>OV815979.1:10007500-20007500 GCA_929112965.1 Mythimna albipuncta | reverse complement strand
TCCAGAACCTTTCGTCCCCATCGACTATCTGTATAACTATAAATTTAACCCGTCCTTTGTCAGCCATTTTACATTCACCAAATTAACATTCACTACAATAAGTCTCCTTTTATTTACTCGTTCTGAATGCAATCACCAAAATTAGGGATGCTCAGTCCGTAAAGGGGTGCGCCAGTGTTGTTGTCGCCTGCAACCCGGTTGCACCTCCCCCCTCTACCCCCCACATCTAATTAACTTGTTCGTAAAGTTGTCTTTTTTAGCACCATCCCCTTTCGCTATCACATTCAATTAAAAAGTCTTTGTTTTTTTTCAAGGCAATGGTGTTTATGTTTTTCAGGTAATTTTTTATTAGAGGTCTAACCTAACCCAACGATGTTTATTGGTAGTTTTTTTTTTTGGGAAATCATCCAATGACATCTCCCGCTCTTGGTCAGTGCGCGAGGGCGTGTCAGACTTTTACTGACTAAAACCCACTAGTTCCTTCGTTGCGTTTTATTCTAGGGCCGGGTTTTCCATTGAGAAGCGAACCCATGGCCCCAGAAGGTTTCGATCCCACTGGGCCCCTATGGTTTGCTGACATCTCCTTAAGGCGCCTGTGGAACACTACTCGCAGTCGACCACTTGGGCTTGGTCCAGATGGTTACCGGACGGCAAGCTACCCATTGCTCGACGTTCGCAAGCCCGCGCCTGCGGTGGCCGGAAATCGGGACCGGCATCCCGGCGGCGGCTCTGCCCTCGCGCTGCGGCCATCTTTTGCTAGCATTACCTATTGCTTGGCAGAAGGAGGCGTCCGCCTGCCGCTCCTCGCTTTAGACCATGGCCTGTAACAAGGCCCGGCGCCAATATTTATTGGTAGGCGAAGATGAGGAAGATCGATTTATTGGCGTGTGTCTTCCTCATCTTGACGTTTACTTGGCTACTTGCCGGAGGCTGTTCACGTACAGATAGGAATGTAAATATAAAACGGGTAGTATAATATAGTAACAATGTTCATTCCACTTTAACATTCATCTGCCTTCTCGACCTGTTACCAAAGTTACGGAGAAAACATGTCGGGTTCAAGAAACGCCTGTTACCTGATGAACTCTCTAAGCTACAACTCTGCAAGGTCACTTAACTTACAAGCTTCTCTATTATGAATAACATCTCAGCCAACAGAATTTTTGATTACTTTAAAAGGTCTGTTCAAGGAAAAATAAACATTTTGATGAGAGAGATTTCCACTTTTACCTTAATACCTAATCAAACATAAAGCGAACGTGTTCTTTCTCAATCAAGCCGCCTTTTCTAAGGGTTTAATTAACTAAAAGCGCGGTATCGCTAATTGTGATTCGGTAATTAAACCATAGCGCGAGCTTTTTACAATCTCTCGGCTTTCAGCACTCGGCCACTGAATAAAACAAACACAGAAGATCAACTTATCTAACGGAATGTTAATATCGTGAAGTTTTGATCATGCATTCGAGATAGCTACGCACGCGTAGCCCCCACAAATGGGCATTTCATATTTAAAGTATTTATTGTAATGCGCGGGATAGGCACGCGGGACACGTTTTTTGCCTTTTAAATTTTCTGCATGCAGGTTCACTTCGTATGCGGCATGAAATCCGTACGATATTAAACACACCCTTACTGTCTCCCGCACACGGGCTACAAAAAAAACGCCGTTTCAAACTTCATTTTGAGGCGGGCTTTTTTTGTGGCTCGTGGGCGGCGGTGCCGCACAAAAAAACGCGTGATGCGGCTTCAAGCATCTCCGGACACAAGAGGTGTCGCGCGTTTCAGCTGTATTTAACGACCTAAACTGAACTGTAAAAGGGATGGAGCTTTATAGGGTGTATAGCTCCGTCCCTCTTTCTCGCTCGTACGCTTGACATGTTACCACGTCGCGTCGTGGTGAGGCCCTGTACTTGAATCATGTGTTTTCGCTCGTTGTATAGAGTTGACCTTCTGTACTCATATCTACTTTGTTCCTCGGCGACTATTCCGGCCCGGCTTACCAATACACTTGAATTTTAGGGTTAATAGGGCTGTTGTGGCACTAAATATTTCGACCTTTTTGCTGATGAGTTTTTGCGAAGTAATTAAACAATTAGGTTAAAGCCTTAATTTGTTATTTGCGGACATCTTCAATTATCTTCACGTCATGTTGCTTAGAAAAGGACAGACTATTCTTCAACGTCTTGATTAATCTTCGTCTAAATTAGGTATCTAGTTTTCCCATCTGCAAACATCTGATAACTTGCCAGCTAATAAGGTCTCAGTATTCCGTTTATTTTACTTAATTAGGCAAATGATATAACCAGCGGCGAAGGGGACTCCTTTGATGTCAGTTGAGGAACCTTTTCTACTTAGTAATTGGTGTTATACCGACATTGTCGACTGTGTCAAGCCGGCTTTTTATTTCATCTTAATATTGTTGTTGTCAAAGGGAATCGTGTCGCAGATGTGGATACACGTTGCGTGTTACAATTGCCAATTATGTTTGTGTAGGGGGCGGAGAGTTTTCTTGTTTTGTTTTCTTTGTATCGGCTGGCAACACCTTGTGGGAAGTGTGATTTCTTGTTCGGTCCCTCTTTAGACCTTTCTCGAGTGGTTTATAAAGACTAGGAGATTACTTTTTTTTTTGCGTAGCAAGTCACTTTTATCAGTAATACACGCACCTTAGATGTTAGTTTGAAATGATAGCCACTGAGAGCTAAAGAAGATCTGATTTATTGCGTAATCTTAATTACCTTTTGCTCACGGCTTCACCCGCGTACATAAAATATAGCCAATGTCACTCAAGA
The DNA here is from genome assembly GCA_929112965.1 of Mythimna albipuncta. Classification (NCBI taxonomy): domain Eukaryota; kingdom Metazoa; phylum Arthropoda; class Insecta; order Lepidoptera; family Noctuidae; genus Mythimna; species Mythimna albipuncta. Next base: position 20,004,711 of record OV815979.1, on the reverse strand, counting down.
GTAAAGTTGCTTTCTTTCTGCGAAAAAATTTTAGCAATTGGACCAGCCCTCCTAGCCAAGTTACAACCGTTTCTCTTGCGTCGAAAGCCTTGACGAAGTCGAAAGACTGAGTGTTGAGATGACATCATTCCCGTACATTTGAAGTTTTCTACCAGCGTTGACGATTGCAGATTGTCAACTTGGCTAGGGATACAGTACTTTCATAGATCGTACAAAGAAAAAACTAGGCAAGTGCGAGTCGGACTTGCGCATTGAGGGTTTCGTGCAAACTACAATTATTCCCGACTGGAGTCTCGAAGATTTTTCCGAATTGTATTTTTGTTTTTGTGACGTAGGTAACAACAAATTTACTGTTTTCAGATTTTTTGATACCTTTGCTATAAGACCTTGCTTTGTGCCAAATTTCAATTGACAGGATTCTGGGTCAACGGTATATACCCTATGAATTTTGATCTTTCAGAGTATCAAAATATACGTTTTTGCGACATAAACGGCCATATTATCTTTTATAATCGTTAACTTAAAAGTTTGATTTTTTCACAGCTTGAAGGGACCGCAAACTTGAATATACGGTTTTAATTTCAACTCGATACCTCCACGCGTTCTCAAGATAGGGGTCTTGACAGACAGACAGACGGACGGACAACAAAGTGATCCTATAAGAGTTCCGTTTTTTTCTTTTGAGGTACGGAACCCTAAAAACATACAAACAAAAAAACAAACTTTACATCGTTGTAATATTAGTGTAGATGAATATAGCGTGAATGATCGCTAATTAGTAACAGCCGTCCGTGGATGCTAATTGTGTACTGTCACTGTACTACATAATTCGAGTAAGGTGCTGAACTGTAATACGCGAGGGTTATATATGACACATGACTCGTACATTCAGTTATTTTAGGCAAACAGAGATATATGTTCAAAAATAAAACGTCAAAAAAAAAAGCAAAACTCAAATAAAGGTTTACAGTTCCATGATTCAATAAAAAACATTTAAAAACATAAAAACTGTTCTAAATCCCGGCACCACAGTGTCGAGGCGCGTATTTCGCAGCTGTTGCAGCTTCCCCGAGGGTTTTTTTTTATCTCGTATGAATTGTTGTAACGCCATCGCCATGGTATTTTTTACTGATAAAACTACTCACATATACCTATGCTTATGCCTGTGTGGCTTTAGATATTGCAACCTGCACCGAACGAATGAAATAAAGATGTAGTTGTCGCCAGTCATTTATCTTTTACTAGCTTGTTCAATTTCAAATACTTGGGGCTTTTGCTGTCTTTATTTTAAGATGGCGGCGTTACAGCCTAACTTCAACCACTGCCGAGAACAGGCCTAGCATATAATACGAGTACATCATTCTGGTCTGTTAAGTCTATTATAACTACTGTAGCACTTAATGCCAAGCAAAACTTTCCATGCCTATGCATAGTGGGCATAGCCTTGCATATTCATAGAAAAAAAACATACCTCTTAAAATAGAGGAGCTTTAGTCGGGTGCAGCGGACCCCCCTGGCCAAAAAGTGATCAATAAGCGGCCAGTTCGGGTTAACCCTCTGACGGCCACTAATAGCGGCCTGTTGACGGGTCGATTAGACCTCGTTAAATGAAGATTTCAGGCTCACTGGCTTCGAGCGTGCCGTCGTATTTTTTTAAAGCCTCTAACAATGTGGGAAGCGCTGTAAAATGATTTCGTGCGAAACGGTTTATTTTATGTCAGTCGCACCTGGCTGGCAGAAAATTCAATTATAATAAAAATGATTTATTTTATAACTCATTGAAAACTGCTTTATATTAATTTTATTGAAATTGCTCCAATCAGAAACGTCTGATTGTAATAATATTACAATTTAGGATTGCCACTTAATCTCTGAATAAAGCACGAGACATGCATGCGTTGTGCGAAAGAGAACAACGAAAGTAGAGAAGGAATAAGAGTGGATTTTAGTCAGTAAAACACTGACACGCCCTCACGTTGAAAGAGAAGAGCGGGAGAAGTTATGGGATGATTTCCCGCCTAAAAAAAGGAGACATTTACAGAATACAGAAATTAAATCTGATATTGCACTTCTTTCTATAGACATTTATAAAAATAAATAATAACATTTATTGGTAACTTTATTACTAATATATTAGTATCTATGTACAGTTTATGTATTGCTATGTGTATTATTTCTATTTCAGCGAACATTACCGGTTTCCCGGTGTCTCAGACGAGCGCCCCGCTCTTGCACTTGAGGGCTCTGTTGAAAGGTTCGATGCTTGAGTCATGCAAATAACTGAGGTCTTGTCGTTCAATCTGGAGAATAAAATATGTCAGCTAGAAATGACAAAAGTAATATTCTATTCTTCTAACGATTGAATAATTTGCAATAAATAACTGATTGAATCATAAGTAACAAAAAATGATTTTTTTAGCTTATTAAAAATAATAGATATTTAACAGATTTTGAGAGCGTTTTGTTTTTTATTTAACACCAAAAATAACAATATAACAAACCAATGATTTGACTTTTAAAGCTAATTAAAAATCATTTCATAAAGCTATATTTATCTTATTCATGTCCGTCTTTCGAATCTTACCGTATCTAAAAAATAAATTAAGTAAAAACCATGTATCTACTGCACAGTGGGTTCACTAGTCTGGCTGCCTGGACAAAGTTGTGTAGTTACAAATGCGACGATAATGTTCCGAGCGTTGCCAAGTTAGTAATGATAATGATGACTTCGTGCTTGTGTCGTTTATGTGTTTACCGATAGTTACATTCATTAATATCTATTGAGATATTGATAACACGCCTATATTTCCTAAAGGGACAGGCTGAATAGTAACTGAAACCATTGATGGGGTTTAGTGTTATGACATTAATGTTATATGGAGCGAAACGATCGTCATTAATTTAGAAGCATTGATCGAACTCTGGGTTTTACGCTTAACTTGGTGGCACGGTTGTCGCAGTGGTTCAGCGATTGGCTGCTACGTTGCGTGTCTCTGGTTCGACTTTCACAACGTAACAAATACTTGTATGGGTTATAGACAGTGGTTTCTAGCCTGAGTGTCTTGTGTATGTGATTATTCACGTTTCTGAATGCACGATACAGGAGTATGTCTAATGCGAGCCAAGGATATTAGAAGAAAAAAATTGCGACACTTGCAAACACCAGTTTAATGGGAGATTGATGCAGTATTGTATTATTTTTATGGCGTTTGAAGAATCTAGTCAGTAATTCTTATTACTAAACTGCCTGCCACCTTTTGGTCTAGATATGACAGTTAATTTAAATGCAATATATTTATTGTTAAGTGGACCTAATAATATTATCAAGATTTAAACAGTCCCAGGTGGTCGTAAAACTGCACGCTAACCCGTTGTCACCCTCAATAATCCTTTACGAAGTGTAGGTAAATTAAATGACGCCGTCAAAGTATCCAGCGTACGGAGCTGCCGCACAGTGTGCCACGCGCTCGCTCCTGGACAAAGTTTAGTTGTAAACTAAAGCTAAACGACCGCGGCGTCCCCTTGCGTTGTGTAATTAATTTTGTTTTACGTTGTCGTGTCGTATCACTGGGCTTTTTAGTAGGTGAGCTGCTGAAATGTCGGTGAAGATGGGATATCTGTAAGATGTATGGATCTAGTTTTAGAAGTTCGTGTGTAGTTAAATTGTTAATATGTGACGAACTATTAAAATTGGGGAAGCATTATAATTATTGTTGGTAACGTAATAATGTCATGATCGTCATCATATCAGCCGAAAGACGTCCACTGTTGGACGTAGGCCGTGGTAGTGGGGACGCTTGGGGGACCAAGCGTCGCCACAACGACCGGTCCTGTGCGTCATGATCAACTAAATGTTAGGTTTTACAAAAAATACTTATGTTTGTTCTAATTTCAATTTATAACCAGACTACTAAAACATTTTTAAGAAAAAATTATAGATGAGACAATTAAATTAATTTCAGAAATTTATATTGTAAACATAAATCATTTTTTTCTATCGTACATTAAGGTGATTGAACATTAATTTATTAATCTTTTACTTCACACGGTTTTTAGTGATCACATAAAATATGGTCGTTACAATTGAAAATAAACATTTGTTGGGTACTAACCGAATTGTGACTTTATGTACACCGCAGTAATGCGACGTCGTGAAAAGTTTTACTGCGTCATAAGAAGTAAGTCCGGAGCGTAAACTTGTATTATTGTTATTTTATTCGTATTCACTTATGTTTTAACGAGAGAAGAGGCTGTAATTTATCGCAGCATTGGTCTTTGGTACTGGCTGGGAAATTGAAACCTTTTGTAGGATTCGGATAAGAGATAACCAACATTAATTTGATGGCGTTGCTAGTACCTATGCCTGCTTAAGTTTTTTTGTATTCTTTGTTATATCGTTGTAATGTCACACATCATTTAATTTCTTATTAATGTCATATTGTTGTGAAACTATCTCTCTTAGTAAAGTCTGCCCGTTTGTTACGTTATCACGGAGTTTTTTATGTCGTATCTTCTTCTATTCAGCTATTATTTCATGCAGTCAAAATTGCGTGTACAAGCTCGTATTCAGTTTACTCTTCTCATCGAGTCGATGTAAGTCCTTATAAATTATTTTTTATTGAAAACTTTGCGTTTGACCTCTATCTCACCTGATGGTAAGCGATGATGTGGTCAACGATGGAGCACGCTTGCCTAAAAGTAACCTATTCACTCATGACTTAAAGATCCCTACATTTGCGTAACGTTAACTGCAGCATCGGGTGCTGCTGACTGCACAAATCATATCAGACTTGATAAAAGGAAAACCTTTTGACTCACAGCAATGACGTCCATAACGTTAAACTAACTTTATTCCGCACACGATGTCAAATCCCACGGCAAACTGCGAACGAAATATCAAACTGACACAGTATTCCACTTGGCATCACGTAACGACCTTAGTGCGACACTATTTGACTCAGTGTGCATCTCATTTGTACAGAATTTTGGCCAGGAAGCTCGCGCGTCGCAGCACTGGGGACTGACTTTATAAAAAAGGTTTTGCTTTTGTTTCAGTATGTAGTTACTCTTATGTTACAGATTTTGGAATGACTATTTCAATGTTGAATTCTACAAGATTTTTATTTTTATTTAAACTTAAGTAGTTTGGCGAATATTTCGTCTTTGCTTTCGTTTATAAAGACGAAATATTTGTTTTATATTTTTGTTTGTACTAATGCATAAACTCAAAAACTACTGGCCCGATTAAAAAGATTCTTTGACTAGTAGAATCCTATTTTGTCACTAAGTGACATAAATAGCTATATATTTTCTACTTTCACGCGAGCGAATTCGTATGTAGAAGCTAGTTAAAAAATATATAATATATGTTTGTTTTCTTACAATATATATATATATATATATATAGGTTAACAAATTGGAAAAATATGACAGAATCTGTCCAAAAATAATATTTTAATCACCCGAAGTGTTTCGCTAAGTTGACATGAAAGACGGTGGTCCTCGAGTAATACATCTTCATTATAATATTCACATTTCTAACTCAACACATCAGCTCATTTTCAACTCAACTCACCCTCTTTTCACAACCATTCAAAATCAAACCTTATTGCTCAAAACGTAGAGTTGATATCTAAATAAGGTCTGAGTTTCAAATGCATGATATTTAATTCATAAACGTCATACCTACATTGGCCGGAGATTCTAATGTATATGTTTGTGTTTAGATATTATTTGTGACTTTGTGAGCTTCGTGTGTTGTGGTGAACTAACGGTTTCATGGAACATGGTGGCGCTATCGAGCTGTAATTGAAAAAAAAAACAAACGCTTTGAGCTTAGAAACTTTGAAATGGTGAATAAATTACGTATAAGGTAATTAAGGAAATTAATTAGATATTTATAAAGGCTATATTATGTAAGTTATTTTTTCACATTCAAAGGACTGAACGGAATAGAATAAAATTTGGCATACGGCAGATAGTCTACCCGTGTGGCAAGTGTCTTAGAATAGCACATAGGATACTTTATGCTATGTTCCCTTGGGATGATTTTCTCCTATCACGCGAACGAAGTCGCTGGCAGCAGCTAGTGTAGTAAATAATTACTTAATTTCAATGAATTGTTTTATTCAGGTCTGTAAAAGATTGAAACAGTAACTCATTATAGATTCTAATGCTTGTAATATTTGGGTTTTTAATAATGAAGATCGTTCTTCCGATTTACTTTTGCACCAATAGCTCCGTTTGTATTTAGATACCTATACGGTTTGTGGCAACTTTGTAGAATTAACTTAAATAAATAACAGTTCATTATAAGAAAGAAGACAAGTTAAATTATTCTCATAAACGCGTCCATTAAAACGTCAAAACAATGTTTTTCCAAACCAACCTCAAGCACTTTGACACATTAAAACAAATGTTCCTCACAAGAATCTAATCTCTCCCACTGTGTACTTGTTCAAAAGCAATTTACTTCCAACTTATACCATATTTACTTATCTTTCTTGATCTACTAGATAATGGTACCCTGCAATCTCCCACGCCAAATCAAATCTCGAATGAAAATCTGTTTTAGAATACATTGCGGGGTTCTTTCAATAACATTACTGTAGATGTGCGTCTAAACCCGCAATGGAAAATAAACTTTGTTGGTTCGTGTATTTTCAATATTGCGTTTCATAGTACGAATATATTTTATATCTAAATATGTGAATAGATATTTTAATATACATGGTTTAGTTTGACAAACCGGTCCCTTTGGGCGTCTCATACAATGTCGTGCATATTCCTTGATACAAAAACATACATTTGGGGTTCGTAATATGGCTGTTTTTTTTTGTTGAGAACCTTGTAAGTAATTCTTTTGTTAAGAATGTGTTGAGAAAATTCTGTTATTATTAGTTGGGACCATATATTAAAGGAAAGGGCGAAGGGGACAGTTTTTTGGGTTCTCCTTATCATAAGCCTTTCATACATAAAGAGTACAAGTATTTTGTTAAGGGTAAAAAAGGTATGAAAACATCCCTTCTCGTTAATTTGCAATATATCCGATCCCTTTTTACTTAGACTCAAGAAAAGTGTAATCATTTTCCTATATAACAAAGACTCATAATCATAATACTACCACATTAGATTTAATTAATTATCTCGCTTAGCCTGCGTTGATAAAACCTACAAACCTTTTCAGCTACGTAATAAAATTACTAATTTAATTAATTATGTCCCACCGTCTCGGGTTCTCGTAAAAGGTACAGCTCGTGAGTAAACCCACAAACGGTATCAAAGGTGAAATAAAAAAGCCAGTAAATAATTAAACTGAAACCGTTTCGGCTAAAGACTCTTCGGAGGCTGGGAAGCAATTACCTAAGTTTAAATTGAAAAGTGCTCGTAGTCGCAATGAGAGACAGTTGCCGTTTAGCTGACAAGATTATTTAATCTTTCATAATAATTAATAGTCGTAAATGATCTTTTGTTGGGAAAAATTCTTTATTTTTATACTGAGAGAAATGTATGCATGGATTAGGTATAACATTTACAATTATGAGGGTTTTCTAAATTGACGTTCACCAGGTGGCAGTATTTAGGCTTCAGGTCCAGGCAGCTATCAAAATGCTTTTACACGTCATTTTTTTTGTTAAACTAGATGAGGCCGGTGTTTCTTAGCTGATTACCCTGAGAAGAAACACCGAAACAAACTCAGGGGTCAAAGTCTCTTTTATAGTCTACACAGCAAACATGTAATGGTCAAATCATATGAGAACCATGCAGATTGAAGAAAGAACCACAGTTCTAAGTGGACCTGTCCAGTCAGTGCAAGCATTTGTCAGTATGCGTGTAGCTCAACTCAGGACTACTAAGGAGCTCAACATCTTGACGAACAATACCAAAGAAAGAACATTTGGGTAGGCCGCAAAAAGTGTCGCTCATGTTTACGTTTTCAAAAGTAGAAGACCCCTCTGCTAAGTGGCGCCAACTGGTGGTGTGAGTTTTCCTGAGAACCCTCATTGTGTGGTACATTCCTTAACGGTAACGCTAACGGTTCATGTCTAAAACAAGAATAATTTAATTTTAATTATAAACTGTAGTATATGTACCTACTTAGTACAAGAGTAAGTAATTAATTATGTCTGTAGTTGGATTGACTTTTGGTGTCATTTTGCAAATAATCCTTGCGCTCCAAAACATTATAAAAACTATGTTTACACATAGCCACGAATAGCGATACGTGAAGTGCCTTGGAGGCGAAATTTCCGTCTACGAGACACATAAAAATACCGTTTTTGTTAGCAGACTAAAAACTGTGCCCCACAGCTGGGCAAAACCCTCGTCGTCCTCCTTCTGATCCTTTCTGGTAGCGGCTTTGCCCCCGTGAAAGTAGCTTAGCTTAGTTAGTAACCTAAACTGTGCCCAAAGCTGAGCAAAGTCTTCATCTTTCTCTTTCTAAAACCTATCTCACGCAATCTCTGAACTTATTTAACCTGTCAATCGTGATAATGACAGACACAATTGAAAGACAATAGGTGCGCGAACGCCGGCGTTCGCTTGGGGTTTAATGAATTAACCAGCTTTTTTATCGTTGTCCACAGTAACTGCACTCCGTGAGCACTGGGATGAGGCGAATGCGCGCGTGCTTCAGCGCAAGGCGCAGTTGGACGCGATGCTGGGCGACTCGCAGCGCTACGAGGCACGGCGGCGCGACGCGGACGCCTGGCTGTCCAGGATGGAGGCCCGGCTGGCCGCCATGCAGCCGCCGGCCAACACCGCCGACGTGCTGGAGATGCAGCTTAGGGACCAGAAGGTACGCACAAGATAATATTCATTTATTTAATCATTGACGAATCGGCCATCAAAGAGGAGTGGCGGCGTGTTGTGAAACTTGCCACCAACATCTGAAGTGATGACCACGACCACTTCGTCAAGAGTGATACCGACTGAGAAGAGAGAGAGAATAGAGACGGACCAACAGCTATTACACATGGATAACAATTGTTTATAAGACATTAACAACGTTACCACTACTTCTATGGCATTCTTCGAACCTGAGTTGGTAAGCATGATGCGCCGGTGATCAATCACTGGTTGTGGGTCTTGGTGCAACAATAGATTATTTTATTAGGTTTTTTAAGTGTTACTGACCCTTTAGTTGATAAATTTATACGAATGGTTAGAACAATGTTGTCTTAAAAATAAAAAAAATATAATTATTTGTTATTGAGCTAATTACAAGTTCTCACAAGTAAAAACAGAAAAAAATAGTAGAAAACTTAAGATCACTAAAAAACACGATAATTGGTAATAACAAAGAATCAGAGTTGGCAGTAAAGACGGTCTTACATTTTAAGATTTTCTGTCTGTTTATTGGGGGCATATAAAGACACATAATCAGTCTCGTTATTCAAGTATTTCTGTAGTGCTACATGATTATTGTAAAATTCAGCTTATAAAAACTGTGGACCGGAGTCTCAACATATTGTCGATCATGAAATAGGTATTGAAAAAATGAAAGTAAGGTTCTCTTTCTGAAGATTACTTTCAACTCCAGACGGGTTCACTGTTCTATTTAGTATGTAGCAACAGTTCCGCTCGTATGTATTCATTCTTCGCATTTTTCAGTGTCTAGGTAATTTGTATGCGTATCGAATACCAATTTAATGAAGATATCTATAACATAATTCAATCCTGCGACATGCACAGCCTTCTCAAACAGCATATAACTTGTCACCTAAACATCTTCAGAAAACCTATTTCCAGTTTCTCATCCATGTAGACTAAAGTAATGTTTCCATAATAAAAAGGTGATAAAACATCCCTGCGTGAACAGCGCGCCAGTCTGTAGTTTTGTATTAGGTTGACGACGTGACTCGAAGTGTAATCATGTGCCACAGAGCAAGAGACACCGTAGCGGCTAATGTTATAGACGGAAAGAAACACAGCGTACATAGCAGCAAACTTCGCACTTTACATTAGGGAAAAAATGGGAAAGAAATACAACAATATAACTTTAGTACCAATGTAGACTGTGAACACAACACGTGCCTGTCATCTTGGTTCCGTTGTGAAAACTAGAGATAGATCTTTGTTTTTTATTATTATTGATAAGCTCGCGTTTGACTTAGCTACAAGGTAAATGCACCATCTTATCTGAATTTGAGAGCAGCGGTGGCCCATCGTCAGAAAACCGTCATATCCTAGAAGTCATGTGACATCCACCAATCGCAATGGGCACGAGTCGTAGATGCTAGAAGAGAGACTGGGAAGAAACCCGAGACCCAGTAGTGGGAATATTATAACGCTAACTATGCTATGCTATGAATGTCTTCGGGAGCATCAGGAGATTCCTTGCTCTGTGGTACCGTCTGAGTGTGAGGTGCATGCGAGAAGATGTAGTGAGAGAAACTCGGGTGTGGTGTAATGGATTGTGTCTGCTATAGATCTGAATAATTTTGGAGAAGTATTCAGATTTTGTAGATATTGTACCAGGTTGCAAGACGACTGGTCATTAATCAAGTCTCTAGTCTTTTACCAAGTTTTAGTCTAACCGAATGCGAATGAATACCCGTGTTTTACATGGAGCTACTATCAGACAATCCTCGACTGGTCCTTAATGAGGGTTAATAAATATTCGTATAAGAGTTACTTTATTATTGTCAATATAATATGAAGCTATACTTCTTTCCTCACTCTCTCCACTTCACACAGCTGTTTTGATATGGCTCACTTTTTGATGAAGCTGTCTGGTTGCCTTTATAAGTTACAATATGAATTTCATTTTGAGTCCAAAAACGATATACGTAAAATACTACACATATTCCTAAGAATTTCCGGCCTTCGAAGTTTACAAACGTACGCAGTAGTATTTGTAAGGTATGAAATTTCATACCTCGCCATAAATTCTATGCCAAGCAGCCTCTATGCTAGATCTAGGTAACAACGTTGAGACCTTTGCTGTACCTATATCCTTAGTTATATTATGTAATATCTACTAGTAATTCTAAAAATAAAAACTATATTAAATTTCACACTCCTCCCATAAGCTTTATGCAAAGTTGCTCTTCACATATCAATATGAAGATTCCTTCTATATTCCATGAATTTCTCATCCCTGTTTTCCTCTATGACATGATAATCTCGCACGTATATCATGTTACATTTCTCTCGACGCTAAGATACGCCGTCTCATCGCGTTATCACAGCTCACTGCGTTCGACGCCGCATTGTCTCACACTCCGAAGTCCTTTCTGCATTAATATCATCATACATATCTACCCATCTGTCAATACTTGTCATTTCGTTGCCAACTGTCCGTGACGTTCTCTGAATAGGCTGTCAAATCATCTGTACTGGTTCGGATTTCTCCGAAATGACGTAGACCTGTCGGTGAAATGTCGTAATTGCCTTTTACTTTCAGGTGGACTGTCACTTCTACGTCATGACTCGTAATACGTCACGAGCCTTGAGACAAAGAGAGGAATTCTTTCAACCGTAACGCTTGTTGAATGTCCAAAAATATGGTACTGATTATGTAATGTTTTGATAGGGCTGACATTTTACACATTTTTGGGTTTTTGTACAATCGTTAACGCCGATTATCACCTTGTCGAGACCATATACCATATCCACTGGCCCATATGTGATTTTTGCTTTGTGAGCCATGTGACAGACAGTTTTAAGGATTGTTGGAAAGAATTACCGTGGTCCTGAAACTCAAACAGCCTCTGATCGAACACAGATGGATTTTAGTTAGTAAAAGTCTGACAGTCTCGTTCCACCCAGAGCGGTAGATGTCACTGACGACTTCAGTTTCAAACTGAAGTTTTAACCTCTTTCAACTTTTCACAAAACAGATACATATATACGCAACGATGTCTACACCAAAGATAAATTTTGGGTAGGTAGAGATTTTGTAATTTTATTTGGTCTTAGAATGACTTTTTCCGGCCAGTTCGTTAACTGGCCTGGAAAGGCTACAAAGGAAAAGGTTTGGCGTGTTTGACCAGGAAATAATAAAAATTACATTGACATTCAAGTGTTGCCTTTTTTGAGCTCATACTTATATTACGGAATCAAATTAAATTGTTCGTAAAAATCGAAATGACAGTACGAGTATAAACTGCTGATGATGATCTATTTACTTGAAATTATGACGATTTTTATTTATTACTAGTCATCGAAATATTGAGCACGACTGTAAAGTTTTAGTGACTCAAATAATTGCTCCGTTATTTGAATTATAACATAAGGATCAAATTGATTTATACATAACATAACTGTAGAATAATTTCTAGATTAGTACTAAATTAAATGAAGATGTAACGTGTCAGTAAAATCTTAAATTAAATTTAAAAAAAGCAAAAACGTATGCATACGTATACGTATTTATTACATTTTTAGCAAGTAAATGCCTATGTACAGTTAAGCAAAATTCCGAACATCAACTAGTGGCAACTAAATTCAAAATATACGATTCAGTAATATCGACATGAGGAAAATGATAAGTCGGAAATCCTTCAATAAATAGAGGGGATATTTTCTCGTTCATTCCGTTCAGCTGTTCGTTCGTTCAGTCGTTCATTCGTGATCGGATTCTCGGCACATGAATCTGTTAATGAAAGCTATTCAACGACGCGACACTCACATGTTTTGTGAAATATTTAGAAAAATATTGAGTTCGTGGGCAAAGATGATTCTTTCAAGTGGTATATCTCGTTTTTTTTATTTTTTTTAATAGGCTCGTGTTGACCACTATCTCACCTTCGATGATGGATGCTTGCGATGCGATGATGATGGCACGCTTGAGTTGTATAACATATGTTCACTCTTGACTTAAAGAATCAGCATTGCCATCCAGCGTGGCAATGCTGCCAGCGTTCTGGGCACTTTTCCCATTGACATCGTTATGGACGAATTTTTTGATGCCCTATGAGTTCCCTTTTTTACCCGTTTTTACATATTATTATTTTAAGTATTTATTAATTTATAATATTTAATAGTTAAGATGTATATATTTAAATTACTTAAAGACCCCTAGGTTGTAGCTATGAGGAAACACAGACTCCAGCAGGGAATTCCCCTCCTTAGCTGGTTTTTCAAGCGATATATCCAAATTAGAAGATTTTTAGCCATTGTTGGTCTACCACTGTTAGTGTTTGTACCTAATCTCTTTTGGGCGTTCCGTACAATGGTGGCACCCAGGAATTTCTTCCACCTGAATACGGTCTTACTGCCATGATTATGGCGCCTGCAATTTGACAATATCGCTAACAATAAATTTGAATGAAGCAAAACACACGACGAAAACCTACCAACTTAAGATAGGGAGAGAACGAAGGCTATGGTAATATTAGTCATAATACAGATAATTATGGGATCTTTTATCTTAATTGGGGAAGAAATGCGAACATTTAATATACAACATTTATCTTATCCGTGTGTGGAGATTAAGTTAATATAATATTTTAACTTATCTGAAATATTATAGTAGCTTCACCTTGTATGTGTGCCTTAAGTAAAACAAAACTCTCCCCAAATTAAGCTAGTTTCATATAACTTAAGCACGTTTTATTACTAAACTTTTCGAACATTATCTTGTGTATACCCCTTTGCGTACAAAAACTTGCTGCAATACAATTTCTTGTGGAATCGGCAAAAATATAAACGTTGGGGGTTAGTGCCGCCGCCAGCGGAAACTTTGTACATTTGCATAATTACCGCGACGATACATACATACAGACGGATTGTACGTAGTTATATGTGTAGGCAGTGAGTAGGCACACCTCCTTGTAACCGAGTCTGTTTGTGTTGAGCCAACTCAGACGTATTATGTCTTAATATACGTTGTTATAGAGTCGGGAAAATTCCTTGCTGCTACTTCTTGAATGTTATCTTGGGCTAATTTTGTATGAAGTAGAAAAAAAACATTAGAAGATAAGGCGCTACATTTCTTTTTAACAGTTTGTTTGTAATATAAAAATTGCCATTAATCTCTCTTTCCTAAGCTGACTTAAAGCTAACGTTTACAAGACAGTGTCTCAGCTGTACTCCTATTTTGTGAGAGACTAGTGCTTGCTACAGGTTTTTGGAATAAACCTGTGTTATAGGTGACCAGGCTCCCTCCACAGCTAGCATTAGCTATTACAGAGTTAGCGTGCAAGAGTCGAAATTGAATAACAATTAAAAACTATGCACTTAAGAGTTAAATAATAAGTTTACACAAATAATAGAAAAGTAATAACAATAAAAATAAAATAAATTGTGCTATAGCTCAGGTTACAAAAACCTTTTTTGCTATTTCTATTTATGGAAGCTTATACCTAGATCTCAAGCGTTCTCTCAAAAATAAAGCTAAGCCATACATATGTTTTTTCGAACTCAACTGAATCAAAGTGACATCTACAGCATGTGACTATATATAATATATAGAGTGGAAAATATCATTCAGCACACAAAATATATTCTCAAAAGAAGTATTTTGGATTAAAACTACATCTTATAAGAAACCCCTCAACATAAATTCAATCCCATAATATATCTTCAGGACGTAAAGGCAAGCCATATTAACCCTTAAAACATCCATATCTGGTGGTGCTCGCAGGCGATATTACTCACAACTTAGTTCAAGTTGCTCGCACGTTGCGATAAATCCTCGTTAATTGGTGCCGGCCGCCGCAGAACCCTTTAATATTCCACTTTGCATGGGAACGGGACTTGGCAGTGTTTTACTTGCATCCTGGATGTCTAAGTACTGAGATATTGTTTATCTTTGCTATAAGTTTTGTAATTACGCATTTTGTATAATTATCTTAAAGAACCTGATATGTCTGAGAGAGATTAATAAAGATGCAATATCGTAATCACATCTATTAAAAGAGGGAAAGACCGGGTGACTTTAAATACAGGCCAAAAGCCTAGCTTGGGCATTAGTCTCCCACAGTATGACCAATTATTGTTATTGTCTTAGTTTTGTAATTGCTGTGATATTGTAGTGAGAACAATAAACGAATCTATTATTATAAAGAAGACTGAAGACACAGTGTTGGCACGCCTCCCACAAGGTGAACAAATGTCCTGGTGAGTCGCACAGGACCGGTCGTTATGGCGACACCTGGGGGAGGCCTATGTGCAACAGTGGACGTCTTTTGGCTGTAATGATAATGATGATATCTTAAGTAGAGTCAAGTAAAGCTGAGTAAGAGTAGGGGGCTAACGTTCTCGGGCCAATCACCCACCAGATGGACAGACCTCATTAAATCACCTTTGAATGTACACGCTGTGCTACGAATAGTAGAAAAATAAAGAAGTCTCGCAGAAGCAGCTACCAATCTAATAGCCGATCCATGACCACGACCACACCGCGAGGAGTGTATGACTGAGAAGAAGAGATAATAATTGTCTTATATAGGTACCTACTTGTTTAAACAGAGTTCATTCTCCTAAACATATCATTATCATCAATGTTTATACTATTCTCGTATCAAGTGGTTATAGCATAATGATCACAGCGTGTTTTTCTGGTGGTTGCCCCTGTTGATTTTGGCTTCCGACAGTAGAAGGAGCGGGGAATTGTCCGGAGGAAAAATATCTAAAAAATAATCGTTAGCGTGAAAATAACTTTGTATAATATAAGAAGCGTTAGATATACCAAATGTTGTTATAATTTCGTTACTCATATATAAAATTTATATAGGTACGCTAAAACTTATTTCTTCTAACTTTGTTGGATGTAACTCGTAAAAATACACTCTTGAAATATTATTTCTTAAATATTCTCTAAATGTCTTTTTCTGTCAGGTAATCAGGTTGCACTAAATAGGTTTTATATCTTCTGAGTGGTACATATATCTAACGATTTTATAAAAAATAGTTATTTTAAAATTCTATCAACCGTTTCCTTTTATTTCACATAATAGTAGAAACTAGTGCACGGTTACAATTGGTCGTTTTCTACGGAAAAGCTCCATGGTTACACAAAAAAAAGTTAATTATATTTACTAATAGTTAAGTCAAATAATATCATGAATTCAGGTGTTATTTCTTGTAAATGTTAGAGATTTTGTAATTAAGTCATATTATTATATGTACTAACTATCCCTGCGAATTTCGATGAAACAAATCCTAAGTAAATATCAAGTTACACACAATTGTAATATATAAAAGTTAGTTAGTTAATCTAGGTAAGTCGATTCCATAGCAACCCCCAACAGGCGATAGTGGGTATGCCCCATGTTGCCTGTTGGAGGGCTGCGGGATTGTTTGAAAGAGTTCCATGGCCCAGAAACGAAATGAGCAATTGAAGAACACAGGCAGGTTTTAGTCAGTAAAAGCCTTGGACACCTTCTCGCTTCACTGAAAGCGGAAGGACTGAAAGAGTTACTTCATGAGGTTCCTCAAAACATTCGAGGAAGGAAAAACAGTTGTTATTGGTATCTAACTTTTCTCATTACGAACTCGGGAGCCAATTAAAACAATGTTAAGAGTGGGTTCACAGTTAAGTAAAAGGAATTCTTAAAGAAAATACGATTGCTTCAATCAAAACTTCAAAGCAGCATATCTTGGAAAACATGACGTGACTGTAACCCAACGACTAAACTTTGAATAAAATTAATGTTTATAATATAACTGGAGCAATTTAATTACATTAATTATGCCTATCACGACGCCCGATCTTTATTGCTACAACCAAAGACATTTATTTTGTCAACCGTCATAACTTTTGTTTAATGCCATCTATTGGTTACTGTTTGTAACCCATTCGTACCGCAAAACCTTTATAGTTCAGACACTAGATGGCGTAACTGTGTACATTCTTTTTACTTCTTATTTTTTTAGTAGTTTAAAGTTCAGTATCGTAACGAATAATAATGTTTTTTTTTGTTTGCAGTCATTCCACGCTGAAGTTCATCAATACAAGCACCAGATCGAACTGTTTGGTCAGCTGACACAACGTTTGATCGCAGTGTATCGCAACGATGACACAACTCGTATAAAACGCTCCACAGAGGCTATAAATCACAGATATAATGAGCTTAATAACAGGTAAGACGACTTATAAGTTATTTATGATGGATAGTAACAAATGTATTGCATGATAAAACGAAAAACTTCGGACTTCTAGTAGCTTCAATTGCTACTAACGCCATCTTTCCATAGTGACTTAAATGTTTCAAACAGCGCCATCTAACGATGAATTTACGTAGACTGGGGTCTTATATTTATGTTGGACTGCCTGCCTACTACCTTTGGAAAGCCGTTCAGTATTTTCGTGAACGGAAACTAGGTGGCGTAATTTAACAGAAGATGAAATACTAACGACTTTACTCCAGATATAATGCATTACAAGAAGTTGTAATGAAGAAAACAACTGTTGTAGGATATGGAACGTGGTTCTATGTTACCAATTTAATGTAACTGCTGCTGCTGAACTGTAAAATTTAAATTTACCAAATGATTAATATTCAACAAGCTTCAGGCTGTTTAAACTAACTCATAAATATTCACCTTAAGTCACAGAATTCATGAATATTTTATTCGAAAACTTTAATTAAAATAATAACTCTGACGTAAACTCTAATAACAAAATCGTTTGCTTATGACTTTATCATATTCTGGAATAAAATATTTGGCTCGATCAGTAAAAAAATAAACAAGGTTCAAAATATTATACTTGGGTCACAACCCGAATTGGATACATAAAATCACATGCTCGAAAATATCTGTTTTATCCAATGAAACTAAAATTGCCGCTTTTTTCACAGTATTGTTGCTCGAGGCAAAGCGCTTCATTCAGCGGTTTCTTCGCTGCAGAACTTCGACCGGTCACTGGAGAAATTCGTCGCGTGGCTGAGCGAGGCGGAGTCGTTGCTGGATGCTGCTGAAAGGGATCCTCATCTGTTAAAGGTAGGATTCGATTTTAATGTTAATAGCAGGATATTGCAATCCGACAACACAGATTTACCTTTCGAATACCGTCCTTTTAATGAATTAAGTAAAAATTACTTAAGATGCAAAGCTATTACACCATACTGGAGCTTCAAAGTGTTGTTAGTAGGCCTGACAAGATACATTTTCGTTTCACGACATCTATTGAAAGTTTTGTGAACTACGAAGATCCTGGGGTTGTTGTTAATTCTCGCGCGCTCTGCTAGAGGGCTGTTTCTTAGGGCGTTTGCATTTTTTTTGTGCGAAGGGTAGTACCCTTGGCAAACGTTTTACAGCGCCATCTCTGAAAAGCGTATCGTACTACATTACTGCTCAATTTACAAAGGCTTGAAAAGTTTCCGCTTTTGCTTTTCCGGGGTACAGATATCGCTGCGAACGAGTTTCATATTATATTTTTCGTCGTTCATTATGTTTTCGTCTAGGTACACAATAACTTATGATGTATATCATACAGATTACAGCTTTTAAAACAGTAACTGTGAGCGCATATTGTCGTTCTTTCAATTTCTGAACTACTGTAAACTTGAAGTTTGTTTTTTTTTTGTTTGAACAACCATACCGAGTTTAAAAAAAATCTTTTAGTCTTGGATAGCCCTTTTGTCGAAGCTATATAATATGTCTCATACTATGACCAAAAGAAGCGAACAATAACAAGGACGCGGGTGAAAACGTAGGGTAGTACAGTTAGTAGCTAAGAAAAAGAAATTAGATCCAATTCGGAGCTACACTTTTTCTTTGACAATTCTTGAAGGCTTCGAACAAAATTCCTTCTCAAACATAAGCAAACAACATACAGTATCATGAACCACATTCAATTTATTCAGTCTCAAAAGCAAACATAATAAGTTTATTTGAAGTAAATTGTAACGTAACGCGATCAAGTAACTTGTAGGCAAAGTAATCTAATCTCGGCACAGACGGGAAGACGCGAAGTTAATACAATTCTGTTTCACTGACAAGTTCGCTCTTTGCTTTAGAATAGCCAAGAAATAATTATATTAGCAGCATTTTGAAATATTGTGTGATACAAGAATAGACAGTAGGCTTAGTTTGTGGTACATTTGAAATAGGTATAATGATTTAAAATTTACACGTCATATACTATAAAGAGGTAATTTTTTATTCGTTACCTGGTCCGATTACTAAAATCTTTTCACCGATAGGCGGCTGATTTATTCGTTCCTTCCATATGCTATATTTCATGTACCCAGGTGAAGCAGCGGACAAAGGTTAGTGTTGAATTAAAGTTTGAATTGTTAATGTATTGATGAGCCAGGAGATAAACACGTGATCATCATCACGCTATATGAAAGTTGATAAATAGTTGTAAGTATTTTTGCCAAAAGCTAGTACAGTACACATGTACATTACATCTATACTTTATTTACTTTACCGCTTCATAAAGGTTCCCAAACATAACTTGTATAATTCCTCTGCGTAGTGTTTAGAGCGCAAGGAATGTGTTTCGTGAAAACTTCCCTCGATTCCGGGAACTTCTCCAAGAATCTTGTTCGTCACGGGGTTACGGCACGGTTACCGCGGGGTTACCACGGGGTTGCCATGTGTTTTAATTCACCATCCCGCCTTAATGGAAGAGTTCGCTTTGATTACTTAAGCGGTTTACGGAGAAAACGTTCGCGTGTATGTTCATTGTGATTGCTCTTACTTTGTAGATAATGTTTGAAATGTTTTCGGGGAAATTCTTAAGAGGTTTTTCGGGTAAAGAGTGCAATCTTTTACTAAATTTATTTTGGTTTAAAAAGTAATTTTGTAGTGATGAAAGGAAAGCTGTTTTTGAAATTTTACTTTCGTGAATCGAGAGGCGTTGTTGTCCACACTTTGCTCAATCAAATCAATAAAAATATGTTTATAAGGTCTAATGTGCGGTTTTCTTAAAAAATATACTAATAACACTTTTGTATTGACTAACACACAATAGGCCCGCGTAGTGGATTACGTCCCATTTCCTCTCCTAGAGAGGAGATTTGAATCCTTCCGGTCTTAGAAACATTATAACTAATATTATCTTATTCTTATGATCACATAAAAGTTCATATAATTTGAAATTTATTAATTTCCTCAAAACTCTTTGTTCCTCAATATTTTGATTGTACGATATCCAATCCGTATATAGGAATAGATATTTTTGTAAGCTACTCATGTTCGTAGCCCGTAGCACTGCTACGCCGTAGCAGTTGGTTACGGCGTAGCAACTACGCCGTAGCGGAGATTAGTTTTCCTTTGAGCTTCCTAGTAATTCGTAGCTCCATGCTACGTGAAAATGTTTAAGTTCTTTTTATATATAGGATCAAATCATAGAAAAGAGATGTAGCGTTGAGATAAAATATGCAAGTTTGAAAAGTAATTTAAAAAGTACAAGTAAAGTAGTAGTTTTTTATGTTACGGTAGTGTGATTTGTGTAAAAATATTCCAATGGATTATTTCGATTTGTACATACCTGTACAATATGCACAAGTCATACATGAATATATGTTAAATTGGAATTGTCCAATATTTCCTTTTTGTAAAGCCTCAATCACAGTCATGTTTTTTTAAAGTAGATATTCATCCAATGACTTCTCCCGGTCTAGTGTGAAGCATGCGGGCGTGTCAGACTTTTACTGACTTAAACCACAGCTATGTTTCTTCTTCACCTTGCGTTCCTTGGACTACCCATGGCTCCACTAGGTTTCGGTCCTGTTGGACCTCTACGGTTTTGCTGACATCTCTTTGAGGCGCGCGTAGCTTGGCGTGGACGGTTAGTGGATGGCCGGACAATGAGCTACCCATTGCTCTTCGTCCGCAAGCTCACGCCCACGGTAGGTGGATCACAATCATATTGAAGTCACAATAAGTCTTCATGACTGAGATGAATCCGCGTATTACGTACAGATGAAATATGTTGAAAATTTTAATAAGCCCAGGATGAATGAGAAAAATATGCTTATCTAGATTTGTGTCTCCGCTCACGGGCCACAAAAAAAGTCCCTTCAAGCTTTTTTTTTCGTGGCGGCCTCTTTTTGTGGCCCGTCTGCGGCGGCGCCGCCACAAGAAAAGCTAGAAGTCGCTTCAAGCTTCTCCGGCCACAAGCTGTCGCGCGCTTCAGCTATTTCGTGGTCGCCTCTAGCTTTTTTTGTGGTCGCCTCTTGTTTTTTTGTTGCCGCTTGTATCTTTTTTTTGTGGCAGGTTGTAGGTTTTTTTTTTTGTGGCGGCTTTTTTGTGGCCCGTTTGCGAGGACACTGTCTTGTTCCTTTAATAAACAGTTACTCAGTTCAAGGTAGACACAATTTTAGGCTGACATTGTTGTCCTTACAGAATGATGAATTCATAAATAAGATGTGTTTTTTTCATTTAGTCATGTCTTAATGAAATATGAAGTCGTTGAGTTTGTTTTATTAAAAACCTTATTATAATTTATAATTTTCTAAGCGTATGGTATTTTTTTTAAGGTGGGAAAATGTTCTTCTTCTGGTATAGATGGTTTCCTCTTCTCTAGTATTTAATATGTACAATACGAATATGTAATAAAACACATTTTGACTTATTTTTCCATAAGATTTTGTTCTTGAAATCCGTCGTTTTATGTACGCTAAAGTATAGTAGTAAAACAGATATTTTTCAGTCCATGTACTTGTACACTGGCGAGTTTAATTCACCTTGTGAGTTAAATTTATATAAGTAATTCATCATCATCATTTTTAGCCGAAATAATAACGAAACTTATTTTATATACGAAATAATTGCAAAGATACACACAAAATATTGAATAAAATGACAAAAAATTGTTTCACAATTAATATTTCCTTCTTATTCTCACAATATATTTATTAGTTCAACAATCAAACCGATCGCAGCTTATCGCAAACTTCCCTACTTTTAAACACTTCGCTCGAGTTTGTTATTAACTTCAACTCACTGAACGTTTGATAACTTAGTCTCGATTATTCATTTTCTTCACTTATCGTTTTAAAGTTCAATATATTTGTTATATATTTTTTACTAGCTTTTGCCCGCAGCTACGCCCTCGTACATAAAGTATAGCCTCAGTCACTCAGGAATAAAGCAGCTTTCTATCGGTGACAGAATCGAAAATAGGTTTTAACCATAGGAAAAAATAATGTAGAATGATTCCTGTGTTCTGTGGTTTTAACAATCGGATTAGGTTCGGATCCGATTATTTCCTAAAAATTAAAAAAAATATAAAACAAACTTTACCTCTTTATTATATTAGTGTAGAAGTGTGGATAAAATAATAAAAAGATGTATTAATATTCTGTGTAGTAATAATCTTGAAGGTCAGGGCTTCAGAGAGAGCAACCTCCTTACAATACTAGTCGTGTTGAAGAATATCGCTTTCTAAATTAAAACCTTCCAGCTGCCTATCGGGGACCTCATAATATGAGGTGTTACGAGCCTCGACCACCTTACTACTGTGGTTGAGGCTCGAAGCTATTAAGCTATTAGCTGCCACGAGTATGGTTATATTGTTATTCTTGATACGAGAGCTTCTTATTATAAACTTTTTTAACATTAGTGAGGGATGTTTTAGGTTCTCTGTATTTTGATAAGGTATATATTAAAGATTTAATTTAACTGGAAGATTATGACTGTAATGTTTCTTTCAATAATTATGAATGTTGGAGTTCTGTTGAAACAAATGTTTCAATAGAGCTCCAAACTGACAGCTATTTTATTCATATTTAGTTTGTTATTTGATATTTCATCGTGAATATTGTTTTTTGTTTATTTACCTAGAAATGGAAATTTTTTCTTTAATAACGTAACTAATTATACCTTTCTATCTTTCAGGTAAGTCTCATTTCCAGCCTCCCGAGGGAGCCAGAGGGTAAGTCAAACTAAATTTATTTCCATCAGCTTGACGAAATGTCGCAAAATGTCAACAATGTGAATTTTTCCCGAAAACAATTGAAACGAGACGTAGGAGGAACTCTCGAGAAGGTTTTATTAAAGCCTTATACAAGCGATGAGCTGCGGCTGTCCTTCACAAGAGGGCCTTCGTTGTTTGATAACAATATTTGTAGGACTGTTCACAAATATTGCCGAATTTTTTATTTAAATTGTCGTGGAAGACGACATCTTGCGCACCTCTGAAGTTTCTCTTTATATATATAAATGTGTGTATTTTTTAATAATATAAACTAGTGCTTGACTGCGATCCTAACTGATAGTAGCAAACAAAAGCAGTGATGCAATAGTTGATAGTGAAGCGCACTAGTTTATTATGATACTAAATTCTTTCAACATTTTTTTTGCAATGTCCTGTTTACTTCATACAAAACTTAGTTGTTCGTACATACGTTATGCAAAAAAAAATATATTTAAAAAATATTTTGTAAGAAGGTTTCTTTTTATAAATAGTATGACAATTTCTTTGAGAGTTTTGTGATGTATAAACCACCAACCAACATCACGAAACTGCTTACAAAGTACATTCAGAAAAGATCGAAAAAAGTAATATTGATAACTCGATAGAACCAAGTAAATGTTGATAAAAAATACTCTCACACCGGTTCGGATACAAATCGCAACACTCTTCGGCGGGACGGCTACATACGTCACGGTACGAGAGCCCAAAACAAACTAAGAATATCTGAAGTATGGCTGTCCTTATGTTCTCGTCTCAAATCAAATAAATAAAGTGGATGTGTTGTCTTCAACTGTAGTGTTTGCGATTTGTGGGGAAACAGAAACAGGGAAAAAACACAAAAAGGGTAAATTGTCTATTGTGTTATGAATAGTTGTACATAACATTACAGGTGTGTGTAAAGGTGTGATATTCCAAGTACAGATATACCTGAACTGCACCCATAACATTTCGCTAGGTATATTTAAGTTCCATGAATAGTCAGAATCAGAAGAAAGCCTTTTGCTATCAACCAGGCACAAGTCCAGAATCCAGGCTGCTACTGAGAAATTTCACATCCTTCTTCTTCTTCCTGCCCTTATATCATATTACTTGCGGGCGGCGGAACACTTTTCTAAAGAAGTTTCACATAGAAAACCTTATTACCATATTCTCGACCCGAAATCGAACCCGAAAAATACAAGTCAAGCAGTAGCGGTGGCGATCTCTAGCCCAACGATGCAGTCTTTTCAACCTAGAACGTATTTCTCTTCTGTGTCTGGGCGTTTACTTAGGTCCTAAAAACATAATTGTCTATGTATAGTTGTTTACATAAAACAACTTCGGTCATTTAGCAATAGGCCCGACCCTGCCAGCCTTCGCAGTTAATTTTCTTCCAAAGATATTTGTAAAAACGCGGACACTTGGCCCGCTTGAGGCCAGTTCGTCAGGCTTCAGTGTCCGGCTTCAGGGTTTTTGTTTCACGTCCGTAAACAGAGACTTATTACTTCAATTATTTTTCGGAACATTTTCTTCTTTCAACATTTTCTGTGTTCATCATGCTTCTGGAAATAAGGTCAGATTAGGATGTCCTTTTCTTGTAAAGAAAATTAAGGATATTGATCATTATGTCTGCGACTGCGATCCTGAACATATCTTAAATATAGATAGCACTTTATAAAACACTACTGTAGGCCAACCTGATATTGGCCTTATAATGTCCCCATTACTGAGACTCAGGCCTCTCCTCTATAAGAGGGCTTTCTCACGATGTTTCATGTCTGGGACAATTTAGAGACATGTGGCTTCCATGAGATGTCAAATGACTCCGAATGTTTGGTTCTAGGACAAGCCGGTTTCCTCACGATGTTTCATGTCTCCGTTTAGAGAGCAATAGTAATGAAATAAATTACATAGAGTAAAGCAGCTGCCTGGGTTTAAACCTGCGTGGTACGACCTGTAAGTCATAATCTTTACCCAGTGGTAGCCCAGTAGCAAGTTATCAGAATTCTGTAAAATTATGCAAAAAAATCAGCATTTGTGACTTTGTATAACCATTCAAAATAAACAAAAGACATTTAAAGAAGAAGGCAGAAGTGAACTTATACTTTGAAAGCTTTAGCTATCATTAGACCCGTCTATTACTAAAATTAAAACAATTTTAGTATCTAAATTTTGTTGATATACAAAAGTACAGCATATGGCTGTACTTTTGTATATAGCATAGGGGCAGTTTGCCACTCCATTGTGTACCAACACATTTAGGTTCGCATTGAATCCAGGCGGTCTATGTGATCTTTATCAGCCCGTATGTACTATCAACGATACCTTGATAACGAAGCTATACAATGAGAAGTTTCAACACGATATGTACCTCGTATATCTATGTATGGTTATAAATAAGATTTGAATGTTATTCATCTTTTATTAAATCTACAGAATCAATGAGAAAATGTTCATATGTCTTCAAAGATTGACAAGGCCTATTTAGAAAGGTCATGCGTATATGTTTCTAGTATTTTTTCTGAGAATCTCCAAAAATAAAACCTGGGAGAGAACTACAGTGCAACTCACAATAACAGTAAAGAAGCACTTAATTTTCTTTTATGAGTCTCATAAAAATTGCCTACAGTTCGACGAAATGGAGTCGAGTGGGATTAAGTTTTTCTTGTAACAAAATTACCATTACAATAAGCAAAATCAACTCTCCTACACACCAATATTATAAACTCCATAACCGATTAAACGCACGCGTTCCCAACCACACCCTTACATTATATACATAAATAAAACATAACCAGCCACATAATAAGGGTGCTTTTTACTAGAGCTGTGCGAGCTAGCTAGGCTGTGCGAGAATGCGTAGTAAAGCTTTGAAATGGTGTGTAGCTGAGTGATCTTAGGAAGTGTAGCTGAGTCCTTTCAACCGTATGTAACTGGGATGTAATGTGGAGTGAGATGATAATGGTATATCCTCTCTTGTATCCGTCGCACACACGTCTCTTTTTTTTTTTTGTTTGTACGTATAACTAGTTTTACGAACCCATTTCTAGTAAGAAACATTGTAGGGTTAAAAAAGTTTTAAAAACTCTCCCTGCTCCACCCAGAGCAGAAGAAGTTATTTGATGATTTTCTACCCTCAAAAAAGGGCTAAACTACGCAATGTTACATGGCTTAGCTACGCATTTCCGCACCGCACTAGCGTTTCGTACAACTTTGGTGGAAACAATCACAGATATTTTCACAGTGCTGCTCGCATCCTCGCATAGCTCCAATGGAAAAGCCTCCTAAGGCGTCGCCCATAGCCGCGTCTTGTCGTGCGTGCGTCAAATAGCTGACGTTCATGCATAATGCGCATATCGCGAGTATTAGGCACAAGCACAATATTAATATCGGCAGCCGCACACCTGCGATGCATATTGACGTGTGTTATTGCGTTTTATATTTCGGTTGGTGTTCACCATACTCGAGTTGGGATGTGTCGGATGTTGGGAATAGAGTAAGTACAGTTTTGATTTGTTTTTTGTTTGGTAACTGGTTTCCAGTTTATGAGACTGTATATTCAATTTATTGATAAATTTTTTTTAACTTGTTGAGAAAATTCTCCAGAAGTATTTATCTGGCCAAACAGTTGCTATACCTATACTAAAAAAAAACTATTTCTGTGAAATAAGACAATAGAGCAAATTCTTTGGAAAAACCTTGTATAAATACAAGCGCCTTTTGAATTACATCAACTTAAATTCATGGTCCTTTAAGTCAAGAGTGAATAGGTTACTTCTAGGCAAGCGTGCACCACTGTCGACTACATCATCGCTTTACATTTGGTGAGATAGTGGTCAAGCGAGAGATTTTTTATTATAATACAAAAAAAAAACTTTTATCACAAAAGGTTTCCAAGACTAAACTAAAACCGACAATAAAGTTACACAAAATCGCATTTTATTTTTGCTCGCTAAGCTTCAAGAGCTCACATTTTATATTTAAACACTGCATTATCCGGTTACATTATTTTCTCTTGTTTTATCCGAATTTGGACGAGCGTCTGAAATTAAAACAAGTCAGATGCGGGCGGAGCCTGTGGACTATGTAGGTATGTATGTATCAGTGTATGTAGGTTCGCTTTACGCTCGGTAAGCAAATATTTTGGTGGAACGATTGTGTGGAACAGAGAGAGATACTCGAATAGTAGCTACGCTTAAGCGTGGGATATAATTATTGTTATGGTTACCTACTGCGATTTTTACTTTGTTGTAAATATTCGGAACATTATATTTCCATGTAACATATAGTTATACTTTAAACTTGAAGATTTGCGCAGTGATTAAGCGAGTGGCTCTGTGCTGTGTCTCGAAGTAGCAGGTTCGATGCCCGCACGGACCAAATATTTTGTATGTATAATCATATAAACTCACGTTAACTCATGTTGACATGAACGTAACCATGATACAGGAGTAATTCCTAGTGCGGGGTTACATTAAAAAAGATTTATGGTCAATAGAATTATTTGGCTCCCAATTATTGGTATTGGGCTATTAATAGAGCATAAGCCAGACACCAAAGAATATGGACTATAGCTAGACAGTCAAACTTATATCGAAAGATAATGTTTATAAACAACAGTAAGTACAACATAAAATGCAGGTTTCAAAATTATAGGATAAAGTTTGTGCCCATGTAGGCACTCTCATCTCTAACTGACCTAATTCCCAATACAGTTATAAGGAATATACGAGTCGTCTCTCGGAAGGCGATCGCTCGTAAAACCTCGAATTTCTTTACGACTTCAACTCCCATTGCCAAAGGAGCTTCAGTCGATAATAGGAGACCGCTCATCGGCTCGAGTTACCGCCCTCCGGTCCGGCACAATTAACACAGCCTTCGTAAGAACCTTTTAATTATACGCCTTCTTAAGGTTGTTAAAAAATCGTAAATTTGGGTATTTAGATCTTTTTTAGAGGTTTGATAATGGTTTCAATAAGTAAAATGGATAATATTGATTCTTTTTCAACTTTTCTTATTCAGTTATCATAGCTTGGAGGTCTTCTATCTTATTAAAAAACGGATTAAAAAGAGAAACAGTCAGAGACAACAGCAAGCTAATTCTACAAGTCCTCACGTTATAGTGTCGGTAATCAGTCACTTAAAATTGAGAAGTGAGCATAAACAGCACAGTGAGTTAAATGGAATAACGTTTATGCAACCTCATTCTTAGTAAATACGATACCTGAAACAAGTGTCTAGTATTGCACAAAATTTTATAACTGTATCATGAAAAATCACGAAGTTATAAGCTTATTATGATACCTGGTTGGCGACGTAAATGGTCACCGGATCACCCGGGCGACTTTTGCTTCCGCACCCAGCTGTGCACTGTCGCCTAATGCCCACTGTGACCTGTCGTGGCCTGTTTTGTAATTAGTGTTGGTGGTGTCCAAGTTGTGATCTTTTTAAAATATTTTTGGGAAAAAATATAACACGATGTAAAAAAAGTTAGGATCGATTCAGTAACTGATTCTGAACAAACTATGTTTAGGTTTCGCATATACTAAAAACAATGTTTAATACACAAATACAATTCCAAAGGTTAAACGAATAATTTACTGAAACTGAGTTAACAATAAAACGATAACAATAAAAACATTACAGAAAGAAGGTTGCTTGTGTGTGTGTCTTACGAACATACACACGCTAGCATGGCTGACGATCATAACAATGAACCATCCGAGTAGTATTAGCCATTGTACGCACTCGTGGCAAGAGAGATCGGTGATAGCAATTTATTTTTATTAGCGGACTAGAGCACCCTACTGCCCATACTGTGAAAGCAATTCTTAGCTCCTTATTCTACAACAAACATAGATGAACAGACAAGGGTCGAGTCTATAATTAGCCAACAAAGGACTCATTAAGTTAAAACAGAAAGAAGCCGACAAATATTTGACTGTCATTCTCTGTAAATAAACATCTCAACTGTCAACAGAGGGTTGAAGGGAGAAACGGGTTAAAAAGAAGGTTTATAACAGACGTATTAGCATCGACTGGTAATGAGTACCTACCTCTGACTAATAATATGACGACCGTTTTCGTTATAGTAGAAAATTATCCAAAGAGAACGGAGGTACTCCCGAGTTGCTGCGGTCTTCCCGTGCAATTATAATTTAGTTGTCTTCAAGGCTAGAGTGAACTTAATAAACTATTGCACCACGAATTCATTACTGCTTCAATTAGGTAGGATCGCAGACAAGCCCTGGTTATAACATTAAAAAAAGTAGCATACATATGTACTATTTCAGGACATAATTTAACCGTGAACCAAGTTCACAGTTAAATTATGTCCACAAGTTTCATCTGTGTAGACGTTCAAACAAAAACTACCATACATAAACACTCATAACCTTTCGCGTGTGTAGTTAAATTGTTCATTACTTTAATATATAAAGCGCCAAGTCAATTTGAGATTATACACCATTTGTGATTAAATTACACGTAAACAAACGTAAAAAATCGGGCTGGATTGTATACAGACAATATAATATACAAAAAATATGTTAACCTGTATTTTTTTAAATTGAACGCCCGCTAATCGCTCAACCACCGCTCGAAACGAGTCATCAAATTGACATTTACTTAAAGCAACAGCCTATAATTCAGTAAATAAAAATAAAACAGGCGTACCATTTATCACACACAATAGCTTTTCACTGACAAACTTGAAAAAAACATTGTGTAAAAATCTCCTTCAGCCGCAAACTCTCGTCGACACATCGCATGTATTCTCCAAGTTGGTTCCGCCGCAAGTCGACACATTGCAAGTCCCGCAACTCCCACCCGCCACAACTCGGCAACTTCCCGCTCTCGTTGTTCACATGAATCCTCTTTAATCTCTGAGATATCGTCAAAGTCTAGGTTTTCTTTTAAACATTCAATAACACTAGAAGTTTTGTCAGTTCTCTGTAAGAGTTTGGAATGGTGCTATATCTGAGTTGGGAAGGCGAGGAGATGTTTGTAAGATGATATGAGAGGGATGATCTTCAACGCAAATGAAAATGTAACGGACATTTATTTTTCTTTAAAGTTTATACGACATAAACCATGAAAAAAATATTTGTAATGGAATTATTTCTTTTAGACGTTAGGCACTTGCCGCGTTTGATAAACACTGAACTCATTCAACAAAGTCAAATATTGAAATATGCAGTTTTTAGCCTTCAACGCGCCGGTTTTAAAATAACTTTATAACTCAAAGCAGTTATTTTAATTAATCAATTCTCTGGCACTTATTAAACGATAGGATAAAAAAATTACTTATCGCCGTCGTTTTCGCTTGTGGTGCAGGTTTTAAATATTTTAAACTACATAGAAAAGTGGCAAGTGTCGCTTACAGTCCAGCTCGCAGAATCTTGCCGGATCTCGCAGGTGCTCGTAGGTACGACACCAACTTTGTGCATTAAACTGTCGTTAGTAGCCTATTAATATTTCTCAATTGATTCCATTCAACTTTGGTTGGCTCACTGTAGAGGAAGTCCGTAGTTTGGAATATTTGATCAAATATGCATTCTTTTAAATCATTTCCATAGTGTATCGTTTCCTTGTGAGCTACGTAAACAAATAATGTTCGAATCATGTAACAGAGAAATCAAATTATCATTTTATAAAGTTTTTTTATGTGAAAATTTATTTATTTATTTATTTAGTCTTAGTCTCTCTTATGCAACAAAAAGTACATAGGCGGACTTAATGCCTTATGTGAAAATTTAGCTTATAATTTCTCCCGTTCTTGGTCAGAGCGAGAAGGTGTCAGACTTTTACTGACTAAAACCACACCTATGTTCCTTCTATGCCCTTTGCGTTCTAGGGCCACAAGTTTCTCTTTCGGAAGTCAATCCATGGCCTCAGTAAGCTTGGGCCCTGTTAGGCCCCAACCGAATCAAAGAATATGGAACTACATTTGTATTAGCTAAGCAAAAAGTTGGTAATCTAGATAGGTACAACACAAAAATTTCCAACTAAAATAAAAATACCCAACGTATTGCCTTCATTAAATGCCACAGTCCAAAAGTATTCCAATACCCACTTAAAACGCCACAAACGATACCATAAAACTTAAACTACAGCAATTACAAAATGCAAATGTACTTCACATAGGAAAAGACAATACAAATATAAAATGACCTATTAAAAACTCGTTACGTCACTCTATTGTTGTCTGCCATTGTCTCCCGTTGCCATGACGACGGGGTCTCCTAGACCCCAGAGGCGGGTGCGGCGTACCCCAAGTTATTGTAGTAAATAGCGCTAATGGAAAACTATTTGTACCATTGTCTGCTTTTGTATTAGCTGCACAATACAACACAATAGTTAGTCATATTTTTGGTTCGATTTCGGACCACTGGATGGTGGACAACTAGCTGGATGTTTGTTGTTTAGTTGTTGGTACAGTTTAGCGACTAAACCTTTTTTACGTTTAAATATCTTACCAGTTTGCAATTTTATTACTATAGGGCAAAGGCCATCCATTCATTTTCGTAAAAAGAAGACAAGCATTCAACTAAACTCAAAAAGTTTCATTCATTTTATTTTCTCATCTCTTTTTCTATGATTCTAAATAAAAATAAGGGGTGAATAGTGGTGGTCAAGTGATAACGGCCCCGACTTCAAGTTGTAGGTCGCGGGTTCGAACCCAGCCAAATGTATTACGTGGTGTAAGTTATTTCATCACTATTACTCTCAAAACGGTGAAGGAAAACATCGTAAGGAACTCGGTTCGTGGATTACAGCCCATTCCGTCCCCTGAGGAGGAGGTTTGAGCCCTTGCAGTGGGAACATTATGAGGCTTATTATGGTTTATTATTCTTTTTTTAAGCTAAATAAAAGTGAAGAAGGCTAAATGTGTCACAAAGCATGTAAATCAAGAATGATTGGAGCAATTTTAATGAAAAATTTTAATGGAATTCATTATTATATTCAAACTGATGAACTCATTATTATATTCCTGTGGATGGGAGAGAGGAGAGGGAGGCCAAAGAAAAGATGGATGAATTGCGTGACGAACGATATGAAAGAAAAGGAAGTTAATGATAGTATGACGAGTGACAGGGTAGAATGGAAGAAAAAAACGTATTGCACCGACCCCAAATAAGATGGGACAAGGGCATTAAGAAGAAAAAGAGGAGATTCAAACTGATTCTACCTAGTCAGTAAGTTAGTTGTCAAAATACATGAGCTTCCACAAACGTCGTTTGTCTAGTCAGCCAGTAATAAAATAATAAAAGTATTACTTACTAAGCACCGCAACTACATTACACAGTTTGAACTAAACTTAGTTGCACGTAGAAACTTGCAAGTAGCACGTCACTCGGTGTTGTCTTCGGGACGGCACAGCATAATTATGAATATATTAACACAAGACTAATGAGCCAAAGGAGTTCTTTCACTGTCTATTTAATCTTTCTGTTCGTCAACAATGAATTACAGGAAACCACTCTGTGAATTTAAAACGGATACAGTTCTCAAAGTTTGCCTGACGTCTAGGAGAGTATGCAAAGTTTATGTATTCTTGATACAGTTACCTTTGCGAGCTAGTGGAATATACTCAAACTGCACAAACTGTTTCCTTCTAAGTCTAGTTAAAGACGTTACAAAAAAGTAAGGTATACTTAAGCACAAGCTGATTTATAAGTGGATGCGGGACGCGCTGAATTATTAATTGTGGCAACACTTGGAGGAGGCTTATGTTCAACAGTGGATGACTTTTGGCTGGAATGATGATGATGATGATAAAGCTGATTTTCAAGAAGTTACAGTGACCACTCTAATGTTATAGAGGCCATTTTTTTTTTGTTACCCCTTCGCGTTCGAACGCAAAGAGAGATTTGAATGTCTAGCACACGAGTTAGCTATGTCCGCTATAATTTTCGACATTCATATGAGCGACACCGCAGATGCTCGTACTTAATATAAACAATTTTTCATTCGACTCAAAAATTCCAGTATCAAAGCCCCGCAAACCTCACTCCATTGAAAAAGGGGGGATACTCGGATCACGACGCCGAGACGAGTCTAATCAAGGCAACTGCCCAATAGTTGATTTCAGCCCATTGTATATGGTTAATCGCGTGAACTCTCTCTCTCTCTTCTTCTTCTTTTTCATAAATACGCCGCCTTCGTGAGTCGCCTAACGTATATCAGTGTCTCTAGTAGAGAACATTTTCCACATCACCAATAATTTAAAAGTCACTATCAAATCGACAGCATTGTTGCTATCAATGACTCAAGTCAACTCCTGCAGGAATCCCCCTAATAACATAACATCCCCAACTGTAATGTACAATACACGACTATCAGCAGCTCTAATTGGCGAGATAAGTGATAAACTTGATAACTTACAAGTTACTAACACGGCGATGTGTCACGTCTGTGCGTCACTCACTTGTTAGTCACTACTATTACCGACTTGTTAGTGTTACTAACATTGCTAACGTTTGATCGAAACTGGCGTTGTTTGGAAGTTTGTCGGATAGTTTGTGAATGTGTTAGACTTTTGCTTGTTTGATTTATCATGTTTCTTTGTAGGGATTTATCATTGGGAGCCTTGATATATCTTTCTCTCCACCTAAGTCGGGTAAAAATGATCTCAATCAAGATATTACAATGCTATATTAAAATTTGTAATTACAAGTAAAGCCATTATAGAATTCGAAATGGTGAGACTTGGGGAAGCCCTATATCGAACAGCAAACGTCTTTTAGCTGAAATAAAGATGATAATGAATACCTGTTTATTTTTTTTTTAATTTATATGTTTGTAGTCTCACATTTGGCCACTCACACTGACCTCGCTTGTTCAGCGATGATGTGGTCGACGATGAAGCCGAAGTAACCTATTCACTCCAGACTTAAAGGCCCGTCGGTAGGAGGAAAAGACTGTCAGGGAATTCCACTCCTTAGGAATACGCTTAAATGTGTTCCCAAAACATTTTGTACCTTAAATGACACCGATTTATTATACAAACCCAAAATAAAAAAAAT
Organism: Mythimna albipuncta; assembly: GCA_929112965.1. Classification (NCBI taxonomy): domain Eukaryota; kingdom Metazoa; phylum Arthropoda; class Insecta; order Lepidoptera; family Noctuidae; genus Mythimna; species Mythimna albipuncta. Next base: position 19,970,883 of record OV815979.1, on the reverse strand, counting down.
ATAGAAATCCAAAAACCTAGTGACATTTTTACATAGTGAACCAGCAACACACTATAAACAGTTCAAGACCCACTTCTATTAAAATGAATAACCTCGTTCACTATAAAACTGGTTCGCGGATTACATTTTCTTTCAACTATTTACATCTCCGCTGTGTGAAGCGTTGCAGCTCTGTTCAGCGCTTCATTCAGCGAAGCCTCCATCTTGCCTGTAATTGGGCACTCGACTAGCTTTGAAATGCTGATGCTTTCTTGACGCAATAAATCACTTATAGTGTAAAGAACAAAATGATTACATTTTTTTTTAGTTTGCTTAAAAACGGAAGAAATGTCAGTTTATTATCGACGTAAAATATATAGGAGTTTTAGGTCGTAGATTCAAACCTAGCCAGGCGCCTTACTTTAAACGCATGAAGATCGGCATGGCTTAGAAACCAAAAATTCGAAGATATGTAACAACCACCAACCCGCACTGAGCCCGCGTGGTGGATTACTTGCCCATTGCACTTGACGACTGGCCTGTTGGTCTAGTGGTTAGTGACACTGACTGCTATGCCGGAGGTCGTGGGTTCGATTCCCACCCAGGACAAATGTTTGTGTGATGAGCATAATCATTTGTTCTGTGTCTGGGTGTAATTTATCTATAATATGTATGTATTTAGAAATATATAAGTATGTTTATCAGTTGTCTAGTACCCATAACACAAGCTCTGCTTAGCTTGGGACTAGACGGCGTTGTGTGATAGTTGTCGAATATTATATTATATTGCCTCTCCGAGAGAGGAGGCCTGAGTCCCACATTGGGAACTTTATAAGGCTGATTATGCTATGCTATGTGATATAATTAACACTAAACATAAGTTCGAACAGCATTCTGCTTCGTTTTGATGTGGTCAGAGACAGTAGGATGTGTCATCATCATCATCTTAACACCCTCTTGTCATCGCCAATTATTCAAGGTCTGTGCAGCGTGCCTTCGTCGTTTTAAATGTTCATATGTAAACGGGGATTTCATGGGAGAAGTACCCTTGTAATCACCAAAAAATCAATCATTATTACCAATCTTAAGTCTACAAAATTCGTTTCCTTTACCGGCTGTCCTTCAGCAACAATCCCGGCGTCCCGGCGCTTCGCCTCTCCGTCGATTGAGAACGCAATTACACGTCTTGAGAGCGACTGAACGACTGATTGATCACCGTCTTGTTTGAACGCATTGTACGAGAATGAATGAGTTGGAGACGCGGCGCTGGTTTTTGTAATGTTTTTGATGGGATGTTTAATGTTTTGAAGTAGTTTTATTGGGAAAGAGCTTCCGTTAATTATATGCTACTATACAATCACTCATTATCATCGTCATCTTCTTAACCGAAAGACGTCCACTGTTGGGCATAGGCCTCTCTCAGGCATCGCCTTAACGACCGGACCAATGTATCCCGCATCTATTGGATTCCCGCTAGGTACCGTACCCAGGTCATCGGCCCACCTAGTGGGCTTTTACAAACGTAATGATAAAATAATTTGGTATATTTAATAAAGCGACATGAAATATTGATGATTTTTTTGGGACAACAGTGTCTTTACAAATAGGTTCACAGTATACAGTGCACAAATAAATTGCAGAGGTTATCATTTCAGGGAGATAAAAGCATTGGAATGCCAAAATCAAATACCTATTGCAACTCACGCACGAAGGATTCCAGAAATTTTTTACACACTTTATTTTATTCTGCTTTATTTACTGAAATAGCGGCTACAGCATACATCCCCTAAAATTGAAGAAAGACAAGACAAGTATAATATTTTTTCTCATAAAAACGATGTTATTTTAAACCCAGCGATATTGATGTAGCTACGTCTCATTTGCAAGGTAAGTTTGTTCGTCCAATATTTTACAATTTAATCAAAATATTTTTTCTCACTTACTGCCAACTAAACGATCATTTATCATAGTCTTATTTATATTTCCTTCGTAACTCATAAAGCAAGAATCAAGATTCATGCCGTGAAACTATATCAAGATAAATAGCAAGAAAGTTGTCGTAGAGCGGATGGTCGATGTGGCCGAAAGGTTCTGGTGTGACGACCGCGCACCGGAAGACGCTGCGTTTGAAGGCTTCTCACAAAGTGGACCAATTACCTGGTGAGAGTCGCAGGAATGCAATGGATGTGAGACGTACAGGACTTTCTGACAGTTAATGTGGTGACACTTTGGGGGATTCTTAAGTCCAATGACGCCTTTCGGCTGAAATGATGATGAAGAAAGTTTCCATTTCTCGCCGTCCGCGAGCCCACGCCTATGGTGGCTGGAAATCGGGATCGGAATCCCGGCGGCTAGGTCGTAAGGGTCATTGCCTCGCGCGTGCGGCCGCTTCCTTTTCTAGCATTACTGCATCGCAGAAGGAGCCGATCGCCTGCTACTCCTCCTCGCTGTGGACCATGGCCTGTACCAAAGCCCGACGCGAGAGTTCAATGCTGCCGATAGGGCTATCGGTAGCATTGAACTCCCGAGGACACGGTGGTACTCTGCCCAGGCGGGGTACACCTCTACCGTTTGCGTCACCATGTCCTCCGGGCGGTCCACACAATTGTGACACCCGAGCGTCACTTCCGCACGAATCCGGTGCAGGAACCTCCCGAACTGACCATGTCCGGTGAGGACCTGCGTCTAGTCAAGTTGAGGACGCCATGAAGTCTTTCCTGCCACTCCTCAAAGAGGGGACTTACCGCCATAATTAAGGCGTGCCCAAGACTGAACTTGGCATGCGTTGCTTACTCTAATGATCGACCAGTATAGCTATTATTATGTAAGACGACGCTTAGCCGCCGACGCTTTTTCATATTCATTATGAATATTACATTCTACCATATTGTAAGTGTCAGTAACCCAGTACCTCACTTATATCAACCTCCTCACGCATGGCTGCCCTCTTTAATTCATTTACAAAATACCTCCTCGCCTCAGGCACCCAAATTCACCCCGCTGTTAATTCAAAGATATCGTAAATTGACTTACGACCATTTTGCCGACACGATTTACTTTCAGACTCGAATCCAAATTGAGTGTGCTGACGACTGGGCTGCAAAGGGTCTTATGTGTATTATAATATTAAATCATCATTTGCTCCACTATTTGCCAAGGCCGTGCTACTCCCCGTCCTATGAATTACAACGTTTGCGTTTGTAATTTATGCGTGAACTGTGTGCTAAGTTTTGTTCAGGAGAACAATTGTACTGTGAAGGTCTTTGCACTCGGGGATTTGGACTGTTTCCTTGTTTAAGTGAGTTTTTGTTAGGTTGTTTATACGTACGTTAAATGTTGTATCTCCTTAGATGTTTCTCAAATGGCTACAAAGGAATTTAGAATCTTTTAAAGTGATATTTAAGTTAGGATCACGATGAGATGTCGATTCGAGACAGCTTTATGTCTTTAACTCTGTTTTTGAAATTAAGAATGTCAATAAATGTAGGAGGGACCGTTATTTCTTGCTTATTTGGCGCCTACCTTAGTACTTTCTAATAAAAACCACTGGTATAATGAATAGTGCGGCCCGTAAAATTTTATTTTTTTATTTTTCAATGGAATATTATCAAAGTATTCTTTCCACTCTGGGTAGAGCGAGAGGGAATGTCAGACTTTACAGACTAAAATTCACCTGTGTTCCGTCAATAGCCCTTTTCGCTCCAGCATCACGATAACTCTTTGGAACTATTCCGCAGTTGTAAAAAACTCTGCGTTCCATATAAGATCGTTATAGTCAATTTGACGCTCGATACGCAGAACAAAATCTTCCATGCCCATCTTTGCTCTATTTATAAGACAATACGAATCCTTAAAGCTACTAAAACCATATACCTACTACACAGCCTTAAATAAATAAATACAATAGTTGTGCAAGAGCGTCGTCGAAACAATCGGTCGTGTTGTCACACATTCCGGGAATAGTTGCAATCGTCTGCGACAGTCGACGATAGGCGGGGCGCCGGGCCGTGAGACTAGTGCTAGTGATGGGATTGGGACTTTTTTTTCGTTTTTATGGGGACGTGAGACAGAACCAAGTGATATGGGTCTAGGGCAGGAAGATGATGATGATGATTTTAGTCCCTAGTTGTTTATGTTTTCGGATTCAAACCATTAAACAACACAGTGTACAGTAAGTTGATTTATACATAGTTGATATATTCATAGTTATATAAATTTTTATCCAGTTGCGAAAAGCTAACAATTTTGTGGATACCTATTTATTTACTTATACGAACCGTTCTGAGTTTTACAGGTGTTTGAAAAAGTAAATAAATAATAAAGTCCCACCTGAAAAACTTGGAACCGATTTCAAAGACTACCTTCGTAATCGACTTCAGTTTAAGAAGTCATATAAAATTTTAGTTCTCAACTAAAAACTTTATCCATAAAACTTCCGCTTTGAAAATATATTTAACAACTATAAATAAGTTATGTCATTTATTAAACGCTTTATACCAAAGAAAAAAAAACACTAATCCGTGCCGGGGAACTCCGTTGCAATTATTCTACTTTCGTAAACATTCCCGCTAAAGTTGGAATATTAAAAATTTCTCCCTCAAAAGTATCGATAAATAAGTGGAAAGTTTCCCGTTGTTTCCCAGCCCTACTTGCGCAGGAATTCTGCCCAGTGGGCCGATTATCCCTTTTCTGGAACACAAATTGATTTATAGTTTCATATGAAAATTGCGTCTCACGCATTCCTAATATGGTATTAAGGAATTACGAACATATACGGAACCAAAGCATTTTTGGCTAGCTGCCCTTTGATCTCAAGATCCCTTCTCTCCCTTGATTTTGTTTATGGCTGGATTAAAAAGGGATTTTCTTTGAGACTTTTTTTTTTTACTTAGGACGTGGTAACGGATATGGATGCTGTGTTTATCCCCGGGATGTTTAATAAAACATATGAAAATATAGAGCTTAGCCTCGAATAGGCTTTTAGGGTGAATGGGATGAAAATACCCTGAAATTGTGGGGGCTTATGTAAGAAAAAGTATAATTTCGAAACTGGAGAGAATTATTTCCAGACCTTTATCATTCTTTATTTGTTTTCCTCTTAATTATTTCGTGAACAAAAACACCTAATAGAGAGCTCAAAGAACTCATAAAGTCTGTACTTAAAAGCCATTAATTTATACTTCCCATAAACTAACACTGCCGGGTTATGAACCCCGGACGATCGATCGTAATTTTATTTTGAATCACCGCTCTGAAGTTCCGGTATATTTAGATTTTAGATGGTAAGTAATACTTTAGATGTTTAAAGTTGAATGGGAATAAAGATAAAGGGTCTTGGGTCTTATGACTCAGAAGCGATATCTGTTTCATTATTATTTTACTGGATACTTTGCCATCACTCGTTGAAAGGGGTGAGTGTGACTTATTTGATGAAATAGTATAAAATCTTTAGTATCATCATCATCATATCAGCCGATAGACGTCCACTGTTGGACATAAGCCTCCCCCAAGTGTCGCCACAATGAACGATCCTGCGCGTCCCGCATCCATCGGATTCCCGCAACCTTCACCAGGTTCTTCGGTCCACCTTTAAGGAGGCCTTCCACCGCTGCGTCTTTCGGTACGCGGTCACCACTCCAGAACCTTTCTGCCCCAACGGCCATCTATTCTGCGAGCAATGTGCTCTGTTTATTGCCACTTAAGTTGGCGATTAGTATGCAGTATGCTTGGTGACAGTATTTTTTGTAGCTTCAAAATCTCCAGCCTCCTAATAAGCGTGATATCCAATTCTCATAATCTTCTCCGCACGGGAAGCTGCCTGTGCTTGGAAGTGGGACCTTCATATATTGGCGTAATTTATGATGTTCAAACTCGAAACACCATAGAGTATGAGGTTTACAGTTCGGCTATTAAATAATGCTTCAATTTGTTAAACAAAATCACTTATCACACTCAAATATACAACCACAATCACAATCATATTATAAATGCATAATTTTGGATGTATGTGTGTATGTTCGTAACTCCTTCACGCTAAAATAGCTGAAAAAAATTGGATGATACTTGGCACACGGATAGAACATGTCTTGGAATAACACGTAGGATATTTTTATATCGGAACTATCATTACGCTGACCAGTTTCCTAATAAATAAAATCTATGTACACTTAGTACAGGACGTAAGCTAGTGCAGTAGGTATATGTTCAAGTACTAAACTGCAGAAGTTTAAAAACAAGGGTCGTTTGTTAAAGGGTATGTAATTTCAACTAGTGCAGTGACTACACACACACACGGGATCGACTAGTTCGAAGTCTAATGTCTTTTGCTTCCTTTAATATTCTCTTTAGAAACTTTGCCCGTCCATAAACGGTTCGGTTCATAATGAAAATAGACTTTTTCTTTTCTGTTTCTTTATTGAAAAAATGTGAATTTCTCCTCCATCGTCACGCACACACACCAAGGTCTTAAATATCCAACTTTTAACAATTTCATAAATCTAAGAGTATTTATAAAGAGTACTGTCAGATTAGATATTACAAAAATACTTTTGTGCTCTTAATTATAACGTTGTTAGAAATACTAATATTATAAAGAGTTAAAGTTAGTTTTTTTAATATGTTTTGTTTCTATTGGTCCGATTGCTGAAAATTTTCACCGATAGAAAGCTACTTTATTCCTGAGTGACATCGGCTATATTTTATGCGCCTGGGTGAAGCCGCGGGAAAAAGCTAGTAATTAATAAAATGATTTAATCCGCCTAGCGGGTTGATAGCCGTCCTGATTTCTACGACATTAGAAAACAATCAAATTTTTTTCTTCAATAGTCTTCGATATCTCAATATCTCATTTTCGTGTTACATAATGTTCAACGTATGTATTATTTTGAATTTCAATACTTTGTATCTACTTTTATTCTTGTTTACTTGGTATTTAAAGCCGTTGTGCTGTGTCTGTACCTACCGAATAAAAGTATTTCTATGCTATTCTATTAACACTGTATGACACCACTATTAAACTATCTATCGCTTGTAAATATACTGTGACACCACTTCAAGTTAATAGACAAAACCACAATTTGTAAATAAACAAATAAAACCGACATGGTAACCTGCCGCGCCGCCGAATCGCGATTCAAAACACACAACATTGAAAACTCGTCCACGAATCGATTCCGTGTGGAACGCGCCTTATAAATAACCCTTCCAATGCGCACCTATTTATAAAGGGCCCTAAAAATCGGTATCGGCTGCTCCGACACTGAAATAACAACACTTGAGATGCATTACACTGGCACAGAGTTCGTTGCATCCACTCGACTGCTAAGCGGTCTAATTTATCATATTGTATGAGTTTCATGTACTTGAGCGATTGTTAGGATACGGTTAAGACGTTGTTGTTCCTTGTGGGTTTAGTGAGATGTGTGGAGAATGTATCTTCCACACAGTATTATCATATAATTAAAATACTAATCCAGTTAGAACGATGGAAATAGCTTAAACCAACATGCAAGTCACGAGCTAGGTACGTTTTTGTGGAAAAGTGAATAGACTTTTCTAACTCACTTTATTTATACTAGTAGTTCAAATCTCTTCTTAGAATTTTAGTAAAACCTTGTTTATTAACTTATCAAACTTATGTACAAGTTATTTTTTTTTATTGACTTACGAAGTTTAGTTAAAGTTAACTAAGGCTTCAAACTTCGACAAACTATCCAGTCTGTATCAATCTTCTATCGTAAACAATTTTCACAATACATATTTTAATAGCGCGTGAACAGGTACAGCTATAATATACGAAGCTGTAAATCATCGCTTAGCGCCGATACAGCGGGCGGGGCGCGGAAGCGGCGATATTTCAGAGTGACCCCCGCTGCGGGCGCGGGCATCACCGCCGGCTCCACGGTGACCCCCACTGCGGGCTGCACGCGGGGCCTGACACACGTGGCCATTATTGTACGAAACTTTCCAAGGAATTGAAAAAATGCGATGTAGTGTTTATGAGAAAATAAACTTTTGCTTGGTTTTCTGTAAGACTATAGTTATGAACTTATAATCACAGTTCGATGTTGGGGACAATTTGATGTAGTTCAGATAAAAAAAAAACTGCAATGTAAAAGGTTTCTTTTTTAAAACTGTTTCACAAAAAACTGTCGCTATTGTATAAAACACGAATTTCCCGATATCTACTGATTTTCAGCTTACCCACCGTTTTCCAAACCAATAAATAACATCAACATCGAATTCGTTACAAACACCGATACACACGTAACTCACGCACGTCCAAAACAAACGAGCGCCGGGAAAAAATTGTCCACAAACCAAAACAGAGAGTGCGTCGATGCAGAGACGGGTCGGATGCAGCGTCGCGACGCCAGTCGACCGGCGGACGCCGCGCGCGACGCCCGCCGCGCCATGTGACGCGCTGCCGGGACACGCCGCCATGACCGAGGGGGCGGCGCGGCCCAGGCCTCCGCCGCCCCGCAAGCCCGACTCGCTGGCGCTCGCGTGGCCGCGCTGGGAGGACCCGCCGCCGCCGGCGCCCGACAACCAGCGCCCCATGCCCGCTCACCTCAAAGACTTCGATGGCTTTAGCCCCTATACGCCGCCGAATCCGATACAGAACGACCGGCGTCCGCGGCGACCCCAGAGCGTGGTGTCTCCTAGACCCCCAGTGAACCACCTGGCGCGCCGGCCGCACTCCATCGGCTCCGTGGACGATGAGTGGGGCCCGGTGCCGCTGCTGGCGCCCGTGCCGCGGCGGCTGCGGCCCGGCGCGCTGTGCACGCTGCCGCGCGCCAGCCTGCTGCCGTCCTCCCGTAGTGACTATCAGTTGCAAAGACCGGCGATTATGACGAACGGTTACGGTGCCGTGCCGCCGTCCACCTCGCGCCGGCTGTCGCTGCCCGGTGGTGTGCAGAACCCTCCGAAGACGTCGGCGACGTTCCACGGGCTGTCGGCGCTGGTGGGCGCATACCCCTCGCTGGGCACGCCGTGCACGCCCAGCACGCCGGCGGCCGTGCGCGAGGCCGTGCGCCACCTGCTGGCACAGCCTCGCAATGGATTCCCCATCATGGATCAAAAGTTATCCCTGTTTATCGAAATCCTGGACGCTCAGGAACGATTCTCACAGGTAATGTGTGTGTTTCAGTGCTTCTGATAAACCCTGACAGGTAGATCTGGATTATAAGGTAAAATCCGTGTTTGCGCTCATTTATTTCGGTCCCCATACGTTTTAACCGGTGGCGCGATATTTACATCGGAATTGTCACAAAAATATTCAATGAGTGAACAAATATGCAGAAAAGGTTACAATTTATTAAATAAAGGCGGTCCTCGAAATGGTTGAACGCTAAATTGAATTGGTTGGAACAGTGTTGTGATAGTGTTAACAGCAAAATTAATTGGAAGTAATTACTGGCATTAGCGGGCGATAAAGCCGCCAAAAAATTAATTGTTCGGAAAATGATAATGATTATTCAAAAGCGGCATCCGTTGTTTTCAGTGATAATGCAAATTCGGGTCGTGTTAGGAGTTAACTTCGGGAGTGTCGGAGGAAGTTGTGTTCGTCTCAATCATCCCGCTGAGAATTTATAATGCTTGCGAATACAATGTTATATTGAATAATCCAATACATGAGCCTGCCCTCGTCACAAGTTCGAGTCAACACTTTGAAGTTTGGAAAAGCTTTTAAAATGTTGAAATGACTGAGACAGTGTATTGTCGGGAGGAGTTATAATGTATGGAGCGTATTAAGTCGTAGTGCTAAGTTAAAGCGGGGGCTTGTAAGACATTTTGCTCATAAAATGTGAGATGAGCGTTTTCAGGCGTGCAGCCTCCCGGCAGAATGTAGGCATGCTTTTGATACGTGTCTGTGTGTGTGTGTGGGACGTATGTTTCATATGTGAAGGCAAGTTTCGGTATTCTGTTTGCGAAACTCGGCTACTGCTACGTATGCACATACATTGTACGCATAATGACGGCAAAAGTATTGAGTGCGGATCGAAGGCTTTCGTTCATTACTTTCTGGATTTTTTTGCGCAAAAATGAATGGAAATTATGAAAACAGGTTTCTGTTTATAAAAGCTCTGAATATTTGCATAGTGGTTGAGTTGTGTAACTTTTCATTGAACAGAATATATCGACAGATCCTGTGACTGAAATTCAGTATTTGCTTCTCAAACTTATTTTGGTGTTTATTGAATTCAGTTTAATGATCAAATTTTAATAAAATTAAGTAAATCCGTAATCATTTATTGTGCAAAGAAGATAAGACGATAAGTAACATCAGTGATAAAACATCAAAAATGAGAATCACATAAATAAGTTCACTGTCCTCCGAACTAGGACAAAAACCTGTATCTTGAAGAAAGAAAGAAAAGTAAATTTTAAATGCATTGATACAGTTTTATAGATTGATACTACACACAGTTTTTTACTGCTTAATATGTGTTTACCCATGAGATAATGTCTCTTATATTATTGTTATCCTTTTGTATTAGCTGTTAGTTCTCCTGTGATTAAATAAGTAAATAAGTGACCGCAGACAAGTAATAACTGCACACAATACTACGTTTCATTTATGAAGCACAAACATGTGTAATTTATCTATAATATGTATGTATTTAGAAATATATAAGTATGTTTATCAGTTGTCTAGTGCTCATAACACAAGCTCTGCTTAGATTGAGACTAAACGGCGTTGCGTGATAGTTGTGGAATATTGTTATGCATATCAATACAGATAAAAATATACTTGTATAAAAACACATTTCAAATTCAGTTTAAATAGATACTTGATGCAGCCTCTCAACAGAGCCTGACATCCTCTGTACAATAGAAACCCCATTCAAGCTCACCTACCAATTAAAATAATGTAATTCAGAACAAAAACTCGTTCGTTTGACAATATTGAATTCAATTAAAAAGTACGTTCTAAAACACTTGGGTGAAAGAACCTGAGTCCAGGCTGTATTGTCGGCTGGTTTCATGGCGCCCACTCGACCCGGTTCGGAAGAGGCTTTTGTTTCAATATGAAAAATTACTGAAACTGAAAGAACTGAAATGTTGGGGAAAGTATTACATCTTGTGTTGGAGATGTTCATTAACCTTCGCGTGACATTGTCGAGAGGTGTGCCGCTGAGGGAAGTGAATTTATTTCTAATGAAAGTAAAAGGGCAGATATTTTGTTATAAATCTCAGTATTTTCCAAAAGTGACTTTTATCTCAACATTGCTCGCAGAGCAGATGGTTGATGTGGACGAAAGGTCTGAAATCGCGATCGCCGGAAGACGCAGCGTTGGAAGGCCTCTCACGAGGTAGACCGATGACCTGATGAGGGTCGCGGGAATTCGATGGATACGAGACGCACAAGATTGCTTATTATGGCTACACTTGGGTGAGGCCTATGTCCAACAGTGGACGTCTTACGTGACGGTTGAAATAATGTTTATGATGAACTTTTTTTATTAGATATTTTCGTTACAGGAACCGTATATTTTATCGAGATATTGAATAAGTAACCTGGCCTAGTTCTTTAATAACAAACAATTCTTCCTATAACAATATTAGTTTAGATGAATGTTGAGGCAAAACTGAATTCTACGATTCAAAAGTCCATATTATATTAAAGCAAAAACCTCAGCCAACCTCACTCTTCTACACAAAACTCGAATATAAGTAAACCTCTATAAGCACACTCAAAACTGTGCGCAATAAGTATAAACTTCGTTCCTAATACCGCCTAAAAACTTCACAGACTTGCGTCTCCTAAGTCCTGGATACGGTTCAACTTAAGTTGTAAGCTAGTAAGCCTCATCCAGCATTAAATACATCCACAGAACAAACTTTTGTAATAAAGCTATAGATTTGACAGGAATAACACTATTCATGAATAAGTATTCATGATTTTAATATACCTCTGTCGGAGTGAGTCGGTGAAATGTAGCGCTACGAATTTCGTAGCACCGTAGCGCGTAGCACCAGTTCGTAGCCATGTGCTACGAATAGGCTATAACTATTTTACTCGGGTTTAATGTATTTCGAATCCTCGTTGGCTTTTGGGGATCGTGAAATATGACCATGAGTATATGTTCACGACTGTTTGCCTAGGAAGGGCAAGCAGGGATCTAGGGTATTCACATTGTTGGACTAAGAACGCTGAACTGTGATCTAGGGTAGTTACTGTGTTTCACCCCGCAGTAGTTAATACTTATAAGTTTTATTATTTTAATTGACATTTTAAAGTGTGTTTTTTTTATAATTTATTTTTTACAATTACTCCCACTAGGAAGAAACTCTTCTGTCGCGAGTGCGTTCACAAACAATTAAACTCACATACCTAAAACAACTAGATTCGGATTTATCTGCAAGTTATACAGGTACTTGATTTGTAAGTGAATCGAATCTGCGTCATACAGCTCAACTGCCAACCGCTCAACCTCTGCACCAACCATGTAATTGGTCAAAACTAAGTCCTAGAAGTATATGTCATGATCTACTTACCATTTCCTTAATTTATTTAGCCTATAATATATCCCGTTGCTGAGCAAAGGCCTCCAACTTCATACTACCTTCGAACTAGTCTTTACGGCAGGCGTCTAGGTCAACCCGCTATCTCTTACCAGTAAAACACTGTTTCATATTTATAAAAAGCGATTAAATAAATCGTTCTCACCTATAAACTAAATGTAATAAATTCAATACACAATATGAAATAATAATCACTTCCCGCCAGCTTGACACAACCCCCATATTGCTTTTAGTTACAACTTTTTATTGACAAAACTTTTCTGAACTTTTTATTTATTGTACATTTCTCGGAAATTGTTATTTGATGGATTTGTAACAACTTAGTATAAAGTAAATTTTATGTACATTATGCCTATAGTTCGGAGTTCGATACTGAATATATTTAACGAAGATGAGTTTCCAAACATTACAGAATATGTTTCAACTGAAAAAACAAAAGTTTAGAGTTATGAAAAACATTAACTTAAAGTAAGTTTGTGTTTTCCTAAAGAATAATCTAGTGTATCAAACAACAATATTTACATAAAACCTTATAATAGGGAACTTTTATCAGCACCCAATCTTAATGATACCTCATTATTTTTAAACTAGCTTTGGCCCGCGGCTACACCCGCGTACATAAAAAAATAAACACCTATGTCACTCAGGAATAAAGCAGCTTTCCATTGTTGAAATAATTTTGCAATCGGACCAGTAGCCTGATTCACGTAAAATCAAACAAGCCAAATATCGTTGAAGTTTTATAGTCGTTCGATCGAAGTCCTATCCAAAAGTGGTATTCACGTGTTCCTTAATCGGAATTGGATAGAACGACAACTCAACTGCATTGAAACTAAACGATCTACCGACGACTTAATTTCAGTAACATTAATAATAAGGAAGTATTCTACCAGGATAATGTAATACAGATTCTTTTTTTTTTAAATCGATTCTTTGACCAAACGACTTTAAAATCGGTGTCGTTCAAACTCGATTAATGGATGTGAATACGGAAATGGTCTAAACGACTAAATCGCTTCGACACCGGTACGGTTTTGATTACGTGAATCGGGCTATTGTACCTTTAGAGATTACCCCCTACAAACAAAAAGATAAAAAAAAAAACTTTACCTTATTATATTAGTGTAGATGTAAATTATCTTTTATTACATATCTATTTATTATGCACACTTACAACAGTGAAGACTACACTGTTGTAAGTGTGCATAATAAATAGATATGTAATAAAAGATAATTTTAACCTAAAGTTGACTAGAAAATGCCTTGTTTTATAAATACAATTACTGTTTAAAATCAATTACGTAGTAAAACTCCGCAGACAAAAGTCCACCGGCGTTTGTTGACCCTATAGTAATTCATCATCATCAGCCGAAAGACGTTCACTTTTGAACATAGGCCTCCCCCAAGCTTCGCCACAACAACCGATCATATGCGTCTCGCATCCACCACATTATCGCGACCCTTACCAGGTCGTCGGTCCATAGTAATTACTAATTAAGATTTTTTAATTATTTAGACCCTATACTTTGTAGTGCTAGAAATCTCATACAAAAATACCTATAAAAGCTTAAGATTATGCCATTGAGACCTAAATTCCTACATAAAACAACTGGGCAATAAAATTATGATAGAATATATCGTTAAATAAAAACACAGGCCTACATCGAGATGTTGTTTTCTAAAAATAAGTCTTACTTTAACAATACTCGTTAGCAATGTGGACATTGTTCGGTATTATTGTTAAATGTACCTTTATTTTAAAGTAACACTGGTGACTGACCCTGGCTTTTCTCTCAAACCTTTCCAGCTCATTCTATTAGTGACTATCACATTAAAATTTGTTAAATGATTTAGCGACATGATAAACATAGAGACGTGAAAAGCGACTTTGCATTATCTTCACTACTAGCTAATGCCTGCGGCTACAACCGTGTGATAGTAGAAAATTATCCCAAGAGAACATACTCCCAGGATATAAGGCATCCTATGTGGTATTCCAGGACACAGTCTACAAATGTGCCGAATCAGTTTAGTCGTGTGAGCATGATAAATGATAAATGATATTTATTTTCGCAAATAGGTTTTAAAAACACTTTTACACGTCAATATTTTTTTTTCGTCAGTTTATACTGCATAGATAAGGCCGGTGTTTCCTACCTGACTACCTTGAGAAGAAACACTGAAACAAACTCAGGGGTCAACAATAATAATTAGGTAATAATAAGGTTATGAACATACATACACACATATAAACTTTAGCTTTTATAATATTCACCAGTATTAAGCAGTATTTTTCTCATGCTAGAAAAATGAGAATAAGATAAAGTTAGAAAAAAAAATTTTCACAAATAACGCTAAGTAAAATGTATTTGAAATCTCGGTCAAAATACGTCGGAGGCTATTTTACAGTCGTACGAAGGGTGGCCGTAGGGGAGGGGACCGGGATAAACCATTGCAATGTTTAGTAGGGAGAGCTGAAAAGAGCGATTTCATATTATATGGATCACTGGCATTTTGAGCATCTTGTTCAAAATTCTTTTTACCCATAAAAATAAATCGGAATCTTTATAAAATGAAATAAATTAGTTTATTTGTAAGTATAATTTGTGTGTAACAAAATAGTATGAGAACACATTCTTCCATAGTTCCATATAAGACACACAAATTGACTACATCACGCTGATATTATAAAGACGAAAATTTGTGTGTGTATATGTTTGTTACTTCTTCACACTCAAATAGTTGATCGGATTTGGATGAAATCGACACATGAGCAGTTTATGTTCTGAAGTAGCATATAGTATGAGATTGTGTTCCTGTGGGAGTATTTTCAAATTTTATGCTGGTAAAGCTGCTTGCAGACGTTAGCATAAAGTATAATCAGCCTTATAATGTTCCCACTGCTGGGACTCAGGCCTCCTCTTTAGGAGAACAAATGGGCCATAATTCACCATGTGGGCCCAGTGCAGGTTGCAGAAATTACGTTATAAATTTGCATCACAAAAAATACGTCACATGGGACAAGTTTCAGTAAAAATTTATAAATTTCAAAACATAATCAGTTTTCATCCAAGTTCCGCTATGTTACAAATATTTAAAATACATAGCTATAAATATATCTAGATATGAATAATACAGTAGGCACCAATGACGTCACCGCACAGGTTGCATTTAGATATTACGCTGAATATTCCAGTGCTTGCCATCGCATCCAGCTTCACTTTATTTAGCTCAGTTTAGATGTCGAGGCCTCGTTAGGGGTTTTATGGTGATTTGATATCAAACTGGGTTTATGTAAGACGTTTCGAGGTGGCAGGTTGTGACCTGGAACCTGGCGTGTAAGTTTACTATCTTAATAAGTTTTTTATGAGCTTCAGTAGCTATCACTGTGGCCTCACCTTTACGAACTGTTTATTTTTCCTAATAATATATAGCATGTATCATTCTTCGATATGGTAGCTTTTATCAGTGAGATGATTCAAAATCGGACCAGTTTTTCTATAATATGATATCTACACTAATATTATGAAGAGGTAATTTTCGTTTTTTTATTTTATAGGAGTTAATCTCTGGAAGTACTGGTTCGATTGATAATTTTTTTTCACTTATGGAAAGCTGTTTATTCCTAAGTGACGTATGCTATATTTTATGTACGCGGGCAAAGCTGCAAGGTGGTGGTCAGAATAATAATAACTGTACGAATCACTCTCCATGATTATTAATAGTAAAAATAATTATAATTCTTTATTATTAGGCAATTAAGGGTCATAGACGAAATTATAAATAATGATCTTACAAAATAATACATATTAGGTAGACGGAACAGAGAGCAAAGTCCCGCAAAAGCATGTCGAGGTCGGTTTGTGGGTAGAAATAATAAAAACGCATATGTCATACTAGCTTCGGCCAACAGCATCGCCCGTATAACAGTAGAAAATGTAAAATAAAAAAAGTAGCCTTTGTCACTCAGCGATAGTTTTGGTGGAAAGAATTTTAAATATCGGCCCATTAATTTTGGAGTTCAAACATTACAAACAAAAAACCTAAAAATATAAATCTTTTCTTTTTATAATGTTAAGTAGATACTTAATTTAATTTATATTTTAATTGCAAACTTTTAAGTTATGATTAAACACTGCTGATTTACGGAAAGAAAACATAGAGGGGACCTGAACTCTAAGGGTCAGATAAGCTGACCGCAACCAAAGTGAACGCTTATCCTCCTCTATTTTCAAAGAGCTTTTTGCCCTGCAGAGCCTGAGACTGTTTCATGCGGTTTTACCTGTTTTTTTTTTTCTGATGAGTGCAAAATTGAAAAAAAAAATAGGGCAAGTGCAAGTTGGACTCGTGCACGCAGGGTTCCGTACCGTCTGTAGAAAAAAAATCGTGTTTGTTGTATACCCTTATATATTTATTTGTTGTTATAGCGGCAACAGAAATACAAAATTTGTGAAAATTTCAACTGTCTAGCGATCTCAGTTCTTGAGATACTGCCTATTGACAGACAGACGGACAGACAACGAAGTCTTAGTAATAGGGTCTCGTTTTTACCCTTTGGGTACAGAACCCTAAAAACAATCCTGAAAATATGTAGTAACTACCAATTTTTTTTTTAAATACCTATTTACAACATTCATCATAATTATTTCAGCCGGAAGACGATCGTTATTGGGCATAGTCCTCCCCCAAATATTGCCACAACTACCAGTCC
The DNA here is from genome assembly GCA_929112965.1 of Mythimna albipuncta. NCBI lineage: Eukaryota > Metazoa > Arthropoda > Insecta > Lepidoptera > Noctuidae > Mythimna > Mythimna albipuncta. The sequence continues at coordinate 19,953,665 of OV815979.1, read as the reverse complement.
TGTCCATCTCACATCCATCGAATTACTGCAACCCTCAGCAGGTCATCGATCCAACTTAAAACTGTTTCCCCAAACAACCCTTACAAATAAAAGCAATTTAAAAAATGACGAATCTTTTAAGAATCTTTCTTACCCACACGTTATCTTCGACATAAAGCTATCCTCCTGTATACAGGGTGGATGAAAAGAGTCAATATAATGTCGTGGACACTCTGTTTGTCCGTCTTGCACCAAAGAAAACACGGTACGGTGGCACTGTCCGTCCCCAGCAATTAGTGAAGACCGATACTGGGTTTTATATCACACGACAACTTTACTGTCTTAAAGTTTCAAGACGTATTAAGTTTTCAGTAGGAGTTGTTTCTCAGGAGACGTCTAGTCTTTGTTTAGTTTGAAATTTATTGAATTTTAGTTTTCAATAAATAATAAAATGTCGACTAATTTAACAAGAGGCTTAGGGTGTCTGTCCGCGTAATAGGTTTTGTAAACAATCTGCCTTCTACTATAATTTAGGTTTCTAAAAGTAAGTCTGATTGAAAAGAATTAAGTTAAATATTTGATGAAAATTAAAATGTTAAAAAATAAATAAATAGTATTCAGCATATTTACACACCTACAATAAAGAGCGTGCTATCCCAAATATAATTACTAACTTTTATTAGTATTCTTTTTCATTGTACCCACTCAACTCATAACCGTAACAAAATCCGACATAAAAACATTATTCAGGCACACACCACTCATGACTCCAAACAGTCAAATCAAATTATTCTAATTTTCAAACAAAGCCACACGTTTCATGCATAATTCCCTTCAAACGCCAAACTTAATGAATACTCTACGAAACAATGCAATGGGTTCCGGCATTCCTAAAAAATCCATTTCAAAATCTGCCTACGGTTGGAATTTCGAAATTCCCGCATCGTATCGTCGTCGTGTCGTATCGTGGCTTGTGAAGGGGAGCTCTCTCGCTAAAAGCAAGCGTGGCTTTTTCTATTTTGTTTCGTTTGAGTTAAAATTAGTGCGCGTTTTAGCGGCCCGGCCACACGTGCCGGTATGGACAGAACTAATGCTTTCAAACTTCAGACTATTCTTATTAAAATGGTCACGTTTTTGAGAGAGAATTTTCAAAATACGTATGCATACCACTCGCGGTTGTTTTCATACTAGAGTAGATAGATGTCTATGTTTCTTCTGTTATAGATAGCTTAATTAGGGAGGTTATTTACCCTTATGACCAAATAGCCTTATGTTGTTTGCATTCGCGGGCTTGCCGACAACAAGCAATGGGTAGCTCACCGTTCGGCCTGTTTGGTAATCGACCGGACTGAGCCCAAATCGTCGACGTGCGCGTAGTGTTCTACGCGCCTCTCAAAGAGATGTCAGCAAAACTTTGGGTTCCAACAGGGCCAATGCCCGCTTAGTCCGTGGGAATTTTCTGCAAACTTAGAATACAAAAGGTAACTGAAGCACACAAGTGTTGCTGCAGTCAGTAAAAGTCTGACTTGAAATTCATTAGATGATTTTTACCTTAATAAATATTGTTTATAATATTCATCCTTCTAGTAATTAAAGGAATGTAATAAAGGTAAGTACGCTCTCTATACACACGCCATAGTGACTAGACAAATTAAGATTTTGCCGTAGTTTTGAAAATATTTTTTAACAGATAATAACACCACGATTGTTACTTTCAAACAGTCTTATCTTCTAGGTATACTTACGTCACCTTTATTAATAATAATATTTGATCAAATCCACGATGTGCAATTGTTTCATTTTGATTGACTGGTCTCGGTCTACTAAAACTTTATAGTCGACGGCTCCAAAACTCAATGATCTATCACGACGTCTCCACCCTATCATGAATCATAATATCCTTCCCCATCAGACGTCTAGTTCCCAGCTTTAAATAGTTCCCTAATAACAGCCATCCACAATTTATTATCTCGTTAGGAACGTTTCTTCTCAACCGAAGCTCGTCGAGAAAAAAATTAAAATTTATTCTTTCACTAAACTTTAATCCTTTGATGAACGCTTTTTGTAAAAAGAGTATCTTTACGCTTGCTTTGCCTCGTGCGAGTATGAGCAGAGGTAATCGCCTGAATGATTGCTTTGAATACATTTTAGATTATTTTTCGTAGATGTCATAAAAGTATTCAACGAGTAGAACATGCTTATGTGTAACCTGTACTGGATGTACTTTAGATAGATATAATCATACTAGCTTTTGTCAGCGGCTGCGCTCAAGTTCATCATCATCATTTCAACCGAAAGTAATTTCATCTACTACTGGGCATAGGCCTCCCCCAAGTGTCATTATATCGACCGGCTCTGTGCGTCTCGCATCCATCAGATTAACGCTAACTTCACCAGGTCATCGGTCCACCTTGGGGAAGGCCTTCCAACGCTGCGTCTTCCGGTAGGTATGTGGTCGTCTGTTCTGCGCGCAATGTAGCCTGCCCTCTGCCACGCGATTTTTAGGGCTATGTTGGTAACCTTGGTTCTACTGCAATTTTTTTAATCTCTGATGCGATCACGCAAGAAAACTCCCTTTTCATTGTTTAATTATTGCTTAACTTTGGAAATTGCCTACGTTAAGGTAGAATAAAAGGAACATTGCTCTGGGATAAAAGTATTCTAGATGCTATTTTAGAACACGGTCTATCCTATCCAAAATTGTTTAGGTGTTTGAGCGTAAAGGAGTACTAACATACACATGTACCATCGCGATCATTTCTGCCTGATCACTTAAAATAAACTTTCGCTTGAATACTGCGGCGTGGTGCCAAATTTGGTTTGGCCCTTTGAAGTTTTCGTTTCGAGTGCAAGCAAAAATGAACTTAGCGGTGGTCAGGCGGAAGTGTCTTTGATGGTACATGTACGTAGACAAAATAGCTTTCGCTTTTATTAGTATGATGTGACGAGTATGTGATCTTGATCTGTAGATAGATTAACAAATTGGAAAGCTGTATACGCTAAGGAATTAGACTATCACAGCCTAAAAAAGTTAGTACGACCACAAACCCCTGAACTCACAGTTTCTCAATCCCCTGAATGACCCTTCCACAAACGAGAGGTAGGCTCATAAAGACACCATGCCACCACAGGTCGCCAACCTACTGGTATAATGTCGTCATTGTTTCTGACAGCTATGGGAAGTCATGGGGGCATACAGCTGTCTATTTCTTAAGTAGCGTCATATACTGTGATGCTTCATAACACCATTTGTATATCGTTCTCAGACACTTATTTATGAACTAAATTGAGCTGGATTTATACGATTGAAGGAGTTATCTATACAATGCATGTATTAATGAGTTATTTATACGTATGTTTGTCATCCAACTCCTCGCTAAACGACTTGACCAAATTAGATTAAACTTTGTCGGTATATTTGAATGAGTCCCAGAATGGTTTAAAAATACAATTGAGCGCGGTAGATGGCGCTGCTACCGGGTTCTCAATATCATCAAATCTGACTTTCACAACCTAGTAATTATAATCAACCTAATACCCTATGGCAAAACTGGTGTCAAGTATTTATCGTGGACAAAGACCAACTGCCTATCGTACTTTCCGAGAGGCGGAAGAGTGTCGGCATGTAATGGATGTCACCAGCGTTAAAAGACAGAAAGTCTCGTGCATCTGTTCACTCGGTGCCATCAAGAATCTTGTTCAGTAGAATAACTTTTTAGCAGCCTAATGTGTGCAGTCTGTACTGTAGTTATCACTGATAACGTACATCCGCACGTTTGATACTAGCAATTCAATACACACACACACACACATCCTCATACATATTTTAGGGGCAATAATAGCACACACTTAGCAACAGTATGAGCCTATCATCGCCGCCGTAAACCCGCTCATTACACCGTGTTTATTTACCCATCACGCCGTGGTTTTTCCCATAAAGTTGCTTCGATCGCCGCCGTTGGCAGCTGCCCACGGGATCGTGCCAAAATGCGTGACATTATACTCGTGGTAGAGTAGATGTGGTCATTGTCACGCCTGGAAGGGAATTACTGACATGATGGCTGATTCAGTCATCATTTTCTTGACTTTCAACTTGGTTCTACTTAAACCCCAAGCGAACCCATTCGCGAGTGATTTTGTGCCATTGCGGTTAAACACCAAGTGTATTGATTACAAAATATTGAGCGTTTTTTTATAGGGTATATATCCAAGAACTTAAATAAGAAGTTCTCCATTAAGTAGTTTGTTTGTATCGAAAATAAACAAACCTTTTCGTTATTCCCTAAAACTATGGATATTGAATAGTTACAGTCAAGTTTACATTCTGTCAGCAATTACCACAATCACGACGGTACGGTGCAGTGGTTGAGCGATTGGCGGTTACACTACGTGTCGTGAGCTTGATCTCCACCCGAAACGAATGTTTATTTTGCCTACAGATAGTTGTTCTGTGTCTGGGTGTCTTGTGTACTATATTTGTGAACAAAAAAATGATACAAGAGTAATTCCTAGTGTGACGCAAATAAAAAAAAAAAAGTTTGAAAGCGAAAGTTTGTGTGTGTGTGTGTAAGTTAGTTAGTCCTTCACGCTTAGCACGCTCGACGCTCTAATGAATAAACGATTTTGGGTGGAGTTTGATACAAGAGCAGATCATGTCCTGCTACATGACAAAGATAAAAAGTATTTTTATCCCTGGGGTTTGTTCTCTTGGGATGTTTTTTTACTTTCACACGGTCGGAACCACTAGCAAAAGTTAAAGATTGATAAAGCCCCAAATTGGATTGATACGCGTTACCGGAATGGTACCTCGTGGTCAATACCTTTACATTTTGAGTTTTCGTCTATCGCTGTTGGTGATATTTATAGATTGTCTGTATCAAAAAAGAATAACTGGCCGATTGATAACAACAATATTATTAAGGTGAAAGTTTTTATCTATGTACATAAACGTAAATGGATGTCGGTGAAACTTGGTACACGAGTAGGACATGTCCTGACACAACAACTAATACAGAGGATAATTTTTATCCCGGGAGAACTTTCTCGTATCACGCTAGCCAACCCTTAAGGGCCAAGCGCCCGGAAAGTGCCATAAAACACTGATTTTCTGAGGCCTACTCCTCCGTAACGGCTAGATCAATTGGTTTGAAAAAAATTTATGTTTATTATAGATTCATGAACATACACACATATCAACATTTGATTTTTTCGTGCAATTAATATTTTAGTCAAAACAAAAAAAAAATTAGCAATTTCGCAACTTTTCGCAACTTTTCCCTACTCCTTCGAAACGGCTTGGACCTTTAGAACCATTATTACACATAAAAATTGGTGGTTAAACATTCTTCAAAGTGAACATTGCATATGTAAATCAATCATAATTTCGCAAAGAAAATGGACTTAAAGGTCAGCCGCGCGCTTTCCGGGCGCTGTTGGCCGCAAATAAATACACAGATTTGCTACTGCCGCCTAGGCCGGTGCGAGAGGTGCGTCCACATAATTTTGGCCAGATAGTTCAAGGGACTTTGGGGGAGCCTTAAGGTAGGAGTCCAAATCGTCACGCCATCTCCTTCTGGACCTACCGCGGCGCCAGCTGCTGCTGTTTATTTATTTATTTATAAGGAACGTCAACATTACAACTGGGAATTTACAAATACATTTCATAATACTATTCAAGTGCTGCAACACTAGAGATAATCCCTGCATGAACATAAAACATTTGATTTAAAAACACATAGTATTTGTAAATTAATTTCAGCGGATAAAAAGTCAAAGGAAAAAAAATGAAGATAAGATAAGAGAGATTATTAAGATTGCATCGCTACTTACCATCAGGTGGGATCGCAGTCAAGCACTAGTTTAAATCAATAAAAAAAAAATTGATGATGTCAATATGTTCGGGATCCAGTCAGTAGTAAAATATAATATTAAAATTCCTAAAGACTCTGTAGGCTCTCACCCTCTCGTACAAAATACTCGTATATACTTTATCTTAAATATGTGTGACAGTTTTACCTTTCAAAGGTAACAAATAATGTCAAGGAAAATAATATAAAAGCCTTTTACCAATTGTATCAATACCCAATACGTATGAATATGTGGTTTAGTTCACAAAAATGTTATTATGTTATTGTTTATTACCCGTACGACACCCTGGAGGGAGATGGCCGTAATAAAATTATAGCATTTTACTACGTGCCTCGAGTTTTTCACACGTTTTCGTGTAAAATACTGTAATAGGTGTGTTTATTTGAATTTGGTATCATTTTTGTTTGGTCTAAATGCTTTTGTAATCACTGAATAACTCTGATCACGTTTCCAAAAAAAACGATAGTATTTTTTTTTACTTTTACAGATTGATAACGTTCATCGCTTGATTTATAAAATATTCAGAGAATTTGTAGTCTACCGCGGCTCCCCGTCACTGTGTTCGGGCACCAATCCTGTGTTTTACGGGCCCACAACTCGTTGGATATACGGTAGACATGACTTGTCTAGACCCTTTTACGTTGGGTAGCCATTTGAGCCACATCAACGATTTGCGTTTTGGAGTGCAGTGTAGTGTTTCGAACGTGGTCTGTTAATTCTTACATAGTATGCTGCGGTCTACAGCAGGCTGGCAAACCTTGAGTTTGTACTTTTGGGTTCATTATCTTGCTCTATTAAAGAAATAATTTATCTGAGTGAAGAATTAACTTTTTAAATAAATGTTAACGTTTTCCTCCTACATCAGCTGTCATTAAAATATATTCATTATTATTTATATTATATTTCATGTCATAATTCGCTCATAGATCATTTTTAATTCGACACTTCGTTTGCGAGTAATACGATGCTTAAAAGCTACTCTCATACTAATTTACTGATGGATATACATTAAGAAATAATAATATACGGGAACGCTTAAGTAGGCTTTTGATAATGTTCTTAAAATTAGAGAGATCAAAGCATGTATCTTTTTGACTATTTGGATTTTGTATCAAAGATAAAAATTGTCGTAAAGTGAAAATATTCGGAATTAATATCGTGACGTTGTCACGTTTGTCACTTCCGTTCAAAAAGAGCAGTGGTGGCCCCTGTGGCAACGGCCCTTTAAGAGAGTATCTTTATTTTGAAAATTTTAAAAGTCAAACAAGTTAAGGCTGGGTTTTTCCGAACTAACCATCCTGAGAAGGAACACTGAAACAAACTCAGATGTTAAGCCTATTCTAAAATCCATACAGTAAACATGACACGGTTGACCTACGTGATCGAAGTTCAGCTGGAAGTGACACTAAGCCTCTCGTTGCACTAAATACCGAGATACCATTCCTGAACTTGACCGATTTCACTAACAAATCTAAATTAAATCGTTACATAACAGTTTTAATTTAGAAAAATGTAGGTGTTACAACAACCATCAGACAATTAAATTTTTTCAATGTTTTCTTTCAAATTGTACAAAGACTGACTTCAAAGAAGACATTCCTTCCATACATCTTTATTTACAAACTTAAACACAGCGAGTACCAAACATCTGCTAATCAATAACCAACCTTACTTCAAACGAAAAAGGTTGAGTTTAGCTGAGGCTGGTTTTATCAGGTGCAATCGTAAAGTTGTGTTTTATAAAGTACAGTCGACGAAAATGATTCCCAATTACTAGTGTCCCCACATCTTGTTCCCCTTAATTCCTTTGTGAGAGTGGAATTAAAAAATAATACGCGTCGTAACAGGCCGTTTGATTAAGAGCTTTTTGATACGAATTTATTTCGAAAACTTGAAGGAGCTGTAATGAGATTGGTGCTGGAGGAATTGTATTTGAAAATTAACGGGATACTGGCTTTTATACTTTGAATATCTAAATGAATTTTAAATTCTTTTGATTAATGTAGTTCCCTGATAAGCATATAATATTATCAGTCTTATAATGTTCCCACTGTTGGAGATCAGGATTACGGCCCATTCCCTCTCCTAACGACCTCTTCGTTCACCACGCGAGCCCAGTGCGGGTTAGTGGATGTCACATGTCTTCGAATTTTTGGTTCTAGGACATGCCGGTTTTCTCACGATGTTGTCCTTTACTGTTTTGAGAACAGTGGTAATGAAATAAATTACACAAAGTAATGCGCCTGGTCAAGTATCAAACGTTAAGTATCAGGGTACATTTTTTTAGTCTTTATTTGTTGCTTACAATTTTGATTTATATCCATTATATACGATGGTTATTATATACGAATTACACACGATATACACCTTTGACGAATTTTGTTTAGGTTTACGTCAACATTAATGATAAAAAAAAAAAACTTGTAATCCCTAGAATAGGTACAACAAACAGCAGAGAATCATTCACCATTAAGTGTTTTCTAGGAATTGCTTGATAGCATGTTTACACAGGACGCCATCGATTCGTTAGTTTTCAGCGCGGTTTTCATTCGATCCGTCTTTATTAGTGTTGGTGACGTGCCAGTAACTATATTTACTCGCACATACAAACAATTCCGTTGGATATTTGTGTATCCGACTGTACCTGCAACTGACAATAATGGATGCTGTCGTGTGTCGATACGGATTTATAAAATACTATTAAAAGTTTTGAGAGAAATTCTGAAAATGCATGTTTTTACTTTGTCTTTTAGAGTCGACTAATGGACTAATGGAATGTTATTTTCAATCTCTGGTAAAACGAAATACTTTATGTACTATATGTATATAAAATAATTCGTTCTTACTAAGTTTTTTTTTTATGTAAAATAAAATTTAATTTACAGGCAATATTTCAGAAAATGAAATTTAGTTTGAATATCAACAAGTTTCTTTATGGAACTAACTTAGAAGCACAAAAATATATATTTACATATATTTTTTTTAGGTTAATAATATATATTATGCTTCCTGAAATAGATGGAATAGATTAAAAGTAACAAGATTGTATAACTTCATGTAAGTAGGAATGTAACTTAATATAACACACCAAGTTTGCTCTTCCTTATAAACATCGTTAAGAAAAAGTTATGAACTAGTAGCTGCGCAATTCCTTTTAAAGATAAACTTGATAAAAATACTTTCCAAACTCCGCCAAAAAACCTGTCAATAATTTCACCCCAAACTTAATACCCAACAAATTATTAAATAATTTAGCTGCGGATATTTTTCCGACCTAAAAAACGGAATAACATGTATACAGGCGTAATGATCCGTTCAACGATTTTGTTAACTCATCTCAACTGACCGTTTTAGGCAGACCTTCCCTGCCCTCTTTCAGGTCCACGTTTTAGGTCTTTGAAGAGGATTTTTTTGGGGAAACGTAGCTCAAAGTATACCGGTTGATATGTTACAAATTGCGTAAACAAGTTTAGTGGGTGCGTCAAATAAGACTGATGTACTTTTAACTTGGATATCAGAAGAGCATTAAGTATTTTATGGCGATTGAGAGCGATAACGTAACGATCAGTATTTTTAGCAAAAAAGATGCCTGGATAGTCGATTAGGGCTAAAATAGCATCTTAGTAAAGCCCTAAAAAGTGTTTAGCTTTCGCTAACCCTATTATCAGGCTAGACAACCTTAGGTACCTTAGGCATAAGCCTGAGAATACTTGAATTTGATTATAAATAAATTTTTGCAAATCTCACTTCCCATCATTTTGGCATAACCTGTTAAAGATAGCTTAACTGCATTTTCCTAAACCGCTTTATACACTACAGTATTAATACCTCTTTGGGCATCAGTTAAACGGGCCATTTCAAGCCACGTACAAACGTAGTGCTGTTAAAAGTTGCAGCGCTGCATACGTTTCAGCAGATTACCGGTCCATTACTTACGTCCATCGAGAGAGTACACTCTTTAGTTAGTGCTTTTACACGGTAAGAACTGAATATAGCTCAGCTGAATACAGTTTCTGGTAAAAATATTTTGCGGCCCAAAAATGTTTCGTGTTTAGCTTTCTGAATGTTTGTGATGGCCGTCTTATTTGCATGATCAATTTCTTTTGGTTCTGTAATTCCCAACCTGAGCGCTTTTTTTGGTTAAACCTTGCTTTCTTTCTTATTTAGTGACAAGTAATATTGTCCATGACTATTTCAATAATATACTTGAGACCACTCCTGTTGCTTATTTTTCCTAAGATTATGAATGTTTCAGTGCCTTGGTATCTTATGTGTTGTTGTCTCGTTTTTGGTACACAACAAAGAGTATATCTATCTACCTAGTTTTGACCTTGCCATCTGTCTGACTTTTTATTGTAATCATGATAAGGACCAAAACAACCTTCTCTTCATATGTATGTGCTTCACGACATACATCCCTATCTACATGTCTACCATCATGAAACATAATAATGTCACTTAGTGCTCACTTGACGTAAGTGAAGTACACTCGAGAGCGCATCAGACGACCTTTTTGACAAATTATCATGTCGTTTTGTGCTCGTGATGAATGGCGCTCTCCTGACGATTTTGTGAGTACTCGTCATTTTGCTCGAGTATGCTGTGGAAAGAGTTAAGTATAAGAATGATGGATATGTTTATAGTAGTATAGGTACTTCTATGTGCTAACTATAGATATATTATAGTTTTAAACGAAACTCTTTTTAAACTAGTTTTAAACCCAGACTTAACTTTTTCAATATGATACACTTACGTCATATCGTCTGCCAGTGTAGCATTTGTGGGTTAAATTAACATATAATAAGACAAATAGGACAACACTTATACACGAAAACTATTAAATAGGGTCGTAGAAATACAAGGTTTATGGACGATTAGATAAGCAAAAATATATTTTTTACTATTTTATTGATATACGAATATGGTATAAGCATGAATAATCATCACATTAGTAACCACAAAAAAAAAATCGCTTATATTTACTACATGTTCAATAATAATAGTTGTACAATACAACCAAGTATTATCTAACAGGCAAGATACTTCTTTGTGGTACAAAAAAAAACAATACTAATAAAATAAATGTATGTACATAAAATATATTATTATGCTGAAATAAACAAACTACAGCGACCAAACTAAATTTGAGAGGAATTTAAGTAGTAGTTCCGGGTTTTATGCTTGAAGGAAAAGTACGGTCATGTGAAGAGGAGGGGTGAAACGCATGTTACTAAAAGAGTTATGAGTTATACATGTGGACGGATAGAGAGAAAGAGGGAAGCCAAAGAAAAGATCAATGGCTTCTGTGACGCGTGATAGGGAAGAAAAGGCAGTCAGGGATAGTGAGACGGCCAGACAACGAAAAAAATGCACAGACCCCAAGTGACATGGTACAAGAGCAGAAAGATGATGATGATGCTTGATAGAAAATTTTCTCTCTGCTTTTTTGATATTAAAGGGAAGTAGAGGGGTTACAGAGTTTTTAGTTATTACAACTTAAACAAATTCTCACCACCAGCATTTTATTTGTGTAAAATGCTTTCTCGCCAAAACATAAAAAACGCTAGATATCACAATTTGCATAGTGAAACTAACATAAAATTTCGTCCATTCTTCAAGTGTTCACCAGCGGTACCCAGGTGCACACTTGCGACTTTGCGAAAAAAAAGTCGCACGATTTTTCAACGCCACTCGTTTCCCGTCGCGCTGGCGATTTCGTGCAATTGACCTAATTATGACGTCGTGAAATTCAGCACTGAAAACTGTTTTAAAAATTACATTTTTCAGTTTCAGCTGAGCTCGGCACAAACTATTTAATTTTACGACTATTATATTATTATGGTTCTTTTTGAAAACGAAACCTTTTCTTAAATGAAAAAGCCAAAGCTTCTGAAATATTTTTTTAGGTCAGTAGCGTTTTGGCTGGATTCTGAAATGAAAATGAATCCTGAAGAATGTCAGTCTGCAATTGGCTCAATTTTGTTGACTGTTTCATTTTAAATATCTTTGTCTTTTTTTCACATAATCTCTCAAATTTAGCACCCGCAAACTAAAACACATAACTAAGCTACGAGTTAAACTGCTCCTAGTCCACTTTGACTGGTGTAAGATACACTGCATCCCCTACCATTTGCTCTCGAATATTTGATTAACTAGTAACAAAACGTTCATCATTTATTCACAGTCGGACGCCGTATAATTTGTTTAGGCCCTCTCGGTACCACCGATATCTTCGAAGGGATTACGAAGGGTACTCGAATCAATGTTATAAATGGCTTGGCTGTCAATAAATGTAATGATATTAGATTTGAGCGTTTGTTATTTGAATTCTGTGCGGCCAAAAACTCGTGTTTCATCTGATTAATTTATGGTGGCGTTGTGACATTGTTGATTAATATTGTAGCTCTTATAGCTATGTTGATTTCATGATTGACGTTACATTTCAATTGAACCAAGGTATTTAATATTATTACTTTAGCAAAACTTATGTCTTCTTGTTCAAATCCAGCTTTTGCCAGTGGTTTCGCCGAAACTATGCTGTGATAAAGTAACCTTCTACTGGTGATGTTTTTTTTTCAAATCGGTCCACTAATGTTTGAGTTACTAAGTACTTGTATTTGTTTTTTTGGAATGAGTAATTCCAAAAAACAAATACAAGTACTCTTTATAATATTAGGTACAGATTTTATTATTTTTTACTAAACAAATATTTGTTATTTTGTGATTTTTATGACCACCTTCAATTTCTTTATAAAAACCTCATAAAAATCTCGGTTTTAATATCGACAACATTTGGTACTAGTCATTTTGATGACATAGAATATTCAGAGGCCGAGGGGAGGGCGTCTCATTAAATTTTAATATTCTCCTCCGTATTTACAGACACCCTTGTAATTGAGCGTGTGACGATGTTTTAATTCATTATTCCTTTGTTGCTGTTGCCTTGATTAAAATTGTAACATCTTGTAAGGGATCGCTGAAAGAGGCCAGTGAAATAGGAACTGAAACAACATTTATGTTTCGTCAGGATATTAAACAACTAAATTATTCTTTCTCATCTTCGATAACAAACAGTGAGTTCAGGTCTGCATTATCAGTTTCTCTATCAATCTCTGATGTTATATTATCTAGAAATTTATCAGTTATATCATCTTCTCCAGCAAGAAACTCATTGTTAAATGATTTCAATGTGAAGCCTGATAAGCCTCGCTCTCAATCTTGGGTCGATATAAAGGCTTTTTGTGACCCTCTCGCAGTCACCGGTTCATTTGTCAGCGGGTATTTCTACGTTGCGTTTCTCGGTTTTGGTTCTAATTTATTAGCAACGATATACGTGGTCATATATATAACGTCTAAATATTCTATGTGACGAATGCTTTTTATTATTTCCCTGGTAGAGGGAAAATTGTGTGTGAGTCGAAAACGAAAGTCAACCTTAAGTGAAATTCGATATTCGCTTTAAATATTAAGTCGTAGAAGAAAGAAACGCCAAATTATTTAATCAATGCTATATGTAAAGATCAATGAAACCTCTTGAAATTTTGTGAAAAAATTGTATAAAATGTTGAAAAAAGTCTGTTCAAATATAAAATTCTTATTAAAAGTTTTCAACAAGACATTCAAATCCTATTGCGACCCTGGATCACAAAGTTGAGATTTAAAGCAATAAACAAACAATATGAAATGACACAGTTTATTCTAGTTGCGACATAACAGGAGGGGAAGCCTGCCTGCCGGCGACAGCAATGGAACCTACCTGTTGGAACTTTTTGCAATCGACCGATGTAATATCCAGTGCAATCTGTTCGTTATTTAGTGGCTTGCCTGCCAGGGTAATCACGGAGGATCATGTTGTTTTTCTTGATTTTATATGAAAGCAGATGTTTCTATTGAGACGGAAGTAGTAAATGAAATACTGTTTATTACGACTTGTTTTAAGCTGGAGATAAGAGAAACAAGATTTTGAGGTAAGTGAAGCAAAAAACTTGTCAAAGCTCGTTTTCTACGGAATTGATTTGTTTGTAAGACTTAACTTAAGACTATCACCAACTTTTCATCATTTTATGTTTACTAAATCTTGTTAAAATGAATGATTTCTGAAGTTAATCTACAAGTCTTACAAGTCTTACAAGTCTTACAAGTCACATGATATTCAAAAACATCAAGTTTGAATTTGACGTTATTACAATTGGACGATCCTACTGCAAAATAATACTTGAATTTTTTTGTTTATCTAGATGATAGGATTCTCGCATCCAATAAAACCAAACTAATTGATAGAGGAAGCCTGCTCATATTCCTTGTCTGCATTCGTAGTGTACTTTATTTTTAATTTCCTGTTCGCTCGTGCCGGATCCGGAAACACGCGTCTCTCGCACAACTAGGCCTATTGTTATGGAAAAATGATCATGTACTTTTCGTTTTTATAGTTTGGTGAATCCTTTATCCTGAGTATATGTTTGGTATGATATATGTCAAGTATTCTTTTTATGTATTATTCAAACATACATCCGAAACAAAGTAGACTTACTAGCTGTACCCTGCGGTTTCACCCGCATCTTTGGTTACTGCTCCGCTCCTGTTAGTCGTAGCGTGATGTTATATAACCTATAACCTTCCTCATTAAATGGGCTATCTAATAGTGATTTGGTGAGTGAAAGAAATTTTTAATTCGGACCAGTAGTTCCTGAGATTAGCGTGTTCAAGCAAACAAACAAACAAACAAACAAACAAACAAACTTTTCCGCTTTATAATATTAAAAATAATATAGATTATTATTATTTGTAAGTTGATAGGTATGTATAGGTATACTAAAATAAGGCGACCACCATTAAAATTTCTACCTGATCAGAAAAATAACTCAAGAGCTGTTAAAAAAAAACACCTAATAATAACCCTTTCCTCTATGAGGAAAAACCACTGTTAGTTCTCTAACGGCGCACAGGCATCGTTAAAATGAGTAACAACTACAAAGTACGACGCAAAAGAATAGCAGAACTTGAGGAAGCAGATAATGATGGTCATCAATAATCACGCTGCACTCGTTACGGTGCTAGTTAGCTACGGGCAGGGAAGATAGAGAACCTGTTCTTTGTATTCTAGTTTTCTATTGATATTCTATGTAAATATTGAAGAAGCTCTTAAATTTTCAAATGTATTATTATAATTTTAATAAAGTGGAGAGGCGTCGTTATTTTTTGAAGTATGAAATCATCCAATGACTTTCCCCACTCTAAGGCTGAGTGTGAGGGCCTATTATTTTTTACACTTTTGTCCTTCAGTTGCGCTTTGCGTTCTAGGATCAAGAGTTTCCTTTTCAAAAATCTCTGTGGCTCAAGCGGGCGTCGACCCTGCTGGGTATATGTTTGAAAAGCGCGTTGAACACTACGCGCTGTCGACGACTTGGGTTAAGTCCGGACGGTTATCGGACGGCGAGCTACCTATTGCTCGTCGTCCGCAAGCCCTCGCCTATCGTATTTGGTAGTCAGGATCGGGGTCACGGCTAACTAATGGAAAGAAAAAACAAAGTAAAGGGACAGTATTCTGTTAAAAAAAAGACAACGATGAGATATTTGTGGGTACTGACTTAAAGCCTCTTAAGCTGTGAAGTAAACTTGTGAAGTTTCCCAAATTAACGATTAGATACTGGACTACAAACACAAACAACTAGAAAAATAAACCGTGTATCTGAACCAACGTAAACACAGAACAGCTGGCATACTTTATTTATCATCATAAAAGCGCGTCTTAATTACGTTTAACCTATTAATCTTTTGATAAAATTAGTTAGGCAGGAAAATACCATCGTAATAATAAATGAGATGTAAAAAGATCTGACGAACAATAGATACTTTGTGTAATAAATGTGACCTTGATAGATCTCTTTCAGAAATTTTGAAAACTTCAAATAAAACGTGCAAAAGTGAGGACATGGAAAAATTTTGGATGGAAGTTGTATCTTGCTAGAAATATCTAATTATAAACTACCCATGTATCCGAAAAGATTTATTGATCCAAAAAAAAATCTTGAAAAAATATCACTGTCCATTTTTAAACTAGTAAAATTACAAAACAATTCACTAAAATCGAGCAATTGCAGCTAATTCCAGCAGAAGTTAGCCAAACTTGTGTCCAAACAAAAAGCTAGGCGAACTTGCAGGCCGTATGTCCCTCGGGCTAGAATGATAACTTCATAACGTGATTAGTCACCCGGCACTCGCGGCAGTTGTTCTATAACTTGTTCCCACTCGCGCCAGTAACTCGTACACACAGTTGGCGAATTACTCAGCCATTATCACTGGCTGCCATGTTTAGGCTGTCTAGTTTAATGTTGGATGTATTGGTATCCGTAAATCCGTGAATCTGTACGGGCTTTGCGGTTGCCAATTAACTTGGTCTGCCGGGTAACTGTGACTAGTGAAATGCCCTAGCATTTACAGTCCCTAGGCTGTGGTTACATATAACAAATATAATAATTTACAATATTAGTTTGTGCTTGTGGAACTCATAGGCCATTTTCAGTGGTTGTATAATCTCGCAGTTCCTTAAAGAGCTTTGTATTCATCGATTAACAATAGTTGTTACGGCTTTTATGAAAGATAAAAAAAAGGTAAATACAAAATTGACTGGAAGGTGATACAATATTATTAAAAAATTGCTACTAACGAAGATATGAAACTGCTCTAGTGGTTGCAACTGTAAACAACGTTTCAGTATTATTGAAAACAATAACCCGTTCTAAAGCACCACTATATGCAAGAAGTCACTACAGTATTGATTCTGTGATAGTAAGCTTCTGTTGTAGCTTCAAAATTACTGTCTCCATAGTAATTCTACAATGTAATATCCAAAGCGCTGCTGTGCTTGAAATTGGCGTAATAACTTAAACGTGGTTAGCGTCCAACTTGTACGTTTGTTCGTCAACTTAGTTCGCTTGCCGTCTTGCCTGTGTGTTCTCTGTTGTTGCTTAAGTGATTGGTTCAAGTTAAAGAATGAGTTCGTCTTGAGATGAAGCTGGATAGAAGAGAGTAAATCCGGTCTATATTTTATTGTGGTCTAGATTTTTATTCTTGGATGATGTTTTTAATCTGACTTTGTTAAATGTTTTCTTTATTTTTCTACCGCCAGTATGTTTATAATTAAAAGAGCCTTGTCTTCTCTGTAGTGCTACATTTTGATATTGTTGACTGTAGAGTTGATTTCTGAACTGATATAATTATGTTCAGAAATCATCACCTGTATGTTACTTAACGTAACTAATAAGCCGTTTTTATTATTATTCTCTTTATTCATTTTTTTTACATATAAAATTACATTTTTAAATATTTTTTAACGAAATTATACAAAAGAAAAAAAAAAACATTTAAAAATATAAAAATATAGTTATCCACCGGTGTCGGGAGCAGGGTCCAAGCTACCGGTGGTTAGGGCTGCAGAGACAGGAACCTCCTCACAATGCGAGCCGTATCGAGGAGTACTGCCTTCTGTATCAGGCCCTTGATCCACCCGTGCAACGATAGCTTCGACAGATGGTCGTCGAAGCTTTTGGCTATAAGGCCATTAGCGGTCACAACAATCGGCACAATGACAGCCGAGTCCACATTCCACATGTCGACAACCTCGTGTGCTAAGTCAAGATATTTTATTTGTTTTTCTTTCTCAGCTTTCACGAGATTCTCGTCATGCGGGATGGTGACATCGACTATCATTGTACGGCGCGCTAATCGGTCTATCACCACTATGTCCGGCTTATTGGCTACAATAGTCCGATCAGTAATGATAGACCGATCCCAGTACAACGTGACATGGTCATTTTCAAGAACTGGGTCGGGCACATACCTGTAGTACGGTACCTCAGAGTCCACTAGGTTGTATTTCAAAGCAAGTTGCTGGTGAAGAATCCTGGCTACTTGGTTATGCCTGTGCAAATACTCGCCGTTAGCCAGACGAGAACAACCAGAGATAATATGTCTGATGGACTCACCCGGACGATGACATGCCCGACACACGTCAACCGTCCCATCCTTCATAATATGTCTCCGGTAGTTGTTCGTCAAGATAACCTCGTCCATAATCGCACAGATAAAACCTTCAGTTTCTCCGAAGAGGTTGCTGAATCGTAACCAGGCCACGGACGCCGAAAAATCTACATCAGGCCCATGAAGAGCCCGAAAAAAGCGCCCGTGAAGCTCCTTGCCTTTCCATACTTCCTTGCGGTCATCAGTGGTAAGTACCACAGGTTTGCGCCAGTTCTCTTTAGCCATGGACAGCGGGGTGAGTCCCTTGTCCACTGCGACCACATCGCGGTGCATACCCACGTCGGTTTTGAGAAAGTATTATTATTATTATTATTGATAGGCCTGCGTTTAACTAATTATTTCAACTGACGGTAAACAATGATGTGATTGTCGATAAAAACATATTTTCCTAGGTTTTAGCCATCAGGAAACACAAACTCTGGCAAGTAATTCCACTCTTTAGGTCTATGCGCAATGAAAATGTTCCCAAAAAGTTTTGTGCGTATAAGTAAGATGTCCAACATGAACAGCTGGCGAATAACCGTTGGTACACCTAGTGGTCTGAATGAAATTTGCCTCACAGAATTAAACAATGTAATTTTAACGTACGCTCCGTGAAATGCAATGAATACAAAACTGACAGGCTAGCAACTCAGCGTCGATGCACAGTACTTTGGAGCTGTGACTCATTATTTATGATCTTTTTGGGTCGTTTTCAATTGATTCAAGGGTCTCAAGATGGTATCTGACAAATCCGTCCCAAAGATGAATGCAGTACTCCATATACACGATTAATAACATATATGCATCTACTTTCTATAAATTTATAAACCTCATTCTAGAAATAACTAACGATATATGCATCTACTTTCTATAAATTTATAAACCTAACTCATTCTAGAAATAACTAACGATATCCAACGGAAAATATTTCTTCAATAAACCAGCGTTATTCCCCACATCGTCTTTAAGTAAATAATTGCAGGGTTCCTTCCATTGAGGTGTCAACATGACGAATGGGGCAGAGCCGTCGAATTCTTTGTGCTCAGATTATAAAGAAAATTCTCCGTTTTCTACTATTATTGAAAATGTTATGTGTTGTTAATGTTATTATGATGTAGTATTGAAATTTTGCTCTTTGTTCGCTTTGTGGTCGGGATTATTATTGTCGAGTTAAGTGGGGTTTACTGGAATCTAGAGGAATTTAACGTATAGCGTTATATTATTATTGGTTAAAGATTGATGTGTTTTATAAAAGGACTTCATTGACGGCTTAAAGACTGTTTCTTTTAACGGTACCGATATTTCTGTTTATTGATAACCATCTCAGTAACTTTCAATTTAAAACTTCAACAATGTTTGTTGCATTTTTCTACATAGTTGCCAAAAAGACGGGTTCTGAAAACATTGCCGATCCATAAAAATAAAAACCTATTTTGATAGTAAGTTTATGACATAATAACCTAGATAGCTATTAATACAATGTTCCAGCAATGCACAGTTTTACTGCAGAAAATAATAATCGTCATAACCCTGTTGCCATTTTATAAAAGTTGAAGGCAATATACGAGGCAGGGGAGGACGGGGGAAGATGTACTGTTGTCACGATATTACAAGTATCAGTAAACCTAGTCTTTATTCGTATTTCGTAAGTAAACAACTTTGAAACTACGAAATATTTTCAATTCAACTCGTTTTACGGTTTTCGTCAAAACGAATGTGTTGGATAGAACTAATATAATAAAAATGGAAACTCAATTCATTTTACGAAATTACCTACACGTTGAGAGATAATGTCAGGTCACTAATCCTCTTTGATTCAATATGAAAGACACAAATGTCAAATTTGAAACGATATTTAATAAACTATTGCTTGACTGCGATCCCACCCGATTATAAGCAGTGATACAGTGGATACAGTCGTTAGTGGTGAAGCACACTAGTTTATTAAGAGCCTTTTCACTCTAGCCTTGAAGTCACCTAAATTATTATCGGCCACGAAGACCACAGCAGGCAAATTTTTGTGTGTAAACCTTGAACCTTCTATGTTTTACTTTGTATTGTCTCTCTTCACTTTAAACACCAATATTAAGATATTGTCCGTGACACTTGAGCGCCGGCGAGTAGCACCTGTCTAGAATTGTATTAAGTTGCGGACTGGAGCTGAAAAGTGGGTCAATTTCAGTTATGGCGGTACACTGTAGAGTAATTCAGTTCGTTTCATTGTTATAGTATTTATCAAGGTGTTAAAGACGTGTTTTACTAAGTGATACTTAATTTCTTTGTACAAATGTAAAATGCACTATATCCGTTAATAATCATCATTAATTGACATATGTAAGACACTTAGAACTTATATTGGTTCTGTTCGAGGACCGATCATCGCGACACCTGTGCAGCAGCCACCGTGGCGACTAATTAATTTCAATTGTTAAGCCAAATAAGATACAACAAAAAAAAACTGTTATCCACCTATATTCATCCCATTTTTTTATATTCAGAACAATATTTCTTCTTGCTAGCTTCTATTTTCCGTCCTTTTAATATTTTGATGCCATGTTCAAATTCATTCCATCCACCATCATTTCTTTGTGTGTTGCACCACTTTCATAACCAACATTTACGCTCAAAGTAGACCATAATCATTTGCTAGTATCGTTTGTGATATTACCGTACTGGTTTTGCTATTTTCTCGTGAACCAACTCCTGTTATTTTGGTCAACCACTTTTCCAAACAGTTATTCAGCTGCATCTGGGCTAAAAACTCAAAAAAACACAGCTGACTGACAAAAAAACACAGTTGAAAAAAGGCTATTCAGATTAACATTCCTAAACAGTAGTGTTTAATAACATTTCATCACGATTATTATAAAGCCCATACCACTCTGGGGTGAGCAGTCTTGACACTGATGTACCGCGGTGCTCAGCCGATGTGTTGTTGCACCGATATTTCACGGGGGGTCACCGTGATTTGTGTCTCTATCTGTCTCGGTTGCCGTGACAACGTGCGTATTTTACCCATAGCACTTACGTATGTACCCCTTGAATGTGGTGTTTTATGTCAAGTTGAAATGTTAATGTTGTGGTGAGATTTGAAAATATTATAGTGTTGATGTTTGCTTTTGTCTTCCTTTGGCGCCGCCGTGAGACACAAATTGTTAGTGGTCTCTTTTTTTTTTAAATCATTAGTGTCTACATGTTGTTACTACATGTGTGTATCTACGAGTGTGTATACCAAATAAAATAGTTTTCTTTTCTTGCTTATCCGTCGTAGAGTTTCTTCTTGTCTTCTTAAGAACTTATTATGGTGAGACAATTACTACAAAGACTCTTTGATGCAGTAACACAGAAAATGTATATTAAAAGGGAACAATATGATGATGTATTGAAATTTAATAACCTCAACAGCCTGCGGAATTATAAATTTTATTTAGTCCCTAAATGCGAAGTGACAAGCACAGACGCACGATCGTTTAAATATTTGTACCATACCATTTATATTTTATTATATTTTTACCTCATCGCATAACGCCTAATATCCAATAAGAAACAAACACTAGATCAAAGTGACATGGGTGAATTTTGTATGAAAATTTTACTTGGGAATTATATGTAGCTTTTGAGACGATACAGAGTGCAAGAATGGACGTGATCCATCAATGTATTTTAAATTGAAAGTATTAGATTTATAAATAAACTGCGCAGTTGAAAATAAGTCACTTTAAATCCAGTGTCCATGAAAATCGCACATGTTTATGACCAAATTGCGATAATAAGGAAAACTAATCGATATTGGACTAGTTGGGGTTAACGCCGTCTTAGACACTGCATACAGCGCACTGAATCGACATGTTTTGACGACTTAGACCATGGTAATGTTGAGAGTTTTAGCGCTATTCTTGTTTTCAGATTTATTTAAATACTAGTGGCTGCCTGTGGCTTCACCCATGAGAAAGTAGGAAATTGTCACAAGGAAATATGTTACTGAGATAAAATGTATTCCATGTCCTATTCTAAGACATGATTAATCCGTGTGCCAAATTTTAGTGAAATCTCTTAGCGGCAAAGCAAGTAATAAACACACAAATACACTCTAACAAACTTTCGTTAGTGTGATTTATGCACACCTTGACTAAAATCGATTGTCTTGTCGTCCGAAAAGAAAAGCTCTCTCTTAGGAAGACTCCTCAGCAGTCTTTTAGCCTTGGAAGAACTCTCAGAAAGGTTTGTCTTAGCACAAACTAAAAATGCTATTTCATTCAAGGAAAATAGAAATCTCTCGTGAAAGGAATCGTGAAAACATCCAGTTCTTTATAATAAGTAACAGCTACAAATATCTCAACAACATCTCAAGAAAATCTCTCTTATCCGCCTGAAAGGAGTACATTTGTGATTCATTCAAGATTTATTACTTCACACTAGATGGCTCCACCATCGAATATACTAACACCTGGAAAATAGCCCGTAAAAACGGCTTGCTTGTAAAATAGACCGTATAAATAAACCTGAAAGACTGGCTAGAATAGTTTATATGAAGCACATTAGTTTGGCTTCAAAGTATTTATGCTGCAAATGTTATAGAGACGGGATTTTGATGCAGTTTGCATGTTTGAGATGATAGCAAAGCTTTTAACATAGATTTGTATTTTCTTTTATAGTGAAGACGTCACTTTGTTACTGGCATCCGTCGATTTATATTATAAATAAGCGCATTTTTATCTTACTCTATGATAATGTTACGTGAAAGGTTTTATTACATTCTAGCTAACATTTTTTTTTATTGATGTAAGTAGGCTCGCGCTTGGACACCACCTCATCTGATGGTAAGCAATAATGTGGTCGACGATGGATCACGCTTGCCAAGAAGTAACTTATCACTCTTGACTTATTAACCCCTAGGTTGTATCACTATCAGGAAACACAAACTACGAAAGCGAATTCTAATGATTAGCAGTATGCACAAATGATGTCTACTGTTGGACATAGGCCACCCCCAAGTGTTTCTACAACCTGGCAGGTTGTAGAAACACTTGGGGGTGGCCTATGTCCTATGCGTCTCACATCCATTTGATTCCCGCAATCCTCATCAAGTCATCGGTTCACAAACCACGCACAAATAAAGCTTTTAAAAACACTATCTAGTTCTTGCAGCACTTCCCGATGTAATCTTAATTCCTTGACATTAAGATAGGCATATGAAGGTCTTGAGTTCTTTCAGCTCCGTGTGTACAAGTTACATCTTGCGAGATACCGTTGCCTCTTTTCATGCCACATTACTCTCTGTAGAGATCCTTTTCTCCTGCTATACAATAGAAGGCACTTGATACTTAACCTGTTTTCCGGACAGACAGACATTTTATAAATAAATTCTACATTCGGAGCTCACAAATACAAGGTGATGTAATATCATACTAAATAATATAATTAATATCAAAATTCATGCCCCGCTCGGAGCGGGAGAGAAAACAAGAGCGCTGAAAGCTCATAAATTATATATTCTGGACACTTGGCGATGCAGCAATGTTAAAACAATTGGAATTTTTCAACTACCTTCCATATTTTTGCTTCTTATTGTATCTTTTCTCTTGTTTTCTTTCGTGAACATCCTGTAGTTGCTATGATTTAGTAACGGATTATTTTGTCTTGAATATAGAAAAGTTTTGCAAAGTGGTGAACTCTTCCTAGGTTATAAATATACTTTAAGTAAAGTGGACTGCAAGTTTTCTTGCACAACACAATTCATATTTTGCTGTTGTTTGAAAATAAACCATGGTGTCTTTCTTTTATCTTCTTTTCGAGTTTAAGCTATTTGCAAGTACTTGCATAAAACTGATTTTTATTGCAGTCTAAATATGACTAACTTGTAACGTGTCTTTGTCCAGTTTTTATTTCAAAAGAACTACGCATTTCGTAAGATACAAGCCAGTGTTTTGTATCTTAGACTAAAAAAAAATCACTAAAATCCCAGTAAAAGGGTTTTCATTATCGGATCAGTAGTTCCGGAGATGACCTACTGCACTGACCGGACAGTTCAATTAAAGTCTGATTGGTCCTTGCCTCAAAACACAATCTCAGACACTAAGAGCCCATATTACAGAAGGTCAGTCAAAACTCAAGCATTACTTAAAACTAGATTCAAACCATTTGATTGGTTATAACTAGTTTTCAGTAACACCTTGAGTTTTGAGTGACGTTCTGTAATACGGGCCTAAATCTGCATGGTTTTGATATGATTTGACCATCACATGATTGTTATATGAACTTTAAAAGAGATTTTGATCCCTGAGTTTTTTTTTTGGGTTTTTTCTCACGGATTATATTGAAAAAAAAAAAATTACTGTAAAACTTATTTGCATTTATCATTTCATTTACAAACAAACAATTCAAATTAACTCAAAATTAGTTTACCTCTGACTTGAGCTTATTATAATGAATTATTTTAGACGAGGTATCTCTTTGTTCTCAAAATAACCTAAATCAGAAACAGTTCTTATATTTATTTCAAAGGACGTCGCCATAAGAATTCAACGTAAGTTCTGAGATATAAAATTCAAGTGGTTGCTTCTATTTAAAGCTGGCTACAGTTGTTCGCGACCGCCGAGTGCGGACTCACCGCGCTACTAGCGACTAGACACGACATCTGTACTTCAATTATAATGTGTACTATAAATATGAAAGTTACTCTGTCTGTCTGGTGCAACTGATTTGAATGAAACTAGTCCACAGGTAAGCTATGTCCTGGATTAGGCCAAAATAACTTTTTATTATTTATTTATTTACAAAATTATATCATAACATCTTTTTAGACGTCTAACAGTATTATTATTTATCCTAACAGTATTTTTTGTGTTGAAATAGATTGGATCTTAAACTTCCGCGCTGGTGATGTCGGTGCTAATAGTAGATAACTTTGTCCTGATTGCCCATACAATGTGCGCTGAGCACAAGTCTTTGCTGTCATATCCATAGTCATATTATACGCGCACTGTCTATAGTCAATAAAAGCCTGACATCCTGATTCATTTGATGATTTCTCAGCAAAAAAAAAATCCGACAGTAGTAGCTTGTTCTGCATTAGCATTAATCAAGTGCTATTTTTTCCGTTTCCATGGCAACTGAATTAGAACATGGGTCTTCGTTTCCGCATCTTCAAATTCACTTAGAACATACTCGTAAATCTTGGTTTGTAGGTAAAGTGTTGAGGATGCCACTTCTAGCAGCAGCTGTGGAGGCAACTCATAGTTCCGTGTTTGGTTGGAACCGAACCAGGAAAAAGTTGCGACTTCTAAACTTTGTGCTTGTTCGCTTGCATTGAAATGTTTGGATTCAATATGCATTTGTATTATTCATATTTGTTTGGTTTTTTCAATCGGCTTTGTATTTTGTTTGATATTTCAATATAGAATTATTTATCTGGCGCCTATTACAGCATAGTGCTGTTATATTACAAAGCCGAAGTAGGTAACTCAATCTCCTTCTGCAGTCTAAATGTAAAACTATTCCACAAAACTCCGTTCCCGACTAATCGCAGCGGCGACAGTCGTCCGCGTGTATCCGGCCTATCTGTCGGACACTTCCCGAATATTTTTTTCTCGTTCCCCTCAAAAGAATCGGCCTGCGTTCCCGCAGTAATTACTTACTCATTTGGTTCCTTTGATTCCCCCCACCCGGTTTTAACTTGGAAACTCTGAAGAAAATCTTATATTTTTGATGAATATTTTTTTCGAGTATTGTTGGATTACTTTCGAATTTGATGAGTATGGTGATGAGATGAGTATTTGAGGGTTAGAGTTTAATCAACGATTGAGAAGATTACAAAAATATGATAGGTTTTGGGGAAGTTTTTCTTGCAATCTGTTTGAAAACTCGTTAGCAAAGCAGTGACAATTTCTTTTGTTTTTTTTTTTTTTTTACTAGAGTTTTATTAATGTTTGTAGTCACCGATTCGGCCTCGCACATTAGACACTGTTGACACGGTAGATCGAGATGGCGATGCTGAGATGAGTAGGCTTTCTACCTAAGAGATTAGGGTCAGAATCCTAAACACAGAGAAAAATTAGAAAAGTTAGAATTAATGTTTTTATATTGCGTGTGAATTACGGTTAATAATAATAAAAACTAGCAATTTTGCACTAGGGTAATTTATGTACACAAACATTCGTCATTTATAGTTCTTTCTGGCAGAGAAATCTGCATCAAAAACTGTTGCGTGTTTTAGACCAAGAAAACGGACAACCAGATGGAGTGAATTCATCTGATGCTGTTCACAATTTTTTTTTTATATGTAATCTTTAGCTTGACCATTATCTCACGTGATAGAAAGCGACGACGTGGTCGACGATGGAGCACGCTTGCCTGGAAGTAACCTAGCCACTCCTTAAAGCTATCAGAAAACACAGAATCCGGCAAAAACTTCAACACACAACTTCCACATTTTTATGCACAATGAATGTGTTCTCAAAACGTATTGAGTGAATTTCCACCATGTACAGATAGTGCATCGCCGTACGTCTGGTGATCCGATGGTAAAACGGACTTAGCGGAATTAAGTTATGCAATCCGTAGAAAACCAACTAGCTAACAACTCGGTGTAAACATAACTACTTTTAACAAAACGGGAAGTGCCGTTATCTATGCAACTTTTTTTACACAATTTATTTCGATCTATTTGCGGCAACAGAAACACCTAAGTACAAATCATCTGTATAAATTTTAACTGTTTATCTATCACGGTTCATGAGATACTGCCTATTGACAGACAGTAGTCTTAGTAATAGGGTCTCGTTTTTACCCTTTAGGTACAGAACCCTAAAAATGATAACCCTCAACATATGACACAAGTATGAACTAAACGGGTAACCCTCTCAGTGCTAGCGGCCGCAGCGACCACATATCGACAGACGGCCGCGCAGACCGCGCTCTAATGAAGCCGATGCGGACCGTAATCACGCCACATTTGCGCCATACACTGCGTTTTAACGAAGACAAACCCACGGGCTGTGGGCGAATATTGTTACATGTGCAAGTATGACTGGGTTGCGAAGAGATTAAAAAAAGAAGGACTCGGGGGAGGTCTTCGTCAAGCTGCAACAATAAGCAAAAATGGGTTAATAAAAAAAAAACTTTCAAATATTACAATAACCTATTTTATTACTAAAATATAAAATATTTATAGAGTCCCGTGATAGAGTCGATTTTTAGGGTTCCGTAGCCAAATGGCAAAAAACGGAACCCTTATAGATTCGTCATGTCTGTCTGTCTGTCTGTCTGTCTGTCTGTCTGTCTGTCTGTCTGTCTGTCTGTCCGTCCGTCCGTATGTCACAGCCACTTTTTTCCGAAACCATAAGAGCTATACTGTTGAAACTTTGTAAGTAGATGTATTCTGTGAACCGCATTAAGATTTTTACACAAAAATAGAAAAAAAGCAATAAATTTTGGGGGTCCCCATACATAGAACTGAAACTCAAAAATTTTTTTTTCATCAAACCCATGCGTGTGGGGTATCTATGGATAGGTCTTCAAAAATGATACTGAGGTTTCTAATATCGTTTTTTTCTAAACTGAATAGTTTGCGCGAGAGACACTTCCAAAGTGGTAAAATGTGTGTCCCCCCCCTCTAACTTCTAAGATAAGAAAATGATAAAACTAAAAAAAATATATGATGTACATTACTATAAAAACTACCAACGAAAATTGGTTTGAACGAAATCCAGTAATTAGTTTTTTTTTAATGCGTCATAAACCGAAAAAAATACACTATTATTAAAACATCGATCAAAGTTACAATACATTACAAGAACTTCTATATTATGTTACTTGCTGCTACGGAACCCTTCATGGGCGAGTCCGACTCGCACTTGGCCGGTTTTTTTTTTATGTATTATTTGGATATCTATGGTATTATTCAATATCTTGAGCATATACCAGTCTGTAAGAGCAGAAACAGCATTTAACTACCCATATTATTATTGTTGATTGTAAAAATGTATTCAAGAAATACAAAAAAAAAAAATATTAGACAGCAATCAGAAACAACAGAACTGCCCGAGCCATTTTTTGAGGTGGGAATTCATTCAATGACTTCTCCGGCTCTTGGGTGGAGCGAGAGGGCGTATTAGATTTTACCCGATGAAAACCCACCTGTCCTTCAGTTGCCCTTTGCGTTCCAGGACCACCATCACTCTCAAACGTCCCCGCAGCCCTAACTTACCAGAGTGCCAACGATCCCATCGTCTGAAAGTGTCGAACGAGTCTGGAATGCAAAAGGCAACTGAAATAACTCCATTCACTTCACCCAAAGTAAGAAAAGTTACTTGATGATTTCCTACCATTAAAAAAACACCCCAAAAGGGAGAGGAAGGCCGAAAAAAAGACGGATGGATTGTGTGAAAAGTGATATGAAAGAAAAGGGAGTTAGTGATAGTTTGACGGGTGACAGGACAGAATTGAAGAAGAAAACGTGTTGCGCCGCCCAAGTAATATGGGATAAGGGCAGGAAGAAGAAGAAAAAAAACACCCCAAAAGGTGTAACTTTCCTTGTAAACTACATTCGCGTGTGTTGTCTAGACAAAATTCGTTCCTAGTAAAATCCTCCGGCATCATCTATTCTTATTAACACAGAGCCGCGGTCCCTAAAAGATCTATCCTGTACTTCGTATCTAAGTGGTCTCGTAAACTTAAAAGCACATCCATGTTTGATATTGGCTCTAAAAACAGGTAAAAGTGATACAAAATTAACAGCTTTACAGATCAGTGTTCTGTGAACTTGAATATAAGTATGTTGAACCAGTAGCGTAGCCAGATATATGAACAACGGCCCTGGGCCAAAAAAAAACTGGGGCCCCATTTTTTACGTGGGAAAATATGAATTAAATTATTCTTCTTTGGGTGGAGCGGCAGGAGTGTTAGTCTTTTATTGACTATTAGCTTTTGCCCACGTCTTTGCTTGCGTACATAACATATAGCCTATGTCACTCAGGGATAAGGTAGTTAGTAAGCTACCTAAAATTAAAAACGGCGTAAAATTTTTCGCAATCGGAGCAGTACTTTCAGAGATTACCTCCTAAAATCATAAAAACAAACTTTACCTTTTTATTATATTAGTGTAGAAAACGAGTTGTCATAATTAGTGTTGAAAATTATTTTATTCAGATTTTTATGGTGGGAGATTTTTTTGCTATTTTAAGACTTAATCCGCCCCCCCCCCAAACTTGGGGGCCCCGGTACCTTCAGTAGTTACGCCTCTGTGTTGAACATGCAACTACTTTCAGGATTATTCCCTTTGACGTCGAATGAGCCAGCTGAGTCCAGAAGTCGACATTTTCCAGTTGACATACCCATAAAGGTTTTATTTAGAAGGTCCTTAATTTCAGTTCACTGGACTCGTAAAGCTAATACGAACTGTATTCCGAACGTTGGAAAATCACGTATATGGACAATAAGTTCCACTTTTGATTGCAAAACGTAACCTGCAATATTACTAACGTTATTAACTAACCAGGTTCACAGTATTTACTTTTGCAATTTTTGCTTCAAGAAAATTAGCTGTGTCAGGGTTTCTTTTTATTTCCCAGCGGTTACTCTAAGAATATGAGATGAAAATAAATATTTATTTATGGAGATGGATAATTAATCTAACTCAATATTGCCTTGTAGTGTTTGAGAAGCAGACTCTCATATTTCTGGGAATTCATTCACAGAAAATATAGACGGACTAAATATTAACAAGTAACCCTTAAATGCCGCATCATGATCTCACGTAGAGTAGGCAGGCCGCAAACTATCGGGCGTTTCGGGGCCCGGCGTGTTGTATTGTAGTGGCGTCAACCCTCTCGCGCCGGCGGGCCGCGCGACCGTGCCGCGGGCCGCAGCGGCCGCGCTAATTAACCACAAACAAAAGGTGGCCATTACTCACGCCGCATCCCTCGCTGATTTTATTCAACTTTTACAATAAAACACGCCATTTTGTTTCGTGGAACATTTTATTGTTAGCTTTATTGTGGATTGCGGGATTAAAATTTAGTTCAATTGTTTTAAGCGGCCTTGAAACCGTTTTGGTGTTGCCGTTAGTTGTGTTTATACTATTCCATAGATCTTTCTAAAAGGGATGATTTTATTGAGACATATCAAAAGAATAATAGTTGGAGGATTTAATAGAAAATATCTTTAATTCCGTTAGGTTGAACCTGAAGAGATATTGGACTGGTCGCATCTGTTACGGGATCGATAATATGGCCGTCTCATAGTGAATGCTTTATCGAAGCGAGGACTAGTTTGTATGGAGGAAGGTCTGTGTAATCTCTACTTATCGAGTGATCGAGCCTGATGACCGTATCGGAGTAGGTACCGACGTGTATTATGTACCCTATATCATTTCGAAAGGGTTTATGCACTTATAATCTTCTTGGGTTACTCTGTACGTGACTAGATAGAATATGATGCTTTTCAATTATTTTCAAATAAGAAAGTAAAATAGATTTAGTTAAATAGAATTGTAGGTACAATGATTGGATGGAACAATAATTAAGTGAGCCTTGTACAATCTACCTTATATTAGGCATGCAAATGTTCATGAGGTTGTTAACAATATTGACAGACAATTTTATGTAATTTTAAAATCTACGACATAAAATTAGAATAAATCAGTCAATTCAAAATCAATGAAATCAGAAATGAAAACATTATGTATGTTAAAAAATAATAAATAATAATCATTATAATTATTAAATAAGTTTTGTTGTTATGATATGTATTAGTTTATTAATTTATAAGATTATTTTATGTATTTTTTTCTATGGGCCTCTGATGCCTGAAAATAAATGGTTATTATTATTATTAATCAAAGAATAAATAAAAAATTAGGTATGTCAAGTAGTAAAAAATAAAATAAAACAAAAACAAAATTGAATTATTTGATATGTCACAGTAAAAGTTTAATTATAATGTGTGTCAAGGAATAAAATATGTATAGGTATATAAAAAAAAATATTAGGTATGTCAAATACCCTATATTTTATTTCATAATGAGTAATTTGCGCAATCCTTTTAGTTCCGTACCTGCGTAAATAATTATTTTTAAATGCCCATATTGAATTTAATAATCACATTAATACATCAGTAAATACTAATAGTGAATTGCAGTATAGTTGGATGATTTTAATTACAACGGACGCCCTCTAGCGGAGTTGTGGTGAGTTTTCGACGCAAAAATAAATATGTGAATGTAAATTAATATTGTAGAGAGGGTACATCTACATTTGCGCTCCGTGTTTTGTTTGAAAAATGTCTAGAAATGGAGTATAAAGTTACGTAGAACGGAATTCTGAGTAATGTTGGCGGAATTTCCACATTTGTTAGAGTCTGAATATAAGTTACAATTACTGTGGCTACGTCTCTTGAACTACTATTTAGCACCGTCATCTAACATTTGTATAAATAATGTGACAAAACTCATAACCTATTTGTAAGAACATAAGTATGGTTTTAGGGGAAGTATATTCTCAAGTTGTATTTTGCACCTTTAAATTATATCTCTATTGCAAACTTATTGAAATTCCTTTTCTCTAATCAATGCATAGGTACGCATCAAAGTAAAACATCACGAATATGTTAACTATTTAATATTAGGAATAACCAGAACAATAGCTAACAATATCGGGCGGTCGGCGCTATCTGCCGCCAACGACTTGCATACAAAGTGGCCACATTATTCCACCAGCAGTTGATTTTATTCATACCCAGCCTCGCTGCATTTAATTCATTTTAATTCTCCGTCCGTCCAGTTGCGGCCGACAATTTTAATTATTAACTTTAAAATGATTTACCTACCATTTTAGGGTTAAATGGATGAACCTTTGTAAGGCTCAGCTGTGGTCTAAACTGTGGTTCGTTTGTGAAGTAATCTATTTTTAGGAGTACTGGGGTTTGTGAAAGCTTTATCATATTATATATTTTATCTCGTCGCGTTGGTAGATGCTTTGTTTGTGATCGTTAGGCCGGTAAAGATAATAGAATTAATGATATTGTTTGAGGGTTTGAAAATCAAGCAAGAGGAACGGATTAATTAATGTGACGGTGGAGAAGATGAGGTAATATTATAAATTTTAAGTAACTTGATATATTTGTCAAGGTTACAACATAAACTCTTCAGTACATATTTAAATAATTCTTGCCTGCAGCTTAAGTAAGTTAAATATAAAATTTTCTATCTTTTTAACGGTCAACCGTATGGACCCAATGAAATAAAATCAACAAACCGAAATCTCATTACACACTGCAATTTCAAGAATTTCACGAAAACCTTTTCAACAAGATAAATAATAATTTATTCGTAATCAAATGAATGCGGTAAGTTTAATTAAAATGAGGTCTTTTTCCGCGAAACTTAATTTTATCCACTTTGTAGACCTCGTGTAGGACTTACAGCTACTATGCGAACATGACACGAGCGATTTCGATAAACAGGGTCACTTAGACCCCGAAACATTATCGCGGTCGACAATGGTAATCGACGAGCGACACATAATAACCAAAGCAGACCTAAAAGGGTTTGTGTAATGGAGCAATTGCCAGTTAATTACGCGTGTGGGTCTCACAGACCCCGCCTCGTTTTTGTAAGGGTTAAATGTTTTGAGAAACTAGTGGGCAATCGAAATGGAGGGTTTGTGTTTGTGAATTGGGAATAAGTGTTTTTGTGTATCTACCTATTCAGATTACAAAACAGGGTTCAATTTTCCGGGGGAGTAGGCAAGGGTGAATAACACACTCTAATAATAAGAACAGCCTCATAGCTCAAGCAACGCATGCTGACGAACCATCGCTTAAAAAAATGTTCGCTTGAATCCTGCGGCGCGGTGGCAAACTAAACCTTTCGTTTCGAGTGCAATCAAAAATAAACTTAGCGGTGGTCAGACAGAAGTATCTTTGATGGTACAATTTGCCTGTCGAAGTCATTGTCCGATTACAATTCAGGTGTCTTCTAGGCTAGAGTGAGTAGACTCCTAATAAACTAGTGCGCTTCACCATCAACGATTGCATCACTGCTTACTATCAGGTGGGATCAAAGTCAAGCACTAGTTTATTAATACTTAAAAAAATAGGTCCGTTTGTGGACGGGTGGCCATCTTAACAAAACAGCTCGTAAATTCTCGGAAAATACGTTAAGCAGTAGGTTCCGATTGTAGATATTTGACAGTTGTTACGGAGAGTCAGAAGACGGAAAATTTGACGCCAGTCTGGCCATGGGTATCGTGTTGCCCATACTGGGTTTTGGAAGTCAGATAGATAGTCATTCCATGTACGATGTCCAGCCGGCTAACAGACGACTGACAGGGTCGCCATGCGATTTATGGGCCATGTCACACATGTAAAATGATGTTATTTATCATAGACTGGAAACTGATCCTAAAATAGTTAACAAAAAACTAGATATATTGATTTCGTGAGTTATGAAAGTAATAATGTCAAAGAAAAAAGCTATAACAGAAAGTCTCTCTCCTGATTCTGAGAATTTCTCCGGATTGAAAACAGCTATCACATTAATGGAATATCGATTTTCTGAATATTCTGACAAGCTCTGAAAACTGTCAAAATGCTCCCTCCTTCTCCCAAATTAACCTGAATAAAATCTTCATGATTCTTTCATCTCAATTAGCGTTTTGTAATTCTACACTTCAGCGGTCCATTCGTACTGAGCCGGCCGGTACAGTTTTAGTTCTCTATCGACCCGTCTGCTCTCATCGTCTTACTAACACTATCTGTATATATATTCTGTGTTATGTCGCGTTGTTATTTTGTAAATGAAGGATTTTTGTGTCCTGACAAAGTTCAGGACCAACGAGAGTGTCAGAGAATCAATAAATCAAAGCATTTCTTTGAAATATATCTACTATTTATATGCACTTTTGAATTGTCAAGAAGTAAAAAAATGATTCTAATTGCACATTCCAAAGCGTAGTAGGAAAAAAATGTGCAACATATGAGATGAACATTTTTTTAAATGTATTACAAATATCTTGATTACATAATATTTCTTATCGCTGCTGTTATGTGAGAACAATAACAATAAAGTAAAAAAAAAAACAATCTAAACTAGAAATATAGAAATTAAAATAAGAAAAGAGCTGATCAGTCTATTCTGCCTGTGAGGTTACTTACGTGCTACTTTAGTCGAATTTGTTTTTTTTTTATTTTAAGGTGTGCGCCATGGTTTCCGCAAATAAACTTTTTGTTTATTTTATTTTGAAAGGGCTGCGTGGCCATTGCTATTTTTACACCAATCAGACACAACATTATAAAATTTCATTTTATTATGCACCTGCCATGTTGCCTTTTCACCCTTCTCGGTTGACTGGTAGAAAATCTTCAACGGATTAAGTTCGTCTTTGTGCTTTTGTGGTGCATGAATATTCATTCTTCAGGGAATTATCAAATCTGCTGAAATACATCGACTGCTGTATTCCTCTCGTTTTCATATTCTTCCTTCATTCGTTCTTCATTTAATTTACCAAGTTCAGGAATCAAAAACAGGTGCTGGACCCTCACTATTTGGTGCGCATGTATCAAACCCATGCGTATATCGCAGATTCAGCAACTTAGCTTCACTTTTTTGGACTGACCAACATTTCACTATTCAAAAGTGCCTGCAAATGGTCTATTTGAAATAAATGCTTTTGATTTTGATTTCAGGTTTCTAAAAACTGTGTAGCAGAAAATATCCTACTGACTTCCGCTACAAACTATTTATTTATTTATTTAAACTTCATGTACAATAGTGGTACATAGGCGAACTTAATGCCACAAGGCATTCTCTACCAGTCAACTATAACGGAACTTTTTCTCCACTTGCTAACTGTATCACACATGCGATTATCTTCCTGCTGGGTCACCTTCCGTGTCCTATTGCAAGTCCCTAAAGCACTTTGAACTCAAACAGGAAAGTTTAACTTCAACCTCATAATGTGGGGTTATTTTTGCGGAACGGCAGTAGGGTGTGGATATGGAACCGTGTTGCAAACTTTGCTGTATCTTCTGTGTTCCCTGCGCCGTCACTGACAATAGCTGGGGAGTAGCAAAGATTTGGATTAAAAAAATTGCCAATGCCATGAACAAGAGATAAACCAGAAATCTTTCAATCTTTAAGCCACTGCAATCTGTGTACCTTGATAGCTACAACTTGGGGGTCTTTAAGTCAAGAGTCATTTATCGTCTGCTACCATTGCTTACCATCAGGTGAGACAATGGTCCAACACAACTCAATTATAATAAATAATAATATTCATCTTCAATTCTACTAGCTTTACAGCTATATCAACATAACAATAGGCACAATAATCTGAATGCAACTTAGTGATTACAGCTGCAAGCCTGCGGTTAATTTTAAAAGCCGGGTATAATGCAGACTAAACCGCCGGCTTTGCACGGGTAACACCGGCACCGGGCAGGCCCGTGGCTAATACCGTAACACCCGGGTAATTCGTCGCTAAGATGTTTATGCCTCTCCATTGGTTTTTTGTTGACTAGGTTATACATTTTTATTTTCAAGTTTTTTCAATTTTGTTTTTTGGATTGGCTTATTGTTTATTTCGTTAAAATGATGGAAATAATGTAACTTGATCTAACTCTGGATGGGCTACTACATTTTTTTTTAATTAATCTTTATTGAAATTGTAGTCACAAAATACTCGTAGAACCAACAAAAAATATGAAACCGAGATATTTGTAATACTTGCACATAACACGATCATGGAGTTTCTTGCACATTCTTCGCCATAGAGATCTATGCTTTAGAATATGCAATAAGCATCATTTTTCATTGACTCACTTCTTGACAATTCAAAAGTGCTTTGATTCCTGAAATTTGAAAAATATTTATTTCCCTTTCTAAATGGAGGTTAAGATACACATGTTTCAGAAAATCTTCGGCTTTTGTAGTAAAACACCAAAAAGTAACATATTACAAACATAAACTTAAATGTATGGGTACAGTAGCGGTCTTATCGCTGACAGCGATATCTATCACACAACCTTAGGATGGATTAAAACGACTAAAACAATACAGGGATAGTCAAAAATAACGGCATTACCCAGATTTTTCATGTTCATACTCACATAGTATCATTTAACAATGTAATGCCAGATGTAAACCAACTTTATTCTTCAACAGGAAAAGAATTTCATAAACTCAAAAACATTTACCATATTTTCCACATCAAAGTGAAAATAAAACAGTTTTGTTTTGGTATCAAGTCAAGGTAAGCGATATTACAATGTTTTAACTTGGGGTAAAGTCCGGATAATATGCGTAATCTCCGGCTATTAACGTTTTTAAGGATAATACCGGCGCAAGCCGGATCTGAACAAGTCGATTGAAAATGCTAAGGAAATGGAAATTCTTATTTTGAGAGATAAACGAAATAGTTATTGTCATAATGAAGATTATGTTTTATTGGCTGACGCTCTAAATCTATTTACAAAAAAAGAGAAACTGACTGACATAATATATCATTGCTCGCATTGGAACTAGAAACGTGAAATTTTACATAAGGTTTCGTTTCGTGTGATATGATTTTTTTAAAATTTACCGTCCAGGAGGATGAAACGGGGTCCAAAATATGTATGGAGAAATACAAATTATATCATCGTGATACATGCAATAGGTTCTTTTTGTGCGTATAAGTAACCAAAAAATGTTTCTACACATTTGCGAAGACTTTTATGTCTAATAAATGGTAAATGATAAATTATATTTATTTTGTAAATAGGTTTAAAAAACACTTTTACACGTCAATTTTTTTCGTCAGTTTATGCTAGATGAGGCCGGTGTTTCCTATCTGGCTACCCTGAGAAGAAACACCGGAACAAACTCAGGGGTCAAAGTCTCTTTTAAAGTCCATACAGTAAATATGTAATGGTCAAATCACATGAGAACCATGCAGATTTGTCTGAGATGGTTTTTTACTGTTCAGTCAAAAGCGATCATTTAAATTAGTGGTGTAAATACCCAGTATGCCTAATGTAATACTACGTTCTGTGTCAAAACGTGGTACCTTATTTACAGTAGTGATGTGATAATGAAAATACCTAATGTCGATAGCTATAAAATAAATTAATAAAACCGTTTTTAGTCCCTTCTGTAAAGCGTGCCATTAGTGGTATTCGAAATATTGCATAAACCGCGATGATATTGAAATGGACCATGCTGAAATCATTTTGGAATGAGCAATAAACATATGTAAATATATTATGTAACTCAAGGATATATTAAGTAAATACTTATTATAATTTAATATTCTTAATCAATATTTAAATAGTGAATTATGGACTACAGCTTATGAAAGAAAAGCTACTTTATCACCTTTGATAAATAACAGCCAAATTAAGTGGCAGTACTATCCGTTACCATGGCAACTCGATAATTAATTGTTCACACCTGTTAGAATTTATTTCGTAGGCTCTTGTATTAGTGATAAATT
Organism: Mythimna albipuncta; assembly: GCA_929112965.1. Classification (NCBI taxonomy): domain Eukaryota; kingdom Metazoa; phylum Arthropoda; class Insecta; order Lepidoptera; family Noctuidae; genus Mythimna; species Mythimna albipuncta. The sequence goes on along the minus strand of OV815979.1, from coordinate 19,916,328 downwards.
GCTTAATTATTAAAATATTTAGGCTTTTGACTGCATTAATTAATTTTGTGTCTGTCCTTTTCAGGTAAGTCTCTGTTCATTATGAAGATTTAAGCAGTGATAGTTACGTAAGTTACTTTTTGGTATCATCATCATCAGATCAACCGATAGACGTCCACTGTTGGACATAGACCTCCCCCGAATGTCGCCACATTGAACGATCCTGCGCGTCCCGCATCCATCGGATTCCCGCAACGTTCATCGTCATCGATCCACCTTATAGGGTACTTTTTGGTATGCTATTTAAAAAAAACCCGAAAGTTTAGAAGTGTGCGGAATAAAATGACAAGTCCGTTGAAAAGGGAGAATTCACCGATCGGACAGGTATTGTGTCTAGTCTGAGCAACTGCTCGATAGTTGATTTCGGATGGTTTTATTTTAATAATGTTCTAATCGCACAAAGAACTCTAACACCGCAATGCAGGATTTTTAATTTTAATTCCTATATAGCGTCATAGAAGTCGCTACAGATTATTTGGCGTTCTCAAGCCTGAGTTCAGGCACCGAGTCACGAGGTTTTGCGGACGACAAGCATTGGTTAGCTCGCCGTCCGGCTGTCCGGGACCCGGCCAGACCGAGCGCACGTCGTCGACGACGGTGTGTACCTAGTGTTCCACGCGCGCCTCAAAGAGATGCCAGCAAAACCGTAAAGGCCCAGCAGGGCCGAAGTCTACTGGGGCCATGGGTTAGCTTCCAGAAGGAAAACCCGGAATGTAAAGGCAAAGAAAGAACATAGGTGTGGTTTTTGTCTGTAAAAGTCTGATACGCCCTCCCGCTCCGCCCTAGAGCGGGAGAAGTCATTGGGTGATTCCCTACAAACCCGGCACCGAGTCATAAAAATAACGTAGCTAAGTTATCGACCATTGATCTCTTCACTCACACCATTTCGCACAAAAATACCACTTAAACCTCAACTAAAGAGAACCAGCCAATATTTACCCAAGACAACTACCCATTCATCGCGTCAATTCATCCGCCACACAAAAGATAAGCACATTATACAAGTTATATGTGTGTCTGTCTTTCTTTCATTCCCACGTCGCAAAGAAATTATTAACGAAATATAATAGCGCTTTTGTGAGGAAAACATGGAATTTACGCATCTTAAATCAAAACAGGAAAAGCGGTTATAACTAGTTGTAACTGGTTCAATCTGGTTAGGTATATCCGGAAATCTCGCCAATAAAATTACCGGATTTAGATGCGGATAGTAAGGTGTTATTCTTTATATACTGTTTTTATAAACAGTGCTTTTGCGTAAACAATCAGTGCTGGCTCAGTGATAACAGCTCTGACTTACGAGTTGTAAGTCTAGGGTTCAAACCGGATAAGGCGCATTACTTTGCGTTTTTCCTTTCTTCACCACTTCTCTCAAAACGGTGGAGGAAAACGTTATGAGGTAACCGATATGTACTAGATCTTAGAACCTAGAAATTTAAAACATGTGATATCCACCAATTATACAGCCTATTCCCTTTTATGAAGAGAATGCCTTAGTCCTAATTAGAACAGTGGGCACATTACAAGCCTGATTATATGTTATGCTCATGCTCTCGCGTAACAATTAGATTCCATAGAGTTAGTAACACAATAAATAAACAATTAATTAAGACTTCGTAACTAATAATAACTAATTTAGTAGCCTATTATTACAAATTAATCGCCAAAGGCATCGTTGTGATTGACGTTAATTGATTTCGATGGTTTTCATGTATACAAGTATATTATTTTTATTTGCAGTTAGCCCTGAAGTTCATCATCATCATCATTTTAGCCAAAAGACACTGTTGCGCATAGGCCTCCCCCAAGTGTCGCCACAGTGAACGGTCCTGTACGGCTCGCATCCATCGGACTCCCGCAACCCTTACCAGGAAGTTAGTCTAACCAAAAAAAAAATACAATATGTATTAGATATAATTATGCGAAACCCTTAACACGTGTCTAGTGTTTTTATGTAAAGATCGACGATGGAACACGCTTGACTAGAATTAACCTATTCATTCTCGACTTTAAGACCTCTAAGCTGCAGCTTTCAGGAAATAGAGACTCAGGCAGGGAATTCCACTCCTTGGCTGTGCCCACAATAAATGGGTTCCCAAAACGCTTTGTGCTTATGGGTGGGATGTCCACCATGTATCGGTGGCGCAACCAATAAAATGTTGTATATCATATTTCTTTCTATTTATTTAAAAACTTTCAAACCCGTAACACGATTCCCTACCTAATTCTGCATCAGAGATTATAAAAAGTTAACCATATTAATAAAACAATTTTTTTATTAGCCACCCCATTTAATCGTGGTACCTACGTTTGCTTTAAAAAAACCCTGACAAACACAAGGGATTCTCACTTATAAAGTTTATACAATAAGGTCTATATTTGCTTGTGTATAACACCAGGGGTACTCAACGCGGGGTCGAGTCGGTGTAAATTTTTAAAATAATTATTTGAGTGGGCTGGTAATTGGGTTCGCAGTAATTACTGTCTGGAACCCGAAGGCTTCAGCAACTGTGTCACTGTGCCAAGTTTATGATTCCATGTGTTACCTAACAGTCTCATAATATGTTATTATTACTTCGCATAGAGGTAGGCCTGCCCAGATTATTAGCTAACTTTGCAAAGGAACAACTTTCTATTTTATGAGAAACTTGTGAACAATAAATTTTGGGATTTCTTATTGGGTTTACTAAAGCATATAGTATTACAGATGCTCAAAATATTGTACTTATTTGAAGTATTGTGTAGAAAATTATAACTCACACTTTCAAATTAAATCAAATCAAATCAAATCAAATCAAATCAAATCAAATCAAAGCATTTATTTCAAATAGACCATTTACAGGCACTTTTGAATAGTCAAATGTCGGTCAGTCCAAGAAAAGTGAAGCTAAATTGCACGTTATGCAAAGTTATGTATTAACTACAAAATATAATATTATCAAAAGGTTCTTCATAACACTTTGATAATGTTGTACAGGAATATCATCCTTACAAATCTACCTACATTTACTAACCAATGTATTCGAATGAATATTTTAAATGTACCCACAATATTTTATTGTTTTAAAAGGATTTTGTATAAAAGGAGTAAGCTTTCCAAAATATATTCATTCCGTACTCAACCTACAATTGTGTAAATTATTTAAAAACCTGCAAACCCAACAATGTCATATACGTATGAAATTATTATCTGGGTGCCTATAAGGGTCGAGTGAAAACTAGTGCGTCTCACCATCAACGATTGTATCAATTGCTTACCATCAGGTGGGATCGCAGTCAAGCACTAGTTTTTATTACTTAATAAAAAAAACACCTGTCTAAACCAGTCTCCTAAGTTACGTTTACGAACAAAGTAATCGTCTCGCTTGGCGATGTTAGCCGAATAAAACTACCACGATCGTCCTCACCACATAATGCTACACAATCGGGGAAAATTACATAGCAAAATACAGCTACTAAAATAAATACATACAAAACTACAACACACTTTTAAATTCATGAAAGCAACGAATGTGTCATTACACGATTCTGTACGTTTATATTGGACATAACCATTCGTACCTGGTCTAGCAACAGGTGACTTCTAGCCGTAAAAACTTCCATCGACCCCCTTTTGACCCAAACCTCACTAAATAATACACTTTCAACTTTATGCCCCACACAATAAGGTTAGGTTCCCATTGTGTTTACAAGTTGATTAAATGGGGGAAATGAAATCTGTTGTCTCATATTTGGTTGGTTTTTGTTCAGCAAACGCCCCATCTTAATAATGGAATGAAAAAATCTTTAGAGCTTGCATTTGCTTTTAAAATAATGAAGTCGTGAGGAGATAACTCTGTTAGTTAATATTGTTCACTGGAAAAATTAAATATTTCAGTTACTTTACGGGATTATACTGTTATTGTTTTGGTGGGTACACAACCAATCGATAATTTGGATATTTTACCCAGTTGTCGGGATGGCAGATACTTCTAACACATAATTATAACCAGCTTTATAATGTACTTACTGCCGGGACCCCTCTATAAGAGCTGGAATAGGCCGTATTTTACCAAGCGAGCCCAATGCGGATTAGTGGTTGTCACATATCTTTGAATTGTTTTTTCACAATTTTCCTTCACCGTTTTGTGAGTAGTGGTGATGAAATAAAAATAACAAACTTTCGCTAGCTGGGTTTGAACCCTCGACTTTGCAGCTCGTAAGTTGGAACCGTTACCACTAAGCGTTTTGCACATGGCGACACCCAAGCGTGAACTACACTAGACCGACATACACGTGGATCACGCTATTACTTAGCGGCGCGTTGTGTGGTGTCACGTAGCGTGGATCGAATGTAGCTCTGCAAATTTAATTGCCATATGCGTTCAAATCGGCGTACGTAACCCACGTGTGCCCAATGTCTCAATGCCCTTAAATCAGCTGTTTTACAAAGAAACATTCCATATCCTAAAATACTGTTTCATTTAATCAAGCAAACTACTCGATCTCTTTCTGTCAAAAAGGCCTGCGCTAGAACAATATTGTGCGCACATTACGTGACAATGAGCGAGGCAGTCGGGCAGGCTTATAGCGGGCTTATTGTAGCCCTTTTTATGTGCCCTGCTGAATTACAGGCGCATTAGGAAACCGATTTGTTGCCTGTAGCACTGGAACGTTCCGGGCCTGTGTTTTGGGGTCAGTTTTTCTGATACGGGATTGAGAGGGTTTTTCTGTTCTGAGACTAATATGTCTGTCTACTTGATGTTTCTCGACCTCACTGGTAAAAATAGTAATAGGTATTTCAGAGTCACGAAAAGTAGAGGAATTTATGATATTCACCTGAGAAAAGTTTAGATCACAATTTATATAGATAATTTTACAATACTTATTTTAAATTCTTTCGCAGTTAAGAATTTACTACTGATGGATTTTGTATCTTACCTCTTTTTAATATCAAGTTGGTTAATAGTCATCATTATCATTATTTCAGCCAAAAGACGTCCACTGTTAGGCTTCCTTCTATCCCTTGTGCATCTCGCATCTATTGGATTCCCACGACCCTCATCAGGTCATCGGTCCACCTTGTAGGAGGCCATCCAATGCTATATTTTCTGGTCGATACATGGTCATCACTCCAGAAATCTTCGACCCCATCAACAAAATTTACTATATTTTTCAATAGTGTAGTATCAAAACTTGGTTTTTATTTTATGTGGCAGTGCAGTATCAATCACTTTGAGTTGTTATTTTTACAATAACATAATACCAGTTCTGGGCTATCTTTCAGCGTTTTCATTAATCAAGAGATATTTTTCCACACAACTAAAGCCCCAATTTCCTCCAAAACATTTATAAATCTTTAATTTGTTCCTTACATCTTCCTCCACAAGATTAAGACATCCCTATTCTCAAGTGAACATCAAGAACAAACAAACATTTCCCCCCGACATTACTTGAAGTTCCGACGTCAAATGGAACGTAATTATCATGTAAAGTTGAATAGAACCCGTAATTCTACGTAATTGAATAACTTGCTCCCTCATATTAGCTTATAGTTAATTATATATTATTATAATTATCTGATTCTCGTGTGAAACTAACTTATACTAATTTCTGAGCGGTCTAAGTTGTGTGGGGAGCTTAACAGCAATATATTTTGTAACACTTTAGGAGATTAGAGCAGCCATTCAGGTTAAAATATTGCTACTTAACGTTAAATTGTACTGAGGTGTAAATAAACTAATTTTCTTTTTGTTAGTAGCACTTAGTTTTTTTTTTGTTATATAGAAATGATGAGATTTGCAGTTTTGTCGATGAGGTGATATTCCAAGCGATAATGTATCGTTTAGAAAAAGAAAAACTGGCCAAGTACGAGTTGGACTCGGGCACTAAAGGTTCCGTACCGTCGAAGCAAGAACGGCAAAAGAATCATGTTCGTTTTAAGGAAGCCTTATTTAAACATTTATTTTATTATGTTTTTCAGTAGGTATTTTTATAGCGGCAACAGAAATACATCACCTGTGAAGATTTCTACTGCCTAACTATCAGGGTTCTTGAGTGACAGACAGGCAAATGGACAGCTGAGTCTTAGTTAGCTAATCGTAACAGGATCCCGTTTTATTCTTTGGGTACGGAACCAAAAGTAACTACTTAATGTATAAATGCTAAACTTAAAATGAAAATAAAAAAGTTAAAAAATATAAGACCTGTGCGAGGCCAAAAAAGTTCCTATCTCAGCTCAAAACGCAACTCATTCTCAAAAAAAAAATCTAAAACTTACAACATTTCAATCGGAAGTAAGACTAACCTTTATTTTCCCAGAAATAGAGCACATAAAAGCGAAATTCTCTCTAAAATTAGGTGAGAATGCACAATCCCCAGTTTACCTTATAAACGAACGCCAACGCATTAACAATACACTGTATAGTGGGGGTGGTTCCTACCTGGTACACCCCCTCCTAGCCCCCCTTAGCCCCCTGAAATTATGTCGTCAGCCGGTTAACAGGATTCCAGCATCTTTACCGGAGTATGCCGTGTTTAAAATTAAGCTAAATTTTGAAACAAATGCTAGTCGCTTTCGAAATAGGATCTGTTAGTGGATGCTGTGGCTTTGCGGTGTATTTGGATGTTCGGAATGGTGTTCTTATTTATTGTTCGGTATTTATGGCAAACTACTTACGAGTTGTAGGTCGCGGTTCAAACCCAGCCAGGCACATTACTTTGTGTAATTTATTTCATCACCACTGCTCTCAAAACCGTGAAGGAAAACATCGTGAGGAAACTGGTATGTCCTAGAACTAAAAATTCGAAGACATGTGACATCTACCCGCACTGGGCCCGCGTTGTGGTTCCTTCTTCTAGAGAAGGGCCTGAGCTCCAACAGTGGGAACATTATAAGGCCGACTTTGCTATTCTAAGTTCGTATGAACGTAAAATGGTAGTGACGACTAATTACATCTCTACATATAAAATAATTCCCCCTAAACCACTCAACGGATTTTGATGCAGTTTTCACTCAACTGCATAGGAAGCAAAAAGTTCTTGTGTATAATTTATAACCGAGCAAAGCCGGGGTGGGGAACTAGTATACTACTCCAACCTGAGCAGCTGTGTTAAAAATGACTCATGCAGTAAAAATAATTGTTCATGGAATAGCGCTCAAAATGTATATTGCATTTAATACACATAAAAAAGTCAAGCTAGCAACATTCTTTTCACATTTGTGTTGATTCCATTGTACTAGTCGTACGTCTGTGCTCTCACAAAACTTTCCTCACGAGCACAGTTTCCTTGCCTTAATTCCTAACTTCCATCGTTACGAACAGAAAATGTTTTCATCTAAATACTTGGCGACTAAAGTGCTTGTTCACCGAATTTTTTTCGCCAGTGTTTCGGACATTTCTTGTTTTCGACACGACGATGTAATTTGCTACTTTTTCGCAAATCATCTGGGCTAAGCACAAGGGTGAAGATTCGACAGCGGCGCCCCCTGGAGAATTCCTAATGAAACTTGTTTACTCACAGCGACACCTGACGGTTTTAAAATGAACTAATTAAAGGAGGCTGCGAAACTTTAAGTGCTATAAAATGTAGAACGTTACCGACATTTTTTTATGAGATTTGCTTTGAAAAAATAAGGAGATGTTTTTTCTTGAAGAAAGAAAAGTTGTTGGGTCTGCTGATATTAATACAGTTTGATGGGCTTAGTTTGTTTAGGCTTGGCCATTAATTATGTTTTTTTATGAACTTAATATAGGTACCTAGTTGTTTGAGGTTCTAAAGTGCTGAAGACAGTTTTCTTGGGCTTGAAATATAAGTTATAAGTCCTTTTTCGTCCATTAAAATGTGTTTTCGAGCTATCATAACTTGACTGATTCAATTAATTACCTTGTCATTTTACGAGAACTTTCTTCTATTACTCGTTTAAGGTTCTGTTTTTTGAAAATTATTTACTTTTTTAAGATCGTGGTCAAAAACATTTAATAGGTTTACCTTTAGACAAACGTACGTGCATCCAACCAATTATGAACGTGTACCATCCCCTGTGAATACAAAAACAAGGAAATAATTCAACTGTACGAGTGAGGAGGAATGCTCTGACGTATGCTAAACAGAATAAAACGCGACACAAGATTCTGTACGTGATGCGTTTCGTTACTGCTCCATACAAAAATATTTTTGAAAATTATCTGCATAATTTTTTTTAGCCGAAATGTCGTCGTTGTTGTAAATTTAGTCAATGCGTTTAAAATAATATTTAATTTTACGGCTCGTAATCAAGACTTCTGGTTATAATAAAATAAAAACACCTCCAATGAAATTCGTTTCTGATAGAGACGATAGATACATATCACATGTGTACGGATGCAGATATTTTGCCATATTACGGATCAAATTACTTAATTTTACTCAACTAACTATAGAAAAAAATATTTGTAAATCTGTATGACTCATCAACACTCAGCCCTTGTACTTTAAACGCTGAACGTTAACGAATAATAAGAAAAAAAAACACTTATTCTCCGTTTAATGCGATGAAATGGGTATCCAAAGTTTGTTTGGAAAAACCTGTTTTCACGCAAGCAAACCCGCCGGCAGAAGCCATTTAGGTTTAACATTATCTTTAGGTACAAGAAAGAGCTTACAAAATTAAATGTTGTTCTGTATGAAAAGCAACGAAGCCATTCTTCTAACCGCTCGATTAAAACCCCTCTTCTACGCATTCTGTGAAATAATTCGAATCTGCATAGCATTACAAGCCTCCCAGTTTTATTACTATTGATTCGCATAAAGAGTCACCGAGCGACGGCAATAAATGGCTTCTTTAAGTACCATACGGTTAAGGTTTTAGATTAAAAAATAAACAGTAAAGATTTAAGGTTCTGTAAACTTATCTTAATCTAAAATGGAAAAGTTCGTCTGAAGTACAGATCCAGATTGTTACATACTTCGTAAAAAATCATAAACCCTTCGAAAAACATAGTGATTGACCCAAAATCTTATTTTCTTTTTCAAATAATTTCTCTCTCTCGCAAGAGAGAGAGTGTCAGAATTTTATTGAATAAAACCCATCATAATACGAGTATCATTTGGTTAACATTGCGTTGCCTCAGTCAATGGCCAACCGACCATTTTTAGTAAAATTGACTTTTTTTTATTTCTATGTAAAGCATGTATGTTAATTGTTTTTAGTTATTATTTAGTTACATTATAAAGAAATATTGCATGTTTCTATTGTGTGAAAGGTTTTAATCAACTTTAGCCAACTTATGTCTTTCTGTTTTTATTTATCTTTATTTTTTGTTTAACGTATAATTAAGGTTATTGTTCGGTTTATTGTTATTTTATGTTTTTACTTTGTTTATTTTTTAATTGATTGTTAGTATAATAAATCCTTGCTGACCGATCGGCTTGTCATCGTCGACGACGGCTGGTGCTGAAAATCAGCGCTGTGGCTCTGTTTAACATGAGCCCCAGCATTTTGCTGAGCGCTGGCCGTTTTGCGCGAATGTGACGCATATCTTACTTACGTGCTACTTTTAGTCGATATTGTTATTTATTTTGTTTTAAGGTATGCGCCATGTTTGACGTAAATAAACACTTTTTCTTTCTTTCTTTTCTTTCTAACTTCTATAATATGAATAAGTTTCTTAAAAAAAAAGTCTCCTGTATTTGAACATTGGTCGATTGGGCACTCAAGCACTAGGACGAAGTATTTCTTAACAGATTTTAAAATTTTCACACCAAGGTTCTCTTTATATGTTAAGACAACAAATTATAAAAATACTACAAACATAACTAAAATTAACAATGTCATTTATAAATCCGGAGTCAAGTCAAGATACCGCTGTGTGAAAATCGGTGTTATATATACCTAATTTCAACTGCTTTAGAATTAATTACAGAACTATTGTTTCCAAACCTGTTTGTGTTTATACAACAAAAAGTAATAGGATATCTTTTTAAGATAAGCATTGTTCTCTTTTGTGCCAAAATACGTTCATACACGAAGAGGTTAGTGTCCACGCACACGGGCCACAAAAAAGCGCCGCCACAAAAAAAGCTAGAAGTGGACAGAAAAGCTGGAAGCGGCCACAAAAAAAGCTGAAGCGCTCGACAGCTTGTGACCGGAGAAGCTAGAAGCGGCTTCTAGCTTTTTTTTTTTTGTAGTGGCACCGCTTCACACGGGCCACAAAAAGAAGCTAGAAGCGGCTCTTTTTTGTGGCCCGTGTACGAGGACACTTAGGGATCAGATGAGAGCTCTGCACATAAAATTATATGTATTTACGTAACAGTACCTTCGAGACAGGTAGGCCGGCCATGTTTGTTATATCTATTGTTCTTTATCAACGAAAACAATAGGGTAGGCGGGTACCCACGTGAAGAAGGGAATATCAAAGTTGATATACAGTAGCTAGAAAGTGTTTGGACCACGTTCTAAGAAAATGATTTGGCTCATTGGTACAAGAGAAAATCTACGATAATATTATTAAGAGGTAAGGTTTGTTTTTATTGTTGTTTCTAGGCGGTAATCCCTGAAAGTACTGGTCCAATTGCTAAATTTTTTTTACCCATAGCTGCTTTATTCCTGAGTGACATAGACTATATTTTATTTACCCAAGCGAAGTTGCGGTCATAAACTAGAAATTTAATATAAGGGGGAAGTGTCAGTTTTTTTTTCATTTTGCAGGTCTTCGTCAAGTTTTATGTAAATTAAAGTATGATTTTTTAAGTGGCAATTCATCTAATGACTTCTCTCACTCTTGTATGGAGCTAAAGGGCGTGTCAGACTTTTATTTATTTAACAATTCATGTACACACTTAACTTATATAGGAAAAGAAGACAGAAACAGAAAAATAGGTACATAACAAAGGTAGGTAGGTTTTATTGACTTTTTAGTCAGTTCTTTGCTATGCAGGGTCGAAGCCTACTGTGGCAATGGCTTCACTTCTGAAAGGTAAACTCGGAGTCCTGGAAAGCAAGGCAAACATTTCGTCTTTTTAAATATTTATAAATAGGTAGTAAATTTAATAAAAAGTTATTTTTGTGAAGGTTGTTTCAAAAACACCTGAAAATGCCAACTTCCGTCAACCGCTTAAAATAAAAAAAAAACTCAAAGATAAAAAATTCGTTTCTTTCTCTCAATTCTCGTAATTTCATAGACGTTTTGGCAAGGTGTTCCGTATCAGGCGCGCCTCCCCTCTAACGAGCTGTCACACAGATACGCATCTGAAGCGAAGTTGAATTATTGTTCCAACTTCCCCTGATTTTAGTTATGTGAGTATTAGAGGAGATATTACGTGTAGGTGGATGTAATTTGTGTGGGAAGGACAGATAAATAATTCGCAAATTAGAATTGTTGGAAACTGGCAACACTGGGGAATGGTTTTGTTTGCAACACACACATGTCAAGTCATCTGGGAATTTTGGCGCGATTTCTTCGAGTGAAGTTTACTGCTTGTTTTAATTATTCGCAAATTGATTCCTTGCGGATATTGTTATGTAAAATTGGTGCAGTTTTGTATCTCAAGTATCTGCGCAACTGGATAATAATGCGGAATCATTGAAACAGGCGCAATCTCGGTAAAATAGAGCTGAGAATTTTTGTAGTGACGGCCTCGCGAAGTTTACCGAGGTGGAACTGTAACATTGGTTGCCAAATACTTCAAAAACATTAGAATGTGCACATCCATTCTAAAGGTAAACAGATTAACTCTCCATTATTCTTACTGAAGGAATTTGTATCCATCGTTAAAAATAAATTAAAAAAAAGATAAGAGTTTTGCCGGATGTCAATATGCTTGCTATTCTTCATGGGCGTAAAACCTATATAATGAATAGCCTTTTTCATTTGAGGTGGGACCTTCCAGTGACTTCTGCTCTGGGGTGGAGCAAGAGAGTCAGACTTTTACCGACTCAAACCCATTGTGTCCTTCAGTTGCCCTTTGCGTTCAAGAACAAGGTAATTCTTAAAGAAATACCCGTCTTCCTAGAGGGCATTGTCATCTTTACAATATGTAAATACATAGCTGGACCATTCTTCTTTTTAACGACAATCGATCAGTAAAAAAATGTGTTGGAAGCGTGTTTTGACCATTACCTATAACACGTAAATTGAAAAAAAAAAATCAGAACTAAGTTTAAGCAATTTAATAATATTTAGCATATATTTTACGAATACATTTGAAATATAAGAAAATTGAAAAATAACACACTATAGACACATCTCTACCGAAGTCATCGGGGATTACTTACTTGCAGGCGTGATGGTGTGTTACATGCCAGGTCTATTTCTAACTTCTATGAAAAAACTGCCGTAGTTTCTAAGACTAGTTTCTTACGGATTGTTGCTTCTTACTCGTAAATAACCAAAATACCATCTAGATAGTTCAGGCGACCTATCTCTCACCGGTTAGACGTTCACCCACGTGACGGAGATGTGAAAGTTCACGAAAGGCAATCATAGACAAATATCTTATGTCAATACCATTATTTGTGGAAAGTAAATCCCCTACCTATTCGGAGATCGTAAGCCGCTTACCAGTACACTCAATATTTTTCTCATACTTCTGAATCAGCAAGTTCCTAGCATTTAATAAAATAACATCTTACGTATTACACGAACAATTCTTATTCGTAGCATCCCTAAAAAGAAAAATTATCACCTGTCACATATACAGGACGTTACAAAAAATAACACATTCGCTAAAACGCACGATGTCGTGTGAAATCGCGCAAAAACGCGCCGCGTCGCGAGTGAGTGTGGGGGAGGGGGTTGTCAGCTGTTAGACAAATGGCGTGCTTACTTAGCCGCCTGCGTTTTTTCACTGAGACTTACACTCGGCAGCGGCCGTTTGTACGAATCGTGTCGATTTGATAGTTTTTTTTTCGGAGAACCAATGTTCTTATTTTGTAGAAGTATGTGCTGTACTTAGCTAGTGGAAGGTTGTGTTAAATTGTTCCATCTGTCTTGAGAATAGACTTTTTTTGATTCTAGAGAGAATGTAGGTTATCGAAGAACAAATTTAGTATTTCAGTTCATTCTAAGGTTCATTCATGACGCAAGCACTGTTTTCATATTTATTTATAGTGCTAAACCTATTGTTGTAATACTTACTAAGGGATCTGACAATTGCTGAGTAGGTATGCTAGTTAGCATCTAGTCAAATTCAAAGTAAATAATATATTAAAAACCAATAGTAACCCACCCTACTACTTGAAGATTGAGCTCTACAGCTGTCGTAATTTAGCGGAACATTAAAACGTCTTCTGCGATTTACTCTACATAAAAAAATTAATTCAACAAACCTTTCAACAGGTCTCTGGGCACTTCAAAAACACCCTCTCGCAAACTTACTCCATTATTTAGTATCAACCTGTATATTTCGGCAACCACACAGTATTAAACCTTACTTACTCAACTATAAAGTCTGAATTTGACTGCGCAACTGTAAACAGTTTACGTCTTGAGGGAATTGAGCCAAACTTTAGCCATTTTGAGGTAAGAAGAGAGTATTAGTTCGACAAGTTTAGGAGGTTTTCAAGTTATCTCAAGCGTTTAAATGTTGTTGAGGTAAAATGGACCGTTTTAGTAGGTGTTAGGATTGAGATTAGTTTGGGCGGGGATAAGGTTGACAAACAAATTTTGCTCGCTGTGAAGTGCTGACGCAACGAATGTGCTTCGTGTTTATTTTAATTGGTGATTGTTTTTGCGAAGCGTTTATCGAGCTCTCGAGCAATGTAGCTCGATTTGAAGTCGGTGTTTCTCGACTTGAAGTCGCTAATGTCGCTCGATTGGAAGTCAGGACACGTCGGGGCGCGCTTTGAGTTCATCTGCTTGATGCGAAGTGCGGATTGAATTGTTATGGTCTTACGTGTTGAGTTGGTGTTTGGATGAAATTAAATTAAAATTACGATAGAGTTCCATTGATATGTTTTCATTTAATCTTCGAAGGGTTTTCTGCTTTGGTTAGTTTGTTATAAAATGTTAATAAGGCGTCACAACAAGTGTGTTGTTGAAACAACTATTTTTTTTTGTGCGTGACATAATTTTTATAGTTTTAAAACGTATTTATACTATTTGGACTAGATACTGTCAAACTTCTTAGTGATTTTATTTAATATAATCCATTGCCAATTATTTATAATTACAATTACATTTATTGTAAGCTTATTTTTATCCATATAGTTTATTTTTTTATAAAATTATGAATGTGAGAACACCGTAGACTCTGCTGATCGAGAAAGATCATGTTTCTTTTTTTTTGGTAGATAGTATCTACCAGTAGACTGGTCTATACTGACTTCTAATATATTAATATTGTTATATGGAAATATTGTAAAAAAAAACAATTTAAGGAGGTGCCATGGAGTTTCTTGGCAGTTTTTCACCATAGGCAACGACCAATTGAAACCGTGCGTCAGTTTGTGACCATGTAGGCTTATCTGAAATAAAATAAATGTTTTGTTTTTTTAAATAAAACAGAATTTTGAGTTTCTAAAGAGACTGTGTTCTTCAATCAAGTATGAATGTAAATTAAACTAACCATTCGCAATTTTATTGGATTCGTTTAAAAATATTGACTATTTAATAATGATCTAATGAAACTATGAAACTATGAAACTCTATTTGTCGTTGGTACACCAACGACAAATAGAGTTTCATAGTTTAGTTGTATCCCGAAAATAGTTTATACAATATTTAGGTCTCGAATAGAGCACCTAATACATAATACTTATTAATATTAAATGACGCCTATTAGGTACACAAGCATTTCTAAGTAAACAATATTTAATCTAAATTACCAGACTTGTGAACATTCCACAATATTTGTGAATTTCTTGTCAACGTAATTTGACAAGTTATTACCTACTTATTACTATCAGCTTAATTATGTTAAATGTTACTTTATTACATTTCTATAATTATAATTAGTAATCAAATGTTATAAAGAGACACTTGCTTTCTGAAAAAAGAGTTTAAAAGAGAGCTTCTAATGTTAATTAACTTGAAAACAGATTAAAATTTTACATTACATTATTAAAAACTAGCTGTACGTTCTCTCCGGACCAAGTATTCAGTAGCAAACGTATCGAGTCAACCTTCTTAGTAAACTTCGCTGACGTATTCATCACTGCAATGTCACAATCTAGTAATCAGTTTGCCAATAATCCTGCCAAAAACTTTGATTAATTATTACTGTTATTCATAATTATGATCACAGATTAAAATCGAGATTTCCAAAAATTCAGGTATAGTTTGGTATAATCATGTAATGATTTCCTTCTACATGAATAAAGTCACCATAGGCGCGGGCTTGCGGAAGACGAACAATGTAAAATTCCGACACGCCCTCTCGCTCCGCCCAAGGGCAGGAGACGTTATTGGATGCTTTACCAACAAAATAAAACACAAAAATAAAGTACGAGATACTTGACATTATTCACGTTTCACAACACTATAGTAAAACACAAAGCATATTTACCAAACACGCATCAAATCCTTTGGCACACCTCAATTGAGCACTATCCCTTAAAAGCTCATAACCAAGCTCCACCAGTGTATAATGAGTGGTGCAAACTGTCTACACACTGGCCCACAATGGCAGGCTGTGGCCTGGGAATTTTAATGAACGGCGAAGTCATTACGACATGGCATGCGGTAGGAGGTATGCTGAGGAATTCCACACTGATTTCGTCTACCTATGTGTTTGAGGGTACTATTGTTTTGTTTACGGAAATGTCTTGGTGGTACAATTTTCTCTTGGAGGTGCTGAAAAAAGATTGCATGTAGCGGAGATGAGGATGTTAAGATGGATGTATGGTGTGATGAGAATGGATAAAGTGAGAAATTAGTATTTTAGGCGAAGTCTGAAAGTGGCGCCAATTACTGAAAAGTTGAAAGGAAATCGTTTGTCTTGGTATGGTCAGGATGGAGGGAGAGGGAGGCCAGAGAAAAGATGGATGGATTGTGTGAGAAGTGATATGAAAGAAAAGGGAGTTAGTGATAGCGTGACGAGTGACAGGACAGAATGAAAAAAAAAAACGTGTTGCGCCGACCCCAAATAAAACGGGATAAGGGCAGGAAGATGATGATGGTACAATTTTCTCTTGGTGGTACAAATTGCTGGCAAAATTAGTAAGGCATTAGGGCAACCTAATGCTTGCTAATAATACAGTCACTACTAATTTTGAAAGAACAACATGTAAATGTCCCTGAATGCCTAAGCTGTTAAAAACATAAATAAAACTATGAAATTGATGAGTACTCAAACCTAAAAAAAAAGGAAGTGATATTATTTATTTTGGTACATACAAAAATTTACACAAAAATTAAAAAAAATAACAGAACTAATACAGATAGAAGAGCACAAAGGTGCTGCTTATTTCAAATGAAATTTCTTACAGCAGTCTTGCGACTGGAGAGTAGGATGAAATATGTAGACACAGTGTATATAAATAAGTTAAAAGTTATATTACCTAAATTCAATCATATGTATCATTAAAAGTAAATTAAACACATAAGTAGATACAAGAGAAATATTAGATACTGATTTAATAAAATATAAATAAATAGGTTATCCTACTTTCAGGAACCGGTAAGAGAGGATGAAATAATACCAAATAATATTTATGCCAAATAATTTAAGGAATCCCCCTCTTCCAGAGAGGGGGCCAGAGTCTTAGCAGTGGGAACATTTTACAGCAGATTATGCTATGCTATTTAACGAAAGGTAACTTAGCATAAGCAACATCAATAAGCCTGTGTATTAACCAGTAAAAGGGAGTTTAAAATATAAACCAATGAAGCAATTTTTATTAAGCTTTCAACGAATGTGTTTTCCATATCTGCGTCCATTATTTACCACAACTCACCTTATCGGAGCGAATAAATAAAATTAATGTGTGCCGCCATTTTAAAATTAACGATGTCATCAATAAGGTCTCTTCAAATGTGTATTATTATCATATCTGTTTGATTGGGAGAGGGTTGCAGTTATAATGGTAATGTCGTAGAAGGGTTCTGGCCCTAAAGGCTTTAATGACATTAGGGACTCTACCGTCAATGTTACCCCACTAAACATGAAATTAATTGCCGTTTTCAATATTGTGTATCTGGTGTAAAATTATGCAAAACTTGACTACCTCCTGTCACTGCGGATAGATTAACTTTACTTGAGTTTCAGTTAATTTGTGATATACAAATGTCAAATGATAGGCATAAAGATGGCATCATCATTATCATCATATCAGCCGAAAAACGTCCACTGTTGTACGTAGGCCTGCCCCAAAGACAAGGATAAATAGGGATGGCATGAAAAGCAAAAAAGTGGTTACAATACCAACAATTTACTGCAGCCGTCAGTTATCATGCCATTAACGCATTAAAAGTCACAGTCAAAAAAGGTTTTTTAAATGTCTTATCATAACTTGAATGGAGTATACATATAGACCACGGAACCCGCAGAGAAAACCTACCGTAGTAAATTATAAAAAGCTTTCAAAATCTAAAATGCCTGTTCTAACATACCTATCTTAAATCAAAGGCGTCCAAAAGAACAATCGCGAGTACCTACTATAATAAAATAAAGCGACTAAAACTGTAAATGTACTCAAATGTAAAAAGGTGGCGGCTGGCATTTCAGCTTTTTAATTCTCCTTTGAGGCGCGTCCAGACTCAAAGTTAGTCGCAAATCGCATTACGGTCTGCCTTTGTCGAGCCGGGGCTGATGCAGACGTCTGTACCCCTTGGTGTTTGCTCCTGCCAGTTCATTCTCTGATTTGCTGAAAGCATGACAATTTAGCCATCGTTTAAAGAGGACGTTGGATAATGGCTGTTAAATATTGACGTAGTAAAGTTTTTTTTAAATTATTTTTGATAGGCTTGCGTTTGACTACCATCTCACCTGATGGTAAGCGATGATGTAGTCCACGATGGAGCAACTCTGGAATCCAATGGATGGGAGACGTACAACCGTTAATTTTGGCTACATTTGGGTAGACTTATATATCCAACAGTGGACGTCTTTCGGCTGAGATTCGGATTCGGATGAAAGTATTTTTGTGAAGATTTCAATTTTGCTAGTTTTTAATTCTAGACCACCTTTATCCTTTTTAATAAACAGCACCTATAAAAACAGTTTTCACAGCACATACGATTTGAAAAAAATGGCACCTTGTTTCCTTTCACACTCAATACAACATGATCATAAAGGTAAATAAATAATTTAACCTCATTCTCGTTTCTAAAGCTCCAAGGAGTAATCTCGATGTAATAGTAATAAAAAATGTACTAACCAGAGAACAATTCCGAGCTCCTGATAATTTTCTTATAGCAACGAGTGTCAGTATTGTTATTGCAGCCATAATTTTCAGGCGCTCATTTGATACGGGGCTAATATTTCTGAATTGTAAGGGCATTTTATGGTAAAAATGTCAGCGATTATTTTAGAATATTAGGGTCGCCGATTTTGCAAAGTTTGTCACTTTACCCACTATAGTTAGCCTCATAATAATAATTCTAAACCTGAGCTTGGTAATTCATTCCTCTGTTTTTAAATTTTTCGTTCGTATTCCGAAGTTGCTTTTATCGCGAACAGATTTGAGTTCAAATACATTTTAAAAGAGTATATAAAGGTTGAGTTTTAAACCTGTGCATTTACATCACAGTCAAAAGGTATGAATAAGATGATAAAGTATGTTTTTTAATATTTTTAAACGTACGTAAAAGTAAACAAAGAGTCAAATAGACAATCACAAAGATTTGAAATAGCAAGGTAAACTTCCTATGCATGGAATACATAGATTAACGAAAATATTCAAATGATCGATTCAGACTGTATGGCGGTGCGTAGCGGACGTACACGCTGAATTAGGTCGGACAGTACCCTCATCTCATTCGGCTTCATAATTACTTCTCCACGTTAAATTTTCATTGCCCTCTCCGTAATAATATGAATATTAAAGTAAAAGGTCGGAACTAGTGATGTGTAACGACTCCAGTCCCGCCACACGTGTCCCGATTTTCCGGGACTTTAATTCCGCCATGACGTCTCGTTGGGGACGCTCAAATATTCCGTTTTCTAAATGTCACCGTTCCATGCTTTATATTTTGTGTTTTGATCCGTTGGTGTCGACTGGCTTTGTTATTCATTAATCCACCTACGAAGCCTTATTTTCATCATACGAGCCGGAAAATGTTTTACGTTTTTCTTTTGGAATATTTATACAACGTAGGTTTATTATTTTTCAGGTCACGATATTTCTTTGAACCATCTGTTCCGTCTTGCAACGGGGTGTGTTACCCCTATCAAAATATCGCCTACTTGTTTCGTTCAAAGAAAAGTATGAAAAAAGTGAAGCTTTACAATTCTTTCCACATCAAATACGTGTTTGATTCTTTTGATAACTTTTTTTTTGTGTAGAGTAAAGGCAAAACAAATGATCACAATAACTTGTTCTAATTATAAATGGAAATGTAAAGTTCCGTGTCAAACAATAAATCCTTTTATCCTTTTGTGTTCGCAGCGAAAGCCCGTAATGTGTTGTTACAACACTAGTTGGTACTTATTATAATATTAATTAAATTACGTTTTAGTGCTTAGTTTTACATTTTGTACTCTTGTTTTACTTTACGCTTAATGAAAATGATTGTGTTCATTGTATTTTAACTCTCAGGTACTAGGCCTGTTGAGGTAATAATGTGGTTACGGTTAGGCTTTTCAATGTTTGACTTCAGATTAGTATTTAAAACGTTCATTAACGGTTCGGTAGTAAAATAGTTTTGATACTTTATGATATCCTACATTATTTCATCATGTAAACAATAAATTAATGCAATAATAATACTGGTTTTGCCATTCGAAGCATTTCACAAGCGCTTGCATATTTATTCAACACAAACGCATTCCGCGGCATCAAGCAACTCTGTGTGACGCTGCTATAATAAAACGACCAGGCGTTTTGCCTTTTAATTTACTGTTTTTTTGTTTGTTTAACTAAACAAATTTTCCTCGTTTGATACTTTTAATATGTAAGTAAAGGGCGTTTAGTAGATATTTATTTAACTCTGTTTTGCCAGCGTTTACCTGGATGAAAGTAAAAAATTATCGCAAGGTAACGTATATTTTATATTAACGTCTAAAGATTCAAACCATCTCTTTACTGAAATTTAACCTTACTCAATCATTTTCCTGAAGTAACATTACTAATAGGTAGAAATGGGTTTAGTCCACTCTCGGCCCCTCGACCCTTATAAAAAGGTAAATAAAATGTAAGTGATAAAAAATATATGTGCTGTATACGAAACTTTTACAAAATCTCCATATTTTTCGCCATTGTTTGACGAACACAATGTCAGTTTAATTATTCCATAACGAACTCGCCCTAAAAACAAACGTTACATTGTAAACATCGAGGTAATCTCAAATAACAATAGCCAATAGCGAAGACCCGTCAAAGTTAACCCTGTGACCACGCGCGCTATTTATTTACCATCGCTAATCCGCCGTGTTGGTACAACCGACCCCGACCAATTTAAAGAGAACAAGCCTAATCCGCCCTTTGTAATGACCCAACTTGGGGTTTTAACCCTTTCAAATACGTAGGTACGACTTTTTCCACCCCCTTTGAATCTATATCAGTTAATTTTTTATTGTACCACTTTATGTGGGAATGTCGTTACGATTATTACGTGACGTTTGCGAAGTTTGGCGGAAACGCCCGAAGTTGAGTCTCGGGTTGATAGTTACAGGGTTGTGATATGTCACGGCCGCGGTGATTATGTGGTATTCATTAAAAGTTGTTGTTTATGAGTGCGGATGGTAGGAATTTTATGTTTGAATTTTAGAAACTATGTGTTGTGTTTAATTTTCTAGTATATACCTAAATATATAAAGATTTCATTTATATAACCAAAAATGACTCTGAAAACTAATCTTATATCTAAATTTTCAGAGACTGATGTGTTTTTCTATGTACAGATACGAAGAAGAGAAAGTGAAAAATTGTTGAAGTTTTTAACTTTACCTAATATTAAAAATAATACATAATCCTTCTGTTTAAAAAACAATCAAATACCTTTGTCTCTAAAAGTCCAACCTTTACACCCCTAAACACAGGTAACAAAAAAAAATTCAAGACTTAATCTCTTACTCGTACTCACCTAGTTTCAAAGTGACCAAAACCATCTTGTTTTACAGTTGACTAAACTCTAAACAACCCTTAAATCTTGAAGATAAGGTTGAAGATCCACTGGCTGACTGGTTTAGCCTGTGGTTAGCAAAATGGTGGTTCTTTGAATGATACTCGACACAAAGGGCGCCTCTTATACGTTCACGGGTACTTTTAAATAGTGACCTTGACACAAGGTCTTTGTAACTTAGAACTGAAGATCTTTTTCATTTTAAAAGTATACAGCGAAAGATAGAATCTTTTTGTCAATGCTGAATTCAGAGAAAAAAATGTTATTTCGAGGAAATGGAACCGTCTCGAAGGATAAAAATAGACAATTTATTGGCACGTCGTTTTTTACAAGGTGGTTCACGAATTTAAAAGTTTGGTTTGTGATTTTTGTGTTGTTATTTTAGGGTTAAAATAAATTAAGAGAGAACATTTATAGAAACGTAATGAAGCTGGGCGTGCAGACTTGACGTTGATAGTGCAACTAACTGACGTTAGCTACCGCTCGCTAAATTACTAGCCGTTAACTGAACTTCCAGAAACTGGTAGTCAAATTTTACCCTGAAAAATTAAAAGATATTTTTTTCATATCATTTAAAAACTGGCTTTTCCGAGACTTCGCTCGCATACATATAATATAGTCTGTGACTTGGGAATAAAGCAGCATTATATCGGTGAAAAAAATTTAGCTATTGGACCAGTACTTCCAAAGATTACTCCTACAAAAAAAACAAACTTTACTTCTTTATTATATTATATATAGTATAGAATTATATTACAAAAATATTTTCATGAAAACACAATTTTTTGACGAAATTTGAAGTTTATTTATGATTTAAAAAATCGATTTTATTGCTTGAACACAATATAATATTAATTTGAAGCAACAAAATGTTTTTTCCCTTGCAACATTAAGATCTTAAAATTAAACAGACAAACGCCAACAACAAAAATCAATTGTCTAAGTGGCAATTTGACCGCAAATGACGAAAGTCCGGCCGCATGCGACTGGAGACTGGAATCAACCGACGAACCCATGTAAATACAGACCGAAATCGCTATATCAAGACTACCAAACCTGGCAAAATAGTAAGTGAAAAAAGTCCAATTCTACCAACCCCAGGGAAAATAGACTTGATATTACAAATTATAAAAAAAAAAAACTTTTCTTTCGGACAAATTACATCCTCAGTGGGTCAGTGAACAAAGAATCTTATGACAATGTTAGTATTATACTATATTATTAGTTAGAGTGAATAGGTTGCCTTGCTACGCGTGCCTAGAAAAGCGTGCTCCATTGTTGGCCACGTCAGTGCTGGCCATCAGGTAAAATAGTGGTCAAACGTGAGCCTATCAATAATAAAAAAACTGCTTTGCAATAAGATTATTCTGAGAGATCTCTTAAAAATGCTATGCACTATCGGAGAATCTTATCTCTCAGCTATAATCTTCAGGATGGAGTTAGAGCTATTTTGCACTCTGTACAGCATTAAGGCTGATTTCTGCCTAATAATGGCATGGACGTCATTAATGTGGCTCGATTTGAACAGAGCATCCTGAAACCATTGCTCTTTAGTAGTCCTGAGTTGAACTTTGCAAGTACCTACTGACAAATGCTTACATCGACTGGACAGGTCCACTCAAATCTGTATGATTCTTTTTGACAAATGACCACTTTAGACAAATCTGCATGGTTCTCATGTGATCTAACTATTACATATTTACTGTATGGACTTTAAAAGACTCTTTGACCACAGAGTTTGTTTTGGTGTTTCTTATCAGGGTAGTCAGCTAGGAAATATTGGCCTCATCTAGTATAATTGAGGAAAAATTAAAACTAACGTGTTTTATTAAACCTATTCGCAAAATAAATATCATATATAATTGAATCGTTACGTTTTAATTTATTTTCTATCTTCCATTGTTCTAGAGACAGAGTCAATATCAAAGCACCGCCACCAATGTCTTGCAAACTATCTGCTGTTAGAACAACTAAACACACCCAAAACATACAAAACTTGATCCCGAGCAAAACAGAAGTTTCCCCACCTAAGCTAGGTGGGCTATACGTAGGGTTTAAACTCAAAGATGGCGCCGACACCTTGGATCTCCAGATCGTGTTGAACTTACAATCACACTTGTGACAGTTTCGAACAAAGGCTGTAGCTGGAGATATGCTATAGGAAGATATACTCGTATGTAATTATGGCACTATAGAACACAGGGGTAACCGGACGATTGTAAACCTGCGTTCCAATCAAAGTGATTGCATGAGTAGCTACAAAGTGCTAGTATGAGAGGTGCGCTATACAGAAGACAGTCGGTGCTATAAAATAGAATTCATGAACTGGAAGGGGTCAATTTGCTAGTCAGCGTAGCTGATTGCCAGTCGTATAAACATATGGCGCCTATTTTAGTTTATAAAAAAAAATATATCTAGACAAGAGTTCGAAGCAAGGTACAAGGTACAACAGAATAGCTCAGTATTTAGGCTACATTCGACTAACGAAAAGTTAATATCTTAGCTGATACTGCAGCAATCCCTAAAAGCTCGCAAGTGGCAACTACCGACGAATCCTAGTGACAAAGCGACGAAGACAAAAGACGACGCGACGAATCGCAAACGTTCGTGTCGCTTTGTATAGCGACGTCGCCTTGTCGCCCTGTCGCTTTGTCGCTATCTTCGACGTTAGGGCCATGCTTTGCTGGAAACATTTGTTTTATTGGATCTTGTTTGCTGTTGTCGGTTGAGATTTAGTTTTGCTGTTTTAATCGAAGCCGTATAGTTCTTATGATTGTTATAGTCTCGGGTAATAATAAGTTTGAATAAGGTTTCAGGTTTTAGGACAATAAAAATGTCTTCAAGGCTAAAGTATACAGGCTTTTAACAAACTAGTGCGATTGTATCACTATTTATCATCAAGTAGAATCGTAGTCAAACACTGATGTATGTAATAAAAAAAAGAACTAGAAGGTCCTTCAATCGAGATTTTATCTAACATGAATCTGCAAATCTTTTCTTTTTATAGGCACTCACGAGTACATTGTAAAGTAATTCTCAAAAAGAAAATTCTTCCAAGTCTAAACCACAACATCATTAAAAATAAAAGACTCAAATAAACATTCATCGAACTCGCAAAACAGAAAACACTTCCATTTGAAAACACACGACAAAAATACAAACCAAGAAATGTATCTTAAAAAATCAACACATACGTGTATTTGAGGGACATTATTCATAAATGCAAATACAGGCTTAGCAGCAAGTCCGTGGGGATTCGCACGGGATCGTGGGAGATCGGGGAGGATCGGCAATGATCGTGGGGGATCGGATCGCGGTGGATGGCGCTGCTAAATGACGCGATGCCTTTGCATCTTGGGATTCGTGGATTATTGAATATTTTTAAGCTGAGGGACGTGTGTACAATGCGACCGTCGGATGTTACCGTTGAAAGAGTTTTTGAGTGATGTGTCTATTTGGACGTCTGTAGAAAGTAAGGTGCCTGGAGATTTATCGGTGGGTAATGGATTGTATGTATAAAGTTTTGTTGAAGGGACTTTTTGGAGGTGGGAAAATTTAATGTCTTCTTTCGTTCTAAATTGCAACAAACCCCTCCAGGTTTGTTGCAATTTTACTGACTAAAATTCTCCTATATTCGTTTAGTTGCCCTTTTTATTCTAGGACCACTGGTTTCCTTGGCAAGTGGGCATAGGCCTCTACGGTTTTGCTGACTTCTCTTTGAGGTACACCCGTGCACGTGGAACACTACGCGCCGTCGACGTCTGGGGCTTACCGGACGGCCGGACGGAGAGCTACCCATTATTCGTCGTCCACAAGCCTGGGACTCTGGTGGTCGATATTGCTCTGCGGCTCCCGATGCCCGGAGCATCTCCTATCGTGGTGTCTAGTCTGTGCCCTCACAATGTTGATAGATGTTAACGCGCTGTTCTTTTTCTAAGCGTCTTTTTTAGTGTTTTTTTTGTCATGCTAAGTATACTGATACAGAAACGACTTCAGCTTCAACGATTCTCTTTGCAGCACTTCCGTGAACATTATTCAATTAGTGTTATACCAGAAATATCATTTTTTTTTGTTACATATTGTGTAACCTTATTTATCAACACCGTTCCCATCAATATCCACTATATTCTCTTCACCTAATCAGTTCCCTACACTAACGTTTATCTCTGAACCAATAGCCCAACGTTCGCCCATAAAGCGCCGAAGTCACCTTGAGACAATCTCATAGTGTAGTCCATCAATTTGCGTCTTCCGACGACACTGTCGCCTCTAAGAGCACCCCTATTATAACGCGATAGAATATCGCACGCGCTCCGATAGTTACTCCGAAGAGTTTCCAAATCGTATAAGGCTTTTAAAATAGGAAGGATGGTGGATAAGGGGTCTGAAATTGGTATTGTTATGGAATAAATTGGTGACTATCTTCTTGGAGGGTCTCGTGACGAGCGTCTTGGGGATTTTTTTTTGCTATATAAGTCTATTTTGCGAACGTTACTGTAGGAAATTGTTATTTTTGACATTGTAATGGTATTTGGGTACAGTTATTGATCAATATATTTTTACTGTTTTTTTTTTTTCAAAGTAAATATTGAATAAGTATTGGTCACTGAAATAAAAAGTATGTTCAAGATTTAAGCTAGAACTACATTAGAACATGTGGACCACGCCTGATTTGTACGTAGAAAGACGTCGCTTGGCGTGGATCTAATGCAGTTCTACAAGTCCACTTGCCGATACGTGGCACACGTGTGTGCAGTGTAGTTTTTCCTTTATAAACGCTACTAATTATCCTTTTCTTTAAATTTGGCAGCATTTGCATGTGTTTATGTAGTTTCAAAGTTTGGCGATAGTGACAGTTATAAGATTTTTCCTATCACTAATCTCGGCGTACGATATCCAGTCAACATTTTGAGCAGTAGTTAGCAATATCGTTAGATCTATTCTCTCATGGTCTGTCGTTTCATTAGAGATCATGGAAGAGCGGGCTTATTATTCTGTTGGTGAGATCTATCAAGTTATCATGAAACTTTAATGTTTATATTCCAGAATTCAAATGTAGCCTTCCAGCTAAATTCTATTGTAAATACCATGTTGTATATCCTGACACCAAAAGCCAGGCGTTATTAAATAAAATATCAAAATGACATCGTTTTGTGTTCAAGTCTCTGATATGAACGCGATCGAAACTCGCGTGTGATCCTTTACACGCGTTTATTAAAGTTTAAATATAAATATTTTATGATATACTGTTTCTGGTTGGTAATATTTTAAAAGTGTTTGTTTTCCGGAGCAGTAAAAAAAATGTTTTATCGAGATTTTTACTACCTATTTATTTAAACTTCATTTACAGAAGCGGTACATAGGCGGACTTAATGCAACAAAGCATTCACTACCAGTGATCCTTTGTAATAAATAAATAATAACTATTTGCAATAGAATGAAGTATCATGAACAAATAGGTACTTATAATAAAATAAATTAGGCGACTGGATCAAGGGCTTGATTCAGAAAGAGGTACTCCTGGACACGGCTCGTATTGTTAGGAGGTTCCTTTCTTTGAAGCCCTGACCGTAGCTTGGATCCTGTCCCCGACACCGGTGGGATGCTATTTTTTACGTTTTTAAATTGTTTTATTTTTTGTTTCTGAAATATTTAAAAATTTAATTAATATGTTTGTAAGTAAAATAAAAGAAATTAATAAAAATAAACTAAAAAATATCAATCAAGCGAGCAAGAATAATAAAATTCTTAGAATCTGTAACCATCTTTAAATCCTAAACAAACTGCTTGTTTTTCTTAAAACCCAACAGATTGACAGCCATTTCTTGTGGTCCTTTAAAAGGTATCGGATTCCCTGAGGATAGCCCTGGCTGTGCAAGGCTTCTTACTTACCGAACTCCCTCGGTGACCATATTTAGAAGGTGTGATGGAGACCTGGGAGCTTCGGTGGAACGCTATGCCACCATAATATAGCTCAGCACTATAACTTGTGCTAACGCTAAAAGTAACTTATTAATCAGTCTTAATTTTAATTTTAAATCCTGACGACATATCGCTTCTATCTAATCGTATGAGTGTTTTAAAAAATAATCTTATGTCTTACAGATTATGTTAAAAATCTTGTATCACACGTTTATATCCAACTGCTCCAAAACGATTTGACTGTTGTTTATGAGATTTTTTCGTGTATATTTGCTAGATCTGAGAATAGGTTGTGGATTATTTTTTTACTCTTCCCCCCTTTTTACCTCCTTTTTTCATTGATATTTATATGTCAGAACAAAATTTGCCGAGTCTGCTAGTTTTTCTATAAAACATATTTTAATGAAAACCACGTCATTCATCAAGTAGTTTATATTTTAGGCCTTTTCCGGATACATCCTTCTTTTAGGGTAGGAAATCATCAAATAACTCAATAAACTCAAACAATTCCTAATAATCGTTCAGTTGCGCTTTATAAGGTTGTGATGGTTTTTCGTACAATCACGCACGTCACATATAAAATGTTTAGTCTACATCACTACTGCTGTACGACTGCTAATATTCCGTGTGTATCTCAATCCTCACTTGACATTTACTCGGTCGAATTTAACATACTTTTTCTGTGTACATACGAAGCATATTCTCCAGAATCCTGACTCCCAAGGAACACGAATAAATCCTTCATAATCAAACATGAGCCGACTTTTACAGCGCATTTCGCTGCCACAGCAGATTTTTTTAATATTGCCAATGATTAAGGCTGCCACAGTAAGCGGAATGGGGGGTGTGAGGGGGGGTATTTATTAAAAAATAACTCAGATGTAAAAGCGGTTTAAACGCGTAAACGTGTAGCGGTTAGCGGTCGCATGTTAGGAGCGGAGAGCCTCGAGCAGAGCGATTACAAGCGAACCTATCAATAATTAATGTATGTAGGTATAACAAGTTTTAGTGGTTTACCTACTGCAGTTGACAAAAGCAATATTATGTTTGTGTCCATTTTGAGAGAAACATGTTGATCTTCTTTAGGTTGTTCTTTGCTTGTAAATATCACAAAAGCTTCATGATTATAGTTGATAATGATAATCAATTATTATTGATTATTTTAAAACCTTTCCATTAGTAATATCAGTAAAAGCAAGTTTTCCATCACTTGTTGATAATACCTACGCAGGAAAAGTGCGCGCCTGTCCACTATCTCTCTGTGTATGCTTGCTTAGAAGTGGACAAATAGAAGTTAAAAACTACTTTACCGTTAGATAGCAGAACGTGAAAAGTCATTAAATGATTTCTCGCCTCAAAAAGCCGTGGTGTGTTCATAGTTTTCCTCTGCTTTCAAAGTTAATACGTCTCCGTTTTATTTCCAACACCTAACTCGCAGCTATCATTACCGGCTGCCTCTCGACACTTAACCCCGTGGTATAAACAAACCCCAGCTATGCGTGAGCGCTGTCAAAGAGCCGACGCTGGGATATTGAACATTTTTGTAACGACTGATTAAAATAATGTTTGTAATTTTGTGAGACTTTCCCTTCAATGTCTCTTTGATGTCTCCGTGATTTTTGGATGAAAATCAACATTGTTTTGAAGCTGGTGAATATTTTGGAAACATTGTCTGGATAGTTTACATTTATTGAATTGTATAGTGCCGCATTTTACCGTTTAACTGACTGGCCATTTTATTAACAGCATCAAATGTGTTATACAGTCCGTATAATACAGCTGAAATTGTTCCTGTAAAGTCTGTATACAATGTCAGAGAAGTATTCTCTTTTATGTCAGTTAATGAGTTGGCGGCTGTCAGATCGGTAGTGTTATCATGCTTCGTCGTAGGAGAGTTTTCCACCCGATCAGAACATATACAACATACCAAAGTTGGACCAACAAACTAAAAAAAAACAAATATCTTTATTTCACACAGGCTTACATGGACACTTAGAAGCTACGGTTCGAAATTGATCGTTTCCTATAAAGAAGAAACGGCAAAAAACTGCATGGCAACTTCTTACAAAAAAAGGTTAATTTATAATATTTCCATAATACAGCACCTAATATCTAATAAAACTTCCATGTGGTGCGAAATCCTCACTTTTGAGTTGTGGTTTGCGGAACTTTACACTCTTTACCACATATTTTTATAAACAAACTGGCATTCAGATACATCTATTTGGACTAGAACCTAACCCCGATGTGGTAGAGAAAACTACATG
Organism: Mythimna albipuncta; assembly: GCA_929112965.1. NCBI lineage: Eukaryota > Metazoa > Arthropoda > Insecta > Lepidoptera > Noctuidae > Mythimna > Mythimna albipuncta. The sequence goes on along the minus strand of OV815979.1, from coordinate 19,886,918 downwards.
ATTCGGTCTCCGCTACCAACTTGGTGAAATGATAAATGATAAATGATCTTTATTTCGCAAGTAGGTTTTATAAAAACACTTTTACACGTCAATTTTTTTTTCGTCTATTAATGCTAGATGAGGCCAGTGAAGAATTTTAACAGCGCACTTTTTACTCTACGGTTCCTACCGATCTATCCAGATAGTTCGGTTTCATCTCGATTTTCATAACGCGTTCATCGAAGGACTGGAACAGTTTGCATGCTGCTTCCCATCTAATGTCTAGGTGTCTTCAAGACAGTGAATAGGCTCTTAATAAACTAGTGCGCGTCACAATCAACGATTGCATCATTGCTTACCATCAGTGGGATCCCAGTCAAGCCAATATCTACATCAACACTAATATAATAAAGAGGTATTTTTTTTTGTTTGTAGGATGTAATCTCTAGAAGTACTGGTCCGATTGCTAAAATCTTTTCGCCAATAGAAACCTTTTTTATTCCTGAGTTACATAGGCTATATTTTGTGTACACGGGCGAAGTCTCCAGCAAAAGCTAGTCGCTAAAAAAATATTTTCTATAGCCTGCTTTGTGCCAATATTAGAGTAGAAGTATTCTTCTTTATGTCGATAAGAAATATAGCTTTTACCAATCAATGTTAGGCTAAAGGTCAGTCTGAGAGTAATACAAAGGGTCCCTGTGTGTGTTTCCTCCATCCCGTTTATACGGGGGTGGGCGGTTAGGGTTCAGAGAGTTATGTCTAATTGTTATGTGGTTTTAGGAAAGTAAAAGGTTAGGACCACCGGACCAACTGACCTATAGGCTAGCTTGTAGGACTATTGTATACGTCTATGGAAGGTTTCTGATTTACTAAAGTTATTACTGCTTAACAAATTTGAAACTTACCTATATTTAACTTGTCAGTTCTTAAGGTCAAATTTTACAATAATATTTTGATCAAGTTCACAAGTTCTTCGGGCATATCATTCGTAACGAGGACTTGATGGAACGATTAGTGATGCTGGGGAAAGTTGAGGACAAAAGGTCACGTGGACGCTCTCCAACACAGTGAACGGACCTCATCAAATCGGTGACACATTGCAACGTTAACGAAAACTCCTAAGCCGCCAAACACAGAGCTGCATGGCGTCGTATCGCGAGAGAGGCGGTGGTGCAGGAATCGACCGAGGCATGACCACAATCACTCTGTCAATAGTGTTCGACTTGGAAGAAGATTTTGATTAACTTCTTGTTCGTATTTTCAGTTGAAACTCGGTTAATTCTGATGACGAAATAAATGTTTGGCCTGACAATGATTCAACCATGTTTGTTTCATTTTTGTAATATTGAAAGGCTTGCCTTGGATCACTATCTCTCTTGATGGTAAGCAATAATACGGATGACGATGAAACATGCTTGCCTTAAAGTAACCTAGTCGCTCTTGACATAAAATCCCCATGTTATCAATAAAAAAAAAACACTACTTCTTGTAATAACCTTCACTGAAACTTCATTACCTAGCTACACGCCTCCTCCTCCCTTTCCCTCATAAGAGTATCAATAAAAGCTCTCGAAAGTAAATAAAGTGCGATAAAATCAGTTTTCCGACCGACACCGTCACTTATTAGATTTGCTTCGACATCGGAGCTCATCTACTAACAGTAAAAAAAGCCACTAGTGCGAGAATCGAATTCCTTTCCAAACTAGCAGGTATCGGTAACTTTGGATTACCATAATGGAAAAGTTGGGGAGTAGGGGATTTAGTGAATTTTGTAGGATATAGAGAAGTTGGGTTATTAGGTAGTTATCTAGTGGAAAGTTTTTGTTCATGGTTCTAATAACAAAAATATGTGTAAATGAGTAAGCTTATATTATGTTTGGGTTTTATAGGTAGAATCTTTTAAAGGAGTTAGTAATTAAAATCAAAAATATTTTTATTTCACATAGGCCTACATGGGCACTTATAAAACGTCAGAAGCTAGTGCACGGTTCCAAATTGGTCGTTTCCTATGGAGAAGAACCGGCAAGAAACTCCATGGTTACTCTTTTAAAAAAGTGGTTGTTTTTACAATATTGATAGATATTATGTAAGAACAGTGTAGACCAGTCAAATATTGTAATTCTAGTATGTACTCCGTCAATGACGAGCGTAACCCTAATAGTCCTGTCCCCTAGCCAAGTTACAACCGTTTCGCTTGCATCGAACGGCTCGAGTTGGCCTCGCCTCCGATTCTTTTGTTCTGACCACGTGACTGAGCGTTGAGATGACGTCATTCGTGTACATTTGGTGTTTTCTAGCGTTAACGATTGCAGGTTATCAACTTGGCTAGGGATACTGGTGTTCTTTGTCGGCTTATTTATTACGAAGTCACGAGTTTAAAACCTAGTGGTTTTTTACTTTTAAACAATACAATTTTATGTTCGGGATAAAAATTGAGAGGAATTCTCTTTTTGGATATTCGCATTGTTCGAAATGCATTATTTTTTTGGAATGTGAATATTTTGGTTTCGTTGTCTGGATAGTCAACATTTATTGAATTGAATAGCGTCACATTTTACAGTTCTGCTGACTGGCCATTTTATCCACTGCATGTGCTGTATACAATGTCTGAAAAGTATTCTCTTTTATGGTACTAGTAGTCAGAAGCCTGAAAACATTATTTACTGGTACAGAATACGCATGGTTCCATATGCATTTTTAGGGTTCCGTACCTTAAAAGGAAAAAACGGAACCCTTATAGCATCACTTTGTTGTCCTTTAGTCCGTCTGTCTGGCGAGACCCTTTATCTTGAGAACCAAACCATTACCACGAGAAATTAAAACCATATATTCAGGTCCAAGCTGTGAAAAAATCAAACCTCTAAGTTAATGAAAAAAAAATACGGCTGTTTATGTCGCAAAAAAACGTACATTTGTGACACTCTCAAGGGTATCAAAATTCATAGGCTACTTCCTGTTGATCCAGAATCCTGATATTTTCCATAAAGGAAGGTCTTATAGCACAAATATAGGAATAAATCTGAAAACTGTAAATTTGTTGTTACGTCACAATTTTATTTTTTTGTGATTTGAAAAAATCTCCCGCGACTCCATTCCGGGGTTTAACTATTTACATAGGTAAGTTTGTACGGTACCGCAGTGCGCGAGTCCAACTCGCTCTTGCCTATTTTTTTTTGTATGAGAAGAGTAATTTTTAGCCCAACGGCGGGACAGTAACAATGTAATAATATTTTTTATTCGAGCTTCACAGTTTCATGGCACGCAGTAAACATTTTTGATGGCGTTGACCATACTTATAAAGTAATCCACTTTCCTTTTATTTCAGTGGCTTGGGCTGAATAATAAGCAGCTCTTATAGGGCGGGCTATCCGTCAAGTGGTGTCTACTAGAGTGGGTAGTAATGATAAAGTTAGGTCTAATACATTCATTGTGTGGAAAGGTTATCAAAAGGTGAAGCTGTACAAACAGAAACTTAAAAGCTACTTTAGAAGTTTAGTTCATCAGTTTTAGGTCCCTTTATTTAAAATAGACTCAGAAAAAAAGAATACAGCTTTTATTTCTTGACTGTTAACAGGCACACACAACAGAAATCTTCTTCTTCTTCCTGCCCTTATCCCATATTACTTGGGGTCGGCGCAACACGTTGTTTTCTTCCATTCTGTCCTGTCACCCGTCAAACTATCACTAACATCCTTTTCTTGCACATATAACAGAAATAAAATCAAAATTATCAGTCATTAAAAAAATAACCTGTGTCCCTCACGGCTGCGCAAAAGGTTCATTGTTCATTTGAAAATTATATTTTTTAACTCAATAGCGTTTTCCCTAATTGAATTTTTGAATTTGTTGAATCCCGTAGCCTATTTTATAATGACCGTGGAATTCATCGGGTCGTAAAGTAGATGATAGTACTCAGCAATAGCATCAGTATAAAGAAAAGTATTATGTGTAGAATCTAAACTTGCAACCCTATCAACAAGAAAAAAAAGATCAATCAATCTGCTCACTTTTCCTAACTAAGTCAGGCTTCTGGTTAAAGCTGGCAGTATTCTACATAGAGCGACCACGTATCTGATTTTCACAACCCAGTAACTTGGTAACATCATACTCCTTGGCAAGACTGGTGTCAAAGTTTCTGTCTGACTGACTCCGTATCACTGAATCTGTAATGATTATCAAAAATGATAAGAATAATACCAACGGCTCAACATGCTTTTTGTGGCACGGACTTTCTCTTTCATTCTTCAAAAATCATTAAAAAATAGTAAGCAATAAACACTGTAAAAAATGTCTTTTGTCAATGAAACAAAGTTGAAGGAACTACGGAGAATACAAAAAAAAAAATAAGAAAAACATAATGTCAAATAAAACCTGCAAATGCCTGGCAGTAAGTTAACGGAACAAGCAGAAACTGGGACAAACTGCTCCTTTGTATATGGACCAACGTTTGTGTGTAAGGACAGAACTGCTCTCAGGAACGGACCAAACTGTTATATGTATGGGTCAAATGGATCGTGTACGAGCAGAAACTTTGTATGAATGAATGTGCTCTGAAAATAGTAAGAGAAATAGATGGCTTCGTGTACAATGTACCAAATTTTATAGACCTCTATATCCTCTATCATCTTGTGTTTTTCTATTGAATGAAAGATTAGAAGGTTTTCTTATAAGGAACCTTAAGCTAGAACTACATTAGATCGACGACGCATAAGTGTAACACGCCTTATTTGTACGTAGAGCGACGTCGCGTCACCGCGTGCCGTGGATCAAGTGTGGCTCTACAAGTCTAGTTTCCTTATAAAATGTATGGAGATCGACGCGCCCAGATCGGCGTGTGTAGCACACGTGTGCGCAGTGTAGTTATTGACCATTTATAGAATGAAACACAGACTGTGGCAGGGAATTCTCCTCCTTAGCTGTACGAATAATGAATGTGTTCCCAAATCGTTTTGTGCGTGTGTAAAGTACCAGTAGCGCAACGCCGTACGCCAGGTGGTCTGATAACTATCTCCCGCTCCGCCCAAGGGCGGGGGATGTCAATGCATGATTTTTCCCACCATAAAAAAAACCGGCCAAGTGCGAGTCGGACTCGCCCATGAAGGGTTCCGTAGCAGCAAGTAACATAATATAAAAGTTCTTGTTATGTGTTGTAACTTTGATCGATGTTTTAATAGTGTATTTTTTTCGGTTTATGACGCATTAAAAAAAAAACTACTTACTGGATTTCGTTCAAACCAATTTTCGTTGGTAGTTTTTATAGTAATGTATATCATATATTTTTTTTAGTTTTATCATTCTCTTATCTTAGAAGTTAGAGGGGGGGGGACACACATTTTACCACTTTGGAAGTGTCTCTCGCGCAAACTATTCAGTTTAGAAAAAAATGATATTAGAAACCTCAGTATCATTTTTGAAAACCTATCCATAGATACCCCACATGCATGGGTATGATGAAAAAAAAATTTTTGAGTTTCAGTTCTATGTATGGGGACCCCCAAAATTTATTGCTTTTTTTCTGTTTTTGTGTGAAAATCTTAATGCGGTTCACAGAATACATCTACTTACAGTGTTTCAACAGTATAGCTCTTATAGTTTCGGAAAAAAGTGGCTGTGACATACGGACGGACAGACAGACAGACAGACAGACAGACAGACAGACAGACAGACAGACATGACGAATCTATAAGGGTTCCGTTTTTTGCCATTTGGCTACGGAACCCTAAAAAGGTGGTCTGATAAAGGAACAGATCACTTTCTCTAACCCCACCCAGAGCAGGATAAGTTATTGATGACTTTTCACCTAAAAAAAGTTTGACATAGACACTAATATTACTAGAGAATTGACTGTCAAAAGAAATCAATATTATAGGCAATGATTCCCTAATTCGACCACAAAATTTTTGGTATTTCATCACTGATTTTACTTATAGGTTTATAATTTTTTTGCGCAATAAATGACTACTTACTTACTTATTATGTTGAGATAAAAAATGCGTCTATAAAATTTATCTTGACATCAAACATGACGCTAGAAGTGAGAGTTAAAATCATAAGCTTGCTTCTGAAGCTTGTCTGTCATACGTGTAACCTATTTAGGGGTTGAAACTAGTCCGGGCAGCGGCATCAAATATTTATGAGCGATGCCGAGCGAGGCAACGCACGGCGGACTTTTAAAGGAGAATGTTGATTTTAATTATTTTGTTGCTGGCTTTTTTTTAATGTGGGGGTGAAATGTAGCTGGGGATGGAAAAAGAGGTCAAAAATATGAGATGGAAAAATTTGCGGGAAGTAATTATTAAGTTTGCTATTGTTATGAGAGCCTCTTTTAATGAAGGAGAAGCTAATTGTCTAGGTTGCTGCAAAACTAAGTAAAATGTCAAGAAACAGCTTCCTAATAATTATTATTTTAAACCTTCCCTGATGTAGAACTAGAAATAACTTCTGTATCGTGGATGGTTTCACAAACATGACGCACCACTGCACTGTAGGCCGTACAAATATTTATTTCTCATTGGATCGAACCCGAGACACGCAGCACAGCAGCCAATAGCTCAACCACTGTGCCAACCGTATCATCTAAACAGCATAGCATAGCATATTATAGCATAGATAGTATACTTTTACTACTCTGGCCCCCTAGCCAAGTTACAACCGTTTCTTTTCGATTCTCTTGCATCAAATGCCTCAAGTTGGCCACGCCCCCGATTTTTTGTTCTGACCACGTGACTAGGCGTGAGATGACTTCATTCCCGTACATTTGAAGCTTTCTATTAGCGGATTAACAACTTGGCTCTCATCAAGAGCCGGTTGAACTTCTCGTAAGATTTTACATTAAGAATTTAATGAAGTATAGTTAACTTTTAGCAAATGAAATCACAACATTTTAAAAGCTTTTAAAAATACGCTTAGCCTACTCTCTCAAATCACGTGGCGATGGAATTTCCGCATCTCTCTCATCAATTTCCCCTCTCCACCTATAGAATTTCCCCCACATATTTACAAACGAAACCACTCACACATTTACACACGCAATATGATTAATTTGAGTGTTGTTACGTCACGTCATAACGTCGTATTAGCATATGTCAGTCCGGCGTGTGCCGACAATCTATTAAACGTAAAAACTGCCCCCTGCGCCGCGGGTACGCATACAATATTTATGAGATATTCTGCCAGCGAGATGAGATGTGGTCTAAGTCAAAAGCGACAAGCGGTTAATTTTTTGGTTATATTTAAATGTCACTCGCACTGAAAGGCTATCCTTTCAGAGTCCTTTGCGTGTGTTTGTCAGGGTCAATAGCCGCTTGCAGCTAGTACTATTTGGAGAGGTCATGGGACGAGCTCTCTATTGGGTTAGGTTAATTCAAAGTTTTGTTTAATAAATAGTTCAAGAAACAATAAACGTGAGTCTTGCTTGACTTCTAATAAAAAATATTAGAAGTCAACTCGACTCGATCAAATTATAGAGTAGGCAAATGACTTGAAATATGAATAAGTAGGTGCACACGTGTCAGTGGTTGTGCAAATATCATGCTGAATAAGGCAATGTGCACAGTAGTAAGTAGTCTTGAAATATGAATTGTTATTTTCTTTGAGGTGGGATATCATCAAACGGCTTTGACTTTTGACACTTTAGGGTGGAGTGAAAGGGTTTTTCAGAATTTTGTTAACTAAAACCTACCTGTGTCTTTCAGTTACCCTTTGCATTCTAAGATACGGTCACTGTGGAAACCAGTCTACTATACAAAACCGTTGACTTGTTCCTTTTGGCTTAATTTTCTCATTTTACTACAGAATTTTTCACGTAATTCTTTGTCCTACTTTTTCCGCTAAACTCCTCTAACTTGGTCTCCCAAGTTGAAGTGGTGTCGGATTCAAGTTAGGTCGGACACGATCCGTCTCGGGAATCATGATCCATAACTAAATCTACCGAGTTGACTGAAAACTGCCCGTTTATTACTTCAAGCTAAATCTTCAGATAAAACGGTGTGATTTTTTGATGAAGTTGTTTTAAATTTGACTTCTTTTTAAGTTTTGGGTGAATGAAGTGGACTATACTAAAGTTTTATGGTTTGACAAAGTAAAGCACATGATGATATCGATATGATCATGTAAAGAGGAGGGGTGAAACGCATGTTGCTAAAAGAGTTATGAGTTTACATGTGGATGGAGGAAGAGAAAGAGAGGCCAAGGAAAAGATGGGTGGATTGTGTGATATGAAAGAAAAGGGAGTTAGGGCTAGCGTGATGAGTAACAGGACAGAATGGAAGAAAAAAACGTGTTGCGCCGACCTCAAATAAAACGGGACAAGGGCAGGAAGATGATGATGATGATATTCATTAAAGACGTACAAGGTAGTGATGTACGGTTGTTGTGATAGCAATTTTCAATGTTACACCTTTTTAGGAAAAATTAGTTAGTGTCATGTTAGCGCAGTGGTTGAACGGTTGACTGCTGCGTTAGTACGTATCGTTCAATTCCTGCACGGAACAAATATATTTTGTACGGCCTACAAATGTATGTGAATTGACATGTATGTGAACGCACCCACAATACAAGAGTAATTTCTAGTGTGGGGAAACGTTTAAAAAAGGTGTTACATCAAGGATTTTTTATGCCAATTATGAAGTAATTTTCGTAATTAATGTGGTTATAAGATTTAATCTAAATTAAAGTTAACCTTTGCAAAAAGGTAGAAAATTCCTAAACTCTTTTTACAAATATCCTCCCTTAACTCAGTTTGGCAAAAAGGTACAATAACCCCATAAAAGCCGCCATAACTCTACTTGTACCATAAAACAAATAACACATAATAATTCCCCTTTACACAACACCTTCACGCCGGCAACTTGAGAAACAGGGGTGGGCACGCAAAAAATTAACAAAGTAACGTCTACAAAATAAAAGGAAGGGTCGCGTCGTATTAATATAATGGTGGAGAGCTGCGTTTACACCGATGTGTAACACAGGTATGAGCGACGCGAGAAAAGAGTATTTTTATAAGTACATAAAATATAGCCTTATCACGCACGGAATAAAGCAGCTTTCGATCGGTCAAAAAGAATTTTAGCCAACGGAACAGTACTTCCAGAGATTACCCCCAATAAACAAAAAAAAAAAAAAACTTTGCCTCTTTATTATATTAGTGTATATTTGATATTCAAGTGTAACACATACTAGTAGGATAGTTATAGGCTGACTATACCTTTACCATCCAGACCAAGCTGGAGTTTTGGACGGCGGGTAGTGTACCACGCGCGTCTCAAGGAGATGTCAGCAAAACCGTAGGGGCCCAGCAGGGCCAATGCCTAATTGGGCCTTCGCTTCTGAAAGTAAAAGCCGGGATTCTAGAACGCATGGCAGAGACTTTTATTGACTAAAACCCACTCAAAGTCTAACACATCTTCCCGCTCCTTCTCTGTCTGAGACGTCATTGGATGATTTCCCTCCTAAAAACCACGGTTTTACAGTTTGATTTTTGGCGTATTATGCCATTTTAACGTTGTTTATTTTTCAGTTTTGGGCAGTCTAAAAGCTCAATGTAAAACAAGCTCATTTATAAGAAACCTTACGACACATAAATTATTGGCTGCGTTCACTCAGGACTTTTCCAAAGCTACGCAATCGAACCACAGCCTATCCATTACCGGCAAAATCCGGACATACAGGTTACGCATCCGTGTAACCGCGGCCATGTATAGGCACCTCGTATTTTACGTCCAGATGTCCTCGGTTACTGGTTGTTACAAGCCTGCGTTGTGCCGATAAAAAATAACTGTTCTCTGGAACAGTTATTTTACGTGGTATGTTGTTTTTCGGAGCAGTTCCCGCGTTATTGGGTATGCGATTATTATGAAGGATTGTGTAGAAAATTAAGGAGGTATCGTATGGTTATGGAAAATTTATATCGGGTGTTTATTTATGTATTTTCTTAGGGATTTTGTGTGGTTTAAGTTACCAAGTGCCGCTGAGAAAATAAGATTAGTGGTATTTTTTTACTCATGAGTAACTCATTTTTTAATGATTTAGGTATACTAGTACTTGACTGCGATCCTATCTGACGGTAACAATTAAGCAATTGTTGACGGTAAAGCGCTCTTGTTTATTAAGACCCTCTTCACTCTTATCTTAAAGATGCCTAATATCTTAAGGCGGCTTGTCAATAACCTAATGTGTATTATTTTTTGTTGCAGGTAAGGCAATGTTTTCAAACCGCAGTTTATTAAGATAACTATAAAATAATGTAAGTATACTTACAATTAATATTAAAAACAAGAGCAGATTTTTTAAACTAGTCCGGTCTACATTTTTATTTCAACACTGTAATTTATAGTGCACTAGCTTTTGCACGCAACTTCGCCCGCGCACATAAAACATGGCCTATGTCACTCTGGAATTAAACAGATTTCTATCAGTCCAAAAATTGTAGCAATCGGACCTGTAGAGATTACCTACACACACAAAAAGATAAATAAAAAAAAAAACTTTATCTCTTTATAATATTAGTGTAAATTATATTGCATCCTCATCATCATTGGAAAGGGGTGCTCCCTTCGTTATGGAAAATAAAACTTTTTTATTTATTTTATTTTTTAATAAATTTTAATTTTGAAGTAGGTTATAGTAGTAACTTAGCTGATAAAAATACCCGTACCGATTTTTAGAACAAAAAAAACATTCCACAACGAGCATACCTAACCGCTTCTCATCATTGTAACCGCATGCCGAGCAGTACTCACAGACGCGCGATATCGTGTAGTCATCAGCCGGTAGACATGACTTCATTAAGCCTTCGGGCAAGTTCGGGCACGCTCGGCCTTGGTCGGTCTCACTCGACCAAGTTCACCCATGCTCGGTGTCATTCAGGTTTACCAGTTGACGAGGAGTTAGGCACAAGCTAGCATTTTTTATAGGAATTTGGGTTTAGGGATCTTCATTTATTTGGAAGCTTTGTAATTATGTTGTTGGTGTCTGGGGCCTGAGCCAAAATAATTTAAAGACCAGTTTTAACTAGGGTGACAGTACCGTCTTCAGGCCATCACTTGAATATGCCTAAATTTTTATTGCCCGAAATATTGAGCTGCTATTAAAGTTCATTCAGCGTGGTTAGTGTGGTTGTACTAACAAAAAATTTCATGTTAATTAGAATAATATTCTAACTGATATTTTATAAAAAAAAAAAAAAAAATAGTATGATATTTCCTGCACTTAGGCCGCCATAAAAGTCTACGTATTAAAACATTTTTAAGGTTAAAAATTATGTAATGACTTTCCAGCTCTAGGGTGGAACGAGAGGTTTTTCAGACGTTTACTAACAAAAAACCACCTATGTTCTTTCAGTTGCCATTTGTCTTCTAAGAGCATGAGTATTTCAGTCCTTATCATACTTTCCCTGAGGCCGTAACGTACTTTCTTTTTATTTTTCAACTTACACTAACGATTTAATTAAAATAAATACAGTAACTCCACAGCCAAAAAGCCTTTGACCCAAAACCTAGATAGCCAAAGTCTACGTTTATTCCAAACCCAAAATAATCGAAGTCCCACAACGGATCACGGCCCAGTTATTAAGGTTCACGTACACGACACGTCGTACGATGCAATCGAGGAGTACATGTACCCTCTGGGGACCGCTGATTGGCTGCCTGAGCCTGATGACGTCATACGCGTATGTGGCCCGCCGTGACGCGTTCCTAAATTAAACGTTGCGGATATTGTGTGGTTTGCGTAAAGGATTTAAACTGGCGCTGCTTGATAGTAACAGTCGCATGAATTGATCTTTAAAACATTTTTTTTCTTTTTTTCTTATTGTGATAGGTTCACACTTGGCCGCTATCTCACCTGATGGAAAGCGACGATGCGGTCTTTATTTATTTATAGGGGCTTTCAGGCATAGCGTATGTCAGTCCCATCTTATCCTAAACAAAAGTACATCTCAAGACGTGAGCTATAAATTCGAACAAAACTTTCACATCGTCACCATTTTGTTTGACCTTATCAAATTATTTCTACTGGGATTGTATTTGACACATCCATCAATTAATGTAAGTCTCGACGACTCCACTTTTCTCATAATTTGGTGAAGCGATTTTCTTCATCATGAAGGTAAATTTTTTCCATGGAACGTGAATCTGCAGGCTTGAGTCTAAGAGTTGGATCAATCAGTTCTCTGCTAATATCACTATTCATGAACCAAGGCACGCGTAGAGGCTTACGCGTGCTCTTTGGTTTTATACCATAAATCTTTCTCTAATTAATATTAATTAATGTATTATTTTCAATAATCATGATCTTCGTAGGTGCTTGAACATCTAGCAGACTTACAAACTCTAGACTTACAAAAGAAAGAATGAAAGAAAACATGTTTATTTGGTACACAGATGATATAGGAACAATGCACAATGAGATAGCAATTATTATAGTATGGAAACTTAAAATACATCAACATTGATCGTGTCACGGCTGTGCCAAACAGTTCAGCAAAATGCCAGGCTCAGGCCACTACGCACAAAGAGTATTGTGTTATCCAGTTATTCGCTGTTCCATGTAAATTCTGTTATGCACTGCATCTTCCTAGCTGGTGATGAGATAAAAGTGGCATATCAATAATTTTAAAAGCACTACCGCCTTTAGGGTCACTAAGATTATTCAGAATATATATGTTGTTAGAAAAAGCACTAACTAGCTAGAGTCTAGACTGATAAGCAAGAAGCGGGTAAAGTAGGAATTTGAAAGCATTTGTCGGTGTATTTTAAAAGTTTATACATAAGTTAAGTCACTAGACAACAACCTAACAGAATATGTAACTACTCGTATCTCAGGTAAATTGAATAAAACAAATTTCTCCACACACGTGAATATTTAAACAGCCAAAATATTTAAAAAAATGTTTTCAACTATGAAATATGAGACAAAAACATTATACAGCATTATTCATACTTATCATTGTAGTATGAAAACAAACTTCCCTCTCGTCCATACTTTTATATTTCGTGCCATTTTCACCCTTATGTCTCAAAAGGTAAGGTTCTTCACATTTTGTCAGTTACAAATAATATTTTTGTGCAGACCCTACTCTGAGCATCCCACAAATGAGAGTTGTCACCTGTGATACGTAAAAATAGAAATATGTAGCGACAGCGGAAAAGTTTCGCCAAGTTTTTTTGACAGTTTTACTAAGCCTTATTATATACTTTTCTCTTTTGGGAGCTCTTTGCTGTCAATAAATTTACGAGAATCATAATCAAATCACTTAACACTAATACTTGAAAGGTGAAAGTTTATGAGTTTTTATAGGTAGGTACATATCTGTATGTTTGTTACTCCTTCGCACTGAAACTTCTGAGGCAAATTTTTTGGAATAGCAAATAGAATACTTTTTATGTATGTTCACTCGTCACACCCTGGACACACACGATCAAAGCCGCTGGCAGGAGCTAGTATTATATTTAAAAAAAAATATGCGTTGATTAAATTGCACCTTTTGTTTCATGAGCTGCAAAAAGTGTTAAAAAGAGCATAAAAGCGGTCCAGTTTTCATTTTCCCCCTCTCATTCAGGAAAAAGTTATTAAAACAATATTACAACTACCGGGAAAGCATACTGCAAAAACCTATATGAAAAGCAGAACGTTCAATTTCAACGTAATAACCAGAGTTGATAACACTTTACATTTTTACTTATACGTAACAACGAAAAAACGGTTTCAATTATATTCTTTTTCTTTTTCTATTTTACCCAGGTTGGCAACATTGACTATGCATATGAGAAGTTGATTACATTTTTAACACCTATTTTACTGCTAGCATTTTTTTGCTAACCGTCCTTTGTAAACGGGTATTATGCAAATTGTCCATTACAAGCAACGAACTGCACATTTATGCGTTATGCGTGGAAGTTTGACAACACCCTGTGAATGTGAGGCGAAACAGATTGGCGAAGGGTGTTTGTGTCGGAGGGGTTTGAAGGGGCGAAAGTCTTGTTAACAGAGGATTCAATGGAAAGTTTTTTTTATTTGTGCATTTGCTTTTGTTATTGCTCTGTAAAAGACGATTTAAAGTTATCTTGTTATTGAATTGTCTTTTTTTGTCGTGTTAACCATTTGTGATTCATTCTATTTCTAATTAAATACTTTATGATGCATATATAAGTACCTTTTTAATACACTTGCTCAGAAAGTGACTCTTAGTGCACTGCATTTAGGTACATAATGGCCCCTGTTACCAAACTGTAACATTTTGATTACCATTACGCACTAGTGCTATAATGTAGTTAATACCTTATTGTTAAACCTCTCCCCCGCCATAATTATATTTACATTTACCGTATCAGGCGCAGGTCGTCCCCCACGAGTCGCCGGTCAACCCCCGTTTATTCATTTGAGCGAGTGTATTGAAAGGTACTTAAATAAAAAAAAAAAAATGGGCGCTCATATGAAAACAGATTTTTACCGCCACAAAAGTTTACTAGTTTTACAGTTATATTTTCTTCACAAGTGTATTGAAAAACATCGTATAATACACGTGAGTTCTAATAATAAAACAAGTTCTCGGCTCTCTTAAGACCCTCGCCATGGCTCAGGTCTTAACACCGCCTCGACGGTAATCACTAACACTTAAATCATAATTTAATATTATACAACATCATTTTTAGTACCTATATATAAAACCTGTATATAGTTTGTTCTGTCCCAAAAACATTTAAAAGGTCACAAGTTGGACACCACCGACACTAAGTACAAAACAGGTTACGACAGGCCATAGCGGGCTTTAGTTGCCAGCACACAGCTGGTCGCGGAAGCAAAACAACTCCTCAGTTGCCCGGATGGCCCGGTGACCATGTATTTATGCCGCCAATGATGTACCATACAGTTTTAAAATTTTGTACATATTCTTTACATAACAATACTAGACACGTGTTTCAGGTTTCAGGTTTCGCATATATTCTGAAAATAAGGTTGTATAAAAACAGAAACGGATTTACTGAATTCACTGTCACACATTCTAGTAAGTAACTGAACTTACTAAAAGAAAATGCTTATTGATCTACAATTAATTCATATGAGTCTGGTCCGCAAAACACTTCAGTTTCAGCTTTCATACAAAAATTAAACATCAATGCTAAAACAATGACGTTTCAACGCTCATGACACTCCAAACTGGTGCATTACAAATGCATTTGCACTCTATTGTAAACAACACAAAAAACGTCTTTAAACCTATTCACATAAAGTCCACTATTACTGCAAATGAATATTTGTGTCTTGTACCGAAAACAAAGTTCCTTTTACGATTAGTTTACACGAAACTGCACTTTATTTTGTTGATGTTAAGGGGATAACGTGTGTTGTTGCAGCTGAGTATATTCATTGTCTCATCACATAGTTGTCTGTCTGTCTACGTGACAAATTGTAACCAGGGAACGATTAATGGTATTATGATGCTTTGTAGATTTATGATCTGATGTGATATAATGGAAAATGATGTATGGAATTTTGAGTGAACGCATGGCCCTGTGACTACTTCAAAGCGTAGTGGTTATAAGTGTGAGTGCTAAGCGTGGGACTCTGGGTTCAATCCTTGGGCATAAAATGCAAAATTCTCAGTAGCAGTCTAGAAGTGAGAACTTAGGAAATTTGGAAATCAACAAATGTAGGACAAAGAGAGAGACCTCATAGAATCTACAAGCACTTTTATGTCAATTATTTGAAACCAAAAATTTAATAAATTAAAAGAATCAAATTTAAGCCCCAAGCTGGCTCCCTAGTTCGCTTTTAGAAATCAATAAAACAAAATTTCAATAGTGGTTTATATTTAACCAAATAAAATAAATCGATACCTCCAACGCACGAAGTCGTAACATATTATTAGAGTAATTTTTTTTTACAAAAATTTAAATAAATATTATTATTTCTTATTACATGTAGCGTCTGGTATTGTGATCTTAAAATGACATAATGCAAATACATAGGTTAAAAGGAATTTTGTCATAATACACAATTAACAATTACAAACACGCTTTGTCTAAAAACACTTTTTGCCTAACGACCTTGCTATGCGAGGGAGATATCGAAATACTGCCCCTGTTAGGAGGAATCAATCTGTGTATCTTCTAAAGCCTATTGAACCTGAATGGCGGCAGGCGCTTCTCCAGCTCTGATTCTGGGACGCTAGAAGATTCATCGACCGATCCACTTAGCGTTTTGCTGGCTGACTCAGTAGAGTCATCGGTCAACACCACTTTGTAATCATAGAAGAAATGGTGGTAATACGGGAGTATGCCGACCTTCGTACCGTTGGGACAACGATGATCTGCTATCTTGGTGAACACTGCCAAAGGAAGACATAGGTTAAGAATAAAGCCTTAAATAAAATAAATAAAACTCCATTCTTCAACTCAAAATAATTCTGTTTGACATAGGCCTAAATGGACACTTATAAAATGTTAGAAGCTAGTGCACGATTCCAATTGGTCTCTTAAAAACCATCATTATAAGGTACCGTTATAAAATTTGTAATTTGTTTTTTTTCCATGTAAACGGCATTTCTTATACGCGTATGAAAGTACAAAATCATCCCAAGGGATAAAAAGTATGCCTGTGTTATTAAAAGACATGGTTTGTCCATGTGACTTTCAGCATCATTTTAGCGTGAAGGTACACATTTACACGCTCACAAACTTTCGTCTTTGTAATATTAGTGTGATGAAGTGTTATAGGATTTAGTTTTACCACTACTTTATCTGATGGTAAGCGTTGATGGGGTCAACCTATTGTACCATGATAATTAGAGGCCACGTTAGTTATCTAATTAAATTTTCGAAAAAGACTTGATAGGTACTCTTTTAAAGATGTCTTTTGATCAGTCATAACAGAAACAATGCCAAAAATTCGTAACCGTTTGTTAGCAATAGTGAAACTCATACATTTCTCTTTTTGACAATAGTGTTACTGATATCATTGTAGAACCTCTAGTACTCACTGGTCCCATCCTGGCAGTTCCTATAGTGCATCATACAGAGACTCTTAAACGACCTCCTAGCTCGCTGGTAAGCCCCACAGATCCACTTGATAGAAGGATCTCGCCATTTCTTAGGCATATCCTCCGGGCACTTAGTGCACTTACGATGCCATTTTCTCCTGAAATGATACACCACCTTCTTGGCAAGGAAACTTTTAGGCTACGTTACTTTGCTAAAAAATCTAATGAAATCTGCCCAGTCATTTCTCAATTATTTATTTATTTATTTAATGTTAGGAGTCGGCTTCCAATCAAATCAGATGCGGCTGAATAGCACAATTTTATCCGAAATGAGTGCCTAAATGACCATTACAATCCACTAATTTGTACACATTACCCCTTTACAAGACTAGGGTCAGATATTCTGGCTTATCATCAACTTAGAGACTGAGAAATTATAACCAATGTCAAGAATATTTGTCAAAACCTTGTGACTGTAAAAAATCTATTTCTATAATAAATTATCAAGTTCCTTATACCATCCTTTGCGTTCTATAGTTGACTTAGGCTCTCGATCCTTATTCCTCTTATTTTTCTTTAAACCTGCGCTCTCTTCTGACGTAGACGATTCTGATCCCGAAAATACAATATTCAACGATTCTGATGCACCTTCTTTTTTATCTGTCGACCAAGTTAAAGCAGTAATTATTGTATCTTGCAAAAAAATCATTAGTACACGTAGAGAATCTTCTCTTTCGATCTGCCTAAGTACCATAATTATCTCAGATGCCTTATCGTCTGCATTCCAAACACAAAACATAAAGTTGATAGTACTCTCTCTATAGATTTTGTTCATATTTCTATCGCCACAAACCAAACCTTCTACGAGTAAGTAAACCTTATAAGTTCCTCAAGACATGTTATATCTTAAAGGTGTCATTGTTTACATCCTGACTACCGAGTATAAGCTTCTACTTACCAGTATTAATCCAGACGCTTCTGTGCCTGTATACTGCCTACTGCCCTAGATCTACCATAGTCAAAACAATGCCGTCTGTCCATCTCGCCTTTGGTGAAATCCCTTTCCTCTCTTTCTATCGTTTCTTCACTGCCCTCCTCTACTTAGCGTCATTGTGAACGTGTGCGTACCTTGTGGATCGCCTTCTGATGACGTGGAGTCTTTGCGTCTTGTCTTGATTCCAATTGTTTTATTAGTATGGTCTTCTACTACAGTATTGTTGGATACAGACGCTATCGCAACTTGTGCTATAGAAAAATTACCGTTAAAGTTAACTACAATAAAGCAAGTCGTACACAGTTTAATGCAAAGCATGATGATTCTTACAACAGTTATTAATGGTTATAGTTGCAATTATTTTACGAATTGAAATCACAATCATCTATTCTCTTATCATAACTTTAAAGAACTTACCTAAAATCAATACAATCAGTATGAGGCTGGCCACTCTCCAAGCCATGGCTTTTCGTCAATCATTTTATACCCTCTTGTAAAACATGTGCAGAAACCAATAAATCTCAGTCATGCCATTCGATTTGACTTTTTTACGATACAAATAATTTTATTTTTTCATTTTATTTTTATTGCGTGTTATTTTTATTACTCGTATTTCATATTCCAGAATCATACTTCCATCGACACGGTGCAAGGAGATTACTTTAGATCATATACAACTTATAATATGTCAACTTATTTAACATAAACGTTACTACTTTTTAATGAACTTGAAATTAAAACTTCCAGCACGACAGTCGTGCTACTAAAGCAATGAGAAAAAAGTATTTCATAATACTTACATTCAAAGATCCACTGTATATTAATTAAAACCTTAAATTGCACTGCATTTACAAGTGTGAGCATAAACACTTCGTTTTAAGCAGTTAGAATTAAAATAGACCACTTTAAAGGATGTCGAAGAAATAGGCAATCAGGGCTGCGAGATTCTTTAGAAGCATCTCCGCGAGCCTGGAACGTAAAGGCTACCTAAAAAAACACGTGTGGGTTTCATTCAATCAGTAAAACTGACGCTTCCTATTGCTTTACCAATTTATTTGATAATATTGCACACTAAAAATAGGATTAGGTTATCAGAATAAAAAGCTTTTTTATCAATCCATTTTTACTATTCATCATACTTTGTATTGGTAGAACCAGCTCCGTCCATGCTGAGGGTCTTTCTTGCATTTACGATCATACAACTTCACGAACACTGGAAATGTCAAAACAAAATTTGAACGAGGTTGTTGATGGAACACAATATGTGATTTCAGATTGTTGTACGATAATTATACATATATAGAAAACAACTAATGGTATTTGTTTTACATAAAGCAGCCAATAACTTTTGTTTAAAAGATTTTTTTTCATAAGCGTACCCTTGAAGTTTTTTGTCGGTTCTTATCCATAAGATACGAGCAACTGGAACCGTGTTCTAACGTCTTGTAAGTGTCCATGTAATCCTATGTGTATATTACGCTCTGACACCCACGTGACGAATCAGTCTTTTTAAACACTTCAAAAACTATCAATTCGACTTATGTAGTCCACTGTCTGGATATGCTCCAAAGCCCATGCGGTCCGCCATTTATTTTGCTTCCAAAACACGAATTGCAGAATTTGGCTGTTGTTGCTTTTACAGCCAGTCTTACTTCATCTAGTTAACTTTCTAGGCTTTATCGGTAATCAACAATAATTCTCTGATACTCACTTGTCCCATCCTGACAGTTCCTGTACCTCATCATGCATTCACTCTTGAAGGTGCGTCTGGCCAGCTGGTAGGAGGCGCATATCCACTTGATTCCAATGTTGGTGTGCTTTTTTAGCATATCATGAATACATGGAGTGCAAGTCCGATACATTTTTGTACTGGAGAAAAAACGTTATGACTTAGACGAAAGAGATAATTTTTTTCATAGTATTTAACAATAACATAACTTAAAATAAATAACAACATTACTCGTTATAACAAGTAAATAGCACATAATATCTTACACGCGTCTTTTTTCGCTTGTTTCCTTCGAGGAACCAGTGGATATGTCTGAACTTGTGTCAGAATATTTTGAAAATTCACTGAAAACAATAATAGCAACATTAGAGTTTTTTTTTTAAAACAACAAAATGTAGTTATTGCTTGAATTTGCCATTACTAATGAAGCTGGTAAAAAGTAAAATTGTCATTTAGAGGCTGTCCTATTTCTTCAAGGGTAGGATGTAGTGGAGAGTTATAAGACAAAAATGTAAAGTCAAACAAATATAAAAGCACAGAAAATGACCCCAGTAATAAACGCACTCCGATCAAAACTAAAAACAACTACCATTTAGTTTAGGTTATTTCAACTTGATCCTCAAGCAAATATTGTGAACCCGACTCCTGCTAAACATTTCGATAATGTCCGGTTATTGCTGAAGCTTCTCAAAGAAGGTCTGACCGTGCGAAATGGCGTCGTTCCCCTGATTTATTTCATAGCGCACGTAAATAAATTATCTCATAAATAAGGACGGGGTCTTTTCGCTGAACTAGTACATTTTCTGTTAGCTAAATGAACGATATGGGTCTTTTTCGGGGTTTCAATAAGGTGCTACGTAGCAAAATTTTAGTAGGATATCGTGATTTGAAATAAATTTTATTAAATGTAGCTACTGCTATTGCTCTCAAAACGTCCTAGAATCAAAAATCCGAAAACATGTGATATTCAATAACCCGCACTGGGACCGCGTGATGGATTACGGCCCATTCCTTCTTCTAGAAAGGACGCCTGAGTACCAGCAGTAGGAACATTAAAAGGCTGATTATGCTATGCTTAATGTAGCTACGAATCAAGTTTTGAAGGTTATATACGTAATAATCAGTCATCAAATTCAAGAGGTCAAACTCGAACCTAGGGATGAAAGTAATTATAATGTATCAGAACTTACAGCTATGAAGCAAATTGTAAGTAAATCAAAATGATAATAATGAAGCTGCTACAGAACTTACAGCGTAGAATCTTCGTCCTTCTCCAGCGTACTGGCCGGCTCCACATTGGAGTGGCCACTGTAGTCGTAGAAATTTGGGCCTCGATGCTGTGCGTCAGCAAACCGTGCCAGCTCCATCTCTTCCATATGCATCAGACGGTATGGGGTCGTCTGGCATTTTGATACTGGAAGTTTTTATGTATGATCCTTTGAGATGTTATTCTATTACCCTTTGCTATTCTACTTTCACGTGGGTGAAGTCGTTGGCAGAAGTTAGTCTGTTATTGAAAAGTTACCGCAACCTATATAGTCACCCAGAAGATTACAGAACGTATGGGTTTGTTGCTGCAATATCAAACTTGTCAAACAAACGTTCATAGAATACGATAGAAAAGAATAGAATTTATTCAATACAACAGCCAATACACAAAACAACAAAAAAAAAACCAGTAGGTACAGAAATACAATACGGCACCGAGCGCGCCCAAAACAAAAGTGATGCCATCACAACAATTACTGGGCGTCAGACACCATGCGCTGGTTTTTATCAGTAATAAACCTAATAACTGTTGCAAAAGTTTAAAATATTTCGTTATGACACGAGATACTCGTACCATTTTATTTTATTTTTTGTCGCTGTTGGAGTATTTCTTTCCTTTCTTCGTCTTTCTTTATTTTACTGAAGAGCGTTATGAAAAGTTTCTACTAAATATCATTTGTTTTCTCCTCAAACGAAACTACTGAGCAAGTATTTCCATTCTAATTTTACGGAACAATGAATTTTAGTCTTAATTTTATTTAAATCTAGATCATAGATTCATTCTACGTTCACAAGTGGAGATTCATACAAAATTCATTAGTAGCCAGAAAATGCATGGTCAAAATGCACATAATATTAAGTATTCATGATCACACAATACATGGGAATTATGATTCGATATCTTATGGTGAAGAAGAACTGATTTTTTTGTTTGGAATCTTAAGCAGTCGTGACCTGACAGTAATATTACATTAGTTGAAAATTTTAAAGCCTATATACTTAGACTTTACAAGTAGGTACAAAGTACAGGGATACATTAGAAAATTAGATTTAGTTTTAGCTAAATTATAGTGTTAAATTTAAAAGAAGTACTATTATTAGTTTGCTTGATGAAATACACGATTCTCTCCCTAATATCAAAATTCGGATAGGTATCAAAAGAATTGTACATACGTATGTACAAAAATATCTTACTCAAATGAAAGTTTTCATTAAAACGCAAGACAGCAGCGGCGTCCTCTCAGACGTTTTTACTTCAATACTAAGTTCCAAGTTATGTTCCGGAGTGACATTGTGAGAACTAGAAACTGTTTTCACTTAAAATATAATGGCTAGATACGGTTAAGCTATGGGAAATTAAGTCCTTCTCTGAAGGCTGCCTGCTCATTATTTTATCTCTATTCGAAATGCAATGAGTATTTAGATGACTTCCCCTTTTTCTTCGTCCGTCCTTGGTCCCATTATTTCTTTCCTCACAATACTACGCCAGGACAGTCGGTTCTGGATGGTCGATTATGACAATTGGGCTTTCTTGAGGCATTATTTGTGAGTATTAAATAACTACATTGCGAAATATTGTTTAAGATGATAATAAAGAAACATACATTTGTTTTCGTGAATACTTTTTAATAAGATCGTAAAATCTCTTACCTTTTATAAATAAACTTGCAAATATCCAGACTAACATTATTATACAAAACTTAAAATTTGATCTAAAATAAAATTCACATTATTCGTTTCATTGAACGGCCTTTAAAGTAAGATTTATATTTTCAACTTGAAATCGTTTGCATATTTTATTACTATTGTGAAAGTTTTCTTTCACATTTCAGCTTGTTTTTAATGTTGCAATGTAAAGTAGACTGCGCATTACAATTTGTTGATGTTTCTGAGACGAATTTACGTCAATTGTGTTGTTCAACACTATATAATGATGCAATCATATAATTGGGCTCAAAAATGGTCCTTGAGGTACAACACAACTTTTGTCTAGTCTTATGACATCGTAATAGTAAGTGACAGTGAAGATTGAAATAAAACATTCAAATATCGATGCTTTCCTTTTATTATAAATATAATTTAAAGCATCTTTTGCTGTGCACACTTCTTAAAACTACTCGAGTCGTCCATGGAAAGCCGTGTCGTCTGTTTCTTAAATATTATATCCTGAAACAAATGTGCTTATATTAATGGAATATTAATTAACTTTACTTTAACAATGTCACTCAGTTCGTCAGAGAAAGTCTCGAAAACTGAAAGCACCTCTGCACGTTCCGTCTTGAAAACTTTGCCAAGAAATTTCTTGATAACTTTGGAAATTGAAACTATTTCTGGTTGTAGCTCAGTTATAAAGAATTTAACAGTAAAATTACAAAACCAGACTTTAGTATTCTTGTCAATCGTTAAACCCAAAAAGTTTCTGCTCATAATGTCTAAATAAATAGGCAAACATATCCTAATGTAACCAGTATATTAACTGGTTTATATTTCTTCAGTTCTATACTATGACCGTGATAGAGTTCACTTTAATAATTGAATTATAAATACTTACACATAATTCATAACACATCACCGCGAATCGCCGTCTGATTCATCTGAAAAATATACAAAAATTAACTTGTTTATCAACTATCTCAAAGGACAGAAACAAAGCTCAAAGAAAGTACAGGAGAAATTCAATAACTAGTGAAGGCCCAAAGTTTGATTAAATATAATTTGCATGGCGGGCGTCCCACCATCTGCTCTCCTAATATATTTTTAATTTATGTCCAAAAAGTTAAAGGATCCGCACGGGATTACGGGGTGCGCTTGTTAAAAATTATACTAAAGTTTGGGGTTTCCTTCGTAAACATCTGTGGGCGTATGCTGATCTGAAGATGTATTTATGTTTTAATCAATGGCTTCTAACTTGAAAAATATTGGACACTACATACATTACATATGTTGATATGTTGATACCCATAATGGTAATTATTGCATAAAATAAGACATATGTGAATGATAAAGACTTTTTAGCAGTTGTGACATAAACTGTTATTTAAAAATAACTATAATATGTGATAGTTACCTTTACCAGACTTCGAATATGCTTTAGGTGCTCCATAATTTATCGCCATATTTTGTACACCTGAAATTCGGGACGAAGTTAGCCATATTAAATTGTTTCCTTTTTCAAATCATCGTGAAATTATGTGAAAATGAAGAAATACAAAATTAAAACGGTACAAAATGAATGAGATATAAACATTATAAATATTAAGTAGTCGAGAAAACTCACTTGGTCCACCTATTGCTGGTATAGGAGGTTTTACATAATTTTCTCTAAGCTGAGGAGCAAACATAGCAGGTCTCTCGTAAGCTCTCTGGTACATCCCAGGGTACGACGGCGCTGGAACCGTCTGGAATCTGGGATCAAATGGCTGGAACTGCCCCTGCGGTAGGTAGTTATTTCCTACCGCATCTCCTTGAGTATATTGATAGTTCGCAGGATATCCGAAATTGTTTGCTTTGTACTGTCCAATCGTATTAGCACTTCCAGGTAAGACTGATAATCGCGGTGGGAATTCAGCATATTGTGGGTTCACATATTGGGTTGGATAATTCGGCTGGTATGGGTAGCTAGATGAAGAGTCTACGAAGCCGGAAAATGGTGCTACTGGCGGTTGGTTCAAAGGATCAGCTGCTTGATTACTTCCAGGATAGATGTTCACAGATTTTGGACTGTATGATGAAACTAATGCTGATGGAGGTCTATAAGTGCTGGTGGTTGGTTGAGATCCGCCGTCAGGGCTGTTCGCCGTGATGATTGGTCCTAGATATGGCGTGTTGAAACCTGGAACATTTACAATGCAAATATATGTGATTGAAAAAAAAATTTGGTGGACATGTTGACATTTTTTTGGAAAGTCAAAATGCCAATCATTTTTGTACACGCTACGGTAAAATAAACAAAATTGTCAGATAATATAACCCTTTCAAACAAAATTGAAACAGTTTGAAACCCAGATTTAAAATTTTACGTCCCGTTTTCCGAAAAAATCATCAACAATAAAACGAATTTTAACGTTGACCAATAAAACAGTGATAACAGAAGTGGCACCTGAATGGAAAACACAATTACCCTCACGCTATCACGTTCAGGGGTGAGTGACTCCGTTAAACGGACATCGAGGTGTCAATACACTTGAGGGGCAATCTATAGCGTAGTAGTTTGCTCGACGGCGCTCATCGCCCGCTTCGAACCAACCCTTATTGCGTTGCGTTTCCAAAACGATTCACCGTATTGGTTTTCCTCAATGCTCTCCTACTAATTAGGGACCGCTATCTCAGAGGACGATTGATTTATGTACCATTGTATGCTCCGTTATCTCCTATCAAAGTGCTACTAGGGTAGAGGACGGTTTACGTAATTTTTGGGTAAAGCTTTGTTTCCCCTCAAACAAATGTTCTCGGGGAAACGTTTAATTTAACAACAAATGGAGCAAATTTTGTGATGGTTTTAGTGGAAATTTGTGCGAGTTGGAAATACATTTAATAATATATAATTATGTAATAATAATATATAACTTCTTACTGCAATATCTAAACTAACGTTATGAAATATGCTTTTGATATTTCAATATTCCACCTTACCGTATCGGTATACTAGTCCCGTTCCATCTTTTTTTACCGTCACCTGTTTCTGCAATTTTGACGGCGTGTCGCAGAGGCTCGTACATTTTTACTTTATTTGTTTGCTTTTAATGTTCCAGTTGATACGAGTTTTTTATTTCACCCTCTGTCACCCCCTGTCGACCGCCCGCACGTTGGGGCGCAAACGAGCGCAAACGGTGCCATCAAATCGACAGTTATCACGCATTTGCGAAACTTTTCAACTGCCCACCGAGAGCTGAACTTTGAATGGGGATCTTGAACTGACGAGTTTAATCTGAAATGAAAATTGTGGATCAATTTTGAGGGTTATCTCTCATTTGAATAATTCTGTGTGAAGATAATTTGACGTAGGGCTTACCTATAAATAGTAACTGTTTACCTGGGAGTGCTGTAAAAAACGGTATCATTTTACGATTAGAATCATATTGATTATAAGGAGGTTCATTGACCAATGAATTATTATCTTACCTGCTTTGACAGAGTCTGGTGGTTCGATGCCTGAAAAAAATGCCAATATACGTTAAATAGAATAGTCTCTTTAGTATTTCAAAATAAACGAAACGATACTAACAGCAGGAAGGCTTGGTGTAGCAGTTGACTTCGACGGTAATCAAACCAACGGCGGTGGCTTCAGTACACACGCAGACCTGGCACTCATCCCAGGGGTGCTGGAAAGTCTGGTTGGGGGGGTACGGCCGGCAGGACTCATCTGGAGAAACAAGGCTTGTGAAGATCTTGTTATAAGAAATAATGGCAGGAACAGATGATATATTATTTTGTTCTATGTTTAATGTATAGTGATACATAGTTATAAATTGTTATTTTAATTATTTATTCTAATTAAAATCCTTACTTTTCCTTACTTTCCATAAAATAATTACTTGCTGTCTCGTATAGTTCAAGTGTCCTTTGATAGCAATTATTATAATAAAACCTCTAGAATATTTACTATTATACTATAATTTAGAAAAATTACTTTCTGGTAGTGATATATTCTTGACGAACAGATTCACTCACGTGGTGATGGTCCCGGTAGGGGTCCAGGCTTAGGAGTCACAGGTAACTCAGTAACTGGAGCATTTGTCGTTATAGGAGGCCACGGTACTGGAACATTCAAAATTTACTTTTTTACTTTTAAACTTAGAGTTTTACTCGTTCATTAAATTTTACATTTATTACAACAATAATATTATATTTATTGCAACACTCTAAATTAAACTCCCTGTTTGTAGAGATTCAATTGCCTGTTAATTTTTTGTTTAAGTAAAAAATATAAATAGTGATTTGACAATTCCTGTATAAAAATATTTGAAATTTTATTCTGTACATTAATGTATCGGTATCTTCTAACTTCTGAATTTAAATAATATAATAATACTACTCACAAGGTTCCACCGTGACGACTTCTGGTAATGGCACTGGTTCCATAGGCCGGAAAGGTTCTCTCAAAGGTTTGGCTGGTAAAGGTTCAGGGGTCGGCTTCACCTGGGTGGGATCTACCGGAATCGGTAGAGGAGGTACCGCAGGCTCTGTTATTGGTTCAACTTTTGGAACTGTGAAAAATGGATCATTAATGATCATAATTTTGTGGTAATAATACATTAGAGAAAAAGAAGGATACATTTTTAACAATGAATTTGCATTAAAATGTAACAACTGAGATAAACGATAAGAGAGAAATTCTCATGTTAAGCCATCTTTAAATAAACAGAGTCAGAGGATAGATGGTAATGGCGACATAAAAGATGTAAATTATAACAAATATGAGTATTCTATAGATCTAAACAAAATATTAGATAACTTACCACAGTCGGGGTGTGGATAGCAAGTTAACTGCTGCTCAACAACTCCATCTTCTGGCAAACTCTTGGCGCACTTGCAGAGCTTGCAAGTTTCAGTTGGATGGGGGAACAGCACATTTTCAGGGAATTTCTCGCAAATCGGTACTGCAAAGATAAATAAATGGCAAAGGCTATAAAGATATACTAATAGCATTTATCTTTTCCTCACCAGTCTTCAGACAGACCATCAGAAAACAGGTCTTCTGTATACATTTTAATCTGAGCTAGTGAATTTAAATCAAGAGTATAATTCTCATCATTAAGCAAAGAGAACTTTCTCTTTACGTATTCGCTCTTTACGGCTTGTACATTTGCACTGGTGCATCTCATGTAAGAACTAGGTGATACTCAACTAAGCAATGTTCTTCGTGAACACTTAACGTCACATAATGCATCCTCTGTGCATTGTAGTTTACATCCAACATGAAATTCATAAAAATAGTTTATTTTAAGCCCCACACTAATTAAAATAAAATTATACTCATTTGTAAATATCTATAAAAACTTACGTGGTATCGGTATGGGCACATCCGGTAACGGTGCTAAAAGAACAAAAAAAAAATTAAAAATATTTTGTTAACTTTAAAAAATATTTTATTGATTTTGTTATGCCTCTGACACTTACGGAGAGCTGTCACATCGGCAGGTGCAACTGAAAAGTTAAACAAATTCATAGGAATATAGTCTTAGCAGACAGAGTCTTATGAGACACCTCCAAAGAAATTCAAAAGTAACTCACTGCACTGGGGATTCTCCTTGCACTCGATCTGAACATCAATCTTCCCAGACACGAGGAATTCTCTGCAGATGCAAAGTTGGCAAGGGTGCAACGGGTTAGTGAAAGGCACTCCGGTTGGCAGAGGGTTACAGTGTGCTAAAATAAGAAAAAAATGAACAATACATTCAATTCTAGAATACATTTCACGTCAAATAATAAGATCAAGGTAATTTGTAAAGCTTACAGCTGATTTATTTTGTTTCTTATTCACTTTGAAATAAACACAAAGTATTAGTTTTCTATTGATAAAATTAATAGGATTGTATTAATAAAAGTAAAAATGAGTGAAGTGATGTTAGAAATATTCTACTAAAAGGTATACTAAATCCAAAAGATTTTAGCTACTAATATGAGAAAACTAAATTAAATTTGTGGTTTCATTACTTAAATCGTAGTAGCCTTTTCTTAAAGTGAAGTTATTAATCAATACGACAGCCTGAGACAGCTCAGTTCACGAAAGATCGCTAGTCAATTTCAGTGAAATAATATTTCTAGATCTTGATTGGATTTGTGAGACCTGCCTTTAGTAAATTAAAAAGTCTGGATTTTATTAATAGTAATATCTAACTAGTGACAACTTAATTTCTATGACACTAAAACAGATTGTAAAATACTATTTTAAGAACTTCAAAGAATATTTAAATAAACATCTGAGCAATTGAAAGATGTAGTCGCTTTCAAAATTCATTGATTTCTTTTTAAAGTTTGGAATAACTTTAAACAATTCACATCTCACCTCGAGTAAACTCGGAATATGTGACTATGATACTTACAGTAAAAAACTGTGGTTACCTGATTCTGGTGGTGGAGGCAGCGTTGCGACCGGCTCAGGGAAATTAATTGGAGGAGGCGATGTAACTGGCTCCGGCGATGGATACACAGGATCCGGAGTAGGCACAGGCTGATAGGGCTCCGGACTTGGCTCCGGTTGGGGTAAAGTTGGATAAGGTTCAGGCATTATCGGTATAGGCTCAAAAGGCCCAGAAGTTGCCGGTTGAACTGTAATGGACTCTGGTAGCCGTGGAACGGGTTCTGGAAACTTCGGTGGAGGGTTTTGGCATCCACCACAACTCGCGCACACGGGTTGAAGGACGCCGTACTCGTTGAGGCAGATGCAGACCAGACACTCAAGTTCTTGAGACCAAAAGTGATGGAACTCGTTTTCTTTTGTGCATTGTATTACGTTTTCTCCTCCTATAAAAAAAAACATGCTTTCTATTATACTATTTCTATCAAACAAATAAAGTAGTTATTTATGTAATTAAAAAAAATATTCTTTAATTTAAAAAAGATTAAATAAGTATAAGAAATGAACACCCACACTTTTTTTTTTTTTTTTTTTCGATGGGAAAAATCATCTTATGACAACCCCCGCTCTTGGGCGGAGCGGGAGATAGTGTCAGACTCTTACTGACTAAAAAACCCATCCCGTTCCTTCAAGCCTTCATACCGGGGTTCGAGCGCCCTTTCGGATAACCCTGGCCCCAGTAGGCTTCGACCCGGCTGGGTCCCTGCTGTTGCTGACAACTCCTTGAGGCGCGCGGGAACAGCGCGCGCCGTCGACGACTTGGGCTTGGTCCGGACAGTTACCGGACGGCCTGACAGCGAGCTACCCATTGCACACTGTCCGCAAGCCCGCGCCTACGGTGGCTGGAAATTGGGATCGGAATCCCGGCGGCGGCGAGAGCGCCGTTGCCTGATGCGGTCGGCCTCCTCCTTAGCGAGCATTACTGCTTCGCAGAAGTCGGCGACCGCCTGCCACTCCTCCTCGCTCCGGACCATGGCCTCGACCAAGGCCCGGCGCGAGAGGTCTCCGCCGCCGATCACCCCCACGAGGGCACGGCGATGCTCCACCCAAGCAGGGCACACCGCGATTGTGTGCTCCACCGTGTCCTCCGGGTGTTCCGCACAGTGGCGACACCCGGGCGTCACTTCTGCTTTAATTCGGAACAGGAACCTCCCGAACTTGCCATTTCCGGTGAGGACCTGTGTCATGCGGAAGGTAAGGACGCCGTGAGGTCTTTCCAGCCACGCCTCAAAGAGGGGACTTATCGCCATAATTGTGGCGTGCCCAGCACTGGGTTGCGATAGTCGCTGACGCCATTCCACCATGAGATCCCGCCGGAGCTCTGTCCGCCATGCCGCGACCTGTCGCGGCAGAGGACTTTCACCCCGGCGTTGCATCTCCACGCGCATGTCGTGCATGTGTGCAAGGACTGTTGCCTCCAGATCCCACGGTGGTAGGCCAGCCAGAAGGCTCGCCGCTTCGCGGGAAATCGTGCGGTATCCCCGCACCATCCGAATTGCCATGACCCTCTGGCAGGCGTTTAGTATGGCCGCCGGTTGCTTTTTCAGCAACGGCGCCCACACCGGCGCCCCGTAGAGGGCCATGGACCGAACGATCCCCGCGTAGAGCCTCCGGCAGGAGGCATCTGGACCCCCAAGGTTGGGCAGGAGCCGCTTGAGCGCAGCCCCAGTCCGGTTCAGTTTGGGAGCCAGACGTCGGAAATGCTCCACGAAATTCCACCGGCTGTCGAGGACGAGTCCCAGGTACTTCATCGTCGACCCGACACCGATGTGAACTCCTCCTACCGTTAGTTGAGAACTCATTGGCGGCGCGTTCCGAGAGCGGCGACCGTGAAAGCACATCGCCTCGGACTTGTGCAGCGCCACCTCGAGTCCCAACTCCTGGATCCTATCAACGACAATCGCAACCCCGCGTGTCGCTAGAGCGACCGCCGCCTGGTACGACTCTCCCTGCGCTAGAACCAGCGTGTCGTCTGCGTAGCAAACCACGCTGACCCCGTCAGGGAAACACCCACACTTCAGATTTCATCGCTTAAATTACTCCAATAATTTGTTCTGGTATGAAATAAATTATTCTATTAGCTCTCATAGTTTTTCTCTTATTACAAAACGAAATATAATAAACTCACCAGGCATTTTATTAGGAAATACATATTCATGAGGCTGTATTGCTCTGGATTTCGCGTCTGAAACAGTTCATAACGATTAAATACTTTTATTCCGTATTCTGACGTCGTTATTAATTATTATAAATAAAATTATTACCCTCGAATGCGATCGGCGAACTTTGCCCGCCTGAAAAACGAAATATTTCAGCAAACAAATGGAAAGTTTTATTACGGACATTATTAATTGCTTCACGTATCGATGATATTTTATCTGTTTTCGTATATGTCGAAAACATGTTGGTTAAAACATAATGATGCGGTTTAAAATAGCAAACAACGATTTAAAATGAAGATTGTATAAATATTTACTTACTTGCGAACACGCCAGGTGACTTCTGTGCTTCGTGCTCAGCCGGATTATAACCTCCTGGTCGAACAGGTGATTCAGATGGGTAATCAATTGCATACGGACTTATTCCCTGACTATATGGATTTATAACACCACTGGCAGCTGGTTTGTTATCAGGATATGTTTGTGCAGCCTCTGCCCCTGAAGGATATAACTGAGGATATGCACCACTGGGTGTGTAAGGATTATATCCATATGGATCCCAGCCATTCTTTGAAATAAGATCTGCAGTTAAATCATTATCGTTTTTAATTGGATTATTTTCACGTGATCTAGCTGCGACAGTATACGATGAAGGTAAACTATCGTCAGAATTTAGGTCGTTTGCGTTTGAAATGGATTGATATTCATAGGTATTGCTTTCATCTTGAAGTTGAATTGTTTGGGAATTTTCTTCCCTGGATTGTATCATAGAAGGTTCATAACGTGAAAGATCCGACTCTGGTACTGTATTGGACTGATACAGTTTGTTTTCTTCTTGAGTGGGAGTCGTTCTAATTGATTTTATTGGAATAGGCATAGGTTTGTACACTCCATTATCAATTTGTTTCTGAGAGTAACTCGATTCAATGTATGGGACCATATAAGGGTAATTTGAATCGGAATCGGGTGAAGAAACAGTCTCATATGATCTACTTTCAGCTGGCAATTGTGATCGCGCCGATTTATTGCTGTATAATCTAGCTATAGCTTCTTGTTGTTCATTACTAGGCTTTGGGATAGGAATAGGTTGATACTCTTCAGTATCAGTTTGATCCTGGGGAGCTTTAAAATCTTTATAAGGAACTAGATATGATTCGTACGGGGCAGGATTTGGATCAGGTTGAGGAATCGCCTGATACGGACCTTTTTGACCGTAAGAAGAGAACGGAACAGCACCGTAAGGCAAATTTGTTCTTTGATTGTATGATCTTGGATTTGCTTCATAGCGGTCTTCTTTTGATTTTATAATAGGAACAGGTTGATATGCCTCACTATTACCTCGTGTTTGAATAGAACTAGATCCTTTATATGGAACCAAAAAACGTTCATATGGAGAGTAGTCGGGATTGGGCACCGGAATCGGTCTATATGGTCTACTATTGTCTTGTGTATGAGCAGCATTGGCACTAGATACCGGAGTATAAGGAAAATGTGAAGGAAAAGCTGATTGTGAATCCGACATTGGAGGTTTTGATAGCATAGATTTAGGCTTAATTATGGGATTGTTTGACTCACTATCGCTTTGGCCTGGCTCCTGAGGGAAGCTTGATCCTTGACTATACGGGCTCACATTAGGTTGAACATTATAACCCGGTTGATATAATCCATTATCTGTTTGATATTGCACCTGACCAGGGCCCAATCCTGAGCTGTAAGTGTTATATGCACGATCTTGTTGATAGAGGTCATTATTAGCTTGGTTTTGCGCCTGTGCAGGGTTAAATTCTTGACCATATGGTTTATAGGCAGGATCTCGTAGATAAATTCCAGTATCAGTTTCTGGGCTTGCATTAGGTGAAGGTTGATATAATCCATTATCTGCTTCTGTTTGGTATGGATAGGATGAAGGATAAGGATGATTTGGCCTTTGGTCGTATGAGTCGCTATTTATTGCTTGAGCCTCAGCCTGTGATAAACTAGAACCAGGTGGTTTGTAAGGACCCAGTTCTTCATTGAAAGGATTAAAGGGTACGGCTGGTGCTCCTCTAGCTACAGCTGTTGCTTTAGACTGAGAAGAATCTGAAACGCTGTTAGCATAAGCCGAAGCAGATCCGTCTCCACTTGATTGGGCTACAGCATTACTTACTGCTGAATCTGGCAAAAAAATAATAATTTATTATTGATAATGAATATTGTCTTACTGTCATACGAGTTAACCTAACTTATAAAAGTATAATGTTATTACCTCTACGACCATCACTTGGTGTGATATCCCCTGACCTCCCTTCATTGGCTCTAGGAGCTATATCTAAACCTAATTCTGAAAGTTGCAATAAATCTTAGATGAAATTTAGAGTGCACTAGTAATGGATATATTGGAAGAAAAACATGTTGTCTTACCACTTTTGAGATCACTGAGTGCTTCTAAGTCACCGCTTTTTCTTAAACCTATGTTTTCTTTCGCCTTATCATCGGCCTGGAGTGTGTTTGATTCTTTTAAAAACTCTAATTCTTCAGCTCTGCCTTCAGATAACAGGAAGGCTAGGAGGCAAATGCCTCCAAAGACCCCAGCCTGCATCCCGGCTTATTGGACTTGACCCCTAAACTTTTGATTTTTCAGTTACCATTAACGATAATTTCCATTAATGTGTTCTCGAACATCTTACATACGTATTTATAAGAAAGATTATAATTCTTTGTGATAACCATTTGACGTTTTTGTATTAGTACGGTCTATGATTTACGATGTAATTACCGTACGTAAGTGCATGTGATTCGATTTGTTTCAGAATAATTTATTGTCAAGCCGCGTCATATGGACGACTGTAATTTATTTATAATTTAGTACCTATTTAGAAGGGTTTGCTAGTTGTTAGTTTCTCTATGAAACTATATAGAGTTAAATAAATAAATGAAACTTTAATTGTGTTCATACTTTAAAATGTATCTGTAAACTGTAGAGAATATTGTTCTTGGATGAAAATAATTGAATACAGCAACTTTTCTGTCACTTGTGTGTCAAAGCCATAAATATAGTAAGTTTCAGTAACTTATGTCTGTGTTAATACAATTAGTGAAACAGCATTAAGTGAAACGGTTTCATACATATATTAGTTTTTTTTTTCGGTGTAAAAGTGTAAACCAGTAACGTTACCGGTAAATTTCTTTTCTTAACTACTATCATGTAGTTAAGAAAAGAATATGTATACATGTTTATTTTAAAATTCAGAGTTGAAAAATGGTCTCTAGTTCAAATTGAGCACCAAGAATCATTTTGAGTGTTTGAACTTAATTAAGCTTTAATATTTTAGGGTATATAAAAATTAAAATGCAGATATATCCCACTGAATGCTTTATTATAAATATATATACATATATATAAGTATGAAGTTTGCTCGTCATTTTCTATTGCTTCAATTAAATATAAACAAAATCGTATCCATATTCTTGCCAAGTTCGTAGCGAGATCATTTTGTTGAGTTTCGGTCTGTAACAAAAACAAATTATCATAAATTAATTTACGGTCTTCAGTAGACTTGTATTAATATTTTATTTTTCTTTACATTTATCTGCGAAGGATATTTGCTTAAGGTTGATTCTTCCAATATAATTCGGACTACTTTAAGCATTCATGACGTATTTCTTTATGTTTTACGTCGCACGGATCAACATAATCGTTGTAAGGTCTTTTTGAAACTACATTCACAAAGTTTAATAATTGGATTTGAGCATCAAATGCAGGTATTAGCATCAAAAAGTCATTGTAAATAAGTACTTACAGATTCTTAGAATTCCGTGATTCGTGGTTACGCTCTCATTCTAAGCCTGTGCTTGCTTTGCTTAGCGTTGCGTTTCTTTCTCGATTCCTGTCCGGCAACCAAGACATCGTCGCTTACTTCTTCTGTCTCACTGGATAGACCGGTATCTTCATTACTCTCTGGTTCTCCACTTCGAACACCAAAGCCAGCGTTGGCCAGTGCTTTGGAAAGAACGGTTGATCCTCCGTAGCCACCGTGGCCGCCACCGGCAGCAGCTGCTGCTGCCGCTGCTGCACTAGCGTCTCCATAGCCACCGGCGTTGGCTGCTGCGGCTGCCGCGGCTGCTGCTGCACTGGCATCTCCATATCCGCTATGTCCTGAAGCTGCATTAGCTGCAGCTTGGGCAGCTGCACTGGTATCTCCATAACCACTTAATCCACCATAGCCAGTAACAGCGTTAGCAACTGCTTGGGCAGCAGCATTAGATGCTCCCCAGCCATTTGCAGAGTTAGCAGATGCTTGAGCATCAGCTAAACTGTATCCATTTCCGTAACCACTATTTGCGGCGTTAACAGCTGCCTGTGCAGCAGCATTGGATGATCCCCAGCTATTGGCGGCATTAGCTGCTGCTTGAGCGTCGGCTAAGCTATATCCTCCGCCATAGCCAGAACCAGTCACAGCGTTTGAGGCAGCTTCTGCGGCAGCATTGGATGATCCCCAGCTATTGGCGGCATTAGCTGCTGCTTGAGCGTCGGCTAAGCTATATCCTCCGCCATAGCCCGAACCAGTCACGGCGTTTGAGGCAGCTTCTGCGGCAGCATTGGATGATCCCCAGCCATTGGCGGCATTAGCTGCTGCTTGAGCATCTGCTATACTATAACCACTGCCATAGCCTGCATTTGCGGCATTGGCGGCTGCTTGAGCTGCAGCATTAGATGATCCCCAGCCGTTTGCGGCGTTAGCGGCTGCTTGAGCATCTGCTAAGCTGTATCCACCGCCATGACCTGCATTTGCGGCATTGGCGGCTGCTTGAGCTGCAGCATTAGATGATCCCCAGCCGTTTGCGGCGTTAGCGGCTGCTTGAGCTTCTGCTAAGCTGTATCCACCGTCATAACCCCCATTTGCGGCGTTGGCAGCAGCTTGAGCTGCAGCATTAGATGATCCCCAGCCATTTGCGGCGTTAGCGGCTGCTTGAGCATCTGCTAAGCTGTATCCTCCACCATAACCTGCATTTGCGGCGTTGGCGGCTGCTTGAGCTGCAGTATTAGATGATCCCCAGCCGTTCGCGGCGTTAGCGGCAGCTTGAGCTTCTGCTAAGCTGTATCCACCACCATAACCCCCATTTGCGGAGTTGGCGGATGCTTGAGCTGCAGCATTAGATGACCCCAAGCCATTGGCGGCATTAGCAGCTGCTTGAGCATCTGCTAAGCTGTATCCACTGCTATAACCTGAATTTGCGGCGTTGGCGGCTGCGAGAGCTGCAGCATTAGATGATCCCCAGCCATTTGCAGCGTTAGCGGCTGCTTGAGCTTCTGCTAAGCTGTACCCACTGCCATGACCTCCATTTGCAGCGTTAGCGTTAGCTTGAGCTGCAGCATTAGATGACCCCCAGCCATTGGCGGCGTTAGCAGCTGCTTGAGCTTCTGCTAAGCTGTATCCACTGCCGTAACCTCCATTTGCGGCGTTGGCAGCTGCTAGAGCTGCAGCATTAGATGATCCCCAGCCATTTGCGGCGTTAGCGGCTGCTTGAGCTTCTGCTATGCTGTATCCTCCGCCATAACCCCCATTTGCGGAGTTGGCGGCTGCTTGAGCTGCAGCATTAGATGACCCCAAGCCATTGGCGGCATTAGCAGCTGCTTGAGCATCTGCTAAGCTGTATCCACTGCCATAACCTGAATTTGCGGCGTTGGCGGCTACGAGAGCTGCAGCATTAGATGATCCCCAGCTATTTGCAGCGTTAGCGGCTGCTTGAGCTTCTGCTAAGCTGTACCCACCACCATAACCTCCATTTGCAGCGTTAGCGGTAGCTTGAGCTGCAGCATTAGATGACCCCCAGCCATTGGCGGCGTTAGCAGCTGCTTGAGCTTCTGCTAAGCTGTATCCACTGCCGTAACCTCCATTTGCGGCGTTAGCAGCTGCTAGAGCTGCAGCATTAGATGATCCCCAGCCATTTGCGGCGTTAGCTGCTGCTTGGGCATCGGCTACACTATATCCATTGCCATAGCCAGAACCAGTCATGGCATTCGCGGCTGCTTGTGCGGCAGCATTTGATAATCCCCAGCCATTTGCAGCGTTAGCAGCGGCTTGTGCATCTGCTACGCTATAACCACCGCCATAATTACTAGTTGCGGCGTTAGCGGCTGCTTGTGCGTCAGCAATACCATATCCACTACCATAGCCAGAACCAGTCACGGCATTTGCGGCTGCTTGTGCGGCAGCATTGGATCCACCGTGTCCGCCATAGCTATTAGTGGCCGTTTGAGCATCTGCTAAGCTGTATCCTCCCGCATAACCAGAACTAGTTAATGCATTTGCAGCTGCTTGGGCATCTGCTGAACTGTATCCACTACCATATCCTGTGGCAGTATTAACTAATGCTTGAGCAGCTGCATTAGCGCTTCCTCCTCCATAGTTAGCTCCAGAGTTAACAGGAGCATTAGCATTCGCGTTCGCATTAGCCCAGTCCAATCCAGAAAAAATATTTCCATAGGGTCCACTTCCAGCATTCGCTGACGCATCTGCTAATGCACTAGAACCAACAGATAATCCTCCGTAGTTCAAAGGTCCGAAATAACCATTATAACCACCAGTGTTAGTATTGGCGACTGCGTTGGCTTCTGCATTAGAGCCATGGCCTTGAGAGCCTGCGTTAGTATTAGCTGATGCACTGGCTGAGCTCCAGCTTGATCCACTGTCTGGGTTACCTGGAATAAAAATAGAATAATTATTAATATTTCCTCTCTCTCTGCCTTTGGATGACTAGATCATTAGGCGTATCATGAAAGCTACGCACTACCAAGAATTAAGATTGGCACTTATCATATTAATATTACAAAGGTGATGAGAGTATGTATGTTGCTAATTCACCTCACGGTTAGACCATGTCTTGGAATAACACATAGAATACTTTTTATCTCAGGAGTATGTTCCTTTGGGATAATCATCCACTATCAGGTGGACGAAGCCGTTGACAGCAGCTAGTCTTGTATAGGTATAAATATAATGGATTTAGTGTTATTGAAATGAGAATCCTCTATAAGTCGAAATCACGTTACATTTCGAGTACTCACCAGATATTAGAGGCTGTTGTTGTACTGTAACATAAAGATGATCATATAAATATCTATATCTTATAAATATGTGTCGACCACCTATCATCATGTATTTTATTTCTAAAGAAATGTTATTATTACCTACTGTCGTTTATTCATCACATGAAATTATTATTACTAAGAATAAAGATTACTTTGACTTCAAAATGTAGAATTACGCAATAAAAACCGTAAACAACAAAAAATAACTACTAAGCATTTTTTTTTTGGTGGGAAATCATCCCATGAATTGTCCCACTCAAGAGTGGTGTAGACTAAAAGCCCTATCCGCCGATCGCTCCCACGAAGACACGGTGAAGCTCCGCCCACGCGGGGCACACCGCCACCGTATGCTTACTTAAGCATAATACTTAAATTTTAACAAAAAAGAGATTTTGATCTGCCCATTATATCTATAAATCAAACTAGAGTGCGTCTACTGAAAGCGTAACCTGGAGTTTTTTTTTTAAATTAAATTGGCAACATTGTTTTGCCGAAAAAAATCACGTCAAAGTCTATGGTTACAACTGTCAGTTTTGGAAACAGATATTTATTTTTCAAGAATAATTACTTAATTATGGGAAAAACAATAAACAGTAACGTGCGAAAACTGCTACACACTATGGTTAATAAGTTCAAACAAAAACAAGAAGAGAAAGAAGGTGTTTTCAATGAAAACCAACAATGTTTACATGCGATTTTTGTATTTTTAAGTTAGTATGACGTTTTAATCTTGATCCTTGTCGACTAATATGATTAGATAGTTATATTTAGGATATAATGTTTTTTTTTCTTATATTTTTAGACAATCTGACATATTGCGAATTTCATAATGGACAAAAACATCGAACAAAGAAGGCTTTTGGTGAATCGAATTAATCAAAAACACATACTAGTGAGTGGTAGAATGCGTTCAAAAGTAGTTGAGATGTAATGAAAGATTTGCCTCACTTTGTCTGATAGTGCATCAAAATCTTCAACTGAAGTTAAAATTGCGAAAGTGAAGGAAATAGTGACTGAAATCCTAGTTAAGTTTGAGAGCTGTTGAACTTTTTGTGTCTCACGAGTCGATCCGTATCATTTGAAACAATCATTGGAGTATAAAACATGTTCCCACTTGACTAATCCCAAAAGATCTGAATTTTCTCTATGCTAAAACGAATCGATTCCAACCCAACAATCTTGAAACACATTATTAGTGTTGGCGAGACGTGATGAAGTTGAAATCATGTTGACCATTTTATTTGACTATCGCGGTGTTGTGCACTTGGTATTCTTGCAAGAAGGCCAAATGGTAAATAAAGAATATTATTTGAATATTATAAAGCGACATTTGAAAGATCAGATAAAATAAAATAATTTGGGATGATAACTAACATTTTGTGTTTTATTGACCTTTACCATACACCTACCAAATAATTAAGTCTACACACGTTTTTGACTAGGATTAACTATTATACAATTCTCATAAATACAAAAAATACTCCAGTATCAAAACTTTTTTCTCCTACTATTTCAATAATACCACATTCAAAATTTTTGGTTTTAACCTCCTTTTCTCAGGTCACGCTTTCATTAGACGGACTCTATCCGGGTTTATGGGACCTATCTTCTATTTTTATGATCGTATGAAAGTAGATTAATCTATATTGACTATCTATATTAATAATGAATATAGTCATTAACTGATGTGACTACTTACTCAAACAGGTGGAGTCAGGGTGAGTTTCTATGTAGACGTAGTTGTAAACAACTTTGCAGACGTGGACCTGGCAAGGTTCGGACGGTACGCGGAAGGGTACCAGTGGTTGGCGGTTTCTACATTCAGGTGCTGGAAACAAAGAAGGTTTCCATGATATATTTTCCAATACACTTACTCGAAAATACACTCTTATCCCATCGCTTCTAGGCATGCAATAGACTGTTTTTCGCACTAGTGTGGAAAAGTGCGCAAGCTCGTACCTGACACAATTTTATTACATTTATAGTATCAGGCAGAGCGCGTGTCATCCCCCCTGTACTTATGTCTTCGTAAATGTGTTGAAAAACGTCGTTTGATACACGTGGTTTGTCACTGCAGCCCTCGGCTCCATAACACCCTCGCTAAGTTTCAGGTGAATGCCGCCTCGCACACAATGACAAACTAGATTCTATACTATTTCTTACCGACGTATAGGACGACTGGTACGGGATAGAGCTTGGTTTCTGTGAAGAAAACATATCAATTAAAACTTTAAAATCGTTACTAAATATTAAAACGTCAATTCGTTTATATTGAGGATAAAAAATTAAAAGAAAACTACAGGTACCGGCACGAATCTTGAGCGCTCGGTCAGAGTGGACATCGCTTTGCGCATTCCATACATTGGCGAGCCAATCGTCGTTGTTGTTAGATACATGCAGCAAGCGCTGGGAACGAATCACGAGTGACGTCTATGACACAATGGCGCGGCGAGTCAATCACTGACACTCCCCGCCCCCGCGACTCACTTCGTACCATTAAAGAGACAAAATATTTGACTTCTGCACAACTTAAAGTCAGCGCTCAAGATCCGTGCCGGTATCTATATTTGTTGCAATTTTTAGTCAACCACATTTGTACAAACTTTACTTGGTTTATTTGTGTAGTTCTTACCTCCAGGTACTTGAACAGGTACTGGTACTGGAACGACCCTGGTCTTGCCAGGAACAGGGATATAATGGTTCACTGGGTAAGGAACTGTTACCGGTGGTGATGGCACTAGCACTTTTACTTCGGGGCCAGGTACCTGCTCGATGATCTTGATGGGTACCGGCACTAATTTAGGTGGTTGCTGTACTGCATACGGCCTGTATACGGACGGGGACAACCAGTGTGTTTGATAAATAAGGAGTATTATAACATTAAATCGTTTTTTTTAAATTAAGTTTTCTAAAGGCGGAAAATGGATGCATATAAAAAATGATGATAGAATGAAAATGAACGTAGATCA
This sequence comes from Mythimna albipuncta, assembly GCA_929112965.1. NCBI lineage: Eukaryota > Metazoa > Arthropoda > Insecta > Lepidoptera > Noctuidae > Mythimna > Mythimna albipuncta. The sequence goes on along the minus strand of OV815979.1, from coordinate 19,845,689 downwards.
TATGCTAATTAATATTACGAGTATTAAAAGAAGGTTTGCTTTGCTGACCCCAAATGAAGTAGGCTCAAGCCAGGAGCAAATTAATAGCTGCACAAACAATTTCTTACCTATCAACGGGGTAAGGTACAGGTAATTTCTTCTCAACGGTCACTGGAGCTGATACAGGTGGGCCGCGGATATAGATCTTTTCAGCTGGTACCGGAACTGGTACTGGTACTGGTACTAAGATGTGTTTCCCTGGTATTGGCACCGGTACGGGGTAAGGACGCGGTGGTCCAGGTATGAACATGGGAGGCGGACCTGGGGTATGAATAAAGATTATTTTAGTAGCTGTGATAATACATAAAAACACATGTCAATATCAAGACCTTATCACGTACATATAAACTCACTCAGTTTGAACATTGTCTTCAAGAATTAGTTTAGCAATCAATTAATGGTGAGAGTTTTTGTTAGGGGTTGACCATTCTTTGGTAAGTAAATCGATTGAAATAAATTTTTAGTATTTTGATCTAACATAGAGAGTTTTATTTGTGAATCATAAATTAGTTTACAGCTTCAACGTTGCACACAGAACGTCAGTAAAACGTATCAGTTTTTTCAAACTTAAGGTCAGGTGACCTAAACTAACCCACTTAACCTAAGGTAAGGTGGATATAACCGAACGTACGTATTGTACGAATAAATACTTACAGTACAGGAACTGATCCTTGGGCTTGGGCTGCGGTGGTGGTGATGGTGGTGGTTGCGGTTTAGGTTGGGGTTCAGGTGGAGGAGGCGGGGGGTGGATGGGTGGCAAAGGCACCGGCAGCGGCAGCGGCAGAGGAAGTGGTGCTGCAAAAATAGAAAGAAAATTTCATGACACGCCTTCGTTTATTAAGATTAAAACAACTAATATAGATGGAATGAATGTGATTTTTTATATTTTTAGGTATAACATAAGATTTACAAAAGAAAGAAAATTCTTTGACGCACAAGATGGTATTGAAAAATGTCTTGTGTCACAGTCTCTAGAACTGGTACAACAGATTCTACATCACTGTGAATACGTATTAGTGGATGTGCAATTAATCATTTATTAATCTGATTAAAATAAATCGTTACCTGGTGCAGGCTCTGGTTCTGTAAACAAATATTGAAATAAATTAGTTTTGTATTTATTTGCATTGATTGTAATTAAGTATTTAAATTTGGATTAATGAGTTTATATCTGGTGGTGGCGATAATAATAATATCCAAATTAACGATTTTTTAAATAATAATATGGCATGTGAAGGTGTGTGAATTATTAAAAGCAGGTACCTGGTGCTGGCGGGAACTGCGGGGGTATTTCTGCAAAGAAGCAAAAATAAAATTTTAAGCATAATAGACATACGAAGTGTATTATATATTTTTTTAATTCTGATAAATTATTACTTTTACTCAAACTATTACTATTGTGTAACATCCGCAAGCTAATAAAAGAATGCAATACAATATTTTCTTATATTCAATTAGTGCAACGAATATTTTAATAAAACCTTTGTTATTGGCAATATAATAATATATTAAATTTGGTGGCATTACAAAATCCCATAAAAGAGATTCAACAAAAAGAAATTGTTGCAACTTGATTGAATAAAAAAATAAAATAGGTTTTGAAGAAACGAAATTTTTTAGGAATAATATAACTATACCAACAGTCCAACACTCATAAAAATTGGTTCATTGAAAATAGTTTGGCATAATAATCTTTAGAATACCAGTTACACACATAAATAATTATTACAAACATTTTTTATTTTGTTCATTTATGTACTTATTCGAATTTAAATTTCAGCACCTAGCGATGAAAACATAAGAGTCACAGATGTAGTCAAATTAATAAATAACGAGGTCGTTTATGCACATATGTTAATTTATGCGTATAATAAATACCTGGTATAGGTTCTGGAGGAGAAGGTTCTGTGAAAAATGTAATATAAAAAATAAAGCTTCATCTAGAACTAATTTGATAAATTGAAACTCAAATACCTTTACTTCTAAGAGAAAATAGAGAAACATTGCATAATAGTACAATAATCTTAAGGTAAATACAAAACCTCCGTAGAAAGTACATAAACTAGCATTTCAATTTATAACAATAAAAGAAGAACCACTTAGTAAAACAGCAAAACAGCCCTAAAAAAGTTCCAACACAATATTTGAAACGGCTTATAAATTCAAGTTTTTGTATCGGTAGTGTTATGTAATAGTTTTGGTAAGAGTAACAGTATTAAAATACAATTCAACTGAAGTGTTAAAAACAAAAATTAAAATGAATGCAAGAAGTAACTCTACGACACAGAAAAAAAAAACAAACTTAATTACCTGGTACCGGTGGTAAAATTATGTCTATTTCTGGATAAACTAAAAAAAAAGAAAAAAGTTTCTATTAATCTTCCCAATTTCAATTATTTTTTAAATTATTGTTTTTTTTTTTACATTGGTGATATATTTTAATATGATTGTAATTGGATTATTTATATAATAACGTAAAAAAAATGTGTTTCTAATGTGTTATATACCTGGTGGGGGAGGTACAGGTGGCAGAGGTTCTGCAATAAAAAACAAAAAAAAATTAACAAACTAAAGTAAAAAAAAAGTATCAGTTAATCTTCTCAATTTCAATCATTTTTAAATTTATCACACAAATAAAGCAAACGGTTTCAAATGTTATACCTGGTGGCGGAGGTAGAGGTTGTGGATATTCTGCAATAAAAAGTAGAAAAAAATAAACATAAGTAAACTGCATAAAAAAAGTTTCAGTTAATCTTTCCAATCATTTTTAAATGTATCACATAATTATTTAAAAAAAAAATGTGTTTCAAATGTTATACCTGGTGGGGGAGGTAAAGGTGGAAGATGTTCTGCAATAAAAAAATAGAAAAAATAAACTTAAACTAAACTACTAAAAAAAGAAGAAAAAAGCACATTTCATTCAATCTTCCCAATTTCAAACATTTTTAAATAATCACCTATGTGTAATATAGGAAAATACAAAGTGTTTCAAATGTTATACCTGGTGGCGGAGGTAGAGGTTGTGGGTGTTCTGCAATAAAAAAATAGAAAAAATAAACTTAAAGTAAACTACTAAAAAAAGAAACAAAAAAAATAACGTTTCAGCTAATCTTCCCAATTTAAATCATTTTTAAATGTATCACATATAAATGTAATAAGGAATAATAAATTGTGTTTCCAATTTCAATTATTTATAAATAAATATATCACATAAATAATGAAAAAAAAATGTGTTTCAAATGTTATACCTGGTGGAGGTGGAGGTGGAAGAGGTTCTGCAATAAAAAATAGAAAAAATAAACTTAAACTTAGTGTAACAAACTGTAGTGTGCGTAGTGTAGTACTTAGTGTTATTATTATTATTAGTGTAATAAAATAATAAATATTATAAAATGTAATCTGTAATTTCTTTTTAATCAATGTTAATATTTTAAACAGGAAAGATTTGTATTTTTGTTTTTAAACTTTATCACCGAGTGATAAGGTTTCTAGCAGCGCTATGCCCGCGTGTATTCTACTTACATGCGGGCATACTGCTGCTAGTGGTTGATAAAATCAGCATTTACATTCTAAATCTTCTAAAATTTTAAGAGCCCACATGGTCTCCGCTGCTGCTACGACTGTACTCTATAGAAACGGAATACATAAAATACCTGGTTCCGGATGAACTATGCGCGGAACTGGTTCTGTCAACAAAGTAATTATCACGAGTTTGTGAATCGAAACAACAATTTAAAGAATATGGAAGACAAGATTTTTATCAGTCAAGCCTCTTGAAGGGTCTACTAAAACATTGAAGATGGAAGAAAAAATAAACCAATAAAAACCGAGACATTACCTGGCACCGGAGGAGATGGTATTATTATTTCAATGACTGAAATGAATACAGAGGAAACAAATTACACCAAAATCGTTAATATAACTTCAATCTATGATAATGTTTATTTAGAATTTAATATACCTGGTTGAGGTGGTAATGGTGTTGGAAGAGGTTCTGCAAAAAGAATTAAACCAAAATATAACTTTACCTTTGAAATAATTCTATGACCATTAAAACCAGAATACGAGTACAACAATATGTTATCATATTTCAATATTCAAAACAAAGCCCGATGTACAATAATCTGCATATGTTGAGACTTTTAAGTAAGAGCTTATTTTACCTAACGGCGCAGGTGGCTGAGGCGATGTAGAACGATTAAGTGAGGTAATATCAATTAGATATGAAGAGTTAAACCAAGGATACTGAATTTTTTTGCAAAATATTTGAAGAAAATAAAGATCTATCATAATTGTATACCTGGAGGAGGTGGATTCTGTGGTACTTCTGGAATTAAAACAAAATAATTAGTATTCAACATTGCTTCAAAAATTTCATTAGTTCAAAAAATTACGGGATAATTAGCCTTCGTAAATGTACCTGGCGGTGGCGGCGGTGGTGGCAGTGGTGATGGTGGAGGAGGTACAGGAGGTAGCTCTGTGAAAATCCACAATTTAAACCATAATATAGATTTCCTACAACCACAACATGATTTATAAATACTTACTTCATATTCTAAGCACATGAGAAATAAATAAACTGATAACCACCAAAAAGCACTGACTGACAAGATCTCATCTACAATACCAAAGTCTAGAATACCAATAGGCACTGAATTACAAAAACAAACGGCTCAAATCAATCCAATATATAAAACGTAGGTAGAATGGACAGAAAAAAAATAAGTGATGATGCAGGTGCTGGCAATTTTAAAATGAATATCTTTTATAGAATACACACAAATTAGAATTATATTCAATGTATAAAGCCTCAAAATATACCTGGTTGAGGAATTAACGGAAGTGGAGTCAATGGTAGTGGTCCTGTTGACAAAATAATGTAAACCAAATACAAATTTTAAAAACCAACTGAAACTCAATACTGGAATCGCTAATGATAATGCAATATCTGAAGACTCACATGAAACCACGAAAACGAAATTGGTTTTGAAGAAGTGACTGCTATGTCATTCTTTAAGAATGCCATTAAACCACACAATAAAAATAAGTTACTGCTTGGAAAAAATCGCTGACCGTTCTTCCATTCTCTATTAAAAACGATACTACAAGGAATACTATATCAGTTTCAATCAAGATGTCGTGAAAAGAACTGATTTTAAACAAAGTGATTTTATTATATACCTGGTTCAGGAAGTTGTTCTGGCTGAGGAGCTGATACAAAATGATAATTTGTAAATATTAATCATAAAATAAATCGAAAATATAACCAAAATATTAATGTACTTAAGCTATTTTATTTATTATTATTTACCTGGCGGAATTTCAGGTATTTCTGGAGCTAGTAATAAATAAAATAATAAGGCTAGTTTTCTTTTGATTTCAAATTCAATTTAATGATCATAAAAGTATCAGACATCTAACCAAACTAAGAATTTAATAAATAGATTTACCTGGCGGAATTTCAGGTATTTCTGGAGCTATAAACAAAATAATTAGGCTAGTTTTTTTTTGAGTTTTAAATTCAATTTGATGATCATAAAACAATCACACATCTAACCAAAGTAGGAATGTAATCAACGGATTTACCTGGCGGAATTTCAGGTATTTCTGGAGCTAGTAACAAATAAAAAAATTACGCCTAATTTTCCCTTTGATTTTTTTTTTAAATCAATTTAATAAACCTAAAAATATACCTGGTTGGGTAGGCCGTGGTGGAGAAGGTAATGGTTGAGGTTCTGTGAAAACATCAACCAAAATATACCTTTTTTTTGGCAAGTGATTTATTTAAATTTGAACCCTGAATTATCTAGAGGTGGTACCTATTGACTGTGATGTTATTTTTAGAGTTAGTGTAGATTAAATTGTATTAGGCTACCATATTATCTGGACAATATTTTGAATCGTTATCAGCATTATGTGAAGTAAAGAAATGTGGTCCGGAGCGAGGAGGAGTGGCAGGCGGTCGCCGACTTCTGCGAAGCAGTAATGCTCGCAAAGAAGGAGGCCGAACGCATCAGGCAACGGCGTTATTGCCGCCGCCGCCGCCGCCGGGATTCTGATCCCGATTTCCGGCCACCGTAGGCGCGGGCTTGCGGATAGTGAGCAATGGGTAGCTCGCTTTCCGGCCGTCCGGTAACTATCCGGACCAAGCCCAAGTCGTCGACGGCGCGCACTGTTCCCGCGCGCCTCAAGGAGTTGTCAGCAACAGCAGGGACCCAGCCGGGTCGAAGCCTACTGGGGCCAGGGTTAACCGAAAGGGCGCTCGAGCCCCGGTATGAAGGTTCGAAGGAACGGGGTGGGTCTTTTAGTCAGTAAGAGTCTGACACTATCTCCTGCTTCGCCCAAGAGCGGGGGATGTCAATGCATGATTTTTTCCCACCATAAAAAAAAAAGTAAACAAATGTACCTGGTTGAAGGGGCAATGGAGGTGAAGGTAACGGATGCGGTGCTGTAAGAATAACCATAATATAACTAAGCCTTAGACCCCAACACTAGCTATACCAATTATAATATTATATCAAAATACCTGATGGCTTCAGTGGTTGTGGTGGTATTACTGCAAAAATTATATTAATTAGCAATATTGTGCGAGCCCACTTATCCGGAGCCTAAACTTGAAACGTGGCAAAACATAAAATTCAGAGAAAGCGAACTGCGGCTGTAAATTACTCGGAGGAATTGGTGATGTTATTAGTTCTGGAACTAATACTGAAATGTGATATATAGGTACATTAATTTTCTGTCATATTGACAGGGAGAGCTCCTTGTTAAAATCATTGAGGCATATATCTACCTCGAAAGTATTAAAACAACTAATTTGAAAGATGTAAAAAATGAACTCAAATCATGAAGGGTTTTTAATTACCTGGAGGTGGAATTGGTGGCGTTATTACTTCTGGAACTAATTCAGGAAAAATAAGTCATGCTAACTAAAATAACCAGGTAAATTCATTGAAGTCTAAAATTTACCTGGTTTAAGTGGTAAAGGAGGTGGAGGTGACGGTAGAGCCGGATTCTCAGGTAGATTTTTTTCTACTATTTCTGGAACTGATTAAGAACAAAGGATTTAGACTCTTGAAGAAGAAAATTCTTTAAATTCAAAATCTATAAGTGCTGACTCAAATGTACCTGGTAACGGAGACTGGGGCGGTGGCAGAGGCCCTGAAAAACGTGTTTACGGTTTTTTTAGCCAACAGAAGCAACTCACTATTGGAATCAAATCGAGATTTTTTTTAATACTCGTATATCAAATGATAAATAATGTTTATTTTGCAACAATTTTTTCATTAATGTTAAATAGTTTAGGCCTAGCTAAACATCCTGAGAAAAAACATCGAAACCAACTTAAAGATTTCTTATTAAAGTTACTTAAAAGACTGAAGGTATATTGTGTAATTAGATAAAAATAATACCTGGTGGTTGGGGCAGAGGTGCTGGAAGGATTGATTACAATTTCGTAAATAAATAGGAGACTCGGTATTCATTGTCCAATAATGTTAAACTATTTTATACTGGTGGTATTATTTCAATATTATTAGAACGAAGAAATTCCGCTAATATAGTGAAAATTTAAAAGTAGTAACTGAAAAGATACAGTCATAAATATGTCTGATATTTGAGACATTTACGGTGAATGAAAGTAAAGAAACACATACATTGATTGTGTTATTATTTTAAGGTTTCACATAATTTTGTACCTGGAGGCTGAGGTGGTGAGAGCGGAGGTACTGAAAAATATACATTATGTAATTTTTGAGGGTTGTAGCTGGGAGGAGCTAACTTGAAACATTCGTTAAGGACAAACATGAGGTGATTAATATGTTTAAAACATTTCAAACTGAATTAGTTGATAGGTATTTGTGTAGGCAATTAACCTGTTGTGAAGTTACCTGGAGGTAGATAAGGTGATGATATTTCTGTAACTAATACAGAATGTTATGAATGTAAATGTAACTAATTTTATTTCAAATTCAATATTTGCAAAATTTTGAATGTACCTGGTTGCAGAGGCAATGGAGGTGGGGGTATTGGAAGTTCTGTGAAAAAGTATAATGTGATGATAATATTCTTCAGAAGTTATGCTAGTTATTTCTAGTTGTAAAGGAATAATGTTTACAGCTAGGACTTTGCTAAGTACTACTTAGCATCAGGTTTACCAATTATTTAGCAAAAGAGTCATAATCCATTTGTGCTCTTATGTAAACAATTATGTTATTCCTGGTGGAGATAATGGTTGTGGCACTGGTTCTGTAGAAATTTAATTTGTAAATATGATTTACAAGTATTATGAATATGACATAAGAACTACAAGATAAATAACGTCATTATTGCATACTCTTTTACCTGGAGCAGGAATGCCTGGCGGAAGAGGCACTGGAGGTTGGGACAGTGGAAGTGGTTCTGTTAAAGAGTAACATAAAGAGTAGAAAGAGATTCACATTACATTTAAGCTCTTATGCAAACAATTATGTTATACATGGTGGAGGTAGAAGTTATGGCACTGGTTCTGAAGAAATTGATTTTGTAAATATGATTTACGGGTATTATGAATATGTGTTGAGAATAACACAATATAAATAACGTGATTATTGAGCCTGGGATATGAAAACTCTTAATTTACCTGGAGGAGGAATGCCTGGCGGAAGAGGCACTGGAGGTTGGGGCAGTGGAAGTTGTTCTGTTAAAGAGTAACAAAAGTAAATAAATAGCTTTTAATTTAACTTTAAAGTTAAATGTGTTGTTATGGGATGATAACTGTGTATTCTTGACTGTACAGAAAGTGGCTATGATAATACTAGAAAAAATTTAAAAACGTATCAACTATATTCGAGCATAATAGTCAGAAAAGCAAACTTGAAATATTTAATAAGACATTAGTGGGAGGGACCAACATAATAGATTTATTGCATTCAATCGAAAATGAAATTATAGAAATATAGGAATATTTATTTACCAGGAGGTTGTAATGGTGGGTTTATAATTTCTATTATTTCTGGAACTAATGACAAAAGAAAAAATTAGGACCCTGTTTAAATAGTTTGAATGGCTAACATAATATATTGTAGTCAATATATATGATATAGAAAATTCGCTGAAAGTGGTGCTTTCACAATACCACTTTATCCGAATTTTCTGTTTTTATTTCGAGTTAATCGAAATGTATATTTGCTTTTCATAGTTAACCCATATTTAGAAACATCACAGTGAGGACATATTTGTAATGTTAACTTGTCAAGTATGGGCTTTTAGCAGAGGTACTGTGATAGACGTTGTGAGTGCAGTTTTCATCGCCATAATATATCTTATCTCTATTGCCTGTATCTTGTCAATGTCATAATCATTAATATTATTTTAATTGATCTACTCGTCTAATTGTTCTTTGTTAAAACTTAACGTTCAATCTTAACAGTACCTGGCTGAAGAGGTGCTGGAGGAGGAGGTAACGGTGGTGGTACTGTGGAAATGTGAATCAAAATATAGCATCACCTTACCACCAATAATAAAAAAATTATTCAGCTTTATAAATTATTACAAAACGATATTAAATTATAAAGATACCTGTTGGCGAAGAAGGTTGATGTTGTACTGAAAGCAATTTACTAGTCAAAATTGATCTCTGAATCTAGTGTTCAGGAAGATAAATGTAAAGTATTCATCAGTAATATAATTGATATAACTTTCCTTTATATAATGTAAAATGATTCAACCTTCATGGTAATAAATAATAAAGGAAATTCGAAGTATTACCTGGAGGAGAAACCGGTGGTGCTATTGTAGTAACATCTTTTGTAGAAAGAGTAAAGTTAAGTAGAAAGAAAAATTATAATATTGCATGAGTAGATAGAATTCGAAATGATTAATTATCTACAAATGCACAGTATACCAGCTTGATAAACTATAGGTGGAGGTAACGATAGTGGCTCTGGAGAAAAAGTAATCCAAAATATAATTTTGGTTTGATCACCTACCAAATATTTGAACCAAACTTTGTCATAACAGGTGAGAGAGTAAGATTAATACAGAATTATTGTAACTAATGGTATGTGTTACAACGGTTTTGGGAAAAAGTCGCGTGTTAAAATAACATAATAGCCTTAGTTCCTTGTGTGATAAATGTGAAATTGATCGGAGTGAATCTTTTTTTTTCTGAAACCTTTGCATTTAAGTTGAATACCTTTGCCCACGAAAGTTTTAATATTAAACTTGACAGTTACAAGTTTGAAAATAATCAAAGTATATACCTAGCGGTGTTGGTGGTGGTGCCAAGGGTGCTGCAAAAAATTATCTTGTCAAATTGATTTTATATTTAATTCAAAATAGGTCAAAGAGACTAAAAAGCTGATACTTTTAAGAAAAAAAAAATATTACTCGTGATAATAAGGAGTGAGAAGAGTTTGTGTCGGTGCTAGTGGCAAAATTATATCAATTTCCATAAATGATGCGGTCATAAATATGTCTTATATATAAGTAAGATTTGTGGTGAGATAAAGTGAAGTACCACATGTTGATTGTGTAATTATTTTAAGGTATCACATAATTTTGTACCTGGAGGCTGAGGTGGTGAGAGCGGAGGTACTGAAAAATACACATTATGTAATTTTTGAGTATTCTAGCCGGGAAGTGCTAACTTGAAGCGTTCGATATAAACAATCTTGGAGTGATTAATATGTTTGAAACATATTGGACTGAAGTAATTGAAAGATAAACAATCCAAGTTACCTGGCGGTAGACGTGATGGTATTTCTGGAACTAATGCAGAAATAACATCAAATAAATAACATAAACGTAAATAGTTTGATTTTAAATTCAATATAGTTCGTAAAATTTTAAATATGCCTGGTCACAAAAGTAATGGAGTTGGGGAGGCAACGGGAGTTCTGTCAAAAAGTTTAAGATGAAAAAAGATATTCTTCAGAAGTTCTAGTTGTGGAAAAATAATATTTACAGTTTAGGACTTTGTTAGACTGGACGTATCAGGAATACCAATTAAATAGAAAAAGAGTCAAATTACATTTGAGCTCTATGTAAACATTATGTTATACCTGGTGGAGGTTGAGGTTGTGGCACTGGTTCTATAGAAATTGAATTTATAAATAAGATTTACAAGTATTAAGAATATGTTCTGAGAGTTATACAATATAAATAACGTCATTATTGAGCCTGGGATATGAATACTCTTAATTTACCTGGAGCAGGAATGCCTGGCGGAAGAGGCACTGGAGGTTGGGGCAGTGGAAGTGGTTCTGCCAAAGAGTAACAAAAAGAGTAGAAAGAGAGTCATATTATATTTGAGCTATTATGTAAACAATTATGTTATACCTGGTGGAGGTAGAGGTTGTGGCATTGGTTCTGTAGAAATAGAATTTGTAAATATGATTTACGAGTATTATGAATATGAGCTGAGAATTCTACAGTATAAATAACGTCATTATTGAACTTGGGATATACTACTACTATTTTTTTACCTGGAGGAGGAATGCCTGGCGGAAGAGGCACTGGAGGTTGAGGCTGTGGAAGTGGTTCTGTCAAAGAGTTACAGAAACAAATACATAGCTTTCAATATAAATTCAAAGTTATATAATATGTTGTTAAGGAATTATAATTGGCTATCTCTGATGGTTGAGAAAGTGACTTTGGTATTACTGGATAAAGTAACGTTTAAAGTATCTTAAAGCATAACAATAATTTTGCATTTAATCACCCACCACAAGTTTTTCACTTGACAGTTACAAGTTTAAGATTAATCAAAATATATACCTGGCGGAGTTAGTGGTAGTGGCAAGGGTGCTGCAAAAAATAATGTATCAAAATAATTTAAAAACGTATTTTTGTATTTTACATGAAATAAGTTAAAGAGAATAAAAAGCAGACACTTTTCAGACAAATAAATAAATAAATGGATAATTTCAAATTATTACTCCTAATTACCTGAAGGTGGAATTTGCGGGGGCAATAATCAAAGTATATACCTAGCGGTGTTGGTGGTGGTGCCAAGGGTGCTGCAAAAAATTATCTTGTCAAATTGATTTTATATTTAATTCAAAATAGGTCAAAGAGACTAAAAAGCTGATACTTTTAAGAAAAAAAAAATATTACTCGTGATAATAAGGAGTGAGAAGAGTTTGTGTCGGTGCTAGTGGCAAAATTATATCAACTTCAACAACTAAAGCAGAGGGAAGAGATTATGAATCAATGATGTTTAAAATATTTAAATCCATTATTATCTACACTTCTGACATGTATGTACCTGATTGAGGAGGTGGTGGTGGTGGTGATAATGGGAGTGGTTCTGTAAAAACCAACAAAAATTATGTAATATTAAATTGAAGATATTTTGCTGTATCTTGTCATGAGTGCTAAAATAATAGTATTATACCTGGTGAAGGAGGTTGTGGTGGTAGAGGTTCTGCAGAAAATTAATGTTAAATATATCTATATGTTGTAGCAGAGTGATATCATTTTATATTATTTCAAAAAATTGGTTTGTTAAATATCATAAGTAAAAAGTTGTATACCTTGTGGAGGAGGTGGAATATTTGGTAGTGGATGTGGGGGTAATGGTGGTAACGGAAGAGGTGCTGAAATATAACCTTGGTTATATAATAAAATTCACTTTGAGCACAAGTAAAGTACAAAAAATCTAGCCCTTGAGACGGAACAACTCATTGAACAAAATAAATGTAGGCTACCTAAAAAAATATAATTTACCTGGTTCAGGACTCGGTACGAATGGTGAAGCTATAACATACAATTAAAATATGTAAATAATTTTATGTGTCTCTAGCATCAAATTGATTGTGTTGCTGTAGGCAAATCTAAAACAAGGAATATATTAGGAACAAAATTGAGCGAACAACAACGCCTATCATTAAAAACTCAACAATTTACTTGACCGTTTGAAAGACAAAATCTATCAAAAAATCATAAGATAACATGATTCAAACAACCAAAAATGCTGTCGAACACCCGCTACACCCGCTAACAAAAAGCCACTTGATGTATAAACTAAAGAAATCCGAAAGACCAGAGACGAAAGAAACGACCAGATAGATCAAAATAATGACAACGTAACTTACGCGGTGGAGGCGGTAAAGGTACGGCCTGCTGTTCTCCCGCTGTGAAAAATCAATAACATTTACTTACTGATACCCTACCTAGCCTGGTTACAAAAGAGGTGGAATATATACTCCAAAGATTTAAATCGGCAGATTTATCCAATCACGTCAAAATATGGCCACGTATCTGTTTCGGTTTGGTACAACTGATAAACACAATATATTTCGCTGCCATCGACACGCCATGCGATGTGTGCGATATTCTCAGTTTTGGGTTTAATGATTTAAACTTTGGAGTATATACATAGAATGATGTGGTTGCTTACGGAAGCACAGGTTGCAGGCTGCACACTTAGAGTATAGGAGTCCTGAAGTAGTGAAGCAGGCGCAAACGTAGCAGATGTTGTTCCTGTTCTCGTAGTACATCTCTCCTGCTGAGTTGCATCTGTGTACTGGCTCTGTAGGGAAAAGGAAACGCAAATTATTGAATAACTTGATTTTGGACTTAGCTAAGAATCCTCTCACTATTACATAAAACATAAACATGTACCCATTCTTTATCTATCCATTAAAAAAAAAAATGTTAAATCACTCTTTGTAAGTATCGTGCATGAAATGTGAATATATACGTTTTTGAATGAATAAATTTATTACAATATGCAAATATTCCTACCCTATAAACTGGATACTAAATATTATAAAAAATAATAATATTAAGTCTACACTTGTCATTAATATTTGATAACAAGTATTTTGAATTGATATGAATATTTGATTATTTCCAGTGCCCTCCGAATGTTACAATAGTTGAATAAAGAAGGCTACTCTAAGTTAGGCTGTTTAGAACCAACTACCTAGCCTTCCTTACTTGCATTAGTGAGTCCAACGTAATTATATTGGGACTTACCGAAGCTGATTAGTTCTTCGGGGTGAAACATACGAGTTTCGTCAGAGTCAGAGTCCTCTGCAGTTAATTCGGCACTTTCCTCTGCAAAAGAAAGATTATTTGTTGTTTTCTGATAGATAGAAGCGGATTTATCACCATAGTTTTAAGCATTCATATATTCAATTCTATTTCTGACTATTTGTACTCTATTGTTTCGTTACTTCGTAAATTTTCCGGTTAATAAAAAAATCTTCGGTCGGGAAAAGTCTCCTTGTTCCGTTGTCTGAACGTGTGGCCTAGCAGTAACCCCTTTTTTTTAAACCATATTGCTAAGTTCCCTCGAATGATGACAATTACCTGATGATTCTTGTGAAGCTGACTCTAGTACATGCCCAGATCGAAGCAGCTCGGTGCTGTCTGGTGCGGAATCTGAGAGCTCGACTGTCGAAACTTGATACAAAAAAAAAATACAAAAAAAAAAAAATTAAACATCTAAATTTCTTAAACAAAAAAAAAGTAAAATAATATTAATAACGAGTTAATAAGTAGATATTTAAATAATAAAAAAAAAATATTCTTTTACTTGTCCAAGTTGACAATGTGAAGTGAAAGCATATAGCTGTGTGTAAAATGGTCAACTGTGTATTCAAAATTCGAGATAATCGTAATTTCAATCCATTGCCGCCAAAAGTCTCGACCATAGTTTTGTACATTAGTAATTAAAAGACCCTAAAAATTTGGATACAAAGGAATTTGAACTATGTCGTTTATGATATAGGGCTAATTGTTCAAAGTTTAAATAATTACCTAAAATTTTAGACTAAGACAAGACTGACTCACCGCTATCGGGCCGGGCTGTGACCCCCACAGCCAACAAGAAGAGAAGCCATAGGCTCCTCTTGATCTTCAACATTTTCATGGACCCTTTACTTGGACCCAACAGTGAGTGGCGCCCAACTCACCGAAGATACCGATTTCGTCAGCTCCAGCACTATTTAAACCTTTTTCCTTTACGCATTGAAACGCATGCCGAATCAATTTGATTATTAAATTCACAATAATATATAGTGTTTAATCTTATTTTTAATATATTTAAATTTTGCACGAAGCGTAAACGTATCAGAAAATTAATTAAGTATTTACGTAACTCTTTGTTGTTGTTAAGTGAAGACATCTTCCTGGAATTTCTGCAAACGGTTGTGGGCGACATTCCTGACATTCCAGGAAATGGGTCAATATGTCACTTGCACCGTGTTGCCGGCTGTCGCCTTTGAACGCAATAGCAGTCATATTTATCTTTTCAAATATACCTCGTATTTCTCCAGTATTTATTGAGTTTCTGAATGTTATTTACTTTAATATTGAATGTTATGAGACCCTGCATATCTTCGGATATTACGTATCTATATTATTTACTATTGGATCTCTGTATTATTATAAATCTAATGTGTTTAAAGTACTTACAGTCATCAAAATACTACCCTTTTAAGTTCAAAAATCATATCAATTGTAACAAAATCTTTGTTTCATCAAACAATTGTTAATTCAAGCTTTGAACTTGGAAGACTGATGAAACGGTTTTGAATTAAATTCACAAATTTAATAAGTTTTAATTTCATCACTCCCCAAAGTATTTAACACCACAATGACATAAAATTACATTTAAAATGTCTGAAAAACAAGAGCAACAGTCGGGGTGCTTCGCCACAATGGGGCGGGGGCCGGAAACGGGGCTCCAGCGGAACCGGAAGTGCGACCCACTAATGACGCTCCGTGGCGCCATCTACGTGCAGCCTGCGTGAACCTTCACCATTGTTGTTGGGATGGAATTTTCCAAATGTGTTGTGTGAAATTTTAATGATATAATAATATTATGAATTTGGTCAGGATGTGGTCAAAAATATACGAACTGAATTTTAGTATAGAATTTATGAAAAATAATGTTAGTAATTTTTATAAAAACTCCTAGTAGTATTCAGTTTTGCTTATTATTCTGTAAATTACCAGCAACCTACATAAAAATCCCATGGGAAATCATACAGAGCAATACCAGATTCAATTATCCAAAAATCATCCATAATTTCATCCAACAGTCCGAAATCCAATTGGATTCGAACAACAAATACAAGCAAATACCAGAAAAATCTATTTGAAAACGAATCAGTCCCATTTGGCGGGAACATGATTGATTAAAACCAAGATGGCCGACATTGTTATTGACAGCTGACATTGCTGTAATCGTCCAGTAGTTTTTGAGAAGAAATTGATTTTATTTTATAAATTGTGACTGTTAATTTTTTCCTTATAATGTAAATAATTATGAAAAAAAAAACAAAAAATTACTGTTAACTTATATTTAATCAAAAACTGGGCAAGTGCGAGTCGGGCTCGCGCGCTGAGGGTTCCTTACAACCTTACCTGTGAAAACAGTTCAATTCCCGAATGGAGCCTCGAAGATTTTTCTGAATCGTATATTTATCTACCAATAAGACCTTGCTTTATACCAAATTTAAAGATTCTGGGTCAACGGGAAGTACCCTATGAATTTTAATTCTTTTGAGAGTATCGAAATATACTTTTTTGCGTCATAAACGGCCGGTCTTCATTAACTTAGAAGTTTGTTTTTTTCACAGCTTCAAGGGACTGCACACTTGAGTGTATGGTTTATAACTCTATACTTCCACGCGATCCCGAGAAAAAGAGTCTTGACAGACAGACAGACAAATGGGCCACAAAGTGTTCCTATAAGACTTCCTTTTTTTCTTTTTGAGGTATGAGACCCTTAAAACTAAAAACAAGGAATATCAACGTAGGAATATACCTACTTATTATGCTTTTTTCCACTTAACCTAAATTGTACTAATTTAGGAAAACCCAAACATGTTCTTTTTTCTCCAAAACCATTAGATAAACCTAGAAAAAGTATTTGAAAAGGATGCTTACATATCATTACTCGGGTTACCTGAATTACTGATTAAAAGGCTCCTCGGGGAGTTTTTCCTTTGCCGAAGTTTCCCCTAACTAGTTGCTAAGTGGCAACATACATTCTATTTCAGTATGAACAAAAAGAATTCTGATTTTGAATACGAATAAGGATTTTTATTTATTTCAAAGTTATCATGCCTTTTCTGATTTATCTCAGAGGGAATATTTTAATAATGAGGTCTAGAAAACATAATTATATGTCGTGGCATATACATATTCTTTATTGTAAACCATATAAAATAAATTAGGAGCTTAAAATGAATAGGGTGTTACAATGAGCGGTGAAATAACACTAAAACCGAATTTCTCTAAAAATGTTTAAATTAAGTATAAGTAAATACCATCGATGTTATGTAATTAATAAAATTAAATAATCTTTGTATGTCTTATACGATTTATTTTATATAAAAAGACATATCAAGATTGTTTACAAATACAAATAAACAGATGGAGTATGGTTTAAGTGATCCTTGTCCACATTTGACCAGATGATGTTGTGCTAATTTTTATTGATGTATCTTAAGTTCTATTATTACTTAAATGAATGAAAAAATTAAAAATAGTTTATTCGCAGAAAAAACTCGCTTTGTTTATATACTTTCTTTATAATAATTATTGGTTTATTATGTATAATTATTGTTTTATTATGTATAAGTAGTTTTCGAAGACCAAATTATTCATGTTTGTCTTGTCTTGTTGCAGGTATGACATGAAATGAAACATCGACATCAATAGCCACAGCTAAGTTAAAATATTTCTGATAGGAAACCACATTGGTATATTCCTATATTTCAGGGAAGTCTGTTTTTTAATCCCTGATAATGACTTGTGACTTGAAAATTTGAATGTTGCATGTTTTTTCGATTTCATAAATAGTGAGGCAACGCAATCGATATTGACCAAAATTTCGAAAAGAATTCGTTTACTTAAGTGTTTTCCTAAATATTTTCGAGCCGACTCATTATGTCTACTTCTACTAAAAATATTTTTTTTCATACTTTTATAGCTTTATCGTCTTCACTATCGATATATCCCTACTTGTCTTTCACACAGTCTATACATCATGTTATAAGTCTTACCCTCCCTTTTTAATTATTTCATTATCACCCATCATTGCAGCCAAAAGACGTCCAATGTTGGACAAAAGCTTCCCTCAAGTGTCGACATAACGATCGGTCTTGTGTATCTCACGTCCATCAGATTCCCGCTACCCTCACCACGTACCATTTCATGTTCTCACTCAAAACTTTCCTCAAGATATTCCCTTCATTCTTTCCCATCACGAGTTCATAGCATGATAGCTGACTTCTACGTAACTTTTCAGTCATTCGTGCCATTTTTAGATTTCCTCTTATGTGCTCTATTACCTACTGGGTTCATTCTCCATCCTTGTGACCCTCGTTAGTCAGTAAACTGCGCAGCGTCAGCTCCCCAGGGTCGCTGCAGGTGTCCTGATCAAATCTACATACATAGGTTGTATGTTCATGCAATTTAAACTTTGCTGTTTACCGAGGTCAAGTTGTTATGCTGTAGAAGTTGGTAGTAAATCATTTGTGAGTGGAAAGTTATTATTGTTTGCACAGTTTATGTGTTGTTAATTTAACTGTTGGGTTTTACTAAGGTCATGTAGCTTTAGAACTTAAATCGTTGTATGATCTTGTCAGTCTAGAATCACACATAGGCTTTTTTTCTTTACTGAACCATATTTTGGAACTGTGCGTCTTTAATTAGTTTATTAATCCAATTAATATTTAAAACACTGTTAAAAAATTTATAAGCACTAATATTACAACAATACGTGTTGGATACGCCCAAACATTTACTACTTTATTATATGCTTTTCTAGTAACACATAGAAAAAAAAACTTTCATCACTTACCTATCCACGTAATATTTATAATAATCTCCTAATAGATCCAACATACAGCCTACTTTACATAAATAACTCCTCGACTCATTTCAATTTCAAAAGCTCTATCAATATCACGAAATATTCCCAAATACCAGCTTTTCAGCGCTCCCCAACTGTTCGGAATGAACGAAAACTTTCAGCGTTTAAAATACCGAACGATACATCAGTGGTGCCATCTGCCGGCGCCATAATGGAAACTGCCAGAGTTAGCACGAATACATGATGGGGATTTTCATGAAAAGCAATTCAATAGGTGCAGTTTCTACTGGATTCATTTGGCTGGTTGTTTGTGGTTTCGTGTTGGAATATGTAGATATTGAAATAAACCTTCAAGGTAAAACCTGCAAACGTTGCAGGACAATCCTGAGTCAATCAAAAGAGTCATATTGTCATACAAAGAGCTGCTGACGGAAAGCGGTGGGTTTTTAGCCAGTAGAATCTTACACTCCCTCTCTCTCGCTCCGTACAGATCAGACGAATGATTACAGATTGATGAATTAACAACCTCTAAAAAAAAGGACAATTAGCTTTAGATGTCGGACTAGGGATCGCTACCTTAACCTTCTCGAGTTAAGCATTGTTATACGGGAAGGATGCGTAACTGAACTTATTGTCAAGGTTATTTCTATAAGTAGTAGTAATAGTCACTTCTCAATAATTCTAGGTTTCTTCTGTCGTCTAAAATCGTTGGCATACAAGGATTTCCCTTCGGACATCAACCTACTTATTTGCCAAGAGTTGTTTACATCGACACGTGGACCTGTCCGCTTAATTTTACTTTTTAATAGGTATAGGTATAATAAACCTGCGTCAAATCTTCAGCCTTACCTGCTAACGTTGTGCAAGTCTTCCCATAATTACCCCTGTAATTACAAAGGTCAGTGACCGCTGTTCTGTTTGTGAACATGAAACTGTAATCACCTTGGAACACCCATGGGAATGTAGCTGGTCGCTCTTTGTAATACTACATTGTTCTAAAGTGTTACTTAGTTATGTCATCCACAAACATGGGAATCTTGATCATTTTAGAAGTTCGGTATTACTTAGACTTCATCATCGTTATTTAATCAGTAAATAAACTATTTATTTTTCTTATTTCGCCCTTCAATAATAAGTACATATACATATATGTATAAAAAATATTTTCAATATTATGTAAATGATAATGATAAATGATACTTAATTTGGAAAAAAGGTTTTAAAAAACACTTTACACGTCCATTTATTTTTTCGTCAGTTTAAACTAAATGAGGCCGGTGTTTCCTTGCTGACTACCCTGAAAAGAAACACCGAAACAAACTCAGGGGTCAAAGTCTCTTTTAAAGTCCATACAGTCAATATGTAATGGTCAAAAGCACATGAGAACCGTACAGATTTGAGTGGACCTTTCCAGTCAGTGCAAGCATTTATCAGTATTCGCAAAGCTCAACTCAGGACTCTTAAGGAGCTCAACGACTTTAAGAACAATACCAAGGAAAGGACATTTAATGAGGCCGCAGAAAATACTCAAATTGCCAGACATACCTACGTAAAAATTACCGAAAAGAAAAACAAGCAATCAAAATAGTCACATTTAAACGCTCGTCAAATCATTACTTCTGTGACATCGTGAAACAGTAAGATTTGTTGTAGATGACCCAGGAATGATGATTTCCAACCTCAAAAAATAAGGGTAGATATCGGTAGCTCGCTGTCCGGCCGTCCGGTAACAGTCCGGACCAAGCCCAAGTCGTCGACGGCGCGCGCTGTTCCCGCGCGCCTCAAGGAGTTGTCAGCAACAGCAGGGGCCCAGCCGGGTCGAAGCCTACTGGGGCCAGGGTTATCCGAAAGGGCGCTCGAGCCCCGGTATGAAGGCTTGAAGGAACGGGATGGGTTTTTTAGTCAGTAAGAGTCTGACACTATCTCCCGCTCCGCCCAAGAGCGGGGGTTGTCATACGATGATTTTTCCCATCGAAAAAAAAAAAAAAAAAAAAAAAGGGTAGATATCGGTGACACACTATGACACTCTATAATTATGCTGCCAGGGTTGTCAAGGCATTGAAAATGGCTATACCATAAGCGTTTGGGTCGGCTCATCATATCCTATATCAGTCTTGACTACACTAATTTTATCGGCACTAAACATGATATGCATGATGCCATGTTAAGTTTCTGCGCCACCCTAAGTTCTAAGGTCGACTGGTAAAAAATGCCTAAAGCACTAAGTCCACCTTTGTACAGGGCTTATTACTAGTAAAACAAATAAATAAAATATGCTGCTGATCTCATATATAAGTGAACTTTAGTAATAAAACCTTTTACTACTCGTTTTAACTCATTTTAATTCCACGATTTTGCTACCAAACATAAACCATTTACCTGCCACATATAAACTAATATCAGAAGCAAACTGAGTAACAACAAAATGTTCATAATTCCTGGAGTATGAGAACTTTATGTGTAAACGTCGCGCGGATGCGGCGCGTCATTTGTTGCCATGTCGCTCGGAACACGCGACAAGGTAGGGTTGCCAGCATCGTATCATTTTATGTGGTGATTTTACTGAGTTATTGAAAAGGTTTTTTGTTTTAAGTTTTATAAAAATCGTCGCATTGAGACTAAGTTACACGTCGCAGTCTTCTCCTTTGTATGTTTGTAAATGAACAAGCATAAAACTGCCGTCATAGCTTCTAATCAAAATGAAATTTACCTCCCCTAAAAAAGTATCAGCAGGGTTATTGTACGATACACAAATTCACACAATCAACGGCATATATTTTGACAATTCGACAGTTATTTTTGCGTTTTTTATGTAATCGAGCAGAGGTATAAGTTTGAAGCAATGAGTCGTTTTTCCTTCAATTGTGAAAGAAGTGGGAGTATGTTTTGTAGATAGAGATTTAAGTACCTAGTGTGACAATTCAACAGACTACAATTCTTCAAGTGCACATAAGCAGCCTTATTTATAAAATTTGCTAGCAAAATGACTAACACATAAAAAAAGAAATAACCATGTGATTAGTTTATAGGTTTGGAATTTAGAGCACGCTTGTCAACATTTTAATTAGGCATATGGATAACGTGTTTTTGTAGCAATAAATAGTAATTAAAGGATTCAAATTTCAGAATATCTATACAGAACAAAGCTTCTTTCAAATGATTAGTCAGGTACCATACACTTCTATTCTTCTTCCTTTGAATTAGTTTTTTTTTTTTTTTTTATATATAATTAAGGCCTTAAATGTATACCCTAGGCAGCCCTATATAACTTAAGTATTACTTGAAACTGTTTGCGACACCTCTGTTCCTTACCGCGGTAAATTCTGTTGCTATCCGTACTACAGGTATACCTACAGGTACCTGTGCTTTTAGCAAAGGGAGTCTTTGAGGCGCCCGGAAATGCCTTAATGAGGAATTGTTATTGTACAGGGGTGCTTGCTCAAATTATCTCGCTTCGTTAGAATATGGAATGTAAGGCTGGGGGGTGAAGGTGTGTTTTTGTTTGCAGTTTTGACTGGATTATTATATTTTGTGGTGTCGGATCGCTTAGTTTTTTTACTTTTGTCGATATTTTGTTTTGTGATCACTGAGACGGAAATAATCTAAAAAAATTCTTGATATAAATTACTTCAGTTTAGCGCTTCAAATGCTGTGTTCTATCAAAAACTCGGTTCTGCTGAAGTTAAGGGACTTTATTAGAATAAATAAATATCCAATCAAAGCCTTGCCTTATCTCAACAAAAACTGTCAAAAACTTAACTTTTTGTAGAGAAAGAAAGAAAAACGGAAAAAGCGCAAACTTAAGACATACATTGTAAACAAGGACTAGAAAAATTTCTTCACCATCAACGATTGCATCACTGCTTACCATCAGGACG
The DNA here is from genome assembly GCA_929112965.1 of Mythimna albipuncta. Classification (NCBI taxonomy): domain Eukaryota; kingdom Metazoa; phylum Arthropoda; class Insecta; order Lepidoptera; family Noctuidae; genus Mythimna; species Mythimna albipuncta. The sequence goes on along the minus strand of OV815979.1, from coordinate 19,822,955 downwards.
TGGGATTGCAGTCAAGCACTTGTTTATATCGGATAAAAAAAAAAACATTTCGTGTCCAAAGTATTAAAACAATGAATGAAGAAATCTGAAATTATTTTGATTTATAACTTCTCAAGATTGTCTTGAAATATCTTCACAACAGTCTGTTCTCACTTCAAGATCATTTAAAGCTAAATTAAATGTACCGTGAATAACTAAAAGTCCTTTCCCAAAAACCTTGAACCATTTTACACAAAACGGAGTAATTACAGTAATTAAAAATAGCATCAGTGTAATCTGGAGTGCTCCGAAGTGTCACAATCGTACCTCTCTTCAGATATCTCAACGTAGGGCCTCATGTTCCACAATCTGAAGGATCTTAAGACGCAATTTGCGTTCTTACGTTGGTACCTCCCGTATTTTGTAAGCTTTCAAATATTCGCTTATTTTGTGAATGTGTTTTGTGAGGTTGTCATCTTGTTTATTTTGTAAAAAGGTCAGATGGAATCTTTATAAATTCCGCTACTTTGTCATGTTAAATATAAATGAATACGGCTTTACACTTTTGTAAAATGGTATCGTATAAAAATGAAAAGTACCTAGTATGTACCTATAAACTTCTGAAATCTCAGTCTCTCTCGCTTGACTACTATCACACCTGATAGTAGGCAATAATGTGGTTGACTATGAAGCTCGTTTGCCCGGAAGTAACCTATTCTCTAGAAACGACTTCTCCCGCTCTGAGCGGAGCGGGAGTTAGTGTCTGACTTTTGCTGACTAAACCCACCGGTATTTCTTCAGTTGACATTTGTGTTTCAGGGCCAGCCAGGAATCACCATCCAGTACTGGTATTGGTTTATAATTTTGACATGTCTTTAAAGTAATATTGACAAAAATATTTTTATCATCATTTCAGCCGATAGACGTCCACTGTTGGACCTAAGCCGCACCAAAGTGTCACCACAGCGAACGGTTTTGTGCATCTCGCATCCATCGGATTCCTACAACCTTTACCAGATCATCGGTCCACCTTGTAGGAGGTCTTCCAACGCTGCGTCTTCCTGTACGCGATCGCCACTCCAGAACCTCTTGTGTTTTACGACAAAAATATTTATTACCAACTATAAATTAAACTACGATCATCCATAATAATTCCTTACATCGCCGTTCCTTCCTATAATGACTGATTGACATAATTAATTTTCTAATACACCTCCATATTTTCCCTGAACACACTGACAATGCCATTAATCAGCCCGTGTCTACAACCAGCGGCCTTCCCTGCTGACCCTCATTAGAACAGCTTCCGCCACGGAAGGGCCGGTTCGATTCATTGGCACGCTGTTTGGATGTCCTGTTATTTGCTTTAACCTTCTTGTTAAACGAAAAACCTTATGACATAGTGAAAAAAAGATTTGGTCCTTTTTATCCCTGTTTGCTGTTTTGTCTTCTTGGTCACTCTTGCCAGAGTGATCGTGGTTATCACGAAGGTAGCTCTTTGGTAGCCATCAGGGTACGTCGCACAACTTCCCACCACTTAAGCCGTTGGCATTCATCCGGCCACTCGTTGAATGGGCCGCCAACAGTCGTTTCGTTTTGGTCAAGCCAACGCATCGTTAATCTGCCACGCGGCGATACTCGGTCCAGGAGACCCCGACCATTTTACCCCTCTTTATAATTATACTTCTATTCTATAATCATAAGAATTGTTTAAAAAAAATGGTTACAATACCAATTATTTACTGCAGCCGCCATTTATCATGCCACCAACCAAAGAAGGGTTTTTTTAAATGTCTAATCTTGTTGCGAATGGAGTATATATACATGTATTCTATATAGAATAATTGTTAACTTGAGCTCTATGCTACACGTTACTTCTTGGCAAGCCATGTGTCAGATTTTTGTGGTTTCTGGCTATTCCTAACCAGACTGTCAAAGGTCTGCTTATAACACCTAGAACTAACTTACTAAGTGTCCTTACCGAGCCACGAAGGAATCTACACTAATATTATAAGGAGGTCAAGTTTGTTTTTTGTTTGTAGAACGTAATCTTTGAAAGTACTGGTCCGATTGCAAAAATTTCTTGACCTATAGAAAGCTGATTTACTCCTGATTGTCATACACAGGCTATATTTTATGTTCACGCGCCAAGCCGTGGACAAAAACTAGTCTATTATATGTAAAATATAAAAGACTAGCTTTTGCCCGCGGCGTGATATAAGGTAGAGATGTTGGTATAAGTGACGACACCGCTAAAGCCGATACCGATGAAAGAATCCGCCCTGAAATGAAAATGGCAACTGAAAGAACACGAAAGGGTTTTAGTCAGTAAAGTATAATAGCAAAAACAAAATTATTCAAAGATTCCCATTCAAAACAAAAAATAAAGTACAAGATTAATGACTGATTCAACCGTGGCTCTCAGTGTCTTTTATTGAAGAAAAATCTTCGCACTTGTGCGCAGTCGCCACTAAACGATGTTACTTTACAACCTCGTTTAAGTCACTTTCAGTTTGTAACTTATTATTATTTCGTGAGAGCTGAAACCGCCTCATAAGGAGAGGTAACACCACATAACGACTGTATCGCAAAACTTTATGATAGGCTTATAAGAACCAAGTTATGGAAGTTCTTCTCCGACATTTGCATGAGTAAGCATCTTTTTAGCTTGTGTCTTAAGACTCTAAAGCTGAAGTGGTTTTGCTAGTTTCGGGACTAAAAGCTAAGAGGCCATGTGTACTCTATGAGCGCTTTCAATTTATGCGTTTTTTGACGGCCTGCTGTGGTGCGGATGCTATATAGTGCGTACGGATGATCGCTTTTTTTTATTACAAAGCGCGCTGTGCGGCAACCGTGCGGCAAACGGTCGACAACAGGACGACAACGTCACAAGCACCGTGTGTTCAATACGGTGTTGAATTATCATCATCGTCATCATTTCAGCCGATACACGTCCACTGTTGGACATAGGCCTCCCCCAAGCGTCGCCTCATCGAACGTTCCTGTGCGTCCCGCATCCATCGGTTTCCTGCTACTTTACCAGGTCATCGGTCCACCTTGTAGGAGGCCTTCCAACACTGCGTCTTCCGGTACGCGGTCGCCACTCCAAAACCTTCGGCCCCAACGGCCATCTGTTCTGCGAGCAATGTTCCCTGCCCATTGCCACCTAAGTTTAGCAATTCTTTGTGCTATGTCGGCAACCTTAGTTTTCCTGCAGATATCTTCATTTTTTATTCGATCACGCAAGGAAACCCTGAGCATAGCCCTTTCCATTGCTCTTCGTGTGACTTTAAGCCTTCTGATGACTCTCGGTGTTGAATATTGTGGCGTTAAATAGCGCATCACTGGCATACAAACGCACGGCAGCCAGATACGTTTTCAATTTAGATGCTTGTTGTCGGACTGCTAACGTACTGCAACAGGTCGGCTGCGGGACAATAACCGTGCAGAAGCCGATGGTTGCAATACGGAAAAAGTGAAAGCGGTCGGTATAAGAGGTCTGTAACCCAAGCTGGTTATGGACAAATGCAGGATGGATGGAGACCCTTAATACAGTTATTTTCTATCTCTACCACACGGCGAGTGTCCATCCCTACATTATTGACACCTCTACCGTCCAGATTAAGCATTTCGTGCGCCGTCATTTATATCTCATATATTTATAGCTGGAAAAATTTTCATGCTGCGGGACTTACCGTCTGTCATGTAATTTGGAGGTCTTCAAGGTAGAGAGCCTCCCTTCCTCCCCTGAGTGAAAGAGAAACCACTAAAGACTAAGCTTTTATCTGCCCCTTCACTCCCGTGATCTTAAATCACAAGAACTGAGAAAATTTTTCGCATAACAAGTTGCTGAGTCAGTGTTTATGACAATAACAGTGTCATAAACACTCTGTACCAGTCACTACTTACAAACATAAATAATATAATATAATAATATAATATTCCATAACTATCATACAACGCTGTCAAGTCCCAAGCTAAGCAGAGCTTGTGTTATGGGTATTTCTAAATCTCCGGCATAGCAGTCAGGGCCACTAACCACTAGACCAACAGGCCAATCTAGATATAAATAAAGAAACAAACAACCCATCCACATTGTGGTATCAGTTTAGAAGTCCAAGCTAACCAGAGTTGTGTAACCGAGCATCCCAAACTTGGACAAGACGCAACTACCAACTATCCAAAAAAGGAGAAACAAATGAAAAACAATTTCTTAACCAACCAGGACCACGAAGACACTTCTAAAAGATATCCAATACAGTTTTAATTAAAGAAAAGCCGAGAAATTAAAGTGCAGCGCCTTAATAATGTACAGTGGGTAGAATTACTGAAAGTTTCACAAGTTTTAATAAGGCGGCGGCAGGGGGCGCTAGTTGCAGGAAGGAAGCGAGCGAAACTTCCTGCAGCTGAAATATTTCCAGGATTGCTTTTCCACTAAAAGATTTTCTAGATGAGGCGATTTTCTTTTGAGTTCATATAATGCGTTTTTATTGCTAATTTTGTTCGTTTTGTAAGTTAATTTGTAAGTGATTCCAGCAAAAAGCCGCTCCTTACTCATGTTTTATCTAGTAGGTATTTGTTCTTACGAGATCTTTTAAACCTTCCTGCCTCTATCAGTGGCTTCATCTGCCGGAAAGTAGGTTTTTCCGTACAAACTTTATAACCCCGTTTAGTCCCCTTATGAGGTGAATTTTAGAAAATTCTTTCTTACCACATGCTTACGTAATAATAACTACCTAAGCGTTAAATTTTAACGCAATCCATTCAATAGTTTGAGCTGCGTGTTGATAGATCAGTCAGTCAGTAGAATAATGCACATCTTTAGACACCCCATAAGTTATAATCGTAGTTCATCAATCCTAGTTGTAGGTAAATATTTATAATATTCCACAACTATTACACAACATTCTCCGTCCAGTCCCAAGATAAGCAGAGCTTAACTTATGAGTACTAAACAACTGATAAACATACTTATATATTTCTAAGTACATACATATTCACGACCTCCGGCATAGCAGTCAGAGTCATTATCCACTAGACCAACAGGCTAGTCCAAACAACCTGTGTTGCGGACATGCACTGACAAACGCTAAGCTTTTATAAAATTACGACAGTCTGGCGGCCAAGGGTTTTTTCTCTTTTGTTTTTGGACTTCCTAATCTTTAACAGGATTAATCCAATCACGAAAAACCTTTCATCGATTGAGAGCTGCAGTTTGACCGAGTTCCATAGACTTTTCATCTAGCTAAAATTCTCGGTTCCTGTAGGTCGAGCTCGGGAAGTAAACTTTCGAAAAAATGTTTCAAAATGAAGTTCTATTTGATCGGGGTTAGTATCACTTGGTAGCATTGTAGTAGACAGGACCTCTTCTTCGCTATTCAGATCTTTTATTCGGCGGGTAATTAGACTATGTATTAATTAATTTTGATTTTAAATGTTGATTATGTTTTGATTTGAATTTTAGTGCAATTTTTATTTTTCATGTTCTTTTTTTTTTGGCTTCGCATTGTTTTTGCATTCAGCTAGTATCAAGATTAGAAAGTATTAAGTTTTTAGTCACTTTCAGTTACTTTGAATTCCATTGGAATGCATTGTATTGTTTTTTCAGTATTTGGCAGCAGTTGCATCTGGTCAGCCTTCTCATTAATTTTCGCCATGGTAGTCAATACTGCAATAATTCTCAGTTTAACGATTCCACATATTTTCCGGTTGTATAAACACTTGAAATACAAATTTAGACCAATTATGCATCACAATATCCGCTAATAATCAATTTGCGAATGATTAAAACAAGCACTAAAGTTCATTCGAAAAAAATCCCCCCAAATTAAAAAATATTAATATCCTAACATTATAAATATTTTTTATTTTAATTTTAATATGGATCAAAGCTAATAGATACATTTTTATGCCTTGTCGCTTATTAAAACTAGCCCCAACTGTCCAAGCCTTTAAAGTAACTCGTGCAAGTTTTTTTCTTTTGTTGTAGTACTGAGATTGCTTGCTATCAATAACGAAGTTTAATTTTCTTGATGGTGCAGCGCGTTATGAAAAGTGTTCGCTGCGCTAACAGCGATATTAAAAATGTAGTGTTTTAACGTTATTGTACCGTCTTGAAATGTAGAAGCTGTATAAAACGAAGAGATAGAGCAAGTTCTGGTAATTATAAGTTCTACGAAGGTTTATAAAATGAGTTGGTTTTATTGTCATTTACATATTCCCCTTTTGGCCAGTTATGTAGTCCCATGTAATACACGTTTATGGCTGCTACTGAGAAATTCCAGCTAAAATTCCAGTCGAATCCAGGATATGGAGCTAGTTGGTCTATCAACAACCACCATGACCAACCTATGAGCAATGGATAGCTCGCTGCCCGGCCGTCCTTTAACGACCAAACCGGAGTTGTCGACGGTGCTTGGTGTTGGACGCGCACCTTAAAAAGATGTCAGCAAACCGTATAGGCCTAGCAGGACCGATGCCTGCTGGGACCACGGGGAATATCTGGCAAAGAATTCGTGGTCCTAGAACGCAAAGGGTAATCCAGGTGTGGTTATAGTCAGTAAAATTCTGACGCGCTTCTGCTCCAGCTCCACTTTAAAACGGAAGAAGTCATTAGATTTTTTCCACCTAAAAGGAAACAAACTATAATAGATTCCCAAAATTATTATCTATAATAAAGCAAACTGTGAATAATAAACTACCCACTGAATATAGTAAAACTGTAGAGTTGAACTGTCGAGGTCGGCCGCTGTCGCTCTGTCGCTCCGGTCACAGTTGTCGTGTTGTCGCACAGGTGCGCTCTCGCCAACTTACTTGTTTCAAAACTTTCTGTTTGTGTGGGAAGGGAATTATTGTTTTGAATTAATAGAATAGTAATGGTGGAATTGTTGGGGTTATGAAGCTTCGCTGACTTGTTTAGAGCATTCGCGGTGTCTCTGTCTATAACTTTTTGCAAATTGGATTTATTTATAACAATATAATATAACATAAGATAGGGACCGAAAGGTTTTGGAGTGGCGACAGCGTACTGGAAGACGCATCGATGGAAGTTCTCCTACAAGGTGGACCAATGATATGGTTGCGGGAAGGCGACATTTGTGGGAGGCCTATGTCCAATAGCGGACGTCTTACAGCTGAAATGATGATAACATAAAATAGTCGGCCTTTTAATTTTCCCACTGCTGGGTCTCAGGTCTTCTCTCTAGGAGAGAAAATGGGCCGTAATATAGCACGCGGACCTAGTGCGGGCTGATGGATGTAACGTGTCTTCGAATTTTGGTTCTAGGACATGTCGGTTTCATCACAAAGTTTTCCTTCACCGTTTTAAAAGCAGTGGAGATGAAATAAATTACACAAAGTAATGCCTGGCTGGGTTTGAACTCGTGACCTAACTTGTAAATTGAGGCATTTATCACTGGGCTACCATTGCTCTACCCACTTCCCTATATACTTTATTGTAAACCAAGAATTGGCGGTCTTATCGCATTTCGCGATCTCTTCTAGGCAACCAGGACTAGATAGATATTGCCTACACTCCAAAATAGGGCTGCACTTGGTGATATTATGCAAAATCAAAGTTAAATAATAATTGATTGAAAGAACTCTTTCCAATATAGGAAGGGATTGCACACGTTTTACTGACACTGGCAATGCATACTTAGATCTTGATCTGTGAGAAAGCATTCAGCACCTTCTAGCGTTATCTTAAAAATAAGATGGGGACCATAAGTAGTTATGCTTTAAGTAATTTAAGCCTAAAATGAAATCAACAGTTTAATAAAAACGATCACGTAATTCATTAATAATTTCGCTACTGATAAACACACTTCTGACTACATATTTTTCAATTGACATATCGCAATACTTGCTGCAAGGGATTTCTATTAAAATAAGCATCACTTTAAAGCTTTATACATGGTTGTATGTATGTATATTTGAAGTCCTTCATACTCAAACGGCTGAGCAATTTTAGATTAAACTTTACAGTTTTTTTTTTTTTTATGGTGGGAAAAATCATGCATTGACATCCCCCGCCCTTGGGCGGAGCGGGAGATAGTGTCAGACTCTTACTGACTAAAAGACCCACCCCGTTCCTTCTAGCCTTCATACCGGGGCTCGAGCGCCCTTTCGGATAACCCTGGCCCCAGTAGGCTTCGACCCGGCTGGGTCCCTGCTGTTGCTGACAACTCCTTGAGGCGCGCGGGAACAGTGCGCGCCGTCGACGACTTGGGCTTGGTCCGGACAGTTACCGGACGGCCGGACAGCGAGCTACCCATTGCTCACTGTCCGCAAGCCCGCGTCTACGTTGGCCGGAAATCGGGATCTGAATCCCGGCGACGGCGGCGGCGGCGATAACGCCGTTGCCTGATGCGTTCGGCCTCCTCCTTTGCAAGTATTACTGCTTCGCAGAAGTCGGCGACCGCCTGCCACTCCTCCTCGCTCCGGACCATGGCCTCAACCAAGGCCCGGCGCGAGAGGTCTCCGCCGCCGATCGCCCCCACGAGGGCACGGCGATGCTCCGCCCAAGCAGGGCACACCTCGACTGTGTGCTCCACCGTGTCCTCCGGGCGTTCCGCACAGTGGCGACACCCGGGCGTCACTTCCGCATGAATCCGGTGCAGGAAACTCCCGAACGAACCATGTCCGGTGAGGACCTGCGTCATGCGGAAGGTAAGGACGCCGTGAGGCCTTTCCAGCTACGCCTCAAAGAGGGGACTTACCGCCATGATTGTGGCGTGCCCAGCACTGGGTTGCGATAGTCGTTGACGCCATTTCACCATGAGATCCCGCCGGAGCTCTGTCCGCCATGCCGTGACCTGTCGCGGCAGCGGACTTTCACCCCGGCGTTGCATCTCCACGCGCATATCGTGCATGTGTGCAAGGACTGTTGCCTCCAGATCCCACGGTGGTAGGCCAGCCAGAAGGCTCGCCGCTTCGCGGGAGACCGTGCAGTATCCCCGCACCATCCTTATCGCCATGACCCTCTGGCAGGCGAAACTTTACAGTCCTTCACACTCAAACGGCTGAGCAATTTTAGATTAAATTTTGAAGTCCTTCACACTCAAACGGCTGAGCAATTTTAGATTAAATTTTGAAGTCTTTCATACTCAAACGGCTAAGTAATTTTAGATTAAATTTTGAAGTCCTTAATACTGAAACGGCTGGGTAATTTTTGATTATTTTTTTTGCACACAAGTGTTCCGGTTTAGAATATTAGATACTTTTGCAGAGTATATGTTCCATAGAGATAATTTCCTGCTCTTCCTTTCAAAATCTAAATATATTGAGTCATCGTCTATAACTAAACACACAACATAAAAAATACACAGATACATGGGTGTTTGGAATTGTACACAACCCCATTGATTTCTTACACGAACCCTTCCAAACAAATGGCCTCCGAAACCCAATAAGAATCCCGAAGAAAAACACACAAAATGTATGTTCAGCAAAATAAATAACCAAATAAAAGTTAGTGGCGTTATATTAGGAGTTTAGGGGCTAACCGTACCGCCATCTCTCAAGCCGACCAATCAGGTGAGTGCTACGTATTTTATAGGATTTGGTACTAGGTTCGATTCCAGTTTAAACGGATTATAAAGAGGCGAGATCTGTAGTTGTGAGTTTGTGACCCGGTTTTATTTTTCACCATTTGTGAACTTTTCTCTGGACTGATTCTAAAGGATAGGAATTTTTAATTACTTGATCGGTAGTTTTTACGATCTTTTTAATTGGTGTGAGTGCAATTATTAAAGTCATTTTTTTTCTGGTTTTTAAGCTAGGGTGTTGATGGCTTCCAAATGATTTGAAAAATGAAGCGTGATAATAGTACCCAGCTGACTTTAAAAGTAAAATAAGTGGGTATTGCGTGTTACATCATTTTTATTGTTAGTAGTAAATTCTTGTATCTACGTTTTTGTCGGCTTATATAGGAATAGAATTGAAATAACATGGTTCTGTAATTTCAAGAACTGTAAATAATACAGCAGGTTGCCCAAACTTATTTAATTATTTGTAAAAGTTCAGTCCAATCTCAACTCACATCTCAATTCCGTTTTTAATACTATTGTCAAATAAAATAAAACTGAAATACTCCTCCGTACACGCAATGCAAGCTTTGTAAAAGTTACAACAGCCATTTTATTTCCCACTTAGAGTCCGGACCGAGCCCGTGGCTCGTGGCTAACTACTGCGGTCTATTGCAGAGCAACTTTGCTTGAATTGCAAATTCCTCTGCAAGATACTACTGTTTTACTAGCTGTGAGAGTTTGAAAGCATACCTTTACGTATGAAAAAACATTCTGTACATTTTATACGGGATTTTTTCTTGATTCAAATGTTGTAATAATATATGCGAACTGTAATATTTATGATTTTAACTGTAGAGTAAAAGTTTCTGGAAATACTTAAAGCTCATTAAACTAGCTATGTGAAGATTGTACTCATGACATTTTTTGAGATTTTAAACTAAAATATGCTTCTTTTTTATTTTCAATACTTAGATTATTAAAATAAGTGCTGAGTTTTCAACGTAATTTTCAAATCTAGATAAAAACCACAACTCAAGTGGAACCAAGACCTTTCTAATCAAAATGTTTACTCCATTTGGAAAAAAAAACTGCAAAAAAGAACCAAAATTTCCAATACATTTCGCAGACGTTACTTTGAATTCAATATCAGAGATAAGGTATCAGTAACATCCACTGTCATAACTTTGTAGGGCGAGGCCTTTCGGAGGCCATTCAAGTCCTTCGGAGGACTTGTCAGGCTTTTGTTTGGCCGAAAAAAATATTTTCCCCATCTCCGTTGAAAGGTTTCCAGTTTATTTATTGACGGGCTGATAAAAATAATTCTTTGTAACGCCCTCGAGGACTCAGTTTGTGTCCCGCGAAACGCTTAAATTGTGGTTACCATAGCTTCAGAAAATGGAAATGTTTTTCTTTTTTTTCTCTCGTTTTTATTCGGCTTCTTCGCGTTTGTTTAGATCGTGATAGATTTATTTTATGAGGATATTTATTGCTTGTTTTTTTGTACTGATAAATAATGTTCTTGTAATTATACTGATTTTTAGCAGTAAATGAAGGCACATAATAGCAATATGCTGTTTTTTGATACTTTACACTAAGTAAAGAAGAAGCTTATTACATTAATATTACACATACAAAAGTTTGTGTGTACGTTAACTGAAAAAAATTCAGGTGAAAATTATCCAATGGTCTTTAATCAGTAAAACTCTTACGCGCCCTCCCGTTCCGTCCAATGACGAGAGATTTTATTTAGATGATTTTCTCTCATAAAAAAAAACATACATAATAATATACATGTGCTCAGATAACAAGACCTTGGCTGCCAAGACCATTTCCAATAATTTCTTTAGAAGATCCTTCGACACATGACGATCCAAGCATAATATCACATTAATAACTACCCTCCATAATTTGCGACGTCCTAGTGCTGAAATTAGCCGCTAGATGGCCAGGTATCATTACGTCGGTGCGCTGTCGGTAGAGAGCTCTCGAAAATGCTCCAGCTGGCTAGTTTGTGCACCACGGTCGGCGGGTTTGTGGACAGTCCTGATTTCAGTGAGTGGTTTTTACGGTTCCGTACCTAAAGGCTAAAAACGGGACCCTGTTACTAAGACTCCACTGTTCGTCCGTCTGTCTGTCACCGAGCTGTATCTCATGGACCGTGATGGCTAGACAGTTGAAATTTTCACAATGTTTTATTTATGTTGCCGCTATAACAACAAATACTAAATACGGAATAAAATAAATACAAGGCTGAGGTTTTTTTTATGGTAGGAAAATCATCAATGACAACCCCCTCTCTTGGGTGGAGCGGGAGATAGTGTCAGACTTTTACTGACTAAAAACCCACCGCGTTCCTAAAAGGAAGGCATTCATACCGGGGCTCGAGTTGTCTTTCGAAGCTAAACCTGGCCCCGGTAGGCTTCGACCCAGCTGGACCCCTACTGTAAGGTTGGCGAGGTGGTTCCAATGCCCCAAATGTGATTTTTGCGACGGCACGGAGGCCTTCGCGTGCGAGTCCGATTTTCATTTGGCCGGTTTTTTGTAATATCTTTGTACATAATTATCTTTTTTCAGTTTTAATACTACTTTAACTAGATACTGTGCCAAATTGTAATGGTTGAGGGCTGACCGGTCACAATTGCTAAATAAATAAGTGTTGAGATAGCATCTCAAAAAAAAGTATAAAATCTAAGAAAACGATAACCATAAAAAAAAAACAGAAAGTCTTTATTATCCCACAAACGTTGGCTCCCAACCAATAACCCGGTGCCACCGTTATGTGAAAGATTCGCCACTCGACTGGCATCGACACTAGCGCCAGTACTTGTACAGCAAGTACCTGCACTGTACTAGCCTGGCCTCTTGATAGACCGGCCGCAGGGAATAGAAGAGTGCCTCCTTTGCTTTTGAACCTTGTCAAAACTTTACCGGTAGAGTTTGTCTTGATATTTTTTATCTTGTTCGCTTATTTTTTTTCATTGGACCATGAAAAAGTTTATCAATTTTATTAATAACTAGCTTTTGCCCGCGACTTCGTTCGCATGGAATAGTGACTTCCAGAAATTTCAGTACTGAATTGATGCCGACTCTTGACCAATAGATGGCGTTGTATGTCCGGAATAAATTTTATTTTTTATTTTATTTTTTATTTTATTTTTTGCAATAAAAACTATCCTATGTCCTTTCTCAAGTTCCAAACTATGTCTGTACCAAATTTCACACAAATCGGTTCAGTAGTTTAGGCGTGAAGCAAAGACAGACAGACAGACAGACAGAGTTACTTTCGCATTTATAATATTAGTTTGGATTTGGATTATTTTTTATCATGGTTTGATTATTGACCATTGTAGAATTTGTTTCCTCAAGCGATGTTAATACTGTTGTTTGTTTTATTGTTAGTAAATTATATGGGAATATTTAAACTTTATGTTCAGTAGTGGTTTCTGTTTTTGGTAGCTAGGAAATCATATCATATAAGAGTCCTATGAATGACTCTTTCCGCTGATATCAGAGCGTATGCAGGGCCCTAAATGCAGGGCATGGGACGTCAGGGCTTGTCAGATTTTTATTGACCAAAACCCATGTTCCATCAGCTGCCCGTTGCGTTCTAGGATCACAAGTTTCTTAATCAGAAATTCCCTATGGGCCCTGCTGGGCCCCTTAAGGTTTTGCTGATATCCCTTTAAGGCCCAAGCGCCCGAAAAGTGCTATAAAACAGTGACTTTCTGAAGCTTACTCCTCGGCAACGGCCAGGTTAATAGGTTTGAAAAAAATAAATTCTTATTGTAAATTCATGAATAAAATTATCGACATTTGATTTTTTCGTGCGATTAATACTTTTGTCTAAAAAAAACATTTAGCAATTTCGCCACTTTTCGCTACTCCTTCGAAACGGCTTGGATCTTTAAAAACATTTTTACACATTAAAATTGGTGGTTCAATGTTCTTCATAGTGAACGTAGCGTGTAGGCGGGTACGAAAGTTGTGTCCATTTAATTTCGGCCAGATGGTTCAAGGGACTATAAGCCTTAAGGCGCGCGTGGAATACTACGCACTGTCGACGAATGCGGCTAGGTCTTTCCCGAGCTGCCCATTGTTCAACGTCCCTAGCTCTATCTTTTGATTTAATTAATAGTTTTTTGCCCTAATTTATCTTAAGTCTTCTCGAGTGTCTGTTCTTGTTTTCTTCAAAATCACTTTGATTCTTGTTTAGATAGAAACTTAAATTCGTTACTGTCAGTGAGCAGTAATTCAGAATGTATGTCGTTAAATTGTTATTACATTAGGTGTGCTGTGGGCGGCTACCTGTCATTAATACTCATTACTCGATGTAAGTAGCGACAGGCTGCTGATTGAGACATGGTCTTCTTGTCTCATGTGGCATTTGTGGTGACTACGTCGTGAGGGCTGTCAGTATCATGTTTTATATTGTGAAAGTTTAAAATTACAGTCTGTTTATCTGCCGCAAACGTATTTTAAATTTTAGTAAATGTGTCACTTTTTCATATATTATTATAAGGAGAGTTATGTTTTTTTTTGCAGTTGATGATGTTAAATGTATGATTGCACTAAAATTAATTTTACCAACGACATCACACTGCTTAAAACGACTTGTTTCGAACTGTCAACCTTTTTTTATGTTATACTAGTTGTTTCTATGGTTTATTCCAAAATCGTGCCTTTTCCATCCTTAGCCATCCTTATGGTTCGCCATAATGCACCTTATTTTTTTTTAAACCTGATAGAATCGAAAAATAAATCGATGCACACACAGCAAAACAGTTACAAATACCAAGTAAAAAAAAGCAAAACTATAAAATGCGCCGAGCATGTCCATACCAAAAGAGTAACCTCAACATTAGTTTCGTTATTCGTTAGACCAACATCACAATTTGTATCACTCAAATCTTTGCGAAAATCACACAAAACCCAACCAAAATCATATCTCTTACCCTGCAGCCTAATCTGTCCCTAACCCAAAACCCAGGTGTGCAGAACATCTAATAAACAAGCAAGCAGAGGGCGCCACCATACACGTCAAGCGTGACACGTGATTAACACTTGCCGCCATCAATCATCTTGGGAAAGTTGTCACGCCGCTGACAATCAATTATGCGAGTTACTTGCGCCAGTAGTGGAGCCAGTTTTTGGGCGAGTGTAGAATGTTGTTGGTCTTGTAAGGTCGGTTAATGATAGATGTGATTATTAGTTTTTTGAGGGCGATGCGTGGGAGTTTTGGGTGTATGTTTTGAATGTGCAGTTATGTCTATAGCGAATTGTATTACAGGGTCTAGCCTGTTCTTGCTTGTTTATTTATTATAATATCTTTTGAAACTTTTTTCAATTTTGGCTCATTTTTTTAAGTTAAGGTTTTTTCGTACCTATAATTTCAGCCATGAGTACCTTAAGTGTCACCACAACAGCCGGTTCTGTGCTTCTTGCAACCATTGGATACTCTCATTTTCGCGACCCTTACCAGGTCACAGGTGCACCTTGGGTAGTGGGCAAAGCATATTACTCGCTTATTAGAAGTACCAAAGCCCACTTATGGTTGTAGATTCTATAAGCTATGTTTGTAGTATGTTTCTCCTACAAATATCTACATTCTTCAAAGAAACACCGAGCATAGACCTCTATATTGACTAGAAATGACTACAAGTCTTCTAATAAAGCCAATTGCATCACCAAACGCAGCTTATTGATCATGTTTGACTTCTCCTCTATTATAACTACGTACCTATGTTTCCTTAGACTTTGTGTATGCTACCTTTATCTAAATCATTATCGATCAATCTCAAGTTTCTTTAAACAAGTACACAATTTTCAATCCCATCAATTTAAAGCAAGTCTCCAAACTTCTCTGCTATCCTTATCTCTATAATTGATACAAGTTTATCATCATCTCGAGTAGCATCAACAGCTTGGTCAACTCCCACGCACCCATCAATATGTATGATCTTACGAAACTTTAGCTCATCAATGAACGATATTTTGTTTAGCTAACGTGCTTCTTTACTGTTGGTTTTTATTTGTAGTGAGTGTGAGTCGAGTTCTTAGTTGAAGTGAGTGATTTCAGTGATTTCATGAACTAGGTTTGCTTATATGTCTTCTTTCTTTTGGTCTTATGCACTTTTTTTAACCATTTTGAAAGAATGTAGTAATAAATTTTATTTAGATATCTACGAAAAAATCTAAATTAATAAAGAATGATTTATTATTAATATTATTCATTGTTATCTCAGTAGTCGCTCTCATTATAAACGGTTTTTGTCACCTTTATTGAACTGTGAAATTATCAAATAACTTCTCTCGTTCTACTGTGAAGCGTGAAACCTGTGTCTTTTAGCTGCCCTTCGTTACGCAAATTTTTGAAAAAGTTACTACTCTTTCGAAAAATTCTCCGCGGCCCTTCGATCGAATATGTCCCTCCTTCTTCCACCTGCGAATAATATATTTATTTTGGCAGTAAATTATATATATGATGGTAAATTGTTTGTTTCCTTTGTTTTCCTTCCAAATATTTATCATTACGTCCGTAGCGGAAGGCGGCCGCTCCATCAATGGCTGCTTCTGGAACAAACAGATTGTTGACAAACAGCGACAGAGGGTTGACCTAACCCTTTCTGTTATTAATAGTTTCCGTCATTTTGGGAACGTTGTTTGCGAACTAATGTTCCTAAGATTAATATTATTCTTGGAATTAGGGAAGTTGTTATCCGGTTCAGTTCACGCTTGACCAGTATTTCACCTGATTGTAAGCGATGTGATAATGTGGTCGACGATGAAGCACGCTTGCTTAGAAGTATTATATAGTATTCACTCTTGACTGAATAACTCTCAGATTGTAGCTATCACGAAATAAAAGTTTCTTCCATTATATCTCACACTTTCGTTAGAGAAGTGATTGGATGGCAATGAATTATTGGATAAATTCTGACGACAGCTTCTGTTCGCGCTTTCTCCAGCATAAAAATCATATATTATCCTTTAGAAACATCCTATGAGTATATCCCAATCCCAAGCCTTTCTAAGTATAAATGGACAGCACGGTTGGTACAATGGTTGAGCGATTGGCTGCTGCACAACATGGCGTGGGATTGGTTCCCATTGGGAAAAAATGTTTGAATGGCCTACAGATGGCTATTCCGGGTCTGCCTGTTATGTGTATGTGAGTTAATCTACATGTTTGTGAACGTAATCACGATTCAAGAGTAATTCATAATGTGGTGTAAAATTGTATTAACAATAAAAGAAACAAAGAAGAAATCATAGTCTCCCTGTACACCAACTTTTGCGGGCAGATGTTGATGCTACTTTCACAAGAAGAAGTAAGATTTGTTTTCCCTTATCCTAAAGTACATCTAAAGCATAGGCACCATTTTTATTACAATCTAGTCTTGTAAATAGACTAATAAGTAATTTGATTATATCCTAAACTAATAAATTGTCTTTACTAAGAATGTGTCCAATAGCACTTTTCTTATTGTCTCTATTAAGGCAAATACACTTCGTTCTCGTATTTATTAGGTAGCAGTTATGCTACATTACACTAATAACTTTCACAAGAATATGTAAGGTAAATGGTCAAATAAAAGGTTAAGTAGATGAATTTAATCCGATTGATATTATATTGTACTCGACTGAAACTCACCTGCTTAGCACCTAGTTCTCACAAGCTAACTTTTGTTCTCATAGTAGTGGTAATTCGTCTTCATTCATGAATCCGCAGCGTAGGTGTTCGACCGTTAACGTAAACTAGTTCTGATGATGTACCCATCTACTAAAATAGCGATACTACACATGTCAACGTGCTGGCAACCTGTTCCGAAGGCTTTTTTGTTTACGCTTTTGATAGATCTTTGAGTACTAATTTTATTAGGCGGAAGTGGAAAAAAGAATTTTGATCAGTTCTTAAATATCACCCGTTTACTTGTTTGTTTGAAATCATCTCACTTCTCCTGCTAAAGTGGAGCAGTCTTTTACTGATTAAAAACACGCCTGTGTCTTTCAGTAACCCTTTGCATTTTAGCACCTCAGATTTCCTTTTAAGAAATTCTCTATGGCCTTAGCGGACTGATGTCAAGTCACTTGATGCCACATATATGCCAGATACTTGGGCAGATGCCCAAGTAGGTATATGCTAAAACAACGTTTTAATTTTTATTTGAACTTTGCAATTCGTTACGTCAATTTTTTTTTCGTGACGTTGGACATATTTATAGGTATAATATTGTTTAAAGTGTTCTTAACGATATTGTTTCAGGGTTCCTTCTATTTGGCAGAATCTTGATACTCCGATTTTTATTTGGCATAACTCACATGGCATAATCTTATTTAATCGAATATTTTTAAGGCATAAAAATTATTTAGCATAACTTTTGTTTGGCAGAATATTTACGTGTCCGAATTTACAATGGCATACTTTTATCTTGGGAGAATTTTGTTTCGCATAAATTACCTTTGCCATAATTAATATTATGCATAATTTTGCTTAGCATAACATTTATTTAGAGATACGATTATTTGGTATGGGTGCATATTTGAACATCAAAAATTAAAATAGATGTATCTTCTTGTAAAAATTAGTGTTCAAAACATCAAAAACTTATAATATATGGAATAAAACTGATAATTTAAATAAAGTAAATTTATGCTGTCGAATGGTTAGATAACCTACGTGCAATGTATTTGAAATCGAATGGTCTGCAAAAGTGACATAGAATGTTCTAAATATAGCATGTATTGGTAGCATTTTCAATATTAAATTAAATTTGTGTCATAAAAAGTCAATACGTTGTGCTGCAAAATTTTGTGACAGAAACGAATCGCTGCGAAACCGACTTTACGCAGTCTTGTCTGCCCTACCCCTAGAGTGTAATTTAAACCCGCGTAGGCGCGGAGGGGTAGGGCGGCCCGCGAGCTGAGGAGCAGGTGGTTTGAAGGCCCGCCACCGCGGCTGAGGCTGGCCGGCTAAGCCGGCCAGCAAGCCGAAGCTGCGGTGGTGAGCGTTAAAACCATCTGTGACGATAAGCTCGCGTGGCGCCGCCCAAACCCCGCAGCGCCGGAGCCGTGACAGAAACAATGCTTGCTGCATGTTGCATGCCTGCTTGCATGCTGCATGCCTGCTGCATGTTGCATGCCTGCTTGCATGCTGCATGTTGCATGCCTGCTTGCATGTTGTATGCCTGTTTGCATGCTACATGCATCATGCATGCATGCATGTTTTAATGACTATCGATATAAAATGTATGCCAAAAGATGATTCTGACTGTGAATTTTCTGCGATATGATGGTTCTGCTTTTTAATTATTATGGATATAAACATTATGCCTAAAGATGATTCTGACTAACAAAATTATGAGTTTTGAATGTATGACAACTGAGTGTATGCGAAATGATTTTCTGCGAAATGAATTTTATGCTATCCGTTGTTATGTAAAACAATATTATGACGTAAAAAGTTCTGCTATAAAAGGTAGACCCATTGTTTCAATATAGGCTGCATTGCTGGACATTCATTTTTTTTTTAAATAGAACTTCCTTCATAATTACGTAGAAATGGGTGATCATATTTTAGATACTACGTCTGCTCATTGAAATGAATAACTTTCTTCAAAAAAGTGATTTTTAGTACGATATTTGCACTTGTTCTTTTTTTATGAAGAATTTAATGTAAATATTTAGATTAAAGTGATTTAGTTATGTGAATAAAAGCTTTATTTCAAATACGACCACCCATTTTCGTAATGAACTACTCTAATCGCAAGCCAATGAGTTCAATCTATCACCATTAACGTATCTTCATTACTTTTTTAATTAATCCCTAAACATGCTTAAGGCCATCTTTCAAAATTTCTAAAGCAACTTCAAAAGCCAACATTCCCATCATACCACAAGCACATCAGGTTATGTAGCAACACTGACCCACGTGGGCGATAGGAACTGATCCAAACCTGATCTCGAAGATTTCACCACGAGACCCTTTCGGACATCCCACGTCTACAACGTGTCAAAAACTTTTCCAAATATGGACAGTATCATGTTACGATAGTCCATAGAGCTGTGTATGGTATTAATTAGACACTAGATTAGGTCTTTTCAAATTCCATTTCATAGGCAGATATATTACCAGACTTTGCTCGCAGCTTCGCCCGCGTGCATAAAATATAGCCGGTGACACTCAGGAATAAAGCAGCTTTCTATCGGTGAAAAAATTTTGGCAATCGGACCAGTACTTTCAGAGATTACCTCTTAAAAAAAAAAACTTTACCTCTTTATTATATTCGTGAAGATAACACTATAATTTAATATTATAGTACCCATTCTGTGAAAACCGCCATAGCCCACGCACAATGGTCTACAGTAAGAACTAAATGCAGAAATTAAATCCCGATAGTAGACCTAGAACAAACATTTTGGAGACATACAACATCTACTACCCCGCGTGGTGGATTATGACCCATTCCCTCTCCTAGAGAGGAGGCCTGAGACCCAGCGATGGGAACATTATTAGGTTAACAATGCTTTTGCTTTATGCTTAGATTTACAGATAACCCAGTAAATCTTGACAAGAAAATTCACACCACTGTAATATAATCTACGCTAGTTTTATTAGCATTTTATTGACTCCCATAATTTACAACTATATCCTTATTTTTTATTCACACGAAGCAAATTACTTATAATTATTATTATAATACTTTCACACGTAACTTTAGTTTTATTAACGTGGTATTTTTAATTATTTATTCATATTTGCATTTTCATTTTATGATAGCTATAATTTTTAATAAATAATTGCAATATGACATGCAATTCTTGATTTATATCTACACGCCATTATTTGCACCTATGAATTGATTACTTTCACACTATTATTTTATTCGGGACACTCACTCATAAAACTGTTGTATTTTAAACAAAATTTATTTTTATTGACCGTTTTTTGTTTTTTCTCTTTTTAAAATGAAATTATTACTCTGATTGTTGATTATATCTATTGTTAAACTATTTCAATTCATATAAAATAACAATAAAATGTGACTTCACCTACACAAAATTATAGTTACATTATAAGTGACGACTTGTATAGTACTGTCTCCAATTTGAAAGGCGACTGCCCTGCCCGCTCCAAATCTCTCATTCTGTCCAATATGGTTTCTGATTATCAACGCTTTCAACTTTCCGCCACGGCTGCCACGTAATAATCGTGATTTATAGATTTAATTTTGTTTTTCCTTTCTGTCACAATGACTATTGTAGCTTTGTTTGACTGAAAGTTGAATGA
Source organism: Mythimna albipuncta (assembly GCA_929112965.1). NCBI lineage: Eukaryota > Metazoa > Arthropoda > Insecta > Lepidoptera > Noctuidae > Mythimna > Mythimna albipuncta. The sequence goes on along the minus strand of OV815979.1, from coordinate 19,802,159 downwards.
TATAGGTAATGTTCTGTGGTTGTGTCTGGAAAGTTATTATAGATATTTTAATATTGTGAGTGTTTTTTCATGACTTCGGTACTCTTAGAGTGAGTTGCACCATTTAACTATAACAATAACAAAGCCGTTAACAGTTGTCAAATCGACCAATATATTTTTTTTTATAATTTAGTTGTGCTTTTGTGTTGCAACGAATAAATTATTTTATCTATCTATCTATCTATCTTTATCTATCAATAGGCGGCTGTTCCACGGCTGGTTATGGTTTGGTTAAAGTTATAGTTAAATGGTGCAACTCACCCTTACTTTAGTTATGCTTTGAAAACAACTTAAAGACTGAGATATAAAATTAGTTAGAAAAAAATTAATATTATATAAAATAATTGTCATTGCCAAAATAAGATAGCGCGAACGGCCGAGTCATTTCCTATTTTCTTATTTGAGTCCCACTTTACAGTAGCCCTTTCTACGTCAAACTTTTCTAATAACTACAAACTCACTACTAAATCTCTCTAAACACTTACTGTAGAAGCGAACTCACCCAAAACATTAACCACTTGAGAACAACACTAATATTTAAACAACAATACCACACGAACTTGAGCATCAATAGAAAAGTAAAAGTAGGCCCAAATTCGGTCAAGCACGCATAACCTGTCTCACGATGGCCGGCGCCCACGACCGTGATCTGGGAATGTTACTACCTACTACCAGGTACTTGTCATGTACCTCTAATGTACCGGCACGACTGTATCTCTGATGGTTTCGGAGATAAAGTCGGTGTTAAATAAAAAAGCTGAGTTGTGTAATTATTTTCACACCTATGGTTTGTTGATGATAATTAGGATTAGATTCCATGTGCACGGCGAGTCTATAAAGAGAAAAAAACTGTTGTTCAGTCTACGACGGCACGCCCCAAGAACAATTCTGAAAGATTTCTTAAAACTTATTAATAATTATGCCATTTTTATGCGCAAAATTCTTAATATTTTTTTGCTTAATTTTAATTCTTTTTTTATAATTGCCATTTATAAATATAGATAGCCTTAAAACAGTTTGTCCACATACAAACTGTTTTTTTTACCCGGTAAACTACATTTCTTTATAACTGCTGCCACCCTCTTCTTTGGAGTACAAGGGACCCCAGTCTCCACATCACCTTCGATACTGTATCGACACCTACGATATTGGGAGTGACTCCATCGATCGCTCTTGACACTATTCCACGTGAAAGCCTGTGTCGAGCCGTTTTCATGAAAAAGTTAGAGCAGAAGGCTGAAAGTCACTTGAGGAAAGGTCGCATGAAATGTTTTCAGGATTTCTAGCCTAAAGGGTGAAGAACGGAACCCTATTGCTAAACCATGGCTGTGAAGTCATGAGCAATAAGATATATACGTTGTCCGTCTGTCTATCAGTGAACTTTATTTAATAAATTGTGTTAGGTAGACGGTTAAAATTTTTTGTGTGAATTTTATGTAAAGACCAATCGTCATTGTGTCGCCATAATGACCAGTCCGGTGCGTCTCAATCGGATTTCTGGGAACCTCACCAGTAAAGAAGAAAAGCGTTTTTTTTTTTAGTTTTAGGTATGATTCATGTGCTAGTCAACTATCACCGGTTTTTCTTTTAATTATCAAATATATTACATCGAAATTGGATTTTAATAATCTAATTATATTATTATAAGATTACTAGATATAAGTATCCGGTAATCTTATATTTAATTTATCATAACTATATTATAATTTTAGTTATTTTTAAGTACTATAGTAACACCACGCAAGTCCAAAAATAACAATAGGAAAATTGCCCCTTTTGTAACAATGTGCCCATCCAAAACTATTCCACTTGACATATCTACCTGGAAGAAAAGGGGTAGCTTGTCTACAATTTCCTTACACACGTTAGAAGCTAAGCCTTCTGCATATTCCTGTGTGATGCCATTTGTTTGTGCCCCTGCGGGTACGTGCGCTTTTCACATGCAATTTTTGAGGTGTTGTAAATATGCGCTAGCTCAGTATAATGTCACAACGGTGGGCTAGTAAACATCAAGGATCTGGCCGCTTTATTCAGCGATGCAGCAGCTGTTTTGTGTCATGTTGATGGTATCGGAAGAAAATATAATGTGGGATTGGCGCTTTTACTTTCCTACTAGTTTGTAAAGTTTTGCGGTCACCAATCGGAATTGTTTACCATTATTTTTTATGGCTGCACCTACATTGTTGTGGTTTCCTTATGTTTAGTAGTGATCATTATTTAAAGTTACTTTCTCGAGGTTCTTAAGAGATTCAAAGTTATCTTCAGAAATGTAAAATAAATAGTCTACATGTTAGTCTTGTTTATTTTGCCCAATAATTTTATGTCATACTCTATTAGCTTCTAACAGTGGCTTCTCCAATCTGAATGTGGAAAATTACACTAAGCGAATACTCCCGGTAAATAAGAACTATCCCTATATGTTTGTCCAAAACATGGTCTCCTGGTATGCGAAATTCATTCCAAATCCATCCATAGTATGACGTTATGTAATTTTTTGTTAAATGAATACAATTTGTTGAGGTCAAAATAACAATTTACTTTGAGGCTGCCGTGGCGTCACAGCGCGTCAGAGATGTTTGCTGAGGCAAGGGTTGGTGGCTTTGCTGCCTTAATAAGGAAGAGATGCGCCTTTTTACTCTCTCGCGTTCGTGGCAGCATCAACACTATGCTGAGTGTTTTTGCAGATAGGTGGGTGTTCCCCATGCTGCAAAGATGGGTGCGGCTTCATGTCGAGGTGTAGTTGTATAATTGTGTTGATAATACCTACTAACATTAGTTTTTAAGATATTGTTAATAGCAACGTATGGACTTCAACTGAAACCAATGTTTATTATTATTATAATACGCTTGTGGTATTAGCTAAGACAGAAGCAAAGGCAGTATGCACAGTATAATAAGCTAGATACTAATGTTTTACAATGTTTGTTTCAGGTACTTACAAAAGCATTTCCATTCTCCACGATTACGTGAGTATAGTCAAACTGTTAACTAATAGCGAGACACAAAAACAATTGTTTTTCAACAGCCGTACAATTGTTACTGTGTGGCCTTTTGAATATTTTTGTCGTCTGAATATTCAGTTATTTGTACTCACGTTTCAAATACAATGGTCCATAATTTAGTTTTAGTATTTTCATTGCAAATCTTCGATAGTAAAATTTGAAATGGCAACTGTTTGGATCTTGTGATGTTAAAACATTCTGCGGAGTCTTCTGTAATATGCATAAAGATTTTGTAATTGTGAAATAACTTAGATGTCCCGACGACTCGGAACAGACACGACTGAATATAAATGATAGGATAAGGATTAAGAGGGATATACTTGCAAACCTAAAATGATGTTTTTCGAGACGTTTGTTTCTTTTTGTTTGTCAAATTTAGTGTTTTTGCTTGGAAGTATATCTCTAATCTTGCATGTTTAACTAATCTATTTATACCGAGGCGCCTGGCTTATAAAATCTTCGTATAACGGAAGCACAGTAGGTACGTTATTTCTATTAACATCAGATTCTCAGTACCCATCAGGAATGAGTTCCTTTTACTTCCCTCTTGGATTCCCTGTAACTGAGCATTACTCATGTGCGTGTACGCAAGGCGTTATAGGAAGTCAACTGGTCTGTTGTATTTTATAGTCTGTGGTGGCAAATTATAAGGCCTGTCTTAAGGTCTTGGCATGCTGTTGGCCAAAACCGTGACCTTTGGTGTCAAGGCCTCTGGCGGTCTCGTGGGCTTGCGAAGTGGTGGCCTCGAAAGAATCACATTCCAGTTCGGTTTAGTAGATCAGTGTTTTGTTTTGTATCACTAGGTGAGATGTTAAGTTGTGTGAATATAATAAGGTAAGCAACGATAAGTTCTCTGAGCCAAACTATCACAACAACTAGATGCTTAGTTTTTTTTTTTTATATTGATATGTTTCATAATTTAATTCTTTCTCATATCGCGGTCACATCTTTTCACATAATACTTAGATGTAAAACCTATAATTAATGTAAATTTTAATAGTCAGTGCATCGCACCGTATCATTAAATTAATATTACCAATAAAATGTGTTATTTATGACTACACATAGTAATTATTCACGTATCTGATAGAGCCGAGACACCTACACTGGGTGCCACAGACAACCTATGAGTCTTGGACTTCTTTCCGTTTATAGCCAGTAAACCAAGTGATTTAAAGCGCTATTGTGTAGTTTACGTACAACAGTTCACGTGGGCGCGTCCGTAATTGTAAAACAAAGATTATTTTGTAGGTTCATAAAATTGTTGCTCTAACCACTAAATAGTAAGCTTTCATTCATTTAATATTTAGTGAATATTTATTGATAAAAAATTGTTTGAGTTACAAAAATTGCAAATGTTACAAAGAATTCAGCCAACTTTTCACAGGCTTTTATTAAAATCTTGACATAAATTAATTGCTCTCAATCTATACATATAAATAAAATTGGAGTTTTTAATATTGAAATAACCGCTTTTTACTACATGCATATGAATATATATACGGTACATAAACCAAAATAACTGAAATGGCTGGACCGACTTTGACGGGACGTTTTTTGGCAGGTAGCTGATGTAATAAGGAGTAACATAGGCTACTTTTATTTTAGAAAAAAAATATTTAATATCCTGTAATCCACGCGAACGAAGTCGCGGGCACAGCTAGTTAAAAATATATTGACCTCATATAAATGATAAATGATATTTATTTTGTAAATAGGTTTAAAAAACACTTTTACACGTCAATTTTTTTTTTTTTTTTCGTCAGTTTTTGCTAGATGAGGCCGGTGTTTCCTATCTGACTACCCTGAGAAGAAACACCGAAACAAACTCAGGAGTAATAATATCCAAACAAGAATAAAGATATTATTTAATTATAACGTTCAATATCAGAAAAAGGTAAACAAAGAAAAACATGGCGAATACTGTTACGGACAAACGAATAAAAAGTGTAGACTTTATGAATAATTTTAATACGATACGATGCTGAAAAATTCAGATCAGAAAATAATATAAATCGCTGAATTATGCGATGCATCAATATTTCTTGTAACGGCATCCGAGACTTTTTATAGTTTCGTAACAGCGAATATCATGTCGACCATTAGTGATGTATCTTTTCTATTTTGAAATGTAAATATTGAGATTTATTTCCAGATAATATTAAAGCAAAAATTATTTAAGAATATATACTTTTCACTTAGCGTTTAATGAAATATTGACGACGTCTCTAATAAAAGTTAAAACTAAAGCCAATCTATTAAGTTCTAATGACAAACTTTCTTCAGTACATGAACTTACGAGTATTTACTATACTGCCGCTCTGTACACAAAAATGAGCTTACTCTATGCCCCGTTAGTTGCGCAACTATAGAGCGGGACGGACGGACGGACGGACCGTTAGTCAGTCAGTTGTGGCCGCACGAGTGAGCACCGCATGTTAAAACGCACAATAAAAATCAGAAAATCACTTTAGCGCGCGACTGTACCGACTGCATTTGACAGTTGTCAAATTTCAAAAATCGAACTTTTCAATTGCATTTTTTTTTTGATCGTGTTCATTTGTTCGGTGTGAGTTTTGTTTATTCTGTGATTGTTTTTGTGTATTATCTGTGGAAAATTGGTGTTTATTCGTAAGTGTGCGTGCAAGCGAATGCAGTGATTCAAGTTGCATATACAGGCGTCATTCATAGAGATGTGTCAATGGGTATGCGTACGCGCATTGGCCATTCAACCGCGCGTTGTTAGGTACGTATGTTTTTTTGTTGTCATGACGAAACAGCTGGTTGTTATACGGAAGTAAAATTCACAAAAATGATATCATTGATGACTTAATGATGTTAAAGTATCGAAAATACACTCTCGATAGATGTACATTTGAAGTTGTTTTCAAAAAGTATTGGATGTTTAGCTTGTAAAGTTGTGGGCAAACGTGAGAAAAGTCACAAGTTGATAACAAACACGGTGGAAGCGATAAGTACGTCTTGTCAGTAACACATGGACTGCTTGCAATGTGGCTGTTAAGAACACTCACCAGTAGAGCACAGTGAGATACAGGAATCTTATTTTTGTACAAATAAGAGCTCGCTTTTGCATAGAAATTCAAATAAAATACCTATTTTATAGATACGCATATGATAGTGCAATCATTCTCATACCTCCAAGAATGATAGAAAAGTTATGTTGAGCAGGGATTTAGTCTATATTTTTATAATTCAGACAATGCAGGCGGGTCGAAACTGAAAGTCTGATAACCAGGTTCGAAAAGGGTTGTCTTGGTACCCAGTAACTGGGTTGTGCGGTTCATTTAGACAAAACATGATCAGTAGGTTTCTACTGGCATTCTGCTGTATTGGGAGAGACGTGAGCTGGCCCTAACATAGATGGAAAAAGGCTAGGAAGATTGGTGATCGCAAATCACAAACAAATCTGTGATTTAATTATTTATTTATACACTAGTAATTAGTAGTAATTAACTTTATACACTAGTAAAAACTACTGTAAAAAGGTTGACTTTATGCCTTAGGCATGTTCTACTAGTTATTTTTGTGCTTACCTGATCTGTCCCACTCCTGGGCAAAGGCCTGCCTCGATTCCTTTCAACTTTCGCAACCCACGGCTCGTGCTTTCTTCTTGCAGCTCTGGTATAAACTGCGCAGTTCATCCTGCCATCTTCTACGCGGCTTACCTTGACCCCGTCTTGCTTTTTTAGATCACCAACTCTGAACCAGCCCCTTTGGCCCGTAGTAAGTCGGGCATGCAGCAGACATGATCTGCCTTTCCAATTTAAGTTGGGCAGCCTTTTGAGGCACATACTTCATCATCATCATCATTTCAGCGGAAAAACGTTCACTGTTGGACATAGGTCTCCCCCAAGTGTTGCTACAATGAACGGTCGTGTGCGTCTTGCATCCATTAGATTCCCGCGACTCTCACCAGGTCTTCGGTCCACCTTGTGGAAGGCCTTTCAATGCTGCGTCTTTGAACCTTTCAACCCCATCGACTATCTTTTCTGCGAGCAAGCTTGCTCACTGCCATTTAAGTTTAGCGATTCTTCGTGCTATGTCTGAACATACTTACTAGGTTTACATCAATGACGTAATGCCCAATATTTTAGACAATCAACTCCTAATTTTTTGACCATTAGATGTGTCATTACACCATCGCTGATCACCTCTGACCTTGTGTGTACAGTCTGATGACTAAATACGGTAGTCGACGATCTTAACCGCCTGTTTTTAAACAACTTGTTAGTTTTTAGTTTAAACGTTCAAAAAACTTGGGAAACTCCTCCAATGTCATTATAGAGGCTATTGTTTTTGTATAATTAGTGTTTTAAAGTGAGACTAAGTTTGTTTTGTAGATAAAAACATCCAAAGAGCTATCAAATATTTGCTTTAAACATGTTTAAAGAATTTAACTTAATTGTTTAGGCTAGTGAAAAAAATCTGCCTTTTATAGAGTTATTGTAAAGCATCGTATAGAGCAAATAAATAGATCATTGATCACTGTATTCACTCATAAAGGTTTGGTGATTCGATTACAGAATGATTTTTATAGCCTTGTTTCACCAAAATAACCGTAGATTTTCACTTATGAATTACCATTATTAGTTAAGTAATATCAAATTAAATGAATGCTGAAGAAACTATATTAACTGTACCAGATTTATATAGTTGTTCTGCCTCAACAATTCTATCTCGCGGTTTTCTTTTCAGGAGGGAAAGGATGACAGCCTTTTACTAACTAAAACCCAACTATACCCTTTGCGTTCCACGGAAACTCTTTTTAAACATCCCCGCACTAGGTCTATGTATATTTTTAAGTTCTTAAAAGGATCCAGAGGTGTCAGTATTCTGTTCAAAAAGAGGCATTATCGTTACCTACAGTACGACACTCACACTCGGTATCATTATCGCATGCCTGTGCGTCTCGTACGGAACCCTTTCGCATGATTGTTCCACTCCACTTCGCCCGGACAAAGACTTGTTACGACATTCAATTAATACATTTCCTTGTTTTTTACTCGCGATCCCATTCCATATTGGTTCACGAATAAATGAATATAGCTGGTAACTGATATGGAAGTAATACGGGAAACCTATTAACGGTTTGCTTTTCTACTGTATAATTTATTATTTCCTTAAATTTTTGCCCAGAATGTGTCGTTCTAAATTATGAGCTGTGGTGGACGAGTGGCTCCAACTTACGAGTTGTCGCACGTTGTCGCGGGTTCAAACTCTGCCAGGCGCATTACTTTGTGTAATTTAGGTATTTCATTACCACTGCACTCATAACGGTGAAGGAAAACATCGTGAGGAAACCGGCATGTTTTAGAGCCAAAAATTCGAAAACAACCCGCACTGGGCCCGCGTGGATTACGGTCCATTCCCTCTCCTAGAGAGGAGGCCTGAAACATTGAAAAGGCTGTTGATGATGATGAAATTTTGTAGCTACAGCATTTTAGATAATGTCAGTAGCTACTAGGAAGCATATTTTTACGATGGAAAATCATCAAATTACTCCTCCTTCCATCGGTGGAGTTAGGGGGAGTGTAAAACTGTTGCTAACTAAAACTCACCGGTGTTACCCAGTTGCCTTTTGCTAACTGTTTCGTATCCTGCAGCTCTTGGTTGGTGGTCTGAAAATGCCATTAGGCTCTAGATAAGGCTAGGTTTTAAGATTTGTGGTGTAGGAATAGAACGTAATGAGTGTTATGGCAGATGAATGGATTTAAATAGTAAATGATGTGATGTATGACTGAGTGAAAGAGATGATAGTTTGAAAGATATGAGATAATTTGTGGTTTAGTTGGGAGGCTGGGAGAAAACGAAAGACGAAGAATAAAAAATTATATAGATAAATTTTTTAATCATATAAACCAGTGCTTGACTGCAATCCCACCTGATGTTGAACAGTGATGCAATCATTGATGGTAGAGTGCACTAGTTTATTAAGAGCCTAATCACTCTAACCTAACCTAACGTACCTACCGAAAAAAAAAAATTGTGTTTGGCTCCGAACTCACCAATTCCACACATATAAGAGAAACGTAACATGCAGAACATGCCTGCATAAAATACTACCGAAGAATCCAGCCGCGAGTGATGTTATGTTAATCCTAAAAACACCTGTACTATGTTATTCATAGATTCTACCTCCGATACTAAAATGCCATATTCCGAATAATGAATTCCGTTCGCATACGAAGGCGCTGCATCAAAGCTGGCATACGACTCTGTATGTAAAGCCGATGCTGCTATGAAAGCTGCTAGTTATGCTCGCCCTAGCGTACTAGGTTTGCATGTCCTAGTGCTAGCTATGCATGTCCTAACTACTAGGTAAGCCAGATACATTGGAAGCTTGGATATTGCATATTAAATAGAGGCTATGCTGTCAATGTTGTTGTGGCTTAGTTTCGTTGCGAACTTTGTTGAACTGCGTGTTCTAGTTCAAGTTATACTATTTATTGGTGTATAGTTCAAGATCTAGATTTAATTCTTGCTTTATTATTAACTAGTTACTGTTGACTTTTTGCAAGTGTATCTGTATGTTCATTTATTACAATTTACTTCAAGGATTATCATTGTCACTTTATTCGACCAGTGGTTTGAACACGAACACTCAGCCGTCGTTATTGCCACCATTACAACAGCACTGCATATTGCATTAATAGAAATCATATCAAAGTCAGCCATATTAGTAATTCCGTATAATTATCAAACGCTACTTACGTAACTTAGTATACGTGTTTCCGTAGCTTCAATTAGATTTACATATTTCTGTAATAAAAGAAATAACGAGGTGCCATTACGAAATGTAAGCTACTGCAATTATTACGTATGTTGAGAGTTTTATTTGAATTCTTATTAGCTTGTCTGCCGTTGCCTGCGGGTCTGTTCATCTTATTAATGATTAATAATAACACTGGCTTAGTACATCTCTGTAAGGTACAATAAATAAATAGAGATCAACATTATCATCATGATTATTACAGTCTTCGGTCATAACTCCCAGTATTATTTATTTATTTCAAAAATTTGAACTTACTGAGGAGTTGAATGCCCTGCCGTAGTCTGTGTGCCGTTTCCTGGTAACTACCTAGAAGTCAAGAGCGCATAGGTTACTGGGCAAGCGTGTTCCATCGTCGCCCACATCATTGCTTACTTGGATAACATAGTGGTCAAGCGCAAGCCTGTCAATCATTAAAAAAAAAAATAGGTCAAGAACAACAAATTAGACTATCCACCACAAATTTTACTTATAAAGTATAGCACAATACTATATTCTATGGTTACTGGCTACCTAAGATGAATAATACTCAATTCAATCTTTTCGACGATATGCTTTATCTTTCGCCCAAAATCGGTAGCGTGTAAGATTGATAAGGAAACTATAAAATATGACATAGATTTTTCAATTTGAGGTTGAAACCTAACAAGTTAACAGTATCACATTTAACTCCTTCATGACCTAAGACCATGTACAATATGTATCTCAGTGCACTGTTTATAAAGATTCCCAGCGCGCATCGCGTTAAGTACCGCACTACTTACGCTATCGCCACATCGCGTTAGATACGATCTATCGCTTCGACGTGCAACAAACAGACCATCTGATGTGGTGTGACTTGTTTATATTATACGGTAATGTCTGTGAATCTGAGGTTTCCGGATAGGAGGAACTGATCATGTATTGTAAACAGTGGTCGTTTTGACGATTGTGGAGATGTTTTGAAGGTGTTTGGAACATCTTGCAACTAAGAAGCTAAAACTAAATGGCGAAGATTTTGACCAAGGAATAGTTATTCGCTCATTTCTGCCAAAATGAGAAAATGTACATATATTCTTGCTCATTCTTCTTTATAGAAAAAAAAGAATTCATAGCTTTGGAATGTGCAAGTGACATTTCAAAAGTGCCTGTAAAATTTTTATTTACACTAATATAATAGAGAGGTAAAGTTTTTTTTTATGTTTTTTTTTTTGTTTGTAGGATCTCTGGAACTAGGTACTTACTGGTCCGATTGGAAAAAAATTCACCGATAGAAAGCTGCTTTATTCCTGAGTGATATTGCGGGCAAAAGCTAGTTTGAAATAAAATGGTTTGAAACTGTAATTAACAAGAAACATTTTTCAGGTAACATAGTAATAAGTGTGATGGAATGACAGTCGAAATGATCGTCATCATCTTCCTGCCCTTCTCCTATATTAGGTACTTGTGAAGTTGAGATCGACGCAACACGTTTTTTTCTTTCATTCTGTCCTGTTCCTGTCACTAGTCACTCTATCACTAATTCCTTTACTTTCTTATCTTTCCTCACACAATCTATCCCTATTTTCTTTGACCTCCCTTTTCATCCATCATGCATTACATATTAAATAATACCACCATTTTGTGTTGATATTCGTTCGTTTGGAAAAACTACCTTGTAATTAAAACAAAACATTATTCAATAAACTAACCCTAAACTGCCAGCCTCCTTTTAAGTATTTAATTAAAGCCCTCATGATCATAATAACCGTATAATTGCTGGGGTGTTTCAATGTGCGTGTTCGTGGACAATTGGTGTGGTCGAAAGGTCCATCGGTAAGGGTTAAAGTTAACTTCTTGATTTATTAAATGTGTGTTTGGGGGTTGAAAACCAGTATTTAATAATTGGATAGTTACTTCTAATTATTGTTTTCAGTTTGTTATCGTTTTTAAATAAATAATTGAAGGGTGTGTGAGTAATTATTTTTTCGTTGTCGTAATAATTGCCATTTGACTTTTTCATAAATCGTATTTCTTTGATTCATCCGTGAATGTCAATCATGTCAAAACAATCACGTGAACAAATGGCTGGTTATTAAAAATAAACTTGTATTAAAATAATATGTGTGTATCTGTGTATCCAGTAAGTCTGTAATGTTATTTTTAATAGAGTAAAAAAAAAAAAATAAGCACTACGAAAAAAATGTTTTAGGAAAGAAATATCGTTAGGTGTCCACTATACTATATACTTTTTCCGATCTATAATATTATACTAAAGACATTAAATATTTTCTTTGCCCAAAACTAATAAAGCCAGTGCTTAGTGGTAGACGCATAGCAAACGCTGAGGTGGTCACCCTTTCGGTACAGGCACGCTCAACGCAGTCTGTAATTTTCTTCTATTTTGTGTTTGTAACTGTTCCTGCGTTGTGCTATGTCTATCCTGAATAAAAGTTTTTCTATTTCTATTTATTTCTTACCCTGAAAGGAAGTAGTGGTTTATAGGACGTAATGCAACAAGGCATTCACTACCAGTCAACCTTTGGGTTAAAAAGACAAAACTGTGGTGTGCTCAATAAACAAATAATAGATATATCAAGTAGAATGTCGTATCACCATCAGCTTTAAATGACTTATAATAATAAAATACATATACATACTAATATTATATTATAAACTAATAAATACTTTGATGAATTGATATTAATAAAAATAAACTTAAAATGTAAAAATTATGCCGAAAACTGTACTAAGGTTGAGAGAACTGCAAATACATATTTGTTTCACTCTACAGTAATTAATTTCTGTCTAATTTACGTCTTGTAATTGACTGCAAAATGCTAAAATATTTTCCTTTCCCTCTGATATCCAAACTAACCATCTCCAAAAGGCAATATTTACTCAAATATCTTCACCCCATACCTCTAATAAAATCAGTAAAGCACTCCGATGCTCTTAGCCATCTCCTGGCCATCTCTCATCATTTATTTAGAGTACTTACGTATGCCTTTTGTCATAAGCAATACTTTAAGTGGGACCGATGTTGGGATGAAAGGACTACTTATTTAAAATAGGTTTTAAATTTTAATACAGAGGAACAAGTTAGTTTTGTTTATATACGTGGGGTCGTTTGGACCCCACCGGAAGGTCATGGGTTGTAATCCGGACGTTGTTATTGTGGTGAACCCATAGCTTGGTTAGAGGGGCGACTTGTATTAGCGGTGTCAATGACCAATGGGTCAAGGAAATCCGTATCTTTCAAAAACAATAAATCATTTTATTTCTGCTTCATATTATATGAAAAGTTTTTATGGGTTCATTACGGTTTTGCAAATAATACAAGTGTTATGTCGTTAAACTTTTAACTAACAAAAGTACTTAACAACTTTGTACCGATTCATAAAATTATCAAAATGAAGATTTAATTATTTCAAATTAATTTCACGGAAATCAGAGTTTGTCCTTTTAAAATTATTTCTCGTGATTACATTGCTCGGTTTCGCGCAATTCGCAATCGCGACCCCATTTCGCGGAGAAGGGTTAAATACTTCTTTCTATTAATTACTTGCTGCGGAAAGTATTTGATAGTTCACGTTTTAGTGGTTTTAAGAAACTTACTAAGCTTTAAATGAATTAATTTAATTAAGATAATGCTTTCTGTGTTGAGTGAGTTAGGAATATGTGCTATACTGACTGCACTAGAAAGAGAATATTTTTTTAAATAATATAAACCAGTCCTTGACTGCGATCCCACCTGATGGTAAGCAGTGATGCAATTGTTGATGGGGAATCGCACTAGTTTATTAAAGGCTAATTCAAACTTTGAAAACACCTAAATTATAAGCGAATGAGAAGACCGCAGCAGGTAAATTGTTTTAATCTTTCGATGTATGTAGTATATAAACGACGACGCAAAACTCTTAGTCCGAACCGTAGACTAGACACTCGCCGTACGCCGTACTTATCTACTTATTTCCTAAACACAAAATTGATCGCTCAATCATCAAAATCGAAACCACATTAACATTTAAGTTATTTTCTCTGCCCTACCAAATCGTGACCTGAATTATATCATAACTGTAATTCCAAATGTAACAACACAAAGTAACCATTATATTCTGGCATGAGGCGGCACTAAGAGCTAAACATGAGTACTGAATCTGACATAACGTTGACGTTTCACTTAACTACTAGCGCCACCCCGAAGTTTCAACATATAATGGTCATGTTAGTTCATCTTTCCCACGGCGGCGTTTTTCTAAAGGATTCGAAACAATGGAATCGTTTATACATACATGCGTTCCTTGCCTTTGAATTAAACTGTTCGTAATAAAATGGTAAAATGAATATACCTTTTATGGAACCTGTTTCGTTTTAACTATAGCAGTATATTCATCTTACTGGATATCATATCATCACAAGATGTTTACATTTCAAAGTTTATTAATCTTCATCATCATCATCTTCCTATCCTTGCACCCGTGTTGTTTGGGTTCTATCACCAGTCATTCTATCACTCTTCACACAATCCATCCATCTTTTCTTTGACCTCCCTCTTTCTCTCCATCAATCGACATAACTCTTTTAATAACATGAGTTTCATCCCTTCTCTTTACAAGACTATACCAAAACAAACGATTTCCCTTCTTCTTTTCAATATTCGCCTCGCTAAAGTATTTTGCAATCTTTAACTTATTTCTTTAAGACGTACGGGATCTATCTCAAAAGAGTAACAATAAAAAATAGCAAATCGTTTAAATCTAATTTGTCTCAAACTAAACATTCGATGCGTTTCTAAACTCACTTTAGTCTTCAAATTCAGTCAGTGTCATTTGTCTCCTCATCTAATTATTTTCTTCCGGAAATCTTTATTCTACACACATTAAGAGCCTTTCGTTGGAGGTCTTCAGAGGAATATTTTCGGTCCACACGACCTATGAATGTGAAACTATAAGATTTATTCCTTTGTACCGTTACATGTTATGTGCTGTTCGCATATTTAAAGTTTTTGTTGTTCTTCAATTTATGCTATGTTATGTAGAATCTACCTTTCACTCAGAGGTTTGCTGTAAGAAAACCAAAACTCTTCGTCGTTTTTTTTTTTTTTGTAAATACTAAGATTTTTCTACCAGCCTGTTTTAAGGTTCTTTTCAGCAGGATTCTTCACAGTAGGCGCCTATCCATATTTCTGCTGGCAGCTATTTGCCATACATATTGATTCTTATATAAATTTATTCAAAGATAGTGATCACAACGCTAGATAGCAAGCCAGGTTCCTTGCAAAGATTATAGCAGGTAATTCAGCGTAAGTTTATATACCGCTAACAAGCTAAACGGTGGCGACTGTAATGTTCCTTATCGCCCAACAAATTGACACTATTAAAATTTACGATCCGTTGCCGCTGTATGGATTATTACCGTGGCCTGTGGAATTGAAAGGGATAGGAAATGAAATAGGTTTTATGATCTGGTAGAGAAAACTTCCAAGTAATTTCTACAATTTCTTGATTGCAGTATGATATAGGACTTAAATATTATGATTTATACCTTGGAATTTCTACTTTAATGCTATTGAAGCCGCTGGCAGCAAGTAGTAGATATTTTTTATAATAGTGTTATAAAAAAAACATCGTAAAAAGAAAAAAAAAGGTAAAAATGTTAAAAAAAATTACGTGCTTCAAAAAATCACAGCATATAGTAATCGGCGCGTGCCGCGCCTTTTAAAAATGCCAGCAGAACCATATACCCATGGCTTGACTTCTGAAAGGGAAACCCGGTGTCTTAAAACGCTAGACAAAGACCAAATATAGGTGTTATTTTAATCAGTATGAAATACTGCCACGCCCTTCCGCTCCTCCCTAGAGTGGGAGAAGTCGTTAGATACTGACATAAAAAAGGAACGACAAAAAATATGTAACTCATAATATGATAGAGAGAAGAGTGTCCGTAGAGTTTCTTTCGCATTCTTCTCCATAGAACCACTGACATCTACGCTTTAGAACGTGCAATATTTAGCTTCACTTTTTTTTTGACTGACCGACATTTTGACAATTCAGAAGTGCCTGTAAATGGTTTATTTGAAATAAAAGTTTTTCTACTCAACTCAAAAAATCAAACATATATAATAATTCCCGTACCTACATGTCGCAAGCCCCGCAAGCCATGTGCTAGATCATACAGTACTCTGCAGAATGTTCTAAGCATTATTATTAGATTTTCTGTTCCATATTATTTATTTTAACAAGGGAAAATGTAATGCTAGTTATGGAAGATATTTCCTCGTTGTAGTTCAATTTTGAGATGTATTTTTCCAGGAGTTATTTGTAGCTCTAGGCGATGTTACGTTCCATCAGTGCTATCAAATATCATATACTCATATACAATGTAATAATCAGCCTTATGATTTTTCCACTGCTGGAACTAAGGCCTTCTCTCTAGGAGAGGAAATAGATCGTAATCTACCACGCGGGCCCTGTGCAGGTTGGTGGATGACACAAATTTTCAGATTTTGTTTCTAGGACATACCGAATTCTCACCTCAGGTTAAAACTATCAAGAAATAGACTCCTTAACTGTACGCACGTTAAACATAATATTTTAAGATTATTCAAATGAAAATACTAACCTAAAGAACCAACGCCAGCAGTTTAAAACATTTAAAATATTATGCCTGGTCAACGGGGAATAAATTCACGAAAATTCTCGACAATTTTTCAGCCAAAATGAAAGTCGGAACTTTCCCCTTCCTGCGCGCCGCCCGTCACCTGCACTCTGAGATATGATCGCTACCAGCAGATAGCGTGCACCTACCGCTGACTTGCACAAGTAACAGCATCTGATAAGAGATTACACGAGAGTTAACTCGTTGGTCAGTTGACGAGGATTTAATGTGAATGATAAGGAGACTACCACGCTTGTAGTTCTGTGGTAGGATTTTACATGAATTACGCCTTGTTAAAATGTAGCTATAAAAAATTATTTGAGGTAAACACTAATGAAGCTGAACACGACCAGCACATCTAAACTGTACTGTAAATAATGTTAATATTCAATAAATTGTCCTTTAAACTTGTAATTCAGACTTCTACTACTACTATCATCGCCTTAGTAGAGTATTTACGATTTTTTATTTAAGCATATATGTATTTTATTTTTATAAGTAGACAACTGATCTAAATGATACTGAAATCTATTTCAAATATTATTACATATAGCTACTTATTGTGGCATGTCTACCACTGTGTCGTCTTTTATTAAATCTAAAAGTTGACTGTTAGAGAATGCCAACGTAAAGTAAAAGTAAGTACGTAGAAGTTTAAATAAATATTCTGTAACAATGATGATATCATATTTTAATACTTAAATCACTGTAATGCCAACCTGATAATTTATTTTGCGACTTCTGACAATTCCGAAAATAGAGATATAATAAACCAGCCAACAAAATGAGGTTACCTTTATATTTTAACCACCCAGCAGCCTCTTTGAAAGCACGACAGAATATTCCTATACCCATATTGGCAAACCTTTGACATCCTCCCTTTTATATTTTAGCAGTTGCGACGTCTTATTCACAGCCAAAAATCTTCAAAGAGTAACGTGAATGCAGCTGACAAAAATGCATTTTCACAAAACCTTTCTACCTTCTATTCCAGTTATCTAGTTCCGTGACCTAGCAAAGGATCGCTATCCTTGAGAGCTATTCTACTAATTGGCAAGCAATTGACAAGCTGTTTAACATATTTTACGCGATTGATACTCCGATTAGAGCTGCAGCTTTGCACTGAGATGCGAGCTAGACGATGTTGCTTTACTCGTGAATCGATTAGAGAGGAGTAGGTTTGTGTGATTTGAGACGTGGAACGCTGCGGCTCGGACGTTTTAGGATGAACGGACGGTGAACTACCTATTGCTCGTCGTCTGCAAGCTCGCGCCTACGGTGGCCGAAGATGGCTCTGTGAATCCCAACGTGTCTTCTGTCGCGGGAATTGGAGCGTGAGGATATACGTTCGATCCCTCTTGCGGCCGCCTCCTTCGCTAGCATTACTGCTTTGCATCCGCATCCCATTCCTTCTCACTCCGGAGACTTTTTTTTTATTCTGTTGGTAAAAATCATCCAGATGACATCCCCCACCTTAGAGCGGAGCGGAAGATAGTGTCAGACTTAAGAGTCTGACACTAAAGAGTCTGAGCTGACAAAAAAACCCACCCCGTTTCTTCGCTGCCTTTCATACCGGGCCCGAGCCTCTCTTTCGGAACTGGACCCTTGGCCCCAGTAGGGTTCGACCCTGCTGAGCCGCTACGGTTGCTGACACCTCCTTAAGGCGCGCGAAAACATTATTGAGCTGTGGTGTGACTTATAAGAACTTCTCTCACTCTTAGTGGAGCGAGAAAGAGTCTCAGACTTATACTAACCAAAACCTAACGTCCTGTGTTCCTTCAGTTGACATACCAGCAACCCAAAGTGACTTTTTCTCGCATAGTGTTTTTTTATGGTTGATATACTGCCTACATTTATAAGCCGTTGACGAAAATGGAAAAGGATTTTCAGCAATCTAAACTGAGTTGATTGATTGACCACAATAGAAAAGGCAGGAATTCAGTTGCGGATTGAAAGATACATATCAGAGGCTCTAGTTGATTGATTGAACAAACGAGTGTATGGCTAAGGCTGTTGAAACTAAGGTATGTAACTAAACAAACTTCATTATTATGTGTAGCATTTTTTTTAAATGGCTGATTATGTAAACATGAGTATTTGTCTGCCTTCTTTCATACCATTCCTCTCATAATCCACTCATATCTCTTTAGTCTCCCTCTCCATTCATCCATATATTCATAACTCTTTTAGTATCATACGTTTCATCCCTCGTCTTTACAAGACCATACCAAGACAATTCGACGATTTCCTTTCAACAACTTTTATCAGTCACTGGCGCTACTTTCAAACTTCTTCTAATTTTTCACTTTATCCATTCTCGTCACACCACACATCCATCTGAACATTTTTATCTTCGCTTCGCTTTCGCGCACCTGTCTTTTTTTTCACAGCGCAACATTCTGATCCATATTCCTACACCATACTATCGCCATATAAGTAAAATACTGTCCATGGTTTCCAGTTCATCACCACATGAGGTGGGTGATTAAAATGGCCAGAGTCAAACAGGATGGAAGGGAACGCTGTGTGGTATTTCAACGTCTTTGTGGGTAGGGTTGGCACACAACAGTTACAGAGATTTCTTTATTTGTCTAAAAAGAAAAAAAATGCAGTTAACACGAGTCCTGCGTTGCCTAGTAAAACAATTTTATGGTAATGTTTTATACTAGACTAGCTTTTGCCCGCAGCTTCACCTGCGTACATAAAATATTGCCTATGTCACTCAGGATAAAGCGGTTTTTTATCGGTGAAAAAAATAGCAATCTGACCATTACTTTCAGAGATTACCTCCTACAGACAAAAAAAAACTTTACCTCGTCATAATATAAGTGTAGATGAAAAATACAAAAAAAATCTATTGACGGAAAGCAATTGCCTTCATAAACAGCTGTTTTAGCAAAAAGAAAATGCAAATCAGTCTCATCAAACTAAAATCTAATTACTTGTTCCAGTACTCAAATATTACAAAAAAAAACTTATTTGCATTTTTTAACCTTTCAATTGTGATAATGACAGACACAATTGAAAGACAATAGGTGCGCGAACGCCGGCGTTCGCTTGGGGTTTAATGAATTAAAAGGTCTTTAGGTAAAGGTCACAATCGAAAAAAAAAATGATTACATTAAATAATGATTGATGGACTCTTTGACACGCTAAATAACAAAAATAAAACGTTTTTTGTACAGGAAATAGAACATCATTATGTCAGTAACTTGAATTTATTGCCAAACGCGTTGAGACACAAAAATATAATCGGTTTAAAGTCACTGGTAGCGCACAGCGAAACAGATACAAAAAACTATCGATAGTTTTTGTGACGTCGAGTTAAGAGTAACCTTTTATAGTTTTTTTCCTGTCAATAAAACGAGAGGCGTGTTCGGCAAACCATTGACAAAGTCTATTAAAAAATGTATTTCATTTTTTTTTTATTTATAACCCTTGCTCTGTAAATTAAGTTTCTTTTGTTTTAGACTGTGATACAAAAACTTATGAACAACACCAATTGTAGAGTATTTGTAAGTTTGCGTTTATTTTTATTTGACGTGAAAATATTACTTTAAAGTTATGTGGAGGCACGTTTATTCTGTTTGTTTTGTTGTTGGAATTTCAATATTTAGTTTCTTCGCTTCAAAACATATGTGTTTGTACTTACTTATTAAATACAACTCCTAATTAAACGTATAATCTAAATTTATGCATAATGATTTAAGACAAAAATTTTGTTTCTGGTTTAAATAATTCTGTGCGTAGATTTTTGTCACGATGTTTTTTTTAACTATTGAGCTAACCAGTAGCGTTAATAAATGGCAACGGCCCAGACTTACAAATTGTAGGTCGCGGGTCCAAAACCAGCCAGGTGCATTACTTTATGTAATTTATTTTATCACCACTGCTCTCAAAACGGTAAAGAAAAACATCGTGAAGAAACCGGCATGTTCTAGAACCAAAAATTCGAAGACATGTGATATCCACCAACCCGCACTGGGCCCGCGTTGTAGATTACGGCCCTTACCCTCTCCTAGAGAGGAGGCCTGAGTCTCAATAGTGGGAACATTAAAAGGCTGAGTGTGTGCGTATGTATGTTAATAAATAACGTTATCGACTTGCCTTGAGCTCATTAGAAGCAGCAGCAACGATATATTTTACACATTAATATGTATGTGCTAATTCTAGATCCCATAAACATCGCCTTCTTACGTAGGTCATACTAGAGTCAGCGTTGCAAGGCATGCGCAGGCGGGCACGCGCATGATCAAATATTTTAATACTTTTCTTATGAAACAGAGGTGTCGGTAATAATTTACATACATGCCCAAGAATATATTCTAATGTATTAAATGTACATTAAATTATAGGTAATGCCCGGGAATATCTAATTCTTACTGCATATTATACTCATGTACCTTGAAAACCTAAACTATATGAAGATCATCAATTCTCTAACATTTTTCCAACCAGCTTGGGGTCACACAACCCAGTTACTGGGCAACACGATACTGCTTAAATACACTGATGGTCAGACATTCTGGCGTCTGACTATCTGTAACGACTGTTAAAGATATACGAATGACAAATGGGACCGACGGCTTTACGTGCTTTCCGAGACATGGGTTGTCAGTAATGTCTTAGAAAAACTTAGACAATTAGGTACATATCATGATCATTATTTCATCCGAAAGACGTCCACTGTTAGTCATAGTCTTCCCCAAGTGTTGCCACAACGAACTGTCTTGTGCGTCTCGTATCCATCGGATTTTCACGATTCTTACCGGATCACCAGTCCACTTTGTGGGAGCCCTTCGAACGCTGCGTCTACCAGTACGCGGTCGCTACTCCAGAACCTTTCGTCCCATCTATTTTACAAGCAATTCGCCCTACTGTCACTTAAGTTTCTATGGATATCTTCATTCCTGATGCGATCATGTAAAAAAACTTCGAGCATAGCCTTATAACAATAGGCTGGCAAACACATCGATGAGAAAGAATTGGCCTGTTCATATTTACTGTCAACTTTGAGTACACGCCGCGCATGTACTTGTTACGTGAGTACATGGTCAATATCACGCTCCACCGGACATCAAGTTTACAGAAAAGCAAACAGTTTATTGTAATTTTGTTTTGTAAAAAGTACCCACATAACTATTATTACTTCGCTTATAGCAAAGACTTATTGTTGGTGAAAAACTAATAGTTTGTCTAAGTTTTTTTTTTGTTGATAGGATTGTGCTTGACCACTATCTTACATAATGGAAAGTGATAGTAACCTATTCAATCTTGACTAAAAATCCCTAGATTGTAGCTATCAGGAAACACAGATTCTAGCAGGGAAATTTATTACTTAGCTGTACGCACTATATGTACGAGTATAAATAAATGTCTATATTTACGAAATACTTTATTTTAAAATAGCACTTCTTGTGTCCATAAAACCATCTAAAAGTCTTAGTTTATTTAAAAAAAATAAGTTCTTGTACTTTTTTTTTCATTTTATTTGTTATTTTTTTTTTAATTCAGTCACTAATATCTTGCAAAACAAACTTTTTGACCAAGTTTGTGGTTTGCTCGCCCGAGATAGAGATGTTAGGTAGAAGAAAGGAGAAGCTTTTGTCTAGCTGTGGAACACAATAAACATTACCAAAAAAAAACATGATTGATCAGCATTATTTCTTATTACACGTTCAATGTATCTTGCACATGAAACTTATCACTAAAATATATCTGCATGTTGGCAAGCGCCAACCCTACCGGTCGCATCTAGTGCAAAAACTGCCCAGCAAGTTCGTTGCACTGGGGAGACGCGTACGAATTTCAACTGTTTGTTAATTCAGATAAATTGTCCACTGAAAAAACTCACACAATCCGACACCATGATTGTACAGTACTTGTTTTTATTTGGCCAATGCGCAATCATGGCCGCATTTCGGGACAAAGTTGGTGTGGAAAAAATAACATGTTACGATTCCGATTGGAGTTTGTTTGATGAAATGAAATCACAGCTAGTTAGTCATTTATTCGTGTGGGTATTTGGTTTTTGGTTAGTTCGTTAATAATGTAAATAGGCGGTTATTTTAGCTTAAAAAAATATAGAGGTAGTTAATATTTCAAACGCCATTGTCCACCACTATCTGACGACCAACTCTAGAAGGCACAGTGAGTGAGCAATCAGCTTCTACGCTGAGTGTCACGAATTTGATAGATAGACAGATAGTAGTTGCAGGTATAGGCAAGCAATGGGTAGCTCGCTGTCCGATCCTCCGGTAACCATCCGGACCGAGCTCAAGTTGTCAACAACGCGTAGGCTCAACAGAGTCGAAGCCCACTGGGGTCATGGGTTGGCATAGTTTGGCGCTTCTAAAAGGAAAACCCGATCCTGGAATGAAAGACAACGAAGGTACTGAGAGTGGATTTTAGTCAGTAAAAGTCTGACAGATAAAAGGTGGGAGATGTCCGTCCGTATGTGATTTCCCACAGAAAAAAGTTATTTCGAGCAGATTTCGATACATTAGTATTTAATATTTTTTCTAATTCATAGTGAGAGGCAATCTTCTCTGTCGGTATCACTGACAGAGTGGTCGTAGTCATCACTTCAGTGTTCGGTCAAGCTTCACAACACGCCGCCACTCTTCTCTGATGGCCGCCTTCTTCGTGCATTTCTGAACTTTATTTTAACCCAATACCCTCAGATAGGAGAAGAAAGGATTTGGTTTGTGCTAACTCTAAGACTAAACATGCTTTTGCTAAACGATTTTATTTATTTTTAGGACCCTACTTATACAACCAGTTTAACAGAATACTAAAGATTTATAGTTTAAGTTACAATAGGTGTAATTTACTAGTTCAGGAATATTTGGCAAAACACAATTATGCAGACACGGAAAAACTTCTAGAAATTGTAAAATAAAGTTTATCTAATCTAAATCACTTTTTTTTTTTTTTTACCTAATTAATAGTCTGCACTTTATTTGCATTATTATTATTCGTTAATTTGTTTAAACATAATATATCGTAACTAATCTAGTTTTAAAATATTTTTACTCTAATGGTTTACTTTTAAGTCATTGGAATTATTGTCTTCGTTTTAATTTAGCTTTCATTTCTATTGTAGTTATTCTTTTTTAAATGTTTGATGTAAATGGATGGCCTGAAACACAGGTTTTCATTAACCTAGATCAGGCAGATCTATACTACAGTTTGAATTAAATTTATGTCGATTGTAATTAATGTAAATTATAATGTCGCTTACTTTATACCTGAATAAAGAATTATTATTATTATTATTATTATATTATTTGTGTAGTGATGATGACCCATTCACTGTAGCTTTTTTCTGGTCAGTCCACCTCACAGGCGATCGTCCACGTGAGAGGCAATACTGTACTTTATATCTCTCCAAATGGTATGAACGATGACATGTACAAAGCCGGAGCTCTTTCGTGAACTGTACAGCACTTCCCAAGAAAATTCTAAATGAAAAACTATAAAAGTTGCTTTCCATTAACCCATTCTAAGAGTTCATTCATCACAATAACGACAAACGAGGAATCGAACCCACTGTCTTTATTTCTTGGAAGAAGCATCGTTTAGTTCATTTAATGGTTTTCTTTGATGTTTAAATGTGCAGATAGTAAAACATTTTCATGTACTCATTCACTTTAGTTCCTTGATAGTTAAGTTAATATGGGACTGAGTTATAAAGACTATTTTTGCAAATAGTAAACTTACGTGTGAGGAAAGCTGAACTAACCCCAAAGCACATACTTATTCTAAAGCTGCTTTTTAGATAGCTAACTTAGATCTGAGCATTCTGAGCGTTTGACCTCCTTCTCTATAGAATGACTAGCTTCTGTCAGCGGCTTCGATCTCGTGAAAGTAAATAATCATAATAATCATTTATTCATTTGTTGTTTAGGTATGTGGGTTTCTTTGTACCCACTTTGGCCCCCATTCTATCCCTTTGGGGGTGAATTTTAGGAAATCTTCTCTCAGTCCTCGCCTACGTCACAAAGGAATGTTATGTGGTAAATTTTACGCTCCTTCTTCTAATAGTTTCCGTGTGCGTTAATATGTCAGTCAGTAAGTTTCTCCTTTTATGTACATGTACATATGTAGATTATAATAAAATTGTAAGCTTTTCTTAAAAGGTAGTCTACGCTAGAAAAGTCGAGCTCGAGCTAAGCACAAGTCGAGCCACACTGCTCACAGTGTAAAGTATCGACGTAAGTACAACGAGCCTCCAACGATCACTGTCCTCGAACGTGACGCGAAACCCTTTGTGTTCGTCAAAATTTCGACAATAGAGCACAGTCGAGCACAAACCAAGCGCTCAAAGCGCGCTCATTCGAGGCTTGTAAGTCGGTCCACATTACAGGAATATGTGCTCGGCTCGTACTTCGCTCGTTCTCGAATCTTCTAGCGTAGAACCGCCCTAAAATTGCGTTATTGCTCGTAAATACATTGTTTTTCTTTCGTTCACTATCAAAATGATGTGGGAAACTGTCTGTCCATCGTTCATACCAAAACAAACCTGGCAATTTCTCTAATAGAAAACCGTGACAGTAGAATGACTACTGAAATAGATACCGTTTAAAACGAAAAGTAAAAGAAAACAACCATATAATTACAAACCGTAAAAAAGTGCACAAAAACTCCGATATAATCTCACGCTGCAATCATGTAAACAAGCGTGTAACAATTAGCTAGCGATCGATAATCACTGATTTCCAACTTGTTGTACATGCATTAACCATCGTCGGCCATCGGCCATCGGCCATCGTCGTCCATCGCCCATCAGCTTCCGAAGTAAGCTGCGGATACATCCACTTACATCGTATTATGCTTCATTAATTATGTTAATTTAAAGATTACCATCACAAATTTTGTTCTGGACGAAAAATACTGATTTTTAACTGAATTCTGAGTCTACTACAATCACAGTGAAAGATTTTTGATGACCTGGTAGCATTTAAATGTAATGTTATCTTTCGTAGTGCGCACAGCTAAGGAATGAAATTCTCTGCTGGAATCTATCTTTCCTGATAGCTAAAACCCAAGGGTCTTTAAGTCAAGAGTGAATAGGTTACTTCTAGGCAAGCGTGCTCCAACGTCGGCCACATCACCGCTTACCATCAGGTCAGATAGTAGTCAAGAGACCGTATCAATAACAAAAATAAATTTTCATAGCAGTCAAGCGCGAACTTATTAACAATAAAAAAAATATATAATACAATTTATTTGTTGAAAATAGCTGTTTATGTGTACTGATACTAAGAACTAACAAATATAGTTAACAAACTATTGATAATATCCCTGTGATTTAAACGTGTAGTGTTTCTAATGAAAACTAAGTCAAATTGACTGGCCTATTGGTTTAGTGGTCAGTGGCCCTGACTGCTATGCTGAAGGTCATGGGTTCGATTCCTACCCAAAGCAAATGTTTATGCGATGAGCACGATCATTAGTGTCATTTGTCATATGTATTTATTTAGAAATATATTTATTATATATGTTTATCACTTTATGAGTGCTATCATAACACAAGTTCTGCTTAGTTGGGGCTTGGGTTTTATTATTAGATTCCCTTTACATTTTCTATGCTAATGAACCCACGGCGCGTACACAATAATCATTGATTAACACACAAGTTTAGTCAACATAGAAATTATCAATGACAACATAATTCATCACTAATTATACCTTTTCATACACACTGACAATCTGAAAACAAATGCATGATACGAAAGAAATATTTATGAGAGAAATCCGTAGTTGGCATGCCGACAGCGAAGTATATACTATGGGTTAATTTCAAGCAGTTAATAGCGTGCGTGCTTGTATAATTATCTACTTATTACATAATTGGTTCCCTTGCGGTTCATAATTGTGTCTGATTTCGCCCTGGTGGGCACTCCGGAGTGAGGATCGCCAAGCATCCGGATTTGCGAGGATTCGTCCTAATTTTCGACGTGTCTTGGGACTTCTGATTTCGGGGTGTATTGGAATAACTAACTTGTTGAAGGTAAAAACCTTTTTCCTTCTTGTTACGTGTGTGTAGATATTTACTTG
Organism: Mythimna albipuncta; assembly: GCA_929112965.1. Classification (NCBI taxonomy): domain Eukaryota; kingdom Metazoa; phylum Arthropoda; class Insecta; order Lepidoptera; family Noctuidae; genus Mythimna; species Mythimna albipuncta. The sequence continues at coordinate 19,775,648 of OV815979.1, read as the reverse complement.
GGTGATTTAGGATTTGTTCTCTGCCCGTCAATTTCCGTAACGTCTACCGAGGCAGTAAGTCAATGTAACCCTCTAACTCTCTAAACTTGTTTGCGAAGCAGAAGCTTACGCTCATTTTAATGATAATATTCCACAGCGTTTACACTACGCCATCTAGATCCAAGCTAAGTAGAGCTTGTGTTATGAGTATTAGACAACTGATGGACATACTTATACGCCGCTAAATTATGATCGCAAAATTTTGAAATTTTAGTCGCCTACTACTACCTACTAGACTCGCTCAACTAACGTTTTCTTAAAGAAATTATATTTTTACGTCTGTAAATTAATACGAGTTTAAAAAAAAGTTACTTTATTTTTTAATTTTGTCTTTACAAATCGATAGTGTTTCATGTTCCCCGGATCGACTCTCCGCGGGATTATGATGTATATTTTTAAATACGTACATGTTATAGACTTGTTTCTGTCTGTATATAGATTTCTCCATACAAACTTTGAAACCCTGTCTCTTCCTTTCAGGGAGTGTTAGAATTTAGGAAAATCCTCTCTTATTAGTCCCTTCGCCATGAAAGAAAGCCTTCTGCAAAATTTCACGCGCCTAGACCCAGTTGTTTCGGTTGTGCGTTCATATGTCAGTCAGTTTCTCCTCATATATATAAATAGATAAATTACACCGAGACAAATGATCGTGCTGCATCACACAAACGTTTGTTTTGAGCCCACGACCTCCGGCTTAGCACTCAGGGTCACTAACCACTTAGACCAACAGGCTAGTCAAATTGTGACAATAGAAACATGTAACACGAAGTTGTGGCAATTGAAAACCTGAATAAATTGACTTAGCCTTAATATGAACTGAGTTTCAACCAGAGCAGTTTCGATAAAAAAGCGTAACAAAATATGTCGATATTTTGATACGCTTTTTGATTTTTTTTCTAACAATTGAGGATTTTATTTGAATCGAGGATGACCTACATTCCGTAGACAGGAATGTTCTCATATTTCCTCACTTCAATCACCTGTGTAAATGTTTAATTTCAATACAAATATACGTATACTCGATGGCCAATATACTCGTACAAATGTCTTATAGCTGCTACTGTCATCGCTTCACTTGTTTATTCAGTATTTTATTTTAAAAGTAGTGATAAAACAATTACAAACCAAAATCTGACCTAGCGCAAGAGGATATTATGCTGAAAAAAAAAAACATTTACCGGTTACGGGTTTTGAGTTCAAACCTAGGCAGTCGTTTAACTCTGTGTAATTTATTTGATATCTACTACTCTCAAAATTGTGAAGGAATATGAGGTATAAGATCTATGACCCTATCCATATAATTAGGTATGTAATAAATATTAACTATAAATATATAAAACACTTCCACTCTTTTATTTAGTCATCAAAGATAATCGCTTGAGAACAGTTGTTGCAATCCCTTGCCGTTTTTGGGGTGCGTGACACGATTTCAATCTTGGCGCAGTAGACATCGTGAAGAAACCTGCTTGCCTGAGAACTAAAAATTGAAAGACATGGTACATCCGTCAAACCACACTAGAGATAGAAAACTCCGATTAGTTGATTAAACCATTGGGTTTGGGTTTGGGTTTCATTGGGAATTGTCCCGCAAGTGACCTTAGCCTTAGTAGTGGAAGCATTACATGGTGGATATGCTATGCTACATAAGCTTTATCTTCCCGTGGTATTCCTATTGCTGAGGGTTCTGATGTTCCTGTTGGATGAGCATCTGCTGATGTTGTCTCGCCGTCTGTGTTGGTTCTTAGCGTCATGAACTGCGACATGCAATTAGGTGTCCAATGTGGACCAGATCTGATCTGCCTAACTCTTTGGACTGCGACTTCTCGGTCGTGTGCCGTCTACCATGCCAGTTACGATGAACGGTGAGCTGATAAATTGTAGTGGTGGCCACTGGTCATGTGGCCAAAAAAAGTCTAGTATTCTGTGCATACAGGTAGTTTGGCAGTCTAGTGTTTATTTATAGTAGGCGTTTGCTATATCTAGCAACTATCAATAGCAAGCACTGTTTAACTTCACACCTCAAACCGCTAATTGTTTACTCCTATATCTGTCCTATTAGTAAAATTAAAAGCGCAGTCAATTAACGTAATAGAAATAAATAGAGTTAGAGCTTTATCGGATCACGGTGGAACCTAACTCGATCGCGTAACGACGTAATCAAATATGCAGCGTATCGGCGTACCGCCCGGCGAGTCGGCGTATCGATACGCTGTGCCGCTCGGGCGCCGGTTAAGAATTATGAGATTAAAACCATTGGCTTATATGGATAGAGTGGGATATGTTCGTGCTTGTGTACCGATGTGGTTTAATTATTTATAGACTTAGTATTGGCAGGTACTGTTCAATAATATTAATTTGTAAACTTGCTTATATCAGCGGCTTTGTCTTCGTAAAAATAGGTTTGTCCGTACAAATTTTGGACCCCAATTTTATCCTTTCAGGGGAATAATTTTGGAAAATCCTTTTTTGTTCTTTGTAATCGTCATTAAAGATCCTTCTATGCAAAATTTCAGCATTCTAGGTCTAAGAGTTCTGTTATATAGGATTTAGCTTTTGATATTATACAGAAGACTTGAGAAAAAAAATTTGATATTTTATAGCGTTCATTCATATTTGTATAGACAAACTATACGTAGAAAGTACGCGAGATCGTATCAAAACGATATATAACGTTTTCATCTTAAACACTATGTGCATTTTCACAGCTAATATTATTACAGAAAATATTAATTAAAATTTTGCATCGTTTATAAAAAAATAATGGAACACTTCAATTTCAATAAAATTATTTAAGGTACGCCGACTATCTCGCCTTTATCATAGTCATAAAATTAATTAATTTCATCAGAGCCAAGCTATTATACTACATTTCTGTAAAATAATTAATAAACCATTTTCATTTAATTGCACAAAAATATAATAAATCAAATATTCTGTCTGTAACGGAGAACCAATTTCGCTAAGAGGTAAATTCAATTTAACCCTATTTTCGGTGCGTTAGAGTCTAAATTCATATGGCAATAAATTTTCAAAATTCTATTATCTTATTTGCACAGGACTAGCTACGTTTTGAATAACGCCGTCCCAGGGGTTTGACAAGCAATTTCCTTCTTTTCGAATTTGGGAATAAAGTTCATTTTGCCGTGAAAATCGAACGTTTAATTTCAAATAGGGAGTGCCTAACTGTCAAAGGCATTTGGCGACGATGCATTTTCATAATAGTTTATTGACTCTTATCTTTTGAAGCATAAGGTGTAAAATGAGAGCAGTTAGTTTTTAAAACCTTTACACATGTCGTCTAAGTGATGGATGCAGGTGGATCATTAGTTCCAGATCTTCACTTTGTGTTTACCTTTGAACCGGGCCCGCGTTTCACCGAGAGAAACATCTTTCTGATATTTCGGACTGTACCTATTCAAAGTATTTTTCGTTTTACTGTCATCATTATCCGTAATGGTAAATTTCGGAAGTCCATTTCGATTTCACAGAATTTTTGGTTAGATTATAATTTTTAAGAAAATATATTTCCGAAGTAGAGTTTAATTGGTTATTATTTTAAAGCTATCTTACCCCGTTGAACTGCACTCTTTTATTTTATAATTTTTGACAGTAAATTGATGAATATAGGTATTATAGGCAAATATATCCCGTGAACATAAGTATCTACCTATGTCAATTGATCACCCTTAAACTAAAAAGCGGAACAGCTCCAAATCTCACACACAATACAGGATGTCCCCCACTTGACTTGATAGAGGATGTTGATATTATGCTGTGTACTTGTTGACAGACAGACAGACACGCCCAATTGATATAGTTTATTGCTCTCACGGTCTAGATCAATGTGGGGGCTATAATGTCAATATACTTATTGAACAAGTGGCTATAATGGGTTTATTTGGTCAAAGAGTTATATTAATACATATGTTATTGACTTTAGTGGTAGGTAATAAAGATTTATAGAAAAACGATTAGTTTAATTGGTGGGAAGTATTAGCTAGAGATACTAATTAGGTTTGGTTTTGACATGGTCAGTTCGGACTGACACCTAGCATTGCTGCCAATGTTTTTGAAATAGTTAGATGCCGTGGCTCTCGCAAACGGCAAATGTAGGACCACAAGTGGTCCTTAGTCAGTTAAAGTCTGGCATTTCCCTACAATCCACTTAGAGTGGGAGAAGTTATTGATGATTTATTATTATTATTTCTAGCCCATACTGTCCCACTGCTGGGCAAAGGTATCCCGGTATCCCTCTATTCCTTCCAATGTTCGCAGTTTTGAGTCACTTCTTTCCAATTTAAAGGAAGACATATAAGTCGATGATTTACCCAAAAAAACATTAAACCATCAAAAAAGTTCCCATCGGAAAACATCATCAAAATATATCCTTTACAAATAAACAAGGAGGGACTGAATTTATACCAGGTGTACCTATCTCAAGTATATCCATATTCATTATTGAATTCCGTAAAATAAAGTCTAAGCCCAGCAAGCAATTACAGACATTGGACAGTAACGGAGTAAATTCCAGATAAAAAAAAATACATTAACTCAAAAAAAAAACTGCTCTATGATTCGTTATACCTCCACTAACGTCATCTTTAATTAGTACCTGTTCTGAGACGTTATTCACAGTAAATAGATTAACAATACAATATCCCATTTACCGATAATACAAAAACTAAACCCACACATAATTCACGCCACATAATCTTACCAACAATGCCTGTACGAACCTGTCTAACGAAACAAACGAAATCAATAGTTATTGGAACAAAAGCACTCCACAAAAACTGTCGATTGACGCACAAACGCCCACTCCCGAGCCCACAGCCCACTGCTGGGATCGTTACTAACACCCACTGGGTACAGTCAAACAAAAAATTCAGTATACACATAGCTAACCTGGAACTACTTTTGATTATTTGTTTTCGAGTGCGCAGTGTATCCAGTTTTTTAACCAAGATTATGAAGGCTAGATTCGCAGTCTCTTTATGATAAAAGGTACTGGTCTTTAAGAAAATCTAACTGCAGCTGGTTGAACTGAAAACCGATCCTAACATAATCGGATGAAAACTAGGCTGATTAAAAGGTTAACCTTTCTCTTAAGTAGTAGTAGTAGTAGTATAGTTATTCCCCACAAAATTAAAATATAGGTAGTTAAGTGGTATAGATAAATCGGAAACAAATTAATTATAAAAAAAATCCCTACCGGAGTCTGTGTTTCCTGATAGGTACGACCTAGGGGTCTAAGTCAAAAGTGAATAGGTTACTTCTAAGCATGTATGCTCCATCGTCAGCCACATCATCGCTTACCATGAGGTGAAAACGCGAGCCTATCAAAAATTATAATAAAAAATATTATCTTGGAAATGGGAAGAAAAATGTTTCTGCCTGTACAATAAACTGTTTGTTCGACTGTACTTAATTGTTGGTCCGTGTGAATCGGGTAGTGAAGCCAATCAAACGTTTTTGACGAAACCATTTCTAGTTCCAACTTCAGTTTCGGGGTTTCCAAGTTGAGTGATCAAAAATTTTATTTCGACTTCCGATATTGATTTCTATGCCTTTGTTTGTAGTTTTGTTTTTGTTAGGTTGGATTGGTAGAACCAGTAATTCTTTTTAGATAGGTAAGCCTAGGCTTCCCTAGACAGTTCTTTTGTTTTCAAGACCGTTATCAGAAACCTTGTAGATCTACTCCATATACATAATTTTCTTATCCGCTTTCACGTTTACATGCCTATTGGTATATACAGTTTTAGTTTTGTAGAATTGGTCTTTCTTATTAGATCTTATTTATGACTTTTGTGAGCATCGTACATTACCGTCCTTTTAATTACTGATCTTTTTAATATCTTCCTCGTTCAAAACTGAACTTATCATCATCATTATTTTAGCCAAAAGACGTCCACTGTAGGACAAAGGTTTCCTCCAAGTGTCACGACCAGTCATATGCATCTCTCATCCATCGTATTCCCACAACACTCACCAGGTCATCGGTCCACTTTGTAAGAGGTCTTCCAACGCAGCGTCTTGCGATGCGTGATCAACAGTCCAGAACCTTTCACTATCGACCATTGATTCTACGAGCAATGCTACTGAAACCTGAACTCTTTAATGTTAATATTTAACTAACTTGTCAGCAATGAACAGACCAAACACAACACGTGTATTTTTAGTCTCACAGAATGCCAAGGTACTAAGCACATAAAAGATGAACGAGGTTAAAAAGGAAATACTTTCCGATTTGTACTACGAGTGTCGCCGCTTGTCTCACATCCTTTAACTCCACCACACGCAATAAACCATTACGAACACACATTTCACAACTAACAGATCACGCACACTCAGATCGCAAGTTTGCTATTGGTAGTTGAACTATGAGCATTGCCCTACTTTGTGGTACGCCTGCCCCTCCCACAAGGCCATTCTAATCTCTTTTGTCTGTTCTGTGTTACTAAGAGTACCAAGTAGTGGCCCAATTGATTGCTTACAATGACAAACCTACTGCCATAAACCATGGTCCAAAGTGTATCAAGGCCGTATGATATAGGCTCTGCACACAACGTCTATTATCTAGCTATGGCGGCCGTAAACTGTTATTATGTTATAAATGACTTAATGGTAGGCTGGGAGCTGGCGCTAGCAATTTATTGGTAGTAGGTGTTGGTTGATTGATTGAGTTATTATGGAGTGTGTACTTCACACTGATTGTAAAGACGAAAGTTTGTGAGTGTGTGTTTGTTTCTTCTTCATGCTCAAACGATGGACTTTTTTATACTGTTGATAGGCTCGCGCTTGACCGCTATGTCACTTCATGAAAAGCGATGATGCTGTCGATGATGGTATACACTTGTCTAGAAGTTGTAGCTATCAGGAAACACTGAATATTTGGTACACGGTTAGACCGTGTCTTATATGCTTTTTCTCCTAGTATGATGTTCGTTTGGGAGAACTTCCTTCACCAGTATGATAGTAGCAAATTCCTACTATCATGGGCATGGGCATGAAACCTCTGTCAAGTGACAATAGCTAGTTATACATATATGTAATAGTATGTATTGTCGACAGTGCGTAGTGTTCCACGCGTTCCTCAAATAGATGTTCGGGGATTTTATGAAAAGGAAACTCGAATGGTCCTAGAACGCAAAAGACAACTGACAGGTGTGGTTTTAGCCAGTAAAAGTCTGATACCCGTTCCACCCCATAGTGGGAGAAGGCATTAGGTGATTTCTCATCTCAAAAAAAAGCCTGACAAAGACGTTTTTTTTTTCTTCGTTTACTGATTTTTCAGTGACACAGACTACCATGGTATCTGAAGTAATAGGAAAGAAAAGGGAGTTAGTAATATTGTGACGGGTGACGGGACCGAATGGAAGAAAAAGACGTGTTGCTCCGACCCCAAATAATATGGGATAAGGGCAGGAACAAGAAGAAGAAGACTGATTATTTCAGCCTTTCGTGTTGGGTTGTTGAACTCTATAGCTCGCAAAAACTGACTTGTTGATTGATATCATCTTAGCGAGTCGTAACATTGCATGTGTAATGCATTGTTTAGCAACCCACTCGCAAATTACTGCCACGGTCAATGTTGTTAAATGAACGGTTGTATTACGTGACTTTAAACTGTTGGTTTAAGTGAAGTTATTTGTTTCTTTATAAACATTAACTTTGAGTGGTTAGTGTGATAATCCTGATCTATAATTGTTTTTTCTTTGAATCTTCTTTTAATTTGAATAATTTTATTGTATATTTGGCCATGTCTTTAGAGTCCAACATCTAGATCTAATCCCCATCTACTATTTCCGACAGCGGCAGCTTTTTCCAAATAATCGTCTCTATGTCTGGCTATATGGCAAAAGTATTACATTTCATTTTTGGCATAAAATGGTGAGCTTCATAGGGATTTTGAGAGGAGATCTATGTATTGGGAAAATAGAACTCCTACGGAAATTACAACTTCTGGTCAAGTTAGATAATTTAGGCCCACATAAGTATCTAGTAATTATTTCTGGTTTTGAATATCACGCCTCCTTTAATAGAATAGTCAGAATTCATAGAAATCATTCAAAGAAATCTTTATGACTAATTTTGTGGTTGCCAGTCTAAATATTATACTCGTTATGAATGTCTCGTAACTCTACTGCCTGTCAAAAACATTCTCATTAGATCTTTTTTCATCATTACTCATTCAATCATTGAGTCACCATATCCCATGGCATAAAGTATGTACATGAATCATAGATCAATGTATCTGATAACTATGATAGTATCTCAAAACTCATTATGCTAAATAGTTACCGAGAACTATAGCGATGTTCCGGTATTCAATTTAAATATTTTCCGTTTAATAAGTAACGGAGATTATAAACGGAGTTTTTAGGGTTCCGTAGCCAAATGGCAAAAAACGGAACCCTTATAGATTCGTCATGTCTGTCTGTCTGTCTGTCTGTCTGTCTGTCTGTCTGTCTGTCTGTCTGTCTGTCTGTCTGTCTGTCTGTCTGTCCGTCCGTCCGTATGTCACAACCACTTTTTTCCGAAACTATAAGAGCTATACTGTTGAAACTTTGTAAGTAGATGTATTCTGTGAACCGCATTAAGATTTTCTCACAAAAATAGAAAAAAAGCAATAAATTTTGGGGGTCCCCATACATAGAACTGAAACTCAAAAATTTTTTTTTAATCAAAGCCATGCGTGTGGGGTATCTATGGATAGGTCTTCAAAAATGATACTGAGGTTTCTAATATCATTTTTTTCTAAACTGAATAGTTTGCGCGAGAGACACTTCCAAAGTGGTAAAATGTGTGTCCCCCCCCTCTAACTTCTAAAATAAGAGAATGATAAAACTAAAAAAAATATATGATGTACATTACTATAAAAACTACCAACGAAAATTGGTTTGAACGAAATCTAGTAAGTAGTTTTTTTTAATGCGTCATAAATCGAAAAAAATACACTATTATTAAAACATCGATCAAAGTTACAACACATTACCAGAACTTTTATATTATGTTACTTGCTGCTACGGAACCCTTCATGGGCGAGTCCGACTCGCACTTGGCCGGTTTTTTTTTAATTCTTGGAATTTACGCTGTAGTTATTTTATACCTTCCATCGGTTCTTTTGAAAAGGAATTCGGATCACGAGGGTAATTGGCCTGCCTATTAATTATCACAATAAAGGTACGGTTGAACTTAAGAGCGTAATTATTTATTAGTCAACCAATTATCTCAGCTTTTCACAGTTAGGCCTAAGCCTTTCTAAAACTTTGCCGAATTTTCAAGAATAAATACGTAATTCTTAGGCAAGCGTGCTCTATCGTCGATCACATTATCGCTTACCATCAGGTGAGATAGTGATCAAAAATGAGCCTCTCAATAATAAAAAGAAACAACAGATGGCTATTCCGGTTTCCGTATCAATTCTATAACTGCCTTTCCGGTTTTTTGCAGCATTGAAAGATGACTAGGTAATCATGATTGACATATTACAATTTTTAGCTTATATACAATACAATGAAGAGTAAGAAGAAGGCCGCAGAAAAGATGGATGGATTGTGTGGAGAGTGATGGGTGACAGGACAGAATGGAAGAAAAAAACGTTTTGTGCTGACCGCAAATAACAGGAGACAAGAGCAGAAAGATGATGATGATGGATACAAGGTACAATGCGTTTTGGGATCAAATCCAGAAGACTATTCGTTTAAAAATCGTGCTTTTAATTTCTAGACCTAGGTTTAAAACGTCTATAATTATATACCTAAATAAACAATAAATAAATAAAGAACGACAAGATAATATAAGCGTGTTAGTAAATGAAGCGATAAATTCTCTGGAGACTAATTGTAGGACATTAATCTCAATTATTTGGAATAACTTAAGATAAGGAAACATTAACGTTTTGTGGACCGAACAACGGTTAAATGAATGGAATTCACTACACAAAATTTCAAATTTAGATGAATATAAACTTGCATATTGGAATTTGTACATTGAATGTAAATCTTTAATTGACATTTTATAATGTTGACGTGTAAATAAAAATGTAATGTGTGTCGGTAATTTAATATTGTTTGATAAACACACATAACTACAATATGTTTAAGGGATCAAGGTTGTAGGACACACATCTTATATTTTTGCTATAAAATTGTAAATGAATTCTAAATGGAGATGCGTTCCGAGCGCATACGTGCGTTCCTTTCTACTGGTTTGACCATCATACCGCTTGATCTACAAGTTTGATCAAATGGGCTTGCCGTGATTGGGGTGAAATTTAGGCTTGTCTTCTTTCCGAAGTGTTTTCCCTTGTACGGTTAGTTTGGCTTGATCAAGCCACTAGCACAAACGGCGTGATGAGCAGTGGCCAGCAATAGAGTTTGTAACTTAACCTGTGACCCTTCTCTCTCCCGTACAACAGTCATGTTTCGAGCGGTAGGTAGGCTATGGGTTGGCCTTCAACCTTCCAGTTTTTAAATGAACATTTTTGTTGATATACGCGCTATAAATTTATTTTATTATTCGTCTTTTGTATCAGATTTTTTTTATTAGCCTATTGCTGGGTAAAGGCCTGCCTTTTCTCATTGTATCGGATATTGGGCTTTTTTTCTATTTCAATTTTCAATTCCTAAATGGACCAATCTTTTTCCACGAATAATATTTTTCCATGCCAATTTAAATGATGTTTAATGATAAGCAGTTCCTACTTATATAGAGTGTTAATATTACCACACCATAAAAATCGAGTCCATCACCCAAAGATTCAATACACAAGATAAGATGGCCATACAAGCCCAAACCAAGCCATAACGACCCATAAACTGATGCCCTCTTACACGATTCAAACTTAACTATATTTTGTAATACATTAAAAGTGCCAGATGCCATAAAATCGCCATTGGGCCGCCATTACACCATAGATCAGGGATGGTGCGCCTATGGCACGCGCGGTGCATACTGTAAATTTTGTTTACGGTTTTGATTTTAATGGGTCATTAATCATAGGAAGTTTTCCTCACTGTTTCCATAATTTAAAGGCTGTGGCCGTATATAAAATGTTAATTATGTTACAAACTAAATTCATAAAAGAAGGGAGCATGTAGCATGCAAGCGGCATTGACAGACTTTCACTGAATCAAACTCAACCGCGTTTCTTCAGGTACCCGTTGCTTTCCAGGGCTGGAGACTTGACTCTTTCAACAATCCTACAACTGTGGGAATTTTTTTTCTTTTCTCTGAATAGCGAAGAGTTATAAAAAGTCTTTTCTAGACATTATTCAACATATCATTTAGATTAATGCAAACCCAATTTTCATAACACAATTTTCTAATTGAGATGTTACTCATCTCAATTAGAAAATTATGTTACTTCATCACCAAGATCATGCTGCAAGCAATGAAATTCTACTTAAGTGCATTGGGATAACAAAATGAGAATCTATGCACTGTACATTGGTGGTGCATCTGAATCAGTATTGGTATTATCGTATGTACATTGTACACACTAACGCTAAAGTGATGCAAGATTTATTAAGAATTTATCAAAATAGCTAACTTTTATCTTAAAATAATCAAGAAATATTTTAGGACACAAAATTATTTATTTTAAAAATAGTACTGAAATCAATTTGTAGCTATCTATCTATCTATCGGAGTCTGATTTCCGCACTTAGTCCTATGCGCACCATTGTAGGCCATGGTGGCTAAACCTTCCGTGGCTTTATTCCAACCAGCCCACCTCTCTGCAAAAACTGATCAGGTCTCCTAGGATTTAGATCATATTGCTTTACTTACGTTACGTTGTAAATAAGCACTCAAATATAAAGGTTGGCCATCCCTGCTTAAACCATGGTGTGCGGTCACGCTAACCGATCTATGCGGTTCGGTTTTTATGAGCATTTTATATTTTTCGGCACTTTACAAGTTAAGTTTTTTATATTTTATCTGTCAGAGACTTTATGGTTTCATTTTAAAATGGAACTGTATTGAAAGCGTGGGTTGTGTCATAAAAAATCCGTATTCATAATTTTTCGAATAAAATTTTATGTAATGTTAATATGCTTTCATAAGGCTGTGAAAATGCCATAACAACATATGTAATATTAAAATCCGCACTTATTAATGTTATTTTTGCTTATTGAGACATCATATTAAGGCACGTCTGATTATAATTTAGGTGAATAGAGTGAATAGGCTTTTAATAAACTAGTGCGCCTCATTATCAACGATTGCATCACTGCTTACCATCAGGTGGGATTGCAGTCAAGCATTTAGTTTATATCAATTAAAAATGAAAACCTTAGGAGTAGTGTAAGTACAGAGTTTTTTATCAGCGAAGATGGTAATAAATAAACGAAAAAGTAATATTTTAAAGAAATGAAATTGTAAATTTCATTTCTTTAAAATATTACTTCAAGATCTATTTGCTCTTATTTCCCCAATGAAACATAATATAGGTAGGTACGGTTTAAACCTTCATTTGAATTGAAAAGAAAAAACAGTTTGATAACAAAACATTTTTATGATCCGGGAAAGCAATAAATATCTTCTCCCACTCTCAGCGAAGCGAGAGGGCGTGTCTTTTACTAACTAAAAACCTAAAGCCGTGGGCTGCAGTTACTCTCCCCTATATTGTCCCCTACCGACTGTACTTAATCCTACACAAACTTGCACTAAATACCAATCAATATTCACGCGATCACCTACCTTAAAGACACCCGCACTAACACACAAACAACCCCCCCCCCCCCACATATCCTTAGTACCATATTGATTCCCTTAACAGAAACACACCCAAGAGAGCCTCAAGTCCACAAATTAGCTAAATTAGCTTATAGTCTGCATACAGCTAAGATTTATGCTCGTTGCAGCCAAAGCCACTGAGCCAATGAGCCAAAGAGCCAACATTCCTGGCTAATTGGCTCTGCACTTACAAACTACAGCCTTATGACTGAGATTTACGAGAATTTGCACTACATTACTGGTTTTGTATGGTTGCAGATTGTGTTGTTGTGAGAATAAGGAGGTATGTATGATGTGGCACTGGGGTTCTTTGATTGAAGTTTTAATAATAAAACTTGTGAAATTCACAGTATCAATTAACGATATTATGTGACTTCAGAGTACAGTGGTGGACCCCTATTAACGGCTTCGACTTACGAGTTGTAAGTAGGCCGCAGGTTCAAACCCAGTCAGGTGCATTACTTAATGTAATTTATTTCATCACTGCTCTCAAAGTAGTGAAGGAAAACGTCGTGAGAGACAAAGAATTTTATTTTAAACTAGCTTTTATCCGCACTTCGCCCGCATGTAAAAATTAGCCTATGTCCGTCTCCAGGTTCGCAACTATCTCTGTACCAAAATTCATCAAAATCGGTTTTGTCATTTAGGCGTGAAGACGTAATAAACAAACAAACAAACTCACTTTCGCTTTTATAATATTAGTAAGGGTAAACCATATACGTTCACTTTTGAGCAATAAGTCAGTCTGTTAGAAAAAAATAGCTAATCGCACAAACGCCAAAGAGTAGAAGATCTCTATGGAGAAGAATGTGCAAGAAACTGCATGGACACTCTTTTCAATCATGTTATACATATATAACAAATATCTCGTTACGTGTTTCTTGAGATATTATTTGAGAACAATGTAAATAAAATAAAACAAAGCCGAAATATAGATATTAAAATAAACCACTAGCATCTAAGAGATGACCAGCCTCAACTGACAGAGCCCGTTCACGCACGCGAACACCGAGCGTATAATGATGAATACGCGTTTATAAAGCTATGCGGCCGCACACAGTAGGCCTTTATCTAACTCAATCTTCTCACTACACCCGTAAAGCTAATCGTAAAGTGCTCGTAAACGAGTCGGCATCGCATCGTAACGGCGATACAATGACGTATCATATCAATCGTCGGCTTATGGCTGTAATTATTGTACACCATAGAATTTGATAGAATTTATAGGCCATAAAATATACATAGGTGTTAATGTTATGGCTCTTGTGGTAGCCAGTGATTGGTTGATAAGATATGGTGAATTGTTTAATTTGGAATTTGTATTAAATATAAGCATAGTATATTCAGCCTTGTTAAGTTCCTACTGCTGGAACTTCAGTCTCCTCTCTATAAAAACAAATGGGCCGCAATTCACCACGCGGGCCTAGTACGCTGTGATATCACATGTCGTCGAATTTTTGGTTCTATGTCATGCCAGTTTCCTCACGATGTTTTAATTTACCGTTTTGAGAACAGTGGTGATGTAATAAATCATAAAAATCGCACCTGCCTGAGTTTAAACCTACGAAGTACAACTAGTGGGCTAGGAACGGTTACAATTGAGCCACCGCTGCTTTAGAAATTGTATTTGTAAGTTAACAAGTTGAACTCTTTTCTGTAGCTTAATTATATGTGACACTTGTCTTGTGTTCCTATAAATAAAAAGAGAGCTGGAAAATTAGAAGTTTTCGAAGAACTATAAAATTAAGTTAATGACTTTTAAACCAGAAATGATAAACCAATTATATTAGTTACTTATGTTTGTATAACTATACATATAAGTAACTAATGTGCGCAATAAATGAATGGACCAAATACAGAAAAAATAATACAAAACAGATACCTATTTATGAAGGTGTTTAAGGTACTCGTACAATTGTCCACACCTGGTTTTACCACATTGTTATAAAATGCTTCAGAAACGCATTAGGATTGCCCATTAAAACAACGATTAGTGTTGGGTGCTCGCCAAGCTAATGCGAGCATAAGTTGTGCGGTGCGGGGAAGCTACAGCTTGAAACGACAGTACAACACTAGTCTAAGGTTCACTCGGCTATGTCCGTCATAGCCGAACTTAGCTGGATAAAATGTAACTATGGATTAGAAATGGAGGAACCTGGAGTAGGATTTGTGCACCATTAATAGCAATAATCACAAAATACATTATTATAAATTCACACAAGATAAAAAACAGAATAAAATACAAATATTAACCAACCACGTCAAATAACATAAAAACAATAACATTTAAAAGTAAGTAAAAAATCTGTGCGAGGTCATAAGGCTCTTTTCTCAGCAAATTCTTCTCATAACTAAATAATATGATTTTTTTAAATCTTTCAAAGGGTAAGAGGGCAAGAGGTGAAGAACGTCTCCTTAAGAAACGACCAATTCGACCCGTGCACTAGCTTCTGACGTTTTATAAGTGATGGGTACCTATGAAATGGGTTGACCTATCTATACTAATATTATAAAGAGGAAAGATTTGTATTTTGTATGTAACGAATAAACTGAAAAACTACTGTGCCGATTTAAAAAATTCTTTCACCATTGGAAAGCTACATTCACCCTGAGTAACATTGGCTATATTTATTGCACGTGCGAAGCCGGGACGGGCTGCTAGTGTGAAATAAAATATTTTATGTAAATTGAATAGGTTTGCTACATGTCTATAGTTCTATAGTGATACAAGCGTGATCCAAGCAAGCCTTCGTTTATGAATTTATGATAGAACTTAATAGCTTGCTAAAGTAAACAAAAATTTGATTAAAAATTGAGTTTACAGTGGATATTGGACTTGTTGACGTTCATTGACGGATAGGCTGGTGTAGTGATGAAAAAATTGTGTAACAACGATGTAACGGATATTAAAGTTTAACCAACTGTATAGAGTGATAGTAGTTAGTCAAACTAATAATGAATATTGTGTATTAAAAAATAAAAACAAAAATAGAATACAAAACAAGATCAAAATATTGGTTAAAAAATAATAATAAAACGAAATATTATTATTACAATTTTAAATGAAAATATCTGTCTCTTTCGCCAAGATGCTGTTTTCTGTGGCGGGTACAGGTTCGTACTTAGTACATGACCTTTAACGGCAAAGACCATGTTGGACTGCACTTTCTTATTAGCAGCTTTGAAATTTTATAACTTCATTGTTGATGAAGATATTTCTTTACCAAAGCTAAAAAGTATTAAAACCAAAATAAAAAAAAATTGCTTACGTATTAGGGAATAGGGATTCATTGTTCAAAATTAAAAGGATCGTGGTAACCTACCTATTTTAATTTAGATAATATACGGAAGAATGGAGTCTTCTAACACCGGCTTTATTTTGCTATAAAAGAGGGCTTCAATCACTAATAAATAATATTTAATCATTATTATTAATCGAAACCATTGCGGCATACTCGGCTATAATTTTTTTTTTTGAGGAGGACAATGCTGAGCGATCTGCTAACTCCTCCCGTTCCCGCAGGTTGAGCCAGAGGTAACATCAGACTTTTACTGATAGAACATTAGGCATATGATGCTGTTGGCCCCTGCTTTCATTTATAATCTTCTGCCAGCGACTTCGCCCGCGTGAAAATCGAAAATTATACAAAATGTAACATTTTATATTCTCCTACTAAGTGACACAAAATTTAAACATGCATACAACACACCCTATCTTGACAAGCATAGTATAAATTGTAAGATTACATGTTAGATAAAAATGCTTGGCTGAATGCCGGTCCTGCTCCACAGCCACAGCCGCTTGAGTCCAGAGACGACTCTGGTATTTGTGTAGAAACTATTTCCGTAACTTCCGACTATACTGTAGACTTTAAGGCTATCCTGATATTAAGAGGATACGCACTCCATGTATGATGCCCTATTTAGAACGTCTTCATAGAGATCTAGGATTTGGAATGTGCACACAACAGCTTTATCTTTCTAACTGACCACCTTTTTATCTGAAAGAATATATCCATATTTCTTTACTAATAATATTATTAATGTGAAAGTTACTTTATCTCAGATAGACAGAGTTACTTTCACATTAATAATGTCTGTCTTTTACGCTTTCAAGGTTTTTTTTTTCGATGGGAAAAATCATCATAAGACAACCCCCGCTCTTGGGCGGAGCGGGAGAACTTTCAGTAACGCTTTCAAGGTTAAACTACTGAAATGATTTTGGTGAAATTTTGTACAGAGAAAGCTTGAACTCCAAGGATGGACATAAGCTACTTTATATCCGTCTTCGACTTCGACTTCACGCCCGCAATAACCGACAATCACACGAACGAAGCCGCTTGCAGAGCTAGGTTGTAATTTTTTTTGAGTTTAAGCTGAACCTAACATTTTAAGTTAAAAAAAACGCAAAGTAAAGTTCACTTATAACTTTACTTATTGAGGATTCCACTCGGGTCGTAAATACACAAACATAGCGTAGGCGCATGTAAGTGAAATAATGACGTCATCTATTTTCATGATAGTAGAACGTAAAGGACGAAGTGATGAACTGTTAAAGAGGTCGTCAGGTCATCTTGATTGTTTAAGTAGCATCTTGAGTAACGTAATTTTATGCGTATAGTAAACAATGGGCTGTCAAATAATGACAGGGAGTAAATAAATTGACGTGTGTAGTAAATACTGTTTCAATTAACCCTGATCATACTGGACATGATCGACTGACCGACGACTGACGACCTGGTGAGGGTCGTGGGTATCCGATGGATGCGAGACGCAATGGACTGGTAATTGTGGTGAATCTTGAGGGAGGCCTATGTCCAGCAGTGGACATCTTACGGCTAAAGGGATTTTTTTTTTATGGTGGGAAAAATCATCCAATGACAACCCCCGCTCTTGGGTGTCAGACTCTTACTGACTAAAAGACCCACCCTGTTCCTTCTAGCTCTTCTTCATACCGGGGCTCGAGGGCCCTTTCGGATAACCCTGGCCCCAGTAGGCTTCGACCCGGTTGGGCCCCTGCTGTTGCTGACACCTCCTTGAGGCGCGTAGGACCAGTGCACGCCGTCGACGAGGCTTGGTCCGGACAGTTACCGGACGGCCGGACAGCGAGCTAACCATTGCTCACTGTCCGCAAGCCCGCGACCACGGCTAAAGGGATGATAATGATGCTCTCTACCTCAAAATAACTCATAAAAGAGGTTTTGTTTGTTTTTATGTTTTTGATAACACGGTTGATGAAGTGATTGAGCGATTGGCTGCTTTATTGTGTGTCGCGAGATCAATTCCCGCATAGAACAAATATTTTTACAGCCTAAAGATAGTTATTTTATATATGTGTGTCTTGTGTGAGGTTTTCTATATCGTGTCATAGTTGCCTTTCATCCCGGAACACACACTGTTACTGAAGACTAGACCATGGGACCACAGCCCTGTAGAAATCTAATAATATATACCACAAAGTAAAAATTAGTTTTCAATTCATTTCATCTGTCTTAAAAAACTATAGGTACTTGTTATCCGTCATTAGTATTATTACTAGCATTAATAAAATTAAAACTAATTCTCGTAACTGAATTACGACTCCACTCGCAAAACTTATTATCCCTCTCTGCCATTTTAATTACAGCGCCATCTCTTATTCAATATCGGAAACTACTCACGCCATATCTTATTACTTGAAACTGTCGTAAAAGTGACGTTTCAGTGTCGTAAAGTGTTCGCATGGTAGTTTTATCGTTTTTCTAAACACCATACGTAAGCTTTACTATCACATAGTATAGAATTGAGTACAGTAAAGAGTTTTATTAGTGTGGAAAACGGTGCAACGTAAAATTATATTTGATTTCGAAGTTTTTTTGATGACTTTCTATAGAGTAAGGTTGTCATAAATGGAGGAAATTTTAACCTTAGATGTAGGTTATCTCAAAAACATGGTTGTAAAACATTTTACGGTGTTTACAAGCTTTAATATTGCGTGGTTTACAATTATTACCATGTTATTTTAGTAAAAGATTATACAAAACGATCAAAACTAAATAAAACGTTTTTGAGTGTTATTTTAATGGGCCCATTTCTAGTATTACTGTTAACCCCTCTAGATAAATAGGAATTGTAAATTGTAAACTATTTTGGCCTTACCTTAGTTAAGTTTAAAGTTAAGTTTCAATCTTATAAAATTAAGTTATTCCAAAATATACGTCTAAAAAAATTAGGAAACTTTTAGGTAAGCGTGCTCAATTGCCATTTCTCCACCCAGAGCGTGAAAAGTAATTTAATAATTTACGGCCCTCAAAACAGGGCTCCCACATTTTTATATGAACCATTTTAATGAGCGGACTTCAATACCTGACACTGACCACAAGTAGTGGTCCATAATGACCGACGTCATTTAGTCACATTACCTGAGTCCTCGTCAAAATGCAGGTGTCCTAAATTGCAAATATTAAGGGGACACTAAAATGCACTCCGCAGAAAATTTCGCTTTGACGACGATATTTGTAGCTTACCAAAATAGTACCTAGTTATTTTGCGAAAGTTCGGCTAAAATACCAAAATAGTTTTTATTGAATACTTAATACTCAGTAACAGCACATTTTCGGGATAAAATGTATCTCTTTGTTTGTATAAATAGACAAACAATTTCATCTGATTACTGACTTAACATTCTAATTAATATTATTGATGAATAAGAATGAGGATAAGATTAATTTACTAACTAACATAATATACATGTATACATTTATATGGTTAGATTTTCTGGAACTTTAATAGGATTCACGAGTATATATTTGATGCAAAATGCAACATAATACTGCAATATATAAATTAAGCGTATAATTAAAATCACAAGATGCAATAAATTTAAATATTTATAAACTCTTAATAAATTAAAATCATTACGAAAAATCAATAAATTAAAAAATCGTAACAGTTGACAAACTTTGCCAACATGCATCAAAATGTACTATTTCTTCTCTTGTGCGCAGTAAACATCTGGCCAAAATAAAAGACACACACTTTATCTCGTTCCACGAACTATTCAATGCACAAACACGAAACTTCACCGTTGCATAACTACCCAAATAAGGGACCATATTATAAAGAGAAAAATTGGAGCACACGTGTGGTCCATAATTTTGGTAGAGAATTTTGAGACCTTTTACATTCCTGACATTCAAAATCTAACCCTATTTTGGATAAAATAAGGTAGGTTTTGTATTGCACCAAGTTTTATAAGGGAAGTAATTATGTTAAGTACCCCATTGTTCCCCGTTCAAGACTGATGGCGAATGGACACCATCATTCACATTAAAGCTTTTATGGTTGTATCAGTGACTTTGAGGAGCTTTCTCCGTTGCAGTGATTATTTGCTTCAAGAAACTTGTGTGTTGCGGAAAGTGGTAGGGGATTGGAAGCTTTCTTTGGTAGTCAAGCTATTGAGACAGGTAGATACTTGTAGGATAAAGTGGAGAAGTGGTTCTGAAAATCGCTTATTTGAGAAATGCTATTGATTTATTGCCACGAAGTTTTTGAATGGAAATTGGCAACCAAGAGGGCTTTTAACGCCATTTAGATAATGATTCCAAAATACCCTAAATGTTAACTGTTGCAACACAATCATATTCGATCCATGAACTTTAAGAGGCTGTCCACTTTTAATGTGCATAAATTGAATTGTTGCCACTTCAAGACCTCAAAAACATCATTATCAAACTCATCATCTTCGATCACAGTCCATTAAAGGTGATGTAGGTGTTCCACAACTGGACACAAATAGGTGCGCTAGTTTATCTTATTACGAAGACAAAATTATTACATAGAATATGTCCAAATCTGTATCTACGAGGTTTTGTAACGCATGGTTTTATACGATATTCCATTTCCAATTAACGTTTATCAAAGTACTTCGATTTATTAGAACTCTTCTTTTTGAATTTTTATAAAATTTCTGCATAATCTAGGAATGTTCCTTTATTGCCCTTTTTTCCCGAAAATACTGCTTTTTTACAATTTATGTGTTTATTTATTAATTTTTTCAGAGGTTTTCCTTCTTACTCTTTCATATTACCACAGTACAAATGCCATAAAACGCAAACACGCTCCATCCCCACACAGTTCTCATGTAATATTAATGCCAATACAGTGAGCCCATAAAACTGATGGTTTCGTACAAATATAACGGTGACCAAGCTAATAATGCTGCTATTATTTATTAATAGTGCAGTCCCATTGTGACCTTAGGTCGTAAAACTTTATTTTATTACCGTTACAATGGCCTAAAGTGTAATTGTGAGCACATTTAAATGTATGGGTTCATATTAAATTTTCATTTATGAGTACATATTAATTTTGAATTTATTTATTTATATTTGTAATTTTTGGGTCGTGCATGTCAGCATTTTTTTTAGTTTTATTATTTTAAGAGTCTAACAGATAATCGGGTTTTATTAAATCTGTGAATTTACAAATAAACAGATTTGTAAACGGTTGAAATCCGGTAGTAAACATGGCCGTTTGATCTTTTTTACAGTACACATATTTATTCGTCTCTTGACAACTCAAACACGCTGGCCAAATTTTGATGAAACTTTTTTGTGAAACCCATCCAGCACCAGAATGACAAAGTTTTATTTACAAATGCCATAATATTTCGGAGGCCGAAATCCGAGCAACGCCTGGGGCGGACCTAGTTTTAAATTGAGTTTCTGACAGTGGAGATTGCGAAATGTAACGAGTTAGGAGTTTTATATTATTTTTCTGCGTTATTTGCGAATTAGGTTTTTTTGTTGTTCATTGAAATACTTCTGTAGGTACTGTATTTTTCTTCTCGTTTTTCATAGTAGTCTAGGATCCATGGTACATTTTAGCACTTGATTACTATCGATACATGTTGAAATTGGAAGAAGGGGACTCTTTGATCAAACCATACAATTTGTCGGACAAATACTTTTTCGAATTATTGGATAATTATCTTAAGATTTAACAAAAAAAACCAGTCAGAAATTTTGAGAATCATCAAATCGACATATTCTATACTTGCTACCCTGTTAGCTACCACAATCGAGAGTTTCGTATAAGAAATTGTTGGGCGTCTCATCAAAATAAAGCTACTCACGGAAAATTAGCTTGATAGGTAGTAATCAAGTGCAAAAATGGACTATGGACCCTGGACTGTATGTGTTTATTACCGCTGTATTGTGTCAGTATCGAATAAATGTTTTCTTATTCTAAATATTTTGTCCGGTTCAACTTTATATTTATAGTTTTATTTCTTTTTGTTGCAGGTAAGTTCTCCATTCGATTTAATAAGTGACAACACGTTATAGAAAAACAGGACACGTGCGTGAAACAGTAAGTACTTTAGTACTATTTAAATACCATGTAAAACCAAAAAAGGGTCGGTATAAGGACCTCTTTTTATTCGTCGGTAACTGTCTAAAACTGAGATACCTAAATAATGTCGGATTTTTTTTTTGTTCAAATATAAATACACACTCATAATACCCACTGTCAACAGAAAATCTAAAAATATAATGACTCAGTACCAAATTAAAACAAAATCTCCATGCCGCAGTACTCTCTCAACAGAAAAAATACACTTACTCCAAAAAACAGCCTAAAAAGAAAAACATATTAGTCTTTACATACATTAAAATGGCTGCGGGTCCATTTTCTAAATGACTGTCTCTGAAATCTAATTTATCTCACAAAGGACATTGACATTAGCATATAATGCGATGTAACGAGCCGCTTGATCTTGCAAACTTATTTGTAAAGCAATCATTTCTATTGTCTTCGTGAATTAAGTAACAACTTGTTTCAGTGTCAATGGCCTTAGAAAGGTGGTTGGAGTGTAGGTACAGGAGCGTACATTGTTGGTTTTGGTAATTAGTCGTTAATTAATTCATTTATTTAGGATCCCTAAGAAAAGGAATACATAGTATATGTCCTATAATGAGCGTTTAAGTATATTGTTGGTGTGCTCCTTCACTTACAGGAGAGCAAAGCACGCACAAAAATAATTTCAATAACTCTAATAAAATTACGAAACATAAAACACAAGGCAGATATCGAATCATAATATATAATATAATTAATTGAAAACTATTAAAGACGAATAGAATGAAATAACAATAAATTTAAAAATGATATGTAAAAACACTTTTAAATTACATACGTTTTTATATAAAGCTAGTTTGGAATACAAGACAACACACTTCATATTAATTAAAAAAATGAAAGTAGAAATAGATATGTTTGTTACTCTTTTACACTTAAATGGCTGAACGGATTTGGATGAAATTATGTTACCCTTGGGATATTTTTGAACTTAAACGGACGTGAATCCGGTGACAGAAGCTTTTGTTAAAAATTAAAACAATGCTTTACAACAATTTTTATTTGAATTATTGTAAAAAAAAAATAGGTGCAAAATATTTTATGTTTCATAGATGACAAGAAATACAATCCTAAATCTGTCAATTAAATATAGGAAAAGTTTCGTAAAAGTCAAACTTGGAAAGAAAAACTCAGCACATTTCTTCACACTAACTTATAACTAAAACTAAAAAAAATATCTCATCTCACCTATCACTACAAATGACATCGGAAACGAAGTCGGCACTTTATCCGCCACATCAGCGTGGCTACCCTACTCACGATATTTGTTGTCACTTCTGTAAACAGGACTGTCTTGAGTGACGCCTCGATAATGGACGCCCTACTGTCATGTGGGAAAGATACGGGTGTCGTAGTGAAAAGTGCGGTTTTGCTTTTTTTTTAAAGCACATTCTTGTTGTGGACAACGATAAAGGTTGATTTTTTTTTTTCAAGTGTGTATAAGAGTGGTCAAATTCGAAAACAAGAAATAGCGAAAGATAGGCAAAGGAAATTCGGGTTTGATTTTGATGAAAACTAAATCTACGTCATTGGAAAACCAATATTCTTAAATAACGTTGTAGTTATTGGGCGCTTGTGGGGGGGATTGATTGGCTACAGCGATCTCTCGCGCCGGGCCTTGGTACACGCCATGGTCCGGAGCGAGGAGGAGTGGCAAGCGGTCGCCTCGTTCTCACTCGTGCTCACGCCCCAGCCGCCGCCGGAATTCTGATCCCGATTTCCGGCCACCGCAGGCGCGGGCTTGCAGACGGCGAGCAATGAGTAGCTCCCCGTCCGACCGACCGGTAAGCGTTCGGACCGAGCCCAAGATGTCGACGGCGCGTATTGTGCCACACGCGCTTTAAGGAGTTGCCGGCAGACAGTAGGCGCAGGATCGAAACCTACTGGGACCAAGGATTTGTATCTGAAAGGAAGATTCTGATCCGGTACGAAAGGCAACGAAGGAACAGTAGTGGGTTTTTAATCAGTAAAAGTCTGACACTATCTATACAATAACCACCCAAGAGGGGGGGAGGTAAGTGAATGATTTTTCCACCTCAATCATCCAATGACAAACCCCGCTCTTGGGTGGAGAGGGAGATAGTGTCAGACTATTACTGACTAAAAAACCTATTCCGTTCCTTTAAGCCTTCATTCATACCGGGGCTCAAGCGCCCTTTCGGATAACCCTGAAAAAAAAAAACTATAAGATAGGTACTCCTTTGATTGATAAGTTACAATACGCTGATCTGTACCTACGAACGGGGTGGGTTTTTAGTCAGTAAGAGTCTGAAACTATCTTCCGCTCCACCCAAGAGCGGGGTTGTCATTGATGATTTTCCTAACAAAAAAAAAGAAAAAAGACGATTTCTTGCTGAACGCTTTTACTATACAAAAAATGTAAGTACTCGTTTAAAATGAAAAAAAAAAAACTGTTTGAGTGAGTATACTTTGGCAGTAGTCGAAGCTCGTAAGTTATACAATTCAATTCAATATTACTATAAGACTGAAACTACGCAAGAAAAAACATATCTCCAAAATAAAACAAAATAAAAAATACGAAAAAATCTTCAACCACTACACTACCAGTACGTAACAGATACACCACTAGAAACTGAACATTTCCGCTTCACCAAAGTATCGGTGACGCGGCGAACAAATCAAACACACCGCGTGAGAAGTGTGTCCCCGGCTTATTGCTTCCGATGCCACCGGAACTTGTGCACTAATGCCAAGGAACTCGTGTACTAGGGGAACATGTGTGCTGGGGAAGTTGTGTACCGTGTGCCAGCCTGTGTGTACTACGGTACTCGTGTTTGTAGATATCTTCATTTTGAGAGGTACCACTTCGATAGGTTGACTGAATCAGCTTGCGTAATATTACGCCAGTTAGGTTGTTATCGTAAATCTTTAGTAGAGCTGTAGGATTATGTCCTACTGCTCTGCCATCAAGTTGCTCGCTGCAATTTGATGGCAGTAAAAAAATACATGGTATACTGAGTTGTACCCTTCAATATTCTGTACTCCAAGATGCAGAGTTGGAAGGCCCCTCACAAGGTGGACCGATTTTTTTTAAATATTGTATCATATGCTGCTTTTTAGTCAACTCGTAACTTCATAGGTATATGAGATGGTTGCTTATTTTTGGCTTTTTCTCTAAGTATTTTGCATGCGTTCCACGCACAAAGCCTTGTGGGAACGTATAGCAGATAAAGAATAGAATTACCTGCCGGAGTCTGTGTTTCCTGGTAGCTACAGCCTAGGGGTTAAGAGTGAATAAGTTATTTCTAGGCAAGCGTGTTCCACCGTCGACCACATCATCACTTACCATCAGGTGAGATAGTGGTCAAACGGAGCCTATTAATAAACAAAAACAAAACCAGTTAGGTAAAGGTTTTTTGACATTTTTAATTTTCTGACGTGTTATACTAAGTACATAAGTAAGTCAAGCCTCTATTACAAGAGTTTGCTAATATTAGTAGTATCCCTAAAACTGCTAATTATCCTGACCTTCAATAACCTGGCAGCAAAAGTCACTTAACCGCTAATTTAAAGTTACAGTCTAACTTTGATTTTAAACCAGACCAGATCACCTTTATCAAGGCCTCAAAGTGACACGGCGCCTGACGAAGGGTTCCCTTACAAACCATCGCTAATGTCACCACTTTTCACAACCGACTTGACAACGGAAGCCCACTCGATCCGCTGCGGTGTGGGTTCGATTCCCGGGTAACGCGAGACGATCGGGTTTCGCCTATTTGTGGAGCGATCGATGAACTAGGGCTGGGATATTTCTGGAGTGATTTGGCTGTTGTACTGTTGATAGTGTGCTTATATTTGTTAGTGCATTGAGGTAGGATGAAATGAGGATTGGATTTGCGATACATTGTTGGGGTGTTGACCTCAGACAACCATCTGGTAGATATTGCTGTCAGCAATAAGACCGTCATTGTACAAAAATAGATTTCCCTCAATCCCCAAGCGAACGCCGGGGTTCGCGCGTGATTTCGCGCCATTCTGTTGAACACTAAAATTATTAAAAGTCCGTGTAGATTATTAAAATTTTGAGCATTTTATTTATTGGTTATGCATCTAAGAATTTAATTATGAAATTATTCATAAAGAAGTCTGTAAATTTCGAAAATAAGCAACCTTTCCATTTTTCCCGTATTTATACCTATATTATACCTATAACCCATCTTTCGTAACTCCTCTATTCACAACCTACACCACCATAATCGTGATTCTCCAGATCCCATACATCATCTACATCTAGTTTGTTTTTTTGTTTGTAGAAGGTAATTTCTGAAAGTACTGGTCCGATTGCTAAAATTTTTTCACCGATAGAAAGCTGCTTTATTCTTGAGTGACATAGGCTTTATTTGGGCAATTTTTTTTATGTGGGCAAAAGCTATTCTAGCACAGTATTCTAGACTAGTGACTAGACTAGTATCTGGGGAGGGTTGTATCAGAGATTGACTTACCTTCATAAATCCACCGGAATCACAACCTACATAATCATAACTGTGAACCTCCAGACCCCATACATCATTGCTCCATATTCTTCAAGCATGTTACCCAAGCTGACACATTTGGTGAGCGACCCTCACTATCAGTCTGTTGACTTACCTTGACGTTATCTGTCGCGTTAGGGTCCGGGCCACGTGATAAGGATGGGACAGAAGGTCCATTTGATATTGAAATAAATCACTTGCTTGTAGGAGCGGAATATAAAGGTGCAAAGGGTAAAAGGGCGGAAGATGAGGCGCTAAGATTTCTTTCTTTTTCCTTTAAGGTGACAATAAAAGCTTTGAGCACGCTAAAAGCGACCTTGAGCGAAAAGAGGAGCTAGTGTCACTCTCCGCGCATCAAGATTATTGGACATTGAATAATATGTCCTTCATTTATTACTAGCTTTTGCCCGCAGCTTCGCTCCCGCTCTTCCCTACTTCAGCTTACTATACCCTACTCTACCCTACTATACCCTACTCTACCCTATCCTACTCTACCCTACTCTACCCTACTATACCCTACTCTACCCTATCCTACTCTACCCTACTCTACCCTACTATACCCTACTCTACCCTATCCTACTCTACCCTACTCTACCCTACCCTACTCTACTCTACCCTACTCTATCCTACTCTACCCTACTCTACCCTACTCTACCCTACTCTACCCTACTCTACCCTACTCTACCCTACTCTACCCTACTCTACCCTACTCTACCCTACTCTACCCTACTCTACCCTACTCTACCCTACTCTACCCAACCACACTCTACTCTACTCTACCCTACTCTACCTACTCTACCCTACTCTACCCTACTCTACCCTACTCTACCCTACCCTACTCTACTCTACTCTACCCTACCCTACTCTACCCTACTGTACCCTACTCTACCCTACCCTACTCTACTCTACTCTACCCTAAAAAAAAAAAAATTTAAAAAAAGTATCCTATGTCCGTCTCCTGGTTTTAAGCTACCTCCCCACCAATTTTCAGCCAAATCGGTTCAGCCGTTCTTGAGTTATAAGTGGTGTAACTAACACGACTTTCTTTTATATATATAGATAACTGTATATTGAAAGATTGGTACAGCCAAGGAGTGGAATTCCCTGCCGGAGTGTTTCCTGGTAGCTACAACTAAGCGTGCTCTATCTTCGACCACATCATTGCTTACCATCAGGTGAGATGGTAGTCAAACGCGAACCAATCAATAAAAAAAAATTGGTGATTAAATTATCTTTTAGTTGTTGAAAGTTTTTACCTAATCTTTGCTTTTTTGTCTGTGTTAGACATAACTTCGAAAATAAATCACGCCAAGTTCAGTGAAAAAAAATGTAAATATTCGTATATCAAATTATTAGGCAAATAGTTTAGTTTAACATATATTTTTAAAATTTATTTAGATTTAAAATCAACAAATATCATATATCTCCCCTTAAAAAAAAATCTCCTAACTAGAGCTACTTGTTACTCCAAGTTTATCTTTGAAGATATATTCCCTTCTATAAAAGCTGGTATATCCAGTGAACCTTCTGCCCCGTTTCCCTGAAACCTCATATATTTATCATTGTCTCAAGATGAATGATTAGTCTCGTGGAATCCGCTTATGAATATACAATGTGGGTTATTGAAGTAAACTTGATTAATGTGCGCGCTGCTCTAATTTATTGCCAGTGTTTGAGCTTGCTTTTAGGGTATGAGTAGAGTTGGTGTACTTAGTAGTAGTAGGAATGATGTCGAAGTGGAGAGTATCGGCCAGCTTTTTAACAAATGGAATGATGGACTAAAACCGGTTCCTACAATAACAGATCAAATATGATTGTCACCAATATCAAAGAAAAAGCCTTAGAGGTTTAAAATGATGTTCAACATATGTTAATAAAATATTTTATTTGTTAAACACATATCATATCAAAAAGGCAAGAAGAAAAACAAAGGTACAATGGTAAAACTTATTTCTACAGTAATATCTTCCAGATTAAAATTAGAATTTCCTGCGAAAGGGAAGTTAGAGTTTATTTTGACCAACAATTACTTTTTGAAGAGTTTAAGCCAAACTAAGTTGCTATAGTTGGTTACTGCGATAAACTATCTATTTCTGCTTATTTAGAAGGACTGTATTCGACTTGTATGAAGCACCAGCTATCTTTAAGGTTACATATAACTTTATAGTACACCTCACGGTAATACAGGACAAACATTTGCAAAAACAAATCAACAATAGGCGATCTTAGCGGACATAGCAATCTCTTAAAGAATTCCCTTTAGATGTACTGAATGAAAGGAGATAGAGTCAAGGTTGTCAGTGTACAAAAACATGAATAATGTAAAATACATATATATTGTGACGTCACTCGGGGGACGCCTTTGTCCAGCACTGGATGTCTTACGTCTGAAATGATGATTATAAAAAAAATACTAGACAAGCGTGAGAAAGTGGTCAAACGCGTGCCTATCCACATAGAAAAATCTATACTAATATTAATAAGCTGAAGAGTTTGTTTGTTTGGTTAACCGCGTTAATCTCAGAAACCAGTTCGAATATAACAATTCTTGTAGAGTTGGATAGCTCATTTACCTAAAAATGCTATTGGCCATATCACACCAGGCTACGATATGTGTGAAACTAATATATTGATAAATCTACATCAACACTAATATTATAAAGAGGTAAAGTTAGTTTTCTTTGTTTGTAAGAGATAATCTCTGGAAATACTGGCCCGATTGCTAATTTTTTTTTATCGGTAGAATGCTGCTTTATTCTTGGGTGACATAGGCTAAATTTTATGTACGCGGGTGAAGCTGCGGACAAAAGCTAGTATCAAATATTATCAAAACTTATTGCTATGGAATTCTATTTTCTACAAACTTTATCGGTTGTGTAATTTCCACAAACAATCGATCCTCCCTTCAAAACAAAGTCAATCATCTTAGCAAAATATTAAATCACACATGTTCCATACAATTGGCACACGCCTGTATATCAGGACAGTTATTTGTGTTATGTGTGAAATTAATGTTGCTGTCACTCAAATATATCGCCGTACTATATATTGTTATAGCCAGATATATCACTGTTGCGTCGTATATTGTTATAACCATATCAGCGTCTCTGTATATTGTTGTAACCGGTTATTAATTATTATAGAGGGTGTTAATGTTAATGACTGGAACTGTGATTGGGTGGGTGCTTTCTATGAAGGGTTAGGTAGACTTTCAGCTGTGTGGTTACAGGTAGACCCAGTCAGGGCTGAATGCCAAAAACTGAAACGAGTAAGCTTTAGGCAGTAAAACTCTGACGTGGTCATCAAATAGTTTCTCATATAAATTATTTTAGCAGACCAGTTTAGATTAAAACACTGTTGTCCAACAGACCAGTTTAGATTAATACTAACACTAGTTTTAAGTTTTTTATGCTACTAACAGATTGGATCCTGGTTATCTTAAATAAACGTATTATTATTAAAACCCATGTTGTAGTTTTTACTGGTAACTGGACTGTATCGAGAATTATGATTACAGTGTACCGTTCCTAAAATATAGTTGCTCCGGTCTAGAATTCTACTTTGCTTAAAACTCTAATGTCTTGAAACAGAAAATTTTGAAAACTGAAGTTTGCCGGGTTAGCTAGTATATTCAACTCAAAAACTAAGTAAAAGTGAAGAATAGTAAGATGTTATGCTACAATAGAATAGCGTCAAGCATTTGCAGCTTACGACTTCGTGGTAGGCGCCGAATATTCATTCTCTAGAATGAAATACAAGATTTGTTAAAGACTAATTTACTCCTATCCTTTGACTAACGTTATCTTTGTTTGTTTGCATGCAATCTAAACTAATATTATAAAGAGGTATCGGTCGCTATGACAAATTTTCTCCATTTGTATCTAAATGTACTACATTTCTACACTAATTTTACAAAGAGGTAAAGTTTTTTTTTTTGTTTATAGGAGGTAAATCTCTTAAAATAGTGGTCCGTTGCTAAATTTTTTCACCGATAGAAAGCTGCTTTAATCCTGAGTGACATAGGCTATATTTTATGTACTTATGTGGGCGAAGCCATGGGCAAAAGCTAGTAAAATATAATGAACAATT
Organism: Mythimna albipuncta; assembly: GCA_929112965.1. Taxonomy (NCBI): domain Eukaryota; kingdom Metazoa; phylum Arthropoda; class Insecta; order Lepidoptera; family Noctuidae; genus Mythimna; species Mythimna albipuncta. The sequence goes on along the minus strand of OV815979.1, from coordinate 19,744,887 downwards.
TTATCAGCAAAATTGTGGTAGCATACCAAGTACGGTTGGAGAATCAGTACTGTCCTTATATTGAACAACTGCCGTGTTGTCATGATAGGCGCAGTATCTGTACGATATGCTTCTGTGTTGCGGGTAGTGGCTTCTGTTCTTATTTAGAAAACTTATTTGTTTGGCTAACATATCGGTTTTGCGAGTAGGCTATGATTATAAGGTTTGAGCAAAAAAAATACATGCTTATTCTGACATTTCACGACTGTCAAATAACAAATCTAAATCAAAAGATACAGATAAAATATTGACTAAATAATCATCATCATCAGCCTTTTTAATGTTCCCATTGCTGGGACTCAGGCCTCCACTCTAGGAGGGGAAACGGGCCGTAAACCACCACGCGGGCCCAGTGCGGATTGGTGAATGTCACATGTCTTCGAATTTTCGATTCTAGGACATGCCGGTTTCCTCATGATGTTCTCTTTCACCGTTTTGAGAGCAGTGGTAATGAAATAAATTACACCATTACACGGTTTGAACCCGCGACCTACGACTCGTAAGTTGACTACATAAATATATATATCTGTATTTTTTCTCGTATTACAAAATACATAATACTATGTCAATTAATAACATGAATGAATCGATGTGGAGAAAGCCGTCACCCACACAAATACATGTCCACTTTCCTGTAGCCAAAGCGAGCTTTGATTTATAATCGTCCTCTTTACAGCAACATAGTATCCATTGACCACAAAATCAGTACGCTCACTGTATAATAACTGACACACAGTGGCCAAGTCCAGGATGTAGTTCTACTTACCAAACATGGCGACCGCGTGTGTGCACGTACAGTGGCCATTCATCTCACTGCTGGCCGGTGCTGGCCCAATATGGACACGGTATTGATGTCAGCTGATGGGCTCATTAATCTCACCGTTAGGTGCTTTGTGTAACTACCCGTCAAGGTGTTTAGAGGACAAAATGAATTATGAATGAACTCTTACTTGATCCGCGCAGCAAAAGCCTTACTATGGTTTACTAGCAGCTTAGTTACTATATACATTGTTATATCTAAAAGCAATGTTTTGTAATTTGCATTCTTATATTTTTGTCTTCCAACTAAACTTCGTGTATTTAAATTTTTTACTTTTAGCAAGCTTACCGATATAATTTGGTCGATGGGGACGAAAGAATTTGAAGTGGCGACCACGTATCGGAAAACGCAGCGTTGGTAAGCCTGTCATAAGGTGGACTGATGACCTCGTGAGGGTCGCGGGAATTCGATGGATGCAAGATGCACAGGCACTTAGAGTAGGACTATATCCAACAGTGGAGGTCTCTTGGCTGAAATAATGGTAATGTCTTTTGTAACTGTTACAACAATAATCCCATTTTATATGTGGAGGCTTGTAAATGGTTCGTCATCATCTACCCTGTCGTTATATTTTATATTGTTAGCTGTAAGCCAGCCAAACAAAATAAAATAATTAAAACGTTTTTCAGTGAAAGATATTTTTTTTTTCCGATGGGAATTATCATCCAATTACAACCCCCGCTCTTAGGCGGAGCTGATAGTGTCAGACTCTTACTGACTAAAAAACCCATCCCGTTCCTTCAAGCTTTCATACCGGGGCTCGAGCGCCCATTCGGATAACCCTGGCCCCAGTAGGTTTCGACCCGGCTGGGCCCCTGCTGTTGCTGACAACTCCTTAAGGCGCGCAGGAACAGTGCGCACCGTCGACGACTTGGGCTTGGTCCGGACAGTTACCGGACGGCCGGACAGCGAGTTACCCATTGCTCACTGTCCGCAAGCCCGCGCCTACGGTGAAGGATCAGTTGAAGGATTGGAGGGATGCCTTTCTCCAACTTTGAGACAACCTAGTTAAATACAATTTTATTATATCTACTCGTAAACAGTACATATGGAATATCTATTAAAATAATATGCCAACGGAAATCATACTTCTGGGTGGTCTAACCTAAATAAACGTTACTAGCGGATATTATCTTCATTTTATTAAGAAACTGTACCAATATCGGTAGCAGCCACTGATAAAGTAAAACACGCATGTTTATTATTTGTAACTGTTTCAATCTTAATTACACAGCATATTAATAAATATACCATCTGGCATCGGAGAATTAGCTTAGCTGTTTGAAATAATATATTAATATAGTCAACAGCAAAATATACCATAATCAGCGTTATAACATCCCCACAGACTGGACTCCTCTCTAAGAGAGGGAAGGAAGTAGGAAGTGGATGTCAGATGTCTTCGAAGTTCTTTTCCTAGGACTTACCGGTTTCCTAACGATGTTTTTCTTCACAATTTTGAGAGCAAAAGCGATGTATTAAATTACATAAAGCGCATGGGTTTGAACTCACGACGACGTGCAAATTATAAGCCAGGGTACATCAACACTGGGCCAACATTGCCAGGACTTCGGCTGATACCCAATTCCTTCTAAATACATATGAAAATATCATAATCAATCTTGTGATATCTCACTGCTGAAAGTCGGGCCTCCTCTCTAGGAGAGAAAATTAATGTGCCATAATCCACCACGCGGGCTTAGTGCATGTTGGTGAATGTCACATGTCTTAAAATGTTTGGTTTTAGGACATGTCGGTTTTCTCACAATGTTTTCTATTACCATTTCAAGAGTAGTGGCGATATATTAAAACATACAACCTAAAACTCCTGCCTCAGTTTGAACCCGCGACTTAGAGATCATAAGCCAGGGACGTTAACACTTGGCCAATACTGCGCACTGGCAGGACAGCGGCTGATATTCATTTCCTCTCAAGCACAACTATAAAACCTCAACATTTGCCATTTATAACAACAAATAAGAAATCAAACCAAATATACCGCGACTTCGCATCAGAGCGACTATAAATTCTACTATCGCAGATTGAATATGAAATCTGCATAAAAATCCACTGAGTATACCCGAGCCTTAATAGTCCCATATTCAAATACCAACCTTACCTTTAAAGTTATAGAGTTGATATTCTAGTGGGGTCGACATTTTTTTCTTTATATTTTTACGGTAGTCTATATAGGTATTGATTTTGGCTTCTTTTTCTCGGTTCGCGTGGCTAAGTGTTTCGATGTGATGTTGTTTTGTTTCTGTCCCTTGTGACTGAAGGGAGAAATGTGGATGATAGTGGGCTCGGTTTGTAGGTGGCTTTTTTAGGAATACTTTAAGGCTACTTTTGCCAGAAAATATAACGAATTTTGAATACATTGAAGGGCGACTTTCAAGTTGATGATGGTGTTTAAACAGTCTATTAAAATTTAGTAAAGGCAGACAACGACGCAACAATGCACATAGAAATTGTTCTAAAGTTTCTTATGGGGAAAATTTGTAAACACGCTTTCTAGAAAGTATACTTTTGAAAATTCTATAAAATTGGCACTACACTGCATAGAACGAGTAGTCGCCAAGGAATTGCCACCAGCGGGCCTATTACGACCTCTTAATTCCAGTCAATTTACGCCGTAAAATGAACTGACTTGCTTATCCGTATTATGACATCTTATTGCCAGCCAGTCAGTAGTCACGTGACACTTGACCGTCTTCTGCACGGATATTGGCTGGGAATTCCGTATTATGAGCACCAAACTGACATTTTGTAGCTTGCTAAAGTGTCAAAAATTGTGACAAACTAGCCAGTCAGTTTACGCCAGTTTTTAGTAACTTATAGTGAATTGTTTTGACTTTTTATTATATTTGAATCTATTTGATAGTTAAATAAAACTTTAAATATGTGTGATGAGTTGATAATCTTCGAATTTCTCGAAAGTGATGCGTTTATAGTTTTAGAAATGATCGAAGTTTGTGATGTTCGCGATCCCGATTACGTAATTGTAAACTGATGTTTACCTTTTTTGTTTTGTGTTCAATTCTCACCATTACTGTATTTTTAGTTAAAACGTACCTAAAAAATGATAATATAGCAGTTAGATTGACAATTGGTATAATATTGGGTGAGAAATTGAAAGATTTGTGTTTCAGAATATAACCGACATTGTATCTTTTGCAGTTTTTGTTCTAGAAACTTTTTTATGTGTTAGGTTATGCAAAAGATTATTGTTTTATATTAAAGAAGACGTCATAACGAGTATTTTGATGTGCATGTTGTATATATTATGTGAAAGAATAAATAAACATGGCATCCGAAAGGGCTCGGCTGAAGCGAAACTAAAAGTAAAATAAGTCTAAAAATCATGGTTCCCGCGGACGTAAAGTTTCGGGCCGAACCCCTAGGAACTTTTTCGTCGAAAACGTGTTTTATTGATCCTCTTCGATACCCTTTGTGAGGTGCTGCTACGTTCCTCCTTAGTCGAAATCGTACGCATTCAGGGGTGCGTTGCGTGGTGGCGTACGAGACCAGCGCAACAAGCAACGCACGCCAAAAATCGGGTTGAACTGTCCCGAGGGCTCGGTAGCCGAAGGGTACTGCCTGCTACCGTCACCGCCTCCTAACAGGGGCCAGTCCACCACACCGTAGGTTATCGGATGTTTACGTCTGGGCTCAGGGTGGCGCAGCACTTCAACACCGTCACCGCGGCGACCACCATAGCGATCCCGATTCCCGTGACGTCACCCAGCACTCCAACTTTTAGTTATAGTACTCTGTGCAGCATAACGATCGACAAGCTAACATATTTTTGTTAAAAAGTTTTGTTCAAGTAGGTACGTACACACGCTTACTCTTAGTTCCGAATTACGTCTAAAGCGATTATATCGCAAATCCGACCAAATGTAATAGTCACAAAATATAAGGACTATCAAGTACTATTTGTAACTTTGCGCGTTGGTCGGATTCGCAATATAATCGCTTTTGACGCAATTCGGAACACGAGGTTAATTTTGTTTTTGCCGGGTTAGGAGTTATAATAGTACGTTCAGAAATGAAGTATATGAGACAATGCTCTATTTTCCACTTTATGACATTGTATTTACGGTAATAAAACATAATTCGTTTTTAAATTCGTTGTTAATATAGATTTCTGTTATAAAATTACATTAATTCATCAATAAACAATATTTTATACAAAAATTTAAAAACCGTAAATACCGGTAACCTTTGTTTTTATGTTTTCGAACGCCATCTTTCAAAGCAGTGCAAACCAGCCACAGACAACTGTCCAGGATGATTCCAGTCAGAATGACGTACGTCATAATACGAAAAAGAACAAGGCAGTTTACGGCCGTAAACTGACTTGCCTGGAAACTGACTGGATTTTAAAACGGTCGTAATAGGCCCGCAGACCTGCACAATGAACGGATACAGAAACTATACAGTGTAAGACGATAAGATATCCAAATTGATCAATGTAAAAATCTGACGCCATCATAAATATCAAAAGCAGGTCACAATAACAAGCACATAATCGAAAACTTTCCGACGAATGACCACAACAGATCCTGTAATCCCGGCGTGATTAACAGTCCCGAACACATCCCCCCGGGATCCCGGGGGATCCAATAAACAGTTCCCGCGATATCATTTGCGAGATTGCGAGATTCTCGGCTAAGTGTTAATTTTTGTAATTGCTCCAGACTATATTAGATTACGTCTCGAAGAGGGAAGAGGTTTATATCTTTCGTATATTTCCACATAAGATTTTTCCTCGAGTTTGCTCTTAATTAATATTTAAGGGGCACGTTATGGGAGAGGTGTATGAATAAGGAAATATGGTAGATATGCTTCAATCTTTTTGAGTTACGTTTGCACTCATTTTCTTTATGAATGAATCGATTCTGAAGAAGTGTGTTTGCACTATTATCACATGTCTATAGCGACTCAGACGAATGATTTTTCTGTTAGTGATCCAAACGCTAAGTACAAAATTTATGGCAATGTCATTACCTACGAAGAAGTCACATGACAAGTAATGTTACTTAAGACGTGTCGCGGCACACAAGCCACATGCCACAACCACAAAAGTTGCCATAAGAAGCTAGAAGTGGCTACAAGTCTCTAGTGGCTGGAAGCTACTTCTTGTTTTAACACGGTCGCTGCGAAGCATTGTTCACGGTCTTTCAGCCAGTGCATATGGGTCTTTTAGAGACAAAGTTTAACTTCTTTGAAGTGCTTATGAGACCAGTCTCACAAAATTTTGTTTCTGAACAACACCGCTGCAACGCTTCGTGAGAGAATCATCTTTATATATTTGTATCGGTTATATCCATAGAAAATGTTAACATAGCTGTCCCCCGCATAGAGTGAAAGAAAGGGATTTTGACTGCAGCACCTGCGAGAAGTTATGCATGTGGCTTGCTGGACCTCATAACGCAGTGAGCGTGTTAACCCATACGCGCAGTATCATAATGGACACTAACGAAGAAGGTTTAAATGCACGAGTGGCGTGTGACGGCGTTTAGTGGCCAGTGCAGGCCACAAGAAGCGAGCAGCAGCGTTTTGAAGCGTGTGGCGGCCACTGGCGTCAACAGCGGCGAATTCATATATAATGTGTGAAACTTACAGGTAATATGCCGGTGGCAGCATTTTGTGGTTCTGAAAGAAGAAAAAGAAAAGAAGAAAACATCTTTAAAGAAAGAAAAGACTTTGTTGACAGTTGTGGCCGGTAGCCCATGTGCGGTGACTCTAAAAATGTGACTTGTAAAGTCTTTTGTCCAAGCCTGCGGGAACATTCTCAAATGTATATGCAATCTAAATTGTTCGGAAAAGACCAGATATAACTAATGTGTAGACATAAATGATCTTGGAAACAATATAGTTTCAATAAGTTCAGGATTTTTCAATCCATAAGAAAAACTCTAGAGCTTTTCAGTATTATAAAAAAATGCTCCAAAAAGCTTTACAACTTTTTATCATATTATTTCCTTATCAAAATATAATCTCAAAAACATAATCCTCACGAGAATTCCCTTTTATCTTGAAAATATGTACCTTCTACACATGGGGCCCTTTCATCTGGCCAACTTCACCGATGCCTTTAATCTTTCAAGATATTTCAGTGTTGACCGAACTCCCGTACTTTGAACGAGCCGCAACTTGGGGTCCCGGAATCTCGGGACTTGGAGTTACCTTATATCGCTGCGCATTACTCTTAATTTACCCACATACATTTCTTTGGTCACCTTGTATTTCGGTAAAGGTTGCTGGCATTTTTTATGAGAGTGATCGATTGGTTTGGGTAGTTTTTAGGGGTAGGAAAAAACGGAGCCTTTATAGGATCACTTTGTTGTCCATCCGTCTGTCTGTCTGTGAAGACAGACATATTGGGAACGCGGGAAGGTATCGAATTGAAATTAAAACCACATACTTACGTCTGCGGTCCTTTGAAGCTGTGAAAAAATCAAACTCTTATTGCCGTTTATTTCGCAAAAAATATACACATATTTTGACACTTAAGGGAACCTTTCTAGGGTACTTACCGTTGATCCAGAATCCTGAAATTTTGCATATAACAGGGCCTTATAACACAAGTACAGGAATAAATCTGAAAATAGGAAATTTATTGTTACGTCACCAAAAAACTCTTTACATATATTATGTAAGTTTATACGGAACCCTCAGGGCATGAGTCCGACTCGCACTTGCCCATTTTTTTTTAGTTACCCATGTGTCACTGAAATGGATTGATATTAGTATGCCTATTTACTATTTTGTGGGATAATAAATTAAGCAGTTCTCGGTTATTTTAGGTTGTATCAACCATTTTGTTACTGATTGGTCTATGTTCAATGATGCTTAGCTATTGAAAAATATTGTGATTTGTCGAGTTTTATCTGTTGGAAAATTTGTGTTTGTTATTTTATGCCACATTTGTAATGTCCCTAAAACTTGTAGACCGTGAAACTAACTAGAGTGGTAAAATACACAAAGTGATGGGATAGTTTAAGAGTATTTTGTGAGTGTGATCAAGATGACTGAAGTCCAGATGTCTGACAGTCAGACTTACAAGTAGGTATCGCATTACTCAGTTACTGGGCTATTAGTATCATTTCCATTTTTGTTCCATGTAAAAAAATATTTTTATTTAGCATCTATATGACTAGACTGGAAGCCAATGGAAGAAAATTATACTTAATTGAAGAAATGCTTGGTCTATTGATTTATTTGCAATCCTCTTTTGTATCTTCAAACGTTTTTGAAGACATTCTTAGTAAAGACAATTTATTACTTTAGGATAAAATTAAATTATACTTATTAGTATATTTATAAAACTTAATTGTAATATAAATTTGGGGTATTTGACCTTCAAATGTTCTCTAGGATAAGGGGGAAACAAAAATCTAAAAAGAAAACCTCTTAAAATCCCTAATGAAATATTGCAAGTATATTTCTCAATTAATAGCGTCTTTATATTCCACAGCACTTTAAATAAATATAAAATCGTTCGCTAATCAGGCCATTTCTTCTAATTTGGTCGAGCCATTAAGCGGCCTTCAAACTTGCGTGTCGGGCCTCATTAAACAAATCCCGCTTTTGGCTTTAGTCCCGGCTTTATTGATGTTGGAACGTGAAACAGAAGACTCACTTCGATTGATAAAATCTTCTTCTACATCTACATATTATAAAGAGAGAAAATTTGTTTTTTGTGTGTGTGTCTGTATGTTTGTAATGAATAAATTCAAAAACTACTGTGCTGATTTCAAAATTTCCTTCACCATTGGAAAGCTACATTCACCGTTAGTAACATAGGCTATATTTATTGCCCATGCGAAGCCCCGACGGACGTTAGTTATACAAGTTAGGGACAGCCCTCCACAAACTTTAAGGGCTTGCTCAGTAGACGAAACTGAACCACGATCCACATTTTTTTTTTTCAGGAAACGAAAAATAAAATCGGCCTCGCCATACAAATTGTCGAATCAAGTTTATCATTTTGTATGGCGAGGCTGATTTTTTTTTCGTTTCCTGAAACGCACTTATCTGCACTAGTGCGGAAAACAGTCTATTGCGCGCCTAAAATCGGTTGGACAAGAATGGGTTTTCGAGTAAGTGTAGTTAAAAAACCTTCTTTGTAGATAAAAGAGAAAGTCCAGAAAGAACACTAGGTTTTAGTCAGTGAAAGTCTGGCACTATATCGTCCCACTAAAAGCGGGAGAAGATTTTTATTGATGTACTGTAGCCGGCATCAATGCTGTCAGATAAGAACTAACTTGCATCGCGCAATTAAAGTTCTCCGCGCGATTTAAACATAGAACAACCCGAAATCAACTATAGGGCAGTTACCCACCAGACATAAAATCCGTCTGGTCCCTCCCTTTTAGGAGGTTTGCGAGACTTTACACTTTGCTCCGCTTACCTCTAAACTTAATACCCAGCATCACAGTCTCCTCGTTTCACCAGCAAAATGACACATTGCAATGTTCAGACCTTTTGTTCTAACTTCTCACTGTGTTCTGACAACAGCTGGTGATATTTACAATCCGATTGTTTCGCGCACTTTCTCTTTAGGCATTTTGTATTCAGATCTATGTACATAATTCTACATAGTCCGTCGAGTTTTACATTTTCCTTAGGTACTCGGAATTTTTACACTCTCGGATAAAGATTTTTCTAGTCTGGTATCTAGTAAAATAATAAAATACATACCTAGGTAACCTACTGATTCAATTTATATACTCATCTGATACATATAAAAAATTAAAAAAAGTTGGTAGTAGCTTCTTTTTTAGTTTTTACGTGTAGTTGTAGCGACATCTATGACGCCACTTAAGAACTAATCTTGCATTGCAGAATTTAATTACTCTACGCAATTTGAACTTAGAGAACAGTTGCTTCGGTCCTGAAAAGAAACACCGAAACAAACTCAGGGGTCAAAGTCTCTTTTAAAGTCCATACAGCAAACATGTAATGGTCAAATCACATGAGAACCATGCAGATTAGTAGGTAGAACATTGAGATAGTCCTTTTAGGAAAGAACCATACAGATTTGAGTGGACCTGTCTTGTCAGATCAGTGTCAGATCAGTGTGTCTTGTCAGATCAGTGGTTATATCGTTGATGTTGAAGCGTACTAGTTAAGATTTGAACTACAGCACAGTAAGAACATCTTCTCCATTATTTTTCCTATAAATAAATCTCAACTACTAAACTAAAAAAAAATCCTATTTAAACTAAAAATAAAACACGGAACAGCATTTAAGTGCAGCTGTTTCGTAGTTCAGATTAATTCGACAGCAAACAGACAGGCAGACGGTGCCTAGATGTAGCATTACCTAGGCTGCACAGTGTAGCCTAGAACTAGGTAATATGTCTGGAGATATGAGGGATGTTATATGAATGATGAATTGTGATGTTACCTGATGATATTGTTTGGTGATTATGATGTTAATGTTTGTTTTGTTTTGTTACAGGTAATTTGAAGTTTGTTTTTTATTGGATTGAAGGAAAGAGTTACATGGCAGTTATGTTGTAAGTGTAGCTATAGTTTTAAGCCTTTAAATAATAGGTTACTTCTAGGCTTGCGGGCCCCATCGTCGACCATATTATCGCTTACCATCAGGTGAGATAGTGGTCAAGCGTGAGCCTATCAATGATAACAAAAAAACAAACAGTTTACCTAAGATAAAACTGTATTTACGTCTAGCTGAAGATTTTGTATAAAAAAAAAAACATCTTTTTTAATATTTTATCGTAACGCAAAGTCTTCATAACTAAGTAACTTCAATCATCTCATTAATTTATCGACCTTTCCTTTTAAGATGAACAAAGTAAAGATCTTATCGTTAACTTCTATTACCAGAACCTCATAACTTTTGATTAATATTGCCGAAAAACGCTAATAATAATCTGCATTTAAGCCAGTTAATTTAAACACCGCTCACATTTGTTTGTGTAAACACTTTGGGCCAAACACAGGGGCATACACATCGGGCCAAACATACGGGCCAAACACACGAGCATACACGTCGGGCCCGATAAATCCCGCACACCACTCGATTTAATTAAATTCATTAGCGAAAGCGTTTACACCGCTGAGGTTAAGGTGTCATGCGGTACATGTCATGAGCTGTGGCGGTACACACAAATATAATATTAGCTTCTGGCAGTGGCTTTGCCTATGTTAAAGTAGGAAACTATTCCAACGGAACATACACCACCGACATAGTTTGCAAAATTTTCGACCTGTTGACAAAATTTTGTATAAAGGTGGTCTGCCAAATTTTATGCACGGCCGTTCAGACGTTTAAGTATGAAAGAGTAAAAAATATGCACACAAATACACATATTTTCCATGCTTTAACTGACAGTTTCTATGGCCGAAAACAAACAGCATTGAACTATGTGAAAAAGAACGTAATAACGAATCGTGAATGCTGAAGTAGATGAAAAATGCATATCAATGAGGAGAAAATGTTGAGATGGACGGGAGATATGGACCAACTGGATAAAGAGCGTAATAAAACTAAAATTGCGCCAATCATCAAAAAACTTACCAAAAGCTTAGATAGTATAGGCAACTTAAAAGGTCAAGCAAGGACCATATCGTAAAAATTGCACCAAATCTGCCAGAATAAAAGTCCAGAATCGAGAAAGATAAGTTGGTCCAATTGCCAGTGTCGACAACACAGGATAGGATATCCTGGCACCGAATAGTGAGGAGACTTGACACTAAATACAGGGAACAGGAGAGGACATAGAAGAAAGAGGACTGAGGCAAATAGCCTTAGTTCTTCTTTATCCTCCGCCAATATCTTGTCCCTTGGAGCACCTCAAGAGACCCCAACTAATCCTCCGTTTATAACAAACGACTGTGAATGTGTGTTTGCATGTTTACACGCTTATAACCCTACAGGAGCTAACTTTACGAACAAATATTTGTCGGCTCTTTCCACTTAATATATTACACAAATACAGACTAATTTGCGTTTCTCCGCGGGTTCTAATTTGAGGGTTACATTAAGGTATGGAAACGGCTTTTAATTTCTTGACGACTTATCTTTGTCTTTTTAGTGGTATGTAGAACTTTTCATATGTTGATATGTCTTTTATTTGTTAGAGGAATCACAACGTACTTCCTAAGGCTTGGTCTTATTTCCCGGGGGTATATTTAAAGAAAGAACAGCAGTGGCCCAGTAGTAACAGCTCCGACTTACGTCTTGGGTTCCAACCTAGGCAGGCACTTTATGTACCACTACCCTACTGTTACTGTTGTTGTTGTTGTTCTGTGTACTGTTACTTTATTTACTAGCACTGGTTTATATCGTAAAAAAAAACTTATTTCATCAGCAGCGCTCTCAAATTGGAAAATACCGTGAGGTAATCATCATGTCCTAGGACCAAAACTTTAGAGATATATGATACCCGCCTAAAGCTCATACACACGAGCAGCATGTTGCCAACGGCAGAGATTACTGCAGCGACCGACGCTTCGATGGCTGCCGTCAACCAAGTGACATTGCACGACAGCAGCCGCTGATCTTCATTTGTTGGATGTCAACGGCCGCGAGCGTCAACAGCAGCCGCCGACGCGTCGATGGCTGCAGTTACCTCTGCAGTTGGCAACGTACCGCTCGTGTGTGTGAGCTCTTACCTGCATTAAGCCTGCGTTAAATACGGTCATTATCTCTAATAGAAAAAAGGCCTGAATCCAGTGGGAATGTTTTAAGAATGGTTACTCATTCATCTTAATATTCCTTCGCATCTCGGACTGCAGGTTAAGACTTCGTTCACGACTGGCATTCGTAGATTTCTGATAGTCGTTAATGATATTCAAAAGCCAGGAAAATCTGACACCAGTCGTGCCTTTGCCTTGCCTTAGTATGAGTGACAATACTCCTTGGGATATCTTGTTTGTTAACCAGTTACTGGATTGACAGACAGTTTATGAAGAATAGATTCTTACCTAACTGCATCCCGTTAGGCTACTCGGCAGATTTACAAGTACTACCTTTTGAGGTGGTAATGATTAAAAAATCTTTCATTACTGTTACAAAACTCGATCTACAGTTAACTTCACAAAATGCCCCCCAATTAATAACTTCTTCGTTCACTTATATCACCCTCTAATTACACGTTCGCACCTTCCAGGTAGAGGCACGTTCAGTAAATATGGCGACCGCTACACGTGCCATATCGACGATATGTTATCGAAATTACGCTTATCTGTCATAGCTGCTAAGGGATAGGGAATAGGAGTTATGTTAGTGGATTATATTGTGATCATTGATTTTGGCTGTGTGGCCGAAGAATTACCAAACTAATTTAAGCAGTGGGCAGGGCACATAGCTCGTAGAACAGATGGTCGATGGAGCCGTAAGGTTCTAGAGTGGCGACCGTGCACCGGAAAACGCAGGTTGAAAGGCCTCCCACAAGGTGGCACGACCTGATGAGAGTCGCGGGAATGCGGTGGATGCGAGACGCACAGGATCGGTCGTTGTGGCGACGCTTAGAGGAGGCCTATGTCAATAGTGGACGTCCTTTGGCTGAAGTGATGATGGTGACGATGTGTGGCCCTTTGTCTTACTAAACGCCAGCTAAGCTAAGAACTTGCATCATCTTTTTAGAGCAATGTGGTCGTGTATACTTGATGGTAGGATCTTTAAGTCAAGAGTGAATAGTTTATTTATAGTCTAGCGTGTTCCATCGTTGAGTACATAATCGCTTACCATCAGATGAGATAGTGATCAAACGCGAGTCTATATATATACACTAATATTGAAAAGAGGTATACTTTATTTTCTTTTTGTTTTTAAGAGATAATTTCTGAAGGTACTGGGCCTATTGATAAAATATCACCAATAGGAAGCTGCTTTATTCCTGAGTGCCATAAGCCATATTTTATGTACGCAGGCGAATCCGCGGGCGAAAACTAGTCAATAATAAAACAAAAACGTCAAATTTTGTGAATATTTTTGTGGAAAAAGCTTTTATAGGTACAGATACATACATTACAGTAATTACAGTCATTTATTTTTGTTTTACATGATAAAGAAATATATTCGTTATGTTATAAAGATAAAAATTTGTGATTATGTTTGTATGTTTCTTCTTCACGCTCGAAGAGCTGAACGGATTTGTATGAAATTAGACACGTGTAAACACACACTCACTCACAAACTTTGACAAAAAATATTAGTGGGATTTGCAGCCCATAAGTATAAATCTTTCTCGTCAAAAATAAAATATATTTTCAGCGACTCTTGTCACAATTATACGTAACGTTAAACTCTTCAACGCAATCCACATACATCACAGATCAGTTTACACAAACCATTTAATTCTTTTGTCCCGGCCTTTAATCCCGGGATGGTGACAGCACAAATCACAGGCCGACACAGTACCTGTCCCGACAACAAGGCTGCAGAGTTGCAAGCCTTCGTCGCTCTTTTGACTGCTCAAACGTATGCATGCCACCATTTTGTAAATAGGACCACGAATGGCTTTGAAAGATTTAGAACAGCTTGAGAATACGTATGAAGTGAGCTTCTTTATCAATTTACTTACAGTAACATAGCATAGTCGGCCTTATAATTATAATGTTCCCTCTGTTGGGACTCAAGCCTCCTCTCTAGAAGTAGGAATGGGTCATAATCCAGCACGCGGGCCCAGTGCGGGTTCGTGGACTTACGTTGAGTAACTAACAGTTTACTGAAGCTTAAGATCATGATAAATAATAATAATAACTCTTTATTTTAGGCTACTAAGGCCCATAGACACTATACATAAATAACGATCTTAAAAATAATAAACTAATATATAATATTAACAATCAAAATTACAAAAAAAAAAATTGATTACCATGTATCTGAAAATTTTTTGGTACACACCAATGAGTTTCCTTAGTGTTGGTATATTTTGAATACACTGAAATAATATAAAGAGATTATTTTAATCTCGTACGGAATATTCATTTTTATACTGTTAAAAGCATTTAAATCGAGCCCTGTCATAGGAACTATTTTAATTGAACAGCTGTTGTATAAGTTTTTTTTACGTTTTTTTTTAGAAAATTATATCTTATACCTAATTAATTGTATTAAAACTTTTTAATTAAAGCCGAGAATCTTATTCCCGCAAATTATCGCTAACAGGGTTCGTCTTAAAAAGGGTCAGTATTATAATAAAATCCCATCCATGAAAATAATTAACCACAAAATTCAACCCAAACTGAAAAGTCATTAATTCATTAAACCCCAAGCGAACGCCGGCGTTCGCGCACCTATTGTCTTTCAATTGTGTCTGTAATTATCACAATTGAAAGGTTAAATTGAACCATAAACCGGTATAAAACCATAATCTGTCCGTTGTTAAAACTACAAATCCCACATAATCCCGCGTCATCACATCACTAATGTAACACGCTACACGGCGTGTGAACATTATTGAATAAAATGACCGAGTGTCAAGTGAAATGAATATGATTTCGATGTAATTTAGTCAATTTGAGGTTTTGTAGTAAATTTTATTTTATGAAAAAACCTTTTGACACTTCAAATTATGTTTTCACGCAAAATAGGGTATCACATCTAGTGTTGTAAAAACGCTCGAGTCCGGACTCGAGCAGTTTAAAAACGCTCGAGTCGGGACTCGAGTCGGTTTGAAAACGCTCGAGCGCTGGCTTGAGCGTTTTTGAAAAAAAGCTCGATAAATAGCGCCGACTCGACGCTCGACTCGAGCTTGAGCACGAGTCTTTATAAAATAGGTTATAAAAAAATCAAATAACAAATCAGTTTAATACTAACTACTCATTGTATATGTTATTCCCGCGGTTTTATCTGTGTGGTTTTTATTTGTTATAGAAAGTTTTATCACTTCCTTCGGGACTAGCGTTGAAAAAAGCAGACTAAATTCCCGTTTCTTTCCAATACTGTTGTTTTATTCATTATAATATTCGAAACTTTCAAGAAATTTATAAAGTATAAATTTCATGTATTTTTCCAATAAACCCGAAAAAAACGGAAAAATATCAAAAGAACCGAAAAATTCATGTTTGATTTTTTTAAATGCGTACTTTTTTAAATTAATATTACTAGCGCTTGACTGCGATCCTACCTGATGGTAAGCAGTGATGCAATCTGAGGGTGAGGCGCACTAGGTGTCCAAGTTGGACATAGGCTTATAAACTTGTGCGCCTGGACAGTCCAATAGAGGACACCGTCTATAGCGAAGGGGAGGCCTATGTCCAACAGTGGGCATGAATCATTATAGCGCCTAAATGGCGATACTTGGGGGAGGCTTATGTCCAACAGTGGGCATCAGTCATAGCGCCTAAATGGCGACACTTAGAGAAGGCGTATGTCCAACAGTAGGCATAGGTCATTAGTGAGGGGAGACTTATGTACAACAGTGGGCATCAATCATTATAGCGCCTTGGTGGCGACACTTGGGGGAGGGTTAAGTCCAGCAGTGGGCATAGGTCATTAAAGTGAGGGCGAGACTTATGCCCAACAGTGGGCATCAGTCATTATAGCGCCTATATGGTGATACTTGAAGGAGGCTTATGTCCAAGAGTGGGCATATGTCATTATAGCGAGGTGAGACTTATGCCCAACAGTGGGCATCAGTCATTATAGCGCCTAATGGCAACCCTTGGGGGAGAATTATGTCCAACAGTGGGCACCGATCATTATGGCGACACTTGGGGGAGGCTTGAGGGAGCTCGAGTCTGATCAAGCTGACGATTCGTCAGACAGTGAAATCGAGATTTTGGCTGAGGAAAGTACCTTTTTTTTTAAAAAAAAAGATGCTTTATTTTTTTATTTTATCTTTACAAATCGATAGGTAGTATTTCATGTACCGGATCGACCATCCACGGGATTAAAACTATTAAAATTTAACGATGTATTATAAAATAATGATAAATTATAGAAATCTTTTGTGTTTCGAAAATATTATAAGCACAAAAGATTTGAGTCGAAGTGCATCTAAAGCACGTCATGCATCACAACGATTAAAGATTTCCCTATAGTCAAATAAAATTATTAATATACCCCCAGTAAAAATGTAACGCTTCGACGCTCGAGCGCGCGACTCGAGCGTCGAGCGCCCGAATTTTCAACGCTCACGAGTCCAAAACGCTCGAGCGTTTAACGCTCGAGTCTTGAACGCTCAATAGCGTCGACTCAGCGCTCAACGCTCGACTCTCAGCGCTTATTTTTACAACACTAATCACATCCCCGGTGTAACTTAATGATAAACCAACAAATAGTAAAGTAATATAATAATAAATAAATACAAATAGTAGAGTAATACAATAATAAATAAATATTTACAAAAATACATACAAATAAACAATGCTATTTTGATAAACAAACGACGCTGTGATGATTCTACAAACTTTTTGCGAATGTGTTCACGTGCCTTTACCTAAATGGAGAATTTACTAAATGCAATCCTAATGTTCAACGGTAGTGCATTCTAAAGGCAAAGTAAAGAAGGATTTATTGTCTGTTTGGAGACAACATTATTTATTTACACAACAACGGATAATGACAGCCTTATATTGATTAGGCTGTTTTGATCCTACAAATCACTGTTTTTTTTTCTCAAACTAAAAAATACTTAAAAAAGGGCTTTAGATGTCTTCAAGAGGAAAATTAAAGAGCATTTCCTTTCACAATGACATAGCATATATTTATATATATAAATATAGTATATAAAGTATGTGTGTATTTATATATGTAGGCATACTTATTTATGTATTATTATTTTATTCATAATATTTCTAATTTTAAAATTGTACACTGGACCCTACCCTCTATTGTCATCTCTCTCTATCGCTCAATGGTTTGCTAGAAGAAAACTCAACTTTGAGTTAAGCTCGCCTATGTGCATGAACTTTGTTATCCACTTATTTTTTGTTGTTATAGTGTACAATAAATAATTAAAGAATTAAATATAATTAGAATAAAGCCAAAAAATCCCTAAACCAATTATAAACAAACTAGCTTTTACCCACGGCTTTGCCCGCGTACGTAAAATATAAACTATGGCTCAATTTATACCGCCGTGGAATGGAATGGAAGTGTCAATTTCACCTCAAGCGTCAGTAGCTAGGGGAATTCTCGGGAATGCGCGGGGATTCCCCGGAAGACGCGCTACATTTTTGTGGCTGGTATTTAGTATATATATATTATACAATTGACTTAAAGTAAGTTTATTGTGCTAGAGTCTGTCTAATAAGTTAAACGACTTGGGTAATTATTAGGATTTAATTAAATCTGATGTAGTCAACACGGGTTCAATAATCAAAGTTGATTAAGAGACAGAGATCATTGTTTACTAACAGAAGAACCTTATAAAAAGTATCGGATGTAAGTATTTTTTAAATGATTTAATATTATACAAAATTCCCAAGTCGGTTGACTTATTAGACAGACTATATGTACGTACATTTTCGTTGCAAAAAGTCGCGTTTAATTTCATTCCGCGGCGATGTAAATTAACCCTTAGTTTCTCGGAAATAAAGCAGCTTTCAATCGGTAAAAAAATTTTAGCAATCGGACCAGTACTTCCAGAGATTACCTCACCAAGAAACAAGAATACAAACTTTACCTATTTATATTATTAAGTGTAAATAGTGTAGTATAGTGTAGTGTCGTTTTGACTATTCAAAAGTGCCTGCAAATGGTCTATTTGAAATAAATGCTTTGTTTGTAGACTAAAATAGGGCAACGAAAATCTACCTCGACTCTACTCGAACCTCTACGTCGCTGTCATATGGTTATGTGCCCAAAAGACTGGCAGCATTGCCACGTTGTATGGCAATACTTATCCTCTTTGTAATGTAAAAGCAGCGAAGAACAAATTAGAATTACTTTTACTTATTCTCAACAAAACCGAAAAAAGAAAACTCTCACAACATCACAAACATCCGAATTTCACGCTGACATTTCCTATCAACTAAAAAAATCTTTGCTCCCCAACCTCTCATAATTTAATCGGAAAGTTTACCGTTCCCGGAAAAACTACAAGCTGACGTACAAATACGGAATCCCTACTTCACTCATAACATAAAAAATACCTTTTACGTCGAAAGCGTCCACAATAAAACTTAATTTTACCGTCGCCGTCGTGCGATCATCCGCGAACATTTCTGGTTTCAAACGGATCAAATGAACTTCCCACAATGGACAAGGGTTTACGGGATAGTTGTCCGGTTGTTGGCCGGTTATTTTCCCGGACAACAAGGGGATTAACCTGTCCGCTGCCGGATTACCCGGTTTGATGGGGTTGAGTACAAGTGTAGAGTTTGACGGTAATTTCAGTGTTAATTTTGGTTTGAAACGGGTTGAGAATTTTGTGAGTATTGCGATGTAAAGAAGTCACTTTTATAAGTTACTTGATTGCATCAGGATGTAGATATAACCCGAAAAATGGCCAAAATTTTGCTCGCAGAACAGATGGTTGAAAAATTCTGGAATAGCTACCGTGTAGTGAAAGACGTAGCGTTGGAATGACTATAATGACATCTTCTATTGTGTTACCTCAAGCAAGTTATACCTATTAAGTAGGTATAACTTGCGGCTAAGTGCGGAATCAAATATCTTATAGGTTTCATGCCATCTAAAAGTATTAAAACGAAATCAATAAACGGTCTTGACAGACAGCAAAGTGATCCTATGAGGGTTCCGTTTTTCCTCTTGAGGTTGCCTAAAAAGAGTAAATGTAGACCTCAAAACACAAAAAGCTAAACAAAAGAAGCTATAAACTCATAAGGCATGTCTCACCGTCGTAACTCAGCAGTGAGAGTAGTTAGTCAGCGGTGACAGCCGTGACGGAGTGGTAGGCTATTGCGTTCCTCACTTTATTACCACTGACCGGCCCATTCTCCTGATGAGAGTAGGAAACTGATCTTATTGCTGAAAGTACTTCCATCTTGCTGTGACTGTTCAGAACTTTTTATTGTGTGTTAACGTATTTTTAAGTATATATTTTCAAACCGGGAATCTTTAAGTCAAGAGTAAATAGGTTTCTTTTAGGTAAGCGCGTTCCATCGTCGACCGCATCGTCGCTATAGATATAAAGCCTACCTTACCTGATAAGGTGCTTACCTATCAACAATAAAAAAAAATACTGGTATGTTGGTCTAGTAGTTAATGGCCTTGACTGCTATGCCGGAGGTCGGATCGATTGTCGTCCAGGACAAATGTTTGTGTGATGAACACGATCATTTGTTCTGTGTCTGGGTGTATTTTATCTATATGTGTGTATTTAGAAATATAAAAGTATAATAATAATAATAATGATTTATTAGTATGTATTTGCTTAGCTTGAGACTAGATGGCGATGGCGTCGTGTGATAGATGTGGAATATCATTGAATACTACCGTATAATACCCGTGGTATCTTATTTATTTATTCAATAACTGGCTTCTGCAGGAGGCTTCGCTGGCGTGTAGGTAGAAAATAGTACCAAGGGAATTTATTTCCGAGATAAAAGGCACCTTATATCTATTCCAGGATATGATTCAGTCGTGTGCTAAATTTCATCCAAATCTGATCAGCCGTTTAAGCGTGAAGAAGTAACAAACTTACCCACACCATTACATATACACACATACTTACATGTTATTATGTTATAAAGAAAAATAAGAAATTACACGACTTAGTTCCCGGACTGCTAGGTGTCATTTATTTCACCAATTTATTCGCCAAAATTCACATACAACAATCTACCTGTCAGATAATAAAAGTATAATATTATTTTAAATTCTCACAGAATTAACTCAGGAAGTAATATAATCTAAATAAAAACTTTATATTTGCCACTTCCTTAAAACGCATTTAAAAAATTTAAAATGCCCTCTCGCCACTTCAAGCGAACTTAATTTCACCGCAAATTTAAAAACGTAACTTGGTATTTTAAAAAGATGGTAACTAGGAGGTAAGTAAAATAAATATTTTTGAGCGGGAACCTCGGGGAGATGGGAGATAGGCCACGTGCTTGTTGTGGCCACCTAATTATAATATTATGGCCGTCCTTGGAATAAGTAAGTTAAAGGTCTCGGGTTGAAGAAAGATTGAAGACAAAATATTGTCAAATTTTCTTTGTAAGTTGTTTAAAACAGGTATCGCTAATTGAATCTGTAAAAAATCTTCTTCAATGCATGTACTTATTAATTTATACTTAGATTAAAGTTATATTGTTTTTTCTATTCAGTAGTTCAAGCTGCCACTCACTCAGCCGCCAAGCTTTTATTTATTCTACTCGTATACATATAATAAGTGTGTAGAAGTTTCATCACGTAAATTGTATGAAATCAATGCAGAAACTTTTATACATTAAAATTGTTAGTAACTTGATATATTACTTAGACTACGTTTCATTGCAATCAGTTGACTATATCGAAAGATATGCTACATTAATTGACTGTTAAGAGGTACGAAGTTCGCCGGGTCAGCTAGTTATACGTAGAATAAAATTATGTCCTGATCCAAATATTTAAGTAGGTACTGCCAGCTGCAGCCATGCCTACATAACAGTAAAAAATGTAGAAAATTATTTCAAGCGGACCAACTCACCACATAAAATAATAACAATTTATGGACTATGAATGCCGTGGCCAAATTCTGGGCCAGGCAAGGAATTTAACTAATTTTGCCATCGATACGCTAAGAAAAAGAAGGACTATGGTCTGCCTGTACCAAGTTTCATCACAATTTATTCAACCGTTCGAGCATGATAAGGTAACAAACATACAAACATTGGCTTATATTAGTGTGATCCCATATCATACTATTTATGGATAGGTTCGCGTTTGACTATTATCTCACCTAATGGTAAGCGATGATGTAGCCAACGAAGGAGCACGCTGGCCTAGAAGCGACCTACTCACTCTTGACTTAAAGACCCCCAAGTTATAGCTGGTTATAATACGTAAATACTCTCTTAGCAAAAACATGACAATGTAACATTCAGTCATTCAGCTCAACATTTAAAACCTCTTCCCTGCCTACCAGCCATCTTAGTCGCTATATTTCAGCCTATTCCTTCTAAATATGTTTAATGCATTTGCCACTGCGTAAGGATAAATTGCGAAGCGACGCTCCCTAATAATACTGTGAGGGCTGGTTAGGTCTTAGTGAAAGCGAGTAGCGGGGAAGAACAGCGATTTAAGAAAGTTGATAGGCGGAGACAGAGTGGCCGGTGCATCTCTCTCATCTCAACAGAGTTTGAGGGGAGACATGGTAATTTTTGTGACAGGATTTCCTAGTGTAGATACCAGGAATAATTGTATCTATAAAGGTGTATAAAATGAGAAACTGACTGACGTAGATCTAAGATTTGTTTTTTTTCCAAAATTCACCCCCTAAAAGGATTGAAACGGGGATTCAAAGTTTGTGTGGAGAAATCTACTTTTACGCACTAGTGATTTTATGTAATGTTGGTTTGAAAGCCACCTTTATGGCAGCGAAATCAATAATTTATCTCTTAGTTAACTTGGAAAGATTTTGCTGAAACTGACACTTATTTGAACTTGTAAAATTGAGTGAGCTTCCATTGTCATAAAGATAACTTATTCTTTTTACCCGACTGCGATGAAACACAGAATATGATGGGGTTGATAGGGTGGATGAATGGAGTTTTCTGTTAATCTCAATGTTATTTTATTCAAAAGTCATCATTTTGGTGTTTGTGATTTATGGCAGACTCGGTTTCAACACTACACCATTTAAAAATTATTTCACCAGCTTCAATAACTAACTTTATCACTGAGTGACATAGGCGTATATTTCCTACTTTAATGCAGGCAAAGCCCGTCAGAAATTAGTTGTTCAAAATAGCGATTCAATAAGTAAAACTATAAGCTACATTAACATTTCAGTGTCTTGTATAATATTTGTCAAGTTATATAAACTCGAGTAAACTTTCCCGCTCCCCGCTCTCCCTCGCACCTCACAGTGTTGTCACAACCGAGAGTCAGAAGTTCAATTTAAAACAAATTGTTAGTTTATTTAGTCGAGGTCTCAACTTTTGCTCGACTCAGAAAAATTTAGTTTGTGGCGAGTTTTCTCCTGATTTTTCTCTCTAACACCTTAGCCTGGAATTTATATTTCTGCAAATAGATTTAGTCTGAGTTGAGTTAATGCTAGTTGTTTATTGAGTTAATAGTTTTTAGAAGTTAGTTATAATGAGTATTATTTGAAAAGACGGGGTATTATTCAATTTAATGTTTCTCTTGGGGCGAATTCTAGTTTTAGTAATTAACTTAACGAACTGAATACCTTCTGATACTTATAAATAAAATAAATTATGAATACCTTATATAATTATAATAGCCTTTCATTGGAATAACCATATTGAGATTGGAGAAACTTAAGCGAAGCTAGTAGTCTTCGCTTAAGTTTCTCCATACAAACTTCCAACTCCCGTTTTACCCCCTTAGGGGTGGAGGTTCGTAAAATTCTTAGAGGATGTCTACTCCCCATAAAGGTAGGTTACCTGCCAAATTTTAAGTTTGTAGGTGTTATAGTTTCTGAGATTTCGTGATTAATCTGTGAGTGTTGAGCTAACTTTTACTTGTCTAGTCTTAGAAATATATACATACCGTAGTTCTTTGTAAAACTTAAGAAGACATTAAATTTATCGTTTCCAGATACGTAAGTTAACATTCCAACCCGTTAATCTAAACGGATTCATTATAGTACTAATAGCTTCATTCCAGGACATTATCGTTAGTCTCCCGACTTTCAGCAGAACTAAGGAACTAACGACATTCTTACAAGACGACCTTCTACTGACCTGAAAAATGTGTCACAAAATATTAAAGTTACGCTGAAAGCTATATCTTGTAAAGTCATGAAATGTCAAAGTGTGCCTACATAAGACGACCCACCTTTGCATAAGTAAACAGATCTTACACCGACCCAGAAAAATACCAAAAAAGGTGTTTTTCAGCTGAAAAATCTTACCACATCATAAATACAATAAAAATTCAGAAGATTATAGTTACATGAAAACCTCATTCCTAGGGCAACCCTTATTCTTTTATTAGACACACTAATGTCAGATTAGCATAGGAATGTGGCAGTGTGAGTTGGAACGCGCGTTTTTTCGCTTGTGTGCGTTTGTACGCACGTATACCGACCCGTGATTGATCGTTGCTCTTACGCGCGAGTGTGCGTAACGCAGGGTTGACACAAACGCGCGTACGTGAGATGATTTTATTTATTCCCTAAATAAATGTTATGACATTTTCGAGATAAGTTTTGTTGCGGTGAATGGAGGAATAGTATTATTTGGAGAGGTTTTTGTGGACCTAGATTTCGGTGAAATTATGTAAGTTGAAGACGGAAAATATGTCTCTTTTGCAAGGATTGTAGGTAATATGTTTCCCTAATTTCGTGACTGAATGGATTTATTCTGTATTTGGTGAAAGCTTAGTGATTTATGAGTATCAAAGTGTGTTTTTGCTATCTATTGCTTTAGAATTTCTTCTATTTACTCGTTTCTAATGAACTCTTAGTACTCCAAGAGGGTTTGTTTACGGCGATCGTGGTGGTTGTATTGCTAAAATGTTTGAACACTCTTATTAATTTTTTTTGTCAATTATTATCGCTTTAGAATAATCCTGAACTGGTTCCGAATGGTGGATTACAGTCCATTCCCTCTCCTAGAGCAGAAGCCTGAGTCCCAGCAGTTAAAACATTATAAGGCTGATTATGCTATGCTATGTTTAACCCATTGAATACCGAAGTTAGCTACAAGATAAAGTCGGTTGCCTACATACATTTGTCTACTTACGGATATTTACGTATAGGGCATCAGCGGAGAAAAAAAGCGCACTCTAGGTGTAAATACATATATTTACGGATAAATACGTATACGTATAATAACGTAAATTCGGTATCATTGGTACTTTTTGCCCCGTAAACTTTCTCGTCTTTTATAGATGACCTAAGTGTATATCCTTCCGTAGCTGGTGTCATATTATTATGTGTAAAAATTATATACGGATATATCCGTAGTCGGCATCTAATGTGTTAATAGTTACGTAGAGCTCTTGTGCCACCTGATTTTAGGGAAAACGTGTAGTAATTTAGAAATCCCCACGATTAAATAAGGTCTACGAAAATAAAGACAAGACAGCCCTACGTCCACTCAATTCACTTAAAACCGACCCCGACTTACATCCAACTAACACCATTACCTCGAACTAACAAACTTCGCTATATCCTCTCACGCAACCGATTGCATTGCCCTTCCAATCACCAAACGCTACGCCAAACTCCACCATCACAACTTCGTAATAAAAAATAAAAAGAGGAAGAAATAGTGAAAGTTGCAATATAAAGCGCTAAGCCTAGTGACAGCCCTGACTTAGCGCGACCAACAAAGTAAGGAAACATGTTCGTCGGGTGACTTCTTAATCTTTCGCTCAAACGCTATTGGTTGGTTTGTGTGGTAGAATTCACAAGCGGTAGCGATTTTGTCGTTACACTGTTTTTTTTTCTTTTTTAAGGTTTTTCACCGCTAAATATTTCCAACGAAGCCACGGATTTTGACGCGGTTTTCATTTATAGGAAGAGAATTACACGTGGACGATTTGTGTCTTTACTTTGCATCCGAGTGAAGCAAGGGCTGGCCACAAGTTCTTAAAAAAAAATTAAGTACACTGCGCTATCGCAGTATACATGTTGCAGTTATATCGTATATTACGCTGTGTTATAAACGCGCCGGATTGCAAAACGCTGTGCATACAATGCGGCGTATTTTATTTCAGTCAAATTGAAATCTGTCTGAACGTAAGGTAGCCCCATTACATTACAATGACATTTTCAATCCGGCGCGCCTTTTTCTAATACAGAATGTTATACGGCATATATCTTCTTCATCTGCCGTTTCTGGCTTTTTGTCGCTATCGCCCATCGCTTGCTCCACCTCATCTTAATCCTAGGCTGCGGTTCGATACAGGACAAAGTTTGTCATCAGCAACAAGGTCGCGTCTCCGCAGGGTTATATTTTAAGGACTGATAAACTACCCAGCGGATAAGCCGCTTGATCCGCGAAAAGGTTTAGACGACAAAACATATTGAGTCTTATATTGATAAACTTAAAGACGTTGATCTGTGTGAATGTTGCGCTAGCAATGTGATTTGGTAATGTATTTTTTGTGAGGACAGGCATAGGCGACTGGCAGTTTTGTTCTGTATAAAATGTTCTTTTTTTATAGTCATGGATATGATAGGGTACCGCGTGTGGGCAACACGAGGAGGAGGTCAGATAAAATACAGGAATTCAACAGAATCCTGTTAGACTGGAAACCACCCCAATATAGTCGGGGTAGTACCCTAGCCCTTTGCTAGGTAGATTGATTGGTTTAATTGCCAATAAAGTTGAATATTTTCATACGTCTCATCATCAGCTGGATTAGGACATAGAACTCCCCCAAGTAACGCCCGGTTCTATGCATTTCACATTTATCAGATTCTCATGACTCTCACTAGATCATTGGTTCACCTTGTAGCCGGCCTTCCAACCCTCAGCACTTTAAAACCTTTCGGCCCAATCAACCATCTGTTCTGCGAGCAATGTGCGCTGCCTACTTCCTCTCAAGTTTGAGGATTCTTCGGGTTATCTCGGTAACTTTGATTCTACTTCGGATATCCTTCTTATCTCTTTGGGTGTTTTCTACGTCTGTACTCTGTTCACAATAAGAAGAAAGACATTTATGAAGACCTTTTACTACTGTCTATTCAACCGATTTTGACTTTTATCACTTTGGTGGCATGACAAATGGCGCCTGCAGTAATTTTTAATTTTAATTGTAACCACTTTTTTTGCTTTTAATGCCATCCTTATGCCATCAAAATAGAAGTTAAATAGGTTGAACATACAGTAAAAGAGGTTTCTTTAAATGTATATTATTAACGTGAATAGGATATAGTAAGTTTAAAATTGGGTTGGTTTTCTATCTATGGGCCAAGCTGCCTGAAAATAAATGATTTATTATTATTATTAAAACCGGGCATCTGATTAGTTCTGGATTCATGTTAGTTTTATTTTTGTTCGTGTATCGAATTTAAAATCAAACTAGGCTTAGTCCCTGTGACTGCAAGAAAGTGTGTTTTGAAAATAAATATTGCAGACTGCATTTAAAACAATGCATATCTACAAAGAATTTTCGCCACCAAAACTTCTAAAGACACCACTAATGTTAAAACCAATCACTAAAGCCATGTCTGCACCAACTATTCCTAAGACTAAACACTAATCTATGCTAAACCTAGTCTTGCTAAACCGGCACTAAATTCAATTGTTACTTAAGCCGAGTACCCGGTCCCGCTACCCGGGTCCTCCTACCCGGTGTTCGACTCGGTTCGGAAGATACATGGTGAGGGTTGGATTAGACGTGGTTGCTTATCTGGGAGGTAGGTTTGGGTAATGTTTGGAAGACGGTAGGTAGGTGTGGGCTTGTTATTTTGAGCTGAATGTGTATGTTAGGCAGTTAGTAAATCTGTCACTGAAAGGGTTTGAGGTTTGAGTTACCCTTCTATAATATTTATTTACAATTTAGTAGTACAACATTACAGTCTAAACTAATACGTTGTACAGAAACAAGAAATAAAAGAAGAAAGTAAAAAACAAATGTAAAACATATACATTTCCACTAATATAAAATAAAATATTCTACAAAACCAAAAAAGACAACGTTAACTTTATTTGTCATCCATCCTCTCACAAAACCTCAGACATTCACGACACACATCTATCCATCTCCCAGCAAACAAGTCACACTCTGGTGTTAGAGTCAGAAGATGACATGCCCTGTTCAAACAGTTTCATGTTTTTCATCCTAAAACTAGCTTCTGTCAGCGGCTTCGTCTGCGTCAAAGTGGACTTCTCCATACGAACTTTGGAACCACGTTTCATCCTCTTATGGGGTGAATTTTGAAAAACCCTCTCTTAATGCTCGCCTAGGTCATAAAAGGAAACCTTGTACAAAATTTCACGCTCCTAGTCCAAATTTTTTCGACTGCGCGTTGATATGTCAGTCAGTTAGTTTCTCACTATACATCGCTAAATTTTAGTCGTTTTAATTCCGTGGAGGGTCGATTCGGTACATGAAACACTATCGATTTGTAAAAATAAAATTAAAAGTACCTTTTTTCCAAAACTCGTATTAATTTACGCATGTAAGAAATTCATTTCTTTAAGAAAACGTCAGCTGAGTGAGTCCAATGACCTGTAGGTAGTTTGTACGCAACGCCGACTACGGTCTCCATACATTTTGTATGGCAACTAGACTTGTAGAGCTACATTAGAGCCACGCCACGCGACGCAAGTCTACGTACAAAATAGGCGTGGCCCACGTGTGCGCCGGTCTAACCTACTCCAGAAATAGTATTATCAGAATATATACTGACCCACATCGCTTTATGTTTTGCCTAATGGGTTAGCTGTGTTATTTCTAGAGTCACGTTGAAACGCCTGAAATCTATAATTCCTGCTAACTGAACTGGAACATTACAAATCATGTGTACGTGCTGTGTGCTAGAGTGCATTTTTAAAAACAATTTTTATCAGCACCGTAAAACGGGGTGAATAGAGACTTAGGGGTGAATAGAGACAAAACTTTGGTTTGGTTTTTCACTTTGATACTACAATATCGGCCTATAACAAAGCATCGATTTTTTAGAATAACAATTTATTAAAAAATTGATTTATTTAAATGCTGCAAAAAATATTCAAATATCGAGAAAATACCCTTTAAAGTTTTGTCTCTATTCACCCTTAAGTCTCTATTCACCCCATTTTACTTAAATCAGCAACACAGTTATTGCTTTCTGAAAACTAATGTCACACTCTACTAATTTATTCTTTAAATAATTCCCTGTCGGAGTCTGTGTTTTCTGAAAGCTATGACCTAAGGATCTTTAAGACAAGAGTGAATATGTTAGTTCTAGGCAAATCAAGTCAGGAAGCGGTCAAACGCGAGCCTATCAATAATAATGAAAAAAAAAAAGATTTGTTCATTTTATTTATAGACAATACTATATTATCACGATGTTTTACGTTCTTCGTCTCCCTGCCCTTTTGTCGGCTGAATACCCGTGTTTTAAATTAATTGACTGCCTATTGCCTATCAGGCCGCTACAAACCAGCTACTGGACAACACAATACTTCTTGGATAGACTGGTGGTCAGATTTTCTGGCGTAATATGAATACCTGTAACGACTGTTTGTAATGATTCACGTCCACTCTCTCGAAAATCTCTAATCAGTCCAAAAAAAAAACATTACACTGCTTTTATATTTCGCCACAGTTGGCTGTAAGTAAAGCTTTTATTTTTTTTAAGAATTTAGGTTACCAGGTAAGCTTTTTGGTCTAGTCGATGGGTTACTTATGGATTAGCACGCCAACACCCGTCTCATCCCCTCTCTATCCCCGCCTAACATCCAATTTTTATTTCCGGCCACATTCATTTCCGGGGACGATGCGACATTTTGAAAACAGGAATTCTGTGGTGGCCTTTTGTTTATGATTATAATTTTGTTTTTTAATTTCAGGGGTTAGGTAGCTTAACTAACTAGCCTGCGTACATAAAATATAGCCTATGTCACTCAGGAATAAAGCAGATTTCTATCGGTGCAATAACTTTAGCAATCAGACCAGTACTTTCAAAGATTACCTCCTACAAACAAAAATACAAACTTAATTTCTTTATTATATTAGTGTAGAAGTGTATATTAATCACCTTGTTAAAATCCTAATGTTTCTCTTAGTTCTTTACATTAGATAGTATTTCAACGTTCGTGACCGGAAAATTTTCACATGACATGTTTTCTAGCAATTTCAAAACTAAACGATATTTCTTATGGTTAAAAACTTCATTGAAGCTTTCTAGTAACCATTTTTACCTTAACTTCGACTTTCCCACAGCTAAGATAAATCTCAGTCATATTTACACTCGCTATACAAGTCAGTGGAGAATTTCCAATAGGATCGCATCTTACATGAATGCTAAGACAATAAGCCAGAGCCTCTCGCTATGAATACGATCTTAGAACACAATGCTTGAGGTTTAACACTAGAGCAAGAAATACGGTGAGACAAGTCGGATTGACAACTCAAGTTTTCAATAAAATACATGAAAAACAAAATAATGGAAGTAAATTTATTTATTTGCATAAGTGTAATGCCGGTCATTTTTGCCCTGTTAGTCTAATGGTTAGTGGTCCTGACTGCAATGCCAGAGGTCAAGGGTTCTGTCTGTAATTTCCACCCAAAACAAATGTTTGTATGATGAGCACGATCATTTGTTCTGTGTCGGGTTATAATTTATCTATAACTAGCTTTTACCCGCAGCTTCATCCGCATGAAAAAATTAGCCTATGTCTGTCTCCAGGTTCCCAACTATCTCTGTACTAAAATTCATCAAAATAGGTTTTGCTATTTAGGCGTAAAGACGTAACGAACAAACAAACAAACTCACTTTCACTTTAATAATATTAGTAAGGATGTTTACGATAGACAGATAAACCATTTATTTGTTAGAACATAAAACATGAACAATAGCACAATTAAATTATAAAAACTAAGCACCTATAGAAATATAAACAACATCAACAAAGAAAAATAATAATAAACACATATATACTTACCTATGTATTTAGAAATATATTAATATGTTCATCAACTGTCTAGTACTCATAACACAAGCTCTGCTTAGTTTGGTACTAGATTTTTTTGATATGCGATTATGCCTTGGCGTTGTTGGTATAATTTTATTTTAAAAAGCACCTAATCGTGTCATTCAACCACTATAATTAATAACATTCTGAAGTAAAGTTACGGTATATATCAGTACGAACCAACTGTTTATTTATTGACATGGAAACAGATTCCTACACGCATAGAGATCAAGTCTGTCTTCAACTAACTCATAAATAAACACCAATTCTACTTTTAGGCGCACCGTAAACTAAACCCACTCAATCGCCTAAAAATATTCCCAACGATTTATTTCTCACGCAAATAAAGTGTGTTATCAACATAAAACATTACGGTTAGAATACTGTTTGTGGTACACTGTGGTTCATGGCCGAAGACCGTAGAGCCGTGAGCACACAACGCTTATCGACTAATTGATCGCAACGACCGAAGGCGCACCTGCGTGGCGTAGGGATGTGACTGGACGAGTATCGACATTTGTAATATGTTTTTTGTTAATTTACATTGAATTTGTATTGATTTTCGGTGATTTGAGCATGTTTGTTCGTTAGATAATGTATATGTGATCAAACAGATGGAACAAAATAAAAGGTTAAAAAGAAAACAATATTTTTCCTGTAAAGTTTTCATTTTTATCAATATATAATCAAAATTTTTCCTTAAATATTGATAAAAACGTTTAAAACTTCCCCAAATAATTGAAATCTTTCAGATAACATCTTCCAGAACATTTTCAAAAATTTAAAAGAAAAGAATTTAATGAAAACTATTACTCAGTAGATTATATTTGAGCGGCTTTTTTACGGTCAGGTATATAATAGTCAGAATTTTTCATATACTTAAATACCTTACAAAACAAAAACCTACTCTCATTACAAATATCGATACATTTACCACATCCCTACTATTAAGATATCAGCTCCAAGGCTACAACGTGCTTAGTGTTGTGGCCAGATAATGTTGAACGGGTGGTCTGCACTGTTTGCCCGCATACGAATGTACTATCGATAAGGCCAGTTATCGAGCAATATAAATCACTAGTCGGACTGAGGTTGGGAGAATACTATGCTGAACTGAACAAATATTAAATGGGTTTTCTCTTGTGATAAATATGTTTAATTCATGGAGTTGTATTGAATGGGAGGTAGGAATAACTGACTTGGAAATTATGGTGAATGATTCTGGATTTACAGCTCTTGATCAAAGTTCTCTCTTCATTGGTAAAATACCTAGTTCATTTTCTACGCTAATTACTTTAATTTATTCCAGTGACTTCAATAGGACTTTCTAAAGTCTAAATTTGTTAGATAAATTGAAGAATTTCTTCTAATAGAATTAGTTTAATGTTTGAATTAAGAGTAGTGATATTATATTAAAGTTTCAATTTGTTTTTACATAATTTTATGAAAGCTGAATAGAGACTTAGGGTGAGTTGCACCATTTAACTATAACGATAACCAAACCATAACCAGCCGTGAAACGGTCACCTATTGGTCAATTCGACGATTTGACAACTGTTAACAGCTTTGCTATCGTTATAGTTAAATGGTGCAACTCACCTTTAGAGGAGTGGTCGAGTTGTAATGACTCCGACTTACGAGTTGTAGGTTACGGGTTCAAACTCTGCCAGGCGTATTATTTTGTGTATTTTATTTCATTACCACAGCTCTCAAAACAGTGAAGGAAAACATCATGATTAAACCGGCATGTCCTAGATTTAAAATTCGAAGACATGTGACATTCACTAACCTGCACTGGGCCCGCGTGGTGAATTACGGCCCATTCTTTCTCCTTGAGAGGAGGCCTGAGTCCCAGCAGTGAGAACATTAAAAAGGCTGATAATGAAAGCTGACTGTAATGAAGACAGAAAATAAATTCCACGCAGTCTACATGATATTTTGTATAGTTTATACTATGTGTTTTCCTAAGATATAAAGATTTTCAAACGAGGACAACATATCGCACAAGTTTCCCTCTTAAACCTAATAAAAATATAAAATGTCGATCCTTTTCGCTATAAAGTCGAGTGAAAATCTTCGCTTCGCAATGTTTGCACGATTCCTTTATTCAAATCCGTTTCAATCCCCCCCACCACACCCCCTCACGTAACATAGTTTGCTAGATCAAGGATTTCTTTACTACTCCCTAAACTCATACAATATTAATGTAGTATAGTGATTCTATTAGTATTTTGTATAATTTTGTCGTGATCCGTAATGTATTTTAAATCCTGCAAAAATACGAAATGAATAATAATATATATGTTTTTATCCTTCCTCTGTACTACTAACAATCCGTTTTATTTAGTCTGGAAAATCGTCAAATATAATTATTGCTTTTCGCTCTAGGTGTAGTAAGAGTGTGTCAGATTTAAACTGACTAAAATCTACCCATGTTCCCTTTGCATTTCCATCACCTTTAAAATCTCCTACATGCGATCTATCAATCATACATATAGCCATATAGTTAAAACAAAATTCTGGCTAATTTTTTGACCACACATCCAATCGACAGGTTTGCTGGCAGATTTTTTTAATGCCATGTTTGAAGATAGGAGTTTGAGTTACCTTTAAGTATGCCTATGTACATTATAATTCTTTAAAAATAATAATTTCATTTAACTAAGACTACTGTATCGTAAATAATTATGATAATGATGATTCATTTCCAAATTATTAATACGTCTGTTTTGTATTTGACTTAAAGGTTCAAGCATCTCTCTACTGTCTTCGTTTGCTACAATACTGTTTTGTTCAACAATTTCACGCTCCATTACTTTTAAACCTTAAACCACAACTTGCCCAGAAATCTAAACCCGAGTACACATCAATACCCTTGAGGTCCTTTATGCCAAACTCTAACCAAATATAATTTAAACTTGCCCAGTGGACGAAATATTTGTTAAACTCTAGCTATACTCGTATTTGTTGCTAACAATTTGTAGTGCTTTGCATCGGATGCAGCTTCGTCGATACAAATAGTTAACATAAAGATCGTGGAATAGTTGGGAATATATTCCAGAGCAATATTCATGAAATTTCTAGCATGTTTTTGCTAAAATGAAAACTCTACAGATTCCACAGTTTTTGTGCTACTTAGTTCATTTAATCTCATGTCCAATACTGTAGCGATTATAGTTTGTAATCCCATCAATAAATGTAAAGAAGTCTTTAATAAATCAATTTGAAATATAAACAAAACATTCTAAAAACCATTCGATGAAAAACGAATTGCCTCACAACTCACAAGACATACCCCACACTCCACACTCCAAACATTTCGATAAAACAATAGATTTGGATTCGTTTCCCCATTCATCACACACTCACGATGAACAGACAATACATCAACATTAAACAAGACAGGCAGACGCATGGACATCGTTCCAAACACCCACAAAATCCTATTCGATACATCGTTCTACAATCGGAAACCTATTCGGATGTATTCGGACATCATTTAGGAAAACAAGTAGTGTCAAAGTTTGTGCGACACAAACAGAAGCGAACTTTCTGGTAAATAGTAGAAAATGGTGGCATTTCCAGCTGAAGTACCGGAGAATTTCTAACAAGGTGACGAAAAGGTTGACCGTTAAACTCGAACAGATTGAGAATTACAGACGACATTCGTAGTTACTTAAAAGTCTTTCTGAAATACTGTCATTATTTATCTGCATCGCAAATAGCTCCAAATGAAATTGAGATAAATAATGCTCGTATAGAAGTTAAGGCATCCCAATCTTCCTGCAACCAATAATAAAAATATTGCGACACATCTATCCCAGAAAACGCAATCAAAGCCACATCAAATCGGACATCCAACACAAAAATTGTCGTCAAAACAAAAGCTTCTATATCATTTGCCACAGACAGAATCGTTTCAGAAGGGGAAATCGATACCGTCACCGGAATCCGTGTTGAATTGCTATCGTTTGCTGTCCATTGGCTCGGGTGCTAACTTATGTGCCAATTTTGCCGGCACTATGTCACCGATGGACCTCGTCCGCAGAATATATTGCTCGTAAATCTGTTGCATGATTTAAATTAGATATATTGTTCTGTTTTTAGGTTAGTTTATTTTCACTTTAACGCTTAGTGCTCATTTTCCAAGTGTACGAGAAAAGCAATTAATCATTTGCATGTAACCGCAACTAGACTCGACTGCATACAGAACAGAACAACTGTACAAAACACTTACTTAAAACATAGTCTACTTTATATTAGACAACATATTATGTTACAAACTAAACCCATCTTTAATGGAAACTAAAATAAATAACCATCATTCCGAAAATGCGAAAGGTTTTGACGACGACGTGAACCCGCCGTCACATTCCCCATGTCATCACTCTCAAAATCTGTCACTAAGCTACCGGAAAACCATAAACAACATATTCGGCCCATTTTTTACCATCGGGGTAGGTTTCCCCATTACTTGGGTCAGGTTCATTACACCCCTGTATCCGATGACCAGTTAATCAGCTTGGACATGGGTTGTTTATGCCATGAGCTTTATGGGATGTACTTGAGGCTGCGGTAGAGAATTTTAGGGTAAACATTTGTGGAAGATATTACAAAATTTGGTCTATGTTAGATAAATAGCTATTTTAGCTCGCTTTATCAAGTTTCACCGTATCCAATCTGAAGTGAAATACAATTCATAGACCGTAATAATGAAATGGACAAGTTGAAATACGATACTATAGAATCAAATCCGCAAAGTTAACTACAAAATACGAACACTCATCTCAAGCGCCGTTAGAACATCATCAATAATAATCGAGGCAAATCCAAAGAATTGCTCTGTAATAATCCAGAAGCATGTGAAATAAAAAGGTGATACATCAACTATGTGAGAGGGGAAGCGAATAGCAACAGGCGGAAATTGGTTCAGCTTGATGAATGATATTGACGCCGTGATGTGGCGTTATGCTACTCTTGAACCGGATCAAGAACTAAAGAAATAATGGATAAATTTAAGTGAAGATGAGAAGCCGAAAGCACTTAATACAATATTCATTGAAACTATTATTGAGAATGTTGACTTGAAATTTATAATTAATATAACAGATGGCAATAAGCAACATTCAGTTACTGTAGATAAGAAAGTGTAATATAATAAAAGATAGTCTAACATAAAGACAACTCCAACTTTCTCAGACCCCGAAACTTTGACTCCTAGAGACAAGTAATTGCTAAGGCAGATGAAAACGGCCTATAAAACGATACCGACAAAGCCTTTGTAAGATTACGACTAAACTTATCCTAAGCTGGTCTAACTGGCTACTGAAAGTCTACAATATAGATACGCTTCAAGTACAAACAAGCTTAAGAATACTGATAAAAGACAGGAGGGTTATAAATAAAGAAGAAATATCGCATCTTTCTGAAACAAAAAACAAGATCTATCCTCACTTGCCAACTATACTATTAAATAAGCGTGTAACCTGACAAATCACAGCCGTGTCAGTGAAGGGGGATGGGGGACAGGCTGATTGATGTCCACGACCCTCGTCCACCCCCATCCCCCCTCTGTCTCCCGAGCATAAAGAAAACTAATCTTGAAAACGTTTTGGTACATGATTGGGTAATTTTTTTTTTCTGACCGCCTTTCCACATGTCTGCTTTGAAATAAATTAAGTGGTTGTGATTTTTATGGGGTCAGTCGGGAAGATGTGGATAAGAAAACGCAAGGTTTATTTTTCATTACAAACAACCAGCCTGGAGATTGCAAATTTAACATGGAAGCGACTTTATTTATAAGATTTTGGTTACTAGAATCAAACTATTTCGAATAAAAAATATCAGTGGTATCTAACTCAAATTCGGCAAACAATTCAACATTAAGCCCCAATTCTTCTACACTAAAACAATTCGCTATCGTTTGTCGATTCTTTACCTCCTGGCACCATTAGATTCGCGTCACTACAGTCGCTCCTGACTTCCTCAATTCCTTAGCGAAACACAAACGATTTGTTTGGCCTACGTCTTGGCTGGGTCGTGGGTAGGTCTGAGCAGTTTCGACTGTTTTTTGCCACCCCTAGGGTAGTGTGAATGATATTTGTTGTTCCTCATTTGGACAATATGTTGTTGGAAATATTTCTTTATTATGTTGATCATTCTAATGATTTCAATATTAAATAAGGGAAAAAGTATGATGGTTTACCCAATAGTATATGCAACTTCAAAATACAAAAACAAACTTGAGAGGGTAGCAATCTTTTACTTACCAGTTCCTATCTCCTAAATCAAAACATTCTCTTTATCAATACATTTAAACCGAACTCAGCTACAGAATAACATTAAATCACAAGATTATGGCACACTCAGACGGCAAACAGAGGCATCAATACAATCTGATCGGCAGTAATCCGTTCGGAGGGTATC
This sequence comes from Mythimna albipuncta, assembly GCA_929112965.1. Classification (NCBI taxonomy): domain Eukaryota; kingdom Metazoa; phylum Arthropoda; class Insecta; order Lepidoptera; family Noctuidae; genus Mythimna; species Mythimna albipuncta. The sequence continues at coordinate 19,707,902 of OV815979.1, read as the reverse complement.
ATATGAATATAATTCACGCTCGATATCCTCAGACGCGATGTTTTCTCAGATTCAACCATTTGTGATCCGAACACACGGCCTGGGGAATTGGCTAGTAAACTTTTTTGTATTTTTGATTTTACTAAAGAACTTTCTCGTAACTGTATGATTTTAATTTTGTGAACTGTAAAACTGCAAAATGTAAACAAAGTCGATGCTGATATAATCTAAACAATTTTTTGAATTTAAAAGTAATCTTTAGCTTACAAGGGTGACTCTGGCCAAAATGTTAAAGAAAATCGTATGTATTCCAGGACTTGAGAATGGACTGCTTGTAATATATATTCATCTAACAAACGTAATAGCTCAATTACCACTTGATTTCTATTATCAAAATTTTCAAAACCTGCAGCTAGAAATTTTAAATGCGTACTTTTTCAATTTACCATCTTTTAAAACTCCGAAAGTGCCAGTCTTTCCGCCAGTGTGTCAGATACTGTCGCCGCTGTGGGGGTACGTGTGAAATAGCCCGGAATGGGAATAAGTACGGTAAGCGATTCATGAGTGATTTGCTCCCGCAGCCGCCGCAGACTCCGCTAACGTCGTGGCGCTCCTATTAGCTGGGGATTGTGACTTCTTTATTTTGACGAGGTTTTCATGTTTCTGAAGCTCGCTGGTCCTTAGTTAAATGCTTTTCCGATGAAAATTATTTGGATATAGTTTTTTTTCTAATGCGCGAAGATTTTCACTTAGGTTTATTCTTTTTGGTGTATTCTTAAATGTTTTAGCGATTTTGGTTAAGTTTATTGTCTATCACTCTTTATTTTTAGTAATTCTTGAACAGGTCTTTATTATCATTATCTAAATTTTCACGAGTATTCAAATGTTTAAATTCCTTATTTTGTCGTAACCTTTCCATTATAAATATTTATTACTACATCATCATCTCCCTAGCCTTTTTCTAACTAGCTATGGGTCTTGTCTGACCAAATGCGGCTAAATACTCGTGTTTTACATAGAACAACTGTTTATTTGACCTCCTAAGCTTCTTACTACAGTCATAACAATACTAATATATTTATATTCCTGCTGAGAGATCAATAAATATAAACTATGCTAAAGTCCACTACGAAACAACAGCACATACTACTGTAGCGGCTAAAATAAAATATTGCTTCTGTTAATATCATGTTCAGTACAATTATTCCCGCCGCAGACCACCTCGAACATTGCAAGATGAAATTCACGTACTCCTGACGTGCTACGCTTATTTTATAATTTCAGCTGAATTGTGTTAATGGTGCAAACATTTATGATATCTAGAGGTTGCATATGAGCTATATTAATGATGCATATGAGCTATATAAGTGTTGCTTACCCATAGAAGTAGAAGTGGGTTTTAGTCAGTAAGAGTCTGACACGCCAAGCTCCGCAATAGAGCGAGAGAAATCATTGGATGACTTCCAAAAAAACATAAAAAAAAAAAACGTAATTGGTATTTGAATAATTAATTGAATTGCAATTTTTGATGAAACACGAAAAGAACAATTAACGGAAGAGCACAAAGGTACACAGAGGTATTTTGATGAAATATCTTCCTGCAGACGAGCTACAGGAGAATTAGTTGAGCGACGTCGACAATGTTTAAAATACAATATAAAATTTAAAATGGACTATAATAACTTTACTATAGTAAATCATACAATAGTATATCAATTAACATAAAAAATTACTCGATTTGAATTGCTTATAATACATACATTACATGAGCTCATACTTCTTTCCCATGGTAGTAGGCAGAAACTACCGAACATGACCTGCTACGATTCCTATTAAATTCTTGTGTTTTGTTTTAATGTTGTAGTTACATACGCATACTAGTATTCACGCTTTTATTTAACTTGCAATGTTCGCATGTATTTGTTTAAGGCAATACTTGCGAATGGATTTTGAAAAAGTTAACTCTAACTGATTAAGCTAAAATTTTGCTTGACCTGATTGAGACAATGCACTAGATTGGTAGCATGGAGCTAGTCTGATGATGAAGTCGAATAGTTCCTATATAAACTTATGAGTTCAAAAAGTAAACCCCATCGTTTAAGCTCTTTGAAATAGTTTTAATGAGTTCTATCTATACAGCGCGATAAAAGCGTCATATGATTTTTATTTTCATTGAAAATTAATTTCATTCATCTGATAAGGAAGTTTCATGATATATTGTTTACTAAACAATGTCATCAGGATATATCTTAAAACCAATCCCTAAAAATCTATTTTCTACACATTGAACAAACGAAGAACGGAATCAGCGATAAATCCGTACACACGAGAAGAATGCGAACAGTAGCTGAATAGTTGACGATGTGGCGTGTTCGCAGTGACACAGCGGAACACGGGAAATGGTGCGCGCTTGACCCAAACTGTTAGTTTAGCGATTTGACGGAGCTTTAATCAAGTCGTGATATTGAGAACTATGAAAATCTTATCGGTTTTGATTTTTATGGAAATATGTTTGGTAAGAATGATGCTGTAGAAGTAAAATAAGACCACAGTAACAGTTTTAATGAAGTCAATGCTGCACATGATCCGTATGATTGAAAGTGGTTCGGTACAAAAGATGGGGCAAAAATTTAATCTCAATCTGCAGAACTGTAAAAATCATTTTATTGTCTAGAGTAAACTCCACCAATCATCAGCCAAAAAACCCCAAAAAGTCCCCTGCTAGACATAGGTTCTCCCCCAAGTATCGCCACAACGACGGGTCCTGTGCTATCAATCAGATTTTCACGACCCTCACCAGGTGGTCGGTCTACCTTGTGGAAGGACGCGCCAACGCTGCGTATTCTGGTATAAAAAAAAACTATCTCAGCAGTTGCTCCAACTTAATTCTTAATCAAAGTACATAATATATTCCTCAGCATGTTCATGCTCACGTCTTCCTGAAGCTCGATTAATCTTTTTTTCTCCCTGGAGGAGCCACTACACTACTTTAAACATGAACGCTATTACCCCCTGCCTTGGGCCGCACCATAAGTGGGAAATAGCTGGGAAGTGGATGGAAATAAGAGCTAAACGCCAAGAAGACAGATTTGTTTTATTCACAATTCGTAGCCAGACGAGGTTAGACGATCTCTGCTTGAAATTGCGGCTACATTTTATATTTTTGCTTCTCCGTTTGCTGTTTAAAGTTTTGAAGATATTTGATTTGGTGAGCTTCGCCGGGTTTAAGATTTCATGGAATGTTTAATAAATTCTACGTTTGGCTGGAGATGTAGGAAAAATGTTACGATTTAACTTCTGAACTGAAGTCAATTCTATATTATACAGCTTCACTTGAAAATTTAAAATGATTGTAGTTTTTAGTAAATTTAACATGTGCTTATGTTGTCTTATTTTTTCGTGTACAATAAAGTTTTTCTTATTCCTTTCTGTTCTACTGTCTCATAGTTTGCTTGCAAATCATTATAGTATCGTTGACTGATGTCTGATATTGAGACATAGAATATAATGGCGGTCTTATCGCTAACAGCGATATCTACCAGACAACCTTGGGATGGATTGTAAGAACTTTAAATATTATAGGGGGTAGTCTGCGGTGGTAACAAATTATTTTATTATTCAGTAACACATTAATTTACTTATATACTTTTTTTCACTAGCGCTTGACTACGATCGCACCTGATGGTAAGCATTGATGCAATCGTGGATGGTGAAGCGCGCAAGTTTATTAAGAGCCGATTCACTCTAGCCTTGAAGACACCTAAATTATATTTGGACGGGAATGCTGCTTCAGGCAAATTGTACTATGAGAGATTTGCGACAGCAAATAGTCGTTTAGTAAATGAAAATGTCATCTACGTCATAGATTCATATAAGATCAAGGATAAGGTCAAATGGGACTATCTGATATATCAATCAGTTGACTTAAGGTCGAACCGAAACTAATCCGCGAACTAGAGCTGATATCCGCACGGAGAGCTGAACAAACATAAAGTTTGCGAATATTGCGGATATCCTTATTCGGATCTATACGCCATTTGTTATGTCGGGATGATATTGTAATAATCTTTATTAGAAACCTGTGGCTTTTGATGTTTTACCTAGTAAAATTAATTACGAAGTAATAAGAAGGTAACTTCTAGGTTAGCGAGCTTTACGTCGGTCCCATCATCGCTTACCATCAGGTGAGAAAGTGGTCAAACGCAAACCTATCAGTAATTAACCTTCAATCGTGGTAATAAGAGGCAATAGAAAGACAATAGTTGCGCCGGCGTTTGCTTGGGGTTTAATGAATTAAAAAAACACTGCAGACAGATTCTTGACCGACATGTATTTCAGTGACTCAATGTAAAAAAAATAACAGTGTGTTGTTCAGAGTGAATTAAAAAATCTCTTCGAAAGATAGGATTTAGACCTGAGTGCATAAGATGCATGGAGTCAGAGGAAACTATTGCACACGTGTTCTGTGAGTGCACAGCCGTCATCGAAATAAGAACACGAACCTTGGGAGCATGATTATTCCCATCGAAAAACCTTGGGAGCACCGAATCCTCTCATAGATGCCTTGAGTAGACTGAAAAGACTCGTCTACTTCTGGAGTGAGGTGGGCTGGTTGGAGTGAAGGCCACGCACAATGTTCCACCCAGGAATAAGTACGGAAACCAGACCCTAATAGATAAGAGGCAGACCTTTGCCCAGCTATGGGATAATTTGGGCTGAAGAATACCTAATAAAAAACCTACAGCTCTGTAGGATATAACTTCCGGATACTTTGTAACCTCCCTCTACACACACCACGATAAAATATCGAGCCGTGTAAATTTTGTTTCACGAAAATATTTATGAAGGCCAATATTATCTTCCTCAGCAGTTTTACTAAACTTCAGGCCTCTATATCGAAAACTTTACGACTTTCAACCGCATCCTGGCCCGAGCAAAACACCTATCAACTTGTGCAAATTATTTATAGGGTGAGAACACCTATTATCGGGCTAGCGGACTTTAATTTTCTTACCAAACAAATGGGTTGTTAAACGGAAAGTTTATAGCCACTAGTGGGTTGGAATGTAAATTTATTTAATCAGTAGATTTAATTAAAATTGTGTTTTAGATGTGTATCGGTGATTGGCTCGATTTATACTCGTAGTGATAAACTGATTTATATGGATAATGATAACGACAGGTTTGTTGAATTTTATATGTAAATTGCAGTTTTCTCTTGTATATCTTGTTGTAGTTATATAAATATTGACTACCATCAAGCACAATTTAACAATAACAAAAAAATAGCCAGACTTAATGGCTGGGAAATGAAAATAAAATGAATAATTGAAATGAATGGATCAATGTGTGTAATTTATTAAAAGTATTTTTGTATTAAGAGTGTCATTATTACTAAGTCTCTATAATTAACTAGCTTTTGCCCGTGGCTTCGCCCGCGTACATAAGATAGATATGGCCTATGTCACTTAAGAATAGAGCAGCTTTCTGCCGGTGAAAAAAGTTTAAGCAATCGTACCAGAACCTGCTCTCAGAGATTACCTCCTAAAAACAAAAAAAAAAAAACTTTACCTTCTTACTTCATTAAATTAGTGTAGATTAAAGATAAGAAAAAAAAAACAATTATCAAGCTGAATTCACTTTTCACTAAAACTTATTTATTTATTACACGTACATACGGCTGTCATTTCAAAAATACAATGCGTTATTATAGACAAAAATCTAAATTACAGTAACGTATATAACATTACATTCAATTCAAATGACTTTCTCAAGACTGAAAAGAAGGGCACCCCAAGCTCACCACCACTACTCTGCCCTGGTAATCGATATAGCAGTAAGTCAAAAAAGGCGGTTCAAATAGCAGATGTCGATTACCAGGGCAGTACTAATACCATAATATTAGGAATATAGGTATGAAGCCACTGCTGCACCGGTAGCCCGATTCACGTAATGGAAACCGTAGCGATAGCGTAGCGATTTAGTCGTTTAGACCATTTCCGTATTCACATCCATCAATCGAGTTTGAACGACACCGATTTTGAAGTCGTTTGAAATACGTCTATTTAAAAAAAAATCTTTATTACATTACTGGTAGAATACTTAGTAATGTAACTGGAAATAAGTCGATCGATCGTGAATACCGCTTTTGGTTAGGACTTCGATCGAACGACTATAAAACTTCAACGATATTTGACTTGTTTGATTTAACGTCGGCATCACTGCTTACCATCAGGCGGGATCGCAGTCAAGTACTAGTTTATAACAGATAAAAAAAAATAATCGTGAATTAATTCCAAACTATAGCTCATTCAAGCTGGTTATTCCTTAAGCCTTGATCTGCTAAGCTCGCCGTCCGACCGTCCGGTATTCGTTCGTATCGAGCCCAATTCCACGCGCGCCTGAAGGAGTTTTCAGCAACCGTAGAGGCTCAGGAGGGTCGAAGCCTACTGAAGCCATGGGTGATGCGAAAGAGATCCCCGGCGCCCTGCAACAATGACAAAGAAGGAACAGGAGTGGGTTTTTAGTCAGTAAAAGTCTGACACTATATCCCGCTCCGCCCAAAAGCGAGCATTGGATGATTTTCCTACCTCAAAAAAAAAAATACCTATTGCTAAATTTCCTTGGACAGATTGCATTAAAAGCAGGGGAAAAAAATCACTTATACTCGACAGGAAAAATATAAAAAAATAAGCATATTTTCCCAAAGTGCTCACCTTCATAAGCTCTTTGAAATACCTTTACAAAATAAAGCCTGACAAAATGTGACTGAAAGTTTAAACATTGTACTAGAAATATCTTTACAAAATAAAATACAGTATTCTTGAGATCAGCCAGAAAACAAGAGATTGCTTCTACGCTGAACTAGAATACTTTTCAAAAGATAAGAAAAAGTATCGACAAATGCATTATCTTTGGCCTTATGAAAAGGAGCGATATATCTGAACAAATACATTTTACTAGCACCATATTACTTATCTAATTATTTTTGTAAGCGGCACTTTGGGCACGGTTTCTGGATTGTACAATAATCACCTTGACCCTAGAACGGAAAGGGCAATTGAAGGAACACAAGTTTTAGTAAATAAAATCTGACACATCCTCTTGCTTTACCCAGAGCAAGAGAAGATAACTTCTCTTATATAATTGATGAGTTGCCACAGAAGACATCGCTTACCATCAGGTGAGACAGTGGTCAAACGCGAGCCAATTAATAATGTGAATAATTTTCTATAATTACCGTCACGGATCTTGAGCGCTCGGCGTCAGAATGGGAATCGCTTTGCGCATTCCATACATTAGCGAGCCAATCGTCGTCGTTGTTAGATACATGCAGCAAGAGCAGGGAACGAATCATAAGTGACGTCTATGACGATATGGCGCGGCGAGCCAATCACTGACACTCCCCGCCCCCGCATCTCATTTCGCACCACTAAAGAGACTCGCGCAACATGAAGCCAGCGCTCAAGATCCGTGCCGGCAATTGTACACAAGATACAAAAAAAATCAAAATGTTTTTATTTTACACAGGCACACATGAACACATACGTCAAAACTAGTGCATGGTTCAAATTGGTCCTACGGAAAAGAACCGGCAAGAAACTTCATGGTTACTTTTTCATGGGCATTAGACTCACACTAGGTATTCGACAGGTATATAAAACTTAAAAATATCGAGTACATACTCGTACTGCTAGGTACAGACAAAGCAATCAACGTGGTCTATTAAACCCAAACGATCTCAAAGATAACAACTGACGAGAAAAGGAGTATGAAACTAGTATTACCCTAATTTTAAAGAACTAGTTTATTCGTTTATTCAAACCGCATTATCCTCCTCAACCCATAACTACTGGTCACACCCCACATCCTGGTTTAGTGCCTGTAAAAACAGTAAGTGATCAACAATTTTACGAGTGCGGTTGATTTTAGAGTAAATTCGCGTTCTACTCTATTTACCAGTTTATATACTGCGGCAGGACATGTGTTCGTTCGCTTTTATACGGTTTTTGTCGGTATCGTAAATGTTTCACTTATTTTAAGCGAAAATTTCGGTATTTTAAAACTGTTTTCGTTTTGACCATTGGTAAAAGTATCACGTGAGTTTTTCAAAGAACATGTTGTTTAAATCACAGTCGTTAAATATGTTATTCTCTAATTTAAGTCATAATAGAATTACAAGACAAACTTACACAAGTTTAAAATGTTTTCCCTACATCAGATTTTATTATACCACAGCTTTGTGTAAGCGCCTGACGTTAAAATTATAGCAAAATGTTGCGCGAGGAAGTTGCTCTTGCCTTTACTGTAGGCGCTTTCGGTAATGCTTCTTTTGGCTTTTTGCGTTCCTAGGTTGGAAGATGTAACTTATGAATCTATAATTTTAATTGCTAATAATTGAGTATTATAGTCGCATGAATCTTCTTTGTAGGCGTTTAATAAGTTATGAAAGTCAACTAAAAGAATTCAATTTACCAAATACATCGCTCAATTTCTCATTTTAGATGCTTAAGAAAATCATAATCGTCTTGGGGCTCCCTAAATTAGAAATTGTGAAAATATTTTGATTTATTTTCCTCTGATACGTAAAATAAAAATCAAGCTTTTTCGTTCCGACCGAGAACCGGACCCTCGGGAGCTCTAAATTAAAAGGTACTTTCATAACAATTTGGGATGATTTCCCTCGAAATCTACTTTCATTCGTTAACGTTGGATTTGAAAATTGGACACAATATTCGGCTACTTTGATTTTATGACGTTTACTAATCGGATCAAATTAACTAAGTTGTTAATCATCTTTGAGTAATTATACACCGGATATGAAAGCACTAATGGACCGAACACCGATTTCTTTAATGAAGATTGTATTACATTTCGTAATTAAACACTTATTTTATTGGTATCTACATATTTTGTTGCATCTGGTTGGGCTGAAGCCAGCTTCAACGTAGTTACCCAACTACTTTAAGGCCACGGTTAGACATTTTATATGGTGGAATCTAAATTTATATTAATTTTATTAGACATGCACCCATACACCATACAACACAGGAATTGCAAAAAATACAATATATTTAAAATATAATTAATTTGAAAATTGTGGAATGATTTAAATTCTAATTATTTCTTGTTTTGAGTAGCATAATCAATCAGCCTTCTAATGTTCTCACAGCTGAGACTTAAGCTTCAGCTCTAGAAGAGGAAATGGGCCGAAATCTAGCACGCAGACCGAGTTTGGTGGACGTCACATGTTTTTGTATTCTAGTTTCTAGGATATGTCGGTTTCCTCACGATGTTTTCATTCACGTTTTGAGAGCAGTGTACAAAGTAATTTGCTTGGTTGGATTTGAACTCCTGAGCTACAAAATCGTAAGTCGGGGTCGTTATCTCTAGGTCACTGCTCCTTTGTTTTGAGTAGTTTAGTTAAATATTAGGATGTAATAACAATATTGTTAATGAAGTAAATAATAATAAAATAATCAGTCCTAATAACCTGCTTTCCATTGTTCCAGGTACATTAGCTCGGCGCCATCTCGCGCCAGTGTTGACGATCGATCCATGGCATCCCGCGGGTATGATCGCGACCAATTCAATTGGTTCCTACATTACAAACTCGCTGTTTGGTTAGCTATTGTTATTAGTATCGGGGTTTAGGATATTAATTTGTTAGTAGGGTAGCTTGATTATGTTATATGTTGATGAAAATAAAGCTAAAGGTAGAACTACACTGCGCACGCGTTTGCCATGTACGCCCATCGGGGCGCTTCGGTCTCCATACATTTTATATGGAAACTAGATTTGTAGAGCTACACTAGGACCACACCACGCGACGCCACGCTATTCAGGCGTGATTCACGTGTGCGTCGCGCGTCGGTCTAATGTAGTTCAAGCCTAAATCTTGTTAGTTTTATACAATAAAGGCTGACCTAGTCTCTGAATAGGTACACATTCATTTGCGTGATTCAAGGAGTGGAATTCCCTGCCGGAGTCTGTCTTTTCTGATAGCTACATCCTGGGTCTTAAAGCCAAGAGTAAATAGGTTATTTCTAGGCAAGCGTGCTCTGTCTTCGACCACATCATCGCTTACCGTCTGGTGAGATAGTGGTCAAGCGCGAGCATGTCAATAATTATAAAAACATGTTAATAAATTCGTATAGAAAATAATCATGTTGTAATATAACTGTATCGGCTAAAATCACTAAATTATAGATTATCTTTATACATAAAACAAAGTCGTGTTAGTAACACTATTTTGAACTTATGAATGACAGGACCGATGTTAATATTTTGCTTTGTTTGATTCGTTTCCGCTCCAAATAGCAAAATAACTATTAAATTCTTGAGTATTGTTCCCAAGTGTGGAATCCTCTCTACAATGTTTATATAGATAGAATTGAATCCATTCAACGTAGGTTCCTGAAACACTTGCAATATAAGTCTAAAACATATGACCCCAATTATGAGGCGAGATGTCGAAGACACCATATCTTACCATTGTACCAAAGAAGAAAGTTTTCGGATATTGCGTGCCTTGTTAAAATCGCGCAGAATCACATTGACTCACCGGATTTACTATCTCGAGTTAAACTTAAAGTCCCGAATAGAATGACGAGACGTAAAGCATGTGTGGACGTGCCTCAGAGTTCTTCAAACTACAGGCAGAATTCATTTTTTGTGAGGTCCGCTAGAGAATTTAATAAACTTGTTGACTTTCCTGAACTGGATTTGTTTAATTCAAAGCCACGCGTTTTCAACAGAACATTAACGAAATCATGGTTTGGTTCTCTGACTTCAACATAATTTAGTTATTAAATATACTTACCCCAAATTTCACTTTTTTTAAATTTTCAAATTTTGCTTAATATTAGGTTATTTACATTACCTGTTATATCACTAAAGATTGATAACAAGCTTTCTAGATGTTTAAATGCGGAAACATGTAAATGGTATTCAGTTGTTTATATCTGTTTCTACTCTGTATGAATACACTGTATGTTTTCCTAATAAAATAAAATAAAAATAAATAAATAAAATTTTGGAAAATATCCAAATATTGAAAAATTACAGCAACTGTTAAATATATTGATCTCAGTCATTCGGTCAAAAAGTTTAGCTATAAGATAATCACTACATTCATTGACTGTTAGGCGGTACGAAACTCAATCTCTTCTAACAGCACAGGTTCCATTGCATCTGTCTTTTATGATTAACACAAAGATTCTCTGTGCCAAGACCCGTAGTAACAATTACCCAAAAAAAAGAGAGCTTTCAAACTTTTATAACGTCATCGTAATCCACAGACTATAGCGTCTATTCCTCCATTGTCTCTGGTCCTAAATCATCTCATTCCGACCCACTCCGACATCATTCTGTGCTCACTTGGCTTGCCCTTTGAATTTATTTCGACACTTGCATTTGATTCCATTGTCTTTCTTTTGACGGTGAAATGCAGATTGTAATTTAATTAGATATGAACTCCGGTTTGGTCTGAATAAGTTGATAAAAATGTTTCTTTAATAAAAACATTACTGTCCAACAGTTTAGTTAAAATAACAATAGTCTTACTTGACATAATACCTGTAAATTGCGATTGTAATTTATATTAGGTATAGCAGGTTTTTCTTAGCCTGCTTTTAAGGAATATTGGTAGGATACCAATATTCCTTAAAAAATCCTTATTAGATACGAAATCATTTTAAAAAGGTATGTTTATAAGGGCGTAGAGTAATAAACTTTATTGTACCTACATAAAAAGCACACAAACTTTAATCTATGGTACAATGGCGATTATTATATTTTAAAGTGCATTAAATAAATGCATGTTTTTAATTAAAAAATGTTCTTAAATTTGAATTTAAAAACCGTATTTTTTTATTATTAAATACGAAAAAAAATATTAATTTTTATAATAAAATATTCTCAGTTTCCAAATTTAAATTGTATAAATTTAATTAAAATAATTCCATTTTGAATTTTAATATAGAGACTGCGAATTTAAACTAAGCATGGTTAGCGAGCTTTATAAATAATCTTGAATATACGAACGAACCTATAAACCTTCGAAGACTTAACTGCGAACAAGAAGCAAAGATACAAACTGTTTATCTGTCTGTCTGTCCGCGGCGAGATTATCTCGAACCGACTTCAAACTTTGTCGATGTTGAAGTCGGTGTAAAAAGGGTTACCTGTCCGATTCGCTTATAAGGATTCCCGACTTCGAGACTTTGGTAACAGTTGAATGGGGTTAGCGTTTGTGAGTTCGGTTTGCAAGGATTTGTAGATGTAAATTGTTACAACTTTTTATCTTAAGATTTGAAAATGTATTACTAAGTATTAGATTAAAATGAGGTATTTTTTTTAATGGGAAGTATCCAATGATTTTTCCCGCTCTAAGCTGGAACGAGAAAACGTGTCAGATTTATACCACATCTACGTTCCTTCAGTTGCCTGTTGCGTTCTGGGACCACGAGTATCCATTTCATACTTTCCCCATAGCCCTAGCAGGCATCAATCATTTAACAAAATCATATAAAAATGGCTATGGATTCAGATAAAAAAAAATTAAGAACATTAAAATCTGACTTTTTGATAAAATCCTATCTTTCTAACGCTTAAGTTCACTATGGTGACCCAATAATTTTCCATGAATATCACAGCAGTTACTCTTTTTTTACCATGGAAAAACATCAAATTACTTCATCCTCTCTAGGGTGAAGCGAGAGCCTTCTCGCTTCACCCTAGAGAGGTGAAGATACAGGAGTGATTTAGTCAGAAAAATCTGATACGCCCGTATCAGACTTTTCTGACTAAATCACCCCTGTATCTTTCAGTTGCTCCTTACGTTCCAACACCACTGTAACTCCTGAGCCAACCTTCGCAATAGCGGGAGCAATACTTGCTCTAAAGTAAAACTGATAAATTACACACGACACGAATTCCTTAATAAATATAAAGTAACTTCACAAAAGCTTTTAATTTGCTTCCATTAACAACAGGTTTACTTTGCACTTTACCGGAACATTACCCAAAAATGCTCAGTAAACCTCACGATCACTCTACCAGAGGTTAGAGTTAACTGAACGAGTTAGATTGGAGTTTAAATGCGTCAGTTGATTGTGGCCGCCATTTGCTAGCCATCAGTCGCACTTAACCGAAACTTAAACTGAGAACTTTAGAGGAAGACGAAGATGTAGGACTCTACTAGAACTGACACCTTACCTAGGAAAGATTTCTTACTGTGCAGCTTCCGCCCGCTGTTTCACCCATGTACATAAAATAGGTAATACCCCTGTTGGCATACAATTTTAAGGCATAATATAGTTTGGCATAACGTTTTCGCATAACTTTTGTCAGCATAATAATACTGCTGCATAATAATACTTCGGCATAATGCAAAGGTTAGGTTAGGTTAGGTTTATAACGGCTTTACGTGCTTTGCTGAGCACGGGGAGTCAGTAATGTCCTAGATAAATTAAGAAGAAAGGACTTGGAAGTGCGAAGTAGCAGTATCTATGGCAACAACAATTATGGTAAAACATTTATGCCTAATAATATTATGAGTAATGATCATTATGTTGAATTTCGTTATGTCAATGTAAATTATGACAAAATATTTTATGCTTATCACTGGTAAACCCATAAAATATAGCCTATGTCACTCAGGAAAAAAGCAGCTTTCTATCGGTGAAAAAAAATGTTAGCAATCGGACCAGTAGTTTCAGAGACATACAAAATAACTAAATGTCCGGTATGAAGGCTAGAAGGAACGGGGTGGGTCTTTTAGTCGGTAAGAGTCTGACACTATCTCCCGCTCCGCCCAAGGGCGGGGGATGTCAATGCATGATTTTTCCCACCATAAAAAAAAAACCTCTTTATAATATTAGTGTTGATAGCTCAGACCCTGCATTTTTTGTTTGTGAATAGTGTAGACTGAGACGAAGTATCAAACTGTTATTGACTTGAACCCACTCGTGTTTCTTTAATTGCCCTTTGCGTTCAAGAGCCGCAGTGACTCTTTTGGACAATAACGTCGATCATAAGGCTAATAAATCAAAATTATATTGATTACTTTGTCTTGAATTTTTATCAAAGATGTACAATGGTGTACACAATAACTGCTGTATCATTTTCGTATTATTTATTTAATATTCATGCAACACAAAGTACATAGGCGGACTTAATGCCTTAGGCATTCTCCGCCAGGCAACCTAGGGTGGTGCTGAGACAATAAAGTTAGGCGCATAAAAAAAAAATTTAACCTATTTAAAACCATCAAGTCTTTGATCAAACCCAGGCCTTTTTCACTGACAAGTCTTCTAACATTCCAAAGTACGATCATCATAACTAAACCAAGTCCTTTGTTTGACCTGAAACTAAATTTGCAACTATAGATAAAAAGTATGTAATTGCAAATTAATTACTACTCAAATAGTAGTGCTATAAATACAACTCCTTAATCTTTATTACCTAGTTAAATAAAAACAAACGGAGTAATGGAAAAGTTACCTCAGCCCCGCTCAAAAAGTTGTTCAGCGATTCTCTTATTGTGCTCACCGCATCCAGTCACTAAGTATCTCTGACATTAATTAAGTAGCGACTGTTAATAAATCGTAAAGTTTTCAACTCGGATAGATTCTACGACGCTCTTAGGTTTATACTTAGTTAACTAACTTAAACTTAACTACTGAACTGAGAGATTCTTAATTTTTGCCAACAAAGTATTTTGTGGAGCATTAATAAATTTAATAATCTGTTGTTTTGTGAGGAATCAATTCTACATAACCAGAGCTTGGAAATTGACTGAACTTGCTGGAGTTCAGTTAATTTTCCATTACATGCATGTTCAATTTAAAATAACTCACACGAAATAATTTGGGTTTTTTTTTTCGAGTGAAGTTCAGTAGTTGTTTTAATTATTTTCAAATTAATTCCTAGCAGATATTGTGTCGTGAAATTTGTGTAGTTTTGTAACTCAGGTATCTATGCAACTGGAAAATGTATAGAAAAAAATAATATAAAAAAAAAGACGTGTGGCACTCGGGGACTGCCGCGGTAAAGCTATTGCATAGCATTTTTATCAACTTATGCAATTATAATTATTTATTTATTTTATTTAGACAGTATTTTTTTTCTTTGATATTAATTGAAGTTACACTTTCACACATTGAATTGAATTTTGATTGATTGTTCACTCATTTGTTTTCTTATCGGTCACCACGCTCAAAAAACAAATGAGTGGGAGGTGTTAGGTTATTTTCGTTACGGAATTTCTGGATTTGGAATAGCTTAATAATACAATCATTAAAACAAGCGCATCCCATTAGCATGCGGATGTAATATTAATATGCAATGCATTCTAATACTTTGCCGTATTTAAAAGCCAATGTGTTCAGTCAGCCTTCTAGGCAACCTTAGTTGTGGTTGCCAATCCCTATTATAATAAAATTATCGGCGCCATTTTACCGAGATTGTGCCTGATTCAATGATTCCACATATTGTCCATTTGTGCTGACACTTGAGATAGAAAACTATACCAATATTACATTACTACTAGCTTTTGCCCGCGGCTTTGCATGCGTACATAAAATACTTATACCACTCTGGTTTTTAAAACAGTTTTCTATCAGTGAAAAAATTTTAACAATCGGACCAGTATTTTCAGAGATTACCTACAAACAAAAAGACAAACTTTACCTCTTTATAAAGTAAAAGTTAAACATTTTTTAGTGTAAAAAATGTCTATTTGTAATGAATTTGACTCAAGGTGAGAAAAAAAAAACCTTTGTTTTGTTGTGTTCTACAAATTATAAAGCTCATTGTTACTGGATGCATCCGACACACTCATATTCTGTGCTCGTACTAAATCAATACAAACTATCAATGCTATTATCAATTTCAAAACCCATTTGTATTAGCTAAGCCATGAACTTTTCATCCTCACCCTAAGAGAAGAAAGATCTAAGACCAATTTCACCCTCTTGACCGATATTCACCCTTTAACCCGTCAAAATGAACCGTCTCGTCCATCTTACTTCCTTTATACCAACAGTTATTGGAGCTTGCATTACTGAGCGGCTCTCTATTGATATTATGTTTTCTTGGGATACGATATTGCAGCTATTTGTATGGAAAGTGCAATTTTCTGGGAGATGAGCAGTCTTTGTAATAATATGTTACGTAGTCTATGTTTACGCATGAGAGGTATTGTTATAGAAAATCTTCCTTCCGCACTGGTGAGAGAGAGGGGGAGGCCTATGTCCAACAGGGGATGTCTTTCAGCTGAAATGATGATGATGACTGTGTCACCACGCGGATCCAGTGCGAGATTTTAGATCAACATACGATAGCACAGTCTTCGCAGTGGTTGAACGATTGATTGCTACGCTGCGTGTCGCGTTTTCAACTACCGTTAAGAAAAAATATTGCGTGTATATGACTTTATATGTTTGTGAATGCACCCACAATACAGCAGTAATTCTTAGTAAAGTAAAAGCTGACAAATATCAGAAACCAAAATAGTCAGCTAGGAAACACCGGCCTCATCTAGTTTAAATTGACGTAAAAAAAAAATTGACGAGTAAAAGTGTTGTTTAAAAATCTATTTACAAAATAAACATCATTTATCAAACCAAGCCAGAAAGAACTACGGATTCTACCAGGAGTGATGACGAACGATGATGACGAGTCTGCCAGGGATGCAATTTTTTTCGAAAGAGTTACAGGTACCGGTACGAATATTGAACGCTCGGCGTCTAGAGTGTGGATCGCTTTGCGCGTTCTATACATTGGCGAGCCAATCGTCGTCGTTGTTAGATACATGCAGCAAGCGCAGGGAACGAATCACGAGTGTCGTCTATGACACGATGGCGCGGCGAGTCAATCACTGACACTCGCCACCCTAAAGAAACCGAATATTTGACTTCTGCGCAACTTGAAGCCAGCGCTCAAGATCTGTGCCGGTATCTGAACCGTAGCTCTGGAACGCAAAAGGCAACTAAAAAAACACAGGTGGGATATAGCCAGTAAAAGTCTGACGCACCCTCTCACTGCGTCCAGAATAAAGCTATAACTACATTAGACCGACACACACGTGGACCACGCCAGATTTGTTCCTAGAACGACTTCGCGTGGCGTGGATCTAGTGTAGCTCTACAAGTCTAGTTTCCGTAAAAAATGTATGGAGACCGACGCGCTCAGATTGGCGTATTTTTACATAGAACAACTTTTCAATCAGTAATCTGTTATGGAAAAGTTTTGTCAATTAAACTTCAGTTTTGACTGGAAATGCAGAAGTGTAGGTACTTGACATTTAACTGAATAAAACGAAGCTCTTTCATGAAAGAACTCATTTAATAGGTATAATATCAGTTTCCAACAAAATAAAGTCACAACAGTTCAAAGGGATGCAAACTTTTAATCAAAACATTCAATTCAGTTTTGTTATAGACTCGCGATTGAATACACCCCAACGAAACATCCATACTAAATTAACGTACCTATCTAAATTGTAAGTTATTTTTGGGGAAATTTTCTCCCAAATAATGTCCCAAGGCGGATGAAGGGGGGATGAAACAGAATTCTATTAATGTCAGCCTCCCCCAAGGACCGGATTTCTTCATTTCCTAAACGCCTCTTGGGGTAGAAAACACCCCACTCAGATATTTACCGCGGGTAGTATAGACGATGGAGATAAAAATTGGTTATAAGAAACCGGGTTTGAATCTGGGTGAGAAAATGTGACTTGACTACCTACTTGAGTGGGATATATTTATTTTCATGACTACTAAATTCAAATATTTGTTAAAGTGAAATCATAATAATCTTTTAAGGAGTCAAGGAAATTATTTACATATTTTCTGTGAACTCTAGTAGTAGTATAAACAACCCTCTTTTTAAATTTGACATAGCATGGATGGCGCAGTGGCTGAACGATTGGCTATTGCAGTCCGTGTAGCGGGCTCGATTCCCGCACGGTCCAAATATTAGCTCTATAGATTGTTGCTTCGTTCCGGTTCTGGTTGTTTATGTATGTGAATTAATATTAATTCACATAAACAGCAACATGTGCACACATATGTGTGTGTATACAAACGATTCAGGAGAAATTCATGAGCGAACTCATAACTCTAAAAATAAAAAAAATAAAAAAGTTGTTTTCCCCGTCAACAAAAAAAAAAACGATTTTGTTTGAATCTTAAAGTTGTCAGTAATTATAAAACCATTATTCCATCCTTATATAATCATAACCTTAAACCCTTATTAATATAGCTCCTTTAAATTACTCCTCAAATAAAATCTCATCACATTATTTTTAACTAAATCAAAAAGTCCTTAACTCGAAAACGAACTCAACCCTTAAAATATTCGCAAAAAAAATCACCTCTTTTCAACCCTCCAGCGCTACCAATAATAAGTCTTCATGATTCCGGAAATTGCTACAACCAGATAAAGGAGTGAGCCGGGTAAAAATCAGCCTGAGACTGGTTGGTTCCGGCTCGAACCGGTTCGGACTGGTTTGAATTTAGTTTAAGACGTTTGTATGGAAATGTTGGTTTGTTTTTCGTTTGGAGTGGAAGATTTTGCAAAAGGAGTTTCGTTTTGAAGTTGTTAGAGCAGGTAGATTGTTTCTTTAGTGGAATATTGTCGATACATTAACTTAACTTTTATAATGTACTCGAATGTACTTAAGTAATAATAGGAAATACGAGTAGTTTTGTATAAAAAAAAAAAAATTGTTTAACCAGTGTGTCAATGAATATAATAAAATAGAATAGATAGGTAGTATTGCATATATTATCCGAAATTATAGAAAGACGAAACGGGGGTCCCAAGGTTTGTTTTTTCTTTATAATGGATAGGCTCGCGTTTGACCACAATATCACCTGATGGTAAGCGATGATGTGGCCGACGGTGGAGCAAGCTTGCCTAGAAGCAATCTATTCACTCTTGACTTAAAGACCCCTAGGTTATAGCTATCAGGAAATACAGACCCCAGCAGGGAATTCCTTAGCTGTACGCATAATGAATGAGTTTGTATGGAATGACTTACTTTTACTTCAACGAAGCAGTTGGCAGAAACTAGTACTAAATCTATGTTTAACCGATATTTATTTTAAAAAAAATCGTCTGAAATAGTTGCGTACTTAAATAACAATAATTCTCGTATTCTGCCAAGCATTGTAAAACATTTTCTTACCGCGATCCTTACAAATCCTAGAGTAACAGTAAAAAAAAGATAGAAAACAAGTAAGCACCGCCAACGGCTATGATCTTAATACACTTCGCTTGTTTCTTCCACTTCTATAATTCGCTTCATTTCTGTGTTCATAAACCAAGAATTAAAGGTATCTTTAGTGAGAACAATATGAGTAAACAATATTTAACTAACTGTTTTGGTTTAAGGTAGCTTCGAATGTATTTGTATTGTTACATACCTTCCATCAGGTTGGATCCAAATTGATGCCATATCACTGTAATAGCCTGTACCTTTTTAAATATTAGAATAATAATTAATTCATGTGAATCACAATTACATTACGTACAATAGGTAGCTAATAAGGACCGATGACCTGGTAAGGGTTACGGGAATCTGATGAACGCGTGACGCACAGGACCGTTCATTGTGGTGACACTTGGGGGAGGCCCATGTCCAACAGTGGACGTCTTTTGGCTGAAATGATGATGATGATGACAATAGGTACATATGCAAACTAAAAATAACAATATGTACAAAAGGGTAGAAAAAGAACTCATTGGGCATCAAAAAATACAACCATATTGATGTCAATGGGAAGAGTACCTAGAATGCTGACAACATTGCCACGTTGGATAGCCATGCGAATTCGTTGACCAAAGAGCTTAATTATGCTTGTTAGATATTTTGCCTTTAGGTAGAGGATGGTACAGCATTTACCATTTTTAGATCATGATTAATTTCAATCACAAACTCCAGTTTAATGACTTCAAAAAACAAAGCTCCAAAATTCAGTTACAACACTTCTTATACTAATTAAACTCCAAGAAAACAACAGCAAGACAAAATGGTAAGCAATTAAAATGTGACTCGAAACAAATCCCTCGGAGAAGAAATACATAACGCTTACATAACAAAGGGGCAAGCAGGGTAATTACCACTGGAACGACGCCAAGACAGACAGACTGAAGGTTCGACTATGTCTTAGTTTACAATTTATTATAGGCTTTTCACACTACTCTAATGGGTAGTTAGTGGCTGAATGTGGTATACTTGGTTTTGGAGGAAATTGTGCCAATTTTCATTAGTTGGTTTTGTCATTCATGTGTGAGTGTATCAACCCTGTAATGGGGAGTGAAATGACAAACTTAGAGTTTTTTAAACGGGTACCTAGGGTAAACCAGGCATAGGTGCCCTAGTCAGTGGCGTTCCCCACGTGCAAAACTAAGACACGCATTTAAAATTACACAAAATATACCTACAATGCAAGTAGGGTATATTTCTTCTAACCTACCTATAGGTTAGAAGAAATATGGATTTTTCAAAAACCCAGTAGCTCAGTTTCAGATTTTATTAAAATCGAGCTCGATACTCCTTTAAGAGGACTACAGTAGGTAACTTTCGTTGTATGTAGCTCGTATTTTACTTCGCCGTCATACTTAACTAAACAGAACGGCTCAAAAAAAAAACAAAGTTTAAATGCTTGGTTTAGTTTTACAAGTGGGGCAAGTTACTGATCATTGGGGCATGTATGCCTGGTTTACTATATATGTTTTCAGTCACAATATCTCAAGTACCTAAGATACCAATAAATAGATACTTTATATTTTTTAATTACAAATACCTAATACACTAAACTATAATAAAACAGTGAGTTTAATAACCGTAAGTTGATGTCTAGACTTGTAATTGCCGATACAGTGTAGTAATACATCAAGCTTACAAGATTTTAGATCTATCAAAAAACTAAACACACACACACAGTAGCTTTAACGGCATCTCAGTGACAAGCCATCTGTCTATACAGTTTGTTTTTCTAAAATTTAGTAGCGCTGTTTTAGAGTTTATCAAAATCGGGTGCGAGATTCTTCTAAGAGAACTATATGAGTTAGTTTTATAATGTGTAAAAGTATATAATCCACTGCAGTAAATAAAGTCAAAAAAATGTACGCTATTCCTCAGAATTAATCCTATACTCATAGTTTATAACTTACTATAGAAAAAAATAATTATTGATTAAAAACGGGACCATACATGTAATCATTCTGATATTTGTGAGATTATTCTACAAACAACATTTTATCGTAATAGTTTTTAATTTTATAATGAAAAATAGTAAATCGCTAAAATGCTTCATATTTTACAAGCACTGTATATTTCCGTATCTCTTTCTTTTACATAGAGGTCGAGAAGGACCGCACTTACTTTTTGTAGTTCTCTTAAATATTTATTGACCTCGTAGTTTAGGATTAGGCAAACCGCTCCTACTTGAAAAATTCATCCTGTATATTGGTTCGTCCCTGTCATTATCTCACAGATCCCCACGATAAGAAATTAATCTGCCGTGAGGATTACATTCGCGAATTTATTTTCTTATAATGCGGTATTAGAGACTAATGAAGTTTAAAGAAATTAGATGTGGTATTATCATGAAAAATAAATCCTGAACGATTTAGTTGGACAGTCATAATGGAAAAGCTAGTAACTTGATAATGTCGTCAAGTAATTATTGCTTATCAGTTATTTTGATAACTTTTTTTTCGGGTTCTTTGCTCAAAAGGAAAAACGAGATCCTATTACTAATAATCTACTATCCGTCTTATGGGGTCCATACAACAGACATAATTTTTTGCCGTTTTTATAGATAATTGTTCAGAACCCTGCGTGCGCGAGTCCGTCTTGCATTTGGCCGGTTTAGTTTTTTTGAAATTCGTGAGGAAAATTAATAAATTGCGCTTGTAATTTTCTAAGTTACTACGAACTTAGAATGCAAAGGGACTAAAGGAACACAGAGGTTTTTAGTCAGTAAAAGTCTGTTATTTGCCCCACCCAAAACTAGAGTTATTTGTTAATTCCCTGTTCAAAAAAATAAAATTAGTAGCTACTAAAAATCCTGTGTTGTGTGCTTCAAAAACAATCACGTTTAAGTGTTTCAATAATTTTATTTTAAGAGTACTACTAATACTTTTAAAGTACACAGGTGCAGAACGTAAAAAAAAATATAAAAGTCATTATTATAACTCATATCAAATGCCTTCTCCACAACCAATTGTACGCTTTCTTCTCCACCATTCTGACATCCGTTCTCTTTAATTTCAACGATTTATTACTAATTGCTGATTTCCTAATTAATCACAAGAGAGTTATTTGATTAATAGGCCTCCGATGCCAAAGCTGCGCACCAGGGAGGGGGTGAACAGAAATACAGGGGGGTGAGACCATGATTTAGCGATTTTACTCAAAAGACGCCACTTCAGTTTAGATTTTCAGCGTCTAATTAATAAGTAGGAAAGTGTCAAGTTTTAATGTTAAGAACTTGCGTTATTATTTATGAGAAAATACATTTTTTTTTTACAAAACAAGCGAGTTTTTCACAGCGGCCGTCAATTACTTTTCTGTGCTGCTTTAAAAAACTTGAAGAAAATGGTTCTTGAAAAAGTTGCGGCTATATACTTTTATTTTAGATCAAGTTTTTTCTTCCAGTACGCTTGCTGTTAAGTTTCATTTTAGGAATATTTTATATCGTTCCGTTCCGTAACCATTGACACATCTCGATGCCTGACGTCACGCTATAAATAATTACTTTGGCAAAGAAACCGACAGTAAATTCAGCTTTACCTCTTCGCTTTTAAATAAACCAGCCCCGAACTCCAATTATGTTAAAAGCTAATTACGTTTAAGTACTCAGTAATTATTGAACAGAAATCGGAGTATCTTCACTAAGAAAAGGCCAAGAGCAAAGAGGTATAAGCCGAAAAGAGAAAAGTTAACCCTCCAATGCGCGCTGTGGACACAAAATACACACAAGGACCCAAAATTCGGGACCTAACAAAAAAACAGTCAAAGTGAGTGCCAAATAAAACATTGCAAAATAAAAATCACGAGTGATATCCAAATGGAAATGGAAAAAGCCAGCTGATACTGAGACTTACGGAGACTGGAAACTGCTAAGGACTCAAAAAGGCCTCAGGCCACAGGCCCACGCCGGAACATGGCCTGGCCGCCCCCGCATTGGCCTTGCGGGGGCGAAAAAGCATGGCCTATCGGATGTTTGGGAGAAATTTGTTACCAAAGGTGTTTGTTGGGGATGTGGAGGTGACTGGGGATATAATGGGGGGTTGAAAGTGGACATTGACAGTTCGGAGTATACGGGTTATAGATATTGTTATAATAAGCCGGGGTATCGGCAGAGGGCTAGGTCCTGTGAGGATGCAAGGTTCATACATATCAACTTTTTATTGTTGGCGGAGGTCAAGCATTTTGAAAAGGTGAGTTTTTCTTGTGCAATATTTGGTTGAGGTCCTTGATAATTTCTTGATTTTATAGTACGTGTCATTTCTAGGTCAAATAATGATTTGTTACCGGTGCATGCAGATTCAGTTAACACTCTTGTGTACGATTGTTTTTGGAAAGGTGCATGTTATTTATGATTACTTTTCTATATTTTTGTTGTTGTGTTTTTTTTTATAATTTTTAATATAGATTTTTAAATATTTTTTATTTAATTTATATATATTAATTTTCGGACCTGCACCTAAAAATAAATAAATAAATATAACATAATGCTAATTTTAATGATGATGAAAATGATAATGATTATGTTATATTGTAACATAATAATGACTTTGCACGTATTGGTTTCGACTTTTAGTGCAGAGAGTACCTATAATAAGATAAATAAACACCAATCGAACCAAAATTGGTCATCAACAAAACAACAAGGTAAATACATCATGAAAATTACAACAATGTAATCAAACATTAATTCGATTGCTTAAATATTCACTTACGGCCACCCTAATACGTTTAAATCAACCCAAATTCAACCCTAAAATGTTGAAGTAGGGGTCAAAATGGTCTGTATAGGGGGGTCTTGGCAATTAGATGTGAGAGTTCAGAGTGACATAGTTAGGGTTGAATGCAGGTGGGTCGAATTGAAGGTATTAATTAACTTTGTACCTAAGAGGCTGGGCGAGATGGTTCTTGATGCTGCAGACGAAATGTGGGACGTTGGTGTTTTGCTAGTAAAGTAAAGAGAGGTTAGGACACAGTGTTTGTAACACAAGACACACAAGTTTGTGTTTGCTTTAGGTGGGAAATTATCCAAAGATAGAAGGAAAAATATTGTATTTGGCACACATCATTCATCACACACAATGTAAAAACAACATGTAGACACTTAAGATTATATACCTATATAAAAAATAGGAGAACTAATAATGACTTCTCCCGCACTATGGCGGAGCGTATCAGACTTTTATTGACTAAAACCCTCTCCTACGTTTCTTCTTTAACTTGCGTTCCAGGACCCTAGGTTTTCTTTACAGAAGCGAACCCATGGCCCAAGTAGGCTTCGACCCTGCTGGGCCCCTACGGTTTTGCTAACATCTCGTTGAGACGCGTGGAACGTTATGTGTCGACTTATCGGGCTCGGTCCGGACGGTTAAAGGACGGCCGGACGGCGAGCTACCTAATGCTCGCCGTCCCTATGAGATCGCCGATGTACTTTGAGAAAGAAAGTTGAGTGTCACAATCTCTCTTACGCTTATTCCAATGACATATTTTTTTCATATTACTATGAGTTATAAGCAGAGCCCGAAATCAGGTAGAGTTTTTCATGTACCTACTACCTACACCGATTTCATACTGCGAAAGAATAAAGTGGATATCCCTCCTCAAATCCCGGGATTAATTTTAAAGAGCAGATTTTTTTTATGACACTCAGAAATATAGCAAAAAAAAATCTTCCTGCATTAATGACGAGGAGAAGGAAGTGTATAAAGTTAACCTCACCTCAGTTGACGTAGAGAGATCTTTTTCAATGAAACATAGGTACTGATAAGAATTGTATGTTAATTATTCTTTATTTTATTTTTCTCATCCATCTGTTAGGTTTTTATTACGAGTTTTATTTATTTGTAATATTAGAATAGAATAGAATAGAATCGTTCTAAGTACATGGTACATAAAGATCTCAATATTTAGACGGAATCACATTTACTACCTCTGCTGGTATAGAAATATTAAATGAGTCTAATTTACTATTGTTGGCCACACGGGATTTTTTACTAGATATCCCGGGAAGATCCATAATAATATCAACATTTCGATGCAAGTACATACATAACTCTACTTAATTCCGATCTCTGGTTTTGAGATCGATGCAGTTAAGTTATTCAGTTCGCAGGCTGGGTAATCTCAACTGGTCACCGACAGCAATGGCTTCAGCTAACGTACGGGTACCCAACCTTATCTTATCGCTGAATTTACATAATACCACATGCTTTTTCATCGTAATGAGGTGAAAGGGTAATTTGGATGCCCAAGCAAATTGACAATTTGAAGCATGGGAATATGCTAATACAATTACCTGGTTATAATAATAATAAAAAAACGAATATTTCATAAGATTAACATGAAATAACAAATATAACAATTCATAAATAATTATTGAAAATTAACAACTGTATATAATTTGTAAATAAACATTTTTTTTTAATATTAGTTGAATGCTAATTAAAAAAAAAATCTTCAATGCATTCAATATGGACCCCTCACCGTGTGAAGACTTCCTGCTCCATATCTGATAGTCCTTTGCTTTTCCCTGTGTCTTCTAAACACCTTCTTCTTCTTCTTTCCGTGTCGATCTGACTTACATTTTGTCCGACTAATATTTAGCCTCCTGGGCAGCTCGTTTATGTCGTGGGGGGTGCATGTAGTTGTGCATGTCGAGCAGGAAAGGAGGTGACGCAAATCCTGTGAAAGGGCTCCACACTGGCACTGTATTTGCGATGGGTCAAAGAAAATTCATTTTGTTTTTGTAAACTCCTGTCCATACATTAGTAAAATCTTGATACTTTTTAAAAACAGCGTGTTTGCTTGCGTGCGTAGGTACTTTACGTTTTTTGTTGTAAAAAAACACTCACTAACATTTCAAAATAAGCAAATCCCTAAATCAAAATATCACGAATCAACCAATTTCAGGACATGATCGAATTAAGGCCAGGTTCACACCGCAGGCTAAGCAGCCGCTCTCTTAATCTAGTCAACGCAGCGCCGGCCTGCGGCTGTCGCCAGTTGATTGCAATAACGCGATTAGTCGCCGCGACTCGCTGCTGCGACTAATTTGTTGCGTGGCGTAGCGTCGTGTGGACACGATAGTACTGATTTCATTTTCAGTGGTAATTTTACAAGGCGGTTTAATTTATTAATTCATTGTAAAAATAGACTATGCTCGCGCAGGTGAGGCCTCCCATTAAGTGAGGTCACGAGAGCCCTGTGAATGCGAGACGCACAAGACCGGTCATTGTGGCGACACTTGGAGGAGGCCTATGTCCAACAGTAGATGTTTTTCGGCTGAAATGATGATGATGATGATAAAAGTCTGACACGCCGGCCACTCCGCCCGAGAGCGGCGGATATTATTGGATGATTTTCCCATCTAAAAAAAGCCCTCTTGACTTTTCGGGGCCCCAAGTGTCACCACAATGAACGGTCCTGTGCGTCTCGTATCCATCAGATTCCCGCAACCCTTACCAGGTTATCGGTCCACCTTGTATGAGACCTTCCAACGCTACGTGTTCGCCATTCCACAACCTTTCGGCCCCAACAGCCATCTGTTCTGCGAGTAATGTGCCCTGCCAATTGCCACTTAAGTTAGGCAATTCTTCGTACTATGTCGGTAACCTTGGTTCTTTTGCGAATATCCTCATTCCTGACTAAAAACCCACTCCCGTTCTTTATACCAGGGCCGTGTTTTCCTTTCAGAAATAAACAGAGGGCTTTTTTTTTTTTTTTTTTTTTTTTAGATGGGAAAAATCATCTTATGACAACCCCCGCTCTTGGGCGGAGCGGGAGATAGTGTCAGACTCTTACTGACTAAAAAACCCATCCCGTTCCTTCAAGCCTTCATACCGGGGCTCGAGCGCCCTTTCGGATAACCCTGGCCCCAGTAGGCTTCGACCCGGCTGGGCCCCTGCTGTTGCTGACAACTCCTTGAGGCGCGCGGGAACAGCGCGCGCCGTCGACGACTTGGGCTTGGTCCGGACTGTTACCGGACGGCCGGACAGCGAGCTACCCATTGCTCACTGTCCGCAAGCCCGCGCCTACGGTGGCTGGAAATCGGGATCGGAATCCCGGCGGCGGCGGCGGCGAGAGCGCCGTTGCCTGATGCGGTCGGCTTCCTCCTTAGCGAGCATTACTGCTTCGCAGAAGTCGGCGACCGCCTGCCACTCCTCCTCGCTCCGGACCATGGCCTCGACCAAGGCCCGGCGCGAGAGGTCTCCGCCGCCGATCACCCCCACGAGGGCACGGCGATGCTCCGCCCAAGCAGGGCACACCGCGATTGTGTGCTCCACCGTGTCCTCCGGGCGTTCCGCACAGTGGCGGCACCCGGGCGTCACTTCCGCCTTGATTCGGAACAGGAACCTCCCGAACTTGCCATTTCCGGTGAGGACCTGTGTCATGCGGAAGGTAAGGACGCCGTGAGGTCTTTCCAGCCACGCCTCAAAGAGGGGACTTATCGCCATAATTGTGGCGTGCCCAGCACTGGGTTGCGATAGTCGCTGACGCCATTCCACCATGAGATCCCGCCGGAGCTCTGTCCGCCATGCCGCGACCTGTCGCGGCAGAGGACTTTCACCCCGGCGTTGCATCTCCACGCGCATGTCGTGCATGTGTGCAAGGACTGTTGCCTCCAGATCCCACGGTGGTAGGCCAGCCAGAAGGCTCGCCGCTTCGCGGGAAATCGTGCGGTATCCCCGCACCATCCGAATTGCCATGACCCTCTGGCAGGCGTTCAGTATGGCCGCCGGTTGCTTTTTCAGCGACGGCGCCCACACCGGCGCCCCGTAGAGGGCCATGGACCGAACGATCCCCGCGTAGAGCCTCCGGCAGGAGGCGTCTGGACCCCCAAGGTTGGGCAGGAGCCGCTTGAGCGCAGCCCCAGTCCGGTTGAGTTTGGGAGCCAGACGTCGGAAATGCTCCACGAAATTCCACCGGCTGTCGAGGACGAGTCCCAGGTACTTCATCGTCGACCCGACACCGATGTGAACTCCTCCTACCGTTAGTTGGGAACTCAATGGCGGCGCGTTCCGAGACCGGCGACCGTGGAAACACATGGCCTCGGATTTGTGAAGCGCCACCTCGAGTCCCAACTCCTGGATCCTACCAACGACTATCGCAACCCCGCGTGTCGCTAAAGCGACCGCCGCCTGGTACGACTCTCCCTGCGCTAGAACCAGCGTGTCGTCTGCGTAGCAGACCACGCTGACCCCGTCAGGGAGGTCGCCCCGCAGCACGTAATCGTACCCGATGTTCCACAAGGGTGGCCCTAGTACCGACCCCTGCGGAACACCGCACGACATCTCCCGACGTTTCCAGTCTCCCTGGTGACCGGGGTAGACAATATACCTGTCCGACAGGTAGGCCTCGACTACTCGACAGAGGTATTCGGGCACCCGGTGGTACCGGAGTGCCCTCCGGATCGTACTCCAGGGCAGGGAATTGAAAGCGTTGGCAATGTCCAAGGACACTGCCACGACACACCTACCCTGGGACACCGCATCCCCCGTCGTGAGGGCTCGCACGCGCATGATGGCGTCCACCGTCGAGCGCATCCTGCGAAAGCCGAACTGTCCGTCCGAAAGGTCCGGCCCCACCCGTGAAAGGCGCGCGACGAGGCGGCTCGCAATCACTCTTTCAAAGAGCTTGCCCACCTCATCGAGCAGCACAATGGGCCGGTACGCGGACGGAGAGTCCGCAGGGCGCCCTGGCTTCGCGATGAGGACCAGTTTCCCCGTCTTCCAGAGAAGTGGGAACTGGCCCCTCTCCAAGCATGCGCTGAAGAGCCCTCGCAGTCGAGGCCCGAGAGCCTCCATGGCCAGGACCCAGGCTTTCCCAGGCAAGCCATCGGGTCCTGGGGCGGCGTTCTTGGCACTCAGCCTTTGCACCGCCACTCTCATCTCTACCTCGGTCACCTCTGGAGCATTGTCGTCGTCGTCGCTGTTGCGGTCCGCGTCAGATACCGCTGGCGGAGGCGGAGCCATGGGCGGGGGGGAGTGTTCCCCTCGCGCAGGGAACAGAGCGCTTACCACACCCTCCACGAGTTGGGGCCGGAGACTCTGAGTCAGCGGGGGAGCCCAGGGGCGCAGTTTCTCCCGTACCAATTTGTATGGGCGCCCCCACGGGTCCGCGTTCAGAGACCCCAGCCACACGTCGCGGGCCTCGAGTTTGGCCCGCTTAATCTCCGCTCGGAGGG
The DNA here is from genome assembly GCA_929112965.1 of Mythimna albipuncta. Classification (NCBI taxonomy): domain Eukaryota; kingdom Metazoa; phylum Arthropoda; class Insecta; order Lepidoptera; family Noctuidae; genus Mythimna; species Mythimna albipuncta. The sequence continues at coordinate 19,678,473 of OV815979.1, read as the reverse complement.
TGTGTTTTGCCTCTCTGTAACCTTCGTAAAGCTCCGCCTCTCTGGCCTCCGCATCCGGCGGGCGGATGCGGCGCCTACAGTATCTGGCGTACCGGCGTCGCGCGTGATTGCACGTGTTGCGCAGTGCAGCGATTTCCGGCGACCACCAGTACACCTGGCGCTTAGCACGTCCTGGACGGACTCGGGGCATTGCCGCATCGCAAATTTGCGACATGGCCTCTCGGAACCACTCCGCCTCGACGTCGATGTCGACAGGCCTGTCCGGTGCTTGCACCCAGGCCTGTACCGTCGCGGCTTCCAGGAGGAGCTCCCGGTCCATCTGCTTAAGCGCCCATCGCGGACCGCAAGGGCTCTGTCGGACCGGCGCGGCCGAGGTTTCGGCGGAGACGTCCAACCGGATGTACCGGTGGTCGGAGTACGTCTCCACCTCCTCCATAACGCGCCAGTCGACGACACGTGGCGACAGAGCGGGGCTGGCGAACGAAAGGTCCACCACTGATTCACCCCGCCTCCGCACCAACGTGGGGACAGAACCCCGGTTTAGGACGACCAGGCCCAGCTCCAAGGCCCAGTCCTCCACCATTCGACCCCGTGTGTTCGTGCGCCGGGAACCCCAAGCCGTATTCCAGGCGTTGAAGTCCCCGCAAACGACCACGGGGAGAGTACCAAACCCAGCGACGACGGCACTTAGCTCCATAAGGGAGACATGGAGTTCGTCGGGAGTTCTGGTCGGGGACAGGTAGACGCCTACCACTGCAATGTCCCCGACCCGTGCTGCCACGCAACCCCGTCCCCTCGCAACAGCCTCGAGGGGCGGGGTACCGGCGGCGGCCGACGAAATTAGCGTCACCGAGCCGTCTAGGTCCTGAACCCAGCGGGGATGGACGTAGTACGGCTCGGAGACGACGGCGACATTGATCGACCACTGCGCCATGCTCTGGAGCAACAGATCCTGAGCGGGGGCGCAGTGGTTGATGTTCGCCTGGAGGAGACGTAATGGTGTCGTTATTGACATTCCATTACAGTCTCCTCCTGAGCCCCCTGAGAGGGTACTGCCACGGCGGGAGCGGCGGCGACAGCGGCGGCAGCCAATTTGGAGGCTGCGGCGGTGAGTACGTCAGGGTGGATGGGCCTGACCTTGCCCTTGGCCTTGGCGGGGGGGTCGCAGGACCTGCCCCCAGCCCGGTGGTCGGCTGGCTTGCCTGCAGCCGCACATGCGTAACAGTGCGGCTTTGCACGGCATTCAACGGCCTTATGCCCGGGCTGTCCGCACTGGTGGCAGCGGTCACTTCGGTCCTCTGCGGCGCAGTAGGCCCCCACGTGGTGCCCCACGTGGCAGCGGTAGCACCGCAGAGGTTTGGGTTCCAGCATCTTGACTTGGGCTGAAACCCAACCCACCAATAGCCTTCGGCCCTCGGTCGTGATGGCCTTGGCCGCCGACACGGGGCAGCTCACCGTAACGGCTCGCATGCCCGTGCTGTCAGCGCGGATGGTGCCCGCCCGGACCTGATCGGTCGTGCACCCTCCCGCTCTGACGATGGCGGCCACCACTTCCTCCACCCTAACGGAGTCGTCCAGACCCATAATGCGCATGTCGATGCACTTGGTGGGTCTGGACACTCGGGCCTCCTCGGCGTCCAGGGACGCCCTGATCTTTACGGCCAGAGCGTCTGCCAGTTCCCCGCTATTTGCCCCAGGGACCTCCAACATTCGGGCACCGGTAGCGGTGCGCCTCATCCGGAAGCCCTCTGAGGCTCCGAACTCGCCGAGGTGGCCAATCACCGCCTGCTTGGCTTTTGCCATGACTGCATCGTAATTGACGCCCTTCTTCTCCGCAGCTGGCTGCAGTGTGATCACTACAGCTGCGGAAGTCGGGGCGCGAAGTCGAGCAGCCATGGCCCGCTTTTTGCGATCTTTTCGCCGCCTTCTTTTCTTGGCCGCCCTTGCCGCCTTGCTCGCCTTCTTCTTGGCACCGACGACCGTCCACTCGGCGCCAGCCGAGGGGTCTTCGGGCGGAGGAGGCGGCAGGCGCGACCTAGTCGCCGTCGCGGCGGGAGGCCCCGCCGGTTTGGTGACAGCCGCCACCCTACCCTTCGGGGGAGGGGCAGGCTTCCCCTGCCGCTGTTGCTGCTTGGCCGCCGAGACCGGCTTCGCAGGCTTCGACGCCGCAGCCATGTGCCTGGCCTGCCCCGACGGGCTCGCCCTAGGTGTTGCAATTGTGACCGCGGTGACGGCGGCGTACGACGCCGTCTTCTTCTGGCCGGAGGCCGCGAGAGGGGGGCGCAGGACAATGCCCTCCAAGACAGAGAACTGACTCTGGATCCGTTCCTGGAACTGCTGCTGCTGTTGTTCCCGGAAGGCAACCAGCTCCTGCCGCAGCAGGGAAACGACGTCAGTTCCTGCCTGGGGCGAGGGCCGGGATCGGCTCTGCTCCTGCCTGCTCCCCCCTTCGGGAGGAGAGCCCTGGAGAGCGGCCACGGCTGCCTCGAGCCGGCCAAACCTCCCGCTGAGGGTGCGCTCGTAGGGCTCGAAGACGAGCCCCAGTGCCTCCTCAATCGAAGCGTTGGCCAGCTCGACGGAGCGTTTTTTGGCCACCCTCTCCCTTTTGTTGGCAACGCTGGTGATAGCGGCTGCCACGACCTCCCGAAACCTTGCCAGCGCCTCCTCCATCCCTTCTGGCAACTCGTCAGGGAATTTCGGCACCAAGACGCTGGCCTGCTCTTTCGCGACCTCCGGGGGTCGCCGGGACGCTTCTTCAGCGCTCCCTCTCCCTTTGCCCGATTTTCGGGCCTTACCCCGCCCCGACGACGAGATTTTCCGGGCAGGTCCCGTCTCGTCGTCGGATGCGGAGCGCATAGCGCGCATGAACGCCCTCCTTCTGTTGGATGCGGATTCTTCCACTTCCATCAAAAGGAGGGGCTCCCGCACCTCCTCCTCCACCTCCTTCCCGTCTGAAGTGAGTGAAGACGCGGCATCTGAATCCGACGCCGCGTCTTCACTCACCCCTCTGAGGCCGAACCTACGCCCGGCCTCCACCGGCGTCGCGGACGTGCTGGGAACTGGTCCCAGGGACTCCGCGCTGCCGAATCGTGAGCCACCCTGGCTCTGTGCGTCCACGGAGGACGGAACAGGGTCCGAAGACCCGAGGCGATGATTGCCCCCCCCAGAATACGAGGGGCGGCCCGAGCTCTGCTCGGGGAGGGATTCTCCTGCACGCAGGTACCCTCCTGGGGTAGTCAATTTTTCATCATTCGCGCTCATGGTGGTGCTGAACTCAGCTTTGCCTTTTTGTTTTAAATGGGGTGGGGTCCCCATTGCACGTTCGCCATCCAGGTCATGTCTGCTGAGCAGACACGTACCGGAGGCGAACCCTATCTCCCCTACATCGCTATCCAGAAGGCGCCAACAGCTGTTGTGCTAGCGCTTCTGGACAGCGCACCCTCCGGGCGGTCCGACTGGACTCCGCCGTATGTTCCACTTGGTCTGGTCTCTCGCTTGAGGCCTTCCGGCATGAGTAGCTCTACCGGCATAGCCCTCAAGGTCACTGAGACACACAAGCCCCACCACGACGACAACGTGGGAACACAGTTGGTGGGGAAATAAACAGAGGGCTGAATTATAATTGGTGTAGGGGTGAAATGATTAGCTGTTATAGGTAATAATGTCACCCCTTCACAGTTCCCTCTTAAACGAACCTCTTACGAGTTTCGACACACATAAGTTTTAATAATCCTCACGTAAGTATTACCATAGGGTTACATGAAAAACACCTTAAATTCAAGTTACTCTGTTACTCCATTAATCACGTCACAAACCCTATTTAATATTCTCAGTACATGGCGCCTCGCAGTCATGACATAATAATATATAAGTACGTTAGTACAGAATGTAATATACCCAGTATATGACGTAAGATATGAGACCGACGGGTTACTCTAATCATGTGGAAAGTCACTGAGAATTTTAGAAAGGGTTAGGTCTGAAAAAGGTGGAAAAGGTAGGGTTTAAAAATAGATTAAGGATTTTGAAAAAAGTTGTTGCCTATAGTAACTGACACAGCTTGAAGAACCGCCAAACTATGTGTGGTTTTTTTTTTCGGTAGTTAAAAATCATACAAATGACATCCCCTGCCCTTGGAAGGATCGGGAGATAATGTCAGACTCTTGCTGATTAACGTTTCATATGCCATAATTAGAGACACAATTAAAAAGTTATTGTATCCCACGTGGACCCGCGTTCCGGCCATACAACGGGTTAGAAAACCCACGCCGTTCCTTCTTACCTCTCTTACCAGGGCCGAGCCTCCCTTTCGGAAACATACCCTAGCCTCAGTAGGCATCAACCATGCTGGGCCCCTACGGTTTGCTGACAACTCCTTGAGGTTCTGGAGTAGCGACAACGTACTATAACACGCAATGTTGGAAGGCCTACAAGGTGGACCCTGTACTTGGTGGCAGAGGTCCGATGAATGCAAAACGCATACGGCTAGTCGTTATGACGAAATTTGAGGAGGATTAAGTACAGCAGTTGACAAATTTTGGCTATACTTATCATTTCAATTTTTAATTTAATCCCATAGTGCTGGCTTAGCCTTTTCCGAACTGTGTTTTAGGATGTTGTCTCCTTAAACCGGATTTAGCTGTATTTCATTGTAGATGTTTTTTTTTTTTTTGTTAGCCGTTTCTGACCCTCTCCTGGATAAAGACCTTCCTCCACTCCTTCCATCTTTCGGCGCTCGGTCTTCTTCTTGCCAGTTCTGGTAGAATCTATCTAGTTCCTCACGTCATCTCCTTCGTGGTCTACCACGACCCCGACGCGTGGTTTCAGGGCACTAACTTTGTGCCACTTTGGCCCACAGTTTGTCGGGCATGCGGCAGACGTGTCCTGCCCTATCCCATTTCAGATCCATTCCCATTTTAGTAGATGTAATAAAGGATGTTAATATTCATAACTCTTTCTCTGCCTGAAAGATAGCCAATAAATCTAAAAAACGACAGCCAGTAGACTTCATATGTTTTTAAATATCGAGGCACAGTTTTCACAGCATTATTGGACCATTCAGAAAATACTTCGATTCTAGAACACAAAATAATCCCTAGATATTTGAGAAAATAACTAGTTTTATTTAATTCATTAAACCCCAAGCGAACGCCGGCGTTCGCGCACCTATTGTCTTTCAATTGTGTCTGTAATTATCACAATTGAAAGGTTAATGTATTCAATTTTTCAACCCCATCTTGAAGAATGGCGGCAATAATTTCCAGTAAATACAATTTATATTCAAACGTCTGAGTGTCGGCGGTGTCTGTCGTGTCGGAGTGTCGGTATGCAATAGTAATGCTACGTGCAACCTGTGAGATACGTGACCGGTTTTATCCGGTTACAATAATATGTATGAAAATACAGAAGGATCATAGAATAGAATAAATTTCACTCAAATTTTTCTTCTTCACCATACAATATGTTCAAAAGCCCAAATGTTATAGATAGTTAAAATAATTAGAAATTTTGAAAATGCTAGACAATATGTATATATTTTATTTAATCGGAAGAGAACTACTTAACTGTTATAACAAATGGATAACAATTGTATGAGAAACATTGAGCCAATTTTCACGGGTAAAAACAGATAAAGTAGCAGAAACCTTAGGACTAACAGCACGAACACACGCACGATATAAAAAAAAAAAATCTAATTATATCTCTCAAGTACCTACAATTGAAACTACGTTTTTATTAAAAAGCCAGCATTCAGCCAAATGCTTGCAGAACAAGTTTCAGAGGTAAATGGGTCAAATGTGAACTCTTTACAAAAATTGTTAACGTTCTTACTCTATTTTACCAATTTGGAGATGCAATAACTGATATAACTTTTGATCTGGTAAACTTAAACCATAAAAAAACCTTAAACCTTAATACAAGATGACATAATGCTAAGACGTGTCGTCCGTTGACTTGATCTAAATCCTCCGGTTGTAAAACTTAAGCTTATTATCTTGTTTTATTTGAAAGTAAAAACATATATTTTAGGAAAGACAAAATCAAGGTATAACTTTGCCAAAACACAGTAAAATTAACTTTTATCTATTTTATTGTATGGAACTGGAACTTCTGTATAAATTTTCCGGTTCTCACAGCCGCCAACCGGTGCGATCTGGATTAAACCGGGTAAAAAGACAGCTGAAGTATTAGTCTTGCAATGTAGTAACAGTTTATCTGAAGAGCTTATTATCTAGTCTGCGAGTGAAGCAAGAAAATGTGGAGATTAGTTATGAAATTATGGATAGATAAAAAACATAAGTGAAAGTATCTTGGGATACCTATGTTTTTCTTTCGTGATTATGTTTTGAACCTACAAAAGAGGCTTAAAGAGTTCTTTTATATTTTTTGGCATTATTTTGTGTTTGCGCTGTGTAGTGTCTTAAAACATTGCCATAAGATAGATAAAACATTGTTAAGATATGTGTTTTTTTTTGAGAATGAACGCTATCTAATCAAAATATTTAGCTATTACTGAGAAATGCTTATTCGTAAGCAAAGATACAGCTTAAAAGTAACTTTTTGTCAATGCTCGGTCATCTCTGTTTGTTAAGAATCCGATGCTTTTTAATCGTTAAATAGCAAGCTGATATTATTATAAATCAAGGGTTTCTTCTTGGCTTTCTATCAGATGAGATAGTAGTCGAAAGCTAGACTATCAATAAAAAAAAAATATATTATTAAAATTTTCTTTCATTACGGCGCTACACAAACGGAGACACTTTTTGATCATCGTCATGAGTATGTGTTAAGTGGAAGCAATTGGACACAAAAAATGTTTACGCACAAAGTGGATGATTTTATACTGGTTCTATAAAAATCAAATATCCATCGGTAGCTTGTATCTGACACAAGACACATGTTTGCGCTCTGTCTAAAAAAAATCCTTCTCACAGTCATCCAAAACAAAAGCCAAGTCCAAACTAAACACAATAGAAGAAACATGACTTCTTCCTTCATCCAGCTACTTGGAGTTCTGCCCACCTTCTGAAAGCAACTGATAAGTTATCAGCTATCTAACCAAGACGTCAGACTAAAGCATAAGTTTCAGGTGTATCTGGCCCACTTTGTATAAGGCTGTATAACATTCATTTTAAGTTATGCTTGGAATTTGTGGTGAGTTGGGAAGATGGCTGACATGTTTAGCGGTGTTGATATTATCATGTTGTTACTTTAAATAGACTTTGAAGAGATAGCTTCATTCTGATGGTTTGGGAGTATTATAGGATGGAATGGATGAAAGGCATTAAATTGGCAGAAACAACTTCCATACCTTCTTGAATAGGTAACTCAAATAGTTGAACTTTATAGTGGACTTAAATAGTGTATTTTTCAGGTAGGAAATTATCCATTGACTTTTCACCGCTTTTAGGGGGAGCGTGAGGGCGTGTCAGATTTCATTCATTCATTATGACAAATTAGAGCTATATGAACTTATACTTAATGATGTTCAAATAGAGAGCTAGTGATCGTTGACTGTAATTGTTAAAGTGTTTTATTTAAGTGGCACTAGGTGTGGTCACTAGGATAACTGTGAAGCAAAATCGGTTCTTAAAGTTGAATTAACTCCTAAAATTTCCTGGGTAGCTTAACCTTACTCACCTTCAACATTGATCAATCAAATCATTTCACCTCAAAGTTAGTCCGAGGCACAGCTGCCCTTCCACATCGCCAACCCCAGCTTCCTCAAAATCTATTTATTTAAAACAAACCTTCACTCACAGAATTCCTTGAAACATTTCCGCTCAAACGAACCACAAAGTCTAACTACGAAAGAAATTTCAATTCGATGCAATAGTTGAACACTAAGAAAGTAGTAAAACTAACAAAAGACGAGCCATGTTACTAGTGAACGAACAGTGAGTTAAGGTACCACCACATAGCTGCTGACGGCGTTTTTTTGGATGCACTTACCCGGGTGAACGGTGTGGATAAGAACGAATTGAATTAAGTTGGTTATGTGAATAGTTGTGATGTTGAAGCTTGTAACAGAGTAAAAAAACGCTAATGCTATGGGAAAGTTATTGTTGATATTTAAAAGAAGATTAATAGTAAAGTAAAAATGATACTATTGCCATAAAATTGACGGAATATTGATAGCATGAGATAGGTAAAGTGTGTGAAAATGTATATATGTCAATGAGAATGGTTGTCAAAATGTCAAAATGTAATTTATTGATCTGATTGACTTTATTAATATTGATTGATTTTAATTACTTTTCTCACAGTATAACAGACAGAATGTCACTTGCCAAGTGCGTAAGGGCTCTTTTAATCTAACCGCTACCTAATACTTTAAATGGACTTGACTAAAATGGATGGAATCTAAATGGTTCTTGAAGCAGAGCCTTGCACAATTTCCAAGTGCAACCAAAACCCAGTTCAACCAAGTGTGGGGACACCTTAACTGAGCTCCATTGGAGCGCAACCGCGACGGGTCGTTATCGCAGGTGGCCGGCCCGGTTATATCCGCCTAAATCCGGTTACAACCCGGTTACCAGTCGGGGATTACTCGCTTGATCCGGTTCCCGGTTCCACAGTCGTTTGCAACTTGATTTATTCACTTGGCTGTACCAAGTTTTTACTAATGTACTTTACTTTTTTTTCGATTTCGGATTATGCTTGATGTACGTACCGTGTTTTCTGATGGGTTTCGAGATTTAAGGGAGGTCTGACAGGGTCTAAATCATTTTAGATTGGGGTCGGCTTAATGATGCTTTGTCTAACTGGTTATTGGGGTCCGTAAATCAAATTTTTAGCGTAAATCAACGTGGTGATGAATTTTAATGTATGGCTCTTTTCCACGCATGTATTTTTGGATTTTGTTAATTATGTTGTCACCATTAATTATGCAAATTAATTAATGTCTGAAAAGTTACTGCAAATTGGGATCCCTAATTACAAAAAGAAGTTAATCTGCATGCAGAATTATTATTAATGAATATCCTGAACTGGACTTTTCCGAAAAATATGTGGAAACATTTTCATTTTCCTCTCTCACATAATTTTATACCCTACTAACCTACCCCTCAAATAAAATGGTCGTGTAAACTCCTAACAAGCATTCTTACCCTAATAATTTCTAAATTACATTATAAATGAAACTGTCCATTTCGTGTAACAAATATGTTTATTGCAAACATAAATTATGCTAACTCTAAGCAAAAAACTGACCGCCATTTTGTCGCGGCTAGCTGGATATAACCGGTTTAATCCAGAACCTTCGTCATGAAAATTGGTACTGTCCTTACAAATTACATAATAAGGTATAAAATGTTTAGAAATACTTTTGTTAATAATCGGGCCAAGTATTTTATTTTTTTTAAGCCTTTTTCCCAACTAGCTTGGAGTCGACTTCCAATCTAACATGTTACGGCTGGATACCTGTATTTTACACGGAGAGACTGCCCATCAGACCTCCACAACCCAGTTACTGGGTGACACGATACTTCTTGGATAGACTGATGGTCACAGCTTTTGGCGTCCGACACCCTGTAACGACTGTCAAAAATCTATGAATGACAACCGGGACTAACAGTTTCACGTGCATTCCGAGGCACGGGGTGTCAGTAATGTTCTAGAGAAACTTAGAATGGTAATATCAAAGACACTTCCGCCTGACCACCGCTAAGTTCATTTTTGCTTGCACTCGAGTCGAAAATTTCAAAGGGTTTGGTTTGGCGCCGCGCTGCAGGATTGAAACGAAAAATTTTTTAAGTGATCAGGCAGACATGACCGCGATGGTACATGTATTGAAAAATTAACATTGGCATTTGCCCGGTTTTGTACATCATCCATGAGAGCCTTAACTATTGGGCCACCAGTACCTACACTTACCCTGGCATTAGCCCTTTTTTATTTATTTTCCTTTTATTCTTGAGAGTTTTATTAGAATGCGGTATCAATTTAATACCATCAATTTATCACATCGGCCTATCGCATAATTCCGAACATCGCATTTTCTAAATTGGACCACAACATCCGGATTTCCGCCTTCCACCACAATTTTAATTATAATTTTATTTATTTTCCTCTTTGAATATTTATTGCTTGTTTAAGTCTTTTTTTAGCGGTTTTTGAAAGCTTAATTAATTTAAATGGCCATCAGTCTTCGTAGCTATGATTTGACAGCAATTTGTTTTGGCTTTCGAAAAATCCGGATAAATAAGCAAAAAACCGGATAAAAATTCAAAAGCCTGACTTATATTTATTACTGAAAAGTACATATATACCTACTTATTTAAGTCAACTATCAAACAACTAACAGAAAACTTAAAACCACATTTACCACCTAAAATTTACGAATTCCACCCACGTTCTGATCCTAATCAAACCCGGGTAACGTGTCCGCTCAATTTGCAACTTCTTACATTTGACGCCCGAGTATACCCGCTTTGCCCGGGTACGCCCGGTTCTGCCCGGGTATTACGGCTTTGTTGGACGTTATAATTTGTTCCGGGACATGTTAGAACATGACATTCGTAACGTGTTTTGAATATAACGTCGTTTTGTATAATGAGTTCTTGCTTTGGTCCAATTCAAATTCAGATTCATACTGAATTTTAAAGAGACGATTTTGTTTTAAACCCTCGTAAACTGAAAGGATTTGATTTGTGTGTTCGTGTCATAATATTTTAGATGTTATTTTGATAAATCATTCACATTTCACAACTAACTAATGTTGTTTGAAATTAGGTTTGAAATTTCTTTATACATTATTTTCAGTATCACACTAATATAATAATATAACTTTATTATAAAAGTAAGAGTTTGTATTTGTGTGTATGTTTGTTACATCTTCACGCTCAAACCGGTGAAGAGATTTAAATGATATTTAAATATTGTCTATAACCGAATATCATCATTATATGTTTGAAATATGCTCCAACTGCAAATGAGCGTGGTATTACGTTTGTATGGAAATTCATCCGTCGCCGGCCCCTTAATTATATTTTTTCGCGTTCGTTTTCTACTTTAAGAGCCAAGCGCCCGAAAAGTGCCATAAAATAGTGATTTTCTGAGGCCTACTCCTCCGTAACGGCTAGGTCAATTAGTTTGAAAAAAATATATGTTTATTATAGATTCATGAACAATAATATCAACATTTGATTTTTTCGTGCAATTAATACTTTTGTCAAAAAAAATATATTTAGCAATTCCGCAACTTTTCCCTACTCCTTCGAAACGACTTGGACCTTTAGAAACATTTTTACACATAAAAATTGGTGGTTAAATATTCTTCAAAGTGAACATTGCATATGTAAATCAATCAATATCTCGCAGAAAAAATGGGTTTAAAGCGCTTTCCGGGCACTGCTGGCCGCAAATAAATGCACAGATTTGCGTACTGCCGCCTAGGCGAGTGCGAGAGTTGCGTTCACATAATTTCGGCCAGATGGTTCAAGGAACTATACGCCTTAAAAGCTAGTAGTGCAAAGTTTAACTGTGTATGTAGAATAAGTAGATACAGTATTATATAAAACTCTATAGATACTAAGAGGTGATGTGGTTATGCTGTCATCCATACAATATGATCAATTTTAAAACTGTGACCAATTGTTTCATCGACTGGCTACTGCGCTGCGTGTCGTGGGTTTGACTCCCGTACTTACAAAACAAATACCTATTTTGCCTACAAATGTGTATATGAATTTATATGTTAATAAACGCATCCACGATACAGGTGTAAATTCCAAATATAGGGCAAAGTTTTTTAAAAAACGTAAGAATTAAAAAATTCTAGCCTCCAACCTGCATACTGTGACACCTTGCATATTGTGACACTAACATTACAACCCAATCTAATTCTTTCACAGAAACTACAAATCCTTGACTCCCATACTACCCCTTAACAAGCTACAACACCGATTTCAAATCAAACGACAGAAACAGTCGCTTTACAAACTCACAATTTCAAGCTTGGAACCTCCACCTAAGCATGTATTTCCCATACAAACTTCCAGCCATGTCTAAATACTAAGTAGTCGCATTTACAGTTAGCGCAAGTAGTCCAGGAGCTAGCATTAAGGTATAAGCTGCAAGTAGGCCGGGAGACTGTATCAATTTAACGATACGACCCGCCGGGTTATGGCACACCTGTGACCTAGGTTCATAGACTAGGTAAAGATTGAGAAGACTGACTTTTCTGCCTAGCTGCAACGATATAGAGTGTTTTAGGACTTGTTTAGTTAAATAGCTCTTTTTTGTGGTTTTAATCGGCATTGGCTGTAATGTCCAAATGGTTAGATAGATGTGAAGCACATAACTTCAAATTAAAACAGCCAAATTATGGGTATTAATGAATATTATTTTAAGTTTAAAGAGTTAATTGTAAAAATATTAAAATTTGTAGTGGATTAAAATAAAAAATACTTTTTATTTTAATCCACTACAAATTGTAAAAATAACACGCAAATAAAATGCAGTACCATTACGGAACTGAAGCCTGAAGCCTGTACCATTTGTGCCTGCACCAGTAGTTACCACACTAATATTATAAAGGCAAAAGTTTGATTGTGCATGTGTGTATCTTTTTTAATTCGTCACGCTCAAACGGCTGAGTTTATTTGGATGAAACTTGAATTAAAGGATCCTTTTTGTCCCATACTCAATTGTTCCTTTCGGACAATTTTGTACTTTCACGTGAGCAAAGCCGCTGCCGGCAGCAAGTACCTAACTTACAAAAAGTATACTACTCTTTTAATCTTGAGATTTAAATACCTATCTATTGTAAAAAGATCTAAATATCAAAATTTTCACTTTCCTAAAAAACCTTACCCCATAATTATTATTTAGGCACAAAACTTAACCAAGGTACACACTCTACGTAATAATCTTTGGTTATAACAAGCTGAATAAAAGTACTTAAGTAAATCTGGCAGGCAATAAATCTCGGAAGGACCAGGTTAGACAAGGGAAGATGGATAGCCTCAGCTCCCTCACCCCGCGACCTCCACCTGGGTGTAATGAAGTGTTTCCAGAATTAAATGCTGCAGCCTTTCGGTCATATTTTTTAACTTGATGATTAGTTTACGCACCAGGTCATATGCCTATCTTTTGTTGGGAGTCAATTTGACCCCGTAGAGTCTCTTGAAAATTATTGTCATAGTCATAGGCATTTATTCATGAACAATAAATTGTATCTGAAATTACAAACGGTTAAATATTACAACAACACACAATTAATATAACATTGTATTTACCTCAAAGATCATCAATAGTATATAGACACTTGTTCAATAAGAATCTTTTGAGCTTTATTTTAAAAGAGCTAGAGTATATAGAACTCTTCAAATCTAAAGGCAGTTTATTAAACAAAATAACCAATTGATATCTGGGACAGTTGTCCTCACTATAGAGGAAAATTTTTCTCAAGAGACTTCGGATGGGACGACTACGGACGGGATGGTCTAAGGTAACCTCTAAGGTTATTAATTTTGCATTGTGCTAGTCAGTATGTTGATTACGTTATACGTATTTAATTACGGAATTAAATATAATACTACGCACACAGCACATAATTTCATCTCAACTACCCTCAAAACGGTGAAGAAAAATATCGTGAAGAAACCGGCATGTCCTAGAACCAAAAATTCTAAGATATGTGACATCTACCAATACGCACTGGGCCCGCATAGTAGATTATTTAGTATCCTATGTCAATTTGGACGTCGACTGTTTTGTACTTGAAACTGTTAACAAATTTGTATGGCATTATTAGGTACTGTCTTTAAAGACAGATTTTGTTTGTTTTTTCTTCAGAAGATTTTTCTCTCTTTTTTTTTCGCGATTTAATACAATTGTCTCGTCTTACAGCTTGTTATTGAGGAATAAGTTACAAAATTTCCCCTGGGACTCTAGATTTTGGAGGTCAGGGAGCAAATAAATAATGAGCTTGTTGGTAGGTACCGCTTTTTGTCAAAGGGAATTTGTATCTGTAGGTACATTCTTTGGTATATGGTCTACATATGAAAAGATCGTGGCTTGTTTACCTGCTTTAATAAAATAAACTTAAAAAAAACCTGTTTTTTTTATTATTTTTTTATAATTACACTGATATAATAACGAGGTTAATTTTTTTTTTTTTGTCTCATTACTAAAATGTTCACCGGTAGAAAGTTGCTTTATTCCTGATATAGGCTTTTTTATTTTGCTCACCAACAATTGACTACACACATACAAAGCTATGAAATACATGGAATAAACTTATAGACTAGTGCAGCAATTCCTTACAGGTAAGCACAACATGCGTAACTTTATTGTTAGTTGCCTACTTAAAAGTAACTTACTCACCAAACACAATAATTACCGCTTATAACTAAAAAACTAAATTATTTTAACTAAAAACTAAGTTAACAAGCCAGCCTGACCATCGCATTGTGTCTTAATTGTTTTATATACAATACTTTTAAACCTACCAAGTGAGTCAGAGTGTACATCGATAAGATCACTGTAGTAGTTTAATAATTTGCACTGCTATATTTTTTGTACGCGGGCGGAATCGCGGGCAAAAGCTAGTTTTCACCATAGGAGAGAGGAGTGGAGGGGGGCCTCTTGCCCAGGAGTGAGACAGAATAGGCTGGCAAACAAAACATCTTCTTTAATTAGATTTTTTCTATATTATTTGTATCACCTAACTCATCCTTGCTTGGCCGATTTTAATGAAATTTTGTGTGTATATTTATGCTGTTCCCTGGATGGTTTGAAAATTTATTAAATTCTGTAAGTAGCACTACAATCAGGTTCTCAATTTTTTTTGCGACAAAAAGCCAGCTTTCAAACAGGACAATTCCACTAGTATTTATATAAATCTGTAATTACGACGTAAAACTAAAAATAAACTTCAAAAAACCGCTGCATATCAAGTTAAATACCAAGATATTTCATATTATTTCAGCAAAATATCTGAAGAATTACGAACTTTAAAGAGAATCTTTTATATTGCAGATGGTATGCCTTCGGGACGTATTACAAATATTTATTAAACAAATTCTTATAATTTGTTATAACAATGAACACAAAAGAAGTTATTTCTTTTCAGTGTGTGTTGGAATTTAACTTATAAGCTTTTCACAAAAGACTTTTCTATTCGAAGTGCAGATTTTTTTTTTCTAAACTTTTGTATGGCTGGTTCGCCCCTATGTTTTGCAGCCCTTGTAGGTATGTATAGCTTACGGGAACGTTTGAAAGAGTTAGAGCATAGGTTGATTTTAGTTAGTAACAGTCTGACACGTCCTGTCACTATAACGTGAGAGAGCCAGACAGATTATTTAATGATTTCCTTCCTCTAAAAAAAAACCCAGTAGGTATAAAGAATAGTATGTCATTTTTTTTTCTTTTCAAGTAAGTACATTTATAATTGGTCACGTGTGTCTGTCATTGATCGAATAGAGATGTGCGGAACAGTGTGTGAATTCTCTCAAATCTCCATTGTAATGTCTGTTCGGACAACTGTTCGATAGTTGATTCCGGTCTTTTGTATAATATAAAGACAACATTGTGTTTATAATGCCTTGGAGAACTTTATTACCGCGATAAAGTGTTTTTGAATTTTAATTAATATGTGACGTCATAGATGTCGCTACATTAGTCTCAGTATTTTGTTTTTTTTTTTTAAGTATTCGTTCGATATTAAAAAGGGTTTAGCTTAAACCTCAGCCCCAGAATAATGCCCCAATAGTATCGCATCTTCTCTTAACCGCAAGTGAACATCTAAAAATTTGAATGAAAACTGTAACTTGCCACATAGCGGTCACTACAGCACACTCAATTATTTACTTTACACCCGGATCGTAATAATAAACCCTCACAAATCGCTGCGAAAAGTAAAAAACCGATAGCCGTATCACTAACCGGTTAAAACCAACAAACAATAACAGTCACAGTAAACCGAATTGAAAACCAGATACCCGGTTAAAACATTTAAAATGCCCAAGTTTTTTTTTAACCGCCAGGGACTGTAATCAACGAACAGTTGGACAATACAAACATTTGTACATAACGAATTTTTAATTAATTTGCGATTGATTTTTATTGAATTTTGGTACGTACCACGAATGTGAATGATTTAAAACGATTGATATTGAACTGTAACAATTTTAAACGATGGGTCACAGGGAAACTGCGAAATCTCGTTATGAATGGTATTATTGACGTTTAATCCGGTTCCGTGGCTGTATGATTTTATTCCTTTGCTTTTTCGTGATGATTGGATAGTGATTCATTTTTGTGGTATAAAATGAAATCATAAAAACCATTCGCTGCCTGAAACGGAGAATTATGAATTACGGGAATAGTATGCGCTGTTGACGACTCAGGGCTGGGTCCGGACGATGGACGGCGAGCTACTCATTGCTCGCTGTCCGCATGACCATGCCAACGTTGCCTGGTAGTTGAGGTTAGGGTACTGGCGGCTGAGAATGTCCGTTCCCTCAAGCATACGGCCGTCTACTTCACTAGCATTACTGCTTCGCAGATGGAGGGGACTATCGCTCATTACCCCTTGCTCCAAACCATGGCTGAATTCATTACCCTGGGAGTTCAATTTTCCGATCGTGTAGGAAACAAAATACTGCGTGCCAAAACTAAGATCGGAGAATAATCAATAATCATCATAATTATTTCAGCTGATGGACGTCCACTGTTGGACAAAGGCTTCCCTCATGTGTCGCCACAACGTGCGTCCCGCATCCATCGGATTCCCGTCATTATTTAGAAGCCATTCATTATTTTCTAAATAATAAAATGCTAGTACTAAAATCACAAAACAATATTTAAGTAGACTTTTGGAGCTGTACTTCCTATAGGTTTTTAATTAAAAAGTTCAAATGTTACTTGAACTAAGTCCAAGTGTACTAAATTATAATTGTTTAACGCGTTTCCGAGTAATAAAATAAAGCGTCATAATTGCGTGAAGGGTCGTAACTTAGTTTTAAGAAGTTAGGATTAAGTTTGTTGTTGAAAACTCCCGCAGGGACGACGGCTTGCTCGCTTCCCATGCTTTGTTTGATGGAAACCATGGATAAGAAGTTGCCATGATCTTGTACATTATCTTAAATCCCGTGTAAGAAATTATGTATAGTTAAGTAGGGGCCTTGACAGATAAAAAACCGCCGTTGCGCCAACCCCAAGTAATATATAATCAGGGATAAGAGCAGGAAGAAGAAGAAAAGACTAGAAAACTGGTTTTTCCACACACGCGCGGGAACAGTACGCGCCGTCGACGACTTGGGCTCAGTCCGGACGGTTACCGGACGGTCAGACAGCGAGCTACCCATTGCTCGCCGTCTGTAAGCCCGCGTCTGCGGCTGGAGGCTGGGATGTTAGCGCCGTTGCCTCATGCGGTAGGCTTCGTCCTTTTCTAGCATTACTGCTTCGCAGAAGGACGCCTGCCATTCATTGCTCCGCTTTCTTGTTTCTTTATTAAATCAAATATATTCTAACACGTTCTGATCCCACCATACAACTCAAAAAACTGAACCACCTACCCCACCTGTATTAGCATGACAACAACGAAAAGGTAAAATGGACCCCCAGAACAGCTGATATGGTCCCTTATCGATTATCCCTTGCATCTTCCAGGGCTTAACAAAGGAAAATCATAGTATTCAGGTACCCTTATTATAATAAACCCTTGATACTGTTAAGGGCAGCGCGTGAGGCGCCGATAGGTAGAGTAAACAACATCAATATTGCGTGGGGTTGTCTTCACTAGAGGTGGGACACTTGCTCATGTGGCTTTATCGATAGTTTTTTCATGTATGTTTCGTAAATAAAAAAGTTTGCCAGTTCTTTTTGTTTTGTATAACAATCTTCGAAAGACTAAAACGATGATGGATCGGTGATAATTTGCAGTCATTTTAAAAGGAGGTTTGCGAGACTTTCCGTCCTGTTTTTTTTTTTAAACTATAACTTATTTCATTAAACCCGAAGCGAACGCCGGCGTTCGCTCTCTTATTGTCTTTCTATTATGTCTTTAATTACTTGTTTCGTCATTGTGTGTGTTTTTCTTTTTTTTTTCTTCTTGTAAATGACAGCAACATTTTTTTTAATGGAGTTTCGTAGGATCGTTGATAAAGAAAGTGTTTGTCTACACTAGGGATATCTTTCAAAAGATTAGTTTAAGCCTATTTGATTATCATCTACCTAAATCTAGATACTGTTTGATTCATGGACGCGTCTCCAAAAGGGTAGCCAGTAGTCGCCAAGCTGGTCTAAGTTAGTGAACGTTTATAGTACTAAAATACACCTTAGGTCTAGGGTAATGCTAGAACTATACTGTTCACTCGTTTGCCACACACGCCGATCTGGGCGCGGTCTGCACACATTTTTTTTTTCAATTATTTAATATAATTATGTATGTTAGTCTATAAGGTATTTATGATATGGGTACATGTTGCCTGAAATAAATCGATTATTATTGTTTTTTTGGAAACTAGACTTGTAGAGCTACACTTGATTCACGCCACATGACGCAGCGCGAGGTCTACAATGAGATTAATAATCACATGGGTCTTTTACTGCGCGCTACCACTTTTTAAAGTCGATATAAAAACTATCGACACTTTCAGCCACTACGCCACTAGTGATTCTCTGGGCAACCACTAGGTAAGCTGTGTGCATAGTCCTCCAGATAGCTTATTACCACGGCCTGAGCACCGTTTCGTATAAACATACGTTAATTAAAAGCATTTGCCTGTACATAGACGATAGTTTACAGTCATAGAATATTAAAATGTTTACCCATAAAACGGTCATCACTCTAGAAAATTAATCGTGATTTTTTAAATAATTTTTGATTAAAAAAAAATACTTATCTGATGAATTTAAGCATAAAAAGAGGTAGGTCAATTTGTGATACACTAACTTCAGCTAGGAGGTTTCCGTCGCGGGAATGTCTGCTAGCTATCACGGTTCATTAGATAAAGCCTGGTGACAGACAAACGGACAGTGGAGTGATAGCAATACAATCCCTTTTTTATCGTTTGGGTACAGAACCCTAAAAAGCTTTGCAAGAAAACCGAAATTTTATCAAAAAAAAAAAAAACAAATATTTCTGAAATTTAATAGAACGCAGTAATGAATGTTAGCGCGAGTTAATTCGTAAAAAGTTGGCAGTAGGATCATCACAAAGTTAATATTTTCCTATTGTCGATTTGGACCAATTGTTTGACTATTTTGGTGCATGTGTATTAATTTGAGTATATATTGTATAATTGTATATTTATTTATTCTATGGTTTATTAGTATATCGATTCTTGTATTCGCCTTTTATTTCTCACTCTATTATAGCACCTGCCACTATTTTTTCTCTGCGTTATCCAAAGGTTAACTGGATGAAAATGCCTAAGGCATTAAGTCCGCCTCTGTACCTCAATACTCAATACTTTATTGCATTCCATATGTACATATATAGATGGTATAAAAATATAGTTAAGATCAATATGGACCCTGTCGGGCACAGCAAAGCTAGGAGAGAGGATGAAGGCTCATGTGCGTATTAAGTATTAAATAAGTAAAGGAACTACTGAAAATATTTTGATTTATTTATTGCTGAGATGATAAGTTGGACTTGTTTGCCTTCATGAGTACTGTCACTCTCTGACAGATTGTCAATTAGTAGGCATTACTGTAATTAATTCAGGTGCCAGTACAGCCGGGATATCAAGAGTCAACCGTCCATCGTCCGTTTACCGACTACACTAAACCCTTCAATCTTTTAATTCTAAAATGGGTAAACAGTGTCCGAGGTGTTTGTGTTGTAGTTACACGGCTATCAGATATTCATGAGTTGCTAACTTTCGGTCAATAATTCAACTTGTTGTTCGATCCGCTCACTAAACAGGGCTTTGTGGTTGCTAACTAACCTCGTTTGGGATTATAGTTATTAGGTAAACTGATTTTTGGGGGTTTTTGGTTAGGTTAATTGTTTTAAGTTTATTATCGTCCCTTACCTTGGTAGGTATAAGATTTTTTATTATTATTTCAGTTTTTGGTTCTTTTTTTATTGATATAAGTTAGTATTTGACTGCGATCCCTGATAGTAAGCAGCTATGTTGATTTTGAAGTTTATTAACCTTTCAATCGTGAGAATTACAGACACAATAGAAAGACAATGTATTCGCGAACGCGCCGGCGTTCGCTTGGGGTTTAATGAATTAATGCTTTAATCACACGTACCGAGTAAAAGAGCGAGACAGTAAAATTTTGCATGGCCGAGACAGTGATGTAAGCGAGTTGTAGACATAAGCGCTCGGTCGAGCACTCGGCGCTTTGTTTATACATACGTACCGAGTATTCGGCCGAAAGCACTGTCTTGCCCGTTTACTCGGTACGTGTGATCGAGGCATAAGAGCCTATTCACTCTAGCCTTGAAGCTGCACGGTGCTGCACTACCAGACATTACCCATAATACCCATACGCACATGACGTTTTAGGAACACCTTCATTGTGCGTAAAACCATTTGCCTATTTAGAGTTACTATTAAAGGGGACCCTGATCCCTGAAATTCCTGATTTTTGTTTCAAGTTATCAATGTTTTGGCGACAATCATAGTATATTGAATTGATAAGGCAACATCCTACGGTGGGCAATAGACCCAACTCGGGTGGGCGCGGCATACTGGGCCGTTTCCCTACATGCGCTAACGAGTAACAGGTAACTAAGGAATGGAATTCCGTGCTGGAGTCTGTGTTCCTGATACCTGTGTTTTTCATAGCTACAACTTAGGGGTAAGTCCAGACTTCAAGAGTTAATAGAATACTTCTAGAAAACATGCTCCAACGTCGACTACATCACCGCTTGCCATCAGGTGAGATTGTGGTGACGTGTCAGCCTATCAATAATAAACAAAACCCTCAGTCCGCTACTGGATAGTGAGAGACACTACAGAACGTATACATAATTATGAAATGAAAAAAAATCATCATAACCATCTTCCTGCCCTTGTCCCATCTTATTTAGGGTCTTCGCAACACGTTTTATTCTTCCAACCTACCTTGTCACTCGTCATGATATCACTAACTTTATTTTCTTTCATATCACTCTTCACACAATCCATCCATTTTTATTTTGGCCTTTAAAAAGAAAAAATAATAACAATAATTTTCCCGCTCACTACAAATCAAATAACTAGCCCACTTTTTCAAAAAAATAAGACCCCAAAACAAACGAGTGACTAGTCGCAAAACTTCGCAGTAAGTCCCTGCAATTTCGTCGCACTGCCGGTTAACGGTAGCGATGGTAAAGTCCTACAAATGGACCACTTATTTCAACTGTGGACGAGTATTTTCACTGAGCCAGTATCCAACGTAAGCTATAAAATACGATGCTATGCTATACGGAATTAAGTGCACACAATAAATTAAAAGAGTAGTGGTGGCCGAGTGGAAACTGACGTGACTTACGAGTCGTAGGTCGCGAGTTCAAACCCTGGCGTATTACAGACTGCTCTCAAAATGGTGAAAGAAAACATCGAGAGGAATCCGGCATGTCCTAGAACCAAAAATTCGAAGACATGTGACATCCACCAACCCACACTGGGACCGCGTGGTTGAATACGGCCCATGCCCTCTCCTAGAGAGGAGACCTGAGTTCCAGCAGTGGGAACATTATAAGGCCGACTATGCTCTGCTAATAAATAAAAATACTAGCTCGTCCCGCTGCAGAATTTTTCTCGTACAGAGAAAAATTACTTACTCAAGACAGATTTACCTACAAAAGAGTGTTTAGCACCGCGACTTTGCATTCCTGAAAGTAAGTTTCTCCATCCAAACGATGAAACAGGGGTTTAAACCCCTGTTTCATCGTTAAATTTTGGAAAATCTTAACTAAGTACTCGCCAATAGCATTAAAGGAATTTTTTGTGCAAATTTTCACACTCTTAGCCCCAGTTTAAAAAGTCAAACGAATTGGGAATTTTGTATTACATTTAATAATTAAAAAATATTTAAATCTTATTTAATGCTTGAGCTGAAAGAAATTGTATGTATTAGGTAAAATTTTGAAAATAATTATAAAGATAAACACTTAATTTAACAAATAATAATAATTATTTAAAAAATACTTATATTTGATACTTTTTATAAGGTTCTTCTAATAGTAAACTATGATAAAGATCTCTTAATCGACCTTGATTATTGAATCAGTGTTGACTACATCATTTCATTTTGCCCTAATAATTACCCACTTTGTTTGACTTTTTAGATAGACTCTAATTTCAGCTATGCATTGAAATGTCAGTCAGTCAGTTTACCCTGTTTAAACGGATAATGATATCTGGCATTTATTTAAATCTTCAAATTAGCTCTTTTCCAGAAACACCTAGTTATTTGATTTGATAGTGGTTTCCAAATATTCTTTTTATGAAAATGATATCATATTTGAAGAAGATTTTTATTTTGAAGTATTCAAGCTACTTAATTTTAAGGCTTTCAAATCATATTTTGCTTAATAAATAGATGAACTTAAACTATTAATACTTATAGTTAAACTTTTTTCGTTAGAAATAAGCATCATCTATGTACCTATTTTTGGTTTCTGTCTTCTTTTCTTTTATAAGTTAAGTATTTACATGAATTGTTAATAAAACTAAGAAAAACTATTCTTGAGGATTGAGTTTTTAAATAAGTTTTACTATCTTATGACATAATTTTGGGTCGCCTCTCTTCGAACCGCTCACAGTAGAGGCTCAACTTTATTCTATGACATATCTCTGTTTTTATGAAATCACAGCATGAATAATACATCGTATAGCATTACTGTGGCAGTCGCAGTAGGTCCAGTTGTAATAGAATGGATTTGTTCGTTTTGTTACTCTGTGGATGAAAGGAAAATATCGAGTTATATGAACGTGCGGTATGTTCTGTTCTACGAATTCATTGGATATGGATTTTATATTGTTCGACGAGTTTACTATTTTTATTGTTTAGGTTCGTTTCTTAGTTAAAACTATCGGAATTTTTGAGTGCGATGTCGTCGCTGGATGACTTTTCTTTATGTTTTATTTCCACGTTCTTTATCTTGAAGGCCATGTATTCTTATAGACTTATGTATGAACTAGGTCATCCTAAGAATTGTCTGGCCATAAAATGTATTTCGTACAGCCTATGGCACAAATAAAATATTAAGGTAACATGCAGTAAAAATAAAATAAAAAATGGGCAAGTGCGAGTCGGCCTCGCGCACTGAGGGTTCCGTGCAAACTACAATTCCCGAATGGCATCTCGAAGATTTTTCCGAATTGCATTTTTTTTTTGTGGTTTTGGTTAACAATAAATTTACCGTTTTCAGATTTATTCTTATACTTGTGTTATATAACCTTGCTTTGTGCCAAATTTCAGGATTCTGGGTCAACGGAAAGTACCCAATGAATTTCGATCTTTGAGAGTATCATTTTCATTTTTTGCGACATAAACGGCCGTATCGTTTTCATTCGTTAACTTAGAAGTTTGATTTTTTCACAGCTTGAAGGGACCGCAGATTTGAGTATAGGGTTTTAATTTCAACTTGATACCTCTACGTGTTCTTGAGGTAAAGGGTCTTGACAGACAGACGGACGGACAACAAAGTAATCGTATAAGGGTTCCGTTTTTAGGGTTCCGTAGCCAAATGGCAAAAAACGGAACCCTTATAGATTCGTCATGTCTGTCTGTCTGTCTGTCTGTCTGTCCGTCCGTCCGTATGTCACAGCCACTTTTTTCCGAAACTATAAGAGCTATACTGTTGAAACTTTGTAAGTAGATGTATTCTGTGAACCGCATTAAGATTTTTACACAAAAATAGAAAAAAAGCAATAAATTTTGGGGGTCCCCATACATAGAACTGAAATTCAAAAATTTTTTTTTCATCAGACCCATGCGTGTGGGGTATATATGGATAGGTCTTCAAAAATGATACTGAGGTTTCTAATATCATTTTTTTCTAAACTGAATAGTTTGCGCGAGAGACACTTCCAAAGTGGTAAAATGTGTGTCCCCCCCCTCTAACTTCTAAAATAAGAGAATGATAAAACTAAAAAAAAATATATGATGTACATTACTATAAAAACTACCAACGAAAATTGGTTTGAACGAAATGTAGTAAGTAGTTTTTTTTTAATGCGTCATAAATCGAAAAAAATACAGTATTATTAAAACATCGATCAAAGTTACAACACATTACAAGAACTTTTATATTATGTTACTTGCTGCTACGGAACCCTTCATGGGCGAGTCCGACTCGCACTTGGTCGGTTTTTTTCCATGTAAAAAACCTAAAAAAGAAGCAAAAAATAAGGTTGTGTACCTCACGTCTGCACCAAAATAAGTCCAGTTCAGCATGAATGCCAGACAACTAGTGTCTGATTCTGGTGACATATGAGGCCGCATCTAACTAAATTGAGATCAGACGTGAAGGTATTGGAAAATCGGTCATATTACTACTTCCTTTTGTCAAATTTAAAACTGTTTTCAACAGTCATATCCCAAAAATGATATTACTTCTAGGTACTAATCTATCTTCTTCATTGTTGCAGGACCTCCAATCGGAGATCGAGACCCACCGCGATGTGTACGCGTCCCTCACGGGGACAGGGCGCCGCCTGCTCGGCTCCCTGTCCTCGCAGGAAGATGCCGTCATGCTGCAGCGGAGGCTAGACGAGATGAACCAGCGGTGGCACCATCTCAAGTCGAAGAGCATGGCTATCAGGTTAGTACTGTTACTTTTTAAACTGCTTGATTGGTCTCGTGGTTCCAAGCGCGACTGCTGAACCTGAGGGCAAAAAGTGTTGTTGGGTTATAGACGTGTCCCTACATCTCAATGGGGCGAAATGAACCAACAGTGAAATCTATTTTTCTTTGGAATAATCGGTCAGGTTTTAGTACTACCCTCTTTGAAATATAATTCAAATATTATTCCTGATCTTAGCCCGTAAATAGTTCGTTTTTATACACGTGGATGAAATTGATCATTGTAACCAAGGCGGAATTTGCCCGAGTCGCAAGCGAGGCTGTTAATGAACCAAGTTTTGCAACGACTAATTTCTACGTGTATCAGACGACGTTTTTCAATACACTTCCGAAAGATTAATTAAAGGGTGATTGACGCGCGACACGCGCTTAGCGCCCAGTCTGATACGAGTCATACAATAAATTGTGGCGGGGGCGAGGTCGCGTACTTTTCCGCATTCGTACGAAAAACAGCAAATTATGTGCCTGAATAAAAGCGAGTTTTCAAGTGTAAGCGTGTTTCAATAGCAGTAGTTAATTTAACCATGTAGTCAATTTTGTATAGAACGAAGTAAGTTGTCGTGGTATCAAAACCCAAAGAGGATATTACATCGTCAAAATATCTTAGACAAAACTTTCACATATCGACTCGTAGTTCGAAGTTTTCAAACTCACCTACCATGCTTCCTTAAAATCCTAGTGAAAGCGTGAAAATCCTCGTAGTGCTGCGAAACATTTAAAGCAAAAACATTCGTTTATTTCTTGTCAAATATTCTGATGTTGTTTTTCCCGCCAAACGGCAATCTGTCATTCATGTATGACGTTTAAAAATGTGCGTCCGGATACGTTCCGATGTAATGAAACGCTGAGGTTTTGTGCGTTTTTGTTTTTATTGCATATTATTTTATTGCGTATTGTATCCTGGTGTATTCTGTAAAGTGCTTTTAGTGTCTGTATAGAAAGTCAAACGACTTGGGTAATAATTAAGGTAAAATGAAATCTGATGTAGACAACGCCTGTTCAATAATCAAGGTTGATTAAAAGATCTTGATCATTGTTTACTAATAGAAGAAGCTTATAAAAAGTATCGCATATAAGTATTTTTTTAATGAATAAATATTATACTTTCCTAAGTCGGTTGACTTTTTAGACAGACTATAACTTCAAGTGGTCCTGGTTTAAAATTTATGTTTTTGTCTTTGGTCCGAATTCAGAATTTAGAATTTGAAGTTGAGAAATTATCAAACTCTACTCTTTCTCTCTGTGTGTTTAATCTGACATCCTGTCAAACTTTGGCATTAAAATAAAACTAGCCTCCCTAGCCAAGTTACAACCGTTTCGCTTGCATCGAACGCCTCGAGTTGGCCACGCCCGTGATTCTTTTGTTCTAACCATGTAACTGAGCGTTGGGATGACGTCATTTCCTTACATTTGAAGTTTTCTACTAGCATTAACGATTGCAAATTATCAACTTGGCTAGGGATACACAAACGTTCTTAACTCTAAAAACTCAATTCAGAAACAAATACAATTTATGAATAACTATTTCAGCTGCGATTCAATAAACAATGTAGGTATTGCAATTATTGTATTATTTAATTATCTCATTTCCAATCACATAATCTAATTCATTATAAATGCAATACTAAGTACATAATCAATTTATTTATATGCAAAAACAGGCAATAATTATTAATTAACCCTTCAGATGCTGACGCGCACATTGTACCCATCGGTACACCTTTCGATTGACCAAATCATTTAACTTGTTCAAATCAAGTAGATGATTATTAAATTAAATAATATAGTACCTAATAATAATATATTCCACAACTATCACACAACGTCGTACAGTCCCATGCTAAGCAGAGCTTGTGTTATAAGTAGGTACTAGACAACTGAAAAACATACTTATATTTTTATTTATTTATTATAAACTTGACAACTAATTCATACTTATTGTAGATAAATTACACCCAGCCATAGAACAAATGATCATGCTCATCACACAAACATTTGTCCTGGATGAGAATCGAATTCACGACCTCCAGCTTGACAGTCAGGACGACTAACCACTAGACCAACAGACCAGTGGAAATACAAAACCTCGATCCCTATATCCGCCTGATCCCAAATGACATGTAACCATTATCAGACACTAGCTATGTCGCACAGGTCCGCCTAAAACAATCAATATGTCCTGTTGTAACCCAATAACAGGGCTGTTACCCCCGGCGAGGGCTACTGTAACCCGTTGCGGCGACTGGTTGCTAAACCAATTATGTCACTGGTTGCTCCACCTAATTGCTATTAATGTACCGAATTGCGAATAGATAGGAGTAGTGACAGTTGTGGGGGTAGTGAAGGCGGAATTATAATCTTGATACTTGACTAAAGTTATTATTTGAGAAGTTGCCAGAAATTCTAAAATCAAACAGAATTGTAGATACTCTTTCATTAGGACTTCTCTATGCCTAAGGATGTTTTCAATATCGTGTGGACTTCATCACGCAAGCTGGTTTGCTCCGCATGCAGAAAATTTCAAAATGCAAAAAATACGCATCCCGCGTGCAACGTGAGTTACGCGTGTGGAGCAATTCCGCATGCGTGATCAAAGCCACACGATATTAAAAATACCCTTAAGTATAAAGTCGGCCTCTGAACCTTTATCTTCATAAAGTATCAAATAAGTAAATTAGTTCCTCTTTAGATGGTTTTGAACTCATGGTGCATTATTAAACCGTTGCATAGCATGGCGCAGTGGTTGAGCGAAGGGCTGCTGTGTTACGTGTTGCTAATTTGATTCCCGCACGTAACAAATATTTGTATGGCCTTTAATAACTCACCGAGGGTGTTTTAAGTATGTGTTTATGTGTTTGTGAACGCAACCACGATGCAATTATTACTAAAGTGGGGTAAAAAAAAACTTGTGAAATTCGGACGGCTATGAGTTTTGTCGTGACAAAAGCGTGTGGTTTTTTTTGTGATAATGTAAAAGAGTAATTTCAAAAGAATCACCTTTTCTTGTTTCTGTGTTGTGACTGCAAAAGTTAAAAAAAAAACGACCATACTGTCCGGGTACATATAACTACATAAATCCACACTATATTAACTGGACAAAGTGATTAATTTTTAAGTTTGGAACTTAGTTTCCCGGTCTCTTATTAAATCCTACCATTACTCCATTATAACCAAACCACAAGGAAAACTTAAACCAGACTTTAAGTGAAAACTACCTCCACAAGATTACACGCAAAGAGAAAATTCATATTAAGGTGCGAAGCGTTCCCTATACAAAGTTTGAAACTACCCACAACCTTCCGAAGTAAAAGTAGAATATGAAACTCATTTCACTGGACCAGGAATTAATTTGCAAAGTGTCACAACATCGCACTCCGTCTATACCAGGAAAAGCAGGGGCGAAAGAGTTGTAAACTACCCCCGCAGTTTGTATGTACTTACCGCTAAAGGTTTTTGATAGGAAATAAATTGAAGAGCTAATTCCGTTTAGGATAGATCGATCTTCGGACCAGCTTTGTAGCGGGGGTATTAACCAATTATTTCTTTACTTATGTTGTAAATTAATTTTAGGGTTGGCAAGATACAGAAAAGCATGAAAAACATGAAACGGTTCCAAAATGTATTAGGTAGAGTCTGTGCGGAAAGTAAATAGTCGTAAGATTTGAGCGCGCTGATAAATATCGTTTTTGTTATCTTGACAACATTGTTACGTCAATATAGTGCGACTGTTACATCTTGATAATTTGAAATTATGTTATGTTGTGTTATTCTATCGCTTTTTTTGCTACTTTTTTATTCTTTGTAAAATAACTTTTATCGGCAACATACTGAAACTTAGCCCATATTTAAACACTCGTATTATAAAGCACACCACTAAAATAAAACAAAACCGCGTGAAAACCTTACAAAAACGCGAGCTTAAATTAACCCTCAAATTCCGCCGCACATGGGACTTTAAAAAAGTTCAACGTATTTACAGACGCTGAACAAAAACAGGCCATTAAGTGTTATTTATGGGGGTGGAAAACATGGGGTTCTACCACGTGGCGTTATAAAGGAAATATGTCATTTAATAGGTGATACTGATGGGATATTTTGTGTAAATTGGATTGTGTATGAATCTATGGTGATATTTTTTTTTCTAAAACGTTTGAATTACTTTACACAGATATAATGTTTATATACATACAGATTCTCATAATGCCTTAGCTTGTACTTTGGATTTGGATGTAAGATGCTGTAGCGCTTTCGTATCGATACAGTCGCGATGCTGGAGCGCGTTAGTAGCGCGTTGGCATCTTTTATATAGCGCTTGCAAATGTGACTAACGCGAATTAGTAGCGATGCTGTCGCGCGCTTACGAATCGCGCGACAGCATCGCTACAAAAAGTCGCCGTGGGCGAGGGGCCTAAGTTGGGCCGAATTAGGAGAAAAAAAAACTAAATGGGTACTTACCTAATATATTATAGGAATCGTTATCAACACAACGAATTCTAACCATGACTTTGACATCGCATTTTATTACATTTTATTTTTTTAAGTGTAGAAATGGCATCCTGTTTTGGGTGGTGCAAGAGGTAGTGTCAAACTTGTACTGACTAAAACCTACCTACGTTCCTTCAATTGCTCGCTGCATAACAGATAACTCTTTCGAACAATTCCGCAGCCCTGGAAATATCAATTTCCATGACAATTCAACTGTACAATATTTTAATCAAATTCGTCTCCAATTTCTTCAAATGGTTCCATTACATCTGTCAAAACATTTAGAACACTTCTATTAAACTAAAAATATCTTTCTGTCTCTTTTTACTATGACAACTTTGGATGACTCTGTCCCACTCTAGCATTAAAAGGGTTGACGGGACCCAGGGTTGTCAATTAACAGAAAATTAGATTCACTTTGCCCAAGAATTTATGGAGTAAAAGTTACTTAAGTTTTGTTTTAAGACGTACCTTTCTTTTGAGAAACTATGACGGATGCTCTTGAAAGTTAGTTATTGTAACAAAAGGGAGGGACTAAAAGATATTATCGCAACGGTAATTGAATTTAGTGATAGTATCGGTAGTGGCTTGTGTACTAATTTATTGTAAAAGGATATTGGGTGCAATATTGTAGTAATATTTTAGAATGATCTATTGGGTCCTTGTTTGGGATGATAAATTAAAATATAGGAAATTATAGACGAAAGATTTATGAAGTATCAAGTTGTCATGATTACGCTATAAACGGAGATGGGATTGTGTAATCAAATCATCAATCAATAATTATTACCGATATCTCCGCCCACAGGGGCAAATATTTAACAAAAAAGATCGTTCTCCAATTAAGTCTGAAGTGCAAACAAGTAGATTTATTTGCGAGCGCCACCGATCGCCGGCTCCATAAATAATCCTTCGGTAAAAAATTAAATTTTCGCCTGTGTAACGGTCATTCTTAATATAGGCGGCCATTTTGTATTTGGGGCTAGGAAAATGGCGGAAAATTTCACAAATTAGACGGCTGGAAAATTCAAAGACATGTATGGCGCGGGCTTGCAGACGGCGAGCAATGGGTAGCTCGGTGTCCGGACCGAGCCCAAGTCGTCGACGGCATGCACTGTTCCCGCGCGCTTCAAAGAGTTGTCAGCAACAGCAAGGGCCCAGCTGGGTCGAAGCCTACTGAGGCTAGGGTTAGCTCCGAAAGGTAGCTCAGCCCCGGTATGAAAGGCAATAAGGAACGGGGTGGTTGTTTTTGGTCAATAAGAGTCTGACATTATCTCCCGCTCCGCCCAAGAGCGGGGATGTCATTTGGAAAAATTGTACCTCCCAAAAAAAAAACCCCTTTCTATACACGTTATTATAATACCTAGTGGATTCATCAACTAAGAGACGGTTTAATATCTATATTGTATTAAATATATATTACAAAAAAGAAAGATTTGTATGCTTGTTTCTAATTAATAACTTCAACAATTACTAGACTGATTTAAGTTCTTCCTCCAGTAAAATGCTACGAGTATTTCACTAACAAGTGCTATATATATTTTCTACTTTCACGCAGGCAAAGCTGCTATAAAAAGTGAATGTTTTGAATAAATTAGACATTTCGATATACCAAAAACTGTTTACTGTCACAAACTTACTAGTAAAGTAAGTCTAAGTTCATATCGTAAGTCTAACAGAAAATCAAATTAAATATTACAATTGTCTGGTTTGTAATGGACCATTGAATTATTGTATATCAATGTAATGGACAGACTGATTGAAATCGCTGACAAGCAAACCCGTTCTAATTTAAAATCGTTCTATTCCCATTGATAATAGGAATAGGTCTTCCTGTTCCCGCTGTTTCCCTGGCCCCAAACCGATCAGTGAATTAATCATTCAAACTTAACGACGTGTAATAAATCTGGAGTTTCCCTCGCCGGGAATCGAACCGAGGACTGTTCGTACTCAATTACGATGTGCCATCTATGTAAATCATATTTGCTTTTGTTTAGCTTTGTATTCGTGTTAATTCGTTCGGGTATTTTTGCTTTTCACCTTGATAAGGATTGGAAAAGCACGTATTCTTGGTTTACGTAGATCTGTGAATAGTAAGTCTTATTATATTTTGACTGGCCTGTTGGTTTAGTGGTTAGTGTCCCTGACTGCTATGCCGGAGGTCGTGGGTTTGATTCCCACCTAGGACAAATGTTTAGGTTAGGTGATTTTAAGACAAAGGGACTTATTAAAATAGCTGAAATTTATTTGGTAGCCGATTTTGAACATACTACTTTCAGAATGTGCATTATTACGTTATTTTATCATTTTCTTACACACACATATATATACATACAGGTACATTAGGTATTCATCTCCAAATAATATAGCATATCTATAATTATTTGTTATATTATTTTATGGATAACTATTTTGTTCAGTACTTACTTTTTATTACTACACACGGTGTCTACATCTCTATTTTTTTCCAAATCTCCTTTTATAGGTATGCTGGAAGAAATTTCTATAGACTAAAGCATCACCTCTGTTCCTATATTTCTGTTTCTTTCTTCTCTTTTATTCTATATGTTTACATAAATAAATAAAATAAAAGACAATGACATTTCAGGGCTTTATTTAGACAAGTAAAACAATACTATTCATGGACCATACCTAGTTGTATCAGAGTCGTTATCTGACGGTAACCGTAAAAGCGACGATAAAATGATATAAAGAGGTATATTACACAGTTTTATATCACTAGACAGCTACAACTTTGCGCTGACACGCATGCAGATCGCGTTTTATTGAGCTTGGGGTGGGGTGTCACTGTTAGCGAGTAGCGGATTTTGAAAAAAATTTAAAAAATTGGACCTATGTAGTCTGGGTTGCATAGAGTGCTGAGTTCCTGGCTTTTGCAAACCCTTGTCTTTGGTTATTTATTAATTTTATACCTTATAATGTGAACAAAATTTAATAAATATTTGCAAAAACTAAATGTACAATGGGCGGTCTTATCGCACAGGGCAATTCTTACAGGCAACCTTAGTACAAACTGAAAGAAAGTTTACAGATTTGGAACCCCCAAATCTTATATAGGATCATTTGTTTTATAAAGTGTTAATGCTGGATACTACTAATAAAGGTCTAGCTCAACATACGGCTTTAATTTTTACGCAAAAATAGTACTGAGGGTATTTTCAAGCCGGGGTCATGGCAAAGACGGTATATAGGTGTGGATTTAGTCACCAAAAGTCTGAAAAGCCTTCCCGCTTATAAAAAAAACCGCATCAAAATCGGTCCATTCGCTTAGGAGCTAGGATGCCACGGACAGACACACTCACAGACACATCAAACTTACAACACCTCTCTTTTCCGTTGGTGGTTAAAAATGGTATTTTCAAGGATTATACCGTTAGGTACTATGGTACCCATACTACATACTGTAGACCGCTGTTGTACTCATAGATTTAAGTTTCTGTGAAATAGTTACTATTTTGGTGTAGCATAAAGTTATATTCTACTCTATACCTTAGCCTGCAATAGGTGACATTTTAAGAAGGTTAAACTTTAGACCAGTAATTGAAATTAATTCTGTTATTTGCAAATCACGGAAAAAATCAAGTAAAAATTTTGATCTATATCATAACAATGTCCAATCTCAACCCATCGCTAGCCAACCATATTTTACGAGTATTTTACAGCCGATAGACGGAGAATCGAACCTGCTCTATACTTCCACCACAGACTGAAGACTTGCGGAGGTTTTATCTGCGCTATCAGATGTAAAGTGGGTAGTAAAAGGTAGCGTTCACTTTAATGGTAGATTCTTATAGTAGTTTTATGGGACATCATGGTAGAATTTAAGTGTTGTGGTTGCGACGGGTTGCAGCATTAAGCTTGTTATAAGGGAAAAAATATAATTTAATATTATAAGAGGAACATGTGTACTACATAGTTACTGTATGGACCAGAATGTTGGGCTGTGAAAAAGACGGATGAAAAAAGATTGCGTGTAGCGGAGATGAGAATTTTGAGGTGGATGTATGGTGTGACGAGAATAAAATTATGCCTATATTCTAATTATCAGAATAGATATAGCCCAAAGAATCGCCAAAATTAAGTGCCAGTGGGCAAGGCATATTGCTCACAGAAACAAACTTTATCTCCTTATTATATTACTGCAGTATATGTAGTAGTGGTTGATGGGGACGAAAGGTTCTCGAATGGTGACCACGTATCGGAAGACGCAGCGTTAGAAGACCTCCTACAAGATGGAACGATGACATGATTAGGGTCGCGGGAATCCGATTTAAGGAAATATCAGTTTATGAGGAATTTTGATTTTTGTTGACATCATCAGTCATGCAAATAAATCTCTGCTATACCTACCTATGTATCTAAGCTAGGTATTAAGATTTATACAGAGACCTAGCTAGTCAATGATGCAACTACTAAAACAATAGATCCCACCCTTTCACACAATACCCTCGCTACACGCGTGCAAAACCATAATCTTATCAAAAATTTACCGTGAAGCCCATCTTACCGTGAGCTCCTGTGCTCATAGAGGCTTTGTTTATGTAGAACTTGCGTCCTGTGGTCGGGACCCAGGCGAGCCGGGGCCCCTGCGGTCGCGGGCCCTTTGTGGGAATACGGCCCTGTGTTTGTATCACGAATGTCAAACTTTAAGGATTATAAGGGATCTATGTTGTATGGTGGGTTGGAATTCCTTTTTATGGCGTGTTTAGTTCTGCAGGTTATGCTAATATGTCGAAGTAAATTAAGTTAGTAGTAACTGTTTCGACATCAGCTTTGTATAACTTGTGGTTATTTAGGTAGTAACCATAAGCATAATCAGACCTATACTGTCTTATCACAAACAAAAAAAATGCCTTAGTACTAGCTTTAGTACAAACTACACAGGCTTGGTCCGGAGCGAGGAGGAGTGGCGGCGGCGGCGGCCGACTTCGCAAAGGAGGAGGCCGAACGCATCAGGCAACGGCGTTATCGCCGCCGCCGCCGCCGGGATTCTGATCCCGATTTCCGGCCAACGTAGGCGCGGGCTTGCGGACAGTGAGCAATGGGTAGCTCGCTGTCCGGCCGTCCGGTAACTGTCCGGACCAAGACCAAGTCGTCGACGGTGCGCACTGTTCCCGCGCGCCTCAAGGAGTTGTCAGCAACAGCAGGGACCCAGCCGGGTCGAAGCCTACTGGAGCCAGGGTTATGCAAAAGGGCGCTCGAGCTCCGGTATGAAGGCTAGAAGGAACGGGATGGGTCTTTTAGTCAGTAAGAGTCTGACACTATCTCCCGCTCCGCCCAAGAGCGGGGTATGTCAAAGCATGATTTTTTCCCACCATAAAAAAAAAAACTACACAAGCTGTGTAGCACCAAATCTTTCTTACACCAGATCATGACGATTTAACCCTTTAAATAATGCGTCGGATTAGTTCAACAAATGTATTCGTGTCTTCACCAGGGTTTTGTGTTAGCAACTAGGTACTCCATTTTGTGCAGCCTTTCAAACTCCATAGGTGACAGAAGAGCTGACGAGATGGAGTATTTGGTCGTGGCTGTATAAACACAAAAGAGTTGAAATACGATGGCGTTTAATAGGTGAAGTTTAAGAGGTCTTAATACAGTATGAAATAGTTCTTTATTATTAGTGTTTGAAAACTAATTACTAGCACAACTTCTAAAGTATCATAATACCTCTTCTTAGCAAGATAAGATGATACTGTAAGTTCAAACTCGCTCCTATTACAAGCAAAGTATGAGGGATAAGCCAATATAAACTTAGGCAGCATCCTAGATGTAATCGCAGTCCATGAGACTTTGTGTCGGCATTAAATAAACGTAAAACCATTGCGATTTCTTGAATACAGCTTAAAACCGAAGTTTCGATAGAGTTGTACGTTGCGTTGTCGATAGTTTTTGTATCGATCTTCTTTTAAATCAACAGTTTCCTTATCTCTCAAAGTATTTGGGCCCAGTAGATTGCTACGTCTGCCAGTGATTTTTTGAGGTCCTCCAAAGTGACTATCCACTTTGGGCACTTTAGTAAGTTTGCCATCGTCTTGTTAGGAGCACTGCTGGTTCTATCGATAAATCATTGTATGGTAGATGATGATATACTTGATAGAAGACTTCTCAATGCTACGATCATACACTTATTTCACACATAATTATACTTAACCTTATAACAACAGAACACAAGCATAAAATCAATAATAAGTAACATTTAGTTGTTTATTAGTTTACTTATTCTGTGTCTTCTTTTTACACACAGTCGTTATGGGTTTTTCATTAAACCTTTGCATAAAAGTTATCTGTTATAATTTAATATCTCGGAAACAAACTCTCTCTAGTGGTTTATCGCACGTCCCTTTTATTATTATTGTATGACATTTTAATTTTTTGTTTCTATGCCATTTAATTTATTGAGATTTTTAAGTTTTAATCTATGATATTTTATTTATTGACATTTTTAATTTTTATTATATGGCATTTAATTTAGTGACAATTGTAATTGATTTTAATAATTATGTAATTTTATGGGAAGAATACAAAAACGTGTGAAAAAAAAACTAAGTGTGAGCGTCTGAACTAACATAGTATACAGTAGTGCATAGCATATAGTAGTGTATAGTAACATAGTATCACACGACATCAACCACTATTTTTATAAACATGGAGTTTCTCTTGCCTCTTCTTCTCCATAAGAAACAATCAATTTGGAACCGTGCACTAGCTTCTAATGTTTTATAAATGCCCTTATAGACCTATGTGAAATAAAATATTTTAAATTTTTAATACTAACATAATAATGTGGACCAAGAGTTGTCTATAAATAAATAAATTATAATTTTCTCCACTCAGATTTTACAGAAAACCGTATATCGATACCCACGTCCCATCTCTACGCGCTATCCGAAATCTCCAGTATCAGTCGAGCGCCGCGGCCAAATTTCAACAATTGTAGTCGCCTTTGTACGAGGGCCAACTTTTTGAGTTATAGTCCTGGCTCTCTGCTTACGCCCTGTTCTTTATACGGCTTCGTTTTATTGGGGATTAGCTTTATAGCTATCTTGTGGTTGCAAGGAACGGGAAGTAGGATTACTTTTGAGTGGTTGAAGATGCTTTTTGGAATGTTTAATCAATGTCCTTGGTTTTTTATTGAAAAAGGTTTCTCAAATTATTTTAGAATTTGCATTTGTTGAAATCTTTAAAAATTATTGCTAGGCTCACGCTTAACCACTATCACTAGTAAGCGATGATATGGTTGACGGTGGAGCGCGCTTGCCTAGAAGTAACCTAATCACTCTTGACTTAAAGACCCCTAGGTTCGTAGCTATCAGGAAACACAGACTTCGGCTAGGAATTCCAGTCCTTAGATGTACGCACGTGTGTTTCCAAAACGTTTTGTGCGTATGAGTGGAATGTCCACCATGTACCTGGACATGATTAATTTCCACAATATTTAATCATAGGCACGCTATTCACTGAACTACACTGAGTTCGTGAAGTTGATTATGATTCTATCCTACTCACAAGGAGCAGCTAACCTGATTCCAGTCGTGGGTACTCTGGGTATACCATAGTATTTTCTTCCTCTTTGCGTCGTATTCCTTAATGCTGAGAGTCGTAAAGTCCCTGCTTCATCACTTAAATTTTTATGATGATCCACCATATATTCTTGTCTCTGGCGGTGTGAAGAGCTTTGTATACCGTGGATTCAAGAGCGGTGCGGATCTGGTCGGACCAACGTATCGGGCTACGCCTGCAAGGCTTTTTTTCATCTACTTTACCGGTCACGATTAGTCTTTTGAGGATTCCATCGTTTTTATCACAATCAAGCTTACAATATACTTACGCACAACTGGTACTCAGGTTTACTCTCAACGAGAAATAATAGGGCGTAATCCTGTCCAGCTGGACAGCTGATTTGCAGCTGGGGATAATACTGGGAATATTATAGACTAATTTCTTATGCTTAATACATCGTCCACCGTCTGAAACCATGATTCACCGTAGAAACCACGATTATCACGTATAACTTTACCAATAATTCCTTCTGTATTTTCCACAGAAACCGGCTGGAGAGCAACGCGGAGCACTGGTCAGCGTTACTGCTGTCGCTCCGGGAGCTCACTGAGTGGGTCATCCGCAAGGAGACCGAGCTCAACGCGCTGGCTCCACCCCGGGGCGACCTGCCTGCGCTGCTGAAACAACAGGTATGAAGCATAATCAGCCTTATAATGTCCCACTGCTGGGACTTAGGCCTCCTCTCCAGGAGAGGGAATGGGTCGTAATCCATCATGATCACGCGGGCCCAATATGAGTTGGTGGAACTATCAGCGAATTACTATTAACACATTTGCTAACACAGGTATGTAAGATATTAGCATGTGTTGTTAGTGAACTTAATGAATATGTCATTAGGAGATTACGAGAGCGATTAAGGTAAACGACGATACATGAAACGTAGATTATGGGCAGAGAAGTATAGACAATGAAGTAATGGAGAACTCTTCAACCTGTCTTTGGAAAAAGAGCGACTCAGTAATGTTTTCTTTTGTTTTAAACAAATATTATTTAGGTAAATAAATCAAAGGTTTATACTGGCTGCAAGAACGTTTGAAGGACTTACCGTAGCCCTAGTACGCAAAGGGTAAAGGAACATAGCAATACCTTTTACAAATAAGGTCGCAAGGCAAGAAGTGTATTTTTTAAGAGATTTTTTGTAAATTGCTAATGATATAAGTTTTTGCACTATGTAATCAATAATTGATTTGAGACCAGAATAGTTCCTTCTAGATGCTGGATGTTATAAGTAATAGTAATATTTATTTATTTCATTTGTTTAAAATAGTCTTTTTTCTCAAGAAATATGTTATGACTTTATGTGTAGGAGCCATCAATAAGTAGGCTTTAGTCAGTAAAAATCTGACACGTCCCTATCGCTCCATCCTAGGGTGGGAGTCATTTGAACATTTTGCATCACTAAGAAAATTCTCTCTTATAGAGGTAAAGTATTTACATAACGGTCTCTTAAAATAAAACTTTCTATCAGGTAATTCTTTTGAAATGACCACTATCATCTCATATGAAAGTCACAATTTCCAGAACGTCAGTATAAGTTTCCGGACTCGTAGATATAGGCAGTTCTGGTTCAGAACGGGCTAAACGACGCAATTTCGGTCACAACTCCACCTCAAAATGGCCGACCAAGCAATTCTCCAGGAGTAATTGTTTAGACCAGTAACTTGTTTCAAATTGCTTCAGGAGCTGCAGTAGACAATAAACAGTTGGAATGTGTTTGTTTTTATTACTCTAGAAGTATCTACTCTTGAAGTCAGCCTGCATTCTCATTATGCATAGAAAAGTCTTTTTTTAAATTGATATAAACTAGTGCTTGACTGCGATCCCTCTTGATAGTAAGCAGTGATGCAATCGTTGATGGTGAGGTGCCCTAGTTTATTAAGAAATATACTGACAAATATTTCTAGTAGATATAAATGTAGATTCTATAAATATGTTTTTAAAGGCCCACAAATTTTCTTGAACTCCAAAATATTCTAACATCGTTATTCTTGCTTAACCTTAGACAGATAGGACCACTTTGGTATTAGAGCCCTTTTCCTGTCACGCGTTTTTTAGCCCGCACGTGGATCTCGTCCGCATGCGGGCGATAGCACGCTCCGGGCCACACGTAGGATAAAGATTTCGTTTGCTGCTGCAATGTTGTGCGTGTCGCCAGTGGGTAAACTTGTTTGCGATATATGTGGAATAT
The DNA here is from genome assembly GCA_929112965.1 of Mythimna albipuncta. Lineage (NCBI taxonomy): Eukaryota > Metazoa > Arthropoda > Insecta > Lepidoptera > Noctuidae > Mythimna > Mythimna albipuncta. The sequence goes on along the minus strand of OV815979.1, from coordinate 19,639,451 downwards.
GAGCATGCGTGCAACCCGCTTCACAGTATAAAACACTGAAGGCAGAACATCACCGCCCGCATCCGGATAGTGCGCACACGGGCTGCTCGCCCGCAGCCAATCCGCATTCCGCGCGCGTGCTAGCCGTGTGTTAGGAAAAACATGTATCAAATGATGTATAGAATGCGGGCAGTCCGCTAAAAAACGCGAGACAGGAAAAGGACAAACATCTCAGGTCAAGCAATGCTATTGGGTATTTACAACCAGATTTTCGACAACAGGCTACTGTCCTATAACTTCATGGAATATTTGCAAAGCTATACTTCATAAGATCGTACACAGCCGAACACCTGTTACGAATTGATCTATAAATCTAAACAATGTCCGTTAAATCGACGCAGGAGTGAACAACTTTAAACAATGTCCCCTAAATCGGCGCAAGAGCCAACAAAATATGGGCAGCGATAAATAATTAGGCCACTCTAATCCGCGGATTGCGGCTACATCAAACGTCATAGCTAGTAAACGATAGAAACAGATACAAAAGGTCTAATGAAGTTGTAGGTATACGTCGTGATACTACAAGGTTACCTCTCAGGGGCTCCAGATTAAATTAAATCATTTTAGCGATGACGATAATCTAAAATAAATAAGGGTGAGTCGGTCTCGCGAGCCAAGGACTCCGTGCAAACTTACATAAATAAGTAGTTCGATTCCCGAATGGTTTTTCGCAAAAAGTGATTAGGTACTTTATGATGCAACTACAAATTTATGATTTTCACACTTTTCTTTGTACTACTTGTATGAGACCTTGCTTCTTGCTTTTCAGGATTTTAGATGATCAATCTTTTAGGGAGTATAGACAAATGGCCTTATCTTTAGATTGAGTTAACTTAGAAGTTTGATTTTTTCACTACTACAAGTAGCAGACCTGAGGAATTGATGTTAGTTTCAACTTGCCCCAACATGTTCCTGAGAAAAAGGGTATTTAAAGACGGACAAGAAAGTGATCTTCTAAGGGTTCTATTTTTGTTGGAACGTTAAAAATATACACCTCGTAATGAATATCATTGTTTCTAGGGCTTCAAGCGTTTACCGCATCTTGTCTGTCTTAGGCTCACGGAGGCTTTTGGTGTCGCCACTAATGAGTGCTAGTCGCATTTGCAAGCGCTATAGAAACTATTCCAACGCGCTATAGTATCGCGACTGTATCGATGCGAATGCGCTTCTGTTTCACTACAAAAAACTCGTTGTGGGCAAAGAAGCTTAACTGCCATTCAAGGTCATTGGTCCACCTAGCATTGTTTTTGTTACTTTTTTTTTAATGATATAATCTAGTGCTTGACTGTAATCCCACCTGATGGCAAGCAGTGATGTAATCGTTTATGGATGCAACTATTTTTAAACAATGCTGTTTCTTTTTATACACTTTCTTCTTTAAATTTGATGCAAACGGACCTTCTGATCCTGGTTCCTTGGTAGTAGAGGAGCAACAAAATGGCGGGCCTAGTGGCAGGAATGTGTGGAATGTTAACAAGCGTTTAAGGGTACGGATAATCGGCCCTAATCGAATTCTGTGGCTAATGTTCGGGAAATATGGGCTTTACGTAGATATTTATTGAACTACCCAATGTTAGAGGAATTCTTAGTTAAGCTTGTTGAAAGCCAAGTAGTATTATCTTAAATATTTCAGTTGTATATGAATAATTTAGTTTAATGAAGATAGCAGTAGATTTTATTGGTTTAGGTCGATTATGATATATTGCAGCTCTAAAAGAATGATCCAATTCCAGTTTTCAAACTTCTTAATGTTTTTGATTTATTCCAAAAGATGATGTAGGTACAATCGAGGCCTCTACATTCTTCAGCAACTATACCCCTAGCCAAGTTGATAATCAGCAATCGTTAACGCTAGTAGAAAACTTCAAATATACGGGTACGACGTCATCTCACGTAGTCAGAACAAAAGAATCGGGTGCGTGGCCAACTCAAGGCGTTCGACGCAAGAGAAACGGTTGTAACTTGGCAAGGGGGGGTTGTTCGCTCAGGGTAGACTTCAATGACCTTTTCGTCAATTTAGGGAATATTTTGGCAGTCACATGAGTTGTAGCAACATCACAAGTTTGTTAGTTTACACACGTTTCTTAAAAAAAACTACAATATAAGAACTCAAGCGTTATAGAGACAACACGATTGGTACAGTTGTTGTGCGATTGGCTGCTGTGCTGCGGGCCGTGAGTTTGATACCCCCTCAGAACAAATATTTGTATGACCTACGTATAGGCCCTTTAAGCCTCTTGTTGTCATTCATATAGATTTTTTTCCTTTAATCTTCGAAATTAAGGTACTGTCAACTTACCCATTACACAGGATATTCAAAATAACATCACTAATCCGTAAATTCCCATTCCAGGATGACCACCGCGCATTCAGAAGACAGCTCGAAGACAAACGGCCGGTCGTCGAGAGCAATCTCCTGAGTGGCAGACAATACATCGCGAACGAGCCTCCGTTGTCCGACACTAGCGACACAGAGGGTAAGTGGTGACATCTGTTGGTGGAGTGATGGAGATTTGTGCTGTTAATGCGTATTTATTTAAAGAGATGGCGCTTTTGTATACTTAAGATCTATACAAAAAAAGAACGTGATTGGGTCTATGAGCACCAATGATATTTTAAGGCCCAAGCGCCCAAAAAATCCTATAAAACAGTGACTTTCTGAAGCCTACTCCTCGATAACGGCCAGGTTAATAGGTTTGAAAAGAAAAATTAAATTTTTACACATAAAATTGGTTAAATATTCTTCAAAGTGAACATAGCCTAAGTAAATCAATCAATATTTCGCAAAGAAAATGGATTTAAAGGTCAGCCGCGCGCTTTCCGGGCGCTGCTGGCCGCAAATAAATGCATAAATTTGCTTACTGCCGCCTAGGTGGGTGCGAGAGTTGCGTCCACATAATTTCGGCCAGATGGTTCAAGGGACTATAAGCCTTAAGTAAAAAGGTCACCTTTTTACTTAAAATATCATTGATGAGCACGTTTCGCATTTGAAATAGATGGAGAATTTGAATTTAGAATTTGTTAATCAGTAATTGAACAAAACATGGCTAAGGCCAAGCTTTTATGATTCAAATACAGCTGTTAATTTTTTGTTCAACGTCAGACAGAAATTAAGGAATGTAAAGTATCTGCCATTCGATGGTGTAACAATTTTTAGAGTAAACTTCTGACAAAGCTTCGATTGAAAAAAAATGTCACACGGTGTGACTAAAATACCATAAACCTCGTTCCTCTGACTACCCACTATCAAAATGGAAATGAAAAACATGGAAAAGGTTTTCATTCCGAACTGCGCTGTGTACGAAATACAAATTCCATCTGTCGTACCGCCAAAACATCAATATTCACAAATATAAAACAAAACTAAGGCAGAAGAACCAATCCGTTCAATATACTCATACCTACAAATGTCACGCGTGTCATAGTTTTTCTTTTCTAATTTAGATATGATAAAAATGTCAAACTGTTATTTGACTTACTAGAAAAAACAATCCACAAGAGATTGGTATAAAAATGGATTGGAAGTCGTCGACTATACGAGTACTATTACCATACGTCTTTTTTCTGATTAGAAATTAGGAATTAGCGGAATGGATCCATAATAATCAGTTATTTTGCCCTGATAAGACATTACGCTCATACGTATTTCAGTCCACTGCTGAACATGCGCGTCTTATAGGATACCTCTGACCTCTACTATTTTCCACACTGGACTGACGGTCGTCTAAGTGCTTTTGTGCTCGTTTGATACTCGCCATTTTGGCGCTGTCGGTTGTAGCGTAGTTTTTTCTGGACGTTCGGGATTGGCGCTTTAAATAGGCCCAAAAAATAAGCTGTCAAACATATGAAACAGCCTGTCCAATGCTAAATAGTAGAGATCAGTGTAGACTACCCATTCCAATTTTCTTTTCGTCATTTAACAATTGAAGATGTGATATGGGCATATATCTTTCTGCCTGTCTACTTTCCTTTGTAACGGTGACCCTTATTGTTCTCATTGCACCTTCTGCCACAATAATATTGGTACCTAAAGTCAGTCTGTACATCAAAGTGCATTGTTCCGGACCGGTGGCCATTCACACCTTGATTGTTGCCTGGCTTGCATATTTGATGCTGACACCGTATTGTTATTGACACGGGATCTTAGGTCCGCTAGCAGTATGAATTTAGTTTAGTAACTGTGCCAAATGATATGACTTCTATTAGAGAATTAGTCTGCTTTCCTCACTGTCGACTGTTCAATCAAATCCTTCTTCGAAACTTACGGCATCTACATCAATCTATATATAAAAGGAAAAACTGACTGACTGTCATATCAATGGGCAGCCAAAACTATTGGGACAAGTAGCATAAAATTCTGGACATGGTATTTCTTTTATGACATAGGCGAGCACTAAGGAAGGATTTTCAAAATTCACCCAAAGTTTGTATGAAGAAACCTACTTTCACGCGATCGACGCCGCTATCAGATGTTAGTTCTAAATAATTGTCTTCATTGCAACACAACAGTCTCTCAGTCTCGCTCGACATAGCTAAACTCAGAGCTTTTATTTACAAAAATCCTTTTCGATTATAAACTTACAGATCTCTCAGTTACTAAATAAAAACAAAACCAAGCCAATAATAGAGACACAGCCGTCGAACGAAACGCTAATCCTAACCCTTAAGCGCTATATCACAAAAGCGCAGCAACAAAGCGGTGAACGAGTGAATGAATGAACGACTGAACGCAATTAGAAGCGTACCGGCCGCGCTAATTGCAAATTCCGTGCGGACCGGCTCAATCAATATAGTTTGCATTCACAAGGTGATAGCAATCGGCTAGCGCCAATCAATTGGCAGCTGCTGTGATTGATTGCGCTAGGCGATTATGTTTTTAAGCGGTCAGCGTTTGAGGGTTAAGTGCGTTTTCATGAGTATTCGGCTTTGTGGCCTGTTTGTGACTACTTGTGAGGCCAGATGGGAAAATTGAATATGAATTAGACCTGATATTCTAGTTCTTTGGCTACTAAAATCTATGGAAGATTCAAATGTTATCACAATGTTTGTAAAGAATGGATGTTTTTAGATTTTCATTCACTTATACCTACCCCAAAATGTCACTAGAACATTAATTTATAGAACAGATGTTTTATTAAACCCCAAGTGAAAGCCGACGTTCGCTCTCTCATTGTCTTTCTATTGCGTCTTACGGTATTCAAAAAGTTAAAATATTATGATATATTGAAGTCGTCGTAATAATACAAATACATTCATTCATTACTGCACAAATTACAATTGCAACTTAAAAAAATTTAGTTGCCAAGTTTTGAAAACCATCTCCGGAACCAAATACAACTTGCCACTCAATTACGTAATCCAAATGCCAGTTTACAAGCATCCAGCATAATAATTGGCAAGTCGGCAAGTACCGGGCTTAGTCCTGCGATAGCTCCAGCTGCCAGTCTCTAAGATGAACGAATTACACGACTGGATGCCTGACAGTCCCCCTGTCGACTGAGACGTCGCTTTCGAAATGGCGGGAAGTTGCCAAATTATGTCTCGTTTTGAAGTGATTAATTATTATCTATAAATTACAGTATTTTTGTATTTGACTTGTTTACATAATTAAGGCCATTAAGTTGCATTTGGTTTTGAAAAAAAAGACTAAACTTAATCTTGTTTCTGAAATAAAATTTAGGCTTTCTTCTACACTTACTTTACGTATTCAAAAATCTCTCTTAGATAAAGTTAAGAATGAAAGCACAATTAAGTACTTACTTAACAAAGTCTTATAATAGTAATTTTCAAATATAAACTATTTCATAAATCCTAAGTAAGAAATCAAAGCCATATCGATAAAGTATAGGGGCGTACGTAACCGTCCGTAACGGCCATTGGTTGAGTCGTAAATTTGAAAATGGAACCGACTCGGCGGACCAATACCGGGGTACGATTTGAAATACGTCAGCGACCCTTCGAACATGGCGTCATTTTTATGGAAGAATTAGAGATACGAGGTCGTTTTATTTGTTGTTGCTGTTTCAGTGTGAATTTATTGTGTTTTGATTCGTTTTATCGATGAAGTACACAATAAAAACATTGTTAGTTTATTGGCATTTCAGTTGGCCATTATGTTTAGACATTAAAGGCTTACTGAATCACTAAGAATAAATAACAGAAAATTATTTTTTCCGATTCATTAGGTAAACCGTCCAATATCCCACATACTTATGTCAACAAACAGGGTAAATACACAGAATTGTATATCTTTTTCCCCAGCTGAAAACTTTAAATATTCAAAAACTTTCTGGATTGCACTCAATATTTCAGGATTAAGTTCACCAAAATCCCCTGACAAAAATTGCACGCAAAAGCCGCTTCGTCGAAAATTCACGAAACTAGTGACAGGAAAAACTCGACTAAACTCGTAAGTCGATCGGCGCGGTTGCCAGTGTTGCCACTCTAGTGAAAATATCGAGTGGCATTCCGAAAGGCGTGTTTAGATGACATCTATTTTTCTTTCTGGTTTATCTCCTGTTGAGGATTTAGTAGAGGATTTTTATGTACAGAATGTAATGGAGTGTAGATTTGTAGGAGCTGTGTAATTCGATGTCACAAAAATAAGAAAAAAAAATCCATTGCAAATTACTTCGTAACCATTAGGTACTGAAGTATGTTGAATGTCTTTATCATAGTTATACAGTATATAAGTATGTAAAGTAATTCATAGCCCATCAAAATTTCACTAGGCCCGCGTGGTGGATTATTCCGTTCTCTCTTCTAGATAGGAGGCTTGAGTCTCAGCAGTTGGGTCGTTATAAGACTGATTATGCTATTATGGTATGAATAGAATAGAATAGAATAGAATAAACTTTATTGTACACCAAAATAGTAACAATTTCACAGAAACTTAAACCTATGTGCACAGCGGCGGTCTTATATGCGGTATGAACACTTAGTTAGGTCAACAACTGTCTATTTATCAAAATATATTTATTTATACTAATAAAGCAAGTCGTTCATATGTCCGCGCAGTACCACGCACCAGAAGATCAAACTAAATAGTGTTTGTCTTCTATATAACTACTACGGACTTTACTAGTCCGTACAGATGCAAAAACTTCAAACGAGAATAAAAAAAAAAAACATTATTAGATAGAACTATGTTCAAAAAGCGATGGCAACTAAATTACTGAACCCTTACAGAGAAAAATGCTACAAGATGAAAAAAATTGAAAAATATTCGGTCGACAGCGCCAGGCCGACGAGTGCCTCGTTTGAATTCGTGGGCTAGTGACAAAGCGAGTGGACTTGTAGATTTACTGATTTTATAAAAATATCCCTGTTCGTTTTTCGTGCTGTATATATTTATAGTGATTTATGCTGGTAAATATTATGGGTTAAGAGGGCAATGTAGATAATTTTTTTAACAGTTTTTTTATGGTATTAAAATATTAAAAATCAAAAAATTACTTATAGATTGGTTTACTCTACTACTACCTACTGTTACTTTGTTATTTTAGAGGAGACACCCAGTAACTTATCACTAGCTATACTATTTAGGTTTAAATATAGGTGCGTAAAAATTTCTAGGGTCATTCACAAGTTTCTTTGAACCGCAGAACTTCATAACCCCCAAAACACTACCATCAAAAGCAGCAACAATTCCTCTCCCGCTGAAATTCAGGCAACTCCGGAAACTATGCCAGTGCAATAACCAAGTGAACGCAGAAGAACGCCGGCGTGGAAGTAACGTTGTAATTATTAAATTCCTCGTCCCCCGCTAACCCCACACTTGGCAGGGCGCGCGGGGAAGCTCACGCTCCAAATATTGAAAGCTCAACGCTCGACGATGGGCCAAGTTGCTACTTAACACTGAAAAGCTGTGACATGTTTTTTTTTCGTTTGTGAATAAAAAATATGGTAATTGAAGGACGGAGTTTCTTGAATTTGTTTTTTTTTTTTTGGTTTTTGGAATTGCTTGCATTTGCGTGCATTGGCATTTAGCAATACGTCATTATTTTACAATGAATCCAGAAATGCCGTTAATTGTTTCGTCACAAAATCTTTTAATATTTGGCTATTCTTTTGGGATGTTTTCATGATTACTTTGTCTAAATAAATTTTATATTGTAATGGCTCGGTCGATAGCTCGTCAAATGCTATGTGAACACTTCACTTTATCCCTTCAAAATTGTCACTATATTTTTGAGGCTTGTATTTTTACTTGCTTTTAAAATTATAAACTGCCTTTACGATATGAATCCCAGCAAGGACGAAGCTTACTGTGGTTATGGGTGATGCGAAAGAAACCCCCGGGACTCTAGAACATGGCAGAGTAGGAACTGGAGTGGGTTTTTAGTCAGTAAAAATCTGACAGCCCTCCCGCTCTCCGCCCAAGGGCGGGAGATGTCATTTAGATAATTTTCTCACCTAAAAAAAAATATGGTTCGATTATTTGTCATTTATTTATTTAATATATACTTTATTGTACACCATTACACTTACAAAAAGGAAACTAAAACAAACATACATAATTATATGATATCAACTGATTTCATAAGCAAAAAGCTTAGCTTCCATTGTTTATTTGCTTCATTTTAAAGTGGGAAATTCTCATAGGGGCGGGAACCCATGAGCATTTTCTACGTCCAGGTTGCACGCAGTGTCAGACTCATATTGACTAAAACCACACTCCTGCCTTTCTAGATGTCCCTCTTAGACTTTTTTACTTAATAATATTTTTTGCCTATAAGCTTCAACTAGCATGAAAGTAATTTTTCCTTTTTTCCAGCGAATCGCGAGAATGAAGGCGACTCCCGCGGCTACCGGTCCGCGGAGGAGCAGGCGCGCGAGCTGGCCAGATCCATCAGGCGCGAAGTGGCCAAGCTGGCGGACAAGTGGAACACCCTGGTGGACCGCTCCGACGGATGGGGACGCTGCTTGGATGATGCTGTACAGGTAGGAGTTTGTTATTAAAAATCCAAATGTTTTATATCTCATTAGCCTACATGTGTACTTATAGAACGTCAGAAGCTGGTTCTCGGTGCCAAATTGGTTGTGCCCTATGGGGAAAAATCAGTAAGAGACTCCACTGTTACAGAGACTCCGGTGTTAAGGTTCTGTCGGTGAAATAACCATTTATCCGTTTGACTTGTATCTAATTGCTAAAACCGAGAAAGAAATAAATTCAAATAGTCAAGTACCTACCTACTCAGATCTTAGAAACTGGATAATATTTGGCCTAAAGTTTTCATGAATACGTAAGAAATATTTTTAAGTAAATACTTGAAACAAATCAAAGTGACTACATTTCTGCCTTCTGAGCTTGACGTTTATTCAAAGCTTTTACGTAAATCTTTAAAACACGCCATCTATATTTGACACCCCGTAACTTCTGACCGATCGAAAGCTCGTCGAACTTAAACCATTAATAGTTTAATCCCAGATGGCGCTGCTGTACTCTAATACAAAATCTCAAAGCTGATCTCATTCAGAGCTGCTAAGCCGGATGTCCGGTGCATATGAAAGGCACAATACTATGGTTTCACTATGGATTTAGTAGAAACTATAATATGAATGCTGAATCACGTATAATGGGTACTGTTTAGGTCAAAGAACTTTTCGGACGCATGTAGGAAGATCAAAAAGTAGGAGTCGTGTTTTTTTTATTATTTTCAATGCAATGTATAATGGTGCTCTAATTGTTCTATTGTCGTGTTTTAATCAGATGCTGTTAATTTAATTGATGGGATTAAATTTAAAGGTATCTCACGACAAAAAGAATAAAGAACCTAAGTAAACGTGGGCGTTTCAAAAAGTCCCTCCCTACCTACCCTATTAATAACTGTTAGTAACATTTTCTTTGATAGTCTTAGTGAGGTCATTAATCTTATCAAAAGTGGTAAGACAAAGGCTAGAGGTACACCACTACTTAAAGCTTTCATTAAAATAGAAATTCATGAACAAGAAACCTAATATAACAAAAGAGCTTTCAGCGTATCATGTCAAAATATAGAACATCAGATTAATCTTTAAACTTCTGAAACCTTACTTCGCATATTGTCAACTTCGAGCATGGTTTAATTCATTAAACCCCAAGCGAACGCGCGTTCGCGCTGTTATTGTCTTTCTATTGTGTTTCTATTGATGGTATTCGAAAGGTAAGCTGGTTGCTTCATCTAACTAACGCAATCCAATGCGATGTTTGGTGGAGAGACAACGCGAAAAAAGAGAGATAACGCATGAAAACTCTGTTAGCATTTTGTAATTCTGTGATTTACTCGAATATTTCAGTAAATATATGTTCTTATTTTAACCTTTTAAATTTGCAAGGGTTCTATTGTTATATTTTTTTGACTTTTTTTTAATTTTGGAGTACCTACATTACGAACGGTCAAAATTCATGCAAAATTTCAAAGCAGCAGATTTTCAGAGGTCTTTACTTACGGACGGTCTTATTGTATGGAATAACGGTTATTGACCCTCCTACATTTATTGACATTCTTAATTTCACAAACGGAATTAAAGACATAGCTGTCTTGAATCGACATCTCATCGTAATCCTTTTCTGAAAAACAGTTCATTGATGGTTTTTCGGGTATTGGAGATGTTAGGAAAAGGTCAATATACTTTATTTTAAGTTTATCTGGCGCTATAGATAATATCTACAAGATATCTACATATGTTTCCAAAATATCTAATGAAAAATGTGTAGGTAATAGCGACATAGAGCGGTTGTATGAAAAACAGTGAAAATGTATGTCGAATAGTATGCCCTTAACCAGATTGATTGGCATTAACATCTCAAAGCACAGCTTAATGCAGCATAATCTGGTACAAAACAGGAAGCTGCAATATAGCAGGAAGCCGGCACAATAGCAAGTTGATGCAGGCGCGCAGCCGCGGGTCACGGCGCGCGCGCAATGTCCGAGCTGCAATTCAATCAAGTAGCTAACGCGCGCAGATGTAGGGGGAATAGAGGTGCTAACAGTTATGATTGGATTTCGATTTTAGACCAAACTAGCTACTGTCAGTGGATTTGCCCAAATGAAAGTAGAATTAATTGAAATAAATATGAAAGTTGCGATAGTTTATACTTTAAGTATGTTCATATACGAATTATAAAGTATACGTACGTAAATCTTATAGGTGTATATATCGGAGCCAGATCTTGGAATTGATCAGTTCATGATATGACCAACTAAAACTGACTAGACCGTTTAAACGTTAATATTTGGTGATTTGATTGACATATTATCAATTCTCGTTTGGTTGATGATGAATTGATGTAGGATTTCTATGATAGGTTTAAACAAAGGGAGAATTTTTCAAAATCTATCCTCTAAGTTTTGGAAAGGTTTTGGAGTGGCGACCGCTTACCGGAAGACGCAGTGTTGGAAGGCCTCCTACAAGGTGGACCGATGACCTGGTGAAGGTAGCAGGAAACCGATGGATGCGGGACGCACAGGAACGTTCGATGTGGCGACGCTTGGGGGAGGCCTATGTCCAACAGTGGACGTGTATCGGCTGAAATGATGATGATGATGATCCTCTAAGTGTATGAAACGATGGTCCATAGTTTGTTAAAAAATCTTATGTCACGCAGGCGTTGCCGCTGGCAAAAGCTAAGGAATAAATACAAAGTACACTCAATACCTTCTCAAACCACGCTCAACCCCATCCAGCATACCATCACATCTCGTGGCGCGTCTTTTGCCGTAATTGTCATCAACGGTGTCAGGAGGGCCTCACAATCATCTGATAGGAGTACAATGATCTGATACCATCGGAATGTGCACTATTTGTGTTCAATGCACAATTAAACCACTCCCTTTGATTTCTCTGGAGGATTCATGCTAAATACGTACTTATATAATGCGTGCATTTCGTCATTGTGTCATGCCGAAATTATTTGTCATGATATACGATTTTGGTTGACGAATTACTTTGTTGTGAGAGCTAGCTAAGCTTAGGGAATAATGAGTAGTCATGTGGATATAAGCTCTTTTATTACGTTTTACTTGTTAGATACCAAACTCAAACACCCAATAAAGATATAGCAAAAACTGTAGCAATATGCATGCAGCTGCAATATGTTATCTATTTTTTTCTCTAATAAATAATCACTAGGTATAAATATACAAACTTAAAATAATAATATGTACAAACGAGTAAAAAAGGCTGAAAAACGGGAAAAACTCACAGGGCATCAAAAAATTCGTCCACTTCGATGTCAATGGGAAAAGTGCCCAGAACGCTAGCAGCATTGCCATTAGATTAACTGATATAATAAAAATTCATAAATATAAACAGAAAAAAAAAACCTTAAAATGTTTTTCCTACTCTAGGAATTACCCTTGTATCGTGGGTGTGTTTACAAACATTTAAACTAACATACACAAGACATTCAGGCCTGGAGCCAATATTTCTAGGCCATACAAATATTACTCTCGAGCGGGAATCAGGTGAGACGAGCGCGAACCTATCAACAATTTAAAAAAAATAGAACCCTCGACCCGCACCACAGTAGCCAATCGCTCAACCACTGCGCCAAGCGTGCCTTAAATATTTTGCGGTTTGAGCTTTTAATATTCAACTTATAGTATTGAATGTCATCATCATGATTTCAGCCAGTATACGTCCACATGGACATGGCTTCCCCAAGTGAATAAAATAGCAAAAATATGAAGTCTCTAAATGCTTGTTAATAATATAATCAGCACGCTTAGCCAAGTTGTTATTCTGCAATCGTTAACGCTGTCGAAAAGTGATAAAACGTATGGGAATGACGTTATCTCAACGTAAAGTCGCGTGGTCGGAACAAACGAATAGACAATTCGTAGCCAAGTTCACATCGTTTAAAATCGTTTCTACAATATTTAACGCTACAGCCTTTGTTATACAAACGCTACATTGTAGAACGAGCGGCCGACTCAGGCGCGTCAACATGGCTACCAACTTATCGTTTTCTACAATTGCAGACACCGAGGCGTTACCGATTAGAGAACGGATTTCGATTGTAACATGGCTAGGGGGGCAGTACAGGTTGATTTTTGTCCGAATCTGAAGGTAAATAAAACCACTTAAGTAATTTATACCCGCTCATCAATTAATATAAACACATCATCATCATTACAACCGAAATACGTCCACCGCTGGGCATAGGCCTCCCCCAAGGGTAGCCACAACGACCGGTCCTATATGTCTCAGATGCATTGGATTCCCGTGACTCACCAGATGAAAGGCCTTCCAATGTACGTCTTCCAATGACTAAACGCATAGTTAAGCCAACAATTTTGTCATCAAAATAATAATTCATCACAACTAAAACACGTCTTTAGGTTGCCAGTAGCTCTACAATGCTCTACAAAGCTCTACTCACTATCTAGAGTCGCTCTAGCTAGAGCTGTAGAGCGGTGTACAGTCGGTTCAACGGCACGGCGTTACAGTCAACGCATTCGCACAAAAGGGGATCGGCAGAGCGAGTACCTACTGGCTATTGTTCCACGAGTACTCTATCATTGCATGTTTCAATTAATGCAGAGAAGTTGGAGAAAACTGGGCTGGAAATTAAAGTGAAATGTTAGATGGACAGTAAACACAAGTGTTAAATGTTAGAGCAGTGGTGACCCAGTGGGAGCGGTCCCGACTTACTAGTTATACAACAGAATTTTTTGGACCCAGCCATGCGCATTACTTTGTGTAATTTGTTTCATCATCACTGCTCTCAAAACGGCTAAGGAAAACATCGCGAGGAAACCAAAAATTCGAAGACATGTGCGCACTGGGCCCGCGTGGTTATTTACGGCACTTTCCCTCTCGTAGGAGGCCTGAGTCCCAGCAGTGAGGACATTAAAAAGTTTGATTATGCCATTAGCCAATGAACAGGTGACGGTCTCGGATATCCGATGGTTGTGAGACGGACTTTTTTTTATGGTGGGAAAAATCATGCATTGACATCCCCCGCCCTTGGGAGGAGCGGGAGATAGTGTCAGACTCGTACTGACAAAAAGAGCCACCCCGTTCCTTCTAGCCTTCATACCGGGGCTCGAGCTTCCTTTCGGATAACCCTGGCCCCAGTAGGCTTCGACCCGGCTGGGTCCCTGCTGTTGCTGACAACTCCTTGAGGTGCGCGGGAACAGTGCGCGCCGTCGACGACTTGGGCGTGAAAAGCACTTGACCACTGCATTTTGCAGAAGCAGTAATAAACATACAAATACGTACACTAACTTTTGGTTTTGTATAATTAGCGTGATAAAAATTCGTTGTGACGTCACTATCTAGTATAATCTTTGTCCCTTATCCTTTCTATATATGTATGTATGTTTGCTGAACCAAGAATGTTCATTGCAAGCCACATTCTTCCGTCGTGTCCTCATCACCGCGACGTCCCGGGTTCGACGCCGGCTCGTGACGATAAATCATTGAAACTATTTTAATTACGCTGACGTCCATTGGCGCTAAGTTCTTAATGATACTTGTACACACATACATAAGTACATCATACTTTATGTTTTTATAAATACGGTATTGTTATTTGTAACTTTTAATCCATACTTCCATGCATTTTTAATATCTACACTAATGTAATAAAGAGCTAAAATTTGTTTTTTTGTTTGTAGGAGGTAATCACTGGAAGTATTAACTGGTCCGAATGCTAAATATTTTTTTTTACCGATGGGAAGCTGCTTTATTCATGAGTGCTATGATTCGCTAAGATTTGGTTTTGATCAAACAGATTTGACCGTGTATGGGAGTGACAACATGTTGATAACTTGTTGGTCATACCAATCCACTCCCACACACGGTCAAATCTGTTTGATCAAACATGTAGCGTCATACCGATTGGACGACAGGTTTGACCGTGTATGGCTGGTATTATAATGTTCCCTGCTGGGACTCTGGTCTCCTCTTTAGAAGAGGAAATAGGGCGTAATCCACAAGGCGGACTTAATGCTAGTGCCAGTGAGATAGTAACGAATGCGATTGTCCGGGTGAGCTGGAAGATACTTAATAAGTCTTTGTTCTGTCAATAACTAAGGCAAATGGTTTTCATAGGATAATATAACTGAGCCTACTACACACTTAATGGCTGAAAATATTAGTCGGCCAAATGAAGTTCTACTAAAATTTTTAATCTGTAATCTCAGCCTAACACATCGAATAAATAGACCTACGAACCCCTACAGCAGCCGGGTCTTGGTACAGGCTATGATCCGGAGCTGTAGATAGTGTCAGACTCTTACGGACTAAAAAATACTTCTTGCCTTTCATGATTTTTACACAACGATAAGAAAAGACACCTTTACAGCAAGACACTCATCGCACACTTGCCCGCAAAAAAAAAACAAAACAAAATTCTTGCAAAAACACAATCTCCCATCCTAAATCTAAGACAATAATAGATAATCCCACATCGTCAGTTCAAATCACCGAAGCTAGAGCTCGCTGGCGGTACAGCACTAATCCGGGTATATCGAGCTGCTTAGCATTTTGTCGATAACAATGCACCGCGGTTCGTTATCGACGTCGTTATGCGACCACTTGCGATGAGTGCTAGTGTTGGGGCTGGGGACTTGTCGTTACATTGGGAGGGTGTGATTTTGAGCAGTGTGTTCACAAATTCGACGACAATTACTGAAATAGTGGAATAAGTTTTGGATACCGAAATCTATTCTTAAGATTGATCTAGTAAATGTGTGTCCATCCTTACCTGGTTGACATCTCGACGGTTCGAACTAAGCATTTCGCTTTGTCGTTTATTTTAGATACACGATGGATCAATCACTGCAACATCTTAAAATACCGAGATTCCTCTAACTAAATGATATGTTATAGTTGTTACGGACATCGAGAAGCCTGAGAATCTTACGCCAGCCTTGCCAAAACACCTCGTGTTACTGAATTACTGGGTTGTGGAAATCAAATAGCATCCTGATAAAACATTAATATTAATTTACACCCAGTTAGACTGGAAGACGACTCCAAATAATTTGGAAAAAGTAAGGTCGATTGATGTGACCAACCAGTCAGTAGGTATTAGTAACCAATCACCTTCAAAAACTTAGTTTACACTTCGAAGTTGCTGTTTATTATAAATCAGATAAACCTCGACTTAGTCTTTAACCGTTCCGAACTATCGATATCGATAACAATAATTAAAACCATCCCCTCCCTACATAAAAGATTCAGCGCCGCCTCTCGTTAGCAGCGATCGGTTCAATCCGTTACAAATTGTCATATTTTTTCTCCTGCTCGCTCTGTATACAAGCAGATGAGATGGTGATATCCTGGCATAAAGCTTAATAAACACGAGAGATACTGTGATACTTTCAATTGTATTTGTTTATGACATTTGTTTTTGGTCCAAAAAGATTATAATTTTTAGAATGGAAAAGTTCATTTAACTTCATGCTTGTAATCCTAAGGATAGAAAAACTGCTAAAGAACAAAATACACCCTTATTTCACACTCAATATGTGATGATATTATGAGAGCCTATTGATGTACCTAAGAGTAGTTAGTTGTCTTTAAAAATATTTGCATCGTCCTACTGCACAAATACAAATAATTTTGGGTGGATTTAGCATGTCATCTATAAATCCCATTCTAAATGTATTATATTATCCTCTAAGCAATCCGACCATAGTTTCTTTGATCAATCAATCAATCCAAATCAAATTTGCTAGATCATGGTACATAATGGTGTTACATTTTTGTTTCAACATATCCTGCCATAAGATGTCGTGCAAATGTAATCACAATCAATGATGTAAATTAATCTAACTTAATACCTTCTATTCTTTTAAATATTCTTTTTAAAATCCTAATTTATTCAATTCATCTCACAATATGACAATCTAAGTGCAAACCGTAAAAAATAATAGCCACATCCCCAACGATATTAAATCGAGAATTGGCACCGTCCGACACTGCCGACATATCCGCGGATGAATGGGACGCCGCTGAAGCAATTCAATATGCCGGGAGAAAATTGTATATAAAAGAATATAAAGTGATCTTCTTGTGTTGTACGGTATTGTGGTTACATTGTTGGAGCACAGGAACAGTAATATTGGTTATTCTTTTCAGTAGAGGCAATGCTGTTGTAAACTACGAAAGAGTTAACCTCGCGTGCAAAGATCATAGTACTAAGTGATGTAGCTATATTTGTATGAGCTATATTTATTTATTTAAAGATCCTCAATGAGTGTTACAAAATAAAAACGTAGAAATAGAAACTGTTACACGTAACCTGGTCCTTTAATGAACACTCAATTATAGGCAACCACAGCTTAAAAAATAAATAAATTAAATTAAAATAAAATAAATGTCCTGAAATTAATTATATTATATAAATTCAAAATTAAAATTCTAGATTAAATTAACTTACTTCGATTGCTTAAAACAAAACACGATTACTTAGATAAAATAAAAATACATGTATAGCGGTTGTAACGACTAAAGTCGGTAATCATACGTGATTCAAAAGAGTGTTCTTAGAGTTTCTTGCACGTTCTTCTCTACAGAGATCTACGCTTTGGACCGTGCAACTTAGCTTCACTTTATTTTTGACTGACCGACTCTTTGACAATTCAAAAGTAATAGAAAAGAAGAGATATTAGCAAACTGTAGAGGTTCAGCAGGGATTTTCTGAAAAGGAAACCCGTGGTCTTAGAACGCAAAGGGCAACTGAAAGACTTTTGGGATTGGTTTTAGTCTAAAATTCTTTCATGCCTTAGTGGAGCGAGAGCCACTCAGAGCGGGAGAAGTCATTAGATAATATCCCACCTTAAAAAAAGTATCTAACCTTGAATGATCAACCAAAATTCTATATTTTAAACTACAACATATCCAATATAACTATTTTACTCCAAATGTTTCAGAATATGAACCCATAACTCCAATAACTCCACACCAACACAATATTGGCGATTCTGTCCCACTACCCGACATATCGGACCGTGAATGGGCTTCATTATAAATTCAATTGCATTCTATTTGCGGGCTGGCTACAGTACGACCACGATATTTCAGTGGTACAGTATGACCGCGATATTTCAGCCCCTGTATGACGTAGACTTTTTATATGTGAAAAATTGTGTTTGCAGTTTTAAGTGCTTTCCCAATACATGGGTATAAAAATGTCGTTTGAGCATAGTGCTGGATCTGACCTAGTTTTTTTTTTTTGTATTTTATTTTAGAGGAATTGGATTGCATTTTTTTAATGATAGCTCCTGTGTTGATTGAAGTGCAGGTGTCTAGGCAGCTTCAACTGCTGTGTTCTTAATACCAACTACTGTATGTGTAGTTATAGTTACTGTACTGTAACTGATGAAGTAACCTATGAGTTTTTTTTTATTTGAATAGATTCATCATAAACAATTAGTCTTGCAATAAAATACCAACTAGGGCCAGAGTGGATTCAATCATTATCATTGGCTTTAGTCAAAACAAAGGATGACTAAAAGAACACAGGTGGGTTTTAGTCAGTACAAGTCTGTCACTCCCTCTTATTCTGCCTAGAGTGGGAGAATTTATACAAACAATTTCCCACCACAAAAAGCCTTCGTAATCTAACTCTACAATCAGAACTTGCTAACACTGCTGTCTATCCAAATCGTCATCATCTAACAGCAATTCAAGATAGACAAGTATTATTTTTAATACCTAACATAGACTAGTGCTAAATTGCGATCCCGCCTGATGGTAAGCAGTGACGAAAAGATTGATAGTGAGGCGCCCTTCACTCTAGCCTTGAAAAACTTAAATTAGATATTATTTTATTATATTTTATATATATTTAAATAACTTATTTATTTTATTCCGTTTTCATTATTTGTTTATTGTGCAAACCTACCACAGTGATCTCTTTTTTAACCCAAAGGTTAAGTGGGAGAGAATGCCTTGTTGCATTAAGTCCGCCTATGTACCACTACTGTACATGAAGTTTAAATAAAATAAATAAATAATAAATTAATTAAATCATTCCAAAGTCCAAGAAAAATTTCAGCGTAGACAACCGTATAAAATCCGTTACAATTCTAAGTCCGAAGCTCCATAAATAAGATCTCTATCTCATAAAAAAAAAATTGGCTTACCTAAACAACTACCATTATTAATAAACATGATACAGGCCACGGCTAGAGCGCCACGATCAGCACTAGTGCTAATGTATGCGGCATCACGCCTCGTATGCACGCAGTCGTGCGGATTAGAGTCGCCATGATCCTGGACTGTGTTGGACACGTCCAATTAGGGTGCCATTATACAGCAACGAGACTATAGACAATATTATTTTTAGTTTATGCGAGACTTGAATATACCTTGTTTTAGAATCAGTAACTGAATAGCATCAATATTTTCAATACCGACTTGAATATACTTTGTTCAGAATCAGTAACTGAAAATAATAAATATTTTCTAAATTACCAAGTTATATTTTCTCCAGTAAATATTTAAAAAGTCACAAGTTCGACACTACTGACACTAGGTGCAACATAAAAACAGTAAACAGCTGGGTGCAAGTGCAAAACAAACCCTCAGTCGCCTGGATGGCCTGGTGACTATGTATTCTTGCTGACATAACAAGCTTAACTTTGTGAATTTTCATGATACAGTCATAAAATTTTGTATGTAGATTTTTTACATGAAAATAATAGACAGGTGTTTAAAGTTTCGCGTATACTTACTAAAAATAAGGTTGTATAAAACCAGATAAACTAAACTCTCCAAAAACTTATAAAAGAAAAAAAAAACAACCAACACTAAAAAAATAATAGTCAATAAAATTTTGTTTGTCACAATCATCATAGATTTTCTTCTATCAAATCTATATCTAATAAAAATAAAAAAATAAAAATCTATAATATTTTTTTATATCATTGTGTGTACCTGTGTGTCAAATAAACGTACTTTCTTTCTTTTCTTTTTATATCTCTTTTTATTATTTTCACCGCGTATATCGAAGAACTGGAACAATTTGCCTAGCGTGGTCTTTTCCCGTTCAATTATATTTAGGTGTCTTCAAGGCTAGGGAGAATAGGCTCTTAATAAACTAGTGCGTCTCAACATCAACGATTGCATCCCTGCTCACCATCAGGTGGGATTGCAGTCAAGCGCTGGTTTATATTATTTACAAAAAAAAAAACTTTTACAGTATCATAAAAGCTAGGCGGACTAAGTGGAGGTTCACCTTTATTTTCTTACAAACAATTCATACTTAGATACTACCACACTAATATTATAAAGGCGAAAGTATATATAAGTATATGAGTATGTTTGTTACACGGGTAAATCATTTCCTAATAAAGCATATAGAATACTTTTTATCCCGAGAGTATGTTCTCGTTGAATTATTTTCAACTATCACGCTTCTGAAGTCACTGGCAGTAGAGGAGGATACTTTTTATTCCCTTAGATTAAATGTAGACTCTCTCATGAGCGAATAAATCAGATACTAGAGTGACATTGTCAATAGTCATTCCTCGAGCCGTTGTCGTTTCATTTTTGCACAAAAGTTCCTTTGTGAATTTCTGGAGAGCTTCGAATGAACTGTCAACACTGTGACGCAACAGTGATAAATTATGCACAAGTATTGACATGTCCACGGAAACAGTGCCAAATTCAGCGATCAGTTTTGGAATTTTGCCTAACAAATGTCGGATATTAGGATAAGGTCCAATGCAAAAACAAAATGGAACATATAAGAACATATACCTAAATAGCCTGTAACGTAACTCTCCCTTGTGCAAGATCCTTTTTATAATTTCTTAACGAGTCACACAACATTGAAAACCATTTCTAATTTTAGTGTTTGTTTTCTTCCTGTATTTATGCATCATTTTTTTTTTATTATTATTGAGAAACTCTCGTTTGATCACTATCTCACCTGATGGTAAGTGATGATGTGGCTGACGATGGAACACGCTTGCCTAGAAGCAACCTATTTATTCTCGACTTAAAGACCCCTAGATTGTAGCTTTTAGGAAACACAGACCCCGGCAGGGAATTCTACTCCTTAGCAGTACTCCTAATGAATGTGTTTATTCAAATAGGCTTTGTGCGTATGGGTAGGACGTCCATAATGTCCCGATGGCGTAACGCAGTACGTTTTGTGGTCCGATGATGGAACTGACTTAGATGAACATTTATTTAAGATTAATGCTGCAATTTTTCTTCTTTAATATAAACATAACAGCCACTAACATCGTATTCTGAACACAGCATCTTTCACACAATCAATCCATCTTTTCCTTGCTCTAAATTTACTTTTCTAGCCACTACTCCAGCCTTTAATCCACTTTCATACTGAATGAAAACTTACATTAAGTATTCTCTTTCATTTAAACTAACTTTGCCTCACACTAGAAATAATTCCTGCATCGTGATTGCGTTCACAAACATATGAACTCACATACACAAGACT
Source organism: Mythimna albipuncta (assembly GCA_929112965.1). Classification (NCBI taxonomy): domain Eukaryota; kingdom Metazoa; phylum Arthropoda; class Insecta; order Lepidoptera; family Noctuidae; genus Mythimna; species Mythimna albipuncta. The sequence goes on along the minus strand of OV815979.1, from coordinate 19,618,000 downwards.
TCCTGACCCAGAACAACTATCTATAGGCCATACATAATATTTAGTTCATGCAGGAATCGAGTCTATGACATGCAATGCATTAGCCAATCGTGCCATCCGCATTATCTCTGTATCACATGCCTATTCAATAACCTATTTTTCTGCACAGTTTTTAGGGATCATGTACGGCGAATATCCACCCATACGTTGTTGAAACCTCTACTTTCCGGACTAAGCGATTCGCTTCGTCGTTTATACCGCGTACGTCGCTCGAAGGACTGGAACAATTTGCCGGCTGCGGTGTTTCAGTCCAATTATAATTTAGGTGTCTTCAAGTCTAGAGTGAATAGGCTCTTACTAAACTAGTGCGCCTCACCATCAGAGATTGCATCACTGCTTACAATTACGTGGGATTGGGATCTCAGTCAAGCACTAGTTTATATCAATTAAAAAAAAATCCCAATAATTTATCAAAGCCTACCCACCCTAGTGCCATCGTGCCTAACTCAGCGAGCAGCCCGGGCGTGCCTTCGCAAGGGAATTTTTTGGACACACACACATGCGGACAGTTTGTGAAAATTGCTCTTAATTGATATACTGTGTTGCTGACGGATTTGTTTGGACGCCTGGGTCTCTGCTGATACTGGGATATAACGTCTGTAGTGGAGGGTGATGGTGCAGTGGTGTTAGAATTTTTGTAGAGGAAAATTTTGGAAATGTTGAATATACTCGTACAAGCTGGATTGGTTGTGTCATCAGTAATACTGAATTGTTGTATGGACTAGATGTCTGTAAGATTGGTTTGGCCAGTTTTAAATATTTTTGGATACACTCCTCGAACAATCCATCCATTGTGTGAGAAGTTTTTTTCTTTTTATTGTTGATAGGTTCGCGCTTGACCACTATCTCACCTAATGGAAAGCGACAATGCTGTCGACGATGGAACGTGCTTACCTAGAAGAAACCTATTCACTCTTGACTTAAAAATTCCCGGGTTGTAGCTGTCAGGAAACACAGACTCCGGCAAGAAATTCCACTCCCTAGCTGTACGCACAATAAATGTGTTCCCAAAACGTTTTGTGCGTGTTGGTGGGATGTCCACCATGTACCGATATGAAAGAAAAGAGAGATAGTGATAGTGTGACGGGTAACAAGACAGAATAGAAGGAAAAGCGTGTGCCCAAGTAATATATAGGATAAGGGCCAGAAGAAAAAGAATATTCATTGTGCGTACAGCTTAGGAGTGGAATTCCTTGCTGGAGTCTGTTTTTTCTGTTAACTATAACCTGGGGGACTTTAAGCCAATATTAAATAGGTTACTTCGAGACAAGCGTGCTTCACCGTCGACCGAGTAGTCAGTAGATGCGAACCTATCAATAATAATAAAAAGACAAACTAAAGAACTGGATTAATGAACGACACATCACGTAATAAAGACATTCATTATAGTCCGGTCAATTTAGACATCCGAGGTTACACTAGTTCACACCCAGCTGAAAATTGACAGGATTGTTCAAAATACCATCATAAATGAAATTCAAAAAGTCCTCATCATTCCGACACCTGGAAAAAAAATATTCGAGGTCAAATGTCACTAAAATGAGTTTTTCGTGATTTTTAGCAAAACGGTTAATTTAATCATAAAATTATCTAAGACAAAATTGTAGATCAGATAATTATCTACAAAAATGCATTAATATTTATATTCCTAAAAGCCACCGTTTTCGAGATGATGATAATTGTAACATAACCCTTATTATTTGGTCTAATTTACTGGACTATTATGTATGTTAATACTTTTTTGTTATATGATATAAATTCGTGCTTGACTGCGATCCCACCTAACGGTAAGTAGTGATGCAAAAAATAGTGGACATCATTGCTTACCATCAGGCAAGATAGCAGTCAAGTGCGAGTCAAAAAAATCAAAGAATTTTCGGTAAGATTGTTACAATCCTTACAATGATAATGGTCTTACACAAGAATACTCGGTTAAAATAAAAAACACTATCATTCCCAAGTTATTATTTTCATACATTAAATTTTTTTCAAAGTTTTGTTACTTGGTGTTTGTCTACACCAAGTAACTGCGTCTGCAACGGTACCCAACAAATAATACAAATCTCTAAATTCATGTAAACACAAACGAATTTGAACCAATATTTGTGGTTTACCGACTGCATTTATAACGCGAATGAAATTAATTATTTTTTGACTCCACACCTTCACAATATCAACCTTATTCCCTTGTGTCAAGGACGCAAATAAGTTGGGAAGGACTTGTTACACTTTTTCGCGGAATGGGCGTACGTTGAAATGTTATTAAAATAAATCGTTCTGCGGTCTCCGCTTTCTGGGCAGTGTTTTTGGTAAAAAATATTTGTTTTTTTTTTTCTCTCTGTTGTTTTTTACTTAAATTTTTCATTTAGGCATTATGCTTCACTGTCTGTTCTCTTAGGAAAAGAAGTATAGTTATAATAATTAAAATGGCGTTTAATACTTTGAAAAGGCGCCCCCGTTGGCGTGAGCTTGCGGACGAAGAGTAATAGGTAGCTTACCGTCTTGCTGTTCAGTAACCGTCCGTACCGAGCCCGAGTCATCAAAGGGGCGTAATATTTTTTATTATTGATGGGCTCGCGTTTGACCACCATCTCACCTGATGGTAAGTGATGATGTGGTTGACGATGGAGCACGCTTGCCTAGATGTAACCTATTCACTCTTGACTTAAAGACCCCTAAGTTGTAGCTATCAGGAAACACAGACTCCCGCAGGGAATTCCACTCCTTAACTGCACGCAAAACGCTTTGTGCGTATGGGTGGGATGTCCACCATGTACCGGTGGCGCAACGCCATGTTCTACGCGCGCTTCAAAGAGATGTCAGCAAAACCGTAGGGTCCCAGCAGGGCCGAAGCCTACAGGGACTATAGGTTTGCTTCAGAAAAGCCATGGTCCTGGGACGCTAAGGCAAAAGAAAGAACATACGTGTAGTTTTAGTTAGTAAAAGTCAGACAGATTCGTAAAGGTCTACTCCGTCTGGGAAATAAACTGTAAATGAATTCTTCAGGAAAACTATTAATATGAGTTTGATATAATAAAAATCTTAGTATGAAAATTGATAATAACATCAAGTATCAATGGTTACGTACCTAATACCGTATAGAGTAAACGCTAGACAAACAGTTATAGCAATATATCGTAAATCAACAGTTTATTGTGGCTGTAAACCAAACTAGCGTGCCTAATAAATAATTAATAACGGGACAATATAATAATCTAAGTTAATAATTTATTACTAATATACAGTTAATAAAGGGAAGAAATTAATAATAATAATATTCTACAACTATCACACAACGCCGTCTAGTCCCAAGCTAAGCAGAGCTTGTGTTATGGGTACTAGACAACTGATAAACATACATATATATTTCTAAATACATACATATTATAGATAAATTACATCCAGACACAGAACAAATGATTATGCTTATAACACAAACATTTGTCCTGGGTGGGAATCGGACCCACGACCTCGGGCATAGCAGTCAGGGTCACTAACCACTAGACCAACAGGCTAGTCATTTGTTTAGTTTGAGAACTAACTATGAACTTAAACTTTGAGATGGATGATTGAGGTAGATATTGTAGGGTAGCCTGTGAAATTCAAATTTTGTTAAGGCAGTTATCACACTGCCACACATCACGCACGCTGCATGTTGCGTGTCAACGCACCTACGCGCGTACTTGCGGGAGTACAGATCTGCATCATCGTGCGGGTTTTTCACGCACTCACGCGCGTAAGTGCGTTTTGTTAATTCACGCAGGCCCAACGAGACTCAGCGTACCATACACGCGCGAGATTTCATGTTTCTCCGCATGTAGATGCGTGATCTGCATGAACGCGCGTGGGTGCGTTTTCGGTATGTTGGACTGTGCGTGTTTTCTATACAAACGGAGATACTTACAAGCAAAGTTAAAACACGCATTCACGCACTACGCAGTGTAGTAATCGCCTAGATTTTAGAACATGGGCGTCTACGCGTCTTTTACGAGTAGGACACGTACACAACCCAATCATTAGCAGTACGTCTTCAAAGTAAAGCCACATTGTGGTTACATTGTAAACTCATAATAATAAACTTGGTCCTCTACTAACGCCATTTAAAAGCCTGTAAAATAATTTAACGACACCACCATTTAGCGACGGCAGAGATTAAAGTTTCGTGTGTAGTAAAACATTGGAATTGCTAACATGGGTTCAGGTATAAAATCTTGAGCGTGACCTCTTTTATAGACGTTAAATTAATAATGATGATATCTCATGGCTCCTTGATGGTATTAAGTATGGTTTGGTTAATCTCCAATTAAATGGGGCAGAATTTTTGTTAGTCACATTTATTTAGCTTTATGATTGGTGCATTTATGTATTTATTACGGCAGCGAATAATTCGTAAAAACATTTGCAAAAGAATAATCTTGTAAAATAACAATTATCATAGCGAATCCTTCACATAAAGGTATGCATTGCACGTACAGGTTTTAGTAAACTAATATTATTTGTATTTTGTATCGAATCGATAATTCACATTTAAAATTAATAAATAGTTACAAAACGAAAACAAAGAAAACAGAATCAATAAAATATGGAAGAAGGAATTATTATAAATCAATCAATTAAATAAATTTGGTCAGATTAAATTTTTACATTAGAATACATTTAAATACACAAAATTACTTTAAATTGCACTGAATTAAATTAAATGGGTAAGTATATTGAAGTGCGTATAAACAATGATAAATATGATACTATGAAGTTCTACAGTTTAAGAGGACACAGCAGCCAAAAGCACGAACATTCTCGGACTGCTTAAAAAAGAAAAATGAGGAAAGAAAGACAAAATGCTTGCAAATTAAGCATTTTAGCGATTTACTAAAAATCTAAACATTTGATTTTAAAATTAAGACACTATAAGTAATGGTAAAATAATTAAATTAGAATGATTGTATTACTCCGGTTTATTATTCGTGCATCTTCATAATTTATTCCTATTGCTCTAAATCAGCTGTAAGCACCCATTATGTTTTAAACTACTTAATTATATACTTTTGCGCATTATAACACTCGCGATTGGTTCTTGTAGTCCCTTTAACCAGAATTTATTGAAAAAGATACCTGCTTGCTTCGACATCAAAGTTTCATAAAGCCCTTAAACCGTTCAAATAAGTCTTTATCTGCATGCCTATAAAAGTAATATTTTCGAAGTTTATCCTTTAATTTCTTTCAGCAACGAAAATTTTCATTTCAGTACCTGTTAACATAACCTAAAAGTAGTCAGCCCTCTATTAACCAAACACAATCGCATACAAATTCCCACATACTATACAACGCATAGTTCGCGAATTCCATAAGTGAATGTGTGTCGTTTCTCAATGGGCGCTCAATAGAGCTGCGCGCGCGCCGATTTGTGACAGATATATGAGAACGACGGCGCCGGCGCAAGCTCGCGTGCGTGGCTCGAGTTAGGGGGAGGACATATTGATGGGTAAACAAAGAGAATTGCAACAAGTGTACCACAAATAAAATGTAAATGTGTACTTATCCGAATTCAAATATATTGGGAAAGAAGAGGGACATAATGATTTAGTACAGTAAAAAAGTGAGACAAATAAGAACGAAAGAAAAAACATTTATATGGAACTTGTACGAAAGAAATAATAAAATAAAAATGTATATGTGTTTGTGTGTAGATTGATTTAAATATTGATCAGATACCACAGCAATTTAAGCAATAATTTAAAATGACAAGGATAAAACCTACGAAGTTAATCTAGAATAGTAAATAAGGATAACTTAGATCTTTTATTAGGTGTTCAAGTTACTCAACTTTTCTCACTTCTCTTGCTATAAGTGAAGAATTATAAATAAATAAGTGAAATTGGGGTGAGAGGGAGTATCAGACTTATACTGACTAAAATACACCTATGTTCCATCAGTTCCTCTTTGTGTCCAGGCCCGCGGTTACCTTTTCGGAACAATCCCCCAGCACTAGTAACTATAGGGTTACTTGGCTTACGAAATATTACGTTTTTAAGATGCAGAAAATACACTGATTGATTAAGGACATAATGAAACGTTTAAATTGCAAACAACAAAGTAATTAAACTGTTAGTACTTAGTACTCCTAAGTTTCCCGTCACCAATAAACTATTTCGGCCGGCGACGGTGTGCACACATCCTTATATATCAGAAGTTATGACTTACAGCCACTTATCAACTTTGTATGCAACACAATGCAGCCAACAGAATGGAAATAATTTTATGCCGCATAAACTAACGGAAGGCTGGTATTTTGATTGTGATGCTGATGATTTTGTAATAGAAACGGTTACTGAAGTTAATTCTGAAAGTAACTGAGAAGAGAGAGAAGTTATAGGGAAATATGTTGTCAATGAACAGGTGCTGTGGAGGAATGAGAAATGCGGAGTATTTGTATGTGGATGGCCCAGGGTAGGAGATCGGTTGGACAAATTGTGTGAATGTTATCTCAAGATTACGCTGAAACGAGATTTTTATAAATTAAATAAATAGGCTGCCATGCTCTATAGCGCGTCTTGCTGGTTTTCACAGAGTAAATAAACTTTTTACAAAAAGAGACCTGATTATATAAAGTACCTAAAGCTTAGACTTTATAAAAATAAACTTTTTTATAAACTTTAGTGATACGAAATCTTTTGTTTCCATTTGCTGTACAATTTACGTAATATTTAAAAAAATATTTAAATATAATATAAAAATAACAAAAAAAATCTATTTAAAATTAACTAAAATAAATATGGCTTCGAAAAACTCCTACGCATTGCTATCGCCTAGATATCTGCCCAAAAGACCGGCGGCGTTTCTTTTCTGATTTCTGGATTTCCAGGATCTTTAAGTCGTAGTTCGCTGTCCGGCCGTCCGGACCAAGCCCAAGTCGTCGACGGCGCGCACTGTTCCCGCGCGCCTCAAGGAGTTGTCAGCAACAGCAGGGGCCCAGCCGGGTCGAAGCCTACTGGGGCCAGGGTTATCCGAAAGGGCGCTCGAGCCCCGGTACGAAGGCTAGAAGAAACGGGATGGGTTTTTTAGTCAGTAAGAGTCTGTCACTATCTCCCGCTCCGCCCAAGGGCGGGGGATGTCAATGCATGATTTTTCCCATCGAAAAAAAAAAAGGATCTTTAAGTCAAGTCAAGAGCGAATAAGTTACTTGAAAGCAAGCGTACTCTATCGTCACTTTTTATCAGGTGAGAAAGTGGTCAAGCCCGAAATATTAAAAAAATCTAGATAGATTAAATATAGAGGGATATAGATTATATGTATAATATTATGTAGACTCCATAGATTTATGTTAGTTTTTTATTATTTTGGTGTACTTACTATAAAGTATATTCTAGTCTATCCTAGGATTTAAATTACTTTTCAATAATTACTAATGTATTCTCTGTTTTATCCACAGGTAAGCCACACTTGGATTAAGACGCACTCATAAACACGTAAGTACCGTAGTTTATACCGGTAATGAGTTTTACGGTATACGGTAAATAATATAACGTCTTCCGTTGCGCGTTCTGTTAGCTTGATTTATATCTTAGTGCCTTATGGGCATGCAATGAACTGTATATTGAGAGTGTTCAGTCGTAAAATCATTATAGGTGGGTGATAGTTTTATCAACTTAATGGTAGAGGTTTTATGTATGTGATGATTAGCTAAGAATAACTGCCTTATTTACTTCGCGATTTATAACTATTGAGCATGGGGTCCTGAGTATGATTTTGGTGTTGAGCAAAAAATGCTATATGGTTTAACCTGCAAAATGAGTTGCTCTGCCAGGAGTTAAGAAGCTGGTAGTCTCCCACCCCGTGCCTCAGAAAGTACGTAAAGCCTTTGGTCCTTCGCCAGATATCTCTCCGGTCGTGTCGAATTGCCGTCCCATCAGAATGTGAGGGTTAGGGAACAGAGACCACACCTATGTTTGCGCACACACTTCTCTTCATGATTGCCTATATAGATCGCCTACAGTGACCGTAAGTCAGAAAGATTTGGATGTGCAGCCAGTCTTCACCGTGAATCTTTTATTCCGAAGTTTTCTTTGACTAGTCTTTTTGGCTCACTCACTGCAAGCAGTAGGCTAAAACCCTTAGACCCAAGGTAACAGTTTATCCCTGAGATTTTTTTCATTAAACTAGAATACATTTATTTCGAAAATTACACGGAATGTGGAATATAGGGCGGGCGTAATCGCTAGCAAAGAGCTAGTAACTTTTTTTCTAAATTTTAATTTGGTAATTTTTTTCTGCAATACTTTTATTTTTCTTAAAAAAAAACTACATCTATGATTAAGTTAGAACTACATTACGCACACGTGTGCCACACTAGCCGATCTGGGAGTATCGGCCTTCGTGCATTTTTTATGGAAACTAGACTTGTAGAGCTACACTTGATCCACGCCACGCGACGCCACGCAACGCGCCGTTACGTACGAATCAAGCGTGTCCGTCAGTCTAATGAAATTCTAGACTATCAATACCCAACCACCTCAAACTCTGCCCACCCAATATCACAGCAGCGTGAACTCGCCGACATCAACATGGCGTCTAAGCCGAGCATCAGTTACCGCGCCTAATAACGTTTTGCATTAATATGTTAATGGCCGCACAGTGGGCACACGGTGGCCATCATGCGCCATCGGTTGGACACTGGCCAATGTGCAAATTGCACATTTTTGTTCCGGTATGAATTGATAGTGGTGTGGATTACAATGGATATGAGATTTGGAGATAGAACTACCGGTTTTCTTTTAAAGTAAAACGTATTTCAGATATTATAATCAGCCTTTTAATGTTCCCACTGCTGGGACTCAGGTCTCCTCTCTAGGAGAGGGAAAGGGCCGTAATCCACCACGCGGGCTCAGTGCAGTTTGGTGAATGTCACATGTCTTCAAATTTTTGGTTCTAGGACATGCCGGTTTCCTCACAATGTTTTTTTTTTTCACCGTTTTGAGAGCAGAGTGATGAAGTTACACAAATTAATGCGCCTGGCTGGGTTTGAACTCGCGACCTACAACTCGTAAGTCGGGGCCGTTACCACTCGTACTGTTCTTATTTTAGATATTATAAGTTGAGTATGGCTAAGTTTTCATAGATACATCAACCCTTCAAAGATAAGATATCAGAGATGAGTTTTTTTTTAAATAACGCATCTTGATCTTACTAACAACTAATAATAAGTACCTAATACTAATTGTTTATTTCTCACCACAAAAAAGTTTACAATATAAATGAACTTAATTTAAAAGAACTCGATGCAAAGAAAAATAAATATTGTACTGCTGTATATAAAGTGGTGGCTGTAATATGCGCCAAACGGTATTAACCCTGTCCCCTGAACTAGGTTCTAACCTGTATCTCAGGGTATTAACTACCTGTACGTCATACATATGTTTGCTTCGAGTGGGAGTCGAACCCGCCACACACAGCACAACTGCCAATCATTCAAACACGGCTCCAACAGTGCCATCAAAATGCGTAGCTTGGTAAAGAAGAGCTTAGTGCACAGTGGTTTAGATAAAGGAAAGAAAGGAATTTATATTTAAATATTATGCTTATATTCTACTAGCTTCAGTCAGCGGCTTCACCCGCGTGGAAGTAAATTTCTCCATACAAACTTGGGACCCCCGTTTTATCCCTTAGTGCATTTTGGAAAATCCTCTCGTTAGTCCTCGCCTACGTCAAAAAAGGAAACCTTGTGCAAAAGTAAGTAAACTCTCAATAAAAAATATTCATAAACAAACAAAAAAACAAAAATGTCACTCAATTTATGGAAATATTGCGCAGGCTGCTTATTAATTTATGAATGAATGAACGGTCATAAAAATAGAAAAACACTGCGTAGTATTTTCTAGTAGTAATTGTTTTGAATGATTGATCCAATTATGAATTTACCAATTATGACAAATAGTGGACAATTTTGGGATTTCGATTTTTTTTTTTTTGACTTCACAAATATATTATTATATAGTAACGGGTACGGATAGTCTCATTTTTTACAAATTATTTATAATATTTTGAATTAATTAAAAAATAGGAGTGTACCTTTAATTATATAACAATATGTATTATAATACAGCTGAAAATGATCACCTCAGTGAAGAAAACTTATAACAGAAAAAACAAAGTATTTTTAAAGTATGGTCAGTTTAAGTTGAGCTCAAAGCATTTGAATATTTCAAAGAAATATGATTGATGCTATTGGAATGGAGTTTTCTTAGAATCATTCAATGAAAAATGTTCCAAACAGAATCTCAAGAAAGACTCAATAGTAAATATTTACATTTCTCGTCAGGTTCAAATGGTGTTGCTTCTGATGACGTCATAAAACATTAAAGCATTACCCATTTTGTTTCATCATATTATTAAGTCCACTTATTGGTTTTTATTTAAGTATAGAATCAGAAGTTAACTGCAATATACTTAAAAATAATTAAAGTAGTAAATATCTTAATAATATAATCATCTTTCTGCTTAGACTCTGGCGTTCTCGCTTAATCCATCATGCGGGCCCAGTACAGATAGGTGGATGTCACGTTTTTCGAATTTTAGCTTTTAGGACATACCGGTTTTCTTTAGAAATTTTGCTTCACCGTTTTGAGAGTAGTGGTACTGGTAAAATAATAATTTACACAAAGTAATGCGTCTAGTTGAGTTTGAACCTGCGACTATAAACACTGCTTATAATAAAATATGAAGAGTAAAAAATTTATTTTTATTTGTAAAGAAGAAGCTTTACATTTATATTTTTGTCCAGCACCATAAGCGGCCAGCCCACTGTGCGCCATCAGACGGCCCTAATGACCACTACCATCGTACGTGGCTCCCCGAGCACGGCGCTGACTTGAGCACAAAGTTATTTGATCAACATGCTATAAATTACGGAACCACTAATTATCTTAACGGATCGCTGGCGAAAATTGAATGCTGGTGGGATTAGTTAGTGGTTGTGATGCTGTAGGGTCACTAACCACTGCTGGGATTGATTTAGTAGGTAGGAAACATAGGTTTTGTCTGATAGGGCATTTTACTGTGTTTAGCCCATATTGTCCCACGGCTGGGTAAAGGCCTCCCTCCAGTCCTCCAATGATTATTTCTTTATTAATCTTATTAAATACATTTTTAAATATATCTTAAAAAAGGAATTTTAAAAACAATTAAAAATATAAAAATCAGTATCTCACCGGTATCGGGAACAGGGTTCAAGCTACCGGAGGTCAGGGCTCCAGAGAAAGGAACCTCCTAACTTTATGAGCTGTTTTCAGAAGTACCACTTTCTGAAACAAGCCCTTGATCCAGCCGCATAACGAGAGCCTCCTAAGGTGTCGGTTGAGGCTCTTGGCTATTAATCCATTGGTTGACACGACTATAACATCACGAATTCATGACATGTACAGTGATCGCTGAGTCCACAGTTACTTTATTTATTATTATTTATCAATTGCTTGCAACTTACAGTATGCCATTCTGTATGCACCAAAGCGTATAGTTTGGTGACCAAAGTAAACTCGACACGTAATTACACAAAAGTGAACCTATATAAATATCACAATTTAAAAGTCTTAAGAAAAAGAAAGCATCAATCATTCTCCTATTACTCCCACCAAATCAACATTTTACCCAACAATAAAACAGAAAAAAAAACTAAGCTAATTTTGTCCCCAAATCCCCCTTGTTTGTCCCACAGTGCAATGTCATCAGACTACATATTATAACCCGCGGCGCGGTCCCCAAGGGCCGACCGTTGCTATGGCGACCGGTACATTATTAAGGCTCTAACTCCCAAGCAGTGCCATAAAACAATGACTCTTTGAAGCCTGCTCCTCGGTGACGGCAGGCTAAAATAATTGTTGATTCATTTACAACATTATCAACATATGATTCTGAGTAATACTTTAAGCAAAAAAAAAAAAATAACAACATGATATTTTTTCGCTTGTTTTCCTTACTCCTTTCTAACGGCTTTCATCTTTAGAGATATGTGTACCTACACAAAAAATGGTTAAATGTTCTTTAGAATGTACATAGCTTAAGTAAATCAATCAATATTTCGCAAAGAAAATGGATTTAAAGTTCTGAGGGTATGCGAGCGCAAGCGGCAGTACCTACGAGTAATACATGAATTTAACTGGCCAGATTTTCAAGGGTCTCTACGCCTTAATACCCCCTGGCGATGCTGGGTAATTTCATACTGATTAATTTGCTAAATTCTGATGGAAATTATATCCATCACTTTTGGCTGGTTGGGTTTGAAATGCGAAGGTCAAGTGGCTATTAATTTGTGGACATTTGAGATATGGAGTGAAATTATTGTAATCCAACTTTGTCGTATGGATAAATCTTATATGACTTTGATTTTAGTACAATTTTACACTGTGTGTTTTTTTGTTTTTTTTTTTTTATTGCGCGTCTAATGAGAGTGTGTGCGTCATCTCCTGCTGTTAGTAGTGTTGTTTTAAGAAATTAGTTACCTTAATTGTACAAAAGAATAAGGGAATGAAAATCACATTAAATGGAAATCGCACTACATTGGGAGCGCATCTGTATTGGTATCTACGCACGCGCACACAAATACTCCAGAAATGCAATCAAGACTTATTAAATATTACTCAGGAATAAAGCAGCTACTATATCTATCTGCTGGTTCTAAGCTCCCCACCAATTTTCAGTCAAATCAGATCAGTCGTTCTTGAGTTATAAATAGTGCAAGTAACACGACTTTCTTATATATATATAGATTTTAAATAATCAAGAATTGCTTTAGTATATAAAAACTCATTCTGAACTTAACTCTTTGAATGTCGTAATTAGAGACACAATAGAAAGACAATTACCTTATGTCGGACAGTGTAACTTAAGACATTCGAAAGGTTTAGAAAGAAAAAGAACTACTTTCAAGATTTCCGTTTATTAAGTACTAGCTTTTGCCCGCGGCTTCACTCGCTTACATAAAATATAGCAGAAGTCACTTAGGAATAAAGCAGCTTTTGGCAGGTGATAAAAATTTTTGCAAACGGACCAGTACTTCCAGAGATTACATCCTACAAACAAATAACAAAATTCATTTCTTTATAATATTTTTGTAGTTGTTCTGTGTTGATTTCGGCTAGTTAACTTGACTGTTTCCCATCAGAGTCATAGTAAATTAGAGCATAGATAAGTTGGCCATTCCGTCTACATTTTTTCTTATCTTTACAACCGAAGTATCGGTGTGTAAGTTAGTTGCATCCTCATTATTTTAAACTTAATTGCTACAAACTCATTCGTCACACACTATTTAGAAAACAATAGTGTCATAAAGTGCTATTTGTCGTAACTCCGGATGACACTTACTCGATGGTACGTTGTTGTTTGTGTCCATTGTAGGCATCAATTTATAGGGTTATTTTTAAAACACTGGCAACCTCTCAAGACTATGTTAATAACATCACAATCAACAACTTTTGTTGTATGACTTTTAAAAGTTCATCATATTTTAGTTCATCAGATTCTCATACAAAAATAATAAAAAATAAATAAATTTAACGTTCTATATACTGCGAAGTCTATGCAAAGCAAGCGATAGTATAATAGCGGAAGGAAGCGGGGATTGTGCGAGGGAGTCGTAGGTGGGTACAGCAAAATACAGAGTTGTAAAACAGCGAAATCTTGAAGGTTGGTTTTTGGGAAAGTATTATGTTTTGTAAAAAGTCATAGAACAAAAGTTGTTGTATAAGATGTTAGTATTACAGTCCTGCAAGATTATTAATGCTTTGCAAATAATGTAAGCATTAATAATGCCTGTGTACAGTACGCACTAGATTACGCGTGCCGAACACTCACTTCAATCGACTCGGCTGTAATTTAGTTCGTACACCTTAAACTTTATACTATGTTGAGCGAAACGCGTAAGTGCGAAACAACTATCCTCTAAAATCTTTGTGAAAAAAGCGTGGGGTTCTCGATTTACGAAAAATATGGCACAAAGCGCCCTACGCTTTTATCATAATAATATTAATATTTTTCATTCATTATTATTAGCTTCTATCAATATTGAAAAATATTTTACACTTTTTAGTTTGATATTATGCTATGAAAGCGGCTATGAAAACGACGAAAGATTAAAAAAAACTAATTTTTTTTTTAATCTTTCGTCGTTTCGTGTAACAGTGGACTCGCACACATCAGCGGTAACTGTGCGACAGTGCGACCCAGACGCGCGACCGGAACGCAGCAGTTAACTACACGATTGCAACACTGAACTCTGAACATGGCTCCGATGTCCATATCCGTTTTATTCATTTGTTTATTTACAAATAGGCTAGGTATGAGAGCAGTTATGACTCATTGGTAGCCCCGACTTACGAGTTTATAGAAAACAAGCCAGGCTTATTATTATGTGTACAGCAGCGTCAACATCATAATTTTGAGAAAATCACCGTTTTAAGAAAATCACCTTTTGAGAAAATGGTGAAGTAAAACATCATGACGAAACCGGTATATCCTGGAACCAAAAATTCGAAGACAAACAAAAATACCAGACAACTACGAGTGTCATAACTCGTAGTTGTCTGGTATTTTTGCTTAACTGAACCTTTTGGGCGCTAACGTGAGACTAGCAATGTTTTTTCAAATAAATCTTTCTTTCTTTTTTCTTTCTTTCTTACTTTCACCAATCAGCGCTGGGTTGACCATTATTATAGGGCCTCTATAGTTCAATACATTAATCCACCAGTCTAACTTCATAATAACATCAATTACCACGCCTGGCAGCTCCTTGACTTCTAATGCGCTGCTGATACGTTTGTTTACTATCTGGAGTTCAGTCACAACGCTCGGTGATAATTATTTGTCGAAGCGAGTGCACTGTTTCAGTGATTACGGGGTAAAGTCGGGTTCAGATGGGAGTAGTAGCTGGGACTAATTACTTGACTGCAGTTTTAAAATCGTTCTAGAATTTATCTATATAAAGTTGGGTCATATGTGTAGTTATCTAGGATATAAAAAAAAATGCATCTCTGCTTTCATTATCAGGCGATATAATATAATAATAATAATGTATTTATAAATTTGACAATGCAGGCCCTTTTTTTAGTAATATCGGCATACAAATCATTTGTTTATTATAACGTGAAAACATGTAATGTCTTCGAGCTTACACTAGTTTTTATTACAAATTTGAAATACGCTCTACTCACATACACGAGACGCCCAAACCCAGAAAAACTATCTTTAGGCAATACAAATGTTATCCGTGTGGGAATCGACTCGTGACATGCAGCCAGCAGCTCAACCATTGCGCCAACCATAACGTCATTTTAAGAATACATTTTAAACAAAGCTTCTCATTATAATAATAATATGGGCCTTACTTGTTCAGCAAGGGCTTTAACGATAAAATCTCTAACAAACAAACTACTCTCCAGCCCCCAGCTCTGCCCGTCTGCGCCCACTCTTACACCACAATTAATTACTCCGCGGGCACACACCTCTAATTAAAACTGATCGCCAATAATTAATACATTAATTGAATCGATATGATATTCACGCCGTTTTCACTTAATTCTGTACCAAGTCTGAATTATTCAACTGGTTAATTATTTAGTTTGGACGCTAAAGGTGCATTTGTTATGTTGATTGATCACCGAGCTGATTGACCTGAGTAACGATTACTGATATACCTTTTAACATAAGCTTATAGCATAATCAGCCTGTTAATATTCCCACTGCTGGGACTCAGGCCTCCTCTCTAGGAGAGGGAATGGGCTGTACCTAATCCACCCAGACCCAGTGCGGGTTGGTGAATGTCACACAATTACAGAAAGTTATACGCCTAGCTGAGTTTGAACCCAACTCTTAAGTCGGGGCCGTTACCACTCGGCCGCCACTGCTCATACCTTGCTGATATACCTATTAAAAGCGACCAATCTGCGACACATAACCGCTCCTATGTAATTATGTCGTTATTACATATCGTTCTCTACATATTTTTGTAACTCAGATATCTTGTGGTAGGTATACCTAAGTTCAAAGTGTAGCTTCATAGACACGTATTAGTCATAATACGCTTGGTATACGCCTGTGTGAAGCTTACATACAAAATTATGAAACTCTGTCGACGAAGCGGCAGCAGCATCGTGCCTTCACAAGCGCGTAGCTTCATAGACGCAACACGACCGACATCGTGATGCGTATATGAAGCTACGCGTCCGCAGATAATATGACTTAATTTCAATCGAAATGTCACCCAAACACCATTGGGCCTTAAGCAGTAGGTTAGAGGTACGCAGAGTAGGGTGTTACAAAGTCCCACAAACGTCAGTTGAAATGGGAGGAGCCTTCGACCAGACGGGTATTGGGTCAGGTCCGGGCAACTGTCTGATAGTTGATTTCAGACTGATTTGAATTTTTAGTTCCTATGTTAGTTAGTGTTTTACGAGCGACAGGACAGAATGGAAGATAAAAATGTGTTGCGCCGACCCCAAGTAATAAGGGCAGAAAGAAGAAGAAGAAAGAAATGTTACGATATAGATTTCGCTGCACTAGGTTCAAAATATCTTATTTATTATTTGCCTTAATGAGGAGATTTGCACTCGAAGGGTTACATAGGTACAGTGCCCATTTATTGTACATAGATGATGTTACTGATAGAATATGCTTCCTACTACCCAGCTAATTAGTTTACCAAAATATATCTTTACAAAACCCATTTTCTTTACAAAGTTTCTCGCACAATGTTTTACATTACATTCTATTCATCGGGTCCGAACTCGGGCGCACCGGTGTTATTTATTTAGCCCGCGCTAAGTGCCACTCAAACACTGTCTTAATTAACCGAAACTGAGAGATGCTGCAATGGTTAGGTAGCGTCTTGTGTCATAAGTGATAGCGATTTACGGACACGCTTATTACATACAGTATGTAATGTAATAATAAGCTTGCCCGTAAATCGCTATCACAGTACAGTGAGGATAGTTAATACTATCCTGTTGAATGTGTAGTCAAAAACTTGGTCTGTCTCTGAACCCAAGCTTATTACTTAATGCGTCTTGCTTTGAAAGTCCTGTAGAAAAGTAACAATTTATTTAAATAAAATTAAAGTTGATCACTATACTGCCATAAAGTTATTTTTTTTATAACTTTGTACTTGACTGTGATCCCACCTGATGGTAAGCAGTGATGCAATCGTTGATGATGAAGCACACTAGTTTACTAAGACCATTTTCACTCTAGCCTTGAAGTCACCTAAATTGTAATCAGAGTGGAAGACCGCAGCAGGCAAATATTCCGAGTCATTCAATTTTTCGTAGAAATTTAATGAACCCGTAGAACTAATGATTTTCAAAATTAGTTTTTCTATAGGGAAAAATGGATCTTTATTAAAAAAAAAAACTGTTCAACTGTTTTTTTTTATCATGTATAGGCTCGCGTTTGACCTCTGTCTCCCCTGATGGAAACCGATGATGTCGCCAACAATGGAGCACGCTTGCCTTAAAGAACGATGTAACTAGTTCCCGCTTGCGCCTCTCAGCGTGTCCGCTTCTCACTCAGGTTTGCATTTCGCCCGCTGTTCATAAATTCGTAATTAAATACTGAACTACCGGCTTCTCTCGTTACTGTGGAATATATTTAATTTTTCTCCCTCAAACTGTAGCTGAACATAATTCCATACACTTCGCCATGGTTCCACTTGACGGTTTGATGCCTGTCTTGTAAAAACTGTAATGAAGTTTTTTTTTATTCTACAACTGAGAACAGCCTTTGTTCATGAGCTCGACTTTAGGAAAGGTAGCCAATACTGCTTTCTGAATCAAGACCTTGATTTAGTCGCCTAACGAGAGCCTCCTAAATAATGTTATATAAATAACATTATTATTATTATTTGTTACTGTCGCAAATCATATTTTAATGAACATAGAACGAGGCACTAATCTGCAAAATGTAAAAAAAAAAAAATTATTTATTTTATTATTATTATTTTTTTTAAAGAAACCTTACGGACTAATAACATAATTGTTTTTTTTTTTATAGGTATGGAAAATTGCTAATTAAAAGCTTTTTTCTTACGAAAGAAAATAAGAATATTTTCTTTCGTTAACATTTTGGGGAGTGTGAACTGGAATTGCACAATCTAATTTCACCAGGTCCAGTCCATCATCGGACCACTAGACGAACGGCTTTGCGCTACCGGTACATGGTAGACATCCAACCTATACGTACAAAGCGTTTGGGGAACATTTATTTTTTCAACCAAGGAGTGGAATTCCCTATCGGAGTCTGTGTTTCCTGATAGCTACAACTTAGAGGTCTTTAAGTCGAGAGTAAGCAGGTTGCTTCTAGGCAAGCGTACTCCATCATCAGCACATTATCGCTTACCGTCAGGTGAGATAGTGTCACACGCGAGTCTATCAATAATAATGAAAAATAAACATTACCAAGCGATTTCATCGAACAAATCATTCTAAAGTTCGTACTGGTCTGTGTGTTGCAATTGGTAGTTCTTTTTTGGATGTAGGGAATGGACTACAGTAACTCAATTATCAATTTAAAGCAACGTATCCGCTAGCTGTGCGGTCACTGGTTCTATTCCGCAGTCCATACTACTTGCATGACCCATTTCTTTTTAATATAGTTAGCTGTTTATATTTGTATGTATTGATAGCACTGGCACATGTTACGGATGATAAAGTATTGCCTCACATTGGAATATATGTAAATGTATTCGTCAGCTTGTGTTCTGTACTTATTGCTAAGGAGCTTTATAGACAGCAGAGTTTGAAATGGATAGACTATAATAATTAATATGATATGGTGCTCTTAATCATAGCTACATCAACTTCATTTCAACCGAAAACTTTAGGACATAGGCCTCCTCCTGCTGTCAACACAACGACCGGTCTTGTTTATCTCGCATCTATCAGGTTCCCGCAACTCTCAGCATGTCATCGGTCTACCTTGTGGGAGGCCTATACCTACGTCTTCCAGTACGAGTTTGCAGCTCCAGAACATTTCGGCCCGGTTGACCAACTATTCTGAGTGCAATGCCCTTGCCCACTTAGCGATTCTTCAGGTTGTGTACTGACACAACCTGAAGAACAAGACTTTGGTTCTCTAATTGCGTGATCTACGCAAGCTAAGTTCGAGCTACAAACCATCCTAATGATCGAACATAATGAGTCTCCTATAATATAATATTTCACAACTATCACACAACGCCGTCTAGTCCCAAGCTAAACAGAGCTTGTGATATGAGTACTTATAGGCAACTGATAAACATACTTATATATTTCTTAATACATACAATATACCTAATTTAGATAAGTTACACCCGGACACAGAACAAATTTTAATGATCATACTCATCACATAAATATTTGTCCTGGGTGGGGATCGAACCCACGACCTCCAGCATAGCAGTCAGGGCCACTAATCCTTTATTCCGAGAGTCGCAGTGACTTCTATAAAAAAGCCGCAGCCCTGGCAGGCATATTGGTACTAATTGGTTCATCAATTTTGCTGGCATCCCTTTGAGGTGCTCGTGGACACAAAGCGCCGTGACTCGGCCTTGGGTCTTAGCGGATGGGAGGACGGCAAGCTAGCCATAGCAAGGCGTAAGGCTTGTCTCCGTATCACGGTTTCGGCCGCCTCCTTTGCTTACATAGTGTAGAATATCTAGCATACAAACAAAAAGACAAACATCCGAACAGACATCATCTTCAATCATATAACGTTCTTTTATCGTCTTAATTAATTCTAAAACACGTTTAGATCAGCTTTCTGCACTACTAATAGATTTATAGTTGACACGATTGAAACGTAACTGCACAGTAATGAACAGAAAATTAACTACTAAAGCGACTGCAGTTACTCAACAATCAAGTAATGATATAATTGATAGGGGCTGCTCAGTTTATTGTGTAGGATCACTGGGCTGACTCAGTCCATCAGCATTGTGTAATAGGTGCGATTGATTAATTACTACTGGATCTGATGACCATTTCCAGTCAAGCTGAAGAGAAAACTCTAATTTATATAACAAGAACGTCTCTTTACTTTAGGCGTCAAGTAATGGCTAATTAATAAACACTTGACTCAACAGAAAGCATTGTTTGTCAATCATTTATTCCGGGAGTGCCTACTCCCTTGGATAATTTTCGACTTTCACGCAGACGAATAGAAAAGGTAGAAGAAAGTTTGTCATGTACAAGTAGTAAAATAGATTATTATATGGTTTAATTCATTAAACCCCAAGCGAACGCCGGCGTTCGCGCACCTATTGTCTTTCAATTGTGTCTGCAATTATCACAATTGAAAGGTTAAGAATAAATCTTTTTTTATTGCTATAAACTAGTGCTTGACTGCGATCCCGCCTGATTGTCAGCAGTGATGCAATCTCTGATGGTGAGACGCACTAGTTTATGAGCCTATTAGCTCTTACTTTGAAGACACTCAAATTATAATCGGATGGGAAGACCGCTGCAAGCGGTATAAACGACGAGGTGAAACGCTTAGTCCGGACCGTAGAGATTTCAACAACGGATATTGGGTGGATACTCGACGTGTCGTACGTTGGGTTGTTCCATGGTAGAATTGAGATGGCAGAATCAAGTCATGCAATTTCTGCGCACACTCTCCATAATGCATCCTGTAAAACACCGAAAAGCTGGCTATCCTACGCCTGCTCAAGGCTTTGAAGGTTGGACTTAACCAAATAAAATATCTTCAAGAAAATAAAACATAACCAAAATATTTCTGATCATAGAATAGAAAATGAACAGTTCCAAGCAGTTGACTATTTATATTTATTTATTTATTAAATTCAAATAGAACGGCTGAAGCCAATTACACTATTTAAACACATAACACAAAAACAGAAAACAATAAAACATTAAAATTAACACAGACAAGTCACATGTCGCGCAGGACTTTCATGACTTTGAAGACAATAAAGACGGAGAAAAATTGTCCCCTAAGCATCGCCACAGGACCTGTCCTATGCGTCTTGCATTCATCTGATTCCCGCAACGCTCACAAGGTCATCCAGTCGACCTGGTGGGAGGTCTGTGAACGCTGCGTCTTCTAGAACGCGGTCACCACTCTCGAATCTTTCGGCTCCCCATTGAGCATCTCTTATACGAACAATGTGCCCTGCCCACTGCCTCTGATTCTTCGGCATATGTCGGTAACTTATTCCAGTAATCGCAACTTATCACCATATAAACATAAGTCTATGATAACTCCCATCAAGCCATACTCAGACAGTTCACTTTCCTTATTTAGACGGTTTGTTGACAAAAGTAATCAGCTAATTGCTATCTGTGTTGGTCGATCAAGTGTTTAATGTTGTGTCAGCTGCAGCATTAGTTACGCTGACATGGTCATATAATGTTAGCCTTTACACAAGTTTTTTATTTTGTGTTAGTGTTTAATTCTAATCTTTATTTAGTTATATTCATAAAACCAAATCAAATCAAAAACATTTATTTCAAATAGACCATTTGCCGTTTTGAATAGTGCAAGTAATATAGCAGGAAAATTGAAGCTAAATTGCACGTTCCAAAGCGTAGATCTCTATGGAGCAGAACGTGCAAGAAACTCCATGGAGATAATAATGATCCTAGGGTAAATACTTCATGGGTTGCGAGATTGTTCCTAAGAGTCACCGCTGTTAGAACGTACAGGCTAACTGAATGAATACGGGTTGGTTTTAGCCACTATAAGTCTGACGATTCCTCTCGCTGCGCTCAGGGCAGGTGGAGTTATTATCTATACTTAATATTATAAAAAGGTAAGGTTTGGTTTTTCGTTTTATTGTTTGTACGAGGTAATCTCTGAAAATACTGGTCCGATAGAAGAAAGCTGCTTTATTCTTAAGTAACATAGGCACAATTTTATGTACGAAAATTGGGTAAAAAATGAATAATTGGGTGCATGATATTGCATTGACCTACTTAAGACAAAGTTAGAAAGCGTAACAAATGTGTCAACTAATTTCGATGGCACCCCAACCCTTTGAACCTAAACGCAGCTGTTATAACTATGATGAAGTAATATGCAGCTACGGTAAGGTATCCATCATACTTTAGAATTAATTTAATTTGTAAACATAAAATAAAAACAGTGACTCTCCTCTCTGACGAAACTTTTTAAAGAATTATGTTACTATTAAACCTGCTCGTGGCTAATAACAAGATTAAAAACGCTTCCCAAAGCCCTCCTGTGGATGGGTGATCTTACCATATTGAACTTTGAAAAGCACGTTAAGTTGTTGGTTCTGGCTGTTATGTGTACATCTCTGACAGTTGTTATGGATAGTCAGAAGCCAAGAAATTGACACCAGTCATGCCAAATAGCGTCTTACCCAATTACTGGGTTGTGGAGATCGGAGAGGCAGTCAATTCTTGTGAAATTTTGATATCCACTGGTTCGAATGGAAGCCAACCCCAAAATAGTAAAAAAGAAAAGATAGAAAAACATTTTATTTGGCAAAAAAGACCCATTTAAATTAAGACTAACAAATAGCAGATTACAAATATTTTCCATTTAAGTTGGAAAAAGGCAAGGCCAATATAATCACATTACTCTTAATCATACTATTAAAATACCAAGCCACTTCATACTCTAGAATCATCTTCCAGCACAAGCTAATGTCAGTCTTTCATGGCTATCTATGTGTAAGAAGTCCATCTGATAGGTGCCAATTTAAACTGCAGTTATATTCAAGTTACTATAATACTATACTAATCCTATAGTTAAATATACAATGCCACTTCATCCACCCTTATTGTTTTAAAGGCCAAGGATATATAAATAGTCATATACGCGGAAAAGGAATATCTTCCGCCTGACCGATTCGAGAATCCAATCCTAAAGCGCCGTTCCACGAACCGACTTCCAACTTGGTGCCAAAAACAACTCTATAGCAAGTATAGCAACCCATTTCATGAAACGAGTAGTTTAATTTAGTTTTAGTGATTTCTGCAACAAACTATTTGGAGTCGTTTGTAATAATGAAATCTTTGAGTTGACTATTAAGTTGAATGTCTTGGAATACATAGTTTTCTTGAGAAAATTTGTTTGTATGAAATTCTGGACTTCCGTTTATGATAGTTCAAGAAATATATTTTATAACTAGCCAGCGTCTTTGGCTTCTTGAAAGTTGGTTTTTCTTTACAAAATTTGGGACTACGTTTTATCCTCATAAGAGACGAATTTTAGAAAATTGTTTCTTTGAGTATGCCTACGTCATAATAACAATCTACATGCTTTTTCAGCGCAATCCATTCAGTAGTTTGAGCAGTGTGTTGATAGATCGGTCAGAAACGGTTGCCTTTTACTTTATACCTAGATTATAAATTATTTTGATTATGACGTAATTTTTATGGTTACCAACTGTTCTATATTGGCTTCTGTTGCTAATACATGTGCCTACAATCCCAATCGCAATGAATGGTTGTGTTTCAACTTTATCAGCATGCTTGGCAAACAAATTGGATCGGATTGTTAAGTGCTTGACAAAGATGCAGTTGCAAATATTCTTTTCTTATCCTTGTATCCCTTGGATATCTCTAGCAGTTTTTATCAGAGCATCGTCATCCTTTTATCCTTATCACTGTTTTATGAGGTTGGCACATTATTATCCTTTCCTTCCATACATCTTCACTGAATGTAAGTAAAAAACGTGTTGCGTCGACCCCATGTAACATGAAACAAGGGTGGAAGGATAATGAGATGACGATAACAACTTCACAAACTGTCATCGCAGTATACAATGTGGAGACGATAATACAGTTATAAATAAAAGTATTGGCAATACTGATATTGAACAATTTTTATTAGAAGACCAACCAAAAAATCGCGACATAAAATCAGCAGTTATTTAAATTTCTGGAAGCTTTAGTGCTGGTCCCATACTTAAAGATGTTCATAATAAGTAATTTTTTGTTGCGTTAAAAATTAGAGAGTGAATTTTGTAAAATCCTCTCTTAGTGCTCGCCTACGCCATAAAAGGTCATAAAGGTGTGCAAAATTGCATGCTTTTAATCCTAGTAGTTTCAACTGTGCATTGACATGTCAATCAGTCCAATTCTCTTTTTATAAAAGATAAAAACTTTAGAATGTACAAAATAACTTGTCCTTTGCTACAACTGTCTGTTTATCTGCTAACTCCTTCTGAACCATGAAACGTAACTTAATGCGGTTTTCCCTAATTTCAAGAACAATAATTCAAGAATGTTTATGATTATAATTTGCACGCATGCAAAGCCAGGACGGGTTACTAGTGTATATATATCCATTTACCCGTCGTTCCTTTAGTCTTCCATTACTTTTATCATATCATGCTTGACTAGTTTTTTAATTAGAACACATTCAATAACTTTTTCAGTGCGTGAAACTTTAATGAACAATAAATGAATTACGCAAGCACCGGTCAGTGACTCGAGGTGTGGGCAGGATGTTGCTAAATGGCTCACAATGCCTCCCGCGGGTAATGTGTTCGGTTCCGGGTTGATGATGAAAGTTATAAGCGTGCTTAGGTACTTTAGTCTTGATTGTATTCTTAGAGATTTGTGAGAAGGTTGTTTTACTTCACATAAATCTTTAATCTCAATCAAATCTCAATCTCATCCTTAATGTAAGCAGTGTCTATCTATAGTCTATTTATACCTGTTTCTATCAAGCAGTCTGTTAGTTGATCTATTAAATATATTTCAGTCTAAAACTTAGCAATATCAGCGAATGCTAAATAGTAACTTTAAAATTTTACATGGTCACTCAGCATGAAATATTTCTAGACCTATGATCTGGAATGAGCTATCTTCAGCTATCAAATTCCTGACTAGTTCTCTTCCATATTATAGAGAAGATTCTTTGGTTTAACCACAAAATAAAAAAAGTTGTGTAAAACCTTACTCTGCGGTTTATAGTCAAGCGAATAAAATTCTCTGATCTCCACATTCTTTAAGGCGTCCTGATTCTGTTAAAAGTTGTTCCTTTTTATAACATTTGCCTTTTTGAAACCAGAATTTATTTAGACTATCTGGATATTTAACGAATTTTGACAGTTCTGCTTACTTCTAAAGTTCCTGCCACACACAACACAAAACAAAGTAAAGCAACTCCTAGATCATAAACTTGTAAAGCTGTACAATTTCTTCGAAAGTTTTCTCACAACGAAATAAATTGCGCGATCATTATTCCCTCATTCGCTCCAATCACAGGCGCGGTAGCTTTAGCGCAGGACCTAGCATAATAATAAATATGTAAATTGTTGGCGTGTTGCGCGCACGCAAGCCAGTGTCATGGCGCCGGCACGCCAGGCGCACGCGCATGCTGCGCCGTAAAAACCGTTCGAAATTCAAAAGCTTTTTTCCGTGCAATATTTTTTTTCTACTTTGTTTTGTTTTTTTTTCTTGTGCCTTTGTGAGAAGTGATGTGTGTTTATTGTCTAATAGGATTATAGTGTTCTGTTATCCTATGATGGGTTTCGAGTGTCATGTCTCATACTCGTATTTCTGGACTAAGTGCATTCGACGGTTTCGCTTGAATTGGTTTTGAGTTCGTAATTAATGCCCTTATACATTGAACCTTCACCTAATAAAGAGAATTGGCTGGTCGTCGTTGAGAGGTTTTGCAATTATTGAGTTGACAATTTTAAATCTGTTTAAGCAAACATATTGAATTGCTGTGTCCAAAATTTAAATTGCAGTTGCTCTTGTTTTTATTCATGATTCTGCAAAATAACTGAGGCGGCAAAACAAAACATTACATTAACGTTAGTCACGGTAATAGTTTTGCTTACCCAAGACAATGCTCAGCTGATCAACATAATTTACATTTCAAATTATATTTATAAAATGTAGGTAAGAACTTCATCAATTAAATCAAGAAACTGTATTGCAGCAGTGCTTTGTGATGTAAACATAGACTTTACACTACTGCGATTTTTTGATAATATATTTTATTTGACCATGTTCTTATTATTATTCGGGTTCACGGTTTAAAGTAACGTTTGATAAGGAATTGCCTGAATAAAATTCTTCTGGAACTAGAAATTTTTCTTATGGGATCCCAATAATCCTCAAAACTTTCTCATCCAAAATAATATCAGCATCGATATTCATCTCTGAATGAATCACTAACACTATATCTTTCTTGTTATTATATAGACGAAAGATTTGTAATTTTGAATGTAATGAAATGAAACCCTAAAACGACTGAACTGATTACAAAAAATAATTAACCTGAATGCTACTTTTTTATCACTGAGTAACATAGGCATGAGTATATTTTCCACTAACGCGCGGGTGTAGTCGTTGGTAGTATATACCAATCAATAATATATTCATCTATATAATTTATCGATATATCTAGAGTTGCCAACCGTACTCTAATAATTTTATTGTAAAGTATTCTACTCTATTTTGCACAGGAATATTTTATAATCAACGAACACAATCTACTAAGCTAAAATAACCGTCTTATTTTAAATCTGATTGTAAATAAAACTGATTGTAATCCTGCCAATACAGTTTTTCTGACAGAATTTTCAAAATACTATGAAAGCCATGGCTTCATTGCGGCACAATTATTTTAAAATATCGAAATGTTTGTTTGGACAATTAAGGGTTTTAAAATTCAAAATTAATTATAAACGGTTCCAATTGGTCGTTTCCTATGGAGAAGCACCGGCAAAAATCTCCATGGTTTCTTTTATCTAAAAACGTACTCTACATTTCTCCATTCAACTCTATTTCTTCTAAAAAGCTGGCAACACTAGGTATATCCGTCATATAGCGATCTACATTTCTCTAATATCTCCATATCAAGTTGATATTCAGGGTATTCTGTAACGGGACTGGTTTCCTTGGCCGGTTGCGAAGTGACGTCATCAGCTGCCCGCACATATACAGACATATATACAGTTATATATATGTTGATGCAACCTTATGCAAGGAGAGCATGTTATATTTCTTGGTCCTGCGCTGGATATGGTGGTAAAGTTATTAGCTTTGAGGTTATTTCGTATAGGATCTGTAGGTCTATGTGTCTTCAGTTTACTATTAAAAAGCAAGTAAATCGATTAAAGCTATTAATTAATGACAATAATAGTCTTTTTTTAACGCTGAAAAATTATCACTTAACTTCTCTCGCTCTGAGTTGAATATAAAGGACTATCAAAACTGAATTTAACTGACTAAAACCAACACCTGTTACTTCAGGGTTACTATGACTCCAACAATTCTACAGCCCGTGCAGGCATCTAACAGTCTGTCTCAATCCTGCTAAAATTTTATCATAATGGGAAGATCTGATATAAATAATATTATCTTGACCTTGTTCGAGTAGTCACTCCCTATCAAGATAAATTTACTAACACACAGTCTATCTATCAGTCTTTGTCTTTCGGAAATTTACAATCTTCCATAAGAAAGGTAAAAACATTCAATTTATAATTCGTATACCTATTACATTAATCAGCGCCTATAAACCTTCCATAGTTCAATCATAATTATATTGAAATAGAAACAAGCACAGCGCATAGACTATCTATTACTACACCCATTTCTGGATAGACCGTTGATAAGCCAAGCATAGATACTGCATGTACATTATTGTTAATAATATCAGGTACGAAACGTGTTCTCGTTATTATTTTGATGAATGTAATAGATCTGGCACACGCAAGTCTTGAAATTACTCGACATTTTTTGCTTGTAATGGGGCGAGTTACTACGACGTCTTGTATGATGGTAATAATGGGTACGCAATTTTCTGTGCGACTGTAGATGAGGACCAAAACGGACCTTTGATTGTCAAGATGAGTGTTATGAGGACCGTTTGCTCTTACGTCTGGGTTTTTACCTTTTGTTACCTGCTCTTTATTCATCTTAGAAAGAAAGAAAGAAAAATTTTATATTTGTACTTCATACAACTTGTAATCTACGAGTAATCAAAATAGCCTATTAAGTCCCGCTACTGGGCGAAGGCCCCCTTCTCCCTTTTCGACACACTTCCGTTCCCTGCCATTGCGGGTCAGTTGCGCAAGAGTCGAATTCATCTCTCCTCTTCACACAACTTCCCTATTAAAACCAAATAACACATACGAAATTATAATTAAGAAGAAACAATAACAAAAACCCAATACATTAAAAATCTGTGCGAGGCCAAACAGTGCCTATCTCAGCATGTGCTACGATATTAAAACAATCAATAACTCAGCGCTTCAATCTTCTTGACATGACCAAACTATTACGATATCATTAATATAAACTAAATAAAATATATATATTAAAAATATATTAAAAAAAAAACAATGTGCGATTTCAAAAATCTTAATATCAGGTTAAGCATATTCTAATGCCTTCAGAGCATATGGTGAGATGTTAAAAAAATAACGCAGCGCCAGAATTCACAGATCACACCATCAATTTTATGTTTTAGTGTATGATGGTGATGATAATATGGGAATCAAATTAAGGCCATGAAAACTACAAAAACACGAGCTATTACCAAACTACCCCGTCATCAAAGTTGCACACGCTTATGGAAATAGAAACGCAATATTCAAAGTAATTAATGGCGAACTAGCCGCCGCAGAGCCCGCAGTCGCACCAGCGCCAGTGTAAAATACTCAGGTGCTGCTAATTATCACGATTTGACACTATTGTATAGCCTTTGGGCAGCATTGTTTTGTCCTATCTATGATTGTAATGCTTGGTGGGGTTCTGCTTGCTATTAATGATATTCATTTACAAGATAATTACCATACCGCTTACTTGTAGCCCTATATCCACTAAATTGGCAATAAAACAGAATCTATTGAATGTTTTCGAAGTGACGAACTATTGGATCGTTTTAGGAAGTTATAAGAATGTAGTAAATGATACGGGTAGTTTTATACTTAGTACTTGTAAACTAGCATCCTGGATCCACTTTCTCTCAAGGATCTACTATGGCGTAGGTCTCTTGTATCTTTAAGTTAGCTCTTCCGTGTTGATTCTATAATGGAAAAGGAGTTGTATGAACTTCGCTATCATTTGCATATGCCCTCATATCGATACATGGTTGACTAAGAATGGTTTTTGATTTTTTATAAAGCTTGTGTGTTGTAGTGGCAGTATCTGTTTCCAAAATCCTATTGCCATTTTCCGGAATATTCAAAGCTAGTCAAAATATCAAAAGAGAAATAACATCATCTGTTACACAGTAGTACACTGACCTATGAAAAGTCATAATGTTGGAAATAATGATGAAGCGACAAAACAATACCACAATAATGTCCTGCTGATTCATGAATTTGTTACTGCCGTTATACATAATACCAACTTCACACACATAGATTACATTATAAAATCGTTTAGTTTAGAACAATGTGAAATAGATGACGAGATGGCTGCTGTTGTTAAGCAATTGGCTGCTGCGTTGTGTGTTGCGGGTTCAATTCCCGTATTGAACAAATATTTGTATATCCAACAGATAGCTGTTTCGGGTCTGAATGATTCAGGAGTACTTTCTGGTGTGGTATGAATTTTAAAAATAAAATGTAAGAATTGGAGCAATTCCTTGCGTAAATTATTGCTACTTATGGTGTCATAAGTTTATGATTTTTTGCTATCGACTTTTTAGATAAAAACAATCAGCCGGTCAAACCAAATTATTTGGTGTGTTATGATCTGTTTTCTCTTTCTATACTTAAGATTTGAACGTAAGACTTTACATTAGAACCACATTTGCGAATAATAGACGAAAAAAAGCAAATTTTTAATTTCACTAAAACAAGGAAGAAACCATAACGACAAAGAAAAAGCAATGAAAACGTGAATAATAACTCCTAAAAGCCCACAAATTAATTTTATGGCCTTATTATTTTATGACAAGGATGTTTGACATTTAATTTAATCAGTGTTGCCAGCCCGCATACGAAATACGCTACTTTAACGCCATCTATATTCAGGGCGCGTAGGATTCAATACTGAATGCGATTTTCACTAGTTTCGAGAGAAATTCACTTTCTGCGCCATTTATCCGGAATTCGTCCTGTTTAACAGACTCTGACCGAAAAAGTGTTATTTCGAGTCGAAAATGGAGCTCGTAATTTTTAGGGTTCGTTCAAGTGTGGAAAAAAGATTAGGGATTTTGGTAAATGTATGGCTGTTGTTGCTTAGCTTAAATGAGAAAGTAGGCCTTTAAGAGATCAATATAATTTCAATGATTTTCAAAATTAGTCAAAATAGAAGATTGTATAATTTTCTTCTGTCTTCTTTCTTTGTTTGCGTATGCAAAGATTTTCTTATAATTTTAACCTTAATATTTTTTCAATTACTATACTTACTGTTAATACTCGCTAAATATTCTTTAGCGTTTGATGGTATATTAATAGTTTGCATGTGTTATTAGCAAAATTATGGAGTCTCTTCCACAAAATAATGCTATTATGCTATTGATATAGTTTATTTGATAGAATATTTTGTTATAAGGACACCCATTTATTCATGATCCTTATATTTTTAACTTCATCAAGAAGTTTTACTTAAGAGGCCGGCGACAGATGAATTTCCATACAAACGTAATACCACACTCATTTGCAGTTGGAGCATATTTCCAGCATATTATGATGATATTCGATTATAGACAACATTTATCTAGGTTCCTACGTCTTTCTTTTTTTTTAAAAACAAAAAAAGAAATTTAAGCGAATTGTATTTCGTACTTTTTTACAGCGTAAATTGCAAAACATGCCATTTGGCTTTTTCTGTATTAAAAATAACAATATTTCTAATATTGTCGACGTAGGAACCTAGATGAATATTGTTTTTAACCGAATATCATCATATGTTGGCAATATGCTCCAACTGCAAATGAGCGTGGTATTACGTTTGTATGGAAATTCATCTGTCGCCGGCCTCTTAAACACGAACAAAATATCTTTACCAGATCACGAACGAAGCATAATAATGAATATTAATATTTAACATTCCACATTTAAAAATTGTTGCCAGAGCAAAAATAATCCTAAAATTGCCACCCTCCATGCCCTTAATTGTACGGTATCTTTTTTTTAGTGGCAGGAGATCGTCGACCTCAATAAAAAAGTCGTTAAGAGCCTCGGCTGTATCTTTTAAAAGCAGATTTTGTGAGGATAACTTGCATCTTGTATGAAAAGAATCACCTTTTGGTGTGCTAGAACTGTTTTAGTATTCAGAAGATAGGTTTTCTTCGTTTCGGGAGCGATATCTTTACTTTTTGTGTCTTTTGTTTAAATGGTGTGTCGGAAAACCATATTGTCACAGTTTATTTTATACCCTAGTATATCTAAAAATGATAATACAATTTCTAGTTTTATACCGGTTACTCTAAGATTTCTCGAAATTTACTGTCTTGTTACTTACTACATGAATGAATGCTAGTCAAAAGAGCTTTAAATTATTCTGTTGCCAACTACAGTCCCATATTTGTCGTCCAACAAGCACTCCATCGATATCGATCTAGTTCTTTCTATCCCACACAAGTTGGGTTAAACTGGCAGGAATGTAGCCTTTGAAGCCGATGGGCTAACGACCTGGGACTACTTGTGCTCAATTGTGGTCTTTTAAACTATCATTTGTCTGATATACTGCTTGAACTGTATTTAAACTTAAGTCGGTTGTAGGAGCAATTGCTGCGAGATGGGAGGGCTGTTTTCTTTTACAACCTTATTACTTGTATTATTTTCATTATAGGATCGCCTCTCATTTTCATAAAAGTGGTCTTGAAATACTCAATCCAAAAGATTCAACTTATTCTTCCTCTGCTCTATTTCTATCGCAATCATAGCATCTTGAATTATTTATTAGCACACTACTTAGTATTATTTATTAGCAGACCCAACGATGGTACTCATTTCATACCAGAAAATATTGACCAGTTTACATAAACTTTTGTTTTGAATTGAATCATTAAAATAACTTTACTATGAGTGGAGCAAGAGAGGCAAAAATCTGTCCATGTTCTTTAATTTATCCTTTGCGTTGTTGGGCCACTCTTTTGAACACTCTCACGAATGTCCTGATAAGCAGTTTGCTTAATCTTTCGGGGATATAGGCGTTGTGTTATTCCGAGACATCTTTTTGCTGTAACAAATTTTCATACTCAAACTCTACCAAAATTCTAAGACATTTTCAAAACAAAAAGTAGCTAAATCCGAGTTTAAGTTCTCGTAAAAACTTAGTTCCAAGTTCCACAAATTGTGACCCAAGTTAGAACGGAAGGCGACCAGCCCGATATTGTTTAGTCAAGTGCATGATCTGAAAATAGCAGGCCTACCTGGAAACGTGTCTAGAGTCCATTCTACGACATTTTAGCTAATTCTAGGACATTGTATAGTTCGATTGTGTTATTGGCTGATATTCTTGAACTGGGTATCAGAAGTGTTTTCAATATAATGATAGCCTAAGGTGCTAAATTTAACATAGAACTGAGAAGATATTTTACTATTTAAATCACTCTATTTTTATTACTACTAGATTCAAATCATCTTTACTTTGTAGTATGACTACAGTCATTGTTCTATGCAAACTACAATGTTTAACTAGATACAATCGCCTTCTAATTATTCATCCAATGTTTTATTTTTTACCATGTTGTAGACTTTCTCGTTGTTTTATTAATGTTCCCATTTTGTTCACGGTAAATCTTCTTTCGTCATCTTAATGTCAATTCTAACAATAGACGTTTTAAAATAACCAACAAACTTAAATGAACCAATCACAGATAAGCATACAACATAAGAGATACTCAGAAACACGATAGGCAACGTATTATTCTTATCGTCCCTTAGCATATGTTCTATCTCTTCTGTAATCTATCTCTGATTGGAGATCGAAGTGATAACCTTAGGGTTAACAGCAACTAAGACAGACGCTTACAAGATCAAAATTTATTCAAGGATTTAATGATACTAGCGAATTGTAGACTGGAAACGTTTGAAAAGACAAATTAATATAACAAAAGAAATTGAACTTAAGATTATCCTTGTGACTACGACTGTACGATCAACTTTTCATAATTATTATCGTAATATCACCGGTTATAATAAAATATTATAATAGTCATTGTTGTTAGTTTGGCTAGATTTATCTCCACTATCGTCTATATCTGTTTTAAATATGTATAATGTACCTTTTATATGATAGGTAATCATCAAATCATTTCTCTCGCCAAAAAAATGCGTCCGCCTTGTTCCTTTAGTTGCACTTTTTGTCTCAGGGTCACGGTGACAACTTTTAAATATTTCTACAAGGTGCATGTCTCTTAATAAGTAAAAATCTCCAAAATGAATATCAACTATTGACTCCCTGTCAATTCTATGAACACAAACCATAATAAACTTACTGGCTTAAAACGCCAATACGTAACTAAGTTAACTGTCACTTCGGACAAGTATTGGAAAACTGCCAAACGTTCATCACGGTTTGATTCGATAGAGGACTGAGGCTACCAATCGATTCCTGATTCAACGGCAGCTTTGTCAATGGTTTTAAATGCTTCAATTGATTCTCGTTATATCGATTCATTTGATCGATCTTACTATTCTGTTGTCGTTTTGTTTATTAATGCTTTATTTAAAATGCTCACTTTCTCAAGGTTTTTTTCGGGATAGTAGCTTGACGTCTATTGGAATGACATTCAGCTTAAACGTTTATATCAGATTTTTTATCATCACATCAATACTTTCATAAAAAAAAACTTCCTAAAAAAACTTAATTTGTTTAAAATTTAGTTTTGTAGTGCTTGTATACCTATTTTCGTATTTAATAAATTTTGTCATATCTTATCCAAGACATCGTTTGGCATGGATATATAAACACCAGATTAAAAAAAAATTAAACCTTTTTTTGTAAGCAAAACCCAGCTCGCAAATATACCCGCCAGCAAATTATTAAGCTTGCACTGAATGCGAGCGGTTCTTTCACCCGCATTCACGCGAATCGGCGCAAGACAACATACCTCCACCATAACGCTGGTCTAATCCTTTACTATCGGTTAAATCACGCTCAACGTATTTATTACCTTCAAATGCTTTTACCACATACTTCAAAGGATCTTAAGTTTACGTTTCAACATATATTTGGTGTGTATGTTCATATATGTCGGCATTCCTTGAGTCTAAATCAGTACCGTCTCGGGCTGTAAGAGCTATGCAAAAAGGACAGGAGTGTCTTTAATCTCCGCTCACGGCTTAGCACGGGGCGTCTTTGTCTGTGTTTGATTGTTACCTTATGGAGTGAGCTTAAGAACACTACTAATAATATGGTAGGTTTATTTTCAAGTATTTATAAATCAACTACAGACATTAAATCTAATGAATCGATGTATAAAATTCTATTAATCAGAGCTCTATTCCGCTCATTGCTTTTATAAACATCTACATGCTTTTCAAATGGAACCAGTCCCAGATCTTTAACAAATCAATCCATCACTACTTCTTATAATCTCTTCACTGACATTATAATCAAGTAGGTGATATCTTTCCTTCCAAATACTCATCACCATATCTTCAACAAATCTCAAAATCCTCAAGGATTTTCACATTCCTCTTTAATCTAAGGATCAGTATCCATCGCCAGGATGCTAAGAATAGCCAAGTGGATCCGGCGTCGACTCACTGAAGCATAACGAATTATGATATTTATGAACTGTCCTGAAGTCCTGGACCTTTTAAGTACAGGATGGAGTCGAGACAGAATTAATTATTACTGTACATGCTTCTTGATTTGATTGATGATGGTCTCATGAAGTCTTATTGCCAATTTTCGGAGTACATTGCACTGCATTTTTGATTAAAAGTCCAAAAGTTTTCGCATCTGGTTTCAAAACTATTAACATTCTTGGTTGCAAAATTAACATAGATCCTTGACCTGTTCGTGATGTCTAATTAATATGTATTAGGTGACTAATCTGAATCAACGTATTAATCCGTCTGGGGGTCAAATTATAAGTCGATGACATTGAATTTAAACTTGAATTGTCTAGAGCTTGCAATTAATTTATATTAATTTTATCAAACAGAGAAAAACCTATTAGAAAGTAATCAACAACCCACCAAAGAATCAGTGAGTGACCATAATGGACCACAAATGACCACATGAAGAATTTAGTGATAGTGTAGTGTTTTTTGTGAGTGTTTGTGAAATAAATAATGAAGATGCATCTGCAAACGGATCTTTCCTGCGAGATCCCGTACAAGGGATGCGAGGAGAAGGTGCAGATCTCCCAAGAAGCGGAGATGCTGTACTATGAGCTCATCAGAGCGTTGGAGGAAGAAGAAACGGTGAGGATTATGTAGATTTTTCCGTAATCGTTACAGAAACATGGCTGACTTTACTGTATTGCACAAATCATCTCACCATTCTATTAGCAAATAATAATATAATTGAAATGGCGTTACTTTATAACAAAAAATCATGTACTACATACGTGTACGTGGCTATTAATGATAACAACTTGCAGTAAAAGGAAAAATTCTTCTAGTTATGTTTACCCTCATGGCCATCAATTAAAGTTAAGTATAAGTAAGCAATACCTAAGTTATAGATACGACTTTTTATTAAGATGATTGTCATATCTTTTCATAAGAAAAATTATACATGAAATATTGGATAAATCTGTATTGACGCGCTAACCTACTCAAACACAAACAATTACCAAAATTCTCTTGTGAAGATTAAATCAAGAATTAACAAACAGAGGTTTTTCAATCAGTCTCACTAATTTATCCCAATCCGTCTACATCATAAATCAGTATAAGATCGTATGTGGCAATAAATTCAAAAGTCACTACGTAATTTATACAGCAGACCGTTAAGTGTTAAATGTAGTCCTTTTTTTCTTTTTGGTCCAAAAGAGGATTAAATCTTGCAGAAAATCTTCGAAAGATTTATATTAAACCTGTTGATAATTAGGTTATTCGACCTAGTCTGATAAGAATTTTGTCTCAAATTCGATGGCGACCACTAAAATTATGTGGTCAAGTTTTTTCGCAATTATATGAACCGTTGAGTCTACTGTAAAATTTATTGTTATAGCTCAGATTATTGTAAATGTAGCTTTTATTATTGTTTTATTATTGTGGTTAGGATTATTTTTATTGCTGTTTCTCATTTTATAAAATTAATAATGGACAAACAGTTATATTTCGTTACAGTTCATTGTTTTCAATTTTAAACATAACTGTTTAGTTATAAACAACCAAATATTATTAAAGATCTTAGCCAAGCAAAGCAAACGCTCTTAACTAAACTATAGCGTCAAAAAACAAAAAACTCTCTACATTGTTGTCGACTAGAAGTGTGTCGAAAAAAAAGGCTACGTTATACGTTATATGGCAGTGCTAAATTTCTGGCCGAGATAAAATCCAGCCCTTGGGTCACGCCAATGTCAGCTAGGCGTTTGGATAAATCTTTTGAACATATTTCTATTCTTCTCTCAAAAGAATGAACACCTACATATCCAATATTCAATCTGTATAAATTCCATAGCCTCTGACCCTACCGCATTACATTTTGTCCTATGAGTAATAACAAATTATGATACATCTCTGTTTAGAAACTCCCATGAGTTCAAGCATTATGATTCATATCAGTTCTGTATGACCACATTACGGCGCTGTAATCTTGTATTTGCAGCCACAACATGTGCCATACTCGTAATTAGGAATGTATTCATCAATTCGTTTTATTCAATTCTAATTAATTGATGAAGGGAATTAATTTTACATGCAATGCTTGCAGTATTGTTTGATTGTTTATTTGGTTTGTTTAACTTAATTATAAGTCCTATTACGAATGCTATACCTAAGTGGTTTGATGCGTTCATTAAATATGAATATATCACAAGCTCCGTCAATAACGTACGTGGATTGTTGGTCGTCAGAAAAATCTGCTTCATACATTTTTTATTAACTTCTGATCTTTGACAAGTTTTCTTTTTTATTCCTTTGCTAATTTTCTTGATCAGCTTACAACACTGTATACTGTTTTTTTTTGGGTGTAGAATTGATCAAATAACTCCTCTCACTCTGGATGGAGTATGTGTATTAGACTTTGACTGACTAAAATAAACTTGTGTTTCTTTAGTTGTCATTTACGTTCTAGGGTCACGGTGACTTTTACAAACAATCCCAATCAACTACTGCGTTATTTTTTCAAATCTGTTCTTCATGTCTGTCTTCATAGGCATTATTTTCAGTAAAGCTTTTTATTTGGTCATCTTTAATAATATTCTTAGACGTAATGTGTGATTATCTGCTTGTGTTCTGTGTTAAAGTGTGATTATCTTCTTGTGTTTCTTAGACAATGCCAATACTTGGGTTACATTCTACATCGCTAACATCTATTCCACTACTACCTTGTTGTTGATCAACATGTTGCCCACCAGTTAGTTACTTAAGTCAATGTTTATCAACATAACCTCCAGCTTCTGTGTCCTATGAACCACAAATGTATGGTTATCCATCTATAGTGGTCATGGTGGCGGAGGCAGGTCATCCATGTGAGTCGGGCATTACCTCGCAAATTTGTTCCGCAAGTGTATGGAGGTCATTCACACCAAAATTATGCATACATAATGAGATCTGTCTGTGGGTTTAGCTACTGTAAAAGAAAAACAGTAGTCCTGCTTCTAACGAATCGCCATGAGGCATATTTTTATTTTTTGGGAGGTTTGGGTTCATTAAATAATATTTTTCGCTTTAAGGTACTGTTAGTGTGTGTCAGATTTTTCGACAGATAGACTCACCAGATCGAATACAAAATTGTTATTTTATCACAAACAGCCACTTCAATTTTATTTATGTGTATAGCAATTTGATAAAAAAGTCATTTATATAAATATGTTTAAGGAGCCTTTCTCAAATTTAAACAGTGTCAGTGTTGAAGTCGTTACTTGAATCAAATTCTCTTAATTGCATATTCAAATATACTACACATATACGACCTTATTTTTAGTATATGCGAAGCCTGAAACACGTGTCTAGTACTTTTATGTACAGAATCTATGTACAAAATTTCAAAACTGTATTATGAAAAATCACAAAGTTATAAGCCTACCTGGTTACCTGGTTGGCGACGAAAATACATGGTCACCGGACCACCCAGGCCACTAAAGGGGTTGTTTTACTTCCGAAACCAGCTATGGGCTGGAACCTAATGCCCGCTATGACCTGCAGTGGCCTACTCTGTACTTAGCTTCGGTGGCGTGTGACCTTTTTAAATATTTATGGAAAAAAATATAATGTTGTGTAAAAATTATTGGAATTGATTCAGTTACTGTTTCTAAACATACTTATTCAGGTTTCTTATATATACTAAAAATAATGTTGTATAACAACTAACATAATTATAATATAATTATTTATTTATTTAAAGACAACTTTTGGTCCACACTAAATGTCAGTAAGTTCCTATCACTTATTACTATGTTCAGAATTTCTTCTTATTTTTGTCCACTTCTTATCTCTGTTTACAAACTAACACTTTTGTTACTTCTGTATCTACTTGTTCAGTGGTTTGAACAGTATATTTATTTAGTTTTATCTTAACTTTATGTTTGCCGAGCTTAGTCCGGAGTTCGATCTTGTCTAAATATTATCGATACAGTGTTCAAGTGTCTTATGTTTGGCGTCATACAGTTTGATTTGATAAGTTCTGTACATGTTAGTTATGTTAATTAGTGTGTAAGCTGTTGAGTGGGTGTATTTAAATATGTGGTTAATGTAGTTAGGTACATAGGTATTGATTTCTAAGAAAAAAGGAGAGGCAAAAAGTTGTAGACTAGATTTTATAACAAATAAGATTTGATAAGGAAAAAATATCATTAGATAAATTTATGTCCGATACAAGTATATGTATAAACAGATAAAACATTTTATAATATTAGTTAAAAGTTTCATTATTATTAATATTACAATGTCTTCTGACTTCCAAACGAACAAAGTCGCGGGCATAAGCTAGGTAACTTATTGATCAGTTATGCCTAAACCTGTAATTACTCGCGAGTCTTTCGCTAAACTTAAACTCTTTGAAAATCTAGACTTTGTGACGATAATAATGAGCGCTTAGATGATTACTTTGCTAACAATAGTGAGTCTTGTAGAAACAAATGAACCTTTTCTCTTATTAGCTTTATTTTCATGATTTATAAGAATGCTTTAAATTGGTATTCTGTCAGAATTAAAAAAAAAAAATAATTAACCATAGCTTCTTAAAAAAAATACAGATATGCAAGCGTAACATACAAACATAGACCTGACGTACCAGACTAAATTATGGGTCCCGTATACAAAATTTCTTTCAAATCGGGCAATAGCCCACTGCTGGGTGTAAACCTGTATCCTTTTTCCACACACGTCTGCCTTCGGCCAGATTGCGAACCAGTCCCTCCAGTAAGAGTCATGCTCATCTCCCCACCTTCACCTTGATCTTTAGTGATGTCGCCCTGCGTTTAACGAACCCAATAAATAGCTCTTTTAACCCACAGTTCATCTGACATGCGGCAGACATGTCCGGGCCAAGAGTAATAGCTTTATAAAAAAAAGCAATTTACTAATTAAAATTTAAATAAATAATCTTCATCAAAAATCGTAATGGTTTTTACTTTCAATCGAAAGAAAGACATAAAAAAAAAATGTCCAACATATTTCTTTCGAGAGTTCACGTAACAGCAAAATGGACAGTCATATTATATCGAAAGTCGTGGACAAACTGTCCACGACTTATAATTATCTTTTTTTTTTCTTAATAATGATATGTGCTGAAAGTTATGATAGTTAAGTCTGTCTTATAACAAGGTTGGAATAAGATGTTATCGATGTTAAAGTGCGGATAATGCAACTGACATAATATCGTAATGATCTCTTGCAAAACTTGTCCGGAGATTTGGTAATACCTACGAATGGGTTTTAATAATATTAAAACTAATTAAAAAGAGCTTTCATAATAAAATAAAAACTATAGGTACATACGCTCCTAATAAAATTGCTTATTTAATAAAGCTGACAGGCGACAAGTGACATGTGTCACATCTGACAATCCGACAATTTGAAATATTTTTATAATAGACCTACTATCGCAAAACTGTATTGCTTTATCAATAGATTTTTTTTCTAAACACTTTGGGACATATATTAAAGAGGCCAAATATAAACGAAAGGAGCGAATAAATGAATGCGTTTTGTATCAACCGCACTGTTCTATCTAAACAAAAATAATAATAAAACTGTATATTTCGACACTTTTAATAAGTGTAGAAGTGTATGATACATATCGAAACTAAAAATGCACATCCCTATTCTACAGAATATAGACAGAAAAAAAAATCTATAATTTAAAAAAAACACCGAAAAAGGACTAAGTATGTTTTAAATAATGATTCGAATTTTAAATTGAAAATCTCTCCTATCAACCCGTAAACGCTCAGGTATTTAAATAACGTATTTAGAACAGTTCACAATCTCACGCTGTGATTGGTTGAATCGCAGTGTGATACAAAGGCTTGGCACACGCGATGTTTTCCTCTGATGCACGGTTCGGGATTTGATTTTTTTAATGGCTGTCTCGCGTGTCGGTTGAGAAAGGGCAGTGGGTTGTTTGTATTTTGTAACTTGGAGCAAAATGTCGAGATGGAGTAGAAAAGGCTACATCTGTAGTGTCTATTTCTGTGGCCCTAGTGAAAAGGGGTATAAGTCCGATTTTGTCGAAAATGAGTTAAGTATACCAAAATGATCAGAAAAAAATGCTCTATCGTTTGGTGAAAACAGATCTAAGCTAGCCCTGAAAATAAGGAAGTTACTTTGTGCAAAAGGATTCAACTGACACCAAAAAAACCACGCATGTTGGTTTCAAGTCCATTTATATTGTTTTAAACGGAAAAATAAAAACTTTCTTTTGTGTTTTTTAATCTAAATTAACATAAATCAAACACATTTCAATTTGGTTGGTGTTTATCGATACAACAACACTTAGTCCATAAAAATGGTTTAAGTTAGAAAGGATATTATTAGACTTATATCCGTTTTCACCGAAATAAAGAGAAAAAACATCTCTTTCCATTAGGTAATTAGTTATTAAAAATAATTTCAAATGCGTATCCCTTTTCACGTGCATGAATTAATATATAACTTATGGGAGAACGGGTCTAACTTATTTTATATCCTTATGGATTTCATTTTGTGATTGGTAATAAGTCACTATCTTAAAAACTATTAACTTTACATAAAAAATAACCCAATAATAGTAAAGAGCATAAATTATTTACCTATAAAAAACATCACATGTATTTCATTTGGTAGCGGTTTGAATGATACACGAGGTCAAACACGAATTTGAAGCACGCAGAGTGTTTTTTACGTCTCCTGTAAAGTTGCATTTTTGGACTTAGATCCTTTTTCACTAGGGCCACAGATTTAATGTCTAACGTAAATTAAAGTTTAGGTTTTTGGTATTTAATATAATTTTCCTTAGTTATGAAATCAAGTAATTGTTATGATACAAATTAATTTTTCAATACATCGAAAACCCGCTTTTAGGCACACAGTTTACTGTTTTTTGCACAAGTGTGGAAAAGTGCACGTGCTCGCCCCCGCCTCAATATTATTACATTTATCGTATCAGGCCGGGCGCATGTCCACCCCCACGAGTCGCGCGTCAACCCCCGTTTATTTAATCTGTAAGTGTAATGAAAAACGTATTTTGATACACGTGGAAATTTGTCACTACAGCACTCGGCTCCATAACACTGGTGAATTCCGTCTCGATCGCAATGATAAACTTTCTTCATTTGTATCAAAATGTACAAAAGTACAATCATGTAAGTAATGCCGCGAAAAATTTAAAAAATAATTATTTTGTAAAATATATTTTTCCCTGAGATAAATATAACTCTTAGCTTCCTGATATTAATAAAAACAGAAGAATTTAAGCATACCTACTCACACATAACCTTCAGCGCTTTAAAGCGATTGTTAGTCTAAAAGAGCCGCCGACTGTAACCGCACTTCGTTAATTAAACTGATATATTTACAACTTGTACATTGTGCGGTATTGTTATTGATATTAATGATTACGAACGAATTGAACGATGCATCGCTTGTTCATAAAGTGTAGGTTTTAATTTGAAATTGCTCTAAGAAGCAGTTGATTATTCAAGATATATAATCATCGTCATCATCATCATTTCAGCGGAAAGA
This sequence comes from Mythimna albipuncta, assembly GCA_929112965.1. Classification (NCBI taxonomy): domain Eukaryota; kingdom Metazoa; phylum Arthropoda; class Insecta; order Lepidoptera; family Noctuidae; genus Mythimna; species Mythimna albipuncta. The sequence goes on along the minus strand of OV815979.1, from coordinate 19,575,738 downwards.
CGTCCACTGTTGGATATTGGCCTCCCTCAAGTGTCACCATAACGCTATTGTTCGAAGAATTGCTAAACTTAAGTGACAGTGGGCAGAGCAAATTGCTCGCAAAACAGATGGTTTATGTTATTATATGTAGATATGTTTATAATTATAGCAGTATGTATATCTTTAATTATTTTTAATAATTTTTATACTACTTCATTGTTAACTATGTATTTGTTGTATTTCGTTACTTTTAACAATAGTCTTGTAATAAACAAATTAAACAATAACTTAAATAATTAAAAATAATATATACACTAAATGCCTAGCTAAATATGACGTCATAAAACTCCTCAGCATCGCTGAAAAAAAAAAAAGAAAAAAAAAAGAAAAAAAAAAAGAAGTGTGCCCAAAAGGTTTTTACAGTTAATCTGCCTAAAAAAAAACAAACTATGTATTTTGTGTGTACTTATTTTCTTTTACTTTTACACACACACGGTGTCCACTCCTCTTTTTTCTTCAACTTTCCTGTCGCAGGTATGCTGGAAGAGATTTCATTAGAAATAAGCATCACCTTTGTACTATTTTTCTGTTTCCTTCCTCTTTTCTTGTATTTCCATGTGTGTACATAAATAGTTAAATAAATAAATGGTTGATGGAACGGAAAGGTTCTGGAGTGGCGACCGCGTACCAGAAGACGCAGCGTTGCTAGACCGATGACCTAGTGAAGGTAGCAGGAATCCGAAGTATTTCCTTTCCAACCTCTTTCATCTTTTCTGGGCTTTTTCCCAACTACCTCGGGGTCGGACTAGAATCTAACTAACCTGATACAGCTGGACATCCCTGTTTTACATGGAGCAACTGCCTATTTCCACAGCCCAGTTACTGGGCATGATACTTATTGAATAGACTGATGGTCACAATATACTTTATATTTAATAGCAGTACAGTATTTCCCAAATAATTGCATTGCCGCTTACCAGGAATGTTGATGAAAGTCATATTATTATGCACAGTGAACCTTCACGGTTCAGAGTCTTTCACAATCCTCCACGTTCGAAAGGTTTCGAAACAATAAGGATTGTAAGTCCCCCGCTGCGAGAGTGACGAAATATTCAAATTATTAAAACACTGATGAGTTTCGCAAGGTTCGTTTCCTTGAATATGCGGCTGAAAACAAATGAGTAAACATGTGTTTTGCATTATTTGCTTTTACGAGGAGATCAAGGGAATTTACTTAACCTGGTCATCCAACGATTTTGGAGGGCTATTTACCTCATCATCATCATTTCCACCGAAAGACGTTTACTGTTGCACATAGGCCTCCCCCAAGTGTCGCCACAATGAGCGGTCCTGTGCGTCTCGCGTCCATCGGATTCCCGCAACCCTCACCAGGTCATCGGTCCACCTTGTTGGGACCTGTTGTTGTATTTGCCTGATACACGAAAAAAAATGAATGATTTTTAAATGAAATAATTAGATAGTTAAAAGCTATGTTAGTTCTACTTCCGCAGCAAAGGAGATATACTGCAAAGAAATAATTGCGAAATCTTTTTCATATTTATATTCACATCTACCTAAATCATTGTTCATTTTTTACGTAGAAAATCATCAAATAACAGCTCCTAGAGTAAAGCGAGGGACTTTTAGACCATTACTGACTAAAACCCATAGAATTTGCCCTTTGTAAGAGCCATGGTAACTCTTTCAATCTGAGCCCTAAGATTGTAACCAAATTATCAACTTACCCAGCAACCACTGCTTATTATTCATAGTTAACCACAACTCATCATAAACAATCCTACAGAATACCGATGACATCACATCTTAACGCTACAAAAATAAGTGAAATGTCAAAACATTCCCGCGACTGACTCACGCGCACGCGACGACCGCGCCGCATTGTTCTCACATTCGAAATTCAAATTTGACATTTCCTGAGCACACGGGCGCACTGACAAGTGACAAATAGACAGCCATCTTCTTTTAAAGCTCTCTCGAGATGACAGGTGTGAAAAATTGATTCGAGGATAAAGTTGAAATATTAGACTGCTGTGATTGAAAAGCTGGATATTATGTTTCTTAAACCTGTTAATTAGTGTGGGTGATTAATTAGCTGTTTTCTGAGCTGGTATTTACTAACTGTTACTTCCATTTTTGGACTGTTTAACAGTTAGATTTCATGCTATATAAGCAAACAGGTTGCAGTCATTAAAGGTTTTAGTGTTAACTGTTAATTTTATTTATTTATCTACTTTTTTACGACCTTTTTTTTTAACTTTCAATGTTTCTACTTATTTCTTTAGGACGAATTTTGCGAATCGATTTTAAAATAGTTACCCCTAAGCAATTGAGCTGATATTTGGTATACCTTTAGAACTTGGATGACAATGTATTAATATGTAGGTTCCATGGAGCAAGTCAGGTTATGGTTGTAATAAATACTGAGCGCAGTAACATAACCCCACCGTGTTTTTGTGCTCTTTGAAATGATCTTGATTAGAACTGAATCGCGCAATGAAATTTTGATAGAAAAAAATGTTTTTCATTAAAAACCTATTTTAACATTAGAGTTGGCGGTGATCAATATTTATTCAAAGTCGGGTAAATGGCTTGACTGGCGAATCGGACACAATTTGTTCACTCATCACCAAATTTATTGGAGATGTTTAGTACACAGTAAGATAAAAAATGTTTTAAATGTGCCAATTCGGATACTGTGTCCGCACATATTGTGCCCTCTAATCGTCAGTCAGCCGGTTAAAAAGGTGGTCAAAAATTAATAAAATATGAAGTTTTATTTATTTACATTGTTTGTTTCATCGAAGTCAACGCTGACTAAATACCTAGTTGCTCAGTAAATCCACTTCTCGTTCTCATAGCACTGAACGTGTTTCGAATACATAAATGATTTTATTTTACATATTGGTCAATGGTAAACGTATTACCATACAAGATGGTAATAAAAGGCTTTGTATTAATATTGTATTTTTATCCTCACGGGAAATGCAAACTGGCAGTCGCTTTTTTGGCTGACAATTCTGGGAATAAAGTTCGAGCGAAAATACACAACAATGACAGTTTAAAAAAAATGATTTTATAGTTTATTTTACAAGTAGGTTGTTAAAAACACTTTTACACGTCAATTTAATCTAGATGAGGCTGGTGTTTCTTAACGGACTACTTAAAAAAGAAACACCGAAACTAATACAAAGGTTGGTGTCTTTTATAGTCCATTAGTAAATGTAATGGTCAAGTCATATGAGTAACACACGGGTTAGTGCCTGAGATGGTCTTCTGAAGAAAGTACCACACAGATTTGATTGAATGCACCCAGTGAGTGCAATGTTTGCTATCGGTACATATTTTTGTATAACTACAAAGTTTTAACTTGCGTGCTTATAGCTTTGAAGGCTATAAGATTGTTAGAAAAAGTTACTGTAACATCGGAACGCAAAGGGCAACCAAATACGAGTTGGTTTTAGTCAGTAGAAGTCTGACATTTCCTCTGGCTCCACCCCGAGAGGAATTATTCAAAGACAATCTACTCCAAAAAACGTTTAGTTATACTTGAATTTTCTTCGCAAAGAAGTTTTAATAGAATACTAGCTGACCCGGCGAACTTCGTCCCGCCTAACAGTCAATGTAGTATATCTTTCGATATAGTCAACCGATTGCGATGAAATAAAGCCTAAGTAATACATCAAGTTACACACAGTTTTAATGTATAAAAGTTATCTACATCGATTTCATACATTTTACATTTTATACAGATTAATTGTATTTATAGATAGATAGATTTCCGTTACTAAGTTTTATTTTAATTAATTTCGAAGCCTTCCTTTGGTGTATAATTAATTAATATTTTGTTTGCTTGTTACAGGTAATTTGCAAAATCTCAACTATTTCATCTAACGTGGTATAAGATCAACAAAGGTCAGATAATATTAACATACTTGTACAGGAATTTATGCAGCTGTTGTAAATTAGAGGCACAGAAACACAAAAACACTTACATTCAATAACTTCTACGGTTTTTTTCGGTGGGAAAACCGTCTAATAACATGCCCCGCTCTTGGGCAAAACTGGAGATAGTGTCAGACTCATAATGACTAAAAACCCACCCCGTTCGTTCGTGCCTTCATAGTGGGGCTGAATTCGGCCTCCTCCTTTGCTAGCATTATTGCTTCGCAGAAGGAGGCAACCGCTTATGCTAGAACTACATTAGACCGACCCACACCTGGATCACGCCTGATTTGTACGTAGAACGACGTCGCGTGGCGTAGATCTAGTGTAGCTCTACAAGTCTAGTTTCCATACAAAATGTATGGAGCTCGACGCGCCCAGATAGGCGTACATGGCACACGTGTGCGTAATGTAGTTCTACCTTTAGGGTTTCGCCTCGTCGTTTAATATACCGCGTACATCGAAGAACTGCTACAATTTGACTGCTGCTGTCTTCCAGTCCGATTATAATGTAGGTGTCTCCATGGCTAGACTGAATAGGCACTGACTGCAGCATTAGGTGGGATTGCAGTCGCGCACTAGTTTATAACAATAAAAAAATCTAATTAGATTTCTTACTAAAAGTAACTAAAACACATAAGCAAACTCCTTTCAGAAAAGTTTCAAACTAACTGTATCAGTGCAATGGTCTGATAATACAGAAATAACTCTGCAAGTCAGTGTAGTCTGCAGTGCAAACTTATCAGCAGATTGTAGATAAACAGGCAGGGATCACTGACTCTTACCTACAGGTTTCAAGATTAGCCAGGCAACGAGGGGGAAGGGTCGGTTGCACTATTGCTTAAACTGCCGATTAACCTTTTGGTTTTGATGAGAAATCACCAAATGAATCCTGCCACCAGTAAAGTGAGAGAAAGTGTCAAACTTTTATTGACTAAAACTCACCAGTGTTTTTTCCGTTACCCATTGCATTCCATGGCAAAAGTCTTTTATAAAATCATGCAGCCATAAAAACTGTCCTTAAACTTTTTTTGAGATAAGAAATCATTAAATGACTTTGCTTGCTTTAGAATGGCTCGAAAAGGATTGTCAGACTTACCTGTATCTTCATTTGCGTACTAAGACCACGGCTAACCTTTGAAATGTATATACCTACCCGTAGTCTTAGTAGGAACTGCTGTTTTAACCTACAATGGCGATTAATTCATAAAACCCCAAGCGAACGCTGGCGTTCTCTCTCTTATTGTCTTTCTAATGTGTTTCTAATTCGAAAGGTAAACGTTGTGTAAATTTCTAATTCTAAATTCGAAAGTTTAATATTGTGGAATATGGAAAGTGCTATTCTTATTATAAACAAAAATCAATTTATATGAAAACCTTGTTACCACGAAGCACGTAGCACCAAGTGTCCAATAATGTTATGTAGATAAAACCTAGTAAAAGTAATGATATGCATTAACATTTTACCATGACCTGTATTGCACTTTATAATGAATAAATTGGCAAAATGAAATGCACTTTATATATGTCATAACCTCGCCAATATTAGTTGTCATAAATATTTAAAATGTGTACGTAACGCAGGCTAGATCATCTGGCTAATTCTGCATAACTATTGGGTCACCAAGATACAGGCTATGCCTAGTTTGGGACCCATCGATAACCTGTTAATGTAACTCCTAGTGTAATTTCTTAAGATTTTTATGTAATTGTATCTGTGTTTGTCTCAATAAATAAATAAAATTATCACAAGGCTATTTCGACTAATAACAGCATCCAGTTTTGCTGAAAAAGACACCATCATAAAAAACTTCATCAGTAGTTGCTTGCACAACTTTAACTGTGGTTAAATTAAACCCACGTTAACAACAGTGTAACTGAGCTAGCCCGTGGGGGTGACAGTAATCGCAGTATGCAATCGACAGTTGGGACCAGTCTCAAACTGTGTTATTTATCGACTTTATATTCTACTAGTTGGTACCTGCCATTTCTCTTGCATTATTATAATAATAGAATGAATAATCTTATTTATCGAAGTATATTAATAGAATTATTCAGGCAGGACATAGACTCTTTGCACAGTCTTGGTAACAAATCCACTTAACCAAAGGCTCCCAAAACTATAGCCATCAATATCATGTTTATTTTCCATATATCACGAGACCTACACCCACAAACCGGAGGTGGTCCTTGGATAATTACCGGTTGGTACCACGTTCCATGAAAAATGTCAAAGAGGCATCTGCGAGTTGCCTTCGGCCCCCGTTTGCCTTCCAAAGGTCCAGCCCCCCCAGCCAAGTTACAACCGTTTCTCTTGCGTCGAGCGCTTTTAGTTGACTACGCGCTCGATTCTTTTGTTCTGACCACGTGACTGAGCGTTGAGATGACGTCATTCCCGTACATTTGAAGTTTTCTACTAGCATTAACGATTGCAGATTATCAATTTGGCTAGGGCTAGGTACTGGACCCCAAGAGTCCATTGCATGCTTTCTTCACTATCGACCACATCGTCGCTAATCATCAATTGAGATAGTGGTCAAACGAGAACCTATTAATAATAAAAATAACAAAAAAATAAAACCTATAAAGTACACGAAACTACACTACACGAAGACAAAAATAGTCACGTTGTATTTTAAGTAAGTCCAATAAAAAATAAATTATTGCTGAACCATAAAAAACTCCGAAGCTTTTAAAGCATTTCAAAAACTATCCTTATCCCCAGACTGCATAGAAGCATACAGCTGCTGTAACAAAACACTGGCTAACAATAAATAGTTAATGCTTGTATATAATAAACTATGTACAATAATACCTTTTAGTACAACGAGAAGTGCTTCGCATGGTTCTTGTCAAGTCGTTAAAGTCAGAGTAGTCGGGTTATTTTAGAATAGATAACTACTGAAACAAACTGGCGTTAATTTGGAGAACAGGGAAACAAACTTGATACGTCTACCAATTTTGAAACAATAATTTCATTTCACCCTTCTGAAACTTCAATTGATATTTTTATAAGAAAGTTTTTTTTTTATTACTTAGCTCCGCACTAAACCAAGGACTATTTCTAAATTCTATGGTCCCAACCACGGATATCTATGGTCCCAACATAGGTGACATTGCTTGTAATCCATGTAGACAGCAGATGTAAACCAAATTTTGATATGATCTTCAACGTCCTTGGATGGTGGGCGTAGTTTTGCGTGACTTGCGAACGTGTTGACGCATGGATTAAATCCACAATATTTGGCGTTATTTTTTGACAGTTTAGCTAAAATGTAACATTCATTGACTATTAGGCGGTAGGTACAAAGTTCGTCGGGCCAGCTAGTTAACATATAAATTTAAAAAATCACATTTGTACTTTCCCGATTTCGGACCCGCATCAGAGGACGTGGAGGAATTATTGATTTATTTGGGATATCCTTGACACCAATTTCTCTGTACCTCATATTAAACGAGAGTCATCATAACTTCAGTGTTACCACACCGCATAAAAGATTTCAATCTCCTGAGTTGCCATATACGGTACTTTTCAAAATGTCGTGTTTATCGTTGTAATTTTAAACTGGTCTGTCCGTGTGTCCCGTTATTGCGTAATAATCGTGTTTATGGGACATGAGACATCATTGTTACTAAAATGGACATTGTATTGATAAATCTTGGCTGTTTTTCCATAATTTTAACCAGCCAGCAGCTAGTTAAGAACAATCCCAACAGAAAAAATAAATATTATAATATAATAACAATAATAATATTCCTCAACTACATACATCACACAACGCCGTCTAGTCCCAAACTAAGCAGAGCTTGTGTTACGAGTATTAGACAACTGATAAATATACTTATATATTCCTAATTACATACATGTTATAGATAAATTACACCCAGACACAGAACATGATCATGCTCATCACAGAAACACTTGTCCTGGGTGGGAATCGAACCCACGACCTCCGGCATAGCAGTCAGGGCCACTAACCACTAAACCAACAGGCCAGTCTGTTATTAGAATATTCATGTGCTATTCCAGAATGTAGTCTACCTGTGTACGAAGTTTCATCAAAATCCGTTTAGCTATTTAAGCGTTAAGCTGTAACAAACATACAAATACACACACTCACAAACTTTCGCCTCAATAATATTGTTACGACTAGCTGCTGCTAGCGGCTATGCCCGTGGTTTTATAAAAAAAAAATATTATAGAGACCAGTGTTTGATCACAATCTCACTTGATGGTAAGCAAAGACGTGGCTTGCCTAGAAGTAACCTTTGTAAAGGTGGTAGCTAGTAGAAGAAAATTACTTCAGCATACCCTGGTGGTGATAAAAAGTATCTTATGAGCTATTTATTCCACAACATGGGATACCCATATGGGCTAACTGGTGGCTAACTAGGTGGCTTTGACAAAAATACAAGTCTGACACAAAATTGTAAAATACCAAAAAACTACAGTACGATAGTCAATTTAAAACTTTGAACCCTGACTCCTAAATTAAATAACTCATTTAATATAATCCAGTTGTACCAAATTATTTCAGTAATAGATGTTTACGACGATGCAAATTTTGGGGACTTGTCCATCTGTAAAAAACTGTAAGTACTGTTCAAAAAATGCTAACAGGACTTTCCTTATGTATAAAATACAAATATGGCAGAAACAACCCGTAATCACCATTTAGGTCAGAATCAAGTTCTAACAAAACCATTAAAAAAAAATCTTTTGTTCCTCATTCAATAACTCAGTTCTACGCACTTACAATAAAAAACCAACTTCATCTTTTCCCCATAAGGTCCACTTTTAAGCGTAACTAAAAATCTATTTTTAGTCCAGAATTTCTAAGAAAATTTTGCCGTATAAGGATTCCTATTGTTATCGTGGCATATAAATTTGGACTTTACGATTTATAAAATAAGGTGCGTTTTCTGTTGTGTGCTGGTGGCTGGTGACTTCCATTCACGACATATGGCTGCAATGAGTCACCTCTGTTCTGATGGTCTCTTTTTACATTTTGACCTCAAATCGTCGGCCTTCGTTAATAGTCTTAGGGCTTCATCAAGATTTTTTGTGTAAAAAAGGTAGATTTGTGTTGTCTTTGGAGTATGAAAGGGACGCAAATCGAAGCTAAACCTGTTTGTCGGCATTTTGCAGACGTTTGCTGTATAGTATGGGAAACTATCCCACGACTCACGACCTTGAGTGTTCAAGGTAACTTTCGATGCATCAGGTTGTATCAATATTCAGTATCTTGGACCTTACCATGGCGTTTTAAAATTACAGTCGTGCGAACGAGAAAGAGACAGCCATACTTACAGTCTATATAGCTCCTAGTTTTTTATTACAATTCAGTGTAGGTCGTAAAATAGAGGTCATGTGCCTATGAACAAACGTCACAGATCAGATCTATCACTGTTTTATTTCAAACCAAGAACATAGTGTTTTTTTGGGTCACTAAATATATAATCCAAGCACATATAGCCTTTGATTTCGACAAAGTTTGATTATCAGTATATCCAGTAGAGTATCGTGTTAGCCAGTAAATGGGTAGAGGAGGACTGGTAGACAGTCTGTCTATGAAAAACACGAGTATTTAGCCGCATTCAGCTAGATTGGAAGCCGACCCCAAGCTAGTTGAGAAAATGTCAGGGAGATGATGAAGTCTATAGTTCAGCTGCAACGTAATAATAACAATGACAGCGCTAAAACAAAAATAACACATAATCGATCAACATTACCCCTTACCACGAGACCAAACCAAAAAGAATCCTTCAATCCAGATCCATTATTTATCTAATATACCGATATGCGACGAAATCCCTCCGATCCTGACGTCATAAACCGGATGCCGGCTGCCGGCGCCGGTATAAAACCGGGTAACTGTCGGTAGCCGGATTTCTCCGTGTAATGAAACTGGGATCTTTGGCCGGTCCGGGAAAATGTGGAATTATCTGGAGACGGGCAATATTGCGTTCTGTCTGGGTATTGTTGCCTGAAAATATAGTGTTAAATTCATGGTTGGCTGCGGCAAAACCGGTGGAGATAATTCTCGCATTCCATGAGAGAAATGCTTCATACTTCTTAAACTACCTTCTAAACCGAGTTTAGCCAGTGATGTGTCATTGGATTTTTCTTGATAAACATTATTCTAAAAAAAAATCTATTCATCTTGAATTTTCCGTTATGTTAATCAATAGCGTGCAGTAGCCGAATTACGAATCGGTCGTGGGTTCAAACTCAGCCAAGTGCATTACTTTGTGTAATTTATTTCATCACCAATGCTCTTAAAATGGAGAAGGATGATGGGATCGCAGTCAAACACTAGTTTATGTCATTAAAAAAAGGAAGACATTGTGAATAAACTGACTTTAAAATAAATCGAACCATCAACTCTCCTAGAGAGGAGGCCTAAGTCCCAGCACTAGCAGGCAACATTATTAAGCTAATTATGTTACGTAATCAAAAGTTCTCTCAAGTTTTTACGACGGGGTGGTTTAATCTCCACATGTATCTGTTTTGGTGTGATTTCTATTTTTCAACAGAGTACCAAAACAATCAACTAAAAACTGTTACCGTACTAAAGATGAAAGCCTGATTTAAAGTAGAGAAAACGGCCAGCATTACAACACTCGTATAGGCTTTAGTACTTAAACAACTTCAACCAAAGATTTCTTATCTTGTCCTGGTATACCTAGCCCACTAATCCTGCTTATCCCCAACAATAGCCAAGCAACAAGCTAGTACAAGCCCCGCATGACTTCGACCCACGCTGCATCCACTTCTAAACACCCACTCACTAGTGATGTGCCTGTATTCGGTGTAATTGGCACTACACAAATGGTACCAGCCGATCGATTTGCAATCATGTTCGGTACCAAAATGGTAGTGGGTAATTTTGTGGGAATTAAGTTTGCAGGGTTTCCCATTCCCTATTCGTATGTATCGTGTGTTATACACATGCAAATAATAGGTTCGTAATCTTTATTGGTATGGATTCAATTGTCTAGTAAAAGTGGATCTGGATCTCACCTTTTATCAAGTACAGACAATCATCAGCTAGCTAGCTTAGGGTCGGCTTCCAGACTAACCGGAAGCGGCTGAATACCCATGTTTTATATGGATTGACGGCCCATCAAACCTCCGCTACCCATTAACTGGGCAACACCATATTCCTTGGATAGACTTATGGTCAGACTTTCTGGCGTTTGACTACCTGTGACGACAGGGTATCAGTAATGTCTTAGATAAACTTAGAAAAGTACATACGAGTACGAGTTAAAAAAAATCACATTATACATGCCCGATTTTGAAACCAACCACATGTATGAGAGGCGGGTATCTTAACCATTAATGGATGACACAAATTAAACAGATCGTAGTATGATTTCTTAATCGACATTTTAAGGTATAAGCTCATTTAATGTAATACAGCGCAGACGGGTAGTCTGCGGTGTTTTACATTAAAACCTTTTTACTTCAAGTTCTTACAGTTGATCCTAAGGTTGTCTGGTAGATATCGCTGTCAGCAATGAGACTACCATTGTGATCATATATATAAGTTTGTGTTCCGATGGATGCGTGATACACAGGACTGGTCGTTGTGACGACGCTTGGGGAAAGCCTATGTCCAACAGTGGACGTCTTTCGGCTGATGTGATGATGATGATATAAGTTTGTGTAAAAAAAATACTATTCACAATAAAGTTTATTCTATTATATTTCTGCTACATAGACGATATCATTAGTGATAACTTGGGACTTTGGGAGGTCTGTGAATGGACTGTATTAAGCCGTGTTGGTTGATTGATTGATTTCCCTATCTGTACAGAAGTAATTGTGTCAGTGCATGAAGCAATCGGTATGAATGAAACAAAACATAAACTAAGCAGTCACATTCCAAGAAAACTTAAACAAAGATATGTAAGACATGAGACAGAATTCGGGATATATTAAAGGTCATTTGTATCGGGCATCTGAATATCAGATATCTGAAAAATCTTGGTTTTCTTGTATCTCAGTAATATGTACTTACTTAATACATAACTAATATTTATTAGAAATTGGTATTGCATATTATGTATTTTATTATTACGTCTAATTAATTATTTTAGTCCATCTTAAGGTTGTCTGTAATAGCACGTAACGCTGCGTACAGACATTGCGAGGCGTTTTTTTTTGTAGGAGGTAATCTCTGAAAGTCCTGGTCCGATCGCTAAAATTTTTTCACTGATAGAAAACAACTTTATTCCTGATTGACATTATTTTAAGTTCGCGGGCGAAGCTACGAGGAAAAGCTAGAAATAAATAAATGATACCCAGAATTTGTGCATATACATACAGTTACACGTTCTAATATCGCAAGCTATACTCATGCCAATAATTATAATGTTCACACTAAAGTGTCGACACTTATTGGCACTTCGATACTAATAGGCTAGCACTAGTGGTAGTGAAAACTGGCCCTATGCCAATTAGTGAGTCAACCAGTTGGCGCGGGTTCGATTCCCCGTCGTGATATGTTTCTCTTATTAACAGTACCACCTAGAGATAGGTACACAAATGGTACTTTAGGTACCACAATCTCCGATTTGTTCCTGGATGTAGTACTTAGTAGTTGAGTTAAGTACGGATTAGTAGATTTACAGGAAATATAAATTGGCTTAGACGGAGGAAATGATACAGGAAATATTGTGTTTGTAGGAATATTTAGCTCTGTCTTAGTATTAGCGCCGCTTAACGTAAACTTGGTAAAGAAGAGGATGTTATAAATGTAAATATGGCTTAGAAAGTGTGGGAAGGATTAGAATAGAATAGAATAAACTTTATTGTACACTAAAAAGTAACACAACTTATAAATAATATTCTTAAATCTATGACTACGATAGCGTTCTTATCGATGATAGCGATATCAACCAGACAACTTAAGGTCTTTTTTACATAGCATGGCTAGGATGACAGCAGGGCGAAAATATGCATCTTTAAGATGAGTGAAAAGGATAGGACAGCAACAACAAACAACAACAACAGTTTAACAGCTGTCACCCGCACTATCCTTTAGCATTTGTAGTGTAGGAACTTAAATAATACAGGGGGTAGTCGGCGGTGTAGGTACTGCTAGCAAGTTACTCTAACATTATTTCTCCAATAATACAAATAATAATAGTAAGATTAATATTAATTGCAGTAATGAAGTATTCTTCGAAAGATTCACCGTGGCCTAAAACACTAGGGGCAATGGAAGGATCACAAGTAACCACCCATATTGATTGTTTCGACAGGTATTTTCGTGTCTTATACGCCAGGAAATTGGCAACTGGGAACTCCTTTTAGCTCTTCAATTCTTATAGATGACAGAAGAGCTGACGAGATGGAGTACTTGTTCGTGGACTTGCGACCCTGACGGAAAAAACACGAGAGCGTTTGTCGGATATAATAATATCCGACGGTTAAAAGATTAATGTTAATTTAACATTTGGAACTTCCCATACTTGTAATGTACACTCAAAAGATTTAACTGTATCAGTGACACCTTACCATTCAACTTCATCCAACCAGTCTCCATACACAACAAACTACTCAACAAATTCAGGTTAATCTCCCATTAACATACAGTTTTAGTCTCATCCACTTTTCCATACATGTCCAATTGTCGCGTAACGGCTAGACGTGAACTGGACTTGTTTTTATGTTGATCCCACTTAGTACTACAGTTATGTCGTGAAGGACGTTGAGAATGTCCTTCGGTGGGGTCAGGTGCGTACGCACAGTGCTCGTAACTTGCTAGTATGTGGAAGAGAATTATTCAAAGATTATAGTTTATTTTGTTGTGTGGCGTTTAACTAAGAACTTGTATGGATAACCTATTCGACGTGACGTCAAAAATCGTATATGTTACTGTGTTTGTTCTTTTTTTCTCTAATTTTTGTACATAAATAAATACATCTCTTAAATTTTGAAGTAATAATAGGTTTTTAGAAAGAATCGTCTAAATGCGGAGTGTGAATAAGTGATTGGTGGTTGGTGCTCATTGATTCCATGAGACATTTTTTTAAAAAAAGATCCTTTTTTGATAAAAAGCCTAGTCTTTATTAGAAAACTCCTCTAACTTTTTGCCTTTCTTCTACATAAAATAATTTTATAAAAAATAATTATTTGTAATGAATAAACTCTAAAAAGCTACTGCACTGATTTTAAATCTTGGTTTACCAGTAGAAAAAAAAAACACAGACAGACAGTGTTGTCAAAAGCCAATCTTTCATGAATAGAACAAGCGAAATACCACAGACTGAATGAAAAAACGCTTGTTTTAGCTTAAGATCAATAGATATATAATTCCTTACAGTATGTTAATCCTAAGTGTGTCCTATTGAAGTCAACTTACAGTCATATGCTTAACTATGTCACATACGAATGAACACCACCTAGCTACCACACGGAAGCGGTAATCAGCAGATAAGCGCTATCGGGAAGCAATAACCTCAATCAGTGCAGTACATCTGTACGCTAACACTGTACACGACTAGCGTTGCCAAGCGTCCATATGAAGCCGGACACGGTCAAGACTTTTAGTTGCGTGTCCGGCCAAATTAGACGGAGTGCAGCCTGTCCGGATTTTTATAGGCTTTTATAGATCAATGATAGGTATTTATAGTTTTTCAAAAAATACTTTTACTCGACAATTTTGTTTTCAGTCAGTTTTAAACTAGATGAGACCGGTATTTCATAGTTGACTACCTTGAAAACAAACACCAAAACCAACTCAGGGGTCAAAGTCTCTTTTAAAGCCCACACAGTAAACATGTAATGGTCAAATCATGTAAGAACTATGCAGATTAGTGTCTCAGGTGGTCTTTTGAAGAAAGAACCACACAGATTTAAGTTGGCCTGTCCAGGCAGTCCAAGCATTTGTCAGTATTCGTGTAGCTCGAACTTAGGACTTTTTAAATTAGACAGTAGTTTTTTTTATAGAATTTTCATATCTTCTGCTTTGCGTGCAATGTCAGCCCATTGCCACTTAAGTTTGGCGATTCTTCGAGTTATATCGGTAAATTTGCTTCTCCTGCGGATATCTTCATTTCTCACGCGAGGATAACGCAAAGAAACTCCGAGCATAGCCCTTTCCATTACCCTACTTTATCTTGTATCGCTAGTGCAAGCGGAGCGGATTAGCAATTATAGAAGCCAATTTTGTTATTGTTTAATTAGAATTAAAAAAATATACAAACTTAGTTTTAGTAAGCGAAACCTGAAACAATTGTCTAGTATTTTTATATCAAGAATCTTTGTACAAAATTTTAAAACCATTATTATTATGAAAAATCACAAAGTTATAAGCTTGTTATGTCAGCAAAAATAAGTAGTTACCAGACCATCCAGACGACCGAGGGGTTGTTTTGCACTTGCACCTAGCTGTTTGCTGGCGCCTAACACCGCTATGACCTTTTTTTCCGAAGGGAAAAATCATCCTATGACAACCCCCGCTCTTGGGCGGTGCCGTGACTGTTGTACTTAGTGTTGGTGGTGTCGAACTTGTAACCTTTTTAAATATTTTTGGGAAAAAAATATAACATAGTGCCAAAATTATTGGAATGCATTCAGTTATTGATTCGGAACAAACGATATTCAGGTTTCGCATTAACTAAAATTAATTTTGTATTATATTATGGTCAACAATAATTTCGAGTGTGACTTTAAAAAAACTGTCGGCCATTTTACTTAAATGCTATCTAATCCTAAATTAGCTGTTCCAGCTAATCTGTCCGGCTTTTCGGTTTGAAGACCTGGTCACCCTATACACAACTTATATAGGGGCTACCGCTCATGTTCCTATTAATGGCTACAGATTAGTAAGTTAGTTAAATGTTGTGTTGTTTGTATTAACAGTTATGTTTTCTTATGAAAGTCAATTAGTAAAATGTTTTGTTTTGAGTTCCTACCACATTCCAACCATTTATAAAACCAAACTCAAACTTGGAAGTTAATCGCTAACCCGGCGAACTTCGTGCCGCCTAACAGTCAATGAGTATAATATATCTTTTGATATAGTCAACCGATTGCGATGAAACAAAGCATAAGTAAAATATCAAGTTATACACAATTTTAATATATAAAAGATATCTACATCGATTTTGTACTTTTTACGTGATGCGCGCACAACTAAAAACTTTTACAGATTTATTATTACTTAAGTATAGTTCGATCGATGTAACCTCTAAAATCATTTCATATGAGCTTGTGATTGAATCTATTCTCAATCCTAACATTATATAGTATAAATTCTTTGTGATATTTTTTTTTAGAAATGCATGAAATATTTATTTTATTTTGTATTTGTCGTTATAGCGGCAAAATACACATCACCTGTGATTTCAACTGTCTAACTATCACTTACGTAGTAACTATTCAGTAATCTGTGCTATCACGGTTCATGATATAGCCTGGTCTTAACAATAGGGTCTGGTTTTTATTTTTTAAGTACCTACGGAACCTTTAAAATAACAACCCCATCATCAAATTAACCAAATTGACATGAACTTAGACACACCACAAATCTCTCACTCACATATCAAAACCTCACCCAGTTCGTTCACCCATTGCGTTTGATAATGGGCGCCTCTCACTGCGCATGCGCATGCAGCCATGAATCACTCACTGTGCGGTGACCTTGCTGCTCTATTTAACTGTTTGTTTGTTTACATTTTCGGAAACTTCCGGTTTAAATGCACTTTAACTGTCTCTGAGTTTAAAATTGTTTTGGTCTGATAGTTTGAAGGGATGTGCGTTTTAGGTGGAATTCTTTTAAGTTGGACGTGTTTGTTATTAAAATAATAAGAGCGTAAATAATTATTCTAAATACCATAATAATTGGTTACCACAATACAACGTGAGGGCTGCGGAAATCCAATGGATACGGGCCTATTTATAATAGTCTTTCGGCTAAAATAATGATGACCCTCCTCCTTGCGTCTTATTCTTCAATGCTGACGACCGTCACCTCCCTGCTTCATCATTTCAACTTGTATGATATTCCTCCGTCTGTTTCTGTCTCGGGCGGGTGTGAAGGGCATTGTATATCGTAGAGTCGAGAGCGGTCCGGATCTGATCGAACCAACGTATTGCACTGCGCCTGCGAGGCCTTTTCCCATCTACTTTACAGGTGATGATGATGATGACGATGATTAACTATTTCAGAACACTAATCTTCAATATAGCAAAATGCAAAGATATCCACATTCACTTGGGTATTTATTCTGTAACTGTATCTAAATTGGACATTATCAAGCATAGCTGCCTACATAAAGCAAATACTAGAAAAGGCAGTAAATATTCCTAGTTCTATTTCACTAATTGACTTACTTACAAAGATTTATATGCTAGACAATCGTGCCTTGCTGGATAAAATGGTAAAACAACGGTTCTGCGCAATTACGAAATGTGCATAATAAAATAATATAAGTAATTTATTGAGTCCCGGTGTGGAGCTGACTTGGGTATTTCTTAGTAACAGAGCAAAGGGCTCTGTTAATTTTGAATTTAAAACCTTATCGGAATGAATTGATCTAAAAATCCAGTCAGAATAATAAAAGTTGAAGAGGAATAGGGTGCAGGGGCCCAGCTGGGTCGAAGTCTACTGGCCTGGTTCTAGATCCAAAAGGGAGGCTCGGCCTCGCAATGAAAGGCAGGAAGGAACAGGGTGGGTTTTTTAGCCAGTAAGAGTCTGACACTATCTCCCGCATTCATTTGGATGATTTGCATTTGACGAAAATCTTTATCCTCCGAGCATAACCGTAATTATGACGATGAGGCAACAATGAGGAAAAGAAGTTTCTTTAGGGCTATCAAGCAGTTTAAACATTTACGAATCAATCGTAGATTTTCACAACCGCTGAAGTGTTTTTTTTTATGTTAGGAAAAAGTCATCCAATGACAACCCGCGCTCTTGGGCGGACCGGGAGATAGTGTCAGACTCTTACTGACTAAAAGACCCACCCCGTTCCTTCTAGCCTTCATACCGGGGCTCGAGCTGTCTTTCGAAACTTAACCCTAGCCCCAGTAGGCTTCGTCCCCCCTGCTGTTGCTGACAACTCCTTGAGGCGCGCGGGAACAGTGCGCGCCGTCGACGACTTGGGCTTGGACCGGACAGTTACCGGACGGACGGAGAGCGAGCTACCCATTGCTCACTGTCCGCAAGCCAACCACTGAGGTGTGAGTGGGCGCGTTGTCTTGATTAAAATGGATTTGCTTTTTCTGCATCTCAAGTCGGCTCACTCAAATGACTGTTAAATAAAAACTATGCGTCCAAAATGGCTGAAAGTTTTGGAGAATAACACATTATCTACACTTCTACACTAATATAATAAAGTGGTAAAGTTTTTGTTTTTGGTTGTAGAAGGTAATCTCTGGAATTACTTAACTGGTCTGAATCATAAAATTTTTTCGCCAATAGAAAGCTGCTTTATTCCTGAGCGACATAGGCTATATTTTATGTACGCGTGCGAAGCTGCGGGCAGAAGCTAGTATGTGATACAAGACAAAACATTGAACAAGGTCACATATGTACATGGGGATCAGTACGAGAAAAAAAGGCATATCCTCAGCAGTGGTCGAAACCGGTCCGTGGTTAACGATGATAGTGGCCAATCCATCATTTGCATCATCTCAAATTGAAATCTGTAACATAGCCATATCTCTCCAAACCTCTCGTTCAAACCAGTACCATTTATCACAGGAGAATTAACTGAAATAACGAAAGTCCCATAATAAATGATTGTGGTATACATTACCCTACATCTCCGGCGCACCCATTGTGTCGTGTTGTAACTCTGCGTCGAGCCACATCGACACGTGCGCAGGAGTTGATAGCTGATTGTGTATGTTTTATTATGGTCATGTTCGAGTTATTATGAACTACGTTATATGGTTAAGTGGGGCGGTTATTAAAATTGTAATGAACGATATGATTAAATTTATTACAGTGAATGGGATTTCCATTAGACGTAATCGTCTAGTTTGCTATAAATTTAATTTTTTTTTTTCACTACTTTCACACAATGCCGTCTAATCCCAAGCTAACAGAGCTTTTAACAGAGCTTGTGTTATGAGTACTACTCGTAGACATCTAAAAAAAAAAAATCTAAATACATACATATTGTAGACAAATTACACCCAGACCCAGAACAAATGATCTTCCTGGGTGGGAATCGAACCCCCGACCTAGCAATTAGGGTCATTAACCACTAGACCATCAGGCTAGTCAATATATGAATGTAAATTGAGGTTATCATTTGTTCAAAAGTGTCACCGCAGACGGAAAGGGCAAATGAACAGCACGAGTGGGTTTTAAAAGCCTGACTCTCCCTCTTGCTCTACCCAGAGTAGATGACCATCGCCAAATAGTTGATGTTCTGAATTGAAATTCCGAAGATATGCCTTAAGCATTTCATTCCAGAATTGTACCATTTCTTCGGGACAATAACGTATTTATAACCCACTTCAAAAAAAAAAAGCGGAGGTTCTCAATTCGGTTGTATTTTTTTTATGTTTGTCACTAATTTCACTCGAGTTCTTCGAGCTCGAGAAACTATATTTTACCAAATAAAAAGTAGATAATGATTCTTAAATTATGGTTTAGCTTTTTAAAAGTTAGAGTTTTTTTGTAAACGTTTAGATTTAGTAGTACGAATACTTATCTATATACTTAATTATAGAGATGAACAACAATCAAACAAATGATTTTTATTTATACTTTAGTTACATTGATGGAAATTCAAGTAAGTCATTAACATAGAATCTCAAAAAAGTAACTTATTCAATTATTACCAACCAAGAAATTTCTTTTTAAAAAGAAAAAAGAAAGAAATGGCGACAGTACACACCAGTCTCTCATAAAATTTTACGCGGTACTCCAATTCCGGCGTTTTTTGCGGAGTTCCCGAGATAAGGGGTGACATAAAACAAACCATACCTCATGTGTTATCAGCCTTACAATCTCTTGGAGTCCCGATGGAGCTGTAGCCAGAATTGTGAGGAACTGCCTTCCTTGTTAGGAATTCTAGGTATTCCGTATTTGTACAATGAAGTTTGACATTTTAGAGGTCCAAAAATGGCTTGAAGATTGAATTGTTTTGGTGTTGTTTAATTAGTTTTGTGAGTAATTTAATTTGCACGTGCACAATCACCGTCAAAATCGTGAGAAAACGTTAAACATAGAACTTTTTTTTTAATGATACATCACTTGATGGTAAGCAGTGATGCAATCGTTGATGGTGAAGCACTCTAGTTTATATTCATTAAACCTCAAGCGAATTCCGGCGTTCGCTCTCTCTTTGATTTTCTATTGTGTCTCTAATTACGGTATTCAAAAGGTCACGAATGTATTCACTCTAGCCTTGAAGACACTTAAATTACAGTCGAACGGGAAGGCCGCAGCAGGCATTGTTCCAATCTTTAGTTATAAGACTTTCTCCACGGTTAACAGCAGAAGCTGCGGGAATCCACTGGATATAAGAATGATCAGTGTGATGGCGTTTGGAAATTGACTTTGTCTGGCAATAGGTTTTTTCGGTGGATGTGATGGTGGAGATTAATCTAGTAGTCATCTTTAATCGATCAAAAACTAATTTCATTTATTTTGGACAAGAGTGGAATCAATCAAAAAAAAAAAGTACATATTTTTATAAAGCTGAAGAGTTTGTTTGACTGGCCGTCCTCATTCTTTACTAGTATTGGATAACCAATTTATCATGGAAGGCTATATAATATAAGGCTACGACCCACAGGCAAAAACGCGAGTGAACCGCTAGTCTTAGATCATCATCATCTTCCTGCCCTAGTCCCGTTTTATTTGGGGTCAACGCAACACGTTTTTTTCTTCCATTCTGTCCTGTCACTCGTCACGCTATCACTAACTGCTAGTCTTAGGATAAAGTGAAAAAAATATTATGGAGTTTCTTGCAGGTGCTTCTCTATAGGAACCACCAATTGGAACCATACATTAGCTTCTGATGTTTTGTGTAATGTCCATGTAGGCCTATGTGAAATAAGAACCATTTTGAATCAAACCTTAATTTTGCCTCGTGCTTTCGTGTTTTTTTGTCAATAGTCAAACGGCTTATCGATCTGCTGGACCTACCCTTTTAACTTACCGTGAAGATATAACACAATACACCCTTACCCTTCTATGTAGTCGGTTAAATGCGGGCGATTATCACGGCTTGCGATCTAAACCCGGGTGTAACGATACCGCTGTACCTACCCGGGTAGTAGGTACCCGGTTATCCGGAGGAAATCTCGTAAACTGCACACGATGAACAAGGGAACTATGTAGTTGAGTTGTTCCATTTTTCCCGTTTTTCTTCATAGTATTTGATGGTCAGTAGTTTTTGATAAGAAGTTATGATTACGTTTTTTTGTTGAAAGGGAATATTTTTTGTAATATTATATTTTTGAGAGGGATAAATGGACGGATATGATATGATATTAGCTGAATTTGTTTGTGTAGGTTAGTAAAAACCGCAGACGGCACAGCACTGTGACATCAATTTATTTTGTATAAAATAACCTTAGCCTGCTGTGGGTAGATTTATCAAGCTACATGTCTTACAGAGCCTAGAGAGTCCTTGAGAGCAGTTGTAACCGAGTGGTAATGGCTCAATGGTGGTGGTGGTGACTTACGTGTTGTAGGTCGCGGGTTCACACCCTGCCAGGTGCTTTACTTTGTATAATTTATTTCACAACCACTGCTCTCAAAATAGTGAAAAAATAAATAACGTGAGAAAACCAGCATGTCCTAGAACCAAAACCTCGAAGATAATATGTGACACCTTCCAACCCGCACCAGTCCTGCGTGGTGGATTACGGCACATCCCCTCTTAGAGAGGAGGCCTGAGTCCCACCAGTGGGAACATTAAAAGGCTGAGTAAGCTCCGCCTAAGCTTCTTATTCTTGACCTAATGCCATTAGTTTCAGCCCTCCCCCAACAGTCGTCTTGCGTAAAATCATTCTATCAGCTCAATTGTCTGTCTGTATGTCAGTTAAGTACTTAAACGTTTGTTAGCGAGACACAGTAGTAGCTTTGTTTTGTTTTTAATTACTTAATTTATGTCTTGAGTGCACATGTCTTTGTTTTTGTTTTATAATTCTGGTCCTTTAGTACAATTATTTGTCTTTGGAGTAGAATTTATACAAGCCTTTGGCTCTCTCGCCTATCGAATTTTATTGTAGTAAAAAACACAACCAAATTAAAAAATTAGCAATATGTTTAAAATGTTGACACACACATGACACATGACAATTTGAAGACCTTGAAAAACGCTTAATTTTCATTTTGTACGCACGTCTGTACGAAACTTATTTGGCCGAAAATTTTAGTTTCTGTATTATATTATTCCATATTTATTATATTATTTGTTTTTCCTAGAAAAAAAACAAAAAAATATATTTTTTTTAATGGTGATTTACGTAAACACGGCAATTTTCCGGGTCATTAAACTCTGGCGCTCGAGGGGTTAAAAATCATAATCCTGATTTTGACTTCCGTTAAACGCTTAAGTATTGACTTTTTTACTCGATTACAGGAAGACAATTTTTTTTTTAGCCGTCTGCTCGAAGGGTTATGTTTTTCGCGCATATCTTGTTTATAAAGGATGTCATAAAATGACTCCTCTCGTTCCTGGCTGAGGCGAGAGGTAGTGTCAGACAGCGCAGTGTACTGATTAAAACTCACTTATATTCTTTCTGTTGAAGTATACCAGGCAGCCAGCCAGGCAGGGGTAGTCTTTCGAGCAATACCGCAGAATCATACATTAATGGAAACGTGATTCGAATTGTAAGGTCACATAGTTTACGAACTACTCACAACGAACAACTTTAAACAAAATTACATTTAAAAAAAAAGATTATATTTGACACATCGAGATTGAGTAACGAATGCCCATTTTTACTACGCGAACATTCCACTAGGTAACATTGGGAGTTGCGGTTGACGGTCAGGTAACTCTATCTGAGTTGCAAGGCTGCTAGCAAGGTCACTGCCGGCGACCGGTCTCGAGATGGCGTGAAGATAAAGATGCTGTCTTTGTTCAGATTAAGTATTTAGAAAAAGGGGTCTTATTACAACACTTAGGTTAGCACGCTACAACCGGTTTCCAGTTTAAGACGCAACTGAAGAAAATGTACCTAACAAAAATAATAAATATTTTTTTCGGATTTTTTACACACATAATGTCACTTATTACTTAAAAACTAATTTAGGTTCGACAACCCGTCACAAAATAATTATAATTAAAACAACCCGAAACTCGACCCACCAAAAACATTCATTTTTCGAGTAGGTAATATCCAGTTAAGTAAGGGCTAAGCTGGATTTTGAATACGTTGAAAGAAATTCCTTGAAATGTTAACATTTTTGCCATAGTTGTAATTAGAACAAAAACAGCAGAATTCTGTACGTTGCGTAGAAGTAATAGGTACAGCTTGAAAGTGATCTACTAACCGAACTGCCCAACCTTTCATTACCTTAAATTCCTTATTTTATCGAATCGCACCATATGCATCCCAGCTTATCGCTAAATAGTATCTAATAACATATTTTATCTCTTTCCAGCGCGTCCGAACCTTCACAACCTCACTAGACGAGCTCGCCGGGCGCGTGCAGGCCGCCGAGGCCGCGCGCTCCTCGTGGCGCGGGCCCGGCGACGCTCGCGATGCTCGTGCGCAGCTCGACGCGGTGTCGCGCGCGCGTGCACAGCTGCCCCCTCTCAGGAGGCTGGCGGATGAACTGCACGCGCAGGCTCAGCAGCTGGCGAGGGACAAGATCCAGCTACCTGACCATTTGTTGGCGAGGCTTGATGACTTGAATACCAGGTAATTTATGAATTGGCAGCTACAAAGCCAAGTTTGTCAGTTTACAAATATCTACTGATGTCTTAACCGTACCATGATTGGAGAAATATAGAGCCTAGTGTCATCCACCGTTATTCCTAAGGGCCACTCCGTTAAGCGAGCGCCCGCGCAAGCATCCGTCGCGTGGCGACGCGCGAGTTTCATGCGCGGCGGTTCCCACAGCCTTGCGTTCAAAAATAACCAGAGTAATGTAGAGTTGCAACCCAGGGTCGTTCTTTTAAAATTCGACTAGCTACCCTAGAGTTAACCCAACTAATTTTATCTCTGAGCAGGGTAGGTTGGAGTAAGCGGCCATATGGTCGACATTGACAGTTGAACTTGTTCGCGTTCAAAAATGCCAGGGTACACTACATTACATTACCCTATGACGTCATTAGAGTTAACTCTAAACTCAGTGGTCGACGGAAAACTTTAATGTATTATTACGTAGCAAAACGGGCGTAGGGCAAGGCTCCCCGCGACGCACGCCCGCGCGGTCCCTGCGGCGGAGCATTTTTGTATGGAACCGCACGGGCGGCCGTTTAACGCAGTATCGTCCCTTAGACTTTTGAAGCTTTGCTATCTTTAGGAGTTTAATATTTCTTTGTGTATACATAAAACGGAATAACTAAAGAATCAACAGTAACTTGACGTCCTTCATTTCCTGCCTACCCCAACAGATAGCATCTCATGAATAGCCATGAGTCTTCAAGAATGTAGGTTGGCACCTCATGCAGCTCTCAGCACGAATGTAAACAGTCATTTCATTGACTTTCAATCATCGTCGCACCGCACACGCTTACATACTAATATTTACGTCAAGTAGTTGTCGTGAGAGATTCCCTTCGTGTCTTACCTACCATTTCAGAAGATTTGATGCATGCATGTAAGGATTTTTTTATTCGGTATGATTGTAAGTATTATATCCAGATCTTGACGGCCATTAGTCCAAAAACTTGTGGCAATTTTATTTTTCCTCCCTGATTTCTCCATTTCCAATACCAGATTTGGACATGGAAGACCTAATAACAAAACCACCTTTTGCTACGGAATTGACCTTTAGTAGGTATCCCTCCACTTTGCGGCAGGGAGGTCACGACTCTCGGTATTGAGAGTACTATCTCAATACCGAGAGTCGTGACCTCCCTGCTTCATCACTTTCATTCGAACGATATTCCTCCATCAGTTTCTCTGGCGGTGTGAAGAGCATTGTACCGCTCTTGAAGCGGTGTGGATCTGGTCAAACCAATGTGTTGGGCTGAATTTACGAGGCTTTTTCACATCCTATTTACTGGTCACGATGAGCCTTTCGAGGTGCCATCATCTTTACTTGCAATATGACCGAAGTATTGTAGAATCTTGTGTAGATAAGATACTACTTAGTAGATGTACTAGGTTGTTTTAGCCTAATAAAATAACTTGCCAGATTTAAGTATAACCCACTATGATTAGCACGCTTTAATCATTAAGAACACATTTAAAATCCTAGCAAGTAGGCACCTAACCAAAAATCTCATCAAATATTTTTTTTTATCTTTTTCTCCTCAAATCTAAGAAGTGTACATATCTCATCATCCACTTCATGTTCTAGGGTATCAGGCCTGGTCTCCGGCGGCGAGGAGCGCGTGCGCCAGCTAGCCGGTGTCGCGAGAGACGGCGGCGCGGGCGCGGCGCAGGGATTCCTGGCTGGCTCGGTGGAGCCTCCCTGGGAAAGGGCCGTCACTCCTGCTAATGTACCATATTATATCAAGTAAGTACCCAAATAATATGCAGGTGTAAATTGTTTCTTTCTTACCAAGGGGGGTAGGTCGTCCTATTTTTTATGATATCTAGCACTTCAAACTTCGCACACTATAAACACCACCTTCCTCCTCTTTTTCTGAGATGGGAAATCGTGAAATATCTTCTTCCACTCTAGTTAGACATGACACATGGTGTGTCAGACTTTCACTGACTAAAACCCACACGTTTTCCTTCAATGAATCGGCTCAAAGTACACGGTGACTCTTTAGATTATGTAAAATATTTAAGATATCTACATACCAAGTCACAAAAACAGGAGTGGCGTCATCACGGACGAAGCAGCGTTGGAAGGCCACCCACAAGGTGGACCGATGACCTTGTGAATGTCACGGGAATCAGATAGATGCAAGACACAGGACCGGTCGTTGTAGCGATGCTTGGTATAGGCTTATGTCCCACAGGGCCACAGGGGACGTCTTTTGACTAAAAAAGATGTTGATGATGACAAACAACTGTAACCCTTACTGAAACTCTGTTCCTCCTCAGTCACGAGCTGGAGACGACCCACTGGGACCACCCGAAGATGATCGACCTGATGAACTCCCTGGCAGACCTGAACGAGGTACGCTTCTCCGCGTACCGGACAGCGCTCAAACTAAGGACGGTGCAGAAGGCATTATGCAGTAAGTACACACTTATATTTCTGCCATTTTTTTTTTTTTGTTTATTATTAATAGGCTCTCGTTTGACCACTATCTCTACCACTACTAAGCGATGATGTGACCGACGATGGAGCACGCTTGCCTAGAAGCAACCTGTTCTTTCTTGAGTTAAAGACTCTTAAGTTGTTGCTGGATGGAAACTACGAAACAATGAAAATGTGTCTATTTAGTTAAGAATATCATATTTAATTATAATGAGTACTGAAACAAAACATAATTGGTAAAACCACAGTCTAAAAAACCAAATATTTAGGCACCATCAAAGACACTTCTGCCTGACCACCGCTAAGTTAATTTTTGCTTGCACTCGAAGCGGTTGGGATTGGCGCCTCGCCGTAGTATTCAAACGATTTTTTTTTTAAGTGAATCCTCTTTCTCACAAGATGTACTTGTTCCCAGTGCACATGCTACAGTTGCCGGCGGCGCTGGAAGCGTTCGACTCTCACGGGTTGCGCGCGCAGAACGACCGGCTCATCGACATACCGGACATGATCACTGTTCTTACTTCGTTGTATGAGGTAAGTACTCACGAGGTATTACGGTCTAGTTTTAGAATATTTTAAGCTAGTGATACTTCCAGCTAGATTCATTTCATAAAAGGGTAAGAGAGTGATAGTGTTTATGGAGAATCGAAGGCTCTAAGCATACCTCAAAGAAATGTCAGCAAATCTAAAGGGGCCCAGTCGGTCCGATGCCTGCTAGGGCTGAGAACTCAAACCCCTGAGAACTGTAGGCCATCTGAAAGACATAGGTGGCATTAGTAAGTAAAAGTCTTAAACACCCTCTCGCTCCATCTTAGCGGGAAAAATCATTGAACATCCAACCTAGGTGACCTAGAAAAAAAACCTAGATCATCGTAGCGTGCAATTACGGTATACTTTACTATATACTTGACTTCCAGATTTTTATAATTGTAAATTGTTCTTAAAACTGTTTCGTGGGGAAATTAGGTTGAGACTCCCGGTCTTTGTGGGCCTTAGTGCAAAGACTGGCTATCGCTATTCATCAAGGCAATGCCGCGAGTGTTATGAGCAACTTTGTGCCGGGAACGACCAGGGGCGGGTTATTTGAGGTTAGGGGTAAATAAATTTAAAACTGGCCTAGTAAAACAATATAAAACACATCCCACTATTGCAGTTTAAAATCATATTAATGAACTCTTCTTCTCCCACCAGGTAATAGCAGCGGAGAACCCCAGCCTGGTGAACGTACCACTTTGCCTGGACCTGTCCATCAACTGGTTGCTCAACGTGTACGACAGCCAGCGCACCGGACAGATCCGCGTGCTCAGCTTCAAGGTGGGGCTCGTGCTGCTCTGCAAGGGACACCTCGAGGAAAAGTATAGGTAAGCAAAGAACTTGCTTGAACTTGAAATATGGGAAGATCTTGGTTGCTGAGCGCTCAAAAAGCCAATATAACTCTGAAGCAGTTTGGTGTGCAAGTGCTAAAATAATAATAATTTATTGATTTAAACTGGTTTCTACTAAACAGATACACTACTCCATAGTATTTTTCTTTTAAATGTAACAGATATGACCATAGGTGTTTCGTTTTATCTTAAAGCTCATTAGTACGAATTTGATAGTAGAAAAATTCTATCACACCTAGATTTTCAGTTGCATCTTGGTAAAGTTTCTTGAGAAATAATTTAAAAAAAAATACCCTTACACGGCACTGATGATATTTAAATTTTAAATTGATCGTACGTAACTTATTGTTTCATGATTATTTTGAAAATAATGGTGTGTACATGTGTAGATACTATTTTAACTGCGCGATAGACTTTTTATAAACATTAACAGCCCAGAGTTTTGCTTTCTTTTTTTTCATTTCCAAATAGTCAAGATATACCAATAGAGTAAAAAGTACAGGTAGGAATGATGCCCTACTATGAAGTTAAATCTCTTGATGATAAAATTTGTATTTCCAGGTATCTGTTCCGACTGATAGCAGACCCATCGTGCAGAGCTGACCAAAGAAAGCTCGGACTATTGCTACATGACTGCATACAGGTATATATTTTTTATTATTCATAATATATTTTCTAACTTATCAGACTACTAATGTGTATTAACTATCTACTAAAGTAATGTGTATTACTAATTTGTTGTTGGTATTTGTATAAATATCAACTTAATATAAGATCACTGTATTTAACAGATAATTATGCAAAACGACATTGTGGATTAGCAAAATATGAGCTAGAACACAGAACACAGGAATCATACAGTAGACTTCTGTTCTGTGAGCTAGAAGAATTGATGAAGGGTTAAGTGGGCAAAAGTATTATCTACCAAATTGAAATATTCCCTATTATAAGGTTTAGGTTTTAATTGACGATAAATCGATTCATGAACTAGCAAAGGTGTTAACTATCAATCTAGTATTTATTTATTATTTTCAAACAATCATTACTCGTTTAGAACCATTTGTCAGTTTACACAAGCGTTACCGACTATAGAAAGAGATTCGAAACGAAACGGTCGTAACTTGGCTAGGCCTACTATTCCTTCTAAAGATCAAAAATCATAAAATAATGTTGTTCTGTTCAGGTACCAAGACAACTGGGTGAAGTGGCAGCCTTCGGAGGGTCTAACATCGAGCCCTCGGTGAGGAGCTGCTTCGAGCAGGCTTCGGCGGCCACCAAAGAGGGCAACAGGGGAGGTACTCTCGACAGGAAAGTTGGTAAGTGGTCTATTTCGAGTCTACATGTATATACTACAGGCAAAACAATATAACAACAACAGCGTCATTATAATATCAGTTTAGTCGAAAAATGCCACTGCGCAAAATTAGGTTTAGTGAACTAAACGTGAACTTAGCCTAATAAGCCTGTAAAAGTCAAACACGCTCTCTCTCTCCACCCTAAACTTTATTCGGTATAAGATTAGACATTTAAACAAGCCTTTGTTTACTGTCCGTTCGACCGATTTTTAATTCTATTCCGTACGTATAAGTATGGCATTAAAAGCAAAAAGTGGTTATAATACCTACGAACTAGTTACTGCAGCAGGCATTTATAATGCCACCGAACGTAATAAAAGTCAAAATCGATATGATTTCCCACCAAAAAAAGACCGTATAAGCCCACCTAAGTTTTGGTAGGTAATAGTTGTTACACAATAAATAGTAAAAAATGAGTAATGTAAAAACAAAAAAATAGGGTGTAATATTGTGCTCATAAAATAGAAGCAACAAGAAATATGTAACCAAGCATTATAATATCTAACTCATAATAATGATTTAAATAAAAGAGTGTCCATGGAGTTTCTTGCACGTTCTTCTCCATAGAGACCTACTCTTTGGAACGTGCAATTTAGCTTCACTTTTCTTGGACTGACCGACATTTGACTATTCAAAAGTGACTGCAAATGGTCTATTTGAAATGATTAATTTTGGATTGATTTAGAATTTTTTCTGCCAGTGTTCTTGATACTTACATCCTCGTTCACTTCCAGTCAACCTTCCCGAAAAAGAAAAGGAAAAAGAAGATACCCTAAACAAAGAGAAGACACTGGAGCGCGACGCGGACGGCCAGCTGCAGTTCATCGAGGCGTTCCACTTCCTGCAGTGGCTGCAGAAGGAGCCGCAGTCCATGGTGTGGCTGCCGGTGCTGCACCGGCTGGCGGCTGCCGAGACTGCCAAGCATCAAGCCAAGTGCAACATCTGCAAGGAGTACCCGATTATTGGGTTCAGGTAATACAATAAACCACTGCTCACACCTAGTGGTAACGACTGTGAACAGACGTGTGTCTTCGAATTTCAATCTGCACTGAGCTCTCGTGTCTCTATTCCTTCTCCTGAAATAAATGATATTTATTTCACTAACTTTGACCCAACAACACAATTTGCAACTATGGCTTATGACAAAATAAAAGTTTTCGATGAACTCTTGCACCCAAAATAAGATTTAACCTGTGTTTAGGGTATCATTTGAACATAATATTTATCATAAGACGAAGAGAAGGCCTGAGTCCCGGTAACGGGAATATTGTAAGGCTGAACAATAAATATGCCTTACCTCTTCCCAAGTAAATTGGGATCGACTTGTAAATTGTTTACCAGTATGAAGTCGAAAGGTCTGGAGTGGTGACGAAAAAGGCGCAACGGTAGACCTCCCACAAGATGGACCGTGTACAATTGCCAAAACGGATCTTGAGCGCTCGGCGTCTAGAGTGGGGATCGCTTTGCGCATTCCATACATTGGCGAACCAATCGTTATCGTTGTTAGATACATGCAGCAACGCAGGGAACGAATCAGGAGTGACGTTTATGGCGTGATGGCACGGCGAGCCAATCACTGACTTACTTTACTTCAGCGTAACTTGGAGTCAGCGCTCAAGATCCGTAACGGCAGTTGTAACTACGTGGTTGAAAGTCGCGGGACTCCGTTTGATGTGAACCGCACAGGACCGGTCTTTGTAGCGTTACGTGCGGGAAAGCCTATGTTCATCCTTACATTACCTGCTTAAATTATTATTAATGATTAGGGTCTGTAAGGTTACTGTAACGGCCTGTTCGCGGCGCGGCTCTACGAGTGGCGTGCTTCCAACATTTTCATTCTTTACCGCTTGCCGCGCCGCGCTTAGTTACCGCTCACAACTGTAATGACGGGAACGGGCCGCAAAACGAAACATACAAACGGTTTTTCGCCAAGACTGAGTGTGCTGTCGAGGTGTTCCTTTTCGAACCAGTTCATAATCTGATTAGTAACTAATATTTGTTCATGTCTCTTTCAGATACCGTTGCCTGAAATGCTTCAACTTCGACATGTGCCAGAAGTGCTTCTTCAGCGGCCGCAAGGCCAAGAACCACAAGTTGACGCATCCCATGCAGGAGTACTGCACTGCTGTAAGTCTTCCTTCTTCATTACTATTTTCTCAAATTCTGTTGCAGTTTTAGCTTGATGATTCTTAATTGATTCGTTTCGAAATGTCAAAAATTTGACAGTTTTTTCTACGCTTCCAGAAGCTTGTGTAAGCTAGTTTTAACTAGCTTCTATAACCGACTCTACTCGCTTGAAAGTAGGATAAAAAGTATATCTATTCCAGAACATGATTGAGCCTTGTGCGAAATTTCAACCATATCTTCCATTTATTCTGCCATTTGAGCGCAAAGAATAGCAAACATACACACTTGCAAAATCTTCCACCTTTAAAATATCAGTGTGAGGTTTCTAGTCCTCCAATCTTCTCCATAAGATCCTACTACACTTTAGAATGGGCAACAAACTTTATTCGAATTTATAATCCGTAGCCTCCAACCCACGTCTCGTCTTCGGCGTTGTATATTTTATGAGTTCCTAGAAAAAGAATGGCTTGCAATCGAATTTGAACTTTACTTAATACAACATAGAGTTTATTGTTCTAAAATTTGATAATTCTTTTGAATAATATAAACATTTGACATTTCAAAAGGAGTTTTGAGTTTGAATTTTGACAATATTTTTTTTAGGTTTACCGTCCTCTACTTTGTTTTAATTTGAAGGTTTTCAAACAAAACTATGTATTCCTGTTTGCAGACAACCTCAGGTGAAGATGTCCGCGACTTCACCCGTGCTTTGCGTAACAAGTTCAAGTCGGCTCGCTACTTCAAGAAGCACCCTCGAGTTGGCTACTTGCCGGTCCAGACTGTGCTTGAAGGTATGATACCTTTAACTTAAGTAAATGAAGCTTCATGATGGTTCTCAATTTTCTCGTTAACCATAAGTGAACTGAGAGAAAGAGTGAGAGACAGTCGCAACAGCATCCTGAGAATTGTAGCAGAGAGCTGTTGCTCTCCCTTGTGCAAAGGAGAATAGTACTAACTAGTGATGTGTTGCCGGCAATATAGTCGTGAGGTGGGAATATTGGTGGGAATATTGTCCGAAGTATGAATATTGGTGGCAATATTACCCGAAGTATGAATATTGGTGGCAATATTGCCAGCAATATTCCTATAATGCTGGCAACGGCATATCTCTAGTATTAACATTAGATAATATAAGTTACTAAGACTGTATGAATATTGTTAAATAAATTATTTTCTATTCTAATAAAAAACTTGGGTTTAATTGAACATTCACCATAATGACCACGTAGAGCGATTCTGGGTCCTCTTTGTATAATTGAATTATAACGATGCTCTTACCATGTTCTCTTTTACATATATACTTAAAGACTATTACAGGATACCCATTTTGTATTCTCTGTAAGAAACCGAAAGTTTTTTCTGTATAGGTAGGTAGGTACTTATAAAGTTAAATAAAATGACGTTGATAACTGAAACGTCACAATTGGTTCAGTTTGTGTGTAATGTTTTGTCAATCTGGGCAACTGCCCGAGAGACGATTTTGTGTATGCTCAAATATGTAATATGTGGCGTAAGTTCATAAAAATATTGGTAACTTTCCAGGCGATGCCCTGGAGTCTCCGGCGCCGTCCCCGCAGCACGGCAGCGCGTCGGGCTCGGCGCTGGGCGGCGACGACATGCACTCGCGCCTCGAGCTCTACGCCACGCGCCTGGCGCAGGTGGAGCTCGGCGCCAAGCCGGGAGACACGCCTGACAGGTCTGTTATACCGTTGGGATTCAATATCCTTGCTTTACATTAGTCTTGACTTAGCCTTTCTACGTGATTCCTGAATTATCTCACTGCCTGTTTATCTGTTGCAGTTTCTTACCAAAGCTATATTTATTTTAAATTATATATCTCTGTTAAGATTATTTTTTAGCTATCAATCTTCTTCATCTTTACAAAGTATTTTTCCTCGCATATTTTTGCCTAAATTCTGTCTCTATCAGGTTTTATATCTGCACTAGTGTCCACTACACCTCAGCCATCCACTCAAATCTTAAACATAACTCCAAAACAATTTTTTTTAATCTTGATAAACTCTCTCTAAAAATCTCATTATAATCTTATCCACAGTGACGAAGAACATCAACTGATTGCCCAATACTGCGCATCACTGAACGGCGGTGGTGAAGCTGATGACGCCCCACGTTCGCCCGTGCAGGTTGTGTCCATCATCCATCGTGAACAGAGACACGAACTGGAGGCTATGATCAGGTATGATATCAAAGTAAACAATATATTATTAAACTGTAACAGTAATGGAGACGAAGTAATCACGACCACTCAGCTAAGAGTAGTTGCTAATACTGCAAATGAACTCACACAAGCAAAGAGAGGTTTATGGCCATAAGGGCATAACACTTGTCTTTAAATAAAACAATAACATGTTCTCAAGGATAAACAGCTATCTAAAAAAATGACCATTGAAATTTTCAGAGAACTGGAAGAAGAGAATGCCAGTCTCCAAGCTGAATACGAACGTCTGAAGGCTAAGCAGACCCCAGGATCCACTCCTGAGGAGCAGCACGGTGTTACTGATAACAGGAACGCTCCTGTAGACCAGGTAACTACAACTATGCTTTATTATAGGACTTTAAAGTTTAAAATATTTTAAGAAGTCAAAGATAAAATGGTAACCATGACGTTTAAGGTATTGCTGAAACTGGAGAAGAAATTGAAAATTGCAAAACCGATTACTGATGTGCCTCTTGAGTTTTAAGTCTTCAACTTTTAGAAGAACTCTTCAATGTGTACAGTAAAGTTCTGTGTTAGTAAATTACCCCCAAATCTCATAAGCTAGCTACAGTTAATGTAGACATCACAACTGAATGTGTAACAAAAAGTAAAAGCAAACATGCTTATAGCACCAAACAAAATATTAATAACTGTCCAGCCTTGTAATAACTTCAACTATATTGAAGCACTTACATATATCTTAAACCAACCCTTGTGGCTAAAACATACAAATCACAAATAGAAAAATGCCAACTTGCTTACCTAATACTAGAAACAACGAAGCAATGTTACACGCAGCTTTCATACTTAACGTCACAACTACACAACTCTTGAACGTATTGTCTTGCTTGCAGGACATGATGGCTGAAGCCCGTCTGCTGCGACAGCATAAGGGTCGCCTGGAAGCACGCATGCAGATCCTCGAGGAACATAACCGGCAGCTCGAGGCGCAGTTGCAGAGATTGAGGAGACTGCTTGATGAGGTAAGAATCTTGATTAAACATTAATGACGAACAAGATAATTTAGTGGTAAATATAACAGTGTTATATCGAGTACAGGAAGATAAGGAAGAAGAGGCAGCATCTTACAACATGGCCCTCATGACTTAAGTAATAACCAGTAGGGTTTCAAATACCAATTTGTATCTAAATTAAAAATTCGACTTTCGTACCCAACACTTACAGAATGATGGCATCACCCAATTAGCCTCCAAATCAATACAATATATAATTTCGCCACTAGTAAAAAAATCTTTTACCATTTCTAGCCAGCTCAAGGTTCTCCACCAGCCCGTACTGGTACGCTCCAGACTCGCTCCGTGACAGCTTCGCAGCTTGCTACTGATTCGCCGGCAAAAATGCATAATGGACTATACCACGAGTCGCAAACTAGTAAGTATTTACATAATTCGTTTCTTTGGAACTGATTTAGCCCTTTGACACAGTTGACATTATAGTTATCCATACTAAAAGTTTGATGTTCCACAAAATATAAGAATCCTAGTCAAAAATAGTCTTGTAAATATGTTAGGACTAGTTTTATTCAGCGAGATGACCAATCCGGACAAAAAAGAAACATAATAACATAGGTGTTCCTCATGGCACCATTATGAATCCTATCTTCTTTAGAAAAAAAACTACCTGCTCAGAAGAGATATCTCACAGGGTACTTTTACAGATCCTCGAAATGTTAGAACTTTAGGTGTCCCTCAAGGTACTATTCTATGCCCTATCAAAGAGTTGTAGTTAATAAGTAGGGTTCCCATGTCCGCTCCCATACCTAACGTACCTTGTGCACTAAGACGGCGGAGGCCGCTGGGCGGGCGCGGAGCGCGAGGCGCTGGAGCGTCCGCCGCCGCCGCCGCACGCCGTGCACTCGCTCATGCACTGCGCAGGTACACACCAGTGTCGACGACCGCGCTGTTTCCAGCGTACACTTTCGCTTTCAATTGATGTTATTTCGCAAAACAAACTTTATTTTGTTATATTTAAACTCAAATTTTTCATGCAATGTCAAATCCTAGCCTAATTTACACAAATTAAAAATGTTATTTATTGAGTGATAATAACTTCAATTGGAAACTTAGGAGTTTAGCTTTCGTAGCACTGTTGCCTCCAGATCTCAACGTTTGTAGCAGCTATTGGTTGATTGTGTTGCTATTTTGATACACGTAGTTGTGACTTTCGTGCAGCCATTACTTTAGCAATGCAAAATGGATTCTATCCTCTTTCACTGAAGACGCTTTAATGCTCGTTTTTAGGATTTCACAGATTTATTTGATTAGTTTTGTTGTTTTGATTTTCTTTCGTCGTCGTTTGTCGGTTGTTGCATGGTTTTGAGTGATGCATGTTAACTATCGTCGTTTGGCAATAATAATTCACGATGTTGTTTTTTTTTTCTGTTTCTGCAAACTTAACAGGACGTATACCTTGAGGTAATATAAATCAATATTTTATCCTATTTTTGAATAATCAGCTACTTTGAAGTAGCTAAATTTACTTCCCAGATCTGTACAACAAAATTAAACTTCTTAACGAAAGGACAAAAATAAACTTTCATGAATTGATTGCCATCATGATTCTAAAGGAATGTATCAATTTCCAGATGACCTCGGCCGTGCCGTCGAAGAACTAGTCTCAGTTATGACGGAGGACACACAAAACCAAGCATCGAACTCTCCTCCGCAGTACACCAACGGGAAACCCCCCACCAAAGAGTAGCCCTCATGTGACTTCACACGCGCGTATGGTGCTGCCACCCAGCGGAGCCGCCCGGCAACCGCCACCTTATCTATGATACCTTCGAACTAGCAACACTGTCGAGTAATACCAAAGAGAATGCTTTAAATTTCTATCCCTGCTAAACATCGAAGTATTATAAAAATTGTACAGATTTCTACTACTAATTTTCGACTCATCACTAACAATACCCTGCACATGCTATTCTACCTTATTATACATAAGCTCTAACATTCCACACATTTTCTAATCGAGGCTTCCCGGGGAAAGATACTAAAAAGTAGAAGCCTGTAAGGAACCGGCTATATAGAACTAACGACGATTTTATCTAGATTTAGTTCCCTGTAGCGTCCTTTTCGAGACGATAGTCGTATGCAACGCTTATTGTATTAATAAGGGCATGCCATTGTTGCAGTACGTATCGTGATTGAGTCGCTTTCATTTTCTACCGTATTTTTTTAGAATTCTTGTAGGCAACCCTGACAGTATTTCTACTATTTTTGTTTTTCCCCCTCCGTAACCCCGACAGTGTTGCTAGAACGAGACGATCCAACGAAAAAGACACTGTAACGAGCATTTATACATATATATTTAACAAAAAAAAATGTACCAAATTTGTGGATACTTGATATTTTAATCGTTTAAGTACATATCTTGTTAGTACAATCTCCATTATATATCATATCACTTCTTGTATACTTCCATATCATTTTGCTGTGTAAAAAAACAGGCATATGTATTATATCACGTGAAACGAAACTGAGGCGACATGGTCACCGACTAATCGGTGGTCTATATTATTTACAAGACAGCTCGATTGGTTTGACCACATTTTTACCATATCAACGAGTGAAATATTCTACTGAAACCATATCCATCTTTTTCTATTATTATACAACTAAAAACAAACAGATTTTAACGAACTACTACAATAGTAGGAATTTGAAATGTGGTCACACTGAACGTTATAAGCTGAAAGCTTTAATAGGATCACAATTAGCTTTAAAACCATAACTGTGACATATTTTGATAAATAATGCAACACAATGGATGCAAACCTCCATGTTTTTACCGCGCAACCACGGAAAGGGCCTAAGTTTTAGTGGAAAGTATTGTTATATAGATTGACCTCTCCGATTTTCAAAAATGTATGCCATATGTCTAGTATGGCCGTAGTTAAAATGGATTCGTTAACAATTTTGCGAGTAGTATTTAGATGTAGCCAAAATGATATCGAGCATGTTATTTATATGCATGTTTGTGTAAGTTAAACATTTATCGAGTTATCAAAAATGTATCGTTAGATGATGAAAATAATAATCGACGTGCTTCTATGCAGAGTAGTGGCCGTTTCCTTTCCTTCACTGTTAGATCTTGGCGGGCCGCGAGTCTTGAGTTGCGCGATGAAATAATCGCAACAAACAGATCAACTAACTACATACTTAACCTTGACGAAAGTTCGTGTGATTAGATTAGTCGCATTCAACAATCGTGGCCCGCGCTAGATAGTACTGTCGGACTGTAGGGACTCTTCGTAGGAACTAAAAACATGTATCCAAAACTTTTTCACTATTACAAAAGGCAAGATGACACGTTTTTCGATTAGGCTAATTTGGGATGCGACAATTTTTATGTCGCGTGCCGATGTATCTCGATATGTACCGTGTGTCTACTAGTAAGATGCTGCCTACCTTTTTTAGATAAGGATATATTGGAGAGACTTTTATACGATCGTTAAATAATCCTGTTGAAGCTAACTTTAAATTAAGAACTTCGGATCTAACCATATCATGGTTTATTTTTTTTTCTTTATTTCTGTCGCAACCATGGGCCAAAATTTCGAAGTCGCCACACTTTTTAACGTTGGCAACATTCTGAAATTTCGGCGCATCGCGACTGTTACTTAAATTCTTATTAATTTCGCTAATATAGTATATAAGAAAAAAGCACAATCTTTATTATTATTTTTAACGAAAATAGAAAATAAAAATTTACACTAATATATTGTTAATAATTTTATTTTTTGTTTATTGTGTAGTACGGTAGTTTTCCGTTTACGAAATTTAATTATTATTTTAATATTGGCAACTTTACGAAATGTACTACTTCCGCATTTATTTCTATATATTTTACTGTGTTTATAATGTTTTTAGAAGTTAAACACAAATAAACATTCAACATAGTATTCTTTGGTTTTATTCATACGCACACCCAGACCCTTACAAAAAAGTTATAAAAGTGAAAGTGGCAATACCCCAACTGAAAAGATGCATACTGGCGGTAATAGCATCAAAGGCGGTGGAAAGGGAGAGGAAGGACAAAATGTCTATGTAGCAGAGACGCCTGAGGGCGCGGTACCATCTCCGACAGCCATAGAATGAGAATTGCAGTTTACAAGTGTTGGAGAATCATGTCTCCTGAACAGTCACAGGCCCGCGACTACTGCGCGCCATGCTCTATGCCAAGAAATAAAAGGTGCAACGGTAGGCAAACAAGCTATTAGGCAGGCAAACGGCGGGTTCGAATCCCACCCAATGGCGAATCCGCCGTTTGCGGCATACCCCACTACATGGCGCTATTCCATAGTGATGCAGCGTAAGTCACTATCTATTCTGCTAAGAATGTGACCAGCTCATTGCTGCTTAAGTATGGCAATACTTCGTAGCGAACTACGTCGATAAAATTATTTGAAGTCAATGTCGCTGATGAGGCTGAGGGTGATGACCAGGTATAATCAGATAGGTAGGTACATACAAAAAAAAAAAGGTATAATCAGGTAGGTAGGTATGCTGGTGGTCAGGATACCCTTTATAGCCGTGGTTGCTGGCTGTATGGCTCGCTGCTCACCTCAAAGTTCAATCACGTGGTCAGAACAAAGGAATCGGAGGCGTGGCCGACTCGAAGCGTTCATCGCAGGAGAATCGCAATACATAGACTTTCGTCTTGAGACATCTTGATAAACGAGACGAAAAGATAGAGCGTAAGCGCATAGCATCTCGAACGCTGCCCACCCGGGCTGAATTTAACGATTGACCTCTTTCTCGAAGGTGAACCTATCTAGCCAGTAATCGTCTACAATTTCGCGTGCTCTTTTTAGGGTTCCGTAGTCAACTAGGAACAAATATGTAGGTATATCAATCACGCCGACAAAGTGGCAAAATAAAAATTGGAAAAAAATGTTTTATTAGGGTAGCCCCCCTATATGTATGTAAAGTGGGAAGTTATTTTTTTTTAATTTCACCCCTAACGTGTGATATATTGTTGGATAGGTATTCAAAAATGAATAGGGGTTTACTAAAATCATTTTTTGATAATGTCAATAATTTCGGAAATAATCGCACCAAAAGCAAAAAACAATGTGTGTGTCCCTCTAACTTTTAAACCTTAAGTTTAGTTTTTTTTTTTTTTGTAAATACATATACACACAAAAAAAATGCATTTTAAGGTTCCATACTACATATCTCTATAAGGAAAACGGGACTAAATCGATTTTTCAACTCTCAAAGGAATCAAAATTTATAGGGTACTTTCCGTTGACCCACAATTCTGAAATTTGACATAAAGCAAGGTCGTACAGAACAGGTATAGGAATAAATCTGAAAATAGTAATTTTGTTGTTACGTCACATAATTTTTGTTTTTGCGATTTGTAAAAATCTTCGAGACTCCGTTCGGAAATACAACCATTTACATAGATAGGTAAGTTTGTACAGAACCCTAAGTGCGCGAGTCTGACTCGCACTTGCTCAGTTTTTTTTATTTCGTTTCATCAGAAATTATCTCAATGAATATTCTTCAAAAAGTCTTAAGTACTAGTCTCATAAAAAAAAAACAAACAACCTCAAAAGTCTCGGGAATTCCCGGGACTTTGAAATTGTCGGGAATTCCCAAATCCTAATATCAATCACTGATGAAACATACAGAACTTATTACCTATTCAATACCCTCATTACCAGTTTCCGGTAAATAAAGTACAGTAAAATGGGGTGAATAGAGACTTAGGGGTGAATAGAGACAAAACTTTAAAGGGTATTTTCTCGATATTTGAATACATTTTGATACTTTGATAAATAATTCAATTCTACCATCGGACAACCTGACGTTCGACGAGTATTCACACATATTATTGAAACCCCTACGATTCGGAGTGCCGCGGAAGTTTCGACGGTACGCAGTCCTTCGGGACTGGAACAATCTGCCTGCTGCGGTCTTCCCGTCCAATTATAATTTGAGTGTCTTCAAGAGTGAATAGGCTCATAAACTAGTGCGCCTCACAATCGCAGTCAAGCACTAGCTTAAATAATAATAATAAAAAAGGGATTAAATATAATGACCACCATAAAACGCTTTGGTACCCTTAGTTCTTTTGTCAAAAATATATTACTTGACACCAAAAAAATGAAATCCTAAAGTTACAATAGTATTTTAGTTACGACTGTACTTTAAATTGTATTCGAACACCAAATGTAGTAAATGATAACCAAATCTTAGCGAGCAAATTAATGCGCTCTTTTTAGCCCCGTAGAGCAAGATGATACTTTGTCTAATCAACCATCTATCTTAGTGGAATTTTAGGGCACCCCGGGTCGGATAGATTTAGGTTAGAAGAAGGTGGCGGGGTCGTAGTGAGCGAGCGAAGCGAGCGAACACAGACCCCGACACCTTCTTCGAGGTTATTTTTTTTTAAACCACCCAGAAGTAGGAGCCCCGCGTAGCGGGGCTCCGTCGAGCTGCTGCTTGGCAGGCAGTGAACCTAACCTCAAAATTTTAACTACTGATATCTCCGTAACCATGGGGTTCTGCCGATGCTTTATTTGGATTCATTTTGCTTAAACAGGATAGCGAGATGTTAAAACTGGTTATAATTTTACATTAAAATGTAGGTTTAATTTTGGTGATCATTTACTATTTTTTTCTTTTATATGTTACTATATCTGGTGGTAAGTTAAACATAAGCCATAAAAAAAAACGAAAGACATTTTGCCCGTATAAACCTTTATTTAGTTAACAAACATTATTATTAAATTTCATACACTAGCTTATATTATTAGTCAATTGTAATTTGCACTATTATAATAATGAATAATAAAATATACATAGCTATATTGTTTAACATACTTTTACACATTTTTAAAGGCATATTTTGGTAAAAGGTAATTTTATACACCAAAACACAAATTGAATAAGGCCCTAGCATTGGACATTATTGGCAATTAAGTATGCCGATTTAAAAAAGATAGCCTACATTCGAAAATAAAAGAATCAATCAAATATTTTTCTACAAGGACACAGGTACTGATTAAAAAAATATTCTGAAAAAAAATAAGATCTTTATCTCATCTTTCAAGGAATTCATGCGCCGTAAATATAATTATAATGTTTAAATTAAAGTTATATTGCAAACAGCTTAAAGGCACCTTTATATTTAATTATTATTATTAAACAATTTCACATAAATAAATCTTCAGTCATGAATAGGAACAACCTACAATCAACAATCATTTCA
The DNA here is from genome assembly GCA_929112965.1 of Mythimna albipuncta. NCBI lineage: Eukaryota > Metazoa > Arthropoda > Insecta > Lepidoptera > Noctuidae > Mythimna > Mythimna albipuncta. The sequence goes on along the minus strand of OV815979.1, from coordinate 19,534,142 downwards.
TTTTTTAACATTTGCATAAAATGCTATGCAGGTAAAATGCACCAAAATCTTTAATATGGTGGGTAATATAATAACAGTTATTATCTCTGCATGTTATCTTAAGTATAATAAATTATACTTCGCAGATATTAGAATTTACAGTGTGCTAATTATCCGATAGATAAAATACCATGTTGATAAACATTTTTATCTTTCTAGGTTAGCTGGGACAGTACAGTTATCTGAAAGATTTAATCAGGAACAGTTATATATACCTTTCGATAACAACTACTGAATGAGATATTCAAACAACTTGCATGTCATGTTAACAAAAATTGTTTTATGGCCTTAAAGCCTCATACATTTGGGGACAAAATGTCCCACAAGCCGGAAGATGACACATAACGCTTAATCTACACGACACTACAATGTTGCACGCAGGTGACACGGAACATGTTAGACCATTTGAAGGCGTTGCGCTTCAAGTTGGGGGAGGATTTAAGAAAACCAACAGTGCACAACCCATCTGGATATTCAAATTAATGATAGTATTCATCAAAAACATTACCAACCAACCAACTATTTATAAAAAACCAATGCCAGATTGCTTTTGTAACCCTTTAGAAGAGTGTTTTCGCGTCTCATTCGCCGTGGGTATCTCCCGCTCCGCCCAGGCGCGGGGGATGTCTTTGGATGACATTTTCCCACCATAAAAAAAAGGGTCACAACCCACACTCAGAAGAAACTCAGGAGTGCTCAGTTACAAACACACGAGTTTGCGACTGAGTACTCCATCTTTTTTAGCTCTGCAATCCTCATAGGTGACAGAAGAGCTGACGAGAGTCTTCGGTTGTGGATGTGCGGCCATTGCGGAATAAATGCAACAGTTTATCGGATTTATCCGACCCAGGTGGTTAAAAGGTTAATAGCCAACGTCTTGTTTGCTACAAAATATTTGGCAATATGTGCACTCAGAATTGCTGAGTGCTTAGATAAGGTAGGTTTAGGTAACTGAATAAGCAGCCATTTGGATAATACGCTTTATACTCTATTCAGAGTAACATTAGAAATTGATGAAAACCTTTTATTACTGTCAGTTTAACCGCTTTTGATTTTTATTACGTTAGTGGCATGACAAATGGTTAAAATAGTCGGTATTGTAACCCCTTTTTTGCTTTTAATGCTATCCTTATGCCTACCAAATAAAAGTTAAAATCGGTTGAACAGATGGTAAAAAAAGGTTTCTTTAAATTACTAATGTTAACTCGAATAGGGTATAGCTACATTTTATGCTGATGAAACTAAATATTAAAAAAGTCTGTCCACCTATTACAAGACATGTTTGTCCTTAATTAACAGTTCTTATAAATAGAATTAGTCTTTTATATAGTGAAAACAATAGTGTTATCATACAAATTGCATATAAGCTAACTACATTAATTTGTTTAAATATCATAACATATTATATCTGTTTAGGATATATAGTTGGTAATAGACTGCAAAGAAATGACTTATGTTTGTTTGATTTTAGTATTGGTTATTGAGCAATGTCTGATTTTCTCTATGATAACGTGGATGTATACACCCAAGTGACACCCCGGTCATCAGGACCTGCAGAGCGACTCCCAGCAACCATATGATTGGGTTAGCCGACGAGCAATATGTATTTCGCCGTCCGGTAAGCAGCGTCGAGGGCGCATTGTGTTTTATGAGCGTCTCAAAAAGTTGTCAGCATAACCGAAACCTCCCAATCAATCAACAGGCTCGCCGTCTCGCTCCACCCAGAGCGAGAGAAGTTCGGTGATAAATCCCCACCCCAAAAACAAAAAAGGTTTAAGTATACTAAAAATTCCTTCTTGAAGTCAGTAAAGCAAATCATCAAATTATTTTTCTGATACATTCTAGTCTTCAATATTCTATAAATTGCCTTATAGTTTTTACAAAGGAGTTTGGTAATAAGATCACTTTTATTGCCATGAAAGCAACTATACAAGCATCATCATAATATTTCCTTGTGTAAACAGTATTGTTCATTGTATAGCATCGAGAACTACATTCTCTTATGAATCAATCATGATTTGAGCAACATTTCTTGTAGTACCATCATTGTGGTATGAATATAATATGACTTACAATTGTAGCATTAAAATCACACTGCTCAATTAAGGAACCTTTTGCCACAGATTAAACAACAAATTATAATTTAGACAATCATCCAGACACAGGCAGTAGTTAATTTCTACTGTCCACGGACGTGTATCTTCATAGATATTCAAACTACACCTGCTTCAGATGGGGGTACACGAGGCTAATTACACATGTACGTTGTCAACCATTGTGACAATGCTGCCGGACGATGAATATATACCTGCCATTTTATGAAAAAAAAAACGTGCTTTCGCTTGATGTATGCCCTGAAGTATGAGATACAGCGTGTATGTATAATGTATGTTGTCATGAAGCCTGCAGTACAACATTGCTGCTCTGTAGACCGAGTTTACACTATTGTATGTAAGCTGTGAGCAGGTGGAAGATACGCGTCTGTGGACAGTAGGCTTAAGACAAGTTTGATAAGTGACAATAAGCCAGTTACCACATGTAAAACTTCTTCTTCAGCCTCAATGCTCTATCACCAACTACATATATTATTTAATTTGGGTACCTAGTTGCATCAGCCTCATACTCGGACCGTTGAGTTAGTATTACTATCAAGGCCATTCACAGGGGCCTGGTTATCAGTCCGGGGTCGTCGGAACAGCAAGACATGGGGTTCAGGGTTATGTACCATGAAGTGCAACCAGCCAGGGCTCTGCTGAACTCCGAGGTTGCGCCATTCGGTCTCCGTCATCAGGTGGGACTTTGGTACAAGGCGAGCAATGTCTGGTGGAAGGATGACATGCCTGGAATCAGAAATAAATGAATATGATTACTGTTAACACAAATAACTATATGATTTTAAAAGTATTAATATTACAACATTGCAGCAATAACATATTTTTTTACATGTAGTTCCACACTACATGTTTGCTTTCACCTACATATGAACTCACATACGCTAAACAACCAGACCTATTGTTTGTATAGTTTGCCAATCACTCCATCAGTCACAACACTGCACCAGACGTACCATCATATATAGTCATACAAATTAATAATATTGTATAGTAGTATTATAAAAGTACTATACTATTGTACTATTGTATTAACTTAAAACTGACATTCTAATTCATTAAACCCCAAGCGAACATCGGCGTTCACACACCTATTGTCTTTCTATTGTGTCTGTAATTTCCATGATTGAAAGGTTAAAATGCTCTGAATCAAAGTGACAGCCAACAGCAGCACTATCTATAAAACTCGTCATCATTGTGATTTATTTAAATACTGACTAAAATATACTTCTCACTACAAGATTTTAATTTCTTAATGGAATATTTGGTCAGTGGGTCGTCTTAGGGGCGAATTTGAATATTTTATATTAAGAACCTGCAATTCAGTTAATTTTAAACCAATCATATGGTTAATTTTTTGATAAATAAAGGCTATAAGTAAGGGACAGATGACCACTGTTGAAAGAAACCATGGTACCTATTATAGTGTTACTAGAAAGACACTGGTCCCATAGTGACTTTCTGTCTACATCTTTAGAAAAGAGACGAATTTATCCCTGTACCCAATGATGATGATTTTAATGCAATAAGAATATGTGATTGTGTACTAGCGTAGAATTTGGTAGGAATTATTTTTTCAGAAAATGACGCAAAATGACTGACGGAAACTGCAACCATATTGTGCAACGAAATCCAAAAATTACACACACACAGTGCGAACACATGTCATATAGGGTATAATAGGTCCAAAGGAAGCGTTTTCAACAGTATAAATAGAGTAAAAAAATTAAATAAAAGTACAAATATAATTGAAGAAATCTCACCTGTATTCATAGACGTCATCAGTGTACCTTTCAGAGTACTGGATTTGATCCACGGGCATATTGACCGATAATTTAACAGCACTTTATTAGTAAGTAATTAGTTGATAATTTAAATCCAATTTATGTGGGATGAAAACCAACAATTTCCTTTTTCTGAAGATTATTCCGTCCGGCTCCAAATTTCTAACTCAGAAAAATCAAATTGCAATTTGACACTGACATTTGCGTTCAAAGCAATGAAACTTTATTTTTCGACTCCTCAATGTGAATAATTTTAAACATTTTTTGGTATGAAAAACATACTTCGTCAAGTTATTTTTCTTATTAAGTATTTGTTTTTGAGAGTTGTTACATCATTTTTTTAATACTCAACTATTTCTATCAAAAAATGCTTTATAATTTACTAGCTATAAAATATTCAGAAATTCGAACGCTCGTTCCGGCGGGAATGGCATGTTTGTCGACTTGACAGAAACGTTTCGTACCACGCAATCCATGCAATGTCACAGTCGAGATTTGAGTGTGAGATCAATGGGTTTGATAAAATTCAAACAATATGAAATGCTGCAAGATCGTTTTAAACTTTAAGAGTAGATATCTCAGGACTCACACTTTCATAGCTCCAATTCTCAAATTAGAGGAAAACAACTTGATAACCGGCACGTTTCTATCATTTATCTACATAATTGGTTCAGGAACAATCTTGCGCAAGAGGGAAGGGCAGAATATGATAGACACAGCTGATTGTACGATAAGTACTGAAACAACCGGTGATATTATCCAATCACGGCGACCCCAGCCACTGTAACAATTCAATATGCGCCCCACACCAGTAGAGTAGCCATGTCGCACGATTGTTTTACTATTTTTCAGATACTCGTAACTTACTAGTACTATCTAAAATGTACATAAATATTTGTAATGTGGTACCTTTTAGACTTATGGTCTATTGTAAAGAATAGCCACTTTTCTCTTTCAACAATAAAATCTACGCATTTATTTAAAATAAAACATTGAAGAAGTTCCTGCGAGAGAGGTTGTCGTAACCGACACCTTTGCCCACCTCTTCTGGAAACACCAACTTGATGGTACTTTTACAATAAGCAAGAGCTAGCCATATAATCTAGCCATAATCTAAAGGGAGTCAAATTAATCAACTTTTTCCGTCTATTCTACCTACTACTGAATACTCAACGTCGGTGGTGGTAAATCACAAAAGATGATGGTATTTGCACGTTCCAAAACGTAAATTTCTACGGAGAAAAACGCGCAAGAAACTCCAAGGACACTGATTTATAAATTAATAAATAACAACAAAATTCACGAAATCTATAGATATTTAATTACGTGTGAGAGCAATGTGGAAAGACGTGCGCAATAAAAGCGTACAAAGTAAAAAAAAATAAGTAGGCAAGTTAGGTAATAATTAAAGTTTAGTGAAGTTAAGGTAGTAATTAAAATAAACCGTGACAGCTGAGAAACGGCCAGTCCCAACCAACGGTTCAAACATAACTCATACGTTAGCTTAGCAGTATTTAGCTCAACTTGGTTGATAAACGATCAATATTTTGGTCCTAAACTGTCCTACAACGATGGTCATTCTAGGCTTACAACTAGATAATGATAGGAGCAGCTCTTCAGTTGAATTCAGTCGTCTATCCAGCCAGGAGGTCCTCTTGAGTGATCGGTTTCTCTCTGTGTCTCATCATGTCGGAGATCAGCCTCGATTTCCTGCAGAGTCTGCTCAAAGATGAGTATCCTGATGTCAGTATACTGCAGTTTGAGGTAGGTACTAGTATAATATAGGAGTAAAAAGGAGCTCTACAAACTTCCTTTTTGCACTTACAAACGGGAAGTTTCCATATTGTGTCTTTCTAGCATAGGTATACATAGGTAGTTTAAAAATAAAAATCGTATAAATAAGAAGTGGTTGCCCATCCGATTAGACACGGCTTTAACCGCAAGATTACAGATTAAGGATAGGTACACGGTAGGTATTTGCATTTATAACGATACTTTGAATCGATCCAAATCACGAAGCAGAAATACTGGTCCTTAAATTGTATTATTATTCTCCCAATAACAAATCATCGTTCGTCCATAGGGCGCGCCGGGCTCCAAACGAGGTGACAACTATTGCTCCATGGTATACCGAATAACCTTGAAGGGAATCCAAAGACACGCGGAACCTGACGGTTCCAGTGAAACTGATGAACCTTGGGAGAGCTCGATTATCTATAAGTGCCTACCTGAGAGCATCCTGCGCAGAGAGGCCTTCAAAAGCGATGAACTTTTCTGCAACGAAGTCGCTTTCTATAACAAGATCTGGCCAGCTCTGCAGAACTTCCAAAAGCAATGGGACGTCCACAATCCTTTCAAGTCGATTCCAAAATGTTATTTGGCTCAAAATGACTGCGTGGTGTTAAAGGATCTGAAGAGGGAAGGGTATGTCATGCCCGACAGGCACCAAGGTCTGACTGTGGAGCAGTGTTACTTTGTCTTGAAGCATATGTCGCAGTTCCATGCGCTGTCGCTGGCTATGAAGTGTCATAACCCTGAAGCGTTTTATGAGCTGCTGAATATTAAAGATGGGATTTCTGAGGGTGAGACTGTTATTTGTTTTTATCAAAGGGTCTCTTTCTGCATGCTTGGTCTAAATAAGTCCATGAATACCTAGTTCTTTTTTCGTGACGGATCAGAAATTTAGCATTAGTTTATTGACAGTTGTGTCGTTGATTGTAAGAACTTGTAGTCGAATCATAGAATTGAAACTTAGACGGGAGAAACCAAACCATGTAACACTGACATTTATTTACGTACCTTCCAGTGTTCTACGTAGAAGAAAACGTCGATTACTACAAGAACTACTACATGGAAGCTACAGCCAATGCTATAGGCATGGTGGAACAGGAGCTAGCTGACGCTGAAAACAAAGATCTCTACCTGGACAAGTTCCGGAGCTTTTGTAGCGAAGATACGTTCTTCCATGCTATGGTGGAGCTGGTCACTCCTAAGGAACCGTTGGCAGTGATTGGACATGGAGACTGTTGGACTAATAACTTCTTGTTTAAGTATGTGGATGGGGACATTGCTGACGTAAGTTAAAGCCTTACCATTAGTTAAACTGCTATCCAAGCTTCAGTATTCATGCAAAAGAGACATCCTATTTTTCTGATGGGTTCGAAAACATTCATGAAAAAGTTGGGAGTTGTATGTCGGGCTAGTGTCCTGACAATGCAGTTTTGTAGATGAGTTCTAAAGTGTTTCGAAAGCAGTCATTTACTTCTATATAATCGGTCTTCCTAAAACCTTCTTCCTTTCCAGATGTACATAGTAGACTTCCAGGCGGTCCGCTATGCCTCCCCAGCTCTGGACCTGGCCTACATTATGTACATGTGCCTCGATCGGCAGCAGAGGGCGGAGCACCTCTCTTCGCTACTGGAGTACTACACGGATGAACTGCATCGAAGGCTGGTGCAAATGAGTGACGACGACTCTGTGTTTAATACCAGCTTAAACAGGGATTCGCTGTATGAATTGTAAGTTTAATTAGGTTTGTTTTAACTCCTAACCTACTCTAACTGTCCTATAATGTCCCACTGTAGGGTGAGCTGGACTTGTACCTACCGAAATGATATGCCTCTACAAGCGTGATCGATTGAAGATTGCAGTGGGTTAACAATGGTCGTTATATCTACTTGAAGAAGGTAATATATAGGACTTCTACCAGTGTATGTAGGTACACAAAAACTCTGACCATGGGTTTTGACCATCCTTGTCTACTGGCTTATTTCGTATCTATTATACATATAAACAGCACTCAGTGTTTCATGCGCGCCTCAAAAGATGACAGCAAAACCGCAAGGGGCTCTTACGGTTTTGCTGATGCCCGTTAGAGACGCGGGAATTATTAAAAGTGTTACCATGATCCTGGAATGTTAAGAGCAACTATAGAGCACTTGTGGGTTAAACTCGACAAAAATCTTACATACCTCACAGAACTGGCTCTACTTCAGCAGGAGAATTCATTTGATGATTTCCCACCTCAAATAAGACAACCTGGTGAGAGTAAGCTACTAAATTTAATGACATAAATACCTACCTATTGATTTTTCTTATCATCAACAGATTACAAGAAGAATTCAAACGAGCCGGCCGGTTCGGGCTCGGCATAGCGATTGACATGTACCCCATCATGACGTGTGAAAGCGATGAGGCACCTGACTTGTATCAACACGAGGTAAAGCTGTTTTATGTGTTGTAACTGTTGAGACGCTGAAGAATTTTGGTGGTGCACTTCTGTTAGTGGTGCGTAAGACCAGTTTGATATCCCGATCTACTGCTATGACTGTCGACTACTTTGCCATCAATATTAATCCTACGGATTGATTCGTTGCATTCAATCCTGTGTAGTTTTTCTGGCCGACCATTTAGGTGTTTGCTTTGCTTCTTTATGAGTGTTCCCTCAACCTTCGTTACAAAATACCTACAAGTAAACATCTTGGTTTATAATAACGTCAATTTTATCTATTCATCCATCATTCCAGAATCAGGACAGCGAGTCATCGTCGACATCGCGCGTCCAACCGGTGCAGACCAGCAGTGCAGCTTGTAGCAAGAAGATGACTGAGTTGGTCGTAGAGCTGGTGGATGCTGGAATCCTGTGATGATGACGTAGAGGAGAGTGAAGAAGGGGGAGGGATAAAGAAGGAAAATAGAGAGTAATGTGGGGGGTGTAGAGGGAGAATGCATGACGATAGAGAGAAAGACTGTGGAGGAAAGGAAGGTGTGTGGATTAAAAGGAGAAAATATGTGATAACCAATTGGATGATTATAGGCGGTAAAAAAAGAATAATAGAATCATAAATTGAATTGTAATCGGGGTTTTATAAGACTGCATGGAGAATGTATTTTATAGTAGATATAAATAATCGTTATAGGAAGTACGAGTTCCTATATTTTTTAATAATTTTATTAGCATGTTTCAATTTACAATTTCTGTGGTGTTGTATGTTTAATTTCTTTTAATATTAAAATCATGATTGATTTTTGTTAAAAAGTAAAATAAAAACACATGTTGTATGTTGTAGGTGGGTATGTCAATTTATTGTATATCGTTTAGTTATTAAACACGTACAATAAAATATTGTGTTAAGGTTTAACCTTAAAATTAATTAAATTATACTTTTTGTCCCTTTGATCAAGATCTATTAGATTAATATCCAAAAGATCATATATCAGATAATATTTGATACCTATAATTAACAGATCGTTTTCTGTACTTGTCTTGTGTCTTTAAATTGAAAAAAAATCTATAATACTAATCTAGTTTTATGAAATATTTATATCAGTAATATATTTCAACAAAGAAATTAATACATTTTAAACTTTTCGTTCGCATCCCAGTGTCGAACTGGGATGCTAACAAAACATTTTAAATTACCACAAATTGTACCGGAAGGTACTGGTACAGGTAATTTGTGGTAATTTTCAATTTATCGATAATTAAAGATAGTAGTCAGTTTTTCCCGAAAACTGTAATATATTTTTCATTCAAATAAAGCACGCTGCCGAACATGAAGCTATCACTTTTTCACTTAGGTACTACGACTGAGTAAGTTGGCCAAGGATAGCAAATAATTTATTATAGATATAAAATATGCTTTTTAAATAGAAATAACATTGTACAGTTTTTGGAAAAATATCGACTACTTACATCCATTTTATCGAATTTCTATTTCCAAAAATTTTTCTCTTAGTGTTGCCCTTAGATTTTTTTTAATAAAAATGGTAATTTAAATAAAGTGCCCGAACTATCTCGTGGCACATAATGAATTTATATTTTTATTAAATTAAATAAAACCTATAATTAAAATAATTTTACGTACAACCCGTACCATAACGTATGACAACTTTCTTTGTAAACAGATCTAACAATAAAACTTATAACAAAATAATCTTGAAATAATCAGTCATTGAAATTTGATTTTGTTTCAGTTGAGATTCTAGCGCCTAATGTCATCTGAAGTTTCCAATAATTACCTGTTTATTTAAAGATTAATATTTTTAGTATTTTTGCATTCATCGGGATTCGTACGTTTTTGCATAAATCCGTTGTATTCTTCGGAAACCAAGAAACATTTATAAGTTTGTTATGTGTGCATTCAAAGGAACGTTCTGTGTGCATTCAATTTTCCAGTAGGCAATAGCCGTACGCCTACTGGAAAATAACGCTCATAAATACATGGCATCGCATCAGCTAATTCAGCCGTATAGCCGTATTTATTCACTGTTGCTATAACAAGGTGTCGCTTCCCACCGAGTCTGAATGTGTGCTTCAAAACAGGGACAACCTAAATGAGATTGGAGATGGCGTTATTACAACGGTCGACGCGGAGGATGCTGAGCCCTGTTTGACGCATATTGACCACGCGATTCCACCGCAGGATAAAACAGCTGAATCTGACAATTTTGACCCTGAATTATTAAAAGCCCTTGGTGATTACGAGGCTTAAATTGTTGAATACCGTAGTAATGATCGTCAAGCAGATTTAGCCACACGATTTCAAAAAATTCTTTCGTGTCGTTTAAAAAAGGAAACAAAAGAGAAACATCTTTTTCCAAAAAAAAATCCCCTCGCTATAGGTCCTGCTTTGAACCCGGAAATTGGCGCCATGCTAGTCGAAACCTGTAGATTAAGAGATAAGCGGCTTCTTGCCAAGCAAGATCAGCTCTGCAAAGCCCTATCAGCTTTAGGTTATCTTATGACATGTATCTTAAAGAAAACTTCAGATATTCCACTCTGAACGATGTGGGTCAACTCCTGGATGATTCCCACTACACTGAAACAGATACTCGTCGCTCAGTTATAATTCCATTGATTTATAAATCTTTGACAGATTCCTTTAAAGATAGAAAAAGAGATTCTCTTTTATTTGGAGAAAATCTAGGCAATTTAGTCAAGACTTCTAGAAATCTAGAACTATTAAAAATACTAGTCGACTAATTCAAGCTCAGACATCATCTGTCAATTTAAATAAGAAAGAAAAGGCCCATCGTTCCAACACCAGCGCAGCGGCCAGATGTACCCATCCAGAGTCAATGAGTCGAACCAAACGACGTCGTATGCGCACTACGCATACCTACCCGGGCCGCAAGCGAGCATTTTCAAATTAAAACCAGTATTTCCTCGTTATGATATCACATGGAATCCAAGTATAGTTTTAAATTATTTAAAACAGATTCAGAATGAATCAGCTAGTTTAGAAATGCTAACAAAAAAAAATTTTTGCTTATTATTTTACATTTGATTTGATTTTTATACATTTGATTTTAATTTTTGCTTATTAAATTCTTAAAATAATTTTACTTCGTTAGATCTATACATACCTATCATACCATTATATTTGGTAATATTACAGTACACAAAAAAAATAATTAGTATCCAGTTTCATAAATGGCTTCATGGCATTGGCTTTATATATATAATTCTTCTGTGAGTGTGTATGTCACTGAACTTCTCTCAAACGACTGGACCGATTTTGATGAAATTTTTTGTGTGTGTTCAAGGGGATCTGGAAATGGTTTAGATTCACAATTTTGTCTGCTGGACAATGTTTTTTTAATTAATTTTTAATTTATTAGTAGTTGTTGATTTTGGAATGTTTTACATTGGATCCGACAGACGGCGCTACCATCGCAGTGTCAAATTTTAAATAATATTCGAATTTTAATTTTAGTCTGTCCCGACAGTTAGCGCTGCGATCAAATTAAAAAAAAGTTGTAGACAGGACAACGTCTGTCGGGTCCGCTAGTATTTTATATGATTTCAAATCAAATAAAAATGGCGGGAAGGAATGGGGGCCATGTAACTTTTTAAAGCTTCTTTCTTCTTCTATATCTCTTTAACGATTGTGTTCTTTTATAGAATCATGGAGCCGCAGAAGCGCAAGCATTACGCCTCTGGAAGCTGCGCTTCTAGCTATAAATGAAGGGACCAGCTTATATGAAGCTCCAAAAACCTATGGCATACCGAGGACAACTCTGCGTGACAAGAGAAATTATTTTGTGATTGTATTACGGATAAAAATATTTTTGTTACTGATTCATAATATCTTATTAGTATTTAGGCAATTAAAAAGTAAGCATTTAATTGTTTGAAGACTGTTTATGGGACTGATAATATTTTTTATTAATAAAAATAACAAAAATTAAGTGTTCTTAAATAATTATTTTCATATTGTAATAATGTTGATCTCATAACTATTGCTATTATATAATAAATACCTTAAAAACATTTATTTTATTTTATTTAATAGTATAGAAGAAGTGACAACTTCGTAGCGGTCGGTAAAAGAAGCAGAAAAATCGGTAATAGAATCTTGCCGCATTCTATGGGTCGGTAATAGAATCAACTACTCTTTTGGATTAAATAATTATTTAGTAAATATTGGGTTATTGAATATTGAATTTAAGTACTGAATTGCAAAGAATACTTCGCTGAGATTAATTATAAATTATAACACCTTTCCTAACATTACAGCTTATATCTATTTTTTTAAAGTAAATCTTAAGACGGCTAAAACTGGCGGTAATAGGAGCATTTACGTTAATTATGTTTGTTAGGGACAATTGTATTTTTGGAATATTGGTCTACGGCAATACAGCAGCACTTAAAAAAATACAGTCCACTCATTTCCACCCAACCCCAACAAGATACTGGCACAGTGAGAAGTATACTATCCGAAGCGTGTCAACTTCAGCACTGTGTCGTAGATTCTTGAAAATCGTTAAAAGTTTCCTCACTCTGCCAGACGTCTTATCAATGTGCACCTTCCACGACATCAAATTGCCGATCCTGATGCCTATGTACCTTTCCTGATACGCCCTGACTAGGGGAAGACAAAGGCGTTAGTCTGGTTATTACAAGTATGCGTTCTAATAACATAAAAATCATCCAGCTTAGCACATGATTTAAGAAACGGATATAATTAATTTTTTCTACATTAAGTTTGAGAATTCTCCGTCCTAACCAAGTGGTCACAATACCGAGTACAAACTCCGTTCACTCACGGACTTCCCAGTTCCAACAATTCACAAGCAGAGCCGTATCATCCTATGTATATTATGTAACAGTGTGGGATGGAAACGTTACATATATGAAGAAACGGGTAGGGCCTAATATAGAGCCTTGCGGTACCCCAAATGATAAAAAATGTTCGTTACTGATCTGATAAAAGACCCAATTTTGACGCGTTGTGTCCGCTCCGAAAGATAACTCTAAAAATTGCCAGCACAGGACCTCTTACCCCTATCCTCGCTAATTTAGTGAGCAGTGTGAGGGCAGAGACAAGTATCAAATGCCTTCGATTAGTCTAGGGAAACACCCAGGCATTTAGGTCCATTATTTATTGCTCTTACAGCACTGTCAACGAAGGAAGCAACATCATCCTCGCATAATTTTTTTTTAAGAAAGCCAGTTTTTTTATATTATTCAAAGTATTCTATCTGCTTTCATTAAGTTAACCAAATGAGTGTTAAGCGCTTTGTCTAAAATATTTGACAGTACTGGAAGGACGGATATAGGTTTGTAATTGTTCACACGATCTCTGTCCCCACCCTTGTGAATAGGATGGACTATTGCCTTCTTTAAGGACCTCGGAAAAAGCTGATTGTACGTTAAGTACTGAAGCTACCGGTGATATTATCCAATCACGGTGACCTCAGCCGCTGTAATAATTTAATATGTGCTTTACACCAGTAGAGTGTCCATGTCACACGATTGTTTTACTATATTTTACATAGATACTCGTAAGTTAACTAAAATGACTTTACCATATTTTATGTACATAAATATTGGTATTGTGAAACCATTTAGATTTAACGTCTACAGTAATAAATCCCCAAACATAGTTCTCGAAACATTTATTTGAAATAAATGATTGAAGAAGTGCCTGCACTTACTTCTGAATTCTCAACGGCGGTCAGTTACAATTTCACAAAAAATGAGGATATTTGCACGTCCCATAACGTCAATTTATATGGAGAAGAATGCGTAAAAAACTTCAATGAAACTTATAAATCAATAAATAACAGCCTACCAACCAACCAACCAATTACCAACCAACCAACCACCAACCAACCTAAACAACAACCCAACCAAACAACAACCAACAACCAACTAACCACCAACCACCAACCAACAACCAACACCAACCAACCAACCAGCCAACTACCTAAATAAAATAAACCGTTGCACAGACATAACTCATGCTTTAGCAGTATTCAGCTCAACTCTGTTCATTCATATTATACGATCAATATTTTGGTCCTAAACTGTTCTACAACGATGGTCATCCTAGACTCACAACTAGATAATGATAGGCGCAGTTCTTTAGTTGAATTTAGTCGTTTCTCCAGCAAGGAGGTCATCTCGACTGATCGGTGGACCTCATCATGTCGAAGATCAGCCTTGATTTCCTGCAGAGTCTGCTCAAAGATGAGTATCCTGATGTCAGTATACTACATTTTAAGGTAGGTTTAATAAATAGGAGTAAAAACATAGATACCTATTCAAATAGATACCCGTGAGTAAAAAGGAGTTCTGCAAACTTCCTTTCTTCCACTTGTGTCTTAATTGTAACTGTGAATTGTGTTTAAAAAACTTTATATAAAAAGTAAAAAAAAAGGCACCTACCCTCCTAACCTTTTTTTTGTGTTCGATTGGAAACCTTCAAAAAGCTTCTGAAAGACCAGAGAGTGAGGGATTCTTACTTCACTAAACCACTCCGGTAATCACCATCAATACATAGAAGAGGTTTCCGTGACCTCTTAAAATAGCCCCCCCCCCCCCGAAGCCTCTCTGTATAACGCCTGTGAGGAGACTGTGATGGGTCTCCCCTGAGCCTCGTTGTGCACGGCAACACGTCATCACTGTGCCATTGTCTTTCCTGAAGTCACTTGGCGGGCGGACAGAGTCCCCACTGTGAAAGCCCGTGGCCTCGGAGTCCTGTCTGCCTTAAATATTGCAAGCGGGGTTTCAGCATCTTAGGCGTCAGGTAGGGTATAGTCTGTCTAATAAGTTAACCGACTTGGGAATTTTGTATAATATTTAATTATTTAAAAAATGCTTATATCCGATACTTTTTATAAGGTTCTTCTGTTAGTAAACAATGATCAATATCTCTTAATCAACGTTAATTATTGAACCAGTGTTGAATACATCAGATTTCATTAAATCCTAATAATTACCCAAATCGTTTGAATTTTTAGATAGACTCTACCTACTCATCCGATGAGACAAGGCTTCAAGCACGCAATTCTAGAATAAAGATTCTAGGATTGGTTGGGATCACAAAGCTGAAACACGATATGTCCTAAGATTGTATCCTCCCAATATCAAATTATCGTTTGTCCTTAGGTGGCCCCGGGCTGTAAACGAGGCGACAACTACTGTTCTATGGTATACCGGATAACCTTGAAGGGAATTCAAAGACACGCAGAACCCGACGTTTCTAGCGTAACTGATGAATCTTGGGAGAGCTCGATCATCTGTAAGTGCCTTCCAGAGAACATCCTGCGCAGAGAGGCCTTCAAAAGCGATAAACTCTTCTGCAACGAAGTCGCTTTCTATAACAAGATTTGGCCAGCTCTGCAGGACTTCCAAAAGCAATGGGACATCCAAGATCCTTTCAAGTCGATTCCAAAGTGTTATCTGGCTCAAAAAGACTGCGTGGTTTTAAAGGATCTGAAGAAGGAAGGTTATGTCATGCCCGACAGGCACCAGGGTCTGACTGTGGAGCAGTGCTACTTTGTCGTGAAGCATATATCGCAATTCCACGCGCTGTCGCTGGCTATGAAGCATCATAACCCTGAAGCGTTTTACAAGCTTATGGACGGGATTTCTGAGGGTGAGACTGTTATTTGATTTTATTTCAGGGTCCATCTCTTTCTGCATAGCATAGTTGGCCTTATAATGTTCCCACTGTTTGGAGAGGGAATCAGCCGTAATTCACCACTCGGGCCCAGTGCGGGTTGGTGGATGTCACATGTCTGCGAATTTTTGGTTCTCTTTCTGCATATCTGGTTTAAATAGGTCCTATGCAGAAAAAATGAGGCTATGCGTCATAAATAGCGGTTTTTTTTTGTGACTACAGTATTCAGCATTCAATTAAAGATATTTATACAATCGGTGTCGTTGTTTGTATATTCCTGTGGATCACAGAATCAGAACTTATACTGGATAAACCAAATCGTGTAATACTGACTGTACGAGCTACGCTGCACATTGAACTTTGTGCTAGTTTGTACGTTATACTCATGAATGCACATATAACTAGTTTACCTGTGCATTTAACATAGCATTTAAGTCGAATTATTATGTAATTATATCAAGTAGCAATAAAACCATCAAGGGAAACGTTCCTCTATTCATTTACATAACATATCATAACACCCTTCAACAAGGTTACATAACAGGAACATAATATTTTCACTGTTGGACATTACAACCCCAACACTGACATTTATTTGCATACTTTCTAGTGTTCTACGCCAAAGAAAACGCCAATTACTACAAGAATTACTACATGGAAGCTACAGCCAACGCTATAGGCATGTGTTCCACCGTGCTATCCGACGCCAAAAATAAAGATGTCTACCTGGACAAGTTCCGGAGCTTTTGCAGAGAAGATACGTTCTTCTATGCTATGGTAGAGCTGGTTACTCCCAAGGAACCGTTGGCAGTGATTGGACATGGAGACAGCTGGACTAATAACTTCTTGTTTAAGTATGTGGATGGGGACATTGCTGACGTAAGTTAAAGTACATATTTTTATGATTGCTATCCCAAGTTTCAGAATTCATGGAAAAAAGACATCCTATATTATGATGGGCTTGTAAACATTCATGCAAAAGTTTTGGAGTTGCATGTCGGGCTGATGTCTTGAACTCTACGTCATAAACACGTATTTTGTGTACGTGTGTGTGTGCGAAAACATTTATGGAGTTGATCTAAAGTCCGTCGAAAGCAGTACTTTTACTTAGTTATTATTTTTTATTATATTTAGCATATACTATTTCACTGCTGGGAGAAGGCCTTCCTCCATTATTTCCACTGTTCCCGACTTTGACTCACTTCTTCCCAATTCCCAAGGAAGATATCTAAGCGGTTCTGCTATCTCGGTCTTGGTCTGCTGCGACCTCGTTGTGTGATTTATTATTGCGGTTACTATCTATGATGTAAACGCTCTTCCTAAAAAATCCTTCTTTTCCAGATGTACATAGTAGACTTCCAGTCGGTCCGCTACGCCTCCCCAGCTCTGGACCTGGCCTTCATTATGTATATGTGCCTCGATCGGCAGCAGAGGGCGGAGCACCAGTCCTCAATGCTGGAGTACTACACCGATGAACTGCATCGAAGGCTTTTGGAACTGAGCGACGATGACTCTGTGTTTAATACTAGCTTGGATAGGAATTCATTGTATGAATTGTAAGTTAAATTAGGTCTGATTTTCAAGAACTCGTAATCTACTCTAACTACGCTTTATGGTCTCATAAATAAATACTGATTGATTTTTCTACAGATTACAAGAAGAGTTCAGACGTGCCGGCCGGTTTGGTCTCGGGTTAGCGATTTCCATGTACCCCATCATAACGTGTGAAAGCGATGAGGCACCTGACTTGTATCAACATGAGGTAAAGCTGTTTCGTTTGTTGTAACATTTGTGACGCTAGGCATACACTCCACTAATCCAGAAGATTTTTCGTCACGTGTTTTATACAGCATTTATTTGCGGCAGTAAGTCTGAACAAAATAGCCTGTTCTGACAAAAAGCCTTTAACTCAATATACTCTTGTGACTACTGCCATTGCAGAAAAAAGTTCATCTGTCTCCTACTTGGTTTTTACTTACCTACCACGATGAATTGGAAACTTCAGTTAACTCATAGTACTTTTAGTGCTTATGACCAGGATTATATTGTCGACTAAACTCGATAAAAATAAAGAACCGTTCATCATTTGCTAGTAACCCTAGATTTTTATAATCTTTCTTTCTAAAATGTAACTTGGAACGAATTGAAAGAAACAATAAAATAATAATTAGGAGTCTGGTGTAGTAGCACACTATACCGGACAAGCCAGCAGGTAGTCAAAATTTAAATGTCAAAACCTTTTATTTTTTGACAACTTTACTTGAGTTCAATTAATCCTACAGATTGACTCTTTGTAATCCATCCAATGTACTCTTCAGAGGACCTGTCATGATTCATTTAACGAGAGTAAATATTAAAGGAATTAATTAATTAATTAAATGGAAGCGTTAGCGTGCGCTATACAGTGTGTAAAGCTCCATCCCACTATTTTGCTCGCACGCTTGACATTTTAACACGTCATCATGGCGACTATTTAAGCGTTGGCTCTGCTTCCGTACGAGTGTTCCCTCATCCTTTTTTACAAAATACCTGCAGGTAAAGACTTCCACTGTTGGATATAGGCCTTCCCCAGTGTCGCCACAATGAACGGTCCTGTGCGTCTCGCATCCATCGGATTCCCCTTACCAGGTCATCGGTCCACCTTGTAGGAGGCCTTAAAATGCTACGTCTTCCGGTATATGGTCGCCATTCCAGGACCTTTCGGCCCCAAGAGCCATATGTGCCCTGCCCATCGATTTTACGTGCTATGTCGATAACCTTGGTTCTTCTGCGGATATCCTCATTCCTGATTTGATCACGCAAGGAAATTCCGAGCCCTTTTATCTATTCAGCCATTATTCCAGAATCAGGATAGCGAGTCATCGTCGACATCGCGCGTCAAACCAGTGCAGACCAGCAATGCAGCTTGCAGCAAGAAGATGACAGAGTTGGTCGTAGAGCTGGTGGATGCTGGAATCCTGTGATGATGACGTAGAGCAGAGTGAAGAAGAGGGGAGGGGCGGTAAAAAAGGAAAATGGAGAGGAATGAGGGGGTGTAAAGGGAGAATGCATGATGATCCACTCATGATCCACATGATGACCAGTAGTGTTTTTAAAATTCAAATTAATACGTAAATAGTGTAATATAATTCACAAACTGAACTAAAAACATCTCCTTTTTAATTTTCAATTATTCTGAAATCAAAATTATATTAAATATAACTAACAGAGTGACGCAACTCAACACGATTCATAACATTTGTATCTTATGAGTCGATGTTTCAAGTGTTCCATTTGTATCTTATGAGTCGATGTTTCAAGTGTTCCATTTGTATCTTATGAGTCGATGTTTCAAGTGTTCCATTTGTATCTTTGGAGCCGATGTTCTAAATGTTCCGATGTTCCAAATGTTCCGTTTGTATCTTGTGAATCGATGTTTAAAATGTTACGTTTGTATCTTTTGAGCCGATGTTCCAAATGTACAATGATACATATCACCGGTTCGGAACATTTCAGATTCAAATGCAAATATTCTAATCGCAAAGATGACACACTTTTCCCAGGCCTAGAGGAAAAGATTGCGGAGGAATGAATTAGGAGAATATGTGACCACCAATTGGGTGATTATACCTAGGAGGTAAAGAAGAAATAATACGAGTACAAGAATCAGAGATTGAATTGTAATCGGGGATAAGACAGCATGGAGAATGTATTTTGTATATATTTAAATTGTTGAAGGACATTCGAGTTCCATGGTGTGGTCTCCGCAAACTTCAAGGACTTTCTCAGTATACGAAACTGAACTACCTTCCACAAGATTTTTTTTTTTAGGAAACGAATGAATAAATCAGCTTCTCCATACAAACTGTCCAATCAAGTTTATGATTTTGTATGGAGAAAAAAAAAATCTTCTGTAAGGTTTGTTCAGTTTCGTCTTTTGGTATGCGAAGACTTACACCTTGTATTTTTAAAAGATTTTATTACCATGTTTCAAATTAAAATTACTGTAATGTTGTAATTTCTTTTGATATTAATAAAATTATATGTAAACCGCAGACATGATTGATTTTTGTTAAAAGTTAAAATAAAAACACATTTCGTATGTTGTAGGTATGTCAATTTATTGTATATCGTTTAGTTAATAAACACGTACAATAAAATATTGGGTTAAAACCTTAAAATTAATTATATTATACTTTGTGACAATGTGTCCCTTTGATCAAGATCTATTGGATATTATTATAAAATCAGATCATTTTCTGTACGTCTTTGAATTTAAAAAAATCTATAATACTTATCTAGGTTCATAAAATATTTATATTAGTAATATAATTCAATAAAAAAATTAATGACTTCGATAACTGGGATGCTTCCGATACAATTTGTGGTAATTTTCAATTTATCGATAACTGAATTTAGTAGTCAATTTTTCCAAAAACTATAATAAATTTTTCATTTAAATAAAGCACGCTGCCGAACATGAAGCTATCACTTTTTCACTTACTACGACTGAGTAAGTTGGCTAAGGATAGCGAATAATTTATTATAAATAAAAAATATGCTTCATAATAGAAATAACATTCTACAGTTTCTGGATAAATATCGACTATCCATTAAATTGCGAATTTCCAAAAATTGACATCTCGGTGTTGCCCTTAGATTTATATAATAAAAATGGTAATTTAAATAAAATACCCGTACTATCTCGTGGCACATTAATGAATTTATATTTTTATTAAATTAAATAAAACATATAATTAAAATAATAAATTTACGTACGGGTTCATTACGTATGACAACTTTCTTTGTAAACAGATCTAACAATAAAACTTATAATAAAATAATCAGTCATTGAAAACTTCAGATTTTGTTTCAGTTGAGATTCTAGCGCCTAATGTCATCTGAAGTTTCCAATAATTACCTGTTTATTTAAAGATTAATATTTTTTGTATTTTATTTAAATTTATACCAACAAGTCTGGTTGGAAAACAAGGCACTGGATTCTCACTTACCTATAAATACACCGCGGTGAAAAGTAAATATAAGGTTAACATAATTAAATACAACGATTTTTTTTCGCTTTTTCACTGGTTTACGTATTTCCCGCGGTAACATGGCCCTGACTTTTTGTCCTTGAAACCTTTGATTAGAATTAGCACCACAACTTATAGACGAACTGTCAAAATACTTCGTTCTGACAGTTCTTCTACAGTTAGAAATGACAGCACTTTTATTTTACACTTGCTCTCAAGACTTGTTGCGCGGTGACGCCTACCTTTCCCTTTGAGGCCGCAGTGGGCCTCATGAATCCTGACGTTGTTGTCCTGCTGTTAACACTCTTTATGGGTGGCCTGGATGTGCCTACTGAGCTGCCACTGGAAGAGGATCTTGAAGCTGGCATCCTGGAGACCGGTTTCGGTATAGGTTTAGGCACAGGCTTCACAGGTGCTGGAGGGACTCGCTTCACAGTCGAAACTGATGTCGAACTGTTCAAAGAACTCCTAGAACTCCTCAATGATGCTCTAGAAGCAGACCTCTCCACTCTTAAAGAACTAGCCCGTTTGGGGATCATGCGTTTGGGGTCAATGGGCGTCCGAGGAGGCGTCCTTGTCTCTTTGGTAGGAATCTTCTTTGGTGGTCCCATCTTAGGGACTGGGGACTTGGAGATTTTCGGCACAGGTGACTCGCATTCAACATTGCAGCCTGAAGAAGCACCTTGGGATGCGCTTTCTGAATTCAGACTCTGGGTTTCTTCAAATCCTTCGTCGTTTAATTCATGTTCGCTTTTGACTTTCGACATCCTAGGTGAGGTTGTTCTTTCTGGAACCTTTTCTGGGGCTTTTTCTGTCCGGGTGTTGAGAGATTTTCTATATCCGTCCCTCGACCAGACTCCGGTTGGGGTTTCAGCAGGAGACTTCAGTTCTCGTATCGCTTTCTGTACATCCTCCTGGTTAATGGAGGTCTGCCGCCTCATTCGAAGGTATGGCTTTGTATCTTTGGTCGGTTTGTCTGTGCTTTGGTTCTTTAGTCTATCCTGCCACCTCTTCAGCCTAGTTTCTTTCTCATCCTTGCTAACTTCGATCGGTTTTGCCACTTCTTGCGGCGCCTCCACCTTGTATGACGCTTGGACATCTAATTTCGAAGGTCTTATGACTTGAGTTTCAGCTATTAATTCAGGAGCTGGTTCAGGTTTCTTCTCTTCTTCGGGGGAACTAGTGGAATCTGTGTTCCGTTTATACCTTCGTGTCCGTCTGGCAGCAGAAAACCTGTCAAATTGGCCATCCCCTAAGATTTCTTGACAGAGGTCCTTCATTTCGGCAGAAGCTTTGTCGCTGAGGTTGTTACGGGTGGGTAAGGACGGTTGGAACTTCCTGCAGGGTTCTCTCTCTGGCGGGGGATTGAACGATGAGGTAAACTTCCTCTGTGCTGGTGGGGTTTCGATGTTATCGGAGTCTATTTCTACTTTGTCGGACGTTTCTATTCTCTCTGGCCTTATTATGACTTTCGGTTCCTTTTCACTGGTGACCTTTATATCTGGCAGTTTTCGTTGCTCTTCTGTGATAGCTATAAGTGGTTGTGGGGATTCTATCTGTTGTCTTGACCGCTGTCTCCTGAGCCTTCTCATCTCCTCGTTCTCCTCTGTTTTCCTCCAAGGTACTCTGGTATCCTTCTTCTGTGGTTGTACATCTGGAAAGAGCATAACATTGTTAGAATTATTGCGTGTTGTATAGTGTTTAAAGTATTCTTCGCGAATATGGACGATATCCTAACTAATCAGCATAATTATCTTAATGTTCCCACTGCTGGGACTCAGGCCTTCTTTCTAGGAGAAGGAATTGGCTGTAATTCACAAGTTACACGTCTTTGAATTTTTGGTTTTAGGACACGCCGTTTTTCTTTACCAACTGAGAGCAGTGTTGATGAAGTAAAGTAGTTAAACCGCGACTTGTAAGATAGGGCCACTACTGCTCTGCAATTTTACACACAGCAACCAGGAATCAATTTGCGAATAATTGAAACAGCCTAAACTTTAGTCGAAGAAATCCCGCCACAAGCTCTCACTCTGTTACAGTATTTTCATGGTTCTTACCTTCGACAGTCTCGAGCGCCTTGACGACATCGCTGTCGGGCAGGACGGCAGGCCTCCAGTCCGCGCGGCCCTCCGGCAGGGGCTCCAGAGTTGCACTACGCTCGCTCTCTGCAATAAAGACCATATTTTTTTTATTATTAATAGACTTGCGTTTGACCACTATCTCACCTGATGGTAAGCGACGATGTGGTCTTTAGTCGCTGTCTCCGCCTTCTCCTCTGTTAACACGTCTTGTTTAGGCCTCAGAATAACTTTTTGAATTTAAAGCTCGCTAATCTAAATATTACTAGGATTTTTAGTGCTAACCAGTTACTACAAAGAATACTTCTTGATAGTACTTTAAGGCTATGCAAGTAGAGCTATCAATGACTTTTGTTGTGGAAACCTTTCATAGAAGCAAGGGTTGCGCTACGTACCGGAGTCGTTTTCCAAGGAGCGCTTGTCGGTGTGGAGGCGGTGCGCGGTGCGCGCGCGCGGCCGCGCGTCCTCCTGGCTGCTCGCGCGCAGCCACGACTCGATCTTCTGTCGCCACTCCCTGCAGGAAAAAAAAGGGATAGATATTATTAAGTTCCTATTATGGAGTGTTACTGGTGTGGTACGTGTTATGGAGTAGAATTTACCCTATAAGAATTAAAAGTTGGTTCACTAGTGTGGAGCACGAGCCGAGTTGTTGAACTCGGCTCTTTAAAAGCTTACGTCAGATCGGTCCGACAAATATTTTCGTTTTTTATTCGCCAGAGTCGTATGTTTGCGGCTGGGTCCATCTCGTTTGATACTTCAATCCCCATAGATGACAGAAAAGCTGACGATATAGAGTATTTCGTCGTGGAAGTGCGACCCTGGCGGAATAAAAGCGATTGTTTGTTGAATATATTCGATGTAGGCGGTCAAATGGTTAAGGCTTATAGTCCCTTGAACCATCTGGCCAAAATTATGTGGGCGCACCTCTCGCACCCGCCTAGGCGGCAGTACGCAAATCTGTGCATTTATTTGCGGCCAACAGCGCCCGGAAAGCGCGCGCCTGACCTTTAAATCTATTTTCTTTGCGAAATATTGATCGATTTACATATGCAATGTTCACTTTGAAGAATATTTAACCACCCATTTTTATGTGTAAAAATGATTCTAAAGATCCAAGCCGTTTCGAAGGAGTAGGGAAAAGTTGCGAAATTGCTAAATATTTTTTTTAGACAAAAGTATTAATAGCACGAAAAAATCAAAAGTCGATAATGTTGTTCATGAATCTATAATTTTTTTTGACAGTATTTCCGAGATGAATGACTTCATCCAGCGGTAGTATTCATCCTATCATTGACACAGAATCAAAGTCAATTTAATCTGGTATGATGGTTTATATAATTTTTTATCAACATTTTATTTTTTAGTTTACACCAGTCAGTTAAAAATTATTTTAACTGACTGGTTAGTTTATCTGATAGTAAAATCGGTTACAAAAAATGATTTCCATTTAGAATAGATACTTACTTGGGCTTAGCGGGCGCGGTGTCTGGGGAGGCGGGGGCAGGGGACGCGGGCGCGGGGGTGGGCGGCGCGTGCGGCGCGCGCGGGGAGGGGGCGCGCTCTCGCCCGCTCTCGGGGATCTCCAGCCGAGCGCGCGGAGCTCCGCGGCGGGACCACGAACGATCTGTGAACAAAAAGAGATAAATTATTATTAATAATTATATTTATTTCGAGGTTTTAAAAAACGCTTTTATTATTTTTTTTTTGTCAATTTAACTAATGAACTTTTTCTGATTTTACTGTCAAAAAATTATCTGTATGAATTGGTTACTAAGGCACTCTACCTAGTTTGAAAATTATGTCAGCAGGTAAATGAACGATTTCTTACCAAGACTGCCCCAAGCACTCCTCTCCCTCAGATCATTAGCAGCTGGTGAAGAGTGTCGGAGGAACTCCAGCAGACCTTCCTCATCATCACCAGGACTGGCCCTGCTTCTGCGACGAAGACTTCCCGTAGGAGTTACATCTGTAAAGAATAAAACATCTTACTGTGATTGTCCTTTTACAATGAAAATCTTGGAAGAAGGTTGAAGGAAGTCTGTTTTAATTAGGCATATTGCATTGAATTACGAATTATCTTAATAGTATGGTCAAACAAAAAAGTCGTAGATATACTCTTTATTAAATACCTTAAAAGATTCAGACACAATAGAAGCTTAAAATGAATAGGGTATCACAAAGGACCGTTAGACGCCAGAAACTCTGATCATCATTGAGTCTATCCAAGGAGTATCGTGTTGTTCAGTATCTGGGCTGTGGAGTTCTTCTAGGCAGTCGCTCCGTGTAAAACTAGAAAGGCTAGGGAGATGATATGTTCCAAAAGGCGGTCTTATCGCTAAAAGTTATGTTTTTCCAACAACCTTTGGATGGAACACCTGTACGAGTAATATCACCATTTCGAATAACAGAAGTTTTAGATAGAAGCACTGCTACTAACCAGGTGATGGCGATGGATCATGCGGCTTCCTAAGCGATCTTCTGCCAAGGCCATTCCTGATGTCCAGTAGTAACGACTCCATGAGAGACTCGCATTCTGATACTGGTGTACTGCATACACTGCTGGTTCCTGCAGAAATAAAGATGTTTTTTGTGAGTTGGAGACTTATGAACATACGAACTTAAGGAAATTCAATGTGAAAGAGAGGTGGAGCTATACAGCCAGTATATCACCATCTCTTTCTATGATAGAAAATGAATGGCTTAGCTTTCTACTAGATACAGTTACATCAGTTTTATCTTTAAACTCTGCACAATCTATTGTAGTTGCCTGATTCTGTTTTTGTTAGGTATTATGTACACTTTCTATACTGCCATCGATTCGGTCATCAGCGCTAACAAATTAGAAGGGTTGCAAAACTACGATCACCCCCTTCTGGAAGAAACCTTTGGGGTTAGTTGTACGTACCAGTCTTAACCCTAGCTGCAGCCATGTCTCTTGCCCGTCTTCTAGCAGCAGCTTGTTCTTCATTGGCTCTCCGCCGTTCATTGTCACTGACAGCCGACCTGAACTTGCTGCAGAACCATACGAACAACTGCAAGGAATAGAGCCTCTATTAGCCACCGCATTTAAATAGTTTTTGGAAAAGAATTAAGGATACTGTCCTAAAGTCTTCTATCACTTACTGCACTATCCAGACTTTAAGTAAAGGGAGACTAACCTTGAAGCATTCTTCTAACTTAAAAGACACGGGGTCTTCGCAGAAGAATTCAGCGAGCTGCTTCCGTATGCTCTCCACCTCTTCCATGTCTTTATTGAGAGCGGACACCTCTTGTTCTGCAACCTGTAATGACAAAACATTATACTTGCAAATTATGAGGATAGGAGCTAATTATTTCGACATATAGCCTGCAATGGCTGATGGCAGTAGCAGATTTGATGGTTGACGAATACAACTCAATTTTAGTGACATCTACGAGTATGTATCAGGGAAGACATGGACTGCTTTTTCTTTTTAGTGGGGCACGTTACGTATCAGCATTCGTTAACGCTTGTACTGGTGACAGTTCTGCGGAGAGATGATGTACTGCTAAATAAATGGTGCAAAATAAATACTGCAATTCTAGAAAATTTCAGAAATCTTTCTGCATCAAGATTTTTTTTTAAGATTTAATCATCTTGCCATCTTCAGCTTAGCCATCGCAGTTACCTGAAGATCATTACTTCAGACAAGCAGAATAGTGTAGCCTCACCTGCAAGAAATCCCCCATCTGTTCCTTAATATCCTGCTGCGTGCTCGGCATCTGGATCTCCTTCTTCAGACCCTGGATCCTGTTGGCCAGCGTCTTGATCTCGTTGTAGACCTGGTCCACGCTGGCTTTAGCTGCTTCCTCGAGGACACGGGTGTCGTCCGCGAAGTGGATCAATTCTTTGTTTTTGCGTTCGGCTTGCTATTGGGGAAAAAAGAACATTTAGTATTCTCGGTTGAAGTCGTACGAATTCCAGTGGTTTTCTATAATATGTGATCTCTAAAGTTTCTTAACGTTGTAGGCCTATATTTAGTTTCTGTAATAATGGTAGCCAATGAAGTCGGTATTACCATATTAGTTTGTGTGATGATGAGTCGCGGTCGAATGATATTATGACATTTGCAAACTTACAATATTCCAAAGCTGAATAGGATTATATGCTACTAAATCTTTTATTAAATGTTTCTCGTTATCAAAATATCATGATTCTCGTTAGTTATATTCCTTACCATAGCAACATAGTGCATGAGCGTCATGCCAGGCTTGTTAGCCCTAATGTCGGGTAGTTTCTGCAGAGAAGACAGCTTCACTCCTGCGGCTCCACCCGCGTAACCACCAGCGTTCAGGAAGTTACCGGCGATCAACGCTATGTATAGCACCTCCTGAAAATAGATTGGATTAGATTTAACAACCACCTCAAAACCGGGGCTAAAAAATCACATAGCGTTACTTAGCCATGGAAAAAGAAAAATACATGCTGCATCGACCATAAATCATTTGGTACGTGGGCAGGGGACTATATATATTTCATTGTAGACTATTTGTATACATGAAAATTGTGATGACTCGTTCCAATAGGTAGTTATAAAATCTTTTACTTTTGTTGATTTATTAAGTCTGTAGAGGTTACCTGTAAAGCTCTTGAAGACATAAGATCGTCTCCAGCGACTAGGATGGCGTTGATGGCACTCTCTAAGTATCCTGATGTTGATGCCCACTCTTCCTTTAGCAGCATACATTCAATGCGTAGTTTGTAGCTGTATACAGAATAAAATAAAGAGTTACTAAACCGAGTATTTTTAATCAACTTCAAAAAGAAGGAGGTTATGGATAAAATATTTATGGGATTTTTGCTATGCTTATGAACACAAATAAGTATGAAGCGCATAAATGAGTTGCAATTGAATAGAATTTTGTGTAGTTATATGGCATATTAATACATTGTGGTCTACTCAAAAGACCTAAAAGACCAACCAGTAGACCAAAAAGACAACTCACTTAGGAAGCTGTATGAGCTGTAACAGAAACTTCTCAGCTGTCCCCAGCTTCGTGACGTCACCGGTGAAGGCCTTCAGCATCTCAGACTCATCTACTTCTGGTAGAATCTTGAGAAGACCGCGCAGCTTCTCTGTACCGATGTCGTCGTGAGCTCCCTCGCGGATCAGTTGGATTATGTCTTCATTAGAACTGTAAATGCGATCAAGAAGAATGAGAATACAGGTATGCTATGATTTTGTCAGTCCGCAGATAAACTATTAACCGTTGCTATCATGATAGTAGTTGACAAAGAAATAAAACTGACAAATTGTTGCTTGCATTTAAGCAAGACCCCAACTAAAGATGGGACTAGGGCAGGAAGATGATGACGAATTAATCTATGATCGAATCATTTTACCAATGATTGTCTAGTACTCGGACTATACTTGACATCAATATATTTGCGTCTTTTTAGAACATTCCTATCACCAAATGATATTAAAAAGTATGACCTCGTACCTCCTGAACTGCTTCAAAAATATATTAACGTTGAGACTCCTCTTTCCATCCAGGAGTGTGATTTCAGAAGACTCCTTCCTCGGCTTCCTCTCTCCGGAGCTATCGCAGATGGGACTACGACCTAACCTAGGTGATGAGCCTGCAGAACCCGTTTGTTGTATCTGAAAATAATGCAGACAGATATTTAAAATCTAGGGCACTATAAATAGCTTGTAGATTCCAGATCAAAAATGTATCTTTTAGAATTAGTTTTATATGGTAACACATGGTATCTAATCGAGAGAGTAGGGGTAGAGGGTGTACCTAAGGTAGGTGCCAGATAACAGTGGAATAACGATCATTGACCCTCCTACATTTGTTGATATTCTTAAGCCCAAAAACGGAAATAAAGACTGAATCTACATCTATCGTGATCCTTTGATTACACATGATTTAGTAACGGAAAGCAATTCATAGTTTGTTTTTCTGGTACCTATGCAGAGATATTAAGAAAAGGTCAATGTACTTCATTCCACAGTTCTTTGGCGCCTTCTATAGTTACTTTTATATTATTAGGTGTACCTTTTATTTAAGGGGTTTTTATCCACACGGATTTTAATTATTAACATTTTCTTGTTACTAATAACTTCGCCTTGCCTATGGCCTATTTGTCAGAAGAAAAAGATTTATAAATAATTGTCATACTCAAAAACAGCTTCTTCAAAAAGGAATACCAAGAACCATGTGCTGAAAGTACAGGTTTCTACACCGTTCTATTTTTGATGGATTATCAACTAACCTGTTGGCAGAAGAGTCCTTCGATCTCCGTCCAGTCAAGATCTGCCTTCGGAGAGTGTTTGTGACTTGATGCTACCAGTGACCAGATGTTGTTTTGACCGATGACCTGAAATTATTAGAGGGAGTTATTTATTGGGTTATCAAATCTTGTTCTAAAAGTATACTGTTAGGTAGGCACAAGGTGGTTCAACGACCAGGGGACTTAACGTGACGAGTTAAAGTGATCCGTGCTCGTGAGAAAGAGGGATAGAGCACACCTTATAAAGTTCCATCTCTCTAAGAGGGGTTCTTGTCCACTCGCCTATCGTCAACGTCGAGCATGGTTTAAAACCTAGTTGCTTCATCTAACGCAATCCAACGTGGTGTTTGGTGAAGAGGCAATGCGAAAAAAGAGGGATAACGGCTGAAAACTTTGTTGGCATTCGGTAATTCCGTAATTAAGGTACTTATATATTTCACGAAACTTGTCTCAGGAATTTCGTGATTTTTTTAAACCCTTAAAAAGTTTTGCAGAAAAGTGGTCATCATTCAGAATCTCGATTAAAATAATGTGCACTTTTTTATATACAAGGTGTAAGGGACAGCCCTCCACAAACTTTAAGGGCTTGCTCAGTATATGAAACTGAACAACCGTCCACAAAATTTTTTTTCAGGAAACGAAAAAAAAATCCGCCTCTCCATACAAATTTACAAACTTGATTGGACAGTTTGTATGGAGAGGCCGAATATTATTTTCGTTTCCTGAAAAAAAATTTTGTGGAAGGTTGTTCAGTTTCGTCTACTGAGCAAGCCCTTAAAGTTTGTGGAGGGCTGTCCCTTACACCTTGTATAGCACATATGAGCCTTTAAATGTACGTCGAATTGCTCGATCATAACAGTTTTAGTTTAGATCGTAAAATGGCAGTTATAGATCGTGAAAGCACTGCTCGTCAGATCTAAAACGGACCAACAGTGGACATCTTACTGCTGTATCATTTGATGATTGATGACACCACAATTAGCATACTACCACCCACCTTATTATTAGGAATTTTATTCCAATTGATAGTTTTCATCTTCGTCTTCGGTATGGGTGTCTCTTGCTGCGGCAGCTTGATGTCCAGTGCGGGCGCAGGTGGTGACGGCGGGCAGGCCGAGGGAGGGGGCGGGACGGGCGGGGGAGGGGGACCACACGGAGGGGGAGGCGGTAGCATCGGAGCTGGGGGTGGTGGAATAGCTGGAATGTGAAGAAAAAACTTAATACAGCATTTTATTAAGGTTTTCGTAGAAATTGCAACTGATGCATTTTTTGGTTACTTAATCAAACATCCTTCAATATGTGGTGAATCTATTATATTTATCTTGGGACATAAGTTCGACTCCTAGATCATCAAAACACTAAAGATGTCGGAACGCTTGTGCAATCTTTGGAAGGTATATTCAAAAATCTATGTAAAAAAGAAGACGCAGTGGAGATGGACCGGTGACCTGGTGAGGGTTACTGAAATCTAATGGATGTGAGATATACAGCCCCCCTAGCCAAGTTACAACCGTTTCTTTTGCGTCGAACGCCTCGCATTGGCCACGCCCCTGATTCTTTTGTTCTGACCACGTGACTAAGCATTGAGATGAGGTCATTCCCGTATATTTTAAATTTTCTACTAGCGATAACGATTGCAGATTATCAACTTGGCTAGGGGTACAGGACTGTTCGTTGTGGCGACACGAGAGATCTATGTCCAGCAGCAAACGTCTTATGGCTGAAATGATGATGATGATTTAATAAAAAACCGTCGGAAGAAGTTTACAAACCTGGACTAGGCATCATGACGGGAGGTGGAGGTGGTGGCGGTGGTGACAGCGCTCTCTGTAGACTCTGCTTCCTACCACCACTAGACATGTCACGGTGTTGACACGTACAGCCCACTTTTGCCTGAAAGACGAACAATAATGAATTCGTTAGTAGCAAAAACATGATAATTTGCTCATTACCTTTTCAGCCCTGGCATTATGTAGGTCGTTACAGGTAGTTAGACGCCGGAATGTCTGACCATCAGTTTATACGAAGAGTATCGTGTTGCTCAGAACTGTGTTGTAAAGGTCAGATAGGCAGTCGCTCCATCGTAAAATACCAGTATTCTGCCGCATTTGGTTAAATTGGAAGCCGACCCCAACACAGTTGAAAAAAGGTTAAGGGGATAATGAAGTTCACATAAGTTTAATGGGGCAGAAACAGAAACCTCATGTAAATTCATGTACCATGACGTAAAGGTACAAAAGATATACGGCGAATTTATGACAGCCGCGTCAGTAACCGG
Organism: Mythimna albipuncta; assembly: GCA_929112965.1. Taxonomy (NCBI): domain Eukaryota; kingdom Metazoa; phylum Arthropoda; class Insecta; order Lepidoptera; family Noctuidae; genus Mythimna; species Mythimna albipuncta. The sequence continues at coordinate 19,502,669 of OV815979.1, read as the reverse complement.
ACAAGGATCTGGAATTGAGGGTTGTGTTGTTTGAAAGAGGTCTTTGGGCTGCTACTACGACAGTAATGGTGACCCTTCTAAAACTTTGACCGATTTCAGAAAAGAGTCAGGAGCAGGACTCTTTGCTTGGCAGTCACGATGATTTGACGATGCTTTCTGATGCTTAGCTTATTATGGTGATTGCAGAAAATATCACACATTAATCTGCCCTGTTATCTCATCAGCCATCAGCCACCTTGACCGAAATTGAATATTTTTGTGCGTAAAATTTTAAATCAATGAAAAATCTACACACCTGAACACTAGGAGCTCTAAGCAGCTTGGCAGCATCTTCCCTGGTCTCCAGCAGAGTAGCACGATGTACCAAAGTCTCTGCTGTATCCCATACGATGTCGCTGACCGGCTCCTTGGGGTCTATTCTCAGTAAATGTTGCAGGATGCTCAAGAATGGGATTTCTTGAGGAGTATCGGCCACCTGAAAGTAAAAAGTAGGACCAGTTTTGAGAACCTCCTCATTTTTACCAACACACCTATGTGTATTAGACTGTGCCACTTCGCTTCGGTGTCCTGTAAAAGGCATCATCATCTCATTGTTAGCTTGGATTTATGTCCACCTGCCTAACTTCTTACAGGAATGCTGCTCACCTGTTTAAGTATCGCATAGAACACATCCAGATGCGAGTTGAGGTTGATGCCCCCTGGACCCTGGGCCTCGTCGCTCTCCCTTTGCTCCTCAAACACGTCGAGCTGGACGCTCAGGTCGGGGTGGCTGGCTGCTTCATGTCTGGAAGAAGATGGAACATTGTTTATGATGTGAAAGGAGTGGTAGGAGCCGTTGGGCCAAACCGAATCGACTAAACTATGTCATAGGTACGAAACGAGTTTTGATATTTTTTTGTTTTAAAAAACTCTACTAGCTTCTGAGTTGGGCAAAGCCACTGGGGCTTTCGCACTTATTAATACTGAGTATTTAAAAATGGCGGTAGGCTCTCGCTCTTTCTAGATAACTTTGATTTTAATCTTTCGAATAACGTAATTAAAGACAAAGAGAGAGCGTTCGCTTTAGGTTTATTGAATTAAGAGCTGAAATATTCTCGTACTTCAGACGACATTACATTTGTTCTCTTACTAATTGAAACTTTTATTTATTTATTAACATAATCATCCAATTACTAAAGTCAAAGTTTCCAGCAATATTGCCAACACATAAACTAGCTTCTGCCAGCGGCTACGCTCGCCTGAAAGTAGGTATTTCATAGAAACTTTCAACCTCCGTTTTACTCCCTTAGAGGTGGAGTTTCGTAAAATCCGTTCTTAGCGGATGTCTACACCGTATAAAGAACCTACCTGCCAAATTTTAAGTTTTTAGGTGTTATAGTTTCTGAGATTTCGTGATTAATCTGTGAGTGGTATTTCTCTTATTATTATCTATATTTTATATATAGATATATACATTAAATTTAGATATATGTAAACACAATGTATAAATACCTGACGTGACCGTATGCATGATTATTCAATCAAGAGCTAGCTAAGCTTACTATAAGTGTCTGTTGTTTCACACGGACAGAGTACAAAAGTATGGATTTGAGGGAAAGTAGTAGAAACAATGCCTTTAGGCAATACATTGGTTCGAGATCACTCAAGCACCACATTTTGTGATTTATGGTCAAACTTCAAATATTACGGCAGAATACGTAACACGCTTGAATCCCATATTGAGAAAAGGTGAAATCTAAGACTGCAATTGATTGAGTACCTATCTACTCTACCGCAATCGGATTTGGGACTAAAGTACCTACTTGTAATTTTTTTTACAAGCGTACATTTTGTCTCACAGCTGGGCATAAGCCTTCTCCTTTTCCTTCCAAACCTCTCTGTCTTGGGGCAAGTTTGCCCCGCGCACAAGATTTGAGGCCCTAACACGAGCTTTTAACGCAATCCATTTTATAACCGCGACTTGTGGTCCAGGGAAAGGTTTAAGGTACCAGGCTACGACCACTCTGTCAAGAGTGATACCGACGTGGAAGAAAAATTTTAAAACCTAAACTGAATAGTTAAAGAGATAAAGGGTGTATAGATAGCCCATCCCTCTTTCTTGCCCGCATGCTTCATATTTTGAAACGTCATGGTGAGGCCCCAGATCGTCACACAGCCTTCGCCGCGGTAGACCTCGACGACGGCGACGTCGTCCTGCCTCAGGCGTCCAAACTTATTTAAAATGAAGATTTATTTTAAATGGAATTAGGTACAAAATTCAAAGTTTTAGCACTACGTATTTGCTGTTTTTTATTTATTGATTCGTCATTAACCTTTCGAATGTCTTAAGTTACACTGTCCGACATAAGGTAATTGTCTTTCTATTGTGTCTCTCATTACGACATTCAAAGAGTTAATTGCGTTTAATAGTGAGTAAGAAAAAAAAAACTGAAACGCGAGTGGAAAATACTTTAGTTGGCCCTACCAGGATCACTCACACATGTATCCTTTTTGCATCTACGGGTGTTAACTTTGGTTTTTTAACACCGATTTTTAGTATCTAATAGACTTAGATTTCTGTATCAACTCTTAGAATTATTTACCCTCTTTTTAGGGGGTGAGGTATGAATAATCTTCTCCTATTCTGAGTTTAGTGAGAGGGAATATTTTCAGAACCTTTGCGTTCCTGAGTCACGGTGAGTCTTTCCACCAATCCCGTACCTCTGGCAGGTATTGGCTTTAGTGGGTCTCGTTAATTTATGCTGACAGACCTCGCCGTCGGCCCAACCTGTCCTTATTGGACGGCGAGCTATTCATTACACACCGTCAGCAAGCCTGCGCCTACGGTGATCACTAGTCGCCCTACGTACTATCGATTTCCAGCAAATATGACACACTTATTAATTGCATAAAGAACACCTAACTTATCTGAATCAGCAAAATATAATCACGAACCGGTTCGAAGGGGTTTAGTCACATTACCCGTTGAAGCTAATATTTTAACGAGAGGTATTATTCACGGCGGATACGACGCCTTATTAGGAGTGAGCTGCGGGCTAAAAGATGCGCCTACGCAAGTCGGTTACAAACGTTCATTTTTCAATTTAGAACACTGTTCTGTTTAGTGGTACTAATGCTGTAGAGGGTTGGAAGATGGCAGGTGTTAGTACGACAGACAAAACTCACGCTGAGTCACGCTCGATCTTCGTACGGACAGACCAAATTCCTCGTTAGAGGATTCCCACAAATTTCGAGTCATCAACACTATTACTTTAGTTATATACATAATTATTATCTGCTCTAGGTATCACACTAATCAATATGTTCTTAGTACAATTATTTGAATGCTATGATGAAATAGATTAAAGTTTCGAGAAATTACAAAGTAAATGTGGAATGACAATACTTCTGGCTCTCTTCAAATTGATTTTATTACCGTGATATTTTACAGAATATAACTGAGTATTACTACTGACTATTTTACTGACTGATTATTTTGACTCTTCAATTATTTAAAAGTGTTAACACAAGCTCGAACTTCGTACGGACGGACCAAATCCGTCATACCAAGTTCGAATGCTTGTTAACACTTAAAGTCAAGTCAAAAGTTAATGTTAATGTTGACACTTAGTTAAGGTTTGTATTCCTAGATTGCACATTATTTTATATTTAATCTAGTACATATATTATTTTTATAATAATGTTGTAAAAATTTATCTAGAAAGGCCTTTTTAGTAAAGGTACTATGCGTTTAAGATTCCAAAACTTTTCTGTAGCACCGTATCATTTAGAGTCGTAACTATTTACGACTTTGTAATTTAAAGTTAGTCTCATAATTGGGATCTTGATCTTGACAAAATATCTTTCTGAGTTTGCACAACAAAATAATGCTGATTTTATTAAAACTTATTTTTATCACTCATAATATCAATTATCAGTTTAACTGTGATAACTATGTTTGTATTCATTACAGTAAGTACATGGTTATGTGTAATAAACTCTAATCTTACCCAATAAGAAAATTAGGTACTTTATCAATTTGTCTAAAAATAAGATCTAAGTAAAAAAAGGTTTGTTATTTAAGAGTTTGTTGAACTTATGCTAAGTTGTTCAACCTAAGGCAATTCAGAACTAAATTGGCAATAATTTTATAATCTGACAAATTGCTAACTACATGCATCAAACCAGATCCAAATTAAGAGGCCAGAGAGCGTAGGTATGACTTCTTATTATAGTAGCTACACGTCTGTTTGTTCCTTCCTTCTTCTCCTCTATGGAGAAGTATGTAATTTCTTGCATATTCTTCTTCATAAAGATCTACACATTCTACGCTTTGGAACGTCCAACTAACTTCATCTTATGACAGACCGACCGTGACAATACAAAAATGTCTATATGTTCGTCATCGTAATTTCAACCGAAAGACTCCCACTGTTAGACATTGGCCTCCCCCAAGCGTCACCACAACGATCGGTCATATGCTTCCACCGGATATCCCCGACCCTCACCAGGTTATCTGATGTTTAAATTTATTATCCTATCTTAACATTAAACCTCTAATCATATTTTCTTGTTGTTTTTTGTCCAAGTCTTTCCAAACCTTCTTCTCCATAACTAGGATTGCCAGGTCATAAAACCGAAAGCCTGACGGCCTAACTAGTTTATCCGGAAATTTGGGTAATAGGCCGGCAAATCCATTTTTTAATTATTGACCATAAAACATTTCCAAATTCTAATGAAACAACAAAAAATTAACTGATATGATTGGTAGTTCACTCCGGTTGCATTGGCGATACAAGGTATGTAAGGCAGAACACATAAATAAATTGAAAAAAAAAATGTTAAATCTAAAATGCCTAACAAAAGCCAGGCAAGCCGGACACCGCCTAACATCGCTGGACATGCCACCAAAAAGCCTGACCATCTTCGTCTTTATCTGAACGCCTGGCAACGCTATCCCCAACATATCACTTCAAAACTAACTCCTGACCAAATAACCAACAAAAAAAAACTTCTAATAGCCACCGTTTACATCGACGTCTATCAAATTAGTAAAATTACTTAATTCTAAAACTTCACAATACACACATAAATTACCATAATAATAAATAACGATCGACAAAAGAACGGAACTATATCAAATGTTTTTTGTCTCACTAAAATTACCGTGCTCGATCAACCGGCGCTGACAAAAAAAAAGTGTATCGATGTAATTGGCTGTTTATACATTTGAAATTATTGACTGACTGATTTACTGACTAACAACAAACCATGGAAGTAATTGGCATTACTATACAACAACCCACAGATTAAAACACACGAAATTGATGCGTGAATAGGAATAGTCATGTCATAAAGCCTTTACGAAGTTCAAATGGTCTTGGGCATAATTAACACGGTTAATATAGTACTACATTTTTGTCATTGCGACCGTAGCGGAATTTGCACGAGCTGTATTCGAGTGTGCTATGGAGGGCCATGTAGCCATGTACCAGGGCGATAAAGGTAACGCGTTTCATTGACATAGCCAGCTAGAGATGATGCCTGGCAGGTCTGTGGGGTTCTTCAAAATTGGACGCGTAACTAAAGGAATATGGATGAGTTTTACACAGGAAGTATCAGACTCGAAGAAGAAGGCAGACAGAAAATGTGGCAGAATTGTCATTTTGCTAGCGGTTAAGGCTCATTTGAATGAAAGGGAGTTGCAATAAACTGGAGACAAATTCAGACTCACGTTGCTACTTAACCCAATAATACTTTACAATGTAAGGATCAAACCAAAGACTTCACACTAAGTAGGTATACACTAGTTAACACTAAACTAAAGACAGTGCAGTCACATTTAATATTATAAAGGTAAAAGTTTGTGAGTGTGTATGTACGTTTCTTACTTCTTCACGCTCAAACGGCTAAACTGGTTTGGCACACGGGTAGACCATATCCTGAAATAGCACATAACACATGGATACTTTTGCCCCAGGAATATATCCTTATCCCTTCGGACAATTTCGTACTTTCACGCGAGCGACGCCACACCTAGTAGGTCTATAAAACTATAAATGGCAAAATTATAATTTCTACTCTGACATAAGAATAATGTAGTAGATTTATGTGTTTTGCACACTGCCCGCTTGAGATAAATATGTTAATATCATTAGCTATTGTAGAGCCTTATTTGTTTCTTATGATATTTATGTATGTCCTTTATAGGAAGGTTAATTATTATATAACGGTATATAAATTCTTAAAAGGGCCTCTCTTTTAGGACGTGATCAGTATTATAACAGTATTTTTTAAAGCAGATGCGAAACCAAGACAACAGTACCAAGATGGTATTTTTTTTTAACTTCAGCATTCTACGGGTTAATGTAATGAAACGAAGTTTTAAGCATAAACGATGATTCTTACCTTAAGTTATTTAATGTTGGTAGTAGACCCAGTCCTGAAAACAGAAACACAGTCTCATAAAATAAAAACTAAGAGAATTCAAGGATTAAAAAAAGGCTTATGTTTAACTTACCACCAGATATAGTAACATATAAAAGACAAAAATAGTAAATGATCACCAAAATTAAACCTACATTTTAATGTAAAATTATAACCAGTTTTAACATCTCGCTATCCTATTTAAGCAAAATGAATCCAAATAAAGCATCGGCAGAACCCCATGGTTACGGAGATATCAGTAGTTAAAATTTTGAGGTTAGGTTAACTACCTGCCAAGCAGCAGCTCGACGGAGCCCCGCTATGCGGGGCTCCTACTTCTGGGTGGTTTAAAAAAAAATAACCTCGAAGAAGAAGGTGACGGGGTCTGTGTTCGCTCGCTTCGCTCGCTCACTACGACCCCGCCACCTTCTTCTGACCTAAATCTATCCGACCCGGGGTGCCCTAAAATTCCACTAAGATAGATTGTTGATTAGACAAAGTATCATCTTGCTCTACGGGGCTAAAAAGAGCGCATTAATTTGCTCGCTAAGATTTGGTTATCATTTACTACATTTGGTGTTCGAATACAATTTAAAGTACTGTCGTAACTAAAATACTATTGTAACTTTAGGATTTCATTTTTCTGGTGTCAAGTAATATATTTTTGACAAAAGAACTAAGGGTACCAAAGCGTTTTATGGTGGTCATTATATTTAATCCCTTAAAAAAATGTTATAAAGTCTAGCCGAAGTTATATCATAATGAGTAGCTGGTCTTTACAATGGACTGCTTTGAAAATGATTTTTCAGTTCTAAAGATTAATTATGATGTCTATCATCCACCTATCCTAGTAACATCACACCTGTCCCCAAGTTCGTTGAAGTCGTCATTTAATCTTTTTTTTTTTTTTAACTGTTATAAACTAGTACTTGACTGCGATCCCGCCTGATGGTAAGCAGTGATGCAATCGTTGATGGTGAGGCGCACTAATCAGATGCAGCTGAATACCAGTGTTTTACCTGGAGCGACTGTCTATCAAACCTGCACAACCCACATACTGGTCAACACGATACTCCTTGGATAACTCCACGACTGTGAAGGTTGTTTTACATGAAAAATTACCAACTTACCAATAAACTCATTTCTGACTCGGATCCTGTCAGGCAGCCGTGGTGCTGAGATGATGAGACAGTTGATGAAGGCCACCAGCGCCGTCTTATAGTCAGTGGTGCTGGCATTCTTCAACTCCTCTACCACCACGCTGAGGCGATACCTCTCGCCTTTCAGGGACTGAAAGATCAAAACAAGGATATTATAGATCCAGATAAAGTGGCTGCAAAATGGTTCGAAGGAGTCACCGTGGCCTTGTAACGCAAAGAGCAACTGAAGAAATAGGGTGGTTTTTTATTCAGTAAAAGTTTGAAACTCCATCATCACCTAGAGCGAGAGAAGTTATTTGATTACGTGCCACCCGAAAAGAAAAAGAAGAAAAGGATTATCTGTTATTCTTTTGCTAAACCTGAGAAGTTTGAAAAAATAAGACTTGGAATATTTAATTGAATAAAAGCAAGAATACATAAAGCTAACACATGTGTAACTACGATACTCTACGAGTGGAGGTTAGAGATATTGAATAATTCCAAAAGGAGGAATAGATCATAAAGATCTTATATTCAAAAGACTTTTAAGCAAGTATGCTGCATCATTGACTTATTGAGATGCTATAAAAGTGACTAATAAGAGTTTGTTTTGCATTTACGCAATTGACACGTTTAAGAAGTTCGGGGCTCCGATTAGCCGATAGGCGGATGTCACGTACGACATGTGACGTCCACCAATCCGTATTGGGCTCATGTGGTGGACTAAGCCCTATTCCCTCTCCTGGAGAGGAGGCGTTAGTTCCAGCAGTGAGAATATTATCAGGCGCGTATTGTCATTCCAGTAGCGACACTATGGGTGGGTGATTGGTGGTCTTACTAAATCTTGTTTGTCGTTAAGGCCACTGTCGCACAGTTGAAATGCTTTATTGCCAAAGGGATATTTAAATATTATAATACTTTATGGCTGTTTACATTATACGAAATTCATCGCACGTAAACGATTTATCAGGGTCTACGCGATGAAGTAAGGATCCCGGACCTCGATTTATATCAATGCAAAGTACTTCAATAAACGCATATGTTACACGAACCACGTGTCGAGATCTACATCACAAATCTGCATAAATAGTAGAAGATACTGATCTTTTACTTAATATGGTCATTGGCTCCTCAACGGTCACAAATACCGCTGTTTACCGGTTTACCTTTAATGATTCATTCAGTTTGCACAGAATTAATAAGCAGTTTAAATATATAAACTTGTTTATTCTATCTCCTTGAAGATGTAAATTGAACGTTAGCATCGTAATTATGTCATTATTTCGTTAAGTTTTAGCTGTACTCTTCAAGGTTATATAAGAGTAAGTAACTTTCGGTCAACGTCCTTTTTTACAGAAAACTGTTGCGCCGTCCTCCTCGCACCGCTGGCGATGCAATGTAAAACCACTATAGATACGATTACTAACAATATTCCTACTCCTACCAATGCTATGAAAGAAAATGCATGAAACACACAACTTAAAGCCATAATTAAATTTTTACCGAGTACACTGATTTTGATCTTAAGAATTTTTTTTTTTCATATCATAAAATAGACCATCTTCTTTTCGTGTCGATGCTCTCAAACTATTTTTTTTTTTACCGATATTTGTACAATTACTCTACTGTTGGTCTCGTATAGATTCTGAAAACTGCAGATGGTTATGCAGGATGGGCAGCAAATAGAACTTATCGCATTTCTTTGTGTAATTTATTTCATTGCCACTGCTCTTTATACGGGAAAGGAAAACATCATGTGGAAACCGACATGTCCAAGAACCGAAAATTCGGAGATCTAGATATCGCGTCCACCAATCCCCAGTCAGCCCACGAGGTGGATTACGGCCTCTCCCAGCAGTGGGAACATTACAAGGCTGATTATAAAAAAATTCCAATAGATAACTTAATAGTTGTCACTAATGTTAATAAGACAAGGACGAGATTTTACAAAGTCAACTTTTTTGTAAATTACGATGTGTCTTAGGCCTGCAAGATTTATTTAATTATAGTACAACTGACTTGGGATTTAAAAAAGATGGTAATAAAGATATTAAAGTCGGAGGTGTTGAAACTTACCTTATATCTTTCTAGGGTGTCAGCTGCCCTGGCGTAGCCATCAGCATTGTAGACGCACAAAGCTGATAACAACTCGAACACCTGGTGAATAACACCACAGTTAAGTAAATCTAAATCATCTTATTGAGGAATTCAAACTTAAACCATATTCGTCGCGTAGAGCAACACTATGCCCTTTCTGAAAGTTCTTAAATTGGTCAATATAAAGGTGTTAAAATGCTTAACGCCAAAGATTCTTAATGTCATATACCCAAAATGGGGAACAGTTTATTCCTAACCATATTGCACCTTTACCTCACCGTGTGGATAAATGTCAAAAATATAGGAGGAGATTTTGGACTAATAGATGATGACTGGTTATTTTCAGTGGATACGGGTATTAGAGGTTCTCTGTTAGATATATTCCACGCCAAAACGACGCCTTCTCGTACCATCGTTGGTCCACCTTGATAGTAAACTATCTGAATCTGATTTGTTCCTGTATTCTTTATCTCAGTGCTTTTTTGGTTCATTGTTAATTCTAGTTTTCTCAAGTTGTAATGGTTGGAGGTAGATAATTTTTAAAAGTAAACGGTTTTTGTCTTTGTGTCCAGTTGGTCTATCCTTCTGTTCGCGAGCTCTATCTCAAGTACCATGCATGACAGACAGTTGCAATTTTTACAGTGTGCGTAAGTTCTTTTATTACCATTATAAATATGTTATAAAAAATTTCTTCGTATACGAGCTAAACATGCTTGTAATCAGTTTTTACGTTTTCATATCTTACCTGCTTCTTAACAGGCGCGGCCGGCGATGTGAGCGCAGCGGCGAGCTTGCCCGTATACTCCGCATGTTCTACGATGTAGTCCAAGCCCACTCGGCTCTCCATCGCCTCACTGGAAACAACAACACTAGCTTAGAAACCAGTTGCAAACAAAATAATACATATCTACACAACACGTCATTAAAATCAAATATTCTATAGTCTCACAAGATGTTGCGCTCCAAGTTGTATCATATGAATAAAATAATAGAAACGACAAGCAAGACATCGATAAAGAAGGGTACTGAGCTGCAGCTGGTTTAACAAAGACTGTGGATGATGATGATGATACTGAACAAGTTAGTACTCTTTTTTAGCAAGAAATGTCTCAGGATTCATATTTGTTGTATCTTTTGTATGACGCCATACCTTAGCTTTACTACGTCTGGTACTGCATGAGTATTCAGCTTCGCTACCAACTTTGCTACTTGGCTGCCCTTTTCACTATGGCCTAAGCTATTCGATGCAGCTCTCCCTTTTGAAGGTGTGATACACATTTCAAGCACTTTTTCAATACCATCTACTAGAACACTTTATCGTTAAGAAACTACAGTAACTTTAAGTTAATCGCTAAGTATCAAGAGTATTGTCACAATCATGACGTTTCCTCAAATGCAGCATACCGATGTTGTTGACATGTTTATATGCTGCTTAAGAGTTGAGGAATAATCCAAATGATAGCGAATGGAAAATATTATCTTACAGGTAAGCACTTGGTATTCTGTGCGCGATAGTCGGTGCGTTTATGGTGAGGACTTGGTAGTCTGATCGTGAATACATTGACGTATTGTCAATACATGGTAACTGTGGTATTAGATAATGAGGGACTTACTAGACTGACAGGTTCTATTGTTACCCTAAACGTTATTACAAGTACTATTGTAGCCCTTTTCGAGAGTCTGTTTGCACTCTGCGTAATCACAGGACATTCATCATCATTTCAGCCGAAAGACGTTCACTCTCGGACATGATCTCCCCAAGTGTCGCAACAACGAATGCTCCTGTGCGTCTCGCATCCATAGGATTTTTTCCTATAACTTTTGATGAAAAAAAGCCTTTTGATATTTTCTAGTTTTTAATTGTTGTGTTCAATTTAGGAACATTCGTAACAGGTATAGAGTATCGAGTTTTAATAGTGTTTTTGGCTTCTTGTAGTAGTAATCTTTAAATTAATGTATCAATACAATCAAGTTTTTCTTTTTTAATTTAATTTTATATATCAAGTGTTTAAAATCTTTAGGTAGTCGCAAAGTCTGCTCTGAATCCTCACAACGTGACTTGAGTAGGTACTAATAAGATTTAGCAGGTACCATGTAGGTACCTATTTAAATATATATACCTATTTCGCTACAGCAATCAATGCAAATAAGTCCATAAATTAAAATTAAGAAGACAAGTTATTTATTGAATGTGTTTGAGAAGATGCGACTGTTAATTAAAATTATTATTTTGTTTTTAATTAAATTATGCAAAAGGACACCAGTGTAACACCTGGTTGATATTTTTGGTATATTTAATATAAGATACTTTATTTTACCTTTTAAATTATTGTTAAATAAAGTGAGCGCAGGTACACCAAATCCAAAATTATGAGCAATATCACTCAAAGGAGTCTTGAAGCCAATTTTGTTGATTAAACCTGAAATATTGGATTTTTGAAATACCAATAATATTCTAAGCCATATTGAAGCCGTTAATTTTGAATAAAAAAAATTAGTATTTATACTATTATTACACCAATCGATAGTGTCGTAAAAATCCATTTCTAGTAAATAATGAACCTAGGACTAGAAATAATAAGAAGAAATATAAGTACCCTAATTATACTCGTATCTACATTTTACAAGACAGGTTGCTGCTCGATTTTATTCAAAGTATTATTTATTTTTTGGGTAAAAAAAGAATTATGGATTTTTATAGCTTAAAGCATTTAGGTTATAGCATTTGTCTCTAGACAAATTATTATTGTCTCTCAATAAATACAAAAATATTAATTAATGCTGCCAGGTAGAACTATAAATATAGTAATTAAAAGAAACACGTTTTAAAATGCAGATGTAGCCAATGTCAATAATTCAATCACTTAATAGTATTATTAAAAGTATCGATATTATTACTTTTAATAAAATAATTATGAGAAAAAACTTAATCTGAATTGGCTACGGGTGGTAAACAGCAATTATCAGTTTTTGTGATTGTAAATCAATAAGATTTTTTAGTTTTATTTATCAATAATCGATGTTTGATAGTGTTTTTTTAGTGTTTATATCATTTGTTTTTCCTTCTTGTTTACACTTTATTTTGAGATTTCCTGCTCATGATTCTAAATAACCAAAGTTACAGACGTCAATTCACATCAAAATTCAAAAGTATATTTTAAGTAAACAAAAAATGGAAAAGGTAACTAATAATAAAAATTAAAAAAATAGTAAAAGAAATATTTTTAAATTAATTTAAAGTGATTTTTTGATTTACATTAATTTGATTACAATCGATAAAAGTAATTCTAACTATATTATAGACCTGTCTGATCTGATTTCTGATTAATGAAAATCTCTATTTGGGGCCATTAATTTACATCAAACATTTAAAAAAGAAAACAATAAAATTAGAAGCTAAATTTTATTAAAAAGAAGACAATATTTCTAATGATGTAAAGAGTAACTATTTGAGTATAATTTTAAAACTAGATAATGAAAGATATTATCATCGTCAACATTCTGCCCTTAATGTCTCGTAATTTTGTGGTCGGCTCAACACATTTTTATCTTCTATTTTGTCCTGTCACCCGTCACACTATCCCTATCCCTTTTCTGCTTACACAATCCATTCATCTTTTCTTTGGCCTGCCTTTCCCTCTCGAGCCATGCATATGTATACTCATAATTCTTTTACTAACATGAGTTTCACCATTCCCCTTCACATGGCCATATTAGGACAAATTATTCCCTTTCAACTTTTCAGTCACTGGCACCACTTTCAAACTTCCCTTAATATACCCATTTCTCACTTTATCTAATCTTGTCACACCACACATCCATCTTTTTTCATCCATCTTTTTCTCAGCCCAACATTTTGATGCATACAGTATGACAGGCCTCAAGATATAATATTATAATGTTTCAATTAATTAAATAACGCGATGTTGTGTCACAATTGTCTGTGGGAGTACAACTTAGATAAATGACAACTGAATTTGTCACATTTTTATCCAATGAAAACATGCGTGACCAATGTATTTCTTAACCAAACCATGATACTACAAGCGTTAACCCATTACCAACAATTTAATCCGCGCTTGTAATTGATAGTTTCATCAGACAGAGATAAGCATCGTAATCAATCGCAGTACTAACATATGCAAACTAATTCTAAGAGCGATACATACTGTTGCAACCTCTTTGACTATTTACTAAGAAATGTATGTAAATTACTTTATTTATTTGCCCCAGGCTTGGACGTTGGCTAAGTTCGATTAATTTTGAGGGAGATAAATCATTTGATAAGAATATTATGTCTAGCCTGTAATCCAGTCTAGGTTGAAATAAAGTTTTATTAAATTTTACACCCAACTAAATTTATAACCTTTTTTACCACAATGTGCGATTACTTCATCAATCGGTGCCTATGAAGTTTTTTAGAGCTTTCCTAGAGTATCAAGTACTAAGTCAAATCCCATATCACAGGGAAATTGGTATATGAAAATAAGGTGTACTTACTTATTTTTAGCGATATGGGAATTATTTCATCAATACCCTCTTGTGTATCTCACAAGACGTATTAGAGTATTCACTTAGTAAGAAATGCAATAGACGCACATCAGTCCACCTGCGTTTAATGAATATACATGACCGCATACCTTTGATTACCAATCTACTTGATAGAATGTGCTGTTTGATTGTTATAAGGTCTAAAAATATCACATTTAACTGGAAAACTGTGGTCAAGAAATTATTTTATCGTCAAGGATTAATAAAGATAATATACAGTCTTTTGCTTGCATACATTTGATTTTATTTTAAAAAGTTACCAAAGTGCAATACGTTCAAAGCTTTTTACTCCATTTATCTAAGTTTAAAATAGAGATATAGGTAGTTCTAGATTAGCATTTAAATGCTAAACATTAATTGTGAAGAAAACAAGATAAAACCTAAAGCTGGTTTTCCCTCATTTTATATGGTTCGTAACCAGTTCTACATCAGTCATATCATTAGCCAAGAGGTGGAACACAAATTGACATGATATATACCTCAGAGTAAATAAATCAGAAGTTCTACTTCATACAATAACGCAAAGGCACATGTTTTTGAATAAATCATCTAAGAATCCTCTGGAAAAGTCAGTTTATTCTAGGTATTATTATATAAGATATGAAATGGTTGTATCTCGTTTCTAAAATATTGTTTATATGATAGTCCTGATCAGAAAAAATATCAAGCCCTTTTCTTTTCTAATAATCTGTGCAGAATGAGCTACGTTTAAATTTAGTTACACTAATACGTGATATGAAGGCCTGTGAATCCTATACACGTTAGTATTGGTGCATCCTGTACTAAGCCTAAGGTCCCGTAAACCTTACGGTACACAGCAAAATGTGAGCCCCCAATCTGTCCAAGGTGCACATTATGTGTCACATAAGCTAGGACCTCATTGTGATTTCATTTACACCGCTCTAAAACGTAACGGTACTAAAAATAGGTGACAACAGTAAACTAGTGATGCCTAACGCAATTGTGGATGCAACTTGCGTTAGGTTAGCGTAAGTGAACTCATAAATACTAGGAAATCATAGACTGAATTTATAGCAGTGTAGGTTACTGCAAAAAATATTGTACATTGACTCTAGAATCGAAAGTTACATAGAACCAAAATTACTTTTCGATTGTAAGCTAGACTTATAATTAAATGTAATATGTATAATATCAGTATACAAGCTTATTGGGACTTCTATTATTTCTTATTCTGTGAACATCTCATCGGTATATTATTTGTAAAAATTTATAATTTATTAGTTTGAAGCTAGAATAAAAGTCCTCAAATAGTTTTGATAATTTATACGTTAGGAATACTGATTAATGTTATGTTAATTTTTGTCACAAGTTGATTTTTTTTTTCAATTAAACGGTCTTTTTCCTATAGCAACCGGTGATAAGGTAATTTATTTTTTATCTAGAAGCAAATATTCGTTGCTTAATCATGTTTCTATGAAGAAATTTTATTCAAATAGCCTGTATTCACAGAATTTTACGAAATGATGGTTTTGGCTACGATAATTAGTTTTCTATATTTAGTAGCATATGGCCTTTCGTAGAGAGTAAAAAAAAACAAGATTCCTTTGAATTGTAAAGATCAAACGAAGGTTCCAAAACTATTTCTTTACAATAGTAGTAGGGTTACTAGTTTCATATAGAAGATTTAAGAACCTGTTAATTAAAAGCTAGTTAGCTTTGTGTGTTCTAATCTCGCAACTAAGAGTATAACCATAATAATTTATTACGTTTATTTCATCCAGTTAAAATTCATAATCGTTAGCATTAATAGACTTTCTACTAAAGTAGATAAAGCACATTGGATTAATGGAGTGTTTCTAACTACGGAAGTATGTTGTTATTTGATATATTAATAACATTTATGTTGATAAAAAATTTAAAAGCTTTTAAAATCTGTGAAATAATAAAAAATACAGGACGTAAAATATTTCCTTGGGGAACCTCAAAGTGTGATTCAGCGAGGATTTGTGAAAAATATAATTAATTTTACCTTATTACTTAACAGAATTAAAGTTGGCATTAAACTCATTAAATACCGGCAAGAGATTTTACCAATTCTATGGCCACTTAATTTTCATATTAGATTTTATCTACAACATAGTCTTAAATGCTTGAGAATGTTAAAAAATCAAAGACCTATCATGTCAGTCAAGATGAATTAAATGATGGGTAAGGTAGTTATTAAATATGTGACTTTAACAAAACAATCGGCTTTCATACTTAACATCCCATAGCACAGGTCTAAATCATGTTACATTTATAAATCTGCTAAGTAGAAGAAATGTATTCTTGAACCTTAACCATTTGACACTTTATAATTAATCATTTTCTTACAATACAAACATTGCTCAGCCAATTACTGCCACTGACATCCAGTAGACCACCTGCTTTGATCACCATTTGTCATACCCCGATACTATCTACCATTGCTTGGTATTTAGAACCGGCTGGCATCTCAACGATATTGTCCAACAATCAACGACCGTATGATTGTTGCCAACAATCCCACAATATATTATGTTTATTAAATTTCGAAACTATCTGTCTGAATATTTTTACGTCTTTGTTTATTGTTTAAACAGTTATTGAAAATATAGCTTTTCTAGCATAAGTGTCTGGTATGTTGTTTGCCTTGGAGTGGAAGTTTTTGAATAAATTTTATTGATTATTATTAGATAAATGGCAAAAGCCCCACCCATTTTTCGCATATCTGGAGAAATATGCGTCTAAAGAAGAAAACTTTAGGTTAGTTCAGCAAGTCAGAAAGATGTAGCAGGGTTCATGACCCAACTGGTATTGATAATAAGGATCTAATCACTGTTACTAAGTTCTTGGTCAAGCTGGATGTTGATAAGGATTATTGTATAGATATGGGTAGATAAGACAAAATTCGCGAAGTACGTACTTAATCCGTTATCCTACGTTTGTTTATTGAACTAGCAGCTATTTCTTTAATTATGTAACACAACATGGAAGTTCCATATTCGTACTCAACGTGATTAAAACCAACCACTATTATATTATATAATAACAAGTCATGAGAATATTGAACACTATGATGTCTTAATTAATACATTAATTACAATCGTGTTGTCGAATGTAACTCAATAGGGATGCACGTGGCGTGTGTCGTATCTAGAGTTGATACTGTTGCATCTGATAAATGAGTTTATAGCTGGGAAGATAAAACATGATAAATAATAATACTGTCAATTATATTCCGATAGTGTCTCGTAATTACATTTTTTGGGATAGACGCAATTTTTTTATCTAGCTACTGTATCTTAGGACAGCTGATATTGAATAAATTATGCGGATATCTTAGTTAAAATTGTTGATCGCAGCTTTATTTCTCCATAAGTCGTCTGTTGGATGCAATTTGATTGGAAATGAGCAATACGTTTGTACTCTCAGATTATTCCCGGAGTCTTTACGCTAGTTGATACTCTTTATGTACATAACTAGAAAAATGAATGAATTCATTGGTTCTCATAATTTATTAGGATGTAATACGAAAAAAACATGTGATTATTATAAATCGAAGTATAATAGAAGTTGGTAACTGGATACCGCCCTTTGAAACCCTACCTCCATATCCTTGTGTCCAATACATTGTTTACTTCATTTGTTTACAATGTTTATGTAAATTTTTCGATTGCATAAATTACTGTTAAGGACGATAAAATTGAACTGACACAATATTGATCGAGCCTAATGAAATTAAGCGGATATAATCTACGAGGGTACTTGTTGGTATGTTTTAATTTACAGAGAGCTAGACCAGATAAGTTATATTGTCAACGTTAAAATAACAATAGCACTCAAAAAAGGCTCCAACAAGTTTTAAATTTTAAGCTTCCTATTAAAAAAAAAAATATTGACCCACCAAACTAAAAGCATGAAAGAAATTTGATCAAAATCCACTTTGCTACTTGATACCAAGAATAGAATCGTAAGAATTGCCTCTCAAAAGCAACATTAACAACCACAATCAAGCGGGCAATCTCCTCAGATTACCACTAAGCTGTAATTCCACAACGTTACGCGATACCAAATAGTTTCACATCATAAACTTGACGTAACTCCAGTAACATTTATCTACAATATATTTTATTACGGCGCGAACATTTCGATTGATATAACTTCACACGTTTCATGTGAATGGAAGCGTGTTTTATCAATTAGGCATTACTGTTGGACTACGATTCTTTTGAGTATCGAATCATTAGAAGTTGCTACAGAAGAGTTATTAACCCAGAAGCTACCTACGTTCTTGATGCGAGAAATATATTTTGTTCTTTACTTTACTTTTTGCACGAGGTCTTCTGTAATTACAAAATGTTCTTCTTCAATCTTGGGTAAACTTTATCTATTAGCAAGTTTTACATGAAACAGTAAGGCAAAAGCATCCACTTCTCTTTTAACCCTATTTTACTCTCTCAGTTTTGTCTAGGTTTTCTTCTTGTCATCAACCCATCAAGGTATCAAACGTGCCTTTTGTTTATCACCTTCTTTTTCTTTCACTTGTTGTTTTGGCATGTTATCAGTACACGCTTTATCTAAACTTCACGTACCTACGTACTTAAAACGAACGTACGTAACGTTATGCTTATTTCTTGACTAAGTTATTGCTTACTGGTATGCTTTCAAATTAATAATATAATATACATAATTAATAATAATAGCCTCAGAGCCTAGAAGTCAAAAATCATTTCAAAAATTGTTAATTACGATAGCGTTGTGACTCACTTTCGAGTTCCACAACCCTATTTAAAACTCCTAGTAGGTACCACCATCATTACTATGCCAAGGTGGACCAAGAGGGGACAGTCGATGATCCGGCGCCACGTTGCGCGAGCACGCCTGCGCCTGCGCACCAAAGTTCACTGATCAATATCTATGGTTTGTAATGCTACTGGTTTTTTTTTAATGGCGGTCTTGTCGCCTCAGGGGAGGAATGGAGTGTCATCGAAGTGACCTTGGATGTGGGTATGATGGTTTCAAGCACGATGATTTATTGTTTACATGGGCGTTTGTTTGAGGTTCGAAAGGTTAAGTATGTTCGGAAATCTAATGTTTATTAAGAGAGTAAAATTCAAACAACGACTATCGAATAAGACCGTTCAGGGACGTTGATCACGTCTGGCGAAGAATGACGAGAAGAACCGACAAACCTTCAATAAAGAGATAAGGTTAGACAAAGAGAGGGCAATAGTGATAATTCTATGTCATGCTATATGTTTTCTAAAGCCGTCCCTGGTAAAGTACCGCTTACATCGAAGGACTGGAACCATTTGCCTGCTGCAGTCTTTCCGTCTGATTATAATTTAGGTGTCTTCAAGGCTAGAGTGAATAGACTCTTAATAAACTGGTGCGCCTCACTACCAAAGATTGCATCGCTACTTACCATCAGATGGGATCGCAGTCAAGCACTGTTTTATCTCAATTAAAAAAATACTAATAGCAATCTTAAACTGGCGCAGTAGTTGAGCGATTGGTTTTTGTGCTACTGTCTTGTGTTTGTGAGTTTACATATGTGAACGCACCCACAATTTATGAGTAAAGTTATGAAACAAAGTTGAATAAAAAAAACTATAACTCTTGAAATGCTTGGATTCACTGTCTACGTAGAAGACTTCGCATCGAAATTAATCATCTATGATGTTTTTATTATATACTAGCTGACCTGGCCACGCGTTGCTGTGGCTAAAGTTTTTGAGAAGCGTCATCTATTGATTACTTACTCAACCCAGTCGAAAGGTATCGACATCTGTTAGAATCATTTGGAGTTAACAGATAATTGTGACTGTCAAATAATAACAGACAAATAATTAGCAATAAATTAAAATTGTGACTATAATTTGAGATTTAAACTATCCTATCTCTCAAGTTGGATCGAACTGCACATGGTGTGCGAATTTTATTATAATCGGTTAAGTGGTTTAGGAGTCCATTGAGGACAAACATTGTGACACGAGATTTATATATATTAAGATAGGCTCGCGTTTGATCATTAATTCACCTAATGGTAAGCGATGATGTGGCTGACGATGGAACACACGTGCCCAGAAACAACCGAATCACTCTTGACTTAAAGACCCCTAGGTTATAGTTATCAGGAAACACAGACTCTGGCAAGGAATTTTACTCCTTAGCTGTACGCATAATGAAGCAAACTAAGATAAGTCTTAATTATTTTTTGTTTGTAGGAGGTAATCTCTGAAAGTACTGGTCCGATTGCTAAAATTTTTTTCACCTATTCAAAGAATAGAATCGAATAGAATAGAATCGAATAGAATAGAATAGCATTTATTCGGCGCAAGCAACACAATATACCACAACATAAAATAATAAATTAAAAAATGGTACAGATATACAATACAGTTGCAGTGACTGTGCCTGAAAGCTGCTTTATTCCTGAGTGAAATAGGCTATATGTCATGTACGCAGGCGAAGCCGCAGGCAAAAGCTAGTTTAAAATATTTCTACATGATTGTACACTATGAAACGTCAAAAACTACATATATGCATGGTTTCAAGTGGTCGTTTCCTAAAGACAAGACGAAATACAAAACAATTTTCAAAAATTATAAGTCTAAACGCAATCAAATACTTCAGGCACTCAAATATCTAGATGAAGACCCAGATCCCAATACCGGATCTGCTTTCAGCCTTAAACGACCACATTCCAGTAGCCAGGCATTTCTATGCAAACGGAGTACTATTAACAAAGTGTAGGAATTAAACAGATTATCCTGCTTGTTACAAAATGTGTCGGTATTCGTGCTATTCGCTCAGTGGCACTTTATCTGAGTTCAGTCGAGAGGTTGTAACTTAACGGCGTTAAGTTATGTTTGGAGACTGATTGGTTAGCGGTGCAAGTTATAAGCTTATGGAAATTTAAAGCTTATAATGATAAATGATGATAAATGATATTTATTTTGTAAATAGGTTTAAAAAACACTTTTACACGTCAATTTTTTTTCGTCAGTTTATGCTAGATGAGGCCGGTGTTTTCTATTTGACTACCTTGAGAAGAAACACCGAAACAAACTCAGGGGTCAAAGTCTCTTTTAAAGTCCATACAGTAAATATGTAATGGTCAAATCACATGAGAACCATGCAGATTGGTCTGAGATGGTCTTTTGAAGAAAGAAACATACAGATTTGAGTGGACCTGTCTAATCAGTGTAAGCATTTATCAGTATTCGAAAAGCTCAACTTATGACTACTAAGGAGCTCTACGACTTGACGAACAATACCAAAGAAAGGACATTTGGGTAGGCCGCAGAAAACACTCAAATTGCCAGATATACGTTAAAATTACTGAAAAGAAAAGAAAAAGCAATCAACATAGTCCTCACATTTACAAGGATTACACATGTATACTGGACAACAATTAAATGGTAAGATATTGTATCGTTTGCAGGTTGTTCGAAAGTGTTATGGCGGTCCTAAATTGCAAAAGGCCACGCAAGGGACACAGATAGGTTTTTTCAGATTGTCAGTAAAACCTAATATTTGATACACCCAGAGCGTGAAGAGCCATTTCATGATTTCTCACAAATAAAAATTATCGCATCGTCTTCAACATTATGTTAAAGTTGATCACTGATATGATGGCAGAATATTTCTTCCTTGTATACATATTTTTAACTAGGATATGGCCTGTCTGTATCTGTAGATATATCAAAATGCTGTAGCGTAATCTTCCAAATCTGATCATAGAACTATACCTTATAATATTATACTAACAAAGGTGATATACCGAAAAATAAATAAGTAATATATATTTTTTTTAATTCACCTTTATGTTTCGGAATGTAGCGTAAACAATGAAATCGAATGATGAAAACGAACTCTAGTCTTGATTATCGTTACTGCTTGTGTCCTGTGCCACCCCCAGTTCCTCGCCACGCAGGCATGCTGTCTGCCTGCCCACGCATTCCAAGTGCTTCAACATGAAGAATGGTCTGTCTGTCTGTCCCTTATCTCACACAGGGTTACAAGTTTACCTAGTCGCCCGTTTACGAATATCTCAAGTCAATCGTTAATGTAAGGTGCAATAAATGGTACTTGTTTCAACTATTTGTGTATTACATTCCAATATGAAGTTTGAGGATAAATCAAAGGTGAATTCAAAATATTATTGCTACCAGATTCGTGGGTTAGTTTACCAAACGGTATTGGTTAGTAGTAAGATTTATCTTTGTCAGTATGTTCGTATATTTTGATAGTGTACCATGGAATTCAAAACTAAAATTGTTGTAGGCATATTTCCAGAGGTGGTAAGTGGATATTTTCTCTAACGAATTCCATTTACTACTAGCTGATATATTTCCTCTAATATTGTGGATAACTCAATAAAAAATTGTTATATTTAGAAGACATTGGTGCATTGGTACATTATGACCTTTAGGCCGTAGGGAAAATATTATCAAATGACTTCTCTCTTAGGTACTCTTAATGCAGCAAAAGTGTCAGAATTTTACTGTCTTAAGCCTGTATTCCTTCAGTAGCTTTTTGTGTTCTAGGACTGCGGAGACTCGACGGAAGGGACGCTAACCAGGATTGAGGGCATCCTTAACAGAGCCCGTCTTAATGTTGACGTCGGCTTGATCCTTACCGGATGGCGAGCTACCCATTGATGATCGTCCGGATGCCCGCGTCTACAGTGACGGTAAGCTTTTCGAATAATCCCGCTACCCTGACGGATAGATCATGACCTGGACCTTGGAATTTTTTTATTTTGCCTACCAAAATAAAAAATTCCAAGGTCCAGGTCATGACACACACGTCCAAAGAAAATTTTTGACATTCTAAAATTTGTGTAAGAGTATATTTGACATCCTGTACAACGCAAGATTTTAAAGCTATTTCCAATAGGCATCTGCCTAGAGGAAGCAGATAAGCCTAATAAAAAAACCCATAATCGCCATTTCGCAGAACCTTGAACCAAAACGTGTACAGCATGACTAACGCAGCTTTCAATTGACATGCAAGGCGTTGACAAGTTCAGATCATGTAGCTCATGGATCGTGGAGATAGATCGCTGATAAGACTATGATAAGGTTGTATGATGTAAGTGTCAGGTAACGTTATTAACGATCTGATTGTTATAGAGGTCTTATCAAAGTTGTTGGTGCTCTTATTTCCGTGTTAGTTCCGGGAGAATGAGGTACCCTTCGTATCGAGGGCGTCAAAGCACTTTTTTAAACGCTGGCTCTATACTAAGATGGACTCCTATATCGTGAGAATGTTTACAAATATCTTAGCTCATATAAACAAGAAACACGTTTATTTCATCCGTTCTGAAAAGATGAATAGAGAATGAAGTTTGTGATACTGTGACAGGGGTTAGTGTCACAGTATCACAAACTCTAGTTTTCTTTCGTATTACTACCATAAATCTTTTTTTAGCGTCCCTCCCCATCCATCCACATAATATACACTCATAACCTTTTAGTAACATGCGTTTCTCCTCTTCACATGACCATAAAAAACTATAACCTTTCAACATTTCAGTCACTGGCACTGCTTTCAAACTTCCTCTTTTTTAAAATCTTTATTTGTCACAATATTGACTATGTCTCTCCATCATAGTCTTTTGAATTTTAAGTTTTTCATCCATCTTTTTCAAAGCCCAACATTTTGATTCATACAGTATTACCGATCTTACACAGGCTTGCAGATTTTACCCGCCAACCTGAGGGACATCCGTGGGTCACAATCGTGATATATGTATATGCCTTTAAAATAATAAAAGGCTATTTATTGATTAGCATGAAGTCTATAAACCGACCGTTATAATGCAAATTATCGTCACAAAAACTGGTCGGTTCTGGACATTCACACAATTTTATAACGTCAACAAAACTTGAAACTCATAGAACAATTTTGATCTCACAGATATTCATTTTATTAACATTGACGCGGATCTGTTGATGTCGATCTTAGATATTATTGATCCAGTCAAATTGCCTGATGGTTACAAAGTGAGAATTGTAGATCTTGATCGCGTTTTTTGCGGATTATGTGAGGTTCCAAGGTGTTTATGATTATGTTTTATTCATCTATGTACCTGATTGGTAAGCAGGTAAGGAACTACAATTTTTAGGTGTGTAGGTTTTGTTTAATAACTATTGAGTTTACAAGGAAGGCTGTCGTGTCTAGATCTACAGTTGTCATCTAGAACTTTACCAAGTGTGATGGAAGAAATGACATACAGGTACTCTTTGAGGTTCTTTTTAGGGTTCCGTAGTCAACTAGGAACCCTTATAGTTTCGCCATGTCTGTCTGTCTGTCTGTCTGTCCGTCTGTCTGTCTGTCCTCGCTTAATCTCTGTGACCGTTGGCACCAGAAAGCTGAAATTTGGTACCAATATGTATAACAATCACGCCGACAAAGTGGTAAAATAAAAATTGGAAAAAAATGTTTTATTAGGTTAGCCCCCCTATATGTAAAGTGGGAAGTGATTTTTTTTTTTAATTTTAACCCTAACGTGTGATATATCGTTGGATAGGTATTTAAAAATGAATAGGGGTTTACTAAAACCATTTTTTGACAATGTCAATAATTTCGGAAATAATCGCTCCAAAAGTAAAAAACAATGTGTCCCCCCCTCTAACTTTTGAACCATAAGTTTAGAAAATATGAAAAAAATCTGAAAAGTAGAACTTTATAAGGACTTTCTAGGAAAATTATTATGAACTTGATGGAAAGACAAGTTTTTGTACAAAAAAGACAAAATGGTTCTACAAAATAATTTCTGGACTAAGTTTGTAGTATAATCGTATATGCAAGAATTTTTTAAACTTATAAGTGGGTACACTTATTTTGACGGACGGGAAACTACGGAACCCTACACTGAGCGTGGCTGGACACGCTCTTGGCCGGTTTTTTAAATTATACTGTGTTGATGAGTCTTTTCTTCTAACTCCACTACCAAGGAAGGTTATTTTTTATACCTACTTAATTATTTTTAGATTTACTTTTTTATAGCAAAATATTTAAAAGAAGTATTTTTGTATATTTTGATTAATAAGTATAGTTTTTGCTTATCCATTTTCGAAGGAATCACAAAAATGTCGCAAGGAAAGTTTTATTCTGTAAGCGATGATGTGGTCGACGATGAAGCACGCTTGCCTAGAAGAAACCTATTCACTCTCGACTTAAATACTCCTAAGTTGTAGCTATCAGGAAACACAGATTCCGGGAGAGAATTCTACTCCTTGGCTGTATGCACATGATGATTTGGACGAGTACCGCAAGGACGGGACAGAGATGGCGCAGGAGAAAAAAGTTTGGGAAGACTTGGCGGAGGCCTTTACCCAGCAGTGGGACAGTAATAATAATAGTAGTAATAATTTTAATGATGATGATAATGATAATGATTATTATTATATTATTATTATTATATTTTATTCTTATATTTATTTATTTTTTGTTATATTGTAACATAATGATGACTCTCTGCACGTATTGGTTTCGACTGTTAGTGTAGAGAGTACCTGTACTAAAATAAATAAATAAATGGCTAATAAAAAAATATACTTCTTTTAACATGTGCCATTTTGTAACACATCTACAGACCACACACACTCTAGACTTACCCAATCCTTCCACTAATATTTATCATCCTAGCACTATCAGATTGTCACACAACTGACATTTGGCCTCATCAAATATTTTGTAATTGTCGTAAAAGTGAAGTATCCTTATGTACAATGTTGTGATCGGTGTCGGAACAGGTTAGTGAAATGTGTGAAATGCCAGAACATAAGGGTCTAAGATTTCTTAATTGATACGTTGATCTTTTATTTACGTGTTTTACGACAGTATTGCAGACTGAGGGAACGTACATATTCTTATGCGACAGAAGATGCCCAGGGCGTCGGATTTCGCAGAGTGATCTCCAGTCACCGTAGGCGCGAGCATGCAGACGACAAACAATAGGTAACTCGCCATCCGCTCGTTCTATCAGAACCAAACTCGAGTCATCGATGGCGCGTAGTGTTACACGCGTGCTTTAAAAGGTTTATCAACAAACCTTAGGGGCCCAGCAGGGGTGATGCCTGCTACGGTCATGGGGAAAAGTGTGAAAGCCTAGCATCTAGACACTTAGTAAACTCTCTCATAAAATTCATCAATTAAAGGTTATACCTACTGTACCACCTTCATAAAAGTCCTTCTTGTTTTTAAAGTCTTTAGATAGTCTCCAAATACATAATTTTTGACAGCCCTGTTGGTCTAGTGGTTAGTGACCCTGATTGCTATGCCGAAGGTCGTGGGTTTGATTCCCACCCAGGACAAATGTTTGTGTGATGAGCACGATCATTTGTTCTGTATCTGGGTGTAATTTATCTATAATAATAATATGTATATATTTCTAAATATATACCTAAGTATGTTTATCAGTTGTCTAGTACTCATAACACAAGCTCTGCTTAGCTTGGGACTAGACGGCGTTGTGTGATAGTTGTGGAACATTATTATATTATAATATTATAATTTGCTAATCAAATGATATCTACTGCACCTGAATACATTCTCTTAATGCATTTAGTTCCTTAAACAACTGGCCGGTGTTAAATGCACACATTCTCGTACTGCCGCCTGCGATCGCATAGAGCCCCGCTGATCTTTACATCGGACCAGTACTTCCAGAGTTTACCTCCTACAAACAAAAAAATAACAAGCTTTACCTCTTTATAATATTAGGCAGTGTAATATTTTTTTTTTTTCAAACCTATTGAGTTACCGAGGAGCAGGGTTCATAAAATCACAGTTTTAAGGCTCTGCTTGGGAGCTAAGGCCTTAATCCAAACGTCCACACCCGATTCTTTCATCAGTTCTAATCCTCGAAGCCTCGTCTCACCGCTTCACCCACGCTAACCTTGCCGACGGCTCATTGTGCTAACGTTGATTGATAACGCAGCCTCTGACTGTCTGCCATCGATCGTAATCGATTTATTGTGAGTAATCGATTTGTGAAGACAAAAAGTTGACAAGTTAAAACTTGTTTTTGGGTTTAGTTTTTACGGATTTGCGCTTGGCGGTTTAATAATTTTAATTAGCTAATTGGTCTGACTAATTTTATGAATTGAATCATCTCCCATAGATAGATCATCTTTCAGATATTTAAATACGCTCAAGTATCTATACTCATATACTGATATTGTCCTGTAATAGGTCTGCGGGGACTTCTGAAAGAGTTTCCATGGTCTTAGAATGCAAATGACAAATGAAGAAAAAAGAGAGCTCAATGAGTTGTTAAAAAAATTATTTGATTCATTTTCACATGCTACCCACGTCATTTATGAGTCTTTTGTTGTCAGGTTTTGCAAATTCCTTGGATCCCACACTAAATTACCCTGTTTGGTCCAGTCTAAAAATATTGGTGTTTTGGGTTTGAAAATATTACATTGCTAAAATCAATGTCAGCAAAATAGATTTTCCTAACTCTTAACCTAAGCATTGTACACCTATATACGGGACCACTTGCAAGGGAGGAAATCTAAATTGAATAATCTGAAATCTAAATGTCGTCTGTACGTATCGTGAAGCTCGGGCGCCGAGCAATGGGTAGCTCGCCGTCTATCCATCCGGTAAGGACCCGTAGTGTTCCACGCGAGCCTCAAAAATAGGTCAGCAAAACCGTAGGGGCATAAAAGGGCCAGTGCCAAATGATAATTTCTCAACAGGAAACCTATGGTCATAGCATTCAAAGAGCAACTAAAGAACACAGGTATCGTTTTAGTCAGTTAATTTCTGACATGCCCTTTCGCTTCTCCTTAGCGAGAAAGAAGTCACTGGATGACTGACTTCTCACTCTAATGATTTAATATTTAGCATAGTAGTTAAATATCTTATTTATTTAATGTGCACACCTACAACAGTGTTGTCTTTTTTAATCCAAAGGTTGACTGGCAGAGAATGCCTTGTTGCATTAAGTCCGCTTAAGTACCACTACTGTACATAAAGTTTGAAATTTTAAATAAATAAAAAAGTATAACTTGAAGCCGTGATAATAGCCCTTTAATTAATCCACACATATTAGATAACACCACATAATTCTCATCGCGAACAATGTCGTAACACTGATCAAACGATGTTACCCGCATACGTACCACCCACTACCTCATTATGATATTCACTTATTCTAATAGCACTAACAATCTGCCATCATGGTTATAAATTAACCATCTACCGTCAACCGTGGCTGACCTTGGCAACCACCTCCTACACAGCAACCAACCATTGAATTTGCAAGCCTAGTTTTGACATCAATTATTTTTTTAAGCCATTGAGTGAAAAAAAGGATTACTATAATTGATTGTCTTAAGGTGATTGGATAATGCATATTTAATTCTGTCTTATCGGCTATTTATAGACAGAAACGACCAAATCGGAATACTCGTCGAAATCAAACATTTAATTAGGTATATGTGCCTTTAATAATGTAGCATAGTCGGCCTTATATTGCTCCCACTGCTGGGACTCTTGCCTTCTCTCTAGGAGAAGGAATAGGCCATAATCCACCACGCAGGTCCAATGCTGGTTAGTGGATATCACACGTCTTTGAATTTTTGGTTCTAGGACATGCCGGTTTCTTTACGATTTTTCCTTCACCATTTTGAGAGCAGTGGTGATGAAACTAAATTACACAAATTAATCGCGGTTCTGGGATGCCCCCCCACCCTTTGCATCCCAGATTTAATGGAAGATAGGGAACGCAAAGAAACATAATTGTAATCAAATAAGAATAATGGCCCTATTTTGGTGGACAAAAATCATCCAAATGACATCCCCCGCCCTTGGGCGGAGCGGGAGATAGTATCAGACTCTTAGTGACTAAAAAACCCACCCCGTTCCTTCTAGCCCTTTATACCACGGCTGAGCTACCTCTCGGAGCTAACCCT
This sequence comes from Mythimna albipuncta, assembly GCA_929112965.1. Classification (NCBI taxonomy): domain Eukaryota; kingdom Metazoa; phylum Arthropoda; class Insecta; order Lepidoptera; family Noctuidae; genus Mythimna; species Mythimna albipuncta. The sequence goes on along the minus strand of OV815979.1, from coordinate 19,473,556 downwards.
GGCCTCATTACAAATAATGGCACTTCTGACAAAAGATTCAATTAGCTCTAAAGATGAACTAACTATAATTGTCCTGTTCAATAACTTAGAAGTTATTAAACTAGTCATGAATAACCAATACACGACACACGACCAACCATTCGATTCGTCGACCTCTAGGTTAACTTAGATATGACTAATACAATAATAATAACATAAGTAACATCGTACAGTAAAGTATAAGCTAATAAATTAATTATAAAACCTTAGTACATTATGTATATCGTATTCGTCTGATTCTGAGATGGAAATATTCCATGGAAGATTCTTAATTCTGTTTTGTATACAAAGACATATCATAACTTATGGTGATACAGACAGTTTACGTACAAAGGCGAGCTTAACTCAGCAATGAGTTTCCTCCCAGCAAACCTTTGAGTAACAGAGAGAGAACTTATTCGAGGGTAGGATTCAGTGCACAATATAAACCTACATAACTACGTCTAATATATATATACTATTAATACTAATATCATATCAATAATGTAAGGAAGTGCTCTTTAAGATTCTTTTTCATCTGCTTCCTGCCCTTACAAATACCGGTACAGATCTTGAGCGCTGACTTGAATGAGAAGTGAAGTATTGGGTCTCTTTAGTGGTTTGAAGTGAGACGCGGGAGCTGAGAGTACATCTTTGTAGTTACAGTGATTGGTTCGACGATGTTTACGATACGCAAATTGATCCTGACTCTTTCGACGAGCGCTCAAGATTCACTATTTGTATCCTATATTACTTGGGGTCGGCGCAATACGTTTTTTTCTTCCATTCTGTCCTGTCACTCTTCACACTATCACTAACTCCCTTTTCTTTCACTGTTACTCCTCACACAATCCATCCATCTCTTCTTTGGCCTCCCTCTCCCTCTCCATCCATCTACATGTATACTCAGAACTTTTTTAGTAACATGCGTTTCATCCCTTCTCTTCGCATGACCATACCAATACAAACTTATTTCAATTCCAAGGAAGATTACAAGGTATTATAAAAGTTTCAAGAAATCCTCAAGGCGATATAAAATAAGATAATGTTTCTTCCTAACGATGGGGCTGTCTTAACGTTACTCTTTTTGGGATTTTTGATGTTAATCTGACGTTCTTTTAGGAGATCATTTTTCCTTTTTAGTATTTTTTGGGAGATTACTTAATGTGTTTTTAAGTACTTATGTTGATGATCATCTTAAACAAGATGGACGAAGTCAAGATCATGGTAAACCATTGGCGTAGGATGCAAACGTCTCAAAATCATCCCAAATAGTAACTTAAACACTTCTTTAAACATGATAGAAGGTAGTATCAGCCACAGCCAGGTGATATGTTGGACCAGAAACTTAATGTACAGAAATCTTAATTCGTACTGGATAAGTAGGTACAATAGTAGGTATAATTGGTTCTATTGTAACTTCTGGATATCATAATGTATCTTTAAAGTAGTTAATTTTTAACTACTCATATTTCCGATTTTTTGGTATGCATCTGTGTGCTAAATAAATGTGTTTTCATTCTTTCTTTTCTTTATTTCAAACCATGTTTCCAACTTTTTACATTTTAAACAAAAACTTGCTACTTAACATCCAAAAATAACTCCTCTGAATCATTAAGCCAGCATCAGGCTTCATTTCAGATATTTACGGATGTATTAAGAAGCCTAAAACGCGGAATATTTTGTCCGACCTCCAATCCGACCGGCCTTGCCTGATTTGGTCGAGCCGACCGACGGGTTGTGCATGCCCTTTATAGTATGTAACATTGACATGTGCATGACTGGATGATGAGATGGTGAGTGGAAGATTTTATGTAGGTTCTTAGTTTTCGAGTGGAACTTTTGTAGATAATGTTCAGACAAGATTTGTCAAAACAATAACATTTTGACTTGGTATCTTTTCTTCGTAGGAACTTTAGTGCAATTTTATTCATCATTATCTGTGTCTTTCACATCCTTTGGAACCCCGCGACCCTCTCCAGGTGCTCGGTCCACATTGTGAGAGTATTCCAACGCTGGTTTCAGTACGCGATCGTTACTCCAGCACCATTTAGCCAGATCGACTCTGTTCTACTAGCACATTGCTCAGTCCATTGCCACTTAACTTTGGCGATTCATCGAGCTAATTCTCCTCTTCAATCCAGAATCGATCTCGCTAAGAAATTTTGAGCATCACCCTCTCCATTGCCCTTTGGATGACTGTAAGCCATAGTTGACTAGTACAAAATGCCTAAGGTAAGGTAGTCCACCTTGTATGTTTGTGTTTCACGAAGTTCTAATAAATAAATAAATCATCTGATTTTCTTCATTTGATTGTAATTTTATTAGATCGAACCAATTAAAAAGAGACCTGAATAATTTATTCACGATTAGTAATCGTGTCAGTAAGTTGATATCTAATTGAAGAAGAAATTAGAGAAATTATTGTATTTTACATAACCATAAATATTTTTGGCCTACTATAAACTGGTAGAGGCGTCATAAAAAAGTGTTGGTAAAAAAATGTTAGTGTTACAATTATATTTCAATTTGAGTGAGGCATTTATCATTTACTTATCAATTGTAACTTGTGCTCTTAGCTAAATCAAATAACGATCAATGTAAAATAAATAAAACAAACCAATTAGAGGCGTAAAATGGTATCCAAATTAGCTTCTAAAAAAGTACCGACCACAAAAACATTTGCATAATAGATGTAAAAAAGACAGGTTTGTTTAACTGCGATGCTTACAGCTCTGTAATTGTATTAATTATATATTTTTAGAGTAACGAAGCTAATGAGAGCTTTGGGACTGTAATCTTATTGCGTCAGACGTTACCTACAGTTTTTTATGGCAATTCATTCAAGCAAGTGTGGTTTCAGAGTAAGACATAAATGTTGAAAATTTTTGTATTTTTTTTTATGTTTAAACATTGTCCCACTCTAGGAATAACTCCTTTATCGTGTGTGCGATCCATGCGGTCACTAACATGAAAACTCACTTATACAAGACACCCAGACACTTATCTGTAGATCATACAAATATTGGTCCTTTGCGGGAATTGAACCCGTCACAAATGTAATATTTCATTGTAATCTCCTATTACAGTCATACCAATTTTTTTGCAAAATGATTAAAGAAAAAACTTATACATTTTTTTTTAACATTGATATAAACTAGTACTTTACTGTGATCCCACCAGATGGCAAGCAGTGATGCAATCTCAGATTTAAAGAAACTGTATCATAAATATATAAACAAAAGATATCCATAACATAATAATTGTCCAATAGCAGCAGTGTATATTACAAATTAATAAACGCCAAAATGACAAGCGGAACACGCAACAGCTTATTAATTCGAAATTGACTTGTAATTGAAACTACATACAAAGACAAGCCGCTGATAACGATATCTTTAAAAACATAATCACTTCAATTAACCTTTCTTCAGTTAAGTATTATAGTTGTCACAATAAAGAAAACCTTTCCACAGCCCAAATATGTCAGAAATGAAATCATTTTCCGTCAATAAAGAATATAAACCTTGAATTTAGATCAGTATTGCGCAAGCAGCCCTTTACACCAAAGGTCAAAGCCGTGGGTCACTTTCACCCACGGCGCATGCGCGGGCGCCATTGCTCACAAACAATATGGCGGATTGAATCCTAGGGAACAATGAATTTTGAGTTATGTAACGGTTTTTTATGTTTTTGAATGTACGGCTATTGATTTGATTTGTTGAAGTAGATGAAAATTGGAGGAAGTTCATGATTCAGATCAAACTAGACGATTAAAGGAGTCTGTCCACTATAATTGGCAAAAAAAAAATGTTTTTTATATGTACACAGTAACAGTCTAGTAAATCGAATCGAATTATTTTTATATTGAAACGTTACCGCGTTTAGCTTTCTGATAGGTTAAGAGCTTGGAGCAAACCAATCTGAACGCCAAACGTCAAAGACGTCGTAGAGTTACTAGTCCTTCCAAATCAATCCCACGTTTACCCCGTCTATAATCATATCAATATTATAATCTACACCACAGATCGTTAGCCACAGGAAAAGCCTGTTAGCAACATTATCAGTATCATGAACTGTCTCGGATACTCTTAATTCTTGTTTTTGACGGTAGTATCAATGTCGGCCTACCCACATATTCGTCCACTTGTGAAGATATCGGGTAACTAATGGTTCGGTCAATGATCCGGCTTGGGGCAGACGGTCTGGCTTTGTTTTTGGTTAATTGGGCTCTAGTTACGTGTCCTGGCTTGGCTTAGTGCTTTTTATAAAGGGATGGTTGTGTTTAGTCTCAAACACTCAGACAGTCCAAACTGGCCATTCCATAAAATTCTGTTATTGGTTTGAGAGTGTTAAAACTTTACCATTACCCCTTCATCATCGTTATTCAGACGACGTCAACTGCAGGCTTCCCCTAAGTGACCCGTCTTGTACGCCTCTCATCCAATCATCGAATTGCTGTGACTCTCACCAAGTTATCGGTCTACCTTGTGGAATGCCTACAGCGCTGCGTCTTCCAGAACGTGGTCGTCACTCCAAAACCTTTCGGCTCCATCGACCATCTGTTCTGCTAGCATGATGCCCTGACCACTATCACTTAAGTTTAGCAATTCTTCTCCCTAATCTGAAGAAAGATATAAATAAGTAAGATATAACGTAATCTGTTTGTTGACGAATCTGTTCTCCAAATGATTTAAAGAGACTAAATTCTGGTTGATTAATGTAGAATAATAAATAAATAATAAATAAATAAATTATATTCCACAACTATCACACAACGCCGTCTAGTCCCAAGCTAAGCAGAGCTTGTGTTATGGGTACTAGACAACCGATAAACATACTTATATACTTCTAAATACATACATATTATAGATAAATTACACCCAGACACAGAACAAATTATTATGCTCATCACACAAACATTTGTCCTGGGTGGGAATCGAACCCACGACCTCCGGCATAGCAGTCAGTGTCACTAACCACTAGACCAATAGGCCAGTCCAGAATCCTGTCGCAGGTTTTCTATTCTTTATTAATTAATTTACTTAATATTTTTTAACTTAAATTCACATTCAGACAAACGAACATAATCTAAGTTAAAAAAAATGTAAATGATGATAAAAAAAAGAGATTAGTTTTTATATCCTCAAGTATTTTGGTTTTATTAAATGTAGTGAAGCGTAGACGATTGATCCCAGAGATCTGTTTACATCGGAGGTTTAAAATATTGGGTTACCATCAGTTAAGACTCTGTGAATGAGTTGAAAGGAAGCGGCTTATTCTGTGGCAGGGATGTTACTGAACTTCCAATCAGACCGATAAGTCGGAACTTCCAAGTTATATTGTAGCTTTGGCTTCCGATGTGTCGGCCCGAAGGATCAGAGGTCGAAGCATAGTAATCGTTACTTTCAAAGTGTACGGAAACATTTATAAATCTTTCTGGCTTATCAACGTACATATTTAGATCTGTCCTTTTAACGGATGCATTAAGGGAGAAGATTTTTTCTGCCATTACCTTCTACTCTACCTCCGATTCCGATTCGAACTCCAATAAACCAAAACAACTTACTCTGACTTCAAGTCTAATAGTACCACCTGCGTAACATCCCTGGTCTTCGGTGTGATTCAGAGCTTATAAAAAAGAGCACATGAGTTCAAAGGAGGTCTCTGAATAAAGCTATAAATAGATTAACTGAGAGCTTCTTATGAGTGGGTCCTGGTTGAATTCAGGATGGAGGAAGTTTAACATCAGTCCTTTAATATTGATATGTGATGATTGTATTTAGAAGATACATAGAAGATATCTAGATATATATGTGTTCATGTAAAACCAATAGAGCCTAATGAGGTTTAAGAAGCTTTTGAAAACATTTCATGAATTTTCACAGCTGGATGTCTGGTATACGTAAGTTTACATGTTTTTTAACGCACTCATGACACAGGATTAATTCCTAGTATATGTAAAAGTATTTTAAGAGAAAAAAGAAAAGAAAACTAACAAAGACGACTTTAAACGAGTTTTTTGTCTTTTAGAGACACAGTCAAAAAGTCTGAACCGGTGAGTCAATTGATTTAACAAAGCAATTCAATTTTGTCCTGACTATTTAAAATAGCAAAGTTTAAGTTATTGTTTAAAACCAATGAGACGTGTAACTGCAGATTCTGCACCTCACTTGGATAAAAAAGCTTCTTACTTAGTCATTATCGATGCTAAGACTCACAATGACTAAGTCAAAGACCTATCTGTATCTGTAGTTACTGGTGCTAATGGTATGGAAGTTGCTTATCTTCGGGTTTTTACTAACAATGACTATTGGTTTTTTTCTCTGTTTGACTTTTTGTCCTTACTTTCCGCAAACTTTCCGCTTTATTAGGTAGTGTATTTTAAACTTTAATGATTTTGTAAATGAGGTCCTGCGGATGGGAAGTGCCCTCAATGACAATTCAAGAAAAGGTGGTGAGATCATTTAAACACGTACTTACCACGAACACAAGTTCGAGACAGCGCGAAAACATTCTCAGCTCTATTTTGCAGATATCGCGCCAGTTTAGATTTTTCCTCATGTTGTCCAGTTGTGTAGACACTTGAGATATAGAACTATCTATCAGTTTTATATCACATTATGTATTAGGAACCTATATGCGGATAATTAAAACAGTCAGGTGCATATATTCCTTATATGATGATTATTGTTGTAAGTTAATATTGCATGATAGATTTCTTTTTTTTTCAATGAAAAAGCTATTTGATTGAAAGCACTCGAAAAAATCCCGACAAAATCCTCCCAATGTCAGAAATTACACCATTTACAGATAAAAACAAGATGCACAGAAAAAAGAGACACCGTAACCAAATAAAAACACCAACAACAAATAATGAATAGGATGACAATCTAAACAAACCGTCCATTATCGCCACAAGCCTCATCCGACGGCGACCTTCAGGCCGGTGCACATTATGCAACGGATATTATATTGACAGCCTCCGGGGAACAAGATCTTAAGCGAGATTGTCTGTTTATTGTTTTGATGGTGATTCTTATGAAGAGATAAGAATTTGAAATGTTGTGAGAACTTGACCTTGTTGTTCGCATAAACATTAACATAATCAGCCTCATAATGACCCTCCTGCTGGGACTCAGAGAAAAGACTAGAGTTTTTTTTTTTCACTAATATCACACAACGCCGTCTAGTCTCAAGCTAAGCAGAACTTGTGTTATGAGTACAAGACAACTGATAAACATACTTATTTATTTATAAATACATACATATTATAGATAATTTACACCCAGACTCAGAACAAATTATCATGCTTATTACACAAACATTTGTCCTGGTTGGGAATCGAACCCACGACTTCTGGCATAGCAGTCAGGGCCTCTAACCATTAGCCCAACAGACCAGTCAAAGATAGATCGAATTCCAATTCAGCCATTAGTATTTGTAATGTAGGTAACCTACATTGATTACAAATAAATAATATAATTTAATTGATTGAAATAGATCCTCGAATAAAATGGGAATCCAACCCATTAGAAAGAATGATGATGAATAATTGAAAAAAAAAACAGTTTGCAATGAACTGGTATGAAACAAAATCGCACAGAGAGAAGAAGAATAAAAGCAGAAAAAATATACAGACAGTAAGAAGACGTTGCTGGAGATAAGAATCAGTTTATAGAATATTGTGATTATTTGTACGGCTATTTAGGCGGAATAAACATGATTTCATTCTTTCTTTATAGGTACTACATAACTTAAAGACAAATAAGGCAAACCTTATGTGCTATTCCAGGACATGGTCTACCCGTATCTCAAATTTTATCCAAATCATAACAAATATATGCACAATCTTTATAATATTAGTGTGATTAGTGTAATGTTTCAGCAGCTCTTTATTTTCGGAAAAGATTACTTACCATGCATAGATTCTAAAAACTCATAATAACCACAAAAAAAAAAGTTAGTGTCACAAAGTTGTTGTTTAGTCCAAAACTGGACTGACCATTTTATTTTGAAATAAAGGAAGTCATTTAAGATTTCTTTATCTATGGAAGGAGTAACTCCTTCGAACATCACAGTATCCGCATCAACCAGACTGTCTCTTCACACACACGTCTCAATATCACCACACGTAAAGAATAAATTGATGATCTATTTCTGCATACCTTAATTGATAGATAACCTATTGAACAAATAGTTTAATCGAAGCACACAATTGCTTCACCCACTAACAGTAGACTAGACCTTGAAATGAACCGGAGTGTTATGCAACGGATTATAATATTGACAGCTCTGCCTCCGGCGCACGGCTCCACGCTCGGTCAGCGATAGATCAGAGGACTAGTACAATATTTATTATAGTCATTTGATAATGATTATAGTGTTTGAGGAGCTAGAAATATTTGCATTGTCCATGTTTAGAAGATTTTTTTTTTTGGTTTTAGGTACCGAAAGAGGTTAAGTAATCACGGTGGTTGCAGTTGTTGGAGCGGTCAGACTGTTTGTCTAAGATAAAGAATGACCTGCTTAGTTCTTCCGAAACTTAGCTATTTTACTGAGAATAAATTCAACCTAGTTTTTTATTTTATTGATTTTTGATGATGCATCCTTGTAATCTATACTTCTACACTAATATTAAAAAGAAGTATTTATGTTTTTTTTTTTGTTTATCGGAGCTAATCTCTGAAAGTACTGATCTGATAGCGAAAATTTTTTCATCGATAGAAAGCTGCTTTATTTCTGAGTGACCATAGGCTGTATTTTATGTACGCGGATGAAGATACTGGCAAAAGCTAGTCAACGAATATAAATATCTCTCTGTTACCAAATCTTTAGCAGGTGGTATATATCTTTACATTAATCTTATAAAGGTTGTCTATAAAACATTTTTTTTAGTAATAAGACCGCACATTGTAAACTCTATAAATTTTATAGTTTCTTCTGTATTTTTTGTGGGGTAGGATAAAAAGTACATTTATCTACAAAAGTAAAAGCTGCATGTTTGTTATTCTTTGTTCCTTGGGATAATTTTCAACTCTCACGCAGGCAAGACTGCTGGCAAGAGTTGTTTAAATTAAATTAAACTAAGAAAACTCATCTACCACAAAACGCTCACTCAATATTCACTGAAAGGTTTGATCAAACTCTTAATATCAATCGACAATTCACAATTAATTACTAAGATAAAGACACTAAGACGCTAGCTACATAATTCCTTTGACATATCCACCGCACTCTTGACAACTTAATTCAAGGACATGTCCACCAACGTGCTTTTAGAACGAGTCCATTCATAAGTAAAGTATCATGTATGAGAAGACATAGACCTTGAATATGACCAGTATGTCGTATGTTATCCGACGGATTAACATGCTGACAGGTTAGCCTGCGGGTTCACGATGCTGTCCACCTTAATCACTTGCATTATGACATGGGACTTGACATTTTATAAAGTATTTATATTGATGATGCATTGGATTCCATTGTCTTATCTCCGACATTATATTCGTTGTAGTTTCTTTGTCTTCAACAAGCTCATCTTCTTCTCTTTGGAGCTTAAGCTAGTGGTCACTTTATAGGACTGCTTTTTTTTATTATGTATAAATAATGTAAACTAAGAAGATACAACTTTGTTATAACTATTGGGTGCTATAACTATTTTTTTCTAATCATATTTCTTGATGAAAAAAATAATTTAATAGAGGTTTTAAATATTACCATTTACGTTACATCCTTTATTTGCATTACTGTTAGTCGCTTCGTAAATATTTGATCGGAAGGCAGTCACTAATTGATATTTGGTAATTTTAATGTTTTTCTAAACCTATATTAATATATTTAGTAAGACATTGATCAAAGAAGAAGATGATACAAAAAAAGGAGAGAGTGACGATTGCAAAAAAAAGAAAGAAAAAAATTTACTTAGCAGTCGCATCACCAAATTATTACACAATAAAACGAGACAGTCATTAAAAAATAATATGTGTTGTAATAGCCGCGTCCACAAAATCTCATTTCAGTAACATTGTCAGACGGATTATGTTGTTGACAGATAAAATGAGAATAAGAAACCGTATGGAGATCTGAAGTGACACAGGCGTAAAGATGAAGACATGGACCTGATGGATTAACAATTCAGTTCATAAAGAATGTAATATATACTAAACAACAATTTCTCGACAAATCTGATAAAAGTGAAAACAATAAAGCAACGCAAGTCAGTCGGCCTCCTCAAATGATTTGAAGTAATAAAGCTGTCACAGTGCATATTAACGCAGCAGTGTAGGTCGTTGATGTGTCCGGTTCGTGAGCGTTGTCTCACTGCACAAGTAGATATTTCCTGTCATGGACAGGGGTGTGTTACTTCTACTAGATTTGTTTACAGTAGTAATAGAGCAGCTGCTTCAACTTTTTGATTAGTTTAATGATAGACGAGTATGATTATACTAGTAGTCTATGGCGTACTTTTTAGACTTTTTTAGTCGTGTTATTCATGATATGGTTCACAACCATTCATTTTCGTTCTTATAATTATTTACATATATTTAATCGCAAACTATCTCTTTCTACTATACCTTTACTACTATATCTTTATCTTTCACATGACTGTATAGTTGCATCGTTTGTCTGTAGATGGGTGTCTATCTCAAAGATTGAGATCCCTGCTTACCCCATCAAGCACGTAAACTGGCCCTGGCTGTCATTTGTGTATCTTTGACGGCTGTTAGAAAGAATCAGATGATAGGAAATCTCACTTCTGGAGTATTGTGTTATAAATGCTATGATTTGATCTTTATCGCGTTGTCTCAAAATGAATTTTGCATTGAAAATAATTTAGAGATCAATAGTTATAACCAAAGTTCGTCTACGTCTTCAAAAAGTTTTCATTCTTCGACCCTAATATCCCCTTTGCCCTCCATGGCATCCCTAAATCAACTGTCACTTCAAACAATAAGCCTTTATGTCCAAGTACGGCCAGTATAGACCATTAGTAGCCATCCATCGATGAGCCACGCTGTGTCACCGGACGTACAGACGATTCTATCGATTATGACGTGTCATGGCGTCGATTAGTGGCTTTTATTGGTAAATAGGTGTTGGGTGCTTCCGCTTTGTGATTTGAATGAGTGCTTTGTTTTGAGTGTCCATCGATCTTTTCATCTGTCAGTTTTGGTTTTATGTGTTCTTGTTATATATCTGATAGAGTGTTGTTGGATGCTGCGTTTGAAAGTTTCCAAGCTACTTGTGCTTGTTTGTCTATTTATTTGGTCTGTTTCTTCAAATGACCATTTGTTTTGCGATAAGCTTCATTTATGTTTTTAAGGTTAGGAAAACTCGTATTTTGTTTTCAGTTTAATATGTGTTTCTCGTATATGTAGCACGTGTCACTAGTGGTGTGGTGATTTACAATGGTTACGACCCCGAATTACTAGTTGCACGTTGTGGGTTCAAACCCAGGCAGGCACTTAACATAGTGTATGTGTAATTTATTTCAATACTAGTGCTCTAAAATTCTCCTAGAGGTGGTCTGAGTCCCAGTAGGAGGAACATTATAAGGCTGATTATGATGTAGTGTCCTATATTTCTCTTGGTAAAAGTACCCTACTTCAATAACCTTAATCATAGTAACAGATCCTTGTACTGAGATAAAGTATTTAAATCAATTAGCAAAGTATAAACCAGATTGAGTTGTCCTGTAGCTCTTTAGTAAATGTCACAGCATAAGGTCAATTATCAGGAATATTTTGCGGTTGAACTTATAAAAATACTTGAACTATTATTTACTTTTAATAAAAGTAAAGAGACACTTGTCTTGTGTTTTGTCGCCATATGCATAATATTTACGTCGTTACTGTGTTTATGACTCATGCTAGCTGTTCTTGGTGCAATATACAGTGGTGGAAGTATTTCAAGTATTTTTCCTTGCAAGGAATAGTCCTACTTAGTTTACGAAGTAGCGTTTTCTTGTTTTTGGGATATTGTGTTATTATCATCATCTTCCTGCCCTTGTCCTATTTTACTTGGGGTCTGTGCAACATATTTATTTCTTCTATTGTATTTTGTGAACCGTCACGCTAACACTGCCTTCTTGTTCTTTCACATTCTCCACTCCTCACACAATCCATCCATCTCTTCTTTGATTGTCCTCTCCCTTCCCATCCATACGCATGTATATTCATATTCTTTTAGTAACATGCGTTTCATCCCCCCTCTTACGAAGGTAATTGATTTCCTTTTCACTTGTTATTAATTATAGATACTAGTAAACCCTAGTTATAGATTTTCTCAGACTACCCATTGGAAAAAATAACCCTTTTTTTAAATACCCTTATTTGAAGGTGAATTCAGAAGATCAAGTTTTGAGTAAGAGATCTTTCTTCTTGTTTAGTTCTAGCTTTAGTTTGAACCAACAACACTTTTTACAACAACTATTTTTTTTGTCAAAAGAAAGGTTTTCGATGATCTCTGGCTCCCATTGTAAGATTCAACTTTTATATCATCATCATCTTTGCATTTAATTTCATCATCATCATCATTTCATTTCATTTCTGGGTTTTGATTAAAAACCAACCCCGATACAGTTGGGAAAAGGCTGGACAGACCTAGGTACATAGGTATATAGCAAATCAGGAAGGCAGGAACCATAAACTACCAACCTTATAAACAACAAAATAAAAATCTATTACACATTTACCGCATAAGGCAAAGCGACGTTTTTGCGCGCCGTACCAAGGTTTATACAAACAGTACTTATGTTCCATATTAGGAACAGCGCGCTTCCTAGGCCCGATCTAGATAGAAACAAAAGACGCATAAAGTCGTATCTTATAAGATTAATTACTGGTTTTTATAACGCCATATGTTGTGCTAATACCGTCGTAAATGTTTTGTTTTGGTAATTTGACATAAAATGTGGCGTTTAAGGCATGCGTTTGTTTAATTGTCGAAATATTTGGCAAAGGTTAATTGTTGTAAGCAAGATTTTGATGTTAGTAGAACAAGAAATGTGAGATTTTGGTCACTAGAAGATATTATTTTACAGAAAATGGTAATGGAACTAGTAACTTTGTATAAAAAACTACTAGTGTCTAGTAGTATCCACCCTTAAGTTGTTGACACTCCTACGAGCCTCTTGCAAGGCAGACCGATGACCTGGGCCTCAAGTCTGCTATTACAATAGTGCCAGAATGGTCTATCATTGATTACAAATTTGTAGATTTTGACAAGTTTGGTAATCTACTAATATAATGGCGTCACTATGGCTTTCCAATGGTCAACCACTGACACTCCATTGAAGGAAGTGGCCTAGAATGGTAATCTCGTACACATTGACAAATGAATGTCTGACGTATGCGGCAATCTGCCAAAATTTTGACAGTTCCTATGATCAGTAATTACCATTAGAACGTCATTGTGCAGTTATTGCTTTTAATAAGCTCTATTAACGAGACCATTGGTCGATCAATGATCGATCGTTATGAATTAGCAGATTACGAACTTTTAGCAAAATGACAATGGGATCTTGTTGGAATAACGAATTTATAAAAATAGTAGACTTGGGCCCCTGGTGAGGGTCGCGGAAATCAGATGGATGCGAGATGCACAGTACCGTTCGTTATGGCGACACTTAGGGGAGGCCTATGTTCAACAGTGGACGTTTTTCACTAAAATGATGATGATGATAACTCTAAGGTAGAAACTACAGTTTATCTTCTGGACTATCAAACAGTACACTCTCTCTTAATCAGGCATCAAAAAACACAAAAGAAGTGCTTCTAAATTTTCAAAGCCTCGTTGAATTGCTAAGTTTTCCATTTAAAACATCATCAAAGTAAACACATGCAAACAGTTAAATATTTATTAAAACTTATGTACTGCATGCCATCATAGCCATCTGTTCGTTTTATGTATTATTTATATACGTACTAGAGGCGTGTGTTCCAAAGCACTTACAATAATTATCTTACACAGGATACCATGAGGAAATCTGCAACAAGAGAACATTGTTATTATACATGTGTCACTTTTAATGGCGATAATAGATCATATTAACAACTTAATGGTGTTAATGGAATGTATCAACTAGTTCTTGACAGTTTAGATTAAAGTGCTTACAAGAAATACCTCCTGTATTTACAGATACAGCTTCTTTATGAAGTAGATACATAGGTGCCTATTAGTGTTATCATCTGACCGTCATATAAAGATAGAAAATATATACAGACACACACAATGATGAAACAAGTGCTTATGTAGAAAATTAAGTTAAAAAAAGCGACTGCACTGTGTGTATTACGACTGCACCAAATAGTCCCAGTTCAGCATAGTGCCAAGCAACTACGTAGCAGTTGTTTGACGCTGGTTTTCAACTGAAACATGGTTCTGGTTCTGTTCCAAATCTGGGACATTAAAGTACAGAAAACTTTCAGAAATGAAACTTCGGTAGTTTTTCCTGAGATATATTAAAAAGCTAGACCTTTTTACTTAGAAGCCGTCATTAAAACCGCAAAGCCAATCAATAGAAAAGATCAATTATTTAAAATGTTATTTGTACTTTTTTTTCATTATAACACTTACTACATCTCTATTTTTTCAAGTCTCCTTTCACAGGTATACTGGAACAGACTTCTATAGAAATAAGCATCGCATTTGTACCTATTTTTATGTTTCCTTCTTCCTGTCTTTGTATTTATAAATTAAAAAAAAAAAAACAAGTTCCCAAGAAAATCGTATATGACAAACCGACAGACACCGAAATGATTTTCTAATCAAAGTACGGAATACTGAAAAATCTTGAATCACTTAATCATAATCCGTGCACCTCGTAAGGAATCTTGTATATTGACAAGAATATTTATATTCAAGCCTGTATTACCATAAAGGGTGGACAGAAATCTCTGTGTTGACATTGGAAGCTGGCAACATTTTTTGTTCCATATAGATCAGGAATTTAATAGACTACAGTATAATATCGTGTATTTATTAAGACGATATGTAACCGATACGAAGTCTTTCCTTATACTCATTACTTATCCTGTCAGATGTATATCTATACAATACTAGCTTTTGCCCGCACGGCTTCGTTTCCGCTCTTTCCTACTCCACCCTACTATACCTCACTCTACCTTACTCTACCCCACCCTTCTCTACCCTACTCTACACTACTCTACCCTATCCTATCCTACTTTACCCTATTCTACGCTACTCTACTCTACACTACTCTATCCTACTCTACCTTACTATACCCTACTCTACCCTACCAAACTTCACATAAACCATCTACTAAATAGTCCGAACAAAGCCTAAACATTTGGTTTGGATAGGTGAGCTCGTTCTTGAGAACTTATAAAATTACAACTAAAAGTGCAATTAATAATAATAATAATAATAATAATAATAAGGTAACTGAAACCTTCAGTAGTGCCATCAGGATGGAATTTGGTTTGGACAAATGTGCAGTCATGCATGTAAAGCGAGGGGAGATTATGGAATCCGTGGGAACCCAACTCTCGGATTCTATACACCTTAGATCCCTCTGCTCAACCGAAACTTACAAGTATTTGGGTATGTCGGAAGCGTTGGGCATCAATGCTGCTGAAGTGAAACAATCGTTGAGGGAGTGCTTCTTTGGCCGCCTGAATAAAGTACTGAAAAGTCTTTTATCAGGCGGGAACAAGGTGCGCGCCTTCAACGGTTGGGTCATGCCGGTTTTGATGTACTCTTTCGGCATACTCAAATGGACTCAGACGGAACTCGACGCCCTGGATAGGAGGGTCCGCACTCTGCTTACCGCAAATCGGATGCATCACCCACGATCATCGGTGATGAGACTGTATATCCCACGGAAGTGTGGGGGTCGTGGCTTCTTAAATGCCAAGACCCTGCACAACCGTGAGGTATGCAGTCTCAGGGAATACTTCCTGGAAACCGACGTGGGGATGCACCGAGATGTAGTGGCGGTGGACAAAGGCCTCACCCCGCTCTCCTTGGCCAACGAGAACTGGCGCAAACCTATAGTAATGGATACTAATGAACGCAAGGAAGTATGGAAGGGCAAGGAGCTTCACGGGCGCTTTTACCGGGCCTTACATGGGCCCGATGTAGATCTTTTAGCGTCCGTATCCTGGCTACGCTTTGGTAATCTCTTTGGAGAAACCGAAGGTTTTGTCTTTGCAATTATGGACGAAGTTATGATGACGAACAACTACCGGAAATATATTGTGAAGGACGGTACGGTTGACATCTGTCGGGCATGCCACCGGCCCGGAGAATCAATCCGACACATTATTTCTGGGTGTTCTCATTTAGCTAACGGAGACTATTTGCACAGACACAACCTTGTAGCCAGGATTATCCATCAGCAACTTGCTCTTAAATACAATCTTGTTGAATCAGAAGTACCGTACTATAGGTATGTGCCCGACCCAGTTCTCGAGAATGGCAGCGTCACATTGTATTGGGACCGATCTATCATCACTGACAGGACTATTGTTGCCAATAAGCCTGACATAGTGGTGATAGATCGACTGGAGCGTCGCACAATGATTGTTGATATAGCGGTCCCTCATGACGAGAACCTCGTGAAAGCTGAGAAGGATAAACAAACTAAATATCTTGACTTGGCTCGCGAGGTTGTCGACATGTGGGAAGTGGATAGAGCAATCATTGTGCCGATAGTCGTGACGGCCAATGGCTTAATAGCCAAGAGCCTCGACCAACATCTGCGGAGGCTCTCGTTAGGCAGTTGGATCAAGGGCTTGATCCAGAAGGCAGTACTCCTAGACACGGCGCGTATTGTCCGGAGGTTCCTCTCTCAGGAGCCCTGACCGCCGGTAGCTTGGACCCTGTTCCCGATGCCGGTGGGCTACTATTTTTTATATTTTTTAATGTTTTTTTTAATGTTATTTTTTTAAGAAATATTTAAAAATTTAAAAATTATGTAAATAATAATAAATAAATGGAATAATAATAATAATAATAATCTTTATTTCATTTTTTACACAAAATAGTTACATGTAACAGCCACAAGTAAATCTTGAACAATTATGCTGTGTCCAAGTAATAACTACGAGTATAATAATGACTTATCAAATATTTAAACTACAGGAAAATTTATTAACTAAAAAGGTATAATTACGACTTTCCCGAGCTAGGTTTATAAAACCTGTGTTTCGGGTCATCACTTACAAGACTATCACTACGGGTGCACGTAGACAGAAATTACAGAAAAACAACTTACAAACTAAACGTACAATCATACTAAAACTTCCAGCAGTTTCTCTGTGTCTGTGTAGTTAAGATTCAGTAGATAGTCCAATACCAATGTACTACATTTAATATAATTTACGCTATAAATATCCAATAATTTATTGAACTTGTTGTATAAAAAAGGTCCTAAAAATACATAAAATTGATTTATATATATACATTTATATTTACCTTTAATATATATATGTATATATAAAAGGTGAAACTGACTGACATATCAACGCAAAGCTAAATATACAAGGCGTGTAAAATTTTGTACAAAGTTTATTTTTATATCGTAGGTAAGCAATAAGAGATAATTTTCCAGAATATATTAACTATATAAAAGGAGAAACTGACATATCAACACATAACTAAATAATATACAAGAACTAGGAGCGTGAAATTTTGCACAAGGTTTCCTTTTATGACCAAGAGAGGATTTTTCAAAATACTCCCCCTAAGAGTATGAAACGGGGGTCTAAACATTATAATAATGGATTCCTCCATACAATGTTTAGACCCCCGTTTCATCCTTCCTACGTTCTTGCATTTTGTTAGTGGGCTTGTATCATTTATCTGATTTATTTTAATGAAATACAAAAAGTTACGCGTTTGGATGTAGGATTAAATTCCTATGAAATTACTCTTTTTTTCATCCTACCGTTGTACCCATAGGTTTATTTATAAGTTGTGTTACTTTTTTGGTTTTAAAGTTTTTACTTTTCTATTCTTTTACAGTACTTATTAAAAAAATACTCTTGCGCTTTTCAGTTTGACAGTTTTCTTTAATATCATGTGACAATATTTCATTATCATTTTAAACTCCAATTAGTGTTTATTTATAATGTGATGTTTTGAATCATCTAAAGAGAGCTATTTTCCATAAAAATCCGTGAACCTACGCGTCGAAAATGAGACTTGATGCGACCGCATCAATCGATGCTGATGAATGTGATTCAGGCCTAAATCTCCTGCAACTTATGTCTGCCGGCGACATCAAAGATGGCGGTATGCGGTATGTAACTGGAGGAGTGGTTACCGTGGTTACCGGCCGGTATTTATGTGTGATCGCATCGGAAGCTGAGCGGTAGGAAGTTATGTGAAATGAGCATCTGTGTTTAGACGTCTTACTTTCATTGAAGAACTTTTAATTAGAATTAATAGATTGTATAATCATAATTAATTTAGCTTAAAGAGCATGTTCTCAAGTCGATAAAAATGTAAGGTATGAAAAGAGCCTGGATCTCACGTCACAGGGAATCCTAGTGTAAGTTTCAGGAAACAAACTTATATAAATGTAAATGTATAATTAGCCTTATAAAGTTCACACTCCTGGCATTTTAGTATCCTCTATAAGAGAGGGAATGAGCACCAGACATTGACAACCCAGTTACTGGGTGACACGATACTCCTTGGATAGACTAATGGTCAGACTTTATGTCGTCTGACTACCTGTTACGACTGTCAAAGATCTACGGATGATAATCGAGACCAAGGGCTTTACGTACTTGCCAAGGCACAAAGTGTCAATAATGTTCTATATAAACTTAGAAAACATATATATAAATTGAGAAATTCACATTGTACTTGCCCGGTTTCGAACCCGCAACCTCAGGCATAAGAGACTTTTTATTGAACAAATCACTTCTCCAATATAGTCCCTCTCAGTCACGATGTATTCAGAAGCCTACTGTTATGTGCCTGCTTACCTTAATTCGTTTTGTTTCATTGTATCTTTTTATTTATAAGTGAAACTAGCTTTTGCCCGCGGCTTCGCTCCCGCTGTTCCCTACTTCAGCCTACTATACCCTACTCTACCCTATCCTACTCTACCCTACTCTACCCTACCCTACTCTACTCTACTCTACCCTACTCTATCCTACTCTACCCTACTCTACCCTACTCTACCCTACTCTACCCTACTCTACCCTACTCTACCCTACTCTACCCTACTCTACCCTACTCTACCCTACTCTACCCTACTCTACCCTACTCTACCCTACTCTACCCTACTCTACCCAACCACACTCTACTCTACTCTACCCTACTCTACCTACTCTACCCTACTCTACCCTACTCTACCCTACTCTACCCTACCCTACTCTACCCTACTCTACCCTACCCTACTCTACTCTACTCTACCCTACCCTACCCTACCCTACTCTACCCGACTATACCCTACTCTACCCTACCCTACTCTACCCTACTCTACCCTACCCTACTCTACTCTACCCTAAAAAAAAAAAAAATTAAAAAAAAAGTATCCTATGTCCGTCTCCTGGTTTTAAGCTACCTCCCCACCAATTTTCAGCCAAATCGGTTCAGCCGTTCTTGAGTTATAAGTGGTGTAACTAACACGACTTTCTTTTATATATATAGATATTAATAATTTGTAAAAAATATGTACTTACCTATGTTCTTAAGTGACTATTGTATGCCCAAGGGCGGGACGTAGTTGATCTATTTAATTTGTTTAAGACCTTTATCATGTACCTACCTATGATCCACAATAAAGATATTGAATTGAATTGAAATGAAGAGCTTGGTCCCTTAACCACTGCTTAATCCCAACATCTTAACAACACATTGTTTTTTTTTTTAAATTTGCTACAAATCAGTGTCAAGATTGTATGATTTGAAATTGACACACAAAAATATTTATGTAACTGTGATTTCCAAATTTACATAAAAATAAGGAAAAAAGATAAAATATCTAAATCTTTCATTAAATCTACAAACAACATCATTTCTGGAAACAGCCTACATACCCGCACGGACATTACCGATAAGTGGTTTTATATCAACTCCTGCGCATGGCGGCGACTTCAAAGGCTGGCGGCGGTGGGCGACACTGCCGTAGGGATCGTGATTGCATACGTAGTTGATAAGGATTGTGGTGTACTGTCAGCGATAATATTACAGTTAATATTACCTTTGGCGATATAAATCATGTTAGAATTATTTATATTCTTTAAGTGTAGAGCGATTACGTCGCTCGCCCTGTAATATCAAATTTCTAAAAATCTAATAATAAATTAAAGGTAGTACGTGTCATTCTTGCGGTGTGGCTAAGAAAATCTTAATCGTAACTTCAATTTAGTTTCTATTACACAATATTAAGTGCGGTACGGGGTCATTTTGACCTCGTACTGGACTTAACAAAAAAAGTTTTTTGTTTCTTAAACGTTACGGGGTCTAATAAGCCCCTTACTGTCATATTGATAGTTTGCATATTCTCTATATTAAAAATATATTTTCGCCTAAGTTTTGGCCATAATCGCCATTTGGAGGCTCGTCTAAGCTTCTTCTATCAGTAAAATATAGTCCAAATAAGTGTTTACGATTAAATGAAAATAAATAAGTATTTTATTACCTGTGAACATATTTTATCAAATGTTTTAATATTCATTTATCTATGATGAATGGCCGGATGCGACGACGGTTATAAAGTATTATCAATTAGAAACAACTTCATAGGCTTCTGTTAAGCAGCCACGGGTTAGTATCACGTTGTTGTAAATTATTTCTACATAATAATTTGTAAAGACGACAGTTTGCATATATGTATGTTTGTATCTTCTTCATGCTATTTAACTGAACCGATTTAAATAAAAACACACAGGTAGTCCATGCCCTGGAGTTGGATATAGAATACTTTTTATCCCTTCATTTTAAGGTGAGAAATCATCTAATGACTTCTCGTATTTATTTGTTTATTGTTGATAGGTTCGCGCTTGACCGCTATCTCACCTCGTCGCCCTCCCCGCTAACTGTCGTATCTTACAAACTGGCGTATCTGCACTGATTTACCAACGTGTTCATAACATTATTTCGAATATGTTCTCTCTAATCTTCATATCTGTATCGTGTACCATTTAGAAGATATTCAAGTATTTCGTTTTGCGGAATTTTAAAAGAAGGAAAAAATATCCTCACTAACTAAAAGAACATGCCAAGATTAATATAAAAAAACGTATTAATTCATTAATAAAGCTACAGGCAACGTAACTACAGGAATATAATTTTCACGCCCGACCGAAAAACGGTCACCCTGGAAAAATTTCAATTGCTAGTTACGACAGTTAGCAGGGAGGGTGACGACCTGATGGAAAGCGACAATGCGGTCGACGATGGAGCGCGCCTACCTAAAAGTAACCTATTTACTCTTGACCCGGGTTGTAGCCATCTGGAAACACAGACTGCGGCAGGGAATTCCATGCCTTAGCTGTACACACAATGTCAACTCCATCCTAAACAGATTTGTTTAGGATGGAGTGAGATGGCGTGTCAGACTTTTATTGACATAAACCCACTCCTATTTTCCTTCCCTTGCCCTTTACGTTCTTGGACGAGTATCCCTTTCATACCTTTCCCCATGCCTTAGCAGGCATCAGCCCTTCTGGGCCCCTACGGTTTACGCCTGAAGTATGATTTCTTTTCTAATCTCACGCGGGTGAAGACACTAACGGACACTAGTTACACTTTAGTATTGATAAATAGTATAATTTGGTCTATAATAATAAAGATACTGTTTAGTACTTTGTTATCGAAGAAATTTTACAATTTTGTTTTGATAGATAAGATGTAACTTTGTTTTAAATCCTAAATGTTTTAACACCGAATGAGACAAAATAAAGACTCAACAATGAGATTTTTCCGGTGGGCTAGGTTACCTCAAAAACAAGCAAAATAAACAAGCAATTTTCCTTGAAAAATATTACGAGCATAAATTAGCAGTAGATACAATAATGTGTTAAGGTTGTCCTGAAGGTTTGAATAAAGCTGAGATGGGATCGCAGTCAACCAATAGTTTACGAGTCTAAATCAACACTATAAAAAGGTAAAGTTTGTTTGTAGTCGGTAATCTCTAGAAGTACTGGTCCGATTACTAAAATGTTTTCACTGATCGAAAGCTGGTTTATTCCTGAATGACATAGGCTATATTTAAAGTAATCGGGCGAAGTAGTAGGCAAAACAAAAACAGAATAAAGCAAATATGTAAGTGTGATTTTTTTTGCCGATTTTTGCTACTATTAAAAGAGTTCTGAGTATACATGTAGATGGATGGAGAGGGAGAGGAAGGCCGAAGAAAAGATGGATGGGTTGTGTGAGAAGTAATATGAAAGAAAAGAGAGTTAGTGATAGTTTAACGGGTGACAGCACAGAATGGAAGAAAACACGTATTGCGCCGACCCGAAGTAATATTATGAGATAAGGGCAGGAAGAAGAAGAAGAAGGTACAGAACCATTCAAGCACGAGTTCGACTCGCACTTGGTCGGTTTATTATTATGTCACGAAGAAGCTCTCACTGGCCCACAAGCTTTATCAACAGCTGATAATTCATTCTCAATTACACTATCTTAGAAAAAGTTATGTTCAAGTCAGTTTCATTTACACTGCACGATTAGGTTAGAACTTTAGAATATTAAAGTTTAATTATAATGCAGAGAGATTTGGTTAAAAATTAATTATTAAGTATTTGTACGAGAATTCAACGCTATGGCTTACCAAAGTTTTGAATGACATATAGTCTACTGTTTTATTTATCTGTGTGACAGCAAAAATTCGCCCAAAAGACCATACTCTTGGGATAAAAACATAACCCTTCTTGCAGTCGGGCAAAAATTGCCCTATGTGCTATCATCATCATCATCTCAGGTGATAGGCGTCCACTGTTGGACACAGGCAAGTGTCGCCACAACCAACGACCCTGCGCGTCCCTCATCCATCCGATACCCACAAACTTTAACAGGTCATCGGTCCACCTTGTAGAAGGCCTTCCAACGCTGCCTCTTCCGGCGTGTGATTGCCACTCCAGAACCTTTCGGCCCCAACAGCCATCTGTTCTGCGAACAATGTGCCCTGCCCATGCCCATTGCAACCTGAGTTTGGCGATTTTTCGTGCTATGTCGGCAACCTTAGTTCTTCTGCGGATATCTTCATTTCTGATATGCTATGTGCTATGTCAAGACATAATATGGTTTATTTATGTACCAAATTTCGTCCAAATCCGCTTTGTGCATTATAGAGTACCAAACTTATTTATATACAAGTACAAACTTTCTCCTTTGAAATCGTATTATGGTATTTGAATAGAATAAAATAAAATTTATTGTAAATCAAATTATCTAGTACTAGCTTGTGCTAGCGAGTTGGCCTGCGTGAAAGTTGATTCTTTTTTTAATCCTTTTTTTACTGTTGATAGGTTCACACTTGACTATTAACTATCTCACCTGATGGTAAGCAATGATGAGTTCAACAATGAAGCACGCTTTCTTAGAAGTAACCAATTCACTCTTGACTTAAAGATCTGCAGGTTGTATCTATCAGAAAACAGATTGCGGTAAGTATTCAATTCCACCCATTGCAAAAACATAGCATTCTACTTATAAAAGACTTGTAAATTGGTTCAATAGTTTTTGAGTTACAAACAAAAATACAAATCTTTTCTCTTTATAATATTAGTATAGATATTATATTTCCTGATAAGTGTTTAGAAACCGGTAATACTACAATGCCCGCGTTTAGCGGTAAACGATAACGTTTACAATAACAAAAGAAACAGCTAAAACTGGTCTTAAATAAATTTATCAATTTATCAATAAACACAAATAATAGAATGAATGCGGCATTGAATGCACCCGAAACATTGTAAATTTCTAGATAATGATCTCCAAGAAATGCAAATTAACGTTCAGTATCTCGAAATCAACAATGAAGACGCAAATTTAGCATTTTATGCAAATTATACGAAAATAGAATGGCTACTTTTATAGATAACGGTTAACAGTATAACGTAGATAACGTTTTTTTGGTGATTGTCAATATTTTTGGTGAACTTTTTAGTTTATAGAGCAACATCACTTATGATGACGACGGTGACATAAGCCTTGCTCATGGGACACCGTTGTACAGTCACCTCGGGGGTGTGCCCTAACAGGCACAGACAGGGTTTCGGAATGGTATTTTAAGAGGTAAAATAACGGTGCCTGTTCTATGTGCTGATTAGTGATCGCCGGTTTTATTAAAAATCCCACACTCCCCGAACTTATCCACGAGAGAAATCCAGGCGCCTTATGAAGATTTAACCTAATCGTTTTACATCGAGGCAAAGGCTCAGCTGGCTGCCAAAAAATTGGGGACCCTAGCAAAGGTGAAATAGTCCTTAATATCGGAACGGCTGCTCAAACTTTTAGTTGTTTATGGACTAGGTACTGCTCTCATCTTTACAATGAATCAGCCAGATATCAGTTTGATGCACTTTAGTCACCTCCGAAACGGGCTAATAGGATCATCTGCTTGCATGCACTTGTCGGATCAAAGCTCCAAAGTCTGGAGCATCGATGCCGAGTTGATACCTGGTATAGGTTTTCTATCGATTGCATTTAGGAGAGTCTATATCAGAATTGCATAAGTCCACCAAGCCCAGTCCCACCACTAGACATGTAGCGATTAGCGGTTCCTGAATGTTTTGGGAACACATTAATTGTGCGTATAGCTAAGGAGTAGAACTCCCTGCCACGGTGATTTCTGATAGCTGCCACCTGTCTTGAATAGGTTAATTCTAAGCAAACGTGCACCAACATTAACCTCATCATCACTTACCATCAGGTGAGATAGTGGTCAAGCGTGAGCCTATCAAGAACAAAGATCGCAGTTGCAATCACGATAGATCGTACCGTATAAACAAGTCTTCTAGTATACGACATGGGAACACTTTCCTCGGGTCGTTTGCCGTGACTTATTTCAGATTTCTTTTACAAATTGCCACTTGATACATTAATCTAAACCTGTTGTATAACATCCTCATTTTCCGAGTATCTAGGTAAAAGACCATTAAAAGACGTGTTTATAAACTGAACCTTTTTGGAGATAAAGATGTATTGCCATGAAGATATGTTGATCAATTTATTTTAGAATTTTTATTTTTTCTTCTTTCTTAAAGAAAGAAATTGATGGTGAGGCGCACCAGTTTTATGAGAGCTTATTCACTCTAGCCTTGAATACATCTAAATTATAATCGGATGGAAAGATCGCAGTTAGTGCGATCAATGCCATACCTTTTCTCAGTTCATTTGTGAAGTTCTTGGTTTTTTTACGACTTGAAAAAGAAGGTTCTGTTTTTTCTTGATTATTTTTACACGTTATCTTTTGTATTCTGTAAGCATGTAAATTGTACATTAAACAAGTGGCATCGTGGTATCTTTAGCGCCAACGCCAGCGCCATACATCACTGTGAACGATTGTCGCCGCGGCCCTGAGGCAAGGTTTTGACCCACTTGCTAACATGTGTTTAGTTGGTGATGGCACTATAGAACTAAGGCAGAAGATCCGCTTCAAAAAAGTAGAAAATTAAATATTGCAGTAGATATTGCGATATCCAGCTTATAGAAATAGATCAGTCAAAGAGACTGATCTGTATAAGCAACTTTTAGTTGACTTGAGAAAGAGCTAACTTCTTGGCTAATAAATGTATTTAAAAAGAATAATTATAAATATTAACGCAAACTGCGCTAAGTATAAGCAAATATGAATCGAGTTACAGTAGTCATTTTATTATTATTATTTGGCTTAACTCTTTGAATGTCGTAATTAGAGACACAATAGAAAGACAATAACCTTATGTCGGACAGTGTAACTTAAGACATTCGAAAAGTTGATGCTAAGCGATGCCGATGATGCGGTCGGCGATGGAGCACGCTTGCCTAGAAGTAACCACTATTGACATAAATTAATTACTTTGTCATTACAAACACCAATATTTCAGAATGAATGATGTACAAATATTTTATTTTAACAAAATATATGTACATATTGACTTAAATATTAACAAACTATGAATATTAATAACCTAACAACAAACTGTACATGCATACACAGTTTACAGCCAAAATAGTAGTAACGGAAATTCAAATAAAACCGGATTAACAATTTAGTTGGACGCTTCTAAAATCGCTATAATGTCAGCAATACCTTAGGGGCCACCAGGATTGAAGCCCATTGGGGCCATGGCTTGTACGAAAAAGAATCATGGAGTCCTGGAATGAAGTCAAAAAAGGAGTGGATTTTACTCAGTTAAAGTCTGACACGTCCTTCTGAAAAGAGGGGGAAAAGTCTAAAAAAAAGCATCGACTTGTGGATCTTCTGTAGCTTGTCTCTTTCGCAGTTGATCCGGTCATGCGCACTTGTTCAATGATTAATGATACGCGACTATGTTCGAAGTATGTCCTTTTGGAGGTAGGGTTGGTTGTAGTGATCTTTTTCGTATGGTTCTGTGACCATTAATCAGGTTGTGCTACAGATGGTCACGGTTGCTAGTTTAGTTATTTATAAATGGCGCTTACAAAGGGGAACTGATGCCTGGCGACTTTTCAAGGATTTTAAGGATGGTCTAGCTAGGATGAAATAAAACTAGATTTTTATTTACAAGGCTAGTACTATTTCAGAATAAGGTCTACCCATGTCTCAAGTTTAATAGAAATCCGTTCAGCCTTTCGAGCATGAAGAAAGAACAAATAGACACACAGAACTATTTTCGACTTATAATATTAGTATGGTACATATATATATATATATATATCAAGAACTAACTGCAGATATGAAAAAGAAGCTAATAGAAGAAATTTTAACCCGACGGGGGCTAAAGGCTAAAATTCTCACTGATACAGAAGTAAGATTAAAGATTTTTTAACGACTTGTTTCTTTTTATTTTAAAGCAGGTCTTTTTGACTATAACCCACCTGAGATCCCTCAGTTGCCTTTTGTGTTCCTATAATTCCGGTAACTCTTTCGATAAATCTCGCAGCTTCATCATCTTGGTTGCTTCGAGTAACTTTCGTGTTCTCGTATATCAGATAGATAATACTCCCGTCATATCTAAGGTTTAATGGATGCTTTTTAGGGTTCAGTAGCCAAATGGCAAAAAACGGAACCCTTATAGATTCGTCATGTCTGTCTGTCTGTCTGTCTGTCCGTCCGTCCATATGTCACAGCCACTTTTTTCCGAAACTATAAGAGCTATACTGTTGAAACTTTGTAAGTAGATGTATTCTGTGAACCGCATTAAGATTTTCATACAAAAATAGAAAAAAAGCAATAAATTTTGGGGGTCCCCATACATAGAACTGAAACTCAAATTTTTTTTTTTCATCAAACCCATGCGTGTGTGGTATCTATGGATAGGTCTTCAAAAATGATACTGAGGTTTCTAATATCATTTTTTTCTAAACTGAGTAGTTTGCGCGAGAGACACTTCCAAAGTGGTAAAATGTGTGTCCCCCCCCCCCTCTAACTTCCAAGATAAGAGAATGATAAAACTAAAAAAAATATATGATGTACATTACTATAAAAACTACCAACGAAAATTGGTTTGAACGAAATCCAGTGAGTAGTTTTTTTTTAATGCGTCATAAACCGAAAAAAATACACTATTATTAAAACATCGATCAAAGTTACAACACATTACAAGAACTTTTATATTATGTTACTTGCTGCTACGGAACCCTTCATGGGCGAGTCCGACTCGCACTTGGCCGGTTTTTTTTATTTATTATGTGTAAGGAAACTTAGTCATCATCACATTGACGCTAAACGATAGTTAATTCTACATGTGTTGGCGCCACCATATCTCTGAACTCAGGAGTTAAGACACTGTTATTAAACAGTATTATCTACAAGATAAGGTCGCGTGACTTGATGATAATATTGCAGTCAACTATCTCCATGAATACACGTGCACCGTAATTGTACGGAGTTGCACTCAGCTTGCCTGAAAGTAGGAAATTATCCCAAGGAAACACGATATGCCTTACTTATATGACA
Organism: Mythimna albipuncta; assembly: GCA_929112965.1. Classification (NCBI taxonomy): domain Eukaryota; kingdom Metazoa; phylum Arthropoda; class Insecta; order Lepidoptera; family Noctuidae; genus Mythimna; species Mythimna albipuncta. Next base: position 19,445,463 of record OV815979.1, on the reverse strand, counting down.
TTCCATAGTGTGGTCTACACAAGTGCACAAATCCATTTAACTGTTTGAACGTGAAGGAGTAACAAACATGCACAAACATGCACACACATATACAAACTTTCGTCTTAATAATATTAGATTACGCTGTGATGTTTGCGAATCAATAGTGCAGATTTCGGCGCACCTATCAAGAAACTGAGGGTTAACCGTACGCAATATTTGTCCCAAAACTACCGGAAGCTCACTCCGTACTAATAAACCTACGACACTGAGTATATATTTGTCAAATATATCAAATACATTTAACACTATTTGAGGTTAGAACGCGGAACCCCGGACCGACCTTATAGACAGACGTTTGAAGGCTGCATCACTTTAAATTTTGCATATCGTGTGCAAATACTTAAATTATCGTGTTTGCAGTTCAATAATGGATCTTCTTGAAAGTAATTTGGAGTATTTTGAAGATATGGTAGTAGAGTTTTAAAATTTTAGGTGCATGAGGAACATTCTCTTATATCAAATTTGCATTAGAGAAGAAAGTGGTCATGACCATACAAGCCTACACGCTGTTAACGTTAGGTATAGAAGAGATCGCTTTCTGGGATCTAAATAAAGCATACATTTTGTAATTAATTATTCTATAATTTATGTTTCCAGTTTCATTCGAGTATCGTTAATTATGCACACAGTGATTTGCATTAGCATAATTTTTGGACTCTATTAAACCGAAATTGCATGATGCTATTGGCGTAATTTTGTTAAGAATTACAAAATTACATCAGTAGCATTGTGCCTTAAGAGCTGATCAGATTAGTTGACATTTCGGGCGACCGAAGGGCTGGCTTTTACCTTGGACAGAGAATAAACATTGCCATACAGCGTGGCAATGCCTGTCGAAAGCAATGCGCAGGAGTTTTTTGACCCCATATTTTACTTTTAGTTCTTATTTTTCTCTCTTAATGTATGAGTTAAGTGTTTTTCTTATTTCTTACCCATCATCTACGTTAGACTATTGATCTATATCACACTATGAGCAAACAGGATCCTGGCCTAATATTACCAATTCAGACAAAATGCTGCTGGGTAAACCCCTCAGTTCCAAATCTCTGTTGTGCGCAATTCAACGCACTCAAGTGGGATAAGTGCACACAGTTAAGATATCAATTGCCATGACTAAATCTTTCTGTTACCATTGAAGAGGCACTTAGCCTTACATGTGGATGTAACGTGCAATTATATAGTTTATGTCACCGAATCATTATAAAATCCGTAAGATTGTAATAAATGTTAGAAATGGATTTGTTGGCCCAAAGAATCGTCAAATTTAAGTGCAGGGCACATTGCTCGTAGAACTGATGGTCGATGGGGACGAAAGATTCTGGACTGACGACCGCACACCGGAAAACGCAGCGTTGTAATGCCTCCCTCAAGGTGGAGCGATGTCCTGGTGAGTGTCGCAGGAATGGAATGGATGCGAGACGCACAGTACCGTTCGTTGTGGTGACACTTGGAGGAGGCCTATGTCCAGCATTGGAAGTAGTGATGGATTTGTTGATGACACTTGTTTGTAATCTATAAGTCCCTTTTACAGGTTGTACGAGGTTTGTTGCAAACGAACGGATTCTACAATTTCCCAGTCACATAACGTTATCTTTTGTGAAGTTGTAATAGAAACTTATAGTGTAGCAATAATATAGTTAATAGTGTCGACAGGATTTAGACTTTAGGATTACTGGCTTTAGATTTTTTCCGATTGAGATATTATTTAGGTAGGGTCGCTATTAATTAGAATATGAGTCCTCTTAATCGAAACCTCATTTGCAAATGGCTTTTCAGTTATCAAAAAAATACACATAATACCTTAATACCATTTATAGTTTTAATTGAAACAATTAGTAATATTATTCGTCCTGGAACTCAAGTCCAATTCTCTCAGGCTCATTTTACTACAGTAAATTGCCAAGTCCATTTGTACTATTTGTTAAATATGTTATAGCTATTGTTTATTCAGAACTAATCACAAACTTATCTATCTATCTTCGTATGCACTTTTTTCATTCTCAATATTGCACCTACCAGTGCTACTTACATATATCTGCATTACCTAAAGGTTTACTGGTAGAGTATGCCTAGGGAATTAAGTCCGCCTCTGTACTTTTTGTGTGCTTAATGTATCAAATTAATAAATATAATAAGCACGTGTATTCGAGTATAGAGCACGTGCTTATTATAACAGCATCTAAATACATGTCTTAGGAGGTATCTCGTCCTAACAATATCTCTATCACCTTGTTAGATAAGGTAATAAAACTATGGGATAAGGTCACCGACCTCCCAAATCCCATGCAGTAACACGGAAGGGATCCCACAGCTCTATGGAGACACACCCAGTGCCGTAACCAGCCTTTTATATGCCTGGTGCAAGCTTCTATAGTTGCCCCCATTGAAAAAAGCTTTAATCTGCTCAAACACGGCTCAGACAATAAAAATAACTAGACATTTAAAAAAAAATACATGTTGAGCTTTGTTTATTATAAACAACTTTTACAATGGAACCAACCATGGAATTGATAAGCTCATTTTTGCTTATCTCGCCCAAACATTACATAATATGCTTTACTGGTCCCTTTGAGCACTCACGTAGAAAGCACTCCTGGTAGGGTCTACACCCTTATTAGGTACATTTTTTTTCATTAATATAAACTAGTGCTTAATTGCGATCCCACCTGATGTAACCAGTGATGCAGTCTCTGAAAGTGAGGCGCACTAATTTATGAGCCAATTCAATCCTGCCTTTAAGACACTTAAACTATAATCGGATGGGAATCTACGCAATGTAATGTAAAATATGATAAATATCATATGTTTGCTACTAACTTCCAAGTATAATACAAAACTTGGCCTGTTTTCATCATTTCTGCGCCCCTCCAGGGTCTGCGCCCTGTACCTGGGCACCACTGATTCCGCTCTAGTTACGGCACTGGACATACCATCATAATAAGCACGATACAGGTGAGGAATTTATATGAGGCAATACAGGAAGATAAGGAAGGCTCCCATGGTGTTATGGGAACATTGATAGGCACTTTTCTTAATGTTGGAAGTGACCTATATCTACACTTTATACTGTTCCTTAAGTAGGTGCTTGATAAGGTTGTTAATTATGACTATGGGATTTTTAACTGCTTCTCATTAGAGTTGCCTAATAAAGAGAATGATTACTCACTTTTAGGAGTATGTTAATACATATTAGACGTCTTTTTTTGAGGTGGAGACTCGTCAAGTAACTCTCTCTGCTCTGGGTGGAGCGAGAGGAAGCGCATAGTATTCCTTCAGTTGCTCTTAGCATTTTAGGTCTTCATGTAATTCTTTCAAAAAATCGCGCAATTGTTAAACTGTATCCACCACGCACAGACTCGTGTTTAATACACTAATATTATTAAGAGGAAAGTTTAAATTTATATTTGTATGTTTATGACTCCTTCAAGTTTAAACAGCTGAACGGATCTATATGAAATTTGGCACACAACCTGGAATCTTTAAGTCAAGAGTGAATTGAACTTTGCCTGATTCAAAGGTTAGCTTTTACCTCGGTCAGAGTATAAGCATTGTCATACAGCGAGGCAATGCTGCCAGTCTTTTGGGTACATTATCTATCGATAGCGATGTGGAAGAGTTTTTTGACGCCATATTAGTTAGCTAGTCGTAAGTGTAGGGTTTTTATTTTTATTTTACTGTAATATAGTTAGTATTTTTAAATGTAAATTATTCCTAAAATATTAAATGGAATGAATAGGTATTAGTAAATGTATTTTACTAAGCATTTGATGATTTCCTATTGAAAAACAAACTATTCAATCATCTATATGCTAATGCATCCACACCTACCGCCCTTTAGGCACGTACCACTTCAGATCGCGTAAAACTTTTATTAGTGGTCCAGTAGGTCGCTAACAGATTTCTCTCGTAGGCGGCACTTTGTGCTCATCTCATTTACATAGACCTGATGATCTCCGACCACTTATGACATAGATATTGCCACTGTACAGAGTGTCAAGGTTGGTTAGGAAATTAATATGCAGGTTTGCATTTGAATTTTTAAGATAAAATAGTTTTTAGAATCGGTCTTTTTAAAGTGGTACCCAATTAACGTTAAGATTGTTACCCAATTTTTATGCAAAAAAGGTATTCTATCTGAAAGCGTGAAAAGTAATTTGATGACTCCCTACCTCAGAAAAGGAAACAGGAGAACTATCTGTAATTTTTTTGAAAGATTATGGCTAAAGCACATCCCACCCTAGATTATAAGTGACATAAGATAGTTGTTCTCCGGAAGATGGCCTATGCAGCGGCGAGCTGCAATCATCGAATCAGCGCCAAACTCAGCCATAATTGCCTTCTCCCCTTGAGATTCGTATTGTTTAAGATTGAAGAGGGCTGCTATATTTAGCATTAGAATCATTCCCTAGAAATAAATGTAATAAGTTAGACGTAATAAAGAAAATAAATGTTTTTTTTTCGAATAAATATTGACCAACTTGTACAGTACAATTCACGAATGATGACGGCCGTGAAGTTAGCCTTTGCGAACGTTCGCGCATACTAGACTCTTCTCGCACACGCACTTCGCCATTTCCTTCCTAGAACACGTTACTGCGCAGCCTTCTGCGCAAAATTCACGGCCGCCATCAGTCGTGAATTGTACTGTATCCCATTTTTCTTTTAATAATCGTAAAAAGTCCATAAATATTTGATGTAAAATTTGAATTTTTAGTAAACGATAAGGTTTTTGATGCACTCAATGAGCCCTCTGAATATGTTTAAAATTTAGTACAAAGCGTTATTATACTACAAAGCGTTATTATATATATCCTGTTAGTTCAGTGACTTACATTAAACATAGTTAACTTAAGTAAACTTAACTGTTTGAAGACTGTTGGGTAAGCAGAAACGTAACTAAGTTGCGAGTGTCACTTAGTCTGAAGTACTCTTGTGTGTAACTTAGTAATATGTTACGATAGGTACTTAAATGTCAGTAAAAGTAAGTAAATACTTGAAAAATAATTTGTAAACGATTAGTTAGTTTTACAAAGGTACTTGTGGTAATTGAAAAATTATATTTTAAGCAACTAAGTGTGTGAACTAGTGCGCCTCACCATCAATGATTGCATCACTGCTTACCATCAGGTGGCATCGCAATCAAGTATTCGGATCAATCAAGAAGTTAGTTACGCCTCCGATTCTTTTGTTCTGACGTCTTCTCAACTCTCAGTCAGTTAGAACAAAGGAGTCGGAGGCGTACACTCCAATTTTATTTATATGTATAGATGTATAGATATTCTGAATCTCAGAACTTCCTTTTCTTTAAAAACACCCATTGTGAACATAACAGATAAAGACCTTACTTTTATCACTGACCTTACTTATGTCCCTCATTTGAAAGACCATTTGACTCTTTCCAAGTGCAAATCTGTGGCCCTAGTGAAAAGGGGTATAAGTCCGATTTTGTCGAAAATGAGTTAAGTATACCAAAATGATCAGAAAAAAATGCTCTATCGTTTGATAAAAAGAGATCTAAGCTAGCCCTAAAAATAAGGAAGTTACTTTGTGCAAAAGGATCCAACTGACACCAAAAAAACCACGCAAGTTGGTTTCAAGTCCATTTATATTGTTTTAAACGGAAAAATAAAAACTTTTTTTTTTGTGTTTTTTAATCTAAATTAACATAAATCGTGGTTGATTTCAATTTACTTGGTGTTTATCGATACAACAACACTTAGTCCATAAAAATGGTTTAAGTTAGAAAGGATATTATTAGACTTATATCCGTTTTCACCGAAATAAAGAGAAAAAATATTTCTTTCCATTAGGTAATTAGATATTAAAAATAATTTCAAATGCGTATCCCTTTTCACGTGCATGAATTAATATTTAACTTATGGGAGAACGGGTCTAACTTATTTTATACCCTTATGGAATTCATTTTGTGATTGGTATAAGTCACTAACTTAAAAACTATTAACTTTACATAAAAAATAACCCAATAATAGTAAAGAGCTTAAATGTTTTACCGATAAAAAACATCACATGTATTTCATTTGGTAGCGGCTTGAATGACACACGAGGTCAAACACGAATTTGACGCATGCAGAGTGTTTTTTACGTCTCCTGTAAAGTTGCATTTTTGGACTTAGATCCTTTTTCACTAGGGCCACAGAAATAACTTTCAACTTCTTCCAATGCAAATAATTAATACATACATCCCGGCCCCCGTCACCTCCTCCGCAGAGATACGTAAAACAAATGTGATTAGCACACAATTAACAGCAGCCCAAACTTAGACGACGAACAGACGCAATAACATACATAAAACATTGTGGTACATATGTACGTATTTTGTGACATAGTAAGGTGTTACAGTCTGTCTGCGGTGGCGAAACTTTCTGCTGAAGATGTTAAAGTAACCAAAATGTGTCCGAAATCATAAAAAAATCGCTCAGAACACAAATCCTTTTTCAGATAAAGAAAGAAAGAAGGAACACAGAAATGGATTTTTAGTCTGTAAAAATCTTACACGTTCCGTCAAAAAGTTTTCCCGCTCTGCCCTAGAGCGTTATTTGTTAAGGGCCAAGTGCCCGAAAAGTGCCATAAAACAGTGATTTTCTGAGGCCTACTCCTCCGTAACGGCTAAGTCAAATGGTTTGAAAAAAATATATGTTTATTATAGATTCATGAACAATAATATCAACATTTGATTTTTTCGTGCAATTAATACTTTCGTCAAAAAAAAAAATATGTAGCAATTTCGCAACTTTTCGCAACTTTTCCCTACTCCTTCGAAACGGCTTGGACCTTTAAAAACATTTTTACACATAAAAATTAGTGGTTAAATATTCTTCAAAGTGAACATTGCATATGTAAATCAATCAATATCTCGCAGAGAAAATGGATTTAAAGCGCTTTCCGGGCGCTGCTGGCCGCAAATAAATGCACAGATTTGCGTACTGCCGCCTAGGCGAGTGCGAGAGTTGCGTTCACATAATTTCGGCCAGATGGTTCAAGGAACTATGCGCCTTAAAACTCATTGGATGATTCACCACCTAAAAAAATTCAGTGCTGAACTGCAGTACCCTATAAACCAGTCATCAAGTCGACCTAACGCCATAACAAGCAAAGTCACAATCAAATCATCGTCCCCGATAACAATGCCACAATAAACGTATGTATCACGCAAACCTGCGCACGCGCATCACATTTGGCAGCCAATGAATGACTCGTTCAGCTTCCTTGATGGAAAAGATAATAGTTATCTATAAGGATAACTTTTATGTATTGTATTGTAAATACATATTAGTGAACTTTTATGTACTGTCACTTAAGTAGTGGGTGAAGGATAAGAGTGTAGTTCGGAATTGTTTTGGCAATCGACTATCTATTGCAATGTTTGTTTTAATCGTTGAAAGTTAGAAATAGTATTGCAAAGAGCAAAAGTTTAAGGAGGTTGTAATATAGTAAGGCTGAAGAAGAAATGTGCAACAAACTTCTGAATTTTCGTCTCTGAGTATTTAAGTGGAGACTAAATTTCAGAAGTTAATGGCGCTATGCAACTAGGAGTTGTTGCATAGCGCACTACTAAGTTTTTAAGATTTTGTCATATTATACAACATCATTTTTAGTATTTGCGAAAATTGAATATAGATTGTTCAGACGAATCGATTTGAATAATTTTTACACCATGTTATATTTTTTCCCAAAAATACGTATTTAAAAATAGACACACGTTATATACTACCATGACTAAGTACAACACAGGTCACGGCAGGTCATAGAGGGCATTAGTTGCCAGCGCACAGCTGGGTGCGAAAGCAAAACAATCCCTCAGTCGCACAGTGTTTCGTCTAGTACAAGCCAGCGGGTCAAAATTCATGACGTCATTTCCAGGAATTCGTGATAACAACTTATAACCAACCCTTCCCAGGGAAGGAATTCTAAGAAATCATTTGTTTGTTACTTCAGCAAGTTATTTTGTGGAGGGGTTAATTTTAATTATTAAGAAAGCGCAATTTGCATTTCTAAATAAGTTGCATTTTTAGGACACTTGGGACACCATCTCAAGTAATTGATATCAAAGTGAAACGATTTTCTTGTGATGGATTCTACTATTGAAGGTATGTGCTTACTATTTTGACTTGTTTTTAAAGAACACACATGTACTTTTTGGCTGTAATTAGAGTTTATAAGTACGTTGAAATAATCCCATATATTTTTTCTTAACTTCAAACTTTAAAGGGTTGCAACTTTTTTTATACCAATGTATCCAGCTAGATTCTTCTGTATATGATAATTACAACATTCAGGCGTAGGTTACTTTATTTTTTGGCTCCCGAAACCGCCCGTAGATAAAGTTATTTATTTTCTTTTAGAACGAACCATAGCCATGATGAAATTGGAGTTTTTTGAAGAATGGCTAAAACATAATAAAACTGAAAGAGCAAGTCGCATTTTTGATCATTTATGTGTACAGCATAATCTACTAGATGCTTCTGAAGATTCACTGAGGAAACTCAAAATGAAAATTTCGAGCCTATCACCAAATTAAACGAAAAGTAGACAAGTCATTGGACAGCTTTCCGAAGAAGCCCAAGAAGCAAGAAATAAAGACTGTCGTAGATTTCGGGAACGACATACCAGAAAACGATCACGTTGTGCCACGAATACGGATCTTCTGAGAATGCTTTTGATTACGTCCGATCCTGTAATAAATATATTCAGAGAATTACCTCGAAAAAAATTAACTACGTTACCACCAGAAGTTCTGCAGTTGATTGTCCCACCTCCATTACCATCCCAATCAACATCAGTTCGCGAATTTAGTGAGGAGGATTATTCACTATTGGAAGATTCTAGCAAATTGGAGACAAGTGATGAGGAATCTTCTGATGATGAGTATTAGATTCGACTTGGTAGATTTTTCTTATATTGTTATGTTAACCTATTTTATTATGTAGTAATTTTAAAAAAGGTTTGTTTGTTAAAAATCAATCAATGTTAATTAGATTTAAATTTTATAAATTAGATATAACATTATTTTAGACGGGTAATTCTGATTTTGTACGATTTTGTTTCAAGAGTTATTTTATATTTATGGATATTTATTGTTACCTTGGACTATTATTATATTTTATTTGGTAAAGTGAATAAATAAAAACTTATTTTACACATATTTATGATTTTAACTTTTCAATACCCCGATTTTTTTTTGTGTATATATATATTTATATATATATATTATATACATGTTGTATATATATATATATACTACACGTATGTATATGCATAATAAGTAGGCAGACGCAGCGAATTATAACAATCAAGAATATCAGTAAACAAAAGTAGAAAATTTTGTGACTACTTCCATCTTGCATCCACACCTGCGGAGTAAGAGAACACAGAACGGCGTAAAACACCTTAAATATACATAAATAATTAAAATAAGTAAAAAAATAATTTTGTCTCGCTAGCTTGTACTAGACGAAACACTGTGAGTCGCCCAAATGGCCCGTTGACCAGTTATTTGTGCGGCCAATCAGATAGCATAATAAGTTTATAACTTTGTGATTTTTCATGATACAGTTATGAAATGTACCTACATAGATTGTTTAAATAAAAATATTAGACACGTGTTTCCGTGTTTCGTGTTTCGCAATGTATTAGGTAAAACTTAGGTATAATATTTTTATCTGTGTTTATGAATAAATGATTCTAATTCTGACTCAAATATTGTTTGCTTGTAACCTAATCTCTTTCCACTTCTGAAAACATGAATTTATAATCGTAACAAACAGGATGACATTTCCAATACGGAGATATGGATTCCATGAACCACTAAGCTTAAATACATTTGATCGTTTCAAATACCGACCTGGGCCTCAAATCTGCTATTACAATAGTGTCACAATGGTCTATCATTGTTTTTGGTAATGTACTAATATAATGGCGTCATAATGACTTTCCAATGGTCAACCACTGATACTCCATTGAAAGAAATGGCATAGAATGGTAATCTCGTAATCTCGTACATCGACAAATAAATATCTGACGTAAGTGGTAATCTGCAAAAAATTTGACAGTTCCTATGATCAGTGACCTAACATTACGACGTCATTACGCAATTAGTGCTTTTAATAAGCTTGATATTGTCATTCTACCACAATTCTATTACAAGACCATTGACCGATTATAAATTAGCAGATTACAAACTTTTAGCAAAATGACGGATTTACAAAAACTTAGACTTAGGCCCCTGATTGTCTAGTGCTGCCATGCTGGAGGTCGTAGGTTCGATTCCTACCCAAGACAAATGTTTGTGTGATGAGCATGATCATTTGTTTTGTACCTGGATGTAATTTATCTAAGTGCCGACAGTTCTTTGGAGACACTTCCAGTCGAAAGCGATTGAGCGATGCGGAGGAGTTTTAAGACACTATATTTTAGTCAGGAGTAGCCTTTAGTGTATAAATATATTGTGTGTTAGTATTTGTCTATAGTAATGTACGTATTTAGAAGTATATAAGTATGTTTATCAGTGTTTAGTAATCATAGCATAAGCTCTGCTCAGTTTGGGCCTAGATGGCGTTGTGGGCAAAAAATTGTGACATTGAGACAAGATACAAAACTGCGTATTATTATTAGGTTATAGACATTGATTAATCACTACGTCTTGATTGCAATTGCTAAAAATAGTTACTTATCATTAATCAGAAGATAAGGTGGTATTAAAATGTACAAACTCGTTTTTAATTAAGTTGAATTTGTTTGTAATAAGTGCTCGATGGGATTTTCCTGGCGGCAAAAATTAAATCAACCCCTTTTACTTAACCTTCTTATTCAATAAAACTTTTTCATTATTAGTGCATTTAATACATCTTACACCAGAGGTTTACACTGACGGTTAAAGTTTTTTTTCAAGTGGAACTAGACTAGGAATCTAGGACCATGTACTGAAAGAGGCAGCGTTGATGGCCTCCCACAAGGAGGACCGATGACCTGGTGAGAGTCACAGGGATCCGATGGATGTGAGACGCACACGAGCGGTGATTGTGGCGACACTTGGAGGAGGCATATGTCCAACAATGGACGTCTTTCGGCTGAAATGATGATGTTGACTAGATTAGTGCTGTACTGTGAGTTCATGCACAAACAAATAAACTTTACAATACACAAGACACCCAGACCCAAGACACCTATCTTCAGGCTATACAAATAATAATTCTTTACGAGCGGGAACCGAACCCACGATTCGCAGTGCAGCAGCTAAACCCTTAACTATTGCACCAACCATGCCATCAAAATGAAGTTTATAATTTTTTTGAATACCAAAAACAGTAGCTCTATACTTAATGGTTTAATGGATAGATAAATGCTTTGTTTCCAAAAACGTTTTCAACTTTAAAGTGGCATTCAGTAGCGAGCCTTGTCAGTTACTATGACTAATAGGATGGAAAGCCAAACAATGCAAGGGCGCGCCACATTTCTATTATACCATTACAATATGGTGAGTACAGTCAACCACTTATTAACTTCGTCAGTTTTCAAATTATTTACACACCGCGGCTTCGCTCGCGTGATACTAGCATACTGTCCCAAGGATCATATTCCTGGGGTAAAAAGTATCATATGTTCTATTTCAGAACATGATCTATTCGCGTACCAAGTTTTATCGAAATTCGTTCTGTCTTTCGAGCGTAAAGAAGTAACAAACATGATGACAATCTTTGCAGGTTTATGCACGTTCATCTCCATAAAAAACAGGGATGTTCTTTTTGGGTTCCGCAAGGTGTTCGGACGTAAAGAATGGCACCATCCTATCTCTTCCCATGGATGTCGTAAGAGACGACTAAGGACCAGAGAATGGGCAGCAGCATTCTCTGTGCATTATAACAACCACAATGCGATCGCTAACCCGCCTGCCAAGCGTGGCCATTATGGCAAACCTCCCCCAAAATATAAACAGCTCAACAAAACGATTGCCCGGCAGCCTGTCTAACTTGGGGGAGGCCTATGTCCAATAGTGGACGAAATGATGATGATGTACTTTTTGGAACGTACACCTTGTGGTGAAGGTGGCTGCACAACTTCATCTTTCTGACTGACCGACTTTTTGATAGTTCAAAAGTACCATCGAAGAACTGGAAAAATTTGCCTGCTGCGTTCTTTCCATCCGACTAAAATTTAGGTGTCTTCAAGGCAAGATTCGGCTCCTAATAAACGCCTCACCATGAACGATTGCATCATTGCTTACCATCAGATGAGATCGCAGTCAAGCACTAGTTTATATCAATTAAAGAAAAAACCTTATAGGTTAGGATAAAATAAATGCATTTGAATTTGACGAATCTATTTCTACTATGACTGTACCTACGCATCATGCGTCCAAACGTAATGCGTTTTTAAATCACTCCTCAGGACACGCCTTTATATAACCTAGGGTTGGTGAAAGTGAAGAATTTATAATTGACTTATTAGGATTACTTAGGGTTTCAGACATCGTGCTATGAATTATTATAAAAACGAAAGTTTGTTTTTGCGGTCATTGACAGTATCGAAGCATAATGGAGGTGTCACCGTGATTTATAATGGTTTAGAAATGACAACATGAGTAATTTATAGACCTATATCGTTCTAAATAGTGTACATTGTGACTATAGCATTTTCTATGGTCAGTGCTATTACATATATTTTTACCTGTTCTGTTTTCTTTCAATACAACCAGAGAAAAAGAAAATTTGCTGAATTGTGAAATTAAGTTTAGAAATAGACTAAAGTATCATATGTGCTGTTGGTTTTAAAATCATCATAATTTAAACATTACCTCGCTTATTGTTACGCGATTTACTATAAAAATATATGTAAAATGTTGCCACTGTAGTTTATGGCAACGTTTAACATATATGGACGGGAGTAATTCCTAGTGAAATTACTCCTGTTTCATAGGTACATTTACAAACATGTAAATTCACATACCTTCACAAGAAATCCAGACCCGGAAAGACCAGACCAGTAAGTCAATATTTTTCTAACCTACAGATTCTCTGGTCTTTTCGAACCCACGACGTGCACCGTAGCAGCTAATCGCTCAACCACTGTGCTATTAGTGTAATGAATATAGTTATCTAACGATAATCAAAATCTCCATGTACCTACTTAGAATTAACATGAGCTCTCAGACGTGTCAAACACACTAAACTTCACACTTCCCATTTACACAATGGCCCAGCCTCCTAACGAGATCTCATGACCACTTTCTCAGCTTCCAACAGATCATCTAATCAATCAACTGTATCACAGACACAGCCCTGCAACTAAGGCGTGACACACACGTCAAGACTTCCTGCGACACTCTATAGTCGATGGTAATTCAATACCATAGAGCAGTGGCCTCTACTAGAGATGGCATCGTTAAAGTGTCACCGTTTACTCCGTAGTAGGTAATAGGGAATAGATCGAGCATCATAGAATTTGAAAGAGACGTAGTAACTGTGCGACCAATACCTGTCTCTTTCACAAACTCATATATCTTTGCAGGAAAAATCTGATAATCCTTCTCGCTCCATTTAGAGGGAAAGAAGCTACCGAGCGAGATGATTTCCCACCTCAAAAAATTCTAAAGAACACGTAATCCATGCTCTTGGTTCACTTACTAAATTTGTTGACCCTTTAAATATTATACTATGTCAGACTATGGCTACAAGTCTGCTGAAATTTTTGCCCACAATGTGACCAAAAATTTCTTCTCGTACCCACAAGATTTACTAAAAAGTAATGTTTCGAGTCGGTCTAACCTTTGATTGACATGCTAGACTTCTCCCACTCTGAGTGGACAGAAAGTGAGAATCAAACTTGTACTGACTGAAATCTACCCATGTTCCTTTAATATCCTTCACGTTCCAGCTCCATAGTAAATCTATCGAACAATTCTGCAGCTCAAATCGCTCTAGCCTCGTCTAATGATTCCGTGTTCTATATTCAATACGTTTGCCCAACACTTCCTTTTATCACGGCACTGATTGTGGCCAGTGATAAACCAAATAAGACCTGATGACGTCACTAATAGGTACCGCTTTTGTCTACCTGTCAATTTTGTATCTCTTTCATGACAGGCTATGGTGGGATCGATTTCCGATGGGCAAAAAACTGTCGGTGTTTTTTGTTGGTGAGGCGGCTCGATTTCATGGGCGAGGATAGGTCGATGATTTGATAAATATGATGTCGTTAAGACACGTGACTTAGTTTGTTGATAAGTTGCCTAATCTTTTAGTAACAATACTATAATGATAATCCTACCGACTGAATTGCGATTACGGTGGCCAATCTCTTCAGAGATTATTCGAGTACGCAGGGGATGTATAGTGCACTAGCGTGTGCTTAAACATACGCACTCTCTATTCTTTTACTCTCACATTCTGATAAAACGGCAATCCACCTTGACAGTAGTTACAGGATAGTTCAGGCTCAGGAACAATGGTTTTACATGGTTTCCGAGCCACGGGAGTGTCACACTACCAACTTCCAAACTCCGAGCTGTTGCAGAGTTATTCTTAATTCTAAATACATTCTATTCTCTTTCTTAAAAAAAAAACCAATAGCGCTTTTTGGCCATCGAACCCAGGACCGTTAACAACCAGGCTGGATGGATATGGCTACGAAACCCTAGAATATCTTCTCAAGTATCTATGTTTCAGAAATTAATTAGTCAGTCAAGTACAACTTTTATTTTTGTTTTGATTGTGGGATATCATCAAATGACTTCTCTCGCTCTGAATGGATATAGAGGGAGTGTTAGGTTGTCACTAATAAAAACCCTCTTTGTTCTTTCAGATGCCCTTTGCATTCTAGGGCAGCAGTGACTGTTTCAAACGATCTCGCAACCCTGGCTGGCATCGGCCTTTGCGGACCATGTCAATAATATTGCTGATTACGTAGGCCTGATATTTATCGGACGGCGAGCTACCCATTGCTCGCCATCGTTGGCCAGGTACCGCCATACGAGTCCTTCTAATCCTGACGCCCAGGATGTCTCCTGCTGCAGCTGCCTGGGCGTGAGGATTACATCTGCCTCACACTTTCCGCCACCTCCTTTGCTTGCTGATCAAAACAACCTTTATTGTGCACTGCATCTCGCTACCTGGTAGTGGAATTCCCTGTCCGAGTCTTTAAGTCAACAGTGAATTAAAAGATTACCTCTAGACAAGCGTGCTCTGTCATTGTCGCATTTCATCAGGTCTGAGAATAAAAAAAAAATCTTCGCCTCTTAAATTGCAGCTTTACCATTTTTTTCCTGTTACAATTCCAGCCGAACATTATAAGAATTAACAAGAAACAAATTATCAACACACACTTCTCGTTATAGGTCAAGACCGCCGCGGTTAGAACCGTTTAACACACGACTAAACGCCTTTAATTATATGTGACAGTAATTAATTGGAATTAATCACAATCATGGTTTATTTTTAACTGTTTGTTTTTTTGCTTCAGGGCTTAAGTCAAAATCATATTTCTTGTATATGTTTGATAATGATCTGATAATTGAAAGGCTGACTGGTAATGTTTCCGTATGGCAGTGTTGACTGATAAATTGTTTATGTAGGCCTCAATAGCTTTTAAATTATAGATAATCTATAATATAAAAATGAATCGCAAAATGTGTTGGTAAGCGCATAACTCAACAACGCCTGGACCGATTTCGCTAATTTTTTTTTTGTTGTGTTCATTATTATGAGGAGAAGGTTCTTATGGAAAAAAAATGAAAATTATGGTAGTGTAGGGTAGAGTAGGGTAGTGTAGGGTAGAGTAAGGTAGAGGAGGGTAGAGGAGGGTAGAGTAGAGTAGGGTAGAGTAGGGTAGAGTAGGGTAGAGTAGGGTAGAGTAGAGTAGAGTAGGGTAGAGTAGAGTAGGGTAGAGTAGGGTAGAGTAGGGTAGAGTAGGGTAGAGTAGGGTAGAGTAGGGTAGAGTAGGGTAGAGTAGGGTAGAGTAGGGTAGAGTAGGGTAGAGTAGAGTAGAGTAGGGTAGAGTAGGGTAGAGTAGGGTATAGTAGGGTAGAGTAGGGTAGAGTAGAGTAGGGTAGAGTAGGGTAGAGTAGGGTAGAGTAGGGTAGAGTAGGGTAGAGTAGGGTAGAGTAGGGTAGAGTAGGGTAGAGTAGGGTAGAGTAGAGTAGAGTAGGGTAGAGTAGGGTATAGTAGGGTAGAGTAGGGTATAGTAAGCTGAAGTAGGGAAGAGCGGGAGCGAAGCCGCGCGGGCAAAAGCTAGTTATTAATAATAATATTCCACAATATTCTACAAATATCAGACAATGCTGTCTAGTCCCAAGCTAAGTAGAGCTTGTGTTACGAATACTAGACAACTGATATAATATACAGTTGCCATCACGGATCTTGAACACTTGCGCAGAAGTCAAACATTCGGTCTCTTTAGTGGTGCGCAGTGAGACGCGGGGGCGGGGAGTGTCAGTGATTAGCTGGCCGCGCCATCGTGTCATAGACGTCACTCCTCATTCGTTCACTGCGTTACTGCATGTATCTAACAACGAAGACGATTGGCTCGCCAATGTATGGAATGCGCAAAGCGATCCCCACTCTGACGTCGAGCGTTCAAGATCCGTGATGGCAACTGTACTTATATATTTCTAAATACATACATAATAAAGATAAATCATTATTGCACCCAGACACAGAAAAAAGGATCATACTCATCACACAAACATTTGTCCTGGGTGGGAATCAAACCTACGACCTGCGGCATAGTAGTTAGAGCCCCTAACCACTAGATCAACAGATCAGTCAAAAAACAATCTTTATTTCATAAAGCCAAATACAACTGGTGAATCTCAATCGAATGTAGAAACAATGAAGTACAACAACAACAACGCTATGAATTATTTGATTTTTGAAATCCACTTTTAGTACCACTATCTCGCCTGATGGTAAGCGATGATGTGGCCGACGATGGAGCACGCTTGCCTAGAAGTAACCTATTCATTCTTGACCTAAAGACCCCTAAGTTGTAGCTATCTGGAAACACAGACACCTGCATGGAATTCCACCCACAATAAATGTATTCCCAAAACGCTTGTAATAAAAATAAATAATTTATAACCCTAGAGCTCAGTATATGACGATGTTAAATTATGAAGATCTCTCAAAACTTTACGGAAGCCGTCAGATGTCAACGAAGCCAGTTTCTCTAGGCACGTGAACAAACGCTAAGGTCTTAGGCCAGCGGGTCGAACGACAACACAGCTCGCTTTCACAAACCCCCTGTATAAACAGGCATCATACGAGTACTGTATGATAGACTGACACGTTGATAGCGGCTAGTGGTTGCAAGTGAAAAAGTTTTTTTTAAGGTAGGAAATCATCCAATGACATCTCCTGGTCCCTTGGTCGGGGCGAGAGGGCGTTGATGTAAGCCGACAGCCACATTGAAGCTGCCAGTGTTGCCTACTGTAGATCGGACTTGAGTACTGCATTGACTTGGATCTACTGCACATAGTTCCCAGACTTTTACTGACTAAAACCCACTCTGATCCTTTTTGCCGTCGTTCCAGGGCCCGAGGTTCTCTTTTGCGTCACCATTGCCCCAGTAGGCTTTGACCCTGCTGGGTCCCTACGGTTGCTATCATCTCCTTGAGGCGCGCGTGGAACACTACACGCCGTCGACGACTTGGGCTCGGTCCGGACGGTTATTGGACGATCGGACGGCGAGCTCCGGCATGAGGTGTCACACCACCATCTTTCAGACTCCCTACTGCTACAGAGCAATTTGTAATGGGTAAACCTATTAGCACCTTTTGCCCATCCCAGGAAACGAACCTAGAACCCCATGCACACCAGTCGCGTTTGCAACCACGAGACCAACGAAACTTTCAAATTATATAATATGTTCATCAAGTATTTACGTAAGGACTGAGTCATATCAATTAAAAGTTGCGAATTTGGAATAGAACAACGACACTCGAACTACTGTTTTCACTCTCTATCCTTTTAAAACTAATTTAACTAGCCCAATACACCTACAACATTATCTTGAAGTACCATGTAACATCCATAAAAATACAAACAAACAAATTATAAAAATAACCTACATAACATCTAGTAAACAACTTCACAAACGTCAGTTGATATTATTCTAAACATACCTTCACTGACTAATAGTATAGTGACATTAGGCCCACTAAAACTTCTGCCGAATATTCACTCCCGCACCGTGAGAATTTGCTACTTATTCTGTTAAGCACGGAGTAGAGAGCGAATGGAGTGATTCCGGCGATAGAGAAACCGGTGCATAGTGATTAATATCTAGGTACGGATCGCTGGCGGATAACTTACTTACAACATTCAATTACCCAGTGAATGTATGAACACATGTGGAGGCTTTAGAGTCGCACTGTTGTCCCATGAAATGACAGAAAATTGCCGTTATTATTGTGGTACACGGCAAGACGTAGTAACAACCACATATTACAAATCGCTCTGTGACTACCAGAATAAGAAAAATCGTAGAGGCCGCCCGCCATCGATCTATTCTTGGCAAGAAAGTGAGGAAATCCGAGTACAAACGAAAGAAGAAGAATGACCAAGTAAATGAAGTTGTTACGTAAGTCTTACTTACTTACCGTTAATACTACTGAAAAAGAATTAAATACCTATACTCGTATTATTTTACAGCTCGTTATAAGTCAAACATAGACGTATGAGCACTCCGTTTACTTCTTTTCTTTGGCATTAGGTAACGTTTAGTAATATGAACGTAATTATGTAAACGGTATTGCGAGTAAGACGAATTATTTGAGAAAACCTCGCGATTTGATGCGCTTGCGCCGGCGAATCCGTTTTGTATGTGTTTTGTTGTTTTGCGGTGTCTCTACTCTCTACACGTCACTTTACAATGCGGTCAGTTACGGCATTTGGCCTATAACAGCTGTTTTTGTGTTATGGTTGTTAATGTTATATTTAAGTAAGCACAACAAAATATTAGGGCTATGACGTCACATAGTAATATCCTCATTAGCTCCACTAGTGTAAGTGGTTTGATGGACTATCGTAATAATGAAGTTTAATTTACGAGCATAAAGAGCACTCTGCAAGAAATAACAATACTCGTGGTTCTAGAAAAGTAATTCAATAGGGTTAGCTGAACTGGGGGGGTTGTATTGGTGATTATAATGATTATTATATATATAATATTGCAAATCATATTTTAATCAACAACATAGAAAATGCAGAAAACTTATGAGATTTTGAATTTCGTGGGCTACCCTGTGCGTTTTTCCTACAAGTAAGATACTAATAACTATTACGAGCCTAAAGCAGAGATAGGTCGTAGGGTCCCTACAGGGTCAAAAACTACTGGGGCCAAAGGTCAGCTTCTGAAAGGAAGATTCGGCCCCGATACGAAAGGCAACGAAGGAACAGGAGTGCGTTTTTAGTCAGTATAAGTTTGACACTACCTATCTCCCGCTCCACCCAAGGGCGAGGAGATGTCATTGGATGATTTTTCCACCTACAAAAAAAAACGCAGAGATTATTTTTAAATTTTCTTATTTTGTATACATGCTTATTTATCTGTAATTCTGTATCTTAACACGTGTTATGGCAAATGAGTTATCTTTATTAATCTTTAAAGATCCAATATCTTATGTACTCCCATCGTTGATTTAAAGAAGATATTTTTTACCATTGCAATAACCTTCACTCGTCACGATAACTGACACTAAACCCCCACCAATCCCATAAGACGACCTTGAACAAAAACCCGAACTTTCCATCGAGCCAGCACCCTTATAAGTCCAACATAAAGGCACTCGCACACCGACCGTGATTGTTCGCGCCTTATACAGCAACGAAAGCTATGCTTATAACTTTTGATGCGATGAGATAAAATATTAATGGTTTTATGAATATGGTGTTCAAATTGTAGGTTTGGAAGAAGACCGGTGATAATTATGAATCATTATTTTGTAATGTCGGTATATGTGTAGTAAAAGTTTTATGATTAACAAGCGAGGTTGTCAGACGGAAGGATGTCAAGTTATTACGCTTGTCAGAATTAATTTGATTGGTTTATAGCGTGCTTGAAATAGGTACCTACTTATATTTTTATTGATTTGTGATCTGAGTGTAATCTAACTATGAGGTTTTATAATGTAAAAAGTTTAATAATGTAGATTAAGTAGTAGAAATTTTAGGTTGCTACTGCGGAAAAATTGAAATGAGTTACCGTGGCTCGAGAACGCTAATATTAACTGAAGGAACACAAGTGGGTTTGAGTCGGTAAAAATCTGACACTTCCTCTCGTTCTATTTCCTTTTATTTATTTAAATGTTTATGTACATAAGAAATATAAGATATGAAGGAAGAAACAGAAAAAAAGGTACAAAGTTGATGCTTATTTCTTAAGAAATCACTTCCAACATTACTGCGAAAGGAGAGTTGGGAAAAAATAGAGATGTAGACAACGTGTGTGAAAATAGGTACACACAAAATATTTATCAATACTTATCATAATATAACATGCAAATGAAGGACCTCTACCTCCTCTAGAGATTTTTCTTTTTAAAGAAGGTATTTAGGTATCTTAGTATCTTTTTTTTACGTATCGCGCTCTTGGGTGGATTGGAAGGGTGTATCAGACTTTTACTGACTGAAACCCCACTCCTGATCCTTCGTTGCCTTTTATACGAGGGCCGAGATTTCCTTTCAGAAGCAAACCCTTGGCTTCGACCATGCTGGGCCCCCACTGTTTACATCTCCTTGAGGTAGTATCTAATGAGGACAAATACCTAAGTTTGCAGCAACACGGACATAAACAGCAAGAATCAAATCTAAGTCAGTCATTTAGTCTTTTGTGCCCCTCATAAGGGACTCCTAAACAAATTACCCAGTTACAACTATTATACCTACTTTACCTTTCAGTTTAAAGCTTATTATTCGCTCCACATCGCCTCGCCATTCAGTGTACCGACAGCCTAACAAACTATTGTTATTATTAAGTATGCACATAACTTAAAAGACGTTAACTAAGCTACCATTTATCTAAGACCTCTACATTGTAATAATTTTCAAACAAATATATTGGCAGGACAGGTCTAGTTATGCTGGTGTTAAAACCAGTATAGGATGAGCTCTAGGAGCGACAAAGGATGAGGCCGACCGCATAAGGCAACGGCGATCCCGATTTTCGGCCACCACAGGCGCGGGCTTGTGAACAGTGAGCAATGGGTAGCTCGCTGTCCGATCGTCCGGTAACTGTCCGGACCGAGCCCAAGTCGTCGACAACGCGCACTGTTCCCGCGCGCCTAAAGGAATTGTCAGCAACAGCAGGGGCCCAGTTGGGTCGAAACCTACCGGGGCCAAAGTTAGTTAGGGTTTTTAGTCAGTAAGAGTCTGACACTATCTCCCCCACACCGCCCGAGAGCGGGGGTTGTAATAAGATGATTTTACCTCTGGTAGCGAACTACTTGGTTTGGATGAGGGATCAAGTTATGGTAGTAATGTTTCTTCATTATGTAATGATGTTTCTTACTTGTTTATATACAAGTCACGATCTAGTCGTCTTGAAACCTTCCTGGCTTGACGCTATTGATATTGTTTAAGGGAATAAAGATAGTTTTCTGTGAAGAAACTGCGACTTTACAGCTGCATTTCATTGTGGAGTATATTATTGGTGTTATTGTGAGTAATTCTACAGTTCCGGATACTGTATATACAGCTGGTCTATTTTATTGTTAATTGTCACGTGCAGTTTGTTTGTTGAAGCTATATAAACAGTATCATACCTAGAAAATTCACGTGAATATTCTCATGTTTGACCATAGAAGTCGCCAGATAACAGTGGAATAAAATACAATGACCTTTTCCTAATATCTCTGCATAAGTACCTGAAAAACTAACAATGAACTGCTTTTCATTACTAGGCCATGTAAAGAATCACGATACATGTCGATTCAAGACAGCTTTATGTCTTTAATTCCGTTTTTTTAAATAAAGAATGTCAACACATGAGGAGGGTCAATGACCGTTTTTCTACGATTATCTGGCGCCTACTTTAGCATAGCATAATCAGCCTTATAACCTTTTAACAGCTTTATTCCGCCAGGGTCACTCATCAACGACCAAACAGTCCATCTCGTCAGGTCTTCTGTCACCTTTGGAGATTGAAGAGCTAAACGAGATGGTGTACCGAGTCGCAAACACGATCCTGGCGAGTATGGCATGAAAACACTCGTTTGACCAATTCGACGATAATAAATGTTTATTTTGGCCTGAGTCCCACTCAGACCTTCTGACTAGGAGTGAATGGGCCTCTCATGAAAGACATATGCCATCCACCACGCAGGCTAAGTGGATGGCACATGTCTTCGAATGTTTGGTTCTAGGACATGTCGGAAAAACGGTAAATGAAATCATTTACCGTTTTTTTGAGAGTATAGTAATGAAATAAATTACACAAAGTAAGTACGATGAACCACCGCAGTCAATTCTGCCTGGTCACTTAAAAAAAATGTCGCTTGTATCTTGCGGCGCGGCGCCAAACCAAACCCTTTGAATTGATAAACAGTAAGAAAAGAAAAATGAGCTTAGCGGTGGTCAGGCGGAAGTGTCTTTAATGGTACCTACAACTCATAAGCCGGAGCCGCACAAACACTGTGCAAAAACTGCTGTTTTTACTAAATCCAAATGAAAAAGAATTTAAAATAGGTACTTACTGTGTCTATGTAATTTCATGATGAACAATATCAGCCTGACTAAAATTTGCTGTAAAAAAACCTTAGTCTTGAGTTTTTATTTCTCATCCTCTCTACTATTTCTAGGCTCTTTGATCATTATCATCATCATCATCATCTGCAGCTCAATTTCTTCCAGTGCTAAAGATCTATTTATATGAGTGATAACTTTTCAAGACTCATTTTGAACTTGTAAACTCAGTAAAAATCTATGCTGATCTTTTAAATTGGTGATTAATCTCTAAATAATCGTTCTAAATAAAAATACTATAAACAAAAATCCTGTCTTATTATAAGTTACCGTGATCGCTGCTTTAGGGTTTTTATTCCTCTCCCTCCCTCAATATTACACACTTTTTTGCAACACATTTTTATCCGATTTTTTATCGACACTTTTAAATTGGTCACATCACTATCACACCACAAAAAAACCACTAAAACACTGAAAAGTCGTCTTTTAAGTAACTGATTCTTTAAACCACAAGTAAATAGACTTAATAATTTATCATAATGTACCGCTTAACTTTTATCGACACTTTCAAATTAGTTACATCATTATCATTTAAAAAAAAAACACGGGAACACTGAAAAATTGTCTTATAAGTAATTGATCTTTTAAATCCCAATAAAACTCTAATTAATCAATAATTTATCACAATGTACCACTTAAATACAATAACTGCAAGAATTAAATAATTGTTTCACACTTTTGCAGTTTTCACGTTCGTAAGTTTCAAGTCACGGTACAACACTGAAAATTTTCAGCTGAAAGATAATTGTAAAAGGTAATCAACACTATCAAATTAAGTCGTATCAGTCCTGACGTGTGACTGATAGTAGATTAGTGATAACAGACGACCTTCCGAGGTATTTTGACTGATATTATTGTGATTTTGAACGTGGTAATTAGGTACTTAATCTGAATGTATTTCTAGCAAATTATTATATATTTTTTAATCGGTACAGCAGACTTATCACACGGTTTTTTTTGCGGATTTAGGCGATTATGAGTTACTAGCTTATGCCAGCGGTTTCGTTTGCTTGAAAAAAGCTATTTCCATACAAACTTCGGACCCCTGTTTCATCCCCTTTAAAGGGTGAATTTTAGAAAATCTTCTCTAAGTACTCGCCTACGTCGTTACGCTAATAGTCCTAATAGAAGCGTTAAGTAGACAAAGGTGTTATCTGACAAAAAAAAACGACTTTTTTACTTGAACATAGGTTTTAAGGCTTATAGTCCCTTGAACCATCTTATCGAAATTATGTGGACGCAACTCTCGCACTCGCCTAGGCGGTAGTACGCAAATCTGTGCATTTATTTACGGCCAGTAGCGCCTGGAAAGCGCTTTAAATCCATTTTCTTTGCGAAATATTGACTGATTTTCGTATGCAATATTCACTTTGAAGAATATTTAACCACCAATTTTTGTGTAAAAATGTTTGTAAAGGTCCAAGCCGTTTCGAAGGAGTAGGGAAAAGTTGCGAAATTGCTAAATATTTTTTATAGACAAAATAATTAATAGCACCAAAATGTTGTTCATGAATCTTTAATAAACATTTTTTTTTTAAAACCTATTAACCTGGCCGTTACCGAGGAGTAGGCTTCAGAAAGTCACTGTTTTATGGCACTTTTCGGGCCTTAACTGATGGTAAATCGATCCATGGATTTAAAACACATCAATTCTTATTCGTAACTAATAGGGATAAACGTAATTTTAACATATATAATACATTTAATTTGGAGTTGTAATTATATATATTAAATACGTTAAAATTACATTATTTTTGACATGATTTTAATAATTATTATTTTTTTATGACATTGTTTCCATTATTATTCCTATTATTTTTACATTATGTACTTTCATTATTATTTTTATTTTTGACATTGTTTTCATAATAACTATTACCTTTTTATTACTTTTATGGTTATTATGTTAAGGTTTTTGAATTATTATTAATGTGTGTGTCTATAATTTATATATGTGGTGTTAAAATGTAAGTGTAAATTGGCATTAACTTATATTGTCAGTCAGTTTCTCCTTTTATATATGCGTATATTATATAGACTGTAGCTTCTACCAATAGCTCGCGTGTATGTAGAAAATTGCGCCAAGGGTACATACTCTTGAGATAAAAAGCTCCATATGTTCTATTCCAGGATATGGTCTACCCATTTACCAAGTTTCATCCAAATCCGTTCAGCTGTTCGAGCGTAAAGAACTAACAAACATATATACACACACGCTCACAAACTTTCGCCTTTATTATATTAGTGGGATTATAATTATATTATGTGATAATATATTATGCAAAGGCCTTGAGTATTTCTGTACATCATGCCATAGAATAAAACTATTTAATTAAGATTGTATTGGTTTTCACCTTACAAGGGTAACAATCAATATTGAAACTGTGAATTAGGAAATACTCTATGCAAAACTAGCTTTTCCTCACGGCTTTTCTCGTGTCCCGTATTAAGGCGTATAGTCCCTTGAACCATCTGACCGACATTATGTGAACGCAACTCTCGCACTCGCCTAGGCGGCAGTACGCAAATCTGCGCATTTATTTGTGGCCAGCAGTGCCCGGAAAGCGCTTTAAATCCATTTTCTCTGCGAGATATTGATTGATTTACATATGCAATGTTCACTTTGAAGAATATATAACCACCAATTTGTGTAAAAATGTTTCTAAAGGTCCAAGCTGTTTCGAAGGAGTAGGGAAAAGTTGCGAAATTGCTAAATATTTTTGTTCATGAATCTATAATAAACATATATTTTTTTCAAACCAATTGACCTAGCCGTTACGGAGAAGTAGGCCTCAGAAAATCACTGTTTTATGGCACTTTTCGGGCGCTTGGCCCTTAAATGAACTGTACATATTTCCGAGGTTACATAACACACAGCACACACTGTAATATCTGAAGGAGTTCTCGTATCATACCAGTACTTCATCATCAACATGTCAACCGAAAGACGACCACTGTTGGACATAGACCTCCTCAAGTGTCGCCACAACGACCCGATCGGATACTAGGTCAGCCCACCTCGAGGGAGGTCTTTCAACGCTGTGTCTTCCGGTAAGCTGCCGCTACTCAAGAACCATTTCTAGATCAGTATATAAGAATGGTTCTTGAGTGGCGACCGCTGTAAGTACTGACTTAAAGTTTTAAGTACAACTAACAATAAAAAAAACTGTTACCTCATTACAATGTTATTATTATTCTGATTTTTCTATCACTTAATGGTTTGCTGAGAGAAAACTCAACTTTGAGTTAAAATCGCCTTGTGCGAAAACTTAATTATCGCTGTGTATGTTATAACCAGAAGACAGAATTATGTAGAATTATTTAAGCACTTATATACTAATTTCATTCAACGAAAGAATATAATGTGGATACGCCTCAATTCCCGAGATTAATTTAAAGAGCAGATTTTTTAGGACACTATCAGAAAGATAGCAGAAAGAAATTCTTCCTGCTTTAATTCCTCAGTTGACGAATTATCTTTGTTTTATTTGTCATAAATATGTTTGAGGTTTTTATTATTATTTATTTTTAATATTGTTGGCGCAGGAGAAAAATGTTTGGAAGGACTTGAGGGAGGCTTTTGCCCAGCAGTGGGACAGCAAAAACTAGACAAAAAAAATGTTGGGCACACGGAATTTTTCAATATAAATTCCGTTAAGATCCATATCAATATCAACATTTCGATGCAAGTAAGTACATGAAAAGCTCTTCCAAATTTCGATATCTGGTTATGAATTATTTTGGTGTACCTACAATAAAAAAATGAAAGAATATTAGTCTTTCATAATTTGTTACCTAGTTATAAAAAATAACAATACATAAAAAGATACTATGACGTACAGAAAAACATGTTATCAAGCTATTTCCCCAATCTCTAACATTGTTTTTATCAAATGTTACATTTTTCTATCGGTCATATACTTAGCAAGAATTAAGATAATGGTACTCATAAATTAATGACAGAAGGCCGCAAATTCGAGTATTAAAGATATATCAATCAAAGGGATTACGGAAGAATGTGTTTTGCTCGATATTTTCATAGTGCGATTATTATGGGGGGAAATACAGATTATAAATTAAAACAGATTAACTGAGATAAATATTATACACGTGTCCGAAAACATTGGTAAGAAGCCACATATCATAAAACACGTGCCTTTGATGGATGGTCCATTCTGTTAGGCCTTAAATTCAGTAAAGCTTAGAGATTACTTCGCTGCAAAAGAAATAAAGATATCCGCAGTAGAAATAAGGTTTGCCGAATAATCATTAATCTGAGGTAAAGCATAGAAGACATACGTTTTGTGCAATCGAGTCTGTAGCACACGAAATGTTTGCATGGCATGCATATATGTATAAAATAATTGACTTGTATATAATTTACTGTGTTTGTAAAAATAGCACATAAGCAATTATATGACAAAATAGAACCTTTATATAGCATATAAAGGTTCTATTTTCACCGACTAAAAAAAGATAGTCTGTCGTCTGCGCTGCCCTTTAAGTGACAGTGAACAAAGCATATATAACACTTGGTAGATCGTTCTGGACGACTGAAAGGTTCTGGAGTGAGACAATAGGTGTGTTCAGTCAGTAAAAATCTTGTGGGGCCGTGATACTCACTATATCCTAGAGCGGAACAAGCCATTAGATGATCTTCAGCCTCATTAAAAATGTAGATTGTTTTCATGCACCATGTCTAGAGACTGTTTAAAATGAAACGGTGACCAGTTATAGTCTTGTACAAGAAGTGAAACTAAAGTCCAATATCAAAAGTTTTGTCTAGATAAGGCCTTGGTACCCTGGCGTACGTGAGGGTCGGGCAATGAGCAATTCATGAATCAATCTAATCGGCTCCGATAAGACTGTAATAATAGAAATGTCTTGTAAGTGTGAGTCAGGCTTTAAAAACAGCTCGTGTTTTTGGTTTTTTTTTTTCAGTATGTAGGTATTAAGCGGGAACTACGAGTATATAATAATAATATTCCACAACTATCACACAACACCGTAATTTCGTCTGGGTGTAATTTATCTGTGAATAAGTATATTTATCAATTGTCTAGTACCCATAACACAAGCTCTGCTTAGTTTGGGAATAGACGGCGTTGTGTGATGGTTGTGGAGTATTATAATATATTATTGTATTATAACTAAGGCCCATAGACAAAATACACAAATAATAATCTTACAAAATAATATAATTTTATGTGTCTACAATACTGATATCTTGTCAAGAATACAGTTCATCAAATCGATATTGATGATCTCACTACCCTCACTTAATCAACGCCTCAACTGTTAACTAATTACAATTTTATAACAATAGATGACACATAACGCCAAAAATATCAGGTAACTTAAGGGTTGCCAACCGTACTCAAATAATTATAGAGTATTGTACTCTATTTTGACTAGGAGTACTATATAATCTGCGAACGCAGTAGAGTACGCCATAATACTCTAGGTATTTTGATTCTGATTTTGAATTAAACTGAATGAAATCTTACTATTTCAGTATTTTATTAAAATAATTTGTCTTTTCTTTCCTTTTTTGTTAACCTTCATTACCTTTCAATAGTGGAAATCACAGACACAATAGAAAGACAATAGGTGCGCGAACGCCAGCGTTCGCTTGGGGTTTAGTAAATTAAAATAATTTACACTAAATTATAAAATGGTAAAGTTTGATTTGTGTTTTTTTTTTTTTAATTTATAAGTAGTAATCTCTGAAAGTAAGTACTGGTCCGACTGCTAATTTTTTTCACCGATAGAAAGCTGTTTTACTGCTAAGTGACATAGGCTACATTTTATGTAGATGCACGGGTGAAGCCGCGAGCAGAAGCTAGTAACTACATAATAAGCGTTTTGGGAATACATTCATTACGCGTACAGTTAAGGATTGGAAGTCCCTGCCTGAGTCTGTGTTTCCTGTTATGAGTTTGTGATGTGAGTCTGTTTTTCCTGGTTAGTGAATAGGTTGCTTATAAGCTAGCGTGCTAAATCGTCAGGTGAGTTAGTGGTCAAATGCGACCCTATACATAATAAAAGAAAAAAAATAATAATACCACGACATGTTTATTTCGCAAAAAGTTAAACCAGGGTACTCTTTTCTTCTAACAATGTACCTACTCTTAAAGTAACCTTCTAAGATCAGGAATACTCTATTTTTTTTTAAAGTTGGCAACCCTGCGTACCACATTACCATTCAATAACAAAACAATTCCTACCTTCTTAAGATTGACGCTTACTGATTAAAAGTGCAATCGGAGGCACTTAATCGTAAGCAAGCCCATAATAGTGGCACTATATGGACCAAATACAAATATAGTCAGTCGGTCAACTCGCGCGCATCGCGGGGTCAACGGCCGGGGACGCATTGGCTGCGTTATGCGAAGATGAGACAGTTGCTGAGATGTGCTAGCTGGAGATGGGTTTAACACTAAGACTTGAAGGTTTCCGTTCACTAAACCTGATCTTATATTTGGACCTAAGAAATCCAGATCTTGTCCCTTCCTTTACTTATGGTAACTGTCAAGTATGGATCAGAATGTTGGGCTTGGAAAAGACGAATGAAATAATATTGCATGTAGTGGAGATGAGAATTTTGAGATGGATGTGTGGTGAAAGTTTGAAAGTGGCGCCAGGGACTGAAAAGTTGAAAGGAAATCGTCTGTCTTGACCATACGGTCATGTAGAGGAGGGATGAAACACATATTGTTAAAAGAGTTATGAATTTACATGTGGATGGATGGAGAGGGAGAGGGAGGCCAAAGAAAACATGGATGAATTGTGTGAGAAGTGATATGAAAGAAAAGGGAGTTAGTGATAGCGTGACGAGTGACAGGAAAGAATGGAAGAAAAAAACGTGTTGCGCAAACCACAAATAAAACGGGACAAGGGTAGGAAGATGATGATGGTAACAGATAAATAAATAAACACCGTGGAATTGTTCGAAAGAGTTACAGTGTGCCTGTGTTAATCAAATTACCTTTTTGCTTTAAAAAGGCAATTGGAGGCAGAGCCAGCAGGATTTTAGGCAAGCGAGCCAGGCTTGAAGAAAATCTACAAAAGGGACCCACAAAATCATTGTAAAATGAAAACGAATTTAAAATCTCTCAAATTACAGGTTGTATTTTGGAGAGTGTGCCCGGGAATTCCATGACTGGATTCCGCTATCTCATTTCTACCATCGGACAATCCGTCATACGGCGAGTATCCACCCTTACGTTGTTGAAACCTCTACGGTCCGGAATAAACGTTTTGCCTCGTCGTTTATATCGCGTACGTCGAAGGACGGGAACAATTTGCCAGCTGCGGTCTTCCCGTCCGAATATAATTGGGTGTCTTCAAGGCTAGAGTGAATAGGCTCCATTAACGATTGCATCACTGCTTATCATCAGGTGGGATCGCAGACAAGCACTAGTTTCTAACAGTGAAAAAAAAAACACGTAAGCCGCAGACATCTTACGTAGCGATAGCCCTATAGGCCGTTGTTTACGTTGTCTTTATTGATAATTCATCCATCTTATATCACGTAACCGCATTCATACAATTTACAGTTTCCCCCTTATACCTTGGCCTAGTATTACTTTTTATGAGTGTTCAGAAATATTACGTGATTTCGCATAGTTCTTAGTTCGTTAAAATTGTTGTATTACAGTTTATTACAATTTAATTATTGTGTTAAGTAATTTTATGAATAAATAAATATGACTTACAATCATTAACTTACACGAGTTTGTACCATATAAAATATACAGTAAAATAATAATTAGTAAATATTATTTACTGGCATTAAGGCATGAACCAGCCGCAGTGAGTAATCTAAGGCATGGATCAAGATCTGAGCAAGTGATGCGAATATCACTTAGGCAACGATTATGAAGCAAATGCACCATTACTTAGTGTAATTTCTCATTGAAGACATACTGTATAATATCCTGGAGGATATAAAGGGTGTACACTATTTTATACACCGGTCGAAGACCAACGTTGTTATCATCAATTTGATTTGTGTTGACGATACCCAGACATTTTCTTTTCGAAGCTTACTGGGACAATGGATTGTGCGAAAGACAACCCCAGGACCTCGGAACGAAGGCATAGAAAGAACAGGAGTGGGTTTCAGACAGTAAGTCTAACACGCCCTCCTGCACCGCCCATGAGTGCGAGAAGTCATTGGATTTCCCACCCAAAAAAAATAAAACAAAAAAAGGACATTTTTAATTAATAAACCTAAATATTAAGAGTTTGAAATTAGAAATATAAACATCCAAAACAAATTTACGTATGGCGGCAATTCGGTTGCTAAAGACACTACATACTAATAAGCCAATAAAAATTTATGGCTTTTGTCTCGCCACCAAACATAATTTTAAAACAATAAAAAATCGCTATAACTAACCGCCATTTCTATTCCATACACGTCTTCTCAACACATTTTATTCCCATAAATTCATGACAAGATTATTAACCAAACGCTTGACTACTCGACTAGTCCAAAATAACGTCCACTTGCATTACGAGTCTCTCGATACAATTCGTCATACCGAATGATAGGTTGTTACTCATACGTATTAACTCGACTAAAATTAGAGTCTGAACGAAGCATTAAAAAGACGAGACACTGGTTTGAATATCGAACTGTTTATTTTTTTTAGGCGGGTTTTTTTTTCGAGTGTATTTCAGTCATCATCAATCACCATTATTATCATTTCTGCCGAAAGACGTCCACTGTTGGACATAGGCCTCCCCCAAGTGTCACCACAATGAACGGTCCTGTGCGTCTCGCATCCATTGGATTTTCGCAACCCAGGTCATCGGTCCATCTTAACGCTACGTCTTCCGGTACGTGATCGCCATTCAAGAACCTTTCGACCCCTACGGCCATCTGTTCTGCGAGCAGTGTGCTCTGCCCATTGCCATTCAAGTTTGGCGATTCTTCGTGCTATGTCGATAACCTTGGTTCTTCTGCGGATATCCTCATTCCTGATTCGATCAAGCAAAGAAAATTCGGGCATAGGCCTTTTCACTTCCATTGCCGTTTGGGAGAATTTAAGTGTTCTGATGAGGCCCATTGTGAGCGACCACGTTTCGGAGCCATATGTCATCACTGGCAACACACACTGGTCATAGACTGTCGTCTTGAGTCACGTATTCGTATTTCAGTGACTCTTTTTAATTCAGTATTCGCAAATTGATTCCAAATGGCTATTGTGGTGAAAAGTTAGTGTACCTATAATTAGTTATGTGGAATCATTTGAACAGGCGTGATCTCGGTTATAATGGGCCTGAAAATGTTATTTTAATAATGAAAGCTTGCCGAGTTGTCTGACGCAATGTAGTTATTATATAGCATTCTGTATAAAAAAAAAAAAAAATTTTCTAACACGAACTTAATACTGGCTGAATGTAAATAACGGAATTTAACAACGAACACAAAAAAAAAATACAATTATTTTTTTCTTTTTTCTAGAGCTTGACTTTACTAAAATGGTTGTAATGGAATGTAAACTTTTTTTTGTGCGGTAATAACTTCAAATTCTGAATTCAAAATTATCAAATAAGCGATCTTTGACAGTCGTTACGGGAAATCAGAAAATCCAAAATAGAGTCGTCGGGTTCTTTAGACCGGGACCGCGGTCAAAACTACCACCTTCACAGACAGATGAGCTGTCTATTTGCACAGTCTCACTTAACATAGAACCACTTAAAATTCAATTATTGCAATGTTCCGAAGTTTGAGTACTACGAGTATAAGGACTGTTGTCAAAGAAAGATTGGTCAATCAATATATTTGCAATGTGGTGTGTCAAATGTCGCGATAGGTTTACCGTTTGTAATCCTGGGCGAATGTCAAGTTGTTAACCATTTTTATATTTTTTTTCGTAATTCACACTGAGTTATTCCCATATAACTCCTGAAACGTGGGCGATACAAATATTTGTTCCACCATATTAAGCACTGCGTCAACCATACTATCAATTGAATTACATAAATAAGTTTATGGTCTTAATTTCCTGTAGTTTTGTAAAGTAAGATTAAAGCCTGAACTACATTAGACCGACGCACACGTGGACCACACCTGATTTGTACATAGAACGACGTCGCGTGGCGTGGATCTAGTGTAGCTCTACAAGTCTAGTTTCTATATGAAATGTATGGAGACCGATGTGCCCAGATTGGCGTACGTAGCACATTTGTGTGTACAGTGTAGTTCTACGTTAAGTAGTCGTCCTGTAACTGGGTTGTTTAAGTCTGATAGGCAGTCGCTTCATGTATAACACGGGTAGCTATTCAGCAACGTCCTGTATTGGTTTGCAAGAGTGAAAACCGACCCTAAACTAGTCGGGAAAAGACTAGGGAAATGACGTATTTTATACAGTAAGGACTACTACATACTACTACTATCTTCAACTACAACAACAACTACTACTATTCATAGAGTGATTACGATAACGTCCTTGCATCACACAAAAGGTGCCAACACCAGACCAAATAACAGTTACAAAAAACAAACATGACGCACCAAATTCAACGCTAATCACTATTGCTCACAATTTGACACATTTCCTAAACATTTGACATATTTCCGAGATATTAACGTCTGCGGGACACTTTTGACAATTGCAATGCAATTTTGCATCTGCCACTCAGAATATAGAGTAGCCATTAGGTATTTTTATGCGACTTTGTTGCATTCAACATAAAAATTTTTTGACCCTCCAAATCCTGACTGTCGGTAATTTTATGCGAAGGGCATTACCAAAACTAACAACAAACATCACACTAATAACTTAAAAAGGCGAAAGTTTAAATTAGCATGTTACTTCTTAACACTCATCTCAACGGCAACACGGAGCACGGAGTGGAAATTCCGAGATCTGTGATTGGCCAATTCACGGTCCGCTCCACTCGACACAGATTCCCTTCAGTGGAAACCTTATCCTGGTCTTGCGGACAGTGAGCAATGGGTAGCATGCTGTCCAATAACTGTCCAGACCAAGCCCAAGTCGTCGACAAATCGTCGATGGTCTGATGGCGTGCAATAAAGCCTACTGGGGTCAAAAGTCGAGCCCCGGTATGAAGGCTTGAAGGAACGGGGTGGGTTCTTAGTCAGTAAGAGTCTGACACTATCTCCCGCTCTGCCGAAGAGCGGGTGTTGTCATTGGATGATTTTCCCCACCAAAAAAAAACCTTATCCTACGTGGACATGATGTTCCATCAAAAATGATGACACTATTGCCTAGAAGTGACTTATAAGTGACTAGTGTCACTTTTAAGTCACTTCTACACACGGAGACTCAATTATGATTTCTGTCTCGTCTGCAAACTAATCTATACTACAATAGAAGTTTAACTAAAAGCCAGTACACCGCGGTACCCGGCGAGTGGAATGCATGAGTCAAATTGATTAAGCATGCGTTCAAAGTGGCCTTAATTTTGAAACAGGCAATTTTGCGACATTTTGTTTTTAAGTCTCTGTTTTTATGTAAGATTTGCCTTTTTTAGGTTTTAATTGTTTTTTATCGAGATTATTGGTTCGGGTTAGTCGTGGGAAGTTTGTTGTGAAATTTGATGACAAGGACTTCGACGGTATAGTATACCTTCGAAGTCGTGTCGTTAAACGTCGTTCTCCATAGGAAACGACCAATTTGGAACCGTGCACTAGCTTCTGACGTTTCATAAGTGCCCATGTAGGCCTATGTGAAATAAAAAACTTTTGACTTTGACTTTGACTTTAAATAGAACTAAGAAGTTAGTTAGACTGCACTGATTGAGCAATTGGCTGCCGCGCTGCGTATCGCGGGTTTGATTCAAGCCACAGCATACCTACCTATTATATTGGACACTTCATCTCCTAGGGCAGCAAAAAAAATACCACATGTTTTTTCTTTTTTTCTATGTTGGTTTTGAATAATGGAATATTGACTACTTTATTATCTGCTAACTACCTCTGCTAATTGAGCCAAAAACCGTTTCTAATAAAGAGTCCCGGGCTGTGTCTAATTTGAAGACTATAATAAGAGAATCAGCAGATTTTGAAGAGACTAAATACGCTGGTTAACGTTACTATACTATACTGGTCTCAAAAATGTAAACGATTTTACTAGTTTGAAAAGAAGAAAAAGAAGAATATGCTAATTTCAAAATGTGACGTAAGAAAAAGCAACTGCATTACACCGGCTCCCACATGCACAAAATCCCGTACCTACCTACGTAATTGCCTCTCCCCATTTCACTCGATAACACCCTGATTACATCTCTGTGTTTCCCAAATGACGGCAATAAAACCTGCAAGTAAAGAGTCCTGGAGATAAGGCGATAGCGTTGCATCGTCGATAAATGTCGGTGTAATTATGTTGTAACAATCAATATGGCCGACCTTCCACTCGATTTGTTTTGAAGGTGTGGTCTAGCACGGATTTCAATAAATTGTTTACTGATTTGACGATAGGTTTTTGTAGATACAACTCTCGATTGTTAGCATGGGAACATTTGAATCATCATCATCGACATTTCAGCCGAAAGACGTCCACTGTTGGACATAAGCCTTCCCCAAGTGTCACCACAATGAAAAATTCAGTGCGTCTCGCACTCATCGGATTCCCGCAATCCTTACCAGGTCATCGATCAACCTTTTAGGAGGCCTTACAACGCTACGTCTTCCAAACTGACGTCTTTCTTCTAAACTGAAGAACGCAATATACGTATGTATTTAATCAAGTGACTAGCACTCATACTATATGACTATTTGCTAATCCAGGACATGTCCTACAAGTGTACCAAGTTTAATCATTCGAGCGTAAAGAAATAATAAACATACACATACTCTCAAACTTTCGCTATTAATGTGGTTAATAATAACTCTATGTGCTGTTTTCTTTATTATTGATAAGCCCGCGTTTTGACCGCTGTCACACCTGATAGTAAGCGATGTTGAGGTTGACGATGGGACACGCATGCTGCTCATTTTATAAAAGTAAAGCGTATACACCTAGATTTAATGTCAGTTTCGTTATTAAAGTTGTCAAACTGATGATCAGAATGTTGGGCTGTGCAAAAGACGGTTGTAAAAAGATTGCACGTACCGGAGATAAGAATGTTGAGATGGATGTGTGGTGTGACGAGAACGGATAAAGTGAGGAATTAGTATATTAGAGGAAGTTTGAAAGTGGCGCCAGTGACCGACAAGTTGAAGGGCAATCGTTTGTATGGGTATGGTCATGTAAAGAGGAAGGATGAAATGCATGTTACTGAAAGAGTTATGAGTATTGAGTATACATGTGGATGGATGGAGAGGGAGAGAAAAGTCAAAGAAAAGATGGATAGATTGTGTGAAGAGTGATATGAAAGAAAAGGAAGTTAGTGATAGCATGACGAGTGACAGGGTAGAATGGAAGAAAAAAAACGTGTTGCGCCGACCCCAAGTAACAACACAAAAAAACATAATAAGGCAAGGCAAGACAAGACAAGAAGACAAGGGCAGGAAGATGATGATAGTTATTAAAGTGGTTATCAACTGAGCAGAACAGTTACGATTTTTCTAAAATAATTGACATAATTCTTGGTTATCATTAAACGTTCTTACTTATTTAGTATCTGCACATTTGAATTGAGTTGAGCACTATCATAGGCATGTAGGTCTCCGATTATCACAAATATTATGGTGAAAAAATATAAAAAAGAAAGTTCGACATACATGGATAGTAATGTCTAATTAGAACAAGTACATGTGAATATTTGGCAGTAAGGCTCTTGAAGATTGTGGGTGGCGCCTTATTAGTGAGCTGTGTAGAGTTGTATGTGACTATAAGCGCTCATTATGCCAATTTCGACTAATCATAATGACTATTATCATCTAGGTACTGAGTTTAACTACAAAAAGTCCTTAATAAGGAAGCTTAGCTTTCACTGTTGACAGTTATGAGCATTTTTTAGGTGGGAAACAGAGAGAGAGAGAGAGACAGAGCAGGAAGACATGTCAGATTTTTGGCTAAAACACTTATATAATCCTCCTTTGCCCTGTATTCCAGGACCGTGGGTTTTCCTTTCGGAAGTCAATATATGGATCCTTCGCTAGCATTACTGCTTCGCATAAGCAGGCGACAGTGCCATTCCTCCTCGTTCGGCTGTTATGGGCCTACCGCACTCACAAGTTTCATCTCAATTTTGCCTTCGCAGGCTGCCTGTCCAAATCAACAATCACAAATCCTACAGCCGAGTAACGGCCTTCGCTTTACTATTCTTTAAATTTTTTTGCCTATTTTTTCTCACTCCTGGGCACCTCCTTCCACTCTTTCGAGGGCTTTCGAGGGCCCGCGGCATTACTACACCGGTTTTAAGAAATGGAAACCATCACTAGTCTGAATTAAACCACAAAACCTATAAAAACCGCGGCCATCCCGTTGACTGGCGATCTGTTCTAGTGACGTAACCTATATATTTTATATTTTCAGCACAGGATGCGGGTACTTGATACTAATAGCATATACATTGACCCGTCGCGTGTCATTCACCTTGTAGTAACATCTGGGTCATTTTTTGCAAACGGCGCTAAGGTTTGAGACACAGTGGAAATTTAAAAAAATACTTGGTATAATAAAATTAAAAAAAAAGTCTACTTTCAATATACTTAGTTGAGAACCCGCTCACATACCTGCACTTTTAGACCAATTTTCTGTTTTTCGCACTAGTGCGGAAAAGTGCCCGAGTTCGCCTTGGCCACAACTTATTATTTACATATATCGTATCACGCTAGGCAATAAGTGACCCTCACGAGTTGCGCGTCCGACCAACACTTGTATCAAAATATTACTATTTCCGTGTATTCCATTTTTTTTACTACTAATATTACGTATTGATGTCGAGGTCAACTTATGGTGAAAGAAAGAAAAATCGGTTGAAAATCGGTTGTACTTAAGTAGGTACCTACTTTACGAAATAATAATTAGGATCTTTAGGATACAAAGAAAAGTATATTTCTTAGGTAGAGTTGTTAAACCGTTTGCTGAAATCGCTGAAATAGTCACGAGTAGCTGCTAAGGTCACAATTTTATTACGCATATGTGAATTACAGTTTACAAAACTAAAAATTTGTCCTTGTTTAAAAAAAAAAATGTCAATGTTTGTCTGATGTATTTTTTAAGCAAGATAGTATAGGTAGTATAAAGACATGTTATATTGTTTTTTCCTGTTTCCTTATTTACTTTATTTAATTGCTAGTATAAATTAATTCATTAAATATATTGTCTTTCTATTGTGTCTAATTACCACGATTGAAAGGTTAAACAAAGTAAATAATGAAATATGAAAAAAATATATATTTTGGACATGTCTTTATGTACTGGGGACTAAATAAATAACAAGAATTCAAAGACACAATAATTCGGTTGCAGACAAATACAATAAATTTACTCAAGTTTACTTAAAATTATAACCCTAAAATAAAGGGGAACTTTATAATATAATTATGTGTGATGCGTAGACAAGTATTATAAAGGCAAAATTTGTATGTAATATAAGTATGTTTGTTACTCCTTACCAAATATTATTAATTGACATTATTATTACTAAATTATTTATTGTCATTTTTAAGTTTAATATTCGTATACAAATGTAATTGTTCAAGAATAAATACATCAATCAATCAATCAATCAAACTGAATGGATTTGAATTAAAAGGCACACGAATAGAGTAGGATTAGAAGGTAATTTTTTTTCATCCCGTGAGTATGTTCCTTTGGGATAATATTTTACTATTTCACGCGAGCTATGTTACTGGAAGAACCCACAATTAAAATAAATATATACAGGGTATAAGGGACCGGTCTCTGCAAGCTTTACCTAAGGATTTTTTCGTTTCCTGAAAAATAATCTTGACAAAGGCTGTTCAGTTTCGTCTACTGAGGAAGTCCTTGAAGTTTACGGAGGTGTCTGTCACTGTATATTATTTTTGGGGGGGGAAATATAGAAATTTATGTGTATAAAAACTTGACCTTACCTGTACCTTTCTCCAGAACAAAACACTTGACCAACAAAGAAAAAAAACATTGCAAAAAATCCTTGAACAAAGTCACAACAATTAAAATTTCAATATCACTGCACAATGCACATCTTCACTTGTCAACTAATCTTAACCGACTGCCGAGAATTAGGTTATATTAGTTTAGACAGATTACGAAACGTTTGCTTGTCTCGCGAACGGAGAAAGAGTAATAAATGCCAATGTCAA
The DNA here is from genome assembly GCA_929112965.1 of Mythimna albipuncta. NCBI lineage: Eukaryota > Metazoa > Arthropoda > Insecta > Lepidoptera > Noctuidae > Mythimna > Mythimna albipuncta. The sequence continues at coordinate 19,406,436 of OV815979.1, read as the reverse complement.
ATAAATAAGCACTAAGTCCGAACTAAGTTACTTTAAGTAGCGAGTATGTGCGAAAATAATGAAGGTCGGGCATGGTTAAAATTTTAAATTGGCCAACGTTTTGTTTTGGTAATTAAAATGAAGGTGTGTTCCATTCACTGTTAATCTCGATAATATTTTGAACGGATATGTAAGAAGAGGACGCGTGTTACTAAAATAGTTATGAGTATACGTGTGGATAGATGGTGAGAGATGGAGACCAAAAAACAAATAGATAGGTAGATTGTGTAAGGAGTGATATGAAAGAAAAGGGAGTTAGTGATAGCGTGACAGGTGACAGGACTGAATGGAAGAAAAATGATGTCATACGACCCCAAGTAACATAAGGGCAGGAAGAAGATCACGAACGGTTTCACTGTCATGGCTCATTCCAAAAACATGATTTATGTTTTCGGAATCAAAGTTGGCTACATTTTGCGAGTGTTTATCAGTAATCCAGATTTTAGCTATTAAAAGCAAATGGACACTATAAAATCCAATAAGTTTAAATGGATAGTTTTATATTATTTAACTTGACTGAAAAATAAATTAATTTTACAGTCAATCAAAGCATTGACATAAACCATTTAAATGCACTTTTAAATTGACATTATTACTTCTTTCTTTATTATGGTACAAATTAATATTACATTCTATTTTTTTTAACAATATCATTACATAAACATTTATAATTATTAAAAAAATAGTAGTTTTCCGAGGAGTCAAAAGCTAGGTTCAAACTAACGGTGGTTATAGCTCCAAAGACAGAAACTACACAATGCGAGCCTACTGTTATGCACTGTTCCTAATGGTTCCAAAATACTACTAAAAAAATATTATTTTTATAGCTGGAAGGTCCAAAGAGGCCACAACCCGTATCTATTTTGATATTTTCTACATTTTTGCTAGATAATATAATGATAGTTGACCAGCGTTATGTACATTATCTAGATTGGTGTCCAATATAAATTTATTTGCGTAAAATCTTGAAAAATTCTAAAATTATATTATATTATTTAGTTTTGTTGATGGGAGCCTTGTTATAATTATAAAGGCAAGGCCACATTAGCAGCTACAACATTTTCGACTTTAAAAGATTAATATATTTCATTGGTTAATAGATTGTAAATCAAACAATATTAAAACAATAACGATATTGATGTTGGGCTTATCGTGGGCAACCTTCAGCTGCAGGTTTTATTAATAATATAATAATATAACAGAGATAGATTGAGCTATAAAATGATCGATGAAGATCGAACAATTGATTACGGTCGGCTAGAATTATATTGACAGCACATTGTGTAGTATTTAACCATACAAGTTGGAATTAATAACATTGGTAATTATTGTGTGAGGATATATTCTTTATTTATTCATTATATACTTTATTGTACACCTCATAATGTGGACAGGATAAATATTTATAAAACTAAATGTATAATTCGCATACACAACTTTCACAACTTTCAGCATCTTTTACACAACTTTCGGATGGACTGGACGATAGGAGATAGATTTGAGGCAGTTAGTATACAAAAATCATAAATAATATAAATTTGACATAATTGACAGATTGAATTTTAAATTACAGATTTTTTTAACATAAATTAGCTGTGATAATAAACACGTAGGTATACGATTTCGAAAGGCTACTTTTTGCGGATTTCAACGTACGATTTTTGAACCATAAAGGCCATTTTTTAATGGATTCTAATAAGCCTGTAAAGCAGAAATGAAAAAATAAATAATAATAACGAGATTATTAAATTAGACTTTAGCAAAAAAATTACATTAAAAAAAAAAGAAATAAAGCCCCCACTGTGTCCCAATCTTTACAAATATTAATCTCATCCCATATACGACCATCCTAGCCTGTTCAGTGGCCACGCAACATGTTCCACCGTCCATATTAGCATGTTCACATGTCTCGGCTGATGTTATCATCTAATTCGTGATCTTTGTGTGTTCAAGAAAAACTAGCTCTTATTAAAACTGTTATTTTGTGTTGGTATGGCCCAGATTGTAAGGATTTCGAGATAAGAGGTTCTTACTTTGTATTACATTTGTGCCATATTTATTCCATTAAGTGTTTACGTCACTCGCTGTCCGACCGTCCGGTAACTGTCCGGATCGAGCCCAAGTCGTTGATGGCGCGCACTGTTCCCGCACGCCTCGAGGAGTTGTCAGCAACAGCAGGCGCCCAGCTGGGTCGAAACCTACAGGGGCCAGGGTTATCCGAAAAAGAGCTCGAGCCCCACTTTCCCACAACTGAACGGAAACAGGTCTCTTCTCTAAGAGAAGGAACTAATTCATTTCTTTAAAATACCTAGAAGTTAAGATTTTAAATTTTAAGTAAGTTTCTGACCAATGCACAGAAAAAATAACAATATTTTTATGATATTATCAACACTAATATTACAAAGAGGTAAAGTTAGTTACTAGAAGGTAATCTCTGAAAGTACTGGTCCGATTACTAAATTTTTTATACAGATAGAAAGCTGCTTTAGTTTTGATGGTCTTAGGCTATATAATTTACGCGGGCGGAGCCGCAAGCAAAAGCTAGTTAGGTATATTTTTCTGACTAGACTGGCATTTAGAAATGCGTGTATCTGACTAATGACAGGCGCATGCGCGTCGAACACTCAGCGGTTATTTTCGCTTCGACGAATAACTGTTGGTGACAAACTGACAAAGTAAATGTATCAAGAGATTTACCAGTATAAGATCTATTTCAGAATACAGGAATCCAAGATTGTCAATCGTGGCTATCCTTTTCTAATAATAATTATTACCAGCATCATTTGAGCCGAAAAACGTCCACTATTGGATATAAGCTTCTCCCAAGTGTCGTTATATCAAACGGTTCTATGCGTCTCGCTTTCATCGGATTTCCGTGGTCCTCACAATCCAACGGTCCAGTATCTCTAGCCAAGTTGATAATCTGCAGTCGTTAACGCTAGTAGAAAGCTTCAAATTTACGGGAATGACGTCATTTCAACGCTCAGTCAACGGTCAGAACAAAAGAAATAGGAGCATGGCCAACTCGAAGCGTTTGCCGCAAGCGAAACGGTTGTAACTTGGCTAGGGGGGCAGGTCATCAGTCCATGGACCAATTCCGTTCTGCGAGCAATGTGCCCTGGCTACTGCCACTTAAGTATGGCAATTCTTTAGCTCCTGCGAATATCTTCATTCTTCATAATACATATTACCCTTTTTAAATCATCATGTAATTTCTCTCGCTCTCGGTGAAACGAGAGGGCTTCTCAGAATTTTGATGACGAAAACCCACCTTTTTCAAGGTGGGAAATCATCCTATGAATTCTCCCGCTCTGGATGGAGCAGGAGGATGTATCATGCTTTTACTGACTAAAACCATACCTATGTCCTGCAGTCCAGCTTTTGCGATTTAGGACCACTTTTCAGAAAATCCTCGCGGCACTATGGGCATGGGCTGTGCTGAATCCTACGGTTATGTTCCTTCATTTTCCCTTATGAGATTCGGTAAAAACATGTAGCAACTCTTGTTAAACGCTTATTTATAAGCCCATTTAATTATTTCTGATCCTTATTATGAAAAGTTCTGCACTATTTTAAATTTTATTATATTCAATCTTTATTCGGATACAGACACTTGAGCAAAGTCGTGAGGCAAATAATAGTTACTAATATTAAAGTTAACTCAAACAAATACTATAATCTTGTTTGTGCAAATTACTTATTGCCTCTTGAACTTTTCAAAGCAAAACAAACATGACTACATCAATGAAAAAAATCAAACAAAAAATTGCAATATCGTATCGTGACTAATTGGTCAATACCCAAGCATGTCCGCTGTTTAAACTATTATCCAATTGTACAGTACTAAATGTCACCATAAATCTCAATGATGGCCAATGGCTGGCCCTTTCTCATGGGCCCGTTACCATGGGAACCGGACTAATAGGATAAATACCTATCAAAACATTGGTGGGCCACTTGATATGGAGTTAATTTTTTTGAAGTGAAAACTTCTTTAGCGGTGTTGAGCACTTTTTCTGTAATGGGTATAAAATCTTAAACTCGCGTCAGGACACGTGACCTGATCGAAAAAGCGTAAGACGGATGTTAAACTTTTTAATGTAAAATAATTGTAATAGTTTTAAAGTGTTAAATTTTTAATGTAATATAAATTGTCATGTTTGTGTACGATAGCGCAATAAATGAATATTGTATTCTACCACATAAATGATAGTACTTTTATACTGATAAAGCAATTGGTGCAAAATTATTCCCTAACCATTCCAAAATATCAAACATGCTCAACGTTAATAATCAAGTTTTCACTTCTGCCGGCACTCCCGGAGTGCAATTTTTTTTTTCTTTTGTGAGAGTTGTTTTGGAGAATAAAGCTAGGCTATTGTTTTCTCAGTTATACACGTATACACCCCTTATTTTGACCAGACTGCAAGAAGGGTTAGGTTTTTCGAGCGTATCGTATTAAAATAATCTACTAGGCTAAAATCATTCCATCTAATGTGGGTCCCGACTGTAATGGACTAAACATGGTTGGAAACTCATCTAATGACCCCCCGCTCTTGGGAGGAGCAGGAGATAGTGTCAGACGCTTACTAACTAAAAACTCACTCCAGTTCCTTCGTTGCTTTTCGTATCAACTAAAATTAAGAAAAACTATTTTTGACAGTTGATTTTTCCGTTCCTTCGTGCCTTTATACCGGGGCTGAGCTACTCTTTCGAAACTAACCCTGGCCCCAGTAGGCTTCGACCCGGCTGGGCCCCTGCTGTTGCTGACCACTCCTTGAGGCGCGCGGGAACAGTGCGCGCCGTAATTTTGGGATTTCATTTTTTTTTACTTTTGACTACACAAAATTAAATATGATCAGTAGTAACGGGTAAGGATAGAGCCCCATTTTTTTTTAAACTAATTAAAAAATAGTGGTGTATATGCATACAATTTTAATTTGTTCAAAACAAACAAATGTTACCGAATCTCAAAAAAAACATATTAGATAATACTTCCATAACAATAAAGACCCGACACTTATATCAATTATGTATAAACAGCCAACAATGTAAACAGATTCAAAAGAGAACAAAAAAGTGACCGAATACCGGCGCACGCGACAGGTGCGAGACCGCCCGAGCTCGCCCGACCACCGCCGAAGTTGCCCGATGGTGGCCGAACGTACTTTTTTTATTTTTTTGCCTTCCCGATATATCGCGTTCCGCGGCGCCGCTCATTGAGGAGGGAATGGAGGGATCGTGACACTTGCACTCTCGCGCAGTTTTTTTTTAGTATTTTTTTGAATGTTTCCGCTAATACGTTTGTCGGCAAATAGGCGGGGAATTTATGAGAGGATGTGGTCTTGTTTCTGACGCCAGTTTAAAGTTCTAAGTCATGTATCGCACGCGGATTTGTTTGCAATTGAGGAGGAATGCTAACAAATTAACATGTTTAAATATTGTTTATTTTTAATGAGTCTGTGTGGACCTGACTGACATTTACTAATTTTTGACTTTTTTAAATAGATATAAGCACTATAAGACTAACTGTCTATCTACCTATTACTGATGGTAAGCAGTGATGCAATCGTTGATGGTGAGGTGCACCAGTTTACACTCTAGCCTTGAAGACACCTTGTTAATGGGACCAAATTATAATCGGACGGGAACACCACAGCAGGCAAATTGTTCTAGTCCTTCGATTTACTCAGTATAAACAACGACGCGAAAGGCTTAGTCCGGACCGTGAAGTTTCAATAACGTAAGGGAAATACTTATTGTACATTTTATTTTAAATTCTGTCTTTTGAATTGGAAAATCTCAACATAATCCAACCCATTCCCACAGTTTGTAAACGTCCTAAAGAAAAATAAACATTGAATTCAGACTTTTCAGGATCTGACTAATTTCATTCGTTGATTGACTGAGTCATCTGCATCATTTATTTTTAAATAAAGATTGTATAAAAACTTAAACAGGACAGGAAATTCCAGAGACGCTAACAGCAGTCATTATTTTATTGACAGACCTATTTAGTTTAACAGAATACTGTTGTGTAACAGCTGAATAAATAGCAAAACATGAGTCTGGAGAAACACTTATTTTGCTGATTAAAATAGGTCACCTAAATAGAACTGCGAGTATTGTATGGTTCCAGCACGAATACATTGCTCAAGATAATATCCTATCCTGTAATCTTGTAACTGGCACAAACTAGTGAGTTAAGGCGTATAGTCCCTTGAACCATTTGACCGAAATTATGTGAACGCAACTCTCGCACTCGCCTAGGCGGCAGTACGCAAATCTGTGCATTTATTTGCGGCCAGCAGTGCTCGGAAAGCGCTTTAAATCCATCCATCCATTTTCTCTGCGAGATTGTGATTGATTTACATATGCAATTTTCACTTTGAAGAATATTTAACCACCAATTTTTATGTGTAAAAATGTTTCTAAAGGTCCAAGCCGTTTCGAAGGAGTAGAGAAAAGTTGCGAAAAGTTGCGAAATTGCTAAATATTTTTTTTTTGACAAAAGTAATAATTGCACGAAAAAATCAAATGTTGATATTACTGTTCATGAATCTATATTAAACATATATTTTTTTCAAACCAATTGACCTAGCCGTTACGGAGGAGTAGGCCTCAGAAAATTACTGTTTTATGACACTTTTCGGGCGCTTGGCCCTGCAAAATATACGAAACCAACTCTTACCTAGTCTTGAGCTAGTTATCAAGTCAGATTTTTTTTCGGCGTTTCATCTTAGGGTGCAATGGTCAGTTAGTAAATACCGGTCTTATCTAGTGAAAATAGAAAAAAGAAGTTGATATTTTAGTTAAATTTTTTATCTAGTCGACTCCCCTTGTGACCAGGGGTGGGCATTTCTTTGGCAAACTTTAGGCGTTGCTATTGCAACGTAGCAAATGCAATGAACGTTCTTGATCCTTTTCTTATTGACAACGAAGTGTATTATTTTTTATGTCCAATTTTTTCTTGTACCTATTATTTTTAATTCTTTAAAAGTATATTGTAGTTATATGCCAATTATAAATGAAAGAAAAATGTCATATTTTGCCAGAAAATATTTAACATTTTTAATTTGTAAAATTTTAGCTTTTTAATTTTAAAGTTAGGAGTATTTCGGGTATTTCATTTGAATTTCATTAAAATCGATGCAGTGCTTAAAGCGTAATGGTAAGCAAAGTAATAATGAAATTAATTATATTATAACATATCTAAATGGTTCTAAAATCACTAACTACATAAATAGTTTCTAAATATCTCGTTAAAGACACTAAAGTCCCAAACTTTCGCAATCATCCTTTTTATGGGAATTTGGTGGTAGATAGTTTCGACATTATTTATTTAGTGATACTGCCGTCTGTTAGACTAACAACTTGCTGATTGCCTGGCACAGGCAGGCACTAAGGCTTCGTGCTACGAACACACCAACATTAAGTTTCTTTATGGCCTATCACCTTACTGAAGTTAGAGTCTGTCTAGAAAGTCAGACGAATTGGGAATATTTAAAGAAATACTCTTAAATTACTACTTAAACTTATATTCGATACATTTTATAAGATTCTTCTATTAGTGAACAATGATCAAGATCCCTTAATCAACCTTGATTATTAAACCAGTGTTATCTATATCAGATTTCATTTTACCTTAATAATTATCAAAGTCGTTTTACTTTTTAAACAGCCTATATAAGCAATAGCTTGTGCAGCTTAGATTGCATTAATGTTGTTTTGTTTAGGAGTAGTAATAAATATTAAATAAAGCTAAATACCTTAACGTGTTCTTGAGAAAAAAGGTAATAACAGACGGACAACAAAGTGATCCTACAAGGGTTTCGTTTTTGCCGACTAAAGTACGGAATTCTGAAAAGATACATAGGTTAGTTGATAACTTTAAGAAAAAGTATAGATATATTGCCCCGAACCTGAATAAATTTGGATAATAGAAGGAGAACAATAGACAAATCTGCGTCTTTGCCAGGTTTATAACAATCGAGATATTGTATGTGCAATAAAGTATATAATAAATAAATAAACGTGCATGGTACATAATACAACGTGTAACATTAAATGCGCAAAACCTCAGACACCCCAAATGATTTTTAATTCAATTGACCTAATTATAAGAAAGAAAAATATTATTAAAAATATATAAGTTTTATGTGCTGTTTTAGTTAGTTAAACATTCATATCTGCATTGAAATAAGAACTGTTATTATCCCGCATTGAGAAAATTTAAATTGTACGACAACCATTTTAGTTTGTTTAAGACCTATTTTGGCAGGTTTGCGCACGTGATGGCTCGAGCTATTAATAAATAGACAGGGCAACATTTTTACTGTAGATTTTTTGGAAAAAATACTACCCATATTATTAAAAATATATTCAATAGATTAGCGATAGTTTGACGGGTGACAGGACAGAATGGAAGAAGAAAACATGTTGCGCCGACCCCAAGTAATATGGGTTAAGGGCAGGAAGAAGAAGAAGAAGAATAGATTCTGCTCGTTATTCTGATCAAACTGTTGTCAGGTTTTGCGCATTTAACATTACACGTTGTACAAGTGCAACAATAATAATGTTAGTGAGACGCTGCTACGATTATTATCATTTAATAATAACTAACAGTCAGGCGTCAATCTTTTAAATTGCACTTAATACTGTAATAATTAAATGTTCATTTGCTTTACATGGAAAAATATATGATTTTGATTGAAAACTGCGGTTATTTGCAACAATGTGGTATTATAATGAAGATTTGATTGAGAACAAAGTATAATATCTTATTTAGTTAGTTCACTATTATTGTAGTACTAGTGCGTGTTTTCTATTACAAATGATTGACTTGATAAATTCTATTAGTGTTGATTATATAGTAACTGGATGACAGCTTTTTGTTTTATCCTTTTCCTGCTACTACTATAAAAAGTTTATGCAATTCAATTATGATGATAATAATTTAATTGCATAAATATTTTAATGACATAAATATAAATAATTTGCACGCTTGCTTGCAGGCAGAATACAGTGACTTTTAGGTTATAAGATCTTTCCTTGTAAACAATGTATTTTTTGCAAATAAAACATTTGATTTGATTTAATTTACAAATATTAGATTTAGCAGTAAATCTAATATTTGGTTGTTTTTACTTCATTATTAATACTAAAACTTTTTTATTTTCCTGTCTTAAGACATTGTTTTTGCAATTTTTTTTTTATATTAATTAAACCATAGCCCCTTTAATTTCCCTAGAATTTTTTATTGTATACATCTATTATTTATTGATCGGTTTTAAACTCTGTGGATTCATGGACCACAATTTTCAATGTGCTTTTGGGTACAAAACTGACCGGTCTACATTGTCTTGTCTTATCTATTATTATTGTAAATGTAAATATTATAGAAACTTCTTTTTCAGAGAATAACCAAGGAGTTCTTTGCCGCTTTTCCATAAAAAAACGACCAATTGGAAAAGATCAGACAAAAACCATTGGGTGTATTTTTATAAAACTTTCACAAACTAAAAGATAATTTAATTATCAATCTTTTGAAATACAGTTTTTATTCATATTGTGTTTAATAAATGAAGGACATAATTGTTATTCCAATAATCTTGATGCGCGGGGAGTGACACTAGCTCTTGTTTTATTCGCTCAAGGTCACTGGCTTTAATGCCTTGATCACACGTACCGAGTAAAAGGGCGAGACAGTAAAATGTTGCTCGGCCGAGACAGCGATGTAAGCGAGTTGTAGGGATAAACTCTCGGCCGAGCACTTGGCGCTGTGTTTACAAGTACCGAGTACTCGGCCGAGAACATTGTCTCGCCCGATTACTCGGTACGTGTGATCAAGGCATTAGTGCCGCCTTAAAAGCTAATATTTTAATCTAATTCAATATTAGTTTAAAATCATGCACAAATGTGTGTTAATACACATTGTCCGAATTTTTTATACAACCTTATCAAGTTTATTATTGAACTTCGTGTCGGTTACCGATGAATCACGAAGTTACCTACAGATAGAAGTTGCGAGGTGAAGGTAATCAACTTATCTTTACGTATTGTAATCAAAAAGTGTAGGATTTAGTGATTATTCATTCATACTGATTTTATTCGGACGAAGAAGAAGGTTATGTTATAATAGGATTAAGCTTAGAGATTTTCAAGAAGCATCATCATCTTTTTGTCCTTGTCCTATATTACTTGAGTTCGGTGTAACACGTATTTTTCTTCCATTCTATCCTGTCAGTAATCACGTTATCACAAACTCCCTTTTCTTTCATGTCACTCCTCATAAAAACATCTTTTCTTTGAGCTTCTTCTCCTTCTCTGTCTATCTACATTCATAACTCTTTAACACATTGTCTGGCATTATGCTGAACTGAACCTATTTGTCACAGGCGTGGCTCATGTATTTCATCGTTGTTGTTTTTTTTTATGTTTTATGTATTTTAAGTTGGAACAATTTGCCAATTGCGGTCATCCCATCCGATTATAATTTAGGTATCTTCAAGTCAAGAGTGAATAGGTATAATATCTTAATAAACAAGGGCACCTCACAATCTCTGCTTACCATTAGGTGGGATTGCAGTCAAGTACTAGTTCATATCAATTTAAAAAAAAATGAATATGGTTTTCTAAATCATAATGGTATTATTTAGAACTTACTCAAAATGTAAATACCTTTTGTATGTAGGTACTGATTGCTTTTAATTAACTAAACATCAAACGCATAATGATCATAACCTCAGATACAATTAAAACAAGCCTTCTTCATAAAGTCCTTTTAATTAAACCACGAGAACAACACAATAGCATCGTATGGCTCAGTAATTAATGAGGCTCGTACATCAACGCGTCGCGGTGGGCGTCCTTGGTTCGATTCCCGGTAACGTTAATAATAGTCTGTCGGTTCACTGCGGTTAGGTGGCTTATTAATCGCCGTTGAAGATATTTCCCTTATCTCCAAAGGTATGATTTGATGAAAAGATGTTACATGGGTTTAACGATAAAACACGTTTGGATATTTTTAGCGTCATGTAGAAAATGACATAACTATAGACTGAATACTTTGAGTTCGGAGTTATTTCATTATTTATTTATATTATGCTCACATAATAGAAGCGACATGAAATATGTGACCAGAATTTTTGTAATGTTGAGTTACATGATTTGGAAGGGAGGAGGATGACATAGATCTTCTCCATGAGCGATATCTATGCTTTGATACGTGCAATTTATGTTTACTTTTTGACTGACTAGTCAAAAAGTAAACATAAATTGCACGTATTTGAATTGACATTTTGACAATTCAAAAATGCTTGTAAATGGTTCATTTGAAAGACTTGTTATTGTTTTTGACCCAGTGGTAGTGACCCCGATTTACAACTTGTACGCCATGGGTTCAAACCGAAGCAGACAGACTATTTTATGTTTAAATAATTTCATCATCTCTGGTCTCAAAACAACGTTAGGATATACCGGTTTCCGGTATATCCCTTAACCAAAGATTCGAAGACATATGACATCTACAAACTTGCACTGGGCCCGCATAGTGGCTTACAGCACATTCCTTCCTCATTTGTTACGTGCGGGAATTAATACCCACAACACACAGCACTGCTGTCTATCGCTCAACCACTGAACCAATTCTGCCATTATCTACCAAGCTATTGCATGTGCTGTTTACCTACCTAGACTTTGTAGCTAGAAACACATAATTCTAAATCTAAACCAATGATCACAAATACCAGAATATAACTCAACGAAGCAATTTTCACTGATTTATATCCACAATATTGTATATGAGGACAAAGTAAGGTGGTCTACTTCTTATTGAACCTATTTATATTTTACTCAGTTCAGTTCTATTTATTTATTTATTAGCACTTCATGCAAAACAAGTTACGAGTACATAGGCGAACTTAATGCCTTAGGTATTCTCTACCAGTCAACCAAGGGAGGTGAAGAGAAAACATGGCAGGTGCACAAAAAAAGAAAAGATTAAAAAGAAAGCAAGACGTCCGACCGTCCGGTAACCGCCCGGACCAAGCTCAAGTCGTCGACGTCGACGTCGCGAATCGTTCCACGAGCGCCTCAAAGAGATGTCAGCAAACCGTTGGGGCCCAGCAGGGTCAAAGCCTACTGGGGCCAGGGGTTGTGCAAAAGTGAACCCCAGGGCCCTGGAACGAAGGCAAAGAAGGAACAGGAGTGGGAGTAAGCCTCTTACGCTCGCGACAAATGACATATAACTCAAAAAGTATAATTTTGTAATTTTCCATGAGAGCTTTTCTCAGTTCGAATAAATATCACCAAAGTTTTCATCGTGAGAAGAGAACCATCGGTCTTCCATCAAAAGCCGGTAGCCATAATAGGTACCTATGTGACAAAACTCGCATGCCTCACATCTCGCGGTCACCCGACACCTCCCGTTCCCCGAAGCGCCCGCGCATTTAGTCTGCATTCCCGTTACTGTCACCGCGTTCAACGCTCGTTCATTTATTAATTGCTTGTTGTGCTAATTGAGAAGTGCATTCATTGGAGTTCGTGCATTTATTACTTATATGCATGATGGTTTAGTGCGAAATAAATGGTACCTACATAATGGATAGAACCGGCCAAGTGCGAGTCGGACTCGCGCACGAAAGATGCTGTAGCGTCCGTAGCAAAAAATAGCAATAAAATCACATTTATTGTATGCAAACTCCTTAAATATTTATTTTATTGTTTTTTGTATTTTTTGTCATAGTGGCAACAGAAATCTATCAGTATCAGTAGCTTTGTGATCTTTTTAAATATTTCTGGGAAAAATATAACATGGTGTAAAAACTATTGAAGTCGTTTCAGTTACTGATTTTGAACAAACTAGTTTCGCATAAACTAAAAATAATGTTGTATACATATTTAAAAAATAAAATTAAAAGACTCGTTCGACTCGTTCGTGACTGTGCTTGTAATAAAGTTGGGCCATGGGTCCAGTCGACCCATTCAAAATAGGACTGGGTTGAGTGATCCCATGGACCAAAATCGAGCGGGTCCAATTGACCACAAACCTTACAGTCTGGTGACAGGTGGACAGACAGACAGACAAACGGACGGACAGCGGAGTCAGCAGATCTAAACAAGGATGATGAGACAAGCTTGACTCTTACTATAGGGACTGGACAATACTAGCTCACCATTGATTGCTCTTCAGTGAGACTCTATCTAACCCAGATAGATTAGATAAGATAGTTTTACTCAACTTTTGATAATTAATCGATACGAGTGATCTTATGAAATTAATTAAATGTGTATACACTCATATATATATGAAATCATTTTAGAACTACCTATATCACAAATATAGGACGAAAATGACGAACGTCAAAAAAATTGAAAATCTCTGAGACTACGTTGCGATTCTGGGATTATGAAAATTCGGGGTAGGATTAACTATATTATCTATTAGTAAAACTGGGTCAAATTTGACTCATAATCAAGCCAAATTAATGGCTATCGGTTCGTAGTATTTCTAATAAAAACATGGATTCAGATAATGAGTCATTTACATGTGACTACACCCAATTAATCGGCATAGATTAGCTGCAAAATAACATCTAATCAAAATATAAATCTACAGTGGTATTGCGTATGAAAATTGCTCATACTACGTCAATGAAAGAGTTACAGAAATAATCAACAGTTTGTCTTGTTTTCATTCAAATATCATTGTCATGCAGACGTCAACCACAAAACCAAAATTCGACATGCGTGGGATAATATCAATTTTTTTTTTTTTTTTAAACTGTTGCTTCCTGATGTTTATTTAAACAAAACAGCAGCTTTGAATTTTTCCCATGATACAAACAAAACGATTGATTTTCCATTAAAATAACAAGTTTTATAGACTTACAGAAAACGTCTTTTTATGAATTTCTTCAGTAGTGCTATTAAAATCAAATAATAAAATAACTATTTATGTAAATCAAGCAGAGGATATGAAAGAGACCAGGCCTGAGGGCTTCTTCCAAAGAGTGGCCATAGCCCTAGAATTTTAAGAGCAACTAAAGCAACAGGGGTGGGTTTTAGTCCGTAAGAATCTGAGATTCCTTCTCGCTGTACCCAGAGCGAGAGTAGTCGTTTGATAATTGCGCCATTTCGCGTAAATAAAAGTTTTTTTCCCTTCTTTCTTTATTTTCTTTCATATTTTTTCTTTTTCTTTATTTTCTCTTTCTTTCTTTAAATAACAAAGATTGTGGAACAATTATCAGATCTAAAAACATACGTGTAGTATCCACTTGGATTAAATACGTCAACTGTAACGCGAAAACATCAAAATTAAACATTCTAAAAGTGTTTTAATAAGTGACATTGTTCTAAGAATATTAAGTTAACAGTTTCAGAACTAAGACTATATTGTATAAATCATGATCCTAGATTAAAAATATTATAAATAACTTTAGTTTAAATTAGCAGAAAGGTGACTAAACTCTTTTGACCGCATAAGGAAATATCTGTTTACGAAATTATTTTGTAGGCTATTGAATATTGTTTTTAATTGAGAGAACTGTAGTGGAATCTTTGCAGTAGAATTCTAGATGAGTAATATTACAGATGGAGAAGTCTGTGGGTTGTTTGTCTATCCAATATTTTTAAATTAAACCACGGCTGTGGGATTAAACGATAGATGACTCCTAGCCTTGGAACTGAAACAGAAACTGATGGAACATGATCTCTTGCTCTATCCAGAGTGGGAAAATATATTTGATGAATTTTAAAATAAAAAAATGTAGTATATAAATCAAATACACAATATAGGAAATTTAATTTTATAAAAAAGAAATGGTTGTTCAGTTAAAAATAAAATGTTTGTCAATACACTTTTTCCTGATTTTTTACCGACATTATTTAGAACTACAAACTAAACAGGCACCAATTTCACATGAAACTGAGTGACACTGATGTTTGCCGGTACTGTAATCAGGAGAGAGAGACGCGTAAGCACCTCTTGTGTGAATGCGGGCCCCTTGTCCACAAACGCAGTGTCCATCTGGGCCGACACATTATTCGCCCGGAGGAGATTAAAACTCTAAAAGCTAGGAGTATTCTAAATTTCTTGGAAGCCTCCGGGCTAAAAGAGTTGCTCTAACAAGGTGGCGAGTCACAATAGATCTTTTAGGTCGCAGTGACTACATCCTCTACGCTATGGGTGATGCATAGCTCCTTATCTTCTAAATAATAATAATAATAGAACTACAAAAATACGTTTAGTTTTAGGATTTTGAAAATTAAAAGACGGGTAGACCTTTGGTTGAATTAAGTCATACGATATTAATAACTATATAAATACTACATATTTCTGACTTTCACGCAGGCAAAGCCGCTAGCAAAAGCTGTTTTAAAATTCAGTAAATGCTACAAAATTACATAAGAAAATATACGAAGGAATGTATGCAAATTAAAAGCACGTTTTTTTTTTATTAAGATTCGTAGGTAATTAAAACGTGTGTGTTTATGCAAATTGATTACACCTGAAGTTGTTTTTTATTATTTAATTTGATAAAACACTTTCGTAATTAACAAGAAGTCTTGAGAATCGATCCAAGTCAGTATAAACAGCTTAGCGAGCCGTAAATTATTTATTTTTCTAATATTTTTAATGGATCTGGTAAATATTTATAAATTTTGGAAAAAAAAGAGAATGGTTTGATGTGCACAGAAATCGTAAATTATAAATTCAAGACGTCATGCAAATCATATAATGACTAGCTTTAGCCCGTGGCTTCGCCCGCGTAAATAAAATATAGCCTATGTCACTCAGGAATAAAGCAGCTTTGTATCGGTGAAAAAATTTTAGCAATCGAATCGAATCGATTTTTAAATAAATAAATTAAATAAATAAATAATCGAACCAATACTTGCAGAGATTACCTCCTACAAACAAAAATAAACTTTACCTCTTTATTATATTAGTGTAGATTTCTGGTCCTTCTAATGAGGAATATGAGGAAAAAAATGCTGTTTTTCTTGAATTCGATAATATCCAGTTATGTTTAAGCAAACTAGATTTTTGAGGCCAACGTTAATTAGCATGTTAAACTAAAGATAATTAAGTACCAAATAAGTAGTTTATGAATTTTTAAAAGTTAATTAACGACCAACTTGGTACAGCCGTTGGCTGCTGCGCTGCTGAACTAATATTTGTATGGCCTACAGATAATATAATTGTTCCTGGTTTAGATATCTTCTGCATGTGAGAAAGTACTCATGATAAAGGATTAATTTTATAATGTGAAGCAATGTTCATCAAAAAACAAAAAAAAACTTAGCTAAACTTAAATCTAGTTTGAGACCCATATAAAGTCACTTTGAAGAATCTTCTCACTCTTTCGCCATTACACTTGACAATCCTCGTTAAATATAAATAAATATACACTACATTGCGCTCCAAAACCAAAATAATTGGTGTCAAAACGCTTTTAATGATTGAGGTGCAGGAATAAATATAAAAAAAAAATCTTTTTATTTCAGACACTTAGTCCATATTAGGCATTCAATTATCCATTACATTTCCACTATTAATTTATTATTTTAGTAAGTTTCTTTTATTAATTTAGTATAGGTAAATTAATTCATTTTAACTATTAGTTATGTCATCATTACATTACATTGATTAATCATATCACTTACGGGCTTTATACCGCACCAAACCAAATTACAATCACACTTCACTCTAAAAATAATCCTCAAGAAGAATTTATTATCTCTCTCAAAATATTTCAATAATACGACATAAGTCAACGTCTTTAAACTTCAAAACACTATGAAACTTTGAGTTATCACGACAATTCTTTTTACAATAGATAGCGATATATCACCACTATGATTTCAATCATTCTATTTATAAAATTTTAAAAATATGTATGTTTAAATCCTTTTCCTAATCCCTTATAGAGGAAACCGGACGTTTGGGTAGGTCAGGATTTTAATTAATATGGCTTTAGTATTTAGATTTATTATTATTGGTAGGTGGTTATAAGTCTTACACAATACGTTTTTTTATGTGTTTTGAATTTTGATTGGTAATGGCTTCCTGTACTAATACTTACATTTCTGTTTGATCTAGCTACCTTCTTGCTAAGTATCTAACCTACTTAGCAAGGAGGTAGCTAGGGATGGCAATTCTCTTTTAAGAATATCGATTTTTGAATCAATTCGAATCGCAATCTATATAATTCAATGTGCATTATTCCACTAACAAGTTATATATTAGTTTTAGTATTTGCGAATTCGTAATATAGTTTTAGAATCAGTAACTGAATGGATTCCAATAGTTTTTACACCATGTCAATATTTATATTTTATAATATTTATATTTTCCAAAAATATTTAAAAAGTTTACAAGTTGGACACCATCGAAATTAAATACAACACAGGTCACGTCGAGTCATAGCGAGTAAAACAACCCCTCAGTCACCTGGATGGCCCGGTGACTATGTATTTTTGCTGACATAACAAGCTTATAACTTTGTGATTTTTCATGATACAGTTATGAAATTTTGTACACAAATTCTTTACATAAAGATACTAGACACGTGTTTGGGGTTTCGCATATATACTAAAATTAGTTGTATATTTCCCCTCTCCATAGAATTGTTTCTAAAAATACGCACAAAGTGACGAACGTCGGGATCACTGGTGATAAATCAACGCTAAAGTGGTCAAGACCAGTTTTCACCTGGTTATAGAAAAGGTATGCCCAAATACGATGACTATTTAAACATATAATTACATTTTATTTCACACCCATTTTATGGTGTCCGGTAACCATCGAGACCGAGCCTGGGATAATGTGCGGGCTTGCGGACGACGAGTAATGGGTAGCTTGCTGTCTGACCGTCTGGTAACTGTCCGGACCGAGCCCAAGTCGTCGACGGCGCGCACTGATCCCACGCGCCTGAAGGAGCTGTCAACAATAGCAGGGGCCCAGCTGCCTACTGGGGCCAGGGTTATCCGAAAGGGAACTCGAGCCCCGGTATGAAGGCTAGAAGGAACGGGGTGGGCTTCCGTCTGACACTATCTGACAATGACAACCTTCGGGAGAGAGTCTGACACTATCTCCCGCTCCGCCCAAGAGCGAAGGTTGTCATTGGATTAATTTTTCACCACAAAAAAAGCCCGGGATGATAATAGGTCTTATTTCAATGTAGATACGAATCTTAAACAAATTAAAACAGCGTATAAAACCTTTATGATTTTTTCTGTCTCAAAATTAGGTCAATTAAATTAAAAATCATTTGAGGTGTCTGAGGTTTTGCGCATTAAACGTTACACGTTGTATATACCTGCTTATACTACATATAATAACTTGTAATAAACAGTTACATGAGTACAATTATTATGCAGTGGCCTTATTAAAAGTTAAAAAACCTACAGCATATGGTCAATGAACATCTAACTGAGTCAGTCCTAACCGTCGTCCCACACTGACATATCAAGTTATTGTTTCCAAGAAGCCAACTTACTGACGGATGCCACAAAAATGTTTATTTATAACTTAGACGTGACTTAGTGCTTAGTGGCCAAGCCTGAATATAGATCGCGCAGTAACGCTTGCAGGAACTCTGAGGATCTGGATTTCAAGTTAAATGATGTCATAGGAATTTACTGGGGCTTCGTGGAGTGTTAGAAGTAGTAGTAGTGAGCAAAAACATTATACTTTTTACCTGTGTATTTTCAATAGCATTTCAATAACTTTTTATGCATCTACCTTTATTGTCTATTCACCACCCTAGGATGTCTGGTAGAGAATGCTTAAGGAGTTAAGAATACTTCTGTATTTTTATATTGCCTGAAAATTAAAATAAACAAAAAAAAAAATAAGATTATTAAGGCGTAGGCCATTTTAATTTATATTTTACTATTACTATGATCCGTTATTTTATTGAAGTAAAAAGTTACTACAATTTATGAATACTGTTACTCTCAAACTAGGCAGGCCTGTCTAACAGAAGTCAACGTCTCCTCCATTTTGTTTTAGCTTAATTTCTACTTTGATTTCAGAGACCTTTCATTTAAAGGGTCTGATAAATAAAGTAATTTGAATACTTATTAACACTAAACTGACTAAATCATGTGAGTTTGTTTAAATATACACTAATATGATTAAAAGGTAAAGTTTGTTTTTTTGTTTACCTAGGATCTCTGAAAGTAGTAAAGTTTTTCACCGATAGAAAGCTGCTTTATTCCTGAGTGGCATAGGCTATATTTTATATACGCGAGCGAAACCTCGGGCAAAAGCTAGTAAATTATGTATAAACAAAACCACCATCTATATCAAATGTTAATAAATACTGTTAAGATCCAAGATCAACAAATAGTGGAACAAAACAGACTATAGAATAATAAATCAAAATGTACCAAGAAAGGTAGGTATCTCAAATGAAATTGAAAATATAACTGATCGAACAAAAGCTAAGAAAAGAGACAATACCAATACAAGCTAGTGTCTAAAAGAATCAAAAGATAAACAGACTTAGGAAAAAGATCCTTATAAAGTTTCCTGTCCTTCAAACGAAAATAAAACAATTCCTACCTCAATTAAGAAACTACATAACACCTATTACAACAGCTTAACAACTTATAGGTACAAGCCAACGACCCAAATTACGCTTCGTCCTACACCGCAGAACAACATGATAATACGTCTACGTCATACACTGGCGCCAGCTTCGCGTTAAACTTAATAAATTCGTAATTTTCCTTAATAACCAGCGATTGGTTTACAGTACTGTTATTACTTATTTCAGGTCAAGGTCATCTGGAAGTGAGGTAAAAAGGTCACCAGTTGACCTAACTCCCTCAGGTAGTTACAGGTCATGCAATAATTAAGTTAATCACGCAATGTAGGGCTGAAAGTGCTTTACATATAAATGGAAACCAACATAGATTACTATCATCATACATTTAGACTATTTAGTTCAAAATTTAAGAGATACTATTACTCAAGATCCCACCCATACGTACACAGCGTTTTGGGAATTTTATTGTGCATACAGCAAAGGAGTGGAATTTCCTATCGGAGTCTGTGTTCCCTGATAGCTACAACCTGGGGTCTTTAAGTCAAGAGAAAATAGGTTACCCCTAGGCAAGCGTGCCCCATCGTCGACCACATCGTTAAAATAATGGTCAAACGCGAGCCTATTCATAATAAAAAAAACGCTAGCTACATCTACGAGTACATATATTAAAGCGAAATACCACTCACTGATTAATCTTGAAATCTCAGAAATTATAATAAAATACCTACAAACTTAAAATGTGCATGGTAATTGGCGATTGGCAGGCAGGTTCTTATAGGGTGTAGACATCCAGTAAGAACGGATTTTACAAAACTCCACCCCTAACGGGTTAAAAAACTGAATTTCAGAAACTATATTTCACGCGGACGACGCCGCTGGCAGAAGCTAGTCTAAGATATTTAATATATTACTATTTGTCGTTAGTCACCACTTCCAAAGAATTCGTCAAATTCTGCGACCCTAAATGGTAATGGGACTAATACCATGTCATTGGACCTCTACATATAATTCTGCCTACGCCATACTCATATCATCATCACAATACAACGGCAATTCGTCATCAAATAGATGTGGTATTAATAATATTACTAAATACTACTCTTCCGGCGCCTTCATTCACCATAATAAACCTCATATTTCCTATACACACTGTTACCAATAATAATAAATTATTACTCATTTCAGTATTATTAGATAAAATTTATAAATCATTTCAGGTCAAAGTCACTATCATAATTTCATGAAATTCTACATTGCGACTAAGTCCATGAATTACTATTATCTCCTTTTCCTTACAAAAAATGGTCCTTTAAAAAGCTCTCTATCTCTAATCTACGAGTAATCTCTATGTTGTAAGAGTGCAAGGCCGCTGTTATCTTAAAGTAGGACAAAATAGGCTTTTATAACTCTATCTTTCTGTATAAAATGCAAAAAAAAAAACAAGGTATTTTGAACTTACCGCTTATGAACTTCGGTTATCTTCTGTTATTTTGAGCATTGTCTCTTCTGAATCTAAGAGTTTCATTCTACATTTGAAGGGTTGATAATGATTTATCTATGTTATATTATGTTTGTTACTTATCTTTTTGTCATATTTTTAAACAGTGCTCTCATAAAGGTTCTGAAGCCTAAATTATTATTTAAACTTTTCGAATAACCAGCTTGTACACCTGCAGTTTAGTCATATAGTTCTTCCTACACCATTACAAACACCTTCAGAACCATACGTTATTTAGGCGCCATATAATGACGTAGCACCCAATAAATTCGCTATAAACCACTATTTTCCTCAACCTACACTCACGTAGTGTTCTCATCAATTATTATTACTCACTTTATTATTATTACTCATATTATTATAACTCATTTCAGGTCAAGGTCGCCGGTGTATGCAATGTTTACGATTCTTGTTTTCGTAGTTGCCGTTTTATTGTATTTTTGATATTTCCGTATTTGTACAGCTGTTTTTTTTAGTTTATATTGACAATTGTTTACAATTTTATTTTCCATGTGTTAGGAACAAATGATTTCAATTTGTACTGAAATTTTGATGTTTTTTTTTTTATTTGTCACATCGAAATTTGGAAATTTTTGCTAGAAGGAAAGAATTGAGTGAGGAGTGAAGATGAGGAATGAAACGCATATTACTAAAAGAGTTATGATTATAGACAAGGATAGATGGGAAGAAGGAACTCAAAGAAAAGATGGCTACATTTGATATATTGAAGAGTGATATGAAAGAAAAGGGAGTCAGTGAAAGCGAGATGGGTGAAAGGAAAGAATAGAAGAAGAAAAACGTGTGGTGCCGATCCCAAGTAATATGGGACAAGGGCAGGAAAATGATGATTTAGAAGGATAAAAAATTACAATTCCAGTGAGTTTAGTCAGCTTTTCTATTCATTCAAAATGGTCTGTTGTAGTTACTTCTATTAAATATTTTATTTACTTGTGGCAATTTCAGTCATCATTATCGCTGTTTCAGACCAAATTAACTTCTAAGTTTTCACCCAAAGAAAATATCACACCAGTTTCCAACATAAGCTGTGAAAACAATTAACAATATTTATTATTATTATATCAAATCAAAGTAAAATAAACACGACAGTACTGCGTGTGCTTAAGGTCGAGTTCCAATAGCAATGACCCGTTTCGCCATATAAAGGAGTCGTTGCGAAACGACACCTTAACATTCCCGTCAACAGATGTTCGTTGGTGAAGGTTGCTACCTACAACCTACTGGTAAGCTTCGTACCTTGTCTGAAGGTAGGCAGCGGACTAAGGAAGTAAAAGACACTGATTATGTAGCTTCGTGTAGAAAAGTTCTCGGTTGGAGTAAATTTTTTCGAGAACGATTAATTTTATTAAATTATGCCCCACACTAGAAATATTGGCATCCTAATAAAATGGAAGAAGACTTGGTATGTTGGTTCCATAAGAATTGGGAGGGTAAATGATCATTTTCATCACCAATCTGATGTGACTTTGGGATCCAGATTTGTGAAGATTTGAACAAATTTTTGTGGGAATGAGAGAAAGAAACAAATTAGCAACTACAACTACTTGCTATAAGTAGATTGAGGAGACAAAGGTATCCACTAAAAACGAGCTCTTGCAGAGTCTAGTTCCAAGAAACATTGTATTGGAAAGAAATATTCAAATTCTAAGATACAGCTTTAGATACATGAGTTCAATATTAAAATTCAAGTTAAATCATTCCTTAAAAGTTTTATTAAGAACTATAGAGATTCGACACACATTCTTACACCTGCCAATTTAACGACCAAGAAGATATTTACAACATTGCAATAAAAAGGATGGAAGTCAGTAAAGGTCGCTGAAACAAGTATGGAATCTATAAAAAGAATACACAATATTTACCTTATGATAATATATGATGTTGATGTTTACGATATGCAACAATATATTTATGTACTTGCATAAACTGTGGCACCAGCGGCTTCACTCGCGTGATAGCAAAAAATTGTTCCGAGGCAATATACTCCCAGGATAAAGTCTAGAACACTAATCCAGAACATGCTCTACCCGTACACCAAGCTTCATTGAAATCCTTTCAGCCATTTAGACTTGAAGAAGTTACAAACACTAATACAAACAATTTCACAGCAAAAGTTGGAAATTCAAACTTTCACAAAAAAAAAAATCTAACATAAGCATATATTTACGGTCCATTAAATATAGTACTTAGAATCTAATTGTTAGAAAATATTGAAACAACATATTTCGACATGACGTATAATATGCGCTACTCAATCATAATTATCGGAGAGGCGCCAATGTCACTGTCTCTAGATATGAGCAACAATGATGAGCTAAAAAACACAGAAGCTCCGTACGGAAAAATCCTACATACAAAAAATAAACAATCGTTGAAGATGCTTTTAGTGAATTTGTTCAATGTAAGACTGAAGAATGAAATCAAGGTAAGACAAACAAAGCAATTTCAGAAGTAATCGCGTCAATATCTAATACCATTCAGAGCTGAAGAGTTGATAAAGGTTTTGCAGATAATGCGAATGTACTGGACATTATAGACTATTATAATGAATAGTCTTGAATTTTGATAGAAGAATTCAGAATTTTCATAATGCAGGAGGGTACTGTTGGTAACATATTTATCTTAGAAGAAAAAAATTCAAAAGGAACGAATGTGCTAAAGATTTTCTTTTTGATAAAAAACCTGCCTCACACATATGGTTGCGTTCACCATCATGTAAACTCACATACGCAAGACACCCAGACCTGGAACAATATTTTTTTGTTGGCCATAAACATATTTTGTTCATGGGAGCCATAAGAGAATAATGGCATATTCTGGTAAATAGGAAATAATATGTGATTCCGTGAAGTTTGCGATTGCATACTTATTAACTTAAGTGAACATTCTGTATCAATTTACATACTACTTACTCATATGTGCAGCCAGTCAGAAAGCAATAAGTCAATTAGTTTAATACCGAGCGTTACTTCATTCGCTGCCAATTTGTTTAACACTAACTTGAGTTATAATGTGGTAAAAGGTGTGAGAGAAAGCGATTTGTACATTATGAAGTTGAAGAAGGGTTTCTTTAGCGTCGCCGTCTTCCAGGTCTTCCCTGTTCCTTAGGGACGGTGCAACAGGTGTACTGTTTCGATTCTCAACCGTCTTGCTATCATTCACTACTTTTTCTATTATGTCACTCCTAACAGAAGTTATTCCTTTTTTGTCTCTCTTTCCATCAACATTTATTTGTCTTAAATTTAAAAGGATGCTTTATATTAAGGTCGTTATTCTTTTTTCGTAATTAGGTTTTTTTTGTGTTTTGTGTTTTCTGTAATATTATTATATTTTTTGTATTACAGTATAAAACTTATCTTCTAGCTAGAGTGATATTAATTAGTAATATCACTATCATTCCACTCATCTCATGTAATTTTTCCTCCGCTAACGCCATTAATTTTATCATAATGTTCAAATGAAGCTTCCGACAAGCTGATCGTCATCCTGTCACTGTTTTGTCGATTTCATTATTTTCTTTGCAGGTGTAAGGGGGATGAAGATTAGATTCTTAATAGTCAACATGGCACTCTCAATTTTGTTGAATTCGAAAAATGCAAGCAATAACAAAAAAACATTTAACGCTTAGGTAAATAACACGACTAAAATACAATTCGCTTGCAGCTTATGCTTTCTACCACCCAAATCGATGAGCGTGTTAACCGGCTTCAATTGTGCAATGCCAATCAATCGGGACGACGTGTAATTGAATGTGAAGAGGCGACACTCACTATTATGCGTTATTATTATAATAGTAGGCATACATGATTATGGTCAATAGTAGTGGTGTCTTGGTAGTGGTATATTAAATAAGTAAATTATTATGATTTGCAAATTCAAAATGTATTTATGTAACTGATAAAAGCAACAGCACCTAAGTGGAAACGATTACTTAAATTGTGTCAACTTGAGCTGAAGACTACTTCTGAGTTGTAGAAATCTACATAATATATCTCTTGTATATGTCATTTGGTAAAAGTATGCTGAGATAGAAGAGGTCTATGTCTGAAAAATAGCACAGACGACTAAAACCAGATGAAAAAACTGGCCAAGAGCTTGTCGGGCCACGCTCAGTGTAGGGTTCCGTAGTTTCCCGTCCATCACAATAAGTGTACCCACTTATGAGGTTAAAAAAATGCTTGCATATACACTTATATAAACTTAGTCCAGAAATTATTTTGTAGAACCCTGTTGTCTTTTTTGTACAAAAACTGTTCTTTCCATCAAGTTCAAAATAATTTTCCTAGAAAGTCCTTACAAAGTTCTACTTTTCATTTTTTTTAATATTTTATAAACTTATGGTTCAAAAGTTAGAGGGGGGGGGACACATTGTTTTTTACTTTTGGAGCGATTATTTCCGAAATTATTGACATTATCAAAAAATGATTTTAGTAAACCCCTATTCATTTTTAAATACCTATCCAACGATATATCACACGTTAGGGTTGAAATTAAAAAAAAAATCACTTCCCACTTTACATATAGGGGGGCTACCCTAATAAAACATTTTTTTCTAATTTTTATTTTACCACTTTGTCGGCGTGATTGATATACATATTGGTACCAAAATTCAGCTTTCTAGTGCTAACGGTCACAGAGATTAAGCGAGGACGGACAGACAGACATGGCGAAACTATAAGGTTCCTAGTAGACTACGGAACCCTAAAAAGAACTTGGATTGCTAATTATTCTAACCATCTTGCTATCGGTAACATAAAATGCATTAAGCTCCATTAAAAAGCGGCATATTTTGTGGCTAATCTATATAATATGTTGAACTTCTTCATGACTAGTTTAATGATAGTCATAAGTTACCACCTTCATAATTTTCATAACACTTAACTCTTCATCTTTTTAGACATTTCAAATAACATTTGACAACATGAAATAAAATCTTGTCGAACTAAAAATAAGAATTTACAACAAATCTTCCATTTAAGTCGTCAATATAGCTTCCATAAATATGGAATATGACAGAAACCGATATCGCCCACGATGCAGCCATACGTCTGTATGTCATAAGCATTAGGATGACCTACATGTAAGTCAGTTTCTATTGACACACTTACAGTCTCTCGAAGGGCTAGTGACTGCCAGGTCAAAGTTATTGTTATTAGGCTTGAAGATGTTGTTACGTTTGAAAACGACATAAATGTTAGGGAGTAAGTGCATCTTTTAACTGCCTACATGTGTCCTCATTTCACACACGAAATTGTATGTGTGAAATTAGTTTTTGAATCGATTTACTGACTTCAAAATTACAAACAGCTATCTTAATTTGTAATTTCATTTTGAGTCGCAATAAAAAAAGCTTTTACCAAAAGTCAAATTTAGTTATGTACATCATTATAGGTAATCTAGTACGCAGTTCTCCTTGTCTTTATTTAATACTTAATATAGCTTAATATAAAAAAGGGCTCAGAACTGTACCCTGTAGGACGCCTACTTTTATTTGGGACCGTTAACGATGGTTTAATGTTTTGTTAAAATTGAATAACTTGCTTATTTGAGAGCTCAACTAGGATATTTCAAAACTTACACATTAACTTTCAGAATTTATTAGTAATTTACTCAATCGAAAGCCTTGTATAAATCAAAGAAGAAGCTTACAGCATTCCCTTTTCAGGCTTTATAAATGATGACAAGTTTCAAACGGTTAATTGCGCAGTATCCTTATATTCAAAGTAGAAACCAAAGCCTGTACTCACCAATGCAGTAAAATCCGATACACATGGACACTTATCACAACACTAACACTAACACTCACTTAATATTATTAATTAGTAATCAATTCGTTATAGTTTGTTAATAGTCACGGCATTTTCGCAACCGCGCCGGTCGGTACAACGGAACACGTCACTGGACATAAGTTTTTGTAAACCTGAAACAAAAATAAAAACAAAATCAATAAACATATACTATAAAAGAATTAATTAAAAATACATTAAGCAAATAGGTCTTGATACTTTATGTGTCAAAAAGACTAATTTATGCTTCAAACTGTCAGTTAGTTGGTCACCATTTTGTCACGGACGTTAACTGTTAAATTAATTTGAACCCACGTTAAGCTTCTAATCGCTTAAGAGCTGTTTGACCTCCGTAGTCAAGAGTGATACCAAGTACTTCTGTATAAGTGAATACTGACAGACGTGACGATAGACTGACTGAAGTGGACATACTGATTGTGAAAATGAAGGGTTGAGTTTTGCCACAACAGTAATTACTCATCATAATAATTATAGTACCATGGATTTATGTTCTTTATGTTTAAAGTTGAGTATCGCAATTACTGACAATGCTCGACCCATTGATTTGACCAAGATTTTTCCTTGCATAGCACAGTTTTAATAAAGATAAACTTTTCCAAGAAATGACGGGATTAAAAAAAAACAATTTCACCCATTCTCGTACCTATAAACCTTCTTTAAAATCTTCTAATTATACCAGACTTTATGACTACAGAACAATCCATATCAAGCGAACACCAGTTGGCCTGTTTTCAAGCACCAAACTGACCTAGAGATTAAAGACGATTAGCACTACGAGTATTTGAACTACCTAGTTAAACTTAAACCTAGGCCTAATGTTACTTGACCGAGAAGTAAGTAGGTTACTAAATAGCGTTTGTTTTGATACAATGTTGTGTGTACGATGTCAGTAAACCGTTTATCAGCTACTTGTGAGATGACAGCATAGATGTGATGAGTCAGACGGTTAGAGACTTTGGAAGATAGGAAAGCAGATGTTTTGTATTAGAAGCTTTCGGATAAGAAATTTAGAATTCTTAATCATATTTAATTGATACACTAATAAACTAGTACTTGACAGCCGAGAAGTGGGAATATTGGTGGCAAAATTGCCAGCAAAATTCCCACCTCGGGCAATATTACCGACAACGGCACCTCTCTAATCCCACCTGATAGTAAGCAGTGATGTAATCTTGATGGTGCCTTACCATCATCAGCATTAGTTTATTACGAATTTGTTCACTGTAGCCTTGAAGATACCTAAATTATAATTGGACGGGAAGACCGCAGCAGGCAAATAGTTCTTTATCCTTCGATGTATGCAGTATAAACGACGGAGCGAAACGTTTAGTCCAATCTGATTTATATGACATGGAATCCCAACGACTGTCATGTATGGAACTTCATTTGCTACATTTTAAATTATTCGACACGCTAAGTTTTTTATTCTTAATTTACACTGGCTGACTTAGCGAACTTCGTACTGCTTAATAGTCAATGAATGTAGTGTATCTTTCGATATAGTCAACCGATTGCGATGATACAAAGCTAAGTTATAATATCAAGTTAGACACCATTTTAATGCATACAAGTTTTCTAAGTCAATATTGTACATTTTACGCGATGCGCGCAGAACTAAAAACTTCTACAGATTTATATGTATTGATTTAGTTCTTTTTCAAAAGTCATCAATGAAGACAGTCAACTTTTCAATCTACTAATTTGTTACTATTTTCTAACTCTCAAAGTTATTGGCTTTGATTTCCATTATTGTCTGCCTCAAAAATAAAATGCTTCAAGACAAAGCTGCAGACTGCGAATCCTTTGTTTTAATGAACCCTCGAACCCTTCTTGTCGTGCCCATAGGAATGACTAAGTCGATTCTTATCAAATCCTTGCTATTAATAGCTTCGGTTCTTGGAGCGGCCTCAACAAAGAGTCTGCGAGTTAGCCCTTATATTTATTACTTATCTGTGGTTAATGCATGCACAGATAATGTGTGCTTCGTTAAAATTATTTAGAGATGGTCTGTTATCTATGGCTTGTGTGTTGAATACTGATTTAGATGTTATTTTATTTTTTAGGGCAATTTTGGTTTTGCTCGTTGCTTTGGATCATGTTTGGTTAGAGGAACGCTGTTTGTAGATTCAAATATAAAAGTTCTCGTCATCTCTTAAAGTTAGTTAAAAATAAGTTTGTATAAAAAGTAATAAGAGACAAGGGAAATCGTTGTTAATTTATTCTATGCTATAATTTATAAATTAATCCTCTCAAAAACAATAAAATAAAAGTGTAATCCTTAACAAACTATCGAAAGTTGTTTAAAATCGATAGGTTTTTAAACACATCGCGTATGTAAAGGATTAAATTTGAATAAATAATGATTACCAATAATATTCCTAATGTAAATTATAATACTATTGTTTTTGTAATGAAAAAAGAAATTTACATAACTATAATCTTTTTGATAATGTATTTGACAGATTTATGTCGTAGTGATTGTTTGATTAAAAAATTAAACAATCTCTCTCTGTGTTTAATATTTTATTATTTAAATAAAAACTATAGAAACTATTTTTGAAGGATTTTCCTTTAATGCTAGCTTAGTTTAGCGGAACTAAAAATAGTGGCAAGCGTTGAACGTGAAGTCCTGGGTTTGGTTCGGAGAAAAATCTATTGAGCTTTTATTTTGACTGGCCTATTGGTCTAGTGGTTAGTGGCCCTGGCTGCTATGCCGGGGGTCGTGGGTTCGATTTCCACCCAGGACAAAGGTTTGTGTGATGAGTACAATCTTTTGTTCTGTGTCTGGGTGTAATATCTATAATTATATGTATTTATTTAGAATTTATAAGTATATTTATCAGTTGTCTAGTACTTGTCATTGTGTGCTTAGTTTGGGACTAGACGGTGATGTGTGATAATTGTGGAATATTATTATTATTATTTTTATTAGGAATTCCTCTGTCCGGAGTTTGCGAATTGATAGTGTGATATCCTCATGTCTTGGAAAGCAGGTTAAGCAATTAGTCCTGCCCATGACTTCTCCCCGGTCGTATTGGATTATCTGTTGGACTATGAAAGTAAAGAAGTAGAGTATGCACATTAATGCACAACAAAGAACAAAGAGTACATGTGTTCGCACACGCTTGTGCACTATATTTCCTGCCTACTTGCTTAATTTCCGTTGAGATTGGCTACCGTGACCAAAATTTGATTGAGAGGATTACATATTATTATTTAGTAGAGCACAGTGGTTTGTTGCAGCTCTTAAAATACACTCATATATATGAGTAAAGAAACTTCTAGAACTTACTGGAGCTTCAGACCCCTTCAGTATTCTAGTTTAATAGAGACATAAATCATTAAAGTTTCTTCAGCAAAGCCTTGAAGAAAAATAAATCGACTAAGCGCGAGTCGCACTCGCGCACGCAGATTTCTAGATTGCAGACGGGAGTCTGCAGCAAAAGACTGCAAAAACAGCACGTTTGTTGAAAGGAGCCCACTAGGAGTCCACAAGGGAGAACTTAAAATATTAGTATTAGTCTGTTTTCAGTATTTTGTGTTAAGTATAGCGGCATCATCTGTGAAAATGTCAACTATTTAGTTATCCCGGATCATGAGATTACAACCTGGTGAGAGACAGATGAACAGTGGAATCTTAATTTTAATCTTAAGTTTTTACTATTTAGGTTTAAAAACCATAAAAGCTACTATAATTAGAAATTTTCAGCATTACTCTCGATTTTTCCCATCGAAAAAAAAAAAAAAGCATTACTCTCAACACGAGTACCAAATACTCGTGTTTTTGGGCCAGAGCCACTACTGACCCAAAAGCAACAAGAAGACAAATCAATAAAATAAATATTTCCATCAAATATATGCCGTGAACCGGAAAGCATGTGGATGTGACTCGTGCGTCGCTCGTGGGTACAGGTAGTGGTAGGTGCGGCTGCCCACGCGTCACCTTGGGCTAGCGAATGTCGCCACGAGAGGCAAGTTTCCGAGATCGGCGCCGCGGATGGACGAACTTATTTGAAATTGTAATATTTTATTTTAGGACCAGTGCTGGATACTATTAGTAGCGCAAAAGATTTGAAATGCCAGAAAGACAAGCCAGGATATTCGAAATATTTTAATTTGTGTCATTCTTTGTAGCATTGTCTTCAAGAATAAAAAAGGTAACTTACAAATTGAGCCAAAGACGACTGAAGTTATTAAGTTCATGCCAAAGCTACGGGAATATTCGAAATAAACGCAACGGCTTTGGAACTCAAAGGTTAATGGAAGGAAAATGAGTGAGTTTTTGGTAAAAAATCCAGAATCAAAAAACTTTGAAAATGTTTTAGTAACTTGAATCGTAGTTAACAGATTTCTTCTCACCCGATGGGAAGCGATGATGTGGTCGACGATGGAGCACGCTTGCCTAGAAGTAACCTATTCATTGATATAAAAATTACCTATTCACTCTGGATTTCAGAGGAGTGTCCATGGAGTTTCTTGCACGTTCTTCTCTATCTAAATAAAAGTAGATCTTACTTTTTGGAACGAGCAATTTAGCTTCACTTGTTTGACCGGCCGACATTTTGACAATTCAAAAGTGCCTATATATGGTCTATTTGAAATAAACTTTTCTGATTTCTGATTTTAAAGACTAGAAAGGTCTCTAGGAAAGCTCTCAGAAAACACAGACTCCGGCAGGGAATACCACTTCTTAGCTGTACGTATATTGAATGTATTCCCAAAACGCTTTGTACATAGGTACATAGGTAATCGGGACATGGTGGACATCCCACCGATAGCGGTGGGATGTCCACCATGTCCCGATTGCGCAACAGTCAACAAGTCGTAAACTAACCAAGTTCTTCTAGTTACTCTTTCATGGACCTAAAGACCTAGTTACACTGTGAGAAAACAAAAAATAGCTCAAGCTACTCACGCCACTGGTATTTAGCGCCCTCCTTCTAACAGATACAGTCATGACAAATATACAAACATACCTAAATTCGTTGCGTGACCTCTTGTTAACGAACACCATAAATATGGCGTGCTTACCATAAAAATTACCATTTTAATGAACACCTTTTCTAAGACAAACAAAGTAGTGGAAAGTGTTGATATTTTTTATTGTGGCAATAAATTATTTTGACGCCGTTCGTTCGTTTGGCTTGCGGCTCTGTGAAGATCAATATAATAACTTCTACAAGAAATAAAATTTAAATGTATAGGTACATTTTATTTATACAGTGCAAGCCTCCTTCTTCTTCCTAGTTTACAATTTTTACAATAAACACTGTTATCAATAGTTTACCGTCGATAAATTAGGTTAGCATTTTCATGAAATAGCTTTTAAAATTATGATCTAGATTAATACAAGAACTTTGTCTTTCAAGGATTCCCTTTCACCCAATTTTCAATTTTTGTAATAAACCAGAAGATGTTTAAAGCCTTCTTATGGATTATATTCGTAATGGTCTAGTAAGGCAACATACATGCAAAAAATTTAGGAAGCTTTGACGCTTGGACAATATTAGGTTTATTATTTTATAAAATAGAGTTTTTATTATAAGCTTGAGGATATGAAATCCCATCATATCATTAAGCTTGTTATAAGAACTTTATTTTAGGCTTAAGACTGTAAATAAATAAAGTAAATTAAAAACAATAGAATAATAGTAATAAGGTATCAACCTTACTGGAACACAATGTAAACTTTGTTGGTGTATGAAAGCTATGGATTTCATGTAAAATAATGATTAACGACGACTCTATCAATAATCTAATTTCAAAAATATTGTTAGAGCGAGCAGTTAGCTTACAATATTATTCAAATACATAAAATACATAAACCAGAAAATAATACACATTATCATAAAATCTAGGAGTACTTAACATCTCGAACGTCAATCTAATTTTTAAAACACCGTAGGCAGTAAAATACTCACGCCATACATCGATTACAATGCGAATTGAATCAATTATACCTATACCATCGATCATGGGGTACCTATTGGCCATAGTGACTCAAGGCCCTATAGAGTAGTAGAGGAATTAAGTTATTATATGTAATTGATTGTGGAACTCGTGTTATAGGTATGGAATTTATTGTGTAGGACTTATTAGGTGTAGATACAGAAGTACACAATAGTTTTTTTATTTAGACCTCATACTTCTATTTAGGTTCATGTCGTGGGTTCATGAACGGTCCTGGCGATACAGAAAAAAAATCTTGATAGAATCGAAATGAATTGGTAAGAGTCGCAGCAATAGATGCAGCCCTTAATATATCCCTACTCAATGAAGGAGTTGAAGAAACACTAAAAGATGTTAGGAAAAATATTATGTGTCTACGTGAATTTAGATAATTGATGAAAGAAAGATATCATTGATAAAAACATGAAAAAGAAAAACGACGAATATGCTAATAAATATCCTGGTAGTAGAGTCCAATGGTGGTGTTAAAATGAAGACAAGAATGATAGTGAAACTTATCAGGGGATGAATGTCAAAAAAAACCTAACCTACCTGTATTTGAAATAACCTGCAACTTATGACTAACACATTTACTAAAAACGTCATCGCATCATTGTCATATCTATATGCGGGGAAACCTAAGCCAGCTTTTGCCAAGCAAAAACTATACTTGGTCACTAAACGAAAATGTTTCTCTTAAGAATACTTGCCTGGCTACACTTGTTAACACTACACCAATCAGTCATCATTGAAACATTTTGTATAATCATTTGATAACAATACAATAGAAATATTTCGATAATGTATGTATTATTCAACACACGACAGGTATTGTAGTTCTTATACATCGTGGTGACGAACGAGTACCTTCCGACGTCACCATTGTTATAAACTAGGACGCTTGCCAACAATGTAATGAAGGATTTTGAAGAATAATTGGCTGATAACAGTATAACTATAAAAGCCTCATATCTGTGTTAGGGACAGCTTGGAGTGCATGTAATTCCAATATACGCAAAGTAAAAGTTAAAACAGGAATCTTTCGTCTTGGGTGGTTAGAGAATGAGAACGGATAAAAACGCATGTAAGTATAAAAGTAATTAATGTAAATGTGGAGAAATAGAGAGAAGTGCTTAAATAAATGAAGGAGTAATTAAATGAAAAAGAAACTGATTTACAGGGTGATGCTAGGCAAGAACAATGAAAGGAAACTATGTGTTGCACTAAATTTAAATACCATGGAATCACATAAGAAAGATTATGAGGAGCAATGTAACTAGGGCAGATAGTTCGACCTTGTTGATCGATACATATTTTTACCATGACCTGACATTTATCATAAACAGTTGCCTAATACGGATAAAATAGTTATACTGACGAAAAGAAAGACTTTAAGATTCTATGCTTACTGACTAAGTATTCGCATGGCTAGAAAGAAGATCCTTTCGTATTCAAAATAATCTGTAGTCACAAAGCAATATTTTTGTCGTTGTTGATTATTCCTTACATACCTATTAAGGATTTATTATTATTTATACCTATTAAGGATTATATTATTATGACTGTTACAGCTGTCTGTTAATCAACACAATACCCTCCAAATTCACATACAAAAGGACTCAATACTCATTCAAAACAATAAAAACTCAACATTTACTTCACATCGGGCACAAAATTATTTAATAGTTGTCCAGCTGAGCCAGTAAGGTCGGGTCTGAACCTCGCCCGATTAGTCACAGGCAGGCTCACGGTCGATCTCCATATACAGCTCAAATATAACACACATGCGACTATAGACCGTAAATTAAAGGAAGGAGAGGTGGAATCGGTATACGGTGATAGAGTAGCTCCATGGAAGACTTTACTACAAGCAATGTGTTTTGAAGGGACGAATTTGTATACGTCGGGGTTATGTTCTAGGTTTCTTGGCGTGAGAATATTGTCAAGAAACTTATTGATTATATGAGTTAGAAGATACTGTCGTAACTGGTAAGCATTAATTAAAAGCAAATGACTGGATTGATGAAGAAAATCCAAACATATTAATATAGCTTGCAGATTTGTTTCTTGAAGCGTGATCAGCATATGCAGAAGAAAATACTCTTATAAAAGATATTCCAACTCGAAATAGGATGAAATTCAGAAGGATATTAGGAAAAATATATTTGCTTACCTGTCGCTGTCTGAATTATAAGTGGACTTAGATCATTTTTAAAAGAAAGATATTATGATGAAAAAGTCGTAATAGAGAAGCAATCGTCTCATTATCTTCTAGTAAACGTCCCATCGATTAATTTCATTAATTTCTGTCACGAAAAGTCCGAGGCAGTGCTAACTGTACTTACATAGTATTTAATTAGTCTCCACGGATGTCGCAGATTAAGGAAATGGTCGTTAAGGTGCTAATGAGTACGCGATCGGTTTGATTAATCAATCAATGCGGACACGTCTAGAAGTGAACAACTGCCTAGTTTGAAATATGTCAAACAATCTCGTTGTTCAATGGTAATATCGGCTCAGGTATAATTAATGATGGCTGATGGACTATATCAAGAGAGAGATCAGATATCTAAACTAACATTAATTTAAAAAAAAGTAAAATAGTTGTTTGTAGGCATAAAGCCTATATTTAAACGAAGAAAGCTTCATTCAAATTGGATCAGTAGTTTTGAAACAATCGCGAACATCGCGTACAAAACGTTCCTTTTTGAAGTCAGTCAAAAATTTAAATTCTGTCAATGAAGATTTTAGATCCTCAGCTTCTGATTGAAGTCTTGTATTTAAATAAGTAATGGCATTGGCTGTCTGCCCATCTGATGTTAAGAGGTAACCTTGGGCTATTGTAATTACCTACTGCAATATCTGCCTTATCTTGTCCACTTAAGACGTGCCCTATGTATCAATTGATTGCTACAAGATTCTCACTCAGAAGCAAAGATTAGAAGATGAATCTACCTATTATAACACTAGCACACAGTCTGATGAAACATGAAAACTGGTTGATGGCAGAAATTATTACATTGTACTGTGAATGGTGTTATTCGACGATAATATTAAAATTGTACGTATTTGCATCGAGAAAATCCTTCTATAATAAATAAGTGCATTTTATATGAATGCATCTTTTGCATCTGCTATAGGCAGTCCATTGACCAACTGACTGACTTTTTGACTACACCATGACCAATGCTTATACCCAGTGCTGTTTCGTTTGTGCCATATAGAGTGCTATAATATAATAAATCAGCAGTATAATACCAGCATTCTTCGAGAAATAAATATTTATTTTCGAAACAGCTTTTACGTTTGATCCGGCTTCTTAGGCAACCTCATTAAGTAGTTAATTTGGAATCTATTGTGATGCCGAAGAAAGTGATTCATTTGAAGCACCGTCAGTAAGTCACGCTACACTTTCACTGTCGCTGATTATGTTTTTGGTAATGGTGTGTGTGACGGGTGTTGACAGTTAAGAGGTGGACACACTAGGTAATAGTATTCACCAGTTACGTGAAGAGCATCTGTATTGACGCTGCAGACATCGCAAAGTACTTACGTGGAAGTTAATATTAAATTCAGGACAACTGTTTAGTCAGCCATTTTTAAGATCAATATTGTTCCACTTTTGAATGGTGAAATGAATTCACTGGTAACTAAACTATCAGGTTAGGATTAAGATTCAGAGATTGAGGATACTAGAAATGGTGTTATGAAGGAGATCAAAGAAAAAACAAGTCTAAGACAAAATACTTGTGCAAACATGTTGGTGAAGAATTTCTTCCTATTATGGATATGCTTGTTATTATTGATAGGCTCATATTTGATCACTATGTAACCTAATAAAAGAAAACCAATTTTCTTGATGACCGTCTACGCCAAAAACCAAGAGCTTATGACAAACTAGTGAATACTAACCTTAACACAGCCAAAATAATCGGCGTCTGTGATGTTTTTTGATATGTTTATCACCACATCGATCATAAACTTTATCACCGATTTCTAACGGTGATTAATTAACTCAAGAAATGGCGTGAACAACCAGTTAATTATAAAATTGAATTAGTGTAATTTTATCATTATGGCTTGATATCTCTATTAGTTCGCTCGACAACCGGACGCGCGATTGGCGAATCTGAGATTTATTAGGTCTTATAAATGTCGCAGATGTTCTTGCAGAACATAAATCTAAAGTCAAAATAAAAATCTAGTCTTCAAATCAAAAGTGGATATGTGATGGAGAAAATGTAATTATTATCATGGTTGGCGGTTTGTCGAAAGTGGGTAGCAGCTGCTACCCTTCCACTTTCCTTCCCATTTCGCTTTTGACGACCACCATCATCTTTCTGCCTTCAACCCGTGGTCATTGGTCTCGTCACATTATGCATGAGCGAGGGCACAGCTTTACGCTGAGCGTTCGGTCGTTCGGTTTTGTGCGAATGTGACGTATATTTTTCCTATTCAATGATTATGTTTGTTAGCTAGTTTTGAAATTACGTCATATCATATAAACAAATTGTTTTTCTTTCTTTTTCTTTCATTTTACTATGTATAACAGCTATAAGACCACATAAGAACTGGAATCCAAAATTCTGTACCTAAAGGTTAGGATTCTCCACGATATTGAAGTATGTGAAGCAGTCCATAATCACTTCAATTTTAAAGCGGTTGTCTGGACCAGACATATGGCACCTGTCTGGTTGGAGGATCCTTCCTTTTCAACTGAGGTTTACAGTGCGCCAACGTTTATACTCATAACATCTTTGTCCCTACTAACTGTTACCATGGGATGTTTTGCCACGATTATTAAAACACCATACATGATCCAGCTCTGATCTAACCCCAAAAGAATTCGATCTCAAATCGACCAGGAAAGATCAAAATATAACCGAGCTTGTCCGTCTGTCGGTGCCAAACCATCAATCAAAGAGACGCTGACATTGTCTGACACAGCATTGTTAAATTTACTTCCACTATAGTCGAGGAGACTGCGGCCTTAACATTTGCATCAT
Source organism: Mythimna albipuncta (assembly GCA_929112965.1). Lineage (NCBI taxonomy): Eukaryota > Metazoa > Arthropoda > Insecta > Lepidoptera > Noctuidae > Mythimna > Mythimna albipuncta. Next base: position 19,368,560 of record OV815979.1, on the reverse strand, counting down.
GTTTTCGTATTATCAAGATTAAAAATGTTACCAAATTCCTATAATTTATCGGACGTTATTAGTTTTATTATTGCTGGTAATCAACGATAATGTTAATAAGATATCGCTAACAGATTAATTGAAGTTTAGTTAGGAGTATACACTGGTCAAAATTATCATACTAATATTGTAAAAGCGAAAGTTTGTGAGTGTATATTTGTATGTTTATTACACCTTCACACTGAAGCTGCTGATATATTGAATGCTTGGATAAAATTCGGCATAAGTATGGATATACTATGGCCGCCAATTCCTTTCTATCATCGGACCACTAGACCTAGGTACGGCGATGTGCCACCACTTCACAATATACATTCCACCGTCATGTTCGAAGCGTTTTGGGAACACATTTATTGTGCGTACAACTAAGGAGTAGAATTCCCTCTAACCGGAGTCGGGATTTCTTGATTGCTACAACCTTGGGGTTTTTATATCAATGAATAGGTTACTTATAGGTAAGCATGCTCCATCGTCGGCTATGTAATCGTTTACCAACAGGTGAGATAGTGGTCAAACGTGAGCCTGTACATAATAAATCAATGGGCAAATGCGAGACTCGTGCAATGAAGGTTCCATGCTTAATGCCAAATTTCAGGATTCTGGGTCAACCCTATGAATAATGATCCCGTTGAGAGTTCGAAATATACGTTTTTTTTTTCGACATAAACGGCCGTATTTTTTTTTTCGTTAATTTAGATGTTTGATTTTTTAACAACTTGAAGAAACTGTAGACCTGAGTATACGGTTAGATACCTTCTCACGTTCTCAAGATAAAAGGTCTTACCAGACAAACAGAACCACAAACGGACAACAAAGTGATCCTATGAGGGTGCCCTTTTTTTTCTTTTTACGGAACACTAAAAAAATATATACTGGAATCACACAAGATACTTGTTATCACGGGCGTATATACCCTCATGATTCCCGTAGGGGAAGCCGCTGAAAAAAACAAGTTACTATTTATTTTTGGCTATACTTTTGTAGTGCGTAAAGTTTAAGATTGGAATTCCATACAGAAGTATGTGATTTACTTATAAAAAGACATTATTAATGAAGCTTACAAGCAATTGTATATGAGATGTGAGTCAGCTTCCATTCAATTCAGCAATGTGTTATGATGAACGATACTTTTTATTTACATCCGGCCATTCATTTAAACTGAAACGGAAACGTGATTAAGTAAGTTCAGAATTATGTATAATACCCATTTCAAAATTACTACATTTAACAACTATAAGAACTATACTATTTATATGTCACAATTTAAATGAGTGTGCGTGATTACTATAATCATTGCTGTTTATATTTTTATGTGTTCTCTCTTATTCCTATTTATTTTCAACGATAATGTCATCATTATCATCAGATCTTGCATAATAGATTTCGATATGTATTTTAACTCGACGTCAGGCTGGCAAAATCAGTTTTCTAGTGTCAGTCAAAGAGTCAGTGGGACTTTGCATGTTGAGTGTGTGTATCGACTGAGGAACTTTCTGCTTATAAAGGCGAAGACTATGCTTGTGTAGACTTTTTTTTTAAAATCGACTATGGTGACTGACTATAGTGACGTATTTTCTTTTCATGTATGACGTTTTAAGTTGTTAATGCTCCTCATCCATTGCATTCGGTTCATATTTAACTTGAGGAACTATTTGTAGAGCTACAAATTTGAACTGAAATGGAAGCCCGTTCGTCAGAGAAGTTTCTGCGCCTTGGACACGCTTTTCTCTCTTCTCATCTCTTCTACTTCTTCTTCTAAAACTATGTATCTCACTCTCAAATATCTATGTTCTTTACAAGTTAGAAATCTGCGTTCTTGTAATAATTTTCAACTGCTTTGTCATTTTTTATCTGTCTGATTTTGTTCATTCATCCTTTCATGTATGTACAGTCCATCTTCCTGTGGGAAGCTATATTTTTTTATATAAAGAAAGCCGGAAATTACGGAAATTGTTTATCTGCCTATATCTTATATATATATATATATTTTTTTTTTTTTATTAAATGACTGCTTCCACTCTAAAAAGAACGAAAGCGCATTTCAAACTTATACTGACTAAAACTAAACTCGATTTAAGACCTCTACTTCAAGACCAGTCAATATCTTCATTGTTATGAAAATTGACCATAGAATATTACGACTTACAGGTCTTGGAAAATTAATAAATCTTTTCTTATAATCGACTAATATACGCAAGTATTATAACAGCCGGTCTCCCGGTCTACCCAGAACAATGCCTTCGTTTTATTACATCAATACGTCGAACCATCATTCAAAAGTAGCATTACTTATTCACATCAGGTGTCATCGTTGATGTCCAAGCCAATGACATATGGAGCCAAATTGTAACGGAAATCCAACCTTATGACACAGAAAACAGAGTTTAAAAAACAATTGCTAGTGTCCTTTGCAACTTTCAGGTGTTTTCACCTGAAAACATTGGCGTTGTTTTGTCTGTACTGAAAGTGTACAGATCAGCTGTTTTGAATGAGTGACTTGTCCATCAACATAGAAACCTTATGTATGATTTGTTTATTACTTAGTGGGTAATACCTATAATAAATAATGTCTCGCTATCTATGACAACATCGACAGCTGTCGATAGAGTTCTCAGCTTCTGTGAGAAGAAATCATTAATAACTTTGGATACTTTTATAATTCTGTCATTATGCTTACTTGGATTGAAAAAAATTAAACCAGCTGCCAACAAACATAAGGTATTCATTGAATGTATGTACTGCCACTGCATATAAAACACTCAATTATTAAAAACCAAACTGCAAATGCATAAGAATATGCATTCCGACATATCACTTCCCAACAACATAAGATTCCATAATAATTTATTTTTAACCCTTCCAGACAGTTAAATTATACTTAAATTTTTATTCTGAAAGCATTTTTATTCGAACAGCGTCCTACGATAACGGACTAGAGATTAAAATCGGTTGTTAATTGTGTGTGACAGTTCGGCGCCATTTTGAATCCAGGAAGCGTGTGTCACGACGCCATGTCAAAATAGAAACAGTTATGCCGCAAAACTGGGTGAACCCGTGACGGGGACAGAATTAGGGGGATTAATTAGTCCCCATACCTTTAAACTGTTAGTTTTATTACATTTTTCAAATACCAATCAGTTATGTAAGTATTTATGTTAAAAATTGTTGTTACTGTTGTTATTTTTTCAACAAAAATTATACAACGTTCCTTTTAACAAAGCATTGTTCGTAACTTAAAAAAAAACTCGAATGACTGGCAGTTGGAATCAAACAAATCCTATTTTTTTCTTCGTAACAATGTTTAACATTATTAATCAATGCCTTGTTTATAAAATTAGACACATGAACACCATCATATTCGCGGAAGAAGCGCCATAAATCACATCAGCTTATTTCAAATCACTTGACACAACCTAGTAAAATAGCGACAAAAACATACCCAAAGGAATGCTACCGAAACCCATAAAAAAACTGACGAACATCAAAGGCATAAAAAGTAATAACACGCCATAAAGTGCCATCAGATGGCGCCACGGTCTTACGAAACTGAACGTAAATAGGTGCAGTTATTACAAAGTTATTAAGCATAATTATGGTGAAAATTAATCTCTTGCTGAATACGTTATCTTTGATCTATTTCCTGACGAGGAAGTGGCCGAGACTTCGCGACCGAAATGTCTTACTTTTATTTAGTTTCGGCCATTTTCCGGCTTTCCATGTATTCTAAATTAGTGAGGAATTTTAACTAGGCCCACGTTGGAAACAACAATCTGTTTGTTGCTTTAAATTTTAGTTTAAATGCAGTTTTAGAATGTTGACGTTTCAATGCAGAGAATTTGCAATTTACATTGTGTATTTGTCGTTATTAATTTAGTTAACACCAACTGAGAAATACTAGATGAAGCTAAAGTTGATTTAAGAAAAAATGTAACGATAATATACATAGAAAATTGTGTAGAGACTTGATGAAGACTTAAAATAAATATATTAAAGGCCAACTTAAAATAAAAACATAGCCCAAATGCAACATAACAAAGTGGGCTAGTCCAGGACATATCAGATAATAAATTAAATAATGGATTATTAAGATGTAGAAAATTAGATAAAACGTAAGATACGGAGAGTAATATTAACATATCTAAGATAAAACGTTATCATGTAGGCGTAATTATGTAATTGCTACAATCTTATGTTGTGTTTACAGGCGGTCCGTGCATAAACTATATTTTTATTCATAATTACAATCTGTTTTATAGTCATGACCAGAAAACTACCAGTGAATGAAGGAACTGGTTTTACGTTTATTATTAAATAATCTAGATGTATCAATGAAGTTAACTTGAAAATAATACTAGCAATGACAAGCATTAAGACAATGCTGTATTAACCATAGAAAGTCAACAGTATTTGATATGGATTACAACAATCTAAATTAAATTATTAATACATATCATATTTTAAGAACTTCAATCGCCAAATATTACACATGCATGGGTGCTTTACAAATAAAAATTGTGTCTATACATGACATACATAAATAAACACAAGAAAACTAACATTTGTAAACTTATTTTCGCCTAGATACTAGATAAGGTGTAGGAAGTTGTCGATACCAAAAGATACGGTGTCTGGAACTTTGTTCAGTACAGAAATAACACAAATTTAAATAATTTGCAATAGTGCAGAAATAGTACTAGACTGGCTTATCCGCCACCCACAGAACTTATTAAGTTACCCGTCTAACTGAATTTAGTATAAGAACTTGTTTAAACGAAGCGTTTTACAAGTGAAATTATTACTATTTAGTAAGTTTGCAGTCCTTCTACAACCAGCGTGTGAATTAATAATCACCTCTTTCACATTAATTTCGTAAGATTCATAAGGCTAGAGTGTAAATTCTCGATACTAAAGATGCTACAGTCGTCTTCTTGCGTCTAATTTACTCGAATGTTAACCTTGAAGGCACTATTCACGTTGAATACTAATCTTACCACCCCAAATTCTCGGAAATTCTCCGTAACTTAGACGCCACTTATATTTCGGCACGCGCTATCCACTTCCTGTGAAACAACTCCATCTAGACCAGGTCTAACTTCACTACCTATATGATAAACATCATTTAAATTATTTCGTGCTAGACCACTTTGAGAATACATAATGACATTTATGATTGTATTATCTTGATTATCATATTTTATCACGAATATACTAACACCCACACTTGGTAGAACGTTGGACTATAAATTCATTATTTTAATATGATCCTGCCGATAGGTTGGCAGTCGCAATTTATGGTTTGTTAGAAAAAAGTTTGCTTTTGATTACAATACGCAATAGATTCGATTTCATCATTAATTTCGCGTGGATCATCTTGTGCATAGATTGGATTCATGTGAAAATTTTAGAACTCTTTAGTGCTTTAGTGTGCTTCCCACATGATTGCTTCTGACTAAGAAGACTTAAAATTGGAGATAGAGTTTAAAAAAAAACCTTTCTTGATATTATTCAGCCTAAATATGACGGAGTCGATTAATGATATACTGATATAGAACCATAATCTTCGTTAAGGTTGGCAAAGTGTAATACAATGTCAAGGTTTTGAGTTTAGTACGAATGCACTCGTAAGCACTTGCTGTTTTTTTATAGCTTTTAAAGTAGAATTCTGTCTTCCTCAGGGTACAGCTCAGAGTTCTACTAATCCCAAAAGGAAAAGAGGAAGACGATAAATAAATATAGTCAACCAAAATAAAACACGAACAGAACGTCGACTAGGTGACCCTCAGCTGTGACATCTCGGAACACGGTTACTAAACTTGTTTAGAGCCACCTTACCAATTTGAAAAGGCTATCAAATGCTCGCCACTGGTCCAAAGAAAGACTCGCCTCAATTTAGTCGTCTTCTCATCTAACCATCGGATGCTCCCGATACCTCGAAGGGCCCATGAATAATTTATTAAATCTTTGTTTTTTACTCAAATCGGATATAGTTTTAGGGTTAACAGGTCTCTAAATGTGTTATCAGATATATTATTGTTATGTAAAAGAAAGTTGACATCTTTAATTTTTACTTTCTCACTTGTAATGTTATAAATCTATTACTGGTCTTTAGAGAGTTTTTAATATATGTATATTAATGGTTTTTGTGACAAAATTACCTCAGTAGTATTGACAAAGAGTTCATGTCAAGGTAAACTTAAAACTGTTGCCTATTATTATAAGCATTGTTTAGACTTTGACGGTAATAACACAGAGTACAGAGAGTACAGAGTACAGAGTATCTATTTTCAGAATCGATACGTCTAGTATTAATTTGTTAATTACAATAAAGACTGTAGATTTGACGAATTCGTTCACAACTTTGTGATATTTAATAATTTTATATTGATAAATATTTAGCTTTTTAACAACAGAATTACTCAGCCATAACCGCCGAATATAAAAAAATAAGGCTTTATATAGCACCCTCACTTTTAATTATTCAGTCACTGTTTTTCTGTTTAAGTATTAGCAATTTTATTACAATATTTACATATTTATATTTTAATAATTTAAACTCAAAACCAAATCAAAGACATTTAACAACAAAATTACATGAAGCTAAATCTAAAGGTATCATAAATAACTCCGGACAGCAAAATTATAACAAAACCTGTTCGGGACGAAAAAGGGCTTCAGAAATAAGGAGAGACTTAATGGAAGAGGGAACGTGGGAGGTCTAACAAAGAAAATTGCAAAATTATAATTATATGTCAGGATGAGATTAGCATAAGATCAAAGACCAAGGAGAAATGAAAAAGGGCTCAATAAAAAAGGGTAATGAAAAGAAAGAAAGAAGATTGATTGAAGCTGTTATTAATGACGATGAATATAATAGTGTGAGGATATCAAATCATGTTCGCAATATTAATGTATTAGGGAAATAATTAAATTTTTATTTCGATGAACGAACACGAAAAGATTTTTAAAGAAATTTTTTTATTCAACTTATAAATCTGACATTAGTATTAGAGGTATTAGAAGTTTTTTTAATGTATTTTCAATCTTATATAATTTTAATTCATCCAGAACCTGAATCATTACTTTTAAATTTATTTTAAGTATAATTTTATCGTTTGCATTAATTAATCCATCCAGTTCTACCATAATCCTTAATTTAAAGTTTACGACAATTTTGATATTTTTCTTTACTTCAAAAACCTGTATCAATTTGACAAAGGTCAATATACTGGTCCTTCGATACAAAATTTCTTAATTTAATACAATTAAGTGTTCAATGTTTTAATTAAACATTATTATCAGTTTACTTGTGTAATAAATTAGCGCCCTTGTCTTTACAGGTAGTGAACATTTAGCGAAACGTCCTTAGAGACAAAAATAAATTTAAAATTACCGGTAGCATTGTTTTCATTGTCGTTTTTGATCTGTCACAAACTTATCTAGGTGATTTATTACTACCACTACCTATATCGTTTATATTGGGCTTATGTTCTAGCAGATCATTTGAAATATGGTCTTTGCCCTTATTGTTTACACTGGCCTCTATGCCTGCCCTTGACCAAAATCCCACGTCATTTTGATCTTATGTTTGCATAGACAATGCTGAGTCTAGTTGTGGAGTAGTCTCTTGGATGTGTAATGTCTGTAATTGCAGCTCATTTAAGTCGAGTACCGTTGTAAATGGTAGAGTAGGTACTGAGAGTGCATTTGTTATTGAGTTTGTATCTATGATTTTAATCAGCAGTACCTGCTTGATATCTGTAATTGTTATAATTAATTTAACAATTAAATCATTTTGATAAGTTTATCGTTTGATTTACTTTAGATATTTTTTGCTTTTCCGTTTGTAATTAACTATTTCCGACTTACTATATTCCGTTATTTCTGATTATGACAACAAATTGTGAGTAGTCTTGTTTTAATTAATACTGGTCGTATATGGAGTCTTAATTTAATTTAAATAATATAATCCACTTCATTTAATAGTATAACATAAAGGTTGTTTGCTACTTCAAAGCCATATGAGTATTTTATTAGTTCCTCAATCTGAGACCAAAAGTCATTTACAGTATTAGATTGTTTTTAGAACAAAAACTGAGGAAGGACGTTATAATTATTCTGTAATTAAATTTTAATAACGAAATCGTTGGTGTATAGTTAGTTACCAACGAACGAAGAAGTAATGAAGTACCTAAATAAGTAATTAAATTATATCATCGATTTTGGGAAGAAGATATTTTTTTGATAGAAATCAATCATGTTTAGATTAAACAAGGAAATATTTTTTAACGATTGATAAACCAAAAAAGTGATTAATTTTAGTTTGACACGCGTTGATGGGATTTCGCGATAGCTAATGAAAAACGTCAGATTTCTCGTGCTTTTCGGAACTGCTGCTAACTGAGGCGCCCTCTCCTGAATATTTAATCTGTTTTTAAAACTATGCAAATATAGTTCCTTGAAATATTTTGCCATAAGTAGGCCGTCAAGGTAAACATTAACTTGCCGAAAGCCTAATGTATGCACGCCTTGAAGCCATATTACCAGCGACAACAGATTCGCGACGGTGACCGTTAAATTCAAAACACAACACATGACAAACTTCCGGAACAACAATTGCATAAAAATAAAACTGACATACTTAAATCAGTTGACTTTTGTCGTATTCCATTCAGTATCGTAAATCGTAGCACAACACACGCGTGGAGAGTTCGTTGGGGAACACGATACGCGTGCTCGTGGTTCGAGCGTCGGCAACGCACTGGATGTAGAAGCAGCGTCCCGCGTCCTTCGGCCGTCGACTTTCACTGCAAATGATAATACTAAAACACTACCAACTTAAACTGAATCTAATAGTTTAGGTCTACAGTCCCCTGCCTAGTATTTTCAACCTGGTCGGTTAATCTGTTTGGTCCTTTTGTTGAGGGTGCGGTACTTGCATAATTATTTTAAAGATTGTTTGCACTTTGTTTTGTTTAGATTTTCCTCGGGCGAGGAAGATTTTTATCTTAGATTTATGGTCACCTTGACTTAATTGTTTATTTACTTGACGATGATAAACTTATATTCAAGGCTTCGGTGCTAGACGGGAACCGAAGATTTAAAAAATAATAGGTAAGTACTCAACTCACGAACCAGGATCAAATTTTGTTCTTACATTAAGAGAGCAAAGATATTTACTGTGGGTGATCTAGAGCTTATAACCCGTAAAATTAAAAGCTTTTATTTTTACTGAAACCCAACTTAAACCATGCTAAAGGCTTATCCAAAACATATTGATAGTATATCTGAAAAATACGTGCCTAACAAATAAAACAATATCATTTAAGTACGATTATTAAGGCTAATTTCATTTTAATCATACATTTTAAATTTAGAATTGAGAAAATCTCATTACAAGACTTCCTGATACGTATGACGTTTATTTCTTAAATTAAACATCTAAAGATTTTGTAGTGTGTCCTAATAATAGAATATGAATCAAAGGACCAATTGAAAACGCTACAAATGCTCATGTTAATGCATCGCAAATTGCATTAAGACCATAATAGTGTAGAGTAACCGCAAAATAATATTTATTTCATGGAACCTTGTAGTTGGCATTGCACACGATTTACTAAACTCATGATTATTGTCAGGAAAACTCTGTTTTTTGTTTGGATGAACAGTAGATTTTTTGAATATAAATCTTTAGTGTTAATGAGGGTATAACATATCCAAAATCTCCCCAAAAAAGAAGAGAGTAAGAAAGGGCTACAATTGCTCTCTACAAGAACGACAGGTTAAAACTTGTAACAATTAAAGGTAACTGTAACGTAAGAGTTAATAAAAGGTAAGTAGAAGGCGAGAGAGCGATAATAAGGAAAGAATATAATTGATGATAAATTAATAGAATACGAAACGATAATTGAAACATATTTTAGAGATATGCGGAACAAAGTATTAATTTCCACATACCTCAGTAGGAAAGAGACGATCCCCTGACCAAACGAATGTTTACTTTTGTATACGTTCTGATCACACAAAGAATTCCAATATCGAGATGCAGGATTTCGAAATTTTAGTTCCTATTTTGCATTATAGATGTCGTTATAATATAAAAGAGTTAGCATCAGGGTGGACGAAGTAGACCCAGTAAGGCCTTCACAGCGGCCGTCATCGTCAGAAGCTGGGAGGATTGGAATGGTAGGTAGTCAGAAAACGGGATAGTTTCGGACACTGTTATACAAAGGTATTACCTATCTATTTGGATTTATTTAGAGATGTAGATTGCAAAAGTAAAACCAACAACACAGACTGGTTCCCAAAATTTATCTTGTCTTGACTGATAACCAGACCGACAGTGAATTCTGAATTTAAATTTTCAATTTTGATGCAACAAGGAATGAACAGCCAATCCGGTTGCCCCACAAAATAAATATTATGTAGTTTTTTTTTTATCAAATAAACCATTTACAGGAATCTGAAATATTAACTAAGGATTTCTACTAAAACTAAATTTGTACATATGTACGAGTAAAAAAGTCTGAAAAACGGTGAAAACTCAGAGGGCATCAAAAAATTCGTCCACATCGATGTCAATGGGAAAAGTGCCCAGAACGCTGGCAGCATTGCCACGCTGGATGGCAATGCTGATTCGTTGACTGAAGAAGAGTCCATCCCTCTGGTCACGCGAAGAGTCGACCAACTGTTTGCTGATATCCCGGACAACTCGATGAGCGCTCGGACCCCATGGCCCTAGAGTTTCAACCCCAAACGGCTCAAACACATAACTCTTCCAATGAGGTTATTATATTTACGCCGTTTGAGGTTTTCTGCACCTGCAGCAGCCGCCCCAGCACAGCCCGCCGTACTCAGAAGATGGGATGGCGCAAGGGTGTCGACACATGTTGCATCCCACACCAAAGGCTTACCCTATTTCCAAGGCATTATAGTCATCCCATCTGGCCTCTTCCCATCGTCACGTGCCAAGCCATTGGGTTCTAAAACAGCTGGCACCCCGGCGGTGACAAGAGCTCGACGGATGATGTCATTAATACTGGTATGCCGTGCTATCCGACCAGCGCTTCTGCTGCAAGATAGGCCATGGTGTCCGAGGCGGTCGACTGCTTCGCCACACTGACTTCGATGTGGAGCTCCACTAGGAGCACCTAGACGCAGGCATGTAGCGATCCGGAAGATTGTGTCACTTAGCAAAGTACCTATGTTACTAGTATTATGTAGTTTATTAGAAATATAATTAAGCTTACTTAAAACTAGAATAAATGCAAGAGTATTTTATTCTTGTTTTAAACAAAACTCTTGTAAAAAGAAAAATAGAGTAATAACAATATTCCTGTATTTCGAAGGTTTTGGCAGATGTCAGGAGACGTAGCAAGATGTTATGAATATGATGCAAAAGAATTGTTTAAGTTGAACACTATAAATATAGGTACTTTTGTTTTTTATTCTATTTTTAAGTAATATGTATTTAAGACAGTATCCATATCCAAACGTTCTATATACCATAATAGTTCGTTAATAAATACCATGGCAATTCAATTTGTATATAACTACATTACATCTATTTTTATTTTTTTTGTAAATTACTTTTATTTTACTTTTTACCTTAACTTTTGCGAAAGATTTGTATAGACTTTAGTACACACAAAAGTTTCGTTGTAAAAGACCAAAAAAATCAATTGAGCATGTCAACACAAATAAAGTCATATTTCATGTCATCAAATAAATTACAGCATAATTAGGCTATCGAAAGGAACTGCTATAATTGCTTTGATATTTGAACTCATCATCATTGATTAGAAAATATTTTGACATTTATATCTCTATTACCTAAGTTATGAAACTAATGAATAAGCAGCTCTCTTTGACAAACGTAGTTTATTAATAATGAGATTATTGAATATTATTTTATTATTGATGGCGACTAAACAGCTGCTGATCAGGATCTTAAAACTAGATTGCAGAGAAATTTGCTGTAAGGACCAATCTTACGTAAATGATAAAAGGTTAAATTAAAATATGAGTGATAACATTATTATTATATCTAGCTCATACTGTCCCACTGCTGGGTAAAGGCCTCCCTCCACTCCTTCCAATATTCCCGGTTTAGAGCCATCTCTTTCTAATTTCCAAGGTAGACATCCAACTACGAACTGTCACAGTAATAACAGTTCTGTATTTCGAAGAGTTTGGCAGATTGTAGTGGACATAGTAAAACATATTGGTGTATATGTCACCAAAGAACCGTTTAAGTTGAACACTATCTCATTAATTCACTCAAAATATTCCTATTGTTAAAATTTGCTAAACTTTTGATGAATGTTATGTTAAAATATATAGCTATCGCTGTAGACAAAACTACACTGAATATTCTGTAAAACATATTCGAAAAGATGGACGGTGTTTCACACCGATATTATCGACTAAGGTGTTTGATGAAAACATCAAACATACTTTATTCAATATTTTTTTCAAAAAAGTATACATGCTTAGATGGCAGGTTCATCAAACATTTCTTAGGACAATCGTGAACCTGTTGCGCACAGCAAAGAATTATAGAAGGATGAAAACAATCCAATTAACACACAGTCACATTTTGCCAAGTACGTACAAGCCTTATATGGTATAAGGCAAGCTTTTAGTCATCAACTGGAGACAGGTCCATGCTACTAGCTGCTACTGCCTACTTATAGATGAAAAAAGCGAATTTTCTATTCTAGATGGTATATCGTCGAATAACTTCTCCTGCTCTTGGTGGTGCAATAGGGAGTATCAGACTTTTATTGACAAAAACCTACTTGTATTCCTCCATTTGTCGTTTACTTTTCAGGATCGTAATGACTCTTTCTAACAATGCCGCAGCCATAACACGAGATAGCAAATTCTAATCTTTCTTTACTCAATTTGAGAACTTACGACTACATGCAGGTTGCCATTATTACACCAACAGACGGAAGAAACAGTATATTTAGACTTACTGATAATGAACTTAACGGCTATTAATACCATATGATTTATAAGAGAATACTTCAGTGCAGTGCATCGTTAAAAATAAACATTTCCATCTCTATTGATTGATTCATAGTCCATCAGTCATACTTCGTTCCACTTATATTCAAGTGCATCGAATTTGTATTTCAAATCCTATTATTTGATAACAACATCATCTCTGATAAACAAATCCTATTTAATAAATTGATACTGCTATTTTTGTTTTTAGGGTTCTGTACCTCAAGGGGAAAAAACGGAACCCTTGTAGGGTCACTTTGTTGTCCGTTCGCCTGTCTGTTTGTCTGTCTGTCTGTCTTTCAAGACCCTTTGTCTCAAGAACGCGTACAGATATCAAGTTGAAATTAAAACTATATACTCATGTCTGCGGTCCCTTTAAGTTGTGAAAAAATCAAACTTCTAAGTTGACGAATAAAAAAGATATGACCGTTTATGTCGCAAAAAAACATATATTTTGATGTTTATTTTTGTATTGGTTTGCTTTTTTTTTGTAATTTTATGTGAAAACAATCGTATATAGACTCATAGTTAAAATTATGATGATGATGATGACACAGAAAACCAGTCGTGCAGTCGCAGCCGACTTCGTGCAGCCGCCTCATGGGCTGCCTAAATTCGCAGCCTGCAGCCGAGGTTAGAAAAGCACCCTAAGTCACATTGATTGCAAATTTTGCGACACAGAAGACAGAAAGAAGATGACAGTGTGAGACACACTGAACTGACTGACACACTGTGGTGACTGTATGGAACTGCATCGTAGAGTGTGGCACAATGGTCTTCAGGTAGTATATTTTAGTGCAAAAAAATACTACCTAGAGATCACTACAGATACTAGTTTTTATACTAGAAAATACTACCTAAAGACCACAAGAACCACTAGGACAAAGAAGAAAATATCCTTATTAATAATAATTTAAACACGGAAGACTATTAAAAAAATATCAGGCTTGGACAACAAATATTAAGTTCAAGGTGTTCATTTTGTCCGAGTCGAGAAAAATTCTTGCTTTTCCCAAAAACGGCATAATGTCATGAACATAACAGGGGCGGGGCGTTTTATAATGTGCGTCGTTTTGTATGTCGTGTTTAAGTCGTCGACGAGTCGTTGGCGAGTCGTTACAGGTAGTTAGACGCCAGAAGGTGTGTGTGACCATCAGTCTATTCAAGGAGTATCGTGTTACCCCAGTCACTGGGTAGTGGAGGCCTGATAAGCAGTCGCTTCATGAAAAATACAGGTGTTCAACCGTATCTGAATATAAAAATAAAAAAGCAAGAAAAACAACTAGACTGGACACCAATTTGAGGTTGGTTTTTTTTTCGGTGGGTAAATATTATTCAAATGTCATTCCCCGCCCTTGGGTGGAGCGGGAGGTAGTGTCAGATTCTTCCTGACTAAAGAACCCACCCCATTCCTTTGTTGCCTTTCATACCAGGGCCGAGCCTCCTTTTATAAACTAGATCCTTGGCCCCAGTATACTTAGACCCTATTGGGTCTCTACAGTTGCTGAAAACCCCTTGAGGGGGCAGGAACAGAGCGCGCTGTCGACAACTTGGGCTCGGTCCGAACAGTTGCCGACAGCCGTCCGCAAGCCCGGACTTGTGGTTGGCTTAGTTATGAAAACGCTTGCGAAATGATGATGACTCTGGTCCTATACAAAGTACAGTCTCTGGTAGCAATGCGAATCAATTGTCTCACGTGTTCAATAGCTGATCAGAAAGCCAAGTACCGCTCCCCACGGTACAAACGCTAGATCCATTCATAATACTTAGAGTAGCACTCTGCACTCAACAGGATTTGAATTGCACATAGATAATTAGTAATTCTAATATTGACAAGTTGTTTATTTATGGCTGGCGACCCATTCATTCTAGTTAATAGGTGGCCTAGTAGCACGGAAAATGATGTTAGTGATATACTATTGTGGTTACTGGTTAAAATATTATCTGATATTACTCTTCCGAGAGCAGAGAGTTACTTCGAGAGCAGTGGCGACTGAGTAGTAACAGCCCCGACTTACGAGTTGTAGATCGCAGGTTCAAGCCCAGCGAGGTGCATTACTTTGTGTAATTAATTTTATCACCATTGCTCTCAAAAACGGTGAAGAAAAACATCGTACGAAAACCGGCATGTCGTAGAACCAAAAATTCGAAGACATGTAACATCCACCAACCCGCACTGGACCCGCGTGGTGGATTACGCCCCATTCCCTCTTCTAGAGAGGAGGCCTGAATCCTAACAGTGGAAAAATTAAAAGGCCTAATATGCTATACTCTATTACTCTTTCGATTTTTCTATCATGGTGGCCAATCTCAACAGAGATTAGACAAGTACACAAGAGATATTTACAGTGTACAAGTGCTATTCCTCTATTCTCACAAACCGATGAGACACAATCCAATACAAACGGAGAAAAACTAGTCACAGAACCAAGTGTATTACGTACTAATGAGATTACAAGGGATTTACATACTTTCGCAGACACTGTGATAATAGATAATTGACAGTCTTTATCATAAACATCATCCAAAACCCAACTCTCTTTTCTTGCAAAAATCTGCACGGTCTTAAACTTATCCAGATTCTATTTGATATACGAGTAGGCATCAATGACTGCTGCTTTTACTAAAAATTGTCACGGAAGTGCCATGCGTTTATAAGAATTGTATACGTTTATAAGAATGATAAGTGAATCGAATCTTCCATTTTTAGTTGGTCTAGACCCAAACTTCCGATTCCTAAGCACTGGTTCTTTAATTGAGACTTTGAAATTAGATACACGTCAAACTCAACTTTAATACCAAAATTTGTCAGGTTTTCAAGCTACAGTGTAAAAATACTTCACTAAGGCCTTAATACTGTATTAATTTCACCAGATTTCAAACATTTACCTGCATTCGAAACACCGACAATATCAAGCATTTTATTCATATCTTCCCATCGATTACAACCTCTGTAATGCAGGCTCTATTTACTTCAGATTACCTTTACCCAACAATTAAGAATCTACCAGCCGACCTAAATACGCAATAATATAGGCATTAGACTAGTTTAATCGCGCGACCTTGCCTGTATCCGTTAATTGCGCATTCATTGCCGTCTTCCGCGTGTTTAGCCGAGCCACCGTGCGCTCTGAGTAACTGCATGTTGATGAGCTTGGTGTCTTACTAATTATCTATTTGCTAGTTAAGTTTACTTACTGTTGTATACGTTTTTTTTTTTATTGTTATAAACTAGTGCTTGACCGCGATCCCACCTGATGGTAAACAGCGATGGTTGCTTTAGTTGCTATTTCTTGACCTGGAGGATTGTGTCTATAGTAACCTTGCTGTTAAAATCAGCGTAGTTATCAATTATATCTATAACTAGGTTTTCTTTATTCTTTATTGTAGACAACAAAACAGGACATTTGATGTACATAGGCGAGCTTAACCCACAACTGGGTTTTCTTACAGCAAACCACGCTGCAAACTTTTGCTCGCAACTTCCTTCGCGTACATAAAATGTTTTCTGTCACTCAAGAATAAAGCTATCTATCGGTGTAAAAATTTTGCAATCGGACTAGTACTTCCTAAAAAAAATACAAACTTTACCTCTTTATAATATTAGTATTGATATCTATTAAAAATGATATTACAAAAAGGAACAAATGGTATTTATTGATTGTAACGGATAAACTCAAAAACTACTGTAATGATTTTAAACATTCTTTCACCAGTTTAATGCTACTATATCATTTAGTAACATAGGCATATATTTCATGTCATATCACGCAAGTTAAGTAGAGAAGCCACTGGCAGAAACTGGTAGGGATTTCTTATTATCATATTTAGCCTATACTGCCCCACTGCTGGGCAAAAACCTCCCTCCATTCCTTCCATTGTTCCTGGCTTTAAGGCACTTGCTGCCGATTCCAAAGGAAGGCATCTAAGTCGTCCTGGCATCTCCTTCTGACGGTAGGGACTGTATACTTTAGTTATTGATGGACTTGCGATTGACCACTATCTCACCTGATGGAAAGTAATAATTTGGTCGACTATAGAACACGCTAGCCGAGAAGTCACACACTTAATCTAAGTTATAGCTATCAGATAAGCACGGAATTCCGCTCCTTAGCTGTACGCACTTTGCATGTTCTCAAAACTTTTTGTGCATTTGGGTGATATCCCTATCATGCTATGTCTATTTGTGTATATTTCTTAAGTCAAAGTTTGGATGATATATACTGATATATACTTTTAAGTTTGCAACAAAGTCTATTAGTTTGACAGGTGGTTGTGAAAATAAAGTTCTTATTTATTAGAAAAATGTCAACCAATTAAGATTCACAAATAAGAGGGTCGTGATCAGAGGAATATTATTGCAGATTATAATGGTTATGATTGACAACAGCTCGTGATCTGAAAAGGAGTACATCAGAGGAAAAGGCCGACATTAAATCAAGTTGTTTGTTTGATGTAAGTCCACTGAAGACTACCAATTATCGAAGCAATAAAACCAACTCAATAGGTGATAACATAAATCCAAAAAATAATAACAATAGCAAAATAACGATTACTTGTCACGCACCACCATTTAAGAAAAACAATCAAATCGTAATAATAATATCGTATCGTATGGAATAAATGGTACCACAACATGCTATAAGGTGAACGATCTCACAGTGTAAAAATAAAGTTAAGGACGGCATTACATTAATTACAGCGTATCGACTTTTATTGTCATGTAATTGTTAATCTGTGGACAGTAGCGTAGCTATAGGGTGCCAAGGCTAGCAAATTGCCACGGGTCCCTGGTAAGGTGGGGCCCCCGCTTCCAGAGGCCTTCAGCTTAGAAGAAGTAAATATACAACTTAAAATAAATTATTAAGATTCATTAAATGCATTTACAAGAAAAGGATCAATTTCCCGTGATATTTTGCTAGTTTATCGTATCGGTATTATAGGTACCTAAACCATTGGGAAGCCTACTTTCAGAGACGGAATATCAAAGAGAACTTAAACTTGCTGATTTATTAATAATAATGATTCTGATTAACTGATTTATGTTAGTTCTTCAATCTTCTTCTTCTTCTTCTTCTCGTATCGATTCCAACCAATATTTACCCATCCGGACGGCTCTGTCGTTGGTTCTTCAGTGATTTATCCGAATTAAATAACAACGTTGGCTATTTTTCCTGGGGCCCCATCCAATAATTTTACCACGGGCCTCAGATTTTATAGTTACGCCACTGGCTGTAGAGGTCGGGAAGACGGGCATGTGATGTTGGAGTCATGGTGAAGATCTTCGTTTGATAAGTTCAGGTTTAATTGGTCAAGTTCATCAATTTTGTGGCAGTCTTTTGTTTCATGGTGACTGGCGTATTTTAAATGGCGTCTGGATGTCAAAATTATTGTCTGTTAACTGTTTGCAAAACAACAAAGTAGATTTTTAAACTCCAGCAGTGAATTTAATTGTCATCTGCAATGGAATTCCTCATATTTAAATATCACTTGCCTTGGTAGTTAAGTGTAAACAATCTAAACATGTATTTTATCTAAAAAAATGTTTAAACATTTTAGCGAAAATTATTTACAACTAGGTATTTACCTAAACTGATGTTACACAACAGTTAACAAAATTTAAATAATCTTTGTACCTTTACATGTCTTTTATACAATTTATTTTAAATAAAAAGACATATCATGTTTGTTCACGTTTAGTTAAGTACCTAAACAGATAGGTACAGTATATGCATATTACAAAGGTAAAATAAACACGTATAGTTTAATAAATTACTATAATTTAATTAACTTATTATATACATTAAATTAACTGCTTTAAAATAAAAAAAAACAGTAATATATATGTTGCAGTCAGAACTCTTAATCAGTTAAAAGTACTTTTAACCGAGAGCTGTCGACAATAATAGCACTTTTAACTGATAACTTGCAACTAGTTTTGTCCAATGGACTTAATTTGAAGTACTTTAAGCATTTATTTTTAAATTGCCAAATAGGTCCTTTTTATATTTTCATACAGGAATTCTACACAATACCGATTATTCAACCGACAATAAACAGACGACAGCACTTGCGAGTAAGATAAATTGTCGACTTTTATTTCTGTCTGGATAATGTAAAGAAATATCGGGAGCTTAATTTGCTCACATTGTCCACTGGCTCTTGCCCATGTTCCCCTTCATACCTAATATAATTGAGCTAACCCTAATTTCCCGGATATAGTTATATGTACAACATTCATTTTAGTAATGCGAAACCCGACATATGATTCTAGTATTTTTATGTAAAGAATATGTACAAAATTTATATAAATCATGAAAAATTACAAATTTATAAGCTTGTTATGTCAGCCAAAATACATCTCCGGGCCATACAGCCGTCTGAGGGATTGTTTTGCACTTGCACCCAGGTGTTTGCTGGCGTCTAATACCCGCTATGACCTGCCGAGACCTGTGTTGTAATTAGTGTCGGTGGATATATTTGGGAAAAAATATAACATGGTGTCTAAACTATTGGAATCCATTCAGTTAATGATTCTGATCAAACTATATTCAGGTTTAATATATACTAAAAATAATTTTGTAATCCTATTGGCCAAGAATTATTTTTTTGCTGACCTGCTAATTCTTATTAGTTACAAATACTAATATTAATTATTACTAATACTAAGTTTTCCAGTATAAGATGTAGTAAAAATATTTTTATTACTGACTCTTTTTTTACTTTAATGTTTTCATTCATTAAACATTCATTGTAAAAAAAAATCAATACACCTATCGAAATTTTAATATATTAACTTAGTTTATATTCTAACCAGTTAAAAGTGTGCATTTCTAAACAAAACTATTTTTGACCAATTAAGAGTCTTGACTGTAACATATATTAAACAATACAAGTACAGATACAGGTAAAATTTGAATGGCACTGTCTTTACAAAGAGTAATGAATACAAGATCTGCACTTTTACATAAATTAAAATTTTCCCTGTACAGAAATACAAAACGCCATCCCAAATATCGACTTATTTTTTGTTTTGTTTTTTTTTTTTTTTAATATTTATATCTTTTGCCCAGGTCTTACTCTAATAACTTCAGGATGGTTCGGATCACCGTTTCCTCTAACAACATATACCACATCATCTTTTGTCAAAGGTTTAGGTCTTTTTACATAAAAATTATGTTTGTGATCAAAATAATACTCTTCTGCGTTCACAGGAGTAGTAGTTTGATAGTTTGTAAATATTTGGAAATTGTTTTGTCCAGGAAAGAATATACGTTTTTCTTTCCTTGGGTAATCTCTAATCATTTGAATTTCTCGCCTATCGTCTGATCTGTCATCAGGGAATTTTAATGTTTTACTTCCTCTAGATGGCCTATCGTGTTCCCGTTGTCTCTCTGGCTGTGATGGTCTCTTTGTTTTTTTAACATTGTCTCTTTTGTAACCATTTTTATTGCTTCCTTCTTCTGGAAATGACCATTTAGAACCTGTATCTTGACTTTCATTTGGAACTGAATCATTTTCAGCTTCCAAAACATTGACTACTGGTTTATTTTGTATCCGGCCTTCCACTTCACTATCAGTATTTTTGCCGTTTCTATAACTAATCTGTTGATTGTAGTAATTGTGTCCATAGCTGTAGGGATGGCCATAGGGATTTTGTGGTTGGAAACCATAACCATAGGGCCTTAAATATCCATAGTTTTGTTGTTGTGGTAGACCTTCTTGCCCAGACAAATAATTATAAAATTGCTCCAAGTTATGTGGTTGTTGGGAGGTTTCTGGTAACCCAAAGAATCTGAAAAAGCCTCCGTTATGGTTGTTGAGATAGTTGATGAGTTTCTCAGGTTCACTGGGACATTGGGGGTAGGCACGATAGCAGGCTGACGGATTTCCTTTGGCTGTCATACCTGTGACAGCAGCTCGGCCAAATATGAAGAGTGGGGATGTACTTACTCCGTTGTATACTTGTAGAAGCCTGAAAAGGAAAAATTAAAGTTTAATTTTTATTATTTGCTTTGGCCTATATTTGTAATGAAAACGCCTACATCGAAACTCTTAGCAAACATAACTAAGCGAAACATTTATACAATGTTACGACCACATACAACGTAAAAGGTTTTCATTTGTTGACATAGACCAAATTGCTTACCACAAAGCTAAATTGGAAATTGTGAAAGTCTAGGTACTAGTACTGCAACTTAAGTACTCTTAGACTGGTAAAGATAGATTTTAATCAGAGTGAAAAACAGTATTCAAGTGACACTTACGAAAGCAAGGGCTGAAGACTAGCAGAAGCCTTCAACAGCGTGGGTGATGACGCTGTACTGCTGCCACCTGCTACTTCACACAGTAACCTCGGAACGCACTGTTTATCATCATACAAAGCTATTGAGGTCAGCGCTTCGGCAACTGCTGATACTGCTCTCTGGGTTAAGGACTTCGGTCGACGAGAAGGTCCTGGAAGTATAAAGTAAAAAAATAAACTTCAGGAACAGCAATCACATCAGATACCTAGTAATAGTACCCAGGAATATGAATCATATTTTTAAAAAGAAACTGGTACAGTAAATCACGAACAATAAGAAAGAAAGAAAGAAAAGAAAGAAAACATGTTTATTTGGCACACAATGACAAAACAAGTATAGGAACATATATAAAACTTAAAACAAAATAAAAAATAAAATAAAAGCAAACAGCAACATTGTGTCTCACGGTAGTGCCGAATAGGTTCAGTTCAGCATACTGTCAGACAACCGTAGCAGCTGCCTGACGCTAAGATATACATTATTACTTTTTCCATATATCTTAACTTCTGCCATTTAAGAAATAATTGTACGATAATTCGATCTAGATGACCTTTTAATGGTTATGTAATTAAGAACAACGCTGAATAAGAGCATGGGTTAGAGAAAAAGCTGGAAAAAGTTCTAGCAGACAAACAATGCGATATGTAAAGACATGCTGTCTTACATGCAAATTGATAAGAAATATTTCCATAAATAGAGAAGGATTTAATTGAAAAAACAAATCTCTGTCACCATAAATTGATTTTTAATCTAGGCGTAACAATGCCTCTAAATTAACTAAAATTTGTATATCTATTACATGTTTAAGGAACACAAAAGCCTGTAGACGACCATTACCCTTGAACTCCTAAAGAAGTCAACAGTGTACAGTCTAAAATTTACGACTTCAAAATCCAATCAAATTAAGTTCTTTAAACCAAATTTCGTTTATAATATTGCTTGCCCGCCCAAGCTTTGGTCAGGTTTACATGATATATAATGTATACTAGCTCTTGTTAGCAGCTTCACCCGCATGAAAGTAGGTTACTCCATACAAAACGCTCTTAATCCCAATTATTTCGGCTCTGCTTTGATTTGTCAGTCAGTCAGTTTCTCATTTTGTATATTAAGATAATATATCCAGTTCGTTGTCACTGCTACCATTAACAGTTCCATGATGGAACTGCAGATGTGTTTCTTATTACTAGTTCTATTTTAAATTAATCTAAAGATTATGGAACTAATGTAGAATTGTTTTATAATTTCCGTTCGGGAGTTCTACTTTATTATTTTAGGCACTTGTGAAATAATTCTAGAGGTTGCTAAACGACCAATATATTACCGACCACATCATCGAGTATCGCGTTGTAAATGTGTAAAATAATTCGCAGAAAATAATACCTGAATACATGAGATATCGATAAAGTAACAATTACAAAAACTAATTGTGTTTAGAAAACCATTAAAAAAAAATCACATGTAATTTTACGTCTAACTTTTCCACCCTTTAAAAAATTCGCAAATTCCTAAAATAGAACTAGTGAAAATTCAACATTTGTACCATTATTTCCAGATTATTTTAAAATGGAAAGTAGTTTTTAAAAAGCTCAGTAATCCCACAATGGAACTGTAATCGTAGTAGTACAACGAACCATGACCGGCCACACGTACGCAATCTCACAAACTCTACTTATAATATCAAGTATGGATTAGAATATGGATCAATCAGCAACATTTCTGCCACAAGCTCGCTGGGTAACTTAGTCACCCGTTGACCGCTTGCACCTCTCACCTATGCATTGTTGTCGTCGGGTTCGCCTGTTGACCGCGACCCCGCACAAGCGTGAGCAAATGGACGCATTGTTATTGTGCGAAACGTTTGAGTGAGATTCTATCGGAATTTATCGAGCTGAATCAGTAAGTAGGTAGTCCGTACAGTACCGAGGTGTTATTGTAGCACGATATTCAAGTATTCGAAAGAAATTGTTATGAATAATATGCATGAGTAACACCTTGCCAGCGACTTCGCTCTCAATCAAAACTTGAACACCACTTCAACCGTATATTGAGGGTCGATTCAAAAAACTAATAAATAAAGTCTTTATTAATCACTTTGATTATCTAGTTAGATTATAAGGTATCACGTTTAATAACCCAAGAAACAAGAATCGTGTATGGATGATGACACTATCACCTATTTGGACAAACTGTACTACATTCAGCATACATAGAGCTACAAAGTAAGATTCCAGTATATGTTCTCTGTCAACTGCAGCGTGGGGCTGTTAAGCCAAGATTGAATTCAATAGGTTACCTACTTCTCTAAGCATGCTCTGTCGTCAACTACATCATTGTTCACCCAGAGGTGAAGAGACAGTGATCAATCACGATCAAATCAATACTTTTCTGTATCTTTATGTTAACGACCGCATATTTAATATATTGTGCTAAAAGGTAAAATAAGACAGGTTTCAAATACTGAGCATTGATGTTCTTGAACCTTTATAAAATTACGGTAACTGATTTATTCTATTTTACATACACATTTAAAAAAAAATGTCCTTATCTCATTCAGCCACTTGTGCACTTAATTGTAATCGATCAGTATTTTTTTTTACCAAACACATAATTTCACATAATAGGATTGTCTTCGAGTGAATGCACAAATATCAATGTCATATTATGGCTAGACACAGTTTTCCCCAAGCACCTACATATGTTCTATATTATACTTAACAGTTTACGAATTAAAAGATTATGTAGGTACTTACTTTGAGGTCCAATTGGGTATCCTGGCTGATGAGGCCCAGGATATACTGGAGGACTGTACAACGCCTGGTTTTGGGTAGGATACTGTGAGTTGGGATCAGCTGGATAAGGTGGAGGATATCCATACGCTGGATAACCCTGATAATAAGGAAATTCTGGACCTGGGTAGGCTTGTCCTGGTTGGCCACTTTGTGGAGCAGTTGGAGATGAAGCAACCGCAGATGGGGATCCAGTATAGTCTTGATTGGGATACCTTGTATCAGAGTGCCCGTTTGGATCACCTTGACCAGGACTTGGATATGCCGTTGGATTTGTCGGAGGCCTTTGATCTCCTGGAAGTTGATACCCTGGAGGTGGGTAAGCACCGTATCCTGGATTAATTGGTGGATACATGGAAGGGTAAGGTAAATATCCTGGATAGGCAGAAGTTGGAAATGCCATACCTGGATATGGGCTGGGGTAGTTAGGATAAGGATAACCAGGGGCTGGGTAACCAGGCGTTGGGTATCCTGGATAACTTGGGTCTCCTGGGCCAGGATAACCAGGTCCTGGGTAGCCTATCCCTGGATAGCCAGGGTAGCCTAATTTAGGATAAGATGAATTCGGAGCCGTTGGTGCAGGATTTGTTTGTTTTCCTTCGAATCGAGATTTTCGTCCTTGTTTTCTTTTCTTCTTTTGGACAGGTGGTCGGTTGATATTACTATCATCTTTAAAAATAACTCGTTCAGTTACAGTATTCCTATCTGAATCTTGATTATTGGAATTCGATTCATTATCTTGATTTTCGAATTTGATAGGTTTGTCATTAGTTTCTGCTTCAATTTCTGTATCATCTGAATACTCAGAATCATTTTCATCAGCTTTACCATCATCGTCAAATACTACTTGACTTGCACTATCCTGAGAGTCTTTACCTTCATCATTATCTTCTTGATCTTCATATTCCTCTTGGTCCTCATTATTGCCTTCGAATTTTATCTTATTTTCAGGATTATTAGATTCTCTTTCATATCTTGTATTAGAAATACGATCATTTTGGTTGGAAATTTTTTCATCATCGAATGTTATATCTGCAAGAAGTGATCCTGGGTCAGCTTTGTCAATGTCAATATATCCTTGGTCTTTCTTGTCATCTTCGAATTTTATGGGTCGTTGTGGAGATTGATCTTCAATCTTGACGTGACCTGGTTTTTCCGGGTGATGATCAGAGCGATCGTCTGCATTGATTCCTCCATTACTAGGAAGATGTGGAAAGTTAGGAGTATCTCTGAAAATATTGAAAAATTTGTGGTGTAAAAGAATAGATTGTATATTTATAAAAGAAGTTATGAAGACACTTAAAAAGAAACGAAAGTAAATGTTGTAATATTCTACTATTTTTTTGTGAAAATGAATTATTATTGCACTTTGGTCTTTTGTGATCTAATCTTTAACAGCAAGCCTATTAATTTAAATCAATTTTAAACTACCAAACACAAGCTTTATACTCGGAACTGCCAACTACGTATTTATTACTATTATATAATTACCAAAATATTATACAATGTAAAAAAAATATCGCATTATAATATGTAATAAATATATTGTCATTTTAAAAATTCCGGTCGATTCATTTTAGTCACTAATCATTGGAAACAAGGTCATTTATGAATTAATGCAAATGACTAAAATCATGTAAGTGACTACGGGGATCTACCGGATGCGAGACGCACAGGACCGGTCGTTATGGCTACACTTGAGGGAGGGCTTTGTCCAACAGTGGATATCTTTCTGCTAAAATGATGAAGGTGATGATGATGAAGTGAATACTTACGACGAAGCTTCACCGGGGTCGTAAGTAGTGATCAAATTGTTTTGATTGCTCTGCTCGTTTGCGCTTGAGTCGTTTGTCAATAAAACCAGGATGACAGCACTCAGGATGCATAGTTTCATATTTTCTTAACTGGAAAAGTTAATTTAGATTGTATTAGTGACATGTATGATTAAATCAATATAGAGATGT
The DNA here is from genome assembly GCA_929112965.1 of Mythimna albipuncta. Lineage (NCBI taxonomy): Eukaryota > Metazoa > Arthropoda > Insecta > Lepidoptera > Noctuidae > Mythimna > Mythimna albipuncta. The sequence goes on along the minus strand of OV815979.1, from coordinate 19,342,457 downwards.
CTTAGAGGTAGTTTCGTTTATATTTAAAGGAATGCAGATCAGTCTGTAAAATCCCGCAAACCTTCGTGGGCACCATAATTATGGGGGTAAGTCCCCTCTTTGAGGCGTGGCTGGAAAGACCTCACGGCGTCCTCGCCTTCCGCATGACGCAGGTTTTCACAGAACACGATCAGTTCGGGATGTTCCTGCACTGAATTCGCGCGGAAACAACGCTCGTTTGTCACCACCGTGTGTGGCCCGGAAGACACGGTGGAGCACACGGTAAAGGTTTGCCCTGCTTGGGCAAAGCACCGTCGTGTCCTCGTGGAGCGATCGGCGGCAGCGACCTCTCGCGCCGGGTCTTAGTATAGGTCATGGTTCGAAGCTTTAAAATATTGGGCATTATTTTATTCATTAGTGTGGAATACTTGCGGCACCTGCGAAAAATATTAATAGGTGCCCAAAGTGGAATACCTCAGGTGCCATTTGCTCAGGCACTTTACTGTTTTAGAGGGGAATACCTCAAATGATACGGTGATGACATATTCTCTGATCCGCATTTTTTTACCTTTTTGTTGCATGACGTTTTAATAAATAAGTAACACTAAATAATATGAAATATTAAAAAAATACAGTAAAGTTTATTAGGGTTCCGTAGCCAAATGGCAAAAAACGGAACCCTTATAGATTCGTCATGTCTGTCTGTCTGTCCGTCCGTCCGTATGTCACAGCCACTTTTTTCCGAAACTATAAGAGCTATACTGTTGAAACTTAGTAAGTAGATGTATTCTGTGAACCGCATTAAGATTTTCACACAAAAATAGAAAAAAAGCAACAAATTTTGGGGGTCCCCATACATAGAACTGAAACTCAACATTTTTTTTTTTCATCAAACCCATGCGTGTGGGGTATCTATGGATAGGTCTACAAAAATGATACTGAGGTTTCTAATATCATTTTTTTCTAAACTGAATAGTTTGCGCGAGAGACACTTCCAAAGTGGTAAAATGTGTCCCCCCCCCCCCTCTAACTTCTGAGATAAGAGAATGATAAAACTAAAAAAAATATATGATGTACATTAATATAAAAACTACCAACGAAAATTGGTTTGAATGAAATCCAGTAAGTAGTTTTTTTTTAATGCGTCATAAACCGAAAAAAATACACTATTATTAAAACATCGATCAAAGTTACAACACATTACAAGAACTTGTATATTATGTTACTTGCTGCTACGGAACCCTTCATGGGCGAGTCCGACTCGCACTTGGCCGGTTTTTATATTATGAGTAAATGTCACAATACAAAAAAAAAACTAAAGTTGTGTAGCATCTTCAATTGCAAATGTCATCAATAACAAAATTAATTATATACCATTCATTTCGCGAGAAATGCCGGAAAAAATATTAAGTATGGAAAACAATTTGCTATCGAATGATTGCCACCAAATCAACAAGGACTAAGACAAAAACTTGTTTGCAACCTGTTTAGAAATGTTACGTTGTATTTTTAATTAGCTAAGTTTAAATTCAAAATCACTTTCGCTGAATAAAATTGTCAAATTTGTAATAAATACAATCACGAACCGTTTGGTAAAAGAATCTGCTCACCAAAGAGCCCTGTATTCTTAAATTCATATCACTGTAACTGTTTTTAGTCACGGAATTTATACCATGGATTTTTTTATTATTATTTGATATAAACCAGTGCTTGACTGCGATCCCACCTGATGGTAAGCAGTGATGCAATCGCACTTCACCGTGCACTAGTTTATTAAGCTCACTTTAGCATCCATTGATTCGCAAAATTTATAAATAACTAACGAAATGGTTGTATTCTATAAAAACTACCGGTTTCAATGTGAGAATTGAAAAAAAAAATCTAGACATCTTTTTTAAACAGGGGCTTTTAACAACCAATATATTAACACTTGTCACAAATGATAAATGGACTAAGATAATTTCAGAGTGGTACCCCAGGGATGGCAAATGAGGTAAAGGTCGAGAAATAAAACGTTAGGTAGATGATATTAGAAGAGTTGCCGGTCCAGAATCACTTACCATCAGGTGAGATAGTGGTCAAACGCGAGCCTATCAATAATAATAAAAAAAATCAGAATCGCAAGAAATAGAGATAGGTGGATTTCTTTGGAGGAGGTCCTTGCCGAATTACAAGTTGTTACTGAAAACCGATCGCTAATAACGAATGTAATAGTGAAAATTATAAAAAACAGTAACAAAGGCTTATATTAATATTATATATTAACACTATTGTTCAACCCATGTATACATAATTAGTAAAGATAACAATTTAGATTAGAGAATTATTCATTTATTTTAATAATGCGATAGCAAAAGCAATGTCAGGTTCACGCATTTTGTAAAAGTATTTAATCATCGGAATTACTAAATTTAACTAAGTAAGAACTAACAATACATAATTATAATCTAATAAAAACATTTAACTTCAAACTGAACACGTCACTTTACACAAAAATGTTTGATAACATACTGTGTGTCCGATTTTTTTAGAAAACGGGTAAAAAACCAAAATCTATAAATTTTCACTTTTTTAGAACTAATAAATACTCGTATCTAGTAACTAAAAAGGTGACAAGAATCATTAACGCAGGTAGATAAAGACAGATAAAATATATTAAACTATAGAATTTTCTTGAATTAAATTATTAACAGTAAACTGTTTAACTTACTAAGTAGATACAACGTAGATATTTATACCATAAACTTTAACATAGGGCAATAAACAACACAACCACGAAATTACCGGCTCGCTCATTAATTACATTGTAGTATTTTTCATAAACGAAGCAAAAATACACAAATAATAAAAGAAAACAACTTACTTTCTAAAATATTCACAACACTCACAAACTGTGCAACTTGGTAAGACTGCTGCGATCAAATGCGACAAGAAATATAAAAAATAATTTTGTCGCTTCTCAACGAAAGTTGCCCACTATGCAATGCAAATAAGGGTAGCTGACGCGGTTGACTAATATGGTGTATCCTGGTTCAAAATGGACATAGTTAAATAATATATTACGTTATACTATGGTGTAACCAAATCAAAATGAGAAAGAAAATGAAAGTGCAAAGTTATTATTTTTTTGAAAAACTCAAAAGTGCAGATTATGTGGACATTGATGTATATTTTTTCTGTCAAAATTTGCTTGTGTAGTGATGTTTTATGTTAATAATTTCGATTTGAGATTAAATAGCATTATCATATTATATGCAACTTCTACGATTTTGAGTCTTATTTTACAATCCATCGTTACGTGCATCACATGCAAGAGGTTTCGGCTTCGAAACCGGGCAAATGCGAATTTTTCAATTTATATAATTATTTGTTTTTTTTTTATTGTTGTTAGGTTTGCGCTTGACCATTACCTCACCTGATGGAAAGCAACGATGTGATCGACGAAGATTCCCGGGTTGTACCCATCAGGAAATACAGACTCCCGCAGGGAATTCCACTCCTTAGCTGTGCGCACAATGAATGTTCCCAAAACGTTTTGTGCTGTAAAGTGGGAAGTGTTTTTTTTTTTAATTTCAACCCTAACGTGTGATATATTGTTGGATAGGTATTTAAAAGTGAATAGGGGTTTACTAAAATCATTTTTTGATAATGTCAATTATTTCGGAAATAATCATTTCAAAAGTGATTACACCAGACTGATGTCCACCATGTACCGGTAGCACATCGCTGTACGTCTGGTGGTCCGATGATAGAACGGGCTTGACGGAATTAGGCTTTGCAATTCCGACACACTCTCCGAATATTTATTTATTATTATAATCTTTATTGTACACCAAATAAACAAAAATACAGGACAAACATTTAAAAGAATAAGTGCACAGTAAGCAGAGCAGTTAAAGTTATGATGTCATATTACCTCAATTTCCTTGGACATATATGTGCCTCATCGCCCACAGTATTCTCGTAATAGCTATGCCTACTTTGTTATGGTTTGAAAGAAAGTGTATTTTATTAGCATAGGTACACAAGTGATTCATATTAATATGCCAAAATCATCTAATGACTTCTTCCGCTCTAGGGCGGAGTGAAAGGGCGTTTTAGACTTTTACTAACTAAAACCATTCTTCGTAATCCGATGGATGCGAGAGGCACAGTACCGTGCATTGTGGCGACACTTGGGGGAGGCCTATGTCCAGTGGACGTCTATCGGCTGAAATGACCCTTCTTCTAGATCCACAGTTATACTTACAGAAATTTCCCGTGAAGAGATTCCGTCTGTCCCCTTTTATGTGTTTTTCCCGTGAAGGTATTCCGTCTGTCCTCTTTTACGTATTTTTCTAGGAGGAATGATTGGAGCTGGAAGCAAAAGTCCAACTTGCATTCCACATTATGTATTCGATACACAGTCACATATTACTAATTATATCCAATTGACGTAATTGAAGTCATTGAATGATTACCCACCTCAATATAAAAAGACAAAATGAAGGTATTCTGTTTTTTATTAGCAGAAGAATCCTCAAACTTCTCAGTCGTATTCTCCTGGCGGAGTAGCCGTGGTCTTGAGTCTTAGATCGTTTGATAGATTGGTTGCGTCTTTTGCGAAACTTCTCCATCTCTCTCTATTTATTCCACTGAACACTTCGAAGCAAGTCCAAGCCTTTAGGAAGCAAGCCCAAGCCTTTAGGAAGCAAGTCCAAGCCTTAAGGAAGCAAGTCCAAGCCTTTATTAAGCAAGTCCAAGCCTTTAGGAAGCAAGTCCAAGCCTTTAGGAAGCAAGTCCAAGCCTTTCAGAAGCAAGTCATGGCAACCCTTAAAGATGCGCAGTAGTGTCACATTAATTTGTTTTAGGGATAATAACGTAATGTTTATTGCGTCATTGTCTGTTGTATGCACATAAATTTAATTATTATATATACCTATATATATATATATTATTCCTATACAAGGTGTAAGGGACAGCCCTCCACAAACTTTAAGGGCTTGCTCAGTAGACGAAACTGAACAACCTACCATAATTTTTTTTTTTCAGGAAACGAAAAAAAGAATCCTTCTCACCATACAAAATTATTAACTTGATTGGACAGTTTGTATGAAGAGGTTGAATTTTTTTTTCGTTTCCTGAAAAAAATTTTATGTTGGGTTGTCCAATTTCGTCTACTGAGCAAGCCCTTAAAGTTTGTTGAGGGCTGTCTCTTGCACCATTTATATATTATATTTAATGAACCCTTAGATGATCACTTATTTCTAGGGATTTATTTTTATAGGTAAACTATGTTACTAGCTAGTTTTAAGTATTCGATATTGTAATCTGTGGAAAACGTAGTGGGTAGCATGGTTGTTTTATATTGTTATATTTAAGCTGTAATATATATCTCTTATTATGCTACTGTTTGTGGTTTCTTAAATAAATAAAATAAAATAAAATAAGATGATTCCAAGAGACCTCATTCCTGCTGGTGGGTAATCGGCCCTTTACTCTTCTTTATACCACTAAACATTCCAAAGAGCTTTCATTGTAGATGATATGTATGTTGTAAACATCTAAAAAATTCGCACTTGCTCAATCGATGAAAGTCTTTGTTTAATGCGAAGCTCCTCAAACTACAGCGCATAATTATAATCATCTAATTTGCAAGGAGTTATAGCTTCGGATACTGATTTAAAATTTTACACGAAATGGACCAGTAGCCTGATTCACGTAAAATCAAATAAACCAAAGTTTCGTTGAAGTTTTATAGTCGTTCGATCGAAGTCCTATCCAAAAGCGGTATTCACGATCTATTGACTTATTTTCAGTTACAATAATAAGTATTCTACCAGGATAATGTAATACAGACTTTTTTTAAATCGACGAATTTCAAACGACTTTAAAATCGGTGCGATTCAAGCTCGATTGATGGATGTGAATACGGAAATGGTCTAAAAGACTAAATCGCTACGATATCGTTACGGTTTTCATTACGTGAATCAGGCTACTGATGGTATAATACAAATTAAGTAATAGATGCACTTGCTGTGGTATGTCACGCAGAGAAACCCTACAATTATCTCAGTAGTTACTAGTGAGCTTTTCATCAGGCGAGATAGTGGTCGTAAAAAGCGCCTATCGACAATAAAAAGAAATATAAAGGCAAAAGTGTACCGATAAACTTTTAACTTTTATAGATTTTAACGGGCGCACTAGTTTGTGTATGTCACTCCTTCACGCTCAAACTACTAAAAGGATTACGAACACAGAATACTTTTTATTCCATTCCTATTATTATAATTTTAAAGTGGGAAATCACCCAATGACTTCTCCCGCTCTAAGGCGGTGCGGAAGAATGTGTCATACTTTTACTGACTTAACCCACTCCTATGTTACTCTTTGCCTGATGTTTCGGAACCGCAGGTTCTCGTTTCAGAAGCGAAACTATAATCCCAGTAAGCTTCAGCTCTACTGGGTCTACGGTTCCGCTGACATCTCTTAGAGGCACGCATGGAACACTACGCGCCGTAGATATAACTCGGTCTCGGTCCAGACATTTAGCGAATGGTCGGACAGTGAGCTACCCATTGTTCGTCATCCGCAAGCTCACGCCTACGATGTCTGAACATTAAGGGGCCGGCGACCGATGAATTTCCATACAAACGTAGTACCACGCTCATTTGCAGTTGGAGCATATTTCCAACATAGTATGATGATATTCGGTTATAGACAATATTTATCTAGGTTCCTACGTCTTTCTTTTAAAAAAAAAACAAAAAGAAATTTAAGCGAATTGTATTTCGCACTTTTTTATAGCGTACCTAAATGGCAAAACATGCCATTTGGCTTATCCTGTATTAAAAATAACAATATTTCTAATATTCTCGACGTGGAACCTAGATAAATATTGTCTATAACCGAATGTCATCATAATATGTTGGAAATATGCTCCAACTGCAAATGAGCGTGGTATTACGTTTGTATGGAAATTCATCGGTCGCCGGCCCCTTAAGGTCAGGATCCTGGTGGCTGGGGCATGAGGAAGTCCCTACCCTCACGCGTGCAGTCGCGTATCCATCGCTAGCATTATTGCTTTGTATGGACGGGACCGCCTGCCATTCCTCCTCGCTCCGGACCATGGGCTTGTATCAGAGCCTGGCACAAGAAATCCACGTTCTCTTGGGATAACTAACATGCCCGGTGTACTTTATTTATTAAAGTTAAAGTTAGTGAAAGCAATGTGTTGACTAAATGACGAATATCATATAGTCGGGCAGGCGTTCTTATAATTCAATTTAAAACACTTTTCAGTTTAGCGAAAATAGTATAATAGATATAGGTTCTGATACAACATACAAGTGAAGAAAGTTTGTCATTATGACCGAGGCAGGATTCATCCGAGCCGCAGGTGAGTGTTATAGAGTCGAGGGCTGCAGTAACAAAGTTCCACGTGTATCAAACGACGTTTTTCAATACCCTTACGAAGTATAGAATAGAATAGAATAGCATTTATTCGGCGCAAGCAACACAATATACAAGTACATAAAATAATAATAAAAAAAAGAGTACAGGCATACAATACAGTTGCAATGACTGTGTCTGAACCGAAAGGGTCACTAACTCAGCAATTGCTGGGCGTCAAACACCCAGCGCTGGTTTTCAGCTGGCAGAAATAAACGGGTGTAGACGCGCGACTCCTAGAGGTCGCTTAGCGCCTAGCCTTATACGATTAATACAATAAATTGTAGCGGGAGTGGGTTTAAGAGTAAGTTTAAGATTCAAAAAGAAATACCAATCTTCACGATATTTTTTTTATTGTTGATAGATTCGCGCTTAACCGCTATCTCACCATTTTTTTATGGTGGGAAAAAATCATCCAATGACAACCCCCGCTCTTGGGCGGAGCGAGAGTTAATCTCAGACACTTACTGACTAAAAGACCCACCCCGTTCCTTCTAGCCTTCATAACGGGGCTCGAGCTCCCTTTCGGATAACCCTGGCCCCAGTCGGGCAGGCAGGTCAAAGCCTTTCGACCCGGCTGGGTCCCTGCTGTTGCTGACAACTCCTTGAGGCGCGCGGGAACATTGCGCATCGTCGACGCCGCTACCTCACCTGATAGAAAGCGACGATGCGGTCGACAATGGAACGCGCTAACCTAAAAGAAACCTATTCACTCTCGACTTAAAGATTCCCGGGTTATAGCTACCAGGAAACACCGACTCCGGCAAGGAATTCTACTCCCATCTAATACTATAAGAAAAGTCGTATATTGCTTCAATCTGCATCCACTGTTCCTTCTCTTATAAAAATCATTGAGACAGATATAGATAGTCTTCTTTTTAGGTGACGATCGTGGGCAGGTGGAAAAGTACAGAGTACAGCAGTCTTTGACATGGACTTCTTTCAAGAGTTTAGAACTAACGAGATGACGTGAACACTAGATAATTAAAGTTTTGAATTATCGTCAGATATATCTGGACGACTATTAAGCTTATATGCGTGAGTGATTCTTATAATAACAACATCACTAATCCTCAAAATTGGGTACCTTGGTATATGCCAAAAAGTCCATATTTTTTACTGTTTTTAAAAGCCATTCCTCAGACCATTGGACCACTGGACCTTCCCACCTAACATTTCACAATCCAAACACGACTAGAAATAATTAGAACAAAGCTTCACATTGACCTTGAGCCTGAGTATCGATACTTTACAGTTTCATCACAAACTGGCCGGGCCGGTATCGATAATAATCGGCTAACGAGAATCGTTGGCCAACTCTATTGACATATTGACAGGCGCGTGGACGCACCTCTCTACTAGTGACAGATAAGTATGTTTGAAGTGGTCTGGGGTATACAACATTAATCTATTCGAAACCTGAATATAATTTGTTCTGAATCGTTAATTGAATCGATTTCAGTAATTTTTACACCATATCACATTTTTTTTATCAATAATATTTAAAAAAGGTCACAAGTTGGACACCACCAACACTAAGTTCAACACAGGTCACAGCAGGTCATAGGGGGTATTAGGTGCCAGCAAACATCTGGGTGCAAGTTCAAAACAACCCCTCGGTTGTCTGGATGGCCCGGTGACTATGTATTTTTGCTGACATAACAAGCTTATAACTTGCGTTAGGGGCCAGCGCACAGCTAAGCACGGGAGCAAAAGAACCTCTCAGTCGCCCTGATGGCCCGGTGACCATGTATTTGTGCGGACAACCAGGTAACTTAACAAGAAAAAGATTTTTACATAAAAAACACGTATTTCTCTATACTAAAACTTAATAAATAATAAACTTTATGTCAGGTATAAAAAAAATATCGGCTTTATAAACTGTTTCTTGAGATGAAAAGTTCTTTGTTTTTAGATAGACCGGTATCTATATGTGAAGTCTGGCGTTGATTTGTTTATATAAATGTGTACTGCAAATGCATTTAAATCAACAAACTGTCCTGATTTGGCGAAATGTTTGTTTACAGAGAATGCTGCCGTAAAAGTCTAGAAAGATGTGTAACCATTAAAATCTTCACTGTATTATTGAGGTATAAAAATAAATTAAAATCTGTTGAACATCATTTAACATAATAAGCTGATACGCAAAAACATGGCGACGGTTACGAAAACCTGCTGGATGCCAGTAGCACAAAACTGGGTAAAGTGGTGAGGCTTAGGAGAGGTTTATGTCCAGTAAACGTCTTTTGACTGAAATAATGATCATGACCTTACCGACCATCTTGATCTTCTAGGTGTTACGTTAAAATCTACTCTCAATTTTTTGAGCCAACGTCATACTTCGCGGCAAAGGCTCAGCTGACTGCCACAAATTTGGGTATACTAACCAAGGAGAGACACCGGAACAGCTCCTTAAACTTTACCAAGTGCAATCGTGGAGTAGGTACTGCTCTCATCTTATAGACGGATCTGCCAGATATCAGCTTGATGCCCAGAGACCAGTTTCCTTACGAATATCAAAAATACCTTAATAGCTTTATGTTGAATCGCGTTGACTCAGAAGTTTGATTTCTTCATTGTTGCGAAGAATTTTGGTAGACCTGAGCATTTGAAATTAATTTTAGGTAAATACCTCCTGACATTCTTGAGAAAAAGGGTCTGGATATACGGACAACAAAATGTTCCTGTAAGTGTTCTGTTTTATCCCAACTGAAGTGCGGAACCACTAAGGTGTTCAACGCAAACTGTTTTGAAAAGCTTCCGGGTCAAAAAGATGACAAACAAATCCATACTTGGCCCTTTTCCATATGTGTGTTAACAAAAACAAATGACGAAAAAAGATTAGAAGATTACATACATGTAAGTAAGAAGTCGGTAGTCCACCGCCCACTGGACCTGTGCGACACACTTTCCTGCGTCGAAATACACGCATACTTTTGTTGGTGACCATAGACCCTAAAACGTACGACGGCTGATGGCTAACTCTATACAAGGCAAGTCACATTTGCAACTTGTCTTACGTATAGCTTCTGCTAGCGTGAAAATCGAAATTAGGCTTCGGTTTCGGCTTTGACGTACGCGTTAAACACTATGCGCTGTCGACGACTCTGGCTCGGTCCGGACGGCGAGCTACTTACTGCTCATTGTCCGCGATTCTTGCGGAAGAAACCGGTGCAGGAAACCATGCCCGGTGATGACCTCTGTGCTATGCGGAAGACGAGAACGCCGTGATATCTTTCCAGCCATTTCTCAAAAAGAGCACTTACCGCAATATTATAGCGGGCCCAATTATATGACGGTACGAGTGACACAGTGGTTGAAGCGATTGGCCGCTGCACTGTGTTTCGGGGATTCGATTCCCGCAAGGAAAAAATATTTTTATGGTGTACCAGGTTTGAGTATCTTGTTTATGTTTGTATACGTTACACGATACAGGAGTTATTCCTAGGGAAAGGCAACATTAAAACAATATTATATTATCTTCCGGATCGGCCCACCGAGATGAATGTGGAACAGGACGACTGACCCGCATACATTTCCATCGCACCTTATTGTGAAATAAAATTGCCCAAACGTTTTTTGATAGATAAATAAAATAACTTATTCATCCAGTAGCGTAACTAGCATGTTTTACGTCCAGTGCGAGCTTCCCAAACTGCGCCCTAGAAAAAAGTACAATACGAACAAAAAGACTATTAAATATTTTCGCGCCCCTCCAGGGACTGCGCCCTGTACCTGGGCACCGCGCCCCAGTTACGGCACTGAATTCATCCGTGAAACTAGATTATCACAGTCGGTTTTTTTTTTAATTATTTTAAACTAATGCAATCGTTAATGGTGAAGCACAGCATATCATAACATAGTAAGCCTAATAATGTTCCCACTGTTGGGACTCAAGCTTCCTCTCTGGGATAGGGATGGTGAAGCGCGCTAGTATATTAAGAGCCTATTTATTCTAACCATAAAATCACCTAAATTAGGACGATTGGAGCAGGCAAATTGTTCCAGTTCTATAGATTGTTCATATTTTAAGTTCAACCTTTTGGTCTAGTGGTTAGTGTGGCTTTGAGCGTTTGACTGGCCTGTTGGTCTAGTGGTTAGTGGCCCTGACTGCCATGCCGCAGGTCGTGGGTTCGATTCCCACCCAGCACAAATGTTTATGTGATGAGCATGATCATTTGTTCTGTGTCTGGGTGTAATTTATCTATAATATGTATGTATTTAGAAATATGTAAGTATGTGTATCAGTTGTCTAGTACCCATAACACAAGCTCTGTTTAACTTGGGACTAGACGGCGTTGTGTGATAGTTGTGGAATATTAATATTAATTAATTAATTTAAAACCTGAAACCCTTAAAATTGTTATTCTACAAAGACTAATATGTTAATCCTATTTGAGTCTATTAAATTAAAATGTACGTCTGTATTTAATCCTATGTAAATAATATTATGTTTGATCGTGATCTGCGCAGACGCCGAGTGCTGTTGCGACAGGCTCATGATAACGAGATTAAGCATTGATACAAACATTACTGTCCTGTTACAAACTACTCAACACTTATAAACATCAATAAAATCGTGAAAGAGAGATTCACAGATCTCCTAAATGGATGACTACATGTCTAGTTTAGTAATATCATCATAATCATTATTTCTGCCAAAAGGCGTCCACTGTTGGACGTAAGCCACCCCCAAGTGTCGCCATAATGACCGGTCCTGTGCGTTTCAGTAGCATTTTTTAGTATTATCAGCCTTATAATGACATGTGACTCCTGTTGGGACTCAGGCCTCCTCTCTAGGAGAGCGAATAGGCCGTAATCCACTACGCAGGCAAAGTGTTGATTGGTGACGTCATATGACTACAAAGTTTTGGTTCTAGGACATTCTAGACCATCTCAGACAAATCTGCATGGTTCTCATGTGATTTGACCATTACATATTTATTGTATGGACTTTAAAAGAGACTTTGACCCCTGAGTTTGTTTCGGTGTTTCTTATCAGGGTAGTCAGACAGGAAACACTGGCCTCATCTAGCATAAACTGAAGAAAAAAGAATAGACGTGTAAAAGTGTTTTTATCATTTATCATTCATTCGGTTTCCTCACGATGTTTTCCTTCTCCGTTTTGAGAGCAGTAGTGATGAAATAAATTACACAAAGTAATACACCTGGTTTTCAAAAATCATCCAATGACAACCCCCGCTCTTGGGCGGAGCGGGAGATAGTGTCAGACTCTTACTGACTAGAAAGAAAGAAAAGAAAGAAAGAAAGAAAATACGTTTATTTGGCACATAGGTACACACAATGAGATAATAATTATTATACTTAGTATAGAAACTTAAACTTAAAGATATCTACATGGTATGTCTCACGGCTGCGCCAAATGGGTCCAGTTCAGCATGATGCCAGGCCACTACGTAGCAGTTGCCTGACGCTGGTTTTCAACTGAACCTTGCTATGAGTCTACGAATGTTAATCAGTTATTAGGTGTGAGATAAATAAATATATGTATATTATTATATGTAGGTATAAATTAGTATGTAGTAAATGATAAATAATAGTAAGGTGTTATGTGATAGATATAAATGAAACAGGAAAAACACACATCCTAAGAATAAATAAGTCATCATCAAAACTACAGGTACTATACGTAAATTCAATCGCGTCCTTCCGGCTAACAACCCATCCCGTTCCGGACGCCGGAGCGCCCTTTCGGATAACCCTGGCCCCAGGCTTCGACCCGGCTGGGCCCCTGCTGTTGCTGACAACTCCTTGAGGCGCGCGGGCCATCGACGACTTGGGCTTGGTCCAGACAGTTACCGGACGGCGGAAGCTACCTATTGCTCACTCCGTCCGCAAGCCCGCGCCTACGGTGGCTGGAAATTGTTATCGGAATCCCGGCCGCCGTTGCCTGATGCGGTCGGTCTCCTCCTTAGCGAGCATTACTGCCTGCCACTCCTCCTCGCTTCGGACCATGGCCTCAACCAAGGCCCGGCGCGAGAGGTCTCCGCCGTTGATCGCCCCCACGAGGGCACAGTGATGCTCCGCCCAAGCACCTCGAGTAATACACCTGGTTGGGTTCGAACCGGCAACTGCTGCTCACTGGGCCACTACTGCTCAATATGTGATACTTCCAATGGAAATGATGGAAAAGAGTTTATTATACTTTTATCTTTACACGGTTAATGCATTTATTTATAACTTTATTGCACACCTTAGCTTATTATATAAACATTTATAAAAGAATAAATGTACAATAGGCGGTCTTATTGCACAAGGCAATTTCTACCAGACAACCTTTGGATGGACTTAACGAAAGGAAAAGATTTGGGACGGTCAGTGTACCTTTACCCAGTTAGGTATTTTTGTTTTTTTTACGGTGGGAAAAATCATCCAATGACAACCCCCGCTCTTGGACGGAGCGGGAGATAGTTTCAGACTCTTACTGACTAAACGACCCACCCTTTTCCTTCTAACCTTCATACCGGGGCTCGAGTTCCCTTTCGGATAACCCTGGCCCCAGTAGGCTTCGACCCGACTGGGTCCCTGCTGTTGCTGACAACTCCTTAAGGCGCGCGGGAACATGGCGCGCCGTCGACGACTTGGGTTTGGTCCGGACAGTTATCGGACAGCGAGCTACCCATTGCTCACTGTCCGCCAGCCCACACCTACGGTGGCCGGAAATCGGGATCAGAATCCCGGCGGCGGCCCAGTTAGGTATCTATTATATTTTCTTCCAGCTAGCCCATTCTCTCCAACGATCACGATCAATTCATATGAAGCTCCTTTTCCACTCGCCTACCTTCAACATCGAACATGGTTTAAAAGCTTGTGGCTACATCTAACGCAATCCAACGCGATGTTTGACGAAAAGGCAACGCGAAAAAAAGAGATAACGCCTGAAAACTCTGTTAGCATTCGGTAATTCCGTGATTTACTTGAATATTTTACAAAACTTGTTCCAATAAATACGCGGTTTTTTTTAACCCTTTAAAGTTTTTTTTTTTTAAACAATTGTCGTCGTTTTGTATCTTGATAAAAGCAAGGATTGACTTGATAATAACAATTTATACTTTTTTTACTTTAATAATTTTTGAGTAAATTATGAAGCGTCAAAGTAATATAACTTCTGTTGATAAAGACTTAAAGGAAAACCATTTTTCTTCAAACCTGTTAAATGAAATTCGAGATTTTCTCGGATGCGTGACGAATTTCTCTTTTTTATACATTTTAGAATTATTACCTATGTTACTATTTCTCGCAAATTAAATATGGGACAATGTTTTAATAGGTTTTCTAGATAAAAGAGAAGACTAACAAAACACCGGTACAAGACAATGATACTTGCTCCGCCATCTGTCGGCGAGCAGTTACACTAACTTACTATTAGTTGGTGTGGTTTAAGAGAGAGGGCGCCACCTAACTTAAAATCTGACTTAACAGTTTTGCACTGCGGATGCGATTTGCATGTGGTACTAGACTAACACGTTTATTTTCAAAGGCTTATGATTATGGGTGAATATGAAGGATTTAAATAAATTGTGGTGTAAAAACTAAAACCCATTATTTATTTAAACTTAATGTACAGTACTGGCACATAGACGGACTTAATGCAACAAGGCATTCTGTGCCAGTCTATCCTTGGGTAAAAAATATAACACTGTAGTAGGTGTGCACAACACACATAAATACCACCCATTCATATCATACACTAGCTGTACCCTGCGGTTTCACCCGCATCTTTGGTTACTGCTCCGCTCCTATTAGTCGTAGCGTGATGTTATATAGCCTATAACCTTCCTCATTAAGTGGGCTATCTAATAGTATAAGAAATCGGACCAGTAGTTCCTGAGATTAGCGCGTTCAAGCAAACAAACAAACTCTTCCGCTTTATAATATTAAGTATAGATTTAGCCATTTACTAATGCCTGCCTGGTTACTGAATAGATAAATTTTAGGAATCTAACAAATCTTGCAAATACTACATCATCCTAAAAAAATATGCCCGAGATTCACACACCACAAAAAAACGTGTTAAGTTTGTCACGGTCTGAAACTATTTATTTAAAGTATACTTATGTTGTAGTCATAAAATAAAATTCAGTATTCAATTAAACGACTAATATTTTGTGATATTGTGATGATTAAATTTTAGTAATTACCCAAAGAATAATGCAAAAAAGTAGTTACAATACCTACAACCCTTTTTTGCTTTGAATTCCATCCTTATATCTACGTAATAGAAGTCAAAATCGGTTGAACGGACAGTAAAAAAGTTTGTTTAAATGTCTTCTCTTATAGCGAATGGAGTTTATGGATATATCTTGATCGACATTTAACCTGAACCAACAACCAAATATATCCTTTACTGACTAAAAACCAACGTCATGGTGCCGCCCCTCAAATTAGAAATTCTCCAACGTTTCCAATCAAATGTTCTGCGCATGGTAACTGTTGTATCGTGGTACATTCTGAATCAAAGAATTCACGCAAATTAAAAATCAAAATATACCAAACTGAAGTAGTAGACTCTCTCAAAACTACATACAGTCTATGCTAATGCATCCAAACCACCTGGCAATTAATTGATGAATAAACTCCTAAACACAACATTCCAAAGTTAAAACGAAGAGCACCCCAGGATTTTGCAGACTCTTTCAAAACATACATTAGTATATAATGCATCCAAACCGCCTGGCAAATAATTTGATTTACAAACTCCTAAACACAATTCTAAAAATAGAGAAGAGCAGCATAGGATCTTATATCGACACAAGATGCCATAATAAAATAATTAGACCATATCAATGGATGTTATTCCATATGCACGACCTAATGATACTGATACTTAATTTCCCGTTCAATGAGTAGAAAAAAAGGGAATTACTATCTATTGGTGTACATCTGACATGGTAATATCACATAAAAGTAAAAAGAGATCATGTTAACAACAAATTAAGAACTTTATACTGGCTCATGGGGGCAGAAACTCGGTTCTCACGCTGGATAAAAAAAACCTATTAAACAACGTAATTCTTAAACCTATTTAGACGTACGATATCCAGATATGGGGGACTCAAAGGGAAAAAGTCCGCCTCACCATACAAAATTATTAACTTGATTGGACAGTTTGTATGGAGAGACTGAATTTTTTTTTTTTTTTCGTTTCCCGAAAAAAATTTTTATGGTAGGTTGTTAAGTTTTGTCTACTGAGCAAGCCCTTAAATTTTGTGGAGGGCTGTCCCTTACACCATTTATAGATATATATAATATAGAAAGACAAAAGAAAAAGAAGAAAACATGTTTATTTTGCTCGAACAGGCACACGCGATTTTTTTGGCCATGTGTGAACCAGGCATAACTGTGCTATAGCTAACCTAATAATAAACCTTCAACAATAGCAAGTTCAGTTAAACTTTTTGCACATGTCGAAGGTCACGGCACAGGTAACTTCCCTGCTCATCATGAGAAAACCAGTCTCAGATACTAATCTACATAACTAATCAAATCGTAACAATGTAAAGTTTTTGTTACTTTTAGAAGTTTGTATGGAATATTTTTAAACGCTGGGGAGTTTAAAAATCTCAAAATAAATGTGGTATACTTAGCAATTTGAAAGAAGAGCCAAGCCATCAAAAAATAAAAACTAAGCTATGATTATTAATAATAATAATAATAATGAGCCTCGACCAACACCTTAGGAGGCTCTTGTTAGGCGGCTGGATCAAGGGCTTGATTCAGAAAGCGGTACTTCTGGACACGGCCCGTATAGTCAGGAGGTTCCTTTCTCTGGAGCCCTGACCGCCGGTAGCTTGGACCCTATTCCCGATACCGGTGGGACACTATTTTTTATATTTTTAAATGTTTTTTTTAAATATTTTTTTTTTGTTTAAGGAATATTTAAAAATGTAATTAATATGCTAAAATAGATAATAAAGGAATAATAATAATTTATTTTAGATTTCTCCATATTAATTGTTAGTAACACGAAAATACTTAAAATCTAATGTTAGTAAACAAAACAAATGAAATAAGACAAAAATAATAATAATAACAAACAACATAAAGCACAGATTTAAGGATAATCCGACACGAGATCGCTTAAAATATGCTATTTTACTGCATGCAGTCGTATCCAGCGCTCCAGCATCGGAGAATCCCACCGGTCCGCTACGCTCAAGATGCTGTTGGAACTAGCTCGCATGCGAGTTAGGGTCGAGGCGCAACGTTTACGCATGATTGTCGCAAAACTGTCGACGTTGGCCTCGGCAAACATCCCAGAGGCACTGCAATACCGCGGCAGTCCCATCAACATCCTGAACGCATTGTTATACTGCACCCGCAGGTCACCGTATGCCCTCTGCAAATAGCCAACCCACAGGCTGCACGTGTAAAAGGATTGACAGTATGCCTTAAAAAGCGTTACTTTTACTTGAGTTGTACAGCGTGCAAACCTGCGAGCCAGCATATTACATCGAACAGACAGCGACCTACGCTCTCTCTCAATGTCAGTACTGTCCTTTAGATCCTCAGTGACCCAATGACCTAAATACTTAAATTTAGTAACCCTTTTTAAAGGGGTACCATTCAAGACTACATCAGGTACATTTTCATAGTGCTTAGTACCTGATTTAAATATCATTAGCTCAGATTTAGTTGAGTTGTATTTTAGGCCGTGCGTGTTAGCGTAGGTCTCACAAATCTTTATGAGCTCCCTTAACGCACAGATCGAGGGGCTCAAAAGCACCATATCGTCAGCATAGCTTATATTGTTAATACAAACACTATCTATATGACAGCCGATTTTAGTGCTTCTGAGCTTCTCGATCAGCTCGTTCACATAAAAGTTAAAAAGAAGAGGGGAAGAGAGTCCCCCTTGCCTCACTCCGCACTCGAGCTTGTACTCGTCTGAGAGAGTACCTGCCCATCTCACCTGATTTTTCTGTGCACTATACCAATGCCTCAGTACAGCAACGATCTCCCTGGGTACACTGGTATCCTGTAGCTTGTCCCACAGCTTGTCGTATGACACTAGGTCAAAAGCTTTTGACAAATCTAAAAAGCAGGCATAGACAGGAGTTTTTCTTACTGTATAGTAGTTGACCGTCTGTTTGAGCGACAAAATAGCACTTTCAGTTGAGAGACCTGACCTAAAACCAAACTGTGCGTCGCTCAGATTAAGGTGTGACTCTAATTTTCGCTCAATCAGACCGTCCAGTACCTTAGCTATAGTTGTGGCCAAAGAGATCGGTCTATAATTAGCGACATCTGAAGAGTCACCAGTTTTATTTTTAATAACAGGTATTACGATGGTATGCATCATTTTCTCGGGTAAATAGGAGTGAGATAGACACAAATTAAAAAATAAAGCCAGCACTCTTGGAAGGTGAACTCCAGCGTACCTCAAATGCTCGATGCTGAGGCTGTCAAACCCTGGAGACTTTCCACTCACCATTTTCTTTATCACGGAAGCTACTTCACTTGCGGTGAATCTAATATTCAGCTCTGAGGCAAGAGCCCCACCATCTAGCATTGTCGGCGAAGCTGGCCCCAGTGGTGACTGCACATTATAATGACGCAGAAAAACATTTGCTATATCACAAGGGTCATGCGTCCCAGCTACGCTCACGGGAAGGCTAGGTCTAGGATTTAACTGGCTACTTAATTTCCAAAACTTATTGAAGTTCTTATTTGTATGGTGTTCAGCAACAATATTCATTTTAATTTGTTGCTGATTATTTTGGCACCATTTCAATCTTGACTTAAAATAACGTCTTGAAACAACCATGTCATTATAGATAGTACCGCAGTTAGGTTTATTATTTGATAACCATACCTGGTAATACAGTCGCGCCCTCTCGTGAGCGCCGCGTACATATTTATTCCAACCCGTAACATATTTACCTTTCCGCTTCCCTACAATGTAGCTATATTCAGCGGCTTCAGAAAGTATCGACACAATATTATCATACATTTTATTTATTATTTTTCTATGTGTAGTATCATTACACATTTGATCGGCACAGAAAGTTAACTCACGAGGAAAATCGATATCCCTCAATTTGGAATGACAAATATTTTTATACATTTCAATCTGATCTATGTTACGCTCCCCCCATTTTATTTTATTTTGACGTGTGGAGCTACACATACTAATTTTAGATTTTATAAGATTAAAATTGCATTTTAACAAAATGGGCAGATGGTCAGACCAGTATGTGTCATACAATACAGAGCTACTTATAACTGAGCGGCACGCAGCTTCGGTCACCACACAATGATCCAACCACCGCTGACTACCGTGCGCTTCACTGATAAACGTAAAGGTTTCGGCCGGTAGCAACTGCATATCAATACAGTACCACGACTGGTCAGCGCAAAAACTTAATAATTCAGATGCAAATAACTCACCGGGGTGGGCGTTAAAATCACCTAGCAAGTACACTGATTCTACATTTTGGCTTTCAATTACTGCGTTAATCTCACTTAAACATTCAGTGAACTCAATTAAATTGTCTCGTGAGTCTGTGGGCATGTAAACCGAAAATATGATTGCTGAGCAATTATTACGCAATTCGATTTTAATCGCGGCTAATCGCACATTGTCACATTTCACAACCGTAACCACTGGAAACTTGGTCTTTCTCCACAACAAAGCAACGCCTCCGAACGGTCTACCTCGAAGCAAGCCTGCCGAGGTGTCGACCGCTGAGGTACCCGTGCATCCGAAATCGTCATGAATACTGCTGAGGTACGTGAGGTCATGAGGCAGCAGCCACGTCTCCTTATTTATTTTCGTAAAAAATCTAGTCAGTTCAAATTCCAATTAAGACAATTTTTTTTTATGATCCTTAGGTTGGCCATCATGTTGATTTGATAAAACGTAGTCAATTATTTCGTAAGTATACATTGTCATTGTAAGTTATGTAGACACTTAATATTTTTATCAACAATTTCCTCGCCGTTGTTCTTTTCAATATACGAAACGTTGACAAGTTTTAATTTGATATTTTTTCTAACCTTTAACATGAAACATGCAACCGAGATATTGGTAATACACAATATGATTGAAACGAGTGTCCATGGAGTTTATTGCACATTATTCTCTGATCTAGGCAAATAGTATCTATATTTTTTTCTGAGTGACTGACTTCTTGAAAATTCAAGTGTCTGTAAATGCTATTATTAAAATAAATAAAATAAAATAAATATATCTGTGCCATTAGCCAAGTTAATAATCAGCAATCGTTACGCTAGTAGAAAACTTCAAAACAAAAGAATCGAGGGCGTGACCACCTCGAGGCGTTCGACGCAAGAGAAACGGTTGTAACTTAGAAAAGAAATACATCTTACAAAACATATTTACTGGAAGTAATTTCCATTTTGACTTTTAACCGTTTTGTGTGAAAGTAAAATAAATGAATTAGGAGCTTTCTGTATGAATTATTAGTTACGTTTGTGCATTTTTACGAACTTGACCCGGACGAAATCGCGGGAAACAGCTAGTTATTGAAATAAATGCTTTAAATCTTGCCCTAAATTTTGACTCAACATGGCAGTAACATACTAAATTCTCACCCAGTATTATTGACATTATTGCATCGCACTCTTGCGCAGTACGTTTTTCATAGAAACTTGTACCACATATTGTTGCAACTAAAATGAAAACAGACACAATTTAAATTAACTATAGATAAAAGTGACACATTTACGTGTAGCTATGTTAATAGCATTACAATAAAGAACATGACCCTACCGTCATAGCACCAAGAATCGCCAAACTTAAGGTTTATAATCTCTTGAACATTTGGCCGGAATTAAATCGACACAAGACTCGTACCCGCCTCGGCGGCAGTACCTACTAGTATCTGTGCAATTTCGGCCAGCTGCGCCCGGACAGTGTGCGACTGACCTTTATATTCATTGTCTTTGTGAAATATTGATTGATTTACATTATGCTATGTTCATTTTGAACCCTTTTTATTTGTGAAAAAGTTTCTAAAGATCCAAGCCGTTTCGAAGGAGTAAGGAATATTGCGAAATTGCAAAATATTTTTTTTTTAGACAAAGTTATTAATCGTACGAAAAAATCAATAGTTGATAATGTTGTTCATGAATCTTTAATAAACCTGGCTGTTAATGAGGAGTAGGCTTCAGAAAATTACTTATAGCACTGCTGGGGCGCTTGAGCCTTAAGTGACAGTGTACAGGGCACATTGATCGCAGAACATAATAATTATGTTCTGCAATCAATATCTCCTCAAAACTTTCAATGCGATCCTTTCGGCCCTATCGATATATTATGTCGATGGGCCCGAGAGGTTCTGGAGTGACGATCGCATACCGGAAGACTCCCGGTGGTCCGATGACCTTTTCTTTTTTTTTTTTTATGGTGGGAAAAAATCATGCATTGACATCCCCCGCCCTTGGGCGGAGCGGGAGATAGTGTCAGACTCTTACTGACTAAAAGACCCACCCCGTTCCTTCTAGCCTTCATACCGGGGCTCGAGCACCCTTTCGGATAACCCTGGCCCCAGTAGGCTTCGACCCGGCTGTGGGCCCCTGCTGTTGCTGACCACTCCTTGAGGCGCGCGGGAACAGTGCGCGCCGTCGACGACTTGGGCTTGGTCCGGACAGTTACCGGACGACCGGACAGTGAGCTACCCATTGCTCACTGTCCGCAAGCCCGCGTCTACGTTGGCTGGAAATCGGGATCAGAATCCCGGCGACGGCGGCGGCGATAACGCCGTTGCCTGATGCGTTCGGCCTCCTCCTTTGCGAGCATTACTGCTTCGCAGAAGTTGGCGACCGCTTGCCACTCCTCCTCGCTCCGGACCATGGCCTCAACCAAGGCCCGGCGCGAGAGGTCTCCGCCGCCGATCGCCCCCACGAGGGCACGGCGATGCTCCGCCCAAGCAGGGCACACCTCGACCGTGTGCTCCACCGTGTCCTCCGGGCGTTCCGCACAGTGGCGACACCCGGGCGTGTGGTCCGATGACCTGGTGAAGGTCGTCGAATCCAATGAATGGAAATTGCGTGTCACTTGGGGGAGACTTATGTTCATCCGTGGACATCATTCGGCTGAAATGAAGATGATGACCATAATCTCAGAATCTTTTTTCTCTCTCTTTTTTCTATGCACCTGCCATTTTGTCTCGGCACTACCCTTGGTCGACTGCTAGAGAATGCCTAAGGCATTAAGTCCGCCTTTGTACATTTGTGTTGGATGAAGTTTTAACAAATAAATAAATGACATGTCCCTCTTAACTTATACCTAAGTATTAGTTATAAGTTTGCGATTTGCGAGTGAAGACGCGAACAAAATTTAAACCACAATATTTTGTTTGTACTGAACCATATGCTTAGTTTAATTTGATATAGGTGGTATGTATATCCGTTTGATTATTTGAAAACAATCATTTGATTTGATCTTTTTCCCATTTTTTCCTCTATTAACCTATATCAAAACCTTGAGCTTAAATAAGACTCATGTTTTCTTTCGAGTCATCCTCATATTATTGTTATTAAGACTGGAAACATAATAAAGCATTGATTTCCTTCTGATCGATAACCACAATAACTTGTTATCCTAGCTAGATGTATTACATTATGTATATCTGTGTTTCTAACAGATAAGGATAATGCTGTAGTTCTTCGCATTTTATGATTTTGATGATACTTTATTTCGATACCAAAATTATTTTGTAAAACACACCTATGCTTCTTTAGTTGCTCTTTGCATTCCAGGTGTTCAAACCCGAAGGTCGACTTGGAGAGGGTAGCGAAAATCAAACACTGGACTGGTAACTAATCGCGTATATTGAAACGTAGTACCGAACCGAATCACAATTTCACAATGTTATACTGCTCTCGACAAACAAAAATTCTTCTTCTAACCTAGGCTACGGGCGGTAACGAAACCATAGCGACTTCTAATTCGACGCCAACGCCATCTATCGAGTTCGTGGGTACTAATTTCCCAGTATTGAATTAATGGTGAACGCTATGATTCCGTTACCTTTTTACTAACGTAAACATACCGCCCACCAAGGACATTATTGCCAAATGTCCTTAAATACCGCCCACCGTGCTTCACACGGGAAAAATACTTTTAAATTCTCTCAACCTTAGTAGGTATCCGTGGTGAGGGGTAATTACAAAAATGTCTTAAAAACTTATTTGCTAAATATTACACATTATTATATTGGTTTTGAATCTGCTATAGGCAATATACAAAGTTTAGACGTAGGTCTTTTTATAACAGATGATTGTGTTCGTATGGTTACGACACGAGTGAGACCGTCAGAACCAGGATGTTTGTGTTCGATCTTACCTAGCAACCACTTGCCAGGAGGCATATCATCCTCTTTAACTAACACTACTTCACCTACAGATGGTTCCGGAATTTTGTAATGCCATTTATTTCGTTGTAAAAATTGGTGAAGGTAGTCGTGCGACTAACGGCGCCAGAAATCCTGCATCATTCTCTGATGAAGTTGCCATCGCCTTAAACTATTAATATTTTCCTTTTCATAATTTAAGTCGGGAGGTAAAACTAGTGGCTCCCCTACCAGAAAATGCCCAGGAGTAAGTATGGTTAACTTATCTTGATCTTCCACATACGATAGAGGTCTCGAATTGAGACATGCCTCTATTTGAGCCAAAACTGTGATCATCTCTTCAAAGGTAAGAGTCGAATTACCTATAACCCTCTTAAGATGATGCTTCGCCGACTTAATCCCTGCTTCCCACAGACCGCCGAAATTTGGCGAGTGAGGAGGGATGAAGTGCCACTCCGTACCATTATTCCCTAATTCATCTGCTAACTCGGGGTTACAGCCTGACCTTTGATCATTAAATAAATATAATAATTCGCGAGCTGCCCCTACGAAATTAGTCCCATTGTCGCTATATAATTCCGCACATCGACCACGTCTTGAGATAAAGCGTTTAAAAGCAGCCAAAAAACCCCTAGTGCTTAAATCGCTAACTGCCTCCAAATGCACAGCCCTAGTGGCCATACATATAAATAGTACAATATAACCCTTATAGGACTTATTGCCCCGACCCTTAGACACTCGAATATTTATCGGGCCCGCGTAATCTACTCCGCTGCACAAAAATGGTTTGTTCGGTGTCACGCGAGCGGAAGGCAACTGCCCCATCAGTTGCGTCCTTACCCTAGCTGTATATCGTATGCACCTCACACAGTTTCTCACATACTTCCGTGCTAAAGCCTTTACGCCTATTATCCAATACTTGGCGCGTAAGTATGTAATCATTAATTGCGGGCCACCGTGCATCGTTTTCTCGTGTGCATCCGCTATCAAAAGATTTGTTAAAAACGATTGCTTTGGTATGAGTATAGGATGCACTCTGTCATAGGATAATTGTGACATTTCAAGCCTTCCTCCAACTCGAATTATTCGTTTAGAGTCTAGAAACAGGTTTAATGAATCTAATTTTGCATTTCTTTTGCCTATTTTATGGTTTTTTAATTCCTCCAATTCATTAGTAAACCCATCCTCTTGACACCTCTTTACACACATTTCTGTTGCTTCTGCAAGTTCCAGTTTAGATAACTGTTGTGACCTGACACTAACACCTATTGCTTTATTTTTTTCTTAAATTTAGAAACCTACGGCAATAAGCCATAACTCTAATTAACCTGGATAACGATGAAAATTTGTTCCAAAACGAAACTTCTATAGCGCTTACATGTACTTTAACTTCTTCTAGACGGGTAATAAGATGGTTTGGCCTTTTATACTCTATTACCGATTGGCTTAAAAACTCTGGTCCATTGAACCATATCGCAGTATTACCGAGTTCTCCTGGAGCTATGCCACGAGAGGCGCAATCCGCTGGATTTTGTTTGGACGGAACGTATGACCAATATTTTGTATCCAATGTGTTTAAGATTTCTGCAACACGATTGGCCACAAACGTTTTCCAACAGCTTGGATGGCGGTTAAGCCATGCGAGTACAACTTCGGAGTCCGTCCAAGCGTGTACATCTGATATGTTAATATCAAGAGTTTTAGCAACGTCAACCATCAACTTAGACAATAGAACAGCTCCACATAGTTCTAACCTAGGTATTGACACCTGTTTGATGGGAGACACCTTGGTTTTGGAGGTAACTAAAGCAACCTTTATGTCACCTTCTGCATCTATAACTCTGACATATACTACTGCAGCGAAGGCCATTTTCGAGGCGTCCGAAAAGCCGTGTAGCTCCGTCTTTACATTACTGGATTTAGTGTTAAGCCAGCGTGGGATTCTAACATTAATTAAAGAAGATAAATCTTTACGGTAAGTACTCCATTCCTTTAATAAATTACTGGGTACTTCTTCATCCCAACTTATACCTGCCAACCATAGCTTTTGTATCAATATTTTGGATAAAACGATACTAGGTGATAACCAACCTAATGGGTCGAAAAGCCTAGAAATATCCGATATGATATTTCTTTTAGTTACAGGTTCCATAGGGAGAGGCAGTTCTACGGAATACTGAAAAGCATCAGCGCGAGGATCCCAGGTAAGTCCGAGTATTTTTGTAATATTATCTATTTTTATGTTTACTTCCTCAGTCTTATCCCTTTTGCTTTCTCTTATTTTATGTAATAATTCTTCGCTGTTACTTATCCATTTCTGCAACTGAAATCCCCCTTAGCTAGAATATTCTTTATGTCTGTGTGAATATTATATGCTTCCTCTACAGTTTCTGCCCCTGTCATTAAATCATCCACGTAGAAATCATTAAGAATGATTTTCGCGGCTAATGGATGATCCTTCCCTTCATCATACGCAACCTGATGCAAAGAACGCACTGCTAGAAATGGTGCCGATGAAGTACCAAAAGTAACCGTCACTAGCTCAAATTCTTTAATTTCTTTTTCAGGGCTATCTCTCCAAAGAATCCTCTGAAACATCGTATCGTCTCTATTAACAAGAACCTGCCTGTACATTTTGATTATGTCAGCACCTACACAAATTGGGTGTGTTCTCCAACGCATAATCGTATGTCGTAATTCTGTTTGCAGTGTTGGACCAACCATCAAGTCATCGTTTAACGATACCCCATTCACACCCTTGCAGGAGGCGTCAAATACCACTCTCACCTTAGTTGTAGACTTATCTTCCCGGATTACTGCATGATGAGGTAAGTACAATCCTTTATTCTTTTCTTCAGGTGATACCTTTACCATGTGGTTGAGTGTTAAGTACTCCTGCATCACAGCAGTGTAATCTGCTTTTAATTTGGGATTCTTTGAGAGTTTGAATTCTAAACTCTTTAACCTTTTTTCTGCTATAAACCTAGATTCACCGTCTTTACAACTTCGGTTACTGTCTCGGAACGGCAATCTTACGATATAACGTCCGGTTTCATGTCGTTTTGTGGTATTTGTAAAGATATTCTCACATTCCGCTTCTTCTTCACTAAGTATTTTTTCAGTTCCCGATGGCTCCGCTTCTAACTCCCAGAATTTACGCAAGAAGTCATCAGCCTCAACATTGGAATGCATGACAGTAATACAAGGATATGAATTGATATCAGACGAACTTTCTGTACCAACAACACCCGAAAGAATCCATCCGAATTCTGTTTGTTGTGCGACGAGCGATCCACTGCTACTCTTTTTGATTCCATCTTGAATGATTTGACTGAATATCTCAGCACCTAACAAAATGTCAATTTTGTTTGGCCTGTGATATTCAGGATCAGCCAAATCATCTTCACACAACCTTACCCATTCTACCCTGGTTGCTGTTGCAACCGGGAGAAGAGATGTGATGGACTTCAAAACGTATGCGTTTACTTGAATGTTGTAGTCTGAATTCACTCGAGAACGTATATCAACAACTACAGAAGAATTAGACATAATTGTTTTATTTCCGCCTACACCGGTTACACGGTGTTTTGTTAAAGTTTTCTTTAACCCCAAATATTGAGCCATTGACTCAGTAATAAAAGATCCTTGTGATCCTTGATCCACTAATGCACGAACTACACGATATGTTCCATCCTTTGACTTGGCTTTTACTAAAGCCGTAGGTATTAAAACCGTATCCTTACATTCTCCCGTCGAAAGGCATGAAACTATTGGCTTAGTAGATCCCTCCGCTTGTACAGCGGTCTTTTGAGTTACCTCCCTTGAGGTACTATTCCTAGTAGCGGCTGGCGCTACTTCCGTCTGAATAGAGCCTGTACCTTCACCAACAGACCCTGAACCACCACTAGGGTGTAGTAAAGTATGGTGGCGCCTCTTACATAAATGGCATTTGAGGGTGTTTCTACAAAATCTGGCAGAGTGGTTATTACCTAAACAAATGAAACACAGCCTATTTTTCTGTGCAAAATCACGTCGGGTGTCATAATTCTCTTTGGCAAAAACTTTACAAGAAGTAACCTTGTGAGCGGCAGAACAAAAAAGGCAAGACAACTCAGTTTTTTCTTTCTCTACCACATGAAATGATTGAGTATTCTTTTGAATATGAGGTTTATTTTCTAAATTTTCTAGACCTCGAAACCGACCAGTTAAAAATTCAGAAAATTGACTAAAAGTAGGCAAATCATCCGATACATCTGAAGCTACCTTTAACTCCCAAGCCTTCCTGGTCTCCTTATCCAATTTGGCACTAATAATGTGTATTATTAGGATGTCCCAGGAAGTAACGTCAATACCTAAATTTTTAATTGAACCCAAACAATCACATGTGGTGCTGAGTAATCTTTTTATCTCAAAAGCTGATTCTACTATTAAACTCTTTTGATTAAACAACCGTTTTAAAATGCCATTTGCCAAAAATCTTTTATTATTGTACATTGCTTCTAATTTAGCCCAACTAGCTGTATAATTATCTGCTGTTACATTAATGTTCCTTAATAAGTGCTCTGCATCTCCGGTTAAGTACCCTTTAAGATAATATAATTTTTGTGCACCGTCTAGAGTTTTATTTTTATGGATTAATCCTACAAACAAATCCCTAAACGTCTGCCACTCACTATAATTTCCAGAGAACACAGGTATTTTAACTTCAGGTAACTTAAAGTTACTAAATCCTGAACTACAGCTAGCTCCTGGACTAACATTACATGTGTTATTAGACATTTTCATATTGTTTAAAGTTTCTTTCAGCTCACTTTTGTACTGAATATAAAACTCTTCGACCTCGTCATACAAGTTAGCCTTATGATAATTTGAACTAAATAACTCAGACCTCTTCACCTCACTAATTATTCTTACATGTGTTTTATAGAATAATTCCCATTGCTGTTCTAAGTTTTCAAGTCTAGTTTCTACATAACAAACCGTTAGTCGCTCTTTAGGACATTTCTTAAAGTTAGATTTCGACTTAAACATTTTAACTTTGATGTCATCCTGAATGTCGCTAAGTGACTCCATTTTTATTTAAAAACTTCGAACACTATAAATCACACGTTTAATTAACACAAAAAAAATCAAAATTTATTTGATATTTTTTCTAAGTCCCAGATCACATTAAAAATTTTACAAGTGTTTGAAACTTGTATTTCTGGGTGAAATCGGGCATAGATTCCTCGTCTGAACCACTTTTTCGTTAAAATTTTACAAGTCCTAAATCAATCAAGAATGTTTAAGTTAATTTTATGGTTATAATAAAGTTCAAATTTGCTGCACTGTTTCAGAAGTCTTCAAGTTAAATTCTTCCTGACAATAAGGTTGAAAATTGTACTCACGATTTTTTCACCAATTTCACTCACTGACACTGATTCCTCGTGACGTTGCGTCGCGCCAAATGCACCAACAAGTGGCGCCCTCTGCCTTGTTTCCTCCCTTGCGTCGCTCCTCCAGTTGTAGCCGCCACTAGTGCTGCACCACGCTCCACTGGCTCCCTGCTCCAACCGGTTCCTCCTCCAGCTGCTGACACCTCTTGCCTGGTGTACCCCGCTTGAAGGGGCTGCTCTGGACAGCGATCCACTGCCCAGTAACGACGCGAAGGGTGGTAGACCTCTACCACCACTGGAGACTACCAAAAAAACACTCCCGATCCGGCTCGAAGGACCATGTTCAAACCCGAAGGTCGACTTGGAGAGGGTAGCGAAAATCAAACACTGGACTGGTAACTAATCGCGTATATTGAAACGTAGTACCGAACCGAATCACAATTTCACAATGTTATACTGCTCTCGACAAACAAAAATTCTTCTTCTAACCTAGGCTACGGGCGGTAACGAAACCATAGCGACTTCTAATTCGACGCCAACGCCATCTATCGAGTTCGTGGGTACTAATTTCCCAGTATTGAATTAATGGTGAACGCTATGATTCCGTTACCTTTTTACTAACGTAAACACCAGGATTACGGGTTTCCCTTTCAGAAGTCAACCCTTATCCTCAGTAGGCCTTGGTCTTGCAGGGTGCCACGGTTTTACTAACATTTCGTTGAGAAAACTAAGTACGCACCCTCGATGACTTGGGCTCGATCCAAACGGTTAATGGCCGGTCGAGGCATGTAATATAATAAAAATATTAATTCATTTATTTCAAGCACTATCGACTAATATAAAATAATAAATTAAATTTTAAAAATATAAGCAGTCACAATTAAATAAAACACAATTGAAATAAACTAAATAACAAAAATAATAATCCGCATAATAAATTAAAAATTATAAGCATACCATTACAACACAATTTGAGCACGAATAAATGCTTTCAGGATGTTTGAGTCCTGTTTATTTGACCTTTAGGATGCTGTTTAGGCATATCAAAAAGATCAAATTAAAATTAAAAACCTTCTTGTTCAAGTTTTTATTTTCAAAAAACAAAACACCAGTTTTTTCTTCCAAAGAACGTCATTAATGACTAAATCCGTGCTATTCCGTATTTGGCTACATCACTAATGACACACGCTATCAGACACGTACATGTAAATGTGACGACCTAAAATGAACTGTTAGGGGGTCATACATAAATTACGTCACACGAATTTCACGATTTTTTGTCCCTACCCCCGTTCTTGTCACAGCTGGTCACATTTATGAGACGCCCTCCCTAGTGTGACGTCACATATTTTACAACATTTAGAAATTATTGAATGAAAACAGCGGTTCCGAAATCAGTTTTACTTCCATTAAAATTATTTTTTAATAAAATTAACATTTTTTTTTTTTTTTTCGATGGGAAATATCATCTTATGACAATCCCCGCTCTTGGGCGGGGATCAAATCAAATCAAATCATCAAATACATCAAATCAAACAATAAACAAAACAACGATTAATATTTGCGATTTTTATGTTACACTTAGATTATAATAGATTTTGAAATGTGACGTCACGAAATTTAGGACCACTCCCACCCCCTTGTCACACTATGTCACACTTCGTCGACCCCCTCCCTGCCCCTTAACGTGTGACGTAATTTATGGATAGCCTCTAAAGGGACGGAGCCATATTATTATATCTATCCCTCTTTCTCACTCGCACGCTTGATATTTTAATACGTCATGGTAAGACCTTAGCACCAGTTTAAGGAAAGCCATTCTCATCACGTCTTGTGTAGGAAGAAAACATAACACAAATGTGACCTTATTCACGGAGCCACTCATACGCTCAATGCTACCGTTTGTCGCGGGGCAAATGAGGAATTAGTTTTTTATAATAAAGTCGATACGTTAAGTAAGATGGTGGTTTATTAAGAAAATCATTGGCAATGATACACATGTCGAGTCAAAACTCCAAAGTCTTGAGCATCGACGCCGAGTTGCTAGCCTGTCGGTTTTCTATCGTTGACATTTCAAGGTGTAAGACAGTTCCGTCATCGGACCACAAGACCTACGGCTTTGCGCCTTCGGTACATGGTGGAAGTCCGATCTTCGCGAGGAATACAATGTGCCGTCAACTTCGGCTTTGTCCTTACCGGATGGCTGGAGGACCGGCTACCCTGTTCTCGTCGTCCGCAAGCCCGCACTTATGAGGGCCTGAAGTCGCCCTGCAACTCTCGACCCTCGTGGCGTCGCCAGCGGCGACAGCTGGAGAGTTATCTCCCTGTGGTTTCGGCCATTTCCTTCGCTCACGTGACTGCTTTCCATCCTACCTCACTTCGGACCATAGCCTGAACCATCATTACCTGAGTTTCAGACACAAGAGATCCCCTCCACGAAGGCACGGCGGTGCTCCAGCCTAATGGGGCAGAGTTCCATCGTGTCTTCCAAGAGATCCACACGATGGTGACCTAGGAGTTTCTCCTCGCCGAAACCGAAACAAGAAACCCCCGAAACACCATGTCCGGTGAGGATCTGCTTCAGACGGAAAGTGAGGACACCGTGGGGCGTTTCTCTTGCAACTTCTTAAAGTCGCGATTGTGACATTGTTACAACTTACGTGGACTGTACTAAGGACACCTGAACAGTAAGCTAGATATTAAAATAATAACTGTATCAACCCTCCCCTCCAACCCTTTGTATTCCTTCCCCTAGAGAGGAACACATGCTTATGCTTAGGTATGCTTATCTGTATCAAAATATTACAACAATGTTTTGTAATATTACAAAAGAAACCTTAAATACTCGTTCATCTTGTTTACTACTTTTCGTAGAAGTAAACTGTTCAACTTAGTAATCTCATTCAAATATGTACCGTTTTGCATAATTTACATAATCATCAGCATTTAACGCAATTTTAGTTGAAGAATTCACAAACGTTTTAAAACAGAAATAACAATGATGAGTGTCGCAAATGTAGACTTGTTTAACGCACTAGTTTGTAATCAGTTGCAACTTTTAAAACAATTACTTTATGTACGTATTTTTTCTCAACACTGTCATGGAGACGGGACGACCTGGATGTCTTCCTGAAAAAGAGATTTATAAAGATATTAATATTAATGTCGTCAAAACTAGGACTACGAAAAACACAGATATACCTATAGGCTGTCTGAAGGATATGAAAGAAAAGGAATTCAGTGATAGGATTAATCTAGAGCTACATTAGACCGAGGCAAACGTGTAACACGCTGTTTGTACGTAGAACGATGTCGCGTGGCGTGAATAAGTGTAGCTCTACAATAAGCTAGTAGCCGTAAAAAATGTAATTAGTCCGTCTTTTAGATTATTCAAAAATAAGGGACACGTATTTTTTTATTTGAAAATTAAACCAAAAATGATAAAGATATAGCCCATTAAAGTAACGTCACGCCGTGCTACATTTTTTCGCACGGAGTGACATCACACGTAACTTTACTGGGCTATATTTTAATAAAAATACGTGTCCAATATTTTTTTATAATCTAAAATACAGACTAAATAAAATGTAATTATTTTGACCCTGGAAACTACCCTATTTTAGTTTCCATGTAGAATGTATGGAGACCGACGCACCCAGGTGGTACACGTGTGCGCAGTATTTATTAGGTTCAAAACCTGGCATAGGAGCAAGAAGATGATGATCTCATCCATCTCGTAAATTTACGTCAATTTATAATATAATATTCCACAACTATCACACAACGCCGTCTAGTCCCAAGCTAAGCAGAGCTTGTGTTATGGGTACTAGACAACTGATAAACATTCTTATATATTTCTAAATACATACATATTAAAGATAAATTACACCCAGACACAGAACAAATGATTATGCTCATCACACAAACATTTGTCCTGGGTGGGAATCGAATCCAACACCTCCGGCATAGCAGTCAGGGTCACTAACCACTAGGCCAACATGCCAGTCAAGATATATAAGTACTCGTAAGTTCGTCATAAAAAACTAGACCTCGATATTTTGCCTATGTACAGCCTGATTTCTTAAGCTTTCTTATAAAACCTGTTACTACGTAAGGCATCTCTGAATACATCATACACAAATAACCCGGCTATTTTGCATACAGCCTAATTTCAATGTTGCGCCGGCGCATCGAACTTATTTTTCCTCTCAGTGTTAGTTTGGCTGTCTCATTGACGAGTGGTCGTGATCGAAATTAATTTAAATAAATACGGTTTATTTTTATTGTGAAAAATTAAATTATGAAATAAAATAAGGTAAGTGATGTTTTTTAATGTACCCGCGATTTTATTATTTGCTTTGTCAAGTTTATGAAGGGAATTGAGAGACGAGTGTTTTAATTTTTTTTTTATTTAACTTTATATTCTACTTTATTGAATTCAATCGAATTAGTTTTTACCAAAATCAAAATCAAAGGGTGTTTTTAATATAATTTTTATTATAATTGCACCATTAATCTTAGTGAACTACTCCAACAGCCTGGCAAATCAGGTACTTATCGACGTTTCACAGTTTTCTAGATATCTTTGTATATGCGTAACTCACACTATTTCTGTTATCTTTTCCATAAAACCATTGAATTATGAAGCTATATTTATTTTATCACAATATTTACAAGTTTAATCAACAAATTAAAATGTACTACGTGTAGAACCGTCAAACGTTACTATATATCAAAATATTTTTATTTCACATTATAATCAAACGCCAGAAAGTCTAATCATCAGTTTTTTTTTTTTTGTTATTATTATTGATAGGCCCGCGTTTGACCACTATCTCACCTGATGGTAAGTGATGATGTGGCCGACGCTGGAGCACGCTTGCCTAGAAGTAACCTATTCACTTTTGACCTAAAGACCCCCATGTTATAGCTATCAGGAAACACAGACTCCGGCAGGGAATTCCACTCCTTAGCTGTACGCATAATGAATGTGTTTCCAAAACGCTTTGTACGTATGGGTGGGATATCCACCATGTACCGATGGCGCAACGCCGTACGTCTAGTGGTCCGATGATGGAACGGACTTGGCGGAATTAAATTGTGTTGTCTATCCAAGGAGTGTTGCCCAGTAAGTGGGTTGTGGAGGTCTGGTAGGCTGTCGCTCCAGGTAAAACACGGGTGTCCAGCCTCATCCCGTCAGACTCCAAGCTAGTTTTTTTTTTTTTTTATCTGTTTTAATCTAGTACTTGACTGCGATCCCATCTGATGGTAAGCAGTGATGCAATCGTTGATGGTGAGGCGCGCTAGTTTATTAAGAGCCTATTCCTTTAGCCTTGAAGACACCTAAATTATAATCGGATGGGAAGGCCTTTGCCACTCGGCCACCCCTGCTCACATGATGATGATTTTTACTAACATGGGACTTGTTCTTCTTCTCGAGTCGATGGTTTCACTTCCATCAAAGTTTTTGGCCCCAATAGGTTGGGCCTACATGGGTACTTGTAAAATGTCAGAAGCTAGTGTACGGTTTCAATTATTCGTTTCCTATGGAAAATCAACTAGGTACGTAACCTTCGCTTATTGTTCTATATATTAGTGAAATATCTCATTAAAATTCGTTGTGTGGTATAGAAGTTGGTGGATAATAAACAGATAGACGCGAATATCGACTTTGTTTTATACGATGTAGAGAATATTTTTATTATTTAGCCTTGAAATTTATCGCACGTGTCGCATGTTTACTAAATAGGTAAAAATATTAACAATAATAACAAAGTATATGTACATATTACAACATTAGTTTTAATATAACCGAAACCCAAAACACGTGTCTACATTTTGTAACTGTATCATAAAAATTTACAAAGTTGTAAGCTTATGTTACCTGGTTGTCCGCACAAATACATCGTCACTGGGCCATCCGGGTGACTGAGGGGAAGTTTTGCAGCCGCACCCAGCGGTTCGCTGAGGCCTAATGCCTCCTATAATCTCCCGTGACTTGTGTTGTATTTAGTGTCGATGGTGTCCAATTTGAGACCTATTATAAATATTTTTTTGGAAAAAGTATAACACGGTGTAAAATTCTCTCACGGTGTAAAACCCCTACATTTTGGACTGACCTGTTGGTCTAGTGGTTAGTGGCCCTGACTGCTATGCCGGAGGTCGTGGGTTCGATTCCCACCCAGGACAAATGTTTATGTGATGAGCATAATCGTTTGTTCTGTGTCTGGGTGTAATTTATCTATAATATGTATGTATTTAGAAATATATAAGAATGTTTATCAGTTGTCTAGTACCCATAACACAAGCTCTGCTTAGCTTGGGACTTGTCTAGACGGCGTTGTGTGATAGTTGTGGAATATTATATTATATATTATATTATATTATATTATATATTTTGCTGTGCCCGACAGGGTCCATATTGATCAATGAAAATTTTCAAAACCATCTATGTATACAAATGGATTGCAATAAAGTATTGAGTATTGAGTAAAAATGTTTATATTTCTATCCATATTTATATCGCTTTAAAACCACAACACTATCTAAATTAAAGAGTCATTAAGGTGTAATCAATTATTAATTTATAGCAGTATAAACTGTGTTACAGTGATAAAACTAGCACGTCTGAAATCATCCTGCCCTTGTCTCGAGTGCAACATGTTTTTTTTTACTTCTATTCTGGGGCCTAAGTCTGCTATTTTTATAAATTCGTCATTCCAACACGATCCCATTGTCATTTTGCTCAAAGTTTGTAATCTGGTAATTCATAATGATCGATCATTGATCGGTCAATGGTCTTATAATAGATATAGATAGGTGCTGATCAAAGGAACTATCAAAATTTTTGCAGATTACCGCATAGGTACGTCAGATATTCATTTGTCATTATGTACGAGATTACCATTAGAGGCCATTTCTTTCAATGGAGTGTCAGTGGTTGACCATTGAAAAGTCATAATGACGCCATTATATTAGTAGATTACCAAAACTTGTCAAAATCAACAATTATGAAATCAATGATAGACCATTCTGACACTATTGTAATAGCAGACTTGAGGCCCTGTTCTGCCACCCGTCATGCTATCACTAACTCCCTTTTCTTTCATATCGCTCTAATAAAAAACACATTCCTCACACAATGCTTCCATCTTTTCTTTGACCTCCCTCTTCCTCTCCATCCTTCTCATAAACTCATAACTCTTAGTAAAATTTTTCATCCCTCTTCATATGACCATACCTAAACCAACGATTCCCCTTCAACTTTTTAATCAATCACGCCACTATCAAACTTCCTCTAATATACTCATTTCTCACTTTATCTATTCTCGTCACACCATACATACATATCAACGTTCTCATCTCCGTTACATGCAATATTTATGCATCCGTCTTTTTCACAGCAGGAAATCTGAAATAAATCAGGAAAATGTTTTCATGATATGATAAGACTTATAGATTATTTTTCTTTTATCCCAAGAGGATTGCGTCTGTGCAGGGGTTTTGAAATCTATGAAAATTTTCTTTTATAAAAAAATAAGACAATTATTACTATTTAACTACTTTTTTTTAATTTTCTTATTTTATAGGTAGGTACTCGGTAAGTTTAAAAAAGTCATGATACGTTCTGATTCTGAGCTCTAGAATCCGAGGTTTTTTATGCTTCTTGTCTCAGTTGCCAGATAATAGAGATGGTAACCCTATGTGTGTCAATTACAGGCACTTCAGAATAGTCAAATGTTGGTCAATCCAAATTGCACGTTCCAAAGCGTAGATCTCTATGGAGAAGTACATGAAACTCCATAAACATTTTTTTAAATCATATTATGAGTTGAGTATAATCTTGATTATACATATTTCTAGTTGCTTCTATTATGTGAGCACAATGTAGATACGTAATGAAAAAAAAAAGTAATAAGCCACTGTCAGCTAGGGGATGACCTGTCTCAACTCACGGCACCCGTTCACGAGTAAGTATAAAACGTAATAGGTAGGTAAAGTAGATACGTAGTAAGTATGCACGCGAGAACCATACTGATATATTGTGCTCGCGTGCACACTAAACTAGATAAACATACTATTACATAATCATGCAGTATAACAAAATAACTCAAGGTTTCCATGCCATACAATTGGTCAGTTTTACAAATACTTAACATATTATGTATCTGTAAGATCAGTGACCTCAGAAATGAACCAGTTTTTTTTTTTACTCAAATGCGTGAATAATTTACAGAATTTGCGACCTGCATAATAATTATACCTACAACCTTTTATTCAGATATCTTAATATTACAATGTTTATAAAAAGCAGAAAAAGTAAACAGTAATTTTAAACTAAGTACCTACTTAAATTAATATTTTTAATTATCCCCCTTTTTTTATGGTGGGAAAAATCATGCATTGACATCCCCCGCCCTTGGGCGGAGCGGGAGATAGTGTCAGACTCTTACTGACTAAAAGACCCACCCCGTTCCTTCTAGCCTTCATACCGGGGCTCGAGCGCCCTTTCGGATAACCCTGGCCCCAGTAGGCTTCGACCCGGCTGGGTCCCTGCTGTTGCTGACAACTCCTTGAGGCGCGCAGGAACAGTGCGCGCCGTCGACGACTTGGGCTTGGTCCGGACAGCTACCGGACGGCCGGACAGCTGGAAATCGCGAAAAAAAAACAGCTGTGCAGTACATTTATGTTTGCCTAATGTACTGAATAGCTGATATTTTTTTCGCGATTTCGGCTTTGTTCCCATAATAAACATTGTTTGTTATCATGAGCACAATCACGAGTTTAAGTATCGTACACTAATTGCCAGTCACCCTATAAAATAAATAAATAAATTCCCGCGACCTTTACCAGGTCATCGGTCCACCTTGGGGAGGTTTCAACGCTACGTCTACGTGGTCACCACTCCAAAACCTATCGTTCCCATCAAACATCTATTCTACGAGCAATTAGTCCTGTTCACTGCCACTTAAGTTTGGCGATTCTTCGGGATATGTCGATAACCTTGGTTCTCCTGCGGATATCTTAAACTTATAGTATAGCCCTTTCCATTGCCTTTATACATATAAGGTGGGTTGGGGGAAGATCGGCATTGGGGTAAGCACGTATAAATCAATATACCACTTATTTAGCTTTATTTTTAATGCCAGTCACATTGCTGGACAAGGTGGAACATAATGACGCGGCACGCGATATGACTAGCATTAAAAATAAAGCTACATATCTAAGTGGTATAAATTACATTTATACGTTCTTACCCCAGTGCCGATCTTACCCCAACGCATTATACCTATTTTCTCCAAAATTTAAACAAATTCACGCCCACTGTTGGACATTATAATACTTAATATAAAATACCAAAAATAACTGTACTTACTTAAATAAAACAGTTTGTAAAAAATAAAAGGAAGGTTATTCGCTTCGGCATTTCCAGTTGAAAATTGGGCAAAAAATAATAGGTAGTATGCCAAAACCGTTTTTATAGTATATAACAAAAACCCATAGCTAATCAGAATAACCGATCTTATAATTTGAACACGACCTTGACATTGCTAATAAATATTATATCGTTGATTGTTTTTACACTTAGATACTCATCTACTTTTTAGGGTTCCGTAACCAAAGAGTAAAAACGCAGAATAAAATATTTAGTGTATGTGAAACATCTACACTAATATAATAGAGAGGTAGTTTGTTTTTTTGTTTGTAGGAGGTAATCTCTGGAAGTATTGGTCCAATTGCTAAAATTTTTTCTCCGATAGAAAACTGCTTTATTCCTGAGTGACTTAAGCAAAATTTTATGTAAGAACGCGGGCGAAGCTGCGGGTAAAAGCTAGTTTTTAATTTTTTGTTCTTGTATGCATCATATTCTGAGAAATAAATAAATAATTACATTATTATTAAACGAGGCCCTATTACCTACTAAAATTCTACTGACCGTCTGTTTGTCACCGAGCTGTATCTCTCTGTTGCAACAAAAAAAAAACTTAAATCTGGCGAGCGTCGCCACACAGTGGGTCCCTACTGAAGTAAAGCGCCGTCGAGGTCGGCCTAGAAAGAGGTGGATCTGGACGCGTACCGCAAGGACTGGTTTGAGACGGCGCAGGAGAAGAAAGTTTGGAAAGACTTAGGGGAGGCCTTTGCCCAGCAGTGGGACAGCAACGGCAAGATAAAAAAAAAAAAAAAAATGTTGTATATAGCTAATGGTACGGAACCGACTCGCATTTACTCAGTTTTTTTTAGTATTGAAATGCGTTTTACATTCATTGAGTGAATAAATAATGGAACTAGATATAAGTTGATTTTTATACTGTTGCCCGACATTCTTTTTTGGGAGATGGGAAATCATCTTGTGATTTCTCTCTCTTCCGGGTGGTGCGAGAGGTGTCTGAATTTTACTTACTAAAAAATTCACCTGTGTTCCTTCAATTGCCCTCTGCGTTCTAGGACCACGGGTTTCCTCTTCTTTTTGTAGATACACGAAACACGTGTCTAGTATTTTTATATAAAGAATCTAAGTGCAAAATTTCATAACTGTATAAGTAATAAGTTTGTTATGTCAACAAAAATAAACCGGGCCGTATAGGCGACTGAGGGGTTGTTTTACACTTTACCCAGCTGTTTGCTAAACCTACCTAATGCCCGCTATGAACCGCCGTGACCCGTGTCGTGCCTACTTAGTGCCGGTAGTGTCCAACTTGTGACCTTAAATATTTATATTATGGGAAAAAATATAACATGACTTTACATACATAGTATGTAACGCCATTTTATATATACATAGTTTTACTATTGGAATCCATTCCGTTACTGATTCTGATTGACAGGCCTGTTGGTCCAGTGGTTAGTGGCCCTGACTGCTATGCCAGAGGTCGTGGGTTCGATTCCCACCCCGGATAAATGTTTGTGTGATAATTGTGAAATATTATATAATATTATATTCTTAAAAAACTTTAATCAAATTTCGCATAAACTAAAAATAATATTGTATAATGTAGTACCTAAAAAAAACGTACTAATAGGTAATTAGCAACCAAATGTTTTAGAGTTTCAAACAATAAAGCGTTTTGGTAATTAATTAGCTTCGTGTTTATTATCATGTGACTTGTATCTAGATTATTCTAGATACTACTCGTAAAATTTATGTCAGGTAATTCAATCACGAACATATCTAAAATATATACTACATCGTCACATTGTCTATCTAAGAATATCTCAAGGCCCTAGCTCCCGAGCAGTGCCAAGTTGATTATCTGCAATCGTTAACGCTAGTAGAAAACTTCAAATGTACGGGAATGGAGCCATCTCAACGTTCAGTCACGTGGTCAGAACAAAAGAATTGGGGAAGTGACCAACTCGAGGCGATCGACGCAAGAGAAATGGTTGTAATTTGGCTAGGAACGCAGAAGCCTACTCCTTGGTAACAGCTTGAAAATTATAGATTCTTATAATACAACTTAATATGCTTTTTAAAGAATTATCAAAACGCTTAGTTGACTCTTCGCGTGACCCAAGGGCTGGCTTCTACTACCTCGGTCAGAGATTAAGCATTGCCATACAACGTGGCAATACCGCCAGCCTTTTGGGCAAACTTCGAGTCGACAGCGATGCGGAGGAGTTTTATGACGTCATATTTAGCTCAGCAAAATATACTCGTAGGTCTTCAGAATCAGCAACTAAATCGATTTCAATCATTTTTACACCAAGTTATTTTTTTTCCAATTTTTTTTTAAAAAAGGTGATAAGTTTACACCACCGACACTAAGTACAACACAGGTCATAGCGGGCATTAGTTGCCAGCAAACAACTGGGTGCAAGTGCAAAACAACCCCTTAGTGGCCTGGATGGTCCGGTGACTATGTATTTTTGCTAATATAATAAGCTTATATTTTTGCGTTTTTTCAGAAATCAGAAATCAGAAATCAGAAATCAGAAATCAGAAACGTTTATTTCAAATAGACCAGTTACAGGCACTTTTGAATAGTCAAATGTCGGTCAGTCCAAGAAAAGTGAAGCTAAATTGCACGTTCCAAAGAGTAGGTCTCTATGGAGAAGAACGTGCAAGAAACTCCATGGACACTCTTTTAAATCGTATTGAGTTACATGAATCTTCGATTACATATTTCTTTTTTTTGCTTCTATTATGTGAACACAATGAAGATAAGTAATAAAAATTAAATATAATGGTAACAATAAAAAAAGAAATTGAATAAGTCACTGGCAGCTAAGAGATGACCAGTCTCAACTGACGGCGCCCGTTCACGAGCATGACGCGTGCATCAGCCCCACTCAGCTCAACCATTTTGAAGGGAGCCAAATGACCCAATAACACATGCCACCATCAGCGAGACATTTTAGTGAGCATGACAATCTCTCAACTGCCATGCTTGTAGTGTCAAACAACTTGTAACCAAGTAAAAATGCTCCATGGTACTTCACATTCACAAAATTAAAAAAAAAGTGCTTCTACATTATACAATGCTATTATTTCCAAATGTAACACGTAATAAATCATAAGTTCTATTGAAATAAACAAATAGAATTAAAAAAAAATAATAATCCGAAAACAACAATAGGAAAAGGCCAGCAGCCTCTCTTCCAATATTTATAATTAAAATTTAAAGAAAATAAGAAATACGACTAATTCGTAGCTAATGACTGTGACTGTGGAGCAGGACCGGCATTCAGCCAAGCATTTTTATCGAGTAGATAATCTTCCAATTTATAATATGCTTGCCTACATAGCGTGCGTTTAATGCATGTTTTAAATTTTGACTCGTTTAATTGGAGAATTTCAAGTGGAATTTTATTATAAAATTTTACACAGTACCCCATAAAAGAACTAGATACTTTAGCCAATCTGAATCGAGGTTGATCTAACTTGTCTTTATTTCTAGTATTAAAATTGTGCCTGTCACTTATTTTAGTAAAAAGATGAATATTTTTCCTGACATACATAATATTTTCATAAATGTATTGACAAGGAACCGTCATGATGTTTATATCTTTAAATAGTTCCCTAAGAGAATCGCGCCTGCGAAGATTGTATATGGCTCTGATAGCTCTTTTCTGCAGAATAAAAATAGACTCAATGTCTGCAGCCCGTCCCCATAGCAGAATACCGTAAGACATGATACTGTGAAAATAACTAAAATAAACCAGTCTCGCGGTATGTATATCAGTAAATTGACGGATTTTTCTGACAGCATATGCTGCTGAGCTAAGCCGTCCTGCCAGAGATGTTAAATGAGGACCCCATTGTAGCCTCGAGTCGAGCGTGATTCCCAGGAAAACCGTGTTTTCTACGAATTCAAGTTTCTCCCTGTTCAATACTATTTCCAAATTATTACTTTTAACATTCGGTAACGCAAATCTTATGCACTTTGTTTTTTTCCCGTTTAATACTAAATTATTGACAGTAAACCAGTTTTGGACCTGCTGCAGAATGTAGTTTACGTCATCAAGATGTGTGGAGCGTCTATTTATCTTAAATATTAAGGAAGTATCGTCAGCAAACAATACTACATGTGGTTGTTTTTTCAATAAATGCGGTAGATCATTAATATACACTAGAAAGAGGAAAGGACCCAATATAGAGCCTTGTGGTACACCCATTTTGACTTCTAAGCCCTGTGAATTGACACCATTTATTTGAACTTGCTGTTGCCTGTCATTTAAATAGGATTTCACTAAGCTTAGTGCAAGTTTACCTAATCCGTAATGTTCTAGCTTTAAAAGTAAGGTTTCATGATTGACACAATCAAAAGCCTTTGAGAGGTCACAGAAAATTCCAATAGCATCTTGGGCTTCCTCCTATGCTGCAAATATGTGTTTTAATAAGGTGACACCAGCGTCAGTCGTACAACGTCCTTTGGTGAAACCATACTGCTGTTCGTGTAAGATCTTATTGATGTTAAAATGAATAAGCATTTGATTGAGCATAACTTTTTCAAAGACCTTACTGAAAACCGGCAACACAGATACAGGTCTATAATTATTGGTGTCATTATGGTCGCCGGATTTAAATAGAGGTATAACTTTACTGAATTTCATTAAATCTGGAAAGACTCCTTGGTCCACACACAAATTAAAAATTAACGCCAAGTATGGTGCCACGGTCTCGATTATAGACGCACAAACTTTAACAGACATTCCCCATAGGTCCTCGGTTAATTTTATTTTTATTTGCCGGAAAGCCTTTATGACTGTCATAGGGTTTATATGTTTGAATTGAAATTCAACCGGACAGCCTGGCACGTTTTCTTTCAATAATGTAATTGAGGCCTCTGGCGAGGAGTTTAAAGCTTCCGTTGTCTTAAGAGGTATGTTGGTGAAAAAATTCACAAACTCTTGGGCTACTTCTATGTTAGAACTTATGGGACCATTGGCAGTCTCCAATAAAAAATCCGAGTTTCGTTCCTTATTTCTACCAGTCTCACTATTAATAATTTTCCAAACGGTCTTTATTTTATTGTCAGCCAATTTGATTTTTATGCTAATGAAAAGGGCCTTCGCTACTTTGCAAATTTTTCTAAAGAGTTTAGAATATTTATTTACATACTTGTTAAAGCTTTCAGAGTTAAAAAATGGCTTAAGGCCATATAGCTCATATAATTTTTCCCTACTTATCCTTATACCTTTAGTCGCCCAGTCACTAAATACAAACTTAGGGAAAATATTTTTCGACTTCTTTTCAAAACTTTTATTAAATTCATTGATTATTACTGAAAAGAAATTATCATAAAATTTATTAGCATCATCAATATTGTGGCCCAGAACATTTAATTTATTTTGTATGTTACTATTAAATTTTGTCAATTTGCTAAGTGTAATCGGCCTAAATTTAATTTGAGCTTTTTCCAAAGTCGCTTTAGACTTAAAAGACACCGTTTGTCCACTATGATCAGACGGAAGATAATATACTAAAGATTTATCTAAATAATCA
The DNA here is from genome assembly GCA_929112965.1 of Mythimna albipuncta. NCBI lineage: Eukaryota > Metazoa > Arthropoda > Insecta > Lepidoptera > Noctuidae > Mythimna > Mythimna albipuncta. Next base: position 19,298,388 of record OV815979.1, on the reverse strand, counting down.
CAATCGCAGAAAATATTATCAATACAAGTTGCAGAGGTTGAAGTTATTCTAGTTGGTTCTGTAAAAACATTAGACAAGTTAAATGATTTAAAAAGGCTTAAAAATCTGCAGCTATTTGAATTATCCTCTAAAATATTGATATTAAAATCTCCACAAATTATTATAGATTTGTTACTGTCTGCAAGCTTTGCTAGAACATCTTCCATTGTTGATTCAAATAGACCAAAGTTTTGCGGGTTCGGGGGTCTGTACACGCACACTACAACATGCTCATCTAGCTCAACACAGGACAGTTCAATACAATGTTCATTTGACAAGCTAACTATATCATTACGTTGCTTAAATTTTAAGCATTTTTTTATTAAGATCAGGGAACCACCCCGCAACATAGTTTTACGGTTGAAACAGCTGCCTACACTATAATTTTCATAATTAAGTATCATTTGGTAATCCTGTAACCAATGTTCAGTAAAGCAAACAACATCAAACATTGTTTTTTCTAAAAACATTTCAATTTCTAATAATTTGGAAGAGATACCCTGAATATTTTGATGAAATAAATTCAAGGCATGCTGCTGAACCCCCTTTTGCCGTTTAACTTTTTGAAAGCAAGAAGATACCTCGTTATTACTAGGTATAACTATGGCGTTACTGGTACCCTCTGTTGTCCTATGAATTAGTTTAAAGAACTACTATCCAGAGTTTGCTCCAAGTCTTCAATATTGTCACTTGGTAGTAAGTTGCCACTGATTGTGGCACCTACATTTACAAAAGAATTTTCCATAGTGATACATGGAACCTCCTTCGTACAGTTCATAAAACAATTCATAGCAATTACGCTACGGTCAATTTGGCTTTCCACTGGGTTATTAGTAATAGTACTAAATATAGTGGTTTTAATTACACTTGACTTCGACATATTACTTATGTCTGTGTTAATAAAATAAACTAATAGCCTTGCTATTCTGTGTCTTACACTAATTGGCAGATACGTTGTACCCCTAGTCGACTTTAAATGACCAACAAAATTGTTGGTGTCAAAAAACATAAACTTGTCACTATAGTGACTTACTAAAAAGTGCATATGCTGATTAAGCATATGTATATAATTATTTTTCCTACTTGATAATTGTTCATAATATGGGAAAGCACACAATATGATTTTCCTACACTTTAATTCCAACATCTCAGTTACATATTCTGTGATGTCTTCCTTTTTTACTTTTAAACTATTACCTACAAACACTGTTACATCGGTATTACGACTATATTTTTTTCTAGTAACCAATTCTATAATTTGCTTATAGGTAGACCCGGGTATACAATAATTTTGAGAAGAATGACTCAGTTTGTTATTTATTAATTTACCTAGACCTCTTCCCATACTATCAGAGAACATTACTGAATAATTACAATACTGACTAGTACAGGATGGAAAATCATGATACAGTTATAAAATTTCGTACATAGATTATTGATATAAAAATACTAGACATGTGTTTCGAGTTTCGGGCAAAAGCTAGTAAGATATGTATACGCGGCTTTGCCCGCATAAAGAAAATATAGCCTATGTCACTCAGTAATAAAGCAGCTTTCTATCAATCAATATAACCTAGACATTACTGCTATGGTTATGATTTGCTAATATTTTAGTGTTAGCAATATTTTATATGTTCATAGCTTTTGCAACATGGCATATCAAAATAATTAGTTGTTATAAATTGCGGTCTATTTTTAAATATATTACAGTATAGATGAGTATTTTGCCAAATAAAAGTTTTAGATGTGATTCTTAATTTATTTAATAATAGCTTTTGCCCGCAGCTTCGCCCGCGTATATAAAATATAGTCTATGGCACTGAGGAATATAGCAGTATTCTATCGTTGAATAAAGTTTAGCAATCGGACCAGTACTTTCAGAGATTACCTCCTACAAACAAAAAAACATACAAAACAAAAAAAGCAAACTTTACCGAATTATAATATTAGTGTAGATTGCTCGTGACTATTCGCGTTAGCTAACATTTTCACGAGTAGGTATTTAAATACAAATTACATGATAATAAATATAAGGAAAATTAATTAACAAATCGCTTGTCGCCTGTTCTTCATATTTTATTGTCCGGAAGACTACCATGTTTTGATTGCTAATGACCTATTAGTACGTTTTTTGTAGTAGCAGTTATTAGTTTTTTTACAATTTCATTGTTTAAGGTAAATTAGCTCTCATATTGTTGTGTTTATTTTAATGTCACGGTTATAGATTGTAAGAATCGCCCAACTTAAGTGACAGTGGGCAGGGTAGGTACATGACTTTCAGGACAGGGTGCAGGGTCCTTATCATGTGGTATAGTCACATATACGTGCTATAGTTGACTGGCCTGTTGGTCTAGTGGTTAGTGGCTCTGACTGCTATGCCGGAGGTCGTGGGTTCAATTCCTACCCAGAGCAATTTTTTTATGTGATGAGCATGATCATTTGTTCTGTGTCTGGATGTAATTTATCTATAATATGTATGTATTCAGAAATATATAAGTATGTTTATCAGTTTTCTAGTAGGTACTCATAACACAAACTCAGCTTGGCTTGGAACTAGGTGACTCAACTCGCAAGTCCAGGCCGTTACTACTGGGCCACACTGTTTTTTGCGCGATTGAGAACATAAGTTTTATATACTAAACTAGGCAGCAAAACTAATGGGTCACTTAAAGAAATTGTCATATCTGTTTCTTTTTTAAAATAAACTGCGATGTCCATTTTTATTGTCATAAATTAGTCTTGGATTTTTAGTATCTACATAATTAAAATTGAATTGTGTATAAAAAGTGTTATGTATTTTATCTAATGTATTAATCAGTAATTTACAACATGTAGGTACTACTAACTCATATATTTAAGAACTATTACACTGTTTTTAAGCGAGCAAGAGTTTTTTGCGGCCTTGTGTATTATTTACTTTGTGTAATTAATTTCATCACCACTGCTCTCAAAACGGTGAAGAAAAACATCGTGAGGAAACCAGCACGTCGTTGAACTCAAATTTCAAAGACATGTGTCATTCACCAACCCGCACTGGGCCCGCGTGTTGTGTTACGGCCCATCCCTCTCCTAAAGAGGAGGTCTGAGTTGGGACGCAGTGGGAAAATTAAAAGGCTGATTATGCTGTGTATTGTGGGGTGGGGAGACGCCAATGAAAGGCTTCATGTTTAACTAATTGTATTTTTAAAAGCCTTAAAACATATTTTTCTATATAAAATTATATTAATATTTTTTCTTCATTGACAACTTCTATCATAATTATTTTAATTGCATATCTATTTATATTATAACATCAGTGGTTGATGTTTTTTTTTTCCGGTTCTTCTCCATAGGAAACGACCAATTTGGAACCGTGCACTAGCTTCTGACGTTATATAAGTGCCCATGTAGACCTATGTGAAATAAAATATCCTGTTTTTTTTTTTAATTTTCTTAGACTGCTCCACTACAATGATTGCATCACTGCTTACCATCATAATTACTTTTAGTACAGGCCACTTCCGTTGCACTATTTATTTTGACAATTCGGAACTGGTTACTCTCTATTTGAATTTAGATTAAATAAGTATCTTATTTATCAGTTGTCTCACCTTGGCGACTCGGATAAGGAAACAGTAACACTTGGTTGATTACGAGGTGAACCGCGAACGAGATGAACACTAGTTCAAGATCCAGTCAGTGCATGGAATCGTCTCACTCGCTCTGAAACGTATGCGTTCATACTCTCGTCTGAATAATATTTGTGTTACCTATACTTTAGGCTGAATTTTTTTTAAGCTATTGCCCGTATCCAGAAATTCCGTAACGAAAATAACCTAACACCCCCCACTCATTTGTTTTCTTATTGGTCACCACGCTCAAAAAGTGTAACTTCAATTAATATCCACAAAAAAAAAAAATACAAAAGAAAAAATACTGCATAAATAAAATAAATAAATAATTATAATTGCATAAGTTCATAAAAATGCTATGCAATAGCTTTGCCGCGGCAGTCCCCGAGTGCCACACGTCTTTTTTTTGTTAATGTTTGTGGATGTTTGATCACTACAATTTGTCTGACTAATAAAATATAACTTTGTAATTGTTATCTTAATAACATATTTTAAAAAATCAGACATCTAAAAATAAGTAAAGTTCATTTATTTTTTGTGGATCTTTAACGTATCTGACGGAAGTTTTGGTCCATGGAAAGTGTCTGACACTTATAAATGATATTTATTTTGCAAATTTTAAGGTTTTAAAAAAAAAAAACACTTTTACATATAATTTTTTTTTCCTCAGTTTAAACTAGATGAAGGCCGTGTTTCCTAGCTGACTACCCTGAAAAGAAACACCGAAACAAACTCAGAGGTCAAAGTCTCTTTTATTTAAAGTCTATACAGTAATACATAGTAGTGTAATGGGTAAATCATATGAGAACCATGCAGATTAGTGACTCAGATGGTCTTTTGAGGAAAGAACCACACAGACTTGAGTGGAATTGCCCAATCAGTGCAAACATTTGTCAGTATTCGTGTACCTCAGACTTAGGACTACTAGAGAGCTCATATTCGCAATATGATTACACATATAAACAAGCCTTTCTTGCTGTCTGTTCAACCGATTCTGACTTTTATTGCGTTGGTGGCATGATATATGGCGACTGCAATAAACTCACTTGCCGATTTTGGCTACGGTGACTACGATTTCTGATATTGGTGCAACTAATGTGTAGCGATCGTGTGCTAAGAGTGGTGTGTGTGGGGTGTGTAAAGTTTGGCTAATATGACCTATCTTTACTGTAAAGGCGCGTGCGTTTTTTTTTTGTTATTTTATGCGCGGCTCTGGTCTGTAAAAGGCGGCGGTAGCTTCCAATTTGCTAACCTGTCTGGTTCAGGCAAAATATGACCTGAATCAGCCAGCCGACCGCTTACTACTCCTCGCTCCGGACCATAGCCTGTACCAAGGCCCGGCACGAGAGACTGCTGCTGCCGATCGTCCCCACGAAGACACGGCGGTGCTCTGCCCAGGCGGGGCACACTTCTTCCTTATGCTCCACCGTGTCCTCCAGGTGGTTCACATAATGGTGACACCAAGCCTTTCTTTCGCTTGGATCTGTAACGGGACCCTTCCTATCTGGCCATGTTCGGTGAGGGTCACCTTTGATATGAGGGTCAGCCACTTCTTTTAGTGCAGCACGATAACAGCTGGCCTATCCATTTTTGTCTACACCAATCCATCTACGTCTTTTGATCTTTCCCTAACTACCAGTATTGAAGTCGACTACCAAAGTATCTTGGACATTGAGCGACTACCTATCCAACCTCCACCACCCAGTATCTGATTTAGGTACACAACACTCCTTGGCAAGACTGTGCCAGATTTCCATTTTTTGACCACACCAAAGATGGTCATAAGATCTAAGGTGATATGAAAGTGAGGTTTCTTATGGTTCGACTTCGGGAAATAACCGATTTCAAGACAGTATTAATTATGTAGCTAAACTTCGCGATCAAGTTTAATTTGTTTCGACACGATTGTACAAGTACATATCCCGTTGAAATAACCGGTTTGATTTTAATTATTGCAAGTACCTAATCACGTCTTAATTACCTACCATATAGTTTAAATTATTAATTTAAAAAAAAAATGATTTGTTTATGAAGTGTTGTGTTTTCAAGACCTTTAGAACTACCAAAAAAAAATTCGATACTGGTGTGTTGACAAATGCCTCTGTATATGGTATTATGTATATAGGTATTATTACATAACAAATATTTGCATGCTAATACTTATCAAAACATGTTTTTCCTATTTGTTCTCTTTTACCATCTTGTATAGGTACCGTGTTTTTAGCAAATAAATATTTATTATTATTTATTTGTTTGTCTTAAGTGGACTGGTTACCAGGAACTATGTTAAGGCTATGGCCCCTGCCTGAACAATGTTTTTAATTTCCATCGATAAAAGGCAGGGGGTGACTTGTACGCTCAACGATGGAAATTGTTTTTATAACCTCTATAATATAAAATTGGAAGCATTAGATAGCAATTATGAGTTATTGGTATCTCATTAATTCTCTTCAGATATTCTCTTTAACTCTTTGAATGTCGTAATTAGAAACACAATAGAAAGACAATTACCTTATGTCGGACAGTGTAACTTAAGACATTCGAAAGGTAATAACTTTCCAATTTCTGTGACAAACTTCTATTGACTAGAACCAGCCCTATGTTCCTTTGGTTGCCCCCTGCATTCCAGGGCTGCGGAGTCTCTTTCGAACATTACCACAGCCCTAAGAGATGAAACCTTAGTATTAGATAGGGCTGAACGAGAGCCCCGTACCGGAGGCACCCGATTGGTTTTTATCTTGATAAACTCAAATAAAAGTCTAGTTTAACTTAAAAGTACCATCAGCAGTTGTTAAATTGTTAATATCATGTTATTAACTTTAAACATTAACTTAACATGAACTCAAAAAGCACTATCTATATAGTCCGTACAAATTAAAAACAGAAAAAGAATAAAAATAAACTTAATCATGTACATCGGTACGGGGCTCTCGGGAATCGGGGCCCTCAGGGAATAACCCGGCTGAACAATATTGCACTGTCATCTTGGTGCGCCGGCGTGCGGTGAGGGCCTGAGGACCACTGGGTAGCTCGCCGTCCACCCATCCGGTAACCAACCAGACCGAACTCGAGTCGTCGACAGCGCGTAGAGTTCCACGCACGCCTCAAAGAGATGTCACCATAATCGAGAAGTCCAGCAGGTTCGATGCCCGCCAGAGTCACGAGGAATAACTAAAAAAAAAACCGTGGTCCTGAAACTGGGCAACTGAAGGACAAAGATGAAGTCTTTGTATGATTTTCCACCTTAAAAAAAAGAATCTGCCTTTTTTAATATTCCCACTGCTGGTACTCAAGCCTCCTCTCTAAAAGAGGGAATGGGCCGTAATCCATCACGCGGGCCCAACGCGGGTTGGTGAATGTCACATGTCATCGAATTTTTGATTCTAGGACACGTCGGTTTCCTCACGATGTTTTTCTTCACAGATTTTTTCATTGCATGGCAATTATTATTTTTTTAAATAACCAAATTAGATCAACTAATCTGTCCGTAATTTAAGCGATCTATGTCAATCTTTTTTGGACACAACGAGGTTATAATTTGTTTTACTAACCTATCACTCAACAAAACATCAATATTTTTTAATTGAGATTCACCAAAGTCAGTACTCAAGGTATCAGTATTCTAACCTCCATGAAGCATGAAGGCCTTTGACCTTTCACCTTAAAAAAGGTTCTTAAGTAGGTGAAGGAAAATCTTTTGTTTTACTGCTCTTGACAGAGTTAAAGTACCTTAAAAGATAAAAGAAATATTAGTGAATGGTTATGGACCTTGCAAAGGGCTGTCGATTTAAGAGCGCAAAATCCGAGATACGCGATACAACCGCTCTACGTGTTTATGACATTATTAAACATCTTTCATTATAAACAAATATCTTGTCGTTATTATCTAGGGTTCTATTGAAATCAAAAAATTAAATCTGTTTAAAATTAATAATATTCCACAACTATCACACAACGCCGTCTAGTCCCAAGCTAAGCAGAGCTTGTGTTATGGGTACTAGACAACTGATAAACATACTCATATATTTCTAAATTCATACACATTATAGATAAATTACACCCAGACACAGAACAAATGATCGCGCTCATCACACAAACATTTATCCCGGGTGGGAATCGAACCCACGACCTCCGGCATAGCAGTCAGGGTCACTAACCACTAGACCAACAGGCCTGTCATGTTTGAAAGTAACCCACCTCTACAAATCAGCAGGTTTAAAATAGCAATCTTGCGTGAACTTTGGTCTTTCACAATGTATCTACTTATAAAAAAAAAAAAACAAAGAAAATATACCTTGCACATTTAATCGTGATTCTGAATGACGAAATAGTTGTTCAACTTTTTTTAAGTTAAAAATATCCATGTAAGTATTTCCTGGAACCAGTTTTTAGTTTTTAGGAACGGTACGGAATCCTTCGTCGACGTCCTTCGAAACAACAAGCTTTTAAACCGCGCTCATGTTGAAGAAAGATAGATAGATCGAAAAGGACCCTCTTAATAATAAAAAATAAGTAATATTTTAATTTGATTGATGCAATAAAATAGTAACTTATGCCATTTTTGTGAATGCATTAGAGAGGTCTTACTTCTAAAGTCGTCATAATGTCATAGGTTCCTTTGGCTGAGCGATTGGTTTGGGTTTTGGGCAATCGGTCGTGTGTTCGATTCTTGCGTGGATGAAAATGTGGTATTGAACTCTCAATGATCTTTACTAATATTATAAAGAGAAAGGATTTTGTATATTCTATTTTTTGTTTGTAATGAATAAACTCAAAATGTAATGGATTGATTTTTTTTCTCCATTAGAACGCTACTTTATCATTGAGTGACATGGGTTGTATATTTTCTAATCTGCCAGTTACTAATACCTACCTATACCTACATAATACCTATACAGCCCTCAGAAGCCAAAATGCAGAAACTCCGGATTTTCAAACATTTTTTTTTTTTCATGACTTGAGAAAAAAGACCGTAACTTTATTGCAACATTGATATACTATTTAGTTCGATACTCATTTTATAAATAACAAAATATACGAAAGTAACTTGTGCTTATTTGTTTCTAAAACACGACTCAGAACCGATCTAATTAAATTGAAACACACCCAACACATAGCTTTAACACATAGCCTTGAACCTAAAGAAAATGCAAAGCTGCGAGAGAGCTATACTTATTAATGTCATTATGAAGACGGAAATGTTTTTTTTACAAAATCCCGGCTTTCTCGAAACTAATTTTTATTGAGATATTGCTTTTTGGCTCGGTAAAAAAGCAGTAACTCAAGCCAGTAAAGTTTTTAAATGTCATTATGAAAACGGACATATTTTTTTTTATTAAATTCCAGTTTTTTCGAAACTCAGTTTTTATTGGGCAGTAAAGTACCGACACCTCCATTTCGCCAGTTATTTATTTATTTACAACTAGCTTTTGCCCGCGGCTTCGCCCGCGTGGCATTAGGTACTTATGGAGTCAGAATAAAAGGTAGCCTATGTTCTTTTCCATGTCAAAAGCTATATGCATGCCAAATTTCATCCAAATCCGTTCAGCCGTTTTTGCGTGATTAAGTAACAAACATCCAAACATCCACACTTTCACATTTATAATATTAGTTAGGATAAACTTGTACAACATTACAGCCTAAACTAATGCTTTGTACAGAAACTAAGAAATAAATTGTTATGTCCCATGTCACAGCGGCAAGCTTGTTGTCACCAACCGAGTACAGAACCAGGTTAGAAGCTGTAGGGAAAAAACAAAATGAAAAGCCATTGGTAAAATTATGCACGACCTGAGAATCAAACTCAGGACCTCAGGCTTATAAGGCAGACCAACGACTCGGAAGACAGTAGTAGAAGTTAGCAAACTATTAATCAACACTAATATTATAAAGAGATAAAATTTGTTTTTTATGCTTGTAGGAGGTAGTCTCTGAAAGTACGTCCGATTGTTAAATTTATTCAACGATAGAATAGGTACTGCTATATTCCTCAGTGCCATAGGCTATATTTTATGTACGCGGGCGAAGCCTCAGGCAAAAGCTAGATGTAACTAAATTAAGAAACACTTCTAAAACTTTTATTTAGCAAAATCCTCATCTATACTGTAATATGTTTAAAAATAGACAGCAATTTAAAACAACTAATCATTTTGATATGCCATGTTGCAAAAGCTAGAACATATAAAATATTGCTAACACTAAAATATTAGCAAATCATAACCATAGCAGTAATGTCTGGGTTACATTGATTTATTTTGGCTACAATGGCATCAATTATGTTGCATACGGTGTTTTTGAGTTAAATATTTTGTAATTTTGCCATTTTTCCATTTGATCATGGATCAGGTCCCACGCTTGATCTTAAATGGTCACGTTCACCATCTTTCCTTATTTTAAAGGCTATCGAAATTACACATACTGTCTTAAAATGTATGTCCCATGTAGGGTTGGCAATCTTACTCTAATATAGAGTATTGTACTCTAATTTGCAGAGAACTTTATCTACAATTTACGAACTCAATAAAGTACAAGTGAGAGCAGTGGTAGTCGAGTGGAAACGGACACGACTTCCGAGTTGTAAGTCGCGGGTTTAAACCCAGCCAGGCGCGTTACTTTACGTAATTTATTTCACCACCGCTGCTCTCAAAACGGTAAAGGAACACATCGTGAGGAAACCGGCATGTCCTGGAACCAAAAATTCGAAGACATGTGACATTCACCACCCCGCACTGGGCCCGCGAGGTGGATTACAGCCTATTCCCTTTCCTAGAGAGGGGGCCTGAGTGCCAACAGTGGGAACACTATATGGCCGACTATGCTATGATATGCAATTAAATACCTACGCTAAAATACTCTACTTATTTTGATTTAACTACATTTCAAAAGTGAATTTTGTCTTCCCAGCCATTTATTTCAAAGTGGTAGTAAAATAAGTAAGTAATTATTAATTGCGAAAGATATAAGCCTATAAGTAACATCAGTGATGAAACACTAAAGATAAGAGTGGCTATTTTACGCACACAAATAAAACAATAACTTCATTAAAATTGTACGGTAGTCGTATAATTATTTCCGCCATTGTACGAATCGCCATAGACGAAAGTTATTTTTAAAAAAATATTACTCTTTTGGTGTGCTATAAAGTTTATTCTATTCTATTCTATTCTATTCTATTCTACTCTACTCTACTCTACTCTATGTTTTTATGAATATATTCTTCGTTTTCCCTTTCTAAAATCAGATATAAGTACTCTACTTCTAAAAAAATAGCAACCCTGGCACAGTAGCACTATATACACTTTATTCGAATATTTTACAACGCTTACAATTAAATAGTATTAGCATCGTTTACACATTAGTTTATCAAGTAAAACTACTACTTAAAAATCATTTGTAAGCAGGGTCATCAGCCTCTAACGTGCTCTAACTGTGTCACATTTAATCTTAATACTTTAAGATCACCTTGTAGGATACAAGTCGCGAATACCTTAGAAACATCTTCTTTTATTTGGCGCGTAACCTTCACACAAAAATAACACTAAAAGTGGATCTTTTATTTCAAAGAATGAAATAATCGCACGCTAAGTGAAGCGAGAGTGTTGGACTTTTACTGAATAAAACCTACTCGTACTTCTTCAGTTACCGTGAGTCTTTGGAACAATTCCAGAGGTAGGTGAGTCATTTAGGTACTCGAATATTTCGCAAAACTTGTTCCAGGAAAGACGTGTTTTTTTTTTAACTTTAAATGTTTTTGGATAAAAATTTCGTCATTCAGAATCTTGATTAAATGTGTAAGATTTCTATAGACATCTTTTTTTAACTTTATCATCATCATCATAAGAGATTTTTAATGTTCCCATTGTTGAGACTCAAGCCTCCTCTCTAGGAGAGTTTTTTTTTTAATTTAGGAGTACTTTATGTAGGGCCAAAGTTCACCTAAAATAGCAGATTTTCAGAGGTCTTTACTGGATTAGTTTTACACAATCGTAATCGTAAAAAAGTGTACTGAAAATGTATCCCGGGTTCCCTCTGAAATAGATAGTGCCAATTCGGACATGGCTAAACCAAAACCAGCCAATAAATTAATTTACGATCATAAAATAACGTTGATTACTATTTTAATATATTTTATTGCATTAGTGCAAGTTTTGCACAATTTTCTGCTATGAAACATTGCGTGACCTCCACTCTTGCGGATTCTTTAACTACTGTGTTACGTTATACATATAGGCAATATTTGCAAGCTTTACTAACACCTAATGTGATTTTGTCATGCGTATAGTTATTGCCTAGTTTAGAGTTCTAGTTTAGTTAGGAAAATCCTCTTGTGTCCCAAGACTGCGACTGGCCTGTTGGTCTAGTGGTTAGCGGTCCTGACTGCTATGCTGGAGGTCGCGGGTTCGATTCCCACCCAGGACAAATGTTTGTGCGATGAGCACGATCATTTGTTCTGTGTCTGGTTGTAATTTACCTATAATATGCATGTATTTAGAAATATATAAGTATGTTTATTAGTTGTCTAGTACCCATAACACAAGCTCTGCTTAGTTTGTTAGTTACTTAGTTTGTTAGGCTGGCAACACGGAGCGCGGCGTCGATGCTCAAGGCTTTGAAGCCTCGCTTTGAAGCCTTACTCCCATAGAACAAACGTAATTTTTTTTATCTTTCTTGTCGCAATATTATTTCAAGTATATTCTAAAACGCGAAGGATATTGATTGATATGATAATAATATTGTAACTTGATTTTTATGTGAGAAATGGTCTTTTTTTTTTGTTAGCCTGTTCTGTCCCACTTCTGGGCAAAGGCCTCCCTCCACTCCTTCCATTTTTCGCGTGCACGGGCTTCTTCTTGTCAGTTCTGGTGGAAACTATCAAGTTCGTCGCGCCATCTCCTTCGTGGTCTACCGCGACCCCGACGCGCTATTTCAGGGCACCAACTTTGTGCTACTTTGGCCCACAGTTTGTCGGGCATGCGGCAGACGTGTCCTGTCCAGTCCCACTTCAGTTTGGCAGCCTTTTGAGCCACATTCACTATTTTGGTTTTGGAGCGCAGTATAGCGTTTCGAACTCGATCCGTTAATTTAACACCTAGTATACTCCGCTCCATTGCTCGTTGGCAAATCTTAAGTTTGGACTTCTGGATGTTAGTCAAAGACCAAGTTTGTACGCCATTAGTTAGGACGGGGAACACACATGTCCATGAGTTTTTGTTTTAGTGTCATGGGCAATTCACCCTTGAATAGGTCTTTCATGGACCAGTAGCTCCTCCAGGCGTTTTCAGTCCGTCTTGCGATCTCTTTGTCTTGCCTCGCCTGGAAAGAGACTACTTGACCCAAGTAGAGGTATTCCTGGACATGTTGTATAGTCTCCCCGTGTACTTGTATGACTTTTGGTGCTTCGTTGGTCATGACTTCAGTCTTCGACATATTCATCTTCGGTCCAACCTCAAGGCTTGCGTCACTTAGCTTAAAAACCTTTTAATTTTTTTTCATTCTTTTATCAAAAAGACGGATTACTCTAGACATAAATCATGCACCGTCGTCATTATTAATCGATTTTATAATTTACATGCAATTATACAACATTATTTTAGTCATGTTTCTTATTCAAGTTTTGCAACAATAATGATAATTATTTATTTGACAACTTTTGGTCCACATTATATGTTAGTATCCCTTATTACTATGTTAGTTCAGACGCTCAAATAATAATATTATTTTTAGTATATTATATACAAAACCTGAATAAGGTTAATTCAGAATCAGTAACTGAATAGATTCCAATAGATTTTTTCCAAAAATATTCAAAAAGGTCACAAGTTGGACAACAATGACACTAAGTACGACACAGGTTACGGCAGGTCAAAGCGGGCATTAGGTGCCAGCAAACAGCTGGATTCAAGCGCGAAACCACCCCTCAGTCGTCTGGATGGCCCGGTGACTATGTATTTTTCTGACATAACAAGCTTTATACATAACTTTGTGATTTTTCGTGATACAGTTTTGAAATTTTGTATATAGATTCTTTACGTAAAAATGCTAGACAGTAGGTGTTTCAAGTTTCGCATTTTTTTTTTATTCAGATAAACTAGCGCTTGACTGCGATCCCACCTGATGGTAAGCAGTGATACAATCGTTGATGGTGAGGCGCACTAGTTTACTATTACTACTACTACTATTACTACTAGTTTACTATGGTAACTATTCACTCTAGCCTTGAAGACACCTAAACTATAATTGGACGGGAAGACCGCAGCAGGCAAACTGTTTCAGTCCTTCGACGTACGCGGTATAAATGACGAGACCAAACGCTTAGTCCGGACCGTAGAGGTTTACAGCGTAAGTGCGAATATTCGCCGTAAGTCGGATTGTCCGATGGTAGAATTGCGATGGCGGAATCAAGTCATACAATTCCTGCACACACTCTCCAAAATGCATCCTGTATATACTAATAAGAAGGTTGTAATATATCACTAAAACAATTATAAATAGTCCCAGGAACACCCTGGGACGCAAAAGGCTAATGAAGGAAAATAGGTGTAGTTTTAGTCAGTGAAAGTTAGACAGTAGTTAAAGTTAGTTCTGCTCTGCCCTAAAGCGGAAGGGTCGGTTTATAAACTAGCACTCAGTATCATACAGTACCGTTGTGTAATAATCATACATGAAGTCATCTGATCCACTTACCAAAAGTAAAATTCAGTCATACTTTGTGTATAAGTCGGAAACCGGTATTCGGAGACAACAGCCAACAATTTAAGGAGCGATGATGATATATGATGTAATATCGACCCGTAAACATTAACCAAACATAGAATTTACCCGGTTTTTTTTAGCTTTCCAAATATATATAAAAGGATATTGTCAGATGAACACACCAATCTTGCTTCGTTATTGAAGACTGCAACACTTTTTTTCGAAAGTTAATGGTGTTAAATAAATAATCATTAACTAAAGTATATTGTTGGTAAATAAAGAGTCGCTAAATGAGATCAAAAGGCCGCAACCCAAAAAGATGAGCAGATCAGGTCAGCTCCACACTGGACGCCCAATTGCACGTCGCGCTTCATGACACAAAGAACCGTCACAGACAGGGACCTTAGTAATGAGGAATTCGACTCGAGGAGGAGGGAATCAGATCAAAGACCAATGAACAAAACAATTTCCTCAAAAACACAAAAAAAGACTAAACAATCTAGATTTCATAGGTCGTTGAGCTCCTTAGTAGTCCTGAGTTCAGTTTTACGAATACTCACAAATGCTTTCACTGACTTGACAGGTCCACTCAATTTTGTATGGTTCTTTCCTCAAAAGACCATCACAGACACAAATCTCCAAAGTTCTCGTGTGATTTGATAATTACATATATATATTTGCTGTATGGAATTTAAAAGAGACTTACCCTGA
This sequence comes from Mythimna albipuncta, assembly GCA_929112965.1. Lineage (NCBI taxonomy): Eukaryota > Metazoa > Arthropoda > Insecta > Lepidoptera > Noctuidae > Mythimna > Mythimna albipuncta. Next base: position 19,283,335 of record OV815979.1, on the reverse strand, counting down.
GTTTGTTTTGGTGTTTTTGCTCAGGGTAGTCTCAGCTAGGATACACCGGCCTCATCTAGTCTAAATGACGTGAAAAGTGTATATTAAAACCTATTTACAAAATAATTATCATTTAAAGAAAATAAACCTTCCAATAAACATAAAACATTTCACAAATCTAAGATTTATAAATACAATAAACCCAATTAACCAGCATTAGGTACACTCTAAACAAAGCATCATCCACACGAACTCATAAACTAAATAATCCTGTAGATACTACGAAATGATAATCTCTAGACGCCATCAATATGGGTTAATCTAAACTATTGCTTACTTTACTGCCTACAGGTAATACGGAGCAGACATCGACAGAGGACACACGTCTCGAGCGAGCAAGAAAAAACGACGACCGAAAAAAAAAGTGACGAACTAAAAAACATTGACAAATAAAGTGCTTATGAAATATAATTTTCAAAATGGTGATCAAGTTAGCAAACCAAGTGACGAACAGTGCGAAAAAAGAAGATACTTTTGCTAAACTGTTAGGGGATTTCGGAAAATGGCAATTTTTAGTTTTCGGTACGGTTTCTTTAGTAAAATTGAGCTCAGGATGGGTTCAGATGGCGATATTATTTCTGACGCCTAACCTAACCTTTCGATGTAAGGAATTAAGTAATTCTACAGAGGAGATCAGTAACTCTACGTGTTACAAGGACTGTATTGAGTATGAATACGATACGAGTCCGTTTGAGAATACTATTACTTCGGAATGGGACCTCATTTGTGACAGAAGATTTCTCGCCAGCTTGAACCAGATGATGTTACAAGTTGGAATCCTCATTGGCAGCACGTTTTTTGGATTTATGTCAGACAGGTATGTCAAATTATAACAATTCTATTTCTTAGCGTTTTTTAACAGTTCTTTTTTAATTACTTTATAACCGTAACTGAATACTTGGTATAACATAATACAAATATTATTTTTAATACGACCGTTATGTCTCTAAACTTATTCAGATGCAGAATTGAATCTTTAGAAACAGTAGCCTTTGCCGATTGCAAAACGAAAAATGTTATCCTAAAATAATCTTGGAAGTGACTACTATGGGATATTAAATAGAAACTGGCGGATATAAAATAAATTAATTTATGATAATTCTTTTATTGTTCCACAATATAACAGCTGTGTTATGTCTAGTATTTCTATTTAAACAAGCCACAGTTCTTCTGTCTGAATTAATTTGAAATAGCGTTTAGCAACTTTATGGTCCCTCGCAGTTTTAACTGCGTCGTTGGGGACTGCTCTGCTACCATTGATCGTAATGTTAGCTAATAGCCTTCCTCGACAAACGAACTAACCGACATTAAAATACTTATTCAATGTGAAACAGTATCAATTCGCATTGAATACATTCTTGAGATTAGCGCGTCGTTTGTTTGGTTAACCAAACAAACCAACTCTTCAGCTATATATGTTACCAGCAATGTATATAATTCAGGAATTATATACAATACCTAGGCAAGGTATAGAATAGCAACCAAGCAATGTATGAAATATTATGACTTTTATTGTCCAGTACATACTTTATCGAGGTACTTAACCTTTTGAATGTCTTATGTTACACAGTTCGACATAAGCAATTGTCTTTCTATTGTGTCTCTAATTACGGCATTCAAAGAGTTAATATAGGGATGGCAATGTATAAAAGAAATAGCTTCTGGTCTATATTTACTCAGTACTCAGATCCAATTTCAGTCTGCAGGGTCTAAAGTAAGAGTCCCATTTCTGGGTGGTCAAAAAAAAACCTCGAAGGCAAAAGCAGGAACTTCGCTCCCACCTCAACCTTCTAACCTAACCGATCCGTGTCATATCGTGGACTTAACTACGTCACCTCGTTCCCTGCTCTCGTCTTTTACACATATTACGACGACATTATTGCGACGACAAATATGTATTTCTATTGTTTTCATACAATGACCCTATTTCATATAATTAATGTTTTACTATCAAAAATCCCATTTCTCCCAATACAATTGGAAGAATTTTTTTAAATTTAAGATTAATGTATTCTGATTTGATCTAATTTTTATCTGTTTATGTAATTGTATAATATTCTTTTTTTATATTTATAATGTAACTGATCTCAATTTAATCTTTTTTATAATTTATCCCACTGACATTTCGATGTAATTTTTAATTTAATTTATTCCAATGCAATTTTTAATTATTTTTGTCTTAATTATATTATTGTATAAGTGCTGTGCACGCCTATAAGTGACAAATTCACCATAATATGTATTTGTAAGATTCTATTATTTGTAACTTTAATCGGTGAATGAGTCGTTGGTGTGTCAATTTTTAAAATAAATATTACCGAAGAATACCTAGGCAAACTATAAAATAAATAATACTTCATACATTACCTACACGTTTTAGGTATTCTATACATTGCCGGGGAATTGTATAGAATACAGGATTATACAAATTCATCATCATCATATCAGCCGAAAGACGTCCACTGTTGGACAAAGACCTCCCCCAAGCGTCGCCACAACGACCGGTCCTGTGCGCCACGCATCTATCGGATTCCCACGACCCTGACCAGGTCATTGGTGCACCTTGTTGGAGTCCTTCCAACGCTGCGTCTTCCGGTACGTGATCGCCCGTCTAGAACTTTCATCCCCATCGACCATCTGTTCTGCGTGCAATGAGCCCTACCCATTGCCACTTAAGTTTGGCGATTCTTCGAGCCACGTCGGTAACCTTGGTTCTCCTAGAGATATCTTCATTTCTGATGTGATCCCGCAAGTAAACTCCGAACATACCCCTTTCCATCGCCCTTTGGGTGACTTTGAGTCTTCTGATGAGGCCCATTGTAAGTGACCATGTTTCGGAGCCATAAGTCATCACTGGCAACACGCACTGGTCATAGACTGTCGTCTTGAGACACTGTGTTATATTGGACGAGAAGACACCGCGTAGCCTCCCGAACAATGCCCTGCCGAGTCGGATTTGAGGATTGACCTCTTACTCGAAGTTAGACCTACCCAACTGGATCGTCTGTCCCAGGTAAACGTAATCGTCCACAACATCGAGTGACAAATTACCGCTAACAAATATACTCGTACTTACAATATAGATAAGTATTAGTATACTTAGATTATAAGTTCACACTTGTCCATTTTTTTAATGCAGAATGAAATAGTCACTGCCTTGTAGAACTACGAACTTCAACTGGTGTGTAAAAGTAACTCGAGTTTCGAAACTCCACTTACTCAAGAACGCAATCGTTAATGAATTAAGAGCACTAGTGTGCAGGTACAACTAGTTGCATAACAACAACATTTTAAGAGCTATTGTACTAGTTTTTATTTTATTTTATATTTTTGTTTATGGACATTAGTTAATTCGAAGACATGTGACATTCACCAACCCGCACTGGGCTCGCTTGGTGAATTACGGCCCATTCCCTCTCATAAAGAGGAGGCTGAGTCCCAGCAGTGGGAACATAAAAAAGGCTGATGATGATGATGATGATGATGATAATTTACATTCAAGTTTCATCTGATAGTTTATTACAAAAGAGAGTAGGTATAATTAGTCTACGAGCAACGAACCAATATGTGGTTCTAATACAAAATGTAATGTTCAAAAACGCATAAATACTAAGTTATGCTTACAAACGTTATTAGCATAACATAGTTGGCCTTGTAATGTTTCCACTGTTGGGACTCATAGACCAGGGTAGAAGCCTTCAAAAATAATAAAAAGTGAAAAAACATAACAGTAGGATGAAACCCATCAGAAAAGGAGAAGAATATTATAAAAATGAAAGGAAAAATAATTTACGGGCGATCTGAGGTCGGGAAGGGGGTGGGGGTGAGCTTTTAAGGGGAAAAAACGGTTTTTCTCGATTTCTGGCAAAACTAAAAGTCCTATGGAAAAAATTCAAATGGCAAAGTTGTAGGTAATAAAAAGATCTAAAACTTTTGTATTAACACTTTTTTCACATAACCTCAAAATTTATGTGAAAAATTCAAAAAACCATGTTTTTGGTTTTTTATTTTTATCTCTTTCAAACAAAATTATTTTATCACAAAATTTGGTGAAAACTTAGCTTTTTATGTCCCAAATACGCTGTAATTTATTTGATTAGAAATATTTATTTTTTCACCTTATTTTGAATAAATATCGAAAAACCACCCTAATTTTCAATCGAAAATTCACCCGTCAAAATATCTTTTTTTTTCAAAAAATTTATATGGTGTCTGTTCGTTGAAATCTCTACTTTCCGATGGTGAAGAAATATATATATGTTACCATAGTAAATCTTCTCAGCAAATGCAAAAAATCGAAAAAAACTTGAATTCGAATTTTTTTTTCAACTTTTGGTCTATTTTCATATATTATATATATATTTTAGATACATTCAAAATATATCTTAAAATACATAAAAAACATAGCTAAAAATAAAATAAAAAAAATTGAATACATCTGAAATATATTTGAAATGTATAAAATATATATGAAAATCGGCCAAAAGTTAGTTAGTAAAAATATATTTACGATATGTATTTTATATATTTATATATTTTATGGGAGTAACTAAGTTTGTTTGTGCAAAATAAAGGAGATTATTATTTTTTTAATCTTGTTAGTTTTTTTTTTAAGTAAACTTGTCACAATTATCTTCAAGAAACTCAACGTGCACGTGTATTTTTATAAACGATGTTGTATACTGTACTGTATTTCGAATACTGGCTAGGCTAACGGTAGTTACAGCTGCTACGAAATATTAGGTATGTATGTAGTAAGACGCGGACCCGCCTAGCCCCTTCCCCACTTCTCTATGAAATACCTTTTGATGGGCTAAAATTTTTCGTAGGTCACTCAGGTATATATAAGTTATCTAAAAATAGTTATAAATAGGCATCTACGCATATAACTTAAAGAAGATTCGACTCCTTTCTCCAAATATTGTAGACGTCTTATTAAATATTAATTTTATCAACTTATTTGTTTGTTAATTATAGTAGTATATTTTGATTTGCAATTTTTTTTTATCTATGTAACATGTAATTTTACGTTTTTCGAGTAATTAAAGTGTAAATTTTAATAAATAGCTCAACATTGTATATAATAATAGAAAAAAAAATTGAATTCGAGTTTTTTTCGATTTTTTGCATTTGCTGAGAAGATTTACTATGGTAACATATATATTTTTTTCACCATCGGAAAATAGAGATTTCAACGAACAGAAACCATATAAACTTTTTGAAAAATAAAGATATTTTGACGGGTGAATTTTCGATTGAAAATTAGGGTGGTTTTTCGATATTTATTCAAAATAAGGTGAAAAAATAAATATTTCTAATCAAATAAATTACATCGTATTTGGGACATAAAAAGGTAAGTTTTCACAAAATTTCGTGATAAAATATTTTTTTTTTGAAAGAGATAAAAATAAAAAACCAAAAACATGGTTTTTTGAATTTTTCACATAAATTTTGAGGTTGTGTGAAAAAAGTGTTAATGCAAAAATTTTAGATCTTTTTATTACCTATAACTTTGCCATTTGACTTTTTTCCATAGGACTTTTAGTTTTGCCGGAAATCAAGAAAAACCGTTTTTTCCCCTTAAAAGCTCACCCCCACCCCCTTCCAGAACTCAGATCGCCCGTAAATTATTTTTCCTTTCATTTTTATAATATTCTCCTCCTTTTCGAATGGGTTTCATCCTACTATTATGTTTTTTGGTTTTAAAAATTATCGACACTGGTCTATCAAGCTCACTCTAGGAGAAGGAATAGGCTGTAATCCACCTCGCGGGCCCAGTGCGGGTTGGTGAATGTAACATGACTTCGAATTTTTGGTTCTAGGACATAGTTTCCTCACGATGTTTTCCTTCACCGTTTCGAGAGCAGTGGTGTTGAAATAAATTACACAAATTAATGCGCCTGGCTAGGTTTGAACTCGCGACCTACAACTCGTAAGTCGGGGACGTTACCACTCGACCACCACTGCTCCCAAACCATAATAACATTATTCAAAAGTTTGCCTTTCTGTGTATGGTAGTTTCCAGGGTCAAAATAATTACATTTAAAAGTTACGTATTGCATTAAATTTACGTGTGACGTCACCCCGTGCGAAAAAATGCAGCACGGCGTGACGTTACACGTAAATTCAATGGGCTATATCTTTGTCATAATAAAAACATACGTGTCCCTTATTTTTGAATAATCTAAAAGACGGACTAATTACAGAAAATGATGATTTGTTGTTGTAGTCATGGGTTACTGAACCAGTTTTGATGGGTCTTCTAATCTAATTTAAATCGGCAACTATTATGACAGACAATCAAGGTTTTTACATACGACATAAATGGTAGAAGCAATTAAATACTAAGTGTTTAAATACAATACAAAAAATAAAGATTTGGAAATACTGTTAATGGAAATTTATTCATTGAAATAAAAACCCACAGACGCCAAGACCGCTAAGATACAATCTTTTTAACGTCGTTTTCTTTTTATTCTTGTCTCTTTTAGTTTGATTAATGTTTTGATAATTTTGTTTATTTTTAGAATTATGAATTGTAGATACGTAATCTATATCTCTTCATAATAATAAATCTGTACAACTTGTACGAAATTAATGAAGACAACTTTTATAGATTTTCTTTAAAATTATTATTATAGATAGGCTCGCGTTTGACCATCTCACCTGATGGTAAGCGATGATGTGGCCGACGATGGAGCACGCTTGCCTAGAAGTAACCTATAATAGCTATTCACTCCTGACTATGTTGTGATAAATGATAAATGATAAATGATCTTTATTTTGCAAGTAGGTTTTATAAAAACACTTTTACACGTCAATTGTATTTTGTATGTGTTACTTAGGCTTTATATTATCGCAATCGGTTGACTATTATATCAAAAGATATACTACATTCATTGACTGTTAGGCGATACGAAGTTCGCCGGATCAGCTAGTCGCAAATAATAGATAATAATATAGTTTTTTTGAAGGTTCGCTAACACAAAGATACTCAGATTGCTATCAGTGATAGTGCGCACTTCAAGTGATATAAAAATATATCTTTGACCTATTTGTAGCCTAAGTGTCTCTCAAATAGAATATAGATAGTATTCAAAATATCTCGCTACGTAATTTTCTTAACTTTTCATCACTACGCGTATAGTCTGGGCATCTATAATAAACCATATAAAGGATTTAAGTAGTTTAGATGTTTACTGACATACATTTTTGTTTTTTTTTTTATGTGGGTTATGAGTATAAATGTGAAAGGATGGAGAGAAAGACCAAAGAAAAGATGGATGGACTACCTATGTGATGAGTGGAAGGTGAAGTGATAGTGTGTTGTGTGACAGGGCAGAATGGAAAAAGACGTGTGACGAGGCCCTTGCCCCACGTCACTTGGGCTGATTATTAGTTATTTTGGCGGATTAGCCACATAGCAAGAGTAGTAAATGCTACAGGCCCCACACATTCGGGGGCCCCGCGTATTCGAGGATCCTGTACATGAACGCAAAAAAAAATCTAATCAAACTATATAAATATATCGAAATCCGAATACAGCTAATTATTTCATTAAATATGGTAGTCAATATCTTAGATATCCCTCATTACCGTACTTTCCACGTATCTTACCCAGTCTTAATAATCACGGAGTTATGAATAAAAAGTATTTAATAGGTCTACACAGGGGCCCCATGGTCAAATTTGCTACAAGCCCCGCGCAGGCTTAAACCGCCACTGCTCATACATACATGTAAAAATCATAATAATAATTAAAAATATATTAATATATTGTCTTTCTATTGTGTCTGTAATTTCCATAATTGAAAGGTTAAATAAAATCGATGTGGGTATGCACCGAGATGTAGCGTTAGTGGACAAGGAGGAGCTGGGGAGGCAAGGAGCTCTATGGACGCTTTTATCGTGCTCTTGCACAGCCTGCAGGCATAACCAAGTGGCCAACCAGCTACTTGCTTTGAAATACAAACTTGTGGATTCTGACGAACCGTGTTACAAATAGGTATGTGCCTAACTTATATATTATCTTATATATCTGTGTGCCCGCCCATGTAACTTTGTTCTGGGATCGGTTTATCATCACTGACAGGATTATTCTTGCCAGTAAGCTGGATATAATAACGATCAATCGCCACGGCAGATATAGGTCGATATCACCATCCCACATAACGAGAACATCATGAAAGCTGAGAAAAAGAAACAAATGAAATATCTCGACTTCACGAGATTGTCGGCGGCATATGGAATGTGGACTCGGTCGTCATTGTGCCGATTTTCGTTACTACCAGCGGCTTAATAGCCTTGACGACCATCTGTCGAAGCTGTCCTAGCGCGGCTGGATGGGCTTGGTACAGAAAACAGAACTCCTTGATACGGCTCAAATTGTGAGGAGGTTCCTTAACGGCGGGTAGTTTGGACCCAACTCTTGTCGCCGGCAGACTATATAATATTTTTTATTACGAGTTTTAAAATAAATATTTAAAAAAATAATGAATATTTATAAAAGGATAAACAAACGGATGCTGAATGTATTTAATGAATTATGATTAATGAACGAATAAAAAAATACGTTATTTAGTTAATTTTAACCGCACAGCCAATTTGACGGTTAATGACCGCCGCCGTTTATGTTGAAAAAAAACGAAGGTATATTTTGATTTACGACACTCTCAGAGAGAATCAAAATTCATAGTTGCCCGTTGTCTTTAAATCCTGAATTTTGACATGAAACAAGGTCTCATAGCACAAGTACCTATGAGAAAAAATCTGAAAACTGTATATTACGTACTGGTGTTACGTCACAAACTTTTTTGCGATTCGTAAATATCTTTGAGACTCGATTCGGAAATTGAACTTTTTTTATAAGAAAGTTTGTACAGAACCCGCCGAGTGCAAGTCACAAATGTATAAATTGATTTAAATAGAAGCCAAGATAATATCCACAAGATACAGTGTTTCCAAAATATCTAATGAAAAATGTTTAATAACGTCGTAATTCCGTAAGTGCATAGTTATCTGAAAACAGTAAAAATGTATGTCGAGTCGATGACTCGACATACATCCTATCCTTGTCCTCTAAGACTTGGAATCGGCGAAACCTTTGTTTTTCTTTCACACTATCCTTTCTTTTATGGTAGGAAAAATCATACAATGACAACCCCGCTCTTGGGCGGAGCGGGAGATAGTGTCAGGCTCTTACTGACTAAAAGCCTACCCTATTCCTTCTAGCATTCATACCGGGGCTCGAGTTCCCTTTCGGATAGCCCTGGCCCCAGTAGGCTTCGACCCGGCTGGGTCCCTGCTGTTGCTGACAACTCCTAAAGGCGCGCGGGAACAGTGCGCGCCGTTTCACACTCTCCTGCCAACCGTCTCATTATCACAGACTCCCTTTTCTTTCATTAACTTCTGACACCAAGATCTAACCTTCTTTTTTTATTTTCCAGGTTCGGCCGCAAGCACACCTTCCTAGTCTCCATAGTAACGCTCATAATCTTCGGCCTGGGCATGCCCTTCTCTCCGAACTACCTGGTCTTCACGATCCTCCGGTTCCTGCTCGGCGTGGCCACTGCAGGGACCATGGTGGTTTCCTTCGTCATTGTGATGGAGTCTGTAGGCCCTCGTTACAGAGAAGTCACTGGATGCCTGTTCCAAATACCTTTTATAATTGGTAAGACATATTATAAACTAGCTTTTGCCCGCAGCATCACCGGCCGCTTCCATGAAATAGAGTTGGGCAGAGTTGTAAGATATAGTAACCCACTAACAATATTAAAATCCTGTGTTTCTTTCCACTGTTATAGAATACAGATTGCTAATGATTTAAAATTAATTGGAAATCTTTCAAGGGATAAAAGTAGGCACAGAGAAAAATAAACAACTATAAATTGGGGCCAGCCGCGAAAAATAAATTGAGTTTGATTAACGAAACTACTGATTAAGTATTTCTTAATACTTAGTGGACGCTTTGCACGTGTTTCGTGTCAAAACAAGCACACGTGTAGGTATCTAATTTATAACATCTATTTTTAGTACTTTTGACTAACCTCGGGCAGGTTAGGCAACTATCCAGTATTCTAATGAGATCAAAATACCTAAATCGTGTTACGGGAAATCGTTAATTCAATTTCTAGATAAACATAAATTTATGCCTACTTTACTAGGTGGGTATAGACAGTGGCGTAGTTAGGCCTGGCTGAAGTGGGCGCTTACCCACGGCTCCGCACCTAAAGGGGCCTCGTGTGTTAGGGCTCTTTAACAGCGAGTGTTTTGTTTTATAAGTGACTAGGTCTTGCCCGTACCTTCGCCCACGTACCTACAAAAATATAACCTATGTCACTCAGGAGTAAATTAGCTTTCTATCAGTGAAATAATTTTAGCAGTCGGGCCATTACTTTCAGAATTACCTCCTACAAACAAAAAAAAACTTTTCTTCTTTATAATGTTAGTGTAGATAGGCTCGTGTTTGGCCACTATTTCATGATATCCTGATGGTAACCGATTGCGTGGTCGGACCTCAGAAAAGATGAAAAAGATTAGAAAAGAAATACTTTCCGATTTGTACTACAACGAGTGTCGCTACTTGTATCCAACCCTTAACTCCACTACAGGCAATAAACTAATACGAACGTAACGCATTACGCAAGTAACATACCACACACACTTAGATCGCAAGTTTGATTAGGTGTGTCAATTATGAGCAAGATCATATTCTGATGCACGCCTTTCCCGCCTATAAGGTCATTCTAACCTCTTTCATCTCAACAGTCGCAGTCTCGTTTTCGTATTCATGAAATAAAAAGGCCTCGCTGTCGCGCCTTCGCCCACGTCCAAATTGCTCCACACTACGCCTCTGAGTGTAGAGCGAGTCCACTTGACGAAACTAGTCTTGGCCACACTTGACTATGGGTTGTTGACATTTTATTTTAATTAGATAATTTACATAGTTATTTCAAGAAAAAAGAATGGAACGTATTCGTTTAATGCGCAAAAAAGCGACGTAGATATTGCAATAACGAATGGACGGTCAAAAGATTTAAGGCCAGAACTAACTAAAATTAAAATACACCACAACATTGTTTATTTTTATTTTTTTGTCTGTTATAAACTAGTACTTAACTGCGATCCCGCCTGATGGTAAGCAGTGATGCAATCGTTGATGGTGAGGCGCACTAGTTTATTAAGAGCCTATTCACTCTAGCCTTGAAGACAGCCAAATTATAATCAGACGGAAAGAGCGCAGCAGGCAAACTGTATTGTGTATTTGTATGTATTTACTAATGTATTTGTTTCTCTTCTGTTTGTCTATTTATTAAGTTGCACCTGCCATGTTGTTTTTGGACCAATCTTATCGTTATTTTAAGTCCTATACCCGATATGTTTTTGTCATATACGATTGGGTATTTCTCTTCCTAGATGTCGTAGGACTTGATGCCCTATACCATTACGTAGAACTGGTTCTTACGATTTTACAGTGCAAAAAACATACTTTCAAAAATGTGGAGTTATTATTGTTTACCTCTGAGGTACAGTTTGTTTAACAGTTGTCTAGTACTCATTACACAAGCTCTGCTTAGTTTGGGACTAGACGGCGTTGTGTTGTGGAATATAATATCATATCAATCCTTAAAACCCTGAATATTCCTCTTTCCAGGTCATATGTCAGTCCCCCTCTTCGCGTACTACTTCAGGAGCTGGAACACGTATCTGCTGGCCCTGGGCCTGCCGCCTCTCATCTACCTGGGCTACTTCTTCGTGCTGACGGAGTCACCGCGGTGGCTGGTCAGCGTGGGCAGGGTTCCTGAAGCCACGGCCATCGTCACCAGGGCTGCTAAACTGTGAGTATTACAGCTAAGGAGTGGAATTCCCTAATGAAGTCTGTGTTTCCTGATAGGTATAAGTCTTTGCATTTTGGACATGTGACATTCACTAACCCGCACTGGGCCCGCGTGGTGCATTACGGTCCGTTCCCTCTCCTAGGAAAGGGCCTGAGTCCCAGCAGTGGGAACATTAAAAAAAGGCTGATGATAATGAGGGGTCTTTAAGTCTTTAAGTTAAGTCAAGAGTGAATAGATTGCTTTTAGGCAAGCGTGTTCCATCGTCGGCCACATCATCGCTTACCATCAGGTGAGGTAGTGGTCAACGCGAGCCTATCCATAATAAAAAAGATGGGTGGAACAAGATGTAAAGCACGGCAACCTATTTTTTTTTTCTTGCCTCATATTAAGAATTAATCTTGTATCATGGATGCGCTGGAAAACGGTAAGTTCACATGGACAATACACCGAGAACCGGAACACCTATCTGTAGACCATACAAATATTTGTTCTGTGCGGAGATCGAACCGGCGACATGCAGCGCAGCAGTCAATCGCTCAACCACTACGCCAACCGCATATCAGACGAGTATTTTGCTGGGCTACATACAAAAGAAACGATAGACGACAAAAAAAAACATTAAATTGGTCATCACGTTTTACTTTTTAAGGTCGTTAGGTATTTAAATTAATATCTTACAAAAAGAGTAAAGTCATGTAAATACAATTATTTAGAACTATTCATAGATAATAGAACTAGGGCACGAGCCATACAAAGACAAAGATTAATAAAGAAATGAAGGTGAAGCGATTTATGTTTGTCGCCACCATTGAACTAAAAGTCAAAATCCTGCATCGCAGTACAAACTACTCGTTTGGTTGGAGTTATCTCCATTTTCAGTGAAAATTTCATCATCATCATCATTTCAGCCGATATACGTCCACTGTTGGACATAGGCCTCCCCCAAGCATCGACACAGCGAACATTCCTGAGCATCTCGCATTCATCGGTTTCCCGCAACCTTCACCAGGTCATCGGTCTACCTTGTAGGAGGCCTTGCAACGCTGGGTCTTCCGGTACGCTGTCGCCACTCCAGAACCTTTCAGCCCCAACGGCCTTCTGTTCTGTGAGCAATGTGCCCTGCCCGTTGCCACTTAAGTTTGGCAATTCTTCGCGCTACGTTGGCAACCTTAGTTCTCCTGCGGATATCGTCAGTTTTTATTCGATCACGCAAGAAAACCCCGAGCATTGCACTTTCCATTGCTCTTTGAGTGACTTTAAGCCTTCTGATGAGGCCCATTGTGAGCAACCACGTTTCGGAGCCACATGTCATCACTGGTAACACGCACTGGACAAAGACAATGAAAATTTAGTTCCACACAACTCCATTAAAACCTGTTCCGCGTACTGTGAAAGTGAAGTTCAGAGGCCGTTTTTCACCATCTCCCCTGATGGTGTGCGATGATATCACTTCAAATCACCCAATGATATTGTGATGTAAAATTGGTACCTTTTTTTATGGTGGGAAAAATCATGCATTGACATCCCCCGCCCTTGGGCGGGGCGGGAGATAGTGTCAGACTCTTACTGACTAAAAGACCCACCCCGTTCCTTCTAGCCTTCATACCGGGGCTCGAGCGCCCTTTCGGATAACCCTGGCCCCAGCAGGCTTCGACCCGGCTGGGTCCCTTCTGTTGCTGACAACTCCTTGAGGCGCGCGGGAACAGTGCGCGCCGTCGACGACTTGGGCTTGGTCCGGACAGTTACCGGACGGCCGGACAGCGAGCTACCCATTGCTCACTGTCCGCAAGCCCGCGTCTACGTTGGCCGGAAATCGGGATCAGAATCCCGGCGACGGCGGCGGCGATAACGCCATTACCTGATGCGTTCGGCCTCCTCCTTTGCGAGCATTACTGCTTCGCAGAAGTCGGCGACCGCCTGCCACTCCTCCTCGCTCCGGACCATGGCCTCAACCAAGGCCCGGCGCGAGAGGTCTCCGCCGCCGATCGCCCCCACGAGGGCACGGCGATGCTCCGCCCAAGCAGGGCACACCTCGACTGTGTGCTCCACCGTGTCCTCCGGGCGTTCCGCAATGTAAAATTGCTACCTAAGGTTTTGCATATCAAGTGTCTAATTTTGTGGCCAGATTTTAATATTAATGATTGTGGCCAGATTTTAATTTTAATTTTAATATTCATGATATGGTCAAACATGACTGATTGGGCACGCCATAGTTATGGCGGTAAGTCTCCTCTTCAAAGCGTGGCTGAAAAGATCTCACGGCGTTCTCACCATCCGCCTTCACGCCCGTGTGTCGCCACTGTGTGGACCGCCCGGAGGACACGGTAAAGGTGTGCCTCGCTTGGACAGAGCAAAACCGTGTCCTCGAGGGGGCGATCGGCGGCAGCAATTTCTTGCGCCTGGCCTTAATACAGGCCATGGTCCAATGCGAGGAGGAGCAGGTGGTCGCCTCCTTATGCGAAGCAGTAAAGCTAGCAATATATAGCCCTGCGCCCCAGCCGCCGCCGGAATTCCGATCCCGATTTCAAGCTACCGTAGGCGCGGGTTTGCGGTCGGCGAGCAATCGGTAGCTCGCCCTCTGACCGTCCTTATCCTAAAATAATTATGTTGTCCACCGGTAGAGCTGTCGATTTCACTTGGTGTTCGTGGTAAAAATAAGATAAGAGATAAGAAGATTAAAGAAGAGTATTAAAGCAATTACATTAGTAAGTAGGTTACAAAAACAACCGGGCTTAGATTCAGTCAATATGAGTTACATAACTCATTATAGCAATTAATCTTTATACCTGTATGTTTGCAAAATATTAATAAGTAGGTAGAGGAAAGTAATCAAATATGGAATACAGTTTTATTTGTATGATATCTATATATATAAAAATGAATAGCTGTTCATTAGTCTCGCTAAAACTCGAGAACGTCTGAACCGATTTGTCTAATTTTAGTCTTGAAATATTCGTGGAAGTCCAGGGAAGGTTTAAACGGTGAGAAAATATGGAAAACTCATGAAAAAAAAAAACAGCCAAGAGCGTGTCGGGCCACGCTCAGTGTAGGATTCCGTAGTTTTCCATCCATCACAATAAGTGTACCCACTTATGAGTTTAAAAAATGCTTGCCTATACGACTATACAACAAACTTAGTCCAGAAATTATTTTGTAGAACCTTTTTGTCTTTTTGTACAAAAACTGTTCTTTCCTACAAGTTCAAAATAATTTTCCTAGAAAGTCCTTATAAAGTTCTACTTTTCAGATTTTTTTCATATTTTCTAAACTTATGGTTCAAAAGTTAGAGGGGGGGGGACACATTGTTTTTTACTTAAAAAATGATTTTAGTAAACCCCTATTCATTTTTAAATACCTATCCAACGATATATCACACGTTAGGGTTGAAATTTAAAAAAAAAACACTTCCCACTTTACATATAGGGGGGCTACCCTAATAAAACATTTTTTTCCAATTTTTATTTTACCACTTTGTCGGCGTGATTGATATACATATTGGTACCAAATTTCAGCTTTCTAGTGCTAACGGTCACAGAGATTAAGCGAGGACGGACAGACAGACAGACAGACAGACAGACGGACAGACAGACATGGCGAAACTATAAGGTTTCCTAGTTGACTACGGAACCCTAAAAAAATCGAATAGAACGCCATCTCTAATTAAAATGTCATTTTGAAATGTATTATGCTGGTAATGCCTGTAGATGGCGTTATCCTTTCACAGCTTAGCTAAAGCGTATCAGGCAGTACGAAGTTTGCCGGGTCAGCTAGTAATAACATAAGAGTTCTATAAATTAAATTAATTATTCTCCTCTGTCGGTAACACTCTTGACAGAGTGGCCGTGGTCATCACTTCAGGTGTTCGGACAAGCTTCTCAACACACCGCCACTCCTCTCTGACGGCCGCCTTCTTCGTGCATTCGTGTAGTGATGATGACCCATTCGCTGCATTCATTTATAAATCATTTATTAGTATTTACAATTTGCCACACGTTTGCACTTAATTCAGTAAGATTCTGGTAATGTTTATATTAATTTAAAGTTTAAAGTTTTCTCAAAAACAAAATCAGCAAAAAGCGATCTAATTATGGAATAGTTACCAAAAATGAAATACAACAAATCTATACTTACATAAAAATTTCGGCTAAATCTAAAAAGGACCTTCACACTATTTGCGAAAATCACAACTCAAGTTATCGAACTCTGCATAAGCGCAATTACCTATAATTGTCTTAATATATTAATATAATTGTCTTTTGTGTTTTAATATAATTATCTTTTGTGTTGCTTTAAGTAAGTCTTAAAGCAAACACAAAAGACAATTGATCCATGTCAAAAAATAATTCTGGTAAAGTAAAAAACTTGCCTTGCTTGCGTGCCTTGAAGTAGCACCCAGCATGTTTTGTTTCTGCACCACCCTAAGGTCGACTGGTAGAAAATGCCTAAGGCATTAAGTCCGCATTTGTACTGTGTTATAAAGTTGTGTGCATAAAGTTTTAATTAGTAAAATAAATAAACTACTACTAACTACCAACTATCACAATGGGCACACCATTTGCTCAACTGCTAACTTGAAACCGGTACGCAAGTATTATGTTTTAAAGTGATAGAAGAAAACTGTTTTGCGCGGCTCGAAGTATCAATTTACAAGTATTTCATATTGAGATTGTTAAATATAGGTAACAAAATAGAACTACATGCAATATACTAGCGCCATCTGTTCTTACTGTGTATAATTATTTTGACACATTAAAAGCGTCAGTCTGTAGAAAACCATCTGAAGTTTTATTAGAGATACTATTCCATATTTGGTTACATTCCCCTAGGCATATATAACATTAATTCAGGTAGGTAAATATTTTAACAGAGTTTTCTCTTTAGTAGGACATCTTGATTTCTTTTTATCTTGTATATTGTAAAAGCAGATATGTCGGCAGGAAAATTGTCATGTATTTTAAGTCTTTACTAAGCACTTTAAGCTGTTCAAACTGAAGTGAATTTAGCGAAGAATGCAAGACGCAACTGCACATCAATTGTTTTAAAGATTAGTTATGATGTTGAAACATTTGACGCTCAAGCTTTGATTTTTAAGCTAATTACGAAAACGAATGCTTACATAAGCAATATGAAAGTTACCGAAAAATAATGATAATATTTTCTAACGTAGACCAAAATACCAATAGTTTAAAAGCCTTAAACACTTCAGCTGTCAGCATATCGCGAATCATTACAACAGGATACCATCATCTTCCTGCCCTCGTTCCGTGTTATCTGGGATCCTGTCACCCGTCACGCTATCACTAAATACTTTTTCTTCATCTTTACTTTCCATCTATCCACATGCACTCTTTCACCAACATGCGTTTCATCCCTCCCCTTCCCATGATCGTACCAAGACAAACGATTCTTTTTCAACTTTTCATTCACTGGTACCACTTTCATACTTCCTGTAATATACTCATTTCTCATTTTATCCATTCACGTCACACAAGATATCAAAATCAGAATCAAAGCATTTATTTCAAATAGACCATTTGCTGGCAGTTTTGTATAGTCAAATGTCGGTCAGTCCAAGAAAAGTGAAGCTAAATTGCACGTTCCAAAGCGTAGATCTATATGGAGAAGAACGTGCCAGAAACTCCATGGACATTAATTGTGAGCACAATGTCGATAATGAAATAAAAATTTAAAATTAAAAGATAGAAACTGAATTAAGCCACTGGCAGCCAAGAGATGACCAGACCCATCTGACGGCATCCGTTCACGAGCATGACGCCTGCATCAGCCCCACTCAGCTCAACCATTTTGAAGGGAACTGAATGACCCAATAACACGTGCCACCAACAGCAAAAATTCATCTCAACATTCTCAACTCCGCTAGTAAGCAATATTTTTTCATCTGTTTTTTAACAGCCCAACATTCTAATCCTTACAGTAAGACACGTCTTATCACGGACTTGTACATTCATTACAACATTACACATTAGTCCAGTACGTTATGAAGTACCAGTCGAAGATTTATACACCTATAGTAGGTTCTTACGTTTCTAGCATACTAATTCCTTGTGTTAAGGATATAGTATAATAGATGTATGTACACTTATCCAATTTACTTTCTACATTGGCAGAATAGTCGACATCGGCTTTTTTTTCGATGGGTAAAATCATCCAATGACAACCCCCGCTCTTGGGCGGAGCGGGAGATAGAGTCAGACTCTTACTGACTAAAAGACCCACCCCGTTCCTTCAAGCCTTTATACCGGGGCTCGACCGTCCTTTCGGATAACCCTGGCCCCAGTAGGCTTCGAACCGGATGGGCCCTTGCTGT
This sequence comes from Mythimna albipuncta, assembly GCA_929112965.1. NCBI lineage: Eukaryota > Metazoa > Arthropoda > Insecta > Lepidoptera > Noctuidae > Mythimna > Mythimna albipuncta. Next base: position 19,265,131 of record OV815979.1, on the reverse strand, counting down.
TGCTGACAACTCCTTGAAGAGCGCGGGAACAGCGCGCGCCGTCGACGACTTGGGCTTGGTCCGGACAGTTACCGGACGGCCGGACAGCGAGCTATCCATTGCTCACTGTACGCAAGCCCGCGCCTACGGTGGCTGGAAATCGGGATCGGAATCCCGGCGGCGGCGAGAACGCTGTTGCCTGATGCGGTCGGCCTATTCCTTAGCGAGCATTACTGCTTCGCAGAAGTCGGCGACCGCCTGCCACTCCTCCTCGCTCTGGACCATGGCCTCGACCAAGGCCCAGCGCGGTCGACATCAGCTCTATTTGCCATTAATAAAAAATACAATAGAAATAGAATCATAACAACAGAACATCATACCTTCTAAATTTTGTAAAGAACTGCAGAAAGTAATTGAAACCCTTTCTCTTTCTAGAAACAAGCTACCCACAGCGAAAATCGAAGAAACCCTTACACAATTGTCAAAAGAGATCTGCGCTAAAGCTGATGAGCCCAAGCTGAACTACTCAGCCCTGTTCCAGAAGTCCTTGCTGCTGAAGACTTGCTGCTGCTGCTTCATTTGGCTAATCACTGGGGTCACCTACTTCGGGTTCAACCAGTATATCAGTCAGACCAGCCCCGATCCGTTTGTTAGTGTGGCCTTGGCTGGTGCTATACAGGTATTTACCATTCAAGTTTATTATTATTTATTATGAGCCCGTTGTGTCCCACTGCAGGGCAAAGGCCTCCCTTCCGTTATTCCACTCCACCATTCAAGTATTTTAGTTCAAATTAAAGAGATATGCCACTTTGACCATTTCAGCCAAAAACTGATCGTGCTTCAGTTTATACTGCGTGGAAAATCAAGTCAAATAACTTGTCTCGCCCTGGGTGGAACGAGAAACAGTGTTAGGCTTTTATTGACTATAACCCACTTGTGTTTCTTCAGAGTCACGTTGACTCTTTCAAACAATTCTAAAACCCGGGGGGGAAATAATAGAAACGATTATTTGCCGGTTGCTACCCATTAAGAAATAATTGGTTACGATTATGTTATGCTTAAACAGACGAAGAAATTAACACAGAACTACCATTTTACTTGTATATATTTCCGACTTCTGTTTGCGTAACTAAGATATCACGTTTATGTTATTCAATTACGAGACTAACACTAACACGTCCCTCATCTAATTCCAGATTCCATCAAACCTAGTCTCCATTTGGCTCATCAGGAAGCTCGGCAGGAGACTCACCACCACCGTCTTCTCCATCCTCGGAGGAGTCTTTGTAATCGTCCTGTTCTTCGTCCCCAAGATCTTCGCTTTGACCCTCACACTCGGAACCATGGGCGTCAGCTGTGCTGCCATCGTAGCTTCAACCATCTACATCTACACTTCAGAGTTATATCCCACAGTGATCAGGAATATGGGTATGGGAGCCTGTTCCACCGCCATGAGGATTGGTTCCATGCTTGCGCCATTCATTTCGAATACGTCGACGACCATCCCATGGTTGCCTACGCTGATCTTTGGGTTGGCTCCCGTTCTAGCAGGACTGGTGTGTTTCTTACTGCCTGAGACGAGAGGCAGGAGTTTGCCTGACAGTATTGAAGATATTAGGACTGAGTGAATAATTTAAGTTAATTTGTAGAAACTATAAGTTGACGATGAAATGGTTAGTGATAATGTTAGTGTAAATTGATATCATGCATAATGTCAATGAAATTATTTTGTACACTGGAATTTGTGATACCTCCAGTATTAATGTGATATTTTAACGTAGCATTCGGGAAAATCCCAATGCAGCTCTGAAAGAGTTTACTTTATGATATATGTACTAATAAAAATAGAATAAGATATTGTAAATAATTGAGTGATAATTATAAGGGTTTAAGTGATATTGCTGTAGTTAAATGTTTCAATTGTTCAGATTTAATACAAATACAAATCATGTAAAATAATTTCTGAAGTTTGCAATTTTTTCGACAAAATAAAAATTTGGAATTATATTTTTACTTGACTGAAAACTATTAATTACTAGAAGAAAGAACGCACGCACAGAATAAAGACAATAATTTTCGAAATGATATTAAAAGCTTATTTGTACTTTTTATAATATTAATAATTTCTCTAAAATTAATATTTGTATCAATGATTTGCTATTTTTTCAAATTTTTATGTTGCCATTCAACTTTACAATGACTGTGATGACAAGTAGAAAATAATTTTAATAAAACAACTGTTGGAACATAATTTTAATTTTATTTCTATTATTATCACTGTAGATTGGTGCTTGCTCTTCATCGTATTAAATGCTAAGTACTATGTAGCTGCCTCTGTGAATTTATAATTAAGTATTATAAATATGATTTATTTACATTTGTACCCGCATAGTTTTCAAGGATAAATTCGAAAACTATGCAGATTCTACACCACTGCGATCACCCTTTTCTCCGATTCCTTTTAGTCTATCCTTCGGTACTATTATTATTATATATACTTTATTGTACATACAAAACATAACAAAGAAAACTTATATCTAAAACACGTACAATGGGCGGCCTTATCGCATTCCGCGATCTCTTCCAGGCAACCTAGAATAGACAGTAATTGTCAGAACATGATATGGGCTGTCATAAGTTCAACAATAAAATTAGTACTATTTAAAATTAATTACATGTAAAATAATTATAATTGATAGATACACAGATACATAAATATGCAATATAATACATACATAAATACATACATACCAAATAATAATATATGAGCAATCATAAGAAAGGACGACTTTCGAAAAATCACAGCGACAAGTAGTGATCCTTAACAAGTCTCTTGAAGGCAGGCAACGATTGAGCGCGTTTTATATCATCCGGTAATGCATTCCACAGACGGGTAGCCTGGACAGTAAATGATTTATCTAAGAAAGTTGTGGAATGCACCGGCATCTTGAGTCGTAAGTTATCTGATGACCTAAGAGATTTAGAATGGGAGTCGCAAAGAAACTGAAAACGATTCTTGAGGTAAAGAGGGGTAAAAGGAGAAAAGAGTATATTATATAAAAGAGAAAGAATATGAGCATTCCGGCGAAGGCGAATTGGCAACCACTTGAGCTTCACACGAAATTCAGAAACATGGTCATATTTTCGCAAACCAAATATGAACCTTATGCAAAAGTTTTGAAGCCGCTCAAGTTTATCGAGTTGTTCTTGTGTAAGGTCAAGACTACTACTACTGGTACTAGTTCATATTTATCTCCTAACAATGCTTAAATTGCCATTTTACTGACTTCTCTTCATGTTTTAGTATAGGTGATCTATCTTATATCTAATTACTCCATAGGTTTTGACCATTGACATCAGCTAGCCCCTCTCAAGTTGAGTCCGTAAGGGAATTTCGCTCCGGTCCTCAAGTAGAAGTTTCCGCGTAAACTGTAAATAATACATCAGAAATTAAAATATGTTTTTTATTGACTTTTGCATCTTATTTATACCCGAAACAATACGTGCAATTTTAAAACATGCATACAGCCTATAGGAGCTAATTAAGAGTTGTTTAATGCGCTAAAGTATATGATCCACTGTAGTAAACAAAATTAAAAAATATAAGTAAGTTATTCTTCAGGATAAATGCTAGATCTATCTAGCATTTTTGTTTAAAATCAAAAACAAATAATTTAGTGCGATAGAAAAAATTAAAAAGATGACTATAAAAATAACTTTTATGCAATCATTTTAATTGTTTATCAGATTATTCTACCAGCAACGTTTTACCATTAACTTAATTTTAAATCTGTAGACTTTTAGTAATTAAGTAGCTAAGATGCTTCATATATGCAAGCATTGTATCTTTCTTTTTTTTATTTTGTGTGCAGTTCGAGAGTGCCCGCGCTTTTTAGGTCCTGTGGCCTTGACATTGTGAGCGAGATAGAGTGGGATGGAGCTATACAGTCTATATAGCTCCGTCCTTTTATTAACAGTTCAGATTAAGCCATCAATAGATCGCGTTAAGAGCTCCTTTTAAACAAACAGCGCCTAATCAAAACGTAAAAGCAACATAAACGAAACTCACTCGGGTGTAGCTCTAATGCCCATGAACACGGCAGGCTGCTCCATGCACTGTCCCCTGAGGAACATGTCGTAGTCCTGACACTTTCGCGCCAGGAAACTGTCTCCTGTCAGAGACTCTGACCAGAATGCCCAGGATCGCCAGTGGCTGCAGAAATCTGCGTATGGGAAAAAGAACAGGTTTGTCAAGTCTATAAAAAATTTTGAAGTGGGAAATTATCCAATGACTGTTTCAGCACTAGGGTGGAACTGGATGGCCTGTCAGACTTTTATTGAAAACACAGAATTTTCCCGGGCCTTAGCGGGTTATTCAACTGGTTCAGTGAACCTTTGGGGCCTGAATAGAGCCGTTTTGAGGAATTTGAACGATCCAACGTTGCATCGCTGGTTTATACAACAATATTTTTTATTTTATGCGAAACCTGAATAACAGTTTTTTTCAGAATCAGCTACTGAATCGATTTCAATAATTTTTACACCATGTTATATTTTTTCGCAAAAATTATTGTTAAAGGTCACAAGTTGAACACCAAGTACAACACAGGCACGTGCACAACACGTCATGGCAGGTCATAGCGATCTTAAGGCGCCAGCAAATAGCCAGGTGCCAGTGTAAAACTAGCTTACAGATACAGTTCTGAGATATTGTACATACACCCCTACTTTTTAATTGGTACAAAAAAGGGGGTCTATCTGTACCCGTCACTAAATCTAATCTAATCTAAATCGAAATTCTAAAATTGACCACGAAAAGGTAAATTCATCATAGAATCAATCAAACATAACAATTGCTAGTAGAAAATACTGCGGGCAGTGTTTTTCCTTAATAATTGTCACTTATTCTTTCAAAAGCCTGCACAATATTTCCATAAATTGAGTGACATTTTGGGACATAAACCAACGCTAATAACTTTGCTGTTTATGAATATTATTTATTGAGATTTTATTTATAAAATAACAATGGCTTTTCTAATAAGCCCTATAAGTATTTGTACTAATTAAAAAATAGTGGTGTATATCCTTTACATAAAATTACTAGACATGTGTTTCGGGTTTCGTTTATACTAAAACTTATGTTGTAATGGCTTCTTACCTTCATTAGTAAGCGGCACAGTTGCGGACAGACAGCCGGGCTGCTTCGCCTGCCCGCCATTGGGCCAGAAGTCCGCATGTCCGGTGGCCACGGGTGTGCCATACCCGCCGCCGTCCGTGTGTATGACGTCCACGAAGCTCGCGTCTGATGCGGTCATAGGTGGTGCTGCTAGTGGCGGGTAGAAGCCTGGGTAGGCTGGGTCTAGGCCGGTCAGTCTGTGAAGAAAGGCAGTTGATATTTAGCATCCGCAGTTACCACAGACCTATAGAAGTGAACAGGGAACCGAGAGGTAAGTCAAGTCAGTCATTGCACAAGTGTGTCTAGTGGGCAACTGCCAAATGATGGTGATCAAGTTGTTGTAAATGATACTACCTTCTGCCAGCGGCTTCGCCCGCGTGACAGTAGAAAATATAATAGCGTTACTCAATGATAAAGTAGCATTCTATTGGTGAAAGATTTAATATCGACCCAGTAGTAGTTTGTTCATTACAAACGATGTTTTATTGTGTATCAGCAGGATTTGTGTGACGTTAGATATTTTTGTAGTTCGTATGTGGTGGCATAGATGGCGCTACTAACCACAAAAGCCCTGTCTTACTTCTCGTATGAGAAAGCTTATAATATTATCATGTGTTCCCACTACTAGGACTCAGGTCTCTCTAGGAGAGGGAAAAGGCCGTAATCGACCACGCAGGTCCAGTGCAGTTGGTGAATGTCACATGTCTTCGAATTTTTGTTTCCTAGGGTATGCCGGTTACCTCACGGTGATTTTCTTCACCGTTTTGGGAGCAGTGGTGATGAATTACAACTCGTAAGTGGGGCCCGTTACCACTCGGCTACTACTGCTCGTTCATTTCATAAATGCTTAATATTAAATGCATAGCTGATGTTTCGAGTATCTGACTGTAGCAATTCGGGCGTTTGTTAGTCAATTATTGACAGGCGCAAAGTCGGTTTCGTATTTTATCTTGCTACTATTAGCTCCCTAGTTCGGTCTTCAGTCATTTATAATAAATTACTTAGTTTAGGGAGACTTTTGTGAAGAGAAAATACTAGGGTAGTCACAGCCCACTTGGCCTCTACTTGGACTCTCTCTACCCATCTGGCAAAGAGATCTCCCTCTCAACTATAGATCAAATATAAATATATAATTAACTCTCAAATATATATAATTGTAATCATTTTAGATAACATTTTTAGACAATTTTTAAGAAAAAAAAAATCATGTTTGGGATTGTTTACATTTAGTTAACTACACAAATAAAGTATAGGTAGTAAGTTTTAACCCTGACTTTTAATTTGACCTACAGCCAGTCTCACTTATAAGAACTTGATCAGCTTCGTCATTATCGAATGTATTGCTGATGCCAGGGTCGACATAACTCACTTATATAACTCGTTAGATTATGAATATGCTTAATTATAATAATTAGATATTCTATCAAGATATCACTAAGGTTAGTTACTACACATCCTCGTTCATTCACTTCGACTGTGGAACTTTACTGTCGGTTTAACATTCAAGGTTTATTATTGAACTTAAAATCATAAAATTATGGATACACAACAAAACGCACACAATAGTGGAAACGAAACTAGTATGAGATGAGCAGCTCAAAAGGTTCTCACTGAATTGCGATCCATTTTTGTTTTTTATTTATAGGGTCACGCAAGCTTGACCGCTATCTCAACAGACGGAACCCAACGATGCAGTCCGTTTTTTTTTAGGGGGGAAAATCATTTAAATGACATCTCGTCGGAGCGGGGGTAGAGTGTCAGACTTTTACCGACTAAAAACCTACTCCTGTTCCTTTTGTGCTATTGTTCCGGGGCCCCGGGGATCTTTTTCGCATCACCCATGGCACCAGTAGGCATCGACCCTGCTGGACCCCTACGGTTGCTGACAACTCCTTGAAGTGCGCGTGGAACACTACCGACCGTGCGTACGGTTACTGGAAGGTCAGACGGCGAGCTTCCCATTGCTCGCCATCATTGGCAAGCCCGCGCCTACAGTGGCCGGAAATCGAGATAGAACTGAAGCGTGAGGGCCATTACCTCGCGCGTGCTGCCACCTCCTTTGCTAGCATTACTGTTTCGCAAAAGGAGGCGACCGCTTGCCACTCCTCCTCGCTCCGGACCATAGCCTGTACCAAAGCCCGGCACGAGAAATCGCTGCCACCAAGCGCCTCAACAACTCGGCGTCGATGCTCATGAATTTGAAACCTTGTCTCGTCGAGTGGATCATTACCAATAATCCTCTTGGCTTGCCTCTGTCCTTGTTTCTTTATTAATCTTCGATCTTTAAGTCATCATAATGAAAACTTAATATTCACATATTTTAGCAGTACTTTTACCTTGGCACCGTATATCCTCTGGACTTGAGATACCTAGCAGCATACGCGATTAGATGACTGCCCATGGAGTGACCGACAAGGTGCAGAGTCTTGACTGGGAGACCTCGCTTCACCAGCTTCAGAAGTGCCTTGCCTACGTGCTGGCCTGCCTGGAAAGACAATAGAGAGTGTGTTAGATCATATAGTTCCATTTTTAGGTCAAGATCGCCAATGAGGCTGAGGGTGTTGATCAGGTATGACCAGGTAGGTATGTTGGTGGATCAGGATACACTATATTGCCGTGGGTGCTGGCTGTATGGCTCGCTGCTTGAAAATTGAGACAGTGATAATGACGTCACGCCACGTATTTATGATTGCTATAAGAACTTCAAGATCCAAACAGTTTTCTAAAGCTTCAGGGCAAATCTTTTTATAGGTATTATTTTCCACGCAAATGTTTTGAAAATATTGTTCTCCACGTTTAATACTAATTGTATACCTTTGTACGTAAAGCATAGTCCTCAGATAAAGGCCCAGGATCCAAGGGTATCCAAGCCTTTTCTAAGCCTGCTTATTAACTCATCTATTCGACCACTAGTCTGTTATCATGTCCATTCGCAGTACTGGATGAACCACGTAGACTTTTTGATCATCATTTCTGGCAAAAGACTTCCCTGCTGAACTTAGACCTTCCCCAAACTTAGGCCTTCCCAAGGACGTAAAATAATTTGATAGCCAAAATTATTATTATTTGTGCTTGTTGACTGGCTTCGTTCACAGTAATTCTGGTCATTTCTGGTAACACAAACGCAATCTTCTTACACCAGGCAAAGTCTTGGCGATGATGACGTAGTTCCCGAAGGCGATGTTGGACCAGTCCAGCAGCAGCACGTTGTAGTCTCCTCGCTGAAGGTAAGCAGACACCACGGTGGATATGCTTTCGTCCGTTGATAGTTCTACGTAGCTGGAAGATGTAAAGAAATAATGTGGATATGGATGTAGAGTTCTGTTGATTATAAAGTTTTTATGTGAGGTAAAAAAAAACAAGGAGAAAGAAGAGGCAATGAGATGTAAGTCCAAACGGAGATCGTTGTTGAACACAGGACACATAATGGCATAAATCTATATTTAAAATTAATCTGTAGAAGGTTTTAGTTGTGCGCGCATCACGTAAAATGGACAATCTCAAAGTAGAAAACTTTTATGCATTAAAATCGTATGTAACTTGATTTAACTGAGGCTTTGTTTCATCGCGATCGGTTGACTATAAATCGAAAGATATACTACATTCATTGACTGTTAGACGATACCAGGGATGTTAGAGAGCTCCATTCCCGTAACCGAAACTATCGGATAACCGATATAAAATAATATCCATAACCGTAATCGAATCCGAAATAAAAGTTTCAGATAATATCGGATAGGGGAGGAGCCTAATTGCGACACATTATGACAGGCTGTCATAAAGTGTCGCGTCGTAAAATATAAATAGTATTTATATTTTACTTCTCAAATTCATTAAAAATCTAATATCCGTAACCGAAATTATCCGAAACTAACGGATAATCCGAAATAATTTCATATCCATATCCGTATCCGGTATAATAATCATTTCTATATCCGTATCCAATACGTATCCGAAATTTCATATCCATAACATCAATGGGCGATACCAAGTTCCCTGCGTCACCTAGTAAAGGAATAAATACCAAACAACTTTTCACACAACTAAACTTTTAGGTAATATTTAGATTAGCTTTTATATAACGTACTAGCTTTTGCTCGCGGCTTTGCCCGCGTACCTAATATAGCCTATGTCACTCAGGAATAAAACAGCTTTCCACAGGTGAAAAAAATTTTGCAATCGGGCCAGTAGTTCTAGAGATTACCTCCTACAAACAAAAAAACTAGATGTTAGAATTGTTGTGTCATTTGTTTAGACCTCAGAGATCCTAGTGGAAGAAGATTTACAGACAATATACCTGACAATATACCATTATGCGATTTCGGCGGTCTCTCCAACCCTGTGCCTTTAACTCTCGCCGGAACGCCCATACCAATCTGTTCTGACTTTCGGTACCTCGGGTCACTCGTCCAAGGGGATAGCGAGGTAGACCGAGACATAACACGTCGGATCAACGCAGGATGGATGAAATGGCGACAGGTCACGGGAACAACTTGTGACCCACACATGCCCCTCAAGTTGAAGGATAAAATTTACAAGTCCGTCATAAGACCTGTCATACTGTAAGGATCAGAATGTTGGGCTGTGAAAAAGAAGGATGAAAAAAGATTGCATGTAGCGGAGATGAGAATGTTGAGATGGATGTGTGGTGTGACGAGAATGGGTAAAGTGAGAAATGAGTATATTAGAGGAAGTTTGAAAGTGGCGCCAGTGACTGAAAAGTTGAAAGGTAATCGGTTGTCTTGGTATGGTCATGTGAAGAGGAGGGATGAAGCGCATATTACTAAAAGAGTTCTGAGTATACATGTAGATGGATGGAAGGCCGAAAAAAAGATGGATGGATTGTGTGAAAAGTGATATGAAAGAAAAGGGAATTAGTGATAGTTTGACGGGTGACAGGACAGAATGGAAGAAGAAAACGTATTGCGCCGACCCCAAGTAATGTGGGATAAGGGCAGGAAGAAGAAGAAGATACCATGGTCTTATCTAAATAACACTAAAGAAAAGAAGAATTACAGTAATATATTACCCATGAGCGTAGATGACTGTAGGTCTCTTGACGTCAAACTCAGGGTCCGTCAACAAAGACTTGACGTTGCCGATCCGGTAAGACGATGGAGATGTGAGATTTGTCCTGAAAATAACAAATTATTGGCGGATATACATATACGTAAGAGCTTTGATTCTGTGAATAACTGCAATACGTACAGTTCGACGACAAAACGATTCACACATCACAGTATTTATTTATTTATTCCATTTTAAAGAAGGCTTACAGACTAACAAAATAAGTGATACAAAAAGTTTGATATTTTCAAATCGCTAATTACAAGCCTCCACATGTAGACAAAAAAAAAATATTTTAAAGTAATATATCGCGATGGAAAGTACATATCATAATATTTTTTTTTTTGCCGATAAACCTTTCAACGACGGACGATTCGAGACAGGCAATCGTTTTAAGGCTAACTCACAGTGGCGCAGAGTCGCTGTCGTCGTGTCGTTTCCTGAGTGCCTAGTGTTTTACTTGAGCGTGGAACCCAATACAGAAATACGCTTGTACGATATGACTATATACAGAAAGCACAGTTAATAGAAATCTCTATTCCTAGACTGCACGTTTCGCCGAAAACTTTGTTGTTAGAAAACATTGTTTGTAGACATCTCGGTACATAGGAAGCACTGTTGACAGAAATCTCTGTTCATGGATAGCACTTCTTGCCGTAAACTTTTTCATAGAAACCACTGTTTCCAGATACCTTGGTTCACAGAAAGCGCCTCTGGAGAAAAAAACTATTAATATTTATTATATTACTAAATTTCGCTTTTCTGCCTCTCTATCCATACAAAAAACACGTTTATTTCATACAAAAATGCCATTTTAATCAAAAATGAAGCAAAACGAAAGCAATAGATGAAATTGAAAACAAAACAAACTCTTTAGCTTTATAATAGAAACAAAAAAGTACTCGATATAACTTAAAAAATATTGTTTATACACTAAACTTCAATATTATTATTTTTTCATGTGCAAAATATGAGCTAATCCACCTAAAAAGGCTAATAAGTCGATCTCATCATCATGATATGTGGTCAGTGTTTGATCGCACATATGACATTCCCAAGACACAAAACGTCTTGGAATCTTGGCATGAACGCTGGACTACACTTCTTAACCGTAAGAAATGGAATGTGTTTAAAACTATAAAAGAATTTTCAAAAGAGGTAAAATACACAGAATGTGAAATTGAGCGCATCAGGGCGTCAGAGCCCATGCCAAAGCGTCGTCGATCTCCACAAATTCAATACGAAAACAGAATGCAAAAGCACTTGTCTCAAAGAAGTGAGATGGACTTATTAGCCTTTTTAGGTGGATTAGCTCATATTTTGCACATGAAAAAATAATAATATTGAAGTTTAGTGTATAAACAATATTTTTTAAGTTATATCGAGTACTTTTTTGTTTCTATTATAAAGCTAAAGAGTTTGTTTTGTTTTCAATTTCATCTATTGCTTTCGTTTTGCTTCATTTTTGATTAAAATGGCATTTTTGTATGAAATAAACGTGTTTTTTGTATGGATAGAGAGGCAGAAAAGCGAAATTTAGTAATATAATAAATATTAATAGTTTTTTTCTCCAGAGGCGCTTTCTGTGAACCAAGGTATCTGGAAACAGTGGTTTCTATGAAAAAGTTTACGGCAAGAAGTGCTATCTATGAACAGAGATTTCTGTCAACAGTGCTTCCTATGTACCGAGATGTCTACAAACAATGTTTTCTAACAACAAAGTTTTCGGCGAAACGTGCAGTCTAGGAATAGAGATTTCTATTAACTGTGCTTTCTGTATATAGTCATATCGTACAAGCGTATTTCTGTATTGGGTTCCACGCTCGTTTTACTTTAACGTCACATTTATGACGTTCGGCGCTCCGATTGGCCCGCTCTAAGCTCTTAACCAATCAGAGATCCGAACGCGGTTAACGTTAAAACAACTCGCACTCAGAGCACTGGTGTTCAACTATAACGCGCGGGGACTTCCCAGGGAACTTACCATATGTTAAAAGTGAGTCGTGCGAGAGAGAAAACGGGATGAAGCTTTACACCCTATTTAACTCCATCCCTTTAATCGTTCAGTTCAGGTCCTAAGAGCTCGTGGTAGAACTGCAGTCTTGAGACTTTTGAACATTCTTGAATGATTCTCATGCTCGTCAGCTAACGCGATTCAATATTTGCATAACAGTATCTTTTTTTTTTTTTTTTTACAGTATCTTAACATGGGAAAATAGAGTTGAATATACTCTACTCTGCGGCAGTGTGAGTTCAGCCTAAAGGTTACTTAGTTCATAATATAGCATAAACATATTCAGCCTTGTAATATTCCCAGTAATGGGACAGGACTCTTCTCTAAGAGAGGGAATGGGCTGTAACCCGCCACGCCGTCCCAGTGCGTGTTGGTGGATGTCACATGCCTTCTAGGACATGCCGGTTTCCTTACGATGTTTTCCTTCACCATTTTGAGAGCAGTGGTAATGAAATAAATTACACAAAGTAATTTACCTGGCTGGGTGTGAAGCCGCGACCTCGTAAGCCGGGGTCGTTACATTGTTCATCATTGAACAAATTGCGAAGAATTGTTTCAGAAATCTTTGAAAGTTTTGCAATTGACATTTAGAAACTAATACTTTGATTGATGAACATCAGAGCTCAATATTTGTCAATACTTTTTTTTTTTTTGCAACGTAACATTAAATTTGCAATAAATAAATATTTTGGATGGCAGCATTAAATTCTTTGCTCTTTACATAACAGTCAAAACAAGGAAGGATCGTATTACCTATCTACTTGGTCTACTCCCATTTGCTACAAAGATTTGTCAAATTATCTACTTAAATTATTACAAGATAGTTTAGACCGCTTGACCCAAGACAATGAATAGAATGATGTATTTAAGTCATCAAAAGGCAATTTGTAGTAGGTTGCATGACTTACCTGTAATATCGGATGATTATATCTGAGACTATTGGAGACCTGCCGGGGGCCACTGAAAGAAGGAATGGTTGGTACTGGTTCAGGCTACAAATAAATATATTGACAAGTTAAATGAGATGTGTTGTTACTTTAGACACAAACAGATTACAAAAAATATGGAAGTCTGTCTGTCAGTCATACTATACGACAAAATTTCGCGTGAGTCTGATACTGTATGACAAGATATCGCATGTGCCTGATATTATACGACAAAATGTCAATGGTGTCTGAAACTGAGTAATAAAGTTTCCGTAGTAACTGATACAGTGCAATCAAATGTTGTGTCTGTCTCACACAGTACGACGAAATATCGCGAATGTCTGTCACTAGCCGGGGAAATGGAGGGAAGTGTTATACTCACTGCTCAATCCTCGTTCTATTGTTCGGAAGCTGGATGCAGTAAACGGCAAGGAAGGAGGCCTCTGTCCCTCACATGATAGCACCACTAGAAACATAAGAATAAAGTTTATAAAAGAAGTATGCCAATATTTGAAACTGTAATTTTTGATAATGGTCGACAGTTTTAAATCTGAATAAAATTCCTGGAGGTTGTTATAAAACTAATGTAAATAGAGAGAATGTATATATTATTTTAAGGTATATTAATGTGACTTCTTTTGCTTCCTACACACTATGGTCTACATTTCTTTTTGATTTCTCCTTTCGCAGGTCTGCTGGAAGAAATTTCTTTGGAAATAAGCAGTACCTTTGTACTAATGTCTCTTATGGATGATCTTTTCCTGTTATTTTGTACGTACATAAATAGTAAAATAAATAAATAAAAGTGTATATAAGTATAATAATATATAATATATAATACTTGTTATTTTAGTCCATATTTTTTTTTTTAGTTATGTTGCGTGAAAATCTCTTGAAAAACGTCCTCAAAAAACAAAATCACCCGTTGCGATTTATCGCGCGTCATGTCTCTGTGTTCGTAACTACGAGAGCCTTTACGACTCTTCACCCGTACTCGACGAAACACTTTTATCCGATTTCCGTAAATAAGAATAAAATAAAATACCGGCCTATCTAATTTATTGTTGATTCGGATCGAGAATCACTAACCTAATTTAGACCAGAAACCAGATATTTAGAGCCGAACACATAAGTCCCGCCTTTGAGGAGTGGCTGGAGAGACCTCACGGCGTTCTCACCTTCGGCGTTCTCACGATCTGCCTGACGCAGATCCTCACCGGACATGGTAAGTTCCTTGTATGTAGTTACCTACATACACCGTTAAATATTGGTCGTTTTAATCCCGTGGATGGTCGATCCGGCACATGAAACAAACGCTTAGCTGAGCGAGTCCAATGACCTGTAGGTAGGAGTCGGCGTTGCGTACTAACTACCTACAGGTTATTGAACTCGCTCACCTGACGTATTCTTAAAGAAATTAATTTCGTACATGCGGAAATTAATACGAGTTTTGAAAAAAAGATGCTTTATTTTTTAATTTTATCTTTACAAATCGATAGTGTTTCATGTACCAGCTCGACCTTCCACGGGATTAAAACGGTTAAAATTTAGCGATGTATATCCATGGTCAGATTTTGATAGTCATTATTTTGCACACTATCCTATAGTGTGAATAGGATTGAGTGGTAAAAGGAGAAGACATTTGTCCTACAATGGGACAATAATATAGCTAAGCTTTAATACTAATAATTCACAAGTTATTGATGATGTGTGGTTGATCGTACATACATTTAAAAGCCGTTATTTGAAATGGATCTCAGCAAATGCAATATCCTCATGGGTTGAAAGTTATAAGTCACTAGTTGTTGCCAGCGGCTGCGCCTGCGTGAAAGTAGAAAATTGTTCCAAGGCAACATACTTGCGGGGAAAAAGTATCGTATACAGTTCGATTCCATGACATGTTCTACGCTTGTGCCAAGTTTAATCGATATCAGCTTAAGGCGTATAGTCCCATGAACCATCTGGCCGAAATTATGTGAACGCAACTCTCGCACTCGCCTAGGCGGCAGTACGCCAATCTGTGCATTTATTTGCGGCCAGCAGCGCCCGGAAAGCGCTTTAAATTTATTTTCTCTGCGAGATATTGATTGATTTACATATGCAATGTTCACTTTGAAGAATATTTAACCACCAATTTTTATGTGTAAAAATGTTTCTAAAGATCCAAGCCGTTTCGAAGGAGTAGGGAAAAGTTGCGAAAAGTTGCGAAATTGCTAAATATTTTTTTTGACAAAAGTATTAATTGCACGAAAAAATCAAATGTTGATATTATTGTTCATGAATCTATAATAAACATATATTTTTTTCAAACCAATTGACCTAGCCGTTACGGAGGAGTAGGCCTCAGAAAATCACTGTTTTATGACACTTTTCGGGCGCTTGGCCCTTAACCATTTGAGTGTACAAAAATAACAAATTAATTCAGTAAACCCCAAGCGAACGCAAACATTCGCTCTTTCATTGTCTTTATATTGTGTCTCTAATTAAGGTATTCGAAAGGTTAAATTAGTTGTTTGTGTGTGTGTGTGTGTGTCTAGAGTTACTTCTTCTAGTACACCTCCTCTTCCTGCTATCAGACCTCCCAGCCTCCTCGTGCCAGCTTACCATCTTTTTATAAAACATTATTTTTTGTATATGCAAAACCTGAATTTTTCCAGAATCAAAAACAGAATCGATTCCAATCACTTTTAACACCATGGTAATTTTTTTCCCAAAAATCACAAGTTGGACTGGGACACCATGTCGACACTAAGTACAACACAGGTCACTGTCGATCATAACGGGCATTAGGCGTGGCGTCAGCGCACAACTGGGTGCGGGAGCAAAACTCCTCAAGCGCCCGGATGGATCGGTGACCATATACCTATTTATGCGGACAACCGAGTTACATCTTCTTTTTCTTCTTCTTCCTACCCTTGTCCCATTTTATTTGGGGTCGGCGCAACACGTTTTTTTCTTCCATTCTGTCCTGTCACTCGTCACGCTATCACTAACTCCCTTTTCTTTCTTATCACTTCTCACACAATCCATCCACCTTTTCTTTGGCCTCCCTCTCCCTCTCCATCCATCCACATGTAAATTCATAACTCTTTTAGCAACATGCTTTTCATCTCTCCTCTTTACATGACCATACCAAGACAAACGATTTCCTTTCAACCTTTCAGTCACAACCGAGGACAACCGAGTTACTTAACAATCTTATTACTTTGACATAAATTCTATACCTAAATAAAAATACTAGACACGTGTTCCTGGTTTCGCATAGCTATACAAAAAATAATGATGACTGAATAATGACGTATACTCGTACCTAAATATACTCTGCGTTTTGGAAATATAATCATTATGCGTACAGCTAAGGAGTTGAATTCCTTGCCGGAGTCTGTTTTCTGATAGCTATAACCCAGAGGCCTTTAAGTCAAGAGTGAATAGATTGCTTCTAGGCAAGAGTGCTCCATCGTCGGCCACATCATCGCTTACCTTCAAACGGTCAAACGCGAGCCTATCCATAACCTTTCAATTGTGATAATTACAGACACAATTGAAAGACAATAGGTGCGCGAACGCCGGCGTTCGCTTGGGGTTTAATGAATTAATAAAAAAAACTTTACCTCACAAGGAACCTATAGCACAATTCACGAATTATGGCGGCCGTGAAGTTTGCGCAGAAGGCTGCGCAGTAACGTGATTTAGGAACCAAATGACGTCGTGCGTGTGCTAGAAGAGTGTAGTATGCGCGAAAGTTAGCAAAGGCTAACTTCACGCCCGCAATCATTCGTGAATTGTACTGTACATTCGAATTTAGAAGGAGGGATTCCTTCTAAATTCGAAAAACACTATCTCTTTTACAAATTTTGTGCCCTACTGGGCGATATGGTCGCTAAGCGACAATGCCCTTTAAACAAATTAAAAAAAAAGTTTGTGCCTGTCTTACTGACACGGACAAAGCATTCCATAGTCGCAATTTTTTAAGACATAAAATCACGCTTTATCTCCGAAGTGTTGGGCAGTAAGTTTCTATAATATAAATACAATCACAATTCGATCCCATGACCTTGTACATACATACTTAGTGTAGACCTTGCGATCACTACACCGAGGCATTAGATTCCAAATTAAATCTACTTTCTGTAACACTATGTATTTTTAGGGTTCCGTACATAAGTCGCAAAAACGAAACCCTTATAGGATCACTTGGTTGTCCGTCTCACTGTTTGTTAAGATCCATTTCTCAGGAACGCGAGGAGATATGAAGCTGAAATTAAGAGCGACCTACCCGAGGTAAATTTTCATACAACCGCTCTTACGTGATTATGATGTTACTACACATCTTTCTCCAGATAATTTGGAAACACAGATATCATGTAAATATTATTTAGACCTCTATATAAATAAAAATATAAAGTGTATAACTAATCCAGTAAAAACCTCCGAAAATCTTCTATTTTACGTGAACTTTGGCCCTTCACATATTAAAAATATAAAAAAGTACATCTAGAGAAGCCTTGCACATTTAATGGAGATTCTGAATGACGACAATTTTTCTCAAAACACTTCTATGGGTTTAAAAAAATACACGTATTTCTTGTAACAAGTTTTGTAAAATATTCCAGTAAATCACAGAATTACCGAATGCCAACAGAGGTTTCAGGCGTTATTTATCTTATTTTGCGTTGCCTCGTCTTCAAGCATCGTATTGGGTTGCGTTAGATGAAGCAAGAAGCTTTTAAACCATATTCGATGTTGATGTTAGGCGAATGGGGAAGGGGTCTCTTAACATCTAATACTCAGCCCCCCTAGCCAAGTTACAACCGTTTCGCTTGCGTCGAACGCTTCGAGTTGACCTTGCCGCCAATTCTTTTGTTCTGACCACGTGACAGAGCGTTGAGACGACGTCATTCCCGTACATTTGAAGCTTTCTACAAGCGTTAACTATTGCAGATTTGCAAGTTGGCTAGGGGTACAGGTCTACTATCTCAAGCAGTAGTGAAAAAAAAAGTAGGTAAACAAAATTCAACGCAATCTAAAGATCCGATTGTAATCTAATCGATGCACGTTTATTCGATATCGACTACGGTAAGATGATGTAGTTTTTCGATAGCAACTCATGGTAAGAGCCGTTTTGCTCTGTTTACGCGCGTATTTTGACACTCGTTATGAAATCCAAACCTATAGGGTGCTTTCCGTTCATCTAGAATCCTAAAATGCATGAAGCAACATCTCGTAGCACAAGTATAGAAAAAGTCATAGAATTATAAATTAATACCCAATAATGTCACATAATAAAATGGATGAAATAAAAAGAATTTTTGCAAAAAGCGGCTAGATGACTAAAGCAACAAATAGAGATACATGGAAAATCTTTTAGGAGGCCTTTATTCAGAATATTGAGATACATGGATTTTGTTTAAGCATGTTAGATAGCAAGTTAAATGTGTATTTATACAAAAAAAAGTTATTTAGTCATTGGATAAATAAAAGGCTATAATAATATAAATGTCACAAAAAATAACATTTTTGTGATTCGGAAAACCTAAGAGGCTAGATTCAGGAATTGAATCGTTACATACTTAGGTAAGTTTGTACGGGACCCTTGGTGCACGAGTCTAGCTCGCACTTGACCGGTTTCTTTCCTGGAAGCTCGCAGTAGTATGTTAACACAAGATAATTATGTACTATACAAAATAACACACTGTTACGGGTTTACATTGAAATAGTCAGCCAGGGCCGCCTGCCCTCGACTGCATTTAATTTTACAACCATCGGAATTTACCTTGGTCCTCAAACCGGATTGTTTACTCACTTACAGAGGATGTGTTTATCTTAAATTGTGACAATGTAATATAAAGTATGAAGTTAATTCTTCATGTACCGTGAGATTATCCCACAGAGCCCAAATTCATAGTGCCGGCAGAATATATTATAGCGTGACTGGTAATTAGTGACCGATACTTATTACACGTGATTGTACTCATGATTTCAAACAACTTTCTCAAAGAAACTTTTCGTATAAATTCGCGCTCGCCGCGGTCATCCATCGGTGCCCATCGGTATTCACGTTTCGCGAACTCTGATGGGTTCTCAGGGACCCAGCCGGGTCGAAGCCTACTTGGGCCAGGGTTATCCGAAAGGGCGCTCGAGCCCCGGTATGAAGGCTAGAAGGAACGGGGTGGGTTTTTTAGTCAGTAAGAGTCTGACACTATCTCCCGCTCCGCCCAAGGGCGGGGGATGTCAATGCATGATTTTTCCCACCATAAAAAAAAAAAGCGGCGCGGGTGCTCTATCACTATTGTAGGTAAGGTACATGAGACAACGGTGTTACGCAGCTAATTGCTGAGCTTTGTTATTGTGATAAAACTACTGAGTATAAAAAAAGTTTCTTTGAGGAAATTGTTCGTAAACATGATTACAATCACGTGTATAAGTATCGGTCACTAATTACCAGTCCCGCTATATATTCTGCCGGCACTATGAATTTGGGCTCTGTGGGATAATCTCACGGTGTCACCAAGCTGTCACCCTATATTCGCTATTACTGATATAATAGCGTATGTATTCCATTTCCCATTCATATTTTTCAGTGTAGGTAATACACAGTGTTTCTTGTCCATAGTAAAGCTGAAGTTTGTTTGTTTGATTGAACGCGGTAATGTCAGGAAATTTTGAATTTCGAATTGAAATCGTTATTTGTTATATGAGAGCGCAAAGTTGCTTTTTAACTGCATGCTCAATTTTGATGACCGAGCAAGCGAAGGATTCTAAAATTAAAAATTAGCGAGAGAATCAAAAGGAGCTGTCAGCAAACCAGGGTGCCAAAGCCTACTTGGTTCAGGTTCGACCCCGGTACGAAAGTCAACGAAGGAACAGGAGTGGGTTTTTAGTCAGTAAAAGTCTGACACTATCTCCCGCTCTGCCCAAGAGTGAGGGATGTCATTGGATTATTTTCCCACCTACAAAAAAAGTGTTTTGGTCCTGCATAGTAACCTTTTTTTTAATAAATAAATGTAAAAATAGTTCATAATATTGGATTTTTAAAAGAAAATTTTACATCGGTGCCCGATGATGAGTCGTTGATGATCTGTTATTTTTACCGGTCTACTGCGTACAAAACCTTGTTCAATAAAGAAATTTACTTAAATAGTATAATAATACGAGTAATTTGTTATCCGTTTAACATCAAAATTAACAAAAGTAAGTAAATAAAATTAATTGGTGCTAAGCTTCCGTACAGTTTCCGTATTTTTTGACGCATTTATTTTAAAAAAGATTAAATGTTAATTGCTGGCCTTTATCGTGGTGGCACAGTGGTAAAGGTCCCGACTTACGAGTAATAGGTCGCGGGTTCAAACCGTGCTCTCAAAACAATGAAAAAAAACCACGCGATGAAATCGGCATGTCCTAGAACCTAACATCGAAGATATGTGATATATTATCTACCACCCTGCACTAGGCCTACGTGGTGGATTACGGCCTAGTCCCTTTCCAGGAGAGGGAACCTGAGTCCCAACAGTGGGAACATTATAAGACTGGTTATGCTTAACGAAAATGCTGTGCTTAGTCAGAAGGCTTAGCTACCCAAGGGGCAAAGGATTATGCTCGGATATTCCTCGTGAGCGAATCAGAAATGAATGTATGCACAGAAGAACCAGGGTTGTCGTATCGACGTAGCCTAAACGATATTCAATACTACATGGGAAGTAGGGTGGATTGCCTATAAGTGAATCATTGCTGAAAACTGTCTATCTCGATGTTGAGTTTGTAGCAAGGACTCGTGTATTAAGTTTGATAAGTAACTTTAGAATACTAACGAAGCCGTTGGAATTATTATTATAAATATTCTTAGTGACTTGCACAAAAAATAATATAATATATAGGCCAAATAATCACCAACATTAAGTGGCAGCTAGCAGGGCACATTGCTCGCAGAATTGCTCTGCAGAGAATACAGGCATGACGTTAGAATTCGCGAAAGAAAGAAAATGAATTCATGTAGCAGGCACATCACAAAGCATACCAACAATAGCTACAAACTTACATAATTATTTAAATAGTGCAATTCCGGTATGGAGTTTTTTTCCGAATAGCAAAACAAAATGTGACGTAACAACAAATGTACAGTCTTCAGATTTATTCATATATTCGTGCTATAAGACCTTGCTTAATGCCACATTTTGGGATTCTGGGTTACACCTATGAATTTTGATTTCTTCGAGAGCCTCGAAATGTTTTGCCATATAAACCGAAGTATTTTGTTTACTCGTTAACTTACAGCTTAAAGAGTCCGCAGATGTGTATGTATGCTCAGGGCATATAGTTTTAATTTGAACTCGATACCTCCACGCGTTCCCGAGTCTTAACAAACAGACAGACAGACGGACAACAAAGTGATTGCGACTGTTTTTCCTTGAGAGGCACGAAACCATAAAAAAAGAAAAATAATATAATTGTGGGCTTCACAGAATCACAGCTGCACCAAAATAGATTCAGTGCAGTATAAATACTAAACAACTAGTGCCTGACGCTGGTTTTCAACTGAACCTGAGGTTGTGACACTTCGGACGACGCACGTCACTGACGTGTTTAAGTGAAAAAAAAAAACCTAATGGACAATAAAATGGCCACCAATTTAGTACCGAACCTACACTCAACAAGGAAAGTTTATGTTCGTACAAAATTGAGAATTTTGACATGTTTGCGAAACAAAGTTACGTAATGACGAAAATTGGGGCTATTATCTTTGATATTAAATGAACTCTGAAGGTCTGACCTGGTTCGTATTGCAATTCGATTTGATTGCATTAATGCATTTCACTAATACCATAAACTACTGGTGCCATTACCGGCCTTATAATGTTCCCACAGCTGGGACTCAGGCCTCCTCTCTAAGAGAGGGACGTAATCCACCACGCGGGCCAAGTGGTGGATGTCACATGTTTCTGAATGTTTGGTTCTAGGATATGCTGATTCCCTCACAATGTTTTCCGTCACCGTTCGGAGAGCAGTGGTGATAAAATAAATTACACAAAGTAATGCGTTTGAACACATGACCTACAACACCGGTGGCATGAAGATCAAGGAATTTAAAGTTTATGAAGAGTACCAAGAGAATGCACTCCCGTATTCAAAAGTGTCATTAGTCCTAATGTTAGACCTGATCATGGCGTATGACAAGTTCTAGGTCCGCAATGGAAAAGTTGGAATGGAAAATATGGAAGAATCGCAATATCTAAAGAACTACCAAAAGCGGGCTAGTTTGGGCACTTATATTCACCGTATTCTTGTACACTGTAGAAACGTGGATCCTGCGGGAAGTGGAGAAGAAGAAAATAGACGTTTTAGACATGTGGTGCTGGACCATGACCACTCTGTCAAGAGCGATACTGACAGAGAAGAAGAAGATATGATCTACTCTTTTGCCAAGTTGCAGACAGTTTATCACATTTCCGCCTAAATCCGTTAAGATTTGAAGACGTAAGACAATTTTGATATGTAGCGTATGATGATGAGTACTAAGGATATGAGGTACTAAGTATAAGAGTAGAGTTTTCTTGATATTTAGGTACCTGGCCTATGGAAGCAAGTCTACATCTACGATGGCTGGAAATCTGGAAGATATCCATACGCGTACACCCGCGTTCTGCGCTGGGATTACTGCTTCGCAGGAGGCGACTGTCTGCCATTCCTCCTCGCTTTGGACCATACCTTTATAAGGACCCGGTTCTAAAGATCGCTACCGCAGACCGCCCCCACGAGGACACGGCAGTGGCTCCGCCCAAGCGGGGCGCACCTACACAGTATACGCTACAGTGTCCTCCGGGTAGACGGCACAATGGTGACACCAGAGCGTTTCTTCCGCATGAACTAGGAGCAGAAACCTACCCAACTTACCATGTCCAGTGAGGACTTGCATCATGTGGAAGGTGAGGATACTGTGACGTTTTCCTAACACTTCTCAAAGAGGGGACTTACCGCCTTGACTACGACGTACCTACACCTATAATAACGGATGCAGAAATTTATTGTCAAGAGGCCGGCGACAGATGAATTTCCATACAAACGTAATACCAGGCTCATTTGCAGTTGGAGCATATTTCCAACATATTATGATGATATTCGGTTATAGACAATATTTATCTAGGTTCCAACGTCTTTATTTTTTAAAATGCATGCATGTTTTAATGATTCCATTTATTAATTACTTGTGTCGAACCATGAGATTTTAAAGATACAGCAATTTTACATCACACCATACGCAGTTTTGGGTCGCGGGTTTAAAACCAGCCATGCACATTACTTTGTGTAATTTATTTCATCAACACTGCTCTTAAAACGGTGAAGGAAAACAACGTGAGGAAACCACCATGTCTTAGTACCAAAAATTCGAAGACATGTGCAATCCACCATTCCACACTGAGCCCGCGCGGTGGATTATTATGAGTATTGTTAGTGGGTTAAAATATCTCAGAACCCTAGGGTAGAAAGGAAGGCGTACGATACAAGGAGTCAAAGTCAGCTACCGACTATTATCCCCGTACGCGCCAACGGAGATGTCCTTGGGTGCACTAGCGTATAGTGCACCTAAGGACATCGTTGGAAATTATTGTGACATAATAATATGATAAACGTCATAGTTTATGATTTTTTTGAGTCTTAGCGGACTGATTATCAGGAATCATGTTAAAACTAGGGCCCCTGCCTGAACAAATATGTTATCCATTCATAAAAAGGCAGGAGGTGACTTGCACCTCAATAAATGGGCTCCCAGAAACAGTCGCTAGCAATTAGAGAGCACTTGTATTATTATTATTATTTTACTTTTTATTTTCAAGAATATTTTCCTTTTTTTCACGTTTTCTTTTTGAATTATATTTAAGAAGCAGTCACTCCGACTATATTTAAACGGTATTTAATGGGAGAAGACCCTGACGTCTGTAATACAGGTTTCTACCGATCTCAGTATTCTGGGCTTCAAATGTTGGGAAAAACACTTGCGTGCCAAAAAATCGGCTCACCGCTAACGTTTTGGTTTAAATGGTGCATTTACTATCAAATATACATATTTGACTTTAACTTTGACTTTGATTAAAATGTATGTTTAAAAGTTTATAAACCTATCTTCAACAATACTAAAAGAAATTTTAAATTAATAAATTTTTTAGGTTCCAAAGCGCTGCCTATGGGGTGGATGATGTTTTTGCACACTTGCTTTGCTTGCGTAGATGAATGTGTCAATAAAACTGTTTGATTTAATAATACAAAAAAAAAATACAATAAAATAACTGAAACACCACCTACCTACAAGACTAACCACCAACCACTTCATACTGACCACTCACTTCTTCACACTGCAAAAAAAAAAAACTGAACCCTTTATCACTTTTTTGAACTATTTTTTTTCTGTCAATCTTCACGCTCGCTACTTGGGACGGGTGCAGCACGACTGGTAAGGTCGCGGCCACTTCGAAGTTCACTCGCTGTGTAGTTGTGTATGCATTTGCATAATCCTCCGTATTAACTTTTTGCAGAACTGTTTTTTTCTTGTATAATTTGTTTTTGATGTAACTAGCTTGTGATTTTTATAAACTTCATTGGATGAGCTTTAGAATTGGTATGTACTTACTTAGCATGTAATAATAATTACAATATTAAGACTCCAAAATCCATGGCCCTATTATCTTAATGTTTATTTATAATAAGGAACACCAACGACCAATTAGCAAGTTCTTGTACAGGTAGGTAATTTTATAGACATTAAAGTTCTGTGTAAATATGTGTAAAAATATTCCATATGTCGCAATCGTTTTTCACCAACCAGGGGTTGTTCTTGGTGCCAGTAGCATAGTGCGCACAGGGATAGGTAACTTAATTACACCCAGCCACAGAATAAATCATTGTGCTTATCACACAAACATTAGGGTGGGAATCGCAGTCAAGGCCTGAACCTGGGCCTGATCTAAGGGGGGCAAGCCGGGCATTTGATCAGAGCGGCAAAAAATGAGGGGCGGCATAATTGACTTATTCATCCAAACTAATATTATAAATGCGAAAGTAACTCTGTCTGTCTGTCTGTCTGTCTTTGCTTCACGCCTAAACTACTGAACCGATTTGTGTGAAATTTGGTACAGACATAGTTTGGAACTTGAGAAAGGACATAGGATAGTTTTTATTACAAAAATAAAATAAAAAATAAAATTTATTCCGGACATACAGCGCCATCTATTGGTCAAAAGTCGGCATCAATTCAGTACTGAAAATTCATCGGAAAAATGTTAATAAATAGTAAAAAGTTATGATTCAAACGCAGAGCTCATTATGTTGATTTTTGAAAAGTTCCCTAGAATATCTTCCACATTTTATTTTTGAAGAGATCCCGCGAGATCGGGGACTATGTGGGTAAAACCAAAAATCTGCCGGAAGTCACTATTCCACGCGAACGAAGTCGCGGGCAAAAGCTAGTAATAATTATATATTCCAACCTAGCAATTAGCCATCTACTGATCTACACCCAAGTTGGCAGGTTGAGAATTTTATGTGCCACCTTCCAACTTACTTCAGGTTGGATAGTGTAATATTTAAGACTTAAGACTCATGACTTACATGGTTTTGTGTATGTAAAGGGCGGCGAATATTATCTCACCTACACTCAAAGGTTTTTGTTACTCACCTACACTCAAAGGTTCAGTTGAAAACCAGCGTCAGGCAACTGCCACGGTTGTCTAACAGAATGCTGAACTGAACTTATTTGGCACTACCGTGAGACACATTATTGCGGATTGTTTTTATTATTTTTTTAAGTTTTATTTATGCTATTAATTTATATTAATGTTTTAATACTTGTTATGTTCATTGTGTGCCAAATAAACATGTTTTCTTTCTTTATTTCTTTCTTTGTCCGGAGCGGCTAAATTGCTAGATTGGACTCTGCCTCTAACTACTAGGCTAACAGGACAATGAAACCCAAACTCACTTTTGTAGATATGTAAAAATAAATAAAATATGTAAATATTTAATAATTTAAAATTGAAGACACGAAAAAATTACTTTTCGAAAATAACATTATTCAAATGTCATCTTTTACGGCACTTTTCAAATCGATCTCTAACAATTATAAAAACGCGAATGTATTACGTACAAAACTGAGTTTTTTTTTTCTGAGAGACATAAAAGCTGCGAAATTGAGATGTATATCTGCATATACATCTCAATTTTATATACATCTTAATTTCCAAGTCGTATAATTTTGAGACTGGACACGGTCCAGTTGCGTAGATAAAAGATCAAATTTGAATTGGGAAGATAATATTTCTAAAACCTGAAAGCTAAAGATACCTACCTACATTAATAAAACGATTTTTTTACATTATTTACCTAACATCACTTTAAAACTGGACCAAATAAATTTGAACAATCTATTGATGTTTAGCGAGCAATGTAACTTGTCATGTCAACTAATATTGAATCATTACGACGAGTAAACATGGATCAGGTACACGAGCGTGTGAATATGCCTGATGATGGGGCAAAAACAATACTTGCCTAATAGTAAGCTCAAGAATGTTAAGACAGAAGGATGAGAGAGACCTGGTGATCAGTAGAGAGAGATGGAGCTATACAAGCCTTAGCACTATCTCTTTCTCACACCGGATTCTTGACGATTCTGAGACGTCGTGGTCGGGTCTTAGAACTTCAGTCCGCATTTGCACCGCAATGGCGTTTGGAAAAAAAGTCAGATTTACCAACACTATATTTTTTTTTTAACTTTGTCCCACACCCAAGCGTGGGACATAACATGGAAACATATAAATAACATGACACAAGACACCCAGACTCGGAACACCTATCTGTAGGCCCTACCAATATTGGTTCCGTTCGGAAATCGAACCCGCGACATGTAGCGTAGCAGACAATTGCTCAACCACTGCGCCAAACTGTGTCATCATTCGTCGTCTTTAACATTAATTGAGACTGAAATTGCGACATAAATTATTTACGAGAATCTCATTCTATTTCAGTTATTATAACAGCATCAAAACTATCGATCGACTGTCAAAGAATAGCCGCACTATTACATAGTGAGAATTCGTAGCCAATTGGTTATATTAAGCACATTACTCATCCTCCTACCGTTACCGCAATTTTTCTATTAGGAGACTCCTATTCGATAACGAAACATGTGATCTTCGTGATCTTCCTCCAAAAAGCTCTATTTTAAATTCCTAATTGAGGTCCCCTAGGGTGGGCAGAGGGCTCTGTCATACTCAAAATGACTAAAACCTGCCAGATGTACTCTCTGCTGCTATTGCGGCTGGAAGAGGGCGTGATCAGGCCTTCGACAATGCTCGTTTTGCCTAGTGCGCGACGGGACTGCAGTAGGAATCAGCCGTTCTTTTTCCGCAACTTCCAGCGAGGTGGTATTCTCACAGGAGAAACTAGGCAAACCTAACCATCCACCAACATACTGAAATATCAACCACAAACACCATGTTCGTTATTCTATCTATAATATAAAAATGAATCGCAAAATGTGTTGGTAAGCGCATAACTCAACAACGCCTGGACCGATTTCGCTAATTTTTTTTTTGTTGTGTTCGTTATTATGAGGAGAAGGTTCTTATGGAAAAAAAATGAAAATTAGGGTAGTGTAGGGTAGAGTAAGGTAGAGGAGGGTAGAGTAGTGTAGAGTAGAGTAGGGTAGGGTAGAGTAGGGAAGAATAGGGTAGAATAGGGTAGAGTAGGGTAGAGTAGGGTAGAGTAGGGTAGAGTAGAGTAGAGTAGGGTAGAGTAGGGTATAGTAGGCTGAAGTAGGGAAGAGCGGGAGCGAAGCCGCGCGGGCAAAAGCTAGTTCATAATAATAATAACGTGAAACTTAAACATAATCGTCAAACCGTGGTTCCACTATAGTATTTAAAGCATAAGCATGATCAGCTTTTTAATGTTCCCACTGCCGGGACTCAGGCCTCCTTTCTCTAGAAGAGGCAATAGTAATCCACCACGCGGACCCAGTGCGAGTTGGTGAATGTCACATGTCTTCGAATTTCTGGTTCTAGGACATGCCGGTTTCGTCACAATGTTTGAACCCACGACTTACAACTCGTAAGTGGGGGCCGTTACCAATTGGTCACCATTGCACTGATCTCTTAGTCGGATGCCGTTACCACTCGGCCACCACAATGTTTCCACTATGGGTTCACCTGTTCTTACACTTTGTACCAGCTGATTATAATAACACTAGCTTTTACTCGCGGCTTCGCCTGCGTGAAAAAATTGTATATCCGTCTCCAGGGTCTCAACTATCTCTATACCAAAATTCATCAAAATCGGGTTTGCCATTTAGGCGTGAAGACGTAACGAAAAAAACAAACAAACTCACTTTCGCTTTTATAATATTAGTAAGGATTGTAAAATTTTGGCCATCTTTATTGAATAACTATGGTTATAATAGGACTAATAAACAGGCATTATCTGGGAAAAGCATAATATAATGCTGTAATCATAGTTATATTATTATCGCATTATAGTCCCCTTGACGTCAACGTATCAAGTTGAAATCCTGATAGTAGTGCAGACACATAAATCAATTAAAATAGATTATATTATTAGACAGTACCTAGACTAGCATACACGTGTAATACGGTGGACCCGTGTATGTTGATTGCCTAGATAGTGTGAGTTCGTGATTGTCACGTTTTTAACGTTCGTCGTTCCGATTGGGCCGTGACATCCACCTATCCGCACTGGAGCCACGTGGTGCATTACGTCCTATTTCCTTCCCTAGAGAGGAGGCCTAAGTCCCAGCAGTGGGATCATTATATGCTTATGCACACAGGAATGGCAGTAGCCGGCAGAGACACGAAGAGGCCTACGGAATCGGCCGCTGGCAACCGCGTACAGCTGCGGGTGGCCACTTGCAGCCGCATACGGCTACTGGCAGCCACGTAAGGCCGCGGGCGGCCGCTCTGGCAGGACCGCTGACAAGATAAGTGTGGCCGCTTGACTGCTCTTGTCGTCGCGAGCAGCCTCGCGAGTAGTTTTTTTATAAGGATAAAGTTCAAAATTCATCATTATCATTTCAGCAAAAAGACGTCTACTGTTGGACACAGAAATCCCCAAAGTATCGCCGTAGCGATCCTGTGACTCTTGCACCCATCGGATACTCACGACAATCACCAGGTCATCGGTTTAGGTACCTTATCGGAAGCCTACCTACATCTTGACTGGCCTGTTGGCCTAGTGGTTAGTGAACCTGACTGCTATGCCAGTGGTCGTGGGTTCGATTCCCACCCAGGACAAATATTTGTGTGATGAGCATAATCATTTGTTCTGTGTCTGGGTGTAATTTATCTATAATATGTATGTAGGTATTTAGAAATATTTATGTATGTTTATCAGTTGTCAAGTACCCATAACACAAGCTCTGCTTAGCTTGAGGCTGGACGGCATTGTGTGATAGTTGTGGAATATTATTGTCTCCCGGTACATGGTCATTAATCCAGTACCTTTAGACCCATCGACCATCTGTTTTGCGAGTAATGTGCCCAGCCCAATTCTTTGGGCTATGTCGGTAACCTTAAGTTTTATTTAACTCCAAAAGTGTTTGCCGCGTCACTGGAGGCCGCCACAGAACAGATGAAGGCCTTGTGAGCGGGGCAGGAGTGCTATAAAATATGGCAATGCTCATAGTCCAACTACCAACAGCAAACTTACGATCTAAGTATGCGTGGTCCGTTAGTTGCGTGATGCGCGTTCGTATTGGTTTATTGCCTGTAGTGAAGTTAATGGGTGGTAGACAAGCGGCGACGCTCGTTGTAGTACAAATCGGAAAGTATTTCCTTTCTAACCTCTCATCTTTTCTGTGGAGGCCTACAACACTACATTAGGAAAGTTGTAAAACAAATGAAATATCGTGCCAAATATATCTAGGTAAAGGTCAACAGCAACTTACGATGTGAACTCGAACGTTCCACAAAACCATTTTTAGATATTTGTTACAAGCCATGTGCCTGATTAGATCACCATTTCTTACATTTGTTTATCTTGCTTGTAACGTACCATCGCGGTCATTTCTGTCTGATCACTTAAAAAAAACTTCGCTTGAGTCCTGCGGCGTGCTGCCAAACCAAACCTTTGAAGTTTTCGTTTCGAGTGTGTGAACCGTACTGGTTCAATACTCAGAAGTAAGGACTTGGAATATATAAAACACTCGTTTATAGACTTTGAAGACCAATTTTATTACAAAAGTTACGAACAGTTACAATGTAGTATCAAAATTCAAGTTTGGCACTGATGTCCCGACGCCGCACATCCAAAGATTCCCGCGCACATATCTTTGCACACTTCCCGCCATTTTACTTGCTTGTGATTGGTCGAGAACTGTCAAAGCCTCGACCAATCACATGAAGTCAATACAACTACATTTAATTTGAAAAGTTCATAGATACGATTATAAATAATCAATAAACATATATAATTATAGGTATAATTTATAACAAGTGTAAGCAAAAATAAACTTATCGGTGGGCAGGCGAAAGTGTCTTTGTTGGTACCTACAGTTGAATCTAACATCACCGAATCGGTTAATATTGTTATCGGCGACACTCCAATAGGATAAGTGTTATCAGAGATATTGCATTGTTTATAGTAACTACCCGTCGTCGTAGGTATTGTTCACATGCTTACCGCTATCTGCTTAATCTTACCTACAGTTCAACAAATGCGGTAGTAGACACAGATAACGTTGATTTGTAGTTAATTTTATCAATAACCTAATTAAATGGTTGTTCAAATTAATCTGAATAACTCAACTTTATCTCAAAAACATAGTGTTTCGTAAGCCAAATATTTTTGCTAAGAATATATTTATCCCGTATCGCCACTGTGCGGAACGCCCGGAGGACACGGTGGAGCACACAGTCGAGGTGTGCCCTGCTTGGACGAAGCATCGCCGTGCCCTCGTGGGGGCGATCAGCGTCGGAGACCTCTCGCGCCGGGCCTTGGTGGAGGCCATGATGTCCGGAGCGAGGAGTGGCAGGCAGTCGCCGACTTCTGCGAAGCAGTCGTCATCATCACCATTTCAGCCGATACACGTCCACTGTTGGACATAGGCCTCCCCCAAGCGTCGCCACATCGAACGTTCCTGTGCGTCCCGCATCCATCGGTTTCCCGCTACCTTCACCAGGTTATCGGTCCACCTTGTAAGAGGCCTTCCAACGCTGCGTCTTCAGGAGGAGACCGCCGCCGCCGCCGGGATTCCGATCCCGATTTCCGGTCACCGTAGGCGCGGGCTAGCGGAGCAATGTCTGAAACTGTCCGGACCAAACCCTAGTCGTCGACGGCTCGCACTGTTCCCGCGCGCCTCAAGGATTTGTCAGCAACAGCAGGGACCCCGCCGGGTCGAAGCCTACTGGGGCCAAGGTTATCCGAAAGGGCGCTCGAGCCCCGGTATGAAGGCTAGAAGGAACGGGGTGGGTTTTTTAGTCAGTAAGAGTCTGACACTACCCCCGCTCCGCCCAACAGTGGGGGTTGTCATTGGATGAATTTTCCCATCGGAAAAAAAGCTCGTTCAGGTACAGTTTATTTTTCTTAGTTTTGGCACTACCATTATTGTGTATATCCAGATATTTTGTATGTTGATTGTACCTACTGCCAATTAAGGTATTTATCAATCTAGTAGGTGATAATAAACTCATAAAATTATAAAACATTCAATAAATTCTATTTTTGGGATAAAGTTAAATTTTATTTATTTTGTATTAAGACTAGGTAACATAAATCTTGGGAGTGGTATAAGCTCCGTGTTATCAGCTGTTTAATGATGGCAGGTTTATGGAACAATCTGGCGAATCCTACCACAAATCACAATATTACATTTTGATACAAGTGGAAAAAGTTTGACCGCGGAACTCACCCAGGAACTGACCGCAGGTGACGGTGGTGTTATGGAGCCAAGAGCGACAGTGACTTTCCACGTGTATCAAACGACGTTTCTCAATTAGAGATGTGCCGTTGCCGGCAATATGGGAATATATTCATACTTCGGGCAATATTGCCACCAATATACATACTTCGGGCAATATTGCCACCAATGCTCATACTTCGGGCAATATTGCCACCAATATTCATACTTCGGGCACTATTGCCACCAATATTCATACTTCGGGCAATATTGCCGGCAACAACGCATGTCTATTATTCTCAATATACTTACGAAGAAATAAATAAACGGGGTCTACCCGGCTACTAGTGTTGGCTGCTCTGCGCCCAGCCTGAGACGATAGATGCATTAAATTGTGGCATGGATGAGCTAGCGCGCTTTTCCGCACCAGTGCGTAAAACAGTCATTTGCATCCCTAAAAGCGGTATAGGTAGGAGCGGGTTTTACGATAGAGTTGAAAAAAAAATTGCCGTCCTCCTTCTAATAGTTCTAATGTAATTTTTTAACATGGTTTTTCGTTATCATTATCAATATTTGATATACAATTATAATTTTTCAAAATACACTATTAATGAATGATTGATTTTTTCTTAAAAGACTTTCAGATTACAAATATACGATACACAGGAGCCTTATTTATATAGAAAGGTAAATCTCATCAGGCCAATTGATTTTTTTTTTAATAGGATTTTAAAAGATACTATCGTAAAAGTAATATATGGTTTTTTGATATCAATGAAAAAATAAAACACAAAACATGGAGATAACACTCAATTTATTTTCAATTAAATAGGAATGTTTACAATATAAAGAACACGTAACTCTATATCTACATACGATGTAATGACACCTCGATAGGTTTGTACTACTTAGTACCAAAAGTGTCAAACGTAGTTTCTAATGGAGTGACAATTTTCTCACATTTGGGCAGGTTAGCGGTATTGTAACAAGACGAACATGTCATATGGAATAAACACAAAGTGTGGTAATTAACTATTAAGGCATAAAGTTGTAGCTATCTTATATCTTAGCTATAAAACTTATACCTAATCTCATAAGATCCCGTAGACAGTCGTGGCGTGATAGGATACAGCGACATTTTTAAAAGAAATTTTCAATACACTCACTCGAAAACCCGCTCTTATCCCACCGCTTACAGGCACGCAATATGCTCTTTTCCGCACTAGTGCAGAAAAGTGCACGTGCTCTCCGCCGCCATAACTTTATTACAATGTACCGTATCGAGCTGGGCACGCGACGACCCCGCGAGTCGCCAGTCAACCCCCGTTTTCAGTGAGTGTATTGAAAAAAGTCGTTTGAAACACATGCAAAGTCACTGCAGCTCTCGTCTCCATAACACACTTGTCTACGGCTCGTGCGGATTCCGCCTCGGTCGCAATGACAAACTTTCTGCACTTGTATCAAAATGTACCCTATTGTAGACCTGTTTAAAAGAATTAATTGATAGGGCTTTTGGCAGGATTTTTTATAGTGAAATTCAGCGGCTGTTACAATTATTTGCAAATTGATTCCTAGGGAATATTGTAATGTAAAATTGACGCAGTTTTATATCTCAAGTGTGCGCAACTGGACAATATGTGCAATCATTGATACAGGCGCGATCTCGATCAAATGGAGCTAAGATTTTATTGTAATGTAGTCAACATTACAATGGTACCTCATCGAAGTTTATTGAGAAGGTTGACTTGATACATTTGCTGCCAAATACAACAAAAACATTAGAATGTGTACATCCGTATTCTAATTAAACAACTTAATTATTCATACGAAGACATGGCTTAAAGGACTTAGTATCCAAGTCACAAACAATACTTAACAAAAAAAGTTGCTATTAAAACGCGGTCTCATTGCCACGTCACGTCTGTCTGTGGGAGCTTTACTATTGATTGGCAGTTTAATTGAAAGAAAAAAAAAACAACATGTTGTGGATATCCTCTGTATGCAAAAAGCACTTTAAGTGTGTCAAGTCAGACAACTAGCGTATCTTCAAATGAGCTTGTTATTTTTGCTTTATTAGATAAATACCTATTGAATCTATGCATTTAAATACAAGGTCAAAGCATACCGTATTCTCCTTAATATTTTATGCAAAAAATTACTATTAATAAAACTTATAAAAGCTATTTGATTGGTGTCTTTTGAGGATAATAATATTATAAAATCATCATCATCATTTCAGTCAGGAAACATCCACTGTTAGACTGTCCCCAAGTGTCGCCATAACGACCGGTCTATCCGCAATCATCGGATGTCTGCAACCTTCACTAAGTCATCGGTCCCCCCTGTGGTAGGCCTTCCATAGTTAACGAAACAGAACCATAGATTTCTTTAGAAAATCCAATCAGAACTAACAAAAAAATGTGTCTTAATTAATTAAGCCCCAAGCGAACGCCGGCCGGCGTTCGCTCTCATTGTCTTTCTATTTTGTCTCTAATTACGTTATTCGAAAAGTCAATTTTTCAATAAAAACTCTTGAATAAATAATACAGGTATTCATAGAGTGTACACCCACATTAAGTTTACTATGTAAGTACACTAAACTGGTTCTCTTGCAATATCTATGTATTTCCTATCGCAAATAGACTTTAGTTTGTTCTCTATGGTTGTCATGTAAATACCTACGTTTAGCACTGTCATAAAAGAATTTATAAGTATTTGTAATCCAACTCTCGTAATTAAAACAAGGTAATCGACATTTTTTAAACTTTTTATAGATTTTTGAAAGTTATTTTGAGTGAGTGAAGGCACGTGAAGAAATCATTAAAATTTTGCATCATATTCACGTACAGCTTTTTTGTTAAAGTGCGCAAGAGTGGGATTTACCGAAGATCACTTATTATCAAGAGGTTTTTAATAAGGTGGTTTCTAGTAAGGTAAGGATTAAATCAGTAATTGCAATGAATAAGTATTATTTTTGTACATATTTAGGAAATGACTCAGACAAATTACAAAATAATACGATGACCTTGTTGGAATTTACATAATAATACAAAAACCTTGAAGTAGATATTTCAGTAACATTGAAAAGGATTTTGGAAACAAAATCAATAACTACTACAAGCATACAAATTACGTGGCATGTATTGAAATCCTTCCTAAACTTCCAAAATAACAAAACTAACACACATCTCTATACAATATTTACAAAAACTATAATAATTATACTTTATTGGCGTTAAATATTTCTATGGAAGAATAATACAGACAAAGAAATAAGGCAAGAATTAGATAGAACATAAAATATGCGGCAGTTGGCGAAGGAAAAAATAGTTTTGGAACTTGGCAACTTCTAGAAAAAATAAAAACTGGGCAAGTGCGAGTGGAACTCGCGCGACCTTCCGGTAACCGTTCGGACCGAGCCCAAGTCGTCGACGGCGCGTCAAGAAGATCCATCAGTGATCCACGCGCGCCTCAAGAAGATCCATCAAGATCAGGGTCGAAGACTACTGAGGCCATGGGTGAGGCCATGGGTTGTGCGAAGGTGAACCCCGGGGCCTCAGAACGAAGGCAAAGAAGGAACAAGAATGGGTTTTAGTCAGCAAAAGTCGGACACACCCTTCTGCTCCGCCCGAGGGAGATGTCATTAGATGATTTCCCGCCTAAACAAACCCACATAGACTTTCACTACTTCTTTTTCTTCTATTACTGGGTTATGGAGGTCAGATAGACAGTCGTTTCATGTAAAACTGATATTCAGCTGCATCCGGCTAGACTGGAAATCTGCTCCAACATAGGAAAAGGCAGATTGATTGACTAACATCAAAGTACTTTTTGTTGGCAGCTAAGTATACACTGTTCAAAATAACATTAGAAATTTATGAAAACCTTTTATTACTGACCGTTCAACCGATTATATATTACTTACTTACGTTACGTTACTTTATTTCGTTGGTAGCATGACAAATGGAAGCTGCAGTATTATAACCACTTCTTTTTTGCTTTTAATACCAGCCTTATGCCTATAAGTCAAAAAGACAGTAGAAAAAGTTTCTTTAAATTTCTATTCTTATCGCGCATAGGGTATAGAGCGAAAAACAAACATCACGTGGTTACAACAAATCTGTATAAAAAAAAAAAAACAATGTTTTTGACAGACAAAATCTAGCAATGAATTATAGAATTAGCATAGACTTAGATTCTCTAATAGTCGAAATATAGCTGAAATACATTCTTATACTAAGGCAAACTTGCATGAAGATCACTAAATGAAATTAACGCTAACCATAAAGAATAAATTTATTTTCTCTCACAACATAGGTACATATGTACTGCAAAATTTCATAGGGGCTCCTATCAGCCGATTACCTTTTGAAAGTCTATTTTCAACTTGTATAAAGTACCTTAAAAATGCATCATGAAATTCTGAAAAATAATACAATACATTGATTCATGGACTACAATTCTATACAAATATTTTACTCGATTTTTTTTTATCTGTTATAAACTAGTACTTGACTGCGATCCCGCCTGCTGGTAAGCAGTGATGCAATCGTTGATGGTGAGGCGCACTAGTTTATTAAGAGCCTATTCACTCTAGCCTTGAAGACACCCAAATTATAATCAGATAGGAAGACCGAAGCAGGCAAACTGTTCCAGTCCTTTGATGTATGCGGTATAAATGACGAGGCGAAACGCTTAGTCCGGACCGTAGATGTTTCAACAACGTAAGAGTGGATACTTGGTTGACGTTTGTAAAATAAATTATAAAAGAAATGTCTCCTTGCGTATACTGTTTGTGCATAAACTTTTTTACCTAAGTGATTACCAACACGAAGGTTATATACCAGTCGATAGAGAATATAATGATTGTAAATATTATGCAAATACTTTGCATAGTAACAGTAATTTTTTCTGAGATAATTAGCATTTTTTCGATAATTTCGTAAATCATAACCTCAAAATGTCAAATAACTGGTCGTCTAGACCTAGGATGGGTGGACACACGTCAGTTTTCTCGCCATAACGCTCCCATATTTACGTAGATTAATCGTTCAAGGGTAATAATATAGGGAAAAAGGGGTAAAAAAAAATTCTAGGTCATCGGCTAATAAGAACCCCTTAAACAATGAGACAGGAGCTCATACTAAATAGTTAATTTGTAAGTCGTATTTATTGTTTAGCTAATTAGTTGTATTTATGTTGTTGTACACTGACAGCCCCATATCTTTTCTTTTCGTTCAGTCCATCCAAAGGTTGTCTGGTAGAAATTGCCCTGTGCAGTAAGACTGCCTATTGTACACTTATTTTTTTATAAATGTTTGTCCTGTAATAAACTAAGGTTTGCAATAAAGTAATAAATGAATAATAAATATTTTGCCGACCTTTACAAAATTAATTTATCGTTATGTTTAGTTTTTTTGTTTATTTAGTAAGTCTTCCTGCAAGTTGGCCTTTATTAATATATTTATTTATATTTTTTTTTTTACATTTTTTGTAACATAAGCTTTAGGCCTCAACTCTTGTACTAAATGGGCCATGTTTTCTTTAACTAACTCTTTCTATCATTTTTAATTTGAAAACATTACTTTTACTTTTTAGAGCATCAAATCGATATCAAACAGCTGTTCATGACAGATAATAAACCTGCAGCTCACGCACACATACACGTACACTATACGTGACGATAGTGTTTTAGTATTTGTATTATACATTTATTTATCTCAACACCCTGAGGTCCTCTACCTTTGTGAGGCGTACGAGGGGCCGATACCAACTCGTAGAGACCATTTTAGACGCTTTTAATGAAACGTGGTATTTGTATTGTTGTTATAATTATTAAATTTTAAATCCTTTAAAACAAAATTTAAAATATATATTTTTTAACAGTCAGGCAGGTTTAAGCTAGAACTTCATTAGACTGCACACGTGTTACATGCCTGATTTGTAAGTAGAACGAAGTCGCGATGGATTAATTTACGCACGTACGAAATTAATTTCTTTAAGAAAACGTCAGCTGAGCCGGTTCAATGACCTGTAGTTAGTAGTCGGCGTTGCGTACAAACTATCTACAGGTCATTGAACTCGCTCAACTGACGTTTTCTTAAAGAAATTAATTTCGTACATGCGAAAGTTAATACTAGTTTTGAAAAAAGGTACTTTATTTTTTAATTTTATCCTTACAAATCAATAGTGTTTCATGTACCGGATCGACCCTCAACGGGATTAAAACGATTAAAATTTAACGGTGTATACTGGTGGCCACATAATTAAAAATTGTTATGACAAAGAAATCAACTACAGTTGCAATTGTGGTTAGTTGTTAACAAGTTGTCGTCTACCCAGGCTGTTGGTTTATCATTTTCTCTTGTCCCAAAAAACAGTAAAGGCTACAACCTACATTTCTCTTTTTCCGTATACTTTCTAATTATAATATTTTTTAATTTTAAACTTTCACAACAATTCCTACAGAACCAGTAATCAGCCTATCAATGGCCTAACTAAACTCCCTTTATCAATATATATCTACGAAAAACCTACCGCCAACATGGCCCATTGTATACAAGGGTGTTTTCACAAGCATATACACAAGCGTCGCGTTGTGAGGACAAAGCCTTACTTAATGTCTTCATAAGATTTAATTGAGCTCCCTTGCAAACGTTGGATTGAGACTGGTCCCTTTTTTAAAAACATTGACAATTGATTTCATAACAAGCAGCCTTAAAAATCATATAACATAAACAAAAAAAAAATATTCTCTAACATTCCATTCATAAACAAAATCTCAAAAAGATAATCTAAACAAACAAAACATAATTAAAAAAAAATAATATCATTTGAAAAACCTTAAAGGGGCCAGTCTACATCAGTTGCACAGCTTCATAAGTCATTGGTCTACTCGGTCTACTGCGGTCTTCTCCCAGTAGACCGAGGTCTACTTGAGGTCCATATCGTCCCCGAGCAGGTCTTCGCACTCTTTCTCCCATTGCTTGTCGTCGCCAGCCTTGTCTGCGACCACTTCGTATTCTTTCAGTTCAGCTTCTAGTTCTTTCTCCCATTGTTCTAAAAATAGGTTAATTATAAGTTTTAGTTAGTAAGTTGTTAAGTTTAACATACACTTAACCTTTGCTTTATGAAAGCTTAGTTAATTATTATTTTGAATAGTTAGTCTAAAATCAAACGGCGTGGTCACATTGTTAATAATTCAACAAATAAGAGAACACAAAAAAAAACTGTGACATACCATTAACCAACAGTTTTCATCAGCTTTCAGAAAAGCAAGGGCGTTCTGTTTTTACTATTCATAATTTATTTTTATGAAATATGTAACAACAAATAACTCAAAATACATCCGAATGCAATGGTCGTTTCAAGTAATTCTTTTTTTCATTCGATTTATCTTGCTGCATTTTTTACAGATTTTCGAGACAACATAAGCCTAATGAGAAAAATACTACTTGATATTTTGACACGATAGATCGTATCACGTTGTTGTTTATATCTTTTCTCTGTGACGTTGTACAATACACTTATCTTGGAACAAATACGTCGCTGCTGTTTGATATAGCAATCTAAATTTGACAGATAGTAAGACAGAGTTAATATGAAAGTGGCACGTGTCCTTCTATCTAAAGAGGTATCGAACTTCCTCAATTCTTTTATTTAATCAGAACTTAGTGTACCTATCGATAAACTTATCCCTATCTATAGTACTCGTATACTTACAGAGTAAAACGTCCATCAGTTGTCTTAAAACAATTTCTTTAATAAGTGCTGATACTTACCCTTCTGAGAAAGAACGTTTTCAATAATTGCCTTCTTTCTTGTTAATAGAATACCGATTGTTTTTTTCTTAAATATTACAAACTCGGCGGTATTATCAATACTACTTTTTGCCATCAATCAACCAGGCACTAACTACAATTAAAATCTAAAATAACAACACCAATATTATTTTAGAATAATATAATTATTTCAATTCATAATAACTAACTATAAATGCCAATTTTTCATTTTTAACTATACGTCGTAATTTCACTAAACAATGTTCGAGTGTCGAAGAGTATATTATATACTGTCGCTAGATACATGTGTTACAGGTTGAGGGAACCTACTGGAAGAAGCAGACCACGCCAGGCCAGGGTAAGCCACGGTCACCAAGGATAATCTCGAGGTAGATAATAAAATTTCGAAATGAAATCGCGAGGACACACAGACAGCCAAATTATTTAGTAATTTCGGGACTATGATTAAATGGACACCGATTTACGATTATAATCACGACTAATTTATTGCTCAACGGTTTCGGGGAAGTTGCCAGAGGTTTGAAGTTGATAGTCGAAGAATTTGTGGAGTGTATGGAATAGAGTACTCGAATTCAGAACTTGATATACATAAACATTTTACTATAATAATAAATGCACAATATTCAATAGATCTCAGCAATAAATGTTAAGTGTTGGTTTATATTTTTATACATAGATTAATAAATACATCAGGTACTATACCGGTATCATTCGTTAATAAATAGATATTGTTAAGCGTGTCAATACAGCTATACATACGTATATAAATATATTTGTTGAAGATCATACTATAGATACAAATGCATATATTCTTGACCGGCATCAGACCTCTAGCAACAAAGCAGGTACTAAAAGACTCGGTAACAAAGAAACCCGAGCGACAGCATAATAGGCCTGTAGTCACAATCGATCAACCATCAAACTCTATCATAAATGAGTCCAACTAGTTCTACACAACTTTAATAACATTGGATTATTCTCCTGATTAATATAGACCTAACGCTAAATTGTAAATAATTACAAAACAAACAGGGAAGATAATGTGTTGTCAGTAAATGTTCCAAATATTTATGAAGACGGCAGTTTTATGGATTTATAATTGACTGTCACCCATAAGTGATATGTCGCGGCTATGAAGAGCTTGCGTACAAACGACATTCATTGTTTCTTTATCATAATTAGTTGATCAAACTTCAAACATTCCATAATCCATTCTTATCTCAAAGACCTTTTTGCGTTTAACTTTTAGGTCCTTTAAAACGTTCATAATCATTTGCACGTCCAATTTGTTGTTAAAATGATTATTAGAATATGAAAGATTTCAAACAGGCTGACAACACAATTTTATGTACAAAAAGATTGAAAGTTTCAACATTGCTACGCGAAAACAGTTCAAAGGCAGTGAGAAACAAACGCGAAGAGGTAACGACCAACTTTGAGAAATATGTAAGCGGATAGATAAATAAAACACAAGACAAACAAGCAATAATAGACCATAAAGCTCAAGAAAGAGGGTTGATATACAAGTAGCAATGTCAAAACCTGAACAATATATACTTACATTTAACGCTACTGAGCCGAATTTTAATGAACTGTGTGATATTATCAGCTATATAACCTTAATCGATACTTAGACATATATAACATTTAGTAGACATTAAAATAGGTTCCACTGAGAAAATTTTATTTGATTTTTATTGTTTTATAGATAAGTATACAATTCAACCGTAGTAGTCTTTACGTCAATAGCGAAATCGTAAACAGGAGATCTTTCAATCTGTTCAGATGATGCTGCCAGCTATTGAAATACAGACCAATGTGCTACCAGTGACATACAACAGATTATAAATAAATACATGGTTATATATACAGTTATTATAGTCCTTATAACAAGGACAGAAAAGCTATATTGTTATATAACATTCACTTTGTATATATATACGACACACGAGATAACAACAAGGATGAAGATATGACACAGTGATATATCTTTAAAAGTTCAAATAAAAATGCAAACAGCGATAAATTCTATATAAGTAATAACGCTTGAAATTATATTTATAATGTGTAGGGATTAACAGTGATGTAGGCTTGACACAATAATGCCATGACTGTACCGTCAAGCTTACAGCATCAGCAGAAACCATACAATTATCGAGGTATACGAAAAATTTAGGAAAAAATTTAAGAGAAGATAAATAAATTTAGGTGACATATATGGAGATATTGCAACCCATTTTAAATATCTCACAGCGAAAGAATATCTACAGTGTTCATTATTAACATTTTAACTTTTTTTTAAATTTCTATCGTTATAAATGTGCGTACCCGCTAGCTAGAACGTGATGGCATTATTTTATCAAGATTGATACAATTGTTATGAAGATAATAGCATAGTACATTCTTTGATGCAAGCATCGTATCGTCTAGATATTACTGTTCTATACATTACCCACCCCCTAGCACTTAAGGGGTACTCTCAAACGGTCTGCGACACTAGAACCTTCAGACATCTATTTCAAATATAGTGATTGTTCATTCTTACATAAGTGTTGAAAGAGACAACATGAATGATGGATACAATGCAATTTAATATTAAACTTCAATTATAGTAACAAGAATCACGGAAAATACACTAGATTCCTTAGTAAATATCTAGCTAGACCATAATATTAGAGAATAATATATAGAACAGTGGTGTTATAATATTGTGTGCTGTGGATGTAATCACGTCCTTTAAGCTGCATTCCGGGGAGAAAGAAAATATGCGTTTAGCAATATTATTAAAATCCATTAACTAAGAAGAATTGAATGATATATTTGATGATGCTAATGGATTCAATTTTGATATAGACTGGTAATTTAAATTTAATAATAAATAAGAAGTTATAATCAAAGGTACTTAAATCAAAATTAAAATATTCGAACAGTCAGTACGTTTCAGTCAAGTAGGAAGAGATGATTCCTTTAAAGTGGTCTTAGTGGGTCTTAAACGTGGGTTGTTAAAATGTAGCCAGACAAATATTTACACATACAGAGAGCATGCAATGCAATTATATTCCTCAAAGTTGGTTCTGATTTATAATGTGAATGGTTTCGCGACAACACGCTAGATTACGTCAGTCCTAATGATATAACATTTGTGAAAATAAAACAAATTAAAACTAAATAATATGGCCATGTGTGTGAAAACAAAAATGAAATAAAAAATTAAAGAGATAATCCCTAAATAAAACGTAAAGTTATTTATTCCAAAAAAATAAGAAAGACCAAAGAATTGTGTAAGATTCAACAGCCTTTGCGTCTGTTACTTCCTTATCAAACTATAAAATGCCTTCATTAACTTAATTAACAATACTTGTTGGTAATAAAGTGAGATGTAAATAAAAAGTCTGAAAAAATTATGTCTTACCATCTTCGTTTTCTCTATCAACTTTCAAAGATTTTATTAGTTTCTTGGCGTCGTCGATCGACTCTTGCGAAGATTTCTCATTGACTATAAGATTCTCGCTTGCCGATTTATCATCGTCTAATTTGGGAAATAAACAAAATAATAAAAATCATAAAGGTGAAGAAACAAAACAAATAAAGAACAACAAAATGTATGATGTAATGTAAAAGGTTGGAGATATATTAAAAATATATATATATATATATTATATATGTATGTAATTGAATTGCTTGGATTTTAGTGAGTATAATAGAAAAGTATATCCCCCATATCGCCAAATATTGTAGCCCCATTTCTATATAACTTTGTCAAAATTTTATATACTGATATGAACAATTTCACAGTCCATGCACAGAAACAGCCACTTTCCAAACGAAGATTTCGGATTTACAAAAAACTGATTATTTTTGTTCATTCAGAGTATAAAGTACGTTGGATTGTTTTTTTCTGAATGGTTCGTTAGAACTTATACACACGAGCGGCATGTTGACAACGGCAGAGGAAATTGCAGCTGTCGACCTATAGTCACACTTGACCGAGTCGTGTTGGCGCCTTTTTTTATGTGGGAATATCATCCATGACATCCCTCGCTCTTGGGC
The DNA here is from genome assembly GCA_929112965.1 of Mythimna albipuncta. Taxonomy (NCBI): domain Eukaryota; kingdom Metazoa; phylum Arthropoda; class Insecta; order Lepidoptera; family Noctuidae; genus Mythimna; species Mythimna albipuncta. The sequence continues at coordinate 19,221,225 of OV815979.1, read as the reverse complement.
GGAGCGCAAGGGTGTGTCAGATTTTTACTGACTAAAAACCCACTTCTGTCCCTTCGTTGCCTTTCAAGCCAGGGCCGAGTTTCCCTTTCAAAAACAAACCCCAGTAGGCTTCAACCCTGCTGGGCTTCTACGGTTTGCTGATATCATTTTGAGGCGCGCGTGTACGCGCTGTCAGAAACTTGGGTTCGGTCTGGAAGGTTTCTGAATGTCAACGGCGAGCTACTCAATGCTCGCCATCCGCAAGCCCGCACCTACAGTGGGCGGAAATCGAGATCGGGATCCCAGCGGCTGGGGCGTGAAGGCCGCTCTCTCACTCGTGCACATGCGGCCACCTCCTTTGCCAGCATTACTGCTTCGCAGAAGGAGGCGACCGCCTGCCACTCCTCGCTTCAGACCATGGCCTGTACGCGCGGCCTGCCACAAGAGTTCGTTGCCACCGATCGCCCCCACGAGTCGACGCTGCAGTTACCTCTGCCGTTATCAACATGCTGTTCGTGTGTATGAGCTCTTGATCACAATTAAAAAATATTGGTAGTCAGCATCTACTCTGTCAGTTATATTTTTATTTCGTGACGGCTCCTAACCTCCTAACCACCTGATGGAAGGCAATGAATGAGGTCTAAGATGGAACTAGTGAGCCCAGAAGATTGCTCTTTGAGGCTCTTTGAAGGCGATAGCTGGGACAAATTTTAGTCTATAGAAACTGTTTCTAATGCAATAGATGCCTGTGAACCAACTACCTTACAGCCACTGGTCGCCTCATGCTTGAACTAACGAACCAAAACAATACTGTCAACTAGTCGAGGTACGGGGCAGCGGGGTACTGCGTTCAGATTGGTCGAGACTGTTTGGAAATTATTCTGTTCCCCAATTCTTTTTTTCTGACCACATGACTGGCCGTTGAGATGACGTCATTCCCGTACATTTGAAGTTTTCTACTAGCATTAACGATTGCAGATTAGCAATCTACATCAGATCTACAGGGTAATTTGTAAAACGCTAACAAACTTGGAAGACTGTATTACTAACAGCATAAACAACCACTTTTGTTCTATGACTTTTAACAAAACATAATTCACTTATCAAAATTAAACCCTCTAGGTTTCTTGGTTCTATCTAACACATTTCAACTCTGTATTTTGCGATTCCTATACCTACGTGTGTACGACGCAAGCGCATCCGCTATTGTACTAACGCTTGCTTCACATAGACATCGTAATATTTAGAACGTACAATTTAAATATTTTTATCTTCGAATAAAACTTGTTGAACAAAAATTGTTTTTTTTTTAAGTCATAGAACAAAAGTTGTTGTGTATGATGTTAGTAACATAGTCCTGAAGGGTTGCCAGTGTTTTACAAATAACCCTGAATAAGTATGTTTATCAGTTGCCGTACTCATAACACAAGCTCTGCCCCTCTAGCCAAGTTACAACCGTTTCGCTTGCGTCGAACGCCTCGAGTTGGACACGCCCCCAATTCTTTTTTCTGACCACGTGACTGAGCGTTGAGATGACATCATTCCTGTACATTTGAAGTTTTCTACTAGCGTTAACGATTGCAGATTAGCAATTTGGTCAGGGGTACTGCTTAGCTTGACATTAGACAGAGTTGTGTGATAGTTGTGAAATATCTAGATATCTACAATAATACTGATTGGTCGAGACTATTTGGAAACTATTCTATGGTGACCTACATCAGATCTATAAGTCATATGTGTTGACAGAGATGCGTCGTCCGTTATTAGAAGCCTAGTGGCTGCAAGGTCGTTGGTGTGAGCAAGTGTGTGCGAGCATGTGTGCTGGTCATACCCTGGGAGTCGTCGACGCTGCTCTGGCGGCCGGCAGCCGCGTCCGCTTCGTTGGCCTGGCAGATGAGAGACATGCGGTAGAAGTAGTTCCGCCAGAAGTTCTCCTCCGTGATACTGGAAATAATATAAACGGGAAAAACATAAAGCCTTATGTAACAAAAAGTATAAACACATTGGTTTGGTAGATATGGGTGTCAGCGATAAGACCGCCATTGTACGCAAAGATTTCAGTTTTTGGAAACGTACATAGCAGTGGTGGCCGAGTGGTAATGGCTCCGACTTACGAGTGGTAGGTGGCGGGTTAAAACCCAGCTAGGCGCATTACTTTGTCTAATTTATTTAATCACCACTACCCTCAAAACGGTGAAGGATAACATCGTGATGAAACCGGCATGTCCTAGAACCAAAATTTCGAAGACATGGTACATTCACTAACCCGCACTGGGCCCGCGTGGTGGATTACGGCCCATTCCCTCTCCTAGAGAAAGGAGGCCTGAGTCCCAGCAGTGGGAACATTAAAAAGGCTGATGATGAGACGCTCCACCATAATTTCGGCCGAAAGACGTCTACTGTTGGACATAGGCCTCCCCCAAGTGACGCCATACTGACCGGATCTGTGCGTCTCGCAACGCTTTACTTTGAGTAATTTATTTCATCACTAGTGCTCTCAAAACGGTGAAGAAAGACATCGTGAGGGAACCAGCATGTTCTAGAATTCACCAAGCCGCAATATGTCTACGTGATGGATTACGGGCGACATGTGCTTGATACAATGCTTGTGATTCTTCTTCTTCTTCATTTACTTGGGGTCGGTTTTCCCTGTCTTCGTCTTCCATTGTGTAAAACCGCGTACAGACGTCGCGAGGCGTGCGTTGCGAATGGTTCGCAACGCATGCCTCAACCTGAGGCATACGACGGTACATTTATACGTGCGTCTCGAACGACACATGCTCAAGCTGAGCACGCAAACCACCACGCATGGTGTTCGTCAGTAGAAAATGCAAACAACACCCGGAAAGGTGGTGTCCACACGGAGCGCACGGCTCGTACTGAGGCGGCGTTCACAACGATCGTACGACGCGAATGCTCACTGTGAGCACACACGTCCACACAGCCCGAGGCATGCGAGACGAACCATTCGCGACGCACGCCTCGCGATGTCTGTACGCGACTCAAAATTTTGTGCCATGTCGGTTTCGAGATGAGCTTCTTTGATATCTCTTTGGACCGTCATCAACCAAGTGGAGGGTGGTCTTCCACAGGAGCGCTTCGTTGTAGGCATTTCAAGGGCAAGGCTTCACCATATGATCATCTGGGCGACTTTGTACGTGACCATACCACCGTGAGCGCTTCTCTTTGACTTTATCGGATATCGGAGCAACTACAATGGTTATGATTATACCAGATCAAACTGGAAGTTATCTTTTGGAAAGGAGCTTGTATCATTTTTATTATATCTTTTATGAAATTTTATTGTTACATTGAAAATAGTGCAAGTAATCATTTCGTCACGTGCCGGGATTTTAACATCATAGTGACATCAATAAAACCTATCACATAAAGCTCCAGTTAATTCGATGGTCGTCGTATTATCCTTATCACTTGTGTCACACATTGTGATAACTTTGAAAAGGTCAGTACTTCACATGGGTCCTTATAATGCACTGTCACTATACTACGCATTTCATGCAGGTAAAGTATCTGGGCGTAAACCTGTACTCCTAACAGTTTTATGGTTTGTACATACAGTACAAACTTGGTACAGAATTCATCACCATCATCCCTATTTCAGCCAAAAGACGTCCACTGCTGTACATAGGTTTACCCCAAGTGTCGCCACAACTGCGTTATTTCGTATTTGTCACAAGTAACTTTAATGGCCTATATCTTTGTTATTTTTTTGGCGATGATACACTCGTCGAGTCGAGGCTTCAGAATCTTGAGCATCGACGCAGAGTTGCTAGCTTGTCGGTTTTCTACCGGTTGCATTTCGGGGAGTGTGCGTCGGAATTGCATAACCTAATTCCGCCTAGCCCGTTTCATCATCGGACTACCAGACGTACGGCTATGCGCCACCGGTATATGGTGGATATCCCACCAACACGCACAAAACGTTTTGGGAACACATTCATTGTGCGTGCGGCTAGGGAGTGGAATTCCTTGCCGGAGTCTGTGTTTCCTGATAGCTACAACCCGGGAATCTTTAAGTCGAGAGTGAATAGGTTTCTTTTAGGTAAGCGCGTTCCATCGTCGACCGCATCGTCGCTTTCCATCAGGTGAGATAGCGGTCAAGTGCGAACCTATCAACAATAAAAAAAAAAAAAAAAAAATTTTTGTTTAATCGAAAAAAGAAAAAATACGTGTCCAATATTTTTTTATAATCTAAAATACGGACTAAATAAAATGTAATTATTTTGACCCCGGACACTACCCTTTGATATTGAATTGTTAAAAATCACTAAATATCAGTTAATCTCCGTATTATTAAGTAAATTCATTGCTAAAAATATAGCAACACTGTTTTTCCGTATTGCCAACATTACGGTGAAGGGACTTCTTATGTGAAACCGTACTATAGAGGTCAGTGAGTTTAACGGATTTTTTTTCAGTTGTCATTATAACACCTCAAACTATTTAGCTAGGACGTCAACGCCAACGCCAGCAGCGCGGGTTTGACAACTGTCACGGACGCCATAATTAGATGATTAATCTATTACGGTTATGAGTTTTTATGGAAGGTTATATACGGTTCATGAAACCCCAAGCGAACGCCGCCGTACGCTCTCATTGCGTCTTTAATTACGGAATTCGAAAAGTTAAGAAACGAAACTTGGTGAGCTATCGTTACTTGTTTAGCCTACCAATTGTTGTTTTTTTAAAAGAGTTACCGCGGCTTTTGTGAGGACAAAATGCAACTGAAGAAACACTGTGAGTTTTAGTCAGTAAAAGTCTGTGACTCCCTGTTGCTACACCCAGAGCGAGAGAAGTTGGTCAGTGGGTCTTCTTAGGGGCGGATAGTTTTTAACTTTATTCATCATCATATCAGCCGAAAGACGTCCTGTACTATTGGACATAGGCCTCCCCCAAGCGTCGCCACAACTACCGGTCCTTTGCGTCACGCATCCATCGGATTCCCGCGACCTTGACCAGGTCATCGGTCCACCTTGTTGGAGGCTTTCGAACGCTACGTGTTCCGATACGTGGTCGCTACTCCAGGACCTTTCGTCCCCATCGACCACTTTATGAGTGTACATCCACAATTTATTATCACTGTTATCTATAAATACCTAGCCAATGCCAAGGTAAAATAAGCATGCTTTGGGTTTAAGTTGATCAAACGATTCAATATCATATAGATAAGGGTAATCCGAAGATATCTTGTAACTCGTCAAATCCTTACCTAATAAATCCAGTTAACAATGACAGTAGTCTAAAGCTTGCTTAGTGCACTCGGACTTAGCGGTTATCAAAAACATTGCCCTCTTTTTGGAAGTCGGTTAATCAATATTTAGAATTGATTAGCGATTATTTTTAAGTCATTTATTTCTGCAGTGATTTTAAAAAGTATTAGATAAAACTGAATATTTACTTAATTTATTGTAGGGTTTTTGTTGTCTCTATAGAAGAATAGAATAGAAAAATCTTTACATTATAATAAATCTGTAGAAGTGTAGTTGTGCGCGCATCACGTAAAATGTACGAAATCGTCGTACAGTACAATTCACGAATGATGGCGGCCGTGAAGTTGCGCAGTAACGTGTTTTAGGAACCAAATGGCGACGCGCGTGTGCGGGAAGAGTGTAGTAAGTAGGCTAACTTCACAGCCGCCATTATTCGTAAATTAACTTTTATACATTAAAATTTTGTGAACTAGATACATTACTTAGGGTTTGTTTCATCGCAATCGGTTGACTATATCGAAAGATATACTACATTCACATTACATTGACTGTTTAGCGGTACGAAGTTCGTCGGGTCAGGTAGTAATAAAATAAAAAATTTTAATTGTGAGTTCAGAAGATTCAATATTTACTTGTATAACGTTATATTGTTGAATTTTGTAGAGTTTTGCTCAAACACTTTTTATTTTAACATTTGCATGCCAAATCATGGAATTTCGTTGAAAAAAATATATGTTAGGTACTAGCTATTGGATGAAACCGAGATATTCTTTCGGCCCAAAAATAATAGTAACGATATCGTACCGATTTAGTCGTTTAGACCATTTCCGTATTTACATCCATCAATCGAGTTCGAACGACACGATTTTAAAGTCGTTTGAAATTCGTCTTTAAAAAAAAAACTGTATTACATTATCCTGGTAGAATACTAATTGGATAAGACTTCGATCGAACGACTATAAAACTTCAATGATATTTGGCTTGTTTGATTTTACGTGAATCAGGCTATTGAGCGTAAAGATTGCTGATGATTTAAATCTTGCATCACGTGCCCTGTTACCTATTCACAAAGGGACATAATGACAGCATCAGCATCATCTCCCGCCTTGGGGCGGAACTGGAAGGTATGTCAGATTTTTACTGACTAAAACCCACTACTAGACCTAGACCATGACGTCTTAAGTAATATTGTTTTAATCTTCTTTCGGTGTGAGTAAGAGACAGAGCTATACAGTTTGTCTAGCGCCATCTCTTACCCTCACTGAAACAAAATTAAAACAATCTTACTTTGAACGTCATGGTTACCCCGCTAGTTCCTTTGTTGCCTTGCATTGCAGGGCCGGGTTTTCCTTTCAGAAGCGAACCCATGGCCCCAGTAGGCTTTGACCCTGTTGGGCCCCTACGGCCCTCGACACTAAGAAAATAGACCCATCGAAAAACAGGACTCATTGATATACAAACTGTTATTCTTACCTCTTTACAATATTAGTGCAGTTTGGTTCGTTTTAGAGTGCGGCATTAAGTGTTATCAATATTGAGATAAGTGATCGATGAAGCCCTCTTATATGAAAGTTATCTTATTTCTGTCATTAGTTTTGAAGATACCGGTACACTGCGGGAGACCGAGCAGGTACTATTTTTGATTTGTATTTTTTTAATAATTTGATTTTTTGGTCGTTTGAGTGTTTTGATTTGTTTTTTTTAAATAATTATTAAAGTAATTTTTAGAATTTTTTTATTTAAAAAAATATAAAATTGTCATTGGTGGAAATAGATATGGATAACAAACGTTAATATGTTTTAAATACCTTTGTATGTACAAATATAAAAATAAATAATATCATAAAATAAATATTTTAAAAGAATAATCTAGAGTAGGTGGAACATAGCTCTCTTTATTAGCTCAAGAATAATTATCTATTTGCCGAATAATTTTAAGCTGTTTTGAGAAATTATTCAGTAGTTTAAATACAATCTAATTCAGCTAAATCTTTAGTTTTGATTATATTTTGGATTGCAGGTACAAAAATCTACATAAAAGATCTAACTTCGAATTATGATATTATAATTATGTATTGTTATTATTGCAGTACCTATTGCAATAATAGTAGTATTACTATTATGTAATAGTATTAGTCGTATTACTTCCTGGTAGTAGCAATTTTACAATCAGTCAAGTAGTTTCAGAGATAACCCTCTCTAATCTTAATAAACAAATATACACTATTCTTATAGCTTCGTCATGTCATTTAACGTTCAACACCTAACCTATTCTATTTAGTATTTATTATTCGAGTATAATTTTATAAATATTTTATTATAATTACTACCGAATTTTAACAATTAGTACTTTATTTCACTACAAATATTTATCATTTATTAATTGACTGGCCTGTTGGTCTAGTGGTTAGTGGCCTTGACTGCTATGGCAGAGGTCGTGGGTTCGATTCCCACCCAGGACAAATGTTTGTGTGATGAGCACGATCATTTGTTCTGTGTCTGGGTGTAATTTATCTATATATGTACGTATTTAGAAATATATAAGTATGTTTATCAGTTGTCTAGTACTCATAACACAAGCTCTGCTTAGCTTGAGATTAGACGGCGTCGTGTGATAGTTGTGGAATATTATATTATTTGATATTATGCTACTACCACTGTATAGCTTAGCATAGTATCGTGCTATGCTGTAAACCTCTCTTTTTAAACCCAAAGGTTGACTGGTAGAGATTACCTTGTTGGATTAAGTTTGCCTATAAACAACAACTACCTGAACAGATTAATAAAATAGGTTTTATAAATTATTATTATATGATCCCCACAGACTTTTGTCAATATAAGTCTGTGATAATCCCTAAATCAATATCAAAACAAGATGTCATACTAGATACTAGATACATGTGGAAGACTCGAGGGATATATTTCCGTCTGTCAAGGAACGCAAAGGACAACTGAAGATACGCGAGTGGGTGGTTTTAGTAAAAGTCTGACAGTCTCTCTCGCTCTACCCAGAGAGGCAGAAGTTTTATATTGTGTGTCACAGCTGGGCCTTTCCTCATCTAAACTTCACTGTTTTGAGCGATCTTGAGTTAAGGTTGCTCCATGAACATGATGAAAAACAGAAGCACCACCTTGCGCTCCATAACTTCAAGTGTCGGAGAAAAAACAGCCAGGCTGAAGTGCGAACGGACTGGCCACGTCTCACGAATGATTCATTTCACCTGGATGAAGATCGTCACTCAGTGGACACCTGCGGGACGTCGTGTAAGAGAAGTCGTATTATAAAAAAATCCACTTACACTTTTGGCACGAGATCGAAGCGCATCTTCTCAAGGTTGGGGTCCTCGCCCATGATCGCCACGGCCACCGGGTACATCTTGTCGTAGTCGAAGTCGAACTCCACGCCCGCTGGGGGAGCACGCACGAAGTTCCGCCGGTCCTGGAAGTTAACAACAGTCTTGTTAATGTGTGAATGTGGTCAATATCGTTAAAGTCATTCAGGCATTCGATGCCTGAGTGAAGGACTCCATCAGAAAAAAAAATGATAGAGCTTTTTTTTTTTTTTTTTTTTATTTTTCGATGGGAAAAATCATCTTATGACAACCCCCGCTCTTGGGCGGAGCGGGAGATAGTGTCAGACTCTTACTGACTAAAAAACCCATCCCGTTCCTTCTAGCCTTCGTACCGGGGCTCGAGCGCCCTTTCGGATAACCCTGGCCCCAGTAGGCTTCGACCCGGCTGGGCCCCGCCTAAGATGGTGTAGACAAATCCCACCTTTACCACTGTAGGTCTTATCCGCCTTGCGGCATACGGACTATTGGAGACACGCCTAGCAATTACGCGACTGCGTGTCTTGTTACTGCTTGCTCTACCGGAACATGCAGATGGTATGGATAATGGATATGTAATAAGGTGTAGCGAAGCCCATGTGATAAAAACAGCCCTAAATTTACCCCAACAAAAGAGAGGGAGAGGCCGCTCGCTATTAACCTGGTACTCTTGCATCGAGAGAGACCTCAAAAAAGCCCAATTGCCAAAATCGACAACTCAATACAGTCTGATCAGGCACCAATTTTGAGGGGAACCGACCCTAGAGGGCATCATGGGAGGAAGAACGGACAAAGAAGAAGAAGACGGCATTGAACCATAACGGTGGTCTTGGAAAGTAAAGGAATATTGGACAAATTATTTGCTCATCATCGTCATCGTTATTTCAACAAAAAACATCTACTGGACATAAGCTTAATTATTATTGAGATGGTACTGCCACTAGCAAATATTTAACATAAAAAAAAACAATTGCTTTGAGATTGGTACAATGCACCTACGTAACAATAACCGCGTAACTACATAACATTTTCAATTCAGTATACTAATTGGTTCGCTCTGTGGTACAAAAATATATTTTAAATAATACAATAAAATTAATACAAACGAGTTGCGCCGACCCCAAATAAAACGGGACTAGGGCAGGAAGATGATGAATAAAATTAACAATAGAAATACTTAAAAGAGTATACTTATTTTAACTACAAATGACGATATTTATTAATTTTAATTCTATGATATTGTTCTTAAATAACAGTAATTTATCGAGAAACACGCATGAATAAATCAGGCATTATCGTATTACGGAAGACCACTTCCTTCCTTGGGTACTATGGTCTTCTTCTTCTATTCGAATCGATGGTGTAAACTCTTTAAAACAGTTTGGGCCCATTAGGCGGCTACATTAATTGCACTATTGGAAAGCAGTTAATCGGTTGCGCACCCAGGTAGGCCGTTGCAAACACATCTCGACGAAATGGGATTTTATAGTCACGGCAGATACTCGGTGGTCCCAAGCCCGTACTTTGGAGGTACTACGGTGATTCTGCGGATCCTATTTCTATTTTCGATTTTAGGCTTACGACAAACGTCGGAAGCCTAAAAGCGTCTCAATATCTCTCAGGCAACAGTCTCCCACGGCCCTCCACAAATAGGTACGATTGTCATCCCAAGGGAAACAGATCTGATCTACCTTCGCACACAGCAATACGTGGCCATGACAGGTATCGATTGGTTGTGAAGCCCACTCCCAAATGGAAATACGCAATTAACTTTATCTGACATAAATAACCAATAAAACACGATACGCCCGTGCGAAATTTCGACAGATCAGAATATTGGAAATCCAAGTCCCATAAATATGAAACTCTCGCCTGCAAAAATGCTTATCCGGGGTGTATACATTTTTTATAAGTATAAAAAATCGGGCTCTATTTGTACCCGTTACTGATCATATTTTTACAGTCAAAAGTAAAAAAAAAATGATATCCGAAAATTGTCTACGAATATTTATCATAATTGGTCAATTCATTATTGAATCAATCATCCATAACAATTGCTACTAGAAAATACTACGCCGCAGTATTTTTCCATTATTTTTCATTCATAATCTTTAGCCTGTACAATATTTCCATAAATTGATTGATATTTTGGGATATAAAAAAACGCTAATAACTTTGCTGTTTATGAATAATATTTATTGAGACTTTACCTAAATAATAACAAGACTTTTTCTAATAAGCCCTTTAAGTATTTGTACTAATTAAAAATTAGTTTTGTATATCTATCTTCGACACGCAGATCGTGTTTTATATAAATTACAACTGTAAGCAACACACAAACCGTGTCCACGTCAAAAGTTTGGACACAAAGTTTGATGAGGATAGCACAATATTTCTGACAGAGGATCGCCTCCGGGATACTGATGAAGGCAGTTATTTATTTGACTGGCACATCAGTCGTATTCCCTCAAATTCTGGGTCGGCTTTTGAAATAGAAAGTTAGAGAAACAGTGTCCATTTCGCTCAAATGCACACTGTTGCTACAACTTTCTACTTTTACAACCCTATATCTGGGTAATATGGTAAAAAAAACATATTTTAAAAATCTGAAGCTTGAAATGAATAGCTATCATCCTGGTATTAACAGGTCAAATCGTTTGAACATGCTCTTCGATGCAATCAGATGCAATGGAATTCAAAACTCGAGTGATGGAGTACAGTTCATGTTTCCTCCACTTGGTTTATTTGACCAAACATATTCTTACAGATTGTGTAGATAGTGGAACGTTCTATAATTTTATCAAGAGTCTTTTGTAACAACATGATGTTGTCATCATTTCAGCTGCAACACGTAAATTGTTGGACCTAGGTCTTCCCTAAGTATTCCCACTACGACAGGTCTCTTACATACGTTACGCATCCATCGGATTTCTGCGATCCTCAGCAGGCCTTTCAATGCTCCATCTTCCGCGACGCGGTCCCCATATCTTTTTATTGTTGATATGCTCGCGTTTGACCACCAACTCACCTGATGGAGCACGCTTGCCTAGAAGTAACCTATTCAGCACTCTAGAACCTTTCGGCGCCATCTATATTCTGTACTTTCTAAGTACTCGTAACATAAATATACCAGCATAATGTTACATCTACTGGCACTTAAGCTTAAGTGAGAGAAGAAATATACCGAGGGCCCGCTTTTGTTGATGATTAATTTCGAAGCCCCGTCAAAACTTGTATTGATTCAGAAGATGATCAACAGATCAAGTGACTCAAACTTTGTAATCTTCAGTAAGAACTTGCTTGATGCAGGGGATCGAAACTTTATTGACATTTTGAATTGATCTAACGCTGTTAGCTACCGGCACAAAGATATTGCTATCGAATCTTAACCCGCAAATTCCTATTGAAACACACATAACGAAAGCATCTAATGTCTCTGGCACATTTAGATAGTATTTTTTAAATAAAATATGTTTATTTAGCACAAACACAACAAGTTTGAAGGTAGAAAAATTCAAAAGATTTTTATTTCACATAGGCCTACATGGGCTCTCAGAAGTTAGTCTCAGGATTGTTCCAAAATAGATACAGCTCAGCATGACTGCCTGACAACTAGTGTCAGTATTTTCACCTATACTAAAGTATCTAAGAATTGTTGTGTTTATAAAAAATGAGAATTGGACTCGACGACTATTGCACCGATGGTCGTGTCAGCCAATGACTTAATAGTCACGAGCCTCGACCAACATCTCAAGAGGCTCTCATTAAAGTGGCTGGATCAAGGACTTGATTCAGAAAGTGGTACTGCAGGACACGGCTCGCATAGTTAGGAGGTTCCTTTCTCTGGAGTCTCACTAGCTTGGTCCCTGTTCCCAATACCGATGGGATACAGTTTTCTTTTATATTTTTAATATTTTTTATTTATTTTTATTGAAATATTTATTAAAAGTATCCTCGACTTTACATTTGTGAGTGTTTTGTTTCTCATTGTACGTAGTTCTTTTGCTGATTTTTTGTTGGGTTTTCTATTTATCTTGCTACGTACTGAGCGCCGTAATGCTGGTCATAGGACTAAGCGACTAGCCAAGATGATGCGAAAAGGAAACAAGCATCGTCTTGGCTGATTGCCTGGCCCCTCACCAGATCTTCGGTCCACCAGCATTTGGATTGGAGGCATCATTCATCAGGACCCTTTTCGAAACACAAACTATATTAACCCAAAACTGTGTCATCAACTCATGACGGTCTTTGGCCTTGCTCTCATTAGCTGTCTTGTGTCTAGCGTGAGTGTAAAGAACTTCTTTGTTCTATAACAAAATGTTACTTACGGTGGACAAGGAGAGGCACTCCTCTTTGAGGGCTGGCTCGTTGGGGGCTCCGACCCAGGGTGGCACGGCGGCGGCGCTGCCACGACCCTCCTGTCCCTTGATGAATGCGTCCTGCTCACGGTTGAACTCGCCGAGGATGCTCTGAAGGACAAGAGAAAGATCTTATGAGCATGTTTGGCATAGGAAATCTGATGGTGAAAATATCCTAGCCCTATGACTTATTCAATCTTATAAGTACACATTTTGTATGAGAAAAAATTCTTCTGGTGGCGAAAATGTCAGATTTAAAATCATCTGAAAAAACGTTTTCAAATTTAAAAATGACTAAGAATGATAGGACAGCCTTAATATCTGGATTTTTGTATTGTGTTTGATTAGGGCAATAAAGAATTACATCCTTAATCTTATGGATTGATTAGATTTCATTTATTAGATTTTATTACTATATGTATGTGTTTTATCTTTTTATGTGCATTTACTGTTACTGTTACTTAATATTATGTATGTAATTTGTGATTTAGTTAATTAATTATAGTCTATTTTACCTATTTTAAGACTTCAAACCTAGCATTGGTGTATATATCACAGGGATTTCACGAAATCCCGGTGAATGTCGAATATTTTTGTTTATTACGTTTTCTTTCTAAAATTATCTAGTGATATGACAAAACACCAATTTATCGTCAGTGATATGTCGTTTCACTAAACTATATCTACTAAAATGTCAGAAAAGCGGATACTGCCGATTGCTCTAGTACCTACCCCCACGCGCACTAGTAGGAGCGAAACAAATGCCAAAAAATATATATATAATATATATAAAAATATATATTTGCAAGAAGCTAAATACACACACTGTGCCTACAACTCTCCCATCGCAGACCTACTGGATTTTTTTCTTTTTAATCTACGGGACTTGCTCTTTTATCTGTATTTGTTCTTTTATTTTTAAGCGTTTAAACAAAAACAAAACAAGTTAGCAAACCAGACAGACAGACCTTCAGTGGTTAGTTTGTGGACAAAGAGAACTTATCAATTCTGACAATGTTCATTGTCGATAACCTTAATTTCTTTATACATGGTAATTTTGCGATACTCATTATAACTTTTATCTTTACAATAAATAAACAATTCACTGCGGTAGTTTGCTCCATTTACGAGTTCTACAACCTCTATTATAATGACGAACAATTATTATAAAATTTAGTAGGTACAGACAAAATGTGTATTGTCGCGAGTAACAAACACATTATTTTGTGTCATTTGCAATTTCTTTCGGACTGGCCAATTTGGATCTTCCTATGTGTGAGTTGATGTCATTAATTCATCGGCTAAAACTTTAATACTATGGCATTGAGTTATCAATGTAATAACTAATCAGTTCGTTAACATCAATTTCATCAATTCATTATTTGTATGTTATAATTCTAGTGGAACCAGGGGTTATTTAGAACATCGCTTGCCATCGGTGAGATCACAGAACCGATGAGAGTTTAGAATGGCCTTGTGGGCGGGGCAAGCGCGCCGCAAAGTATGATCATGCTCATACTTGATACAACCAATAGCAAACTTGCGATCTAAGTGTACGTGGTCTGTTAGTTGCGTAATGCGCGTTCGTATGGTTTATTGTCTGTAGTGGAGTTAAAGGGTGGGAGACAAGCGGCGACACTCGTTCTAGCACAAGTGGGAAAGTGTTTCCTTTCTAACCTCTTTTATCTTTTCTGTGGGTGAGATAGTGGGAAATCGTAAGATCCAAAATATTAGCGACGTTCTCCTCCATTCCTCTTAGCTAAAAAATTATTGGATTATGTGTGTTTCTGATCCTCAAAGAGAATATAACACGTAATACAAACAATCCGTTAAATCTTATAATATTTGTAAACTGACAGCTGCTTCTCCTCGTATTCTGCACATCTTCGATAAGGGAGTGCAATTTGTTCGAGCACTATCGGCGCTGTCAGAAATAACTTTGAATGAGTACATTCCTTTATTGTTGGTTCACTGTTATTCTTTAGATTGTTATCAAGAATAAGGATTTATTCAGAGTGTTTAAAGCGCGTTTATTTAACGTTAATGTGATCGACATGTTTGTGACGTTCGGCGCTCCGATTGGCTCACTCCAAACTCCTAACCAATCAGAGAGCCCAACGCGGTAAACGTTTCGATCGAGTTAATGTAAAAATATTCTCTCTCATTCAGCGCACAGACCCCCCGATTTCTGAGTCGAGGTTTGTATCAGTTTGAGTCTAGATGGTGTTGTGTGAAGATTGTGGAAATATTAATTACTAACTTTTGCCCGCAGCTTCGCCCGCATACTTAAAATATAGCCTATGTCACTTAGGAATAAAGCAGCTTTATATCAGTGAAAAAATTTTAGCAATTGGCCCAGTACTTTCACAAAGAGGGAGATTACGTGCTATCTGCACTAATATAATAAAGAGGTCCAGTCAATTTTTTTTTTTTTTTGTTTTTAATTTTTTTGTTTGTACGAGGTAATCTCTGGAAGTACCTACTGGTCCGATTACCTAAAATTTTTTCACCGATAGAAAAATGCTTTATTCCTGAGTGACATAGGCTATAAATTAATGACTCGGGCGAAGCTGCGGGCAAAAGCTAGTTATACCTATATAAAAAAAGTATATTTTTATTTTCAGAACTGTGTTAAATACTTATTCAATATATTTTGATAAGTATTTAAGTGAATATCGTAGTCATCGGTATTCAATATATGTACTAACTATAGGGAAATTGCTCTAATAGCCAAAATAACGGTGTTGTCTAGTTTGGCTAGAGACGCTACTATATTGTTTTTTTTTTATTGAATTACCGCACCACCATATTTATGTAAATTGCCGGATTTTTTTTGGCACAATAAACTTTATTATTATTATATTATGGACTACGGTCATGTTATAACTCACAAGACGTCTTGATTGTAAAAGTAGGCCAATTGATATTATTTCTCAAGAATCATTCTCTGTCTGCACGTTATAACGAGATTTAATTTATTAACATTTCTATTGTTTACAAGTTTAAAATATATATTTATAAAGACTTAACATTATTACATTATAACCATCAATAAAGAAAAGATACCACGGTGCATTTATTAATATGAACGAATTATTTACATTTAATAAATACTTAACTATCTTTACAGTATGTTTACAGTAAAATAAAAAAATAAAACCCTACGCTAGTAGCATTGCCATACAGCGTTACAATGCCGCCAGTCTTTTGGGCACATTACCAGTCGACAGCGATGTGGAAGAGTTTTTTGACGCTATATTTTATTTTGATTTTATTAGTTAATTGTGATTTAAAATCAATCTCCAGTTTCGTTTTACATTTATCGTATTTATTTTACCAACAAATTCTTTTTGTTACAGTTTGGATTCAACCTCAAACTGTCTACGGATCTTCAACCAAAGACAGAGTTAATCTCAAGTGAGAAAATACAGACAAACATCACTACTATAAACACTATAAAAGCGTCCATATGCAAACAATTATTACATTCAATCTGCGACACTCCAGATAAAAGTTGATACTTGTGTTAACACTTCAGTAGTATACAATATTTAAATAGATTATGACTACAGAAAGGTAGCATTAAGAGAAACACAAGAAATAAAATAAAAATGGATACAGAATCAAATACAAAGACGGAGAAAGTCCCAAACGTAGAGAAAAAAACAGAAGAACCAGACAAACTGATAAAGGCAATAGGGGAGATTGGGAAATGGCAAATAATGCTATGGTTACTAGTTGCATTCCCAACGAAGGCCATATCAGCCTGGCACCAACTAGGAATAGTGTTCATAGCCCCACCCACCTCATACATGTGCACGGAGACGAATTTAACGAATAGTATAGAAATGAATACGTGTTATAGTGATTGTGTTAGTTATGACTTCTACACGGACTTCGAGAATACGATCATTTCGCAGTGGCAGCTGATTTGTGAGAAAGCTTGGCTGGCCAACTTTTCGCAAACAATGTGCATGTTCGGTGTTCTGATCGGAAGTATTATCTTCGGATACATTGCTGACAGGTAAGCAAAGTACTATTTTATTTATAAGAAACGTTTATAGCTTCTGCCAGCGAATTTCGAAATAATTCCAAGGAAACATACTTTCGAGAAAACAAGTATGCTATGTGATAATTGTGGTCAAATATAATCGACTGCCTGTGTGAAAAATTACACTCAAATTCACTTAGACGTCTGTCTATGAAGAAGTAACAAACAACAATCATCTTTATGATATTAGTGTGATATTAGTAGACAGTGTCGCAGTTTTTGCTAAGCCCAGGGTAAACAAAAGTATTAAAACAACGAACATCATTACTTTACAACAGTATAGAAAAAATCTATATCACAAAATTCCGAACGTTTAGACTATACTTTATCACCATACAATTTTGCCAATTAGTTTTCTATTTTCTTTCAAAGATTCACTTACACATTCTTTCACTTGTTTCTAGGTATGGAAGGCGACCAGCACTGCTGATAGCTTGCATGCTGCAGCTAGTAACAACCGTCGTCGAAGCTTTCTGTCCAACCTACTGGCTTTTCACTACAGTCCGATTCTTCATCGGTGCAGCCATAGCCGGGACAATACTAAGCTCCTTCATCCTGATGATGGAAATCATAGGACCCCTGAAGAGAGAACTGATGAATTCCCTCTGTGCCCTACCAATGCCAGTTGGGCAAATGCTAATGCCACTCTTTTCATACTACTTGAGATCTTGGGACAGATACTGCTTGGGGATTGCGATTCCAAACGTGCTGTACTTGGTTTATTTCTTTATTCTGCCAGAATCTCCGAAATGGCTATTGAGCGTTGGTAAATTAGAGGAAGCTAGTAAAGTGATGACACAGGCTGCGAGATGGTGAGCATTGGTGTGAATATGTTCAAATACATATGTCAATAAATATTTCAAAAGATTATTTCAAAAGTTTTCATTGATTTTCAGGAACAATCTACCTTCAGCTAACATGCTAGACGTAGCCAAAAGTATAGCCAGTGAAAAAGTGAACACTAACGAGCCAATGCGCAAACCGACCTATTTGGACTTGCTGAAGACTAAGATACTGAGGACCAACACTTTGTGCTCATGCCTCATCTGGTTCGTGCTTGGCATGAGTTTTTATGGAAGCAACCAGTACATAGGACAGACGAGTTCAAACGTCTTTATTACTGTTGCTTTGGCTGGAGTATTGCAGGTAAATATGCAGATATTTATATTATAGTCTGTTTAAGTAAGACTTAAAACATTAGCTAAGATCGTACGTTACGTTATGTTATACATATAATATTATGACATTTTTTAAAACGTAATACTTGTATTTGCAGAATTTTAGAAAAGATAAATGGTCATATAGAATATAACAATTTACTTTTACGGAACACGTGCACGTGTTTTTTTTTATCTCAAGGAGTTACATAACAACAATATGTGCCTGAATATTGAATTGGTGTTTCTTGTCTGTCTGCAAACAAGTCTCGTTTGACATTTATAAAAACCATGCAAACTCTTTGGACGTACAGTAAACGGTTCTCGAAATTATCATCACCATCGTCATAACTTTTGAGTTTTCTTTTGGATCTTTGCTTGTTCGAAATAAATTAAATTCTATTCTATTTCTAGTCCACCAGTCCTGTGCGTCTCGCATTCATTAGATTCCCTTGATCCTCCTACCAATTATATTAAGCTTTTATTTTCCCTAATTTTAGATGTTCAAAATTTTGTGTGTATATTATTTCCAGTTCCCTGGTATCTTTCTAAGCGGAGTTCTGAGCAAATACTTCGGCAGGAAGATCACGCTGATAGGCTTCTTCATCGTGTGTGGAGGGAGCAATGCCTTCCTAATCGTGCCAGAAGACTGGTTCGCAGTAAGACTGACTATGGGAGCCATCGGTGTGGGTTGTGCCTCGGGAGCTTTTGCTACTATGTGAGTACAGTATGGTAATTTTTATTATCTTATGAGAATGGTTATTTGTCTGCTCATATATCTATCTATGTATATCGACAGGCCTGTTGGTCTGACTGCTATGCCGGAGGTCGTGGGTTCGATTTCAACCCAGGACAATTTTTTGTGAGCACGATCATTTGTTTTGTGTCTGTTTGTAATTTATGTATGTATGTATTTAGAAATATAAAAGTATGTTTATCAGTTGTCTACTCACAGCAGCAGCACAGCTTAGTTTGGGAATATTATTATATATAGCTTAATAGTGTTTTTTTTTAATTATCTCTATTATCGCAACGTCTTTTTTATTATATACTCTTGATTGCTATTCCTAAGTTGTCTTATTATTTATTTTAATGTTCAAGGTTTATATACATTTTGTTGTACTGCATTATTTCTGAATCCTCAACATCCGTCTTCTATTATTCCAGGTACATGTACACAACAGAACTGTTCCCGACTGTAGCCCGTAACATGGCTATGGGTGCCTCCTCTACTACATCCAGGGTAGGCTCCATGATAGCCCCCTACGTGGCTGGCCTAACCGTTTTCGCTGCTTGGTTACCTCCTATAGCTTTTGCTGTAGTGCCTATTCTTGGTGCCATTACATGTATTTTCTTACCTGAGACCAGGGGCAAGACTTTGTAGAATAATTTGTGTTAGACAGTGCTTGTACTATCGATATATATGTACTACGCACTAGATTAGGCGTGCCCAGGCGTGACATTCACTTTAGTCAACTCAGGTGTAATGTCGACTGTACACTTTGAACATTACACTATGTTGAACGAAACGCGAAGTGCCACGAAATTCATGACGCTTAAGACATTCTGGTCGCGAAAAACTATCTTAGCACTGCATGTTTTAATAGTCCTGTTAGACGACATAATGCCAATGTCGCGCTGCAGCGTACTTTTGTTTTAAGTTTTTAGTATTTTGACAAATAGTTTCCATAAAAGGGCTTGTCTATAACATAAATCGGCTTGTATATAAGGGCTTGACTATTACTAGATTATAAGTCGATGGCTTGTACAGACTTTTTTATAATTATGTAAAGAATTTTTTTCTGACGGCAGCTGTCATTTTGAAGATTGATGAACTTAGATCGATTGTGTTTTGTTTTTAAGTGGTAGGTATTTATTTTTAATGTTTATTCGTTAGTTATCGGCTAAAGAAGTGATATTATTGTAACTGTGTTAATTTAAACTTATTCTTATTTAGTTATAAAGGTTTACAGTAACGTATGTAATCAGTTAAGTAAGTATGTTTATAAAATAAACGATTTTTTTTTTACCAAAAGACAGGATTTGTTATTCATTACATTTCCTCGTGTTATTAAGGTTATAATTGAAATATCGATGAAGCTTAAAGAACACAATTTTTCGGTTCAACGAGCCACAATAATCGATTCGTTTGCCGACTAACTCGAATGTTGAACGAAATGTTTCACGTCAAATGAAATTCTCGCTTCCTGCGTAAATAAACGACAAAATTAATGCGTAGTTAATATTTAACGTGCACTCAAATGTAGCGGATATTAAATGTTTTATTGGCAATGTTATTATTCCAAACACAGAAATGGTAGTTATGTGAACGGTGAAACATAACTTTTCATTAATGTTAAATCTGTTTTGTTTTTATTGAAATGATTGATAGTGGTCGCTCTAACCACAAGGTCAAACGCTGTATCAATAATTTCAATGCATGGTAGTTACGTGAACGTTGAAACATAACTTTTCATTAATGTTAAATCTGTTTTTTTTTTTTATTGAAATGATTGATAGTGGTCGCTCTAACCACAAGGTCAAACGCTGTATCAATAATTCAATGCATGGTAGTTACGTGAACGTTGAAACATAACTTTTCATTAATGTTAAAACTGTTTTTTTTTTTATTGAAATGATTGATAGTGGTCGCTTTGACCACAGGGTCAAACGCTCTATCAATAATTTCAATGCATGGTAGTTACGTGAACGGTGAAACATTACTTTTCATTAATGTTAAATCTGTTTTTTTTTTTTTATTGAAATTATTGATAGTGGTCGCTCTGACCACGAGGTCAAACGCTCTATCAATAATTTCAATGCATGGTAGTTACGTGAACGTTGAAACATAACTTTTCATTAATGTTAAATCTGTTTTTTTTTTTTATTGAAATGATTGGTAGTGGTCGCTCTGACCACGAGGTCAAACGCTCTATCAATAATTTCAATACTGGTAAGCAATGATGTAGTCGACGATGGAGCACGTTTGCCTTTTTTTGTGTTTTTTTTTATCAGTAATTTAAATAGATTTCTGTGTGGCAACATAAATAGAATTAGGACCTCCAGGCACCCCCTCACACGGACCTGTGGTTAGGGCGTCGCTGGAGGAAGAGCAGTATTACGAACATTGATTATAATCAATCAATCAAGGAGAAAGGGACGGGGAGAACATTAACGAGCACGTCGCATGGGACCTAGTCAGTGACGAAAGAAGGAAGAAGCGGTCTGTGTTTGTGAGTAGTGCTGGTTTCCATACGGCTCTCTGGGAGCAAGGTAGTAGTGTCAGCGGGAGTACGCTTACCTACAAGCAACCTATTTTATATCCTATCTTTAGATAAATACAGCTACAGGAGCTTCTACATTTTTATTGTAAGTAGGTGCTGTTATTAACGATTAAAAGGGCTGAGGAATTTTCATTAGAGGATATTTAAACTGATTTTCAGAGATACAAACTATGAAACAAGAAAACTTTAATTACGACTCAATTAAAATTAAATTAATCAAAGATTACGCAAGCAAAGCCCTGTATAAAATCTGAAACGTTAATTTAAATACAGTTCATAACATACGATAAATCGAAGCCCTATTTCACTGGAATACTATTACGGGAAAAGCTGAACAACAATAGCCATAAAACATATTAAATTCTACATTAGCACCTCAACAGGGGGGGGGGGGAAGAGGGGGGAGGAGGGTTGAAAGGGAGGGGGTGTTCGTTTGTGAGAAAAGTGGGTCAACTTTGAACACAATTCATTATTGTTACGGGCACACCGAACAATTAAGTAATTAAAAGGTATAAGCGGTACGATATTAAAATTCATATAAATGTGATTACGGAAAATGGGGATGACGATAAAAATACAACAAAAGAACTGTTAATAGGGATAAATGTAACGAGAACAGTAAATTAGAAATGCAAATTAAAAAAAACTGGGCAAGTGCGAGTTGGATTCGTGCACGAAGGGTTGTACGGGAGTAATTGTCATAGCGTCAACAGAAATAGTACATCATAAGTGAAAATTTCAACTATCTTCCACGGTTCAGGAGATACAGCTTGGTGACACACAGACTTGGTGACACACGGACGGCTGGACAGCGGAGCCTTTGGGTACGGAACCCTAATATAAAGTACCCATGTTTTAAAGCGATAACAGGAAATATATAAGTATATTAATTGTAGAAATACACAACAACATGAACAAAGATATTATAGATATTATATTGGGAATGGCATTTTTCAGGTAAAACAAGAGAGGTAATAATGGAAAGAAATGTATTAACTAGAGCTGGATGGTTCCCTTTGATTGAAAAAACTTGGAATATACTGATATTACCTCATTATCCCAGTTCCATTTGCGATTATTGCTGTTACCTCAATTGGAAGTCAATCTGGACGTTAAGGAGATTTAGCAAAGGAACCAATAACTTCTTCCACTTTGGGGGACATGGAAGGGTCAGACTTTTACTGACTAAAACACACTTATGATCCTTCAGTTGCTCTTTGCGTTCCACGTCCGCAGTAATTCTTTCGAACAATCTGCTATCACGGTAATAAGAATCAAACAACTTTTTGCTAGAATTAGCAAAATATTAGACCATGATGTCACTAAATACAGTATGATGACTCTTCAGAGAATTATCAACGAGCTATTAAAGCCTTTGTTTCAGGCCACAACAAGAAAAGCGACGCAAAAAAATTCAAAAGACTTTTTAAAAAGTTCTTCAAAAATTCGTCTGACAAATTATGCAAATTGCTCTGTTGTCCGGTTCATTTTGGGAACAGTCTCATAAACCGGTGAAGGACTTTAAGGACCAAAATACATTTGCTTACTCCGTCACGCTTCGTAAAGAGCCTTAAGAGGACTATCATATCTAAAGCGCGGCCTCTCTCGGACTGCAAACAAAAGAAAGAGATGCGCAAAGACACTGCTTGCAAATATGAAGCGTTTTAGTTATTTACTAAAGATCTATAAGATTTTTAAGACACTATAATGGTAAACCTTAAGTATCGGACGAGAAGATCGCAGCAAACAATGAGTAGTTTTCTGCATTATAAAAGTCGCAATTAAATCCTGTAAACTGTAGTCCTCTTAATAACAAATAAATAAATTTAATTCCGTACAAAAACAAGGCATGTTAAAAATGTTTCATTTTTCGCGATAAGGACCAAACATGCTTAATTATTATTAATGGCAATTACTGTTGCAATGAATTTCCATTTCCACGAAATATAATAACAGATTTATGGTTCGAGTGATCGCATTTCCGTTTAATTTGTTTACGAGCTGACATTTACACAACACGGAAAAGGTTTTAAATCGAAAATGGTCAACTAAAATTTGCCATTTCACTGCTAAATGCATTATGAAACTTATGCAGATTCCTATAATGAAAGAAATACGTTATTAGAAAGAGGAGGCTAGAGTTCCAGCCATGGGAACATCATAATGCTGATTATGTTTTTTAGATACTAGCTTTTGCCCGCAGCTTCGTTCGCGTACATAAAATATAGCATATGTTACTCAGGAATAAAGCAGCTTTCTAATGGTTAAAAATGTTCGCAATCGGAGCTGTACTTTCAGAGATCCTACAAACAAAAACAAAAAACACAAAAACAAACTTTACCTCTTTATTATATTAGTGTAGATGTAGATGTAGTATTCGTGCAAGCAATCTACACTAATAATAATCATTTAATCAGAATCATTAACTGAATCGATTTAAATAATTTCTACAATTGTGTAAAAATTATTTAAATCGATTCAGTTAATGTACTTTTTTTTGGGAAAGAATCAATATTATTTCCCAAAAAAAAAACACAAATTGAACACTAGCGACACTATGTACGTACAACACTGGTCACTGCAGGTCATAGCGGACATTAAACGCTCAGTCGCCTGGATGGGCAGGTGACTATGTATTTTTGCTGATATAACAAGCTTATAACTTTGTGATTTTGCATGATACAGTTATGAAATTTTGTACATAATTTCTTTACATCAAAATACTAGACACGTGTTTCGGGTTTCGCATATATATACTTAAACTAATGTTGTATATCTCACTGCTCGTGACTGCGTATGCGTAGAAATCTACCAAACTAATATCTCTTTAGTTTCTTCTTTACTTTTAAAGTTAATAATTTTACTTCGTCCGTGTGTCACACACATTCAAAAGGCGCCATCTATCCGCTGTCCCTCTCAATATATTTCTTTTTGTCGCTCTCCCATCTTTACGCTTCATTTCATACATATATGGTCCTTTTATCTGCCCTCATTATTTTTCTCTTTTTAGTTGTGGTTTAGAATGTTGAGATGGATGTGTGGTGTGACAAGAATGGACAAAGTGAGAAATAAGTATATGTGGGAGAAATATTTATTTTTAAAAATATATCAACGTATTTTTCTAAATACCTTACGATTAATAAGTAAGTCTATTGACCTACCCACTCCCCGCCACTGACAAGCAAGCCGTACTATAAAAGAGCGCGCAAGGCGCTCTGCCGTTCAGATTTTGTTTGGCTTTGAACTCGGCAAGACGGTTTTGAACAGTCAGGTATGTTTTGGTTTAAATATATTTTTATTGCTGTATTATTATATTGCTATTGCTATGAATTGTTATTATGTTGAATAAATGTGATTATGTTTAATTATTAAGTACTGATGTATTGTGTACTTATGTAATAATATTATACTGCTGATATTTTTACGCTAGTGTACCGCTTTGATTAATAAATAATCTAATTTATACATTGCTTTCATTCTTTTTATTTTTACCCCCACATCAGAAGTGGGATTGAGTGCCCATACATACTTACACATTTCCACTTTGTTTGAGTTTCAGGTACAATGTCAAACTACGAGCACAACGATGCTGCCAACTTTCCTGAAACTAGTGATGTCACTCCCAATGAAGACTTGCAGTCTCCGATTCTTGGCACGCGGGCCAGGTGGCAGCGGCTGCAAGATAACCAAGACACCCGACCTGGCTCCAGCTCGAATCAGAGCAGACCTTCGTGCTCGACGACTCCGGGACCAGATAATCAGGGCGGTAACTCAGTTCCTCTTGATTTTATGAAAACCATGATGAAAGAAATGATGAGCACATTTCTTCAGGCTACAGGAACTGCTTCGACGGCACAAGTGTTACATCCGTTACCACGTGCAAGAAATTTAGATAATGTGTATCTACCCCCTTTTGATCCCGATGATCGCACAGATACCATTCAAATTTGGTGTAGACATGTTGACGAATTGAAGTCTGAATATCAACTCAACGAACGGGAGACTTTGAACCTTGCTAGGAAAAACTTGAAAGGACGTGCTGCCGATTGGGCGCGTCGCAACTATACCACCTTGACTAATTGGGACGAAATAAAGTCTAATCTCATTCAAACATTTTCAGATGAAACACGATATTATGATGACCTCACTGCTTTCATGGAGTATACGAGTGACAAGGCAAGCAGTTTGGCTGAATATGCATCCCGTAAATGGGAGTTGGCGAAAAAGGCTGTAGGAGTTAAGGTGACAGAGCTGCATTTGGTGGACGCCGTGATATCAGGTGTGTTGGACTTTCGTATTAGATCAGATTTGTTACGGCTGACACCTAAAACGTTGCCTCAATTGATACAGAACTTAAATTCCTATAAGCGCAAACATCCAGTCCATGATTCCGCTGATCACAATGTTTCTACTAAAAAGACCAAGTATAACTCGCGAGATTATAAATTCAAGCGCTGTCAAAAGTGCTATAAGGTGGGTCATTTGCAAAGGGATTGTCGTACTCGTATGAATACAGATACTTCCACTGATAGTACTGCAAAAAATCAATCTGATAAAACTCCTGCTCAAATTGACCAAACTAAGGCCTTGCCAACTGGTGTAACCCCTAAAGCTCGTGTGCAGTGTACCTTTTGCAAAAAGTTGGGTCATAAGTTTGAAAATTGCTTCAAACGTTTGAATTCTCAACCGAAGTCTGAAAAATCAGTAAATTCTTTAATGGTTTCTAACAACCGTTCCACGATTGGCACAATCGATGGTCGCGAGTTTACCTGTCTTATAGACAGTGGTGCAGAGTGCTCATTAATGCGTGAAAGTATTGGGGATTCCACCAGTGGCAAAATATCTTTCAAAACCACGATACTACGTGGAGTTGGAGAAAATACATTCTGTTCTACTCGCATTAAAACTAGTCGGATTTGTATTGATGACCTGAATTTGGAGCTGGAGCTTGTACTGGTGCCAGATCATTATATCCAATATGATATCCTTTTGGGGGAGAATCTTTTTAACATTCCTGGCATACAAGTAGTATTGTCTAATGCTAGAACAAAAATTTGTAAAACCTCTTATAACATTAATTTTGTTGAAAAAATTGATTTAGAAACCTGTGTTGACACTGATCTCGAATCAATTCCTAGAGGTCATTTACTTAATATATTGAAATCTTATCAAGATTTATTTACATCAGGGAATTCTGTAACACAAATTAATACAGGAGAACTGTCTATCAGATTAAAAAATCCAGATAAAACGGTTCAAAGACGCCCATATCGCCTTGCTCCCATCGAGCGAGAGAATGTTAAAAAGATTATACAAGATTTAAAAGATAATGGAATTATTCGCGATAGTAACTCCCCTTTCTCTAGTCCTATTTTATTGGTTCAAAAAAAAGATGGTAGCGACCGGCTTTGTGTCGACTACAGAGAACTTAATAGTAACACTATTAGAGATCACTACCCTCTTCCATTGATTGATGACCATATTGGTAAGCTTGTGAATGCCAAGTTCTTTACTGTATTAGACATGGCAGCAGGTTTTCACCAGATACCCATAGCTTCCGACTCCACTGAGAAAACTGCATTTGTCACACCTGATGGGCAATACGAGTTTTTGCGTATGCCCTTCGGATTGTGTAATGCTCCATCCGTTTTTCAGAGGGCCATCAATACAGCTCTAAAAACGTATGTAGATATATGTGTATTAATTTACATTGATGACGTAATTATTTTTTCCAACTCTGTAGATGAAGGACTTGATAATTTGGGAAAAGTTCTTGATTCCTTAAGACGGGCCGGTTTTTCTTTAAATATAAAAAAATGTAAATTTCTCAAAACGGAAATCGAATATTTAGGTCGAATTATTTTTAATGGTACAGTTAGACCTAGTCCTGGCAAAATACAAGCCCTTATAGAGAGTCCTGTCCCTCAGACAGTGAAACAGGTTCGCCAATTTTGTGGCCTTGCGGGATATTTTAGGAAATTTGTACCAAACTTTTCCCAAACAATGAGTCCACTTTATGATTTAACTAAGGCCAATACTAAGTGGAACTGGACGTCAGACCATGATAAGGCAAGAGAAAAAGTTATAAAACATCTCTCTTCTGAGCCTACATTATCCTTGTTCGACCCAAATAAATCTATTGAACTTCATACTGACGCTAGTTCCTCTGGTTTTGGCGCTGTCCTCTTTCAAAAACATGATGCCCAACTTAGGGTCGTAGAGTACTTTAGTATGCGCACCACCGACACCGAGAAACGATATCATTCGTACGAGCTTGAAACTTTGGCAGTGGTTAAAGCTATAAAACATTTTAGACACTATCTGTTTGGTAGAAGTTTTAAGCTCGTCACGGATTGTAATTCTTTGAAAGCATCTAGGAATAAGAAAGAACTTTTGCCCCGTGTTCATCGATGGTGGGCATATTTGCAGTCATTCGATTTTGAGATTGAGTATCGTAAAGGTGAACGCATACCACACGTAGATTTTCTGAGCAGAAACCCCGCAATTCTCAACATAAATAATGTTTTAAATTACAATGACTGGTTAGAAACTGAACAACAAAATGATTTGGAGACCAAAAATTTAATAGATTCAATTAAAAATGCTACAATAGATAAAAATTTAGCTAGCAGTTATGAAATCCTAAATAACTTACTGTATCGAATCTATAATACAAAGGATAACAAGACAAAAAAGTCTTTGTTTGTCCCAAAATCCTATAGATGGCATTTAATTCAGTTGTATCATGACTCCCTTAAACACTTGGGCTGGGAAAAAACCCTAGAAAAGATACGGGAGCAGTTTTGGTTTCCAAATATGTCTAAAAATGTGCGTAAATATGTTGAGAATTGCCTCACATGTAAAATAAACAAGAGTCAATCTGGGTCTCGTCAAGTTACTTTACATCCCATTGATAAAGTACCTGTACCTTTTCATACCTTGCATATGGATACCACAGGCAAACTAACAGGCAGTAAACTCAAAAAACAATATGCCGTAGTTTTCATTGATGCTTTTTCAAAGTACTGCCTGATAAAACCTGTGACTAACCTAACTGCAAATGCTACCGTTAACTGCCTAAAAGATCTTGTCTTCACTTTTGGGACCCCAAAAAGAATAATTTGTGATCAAGCGGCATCTTATACAGGAAAAGAATTACGGACTTTTTGCCAGAACTGGTCAATTGAATTACATTTTATTGCAACTGGTGTCAGCAGAGCAAATGGCCAGGTTGAAAGGCTAATGAAGGTCCTCACTGACTGTTTCACGGTAGTCGAAAATACCACCCGCAGAAGTTGGAAGGATGCTGTTGGGGAAGTCCAACTCGCAATTAATTGCACATTTAATAAAACTACTGGACAAACTCCCTTTCAACTTCTCATGGGTTGCAATCGGTCACCTCCAGCCATTTCTGCCCTTGTAAATGATATTGAACGCTTGGACCTTAATGCTTCTCGAGAAATTGCGAAACGTCGCATAGACGAACGCGCAGTGGAACAAAAGCTCCAATTTGATAAAAACAAAGCAAAAATTGTACCGTTTAAAATCGGTGATATTGTTTTGATAAAACAAAATCCACGTGCTATTATGAAACTCGATAGTAAGTTTAGAGGTCCATGCGTTATCACTAATGTCCATGACAACGAACGATATACTGTAAAAGTTCATAGTACTAGAAATGATTTGTATGTTTCACATGAAAATCTAAGACTTGTGTCTCCAGACATGGGCTGTGAACTGACCGAATCACTAGATTCGGAAAATTAGTAACTTTTTGCCTTGTACGCAGCCATTACATTCTGGCCAGGTGTTGGATGAGTGCTTGGTAAAGGGTATACTATTCTGGCCGTATCCTTGAGGGATTATTTACCGAGGCCATTTAATCTATGCCGCGCCTTACACAAGGCTTTTTACCGAGGCAATATTTATGTGATTTATGCCGCGCCTTCAAGTAAGGCTTTTTACCGAGGCAATATTTATGTGATTTATGCCGCGCCTTCAAGTAAGGCTTTTTACCGAGGCAATGTTGTCACAATTTTATGCCGCGCCTTACACAAGGCTTTTTACCGAGGCAATGTTGTCACGATTTTATGCCGCGCCTTATATAAGGCTCTTTACCGAGGCAGTAACGTTATAGGCCGTGCCTATCTGCAAGGCTTTTGCCGAGGCCATCTCATGGCGATTATTTTTTGTTAATTATTTTAATTATTAGTCATTTAAGAAATTATATAATTATTATATTATGTGATTATTAAACCATGTTATTGTTATTCACGAGCCATACCGGCTGCTCGTCAGAATGGCCGTGTGGGAGAAATATTTATTTTTAAAAATATATCAACGTATTTTTCTAAATACCTTACGATTAATAAGTAAGTCTATTGACCTACCCACTCCCCGCCACTGACAAGCAAGCCGTACTATAAAAGAGCGCGCAAGGCGCTCTGCCGTTCAGATTTTGTTTGGCTTTGAACTCGGCAAGACGGTTTTGAACAGTCAGGTATGTTTTGGTTTAAATATATTTTTATTGCTGTATTATTATATTGCTATTGCTATGAATTGTTATTATGTTGAATAAATGTGATTATGTTTAATTATTAAGTACTGATGTATTGTGTACTTATGTAATAATATTATACTGCTGATATTTTTACGCTAGTGTACCGCTTTGATTAATAAATAATCTAATTTATACATTGCTTTCATTCTTTTTATTTTTACCCCCACATATATTAGAGAAAGTTTAGTGGCGCTAGTGACTGAAAAGTTAAAAATCGTTTGTCTCGGTATGGTCACGTAAAAAGAAGGGATGAAACGCATGTTACTAAAAGAGTTCTGAGTATACATGTGGATGGGTGGATAGGGAGAAGAAGGCCAAAGAAAAGATGGATGGATTGTATGAAGAGTGATATGAAAGAAAAGGAAGTTAATGATTGCATAACGGGTGACAGGATAGAGTGGAAGAAAGAAACATGTTGCGCCGACCACAAAAATAACGGAGCAGAAAGATGATGAGTTGTGATTTAGAGAAAATGGGCAGTAATCCATCTTGCGAGCCCATAAAACTAAGCAGTGAGCAAGTTCTGCGGTATAGTATGGAACCTATAAAAATTACAAAATGTCCAGAACGGCTTAATCTACACATTATACTATATTTTTTAAGATAAGCCGATGACCCTCTAGCATGCGTTCAGCTTGGCCGCCGGTTGCTTTCGCAACGAGCGCATCCATACCGGCGCCCCGCAAAGGCCCATGAACCAAACAATTCCTGCGTAGAGCTTCCGGCAGGAAGCGTCGGGACAGGAGCAAGTATGCCATTATTATTTCTGCGATTATACACTCAAGCTGTAAGCTCTCTTGCAATTGGAATTACGGCCAAAACTTTGTGCAAAAATCGCTTCAAAAAAAAGTACGTGACGAGTAAGACCTTCACAAAATCGGGGCCAATATTTTTGTAACGCTGTAACTAAAATCAACAGCCAAAAGTTCAAATAGTACTGTAAATAAAAAATCAGTGCAAACTGAAACAGTTTATCAAATAAAAATAAAGCTGCTGCAATACCAGGAACACATGTAGCGAACGCTAGCCAAAACGCTTTTGTGGAACGAACAATACTGTTCACAGAATATAAATCTGTATTGATTAATATCCAGAAACGATTGGAAACAAGGCCACAGTTCACATTAGGAGGCGACAGCGTTTTGTGGAATGTCGATAAAACGCTGGTTGTTAGGACAACTGAAAGGACACATTATGCTTCTGGAAAGAGGTTGGAATGAACCACCATGGCCCACGCACAATGATCCACCGAGGACTAAGTGCGAAAAAAAGTTAACAAAAATAAGTTATCCAGAAACGATTCCATATAGGGCTGTGTTCATATAAGGAGGCGACAGCGTTTTGTGGAATGTCGATAAAACGCTGACTGTGCGACGTTTTGGGCTCAAAGAGTAGTGGTTGCATGACGTCAAACTCGTGAACGGCTTTGAAATACTTCAAACATGAAAAGCGAGGAACAAAATACATGTTAAAGTATAAACGTTTTAAAGGGTAGCCCAATGAATGATGACATTATCTACACTATTAATGATATTATAGTTTGTTTTTTTATTTGTAGGTAGGAGCTAATCTCTGGAAGTACTAGTCCGTTTGCTAAAATCTTTTCACCAATAGCTGCCTTATTCCTGAGTGACATAGGCTATATTTTATATATGCGAAAAAGCGAAGCTGCGGGCAAAAGCTAGTCATTTTTAGTCATAGGTAATAAAGGAAGAAAGTATATATTTGTGACACATGCAGGACAAACAACCATATAAAACTAGCTCTTGCTCGCGCCTTCGTCTGTGTGAATGTCGGTTATTACGGACGCAAAATCGAAGTAAAAACCAGATAAAATGTAGCCTAAGTAACAAACACCAAATCAGTTTCGTAGTATAACCATGAAAAAGTAACAGATAGGCAGAGTTACTTCCACATTTATAATATTAGTATGGATTATATGATTAAAACAAATAACGGTAAAAAGAATAGTGTGAATCTCAAGCCTCAAGAAATATGTGAGCTGTCAGAAAACTCCTGTATTATCAACTCAGTTAGTTTCACGGAATGTTTCACTACTCCTAACTCTTCACATTTTGCTCAGTTTCAAAAGCTTGCTTAAGTTTCAAAAGTATAATTACATTTGTTGGCTGTACTTTGAAGTGGAATGAAATTCGTGAAACGTAAAATTTCGAAAGCCATTATCAATCTAACGTAAAGTAAATAGGTAAACTTAGTTGAACAGTAGCTTGTGTAGATTCAAATTGATTTACAAACCAACATGATTGATTGGGACTATACTTTCTTCTGCACTTTTTATAACTGATGTCGCATCTGGTGTTTCTCTGTACTATGCCAAAGATTACAGAACCGGGTAAATTCAACACTGATAGTCACAAGTATATCTATCTTCAGTTCTAACTTAAGAGCGTTTTGATTGATGACGACGAAGGGTTTTTACATCACAAAAATCTTAACACGGATGAAGATATAAATAATTAGATGATTCTCACAAATACAGCGTGATACATAGCTTATACTTACAGACTTGTTTTTCTGTTATCCGAGATTGGCATGGAAAAAGTGGAAAGAGAGTATTTAATAAGTGCACAGACACAGAATAGCAACAAATAGCACACAAACGGTGAACATGTTCACAAATAGGATGCAAATGACGAAGATGGACACAAATAAGACGCACAGGTTAAAATGGACACAAATAAGGCCCCTATGATGAAGATGAACACATAGACAGCATTATGGTAAAGTTGGACACGCATAAGACAACTGTGGTAAAGATGAACACACAAATGGTGAAAATGGACACAAATATTATGAGCAATGAAAGCAAAACCTCTGCATGAAACATGAGGTAATCTCAAACTTAAATTGCACGACCGACCGTAGTATCGTGCCATTGAAAAAAGTAAGCAAGAAAAATTGTCACATCAAGATAATGATTAAGTCAACTCTCCAGTCGACAAAGTCTGCAGCATCAATCGTATACAATAACTGACATACATATAGACAATTCACACCGCTTTCAAGGACTCTCGTTATCGGGGAGACAAGAGCTATCGAAACGAGCTCGCTGAACCGTCCCAACCGGCTCCTGACAAAGAGAAGGCTACGCTGAATGGTACTAGATCTATAACAAATGAGGTGTCATTTGGCAATGCAGCTTCGGATGAAGTAACCAAAGAAAGAATCGGTTTCGATTGTCGCTTAGGAGAAAAGTAAAACTTTTTATAATATAAGGAATCTAAAGAGAGAGAGATTCTTCGTCTCTGTCAACTAGTTATAAATAACAAAGCTACTTTGTGAATCTATCTTGATTCCTTAATTCAAATCAGTTTTTGACCTTCTTGCAGTATCCTAAGAGCCCAATAGTCTTGTACTAATACCTCGACTATTAAAATTAGAACATAGTTTAACGTTTTGTGCATCTGTTGTCGCATTCGACTCAAAAACTGGATACGTATAAAACGTTTCGCTCGATCCAAGTGGGACAGCTTTCCGAATGAAAGACTCCGAACGTTTCTCATATGAAATGTTCTACGTTTGCCTCATACAAAGTGTTCCGATGGCGATGTGGGTCACGCGAAGGTGATATTTTCTGATTTCTCCCAGTATTTTATATCTGTGAACGCTTTTGTTTCAACAGGCATCGATTTATTTGTGACCTTTTGTGAAAATGTCAAAGGTATTATTAGA
This sequence comes from Mythimna albipuncta, assembly GCA_929112965.1. Classification (NCBI taxonomy): domain Eukaryota; kingdom Metazoa; phylum Arthropoda; class Insecta; order Lepidoptera; family Noctuidae; genus Mythimna; species Mythimna albipuncta. The sequence continues at coordinate 19,187,583 of OV815979.1, read as the reverse complement.
AATAAGACCGGGTAAATCGTGCGATCTACATGGTGCTATTTCGAATAATATATTACTATAATAATAATAATGTACAAGCTACGTCAAGGTCTAGGTTCGGTAGGTAGGTTAGGTAGGTGGTGGAAGGTAGTAATAAGACTAAGGAGTCTTTCCTAAAGGTAGAAATGGAACATCATACAGTCTACTCGTAGTTGTCTCAGTATTCTGTCAAACGCATTAATGAGACCTTTTTTTACTGTCTGTCCAGTTTTGATTTCAATTCCTTAGGCATAAGGATGGCATTAAAAGCAAAAAAGTGGTAACAACACCAACTATTTACTGCAACCACCGTCAATCATATCAACAGCGCAATAAAAATCAAAATTGGTTGAACGGGCAAAAAGTTTAAACGTCTATGGTGTATGGATATAATAAGATCTTTTTTTCCCCAGCCATTACGATCTCACTGCTGGACCAGGTACTCCCACAGGTCCTTCCAGACATTCTTCTTCCGCGCTATCTCGAACCAGTCCTTGTGGTACGCGTCTAGATCATCTCATCACCTTTTTCTATGCCAATCTCGATACACAAAACTATTTTTATTTCAACTCAACTTTAGACTATTAGGACTAGAATTGAACCTTGGAGACAAACTGAAGATCACGTCCTGACAACGTCATCAACTGGTTACCTTCTTTTCTAAAATATTTTAAAGTTAGAAGGGTATCCAATTGATGCAGCTATCTGTACTAAATAACAAACTGAATTCTGACTCGGCTTGTACCAACCAAATTACTAACAACCTAGAAACCAGTTTCCTTCAAAATTTCGTACTATCGATTACACTGCCCGACACAATACACAGCGTGTGCATTACCAAATCGGAAGTAAATCCCACAACCGCATACAAGTCCCAAGTTTCATGTAATCCGGTCGATTGATCCGGACATCCGGCCCGTAGCTGGCGGGGTAGGGGAGAAGATGGAGGGGGAGTAATGAAGTACTATTTTTAGACCTATGGGGTGAATTGAGGTGACATTCATTAACATTAACGTAATTGGAATATTAAAATAATGATAAATTTTATTTATTTCGCAAATAGGTTTAAAAAAAACTTTGTCATTTTAAACTGGATGAGTCTGGTGTTTCCTAGCTGACTACCCTGAGAAGAAACACCAAAACAAACTCATGGGTCGGTCAAAGTGTCTTTCAAAATCCTTACAGTAGATAAATAAATATGTAATGGTCAAATCACATGAGAACCATGCAGATCTGTCCATTCAATTTAAGCATTTGTCGGTATTCGCAAAGCTCAACTCTGGACTACTAAGGAGCTTAACGGTTCGGTGTAAATTTAGTATTATTACGTCTATTGATACGATTTATGTAAATGCTGAAGTGCTTAATGTAGGTCAGGGATTAAATGTAGGTCAATGAGTATGCTTGTCAATTTCAATCGGCCTTCGATCTGGAATTGCAAGGTTTGCCAACACCAGATATCTTACAGGAGCTTGAATTAATTTAAAAAAATCTTTAATCACATCGAGTGCCAGAATTTGACAGATGTTGAATTCACACCGGTCCTTCGGTCCACCTGGACCGATGACCTGGTCAGAGTCGCGGGAATCCGATGGATGCGTGACGACACAGAACGACTTTCGGCTGATATGATGATGATGTATTCACACTTGTAGATGCGACGTTGGTAGGCTTCCTACAAGGTGGACCGATCGACCTGTCGAGGGTCGTAATCAGATGGATGCCAGACTCATATGACCGGTCGATGTGGCGATACTTGGGAGAGAGCTACGTCCAACAGTGGACGTCTTTCGGCTGAAATGATGATGTAGAGCCACATATCGTACGAATTTCAAACAAAGCAATGATTCGATTGGTTATGCATTGAGCATATCAATCCTGTGATAAACATAAAAATGGTTTTATACTTTTAATGTTTGACTGGCGTGTCGATGGTAAACAGTGATGCAATTGTTGATGGTGAGGCGCACTAGTTTATTAAGAGCCTATTCACTCTAGCCTTGAAGCTACCTAAATTATAACAGGACGGGAAGACCGCAGCAGAAAAATTGTTCCAGTCCTTCGATACACGCGGTATTTTTAAAGAATTATAGTTCAATTTGCCCATTGGGTCATGGCATAATGTAAAATACTTACCCTTCTGACGATGGTACAATTCCATCACACATAAGTCATAACCATGTGGCGGAAAATTTTCAAAGGTCAGAAGTCCCACTGTCCTTTTAGTAAAGTTTTATCTGCTCGTTGAAGCATCATTTATAACTGCTAAAAGGCCTGAAAGCCTTCTGAAAGGCACTCTCTATGTACAACTTTTACGGGCGCGGCCATGAAAATATATGTTCCTACTCAACTCCCAACTGAACTGTATACCTTCCATCAAATAAAAAGAGAATTATTTAAATGGCGTTGAACTGGGTAATTCATTTTTTTTTTTTAAACAAAATGTATTTTTATTCGAACTCGCAAATAGAAATTTCAAAAAAGAGGCCGTATAAACTGAAATGTGACGTCACCGCCATTAGGGTACGTGCTTAGAAAAGAGATGGCGACATGTTGCCACCACGCTCCCACGCTTTCTAATACTTATATTTGAAATGCGCAACTAGGATTGTTTTATAACCAACTAACTTTTCCCGCGGCTTCACTCCGGTCAACTGACTACTGTACCCTACTCTATTTTTAAAAAAGAGATAACTAGATGTCCACACCATGCTCTCGTACTTAATTACAGACTTATATTCAAACTTCCTAGCTGTGAACTAGGAACATTTATTAGTATAATATAAAGAAATCGAAAAAACCTTCTAGACTTCACGGAAATTGATCGAATCCTTTTCGAGATTTGTGCTTAACAACACATTTAGCCATTCATTTTTATTTTAATAGATTTGATGCTGTTGTTAGAAATATATATATATATGTTTATTGTGGAGCTAGTACAAAATATTGCTCAAATATAAACACGGCAATATATTAACCGACTAGAAGTTAAAAGAGATAAATGTCAAATGTTTAAACAAGTCTCTCTGTCATTGTGTAAGTTATCAACGTAGGCTGTAAACAGAAAACAGACTCTAGCTAACTTAGCGACATCAACAAAAGCAGGCATTTGTCAGACAAAATTAAGGGAATTGAATCAGGCGGTAGAAATATCGTCTCAAGGCAAATGAAGAAAAATTGAGCTTTTTAGTAGTCCTGAGTCGAGGCTACACGAATGCTGACAAAATTCGCACAGACAGGACAAGTCCACTCAAATTTGGGTCTTTCTAAAGACGGACTAGGAAACGGATAGACTTTGACCTCTGAGCTTCATTCAAAATTATATGTTGAGTCGCTGCAAAAAACCTATAAAGTGTACAATACTTTAGTCATTTAAAATTGATTATCATTAATATTATTTTACTGGACCAATTTGGCGCCGCCCTGAGACACACATTGCTAGGTGTCTTTTTTTTAATTATAATAAATCATTAGTGTCTACATGTTGTTACTACATTTTGTGTATCTACGAGTGTGTATGCCAAATAAAATAGTTTTCTTTCTTTTTCTTTCTATTTCAAAATTTAACTCAATTCACTGTTCATTAACTACACTTCTACACTAAAATTGGTAAGTTTGCTTTTTTTTTGTTTTAATATCTTTTTTTTGTTTTTATGAGGTAGTCTCTCTCTGAAAGTGCTGGTCCGATTGCGAAAATATTTTCACCGATAGAAAGCTGCTTTGTTCCTGAGTAACATAGGTTATATTTTATGTACGCGGGCAAAGCTGCGGACAAAAGCTAGTTATTCATAAAATTAGTCAAAATCTAATTTCATTGCCTCTCATACAATTTGACTTTGTTCCGATGTTCCTTCTCAGGATAGTCAGCTAACACCGGCCTCATCTAGTTTAAATTGTACGCGTGTTAAAGTGTTTCATTAAAACCTATTTGGACAAAATAATAAAACATTCATTGAATAAGTAAAGTTACCGTAACTGTCGCGTTCAGAAAATTGCTTAAAGTAACACGTAATAATTTTTGTAAAATGGTCGCAGTAATATGACGGTGACGTTATTCCGCGCGGAATATAAAATTGCTTGTCATATAGATGTTACTTCCGCGCTTACGTTGGAGTTGGGACGGGGTACGGCGGAGTTACAGGATGTGTGGCTGTAGTATCGATCGAGTCTTGGTTCTTGTCTAGACTGGAGCGGTCGTGGCGCCAGGGAGTCTAAATTGTTTAAAGGACGGTCTGGTGGTTTAGATGATTTATACCGAGCTTCTTGAACGCTGTGTTGAATCACAAAAGGATCGAGTTAAAATCTCGTGGTAGGACCAATGAACTAATAATAGGCCCCTAATCTCAATTTACCTTCTCGTACAAAGCACCCCGATCACAAATTCACGATCCTCTTTGAAAGTCCTCAAGAAGCCGTCTACATCATCGAACATTAACAAGGCTACTTACAACCGGACAGAAACCGGACAAAAGGACTCTCTAGGGCTCAACGGACCGAACAAGATGGCGTCCAGACGAATTGGGATTTACCTATCTCGTAAATATGTTATGAGTTTACACCTGAGCTTTGAATAAATACAGAATGTTTTTTTTTTGCTGGATCTTTAAAGTATTAGGGAAAATAGCATTAAGAAAATTATCTTTTGGTGTTCCCACTATTGAGACTCAGACTTCCTCTCTAGGAGAGGGAATGGGCCGTAATCCACCACGTGGCCCAGTGCGGGTTGGTGAATCTCACGTCTTCGAATTTTTAGCTCTATGATATGTTGGTTTCCTAATGATGTTTCCTTCCCTTCACCGTTTTGAGTGCAGTGGTGATGAAATAAATAACACAACGTAAAACGGACAGGTGGGCGAGGATTGTCACTCACTGGACGCCAGAAGAAGGTCGAGGTGGTGTGACGATCTGATCATGTTCGCGGGGCAAACTTGGCCAGAGATCGCCCTAGACAGAGAAGTTTGGAAGAAAAAGGATTGACCTTTGCTCAGCAGTGGGACACACAAAACGCTTTCAAAAAAAATGCGCCTTACTGTGTTCAAAACCCGACCACGGCCTACGAGTCGTAAGTCCGGGCCGTTATCACTCGGCCACCGCTGCTCCTTTTTAAGCATGGTCTATTTTAAGCACGCACTGGTAAAACAGAATTTCAAAAGTACCAGGATAGCAGCAAAAACAAGGATGTCATCAACATATAACTCGGCAAACACATTAGTATTATCGTTGTTACAGGGAGAGGCGTCACTCAGCAGACCATATCCTGCCTTCCGCGTCACGTACCCTGTTACCTGTTCACGTAGGGACCTAATGGCGGCGTCAGCTGACGCATCATAGGTAAGGAATATACTTGAAAAAAAAAACCACCATCCATGAAAAGAAGAAAGGAGAGAATACTCTTTAAAATCAAGTAGATTACGTGATGAATTTTGAACCGCACTCAAAGGTCGTCCGAAAGGGAACCCAGGAGTCCTGAAAAGAAGGCAAAGAAGGGACATACGCGTGGGTTCTAGTCAGTAAAAACAACTGTACTGTTGTTGTCTTTTACTAGAACGCCACTCTAGAGTGAGAGAATTCATTGGATGATTTCCAACCTAAAAACGAACTCTAACCAACCATTGTACACCTGCTAAAATGGTGAAACTTTCTGTGAAAACCTATAATATAATAATCTTTCGTACTCTAGTTACGTATAAACCTTTAGGCCCCTCGCTCACGACGACTTTTTGAAGCGAAGCTGTCGCGCCTTTCGTAAGCGAGCGACAGCATCGCTACTAACGCGCGTTAGTCGCATTTGCAAGCGCTATAGAAAAAATGCCAACGCTCTACAGCATCGCGACTTTATCGATGCGAACGCGCTACAGCATCGCTAAAAAGTCACCGTGGGCAAAGGGCCTTATACCTTTTACAAAAATAGCCTTTTGTGTAAGTAACTAATCAATAAAAATAGCGAAAACAAATTTCATAAAGTTGGCGTCTTTACTGGACCTTACAGAGGGGACTTTTGTGTAAATTAAATTAATGGCCCAGATCTAGAACAAGGCTTTCAAGAAGAAATAATGGGAAAAAGTATTTAGAGAAAAATTGGTTACGTAATCAGATTTATTTTCTAAAGAGTTTTTGGTTAGTTGAGTGAACATTTTTGATACTGTTAGTGTTATAAAAAATATATTTTTGTCTGCAAATATTATTTGGTATAATATTTACGTACATGTAATTACAAATGACAAAATTAATTATGTAAATTGTACCAATTCCATCTTAGACCGATCGAACGTTACAAAATAACAAATAATAATTTGTGTGATAACTCGACAAATTATTCGGAACAGCACATTTTTTTTTTTAAATCAAAGTTAACTACATTACAATAAGGGTCAATCAAAGCTTACACGTACCCCAGTATCGAGGTCAATGAGGAGCCTTATATCGTTATAGTCAAACTGCGCCTGTCCGTAGAAAAGCTTTGTCAACCCCTTTGAGGATTAAAAACATGGCGGGCATATAATATTGAAGCAAATTGGGTAAAGTCCTACATTCATTTATTATGTGGTGCCACAGTGCCACCGGACGACGATACTCACAAGGACAAATCTAGCAGTCAGAGTCGGGTGCGTACATAAAACAGCAATTATCCCTTTTTATAAATCCCCTCCATTTGAATAAAAAGTGAGGTAAATGGTAAATATGTTCCGAATTTGAATATAGACAAAAAAAAAACGTTTTTGAATAACAGTTAAATAATAGTAAAAAGGTAATGAATCATATTAATTGACCGCTATCAGGTCGTTAACAAATTATAAAAACAAAACTATCATGTTATCTCTGATGCTAATTGCTTCAAGCGTCCATGGGTGTCACTGTCCAAGTATACAAGATGACTACCATCTTTTACTCTTATGGGCCAACCACACGTAACAAACTTCACCACAGTTTTGCCTGCGCAGGCCGATTCGTACACGCAAGACCGTGCGTATGGTTAGTAAAACTTATACCGTATTACACGGTATATTAAGTGGTTTAGCTAAATGTATTACGATTTGACATTCACGACACTTCTAACTAATGAAGACTCAAAGCGCAAAAGCTATTAACCGCACAGTGTTCCAATTTTATCCAGTTGACACTTTTGGGGCAAAACCCAATAACATGGCCCGATTTGCTTCGAACCCTCATTGACCTACATCGCCTGTTTAAAGGCAGTTAAATTAAAAACTCACACACGATGTCCTCATTTCCACTGAGCCAGTTAAATATTAAAAAGCCAGGTACAACAAACATTGTGCAACATTGCAACTATCCACAATATCCCACAGAATTACAAAAGTGCTTTGTGTAGTCGCCATTTTGTAACCGTGCTACCTACAAACGTACGTCACTCGCTATTTATGCTCAACATAGTTATTTTTACATGAATACATTAAAATGTCAGTGGCTGACATTCTGTGATAAACTATTATAAAGGTGTAACAGGGAAACTATTTTAAAACAGAACGATAAAAGAGGGAGATGATTATGCAAAGGAAATTGTGCAGGAACGTTGACAATACGGAGCTGATATTAATAAGACAGTTGAAGATAAAATAATGCTGAGGCTCTGAACAGCCAAGACATAATAAGTTGATAAACCTGGACTTAATGAACTAAATTTACGTTAGTTCAGAATAGTCCTTGGCGAGTAACTTATGGCAGAAGAAAAAGAACACGATAATAGTCAGACAGAGACATTTTGTAATAAGAAAAACAAATGCCACAGAAAATAATGAACAAAACACAGACGAAGGATTCTGTGTATCCAGAAATTAGAATAACCTGAATAAAGAAAAATATGAGACATGTTTAGAGCACTATATCTCAACTTGGCGGAAACTGCGAATGCTCCCACATAACAAGGTACACAATTATACATCCCGCCTCAGTAGTTGTATCTATGTCACGCTACGTCGTCGTGCTAAAAATTTACCTTGTTAAACGGGATATGCATCCCAGTTTTTAACAAGTAAAATTTAAAGTACCTACCCAGAACACGAGTGTAATGAGGAAAGTTTAACATAATATATTATTCAGACTAGATCTATACAACCTACTTGTAGTTTTGGCGAAATATGTTCTGGTGTGGAGTTCAGAGAGGATAGTGAATGTTTTTTTATCGTATTCGATCGCGTTGATGTTACAAGTTCGCTTATGTCAAGTAGTATAGAATAAAGAGCTTTTCTTTTATTGTCACCAGACAGTGCGTATTCAGTTTTGATTGATACTAATTGAAGTTTATTTAGAGTAAGTTCAGTATAAAAATCGTACTAAAGCCACAGTTACTGCTGAATTATAAAATGTTTATGTTCTGTCTCCAGCTCAAGTAATTTATATAAAATTTTAAAACTGTAAAACGTACTTCAAATCCTATCATCAAAGTAGACAATTAGAAATTTTTAAAAGATAACCATCGCCTCTTGGTCTCGCATAAAGAACAGAAAAGTTTTAGTCTAATAACAGCACAGAACAACATACCTAGGTAGATTACCAACACAAAACCAGTAAATCGAATACACCAACAGTCAAAGCTCACAACAATGTAAGCTTTATCAGTAACGCCACACGTACATAAAATTCTGTATACGTTATACCATCGGAAATCAACGTGCCACGGTAAACCAAACAATGGATTTGAATAAACAAATACTACACGAACTGAATTTGAAAACTATTCCACAGGGAGAATTTTCAGCATAAAATAAATATTGCTTGTGTGAAGAATACATGGGCAAATGGATACCATTGTAATTTTTAACTGATATTAGAAGACTGAAACACCAAGCCGCATTAGTAGTAACGAATATAATCTTTGGACATCTATATTGAACCACATTAATTTATTAGCTGGAAAACGGTTGTTATAGACCCATATAAGTGTTTAGGCTGGTCTCAAGACAAGCCATATTTAGGGGAAGAATACGTCAAACAGATAATTGTAAATAATCCTAACATTTTCATCGACAATATATCAAATTATACAGTTCACAAAAGCAAAGCTTTTAGTAAATAAGAGAAACACTTGAAAAACATAAGAAAAATAATAACATCTTCTTATTAAATCAAGCTTAGGAGAAATGGTTCACGTAACCCCAGTGAGATTGGATACTGGAGCTGCGATGCTGAGAACGGTGAGAGATACGTGAGGAAATTGTGAAGTACTCGAGGTGTTCATGCGAATATTATTCTTGAATTATAGTATGTATAGTTTATAGCTTAAACATAGTATTATCCATCATAATAACGTTATATTCGCAGTGATATCTTATCTATACTTATAATAAATCTGTAGAAGTGAAAATTCTGTACATTGAAAATATTAAAAAAAAAAAGGGCAGGGGTATTACTAGACCGACACCGAACCCAAAAATGTGAATAAAAAATGTATGTCTGTCTGTCTCTTTGTTCAGGCATCACACAAATACTACCAGTTCGATTAAGATGAAACTTGGTATAATTATTCTTTAATATCCTGGCCACCGCACTGAGTACTTTTTATCCCAGAAAAGTATATACAATAAAAACAAACTTAATTTTGCGGTTCGATCCCTAGACCCGATTACTATACCAACCGCAAATAATAAGTTTGTCGTAGGTTCCGTCACCAGCAGTGGAGTTCACTAAGGGGCGCTGCACACGCCTAAGATACTATAATATTTTATCTTAAGATACAATATCGCTCGCCATTCAATTCAATGGACTAAGTATCACACATGACGAATATAATAAATAAATCTACACTAATATAATAAAGAGGTAAAGTTTGTTTTTTTGTTTGTAATCTCTGGAAGTACTGGTCCGATTGCTAAAATGTTTTCACCAATAGGAAGCTGCTTTATTCCTGAGTGACATAGGTTATATTTTAATTACGCGGACGAAGTCGCAAGCAAAAGCTAGTAAGAAATATGAGGAAAACCTTCGAGAGGAACAGACTCTTTATTAACTCTATCTTGTTTTTCTACCCCTCGTATAGGAAAGAATATATGAATATAAGCTCTATTATCACTGTATTTTAGAACTAGTTTTGGTGTATAAAGAATCAAAGAATATAGGGAAAATATTTTCCAGTCTGAAAAGCAGCAATGAAGGTGGAATTAGGGGCCTTTGAAGAACTAAGAAACAATAAAAAAACACATGGCACATTATGCATCCACAACAGTAATTGATCGGTAGTACAGAACCTTGATAAAGTTAGAACAGGAACTATACGACACGAACGATATTATAATAAGAAAAAGAAGCCAGTGCCTAGCAGCGGACGAAATAGGGCAATGGACATGGATGATAATGAAGTAGAGCGTAGTAAAAAAAAACTGTAAGAAAGTATTGGATTAAGCTTTGTGTAGATTGTTATAGCAGATTGGTGATCTCAATACTTCAGGAAAATGACGAGATTTCCGTCAACGATAAATTTATAGGCAAGGTTAAGCCGGTTAATGAAGACCTGAAACAATTTACAAGTTTCAATTTACGCCTTACGTCGGGAGCATCCTTATTAACGTCGATACATGTTTATGTGCTGTGTATTGTAATCTATGTAAAACCCTTTCTATACTTGTATATATACCCTATGTTCTTATTAACGTTAATTTCGTCATGTCTAATAAATAACGACGCTACTTGTATTTTACCTGGTTTAATAATTAATATTGCACTTTCAATTAACTATTTTAATCAACGTTATATATAACATGGCACTCGAGTCTTAAAATATCTTCCAGCTTTTCATAAATTGAGTTTTTCTTGGCGTATTCGTGGCCTAAATAAATATTGCTGTTAGTGTTACACACCCGAGGCGTAGGGGTGTTAAATTAAGAAGGCGTCTTCACGTAATCTTATCAATTTCTTATTAAATTTCTAGCGAGCGACGACGGAGAAAATTCTTAATGCACTTATCTTTCTATCAAACCTCATCAATGTTCTGAAACTGAGTTAGGGTATTGGTGTTAAAAAATGTAGGGCTAAACATGGATGGGAAATGCCTATAGATATTAATAAGGGTGGTAAATATATAGTAACACATATTAGTGGCGTTGCTGATATGAATAAAATTATACTGCAATCAAATAATCTAACTAAAGAGCTTGCAGCGAGTATATATTACACACACGTCAAAGCTAGCAGTTCTCCATAATTGCATAAATTATATCACGCTACTAAGTGCATGTACTCGCATGCTAACATGGTTACACAGGATTACCCAGTTCCTACGATATATTCGTGTTCAACCAAGACTAATCCGATCATGCTCAACGGGAACCCGCGGAGGTATTAAGATGAACTAAATTAATTTGACATTTCAAATTCTGTGGAGCAGAATTTTCATTTGAAACTTGCGGATTCATCAAAATTTTTGGCCTAGTTAAAAGGATTTTATATTTTTTTCAAGTTGCGGAGGGAAAAGCTTTTAAAAAGAAAAACCAAGTATTTCTAAGTTTGTTATTTTGGAAGCGCAAAATTAATAGAATTTTACTAAGAAATTCTTACGAATTTGTTACTTCTAAAAATATTACTACACGAAGCTTCATAATAACTTAGGTAGAAATATTCTCTTTCAATACACAAAATACGACTCCTAAATAAAAACAGAAAATAAAACCATTCAAATCAGTCCCAACATATCCGGTTGAAACAGAATGTTTTATGTTTTTAACGAGCCATCTAATGTACCAGCAGTCTATCTAAACCGCGAATGTACATCGTTAAACTCATCATGATCACCAAAATGTAGCGCGAATATTGTGGATTCAGGACCAACCAGCGAAAAACTGTAAAATTATCATAATATCGGTGTTCTGTTAACTTCTTTATCCATTACATTCAACCCTAAAATGCTCTTGTGTTATACATGTTAACTCTTTTCACTGTTTATAGATTCTTCTACATTTGCTTATACAGACTGGTACAGTCTGTCAAGAAAGTCATGAAAAGAATGTTTTGGGAACTACTGGTTTTGCTAATACTGGCAACATTGAATAATTGTTAAGCTGAGTACCTGAACTGTCACGTCGTATCTGTGTGGTTGATTTTTTATAATATTTCGGTGCTATTTCGAGATTTTTTAATCGTGTAAGCGTTAAGATACAAAAAATGAATCGAAATGTTTATAAGAGCGGTGCGAGACAAATTATATTTAAAGTTTTTCAAGGGTGTATGGCCGAAATTCAAGTTGGGAGTCCTGGGACGAACAAAGACGATGTTTATGGTCGAACAGCAAAGTTAACCGGTACGTAAATATATTCTAAAGTTTAACACACTAACGGAAATATAATGTTTTAACAATCTTCTGTTTTTATGTACAATTTATCTATCTTTAACATTGTTTATGTCTTGCTAAGGTTATGAAATTTACCTACGATTTATTATACTACCACTTAACGGTTTTGATATTTTGATGTTTTTTATTTAGGTATGATAAATGTATTTGTATATTTAACATAATTATCTTTATTGACTTCAGGTGTTTTCGAAAGTACAGTTCGGCGCATTGTGGACTAAGGCATGAAGAATGGAGATAAATTTTCAACGCTTGGAAAACACAGGAAAGGCCGACCTACGAAACAAACTACTAGTCAGATGTTGGCCGGTTTCATTTTGAAGAAGTTTCAGGCAACATTTCTGGAGTCGAATACCTCGACTCTGATTATTTGGATTCGGATTAATAAAGATTTATTTCATAAACTTTTTATTTTTGCAATGAGCTCATACCTATCGATACTCAGCGCCATGCTGACGGTAGTGCAGAGAGGCAAAACATCGTGATTAGCACTTTGTAGTAAGTACATCAATGCTAGTAGCTGAAAGGACGAAAACAAGGGTTGATCAAACCAGACATTCTTATGAATATAAAACCAGATATTCAGAAGAATGTCTGTTTTGATAAACTCTTACGTGTAGGTACGTAGGATAAACATATAATTATCCTAATAAGCAAATAGAGAAGTATGGTTTCGTCGCAATGTTTATAAAACAAAATTCAGACTGGTAGAGAATGCCTAAGGCATTAACTCCGCCTTTGTACTTTTGTGTTGGATGAAGTTTTAATAAATAAATGAGAACTACTATAACTATTATGTATCAGTTAAAATTAAACGTCACTTGAATGAAAATTAGTTCTAATAAAAATGTTGTTCGCCACTACGACAGAGTTAGTACTTTTATTTATAGGGAGCCACTAGCAATGAAAGTCAAACTCGTTTGCAAGCATGTATTAAATAGATAGACGAGTGTCAGATAGATCGGTAAAATAATGTACCTACACGGTAGTAAAGGGACCGTAAGTCGGTAATTATTATTTTATAAAAAAAAGTATCAATATCTTTTAGTCGAAATTTATTGGGATACCATGTTTAATGATGGTGGCGCCCTCCCTTCTTTTCATGACTTTCTTGACAGACTGTATATACATACATACATTTTTCAGTCTGTTCATTTATAATATTATATCATAAACAAAAGTGTATATATACCACACTTTTGTTTGTTGGCGCATATTTTCAGTTCCTTACTCATGTCTTTTTTTATTTTCCATTGGTTTTTGCGCTATGTACTGCCAAGCCTTCATCAGTACCTACCACATTTGTTTCTAATATCAGTAAATTTATATCAGCCATTCTTATTACAATTACAGAAGATTACAAAAATTTTCCAGTTAAGATAACATTGCAATATTTTTTTGTATATAACTTGCTATTTAGATATTTTCCGACGGATAAGTGTTTGCAACAGCAGCAAACATCTAAGTCTTGTATAAATACAAACTAGAATAGTTGATGCTGATATAAAAATATCAGCCAGCCTGCAGAGTTGAATATTCAGGGAACGCCAGAAGTATATTTAAGTATCTCAACTCGTAAAGGCTATTTTAATAATAAAACTACTACTGCTCTACTAAGCAAACCAACCTATATACTTCAGACATCAAAAAAACATTGAAAAGCCTAAGAGACTAGTTGCGCAAAATAGTGTAGCTGTAGACACATGTAGTACGATGGATTCATGGCCCATTACAGGGTATGAACGTAAGTGTAGAACAGCAGTCGTAAAACACCTAGAACATATAAGGATCTCGAGGGAGGCTCGCTAGGTGAAGTACACTATGGAGGGTAGTATTATTAGAAGTAGTTTTGACTTCTGCTTTTTTGATGCGACTTTGGGTCGGGATACGGGTCACTGAAAAACATTGCAAGGTACATGTGACCCTCAAAGTAAGCAACCTAGAGTGCAAAGCAAATGGCCAGACTTATCATAAGTAAAGTCAGAAACCTTTGGCCTAGATAAGTTTTTGTAAATCGCAAATCGACTAATGAAAAGTTTGCCACCATGAGGCTTGGTGGAGGATATTTTTGTAGTGAAGATGGATGGATGCTGAACTGGACGAGACCAATTTGCGATTGAATAAATCAACGTGTGCTTAGAGAACTCTGTGTCCAGCTTTGATAGTCTATGTCACTCCACGCAATGGCAAAATATTCAAACTTTACAGTAGTTTACAATAAAATTGATTGCCACAGTTCACTCTTCTACAGTACCCTACATTTATAATGTACAATTTAATACACGACATATACATCAACGACTTTATCTTTTTAAGTACAGCAACGCCTAGAGAAAAAGATTGCAAAAAAGAAATAATACGATTTTCTTGTTTTCTTATCTTTAGATATATTGTACGTCATTTTCATCCTCGGACAACAAAGGTAGTCATTATTTACTGACAAAATTACACGAGCCAACGTATTTTCTGGAAGAAGCTTATTCTTTGAAAATCTAGTGGTACCCATGAAATTGTTGATTATAGCAGCTACACTGTCAGAGGAAAATATTTCAAATTACGTTGACTGCTTTTCATACAATCATTTCAATCTTATACGAATTGAACATCAAGACTAGACTGTGACTACCTGTATACTCTGAGTACTAGTAACTCTATAACTCTAGAGTTAGTTGGCCACATAGCCAGGACAAATGGCCACAATCTTAAACAACTCATCGAAACTGGCATGGTTGATGGCAAACTACCAAAAAGCCGCAGTCAAAAACCCGTTCTACACTGAGCACCCAATTACACGCTACACTTCATGATGCCAAGAACCGACACAGATGGCGAGACACCATCAGTAAGAAGGCAAACCAACAGGAACTTCGCAACTTTCGACGCGAGGAAGACAAGACAAGAAGGCAACAGATAAATCTGAGAAAACGAATCTCGAATACTATCTCATATCCAATTTTTACAGCCATCCACATAAGTACTATTAAGATAACAGAAGGTGTATCTGACGGCAAGCGTTGTTTAATAGCATACAGTTTTATTGGGGATCCTTTATCTCGTCGTTATGTGACCACTTTTATTGTCCCGAGTCTGCTCGTAAATGGATGACGATGGTTCTATTGATTTAATTGTAATGGATGGTCTAGTACTAAGGTTGGAAGTGTCTTTGTTTCATGGTTTTTGGGTAAGAGCTTTGGTAAGAAAGAAGTGAATCTTTATCAAAGTTGTGGAAAACACGTGTATGATGGAAACACATAACCAATAAGTACGGTTGAAGAAAGGGGAGGCCTATACGCAACCGGCTACATAACACTAATGAATCAAAATCAATCTTAAGGCATTGGATCAATATCAAGGATAGTACAGCCTGAATTGACAGTTCCCATATTGATGATGGCTTTTGAAAAGGTAACTCATGGTCCGAGATCGCAAAAGGTAACTGAAGGAATATAGATGTGGGTTTAGTCGGTAAAAATTTTAAACGCCCTCTCGCCCCGCCCTGTGTGGCTAATTGTTCGTAAAAAACCACTTCCGCATCGCAAACTGATTATAATTATCATTATCTTCATAGATTACTTAAAAAAAAACTACAAGATACCTAACTAACAATAAAGTATACTTTGTCAAAACATAGCTACAGGCACAGAACCAACAGCAATCAGTAGCTGGAAGCTAATGTTTGCTGTTGGTTCTGCTGTGGTGTCGAAACGAAAATACTTATTTCAAAGTCAACGCGTACATTACCATAATACTGTGAATCTACTTACTACGAAGCCTCTCCCTATCACAACATATCATGGTGTTACTATAGGAAGATGTTTTTAAGTCGATTTACCGAAAGTGCCCTTATGATGGATGAGACAGTTCAAGGTAATATTAATGGGTAATAGGCATCATAGCATAATGGGTTTTATGCTGTAGAAGACAAGGATCACGATTTAAACTGATTAATAGTGTTCCTGTTAATGGTACGAGTATTATAAATTATTAGGTAATTAAACTATGTGGTGATAATAGCCTGGGGTTTATAGAAGGTCAATCAACATCTCGAGATTAAAATGTAACTGGTTAGAAAGAGTAAGAACATATACTTGATATTGCTACTGAAATAAGTTTTTACCCGGTGGTGGTATATTTTTTTAAAGTATACGAGGATTAAGAATAAATTTAGGTGCGCATTAAATTCCTTAAAGGATTGACCAGACGTTTGCAAACTAGCGTTCCCACCAAGTTGACCTTGATTTGTATTTGGTTTGTGTTAATCCACGCGGCAACACGTTCTGTGGTTGGGAAAACGCACCTCCCAACCAAGGGCGTTGAAGGTCATGGTTTACAACTGCTGTCTATACGGATTGAAATTATCATGGTCACCTTGGTTGGGACGTTGGTTTGCAACCATCTGGTCACCCCTTTACGAAATAGCACTTTAATCCTTAGTATCTGGAAGGACATTAACAGCGCATCGCAAATTAAATGCAAGACCCATGATGCGATTGACTAGCTATTGAAAATTGTACCAACCAACCACAGAAGCTACTGTGCAATTAACAAATTTTATATTAATTTTTAAGTGAGATATTGGTGGAATGCTGATATTTCCCACTTTTTTTAAATTTAATTATAGTCTGTCTAGTAAGTTAAACGACTTGGAATTTTTTTAAGTAAATTAAAAATCTAATGTTAGCAACCGGAATTTTAGTTGTCATTCACTTGTTTTTTGAGATAATGATAGTTCTACAACAGATCTTGATCGTAGTATGGCTAGTGATGATGAATCAGTAAGTGGAATATAATATTTAGAATCAGATTTCTCGTACGATTCCAGGTTTATTTTATTACTTATGACTCTTTTATGTCTTTACAAATGTATCCTACTTTTGTAATAAGAATATCATTAAAGAGACTGAAATAGGTATATTTTAAACGAAAATCTTTTGCATTTTTTAATGTTAAAAAATCTTCTTATAGTATTAAATCATTTAAAAAAATACTGGATACTTTTTATAAGGTTCTATTACTAAACAATGACCAAGATCTCATAATCAACCTTGATTTCTGAACCAGTGTTGACTACATCAGGTTTCATTTTACCCTAAAAATTACCCAAGTCGTTTAACTTATTAGACATACTATAATATAACTACGCTAACAATCTCCAATATACACCTCAATATATCAAGTTAATTTGCTTCATAGTATATTCCAGGAACAAAACTATCTATCCGCATCAACATAATAATATAGGTAGCTATTTACAAACCCACACAGGAAGCATTAGGAAACCTGAAGACAACACAACCATTGTCATTTCAGCGACACCAGTGCTCCCTAGGGGACACGCTGGCGTGTCGCGTGACTGTAATACACGACACGACGTGAAAATCGAAGGGGAGTAATGAATGCCTCACTTTAGACAAAAGTCCCCTTAGATATGCACTATGGTTGCATTATACTTACTGCCTGGGATGTAGTGGCTGCTTTTCGTTTGCATGCATAATCTCATTCCATGTAATAATATGGGTACTTGAAAGTTAACAGAAATATTAATCAATGTAAACAATAAATCTTGTCCTTATTTGTTTTGAGAACTATCCCCAATGGAACAAATACGGTTTAAGGGGTGCTATAGTTTTTATTAAAACATTCTCGCGAACGAAGTCGCTGGAAAAATGTTAGGGATAAATAAAAGTTGCAAATTTTATCGATAAGTTTATTAGACATCCCATCACTAGAGAAAACCGCATCGTTGGTGCCGCCGAATGAGAAATGAAATTTAATATTTATTTTTCATTCCACATTCGGCACCAAGCCAAAATATCTATTGGTGCCGAAACAGGAATAGCTTTGGTGCCGAATCCATTGGTGCCGAAAAAATTGGTGCCGAATCAGGAATGCTTCAATAGAGTTATGGATGTCGAATACCTATAGGTTCGCCTCATTATATGAGACCCAAATAAAACTGGCAAAATTTTCCTAAAATATAACTTTTCCGGAAATATTACCTTGATGTAAAAAAATATTTTTCAGAACTCTGGCACATAAATTGATGTCAAGGAAGCCAAAAATGAAGCGAAGAGCATAACATTCTAGCAAGCATGTATCCACCATTTCATTATATTAAAGAAACGTTAAAATAAACTCCAGCAGCATTCCAAAGGACATCGTTTCATATTAAAAGAGGGAACGTCGACGGCTAATGAGAGCGACGAGTACGGTTATGAATGGCCAGCATTAACTGCAAATGGGATGAAAAATATATGTCGCAGATGAAATGCAAATTCAAATATTAGATTTTACTGTTTTATTAGACATAGGTATAATGGAATTCCTAGTTTTGCTAGTCTTTTAGAATTCCACTTTAATTCTGATGATAAGAATGGTGTAGTCAAAACAGAAAAAAAACAAAAATGGTACTCTAAATTTTGAACAGTGTCAAAACAAAACAAACAGTGCAATTTTAGAAGCTGCGTTCGTGTGTTAGAACTCAGCTTCTAAAATTGCAGAAGCCAACGTAGCAGTTGACGCCAAACTGATCATCAGAGCTACAAACTCCAATGTACATAACAAGTTAGATATGGGACGTACGGACGAGCGAGGGTGACGGGACCTAATGAGTGAGCAGAACGTGATGAATGCTGGCATTAGCTTCTAATGAGTTGAATCATGAATACGTTTTATTGTAGCTAAAGCTGTAAATATTTAAGAGCAGGACTTGTTTAATTTCCGGCTCAGAATTAAAGTATTGTAAATCTTTAACATTGCTTGGTGAACAGAGGAAATTGGAGGATTAATTGAAAGCGTCTACGTTTTGTTACTATCCAGCGAATTTTCAAAGGTTGTTGAAGATTAGTTAAACCCGATTTCACAATATGAATAAGCAATGAAGAATGCAATATATATGTATATTTTCAGTAAGAATATCTTTGACTCTGTTTGTATACCATTAACCGTTTGTACTCTAATTAATACGTACTAAAGTAGCACACGTTCTATGCATGCTTGTAAATATAAAGCTTATTTGCTCAAATCTCTCTCTCTCTTTACTTGATATAATTAACTAACTAAATAATACTTTACTTAATAGCAGTAATGCAATTTTACTGCCTTTTATCCTATAATTCTTTAATTGCTACTAGTGGATTTACTATAATCATTATTACTCCAATTACAGTAACATTTAAATCCCTATCTCATTCTACTACTTTAACATAATCATGAATATGCACTAGTTCATCTATTTGCGCTCCAGTAGCTTCCTTAATTAATTTTGGACTATACATTCCCCACGCTTCATAAATATCCATTATAGATATGACAGCTTCAGTGGTTTAGAGTTGATGCAACATTTCGAATTTCCACCACTTCAGCGTATTTCACATTCGTGAAAGCCAATGCAGAGCATGCACGCAGATTATGTGTGGACGTGCGTTTAATCCTCTGATGGCATTGCATAATGAACTTGTTAAGGCTTCTACTGACATTGTTTAGCTACCCGAACGGATTCGATATTGATCCCTAGATGACATGTACATTGTTGCTTCTACTGATTCACTGATTCAGAGAGTCATGTGAATTTCTGCTTTCACATAACGAGTTTTGGAATATTGTAATTAAAGCGTGCTTTTGCGAATCATTGTCTAGCTAATGGCCTAGTATGGAGCTCACTTACAAAGGTTTTTTTTTAACCTGCTATAAATATATTATAAGGTACCTCATGTCGTCTCAATTTGGCTTAATCTAAAAACCTGCTTACTAAGAACTAAACTTATAAAAAATATCGGAAACATAAAATGATAAACTGCCACACCGAGCATGACGTATTCCACACCTTACATCAAATTGTAAAATCAATAGACATTCTCAAACATTCGGGAACTATTTAGGAAATTGCATGGCCCAAACTTTTTCTATAAAACATTGCGTGACACAAAATATATGGCTGAATGACGCTATTGGCGGATATGGCGCAGACATCCATTGGCAATAGCTCGTAATATTTATGATCTAAAAGATGTATACAGGCTTCGTCTCACGAGGATATCACGTTAAGTAAGGCAGAGACGACACGCTAACATTTTATAGCAATAGGGGTACCAAAAGTGGAAGAATTTTATGGATCAGCATATGTTTTGCAATAGTATGAAATATACTAGGGAAAATGTTGAGTGTTCGCTCGAATTTTCCGCTTTCAAAGTTTTAATTTTCTCCAAACCACCTTGGCAAAGACAAAAGCGAAACACGAAAATAAAACCAGGTGAAGTTGTTACACTACATTTCTTTAATAGCAAGTCTTTGTTTAAAAGGTGTTTTTAAGCTTCATTTTTCGCTACTACTGGAAATCTTGCGAACTTAATAGCACACCAACATACATAGTTACCAAAACCTAACATAAATAATAACAAATATGTATATATTTGACCTATTCAGCGTACATCAGTACCATCAATTTGGCAGGGTCGTCAGTAATGCGACGAATAATTTAGCAGCTCTGCTTAACAGTGCAGAATGTAGTTATATTGCTGACATACACGAAGAGGATGACGTAGCTCTACAATGGCAGCTAATTAAGAGGATGCGTGACGTCACAGCACATTGCGTCGAGAATCCCGGCTAAGAACAAAATGGCGACACTAGTGGGAATATGTAAGCGTCGGCAGTTTTACAGTGTCGTGTGAGGAATATAAAAGGGGTGAGAGATAGTGTACTTATATGCTACACTTTTGTTTTCAAAGGACGCTATGCTTTGTAGAACAAACTTAGATATAGGTATGTAAACTGTCTCGCAAAAAGATGGGTATGTAGAAGATGGAAATAAGACAAAATATGTAGAAGACAAATTAAAAGATTCCGGTAAAAGTAACGTGGAGAACAAAGACATATCCTAAACATGACAATAAATAAAGAATCAACAGTCTTAGAGCAAAAACTCGTGATATTTTAAAAGGCCCGACGTTTGACGCAAGAACTAATTAAAAACAAAACGAAGTATACGTTACTAAGCAAAATGAAAAACGGCCACTCGCTGAGCAAAGAGTAATGGAAGCAATAAGGTACTAATGGAAAAAAGTAGTTGATATAGTTGGACAAGAAATGAAAAACAGTGAAGCAAGGCCTCATCATGCTTTTTGTTGTATTTTTAGGCGTTTACTGTCTAAACCCGACATGTACTTCTTCAGTTGCCCTTTGCGTTGCCTTAATTCATCTTATTATCATTTTATCTAAATCTGTTTAGCCATTTCAGCATGAACAAGTAACAAACAAATCCACTTACAAACCACTTACTTCCTTCCTTGCCTTGGTTTAAGTTTCTGTGAAATTGTTTATATTTTGGTGTACATTAAAGTTTATTCTATTCTTCGCCTTAATAATATTGGTATAAAAAGCTGTTTTACTATATGTAGGAAAAGAACTATAGTCGTTACATATTTTTAATTGCTTCGCAGAAATTTAATAACAATCATAGTAAATTACCTAATAATAATTAACTTAATTAGAATTTACAATATTTGGTCAAGAAAATTACATCGTAAACCAGTCTCGTAATTGGTTCTAACAAACGTATAAAATGAATCATAACGTAATTGAAACAAATTAAACCAATTTCATTAATAAACGGCAAACAAAAGTTGGAAATTAAATTATATTCTTAAAAAAGCTCGGAAAAACTGATTACCTACAAAATTCGAGACTGAAAGACGAAGATTTAAAACTTAATGACACTAATGCCGCACCACTAGTTGCCGTAAAAAATGTAATTAGTCCGTCTTTTAGATTATTCAAAAATAAGGGACACGTATTTTTTTATTTGTAAACTAATCCAAAAATGACAAGATATAGCCCATTAAAGTTACGTGTAACGCTTTAATTTTTTTTTTATCGAAAAAAGAAAAATACGTGTACAATATTTTTTAGGGTTCCGTTGTCAACTAGGAACCCTTATAGTTTCGCCATGTCTGTCTGTCCGTCTGTCCGTCCCCGCTTAATCTCTGTGACCGTTAGCACTAGAAAGCTGAAATTTGGTACCAATATGTATATCAATCACGCCGACAAAATGGTAAAATAAAAATTGGCAAAAATGTTTTATTAGGGTAGCCCCCCTATATGTAAAGCGGGAAGTGATTTTTTTTAATTTCAACCCTAACGTGTGATATATCGTTGGATAGGTATTTAAAAATTAATAGGGGTTTACTAAAACCATTTTTGATAATGTCAATAATTTCGGAAATAATCGACCGGAACACTCTAACTTTTGAACCATAAGTTTAGAAAATATGAAAAAAAACTGTAAAATAGAACTTTATAAGGAGTTCTAGGAAAATTATTTTGAACTTGATGGAAAGAACAGTTTTTGTACAAAAAGACAAAAAGGTTCTACAAAACAATTTCTGGACTAAGTTAGTAGTATAATCGTATATGCAAGCATTTTTTTTAAATCATAAGTGGGTACACTTATTGTGACGGACGGGAAACTACGAAATCCTACACTGAGCGTCGCCCGGCACGCTCTTGGCCGGTTTTTATAATCTAAAATACGGACTAAATAAAATATAATTATTTTGACCCTGGAAACTACCCTATTGAGATTTCTCTAATTACAAACAGAACAATGAAGTCAAAACTATCCACACAACAAATAAGGCAGATAAATATCTATTAACAGAAGAATTTCCAATCCAACTGTAGAGAAGCAGCAAGATAACAGTCAAAGCCAAAACTATTCGTAATTACGCAGACCTAAAGCAGCCACACTGTACAATTAAATTCATAGAAAATGGACTCAACAATAAAATGACTTGCAAGCTATAACTTAGAGAAAGCGAAGTACCTTCGTTACGGGAAAATGATAACAAAGTGCTAACAAATTGGCCTAGATTTAAATTTTAGAGTGCTTCCTGTTACATAAGGGGAAACATGAGTTTCGTCGAAACTTGGCAAACTGAGAGGGTACTGTTATGACTTAATGTACAGTAGATAATTAAATGTTAAATAAATATCGGCTCACTAGTTCACGGCTTACATCTTCGCTCTTTGACGGTTGTCCTACGAACTGCGACATGCGGTCGCAGGTCAGTAAAGATCGCGGTATATAATAGGAAACGTCAGAAAATATATACAGCCAATACTAATATTTGTAAGGATACAATATTTAATACAGATAATATATACTTTATTAAATATTCATTCCGATTGCAAATATACACTACAAGTTCTAGGATTGTTATTTACATAGTTTCCCAAATAACTAGGTTTAACGTGACCACAAAGACATTTGAAAGTTAGTAAACATCGTGTCACAACCTGTCCGGAGCAATATTCAAAATACTAAATTATAAATTGAGCACCCCAAATATAGAGCTATACGTAGAATAATTATATATCTGCTAACGAGGTTTATTATTCTCAGAAAAAGAGGTATTTCATTACAAAAAATATCGGGAACTCATTAAAATGATAAAATAGAAGCTTCTCACAATTCCGAAGGCCCACTTAACCAGGTATTAACATACCTATTGATCATACCTCTCTCAGTCAAAGACTAACTTTAGTATCCATGGAATGGTTTCAAACTATCGATCAGTGCAACTGTGGTATAAAACAGATAAACGCAAAAAGCTCGGATGTACGATCGGTGACCAGCTTGCAACATAGAAAGTTGCTTAATTACATTTCTGGTTTCCCAACTAGATTTTCTGTGTACGGTCTGCACATATTTATTTTTAATTAAATCTACAGCATCCATTGAAACTGAAACGCGAGAGGATACTAGACTTACGTAATGTTAAGTGTAACTTTATATCTCATCGTGACCTTTCGCTTCGGATAACTCACTTTTACAGAGAGGTTAATACATTTTAATATTTATCTTCTTCAAATCAACAAGGAGAAACTCATAACCCAAAACAAACAAAACAACGTTATCTGTACCAAAAGTGAGTGAAAATTAAGATCTAAACTTCACAGTAAGTGGCAAATAAAATGTCGTGAAATATTTCTGAGAAAGACTCCAAGGACGGGTTTATGGCAGATGAAATAATTATCATTTATAATAACTGCTTCTACAAAGGCCTAATAAAATGTTGAGGTTGCTTGGGTCACAATGTCTGGTTTTACGAGCACTCAAAATGCCTCAAGTCGTAATTACTTGTCGTATCTTGGCTACTTAGGTGGCTGGCGTCGAGAAGAGAATACAAATGTGTTTGTTACTTTAATTTGTATTGATCGTTAGTGAAAAGAACCGTTAGTAAAACCAACCAGCTTTGGGTAGCAATTACTAGGAATTATATCTCCTGCAAGAAAATGCTTAAGATCCAGAAATGGACATATACATGTTAAGGATGTTTAATAAAAGAAGAATATCAAATGTAAGCCAATACTACTAGAGATGATATAAAAAATCTTCCCACACACGTAAGAAACTTCACTGATCATTTAGCTAGGACGAATCGCAAGTCAACTTAGGAAAACGGATTACGAAAGGAGCTTAGAGGCTACCCCTGTAATCCGTTTTACTCATCTGACATTGACTTCGTTTCCCTCACAAAGATACATTGTGCCAATAAACTTCTATGAAAGAGCTTCTGTTTTTAACGAAAAAAATTTACCACAACATCGTCTAAGTATGTCGATCGCAATCCAGCTGATGATAACCCGGGCCTTAATCCACCGAGAATTCCCAACCTTTAGCTGAGAATCTAATTTAAAAATATCTACTTCGTTATGTAGTCCGCACCACCTCTTCGTCCCAGCTTATGGAAAGTTGCGAACTTAAAGCGGATTGGCTACTTCCCCAGCGAGAGAATTTCTACGTAAATAAACTTTAATGTAACTAGATTGTACGCTACTTAGATACGAAACTACATTTATATTAGTTTTTCTTTTTTCTTCTCTTTTATTAGACAATAAGATCGGAAAGATTGATTGTAGTGTTCGAATTCTGAAGAAAACCTTGCAATTAGGCAATACGAAGTAATGAGCTGTTTCATCTAGTTACATTTCATTTTCGTGTCACGTTTTTATCTTTTTAACCATCACTTTCTAATAACGCCAGTTGTTAGTTATTTTACACCTTTTCTACTTTTACTTTCAGGACTCTATGAAATGTGTACTTCGTTATTTATCGTCCGATTTCAATCAACGGCAACAATAAACGTCAAATCTATAAGCCGCTATGTCATCTCCAACCAATAGCGCCACAAGCCACCAATGCGTAGAACACAAAAGACTTAATTAACTGCTGCTGCCGTAACTCTAACAGAAGCCAATGTATACCTACGTAAAGGCCCAACAAAGCTTCACAATTTCTGACTACCCGCAAGGTCGATAGAACAAACGGGAAGTTTCGCACACCGGGAAGCGAGTAAATTGCATGCACGTTGGCGAACGCGAGCAACGTGTGTTATAATGTACCTGCTGCGTTCAAATTTAATAAACTTTCAGTAGACCGGTACAGTTTCTAACAAGGTGGTGTAATGGTACAATGTTCAGCATTTTAGTACAAACTGCTGCGTTCGTGAATTTATTTTTTATAGAATCTACAGTATTAATTTAATTTTAAGGTATGTAACAGCGGAATGTATCATGACATGTTTGATAAACACAAATTTGTAACAAAGCAGGGTATAGTGAAACTGGCCAGTCATCCATGTAAGCTTCAACTGTAACAAGACAATAACACCCAGATTTTTCCAGACTTGGCAGCAACTGTCAACATTAGTCTCGTCGTTGAAATTGAAACATTAAACGCCTGTAATCTTGAGGCGGCTCCGGCTGTAGTCATAACTTTAGTTACTCATGCGGATCTGATAGTAGCCAGAAGCAAGATCGTAGACAAAATATTTACGGGATGTTTCTCTGGCAGAAGCATAAATGTTATAAACCATTTACCAAAATGCAATTACATTGATTGTTTTGCAGTATAAAGGATTTATTGTCGTTGGACTGTTTATAAATTGAGCATCTCTTTGTGATGCAAATATGGCAGTTACAGTTAATTTACGAGTAGCTTTTACGTTATTTCAATTAACAAGGATAATATAATCAGGGCAGAGGTTTTCATTACGAGATCGCTTCACTGCTACTATTTACTCTAGTCCTCTGAGAAAATAAATACAGAGGAATGCTTCTCCAGCAGCTTTGACGAAATTACTGCAATTAAATGAAAGTTATCTCGTACTAAAAGTGCCTGAGACTGTGCAGGTTGGAGTATGGTATAGAACAAAGTACCAAATGGTAGTTAGTACTAATAGAAGAAACAAATAGAACTATCCAGTGCTAGAAACTTTAATTATATTAGCGTTTCATTATAGCTTTTGAAGTCAACAAATTATCGTATCCACTAAATTAGCATGCCACTTTGATTACATCCCAACTTCATGAATGGTTGCGTAATTCATTAGAGAATTCGGACAGGAACCAATTGGGATATAACCAGATGAATTGGTATCCGCCTACAGTTATTTGCGTCGGTTTAGTGTCTCGTGTCTTTATTACTCTCCCGTCTGCCGTCAGATATAATTCCTTGATGTCTTTTATGGAGGTGAATAAAACATATTATTCAGCAAGGAAGTTGACGTAACCTCAGGTTATGACTTGAAAATGGTGCTGAAAAAATTTTTCGCGTTGGTTATTTTTAAAGTAGGGATGAAACGGAAGTGGCTATATCCAAAACGATTCAGATGGGGAGTTTTTAAATTTGGTTTATTGAAATCGGAATTGGAGGCGGAGGCTGAACCGTCAAATGAAACACAATAGAATCACTTATCTCTTTACATCGACAGATGTCAGCTGTCATGTAAACAAAGTGCACCCGTATTAATATTATTTAAAATTACTTAATTAACTATATGTCAAAAAGTTTTATCATAAAAGTGTACAACATTATACAATGCATGTGTGAGAGTGTTATCTTTACAAAGTAATCACTAATAAATAACTAATTATGACTTCTAAATGTGGACAAAATATTGCGGCAGAACAAGTTTTGTGAGTAAAAATAAACACTTAGTGACAACAAACATTACAAATTGATGTATGGAGAACCCTGTGATATACGTAAACATAAAAAATACAACGAAAAAACTTAACATTTTATAAGTGACACTCAGTGAAAAATATTTTGAATCTTTTAAAACATACTGGTTTTGTAACGAACTTTTTGTTTAGACGAGCCTAATGATCAAAAATTTCAACAACCCAAATAAGTGTCATTGTGGCTAATTGAATAAGAAACATACATCCTGAGATTCGCCGTATGACCCGAGTTCGAATCCCGCATAGACTTGTCTTTTTGGAATGTTTGTTGAATTTATATCAGGCTAATTTGACATTCCGAGAGACAATTGTCGAAAACGAAGTACTACCAGCAATAATTATCGGATGTTAGAGCAGTATTTCAATTATATAAATAAATCGGGTTGACAGTTAATGAATATGAGCTTCTTTGAAAATATAACCTTTCGAAGAAACCGCACTCGCAGAGAGTCAGAAACAACAACAGAGGCCGAATCTAGCCATTCAACAATAGATGGCAGCACCAACAGTTTACCTAATATATCAGTCGAAGATAACGACGAATTAAAGAAGTTGAGGCAACAAATAGAGGAATTACAGACAGAATTATGTTCAGCACACGAAGAAATTAACAATTTATCTATCGAGAACACGGAACTCAAAAAAACTATTAATGAAATGACAAGTAAGCATGAAATCGTCAACAAAGCGACGAAAAAGCTAATGAGTGAATTGATTACACCTAGGAAAACCAAAAAGAATAAAACACCTCGCCGTGCTTCAAATGACCAGCACAAACAAAGATTACTTTTGGACAGCGAGAAACAGAGATTTGAGCTGTTAGACTCGCCGTTAAAATTTTATCCTGCTCAAGCTACACAAGTTAATACTCCTCCAAAGAGTGAGCCTATTCACCATAAAATAAAACCAGAAAAGCATAAACTATGCATTATAAGTAGTAATAGAACTAATAAAATTCTATCGATCGCAGAAAGAACGTTCCCAACATATCACTTATGTCATTACTTAACACCCAACTGTGGAATTATGAAGCTTATAACTAATATCGAGGTAAAAGTCAAAGACTATACGATGTGTGACTACTGTGTGATTTTCATCGGTGAAGAAGATTTTCGGTGCACAAACAACTACTATGACCTGGTTATTAATATCCGGGAAACTTTATCGAGGATACAACATACAAATATCATACTCTGTCTACCTACCTTTAAATTTAAAGATTCTGTTATGTACAATTGCAGAATAGAAACATTTAGTAATATGCTTTATTTGGATGTATGTACTCATGAACACGCGTACTTGTTTGACTCAAACCTAGATTTATCATATGACTACAACATGTTTTCGAAGAGAAATGGGTCCCTTAATAACTATGGCATGAGAAACATCTTTGATAATTTAAGTCAATTTATTCGCTTAGACATTAGCTGTTCGGGCACTATAAGCACGAATAATAACCCTAAAACAAGTCCCAGCACTAACGCCTCTGAGCCAAATGAGTTGTTTTTTCTCGAATAAGTATGTTAATATACTGCATCAGAATATAGCAGGCTTAATAAACAAATCAAATGATCTTAGTGTATGTTTAGACCAACTATTAGATAAACAAATTAATGTGGATGTAGTATGCATTACTGAGCATTTCATTATGGAAGGCTACGAGAACCAGCTGTATGTACCGAATTATTGTTTAGCAGCGTATTATTGCAGAAAGGGAAAAAAAAGGGGTGGATCTTGTATTCTTATAAAAAACGGACTCAAATGGAAAGAACTGCCTAAAATAGCGAAAATATCATCCCCAGGTGTATTTGAGTGTTGTGCTATTGAGCTTATCAGCTATAAAATAGTTGTCGTCTGTATTTATAGAGTACCAAACGTAAATAATTTAAATGAGTCTCTGAGTAAGCTTGAGATACTTCTACAAGAGATATCAAAATCTAGCTGTAAGAATATTGTAATCGCTGGAGATTTTAACATTGATGTTCTTAAGTCAAATAGGATTTCTGCTACGCTTGAATGTCTATTACTGAGTTTCAATTTAAAACTTGAATTTAAACAACCGACGCGAATGGCCAGCCAGACATGTATAGACAATTTTGCGCACAATTATAATAAGTAATGTAAAGGTGAAGTAATAGAATTTGCTTTATCAGACCACACAGCGCAGTTGCTTCAGTGCCCTGTAAAGAAGGTGTGTTCTATCAACCATTGGTACACGACCAAAAGAGATTACAGTACAGAAAACATAGCTAAGTTCAAAGCCTGTCTAGAAAATATTAGTTTTCCGGAGATCTATGAGACAAGTGATCCCAATATAGCCTATAATGCTTTTATCGACACTTTTAAGTTGTTTTATGACTTGTGTTTCCCGTTTACCCGAGTCAAAGTCAATATTATAAAAAAACCTAAATGGTTGTCCAAAGGTGTTAAATTATGCAGCAAAAGGAAAAGACATCTTCTGTGGCAATTGAGGCTTAATCCTACTCAGGACAATAAAACCAAGTTTAAAAACTATTGTAAGCTATATAAAAAAATTATAAAACTGACTCAAAAGGCACAAAACAATTATAAAATAACTAAAGCCAAAAGCATGGCAAAAACAACTTGGCAAATCATAAATCAGAAAAAATACAATATTCCCAGCCAGCGTATTGACAAAATTAAATCTTATAATAAAATTATAACAAATCCAAAGGACATTTCTAATGAATTTAATAATTACTTTGTTGATAAAATACAGCCAAAATTAATAGACGGCAGCCAATCTAAAGCAAGTAGGAAAATAGACACAAGAATTAACTCAATGTTCATGGCACCTAGCGTGCCATATGATATATATAAAATAATAAAGTCCCTAAAAAATACAAATAGCGTAGGATACGATGGCCTCTCTACAAAAATTTTAAAATCTGTAGCTAATGAGATATGTGTTCATTTAAGTTACATACTTAATCTTAGTATAAGTGCTGGCATATATCCAGATGCTTTAAAAACATCCATTGTAAAACCCATCTTTAAAAAGGAAAATAGAGAGTTAATGGAAAATTACAGGCCTATCTCTTTGATTCCGATTATTTCAAAAATTTTTGAGAAGTTCATTTATAAGGAACTATACAAATACTTGGAAAAAAATCATATTTTGTGTGAACAGCAAAAAGGATTTAGGCCAAGCAGAACAATAAATATGGCTATTTTTGACTTTATACAGAATATCATTAATAATGTAGATAGACGTAACCCAGTCTGCGGGATTTTTTGTGACATGACGCAGGCGTTTGATTATGTCCATCATCCTACACTACTAAAGAAGCTCGAAGCTTATGGTATTAGGGGTAATGTCCTAAATTTGTTTC
Organism: Mythimna albipuncta; assembly: GCA_929112965.1. Lineage (NCBI taxonomy): Eukaryota > Metazoa > Arthropoda > Insecta > Lepidoptera > Noctuidae > Mythimna > Mythimna albipuncta. Next base: position 19,156,884 of record OV815979.1, on the reverse strand, counting down.
AGTCTTATCTACATAAAAGACGACAAGTAACTGAAATTAGCAGAATTAATTTAGTTAATAAACATGACGAGACGTACAGATCACACGAGCGAATAGTTAGTTATGGGGTACCACAAGGAAGTGTATTAGGCCCTTTGCTATTTATTCTATATATAAATGACTTACCGGAATACATTGAACAACCATTGACTCTATTTGCAGATGACAGTACTGTGACAATACCTTTGAAAAGTGTAGATACTTACGAAAATGACATTAATATTTCTTTAAAATCTATAATAGAATGGTTAGACGAAAATAACTTAAGAATAAATATAAGCAAAACAAAGGTAATGCATTTTGATCAACGCATGCCAGATAAAAGCAATTTGCACGTGCAATATAATAATGATAGTATTAACGAGGTAGTATGTACTAAATTTCTAGGGCTAGAAATAGACAAAAAGCTCAATTGGAAACAACATATAGAGACGCTATGCAAAAAACTAAGCACATCTGCTTACGCTTTACATACTTTGTCATCGATTGTAAATTTAAACGCACTTCTGGCAGCATACCATGGTTTAGTCGAATGCCACCTACGATACGGTGTTATCTTTTGGGGCAACTCTACTGAAAGAGAAACGGCATTCAAAGCACAGAAAAGATGCGTAAGGGCCTTTTTAAAACTGCAAACTACAGACAGCTGTGTGCCATATTTTAAGCAGCATAAGATTTTAACTTTACCATGCATATATATTTTGGAAATGGCTGTGTTTGTAAAGTTGAACCCGGATCGTTTTAAGCGCATAGCAGACGTATTTCCACGAAATAGGCGTGATAATAGTGGGCTTTGTCTCCCTAGTGCGAGAACGACTTTAATGCGCAAAAGTGTCTGTTACATGGCGCCAGTCATTTATAATAAATTACCGAGGAGCTGGAAAGAATTAAACTTAACTTTATTTAAAAAAAAACTAAGAAACTTTTTAGTAGACAAAGCGTATTATAGTGTGACAGAATTTTTGTTGGAGAAAGGAATTTCTTGACTACTTTTTATAACATTATTGATGACATTTTAAATTTATTTTTGTGACATTATAAATTTTATTTTTGATATTTTAAATTTTATTCTATTTTGATTTTATGACATCTATTATTTATTTTTAATTCTCTTGACATTTTTTGCATTTTTCATTTTACTGTATTTTAAATTTTATGAGATTTTGAATTTTTTGCTATAATTGTAATTTTTATGACATTTTAAGTTTAATTTATTTGTTTTGTTTATTTTGTGTACCTACTCGGAATCTCCAGTGTAGTTTGTACTTTTGCATGCCTTTTTGGTTAAATATGGCTGATGCTTACCTACTATATTTTTATGTCGCCATTTTTTGTACCCATATTTGCAAAATAAAGATCTTATCTTATCTTATCTTAATAGGGTAGTGTCCAGGGTCAAAATTATTACATTTTATTAAGGCGTATTTTAGATTATAAAAAAATATTGGACACGTTTTTTTTTCTTTTGCCGATTAAACTAAAAATAACAAAGATGTAGCCCATTAAAGTTACATGTGATGTCACCCCGTGCGAAAAAATGCAGCACAGTATGACGTCACACGTAACTATAATGGACTATATCTTTGTCATTTTTGGTTTAATTTACAAATAAATAAATACGTGTCCCTCATTTTTGAATAATCTAAAAGACGGACTAATTACATTTTTTACGGTAACTAGCCTATTCAAACTAATCTGATAAGTATAATGAAGGGAAAATTCACATTCCAAATACGAAACTAAAGAACAAGTGAAACAGTAATCGACAGAAGGCACAGGGGAGGGATGTTCCCCGGGCGATAAGTATACTTGTTTGTAAATCCGATATAAGTTCCGATTAAAATTTATCGGAACCGAAATCGGAATTGAAAGTGCAAAATCAATCCTAAGTTAAGATTTTTGCTTTAAAGTATGTAACAGTTTTCGTTTATAAAATGAAGATACAATTTCGATTCGCTTCAAACTACAGCTGTAAAACAAGCTTCTTATCAGGAGCAGTAAATTCCATTCCAATTCCACTGAGGGCATGTAGCCAAACAACGATTTCTAATAAAACCAATACGAAACCAGTTATCTATGCAGTTGAATCTATTAAACTAGTGCTTCTAGTTTCGTGCCGTGTTTTCTAACTATGCACGAACTTTACCCATTATTTTCTACTGAATGTTTTTAACATTCATGTATAGAGTACTTTTTGCAAGTGTAACATTTTATGCTACCATCAACGGAAACTTAAAGCTCAGTTTGCATAAAATACTTTGAAACATCATCTAAGCGGTTCTGGTCTTCAAAACTCCCATCTGAGGCCTCGGAAAACACCACTTGAAATGTTTAGAGCGACGTCATACACAGCCGTAATTGGCTGTGCCGTGTCAGGGTTGAGTACGAGTATATCTCTGAAGTACCGGCTAAACTGCGTTCAGGACTTAAGAGCTTGTGGTTTACCTACCGTGGTGTGACATTACGTTTGATGATGAAGGTGTTGAAGAATGTTTACACTTACCTGAAACAAGAAAAAAGGTAGGTTAGAACATTGAAATTTATGTCTTAAAAGTAGAAATCGACGTCGATCACATAAAAATATTGTCTTTGGCGTGTTGATGATTAATAAAATTAAAAATGTTTAGGTCAGAATTAAGTCTCGTTGATAGCCTTAGCATTTACTTGCTATAGGCCTGTCAAATTTTGGGGAACAGAGAGCACGATAAGAGATTACACATTGTTTGGATAGCTAAGACATAGAACTGTAGTTTATTGGAGTATTATATAATTATAGTACATATTTCGGACTAAGAACGATTGTAAAAAAAAGTTTAAAAAATATACAATCGATATCCGAATAAAAATACAACATTACTGTCGTAAAACGAACTCGAAAAGAAGAAAAGTACAACTAAAACTAATCAAGATTGAGCATGTTCTGTGACAATAAGGTACCTCTAGATATGACTTAAACAGACCAACTACAATTTGAATTTATTTGTCGTCAATACAAAATGTTCACAATCCGTTAAATAGTTTGGGGGTATTTGAGAACGCACCCAGAATACGAGACAACGTTAAAAAAAATGGTACTCGTATGTGTCACACTTAATTAAAATCATATTTTAAAGACGTGAATTTGTCGTCGACTCATCATCCGTCAAGTCTATTAAATAACTGCTTTTCAAATTGATTACCTCCTGTTTTGAAGTCGGTTAAAAGTAATCGTTACATAATTTAATTATTTTTACAGAAAACTTACAGGGAACTTTAACAAAATTGTTTTATTACACAAGTAGGGTAAATGGCTAATAATAAGGTAATGGTTTCATCGAAGCAATCAGTAGGTACCTAAAACTTCAGTCTCAAAGAGAAACAATTTTACTAAAAATAGCTTGAAAGAAATTATGAAGCACAACAATGAAGTAAATTAACGAACCATGTCACGGCCTAGAAAATATATACTTGAAAGAAAAAAGTAATTCTCTCTCATTTCCATAAATAGAAGTAAATGTTACACAAGCAAATATATTAAAACAGGGTGATTATATGGATACTGGTGCAATAAAAATGAATCATTCCGTGCAAAATGGGTTGCGCCTAGAGTCTGCGAAGGTTTTTTATGAGAATGCTAAACGTGCCTGTGGTCTATTTTATGTAGTCTTCGAGCGGTCATCGTCGGTCGTTTGTGATAGCTAGGGCATGGTAGACATCCCATCCACAAAACGTTTTAGGAACACATTCATTGTGCTGACAGCTAAGGAGTCCAGTACATTCCCTGCCGGAGCCTGTGTTTCCTGATAACTACAAACTGGGGATATTTAAGTCAAGAGTGAAGAGGTTAAGCAAGCGTATTCCATTGTCGCTTTCTATCAGGTGAGATAGTGGTCAAGCGCAAGCCTATCAATAAAAAAATTAAAGTGTATATTCGTAATCTTTCAGTCTTAGGCTGCTGCAAACATAACCTGGCAAAATGGGGGATTATAGACCCTTTCGACACCCAAAACGATTATGATATTCCTGACCAGATGACCCACTTACTAGAGTGCTCAAAATGTACATATACACTTTGCAGGGCCTTAAAAACGCCACTGACGCCGCTACAAACGTGGCCACCTACAGCACCCAAATACTTTCGAGGGAAAGAAAACCACCGATTCGAGAAGAAGGAGGAGTTTTAGCTGCGTGGGAAAAGATCAATAGCGTTATATTTGTGTATGTCGATATTGAAAGTGCCACTTCCAAAAATAGAAAGTTGTTCCTACAAAAGGTTTTCAGTTCCATTAAAATAAAACATGAAAAGAGGAAAGATAATTTAATTCAGGCACCAAAGAAACTTAATTACAAAGAACCATGAACCCTAAATATCAAATAGGACAAGGTTCAGACGTAGGTAGATCTAAATTTTGATTAAATATACGAGAAATCAGTTAAATTACTTTGGGACCGAAATCTAAATTGTATTGGGACCGTGAAGTCTTTCGTTCGCAAATGCGATCAATTTTGTATTGGTCGGACCTGTCACAACCCTCGACCGAGATGAACAGCCACGTAATTTAGAGGTGATTCTGTTTACACTTTACAGAATTAACCAAATTTGGTGGAACACTTTTTGAATGACCCAAATGGCAATAGAAAGGGCTATGTTCGGAGTTTCCTTACGTGATCGCATAAGAAATGAAGACATCCGCAGGAGAACAACATTGGTTCCGACATGACCCGAAGAATCGTCAAACTTAAGTAGCAGTAGGCAGAGCACATTGCTCGCAGAACAGAAGGTCGATGGGGACGAAAGGTTCTAGAGTGGCGACCAAGTAATGAAAGACGCAGCATTGGAAGTCTTCCCATAAGGTGGACCGATGACCTGGTGAGGGTTGTGGGATCCGATGGATACGAGACACACTGGACCATTGTGGCGACACTTGGGGCAGGCCTAAGTCCAACAGTGGACGTCTTGAAATGAAGTAAATGTTTGTGTGGTGCTTAAAAAATTGCAAATTGAATTATTCTCGAAAAAGTAGAATTTGAAAATCGAGATAGATACAATAACAAACATGATTTAGTGTTGGAACCAATATATTTACCTACATAAAACACGAAACAGAAACTGACCATCCAGCCGTATTATTCATCAGATATAACTTTTATAAATCGCCAAAATAAATCATGGTCAATAATAACGTATGTATTTTTGGTCAAAAATGCTCACGATATAATGCAGGACTCGGTGGCAGGACATTAATACTGTGTTATTCAACATATAGGTCCATTTGTCATCAATCTTCATTACCCGACGTGGATGGGAGCAAAAAATATATAAAAGCCGCTTTTGTAGGCGTGTAAGGGTAATTTGGAGTTAACCGTGATCCAGGTTTTGTTAGCAGCTAAGTCATTTTCAGCTTTGTTCTTTGTCGTCATTTATGTAAAATATATTTCATCGGCTTGAATACCATTAAAATATGCGTGTGTGTGTTAAGTAAACGGACTCTGATTGATTTTTGGTTCTGCTTACGGTGAAGAGAAAGAACTAACTTAACACCAGCGTACCAAGAACCCAGCATATGGGTTCTAAAATTAAAATATCCTATAAACCATACCTACTTAGATTTGGACTCTCTATTCAGATAGGTACTGGGAATGAACACAAGTCGAAACTAGCTACACATAACAAAAAATCGGGAGTCGGTTGGTGGACAAACGAACGACTTATTGTATATGATAGGCACAAAAAGTGTTAACAGGTGAAAGTTCTATCTAAAAAGATGGCAACAATCACGTAACAGATAAAATAAGACAACAATACACCAGATAAAATATTTATCATTCTTAAGGCGTTTAAGCATTTAACAGCACAGGCTAACAAATCCCAATAATATAATCAATACAATGTCAAAAGATTAAACGATACTGACTATACAGATCCCAACAAAGCGGATGATCCAGAATTTATAAGCTCCCAAGGTTCAGACATATTATTATTCAAGATTTCTATCAGCTCTCGAATCTTTATGGAAGACGGACATTTGAATACTGCGGAGTTAAGCCTCTGAACGAGAGCATGATCGCGCATTTTTCAAAGGGTAGCGTTTTGATAGAATATTTTATGTATCTTCCTCTATTGAGGCTTTTGTAAGGATTTCCTTCAAATAGATATTGTTTTCCTTATCAGATTATCACAGTTATTAAACGTGTAATTATAATACACGTTAATAAGACATAATATATAAAATTCTTTTAATCTTAACCTAATTCTTCTTTTAATTTATTACTGTATCGTGATTAATATGTCCAACATTAATAAGATCGGAGACAATACTCTGAATAAACAATAATACTAGAAATCAAGTTTCTTCAAAGATATCTCCTGTTCCTTCTTCAGTTTCTGAAATACAATCTTATTTCCTGATAAAAATACGCTGAGATATCGAATTCGATTCCGATTGTTTATGAGGAATGGTTCGACCTTCGATATATTTCTACGTTCTGTATGCATGTTTCAATTGTCAGGTGGCTCTGAATATCGCAGGTCGCACGATTAAATTTAATAATTGATAAGGAAGGGGTGTGCTTGGTCGTAAATTTCCGAAATATGCAGCTAACCTCATAGTAACGTAAAAAAGTATCGAGCAGCTTTGGTTTCCCATGTAACTAATTTTGAAATGGTTTGATTTGAGGGTATTCTGATGAAACCATATGGAACTTTTATGAAGACAAAAATTTTATACAAATTGAAGCTGCAAATGAAGTGTAATGGCAGCTTTACATAAACTTGACGACAAACAATGAAAAGACAAAAAATGTACTCTACATTTTGACCAAACAATTCGAAATACCAGTAACACAAGAGCCTGCAAAATCTTCTAATTTGAATCTTAAATTACAAAGTTGGTATCATGAAATCCTCGAAAATAAATCTGTAAACCTACAATGTAAACTGATCGCCGGAAACGCAACTCCCTAAACCTGTGTCAGATGTATGAAAGAATGGCGCCGAGAGCCATAGGAATTACTTTACGCGAAAATGGTTTCTACAGACCTGTGAATAGGTTAGACAATAGCTTGGAAAGGTGTTGTCTGTTAAGGCGGCGACTGCCTCGGTTACGTAACGCGTCTCGTATTGATCGCAACCCCCACTCCGCGCACTCGCGCACACCGTCAGCGGACCAATCACGGCGCTTGGTTTAATTTTAATTTGATAGCCGTTCGGAGCGAGGCGGTCTCTGATTTGTCGGCTTGTTACGCGTCAAGACGATGCGCTATAAGGTATTTTTGTAAACGCACGTGCCTTCTGTCGCTTGAAACTGTAAGTTATTTGAGAGCGATGAAAATATTTTTTTCTTTGAGATTGTTATGTTCGAACTAAGAAGAAATTTGATGAAATAGCATCCACTTTTCTCAACGCTATTTTTATATAAGGTTCTCGAATGTAAATGTGAGGGTTAAAGTCAATTTATTTGAGAAAAACCTTTGACATGACTAGTACTACGTGCCCTATTCAGAAACCCACGCGTTACTTATTCATAACAATTACGTTACACTTTTTCTTGTTTCTTTTCATGTGTGCCAAACTTTTCTACTATGCCAAATTGTATCACTCACTTATGCTTAAGATTTATCTTCATTGTCACACTCATCTTCTCATTCATGTTAACGCAGTATTGTCGAAACAATGAAAAACGAGGGGGTTTCCTGCCCTCCTAAGGCTCTATAAGAAAACAACCAATTAAAACCGTGCACTCCCTTTTGACCTTTCGCTTGAATTTACTTCAAAGTTTATTTTCCTTTTATCTTGCAGTAGGCTCGTTCATTTTCGTGGTAGTTCCACAAAGATCATTATCAACAGCTTTGCGTTCACTTTCTACTTCTCCTTTGTCAATATCTCTCTTAGCTCCAGCTGTAATATAAATATGAACCTAAGTCCACACGAGGCGTGATAATTTACGGATATTGTTCTTACGCCTACTGCCGCCTACATATAGGAGCTATGACTTCATCTCGACATATCCGCAGCCTACAGGCTTTTGAAGCAGCATTACATAAGTAAGGATCAAATGTGATTGAGAATTTATTGAACAAGCGTTTTGGGACATCGTTCTATTTTTAGCAGTCCCTATTCAGCTATTAGTTTAGATTTAAATATTCATAAGTTATTTCCATCAGACTTCTATTTAGCTTTTGACTTAAATGCCAGGCCATTGCAGGAATATATTTTGTTTGTTCTCGTCCCAAAAAATATATTTAGACTATTGTCATAATATTAATCCACTATGATTGACCTTTCTTAAGATCACTCAGCACAGACTATTTAAAGGACATTACTTTATTGATATGACAATTCGGAGACGTATTTTCAGTTATGAGAAAATTCTACTGCCCAATCTCTTAAAATAACCATCACAATAAAGAGGGCGAGTGGGCTGTATGTAGTGTCTTACTTCCAACAAGTCTCACAAAATCTTGAAATTTATTATCGATAGATCAATCAACTATGCGATACAGTCGCATTAGGCTTTCATAAGCCACTCTCATTAAAAAGTATTTTCTTAACTAGACGACCTTAATATTTTAAGCATTGCATTAATTATAACGGACTTACAAACTTATGAATAATCGATGATTGAGGACTTTCAAAGTAACGAATCGGTGACTAGTAATCAAACTTCGCGGTCAACAGGGACCTCTCATTAAATATTCATAAACTTCAGCCCAAATTTAATAAACGAAAGTCCAACATTGAACTACTTGATCTGTTTAAGAATTTTGGTGTCGATGTCAAATATAAATTAGAGAATTAAGTTCTAGAACAAATCAAAACTACCAACACTGAACTGATATCGTTTACTTTTACATATATAGTAAGAAAACTGTGTCCTGGAAACGGATCGATTTTGGATATTTCCGTGCTTGAGGACAAAGGGTGCAAATGTTTATCCTTTTCAAATAATCCGTCTACGCCCACCGCAAGGACACATAGAGGAAAAACAACGACGACCTTTTTTAACCATAAACCACAGATTTAAAACACCACTGTTGCCAAAAGATAGATCAAAAAAATACATACTAAGATTTTGCATTTTATTTGTTACGGAAGTTCTGGCTCAAAAAACCAAAAAGCCATCTCCGCCTATCAAGTGCCATTAAAGACGAAATTAATCGACGTCGATTCATTTCACCGCTTCCCCTTAAGTATCGAAATTCTCGGAGCGAGACGAGCCGACGTCAAATACCGACATTCAATATCAGAAACTTAATGTTCCAGCGAAGAATTAATATCACGAGGTCGCCACGATCGGGGCTCAATAGGGATCAGTGTCGTATGAACGGGCACGGAGGCTGTGGAATACGAGACAGAAGTTGAACTAACTCACGAAGGCGAAGACGGTAAACGAAATAAAAGTATTGAACTATCCGAGACTGCAGGAGTTAGTTTACAATTCCTATTTATCTTCAGAGCAGTGACAATTTATCTGCAAGCATTTCCTGGATGTTGTCCAATTTAGTCTTCTGCGTGTTTCTGTGTAGTGTTGTGCTGGTCGATACGACTCGCTTTGGCGCAGAGCGTGGCCGTGGGATGGGACACTTGTAATTAGTGCATTAACGAACGGGTTCGTTTCAATGAGAGTTTTTAACGACACGCCCTTGCAACGATGCAATCTGTTGCTGGTCTCTGCATTTTAATAAAAAAAAATGGTTTTTTAAACAGTGTTATGGAGTAGAACCTTAGACTCCGATCATATTCAAATGCACCATCGGTCCCATCGAAGGAACCACACAATGGCAAACTTAATCCATTTGTTGAATAGTCACTCGAAAATATAGAAAGATGCTTTCTTGCTATAAAAATGACACAATATTTTCTTTTCTAAAAGCACCAACATTCCTATACAAATCGTACAATAGTACCCATCAGTAAGCCAACCGTGTAACGCATGCTATCGTAAGTCATCGCAACTTAATGTGTGTGGAACCAGTGCACAGATTTAGGTCACAGACTTACGTCTTTATATGGGCGACGACAATATTCGTAGCTGACGTTACGTAACGCTAAGATAAAGAATCCTCATACTTCTGGTATTTCATTACAAGATCTATAGACTACCACATTCATAGACTCTATTCCCGTATTCACATTTTTAGGTATGCCAAAAAGGATTACTTATCATATATTATTGATTCTTTTCTTTTTTATTGATATAAACTAGTGTTTGACTGCGGTCCCACCTGATGGTAAGCAGTGATGCAATCTCCGTTGGTGGGGCGCACTAGTTTATGAGCCTATTCACTCTTACACTCAAATTATAATCAGACGGGAGGACCACAGCAGGCATTCCAGTCCTTTGACGTACGCGGTGTAAAGGACGAGGCAAAACGCTTAGTCCGGACCGTAGAAGTTTTAACAATGTATGGGTGGATAGTAATCGTACGTCGGGTTATCCGAATGTAGAAATGAGATGGCAGAATCAAGTCATGCAATTCCTGTGCACTCCAAAATGCTTAAAATTCATAAGTCTTAAGATCATTTGTTAATACTCAACATCAACATCCATCCAAAAAATATTATCTTCCTAGCATTGTCCATATCACTTGGGGCCGGTGCAACATGTTTTTTAAAAGCTTTTATTTCGTTTCACCTGTCCCGATATTTGTCTGTTATCAAATCTTGCAAATATTTAATCCACTTCCCATTTACCAATTGAGCTGAATTTTTGAATGCATGTGTAAATCAGATAACAATGCAAAATTATAATGGATGTGGAACTGTACTGATGATGGAACTGGAAAGAATTCGGTAGTTAAACGACACAACCCTATCGAGTTAGGGCTCGTATGATTCGTCTTGAGAGTACTTTGGTGCTAGATGGTAACCAAGGTCTGATGATGGAGCAGAAAGATGTCTATAGGAACTCGGTACTAAGCGCAATAAGATATTTCGATCGTATTTGAGCTTTTTAGGGTTCCGTAGCCAAATGGCAAAAAACGGAACCCTTATAGATTCGTCATGTCTGTCTGTCTGTCTGTCTGTCCGTCCGTATGTCACAGCCACTTTTTTCGGAAACTATAAGAGCTATACTATTGAAACTTAGTAAGTAGATGTATTCTGTGAACCGCTTTAAGATTTTCACACAAAAATAGAAAAAAAGCACTAAATTTTGGGGGTCCCCATACTTAGAACTGAAACTGATTTTTTTTTTTTTTATCAGACCCATACGTGTGGGGTATCAATGGATAGGTCTTCAAAAATGATATTGAGGGAACTACAAGAACTTTTATATTATGTTACTTGCTGCTGCGGAACCCTCCATGGGCGAGTCCGACTCGCACTTGGCCGGTTTTTGGAATGAGTATTAATTGTATAGGTACGAGTATATACCGCGCTATAAAAGCTTGCTGCGAAAAAAATATTTTCATTAATTTTTTTTTTCTTCCATTCTTCTGTCATACCATTCACTGCATAGACATCATAATATGATCCAGTTTAGTAATGTCATTCATTTTAATTAGGTACAGCTTCTACTTGTCTAATAAAACAATACTAGAATATTCTCTACTCTCTTCTCCGTTTTGATCAAACTTTGCTTCAACATTCCCATTTGGGTCGATTCCTTTACCATAAACTGCAACGTATCTAGTAGCAGTTCGAAGTCGAGTGGTAATATCCTATTGACTTTAGTGAACGTTCTAGTTCTCTACTGACAGTTTAGACTCGCTTTGCTTCCTGGGGTCGATAGGAATATTGCATTCGCTATCTCCCGTTCCCGAGTCGACTGTTATTGCCTCTACGTTCTTGACAATAGTATTCTTTAATATATCGTTTACATTTTGATATTATGATCGGTTACAAGGATTCTTGTTTGTTTTAGGAAGCACTTTGGAGAGTTTGCGCAGGAATTGCATGACTTGATTCCACCATCTCATTTCTATTATCGGACAAGCCGACGAACGGCGAGTATCCAACCTTACACTGTTAAAATCTCTATGGTCCGGACCAAGCGTTTCGCATCGTCGTTTATACCGCTTACATCGAGGGATTGGAACAATTTTCCTGCTGCGGTCTTCCCTTCCGATTATAATTTAGGTGTCTTCATGGCAAGAGTGAATACGCTCGTAATAAACTAGTGCGCCTCACCATTAACGATTGCATCACTACTGACCATCAGCTGGAATCACAGTCAAGCACTAGTTTATATTAATTTAAAAAAAAAACTGAACTATAAATCTGACAGGAATGAAATCAAAGAATAGATTTTCAGATATCTCTATGCGCAAATTTGTATTTAATTTAACAACAACAACGTTAAAAATAGAAAAAGCTGTAGCCGGCTATAAAGCTAAAGAAGTAACCTTTGAAAAGTTAGATAACAAAACCACGACCCAATCAGCACACCTAAATAACACGTAAAACCTCCAAAATAACACGTAAAAGCTAACATGAGAATCAACACGAAAATTCGCAACAAAAGTCAATATTCACAGTAACGTATAGCAGATAGTATCCTCGCGTGTAATAAGAACACGCGAGGATACGATTTGGCGAAATACTTCGCTTAATTGAATGGCTGATAACGATATACACTGTGAACCTTTGGCACAGTAATATAGCAATATATTGAGCAGTGGCTGTTGCCTTTAATAGGTCAAGGAAACGGAAAAGATTATAACGTCCGGTCAAGTAAACAGTCGTGGTATCGATAATAAGATCACTACCATCGCGTAGGAGTCAAAATTTGTCCTAAGGTAAACATGACAATTATCCTTTGTCGACTGGAAGGACAAATTATCCATTCTTTGTAATGGTCTACTCGTGTATCAAATCAGTTCAACTATGAAGATGTGATTGAATTAGCAAACATTAAAATATACAAATTTTCACATTTATAATACTAGTGGGATAGAATATATTGCTCTAGTTTATATTCTATATTCGACCCGATCTAGTAGAGTGCCTGAAAGTAGACACGTATGTGGGCGTTAGCGATGGAACTTTTAGGGAAATTGGATCTCCCAAACTGACGAAGTCTCTCGAAACACAAACTAAAAGGTCATTATCGATCAGAAACTTTCTAAGGGTTTAATAATCATCTCGAAGAAAGAAAATTTAGTTTCAATAAATGTCGATAGATGGCGTGATGTGTATCGATTTCTTATTAAAGTTTTTTTTTATTGTAGCTGTAATTACTTATTTTAACTAAACTCTTATACTATTTGTACAAATAGATGGACCTTGCAGTTTTAGAGGTTTTCCATTCACCTCATTAAAAATTATATAGCAACACATTTGGAAACAACACAACAACAAAAACTGAAAAACAATTACTCAATGTGTGAGAAAAAAACAAAATGGTGTTGGAAAAAATCATCTAATGAAATCTTCTGTTCTTGGGCGAAGTAGGCATGTCAGACTTTTACTGACTAAAACCCACTCCTGTTCCTTCTTTGCCTTCGTCCCAGGGCCCCAGGGTTCACTTTTGAACAACCCATGGCCGCAGTAGAAATTCATTCGGCTTGCGTCACTGCTAACACCATATAGCGAAGTGTGATGGACTGGTCAGAACACCGCAAGTACCGTAACTGGCATAACTTGAATTTACTTTACGCCCGTTACGGTACTTACGGTTGATTTTATCAATGTCAACTTAGAATAGGCTAAAACGTAGTTAAGTAAATTATAAAAACAATACACTTCCCCTTATAAAATATGTTTAAATTACTGGTTAAAAGTGTACGACCTGTTACACCCGTTATATGGAATAACCACGGAGGGAATAACCCTATTGTTTGTCGAAAACTCTTAATTCACGTACACTCGTATTTTCGTAGTCATGTTTCTTTGTATGAGATGAAGCATCTATTCACTAGTATTATATAGTCTTTAGTGACAAAGATGGTCTTACTGTATATATAATAATAATATTAATATATCTTGAAAAATGTACCTTTACTCTGTCCAAAACACATTAGATATTTATGAAAACCTTTTATTACTGTCCGTTCAACCGATTTTGAATTTTATTACGTTGGTAGCATGACAAATGGCGTCTGCAATAAATAGTTGGTACTGTAACCACTTTTTTGCTTTTAATGCTACGCTTTATGCCTACGAATTAGAAGTTAAAATCGGTTGAACGGAAGGTAAAAAAGGTTTCTTTAAATGTCTGATCTTAAAGCGAAGAGGGTATAGGCAATATTCATATGGAAACAACAGGTAAAACCATAATACTGAAGCAGAATAATTGCCCAGTCTAAATACATTAGGTTATGTTCAACATAAGCCATAACAAAACATGGGACACAGCAAGGCGTTAGACATGTAAAGCCAACCCCATCAAACTGTGCCATGTCCGAATAGAAACCATATAATCGCTTTATACCTCGAAATATTGAGGCTCAGGGCGATGGAGCAAGTGTTGATGAGATTGCAAGCGAAACTAGTGACATGAATAATAACTTCGAAGCTAGCCTTTAGTCAGAAGATGAGAAATGTATCTTAACTGATGAGATTCTTGCTAGATTATAGAGAAGAGAGAAAGCTGTTGACTTAATGAACTTAGAAGCTAAGGATGATTTTATAAAAGAAGCTTCTCATTCATTCACATTCATCTCGTTTAAGCTTATAAAATTCTTAACAGAAAATGTTGATGATAGACAAACTAAACGAATTCAAAAACAAGAGGGTATTCAAGAAAAACTTATCAAATTTGTTTGAAAGAACTTAAGTAGAGACGTTTTCAAGCATGCTTGAAAGATTTACTATGCTTGAAAACTACTCTACAGATAAATCCTAGTCGTTCCCGTTTCAGCGACATTCCTTTTGTTCATTTTGGGTTTTGCTTCAGAGAATCGCATTTAGTTGAGGAAGTGCGCATATCCTGTTTGTTAACCGTTTCTTGCTTCTAGTTCTGTTTGAAGTTGACGACAAACATGGCGGCGTAGCACACAAGATTCAGGAGTAAACTAATTGCTTTGTGCTAGAATGTTCGCCTTGGAGGTTAAAAGTCTTCGTTGCTAGTAGGATAATATTAGTGTTTAATTTAGAAGGAATATAATGTTCTTATTTATTTCTGTAATACTTTATGCACATAAAGGTACAGATGCAGACTTAATGACAGGGATTTTATACCAGTCGACCTTTGAGTGATGCACAGAAAAATAGTTAGAGAACTTGCTACTAATAATGT
The DNA here is from genome assembly GCA_929112965.1 of Mythimna albipuncta. Classification (NCBI taxonomy): domain Eukaryota; kingdom Metazoa; phylum Arthropoda; class Insecta; order Lepidoptera; family Noctuidae; genus Mythimna; species Mythimna albipuncta. The sequence goes on along the minus strand of OV815979.1, from coordinate 19,141,687 downwards.
AAGATTTACCTTTGTCTGTTAAACCAGAAAAGCCATACAAAGCTTGATCCATGATCTGCCCGTGAACAATGAAAAACTATCATGTAACAAAGGTACATCAATTTAAATTTCAAAGCCAAATTGCTTAATTCTGAGATGAAGGTAGGTATAGGGATTCCAATCCCTCGCAAATAATGTCATTAGCTAAGACGCCCCCGTCTTCAAATAACGTCTAATAGGTATGTCTGTACAAATACAGAAGGATACCAGAGGGATTTGGGTTAAATCCACACTAAGTTGGTGACAACTCGGTTGACTTTGATGAAGGTTATTAAACATAACTTAGACATGACGCTTTCATTACGCGTTCATTACCTGGGTTTTAAGTCTAAAACAAAACATCAAACAATATGAATTATATAATTTGGAAACCCAAAACTTTTCATTCGGAAAATACTCTAGTCTATTTTGGCTAAAATCAGGAGGCAAAAACTAGACTGTAATTAAAAATATACTAACAAACCACACAAATTAAAAATAGAGTATTTTGAACCGAAACCAACATCATTCAACATAAGAGAATCCAAAAGAATTGTAATCGCGTGAGTTGAATTAAAAAGAAGGGTAGAACCGTCCATACTTTTGGCAACATTTACAAAATAAAGGGTTCCATTAAGAGACGGATTCATTCTCTACTCACCACAAGCTTTTGCATTTATAAACTCAGGAAGCTTAATTTAGATTCAGAATTCTACAGAGCTGTAGGAAATATATATAGATAGACATGGCTTACTGAATAATCTACGGGGCAAAAAAAAACGGAATTAGGACAATAACGACGACGTGTTTATGCCTTGATCACATGTACCGAGTAAAAGGGCGAGACAGAGTTAATAACAAATAATAATTTTAAATCAAATCATTACACACCGACGAATATGATGCTTTGATTAATTTTGATGTAAGTAATAACGTCCAATCTTCTCAACCAAATAATGGAATAGAATAATAAAAGATTGAAGGAGAATCTTGTAACAAAGAAAGAAAAATTTATTTCCACCTCAAACAGAATATTGAACAAAGTCTCGCAGACGTTAGATCCAATATATTCAATACTGCTTCAACAATTCTCAAAGGTAACACTGTAAATACTGAACACAAAGAAACTCTGGACCTTATTGAGGACCAAGTTAGATAACAAGCCATCCAACAATATACAGAGTTAGTAAGTTTTCAAACTAGAATATTTATACGACAATATTTATGAGGAAATATTCAAAGTTCCTTATGTTTACAAGACAAATGTGACTTTCAACTTCACCATGTTTCTCGGGAATACTGAAAAGTACTTATTTTACAGCTACATATTTCTATATTACGAAGGATTCACATTAATAAAACTTCGGCATGGCTGCGCAAATGGCTTTTTTTGTCTGACTTTTAGAATAAATTATGTATGTATAAATAGAAATGGAAATTATTCTCGGCATAATCATAAATTTGGGTAAACGGATTATTTTAGGAGGAAAATATTTTTGGGATCATTCTTAATTTTTAACTAGCGACCCGCCCACAGGCTTAAAACGATTTTTTACGAATTAAAAAAAACTCAATTCTTTTTATATGATTATACCTTTCAGAGTAAATTCTTGAAATTTCAGTTAAATCAAATCAAAATCCACAGAGTTTACAAAAACAAAATATCTCCAGAAACAGATACGACAAGCAATTTTGTTTCATAACATCAACGTGAAAATTTATATATGTACGTAGACATGAATAGATACCGATTTTACTTAGCAAATTAATTAATATTGAAGGCAGTCAACATCAATAGATTTCATCAGCTTCGAAATAAGGAGAGCACAGTCCGCGAATAAACCTTAGTACAATATTTAATATCGTTACATTACTTCATGAGGTAGAATTAATTAAAATGGACTAAGACTGGCTGAGACATGAGATAACGACGCTCACACAGGAAATTGGCTCAGAGTTGCACAGAGAGCCATGGAGCGTTTCATCCTTGACATTATATAAGGGTACTAGACACTGTCCTAAACGTCGAGATCCGATGACGTACGATGATCTTCAATATCGGAAAATGAGTTATAAAACCCAAATGGAGTTGGGCAGAACACATGGTAAGATGTGGTGACGACAGCTTAAATAAGCCAAGTCACCTACTTGGTGACTTGCCATTGACTGGTAGAAGAACAGTTGATCAAAGCAGATAAACCCAGGATGAGAGTACCACGGGAAACGGAGATCGGCACAACAAAAGAGAGGCCTATACCCAGCAGTGGGCGAAGTCAGGCTGTAGATGATGATAATGGAAACCGGATGGGTGATAAAGAAAAATCTATACTTTAACTTGACGCTTTCTATGTTTACATTACAAAGGGTCGAAATATTCTTTTAAATTACGCAAATATAATAAATACAAAAGTAATCCCGTGTCTACCAGTCTCTTATCACGCCCTTACAGTCAAACGGTTTCGTATAATACTTGGCGCACAAGCGGACCTTGACCTGGATAAGAACATAGGAACTTTTTATCCCGGAAGAATGTTTACCTCAGGATTATAAAGCACTTTTACAAGCGGTAGAAACAGACGACACAAACTAGTAAAATAGTTTTCTAATAAATAATTAAAAAATCATTCTAAGTGAAAATGTCGAAACTTAGGTGCATACTATTTCAGTTACCTATGTGACGATGGTCATGCAAAAAAATTAATCATAATTGGACTTTTCTGCAACAGGCAATTTTAGTTATAGCTCAGTATTTGGAGTCCAGCCAATATTCGCTATTTCCGGAACGGCCCCTGGGATTAATATCATTACCAACCAACTGAAAATGATCAAAATTGGGAGTATTGGGAATCGCCTGGACCTAAAATGCTATTTCATCACCATTTTCAATAACGACAATAACGGTCCGCCCAACACAATCCGTTTTGCCACGTTACTTAGTAATTGGGTCCTGATGGTCAGATGGGCAGCAGCTCTATGTAAAGCAAAGCTGAGATTAGGTTAGGCAGAAGATGATGAAGGATCCATTCAAATAGACTTTACACATCGCATCATTTAGTCCAATTGCTGTTTGTTTAAAGCTGCTTCTACTTGGCGCTTAGCTTTCTTTGATTTGCGTAGCCTGAGGATATCCTCCTTATGTATCTACCAGACTTATTCTAAAACCGTAAAGTCTTAACTTTTTTATTGATATAAACTTGTGCTTGACTGCGATCTCACCTGGTAAGCAGTGATGCAATCGTTGATTGTGAGACGCACTAGTTTATTAAGAGCGTATTCACACTAGCCTTGAAGACATCTAAATTATAATCGAACGGAAAGACCACAGCAGGCAAATTGTTCCAGTCCTCCGATGTACGCGGTATAAACGACGTCTCGAAACGCTTAGTCCGGACCGTAGAGGTTTAATCAACGTAAGAGTGGATACTTGCCGTACCTGCCTTAACTCTCATAACAGTTTTAAAAGGCCCAAATATTTCAATTTAACATTTTCATAATCTGACCGTATACATTGGTAGTTACTATTTACACGTGCGATGTGCTCAATATTATCGTACTAAGGTATAACGGCTTGGGCTTTGGTAAACGAAATTAAACCCTACGTGTGTGGCGTTATTTCGAAATATGTAGGTACCGTCAACCAAAGTACAAATTAGGACAGTCATAAATTCACAACTAATACAGTCATAAATTTCAGGCTACTACGAATGTAAAAGCAAACGCTAATTTAATTTCCCATTAGACTTATTGGACATTCTCTAAAAACTGTAAAAATGCAGTTCAATTTGAATTTTGATTCTCTATCGATTGATAAAAGCACCATAACTGTCAAATAATAGTGCATCATTATAAATTTAGCAGGACCATTAATGAATACTTTTTTTTTTTGTACAAAGACGTTTCTCCTCAAAACCAGTGGTTTCGTTATTCAACAGTATATTGTACGATATCGTGAATTTCAGCAAGAAGAGGTTTGAAAAGTCTGATGACAAAGGATTTAATATTTGCACTTACAAAAAAGCTTTTCTGAATAAATTAATAACTCGAAAATTTTCGCACGCATAATCACTTTTCCACACAGAGTTCTCTAGTTATTAAGTCCCCACCAAAGCTAAGTAAAAGTCAATTAAAAGTGAGGTGTTTCGTCATAATCTTTAGATAAAACAACATTTATAAACATTATTACAACTTTGGCGGGAAACTTTGCCGACATTTTGTTGGCGGCCATCTTTCTTTGGTCTTTAATGGCGGCGTAAAGACAAATGTCACCCAAGAAGTCAAACACAGTACATTTAGGGGTCCTTCACACGTACCACAACCACACGACGACCATAACCACACCACGTGGTCGGGCGTATACTATTTCGTATTAAAAATAATTAGGACTATTAACACGTACATTCTGCCGTCCTCTTACTAAAAAGCAGCTAAGTGCTTTGTTTTCTAAGTAACTTAGCTGCTTTTTAGTTAGAGGATGGCAGCATTTTGCAGTCGTTTTAGACCGTGTTTGTGATAGGAACATCAACGCAACCACCGGCGACACTACGAACTAGTAGCCGACCACAACGCAACCACATCTACATTCTGTCGGTACCAGAACGCAACTACAAAAAGCTGCAGCGACACTATTCACACGTAACCACTGCTTGACAGCATTTTATGGTTGCGACGTGGTACGTGTGAAGAAACCCTTACTCTTAGTCCCTTTTCGTTTTGTCCGCAGATCAAGTAGAACTGGTTACTGTAACCCAAAGAACAATGTTCGCGTCATTAATCAAAGTTTATGAACTCAATCAGCGCTGCAAAAAGTTTTTGTATCGTTTTAATAGATTTTCGAGGCTCGTTAGCGGGGGCTAATTGTCCGGTGAACGTTACAAAGACCTTTTAATGCGGCTTTTGAAAGGTGTTATGGGAGAATACTGTTAAGTGGAAAGGATTTATTACAATACTTTTCGAAAATAAAGCAATGATTTCATCTAAGTATATTTAAAAAAAGAGAAACGGGCTGACTTGACATATCAACGCATAGGCAAAACAACTAGGACTAGAAATGTAAAATTTTAAGACACTGAAGGCGTTGGTTTAACTTTTAAGAAGAAGAAAAAGGGGAAAGTTTTTTGTATGCAAAATTTTATTCCTTGGGCCTATATACTTGAAATCCAAGTAAATAAAAAGGGCTCTCAGTCTCAGTATTCGTTTTTTAAAACTACCCCAAAAAACTTTTTGGGAATTTTAAAAGTTTAATAAACTTGAATTGGCACAAATTCTAATCAAAAGAAATTATAGGTAATAAAGATTGTCCATTATTAGTTTATCAGAACTACCCTCAAGATATTCAGGTTTCAGGGGCATTAAAGTTTTTATAAAAACCTTCTTAAGCGGACGAGTTGATCTAAAAATTGAAGGATGGCTACTGCAAAGGCAATCAAGATAGTCTTGAGGATGGTGGAATACAAAGCCCACATCACACTACTATACAAACGTATCACCAAACTGGAGAAGGAACAGGTATGTCCCCGAAGGAAGGTAAAACAGGAAATCCATAACATAACTTGTCACTCTACGTGAAACTTGGTAGGAAGTTGATTTATAACGACTAACCAGCACCTTCCTGTCCCAAAAGGTTTTGACAACTTGACAGTGACCAACATAAAGGCACTGGCCCCGAACGTTCCCGACAACCTCCGAAATCAAAACGTAAAAAAAAAACAAATCGTTGCGAATGAAGGGGAAAATTTCGTTATGACCCTTTTCTCGACAATTAGGATTTAAAAAATACTACAACGACATAACTTGAAATAAGTGAAAATTTATTCGGATCTTTTTAGGGTTCCGTAGTCAACTAGGAACCCTTATAGTTTCGCCATGTCTGTCTGTCTATCTGTCCGTCCTCGCTTAATCTCTGGGACCGTTAGCACTAGAAAGCTGAAATTTTGGTACCAATATGTATATCAATCACGCCGACAAAGTGGTCAAATAAAAATTGGAAAAAAATGTTTTCTTAGGGTAGCCCCCCTATATGTAAAGTAGGAAGTGATTTTTTTTTTAATTTCAACCCTAACGTGTGATATATTGTTTGTTTGTTGTTGTTTAAATACCTATCGGTATTTAAAAATAAACAGGGGTTTACTAAAATCATTTTTTGATAATGTCAATAATTTCGGAAATAATCGCAAGAAAAACAAAAAACAATGTGTGTGTCCCCCTCTAACTTTTGAACCGAGAGTTTAGGAAATATGAAAAAATTCTGAAAAGTAGAACTTTATAAGGACTTTCTAGGAAAATTATTTTGAACTTGATGGAAAGAACAGTTTTTGTACAAAAAAGACAAAAGGGTTCTACAAAATAATTTCTGGACTTTTGTAGTATAATCGTATATGCAGGCATTTTTCTAACCTCATAAGACAGTGGGTACACTTATTGCAAATTTGTGACGGACGGGAAACTACGGAACCCTACTGAGCGTGGCCCGACATGCTCTTGGCCGGTTTTTTTTAATTATGTCGGAAAATCATCCAATGACTTCACCCGCTGTGGGTGGAGGTGAAGGGCGTGTCAGACTTTTTTTATTGACTAAAACCACTCCTGTGTCCTTAAGTTGCCCTTTGCGTTCCAAAATCACGGGTTTCTTCTTCAGAAAATCCCCGCAGACCTAGCGGACTTCGCTGGGTCCCTACGGTTTACTCATATCTCTTTGAGGAGCGCGTGGATCACTACGCGCCGTCGAAGACTTGGCATACATAATTTATATAGATAGATATATTCCTCAAAAATGTTTCCCATGTGTTTTGGGTACGTAAGAAATTCTTGTGTGAAATGTGATGCTTCCAGTTAGAAACTATGTCAGTTAATAAAGCTCGAAAGCAAATTGCTTATGATATTTACTTCATGAAATCAGAAGTGACATTCATGAATTTAGTTAGAACATAATGTCTGATTTTTCAGGAAGAATGTTACTCAAGAAAAACTCGACAGTTTTCAAGGCCCCTGAAAAATAACTGAACTATAGAAAGATGAAAAATTTGGCCCTAAACTATAGAAACTACAGGGCCTAGGAGCGCGAAATTTTGCAGTTGTTTTTTATGACGTACGGGAGCACTAATAAATATATTTTCTGAAATTCACCACAGGGGATAAAACATCATAAACGAAAAAAATTAATTAGAATTTACTTCTTTAAATCCGTTTATCTACATCACTGTGTGAAGAGTGTGACTAGTGGCAAATAAAAGAAGAAGGCGAATTGTTGCCAACAATGAAAATGACGAAGAAAACTTTTTTTTAACTAATTATTATAAAACTGAAAATATTGATGTTATTTGTTAGAATGCTAACGCTAATCTCAAGAATTACTAAAATCTTTTAATTCTTAGCGTTTGCAATTTTCCAGTGACACAAACCTATAAAGACCGAAGCGGCCAGTTTTCATAGCAATGCAACCATCATTCTTTACACAGAGGCGAAGACAGCTAAAATATCTTGAAGATAAAAAGGCTATAAATCTCTGGCACCGTAACAAACAAATTGGAGAGTCCACGAAAACAAACAAGTTGGAGCCAGCACTTAAATTCGAGGAGATACGGGCACTGATCCATTACACTCAGGAGTGGTAAATAGAGTTCGAGAGAGCTTTCTGCCTTTTTAGTTTAGGTGTTTGAGCAAGTTAGCTGCAAGTTTACTTCTAAGAATACATTTCAAATAAGAATAGGACCGACTTTGCGCCATTCTGTGACGTCATAGCTGTCAAATCGAAGAAATTGCGTGGGTGAGCCAAACCAGATATTTTTTTTTTATATTTACGAAAAACATTTTGTACTATATTTCTACGGTCACTTATCTTTATATCTATATAATTCTTCTTCTTCTTCACCTAACTCTTCCTTAACGGCCAGACCAATTTGAATGTAATTTTGGAGTGTCATTCCTGAACTTCGACAGTTACTTATTTGCATACAGTCATAATTTCGAAAATCAATATTCGACCAGCACTAGTTCGACAGAACATCTTCGACAACACACACCTTCGAAGAACACTACTTCGACATGCACTTGTTCGGCGGTTCAATATTTCGAAGGAACATAAGTTTGACATAGTACTACTCTGAAAAGTGACGATACCAATTGTATTCGGTTTTATTGTCTTAGGTAGGTACAGAATAATCAATTATGTAATTAATTATAAACAGGAAAAGGCTTTTTTATTTCTATAATGTGAGAAATTATAGAAATAAAAAAGCGAAAAGCATTTATTGACTTCTCAATTCAATTTACAAACAAAATCCAAAACTACTTTTCTCTTTATAATATTAGTATATATATGTAAGCATAGATTTTATAGACAAGTATAAATATGACTTAAAACAAAATTGAAGACCATTATTATGAATAATTATTTATCTATGTTATAATTATACTATTTATCGGAGTAATGTAGTTGTATTCAAGGCACATCTCATAATCCTTCGGGAAATGTAGAAAAGTAATAATATGTCATGTAGTCTCGTCCGGCCATTTTGTTTTCTCTCACATGACGGTAGTCTGGGGACAGTTTATCGCGATCCCTCTGAAAGTCAGAGTAACGACGTTTATTTCTCCTGACGACAGACGAAGGGCGGTAATTGACTAAGTTAGTCCGCCGATCCACCCTTATGGAAGTACTTTGTGATCCCGACTGTAGGAGTGACGATATCAATTTGGTAGCCATTAATCTGAGTTTTTTTTTTGTTCTAGAAATGTATGGCGATTTTTTTCTGGATGCGAGAAAATGAGGTTATTTTATCGACTTCTTTTTTAAGTCTATAGCGTGTAATTTCCGTTTTTAATTAAAGGAGTTGGCTCTCTGGATGATCGAGCCAATGCCAGGTTTTTGGCCTTTTCAGATACTCCTACAAATGAAACATGGTATGAAAACACACAACTATAACCCCGCATTCGGTGTGGATGCAACATATAATAACTGTAACTACAATCGAATAATCGAAGTACAATCGATGTATTCTTGTCTTATTCCTTGAAGTTAATAAACTTAAAACTTCACACAAATTCTAATTAAAATAAATATGGACTATCATCATTAGTTTTTCCGAACTACTCTCAACTTTCGGTTTGCGAGAATATTTTCATAAAAACTGCAATACAAGGGATATCGAGCGGACGAAGTCGCTGGTAAAGAGCTAGTTTGAATATATTAAAGGCAAAATCTTAACTTACTCGTCAACGCCCAGTTCAAACCCTTAAACTTACAATACTGAAATTTGTACAGAGGATCCTTTTATAATGTACATTGTACACAAAGCATAAGAAAGGATTTTCTAAAATTCACCCCATAAGCCTTTTACCAACACGCACTGGGCCCGCGTGGTGGATTACGGCCCTCTCCTAGAGAGGAGGTCTGAGTCCCAACAGTGGGAACATTAAAAACCGGCCAAGTGCGAGTCGGACTCGCCCATGAAGGGTTCCGTAGCAGCAAGTAACATAATATAAAAGTTCTTGTAATGTGTTGTAACTTTGATCGATGTTTTAATAATAGTGTATTTCTTTCGATTTATGACGCATTAAAAAAAAACTACTTACTAGATTTCGTTCAAACCAATTTTCGTTGGTAGTTTTTATAGTAATGTACATCATATATTTTTTTTAGTTTTATCATTCTCTTATTTTAGAAGTTAGAGGGGGGGACACACATTTTACCACTTTGGAAGTGTCTCTCGCGCAAACTATTTAGTTTAGAAAGAATGATATTAGAAACCTCAGTATCATTTTTGAAGACCTATCCATAGATACCCCACACGCATGGTTTTAATGAAAACGTTTTGAGTTTTAGTTCTATGTATGGGGACCCCCAAAATTTATTGCTTTTTTTCTATTTTTCTGTGAAAATGCTAATGCGGTTCACAGAATACGTCTACTTACAATGTTTCAACAGTATAGCTCTTATAGTTTAGGAAAAAAGTGGCTGTGACATACGGACGGACAGACATGACAAATCTATAAGGGTTCCGTTTTTTGCAATTTGGCTACGGAACTCTAAAAAGGCTGGTGATGATGACGATGAAGCCTTTTAAGAAGTCCAAAATAGCAAAAGCTAGTATTGTCATGATACCAAGTTTCTCAAACGCGAGATCCACAGCATCTATTGCTATATTATTAACATAACTATAGAGTCAAGATCAGTGACGTTGTGACCTGTCTTCGGCTCATTGGTTCCACAATATTACCCAATATCTCTTAGTTGAGTGAACAATTTTGTACCATCTGCTTACAATGTTACTCTTTCATTACTTTAGACCAGCAATAAAAATATTCTGAGCCCGTCCAAAAATAACGAAATTATTCTTTCCCTAAACACAATTCATAAAAAATTCAAACGCGAGGACGGGAGTTATATTTTCTTGTCATTATTACAAAGTTGGAACGTAACGCCCACACCTCCAATTTCGAATAAAGAGCCGGTTTAATTTCGCTCCGAGTGACGCCGATATCACCCGAACACTCAAATAAACTCACTTATCGAAACGATCGAGAAATTCTGCGAGAATCGATTCCGGCGCCAGGAGGTCGACATCGTAAGTGTTATGATTTTTTCATTACGTATTCATTATTATGCCTTAAGGGTTCGGGAAACTTCTCGATACATTGAATTTGCTCGGAATTACATATGAACCTAATTTTCTGCTTGAGTAAGTGTTCCGATATTAATTTCATTGTTGGAAAAATTAAAGACGAAACGAAAAACTTAGCTTATTTGAAAGAAACTTGAATGGCTAAAAATCATCACAAGGAAAGATGTTACATACACAAGTGGTGTGAAAAGTTTCCGATCTAACTAAGATCTAAGAAAGTCGAGAGTGAATAGATTCCTTTTAGGCAAGCGTGTTCCATCGTCAGCCACATCATCGCTTGGCATCAGGTGAGATAGTGGTCAAACCGCGAGCCTATCTATACATATAAATAAAATTGGAGTGTCTGTTTGCAATATTGAAATAACTGCTTTTTACTACATGCATATGAATATATATACGGTACATACATCAAAATATTTTTTTTACAATTTTTGTCTGTCTGTTTGTCCGGGCTAATCTCTGAAATGGCTGGAGCGATTTTGATAAGGAGTAATATAGGCTACTTATATTTTAGAAAAAAAAAAATCAAAATCCTGTAGTCCACGCGAACGAAGTCGCGGGCAGAGCTAGCCCATAATAAAAAAAGATACCATTTTTTATCGTTATACCTTTTTTCTTACAATTTATTTTCCTCAACACACTTCTCTCAGCGATGCCATGTCTCTAACCCTTTCAAATAGGACGTAGTCATCATTTTTCTCTGCAAAATAATTGTTCACGAAGGTGAGGTGCCTTCTGATTTGACGAAAATTTTTATCCTGTGTTGTCGTGGTGAAACACGATCCTCTTTTTCTGCATCTCAGAACGACTCACTCAAACAACAGTCCAATATGGCTGAAACTTTCGTGAGTTAGACATAGCGCGCACTGGTGACTTTTGTCACGGTTACAATTATTTTTCTACCCACTTTTAGGGTTCTGTAGCCAAATGGCAAAAAATGGAACCCTTATAGATTCGTAATGTCTGTCTGTCTGTCCGTCTGTCCGTCCGTATGTCACAGCCACTTTTTTTCGAAACTTTAAGAGCTATACTGTTGGAACTTAGTAAGTAGTTGTATTCTATGAACCGCATTAAGATTTTCACACAAAAATAGAAAAAAAGCAATAAATTTTGGGGGTCCCAATACTTAGAACTGAAACACAAAAATTTTTTTCATCAAACCCATACGTGCGGGGTATCTATGGATAGGATTTTTTTCTAAATTGAATAGTTTACGCGAGAGACACTTCCAAAGTGATAAAATGTGTGTCCCCCCCTGTAACTTCTAAAAAAAGAGAATGATAAAACTAAAAAAAAAATTTATGATGTACATTACCATGCAAACTACCAACGAAGATTGGTTTGAACGAGATCTAGTAAGTAGTTTTTTTTAATACGTCATAAATCTAAAAAAATACACTATTATTAAAACATCGATCAAAGTTACAACGAACTACAAGAACATTTATATTATGTTACCTGCTGCTTATGGAACCCTTTATGGGCGAGTCCGACTCGCACTTGGCCGGTTTTTTTTTGTAACTGTCACATCTTCAAGTGCGCGCACTACATGTTGGGTTCATAAGCACAGTGACTTTTTTGTCAAAAGCCACGGTGACAAAGTCACCAGTGCGCGCTATGGCTTACTGTCAAAAGATGCACAACTACATTTACTAGCTTTTATTGACGAGTGCTGCTATCTTCGCATATGTCGAAAACTTTTCAGACCACCGTCGTAGGTAAATAACGATTATTATGAACGTAAAGCTGCTATAAATAATTGCAATATTTTAGTGCCACCAACTGCAATATATTCCACTTTGGCTGCACATCCAACATCATCTGCGACCATATCTCACGCAGAAACACCAACTTATAACATTTTAGAAGCCAAACTTCCACGATTTATATAACTCAGTGGGGTGTTGAATATTCTAAGGAAAGTGGGTAGTCGGGAAAACCTAAACTAGATGAAAGGAAGCGCCTGGGGCGGTTTCGCAGCAACATTTTACCTGCCTAGGTTGGTAATAGAATGTATTATCGTGAGCGCCGCGGAGCCTGCTAAGACTTTAAGCCGTTTAGCCGAGACATTGAAATGAATGGGCTTAGCATTGGGATAGATTTAGAATTTATTGAATTGGCGCCCAGCGTGGGGCCGTTAAGTCTGCCAAGAATTTTTAATAAAATCCTAGCTTTGAGACTGGATCGTTAGTGAAATACGAAAAATATCCATCTTTTATCACATCACACCAATATTATAAAGGCATGTCTGTTTGTATATTTGTTACTTCTTTTACGCTCGAATGACTGAGCGGATTTTGATGTTTAAAAATGGGTAGTCATGTCCTGGAATAGTACATAGGATACTTTTCAACCTGGTAAAATATTCCTTGAGATAATCTTCTACTTTTACGCAGGTGAAGACGCTGGCAGAAGCTAGTTCTCTTGTTCTCCTTCCATTCCATTCAATCCTTTGGGAGTCGGCATAGCATCATTCACGTGTTCTTCTCCCATACATTGAGTTCAGCACCTTTCTAAACAAATCTTGCACACAGTCTATTCCTAGTTTCTTTGCTCTCTATCCCATATAACCATTCTCATTTATACTTAAAATTTTCCTCAAAAAAATAAATATTAAACTGTGCGCTGAGTACGAGTTGTTCTTACGTTAAAAGGGTAACCAGACGTTCCAACCAAGGTGACCTTGCTAGTTTCAATCTGTGTAGACAGCAGTTTTAATCCATGACCTTCAACGCCCTTGGTTGGGAGGCGCGTTTTACCAACCATCGTGTTGGCGCGTGGTGTACATCCAAGTAGCTGCAAGACGACCAAGGTGACCTTGGTTGGAAGGTTAGTTTACAATTAGTCTACCATTTATGCGCGTTAGGCTCGCTGATTGGTTAAGAGCTTGGATCATGAAACGTGTTGATCGCGTTATGGTAACACAAACTCGCATTAGGCCCTATCAGCTCTCAACGCTATCCATTTCACGACCTAAACTGAAACTGTTATAGTAATGGAGCTAATAGGGCTTATAAGCCCTATATAGAGCCACAGCTCTATCCTGTTTTTACTATTCCGTGGCTCTTTACTTGTTTCTCGTTCGCATGACTGACAATTGACCACGACTTATCGATTTGTGACTTACCATGATTCGTCTTTAAATGAAAATAGACATTATAAGTAAAGAAAATAAACTTCATCACCAGCATCATCATCATTTCAGCCGAAGGACGTCCACTGTTGGACATAGGCCTCCCCCAAGTGTCGCCACAACGAACGGTCCTGTGCGTCTCGCAACCACCGCATTCCCGGGACTCTCACCAAGTCACCGGTCCATCTTTTGGAAGGTCTTCCAATCCTAATCCAGTGCGCGGTCGCCAGTCTAAAATCATTTGGCCCCATCGACCATCCGTTCTAGGAGCAACGTGCCCTGCCCACTGCCACTTAAGTTGGCGACTCCCCACGAGACATAAATTCAATTAAAATCATTGAACAGCAAATCATAAATATCTGAAAGAATATTAATACAAGCTCCTATTTTAAGGTAAGCCCGGGGGAAATTCTGGCTGAGCGACAAAACAGCAATATTATAAAAGGTAAACGCGTAGAAACCTCGTACATTTTGAAAGCGTTAAAAAACTTAATGAAACCGATAGAAAGAAAGGCCCCTGAATTAAGGCAACAAAGTTAATGTAATGCCCTTTTCTACAAAGACTTACAATGTCTTTTGTGTGAGAACAATGGGTTTATTTGTGTTGTTTCGTTGGTTTTAAAGGGTGTTAAATTTCAAGTATTAAGACGATTTGATGTTATAATTGCAGTAATTTAGGTACACTTAAGCACAAAATATATAGGTACAGAAGTCAATCTACATACAAAGCGCGCTCTCACAACGCACACATAGACACCGCTCACAGACACAATATCTCGGAGCGTCTCGGCCCACTCGTCGAACAGTTCCGGCTCAAACGCTCATTACTGTGCGTCCACCGAGCGTAGGTATAAAAAGTGATGTACATACATGAGATTGTCTTCTGTACCTATCTATTTTGTGACTAAGTAACAGAGAATTAACTTGCTTGAAGACTACATCTTCATCATCAACAGCCTAAGACAGTTCCCTGGTGAACTCCTCATCGTATATGTGCAACACTTGCAACACTTATCGTCACTCCCCTAAACCGGGGATGTCTTAACGTTCGCCAATTTGCGGTCTGTACTAAAGAAAACATTTACCGTAAAAACTAATGGCTTAACGGCTTATATGGAGCTGCTACATGCATATAGTCCTGGTAGAGCACCAGGATTGTTCGAAATATTTTGACTCGCCTGTTACTCTAGTGGTTAGTGGCACTGGCTGCTAAGAGATAATCTCTGGAAGTACTGGTCCGATTGCATTTAAAACCGATATAAAGCTGCTTTATTCCTGAGTTATATAGGCTATATTCTATGTGCGTGGGCGATGCCGCAGCGGCAGGCAAATATAACCTACCACATGGCGTAACGTAACACTCGTTAGTGATAACGAAGTCAGCTCCATTAAACTAACAATTGGAATTCACTCGACATTCAATAAAACAAGAGCACACGTCAAACATATTCACACATTTGTTTAATCCTGTTTTCATTTTCAATTTGAGATCAATTGGCTCTTCGACACGATCAAAACTCTGGCAAAATAATTACTATGAAAATTGCTATCAGTTGGGAGTTTTGGTGATATATTGCGCGTACTTTTTTCTTTGATGTTTTTTTTTAGAATGTTTTGTGCAATATAAGATCGATGTTCGATTTTAATGGATCTGGTACTGAACTTATCATCTGCAGCATTCAGCAGTCGAAACTGCTGAACATAGAACTCGCCACAACAACGACGTTTGTGGATCTCGCATCCAATGGATTCCGACGACCCTCCCAGGTCAACGGTCCACTTTGTGAGAGGCGTTCTAAAGAGAATCTTCAGTGAACTCATACGGTCTGTATGAGTTCTCTTTCGGGCAAATAAAATGTTTTTCTTTCTTTCTTTTCTTTCTTTCTTTCTTTCAGTAGCAAACATGCCTGATGCACTGCAACGCCATGGTAACACCAACAGTTTTCTGAAAGGGCTATTAAACTGAAAACGAAAAACCTAAATACTTAATCAGAATGCCTAAATCAAAATCAGAATCAGATATTAAAAGCTACATAAAACATACTGATGAACCCAAAAACCCTATCTGATCACATCTTTCTGATTACAGTTGGCGCTCCCAATTTTCCAACTGACATTCATAGTTCGGCATGACAACACATTAACAACGCAGATAATAGCCTGCAACCGGGACACCCCGAGCAATTTCACAGAGTGCTGTTCGAAAGTCAGTGTCGAATAAATACTGCGAATTTATTGCACTAGGGGGCGAAAACTGCAGGGAAGTTTTGGTAATTGAATTTTCTCATAACCATATATTGAAAATTATAGCAGTACAGTGCCAGAAGCAAGGAATCTCGTTGATAAAGGTAAAAAATATGTGCAGATGTTAGATTGTTTTTTTTTAATTGATATTTAACTGCGATACCACTTGATGGTAAGCAGTGCTGCAATCGTTAATGGTGAGGCGCACTAGTTTGTTAACCTTTCAATCGTGGAAATTACAGACACAATAGAAAGACAATAGGTGCGCGGGGTTTAATGAATTAAAAGCCTATTCACTCTAGACTTGAAGACACCTAAATTATAATCAAACGAGAAGATCTCAGCAGATAAATTGTTAAAGTCCTTCGACGTACACGGTATAAACGAAGAGGCGAAATTCTTCGATGTACACGGTATAAACGAAGAGCAGAAACGCTAAGTCCCGACAGTACCTAGAGGTTTCAACAACGTCGGGTTGTCCGATGATAAAAAGGAGATGGCGAATTCATATCACGCAATTCCTTCGCACAGAAAATGATTTAGAAAAATCTCTCTAGGTAACCCGACGTGCTTTGCTAAAACGAATCCTATGAATAAAATATACTCAAAAGCTTCGACGGTAAAAGAAAACCAGCCAATTCGGTTCCACAGAAAAATAACAACATTCAAATTCCTGCGCTCAAACTGGAAAAACATGCACCTATTCCATTTAAGCGTAGCGAAAATAAAACTGGACGCGTACTACTACGGCGAACTAGGCCAAAATCGATGCTCTCTCCATTCCATCCATTATGTATCTAGGTCGTATATTCTCTAAATCTCCCAGAGTACTCTCCACCCAACTTAGGACTACTACACACAAACGACAACCACACCACGCCGAAACGACAAAATATGGTCCAGCAGTGGTTACGTGTGAATAGTGTCGCTGCAGCTTTTTTTAGTTGCGTTGTGGTACCGACAAAATGTCGATGTGGTTGCGTTGTCGCCAGTAGTTGCGATGCGGTTACGTAGTGTGCAGACACGGTTACGCACTGTAGTTGCGTCGACGCAACGTTGTGTTTGCGATGTGGTCGGTAACTAATTCACAGTGTCGCTGGGTGGTTGCGTTATGGTTGCGATGCGTTCGGTATCACACACACGGTAAAATGGGGTAAAACGAAATATACGTCCGGCCATTTGGTGTGGTTGTGGTACGTGTGAAGAAGCCCTTAGGTCCATTTAAAAACAAGGTCGAAAGCTGAATCGGGGACCTTCGAAGGCTAAAAGCTACTCGTTCAGTCCCGTTCTGATAGCCTAGTACAATGGGAAGTGCAATGGCGGGAGATGGACCGAAAAAAATATATAAATATTCATCGGGAGATGATTCAATTTGTGAATTTGAAACGATTCGAGAGCCAAAGGTCGCTTTACTTTAAAATTTTATTGTCCATGAATTATTTTATTGTTGCAGCTTTATAGTATTATGTTTTTCATGACCTGGAATATAAAAACCGAGCAAGTGTGTCGGTACCAATGTACTGTTAATTATCTATACAAAATTAGACACTATATCATAACTATTATTAATACGAGTATCGAGCAAAAGAGGCAAACAAAAATTACACTTTTGTTGAATGGGAGGCACACTTAAATTATATTGTTTTTATTTATTTAAACTTCATGTACAGTAGTGGTACATAGGCGGACTTAATGCAACAAGGCATTCTCTTCCAGTCAACCTTTGGGTTAAAAAAGACGGTAGGTTTTTTGTGTTTTTTTTTAATTTTTTGTGGTTTTTTTTGGTATTTTTTTTTTATATTTGTTGATATAGCGACAACAGAAATACATCATCTGCGAAAATTTCAACTGTCGGTAGGTACATAAGATACAGCCTGGTGACAGACAGACAGACAGTGGAACCTTAGTGATAGGGTCACGTTCTCACCCTATGGGTACGGAACCCTAAAACCGAATCTACAACGGAAAACATTCGCATTACTATTCTCTTATTGCTAGCTTAAAATTAATTTTATTTTTTCCTGCGAGTATATGAAAGGGTCATTAATCGGCTGCGAGGATCTCTCGCGCCGGGCCTTGGTACAGGCCATGTTCCGGAGCGAGGAAGAGTGGCAGGCGGTCGCCTCTTTCTGCGAAGCAGTAATGCTAGCAAAGGAGGAGGCCGAACGCATCAGGCAACGGCGGCGCTCACAGCGCCCCAGCCGCCGGCGGGATTCCGATCCCGATTTCCGGCCACCGTAGGCTTGCAAACGGCGAGCAATGGGTAGCTCGCTGTCCGACCGTCCGGACCGAGCCCAAGTCGTCAACGGCGCGCACTGCTCCCGCGCGTTTCAAGGAGCTGTCAACAACAGCAGGGGCCCAGCCGGGTCGAAGCCTACTGGGGCCAGGGTTATCCAAAAGGGTGCTCGAGGCCCGGTATGAAGGCTAGAAGGAACGGGGTGGGTCTTTTAGTCAGTTAGAGTCTGACACTACCTTCCGCTCCGCCCAAGAGCGAGAGATGTCATTAGATGATATTCCCACCGAAAAAAAGGGTCTTTAATTCATCCATGAAGTTTTTCTCTAGAACCGATTGGTATCTATAGCCTCAAGGGACTCGTACATTTTGTCACCAGCCGCAATGCGCCACAGCCTACCTGATCCATCATCCGACCACTAATTCGAGGAGATCGATCGCTTGACTCGTAATCTATTTTGTGACAGATCTTGTCTCGGGATATATATGTACCTATATATCCCGCGTTCAAGCAAACTTTGGCTTTTTGTGTAGACAATCGATAATGCGTTGGTAAAAGATAAACTCGGTAAAAAAACAAACGGCTTTTTTGACATTCGAGAAACAGCCTAGAAAATAACTTGCAACGAAACTGAAAGAAACAATAATATAATAATGACTTAAAAAAGTTTTTTTTAAATAGTTTTAATTTAGGTGTATTCAAGGCAAGAGTAAATAGGCTCTTAGTAAACTAGTGCGCCTCACTATCAACAATTGCACCGCTGCTTACCATCAGGTGGGATCGCAGTCAAGCACCAGTTTATATCGATTAAAAAAATACACACGTTTTTATGGCGCATTAAATAATAATATGATGGAATACATTGCAAGTATTCTTTTTGCGTATTTAAGTACAATATTTTTCGTCAGTTTAAACTAGATGAGGCCGGGGTTTCCTAGCTGACTACCCGAGAAGAAACACCGAAACAAACTCAAGGATTTAAGTCTCTTTGAAAGTCCATACACCAAACATGTAATAGTCGAATCACATGAGAATCATACAGATTAGTGTCTGAGATGGGCTTTTGAGGAAAGAACCATACAGATTTGAGTGGACCTGTCCAGTCAGTGCAAGCATTAATTTGTTAGTATTCGCAAAGCTCAACTCAGGATTACTGAGGAGCTCAACGGTGGTCGCTTGGTAGGCTTGCTAATAATAAAATTTATCTATTTTTGGGTCATGTGTGGGATGTTCTGTGTATCCAAAATGTCTCTCTCAAGACGTCTTAGACATCTTGGCAACCGTAGATAAAATATCAGATTTCTCAAATTCGTGACTCGTAATCTATTTTGTTTGCTGTCGATAAATCGAGAGATAAATCCCGGGGCGAAATAAGCCTTAAGGCCTAAGCTTGATAGTAATTAAGGTCTAATTTAAGGTTGTGTGTGGGATGATCTGGAGGCTTAAAAGGTCTCCGTTCAAGAGAGAGATTTCATAGCAACACATATTTCAGAATATACCAAAAAGTGATCGAGTGTGACTTTGTGAGTCTTAAATACACTTCTCACCCTCTAGGGTAGAGCGAGACGGCGTGTTAAAACCCACCTGTGACCTTTACAGGACTACGGTATCTCTTTGAAAATTTCCCGTGGTCCTAGTGAACATCGTCACAGGGCCCTTATGGTACCCTTGCTGACACACGTAGTGTTCCAAACGAGCTTTACGCTTGGAACACTACGCACCAGCAAAGACTCGGGCTCGGTCCTCACGGCTGAAACAGCAAGCTACCCACTGCCCGTCGTCCGCGCCCATAGATATAAGAAAGGACGCCTTACGTCCGGGGAGTCTACTTTGGTGGCAGCTGGGACATGAGGATATCGGTTCCCTAACGGTTGTTCTCATCTCCTTCACATAAGTACGGGTTCAAATAGTTACCTAGGTGTTACGTTCCGGTAAGCCTATCTCCAAACGACTTTAAAGATTTTATTGATGCCGCAATGCGTAAAATAGAAATAGATTGTAGAAAATGTTAAAGTTGAATAAATTCCAGGCAGGCTAGCAGAAGCCTAATGATAAAGTAGTAATAGTTTATGAAATTATGATGTATGGATGTTTATTACTCTTTCTCACAAAAACTACAGAACGAAATTTTTGTTATAAATCAAAATAACATATACAACATTAGTTTTAGTACCTATATAAAAAACCCGAAACACATGTGTATATTTTTATGAAAAGAATCCGTGTACAAAATTTCATAACTGTATCATGAAAAATCACAAAATTATAAGCTTATTAGGTCAGCAAAAATACATAGTCAGCGGACCATTCAGGTGACTGAGGAGCCGTTTTGCACTTGCACCCAGATGTTTGTTGGCGCCTAATGTCCGCTATGACCTTTTTTTTGGTGGGAAAAAATCATCCATTGAAATCCCCCGCTCTTGGGCGGAGCGGGAGATAGTGTCAGACTCTTACTGACTAAAAGACCCACCCCGTTCCTTCTAGCCTTCATACCGGGGCTCGAGCGCCCTTTTGGATAACCCTGGCCCCAGTAGGCTTCGACCCGGCTGAGTCCCTGCTGTTGCTGACAACTCCTTGAGGCGCGCGAGACTAGCGCGCGCCATCGACGACTTGGGCTTGGTCCGGACAGTTACCGGACGGCTGGACAGCGAGCTACCCATTGCTCACTGTCCGCAAGCCCGCGCCTACGGTAGCCGGAAATCAGGATCAGAATCCCGGCGGCGGCGGGTCCACTATGACCTGCCGTGACCAGTGTAGCACTTAGTGTCGGTGGTGCCCAAGTTGTAACCTTTTTAAATATTTTTGGAAAAAAAACAACATGATGTAAAAACTATTGGAATCCATTCAGTTACTAATTCTGAAAAAACTATATTCAGGTTTCGCATAAAATTATGTTTTATAGGCATATCGAACCTCGGAGGCCTCGGCATATCATAATATACGGGGGAAGGTACAATTTCACGAGGATAAAACCGTAATTACTTACTAGTTATAATTAGATGTCTAGTAAATATTCTGAAACCCTGACTGAGATCATCGCTGTTCCTATAATTGTATCTAAATAACAGTCCTTGCCTACCAACCTAATTGGATTTGATTCTGACAAAGGATTTCTAATAAACTCTCATTCGTATTCTCAGCAAGTCCCTATATTTGATACCCATATCGTAGGAAAGCATAAAAAACTTAGTTCGCCATCTTTATTCCGCCGTTTTGAATTTAAAGCACAGTCACTTTATTTATCAATTTATTTTCAGCAATCCCTTTCATTTGATACCCATATTGTACAAGTGCATATAAAATAACTAGTCCGCCATATTGAATTTAAATTGACGTCACAGATCTAAAAATACATTGTCATCAAAAATATAAAATTTCAACTCGATCGGTTGAAGATATCTGCATCGAAATTGAGTTGCAATATTCCACCCAAACAAACAATTACATACATTGCAATAAAAAAAAAAACTTGTAACTAATACTGTAAATTGGCAACTAGTTAGTAATAATAAAAACAGTTTCTACTTCATCCATCCAATTGAATTTGTACATCTTTTTCCGTAAGAGTACTTTGAGATTTCTCGGTTGAGATCAAAGGTTGAAATGATTCCCAATCTTAGAAATAACATTTTGGTAGTTCAAAGGGCCTTTTTGCCTCAAGAGTAGTAAGCCCAATGTATTCTAATATTCCGTGTTTTTCCACGCAATCCTAAGATAATCCTGAAATTACATGAAAAGGGAAAAAGGATAACGCAGGAAAATATACTAGGCCTCAAACGTTTTTATTCAAATTTATCCTTATCATTTGGTTCAGAATTAATTGAGTAGTTGCCAGTTTAGCTAATATTGCTTTTTTGAAAGTTAATCCATTTCGGTCTAACTGTAATGAGAACCATACAGAGTAAAAAAAAAAGAAAAAAAAAGTGTATTATGAAGGAAAAGAAAAGAACAAACAAATTATTTTTTTATTATAACAAACTAGTAGGCTAGAGTGAATGAAGGCTTTTAAAAACTAGTGCACCTCACCATCAAAGATTGCATCACTGCTTACCATCAGGTGGGATCGCAGTCTAGCACTAGTTTATATGTATAAATAAAAAAATAAACAAACGCTGTTTAAGTGTTTAGTGAACCTGGTTCATTGACAATAAATTTTCAATATTTAGCATGAATGAAGTATTACCTTAAATCTCCTCCCTTAACAATATCCAATTTTGTATATCTTTTTTGTTAGAAAATTACAAATCAGCGAAGATAAAAAATATAATCATTTAATTACTAAAAGTTCAAAATTAAAATTGCGACCTAATTATATGAAATTAACTATCGCGGACTCCTATTTACATCCTCCCAATTCTTCTTTTCGCGCACAATAACCCTTGTCGATCCTCATCGACCCCTGGGGATCGTTAAACGTAACCAATTGCTACTGCCAAATAGTCATCCAAAATACAAAATGGCCGTCCCTCCCCAAAAAGGTCAACAACATCAATTTAACAGCGGTTAACTTGCCCAGTTTAAGGGAAAAGTCACAGATAAAATATACCTGGCACACCAGAAAAGCCCATAAAAAAACGATATGAGGTTCCTGACAAGGGTCAAAAAAGGTTGCGATAGCGGCACGAGGGTAGGAAAGTAGGAACACGCCATGAATCTATCGTGAAAATCCAATGAAAAAAATTCTATGTTTATAAAATAGATTATTTTTTTCATTGGATTCCGGTTACCATAATCTAATACGAAAAAAGATTTGCTCGTGAAAATCTAAACTGATTTCGGGAAAGCAATATAATGTAGAAAAAGGTATTTGCAAATCTTTATCTATTCTATCAAAATCTTTGAAATATTTATATAATAATTGTCCACTGGATCTTACCCTCTACTGTGATTTCTCTCTATCACTCAATCGTTTACTAGAAGAAAACTCAACTTTAAGTTAAGCTCGTCTATGTACAGGGAGTCTGATATCCACTTACTTTGTTATTAATCATGGTGTACAATAAAGAATTAAAGAATAATATCAACTGGCAATCCAGTTTGGACACGATTCTGAATTAAAACCTCTTTCAAAGGCTATGTTGTCCCATTTAATTGCTTTCTCACAAAATTTAACGACTAGGTTTCATAAGCTGCTAGTCTTTGTAAAATCTTGTAAATCGCACGAGAGAATACTTTAAAAATCACATTCTTAAAATAGTATAATATTATTCATATCGAATGCAAAATCATTTATTTATATCTGGGTACAGACAAAACCTATCAACATCATCATTACAGCCGATAGACGTCCACTGTTGAACACAGGCCTCTCTCAAGTGTCGCCACAATGAACGATCCTGTGCACCCATCGGATTCCCGCAACCTTCGCCAGGCAAAACAAAACCTATCTATAACATTAATGATATCTTGGCTTAGTATATAAACTAAATTACAGACAATACAACATCTTTTCACTGGGTCATTATTTCTCCCCTGCCGTCGCGACGGGAGGGATCCTTGGCGTCGCGTCGGCGGCGGCGGCGGGAGATATCGACGGCGAGAGATGTCAGTAGGATCGTAGGGGTCCAGTAGAGCCGATGCACGCTATGACCACAAGATTTTTTTTTTAAATATCGTGGTCCTGGAACACAAAGGGCAACTGAAGGACACAGTTGGTTTTAAATAAGTAAAGTTTGATACGCCCTCACGTTCCACCCTAAAGCAGAAGAAGTGATCGATGAGTTCCAACTTCAAAAAAAAAAACGAAGACACCGATAAAGTCTCTTTTCTTGTCTATTAGAAGGTATAATATCACGGGCTTGCGGACAGTGAGCAATGGGTAGCTCGCTGTCCGACCGTCCGATAACTGTCCGAACCAAGCCAAATCGTCGACGGCGCGCACTGTTCCCGCGCGCTTCAAGGAGTTGTCAGCAACAGCAGGGGCCCAGCCGGGTCGAAGCCTACTGGGGCCAGGGTTACCCGAAATGGAACTCGAGCCCCGGTGTGAAGGCATGAAGGAACGGGGTGGGGTTTTTAGTCAGTGAGAGTCTGACACTATCTTCCGCTCCGCCCAAGAGCGGGGGTTGTCATTGGATGATTTTCGGCACCAAAAATAATATAAGTTTAATATTATAAAGAGGTAAAGTTTGTTTTATTTGTTAAAATGAGGTAATCCCTGAAAGTACTGGTTCGATTGCGTTAATTTTATCACCGATAGAAAGCTGCTTTATTCCTGAGTGACATAGGCTATATTTTATGTATACGGGTGAAGCCGCAAGCAAAAGCTAGTAACGTTACTGAATACACCACGAATATCTATGGAATACACAATCCGATATACAGTCGTTTCTTCACTTACAAACTTATCTAACAGTATTCCCCGCTGCATCCAAGAGCCTCTTTGAATAACTATCATTATTTTATTTCCCAGGAACAACATGTTTTCCAGCTGAATCTAGAATGCATGACGTCATAGACGCCATCTTACGTCAATTGTTTTACGGTCTAAAAATCACGACTGTTCGAGAATGCTCTAGACTACGGCGAGCAAGGAGACTACTGCTTTACAAACTTATCTAACAGTATTCCCCGCTGCATCCAAGAGCCTCTTTGAATAACTATCATTATTTTATTTCCCAGGAACAACATGTTTTCCAGCTGAATCTAGAATGCATGACGTCATAGACGCCATCTTACGTCAATTGTTTTACGGTCTAAAAATCACGACTGTTCGAGAATGCTCTAGACTACGGCGAGCAAGGAGACTACTGCTTGAAATGGTATCACCTATCAAAACTTTTCATATGTTTTTTTTTAGTTGGGAAATCATTCAACAACATCTCCCACCCTTGAGTGGACCGATAGGTGTCAGACTTTTACGGACTAAAGGTCAGTACACATCTGACGGAAAATGCGTTGAGCGTATCGTCGGGCGCGTCCACCGCTTACCTGGGGCCCAGGTCTGCTATTTTTATAAATTCGTCATTCCAACACGATCCCATTGTCATTTTGCTAAAAGTTCGTAATCTGCTAATTCATAATGATCGATCATTGATCAGTCAATGGTCTCATAATAGAATTGTGGTAAAATGACAATATCGAGCTTATTAAAAGCACTGACTGCACAATTACGTTCTAATGGTAGGACACTGATTAAAGGAACTGACAAAATTTTAGCAGACTACCGCATACGTCAGACATTCATTTGTAAATATGTACGAGATTACCATTCTAGCCCACTTCTTTTAATGGAGTGTCAGTGGTTGATCATTGGAAAGTCGTAATGACGCCATTATATTATTATATTACCAAAACTTGTCAAAATCAACAATTATGAAATCAATGATAGAACATTCTGACATTATTGTAATAGCAGACTTGAGGCCCAGATTGTAAGCAGTGATGCAATCTCTGATGGTAAGGCGCACTTATATATATATATATTCTAGAAGCTTCCCGATTCTATAACGGAAGGAATATAGAATTCCCTAAGGAGTGCAGGAATTACCTTACCTCCGGCATTGTGAGTTGATATGCCTGTGTAGGTGCGCGACGAAATCTTAGACGAGCAGCCTTTGTATTGTAAATGTATCTGGAGAATTTCATATTCCATATTTTATGATAAAGTTAGATTTGCTTTGGATCCAAGGTATGTGTGTTGTAATATGCCTGTACTTGAAAGGTTTCATACTGTCATTTTCAGTAGCTAGCTTTTGTCTGCGGCTTCGCTCGCGTTAAATACGTCGCGTTAAATTTGGGATAACACGGTTCCCCTTTCTGTGGGAGGTTAGAAAAAGACAAAAAGTAGCCTATATCACTCTCCATCCCTTCAACTATCTCCACTTAAAAATCGCGTCACTTCGTAGCTCCGTTTTGCCGTGAAAGACGGACAAACAGACACATACACACACACTTTCCCATTTATATTATTAGTATGAATATGGATCTCAGCCGTGTGCAGCGCCCTTAGTTAAGTTACGACAAACTTATTATTTGCAGTTGGTACAGTAATCGGGTCTAGGGACCGAACCGCAAAATTAAGTTTGTTTTTATTTTGTATATACTTTTCCAGGATAAAAAGTACCCAGTGTGGTGCCCATGGGCATGAAACTTTGTATAATTATTCTTTAATATCCTGATATTAAAGAATAAATATACCAAGTTTCATCGTAATCGAACCGGTAGTTTTTGCGTGATGCCTGAACAAACAGACAGACAGACAAAAAAATTTTTAATCACATTTTTGGGTTCGGTGTCGGTCTAGTAACACCCCCTGCCATTTTTTTTCCTATAGGTTTTGTGGTAACCAAAAATCTACATCAGGCGACCATATTTTACAATGGCATTAATAAAAGAAAACTGGTGGGAATATTTTCAAGACGACCAATTGCGAAGAGAGAATAAATAACATTTGAATTTAACTGAATTCATTAAATAAATTGCCACCACTAAAATTGAACTGCATCGAACCACTAAAAACTTCGAGAACCATTACAGACTACATAATAGTTAATTGCTAGTACAGAACCACCATTACCTGCGGTTTACTGGGAGTTTGGCGTGGAGGCATCTCGGATACCGGATCGAACTCAATTAGACCGCCCATTACTGAAAATGTCTCTACTTCGAGTAGAAGCTCCTTGGCACGGTTTGTTGGCTATGTGGGGTAATATGACCCCTGCGAGGTTAATGGCTAGATAGTGTAACGGATTTCATTCGACATTTTCGTGACTGTTGGAAATGGGGGTTAGATTTAAGGGGAGTTTGACACTATCTTTTCTGAACTAGGGATGTAACAGAAATTATTGTATCGGAACCGAATTCGGAACCGTAGTTTTTAAATTTGGTTTGTCGGAATCGAACCGAAATCGAAGGCAGAGGTAACACTAATATAACTAATTAAAAACTCAGATGAATATAAAAGAAAAGAGCGAATTTACAACATTCCAAATACGAAAAAAGAACAACTAAAGAGTAGTCAACACAAGGTACAGAGGGAAGGTAATTACCTTGCGTGAAGTGTAAACTTCTTTCTACCCCGATATAAGTTCCTATGATAATTTATCGGAATTTAAATCAGAATCGAAGGTGCAAAATCAATCGGAAATTCCAGACTTTCGGAATCGGAATCAAATCATCAACGATTTCATCACTGCTTACCATCAGGTGGGATCTCACTAGTTTTTGTCCGTAGCTTCGCCTGCGTACATAAAATATAGCCTATGTCACTCAGGAATAAAGCAGCTTTCTGTCGGTGAAAACATTTTAGCAATCTGACCAGTACTTTCAGAGATTACCTCCTACAAACAAAAAAAACTAACTTTACCTCTTTATTACTTATGTTTTATTTCTCTTAAAGATTTTAAAAAATACTCTTCGTAACATCTCAGCTACTAACGCTAGCACATTGCAACTAGACAATAGAACACAAAGCGTGACATTATAGAATCGTTTTAATATTTAAAAAGTTATTCTTTGTCCGCCATCTTTGTCAGTGCGTCTGTCACAAAGCTAGAGGGGTCTTTGTACCCCACTAAAACCCCCTTACGTCATACATACCCGCATTATTCCTCCCCGCCCTAATTCTCCCAGACCTGGCTCCATGCCAAATAACACAGTCATGCGTTCCAACTGCTCAAGAATTCACACTGTCTGTGTTTCCGTTTCAAGGGGATCGAACACTGTATTTTGTAGTGTTCAAAGTTCGATGAAAAATGCACTTGTTTTCAGGAAATGCATTAGGCTAATCACTTGGGTGGAATCCATTTGTTCTGAACTAAAGCTATTTAGAAGTTTCGTTATTTGAAGTTGATTTGAATATTTACGAGTCTGGGTAGTTTTGGTCCGTTAAGTTGGCTTTACTGTGCACTGAGTTTAGTTGTAAAGCCCCGTCAGGAATTCGACTGTGTTACGGGGTATTTTGGTCTAAATTGCAACACCGTCTCAACAATCACCAAAGTTACTGTAATGGAGAATGCTTGTTCAGTTCACTTATTCTTTTGTATCGGTACCTTCATTGAAAATCGTATCTAAATGGTTCCTTTCAGCTTTCTATGGCTTTTCTTTTCAAAGATGACGGGAAGTATATACCAAGTCTTTTTCCGTGTTACATTTTACAGTAATACGACCTACACAATGCTGTTGTTGATAATATTGAATATGATTAATCAATTATTAGAAATTGAAATATTTATTTTCAGCTATTTTTGTACTTTCAAAAAAAGTCAGTCAGAAAAATGATGATAATTGCACATTTCAAAGCGTAGATCTCTATGGAGAAGAATGTGCAAGAAACTCCATGGACACTCTTTCATGTTATCTATTCGTCAAGAAGTCAGTCAGAAAAATGATGCCAATTACACATTCCAAAGCGCAAAAATCTATGCAGAAGAATGTGCAATAAACTCCATGGACCCTCTTATAAATCATTTTATCTATTTTATGGCTGCTTTCTAGAAATCTATACATAATATTACAAATGTGAAAATAACTTTTTCTGTTTGTTAAACTCCAGAACTGATTTGGATGAAATTTGGTACGGAGCAAGCTTGAACTCCAAGAGTGGACATAGGCTACTTTTTATTCGACTTCACGTCCACAATAATCAACATTCACGCAGACGAATCTGCTGGCAGAAGTTAGAAAATGGCAGATATTTATATCTTAGAACATGCCTTCCAAAAATGATTGTAAAACTTCTAAAACTATTTAAAAGTCCAAAACAATCCTCAATCAAAAAAACCGACGCAAACTGATTTCCGATAACTCATTTCTGGCTGCCCAAAGTAATTCAAAAGTTTTTATCTCGCGACGCACTCATCTGGACCGAGTCTCCGTTTTGTTCACGTTAATGACTTTCTTATCTAACTTCATTAATGGACGCTCTTTCCTACAGTTTTATTAACTCTTCTAGTTTGTTTTCAAAGCTAAACAACATTAAAGGTTTAGAAGTTATATTAGTTACTAGTATTTTTCTAATTTGAGCTGACGGTGAAGTAAAATAGCCTGACTTTATGGCTACGATTTCATTCCTTTCCACAAAAGAACATCTTGGGCACTAATCTACATTATTCTCATATGTTTTGACCATTACAAGTTTGCTGTGTGGACCTCAAGGGTCTTTTGAATACCGCGCGGATTTCATCACTCATGCGGGATTGCCCCGCACGCGTAACCCTCGCAAATCCATTTTATAAAAGTATTAATTGTAATGCGGGAAACACGCTTGCGGGACGCGTTTTTTGCATTTTGAAAATTTTCTGCATACATCAAGCATGCGTGATGAAGTCCATACAATATTAAAAACACCTTAAAGGAGACCTCCGAGTCTGTTTCGATATTTCTTCTCAGGGTAGTAAACGTGTAAAAAAACCTTATCTATACTAATATTTAGAGAAAAAATGATTTGTTATATCATTCATGCAATCAGTCTAAGCTATGAAAATGGCCCAGAAAAAATCGAAGACATTATGACATCTACCTACCTGCACTGGGCTCGCTTGGTGACTAGCGGCCCATTCCCTCTCCGAGAAGGCTTGAGTCCCAGCAGTGGAAATATTATAAGGTTGATTTTGCTATATTTCAAAATGCAAATGTTTTTTTTTTATTATTGATATAAACTAGTGCTTGACTGCGATCCCGCCTGATGGTAAGCAATTGCAGTCAGCTCGAATGTCTAACAATCTGCCCTTACAAATGGTATACCTAGTGATAACCAGAGGTCAGATAGTTGCTCCATTTAAAATACTGGTAATCAGTTGTATGTGGTTATACTGGCAACCGATAATATGAACGTTAGATTCATACTAATATTATTTAATTAAGCGTAAGTTTATATGTATGTGAGTATGTGTTAGGTTTGATACTCCTTCAAGCTCAAACGGCTGAACAGATTTGGATGAAACTTTGCACACGGAACCACGTCCTGGAGTAGCACATAGGACACTATTGATTCCAGGATTATTTTCAACTTTGACGCGGGCTAAGCCACTGGCAGAATCCACTCATCAATCATCATCATTTCACCCGAAAGACGTCCACTGTTGAACATAGGCCTCCCTCAAATGTCGCCGTAATGCTCACCAGATCATCTGTCTACCTTGTACTGGTCCTCAGACTCCAGTATTATATAAGAATAAAAAAAACCCATGTTTCTGAACCTTATTATTGCCCTGGAATTAAATTGTTTTCAATTACGATGGATAATGTAGAAAAGTACACTCGGCAGACAAGACAATGCACAATACTATTATTTATTATAAGTTTAAAGCGAATACAGTTCAAACAAATACACATATATTGTGGTTGAACCAGTAATATGTAATATGAACAAATAATGGCTTCGTTGCAATTGTTTTTATTAAACAAAGCTTGTTTCTGTCCATAATGTTATTCAATTTGCTTTGGAGTTTGGTATTAATTTCTATAAAGCAGACTTACGGATAGACTAGGGGACAAAATGTCCCCAACTTGATACTGCAACGTTGCCCAGTGTCCCGCAACTTTCCCCCAACATATCACAACGCATTCACATGACGTGAGACATGGTGGATATATGACGCGTTGCGGGTCAAGTTAGGGGACATTTTGTCCCCAAACTCTTCAACCGCCTACATCGGATTGATCCGACAAACTCGCATCGATTTTGCCAGGGTCGTACATCCACGACGAAATTCTCGGTTTCGTCACCCATGGGAAGAGGTAATCGATTGGGTATCTAATCGCCAATACGCGACCCTGGCGAAATGGACACGGAAAACACTCGCCGGACTAATCTGACGGAAGCGGTCAATGGCTAATGTACCTGAGGCTGCATTCTGTTTTATACATCTTGTTTTCGAGTCAATGATAAACAATACAATAATAAAATACAATAGGACCCAGTAGGTATCGCTGCAATCAGGTTCTCAATTTAACATAATAACAATATTCTGAAAAATCTTGTTATGTACCTCTATTACTTACTGAAACCTACCCGTGTTCTTTTAAATTTTAGAGCGTTGGTAGTCACCTAGACTTTCAAACAACTCCGCAGACCTATCAAGGCAATCCCTAAAATACTAAGCACTAACTCCAAAAGTCCAGTCATTTAAGACAATCATATACATCACCAGTAACGTCACCAATAACCCATTCCATTGCCATAACTAAGTTACCTTACTTGCGTCTGGCAAAATACTTATCAGAACAAGTTGCCAACTTCGTCTGGCTACATACAGACATAAATGAAAATAATGTGTCTGTTCCAACTAGGCCTAGAAAATCCTATTTGCATTATATTAAAGCCAAAATAGAAATGGCTATTAATCTTGACTGTCTAGCCTCAAAAATGGCTGAACAAAATGAGAATGGCGTTATAGTGTGCCAAGACTGTTTTTATATTAATATTCTAGACGGGTTTCTTTGTCATATTATTATAATAAAAAAGGAAATGTCAGTGACATTTGTAATTTTCATGTTAATGAACGGCTGTGTAAACACCACCAGCCATTATGGTTTAAAATACGCACTATCTTATAAAGCAGTACAATTTGCGTTCTTCGACAAATGGCTGTTTCTATTGTGGAATATACATTTACCAGCTGCTGTGACTTCACACTTTGTTCCTTTAAACTCCTGGGATGAAAAGTATTCTATCGAGCATGAAGAAGTAACAAATATATACACACCTCTACGGTCCAGTCTAAGCGTTTTGCCTAGTCGTTTATGCCGCGTACATCGAAGAAAGAAAGAAAGAAAGAAAAACAGTTTATTTACGCGTTAAAGACGCAAACTTAAAAATAGGTGAACAGAACATACATCAAGATAGGGAAGAACGAACAATTTGCCATCTGCGATCTTCCCATAATTATTTTAGGTGTCTTTAAGGCTAGAGTGAATGGGATCTTAATAAACTAGTGCGCCTTACCATCAACGATTGTATCACTGCTTACCATCAGGTGGGATCGCAGTCAAGCACTAGTTTATATCAATTTAAGAAAAAACACAACATCAGTGTGATATCTAGAAACGCAACATTCCAAATAATTTGTTACAACTTGAGTATATTTAGTGGCCAAGTACTTTCAGGGTACACATATAAAATATAACCACCACTTATCCTTAGGACCATTCGCCCAAAGCCTCGAATAAAACGAAACGTTCTCAATGAGCCGACCTCAATGGCGACATTAGCGGCCGTATAGCAACACGCCAATCCTATAATCTATCGAGATCAGAATAATCAACCCGCTTTACTTAGCCAAACAACCCATAGGGCCTATAATCGCACCCTGGGGGACCCCATTACGGATTTCCATGTAAATTATAGTTGGTTTTAGCTACGAGAGAAAATATTCCGTTGTGAAATGTCCCTTTTGATTATATTGGACTATTGTTATAAATTGAAATACATGGTAGAGTTATGTAATAGTAACACAGCAACAAAGTGATTTCTTTGATAACTATGGAACTGGTGAAGAAAAATAAAAATAAATAAGTGTCGTTTAGTGTTATTCTAGAAAAAAAAAGTTTTGAATAAACCAGCATATTTACAAATCTTTAATTCATGCTTACAATAAAGAGATATTTCGTAGCAAAAAATATTTTCGACCTATGCATTAAATGTTTATTTTTGGCAAAAGCGTTTGATACCATGGATCACACAGTTACTGATGAACGTGTCGAATAATACTGGGCAAAAAGTAGTTATTACAATATAGTTTTTGATTAGAATATGTACTCCCAAGTGTTTTTTTTTTGTCTTAGCAAAGGCGTTTGACAATTTCGATGATATTAGTACAGTTGATCTTTTTTCTATAATACTGGTGAAAATGACGAAAAATATCAAAATTATCCCTAGCGATCCTTATGACGTTCTTGATGTTGATATTTCCTTCATAAAAATGGTTAACAAAAGCGGTATCGAAATAAGGTATTTCTCCTACAGGTTCTTATGCACTAATTACTCACGTTTTCCTCGACGGTCTTCTTGATCTTGGCGCTGGCTTCGCTGACCTTGGCCCCAGCCTTGTTCACGGCGGAGTACAGGAAGTTGCCCAGGGACTTGGCTCCGGCAACCGCCTTGGTTGTCACTGTCGAATTTAGACACGTTGAAGAGAAAATGTAGATGATAAATATTCCCAAAACACGCGGTACGCGACAATGCGCAATGCAACGTCCATGCGTTTTCAATAATAATATAATTTACTAGCTTTTGCCCGCGGCTATGCCAACGTATATAAAATATAGCCTATGTCACTCAGAGATAAAGCAGCTTTCGATCGGTGAAAAATTTTTAGCGTTGGACCAGTACTTCCAAAATTTACCTCCTACAAACAAAAAAACAAACTTTACCTCTTTATAATATTAAGTGTAGATTTATGGGAGTACCACATAACATTAAAATTGTTCTATCTGTATAGCAAATTCAGTAAAAATTCTATAAAAATGAGTTCTAGCTCTGTCGTGTCGCACCCGTCTGTCGAGATGTTGTATTCCACTGAATTCTTTAGAAATCTGAGTTGTTCAAAACAGACCAAAAAAATGCCCAAACATTTTTTGCTATGTATTTCATATGGTTCACATTTTGTAACCTTACTTTGGGAATAAAAATATCAAGAATTTAGGCACACAAGAGACAAAATTTGGAGCCAAGAATATTAATAAATCTGGAACCAATACATTTGGAGATACATTGCTTAGTTGAAACGTTTCAGGATTGAAGATAGTGTTCAATTCCAATAGCTTCGCAAACATCTCTTTGAACGGGTGAGATGTCATTTTAAAACGCATTTTCAGTTACAATGAATTTAATTTGGCATTCGTTAGCGTAAGATTAACGAAATGGTTCAAATCTCTAAGGGACTGCCAGACGGATGTAAACCAACATCTCAACAAAGCTGATCTTGCTAGTTTCAATCCGCACAAAATAGATAGGTACAGAAGACCATCTCATATAGGTATGTACTTCGCTTTTTATACAGCTCGGTGGACGCACACTAATAAGCGTTTGAGCCGGAACTGTTCGACGAGTGGGCCGAGGCGCTCCGAGATATCGTGTCCGTGAGTTGTGTCTGTGCGTTGCTCGAGCGCGCTTTGTACCTATCTATTTTGTGCAATCCGTGTAGGCAGCAGTTGTAATCCATGACCTTCAACGCCCTTTGTTGGGGGGCGCGTCACCCTATTAATTGTCGGTCTATAATAAAGCTTCACAAAGGTAGTGCCCATTTGGTAATTTATACAAAAACTTAAAAAAAAAAACAATAAAAAGTTGAAATGAAAATAGTTTTACGGCTGTATAAAATGCTGGAGCGATTAAAGCCACAACAGGCCTAGACCGCACAATGGCAGCTTTGAATTTTTATCGTTTAATTTCAAGCGAAAAAACGCACAACCATTTTTCCGGCACTGATAAAACTAGAGCGGGTAATTTGTATTCTGTTACCGCTAAAACGCTTTCTGTGTCCGTAAAACCATTTTTATTTTTTATTTCAACAAAAAAAAAAAAACAAAAAAAATTACTAACACTCTTGCATATCAGGTACTTCAATAGCATCAACTGTAAACAGTTTTCTACTCTGGCTACCTGGAAATGTGCGAAATAAAAAATGAAATAAAAATAAAATTAGCTTACTACAAAAAAAAAAACAAATATGTACTATCAAAGACACTTCCGCCTGACCACCGTTAAATTAATTTTTGCAGGCACTCGAAACGAAAGAAAAAATAGCCGAGTAAAAAGGGCTTGGCTTAACGCTACGCGGCGCCGCAGAATTCAAACGAAATTTTTTTTAAGTGATCAGGTAGAAAAGACCGCGATGGTACATTCCACACTTTTATAGTGCCGTTGTTAATAAAAAGGCCATAACTAAAATATTCTTCCGAATTATTATTCTTCCGTGTTATTTGTGGTCGGCGCAACATATTTTTTTCTTCCACTCCATCCTGTCAGCCGTCATGCTATCACTAACTTCCTTTTTTTCACATCACTCCTCACACAATCCATCCATCTTTTCTTTGGCCTCCCTCTTCCTCTCCACCCATCCACATGCTCATAATTCTTTTTAGTAACATGCGTTTCATCCCTCCTCTTTACATGACCATACCAAGTGTATTTAGCTCAATTTTGAAAATTATTGTGCCCTTTTTAATAACCATAATAGCATAAGCCAAGGGAAAAGGAACCAAAAAAAAAATGACAAGGAAAATAAGAACCAAGAATATCTATGATATTTTCCGAAGATGTCCAATTGAACCGTAACCAAAATCAGTCAAGGCACACAAATAAACAATGGCATTTTTATGTAGTTCTGAAGATACGCAGCCACAAAACGACTGTTCGGACTAAGGTCTCAGTGAAAGGAACTGGCTCCAATAATATCTAGAGCAAGTCAACTGGTCACTCGACAGTGCAATTGTGCTTAGAGAACTAGATATCTTTACGAAATCTTACTAAATATTTCTATATTTCCCAGACTAGCTAAGAAATAAATCAATGTCAAGTAATCTTGTGATTATAAATAAATAAAATAGCCTTTTATTTTCTTATAATACGAAACAATACATTAAAATTCGACAAGTTAAATTAAATTAATTCACAAGGTTGCTCAAGTTTAATTTACTTTAATTATATAAATATCTTTAACTTGTTTTTTTTTTTAATCTTTGATATTATAGGATTCATTTTTATTGTTTTTTAATTGGACAGCCAGACCGAATAGAAAACTAGCTAGAATATCCATAGACGTTTTTGGTTTAATAAAATAGATAAACGACCCTGAATAAAATACAATTTATTATCCAAGGAATGTTAACAAGACCAAAAAATCTAGTTCTAAACGTTTAAAAGTAGCATATTCTCGATCTATTAAATAGTGGATCGATTATCTATTATATGATGGTCATCCAACCCATACGTACAAAGCGTTTTGGGAACACAATCATTATGCGTATAGCCAAGGAGTGGGACTCCCTGCCGGAGTCTATGTTTCCTGATAGCTATAAACTAGGGGTCTTTAAATCAAGAGTGAATAGGTTACTTCTAGGCAAGCGTGCTCCACTGTCGGCCACATCATCGCTTACCATCAAGGGGATAGTGGTGAAACGCAAGCCTAGAAAAAATTCAAAAAAAAAAAAAACTAGCAAAATCTACAGATACGTACCGTTTCCAACGCCACCGGGCTGCTCCTCAGTAGGGGTGCCTCCAGTGGAAGCTGGCCTGCTGTCTGCCCCACCAGTGGCGCTGCGTCCAAGCAAACAACTTTAGTTAACAATCGCGTTACGGCCAACCCTGGGCAGTAAGGCGTTAGGGACACATTGAAGGGGAGCTATGGTAGTGTACTGTTGTAGGAAGCTAAGCAATAACCTAGTAGTTTATTTTTTATACATTTTTAGAGATCTCTGATTACCGGAAACCCAAGTTTCTAGAAATATTTATTAACCATATTATCACCTGGGCGGGATTGATCCGTCGAGGCTGGTCGCGTCCTATCCACCAGGGTCGTGTGTTTGCGACTGGATACTCCATCCCGTTTAGCTCTTCAATCCCCAAAGATGACAGAATAGCTGACGAGATGGAGTATTTAGCCACGTGCGTCCTTGACGGAATAAACGCGAAATTGTTTGTCGGATATACGTAGACGGATAAAAGATTAAAAATGGGTCAAAAATTCAACGCAAGTTAAATATCAATGCAGCTAACTCTCATGTGACTTCCAGAACATGGCCCTAACCCAGTTTTTTCATTTCACTAGAAACTTAATAATGTACTGTTAAAATACTGCAGCTATTCAGTTCTACTGATCATTAAGAAATTCCTAAAAAGCTTAACGTTCCAAAGAAACTACCTTCCACATACTCCGAATCAGGAGTTACGTGTAAAATCAATAGCACTAATATATTCGAAGGTCCTCGCTCGATATATTTGCGACCTCGATCGCAAGCTAAGCGCTAAGTTAGAGGGAATCTGTTTATTGCCCCCGGACCATTACGTAATAGCGCCCTGGCGAAAAGGTCGATGGTTTTTACGTGATTCATACAAAGACACGCCTCTTTAACGATATACATACATACTATATGAACTCACGTCTTCTCCAAAAGATTTTCTGGCGGTTTTCAGAGGTTTTTCCTAACTACAAAACGCCATTTGCAATGATCTCTTTTTAATCGAGATTGGAAATTATCAAATAACTTCTTCCACTCTCTGAGCACAGCGAGAGTGAGTAGAGAGAGTATCAGACTTTTACTGATTAGTCAAGTAAATATCCAACCGTGTGTTCCAGGGCCGCGGTAACTCTTAAACTAACCCGTAGGCCGTAGCCCTGATCACCTGCAATAATCCTGACATCCTCTTTTTGCTTCTTTAGCGAAACCTATTACCCGGAAAAAGAAACCGCAATTTTACACCCTTCGATTTATTATCAAAAAGGAATAGGCTCAATTTCTCCGCGTAGTATCGTTTCACCCGGAAGACGTACACTGCTGAATATAGACGTCTCCATCAAGTGCCGCCGCACCAAACGATCTTGAGCGTCTCGCATTCATTGGCCCTCCCGCGGCCCTCACCAGTTCATCGGTCCTCCTTGTAGGAGGCCTTCCAACATTGCGTCTTCCGGTGCGCGGTTGCCACTCTGAACCTTTCGGCCCCATCGACCATCGGTTCCACGTAATATATCAATAACTAAATCATTTTCGTATGTACTACTCCTACAGTTATCAGCTGATTCAATCGTACAATTCATTTCAAATGATGACGCAATTTGCTGCGTCACGTTCCTTACACGAGTTTTCATAGTTTTACAGCGAGGGAAAGAAAATAAAAATGGTGTAGGTAAATGCGTAGACTCCGTATCTAGAGCTATGGAGACTTAGGTTCAGTCTAGTCAAAATCTATTTAAGAAAAATATTATTGGTTAGAAAATACTAAAATCCGATTTCTGGAAAGAATTATCGACGCGTAAAAATTTAAAGACGAGTCAATTAATATAATTGGCTGCTGAAAATTCATTTAACTAATCATAGCTGCTAAGGCGTGTTTGACAATTTGTCACATTCATTTTGCGGTTATTTTCGTTCCAGAATCAGGGCTTAAGAAACGCTACCTTGCGCAATGTACTACGTAAAAGGGAAGACTCAGGGTAAGTATTAAACTTGGGTAAAATCCGAATGTTACTAGACCAAAAACATAGATTTTATCAAAAAACAGTACACTAATTAAGAGAATGCACAACAATGAGAAATTAAAAATGGGGTTTGAGCAGAATAAATGAGTTTGTAAAGTTTGCGTGTGCATCTAGAAAATATATCTAACTCTGTGATTTTTCTCTAATTTCTTCTAAAATGTTTGTTATTTTATGAAGTAGTTATCCTTACACAATGTTATGTAATCATTCTGCTAAAAAACTTAAACATGATGTATTTGTCTTTAATCAATAATGCGGTAAGTGTAAATGTCACAAATTCAATTTAAATGGTTAAATTCATGTAAAGAATAAACTGATACAAAACGTGAAATATTTCGAGAAATAAATATATTTCAAAGTGCTCGATAATTTCAAAGTGAAATGTGCCAAAAAGCTGTGAAATAAATTAGTGATTAAAAATAAGCAAAGCGAATTTGTTCATAATACAATTTTGTTGTGCCATATCAAAAGCATCCTTGTGTCGTAGAAGGCTTATAATGATATTCATCAGCATAAAATGTTGTGTTGCAATAACTTGTCAAATTATATCAATATATGGGGTTGGTGTATTGTTACTGATTGTAGCACTTACAATCAAGATATCTTTTGTTATATCTTATCAAGCCACCCACTGGCATTTCTGCCACCATTATGGTGTTCTGATAAAACATTTTACTGAGTGGCTGCTACTGCATCTAGAACCACTTTTCTAATCAATTTCAAAATACGCAAGACTGGAAGGGTCAAACATGATTTAAAGTATTTTAAATTGGGCTACAGACAAAAAAAAAAAATAAATTATATTTAGACAATTTAGTCACTGCATGCTAAAATATGTGACCCAAATTCAATTCTGACAAATTTTACCCAATGATCATCAGAAACAACACACCAACAGAAAGAACCGAAACAGAAAAAGCGTAACAAAACTCCGATCCAACTCATTACATCCGCCAACCCCTCGTACCTAATATACCTAGAATTATCATCATCATCTTTGCCCTCAGCTCTTGGTTCCGCAACTTCTGCCGGTTCCACTGGTACGGCTTCTGGTTCTGCTGGAGTAGGCTCAGTTTTCCTAAGACCAGGGATTGGGATCCCGGAGCCAAGCCATCCGGTCATCTGTGTTTTGACATTAGTGATGAGGTCCAGTTTGCTGCCAGCTTTTGTGGGACTGTGAAAAATAAAACTTGTTTAAATATGGAACAAATAAAATAATGTTATGTCTATGGTAGTTGAACACTGAAAATTAAAAGATTGGAATTTATTAAACACTGGCATATTGGGACTATTTTATAATAGTCTCAATGTGCCAGTGTTATATAATTGTACTACTAGAGTTCCTAAATAAAAAAAGAAAACTCAGATTTAAAAATCTAAAGCAGTATTAGATTTTTAAACTGAGTTTTCTACTTAGATTCCAATTGGTTTCTCCTAGAGACACAATTTTAAACCCACCCTTTATTTGGATTGAAAAACTAGAATAATTCTTAACCATTTATAGTTGCAAATATCTACTCTGTAACAATTAAATACCAAGAATTTTAATGAAGCAGTTTTATAACATCAGAAATGTGTAAAATTAAGGTGTTCCCATTCCAAATGAAATGCAATGTTAAAAGTACTTGACCCAGATTAAAATTCCTTGTACCTGAAAAATCAATAATTTACGAAAGCTTTGTTACGAATGGTAAATTAAATCCTCGTCGTAAAAAACTACGCAATATGAAAAAACCACGTAAGAATACCATCTGGATAAATAGCAAGAAATCTTTGCAGAACTATTAAGTAACAATAAAAAGAAAAAAGAGTTTCGTAATAAGCACCGATTTGAATAAAGAATACGGCTATTATAACACTATCAACGGATACCAGCCAGATAAAACCAAGGTAAGAAGAATGTAAACAATCAAAATTCCATTACCTTAGTTTCTCGCCCTCTGCCAGCGCCGCTGCTGCTTCTCCAATCGGTTCCTTCGTTGGGGTTGGGACTTCCTCATCTTGGGGTTCGCCCTTAGCAGCCCCCATCCACGAGCTAACTTGATTCGTAAGTCCTGAAAACATTTTCACTGGCACTAGCTACTCAAACAACTACACAACACAATCACTCAGCGAATTCACTACGCTGCGACAGTTTCGCACATGACCCACGACACGGACGGTCTGCTATGCGGCTGTAGAAAGCGTGATCAGCTGAAAAACTAAATGGAAAACCACGATCGACCAGGGAAATTGAGGAAGAAACCACTGCGCATGAAAACTTGCGCTCCTGCGCTATTTACGCTTTGTAATGTTTCCACACAAAGCAGCGAGTTGTGAAATGCCAGTTCAGTGCTACTTGGTGTTGGAATAAAGAGCAAAATAGCGTACACGGTTTCCAATATATGCTGTTGACTTGAGGGGTGCTCTGTTTATGTCAAAAATATGTCAAAGCACAGATTGTCAAAATTGGTTACTTCGTTTAGTTAGTGTCTACGCAATGAATAAAGTTTTATTTAATGAATAAAGTTCATTATTCATTGGTTTTATTTGATTTCTGTTCTGTTCCGCATGTAATAGATATCGTAACCTAGTTGAAACTTATGTACATTTCAAGCTTAGGGCAAAAAATTGCTGTTTTCCTTCTGCAAGCCCTAGCATGAATTTCTATTCCTGCTTCATTTGAAATTGGAAATAATTAATTGTCATAACAGCAGCCCAAAACTCATATATTAATTAAAACCTACCTTTAAATAAATGTTATTTTCCATGGAGCTTTGTTTAACTACAAGTCTTTACAGAAAAAGTTTGCTGAAAGTGACAAAAAAGAATGCGTATTACGAAACATAGTTGATTTTTAATCTGTATTGAAAACTGGCAAATAAAAAAAAACTTGACATTTTCTGATTTGATTCACAATTTTTGTTTGCAGTGAATTTTTACAACAATCTCTGTGTTTTATCTAACAAATGTAGGATTCCGTAGTCCTGGAGACTTTAAATTGCGGTAATACCTCAAATAAGACGTGCGGGTGTGCAAAATTTCATCATGACAGAAACGCGAAGAATACAGCTTCACCTTGGAAAATGTATAGAAGATTTGGACCAATTACACAATGTACCAGATTTGAAGTCGAAAAGGGCTACTCTGTAAGTAATCTCAGCATTTTCAGGCAAAAAATCTCTTCTATGGCTGAAAAATCGATGTGAAAATGATATTTTTCTTGTAGGTTATGCAAAACTGCTCAAAAATTATTCGAAAGTGCGGAAGAGGCTCGTGAGAAGGGAGATGAGGAGTACTCTTATGTTTATTACATGAAGTACCTTCGTGTGATAGCTTATATCAGCAAAGACAAGGATTATTTGAAGGACAAGTCTTATTTCAACAACATGCTGGGTGCCAAGAACCCGAACAAGGCAATAGATCATGCTGAGAAACTGAAAAACAGTCTCATAGACAGGTAAAAATTATTGTTTATGATAAGAATTGTTTTGATTATGGACATATTTACTTTTAATTCCATACTACTTATCTTGAAATGATAACTTTGTGTGAGCCAGTATGTAAATAAAGCTGCAGTTTTTGGCAGAAAAGACTGGTAAAGGTTGCTTTTGTTTTTAAACATTGTAACACAAAATGGCCAACTGTATTCAAAATCAATGAGAGAATGTCGTTCAAGAAAGACTTTTAATACATTGTTCGATGAAAATGAAATGTAATAGTAATAAAAAATTGTATGTCATAATGTCAAGAGTGTAATCAGATATTTTAGTGAAATTAATTAATTGATCTTGCTGATTATGACTGGACTGAATAGAAGAACAAAGCACACACAATAAAGAGCAGGAAAATGAAACTTTATTTGACTGACCTAACATTTATTTGTTTAGTATTTTTTATTTTGGACAGGCTAACATTTGACCACTATCTCACTTATGGTAAGCGACAATGTGGTTATTGATGAAGCACACTTGCCCAGAAGCAACCTATTGAGTAATAGACCAACTTCTGCCCAGAAGCAACCTATTGAGTAATAGACCAACTTGTGCCAGTGGCTTTAGCCACACAAATATGGAGAACTAGCTTTTGCCAGTGGCTTCTCCTGTGTACATAAAATACATATACTATGTCACTCAGAAATAAAACAGCTTTCTAACAGTGAAAAAATTTAAGCAATCTCTAAAAGGACCAGTAATTTAAGAGATTACCTTCTATAAAGAAAAAAGGAATAAATAAAAGACAAACTTTACCTCTTCATAATATTAGCATGGAGAGAGAGAGAGAACTACTACCAATGTGTATTATGGCTTAACTTATCTCTTTAAAATATTAGTGTAGATTATATAGAAATACATATATGTTGTCGCTCAGTGATAAAGTAGCATTCTATTGGTGAAAATTTTTAAAATCAATTCATGAGTTTATTCATTACAGACAACAATTCAAAACTACAAGTCTTTCCTCTTTATAATATTAGTATAGACTAGTACAGATAGATTTTGGTACCACTATCTCTCTTCCACATTTGCTATGCATATTTATTCATTAAACCCCAAGCGAATGCCGGCGTTCACACACTTATTGTCTTTCTATTGTGTCTGTAATTTCCATAATTGAAAGGTTAAGAAAAAGAATTTAGCATATTGCAGAAGTGAAAAGTGCCCCTCATTATCAGTAGGGGACAAATTCATTATTTCAATTTATGATATTAATATTCCCGACAAATGCCAGTTTCCTGTATTCATGCATGTGGGGCTTTTATTACAAACATGTTTAGGTATTATACTATAAGTAATTTCTGTCAGCTTCACAGTAGGTTTCTTCATGCAAACTTTGGACATCCATTGGAACCTTTTAGGCTGTAAATTGACATTCATACTACTTACATTTAAAGAATTGCTGTATCAATATAGTCAAAATGCACTTACAAAAATTCAAAATTCATTTATTGGTGTTATTTTTTGCATATTTTACACGAGATGTTGTGAATAAATTAATTAGTTCCTCAAAAACACACAAACACAATACACTTACACATAATTATTATAAAAAACATAAATACAATGTCAAATGACATACAATATTAAAGATTATAATACAATGTCATATTTATGTTCCAGTGTTAAATAACTTACAATTAAGAAGCGCAACTTTTTGTTCTTGTGCTCACACCATATTTAATGTATACTATAATGTCTACATGTGAGGAGTTGTAATTGGCTTTCTAGGGATTATGGATTCCTTTTTTTGTCTGGTTTTATTAGCTGTAAGTCCTCCATGTACTAAATAAATAAATAACTAAATTAATAATTATGGAATTTGTCAATAGTATAATAACATTTTTCTGTTATTTTATTTATTTTTAAATTTAATAATATACTAGCTGCTGCCCGCGACGTCGTCTGCGTGAAGCCTTTACAACACTAAAAATACCTAAGGTGCCAGTGTCGCTATAGCATTATAAATAAACAACTTTTAAAATAGCAATATA
Organism: Mythimna albipuncta; assembly: GCA_929112965.1. Taxonomy (NCBI): domain Eukaryota; kingdom Metazoa; phylum Arthropoda; class Insecta; order Lepidoptera; family Noctuidae; genus Mythimna; species Mythimna albipuncta. The sequence continues at coordinate 19,097,831 of OV815979.1, read as the reverse complement.
ATATAAGTTTTTTTCGCAAACGAAGCTAGTGAAGAGAGTTATATGGGAATCCTGCTAAGTTCAGTCATAAGATGTGACTGAAGGAAATAGAGAAAATAATGCAGGAATACATTCCAGGACACAAAAGAGTAAAAATACGTATAAAGGTATCATACCTTACAAGACTTCCCTATTCCGTTGGTAGTTATACTGCCAGGAGCCAAAGTATAAAGAGAGTCAGGACTGGTGGCGCGGGAGCAAGCGACGTACAGTTGCCCGTGTGTGAAGCAACTCGTCCTGAGGTTGATACCCGCTGCCCTCAGTGTCTGCCCCTGCGACTTATTGATGATCATCGCGAAGCAAACACACACGGGGAACTGTACGCGCTTGAACTGGAACGGGAAGTTATGGTGTATGAGGGGAATGCGTGGTATAAATACTGCCTCGCTGACGCCACAACCCGTAAGAATTTCCGCCTCAATGGTGTGTCTGTGTGGAGCGAGATGACTTTGAGGCGGGTCCCGTCACAACTTCGAAGCATAATCGGGACACCGACCTTCAGCTTGATGGTATGCGCCGGAAGTCCTCTTGCTGACAGGGAGTTCAGAAATTCCACGGAATAACGTGTGGCATCATCTTGCTCGACAACAGTGTTTATCGAGGTGTAGACCACTTCATTCTTCTCAATTTCCGAGAGAATGCATTCGTTAATTGCTGCATCCTTATAATTTTTGGGCGTAAAAATGGCCCGCTCACACACCCAAGAATTCTGCTGGTGCGGTTTACGACTGATGTCCCCGTACACACAGTGAATGAGTTTTTCTAAGCTGGATACCACTCTACCGAGAGACTTTGGAAGCACCACCTGTCCACCTCTCTCTTCTGGTAGAGTGCCTTCGCCAAGACTTAGAAGGACATCGGAGAATTCTTGAGCACGTGCATTGCCGCCGAGCCGAGCTCTCATATTAATGGTCAAGCGCAGTGTTCGAACTCGTGACCACAACGAAGATCGTTTCGACGAAGCATTCATCTCGTCAGCCCTCGATCCCCGCGTCACCTCGGGAAGTGTTTGCCGGAAATCGCCACTGAACAGAACTGTGACACCATCCATCAAATGTTAGTTCCTGCGGATGTCCTGCAGGGTTCTGTCCAGGACCTCAACTGCCTTCCTATTAGCCATCGTACACTCATCATCAGAGAGCAATCTTTGAGAACGTGTGCCTTATCGCTGTTACGTGACACACCACAAACAGGCGTTTTGGCGCTCTCTTAATCGATGGGATGTTTTAACATGGCATGTGCTGTCTTGCCTTCCGGAAGCAGTGTGGCAGCGATTCCCGATGACGCTACAGCAATAGCAATTTTGCCTTGGCTCCTGACCTCTGCAAGTATGCCAGTGGTAACGAATGTTTTTCCTGTTCCACCAGGAGCATCCAAGAAAAACATTTTACCCTGGTTTTGCCCAACACTTTCAAGGACGTTGTCATAAATTTGTTTTTGCTCTCAAGAGAACAAAGCGACATGGTAATTTCGTATGGTGGTTATTTCGCCCGGATCGTAATTTGTCTCAGCGTTATACTCCCGATTTCCACGGTCTTGATGTGGTGATGATTGGAGAGCTGGTAACCCATATTCGATCAGCGGATTGCTGCCGATAGTAATGACCACATCTTGAAGTGAACTGAGACAGGTGTTCAGCACGCGTTCATCAGTTACTTCGACTTCGTCTCTAGTAGCACGCCTCAAAGCTCGTAGAAAATCTTCAGACAGAAGATGGCGTTACTTCTCTCACAAAGCTACCGGGTTCGCGACTCCACAAAACACAAAAATGACGGCAAGTAGATGACGCATGTGGCTGGGACTGTCACTGACGCTTGCCTCCACGAGGGTGTCATTCCGATTAGGCAAAAGGCTGCGCGGTAAGTGGGATACTCCACGCCATCAAATGTCCTCAGAAAAGCGAAAGACGTTGAGCCTGGGACAGTGTGATGTAACAACCGCAGAAAATAGCATTCGCCACTATTCGGGTGCACGGTATAAACCCTACCCAATGCGGTGTCCTTGAAAATTCCCGGAAAACCTTCCACAGCACCTCCTCGTCGATGTCAGTTGAATACACCCCTTTGCTTGTCGTACGTGTAATATGAAGGCACCTTGTCATACGTAAGGGATTTCGCAAACTGGTCGACTTCACAGAGTCTGAGAAATGTCACCATGTAATACCTAACACCGCATTTTTTGAAGTGAAAACTTCTTTAGCGGCGTTGAGCACTTTTTCTGTAATAGGTATAAAATCTTAAACTCGCGTCAGGACACGTGACCTGATCGAAAAAGCGTAAGACGGATGGAGAGTATTTAATGTAAAATAATTGTAATAGTTTTAAAGTGTTAAATTTTTAATGTAATATAAATTGTCATGTTTGTGTACGATAGCGCAATAAATGAATATTGTATTCTACCACATAAATGATAGTACTTTTATACTGATAAAGCAATTGGTGCAAAATTATTCCCTAACCATTCCAAAATATCAAACATACTCAACGTTAATAATCAAGTTTTCACTTCTGCTTACGTAGTAACTATTCAGTAATCTGTGCTTCTGCCGGCACTCCTGGAGTGCAACCCGTCTTTTTTTTAAATTGTCTTCTTCAACTCTGCTCAAAATTTTGAGGGTTTTGTTGGAACTTGAATTTGTCAAAACGAACTATAATATGAAGAAAATGCACATTACCATCTATGAATCTTAAGAATAACTAACTACCAACCTCGCCAACATGATCAAATTTAAATGATTAATTTCCAAAAACTGTTAACATAAACTTGATTTGATTTTGATAAAATCTCATAGATGGCGCTGCTTTAAAATTGTGTTTATACTACTAACATTCATTAAACTATGTTTCTCTGCCCAAGTTACTTTAATGGCGTAGTTTTTATAGTGTAAAGCTAGATAATAGCATGACTTACTCAAAAACAACATTTAAATATGCGTCCTTATATTACACGCTGTCACAGAATGCGTAAGAAAAATAAAGATTCACAGCTCCTCCCCCGTAGGTGATAGCGTGATAATATGTAGCCTATATGTTGACCCGACCTCTTAGTAATATTCATACAAAATTTGAAGTAAATCCATGCAGTACTTTTTGAGTTTATCCCGGACATACATACAGACAAACAGACAAAAATTCTAAAAACTATATTTTTGGCTTCGGTATCGATTGTAGATCACGCCCCAAGTATTCTTTTAAAAAAATATTCAATGTACAGTTTTGACTTTCCTACGATTTTATTATATGTATAGATAATTTAAGTCCTTAATAGTATTTCATAATCTACTTTTATATTTTTGTTTTTATGTTCTACAGTAGAACGTAATCTCTGAAAGTAATGGTCTGAACGCTAAAAAATTTTTCACCTATAGAATGCTGCTTTATTCCTGAGTGACATAGGCTATATTATATGTACGTGGGCGAAACCGCGAGCAAAAGCTAGTTTACTAAATACTTTTGGATCCATACTTAATATACTACTTTTATGATAATTCATTAAACCCCAAGCGAATGGCGTTTACTCTCTCATTGTCTTTCTATTGTGTCTCTAATTACGATATTCAAAAGGTTATAAATATATATTCTCCTTAATAATTTGTATGTCAATTGATAAAACATAGTGTGTACCTAATTTTTAAAATCTTGTATTTAATTATCACCTATGTTTACGTATAAATGATTCTGATTCTGTTAGTAGACATATCTACACTAATATTATTAAGTCAAGAAAATTTCAATTTTTATGTGTGTTTGTAATGAATGAACTCGAAAACTACTGTGCTGATTTCAAAAATTCTTTCACCATTGCAAAGCTACATTCACCCTGAGTAACATAGGCTATATTTATTGCCTTGCGGAGCCGGGACGGGCCGCTAGTGTGATATAGTGTTAAATTAAATTGAAACCTTTTGTTCCAAAACATTTTAGATACCAGAAAGAACAGAAAACAAAGAGACTGAACGATATAAAAGAGAATGAGCTAATCAAACAGAAGATAGATGAGAACCGCAAGAAGACAACCGAGACCACACCAGTCATCGAACCTCCACAGCCTTTGGGATTACCAGGTAAATTTCTAAAATATCTTTTCAGTTAGAAATGATTTATTAATAAATACTTTTTTATATTTCTCAGCTAGAAACTGTTGCTTCAGACACGGTACAAAACACCCCCAAACTGAAGGGTTGTTGAACAAATGATGTGTTCAATAAAAATCTGTGATTTAATCAAAAATGTTTAATTTTACTTTCTTTCACAGAAATAAACATAAAACATTATAATTAAGTCACATACTAGGGGTATTTAAACCGGAGAAATTAATATAGTAATAAAAAATAATGATTGCTTGTTATAACGTAAGTAAGGCCGTAATTGCAAGTGAAATGTACAAAACACTATACAGGGTTTTCCCTTTTGCTTGGTGGCACATGTCAGACAAAAGGGAAATCCCCGCGCTGTGTCCGCGCAATCCCATGAGGGCGCGTTTCGTTAAAATCATATTTGAAAACTAGCTTTTGCCCGCGGCTTCGCCCGCTTGGCATTAGGTACTTAAGGAATCGGGATAAAAGGTAGCCTATGTTCTTTTCCATGTCAAAGGCTATATGCATGACAAATTTCATCCAAATCCGTTCAGCAATTTTTGCGTGATTAAGTAACAAACATCCACACATTCACATTTACAATATTAAGCGCAGGCCACACCGCCAGCTAGCGGGCGGGCAGGCTAGGCGGGCGGGCGGGCTAGGCGGGCGGGCGAAGCGAACGAAGGAAACTATACAAACTACGCGAAATATTGGCGAACTAAACTATGGGGTTCACACCGAAAACTACGGAAAGACGAGCGACGAGCGGAGCGGGCTAAGCGGGCGAAGCGGGGGTAGACCGCCGCCTAGCCCGCCCGCCCGCTAGCTGCCGGTGTGGCCTGCGCTTTAGTTAAAATATTATTATTAAGTAATAAAAGGCAAGGGGTTGTTTCGCGTTTTAAACTTTGTTACCTGGTCCTTTGGTTCCAGGTCCTGATGAGGTGACGATCAAGAGTGAGCAGCTGTACACAATTCTCAAGAGTGGCAAGCTGAAGGTCATGATTCTGGATGCGAGGCCAGGGAAGGACTATGTGGAGTCCCATATTATTTGTCCGGCGTGTATCAGTGTGCCTGAAGAGGTTATCTCTCCTGGGTAAGGGTTTTAGTGGTTGTATAATAATAATAAGGACTTTATTGTCAGACCTTTTTGATTTTGAAAGATCGTCATCATCATCATTTCAGCCTATAGACGTCAACTGTTGGACATAGGCCTCCCCCGAGTGTCGCCACAATGAACGGTCCTGTGCGTCTCGCATCCATCGGATTCCTACATCCTTTACCAGATCATCGATCTACCATGTAGGAGGTCTTCCAACACTGCATCTTCCGGTACGCGGTCGCTTCGGCCCCTGCCCTGCCCATTCCCACTTAAGTTTGGCGTTTCTTCGTGCTATGTCGGCAATCTTGGTTCTCCTGCGGGTATCTTCATTTCTGATTCGATCTTGAAAGATACTGATCCATATTTATGTTAAGAACTATGTCAGTAAACCATAAAAAAATAAACATGAAAACCAACAATTAATCATTTTGACATTTGGAGCGCAATCCAGTGTCATCTTGGCTCATACACGATGCAACAATCAATCCTAACTTCCTGAGACTTGCCCGATGCACTGCCGGCCGTATCTCGGAAGCCAACAACATCCTAAGCGTAGCATATAGCATTGTCGGTCTTATAAAGTTCCCACTGTTGGGACTCAGGCCTCTTCTCTAGGAGAGAAAATGGGCCGTAATCCAACACGCGGGCCTAACGCAGGATGTCACAAGTCTGGGAATTTTTGGTTCTAGGACATGCCGGTTGCTTCACGATGTTTTGCTTCACCGTTTTGAGAGCAGTGATGATAAAATAAACTACACAAAGTAATCCGCCTGACTGTGTTTGAACCCGCGACCTACAACTCGTAAGTCGTGGCCATTACCACTCTGCCACCACTGCTCTCTTCTCATTCTAACAGCATCATTATATAGGGTTACTGGCAATTAGTGTACGATACTTAAACACGTGATTGTGCTCATGATAACAAACAATGTTTATTATGGGAACAAAGCCGAAATCGCGAAAAAAGTATCAGCTGTTCAGTACATTAGGCAAACATAAATGTACTGAACAGTGAACTTCGTGTGTTGTGGTTGGTGTGTATAATCATAAAATAAATAAATAATATTTTTAAATGGGCCAGATTAGTTTTAAATTGCACATTTATTTACTACAAAGAAAGATGATGAAAATAAAGTCTAATCTGACAGTCCTAAGCCTGAAAACCATGAAGGGAAATTTTCAATCGCTAAAATAACATTAACAGCATGGTTATCATCCATAATGCAGCAAATTAGATCTACAATAATTATCTATTGAACTCCGTGAATTGCTAATTAGCCCTCTTCCTCTCTCCTACATTTTGCTATGCTCACAGGGTCCATATTGATCTATGAAAATTTTCAAAAGTATCTATGTATACATATGGATTGCAATAAAGTATTGAGTAACGAGTATAATTGCTATTAACTCTTTGAATGCCGTAATTAGAGACACAATAGAAAGACAATTGCTTATGTCGAACTGTGTAACATAAGACATTCAAAAGGTTAATGGCTACTAACTGAGTTTTAATCGATTATTATCATTGCCCAACACTAGGTGAGATGGTGCCAAACTCGAGCCTATCAATGATTGTTTATTCTGCCAGGGTCACACATCCACAACCAAATACCACATCTTTACTGCTCTTCTATCACATAGAGGGATTGGTGAAATAAAGGAGATGGAGTACCCAGTCGCAAACCTATGACCCTGGGGAATAAGGACACGAAAAATTTCATTGAACCAGACCAACGCAAGCAGTTGAAGGTTTAAAAAAAAACCTTTATTGGTGATTAACCCTATAATCATCTATATTCTCTCTCCGATCCACAGGCAATCAGCAAACGTGTTAGAACAGAACCTCCCGGCCGCTTCCCGCCCCGTGTGGCAAGAACGCGCGACCATGGAGCTGATCGTCATGCTGGACTGGAACAGCACTGCCGTCATACCCGGCAAGACGCTGCACCTCCTCAAGACTATACTCCTCAAGGTTTGTGGTGTGTCTGTATAGCAAATAAGTATTGGACTTAAGGTGATACTGGGAGAAATGGAACAAGAATGCATGGTTTGGTAACCATTCATGTTTTTTAAAACCTTGCAAAATAAATATGATTTACCTTTCTTCTTCCTTTTCAGTGGGACGTAAAGGTCCATTACGCGCGCCAGCCGCTGGCGCTGTACGGCGGCTACGAGGACTGGCTGCTCAAGTACCCCGCCTTCACCACCAACCCGCAGTGTGTGCCGCCGCGACAGGACGACTTCATGGACGACATGCTAGGTAAGGTCCCGTACTCGCGCCCTGCACGGCGGCTACGAGGACTGGCTGCTCAAGTACCATTGCCAAAAAATTTACTAGAGCAGTATTTTTTACAGCAATAATAGTTTATTTCACACTGACCACTTTTTATCGTTGAACGCAACCGTATGGGTGATATTGACTACACCGTTACCATATTGCAACCACCAGCGACGTCCAGCGACTTCCACCAAGGGTCAGCACAATGACCGGTCCTATGCGTCTCGCATTTATCGGGTGGTCGCGACCCTCACCAGGTTCTCAGTTCCACTTTTGGGAGGCCTTCCAACATAACGGCTTCCGTTGATATGAAGACGACAGGGGTATGGTAGAAGGCTACTGGGGCCAGAGTTATCCGAAAGGACGCTCGAGCCCCGGTATGAAGGCTTAAAGGAACGGGGTGGGTCTTTTAGTCAGTAAGAGTCTGACACAATCTCCCGCTCCGCCCAAGGGCGGGGGATGTCAATGCATGATTTTTCCCACCATAAAAAAAAAAAACGGGTGTGGTAGAAATACCTCGCTATCGCTATTGTACGCGCGTGACTATATGGTGGTGACGTTACACGACAGTTGAAATTTTCACAGATGATGTATTCCTATTGCTGCTATACATTATTGTATAGGTAGTATTTGTCGCTTAATACTAAAAAAACAGAATAAAATAAATATTTAAGGGGGTTCCCATACAACAAACGTGTAATTTTTTTTCTACGGACGGCTCGGAATCCTTCGTGCGCGTGTCCGACTCGCACTTGACCATTATTTTTAGTATATGCAAATGTCTGGTTGCAGGTGAGATCGAGTACCCGACGTGGTCGGAGCTGAGCCCGGCGCCGGCCGCGCGCGCCAAGCCCGGCGAGCCCGTCGTGGACCGCGCCAGTAAGGTAACTGCTCACAATTGTACACATCCTATCATTCCAGCGGTTCAATATTCATGACTCTGCTCAATGTCGTGTGAAAGAAAGAAGAATGAAAATCAATTTATTTGACACGACACAAGGTCAAAAAGAGAGTTAGGTAAACAGGAAACAAAAACAAAAGGACCAAACATTTTTTTTGTGTTTTGCTTTTTTTATGTGAATATATCATCCAAATGACATCCCCCGCTCTTGGGCGGAGTGGGAGATAATATCAAACTCTTACTGACTAAAAATCTACCCCGTTCCTTCGTTCCCTCTCCTAGAGAAAAGACCTGAGTCCCTACAATGGGAACATTATAAAGCCGATTATGCTATGCTCGTTGCCTTTACCGAGGGGGGAGCCTCCCTTTCGAAAACAGACCTTTGACCCCAGTAGACTTCGACCCAACTGGGGCCCCGTGGATGCTGACAACTCCTTGAGGCGCGCGGGAACAGTACGCGCCGTCAACGACTTGGGCTCATATACTATTGTGTGCCTCACGACTGCGGCTGATGTGTGTAATGTGGTTGTGCTGTATTAATGCTTACGAGAGACTGGGCTGAACTTACCTGCAGTATGCCAATCGGGCGGTGGGCACTTGAGAACCAGACAAAACACCCGTCTGGTCAGAGGATGCTCACTTTTCAATCAAGGTTTACGGGACTTTATACTCTGTTTGCCATTAAAAGTAACACGTATTATGTGTTTACTTTCGCAAACTGCATACAGACTGATATCCTTCGGATCATAGTTAATTTGTTGTGCTAATCTCGTTCTGTCCTTCCTGCAGGCTGCAGCAGTGCAGGTGTACACGGAGCGCGCGCGCAACATGCAGCTGATCCTGGAGCAGCAGGAGCGCATCGCCGACACCTCGCTCACGCTGGAGATGCAGCGGATAGAGGCCGAACAGGTATGGAACAGTTTCATAATATAATATTGCACAAATTTTATCTTGTTGATAGGGCTCAGATTTGCTTGTTAAGATGTAGGATAGGTATCGCTTCTCATTTGTATATTAAGAAACCAATTAGCTACTTGTTACACATTCTATCCCATTCTATCAAATTATTTTTAAGGTAATTAAGGTAGAAAAAAATCGCAGTACTAATTGAATCCTGAATGATTTTTAATGCAATGTTTTAATAGACTTAAACCTTGCCTTTCTAATGAATCCAGTCTGAGACACATTGGTAAGATGGTTTCCGTGATGGGCATAAGTAAAAATAACATTCGTGTTTTAAATATTAGAATTATTATACTATATGTGGCTTAGAAAAGAATGCTTTGAAACAACAACAATATTTTTTTCTTTTTGGTGGGAAATCATCCAGTGACTTCTCCTACTCTAAAGTGGAGCGAGAGGGCGTATCAGACTTTTCATCATCATCATCATCATCCTCATCATTTCAGCCGACAGACGTCCACTGTTGGACATAGGCCTCCCCCAAGCGTCGCCACAACGAACGATCATGTGCGTCCCGCATCCATCGGATTCCTGCTGCCTTTACCAGGTCGTCAGTCCACCTTGTAGGACAGACTTTTACTGACTAAATAATAATACCACAGCTCTCTCAGTAGCCCTTTGCGTTCCAACGCCTAACAAACAATAACGTGATTTTGACTTAATTTTTCTTTTCCACTTGTCAGGACTGGGAGAAAGTACGAGAGCAGCGAGAAGGGGAGGTGCAAGAGGAGCTGCGGTCAATGTTCAAGCTGCGGGAACAGGAGATCATCTCGCAACTCATGCAGCTGGAGAATAAGCAATATGATATGGTATGTTTTATACGGTTGACCGCACCTTTTGAACTGAGATAACCGCCCTTGCAGGCAGGCACTCTCCATGTTCAATTTTTACCAGGGTGAAAAGGCTCAGGGGCTGTGGCCCCTGCAAAGCACACGTCATGTTAAGACATGACGCGGTAAAATGACAGTTGTGCGTGCGTGAAAGGCGGATCGAGCTATGTACAAGAGAATCGGCGCCATTATCAACCTTTTCCATAATAATTCTTAAAGTAATTTTTATTTTTGGTGTACAATAAAGAATATGTCTATCTTTCTAAATGATATTTATTTTGCAAATAGGGTTTTTTAAAAACACTTTTACACATCAATTTTTTCGTAAGTTTAAACTAGATGAGGCCGGTGTTTCCTGAGAAGAAACTCCAAACTCAGAGGTCAAAGTCACTTTTAAAGTCCATACAACAAACAATGAAGTTGAATTTGAACGTAAATGCATTTCTGATGTTAGGTTACTTCTAGGCTAGCGTGCTCCATCATCGACCACATCACCGCATACCATTAGGTGAGATGGTGGTCAAACGCAAGCCTGTCAATAATGATAAAAAAAATAATTACGGGCCAATGTTAATAAACTACGTTGTATTCAGGAACAAGAGAACCAAAGTCTTCGTGAACAGCTGGAAGAGTACCAAAGGAGGGAACGAGAGGAAGCGGAGAAGCTGGCCGAGACCATCACCAGCTCCACCGAGGAGACGGAAGTGGCCGATGTTGAAGGTAAACCGAGTGGGTTCCAATTATATTTCACTATATTTTTTATTTTATAATTTACCATAATTAATTTTTATCATTAATCTCATCACTCATGATGAGTGTCACAGATGCTGCTATTTACTTAGTCACATACTGGGTCTAAACAGTTAAACGAGTTTACCATCGAATTGAAAAGAAAAAGATTTTAAATTATTAATTATTTTTTTCATAATTAGTTTGAATTATTTTGTCCGATTGAAGGAAATCGAAGAAATTTAAGGGAAGGAATCGACAAAGGTCATCTTCCTGCCCTATTCCTGTTTTATTTAGGGTCGGCGACAAAGGTGTAAACTACTAATACGATTCTCTGGTAATATTTCTGCTGTTAGCAACATTTCAAATCTGAAATATATACTTGATTGACAGTTAAAACATCTGTAACTATGTAAAGAATTAGAATTGGGGTGTTTTAAATCCATGTACAATTTGCCATCATTTAAAACCTATGTTCATGCAAAAAAGTCGGAAATTTTTGATTTTGTCAGATAACACCTTTGTCTACTTAACCCTTCAATGTGTGTTTATATTTTATCAGATAAAACTAAGTTCGAATGTGATAGTGAACTATGTACGCCTCAAAGAGATGTCAGAATTGAAGGGAGGCCGGCAGGACCGATATCTGCAAGGGCTGCGGCAATGTTGGAAAGAGACCTTGACCCTGGAATGCAAAGGTCAACTGAAGAGACAAGGGTTTGTTTTGGTCAGCAAAAGCCTGACACGCCCTCTCGACTGCGAGCTACCCATTGCTCGACATCCGCAAGCCCGCGTCTACCGTGATTGGTAGCCAGGATTGGAATCTCGGTGCCTGGGGCGTGAGCATGTTTGTTTCCTCTTTCGAGAAGGAGGTGACCGCCTACCATTCCTTCTCGCTAGTAGTTTTACGTCCGTTCACTTCATCCTAGAGTGCGAGACGATTTTTTATTATTTCCTAAAATTGAAGTAAAAAAGATGCCTGTTTCTGTAAAGCTAGATAAAAATAGAGCATCACTACGCCGTGTAGACGGTCCATCGAAGGACGATGGTGGCCTTCTCCGCTTCTTCCGGCGTCCATGATGCCTTGATGTTCTTCGACATGCTCTAATATGTTTTCGCCTCCTCAGAACGTCAACGCCTGCTTTCGGAGCAAGCGACTGCAGCTCGAGAAGTCGCCGCTGCTCGGGCGCGAATCGCAGCCGTGCGCTCGCAGCGCGAGCAGCTGGACCGCACGCGCGAGCTGCTGGAGGCGGAGCGCAAGCGCAAGCTGCAGCACGCGCGCGACAACAGGAAGCCCGACCTGGACAAGCCGCAACATGGAGTGAGTCATTGTTGCTACACGAACTTCTAACAATAAGTGCTCTTCGCCCGCATGCACTTCAACTAGCACGAAAGGGGTATGGTCTATTTGTGTCATGTTGAGCTGGTTTCCAACGTTGTGTAATATCGTAAACCCTGTCTTATCGAGTAATAATTTCCACCTGTACTTCCTCATCCTGTACCTTCTTCTAAAAGCTCTTCTCCCGCATGCACAAAAGGGGTATGGTATATTTGTTTGATGTTGAGCTAGCTTCTGACAACGCGTAATATCACATGAGAAAATATGTTAGCTCGCACGTCCTCATCCTATACGATTCCTTGAGACCTTGCAACGAAATGTCACCACAGTTGCAGTATTGGGACGACTCCCACCCTAAACTTCTTCAAGATTCCACTCGACAGATCTAATAACTAGAAGCTAGCTTTATGTAAATTCATATCTTGAACTAGATCTTACCCTATTAAACTCTCGATTATAATCTTTATCTATCATTAGAAGATTTACTGGATTAAAACTCACTCGCCTCCGTACATTAACTATTAAATCATCAGCCTTTTTAATCTTCCCACTGCTGGGACTCAGACCTCCTCTCTAGGAGAGGATATAGGCCGTAATCCACCAAGCGGGCCCATTGCGGATTGGTGAATGTCACATGTCTTCGAATTTTTGGTTCTAGTCAATGCCAATTCCTTCACCGTTTTGAGAGCAGTGGTGATGAAATAAATTACACAAAGTAATACGCCTGTCTGGGTTCGAACTCGCGACCTACAACTCGTAAGTCGGAGCCATTACCACTCGGCCACCAATCTCAAATCACTGTGTACTATACCAAGTTTGTTTTACAAATAGTGGTAAGAATAATAGTCGCATACGTGATCAATTGATCGTTGCGAACAAGTACGCGATGCTTAGTAAGATGATAATTCCTTGTTCGTGATATTACGCATCGTCTGAAGCCAACTTAAATTGTTTGTGTATGTCTTTGAATGGGGAACCATTATTCTGGGAACTATGCATGTTTGTTTGCACCCTATGTTAAAATGTTGTCCATTAATTCACTAAACATTACAATTTAACTGTCTGCAAAATAGAAATGGGGTGTCAATCTAGTGGGATTCAACCAGGCCAAAAGGAGCCCTTTCACTTTGGTTCTTGCTTCTCAAAATGTGTTTTTTGGAGTGCACAAAACGCCTTTAGTTCTTGGGAGTTGAAATTTCCTTAAACTTTAATTTTGGGCGGTTCATTAAGTCCAAAGCCAGGACAACTGCTAGGAAACTTGGCGTAAGTCCGGTGGGACTTCACACCAGGGCACCTTCTAATCTTTTAGAAAGATACAATACCCATACAACGATGAACTAGATTCCTATGACTCTATGGTCAGATATGTCCAGTGAACCGACATCATCAAGAAATCATCTTAACCTCATTTGGAATAATATAGTATGAAATAAAACATTTTACATACAATCTAATCCAAACATTGAGCACTAAACAGTAGTAGGTAACTACTAATTTTCTTCTTTCGCATAAAAAAAAAATAACTGTTTTGAGCATTTTCATTGTCTTGCGGGTTCAATTTCTGTAGGGATTAAAACAGAATTTAAGCTGGAGCTAAAACTAATAGGAATGCACGATCGCAAAGTAGATAGAGGCAGTAGGTCAATAGTTTACGTACAGCAAGTGCAAGTGCATACGCCGTACATTTGTTTGATAGCTGTACGTTTATGTGTGCGTGCGCCTATTTTTTTTTAAAACTTTATCTACAATAGTGGTACATATGCGCATTATACAACAAAGCATTCTCTACCAAACAACTTATGGTTTAACTAAAACTTCACTGTAGTAGGTTTTTTTTAGTGAAAACATTCATATTTAACAGATATTTGAAATAGAATGAAGGATCATCAGTATTAGGTACTTGAAAAAAAAAATATTATAATAGTTTTCACTCAATGAAATGAGCCGAAAATCGCATGACAATAAAAATGCTTTTAGTGTGACTGTTAAGCAAATAAAACCAATTTTTCAAATTTATTCACTACTATACTCTGTTCAAAATAACATTAGAAATTTATGAAAACCTTTTGTTACTGTCCGTTCAACCGATTTTGACTTATTACGTTAGTGACATGACAAATAGTAATAATTTATTGTTTCAAAAAAATAATACAACACCTTAAAATTATTGTTGACATTTGAGTTGCACATTGAATTAAAGCTAGTGAGGAACATCTGTGTCTGAACTAGATAAAAAATCTGTATTTCAGACATCAGCGAAATGGCAACTGCAATACATAGTTCGTCTAGTAACCACTTTTTTTGCTTTAAAGCCATCGTTATGCCTACGAAATAGAAGTTAAAATCGGTTGAAGAGACAGTAAAAAAGATTTCTTTAAATTTCTATTCTTAACGCGAATCGGGTATAGACTGTAGTTCATACTGACACAATAACTTCCCCCCGTAACAAAGTAATGATGTACAGGACGAAGACGGCGACTCTTACATGATGTCCCCCGATAGCCCGGCGGGCGGGCTCAATAGGTCACACTCCTCGCCTAATATCGCTAAGGTAATCCATTCAATGTCACTTACATAGCTTGTGTTCTCGCTTTTGTGTGTTGCATGGGTGTAATCAGCCGGGAAATGGGTTTTTTGACGTTGGGAAATCATTAACCGTCTATGCCGGATAAATCCGACAAAAAATCGCACTTACTCCATCTCGTCAGCTCTTCAGTCACCTATGAGGATTGAAGAGCTGATAAGATGGAGTATCGTTCCAAACACACGACCCTAGCGAATAGGACTCAAAAAGAATAAAACTACTACTACTGACTCCCTACTGTATTTACTCGTCGGAACAATCCGACGCAAGTAGTTAGAAAGTTAAATAACTTCCCCCGCTCCTCCCAAAGCGAGAAGGTGTATCACAACTTTACTAACTATAACCAGTGTTTCTTCAGTTGCTCTATGTATTCAAGGGCAGAGGTGACCTTTGAAAGGTTCTGCAAAATAGTAATTCTTGTATTTTTAAGCAATATTAGCATTCACATCCCAGTCTCAATTAGTCTAACACGGCGTCTTACGTGCGCGTTTTGACGCGAATTCAACGCGATGCGGTAGCTTTGTCCTACGCGCGTGCGAAGTGGACGTTACAACCACACTTTATTTAAAACAAGCCAAGCAAAGCAAGAGTACGCGCGAAAATATCTAACCAACTGATATCGTCCGCTTCGTTTTGCTCGTCGCCGCACCGCACCCACCTCAATAGAGTATTATATAACTGTTCATTCCTTTTGCACCGCTTCGCTTCGCAACCGCATTCACGTAATTCTATGTAGGACAACACGTAATACGTTTGTGTTTTCATAGATAGAAATTAGTTAATTTTTCAACATTTGACATTGAATGAAAGTGAGATGATATTGCGACTTGAATCCGGCACCGAACACCTCTATTAGTCACAAAATATTATTATACAAGACAACACTGTCTTCTTAATAGGTAAAAACTGGAACTAGTTTGAGATACCCGCTCCCGTGGGTTGCTAGTCGCCGCCCGTACACTCGCTGCGTACGCTTATATTGAACGAACATGTCCCGCGTTGAGTAGCTCGCGCCGTTTCCCGCCGGCGAACTGCCGGGCTTTCCTTTAGTACGAGCATCATGCTTGCTCGTTTATCTTTATGATTTGATGCACACATACTAAAAGATTCACTTATTTTAATCATTCCAGTCACCATTTCGTGTAATGATTCACATGAACATGTAAATACACTAGCTTGAAAGCAACTGTTGTCTTCTTTCTTCTAACCCCGCACCTGTTTATCAGGTATCTTCAGACGAAGAGGAAGTTAGCGTGCCGGCTTTCGACCGCAGCACGAAGCCAACGAAAGTGGCGCCATCTAGCGATCTGCATCAGCGAGACTTCCAACCAGTTTGGGGAGATGTGGTGAGTAACTAGTGCATCATTATTTTAATAATTCGAGCAATGGAACGAAGTATTCTCGAGGTCAAAGAACTGATCGTATAAGGAACGGTATATTTCGTTCCAAAACACAAATTGCAGACGTAGGTAACTCAGGGCAGATCACATCTGCCGAATTTCACAATAAATTTGGGCGAAGGTAACCACTGACGAGATTCCGAACATCAGGAGCCAGCGACACGGCAGACTCAGAAGGAGATGGCGTGACGATTTGGACTCCTTCCTTAAGGATTGGCCAGAAGTAGCTAAGGACAGAAAAGAGCGAAATAACGGAAGGGAACGCTGCAGTGGGACACAAGGAGCTCATAATAATAATAATTCGATCAGCCTGAAAATCTTATATTAAGGTATAAATTGTTAGACTAAACAGTCGATGAATGAGCACATCCCTATTATCGCCGCATCTCTTCGTCCCCGCACTAGCATCTTTGACAATTGAGAATTACGCGTCTTTTTGGACGTTGTACTTTTTCTGACTTTTTCAAATTGTAATTAAATGTTTTGCGTCTATAAACTACATTACTCACATGCATGACTAGCACAAAAGTCATGTGATAGTCGCAGTCTTACGTAGTTTTCAGCAAAACTCCCAGTCGCTAAGTGTCAAAGTCAAAGCATTTATTTCAAATAGACCATTTGCAGGCAATTTTGAATAGTCAAATGTCGGTCAGTCCAAGAAAAGTGAAGCTAAATTGTTTCTGCAGAGAGTAAAGTAAAATAAAAAAAATATGATACGAAACTTCGTTCCAAAAAAATATTATTAATTCCATTTAGGTTGCTAAACGTGCTGCTCACTTTTTAAACGTTATAGTTAAGAGTTACAAAAGACTGTTCCCGAAACGCCTGTGCATAACTATTTCCTAGACTACTAAGTACCACTAGAAGATTCATCTACAGGAATTAAAGGTTTATTATCAGAAGTACGATGATTTATTAAAAGCCAAAACTAAAAATTGAGACTTTTTTTACTCTAAAATTGAAGCTTTTATTTAATTCTTTTACTACTATATGATATAAATAGAGATACGGTCTCTTGCTTGAAAAAAGCCTACTAACTAGAAAATAAAGGAACTGAACTTTGCCGATCTGCATAAAAAAGTCGATGACGTAAAGAAAAATATTCAAATGTGCAATTATTACCTAGAGGGGTTCCTTCCAACGATACTGCCGGCCGTAACTGATAGGCTATTTGCTTAGCTCCTAGAACTAGATTCTTCAAACAGTGGAGGAACTCATCGTGTGGAATCCGGCAAACACAGCCAGACTTATTACTTATTGTAATTTATTTCATCACAACTGCTCTCAAAGCGGTGCAGGAAAACATCGTGAGGAAACTAGATTGTCCTGAAACCAAAAATTCAAAGACACACACTGGAGGCCTGAGTCCCAGCAGTGGGAACAATATAAGGCTGATTATGCTATGCTATCATCATTATTTCAGCCAAAAATCGTCCACTATTGGCCTCCCCCAAGCGTCGCCACAACGACCGATCCTGTGAATCTAGAATTCACCGCATTCCCGCGACTCTCACCAGGTCGTCGACTTTCCAACGCTGCGTTTTCCGGTGCGCGGACGTCACTCTAGAACCATTCGGCCCGATCGACCATTCGTTCTACGAGCAATGTCCCACTGCCACTTTCAAGATTCTCCGGGCCATGTCGGCGACCTTGGTTCTCATATGCTATGCTATAATTAAAAGCATACATAGTAGATACTCGTGCATTTCGATACGTTAAGCCGCTGGACGCACGCACTTTAATATGTGACTCATACGTCAGTGCATTGTTTGTTTGCGTGCAATACAGTTAGACTACACACAGTAAGACAACTCCGAGCTGACTAGAAATATTCGTAATTAATAGGGTAAAAAATCGTAAGACCGGTAAGGTTGGCGCAGTGGCTGATAGATTGGCTACTAAGATGCATGTCCGGGGTTCGATTTCCGCACGGAACAAATTTTTGTATAAATGGCCTGGGTGGTATGTGAGATTACATGTTTGTGAATGCGCCCATGATACAGTAGAAATCCCTAGACAACGTTAAAAAAAATGTAGAATGATTGATTGCTTTTAGAATATTTAATATTGAATGTTTGAAATTATTTCAAAAATAGTTCATAACATATCCAGGCCGACCTGAAAAGATCGATAAAAGAGTACCATAAAGAATTACGGGGAAGCTAAAGCCCAGAAACAAAAAAACGTTCATAATAAAAATAGTAAATCAGCTGAAAGTCACACAGTCAGGCAACACAGAGAGAAGTGTTGAAGGCTATCTCCCATAAACATCTCTTAATCATCACGCTAGCGCTTTCTACACTACAATTGCTATAGAATAGTACGGGTGACAGCTTACAATGTAGGTACCTATTCTTTTCTGTCATCTTAAAGATGCATATTTTCGTCCTCACTAAAAACACAATAAAAAAAACTAATATTTATTCGTACACTCACAATAAGCCTCACAATCAGTTGAAAACCATCGTCAGGCAACAACCACGGCTGGCATTTTTGCTGACCTGGACCTATTTAACGCAACCACGGGACACTATGTTAGATTTCTTTTTTTTTTAATCTTTAATGTCTATATGTTGTTTCTACATTGTCTGTATCTATATGTATCAAATAAAATAGTTTTTCTTTCTTTCTTGCTGTCATCCTATCCATGATATGTAAAAAAAGACTAGGGCCTAGAAATGGACCAAATTTGTTTAAAAACAAAGTTACAAGGGATCTCAATAGGAAACATCTTAGAGTTAACATTACAAAGCCTGTCAACTAGTGCCCTACTGCACGTTATGCACTGTGAGGCGTGGTTGCGATGACGAGCATCGGAGTCAAGGTGAGGAATCCCACTCCGTGCGCTAATCCGCCGCTAACTAGCCGCAAACGTGCCGCCATTACACGCTCATCAATTATAATAAACATGGAAGGGTACACCTCTCATTTGAATAAGTCTTTACGTCTATACTAATATTATAAAGGGGAAAGATTTGTATTTTTGTAAGTTTGTGATTTGTTTTATAACGAAAAAACTCAAAAAACCTATCACCCAAAAAAACATTATAAAAACTACTGGATCAATTTTTAAAATTACTTCACTAATAGAATGCTACTTTATCACTGACTGTCATAGAGACGCAAGTGAAGCCGCTGTGAAAAGCTAGTTGTAAAATAAAACCATGTACAATGTTTAGGCAGAAATACAGCTACACTACTTACCCGCAAATCTCGCTAAAACATCACAAATTCCATGTTTTCACATTTCTGACTGCACAAATACGAGAATGCCTTTTCCGAGGAAGAATAACGGCCATACCTTATGCTTCCGCGAAGCATCGATGCTCTGTTTTTCGGTTTGGAGTCTGAACAAAGCCTAAACATTTGGTTTGGATAGGTGAGCCCGTTCTTGAGTTATAAAATTACAACGAATAGTGGCATTGATTTTTATATATATAGATAAAGAAGTTGACGATGAAAAACATCATAAAAGTTGATCAATCGTAGTGAAAAGGTTCTTAAACCCCAGCACGACAAGACAAACGTGACAATGTCGCGACCCGCTAATCCCGCCAAATCGCCGCATATTTGGTGTCACATGGCTCGTCGCATGAATGTTTGTACGTCAGAGCTCGTACGAAGAAGTTCCACCACTTACTCCTATTCTGACACTACACGCGTTGCTGTTTTGCGCTTGAAGAGTTTAGGTGCCACAGAGTTAGGTGTAACTACAGGCACATAAGAATAAATGCAATGCCTCTGATAATATATAATAAAATAATATATAATATTCCACAACTATCACACAGCGCCGTCTAGGTCCAAGCTAAGCAGAGCTTGTATTACGGGTTCTAGACAACTGATAAACATACTTGTATATTTCTAAATACATACATATTATAGATAAATTACACCCAGACACAGAACAAATGAGCGTTGCTCATCACACAAACATTTGTCCTGGGTGGGAATCGAACCCACGACCTCCGGCACAGCAGTCAGGGTCACTAACCACTACACCAACAGGCCTGTCAAATATACAGCAGTAGTTAGTGTGTTTAAGACACATGAGGCATTTTATTGTCTGGAATAAGGTAGTTTCCAGGGTCAAAATAATTACATTTTATTTAGTCCGTATTTTAGATTATAAAAAAATATTGGACACGTATTTTTTCTTTTTTCGATTAAACAAAAAATAACAAAGATATAGCTCATTAAAGTTACGTGTGACGAAAAAATGTAGCACGACGTGACGTTACACGTAACTTTAATGGGCTATATCTTTGTAATTTTTTGTTTAATTTACAAATAAAAAAATACGTGTCCTTTATTTTTGAATAATCCAAAAGACGGACTAATTACATTTTTTACGGCAACTAGCCTATTGCGACACTTGCAGTCTCTAGTATTATGCTTGGTCTTAAGCGACAGATTTTTGTATTCGAGGCACATAAGATGCAACAAAACAAAAAAGACTGCCACACACACAAGGAATTGCTCGTAGGTAGATACATGTTTCGTCAGGGAATCGAACCCGCGACACGCTACGCAGCAGTCGTGTCGTCAGACTGATGGCAAGAGCCCTGCTAGGTATACCTTTGCTATGTCAGTTATTTTTAGGCAGCAATAACCAGCATAAGATGGATCACCTCCTTAATTGCTACGGCACGTCTCTCTTTTTACGGCTTTCATCGTCTTCTTTCGGGTAGAAATGCTCATGTATGTCCTCCGTTCTGGACTACATGGAGGGGTCCGTCAGACTCGTTATGACTAAAATCACCCCGGTGTACCCTCCCACACTCCGGGGCCTGCGGGTGGAGTGTGCCTTCCTCAGCCCTGGACTAGTGCTAACCTCACCCTGTATCGGGAAGTGACTCTCTTAAACGTCAAAAAGAGGCGAGCGTGAAACACTACGCGCCACCATCTCGAGTCCTCATTGATTTGGCGACGGATTCCCCTAATCCGTTCTTCCTGGACGTTATCAGGGAGGTTGGAAAAGGGGGTTTACCCGCTTTTCCACGACGCGCGGTGTGCTTGATAAAGGGCTGGCGAGAACTTCTAATCTCCAACCTCAGCAGTTACCCAAGCACACGTTAAATAAATCATAAAAGCAAATATCATACGTCAAAATCAACGTGACAAATGTCGCGGCCGCCTAAGCCTGCCGAAACGCCGCACATTCCATGTTATCACATGGCTGGTCGCGTGCATACGCGCTGTAGGGCTTCCGAGCCACTCCAAATATTTGCAAGATTATTACTACTGAACCTCACATGTTTGTAAAGCTGTTGCTAATTATCATAATTAGTTATGGGGTGATGTGTAGTTAGAGCAGTGGTGGCCAAGTGGTAACGGCCCCGACTTACGAGTTGTAGGTCGCGGGTTCGAACCCAGCCAGGCGCATTACTTTGTGTAATTTATTTCATCACCACTGCTCTCAAAACGGTGAACGAAAACATCGAAAGTCCCAGAACCAAAAATTCGAAGACATGTGACATTCACCAACACGCACTGGGCCCGTGTGGTTACGGCCCATTCCCTCTCCTAGAGAGGAGGGTTGAGTCCCAACAGTGGGAACATTGAAAAGGCTGGTGATGATGATGTGTAGTTTGGATTCCTTATGACTAAGGTAGGCGCCAAATAAACGTGGAATAACGGTCATTGACCCTTCTATATTTATTGATATTCTTAAAAACGGAATTAAAGACATAAAGCTGTCTTGAATCGACATCTATCATGATGTTTTACTTTTTCTGAAAAACAATTGTTGATGGTTTTTCGGGTATCTTCGATGTATTGGAGATATTTGGAAAAGGTCAATGTATTTTATTTTTAGTTAATCTGGCGCCGCCTTGTATAAGGACTTGTTTCAGGCTTCGCCCGCGTGAATGTCGGTTTCTCCTTACAAATATTGAACTCCCTGTTCAAACCCTTTGTGTGCATTTTGAGAATAAGAATGATTTATTTGTAAACATAGGTGTGTGCGGTGTTACAGGTAGCTAGATCCTCCATGTTTTGCCCAGAGGCGTACAAATATATATTGAACATTGTCCGGTTTCATTTAACTTTTGAGATCAAATAAACTTTAACATTATTTATAAATTCAAAATTAATTGGCACATCATTGCAAATCAAATTAAATTATTTCAATAAATGTCACAGAGTTACATGTCATATTAATACTAATGTCAAATAAAATTTAGGACCATCAAAATAGGTCAGCAGATATGAAATTTTCATAAGTAAACTTTTATAACACTAATAACGTCGTTATTAAGGGGTATAGTCCCTTGGACCATCTGGCCGAAATTATGTGAACGCAACTCTCGCACTCGCCTAGGCGGCAGTACGCAAATCTGTGCATTTATTTGCGGCCAGCAGCGCTCGGAAAGCGCTTTAAATCCATTTTCTCTGCGAGATATTGATTGATTTACATATGCAATGTTCATTTTGAAGAATATTTAACCACCAATTTTTATGTGTAAAAATGTTTCTAAAGGTCCAAGCCGTTTCGAAGGAGTAGGGAAAAGTTGCGAGAAGTGCGCGTTTTTTTTTTTTTGACAAAAGTATTAATTGCACGAAAAAATCAAATGTTGATATTATTGTTCATGAATCTACAATAAACATATATTTTTTTCAAACCAATTGACCTAGCCGTTACGGAGGAGTAGGCCTCAGAAAATCACTGTTTTATGGCACTTTTCGGGCGCTTGGCCCTTAATAGGTACATCGGAAAATCTCTTAGTCCTCACCTACGACGTAAGAGAAAACCCTGTGTAAAGTTCTACGATTCTAGTCCCCATAGATTTGGCTGTGCGTTGATATGTCAGCCTTTAGTCTAAAGCCGTTTTTCTTGTTTTCTTTATATAGCTCCATCTATATAACAGTTCAGTTTAGGTCATCAAATCGCATTAAGAACTCATGGTAGCACTGCAGGGACCACAAGCGTAATTTTGTTTTAAAACATTTCCTAAAGCCATTTCTTTTTCAAGTTGAACTTTAAATAACAATCCATCAACGTCGTTACAAAATAATAGGCGAGCTATTAGTGTGACGTATGTCAAGTATTATATTATACACCCGCAATGCATTAAGAACTGTTTTTCAGTGTAAAATACTCTTGAACTGTTAACCTTTAAAAGGAAATTCTGGTTTGAAGAATAAATTCACATAAAACTTTTAATTAACATGCCATAAAATAAAATTATATGATTTATAGAGATTATAATATGATTATATTATATATTTATATTAATAGAGTGAATAGGCTCTTAATAAACTAGTGCGCCTCACCATCAAAGATTGCATCGCTACTTACCATTACTATGCGTTCCAAATGAGAATAGGAAAGTCAACGAACTCGATCTGTCAAATTTTGATTGAAAAGTACGGTTTGCAAAAAAAGCTTATTTGCGTTTTAATGATTTTGTTTTTGTTTAACTTTAACAAATTATACTACATACTTCTTTTTATTTTCTTTACTGGCTACATTTTAAATACAAAATACAAATTCAAAAATTCAAATTCAAAATTCAAATTGCCAGCAGTGTATCTTCGTGCGACTTGACGTATCCAGATTGAATTTTGTTATAAATACTGGTAATAATGCCTATTTTGATTTAAAACAACAGTTAGTGATATAAATATTAAAAACCTCTATTATCCATGTTTTATTTTATAAGGGAAAGCAGCAGTGATGATGACGGTGATGACGCCACTACTCAGACACTTCACACAGTTACGTAAAGATCAGCTAAATTGAAGAACTGGATTTTGATCAGAGATTTTTCGTTCATGATTCGTAAATAAATTTAATTTAATTAATTTTTTTTTTGCTCACCCTACTCAATTTCTTCGATTTGACAGTAAGACGTAACGTCACAACATGGCCGGCGCTCCTATTCTCATTTGGAACGCGTAGTAGGTGGGTTCACAGTCAAGCACTAGCTTAAATCAATTTAAAAAAAAAATATATGGGACGAGGTGGTAAGATAACCTAACTTACCGCATAGGTTGGTATGATAAAATAATACTTTATATATACATACTTTGCCCAGTGAGAAAATATAGCATACTTAATTATCTTTATAATGTTCCCACAGCTGGGACTCAGGCGTCCTCTCTACAGGGCCCCATCTAAGGGGGGGCATTCCGGGCATTTACCCAGTACGGCAAAATTGACTTATTCCTATCTTCCAACCTAGCAAATAGCCATCTACTGAACCCAAGTTGGCAGGTTGGGAATTTTATGTGCCACCTTCCAATCTACTGCAGGTTGGATAGTGGACATATTTAAGACTTAGACTCATGACTTATATGGTTTTGTGTACCGATGGCGGTGGAAATTAACTTTGCCCGGATCGGCTTTTTTTATGGTGTGGAAAATCATCCAATGACAACCCCCGCTCTTGAGTGGAGCGGGAGATAGTGTCAGACTCTTACTGACTAAAAAACCCACCCCGTTCCTTCAAGCCTTCATACCGGGGCTCGAGTTCCCTTTCGGATATCCCTGGCCCCAGTAGGCTTCGATCCGGTTAAGCCCCTACTGTTGCTGACAATTCCTTGAGGCGCGCGGGAACAGTGCGCGCCGTCGACGACTTGAGCTTGGTCAGAACAGTTACCGGGCGGTCGGACAGCGAGCTACCCATTGCTCACTGCCGGCGGAACGGCTAAATAGATAGGTCAGGCCCAGTCTCTCTGAGAGGAAATGTAACATGAGTCACCACGTCGTGGGGCCATTGCTACCGGTGAGAATTGGCCGAAGTCGCATATCTTCGAATTTTAATTTTTGTTTCTAAGACATTCCGGATTGGACGTTTCCTCGCTATGTTTTCCTTCACCGTTTTGAAAGCAGTCATAGCTGTGAAATACATTACTTAAAATTAATCCTATGTCTAGGCTTGAACCTAGGACGCACAGATATTAAGTTGGGCCCATTACCTACCACTGGGAAATTCACTAACAATATAAGCTAAATAAAAAAATAACTGCTGGGGGTCTTAACCTTTATTAAACCTTATTTTAAAATTATTATTACTCATTCACCAAATATAGGTAATTACACAAAGAAATGACTTAAATTGATCAACATATGTACGAGATTATGTACAGACGTACGTCAAATTATCATGGACAAGGACGATGATCGACGCGTATTACTTTCCAATCACAACCAGGTTTATAACCGTGACGTCATACTTGACAGTTTATTAATAACTACATTCAAAAAAATAATAAAAAAAATGCAATAAATATCTGTTGTGTTTATGGCACAGCAGGGTATGACATTTATGATTCCTTGCGCGCCATTCCACATTGTATACCTACTCCAATCAAAAGAGGCTATTTGCGAAGTGATCCTAAGGTCGCATACCCTAGTGATCCTTTTCAGCTAATGTCTAACTTAGAATCAAACCAGTACTTCTTCTTTTTCTAACTATTGATTATTATCACTACTAATTTTGTCAGACCAATCATCGCACGCCACAATTATGGCGGTAAATCCCTTCTTTGAGGCGTGGCCGGAAAGACCTCACGGCGTCTTCACCTTCCGCATGACGCAGGTTCTCACCGGACATGGTAAGTTCGGTAGGTTCTTGCACCGGATTCGTGCGAAAGTGACGCCCGAGTGTCGCCACTGTGCGGAACGCCCGGAGGACACGGTCGAGCACACAGTGGAAGTGTGCCCCGCTTGGGCAGAGCATCGCCGTGCCCTCGTGGGGGCGATCGGTGGCGGCGATCTCTCGCGCCAGCAACAGCAGGAGTTGTTAGCAACAGCAGGGGCCCGGCTAAGTGGAAGCCTACTGGGGCCAGGGTTAGCTCCGAATGGCAGCTTAGCCCCGGTATGAAAGGCAAGAAGGAAAGAAGTAGGTTTTTTAGTCAGTAAGATTCTGACACTATCTCCCGCTCCGCCCAAGGGCGGGGGATGTCATTTGGATGATTTTTACCCATCAAAAAAAATCTCCATATATTTTATACATTAATCCAATATATTTTTGGTGTAACCCCATCTCTAACGATAAAATTAAATTTTCTAAAGATTCGAACTAATTTTTTAATAAACTATTTTTTTTTTAATAATTAACTAAATTACTACAGCCGATCAATTAGTCCCGTCTACCAAACCACTAGGTAACATAATAAGCTTCAGGCATTATGATTAATGTTCCCTCGACCACCGCAATACGTTTGCGATTTAAATAATAGTTGTTCTGACCTCGAAATTCGTTTATTATATTATTATGAAAGCTGCAGGAACGGGCTGTTGGGGTTAAACGTTATAGGTCAGTCTTGGTAAAGGTTACGGCTTTATGGTGTAGCCAGTTGTCGTAAACCGTGCATACAATTGTTATTTTAAATGGTAACATTTTTCGTCACTCAATAATTTAGTTCTCATCGGTCGAACCTTTTCCCAACTGTATGTCATTATTCTTCCTTTTACAGCCAAAATATTATAACAGGAAACACTTTGTGAAGTTATTAACAGTTTAGATTATAACCTACATATATCTATTAGTAATTATATTCTACCTCAAATAATTTCATTTACAATGCTTCACCTGCCGTGGTCACGGGTGTCTGTTATATGGATTTTTTCACAAGGAGTTACTGCCTTCCTGACCCAGACGATCCAGTTAACAAGTACCTAAAATGCCCTACTAAACCTTTTCCCAATGCCTTAATTATTATTTACAACCAACAATAGTCATTGCGCGAAAACTGTAGTGAACAGTTTTCTTTGACAAGTTTAATACTATCACCCCAGTACTCGTATTTGCTGACCAGCGTCAATACATCGCGTGCTAGCCTGACGTGCAGGGTAGTGTGCGCGTAAGATATAATCCCTCGACGATACCACGTGCCGCACGCGAACACCGCGGCTTAGCGCTTGAGTAGCTGAAGACCACGTCATTGGTTAATTGCAATCACTTTCTTCTTCTACAAGTTTAAATTTTAGCATAGCATAATGTTGAAATCAGTCGTTTTATTATTCTCTTTGCTGGGACTCAGACCTCCTCGCTAAGAGGAGGTCGTAATCCACCAAGAGGACCCAGAGCTGATTGGTGGATGTCAAGTGTCTTCGATATATTAAATCTTTTGGTTCTCGGACATGATAATTTCCTTCACCGTTTTGAGAGCAGGGGTAATGAAATAAATTACACAAAGCAGAATAGAATCGAATAAACTTTATATTTTACAGGGTAGAGTAACAAAACTTTATTAAACATTGAACCCCAAGCGAATGCGTTCGCTTGGGGTTTAACTTAAATTAAAGGAATAAATTTGAACTTAAATCTATGAGTACAGTAGCGATCTTATCGCTGACAGCAATGTCTACCAGACAATCTAGGATAGATCGTAAGAACTTAAAATAAAACAGGAAATACTAAATGGCTAATGCTTGAATCCACGAAAATCTGGGCCGTTACCACTAGCCCACCATTGCTCTTAAGTTTTAATTATAATTAACAGATTACGTAGACTATTTCTGTACCGTCCTTCGTTGTGATATGATTTCATGATCCCAGCAGCTCATAATGGCAATAGAATAAACACGTGAGCGAAGCTGAAAACAGAATTTAGTAGTTAATTAGATATACAATCCGAATGGGGTGTTTAGACCCATATGGCATTAAGTCTGCCCCTGTACTCTTGTTTGCATACAGATTAAATAAATAAATATATAAATAAAGATAGCATAAATATTAAATAAATAAAAATCTATTTAGCTAGTTGATGGTTCGAAAGAGTTATCGCAAATACAGGTACGTTTTATTCTGTAAAAGTCTGATACAGGGGATGTCCGACATTTACACTCGCTCCACCTTGAGTAGAAGACGTTATCTGATAATGTCCCACCTGTAAGATCTATCTAATTAACGTATTAGTACGACTGGACAAAGGCTTTCGTCTCTTTTATTGTGAAATTAATAAGAATGGGATACGAGCACACGGCAAACTGCTGGATATCAAGGAGAGATTATGGAGAACCTCAAGCAGCAGTACTAATAAAAGTCCTTATGAGCGAATGTTTGGCGGACGGTTATGAAATACTCTCAGTGTTCAATTTAAGGCAAGGATAATATAATGGATGCACGAACGCCTACTGGTGAAGTAATGCCTACCCGCACATTCACAGGTGGGGGAGAGGGTCCAACTAAGGTTTTGTTTTGGAATCGTCGTTAAAATATTAGGACAATTGCATTACGAAATAAAAACAGGTTCAGGACTGGAATGCAAAAGGCTTATCGATCAGATGCTGCAAACTACGTGCTTACCTTAGAGCGTCTTGCCGATTTGGTACGGAGGTGTTGGGTATACAACCTTATCCGTCTTTACATTCATTAAGCTTCTTTATGACATCTTGTATGTCATTCATTGAAAATAAAGTGAAACGCACTGTACACGACTATTTATTAATTTCACAATAAATACACAAAAGTCTCCTTTTTCCATACACGTATCTCTTTGGCCTTGCGGGCCGAATAGCGGGCCGCCCCTAAATATCCTTATCCCCCGTTTTCACAATACGACTTCTTCCATACTTCACTCCTCCCGCTTTTCTAGAAAAAATATATTTCGCATTATCATAGCCCGTCCGTTTTGATCTTCCCCCTTCTCATAAGCCATCGACATTCATCATACATATAATGGCAGCTATATTTTTCTAGACGAAACTTTCCAAAAAGGTTTGCTACAGCGCCGGTCTCGCCCTGAGCACACATACCCCATCAATCATGCCAATGTTTTGTTAACCAAACAGTCTACACGCGCCTTTTCTTATGCATGGGGTGTACTTACACGAAAAATATGTGGACACTTTGGAAAATACACGTATAAGACGATGCATATTTGCTCCTATGCCTGATATCTCCCTGGCCGTGTAGAATTGCCATTCCCTCGGATAATGTGAGTAAGGGCTAATTTCACCGAGACACCTTGGCGGCACGACCAGTCGCTGCTACCATCAAAATATAGCTCTATAGAGAGTTACTAAGCTGGTGTCCGTTTGGTTGTGCCACCAATTTGGTGGCGTGACCAGCTCGGACGTGTGGCGACTCTGATGTCTGTATGGTGTCTAGTTTGGTAGTCGCCCACGGCCTCGCATCCCAAGGGGTCTCGTATAAGCGAGGCTTTTTTTTATAACATTTTTACCACTATTTGCTGATGATGACTTTTTAGTTTTACGTTTTATTTAAAGCTTAAATGTATTAATCATTAACTTGCATGTGTACATCCTTTGTTGGAGGTCCTTAATAAATAAATGACCAGCTGATGTTAATGAAATAAATTAGCTGATGGTAAGCGACGAAGTGGTCGAACACTGGGTTGCGACAGTGGCTGTCTTGTTTTCGAATTTATGATTTTCTTTCATAAATTCGAAAACAAGACAGCGACTGTTTTGTTGAACGTTTCGTTGACGCGCCTTCGCCCTCCTTTGAATAAGACCACTCTACACTTCTGGTAAAGGAAAAAAAATGCACCTGTATTTGTACACAGCTTGTGCTGTTTTTTTTTTTTTTGGTACAATGGCGTATTGAGAGTACTTTATTACACTTATTAGACATATATATATCTATCGAATAATATAAAAAGCAATAATGAACAACACATGTATTCCTAATTTATCGAGTACCATTTTAAAAATCCGGAACTCTCCCGATGATTTCTTCTTATATTTAGTAGCGATAACAAACACAAACCAATAATCTACAACCCGCTAGAAAAAAGACACTGTACTTAAAAACATAAAACAAAACCTACAACTGACAGACACATAGTACATACATAAGTAATAGATACTGAAGACTACCACCCCACCTGACACCCCCACCCCTTGCTAACGACAGTAGAGGAACACGTGAACTCAGTTCGAACTCGGCAATGCTTACGAACGCACGCAGCTAGCGGAACAATAATGTTTATAAATAAATAAAAAATAACAGCGATAAATAAAATAAAAATAACAGTGATAAATAACAATGATAAATATAATTGAAAATAAGAGTGACAAATAAAATTGAAAATAACAGTGATAAATTAAAATTGAAAATAAGATTGATAAATTAAAATTAAAAATAAGTGTGATAAATAAAATTGACAAAATAGTGTGTAATGCTCCCAACAATTTTATCTACGTTATTCATGTTTTATTTATTAGTTTTACTTATTCTTGTGTTTCCTTTGTCTAGATATACTAAATCTAACCTTTTGTTTGGCTATGATAATTGAGTTTTTTAAACATCTCGAAGTGCAACAAACTTTTTCAAATAAACGAAGTGTTTTTGTGATTGTATTGTTCAGTTTTTTGTTTACAATTGGCTGTTTGTTTCTCTAATCTTGTTTAAATATAGTATTCACTCAATCATCTTGCAAATACATAAAAGAAGTCTTCTTTTTCATGAAAAAAACTTAAAA
Source organism: Mythimna albipuncta (assembly GCA_929112965.1). Lineage (NCBI taxonomy): Eukaryota > Metazoa > Arthropoda > Insecta > Lepidoptera > Noctuidae > Mythimna > Mythimna albipuncta. The sequence goes on along the minus strand of OV815979.1, from coordinate 19,067,191 downwards.
ACAGAAAAAGTGTGTAAAATAAAATAAACTTATTACAATGGATCGTAATATTAGCTGCTCTAATTTAAACTGACCAATAAATAAGAGTTTACCAAGAGATACACGAGGTATTGAGAAATAAATAATTGAAATAACTAAAGGAGTGTGAAATTTGAGTGAGTGTTAGTGTGAAAATTAAAGACATAACCAAAAAAGTTTTTCATTCTAAAGACTCCAAACTTCATCAGTAACCTAACACGAAACTGCAGTAAACCACTAAAAAAAAGTCGCCTTAAACAAGTACTTTCGTAACTAAACAATCAAGTCACCAAGCCTTATCATACCGTGCAAGAAGGAAGACCGCGCAGCGATAGCGGTCAGCAAGGGCGGTACGATCTTCAAGATTCTACGCTACGAGCGGCGATGCATCCCCCTCGATACCGCCAACATGGTGCTCAAGGTCAAAGTACGGCTTAAGTACTCGCAGAACCATATCGTCTGGCTGTTTAGACGTGTAAGTTGAGTTTGGACAAGTTTCTGCAGATTTATATTCATAAAAAGTAACATAATGACAGAATTAACCAAACTGGCTATTTATATCGACACATACAAACTAAAAATTCAAAATATTCCATCGCAGTGTCACGGTTATCCACTTGATTAGAATGGATACAACTATCGGGCAGTTACCTAGACCAGATGCGGCACTCGTCTAGTCGGAGGATCCTCTCTTTACAAAGAAGGTTTGCGGGACTTAATACTCAGTTCCGTATACCTTTAAAATAGTGTCCCTAAAATACGCCAATGTTCATGTCCCATGTAATACCATAAAACCCAGGTTCGTGCCAAAGGTTCGCCCAGTTTGGCTGATCTAGGAATCGAACTCAGTAGTCCCGCCTCCGACCACTTAACAATGTGACAATCGAAATCATAAGCAAAGAATAAATAGGATAGTTTATGTAACATGAGTAGCTGTAATAATGTATTACTTTAGACATACCAAACATGCCTTGAATCAAAATATGTGTGGGAAAGCTATTGTGTAAATCCCACCTCATAGTATGCGTGACATTCCGTAACCGATAAACTATTCCATTCTCAAACAGGCAAGTCGTAAGTCAAAGGTCACCCAAGATCGGGCTTGCTTGGAAGTTTCTTTTCTCAAAAATTAGCCAAGTCCTTTCCATCATCGGACCACACGACGTACGGTGTTGCGTCACCGGTACGTGGTGGACATCCCACCCATACGAACAAAGCGTTTTGGGAAGACATTTATTGTGCGTACAGCCAAGGAGTGGAATTCCCTGCCGGTGTCTGTGTTTCCTGATAGCTACAACTTAGGGGTCCTTAAGTCAAGAGTGAATAGGTTACTTCTAGGCGAGCGTGCTCCATCGTTGACCACATTATCACTTACCATCAGGTGAGATGGTGGTCAAACGTGAGCCTATCAATAATTAAATTACATTTTCGCTTTATCACACCGCTACAAATGCAGTAAATATTGGTTGACGAAATCCTGTTTTAGTTTTGCATTTAAGAAATATACAAACTGTAACACGCACTTCCTAAAAGTAGTGTGTTCAGAATCGGTCACTGGATCGATTTTAGCTGTTTGTAACATAAGTTTTTAGATAAAAAAAAATCAGCCAAGAGCGAGTCGGACTCGCCCATGGAGGGTTCCGTAGCAGCAAGTAGGTAACATAATATAAAACTTCTTGTTCGTTGTAACTTTGATCGATGTTTTAATAATAGTGTATTTTTTTAGATTTATGACGTATTAAAAAAAAAAAACTACTTACTAGATCTCGTTCAAACCAATTTTCGTTGGTAGTTTACATGGTAATGTACATCATATATTTTTTTTAGTTTTATCATTTTTTTATTTTAGAAGTTACGGGGGGTCACTTTGGAAGTGTCTCTCGCGTAAACTATTCAAGTTAGAAAAAAATGATATTAGAACCCTCAATATCATTTTTGAAGACCTATCCATAGATACCCCACACGTATGGGTTTGATGAAAAAAAATTTTTTAAGTTTCATTTCTAAGTATGTAGACCCCCAAATTGTATTGCTTTTTTTTCTATTTTTGTGTGTAAATCTTAAAGCGGTTCACAGAATACATCTACTTACTAAGTTTCAACAGTAAAGCTCTTATAGTTTCGGAAAAAAGTGGCTGTAACATACGGACAGACTGACAGACAGACATGACGAATCTATAAGGGTTCCGTTTTTTGCCATTTGGCTACGGAACCCTAAAAATACCAATTTTTATAAATTCTTGATTACTCTTGATTCTGTTACTAGCGTGTTTTTGTGTGCGTGCGTGGATATCAATAAAGATTCGCTATCAGTGTAGTGAGTCAATTCCTATCTTATTTTCCAATTTATAAAAAAAAAAAACACCTAAGTGCATTGCATGGTATTTTTAATATCATGCGGATTTCATCACGCATCCGCACCGCATGCGTCTCGAGTCTCGCGTGCGTATTCCCCGCATTACACTTGTATAAAAAGGACATTTGCGAGGGTTACGCATGCGGTGCAAATCCGCATGAGTGATGAAATCCGCACGATATTAAAAACACACTAAGTAACATTTCAGCGCTTGAATTATAATTGTAACTTAATTGGTGTGTAAGGGTGTCCATTATTCTAGTTTGCGTATCGTATGTAGTTTGGAAAAAAAAAACAGTTTTATTTCCCTACTACGTTGCCTTTTAGTTCCATTTTCCATTTTACTCCACATACAAATGGCATACAAAACTAATCAAAAATGTATGACACGACGACCCATAACTTCTAACACCTGCGTCACATGAAACTGCACTAACCTTTTCAAATATTCACGACTACTACCAATCAAGTTGTCGGGTCTATATTAAGACGGCTCACACACGGCACCTCTAGTAGCGTTACCATACGTTTGTCTTACTCAGGATAATGTCTGGCTTTTTGGGGTACCGTTCGGACTTTTCTTTGGTCTCGTATTTTTTATAATGAAAAATGCTGAAGATTATACAGCATTGTAAACAGCGTATTGAACTCGTTCGTTGAGAATCATTGGTAATGATGCACCCGTCGAATCGAAGCTTCTAATGCTAACTACACTGCGCCCACGTGTGCTACACACGCCGATCTGGGTCGTTCGATACATTTTATATAGAAACTAGACTTGTAGAGCTACACTTGATCGTAGTGTGCGTTGAAATTGCATACTACCAGACCTACGGCGATGCGCCACCGATACATCCCACCCATAAGCAAGCATAGAAAATGTTTTCGAAACACATTTATTCTGCGTACAGCTGAGTGGAATTTCTAGCCGGAGTCTGTGTTTCCAGATAAACATTCTGAGATTATTAATTCAAAAGTGAATAGATTATTCCAAGCTCCGTTGTCGACTACATCATCACTTACCATTAGGTGAGATAATGGTCAAACGCAAACCTATATTTTTTTTTTATATTATGCATATTGTGTGCATAGCCTGCCCTTTCTCCTTCCAAACTTCCCTGTCTAGGGCGATCTCTGGCCATGTTTGCCCCGCGAACATGATCAGATCAGCAAACCACCTTCTCCGAAGTCGAACTCGACGACGTCGACCTCCTTCAGGCGAGCAGTGAGTTACAATCCTCGCCCACCTGTCCAGATGCAACCTATCATACATATAAAAAAATAACGTCTGGTAATTACCAAATTGTAATTTTCCAATGGGAGACGTAGCGTTGGAAGGCCTCCTACAAGGTGGACCGATGACCTGGTAAGGGTTGCGGGAATCCAATGGATGCGAAACGCACAGGACCGTTCATTGTGGCGACACTTGGGCGAGGTCTATCTCCAAAAGTAGACGTCTTTCGGCTGAAATGATGATGATAATGAATTTCCAAACGAAACAAATTTATCCGACTTTTCGCACCACTTCAACGTAACCCTACTTTCAGTAAATTAAAGTGAGTTGAAAACTACAGTGTGCGGTTGCTTCGCCGTGAACTTGTCCTTGAAGGGCGACCCCTGACCTTACACGCTGATAGCCATCGGTCGGCGCCATAATGTGACTTTATTTATATACCGGCGAATATTAGCAGGTAGCTTGCGCAATTACCGTGATGGAGGATCTTTTTAAAGATGGTATGAATTTCTAAGGAAGTTTTTTTGCACATTTTCTTTAAAAACTTTCCCCTTTTCGAAGAATCGGAGTAGAAGTTATAATCTAAGAAATGTGCACCAGTTCTCCTTATACCTAACATTACATTGGTATGATGGGTGCATTGTGCAGGACAGTCTTTTGTAATTAATGACGTTGAAAAAGTGCTGACACTCAAAAATGATTTTTAATTTAATATCGTACCCTTATTGCAAAAATCTTATTATTGCTATAATCTTATTATTGCTATCGATTCGTCTCATCAAGACGAATCTGCTAGTAGAATTGGTTATTAGCTATGACACTTATTTACCAAGATGGCTTCGGCAAAAGTAAATAATCTAAAGATTTTATCGAATATAATAATATAACATAATAGCACAAAAATGCAGATATTTGTTTTTTGCAATAAGAGTACGTATATCGTACTCTAGCTAGATACATTTATTATTTTAACTAGCGACCCGCCCCGGCTTCGCACGGGTGCAATGCTGATAATAAATACACTACAGAAAAACTGTGAACGTTGTATATAAAAACATAGCGGCCCGCTCCGGCTTCGCACGGGTATAAAATATATAGCCTATGTGATTAAAATCGACTCAGTAGTTTTGATTTATTCATTACTGCCCGTGGCCCGCACGCGTTAAATTTGGAGTAAAACAATCCCCCTTTCCCTATACCATGAAGAGGCACGCTCTTGCCGCACCGGGCGGCCGGCCGGTACCGCCGCAAACGCTACGTCCCGCAATTTTTAAATCTGTAATATCTCCGAAAATATTCACTTAAATCATACGGTGTAAAGGGCCATATAGATCTATATTAAATGAACAATGTATTCAAGGTATTTAATTGGTTAAGGATTAATGCTGTATTGGTTAAAATCGCTTCGAAAATTAGCCATTATTTGTCGTAAATAGTAAATGACAAAAAAAAGTTATTGTGGGTTATCCATAAGAGATAGACATATACCATCACGGACTTTTCTGTAGACCTCTTCAATGTGTACAATACTTAGTACATTATTTTGATAAAACTCGTAGGGTTCAGCCTGCGTTTGCAATGTAAGCGGAAAAAATGTAATTATTTACGACATCACATTAGAAACCTCAAAAATAACAGTACTTCTCCACTATTTAATGGATGTTATTATACATATAAACCTTCCTCTTGAATCACTCTATCTATTAAAAAAAACCGCATCAAAATCCGTTGCGTAGTTTCAAAGATTTAAGCATACAAAGGGACATAGGGACAGAGAAAGCGACTTTGTTTTATACTATGTAGTGAAGAGAACGACGAATAGCAACAAAACGTACTTTACCTTGCGTTTGATCACTTTGAGATATTGTGGAATCGGATGTAAACACATTAAAGTTCTTTTGGCCGTAACCTGGGTATGTTGATCGATCGAGTTATACACGAATAGCTAACTTAGCGTGCAAAGTTTTTTACCAGGTTTTGATTGGGCAATATATTTTAAGTTCTGCCAAGGTGTAATAAATGTGAAGCAGCAACAACATGGATTTCATATCAGTTACCTAGGGTACCTGTTCCCGAGCAGGGTCGAAGCCTACTGGGGCCAAGGGTTTGTTTCTGAAATGAAAACTCGGCTCTGGAACGAAGAAGGAACAGGAGTGGGTTTTTGTCAGTAAAAGTCTGACACATTCTCCTGGTTCGCCCAAGAGCGAGAGATATCATTGGATGATTTTGCCATCTAAAAGAAAAATCCAGCAATCCAAATCTCAGCTTGATTAGGATCAAGCTAAGATTTGGTAATCTTTATTGATGGAACGAATGTTCACTTTCGCAAGTATTCGCATATTTTTCGCCATTCGGATACATGTTCACAAAAAATAGTGCGAATTTTTGATAAACCAAAAATAAATTCTAATGTGATTAAGCATTAAATCTTCTTCTTCCTGCCCTTATCCCTTAAGGAAAGATATGTAAAGATAATAAAGCTGTTATGATTTATCATTTTTATTTGCAAAAATTTGAATATAAAACAATGATTACGGAACAGTCTATAAGTCAGTATGTAAGAAAAAAACATGCAGATGGTCTATTTGAAATAAATAATTTTTATTTTAAAAGAAACCGAACATTATTTACATCACTGGGAACATGGCTCTCACCGAAGTGTGGCCTTTCACCTTAAACGGATTCATAAAGACTAACGGACCTTCTCCATCCAGGGTCGCGGTCTGACGGGCCTCAAGAACCTGGGCAACACGTGCTACATGAACTCGATCATCCAGTGCCTCAACAACACCGCCATACTCGTCACCTACTTCTGCAATGGACAGTACTTGGAACATGTCAACAGGTAGGTCCAATATTTAAGTAGTTTTTTTTTCTTCACCTTTTAGGGACTTTAATCTCAAAGAGCATGTCAGCCCCATCGGATAATTGAATTGCTTTTTCCCATGTTTTTTTTTTGCGCTAAGCTTTAGCATAAAATAGATAGGTACAGAAGTCAATCTACACAGAAAGCGCGCTCGAGCAACACACACATAGAAACCGCTCACAGACAGAATATCTCGGAGCGTCTCGGACCACTCGTCGAACCGTTCCGTCTCAAACGCTTTGTGTGCGTCCACCGAGCGTGGGTATAACAAGTGAAGTACATAAATGAGATTGTTTTCTGTACCTATCTATTTTGAGGCTTTGATGTCTTCTTTAAGAATTGGAAAGAGGTAGTGGAAGAAAATCGTGATCGTTGGAAGGAATCAGGAAGGGCTTTGTCCAGCAGTGCATCAATACGGGCTAGTAATCTGTAAATATAAAGGTATTCGAACGAGTAAGATTGGGCTGGGTGTTGATGAGCCAGTACTCATCAATGTCCCCGGTAATGGTTCCCGTCGCAGAAACCGGATTATTACCTGCGCAGTATCGCTAATTCAACTTTAACGGTGTGCATGTAGTAGTGTTGATGAGAACTTAATATTTGTTACGTAGCAAAAAAGGGCGCGGCCAACGGATCCCTGCAGTATGGGACCGCGCTAGCTTCCGCTTAACGCAGTTTCACCCCTTATTGATACGCAAACAAATTTTCTTTGCAAACCGTACCTTGCAAGAGACATTTGACAGATTAAGATCATTGATGTTCCTATTTTTGATATAACCCGAAGATTCGTGTTGACATATAAGAAAACAAAAGGCTGTATTAATGTATAATAGGGGTTTTTATGTGTTCGACAGGTCCCACAGCACTCGCGGCGCGATAGCAGAAGAACTGGCGGCGGTGGTGCGCGCGCTGTGGTCCGGCCAGTACCGCTTCATCGCCACCAGGGACCTCCGGGTGAGTGCACCTACCTGACCACTGTACCTCCTCACAGTACCTCCAGAGACGAGAGAGGAGGAAGTACAGTAACGTACAATGTCACCCATACCATCGTCATCATTTACCTGAAGGACGACCACCATTAAACAGAGACTGCCACCTAGCGGATATGATGATCCATATCCGCTGGTCCTATGCTTGTTGTATATAGCCAAGGGTCTACCAGATCGACTACATTACACGTACTTAATTCTCACAGGTTTATGAAAAAACTAATTCAAAACAGGATAGGAACAGCATTGACATACAGCACCTTTCCCACTTCCTAGTACTTCAGTTTGAAAGACGTAGCGCAACGAACTACCCAGCAACATATCTCCCCATATTTAATTCATGGCTTAGCAAGTAATTGGTTTCTAACTGCAAAACATTTTTCTTTGTGAGACCCATTCTCTCTCTCACTCTCTCTTTTTTTTTAAAAAAAACTTTGTCCCTCCACTAAGAATTACTCCTGTACCGTGAATGCGTGCGCAACCATATATGTAAACTCACATTCACAAAACATCCAGACCCGAAACAAAAATACCCAATTACCATTGAGCTAAAAGAAAACCGAAATATTCGTTCTTAAACATATTCCATTATCTGTTTTAAACGTAAACTCTGCCTCCACACAATACTTTATGACGTTTTTATTTCCAGAACGAGGTCGGCAAGCACCAGCGCGCATTCCGAGGCTGTGAGCAGCAGGACTCGCACGAGTTCCTCACCATCCTCATGGACTGGCTACACCTGGACCTGCAGTTTAGCATCAACGTGCCTCCGCACAAAGTAAGCACTTCTCACTAAATAAACTGGCATAGAAACTTGGGGTGGCTTAGGGAAATGGAGTATTTTGTTCACTGGAGCTATACATGTTTATAACAGGGATGACAACCGCCTATTTGGGCTGTACCCGATCCGTAACCGTAACCAAAACTATTGGACATCCGCAATAAAATAAACCGCAACCTGTACTAAAAGGGCACCGGGACACCAGTGACGATCTGACACCTGGCGCGATCAGTTGCGCCGCCATGGTGTCCTGGTGAAATACGGGCTAAACTGCTGTAAAAGCAACCAATATAAATGACAAGTTACCGACAGGTTGTTAGTTTTGTCTGGCACAATAAATTATAAAATATATGATATTCCACAATTATCACACAACGCCTTCTAGTCTCAAGCTAAGCAGAGCTTGTGTTATGAATACTGGACAACTGATAAACATACTTGTATATTTCTAAATACATACATATTATAGATAAATTACACCCAGACAGAACAAATGATTGTGCTCATCACACAAACATTTGTCCTGGGTGGGAATCGAACCCACGACCTCTGGCATAGCAGTCAGGGTCACTAACCACTAGACCAACAGGCCAATCAAAAATTATAACATATACTAGAAATAGAAGTTGCTAATAGTGTAAATTTTTTATCCAGCCCTTAGTGTCCCACTGCTAAGCAAAGGCCTCCCCGAAGCCCTTCCAGACTTTGTTCTCCTGGGCCGTGTAGCTTACTTTTTTAATTTTAGAAGTCAAATCTATCTGAAACTATTAGACAATCTAAAATGATATAATATCCGAAACTAGTATGATATTATTCGTATTTCTACATCCAGATCTGAAATTTCAAAACCATAACATCCTTAGTTTATTGTACTATGTGTTCCAAACGAGAATAGGATCGATTGCCATGTTGTGACGTCACGTCGTACTGTCAAATTGAAGAAATTCTGGCAAAATTGAAGAACTTGGAGATGAGTAAAATTGAAGAATTGGATTCTGAATAAACTTTTTTCGTTCACAGTTCGTAAGTAAAGTAAAATTTTCGTAAAATAATTAAAGTTTAAAAATGTCTTTTCTCGATTTGATAGTAAATCGTGACGTCACAACATGGCAATCAATCCTATTCTCATTTGGAACGCATTGTATAACTTCTATGACCATTCTCCACTTACAGGACAGCCTCCAGCCGTCCGAGAAGGCCTGGCACGAGTACACCAAGTCCAAAGAGAGCCTGATCCTGCGGCTGTTCTACGGACAGATCAAGTCGACGGTCCGCTGCACCGTCTGCGGCAAGACCAGCGTCACGTATGAGTCCTTCTCCAACCTGTCGCTGGAGCTGCCTGCTAATGCCAATAGATGCACGTTAAGCGTGAGTATACCTACCTTGTATTATGGTACATGATACAGTGAAGGTGTGCCTCGCTTGAGCGGAGCACAGCCCTGTCCTCATGGGGGGATCGACGGTGGCGACCTGTTGGGCCGGGCCCTGGTTCAGGCAATGGCCCGGAGCGAGGAAAAATGGGAGGTGGTCACCTCCACGTGCGAAGCAGTAATGCTATAAAGAAGACGGCTGCAGCCGGGAGGGAACGAATATCTCACGTTCCGCCACCACCGGAAACACTCGGGTGTGGGTGGACCGGCGAAGACCAAGAAGTAGTTTGCAGTCAGCTCAAGTCTTCAATGACGCTTGTGTTCCATGCACTCCTTAAAGTGATGTCAGTAAAGCCGTAGGGGACCCAGTACGGCTGATGCCCGCGGGGATCACGGGGAATTTCTGTAAGGTATACCGTTGTCCTGGGACGCTAAGGGCAACTAAAAGACATGGGTGGATTTTAGCACAGCATAATCATCCTTTCAATGTTTCCACTGCAGAGACTCAGGCCTCTTCTTTAGGAGCGGGAATGGGCTGTATTCCACCACGCGAGCCCAGTTAGGGTTGGTGGACGTCATGTCTTCGAAGTTTTGGTTCTAGGACACGGCGGTTTCCTCACGATGTTTCCGTTGGTTGGATTTTAGTCAGTAAAAAGACACACCCACTCGTCCACCCCAGAAGAGAAGAAGTTTCTGAATGTTTTCCTTTTATACCTCAAAAAAAGGCCTATAAAATTGAAAAAATAAGTTCAAAATATCTTATTTTTCTGTAAAAATAAACAATAACATTTCCTCCACAGGATTGCCTAAAACTGTACCTAAACGGCGAGACAATACCCGGTTGGAACTGTCCGAACTGCAAGGAGAAGCGGGACGCCGTCAAGAAGCTAGACATATCCCGGCTCCCCCCAGTGTTGGTGATACACTTCAAGCGGTTCTACGTCGACCCTAAAGAATACATGTGTAACGCGTATAGGAAGAAACAGACCTACATAGACTTTCCCCTTGAAGAGCTGGACATGAGACAGTTCGCGCAGTGTCAAAGCAATCACTCGACGTACAATCTTTACGCGGTGTCCAACCACTATGGCTCCATGGAAGGAGGCCATTATACCGCGTACTGTAAGAGCAGTGTTTATGGGAAGTAAGTTGAATTGATTTCTTATTTATTTGTTGATTTAAAAGAGAGGTTGTGTATTTTTGTCGTGCGGTTTCCTTGTTAATTACTGAACTGATTATTCGGATGTGATTGATACATAATCTATTTTTGGCCAAGGAATTACACGCCCATAAGATGAAAAAAGGTCTTTATAGGAAAATGCATTTTTTATAAATGAAAAAATTTAACAGTGATATAGCCATGACGGCACGATTGGTACAGCGGTTGAGCGATGGGTTGCTTAGTCGCGGGTTCGACTCCAACACAGCACAAATATTTGTGCCTACAGATAGATGTTCTGGGTATGTCTTGTCTATGGGTGTTTTCATGTTTGTAAAAGCACCCACGATACAGAAATAATTCCTTGTAATGGACAGCATTTAGATACTTCCTGTTTAAAGTTATTTGATAGAAGTATTTCGTTACACTAATGTAATAAACGTGAAAGTTTGTGTTTGCTTGGATTGAAGGGATTTGGGTGAAATTTGACAAACCTGTTAACTATGTTCTGAATACATGGGCTTTTTATCCTTTAGTATATTCCTTTGGGTTAATTTTGACTAACTACCTCGCAGGAGAAGTTGCTGGCAGTAGCTAGTAAGTTTATATAATTGAGCTATTCAGTTGACACTTGCGGTTCCGTCCCCAGATGGTACAAGTACGACGACCACGTGGTGACGGAGATCGCGTCGTCGGAGGTGAAGTCGTCGGCGGCGTACATCCTGTTCTACACGTCGGGCTCGTGATGCGGCGCGGCGCCGCCCAAGCACAAGCGCAAGTACGACGACATGACACAATATTTCTGTGCTTGACTCGGCCAGAGCCGTCGCTGTCGACCCGTGAACACTCAGTGCGTCGCCGCGGTGAACGTTACAGTGATTTGACATGAATTATAAAATGGAGTAGCGTTATTATAATATTTATATATTGCTGTATAATCCACTAATTTTAAAGTTTAGAGTTAGATGTCGAATTAGAACGATTGGTAAAAGACATCTCTGCCCGTTTGTACGTTTATTACTATAATGCAAAAGACATGGACAGTTGTATTTATGATAAACGAGTTGTGTTGAGAATCCACTGCAAGCGATGCTATAAATTACAGAGGAAGCAGCTGTTGTTTGTATGTTTGTAACTTAATTACTCTGAAAACTTGTAGGAAATTTGATTCAGTAGCAATAAAATGTATCTATGATTAACACACCTGAGCATTGATTCAGGACAACAGTTTTGGGAGGCTTCCCACGATGATACGACACTTGGGGGAGGCCTATTGGCTGCAATGGAGATGATGATGACAATACCTGATAAGGTCCTGTTTAAGTCATTCATACCTGTCTCCTACAGCTCGATTTATCATATTTACAACCCACCACGAATATGTAACTATATAAAATCTACATGTATGTCCTTTCAATACTGTCTACCAGTTCTATATACAATGAAGGTTAAAAAAAAATATCACATTAAAATGGTTTTTTTAAAAAAAAAACCAATGAGCAGGCTTATAAATGTAATATGATTGATGTATAAACTATGCCTTGTACAAATAGCTTTTCCATGTTGCAATTACATAGGGTTAATATTTCATTAATTTATTGTAGTATTTTTAGTTTTCTTAATGGCGCAGTTATTTTTTAAAGTTGCTTAATATTTATTTCGTTTCTATAAAGCATTGATTATTTTCTACTTACTTTATTTTTGCATATTATTCTGTCTTAAAAAAAACCATATTGTAATTTTATTTTTCTTATATTTTTAAAACTTAAAAAGATAACTGTGACACATTTTTACGGCTAAAGTACACTGTACAGTCAACGAGACAATGAACTAAATACCAGAATATTTCCTGGGATTTAGACTTAATGTACAATTGCCAAAACGGATCTTGAGCGCTCGGCGTCAGAGTGGGGATCGCTTTGCGCATTCCATACGTTGGCGAGCCAATCGTCGTTGTTACATACATGCAGCAGCGCAGGGAGCGAATCATGAGTAACGTCTATGACGCGATGGCGCGGCTAGCCAATCACTGACTCTCCCCGCCCCTGCGTCTCACTTTGCACCACTAAAGAGACCGAATATTTGACTTTAGCGCAAGTTGAAGCCAGCGCTCAAGATCCGTGGCGGCAATTGTACATGTCAATAATGACATTGACAGATGTCAGTCGTCGCCGCTAGAGTAACAACTAGAGTGAATGTAATTCGTGAGTGAACACTTAATGTTTATGAATGAAAGACTGAAAATGATTGATACCTATAGATGTATGTATTTCTTTACGGTTCTGCATATGGTCGCTTGTGTAAATTGTATTTACTGGTGATTTAGCCGTGCAATGAGGAAATAGAGTATTTTAACTTTTTGACAGGGTTTTATGCTATTTTATTTTCGAGGGTCGATTCGTACCGATATGGCAACGACGCGGCAGGCACTTTTAGAGTGAAATCAAATTAAATTTTATCTACATACTTAAAATACCAGAGGCTACGAGCTTTTAATGCGATCTACACTGAACTGTTAAAAGGATGGCGCTATACACCGTTAAGTTTTGATCGTTTTAATCCCCTGGAGGGTCGTTCCGGTACATGAAACATTATCGATTTGTAAAGATAAAATTAAAAAATAAAGTACCTTTTTTTCATAACTCATATTAATTTACGCATGTACCAAATTAATCTCTTTAAGAAAACGTCAGCTGAGCGAGTTCCTAACCTGTAGTTAGTAGTCGTCGTTGCGTACAAACTATCTACAGGTTAGGAACTCTCGGGATTAAAACGATTAAAATTTAGCGGTGTATAGAGCGTATAGCTCCATCGGTCTTTCTTGCTCGCACGCCTATCATTTTAACATAGTAACAGGCACATTACGTTGTGTAATTTATTTCATCACCACTGCTCTCAAAATGGTGAAGGAAAACATCGTGAGGAAACCGGCATGTCCTAGAACCAAAAATTCGAAGGCGTGTGACATCCACCAACCCGCACTGCGCCCGCGTGGTGGATTACGGCCTATTCCCTCTCCTAAAGAGGTCTGTATCCCAGCAGTGGGGACATTATAAGTTTGACTATGCTGAAGCTCTAATATCGCTTGAAAGATTAAAAAAAGGCGGCCACCCTTGGCACTGCGAGTAGACGCACGCTTGCGGCAGGCTGCGGCCGCGCGCGCCCGGCTTGTACTTAGTGCGGCGCCACCGCATCGGTGTGAGTAAACCAGCTCTCCGCATCGCTGCCTTTCCACTGCGAGTCGGCCTTTACACTGTGGCCTGATGTTTCCGCAGTTTTCTATCGAGCGTTGTCATTGACTTTGAACACAACAAGCAAAAGCTCCTCGTATACTTATTTCATTTTTGGACTAAATTAGATTAATCCTATATTTTATATAACCTCTCAGGCATCATTGTACCGAAACAGTACACCTCATACCAGCTAACTTAAACCTTATTACGTAAAAATAAGGTTTAAGTTTGCTGGTACCCAGGTGTAGCGAATTCGGAGGAACACTTGTGCCGTAGAGGTTAAAACACTATTTGACTGATTGCACAACTAACTTGCCAGTATGATGATTGTTCAGGCAATGTACGCATTATGAGAATTGAACTATTCAGATTTCAGAAAGAAATTGTGTTTTAGAAAATGTACTTTATAGTCGACTTTGTTTCCCACATTTTAAACGGCTTCCTATTTGAGGAAAAAATGTCCCCTAAAGTCAAAACTTACTATTGGTCTTTTGACCGTTATGTCAAAAATAAAAACGTGCTCTTGACGCCACGCTACAATGTCGTTCTTTAGTTTGTCAAGTAGTCGTGACCGTGGCGTGGTGGACACATTTTGCTTTGTCACGTATACATGACTGTAGCAAATACACGTTTTATGACATCCACTAAAATGAGGCACACAGGGTTATTTGTAAAACACTAACAACCTTGCAGGACTGTATTACTAACATCATAAACAACAACTTGTGTTCTATGACTTTTTACAAAACATAATTCTTTTACCAAAAACAAATCTTCAAGATTTCGTTCCATCTAACACATTTCAACTCTATATTAAGCTATACCTACGTCTGTGTTACGCGACACAAGCGCATCAAGCACCCCCACCGCCCGATCTCTCCCCTCCGCTATTGACTTCGTAATATTGAAAACGTTCAATTTAAATATTTTTATTTTTGTATGAAAATCGAATGAACTAAAATATGATATTTTTCTAAGTTATAGTTTGTTGTCAGTGTTTTACAAATAACCCAAATAAGCCTGCGAATAATCGCATAATGCGTACATAACCAAACAAGAACACGGCTAAGGATTTGATCAGTGGCGGATTAACTATATACCAAGAGTAGCAAAATGCTAAGAGCCCACATTTGGAGGTTCGCGCGTTAGGGCATCCCCCACTTGATAAGAACCAAAATTAATCAAATTAAGTGTGAAATCTAATTACTGCTTTTTGCGATTACACACAAAATATTTTATTTAATAGAATTTGCCACAGGCCCCGCGCAGCCTTAACCTCTCATGCACCAGGGTACTAAATACAATACACCTCTTATCTGCTAATTTACACCTTATAAAATAATAATAAGGTTTAAGTTATCTTGTACCGAGGTGTACCGAATTCGGTATAGTTGTGTTAGAAGTACGGACCCTCCTATCCAGGGTGTCAAGGTCCGTTTGAGTGCATTTGAGTACACCAAAAGAGTAAATCAATACCGGCTTGACCCAACCATTAAAGGCGTGCACCTTTTCCCCATCTCACAGAAAGCTACTAAATATCTTTTAGTGGCCAAAGAAGCACTCCTTCAACAATTGATTCATGTTTGCAATTGCATCATAAATATAGAGGTTAATCCACCACTAGATTTGATTAAACGCACTCGGCTGTAAAAAAAGTTCTCATTTTATTATCATAACTTGTCAAAAGTAACGAATAGCAGTGCCTAAATTATACAATTTCCCCCTTGCCGGACGAATGTGCCATTTGCAAAGAGGTTTCCTTAAGGTGATTGCTACGGGTTGTTCGTGGCCATTTTCCCGCTAGATGGCGCTGAAGTCAACATTTATTCATTTTTTTCAGTTTTATTTAGTTTTGAGTGTGATTGGAACAATATTATGTAACAGAAATAATAGAGCTGAAATGGGACATTCCGCTTTACCGAAATTAGTCAAATTAAAGCCTCAAAACCCATTTGATTCGCCATATTTCTTAGGACTAATATCCAACTCTGCTTACAGTATCGTTTACACACACATAGACATGAGCGACTACTTTAAAGTCAAGAGCATTTAGCAAAGTTAACCACTAGATGGCGTGAATTTAAAAGTTATTAGGCTGGACTCTAGTAGAAATTAGAATTAGTTGTCAGGGGGGTAAGTTTATTCTAACGTCACGCGTTACAATTATAATATGAAATAAAAGGAGTCATGATTACATAATAAAAGGTGGTATTTCTGGGGTAAACTATTTAATTGATTTATTATTTTAAGAATCAAATGAATGTCAAGAATGCAATGTAAGATAGTTTTATTTATATTACCTTATACATTATTTAAAACAACATATGTACCAACTAACAATAATTACAAGTATTTATAGTGACAATTTATGTCTTGCTTGATACATAACTGTTTACTAAAAAACAATCTTTTTCAAAATATTTAGTCCCAAGTCAAGTTTGAAGTAATTGAAAGTATATTATTTACAACAATTATACACCAGTACAAACGCAAGAAATTATAAATCATAAGAAAACAACAAATTTAAAACACAATTTAGAATGAGAGATTGCAACCAGGAAGGTGGAAAATGTTTGATAATGTCCAAGCATCCATAATCACGTATGTTTTTCAGAAATCAGAAAAAGAGTCAATGTATTCATCACATTATGGACATAATGTTCATCATGATGAGCACACCATGATAACCAAAAAATATGATTGTAAACATTGATAATGTAGATTCTAAACAAACTACTATAAAAGTACAATTAAAACAAAAATCATTCAACATGTTGTTTTCACTCGTTCTGAAGTTCTTGTCTGGAAACCACCGCTACACAGTTGCTGCAAAAGAAAATTATTATATTTAGTATATTTTGGGTGTAACTTTTGATGTGGATGTTGAAGAACAATTTTCCAAAAGAAAAAATATCATCATCATCATCATTTCAGCCAATACATGTCCACTGTTGGACATAGGCCTCCCCCCAAGCGTTGCCACATCGAACGTTCCTGTGCGTCCCACATCCATCGGTTTCCATCGGTCCACCTTGTAGGAGGCCTTCCAACGCTGCGTCTTCCGGTACGCAGAAAAGAAAAAATATAATATAGACTAAAATTTATGAAAATTATGAAGTAAATTTAAAAAAAAAAGTTGTGTACCTTTGCGGTTCTTCCCGTCCATATGGGCTCGTTCGATCTTGGCAGAAGTTCCCAATCCGACCAGAACATGTATCCATATTCATAGTGCAGTGCAATCGTGTGAGGGCGTCGACGTCTTGGGCTCAGTCCGGATGGTTGGATAGCGAGCTCTCTCTCCACCTAGAGCGGGAGAAATTAACATATCTATACATTTTGCATTTTACTTGTAAACTAGTGTTATAATTTTCCATATTCATCAATTATATAGGTAAGATCCAACTTATACACATAATGATACATGAATAAACTTACCATTTGGCCTGCCAGCCAAATATCCAATTTCTTCATCAATAAAAAGACCTTACAGTTTTATTATACTGTTACATAAACATACTTTTTGCCACATTTTCATTTTGCTGTCCATATAACATATCTTTTGTACGTAATATTCTTTTTATAAAGAATATCCTTGACACAATAAAATTGTATTGTTGTAAACCTGTAAAAGTAAGATAAAATAAATGTGTGTTATGAATATTTTTTAAAGATGCGTTGTCTGCATAGGTGTTTTACAAAATGCATAAATTACACATGCACATTTCTGATTACATTACCATTCCAAATTGACTGGCAGTCAGACGGTCACGCTTATGAGTAGGTAGTCTATAGTATACAAATCATTTTCATACTGCCCTACAGTAGACATTTCAATGAAAGCTACCTAAGTCTTCTGGTGTCTTTTGGAATTCTGCTAACCGTTCTTCACACCATATTCTCAATTCATTGTACATCATCAATAACAACGTCTCTCTACTCCTCAGCGTCACCGTGTAATCGAGAATGCACTTTTCTCTAGGTCTGACAAAAATACACAAAAACAAATACTATACAAGACGATATGTTACTTTTATAAACTCACAATTCGAATAAAATTGAATGAAATCATAAAACATAACCAAATCAAATTACAATGGAAATTGAATGCATTCTTCTCAAATAATAATACCATAGGTAATACAAGAATATTAGAAAATTACGTTCCAAATTACGTTCGAGATTACATTTTGCATTTTTTTTGTTCGCATTTTGAGAAAAATGTACCAGTAAAATGTTACTTACCCAAATGATTTTGATAAAATATTGATTGACAATTTAGAAAACAATAGCTAGTGGAGATAAATCCCTGCAGAACAACCATAAATAATAAATCATATTATTATTACATAATTATGTATACGTTTTGATGTAGATACCTGTAACGGAATGCACCGCATCCACGATGAGATCGGATCGCGATTTATAATGTAGGTACTAGGTACTAGGTAATGGTAGGTTTGTTTGTCCGTCTAATAATAATTGTTCGTCAATAACTATTTGTTTATGTACTTATCAGAAAAAGAATATGATAGGAAATATATATATATTATATCGACTTAAAACTTTTGTTTACAAATGATAGATAATATTTACATATTATATTGTCAAGTAAATAAAATTTTGTTTACTTGATATTATAACGAATCATTAACAATATCGATCGGTGATTTCAATTATGAGATGATTTTGGTTTATACCTAATAACCAGCTAAACTCATTGGCCGACTTGCTAATACCACCGAAAGATTGGTACTTTTAAAATAAAATTGCGTATTAGCAACCTGTACTACAATACCTTGCAATAATTATATTAAATTGTAATGAAATACATACAAGAAAATAATATTAGTTCAAATCAATGAAAATGCATACAATTCAAAATATACAAGCAATTCCGCGCGTAAAACCTATCACTGCACAAGCTAGCCTCGAGCTTCAAAAATATTTTAATTCAAGTCGACCGAAATCGAATCGAGCGAGGTTTGGCAATGGGTTTTTCTTAGAAATAGTAGGAAGAACGGCAACGCCGCATTTTGCCTATTACGAGTGACGATATTGTTGCCAGTAACAATTATTATAAGTAACGCTAACAATTTTTTGATGTCAACAAAGTTTTATGTTTTAATTTATGATAGATAAATAGATATGATAGTTTTACGTTATTCTAATGCTTTTTTTTTAATGTAAACCATTATTATAAATTAAGTAATGATTTTTCAAATTTACAATATCGGTTGCACGCCATCTAGCGTTAAATATTAACCTATCGCAATCATGGCGGTATGAATTGGTTGTCAAGTCGCACTCACACTAGTAAACAAATTGTCAAATTTTGCCCGGTTTTCAAGACTGTTTTTCTCAATATATAATGCAAATTATTTACCAAAAAGTCAAATGCGTCAATATGTAATTGTAAAAAAGTGATAAAGTGATTCGTTTTGAGCAAAAAGTGACTATGTACGGAGTATTTCTAATGCATTAAATGTATGAACAGGCCAGCGGAACAATCACCTTAAAGAACATGGTTTGGTCTCGATAACATATTTTTTTGTTAAACTGTTGTATGAACATTTGTAAATAGCATACATTAATGGATTATTGTATGTAAAGGTAAATGTAAGACAAACTTTATTAAATTCTTTGTTAATATACGTGTGTTGTTTTTATTCAATTAGCTGGTGCCCATGACTTTTTGTTTGGCGCCCAAATTCCAATTTTATGATAAACTAGCTTTTGCCCGTGGCTTCGCTCTCACTCTACCCTACTATATCTTACTCTACCCTACTCCACCCTATTATACCCTACTCTACCCTACCCTACACTACACTACTCTGCTCTACCCTACCCTACACTACTCTCTACTCTACCCTACCCTACACTTCATTTTTGTTTCCATAAGAACCTTCTCACAATAACAAATACAACAAAATTGAATTGGCGAAATCGGATCAGTTGTTCTCGAGATTTGCGCTTAGCAACACATTTAGCGACTCATTTTTATATATGTTATAGAAGTAGCCTGTGTTACTCCTAATAATATCAGTTATCTATAAGTTAAAAGTCCCGTTAAAATCGGTCCAGCCGTTTCGGAGATGTAAAGCTAACCGCTCCGAGAGGCGCTTTTTTTCAACGACCGACACCTGGTAACATTTTGAATAATTATAACGAATCAGACGGTATACAAATTCCACAGATATCTACTGTTATGCAAATTATGTTGAGAGCAGACACACACACAGAAGATATTCAATGTCTGCACCAAGGAACCCCAACTACGAAGTTACACTACGTACTGCGTGCGCATTCCCTTAGCATGGGTCAATTACTTTCGTCTACACCACTGCACAATACGTGGAATTATTGAAACAGGGGCGATCTCGGTAAAGAAGACAACCTCGTGAATTTTAACTAAAATGGAAAGAAATGAAATTCTTGAGCTGATTGTGTAGGTACTTCAGAACTAACATAGTCTACAAATTAGTGCTTTTAACAAATATTATGAACTAAGTTTTATTTTGATCAATTTTAGATGTTATATTATGAAACATTTTTTGCGTAAAAATCCACCACCGGCATCAAGAAAAGACATGATAAATATTTCTTATTCGTATTTATTTATACACTTATAAGTACTACTAAACTAACTTTTAAACTTAATTCAAAAGAGGTAAATAGATCACAGTGGTACCTATAAATATTTTTAATGATATTTAAACTTTTCATTATGTAACATCGAACAAAAATAACTCCTACAAACTCACATTTAAAAACTTAAATAATAACTCACTTAGCATTAATATTTCTTAAGTCTGTAAATTTTTAAACGGATACCTATCAGGAATACCTTATCATAGGTGAGAATAAATTGAACATATCTAAGTCTACATTCTTAATATCTGCTAAAATATATAACAAGCTACCTAAACAAATTAGAAACATAAACAAAAAAAAATGAAGTGTTTTCTGCTAGACAAAAGCTTCTATAATGTTAATGATTACTTGATCATGCATGTATTTTTTTATCATTACAAAAAGGTATACTTATCATTATCATATTAATTAAGTTTGTATTTAGTGACCAGGCGACTAAAGAAATCAGAAGAAGTAGCTTAAATTCTTTGAAATTTTCAATTTCGAGTAATGTGCTAAATTCTAACAGTGATCTTATATAAAGTTATAAATCAAGTACAACAACTCTATAATTAAATATAGTATAATTTGGTACATATTAATCTTAATTATGTATTAATAAGTTTTGACATTTCTCAGTCTTTGAATTGAACACAAATTATGTACCTAATGATAAATACACTGTCAGCTTGACGCAGTTAGCACGCCGAAGCATTTAGTGTTATGGCAGCCAAAACTTTAACACTTGTTTTTTTGATTTTATTAATTGTTCTCAATGTAAAGTAATGGTTATTATTAAAATCTATTTACTTATATAAAGGGTTATTACTAACATCATAAACAACACCTTTCGTTCTAAGACTTTTTACAAAACATACGTTTTTATCTAAAACATTTCAGCTCTGTATTTTGCTATACGTCTGTATGATGCGACGCAAGCGCATCAAGTACCCCCGCCACCAATCTTCTTCCGCTATTGTACTATCGCTTGTTCGTATAGATTTCGTAATATTTAGAACTTTTAATTTAAATATTTTTATTTTTGTATAAAAATCTAATCATACATTTTTAAAAGTCATAGAACAAAAGTCATTGTTCATAGTCGTGAGAGGTTGCCAGTGTTCTACAAATAACCCTGAATATAAGTACTGAATTATATTTTAGTCATAAATGGTGTGCCCGAAGAGCTCACACACGAGTGGCACGCTACCAACGGCAGAGATAATGTCAGCCGTGGACACGTCGGCGGAAGACGTTAGATGAAAGCAAGAAAAAGTGTTTATTCACGTCAAACATCATGTTCATGCTCGCATGTGCATGTTTTTTCTTCATGTTGATGCTCGACGGCCGTCGACATTCCGACAAATGAAGATCAGCGGCGGCCTTTGGCATCCTTACATACAATCGCAAACTGTCGGAAACTATGCCTTGGCAATGCATGTAGGGATGCCGAAGGATCCTTTTCTTTGCCGATGGCGATAATGGGCGCCGGGCCTAAGGGCTACTTTTCACCGGGACATCATGGTGTCCCGGTGAAATATAAACCTAAGCTACTAGACTAGACACCAGAGTCGCCACACGTCCGAGCTGATCGCGCCACCAAATTTGTTGCTCAACTAAACGGACACCATATGAGTAATGCTACAGAGTTGTATACATTCTGTTGGTGGCGACGACTGGTGGAAATATAGCCCAGTAGACGGCTGCCGCCACCCCGCCTTATCAATGGCTGCAGTTACTTCTGCGGTTGGCAACATGGCGCTCGTGTGTATGAGCTCATGCCTTAACAATTGGATTTTTTATCTATAATCAATAAAATATGAAAACTTAAAATAACCAGTCACATTTCTCTTAACTCCTTGAATCTTAAGTTATTAATCACATCGCAAAAATCACTTTATAATCAGCAAATTTAACTTTTCAATAGCTTCTTGATGTTTCTGTAACAAAATAAAGACAATAAAAATTAGTGTGTTTTGTGTTGACGTAGCACTTTGGGCATTTTCTTTCCCATAACCTAAAACCATGCATTATAATGTGGCTTGACTATCACTGAACTTCATAACGTAAATGATGGTCATGGCAGATTTCAGGTAGGAAAAATTGCTATGCCAAGTTGATACATGTGACTAAAGTAATAAACAATATGACTGCTAAGTCGCAGATACTGACATTTTTTCTTCTTTTTCTTTCATTCACCACGTTGCAGGAACCTACGCCTGAAGTTTAATCCAATAAGTCTTCACAAATAAACCTCTGAATAATCCCACGCAATCCCATGGTCCCGACCGTGGGATTCGTTCTGACCAACAAAACTGCAAAGCGGATTGACTGATCCTAGATATTGTTGCCGCATAGCACACTCTATCAGCAGAGACCAAGGCTCATTGGAGCGCACAAACTGCCATTACGTCGACGGCAATAGGGCTTTATGTCTGTACACACACAGACATAAAGCCCTAGTTCTGGTTCTGTATCTATGTGTGTGTTCTGGTTCTGTATCTATGTGTGTGTTCTGGTTCTGTATCTGTGTGTGTTCTGGTTCTGTATCTGTGTGTGTCATTCTTAAGTAATACTTTGATACCTGTTTTCCTGTTAGTATATTTCACAACTAGCGAGGATTTGCCTGCATCAGCATGTTCATGTCTATTAGAGTATTCTCCATATCCTCTTCGTCTCCTAAGCCATTGTCCAAATCTTCTTCATCTTCTTCCATGTCTAATGTGTTTAATTGTCGATTAGCTGAAATGATAAATATAATGATAAATCAGACAAATAGACATTTGTTTGATTTGTTACTCAAAGGTGGAAGCATAAAGGCTCGAGCAGACCGGATACCTATGCATAGACATAGTAAATGTGTCCTGTCCAATACAGTTCCATACATTATAACTCAGTGGTACACGGGCATCTACGAATACGCATCCGGTCTGCTCCTGGATGGATACTAAAAAACCAATTTGTTTAAAAATTGTTCTTTTCATATCCACCCCTTATTGTAGATCAATTTATTGTCAGTTCTAGAAAATATGGAGACCCTGGCAAAGCAGGCACGAAAATATTTTTCAGATTAATCCAATGTAAGCAGTCAAGGATTATAATGCCTTCCAAATAAGAATGGATCAGTTGCCATGTTGTGATGTCAAGTCTTACTGTCAAATCAATGAAATTAATATAGTAAGCAAAAAAAGAAACTGTTTAAGAACTGTGAATAAAAAAAAGTTTAATCAGAATCCAGTTCTTCAATTCTGCTCATCTCCGAGTTCTTCAATTTTGCCCAATTTCATATGATTTGACAGTATAATGTAATGTTACAAAATGGTAATAGATCTTATTCTTATTTGGAATGCATTGTATTTATTATGATCATTAACAAACTAAAAAAGGCAGAGAAAATATCACACTTACTAAATACTGAGTCAGTTACAGACAGATTGAGTTTCACATTATTGCACATCTCATCATCAATGCCGGCCACTGGCACATCAAACTGAGATAAGCTTGTAACCACCATTTGTTCTTCTGGCGGAGTTGCCTGTTCCGGTGCCCGTGGAGTTGGAGCCTCAAAAGATGTCCCTGCCACAATATCAGTAGAAGGTTTCTGTGCAGTTATTACATTTCTTAAAGAATTGTTTTGCCATGTTGCTCGGAGATTCTCTAAGTGTAGTCTTTCGATCTGAAATTCAAATTAGTTATATTTGTGTGTCAATTACTAGGTCAAGCAAGATATAATGATATGCTTTAGAGAGAGTAATATTCTTTGTACCCTTAATATTGCCAAAGGTTTATCCAGGATTTTTCAAGTGTATATGGTCAAATTTGAATAATAGCAAAAAAATCTTCAAAAGAATCTGTGGACCAATTTTAACTAAAACTACATCATTGAACTTGTGACAAATCAGTATTACTTCTTCAATTATTATTTTTGGAGTGCAGGTGCATTCACAAACCACCCAAAGATTCCTCCCACCCTATGTTCGACTTCTTGAGGCACGTGTGGAACCAGGAACATTAAGCGCCGTCAACGACTCGGGCAGAGTCCGGATGGATGGCAGATGAAAAATGGTATGGATAGGTTTGGGTCCTGGCTAGAAATCTATATTTTTCAAGAAAATAATAATGTGGTTGTTATAATCAATCGGGACTGAGAATTCTTTGAGTATCCGCCCCTAAGACGACCCACTGACCGTAATGTACGCTATTCCTCATGCTTTCGGATCTGGACATCTATACACGCCTGCTAAAAAAGTTTAGGTTCAGTTGCCATCACGGATTTGAAAACTTGCGCAGAAGTCAAATATTCGGTCTCTTTACGACGCGGGGGCGGAGAGTGTCAGTGATTGGCTGGCCGCGCCATCGCGTCATAGACATGTATCCTCATTCGTTCACTGCGTTGCTGCATGTATCTAACAACGACGACGACTGGCTCGCCAATGTATGGAATGCGCAAAGTGATCCCCACTTTGACGCCGAGCGTTCAAGATCCGTGATGGCAACTTTACCATGTTTAAAGCACTTATAAAAAGTAAGACTTGCGACTCTGTCGAAGTTCTTACACTAACCTGCAAACTATTTCTTTGCTGTTTTAGTTTTTTGAGCGTTTCTATTATCCATTTTTCTTCAGCGAGAAGCTGGGCTTCTTGCGCTATCCTCTGACTCAAGCGCGCGTTTCCTCTTTGCATGGTGGTTTTAACCAAACCCAACTGCAGCTTTATTTACTATAATTTTATATTGCCACCACAGCCGATGGCTAAAGTAAATTGAAACAGCAAATGCGCATAAATTGATTATTGAAGAGGGAACAAGTACTATTGGATAGTCAGATATCGGCCGGTTAAATTATTCGATGGATATGGTTATAAACCAATACAAACAAAGCACAACACAACACAACACGTTTAGATGCTCTGTGCACAACACGTCCGATAAACAATGTTCGACATTGACACCATTGACACTATTCCCGCGTTCCGAATTGCGTCAAAAGCAATTATATCGTGAATCGGACCAACGCGCAAAGTCACATCACAAGTCCTTATATTTTGTGACCAGGTCGGATTCGCGATATAATCGTTTTTGACGTAATTCGAAACAAAGAAAGGTAATATAAAGATTTTATATATTCTACTAGATATATAAAATCTTTGATTCGAAAATATACGGGATTATTGACAGTGACATGGGACAAGATCACAGCTGATCACAGACCACGGACTCCATACCCGGCGCCTAGGTGGTGAGGCGAATGGCAGATACGCATGAATTTAGTTTGTAAAAATAAATATTTTGATAGATTTAATAAATATATGCAATGTACTGTGTCTGCAACATCAGTTATATAATTCATGACTGCGTAAACAAAGCGCTCGCTATACGCCTCACAAAATATAGAAATTTTCAACTACTGCTTTAAATAAATTGTACTTACTTTGTATGTGGAATCGGTGGAATCATTAAAACATTCTAAAAATCTGAAAGACAATAATTTTAGTAGTCGAGAATATCGCACATTATTGTCTATGGTTGAAAAATTACGCAAATACCGACAGTTTTGTTGAGTGATAAATTAATTGTTTGTTCGTTCAACTTCACAGAGTACTTTGTAACATACTGAAATTTATTCAACTTCGGACATCGGCTCCAGTGCTTTGCTCCAGTGGTCGTTAGCATAAAAATAGCCTCCGTTTTAATATTTCTTTATTATAATTGTATCGTATTTAAAATATAAAATAACAATGTCAGATTACGATTCGGCCGATTCAGGTTGTGACGGATATGAAGAAGTGTGCACCCGCGGAGCACGAGCCTGCGGCAGGCCGGACGTCACCCTGCCCTTCGATCCTTCGTCTATCGAGAATGTGATCCTTACTATAAGCGACTTGTTTGACTTCCGTGTGATCATGAGCGATGAGAGAGCGAAGGGGGCCTTGCTGGTGACCACGGGGCTTGCGATAGCCGGGGGCCTCATCGGTCGCCATTATGGCGGGAAAATTGGGGCAGCAGTCGGTGCTGGCGTCGGCGGTGCGTGTGGGCTGGGCATTGTTGGTGAGTTCATTACAATACGTACATAGTTGAAATCAAGGCTATTGGATTTACTTTCACTAATAAAATCTCGCTTTTTTTTTTCTGAGGGTAGACGCACTCATTATCTCCTTACCCTTTTCCCAACTAGTTGGGAGGTCGGTTTTCAGTGTAATAGCCACATTTAACACAACCCAGTTACTTCCTCTACAGCCCAATTATTGGGCGACACAATATCTTTAATATCTTTATAATAGATTTTGTTCTGAGTATAAGGTAGACAAATTCATCCTCTGTAAAATTGCCCCAACTTTCAACTTGCTTATTTTATTAAATTTTTATAGTCCTTAAACCTTATACTAATGCACTACCATTATTTGTGCAGCTGAAAAGTATACAATCAATAAATAGCTTCTAGGTCAGTCGCAGTACTTAACGTTCATTTTTACGTAAGTCATGTAATGACCCCTTTAAGCATTAGAGCATCAAAATGGTATTGCAAATGTATTTCTGATTAGTCTAATCAAAGGAAAATCCAAATACTACATATTTGGACACATTTTTGCAACTACCCTCACATTTTTTTTTTAAATATTTCTTTTTTTTTTTTTAGCTGTTTCTATGAGGAGTATCTGGGAGGACATAAAGAACAAGCTAGCGGAGTTGTTTGACATTGTATATGACTACCTGGCCGGTATGGGTCTGGAAGATTACCAGCGAGCGGCCACGTTCCTAACCCAGCCGGGAGACAAGACCCAGCTCGCTATGATCATCCTGAACACCGCCTCAGGCATCCTCGGCAAGAAGATCCTTTCAAGTCTTACTCCTGCATAAATACATGGTGTCAGTTTATCAAAATATTTTTTTGAACGTCCTTGTTAACAATTTGTTTTTATTGGTCAGTTTTCATTTTATAATGTTCATTTTAATGAAGACAGAGTATTTTAATAAATTTTGACATGTTATCCAATGTTGTAGACTACATTTTTATGACATTTTAATATTTTATGACTTTGGACATGTATTTTCTAATCTTGACACAATAATATGAAAATTTGTTACAAAGATAATAATTATCATGTGGATCGTGATAATGAGTGAATTATAAAGCAGCTTGACTTACTAGTAGTTAAGTACTTACATATCACAAATATGCATAATAAGTATAATAATGGCTAATTGTATAAAATTAACTTAATTGAAAGATAGTTGTTTATAAGTATTGTATTTTCTAAGCAAATAATAATTATGGTTAAATAGATCTCTTAAGTATGTGTATTGTTATGTTTTATTGTATTAATTTTAAGTGAATGATAATAAACAGTGCCTTATAATCTTTACAATAAATACTTAAATAGTGGTTTTAATTTTAAAGAATGTAGGTACTTAACCTTTAAACAATGAACGGTCCTTGCACGTCTTGCAACCGTCGGATTCCCGCAGCCTTTACCAGGTTGTCGGTCCACCTTGGAGGCCTTCCAACGGTGCGTCTTCCGGTACGCGGTTGCCCTACCGGAAGACGCACCGTACACAATGAAACTTACTTAAACTAGATCCAGATCTGCCAAACGAACACCAATTACCGAAATCAGTAGGTGCCTATGTGATATTACATAACTTCACACCTGTACCCACAAAGGGGTAAGCAGTAGAAACCTTTTTTTTTAGGTAGGACATGATCAAATGTCTTCTCCCGCTCTAGAATAGAGCTAGAGGGTGTCCAAAATACACCTATGTTCCTTTATTTGCGTTCTGGAGCCAAGGAATAACATTCCGGCACTACACAGCGCACAGTCGCACACTCGTCGGCCTCCTCGGCCTACATTTTATATGGAAACTAGATTTGTAGAGCTACACCAGATTTAGGTTACGCGACGTCATTCTACGTACAAATCAGGCGTGTAAGCGTATGCGTCGTTCTAATGTAGATCTAGCATTACGGAAAGCAGAATAGCTTGTAAGTTAACAGTCTTTAACATGTAGCTAGATTTAACTTAACAGTGTTGTATGTAGAGGAGATGAGAATGTTAAGATGGATGTATGGTGTGACGAGAATGGATAAAGTGAGAAATGAGTATATTAGGGGAAGTCTGAAAGTGGCGCCAGTGACTGAAAGGTTGAAAGCAAATCGTTTGTCTTGGTATGGTCATGTAAAGAGGAGAGATGAAAAGCATGTTGCTAAAAGAGTTATGAATTTACATGTGGATGGATGGAGAGGGAGAGGGAGGCCAAAGAAAAGATGGTTGGATTGTGTGAGAAGTGATATAAAAGAAAAGGGAGTTAGTGATAGCGTGGCGATTGACAGGACAGAATGGAAGAAAAAAACGTGTTGCGCCGACCCCAAATAAGATGGGACAAGGGCAGGAAGAAGAAGAAGTGTTACAGCTTTTTTTTCTGGTGGGAAAATCGTCTAATGACATCCCCCCTCTTGGGCGGAGCGAGAGATAGTGTCAGACTTTTACTTACTAAAAACCCACTCCAGTTCCTTCGTTCGTTCTTCGTTCAGTCCTTTCGTACCGGGGGCTGAACTACCCCTGGAGCTAGCCCTGGCCCCAGTAGTCTTCGACTCGGCTGGGCCCCTGCCATTGCTGACAAAGACAACTTCTTGAAGCGCGCGGGAACGGTGCGCGCCGTCGACGACTTGGGTTCGGTCCGGACAGTTACCGGACAATCGGACAGCAACAGTGTTACAGCTCCAAATTCCTTCTTTTCGTGTCGATGATTCATCAAATTATGCTGTTTGGACCCAGCAGGTGGAGCTGTCTTGTTGGCGTTGTTCAAGTCGTCTACGGACGTGCAGCCTACGTCAGAGGCGTAGCGTGGACTTATTTAGACGTAGGCGAAGGCACATAAAACGAGACCTTATTCTTTTATAAATTTGAAAACAAGACAACGATTATCGCATTCGTGTTCGATCATATCGTCGCTTACCATCAGGTGAAATAGTGGTCAAAAGCGAGCCTATCAATAAAAAAAAACCCGCGATCCTAAGGAGCGAATCCTTGTGCGAGCCTGTTAGGCCCCTTTGGATGCGAGGCTGTAGGCGGCGCCTTGCTACGCTTCTGCCTTGCTGTGGATTATGATTGACCATTTTAATATTTGACATTATTTATTAATTCTATTTCATTGAGTGCTTGACATTTTATTTACCTATAAGTATACTTATTAAATCACATTAGAATCATCATCACAAAATGTACGTATTTATAGAATTTCTATGCTTACGAGTAGAATACAGCGCTTATAGTCTTCTGTAACACCTCTTTTATGTAATGTATCTTCATTGAGACAAATTATTTGATTTGATTTGATTTTTACGTGCTAGTCGGACATTCTGGGCACTCCAATAGGTAATTGGGCCATAGTCTGTACTCTGTAGTACAGAGTAGGTACAGACTATGGTCCAATTAACCAATTGCGGTATGATACAGAATCTGTACCACAGCGCAATCGGTTATAATCCCCTAATTTTGATAACTTTACTTACCTATACTTACTACCTAAGTACTTGCAGCAGACTACATAAGTAAGTATCGCTTCAAAGCCTCGGATATCAACCGGAAAAGTGATAAGATTATTGGCCGCCATTTTTCATAGGTACCTACTTATTAATGAGGCGAAGCACCGAGTTCCCCGTCCCGAAGGTTAAGGTGTCGCAGTAAGGAAGGATACCTGCATACGAAAACGCTATCGTTGTGAACACTGAACATCTAATTTCACTAAATTAGTCTAGCTAGACAGGCAGGATCTGACTCGACCTCGTCGATATTGGGCTTGCGGACCGGCCGTCCGATAATCGTCCGGTCCAAACCCGTGTCGTTGACGGCGCGTACGTGTTCTACGCGCGCCTCAAAGAAATATAAATTCCGGCCCAACTGGGCCGAATCCTACTGGGGCCATGGGACGTCCGTCAAGGAACGCCGGGGTCCTGGAACTAAAAACAAAGAAGGAACTTAGAGTGGCTTTTAGTCAGTTAAAGTCTGACTTGCCCTCTCGCTCTGCCCTAGTGTGGAAGAAGTAATTGGATGATTTACCAGCTAAAAAGAAATACATTCAGCCGAACATAAAAACTCCTTCCTTTTGAAGTAGGTTAAAAAAATAAGTAAGTAGGTATCCATTGCCATTTGCCAGGTCATATTCTTATTAAAACAATTATGAATTGCTTACCTAATTACCGTACCTATTTAATAGTTTATTACGAAATATACCTATTTGTTTTAATGACATTACGGAATATATGTAGCAACATATAGGTATATCGTAATATCATTTTAAAACAAATAGGTACAAACTGTGAAATAGGCGACAAGAACAAGGCTTAAGCTAAACTCGAAAAAATTGCTAATTGAAATTGTAGTACATAATCAAAAGACTACAAGTCATCCTTAATCCAACAAGTACTCTACTTATTTGTAGTTTCTATCTGTTCAAAGTCAATTTAATATGTCTTCAAATTTAGTTCCATTTTTGCAACTAGATGGCGTTGTTCATTTAGACCTAGTTTCTACATCGCGATGTTAAGATTCTCTAGCAATAATCTATATACTGCGAACTGATGCATGTTTTAGTTCTATTTTTTACAACTAGATGGCGTTGTTAGTTCAGGCCTACTTTCTACATCGCGGTGTTAAGATTTTCCGTCAATTATCTATACCTGTGAACAAATATAATTTTTTCGAGTTTGAGAGATTGATATCACGTCAAGATCTAATCAAATTATACCACTATCCAAAGTATCCGGTGTATTATTTATCCGAGATCCGAGTAGTAATGTTCACTATATATGGGTACAATAAATAATGAATTAAATGAAATAACATAACCACAATGATTCATACGTGAAGTTATTATGGCGTGTTCTTTGTGGCTTAATATCTATGTTACAATACAACATTGATACTTACATAAGAGGCCAGCGACAGATGAATTTCCATACAAACGTAATACCACGCTCATTTGCAGTTGGAGCATATTTCCAGCATATTATGATGATATTCGATTATAGACAACATTTATCTAGGTTCCTACGTCGAAAAATATTCGTTGAAAAATATCCAACAAATCATGTATGTTTAGTTTTAGCTTTAAACCTATATAATAATTTTGTAATACTTGTTTTAAATAATATTTTCTTTTTTTTATGCACCTACCATTTTGTCTCTGCACTACCCTAGGTTACAGTTTTAATATATTAATACTGTGCCTAGGTTGACTGGAAGAGAATGCCTATTAGGGCATTAAGTCTGCCCTTGTATATTTTGTTGCATGAAAATTAAATAAATAAACCATCTGATTCCAACTGCAAAGAGGCGAGCGACGACATGGTCAAGATAGCCTATCTTGAGGATATTAATAGATAAGATACTTACCGTCGCCACGGGGAATCCCTCTTATTAATATATCAACGTTCTGAACCTTATCGATATGCTTGGGGAATACCCAGTTTTATACCAAACAATTTTGAACCTTATCTTGAAATCAAGGTTCATTAACCGTAATGATCATTTTATGGGAAACCCCCAAAACTTTTGTATGATTACCAGTTCAAAAAAAATATGCATGTTATCTAATCACTTACCAAGGTACTTTCACGATGTATTAGGTACAATCAATAGTATCATCGAAATTTTATCTTACAATAAGTTAAACGTAGAAAGATTACAAACTGTAGTTTGTTTGTATCAGTTTTCATATAAACAAAGACTAGAGCATCACATTCAGTGATTCAGAGCGTCAGGTTATTCCGTTCATGCTATGAACAGCAAAGTAACTATATAGAGATTTTTTATTGAGTAGGAAAAAGGCGATTTACCTGGTGGATAAGTTTTAATGCGTTATTAATAGAGACCATTTTCATACTAAGCTAGAGCAACTATAAGTTCATAAGTTGCAAATATTTAAAGGATATTTGGTTTGGATATCGATGAAAGAACCCTGTACAATGTTCATTAATGCTAATAAAATGTTGTTTACTACGTTATTTATAATTACCTCCAGATAAAAGTGCGTCATATGTAGGTACCTACTCCTAAACGTCAGCGTCGTCGCCGTGCTGGCTATGTTATTTTAGATTAGTTTGGAATTATGCCAAGCTCCATAGCGAAGCATCGTTTGTCTAATAAAATTAAAACTATACAAAGTGTTCCAAATGAGAATAGGATCGCCCGCCATGTTGTCACGTCACGATTTACTGTCAAATCGAGGAAATAAATTTTTAAACATTAATTAATTTACGAAAAATTTAATTAATTTATGAACGGTGAACGAAAAAAGTTTAATCAGAATCTAGTTTTTAAATTTTACTTATCTCTAAGTTCTTCAATTTTACCAAAATTCCTTCGATTTGACCATTTGACCATTTGACTTGGATTTGACAGTACAACGAGACGTTAAAACATAGGAATCGGTCCTATTCTCAATTGGAACGTACTAATTACATCATTTTGTGCTCATTAACATTATGTCTGTCGTAAAGTAATGTGATATCTCGTTTGCTTTAATTATAAAAAAGTATCATTAGCGATACATATTTTATCACAAAGCAGCGACCTTTAAATCATCAGTCGGTTCTCAACTGCTGCACTATCCAGACTACTTCTAGACGAAAACGGAACGTAATCAATTTATTATCTGTATTGTTCGAGCCCAGTGACGTTTGTAGTATTTTTGTTTACTTGCCAAGAAAATTGTAGGTATTCGTATTTTAGTTCGTTTGATTCATTTCGCAATAATTATCAGTATTCGTGCTCGACATAATAATCTATTCGAATTAAAAATGGATATGCAAATCGCGGCTTATACTGAACGTGAACTGAGATTTAACCGAGATTGGTTAGAACAAATACTTTTACGACTGGGTAAGTTTTTATGAAGTTATTTCTACATTTTATTATTTGAACATTTATCATCTTATGTTTTCGAAGGTTATCTTCAAGTTTGAATACCTCGCTGTTCATGTCGAAATACAAAAGGTCCGAAATACGTTTGCTACATATAACTGCTTTTGGTAACAACTTTCCGTTTGTTATTAATTTATAAACATTGGATCGTTACCGAGAAAAAAAAACAGGGCCCGCTTTATACAAGAATGTAGTTAATTATAGAAAGAAAGGCATTACTTCAGTCTTCTTCCTTTTGATCAATGCCTTATTGTTTGTTACTGGTGTAATCTTATCTTGCGCGTGCGCCGCATATGGGACAAAATACTTTGTGTTGCCAAGTTTTAACCTAAAACATTACTTTTCAAACCTTATTATACTATTTCTATTTAATCACCATCTTTCTGCTTGTCCCGCGTATTATTTGGAGTCGGCGTAACACGTTTTTTTTCTTCCATTCTGTCCTATCACCCATCATTATATTACTAAAGAACCTATTACACCATTCGATATTCAGACAGTCTTAGTCGATATCGCGTAGTGTAATAAGGGTCAGATTGTCTTACACAGAATGAAAAATAAGACGAGTCTGAATATTGTGTGCTTAATAATGTGTAGTGTAATAGGCCCATATTTCTTTTTTCTTTAATATCACTCTTCTCACGATCCATCCATCTTCTTTATGGCTTCCTTCTCCCTCTTCGTCCATCCTCATGTAGGAATTAACCTTTCAATCGTGATAATTACAGACACAATTGAAAGACAATAGGTGCGCGAACGCCGGCGTTCGCTTGGGGTTTAATGAATTAAATGAACTCTGAAAAAGATTATATAAGTTTGTTTGCCCAAAATTAAACATATCTAGAAAAAGTTTCCTGTTATCTGGCAGCCCAAAGTCCATTTTAACCATTCAAATACTGCACAATTGAAAGGTTAATGAATTAATTTTAACTATAAAACTCAAAATGTATTCAAAGCAATCAATTGGTAGCCTTTTCCTATCATATTGGAGTCAGTTTCTAGTTTAACCAGATGTAACCAATTTTTATTTTAGCGGACGTGTTTGAAATCCGCATAGTATGGGACAACAACGCTGCCCTGTTGACTACGGCCCTGGCCGTAGCTGGCGGTTTTGTGGGTGGCTATGCGGGCGGGAGGCTCGGGGCAGCTGTCGGAGCCGGTATTGGTGGAGTTGCAGGATTTGGGGTGTCAAGTGAGTCTAACATTTGATTGAAATAATAAGATATCTCATTTATTTATGGATGAAAATATTTTTTTTATTAAAACTCTTTGTTTTGCTTTTAACCTCTCAGGCCCCAGTGTACCCTATTCCGTTCACCTCGGTAGCAGCTAACTTAAACCTTATTTTACGTAATAAGGTTTAAGTTAGCTGGTACGAGGTGTACCATATTAAGTAGACTGGTGCCTGAGAGGTTAAACCACTTGGAACTAGGCTGTTCATTGTTTTGATACTTAGTTTTTAATTTTTCTCTATAAAAGACAAACTTATGTTAACTAAACTATTTGTTTATATTATTTTTGTTAACTTTTTTTTTATTCTGCTAAACATTGTACATATGTATAGGACCTTACAAGCCAATTAAATAAATATTTCTGTCTGTTACAGCTGTAGTATCACTGCGAGAACTATGGGAGACAGTCAAAGAGCAGCTCAAAGAGTTATTGTACATAGTATTCAACTACCTCCGGAGACTAGACCCGATTGACTATGTGAGGGCCTTCCAGATCCTCATGAGCTGCATGGCGAGTCGGAGGGAACTTGTGTTCACAATCCTCGAGTTTATTGCTGCGAAGCTCAGCAAAGAAGTATTATCAAATGTTACATATCAATGAAGAGCAAAGTCAATTATTTTATATACAGCAGAGTGAGTAGAAATCAAACAATATGGTTGAAAATTATACTCTAGCATAATGGGTTGGCCACATGGTTGCAAACTAGCATTCCAACCAAGGTGACCTTGGTTTGTATTGCGGCTACAACATGGATGTACGCGCTAACACATTCAGTGGTTGGGAAAATGCGCCTCCCAACCGAGGGTGTTGAAGGTCATGGATTACAACTGCTGTCTACACGGATTGAAACTAGCAGTCACCTTGTTTGGACGTCGGATTACAACCATGTGGTCACCCCCTTAAAACAGCAATAAATGACCATTAAAGTAATGACGATTGTACTGAATGTACTTGATATATGTAAATTAATAATGGTTGCCCAACCAGCAATTTGTTGTATTACAATTCTGTAAAAATGCTTAAAAAAAGCATTTCTTTTAACAAGAATTTGGCAAATCATCTTAATTAAATCTTTATGTAAAGTCAAAGATACTGATATTATTTCTCGAGTTTTTATATTCGTAAAAAAGTTATGTAACCATGCACCATATAACTATAACGATAACAAAGCCGTTAACAGTTATCAAATCGTCGAATTGACCAATAGGCGGCCATTTCAACGGCTGGTTATGGTTTGTTTATCGTAATAGTTAAATTATGCAACTCACCCTAAAACTACCGTAAGTAGCGGTTTTAATGCACAATAAATAGACAAATACAACAATAAATAATTGTGCTCGAAAATACTACTTTAATAGCACTATACTTTTTATAACTTTAGTCTGTTTTCACAACATATTTTTAAAAGTAACCACACATACACTGCTAAATAGTTGCTCAAAATTTAATATTAATATTTATTTGTACATATGAATATTTATTTATCTTAGGTGTTGTAAAATATAAAATTGTTATGTAACATAGTGGTATATAATTATGACTGATATATCACCCATATATATATTGATAATAATGTTATTATTATATGTTTTGGAAATTATTCTATATATAAATGCAGTTAGCTCAATTGTAGATGTAAAATGCGGCCAACCAGCAAGTGTGGTAATGATAAATTTTCTCTATTTTGCACCTATGTGATAATCAGGTGTATGGCGTATTTGCTTTGAGAAGTCACCTAGATCGTGGCTTATGGCGACCAGATTTTAGTGGCGATAAATCTGAGCAATATATGCTGGGCCACAAGGAGTAGATCATAACACTTAACACTAAGCGATAAAACTTGCTTGATTTTATTTTTTTTATAGCTTAAATTGACCAATATCAATGTATGCACACTTATCCGAACCGAACGCGCCGAACGAATCTTTCTAAAAAGTAATTTTTCTTCATACTAGAGCCGTTCCAAAATCCGATAATTCGAGTCGGTTAGGTGTGCGGAGTCTCTAATTTTATTTCTATATAAATAATTCTAAAATTCCTATCTTTCGATTATTTCGGCGCGTTCGGTTCGGATAAGTGTGTGTTCACCTTAGTTTTTACATTTTTGCCCGCCTTCGCGTTTTACCCTTAATTATGCAACTCACCCTAAAAAAACCCTAAACACACGCAGTTCAAATTCTCTTAATTTTTTTTGCGTTTTCCCGTTCGGTGTCATGATATAATATGATTTGTGAACGTAACTCGTATTTATTTACCAAATTATAATGAACAATACAACTCTCTCAATTTTCTGTAAATCTTCCTAATCTATACCAAATTCTCTCCCTCTCTTTTCCCCATCTTTTGCAAAATACTGCAAAAACATATTTAGAATGTGTTACATCCGCATTTTAATGGAAAATAAAATGACTTTATTCTGTATCGGAAACTATATACTTTCTAAATCTTACACTGGCAAAATGCACAACAGTATGAAGCAAAAGAAATCGAATTTTGATTTCTCTATTGGTGAAAACAGCGTGAAAATCTGTTGAGTAGTTTTTGAATTTATCGCAGACAGACAAACGCAGTGAGGGCTTTATTTAATAATATAACGTATTACATAAGAAAGTATAAGATCAAATAAAAAACGTAAGAACGGGCAGGCGACATAGGACCTTAAGGTGGCAATAAATTTCCATAACTTAAATAAAATAGTGATTGAATTGTTCAAATCAATGAAAATGTTCCTGTTCAATATTAATTACTAACTCTGCACTTTGGGATTGATGTTTTTCAATGAGTTCCTACCTTGATTTTTCGATTGTAATATTATAAGTACCTACTTGTACTGTATACTCATTAATTCTTAGATATTCTACATTAGTCACTCATTCTTAACTAAATCATCATTTTTTTTGTTTTTACCAATGTAACCTATTCGCGGTAGCATTAGACATTTTTGAATGGAGTATATTTATAAGAATATCACAAACTAGGCCTTAAAAAAAAGGCACTCAGATGTAGCGTTTACCTGTCTGCGCACGCTCGGTCATCTGTATTATGTATGTAATAATTTCTGTATAATATTTATTTCTGCTATAATATTTCCCTATGGTCTCAATTCGCACCTCCGCTCAAATAGTGTCATATATTATGTGAGTTATAATCCTCATTAGTGATATTATTTTACGCTTTGCTAAAGGTTGATGTTATTTTTAAATAGATTAAGTGTGTTGCACCTTCATTTGTTTTTAGTGAATGTTTTGTACAAAATGGTGTTGGATAATAAATAGTCTACTTTTATAAAAAAGGATAATTTTATTGACGTGACAACGTCTTATAAATTGGTTTGCCGGGTGACATTTCAAGAAACTGCGTTACGCTCCGCTCACGTTACGCGCTCACAATGAGAGCGAGTGAGAGGCACGCGTCCCTTCCACTCGGGCATGGTTAACCCGCCTAAGAGCGAGAGAGACAGACATAAAAAGTGATTACTATTATTTCATCCTTCTTCCTACTATACGAATGAATATTCACATTAAAATTATTTTACCACTCAAAGTCGTTGTCACGTAAAACTTTCGCCCGTATACCGACTTTACAGGCAACCAATTTTTTTGTTTTACCTGCCTTATTTTTTTACGTAAACGCAACCTTGAATTGGTTAGTGCTATTGAAACTTTGTTATGCCCCGTTTACACGTGGGCCCAACCTCGCCCAATAGCCACTATATAAACGGGGTTTCCCCGTTAATACAACGGCGATTAGCCGTAACTAGGCCCGCGTGTAAACGGGGCTTAACAAAATTTCAATAACACTAACCAATTCAAGGTTGCGTCGTCTGTGGCACCGTGCCTGTATTAAGGTATATTCTGTTGTTTACGTGAAAGCCTTGCGTTTATTAAATGGGGCTAGCATTGTCAAGCGTCTGAAGAGAGCTGGACAGTCATATCGTTTGGTTGCGTATGTGGATTTTAATTAAGAAGGATTTCGGCCTGTCTGGGCTTGTAAGGTTTTTTTTTAAAAACGTATTGTGCACAGGCCCCAAATGGAATAAAGGGCACAAAATAAATAGGGCCAACGCTGCGAAAAGCGAGCGCCCGCGCGGACGTCGGCGCATTATGTTCGCGCGGCGATCCCCGTAACGGAAACCGGATTAACTGCGCAGTGTTAATCCACTTCCACTTTAACGGTGTGGATATAGTCTTGTCGATGGAGAACTTTAATGTGTTATTACACTTATTACGTAGAAAAAGGGGCGCGGCGATCCGCGACGGAGCACTTTTGTATGGGAATGCGCGGGCGGCCGCGTAACGCAGCGTTCGGCTTAATTTATTTATTTTACTAAATATATATTAGGCCGAACGCTGCGATACGCGGGCGCGGGTTGATGGTACACCTTATACCATGGTGTCCCATGCTCCACTGCCCACCTACTCGGAAATACAGGTATGAGGTTCTAGATTTTTCTTTATTGCTTCATTTCTTTTATATGTATTTACTTTAGTTCAATAATATCTACTGGTGTTCAAAATAAAACAAGCTGAGTCATTGAATATTTGTATTGAGTGCTCAGTTTACAAATCCATAAACAATTTACTATAAGCTATCACATCTAGCAATATAAGGCAACTGATTACGATCACTCGGCCCGATATTTATTAACACTGACAATACACAAACATTACAACTATCAATATATAATATAACTAAAATAATAAATAGGTATTTATAAAATAAATAACAATTTGTCTTTCCAGTTTCATAGAATACATGATTTTGAGGACAACAAAAGAACTTATAATGTCATGTACAGTAGTTTAGGTTCAGATTAGTCTACGAATATAATGTTAACAATACTGAGATTTAAATGCACATTTTGAACTATTTTATGTATATTTCTTACTAATGGGTACCTGGCGTGTGCTATTACACTAAAAAAAAGGAACAATTTTCATTGTTTTGGCAGTCTAAAACCATCTTGGCATTATTGCCTTTCTATTAGGGATGAAACGAATATCCGGTAACTATTTAGTATCCGGCCTATCCGGCTCGTATTTACTATTCGGCCGGATATTGGCTACTATAAAAGGTAAGTAGGTAATTTATTTAAACCACTTAACAAACAATAAATAGTGATCATCAATTTTTCATTTTACAACTTAAAAAATTAATACTCGTACTCCACTAAGAGCAAGCTACGGTGAGGAAGTACCGATTTCTCTGCAGGTAACAAGTGATTTTGTTTGCCTTTATAAACAATTCAAACAATAGCTAACTTCATTTATGAACGAAAAAACCCAAATTCATCCGAGTTCTCCCGACCATTCGAGCACCATCTTACGCAAACTAGCTTGTTGCGATGCACCAAACGGCAATGTTTGGCCGAATATTTGGCTGTAAGGTTGGCCGGATATTCAATATCCGGGCAAACAGCTATCCGTTTTATCTCAAATGGAACCGGTATGGGGTGCCCATCGGTTGGATCATGGATGATTTCAGTCTAAAACCGGACATAGGTTGAAACAATTGATATGTCTTATATATTAGGATTGCTGATAATACTGTTCATAGACAAGCTATCTTTAGTATTAGATAAATAGTAAATTTTATAGCAAGTCATTGCAGCCGACGCAGAATAAACGCTTAAATCGAAAGCAAGGTCGTTTCGTAGTCAGGAGACTGCAATAAAAATTGCCCACGTATTTAAAGTTACAGTTAGTCGAAAATTATAAGTCAATAACTTCAAAAA
This sequence comes from Mythimna albipuncta, assembly GCA_929112965.1. Classification (NCBI taxonomy): domain Eukaryota; kingdom Metazoa; phylum Arthropoda; class Insecta; order Lepidoptera; family Noctuidae; genus Mythimna; species Mythimna albipuncta. Next base: position 19,026,669 of record OV815979.1, on the reverse strand, counting down.
ATAATTATTTAGCTACATTTTATTCTGAGAAATGGCTCACGGATTTATGGTCGTGCATTTTGGCAGGAGTTGCCATGCCACTAGCTTGATACAATAAATATAACACATTGTAGCGGATGCAGGCCGTCGCATTTTTTTTTTTGCACTAGTGTGAAATACACTATATTACGTGACTAGAAGCAGTAAGAGTAAGAGCGGACTTTCGAGTAAGATATTGAAAAAGTAATTTTTGTGATAACACTAAAAACATTTTTATTATTTTATGAAACAGGGGAAGGAAAAGCCAAAGATATACAATAACATATGTTACTTACTATGCAGCGTAAAACAGTCGTGGAACAATGTCAAAATAAATAATAAAACTAATTTGTCGTTGTTTGTCAACAACACAAACTATTATTAGTCACTACATCATGATGTAATATACAACCAATAATAATCCTTATACACTTCAACAAATATCAGTATTAATAAATACAAGCCGCACACACTTATATGAATATCACTACATTTCAGTAATGTTTAATCGACAGATCATTCCGTCTCTTTCACGCAGCACTATGTCAGACAAGGACGGCACACAATCTGAACCGATTAAAACCACGACGGATCGCACCAAAAACGTTTTAGATTAGTTTCTAGGGATTTATCTTACAAGCGATTTTAGACGAAAATTACATTTTTTTTTATTAAAAAAAAATCGTTGACCTCATCATTGCTTATTCACAGGTGAAATAGGGTGTCAAACATGAACCTAATAAAACGTTGACCGTCACGGGATACCCGGCAGATGAACATCTCAAGGCAAGGGAGTCGTGAGCGGTGGCATATTTGGGGCGTCAAACTATGACAGCATCACGCCGTTTGCCGTCACGTCATGACAGCGTCACGCCGTTTGCCGACATGGCATGACAGCGTCACGCCGTTTGACGTCACGGCACGACAGCGTCACGCCGTTTGCCGTCACGGCACGACAGCGTCACGCCGTTTGCCGCCACGGCAATAATAGTTATATTACTACTAAGGCACGCCAATAGATGTTCCACATCAAAATCACTTGTATGATAAAGCCCGTAGATTAATATTATAATAAACTAGTGTTATTTAACTACCGCCTACGTTATTGTCTACCCTGCAGGTGAGAAGCTTGAAGATTGTTCATGTTTCGGTACGATCCATCGTTGAAGGTATTTATTACAACCTACGGGAATGTCTAAACGTGCAATACAGGAGGAATGCAGGTCAAATGCAATTCCTCTGAATTTACTAGTTTCAATTTTGCTTACACTTTCACTACAAAAATATTTTATTTTTATTTTATTATAAATTTATTTAAACTTTAAGCACCATCGCCGTCATTTCTGCCTGATCACTTAAAATATTTTTCGCTTGAAGTTTTCGTTTCAAGTGCAAGCAAACATTAACTTAGCGGTGATCAGGCGGAAGTGTCTTTGATAGTACAGTGGTGGTACGCAACAAGGCGTTGTTTACCAGTCAACCTTTGGGTTAAAAAAATACTACACTGTGATAGGTATGGTGCATAATTAATAATATTTAAAATCTAATTAAGTATCATTAAGTTTATGATAAGAATAAGAAGAACACCTATAACAGTTTATAAAATTTCTAAAAATACGCTGGACTGAATTACATAAAAAAATATAATGAAGAACCTAAACAGATGTGCCAACAGTTTCACCGCGAGATATGTGCAAACCATCATTAATTTTGAGAAAAAATCTTTTTGTAATGAATGTGCAATTTTTTTAATCTTATAAACTACTGCATTCACTTACACATTAAGTACCTACAACTAACATAAGTTACAAATAAACGATTTAAAAAAAAAACAAACACTGGAACAAAACTGGTTGATTCAAAACACGATTAAAATGAATAAAGACTGTTCTGAAAAAGGTTTCTCGTAACTTTATAAATAAATACAGTCATGTTGCTTCTTTATATTCATCGGTAATAAGGAATATGCATGAAAAAACTATTTGACATCTAAAGCCGGGTCCGCCGCGCCGTGTTTTCATGTTTGCTAACCGAATGTTTGCCGAGACGATTGAGTGAAATGTTTTAATAACATGTTTTGTCAGAAAATTAGCGCAGCGGACCCGGCTTAACAAGTTTAGAAATAAATATACAACAATAGTATCAATACAATAATATCTACAATAGTGAAAACAATATCAAAATTGGTAGAAAAGCAAACGAGATATAACAATTTTAAACAAATTTTAGAGATATGCAGAACAGACAGTAAAGTCCCGCAAACCTCCGTATAAAAGGGAGGCTCCTCCGACCAGACGGCTGGTGGGCAATTGCCCTAACGGAGGTTTACATGCATATTCCTCATTTTTCAGATTTTCTTTGAAATATTGCTAATACATAAAAGGTATATTCAGATTTCAGATAAATGTCGATTTCCGAGTTAAATAATGTCTTATTAAGAAAAAAATGTCATGAAAATAAGAGATTTCTAATAATCCACCGTAATATTATTAAATAAATATACTTATATGTCGCGACTTCACTGCAGTTGTGATACACACATTTTCTTTAATTTTATTATAAGATTCAATATTCTTATTTTGTACTTGTTCAATTTGGTACCTTTAACAGTACATTTTTTAAAGTGCCTTTTTTCTAATTTTGCATCATTAATTTTATTACAATAGTAAATTTCAACGTTATTTCCAAAGTTCTAGGAACGAATTTTGTGATACCCTAATATATATGAATAATTTATTACGTACATCTAATTATTTTAAGTGCTGGTTTTGAATTACCTTAAAGTTAATGACACAAAAAAAAACCACACTAGATAAGCTTAGCCTTTCAATCGTGATAATGACAGACACAATTGAAAGACAATAGGTGCGCGAACGCCGGCGTTCGCTTGGGGTTTAATGAATTAATCTATAAAAAAAAACATTAAAATAAATCAATAAATTAAATAAACAAACCTAAAAAGTTTAGATCATTTTTATCACTTTAAAAGTTAGGTATACATTGCCATAAGATTAAAAAAAAAAACATTTTTTAATGTAAGCCACCCCAATCGTGGAATAAATATTTAAAAACTATTTAAGTTAGCTCGTTAAGTAACATTATTAAGTATTTATTAAATTATTTTTAGAATTAAGTAGGATTTTGTACTACACGTTAAAATTAAGTGATTTAGGAAAAGTACTTATAGTACCGACCTGCATATGCTAGAAGAAGGAAAATACACTCAAATAATCACTTATAGTGAAAGTGCGCGCTCAAACATTTTTGGTGTATTTTGTTTTTAGTATATTGGAGCATTATTGAGGAGACATTCATTTATTACGTAAGACGATTTTCACTACATTGTGACCCCCGCCCTCCTAAATAAGAAAAAAAATAAGAATAATCGGACGAGAATCTAATGGGAAAAATGAATATACCTTTGGTTGGTTTTGATGATTATTTTTAAAAGTAACAATTTTAGGAACGTTTACATGTGTGTCGTTTACGCAAACAAGTAACGACTAATTCAGAAACGGGAAGGCGCAGTGCGGTTGGTGCAGGTATGTTGCCATGGAAACAGTTTACCTATACGCATCCGAGCGCTCATCGGCAATCGCGCGGTTGCCTGCGTTTTTTAAATTTCAACTTTGCATATTTTTGTGCTTTTACGTAAGAACTGTCATGAATTTCCACCTCCTTGTAAGATAATATAAGACAAGGTCGACGCCGCTCCCCTCCTAAATCGTGTTACGTAATAAATGAATAGCCCCTAAATCAATGAAGCAGTATCCGTGAAATGTGACAAATACTAGCACCTTTTACTATGTAGTTTTATAAGCTTAATTTTTGTAATTTATTGATGACATGTGGCTATTTCACTTCGATACTTATACAAGGTGTAAGGGACAGCAATCCACAAACTTTAAGGGCTTGTTCAGTAGACGAAACTGAACCATCTTCCATTATTTTTTTTTTATAGGAAACGAAAATAAAAAATCGGCCTCGCCATAAAAATTCTCCAATCAAGTTTATCATTTTGTATGGTGAGGCTGATTTTTTTTTTCGTTTCCTGAAAAATAATCTTGTGGAAGGTGGTTCAGTTTCGTTTACTGAGCATGCCCTTAAAGTTTGTGGAGGGCTGTCCCTTTCACCTTGTATATTTCCAAAATGTATCTTGGTCATCAATAACTAACATCGATGAACTATTATTTGAAATGAGTCTAAAAAATGACTGTTATATTATAAGTACATTTGTTTTTTCTCTAGCTTTAGCGGAATAAAGTTATCACTATAGTCTCAACTATTTTACAGCCAAAAAAACTAACTAACTAAACTTTGAGAGACACTAAACTATTGTGTGGGCAATGTTGCCAATGCAAAAAAAGAATAAAACATGCTGGCAACATTGCAATAAATATTACAGCACGTAACTAAATAACTTGCTTATGTTATTATGTAGGAACGACGTGTGTTTTCGCGAACTCAAGGGATATTACTAGGTAACAGATTTTTTGGCGGGTCACTATTACAACCCCACGCATTTTTAAAACCATTTTCATACAGCAACATTTCGTTTAGCAATTCATGTATCTTTTTTTTTTTTTTTTTTATTGTTGAAAGATTCGCACTTGACCGCTATCTCACCTGATGGAAAGCGACGATGCGGTCGACGATGGAACGCGCTTACCTAAAAGAAACCTATTCACTCTCGACTTAAAGATTCCCGGGTTGTAGCTATCAGGAAACACAGACTCCGGCAAGGAATTCCACTCCCTAGCCGCACGCACAATGAATGTGTTCCCAAAACGTTTTGTGCGTGTTGGTGGGATATCCACCATATACCGGTGGCGCATAGCCGTACGTCTGGTAGTCCGATGATGAAACGGGCTAGGCGGAATTAGGTTATGCAATTCCGACGCACATTATATATATATTCATTATCTGAACCATTTTATATAATCATTACGTTCGAATGAATTTGAATTTAAAAGTTTAATGTTTTTCTATTTCATTATATCTTTTTTTTTTAGGTAGGAAATCATCCAATGACTTATCCCGCTCTTGGGCGGATCGAGAGGGCTTGTCACTTTCACTGATTAAACCCATTTCTGTTCCTTCTGTGCCTTCGTTCTATTCCCCAGCAGGCTTGTGCCTTGCTGGGCCAAAAGCCGAAGCAAACCGTAGGAGGTTTGCTTCGGCTTTTGGCCATTATCAAATGTTTTCTTCTTCGATATATTTGAATTGTGTGCATCCCATCAAACCCCACTCATGCAGTGGTGTTTGATGGGGTGCACTGGTGCATTGGTGTGCAGCGAGATCGTTTAGAGAGTTAGCGTGACCTTGAAACGCAAAAGACAATTGAAGGTACCCGGATGGATTTTAGTCAGTAAAAAATCTGACACAGGGTGTGTCATTCAACCCAGAGCAGAAGTTAATTGATGATTTCCCACGAGTTAGTAAAGTTTCTATGGTCGCTTGAAAAGATGGCAAATTTTCTATATTTTTAGGCGATTAGAATTAGCTCTGCCAGCGGCTTCGCCCACGTGAAAATAGGTTTCTTTATACAAACTTTGGACCCCCAAACAATTTCTTTACAGAAATAATTATGGATAATCCTCTTTTAGTGCTCGCCTACGTCATAAGAGGAAGCCTTGCGCACAATTTAACGCTCTCAGTATGTATGTCAGTCATTCAGTTTCTCCTTTTATACATTTAGAGAAAACCAGTATGGTTTATGAGCATCAGGCAACGGCGTTATCACCGCCGCCGCCGCCGCCGGGATTCTGATCCCGATTTCCGGCCACCGTAGGCGCGGGCTTGCGGACAGTGAGCAATGGGTAGCTTGCTGTCCGGCCGTCCGGTAACTGTCCGGATCAAGCCCAAGTCTTCGACGGCGCCCACTGTTCTGGCGCGCCTCAAGGAGTTGTCAGCAACAGCAGGGACCCAGCCGGGTCGAAGCCTACTGGGGCCAGGGTTATCCGAAAGGGCGCTCGAGCCCCGGTATGAAGGCTAGAAGGAACGGGGTGGGTGTTTTAGTCAGTAAGAGTCTGACACTATCTCCCGCTCTGCCCAAGGGCGGGGGATGTCAATGCATGATTTTTCCCACCATAAAAAAAGTATGGTTTATGAATATCGTTCTAATATGCACTAGTTCTAAAGAACTGTATATAACCGTTGTAACACACACATAATTGTGATATTTCTACAGTCAAAATTCGACATTTCCCATATCCCTTGAGCTCGCTAAGACTTAACACATTACTATGGCTAGAGAGGCAATAAATAAATAAATAAACACCCGAGCTCCAGGAGAGAGTAGTTTCCGTCGGTGTGAGGCTCTCACTTGTCCTCCATGGCGTTCTTGAGCTCCATGGCGAGCTTGTAGCCCAGCTCCGGCCGCCGGTCGCGACCTTCCACCATTGCTAACACCTAAAGTATTAACAAGAATTAAAAAAAAAAAAAAACATTTATTTGCGTACTTACATAACCAACAACACTCAACAAAATTATTTAAAATCACAAATTTCACTAACTAATTGTTAGCTTACACGGAACGGATTCACCCTGTTCCCCGTACTAGTATAAACTGTATTACGGTGAAACAGTATTCATCGGCCGCGGTTTATATTGGTTCATACATTAGACTAGTGGCACTAATAATATAACAAATAATTAATTAAATGTAACAAATCAAAGAAAGACGTTACTAACGTTATATACAGCGGGTATACATTAAATATTGTCATTCGTTATTTTATGAAAATTGTAGGTAGTTGCAAAAGTTGACATAGTATATGCAAGGCTTATAGATGCTTCATTGACGTTACACTGTCGATTGAATGATACAGCATAGCACAGTCGGCCTTATAATGTTCCCACTGTTGGGGCTCAGGCCTCTTCTCCAGGAGAAGGAATGGGCCGTAATCCACCACGCGGGCCCAGTGCGGGTTTGGTGGATGTCACATGTCTTCGAATTTGGTTCTAGGACATGCCGGTTTCCTCACGATATTTTCTTTCACCGTTTTGAGAGCAGTGGTGATGAAATAAATTACACAAAGTAATACGCCTGGCTGGGTTTGAACCCGCGACCTGCAACTTGTAAGCCGGGACCGTTACCATTTGGCCACCACTGTTCCCAAGTACAGATACCGGCACGAATTTTGAGCGCTCGGCGATCGTTCACATCGGCGGCGAGCCAATTACTGTACAAGGCATGCACTCCCCGCCCCCGCGGCTCACTTCATACCACTAAAGAGACCCGATATTTTACTTCTGCGCAGGTGGAAGTTAGCGCTCAAGATCCCTACCGGTATCTGTAAGCATGTTTAAATAGTAGTGTTACCTCGTCCGAGTTGACGATGACTCCGTTGTTGTTGACGATAGTGGCCTTGGTCTTCTCGATGTCGGCGAGGTCCACGCCGCGCGACGCGTCCTCGATCAGGATGGAGCGGTAGCCGATGGCCAGCGCGTCCGCTATTGTGGCTCCTAATGCAACAACAACATTATAATCATAACTAGCTTCTTATCTTTTTACTTTAAGTAAGTAGTCAAATTGAAATGGGACACGGTAGCACAAAGTTGATGCCCTGAAACAGTAAGACGGGGTCGCGGCAGGCCACGAAGGAGATGGCGCGACGGACTAGATAGATTTCACCAGAACTGGCAAGAGGAAGCCTGGGCGCACGAAAGATGGAAGGAGTGGAGGGAGACCTTTGCCCAAGAGTGACAGAACAGGCTAACAAAAAAAAAAGTAGTCAAGTACCGTCCTGTTCTGGAATTAAAGGTCAAAATTTTACTGACTAGTGTTTCCTCAATGGACTTTTGCACTCCAGAGCCACGGTAAGTCTTTTGGACAATTTCGCATCCTGCCTGGGATCATGCAGACATCGTTACTAATGCTGAAATTTTTTTGAAGCTCACGCTGAACACAACAAAATGCGCCATCTGCAATAGCGACCTTCTGATAGCGTCTTCGCCGATGTGAAAGTTTTATATTACCGCAAGTGAACATTCTGCCGAAAGTAACTAATGTTTTATTCTAAGACATGGTACACCTGTGTTACATAATTATGTGGAGATTTTTATATGTGTATAGATGTCGGACGCTCCTGAATGACCTGCGCAGTTAAAGGTAATGTCTCGCTAGGTAACCGTTGGAATGTGACGTGAGACCTACCTACACACATGTCATACGCGAGCCCACATATGTAGATGTCGGACGTTCGTAGGTGACCTGCGCGGCTGCAGGTACGTGCCTCGTTAGGTAACCTGTAGAATGTGACGTGTGACCTACCCACACACACGTCGTACGCGAGCCCACATATGAAGATATCGGACACTCTTGGGTGACCTGCGCGGCTGCAGGTATGTGCCTCGCTAGGTAACCGATAGAATGTGACGTGAGACCTACCTAAACATATGTCGTACGCGAGCCCACATATGTAGATTTCGGACGTGCGTAGGTGACCTGCGCGGCTGCAGGTACGTGCCTCGTTAGGTAACCTGTAGAATGTGACGTGTGACCTACCTACACACACGTCGTACGCGAGACCACATATGAAGATTTTGGACACTCTTGGGTGACCTGCGCGGCTGCAGGTATGTGCCTCGCTAGGTAACCGATAGAATGTGACGTGAGACCTACCTAAACACATGTCGTACGCGAGCCCACATATGTAGATTTCGGACGTGCGTAGGTGACCTGTGTGACTGCAGGTACGTGCCTCGTTAGGTAACCTGTAGAATGTGACGTGTGACCTACCTACACACACGTCGTACGCGAGCCCACATATGTAGATGTCGGAGGCTCCTCGGTGACGCAGCTGGTTCCCGAGGCTGGTGTCTGTCAACTTCTTGTTGTCCCAGAACACTGAGTACGAGTCCACTTCAGGGTTTGTGCCTTTGTAGATCTTTACTGCGCCGTCCATTATCTGGAACCATACAAAAATATGCACCTATATAATAAGGTCTTGCTTAAATACAAGTGAAGAAGTTTGTGCGACCGAGGCGGAATTCACCAGAACCGCAGGCGAGGGTGTTATGGAGCCTAGTGCTGGAGTGACAAATTTCCACGTGTATCAAACATCGTTTTTCAATACACTTACGAACACGTAAATAAACGGGGGCAGCCTGGTCAATCATGGGCCCTCTTTAGCACCCAGCCTGATACGATACATGTAATAAATTATGGCGACGCCTAGCACCCGTACTTTTTTCGCACCACTAGTGAGGAAAACCGACAAATTGCGTGCCTAAAAGCGGTAGAGATTTTTTTTTAGGTGGGAAATCTAATGACATCTCACGCCCTTAGCACTGCGTTACAGGTGTCTTGCACGCTGTGACTAAGCGCTGCTTCATAGGGGAGGACCCACGAACGCCACCTAGTTTTATCCCTGATCCTGCAAGTGTGAGTACTCACCTTCAAGTCCTTGTGTAGCTCCGCACCCCAGGTGTCCTGCACGCAGTGGCGCGGCCACAGACGCTGCTTCATAGGAGGAGGGCCCGCGAACACCACGGTATCGTATGCCTGGGCTTTGTCGGCTGGGACCTGCAAATTCAATAAAGGAGATTATTATTGACATTTTTTTTAATGATATAAACTATTGCTCAACTGCTTGATGGTGAATCGCACTAGTTTATTATGAACCTGTTCACTTTAGCCTTGAAGACAGCTGCATCCATCCATCATGATCGTATTAAGTATTACCAGCAGTCCAGCAGTACCTAGTATGTATAGCTGACCTGGCGACCTTCGTACCGCCTAACAGCCAATTAATAATATTGAACAACTAACACACAACGCCGTCTGGTCCCAAGCTAAGCAGTGCTTGTGTTGTGAGTACTAGATAACTGATAAACATACTTAATATATATTTCTAAATACATACATATATAGATAAATTACACCCAGACACAACAAATGATCATGCTCATCACACAAACTCTTGTCCTGGGTGGGAATCGAACTCACGACCTCCGGCATAGCAGTCAGGGTCACAAACCACTAGACCAACAGGCCAGTCAAATTAATGTACTATATCTTTCGATATAGTCAACCGATTGCGATGAAACAAAGCCTAAGTAATACGAGTATATCAACTTATACACAATTTTAATGAATAAAATTTATCTGCATCGATTTCGATTACGACCCATTTCCTCTTCTAGAGAGGAGGCCTGAGTCCCAGCAGTGGGAAAATTAAGAAAAAAAGACTGATGATGATGACATCGATTTAGTACATTTTACGTGACGCGCGAACAATTAAAAACTTCTACAGATTTATTATATATATATATATATATATATATATAGATTGTAAGCCAGTTTCAAGATTGCGTCATTTTTTCTTTCTAGCAGAACTGTACGAACGAAGCTTAGGCTATATCTGAGGAAAAGTGATAATCCAATTTATAACGTGATCCTTGTGTGCCTTGGAAAATATCTTGAGCTGTTTGACTCGTCTCGGCTGTCATTCGATATGTGAAAGTTTCTACAATTACTTAAACTGACGTACTTACATCTAGGCAATAACTGGAAAAAGGAATTCAGACTGGTCATCAATTCTTGTAGAATCGACCTCAACGTATTTCGAACAAAACCAGCTCCTTTTCTTCCAACTACGTTAAGGTCATCTGTCTGATGACTGATTATAGCCACAAACGTCTCGTATATTTAACAAGGCTAGGTGCAAAAAAAAGACAGCACCTCAGTCATATTTGCTACAGTTTTGAAGACATCATCCAACTTTTTGTAGACATGCGTAAGTACTGATTAAACCACGGTTTTTTTTCTCTTTTTTTGGTCATCAAATAACTCTCGATCCGAGTAGAGTAGGCGGCAATGATTGGAGAGAGACTTTTACTAATCTACCCGTTCCTTCAGTAACCTTTTGCGTTTGCATTCAGCGGTGACCCTTCCGAACCCTCCCGCAAGATTTAACTACCTCTAAAACTGTATCAAGTCGTGTCACTCACGCCGAAGTACTTCTATTAATAGCTGCCACTAATCGTGCTCGAATAAAAGTGATTCGCGAGGAATATCGATTGGATGACGCGATTGAGTAGCTGAGGGATGCGTGGATGCCGCGGACTGCGATCAGCACGCACGGTTGACGTACTTGAGGCTTAGGGCTGGTGAAAAGATTATTTCCTGATGATTTTTTGCGTTTTTTGTGGTCTGACCTGTATAAGTTACCTGATGATTAGATGGCCTCGTGTGAGAAGACACGCGGAACTGAGCAGTCAGAGAAAGAGAAGGTATAAGTCCATTCAGGTATAAGGTAATTCTAGACTCAAATAATGAAGCCTTCTCCGTGTCAATGTTTAGAGGTACGTTTTACAGCAGGCCTGTAGTTTATCCGACTATCTCACGATACCGTACCAGATTGGCTTGCAGAATATTTTCTACCAAAGCAGGGGTTGGGTGCGTTTCCACTGGGCCGAGTGGAAAGGAGCGGATTGTGAATTGGTTGATCACAGTGCTCAAAACCCCCACTCCATATCAGTGGAAACAATCTTTCTTTCTTACTTTGTTTCCACTGATATGGAGTGGAGGTGGAGTGAAGGTAGCCCTGACTGCTATGCCGGAAGGCGTGGGTTCGATTCCCACCCAAAACAAAATTAAATGTTTGTGTGATGAGCACGATTATTTGTTCTGTGTCTAAGTGTAATTTATCTATAATAATGTATTTAGAAGTATATAAGTAAGTATGTTTGTCAGTTGTTTATTACTCATAGCACAAGCTCTGCTTAGCTTGGGGCTGATGAAACTTAAGAGGTACCATTAACCATTATCTGGGGTGTTAGCATAGCATGATCAGCCTTTTTAATGTCCCTACTGCTGGGACTCAGGTCCCTCTCTAGGAGAGGAGGCCCGGTGCGGGTTGCATTGGGTTACCAGGATGAGTTAACAACTGGGGTGTATATATATATATATATAGTATACGCCACAAATTAGTGCCAACCACCACCCCGGTAGCAAGCTCAAAGGGGGCCCATGGGAATAAAGGATCTCAGGGTAGTTATAAAATGATGCAGGTGCCACTTTTGTTTATTATTATTATTTTATTACTCACGTTTGACCACTATCTCACTCGAAGAAAGCGATGATGATGATGCCTTATGAAGAATTGCCTTTTTGATGTGGGAAAACGTCATTTTTATTGACTTAAACCTATCTTTGTCCTTCAGTTGCCCTTTGTTTCAGGGCTACGGTAACTCTAGAAATACCTAACATTGTAATTCTTTTTTCGTATATTCTACCGGTTTTAAGTACAATAAGATATAAATCGGAGGCAACCCTTAAAATTAAATCGAGGTCAAGTTCGAATGAAATCGGATGTCCTCAAAAAGTTTGTGCCATTAAATTTTTATTGACATTTTTATGAGGACTTACCTGAGGGTACAATTTACCACTCTAAGCTTTATTGTTTCTCATTTGGAATGTTACCCTGAACTCGACATTTTTGCAAAGAGGCCTGCTTGTTCTGGTTTTGATTGATTTGACATGGTAGGTATATTATTCTTTCTTTCTTTATTTTTAAACATTTCTTTCTTATTATACAAACATTAATCAGGACAGATAATACTCACATACACGTTTTTTAAGAATTTTTTTTATTGTTGATAGTTTCGCGCTTGACTGCTATCTCACCTGATGGAAAGTGACGATGCGGTTGACGATGGAACGCGCTTACCTAGAAGAAACCTATTAACTCTCGACTTAAATATTCCCGGGTTGTAGCTATCAGGAAACACAGACTCCGGCAAAAACGACCATATATATTTTTTTGTTAACTTAGAAGTTTGACTTCAACTCTGTACCTCCACACGTTCCCTAGATGATGTCCTGACAGACCGACAGCAAAGTGATCCTATAAGGGTTCCGTTTTTTCTTTTTGAGGTTCAGAACCCCAAAATGAACGAAAAATCTTAAATATTTTTTATTTCCAGCCATTCATTGGCATTGCCTGTTCACATGTATCTTAAAGCACTTAGACTATCAGATGTTTCTATAAGGTAACTAGGCCAATTAGTCAATGATTAACAAACTTAAATTAATTCAATGACATGCAGATTAAAGTATCAACAGTACTGGTTGACTACCGATCACCTCTAAACGACTACTATAAAACAAGCATAATCGTTTTAATTGTAATTATAGGCCGTGAAATTAACTTGTTAGTTTGGAACTTTAGACCAAATACTTTGTAGCACGGAATATCGTAGGTTTCCCGTTATAATATTAATGGGGCAAACTGATGATTACTTTCCTCAGCTCTTTTAGGACTGACAATCGCCGCAGCGGTAATCACCAACATCACTACATATTATAAACAAAGTCCCCCGCCGCGTCTGTCTGTCTGTTCGCGATAAACTCAAAATCTGCTGCACTGATTTTCAAGCGGTTTTCATCACTCGATAGCGTGATTCTCGAGGAAGCTTTTAGTCTATAATTTGTTAAGTTTTTGTATGTATTTCTGAGTACATTAACGATATTGTTGAACATGTCGGGAAAAAATAAGCCGTATGGGAGCTTTCAACGAAAACGCTGCCTAAACCCTTTCAGATATAACAAAATAATATATGGTGGAATTCTGTATCTTATATAGGTCTACAGAAAAGTCCGCGATGGCATATGTCTATCTCTCAAGGTTAACACACTCTATCCATTTTACTACTTTTAAAAATTGGCATTCATTAAGCGTTTATAGGAAAGCTATTTACATAATTACGGTATTAATTGTTATCATAATAAGTTACTTCGCGTTTAAGTCTATATCAGTATCTGTGAATTACTTTTTGAATCATTTAAATCGGACGTACCATTTGAAAGTTATCATAAGTTTAATAATTCTCAAAATTAAATCTGCGCGATAGCTCCCGCGATTTCCGCTCTTCAGTCGCTTCGCATGACACGGTCGCTGACCCTCCCCCCGCACCGTCTTGCCTACTGTTCCTTTAGCTAATAAGCCGAATGACAATAACGCACTACTGAAGACTGTGTTTTCTTTCGGGTATTGTTGAAAAGTTATAATTGCATTTTTGTTTTGTGTTTGTTTTCTTAACTAACACAACACCAACAATGGTAGTAAATGTGAATTAAGGTAGTAAGAACTACACTGCTCACGCGTGTAAAACGGAGGTCCAAAATTTATGGGGAGTAACCTAATGCCACGCGGGTGAAGCCGCGGGCAAAAGCTAGTTACTTATAAACTTAAGTCATTTTGTACTGTCATAGGATTAAGGAATACTTTGAACATTTAGTAAACTGGTACAGTAATCGTTTAGAGTAGCTAAATGATTACCACAAAACAAGTATAATCGTTTTAATTAATTATGGGCCGTGAAATTAACTTGTGAATTCCGAGCTTTAGACCTAATTCTTTTTAGCACGGAATATCGTAGGTATCCCGTTATAATACTAATGGGACAAACTGATGGCATTGTGTATTTCAAATGTTATAATATAATTTTAATAGTAGTTTATGTGACTAGGGGATAAAGCATGTCTTTAAGTAGCGGGCGGTATGTTGAATCCCAAACGAAACGAAGGTTGCTGATTTTAATCCCGAACGACAGTGAGGGATTTATAAAATTAACTCCCGAGCATTGCGAGGGAGTTAATAAAGAAACCTGAGTAAAGTGAGGAATTCAAGCCGCCCAAGACAAATACAGCTTTATCCCCGTGTTGCATACCCTACTTTTTACACCATCTGTAAGATAATTAAAAAACAATTTGGTCGACCAAATCATATATTACAGAAATATAAGTATTATATTTACAAATTCATCAAACAAACAAAATTCACTACTCCAAGATTTTATATTTTCAATTTTCTATAATGCACCCGTCAGTACGCACGTTTTATTTTATTTTCTTTTTTTGTAAGTGGCCAGTTTGAATTTCGGGTCAACTTGTGCGATGCACGTAGATACATTTTTTACACCACCTGCTCGATAATGTCGTTTTACACGTCATACAAACCTCACTTAAAGCAAGTCATTATATGCCTAGGGAGATAATGCAGTATGGCCGATCCCTAGGGAATAATGAGATTTGAATTTGGAGCATCAAGAATCGTCAACATTGTGAATTAAAATGTAGGGGCATCGAACAAATTGACTCGAAATTCAAACCAAAGAGTATGTAATCAATATGATTCAAACTGGCCACTAACAAAAAAAAAGAAAATAGAATAAAACGTGCGTAGGTACTGACGACACGGGAGCATTATAGAAAATTGAAACTATAGAATCTTGGAGTAGTGAATTTTGTTATGAACTTGTAAATATGATACTTATATTTCTCTAATATATGATTTGGTCGACCAAATTGTCTTTTAATTATCTCGCAGATGGTGTAAAAAGTAGAGTATGCAACACGGGGATAAAGCTGTCTTTGTCTTGGGCGGCTTAAATTCCCCACTTCACTCAGGTTTCTTTATTAACTCCCTCGCAATGCTCGGGAGTTAATTTGATAAATCCCTCACTTCGTTCGGAATTACAATCAGCAACCTTCGTTTCGTTCGGAATTCAACATGCCGCCCGCGACTTAAAGACACTGCTTTATCCCCTAGTCACATAAACTACTATTAATTCACAATGTTGACGGTTTTTAATGTTCCAAATTCAAATCTCATTATTCCCTAGGGATTGGCCATACTACATTATCTCCCTAGGGATAGAATGACTTGCTTTAAGTGAGGTTTGTATGACGTATAAAACGACATTATCGAGCAGGTGGTGTAAAATAGTAGTTTATGTGACTAGGGGATAAAGCAGTGTCATTAAGTCGCGGGCGGCATGTTAAATTCCGAACGAAACGAAGGTTGTTGATTTTAATCCCGAACGATAGTGAGGGATTTATAAAATTAACTCCCGAGCATTGCGAGGGAGTTAATAAAGAAACCTGAGTGAAGTGAGGAATTTAAGCCGCCCAAGACAAAGACCGCTTTATCCCCGTGTTGCATACTCTACTTTTTACACCATCTGTGAGATAATTAAAGGACAATTTGGTCGATCAAATCATTTATTAGAGAAATATATGTAATATTTCTCTAATATATGATAATATATACAAGTTCATCAAACAAACAAAATTCACTAGGTACTCCAAGATTCTATAGTTTCAATTTTCTATAATGCTCCCGTGTCGTCAGTACGCACGTTTTGTTCTATTTTCTTTTTTTTGTTAGTGGCCAGTTTGAATGATAGTGATTACACACTCTTTGGTTTGAATTTCGAGTCAACTTGTTCGATGCGCCTACATTTTACATTCACAATGTTGACGATTCTTGATGCTCCAAATTCAAATCTCGTTATTCCCTAGGGATCGGCCATACTGCATTATCTCCCTAGGCATATAATGACTTGCTTTAAGTGAGGTTTGTATGACGTGTAATACGACATTATCGAGCAGGTGGTGTAAAAATACTTTTTCATTACTCATACTCTGAAAGTAGGTCTGAAGTTGCCTGAGGAGCGGGCTGAAAGTGATACTTTTCATCCCTAGGGAGTTTTACTTTACAACTGACAGCTGTCAAATTATAAAAAAAAAAAACTAGTTCCATCTTCACATTTCTATTGAACCATTTTCCAATTTTCCATACAGCCAGTCAATCACAGCACGATATAAAATTGAAATAACATAAAGACAAGTATTAATTAAATAATGTTATAGATTTATTTGTTCAACTATTTCTTTAAAATGCTTTATTTTTAAAAGATTACAATTAATTTCAAATTTTTCATTAATGAGGCTGAATAGCTGGCCGGCCGCAGAAAAAAAAAACAAAACAAAATGGCGGGAAAATGGCAATCAGTCGTTGGTTTTTTCGAGTTTTGTTTACGTTTTCGTACAACAGAGATTTGTATTTAACAAGTTATGTTTATCAGATTAAAATAGTGATTTAACGCCCAATTTCATAAGAGAAGAGGCTAAAGCAGTAGTGGAATACCTTTTACCGCCTAAATCAGAAGAAAGATACCTACTTAAAATCATAGGCACGACGACTCAGGTTTTACAAACTTTTTATTTTATTTTTAGTTTCCTCGTATTCGTAATGAAAAGCACAGTGTTTACCTCGGGGTGAAAGTAACCCATTTAACCCCTCGAATTAGCGACCTCGCTTCGCTCGCCCGCCAACTCCTTCTCGGGACGTAATGAGTTACTTTCACCCCTAGTGTAACAATGTACTATTAATAACCGTTAAACCGATTTTGACTTTTATTGCGTTTGCGACATGATAAATGGCGGCTGCAATAAATAGTTGGTATTATAATCACTTTTTACCCGACTACGTAAAGCCGAAGGAAGAAAGCCAAAGGAGGGTTATGATTTGATTTTAATGTCATCATTATATTGATTGTTTTTCTTCACAAGTGTAATGAAAACGTCGTATGATACATGTGGGTATTGATAATTACCGTCTTTTGCTCTCTTTGTAACTGCCTCAGCAGTAATCACCGACATAATACACTTAAATCATTATGTACTTTTATAACATTAAGGAATACTTTGAAAAAACTTTTTATGAAAAAAAAAAATAACCGACTTTAATGTTAAAAACACTGCAAAGTATAAAATAACTTTAATTTTGTATTTTAAATTTTTATTAGTTTTGTCTCTTCGTTATTTAACACTGACTTCCGAAATTAAAGTTGTTTTATTCTTTTCAGTGATTTAAACATTGAAGTCGGTTATACATTTTTTTTTAAATTTTTTATTTTACACTTTTTAGTTATGGTACCACCACTAAAAAGTACTCCTCAGACAAACTTAAATAACTTTTAGCCACAGTGCATCTCATAACGTTTCTTATAATGCCAAACACGGTTAGTTTACATTAATTTACCTTCTAGCTTCATCATCAGATCAGTTCGATACATCCCCCCCCCCCCTTTTCAGTCAGTCTGTCAGTCAGTCATGGACTACACGTATAAACAAAGTAACTTTATTTGTAACAAAATCTAAAGGCAGGCACTTTTGAATAGTCAAATGTCGGTCAGTCCAAGAAAAGTGAAGCTAAATTGCACGTTCCAAAACGTAGGTCTCTATGGAGAAGAACGTGCAGGAAACTCCATGGACACTCTTTTTAAAATATATTATGAGTTACATAGATCTTGGTTACATATTTCTTGTCGCTTCTAATATGTGAGCACAATAACCACAGTTCTGCTGTGGTCCTATGAGGAGTTCTGTTCCATAATCTTCGAAGTTCATGATCAGATCATAACAATATTTCTATGGGACCAACTTGGAAGTATAACCTTTCAATAAAAAAAAAATATTTTCAAAATCGGTCTACAATTGACCGAGATACCGGTGAACATACATAAAAAAAACATACATTATTACCATTAACATTAGCAAGTGAGACGGCAAATTATATTTACACCGTTTTCGTTCCCTTTTCAATCAGTTTATTGTTGATATGTGTATATATATTCAGCCGAACATAGAACCTCCTCCATTTCGAAGTCGGTTAACGTAAGTCTCCGGAACGTTATTGTCTATGACTCACCGGGCTTGAAGGATGCAGCTCTCTCATGTGCACGTTGTCTATGAAGGAGACGTGGTCGGGCGGGTGCCAGTCCAGCGAGTAGAACAGCGCGTCGAATGGCACTGTCTCCAGCAGACGGTTGATTGGTTCCACTACCTGGAAGAGAATTGCTGTTATAAGTTTTGATATCATAGAAATCAGAAACGTTTATTTCAAATAGACCAATCACAGGCACTTTTGAATTGTCAAATGTTGGTTTGTCAAAAAACCGGTGACACTTTTTTAACCTTTTGAATACCGTGATCAGAGACACAATAGAAGACAATGAGAGAGCGAATGCCGCCGTTCGCTTGCTCTACATCGTAATTTGCAGGGATGTTATGGATATGAAATTTCGGATACGGATTGGTTACGGATATAGAAATGATTATTATACCGGTTACGGATACGGATATGAAATTATTTCGGATAATTTCGGTTACGGATATTAGATTTTTAAGGAATTTCAACAAAAGGAACAAAAATCAGTCAGATAAATGTTTAGTGTTTTCTACCTAAATTGAAATAACAAAATTATTACATATACTTAATCAGTGATTATACGAATTCGAAGAAAATATTAAAATTAGAATTAAATTTAGAATGCTCATTGCACATATTTATAACTATATTTTAAGTTTTACGTAACAATCACAGCTTTCTTTATTTATTATAACTAAATTAATTACTTAATTTTCACTTGCTGTGAATCATACATCGTCTTTCAACTTACAATAACATTAAACATGTTTAATAGCCAAAATGGCGGCCGATCAACAAAACAACCTGTGTGTCTGATCAACAAACAACGTGTCGCAATTAGGCTCCGCCCTTATCCGAAACTTTTATTTCGGATTTGGTAACGGTTATGGAGCTCCCTAACATCTCTGGTAATTTGCGAGTTTGGATCGTCGATCGATGTATAATTAATCAGTAATGTTCCTACTGGAGAGATACAGGCAGGGAAGCCCTGTGTTCTATGGGTGAGCTCACTCTAGCCATTCAATTTTTGCAATTGCAATTCTGTTGTTTATTCAATGTTTGATTCGAAAGTTTCGAGAAAATAATCCAGTCATTTTTTTTTTTTAATAAAATGAAAAAACGGGAACTTCATGTTTTCTTTTTTCAAATAAGTAGATACGTACTTACTTTAGCTTTTTTAATAGTAATACGCAGTAATAATATGGAATATAATACTACAAATAATAATACGTACTAATAATATTATAAAAAAATATGAATTTGAGATTGTGGCTGAGGAGAGCTAGATGGACCTAGTATTTTTATCTATTTGTATTCCTCCCATATGTTTATATCTATTAAAATGTATTTTAATAACAAAACTTTTTAAAATATCAACCGTAACATTTTAAAGAACCTTGATTCTTTCAAATGAGTCAACAAAGTAACATCCTAAAAAAATAAACCGGCCAAGTGCGAGTCGGACTCGCCCATGAAGGGTTCCGTAGCAGCAAGTAACATAATATAAAAGTTCTTCTAATGTGTTGTAACTTTGATCGATGTTTTAATAATAGTGTATTTTTTTCGGTTTATGACGCATTAAAAAAAAACTACTTACTGGATTTCGTTCAAACCAATTTTCGTTGGTAGTTTTTATAGTAATGTACATCATATATTTTTTTTAGTTTTATCATTCTCTTATCTTAGAAGTTAGAGGGGGGGGGACACACATTTTACCACTTTGGAAGTGTCTCTCGCGCAAACTGTTCAGTTTAGAAAAAAATGATATTAGAAACCTCGGTATTATTTTTGAAGACCTATCCATAAATACCCCACACGCATGGGTTTGATGAAATAAAAAAATTTGAGTTTCAGTTCTATGTATGGGGACCCCCAAAATTTATTGCTTTTTTTCTATTTTTGTGTGAAAATCTTAATGCGGTTCACAGAATACATCTACTTACAAAGTTACAACAGTATAGCTCTTATAGTTTCGGAAAAAAGTGGCTGTGACATACGGACGGACAGACAGACAGACAGACAGACAGACAGACAGACATGACGAATCTATAAGGGTTCCGTTTTTTGCCATTTGGCTACGGAACCCTAAAAACCACTATTTTAAAATACAAATTGTTATTTTTGCAATTTTCAACGCAAGCCCACCCCCGGTTGGGCGGATTCAATTCATCGCGCAGACGTAGCGCTGATTGGTGGATGTCACATATCTTCAAACTTTGGTTTCAAGGTATGGCATGCCGATTTCTTCACGATACTTTCCTTTGTCGTTTGGAGTAAGTAAATAGGTTTTCAGTCTTTATTGATTACTAGTAAACAGTATTTTTTAAGGGTATTATTATCGTCCTTACGTAAACTAAATGGCATACTGCCAACGATTTGACGTTATATGTTTTAAGACCTAACCTTCTAGGTAATGTCAGGTCTATATTACAGGTAGTTTATTTAGACCAACTTATTATCATAATTTCATCTAACAATTTCCATAACATTGTAGCAATTTGACGAGTAATTCACTGTCTCACTCACACAGTACATGATAATGTAGTTGTGTTCAATAATGTCATGTAAATTGATTATCAGAGTCGGCGCTAGTAGCGTAACTTCTAAGATGCAAAGGGGTGCGAGCCCCTGGGGAGGCACAAAAGTTCGGATCGGTTAGCTAGGACCCCAAACGCTACTAAGATTAACTCCTTAGGGTAATCCATTATCAGAATAGGAACATGCGGGTGAGAGCTGTCAGATTCATACAATGTAGCTAGCTACATATCCCTTTCTCTCATCTTAACAATGCATATTTTCGTCCTGCTGTCATCCTTCCATCTTCTTTTTCCTGCTCTTATCCCATATTACTTGGGATAAGCACAACACGTTTTTTGCGTCCATTCTGTCCTGTCACCCGACACACTATCACTTTTCTTTCATATCACTCCTCACACAATCTATCTTTTCTTTAACCTTCCTCTTCCTCTCCACCCATCCACATGTATACTAATAACTCTTTCAGTAACATGCGTTTCATCCCTCCTCTTCACATGACCATACCAAGACAAACAATTCTCCTGTAACTTTTTAGTTATTGATACCACTTTCAAACTTCCTCTAATATATTCATTTCTCATCTTATCCAATCTCGTCCATCTCAACATTCTCATGTCCGCTACATGCTATCTTTTTTCATCCGTCTTTTTCACAACCCAACATTTTGATCGATACAGTATGACAGTTCTTATCACGCTTTCATCCAACCTATGCTATGTAAAAAGATCTTAGTTTGCTTTTTGTACCTGCACCTCTACCAAGGTACGCTACTGCTCGTTTATACCTTTATGTATAGCAATGTAGACTGGATTATAGCTTGTAATATAGCCTACCTTATAGGCTATAATATAGCCTGTACTGGCTGTAACTAGCCTGGCATTGAAGCGGATATAAAAAGCAACTTGTATGAAGATGTTTTGACGTCAACCGATAAAGGTTGCTTGGGTTATGAAGCTTTTTTTTAGTGGATGCGTCGGAGAATTAGGGTTGTCTCGATCTTTTCAACTGTGGCGGAAAAGTTGGAATAGTTTGGTTTTTTGTTTGTTGTGGGATCTTCACTATCTTTATTTATTTATGATTTACTAGCTTCTGCCAGCGACTTCGTCCGCGTGAAAGTCGGTTTGTCCATACGAACTTTGGACTTTTAATCATTGCATGACAGTAAAAATATAAATCTTAATATTCACGAAATTAGTTCTGAAAGAAACTCCCTAATTTAACAATTTATTTAATGACACACACAAGTTTGAAAGAAAATTGAGAAATAGACAAATATGTATAAGAAAATAAACAGATATCGATGAATGACGCTCATGATAGAAAACATAAAGAAGAATCGGCTCGATAATATCACTAAGTCAAGTCACAACTTAGCGTGCCCTTCCAAATATACATAAAATGCGAATGACAACATTAATCGCATTAGTAACCTCATGACATTAACTTACTCAGAATGATATATCAGCAAAAATAGATACATAATGAATTTCTGAGCTGAGGTCGTAAGGGCAGATGACTCAACCGTTTTTGTGAACTTTGAGAACTCAGAAAAATAAACGAATTAAACACCAACCAAGTGCGAGACGGACTCGTGTACGAAGGGTCCCGTATCATTAACTTCAACTTTTTTGTTATAGCGGCAACAGAAATAAATCAATCCTCAACAAACGGTGAAAATTTCAAAGGTTTATGAGATATAGCCTGGTGACAAACGGACAGTGGAGTTTCAGTAAAAGGGTCGCGCTTTCACCCTTTGAGTACGGAACCCTAAAAAACAAGCTATTGTCAAGTTTTAGTCAAGTTTTAGCAATGTGTGTTTGTTACTCCTAACAAAGTTAACAAACACACATCTACACTAATACAAGGTGTAAGGGACAGCCCTCCACAAACTTTAATGGCTTGCTCAGTAGACGAAACTGAACAACCTTCCAGAACATTTTTTTCAGGAAACGAAAAAAAAAATCGTCCTCACCATACAAATTATCCAATCAAGTTTATCATTTTGTATAGTGAGGCTGTTTTTTTTTTAGTAGTAGCTTGTGTTATGCAAGCTCTGCTTAGCAGACGGCGTTGTGTGGTAGTTGTGGCATATTATTATATTATGATAAAACCTTCCTGCACGCAGGCGGAGCCGCTGGCAGAAGCTAGTCCGAATATACGACCTTAACAGCTATTACTGTCAACAATACTGCCATCATTCATTGGTTGTCACACCTATTGATAGTGAACCATTGTGATACATTTTTGGCTTCAAAGGCCCGCTTTTGAATAGGATTAACGAAATTAATCAGTATTTATAAATAGGTTGAATTAAGGTGAACCTTTTAGAAACGATTATAATCAACAAACACGGAAAACGCGGTTCAATTTGAAAGATAGGTTTGCTGAACTGCGCCCGTATAATTATGTCGATGGGGTGTCGTTTCATACAGAAACATACAATAAGGGCTATATTTCACCGGGACACCATGGTGGCACGACCAGCTGCGCCTTGGTGGCCACCGTAGGCGCGGGCTTACGGACAGTGAGCAATGGGTAGCTCGCTGTCCGACCGTCCGGTACATGTCCGGACAGAGCCCAAGTCGTCGACGGCGCGCACCGTTCCCTCGCGCCTTAAGGAGTCATCAGCAACAGCAGGGGCCCAGCCTTCTGGGGCCAGGGTTATCCGAAAGGGAAATCAAGCCACGGTATAAAGGCTTAAAGGAACGGGGTGGGTTTTTAGTCAGTAAGAGTCTGACACTATCTCCTGCTCCGCCCAATCAAGAACAGGGGTTGTCATTAGATGATTTTCCCCACCATAAAGAAGAAGCTGCGCCTTGGTGTCCCGGTGAAATATAGCCCTAAGCTACCAAACTAGACCCCAGAGTCGCCACATATCCGAGCTGGTCACCCCACCAAATTGGTCGCGCAACCAAACGGACACCAGGTGAGTAACTCTCTATAGAGCTGCATACATCTTGTTGGTAGCGGCGACTGGTCGCGCCGCCATGGTGTCTCGGTGAAATATAGCCCTAACATTTCTTTTTTCACTCGTTTTCATAATAATGTTGATACAGTGAAATTAGAAAAACGTCTTATCACTCTAATATCGCTTGAACTAAAGTAAACACTAAAGTGGCAGCGGGCAGGGCACATTGCTCGTAGAACAGATGATCGATATGACCGAAAGGTTCTAGAGTGACGAACGCAAATGAGAAAATGCAGCGTTAGAAGGCGTCTCACAAGGTGGGCGAGCTAAATCTGAGCCTGTGAACGAGTTCAGTTTACCGTCAAAACAATCACCGTGAAAGATCACTGGGTCCTGGATAGATCACCTGACGGCTGAACACTGGACAGGCCTATGCTTTGAGTGAGGGCAGACGACGCATAAGGATCAAATTCTTTGTTCATTCATATTTTTTAACTACAATCTCAAAACTCGCAAACTCTCAAATAGATGAAACTTTCTTCTTGATGAAGCTTTTGGAAATAGTTTCTGAACTTTATAACCGTAAATTATTTATGCATTAACGCCTTGGTAAATTGTTATTTATGTTCATAGCGAAAATTGCTTTCTTAGTCAATTATTTAATATCCTTAGACTGAAACACGGAAATATATCAATAAGCTGCAAACTGCAGGGGTCCAATAGGGTCGGAGCCTACTGGGGCCAAGGGTTTGCTTCTAAAAGGGAGGCTCGGCCCCGGTATGAAAGGCAACGTAGGAACAAGAGTGGGGATTTATTCAGTAAAAATCTGATACTATCTCCCGCTGCGTTCAAGAGCGGGGGATGTCATTGGATGATTTTCCCACCTATAAAACAAAAAATCTCAACAAGCTTTTATTGCGCGGTTATTCACCGTAACCATCACAAAACAGCCCAAACTCAGTGGGAATAACCTCACTGTGTCCACTCAGTCCGCTAAGCTACCCATCCTTCACAACCACATGTACCTTACATGCGGTTGTGAAGGAAAGCCAGAGGTCAGAGGTCAGAAAAAAAGTATTTCTTTCGATACGAAAAGAAGAAGTTCAGAGAATCTTGAAAAACTGATCTATTCTTCTATCAGCGCAGCGGTAATGATTGTCGAAAAGGTCAAAATGCGTACCGAAATCTCTCGCGATCTATCTATTGGAGCTGGTTTCCATCATGGAGCACAATAACCAGGTTTCCATACTGAATCTATGGTAGACCATTGTGCGTGGAAAAACGTTTAAAGTTTGTACGTAGTAGTCTGTGGTAAGGGGTATCGCCAAACTAAAGTGGCAGTGGGCAGGGCACCTTGCTCGTAGAACGGACGGTCGATGGGGCCGAAAAGTTCTAGAGTGGCGACTGCGCACCGGCGAACGTAGCGTTGGAGGGCCTCCCAAGGTGGACGGACGAGATGGTGAGAGTCGCGGGAATGTGGTGGATGCGAGACGCACAGGATCGGTCGTTGTGACGACGCTTGGGAGGCTTATGTCCAACAGTGGACGTCTTTCGGCTGAAATGATGATGATGATGATGTAGGGAGTAACCTCTAAAACTACTGATCTGATTCTAGAAATCCTTTAACTAATATGTAGCTGTAGCATTCTTGAGCGCTAATGGCTATATATTTTCTACAATCATGTAGGCGGAAAATGTGGCAGAAGCTAGCTAGTCACTGACATAATGCGACTTTCTGGAGCCCCAAGTTTCCTTTTGACGTTACTTTTACTGATGCCAGTGATGTCTCAAACAAACTTTCCACTTTCCTTGACTGAAGTTTTGGGATCCCCATAAGACCTAGTTAAAAACTTCCGCAGTAAACCATCGCCAAAAAACTAAAACAGTTCTTTTACAAAAACTTTCACAACGAATCAATGCGCAACGGTTCCTTCCGTACCAGATGGTGCATTTACTTTCATTTGATTGCCTTCCATTTCCTTTGCAGCGACCTTGGCACAATAATGCAGCTCAGACACGTGCTATACCTCAACCCTATTGATTTACTTAGTTTAGTCTTGGCTTACTTTAGGGTTTTTACGTGGATTCGTGTTTGGCAGCGTGCCTATACTGTCTATGCCGAAAGCTTCTGCAAGGCCTCGAGACTAATTTAGAAGGATGTTTGATTTATTGGGAGTTGGTTCCGTAACAACTTTTTTTGCTTTGCAAAGCTTGTTGGTTTTCTAGATATGATGCTATTTGCCGGTCTTGTAAGCCAGCCTAGCTTATTGCAGTAGTTTAGATCCTGGTGGTACCAGTTAGGATATTGTTTTCAGATCTGGTTCCTTGTGTTGGTGACCTCTCGCGTCAGGCACTGGTTCAGGCTATGGTATGGAACGAGGATGGAAGCAGCCACCTTCTTCTGCAAAGCAGTAATACAAGTAAAAGAGCCGGGAGAAAGCGTGAGGAGCAGAAGATCTTCACGCCCCGACCCCTGTAAGAGACGCCCAGGATGTCGGATATCATAGAGCGCCGATCCCGGCCACGTAGGCGCTGGCTTGCGAACGATGAGCAATAGTATAATAGTAGTGGTAGCGGACCAAGGCGGAGCTGTCAAGGCGGGAGAGTCATTTGATGATGTCCCTGCAAAAAAGAAAGTTCTGGTCCGATAGAACTTTGAACATTAATTCGGACAACTACTCAAAATCTTGAAGGACGACAGGATTTGAAAAAAAAGACAATTGCTGCAATTGATTGAAGAAATTTCAACAGCCATCTTTTCGGATCTTTAAAACAAGTAATCCAATAACCGTCGTCATTCACACCGACACCAGTAAAAGTCAACAAACCAATTTTAGATTACCCAATTTTCAACGTTTAACCCTTCCAATGCGGTACCATCGTGCCAGGCACCGACCTATCCGGCTGATAGTCTAATTGCGATCCCACGGTAGGTGTGAACTTCAAGCAGCTTCGAATTAATCTTTACAACATTATTTTTGGCTTAAGTCTTGAATTTGACAGGCAATTTACTGTTCTGGAGTTTCGACGGAGTAAGTGCATGATGGCGTGGTTTTACAAGACGCCTTGGCACGGTTGAGAGGTTTTTAATTGACTTTCAGAAGTTTTTCACTCAGAAACAAAATTTTGAATTAGGTCGTAATGCAATCCAAGCGCATTGGAGGGTAAGGCGCTGCGCAAATAGAGAAACTTTTAGTTTTCAGTTACCAACGCCGAACACTTTTTGATCGTAAGTGGAAGAAACTAGACACAAAAAAGTGTTTTGTTTTGTTTTTGTGTGTTTTAGTGTTTGTGTGTTAGCTTTTTTTAAGCTGTGTTACTTTTTGGTGTGCAATAAAGTTTATTTTATTCTATTCTATTCTACGTATGCACAGGGAGTGGATGATTTTATACTGGTGCTATAGAAATCAAATATTCATCGGTAGCTTGTATCTGACACAGGACAAACGTTTACGCCCTTCCATTTAGGATTGAAAGTCTTTGGAAACCTACTTGATGAATACATGTTTTTTTTTTTTTTTTTTCGATGGGAAAAATCATCTTATGACAACCCACGCTCTTGGGCGGAGCGGGAGATAGTGTCAGACTCTTACTGACTAAAAAACCCATCCCGTTCCTTCTAGCCTTCGTAATGTATATGTCGTGACCAGATCTTAAAATTGACCACTTTATGATATGGCCAACTAAGGCTGGCCAGATCAATCAAACTTTAAAGATTAAAACGATCTAGCCAGTTTTATTTTGCCATATCATGAAATGGTCAATTTCTGAAATCTGGACGCGACATACTTATACAGGGTTATTTGTAAACCACTAACAACCTTACAAAACTGTATTACTAACATCATAAATAACAACTTGTGTTCTATGACTTTTTACTAAACATAATTCATTTTCTAAAAACAAACCTTCAAGATTTCGTTGTTCTATCTAACATATTTCAACTCTGTATTTTGCTATACCGTCTTTACGACGCGAAGCAAAGGCATCAAGCATCCCTGCCTGATCCCTGCTCCCTCCGCTATTGTACTATCGCTTGCTTCGCATAGACTTCGTAATATTTAGAACGTTCATTTTAAATATTTTTATTTTTGTATGAAAATCTGATGAACTAAAATATGATCAATTTTTAAAAGTCATAGAACAAAAGTTGTTGTTTATTATGTTAGTAACATAGTCTTGAGAGGTTGCCAGTGTTTTACAAATATCCTGTATATTAATACTAAAAATGGCTTTCAAGAATTTTTACGTAGCGTTATGAAGAACGTAGGACTTTGATATTTTTATGTGTTTATCTGGCGACACTTGGGGCTTGGGGGAGTCCCATGTCCAACAGTAGATTTCTTTCGGCTGAAATGATGATGTTGTTGTGCTTCTGCATCAGCAGAATCTAAGAAAGTCGAATTGATGTTTAACCTTTCAATAGAAAGACAATAGGTGCGCGAACGCCGTTCGCTTGGGGTTTAATGAATTAAACAATAGTTTTGGTTTGAGACTCGAATTTACAGTTCTGCTGAAGTTTGGATTGAAAATTGGTGCACGAGAACTTAGTTTAGCAAGAGAGTGTTTGGCAGAGTTGAGAGATTTTTAATTGGCTTTAGTAAGTTGGAAAGTGCAAGTTACAAACTTCGATAGAGTGGGTCCAACGAGGTTTGTAAGCAAACTACAGCGCGTTTGATGAAAAGTGGTTTTCAGTCTCTTTAGAAAGTAAGTGTTTTATCAAACTTGGATTTGCAACATTTTAATTATTTTTATTTTCAATAAAAATACACGAAAACACGCTCTTATCCGTACCGCTTTTAGGCACGCAATTTACTGTTTTCGACACTAGTGCGGATAAGTGCTCGTGATCGCCGCTACCATAATTTTATTAGGTACATGTCGTATTAGGCTGGGCACGCCTCGACCCCCACGAGACACGCGTCATCTTTCTTTCATTAATTGTCTTTATGAGTACATAACGTTGGATGTGGCGACGCTTGGGGGAGGCCTATGCCCAACAGTGGACGTGTATCGGCTGAAATAATGATGAGTACATATATTGAACACATCGTTTGGTACACGTGGAATTTTGTCACTGCAGCCTGGTTCCATAACGAATGCCTTCTCAATTGCAATGACTACCTAACTTTGTATAATAATATTCTTGTTTTCCATTTTCGTAGCTTTATTTGTATGATATCTATATATTTTTTTGTGTTTTAGTTTTTTAAACGGTTTTATTTAGCTCACCCCGTTTGTTTTATTTATTCTTGGGTCAAATTTAGTAATTCAAATTTCACCCTATTCCTGTCAACCGATTAATCTGAAATTTTGTATACACTTTGGATTTTGGTGACAATACAATTATGTTTATTCATTATCATTATAAATTCAAGATGGCCGCCGCTACAAAATGGCGGATAATTTATGTTTTATTAATCCCATCAATATGGGTATCAAATGAAAGGGCTCAACAAGCAGAATACAATATACTATAAAAAATTGAAATCCAAGATGGCGGCCGCTACAAAACGGCGGATAACGTAGGTTTTATCAATCCCATCAATATGGGTATCAAATGAAAGGGCTCAACAAGCAGAGTACAATATACTATAAAAAATTGAAATACAAGATGGCGGCCGCTACAAAATGGCGGATAACGTAGGTTTTATCGATCCCATCAATATGGGTATCAAATGAAAGTGCTCAACCAGTATAATACAATGTACTATATAAAATTAAAATCCAAGATGGCCGCCGCTACCAAATGGCTGATAACAATTTTTTATCAATCCCACCAATATGGGTATCAAATAAAAGGGCTTGACAAGAAGAATACAGTGCACTATACAACCTCAACATTTGAGTAAAAATTAAATTGACGTGCCCCACGGTTTTATTTTAGTCTAGTCTATGCATATGTTTATAATTCCCACGACTGTATCTATTTTATTATTTTTGGTTTTTAGTACATTTATCTTAAACATTGCAATGTATGTTTAACATAAAACCGTTTACTTAAAAAGTTTTTTTACCTATTTTTATTTTTTTTAGAATCGTAGCTCTATAGAATGACTTGTGCTTAGGTTTCACACATGAATGCAGTTACGGTGTGGTAATAACACATTACGTCTTCATAAAGAAGTGACAATAATCACAGATAGTTTTAAATAATAGTTAAGTGTTGTACGTACATACCTGCGCCATAAAATACACAATGAAATCACTCATAGTATGTTTTAAACCGTATTTAAAATATATTATCTCAAACGAAGGCGAGGTATTATGAGTAGAGTATAATGCAAAGATTTCCTCGAAGGAGTGCCACTACAGAAAGAGAAAGAGGATACATTTAAGCAGAAAAAAACTTTTGGAGGATTTTTTTTTATGGTGGGGAAAATCATCCAATGACAACCCCCGCTCTTGGGCGGAGCGGGAGATAGTGTCAGACTCTTACTGACTAAAAAACCCACCGCGTTCCTTCTAGCCTTCATACCGGGGCTCGAGTTCTCTTTCGGATAACCCGGCTAGTAGGCTTCGACCCGGCTGGCCCCTGCTGTTGCTGACAACTCCCTGAGGCGCGCGGGAACAGTGCGCGCCGTCGACGACTTGGGCTTGGTCCCATTACCGGACGGTCGGACAGCGAGCTACCCATTGCTCACAGTTCGCAAGCCCGCGCCTACGGTGATTGGAAATCGGTATCGGAATCCCGGCGGCGGCGGCGAGAACGCCGTTGCCTGATGCGGTCGACCTTCTTTGCGAGCATTACTGCTTCGCAGAAGTCGGCGACCGCCTGCCACTCCTCCTCGCTCCGGACCATGGCCTCGGTTGGAAGATTCTCCATTCAAAACGAAGGTACCAATGACAGAAGGAGGAGAAATCTTATTTCAACAGTGTTCCCTTGTTCTCTCAAAGTTCTCCTATCAAAAGTGATAATTTCACAAATGAGAACCAAAAAATTTAAAAACCAACACAAAGCTGTCATCATCTATTTTCGTAGTTTCGAAGTTGTCTATCATTTCATTGCAGGCACGAGATACCTACCTCACGACATGCAACCGTGAGTTACGACTCTATTCCACTTTTGTGCCGATTGGACTTCTAAAAGTGTTAAATTGCTGCATTCACGCGATGTTTTCGTTCTGATAATATCTACATAGGTATAACACCATGATTATGAGCTCTAAACGAGGGTTTTTGTGTCTGACTTTTTTATATCAAGTTTGGTTGGATATTCTTCTGCATATGATGTCGAAGGCAGAAACTGAAGATATTCTGAAATTCTCTGCCAGTTTATACAACATTCGTTTTATTAGTATACACCGCTAAATTATAATCGTTTTAACCCCGTGGAGGGTCGATCCGGTACATGAAACACTATCGATTTGTCAAGATAAAATCAAAAAATAAAGTACCTTTTTTTCAAAACTGGTATTAATTTACGCATGTACGAAATTAATTTCTTTAAGAAAACGTCAGCTGAGCGGGTTCAATGACCTGTAGTTAGTAGTCGGCATTGCGTACAAACTATGCGAAGCCTCAAACACATGTCTAGTATTTTTATGTAACGAATCTATGTACAAAATTTCATAATTGTACCATGAAAAATCACTAAGTTATAAGCTTGTTATGTCAGCAAAAATATATAGTCACCGGGTCATCCAGGCGACTGAGGGGTTGTTTTGCACTTGCACCCAGCTGTTGGCTATTTAGTTCAGTAAATGCGAAACCTAAAACATCTGTCCAGTACTTTTATATAAAGATGAAAAATCACAAAGTTATATGCCAGTTATGGTGTACCTGGTTGGCGACATAAATACATGGTCACCGTACTACCCGGGTGACTGACTGGTTGTTTTGCTTCCACAACCAGCTATGCGCTGGCTCCTAATGCCCACTATGACCTGCCTGATCTGTGTTGTACTTAGTGTCGGTGGACCTTTTTAAATATTTCTGGGAAAAAATATATCAAGGTGTAAAAATTATTGGAAATCACTCAGTTACTGTTTCTGAACAAATTGTATTCAGATTTCGCATAAATTAAATATAATGTTGTAGAGTAGCTCTTTCAGCAAAGTCGCTACATTACGTGCAACTGACCTAAGAGCAAGATCCAAGAACTAAAACTGGCTATCAACATGAAACAATTTAAGCAAAAGTCTTGGATCCCGCAATTAAATTCAAATCAGAAAAGAACAGGGAAGCTGGCGGAGAACTCCAAGATTGATCGAAGGAGTCACAGGTGGATGTTAGTTAATAAAAGTGTGATACTTATAATTTCCAACACAAAAAGATTTCTTCAAGAGTTACGTAATTAAAGAGATGATGATGAAAAAAGAACAGTGGTGGCCGAATGGTAACGGCCCCGACTTACTAGTTTGTACATCGCGAGTTCAAACCCAGCCAGGCGCATTACTTTGTGTAATTTATTTCATCACCACTGCTCTCAAAACGGTGTAGGGAAACATCGTAAGTAAACCCGCATATCCTAGAACCAAAAATTCGAAGACATGTGACATTCACCAACTAGGCCCGCGTGGTGGATTGCGGCCCATTCCCTCTCCTAGAGAGGAGGCCTGAGTCCCAGCTAGCATTGCCAGGTCGGTTTGGATAAAAATCGGGACAGATCGTAAAACAAATCGGGATTTTGGGTTTTTGATCGGTTCATTTTTGTTTTTATAAATATGTTTTAAATGGGAAATCATCTATTGACTTTTTCCGCTTTGAGG
Organism: Mythimna albipuncta; assembly: GCA_929112965.1. Lineage (NCBI taxonomy): Eukaryota > Metazoa > Arthropoda > Insecta > Lepidoptera > Noctuidae > Mythimna > Mythimna albipuncta. The sequence goes on along the minus strand of OV815979.1, from coordinate 18,993,988 downwards.
TGTAACGAAAGGGCGTGTCAAACTTTTATTTAGTAAAAGCCAGACTTCTTCAGTGGCTTTTTGAGTTGCGGGGTTTTTCATTTATCGGGAGCTTTAGCGTCCCGATCTGGTGCAAATCGGGACGCGTCCCCAGATCCCTAAAAATCGGGACATCCCGCTCAAAAAGGGACGCCTGGCAACACTAGTCCCAGCATAGGGAACATTAAAAAGACTGATTATTATGCTAAACGTGCCTTAAGCATAATTACGTCTTTATATTATTCCATATTTATGTTTTGTTTACATTATAAGTACCAACTAACAAGTTTTTAACTGCTATAATGACTTACAACAAACCTTTCATTACAGGCTACAAACCGACAGTTTTATTAGAAATCCTATGTTACACCCAGTTAACTCCGATATTCCTGCAACATCGCATCCGCTAATTCCTAACTTCTCTAACAAAAGATTAATCATAGATACTTTTTTACACCTAGCCTATAAACTGCTGCGTCATATTACGTACTTACATTTATTCTAGATTTAAACGCTGACGCGCCTCTGAGGGGCACTCCCGCGCAGTATGACAGATGATCGTTATGACGATACGCTTGAGTTACCGCAATGTATGTCCAATACATCCATGCATTGTGTTGTCAACGATTGTGTAGTTCCAATTATGTTTTTGCAATGTTATGTTGGGTTTGTGAATGGGCTGTCGTACAATACAAACTGAAGTACGGTCCGCCCAGACCGCGAAGTGCGCGCGCGCTCTGGTTGGACCATGTTTCAGTTTCATTTTTTCGTGGGGTGGCTAGAGAAAAAAGGTACGAACTGACTATTGGCACATCCTGTTGCCTTTCGCAGATCTTAGACAGTTGTTACGGGTAGTTAGAAGATCGATATTTAGGTTAAAAAAATCGGTCATACCAAGGAGTTAAAGGGGGGAGATAAATAGTGTTCAGCTTATAAACATATTTTTTTTTTACTCACTTACAGAAGACATTCTGACCCCAAACGACTATCTGTGGACCATACAAATATTTCTTCCGTGTGGGAATCGAACTCGCGACACGCGAATTTCGAATTCATAATTCAACTTTCATTACCACGTCAAGAAAAAATTTAAAGTTGTAACATTACTTACACAAATATCGAAAAAACTTAGTTGTATCCAACGTTGCATGCTTACAGGAAATAATTAATATCGTTTTGGAAGCTCGCCGTACTTGTTATTGTCAAAATGATATATTTATTGAAAACTACGTCTTCTAATAAAAGGTGCGGTGACCTTAGAAATATATTTATTACGTACTAGCTGACCCGGCGAACTTCGTACCGCCTAACAGTCAATGAATGTAGTATATCTTTCGATATAGTCTACCGATTGCGATGAAACAAAGCCTAAGTAATATACCAAGTTATATACAATTTTAACGTATAAAAGTTATCTACATCAATTTCGTACATTTTACGTGATGCGTGCACAACTAAAAACTTCTATAGATTTATGTATGTAGACTAGTTGTCCCGTATTTTAAGTTAGAAAGCCAATGACTTCTCCCGCTCTGGGTGTGGCGGGACACCTCCCAAGTCTAACACCACCGTGTTAGACTTTTTCTGGCTATAAACCACACCTGAGTTCCTTCATTAGCCCTCTGCGTTCCAGAGCCGCGGTGACTCTCTCTGCGATGGATGAGAGACGCATAGGACCGGTCGGTATGCGACACACTGGGGGAGGCCTATCTCCAAGAGTAGACGTCTTATATATTTTTTTTTTTATATAGTCGCGTTTGACAACGATCTCACCTGATGAAAAGCGATGATGTGGTCTACGATGGAGCACGCTTGCCTAGAAGTAACCTATAAACTTTTGATTTAAAGATTCCCGGATTGTAACCATCAAAAAACACAGAACGCACAGTGAACGTGTTCCCATAACGTTTTGTGCGTGTAGGTGGGATGTCCACCATAATAATAATATAATATTTCACAACTATCACACAGCGCCGTCTAGTCCCAAGCTAAGCAGAGCTTGTGTTATGAGACCTAAACAACTGATAAACATACTTATATATTTCTAAATACATACATATTATAGATAAATTACACCCAGACACAGAACAAATGATTATGCTCATCACACAAACATTTGTCCTGGGTGGGAATCGAACCCACGACCTCCGGCATAGCAGTCAGGGTCACTAACCACTAGACCAACAGGCCAGTCATACTACCATGTACCGGTGGCGCATCGCCTGGTGGTTTGATAATGGAACGGGCTAATCGGAATTAGGCTATGCAATTCCGACGCACACTCCCCGAAATGCAACCGTTGGAAAACCGACAGGCTAGCAACTCGGCGTCGATGCTCAAGACTTTGAAGCCTCGACTCGATGAGTGTATCGCTAATTATCCTTCTGACTCGCCTCTCAATTGCCTCAGTTAACTGGAAACACAGACTTCCGCTGAAATTATGATGATGATACTAAAACGTAATTGGAGAAATGTGGACGTGAAAAAAATATTACATATCACGTACTACATAATTATACGTTCGGAGAATAATTTTAAGTTAATCGCTAAAGTCTAGTTTGATACAGATTAAGATTAAGTAGGCAAAGGTCAACTGGTAGAAAATGCCTAAGGCATTAAGTCCGCCTTTGTACAGTACTTACTTGTGCATAAAGTTTTAATAAATAAATAAATAATTATGATTAGATGAAGATAGCACAGTAGTAATATTTTGTCACTTTAATTACTTGTATAGTATGTATTTTTAAAAGTCAAGTCAATTTCATGTAACAAAAAAATTAATGCCAAAAGGTATTCTTGCCGAAACCACTAAATCGTTTTTTAAGTTGTGAATCATTTCGTCACTGCTCCCGCTTTAGGTTGGAACTAGAGGGCGAATCAGACTTTTGCTCACTAAAACTCACCTGTGTCCTTCAGCTGCCCTTTGAGTTTGTTACCAGGAAGCTCTTTTAAAAAATCTTTAAACTTGAAAATTACACGTTATCTTTCGACCAGAAAAAAGTACTGTTCCCAAGGAAAAATCAATTGACAACTTTCGACAGTCCCAATTGCTCGATCGAGCCCAAGACGTCGACAGCGCGTATCGTTCCACGCGCGCTTCAAAGGGTTGTCAGCAAACCGTAGGGGCCCAGCAGGGTCGAAGCCTAATGGGGCCAAGGATCTGCTTCTGAAAGGAAGATTTGCCCCCCCCCCAACGTACGAAAGGCAACGAAGGAACCGGAGTGGGGGTTTTAGTCAGTAAAAGTCTGACTCTCCACCCAAGAGCGAGGGATGTCATTGGATGATTATTCCATCTAAAAAAAGAGCTAGACTTTTTTTTAAGCCTTGAATTTTTAAGCAAGTGGAACTGCGGACAAGAGTAGTTAGTGTTTAATACCTTTATACTGCGATTGTTTTGTAAATAATGTGCTGTTAATCTTCAGTGTTTGTAATGTATATAATAATATAATATATAATATTCTACAACTATCACACAGCACCGTCTAGTCCCAAGCTAAGCAGAGCTTGTGTTATGGGTACTAGACAACTGATAAACATACTTATATATTTCTAAATACATACATATTATAGATAAATTACACCCAGACACAGAACAAATGATCGTGCTCATCACACAAACATTTGTCCTGGGTGGGAATCGAACCCACGACCTCCGGCATAGCAGTCAGGGTCACTAACCACTAGACCAACAGGCCTGTCATAAAATTAAATATGATACTTATCTCTATATTTTATTTTTGTATTTTTATTTTTATCGCTTTCGTGTTGTTCTGTGTGCAACACTCGAATGCATGCAGTTTATATCTGTCTTGAGAAATGGCAAAACATACTAATTTAATTTCAATGTATCTGTGTATATTACACCACCTGTCTAGTATTTTTATGTAAATAAATCTACATATATATAATCCGTGCGCATTAACATGGCACCTGATGAATGACATTTGAATGATTGAATGCATTGAATTTTATTTTAGTTTTTATTTTTCAAAAATCATATTCCTTCATTCTTTGTGGTAATATGAAATAAAATAAAAAAGTTTTTTCTTTTTAATTGATATAAACTAGTGCTTGACTGCGATCCCACCTGATGGTAAGTAGCGATGCAATCTTTGATGGTGAGGCGCACTAGTTTATTAAGAGCCTATTCACTCTAGCCTTGAAGACACCCAAATTATAATCGGACGGGAAGACCGTAGCAGGCAAATTGTTCCAGTCTTTCGACGTACGCGGTATAAACGACGAGGCGAAACGCTTAGTCCGGACCGTAGAGGTTTCAACAACGTAAGGGTGAATATTCGCCGTACGTCGGGTAGTCCGATGGTAAAATTGCGATGGCGGAATCAAGTCTGGCAGTTCTTGCGCACACTCTTCAAAATGCATCCTGTAAAACACCGAAAGGCTGGCAACCCTACGCCTGTGCTCAAGGCTTGACCAAATCTGGATCACCAATTAGCCTCTGCACGACTTTCCACCAGTTTTTTTTAAAACCATTTCCGTAGGTTTAAGATTTAGAATTAAGAGTTAGAATTGACCTTAAAGTGTGGGCCTACTGATAAATGCCATTAAATTTAACTGAAATAGGTGATTAACATAATATTATTTGAATTGTTCAAAAACCGTATACCTAACAGGACAAAAGTATGAGTTAATTAGCTGCGAAACAAATGATAAATAATGTATTTATTTAATCTCTATGCAACTAAAGGTACAAAGGCGGATTTAATGCCTAAGGCCTTCTCTACCAGTCAACCTAAGGTAGTGAAGAGACATGGCAGATTATAATATTTATTTTGCGAATAGGTTTTAAAAAATACATTTTTAGACGTAAATTTTTTCGTTTATTTAAATTTGATGAGGCCGGTGTTTCCTAGCTAGACTACCCTGAAAAGAAACGCCGAAACAAACTCAGGGTTCGAAATCCATACAGCAAAACATGTAATGGTCAAATCACATGAGAACCATGCAGATTGGTATCTGAGATGAGTCTTGAGGAAAGAATCATAAAGATTTGAGTGGACCTGTCCAGTTAGTGCAAGCATTTGTTCGTTTTGTATTTGATTTGTTGTTTGTTCGTGTAGCTCAACTCTGCCCTTCTAAGGAGCTCAACGCATTCGCAAGCTTTCATATAACCCACTACTTTTCAGAAATCAGAATTTATTACCAAGAAGAGGCCTTGTAGTAGGTTCTATGGAGAAGAACGGGCAAGAAACTTCATGAACATTCTTTTAAAATTTGCTATCAAAGGGTTAATGCTACAAAAAAAAATCTATAAGTAATTTGGTGAGATCTCTCCACGGTTATATTATCGACCTAACAGAGGCCATTGATTAGCCGCGATACACGCCAGTGTGTGGCACACGTCACGATACGCACCGCCGCCCTTTGAGGACCACGCTAATCAATGTTCGAAGTCTTCCAATTGCGTTTGTATCACCATGGTTACCTGGTAACGCTGAGGCTTTTGTTTAGAAGAGGGTAAACATTTTTGTACATTCAATGAAACTGCACTGCCTTTTAGTTATTGTTGATAGATTTTGTTGATAGCACTTGATCGCTTTTTCACCTGATGGAAAGCGACGATGCGGTCGACGATGGAACGCACTTACCTAGAAGAATCCTATACACTTTTGACTTAAAAGCCCCATACAGACATTGCGAGGCGTGCGTCGCGAATGGTTCGTCTCGCATGCACTCTAGCCTGATTCACGTAAAATCAAACAAGCCAAATATAGTTGATCGAAGTCCTATCCAAAAGCTAAATCGCTACGATATCGTTACGGTTTTCATTACGTGAATCGGGCTACTGGGCAGTGTGGACGTATGTGCTCATAATGAGCATTCGCGTCGACGATCGATGCAAACGCTGCCTCAAAAAAAGCCGTGCGCTCCGTGTGGACGGACAGACGTTATTTGCGTTTTCTAGGAACACCTTGCGTGGTGATTTGCGTGCTCAGCTTGAGCATGTGTCGTTCGGGACTCACATATAAATGTACCGGCATGACGAACCATTCGCGACGCACGCCTCGCGACGTCTGTATGCGGCTAAAGATTCCCGGGTTGTAGCCATTTTCCCAACTATATTCGCTACGGCTTTCTGTCTTACCGGATTTAGCTGGACATCTTTCTATATGAGATTGGCAACACTTAAATACCGTCTATTAATCAACATGATTTACGTGTATATCCGCCGTCATCGACAAGAAAATATAAGACTATTCTTAAATATCACGTCACTCTGACGTTAGCATCTTTGGACTAGACGTAATCTTTCCTGAAACAGAATGTCTGACGACAGACTCTGTGAATACTTGGCGCTAAATGAGTCAGGAGTTTATCGGAGTTAGTTGGCGGAAGTAAATGTGACGAATACAAGTGGGAGGGGAGATTCGCAGGCGGTTTGGGTTTAAACGATTTTCTTGAATGCATTCAGTGTTCAGTTTCATTTCATCTGTCTAAAAACAAAAGAGTTTTTCAAATAGGTACCCACCGTCCGGTAACCGTCCGTACCAAGTCCGAATCGTTGACGACGGTGCGTAGTGTCCACGCGCCTCAAAGAGATGTCAGCAAACCCTTCAGGGCTTCGGCCATGGGTGTCCATGGAGTTTTTTTTAATGTTGATACGTTCGCGCTTGACCGCTACTCACCTGATGGATGATGTTTCTTGCACATTGTTCTCCATAGAGATCTACGCTTTGGAACGTGCAGTGAAGCTAAATTGCTTCACTATTCTTGGACTGAGAGACATTTGACTATTAGAAAGCCTGCAAATGGTCTATTTGAAATAAATGCTTTTGATTTTGGGTTGACTTCTAAAGGGAAACCCGTTGTCTAGGTACGTAAGCACAATGTTTTAGAAATTCAAAAAATCGGACATGACTAAGTTAATGCCATGAGCCTATGGCGTTTCATATTTCAAATGCAAGAGTTAAACTCCCATGTGCGTAATTTACTTCGTTTGTGAGAAAAAAAATAATTAAAATAGGTAAAAAAAAAAATTTAAATGCTTTGGTACGCGAATCTTTTTTTAGGGTTCCGTACCCAATTGGTAAAACGGGACCCTATTACTAAGATTTCGCTGTCCGTCCGTCCGCCTGTCTGTCCGTCTGTCACCAGGCTGTCTCATGAACCGTGATAGCAAGACAGTTGAAATTTTCACAGATGAGGTGTCTCGTTTCGTTTTAAATTGTATAAAATAAATATTTAAGTGGGTCTCCCTTACAACAAAAGTGATTTTTTTGCTACGGACAGCACTGAACCCTTTCTAAGCGAGTCCGACTCGTGCTTGGCCAATTATTTTTTTACTTGACAATTCAAAAGTGCTTAAATAATGGTTTGAGTTGTTGTATTTACTTTGAATTTGTCATTATGCCGGAAAATGATGGCAACAACACAACAAATGATCCAAAGTAACCTATTCTACATAATATCCAGTCACGTATCAGGAAGTCGAACATTTCAGTGGCTAATAATGATAATTTATACAAATGGGTGGCTTCGGCTCAGCAGACGCCCATATCTCGTCGTGAGTACCGACATGGGCTGGTATCGGTATCGGTATCTGCGGGATCGGCAGAAGCGTTCGCCTGTCATCTGATAACATCGGACGGTGAAAACTTAGTTACGTTATGGGTAGCTGAGGGTTGGGAAGACATGGAGCGAACTGTCAAGGTTTCTACGTTTAAATATGGTCTATGTTTATTTTGAGAGCTCTAGGTTAAAAAAGATACGGCTGTTTATCTCGCAAAAAAAAAACGTAAATTTCGACACTTCATAGATTCCGTTGACTTAGAATCCTGAAATTTGGCATGAAGCAAGGTCTCATAGGACAAGTATATGTAAATTTGTAGTAACGTCAAGAAAAAAAACTTTTTTGCGATTCGGCAAAATCTTTGAGACTTCATTCGGGAGATTGAACTATTTACATAAGTTTGTACGGAACTCTTAGTGCACGAGTCTGACTCGCACTTACCCGGTTTTTTTTTTTTAATATAATCTGGCGCTGCAGAGGTTCTGACATCCGTCGTCTCAGGATGTCAGAACCTCTTATGCTGTTGTCCTCCTGTTTTACTCAATCCTAGTGCCAACATTTGTACGAGTCTTTCCTTCAATTTGCCTGCTGCAGTTTTCCCGTCTGATTATAATTTAGGTGTCTTTAAGGCAAGAGTGAATAGGCTCTTAATAAACTAGTGCGCCTCACCATCAACGATTGCATCACTGCTTACCATCAGGTGGGATTCAAGCACTAGTTTATACCAATAAAAAAAAACCTTTTGAATCAGAATATCAAATGTTATCATCGTAGAAATCGTTTTGAGAACACTTTCCTTATATGTAGGTATATTAACATAGGTATATAGCTGAGGAGTGGAATGCCCTGCCTGAGTCAGTGTTTACTGACAGCCACAACCTTTAATTAGTCGTTAGCCTTTAAGTCAAGATTCGAGTGAATAGGTTACTTCTAGGTAAGTGTACTCCATCGTCGGCCATGTCATTCGCTTGCCATTAGGTAAGATTAAGTAATATTAATAGTAATAATAATAGGAAAACTATTTTTCATATTTTGAAATGTTTTTTTTTTAATATTTAAAAATGTAAATGATATGGAAAAAATACAAATAAAGGAAACAATAATAGTAATAACTAGTTAGGCAGCTGGATCAAGGGCCTGATCCAGAAAGCAGTACTCCGGGACACGGCGCGCTTAGAAGATTCCTCTCTCAGGTGCCCTGACCGCCGGCAGCTTCGACCCTGTTCCCGATCCTGTTGCCGGTGGGCTAACATTTATTTTATATTTTTAATGTTTTTTTCATATGCTTATTTTGAAGAAATATTTAAAAATATAAGTAATCTGTTTAAAAAGAAACATTTATTCTCTAATAGTAGTAAAAAAAAAAATGTTTTTTTTATTAATAATACTAGCTTTCGCCCGCGACTACGCCCGCGTGAAAGTAGTTTCTCCATACAAACTTTGGAGCCCCATATCATCCCTTTAGGGGGTGAATTTTGGAAAACCCTCTCCTAGTGCTCACCTACGTCATAAAAGGAAATCTTGGGCAAAATTTCACGCTCCTAGTCCGAGAAGTTTTAGCTGTGCGCACAAAAATCGATAGAATCTAACTGACCGATATATGTCAGTTATGTTTCTATCGATTTTTGATAGGTTAGTGTAATATGCTTTTTATGAAATAGATAAACAGAAAATGCTTTTAATATAATTACATTGCCAGAATTCATATATTTGATAAACTGCCTTAGTTATACAAGGTGTAAGGGACAGCCCGCCACAAACTTTAAGGGCTTGCTCAGTAGACAAAACTGAACAACGTTCCACAAAAATTTTTTCAGGACCGAAAAAAAAAACCGGCCTCGCCATACAAATTGTCCAATCAAGTTTATCATTTTGTATGGTGAGGCTGATTTTTATTTTCGTTTCATGAAAAAAAAAATTGTGGAAGGTTGTTCAGTTTCGACTATTGAGCCAGCCCTTTAAGTTTGTGGAGGGCTGTCCCTTACACCTTTTACACTTGTTTTATTTTCTAAAGATCTGAAACGAACTCAGCTGGACGCACAGACAACCCAGGACAGACTATCGTATTTTTTTTATTTTTTTCACACAATGTTACTTCTTCTTCTTCCTGCCCTTGTCCCATTTTATTTGGGGTCGGCGCAAAACGTTTGTTTCTTGTTATGTTCAATGTTACATTGTTATGAAATAAATGACTTATGACTATCAACTAACAAATATGGATACACGATTGTTGCTGGATTAGTCATTTCTGCGAACCCTTATGCTAATGTTCCAATGCACCCAACGACTTCCACCTCCATTTCCTGTCATATTAAGGCTTCACGCCATATTATTTGCGAGTAGGGTACCTGCAAGATCAGGGTTCGTGCCAGCCCCCCATATCGACGGCATTAGCATACCGCGCCGATATCGAAAATAATACCGTGATGTATTAGTTGGGGACGGAAAAATCGCGGAAACTTACCTCTATGTACCTATCGCTATACCTGTACCCGTTCAGGATTATAAATCATTGTGTTACAGGGTATTTGTCAAATAACAAATCCGACCTAAAGCATGCAAGCAATCCGACCTAATTAAGGGGATCTGAAAACGATTTATCGAAAAATCGATTAATTTTTTGTTGTGTAAAATGTAGAATAGAATAGAAATACTTTTATTCGGTACAGACACAGTACAACGGTTATATACACAAAGTAAACAAGAATAAAAGTACAAAGTACGCCGAGCGTGCCCGCACCGAAAGGGTGACCACCTCAGCATCTGCTGGACGTTAGACATCCAGCGCTGGTTTTCAGTTGGCACCCCGCAGTGACGCACGGACTAGGGTAAAGCAATATATACTCGTATGTGTAATTGAAATAAATATTGATGTAGTGTACCTACGGGTGTAAAATTTTATTAAAATAAAATGTACGAAATCGATGTAAAAAAAATTTATAAGTACATTAAAATAGTGTGTAACTTGATCTATTACTTAGGCTTTGTTTTATCGGTTGACTATATCGTAAGATACACTACATTCATTGACTATTCGGTAGTACGAAATTCGCCGAGTCAAGCTGGTTTAAAAAAAAATTGAGTATTTCATTCAATCAATATTAATTCTAGTCTATATCTATAGGATTCTACTTTAAAGTGACATCCAAACTAATATTATAAATGCGAAAGTAACTCTGTCTGTCTGTCTTTGCTTCACGCTTAAACTACTGAACCGATTTGCGTGAAATTTGGTACAGACATAGTTTGGAACTTGAGAAAGGACATAGGATAGTTTTTATTACAAAAAATAAAATAAAAAATAAAATTTATTCCGGACATACAGCGCCATCTATTGGTCAAGAGTCGGCATCAATTCAGGGAACTATGTGGGTAAAACCAAAAATCTGCCGGAAGTCACTATTCCACGCGAACGAAGTCGCGGGCAAAAGCTAGTTGTGAATATATGTAGCTTTAACCTATAATACCATAGGTCGTAGGAACTGAAATAGGTCTAATGTAGGTCTACCATTTAACCCATTATTTTTATGTTTTTTTTATTTAGGTAAGTTTACCTTCCATAGTTAAATCTCCGTAAAAAATTGACGCTCTTGAGATGTCGCTGGGGGCATCTATTGGAGATAAAATAGACTCCTCACCGCACTAACGTTTCCATTCTGAAAGAGCATCGCATCGAACAAAGACTTTTATCGATTGTGCAACTGTAGTCTTCAAAATGTTTGGACATATCATCCGTAATGGAAGCTCTTTAGAACGTTTAGTGGTACAGGGTAGAGTAGAGGGCCAACGTTCTCGCGGTCAATCACCTACCAGATGGACAGACCTCATTAAATCACCTTCTAAGTGTTCCCTCATTGAATGTATACGCAGTGCCACGAATAGAGAGAGATGGAGAAGTCTCGCAAAAGCCGCGATCAAACTACCAGACGATGCATGACCACGACCACTCCGCCAGGAGTGTCCGACTGAGAAGAAGCTATGGTTATTTTTTAGGTGGGAAAATCATCTAATGACATCTACCCACTTGGGTGGAGCGGGAGGCGGTGTCAGATTTTACTGACTAAAAACCCACTCCTGTTCCTTCTTTGCCATTGTTTCAGGGCCCCGGGGATCTCTTTTGCATCACCCATGCCCCCAGTAGGCTTCGACCCTGCTGGGCCCCTACGGTTGCTGACAATTTCTTGAGGCGCGCGTGGAAAATAACGCGCCGTCGACGTCTTGGGCTCGGTCCGAACGGTCACCGGACGGTCGGACTGCGAGCTACCCATTGCTCACTGTCCGAAAGCCCGCGCCTTCGGTGGCTGGAAATCAGGACTTTTCTAGCATTACTGCTTCACAGAAGGAGGTGACCGCCTGCCACTCTTCCTCGCTACGGACGATGGCCTGCCCGAATCTACTATGGTTACGAATCAAATCAGATTAGTTAAATTGCCGACTAAGTAGGCAATCATAAGAAAATCACAGTTACGGATCTACTATATGGACTTCATACCAAGATTAGATCCTAATCGATATCAATCCTATGGAGTAATCGATATTGTAAGTAATCTTTACCTAGTAGGAAATAAATGATAATATAAAACTGGCCTAAAGCAAATCGGATTCGCATACCAAGGGTTCCGTACCAAAAACCATACGGAGTTTTAAAGTGGGACACCCTTTAACTTGAACAAGCAACTTTTATTGTGGAACTACCTTTTGTCCGCGGCTACGCCCGCATACATAAAATATAGCTTATGTCACTCATGAATAAAGAAACTTTGTATTGTTGAAGAAAAATTTAGCAATCGGATCAGCGCCCCTAGCCAAGTTACAACCGTTTCTCTTGCGTCGAACGCCTCGAGTTGGCCACGCTTCCGAATTTTTGTTCTGGCCACGTGACTGAGCGTTGAGATGACGTCATTCCCGTACATTTGAAGCTTTCTACTAGCGTTAACGATTGCAAATTATCAACTTGGCTAGGGGTGCAGTATTTTCAGAGATTACCTTTATTATATTATAGTGTAGATAAAATTTTTGTCCCACACAAGGAGTCGACCGTATCGTGAGTCCATTTAAGATTTACTTGTGGCTATTATATATAACTGTACTTTACCGTGTAAAAGATTTATTAAAGATTATTATTATTATTTATCTATGCGAAGCCGCGAGCAAAAGCTAGTTAAAAATAAAATGACTGCTGTTTATGAGATACAGCTCATTGACCGTTACGCGGATGTACGGATAGCAGAGCTTGCTATTTTTACTGGTTCCGTTATTTATCCTTCGGTTAGGGTACCCTAAAATGAGTATTTATGAGTATTTTGATAATAGGTGCTAATGGTAATATCAGAATACTCGTCATTTTATCGATAAATGTGTGACATACATTATTTAAATTGATTAAGATGACAACGTTTTATATTTAGATATTAGATAATTGATTGTTTGTTATGTTTAAGTACATTTTATTTTTCCTGTGCGATGAAAAGCATCTATTTGAGTATATTAAAACTAGTCTACAAAAGGCTGCGACTTCACCCGCTTAAGGGGAAGCATCTCGACATACATTTTCACTGTTTTTCATACAACCGATCTTACGCGATTATGACGTTATTACACTTTTTTTTATCATTGCTCGCAGAACAGATGGCCGTTGGACCGCAAGGTTCTGAAGTGGCGACCACGTACCGGAAGACGTAGCGTTGGAAGGCCTCCTACAAGGTGGACCGATGACCTGGTAAGGGTTGCGGGAATCCGATGGATGCGAGACGCACAGGCCCGCTCATTGTGGCGATACTTGGGGGAGGCCTATGTCCAACAGTGGAAGTCTTTCGGCTGAGATGATGATGACACATATTTTGGAAGCACAGTATCTTGTGGATATTATCAAGGCTTCTATTGAAATTGTTCGCACTTGAGTCATGCATGGAGTGCATTGAAACGTCACGATATGGCTGACGGCGTCAGAACTTTTCAACGCTTGTGAGTGCATGTTGATGCGGGTTCTTACCCGTTCGGAAGAACGTATGGAAGTGCATATGACGTCTAGTCCTTCTGACACCTGCATGCACAGGCTGACAATTGCGCTGCTTTATATGTGAAATATCTTTAATTATTGTTAATATGGGAACTGTTTGGGCGACGTGCAACGGGTAGGTCGCCGTCTGAACCAGGCCTGAGTCGTCGACCTGCGCCTCAAAGTCAGCAAAACCGTAGGGGCCTAACAGGTACTCAGGTCTTAAAGGATACTCGGTACTTCAAGGTCTCGATTTTTCACTTCGCTTTTGTCTATCAAACTTTTATGCTTGTAAGTCTACTATTTCTGTATGAATGTTGAAAATAAATCTTTGCTTTTTAGAAGTTTAGAGGAAAATTTTAAAATTTCTGCACTTCCATGCAGAAATATTAAAATTTTTAGAAAGCGCTTTAATAATAAATCTTTGCTGCCCTCACTCTCAAAAGGGTTAGTCCGGATATTGTATTTTGTTTTTTTTGTGGGACTATTTGTAACGATTTGAATACCAAAATTCCGATTATTTTTATCTTTCATCCCAAATTTTCACTTACACAACAATAAATAGTTGTTTATTTGTTTCGACGTGTTGTTTGTACACTGAGTGTATGCTAAATAAAATAAAAATATTTTTCATTTTGTCTTTCTTTTTTACTGAACCTGGCAACACAAGCCATAGCCCTCTGGACCAAACGGTAAATAAGCCACTGGACAACGTAACATCTAAAGAGACTGACCTCACTTCCATCCTGCTGTGCGTTGCACTTGCTGATGTTCAAGGTGCCCGAGATGAAGTCGTTCTGCACGTCCACTATCAGGAACGCGCTCACCGGACGCACGATCTGCACACAAAAACCTCCAGTAAGTTAAGATAGCCACACACGCTAGGGTACATCTGACAAGTTTGCCTGCACACTTATACCTGTCGGGTAAGCTTATGTGGAAACCTGCACAGTTGTGCAACATACACGCTTCGGTTTACCTGGACAAAACAACTGTACAATGCGTTCCAAATAAGAATAGGATCGCCCGCCATGTTGTGACGTCACGATTTACTGTCAAATCGAGGAAAGAAATTTTTAAAGATTAATTAATTTACGAAAAATTTAATTTATTTATAATCTGTGAACGAAAAAAGTTTAATCAGAATCCAGTTCTTCAATTTTACTCATCTCTAAGTTCTTAAATTTTACCAAAATTTCATCGATTTGACAGTACGACGAGACGTCAAAACATAGGAATCGGTCCTATTCTCATTTGGAACGCGTAGTACAGGCAAACCTGTCAGATGTACCCTAACGTTTATGGCAGGCATTACCTATTTTAGCAGAGAAGGTCAAGGTTCAAGAATTCACAAATCAGAAACGTTGATTTCACTCAAATGGACCACTTATAGGCACTTTTGATTTATCAAAATGTCGGTCAGTCAAAAAAAGTGAAGCTAAATTGCACGTTCCAAAGTGTCGCCAGAACGCCCATATCTGTGCGTCTCGCATACATCAGGTTCGACCATCGCCAGTTCATGAAGAATTACGGCCTAAAACTTGAAGACGGGTGGAAAACCGGTACTTGAGGAAGGCATTAAGTACCGGATTTCCACCGTCTTTAACAGGCTTTTGAAGTGTCAAAAGCTAAAACGAATTACAGCAATATAACTATATTTCACTTTCTAAAGGTCTATATCCCCAGAAATCTCCCCAGAAATCAAGTATAAAAACCAAATATGTAATAAGACTGGACGGTTACCTATACTTGGATAAGGAAACAAAATGAAGGGAAGGATTCGGCCCGTCCACGGCACTGTCACGTCATTGACGTGTGTGGACAGAACACTACTGACAGGGCACGGAAGCTCGGTGTCGGCACGGGCACGTTGCTGCCTCGTCACTGACCTGGCAGGATGTGTTGGGATAGAGCGTAATACTGGTTAGTCCAAGAGTAAAGAAAGCCGTCTGCAAGTTACCACCTTAAAACAGCAGCACAAACTCACCACTTTAATCCAATGGTTCCAGCAGAAGGTGAACTCCTCCTTATCAATGAAGCCGTCGCCGTTCTTGTCGAACACCTGGAAGATGTGGCGCGCCCTCTCCTCAGAGAGCGGGTAGATGTGGCCCTTGTCGTTGCGGAACAGAGCCTTGCAGATCACGCGGAACTCGTCCAGGTTTAATTTCCCGTCCCTGTGACAAGGGGTGTACGGTTTATATTACAGTATCAGTAAAAGAGGAATAAGGGGGAAAGTTTCATCAGCCTTTTTAATGTTCCCACTGCTGGGACTCAGGCCTCCTTTCTAGGAGAGGGAATGGACCGTAATCCACCACGCGGGCCCAGTGCGGGTTGGTGAATGTCACATGTCTTCGAATTTTTGGTTCTAGGACATGCCGGTTTCCTCACGATGTTTTCCTTCAATGTTCTGAGAGCAGTGGTGATGAAATAAATTACACAAAGTTATGCGCCTGGCTGGGTTTGAACCCACGACCGTTACCCGAGTCGGGGCCGTTACCAATGTTATAAAATTACATTATTCAAGGCTCAAAATAGACCGTCGAAGTCTGCTTGCAGTCTGCGTGTAGTTCTATCAAACATAAAAAACACGAGTCGAAAACCTCCACTTTTTTTTAAAGACAGTTAAAAAAATTATGTTATAATTGTATTATCCTGGAACGCAAAAAATAACTGAAAGACAAAGGTGGGTTCTAGTTAGTAAAAATCTGTCACGCCATCTCGCTCCACCCTGGAGAAGAAGTCATTGGACGATTTAATGCTATTTCGCACCTGACAAAAAAAAACCCTGTTTTTAGGGCAGTCGGGTAATATTCTGACGGGAACTAGCATGACATCATCTATCTAGCTTCTTTTCAATAATAACGGGACCAGTTTCCAGCCAGTCTAATCAACTAGTTTTATCATAGCCATAGCCTAGACTGGGTACCACAATACCCTTTATAAGGGTTTTTTGAGGTGGATAATCATCAGACTTCCTCCGCTTTGGAACAGAACGGGAGGAAGTGTCAGACTTTTACTGACTAAATCCCGCTTAAGTCCTTTAGTTGCCCTTTGCAATCCAGGACGGTATCCCTTTCAGAAAGTCCAACGTAATTTTTTTAACCGTATTAAAAAAATGTGGAGGTTCTATTTTTTTAAACCACTCTTAGCGGTTCCTTCTTTGCTTAGCGATCCAGGACTCCGGGTTTCCCTTTCGGAAGTCAACACATGGTCCCCGTCATGTCCCCGTAGGCTTCGGCCCGGCTTCTCGGTTTTGATGACAAATTTCGCTCGTCGTTCCCAAGTACCTACCCCTTATAAGAGTAAGGCTTATGTCAGGTCGATTCTATCGATTTAAAAGTCAACAAAATCTATTTTCTAAACCGTTATCAAAATTAAAAAAAAAAACAGGTTTTTTTTATTTCACATAGGCCTACACTTATAAAACGTCAGAAGCCCTTAAACAATACAAGTGTAATTCTCTGCCAGAGTCTGTATTTTCTGGGGATCTGAGTAGGTTACTTTTAAGTAACCGCGTTCCATCGTCAACTTATATATCGTCAATTTTCATCAGGTTGAGATAGTAAGCGCGAGCCCATATAAATAACAATAAAAAAATGCCTCGATTCTCTGAAACTCTCTCGAGATTAATTTTTTTCATTCCATATTATTATTTAAACACATTCAAAACACCAATTTTCCTTAATAATTTTTATCAGAACGTTGTACTCCGAATTAATTAAAAAAAGTACTTTAGGATCATGGGTTGTGCCCGTTATGCGGCAATTATTAATTACTAGCTTCTTCCTTGTAGGTGGAAAAATAAACGTTAAATAATTATAATTATTAGGTACAATCCCCTAAAATTACTGTCTCGAATTCACGAAGTTCAGCTTTACAAGTGCCAATGCTTTTTGTAAATGTTTTTGGCTTGATTATTAAAGTCCTTAGTCATGTCTTCATAATTATGAATAAAAAGCATAAGCACAATCAGCCTTCCAATATTCCCCTTGCTGGGACTCAGGCCTTCTCTCTAGGAGAAGGAATGGGCCGTAATCCAACACGCGAAGTTTGCCGAGACGATTGACTTGATAAATTTGCTGCCTTAATTCATTAAACCCGCGAACTTCGCGAGAGAAACTTCGCTCTCTCATTGTCTTTCTATTTTGTCTCTAATTATGGTATTCGAAAGATAGATGTGAGCCGTGGAGGCCGAGTGGGTAACAGCCCCGACTTATGAGGTTGCGGATTCAAACCCAGCCAAGCGCATTACTTTGTGTAATTTATTTCATCACCACTACTTTCAAACCGGGACGAATTACGGGCACGGCCCATTCTCTCCTAGAGAGGAGGCCTGGTCCCAACAGTGGGAACATTATAAGGCCGACTATGCATCCTTGAAGATCTATTAAATGTTATTCTGTTTTTTGACTAATGGTGGGGAAAAAGTAAGCTACAATTAGTGATGTTTCAGAGATCCGTATCCGCGGGAGAAATAAGGTCCGTGTCCGTATCCGTCACTTTTCTCGTAAGATCCTTTACGGATTTTTAATATTCAATTGATAGGATAAAAAGCTGTATAATAACTTAGATAATTCATTAAACCCCAAGCGAATGCCGGCGTTCGCTCTCTCATTGTCTTTCTATTGTGTCTCTAATTACGATATTTGAAAGCATTTTTATTTCTTAAAATCAAATATTTGACACCTTTAAATGCAGACATATATTCTGGTAAGTTACCATACCAAAAGTATATTATATCAACTATCGAGATCATACATAGAAAGTTAAGACATTACTTTTATAAATATAAGAAAATGAAAATCTAAACATCAAATATTTGGCAGCTTTATTTGCAAACTTAAATAAATAAGTACCGCAATGCAAGTCGCAACTTGTCCTGCCTTTCGTAGCGGCGAGCGTGTCGTCATCGTCAAATATCGTTTCAAGGTTTCATGCGCCTGCACCGATTGACTGAGAAAATAAAGATCCGTATGCGCGGGTCTTGACACTAAATATCCGGATCCCTGACCGCAGATATAAATTTTCGCCGACTCGGCACATCACTAGCTACAATCACTTATATGTTATTTAAATTAAGTGAAAGTATTCTCAATTTAGCTAGCTACATGTCTTATATTCTAATTAACTACCTAAAATAAATAGGTTTCTTAAAAAAAAGAACATATTTCTGTGGATTAGTAGCAAAAGGATAAATGAAAAAACAAATCGAAAAATCTTTGTATTGTGTTAACAAATAAAAATAATTACATGGTAATTTAATTTTAACTTGCTAATCATTTGGTTTTTCATTAGCGCATAAAGTTGAATGTTGAAACCTTGGATTACAAATGAGTTTTCTAATTTCATTATTTTTTATTTTTTATTATTATTTGTTAATTACCTAATTTATTTTTTATTTCCAGCAAAATTACTCTCAATTATTACAAATAAAATCTTGAAGTTACACAGAGAAAATTTTGGATTCAATTTGTAAAATTAAAAACTTTCGAAATAAATTTATAAAGTGAAGAAACTTCACTTTAATTAGAAAAGTGATGAAGTTTCACTTTCATTCACCAGTAAGAACTTTAAGTTCACCAGGGTAACAAAAACAAACAAATGCGAAATTAACTTTCATTGATAAAAACAAAGTAAAGTTTTTAAGCTTCCTTCTACACAAACTCCTTGGAAAGACTTCTTTAAATTAAATACACTGACCTGTGAATAACGGTAACTTCTAAGACTAGTTTCCAATCTAGTTTTCCTGAAAATAAATACGAAAAAAGTGTTAAAAACATACCCATCTTTATCAAATGTTTCATAGCACGCGTCCATGTCGCTACAATCGAACTCGTCGACTGGCGTTCCGTTGCTATCCTCCAGCATTGGTGGTTGGATCGAAATGAGTCGCCAGCCCTCGCGACAACCGTTTATAAGCACCTCCAGCATGACTACCGAACTCTGTGTAACCTTTTGTGACCTATAACATAAACAACACTTAGTAACGCTTATAATCACACAAAACTACTACTTAACAACTACATTTTAACTTATATGAAAGCCCACGTACCTGAAAAAAATATATAAATATTTTGATACACGTTTTGCCTAGAAAATATTATGAAATAGTTTCGAAATTGAATATCTCGCCGAAAGTGCAAGTGAGATTGACGTGACGAATGGCTTTAAATGTCACTGTCAAGTGTCAATGTCAAAGCGAATAGGAACACGTTCCTTTTCGCGTAAGATGTGTAGGCAATGGTACTGCACCATTTACTACCTTTGTTTATGCATTATAAAAACATCATTTCACCTTACCTCTGCAGCTATCAATAATAAAATAAAGCTCTGTGATGTTTGTATTCATTCTATGTAACAGTTTATTTACAAGTAGCGGCCGGTCCCGGCTTCGCTTGGGCAATAAAAATAGCCTATGTTACTCAGGGTTAATGTACCTATAGCTTTCCAAAGTAGTTTTTGAGTTTTTTAATTATTCGTGTTATACCAATAATAAAAAAAATTAATTTTACTTTTATCGTGATGTCTTATCACACAGCTACAGATATTTAATAATAACACGAGCAAAAAATATATATTCAATAATAAGTATTTATATGATCACAGACCACTGTTGGCATGATTGACATGTTGAAATAATTTTACCAAGCTGTTATTGGTAGGCAAATAAGTTTTCTGTGCAAACCATACTTTTCAAGTAACATTTGATGGCGATGTTGTATACTTTATAGCCTATTCCAGCCCATTCCAGCCTATTTTTGTATCAATCGCATTGTTGTAGCGACTTTTTATATGAGTCTAGCGACTTCGAACTTTTGGAGTTGGCAACACTGCTCACAGTACATCATCACTAGTGATGTGCCTAGTGACCATTTTAATGAATCGAGTGGAATGGGGAAGATTTTGTGTTCAGAGGGCGCCACGCGTATGATCTATTTACATTCTGTGGTTCGGAGCGGTTCTTATGAAATTGTATGAAATATTCAATATTTTTGTATTGTACCTGGAAAAGTGGAAATTAAATCAGCTAAAAGAGGAACTAAAGAAGAGGGGTGTGACCTGTAGTGAAAGAAAGGCAGACCTTGTAGAGAGGTTGGTAAATAAAAGTAAAAAAAATACTGCAGTATTTTATATTTTCATGGTGAATGTTTTTACTGATTAACAATAAACTCCTGACCCTATGAACTTTTATCCACTTGTTTATTATTGTTTGTGTAAATCAAAATCTAAGCTATTCTGTTTTTGTAGGTTAGAGGCGTATGATAGAAATTTTAACTTCACCGATAATTCATATCCCTCAGAACCAGTACAAAACGAAGTTATGGACATACCAAAAGACGATTATTATAAAGATATAAACAGCAATGAGGTATCCCATTGCCACCATTAAATGAACATCAAATACAAGAATATTGTGGAATATTCCCATTGACATCGATGTGGACGAATTTTTTGATGCCCTTTGACGAGATTTCCCCGTATTTCAGCCTTTTTTACTCGTTTGTACATATTATTATTTTAAGTTTGTATATAAAAACTTAGTTATTATTCATTAGATTAATTGATATAGTAAAATTGTACACTATATGTAACAAAAGAATATTATGTAGAGTGAGTTTATTAGCTCATTTAATAATTTTTTTGTGCCTTTATAGAATCATTTTTCTGAAGCAGGAAAAAAGTATGCTGTGTGCTACTTAATTTAACACAGTTTTATAATCATTTTCTGTAAAATGATGCCCACATAATCGTAAATATGTAGATTGGGATTTTACGAATTCTGGTCGTTTTATTGCTTTAGCCCTCAATCTTTTCCTATTTTTATCTTTTGGGAATAAATGATTACCATTTTCTTTGCATCCCGGCACCGCACAGTTCATCATTTTTATTATTTATATTTAATAGAATGCCAAAAAGTTATAAATAACGCTGCATAGATAAGCCGATAACGGATCATAAGAATCGCGACACCTAGCGGGAAAAAATGGCAAAAATCTTCCCCATTGTGTAGCATTCGACATGTCAAAGAATCCTCGACTCGAGTCGATCTATGTAGTATACGTCATGACATGAATCCTCGTTTCGAGTCTAAAACTCGAATTCTATGTTTAGTACACGAATGAAGACTCGCTAATAGTTTCGGGTCTTGAACTATAGTCTATTTACTTATTTTTACTTTTTTTTATAAGATAAATCAAATTTTATTAACCTTTTCATCACGTATCGGAAGACGCAGCGTTGGAAGATCTTCGACAAGGTGGACTGATGACTAGGTCAGGGTCGCGGGAATCCGATGGATGCATGACGCACAGGGCCGGTCGTTGCGGCGACGCTTGGGGGAGGCCTATGTTCAACAGTGGATGTCTTTCGGCTGATAACATGATGAACTTTTCGAATACCGTAATAAGAGACACAGTAGAAATACAATCAGAAAGTGAACGCTCGCTTAAGTTTAATGAATTAATTTAGTACATAATAATTCTGGAGTTAGGTGTCAAAACATAAACTGCGATTGTAATTCACTTAATCTATCTAACTCTAATCTGTTGGATTCCCATAAAAGAATCAAGTGAGCAAGTACAAAATCGATTCTTTCAGACACGAGTTCCAAAATCAAATCTCATACACGTATTCGAATCAAAATAAATTAGTACCTACTTGAGTAGGCGAATCTAAAGCTGGAACTAGGTATGACTCGGTTAAGCCGTACTCGGCACATCGCTAATCAATACATCACAGATTAGCGAAGCAATAAAGTGTCGATATATAATGATATCGATATTTTTGTCAATATCAATATCGATTGTTATTTAAAAATATCGATATATCTATACGATACGAAAAAAAATGGTCTAATCTACTTCAGTCATCTTAGGTACA
Organism: Mythimna albipuncta; assembly: GCA_929112965.1. Classification (NCBI taxonomy): domain Eukaryota; kingdom Metazoa; phylum Arthropoda; class Insecta; order Lepidoptera; family Noctuidae; genus Mythimna; species Mythimna albipuncta. Next base: position 18,971,561 of record OV815979.1, on the reverse strand, counting down.
ATGTACTTAATATTACTACGAGGATGGATTGAAAAGTTCGCGGCCTCAGTAAGCAAACAAAATATAAACAAAAGTAATTTTATTTTTCCACGTAATCTCCACTTAACTTAATGCACTTCTTCCATGTGGTTTCCAACGCCTGTATGCCAGTCATAAAAAAGTTTCTTCAAGGCCTTCAAAAAAGTCACCCACCGCAGTTTCGACCTCCTCATTTGATAAACATTTTTGACCTCCAAGGTGTTTTTTTAGGTTTGGGAATAAATGAAAGTCTGAAGGTGCCAAATTAGGGGAATAGGTGGGATGGGGCAGTAATTCTAAGCCACAACCACGAATTTGTGATTCAACAGAACGCGTGCATTATCCTGATGGAACAAGACTTTCTTGCTGAGGAATCCTGGCCTTTTTTCTTTTGTTGTTTCACGCAAACGACGTATATGGTTGTAGTAATATGCCGAGTTTATAGTTTCACCTTTTGCAAGGTAGTCCACCATTATGACACCCTTAGCAACCCAAAACTCGCGCCATCACCTTGCCGGCTGACAAAATTGCTTTGGCTTTTTTTGGAGTCGGTTCATCAGGTATTTTCCACTGCTTGGATTGCTGTTTTGACTGTGGGGTGTAGTTGTGTACCCAGGTTTCATCCATTGTCACAAATCTGGCCAAAATCTTGTGGATCAGCCTCAAACATTTCCAAACAGTTTCGAGAAATCGTGAGCCGTATTAATTTTTGTTTAACTGAAAGCAACCTGGGTACCCACCGCACAGAAACCTTAGATAATTCGAGTTCATTGACTATGATGTTTTGTGTTCGTTCATACTAGATGCCAATAGTGTCTGCAATCTCCCTGATGGTCAATCTCCGATCTGCCAATATCAGATCACAGATTTTCCCGATGTTTTTCTTCAGTCGTAGACGTCGTAGGCCGGCCGGAGCGAGGGTCATCTTCAATACTCTCTTGTCCGCGGTTAAATTCTGCAACCCACTTTTTCACAGTCTTATACGACGGAGCAGTTTCCCCCAATGTTATTGACATATCTTCGTGAATCTCTTTTCGAGTTAGTTTTTTTTTTAAACAGGTATTTGATGCCGCACGTTACTCAATTTTCTCCATTCTTTAAAAACGTTGCACTTAGGCTCACAAAATTCAGTTTAATTTATAAACAGATAATGCAATTGCGATAGAATTTTACAATGTGACAACCAGAGAGTAAGCAAATCGAATGAGGTCAGTTACATTAAAATAGTTCAAGTATTTATGTTAAAGACGCGAATATTTCAATCTACCCTCGTAGATAAATACTAATCAATAGACATCATTTTTAATTAATCAAGAACAGCGGAAAAAATATTAATTATTTATTAACTGTACCAATATTTATCTAATTAAAATCTATATATCTGGAAAACTCTTTGATTTATGTGCTCGGTTGTAAGCCGATTTCTGTTATTGGATACTGCGAGACAGCCAGCAGCCGTTGCAGCAAACTTAAAAACCAACATAAGTACCTAATTAAAAAGAAGTTATACAGCAAATAAAACCAAAAAATATCGTTTTTGATACAATTTTGATGTATGACATTCGATACCGAAATATCAATAAAATAAAACACCCAAAAATATCGATGTGTCGAAATGAAAATATCGATGTGTCGAAATGAAAATATCGATATATCGATATTTCAATCCACATCAAAGCATCATCATATTCACAGATTATTAAAAATTTTCTCAGCGCGCGAGTGTCATTGAAAATTTTCAGTTTGTGTGTTCCATCAACAACGTTTGTATCAAATTACGTTGAATTAGGTATTATTTCAAAAGTAATGGCCATTGTTGTACATTACTGCAAGTTATCATAATTTTTTTCTGTGGCTGTAGAGGTTATTTTTGTTTTGCAAACACCCACAGTTTAGAAAGATGGTGTTAGAGAAAATACATGGTCTTCATTCGACGGGGCTGAGCCTCAACGAGAGGTTTTCGATGTTGACGAATGCGGCACCGGATCGTGTTCTGCAGCGGAATAGGCGGTCCTCCGAATGCTCCATAGTAGGCCAAAATTATAACTACAGCAACCGGTTGATAGAACAGGTCGCACGCCGGTTGGAGATGCAAGCTAAAAGGGTAAATATTACCACGAGTTTTCTTTAATTACATAAATAGTCAATAAATCTTGTCTTTCCTCGAAATCAAGTAGATATATTTGGTTTTGAGGACTGGTTCTTTATGTAATATAATAAGTACATAATAAAGATGAAAATATTGTCTGTTTAGCCTTAGTATAATGATTAGGTTTCGCTCAGCCTTGCAGACTTATCACTTACCACTAGTATATCAACATGTTTGTTCACTTTTACTTGTTGCCATGGCTTTACATTTTGGAACAAAACATGTTGTGTTATCCAACACATACCTAGGTACATTAGATTTTCAACACATAATCCATCATATTAGTCCTGGTCTTAGGTCAGAAGTAAATAGATTACTGCTACGTAAGCATGTTCTATCGTCAAGCACTCCATTGCTACCATTAGGTAAGACAAAAATCATGCGAAATAAAATAATTTCCCCTAATTCGATCTCACTTGCGAATCCTATATGTTTTGTTGTGTAAAAATTCCTAGGTGGAAAAAATAAATGTTCAGATCATGTCCTTCTGGAGTAATCTAAAGGTCTCTGGGATTGTTAGCCCCCACATACCGGGCCAAACATCTTACTATAATATTACACGCATTTATCATTGTATATTGGGTTGGTGGCCATATCTAAAGTGCATATTTTGCATTCTAAGATTTCATTGGATCAAAAAGACGTCATCATTAGTTTAATTCATTAAACCCCAAGCGAACGCCGGCGTTTGTGCATCTATTGTCTTTCTATTGTGTCCGTAATTTCCACGATTGAAAGGTTAATGTTGTTTACAAGAAAGCCCACAAAATTCAAGTTTGTCTAACCTTATTAATTAATTAGCTGTGCCTGCGACTTGGTTTGCGTGGACTACAGGATTTTGAATTTATTTTTCCTAAAATAAAAGTAGCCTATGTTACTCCTTATTACATAAGCTACCTGCTAAAATAAGTCCCGCCAAAATCGGTCCAGCCATAAGAGATTAGCCCGGTGCAGCGCTAAGATAGCTTTTAGAGGATATTTTTTTCACAACCAAAATGTCTTAAGCGCCATCAATTTTGTAGTTCGAGTGGGTAGTACATACATATCAATGGTTATGAATGATTAGAATGTCATTAATAAATACATGTAATTACTGCACTAGATTCTGACATTTTATAAGTGCCTTTGTGAAATAAAAAACTTGACTTTGACAGCCGTTATTTATACTTTAATCAGCATACCTTGACACTAAACTGCAAAATGCATAAAAACTTGTGAAAATTATAATTTTGTGGCCTATCTTGGCGGTTTCAACTTAAGGCTTATATCCTTTGAACCATCTGATCGAAAATATGTGGACGCAACTCTCGCACTCGCCTAGGCGGCAGTACGCAAATCTGTGCATTTATTTGCGACCAGCAGCGCCCGGAAAGCGCTTTAAATCCATTTTCTCTGCGAAATATTGATTGATTTAGATATGTAATGTTCACTTTGAAGAATATTTAACCACCAATTTTTATGTGTAATAATGTTTCTAAAGGTCCAAGCCGTTTCGAAGGAGTAAGGAAAAGTTGCGAAAAGTTGCAAAATTGCTAAATTTTTTTTTTTTTAAGTATTAATATCACGAAAAAATAAAATGTTGATAATGTTGTTCATCAATCTTTAATAAACATATATTTTTTTCAAACCTATTACCCTGGCTGTTACCGAGGAGTAGGCTTCAGGAAGTCACTGTTTTATGGTACTTTTCGGGCGCTTGGGCCTTGAAACATGTTGATAGTTGCTCAAATAAATTAGTAAATCTATCTATACTAATAGTTTGTTTGTTTGTTTGAACGCGCTAATCTCTGGAACTACTGGTCCGATTTGAATGATTCTTTCAGTGTTGGGTAGTCCATTTATCGAGAAAGGCTATAGGCTATGTCTTTTTTTTTTCAAAATTAGGGATAATAAAATTGCTATTTTGTAACACAAGGTGTAAAATCGAAAACCTATTTTTGCGTGCGCTGCAAAAACTATTGACAATAGAACAAAATGATGTACTACGGGTTTGTAGATCCCATTAAGACCTACAAAAATGTCTGCGAGAACATATATCTAGCTATCATGGTTTAATCACAATAACCGATTATGTGTTCAAAATAATTTAATTAAATCGTCTGAAGAAAAAAAAACTACGTTAAATATGTATCGTAATATTAATCTTTATCGAAATTAAAGCATTATGTTATCAAGACTATTTATGTAGAAGTAAAATACTTTTTGTTTCATCTCAATCGGATATTTCGTTTAAAAGTAGTACGGAAACGAGAAAAACGCGGGTGAAACCGCGGGGCACAGCTAGTTTAATATAAACTGCCAGCTGACAAAAAGCCTAAATGACCATTTTCTAATAGCATGTTTACCATTTTTAAATTATGTAAACTAGTGCTTGACTGCGATTGTATCTGATGGTTAGTAGTGATTCATTTGTTGATGGTTAAGCCTATCATTTAAACCATACTAAGTGATATGATGATTACAATTTGTTGTTTTTAAGTAAACAAGATATAATTATGCATTAGTATAGTAAATATTGAAATAATAAAATTATATTAAGAATCCTGTATTTTGCGGTGCTTTTGTATTTCTTGGAGGAGTAGGCAGTCACATTTTCAAGTTTAAAAACCATTTTTAGATTAAAGGTTCAAGAAAGGTTGAGTATAATTCTGATGCCATAATGCCAGATTGCCTCACTCCTCCTGCATACACTCTCCAAAATGAGAGTGTATGCAGGAATTGCATGCCTTGATTCCGCCATCTCATTTCTACCATCGGACAACCAGACGCACGGCGAGTATCCACCCTTACGTTGTTGAAACATCTACGGTCCGAACTAAGCGTTTCGCCTCGTCATTTATACCGCGTACTTCGAAGGACTGGAACAGTTGGCCTGCTGTGGTCTTTCCGTCTGATTATAATTTAGTTGTCTTCAAGGCTAGAGTGAATACGCTCTTAATAAACTAGTGCGCCTCACCATCAACGATTGCATCACTGCTTACCAACAGGCGGGATCGCAGTCAAGTACTAATTTATAACAGATAAAAAATGAAAAACTGTATATTTGACTAAAACACCATGTATAAATAAAAATACTTAGTTTGTCCATTCAAATCACTTTTATAATTAGGAGGTTTGTAGAAAAATGTATTAAATTTTAGAACGCGGTACGGCTTGCTCAGTGGTTGGTTACATCGCTATTGGTCCTACCTACCATCAGTTAATGACATCTGATTAGCACCACCTGGGGACCATGTGTAAGGCCTAGCTACAGGTATTCCGTACAGCCATGAGTGACTCGGCTCCCAACTTCAACTCTTAAGTAATGACCTTTGTGGACAACATTTGATGGTTTATTTGCAGACTGTAAATAAACCATCAAATGTTGGTGGAGAGTATTTAGTGTGTTGACTCTGCTCCCAAACATATCTTTTCTTTGGATGACAATATTGTATTTATTCTTGAATATTCATATTAATAATAATAATATGTATATTTCACAAAATAAGGTAGTTTAATCAATTTACAAAAAGATGACCAATTTAAAAAGTACAAGAAAGGTGTCCTGTGGTGAAAGGTGTGTATTTGATTTGTATCATCATTTATTTTCAGCAAGCAATGAGGCAGAGGCTAGGTTTCCAACAGTCTGGTGGTTTGCGTCGATTCGGCAGCGAGAGTAGCCTGCCAGGCCTGATCAGGTCCAACAGTTTCGGCAACCTCAGCCAGCAGAGTATCAAGAGCAGAGTGAGCTGGAAGCAATCCAACAACAATCTTAGGTTTGTGCCATTGAAAATATAGTAATAGTTAACACAAATCATGCACATTTGAACTGTCAGAATGATGGTCAGTAAAATAAAAATAATTGAAACTTAATGGAATGAAATGTTCCAAAGCGATATATATATCGTCGACTGTAGGTTCAATTGAGGTAAGGGACAAAATACGATTTTTCAGTATTTTAGTGCTCTATCTACACGTGTAACATTTATTTAAATAAATTAGCTATTTAAGATGTCCCTTACTGACCAAGTATCTTGTAATCTCGTCCCTTACATTAAATTGACCTCTGCGTTGGATTCAATTTAATGGTAATTCGTTGATTGGGAAGACCCTTACCTTATTTCAAGTGGATTGGCGGCAATAATTACATCATTTCAAGTTCCTATATTGCATAGTTTTTCAGATACATTGTTATTATGGGGCTGATTCGAAATTTGGATCCAAAAATCATTAGGTTAAGGGACATATTTTTTCATAAACACCATTCGATAGATCGAAAAATTCTAAACAAAACTCTATACTTAACTCATTTTGGGTATTTTGTCTCTTACCTCAATTGAAACTACGGTCGACGATTATATGGAGAACATGCAAGAAACTCAATGGACACTCTTTAAAAACATATTTTGAGTTACATAGATCTCGGTTACATATTGTATCTGGTCACTTCTAATATGTGAGCACAATTTAAATAAGTAATAATAATAAAAAAAAAAAACAAAAAAAAAATTGAGTTTAGCCACTGGCAGCTAAGGATGACCAGTCTCATCATTCCGCTCCTAGAAAGGAGGCCTGAGTGCCAGCAGTGAGAACATTGCTAAGCCGCTGATGCTATGCGTATCCGTCAAGTATGTTCACATATAAAAAGTAATGTAATTTTTTATGGAAACTTTGTATATGGGATATACGAAAACAGCATAAGAATCCTGCAAAAAATTACTTAATACATCAAGCCCTCGTTAATGAATATTAGAAATTGTAGGAACATAAGTCCTCCAGCTACACCCGAACTTTGCGTGTTACACTTTTATTAGTAGGAGAAGTTATTCGACCTCAAAAAATGTATAAATCTGTCAGTCAATGACACTTTTTTGTTGATAAAACTATGCGTGTGTGGCACGTGAGTGTATGTAGGTATTCAAGTGATGTCCGTCGGTGTAGTTATTCCCTTGGCATTCCTCGATTTTTTACTTCTGCAAATAAGTATTGACAAAAATATGGCTAAGGGCCTGTCCCTGTCCGCACAGCGATATTTCACCGCGCGGAAAATATTCGCGTGGATTTATTTCCGCACCGCACCGCGTCAAATCTGCAAGAAATCACAGATTCTTTTATCGCGCGTTTTTTTTTTATCGCCTATGCGGAAACTTCCATAAGATTCAATGTGTTACAGAATAACGAAAAAAAAACCGCGCGGGGTAAATACTGCTGTGCGGACAGGCCCTAAAGATCGATAATGCTGTACACTATAGTGTGTAATTTAACTTTTTTTTGTTCTAACCTTGAAATTGTATAATTTGAAAGTTGCTTTCTGCCTCTCGTCTCCACTTGTAAAACGCAACAGATTTTAGTAAGATTTTCAATTTAATTTAAAAGAGCGATAAAAAGGTTCGTGTATATTATATAAATTGTATACTTCTGAAACTAGGACGGGTCGATAGTACAGTACAATTCACGAATGATGGCGGCCGTGAAGTTAGCCTTTGCGAACGTTCGCGCACACTACACTCTTCTCGCACACGCACGTCGCCATTTGGTTCCTAAAACACCTTACTGTGCAGCCTTCTGCACAAACTTCACGGCCGCCATCATTCGTGAATTGTACTTTAAATTACATTAATTAATAATAATATAAAAATTATTCGCTAAATGTGTTGCTAAGCGCAAATCTCGAGAACAGCTGAATCGATTTCGCTAATTTTTTTTTAATTGTTTTTGTTATTGTGAGGAGAAGGTTCTTATGGAAAAAAGGAAAATTAGGGTAGTAAAAGTTAGTGTAGGGTAGTACAGGGTAGAATAGGGTACAGTAGGGTAGAGCAGGTTAGAGTAGGGTAGAACAGGGTACAGTAGTGTAGAATAGGGTAGAATAGGGTACAGTAGTGTAGAGTAGGGTAGAATAGGGTATAGTAGGGTGGAGTAGGTAGTAGAGCGGGAGCGAAGCCGCGGGCAAAAGCTGGTTAATAATATAAAAGCGAAAGTTATAAGCATGCATGTGTGTATGTTTTTCTTGACGCTCGAGCGGCTGAACGGATTTCAATGAAGCTTGGTTCATGGATAGACCATGGATTCTTTTTTCACTTTTTATCCTAGAACTATGTCCCTTGGGACAATTTTCTATTTTTATGCGGGCGAAGACGCTGGCAGCAACTAGTATTACAATAATTCTTGAAAAATTTATTTATTTATTTTTATAAGCACATACAATTGTTTTAACAGGTATACCTACCCAAGGTAACAAAAGTAGTCGCAAAATAGCCTAGCACTCAGAGAATTATTTGAAATACTTTAAAATACAACATACATATATAAATAATAAAAAAAATTTACTAAATAAATAAATAAATAAATAATTAATAAGCCTTTTAATGTTCCCACTGCTGGGACTCAGGCCTCTTTAGCAGAGGGAATGGACCGTAATCCACCACGCGAGCACAGTGCGGGTTGGTGAATGTCTAGTCCAACTTTTGGTTCTAGGACATGCCGGTTTCCTCACGATGTTTTCCTTCAACGTTTTGAGAGCAGTGGTGATGAAATAAATTACACAAAGTAATGTGCCTGGCTGAATAAAATGCAAGGAATACAATAAAACTGATGATGTTCTTTTGCTCGTCCTACAGCAGATCAGCATCGTTCAACAACTTGACAAACCTGGCGTGGCGCGGGTTCCGCAAGCGGGGAGGGGGCCAGCAAGCGCTGCGCGGACGGTTCAGGTAACACTACTCTCTAATATCATGCTGGTTAAACACAGGTCGAAATGAAAGGTTCAAACCAGTTAATAGATAAATGATATTTATTTTGTAAAAGGTTTAAAAAACACTTTTATACGTCAATTTTTTTTTCGTCAGTTTATGCTAGATGAGGCCGGTGTTTCCTATCTGACTACCTGAGAAGAAACACCGAAACAAACTCAGGGGATAGATTCATAACATAACACTACACTTTTGAGCACCCGCACATTGAGCCACTAGTGGTGACCACATTAGAACGACTAGTGGCCGCCACAAGTAGCGGACGCGTTTCTCCATACATTTTGTGTAGCATCGGCGCACACGGAGCGTTTGAGTGGCCGCTTCCGAGCCACAAGCTGCGGCAGTCCACCGTGCTCGCTACTTGTGGCCGCGTTTTATCGTTCGATAAATAATGCCGATGAATTGGACGTCGTTGGTTCTGAATTCTGCGACGTTTTTTACGTTTTAATATAATAAGCAACAATAACGAAATCAAGAGTGCGTCCATTTTTGACAAACACACGTCGGCCTCAGTCGAATACCACTTGAACAATTGGCGCAAGTGCAGCCACTGAAAGCCGCGTCCAGCCACCACTGGCTGCCACTGATGGCGGCGCACATAGGAGTATTTGTACTAAAAACCTGGCCAATATTATTTCGTGACATTTGTGACGTGGAAACTATTAAATAAATGTATTAAGATGTACTAAGAGTTTTCAAACGTTTATTATATAAAAAAACAAAACAAAAAATTAATCATCGAAATCAGATTCATTATTTTCATCTGTTGCTGTTGTGTTGTGTTCTTCGTCACTACTTTCTAGTGATGAATTTTCTGCGTCAGGGAGCAAAAGACTTATGGTCTCCGAACAGAATGGGTTACTTTTCTTCCGTGGGGGTTTTCTAGTGCTACTTAAAAGTGGGTCTGACGTTAGTAACAGTCTATTTAAAGCGTGTAGTGGTCTGACTGAACCACTGGTGGTCGCGTTCAGTAGCGGCGACTGGTGGCTATAATGTGCGAGGGCTCGTAATCCACGAAGGGTTAGGTTGCGCGATTGATCCAAGGAGTTACCGTGGCCCTGGCAATTGAAGAAAACAGGTAGGTTTTTAGTCTGTAAGTCTGACGCTTCCTTTCGCTCCACCCAGAACAGAATAATTTATTTGCTAGAATAATATTTAATCGCGGGGCGATACCATCGCAGACGGGGCTTTGATAGTGCAACAACAGAATTTTCTGCAACAATGACAATTTTCTAATTATTTTTTTTATATTATATCTAGCCCATACTGTCCCTCTGCTGGGCAAAGGCCTCCCTCCACTCCTTCCAATGTTCACGGCTCGGAGCCACTTCTTTCTAATTCCCAAGGAAGACATCCAAGTCGTCCCGCCATCTCCTTCTTGGTCTGCCGCGACCCCGTCGTGCGATTTCAGGGCACCAATTTTGCGTTTTACTGGCCCAGCGCTCGATCGGCATGCGGCAGACAGTCCCACTTAAGCTGGGCAGCCTTCTGAACTACGTCAATGATTTGTGTTTTGGAGCGCAGTGTAGTGTTTCGATCTTCTAACTATACACATATAAATAAAATTGAAGTGTCGGTTTGTAATATCAAACAACATTTCTACGAAGGTATATTCGATATACCTTTCACAAAACTGTAATTTTTTTAAATTGTGTGTGTGTTTGTTCCGGCTAATTTCCGAAACAGCTGGACAGATTTTGGCAGGACTTGTAACATGTAGATAGCTGATGTTTTAAAGAGTTCCATAAGATACTTTAATTTTTAAAAAATAATTGGGGTACCGCGCAAAAAAAAAACTTCTTGAAATTGTTAAATGGCATTGTGCTGTTTTACAAGTCATGGCAAACCAACTAGTTCTCAATAAGATTGCTATTTTAGTAGCACCCCATCTCATCAACCGTGCTTTAGTTATTTTGTTCTTGAGACCGATGGATGCGAGACGCACAAAATCGTTCATTGTGGCGACACTTGGGGGAGGCCTATGTCCAACAGTGGACGTATATCGACTGAAATGATGATGATGAATTAACCAGAAAATTCAACTCGATACCAAATAAATCATTCAATCTTCCAGGGCCGGTCGTCAAGGTATAACCCGTCAAAACTTCCAAGCTAACGGCATACAGCAACGCAATTTCCAACGCAACGGCTTCCAGCAACGTAGGGGCGTACAGCAACGCAGGGGCGTACAGCAACGCAGGGGCGTACAGCAACGTCGAGGCGTACAGCAGCGCATTGGCTTCCAAAATCGACAGGGGCTCCAACAGCGTAGGGGCGGTCAGCAGCGTAGGGGCGGGCAGCAGCGTAGGGGCGGGCAGCAGCGTAGGGGAGGGCAGCAGCGCAGGGGGGCGGCCCAGCAACAGAATAATGGCCAGCAAGACGCAGCCCAGGGACAACAGACTCAAAGGCCTCAGGTGGCCAGGCGTGGAGGGGCTCGAGGACGGGGCAGAGGTAAATGCACTTCTTATTTCCGATTATCTACTCTAATATTAATTTTTTTTTTGTTTGTACAGGTCGCGCGGTGAATCAAGATCGCTCGGTGAAATTAGTGGGGGCAATCGGCGCATGTGTACAATTGCGCACAGAAATTCTTAGTATGTTAGGATTTTATTTTTAATTTCGTATGTTTGAACCTTAGTAACATAACTTATAATAACACTAGTTTTTGATTGTAATTTATCTTGTAAGTAGGCAAATTCAAAAAAAAAATTTTTTTAAAACAAAACATAAAATTAAAAAAAATTTTTTTCGTTAGTTTTTTCTTTAACGTAATAATTCACGTCGTAAACCATTTTTTTGGCTAGCCGTTTAAAAACTTTATTTTTAACCATTTTTTTTTACGACTACGTCTTACTATTACGATAACACAAGCTGTACGCAACAGTACCCAAATACAACAGTATCCAATGAGAGGCGAGAACGCAACGCGGGAATTGAAGAGCGACTCTATCTACCAATGACGTGTCGCCGACGGCGCACACCCGCCCGCACGTCGCCAAATAGACCGTAGAATTGAATACTGCGCATGCCCCTTCCACTTTTGCCGAGCGATCTTGATTCATCGCGCGACCTGTAGGAGGTAATCTCTGAAAGTACTGGTTCGATTGCTAAAATTTTTTCACCGATGGAAGGCTGCTTTATTCCTGAGTGACATAGGCTATATTTTATGTACCTACGCGGGCGAAGCCGCGGGCAGAAGCTAGTAGATGATGTAATTAGAATAGCTAGCATTGAAATTATCTACTAGTGGGTTGCAAGTTGCTAGTAACGTAATTTTTCTATGAATAAATGAATATTCATTTGTGCTGGTGATATTACATTTTTTATTTATCTATGGTTATTAACAGTCGTAAATACGAAACTTAAGTAAGCTTGCTTAGCTTGCAAATCAGATTAAGGAAAGCTAGATTTCTTTAAAGAAAAAAAAAATTCTTTAATTCCTAATTACATGTTACGTAGTTACGTGCTGCGGAAATGTAGACAGTTTTAGTTATCATTGGTATAGTCTGTCTAATAAGTCAACCGACTTGGGAATTTTGTGTAATATTTAATCATTAAAAAAATACTTATATTCGGTACTTTTTATAAGGTTCTTCTGTTAGTAAACAATGATCTCTATTTCTTAATCAACCTTGATTATTGAACCCGTGTTGACTACATCAGATTTCATTAAATCCTAATAATTATCCAAGTCGTTTAACTTATTAGACAGACTCTAGCTTGTATCTCACACAAGACACGTTTGCGTCCCGCCTTAGATTTAAGATTTCACAGGTTGTCACCTCACATCTTTCAACAATTATAAAATAAGTGTAATTATAATAAAATAATGCCGGGGCAATTGTTAAAAGAAACGAAATATCAGTTAATCTCCCTAATATTAAGGGCCACGCGCCCGAAAAGTGCCATAAAACAGTGATTTTCTGAGGCCTACTCCTCCGTAATGGCTAGGTGAATTGATTTGAAAAAAATATATGTTTATTATACATTCATGAACAATAATATCAACATTTGATTTTTTTGTGCAATAAATACTTTTGTCAAAAAAAAAAAATTTAGTAATTTCGCAACTTTACGCAACTTTTCCCTACTCCTTAGAAACGGCTTGGACCTTTAAAAACATTTTTACACATAAAAATTGGTGATTAAATATTCTTCAAAGTGAACATTGCATATGTAAATCAATCAATATCTCGCAGAGAAAATGGATAATTAAAGCGCTTTCCAGGCGCTGCTGGCCGCAAATAAATGCACAGATTTGCGCACTGCCGCCTAGGCGAGTGCGAGAGTTGCGTTCACATAATTTCGGCCAGATGGTTCATGGGACTATACGCCTTAAGAAGTAATGTAATAAATGCAGGTCTAAAAGGAAGTTGTTAATGGAGAAGTACGATATTGCGGCGTGGCGTTTACAGCATTTGAAAGAATTCAGGACAGTCGAAATGGTGCCCGGCGTCGTATATTTTATTCAAAAATAGTTTTTACAGATTCCAAAAAAAAAACAAACTTATAAGAAAATTGTCAAAAGTAACGAAATATCAGTTAATCTTCCCAATTTTAAGTAATTTCATTGCTCAAAATATTGCAACACTGTTTTTCCGTATTGCCAACATTACGGCGAAGGTACTTCCTAACTATAACGATAACAAAGCCGTTAATAGTTGTCAAATCGTCGAATTGACCACTAAGAGGCCGTTTCACGGCTGGTTATGGTTTGGTTATCGTTATAGTTAAATGGTGCAACTCACCGCCTTATTATGTCACTTTAGAGGCATAGAATTTTACCTCTTGACAAAATATTAGTTCAGTTTTTAAAATACTTCTTTTTCTTAAACCATTTTACTGGTATTTTTTCCAGGTGCAACAACTCGCAGCCAGTCCCAATCGAGGCTGCTCCTCACAAAGGAACAGCTGGACGCCCAGCTCGACCAGTACATGTCCACCACGAAGGCAGCTCTGGACCATGAGCTGGAAATCTACATGAACAATCCTATGGAGTTAGAGTGAAGTGATGCTGTGTTGGGATAGTGTGATGTGTGTGTTTTTTCTAATTTGTGAATTTGAACGGTGGATGTTGATAGTACAGACTGATGACTATGTAAAATTTTGGAATAAGTCTTAGAGTATTTTTCACTGAGGCGGGGACTAGCACTGGCAAGATGTAGAATACAATTTGGATTTTAATTAATGTTGTTAGTAGATTTTTGTACATCTTCTCTTTGCTCCACTTGTCTTTGCCTCAGTGAAAACTCACCATTAAGTCCACTTGCACTACAAATCAAAAATTATTCTGTCACCATCTTCAAATGATTGACAGAAACAAAACGAATTTGTAAAAAATTATGCCTTAAGGTTGAGCTGTTATCACCAAATCACATTTTTCTATGTTTCTATCCTTTTCTGTAACTTAAAGTGAGAAAGGGAGCGGGAATGCGACCGTAGGCAGCGGAATCAACGAAGCGGTCGGCAACGTGCAGAGTGAGATAGAGTGATAACTGTCGGACTCGCCATGCGCAAAATACCCGCTTTAGGCTTGCATTACACGGTAATAATAATAATTATAATTATAATAATTTATTTAAATAATTATAATTATTTTAATAATTATAATTATTTAATTATAATAATTTGACGCTTGCAGGGCCATTGACTGACGAAAACCATCATTCATGATTGATTGACGCCTGCAAAACCGTGTAGTGGACGCCTAAGATCTATATTTCACCAGGACAACATAGCGGCGCAATAGGTCGCGCCGCCGTGGTTTCCCATAAGTTACCAAACTAGACAGCATATAGACAGTTGAGTCGCCACACGTCCGAGCTGGTCGCGCCACCAAATTGGTTGCGCAACCAAACGGACACCAGGTGAGTAACTCTATAGAGCTGTATACATGTTGTTGGTAGCGGCAACTGGTCGCGTCGCTATGGTGTCTCGGTGATAAAACCCTAAGTCGTGGAGTTGCGGACACCAGCGTACAGCTAAGAAGTGGAATTCCCTGCCCGAGTCTGTGTTTCCTGATAGCTACAACCTAGAGGTCTTTAAGTCAAGAGTGAATAGGTTACTTCTAGGCAAGCGTGCTCCATCGTCGACCACATCATCGCTTACCATCGGTGAGATAGTGGTCAAACGCGAGCCTATCAATAATAATAAAAAAGCCTGAAATCAAATACAAACATACCGTTCGTCTCGTCCATTCCGCCGCATGCGATCGCACTCCCGCTCTCTACTCACTCTAGTAAATGACAGTTTTTAGTGACAGAAAGGGATAGAAATATAGGAACGTGCTGACAGGTGTAGCTCCTTAACTTCCACTTAACATGTCGCTAGTGTATTTTATTCAGAAGCCAATAAACAGCTTCTTGTTGGTTCAAGAGTTTCTGATTTAGCACAGCGGCCTTACCATGATGTGTTAAAATGTCAAGCGTGCGAGCGAGAAAGAAGGATGAAGTTGTACACCCTAAGTAGCTTTATCCCTTTAACAGTTCAGTTTAGTTTGTCAAAATGATTGCGTTAGGGTCAGCGCAGACAGAAAGGAATAATTCTCGGGCATTTTCTGACGGATGGCGTATGTCGAAGATACGCTTCCCGCGTATCCTCGAGGACGCGCGAGTGTATTTTGTCAGGTTTAAGCAAATATGCACTTTATTCTAATAACTTTAAAGTTGATTTTCGTGTGTCTTAATAAAATCCTATAAAATCCTCTCCGCTGCGCTGCTCTCTGTCTGCGCTGACCCTTAGGAGCTCGTAGTGTCGGAGTAGAGCTGAGCGGACTTTCAAATAAAACAAGTTACCACGCAGCCCTGAGCCGGACAGAACGGAGTCGAGCAGTGAGCACGAAGCGAAAGGAAGCTCAAGTCCACTTGCTCTCCGCTTCAATGGAAAATAATAGTTCCTCAACTATCACACAACGCCATCGAGTCCCGAACTAAGCAGAGCTTGTGTTATGAGTACGAGACAACTGATAAACATATATATCACTAAATACATAGATAAATTACACCCAGACACAACAAATGATCATGATCAACACACAACACGGACGTGTGACATGTCTTTAAGGCGCGTGTGGCACGCCTCTTGGTCTCCTAGAATGCATCCAATTCTAAATATGGAAATAACGTCTGGGTAACTATGGGTAGTCTATCCAGAAATACTTGACTGTTGGAAGTTCTCTTCTCAAGCATCATCGAGAGAGTTAAGGTGAAATACATGTATATTTTGGCCTAAAAGGTAGCATAAAAGTACGCAAGTAGTTTGCACCAATCAAAGCTTGTCGCTCGCTGGCATGCAAGCTACAGGCACGTGTTTTTCGGCCATAAGGTTTTGATCAATCACTACGGCCAACTAACGCGGACGCGTAGCTTCATAGACGCGTGTTCGTCAACGTCGTGTCATTGCAGCTTTGTCGACAGTTTCATAGTTGTGCTTCACGCAGGCGTGCACCAAGCGTATGATGACGAATTAACCCTTTCAACGCCGCGGTTTGATTAATAAAATGAGCGTTTTATGAATACTCAGCTGAGGGAGTTCAATGACCTGTAGTTAATAATCGGCGTTGCGTACAAACTACCTACAGGTCATTGAACTCGCTCAGCTGACGTTTTCTTAAAGAAATTAATTTCGAGTTTTGAAAAAAGGTACTTAATTTTTTAATTTTATCTTTACAAATCTATAGTGTTTCATGTACCGGATCGACCCTCCACGGGATTAAAACGTTTCAAATTTAGCGGTGTATATCAGACTTTGGCGCTCCCAATTAAAGTAAATATTACTTCAGTTTGAACTAAAAAACAGAGGTCAAGAAGAAAGAAATAACATTGAAACAAGGTCTGAATATGCTGTAATATTTAACATTGTATTATCTTAAATATATGAACTATCTGGAATACCAACTCTTATATCGTATACTGCGTATGTTGACATAAAAATTGAAATTTGTTTTACCCCATTTTTTTGTCTTCTATATCAGACCTTGGCGTCGTGGGCACGAAATTGATGATTGATTGTGACAAACACATAGAGCGGTTTTAAAGGGTTAAGCGTTTGTAAAGCTATGCGTCCATTGACGATCTTAGCTTTGTAAAAGTGATTTTCTAAACATAGCTGCGTTCTGGCGATGTAAGTGTTTTTTTGGCAGTTATCGCGATTCTCTCTTCGTAAACATTATTTTAGGACATAAGATAATAAATTTACATTGGACTTTAAAAAATGTTTCTATAGTTTGTAAAATCGACTTAGTCATTTGTAAAATTATATGTTGTGTATAAAATTAAAATACCTCTTTTAGACAATAGACTTTGTACCTACTAATTTTTGTTTGACAAGGGCAAATGACTATCGGAAGATTATTTTTTTTAGTTTTTTTTTTCTGCTTGTCTATTAACAATCTAGAAAAGTGCCTAAGTTACGAGTACTTATGCCTATCTGAAAACTATTATGCTTTAGTCAGCACTTAAGTAACAACCTATTTTCTTAGTTTTTAAGTATTTGCCTCACTCATGTGTTTTTCACCTCATTTATTTTTTGTATTCATAAATAAGTACATCGTTGTTTAAGTGATACCAAGGAAAATGTAAGTGTACATACATAGCCGTAAGATGGGATTGTGCATAATAAAGACTTACGAAAAGATGATTTATTTTGTTTACTTTTTAACCCTCCCTCCTCCTTGCGTCGTCATACATCACTCCTGCATCATCACTTTAATCTTTATGGTTTTTCCATTTATTCCTGTGTCTGGCGGTGTGAAGGCCCTTGTATACTGTGGAGTCAAGAGCGGTGCGGATCTGGTCGGACCAACGTATAGAGCTGCGCCCGCGAGGCCTTTTTCCATTTACTTTAACGGTCACAATTAGCCTTTCGAGGTTTCCATCGTCTTTCCTTGCAATGTGATCGAATTATAGCAGAATTTTACCAAGATACTCGGACGTCGAAGCGTAGCGAAGCGGATCGCAGTTTCAGTGTCATATGAGTTTTAACTTTATTTTCATTGCTATAATACTTATTATCGCATGAGAAACTCGAACGAGTCGCGCGGATGCCCGCGGCGCCGCGGGAATTCCAGCGAATTCTATAAACGATAAACGGGTCGCTGCCCTTCGCCGCTCTTTCGGTGTGAGTTGACCCTTACTTTTTAATAGTGAATCCTCATATGCTCCATTTGGTATCTATATTTCTTTTGTGATTCTTACGACTTGCTTATTTTGGATATTTGGGAAAGTAAGTTACAATCCCCACCACATATGATTGTTTCTAAATTTTTAAACAAAAACCGGCCACGAGCGTGTCGGGCCACGCTCAGTGTAGGGTTCCGTAGTTTCCCGTCCGTCACAATAAGTGTACCCACTAATGAGTTTAAAAAAATGCTTGCTTATACGATTATACTACAGACTTAGTCCAGAAATTATTTTGTACAACCTTTTTGTCTATTTTGTACAAAAACTGTTCTTTCCATCTAATTCAAAATAATTTTCCTAGAAAGTCCTTAAAAAGTTCTGCTTTTCAGAATTTTTTCATATTTTCTAAACTTATGGTTCAAAAGTTAGAGGGACACACACACACACATTGTTTTTTGTTTTTTTTTTTTGCGAATATTTCCGAAATTGCTGACATTATCAAAAAATTATTTTAGTAAACCCCTATTCATTTTTAAATACCTTTTTAACAATAAATCACACGTTAGGGTTGAAATTCCGTTGTGCTGTGTCTGTACCGAATAAAAGTTTTTCTATTCTATTATATTCTATTCTAAATTGAAAAAAAAAATCACTTTCTACTTTACATATAGGGAGGCTACCCTAATAAAACATTTTTTTTACGATTTTTATTTTACCACTTTGTCGGCGTGATTGATATACATATTGGTACCAAATTTCAGCTTTTTAGTCCTTACGGTCACAGAGATTAAGCGAGGACGGACAGACGGACAGACAGACATGGCGAAACTATAAGGGTTCCTAGTTAACTACGGAACCCTAAAAATGCTCTAATGGATACTACGGTTAATTATTGTAGGTAAGTTTGTCAAATTAGGTTAATTCATATTACATATATAACTTTTATTAAAATTTATTTGCACTGAAACTAGTATCAAAACTTTGCAACAGTTTACTTGAATCTAGTCAACTGTTGTAAATTTTTGGTGAATAAAAATATTGAAACATTATAGATCACCTCGTGGGGATTTTTACTTTTTTCCCTGAAAATCCTTACTGGGCTGAACGTCGGGTTGGTCCGATGAGTGTCTTCGTGTGCTGTTCGCCAGTCGCAAACACACGATGTTTGCGACTGGGTAGGTACTCGCATCTGTTTTAGCTCTTCAATCCCCACAGGTGATATTCTGTCACCTATGGGGACCTACTGACGAGATGGAGTATGTGGATGTGCGACTCTGGCGGAATAAATGCGAGATTCGAGTTAATATAAGAACACCAGTATTAAGTTAGTTAACTGACATCCTTCCTTGAATGCGGCGATCTCTCGAGCCGGGCCTTGGTACAGGTCTGGAGCAAGGAGTGGCAGGAGGTCGCCTCCTTCTGCGAAGCAGTAATGCTAGCAAAGGAGGAGGCCGACCCCCAGCTGCTGCCGGGATTCCGATCCCGATTTCCGGCCACCGTAGGCGCGGGCTTGTGGACGGCGAGCTATGGGTAGCTCGCTGACCGACCGTCCGGACCGAGCCCAAGTCATTGACGGCGCGTAGTGTTCCAGCGCTCTTCAAGGAGTTGTCCGCAGCTGTAGGGGCCCAGCAGAGTCGAAGCCTACTAGGGCTAAGGGTCTGCTTCTGAAAGTAAGACTGCCCCGGGATATTCTCGAGATAAAGGGTCTTGACAGACAGACAGACAGACGGACGGACAACAAAGTGATCCTATAAGGGTTCCGTTTTTTCTATTTGAGATACGAAACCCTACAAATTGATTTTCTCCCAAAATAAAGCTTGCATAGATGTAACTAAAAAAAAAAAACTTGACCAAACAAAACTTTGGTGAGTAAAATGATTCGCTAAAATTGAAATCGAGAACACATAAATCGAACAAATCTTTTAAGACCGTTAACACGCTTATGACGTCACACAACTAATACACATACAAAACAAATACAAAAACGATAATACTTTTATTTTAGTATACATTTTATTCATAACGGTACTTAAGGACTCAGTGCGGACCAACTGTAAATCGGCGTGCCATTTATAAAGTTATATTTAAAATGTTATGTTAGTCACAAAGTATTGAAATTATATCAATGCGTGCACGCTTGGCTGTGCTGGGAAGGGACGGTGAGACCTCCCGACGGAGCGGTCGGGCCGTAATGTTGTTGATATCGGTGATGGGGCAAAGGGCAGAGGTGGAGGCAGACTCGTTAGCGTTTGTAGGATTTAATTGAAAAGCCACCTCCATTTTTAACAAAGAGTGGTTGGCTGCTAGAGATGTTTTATATACGGGCTAGGAATTTGGTTTTATTTTTTAGAGTGGTGGACCCCTTTTTGGAAAGAAGACGGGCTATCTATACCTATATATTGAGGCCAGTTTAGTAGCCCGAGTGTCGCCTCTGTGCGGACCGCCTGGAGGACACGGTGGAGCACACAGTCGAGGTGTGCCCTGCTAGGGCGGAGCATCGCCGTGACCTCGTGGGGGCGATCGACGGCGGAGACCGCTCGCTCCGGGCTTTAGTTCAGGCCATGGTCTGGAGCGAAGCAGTAATGCTAGCAAAGGAGGAGGCCGACCGCATCAGGCAACGGCGCTCTCGCCGTCGCCGGGATTCCGATCCCGATTTCCGGCCACCGCAGGCGCGGTGAGCTATGGGTAGCTCGCTGTCCGACTGTCCGGTAAATGTCAGGACCGAGCCCAAGTCGTCGACAGCGCGCACTCTTCCCGCATGCCTCAAGGAGTTGTCAGCAACAGCAGGGGCCCAGCTGGGTCGAAGCCTACGGGGCCAGAGTTAGTTTCGAAAGAAGCTATCTTTCGAAATTAACTCTGGCTTGAAGGAACAGGGTGGGTTTTTACTCAGTAAGAGTCTGATACTATCTCCCGCTCCGCCCAAGAGCGGGGGTAGTCATTAAATGATTTTCCCATCGCGAAAAAGGCCAGTTTAGTAAAGTCAGGTTTCAACCAAAAGACTGGTTTCGGCCAAGAAGTGAGAAAGGTGATAACTGTGATACAGGCCTAAGATGGGATTATTTAGATTTTTTTGTGTAGATCGTCGATTTATTCATTTATTTCGTATTTGACGCAAGTTCACACTCAATAACAGTATTGCAATATTATTTTCAGTTTTTCTGTTACCACATCAGCTTCGGATTCGTTAATGTTAAGTGGTTTCCCGCAGAGTGGATTGTTTATACTTGTTTTATACTGAATCTTCAATTAGCACTTTTAAATCCTTTGAAAAACCCTAAGGCACACTGCTAGCTGCTGGCTATTGCGGATATGCTTATTAGTTTCCCTGGCGATCTACAGTGGCTTACAGTATTTGTACCGACAAACCAAAAAAAAAAAAAATACAAATTACGAAGGTTTTTCGTTCAAAACCAACTAAAGTAAAAACCCTGTGACGCTTCTACAGCATACTCTATGCCGGCCAGTCCGTCTGCCAAGTCCCGTTACCCCGGTGGGAGTCCACAAGGACGCAAATTAACGATCCGTCGTGTTTTGACTCGGCTGCGCCGGCGCACGCCGATACCCTCTGTTTTGGAGAGATTAATGGACGCGTGTAACACTCGCGATCCTTTTATTGGTCAATGAAATCTTGAAATATGGCGACGGGTCTTGATATTTAAATGTATTTATTGTATGATGTTTGTTTTTAGTGATATTGCTTGTCATCCGAATATTAATGTTGATTGCTGGCTTTATATAATTGTTTGCATGAGGTTTTTGAAGTGTACCGGAAGATGCAGCGTTGTTAGGCCTCCCACAAAGTGAACCTATGACTTGTGGGCCGCGGGAATCGTGATGTTAGAACAGGATGGGTTGTTGTTGCTTAGCTTGGGTGTGAACTGTATAGCAGAGGTCTTTCAGCTGAAATCATTATGAAATGTAGGTCCCATTAAAGAGGATTCTGTTGTGAGATTTTATTAAAAAAAAAAATTTAGTTATCACTTTATCAGGCGTCAGAGTGGGGATCGCTTTGCGCATTCCATACATTGGCGAGCCAATCGTCGTCGTTGTTAGTTACATGCATCAAGCGCAGAGAACGAATCACGAGTGACGTCTATGACACGATGGCGCGGCGAGCCAATCACAGACATTCCCCGCCCCCGCGTCTCACGTCGCACCACTAAAGAGACCGAATATTTGACTGCTGCGCAACTTGAAGCCAGCGCTCAATATTCGTGCCGATAACTATAACACGTAACCGGATTCTTTTTCTCTATAAATAGATTACCTACCTACGAAGAAATCAAAGAGAACAGTAGGTATTATTATAACGACCGCGATGACTTGGTAATCTCCCAGCAGGGCCGATGCCTGCTGGGGCCATGGGATTGGTTCCGAAAAGGATATACTCATGCTCCTGGAAGGCAAATGGCAACTGAAGGAGCATATAAGTTTGGTTTTAGTCAAAAAAGTCTGACACGCCCACCCCAGAGCGAAAGAAGTCACGAGATGTTTTCCCAACTCACTTTCTTGTCTTTGAATATCAAAAAGTTTCATCATTGACTCACGTATATCGTCAACGTCACCACAGAATACTAGTTTTAAATGATCTCAACAAATTGGTAAAAGGCTAATCTACTCATTACGTCGCTAGGCAAACACTTCTCAATCGCCAGCTGACTGAGCCGGCTAACTAAACGTATGATGTCCAACAAACTTTCTCTTTTTTACTATTATCCGTTACCGTCGCTTTACAGTTTGAAACTGGTCTGCCCGGGGCCCGGACCGGACCCTCTGCCCGCTAGGCGCTGCCTCATAGTACCGTAATGTCCACATAATTATGCTTATTGGGTGATGATTTGGTTTTTTGAGCTAGGTGAACGAGTGTTAGATATTGATAACACAAACTATAACCTAAACTGAATTATATGTACCTACATCAAAGAATAAAAAAAACACCAACTAAATTTTTATTTTATTTTACGATGGCCTAGATGGACATGGAGGAAATCAGAAATCAGAAACATTTATTTCAAACTGTGTTATACTCAGGGTGAATGTAGCTTCCCAATGGTGAAACAATTTTTGAAATCGGCACGGTAGTTTTTGAGTTTATTCATTACAAACATACACACAAAAATACAAATTTTCCCTCTTTATAATATTAAGTGTTGATAGACCAATTTTGAATAACAACAAAAAAATGAAGTTCGAATTCCAAAGCGTAGATCTCTATGGAGAAGAACGTGCAAGAAACTCCATGGACACTCTTTTAATTCTCAAATCTTGGTTACATATTTCTTATCGCTTCTAATATGTGAGCACAATGTAGATAAGTAATAATAAAAATAAAAAAAATAGAAATTGAATTAGGTCCCTGGCAGCTAAGAGATGACCAGTTTCAACTGACTAAAAAAAAGTGGTTCGGGGTGCGTCGGACTTTTACTGGCTAAAATGAGGAAGTGGTACCAGACCAGGGTCTGACTAGTTGCTTGGCCCAGAGCGTTAGGCCTTTACTGACTAAACTAACCCATCTGTGTTCCCTCAGTTGCCTTTTGAGTTCCAGGGTCGTGATAATTCAATGGACCGATCACGCTGCCCTGATGTTTGACCCATCACTAAAACAATTTTACAGATCTAATGAAACTTCGCCTTACTTTTGTAGGTTGCGGGTTCAAACCCAGCCAGGCGCATTACTTTGTGTAATTTATATAATCACCAGTGCTCTCAAAATGGTGAAGGAAAACATCGTGAGGAAACCGGCATGTCTTAAAATTAAAAATTGGAAGACATGTGACATTCACCAACCCGCCCTGGGCCCGCAGTGGATTACGGCCCATTCCCTCTCTTAGAGAGGAGGCCTGAGTCCCAACAGTGGGAACTTTGAAAGTCTGATCATGCTATGAGTATGCTATACTAATCCGACTTCTACCTACTGTTCAGCAGTTACATTTCTAAACACTAAACCATAAAGAAATTCCTGAGCATAAATCTCCATAAATATTGGTTCCTAAGATGCGAAATTCCAGGCCAGCTCGATTATCTAAAGACAGCATAACACGGTGTTGTTGCGTGAGGCCGCCGAGAGGCCGTCGACCCAGACGTGGCACTATAAAGTGAAGCCTGACTCGCCAAGGAAGGACATTACAACTCTGGCGTCGTATTTTATTGGTGGAGTCTCCTAACATAGGTATTAACATGCTTGAAACGAGGCTACAATCATAAACGACCCTTAACTAGTTGATTTAGAAATAAATATTTTGTTTTTGTGTTATAAGACAGCTAAGGAGTGGAATTCCCTGCCGGAGTCTATGTTTCCTGATAACTACAACCTAGGGGTCTTTAGAGTAATGGTGGCTGAGTGGTAATGGCCGCGATTTACGAGTTGTAGGTCGTGGGTTCAAACTCAGCCAGGCGCATTACTTTGTACAGTTTATTTCATCACCACTGCTCTCAAAACGGTGGAGAAACCGGCATGCCCTAGAACCAAAAATACGAAGAAATGTGACATTCACCAACCCGCATTGGGCCTGCGTGGTGGATTAGGTCCCATTCCCCCTCCTAGAGTGAAGGCCTGAATCCCAGCAGTGGGAACTTCAAAAGGTTGATTATACTAAGGGTCTTTGAGTCAAGAGTGAATAGGTTACTTCTAGGCAAGCGAGCTCCATCGTCGACCACATCATCGTTTACCATCAGGTGAGATAGTGGTCAAACGCGAGCCTATGCATAATTTAAAAAAAGTACCTTACTATTTTACCTGCTAACTTCACCAAGTGTCATCAAAATCTTTTCAGCGATTAACCTACACACCATCGCATTAATATCATAACAAGACGTTATCATGTCTTTATCATATTTCTTAGGTAGAAAATCATCCAATAACATCTTTCGCTCTAGGGTGTCAGACTTTTACTGAATAAACTCCACTCCCAAGTCCCTTCTTTGGCTTGCGCTCTAGAGCCCTGGGGTTCCCTTTCGGACGACCCCTGGCGCCGGTAGTCTTCGACCCTGCTGCCCAAACCACCTCCATACGGCCCTCCCGAACTTACCATGTCCGGTGAGGATCTGCGTCATGCGGAGGGTGACGCCGTGAGGTCTTTCCAGACACTCCTCAAAGAGCGGACTTACCGCCATAGTTAGATAGATGGCTTTGTTTTAAGTTTTATACTAGGTATATTTAAAAGGTTGAGAAAAACAAATAGGTGGCGTACTTTAGCTGTCATAATTGAAAACACAATAACTTCAACTTCAGGGCTGCAGGTTATTTCAAAACAGTTACCGCAGCCCTGGAAATCAAAGTGCAACTGAAAGATCACAGGTGGATTTTAGTCAGTAAAATCTCAGTGACGTCTAGAGTAAGTCAGTCAGCTGTGCCATATTGTGTTGCTTGTACCTACTTGCTTGTTTTAAATGATTTTGTCGTGCCCTGTTATATTCTATCATAGTAATATTACGTAATGTTGTAAGCCCATTGTGTATATTATTGTAACTGTACTATAGGTAGTATTGCATGCTTCGTCATTAGACGACCACAGTTAAACTATAAATTTTAAATCTCATGTAAGTGAACGGTGTAATATGTTCTTATGAGAAATAAAGATTCTTTAAACCTAAAAGTTTTAGTTTCCCTCCTTCCTCCACCCGGAGCGAGAAGGATTAATTGATGAATTCGCACTCAAAAAAGAATGTAATAGCTTCAGCTAAACTGATGAAATTGCGAAGGTAGAGTGTTCGTCATTACCGCCTCACCTCATATACATATATAAAAAAATATCTTTTTCTTTTCTTCCTTTTCTTTCTTATATACACATCTACAATACCGCAGTGGTTAAGTCATCCGAGAGATCGAGCTCAATTGTCGTCGTCAGTTCCTTTGTTTACGTATATTTATAAAATTTACTTTTTGAGGCGTCCAACTCGACATACATTTCCATACATTCGCTCTAACGTGATTTTATGACGTTATCTTTATTTAGATATTTTGGAAACACGGATATCTTGTGGATATTATCTAGGTTTTTATTGAAATCAAATGAATTGTCAGTGTAAAATCCTGCTATTCTGTTTGAACTTTGGCTCTTCATAATTTACTCATAAATTAAAATGTAATTCTGTGTGCCTGTCTACGCTCTATGAGCGCGAGCTTCAAAATATTTTCTTCACATCGTATGCTTATAATATAACAATACTAAAAAGAATGTTTTATTGGCATGAAAAATAGAACTGTGATCTTGCATGTTTCGCCAAAGTCTAATTAGAGTAGAGTTAATAAAGTCAATCAGCCTAGCTGTTACGACTATGTGTTTTTTTTAGTGGTATAATCATCAAATACAAATACAAAAAGTTTATTTGTGCAATCCACTGACATCCGCTCTTGGGTGGAGCGGATGAAAAACCTACTTCTGTTCCTTTTTTTTATTGTTGATAGGTTCGCGCTTGACCGCTATCTCACCTGATGGAGAACGACGATGCAGACGATGGAACGCGCTTACCTAGAAGAAACCTATTCACTCTCGACTTAAAGATTCCCGGGTTGGAGCTATCAGGAAACACAGACTCCGGCAAGGAATTCCACTCCCTAGCTGCACGCACAATGAATGTGTTTAAACAATTAATGTTTTTGTTCCTTCGTCACCTTTCATCCCAGGGCCAAGTTTTTTTAGAGAAACAACCCACCTCCTTGAGGCGCGCGTGCATCAGTACTTGCTGTCGACGACTTGGTACAACTGTATCTCAGGATCGGCTTACATTCTAGCAAGATACCGCTGAATAGAAGAACAATCACACATACTGGAGTTCTTGAGTAACTGACACTGTATACAGAAAGAAATGTAGCGTTTCATAACAGCATGACGGTTGCTGCCCTACCCAAGTGTTTGACATCTTGCATTGAGAGCACTGTCTCTCCTAATAGGTGTAAATTACACATGGACGACTCATGTAGTCAACACATGTATGTAACCACAAATATTGACCAACTTACACTCACTTTAAAAGTAAAAGTTGGTGATGTAGTGTACCTAGTGTTTAGTTGGTATTGAGTATATTGTAATACTTATAATGTGGCAACGAAAAGAGAATAGAAACTGTACGTTTGACGCACACTGCGGTTTTAAAACAAAGTTTACGTTCTCTACCCCTCAAACCCCAAGCGAACGCCGGGGTTCGCGCGTGATTTCGCGCCATTCGGTTGAACACTAATGTTATTAAAAGTCCGCGTAAATTATTAAAATTTAAGCGTTTTATTTATTGGTTATGTATCTAAGAATGTAAATAAGAATTTCTTCATAAAGTAGTCTGTAAATTTCGAAAATAAGCACTTTTCCATTTTTCCCGTATTTATACTTAATTAAATGCTTGAGGTCTCAGGGGAGGTAGCGTATTGTCTTGTAAAAAAACTTTTTATTTTGGACGTATAAATACACAATGCAGAAACAAGATGTAAAAAAGAAAAAAAAAAGCTAACATTATGTCTCGCGCCTGCACCCTATAGGCCCAGTTCAGTAAAAATTCTAGACGCTACATGGTAGTTGCCTGACGCTGGTTTAAAACTGAACATTATTGAGAGTGACGGTGGAAAATTAGTAGGTGTAAGGTAGTTTTCGCAGAGTACCTCTTTTATGAAAAGCAATAAGAAAGACATGAAAAATTATGACAGTGGAACAAGTACTATTCAATTTCAAGCCTGCAATTCCTTGCCAACGTACAACAACATATTTCATGCGAAGAATCTCCAAACTTAAGTGGCAGTGGGCAACATATTGCTTGCAGAACAGATGGGGACGAAAGAAGAGCCAGCGTTGAAAAGCGTCCCACAAGGTGGACCGATGTCCTGGTGAGGGTCGTGGAAATCCGATGCATGCGAGATGCCCAGGAAAGGGCGTTACGGGGACACTTGGGGGAGGTTTATGTCCAACGTCGTTCGTCGTCTTTCGGACGTCTTTCGGTATAAATTAGGATAACGTACTTGATAATCCATTAAGAATAGAATTTCGATTAACTTGTGGAAATAAATAATATGCTGGGTTTTACTTACTACACCGACACTAACCTTTCGCTTCATCCAAAGTAGGGCAAATTATTTCAGGATTTTCTACTCTTAAAACAGTGTATCTACTTCGTGCACCTGTGCAATATAAACGCGAACTTAATATTAACATGGTCAGCCAACCGTAGGGGCCCAGCAGGTTCGAAGCCTACTGGGGGTCTGTAGTCGTTTGGGCCCGCTCGGTTTGGGTCCGCGGGATCAATCGACACAGTCCCATTTTGAAGGTGTCGATTGGGCCCACTGCCCAATTTTATTATAAGTACAGTCATGAAAGAAAGTCAAATCTGTTAGTTTTACTTTTATGATTTAAAATATGTATATAGGTAATATTATTTATATTACTGAGAATATATATTTTTTATTTATTATTTATTTATTATAGGAGTTTTATTCAATTAAGTATTTACATTTACGCGTATTTAATAACTTATTATTGGTTTCTTCGGTTTTTTCTTTTGGCTGTATTTTTAATCATTTTTGTATGAAATCTAAGAAAATTTGCGTTATTTTGTTGTTGTAGTATATTTGTAATGTTATATTATTGGTTTTTCCTAGAAAAAAGAAAAAAAAAGAAATATTTTTACTATTTTTTGGTGGTTTAAAACAGTGCAATTTTCCGGGTCACGTGATCCCCTGGCACTCGAGGGTACTCGAGGGGAATTCAAATAATTTCAAATCAATACGAAGATACATAATATAACAACACAGTTTAGAGAGAGTAACGCGTTTAAAAAACGGCAATTTTATAGGTAAAAATCTATTATAAATTAGTGTACATAAAACTTCATACTATCTATAGGTATATTTTTTTGCTTTCAGTAGTAATAATATGAAAATTTGCCATCAACTTCACAAGAATGTTGTAATCAATGTATGTTGGTATAGCATTGTTGATTGTTATATTTGATTAATACTATTTAGAAAGATTTGATTGAGAATAAACTTTTAAATCAAACTGAATTGCGTTTTATTATATTTTGAATTACCACTTTTGCAGTTGACTGTATCCACCAGTAGCTATACAATGTATAATGAAAATGAAATGAAATGAAATAATGAAATGTAGTAATGTATGTAGCTGTAGCAATGGATTTTTTTTTTAATTTGTATATGGGCCCAATCGACTACCAAAAATAAATAAAATAAATTGTGTGGTCGTTTGGGCCCGCGGGACCAACATCGAGCGGGCCCAAACGACTACAGACCCCCTACTGGGACCAAGTGTCTGCTTCTGAAAGGAAGACTCGCCTCTGGTATGAAAGGCAACGAAGGAACAGGAGTGAGTTTTAGTCAGTATTAAATCTGACACAGTCTACCGCTCCGCCCAAGAGCGGGGGATGTCATTGGATGATTTTACCACAAAAAAAAATGATAACACGGTAGAGTCTGTCTAAAAAGTTAAACGTCTTGGGTTATCTAATCAAATTCTTGAATCAGATGTAGTCAACAACAACACAATATACAATTATACAATTAAGGTTGCAAAGAGATGATCATTGTTTACTAATAGAATCTTATAAAAGCTATTGTATTTAATATATACGTAACAGATTTTTTAATTCGATTAAAAATTTTCAAGTCTTTTGACTTTTTAGACAGACTATAAGTATATTGCTTTAAATGTGGAAAGCAGAAAAGTACCCTCTGTTGTCATCTCTCTCTATCGCTCAATGGTTTGCTGGAAGAAAACTCAACTTTGAGTTAAGCTCGCCTATGTACATGAACTTTGCTATCCACTTATTTTTTTTGTGTTCATAGTGTACAATAAAGAATAAAGAAAGAATAAAGAAGTACACCTATCACTACCATACTTTATTTTTAGTACTATGATCATAGTGAGTATCAACAGCTGCACTTGAATAACTAGACAGCTGTGTATCTAACCAATGAATTATATCAAGTGCTGAGCCCCCGCGAAAGTAGTCGGTGACAGGCATGGAGGCAGGGGACAGGTCGCGGCCCCGGGCGTCGGGCGCCGCCGGGTAAACGACCCGGCGCGACGCTAGGCCTGCGTCTACGCACCTATGATGGATGGACTTGTACTTGTCGTTGTAGTGTTTATTTACACTTGAATATTTTTTTTTTCTAAAGCTAACGAGCCTATAACAGTGTCTATTTCGATGTAGCTTTATCAAGCTTGTTTTGGTGTGTGGGTTGGCTAGAATTATTAATATTATAATATTGTAAAATCTAAAAAAAAGTAATCATATTGTAGTTTCTTCATAGGAAACGACTAATTAGAACTATGCAAAAACTTCTGATGTTTTATATGGGCCCATGTATGCGAGATATAAAGATTTAGATTTTTGAATGTAATAAGTATAACAAGTTTTTAATGAAAAATATTTTTTCATAGCAAGCTTTTATAGCTGCTTTGCTAGCGGTATACCTATATAATTAATATTCATCAAGACGTATCATACGAGCCCTAACTCGATGGGGTTGTGTCGTTTAACTACCAATTTCCTATAGCCACCTTCCGGTTCCATCATCAGATCAGCTCCTTGTCACAATAATTTTGCATTGTCATCTGATTTACACAGACAGGTTTACACATGCATGCAAAATTTCAGCTCAATCGGTAACCGCGAAGACAGACAAACATAGGGACAAGTGAAACTAAATAAAAGTTTGTAAAAATAAAGGTAAGTATCCTGGTATTTGCGAAAGTCAAAAATCAAAAGAGTTTCATAAAGAAAAGTTTGGAAGCAACGGGTTGTATGTAATGGCAGTTCGAGTGTGTTTGTACGAAAGACTTTTTTTTCATTTTCGGAGTTGAGCTATTGTTTAGACGGAACTGTCAAATATTGCGTTGATAAATCACTGAGAAATACAATGTTCCTATTCTATCTGTGTCATATAATGACGTTGGTTTGTAGTCAAAAAAAATATCTGCTGACAAATCAATGAAGTTTTTCAGTCAAACATCGTGTTTGGTAATCAAGGCCCCTTTTTCGACCATGCCATGTTGACCATTCCACTGTTAGACACAGACCTCTCCCAATGCTTCTCGCATTCATCGGATTCCAGTGACTCTCACCAGGTCCTCAGTTCACCTTGGGAGGCTTTCCAAGGCTGCGTTTTCCGGTGCGAGGTCGCCACTTCAGAACCTTCGGCCTCATCGACCATCTGTTCTGCGAGCAATGTGCCCTGACTAAAAAGTGTACCTAATGCGTATACAATGAAACATGGTTAACTATGAGCTCAAGGAATCTAGAATGTTTTATTACTTACTAGCATTTGCCTCGCGGCTTCACCCGTCTACCTGAAATCCTAACTAATATTATAAATGGAAAGTGTGGATGTTTGTTACTTAATCACGCAAAAACGGATGAAATTTGGCATGCATATAGCCTTTGACATGGAAAAGAACAGGCTACCTTTTATCCCGATTCCTTAAGTAGTAATTGGTAAAAAAAAATATTATGTTAAGTTAGTTAAGACAATAATTTATTTTTATATTCCACAACTATCACACAACGCCGTCTAGTCCCAAGCTAAGCAGAGCTTGTGTCATGGGTACTAGACAACTGATAAACATACTTATATATTTCTAAATACATATATATTATAGATAAGAGAGATTTGTTAAGTTTATGAATCTTTTTGTATCCGATATAAATAAATTATATTCTATTAGCCTTTCATTAACTACCTCTTTAACTATACCAGCCGTTGTTTGAAGAATGAATGGTTCCCTTTCAATGGCATGGTCATCTTTGGGCCTTTCTGGCTTACCTACTACTAAATACTACGGGTTTTTATGGGTTTACATGGTCATTCAATGGGCACACGTAGCCATTCATCTGGCATCACGTGGCCACGTCGCTGGCACTGCTTGCAATTATATCGATCCGCGGTAAGCAGCATTTGCCGTTAAATGATGCTAATTTGGCCACAGATTATATAGATGTGCAGATGTGACAGGCGTTTTAGAGCTCATGTACCCAAAGTCGCCACCTGCCTCTATGCTGTGTGTAGGACGTACTTTCGCCACCGCACCTCCACTGCGCCAGTATTTACCAGCATTTGATTTTGCTAGGTATTCCATTATTGACTGCCAACGTATGTACACTTACTAACTTCTCATTAGTAATTATGGATAATATTGATATTAAACGCTTTAAAACTGTTTCTTTCTGCTTATACATTTTACCTATGAGTAATGAGTATAATTAGTTTGGAAACCGTGACTAAGTAATAACAATCATACGGATCGATCTTGACTCGGTAGAGCATACAGTGGAGGTGTATTGTGTATTACTTGGCCGGACATTAACATTACACCGCCATGTTCTCGTGGAGGCTGCCGGTGGCGGCGAACTCTCGCTTCTGCTCATTCGCTCTCGCTCCAGACCATGACCTGAAACAGGTCCGGCTCGAGAAGGAATAAGATACTATCGTCTCCTGCAAATAAATCGCCGCAATCGTGAGGGAAAAGACCTAGCCGCCACCATAAGTGACGTCCCGGTGTCGAGAGAGTCACAGCGAGTTTTTTTTAGAGAGATACCGTGGTTCTGAAAGGAAAAAGGCAGATTATTTCTGTTGGGACATAGATCAGTGGGCAGCCATCTACGGACCGACCAAGCAAGTGTTGCTTTACCTTGAAGGGCGAACCCTTTCTTTTTAGTTGGGAAATCTTTCACTTTTCCCGCTCTAAAATGAAGCTAGTGGCCTTTTTAGACTTTTATTGACTAATAAACGACACAACTAAAACCTACCTGTGTCCTTACAGTTGCCTTTTCCGTTTCAAGGCCACAGTAACTCTTTCAAAACTTTTAGTAATAGTCATGTTCTTCTCTTCCCGTGAATTCTTAAAATAAAAGAATTAGGTACTTATTGAATCGCAATAACAATGTTGGCAATTCAACACATGCTTCGCAGAAATCATTGATTTTTTTGAAGGCAAACCTATCTATTTTCAAGTACTGTAACTCCTGCGAACCAGAATGAATAGTGGTGATCACTAGAATAGAGCCGAAATGAAGCCGAATGAGTCCCGGAAAAAATTCTTACAGTCTTGGACTCAGTAATGAAATTAATCATAAAAGAACAGCGCACGAGAACGAGTCATCCTCGACGACCTCCGGTCCTTAGAGACGCTTTCAAAACCACTGTCGCGTCTGCCCAACTTGGTCAGTGCGCTGCGCTTACGCACCCAAACACGTTGGTAGCGGTGGAAGGCAGTGCGCACGCGCGCGACACCCGCAGTGGACGCGCCATGCGAGACAGTGCTGTACGCCAGTGCTAGTGCAACCAGTGACCATGCCAGTGCCTCGCCTGTGTGTGGCCGTGCTGGCCATCGCCGCCGTACTGCCCCTCCACCACTGCCAGGAGTCCTTCGCGAGCTCCCTACTGTCCGGTGAGAACCCCCCTAAATAGGTCACATTTTTGGGTCAGTGGAACTTTGTCTGATTTGTGTCCCATTTATGGCCAACAAGATTTTCTAATATCTGTTTTAGTAATCTGTAATACATTCCTCGTTGAAATAGATACATTATAAAAAGGTGTTACCAACAAAATAACGGTATTCGAAGAGTTCATACTTTCCAAAAATTATATGACTGACGCATGTTAATGAAAATATAAGGTAACTGGTTTTGATCTAACAATTATAACTAATACGTACGATTTGATTGAGTTTAAGCATATAAATAAATTGGAGACGAAAAAGTCGTTTAGAAATGAATTTTTAAATGAACTATCAGTCTATACGACCTTTTAAACTGTATAAAGTATCGCACGGCATCACGCTAGCTCTGTAACAGGGTAGACAGATTTACTACGTATTTACTCAAACAGTTACGGTCCATACATTGTTCTAAGTCCGATTGCTAACTTTCTTAGCCCACATGCGGGATGCAAGTCAAGCTATTAAACAAGGAAATGGAGCATTCAACGAAGAATTTAGGAAGTACGTAGTTGGTAAAATTAACAGTCTGTTCGTACTGTAAAGTTTACCTGCTGAGAAGATCTAAAAAGCTGGCAAAATGTTGTTTCTGCTGAACTATAGCAAGGGAAATCAGAATCGATTTGATTTTTTTTACTTGACGCTTTTTTAGTGCCGTTCTAAACAAACGAATATGATTTAGAAGCCTTAAAAAAATTGAATAAGCCTTTATTTTTTAATCACAAAATGGTAGATACTAATACAGCAATAAACAGCAATCTACACTAATATTATAAATAAGTTTACTTATTAGTGGAGGTAATCTCTAAAAATACAGGTTCGATTGCTAAAATTTTTTCACCGATAGAAATCTGCTTTATTCTTAGACTATACCATATGTACGAAGCTGCGGGAAAAAGTTAGTAGTTACGTATCTAAACAGTATCCGTTAATTCGGAGTACCTTTGGGCAAAGACCTCTTCTAACTCTCTCCAGAGATGCATGCTCTCCTTCAGAAAAGACACATAGTTTGCCAAATTTCGTCCTCCCATCTCCTGTTTTGCATGCCTGGTTTCCTGTTTCCATCTCTCGGTCACAAGTATACGCGTAATTGACTTTTATATTTGCAATTAGTCTGTTTCTACGTCCAGCTGAAGATCCTACGTAAGAATAGAATAAACTTTATTGTAAACCAAAATAGTAACAATTTCACAGAAATTTAAATCTACGGGTACAATGGCGGTCTTATCGCTAACAGCGATATCTACTAATGGGTAATGGCCCCGACTTACGAGTTGTAGGTCGTGGGTTCGAACCCAGCCAGGCGCATTATTTTGTGTAATTTATTTCATCACCACTGCTATCAAAACAGTGAAGGAAAACATCGTGAGGAAACCGGTATGTCTTAGAACCAAAAATTCGAGGATATGTGACATTGGCATTAGGCCCGGGTGGTGCATTACGGCCCATTCCCTCTCGTAGAGAGGAGGCCTGAGTCCTAACAGTGGGAACTGGAGGCTGAGAATGAGGATGATAAGAACTTAAACATAAGGTTTTATAGTACAAACACTTCAGTCGTATTACTAATAGGGTTTCTCGTGAGAGTTTGGGGAAGTAACACGCTCGTAAAAATCGAAAGCCAAACAGTTGTGAACGCTGCGGTCCCGTTTTAGAACTACTTGTGAAATACTTTAGATATTTACATCATTATGCGCAGCTGTTGCTGCTAACTAACTCTATATTTTGATTTTGTACCAATCTTATTTATTTACGTATGTATGGACAGATAAAGACATACCTTTGCCTTAATTTAGATTCAATTTTTTTGACTGCACGACATTTTGTCAATTCAAAAGTGTCTGATATTGGTCTACTTGAAATAAAGATTCTGGTTTCTGATTTCTTAAGATTAGATTATTTCTTAAGTCCGCGTAGATTATTAAAATTTTGAGCGTTTTATTTATTGGTTATGTATCTAAGAATGTAAATAAGAAATTCTTCATAAAGTAGTCTGTAAATTTCGAAAATAAGGAACCCTTTCCATTTTTCCGTATTTATACCTATTTAAATGCTTTGGGTCTCAGGGGTTAAAAACGAAAAGAACAAATACAGATAGAAGAATACAAAGGTATTTGCTATACCGATAGTTTTATTTTTTAAATGAAAGGCTCTGGATTGAATGGTAAGCGACGATGGGAGTACGCTTGCCGAGAAGTAACCTATTTACTCTTTGACTTAAAGACCTTCAGGTTGAAGCTAGCAGAAAACACAGACTCCGACAGGGAATTTTATTCCTTAGCTGTACGCACAATAAATGTGTTCGTAAAACATTTAGCGCATATGGATTTTATAATTCAATGGGATTGAATGTGAGATTTAAAAAAATTGAATAAGAACCGCGCGTTTCTTTGGGAGAAAATGTAGTTTTGATGACATCGATCATCCAATATAAAACCGGCCAAGTGTGAGTCGGACTCGCCCATGAAGGGTTCCGTAGCAGCAAGTAACATAATATAAAAATTCTTGTAATGTGTTGTAACTTTGATCGATGTTTTAATAATAGTGTATTTTTTTCGGTTTATGACGCATTAAAAAAAAACTACTTACTGGATTTCGTTCAAACCAATTTTCGTTGGTAGTTTTTATAGTAATGTACATCATATATTTTTTTTAGTTTTATCATTCTCTTATCTTAGAAGTTAGAGGGGGGGGGACACACATTTTACCACTTTGGAAGTGTCTCTCGCGCAAACTATTCAGTTTAGAAAAAAATGATATTAGAAACCTCAGTATCATTTTTGAAGACCTATCCATAGATACCCCACACGCATGGGTTTGATGAAAAAAAAATTTTTGAGTTTCAGTTCTATGTATGGGGACCCCCAAAATTTATTGCTTTTTTTCTATTTTTGTGTGAAAATCTTAATGCGGTTCACAGAATACATCTACTAACAAAGTTTCAACAGTATAGCTCTTATAGTTTCGGAAAAAAGTGGCTGTGACATACGGACGGACAGACAGACAGACAGACAGACAGACAGACAGACAGACAGACAGACAGACAGACAGACAGACAGACAGACAGACAGACAGACATGACGAATCTATAAGGGTTCCGTTTTTTGCCATTTGGCTACGGAACCCTAAAAATACAATCAGCCGAACATAGAATCTCCTTCTTTTTGAGGTCGGTTAAAATAGTATAGGTATCATTCTTAACAGGACACAAACAACATACTACTTAATTGTTTTGATTGGTTAAACATATTTTCTCACGGCCCATGCTCATTACACAAATGAGGTAGTTAAGTAATAATAAAGAATAGATCTGAGAAACTAAAAAGTCAACTGCACAATTTTTAATGCTCGTCAGAGAATCATGCTACTTACATTCCTGTATTATATGGCTGTTAAATAGTTGACGTTCTTCCACTGGATTAGCATTACGATCTGCCTGACCTACCACAATGTGTGCTAGCTCGTGCATACTGCCCTCGTTCTTGGTGCTGCTAAATAAAAAGTGTCCCAGTTCACAAGACACGCCTCTGTACAATTAATTTGTATAGCATACTATGTCTAGCTATATGTTGTACAGAATTCCTTTTGGTCCAGACTGTGGTGACAGCTTCTCGAGATTGTGATTTGAAAATCAGGTTTGATTGACTTTAAAGATAGATATTTTCTTGGTAAATAATTATACTACATAGGAAATAAAATTCAAAATATAGCATGATATTAGAGTTTTCCGAGCGATTGGAATATAATTATAAAATATAAACTAAAATATAACTATAAGACAGTTTCCTGGACCAGACGCAACAATCTGTCTGGTCGGAAGATTCTCATTTATGGACTTTACGCTCTGTTCCGCATACCTCTAAATATTGTAATATTAATAATAATGTTATGGGTTAGTGAGTCGTTACAAACGAAATATAGTGTTATTAATATTTTGTCTAATGATATAAAAATCTCGTGTCTCAGTGTTTGTTATCGAATTCCTCAGAATCGGCATGACCGAGTTTTATGGTAATTTTTTGTGTATATTCGGTAGGTCTGAGAATAGGTCGTATTTTTTACACTCGTACACTAGTAATTGTTTTATTGATAATTTATTTGGCAGAACAACGTTTGTTAGGTCAGCTAGTAAAAATATAAAAATAGGAAATCGATGGTTGAACGAACTGAATGTATTAACTAAAAATAACTTAGGACAAGGATGTATAAAGATAATGTTTTACAGTTTCTCTCATGATGACCAGATACTTCCACATCCTGATAATACGCACAGAATTTTTAAAGTCTGAAATAGTTCGGTAACGCGACATTGTTCTTCTAATAAAATTCTCGTCGTTTTAAATATTTTCACACATTTTATTAACTTGGAATATTTTCGGAGTGAGTGGGTGATAATTTAGAGCTAACCATATTTAGTGAGTTGAATGACATCGTTTGAACTGCCTTTTGAGGGGAGGATTGAACGTCCTTACTTTGATCGTGCCTTTATCTTCTTCTTAGTCGAGCACTCTTGTCAGAGTGGTGGTGGCTGTTGATGACGGACAGGCTGCGTCACCGTTTGCCTCCGAGGCTGCGACATGTCAAGCGATATCTCTCCATTTCTGACGGTTTTTGGCATTACACGCACACTGTACTTTGGTCGACTGCGTGCGTAGCCCTGGTAATAAGATCGATCCAACCAGTCGGAGATCGACCGCGAACCGCGTCTTCAACGCGACCGTGAACCACAAGTCTTTCTATCGAGTCCTCGTTTCTGGAGATGTGTCCAAAGAACTTCAAATCTTTATCTACGAGTATAATTAACGATAAATATACGAGTAGATAATTAAAAATCAATGTTTGTCTTCTAAGCATTTCAAAATCATTGATCATATTGTGATGAAATTTGGTAGGGTGTTTTGAGGACGTCCGAGACGATTCCTGGTCCAAATAATTAAGATTCAGGGATGAAAAACATTCAGTCAAATATAAACAAGTCTCCGCCCCGCAGCGGGATATACAAAATATTGGCTAGTTAGTTTTGATGTGAAGCGGATCTTTCATATTTTCATCTAGTACCATTTTTTCCAGGGTGGGGGGACTTTTACTGCCTAAAACCCAACTATGTTTCTTCAGTTGTCTTGTGCGTCCCAGGGCCACGGTGACTTAATCGAAAAATGGGTAGATCACCACTTGAGCTAGTATTTTCAGTCAATGGAGTTCCACCTGTAAGAACACTACCCCTCTTCTGTGAGATAGATTAACATATATATTTATACTAGCGGCTCGCCCCAGCTTTGCACGGGCAATAAATATAGCCTATGTTACTCAGGGTGAATGTAGCTTTCCAATGGTGAAAGAATGTTTGAAATCGGCACAGTAGTTTTTGAGTTTATTCATTACAAACATACACACGAAAATAAAAATTTTCCTTCTTACAATATTAAGTATAGAAGTGTAGATAAAAGGAGAAACTGACAGAGTGACATATCGACGCGCAGCCGAAAGTACTGGACCTAGGAGCGTGAAATTTTGGACATGGCTTATGTTCAAAAAGAATTATCCAAAATTTCCCAGATGGGATTGAAACGGGGATCTAAAGTTGCAGAAACTAACTTTCATGAAGCTAGTCTATACTAATATATAAAGAGATAAAGTTTGCCTTTTTTTTGAAGGAGGTGATCTCTAGAAGTACTGGTCCGATTGCAAAAAATTTTCACCGATATAAAGTTGCTTTATTCCTGAGTGACATAGGCTATATTATATGTACGCAGACGAAGCTGCGGTCAAAAGCTAGTTGATAAATATAGCCGAGAGTATGTTACAAAAGAAAATTAACTGAAGTATTTCCTACACGTTTTCATAGAAATTCACCTTGCCACAGTTACATTTCAGTAACTTCCTCGTTTTTTGTTTGAACGGAAACGGAAAGTAGAACTAATTGATTGTACGGAACCAGTTGTGTAACTGAGTCTTCGTGTGTTTTGTTTTTAGAATACTTTACTAGTGCTCTTCAGGTCACTGACAGTCTGCTTCATCTCACTGTTTGGCAAGATACCTCCTCCATAACTTCAAGCTCATTCAGTCTAGGGTTTATGGAGATGATTGGTTGTTATTTAATCTAGCTTATTTATTTATTGGTTTACCAGCAATAGTTTACACTGGTATTAAGCTAAAGGTAACATGCAATAAATATAAGTGTAAATTCTAGTTTAATAAATGTAAGTTTAA
Source organism: Mythimna albipuncta (assembly GCA_929112965.1). Lineage (NCBI taxonomy): Eukaryota > Metazoa > Arthropoda > Insecta > Lepidoptera > Noctuidae > Mythimna > Mythimna albipuncta. The sequence continues at coordinate 18,931,903 of OV815979.1, read as the reverse complement.
ATCCATTTTCTTTGCGAAATATTAATTGATTTACATATGCAATGTTCACTTTGAAGAATATTTAACCACCAATTTTTATGTGAAAAAATGTTTCTAAAGATCCAAGCCGTTTCGAAGGAGGAAAAAATCAAATGTTGATAATGTTATAAATAACTATTAACAACTACAATTTGTTATTATCTGCAGGGTCTGCCACAACGCCTTCTAGTTGTGTTAGGCCTTCAGACAATAGATATTTTGGAACAGACGTGACCAGTTTGATCTTGGAGTACTGTTAGTTTTGCGCCTAAGAATACTGTATCGCTCATCGCTCTAGTTTTTTTTAGTATTGATAGGCTCGCGTTTGATCACTATCTCAGCTGATGGTAAGTGATGATAGAGTCAACGATGGACCACGCTTGACTAGAAGTACCTAATCTATTCACTCTTGACTTAAAGTCCTCTAGGTTGTAGCTATCAGGAAACACAGACTCCGGCAGGGAATTTCACTCCTTAGCTGTACGCAGAATGAATGTGTTCCCAAAACGTTTTGGGCGTGTAGGTGGGATCCACCATGTACCGGTGGATACTGCCAGATTTTTGGGTACATTACCAGTCGACAGCGATGTGAAAGAGACGCAATATTTAAGTTGGTTTTTAGTTACTTGTATATATAGTTCAGGGTTATTATTATTTGACTGTTTTATATTTTTTATGTTTTGTCGATGTCCTGGACCTTTGGAAGGTGTACGAGGTACCAAAGCCAACTCGCAGAGGTCCTTTAGACGATTGACATGGAACGTGATACGAACCGTGTTATCGTGTCTTTAAGGCAAGAATTAATAGGCTCTTAATAAACTAGTGCGCCTCACCATCAACGATTGCATCACTGCTTACCGTCAGGCGGGATCGTAGTCAAGTACTAGTTTATAACAGATAAAAAAAAACCGACGATTGTCCCTGTACGCGCTATTATTATTTATTTATCTTGATACTAATACAAAGAATACAATCAGCTATCACACACTACGATAGTGTGGCGCGGTGGTATATGGGGCGCGCGTAACGGTGGCTCGGAGCGCCGTTAAACGCGTCGACGTCGCGCGTCGGACGGACACGCAGCTTATCACTAGCTCTCCCCCGCGGATTCACTCGCGTCTTTGATTGTTATAAGCATAATTATGATCAGCCTAATAATGATTACAGGCCTCATCTTTAGGAGAGGAGGCCCGAATCCACCAAGTGGGCCCAATGCGGATTGGTTGATGATATTCTCCATCATACTTCACCCTTCTGTCACTAATGAAGCACATTAAGCATTAGAATAGAATAAAATATAGAATAGAATATCGTTTATTTAATAAAAGTGGCACATTTAAATAAAAATACAAAAACAATTTTAACGCATACATTGCATTTGTTGCTTGAACTAGGTTGGACCTGTATTTCAGGCTAAAAAGTACAAATAACCTCAAGTAATAAATAACAATCATTAAATTAACTATACTAAATAACATACATTTAATTTAACTAAGAGCAAAACATCTTTTATTTACAAACTATTAGGAGATCTTCTATTCATTGAATGCTATGTACAGTAATAATTGGATTTCAGATTTATGTACTGTATTTTGTATTAACTGTCTAAATTGTCTTAGTCTGTAGTCTGTCACTGTACTTATTAAAATAAAATAAAAATTAAAATATTATAATATGTCTTCACAGTTCAGTTTCCTCACGATGATTTCCTTCACCGTTACCTTTGGTTATTACTCCGCTCCTATTAATTGTAGCGTGATGTTATATAGAATTTAACCTTCCCCGAAAAATGCGGCATCCAAAACTAAAAAAAAAAAATTTCAAACCAAATCAGTAGATCGTGAGATTAGCGTGGTCAACCAATCAAACATTATTTTATATTGAATTCCATGTATTGTTTGTACCTATGTCCTATGTAATGATGGAACGCGCTTAGTCGAATTAGCTTAGTTTATGCAATTCAACACTCTCCGAAATGCAACTGCAAGCGACAGCCTAGCAACTCAATGTCGATGCTCAAGACTTCAAAACTTCAACTCGCCAAGTCCATCAGAATCAGAATCGACAAGTGCATGATTATCAGTTGCCCCTTGGCTCGCTTCTCTGGGCTTGATGTAGCGCATCAAGGCGGTATGAGAGCAGTACTCTGTACACGATTATTCGATTGTTACATTATTATTATAATTCGTCGGATACATTTACTTTTTTTTTTAAAGAAAAGCGCTTTACATAAAATATTGAAAGCCTCTATCTAACGTTCATATCCTTTACAATATCGAGCCTTTTTAGGAAGAACGTCGTAAGCGACAGTGAGCGTTTTTGCAGGACTAGATTTCTCTTCCCTAGTTAAAAAGTATTTATGATAACTACATTTTATAAAAAAAATATTTCTTAATAAAACTATCGATCTAATAGAATTGTTGCTACTAACATAGGTATTTTCGTAAATACTTTTTAATTATGGAAGTAGAGAAAACTCATTCCCGTAAAAAATGCAAATTGTCGCTAACGATGTTTTTCCTGAAAAGACTCGATATGATGATATGTACACAATGTGAATGAGACGCACGTTAGATAGAAGATTAAGTTGATCCGATTTTGTACTGGTTATATTGACTCGGCGCTGGTTACAGTTTCGGCAGTACATTTACATTAATGTTACAATGTTACTGGGTCTATCGCATTCTTGCGCCAATTCCGCGTGAACTCTACGCGCTAACAAAAGACATCAACGCGCTCACTCTGCTCAATTAAATAATTTTAATTTGATTATAGTTTTATTTTTACAATTTAACCTTTCAATCTTGATAATGACAGACACAATTGAAAGACAATAGGTGCGCGAACGCCGGCGTTCGCTTGGGGTTTAATGAATTAAGTAAAGTTATTTTAATTTTGAAACGCTATTTCAATGTGGTCGATGTAAATATAAAAGTTATGGATTACGTTTACTAAACTTGATATTATACAAAAATCGACTAGGAGTAAGGAAGTAATAAATATAAAAATAAACTTGTTACTAAATTCAGCTTTTTTGATAGATTGGCAAAGAGGTGATTCCGGAAATGAAGAGATACCAGGCAGCTGATGCCACAGTGTAAACTAATGATTATCTTACTAATCTTAGAAGTATTTAGAACAACTTCAACGAAAATAGAATCACTACTCGTAATATCCGCTTGTGCTCGTTTTCACGAACATAAGATCATACCTAATGAAAGCCTAAATAATATTCCACTGTTGGACTTTCAACTTCAACGTTAAGTTAAACATTGATATAAATTAGATAGCATCTGCAATCTTTAGGTGACGAATAGTATTAGACAAAAGCGGGCATATTTTTTAGATTAGCAACAATTATATAAATGAAATAGATTCATCATTTCAGCCGATATACGTCCACTGTTGATCATAGGCCTCCCCCAAGCGCCGCCACAACGAACGCTCCTGTGCGTCTCGCATCCATCGGACTCCTGCAATCTTCACCAGTTCATCGGTCCACCTTGTAGGAGGTCTTCCAACACTGCGTAATGGAGGCTTCCAATGAAATAGATCGTATAAATGAAATAGCCCGAAGAATCGCCAAACTTAAGTGGCAGTGGGCAGGGAATCCACAGTTTGTGAAAGGTTCTAGAGTAGGATTTGCGCACTGGAAGACGCAGTGTTGGAAGACCTCCTACGAGGTAGACCGATTACCTAGTAAGGGTTGCGGAATAGCGATAGATGCGAGACGCACAGGAACGCTAGTTATTGTGACGTTTGGGGAAAGCCTATGTGAAATTATTATGATATAAATAAATAAATCCGTTGCTAATGTAATAAATATTTGGGACACCTTCCACAAAAACCTCATCACCAGACTACGAGTCATAACTTCCTGTTACTCACGCAACAATATTAAACAAACTTCCGCAAACATCCAATCTCTGAAAAACCGAGTCACCCATCAGTTTCGTAACCGCGGTAAGCAACAGACGAAAAGAAAGCCTCTTCGTTGGCCGGTTAATTAATCGGCGTACGTTTGACATGCCGATATGTGCGGGCGACGCCGGGTGATTCATGCTCGCTTGCGGTGACATTTCACTTCGTTATACATTCTGTGATTCAGTCGCGATGTGGTCGCAGCATAGATATTATGATGCTTGTCATTGTTGATTTAAGACATTGCCTGTTGCATTCTATTATAGAACTAATTAACAGCTTCACTTTAAATGATTCATTGTAGCGAATTTGTATTTAGAAAGTGAAAATATAATTCAAAGTTTAAACATTGTTAGAATATACTATTGTTTAAATTGTCTTAGAAGTATTCTAAACAGTTCGATTCGAATTAAGTACTCCTGTATCATTTGTTTAAACTTGGCAGAATGATAGATGCTTTTTCAATCAACCTTCATCCCAGCATTGGTATTCTTATAGGCTGATTATATTAATTAACAGAGATCACTTAGTATAGGTAGTATAAATAACTTAAACTACCCATATTATCAATAACAACAGTATACATTGCAAAGAAAAAAGATTAACAAACATATTAAAAAATAAGTAACAAAATTACGAAGCTCATAAAACTCTCCGAATACAAAACACAAACAAAAAAGCAGCTACATTAAACTCGGCTTAAAACTCTTTCAGCAAAACAAACAAGTCGAAGAGATTACATGACCACCTTTCAGCTGCTTACAAAAAACGTCCAAATCAACTACAACGAAACCATTGATAAAAAGTATAAAAACATGACGACGACGACGCTACAATATAACAGATTATTCAACCTCTATCACATTCAATGTCGCGTAATCTCTCAGCTCTTGACCATGGAGGGGAATGAGGGGAGGGGTGGATGTACAGGGGAGGAGGGGGAGGGGTATGAGAGAAAGTCCTGCAGACGCGACGACGCCGGACTGCGGTGGGTAACCAGCGCTCCCACGATCGATTACCATTGAGTATTGACGATCTGGTTTTGTTGAGTTTGTTTGAGTACGTGGGGACTGGACTTTCGTGGTTAAGAGTTAATTGTAACTTGATTATTTATACGGATTATGGAAGCAATTAGCAAGCGAAGTAGGTTTCTAGGCATAACTTAAACGCTGCGCCATGAAATAAGAAGCAATTAATAAAGAGCATACATGTATTCTTTGTAGAGTAGAGATAGGAGAAGGGTACATGCTATGTATGCTGGTTTAATTGGCTCTTGGAGTTATGCTTCATCTTAGAATATAAATTCATTTGCAATTTTTTATCGTGTTCAGTTCAGTCATTACACAATAACTTTCATTGGCTGTTACTATAAAATTACTCTTTTTTTTTATTGAACAGTTACACGTAAGTACACACGCACTATCTACATCATTCAAACTTCTAAACAATGTTCTGTTATCATTTGTCTATAGTTTTCTCAACTATCTTGAGGTTGGTTTACAGTCTAACCGGATGCAGCTGAATGCCGGAATTATACATACTATATGCTTAACTAACTATCATGGGCTAGTAACTACATAACGCGATATCCTTTTAATTTCAACATCACTTCAATGACAAAACAAATAAAATACCGCGAGACATTACCAATGGAAAAGAAACTTTGCCTGTCTGTTTTTTATATTTTCACCCCCAATAGCATGCTCTCTTGGGACTATAAAACATTATTTATGCGTGTAAAACCACGGGCCGAAGCTAGTACAACCATATTTCACAACACAACACAAACACAATTAAAATAACAACCGTATAAAAACAGAAATAGCAGAGTATCAGCGCATGTTATTAGACTGACATGTAATTATTATTTCGCGTTGCTCTGAAACTCGGTGAAAACCTCACGCGACATGGCGACTGAAAGTGAATTAATATGTAAAACATGGCCGGAGAGGCTACAGAATGTAATGTACTGGCAATTATTTACACAGGTGCTATACCGAGTTTCATTTACAGTTCCGGAATGTTCTAGCGTATTGTTTTCATTTACAGCTAGTTTTAGAGTATTTTTGTAAGTTATTCGAAAACTGTTGGCAGGGGAATTATGAGATGTTTGTATTGTAGGTCAGATGTATTTGTAGTTTGTAGCAGTAGAATTATTATAAATATAGCAAGTATAGCGTCCTGAACAAAAGAATATACTTTTCCAATTTATAGTCCCAGTTCCTTATTGCGATTGTAAACTTGTTTACAATTGCATTAATTTGCTATAATTGTAAATTTAGTACCGCGTTGAAGTCTTTTGTTCCTACATTTAATGTTTATAGCTATATTATTGTATTAGTTATTTATTTAGATTATTTTCTTTGTAAAAAAGGCTGTAAATCGTAAAATTGCGAGGCATCGTCACATGGAGTCACGGCGCAGTTGTATCATACCCGTGGCAGCGACTTTCGCGCGGTCATCGACCCCGTAGAAAGCACCCGCTTGCTGATCTATTGATTATTAAATAGTTATCGGCTACAGTTTGTCTATATTTATTTAATAATAGCTTTAGAAACAATTATTAATAGTAACTTTAAAAAAGTTTTAATTAGTCAGTCTTAATTAGTTTTAATGTTTTTTTTTATTATTTTGTTTAAAATCAGTAGATTTTTTTTATCTAAGCAGTATTTGACTAAATGATAAGGTAAGCCAGTGACACAGTAAATAAAAAAAAATGGTGCAAATGCTATTCGTGGCCAAATCGGCTGTCCAATTGACCACTTACTGCGAAGCGTCTCTGCGATCAAGATATCGCAGCCGATTGGAAGAAATACTTTATTTAGCCGCGATATCGCAGTTTTGTCAAATCAGAACTCTTATTTATTTATTTGTGGGAATACAGATTGAATAGTTTTGTAGTATGATGATTACTTATGATATGTTTTTCTACAACACTAAGACCGTCTGATAGATAATGCCTAAGGCATTAAGTCCACCTTTGAATAGAGTTCTATTAGTACATAAAGCTCTTTCTTCTGAGCATAGTTGCTAGTAAGACTGAAGGCCACCTGCTGAGGCACCTGCGTGCAGTGCATGTACTGCTGCCAGGTGTGCCCGGGAGGTGGAGAATTCTAACATACCTAGCATAGATTATACTAACATAGGTTTAGTAATATTAACGATTTTATGGGCAGTCTGCCTGATTAAAAGATAAATAAATAAAGCTATAAATAAATACGTTTTATAAAAGTTCTGAAAATTTACAATATATCAATTGTACCCTTTTATGGTGGGGAAAAATCATCCAATGACATCCCCCGCTTTTGAGCGGAGCGGGAGATAGTGTCAGACTCTTACTGACTAAAATACCCATCCTGTTCCGTCTAGCCTTCATACCAGGGCTCAAGTTCCTTTTTGGATAACCCTGGCCCCAGTAGGCTTCGACCCGGCTGGGTCCCTGCTGTTTTGACAACTCCTTGAGGCGCGCGGGAACAGTACGCGCCGTCGACGACTTGGGCTTGGTCCGGACAGTTACCGGACATCAATTGTACCCTGAGGTTACACCAGCGGCTTTGCTTACTGCTCTGTCAGTCGTAGGGAGTGTTATATTGCCCTTTTAAGGTATTTCAAAAATTCAAACTAGCAGTTCCTGAAAATAGTGCGTTCAAACAAATAAACAAACCGAGTCTTCAGCTTTACAATATTGTTATTGTACGTATTTATAGATATACTAGTTTTTGCCCGCAGCTTCGCCCGCGTGGCATTAGGTACTTAAGTAATCGGGATAAAAGTTAGCCTATGTTTTTTCCATGTCAAAAGCTATATGCATGCCAAATTTCATCCAAATTCGTTAAGCCGTTTTTGCGTGATTAAGTAACAAACATCCAAAGATCCACACTTTCACATTTATAGTATTAGTTAGGATATCGCATTACTAATCCTATATTGACACTATTTAAAAAAAATACAACGTCTCAATAAAGCCAACTTTTCTTGTAGGCATATGAATTATAAAACCGTTGCGTAATTTTAGTATTATAATGTATCTAGACTAGACAAAGTAACTTTATCTTAAAATGTTTATTCAAACTAATTTGCATACATTTGTTTCAAGCAACAACAATTAACCCATTTTTTGAGATAAGATCTATTGATCATTACAAATTGAAGTTCAAATTTAAGAATTGTAGTATGTAGTACCAGTAGTAACATCTGAGATTATGCCTATTGTCTGCAAGACAGGTCTCTTCAAATATTTCGATGTTCCTACTCTTAAAGTCTTCTTTTTTTGACCGGCATGTCCTAGAACCAAAAAATTCGAAGACATGTGATATTCACCAACCCACACTGGGCCCGCGGATTATGGCCATTCTCTCTCCTAGAGAGGAAGCCTGAGTCCTAGCAGTGGGAACATTTAAAAATGGCTGATGATGATGATTTTGGTTTTTTTTTTAAATTAAAATTGTAGGTGAGTACTACATATAAAAAATATGTATGTCTAATATATTTCTTACCACATCCAGCGTCTGGGACTCCAATCTCAAACTAATTATTGATAACATAATGCAAAAACATTGGTTAAACGTATTTCATAAATCATTTAAATATCATTAACAATTACAAAACGCTCTCCTGAAATCTGCACTTTTTGCTATACTATCTGAAAAAAATACTTTTTACCTTACGACCTTATGCGTAAAAGCATCGATTTTGGTACCAATGTTGTGGTTTTAGAACACAACGTGACAACACTACGTAGTGGTTTATCTTCTTCCTCAAACTGTATCAGTGAACGCGATCGATGCCAAGTGTCACTGGCCTTATGGAAACACGCGGAAAAACCTGCCAGAGATTAAATTAACATAACATACTCGTCTAAAGTAATAATAGTAATAATACGTTATTATTTGTCTTATACAAAGTACTGGCATTGTCATACAGACTGGCGGCATTGCCATGCTGTATAACAATGCTAATATTTTGTAGAAGGTAAAAACTATTTATCTTATGCCAGTCTTTTGGATAAATTAGATACCAGTCAACGGCGATACGGAGAGGTTTTTTGATGCTTTTTTTTATTGTCTAGAGGCTTTTTTTTGTTACAGTATAATTGTAGATTTAATTTTAATGGATATAATATTTATTATCATAAAAAAGGTAAAATTAGTTATTCTTATGCAGTAAGTGTATCCTGAAAGTAATGCTCTAGCTCTAGTGCCTTAGACGTTTTTCTACCAGTCAACCTTTGGATGATGCACAGTAAAATAGAGGGATCTACAACCTAAGTCTAAGTCATAAGTGAATGACAATTTAAGTCATGAGTGAATAGGTTGCTTCTAGATAAGTGTGCTCTATCGTAGACCACATCATCGCTTACCATCAGGCGAGATCGCGGTCAAACGCGAGCCTATGAACAATAAAAAAAAAAGAAAAAGAAAGCGATTCAAATAAACCACAAATACAATACATTACTATACACTCAAATGAAAAACTAAATACACAAATTAAATAGACAAACGGGAAACATTAACGTTGCCAATACACAACCAATTCTGCGAATACTACAGCCAATTTCTTCAACATTACTAGTTAAAAAAATATCAAAATAAAAGTATCTGGAAAAAAAGGAGTAAGTAAGTAAGTAAGTAAGTAAGTAAGTAAAAATTTATTTGTTTAAACATGGTGTACATGATACATTGCATGCAAGATAATAATATAAAATAAGTTCTGGCATGTTCAGCCGCATATCGTGGCGTACAAATATTTAGGAAGAGATGGTGCATAAACCGTGATCTTCAAAATTTTATAGGTACTTATTAAATTTAGTTGAGGTTTCAAAAGCGTAGTTTCAGATAAAATTCAATTTCAGATAGTCATTACATAAATATTAGTTAGTAAAATTATGAATTATTGTCAATAAAATTTCAATTTTAAAATTACAATATTCAAATAAAAAGAATTAAAAATAATAATAATTAAAACAAATACAATACATGTCAAAAGCATAATTTCAAATAAAATTCAATGTCAAAATAGTAAAAAAATAATACATAATAAGAATTACAATACATGTCAACAGCATAATTAAAATATAAAATGTCAAAGTAGTCAATAAAATCATGAACTATATTACTGTAATTAAAATTACACTTATTCCAAATAAAAAAAAAAGTAATAATAATACATGTCAAAAATAATAATAATAATAATTAATATTGTCATCTCAAAAACGAAGAAAATTGTCCTCTTTCATGAACTCTTCTATACTGTAATATGCTCTTTTAGTTAGAAAGCTCTTCAATTTTCTTTTAAGAGCAGATATATTTAATGTTTTCCAAGATTTAGGCAGTTTGTTAAAAATGGTCGGAGCCATGCAAAAGATGCTCTTGCGCATAAGAGCTGTTTTAGCGGCCGGAACACAGAGTTTGAAATTATCACGTCTATTTCTAGGGAAAGCATCAGACAAATGCTGAAATAAATGAGGATTACATTTAATGAACATCACTGTTTCGAGGATGTATAATGAGGGCAATGTCAATATCTTACGTTCTATAAAATAAGGTTTACAGCTGTCCGTTGTTTGCAGTCTAAACATCGATCTAATACACCTTTTTTGTGCACGAAACGCTATTTCATTGTCCGTACTGTTCCCCCAAAAGATGACTCCATATCTAAGAATTGATTCAGCTAATCCATAGTATGCAGTAATAAGTGCATCTGTACTGAGAACCGCAGTCAGCTGTTGCAAAGCGTAGGCTGCACTGCTCAATTTTTTACTTAGAGCCTCTATTTGTGGTTTCCAATTTAATTTAGCATCTATTATTAGCCCTAGAAATTTTGTTTTGTCACTTTCATTGATATTTATGTTATTAAATTGAATATTAAGATTATTGATTGTTTGCATTCGTTGTCTAAAGTGCACAACGTTCGTCTTTTTTAAATTAATTATTAAATTATTATCATTTAACCAATTTATAATAGATATTAGTGAATTATTAATGTCAAGTTCATATGTGTTAATGTCGTTACAAGCTATTGTCATAGTGCAATCGTCAGCAAAAAGTGTCAACGGTTGTTCAGTTACTTTAGGCAAGTCATTTACATATAATGTGAAAAGCGGAGGCCCCAATACACTGCCTTGAGGTACTCCATATATAACTTCTCGTTCTTCTGATCTTGACATTTCTTCACGATTACTTTTTTTATTTATTTTACATATTTCTGTAACTTGTTTACGATTATGAAGATAAGATTTAATTAATTCTAAAACGTTGCCTCTAAAACCATAGGCTTCAAGTTTTTCTGTTAGGGTGCCATAATGGACACAGTCAAAGGCCTGTGTCATGTCACAAAATATGGCACAGACTGGTGTTCTCTTATCTACATTTAGCATGACATTATGTAAAAACTCATAAATAGCTAAATTTATACTTTTATTTTTTCGAAATCCCTTTTGTTCGTCACATAATATATTATATTTTTCTAAATAAGTATTTATTTCCCTATATATATATTTTTCGAATACTTTAGACAAAATTGGTATAAGCGCGATCGGTCTGTAATTTATCATTAATTCGTGATTGTCTTTCTTATACAGCGGTTTTACTATAGATATCTTTAATGCATCAGGAAATATACCCGCATGTATGCAAAGATTAATAATGAAACTCAAATGAGTACATACTTCAGATGCAACAGCTTTCAATATTTTTGTGGCAATACCATCGTATCCAACGCTGTTCGTGTTTTTTAGATTCATAATAATGTTTAAAATGTCATAGGGCGTAGATGGAGCCATAAACATAGACTGCAGAGTATAGTCTATGTTTAATGAGGTAGAGTTTGTTCCCGCATTAATCGTTGGTTTTATTTTATCTATAAAATGATCATTAAACGCATTGGCGATGTCCTTTGGGTCTCTGATGTCTTTATTTTCAAATTTGATGCAAGAAATTGAATTTTTTGGGGCGTTGTATTTTCTCTTATTAATTATTTTCCACGTAGTCTTAGACTTAGAGACTAGGACCAGAAAAATCTATTTAACAAAAGAAACATCACGGAGATCGATAAAGTTATTTTCGATTTATGAAATTGACAGGTGGACAGACGGCGCGTTTCAATTCGTTGGAAAGATGATGGACTCCGACTTTATATAAAACCACAAATCAATATTGATTGACTTGATATTATTAAAATTATATTACCTATAGGATTATAATAATCTATAATGATATTGATTGATCTGTGGTTTAAATTCTTATTTGAAGATTTTAAATCTTATTTTTGAATGCTATAATGCTCTAGTGATTATGTGGTTTTTATTGTAAGTGTAATTCGATAGACATAAACAGGCAGTAATCATTTTCTAGGGTTCCCTACCTCGAAAGGAAAAAACTGAACCCTTATAGGACCACTTTGTTGTCCGTCCGTCTGTCTGTTAATTAATTAATAAAGAAAAAATTTCGAGACTCCATTCGGGAATTGAACTATTTAAATAGGTAAGTTGTACGGAACCCTCAGGGTGCGAGTCCTACTCCCACTTACCCGGTATTTTTTTCTTAACTAGGAAGAGTGAAATTAAAAACTGAGACGAGGAAGTAATATATCTCCTTCTTTCTTTTAAAATCCAATGGTTGTCTTAACAATAGGGCTGCCAATAGTGCCACTTGTCACTTACGTCTGTTATTTACGAGTATTATGGTATTGCAGTGCAAAATACTGGTGTAATAATATTCTACCAAATTTCATCTGAAAGCTATATATAGTAAAACTAAGCAAGTTCTTTTTCTCCTTCTCTGTCAAATCCATCCAAAGGTTGTCTGTAAAAAATCGCTCTGAGACCGCCCATTGTGACGCCTGTCAATTTTAAGTTCCTATTGTAATTTTATTATTGGTGTACAATAAAGAATATATCTATCAATCTCTCAAGTGGTTATAGAGGTATATTCTTGTCTCTGGTCAATGAATCAATATTGCTATTTAACATCCGTCAAAATCGCAATGCCTTTGGGCATTTTTCCCTGCTAATACCTATATGGAAGCTTAAACATAATTACTGGTTTTGTTATAGTTATATATGTATTATATAAGTTAATTTAGATAATTTAGTATATTCTTAATTTTCTGATTCCTTTGTATACCCTGTGTCTACATGTCTCTTCCAATTCTCCTGTCGCAGGTGTGTACTTTTGTACTCTTTTTTTCTGTATTTGTCTATTTCATTTTTAAGTGTTTGTGTGTGTACATAAATAAATAAATAAATGGATGACTTTTTGATGCCCAATAAAAGATTTATATACGATTTTGAATATATTATTTTCATTCTTTAAATATACAAAATGTTTTTTTTTTAATTGTATAAACATTTAGATGCATAAAGTGCTCGACAGCAATTCCATATAATGGTGGGCAACATGTCCTGAAACGTCTATACTGAAAATAGTATGTTCAGACTCGACTACTGATTCGACTTCAATTGTTTTTGAAGAAGGAAACTTTTTATTCTATTATAATCAAGGCTCATTTCTCTAAAAGACACTAAAACAACTTACTAGAATCGAACCCACAATAAGCTACGCAGCAATCAATCGATAAATCACTGCGGCAACATACATATATCGCGTATAGTTACATTGTGTTTGCTTTACGTTACGTAAATACATAGGTACGAGTAAAGTCTACGAAGATCTTTGTCCGAGTAAAGTCTTTACAGCCGAAGTTGCTTTTAGGACATATACTTTTCCTAACGCGCTGTCTTATGTAAGTTATCCAACGCGAAGGCGATCGCGAAGCGAAGCGGCGCGACTGGAACAATCAATTGTTACTTTATTGCGGTGGTCTACCTACTTGACCAATCGCATGTGGGTGCGGTGCGACGATGAGCAAAGCGGAGGTGTGATCTTTTCGCGTGAGCTCTTGATTTGTAGTTGGTTAGTTCATTTGTGTCCCACAGTTGGGCGACAGACTCTCCTCTAAGGTGGGCATAGATGTCGGATGAGCTGTGGTCTTAAAAAGGGACTTATTGGGTCCCGTTAAACGCAAGGCGACATCGCGGCACACCAAGATGAGCTGGATAACTACCGGAGGCCTGCAGTGGCCAAGGACAGACATGTGCGGAAAAAGGAGAGGTGTATTGTCATGGTTTAAAATTAAAACCAACACAAAACAAACAACTTTATTTAATAAATTGTAGTTAAAACAGTGACTTTGAGCGCATAAAATAAAGCCGCCGTGTCGCTTAGAATTTTCGTGTACCGCATCGGAGGATCACTTCGCAATCGCATTGCCTACGTAGGACGCAGCGCTGGCGTCGCAAATTAATTCTCGTGACCTTCACCATGACATCGGGCCACGCTACACCTTCTTCCGTATTTTCTTTCTTGAACTCTGTGACATAGTTTACGACTCTATAGCTAGGTTCAGGGTTGCTAATTCTTCTGCATTCTTCCCCAACGTCTTAAAACGCATAGGCATTGCTTCTTGCTTTCGGCTTATTTATTTAATCTTCATGCAACGCAAAGTACATAGGCAGACTTAATACCTTGGGCATTCTCTGCCAGTCAACCTAGGGTGGTGCAGAGACAATATGGTAGGCGTTTAAAAAGAAAAGCTTCTTCTCCACCGTCTTGAGATCCTGTCTGCCCTTGCAGCTGCCAGGTCCCTCGGCGTCGTCGTCCAGTACCGTGCGCACACGCATGTACTTTCGTTTTCGGCGTGCGGTCGATTTCACCGGCGCGCATTAGGTCATCGGGTAACGGTTTGCCACCAGAAAGACGCGTAATTCATGAGAGAAAGAGAGCTAGTGTATATATTTCACAGTGAATGAACTTGGCGCGGGGTCTAGACATTGTATTTTTTAAATTTTTTAACCGGCCTGTGGGTCTAGTGGTTAATAGCGCTGACTTCTATGCCCACATTCCCACCCAAAACAGATGTTTGCGATTAGCGATCATTCTTTTTGTGTCTGGGTGTAAATATAATCTAGATAATACGAGTATGTATGTATTTAAAAATCTATAAGTAAGTTTATCTCTTGTCTAGTACTCATAGCAGAATTTCTGCTTAGTTTTCGACTAGATGGCGTTGTGAGAAAGTTATGGAATACCTATTATTATTTTCTTTATTAGTCATATCAAACTTATTAATACATTTTTAAATATTTTTTAAAAAACATAAAAAATATAAAAAATTGTGTTCTACCGGTATTGGGAACATGGTCCAAGTTACCAGTGGTTTGGATTCCAGAGAAAGGAACCTCCTAACTCTACGAGCCGTGTCCAGGAGTACCGCCTTCTGAATTAAGCCCATTATTATCATGTTTTATGTTAATATGATTTTATGTGTGTAGCTCACTCGGCGAACTTCGTGCCGCCTAACCGTCAATAAATGTAGTATATCTTTCGATAGATGTAGTCAACCGATTGCGATAAAACAAAGCTTAAGTAATATAACAAGTTACACACACTTTTAATGTATAAAAGTTACCTACATCGATTTCCTACATTTTACGTGCTACGCGCACAACTAAAAACGTCAAAGTCAAAGTCAAAATATTTTATTTCACACTAGCGGCCCGTCCCGGCTTCGCTTGGGCAATAAATATAGCCTATGTTACTCAGGGTGAATGTAGCTTTCCAATGGTGTAAGAATTTTTGAAATCGACTCAGCAGTTTTTGAGTTTATTCGTTACATACAAAAATACAAATCTTTCATCTTTATAATATAAGTATAGATTGTCCTACATGGGCACTTATAAAACTTCAGAAGCTAGTGCACGGTTCCACGTCTACAGATTTATTATATGTATGGATGAATGGCAAGGGTGTAAAAATACCTAACTAACCTAGTGACTGACCTAAGTGATTTATACACATGTTACAATGAGTCTCAACGACAATGCCTAGTCCGCTGCCGCTTATCAACGAGGTCACCATCTGTTTTCCTTTCATTTGGCTCCGACTAATTCTGTGTCAGTGGCGTGAGGTCGCTGGTGTGCGCAGCCGCAGCGGACGGCGGAGTAGCGGGGAGGGGAGGGGAGGACGGTCACTCTAGGGTTGACGACTTTTCTTTACAAAACTGTAGAGCATAACTACTTATGCTCTACAGTTTTGTAAAGAAACTTAATGCTACCATTAAGTTTATGATAGTTTTTTTTAAAATAGCATGTTCGGAAAAATATAATTAAAAATAAAATTCACGTCCTAAGAAAGGGGGGGGGGGGGTGTATCGGACTGATCTGATGATGAAGCCAGAAAATAAATGAATGTATATTTATGTTTGGCTGAGAAGTACTTTTTAGTGGCGGTACCATAACTAAAAAGAGTAAATTAAAAATCTTTTACAAAAAAAAAAACAGAAAAGTACAAAATAACTAAGTCTGTGTTATATAACGAAGAGACAAAACTACTTATTACTCGTATAATAACATCGACTTCCAAAATTAAAGTTATTTTGTACTTTTCTGTTTTTTTTTTTTAACATTGAAGTCGGTGGTAATTTTTTTTTTTGTAAAAAGTTTGTTATTATGTAAAAAATCTATGTACAAAATTTCATATCTGTATCATGAATAACAATAATGTCAGCGAAAATACATAGTCACCGGGCCATCCAGGCGACTGAAGGGTTGTTTTGCACTTGCACCCAGCTGTTTGCTGGCGCATAATGCTCGCTATGACCTGCCGTGACCTGTGTTGTACTTAATGTCCAACTGGTGTAAAAACTATTGGAATCCATTCAGTTACTGAATCTGGACAAACTATATTCGGGTTTCGAATAATTATGCTAAAAATAAATGTTGTATAAAGGGAAATTATGAGCTGTCAGGCGCATCACTTTGTGTAATTTATTTCATTACCACTGCTCTCAAAACGGTGAAGGAAAACATCGTGAGGAAACCGGCATGTACTAGAACCAAAAATTCGAAGACATGTGACATTCACCAACCCGCGCTGGGCCCGCGTGGTGGATTGCGCCCCATTCCCTCTCCTAGAGAGGAGGCCTGAGTCCCAGCAGTGGGAACATTAAAAGGCTGGTGATGATGATGATGAAAATATGCGTCACAACCGCGCAAAATGGCCGAACGCTCAGCATTAAGCCGAGGTTCCATGCACAATGCGACGGACACACCACAGCGGTGGTTATCAGCGTGAACCAGTGGCGGTGCTAGTTATGCCTCACACCTTGATCACACGTACCGAGTAAACGGGCGAGACAGTGCTCTTGGCCGAGTACTTGGTACGTGTAAACAAAGCGTCGAGAGCTCGCTCGAGTGCTTACCTCTACAACTCGCTTACATCACTGTCTCGCCCTTTTACTCGGTACGTGTGACTAATACCTTGATCACACGTACCGAGTAAAAGGGCGAGACATTAAAATGTTGCAGCACTCGGCGCTTAGTATATACGTATAGTTATCGGCACGGATCTTGAGCGCTCGGCTTCAGAGTGGGGATCGCTTTGCGCATTCCATACATTGGCAAGCCAATCGTCGTCGTTGTTAGATACATGCAGCAAGCGCAGGAACGAATCACGAGTGACGTCTATGACACGATGGCGCGGCGAGCCAATCACTGACCGTCCCCGCCCTCGCGCCTCACGTCGCACCACTAAAGAGACCGAATATTTGACTT
Organism: Mythimna albipuncta; assembly: GCA_929112965.1. Taxonomy (NCBI): domain Eukaryota; kingdom Metazoa; phylum Arthropoda; class Insecta; order Lepidoptera; family Noctuidae; genus Mythimna; species Mythimna albipuncta. The sequence goes on along the minus strand of OV815979.1, from coordinate 18,914,355 downwards.
TTGCGCAACTTGAAGCCAGCGCTCAAGATCCGTGCCGATAACTATACCGAGTATACGGCCGAGAGCACTGTCCCGCCCGTTTACTCGGTAAGTATGATCGAAGCATTAGTGTACAATATTTTGAATAGTACGGTTGGCAGCCCTAGGCCACCCATCCATCGCGCATCGGCCGGGAGGAGCTAACGGCACTCCGTTGTAGAGCACCATTGACCACGGGGCGCGTGGAATGCAGCCGGGCGGGTCGCGGGTGTTACGAGATCACCATTAGATTAGATTCGGTTATTGAACATCGCTTGGGTTTTTTTTTAAGGATACATGAAGTTAAATTATAATAAAACTAGCTTTTGCCCGTGACTTTGCCCGCGTAAATAAAATATAGCCTATGACACTCAGGAATAAAGCAGCTTTCTATCGGTGAAAAAATTTTAGCAATCGGACTTGTACTTGTAGAGATTACCTTTTACAAACAAAAAAAAAGCAAACTTTAACTCTTTATTATACTCGTATTAATGTAGTGTAGATAGATATAAAATAGAATAGAATACACCAAAAAAGCTTTTTACAAAAAAAAATATAACCGACTTCAATGTTCACTGAAAAGTACAAAGTAACTTTAATTCCGGAAGTCGGTGTGTCTATAATAGTTTTGTCCCTTCGTTATTTAACAACGACTTCAGAAATTAAAGTTATTTTGTACTTTTCAGTGAACATTGAAGTCGGTTAGGTAATTTTTTTTTGTTATAAGTTTTTTATTTTACAATTTTTAGGTATGGTACCACCACTAAAAAGTACCCCTCAGCCAAACTTCTGTCATTCATCTCATAACGATTCTAATAATCCCAAACACGGTTAGATTACATTAATTTACCTTCTGGCTTCATCATCAGATCAGTTCGATACATCCCCTCCCCCTCTACCTTCAGTCAGTCATCGACTACACGTATAAACAAAGTAATTTTTCTTGTTACGACAGTTCTGCTGTGATCCTATGAGGAGTTCGGTTCCAAATCTTCGAAGTTCATGATCAGATCATAACAATATTTCTATGGGACCAACTTGGAAGCATTTGACCAGCCGAACATAGAACCTCCTCCTTTTCGAATTCGGTGAATAAAAATACTAGACCCGTGTTTCGGGTTTCGCATATACTGAAACTAATCATCATCATTTCAGCCGAAAGACATCCACTGTTGGACATAGGCCTCCCCAAGCGTCGCCGCAACGACCGGTCCTGTGCGTCACTCATCCATCGGAAACCCGCAACCCTGACCAGATCATCAGTCCACCTTGTTGGAGGCCTTCCAACGCTGCTTTTTTGCTTTCGTCCCCATCGACCATCTGTTCTGAGAACCTTACAATCAAAAAAATAATATTTAATACCGGTCCACAATTGATCGAGATATCTATGAACATACATAAAAAAAAGCATACATTCAGCCGAACATAGAACCCTTTTCGAAGTCGGTTAAAAATAGTAATAATTTCACAGAAACTTAAATCTATGGGTACAATGGCGGTCACATCGCTGACAGCGATATCTACCAGACAACCTTGGGATGGACTATAAGAACTTAAACTAAAAAAGGGGGTAGTCTGGTATTACCCGGGGGTTTTTACCTCGATTTTTTGTTACAAAAAAATATGATATGTAATGGCAAGAAACAGAATTTTACATGTTACAAAAATGTGATCTTGATTAGTAAAAATAAAAAATGATTAATAGTCTTAGGAACTACAAGCTACCTCATCATCATCAGCTTTTTTAATGTTTCCACTACTGGGACTCAGGCCTCCTCTCTAGGACAGGGAATGGGCCGTACTCCACCACGCGGGTCCAGTGCGGGTTGGTGAATGTCACATGTCTTCGAATTTTTGGTTCTAGGACAAGCCGGTTTCCTTCACTGTTTTGAGAGCAGTGGTGATGAAATAAATTGCATAAATGGCGCGAAATAACCCTAAGCGATCACCAGATCGCTTGGAGTTTGGAACTAAATACCACGACATATATAAATCAAAGTAGCTCCGGTTTCTCGTAGGTACAAATAATATACACATAATCATTTCTCGTTCATGCTCTTTCTATTAATGAAAACCACATCAAAATCTGTTGCATAGTTTAGGAGGGGTTAGCCGATAAACAGACAGACGCGGTTAGCGACTGTGTAAATAAAAATTCATAAGAATCAGCTGTCTTCATGTTGTTTTGTTTGTAAATAAAAGTTTTTCATTTATGTGCCTGTGTTGATTCAATTTTAAAATCTAAGAGATTAATGCTAATGTATTCAATATTATTGTAGTCTACTTTTCACCAATAAATATACAACTTAGTTTCTTATTATAAATGCACTTAACTTACCCACTCTCTAACATGCTTAAACAATCCTAACTTTTAGGCATTATTTTTTAAATATTTATATATATATTTTTTTTAATTAATGGATCTCAATTTTGAGTAAAGGCCTCCTCCTAAATTTTTCATTTGTCTCTGTCTGTTGCTGTAGCCAGCCAGCCGCTTCCCGCAATTCATTTTATTTCATTTTCTTTTCTCTCCAGTGGTTTACCTCTTTCCCTTTTCCCTTTAGGCCCACTCCATACTTCGACAGTGTCCATTTTTGAGCCCTCATTCTTGTAATTAGTCTATCCTATTTCCAATTTAATTGATTTTTCTTATGTTTGAAATTAAAAATTATCTAAATCTGCACTAACATTATAAAGAGGTAAGGTTTGTTTTTTCTTTTGTTTGTAGGAGGTATTGACCCGATTTCAAACTTTGTTTCACCGATAGAAGGGTGCTTTATTCCTGAGTTACGTAGGCTTCATTTTATGTAGTACTAGTACTAGTATGTTACAGGAAGGAACAACGCGTCATCGTGTTCCTACTGTGAAGCAGTTCCTAATTTAGCACATAAACATATTTGCTTATCAGTTTAAACATCACCAACTGAACTCTTCGCCCCTGATAACAAACACACAAGGCGCCTCGCCTCGTAGAGCTCACAAGACGTGGGCGCCTCGCCTCGCACAGCACACATTCGTACCCAGCCCGCTAGCCAGCACACGGCGATGCGTGCTCAGAATGCGGACGATACTAACGGACCCGGCGCCTGCCATTTTTGTAAATTGAGGCAAAATACGAGGAAATTAGGCTCAGTCATTAAGGGCGATGGCCCAGTTAGATATCTGTTAAGGATAGGCCTAGGACCTTGTGGTTCTATGAATTAGTTAGTGGAAATCCAATGCCTTTCATTAGTTACTTATATCGTGCAAGAAGGTGGGATCATGAAGTTTTCTCTTGTACATCTTAGCAGTTCACATTTCATAAAAAATGAGAGAAGAATAGACGGAAATTAAGAACAAGAGTTTACTAGTGTCAAACATGGTGCATACCCAAAAAAAATAACAATTAAAAAAAGGCAAAATGTTGGGAAGATATATGCGTCACACCCGCGCAAAATTGGTAGAGATTCTGAATAAAATATTAAGTTTCTTTCACGACAAAGTGGGTACGCGGCCTTATTTTGTATTTCAGTGCTAGCAAAGACCTACCCATTTTCATTCTTAAAAAAAACACAACTAAGGGCATAAAAAAATTGTTACACAACTTGCTATAGACTATTTTTAAACCATCATCTCCTCAACCTTCCAGGTCTCCTGGACACCCTGGACACGCAGATGGAAGCCAAGAACTGCCCCGGCACGTGCATGCACGCGCTCGCGGCGCTGCTCTGTAACGAGGTGTTGGAGGAGGTGGAGTGCCCGAGCCCCTCCATGAAGTGCTGTGCTGACGAGACTGCCGGTAAGATCGATTGATGTTTTACTTTTTTTTAGGGTTCCGTATCTCAAAAACCGGAACCTTTAGAGGATTGTTGTCCGTCTGTCTGTCTGTCAAGACCCTCTATCTCGGGGACGCGTGGAGGTATCGAGTTGAAACCATATACTCAAATCTGCAGTCCCTTGAATCTGTCAAAAAATCAAATGTAAAAAAAAGATACGGCCGACGATGTTGCAAAAAACTTATATTTCGACACTCAAGGGAATCAAAATTCATAGGGTACTTTCCGTTGTCCTAAAATCCTTAAATTTGGCATGAAGCAAGGTCTTGCGGCAAAGGAATAGGAAAAATTCTGAAAACGCTTTTTTAGTTACGTCACAAAAAAAACTTTTTTTGCGATTCGGAAAAGTCTTCGTAACTCAATTCGGGAATTTAACTGTTTTTGTAGGTAAGTTTGTACAGAACCCTCAATGGGCAAGTCCGACTCGCACTTGCCCGGATTTTTTAATTGATATAAATTATTGCTTGACTGCGATCCCACCTGATGGTAAGCAGTGATGCAATCTATGATAGGGAGGCGCACTTGTTTATTGAGAGCCTATTCACTCTAGCCTTGAGGACACCCAAATTATAATTGAACGGTTTCTTGGTTTCTTACCTGTTTAAGAGGGCCTTTCCCAATCTGTCTATTGTCAGTGAGAGCTTGTTGTTATATCCAACAAAATGTTTGATAAAGAGGCAACACGAAAAAAGAGAGTTAACGCCTGAACGCTATGTTGGCATTCGTTAACTTCCGTCACTCACTCGAAATTTCACAATACTTGTTCCAAGAAATACGTGTTTTTTAAAACACATTAAAAGTTTTTGGAAATAATTTTCGTTATTCTGAATCTCAATTAAATATCATAATCCAGTAACTCGTTCCATGATCGGACCACTAGACGTTCAATGTTGCGCCACCAGTAGATACATCCCTCCAAGTGTCGCCACAATGCACGATCCTGTGCGTCTCACATCCATCGGATTCCCGCAACTTTCACCTGGTCATCGGTCCACCTTGTAGGAGGCCTTTCGCAGCTGCGTCTTCCGGTACGCGGTCGCCACTCCAGAACCTTTCGGCCCCAACGGCCATTCGTTCTGCGAGCAATGTGCGCTGCCCATTCCCACTTAAGTTTGGCGATTCTTCGTTCTATGTCGGCAACCTTGGTTCTCCTGCGGATATCTTCATTTCTGATTCGATCACGCAAGGAAACTCCGAGCATAGCCCTTTCCATTGCCCTTTGGGTGACTTTAAGCCTTCTGATGAGGCCCATTGTGAGCGACCACGTTTCGGCACCATATGTCATCACTGGCAACACGCGCTGGTCAAAGATTTTCGTCTTGAGACACTGTGGTAACTATATTATTATCCATTCATTGTATTAATTAAAGTTAAGTTTTGTGTGTACAATAAAGAGTTAAGAATGAGATGGTGTCAAAAGTGAACTTAACAATAATAATAAAAGAAAAAAAAAACTGGGTGCACGACACCGCTTGGCCAATTAATGTCTATGAGAAATTGATATTCATTGTGACTATCATTAATAGCAAATACTACGTACTTAATGATATTCGTCAAATTTAGAGTCTCGTAACGTTTCAGTATATAGAACCTTTAGCCCCCATCGCACCTCTGTCCTGCGAGCAAAGTACCTGGTCTACTGCCCCTTAAGATAAGCGATTCTTTAGGCTATGACGGCAGCTTTGGTTCTCTTGTGTATATCTTCATTCCAGATTCGATCACACAAGAAAACTCCAAGAATAGGCCTTGCATCTAAAGCTTGGTGATTCTTTAGATATGTCGGCAGCTTTGGTTCTCCCGTGAATATCTTCATTCTTGATTCGATTAATCAAGAAGACTCCAAGCATAGACCTTTCTATTGTCCTTAAAAGAAGGCTTCATGTTGTGATTATGCAATAATGTTAATTACGTAATGTTTCAGGTAACGAGACGATGATCACGACCCAGCGCCCGCGACCGACGCGCCACACCACGGTGTCCGAGGACGACTACGACGACCCCACCACGCAGCCGCCGCAAGACAAATACAAAAACAGTGGTAATTATTAGGTACACCCTATTAACTATTAGGATTAATTGAACAGACATTATTTAACAGAGAATCAGTCAGGACAAAAGCAAACTGTAAATTTCCTCCGCTACGTAGAATGTGCGTAGAGAGATTCGCCACGTTAGCTGCACTGTTTATTTGTTCACGTTAATTTATGTTTCTGTATAAACATGAGCTGCAGGATGGTTCGAAAGATTCACCACGGCCCAGCAACAGCAGGAACACGGGTGGATTTTAGTCAGTGGAAATCTGACACTTCTTGCTTTTTTTATGGTGGGAAAAATCATCCAATGACAACCTCCGCTCTTGGGCGGAGCGGGAGATAGTGTCGGACTCTTACTGACTAAAAGACCCACCCCGTTCCTTCTAGCCTTCATACCGGGGCTCGAGCGCCCTTTCGGATAACCCTGGCCCCAGTAGGCTTCGACCCGGCTGGGTCCCTGCTGTTGCTGACAACTGCTTGAGGCGCGCGGGAACAGTGCGCGCCATCGAAGACTTGGGCTTGGTCCGGAAAGTTACTGGACGGCCGGACAGCGAGCTACCCATTGCTCACTGTCCGCAAGCCCGCGCCTACGGTGGTGACACTTCTTGCTGATATTCCACCTCAAAAAAACATATAGGCGAGGCGAGAGTGAGTGCCAGACTTTCACTGACTGTAATCCATCCGTGTTCCTAGAGTTGATAAGAGTTTCCACCGTACTTTGAAGCATGAAATGTCACTAAAACCGACTTGTTCACGTTCCAGGTAACATAGCCTGCCCAGGAGTGTGCGTGGAAGCGCGCCTGTCGCAGTACTGCGAGGCGTACCTCAACTCGCCCGACCTCTGCGTCAAGGGCCGGCTGTGCTGCGTCTCCAAGGACAACTACGGAGACCGGCCTCCTCCAGACCTGGTCGTGCCCAACGAGAAGAAGTATTCCACTAAACGACCGACTACTGCGGTGAATAGTTTTTTTTTTTTTAATTATTGGTAGGCTTACGTTTGACCACCATCTCACCTGATAGTAAGCGATGTCAAGTCAAAAGTTTTTTATTTCACATACTCGCACTACGATGATAATTCGACGATGGAGCACTATTATTAGTTACTTCTAATTGATTAAATGCGATTGCAGTTACGAAGCGATCCGATGCGGTTTGTTCTCGTGAATTCAACGCAACCCGGCTTTGGCCTACGTGCGTGTGAAGTCGTCACGCTTTAGCCGCCATTTGTATAAAACAAGTCTTTGCACCATAGGTCAAGACGAAGAGAATACACATGTTCATGAGCTTTTATTTTAGTGCTTTAGGCAATACACCTTTGAATATACAAAACAGATATCTTTATATATATAATTCTTCTGTGAGTGTGTATGTCACTGAACTTCTCTCAAACGACTGGACCGATTTTGATGAAATTTTTTGTGTGTGTTCAAGGGGATCTGGGAATGGTTTAGATTCACAATTTTCACGCGAGCGATTTTTTTTTAGTAGGTCCTTCATGGACATAGCCTGTTAGATTTTTAGGGTTCTGTACCTCAAAAGGAATAACGAAACCCTTATATGATCACTTTGTTGTCTGTCTGTCTGTCGGTCCATGAGTTTGTCTGTCTGTCTGTCTGTCAAGACCCTTTATCTCGGGAAGGCGTGGAGACATCGAATTGAAATTTAAACTCAGGTCTGCGGAAACCTTAGTGCGAGAGTCCGACTCGCACTTGCCCAGTTTTTTATCAATAAGTAGAAGAAAATAACTTTAACGCATTATCTAAATAAAAGGTTACCCTTCTCCGCAGCTAACAACGACCCCAGCTCCTAAACAGAGGCCAGGTCACAAGTGCCGGGGCGAGTGCATCTCAGGCCTGTTCTCTCTGCTGTGCGACAACGTGGACGAGGATGCCGTGTGCCCCAACGAGGGCGTCTGCTGCATCACCGAGAACAAGGCGGTGGAGACCACCACGCGGAGGCCCACCACGCACAGGCCTACCACGCCGGTAAGGGTTCGTAAGGTACTGGATCTTGAGTGGAGATTTGTTTTTATTTTTTTGTCATCTCCATCATCATTATCATTTTCATCTTTTTCAATATTATCATTAATCAAAGCTTCGTTCAAAATGACTTGTCTTGTGTATGTGAATTTACATGTTTGTTGAACACAGGAGTAATTTCTAGTACTTATCAAGATTTTATTACAACAAAAAAAAATCCTTAAGAATTTTTTTAGCCATCATAACATAGCTATGAATCGTCTTCGTTAGCCTGTAACAATTATTTGACAATAGCTTTGCATTAGGCCTAATCATCATTATTCATCAGCCACCCTCATCCAGCTTATGAAGATCATTTTATTGACCCATAAAGTTCACAAAATTGCTCTTTCATTGCATTTCCTACGAAACATATTTCCTCTAATAAAACTGTATCTTACTTAACAATGTATGCCAATGCTTCCAGCCCCCCCTCCCGCGGTGCCCAGGCCACTGCATGCACAACATCATGGCAGCCTTCTGCAACCCGCCCGCGGTCATTCTGCAGCGAACCGAGTGCAGCTCTGACGGTTATGTGTGCTGCGATAATACCAGGTAACCTTAAAGATCTATCACTTAGGAACTAACAACGTCTTACGTCTAATCCTGAATAGATACAATAGTCCGACAACTACCATTAGGCTGTTACCCATCATACTTAACAACCTAATCTAACCTTGAAAACTCCGGGAATATTATTTACCATCTGGAGCTCCCGGCTAGCAATAGTTTCTCTCTGAGTCATCACTTTGAGCACGCCATAATTATGGCGGTAAGTCACATCTTAGAGAAGTGGCTGGAAAGAAGTCACAGCGTCCTCACCTTCCGCATGACTCAGGTCCTCAATGGACATGGTAAGTTTGGCAGATTCCTGCTCGGGATTCATGCGGGAGAAAAGTCCGGGTGTCGCCATTGTGTGGACCGCCCGGAGCATACGGTAGGGGTGTGCCACGCTTGGCAGAGCAGCGCCGTGTTTTCATAGGGGTGATCGGAGGCAACGACCTCTCTAGCCGGGCCCTGGTACAGGCCATGGTCCGGAGGTAAAGTGGCAAGCAGTCGCCTCCTTCTGCAAAGCAGTAATGCTAACAAAGGAAGCGCCCGCAAGCATGAAGAAATGACCTTCAGGCCCCAGCAGCTGGGATCCAACCACCGCAGGCGTGGATTGACTTTGGCGATGACTTACGCTAGCTTGGTTTCTGTGCGTCTTCAGCGGTCTGCAGCGGTCGGATCACAGCCAAGCACTAGTTTACATCATTGTCAAAGTAGATAACACGTCTTCCAAAATGATCCAGGTGTGGTAGTGCTGACCGTACGTTTGCCCCACAGAGTGCCCCCCCGCACCACGCGCCGCCCCACCACCACGACCACCACGACGACGACGACGCCAGCTCCTGCGGACCCGCGCCCCGACTGTCCTGGCTCCTGCATCGTGTCACTGCTCTCCTTTACCTGCTTCCGTGAGTATTATTAATTTAATCATATAAATTCTAATATAGTGTATCATTTTAATTCTATTTTGTAAGTTATCATTTTATTTATTGTCTTTTATGTCAATAATTGTACAATTCATAATTTTAATTTGACTGTTACTTATTGTTGTGGAAAAATGTTGAAATTTAAACCATTTTCCCAGGTAACGCGGAAATGACGGACGTGTTCAAGTGTAAGAAGGCCGGCACCCAATGCTGTGCCCCCAAGTCCAAGGTGCTGGAGGTGGTGGGCGGGAGACCAGCGAACGACACGGCCCCCCTGCCGCTGCCGCAGCCGTCGACCACCTACCAGCATTACACCACGGCGCTTGCGAACACGCATACAACGCCTATTGGTGAATCTCAAAATAACGTTCTTATAAGTCAAATTGAATGTAGGTATTTGTTTCTGGTGAAAACTATGGGTACAAGTGTGGCTGAGTTCCCACTAGATGGCGTTAAACGCAATAATTTTAGTTTAATTAGTTTTAAAGGACCTATTACGAGTACATATTATATTACTCGATATTCAGACAGTATTGGTCGTTGTAGCGCAGTGTAATAAGGGTCTATCTTACTTGGAATGAAAACTAAGAGAGTCTGAATATCGTGTGCTTAATAACGGGTAGTGTAATAGGCCCTTTAATCTAGGGGAGCATAACACTAGAACATAGCCCTACTGTCTACGGACGCGTAGCTTCGTAGACGCGTATTCGTCACTATACGTTTGGTGTACGCCTGCTAACAGCTCAACAGCAGCTGTCGATAAAGCGGCAACGACACGACGGCCATGATGGTAGCCACTTCATCGACAGACTTTCACAGTTCTGTATCAGGGATGTTATGAATATGAAATTTCGGATACGGATTGGATACGGATTTAGACATGATTATTATACCGATTACGGATACGGATACGGATATGAAATTATTTTGGATTATCCGTTAGTTTCGGATAATTTCGGTTACGGATATTAGATTTTTAAGGAATTTCAGAAGTCAAATTTATATTTGACTTCAGAAATTCCTTAAAAATCTAATAGGTATATTAGTAAATAGTATGTATTTATATACATACTATTTACTAATATACCTATTATTTATATTTTACGATGTGACACGTTATGACAGGCTGTTGTAATTAGGCTCCGCCCCTATCCGATATTATCCGAAACTTTTATTTCGGATTCGGTTACGGTTATGGATATTATTTTATATCGGATATCCGATAGTTTCGGTTACGGTTATGGAGCTCCGTAAAATCCCTGTTCTGTATGCAAGCTTTACACAGGCGAACACAAAGCGAATAATGACGAATTCGCGTGTATGAAGCTACGCGTCCGAAGCCAGTAGGGCTTAGTCAAATTATTGCCTCAAAGTCTACCTAATTCCAATGGTTCAAGAATCTAACTATACTATTAAGTTTTGCGCTATATTTAAGCACTATATTACTACGAGAACGCGGCCACACTTGTCCCCGTAGTTTTTATGTTAAATTGCTTGATATTAATACTAACATCTATGTTCTAAGTCCATGTAAAGGAAATTTTCTACACCCCATTCGACTCAGTAGCCATGACAGTGCTGCTAAAACTGCCGAAGAGCCTTCAGCTCTTAAGCTTCGGCTTAAACTGTCAATTTCATTAAAGGAGGCTGAGTCGACGTTGAATGGAGTGGAGAAAATGATATTACTAATGCTTTCATATTGCCTCCAGACCTGGCGAATGCGCTGCTCGCGAGCTGCTTGCGAACGGCGCGCGGGCACTCCGCGCACAGCATGAAATGCACGCGCGCAGCTCGCAAGCGGCTCGCGAACGGCGCACTCGCCAGACCAGGGGTGCTATTCTCTAAGAAAACAGCCTTGAGCTCAGCGCTGGCACAGCGACGAGTCGTCAGCGCAGTACATTGAATTAACAATCCAATGTAAAGGGGCATGGGGTTGTTAATTCAATGTACTGCGCTCACGACTCGTCGCTGTGCCAGCGCTGCGCTTTCTTAGAGAATAGCACCCCTGTAGGCTTACTGTCCAAATTAATTTCAATTTCAATCTAAAGTCAATCCGATTGCAATGTCAATTTTGATGTTACGTGATTTGGTACTCTTGAAAACAATATTGTCAACATATACGATTTCACTTAGTTCTCAAAATGGTCACGCCATTTTGAACCAATTTGGCGCTAGCATTGAATTCAAGGGTACGAAACGTCACAATCTCAATGTCGACCGATCGGAATTGAACTCAAGAGTAAGCTTGCAATTTGTGTCTGTTTTTAAATTAAAGACATAAAGAATGATGGTTTAGGATTTAGGTGGTTATATAATGGTCTGTTAAACTTGAAATAGAGTGAATTTCCTATTCAAAGTAAATGTATTTGTAGACCCCTTTTAATCCCACTTATATTATACTCGTAGATGTAAAAGCTAGTATGTATTTGCATGTGTGAAAAATAGCACTGTGATAGACCTCCTAGAATTATATATAAATTTTAATTTCGGATTTCTGTTTCCTTGGGATAATTTTCTTACCTTTTTGCGACCAAAGTCGCTGGCAGGAGTTTAGTGCATTATTTAGAAAGCCTTTTTATTCTGTTATCTTAGCCATACCTAGTGCGTTGTGTCGCACTTAGGTACCATCAAAGACACTTACGCCTGACAACCGCTAAGTTCACTTTTGCTCGCACTCGAAATGAAAACTTCACAGGTTATGGTTTGGGGCTGAGCCGCAGGATTTAAACGATTTTTTTTTAAGTGATCAGGCAGAAATTACCACGATGGTACCTACGTATTAACGATCAATATTAGTCCCACTGCGTTTAAACTGTTTCTTTTTCTATTTATTTCAGCACCGTACGAGCCAAACTACGGGACGACACTTTCTTCAACTGAGAAATACAACAAATATGTGTGCGGAGTCAAAGGTAACCACTACTAACATTTGAGATAGGTATACTACGAAATCAGCATAGTATAAACATCTATATAATGTTCCCTATGCTGGGACTCGGGCCTCCGATCTAGAAGAGGGAATGGGCCGTAATCCAGTGCGGGTTGGTGGAAGTTACATGTATTTATGACTAGCTGTGCCCGCGACTTCGTTCGCGTGGACTACAGGATTTCAAATTTATTTTTTCTAAAATAGAAGTAGTTACTCCTTATTACATCAGCTACCAGTCAAAAAAAGTCCTGTCAAAATCGGTCCAGCCATTTCAGAGATAAGCCCGTACAAACAGACACTCCAATTTTATTTATATGTGTGTATGTATAGATCTAAGACATGCCGGTTTCTTCGCGATATTTTCGGAAACGTTTATAGCATAATAAAATTTGGAATGGGCTGGTGTGAGACATGATATAACTTTACGCTTGCATTACGTAATGGGTTAGGCAGATTTTTATACAGGTGTGTACGTATGCCCTAATATATCTAGCTTGCCATCACTAAACCAACAAGACACTCTAAGAGCACCTTCACACTAGCGTTTGTCCAGCGTAGACGTTCGATAAACGTATGCGCCACGCAGACGCTCGCCAACGCGGCGCAGACGTCGCGTTGTGGCGGCGTTCAATTGACTCCAGAGGAAACGCCGCAAAAACGCGACGCCTGCGCCACGATATCGCGGCGTCTGCGCTGCGTATACGTTTATCGAACGCCTACGCTGGACAAACGCTAGAGTGAAGGCGGTCTTACAGATAAAATACATAAATGTTCTTTGGTAGAAGCTACCCAACGTAAATTAATTATGTCATGTGGTTCCAGGCACGACGTCCCGGTCGGCGCGGCGGCTGGGGCGCGTGATGGGCGGCGAGGACGGCGAGCGTGGCGAGTGGTGCTGGCAGGTGGCGCTCATCAACTCGCTCAACCAGTACCTGTGCGGCGCCGCGCTCATCGGCACGCAGTGGGTGCTCACCGCCGCGCACTGCGTCACCAAGTGAGTCTCACCATCATTCCAGCCGAAAGAGACCTCTGGTGGCTTTGGGTATCCCAGAAGTAGGTACACGTGAGGGTGACCGGCGGCAACGGTCGCCCTAACGTGAAAGGTCCGGAGCGAGGAAGAGTGGCAGGCGCGAGCCTCCAACTGGAGAAGCAGATAGCTAGATAATGCTCGCAAAGAAGGAGGCCACACGCGTGAGGCAACGGCACTCACGCCCAAACGACCGGGATCCCGACCCTGATTTCCAACCACCGTAAGCGTAGGCTTGCGGAGGGCGAGCAATGGGCAGCTCGCCGTCCGGACCGAGTTCGAGTCGTCGACGCGCGTTTCCCACTTAAAAAAAGGCTATTCCAAAAGTAATTTGGTTTTTCAGTGTCTAAAGATAGGTACTTATTTATTTGCCCATTTATTACAAAATGTTGTTTTTTTTTTGTAGATAAATAAATAATTAGGAAAACAATTTAATTGTTCCCACTGCTGCGACTCAGGCCTCCTCGCCGTAATCCAACATGCGGGCCCAGTCCGGGTTGGCTTGTTCAATTACCTTTTTACGTTAATCATTGAATTCGTCAGCATCGTTCGCTCCGGCGACGCGATCTACGTGCGTGTGGGTGACCACGACCTGACGCGCAAGTACGGCTCCCCGGGCGCGCAGACGCTGCGCGTGGCCACCACCTACATCCACCACAACCACAACAGCCAGACCCTGGACAACGACATCGCGCTGCTGAAGCTGCATGGCAAGGCTGAGCTCAAAGAAGGTGGGTGGTTTCACAGCTTGATATTTTTGGTACGGTATAAAGTAGTTGTAGTAAAGAAAAGGCTGAGGTGACGTTGTTTATATTCACAGATAATAATAATACAATTTAAAAAATAATATTTCGATTGTTTTTTGGTAATGGTGGCCAATCGCAATAGGGATTAGCTAGGTACGAGGGTGATATTATAGTGCTTAAAGCTTATAGTCCCCAGAACATCAGTCCGGAATTAAATGGACACAACAGCGACAGTACAGGTATCGGCACGAATCTTGAGCGCTCGGCGTCAGAGTGGAGATCGCTTTGCGCATTCCATACATTGGCGAGCCAATCATCGTCGTTCTTAGATACATGCAGCAAGCGCAGGGAACGAATCACGGGTGAATTCTATGACACGATGGCGCGGTGAGCCAAACACTGACACTTCCCGCCGCCGCGGCTCACTTTGCACCACTAAAGAGACCGAATATTTGACTTCTGCGCAACTTGAAGCCAGCGCTCAAGATCCGTGCCGGTATTTGTACGACTGTTGTGTCTGTGCATTTTATTGCGGCCAACTGTAGTTGTAATTAAAACTAAGTACGTTTTAAATCAAGATGTAGTCATCTTAGAATATAACCAACGAGTCTGATGAATGCAAAATCTAATTATTTCTATGTCCTGCAGGAGTGTGCCTGGTGTGTCTTCCGGCTCGAGGAGTGAGCCACACGGCCGGCAAGCGCTGCACTGTCACCGGCTACGGGTACATGGGAGAAAGTACGTACATATTTACTTTTTAGAGGTATATAAGGTCCTGCAAATATCTGTTAAGAAAATAGAAGTCTCCGACAGGCGGGTCAACACCCGTTAACTTTTAGGCAGTTTCCAGGACTTGTCCAGACATGAGACAGATGGGTCTGGACACATCTGGATTGTTATATAAGTTCTAATCGCTCGGAAAGCTCTGATACCGTGATGCAGAATAGTTCCTTAATGGCGACACAGTATATAATATAATATAATATTCCACAACTACCACACAACGCCGTCTAGTCCCAAGCTAAGCAGAGCTTGTGTAGTACTAGACAACTGATAAACATACATAGATATTTCTAAATACATACATATTATAGATAACTACACACATTATACTTATTTATGTATTATTATTTTATTTATAATATTTCTAATTTTGAAAATTGTACACTGGACCCTACCCTCTGTTGTCATCTCTCTCTATCGCTCAATGGTTTGCTGGAAGAAAACTCAACTTTGAGTTAAGCTCGCCTATGTACATGAACTTTGTTATCCACTTATTTTGTGTTTTTATAGTGTACAATAAAGAATTAAAGAATAAATTACACCCAGACACAGAACTAATGATTATGCTCATCACACAAACATTTGTCCTGGGTGGGAATCGATCCCACGGCCTCCGGCATAGCAGTCAGGGTCACTAACCACTAGACCAACAGGCCAGTCAAACAGTCTACAGTAGGTAATTGCTGATTAAATCAAATTTTGAGGCACCTTCGTTTTATTTTTTTCTATCGTTCTAAATTAGCTATATTTGTGTTTTGAACACTTTCTATTTAGCATTTATCCTGACTAATAATAATAATTTCATAGTCGATAGCCGTGTCGTGTCAGCCAATGGCTTAATAGCCAAAAGCCTCGACCAACACCTCAGTAGGCTCGCGATAGGCGACTAGAAAAAGGGCTTGATTCAGAAAGTGGTAGATACTCCTGGACACGGCTCGTGTATTTAGAAGTTTCGTTTCTTTAGAGCCCTGACCGCCGCCGCCGGTATCTTGGACCCTGTTCTCGATAACGATTTTTGAAATATATAGAAATGTAATTAACATCCTTGGAAAGTGAAATAATGAGATAATTTTCTGATTCTGTTTACTGTAGTGGGTCATATACTTTTATGCACTATAACTCGCAGTTAGCTCCTATAGTCCTCTTAGACCTGATATATCCTCAATTTCTAGCGGGTCCCATCCCCCTGCGCGTGCGCGAGGCTGAGCTGCCGATAGTGAGCGACGCCGAGTGCATTCGCAAGGTCAACGCAGTCACGGAGAAGATCTTCATCCTGCCGGCCAGCTCCTTCTGCGCAGGTGGCGAGCCCGGCAATGATGCTTGCCAGGTTTGTAGCAGATGGATTTATTTAGCGTTATGCTTTTGGGCCACTGATGGCAGCATAGAAGATGGAGCATGCTTTACGAAACAGAGGCCAAGCCACGAGTTAAGCCTACTGGAGCCATAAGTTTTGAGAAAGAGAACTCTGGAGTCCTGGTTATAGTCAGTAAAAGTCTGACATACCATCCCACTCTGACGTAGGCGAGAAAAGTCTTGGGATGATTTTTCGCTAGAGCTTACTTACATGCAAACCCTAAATTTACTGTTCACGGACGCGTAACTTCATAGACGCGACAAGACGGCTCGCTAGTGTCGCTTCATCGCCGCGTAATGATGAATACGCGTTCATGAAGCTACGCGTCCGTGGACAGTACGCCTTAATTTTCCAAATTTGACCTCTGTATATCGTTACTTTACTTCATTTCTGTATACGTCCACAGGGCGACGGTGGCGGACCCCTAGTGTGTCAAGACGACGGTTTCTACGAGCTGGTCGGGCTGGTCTCCTGGGGCTTCGGCTGCGGCCGGCAAGACGTGCCAGGCGTCTACGTGAAGGTGTCCTCATTCATCGGCTGGATCAACCAAATCATATCCGTCAACAACCTATAGTACACCGCGACTAATCTAGAGTTTCTAAAGTAGGCTCGGTTATATTGGCGAGTTCGGTTAGGCCGGTAATATACTGACGCAGGGGCGCCGACTTCGTAGGTGCTCGGGGGTTCGAGCACCCATGAGAAATAAACAGTGGGTGCCGAGCAACCCTAAGAATAAACTTCAATAAACAGATCAGTAATCGCGTTTTAGGAATGGCCCTTTCAGCTCAGTGGTTCAGAGCGCCAGTAGAGACGCAAGGCACACATAATTAATGATTAAGTAGGCAGTATGTAGTGTGCATTTCTCTTCTCACACTTCGCCACTTTTTCGAGACATCAATTGAGCATGAGCACCCACGAGGTTTTCTAAAAGCTGGCGCCCCTGCACTGACGCTGTAAGTAGTTACTTATCAGTGTGTTTATGGCTATATGTATTAAAGCTGGATTCGCTGGTGTTCAGGCCTGATTTAAAAAAAAGTGTGCGGGATCCAGAATTCGTGGAGTTATGGACTCTGTTTTTGCACAGTGATTATTCACTGTGCATAAACCTACTGTTAAACTGTTTTGGTGTGTTACGGAATTACAGGATAAAAATGCTAGATGTGAATGTCACCGAACTAGAAATACTGTAAGTTGGTTATAAATCTAGCGAGATTATAAACACTATTTATATTGTGTTCATAGGGTACCTACTTGCCTATTTATTTTTGTACTAAACCACAATAAACACTAAAAATAAATTCTTTTTCTGAAAACAGCTTCAAAATCGGTTGTAAAATAAAGCAGCAATTAGCATTTCAAATATTTGTATCAGGAAGAGTGGACGCGTGGTGGCGTCAGGGCATATCGCTCTCTTTTTTACGCGCGTAACTTGATGGCGGTGACGTCACATTTAAGTTGCTCATTCTTTTTTTTTGTTACTTGACAGTAACAAAAACCTTACCTTAAAGTTACCTTCCACTAGATTTGAAAGTCTTCTGATTTAATTAATTTTAAACGCATTTGAAATATTCTTTCTATTTATGGTTTTGGAAAAGTTATTTTTTGATACAAAAGATAAAAAATTAAGTCAAGTACCTAATAATTTAAAATTTAATAAATAGGTACCAATCAAATTGGATAGGCAACAACCAATTTAGAATATATCTGTGTGTTATCAAGAAGAATCTCATACGATTTATCCAGTACTTACAGTGTTACCATAAACACGGTGACATGAATTATTTTACATGGCAACTAAGTCATGTCAATTTAATAAAAAGTATTTATAAAAAGAGGTGCTTTATTACATATGTTAATAAGTGTCACATTTGGTACGGGCACAGTTATTGTCTTATCATGAGACATCAGAAAAAAAACTGCTTGTCATTTTTTTTTATGCTTTCTCATATAATCTTGTTGGAAAACGGAAGTCCTGTAGACTTGTTTTTCTAGAGGTAAATTTAAAATTTTCTTTTTTTTATGGGTCATAGTATTTCAGAAACAATTAAATCAATCAATCTACAAGGATGTAACCCTCGTAGAATTAGGACTTACTATAGTAAAATGACTGTATATCTGCATTTAAATAATATTTATTTTAAATTATTACTATTTAGTAGTATTCGATAGCTGTCGTTTACGCCGCAATGTAAATAATTACAAAATAATTTCTTTAGTTTTAAGTTATTTATTTGTTTAGTGTTACGCTATTTATTTTTATCGACATTTAGACATTGTCCCACCATCTTCTCAGTCAAGGTAAAACTCGAATTTATTTTGTTTTTATTCCAAATTGTATGCTGGTGTTTAAAGTCCACATTTTTTTTATTACTCTTTTTAGTCACGAAACACGGTTCTAAGGCTAGGGCTTTCTACTTTTGACAATTCGTGAAGTCGCGATAGATAATAGGTCGACTTTAACGAGTTGCAAGTATTTTAAATAAATAAATAAAAAAACATTACCCTACATTTTGGGTTCCGCAGTCAAAAATATCTATATGAATCTAGCAATCAATTTAAAGGTATTATAAAAGTGTAAAATCTCTAGATGTTATTTTAGCTTTTTTTTTTTGTACAATAAATAGCATCGTGGTCACAGGTAGAAAGCCGCTGCATACAAATATTTGCAAAAAAATAATAATAAATAAATGCGTCCCCGTAAATAATAAATTAATTTATTTTAGCAATACATAAACAGATAATCTTAGGTATAGTACGAAAAACCAAACAATAACTATTATTTATATTATATTTACATACACAATTAGTATTTCTAGTTATTTATACAAATTATATGGAATGTGTTTCTGCCTGCACTTTGGAAAGTTATAAATGTTACCTTTTTATCTATTTTACGAGAACTTAACATTTTTTTTTTTTTTTAAAAAACCCCGTAGGTTCAGAGTTCGGGATACTTAAATATTTTTAAATTATATTATTGCTCACTTTTGACCACTATCTCACTTGATGGTAAGCGATAATGTGGTCAACGATGGAGCTCATTTGTCAAGAAGTAACTTATTGATTATTAAATTAAATGCCCCCAGGTTGTAGCTATCAAAACACATAATTATTGTATTTTGTAATTTTATACTAAAGCAACAGCTTTTTTTTAACAAGAGGAGTCGACTTCCGACCATAAATAACAGAAGTCATTTAAAACTGATCTATAAGGCGGGCAGAATCTGTTAGATATTTTATTTATTTTATACGTAAAGGGCTATGCTGTTAAAATACACATACAATCGATGTGTTTTTCGTAGAGTATTCAGCCATAAATGTCGGATTATAAATAAACTATTTATTTGTAGTTTTACATCGGATTCCACCACCATATGTTTTAAATTCAAATAAATAAAATCATCATCATCATATCCGATAGACGTCCACTGTCGGACACAGACCTCCCCCAGCATCCATTTAAAAAAATAATTATATTTAAATTTAGAACTCTATACATTTGTCATACACAAAACAAACTTTAAAAATAAAAGCTTGTAATGACTTTTGCCTAAAGGACAATAGTTCGATTTCCATCACAACTCATATTTTTAAGGAACTATAAAAGAAAAATGGTGATTCAAATTATTCCCAATTTATAAAATCATTCTCGAATTGAAGTTTTTTTTTTTGTTTTGATAACATGTTTGTGGAATATCACAAGTATTTTTTTTTTTTTAATTAGATTGAGTTCTTGTCTTGTAACTACTGCTGGAAGGCAAATTAAAGTTGTGGTTTGTATATTAGTACGAAAAAAATTTGTAGAGTCTGTCTAATACGTCAACCGACTTGTGTGATTATTAGAGCAAAATGAAATCTAATGTATTCAACGCTGGTTCAATAATCAAGGTTGATTAAGAGGTATTGATTATTGTTTACTACTAGAAGAACCTAATACAAAGTATCGAATATAAGTACATATTTTTTCAATAATTAAATATTGTACAAAATTCCCAAGTCAGTTGACTTTTTAGACAGTACTATATCAGTAATCTGGTGGAATCTGGTATCTCACCTAGTGAGGTTGTAAATATTATTGTGCTGATGAAACAGGCTGATTTGATATTTCGTGAGATATGAGTCGAGTATGATTTTGGTTATCAATTGTCAGTTCCACTGTTATTACTTACATCATATACTACTTGGAATGACAAAAAAGATATAAGTTTAATAATACATGTATTATTTTTCATACACATAGTTCGCGTAATACGAATCAACCTAGCATCAGCTCAATCATTGTAAATGTAGAGACTCTATATGCTAATAAATACGATAAAATTATCTAGTGTTTTATTTATCCAGTTGGTATAGGAGTGGAGGACTCGATTGACCATTCACAGTGCTCGAAATCTCTACTCCTCATCAGAGGAAACAGTTTGTGTGGAGCGGACTGCAGCTGAGCGCTTTTAGAAATATAAAAAATGAACATGCGGCGAGTCAGACAGAATTGTAGATGTGAAGAACGTATTTTTCGACATTCAACCCTTCATCATCATCATCATCCTGCCCTTGTGCAGTGTTATTGCGTCAACACATTTTTTTCTGCCATTCATAGTTCAACTCAGAGGTATATAAGTTTGGTGACTTAGCGCGCACGTTGAAGTCGCTGCGTGGCGGAAAGTTTGTTTGAACCGTATCAGATCGCTTCGCAACCACAATCGCGTAGCATCGCCCACAACACTGCGTTATATTACTTTTTTACTGTTTCACCCTACCTTAGCTTTTGAGACAAATAAAAATGAAAATCCAGAAAAATAATACTCAGTGTTATATTAGTAAATTATATTTTATTCAGAGCTTACACTCATGTGAATACAGAAAAGCGTAGTAACTAATTTTGTATTAAATATATCAAATATTTGCTTCATTTTATACACTAATGAGCGGGTATTTTAACTATATAATAAAAATACGAGACAGAAAAGCTTGGCAACTAGTATTATTACGACACAAAGAGCCATATTAAAAAAAAAAGTGATTTGCAGGTTCTTAATTAAACTTTTTCTATGGAGAATTTGAATTTAGAATTCTAAATTGAATAAAAAAAACATGGATACCGAGTTTTATAAATAAAGTTTATACTGCAAAAATAAAATGCATGATGCCAAGGTTGCTATTTATAAGCTAGAATGAATTTTAAATACTTTTTAAACATGGTTAAAATATTGTCTAACAAACTATGCTTTACTAACTAACTTAGTTATCAATTCACATGCACTCAGCACACATTTGATGTGAATAGGGATGGGCATTCAACCCGGTTAAAACCCGCTTATTAGGTTTAAACCCATTTCCAGCCCATCTCTAGATATGTAGGAATAATATAACTATCTAAAACAATATAGCAAACATTATAAATCTTAATATATAATAGTGAAATTAAAATTTTATTTAAAAAATCGAATATATGATGAATTGTATGTAGGTAATTGTTAAAAATACTTTTGGACATATTAAAATGACGTGAAAGATATAAATGAAGTCTTAGAAATAATAAATATCAAGATAAATTATGGTCTAGCATTTAAATACTACTGTAATTCTGTACCTCAGAGGTAAACAACAGTAACTCCACTTTTTTGAAAAAAAATTGCACAGTTAAAATCGTAAGAACCAGTTCTACGTAATGGTATAGGACATCAACTCCTACGACATCTAGGAAGAGAAATATCCAATCGTATATGACAAAAACATATCAGGCATAGGACTTAAAATGATGATAAGATTGTTTACTCCTCAGCTTTACGCGCACTTATTGTTGTTCTAAACTTTATTGTAATTATGTGTAATTCCATCTAATAATTATAAAAAATACAATTGAGTTTGTTTCAATATCTTTAAAGCAATTATGTTAAAAATACATTTAAAGTTACTACCCGCGCGTTTTTGCCTCTCCTGTAAAACTTACTTTTTGGCACATACTGTTGTCTACCTCTAAGATACAGAATTATTTTAGGTTAGACAGTTGACGGAATATTATTTTTATTTTAACCGCTTGCGTCTTACTGGTCAGACCAGTGTATTCGTGTCCTATCCGCCAGGGTCGTGTGTTCGCGTCTGGGTACTCGCATCTCGGTCAGCTCTTCTGTGCCCATAAGTGACAGAAGAGCTGACGAGATGAAGTATTTGGTCGTGGATGTACGACCCTAGCGGAGTAAACGCGACAGCGTTTGTCGGATATATTCGAAGTAGGGTTAAAATATAAATAATTTTTTTTTTTCTCAGTATTTACCTCACGCAAAAACTCGAGAATTAATTAAAATTGTTCGTAAATCTCGTCTAACGATTAAAAAAAAAGAGTAATTAAACTACATCATGTTTCATTCTCGTCAAAATATATTTTACAGTTCGTCAACTGTCATATTATTATTATAATATAACTAACTATGAATACATGTCGACAAACAAAAGCGCAGACACACTGAATACATACTTCTTATAAAAATAACATTTTTATCTAAATCCGTATATTTTAATTTTTTTAGCAAATCGGTGAGATTTTCCGATGAAAATGGCGAATACTTATTGCCGCTGAAAACGTTCGGTGATACCATTTTTTTTACATTGTTTTGATGAATAAACACTATAAAGGTAGAACTACACACACCAAACTGGGCGTATCGGTCTCCATAGTTTATATGGAAACTAGATTTGTAAAGCCACACTTGATCCACGCGACATCGTACGTACCATCGCGGTCATTTCTGCCTGACCATTTAAACAATTTTTCGCTTGAATCATGCGGCGCGGCGCCAAAACCTTTAAAGTTTTCGTTTCGTGTGCAAGCAAAAATGAACTTAGCGGTGGTCAGGCGGAAGTGTCTTCGACGGTACAAATCAGGCGTGTTACAGTTGTGCGTCGGTCTAATCTAGTTCTAGTTTTAGACTTTTTAAACCAGGAGAGGCCTCACCATGACGTGTTAAAATGTCAGTTGTACGAGCGAGAAAGAGATGGAGCTTTACACCCATCACAATTCAGTTTAGGTCGTAAAATGGATCGCGTTATAGGTCGTGGTAGGGTTTCTGAGCCGCACTTCCAGTATAAGCTGGTCTCTTAATCCATCGAAACTCCGTTCTACGCAAGTCCAGCTCAAGGTGTTATCTCCAGAGGTCGGAATTAGGTTGAGTTATTTATGTACTTGCATTGAAATGTTGACATTAATATGGATTGTCCTGAAATTTCTAATGAGAAATCCCTTTTGGTCAACAATATTACAAAAAAAATATAATAAAAACCTCAAAGATAGATAAAACAAATATAATTAATTAAAATACAATTGTTATTATTATTTTAATTTATAAAATAAACTACGTCAACTGAGGTGAGGTTAACCAATTTATACACTTCCTCCTCCTCGTCATTAATGCAGGAAGAACTTTTTATTTTTGCTATATTTCTGATAGTGTCATAAAAAAATCTGATCTTTAAAATTAATTTCGGGATTTGAGGCATATCTACTTTATTCTTTCGCTGTAAGCAATTGGTACAAGTACTTAAATACCTGTAGCTAATACCAACACAAAATAGATAAGTACAGAAGTCAATCTACATACTGTGCGCGCTCTCACAACGCACACATAGACACCACTCACGGACACGATATCTCGGAGCGCCTCGGCCCGCTCGTCGAACAGTTGCGGCTCAAACGCTCATTAGTGTGCGTCCACCGAGCGTAAGTATAAAAAGTGAAGTACATACATGAGATTGTCTTCTGTACCTATCTATTTTAAGATTCCGACCTCTGGTTATCATCAATATGGAATTTATACAAAGAAGGATTTATTTAAAAAATCAAGCATAACTAGCGCCTCAAGCGGCGACAATTCGCAACTGAACACATTATCTTTACGCCATCTAAACTATAGGTACAAGGCAGTATACTACGGTATATTTACTGCGGCGTCAGTTAGCGTTCCGTTCCACTAGAGGTTTCTTGTGGGACGACGGCGCGGGTAGCTTGGAAGGCTTCTTGCCTGAAATGGAACGTTCCGCGTTCTCTTTGGCGTTTTCTTGTTGCTGTAAAAGAAGTTTGGATGATGGTTAGAACTTATGGATTTATGGACATATACATTTACCCAATACTAGCTGACCCGGTAAACGTTGTTTTGCGGGTATGAAAAATAAATGTTGGCTGATTCTCAGACCTACTCAATATGCTCACAAAATTTCATGAGAATCGGTCAAGCCGTTTCGAAGGAGTACGGGAACGAACATTGTGACACGAGAATTTTATATATAAGATTATGTGTTACCAGGGGGCCACAAGTGCAGAGGCATTCATTTCCAAACAAGCGTGTCTTCGACATAGTCTTTAGCCTTGTAATGTGCTTTTTTGGTTAAGACACGCTTAATATGGGTTTTGAACTTTCCTTCGCTAAGTTCAGTCACCGCTTTTGGTAGCTTGTTATAAAAGCGTATGCTATTTACTAAAAATGACTTACTGGTCTTGGTTTACTACTATCTAAAACGTGTCGCTTTGTTCAAATTTTAAAGTTCAGTGTTTTAATTATTGGAAATTTGATTTCTAGACGACAATGTATTGTAACACTAGTGTAGTTGACTACATCAGCAAAGCTGGCCGAGAAGGCCGACTCCATGCATTTGCTGCTAAAAATTACAAGACAGAACATTCAATAAACAAAGTAACTGGTAATTAGTGACCAATAATTATACACGTGATTGTAGTCATGATGACAAATAACTTTCCTGAAGAAACTTTTTTTTTACACTAATTATTTAACTTATATTATTTATCCGGAACATGTAGGTATCTATACTGATTACATACACCGATGGGTTTACAAGCGGTGCGGGTGCACTCTGACTATTGTAGGTAAGGTACATGAGATCATGGCGTTACGCGGCTAACAGCTGAGAGGTCAAAGGCGCGCGCGCGCGAATTTGCGCGAACAGCTGTTTCGTTATTGTGATAACACTAATGAGTATAAGAAAAAAGTTTCTTTGGGAAAGTTGTCTGTAATCATGAGTACAATCGTGTGTATAAGTATTGGTCATTAATTACCAGTCACACTATATAAAGGAAGACATGGCTCAAAGGACTTAGTATCCAAGCCAAAAACATTATTTCTTAAAAAAATTACGATAAATGCGTTGTTTCAGTTTAGTATATTTTGTATGGTTACCTTCTTCATAGTGTAGAGTATGTCAGTCTCGGAGGTACTCTTGACGATGTGCGTGTTGCGCGCGGCGGGTGCGCTGGGCAGCGGCGGCGACGGCGCCGCGAACACGGCCGACTCGTCCGACGCCGAGCACTCCGAGTCGCTGGCGCCGCCCGCCTCCTGCGAGGACTCTACTACGATGCAGTCCTGGGGACAGGGGGGAGTTCATTACCATACTGTACATGCTTTCACCGCTATCTCACCTGATGGAAAGCGACGATGCGGTCGACAATATATATATATAATAATATATTCTACAACTATCACATAACGCCGTCTAGTCCCAAGCTAAGCAGAGCTTGTGTTATGAGCACTAGCCAACTGATAAACATACTTATATATTTCTAAATACATGCATATTATAGATAAATTACACCCAGACACAGAACAAATGATTATGTTTATCACACAAACATTTGTCCTGGTTGGGAATCGAATCCACGACCTTCGGCATAGCAGTCAGGGTCACTAACCAACAGCTAACAACTAGACCAACAGGCCAGTCAAACGCTGGAACGCGCTTACCTAGAAGAAACCTATTCACTCTCGACTTAAAGACTCCCGGGTTGTAGCTATTAGGAAACACAGACTCTGGCAAGGAATCGACAAAAACTTGTTGTCGGACTGTTGTAAACATACAGTGCTAAGGGTCATGACGTATTTAAATGTCAATCATACGAGCGAGAATAAGGGAATAATAATAATAATTTATTCATACATAATCTTGTTACAGATGGAGCAAAATTTACAATTGCTATGTTGATATAATCCTTTTCCGTGATTAGGCTATGTGACACCTAAACTAGGACATACATCCTGTATCTTAGGTGTCAGCATTCTACTGGGGCCAGGGTTATCCGAAAGGGCGCTCGAGCCCCGGTATGAAGGCTAGAAGGAACGGGGTGGGTCTTTTAGTCAGTAAGAGTCTGACACTATTTCCCGCTCCGCCCAAGAGCAGGGGTTGTCATTGGATGATTTTTTCCCACCATAAAAAAAAGGTGTCAGCATTTCTTCCTGGCTATTCACAAAATGCAACTTACATTTATTTCGATCATGCGATAGCGAGAGAGGATTGCAGCTATACACTCTATATATATTTCCATTCTTTTAACAGATTAGTTTAGGTCGTCAAATGAATCGTGTTAATCATTCGTGGTAGGTACTCTGTTCGAAGGTAGTGGTATAGACGTCGATACAGTCATGTTCGTAGTACTCACATCATCGTGGTTCTGCCGCATGGCGCGGAACCTGGCCAGCAGCCGGTCGTGCGGAGACGTAGCTGCCAGCATACGCGGGTAGCGGTACTCCACGCGGGACGGCGTCTTGCCTGCAAACCAATTCGGTGTTTAGCTCTCGGATATTCTCATTCATTTGTACTATATATAGAGTTATTTTTAAAACACTGGCAACCTCTCACGACTATGTTACTAACATTATAAACAACAACTTTTGTTCTATGACTTTTAAGAATTTATCATATTTTAGTTCATTAGATTTTCATACACAAGTATTTTTTTTAAATTGAACGTTCTAAATATTACGAAGTCTATGCGAAGCAAGCGATAGTACAATAGCGGAGGGGAGTGGGGATCAGGCGGCGGAGTGCTTGATGCGCTTGCAGTGCGTCATACAGACGTAGATAGGTATAGCAAAATACAGAGTTGAAATGTGTTAGATAGAACAATTTGTTTTTGGTAAATTAATTATGTTTTGTAAAAAGTCATAGAACACAAGTTGTTGTTTATGATGTTAGTGACACAGTCTTGTAAGGTTATTAGTGTTTTACAAATAAACCTGTATAATTATTCTATTTGTGTGTCTTTTTCGTCAGTTTATTCACTATAATAATAAGCAAATAAAAATTAACTAATATTAAGTAATGGATCATTGGAAAGAATTAAGGGAGGCCTTTGCCCAGCAGTGGGACAATATAGGCTAGCTATAATAATAAGTAAACGCAATATTATAGGCTTTTAATAAACTAGTGCGCTTCTTTATTAACTATTGCATCGCTGCTTACCATCAGGTGGAATCACAGTAAAGCACTAGTTTACATCATTAAAAAATTCGAAAAAAAAATTATTAAAACTTTATACACTAGTAGTAAACACTGTACAAAGGCGGACTTAATGTTTTGGGTATATTCTACCAGTCGACGTTAGTATGTGCAATTATAATAAATATTATTATTATTAACTATAGCAAGTGTAGACTTGAGTGGGAGAGAAAGAGAGAGGGGGGCTGTTTATCCCGATAAAGTAAATAGTTCCTACGGTCCTTTAAACTCAAGATCAGATTAGCAAGGATAAATAAAAAAAGGTTAATACAAATTTAATAATGTATTTCTGTCTTGTATTTGTATCAGTACATTTTGTTATTAATTACTAGCTTTTGCCTGCGGCTTCGCCCGCGTATGTAAAAGACCATCTCTCTTTCTCCCCTTTTCTCACTTTTTTTTTTTTATAAAAAAATTAGCCCATGTCCATCTCCAGGGTCCCAACTATCTCTGTACCAAAATTCATCAAAATCGGTTTTGCCATTTAGGCGTGAAGACGTACAAACAAATTAACAAACAAACTCACTTTCGCTTTTATAATATTATAAAAGGATTTATATTTTCTAACTTAAATATGGATTTTGTATCTGAAGCAAATAAATAAACAAAAACGCCAAATCACCTGTAGGAGAATACACCTTATACTCCTCGCTGAGGTACCGTCCCTCCAGCTCGGCGTGCCTGGCGAGCGCTTCACACAGCTGTGCCTGTAACCTCTCCACCGTCTCCCTCGCAGCTGCACACGAGTCCGCGTGAGATGCTTGGTGTGCTTGCGCCTGGGAGATCAGCTCGCCCGTCGACGTGCTCAGGGAGGACAGCTGAGACACGGCTGCACTGGAGTTTGCCTGAAAGAGATATGGATGAGGAAATGGTATAGATCAACAAATGCGTGTCGGACTCGCCCAAGAAGGGTTCCCTAGCAGCGAGTAACATAATATAAAAATTCTTGTATTTCGTTGTAACTTTTATCAATGTTTTAATAAATCATCAATTTTCTTTGAGGTTTGCATGGTAATGTATACCATATATTTTTTTAGTTTTATCATTCTCTTATTTAGTTACAGGGGGGGAGGACGACCACGACACACTTTTGAGTTTCAGAGTATGGGGACACCCAAAATCTATTGTTTTTTTTTTATATTTTTGCATGAAAATCAATGCGGTTCACAAAATACATCTACTTAAGTTTCAACAGTGTAGCTCTTATAGTTTCAGGAAAAAGTGACGGTGACATACGGACAGACACACATGACGAATCCATAAGGGTTCCGTTTTTGCCAGTTGGCTACAGTACCCTAAAAATAAGGGCTGGCATCCGGTCTCATGTAGAGTAGCACCAACACACTTCTGAGCGTGGTGTTGGATAGTGGACAGCCAAATCCTAAAGCAGTGGTCGATCATGTACAAAATAATAATCATTTTGGATTATAATAACATAGTTATATGGTAGTACTAACATAATATGAACTTGTTTCATTACTGTATGCTAGCATAGTCAGCCTTATAATGTCCCACTGCGGGGACTCAGGCCTCCTCTCTAGGAGAGGGAATGGACCGTAATCCACCACGCGGGCCCAGTGCAGGTTGGTGAATGTCAGTTTTTGGTTCTAGGACATGCCGGTTTCCTTACGATGTTTTCCTTCACCGTTTTGAGAGCAGTGGTGATGAAATAAATTACACAAAGTGATGCGCCTGGCTGGGTTTGAACCTCCCAGAGAGGAGGCCTGAGTTCCAGCAGTTGGAACATTAAAAAGGCTGATGATGATGATGACGACAAAGAAACATTGTTTTCGTATCGTGAAGCTGTCTGAATTTTATGATTATCCAAACAATGATGATAAGAGAGACACACAGATAGGCCTGTTGGTCTAGTGGTTGGTGAACCTGACTGCTATGCCGGAGGTCGTGGGTTCGATTCCCACCCAGGACAAATATTTGTGTTATGAGCACGATCATTTGTTCTGTGTCTGGGTGTAATTTATCTATAATATGTATGTATTTAGAAATATATAAGTAAATGTTTATCAGATGTTTAGTACCCATAACACAAGCTCTGCTTATCTTGGGACTAGACGGCGTTGTGTGATAGTTGTGGAATGTTATTATTATTTTATGATTATCCAAACGATGATGATAAGAGATGTGTGCTCACCTCAATTTTACTGACGAGCGCGTCAGTGATCTGCTTGGTGTTGTCGACGATGTTAGTGAGCGTGCTGTCAGTGTCTTGCACGAACTGCTTGCACGTCGCCTCGTCTGTCGATATCACGTTCGATACTTCTTGCTGTTACACAAAAATAAAATTATGTTTTAATCAGAACTACATGGACTTTATAAGACACTTTGACCCCAGAGATTGGCTCTGAGTTTCCTCTCAGGGTAGCTAGCTAAGAAACACCGGATTAATCTAGTTAAAAGTGACGAAAAAATTTTCGTGATAAGTGTTTTTAAAAACTTATTTGCAAAATAAATATCATTTACAGGTACAAACGTGAAGCCTTGGAATACTTTGTACATATGATAGCGAGAGCGAAGCCTAGGGTACTATGCAGAGATAAGTGGAGTTCTTACACGTTATTAAGTTTAGCCGAGCCAATAGGCTGGGGTATTGAATTA
The DNA here is from genome assembly GCA_929112965.1 of Mythimna albipuncta. NCBI lineage: Eukaryota > Metazoa > Arthropoda > Insecta > Lepidoptera > Noctuidae > Mythimna > Mythimna albipuncta. The sequence goes on along the minus strand of OV815979.1, from coordinate 18,884,264 downwards.
AATTGTTACGCCATTAAATTTGAACACGCCATATTTTCGAGGAAATAATGAGTTGCATCCTATAATTAAAACGCATTGCTGTTCGAAACATTTAGAATGGTGGTACGTACCCAGGCCTAGTAGAATCTCGAAACATCTACATATGTACATACCACTATTATTATTCAAATAATAGGTAAGGTAGATAAGGGAAATGGTACTTTCCGCCATTAACAATAGAGTCGAAGTTCGCGTGAAAGTGATTCTTGGTACGTTGTGCAACAAAAATGATTTATGGCCCACGACTCGACTTGTTCTAGATTGATCTTGAGACGTCGGTATCTTTTTTTTTTTTTTTATAAACGACGTTGGTATCTAGAATTTTTTTCGCTCCGTATATAAATACGAGTCCCCGACCGGATACGAGTCAGTTTTGATTTCGACTGCAAACAAGAGCGAACTACTTAAGTGTGTGAAGATATTTTATCTAACGACCTAAGCGATAGTGTAACGGAACTCTAGTGTTCATTGCGATTCGGATTATTGTTGACTGAACAAATTTGTAATTGTTTATGGTGAATAAAGCTCTCTGCAAGTAAACCGGCATTTAATTACCCAGAAGAAGTTTGAAAGTGGCGCCAGTGACTGAAAAGTTTAAAGGGAATCGTTTGTCTTGGTATGGTCATGTAAAAAGGAGGGATGAAACGCCTAAAAAAGTTGAGTTTACAGTTAGTGGATGGATGGAGAGGGAGAGGGAGGCCAAAGAAAAGATGGATACATTGTATGAGAAGCGATATGAAAGAAAAGGGGGTTAGTGATAGCGTGACGAGTGACAGGACAGAATTGAAGAAAAAAACGTGTTGCGCCGACCCCAAATAAAACGGGACAAGGGCAGGAAGATGATGATGATACGCAACAATATTTAATTAATAATAGGTGGTCTTAATAATAGGTAGCCTACTATTCTTTCTACCCCAAATAACACATTTTAAGTACTTGTTTAGTTACCTCAACTTGCACCCTGGTCTGTTCCAGCACTCGAAGCATCTCATTGGTGATGTGTTCCACCACCTCGACCACGTTCTTACTGAATATCTCCATGTCGACATTGATCGCGTTTGTACCTGAAGAAGAAAATAAAAAATATAAATACAGGGTTATTTGAAAAACACTGGCAACATGTCAGGTCTATGTTTACTAACGTCATTAACAACAACTTTTGTTCTATGACTTAAAAAAAAACTGTCATATTTAAGTTCATCAGCCATTCTGCTTTAGCAAAAACATAGCATCAGCTTTATAATATTTCCCCTACTGGGACTCAGGCCTCCCTAGGAGAGGGAATGAGCTGTAATCCGCGGTCGTAATGGGGCGGTCCAGTGTGGATTGGTAGATGTATTCTGGTAGTCTAAACAAGAAACTTGGAAAAATAGGCACATACATATAATGATTAATAAATAAATGAACACAACTTAAACCTCCAGAAACTTATACACATGTTCAGTCATCAAATTACGACAAAATACCTATCAAAACCTGCAATAGTCATACATCTAATTATGGCAAATTCAAAGGCAATACTTTCTTAAAAAAAGCAAAAGATATACCTTCCTCAAACTCTTTGCCATACTTCTTGACGTCTTTAGCGCACTCTTCTCTCTCGGTCTGCCACTCCTGCAGATCTCCTTCGGCCATCTCCATCTCCTCTCTATCAGCCTCTGCCAGTATCTCCTGCAACTCTTTACAACGCTGCTTCGTATCTCTTAACTCCTTCTTCTGCATCTCTATTTCCGTAACTTTCTTTGCTAGTCTGTCTTCTAAAGCCTGTTTCTCTGTGGCCACGTGTCTGGCTAGTTCTTGTTCTAGCAGTCTGTATTTCTCTTCCATCCATTCTTGGAGTCTGTTCTCTGTTTGCTGGCGTTCGGTTTCGATGTCTGATAGTTGTTGTGTGAGGAGTTGTTCGCGGCGTGTAGATTCTTCTTCCATTTCCTATCAAATATTGTACTTATTGATATAATTCGTAAAGTAGGTATTGTAAATTAAAATTGTATTGTATAATGCTATTAGAGATTTTCTTGTGCACCCAAATAGGCCGTTGTAAACACAACCTGGTAAAATAGGGGATTGTAGGCCCCATCGGTGCGAGTGGGGTCCTACTGACCAGACGATTCAAATGCCTACTTTTTTTTAAATTAATATAAACTAGCGCTTGACTGCGATCCTACCTGATGGAAAGCAATGACGCAATCTGATGGTGAGGTGCACTAGTTTATGAGGTCTATATCCAACAGTGGGCATCAATCATTATAGCGCCTAAATGGCGACATTTGGGGGATTCTTATGTCCAACAGTGGGCATGGGCAATTATAGCGAGGGGAGGCCTATGTCCAACAGTGGGCATCAATAATTATAACGCCTACATGTGGTGACACTTGGGGCAGGCTTATGTCCAACAGTGAGCATAGGTCATTATAGCGAGAGGAGGCCTATGTCCAATAGTGGGCATCAGTCACTATAGCGTCTAACGGCGACACTTGGGGGAGGCTTATGTCCAACCATGTGCACCGATCATCATAGCGACACTTGGGGGAGGCTTGAGGAAGCTCGAGTCTAATCAAGATAGCGAAATCGAGATTTTGGCTGAGGAAAGTTAGAGTATCTATTATCTTATTTGTATTCACCACTCGTACATTTTTTTGTATTTCGCCCACAATAATAAAACTTGTTTTTTTCAATTTCATGAAATTAACCGAAACAATTAATAAAATATTCGAAAGATTTTCATGGAAAGAAACAATTGTTTCTTTCCGGAATTTTCAACACTAGTGTTGATTGAGTATAGGAAGGTTGACTTACCGCCAGACGCGCCTGTGCCTTATTAGCTCGTCGCAGCACGTGCGCGCGTCGGCTGTCGCGCTGTGTGCGCTCCGCCGCGGCGCGCGCCGAGCAGCGCTGCTGTGCGCGCGCCTGGAAGCTGCCGTGCGCGCGCTGCACGGACGACACGCGGGCGCACACGCCCGAGTACTGGGGGGACGGGGAACGGTTACAATAATAACAAAACAACCGCTGTGTGCTCATCGCAAAACTTCACCCGAAAATATTAAACCCATTCATCACGTCCGATTCGCTTCGTTCATCGTTGCACCATACCCACGTAGGCCACTCCAATAGAGAATCAATTGTTTGTTCCACTCACGTCGCATAGCTTCGCACCGCCAGCACCAGATGTTTATTTAATTTTATGCTTATTTTATCTAAAATTTCATCACCTTCTTCCTTTTGTAGCTAAAAAATTATTAATGCTCTATTCATTTCGTAAACACATTTTAACACTGATCGCTACCAAAAGAAACTAAAATCATGACTCGCCGCTTAAACCCGAAGACTACGGATAAAATGAACGTGCACACGCTGCCCACGGCGGGGCTACAGACACCGAGTGCCGCGACGAGCGGGGAAAAACGACAGTGCTGCTCTACACTACTCGCAAACTTAATGACGAATACAATAGTATAGAGAGGCACTTCGGCTTACCTCGTCAAACTTTACCTCGCCTCGGGCGATATCCACTTGTTGTCGGTTCTTGCGCCCGATCAAAGGGAATAATGCAGAGCCAATGAGCTCTTCGCGAATTAGAACGAGTGTGCAGTGTCGTACTTTGGAATTTAGCCCAAGTTTCTAAAGTAGTTCGCCGAGGAACTTCGCTAGTAGTGTAGACTCACCCACTGCTGCACGAAGGCTGCCACATTCCCCTTGACGTCGACGGCCTGCGCGTGCTGCAGCGCCGTCACGAAGCTCTGCAGGAAGGCCACCAGCGCGGCCTGCACGGCGGCGCAGTGCGACGATACTGACGACTGCAGCGCGGAGCGGTGCGACGCGCTGGACTGCACGAGCGTCGAGTGGCTTTCTGATGTTGCGGATTTTATCTGGAAAGGTAAAAATAAGTCATCTAAACGCTTAACAGAGTTATTTGTGAAACACTAAAAACCTTGCAAGACTGTATTACTAACATCATAAACAACAACTTTAGTTCTATGACTTTTTACAAAACATAATTCATTTACCAAAAACAAACCTTCAAGATTTCGTTGTTCTATCTAACACATGTAACCTACATCTGTAAGACGCGCCGCATGCGCATTAAGCACCCCCGCCGCCCGATCCCCGCTCCCCTCCGCTATTGTACTATCGCTTGCTTCACATAGACTTCGTAATATTTAGATTTCGTTGTTCTATCTAACATAATTCAACTCTGTATTTTGCTATACCTATCTAAGACTGTATGACCCGACGCCAGTACATCAAGCAACCGATCCGAACAACCGAACCGAAACGATCTCAGATCTTCTCCGCTATTGTACTATAGCTTGCTTCGGATGGACTTCGTGATATTTAAAAGGTTCAATTTAAATATTTTTATTTATGTACGAAAATCTGATGAACTAAAATATGATAAATTTTTAAAAGTCATAGAACAGAGACTTAATTTTGTAAATATTTGTCCTTTATTAAGTTAAGGCGTGGCACAATAAAGTTGTATAATAATAAGTTTATGTTTATAAATTTACTAACATAGTCTTGAGAGGCTGTCAGTGTTTTACAAAATTAATAACCCTGTATTTTTGACAAGAAATAAATTTTACTGAAAAAACCGTAGAGGAGGCTAGAGATTTCTCTCCAGAAACATGGGTTATATATGTATACATAATATTATTGGTGGACCATACTTATAGTCATCATCCATCTTTACCGAGATCATGTCTTGCAATGACATGTGGGGTTACCATGATGTTCAAAGTAAGATTGTTTTAATCGTGTTTCAGTGCGGGTAAGAGATGGCGCTAGACAACCTGTATAGCTCTGTCTCTTACCCACACAGAAATAAGATTAAAACGATCTTACTTTAAACGTCATGGCATAGGTCATGATCTCGGTAAAGATGGATGACTGAGGATTTATGGTAAGATTGACTACCTCTGCTACCTGTTGCTGGAATGACCTACCACCGCCTTTTCATGCTACTAACTATTGGTACTTTTACAAGTATAACATTTATTACGAATCCAAAAGGAAACAACTAAGTAATTTACCGAGGGTCAGCACGGTTCGTATTGGTGATACTGTCGCTAGTACACAGCTCTTCTCTCTTATCTTGTTCATGCATTTATCGTTTTATATAACGCAGCATATACGGAGTTAGGCGTCTTTTTGGCTTCTATTACAACTTTGTTTATGTTACATTTATACAACTGTGTGAGGTACCACCAAAGACACTTCCGCCTGACCACCGCTAAGTTCCGCGAAACTTCAAAGGGTTTGGTTTGGCGTCGCGCCGCAGGACTAAAGCTAATTTTTTTTTAAGTGATCACACAGAAATGACCGCCATGGTACGATTAAATGTTTTGTTCTTTTTTTCTTTGTCTGTGAAGCTTGCGAAGACCTCGAGAAGGCTGACTCTACACGTTCTTACCTCATTCATAGTATCTGTGAAAGTCTGCACCAAGTTCTCAAGCTGTTGCTTGTTCTGTTCCTGAGTCTGCGTACTCGAAGTTGTGTACGTATCTGTACAGGAAATAATATCTCTTATTAGTTTTATTAGCAAACAACCTGTCAGTCACCAGGCAAATAAATACCTAGATTGTTTGTTGTACACCAAAAATAAAAATTACACAAGGAACCTAAAATTAATAGGGTGTCATAATAATAATAATATAATATTCCACAACTATCACACAACGCCATCTAGTCTCAAGCTAAGCAGAGCTTGTGTTATGAGTAGTAGACAACTGATAAACATACTTATATATTTCTAAATACATACATATATAGATAAATTACACCCAGACACACAGAACAAATGATCATGCTCATCACACAAAGATTTATCCTGGGTGGGAATCGAACCCACGACCTCCGGCATAGCAGTCAAGGTCACTAACCACTAGACCAACAGGCCTGTCAAACAATGACATGATGAAACAAAACAATGGGCGGTCTTATCGCTAAAAGTGATTTTTTACAGACAACTTTTGGATCAATTTAGCAGAGAAGGAGCAAAAAGATATAAGGTAGTTAGTTGTGAACTAATTTATTTACATATATGCAATGCATAAACTACTAAATAAAAAATAAAGGCTAAAGAAAAAAAAATTGATAGGGCTAATTTATTTCACCACCATTGCTCTTAAAATGGTGAAGGAAAACATTGCGAGGAAACCAGAATGTCCTAGAACGTTATATCCACCAATCCGCACTGGGCCCGCGTGGTGGAAAACGGCCCATTCCCTCCCCATTCTTCTCTCGTTACTCACTGAACGCCTGAGGGAGGACGATCCCATCGAGGTCAATCGCGGCGAAAATGGGTAATAATCTGATAATGTTGTGTGGGACTAGACGGCGTTGTGTGATAGTTGTGGAATATTATATTATATTGTATATTATTATTAATGTTCCCAGGGCCAACTTGGTTAGAGATCGCTCAAGACTTAGGTTTGGAAGGAGAAGAGGAGGCTTTTGCTTAGTAGCGAGATCCAAAATAGGTTTTTTCCCACAGTTAGGTAAAGACCTGTCTAAAGTCCTTCCAGACATTTTTCTACCGTGCCGTCTCGAACAAGTCTTCGTGGTATACGTCCAGCTTCTCGCCACCTCTTAATAGGCAGAGCTCGACTGCGGAAGGAAGGAATTCGCCCAGCTATGTGCATGCGGTTGACGTGACCCGTTCAATCCCATTTGAGCCTGGCAGAACATCTATTAGGCCCGATTTGGAGCGCAGCGTGTTATTCCATACTCGGTCTTTTTTTTACACTCAGAACGTTGCGGTCCATAGCTCTCTGGCAAACTCCAAGGCGTCGATGTGCGTCGGAATTGCATAACCTAATTCCGCCTAGCCCGTTCCATCATCGGACTACCAGACATACGGCTATGCGCCACCGGTATATGATCGATATCCCACCTACACGTACAAAACGTTTTGGGAATACATTCATTGTGCGTGCAGCTAGGGAGTGGAATTCCTTGCCGGAGTCTGTGTTTCCTGATAGCTACCCTGGAATTTCCATTAGGTGAGATAGCGGTCAAGCGCAAACCTATCAGCAATAAGAATAAACAAGGCAAAACTTTTGCAATTAAAAATAGGCATTAAAAATGCAGTACCGAGCAGTGGTGGCTGTGTGGTAACGGCCCCGGCTGTAAGATGGGCAAGGGAAGGTGAAGGAAAATCGTGATTAAAAAAATTTCAAAGACATGTGACATCCACCAACCCGCACTGAGCCCACGTGGTGGATTACGGGCCTTTCCCTCTCCTAGAGAGGAGGCCTGAGCCCCAACAGTGGGAACATTATGCATTAAAAAACTATAACAATAAGCAGTTACCTAGCGCGCTCTGCAGGTTGCTGAAGGCGGTGTTGACTGTGTCGGCGAAGTGGCGCACTCCCGTGCTGATGGTGCCGCGCTGCTCCTCCGACTCCTCGCGGTACGTGCGAGTTATTTGCAGGTTCGTCGACTCCACAGTTCTGGGGACACGAGATATTTATGTCAATTACTGCATGTTGTATAGGAAAAACTAGTGACCTGTCTCGGCTGTGAACGGGCGAATCTCGAGAACAGCTGAACCAATTTCGCTAATTTTGGTTATGTTTGTTACAGTGAGAAGGTTGTCATGAAAAAAAAAAATGAAAATTAGGATAGAATAAGGTAGAGTAGGGTAGAGTAAGGTAGAGTAGGGTAGAGTAAGGTAGAGTAGGGTAGAGTAGGGTAGAGTAGGAAAGAGTAGTGTAGAGTATGGTAGAGCAGTACCCCTAGCCAAGTTGCTAATCTGCAATAGTTAACGCTTGAAGATAGCTTCAAATGTACGGGAATGACGTAGTCTTAACGCTCAGTCACGTGGTCAGAACAAAAGAATTGGCGGCAAGGTCAACTCGAAGCGTTCGGCGCAAGCGAAACGGTTGTAACTTAGCTAGGGGGGCTGGATAGAATAGGGTAGAGCGGGAGCGAAGCTGCGGGCAAAAGCTAGATATATATATAAACATTAGCCTTACTTGCGCTTGTCCACGGTGTCGTGCAGACAGGCGACGTGCTTGGTGGCCACGTCGGCCGTGGCGAGCAGCTCGCGCGCCTGCGAGCTCAGCGCCACCTCCGTGCTGCAGTGCGCCGATACTAGCACTTGTTGCTCTTCACATGCCTGTTTCGTGCGGACTAGTTTCTAGAAGAGAGATTGAGAAGTTGGGAACTTGTCACGAAAATCACCAAAAAAATTCAAAATATTTTTATTTCACATAGGCCTACATGGGCACTTATAAAACGTCAGAAGTTAGTGCACGGTTCCAAATTAGTCGTTTCCTATGGAGAAGAACCGGCAAGAAAATCCATGGTTACTCTTTTAAAAGTGGTTGATACAATAATAAAAAGGCCCAGGGTTCCCGCATGCCTAGTTGAGTTACGACCGTTTCGTTCTCTTTCTACGGTCGGTAACGTCTCAGATTCCTTTGTTTCTGCCTACGTGACTTAACGTTGAGATGATGTCATTCTCATACATTTGAAGTTTTCTACTAGCGTTAACGATTGTAGATTATCAACTTGGCTAAGCCCTCTGGTACAGATACCGGCACGGGTCTTGAGCGCTGACTTCCAATTGCGCAAATGTGAAATATCGGATCTCTTTAGTGGAATGAAATGAGACGCGGAGTAATGCAATTGTACGATGTGCAAAAGGATCCGTGGGGAAAGCTTTGCTTATCCCCTCGAGCGCCGATTGTACATACGTCTGTACAACTTGAAGACCTTGAAAAACGCTTAATTTTCGTTTTGTACACACGTCTGTACGAAACTTAGTAGGCCGAAAATTTTGGTTTCTATATTATATTATTCAATATTTATTATATTATTGGTTATTCCTAGAAAAACCCAAAAAAAAATTGTTTATTTATTTGGTGATTTACGTAAACACGGCAATTTTCCGGGTCATTAAACCCTGGCGCTCGAGGGGATATAGCATTTTTTTCGCCAAGCGCTCAAGATTCTTACCGGTTTCTATAGCGCATTTTACATTGCCAATGGCATAAGAACGTTATACCACAAAATAGGTACAGAAGACAATCTCATGTATGTACTTCACTTTTTATACCTACGCTCGGTGGACGCACACTAATGAGCGTTTGAGCCAGCATTGTTCGACGAGTGATCAGAGACGCGACCGAGACATCGTGTCTGTGAGCGGTGTCTTTGCGTGCGTTGCTCGAGCGCGCTTTGTATGTAGATTGACTTCTGTACTCTACACTACTCTACCCTATTCTACCCTATCCTACTCTACCCTATCCTACTCTACAGTCTACACATCTCTACCCTTCCAAACTTAACATACACCATCTACTAAATAGTCCGAACAAAGCCTAAACATTTGGTTTGGATAGGTGAGCCTGTTCTTTAGTTATTAAATTACAACGAAAAGTGGCATTGATTTTTATACAGGGCGGTGGGGTAAATAATGGATAACCCTGAAACTGACGGTTGCCCAGATTATCATATAACACAATGTACCACTCGCAACTTGGTGAAGACACTGGCTCCAGTAACACAGATTGCTACCTGGCTCAGGAACCAGTTTTAAAAAAACATATATACGTTCGAATTGAGAACCTCCTCCTTTTTTGAAGTCGGTAAAAAAAAAATTGTCTTAACTAATATTATAGTAAAGAGGTAAAGTTCGTTTTTTCTTTTTGTAAGAGGTAATCTCTGAAAGTACTGGTCCAATTACAAAAAAATTTCACCGATAGAAAGCTGCTGTATTCTTGAGTGACATTGATAGGCTATATTTTATGTAAGCGGGCGAAGCCGCGGGCAAAAGCTAGTTATTATTATTGTTATTTCATTCCAGTTGAGCAGTGGTGGACGAGTGGTAATGGCCCAGACTTTACGACCCGGGATTAAACCCAGCCAGGCACATCACTTTGTGTAATTTATTTCATTGCCACTGCTCTCAAAACGGTGAAGGTAAACATCGTGAGGAAACAGGCATTTCCTAGAACCAAAAATTCGATGACATGCGACATCAACCAACCCGCACTGGGCCCATTCCCTCTCCTAGAGAGGAAGCCTGAGTTCTAACAGTGGGAACATTATAAGGCCGACTGTACTATGCATTCCAGTTGTACTCACATGGCTGGTACTCGCCAGCTCCTTCTTCGTGCCCTCAAGCTGCGTGACGGCGCTGGCCAGCTCATTGTTCTTCACCTCCAGGGTCTGGTTGAGTTCCTGGAACACGCTCTCCATGCGGTCGCGCTCCTCTTCCATGGCTCGCTTCTTGAGGAGCAGCTCTTGGATCTCCTTGCGTTGTTCTTCTTCTTTTAGCGTCAGTTCAGCGTATGTTTCGCTGGCTAGGTAGACGCCTGAAGGAAGTAATTGGTGATGAATGTATGACGATTTGGCACTCGCTTTATGAGCAAAAGTTATTGATTAAAAAAATGCGTATAATGTAGATATTTTTACTGGACTGGATAAAAAGGATACAGAAGAATCTCATTTATCCATCTGGCACTATTTAAGGACCAGAGAATGGAATATTGGATTTTTTTTTATTTTTTATCTGTTTATAAACAAGTACTCTAATCTCTCTACTCATCATAAGTCTTATCAATCGAGCTATGCTCGGGGTTTCCTTGCGTGATCAAATAAAAAAATGAAGACATCTGCAGGAGAACTAAGGTTGCCGACACGAAGAACTGCAATGGGCAGGGCACATTGCTCGCAAAACAAATGAATTCTGTCGACTGCGTACCGGAAGATGCAGCGTTGGAAGGCCTCCTACAAGGTGGACCGATGACCTGGTGAAGGTTGCGGGAAACCGATGGATGCGGGACGCACAAAAATGTTCGTTGGGGCAACACTTGGGGGAGGCGGAGCCGATACACGTCCACTGTTGGACATAGGTCCAATAGTGGACGTGTATCGGCTGAAACTAGTACTTGACTGCGATCCCATCTAATGGTAAGCAGTGATGCAATCGTTGATAGTGAGGCGCACTAGTTTATTAAGAGGCCTTTTACAAAAAAACGCGAAATTGCAAGTGTTCGACGTTGAAATTGTATGTTTTACGTTCGTTAAATGAAATAACAATTATTGACGAAAATAGTTTGTTTTGTCTACTATATTAACTATTTAACCGATTTTAGATAACTTGTTTAATTATTTAGTAATAAGCTTTCTTCCGATGCATGTTTAGGCAAAAACTCACGGAGACATGATTTGGCAGCTCTAATTTGGAGATTCTACTGAAAATCTACCACCAAAAATAATATTAATTAGCTGTCGAATATCCTTAACTTCAAAAATTATTAAGTACATTTTGGTTATATGCCTTTTGTGTAAAGAAATAAAAAATCTACATAATTCAATTATCGACCGAAAAGGCTTCGAAACAAGCCCCAATATCTCCAAAGTTCTACATTATTTAGGCGTAAAATTTATACCAAAATAATCATCAACATTTGCTTAAACTATAGTATTATTTTTATTTTTTTAATTGCTACTGTTATTTTGTAATTAAATAAATAAAAACACTATATATTTCACTGCGCCAGCCACCCGCGACTAGTACCGCGCGAGCGCTTGTCGAGGTCGGACCTATGTCAGTTTATTTCCCGCGCGCGTTCGTTCCGATACTATCATTGTGTGCGCTGATTGTCGCGTAGACGCTACCGCATTGCTGTTGTGTGCGTGTAAACTACGAACGCCGTTTTTGATCTTTGTATTTATTTTCTAACGGTATTCAATATGTGCAAAGTTCACATATTATTAGTTTACCAGATAGTCGCTTATTGGAACGAAGTTCCATATATATATATCAACTTTTTTTTAATGTTTTTGGCTTGGAAACTAAATCTTTATCTATTAATGGAAATTCAAGATGGCGGCTGCAATAAATTATCAACTTTTTCGATATGGGTGTCTTTTTCATGGTTTTCGAGGGTGTTGAAGCCGATAGTTCTGTCAAAATGTGAATCCAAGATGGCGGCTGCAATGAATTATCAACTTTTTCGATATGGGTGTCTTTTTCATGGTTTTTGAGGGTGTTGAAGCCGATAGTTCTGTCAAAATGTGAATCCAAGATGGCGGCTGCAAGAATGTATTAAATTTTTCGTCATGGATGTCGTTTTCATGGTTTTCGAGGGTGTTGAAACCGATAGTACTGTCAAAATATAAATCCAAGATGGCGGCTCCTAAAAATTATTAAATTTTCCGTCATGGATGTCGTTTCCATGGTTTTCGAGGGTGTTGAAACTGGTAGTACTGGCAAAATATAAATCCAAAATGGCGGCTGCAAAAAAATATTAAATTTTTCGTCATGGGTACCGTTTTCATAGTTTTCAAGGGTGTTGAAACCAATAGTATTGTCGAAATGTAAATCCAAGATGGCGGCTGCAAGAAATTATCAACTTTTTCGTCATGGATGTCGTTTTCGTGGTTTTCGAGGGTGTTGAAACTGATTGTAATGGCGGCTGAAATAAATTATCAACTTTTTCGATATGGGTGACTTTTTCATGGTTTTCGAGGTTGTTGAAGCCGATAGTGCTGTCAAAATGTAAATCTAAGATGGCGGCTGTCAGAAATTATCAACTTTTTCGTCATGAGTGTCGTTTTCATAATTTCGAAGATGTTGAAATGGTGCTGTCAAAATGTACATAAAATAGGATAGTATTTTTTTGGAACGAAGTTATGCGACTACGATAAAATAAATAAATGAATGGTTTGAATAGGTATGTTCAAAATGGTATCATTGAAGTGACCTGATGATGATGATCGAGCCGGAAGATAGGCACCGGAACTCCGTAATGAATGTATCCTACCCGTGTTTGGGCTTATTAGAATTGTCATGAGATGCACTTTGGTTATAAGGTACTATCGAACTGATCTGATGATGATGATGGAGCCGGAAGGTAGACACGGAAACTTCATAATAAAACAATGTATCCTAGAAGGGTTTGAGTTAATTGGAATTGCCATGAGAAAAAGGTACTCTGGCTGTAAGTTTATTTCCACTAAAAAGTGTGAAATAAAAAACTTTTTACAAAAATAAATAACCGACTTCACTAAAAAAACACTAAAACCATAATTTTAATTTCGGTAGTCGGTGTATCTCGATATTGTTTGTTCCTTATTTAACACCGACTTCCGAAATAGTTTTAGTGTTTTTTTTTTTTTTTTGTAAAAAGTTTTTTAATTTAAAAACTTCCAAAAATAATGTTGACATGAATGTCAGTTTAGGTGCGGTTTCGGTGGCGATAATAACTGGCTTTCAAATCTAAATGAACTGTCTGCTTCGATGGATTTGCCTACCTTACCTTTCCGGTTATTCGGCAAACACAGTAGCAGAAATGTGGAAGAAAACTGCAGAAATAACAATGACACAAGCGGCTGAAGAAGTAGCTGAAGCTGCAAAACTGCGTGGCGATGTTAACAGTGCGGGTATACCTACAATATCGGTGCAAGCTGATGCATGTTGGAGCAACGCTCATGCAAGTCGAATTATTCTGCACTTTCCGGTGTTGCATCCATTATAGGTACCAACCAAAACACTTTAATAACGTGTGACTGAGGCTTTTCTTTTTGTTCTATTCTTGTTTTTTACCATCCTGAAAATCTTATTTCATTCTTTTTAAGCGTTTTTTTTTTTGTCTTAGTCGGGTTTTAGTTTTTTACTTAATTGTTTAAATAGAAATAAATTCTATTTAAACAATTTTGGAGCTAAATCATATTTACGTGAAGACCTTTAAAATGATACCAAACACGACGTATTTATCTTTTTTTTATAATAAATAGGCTTGCGTTTGACCACAATCTCACTTGATGGTAAGCGATGATGTGGCCGACGATGGGGCACACTTGCCTAGAAGCAATCTATTCACTATTGACTTAAATACCCCTAGGTTATAGCTATCAGGAAACACAGGCTCCAGCAAGGAATTCCATTCCTTAGCTGTTGCGTACAGCTGCGTGCCGGAGAATGAATGTACTCCCAAAACGCTTTGTACATATAGGTGGAATGTCCACCATGTATCGGTGGCGCAACGCCGTACGGACGGACTTGGCGGAATTAAATTGTGTAACTCTAGTGCGCACTCCCCGAAGTGTAAACGATAGAAAACAGACAGGCTAGCAACTCGGCATCGATGCTCAAGACTTTGGAGTTTTGACTTCACAAGAGCATCATTGCCTATGATCTTCTTGGCACGCTTTTCAATAGACTCTAGTGCAACCAGCTGGTATTTGGCTAACCCATCCCAAAGATGAGAGCAGTACTCCATACACGATCGAACTTGCGCTTGATAGAGGTTTAGCAGCTGTTCCGGCGTGAAATACCGTCTCACCTTTGCTAAGATCCCCAATTTTTTGGCAGCTAGTTGCCTCGATGTAGGAGCCGAAATTAAGGGTAGACGATAGTATTACCCGAAGAAGTTCAATGTGGTCGGTAATTGGCACGGTTACACCCCGGAAAGATGGAGCCGGGTGGAATTGGCTCCGTTTAGCGGAGAAAAGATACGCCTGGGTTTTCGTCACATTGAACTTGACCAAATTGGCATCGCCCCATTCTGAGACTGCCTCTAAGGATGAGTTCAAGTGTTCAACCATAGCCTCTCGAAATGACGGGATCTGTGACCCACTAGCTCGTCCGTTAGACACATATCTCTCAGTAACAGTGCTGTCGTCTGCATACCCAAAAGTTCCGGGTTTTAGTAAGTCATTTATGTGCAGCAAAAACCGTGTTGCCGGAGTTCCTCAAGGGGCGGCCCTTGAGGAACTCCAGCATTAATATCCATTTGACCGGACGAGCATCCATCAATTACCACTCGGATGGATCGATCCCCCAAGAAGTCTGTGATACAATCACACAGACCAGTGGGTAGACCGAAGGAAAGAAGTTTAGTAATGAGGCTTTCGTGCCAGACCCTATCGAAGGCCTTCGAGATATCAAGGGACACAGCAAGCGCTTCCCCATGCTTCTCAATGGCCTCGCTCCAAATGTGAATGGCATACGTTAGAAGGTCCCCGTAGACCGATTTTGACGAAAGCCGTCTTGCTGGTCGCTGAGGGTGTCGTTAGCTTCCAGGTATGCCAGAAGCTTCCTGTTAATTCCTGTTAAAACCCGTTCCATACTCTTACAGAGGATGGACGTAACAGAGATGGGTCGGTAGTTTGCCGGGTCAGCTCTACTGCCCTTCTTGGACACAGGCTGCACGTTGGCTTGCTTCCAAGCCATCGGTACTTTTCCAGTCTCATATGAGAGGCGAAATAGGCGAGTCAAGATCGGAGACAATTCAGGCGCACAAGATTTTAGAACGACCGCTGGTATCCCGTCGGGGCCACTGGCTTTATTCACTTCAAGGTTACTAGTCAAGACCCTACGAACGTCCTTCTAATGGATACGAATATCTGACATATTCGTCACGCACCCATCAGGAGAAACAGGGGGTCGCGCATCACTGGAGTCCAGACGCGAAGATTCCGCAAAAAGAGAAGCAAATGGCCAGTGTCCCATCGGGACTCAGCAGTGGCGGAAGTGAGGGACGGCAGAAGTTCGATTCAACCGACATTGCCAGGGACCAAAACACTTTACTACCAGCGGGGTATGAAGCAAGTTTGTTCCCTATTCGGTTAATGTGGTTGAACCGAGACTTTCTCAACATCTTTTTGCAGGACTTGGCAGCCCTGTTAATGGCCTTCTTCTTAAGAGTCACGTCGCCGGCTTTGCGCATACGAGCATCGGCCCAAGCTTGGTATGCCGCATGTTTTTTCGTGTCGGTGCGAGAACACTCGGTGCCAAACCAAGGTCGAGCTTGGTCCGACATTGCTACGTCAGAGAATGGGATGTAGTACTCCATTCTCTGTCGTAACACATCCGTCACGGCATCAGCGTACGACGATGCATCCTTCGAAGAAAAGCAAGTGGGCTGCCAAGGATAGCATGCGAAGAAAGACCGCATGCCATCCCAATCTGCTGACATGTATTGCCAAACCCGCCGAGTGCCTCTAGGACTAGGATCGGGCGGGGAATAGATAGACACAGATTTAACCAGACAGTGGTCAGAACTGTCTAAAGGCGAAGATATCGACACTGAGTAGCGGTCTGGATCTGTGGTCAGCAGAAGGTCCAAGCAATTGGCTGTGTGCGAATCCACATCAGGTACCCTCGTTGCCCCCTGGACCAGCTGGGTGAGATTCAATTCCAGTGCTAGCTTCCGCATCTCACGACCAGCATGATCTGTGCAATGGTATGGGAAAAGCCACTCATGGTGGTGCGCATTGAAGTCCCCCAGCAACACCAATTGGGCGGAAGGGTACCGCTGCTGAGCCGCATCTGCCGCCTCACTCAGATGCTGTGTGAGCCCGGACGTCTCCTGATCTCCACTATGCGAGCGGTAAACACAAGCGTAGATTATTTTATCCAGGCCCGTGTCGACCAAAGCCCAAAGCGTTGAGAACCTGGAGTCTTCAAGATTGCGGAGACGCCGATAGTAGATGTCGTCCCGGGCATACATACATACGCCCGCGAGTGGTTTGAAGTTGTGCTCCAAGGTAAACCCTGGGTATGAAAGATACGACACGTCGGACGACGGACCTCTGATCTGCGTCTTCGTAAGGAATAGTACAGCTAGTTTTTTCAGTCTCCAGGTGGTGATGGACTGCAACGAGATTTAAGTGCAGATCTCGTATATTTGAGAGGTGAATTTTGTGAGAGACAGTACAGCCGCTGTTTTACTTTACTCTTTCCATTCCTTTCCATAATTTGAGAGTGAATGGAGGAGAGGAGAAGGAAGTGAAATGGGGAGCCACGCTGAGTTCCTTCAGGCATGCACTGAAAGGACGACATCATTAGGGGACTATGTTTTTTTTAACACAAAACTTTTTTACCACTAGAGGGCGCCACATTGTTTTTTGATATTTTTGCTAAGTACCGGGGAAGCCCTTTCAAATGATATCAAACACGGTGTATTATTATCTTAACATTTATCACAATACCTTTTGTCCGCTAGAGGGCGTTACTTTAAATTTGAGAAACATATTAGAAATACACAAGTTAAGCCCTTTCAAATGATACCAAACACGGCGTATTTATGTCCATTTTTATTTTTACCACATTACTTTTTGTCCGCTAGAGGGCGCCATATCGCGTTTTGTGACAGGTCACATAGCATATGTTCAGCGAACGATTAAGACGGTTCTAACGATACCACATATGTCGAGTTCCGATAAGTAGACTAGGAGCTATAAGGAACAAATTAACATACTCAGAAACATACATACATACATAGCCTGTCAAAATCATAATCATAACCCTCCGTAGTCGGGAAATAATTAAAAAAATATTCTCTTCTTTCTTCTCTTTCTATAATTAATATATTTGTTAATTAAATATATTATATTAATAATATTTAAGTTTCTGTGAAATTGTTACTACGAGTATTTTGGTGAACAATAAAGTTTATTCTATTCTATTACATTTGGTTGTTTTATTTATTAGAATACGTTGCAGCAACCATACTACTATAATATATACAATTAATACAACTATGCTATTGACTGTAAATATTATAATCGATTACTGCATAACAATTAAAAAAATTATATGGACATATTTCATAAAAAATAATAAAAAGAAAAATCAATTAATATAAATTCATTTTATAAAATTGAAATAACACGTCAACAATTTCCACCTACTAACCTTCATCCTAAGAAATCTTAAGTTACGGAAAATCCAGATCGTTTAGTCGCCGTATTAAGTGCGAGCGAGAAATAGGAATGAAAGTATCGGTGGCGCAGTTAGCCGTCCGCTCGAGCGCTCGGTGCGTAAAATACCTAAACTTGCGTAAAGCCGAAACGTAAAAGGGCTCTTAAGAGCCTATTCACTCTAGGCTTGAAGACACCTAAATTATAATCGGACAGGAAGACCGCAGCAGACAAATTGATCCGGTCCTTCGATGTACGCGGTATAAATGACGAGGCGAAACGCTTAGTCCGGACCGTAGAGGTTTCAACAACGGAATGTTCATATTATTGGATAGAAGACTACTCGACGACGATAGAGCGCATACTCCATAGATTATACACTAAAGGGCCTAATTACACTGCGCTGAATATGCGCGATATTCCGACTCGTACTATTTTTCATTCATAGAAAGACAGTCTAACCCCTATTACACTACGCGATACGTCGAACCATAGACAAAACAAGTCTGAATAACGCGTAGTGGCATACGCTGTGCGTGGGAAGGATGGGGCGTGGGAGGCGAGGCCGGAGGGTGCCGAATTATTAGATGTGTCAGTCTATTGAACTGCTGGGTTTGTGAGATTTTACTGTATTTAAATTTCCTGTAGGAAGATTTTGAATGACTTTTCCCGCCCTAGGGCGGAGCAGAAGGGCGTGTTCATGTAGTTTTCATCAACAGACAGAGTGATTCTTCAGGAATATTTAGTTGTATAATATATGTTTGTCGGAATCGGCAATTGATTTGTTGACCTGGCACGCCATCCAGTAGCAACTAAAAAGATCTAGAGGTGGCGCACTCTGACAGAGTCAGGCGTTTCCGTTTTGCCACGAGCTTAAGGAGGGAGAAACCGCCGAGGACAGTGGACACTCTCAGCCAGGCCGTCGCAGCGTGAAGACGGTCTGAAACTGTCGTTTTGTATTACAGTGCACTCTACAGTACAATTCACGAATGATGGCGGGCGTGAAGTTAGCCTTTGTGAACTTTCGCGCATACCACACTCTTCTCGCACACGCACGACGCCATTTGGTTCCTAAAACTCGTTACTGCGCAGCCTTCTGCGCAAACTTCACGGCCGCCATCATTCGTGAATTGTACTATACCTAATTGTATTGAGAAGTAAATTGATACAGTTCCTAGCCGTTTTTATTCATTGCACGATACCCGCATAGGCCCACCTTGTAGATGATCAGAGCTTCAACCATCCTGGACGAGCCGACATGTATATTATAGTGGGGAAAAACAAAGAATTTCTTACCATTCCTATCCCTTGTAGCTTGCAAGTCTCTCTTCAGCCTGTCAATCTCCTCGGCATACTCCTTCAGAATAGCCTTCTTCGTCATCTTCTGGTTCACTTCCGGCTTGTTCTGTATGTTCTTGGCGCGGTGTGCATACTCCAAGGTGCTCATAGTTTCTTCCAAGTCCTTGTGACCGGGAGAGATGGTCGCTATGATTGAGGTCTTAGTGCGACCACCCAGGGACTCTTGGAGAATACGAGTTAGTTTTGATTCTCTGTGGGAGGAATTATTACTTTGTAGTAAATTGCCGAAAGAAAATAGGTAGGTTGAGCCGCATTACGTGATACATTATTATATTGCTATAAACATAATTATATTATTTTATTTTATTGACCAAGAAAACTGCCAATTCCTAAACGAGTATTATGCCGCAGATTTATCGTAAGCTAAGATGAGAAACAATTGCGCAACTAATAATATTGCGCAACCTACAATGTTACGACGTTACGCAATCGTTTATGATAACACATCAAGTGCCCTGCAAACGGATACGTATCAAAATCCCGAAAGTTCATAATACCTATGATTGAAATACCGACGCGCGACGTCCAAAACACCGAAATTCAAAATACCGAAAGTTTTAAATGTCAATAGTCGTTATATCGAAACACAAAATACCGATGTTGAAATGCCCGAAAGGACGAAATCCCGACTGGATGAAACAACTTGGACGTAGCGCGGTTGGTCACAGTTCTAACCTAACCTAACCTATTTCACCCAGTTCAAAGTGCAATCAAAATACGATTCGCGTAGGTACGGAACAAATATTTGTATGGCCGTATTTCGAGTCTGGGTTGTGTATGAGAGTTTACATGTTAGTGAATGTATCCACCTACCTGTATGGTATATGAGGATGCCTCTCCACGAGCGCCGTGATGACCCTGCCCAGCGTGAGCAGCGACTGGTTGATGTTGACGCACTCGCGCGCGCGCTCCTTCTTCGCTGGATTGTCGGACCCTGCCTTGCTGATGTTCTCCGAGCCGGCCAGGTCTACCAGGTTCAGCTTGCCGATCTTCATCAGCTCCTCGCCCTCGGGGCTGTTCTCTTTCATGTGGACGACGATCGTGAAGACTGTGTGGGAACGACTGGAAAAGGGCGGTTCGTTGATTGCTTTGTATTTTGTAAGTTAATAAAATTTGTAGGTACAGGAAGGCTTAGTCTTAAGAGGCCGGCGACAGATGAATTTCCATACAAACGTAATACGTAATACTTACTACCTAAAGAACGCTAAATGTACACCTAAGCTTCTAAACTTGCTTGCTAAAATGGTTTGCAAAATAAATGAAACTGCATTATAGTTAATAATTGCTAGAATGAAAGAGTATAGTAACTAACTAATACAAAATGCCTATGTCTACACGTTTGATCATGCTTCCTCAGCATATTGCAGTAACCAACCCAGTGATTAAAATATAAGGTAATTTCATGATTAGGCCAAATTAAGTTAGATAAGTTGGAAGGCCTCCTACAAGGTGGACCGATGACCTGGTGAAGGTTGCAGGAAACCGATGGATGCGAGACGCACAGGATCGTGCATTGTGGCGACACTTGGGGGAGGCCTATGTCCAACAGTGGACCTCTATCAGTTGAAATGATGATGATGATAAAGTTAGATCTGACGCATTTTTAGAATTAAAGTGACCTAACTCAAAAATTGCAATACCATAAAATAATGTTTATTTAACACCAAAATAGTAACAAAACTTACAGAAACCTAAATCTATGAGTACAATGGCGGTCTCATCGCTGACAGCGATATCTACCATACAACCTTAGGATGTGGAGGATTTAGGAAGTAATTAAACTCAATAGGGGTAGTCTTCGGTCTAATCAAGAAAAGTGGGGACGCGACGCGACAGGGAGACGCAATTATTTAATAATTTTGCAAACTAAACAAAATAAAAACGAAATTTTGGCTTGCAGGGTTACCATGACATTCAAGGCAAGATTGTTTTATTCTTATTCCAGTGTGGGTAAGAGACAGAGCGATACAGGTTGTCTAGCGCCATCTCTTACCCACACTGAAACTTTAAGGGTGAGTTGCACCATTTAACTATAACGATAACAAAGCCGTTAACAGTTGTCTAATCGTCGAATTGACCAATAGGCGGCCGTTTCACGGCTGGTTAAGGTTTGGTTATCGTTATTGTTAAATGGTGCAACTCACCCTAAACGTCATGGTCTAGGTCACTTTCATACTAAGGAGCAATAAACAAAAACTTTCGTATTCATCATCTAATTTAATTTGACCTTTTCTTAAAAGAAAAATAAATGAAGAAGCATAAACAAACCAATTTACTGTTAAAAAGACTTACAACAAATTAGATTTGCCATTGGGAAGGTTGCTGCAATATGAAAATAATTCTAGTTAAAACGCTTTTCCAACCGCATCGGACTGATACCCCCTAGGTGAAGAAGCACACGATGCGTTGCGGCGCCGCATCGCAAAGGTTTCACCGTATTGGCGGGCACACGAAGCGGCCCCAACGACCATCTGTTCTGCGAGCAATGTGCCCTGCCCATTGCCATTTAAGCTTGGCAATTCTTTGTGCTATGTCGGCAACCTTAGTTTTCCTGTGCATAGCTTTATTTTTTATTCGAACACGCAAGGAAACCCCGAGCATAGCCCTTTCCATTACTCGTTGTTATGTAATGTTTATATTAAGCAGCGACGCGACGTGGCAACGCATTCACCCCTCCTGCCTCGTGTCGGTGGTTGCAAATCCGTTGCAGCGCCGCAGCGCATCGTGTGACATGCCACAGAGATTTCTATGTAAAACGATGCAGCCGCTGCGGCGTGAAATGTTTGCGGTGCGGCGCCGCAACGCTTCGTGTGCTCCCGCTCTTACACGTACGCCGTTACGCCACCGGCACATGGTGGACGGTCCACCCTAGGGAATCCAATCGCGATCCGCGATCGATTTGCGGGATTAGGTTTTTCTTTTAGGTAATAAATATGAAAATCTGTCAAGTGCGAGTCGGACTTTCACACCGAGTTTCTTATAAAACCTACCTATGTAAATAATACGACCAGACGGGTGTTATGTCTCGTCCGGGTAACTACCGCCGATAGTTGATTTCGGCCTGTTGTATGTTTTAATCGTGCGAAGAACTCTAATACCGCAATGCAGGATTTTGCAAGTTCCTTTTTGGCGTTATAAATGTCACTAGTTACAGCAAAAATAAAGTTTGATATACGGTACCTTGATTGCGCATTCATAAGCGTGGACGCAACCCTCTTCCTCTCTTGCCCCTGAGCCATGATCTTGTATACTTCATTTTTATTATATACCTGGGAAGAAAAACATAATTTGATCGTCGTTTTACTGGTAGAGGGGAGGAGTTAGTATCACTCTGATGGGGGTTTGTTTAAAAATAAAATCATTGCAAAATCAAAAATTGTGTAATTTCCTACTTAATTTACTAATAGAAGATACTTTCAAATTAAGTATGTCATAAATATCAACATATTTTGCTTGAAACCGTAAAATTGCACACTTAGGGCACTTTGGCACTTGGCATTTTTTTCCCAAACATTATACTCTATTCAAAATAGCATTAGACATTTATGAAAACCTTTTACTACTGTCTGTTCAACCGATTTTGAATTTTATTACGTTGGTGGCATGACAATTGGCGGCTGCAGTAAATGTTTGGTATTGTAACCACTTTTTTGCTTTTAATGCCATCCTTATGCCTACAAAATAGAAGTTAAAATCGGTTGAACAGACAGTAAAAAAGGTTTCTTTAAATGTCTTTTTATCCAGAACGACATGCCAATTACACTGATTACAATAGGTATAGATTATGTAAAACCTAATTAAAGAAAATATATAAGATAATATAACTAAACCTCTTATTCAGTCTTCTCGCAAATCGACAGACATTCGGTCAATATCTCCTTCCATTCGTTAGCTAAGAGATCTAGTCTAGGACTGGATTCAAGGAGAGCGTTGAGTGCGATTATCATTCGCGGAAATAATCTAATCTTAACACAAATAAGGTATAGTGATTTTCAACTCTGTCTTATTAGGCTTACCGTAATCTCCTCCAATCCATTAACAATATTGGAGCCCTTTCTTGTGACATCCTCGTAGATCCTCAGCTTGGAGTTGTCCTCGGAGCTGGAGAGCAGGTCGAACAGCTCCTCGTTGTACAGCTCGAGGTAGGACACGCGCACCGTGTACTCGGTGTTGGTGAGGCGCAGCTCGTCGAACAGTTGGGAGAGGGCGCGCGGGATTATACCGGCCAGCGGGTCCTGGCCAGATCAGATAATGGAGTTGGTAAGATTAAGCAGAATATAATTTTTAAGAATCCATACCTCAAAAGGGAAAAACGGACCGTTATAGGATCATTTTGTTGTCAGTCCGTCTGTCAAGACACTTTATCTCGGGAAATCGTGGAGGTATCGAGTTGAAATTAAAACCATATACTCAAGTCTGTGGTCCCTTGAAGTTGTAAAAAATCGTTAATTTTTTTTTTTCATCACTTTATTGATTATTGTGATTGAAAAAATCTATCTATTCATATTGAAAAATGTACAGCAACAGGTCACAGGATACTAGTTGTAATAATAAATGGGTACTAGGAATTACGAAAGTTTCTAACAATTCAAAACAATCTTGTATAAAAACAATGGTTATTACAGCTCTTAATTTCATGCCCAAAAAATATGGAAATATTGTAAAAACAACAATTTTTTTTTAAAGGGTATCCATAGTTTTTTGTTGGTTGGTGGAAACCACCAATTTCGAAATCGTGCACTAGTTTCTGACGGTTTATAAGTGCCAATGTAGGCCTATGTGAAATAAAAACTTTTGAATTTTGATAAAAATTGTATGACTACAAACTAAAACTCTGGAGGGTCCTTTGGTAAGAACCACCCAGTAACCGGGTTTCATCGTTCAAATAGGTGGTCGTTTTATATCAAACACAGATGCATCCAGTAAGACAGGATCCTGACATGGTTGAGAGAGTCATGCTATACTCACATTCTGCCAATGTGTGTCGGTGCCGGTATGCTCCCCCACCATGGTGTGTGTCTTGCCCGTGCCGGTCTGCCCGTAGGCAAACACTGTGCAGTTGTAGCCATTGAGGACCTCCTCTATCAGAGGACTCACCACTTCTTGATATACTTGAAGCTGGGAACAAAAGGATACTACATTTTCATCACATTTCACAAGATGACATACATACCATAGAATTAGACAAGTTTGTCTAAAGCTGTTTTTCATCTTATGAATATTTATATTATATCTAGCCCACACCGTCCCACTGCTGGGCAGAGGCCTCCCTCCACTCCTTCCAATGTTCCCGGTTTAGAGCCACCTCTTTACAATTCGTAAGGAAGACATCCAAATCGTCCCGCCATCTCCTTCTTGGTCTGCCACGGCCCCGTCGAGCAATTTCAGGGCACCAATTTTGCGTTTTACTGACCCACCGCTCGGTAGGCATGCGGCAGACGTGTCCAGCCCAGTACCACTTAAGTTGGGCAGCCTTCTGAACTACGTCAGCGATTTGCGTTTTGGAGCGCTGTGTAGTGTTTCGATATTTTAACACCTGGTATGCTGCGCTCCATAGCACGTTGGCAAACGAATATTAATATAAATGAATATTAAGGAGAATCAAAATTGAATTGAGTCACTGAGAATACTGCTAACAAACAGTACAGACTCAGTATGGACTCATGAATATTAATAATAGCTATATATTTCCAAGATTTGGGGTGTTTAATTTTCTCTTTGCATTGCTGTTGTATTGGTTAGAGTATGCTCATCAGTTCAGTGTGCCTTTAGCCATAGGTCGCTTCTTGGACTCTGTAACAGTTAAATAAATGGTGGTTTTGGTACCCCATAAGGCAGCCATACTCAAAGTGTGCTCCGCGGAACCCTAGGGATCCGCATAGCTTCTTTCAGGGCTCCGTCTGAATACAAATTATAATGTAGAAAAAGGTATAAAGACCAGGGGCCTTACCATGAGGTGTTAAAATGACAAGCGTGCGAACGAGAAAGAGGGATGGAACTATACACCCTAATTTACATCCATCTCTTAGTTTAGAATGGAACACCTCATGAGGTCATGGTAGGGTCTCAGTATTTCAATTTTTGTTTAATTGTATAAAAATAAAAAGCAGTGTCATATCTCTCATTAGATTTTACTATAACTCATTCAAAGTAAACATTGCCCGCAAACCTTCTTTTTTATTTAAGGGCTCCGTCAAATATTTTGCCTTCCATAAGTTCCGTTGGAACAAAAGTTTGAGAACCGCTGCCATAAGGTATGTGGCAGAAACTGTCATTGCATTCTCTTAGAATAAAGGCAGAGAAAGTTGATGATCTAGCAAACAAGGTTTTTAAATTGTATTGTACAACAGATATATTAAAATGGATTGAATTACTGCTGATTTAGTGATAAAGCTATCTTTGAGAGGTTCTGCCTATGTCCTGGAACTTAAGAAAAAAAATATTTAGGCAACTTAGAACACCAATTGAAGTATAGGTAACAACATACCTGACTAGCATTGGGTCCAAAGGCCCGGTCAAATGTGAACTTTTTAGTGTGCGAGGTCTGCTGAGACTGTCGCACCACCACCTCACGGTTGTTCACCACCTCTATCACTCCCAGCGATTTGATGTCCTTCTCCCGCTGGTTCAGAGGTCTGGAAAAGATTAATGTCATATTTTTTACTATAATAAACTACAATTATATGCTTAGAATGATATCCAAATTTCCAAGTTATTAAATAGTTTAATAAATGTAAAACACAAAAATAAACAAGTAAATAAACACCAAGTTCTATGATATGAAGATAAACAGTGACCAAATAAATTACAAAAAGCAGAGCACCCTTTTTTTGGTGGGAAAATTATCAATGACAGCCGACGCTCTTGGGTGGAGCAGAAGATAGTGTCAGACTCTTACTGACTAAAAATCAACCCCGTTTCTTCAAGCCTTCATACCAGGGCTCAAGCTGTTTTTCCAAACTAACCCTGGCCCTAGTAGGCTTTGACCTATCTGTAGCCTGATTCACGTAAAATCAAACAAGCCAAATAATGTTGAAGTTTTATAGTTGTTCAATCGAAGTCCTATCCAAAAGCGCTATTCATGATCTATCGACTTATTTCCATATACATTAATAAGTATTCTAGCAAGATAATGTAATACATATTTTTTAAATCGACGAATTTCAAACGACTGAATACGGAAATATATATCTATACAGTATCTTTACGATATCTTTACGGTTCTCATTACATGAATCGGGCTGCTGGGCCCCTGCTGTTGCTCACAACTCCTTAATTCATTAGACGCCAAGCGAACGCCCCAGTATTCACGCATCTATTGTTTTACTATTGTGTCTCAAATTGATGGTATCTGAAAAGTAAAGCACTGCATGCTGCCTTTTTTCACAACAGGAAATGATCTAATGGCTTCTCCCTCTCTAGACTGGATCGACCGGGCCTGTCAGACTTTAACCTTTCGAATGTCGTCAATTAGACATACAATAGAAAGACAAGATCGTGAATGCTAGTGTTCGCTTGGGGTTGAATGAATTAATTGACTAAAATCACACCTATGTTCCTTCAGACTGACTATGGATTCTCTCGAATGAGGCTATGGTTTCAGTATACTTTGGAGAGTTACTTTATTATCAACAGAGAGAGAGAGAGGGCATGGCATACAAGAGATACATACCCCCGATATTTCTGATTTAAGTATTCAAAGTTGAGTATTCCTTACAACTCTACTTAAACCTTAAAACCTGTCAAAATTTGGCATTTAAGTAAGGTTTGAGACATTTTTAACTCAAAATACTCAATTCAGAGACCGATAATCAGCCTTATAATGTTCCCAATACTGGGACTCTAGCCTCTCTAGAAGAGTATACATATCAGTTATTCTAAATCTACAGAACTATGAGTAATATACTAGTAGGAAACTGTTGGATAGCTTCAGTACCAGTAAAAATGAACAAGTAACTTTACTTAAAGTAAAGTTACTTGTTGATTAGGACTATTGAGGATTATGCTATCAATGTTGTTGACCTAGATAGCCATTTGACACACCACATTGTGACTGAACTATTACTATTTAGATTATTTATTAAACCCCAAGCAAATGCCAGCATTGATCCTCTTGTTGTCTTTCTAGTGTATCTCTAATTACAGTATTCAAAAGGTTAACTAAGTGGCTACATCTTAAATTCCACATAATTGCTACAATCACAGTTTATACAGCCATTTTGTCTTGGACTCAAAGAATTAAGGATTATAGGTGTTGAAACATAATGAGAAGATAGAGAACAGTTACCTTTATTTGTTTATGCTGAAAAGGAGGTCTACCAAATGAGTCAAGTCAATTATTGCTAGGTAATTAAAAGTTTTAGGTCTTAATTCGATCAAAGATTGCATAAAAGACAAACCATTTACATTGTTTATCTAATTATAACAATATCAAAGCAAGGAATTGCATGTGTTATTTACATTCCACTGATATAGATTCGTGGAGTTTACAAGGTATTACTGGTGAAATATAACAAATAATCCAGTGAGTCATGCCGTTAACGAAAAATTAGTTTGGTATTTCAAGTGTTTTTTGAATATTTACCTCAAGCGAATGGAAACCTGAATGTTCTGATTCTTGTCCTTCCGAATCTTATCCGTCGTCATATTGACACTATACACATGAAATAATTACAAATAAACACTCCACTACAATTGTCTTTTGAATAAATTCACTAAAAACTCGTCACAGATATTTGAAATTGTCAGAAAGTCCGTTGAACGGTGCTCGGCTTCAAACAAAATTCAAATCTGATGTTGATATCAGTGTTGCCAACAGTACAAAGCCTAATGTCGACATTTTTCTTAGCATGAGTAGTCTAAAGTAGCCGAATTTTAACTTCTGTAGCCTAAAATAGCCCAAAGATCAAAAATCACAATAAATAAAATAAAGTGGAGCTCTCTGTTATCTCAGCGGTGGATTCAACTAGTGTTGTAGAGAAACTCTGATGACCAACTTCTTTATAAAGTTCTTTGATCATGGCAAAACACTTCGTTCTACGTAATTGAATTTTTTCAAGAAGATTTCCTGTCCTACAGGGTTTTAATACTTTGCCAGTTGACAATGCAGTGGATTTAGCTATGAGCGGCAATTCTATAAGCAGCTTTTATTTGTCCTTTTTTTATTTCTTCTTATTAACTGAGGAGTAGACAAATGAAGAAAGCTTGGATTGTTTTCTTGATAATATCAATTCGCTGACTTTATGTCATCGACTCATCGTTTGAAGTAAAAGTGAAACTAATTTTAATTTTTCCATAATAATTAGTCGGTGCAACATAAATAATTATGGTCGTCTTAGCCAGCAAAATAAATACATTTCATTATTTCAATTCATTGCATTCTTTTGGTTACGTTTGTAACAAGTATTTGTTAAAACAAATTCAGGGTTTTCACCGGAACTAGTCAAATTTAAACAAATAGGGCGACCATCATACTTTATTAATAATAACACAGACCTTAGGAAGGCTGTGATTTTTATTAAAAGGTTATTCATTTGTAATTTGACAATTTTAAATCGTTCGTTTCTGAAGTACCTAGCTTATAAGACGCCTAGTAGCCTTTCACATTTTTCCATCGCCAATTCTTGTTCTGAGTAGCCTAAATGCCTAAAAACGTTGGCCACACTGGCTGATATTCAAACCGGGGTTTCGGTCTTTTGAGAAAGTTAAAAAAAATGGTTGCCTGTAAAGTCGGTTTTACGGGCGAAGATTTTACGTGACAACGTCTTTTTTTTTCCAACGCCAAGAACGTTCGAGAAAGACAAAGACAGAGACACAAGCATGCGCCGATTCAATGCGCCTAATTCTCTAGTGCTGCGCGCGCGGCAGACCGATCATAGTTGAGTGGGAGAGAGACGCAAGGCATTCGGCGGGCCTCTCTCTCGTTCGGTGACTCATCGTAACGTTACCGAGCGTTACACTTTTTCATAAGTGACTCCCAGCCGCAACCTAATTTAAGACGTTGTCACGTCAAAATTACGTTTCATTTCTGAACGGCAATTTTCTACGTTCTGTGCAGCTTTATTTTCAACAATATTATAATTTATAATTTAAGTAATTTAAATCAAAATAAATATTATGTGTTCTGAGAAGCTTTTGCAAATAATTATGCGTATTATGGAATCAGATTGAATCGAAGTTTTGTTTTTTTTTGCTACAGATTAGTTTTTTTTCAGACTATCTGTGCTGGTATTTTGGTAAAAATTCATAATGTGATACAGGTTTACCCATATATAAAATCTATGGTTTACACATACCTTGTTGGTATGGTTTTATAACGTTACGTAACTTGACTCGACTTGTTTGAACTAGATTCACGCGTATTACATTACAATATCAACTGCACACCAATATCGAAGGTTCTGCGGGGAGGTACCTACTTCCTAGACAGTTTGAGTGTGTGATAAGTCTGTTCTTTGGTGAAAACTTTGTTGCAACTTCGCAAGATGGCGCTGGGTGTTTTGAAAAGCGACAAAATCTCGGCTTTTTCGAATTAGTAAAGTGCCACAAGGATCTTTTCATAGATTTTATTCTATGAATCTTTTGGTGCATCAGTTCGGCAGCAACGTCGCTATCAAGTTCCCCGGCAACGTCGCTATCAAAATTGCTGTACGTTCAAGTCATTGTCCATAGAAAAATTGTGATAGATGGATAGAACAAATGGCAAAAAGTATTTTATTTATAATAATCTTTATTGTACACCAAATAACAAAAATACAGGACAAAAATTTAAAAGAATAAGTGCACAATGGGCGGTTGCACAAAGTAAAGTATTAATCACAACTTCAGAAGACATTTTAATGGGGCTTTCATATTTTATTTATTTATTTTTTTAAACATAAAAATCGTTGTCGCAGAATGTTATGAGTTTGAAAATAAGACATATTTATTACTTTTTGTTACTTATTTGTCTAGTTTGAATCTGAATGATGCATTAGTTCTGATTTCGACCACGCTCGTGATCCCTATATAGCTCCTTTTGCGTTTGATTTTGATACCTGACTCTGATAAACTTTTAACTGCAAATTTAATTACAGTTCTATTAAAAATATTAATAGCACGTACCTACTTAACATAAACTTTATTTTGGAGAACCATTTTCGACATAGTGCCCAGTAAAATCTCACTATGTGAAGTTATGCAAAAACGGCTTTAAAATTTGTGCTGTATTTAATAATCAAATATATTCAGTACTTATCTATTAGATAAACGTCTCTAAATCACAGGAAATATGTCAAAACAGCCTGTTAAAAAGTTTATAGCAAAGTAAATCTACGACTGCTTAGTGCTAATGTTTTTCATGCAGGCGCTTTTAATCACAAATTAATGCTATCATGCTCAAATGGCCTTCGTGACTTACCTATTTCAGCATAGCCTGCGTTTTTAGGGTTCCGTAGCCAAATGGCAAAAAACGGAACCCTTATAGATTCATCATGTCTGTCTGTCTGTCTGTCTGTCTGTCTGTCTGTCTGTCTGTCTGTCTGTCTGTCCGTCCGTATGTCACAGCCACTTTTTTCCGAAACTATAAGAGCTATACTGTTGAAACTTTGTAAGTAGATGTATTCTGTGAACCGCATTAAGATTTTCAAACAAAAATAGAAAAAAAGCAACAAATTTTGGGGGTCCCCATACTTAGAACTGAAACTCAAAAAATTTTTTTCATCAAACCCATGCGTGTGGGGTATCTATGGATAGGTCTTCAAAAATGATACTGAGGTTTCTAATATCATTTTTTTCTAAACTGAATAGTTTTCCCGAGAGACACTTCCAAAGTGGTAAAATGTGTGTCCCCCCCTCTAACTTCTAAAATAAGAGAATGATAAAACTAAAAAAAATATATGATGTACATTACTATAAAAACTACCAACGAAAATTGGTTTGAACGAAATCTAGTAAGTAGTTTTTTTTTAATGCGTCATAAATCGAAAAAATACACTATTATTAAAACATCGATCAAAGTTACAACACATTACAAGAACTTTTATATTATGTTACTAGCTGCTACGGAACCCTTCATGGGCGAGTCCGACTCGCACTTGGCCGGTTTTTTTATATTTTAATGGTGCCCAATCTGTCTATGTACCATATACATAACAAAAACAACAAAAATCCATGTTATGATATTTCGAAGTAAGGACATAAATCAAATATAAGATAAGTAGGTAAATTCAATGCTGATTAAACAAGAAAAAAAGTATGTTTTTAGTGCAATGGTTATTGACATAAGTACCTATAGGTTGCGTTTCTGTACAATTTTAGAAGTTACCTTTCCAGCAAGGAATTTCTTATTATGTGAGACACCGCAATTTTAAGGTGGATTTGTCAAAACTTCAAAGTATCCTGAATCTGCGGAGTTTCGTTTGTTTATTTCAAAAAAAGGAGAAGGGTCAATAACTGGTAATTTTTTGTCCGATAGAAAGTTGGTTTATTCCTGAGTGACATAGGCTATATTTTATATAAACGGGTGAAGACACGGGCAAAAGCAAGTATTAAATAAATAGGATAAATACTGCGTTCCTATTTGGTTAAGACAAGATAGCATACTCGGCCTTATAATGTTCCCACTGTTTGGACTCAGGCCTTTTTTTATGGTGAGAAAATCATCAATGACAACCCCTGCTCTTGGGCGGAGCGGGAGATAGTGTCAGACTCTTACTGACTAAAAACCCACCCCGTTCCTTCAAGCCTTCATATCGGGGCTTTTTTTTTTTTTTTCGATGGGAAATATCATCTTATGACAACCCCCGCTCTTGGGCGGAGCGGGAGATAGTGTCAGACTCTTACTGACTAAAAAATCCATCCCGTTCCTTCAAGCCTTCATACCGGGGCTCGAGCGCCCTTTCGGATAACCCTGGCCCCAGTAGGCTTCGACCCGGCTGGGTCCCTGCTGTTGCTGACAACTCCTTAAGGCGCGCGGGAACAGCGCGCGCCGTCGACGACTTGGGCTTGGTCCGGACTGTTACTAGACGGCCGGACAGCGAGCTACCCATTGCTCACTGTCCACAAGCCAGCGCCTACGGAGGCTGGAAATCGGGATCGGAATCCCGGCGGCAGCACGAGCGTCGTTGCCTGATGCGGTTGGCCTCCTCCTTTGCGAGCATTACTGCTTCGCAGAAGTCGGCGAGGACACGGGCCTCCTCTCTAGGAGAGAATGGGCTGTAAACCACCACGTGGGCCCAGTGCGGGTCGGCAAGACAAGCCACATTCACCGTTTTGAGATTAGTGGTGGTGAAATAAATTACACAAAGTAATGCGTCTGGCTGGGTTTGAACCCGTAACCTACAACTCGTAAGTCGGGGCCGTTACCACTCGGCCACCACTTCTCTTCAAGGACAAGATAGACATGATTTTAAAACATTTTTAGTATTCGGGTTTTCTTTAACTTAGCGATCAACCGAAATCTTTAAAATTATCATTTTCTCTTAACTAGAATAATATGCATTTACCTTTAAACCTTCCTCATGAATCAATCTGTCTGTTAGTGTAAACATGGTAATCTGTTCAGTAGTTTTTGAGACTGACGCGGTGGGAGAGTTTGTTTAATAATAATTATGCAAGGATAAAAACCGATTACCGAGTTATTTAGATAGACGATTTCAAGTAGTAAGCAGCCTAGGTAGCTCCTACTTAGCTATACACGACTTGATAAAAACTTGTGTTAATTTCAATAACTTGTACAGTAAAAATAAGCAGATGTCCTGGCTTAAGCTTTTCTCTCCATTGCATTATCATAGTAGGCACCTAAATACATCACCGAGAAAAAGGTTTATTATAAGAACATGTAAATTCTTGGATACTTTTTTGAATAGATCTTTTATATAATATAACTAGCGGGCCGTCCCGGCTGTGCACGGGAAATAAACATAGCCTGTGTTACTCAGGGTGAATGTAACTTTCCAATAGTGAAAGATTTTTTTAAATCGGCACCGTAGTTTTTGAGTTTATTCAATACCAACATACACACACACACACGCGCAAAAATACAAATTTTCCCTCCTGACAATATTAGTGTAAATGTACTTGGATGTAGAAAGGAGAAACTGACTGACTAACATAGTACACTGACAGTAAAACTCGTATTAATTTACGTATGTACGGAATTAATTCCTTTAAGAAAACGTCAGCTGAGCGAGTTCAATGACCTGTAGTTATTAGTCGGCGTTGTGTACAAACTACATTCAGGTCAATGAACTCGCTCACCTGACGTTTTCTTAAAGAAATTAATTTCGTACATGCGTAAATTAATACGAGTTTTGAAATAAAAGGTACTTTATTTTTTAATTTTATCTTTACAAATCGATAGCGTTTCATGTACCGGATCGACACTCCACGGGATTAAAACGATCAAAATTTAACGGTGTATATCAATGCATAGCCAAGACTATTGGGACAAGGAACGTGAAATTTTGCACACGATTTCCTTTTATGACGTAGGTGAGCACTGAGAGAATTTCCAAAATTCACCCTTTATGGGGATGAAACGGGTTCCCAAAGTCTGTATAAAGAAACCTATTTTCACGCGAGCCAAGCCGCTGGCATGAGCTAGATGTTTATAAACTATTTGTTAATTATTTATTTTACCTATGTTTACAAATTAATAAATAAACATGAATAAAACTAAAGACCGCGAAAGATATGTAATAAGTACGGTGCTTCTAAAGGGTCCAACTATTTTCTTCATACTTATTAAATCCTATTGGAAACACAACTTTAGAATTCTCGCTTTTACCATTAAGTACTATTGAAGTAGTTAAACAAGCCAATGAGCAACCATCAGCAGGCAATGCAAAACCCATGGTAATGAAATCTAAGCTTATAGCAAAATGCTGTACATTATGTTTTAAAGAACGAACAAGCCCCGTCCGGCCACAACGCCCACAACTGATTACTTACATACAATTTGTTCTTATTAGAAATGTACGACCACTATACGCTACCATTTCTTATAACATACATACATCTAACATTCTCCAATCGTGTCTAATAGGAATGAGGCTTTTAAAACATTCCTACATGAGCTTTTTACATATGAACCGACAAGAACAGAAAAATAAACTGGATAAATGAGCTACGTCATTATACAGATAGTTTTTGCGTCTGGCAACGCTCATTACCTACACCATTTCCTCCCGCGCTTTCTTGAAGAAAATTAAAGAGTCGCCGCATTAATTCTATCCGTATGTCGCAACGTTTTTGTGACGGTTAGCAGCGTTATGGCGGCCCTCGTTTGCTTTTTGCCTGCGACGAGAGTTGCCGCCGAGCGCTTCCCAGACTCCGCAACGCGCAAAAAGTCGCCTCGTCGCCACCACTGGAATCTACACAAAAACATTAACCCCGCTCAATAACTGGCGACGTCGATGAAATACTATGAGTTCCTTTCAGTTTTTACCGCTCGCGAGCTTTTTCCGCGCGCAATTTGCATCGGACGCACGCCGTCGGCCATTTTATAGTTTTTCCCGCGCAAACGATTCGAAATGATGGTCGCGTTCCGAAAATTGCGGCCTGATAAAAAGTTACCGATGAAATTCTTGTTTGGAGAATGGGCGTTTATGTATAATGATATTTTTTATAGCTGCTTTAACCCTAATATTATAAATATTTCATTTTGTGTTTAATTTCGACGGAGAGCGTGTAAAAAGTGTAAAGAGCCGAGTTAATGTATGCTGTAGGCTGTTACAGTTTGTTAAAAGTTTTTGCCAGTAAGTAATGTTAAGGTAGCTTACTATTAGATTCAGTGAATTCCTATGATGTCTTATTATTGCCATAAATCCCGCTTACTCTCGCGCATCGGGCAATCTACAATGCATCAATTTTCTTTTCACTCTACAAAGAGTTTTCCAATGATCTTTCTACCTGAAATAAAATTATCCTACGTAACGCTTGTTTTCCCTCTTTTTAAATCTACCGTGAAACTTACGTTCCGGGAAAACAACACAAAAAACGTGCTAAAAAAACTTAACAAAAAAGTAAATGAAAGTCTTTACGTGCTAGTTACTAAAATATATTAGAAAAAACCCTCTGTATTATTGACTTCTCTAAACTCTCAAATTAATTTAGTAGTCAAAAAACTTTAGGTTTTCATAAAATAAAAAGATATAAAGCTCACTTATAGTCTCGAGCCTCGAAGTTTCCCTCACATTTTCGTCATTGCCCTCTCACGGTGGCAAGTCAAGACGACTCGGACTACCCAGTCTAGAAAGTGCGAGTAGGTCCACGAATCTTTGCCTAACATATGAAAATGTTCCACAAGCAATGTGTGGAATTAGCGGCTTGTATGTAGAGAAGCAAGAGGCCGGTCAGCGTGAGAAAATACTCATTCGAGAGTGTCTACTGTACGCGCGGGCTAGGGAGACAGCGGGGCCATGGGCGGAGCGGGCAGCGCGTATTAATAGTACGTAGATATTAGCAGTTGTGGTTGAGATCAGTAGTGTTTTTTTATTTATTTAGTTTAGCATCGCATGGTATGTATATTTAGCCAATGTCATGTTAATGTTGTGTTTATAAATCAGTAGTGTTACCATGGTCTCAAACTGAAATGTTATAATGCATAAAGTTTTTTTGAATAAACTTGCAGTATAAAATTGTAGATGGATGCGGGACGCACAGGAACGTTCGATGTGGCGACGCTTGGGGGAGGCCTATGTCCAACAGTGGACGTGTATTGGCTGAAATGATGATGATAAAATTGTAAAATAAATATATATATATATTTCACTACATCCAGCGTCTGGTGTTGTTATTTTAAACTGATTATTGATTACATTTGGGGGCGTCTATGTCCAACAGTGGACGTCTATCGGCTGAAATGATGATTGATTACATAATGCTAAAGGATTTTCACAAATTACTTGCTTATGCAAGTAATTTTATATTTATAATTGCGATAATTACAACTAGTTCTGTGCATCTGGTGTCGATAGATTACTATCGAAGTAAATTAAAGAAAGCTTTCTTGACGAGAAATAAATTTATAGCATCGATTTCATAAACCACCCGCGATTTTCATGGCCTCACTTTTTCTGTAAATAATATCCGACCGACTCATAAGGTAGTGTAGGTTTTTCCTTGAGCCGGTGAAAGGTTGTCGCAACACTAGATAGCTAGAAATATGTCGATATGATGATAAACTAACGGCAACACTGTGGGAAAACTATGGTGCCACCTTTTTGTAGACTCGATGTGAAAAAGGCTGAATACACGACTTCCTAGTGCAGGGAATACTTGACTGTAAAAATATGTTTTTTTGTCTATGCCTCTTAATTTGGCCACCAATGAGGTTGTATGTATTTAAAAATATGAGTTGCTTACGTTGTTTTTCAGGGTTCCGAACCTCAAAACGAAGTATGGAACCCTTATAGGATCACTTTGCTATCCGTCTGTCTGTTAAGACCCTTTATCTCAGGAACGCTTGGTGGTATCCAGTTGAAAAAAAAATTATAAACCAGGTCTGCGGTGTCTTGAAGATGTGAAAAAATCAAACTTCTGAGTTTACGAAAAAAAAAGGTACGGCCGTTTATGTTGCAAAAAACGTGTATTTCGACACTTTCAAGAAAATCGACATTGATAGGATACTTCCCGTTGACCTAGAATCCTGAAATTTGGTATGAAACAGGCTCTTATAGCACAAGTACAGGAAAAATCTAAATACTGAAAATTTAGTTACGTCACAAAAAATAACTATTTTACGATTCGGAAAAATATTCGTAACGTAACTCAATTTGGGAATTGAACGGTTTTCTCAGCTCTGCTTGCAAAGTTTTTTTTTTGGTGTGATTCCCGGAACGACTCGTAATTCGTTTTATTTGATATTGCAGAAGGAGCCAGCATATGTTTGATCTCAACTAAAGCGTGCACTGTAATGAGATCCTGTTCAGAGAACAAAAAGACAAACACGAAGACACAAACAAAATTATACACTCAGCCCATAAGCCCACAAGAAAATTATATTAACCCATATACCAAAGGCACAAAATAGATAGTTACAGAAGTCAATCTACATACAAAGCGCGCTCAAGCAACGCACACATAGACTCCGCTCACGGACACGACATCTCGGCCCAATCACCAGGTCGCACTCGTACAGTTCGGTGCAATGCGCTGACCAACCGCGTGATCGCCTAGCGTAAGTATAAATAAAACCGGCCAAGAGCGTGTCAGGCCACGCTCAGTGTAGGGTTCCGTAGTTTTCCATCCGTCACAATAAGTGTACCCACTTATGAGTTTAAAAAAATGCTTGCCTATACGACTATACAACAAACTTAGTCCAGAAATTATTTTGTAGAACCTTTTTGTCTTTTTGTACAAAAACTGTTCTTTCCATCAAGTTCAAAATAATTTTCCTAGAAAGTCCTTATAAAGTTCTACTTTTCAGATTTTTTAAATATTTTCTAAACTTATGGTTCAAAAGTTAGAGGGGGGGGGACGCATTGTTTTTTACTTTTGGAGCGATTATTTCCGAAATTATTGACATTATCAAAAAATGATTTTAGTAAACCCCTATTCATTTTTAAATACCTATCCAACGATATATCACACGTTAGGGTTGAAATTAAAAAAAAATCACTTCCCACTTTACATATAGGGGGGGCTACCCTAATAAAACATTTTTTTCCAATTTTTATTTTACCACTTTGTCGGCGTGATTGATGTACATATTGGTACCAAATTTCAGCTTTCTAGTGCTAACGGTCACAGAGATTAAGCGAGGACGGACAGACAGACAGACAGACGGACAGACAGACATGGCGAAACTATAAGGGTTCCTAGTTGACTACGGAACCCTAAAAATGAAGTACATGCATGAGATTGACTTCTGCACCTATCTATTTGGTGCCAAAGGCCTGTTAACCAGAAATATAGGATTTTTTGCAACATCATCCGTATACCGTTGTTGGGTCGGCAGTTTTATGTATTTTTTACAGTTTCCGAGAATGGTCCGCTTTCGTATCTCAACCGAATTAAGCTTTTGCAAGCTGATTATCATTTTTAATTTGATACCGACACGAAGCATTCTGCGGACTGTTTTTTCTCGTCAGATAAGTAGAAGTTAACCTTTATCTACCTGATTTTCTTCGTAGATCTTAGTGGTTAGTAGTCTTAGACATTTGGTTTCTGATTTTGGTATAATACTTTAGTATGAAGTGAATATAGTTTTTTTCTGACTCCGCAAAAGCATTTCGCCAACACACATACAGTGTCAAAATTAGAATAGTACCACCACACCACTACACCACCCCACAGTGACCACAGTGATGTCTTTTTTAACCCAAAGATTGACTTGGAGAGAATGCTTTGTTGCATTAAGTTCGCCTATGTACCACTGCTTTACAGAAAGTTTAAATAAATAAATAGTACATTTTAACACAAGTGCAGAGTTTTTAAAAATAACCACCATGTTATTTTTAAAAACTATAAGATACCATTCAGTTAATGATTCTGAACAGACTATATTCAGCTGTCGCATAACATAGACGGCCCTATAATAATCCCACTGTTGGGACTCAGGCCTCCTCTCTAGGAGAGGGAATGGGCCGTAATCCACCACGCGGGCCCAGTTGGTGAATGTCACATGTCTTCGAATTTTTGGGTCTAAGACATGCCGTTTTCCTTACGATGTTTTCCTTCACCGTTTTGAGAGCAGTGGTGATGAAATAAATTACACAAAGCAACACGCCTGGCTGGATTTGAACCCGCGACACGCACACACGAAAAATTATAAACATTTAAACACTATCACACACATACATTACACCTATACACTACACACAACTTTTGAATAAAAATATTACTTTTCCTTTACATTTAGCATGTCATTCTACAAATATCTCTCGCTCAAAATCTCACAAGATTCATGTTTATGTGCCGCAAAATGCGATTATGTTTAAAAGGGTGTGAGCCTGGAGATCTGTTATACAGGTCTCGAACCTAGTTCAGACTCCAGCTCTCACAAAGGTTGTACTCTTAGGCCAAATGTATAAATAAATTTCTGTTAAAAATGTACCTTTTTGAGAGAAATAAATGATATATTATTTCCTTTAATATCCATTTCAACATATTTATCACATTTTTAAATATTCCTTAAAAAATATATTTAATAAAATAAAAAATAGTGTCCCACCGGTATCGGGAATAGGGTCCAAGCTACCGGCGGTCAGGGCTCCAGAGAAAGGAACCTCCTGACTATACGAGCCGTGTCCAGAAGTACCGCTTTCTGAATCAAGCCCTTGATCCAGTCGCCTAACGAGAGCCTCCTGAGGTGTTGGTCGAGGCTCTTGGCTATTAAGCCATTGGCTGAAACGACTATCGGTACAATAATCGCTGAATCCACTTCCCACATGTCGACAACCTCGCGAGCCAAGTCAATATACTATTATTATTATAATGTTGTATATTATAATGAAAATAAGTGAAGAGGGTTTTCATTGTTTTGTCTAAGGATTTAAATACGACATTACTTCTACGTAAGGACACATTTCCCAAGCACCGTTGTATCAGCACACTCTCTCGCAGCGTCCGATCATTAGCACCGACCTAACCCTACACTTTCTACTCCTTTCACTATTATTATCACGTCGAGTCCAACTGCATTTGCATATTGTGAACTCTGTTGTCGTAGATTCCCCTACGTAATGTTTATATATTATTATCTTTTTAAATAAAAGTAGAAACTGACTGCCTCACATACCGACGCACAGTCGAAATTTATAATAATAATAATATTCCACAACTACCACACAACGCCGTCTAGTCCCAAGCTAAGCAGAGCTTGTGTTATGGGTACTAGACAACTGATAAACATACTTATATATTTCTAAATACATACATATTATAGATAAATTAAACCCAGACGCAGAACAAATGATCATGTTCATCACATAAACATTTGTCCTGGGTGGGAATCGAACCCACGACCTCCGGCATAGCAGTCTGGGCCCCTAACCACTAGACCAACAGGCCAGTCAATTATTAATTACAGGGATTAAGAGCGAGAAATTTTCCATCAGGCTTGTATAGGCTAATCACGGTATTGATCACATTAATACCGGTATTGAAAAAATCCGGTAAGTATTTGAAAGCTCTAGTATTTTCCGAAATTCACCTCCTAAGTGGTTGAAACGGGTGTCCACAGTTTGTACAGAGAAACCTATTTTTAATACATTTAGATACCTATTCGAAAACTCGGTCTTGTCCCACCGCATTTAGGCACGCAATAGACTTTCCCCACTAGTGCAGAAAAGTGCGCGTGCTCTCCCCGCCAAAATTTTACTACATTTACCTATCGTATCAGGCAGGGCGTGCGTCGAAGCGTATTGAAAAAAGTTGTTTGATACACGTGCTAAGTCAGTGCAGCCCTCGGCTTCATAACACACTCGCCTACTGCTCGTACGGATTCCGCCTCGGTCGCAATGACAAACTTTCTTCACTTGTATCAAAATGTACAATTTCACAGCGAAGCCGGTGGCAGAAGGTAGTCTAGTTATAAGGTATAAGTACAATTGGCAGCGAGATTTTTCGAAAGAGTTGCCGCTGCCCCTAAAACGAAAGGGATAATTGAAGGAACACAGATGCGTTTTAGTCAGTAAAGGTCTAACAGACTCTTCCGCTACACCTAAGGTGGGAGTAGTTATTTGCTTACTTCATCATCATCATCATTTCAGCCGAAAGACGTCCACTGTAGGACATAGGCCTCCTCCAAGCGTCGCCACAACGATCGCTCCTGTGCGTTTCTTATCCTCGTATCTCATCTCTCATCTCTCCCGACTTACGAGTTGTAGGTCGCGTTTTCAAACCCAGTCAAGCGCGTTACTTTGTGTAATTTATTTCATCACCACTGCTCTCAAAACGGTAAAGGAAAAACATCGTGAGGAAACCGGTATATCCTAGAACCAAAAATTCGAAGACATGTGAGCACCTCATGGGCGCCATTCCCTCTCCTAGAGAGGAGGCCTGAGTCCCAACAGTGGGATCATTATAAAGCCGATTGTGCTATGCCATGCATAATTAAAAAGGATATACAAGGTGTAAGGGACAGCCCTCCGCAAACTTTAAGGGCTTGCTCAGTAGACGAAACTGAACAACCTTCCACAAGACTTTTTTTCTAGGAAACGAAAAAAAAAATCCGCCTCACCATACAAAATTATAAACT
The DNA here is from genome assembly GCA_929112965.1 of Mythimna albipuncta. Taxonomy (NCBI): domain Eukaryota; kingdom Metazoa; phylum Arthropoda; class Insecta; order Lepidoptera; family Noctuidae; genus Mythimna; species Mythimna albipuncta. Next base: position 18,843,022 of record OV815979.1, on the reverse strand, counting down.
TGATTGGACAGTTTGTATGGAGAGGCCGATTTTTTTTTATCGTTTCCTGAAAATAATTTGTCACCGAAATGTAAACGATAGACCGACAGACTAGCAACTCGGCGACGATGCTCAAGGCTTTGGAGCTTCGAATTTACAAGTTCTTCATGATATAAAAGCTCTTGAAATACTATCATATGAAGGATAGTACTATCCAGGTTTATCTGTAAAACACCGGCAACCTCTCAAGACTATGTTACTAATATCATAAACAACAACTTCTGTACTAATGACTTTTAAAAAAATTTCAATTTTAGTTCATCAGATTTTAATACAAAAATAAAAATATTTAGATTGAATGTTCTTAATACTACGAAGTCTATGCGAAGCAAGCGACAGTACAATAGCAGAGAAGTTGCGGGGATCAGGCGGCGGGGGTGCTTGATGCACTTGCGATGCGTTATACAGGCACATGTTGCAAAATTCAGAGTTGAAATCTGTTAGAAACAAAATCTTGATGGTTGGTTTTTGGTAAAATGGATGTTTAACCTTTTGTGTGTCCGGAACATGGATCCACGCGAGACACAATAACTTTTTAATTATGTCTCTAATTACGGCATACGAAAGGTTAAAAGGTAGGTACGTTTTGTAAAAAGTCATAGAACAAAAGTTGTTGTTGTCTAAGATGTTAGTAATACAAGGTTGTTATTAGTGTTTCATAAATAACACTGGACACGTCATCGGGGTACCCTGCCTCCTTCAAAATTCTTGTTCTCAATTAGCGTTGGACCCTAATGAGGCCCATTTTGCTGCGTTTAACTCAAAAGCCAAGTTTGCGAGTAAAACCGTCGTATTATGTCCAAACTGAGCAATTTATAAATAACTCGTTTCCGTCCACACAGCTTGCGTAGGGCGACGTGCCCTCAGATATTATGTGCCAGTTTTTTTAGGGTTTTATATAACCGTCGCGAGTTAGAGCATAACCCTATTAGGCAACCCTTTTGACTGTGGGAGCTCTACCCTAGGGTAAGGCAGGCATAACCGACAGGAAATTATGTTTTGTGCGATCAAAATCTGAATAGGATCGATCTTTCGCCATATTTTGACTTTTAAAGTCTCGTCTATGGTCTCCGAAATCTTCAAAGGTTCTGGTGAGCTTGTATTTGTAATTAGATAAGATTCTAACACAGAATTATGAGATATTTGGACATATTCTTGACGAGAGGCCTTAATAGATACAGTTTTTTCTGTTCTCATCTGTTTTTGGAGAAAGGTGGGCTGCTTGGAATAAGCCTACCCAAGGTTATGGCCGCCAAGGCATAGGAATAAGTGCGGAAACCACACTCAGGCATAAAAGTCACTTGTGTTTCTAGACTTCAAAAATCTGCTCCTGAGTAGCACATCCTCTGAGTCTTAGATCAGAATTGATTGTATGACCTATTATTACAGACTGGTGTGTCCCTTCTTCGGAGTTTCTACAAAGTTATTCGTTTTTCCAATGCTTGCTATTAACATATATATCACTGTTTTACTTCTTGTCCATCCTACATGACATTCCTACAAATCTTGACACGGCGGTGGCACTGTCGGCAAATCTTCGCTTCTCTCTAAATTCTTCAAATAACTTTCGTATTTATCCTCCCATAGAAGGCCATGGCGTATACGGCTAATCAATCTAATTGATCACTAATTTGTACTAAGCTAATCTTCCTCGTTTTCTTCACCAGGAATGGTATCTTGTAATTACTACCTATGCCTTCCCAATGAGAATACGATCAACTGCCATGTTGTGACGTCACGTCGTACTGTCAAATCGAAGAAATTTTGGCAAAATTAAAGAACTCCGAGATGGGTAAAATTGAAGAACTGGATACTGTTCAAACTTTTTTCGTTCACAGTTCGTAAAAATACATTAAATTTTTCGTAAATCAATTAATGTTTAAAAAATTCTTTCCTTGATTTGACAGTAAATCGTGTCTTCACAACATGGCAATTGATCCTATTCTTATTTGGAACTCATTGTAATTTTAATCACAGCAGCCTTACCATTTCCGAATATTCGAACAAAGTACGATCGATAAGAACAAGACTGATTTAAAAAAACACAATAATGATCACCCGTCGACCCTCAAGTCGTACCCTTTCGGCCCCTTCCTCGCACACTCAAACTTGACGCACACACTCACAAATTTTAAGGCCTTTATGTTTTTTTACATAAGCCGAGGGCAAGGAAAGCGTGGGGCCACGTGGTGGGGTCGCGTGGGGTGCTGGGCGGGGCGTGCAGCTGCAGCAGGGCTCCGTGCCGCACGCCAGTCGAGGCGCGCGCGTCATCACGACACGTCACGGCTACCCTTCAAATTTTACCGCCAAAATCGGAGTTCGTCACGCCATAGTTCCAAAATTCAAATTTCTCTTAAAATTCGAACTGTGATATCGGGCTTTTTATCCTTGAAATGTAATTTTTTTTTTTTGGAAAAAGTTGCCAATATTTTGTGAAGTTTTCGAATTGGCGGGTGTCGGGTTGATGTGTGCGAGCGAGAGGTGTGATATGGAAAGCCCGGGCGAGGAAACGGGACGGGTGGCGCCCCCCGCGTCGCACACCCCCGCCGGCCCGCAGCCGAATGGCTCCAATAAGATCATCGGACGAAATGTGAATGGGACCAGTAAGTCACGCAGTGCAATTAATTTGTAAATGTTTTATATTTTTTTGCTTCATTTTAAACACCGTCGGCACCTTTCATCGTATTAACGGACTTGTGTGGACAGAATATTTTATGACGTTTACTAAATTGCCTGCAATTTATGCGAGTTAAAAGTTTGCGTCACGTCAACTGTGTTCAAACTCAAAACTTAAGTCACAGGAGGTAGCAAGTTGTTGTGCTAAGCACCAAATAACTGCTCGTGGAAATACTGTACTTATCTAAAATTATATCTATTAGGTATATATTTTATATTTTTCATAAAAACTAATACTAATACTAACAATTTAAAAAATAACACTACATACTAATTGTAATAAAGTTATTCCTTTGATTATTTTTCTATTTTTAACAGTGCCATTTTTAGATGTAGATTTATTAATTTAACTACGACTGTCATATTTTTTTTATTTAAAAACCTAGCGAGGGTTACTTTAAAAAATCAAAGTAGGCACTTGAAATTGATAGTTTTTAATAATAGAAAGAAATATAATTACCTAAGTGTCTCGATCTGCAAAACCCTTGTTTAACATCTGAAAAGGTTTGATTGTTTATAATTGCAGACATACTGCGAAGAATCCTGTTCTAACCCCAGACTACTTCCAAAGTCCTTTACAGCCTGCATCATCCCACAGTGGGAAAATGTAAGGAAGTCATAGCGGTTACCTACGACTTTCAAAAAAAAGGGTGGTCATTATTATGGTTGTTAAAAAAACTGATCTTCCCTGTTAAAAAAACATTTTACTAACCGTCAACGTTGAACAATATTTTCTTAAATTATAAACGGAAATCTATCGGACTTGAAGATAAAGACAATATTATTATCTATCTGCATTCATGTATGGTACGGATCAGTCACAGAGCACCTATCAATAATTTATAATAGTAGATAATAAAAAAAAATCGAATCTGTACTTCCAGGGATTTTCATTTTACAAACATACTTATTTAAAAAACAGTTATTAAAATATATTTAACTAATTAAAAATATCTAAAATAATTATGTCATCGAAAAACCCTTCCGCATCGCTGTCGACTGGTAATCTGCCCAAAACACTAGCGGTATTGTCACGCTGTATTATGGCAATGTTTATCTGTCCAAAAAAATAGCCAGGTTTTGGGCCACATGAAGTGTCAACAAGGCGTTAAAAAAGTATATAAATAATTTGTGATCACAATTCTATGATCCGAGACTATAATCAAAAACAAAAGGCTCGAACATTAAAAAAAAAATACTAATATATTTCAGTGTCGCTGTAAAAATACCTTTCAGTAAAATTTGTAGGAAATTCAGAAAAAACTACGAAGTAAAAATATTAGTGACACAAAAAAGTACAGTCAAAAGAACATCTAATCGGCCGGGTCGCCTAATTAAAACAGATCGTAAGTACAGTAAGAACAATCGTTCGCAGTTTGCCCAGTTTTTACAAGTTCTCAGTGTGAGCGTACTTTTTCCGCAGTTTCCACGGTTTTTCCGACATCCATGCGACTAGCCGTTTTTGTTAGCTGACTGTAGAACTGATGTGGATCGACACGTTTTGATACTTGGTCGTCTAGCGGCTGATTTGTTTTTAGTTTTTATATTTTCAAGAATGTCATTTATTTAGATCATTCGAGATTTGGAGTAATTCAAAGTTGTCTGCCTTAAAATATATTCACTTAGTAATATTAGTTTTATTTTCTTATGGTTCATCATCACCTTCCTGTCCGTGTCCCGTGTAATAACACGGGGTCGGCGCAACATATTTTTTTCTTCTATTCTGTCATGTCACCCGTCAATCCTCTCAAATCTTCTCTTTGGCCTCCCTCTCCATCTATCCACATTTTATTTTCTTGTGTTTATCACACTAAATATTATGAAAGCGAAAGTATGTTTGATACTTCTTCACGTTTGAACGGCTTTGGATTAAATTTTTTTGGGGAGTAGTCGGGTAGACCCTATCCTGGAAAAGCACATAATGTTACTGTTTATTCTGGGAGTATGTTTTCTTGGGACAATTTTCTACTTACATAGGCGAAGTTGCTGGCAGCAGCTAGTAAGACAAGACTAAGACTAATAAAAAATATTGCTCTATCGTCGAGAAAGCAAGTAGCCGATGGTATATACCAATAGTAGTTTGTAGGACCGTCGGAAAAAGTAAAGTGAGTGGTATTTGATCGAAATAAAGATTTTTTTTTCTCTATTTGTTTATTGACAATTTACACTAACAGTTTACACCACACATAAATTACAGGCGCATATTAAAGGAAAAATGTTTGTTTGTGCTTAACACCTCTCCTTATTTAAAATACATGCTACACTATACATGTGAAAATAACCCTTCTTGCAGTTGGGTAAAAAGAAAAGAATGTGCGAGGCATTAAGGCGCCGAACTCAACACATGCTGCGATATTTATAAACAATGCATAAATAGTGCTGGTTGTTAATGTTTAAAGAATTAATCTGTCTTATTTAAAATAGCAAAGACTTCATTAAAATAACGATGGATACCCATTTTTTAAAATTAAGTAATAGGTAAACATAATTACTGGAACAACGTTAAATAACAGTTTTAATCTTTAAATTCTAAAAAAATCAGATTGGTTTTATAATGCGTTATAGAGTAAAAACTTATTAATATGATATTATTTATAATTAGGTAAGTAATTATAAAAATTACCAAGCGACATTTAGTAAACTTAACAGAAGAGTGATTTAATGTTAAAATTTTTAGTTAAAACTGATGAAATAGTTGGATTTAGATGTTACTAGCTTTTACCCGCGGCTTCGCCTTCGCCATGATTAAATTATAGCTTAAGCCACTCAGGAATAAAGCAGCCTACTATCGATGAAAAAATGTTAGCAATCGGATTAGTACTTTCAGAAATCAGACCTACAAACAAAAAAACAAACTTTACCTCTTTATAATATTAATGTAGATGTAGATTATCATCATGGTAATTGTATCTAAATCCGATTTTTTTAACAAGCCATTTTTTTTTTTCTAAATCTCCTGTAAAGTTTACTCAATGTCACTTGGTATTTTTGCCTTTCAAGCGTCGATACAGTGTTTTTAAAATAAGCTTTAAAACGCGTTACAGTTACCTAATTTTATTATTAATTAGATTGTAGAATAAGAAAATATAACTGCGGGTTCCTTTTCTACGAATTCATGTATAAACCATTAATATTACTTTGCGGAATGGGACAAGAATGCTAATCACTTAATTCTTTATGAAAATAGCGTTATTTCACGCTCCTAATTTAGATACAGGAATGCTGTGTGAATGTTACATGTTGTTTTATAAATTCTTATAGAAATAAGCATTATGTAGAAATATTTATGTGAGAAGAAAATTGACTTCCTCTCAGTAATGCACCTGGTGCCATTTTTATCCCTTTTTTACATTTTAATGAAAAAAAAGACGAAAGTTTTTAATTCGTGTGTTTTTAACAGTAAAAATATATCTAATATTTAAGATGTCACGTAAGCGATTTGACTAATTGTCGTTATTGAGAAACAGTTGCAACGAATATAATTTTCATTTGTAAAAAATATATTTGGATTTTACAAAAAAAAAAAAAAAAAATTATATGGGTATATATAATTATATATAATTAATAGAATATGTACATCAGCTATCCTTCAGTGAAAGTTCCGTTAAAATCAATTCATTTTTGTTATTGGTATCGATTTTAATATTGCAAACAGAATTTTATTTTAAATATACGTATAGATTTATGTAGAAAAGTAATGCTTTCCGTAAATACTCTTTAATGGTTTATATTATAGATAGGCTCGCGTTTGGCAGTATCTCAATCTTACATCAGGGGATAGGTAGTTAGGCAATGATGTAGTCGACGATAGAGCTCGTTAGCTTAGAAGTAACCTATTCACGTTTGACTTAGACTCCTTAAAGATAAATCACATGAACGCAGACGATCAAAACGTCATAATCGCGCTATACCTATCAAGAAGCGAGGCAGAGACAAAAACCGTCATCCCAAGACACTCCGACGCCAGGCTCGACAGAAAAACGCAAATTACGCCGTACGCGACGCAGCGGGTTCGATTCCCATCGCGTGCGTCTTTGAATATTATACGTTTTTGTCACATGTTCATTGGAAATGTTATTGTAAAAACACATTTATTATTGAGGAGTTATATGATAGGTTTTAAGTATGAATGTTTTTCTTTCGTATAATTTTAAACAAGTTTTTTCCAGTGCCTTCGCCTGTGTGGAAGTTGATGATTATCCCATTGGAACACACACCTGGGATAAAAGTATCAGTGCATGGTCTATCCGTGAGGAAAATATCATCAAAATCTGAACAGCCAACCAACCAGTCAGCAATCTGATCTGATCTGTTCAGCCGTTTGAGCGTTAAGGAGGTGGCAAAATCCTGACGTTCTTCTCTTAGTGTAATGTGTAATTTATTTTCTTATAATATTGAATTCACTAATTCAATTGAAATATATGTAGTTTGATTTGACTAAGGAAGAAAAATTATATGAAAGATAAAATCAATAAGAAAACGGATTTCGTTTATTTTCAAAGATGGGTTTGTAACAGTTATTTTTTTTTTTATCTGTAGAAGATTTTTTTCTTTCTCTAATATTTGTTTATTGTCAGGCCAACTATACATATTTCAATCTTTCATATTAATAAACTAATACATACATATTTATAAAATACAAAACAACATTGCACACGAAGTAATTATAATCAGTAGTTTATAGGGTTTTTGTCCTTTTTTTTCTCGTAAATAAATTCTGCTAATAATTAGCATAACATCATTGTCCCAGCAGTGGGAACTTTTATATTGATTGTGAATCATCCAGGACGTTATATCCTGAGAAAATAGTAACATTTAAAGGCAACTTTTTTCAATTTGGGTTCCAAGACCATTTTTATTTTAATCTCTAAAAGACACTTTCCCGTTTCTTTAAAAAAAAGTAGGCAACTTTTTTTTCCAAAAGTATCAAGTATCCAATTCCTTTTTTTGAATCGCGTACTGCGCGCTAAAAAAGGACATTATGCAAAATGCTTCCATAAAATGCAAGTTAATAAAAACAAATCTTGACTGAATTTAATCCGTTCGTAATAAAGTATAACTATGTCTGCCGTGCTCCTGAAAAACTAAGCGAAATGAAACAAAATGGTTGCTTGGGAAAAAATGCTAGTGCTGGTTTTAAGATGGGGGTTCCGTACGGATTATTTATGTTGTTTGTAGATATTCTACAAGTCTCTTAACTTTGAGTATATTGGTTTATAAATAAGCAGAGAAATGGACTCTTAACAGTAGGAGGATAAAAAAGATTTACTTATCTATGCCATTCTTTCTGTCCCTGAAACTTCAAACTTACTGTTGAACAGTAAGTCAAGCAAACATCTAAGTTTTACAGAAATGTATTTCAAAGAAACATCAGCAACAAAATTTGGCACACGATGAACTTGATACTTGTTTAGTATTGAAAACTTAAATTAAACATAAAAAAATAAATAAAAACAATAACGTTTGTACATACAGACTGATGCTGCCACCAGAGTAAAATTAAGTTTCATAACAATTATCTATCATGAACTCTATGCACGGATTAGATTCTAATTAACTGTTTTTAAAACAAATAAAAAGCACTACAAAACAAGGAAGCTAACAAACTAAACTGATCACACATTGTATACCGTGAGCGTTTCTCTCGCGCTCCGCGGATCCCTATTAAGGCGCGGTGCAATACTTTTATTTTTAGCGAAGTTTTTTCCGCGGGCAGACGGGACGGAGCCAGACCTTGCCTTGCCTGGCTAACTAATGTTTGTTAAGGGGAAGTTTTCTACGGCGTAAGGTGATTGACTTTTGACTAAAATGTTTGAAAGATCTGTTACGGTTAAGGAGGTAACTGTTGCTGAAAAAAAAACTTAAGTAATATTAATGAAATCTAATTGATCTTCTGTTTTATGAACGAATCTTAGAAGTTTTTCTTCTAGTCAGTTTACAAAATTTAATATTTATTTGATTTTAATCGTTTTTTTTTGATGGGCTGACTTTTAATCCTATCTTATTTGAAGATACGGTCGACGATGGAGCACGCTTGGCTAGAAGTAACCTATTCACTCTTTACTTAAAGACCCCTCTTTTGTAACTATCATAGCTAACTAAATAAATAGGAATTTAGGTACTACTTTTGTCAAGCATAACTTTAAAAAGTAAACTGAAATACTGACCGAATATTTTCTCTTCTTTTATTTATTTTAAAGAAAAAAAATCATGTATTTTACGAAGTTCTCAAGCATTGCTAACTACGAAAGAGCTTACCTTTAAGCAAGCACAACATGATCTGCATAATATGTAGATGCGAGCCAATTTTTACGAAACTCTAGCATGCATGATATCATACATAATATTTTAAAACATACAAATGTATGCACCTCCGTACTTACGCTTCCTTTTGAGAAATAAAAACTTTATTTTAACTTTGTTCAGATGAAAAATGTACCGGATAAGCTGTCACATTTTTCCATTTAAAAATGGAATATGAAGTGAGTTTAAGCGGTTTTTTTTTAATTCTTGTTTTTTTTGTTAATGTTTTAGTTTGGATACTAAGTTCTTTAATCTTTCGAATACCTTAATTAGAGACACAATAGAAAAACAATGAATTAAGCGATGTCTTCTTATGAATATTTAATTTGTTTTCTTTTACAATATAGATGTAGAGTCTGTTCAAAAAGTCAAACGACTTGGGAATAATTAAAAGTCCCCTAATAGTATTGAATCATTAAAAAAAAACTTATTTTTGATGTTTTATAAGGTTCTATAAGTAAACAACCTCTTTATTAATTAACCTACATTATTCAACAGTGTCGACTATAGTCTGTCTAATAAGTGAACTGACTTGGAAATTTTGTATAATATTTATTCATTTAAAGAATACTTATATTCGGTACTTTTTATAAGGTTCTTCTGTTATTAAACAATGATGTCTATCTCTTAATCAACCTTGATTATTGAACCCGTGTTGACTACATCAGATTTCATTAAATCCTATAAATTACCCAAGTCGTTTAACTTATTAAACAGACTCTACGAGTACGTTAGTATACCCTAATAATTACCCAAGTTGTTTGACTTTTTAGACAGACTAAACACATCTTAATGTTTTTGTTTTGTTTGTCAGCAACAGTAAATATCAGTCAACTCAATCTTTTCGGCAAACTTCACTGAGGTAGTCAACACTACGATATTCACAGCTCCATTTTACAAAGATCGCACCTGTTTCAAAGATTTCACATATTGTCCAGTTGTATAGACACTTGAAATACAGAACTGCACCAATTTTGCATCATAGTACAAGGTGTAAGGGACAGCCCTCCACAAACTACATTAGTCCTAACTCCACAATTTATAAAATATCGGCCTCGCCATACAAATTGTCCAATCAAGTTTATCATTTTGTATGACTAGGCTAATTTTTATTTTCGTTTCCTGAAAAAAAAAAATTGTGGAAGGTTGTGCAGTTTCGTCTACTGAGAAAGCCCTTAAAGTTTGTGGAGGGCTGTCCCTTACACCTTGTATATCCGCTACAACACTGCTATAGTGCACTACATTATAGTGTTTATAGCTTCATTTCTTTTTCTCCCTCGCGTGTCTGACATTTTTCCACTTCATGCTAAGGCCTCTGAAGGATAGCATAGCATAGTCAGCCTTTTAATGTTCCCACTGCTGGGACTCGGGCCTCCTCTCTAGGACAGGGGCCGTAATCCACCACGCGGGCCCAGTGCAAGAAGGTGAATGTCACATGCTTCGAATTTTTTGTTCTAGGACATGACGGTTTCCTCACGATGTTTTCCTTCACCGTTTCGAGAGCAGTGGTGATGAAATAAATTACACAAAGTAATACGCCTGGCTGGGTTTGAACCCGCAACCTACAACTCGTAAGTCAGGGCCGTGACTACTCGGCCACCACTGCTCTCCCTGAAGGATGAAAGCTCATAATACGAGTAGGGCTGTCAACATGGCTTCTTTATAAGACTCCGGTCATTACTTTTATTGGCTCCATTTAAGGCAATATAGCGAATGACTACCGTATATCGACATACTACAAATTCTCAACTTTTTCGACCTGTGTGAAATATCACGCCACTTAAGCAAGTGACATGAAGTTTTTTTTTTAGTTTAAAGGCCATGTTAATTAATGTCATCAAAGTTTTTAAAAAACCGGCCAGTGCTAGTTGGTTCCGTACTGTCTGTTGCAAAAAACGAGCAAAAAAATCATGTCTGTCGTATGAGAGCCCCTAATATATTTATTTTATTTTGCTTTTTAAGTATTTGTTTTTATAGCGGCAACAGAAATACATCATCTGTCAATATTTCAACTGTCAAACTATTACGGTTTATGAGATACTGCCTAGTGACAGACAGACGGACCCACGGACAGCGGAGTCTCAGTAATAGGGTACCATTTTACCGTGTAAGTAAAATTTTGAACCAATTTGGAATCGTGTACTGGCTTCTGACGTTTTATAAAGTGCCCAATTGCCCATGTAGGCCTATGTGAAAATTATTTGAATAGATTTTTTTTAAATTGATATAAATTAGTGCTTGACTGCGATCCTACCTGATGGTAAGCAGTGATGCAATCTCTGATGGTGAGGCGCACTACCTTAATAAGAGCCTATTCACTCTAGCCTTGAAGACACCCAAATTATAATCGGACGAGAAGACCGCAGCAGGCAAATTGTTCCAACCCTTCGACGTACGCGGTATAAAGGACGAGGCGAAACGCTTAGTCCGGACCGTAGAGGTTATTTATAATTGGTACGGAACCCTAAACAGGAATCTTTGTAGATTCGTAACAGCTTGGTATTAAAGAACAACGCTACAGATGTCACTAGTTGTGTTAAAAAAAGGCCTATAAGTGCTATTACAGAATTCTATATTGAATTGACTTCGTTGTAAGCGCTTTTTATTATGAAGCTACTAGATTACTAATGTGAGCTGTAGTCTTCATGTGGGTCATGTTTATTAGAGGATCTCGTGGCGTGGCGGAGTTATTACTGGCTGGTGCGACTGTTACAGCCGCACTGATTGATCCCCAAGGATAAGGAAAACTTTGCCCCACACTAGGAATTCCTCCTATATCGTAGGAGCGTTGACAAACATTTAGGCGATTATCACACTGCCACGCATCACGCTGCATGTTGCGTGTCAACGCACCTACGCGCGTACTTGCGGGAGTGCAGATCTGCATCATCGTGCGGGTTCTTCACTCACTCGCGTAGTTGCGATTTGTAAATTCACGCAAACTTTGACTCGTTTCACATCACACAAAATCACGCACGGCACCACGAGGCTCAGTGTGTCCATATCTTGCGTGTACATTTTTTTGGCAGGCTAAAAGGGCAACGGCTTGTTGCAGTCTGAGATTAATTGTGAGAACGATACTGGAGACTAAAAAAAATTAAATAGCACATTTCTGGACCTTGTGTCATAAACGATTATAATCGTTGGTGTCAATTCTATGACTGAACTAAAATAAATTCCTTATTTATTTTTGCTTTACACCTTTTAGTTACTTTTCGCTGTCGGAAAAAAAAAAACAAAAAACTTCAATTAGTAAATATAAAAATGTTTTACATCGCCATCTGATGATTGAGATAAAGCACGAATATTGTACGAGAGCTTTTTTTCTGCTCATGTTGGCACACCCCCGCTCAAACAAAACAATGCCTTTCAGTCATACAATTCAAATAAAGAACTCGGTTACGCAAAGATGCGTTCGAAAACAGCGAAACGTATTTGAAAAAAAGCCTCTTTTTCTCCTTTCGTTCGTTGAATCAGCTTATTTAACAATACCGCTGTGTGAATATGCAAATCGTATAATTGTCTTCGAGTTTTTATATTTTTTGTTCGCGACGCTACTGTCCGTTGACTTAAGTTGGAATGACGCATCTGTCATTTGTGATATTATAACGCACCGCTTGCCACATACGTAAAACGGAACATTATAATGACTGGTTTTTTGTAGCATACAAATAAACACGCTACTGCAGCGATGATGTATTTTTTAGTCTAAGATGTGATGAAATATCTCGAATGGAATGAGGTCCGACGTTTTTCAGGGCCAGTCGCTCGGATAATGCGTCGCTGAATTTTCATGAGTGGCAATATTTATCGTGTTTGACGCCATTACGTCGCTGTCGGTGCCTGGAGTAGCGCCCGCCGTACCCTTTATTTATATTACAAAAACTGTCCGCGACAACGCCTATATACTTTTATCGAATGGTGTATTTTTTTACCGTTGTTAATTCCGCAGATAATGGTCGGAGTCAAATGACCGGGCGGCCGTAAGAAACGGCGGGAATTTCAGCGATGCTCGCGCACTCTTTTAAGCGTGTTTTTTGTTTGGGACGGGTTCGGGCGGCGGCTCACGTTATTTTTTGCAAGTCCACCGATGAAAACCGTAATGGCATTTTATCGTGCATAAGAGCGGACGGAATCATTAATTATTTATAATAAGTGGCTAGCGCCGAATCGCGCCGTCCATGTTTATTTTAGTCCAGAAAGTTGCGCATCTGTTTTTTTGGCGCGCTGCAACTATTTTCGAGCTCTTTGGTTCGCGACCAGAGATTATATACCATCAATGGCTTCGACTCATAAATTCCAACCCGATATAAAAATGTTAAATGTTTAATATCTTTATTAATAACGTTAATAAAGTCGAGGAACATTTAGCCATATTTTTAGTTCAGCTTAGGAACACTTAAGCCTTTTGGGTTAATTGGATTCTCAATTTTATTGTGCGATATGAAATAAACATCCTTGAAAGTTGCCAGTAATGTTTAATCATCTTAAGCTCATGAAGTTCGTTGTCAACTCTTTTAATTGTGGATCTCCACAGCAAACAGCTGTATAGCACTCACTGATTCTCGCCGTTGGTTTTTGACCCCAAACTTATCTAAATCTAGTGTTATCTATGATGGCTCACGCTTGTATAGAAGGTGGTTGGCATTTTTTCCCCTGATATGCCTGGGGTGGGCGCTACTCCACTCCGAGGTGGACATGGTCTACTTGCTCCCCTCCTCATATACCGTCTATAGCTGGTCCATTTCTCTCTCTTAGTCGAGGCCTGAATCCTAGCAGTGGAAACATTTTCTGGTTGATTCTACTCAAATAAAACTCTTGTGGAGTACTCAAAAGAAATACGAAAGCGAAGCCACAGGTTAGAGCTAGTGTCTCAGACCTACGGAACCTTACAATCGAACAGCAACATTTATCAGCTAGCCATTTACAATCTTCCATAATGTTCACATTAAGTCGAGTGCAATTGGCCGCAATGTTTTTGCCGCTGGTTGCCATACATAAGAGAACGATTGTTAGTTTTTTCGCGACCAGAAAGTGGGTCACTCGTGTGCTTAAGATCGTTAACGATACTGTGCCAATCACAGCTGTTGTGGTTTTGTGTGTATTTGCTGCTTTTTCTACGAGATTGACAGGCTTTCGACGTGTTTTGAGTTTTATTTACTTAGCGTCAACTGTTAGAGACTTTTCTTAAATAGAATGATTTAAATCCAACGACACGGTAAGAAATAGCTTGCGACCCATTCTCAGACTTACCAAATATTGATATACAAAAAATAGTCCGGACCGTAGAGGTTTCAACAAAGTAAGGATGGATACTCGCCGTACGTTGGGTTGTTCGATGGTAGAAATGAGATGGCGGAATCAAGTCACTCTCTCTCTCACACACACACACTCTCCAAAATGCAACCTGTATAAAACACCTTAAAGGCTACTTTGTAGATTGGAATTAACCTAATCTGCATCACCAATTAGCCTCTTCGCACGATTTTTATATACTACAAGCTTTAGCTCGCGGCTTCACCCACGTACATAAAATATAGTGTATGTCACTCGGACATAAAGCAGTTTTCTAGAGAAAAAAATTTAGCAATCGGACTAGTACTTTCAGAGTTTACCTCTTGCAAACAAAAAAACAAGAAAAAAAACTTTACCTCTTTATAATATTAGTCGAGATATTAGATTTAATATGGATTGTTTAGATAATCCATTTTAAACTTTATAAGTAGCCAGAAAACAGTTAGTTGTTTAACATCTTTATAAAAAAATAAAAAGACTTGCATGTTGTATCACTGGCTATAAATAATGTAATGAATAATGTCAACATGTTTACATATTGTAAACACATACTTAACATAGTATGTAATATCTTATCTTGCATTCATTAAGGTTTTGCGTTGGACCTTTAACGTGCTAAAGTGTTCGGAAAGCTTTTTTTATAATATATTCAATTTTTGAAAGCCGATAAAACCTACTTGGTTATTTGGTTTTTAGTCTATGGTTGTTTTATGAAAATAATAATGATAATAATATCGTTATTGTCTTTAATTTGAGAAATAGTTTTTTTGAGAAGATTTTTTAGTACATAAATGATAAAAAAATCTTTGTTTTAAAGTAGGTAGCTGCCAACTTAAAAAAACTGTCGTATTAAACTAAAATTAAAAAATTAAGTGTGTCCGGCCTTTCTTACCCAAATATCCGGCTCAAAGGGGTGGTCTGGTCGATTTTTCGGTTTAAAGTCCTGGCAACCCTACATACTTATATCAAAAACAGAAGCGTTTTAAATATATTTTTTATTATCTTTTCAAAGTAAGTCAATAAAACCTTTGTGCCATTCTTTTTTTTATCTACGGTTAATTTAAAATGGTTATTATTTTTAAAAACAGAATTCTTATAAGCTTTTAATCTTAAATCTTACCTAATCTTGAATCTAAGCCGTTGATATTCTTTTTTTAAACCTCGAAGTTAACCCTTCGTTTGCTGCGTTGATTTCCACCGGACAGGTCCGATATGATCAGCAGATGTGGGGCAGATGTTACCGGACAATTGTGGCGGTAGTGTTGGATGCCAAAGAGTATGGCGGATTTCCGAATGGATAATTGAAATAATTTCATTTAGTTCTGCTTTTAGAAAGAATAAGTTGCCTTTTAAACACTTTTGGTATTTTCTGCACAATTTGACAGTCGTCTATCGATGACATTGGCGATTGACGTCAGAGAGAAACTGTCGATCGACAAAGCTGATCCATGCTATCTACCATCGATCGATCAAATAGTTCGCCAACACTCCAAATATCTAATAAAAAACCCTTTAAACACAATCGTTTTCTATTAATTTGTTCTTCTAATAAAAACAGATAAAAACTTTTAACACCAGTTTACATTGACAATTGAATTATCTCCCCAACTTTACTTTTGCAATTTTAAATTTTATTTCCGAAACAGTATCCAGAGTTGCAATACAAGCTTTCTACAATTCAAAATAAACCTTGACATTGGTTATTAAGGTTTAAATTTATTTGTTTTTTTTTTGGTCCTTTTGTATGAAAGGTCAAAGACCTCGCCCAAATGTTTGTATTGGTGGAATTATTTCTCTCTGTATTGACTTGACAGGTGTTGTGTTGAAGGGGATGTCTGTCATATTGTAGTGGCTTTTAATACTTATTGAAAACATTTCAATATGTTTGAATAAATATTTATTTTTGTTTTTTTTTAAAGTTGGTAGAACTTATGACTTGGTATTCATCATCATTCTGCCGAATGACGTCCACCGTTGGACATGAGCCTCCTCCAAGTGTCGCCATAATGATCGCTCCTGTGCGTTTTGCATCCATCGGATCCTCTTTGCCCTCACCGGGTCACCGGTCCGTCTTAAGTCCCTGACTTGGTTTAAATTAAATTAAATTCAATATACTTATGTACTTTATTGGCTACAAAAAAAAAAAACTATCCTAACTTTTAACCCTAAAATGCTATCGTGAAATCTAATTTGCT
This sequence comes from Mythimna albipuncta, assembly GCA_929112965.1. NCBI lineage: Eukaryota > Metazoa > Arthropoda > Insecta > Lepidoptera > Noctuidae > Mythimna > Mythimna albipuncta. The sequence goes on along the minus strand of OV815979.1, from coordinate 18,826,514 downwards.
CCAACCGCAAATATAATATTTTAATAAAACTACGACCACAAAATAATAATGAAATCTTATTTATTAGCTAGCAAAAGCAAGTCAGTGGTAAAACTAGTAAGAATCAGCAAAAAAATCAAAGCCAACTGTCGTTTGACCCAAATGACATGGCTGTACCTAATCTATAAAATACTTCTTATTTCCAAGTAGAATTTATGCGATAATCAACCTTATTACTACAGCAGTAAGGTGACGGTCGTCAGGCTGTGTTTGAAATCATTATTGTAATGACAGGATATGAGCCGCGAATCGTTTTGTTTGTTTTCAGAAAAAAGTATTTTTAAAGGACAAGTTTTTTTATGGTGACTGTGAAGTGGATGGTTTGATATGTTTTGAGGGACTGAATTGTACGGCTTGATTTTGAGTTGTAATTTTAGTTAAAAAAAATACATTTATTCCAGTCTAATGTCCATATATTAAGCTATTGCATAGCTTCTATCGCGGGCCTTGAGCGTGGAGACCGAATCCAGAAATTCCGTAACGAAAATAACCTAACACCCCCCACTCATTTGTTTTTTGAGCGTGGTGACCGATAAGATAACAAATGAGTGAACAATCTATCAAAATTCAATTCAATGTGTGAAAGTGTAACTTCAATTAATATCAAAGAAAAAAAACAAAGGAAAAAAATACTGCATAAATAAAATAAATAAATAATTATAAGTGCATAAGTTGATAAAAATGCTATGCAATAGCTTTACCGTGGCAGTCCCCGATTGCCACACGTCTTTTTTTTAATTCTTTTTTGTACATCATAACAACTTATAAAATAAGTGGATATCAAAGTTGATGTTGTACATAGGCGAGCTTAACTCAAAGTTGAATTTTCCAGCAAACCATTATGTTGTGTTGGTAAACAGAGATCTTAATAAACTATACCTACTTAAAAAAACTTCCTCTTGTTTTGATTGGCATACCTATCTTTGTATTCCTCATTTAATGTGTATAAAAATCAATACCCATATTATTCGAACTCTTTTTCGGCTTGACCGATTTTGAAGACATTCTTTTGTATTTATTTGCTAGGTTTGAAAATAGGTCGTAGCGTAGGCTATTTTTAATCCTTATAACCTCCCTCTTTTTTTCTTTGAAAATTATTTGGCAGAACAATGTTTGCTTAGTAAATTATTTAATTAAGTAAATTGTGGCCAAACTCGAATTGTCGTACAAAAGGATCACCTTTTAACTCCTCATTCAACTCCTAACCTAACCTCGTCATTTTTATTAGATTATAGATCATGTTTATTTGTGGATTTATTAAGTAATCAGAAGCATAGATAATGTTGGGCTAATTTTTGCATATAAGTAAAACTAGCGACTAAATCAATTAAGAAGTTATTTGATGATTTCAGAGCTCAAAACAGGAAGAAGAAGCATAATAAAATTGTTACAAATAGTTTCATTATTTCTAGGTATCTAATTAGTCGGTTCGACTGCGTCTTTCCTGTGTTTTTATTTTTATATTACATTTTAAACTTATCGAAGTTTTGTTACTATTTTGATAGAATAGAATACATTTTTTTCTGTTTTATTTTATGTCCTACCAAAACTCATCTAACAAGTTTTCTAGTGAATCGTATCCTCGCTTGACCTCCAGACGTTACACGGGACGTCAAACAGCTGACTCACTCACTTTTTCCTTCTTTCCCATATTCCAATAGACACTGATTTTTTTTTTTTATCAACGGCGATGTCTGTGGGGTGACGCATACAGCCTGGCTGACGTCACAAAAACATTATCACACCTACAGCGTAATAAATTACATCCTTCATTGCCCATTCGATTTCAATATAACTAGAAAAAATTACCGCTCCCGGCAAAGGGGTAACTTTCAATTTCTCCACTAATTAATTAACGTACCTAACACATGTTTAGACAGACTATTTGTTACGCTTTCTCCACAATACAGGCATTACATCACTAACCCTTTGCCACCTGTTGAGAAAAAAAAATGACAACAGTTGTTTCCCGCCACGATTTGTTTTATTTCTTTTTAATTGTCGATCTGAGACATTGGTTTTTCGGATTCGGTTTAGGGTTAACTGATTTTAATGGTGGACGCATCGGAAGTGACATGTGTCGATATGTTCGTCATTATATTTAATTTTATTGTTCGCTTCCAGTTTTTTTGTCATTGAGTTTAGGACAGACAGACGGACAAATTGTATTCGCATTCTAAGTCTTATTTTTATTTCTTTTTAGCCGTCTCACAAGTTCATGTTATGCATAAATAATTTTGAAAAACAACAGTATGACACCTTTCAAAAGATGTGTTAATTTTCTTGTCTGTTGCATTTTAATAGTTAATAACTGGTTGTCTACAATAATTACGAGAACAGAATCCAAGATCAATAATTTATTTATGATTTTTATTGACATTCTTTACTATAATATATGACTATGACCTACATAACGTTACGTATACATTAATCATGGCGTTATAAAAAAATGTTTAACTTCAAAATTATTTTGAGATCAACCCTTTAATTTTAAGGCTACTCATTTCCATACAAACTTATAATAAACGCTAATAGTACTCAATCCCTATTCATCAAAATTTAAAACCAAAACAATTAAAACCTCAATCGAAAAAATTTTGACACAGAAAAACGCGGGAACTCATTTTGACGTACAGTCTATGGTTAATGTTTTTTATAACGACACCTGTAGGTAAGGGAGGAGTGCCTCGCTGCCTGAGGATGAGAGCCAAAAAACTAGAAAAAAACTTAATGAAACGAACGTGAGAATGGATGTTTGATACTAAAGAATGGCGGCTTGTTTTGATAAGATAGAGAGCTGGAGGGTATGTAAAGTTATTTATAGATTGTGCTGCAGAAATAATAAAAAAGTAATTTCTTAGTCAAGTTCTGGAAAAATTCAGCTGTCAATATTTTAGTGAATGATTATGTTAAACTATTAGCTGTAATGAATTATAGTAACTTGAAATCAAAATCTGAATAAATTACTTTAGCGGGGTTGCTTAGGCGTTAACCACTATTAGCGAGGCTAAAAGTTCAAATAGTTAGGTAGGTACTCAAACTTTTCACCATTGTTGAGACGCCAATTTCTGTATCATCTCTTAATCAACCTTGATTATCGAACCAGCGTTAATTACATCAGATTTCATTTTACTTTAATTATTAGGTACCCAAGTCGTTTGACTTTTTAGACAGACTCTACTTACTTGTTGGTGTCTGGTTTTTTTTTCGAACTGGATCTATTTGGCACAAACGTGAGACACACATTGTGTCAGTGTTTATTTTTAATCTAAGTTTGGAAATGTTGTTTTATATGTGTGCCAAAATTATATTTTCTTTTCTTTATTGCACTCAGCTGGTTCAAACAAAGATAATAAAATATAAAGTTATTAACAACCATAAAACCCCGGACAGATAATTAACTATTTACACATCATTTAAATCGAATACAACCATCATTAAAATAAAACGCAACATCAAAGCCACCTTTACATTTTTAAATCAGATAAAACGCCATCAAACCTATTTATTATTCATTTCTAACCAAAGCTTTTTATCAGACAACTGTCCACTCGCCCCCATTTTATTTTTTACGGCACTCTTTTTCTCTATGGTCATGTTTGACGTTCTCACGGAAGAGGCTGAATGGACTGGTGTTCTTCGGACTTAAAAAAACACGGAAGGGTTGCTAGTATTAAAAATTATTAGTTTGTTTTTCGTGTACGTAAGGTGCTCTTGGTGGGAATAAGTGACCCTCGGAATTAACATCCGGGAAGATGTTTGAGGTTTAATGAGAGGATATGGGCAGATAAAAAGTTCATTATTGGGTGGACCGCGAGTGTTGGGTTACTTACGTAATGTTACGAAGGGATGGAGTAAAAAGGGTTGTATTGTCTAACTAACCGATCCCTGACCGGCCCAATACTATGGAAATTAGGGTGCTTCTAAAGTATCAAATAGACATCTATACGATGTGAACATTTTCTTGTTACATTAACGGCTTCGGCGACTCGCCAGTATCTTTCTAAGGACATCGCTTCGTTTGACCGTGATATCTGATGGGCCATCTCTGCTGATTCTGAAAATGGTAATGAAGCTTTTGTTAATGTTACGGATAAATTCTATCGAAGGCTTTTCTAGGATAAATTTATCGTAGCTGAATTATAACGACGAAATCCCTTTGCTTTTTATAATAAGTAAATTATTTTTTTTGTTGTTTAATAACAGCAGTTTTGTAATAACCGATTATAATAAATTGAATGATTCGCATCAAAACAATTACGACATTGTTTTTTTTGTGAGGAATCAAATCATAATGACTTCGCGCTCTAAGGTGGAGCGGCAAGTCAGACTTTTATCTACTAAATAGTTTTAGTAGATAAAAGTCTGACTTGTCGCCCTTTACGTTTTAGATCCACTTACTGCATCATTACGAAACATCGTAAGAAACAACAAAATTAAAATTAACTGACAATACACTTCATTTAATACTAAAACGTATAAATTAGTAAGTAGAGCGTGTCAATAGTACTCGTACCCAGTGTAAACAGTCCCCGTTGAAGGGTTGACCCGCGCCTGTCACTCACTGACAGATGGCTAGCCGCGAGACGGATAGGGTTGCCAGACATTTTAATTTTTTGTTACATTCTCTGTGGCGCGATGGCGTGGCGATGCGGAAGTAGATTTTTGGGTTATTATTTTTGTTTTTGACCTAATATTTTTTTTGTTGGTTTGGTCTGGTTATGTCGGGAAATGAATATCACGGTATTGATTTTAACATTTCTAACATAGACCAAACATTTAATTTTGTATGAAGGAACTTGACCAACACTCGTAATAATTGACATCCTATGTGGTTGAACTATTTGTCTCTTATCATTCTCTTGGTGAAAAAACTCTCTCTTTTTACTAATGGCCACCCGAAACAGATTCGTTCAGCTTAATATCGATGCAATGAAAGATAGACTGAAACATTCAAAAAGTAATTTATAAAAATTTATAAAATCAGGTTTAGGTACTACACAAAGTTAAAGATTTGTAGAACGTGGATCACAGTTAAACTATATTACTTAAACTTTATTTCCTTGTAAACATAAATATTTTATAATTAATAGAAACATTTTATTTATTTACATTCTATTAATTTTAATAACAGAAAAATATTGGTGTTACAGACCATTATCCCCAGCCTATCCCCATTGCTGTATGGCCTATGGCTCTTGTCATGGCGATGGCAACGAAATCTTCTACCAAACAAACACATCTTCCAATCCTTAAAGACCACTCGACACCCCTATCACCTAACCCAAATTCAACCCTACCACAGCCGACAGTGGTCAATAAAAACGTTAATTTTTCCAAACGCAGTGTTACCAGTTAAAAAAAAATAACAAAAAAAGAGTTCTCATCCATAGAGGTGCTAAATACGAAACCCCCAGGCCTTAGGGTATCAATTAGAAGCTTGAGGTAATGGAAACAAAGAACATGTGTAAGAGTTCTAAGTGGCGCTTCGGGGGAGTAACGTTTTTGTGGTCTGGCAATTTATTGCCTTTTGAATTTAGTTCTAGAACAAAGGTGGAGTGAATTGATTCTTAATAAAGTGGTGAGGTAGTTTAATTTTTGGATAAAATGGCGGTATAATTGTAGGACTTCGTTAGAATGGCGTTCTATGAAATAATAGTAAATTTTGATACAAGTGTTGAAAGTTTGTCATTGTCAGCCGTAGGCGAGTGTGTTATGGGCACGAGGACTGCAGTCGATGAGTTCCCAGCCTGATATCACTCATGTAATAACATTGTGGCGGGCGAGAGCACGCACACTTTTCTGCTCTAGTGCGGAAAAAAGTCAATTGCGAACTTAAAAGCGGTAGGATAAGAGCGGATTTTCGAGTAAGTGTATTGAAAAATGGTTTTGTATTAACTGCTGCGACCTCTTACTACAAGTGAAGCCTTTGGATTACATAGAAGTCATCTATCTTTGCTTCTGTGAGCATAGTGGATAAGTGGACGCACTGCAATGACGTAGCAGCCCCCACCCCTAAAAATTTTATCACACTATATTATAATGGTCAAAGTTGGCGAGAGTTCTCTGTGTGTGTATGTTTGTTTTTCTTTACGCAAGAATGGCTAAATGTTTTTTTATGAAATTTGGCACATGGGTAGACCATGTCTTGAAATGAGACTTATTATATGATAATATTCCACAACTATCACACAATCACACAACTATCACACAATTATTCACGATTATTCTGGAAGTATGTTCCCTTGGGACCATTTTCTAGATTCACGGGAGCGAAGCCGCTTGAAGCAGTTACTTATATCATACCGGGTTATTTGTAAAACACTAACAACCTTGCAAGACTGTTTTATTAATATCAAACAACAACTATTGTTCTACAACTTTTTACAAAACTCCATTCATTTACCAAAAATAAACCTTCGAGGTTTCGTCGTTCTATCTAACACATTTCAACTCTCAAATTTCTTATACCTACGTCGGCACGAAGCGACGCAAGCGCATCAAGCACCCCGCCGCTTGATCCCGCTCCCCTCCGCTATTGTACTATCGCTTGCTTCGCATAGCCTTTGTAATATTTAGAACGCTCATTTTAAATATTTTTATTTTTGTATGAAAATATGATAAACTAAAATAATATGGTACATGATTAAAAGAGATCTAGCCACTATTTTAGAAATAGCCCTGTACCCTGGTTAACTAGATATATCAACTGTCGTTGGTTTTATGATTAAGCCCACGACTATAATAGTTGCGTCATAGTTATTACTATTACAATGCCTAACCCTTCTCTCTGTTCCCTCATACAGAAGAATGTTAGATAAAAAGTTGGTTTGTATAGTTCAGTGGCGCACTGGGTCATCTTACATTTACTTGGGGGTCGATTCAAACCTGTTTTTTGTTACGGGTTACTCAGGATGAGAGCACGGTTTAGACGTAGGGTTGTCTACTCGACAATGTAATTTTTTGGTCATGAAGTTTAATAATATTTTTTCTATTTTATTTTACGCTGATTGAGAGTAATCCTAAGATCAATATCTATAAAAAGAGAACCTTTGAATGGACTGAACGGAAGAAATTTAGTTTTGATGAAACCTTACCTTTCACTGCTTACCATCAGGTAGGATCGCAGTCAAGCACTAGTTTATATTAAAAAAAAAAACCGTATAAACCGATTTCTGCAAAAAATTAAAGTGATTGATATTCTCGCTACGCCGTAGCAGCACGTAGTCGCGTAGTACGCGGCCTACGGACGGAGTGCTACGCTGATGCTTTTTGTTTCAAGTCCCGATTTCCAAATGTATTCTGTTACTGTTATAATATCGATGGTATGATTTTAATTTTAACTTATTACCTTTTTTTTTTTAATTTAGATTTGATTCATGACATGACATGATTTCAGTGTGAAAAATCGAACAAGATTAATAATTATTTAATCGATAAATTGGACCCAAGATACAGGCTTGCATAGTTTTGAACTAAAATTCCTAAAAACTGTATAATTATTGACAATAGGTGCGCGAACGCCGGCTTTCGTTTGGGGTTTAATAATTGAATTATAAAAACCCTTTTTTTGTATATCAATGGGTTTAATGAATTAAATAAAGAAAGATAATTTTTCTTTCTTTTTGTTTATGCAATAATTCACTCACGATGTGTATAAAATCTTTGTGATATTTTTATTCGTGTGTTTGTGAAAGCCCTACACTGAGACACAAAAAACGGGGTCGAACCATCATAAAAAGTGGAGGGTTGGCGATTTATAGTTAATCTCGAGCGGTCACTGCGACAGAGTGAAATATTTCTACGATAGACCATTGATAAACTTGTTAACATGTGAGAAATTAGATTTATTGGTTCGACCAGATAAGAAAACATTAAAAAAAATCGTCTCACCTGACATTGAGAACCCAGATGAGAACAGACTGAACGGTCATAAAGTAAAGATTAGTCTTCATAAAGTTCCTTTTGGAAACTTTTTATTTTATTATTCCACAACTTTCACATAAAGCCATCTCGTCCCAAACTAAGCAGACCTTCTGCTATGACTAAGTATGATCAGCTACTGTGTTTTGCACGGAACGACTTTTTCTTTTTTTTTTTCGTTGGGAAAATCGTCTAATGACATCCCCCGCTCTTGGGCGGAACGGGAGATAGTGTCAGACTTTTACTGACTAAAAACCCACTCCCTGTTCCTTCGTTGCCTTTCGTACCGGGGCTGAGCTACCTTGCGGAGCTAACCCTAGCCCCAGTTGGCTTCGACCCAGCTGAGCCCCTGCTGTTGCTAACAACTCCTTGAGGCACGCGGGAACAATGCGCGCCGTTGACGACTTGGGCTCGACAGCGAGCTAATCGAAGCGACTGCCTATCAGACCTCCAAACTCAATTATTGGGTACTCCTTGGATAAACTGTTGGTCAGCCTTTCTGGCGTTTGACTACCTGTAACGACTGCCAAAAATCTATAAATGACAACTGGGATCAACAGTTTCATGTGCTTTCCGGGCACGGGGTATCTGTAAAGTCTTAGATAATCTTAGAAAAGGCTGAAAAATGCTTATATCAAAGGAAAAGCTGACTGACTGACATATCAAAGCACAGCCGAAACTGCTGAGACTAGGATCGTGAAATTTTGCACAAGGTTTGCTCTTATGAAGTAGATAAAAACTAAGAAAGGACTTTTCAAAATTCACCCCTTAAGGGATTGAAACCGGGCTTGCGGACAGTGAGAAATGGGTAGCTCGCTGTCCGGCCGTCCTGTAACTATCCGGACCGAGCCCAAGTCGTCGACGGCGCGCACTGTTCCCGCGCGCCTCAAGGAGTTGTCAGCAACAGCAGGGACCCAGCCGTGTCGAAGTCTACTGGGGCCAGGGTTATCCGAAAGGGCGTTCGAGCCCCGGTATGAAGGCTAGAAGGAACGGGGTGGGACTTTTAGTCAGTAAGAGTCTGACACTATCTCCCGCTCCGCCCAAGAGCGGGGGTTTTCACTGGATGATTTTTACCCACTATAAAAAACGGTTGAAACCGCTGGCAAAATTGCTGGCAGCAGCTAGCACTCAATATTTTTATCAAACTAATTACAAGTAATTACTCTAAAATTAAGTCACAGCAACTAATTTAAACTGCATGCCGAAAGAAACACATGTCGGTCAAACTAATTTCTTTATTATATTTGATTAACCCTTCAAATGCGGCCGGTGGGTCGTAATTACCCAACAGATGCGACTCTGATTAATTACTAGAAAAAGCGTTTGGGTCAGCGCCACCTGCCCGAAAAATCTCACTTTCGATCGGTGGAAAAAGATCTAAAAAAAGATGATTTGGATCAGATGTACTTTTACGGTAATGGTTCTGTAGAGTTTTTTTAGACAAATCACACTAATAATTTTGTGTGTGTAAGTACTAATGTTATTAATAATAATAATCAATTTATATCAGGCAAAATGTACCCATATCATAAATACCTTATAGATAGACTAACATACATAAAATTTACTTATATTAAATCATTTTGTTAGTAAACATGATTTAAAACTACGTTAGTAACACTTCACTTCGCACTATTTTGTCTTTGTGCTGTTCTGTGGTATTTATTCACGGAAGCGACGGAACACCACGCCCTGTGGCCAAAAGTCTTCTTCCATAGCAAGGTGCAGAAAACTGTTCGGTCAAAAAAAAAAAAGGTACAGAAGTCAATCTACATACAAAGCGCGCTCGAGCAACGCACACATAGACACCGCTCACGGACACGATATCTCGGAGCGCCTCGACCCGCTCGTCGAACAGTTCCGGCTCAAACGCTCACTAGTGTGCATCCACCGAGCGTAGGTATAAAAAGTGAAGTACATACTACGCGTTCCAAATGAGAATAGGAGCGCCGGCCATGTTGTGACGTTACGTCTTACTGTCAAATCGAAGAAATTGAGTAGGGTGAGCAAAAAAGAAATTAGTTAAATTTAATTTATTTACGAATCATGAACGAAAAATCTCTGATCAAAATCCAGTTCTTCAATTTTGCTGATCTTTAAGTAACTGTGTGAAGTGTCTGAGTAGTGGCGTCATCACCGTTATCATCACTGCGGCTGTCCCTTATAAAATAAAACATGGATAATTGAGGTTTTTAATATTTATATCACTAAATGTTGTTTGAAATTAAAATAGGCATTATTACCTGTATTTATAACAAATTTCAATCTGGATACTCAGTCGCACGAAGAAACACCAACAACGACGATAAAATGGCAGCTAGGAAATTGAATTTTGAATTTAAAATGTAGCCAATAATGAAAATAAAAAGAAAGTATGTAGTACATATAATTTGTTAAATAATTATTAAGAATAACTTTTTTATCTATTTCTTAATATGACTTAACTAAGGATCAGTTAAACAAAATCAAAATTATTAAAACGCAAATAAGCTTTTTTTGCAAACCGTACTTTTCAATCAAAATTTGACAGATCGAGTTCATTGACTTTCCTATTCTCATTTGGAACGCATTGTACATGAGATTGACTTTTGTACCTATCTATTTTGTGGTTCGGTACTCGCAACACAAATGCCTTAAAATTGACATTCCATTATTGATCGGTTGGACTGATTTGTATGAAATATAGTGTATGGGTAGACCGTGTCATGCACAGGATTCTTTTTTCCCCTGGAGTAAGTTTCCTTGGGAACAATTTTGTACTTTTACACTGGCGAAACAATCAAGCGAGTACCGTTTTATGAGGATAGATAATTTCTCCCGCTTTGGGTTAAGCGAAGGGGAGTGTCAGATTTTTGGTGTCAAAAATTCACCAGTGTTCCTTCAGTTGCTCTTTGCGTTCCAAGGGTCGCAACTGTCCAGTGCAATATTTAAAATGTTAATTATTAATTAATCACTACTTAGGTTATTGAGCAGGAAGCATGGAAAAATATCTACACCAAAGCATAATGAAATCTTAATAAATTAAGCACTTATAAACGACAGATAAATAAAGAAACCAGACAAATTTTTTTTCACGTAATAGTTATAGTGGTTGTGTCAACACACTTACCTACAGAAAACTATTAAAAAAAAAATCATTTAAAAATAGATTGTCAGTCAGTAACTGAGAGTATTATTTCCATGTACAAGTTTTCTCTCGTATCCAGGTCCCACATAACCAGGTATTACTCTATCAGTTATCTTCAGTTTAATATGAACAGATGTTCAAAATTTTAACTCCTTTAAATCGGCGGCATATAAAGAACAAAGTGCAATTAGTAACCGCGGTCTGAGATCACAAGTTCGCAACCCTCGGGGAAACTCCGACGGAGATACGTTTTAATCTTTTTTGTGTGGAACCCCAAATCGTATGAAGAAAGTTTTTTCGGTGTAATCTCGTATGTAAATCGACCAGTCATTGTCTTATGTCGGTTTTTTCTTAACGCCACGTCAGCGGAAGTCATGTGGGATTAGAATTTTTATAATCGACGTTTTTTTATTGACTGTCATTAGTTTTATTTCGAAAAACAAATAAAACTGGGATTTTATTATTTTAAATGACAGTATACCTGTAGATTAATAAAGCTAGTGTAAAGAAAGAAAGGAATAAAGAAAAAAAGACGTGTGGCACTCGGGGACTGCTGCGGTAAAGCTATTGCATAGCGTTTTCTTATCGATACCACACTCAAAAAACAAATGAGTGGGGGGTGTTAGGTTATTTTCGTTACGGAATTTCTGGATTCGGAATTCGGAATTCAAAATGAATAACTTTAATTGGCACAACATAAGGCACACGAGGGATTGATAATGATTATTATGCTTATAACATAGGTTATAAGTTTTCTCTCAATTGTTTACTAACCCATAAGGATGTCACTAATCCTAATTAAAGATTTTTTTTTTTATTATAATAATTACGTTCAAGAAAATATGGCTCGTTTAGCCATTTTTAAATATAACTAGGTAACGGAAAATAAGATTAAGTAATCAACTTTGACATGGTTGGCGCAGTGGTTGAGCGGCTGGCTGCTACGCTGCGTGTCTCGGGGGTCGATTCCCGCGTAACAAATATTTTTATGGCTGAAGATACATAGTTGTTCCGGGCCAGCGTGTCTTGTGTGTGTGAGTTTACATGTTTGTTAATGCATCAAGTATGGGGGGCAACGATTTTTTTAAATTTTGTCTTGGTAACCCTTTTAAATCCAAATCTAAATCTCTTTTGAAATAAATTTCACAGTATCAATTTGTGTCAGCAACTCAACAAATACTCGTAGGATCTTACTAAGAACTCATCAGAGTTCAACTTTGGTTATGTCAATGTGGTCGCAAAAACTCAACATTACACCTACATACCGAACAGGACTTATTAGTAAAGACTAAAAGCCTGGATTGAGACACTACACTTAGCCTCACCTATGATCAATTAACTGTAATTAGTTTACTTCAATTAATTACATTGAGAGAAACGTTTAAAACTAGGCATTTTGTTTTTATTTCCATGTTTGAGTAGACACACATCGGCAATTATGTAATTTTTGACTGGCCTGTTGGTCTAGTGGTTAGCGGCCCTGACTGCTATGCCGGAGGTAGTGGGTTCGATTCCCACCCCGGACGAATGTTTATGTGATGAGCACGATCATTTGTTCTGTGTCTGAGTGTAATTTATTTATATTATGTATGTATTTACAAATGTATAAATAAGTATGTTTATCAGTTGTCTAGTACTCATAACATAAGCTCTGCTTAGCTTGAGACTAGATAGCGTTGTGCGATAGTCGTGGAATATTATAAAAACCGGCCAAGTGCGAGTCGGTCTCGCCCATGAAGGGTTCCGTAGCAGCAAGTAACATAATATAAAAGTTCTTGTAATGTATTGTAACTTTGATCGATGTTTTAATAATAGTGTATTTTTTTCGGTTTATGACGCATTAAAAAAAAACTACTTACTGGATTTCGTTCAAACCAATTTTCGTTGGTAGTTTTTATAGTAAAGAAGAAGTTAGAGGGGGGGGGGGACACATTTTATCACTTTGGAAGTGTCTCTCGCGCAAACTATTCAGTTTAGAAAAAAATGATATTAGAAACCTCAGTATCATTTTTGAAGACCTATCCATAAATATCCCACACGCATGGGTTTGATGAAAAAAAAATTTTTGAGTTTCATTTCTATGTATGGGGACCCCCAAAATTTATTGCTTTTTTTCTAGTTTTGTGTAAAAATCCTAATGCGGTTCACAGAATACATCTACTTACAAAGTTTCAACAGTATAGCTCTTATAGTTTCGGAAAAAAGTGGCTGTGACATACGGACGGACAGACAGACAGACAGACAGACAGACAGACAGACAGACAGACAGACAGACAGACAGACAGACAGACAGACATGATGAATCTATAAGGGTTCCGTTTTTTGCCATTTGGCTACGGAACCCTAAAAAAAAAAAAAAACTTTGGTCCAACACTAGGAATAACTTATGTATTGTGGGTGCGTTCACAAACATGTAACCTCACATACACAAGACACTCAGACCCGGAACACTTATCTGTACGGAACCGAACCCGCGATACGCAGCTCAGCAGCCAATCGCTCAACCACTGCGCCAACCTTGCTGCCTAGATACGTCAAATTCGTACCGCATTCATTCACACGTTGGTATACCAAAATATTTTTTCATACACCCAAAAAAAATCATGCGCATAAAATTTTTAACAAGATGCGTAGTCAGACACGAAATTCGCACGGAAATTTACCAAACCCAAAAAAAACGTCTTAAAAAACACATCGTGAACCCAACCTGTACAATACTGAGACATAAATATTCATAGATTCACGATATTACGCATATCAATCACCATGCAAGTGCTAAAAAGGATCTAATGGCATGCGCAAGCACACCCGCCATTTTGTTTTCATCTGTCATTAGCGCCTTTTCATAGCGGATCTCCTTTTGTGCGGCTTATTCAAATCTGTGTGACAATAGCTTGTTTTTGTTTATCCTATAATCTTATGATGGTGTGAATGCGTCTTGTGAGATGTCGGAGCTAAGCAAATTCTTTTTTTTTTTTAGGTATTGATGATTTTTCTAAAGGTCATTGCTACCGTTAGGGGTTGCTTTTGCTAGTTAGCTTAAGCTTTAAATAAATTATCAATGCTTGTTTCTTAAAAGGAGAGTTATTAAGAAACACCAAAAAGGCAGACAGTGTTCAAAATTTCTAAAAATACAACGCACTTAACAGAAATAATAATAATGAAGAACTTAAATAAAAATGCCAACAGTTTCACCGTGAGATAGGTAAACAAACCTATCCTTAATTTTGAGAGAAAAAATAAAAACTAAACATGCAAATAAAAAAGGTAGATTTAGCTGTTAAATATTAACGTTAAATATAATAAAATGGAACACCCCCTTCATCACACATGCTTTAAAACAAAAGATAAAGGAAACAGAAAAAATGGTATTAATGTGATGATATTTCTAAAGAAATCTCTTCAAAAAATAAGTGTTGGAGAAAAGGGATTTATAGTAGACATCTTGTATTTATTTACTACCTCTAGCTTTGATTAAATATCGGACCTAGATAGATACCCATCTTCTAAGTACCATCTACAACTAATAAAAACAATAAAAAAAATATTTCGCGCCAAAAAACCAAAGACAATTGTCCTACCAAAATAAAGATGCGTTCAAATTATGCGCGGGCATACCATAGAATAAAGGATGAAGTTTTTTTTATTCTTTTCGATTTAGGTAACCCTCACAAGCTAATTACCGTATTGAGGAATTAGTTGATATTTTCGCACGGTGCGAGTTGCACGTGTATCTTGCGGTAACCGAGTAGGTAATTAGATAGGAAGTTGTTTGTTATGCTAATTATTTGTGTTTCTCTTGCGAGAATTAGTTTATTACCAGTTTTTTATGTTATTTGATTGTAATTTGATGTTAGTTTGGATTTTTCTGGGATCTTGTCCTATTATTAAAATGGTGCTCAAATTACTTGTTAAAACTGGTTTATTATACTTGCTCACTTAAAGATATTATAATAAGCTCCCGATATGATACGAATTACATATTTGGATCAGTCATTTTATAAAGTATCCTTTTCTGTACATTATGTTGTGTTGTTTGTTTTTGTTCATGGTAAATTAAGTAATAATGCCTAGAATTCGCTACAAAAACCAACCCTTATATCTTGATCTAGAGTAGCAGCTTTCCTCATTCGTATCAATTCCGACCCACCTCTTCCTCTATTTGACTCCATTTGCATATTCTTAATGATCAACGATATGATAAAAATGGCCAGCGTGTTACCAGTTCAATATGCAAATCCACAGCCTGTGTCAATTGACATGACGTTTTTTGTTAAATTTCCTCATACTAAAATGTGTCAATTAACGAGAGTAGAAACTACTCTAATTAATTAAAAATAACTGTGACCAAAACGTTGTCTTATCAAGATCTTTCATCCTAAGTATATTTGAAATGTCACTTTGTCATCTGCTGCAATGTTGCAACTATATTAGCACATTTTATAATTTTTCAGCTAAATATTTAGTATTCTTCCTATTATAATTGCGTAGCAAAACCAGAATAAAACAAAAATAATTTTAATTAAATTGTATTCATAAATGAAATTTTTGAAAAAATATAATTTTTTTATTATTGGTTTTTTATTTAATTTTATTATTTTAATTATTTTATGATTTTTTTTTTACAAGAAGAAACAGAGAAAGAATAGACAGATGCAAAATTATCAACAAAAATAATTTAACAAAAAATTACAATAAAATGCTATGGCAAAAAAAAAAAACACTTTCCGTATTTTCTCACGAACAAGGAGTTACTGCTAACTAATTAAACAAAGGTGCGTTAACAAACTGGAGACAAGAAAAAAACCTTTTTTACTAATCAGCAAAAAACGCCAAGACATCGTGAGAGATGCATAAAATTAACTTGTAATACATACACGTATGCAAATGTCTACGTGACCACTTTTTGAAGAGAAAAAAAGACAAAGGCAACACTCTGGTCGCTGCTACCCCTTCGGAATCAAATTGAAATTTGCATACGACTGTGGCGATTTTTTTACTCAAAAAGATTATGTAAATGACTTTTTTGGACATCGGATGAGTGTGGAATACTTTTTTTAGTGCTAAAAAAGTGCGTCGGCTGAGATAGGGTTAAGTTCGAAGAAATGAGTTCTCATACTTTCATGTGAACTTTTTTTTTGGTTTAATGTAGAGACAAAAAACTTTAACTATTTTTATTGTTATATGTTTTGAATAATTGGATTTATGATAGGTTTTTTTTTTATGGAAGGAGAAGAAGTATGGAAGTTAGTTCGTTGCTGAAGATTTTTATTATTACATACCCGATTAAGTCAAGCCGGGATAATTCATGATCCCGGCTAGACTAACGGCGGGTTTTTGAATTGAGTATTTTGATTTACCATCTCAAACCTTACCTACTTATGAGCCAAATTTTGACAGGTTTAAGGCTAAAGTAGAGTTTGAGAAATACTCAACTTCAAATGCTTAAATCAGAAATTGGGGGTTAATCAATTTGATGTTGAGTATTTATCAAGCTCTGGGAGTAGGTACTTTAGCCAGAAAACCAAAAAACTGTAGTATTACATAGGCTAAAATAAGTTTTCTCACACGTTACCTATGGATTTACAATTCTTAATTGGTCTTATATATATCGATTCTAGTACACCAATATTAAAAAAGCGAAACTTTGTATGTGTGTATGTTTGTCGCTCCTACACACTCTTTTATAACGGTTTCGGATGAAATTTGGCGTACAGGTAGATTTTTTATTCCGGGAATATAGAAGATAGTCCCGGAATAGATACTCGGAGAGAATAAGATACTCGGGACAACTATTTTCTGTAGTAGGTATAAAAAAATGTTTTGAAATAAGTCGTCAATATTTTACAAACTGTTTATTGCATACTACGTACGGCGAGTATCCCCTTACGCTGTTGAAACCTCTACGGTCCGGACTAAGCGTTTCGCCTCGTCATTTATACCGCGTACGTCGAAGGACTGGAGCAATTTGCCTGCTGCGGTCTTTCCGTTCGATTATAATTTAGGTGTCTTCAAGGCTACAATGATATTGGCTCTTAATAAACTAGTGCGCTACCATCAACGATTGCATCACTGCTTACCATCAGGTGAGATCGCATTCAAGTACTAGTTTACATCAGATAAAAAAATATAATAAAGACCTGTAAATAATCGAAAGTACTAAGAAGTTAAAAAAAATGTACATACATTAAATGACACAATAACTTAGAGGTACTCTAGGAAGTTAAAATAATAAAAAAATCAAACACATTTTGTATCTTATAACATATTTTATTTATGTTGCATCCAAAGCTTGTAAGTACATAATAGTATCCCACATAAACAAATACATAAACCTATTTAACGACAACCCAAAATTTTTTTCACCCATTTTTTTTTTACATCACATAAAAATTTTTTACCTGCGACCCGGGGTGGAGTCTAACCACCCCACAATTTTTTTTTTAATACACAAAAACCAATAGTGCACTCGTAGGGGTGTCAACATTTTTTTCACTAGCAACCCCGATCGATATTTTTCCCGCGCACACATCGCATTGGTTCACCCGTCGTCTGTGAACAAAGAATTCTTTATGTAAAACTTATTCATTTATTTTTCCTAACGGTCGTTCGTTCTCTATTCTTTTCGGTAATGGCAGGGGTTGTATTAAAAGGGGTTATTTTTTATATGCGCGTCTCCTCACGCGATTCCTGACTGTTCAAATTGTTCGGGGCACGCAAATGATCGACTTAATTTTCTAAAATGTTTTTGGTGTTTCAAATCAGTTTTGGTATCAAACAGGCTTAGATGGTTTAATGTTTTGGCGTTAATTTAGAACTCCTGAATGTTTAATTAATTATACCTTATAAGTATGGCAAATATGCTTGGTGTTCTCGTTCAAAACATGACATTGCGCTCCAAAACACAGATCGCAGACATGATATTGAGAAGGATGTTCAGCTTAAGTGTGACTTCAGGACGCGTATGCCATGCCGATCGAGCAGTGGGCACAAAATTGGTGCTTTAAAATCGCGAAACGGGGTCGTGGCAAGACCATGAAGAAGATGGCGGGATAACTAATAACCAAATTCTAAGGAAGACATGTAGTCTTCTTTAGGAATTGGTAAGAAGTGGCTCAGAGCCGGGAACAATGGAAAAAATGGAGAAAGGCCTTTGTCCAACTATGAGAGATATTATTATAAAATTTTGCCTTAGATATAGATCATCATATCAGCCGATACACGTCCTCTGTTAGAAATAGGCCTCCCCCAAGTGTCGCCACAATACCGAAACTCAAGTGTTCAAGTGTCGATGTCGCTTAGATCTATTTTTTACATGTAGTTGCTGATCCATTTAGAAAAAATATTAATCGCGTCTATCCCGAATATAATTTTTAATAACGTTCGAAAATTAAATAAGGTGATAGTGAAAGTTAGTTGTTTGCGATTGGGTGATTTTTTGACACTGATAGAAAAATTCGATTCCCGGGTGTGACAGGCTGATTTCCGAGGACCTTTGAGGACTATTTTCTGCTTTCAATATTATAATATACTAGCGGCCCGTCCCGGCTTCGCACGGGCAATAAATATAGCCTATGTTACTCAGGGTGAATGTAGCTTTCCAATGGTGAAAGAATTTTTGAAATCGGCACAGTAGTTTTTTAGTTTATTCAATACAAACACACAAATACAAATTTTCCCTGTTTATAATATCAGTGTAGATTGAGGATAGCTATATAATATGTTGAGAAATTTTGTATATCAGTTTTGGCCGAGTGGTGGCTTCGACTTACGAGTTACTGCTCTCAAAACGGTTAAGGAAATCATCGTGAGGAAACCGGCAACCCGCGTGGTAGATTACGGCCCTCTCCTAGAGAGGAGCCCTGAGTACCAACAGTGGGAACATTAAAAAGGCTGATAATGATGATGATGAGGAATTTTGTAAAGTATGACTAGATTCTTTCTATCTGTGAATTCCACAAATTAAACTACGCCATATATGCAGAATACTCTTCTTCTTCTTCTTCCTGCCCTTGTCCCATCTTATTCGGTTTTTTTTCTTCCATTCTACCCTGTCACTCGTCATGCTGTCACTAACTTGCTTTGCCTCCCTCTCCCTCTCCACCCATCCACGTGTTTACTCATAACTCTTTTAGTAACATGCATTTCATCCCTCCTCTTTACATGACCATACCAAGACAAACGATTCCCCTTCAATTTGTCAGTCACTGGTGCCACTTTCAAACTTATAACGAGATTGGATAAAGTGAGAAATACTCATTTCTCACTTTATCCAATCTCGTCACACCACACATCCATCTCAACATTCTCATCTCCGCTACATGCAATCTTTTTTCATCCGTCTTTTTCACAGCAGAACATTCTGATCCATAGAGTATGACTCTATACGCAGAATACTAATAAAAAAATAACTTTTATGTTTGTCTATGTCTATAAATCTGTTTTCTTTTGTTCCAGTGGTAGTGACGTCAGCTCCGGCCAACGAAGCAGAGTTACAACTGTACAGAGTAATGCAGCGAGCCAGCTTACTGGCTTACTATGACACGCTGCTGGAGATGGGTACGTATACTATAACTTTTAAATATCAGCCCGTAAGCTTCTACTGATCTTAAAATTACACACACAGGACAATCATAAAAGATAACCAGAACCTTCACATACAGGCTTATGAACACAAGCTGTTCGAGCTGGGTCAGCTCCTATTATCCTTCAGTGTTTAAAGCACTCCTCACTCGATGTCACTGTTAGATTAAAACAATGCTCTTTAATTTATCAGTTGCGGTACGGTAAAACCATACCAATAAGTTTCGTTATTTCTTCTTTAAAATAATTTAGTTCAAATGTATTCAAGGCGCAATAAGTAATTTGTAATTTCAAAATATATTCCGGGATTTAATCGTCATGTCGTATAATTAAGTCCATGTTACTTACATTCACAATTTTAGGTACATATATACACTACTACTAAGTAATCTATTTCGATCGCTGATAATTTAATTGCACTAGTTATAATGAAGACCGAATAGTTCCATGATCATGCGTACATATATATGATCTAATGTAATTTTTTTTAAACTATTATGTTATGTTCTTCCAGACATTCTCCTCTCGCGTCGTCTCGAACCGCAGTTCTCGTGATACGCGTATAGATCATATCGCCACCTCTTTCTAGGGCGACCTCGGTGCCGCTTACTGTTTGTAGGAACCCACTGGGTGGCGACACTTGCCATAATCATAAAGTAGTCATTATTACAATAATTCTCACCTCTATTTTTACTGAAATTACTTCTGTTTCAATGATTCCACATATTGTCTAGCTGCGTAGATAAAAACAACCACTGAACTTTATTCGATATAATTCCAACAAAAAAAATCCCTTTATAATATAAGTGTGATTTAAATTCCTTAAAATAATGTTAATAATAGGTACTACATCAAATAATCTACAGAAACTAAAGAAGTCGAAAAAAAAACTGCTATCAAAAGATAATAACATGTCCCTCCACATTAAAAACACAACATCACAGGAACACAAGAAAAAACACTTTCTCATAACGAAATAAAGAAAAAGACGTAAAAAAAAACCTCAACAAAATCTCCATATCGCTAAAAAACGCGCGCTCAGCGTCGACATGCAAATTACTTTTTTAATCTTTTACTTTTTAATACCGCCGATTACTGAGCTAAAGAAGGGTTTGGCCAGTCAGCCTGATCCTTTGTTTTTTTTCTCGGCGCCCCTTCGCAAAATGGTCACGTAGGTATTAGCATATTTGCCTAAATTAAAACCGGTGTGTGAGCTCTTATTTTTTTATGTTATCTCACGTTTTTATTTACAACAATCATAGCGAAATGAACTGGAGCCGCAAGAAAGTCTTGCATATTAATGTTTATGGGACTAATCTATCTGACTGCAACAATGGTCCAGTTTTTTCTGTCATGTGATTGTAAAGAACTGATTATCGCGGTCCGTTTTTTTGGACTCTGAGAAATAATTATTCTTCTCGTACTTTCTTGGATCGAGTTTTTTAAATTTTTAATGAGTTGCCGAGTTCCTTTTGGATGTAACTTTGTATTATGTTATGACTTATATGCAAACCTACATATAGTATTGTATTATATGTAGATATTGACGATATTATAACTTACTAACTGGTTTGGAATTTCTTATCAAGAAAACTTTTGAAATGACACTTTTTGGTGTACGAGTAGTGTCGCTGGTAACTCTTATTTTAAAGTTACTATTTAATGGTTCCAGGTGGAGATGACGTACAGCAACTCTGCGACGCTGGAGAGGAAGAATTCCTTGAAATAATGGCTCTCGTAGGCATGGCCTCGAAGCCTCTCCACGTCAGACGTTTACAAAAAGCCCTCCAGGAATGGGTCAACAACCCCGCCCTCTTCCAAATACCAATCGTTCCTAACCTCTGTCCTACCGAAAACCCCTTCATCCAATGTAACCAAAGACTCCTCAATATGCCTCCGTCAATCCCTAACGTCTTACCAAGGACTGTGGCTTCTCCAGAGAGTAGTAGACCAATGTACAGTCCGTCTCCCGGTGCCCCTGACAACAGCTGTGGTTCTACCGCATCAGCCCCCAATGCAAGCCCTGTTCACCAAGCGAACACCTTCGCTAAAATAGTCTTACCACCGTCCCCTGCTCCCGCAGCCCCTGTCACTTCGACCGCTTCTAGATCCTTCTCCCCACAAAGTGCCTGTCCTCCTGCATCAGCTGGTTCCAGTCCAAGCTCCGTCACATCACCAGTTCAATTAACACCAGTACTTTTAGATGTTCATGTACAAAAATTGGCGACAGCTGCAGAAAAGTTGAGCAAACATTTGCCCCAGTTGGAACCAAAGCCACAGAACACTAAGAAGAAGATGTGCAAGGATCTGGAGCTGGTGATGATGATGCCGGAGTCGGATCCGCGGCGGATGGAGGAGATCAGGAAGTACGCGGCGATATACGGGAGGTTTGACTGTAAGAGGAAGCCTGAGAAGCCGTTGACGCTACATGAGGTTAGTATCTTCATAAGTAGATGAACAGATAAGTGTTCACAAAACTTAAACACATTCATTGACTTCTTTTATTATTTCGTGTGGTATTTTTTTTTTCTAAATTTAGGTTCACAGGGATTAAGTTGCTATGTGTGTGTAATCCTATAATTCCTTACTCGTATAATTAATTGAGGCGTAGGTGACTAAATTCAATTTCTATACCTTAAATGATTGGATATTTCAGCTACATCATAATATCCCGAATCTTATATACAGTGTGGAATATGATACAATTTAAAATGAAAACTCTACTTTGAATAGGGAGCCAAAATTGAAATAGCGTAAAAGTATAATAGTTTAATATGTGGTATGATCGATTTTTTTCTTAATTTTGGTTTTGGTTCTATATTAAAAACTGTTCACAATAATAAATTATCAGAAAGAAAGAAAAATATTTATTTTGGCGCATAAACTATTGTCGACAACGAAAACTTAAGATAAACCCAAAATAACATAAAAAACTAACATTGTAGGTATGACTCACGTTTGCGCCAAAAAAGGTCCTGGTGATGTTTATTTTACAAATGGATTATTAATAACACTTTTTTACGTCAATTATTTTGCCAATTTAAACTAAATAGATGAGGTCGGCACTAATGATGAGTATTGCTAATGTTTTCATTAGTTAGTATTGTCGTCTGCATAATTAAAAGCATTACAAAGTAAGCAATTCTCTTGTCACTCGCCAGGTGATGGTGAACGAAGCAGCCGCTCAGATCTGCCGCTGCGTGCCGGCGCTCCTGACGCGGAGGGACGAGCTCTTCCCTCTAGCGAGACAGCTGGTCAGGAGGGCCGGCTTGCACTATTCCAAGCACGGGTAAGTCTGATCTTTTATTTTACAATGAGCCCGATCTGATCTCAAAACTAAAGTCATAATAAACAACCATGTAGCACCCACTCCTATCAAGATCGGGGACTCTATACTCGAAGTTGTGAACGATTAGATTTAATTTCGAGAGGTCAACCGTCGAATCCAACTCGGCTGGGCAGCGTTTGGGAAATAATGAGCTCGCTCTTGATCTAGATGAGGCTTGATGGAAAGCTATGGATGGGTTTACCAACCGTACCCGAATATAGAATATTGTACTCTTTTTTTTAGGAGGCGTAGAGTTAAGGCGAAAGTTTATTAGTGTGTATGCATGTTACATCTTTACGCACCGCTGAACGGATTTGGATACATTTTTATGGCACTCGGGTAGACCATATCTTGGAATAGCCCATTTGATACTTTTTATCCCGAGACTATGTTCCCTTAGAATAATTTTCGACCATCAAGCAGGTGAAGGCGCTAGCAGAACCTGGTTTTAATATAAAATAGTAAATATTTCTTTATGGGATTTTATTTTAGGTAATACTAAAGTGTCTATTGTGCAATTATAATTAACCTCATGTGCAAATTTTCTCTCTCATTTGGTATTATAAGGTTTGCTATAGGAAAACCCAATTGTGGGTTAAACTCCGTTCACATCAGCTGTCCTATTTTGTTTGTTTTTATAAAAGATGTGTGTGCAATAAAAATATGAATAATTATAGTTTATCTAACTTTGTTTTTTTTTTATCACCACGGCACCTAGAAGGCCACATTAAATCATGAACTAAGGGTAATGTTAAATATCAATCACGATTACAGTCCTTTAATCTAACTATTTTCGAACCTATTATACAACTTACCAATCCTCTTTCTCTTTCCAGTCTCCCACCAACAGCGTCAACGGGCGAGGAGCGGGAGCGTGACGAGGACGAGACGCCCCCGAAGCGACCGCGACAGGTCGCGCCTCCCACTGTAGACCTCACCGATTAGAACTAATATTAGGGGATATAGCCTCTGATCAGCACTAACATAGAGGATATAAATGGAGATGGCACGGTCGGGAGACGTGGATTGTGGAATCTTTAGATGATACTAATATCTGACTAGAGTATTTATAATCCAAACTTTATTCAAGATTTTTGTCATGCGGCATAAAACATTAGTTGTTTAAATTACTATGTAACACTGTTCCACTACTATATCATCCTTCTGTTCTATTAAACTTAACGCCATGATAAAACATTCTCAATTTTAATAAACACAACTTAGAACAAGAATAAATTAACAATCTTCAATCTTTTGCCCGACAAAGGTTGGTTTAAATTTTTCCAAAATCTCTGAGTTAAGTCATGATCGATAAAGATTCCATAATTCACGGTCTAAACTCGCAATCATTCTAACAGGACATCATTTATTTAACAAACAGTAACTTTAAACTAAAAGGGAAATTGTTACTAACTGGAATGTTCGGTTTAAGGACTAATCGTATTTCTTATTTGACTGAGATAATTAATGAAATTATTTGTTTTAAAATTTAGATAAAAATAGAAGGCTTAATATACAACCTAGTGGCACTCCAAAAAGTTTCAGAAGTTTCAAACGGAATTGCTATAAATGTCATCTATTTTTTCGGTATTTTTATGAAATTATTGGATCCGTGCAATATGTTTCTCGTTCTTTCAATTATTTTTTATTTGCATTTTTAAAAGGTAAGCATGATTTGACCTAACGCCTGTTCTAATTCGACTTATTCATTTGTTATGCACTGTAGTACATTTTGTTTTAGAATGGTTTTGGCAAAATATTGATCCGGTGAGTAGAAAATACATATTTGACATTTTATGTTTGCATGATTTATTTTAAAATTGGTATATTTTCTTTTAAATTGTATTAAATTACTACTCTTTACTAATTATTGGGAGAAGTGGCAAAAATAGTAAACAGAAAACCAGGATTTTAGCAATATCTATTATTTATCATCAGTATCTTAAAGTAAACAGATGAACAGGTGTGTGTATGTTCTGGACTGGTGACCGCGTACCAGAAAACCCAGCGTTGAAAGGCCTCCTACAAGGTGCACCGATGATCTGGAGAGGGTTGCGGAAATCCAATGGATGCGGGACGCACAAGATCGTTCATTTTGGCGACTCTTGGGGGAGGCCTGTGTCCAACAGAGAACATCTAGCGGCTGAAATGATGATGATGATCATAAAGTAAATATAATTCTTTGTTTTACACAGGAAGCAGACGAAGGAAATGGTGTCCGAGCAAGTCCTGAAGCAGCCAGAAGTAATTCTAATAGGTACTTACTGTACAATATCCTATCAGATACCGTAAATTTGAGACACAATAGTAAGACAATAGATGCGCGAACGCCGGCGGCATTCGCTTGGGGTTTAATGAAATATTCCCAATCAAAACTGCTTTTACTTTAGAAGATTATTTATTTCCATCATTTCGTAAGAGTATTAGTCTTATTAGTTTTTAAGGTTGGCACCCACTAATGGAACTATAATACTAAGACTCCACAGGATGTCCGTCTGTCTCTCAGTAAGTTGTATCCTATGAATTGTATCTAATAGGTAGAAAGCAGTTGATCCTTACAGAGTGTTAAAATTATGTATTTCCAAGTTATTCTTACAAGTTTATAAGGGTACGGAAAACTTTGTTTGCGAGTACGTTTAGCACGTGGTTAGCTATATATGCTGCTGGGCATAGAGCTTTTATTGCTTATGTCATTTCCAAAACACTAGGGACTGTACCTACCGCAACAATAAGGTGATTAATAGTTTGAAAGTATATGGTTTCTTTTTTTGTTTCCAGCTGGTGGGGAGTGAAAGCTGAGAGTGATGACGCTGATTCCAGATGTTCTTACTCCAGTGCAAGTACTCCACCACCGGTAAGATTCAAACTTTAAGTGTACTATGTTTTGTCCGAAGTGACGAGAAATGGCAGGCGGTCGCCTCCATTCACTACTTCACCATCCTTAACTCCGTTCCATGTTCCAAGACGTTTAAATTCATTGAACCATTCGAATTCTGTCATCTCGAATGTTTGTCGTCTGACGTCTATTTCAAAGACCACTATGACATCAGAGCTACTAACAATACAATATTTGTATAACTCTATGTTGTAGAGTAATTTCAAAATGTAATACGTCATTACTAATTCCAGGATGCCGACGAATCCCGTCCGCAAGTGGTAGCAGCGCGAGGAGACAGCATCATAGCCGTGGCCAACCCCGCGCTGCACCCGCCGCACCCCGCGCACGCGCACCTCCCCGCACACGTCACGCACACGCCACACCCGGCCAGGAACCACTCCAACTGATCAACATCAACAGCAGAACAAGAGGACATGGAAATAACAAAACTTGAAATAAACCTAAGCAATCAGGTTACTTATAACATAACAGACCAAGAATGTGAAGGATTAAATATTGTGGAAGAAGAAATTTTAATATATCCAGTAATTGACTGTGATAATATCAAGAGGAAGTTAATAGAAAGGGCTGTCGTAAATGTTTGTCTGGGGTAATTATGGCAATGCTGAAGTAGCTTTTTATGATGAAAACACTACACAAATAATTATTAGAAATGTTGACTGCCTTGCTAATTGTTGCTCGTAGAATGATGGCAGGCGTTTGTTTAAAATTATCGGCTGCAAATTTTTGCTCAAAGAAAAATGGCCAGCGCTAGTTCAAAATTATCGAAATGCCCAGACATGTAATTTCACATAATAATGCTGTAAGACCGATACGACTTCAACTAATTTAACCAAAATTCTTCGGAAGCCTGCCGTTAAGGAATGTTGTTCTTCTTTAAAATTGTTTTTAAGACCATATTTCCCGTGACGATTTAATAATAATAAAAACAAACCTTCCAAAGACTGAAGGTATGAAATTGTTTATACACAAACGGATCTAATTAAAATGACACAGAGTGTACAAAATACATTCCACCAAATATAAAATTAATTTATATAATTTTGTAAATAATTAGTATAAATACTTTAGGATAAGTAAAGCCATAATATGCCTTGTAGTCATTATGTCTATCAATTGGTCCATTTTGGGTGGATTGCACTAGTAGATCATTTTATATTTTCCAAAAGACATAATTTATAGGGTCGTCGTTTGTTAATTATAACAAGAGAACCGGACATATCAACGCATACCCAAAAGTACTGGAATTAGGAATGTGAAATTATGCGCAAGGTTTCCTTTTATGATGAATGCAAGTAAAAAGGAGGAATTTCGCTTGTATGTTATATTTCGTTTTATGTACCAATATAACTTTAGTTCCGAATTACGTCAAAATCGATTATATCGCGAATCCAACCAAATTGAATAGTCAAAAAATATAAGGACTATTGAATATCATTTGTGACGTTGCGCGTTGGTCGGATTCGCGATATAATCGATTTTGACGCAATTCGGAACGCGTAAATACTTGAAAGTTAGCACAAATAGTAGCCTAAGCGAATAAAAAAGGTTTTCATTATTCGTTTTCAGAAGTGTCATCAATGGAACAATTTAGGGGGTTTAAAATTTTTTATGGAGGATTCTTATTTCGTGGGATAATAAGTTTGAAACTAGTGTGCCTCACCTTCAACCATTACTTACATCACTGCACACCATCAGGTGGGAATGTTGTTAAAAACTAGTTTATATTATTAAAAAAAAAAACTTGGTACAAATTCTAATAATCAAAATGGACAATTGACTCATTATTAGTTTTTCAAAAGTACCCTCAAAATACAGTTTAAATGTTGTTAAATTATAACGCGAACAAATTCGCTGGCAAATTGCCTGTTTCTCAATATTTATATACGTGGATATTGTGTATGGCTATCATCAAATCAACATCAATCACTTGAATTGTATGTAATTGTACATATTCATAGAAATACATTAAGGTTTTTGAATATGATTTATAGTTAATGTGGCTAATTTTATAGTCCTTTACAGATTCAAAATTTAACGTTGATTAGTAGATTAATATAAATCAAATGAACTGTATAAATTATATAGATGATGTAATTGTCAATTCGTTTTTTATTATTATTACGATGGGTTTGTGCTTTATATCACCTGATGGTAAGTGATGATGTGGTCGATGGCAAAATACTCTTACTTAGAAGAAACCTATTCACTCTTGATTTAAAGACGATTTTTAACCCTTATCTATTTTTTTCCCAGCCAGTCTGTGCCGGAGTCTGTGTTTTCTAATATCTATAATTTCTTCAAGTTTTAGCTATTAGAAAACACAGGCAGGGAATTGCACCTCTGCAATTGGAGAGTGAAGGGACCTTTACCTGGTACTATTACTTATTCTGTACTTTTACTGACTAAAACTCATCCGTTTTTTAGTCGCCCTTTGCGTTCCAGGGGTGTTATTCTCTAAGAAAGCGCAGCGCTGGCACAGCGACGAGTCGTCAGCGCAGTACATTGAATTAAAAACCCAATGCCCCTTTACATTGGATTGTCAATTCAATGTACTGCGCTGACGACTCGTCGCTGTGCCAGCGCTGCGCTTTCTTAGAGAATAGCACCCCAGGACTAAATCTTTCGAATAATCCGCATACTACTTACATCCTTGGGTTATAATAATATGTATATTGCATGTCCCTGTTGTCAATTAATTATAATTCTATCAAACAAATAGTTTATATCTTTATTATTCATGCTGATTATCATGTTTCATTTAAATATCCGTAAAGGTATAATTAATTTTATTTTCATTAACACGCCATCTTGCACAACTGCAATTAATTTGCATCAAACGAAGATATTTTATTATAATTTATTAATTGCTTATGTTATTAGATAACTTATCTACATATGAAGTTTATTATTATGTAAATAAAATGAATTTTAGTGCAATCCACTCCTTACAATGTCTTCAAAGACATTTTCAACACACGTACTCGAAAACTCGCACCTACTCCTACTGCTTTTTTAGACTAGTAATGTAGTGTATTTTACACTAGTGCGGATGTGTGGCGGGTAATCTTCGCCAGAAATCATTTTATTTATTGTGCCAGCCTGGTTACGACAACCTTTATCAAGGCACATAAAAAAAAATCTTGAAAATATTTCGTTTACGTTGACTTAATATTATGATTTTCGAGTAAATGTGTTGAAAAGTGTCGTTTGATAAACGTGAGCAATAGTCATTGCAGTCTCGGCTATGTAACGGTTTCGTCTTCTCCTCGGCTGCAATGACAAATTTTGCCCACTTGCATCGAAATGTACTATTTTAGTTGTTAACGCTTTATGACAAGTCAGGCAAAAAGAAAATTACAATCATGTCCCTGATGATATTCTACAGTTTTTGTGACATACAGGAACAATTGATGATTTAAATAGTCCTTATGATGTGTCCAGACCTGGCGAATGCGCCGCCCGCGAGCCGCTTGTGAACGGCTCGCGTGCAATTCGCGAACGGCTCGTCGTACTCGGCCCCTGCGCCGCGCGCTCTTAGTACGAAATGATATACCCGCGCGCAGTTCGCAAGCGGCACGCGAACGGCTCGCGAACGGCGTATTCGCCAGATCTGGACGCACCATTAGGGTTAAGCTACATCTGTCAGTATCGTATCACTCACTTTCCTCCTATCTCGCTCTCTTTCTCGCTCTAAAGAAAGAGAAGGACAGGAAGAAACAGGGCGCATCGGTATGGCCAGGTTTAGCGCAACCCTTAATTTAGAAGTTTAATTCTATCAGTGACAATTAATACGTTAAAAGGCGAAATGTACACGCATATCAATTTATCGGCACGATTGGCGCAGTAGTTGATTGATTGGCTGCTGCACTGAATGTCGATTGTTCCGTTCCCGGACGGAACAAATATTTGTATGGCCTACGGAGTTGTTACGAGTCAGGGCGTCTTGTATATGTGAGTTTACATGTTAGGTCTAAACAGATGGACTGCATTTCAACTGCAATCCAACCGCATATTGCAGTTTAAGTGCAGTTTGAATGCAGTTGACACGACTGCAATAGAACTGCAAACCAACCGTGCAGTTGAAATGCAGTCCGTCTGTTTAGACCCTTAGTGAACGCACCAACTACCTAGGAGTAATAACTGGTATGGGGCAATGTTTTAAATCGTTCATTGCGGAACGCTTCTTACTTTTCTTCTTCATGTCCTATATCATGTCCTTCGTCTCCCATATTATTTGGGGTCGGCGTAGCATTTTTTTTCTTCCATTCAGTCTTGTCACCTGTCACATTATCATTAACTCCCTTTTGATCACTCCTCACACACTCCATCCATCTTTTCTTTTGGGCTCCATCACCATCCATCTACAATGTATACTCAGAAGTTTTTTAGTAACATGCCTTTCATCCGTTATCTTCACTAATACGCCTCGTGTATTGTCTTCCTCTTTTAGCTAAGAAAGACATTGTCTTCTCTACCGTGCGGAGGTCGTAACTTCACTTTGACCTTGTACTGCACTATGCCAAAAAAAGTTTTTAAGTTTCTCAAACGTTACGAGGTCTAAAAAGTCCCTTACGGCCATGATTATAGTTTTAGAACGAGATCTTAAACGCCCCATACCGCATTGGAATCTAAATAGTACAAAAATGAGGTCCGCTATCAACATCTTTTAAAAATTTGATTACCTACATTGTTTTGGACTTTTTCACCATAATATTGATCGCTGATAGATCGTCACTTCATCTACGTTATTACAATTCAAATAAACCATTATTTGAGTACATTAAATATATTGTCTGCACGCTACACCACTCCAATCCATTAAGAAGTCATAAAACGTGAGCATAATACAGAAACTATAATTTATAAATGTGTAAATATTATATATAAACGTTAGTGTTAAAGTAAATGACCATTGCGAGCCATAACGTGTTTAAATACTTAGACTAAGGAAAATAAATACTATGTTTATACCACACTGTGTTTGATTGATTATTTAAAATTTACCAGTTCTTTTGAAGACAAATGCTCAATTTAAATTAGCTCCTTAGTAGTACTAAGTTTAGCTACTTGAATAGCAAATACCTACTGCCAAATGCTTGCACTGACTGGACCGGTACACTCAAATCTGTTGGTTTGAAAGAAAGAAAGAAGAAAGAAGAGACACCAATATGCATTTTCTTAAATGATTTGCTGTGTAGACTAAAAAGTGACAGAGTCCTGAGTTTGTTTCGGTAAATGATAATGATAAATGATCTTTATTTTGCAAGTAAGTTTTATAAAAACTCTTTTACACGTCAATTTTTTTTTTCGTCAATTAGAGCTAGATGATGCCGGTGTTTCCTAGCTGACTACCTTGAGAAGAAACACCGAAACAAACTCAGGGGTCAAAGTCTCTTTTAAAGTTCATACAGCAAAACATGTAATGGTCAAATCATATGAGAACCATGCAGATTGAGCCTGACATGGTCTTTTGAAGAAAGAACCACACAGTTCTAAGTGAACCTGTCCAGTCAGTGCAAGCATTTGTCGGTGTTTCTTCTCAGGGTAGTCAGCTAGGAAACTCCGATCTCATCTAGTTTAAATTGACGTAAAAATGTTTTTTTATGTAACTAGGGCGGCCTGTACCATTCCGAGACCCTGGGTAGCAGAGCTTTGTGAGACCTTTATCCTTTGATGTTTTTTTTTTATTATTGATAGGCTTGATGCGATGATGTGGTCGACGATGAAGCACGCTTGCCTAGAAGAAACTTATTCACTCTCAACTTAAAGCCTCTTAAATTGTAGCTATCAGGAAACACAGATTCCGGCAGGGAATTCCACTCCAACTTTCCAATGTTGATGTTTACTGCTTTTTGAAGAAAATAAAAAAAAAACTTTTAGGGTAGATTTGACACGAGTATGATTTGCACTGCCAGTCTGTAGATAAGCTTGCGGGTTTCTCAAGGCCAAAGATGGTTAGGTTAGGTTAGGTTAGTGGTCAGAGATGGCATGTTGTACGAGATTATTAGGTTCGCTTATTAGACACACTTTAGCACTGGTTACAATGAAGATTCACGCAAGTGTAACCTTGTGTGAATCCTCATTGCATCAGTGGAACTGGAAACGCATCTTAATTTATTTAAACCGCATTAAACCCTAAGCGAACGAATCCGCTGTTGGCTGTCAACAAGGTGATCCCCTCGGGCCAGTGATCTTCAGTTTAGCCATTCACCCTATTATTCAACAGTTAAATTCCAAATTCAACGTTTGGTATCTCGATGACGGAACCCTGGGAGGCGATTCAGACACGGTTTTGAATGATTTACATTTCCTGAAAAATCAACTTCACTTAATAGGTCTTGACCTCAACTTTTCTAAATGTGAGTTATTCTTATCTGACAGTACTGACAGACAACTGACTATTTCAAAATTTAATCCAATAGCCCCGGAGATAAAAATTATTGAAAGAAGCACTCTTCGCCTCCTTCGGTCTCCTATTTTCGAAGATTCCTTCCCAAATTTCGTTGAGGAAAAAATTCAAAAATTTAATGATATTTCGAAAAGATTGCTAGAAATTAAAATGCATTCGGCCATCACTTTAATTCGTTTCTGCTGTTTCGGCCCTAAATTAACATATTTTCTCCGTGCTTCTCATCTTTGGAAACATCACCATCTTTTGGAAAAAATGGATCAAATTATTCGGCATACCCTTACGACAATTTTAAACGTGGCCATGGATGACCGAGCCTGGGCTCAAGCTACCCTTCCCATCCGTATGGGAGGCCTCGGCGTCCGCAAAATTTCTAGTATTAGTTTACCAGCTTTTATATCCTCGGTTCACGGTACTGAGAAATTAATCAGGAATATCCTATCTCCCTCACTGATTGATTTCAATGTGCCGTGCTTCATCGAGGCTATAGATGCCTGGAGACTTGCTTGCCCGAATACAAATCCGCCCGATAACCCGGCTTCCCAGAGACGGTGGGATGAGCCGCTCTGCAGAGTAGTTCAGGAAAACCTAATTCTAACATCTGCTACGACTGTGGAGCGGGCGCGCCTGCTGGCTGTGGGAAATTGGGAGTCAGGTCTTTGGCTTCACGCACTGCCGTCGTCGAATATTGGCACCTTGTTCGACGATACTACTTTCCGCCTAGCTGTTGCCCTACGCCTTGGCGCTCCTTGTTGTTCTCCTCATCGCTGTCACTGTGGCGAAGCTGTCAACAGCCTCGGCCACCACGGCCTGTCATGCAGTCGAAGTGCGGGACGCATAGCGCGGCACGCGAATATTAACGACATTATCCGACGAGCCCTTGTCACCGTCGGCGTTCCGGCTGTTTTGGAACCTCATGGCCTGGCACGCGACGATGGTAAGAGACCGGACGGTATGTCTTTATTTCCATGGAAGTTGGGTAGACCTTTAGTGTGGGACGCTACCTGTGTCGACACTCTTGCGCCATCCCATCTTCCTAGTTCATCGTGCTGTGCTGGTGCTGCCGCTGCGGCTGCGGAGAACCTCAAGCGGCGGAAATATAACAACCTTGTCGGTAGTTATATTTTTGAGCCGTTTGGGGTTGAAACTCTTGGGCCGTGGGGTCCGAGTGCTCATATACTGTTTAAAGAGCTGTCAAGACGTTTAGTTGACACTTCGCGTGACCCAAGGGCTGGTTTTTATCTCGGTCAAAGATTAAGCATTGCCATTCAACGTGGCAATGCCGCCAGCCTCTTGGGCACACTTCCAGTCGACAGCGATGCGGAGGAGTTTTATGACGCCATATTTTAGTAGGAAGTAGCCCTTAGTGTGTATAGTTAGGTTAAGCATACTTAAATATTTTAATTTTAGTTTATTATGTATATATTTTGTTGCTTTAAGTTGTAAATAAGCGAACGAAAGGTTAACCTTTTGAATACCGTAATTAGAGAATTAGAGATACAATAGAAAGACAACGGGGACGAAAGGTTCTGAAGTGGGGACCACGTACCGGAAGACGCAGCGTTGGAAGATCTCCAACAAGGTGGACCGATGACCTGGTCAGAGTCGGGGGAATTCGATGGATGTGTGACGCACAGGACTGGTCGTTGCGGCGACGCTTGAGGAAGCCTATGTCCAACAGTGTTCGTCTTTCTGCTGATATGATGATGATCATGATGAGAAAGACAATAAAAGAGCTTTGAGTTTAATAAATTAAATGGTTTATTTAAAATCAATTCTTTGATTTGAGTTTATGAAATTCTAGAAAAAAAGTTTTGATACTTACAAAAAATGATAATAAAAAAATCATTCATAAAAATGTACAATCATCAGCCAAGTATTTAAACCTTCGGGGTATTTCAACTAAAATTAATGAAAGTACGAGCATCTACCAATTAGCACCACTTTACACAGATATAGTATTGTTACCTTGTGAGTGAGTGTGAAGATCCACGCCAGTGACCGCCAATGTTGGTGAAGCAAGAGCAAGGCTAGATTTTATGATACTTTCAATTAAGGGGCACCCATTTATTACGTGAGCCGATTCTGGCGATTGTTTGACCCTTCTCCGCCTCCTAGTATCAAGTGAGATTGTACAAAATTCATATTTAAAGGTAGAAGTACACTGGGTGTGTCGGTCTTCATAGATAAAGATTATTATATATTTAGATTATTTATTAGTAATGAAAAAATAAATAAAATTCATACATTTTAAATGGAAACTAGACTTGTAGAGCTATAGTTGCTCTTGTCTTTCTATTGTGTCTGTAATTTCCACGATTGAAAAGTTAAATTACTTTTACTTAGATATTTAAGGTAGTTTTCAGTCATTTAATTCAAAGTAATTATTAACAATAATTACTGAGAAACTAAACAATACAGGAACAAGTTAAAAGTAATTTTATAAGTAATGTTTTACATAATGTAACCCAGTATTCTCACACGTACAGACTGTGATGAGAATTGTATGACCCCATTCTGATGATCTCAAGGACTAAGTGCGGCAACCAGACCACAAAGTTACGACCCTGTTTTCCCGGACTTTAGCTTCACGTAATTAATGGACGCTCCTTAAGTTCCGGATAGTTGAAGAACGCGCATTTGCTTAACTTTGAATGTCTTTGTTTGATTTGGATCAATCTTTAAATTTAAGATATCCGCAGGAGAACCAAGCTTACTGTCATAGCCCGCAAATCGCAAAAGTAAAGTGGCAATGGGCCTGGCACGTTGCTCGCAGAACAGATGGCCGTTGGGGCCGAATGGTTCTGGAGTGGCGACCGCGTACCGGAAGACGTAGCGTTGGAAGGCCTCCCACAAGGTGGACCGATTCTGGTGAGCAATGATCTACTGCATCGGGTAAATCTGATGCTATAGTCGTAAAAAGGCTATAGATTTGAGACAAATAACTTATTTTTACAAGTTTTAGATGACCTGGTAAGGGTTTCGGGTACCCGATGGATGAGAGACACACAGGGCCATTCATTGTGAGAAGTGTACTTGGGGGAAGCCTATGTTGACCAGTAGATGTTTTTCAGGTGAAATGATTATGAATTCTTCTTAGATCCAGTGTGTCCCTTGCTGTTCTCCACCAGCGACGCCCTAAGCAGCAGTCCGTATACAAAAGGATGTTTGTTTATTAAGGTTTTTGGGAATTTATTTCTAAGGCACCCACAAGTTATCCCGGTTTAACAATCGGGAACCTCAGCGGTTGTTGATGTTAGATTTAAGTTTATGTATTAATAAATTGTGTTACTTTTTTGGTGTAGGTACAATAAAATTCTATTTTATTATAAAGATTTAAAGAAAGAATATCATTTCGCCGGAAAGATTTTCAGTTTTTTGTATTGCGACTATGTTACACCATAAAATAATGACCTGTTCCTGAGTCAGAAGTGAATGCAACTATCAAATTAACCATGATGTGTAAATTATGGACTGGTTGGGTTCTCGGCAAGATTTTGTAATATCGGTACACAACAAATCGAATGCGTCACTTGGCCATCGTGATTTGGATTTCCCAAACTGACAACACTATGGAATGCACCCATTTTAATTATTTAACTGGCAAATAAATCGATTTAACTATCAAACAACATTCATCACGATTTGAGGAAAAACCAGTTGTTTAAGTAGATTTGCATTTAGGTAAGAGTGTATAGTTTTTACCCGCGGCTTCGCTCCCTTCATCTGACTATTTACCCTACCATATCTACCTAGTTACCCACTCTATCTGCCTACTCCACGCTACCTACCTTACCTAACTATTTTATTTGGTTTTAAATCTTCCCTGTAAAATCGTGAAAAACATTATTAAAATCGGTCCAGCCGTTGTCGAGTTTTAGCGAGACTAACAAACATCAATTAATTTCTTTAAACAACATTAGTTTTAATATGCGTTGAACTCGAAACGCGTGTCTAGTATTTATATGTAAAGAATGTACATATGTACTAAATTGCATAATTGTATCATGAAAAATCACTAAGCTATAGGTAAGTCTAAGATCCGATTAAGTACGACCTTCACCGGTATGTTTAATGGACGAAAAGTATTTTATGATAAATTTAGAATATTAAATAATATAACGCGGAAGGGTTGCCTAAAAAATTCCTGGCCATACATTTTTTTTTTAAATGCACCGTTGTGTTTAACGGATAAATTTAATACTAACCGAAAGTATGAAGCCTTTGGAACATAAAAACGTTGGGTTGCCTATTTATTTCCTAGCATAACTATGGGCTGCCAGGTATAAACAGGTATGTATAAACAAATTGTATATCAAAATAAACACTGTTTCATTACAAATACGAAAATATAGGGTTGCCTGCAAAAAAATCTGGTATGAATAATGGTTGTGCATTTTTCTAAAAAAAAAGTCAATTTTCAATTTTTAAATACTAATAGTTTGGCCAGGAATTTCTTAGGCAACCCACCCGCGTACTATTTAATATACTAGATTTGTCAGAAAATACGTTTCATCCATTAAACAGACCGGTGAAGGTCGTTCTTAATCGTATCCTCTACTATATAAACTTGTTATGTTACCTTGTTGTCCTGAGTGACTGAGGGGATATTCTGCTCCCACGCCCAGCTGTGTTGAGCTAAACACCTAATGGCCGCTATGACCTGTCGAGACCTGTGTTGTACTTAGTGTCGGTGATGGCTAACTTTAAAATATTTTTGAAAAAAAAAAATTGTTACTGATTCTAAACAAAATATATTCAGATTTAGCATATACCTACTAAAAAATATGTTGTTTATAGATATAAATATTGTATATTCGAGTCAGATATCGAGCGGTCATCTCGTCAATCCCTGACCTCATTGTAGAACACTTGAATCACTAATGTGGAGCTAGCTGATCAATATACACGCTTTGAATAAATAAGTTTATACAGATCGTTGATATGGACGTTATACTGACTTCAGTTTGGTTATAATTCTTTTTGAGTTCTTGAGTCCAAAATAATAGGTAGATCAGTATGTTATAATGTTGGAGTTTTCCTTATTTTAGTTATTTATTTTTATAGAAACCTTACAGACTATAAAAGATATTTTTTTTACTTTGGTGGGATAAATTGCTAATAATAAGCTTTCACATATTATTAAGTATACACCGCTAAATTTTGATCGTTTTAATCCCGTGGAGGGTCGATCCGGTATGAAGGCTAGAAGGAACGGGGTGGGTCTTATAGTCGGTAAGAGTCCGACACTAACTTCCGCTCCGCCCAAGAGCGGGGGTTGTCATTGGATGATATTTTCCCACCATAAAAAAAGGATCTTTAATTTTATCTTTACAAATCGATAGTGTTTCATGTACCGGATCGACCGTTTTTTTTCATGGTAGGAAAAAATCATCCAATGACAACCTCCGCTCTTGTGCGGAAAAACAAGTTTTTTTTTTAAGCTAAGCTGGGTGCTTAGCTTTAAAAAAAAACTTGTTTTTGATATAAAAATGCGACTTCACAAATTCTAGTGAAACTAGCTAACGCTAGTGGATTTGCCCGCGTGACAATAGAAAAGTATTATTATACTTACCTACTACTTTTTTTATAGTAAGTAAGTTATACCAAGACATGGTATACCTAGTAAGGCGTAGTCTGTTGTTGGTCTAGTAGTAAGTAGGTAGCCATGACTGCTATGTCGGAAGTCGTGGGTTCGATTCCCATCCATGACAAATGTTTTTGTGGTGAGCACGATCTTGTTGTGAGTCTGGGTGTAATTTATCTATAATAATATTGTATTTAGAAATATAATGTTTATCAGTTGTCTGGTACTCATAGCACAAGCTCTGCTTAGCTTGGGACAAAATGGCATCTTGTGATAGTTGAGAAAGAAAGTGGTCTACTCGCGTACTAAGTTTCATCGCAATACAATACAGCTATTCGAGCAATAACCAATAATAAATACACACATAAGCATTCAAAAACTTTCGCCTTTAAACTCGTAATATTAGTATGATTATATTGCCGTGGTATGACAGAAATGCATGTCAGTAGATTATAAGTACTCGTGAAGGAAAAACTTATAATTTATCAAGGTGTAACAGTTACTCATGTTTTACCTACGCCAACTAATTACCTGTTGTACCTACTAGAACACGTAATAATTAGGTTAAGGGTAGAGGCACCACCGCTTGCGTAGATTATGATTTTCTGGTCTTTTTACAAGCTTTTCTACATTGATATTATAAAGAGGTTAGGTTTTTTTTTGTTTGTTTGTTTTCTCTGAAAGTACTCGTCCGATTACTAATTTTTTTTTTTATCGATAGATAGTTACTTTATTCCTGAGTGACATAGGCTATATTTTATGTACGTGGGCGAAGCCGCGGGAAAAGGCTAGTATTTAATATAATATTCCAAAACTTTCACACAACACCATCTAGTCTTAAGCTAAGCAAAGCTTGTATTATGAGTACTATCTAATTGATAAACATACTTATATATTTCTAAATACATACATATTATAGATAAATTACACCCAGTCACAGAACAAATGATCGTGCTCATCACATAAACATTTGTCCTGGGTGGAAATCGAACCCGCGACCTCCGGCATAGCATTTAGGGTCAACAAACAGACCCAGCCAATTTACCTTGTAATCTTAACATTCAGCTTTATAATGAAAAGTAGAAAATTACTAAGAATGAACCAGATTCTTGATAACTGCTACGTTGTTAACCAGCATCTATATACAATTAATCCTATGATTTCGTTCATAAACAGACATGAACAAAAATATCCCACAGACTAGTGGTATAAGGAATAAAAAACCAACCTTATTAGAAAGAAAGAAAAACAACAATAAAATGAAAATATTAATTATTATCGTATCGAATAACTTAAAATAAAAAAATACAACAATAACAAACATAAAAAGAAAAAAAGAAAATGACCTGAGCGAGGCCAAAAAGACACGTTTCTCAGCATATATGCAGCGATATTAAAAAAAAAAAAACCTTAAACCTTATTACAGTATAGTATGTCTAATAAGTTAAATGACTTGGGTAATTACTAGGATTTAATGAAATCTGATGTAGTCAACACGGGTTATATCAAATAATCAAGGTTGATTAAGAGATAGAGATCATTGTTTACCAACAGAAGAACCTTATAAAAAGTACCGAATATAAGTATTTTTTAAATGATTGAATATTATACAAAATTCCCAACTCGGTTAACTTATTAGACAGACTATAACATACATTCACATAAGAACAGTTCCAATAATTTGAAATGTATATTAATCTTATGAGATCAAAAATTCAAGTCTCGCATACAAATTAACTTAGACCGGATGAGTTTTCTTTGCGGATGTCATATGAAAACATATCCGGAATCTCAGACTGCCAAGTAAGATAAGTTTCATAGGAAATCATAGAATAAATGAATAATTAAATCTTACTTAACTCTTTACTAGCGCCCGTCTTCGTTCGGGTAAACGATAAATAACGATAATTTCTTGCCGGTACTTCTCCACAGGAATATTAAGAGTAACCATGGAGTTACTAAAAGCCGGCACTTTTCTCCACAGGAAACGACTAATTTTGAACCGAGCACAAGCTTCTGACGTTTTAAAGTGCCCATATAGGAAAGTGAAATAAAAAATGTTTTTTTTTTTTTTTATAAATTAACATTTTTGAATTTTGGACGATAGGTTTAATTTGCAATTATGTTTTAAAAAATATAGTTTAAAAAAAAACTCAAAAACACGCATTCATGGCATATCAAGTTAACAATGTACAACATGCACAGATTGTACTTTTGTTTGTAGTAACGAATGAAATGAAAAACTCTTGGATCGATCTAAAAAATCCTTAAACCAGTAGAATGTTACTTTATCAAAGAAAGAAATATAGAAAGAAAACTCTTTTATTCGGCATACACACTCGTAGATACATACAATGTAGTAACTACATGTAGACACTAATAAATTATTATAATAAAAAAAAGACAACTCAATAAGTGACATAGGCAAAGCAGCATGCAGAAGCTAGCTAATGATTTGGTAAATATATTTTTAATGTCGCATTGTAAATGGAAATGCCGTGACGTATTATCACTTTGAGTAAAAATCTAGCAATTTTCCACACTTTGTTTTTAATTATAGTTTCAGGAGATTCCGAGATGATTTTAAAATGATTGAAACCCTTTACGCACATTACATTTGCGCCCTGTACATTTCGATATGTCGTTAGTGTAGTTATAATTTTTTGTTCCTGATTGGTTCCTCTAAAATAACACAATTTTAAATTTCTTTACGTTCAGCGTCCGTATTGGTGTGATTGATACATTGTGATACCAAATATCAACTGAACCAGTCCTGTAGATTTGGGGCAAATAGTCTGTGCACATGAATGATCTTATATAGACTCCGTTTTTCATTCGTACGTACGCAACCCTAAAAAGGACATGGTAAGATCGGGAGATACCTGCACCGGATTCGTGTGGAAGCGACGCCCGGGTGTCGCCGCTGTGTGGAACGCCCGGAAGACACAGTGGAGGTAAGGAGGCACTGTTCCCGCGCGCCTCAAGGAGTTGTCAGAAACCGTAGGGGCCCAGCAGGGCCAAAGCCTACTGGGGCCAAGGGTCTGCTTCTGAAAGGATGGCTCGGCACAGGTATGAAAGGCACTGAAGGAACGGGTGGGTTTTTTAATCAGTATGAGTCTGGCACTATCTCCCGCTCCGCCCAAGGACGGGGGATGTCATCTGGATGATTTTTATAAAACGAAAAAAAAACATCATATTTTTTTTACTGGTTTTGGGGATTTCTAGACCCACAAATTACGACC
Source organism: Mythimna albipuncta (assembly GCA_929112965.1). Lineage (NCBI taxonomy): Eukaryota > Metazoa > Arthropoda > Insecta > Lepidoptera > Noctuidae > Mythimna > Mythimna albipuncta. Next base: position 18,785,374 of record OV815979.1, on the reverse strand, counting down.
GTGACTTTGATAAAATCAAACATTCATAGATCATACCATTTTAAATTCTGTTCACATACGGTACGTATGTTCTTAGAAAATGATCACATTGTAACTATATGTAAGTCCATACCTCACACATCGTAAATCAAGGTGAGTCAAACGAAATAAAAATAATTTTTGCAGGTGACATTATTCATACTGACGCCATAAAACATTTATGTAGATACTACATATAGTTTTATTGAATTTGATGACGTCTATTCCTGTTTCAGTATTTTCCTATTTCATACACATCTACAACTTCTTCTTCTTCTTCTTCCTGCCCTTGTCCCATTTTATTTGGGGTCGGCGCAACACGTTTGTTTCTTCCATTTTGTCCTGTCACTCGTTACATACACATCTATCACTAAACACCTATTATTATTTATCATCCTCATCATCATCATCCTCAGCCATTTTTCCCACTGCTGGGACTCAGGCCTCCTCTCTAAGAGAGGGAATGGGCCGTGATCTACCACGCGGGCCCAGTGCGGGTTGGTGACCGTCACAAGTCTTCGAATTTTTGGTTCTAGGACATGCCGGTTTCCTCACGAAGTTTTCCTTCACCGTTTTGAGAGCAGTGGTAATGAAATAAATTGCGCCTGACTGGGTTTGAACCCGCGCCCTACAATTCGTAAGTCGGAGCCATTACCATTCGGCCACCACGGCTCTCTTTTATCACCACACTTAATTTATGCTTATGTATCATTTTCACTGAAGATGTCCACTCTTCTTCTTCCTGCCCTTGTCCCATCTTATTTGGGGTTTCTTCTTCCATTCTACCCTGTCACTCGTCATGCTACCACTAACTTCCTTTTCTTTCATATCACTCCTCACGCAATCCATCCATCTTTTCTTTGGCCTCCCTCTCCCTCTCCACCCATCCACATGTATACTCATAACTCTTTTGGTAAGATGTCCATTGTTACAGTGTACCTGAAGTTACGTCAAGGACTTCCAATAGCATTGATTATAATAAATTCCTGTCAATATACGTCAAATTACTGCCAATATATGTGAAGCTCTCTTAAACGATCAATATTACCTTTCAATACGTATTGATCAATAATATTGTGTACTTCACGATAAAAAAACCAGCCAAGTGCGAATCGGTGTACGGCGGGAAGGGTTTCGTACCATCCGTAGCAAAAAACGGCAAAAAAACACGTTTTTTATATGGGAACCCCACATAAATATATATAAATATGTATTTTATTCCGTTTTTTAGGGTTCCGTTGTCAATTAGGAACCCTTATAGTTTCGCCATGTCTGTCTGTCCGTCCGTCCGCGGATAATGTCAGTGACTAGAAAGCTGAAATTTGGTACCAATATGTTCTATAACAATCACGCCGACAAAGTGGAAAAAATGTTTTAGTAGTGTACTTACCCCTACACGTACAGTAGGGAGTTATTTTTTTTCAATTCAACCCTAACGTGTGATATATTGGTGGATAGGTATTTAAAAATGAATAGGGATTTACTCAAAATCATTTATTGATAATATTAAATTTTAGGAAATAATCGCTCCAAAAGTTAATAAAAAATGTGTTCCCTCTAACTTTTGAAAAAAACTTTAACTTTTGAACTTTTGAAATATGAAAAAAATATAAAAAGTAGAACTTTATAAAGACTTTCTAGAAAAATTATATTGAACTTGATGGAAAGAACAGTTTTTGTACAAAAAAGCCAAAAAGGTTGTACAAAATAATTTCTGGACTAAGTGTGTAGTATAATCGTAGTACTTATAAAGTTCTACTTTTCAGATTTTTTTCATATTTTCTAAACTTATGGTTCAAAAGTTAGACACATTGCTTTTTACTTTTGGAGCGATTATTTCCGAAATTATAGACATTATCAAAAAATGATTTTAGTAAACCCCTATTTATTTTTAAATACCTATCCAACAATATATCACACGTTAGGATTGAAATAAAAAAAAAAATCACTTCCCACTTTACATATAGGGGGGGGGGGGGGGGCTAATTATATATAATGCTTGCAAAGGAGGAGGCCGAACGCATCAGGCAACGGCGTTATCGCCGCCGCCGCAACACAAGTTAGTGGTTCCTGCCACCAGGCTCAAAAAAATAGGACGCTCATTTAGATGCCAAAGTATACATTTTTATAATAAGCTTCCCAGTCCTATTCAGGAACTTAGCATTAATAAATTCACAATGTTTGTAAAGCGAAAACTTTGCCAAAACGCTTTTTATTCTGTAAAAGAGTATCTCGAGGATAAAACGGCTTGGGATTGACCTGCTCCAGTACCTACTCACTATAATTATTATCATTTGAATGTTTTTTTGTTTTAACTGCCTTTTTTATTGACGATTGTTGTTGTTTTACAATTATGATATTGTATATATATAAATATATATCTTATTATTATTTTTTTACAATTATGACATGTTTATTTTTACTATTTGACTGATTTTTTTATATACTTTTTTTTACAATTTGCAATATTTACCCTTTTGTAAATTTTATTATTGTGAATGTGAGAACTATGTGGATTACTCTTTCGTTTTCTTTTATATTCACATGATGTCTGGCAGTTTTGAGTATTTGATGTGGCCTACCCAAATGTCCTTTCTTTGGCATTGTTCGTCAAGTCGTTGAGCTCCTTAGTAGTCCTGAGTTGAGCTACACGCATATTGACAAATGCTTGCACTGACTGGACAGGTCCACTTAAAACTGTGTGGTTCTTTCTTCAAAAGACCATCTCAGGCTCAATCTGCATGGTTCTCATATGATTTGACCATTACATGTTTTGCTGTATGGACTTTAAAAGAGACTTTGACCCCTGAGTTTGTTTCGGTGTTTCTTCTCAGGGTAGTCAGCTAGGAAACACCGGCCTCATCTAGCATTATTTGACGACAAAAAAAAAATGACGTGTAAAAGTGTTTTTATAAAACCTACTTGCAAAATAAAGATCATTTATCATTTGCCGTCACCGGGATTCTGATCCCGATTTCCGGCCAACGTAGACGCGGGCTTGCGGACATTGAGCAATGGGTAGCTCGCTGTGCGGCCGTCCGGTAACTGTCCGGACCAAGCCCAAGTCGTCGACGGCGCGCACTGTTCCCGCGCGCCTCAAGGAGTTGTCAGCAACAGCAGGGACCCAGCCGGGTCGAAGCCTACTGGGGCCAGGGTTATCCGAAAGGGCGCTCGAGCCCCGGTATGAAGGCTAGAAGGAACGGGGTGGGTCTTTTAGTCAGTAAGAGTCTGACACTATCTCCCGCTCCGCCCAAGGGCATGGGCATGATGTCAATGCATGATTTTTCCCACCATAAAAAAAGGGGGGCTACCCTAATAAAACATTTTTTTCCAATTTTTATTTTACCATTTTGTCGGCGTGATTGATATACATATTGGCTAACGGTCACAGAGATTAGGCGAGGACAGACAGACAGACGGACAGACAGACATGGCGAAACTATAAGGGTTCCTAGTTTACTACGGAACCCTAAAAAAGGTTTAAAACCCAAGGATTTTGCAATAAGACGCAATACTTTGCAAATATTGTCAAGTACCAGAAGGCGTATGTACATAAAATACCAGTTTGATCATGTGGGCGGTCTTGTCAGCTACTCATTAAGTTATTAACGATCAATTTTAATTACCGTGTTAACGCAGTGCGTCATCAGTCTCGTATTCAAGTTATTTTGTTCTAAGAAAGGTTTGTGAGTGTATTACGTGGTGACATTTCCTATAGGTTGTAGGCTGTATCGGAAAACCTGTGTGACGTATGACAAGCATAATAGTTTTAAGGCTAAAATTTATTTTATGCGCTAACTATGGGTAGGTACCACAGTATTAAAAGCGATATTGTGCTGGATTGGTGCCCAGACACAGCGTCATCGGGCTGATGCAGACCACGAAGGAGATGATGGGACGACCTGGATGGCTTACTTACTTAGGCGGCTGGGGCGTAAAGGGTGTCGGTCCCTTCACGGTTGCGGTCATCTCCATTACTCGCTTTACTGCTTGCAGAAGTAGACGACCGGTTCCCATTTCCTCTCGCTCCGGACCCTACCCTGAACCAAGGCCGGACGCGAGAGGTCGCCATGTCTGATCGCCTCCACGACGACACGACGGTGCTCTACCCAAGCGGGACAGACTTCCACTATATGTTCTACCGTGACCCCGGGGCGATCCGCACAATTGTGACACCTGGATGTTTCTTCGGTCTGATTCCGAAACAGGAATCTCCAAAACTGGCCATGTCAGGCGAAATATGAGGACGCGTCTCAAGTCACTCCTTAAAGACAAGTCACCTTCGCTATTGTGGCTTACCCAAACTGAACGGGTCTATGTTGTGATTACCAGATTATTAAAATACGTCCTATTGATAAGACTAATTGATTCATCATTTTTGAGATCCCACATTTTTGGTTATCAAAGACTTTGAACAGACAAGCAAGTCATGATTCTTCTATTAGTTTTTTATAGTTCAGTGGCTGTTTTACTTACTCGCAAATTGATTCTAAATAGATATTGTGATGTAATATTGGTGTAGATTTCAAGTGTCTACGCAAATTGACGGTTTGGATTTGTGAAATCATTGAAATAGGCGCGGTCTAGAGAATGTTATTGTAGCAACTACTTGAAGCTTGCTGAAAAGGCTGAATTGCTGCCAATTATAATAATAAAAAATAATAATAATTAAAAATAGCTTTATTTTCCTTCTACATTTTGTTCGTTACTTTACTATTTATGTTTCGAGTATATTTGGTTTGTACAAGGGCCGCTAGATAGCGGTAAAAGCCTCCTCCAGTCGTTTTCACGTTAGTCTTTCATAATATTATTACAAAAACACATATTTATGTACCATCAAGACACTTCCGTCTGACCACTGCGATGTTCATTTTTGAGGGTGCAACGAAACGCAAAACTTTAAAGGGTTTCGTTTGGCGTCGCGCCGCGGGATTCTCTCGAAAATTGTTTTAAGCGATCAGGCAGAAATGACCGCGATGGTACATCCGTATTTTACTGGAAATAAAATGACTAAATACTTTCTAATCTATAGGTACTGGCTAAATGCAAATTTTGTGGTAGTAAATCATTCAATTTGACGATTTCTCCCGCTCTACGGTGGAGCTGGAGAGCGTGTCAGATTTTTTCTGAATAAAACGACACCTGCGTTCTTAGGCCACTGTTTACCTTTCAGAAATACCGCGTGAAATGCGTAAAACCTAATAAAACAAAAGAAAAAAAAGTAAGTAAACGCATGATTCGACACAGTCATACCATGACAACTTCAAACCTTCGTCTGGGAAAGGGCGACCGGAATTCCGTAGGCAGTTAATCAAAATGTATGACAACTCGTCAGAACATGAGTCAAGTGCCGCTGACCTTGTTTTATGACGCTAAATAAGTCACTGCAGCAAAATCAATAAGTGCTGTATTACTAGATGCTTTACTCTTTAATTTGTGATTCACAAAATTAGCTAATTTCAAAATTCTATTGCAAAATTTTGATAAGCAGAGAGAAAGAGTACATTTTGATACAAGTGTAGAAAGTTTTTCATTGCATTAGCCGTAGGCGAGTGTGTTCGAGGCCTGCAGGGCCAAACCAAGTGTATCAATCGACTTTTTTCAATACACTTAAAAAGAAATGAATAAATAAACACAAGTCTCCGCGAGAACCGCGATTCGTGGGGCTCGACGCGCGCCCAGCGTGATACGATACATTCAAAACATTGTGGCGTAGGAGAGCACGCACACTTTTCTGCCCTACTGCGGAAAACAGTCTTTTGCGTGCCTAAAAGCGTTAGGATAAGAGTGGGTTTTCGAGTATTGAAAAAACTTTACAAGCTTCGTCTCAAAATCTTGTAGACTATAGAGTCTATAAACTTTATAGGCCTCTTATACTCACAGAAAATATTGATTAGTGGCATTCCAAATACGTGTATAGTATAAGACCAATTCCTTAATACTTCACAAAACGTAATAGGCGTGTGAGTCATCAGTCAACACCATTGACCTCGGTTCAACTAAAAAAACTCTAAAGTATTCGTAGCGATTACGTTTTTGTCAAAAGTGATGAAAACATAATTGTTATTTTTTTTCTGTTTAAGTTTTTTTTCTTAGAATTTTGCAGTTTGGAGTCACGATTACTAGTTTGAGAATCATTGTCAAATGCAAGGCTGCATTTTTGAAGTTGTGTTTAGGTAGAACAACACAGTACACTGCACACACGTGTGCCACGTCCACCGACCTGGGCGCGTCCGCCTTCTTAAGTACATTTTATAGGGAAACTAGATTTGTAGAGCTACACTGGATACTCGCACGCCACGCGACGTCGTTCTACGTACTGTTCTTACTGTGTCTTACTGTTCAAAACTGTAGGGTTATTCGAAAGAGTTACCGTGTCTCTGAAACGCAAAGAGCAACAGGGAAAAACACCAGTCTGGTTGGTTTTGGTCGGTAAAATTCTGAGACGTCCCCTTGTTCCGCCCAGAGTGGGAGATTATTTGTTCTTTGATGATTTCCCACCTAAAGATTTTAAAGCGCATTATTGTGTCAGTATCGTAACAATGTCGTAGTGTTTTCGTAGCAGAGTCGTAGCGTTTTCGTAGCAGTGTCGTAGCGTTTTCCTAGCAGTGTCGTAGCGTTTTCCTAGCAGTGTCATAGCGTTTTGTTAGCAGTGTCGTAGTGTTGTCGTAGCAGTGTCGTAGCGTTTTCGTAGCAGAGTCGTAGCGTTTTCGTAGCAGTGTCGTAGCGTTTTTGTAGCAGAGTCGTAGCGTTTTCGTAGCAAAGTCGTAGCGTTTTCGTAGTAGTGTCGTAGCGTTTTCGTAGCAGTGTCGTATTGTTTTCGTAGCAGAGTCGTAGCGTTTTCGTAGCAGAGTCGTAGCGTTTTCGTAGCAATTTCGTAGCGCTGTTTCACATTTTTGTGGTTCCAATAAATAGCAATAGCTCAAATGTAATCATGATTATGGATGAATGAATCATGTTTCACATAAACAAGATGTTATTGAGATGACATATAGAGATGTATGTAACACCCATCTGAATATGTGTTTTGGAGGTATGCGGAACAGAGAGTAAAGTCCCGCAAATCTCCTTTGAAAAGGGAGGATCCTCCGACCAGACAGGTGTTATAGTCTGGTGGGCGACTGCCCGCTAGATGATTTCGGGCTGTCGTATATGTTCAAATCGCGCGGAGAACTTTGATTGCGCGATGCAGGATTTCGTATTTTCTTCGTAGTTCTTATGTGGCGCCATAGATGTCGCTACAGTGTTATTGGATATTATTTATTCGTATTCAAACATCAGTTTCGATGAAAATTTCGACCATACCTGGTGACCCTGGTTACTTATCTCCTTTGTAGACTATACTTACATTTCTATGAGTTGTGCGCGGTTTCCTGATAACTCTGATTTGTCACCCAGTCACGTTCAGCCTCCAAAATCCTTGTTGTATGACGAGAAAAATGTAGATATAAAGAAAAACCTGAGCAGGTCACTCGAATCTAATTCCACCCACACACGCATGTTCAAGGAATCCTGCGAATGACAGATAAATCGAAACGGAATTCCGTGTGTCAAGAAATTCCTTTTAAGTTTCCACTTAATGTCACCGTAAAACTAAAACTTATATTATGAGCAAGTAGAATAAATTGTTAGTTTGTGTGTTTGTGAGAGATTAAGGGCGCTTTAATTTTTACGTTTTTTGACCGCCGGCTGAGAAAAGGGAGGCCGAAAAGAAGATGGATGGATTGTGTGAGAAGCGATATGAAAGAAAAGGTGACAGCGTGACGAGTGACAGGACAGAATGGAAGAAAAAAAACCGGCCAAGAGCGTGTCGGGCCACGCTCAGTGTAGGGTTTCGTAGTTTCCCGTTGGCCACAATAAGTGTACCCACTTATGAGTTTAAAAAAATGCTTGCATAAACGATTATACTACAAACTTAGTCCAGAAATTATTTTGTACCACCTTTTTGTCTTTTTTGTACAAAGATGATTTGGACCGATTATTTCCGAAATTATTGACATTATCAAAAAATGATTTGAGTAAACCCATATTCATTTTTAAATACCTATCCAACAATATATCACACGTTAGGGTTGAAATTAAAAAAAAATCACTTCCTACTTTACATATAGGGGGGCTACCCTAATAAAACATTTTTTTCCAATTTTTATTTTACGACTTTGTCGGCGTGATTATTAGACATATTGGTACCAAATTTCAGCTTTCTAGTGCTAACGGTCACAGAGATTAAGCGAAGACGGACAGACAGACAGACGGACAGACAGACATGACGAAACTATAAGGGTTCCTAGTTAACTACGGAACCCTAAAAAGGTGTTGCGCCGACCCCAAATAAAACGGGACCAGGGCAGGTAGATGATGATGATGATAATGACAGCCGGCTGAAGTGCGGATGCGGTGCATTAGTCGTACTGCATACGGACGATTGTATTTTTCATAGTTGGCGCGCGGTACGGCGAACGGTGGAAAACAGGGGTGCTATTCTCTAAGAAAGCGCAGCGCTGGCACAGCGACGAGTCGTCAGCACAGTACATTGAATTAACAACCCAATGCCCCTTTACATTGGATTGTTAATTCGCATATTGCGCTCACGACTCGTCGCTGTGCCAGCGCTGCGCTTTCTTAGAGAATAGCATCCCTGGATGGCAACGTCACAAGCAGCACCGTGTTCAATTCGGTGTTGAATAGCACATCACTGTTGTTTATTTATGTGTTTGTTATCGGACTGCTAATGTACTGCAACCGGTCGGCTGCCACGTGTTCATGAAACGTCTAAAGGAAGCGCCCTAACTCTGGAAACGTCGATCCGATTTTAAAGAATGAAAAACGGTTTGACCCACTTCTGCTCTGGTTCAAGCTACATATATTTTATGCGATGATATGGCCGACGGATGGAGGACGCTTGTCTAGAAGTAACCTATTCACTCTTGACTTAAAGACCCCTAATTTGTAGCTATCGGGAAACACAGACTCCGGCAAGGAACTCGTCGAAAAAGTCGCGGAAAAAATCTAGTTATATACATCTTAATATATATAAATCTCGTGTCACAATGTTTGTCCTCAATGGACTCCCAAACCACTTAACCGATTATAATAAAATTCGCACACCATGTGCAGTTCGATCCAACTTGAGAGATAGGATAGTTTAAATCTCAAATTATAGTCACAGAGATGCAACTACGCGAGCGAAGCTGCGGGCAAAAGCTAGTAATTTATATGTATATAACTAGATTTTTCCCGCGACTAGTACTAAATACATATTTTATTAATTTATAATCGTAATATTAGTACTACCAGTTGCAGTAAAGTAATGGCGTGAACAATAAAATGATTGTTCTCTTCATGAGTAATAAGAACTAAATCCAGAAATGGTATCATTTGAAAGTTAGGTGTCATAAACAAAAATGTCTCTACAACCTTGTCTATTGACAGTGACAGATTAGATTTCCGTGCTAGCCATATTAATGGCTCAACTTTGCAGCACATACACGGATTTGTTAGAGATCTGATTCAAGACTTGGATACTAAAAAGCTCTTGGACTTTGATATTTGAACACTGTTGCTAGTTAGGGTCCATCCACTAATCACGTCACATAAATGTCATGTTTTTTTTTTATCTTGGCGCAGCTACCTGTGTCTCCTCCTTTTTACATCAAGAAGAAATTAAAATAAAACAGCAGTGTCGTTTTATTTCTAATTAAAAATATTTTTGATGAAAAATCAACATCATATCGAACTGTCTCAGATATAATTTTTACTGTTGCGAATGTTTCTGGCCCTGAAGATATATATATCTGTAGTTTATTTATTTAATACTTATTGTACATAAAGGTACAGAGGTGGACTTAATATATTGGGCATTAATACTAATTTTCTTATAATGGCCATAAATTAGAAACATTTTTCTTCTTCAGCTTGTGTGAATATGTGTGAAAATCCTCCCACCTCCGTCACACAATGTCACACCCCGATGACACCCTCCGCAACCCTTAACGTGACATGTAATTAATGGATGACCCCTTATTGTGTAGATTTAAGCCGTCTTGAGATTAATGTTAGTCGTGATTCATTCAATACTTTTCAGAACAAGTAACTAAATTGGTATGTGTGTCAAAGGCAGCTTTAAAGGATCAGGACCTTCATTAGAGCTCGTTGGATTAGTCACAAAATTACACTCCATCAGCTAAAACAACTTATCATCGTCACTAATGTTATACATAGAGTGACTGCCTATGACCACAAAATATATACATTCAGAAGACAATCTACATACAAAGCGCGCTTGATCAACGCACACATAGACACCGCTCACGGACACGATATCTCGAAGCGCCTCGACCCGCTCGTCGAACAGTTCCGACTCAATCGCTCATTAGTGTGCGTCCACCGAGCGTAGGTATAAAAAGTGAAGTACATACATGAGATTGTCTTCTGTATCTATCTATTTTGCGCTATGACATTTTGCAATATAAATTATTATTATACTCGTAGCTAGCCTATATTATTGTCCTTCTGCTGAGCTAAGGCCTCCCTCCAATCTTTCCAACGATTACGGTTCCTTGCTTTCTCATTCCATATCTTAAGGAAGCCATCCAGGGGTGGTATGCTCTAAGAAAACAGCCATGAGCGCAGCGCTGGCCGCAGCGACGAAATCCAAATAAGTGCATTGGATTAACAACCCAATGCCGCTTTACATTGGTTTGCTGATTCAATGTACTGCGTTCACGACTCGTTGCTGTGCTCAAAGCTGTTTTCTTAGAGAATAGCACCCCAGCGCCGCTAGCCAAGTTACAATCGAATTCCGTTCTCTAATCGGTAACGCCTCGGTGACAGCAATTGTAGAAAACGATAAATTGGTAGCCATGTTGACGCGCCTGAGTCGGCCGTTCGTTCTACAATGTAGCGTTTGTATAACAAAGGATGTAGCGTTAAATATCGTAGAAACGATTTTGAACGATGTGAACTTGGCTACGAATTGTCTATCCGTTTGTTCTGACCACGCGACTTTACGTTGAGATGACGTCATCCCCATACGTTTCATCACTTTTCGACAGCGAATAACAACTTGGCTAAGTGTGCAGGTCGTCCCGTCATCTCCTTCGTTATCTGCCGCGACCCCATGTCGCTGTGTCCAGGCACCAATCCTGCGCTTTACGCGCCCACGGCTCGTTAGACATGCGGCAGACATGTCCTACCCAATCTTATTTAATTTTATTTGATTGAAGTTTATAAAGAGTAGCAAAATAAATATCATAATAACATTTAAAATGTTTATTAACTAAGAGTATCATTGGTAAGTGCAGTCATCGAATCGAAGCCCGAATCAAGTCTTGAGCATCGACGCCGAGTTGCTGTCGGTTTTCTACCGATTGCATTCCGGAGAGTGTGCGTCGTATTACCTAATTCCGCCAAGTCGGTTCCATCATCGGAACACTAGACGTACGGTGTTGCGCCACCGGTACATGGTGGATATCTTACCACATATTCCACCTGTAATATAAAACGTTTTGGGAACACCAAAGAGGTTTATAATAATAATAATAATATTCCACAACTATCACACAACGCCGTCTAGTCTCAAGCTAAGCAGAGCTTGCGTTATGAGTACTAGACAACTGATAAACATACTTATACATTTCTAAATACATACATATTATAGATAAATTACACCCAGACACAGAACAAATGATCATGCTCATCACACAAACATTTGTCCTGGGTGGGAATCGAACCCACGACCTCCGGCATAGCAGTCAGGGCCACTAACCACTAGACCAACGGGCCAGTCAATATAGTATAGAGACACAATATAGTTAATATCTTTGGGGAACACACTTATTGTGCGTACAGCTGCTAGAGTGAATTTCCCTGCTGGAGTCTGTTTCTTGATAACTATAACCGATGGGTCTTTATGTCAAGAGTGAATAGGTTGCTTCTAGGCAAGCATAGTAATTCTTCGACCCTATCATCGCTTACCATCAGGTGAGATAGTGGTGAAACACGATCCTATCAATCATCATAGTCATCATTTCAGCCGAAAGACGTCCACTGTTGCACTTAGGCCTCCCCCAAGTGTCGCCAAAATGGACGATCCTGCGCATCAAATCAAATCAAATCAAAAATATTTTTATTTCACATAGGCCTACATGGGCACTTAAAAAACGTCAGAAGCTAGTGCACGGTTCCAAATTGGTCGTTATCATCATCCATCGGATTATCGCAACTTTTACCAGGTCATCGGTATATCTTGTAAGAGGCCTTAAAACACAGAGTCTTTCGGTACGAGTCTATCAATGGATTTAAAAAAATAATAATTAGTGTTGCTCATAACTATATGAGCAACACTAATTATTAATTTTTGGGTACTAACCCAGTTAAGATTTGATAATCAGTTAGAAAACCAATAAATAATTCATATTTCATCACCACAACAACATTAACTGCAGCTACATAGAAAGTTACCTCGTTATTTTGGGAGGTCCAGATCGTATCGATATCAAACAGCAACATAATTGCCATTGACAATACCAAAACAAAATCCCACATCACACTAATATTAAAAAAATGGTGAAAGTTGGTAAGTATGTTTGTATGTTTGTTACTACTTCACGCTCAAATATACTCCTGGGAAAGGACATAGGATACTTTTTATCCAGGGAGTGTGTTCCCTGGGAATAATGTTCTACTTCTTGAGAGCGAAGCCGCCGACAGAAGCTAGTCACACAATTCTATCACGCTCAAATGACTGAACAGATTTAGACGAAATTTGGCACACAGGTTGACTATGTTCTGGATTAGGGCAAAGTATATTTGTGCGCGGGCGAAGTCGCTGGTAAAAGCTATTACAATTATATAAGTCCGTATTATTGAAATGATTTGGATGAAAATTGGTACGCGGGTAGAACTGGTAGGACCAAATTATTTTGATACTTTTTATCCCGATAGGTATTAAGTTTTCAATGAAAAAAACCCCGTGGCGATACCGGCATATCCTAGAACTAAAATTCGAACACGTGGCATCTACTGGAATATTATTTCTCACAGAGATACACCCAGAGGTTTATTCCCATCGTCCACTCCTGACTTTGCCACCGGGGTGGCGGTTGACACTCCTTCATTCCCATCGACCACCTCTGTAGTGCGTTCAAAAATAACCAGAGTCGAGTAGAGTTGAACCCCGGGTCGTTCATAAATAACTGAAGTAGCTACCCTAGAGTTAACCCAACTAACCCTAACATTGATCAGGGTAGGTTGGAGTAAGCGGCAATATGCTTGAATTTGACAGTTGAACTCCGTTCGCGCTCAAAAATGCCATAGTAGAATAATTACCCAATGACGTCATTTGAGTTAACTCTAAACTCAAATTTGAACGCAGCCCTGAGCTGCCACCGGGGTGGTGGTTGGCACCAATAGGTGACGTCTACCATTCTGGTGGTTGATGGTTACTATTTAGTTTCATCTGCTTCTTTCGTAGTTATAGTACAGGAGTTTATTCTCATTTCGTATTGCGACATTATTTATAGAAATTAAAATAAAACATAACTGGATATTATGAGCAATAAAAATAAGTTTAATAATACCAAATAATTTTGGAACTCTTTTATGAATGTACATGTATAAATACTTTTTCTTTATTGGTATAACAGTACCTCTTACAATCAGGGGTGGCCGATGGGAATGAAGGAATGCCAACCGCCACCCCGGTGGCAAACTCAAGGGTGCCCGATGGGAATAAACCCGCCCAGAGAGTTCTTTGTCCCAAAGATTGTGGACATCACAGCTTGATTATACGTCCTATTAGGTTATCCATAGGCTAATTTCTACCCTGCACGCAAGCTAAACCGCTGGCAAAAAATAGTGCATTTTAGTTCAAAAAACACGTCATTTAGAAACAACTGATGCCTAACATTACTCAATACACAAAACAGTTTTACGAAACAAATAACAACTGATCGAACGATAACCCAATTTAGGCGAAATCACAAAAAATATCTCATCTACCGGATCAGTTTCGTTCGGTACTTCGCGGAGCACGCACCATGACTGTGAAAGAAGGAACTATTTGTAGTTTGATCCAATCCTTCCCCGTATTTCTGATACTGGCCCAAAATGCCCAGAAATGTTTAAAAACGCCTCTAATGTACAAGCCACCAAGTCCTACACACTCACCAGAATACTACGAAGCTTTAGATGCGTTATTTCAAAGCTTATATGGCCATGGTTATCAAGGAAACCAGGGTAACGATCATGGGTATCCAGTCTACCAAACTCCAAGTGTATCCAGCTGTCAATATTCCTATGGTTATGGCAAAAAATGGTCCAGTTCCCCATCTTATGGTGGAGCCAAACCTTGCTACCAGTATGTGTATACGACTGGTAATAATTACCATACGTATGGTTCTGGACTGCAAGGGTATCCAAGCTATGGGGCTTATGGGCTAAAGAAAGGGAATATCTACTCTGTCAGCGGCAATGTTACCAGTACAGGGTATGCTCCAAATCAAGTCTATAATACGAAGAACCGGTACCAGGTCGTGGTGAAGAAAACTAGGGTCGGAGGAAGGAAGAAGAAGGGGAAAATTGTTGGAGGTAAGATTAATTTAAAATATTAATAACTAGCCCTCTCTCAAGGCTTTGCCCGCGCACATAAAATATGGCCTTAGTCACTTAGCCGGTTAAAAAATGTTTGCAATCGGACCGTTCTTCCAGCAATTACCTCCTACAGACAAAAAAACAAAAATACAAGTTTTTAGCAGTAATTACCTCTTTATAATAATATTATATAAATAAATGTAATAGAGAGCAGTAGTGGCCGAGTGATAACGGCCCCGACTTACGAGTTATAGGTCGCGGGTTCAAACCCAGCCAGGCGCATTACTTTGTGTAATTGATTTCATCACCACTGACCACTGCTCTCTAAACGGTGAAGGAAAACATCGTGAGGAAACCGGCATGTCCTAGAACCAAAATTCGAAGACATGTGACAACCACCGACCCGCACTAGGCCCGCGTGGTGGATTACGGCCCATTCCCTCTCCTAGAGAGGAGGCCTGAGTCCCAACAGTGGGAACATTAAAGGCTGATTATACTTATGCTCTGCTAATAAATATAATAATATTAGTGTAGATTTACTTCTAATATAACGACAGGCAGTGCAGTGACTGAGCGATTAGCTGATTCGCTGCATGTCGCGGGTTCGATCCCCGCGCGGAACAAATATTTGTTTGGACTACAAATAGGTGTTCCTTGGGTAGGTTATCTATCGGTATCTTGTGAGTGTGAGTTTACGTTTGTGAACGAACCGGTACAGTAATTGCTAGTTTGGGCCAACCTTTTTGTTTTTTAAAGAAAGAAGAAGAATAGGAACCTAACCCGTGTCCACCTAAACACTTTTCAATCAACTTCAAATGAAGGAGGATGTTCTCAATTCGTTTCCTCGCCACGGCTCGGGTCTAAATACCGCCTCGACTGTAATCACTAACATTACACACTTACATCAAAATGTACTATTATTGCAAACAGACTGAAAATCAACACTTTACTGCAGGATTGTTTGGAATAGTTACCGTAGCCCAGGAACGCAAAACGCAACAGAACACAGGCTCGTTTTAGTCAGTAAAAATCTGTCACGCCTTCTCACTCTACCCTAGAGCGGAAGAAATCATTTGATGAATTCCCATCACAAAAATAGCTGATGTACAAATGCAATTATATTTATAAAGTAGCTGTGCCCGCGATTTCGTTCGCGTGGACTACAGGATTTTGAATTTATTTTTTCTAAAATAAAAGTAGCCTATGTTACTCCTTATTACTTGCCAAAAAAACCCGTCAAAATCGGTCCAGCCATTTCAAAGATTGGCCCGGACAAACAGACAGACAGACACAAAAATTGTAAAAATGTTATTTTGTTGTATGTACAATTGTACATGTATATTTCATATGCATGTAGTAAAAAGCAGTTATTTCAATATTACAAACAGACACTCCAATTTTATTTATGTGTATATATGTATAGATGGTAATAATTTTCTTACGTGGCATAATAATAATAATAATAATGGCGCCGCTACACCACCGGCCGCGGCGCAACGTCAACCCAGTGCTGCACCGCGACCCGACCACATTGGTGACGCCGATGATGACGCGGCAATATCTGTGAGTACCCAATGTAATGAACGATTGAGGGGCGCTTTGGAAGACGCATTTCGGGAATACCGCTCCATACCGCCGGAGCTTAGACCACGCCTACCTCGTTTGCCCATGCACAAGAGAAATAGGGCGCTGGTGTGTGCTTTAGATTCGCAGCTATCAATTTGTTTTGATAGCAGCGAAGACCTCGCTGATACCCACTCAATCTTGTACTGTGCGGCTGTAGCAGCATGTCGTGTAGCTCACGTTAAATTTCCTAATTGTAACAGAGCTACACGACCAGCTGTGCCTGCTTGGCAGTGCAGGATAGAGCGGCGTATCGGTGAGGCTAGAGCACTCATCGGCAAGCTTATCTGCTTCAGGGAGGGCAACACTCGCCCTAGGGTGATGCGCTTTGTGAAGCGGGCATTCGCGGGGACTGATATTAGTCCTCGAGATTATCTGCCCTGCGTCACAGAGCGTATCGACTTCCTGAAGCAGAAGATCTATGCATGGGCAAACCGTATTCGTAGGTACAAGCGGCGAGTGGAGCGGTACACTCAGAATCGTACATTCCAAAGCAATGAAAGGTGGGTTTATAGGGCTTGGGAGCGACCGGACCAAGGTGTGACTGATACGCGCCTGCCGGATGATGACGCCATGTGTTCATTTTGGCGCAGCATTTGGTCGGCGCCTGTCAGTCACACCGAGGGTGATTGGATTCGAGAGGTCGAGCGCGCATGCGATCTTTTACCAGAAATGGGGGCAATAACCATCAGCCCCCAAGATGTAGCCCGTGCAGTTCGTCCGTTACCGAACTGGAAATCTCCAGGGCCGGACGGGCTGCACAATTTCTGGCTCAAATGGTTTCAAGGGTCGCACGCTCGCTTGGCATCTCAGTTCCAATCTGCCTTAGAGTCAGGGTCGCTGCCCCAGTTTCTAACAACAGGAATAACCCACCTGCTCCATAAATCAGGTAGTACTGCGGAACCCAAAAATTATAGACCGATTACGTGTTTGCCGACGGTCTATAAAGTTCTTACATCCATTCTGAGAGCTAAAATCAATAGTCATATTGAAACAAATTCTATCATGTCTGTCTCTCAGAATGGATGTAGGAACGGGTCCCGCGGTACTAAGGAGCTGCTCCTCATCGATATTGCCATTAGCCAACAGGTTCGACGTTCTCGAAAGAACCTGTCGGCATGCTGGATAGATTATAAGAAGGCCTATGACTCTGTTCCTCATACATGGCTCATGAGGGTGTTAGAACTGTATAAAGTTGATGCAACTTTGCGCACCTTCCTGATGTCATGTATGGGGCAGTGGAGAACAGTCCTTCACTATCCGGGATGTCGACAGATTTGGGAGAACAGCGAACCGATAAGGATTGAGCGTGGCATATTCCAGGGTGACAGTCTGAGTCCACTGTGGTTTTGCCTGGCTTTGAACCCTCTCAGCACACTGCTGGAGGGTTCTGGCTTAGGTTACCGGTTGAAAAGAGGCGGTCAGGTCATATCTCACCTTCTTTACATGGATGATCTGAAACTCTTTGCCCCCAACAACTTGCAACTGATGGAGCTACTGAAGGTAACTGAAACCTTCAGTAGTGCCATCAGGATGGACTTTGGTGTGGACAAATGTGCAGTCATACATGTAAAGCGAGGAGAGATTATGGAATCCGAGGGAATTCAACTCTCGGATTCCATACACCTTAGATCCCTCAGTTCAACCGAAACATACAAGTATTTGGGTATGTCGGAAGCGTTAGGCATCAATACTGATGACGTGAAACAATCGTTGAGGGAGCGCTTCTTTAGCCGCCTGAATAAAGTACTGAATAGTCTTTTGTCAGGCGGAAACAAGGTGCGCGCTTTCAACGGTTGGGTCATGCCAGTATTGATGTATTCTTTCGGCATACTCAAATGGACTCAGACAGAACTTGACGCCCTGGATAGGAGGGTCCGTACACTACTTACCGCAAATCGGATGCATCACCCACGGTCATCGGTGATGAGACTGTATATCCCGCGGAAGTGTGGGGGTCGTGGCTTCTTAAATGCCAAGTCCCTGCACAACCGCGAGGTATGCAGTCTCAGGGAATATTTCCTAGCCGTCGACGTGGGTATGCACCGAGATGTGGTGGCGGTGGACAAGGGCCTCACCCCGCTCTTCTTAGCTAACGAGAACTGGCGCAAACCTTTAGTACTGGATACTAATGACCGCAGGGAAGTATGGCAGGGCAAGGAGCTTCACGGACGCTTTTACCGGGCCTTACATGGGCCCGATGTAGACCTATTAGCGTCCGTATCTTGGCTACGTTTCGGGGACCTCTTCGGGGAAACCGAAGGTTTTGTCTTTGCAATTATGGACGAAGTTATGATGACGAACAATTACCGGAAATACATTGTGAAGGATGGTACGGTTGACATCTGTCGGGCATGCCACCGGCCCGGAGAATCAATCCGACACATTATTTCTGGGTGTTCTCGTCTGGCTAACGGAGACTATTTGCATAGACACAACCTCGTAGCCAGGATTATTCACCAGCAACTTGCTCTTAAATACAATCTTGTAGAATCAGAAGTACCGTACTACAGGTATGTGCCCGACCCAGTTCTCGACAATGGCAGTATCACGTTATATTGGGATCGATCTATCATCACTGACAGGACTATTGTTGCCAATAAGCCTGACATAGTGGTGATAGATCGACTAGAGCGTCGCACAATGATTGTTGATATAGCGGTCCCTCATGACGAGAACCTCGTGAAAGCCGAGAAAGATAAACAAACTAAATATCTTGACTTGGCTCGCGAGGTTGTCGACATGTGGGAAGTGGATAGAGCAATCATTGTGCCGATAGTCGTGACGGCCAATGGCTTAATTGCCAAGAGCCTCGATCAACATCTGCGGAGGCTCTCGTTAGGCAGCTGGATCAAGGGCTTGATCCAGAAGGCAGTACTCCTAGACACGGCGCGTATTGTCCGGAGATTCCTCTCTCAGGAGCCCTGACCACCGGCAGCTTGGACCGTGTTCCCGATGCCGGTGGGCTACTATTTTTTATATTTTTAAATGTTTTTTTAATGTTATTTTTTTTAAGAAATATTTAAAAATATACTATAATATGTACATAATAATAAATAAATGGAATAATAATAATAATAATATAATTTTTATTTCAAGTATCAATGACTCATAAAAAATTAATACAACACAGATGTCACAATTAAAATTAACATTCCAATAAATAATTAAAATCAATGTACATTAAATCCAATTAAGAAAATCAAAATAATAATTAATTAATTTCATGTCATCGACATCGCAAGCCTGTCACATGTCGCATAGAACAGTGCGCTATGATGCCACAATCAAGCCTCTCCGCAAGTACGGCCAGCATGCTGTTAGCGCTCCCCCGCACTCGACGCACCAACGACGTGCCTCTCTTGCGCATTGATGTGTGGAAGCAATCAACACGCGCTTGCGCAAACATCGCCGACGCGCTGCAATAGCGGGGGAGCCTCAACAACATCCTGAACGCATTGTTGAACTGGACACGAAGGGCGCTGTACGATTTTTGCGAGTAGTCAGTCCACAGGCTGCACGTGTACAGTGTCGTGCAGTAGGCTCTGAAAAGAGTTATTTTTACCTCATCTGAGCACCGCGCAAACCTGCGGATCCCCATGTTCGCCCTGACCGACAGCGCCCTCCGCTCCCGTTCGATGTCCGCATCGTCCTTCAGGGTAGGGGTCACCAAATGGCCTAAGTATTTAAATACTTCCACCCTGTCTAGGAAAAACCCATTTAGTTTTAGTGGTGGCATTACTGTGACTTTTTTGTGCTCTTTTTTGTGATCGCATAGATACGTAACGGGATAATATCACGAAAAATATATCTAATCTATATTTAAAATGGTTCAGGCAAAAATCAAATTATTTATGTACCTCATTATAATAATTTGATCACAAACACAATATTTTCGTATCACTTTTATCCTTTTTTGGTTTTCCTTTTGTAGTTGGAAATTGAACTAATTTTCCCTGGACAATAATATCTATCTAATGATTACACAACATTATTTTTAGTATTTGCGTAATCTAAATATATTTTGTTCAGAATTTAATCAGTTTGAATCGATTCCAATAATTATATTGCACAATGTTTTTTTATCTAGAATATTTGAAAAAGGTTATAAGCTGAACACCACCGACAATAAGTACAGTACAACACAGGTCATGGCGGGTCATAGCAGGCATCAGGACCCAGCGCACGGCTGAGTGCGGGAGCAAAACAACCCCTCAGTCCCCTGGATGACCCAATCAGACCATCTATTTGTGTAGACTACCACAAGTAACATAGCAAGCTATAACTTTGCGATTTTTATGATAAAGTTACAAAATTTGGGACATAGTTTTCTTTATATATAAATACTAGACACATTGTTCCGGTTTCGCTTACACTAAAACGCAGAGCGCACATCTCGCGAATAGCGTCGTATCGCGAGAGAGGCAATGATGCAGGACTCGACTGGGACATGATCACGACCACTGTTTCAAGAGAGACTTGGAAGAAGAGATATACTAAAACTAATGTTGTAAACAGAAACTGACTGACATAGAACACACAGTCGACACTGCTGGGACCAGAAGAGTGGCACAATGTATCCTTTATGACGTAGGCGAGCGAGCACTTAGGTAAGATTTTAAAAAATTCACTAACTAAAAGGGCTATATTTCACCGGGACACCATGGCGGCGCGACCAGTCGCCGCTACCAACTAAATGTATACAGCTCTATCAAGAGTTACTCACCTGGTGTCCGTTTGGTTGCGCAACCAATTTGGTGGCGCGACCAGCTCGGACGTGTGGCGACTCTGATGTCAGTATGGTGTCTAGTTTGGTAGCTTAGGATTATATGTTTTACCGGGACACCATGGCGGCGCGACCAGTCGCCGCTACCAGAAAAATGTATACAGCTCTATAGAGAGTTACTCACCTGGTGTCCGTTTGGTTGCGCAACTAATTTGGTGGCGCGACCAACTCGGACGTGTGGCGACTCTGGTGTTTGTAAGGTGTCTATTTTGGTAACTTAAGACTATATTTCACCAAGACACCATGGCGGCGCGACCAGTCGCCGCTACCAACAAAATGTACACAGCTCTATAGAGAGTTACTCACCTGGTGTCCGTTTGGTTGCGCAACCAAATTGGTGGCGCGACCAGCTCGGACGTGTGGCGACTCTGAGGTCTGTATGGTGTCTAGTTTGGTAACTTAAGACTATATTTCACTGGGACACCATGACGGTGCAACTGGTCTCGCCACCATGATGTTCCGGTGAAATATAGTTTCAAGGAAATGAAATGGGGTTCAAAAGTTTGTATAGAAAAACCTTCTATCACGCGGGCGAAGCCGAAGGCAGAAGCTAGTAGGTACATAAACTGACACTAAATATGACGGATGACAGCAATTAGGTATAGCTATTTGCTATTTATCTTATGGATAAACACTTAAACACATGATTGTACCATAAATTATATGTGCCATTAGTTTTACGGTAAACAGTTTATGTTGTCTTCTTTTATATAACCATCCTTCCCTGTTAATAATATCCCCCAACCATGGACCCTCGAAAACAGTGGTAATAATAATAATAATGATAATAATGATAA
This sequence comes from Mythimna albipuncta, assembly GCA_929112965.1. Taxonomy (NCBI): domain Eukaryota; kingdom Metazoa; phylum Arthropoda; class Insecta; order Lepidoptera; family Noctuidae; genus Mythimna; species Mythimna albipuncta. The sequence continues at coordinate 18,763,558 of OV815979.1, read as the reverse complement.
TAAGTCGTTGTGCGATTGGATCAAGAGCCTGATACAGAAGGCAGTACTCATCGATACGGCTCGCATTATGAGGAGGTCCCTGTCTTTGGAGCCCTAACCACGCACCGGTAGCGTGGACCCTGCTGCCGACACCGGCCCTATACACAGACACAGAGCAAATGATCGTGCTCATCACACAAACATTTGTCCTGGGTAGGAGTCGAACCTACGACCTCCGGCATAGTAGTCAGGGTCACTAACCACGAGACCAACAGGCCAGTGGTGTTCAGCCTGAGCTGGGCACACTATCACCGTGTGCTCTACCGTGTCCTCCGGGCGCTCCGCACAATGGTGACACTCGGGAGTTTCTTCCACCTGGATAAGGTGCAAGAACTTCCCTAACTTACCATATCGGGTGAGTACCTGCATCAAGCGGAAGGAGAGGATGCCGTGACCCTTCTCCAGTCGCTCCACCGAAGGCGCGGGCTTGCGGACGGTGAGTAATGGGTAGCTCGCCATCCGACCGTCCGCTAATTGTTCGAACCATAAAAATATTAAAAACACTCCTTTCTTATATCTATGGTTCGAACCAAGCCCAAGACTTCGACGGCGCGTATTGTTCCAAGCGCGCCTCAAGGAGTAGCCAGCAAGGTCGAAGCCTACTGGGGCCAAGAATCTGTTTCTGAAATGAAGGTTCGGCCACGGTACGAAAAGCAACGAAGGAACAGGAGTGGGTTTTTTTCAGTAAAAGTCTGACTAGGTATCTCCCGTTCCGCCCAAGTGCGGGGGCCGCTTCTCAAAGAGAGGACTTACCACCAACTTCCATTATATTATACTATGTTTTTTTTCCAACATCCACTATATTAAAGTTATGGAGCGCTTGAAACCTTGTACATAATAAAAAGCCATAACTATTTAATTAATAAAATAAATCTAACTACAATCAATAATACAAATGGATACAAGATGTTAATTGTATAAATAAAGTATTCAAATACTTTAATATTCATGAAGTATTCTTTGAAGTTCTTAATAAAGTGATTATGTTCAAAGGAATGGTCGGTACACTCATCATCTTACTACCCTTGTCCCGTTTTACGTGAGGTCGGCGCAACTCGTTTTTTTCGTCCATTTTTTTTTTTAATTGGCTTAAACTAGTGCTGTAGATGCAATCGTTGATGGTGAGGCGCACTAGTTTATTAAGAGCCTATTCACTCTTGCCTAAAGACACCTAAATTATAATCAGACAGGAAGACCGCAGCAGGCAAATTGTTCCAGTCCCTCGATGTACGCGGTATAAACGACGAGGCGAAACACTTGGTCCGGACCGTAGAGGTTTCAACAACATTAGGGGCCATACTGTCCTGTCACTCGTCACAGTCGTCACGTCACATTTAGCCTCCCTCTCCTTCTCCAACCACATGTTAACTCATAAATCTTTTAGTAATAGGTATACTTATCTCCTATTATATGAGACTCAAATAAATTTGTGAAATTCGAGTGTGTTATACGAATATGTACAACTAGCTGACCCGCAGACTTCGTACCGCCTAACAGTCAATGAATGTAGTATATCTTTCGATATAGTCAACCGATTGCGATGAAATAATTTATATTAATATAATTAATTTGCTTTGGACTCTGTGGCAAGGCGTGCGAAGAGACTAATTGGCGATCCAGATCTGGTTGAGTCCAATCTACAAAGTCTTGAGCACAGGCGAAGGGTAGCCAGCCTTTCGGTGTTTTACAGGATGCACTTTGGAGAGTGTGCGCAGGAATTACATGACTTGATTCCACCATCTCACTTCTACCATCGGACAAGCCGACGAACGGCGAGTATCCACCATAATGTTGTTGAAACCTCTGCGGTCCGGACCAAGCGTTTCGCCTCGTCGTTTATACCACGTACATCGAGGGACTGGAACAATTTGCCTGCTGCGGTCTTCCCGTATGATTATAATTTAGGTGTCTTTAAGGCAAGAGTGAATAGGCTCTTAATAAACTAGTGCGCCTCACCATCAACAATTGCATCACTGCTTACCATCAGGTGGGATCGCAGTCACGCACTAGTTTATATAAATAAAAAAATATATCATGGTACACAAGATTTTAATGTACAAAAGTTATCTCCATCGATTTCGTATATTTAATGTGATGCGCGCACAACTAAAAACTTCTACGGATTTATTTTATGCATTGATTACATTTAATCATACCTAATGTCGTGATGGTCCAGTAGTTAAGGCACTCGTCTCTCATGCATGAAGTTGCGGTTTCGAAACCGGAGAAGTGCATTTTTCAATTCATATGTATTTTTCTAAATTTACCTTTAAGACATTATTGACACCCGTCACCCCGTACCAGGTAAACCCGTTTTTCACGGTTATCATTCGCAGACCTTTGACAATCTTTACTGGTCGTCAGACGCTACCAAGTTTGATCATCAGTTTATCCAGTATATCGTGTTGCCCAGTAAGCGAGTTGTGGCCCACAGCTTTTAGGCACGCAATTAACTGTTTTCCGCACTAGTGCAGAAAAGTATGCGTGGTCGCCCCCGCCACAATTGTATAACATTTATCGTATCAGGCTGGATATAAGTCGACACCCACGGGACACGCGTCAACCCCCGCGAATCGTAGATGTATTGAAAAACGTCGTCTGATACACTTGCAGATTTATCACTGCTACCCTCGGCCCTATAACAGAATTCTGCCTCAGTCGCCAACTTTCTGCACTTGTATCAAAATGTACTATTGTCGGATAGAGATATCTGGTGATGTTCATAATACCAAATCGTTAATCACCAACCTTGTACACCAGTCCAGTGATAGTCAATGCCATGAACTACACCCCCCTTTCCGGAAAACATATCAAAATACCCAAATAAACTCATAGCTATAAGAATTTCCCTGTGACAGTGACGTCAGCCAATCATGAAGCTTATATCACACTAGAGAGGCCGCGAAGTTCAGTCCTCGTCGGTCGTCGGGGTCGTTCGGTCGCTGCCGAACTGTCAATTGAGTCTGAGTGTTCGTGAGAACACGACGTGTGTGTTGTGATCATGGCCAGAGGTTTATGTGCTTTTCTGTGTGTCTGTTTGAGTGTGCAAACTGTTGTGTGTCAATTTGGTAAGTAATTTCCAAAAAAATTTTTTTTTTTTTAATTTGAGTCGAGTCTTTTCAGATACCTACTATCTTAATGTTTTGTGAATAACACATCTTCTATACATAACATTTTAATCAACCTTCATGACCTTACATAAAATTGCAAGGTTTTATCAATAACATCTCGTAATTAGTGCGAAGAAAAAAAACGTTAATTACTGGCAACTTCGATTCGATTTACTTTATTACACCGATCGTCTTTCTGCTGTTATTTTATTTGAATATGGAACTTAACATTCTTTTGTTTTTTTTTCTATAATTTTGATAACTAAGCTGTCAAAAAATTAATAGGTTTATATTGTAACTCGTAAGTTACTGATGATTCGGACACAGTACTTTCAAACAGTGTCCGAATTCACACATTTTTATTTTAATATTTTATTCATTGACGATTTGGACACACATTGTTTAGTACAATCAGATAAAAAGTTTTAAAATAATCAATATAGGGAAAAAAGCGTTATCAAAACTATTTTAAACTGGCTTTAAGGCGGCAATTTCGGTTAATTCTTTATGTTATATTTTAAAACTTTATTCTCTGACTGTACTAAAAAGCTTCAATTAATTTGGTGGTGTCCGAATCATCGGAAAAAAAATATTGCAAGTAAAATGTGTCGATTCGGACACTGTATCTGAAATTCCGAATACATTGTGTCCGAATCGTCAATAACTCGGACTCATTAGGCTTTAGGGGTGCCTTTGCATTATTTCTGGTTAAAAAACCTCTACACCAGAGTCGTAATGAAAATAATACCCATTAGGAATTACCTACATTATGATAGATCTTCTAATTTGAACCAAGCATTATTATAATGCACGAACTCAATGTATCTAACTTACAAAAATACAACATTGTAGGTAGACGAATAACTTACTCAACAACAAAGTACATTTGAGGTAAAAAAGAGGAAAAAAACATGTTTGTAAAAACATAAGATTGACGCGTAGACAAGAGCGATTTATTTACGTCGAATGTTATCATCAGATCAATAGTTCAATAGCGCGGACGCGGATAAGGAAGGGCTTCCCCTTTTCATCAAGTTATGATAAATATCTAATAAACTCATTGATATATTACATGGAAAGATATCTAAGTTATGAGTTATCTATAATTTTGCAATAATAAAACCTGTACCCCTAGCCAAGTTGCTAATCTGCAATACGACGCTTGTAGAAAGCTTCAAATGTACGGGAATGACGTCGTCTTAACGCTCAGTCACGTGCTCAGAACAAAAGAATTGGCGGCGCGGTCAACTCGAAGCGTTCGGCGCAAGCGAAACGGCTGTAACTTGCCTAGGGGGGCTGGACTCTGTGTACAACCACATGCACGAGTGAAATGAGATTCCATGTGACTTGTTTTTGTATGATTTGTACAGCTCTTAAAAGCACACGAAGGCTATTTTGACAACCTTTAATTTTTGGTTGAAATTCAAGCCACGGGAGCTTGATTTCAGCAGTCCCCGCGCTAGAGGTGAATCACTTACATAAGTTGCGCTGTTTGGATTTAATATAAGATTACACCATTGATTAGTTATTCATAAATTACTTGTCAATAGTAAGAATAGTGGTGGCCGAGTGGTAACGGTCCCGAACTCCCGACTTACGAGTTGTAGGTCACGGGTTCAAACCCAGCCTGGCGTATTATTTTGTATAAATTATTTCATCACCACTACTCTCAAAACGGTGAAGGAAAACATCGAGAGGAAACCGGCATGTCTCAGAACCAAAAAAATCAAAGACATTATGTGGCATCCACCAACACGCATTGTGCCCGCGTGGTGAATTACGGCCCATTCCCTCTCCTAGAGAGCAGGCCTGAGTCCCAGCAGTTGGAGTATTAAAATGCTATTATATTTAATTAATTATGTTATGCGAAATGGTTTGCAGCATTTTATAAAAATCAAGCGATATTTGAAATTATCATGTTTTTATGATTTACTGCAAAAACGTGATTATCAAACGAAAACCTGACTGACCAGTTTTAGTATTTAAATAATCGGATTTCAAGTTTGTTTGGAAGACGTTATTTGATAAACGAAATAACTCTTTAGCTATTAGCAACATAGTTCACCTCACCAAGAGACCTACAAATTGTACCTATTTAGTTTTCGACACTTGACCTGAAAAAACTGGTGTTTCTTCTCAGGGTAGTTAGCTAAGCTGCCGTCCTTTAACTAGAATGCCGTTAGTTGACATTTGGCATTTTCATGTTTTCTGAGGTTATTTATATCAGAAAAAAAAGTTCTATTGATTCGTCTGATTACAGTTTCAATAGCTTTTATGGTTTTCGAGATATGAAAAAAAGAAATGCCGTTAAAAGCACAATCATATAGTAAACCTAAGTGAAAACGTGAAAATATCAGTTAACGGCATTCTAGTTAAAGGACGGCAGTAAGAAACACCGGCCTCATCTAGTTTAAAATGACGAAAAAATGTACGTATGTTTTTTTTAAAACCCTATTTGCAGAATAAATATCATTTAACAATCTGCAGGCTAAATAAATACCTATTTGTCCTGTGCGGGAATCGTACCCTCGATATGTAGCGCAGCAGGTAATCGCTAAACCACAACGCCAAGCGTGCCAGTACTATTTTATTAATGATTAGTAAATTCAATTAGTATGGACATTTTTTTTTAATAAACTATTTGTTTCCCTCAGAACGATTAATAACATTAAAATATGACCATCCGTTTTCGTTACACACTGTATAGTGTCTAGATTTAGACCTCTAAGGTCTAGACTAAGCGTTTCACCTCCTCGTTTATCGAAGGACTGGAACAATTTGCCTGCTACGATATTCCCGTCCGATTATAATTTAGGTGTCTTCAAGGCTAGATTAAATAGGCTCTTAATAAACTAGTGCACTTCACCATCAATTACTGCATCAGTGCTTACCATCGGAGGGATCGCAGTCAAGTACTAAATTATATTAATTTAAAACGAAATAGAGAAGGAACCCCTTTAGAACATAAACAAAAACATAACGACTTTATTATTTCAAAACATCTAACAACCGACTCATTATATAATCCTAAATTAATGTTGATGTCCAATAAAATACAGAAACAAAAATTTACCTTGAACTCTGCTAGATCAGGGCATGAACCATAATAGTTGAACTTAATTATGGCAACACCGTCTCTTGATACGGAACTGTACAATTATCTTAGTACACTCATTGCATACAATCATTTTCCTCATGAATTGAAAAAAAAATACCACTAGTTAGCACCTTTTGAGACTACATCCGCCATTTTATATTTACACATCAAATATCGGTGTATATTTTAATGATTTAATACATATAATGAGTGTGTAAAAAACCCATGAGGTGCTGTCTGTGTGTGATTCCCTTTTGTCTCTATGGTTGAGTACCCCCAAAATATTGGAATTACGGCCAATCTGACGGCGATTATTAGCCAAGTGTGAACGGCCACAGACCATGTCTGACAGTTATTAGGTTGAGTCATAGAGAAACAAATTGATATCACGTTCCAAACTATAACGCAAAATTTTAAATACCGTTAAACTAAGATCTATCTCGCGAGATTGTAAACTGACGAAGGATGGTGAAGCGTAACCTACTTACTGCATACAATTTATTAATGCATTATTATAATGTCTTAAGCTTTATTAATGCATTATTATTTTCAGTAGATTCTAATCACAATCTTTCGACAGTTCACAATCTTACTATATGCCACCGTAAAATTGTCTTTTGGTTATTATTTTGTAATTATTTACTGATTTAAAAAAGTGTCTTAGATAGAGTTTCTTACACGTTTGAACGTGCCAATAGCAAATGCAAACCTTTTTTTGGTGACTGACCGACCTTGACAGTTCAAAAGTGCCTGTAAATAGTTCATTTGAAATAAACGCTTGGAGTTTGAACCATTTTTGTCATTGCTTTGTAAATTTTTTGTACATATGAAATATCACGTTTTCAGCACCTAATCAGATGATTTCAGCAATGTAATTCATGACGTAGTCGTAATAATGGAGCTTATTGTTATTAGCGCTATTATTCGACTGGTTTGTCTGATTCGTAATAATTTGGTCAGCCACTAAAAGACGTGATCTGAAGGCCCAGTGTGAGATATTTAACTAACAGCATGGCCGAAATATCTTGATCAATCTGAACTTCGTACAATAGGCTAGTTGCCGTAAAAAATGTAATTTGTCCATATTTTAGATTATAAAAAAAACTTGGACACGTTTTTTTTCGTTTAGTTACGTGTAACGTCACCCCGTCCTACATTTTTTCGTAGGGGTGACGTCACACGTAATTTTAATGGGCTATATCTTTGTCATTTATGGTTTATACAAAAAAAGAAAAAAATACGTGTTCAATATATTTTTTTTATAATCTAAACAATGGACTAAATAAAATGTAATTATTTTGACCCTGGAAACATATGAATCATAACAGGAGTGCGTATTGCGTATTCTTCTGAGTGGCCAACATATACTGTTTATAGATCGTACTGAGACCCTACCACGAGCTCTTAATACAAATACAAATACAAAAAATAATAATAATGCGATCCATTTGACGACCGAAACTGAACTGTTAAAGGGATGGAGCTATATATGGTCGGCCATCCCTCTCTCTTGCTCGCACGCCTGACATTTCACGTCATGGTAATTTAAGGCCCCTGTACTCGACTGCATTAAAGTAATAATCAATTTGTACTAAAAACTAATTAAGCACCGCGTCTGGTGTCACTAATGGAAAACCATCATTATACCTCGGGTACAAAAAATATTCGACGGCTACAGTGACCTGACATGACATTGACACTCGTTAAAAATAAAAAAAGCAGTTCTAATAGCCAAACTAAGTTCTACCAGCCATAATAAGAATAAAATAACATAAAATAACTATTCAAAGGTAATAAACGACGCCAATTGACACTGAACTTAACGATCTATTATGTGGACAGCAAAAAACTATATAAATAGTAATCTGTGTGGAAATACCTCATCACATAGTTGGGGTACAGATTGATATCGACAATCTAGGTACATATAAAGATGCAATTTAAGTACCTACAGTTACGAGCAAAAAGATATATGCATTATATTCTTTATACAAAAAATACACCACATATACAAAAAATACTGAACAAATATTATTAAAAATAAGTGTACAATCGGCAGTCTTATCGCACAAGGCAATTTCTTACAGACAACCTTTTGGATGGACTGAAAGAAAGGAGACAGATTTAAGGCTATCAGTGTACAACATCAAAAATAATACTGATAAGAAATAACAACACAAATACATACAAACATTATAAAATATACTAATTGTTGTGTTTATATGCATGTATTACGTGATCATTAAGTGTTTACCACCATCTGTATGCCACCACCTCTGTTAGTCGCAAATAAATCGTCTTGAAGCAAACACACATTTTAAATTACTAAAGTCCTGCTAAGCTAATCTACACCTTAGCTCAAACATCACTAATCAAATATATAATTAAGCCAGGAGAAGAAAAAAAAATCAAAGTGAAAGATAATGCTCCTTTATTAGGGTTCCGTAGCCAAATGGCAAAAAACGGAACCCTTATAGATTCGTCATGTCTGTCTGTCTGTCTGTCTGTCTGTCCGTCCGTCCGTATGTCACAGCCACTTTTTTCCGAAACTATAAGAGCTATACTGTTGAAACTTTGTAAGTAGATATATTCTGTGAACCGCATTAAGTTTTTCACACAAAAATAAAAAAATGCAATAAATTTTGGGGGTCCCCATACATAGAACTGAAACTCAAAAAATTTTTTTTCATCAAACCCATGCGTGTGGGATATCTATGGATAGGTCTTCAAAAATGATACTGAGGTTTCTAATATCATTTTTTTCTAAACTGAATAGTTTGCGCGAGAGACACTTCCAAAGTGGTAAAATGTGTGTCCCCCCCCCCCCTCTAACTTCTAAGATAAAAGAATGATAAAACTAAAAAAAATATATGATGTACATTACTATAAAAACTACCAACGAAAATTGGTTTGAACGAAATCTAGTAAGTAGTTTTTTTTTAATGCGTCATAAACCGAAAAAAAATACACTATTATTAAAACATCGATCAAAGTTACAACACATTACAAGAACTTTTATATTATGTTACTTGCTGCTACGGAACCCTTCATGGGCGAGTCCCGACTCGCACTTGGCCGGTTTTTTATTTATTTAAACTTCATGTACAGCAGTGGTACATAGGCGGACTTAATGCCACAAGGCATTCTCTACCAGTCAACCTTTGGGTAAAAAAGACATCACTGTGGTAGGATTGCACAATAAACAAATAACAAATACTTGAAACGGAAAAAAAAGTTATTTACATATAGTAAAATACTTATATATACTAAATTAATAAACTAATAAATACTATGAAAAATATCAAATCTTAAAGAGAACTTAATAACAATTCTGACGAAGAACAAACTAAGGTTGAGAGGACTTCAAGTAGTAGTTCCGAATTTTACGTTTGTTCTAAACACGTTTACGTTACGTTTGTTGGTTTAGGCATTCTATAAACGAGCAGCTTCAACAGTAAACGATTTGTCAAAAAATGATGTGGTCACATTATCAATTATCTTAATTTCTGCTGTTCAGGAATACTACTCTGTCAAGAAAGTACCGGGAAAAGATAAATAATACACAAAATTTTTGTTATTAATCCAAATGTATTTTACCACCTTCAAAGTATGCCTCTTCAGAAACGATACACTTACGCCAACGAATAATCTAATCATCAAAACATTTTTTAAACGCTGTTTCCGAAATTGAGTTTAAGTCTCGCCGCGAATTCTCCTTTAGGTCTAGTCTACAGATTGAAAACGGGTGCCACGAAGTTATAATTTGAGTTTAGGAAAAAGATAGAAGTCGGCTGGAGCCATATCTGGCGAATATAGTGGCTGCTCGATGGTATTTGTTGAATGTTTGGTCAAAAATTCGTTCACAATGATGGCCTTGTGCGAAGGCGCATTACCGTGGTGCAAAATCCAAGAATTTTCTTTCCACAAATCTGGCCTTTCTCGTCGCATTTGCTCTCTTAAATGCCTCATAACGCTCAAATAATATTCTTTATTTACCGTTTGACCTTCCGGTAAGAATTCCGAGTGCACAACACCGCGATAGTCAAAGAAAATAGTCAACATAACTTTTACTTTTGATCGACTTTGGCGTTGTTTTTTCGGTTTTGGTTTAGTTGGAAGGCGCCACTTTGAAGCTTGTTGACTTGTTTGCATGTCAAACTCGTAAACCCACGTCTCGTCGCCAGTATCAATGCGTTTCATGAATGTTGGGTCGGAATTGACCCTGCTAGAAAGGGTCCTCAGCGACTCTCATGCGATTGAGTTTTTGGAGAAAATTCAGGTCTTTTGGGATTAGCCGAGCGGCAACATGTTTCATACCCAAATGATTAGTTGAAATGGTACGGATCGACTCGTGAGATACAGAAAGTTCGGCGGCTATCTCTCTCAAACTTGAATGAGGATTTTCAGTCACTATTTCCTTCACTTTTGCAATGTTAACTTCAGTTGCAGAGGTTGATGGCCTACCAGAGCGAGGCAAATCTTCCATCACATCTCAACCGGTTTTGAATGCTTTGTACCACTCATAAGCACGTGTTTTTGATAAAATCGATTCACCGTAAGCCTTCTGTAACATTTTCAGTGACTCCGAACACGAAATTCCATTGGAGATGCAAAATTTAAGACCAACTCTTTGTTCGATGTTTTCGTCCATTATGAAATTCGCAATACACACTAGATATGATATAACTAAAAACAGCACTGTATTTAATATAAATAACAGAAGCAACTCAAACTGCGCGCCAAAATGGAAAACAGTTGTGCCAATTTGGCAACAACAAAAAAATCTAAAATTTAAATTTGAAACCATAAACAAATCATTCTTTTTTCACTGTACATCTATCTGTTCTATACATATAAATAAAATTGTAGTGTCTGTTTGTAATATTGAAATAACTGCTTTTTACTACATGCATATGAATATATATACGATCTTCTTCTTCTTCTTCTTCCTGCCCTTATCCTATATTACTTGGGGTCGGCGCAACACGTCTTCCTCTTTCATTCTATCCTGTCACCCGTCAAACTATCACTAACTTCCTGAATGAATATAAATACGATACGTACACCAAAATATAATTTTTTACAATTTTGTCTGTCTGTCTGTCTGTTTGTCCGCGCTAACCTCTGAAATGGCTGGACCGATTTTGGCGCGACTTTTTTGGCAGGTAGCTGATGTAATAAGGAGTAACAATATAGGCTACTTTTATTTTAGGCAAAAAAAATACCAAAATCCTGTAGTCCCCGCGAACAAAGTCGCGGGCACAGCTAGTATTATATAAGATTTGATACTATGTGGTTAAACTGGTCAAAAGCTAACAACATGTAACAAATGCCAACAGTAAGATACAGTTCGAAAGATAATGATGTAATCTAAAGTTTAAACACATATTTTCCTGTCATTCTTTCGTGTTTGCGGATCTAGGATGCCTATTTAAAGATTCTACTGAATGCCAAAATATTTAAAGTATTAATCATCAATATTTTATACTATTTATTAAAGACTAAAACCGGTAAATGATAACACAGGAAAATTATAGTGAATCTTACAAGAAGTAGTATAAACAACTGAAAAAATACCAATCCACTTTTTTTTTAAAGAGTAACATGGGATTTCTTGCCGGTTCTTCTCAGAAACGACCAATTTGGAACCGTGCACTAGCTTCTGACATTTTAGGCCTATGTGAAATAAAATATTTTTGACTTTATTTATTTATTTATTTAAAAAACTTCATGCAACACAAAGGTACAAAGGCGGACTTAATGCCTTAGGCATTCTCTACCAGTCAACCTAGGGTGGTGAAGAGAAAACATGACAGGTGCATAAAAAAAAAAAGAATAGTTTGATAAGAAAACAAGTGTACAAATATTTATATAATAAACATACTTAAATATTCAATATAATATAAACCTACATATATACAAATATATATAATTTATATAAGGTAACGAAAGGATTTTTGAGACTACTCCGCTATTTGTGTTGAAAATGAAGCCGCAACTTCCGCTTAAATGCTTACCGACTGGTGGACTTTGACAGAGATAATGCAATGCCTAAACGCCCCAATCAGAAAATTACGTTCCACACAGAATTTAAGAGCGTTCTTATGTCGGCTTCTATAGAAATCATAATATAAAATTGTGTTAAACTAATCTAGTGATCTGAAAATTTTCTATTTTACGTGAACTTTGGACCTCGTTAATGTACCTACTCATAAATAGTATATAGTACATTATGATATAAGTGTGTAATGTTGCATGGCGAGGGTCTTTTAAAAGAGCCGAGAACGGTAATCATTAATCACTCACGTGTATCGTACGACGTTTTTCAATACACTTGTGAACCATAAAACTTTTGGCGGTTTAAATCTGTTTTCATATGTGCGCCCATATTTTTTTTATTTACCTTTCAATCAATACACTCGCTGAAATGAATAAACGGGGGTTGACCGGCGACTCGTGGGGGACGACCTGCTCCCAGCCTGATACGATACATGTCATTTAATATTATGGCGGGGGAGAGGTTGAATAATAAGGTTTTAACTACATTATAGCACTAGTGCGTAATAGTAATCAAAATGTCACAGTTTGGTAACATGGGCCATTATGTACCTAAGTGCAGTGCAATAAGAGTCACTTTCTGACCAAGTGTATTGAAAAAAAATATAAAAAAGCACATCAAAGAAGCCTTGCAAATCGAGATTCTGAATAACGACAATTTTTCTGAAAAACTTTAAAGGGTTAAAAAACACGTATTTCCTAGAACAAGTTTTGTGAAATATTCGAGGAAATGATGGAATTACCGAATGCCAACAGTTTTCAGGCTTTATATCTCTTTTCTGCATTGCCTCTTCATCAAACATCGCGTTGGATTGCGTTAGATGAAGCAATGAGCTTTTAAACCATGCTTGACGTTGACGATAGGCGAGTGGTTAAAGACCCCCTCTTATGCACTGAAAATGCTTAGCTAGTGCTTTGTTTAAGTTTAATTGAAGTCAAATAATATGCGCATCCCCGCTTTACATTGATAGAGCCTCGGTATTGGTATCTACGCACGCACACACAAAAAGCTAGTGACGCAATCAAGATTAATCAAGAATTTATCAAAACTGGGGTGCTATTCTCTAAGAAAGCGCAGCGCTGGCACAGCGACGAGTCGTCAGCGCAGTACATTGAATTAACAACCTAATGCCCCTTTACATTGGATTGTTAATTCAATGTATTGCGCTCACGACTTCGTCGCTGTGCCAGCGCTGCGCTTTCTTAGAGAATAGCACCCCTGGTCATTTTCTTATCCTTAAATAATCAAGAATTATTTTAAAATAAAAATAAAATACCTGTTTTAAAAATAACTGAAATCGCTTCTGAATCGTTTCGTTGTGCTGTGTCTGTATCGAATAAAAAAAATTCTATTCTATTCTTTTTTCATAAGCCGATACTATTTTCATATGACGTCAAAACTTAATACTGGTCAAACTGACATCGTCATAAAGTTTTCGATAAGCGGAACTGGTTATTAACCGGAAAAACGAGTAAATCACAGCAGGAAATAACACAAGTATCATGGTGTACCTATTTGAGGATAAGTACCTATCTGTAAGATAGTAGACTATTCTTTTGTGTGGCCTACAAATATGGATATACACAAATATGCAATTACTTTCCCCGTACTTATTTTGAAATTGAGAATTCGAAGATGAGACCTAGCTTAATTCCAATTTGCGATGAGAACTTGACAAATTATACTTAATCATGAATACAAACAAGTTCTGGACTTGGAATTCTCAGTTCTGGTATCGGGTTTTTTTCAATCACAATCATCTCTGTCAATTTTCTGTTCCTGTCTCACATTTTCGCTTTTGGGGCCATTATTAAGAAGAATCTTAGTAATTTCTGATATGGCCCTACTAATTTTGAACTCCAATTGTATTTTTTGTGTACAATTAAGAGTATATCTATCTATCTTATAGACCCTTCCTCCTCAGTCCAAAATGTAATCCAAATAAACCGAGCAGACCTCTCCCTCCTCCATTCGCTTTATAATACTCAGAAGGCCCCTTTCTACAAGAAATTAAACTACAAAGGAGAAATATGTAACTTTGCGTGTAAATGTAACGTGTCTATTGGTCGATACTCACATCTCCAGTCATAGTATGGATTTGGTTGAACAAAGCTAAGTTTTTTAGCTCTTTTTCATATCACATCTTACTCGCTCCGTTACAGCACAACGCTAAAGTGGAAATGGACACAGCTTCATAGCTTAGCTTCACCGCTTATCTACTTTGGAGAGGCAACCTTAATAATGATTTTCATTGATCCAGTATTTTTATCCCACAAGGCAATCTATACTCAAAGCTGTTGGTCGCGGTTGTCATCCGTAGATCTTTGAAAGTCGTTACAATTAATCAGATGCTAGAAACACTGACCATCAGTCTATTCAAATAGTATTGTGTTGCCCAGTAACTGGGTTATGGAAGTCTGATAAGCAGTTGCTCCATGTAAAACACTGGTATTCCGCCTGGAAACTGGAAGACTGGAAGCCGACCCTCAGCTAGTTTTGAAAAGACTAGCGAGATATGATATAATTTAAGGATATATTTTCGGCTTTTGTTGATAAGGGACTATTCTATCCAAATTATGATTTGAAACTGGACGTTAGATAGACTATTGTTTAAATTGAGCTCTACAATGAAATACTGTATCAATGAAAATCAAACTGTAAAAGAAAGCATGAATTCATTTTACGCAATCAAATATTCTAATTTCGTTTTTCTCCCACAGGTTTCTTCCCACAAAATAACAATCGAAATAATGGTTTCTTCGGCCAAGGATTCCAGCAAGGGCCCAGGAGAATGAAGGACAGGCAGCAAGGCTTCTTCAACCAAAGGCCTCAGAGACCAGCAGTCATTTACAATGAGAGCCCTCAAGATACCATTTACATTATAGAAGAAATTCCACAAAACGATTACAACAATAATGGACAGAACTTCGGAAGGCCAAACAATCAAGATTACAATGGGAATGTTAATTTCCAACCTAACCAAGGCAATGGTTTCCAACCGAATTACGACAATGGTCAAGTTTATCCCCCTCCTCCTGATGGAGGGAACCCTGTGTATCAAGACGCCAACAATCAAGACAACAACGTGAGACCTCAAGAAGGTAACACACTTTTTGATATTTTTATCTTTTAGTTAAGATTGACAAGCACTGTATGTAATGTAATGTGTAATGTCCCGCAGCTGGGTGAAAGCCTCTCTTTCCCTTGTCCACACATGTCTGTCTTCGGCCATTGCGAGCCAGTCCCTCTAGCAAGAATTCATCATCATCTCCACCTTCGTCTTGGTCTGCCGCGATGACACCTCACGTTTAATAGGACCCAACAATGTACAAAATGGGGGCTAATAAAAACTGCGACAGCCCAAAAGTGTCATACCATCAAAGTCGCAGGAGATACCTGGATAAGAGGAAGACATAACCATAAAGTGTGACAGACAAAAAGGGGGTGCATATAACCAGTTGGGGTTATCGGGAGGTCCGTTTCTACACAGTAAGATAGTGGTCAGGAGTAGGGCTGTTCTATTCCTATTCCTGGTATAGAAGCAATAAATTATGCAAATAATGCATCTTTGTATATACCTATTAGATAGTAATTAGATAATATAATATATAGATAAGTTCTTTTAATCAATAGAAAGTGTTGTCTTTAAATTACCCCATACCGTGTACTCGTTAGATACTTACGATCTGTAGAATTGAGTACTTCCAAATAAACAAAATATGTCGAGACATGTAGATAGTATAGCTAATATCTACGCTTTACAAAAACGTGCAATTTTATCTTAAAAATACATTTATAATGAATATTCATAAATATGAAGAAATAGAATACCTTGATTTTTTATAATGTTTAATTAGTATTTATAGTAGATACTAGGTGTTTACTTACTGAATATTGTTCATTAGGCTAATGTATATCTAATAATTATTAAACCTAACTAACTATTTCATTAATATTTGTATGCCACTTACTGTGGCAGAACACAGAGACACGTAGAAAGATCTTGTAACAACTTAATACCTGTGTGCACAAATAAACATTTTGTATTTGTATTTGTATTTGCAATAATAAGTATGCTGATATGCTGCGCCACAACACCTGGTCCATTGCCTGAATTTTTTTAAAGAGTTTACACAGCCTTGGAACGCAAAGGGCAACAATAGCAACACAGGTGGGTTTTGGTCAGTAAAAGTCTGACACTCCCTCTCGCTCCACCCAGAGTAGAAGTCATTTGATGAATTCGCCCTTCTTCTTCTTCTTCCTGCCCTTGTCCCATTTTATTTGGGGTCGGCGCAACACGTTTGTTTCTTCCATTTTGTCCTGATGAATTCTCACCTCAAAGAAAAAAATAAAAAAACGGGTTACAGTCAGATACATCTGCTGATAGAACTCATTAACTTAGACTTTTAAGTTGTCCCAAAAAAAAGCTGTAAATGAAACGGTGATCTTGTGAGGGTTATAAATCCGGTTTTTTAGATGACCGGGCAAAGATGACAAAATATCCATAAAAGATTTACCTAACTTATCAAACAATTAATAGTTTTGGCAAAGGCTATGGATACAGTCACTATCCAACTAATAGGTACATTTATAACCTTTTGACTCACGTCATTTAGCAACAGGTCAATGGCCGTTGGGTTAGGTACTAGTTAAATTTTAAATATCGACGTTTAATTACACGCTGTTAACTCGTAAAAACGTTTTGTTTCACCTTTGCTTGTTTAAAGGTTTATGAGTTAATAGTAGTTGCGAAAAGTAAGCACTTACTAACGCTATACCCCGTACTATTTCTGCCACGAAGCAGTTTTGCTGATTCCGAAACACACTAAAGCCGCTTGAAAGCATATTATATACTATGATACATTTTAGATCTGTCTCTACCTACTTAATCTACATGTACACTAATATAATAAAGAGGTAAAGTTTGTATTTTTTGTTTCTAAGAAGTAATCTCTGAAAGTACTGGTCCGATTGCTAAAATTTTTTCGCCGATATAAAGCTGCTTTATTCCTGAGTGATATAGGCTATATTTTATGTAGAAAAGCAAAAGCTAGTTCCTAATAATTTATTAGATATATTAAATTAAATTTACCTAATGATATTTGAGTTAAGTTCACATTAGACTGCGCAGTACCCCTCGTCCCCATTATAACATTAAGCCGACGAACGGCGAGTATCCACCCTAATTTTGTTGAAACCTCTACGGTCCGGACCAAGCGTTTTGCCTCGTCGTTTATACCGCATACATCGAGGGACTAGAACAATTTGCCTGCTGCGGTCTTCCCGTCTGATTATAATTTAGGTGTCTTTAAGGCAAGAGTGAATAGGCTCTTAATAAACAAGTGCGCCTCACCATCAACGATTGCATCACTGCTTACCATCAGGTGGGATCGCAGTCAAGCACTAGTTTATACCAATTTAAAAAAAAAAACATGAAATAGTTACTGTAGAGAAGCTCATGAGGTGTTCCGTTAAACCAATATCCTTCTCGACACACAACATCGTACATGTTGATTTATGTAGGCTACTACGGAATAACACAGAGGCTACCAGATTATTTTTAAATCTATAAGATTTTAATAAATTTTCTGTATCAGTTTCTATTTCTCTTTAAATGTTGATTTTGGATATACGCAGTCTGTTCAATGAGGGAATTTTGAATTTTTTTGAAAAGTTTTTATTTATACATCAATATCCATTTTGTCCCCTTCAAAGTAATCCCCTTCAGATATAATGCACTTACGCCAGCGCTTTTTCCAGTCCTCGAAGCACTTCTCATTTGCGCTTTTCGGTATGGCCATCAGCTCATTTTCCGATTCTGACTTTATCTCATCAATTGTATCAAAACGATTTTCTTTCAGTGGTCTATTCAGTTTTAGGAATAGGAAAAAGTCGCAGGGAGCTAAATCTGGTGAATATGGTGGCTGTGGCATAATTACGGTGTTATTTTTGGCCATAAAATCACGATCAAACATTGATGTGTGTGCGTTGCTTTTGCTCAAAATCTTGCAATTTTGGAACAATATTCGCTGCCACAATTTCATGCTCAAAACATTCAAGAAAATTGTATGGCATGATCTGATTGATATGCCAACATTATCTAAAACTTCCCTAATAGTAATTCGACGATTTCCTAAAACAACTTTTTTCACTGTTTCGATGTTTTCTTCGCTTGTTGACGTGGTTGCAACTCCAAGAGGCTCATCGTCATCAACATCTTCTCGACCTTCTTTAAAGCGCTTGTACCACTTATAAACGCTTTTTTGAGACAAAGTGGACTTGCCAAATGTCACAGTCAACATTTCAAGCGCCTTGGAGCATTTTATTCTATTTTTAACGCAGAATTTAATACATATTCTTTGATCCATTTTTTTCAAAAGTCAAAAATCGAAGAACACATAAAAACGTAACTAATCTTTTCAGTTGTCAACAACAACTTACTAATTGAAATTGGCTGATAATGCAAACATATTATGATAAACATATGTGTACCAAAATAACAAAAAAATATCCGAAAATCGAATGTATACAGCCCGCAAAAATTCAAAATTTACCTTTTCTTTTGAACAGACCTCGTATATACATATTGTTACGAAGTAATACGATATACTCTTTGAATATATAATGTAAACTTTTAAAATTAGTTGTGCAACTGGTTTAATCAAAATACTAATCGAATACAAAAATAATAATAAGTAGGTACCTAACTGGCAATGTGACCTATGTTAGTATATAAGTGGAATATATTTTCGAGATTCTTGATATTTATTTTAAAAAATTGCATCTAGACACACAATCCAAGTCAATATAATTATACTTAATTTTGTTTTATTGATTTCTTTTAACTTTATTGAATGACAAGATCGGTCAGAGTAGTGTAAATGGCAAATGTGAAAAACTTACAAATTAGCATTTGAAATTTTAATGAACTGATGGAACCACAAAATAAGTGGCATCATAATGCACCTGGTTCAAGCAGTAATATATTATTGAAATTATCAGAAGACATCTGCAATACCTAGTCTATCTACTAGTGAAAGGAGTCATTTGATGATTTTTCACCTCAAAAAAGGGCTAAATTTAAAAGAGAGAAGCAGAGATGGTACTGCACGTAGTTTTGAGTACATTATAATTTCAACAGATCTAATCAGATAAAATCTACACAGATCCCGTAATACCAGTGGAGAATGATCCAGTAAACTTCGACGACACCCCGAAGGTTCCTCAAGAAAGTACTACGCTACCAGCTCTGACTCCCGTGCCAACTGTGAATACAGATTCCAGAAATAGCTTCAATTTCCAGTCAAACCAAGGAGTATTCAGTAAGTTAAGCATAATAAACACACGTTCTAACGAAAACAAAGGTTTTTATTTAACCCACTAATAAAATTAACTAAGGAGTTCCCCAAGGCACTGACTTTAGTTTTAACTAAACCGTTCGATTGAATTGATCACAGAAAAATTAGCGTTTAAATATACACCATTTTGAATAAAATTACTAATTTTTTTTACCAAAAATTATTAACGATGTTAAAACCTTACTTAACCTGAATCCAGATTTGGAATGAAGATAGCCACATTTTAAATCTGCAACTACTTTACTCCGTTGTCATTTCATCAAGGTCATCAGGAGCCATACGTGTTGATGCTATCATGCTTCTTTTGTGAACACGTTATAGTGTTATTTTTCTGGATTATATCCATCTTTCTCTCTCTCACACACACATACACATTAAGAACAATGATGGCTTTAACACTACTTGTACGGCCTTATGTTTATTAACGAAGCTATCAAAAGGTACTAAACTAAAATTCTCACCGATCATCAACACCTGTATTGTGGATGCATTCACAACCATGTAAACTCATATACACAAGATACCCAGACCAGGAACTGTCTGCCATACTGCGCCAACATTGGCGTCAGACTTAACCGACTTCTATGTACAGATCACTCTTTTGTTGTGGAAATCCCCACGTTCGTTCCTGTAGCACTACGATTCAGGGTCTACCCGCGATGACAATAGTATCGTCTGCCCATTGTCTCACTCTATTCTCACACATCCTTCTCAGACAAATGAGGGTAACTGCCATGAGCCACAATGCGATTGCACAGCTACACAGATATGCTACATCTCTTGTCGTACTAAATATGCAACAACACCTGCAATCTGAAAGGTTTTTACAAAGCAAATACCAACGATACTAAATGTCTACGTGGCATTTTTTAATGAAAAACACAACGATTTAAATTCGAATATCCGATGCGGCTGATCTGAAGTAGTAGTGTCTCACAAGGAGAAATGGCAACCCTAATTTACAAGTTTATAGACTGTGGATTCAAAAGTTGCCAGACGCATTACTTTGTGTAATTTATTTCATTACAACTGCTCTCAAAACTGTAAAGGGAAACATCGTGAGGAAACTGACATGTCCTAGAAATAAAAATTTGAAGACATTGCGACATCCATTAATCCACATTGGGTTCTTATGTTGGATTATGGCCCGTTCCCTCTCCTAGAGAGGAGGCCTGAGTTCTAGCCATAGGAACATTTTAAATCACTCCATAATACTCTCTTGGTATCAATTTGCTAATCAGTAGTCTCACAATGCTCCGTTTCTTAACGATTATGTTATCATTATCACACCTCGCCACTGACCTTTCCTTATTGATACTATAAATGTGTACTCGGCCATCTCTCACGTAAGTTCCAATGCTGTGTTAATGAGCTGAATCACATTATAACCTTCGATTTTACCTGTTCGGTCACCTGCACGACTGTGGTAACAATTTGACGTTAACAGCTTGATTATTTAGTAACATTATGGGTGGTTTTTGTAGTTCTATTGTGAGATGGATTAATTTAAAATTAATTATAGATATTTATGACTCCAAACAATCTTGGATTTGTCTTGATTATACTCGTAGTGCATTGTAAACAACTAACTACTTAAAAACGTGTAGGAACAAAGTTCTTAATTACATATTTTGCCTCATAGAGATGTCAGCCAAATAGACGGGGGTAATTAGACCCGGCCTGGGCCGATGTTTACCAGGGCTATGGAATTGTTCGAAAAAGTTACCATGGTCGCAAAGGGCAACTTAAGGTACTCTGTGGGTTTTAGTCGGTAAAAGTCCGACACTCTATTTGATGATTTTTTACCTAAAACAAAAAAGGGGACGTATCCACTTTTGACGCTTCTTTTTTTAAATATGTGTGAAAAATAGACCTCTAATCTTAATGCTATATCATTTGTCAATGTTCTGAAACTAGTAATTATCACTCTGGTATTAATAAAATATTTAAATACAAACATAATAATATTTATAAAGAATAGTGAAGACATCGTTGGAATAGGTACGTTTTATGTTAATACTATAACATCACATTTGACTGCATTTAATTTACTAATTTATCTGCTTCTGAGGAGGTGGATGACCTTGTATAAATTTGAAAATGACCCTGATAGTAGTCTGGACTGTGCTTAGCCTTTTGCTAATCTATATTGATGCAAAGTTTCTTGATCTTTTAAATATTTTCTAAGGATTGTATTTTTTTCTTAGTAATCTTGTTCGTCGACGCTTTAGACCGTTACTTTGATAAAGATGGTAAATTCATTGAAATTGAATTCAATAATTGTAAATTCAATATAAACGGGGGTCGGTTTTGTTAACATTTAGGTATTTGTTTTATATAAAGACAAACTTAATGCACTAAGTATCATCGTCATCATCCTCAGCCTTTTTAATATTCCCACTGTTGGGACTCAGGCCTCCTCTCTAGGAGAGGGAATGGATCGTAATCCACCACGCGGGCTCAGTACGGGTTGGTCCTAAGTATCAACTACAAGCGTATTATGACATTTTGGGAACATTTTCTCATCTTGCTTACAATTGAGGAATGGAATTCCGTGCTTCATCATCAACCATATCATCGCTTGACCATCGAGTAAGACAGTGGTTAAAGGCGAGCCTAACAATAATAATAAAAAAAATACCATTTCGATCTCCATTGTGCAAAGACATTTATTAATTTATTTTATGTTTAATTTCTTCAGTTTCCACTGTAGCTTTCTGCAGTGACCTCGTGGCTCAAGCTACTCATGCTGGGAGTCTGTTTATCTCGCAAACAAGTTTAATTTTCAATGTAGTCTTTAAAATTCCCGTTTAGTGTGTCACGGTTATCAGGACGGTCAAGCCCGCCTTGTGCAGTTGTCCTCCCAACCTTCACTGATAACTTTAACTCATGTTTTTCTTCGTAATAGCCTATATTTTTGGCTAGAAGTCTTGCTCAGAATCAAATTTGGTAGTGGATCGATCAGTGGGGGATCAAGGTGTAAAGTCCTAGAAACCTCTGCTGAAAAGGGATAGTGCCTACACCTGATAGTAAGCAATGATGTGGTCGACTATGGAGCACGCTCGCTTGCATGGAAGTAACCTATTCACTCTTAAAGCGCTCACCCCAAATTAATTGGCATAAGAACCAGATAATCCTAAATATTAATCTCCTTTGATGGAGATAGTTTTATCGACAGTACAAAATTGATTCGAAATAAATAGATTGTGTCTATGATTATTTTTTACTATAAAAGGCCTTATAACAAAATATATGTATATAAACATAATAATTAAATATGTCGCTTGCCTAGTAAAATATTATATACAGTATACATTACAGTAAGCGATTTAATTATAATCTTACTACCTAATATAAAATCAAATACATTTTGGCTTCGAAGTAGGTAGTCCTCTACACATGGAATACTGGCATGACATAAGTTAGTTATTGCATCTAATTTCCAATATTATCGATTCATAAATTATTTTGAATGGATCTTTAATGGCACTACTTGCACAGTTCAAACTAAGGTCATGCGCAGTGATAATGTGCTAGTGGATACTCGTTGCCCATTCTTACTGCGTTATGCGTTATTACAAGCAAAGTGCATCGCAGTTTTAGCGGGTTATTCTCTTAAAGCCCCGAGAACCCCGATCCCCGAGAGCCCTGATCCTCGAGACCCCGTACCGGAGACACCCGATTATTTTCGATTTACCCGACTTCAAAATATGTAATATAATATATTATAATATTCCACAACGCCGTCTAGTCCCAAGCTAAGCAGAGCTTGTGTTATGGGTACTAGACAACTGATAAGCATACTTATATATTTCTAAATACATACATATTTGTATAAAAATTACACCCAGACACAGAACAAATGATCATGCTCATCGTATAAACATTTGTCCTGGGTGGGAATCGAACCCACGACCTCCGGCATAGCAGTCAGGGCTACTAACCACTAGACCAACAGGCCAGTCAACTTCAAAAGGAGTGTTGTCATTTGATTAATCCTCGTTTGTATATCATGAGGTGATCAATTTCTAATATCTGGCCACGAAATACATATAGATATCTATATAAATACATATTATACTGCAGACGATTTAGTGACCTCTTTCATAACAGAATGAATGAATTGATTAGGCAATAAATAATTATATTTATTTATTTATTTATTTTACAATTTATGTACACACAAATATACTGAGGAGGATAACATTAATAAAAAACTTTGTACAAAGGTACTGCTTATTTCAAAAATAGAAATTTCTGCAAAAATTTATTAAAATTAATTCTTTTACCGTTTTATTTTAATCCTAACATGGTACTAAATTACAACTGGAATACAGTTGCAATTAGTAACTGGAATACGGATATAACATTAAAAAAATAATAAGTGTCCGTGTCAAATTAGTTAATACGGCGATCACGTGTTTATTAACACCCAGAAATATACAAGTCTGATAGCAAGTAAACGTTCGGTCTTAAGGTGAACGCACACTTATCCGAGACGAACGCGTCGAACGAATCGAAGTCAAAAAGGCCTCGCACACATATAAAGAAGTTACTACTTCATTTATAAATACTTAGCTTAAATTAAAAAAGTAAAAGACCTGTACGAGGTCAAAAAGGCTAAAATCCGAGAATCTTTAAGTCAAGTTTGAATAAGGTTACTTCTAGGTAAGCGCGCTCCATCGTCGACCACATCGTCGCTTTCCATCAGGTGAAATAGCGGTCAAGCGCAACAATAAAAAAATATATATTTGAAACTAATAATTGAAACTATAAAAGTATACCCACCGAAAGAATCGACCGCGCCGAAAAAATCGTTTCTATTTCCTTTATACCTGTCGCACTGTAATGTCATGTATATATTGTGATGGATCTTAGCGATCTCTAGTGTTTTTATTGTCAGTAATTTATTAACGGTGTTTCTTCTCAGGGTAGTCAGGTAGGAAACACCGACCTCATCTAGCATTAATTGACGAAAAAAAAAAATTGACGTGTAAAAGTGTTTTTATAAAACCTACTTGCAAAATAAAGATCATTTATCATTTATCATTTAACGGAAGATGAAAAATGTGAAATACATCAAAGGGAGTCAAGAATTTGGGTTCATAACATTCACTTAAAAAGGCACTGCTGTGGTTCATCTAAATTCGTCCAGGATTTCTGGAGTCCTTCCATATTTGGGTCATTCAACGTAGTTAGGTGTACGAAATTTCATAAGATTTAGTATAAAGAATTCTGATTTCGATGGATGCGAGACACAGGAACGGTCTTTATAGCGACACTTGGGGAGGCCTATGTCCAACTGTGGACGTCTTTTAGCTGAAATGATGATGATGATGATTATAAATTTCGTTTCGTTCGACGCGTTCGTCTCGGATGAGTGTGCGTTCACCTTTAATGTCCGTTCCTTCAAGGTCGGTGAGCCGGTCAGAATGGGCACTGTCCGCGCCGAAGTTTTTGTGAATATTTGTGATTCGCTGTGACACCAACTTGTAACTATGCAATTTTAGAACTTAAAATTCCTTCTTTTTTAATGTGTTCTTAAAGTGGCTCTGTTTTCATGAAATGTGTTTTTTTGTTATTAAGTTGGACTAACATTATTCGTAGGCATTTGCCCAACTGTAGAACTGTATGGGCTAACTATAAATAATAATAATATTATTCTCAAGAAATGTGTATCTATTTTGTGTAGATAAATATATGAACGAAAGTAAAGCCTTAATCTACTTGCCTATAAGGTGTCTGGGTTTAAGCAGCGTTATCATGTGCTGGCATTTAGTCGAGACGTCTCGCATAATTTTAGACATTCGAAATATTCTGCTCGAACACGTTATGCTGATATTTTAAGAAATATTTTTTTACTAAATTCATGTGTCATCATGTAACGATAACTTGGGGGCATGTGGCAGTTGCCTGGAACAGACACAGCACTGGTCTGGTCAGAGGATCCTTCCTTTTCAACGGTTTGACCTAGAGGTTTGCGGGTCTTTACAACCTTTTTTGCATATCTCTGAATTCAACTTTGAGAACGAGCAAAAAATTAAAAAAAAAATTATCTACTTAAATCTCCTATAACTTTTTTTGTTGTATTTATGTACGTATGCCCCGTGTATTTGAAAATAATCCCTGGCATCCTTACATCTTTTCCTAGAGCGATAAGGCCGCCAATTGTGTGTTTTCTATTTTATGGTTTTCTTTTGTAAATTTATAATCTTGATGTGCAATAAAGTATATATAAATAAATAAATAAATAAATCTCACTCACATTATATCATCTACATTATTATACCACAGTATTACAAAATATTGTAATACTGTGATTATACTTACTGATTACCTACACACCTTGCTGTTACGGTGTAACATGTTCCTAACTAACAAATCTATGACATTTAAACTTGCAGATTAAATAAAATAAATAACATTAAGTGTAATATTAATGCACCTACATTACACGGATCTCGCATTCAAATGAACGAAATGTGTCAAAATGTCCTTGCTGTTGATTGATCTGCGCTAAATATCAGTAGTTCAGTGTTTATTACTTATAAATAATAGTATCGATTTACTTGGATTTTGATCGGTCATCTATATTAATATTATAAAGAAGATACATTTTTGTACGTTTGTATTTTTGTTTGGACCGGAATTTAAAAATTCTTTCATTAATATCTCTGAGTGACACAAGGATTTTACAGTTTCGATTCGATTCGATCAAAACTGGAAATACAGTTTTTTATTCTTTTTTTTTTGTCTAAGTGTGTCTAAGCTAGCGGCTTCGCTTATGCGAACGTAGAAAATATACAACCTACGAAACTTAGGTACTACTGATAAAGTAGAATTCTATTAGTGAAACAATGTTTAAAATTGGTCAAGTAGTAGAAGTAGTTTTTGAGTTTATTCGTCTCCTTATAGTCTATTTGTGGTGTTAAAGAGGTACCACGGCCCTGTAGCGCATAGGGCAGCTGAAGAAACACAGGCGGGTTTTAGTCGGTAAAAGGCTGACGCTCCTTCACGCTCCACCCAAAACAGGAGAAGCTATTTGATGATCTCCCACCTTATTAAAAAATAACTAACTCATATTATTTTTATCTGTAGGTAGACATTACTGTTTACAGATGAAAATAACTTCTAGCAGGATTTTATAAGATTTACAAACCTGATAGTTTTTGCATGCAATTTTTGCGAAGTTTTCCTTAATACTTGAAGATCTGCTTACATATTGCGCATTCAATTACCATATTTTTTCTTTTTTTTTATAAGTTTTTTAATAACAACATCAATGAGATAGTTACAGAAATCTATCACAGATAGGTACGAGTAATTAGCATATACTTACATTTCCTATAAGACATTCTGGTATAGTCCAAGATCCTCCCAGATATATGTACGTATGATGTTTGATCTCTCCCTACCACTCAAGAGTTTACTGGGAGAAAATTCATCATCAAGTTCGGTTCGACTTTGTTTGTATGTATAAGTATGACTGGCTTAAATAGGTAATTAGGGTTCCATTCTCAAAAGGAAAAAACAAAATTCTTATAGGATCTTGTTATCCATCTCTCTGTCAAAACCCTTTATCTCGGGAACG
Source organism: Mythimna albipuncta (assembly GCA_929112965.1). Lineage (NCBI taxonomy): Eukaryota > Metazoa > Arthropoda > Insecta > Lepidoptera > Noctuidae > Mythimna > Mythimna albipuncta. The sequence continues at coordinate 18,736,305 of OV815979.1, read as the reverse complement.
CGTGAAGATATCGAGTTAAAATTAAAACCAAATACTCAAGTCAACAGTACTTTGAAGCTGTGAAAAAAAATCAAACTTCTGAGTTAACTAATAAAAAAAGAAATGGCTGTTTATGTCGCAAAAAAGTGTATTTCGACACTCGGGGATTCAAAATTCATAGGGTACTTCCCGTTGACTTAAAATTTAGCATGAAGCAGGTCTTATAACACGAGGTAAGTATAGTTTAAAGGTATTTAGAAAAAAAATCACCTCCAAAAAAAAACTTTTTTGCGATTCAGAAAACAGCTTCGTAACTCAATTCGGGAGTTGAGTTGAGTTGTTTTTCATAGGTAAGTTTTTACGGAACGCTCAGTGTTTGCACTCTGAGTACTCGTTCACGTTAATTCGCGGGCGCGGTGGAGGGCGCCATCACGAAATATCAAACATATGGCGTCATATCCAAGTGTTCACGTACGAAACGCACGTGCGGTCTAAGTAGCGGGCATGCTAGCGAGTGGCGTGCGCGGCTAGCTAAAGAAAGAAAGAAAAAGTGTTTATTCACGTCAAACATGGCATACCTTAAAACAAAATAAATGTAAATAACAATATCGACTAAAAGTAGCACGTAAGGTGTGTGTGTAGCTCGCGTCTATAACAAACGCTTGAAATGTTTGTGTGTTCACGTCGAACTAGCGGCGGAGCGCGCTATCCACCCGCGACGTCAGTAAGTTCAAACAGTATAAACTTGTCGCCAGGCGTTTGCGCATCGAAAACCGCGCAAACGCCTGGCGGCCAATATGAACACGAACTCGCCATGTCTTCGTGACCGCCCCCGCCACCGCGCCCGAGCGTTTCAACGTGAACAAGTCCTGAGGGTTCCAGCCCGCACTTGCCCAGCCCCCCAAGCCAAGTTACAACCAGTTTGTGTCGAATTCCGTTCTCTAATCGTTAACGCCTCGGTGACAGCAATAGTAGAAAACGATAAGTTGGTAGCCATGTTGACGCGCCTGAGTCGGCCGCTCGATCTACAATGTAGCGTTTGTATAACAAAGGATGTAGCGTTAAACATTGTAGAAACGATTTTGAACGATGTGAACTTGGCTACGAATTGTCTATTCGTTTGTTCTGACCACGCGACTTTACGTTGAGATGACGTTATTCCCACACGGTACTTCACTTTTCGACAGCGTTAACGATTGCAGAATAACAACTTGGCTACGCGTGCTGTTTTTTTAATTACTTGAAACGAAAATTGAAGGAGATACTTACTCCTAAAATAATTCACATTTAATGGCCGACTACATACACATACAATCTCAACAACTCCGCTTGATGAAATAAATGACGAGATCTCACTTAATAAAAACCGTAAAGATGTGTTTTTATGTTATAATATGTAAATTAACATTGAAAACCGGTTTCCTCACCTTTGTTGTGACAACGTCTACTGCTCCTTAATTAGGGGGCGTCCATAAATTACGTGAGGTGTTTAAGGGGGGGGAGGGGGTCGAGTCAAATCTCATCTAATCTTACGTTGGAGAGAGGGGGGGTCTCGGCAAATATCACGCAATTTTTTTTCTGATTGAAACAAAAAAAAAATTATACTATTTTGGTCCATTTAATCCAGATTGTACATGCATATGATTTAAGTATTCTATTGTTAAATTTTTATTACACTTATAATTAAACTCTCAGCAACATTGATTACTAGTCATAACTAGTCGTAAATAAAAGCACGAAGCAAATTTGTTTTTTTCTTTTTACAATAACAATCCAACACGTTTACGTAAGAAACTCACATTTTGAAAAATCTCACGTGAGATTGGGAGATGGGGGAGGGGGTTGAATAAAATCTCACGACATCTCACCAGGGGGGGAGGGAGGGGCAGAAAATTAAAAAAAACACCTCACGTAATTTATGGACGTCCCCTTACCTAAACAAGTACAGACGATGTTTATCAATTAAATAGGTAGGTACCTAATAAAAGCAGTCGTAAGAGTAGATGTTCAAGGTTAAGCAACGGTTGGCGAGGCCAGTATGTGGATGGGTAATCATCTTGGTGGGAATCATCTAATGAAATCTCCCGCCTTTGGGCGGAGCGGGAGGGCGTGTCATACTGACTAAAACCCACTCCTAGTTCCTTCGTTGCCTTTCATTCCAGGGCCAGGTTTTCCTTTCAGAAGCAAAGCCATGACCCCAGTAGGCTTCGGCCCTGCAGGGCCACTACGGTTTGCTGACATCTTATTGAAGCGCGTGTGAAATTTTTCATGAACCGCCAAAAACAGAATCTTTTTTTTGAGTGTGTATGATGGCCGAAAAATGCCTCTTATCAATCCTCCTCTTTTGGATTTTAAATAACCAACGATAACACGAGACACCGCGATGCACGCTCCGTTTCATGCGCTCGATTCCTGCACGCTTGCGACTCATTTTTCGATTGATGCACTTTCAGAAAATGAATAGTGATCTTCCTTAGTTGAACTTTACGAATACTGACAAATGCTTGACTTATTGAACAGGTCCATTCGTTGTATGGTTCATTCCACAAAAGACTATCTCAAACCCATGACTCCATGGTTCTCATTTGACTTGACCATTACATAATATTTGCTGTATGGACTTTAAGAGACTTTGACCCCTGAGTTTATTTCAGTGTTTCTTCTCAGGGAAAGACCGGATAAGAAACACCGGTCTCATCTAGCTTAAACTGACAAAAGAATGACGTGTGTATGTTTTTGCAAAATAAATATCTTTACTATTTAAATCTATAAGTCTAACCAACCTTCTTCTTTTCAGGGGAGACTTGCCAGACGGTGGAAGGTGGTTTGGGTAACTGCATCTCGGTGTTAAACTGCCAGCCCTACCTAAGCGTCCTCCAGGAGTCCAGGACCAACCCTAATGCTGTCCAGCTGCTGAGGAGAGCCCATTGTGGCTTTGAGGGAAATTCTCCTAAGGTAAGTCATCTAATTATTCCTGGGTATCTTCCTTCTCTTCAGAATAAGATTACTGGAATGTCTCTATTTCAACAATAATTTGGACGTTCTGGACAGGTTGTTGATTGGTTAAATGACCATACCTCAGTGAAATTAAGCACTTATCGCTGCACATATTTTTCTTCTTCGTTCGTATATTCTATCTAAAACTGCACGATATATTGGTATCGTAGTATACGTACCGTCTTGATCATATTATGTATGCAGTATGTACCAAAAACACTTAGGGTGAGTTGCACCATTTAACTATAACGATAACAAAGCCGTTAACAGTTGTCAAATCGTGACCAATAGGTGGCCATTTCACGGCTGGTTATGGTTTGGTTATCGTTTTATCGTTATAGTTAAATGGTGCAACTCACCCTTAGTTTCAACAATTTGCATGTTATAGAAGAAAACATAAATAGTACCTTTACCATTAGCCAATCTTTTCATTAGTTTTACTAGGTCAGGTTTAGCAAACCCTTATTGGAGAACATACCACCAAATATATAAAAAAATGTGGTCATGACGTGCCGCCAATGAACTTTGTAATTTAATGGACAAACTTTGAAACTAAATACTTAATTTACAACTTGGTACAGCGTAATGTTCACAGTTGTTTTAAGAAAATTAGTGTGATTACTGATTGATTGATATGAAAGTGGCACCAGTGCCTGAAAAGTTTAAAGGGAACCGTTTGTCTTGGTATGATCATATGAAAAGGAGGGATGAAACGCATGTTGCTAAAAAAGTTATGAGTTTATATGTGGATGGATGGAGGGGAAGAGGGAGGCCAAAGAAAAGATGGATGGATTGTGTGAGAAGCGACATGAAAGAAAAGGGAGTTAGTGATAGCGTGACGAGTGACAGGACAGAATGGAAGAAAAAAAGATGTTGCGCCGACCCCAAATAAAACAGGACAAGGGCAGGAAGATGATGATGAGTGTGATTACTGGATTACTGCTATATCAAATCACCATATTATGTTGTACATTTTACACTACCGAATTATCTTGCCACATGCCAACAATAGAAGACGTGCCATAGGATCGCTGTTCCTGTACTAGGCGATTGATCTTAAAGCTGTAACTTCCCATAGGTGCGATGGATCTTCGATGGGATAGATTTGATGGTAGAGCGAGCCATTTCCACCTTTTCGGGAATCTGTGATATGGAACACTGGATGGCCTATCCGCTTGGTTTTTTTTTTTGTTGATAAAATTCATCCAAATAACATCCCCCGCCCTTGGGCGGAGCGGGAGATAGTGTCAGACTCTTACTGACTAAAAAACTCCTTCTTGCCTTTCATGTCGGGGCCGAGCCTCCCTTAACCTTTTGAATGTCTTATGTTACACAGTTCGACATAAGCAATTGTCTTTCTATTGTGTCTCAAATTACGGCATTCAAAGAGTTAAACAGACCCAAGGCTTCGACCCAGCTGGGCACCTATGGTTGCTGGCAACTGCTTGAGCGCACGGGAACAGTACGCGCGACGACTTGAGCTCGGTCCGGACAGTTACCGTACGGTCGGACAATACGCTACCCATTGCTCGCCGTCCGCAAGTCCGCGCCTACGATGGCGGCCTCTCCGCATGGTCCAGATTTGAGACATTCATTGATTACCTAACTTATCACAAAGGATATTTTACTTCACTGACCTACTTATCTTTTCCACAGGTATGCTGCCCGCTCCCTGGTATCCCGGACACTCCTGCTCCTCCACCACCGACGCCCGCGCCCACTCCAGCACCAACTCCAGCACCAACTCCTGCACCAACGCCTGCCCCAACCGAAGCGCCCCAGACCGCTGCACCCAAGACCAGCTCTGAAGACTTCGTGGCAGAACTGCCTGAGCCTCCCGTTTGCGGAAGTAGCAATGCATCCTTCAGCAGAGTCGTAGGAGGAGTTCCTGCTAAGCTAGGTAAGACCAGGAGGAATAATGGTACATTTTGACATTCACCCAAGCCTTAGCGAGGGTTTTATGGAGCCGAGGGCTGCAGTGACAATTTTGCACGTGCATCAAACGACGTTTTTCAATACACTTACGAGGACATAAATTAGCGGGGGTAAATGTGCGCCTCGTATTGGTCGACGCGCGCCTTGTAGGGTTCGACGCGTGCCCAGCCTGATACGATAAATGTAAAATTATGGCAAGGGCGAGCATGTGCACTTTTCCGCACTAGTGTGAAAAACAGTATATTACGTGCCTAAAAGCTAAAAAAATAAGAGCAGATTTTCGAATAAGTGTATTGAAAAGGTTATTTTTGCTTAGTTTTATTTGAATATTTAGATGTAGTAACTCTATTAGTAATAGGTACATATTAACAAATCCACCTTCTCCATCAGGTGACTTCCCCTGGATGGCGCTCCTGGGCTACAAGAGCAAGAGGACGGGCTCCACGAACTGGCTGTGTGGCGGCTCCCTGATCAGCTCGCGACATGTCCTCACTGCTGCCCACTGCATCCACAACCATGAGGAGGACCTGTAAGTGTTTTTTACTTTTCTTAACGTCAGTCAACAAGGGACAGCTAATTGCTCAAGTTACATTATATTTCGGTAAAAATTATATTCGACAATAACTGTTTACACCAACGCATAGAGTAGTAGGAGGAGTTCCTGCTAAGCCAGGTAAGACTAGGAGGAATCATGGTACATTTTGATACAAGCGGAGAAAGTTTGTCATTGTGAACAAGGCGGCATTCACCCGAGCCTTAGCGAGGGTTTTATGGAGCCGATACAATACAACATTATTTCTAGTGTACCTATGCGAAACCTGACTATAGTTTGTTCAGAATCAGCAACTGAATGGATTCCAATAGTTTTTTACCCCATGTTATTTTTGACGTGACAACGTCTTAAATTAGGTTGCGGCTGGGAGTCACTTATGAAAAAGTGTAACGCTCGGTAACGTTACGATGAGTCACCGAACGAGAGAGAGGCCCGCCGAATGCCTTGCGTCTCTCTCCCACTCAACTATTTTCATTCAATTCCTTGTTCCTATTGTGCAATTTAATTATATTCATATCAATAAATATTCTACCGAGAAAAAGACGTTGTCACGTAAAATCTTCGCCCGTAAAACCGACTTTACAGGCAACCATTTTTTTTTTTTTTTCCCCTAATATGTCACAAGTCCGACACTACCAACACTAAGTATAACACAGGTCACGGCAGGTCATATCGGGCATTAGGAAACGCAAACAGCTTAATTGCAAATTCAAAACCATCTCTCAGTCGCCTGGAAGGCCCGGTGACTATGTATTTTTGCTGGCATAACAATCTTATAACTTTGTGATTTTTCATGACACAGTGCACAGTTATGAAATGTACATAGATTGTTTACATAAAATACTAGAGACGTGTTTCGGGTTTTACATATAGGTACTAAATCAAATGTTTGTTTGTATGTCTATATAGATATTAATTTATTAAACCCCAAGCGAACGCCGGCGGTCGCTCTGTCATTGTCTTTCTTGTTTCTCTAATTACGGTATGTATTAATATACGGCCTTTTTAATGTTCCCACTGCTGGGACTCATGCCTCCTCTCTAGGAGAGGGAATGGGCCGTAATCCACCACGCGGGCCCAGTGCGGGTTGGTGAATGTCACGTGTCTTCGAATATTTGGTTCTAGGACATGCTGGTTTCGGGTTCGAACCCGCGACCTACAACTCGTAAGTCGGGGCCATTACCACTCGGCCACCACTGCTCACTCGACCTTTCGTAGTAGTATCAACATACGACAGTGGAAAGGTAAAATTGCTTAAACGCCACTTTGGTCGAAAACAAGTTAACAAACTTATTACTCTTAAAATAAGGTATAAAATTCATTTCTGACCAAACTGGCGCTTAAGCAATTTTACCTTTCTATTGTCGAATGGAACGTTTCAAATCGGCTGTGATTCTCTCCATTTATTTATGGCGGATTTAATCCGACATATTATTTACAGAACCAACAGCAATGTTGACAATACTTCCGCGAGGTTATAATATGTATTTGAATATAATGACGGCGGACCGCATTACGCAAAATCGTTGAGTAAATAGAATCTGTCGGTTTAGCTATTAAGCGGACTTTCCGAGCCATTATTAACTATCTTGAATAAATTGCGCTTTAACAATATATGTCAGAATATCTGTTTAGTTTGATAATACAGACTTAACAAATTTACGGGGTGGCCATATTGAAAAAATAAAAATAAAAATTTTGGACCACCCTACTACAGACCCGTTGTCGAATATTATTTGTTTGGTCCTTAGTAAAGTTTAATCTGTCTAGAAGAAGCTGTGAACTAGGTAGTTAATCGAAAAATATCATAGACTTAAAAACAATGGGTAAGTCCCCTCTTTAAGGAGTGATTAAAAAACGTCACGACGTCCTCACCTTCCGCACGACGCAGGATCTCACCGAACATGGTTAGTTCGGGTGGTTCCTGCACGGGATTCGTCCTGAAGAAACGCCTTGGTGATACCATTATTTAGACCGCCCGGAGCACACGGTGGAGCATAAGGTGGAGGTGTGCCCCGCTTGGACGGAGTACCACCGTGTCCTCGTGGGGGCGATAGGCGACAACCTCTCGCACCGAGCTCTGGCCCATGCCTTTGTCCGGAGCGAAAAGGAATGGGAATAAGATACCGTTGTCTCCTTCTGCGAAGCAGTAATGCTAGCGAAGGAGGTGGCCGCAGCCGTGAAGAAACGTACATCTCACGTCGCAGCCGCCGCGACAACAGTATCAGGTGTTCGCAAAGAAGGAGGCCGAACGCATCAGGCAACGGCGTTTTCGCCGCCGCCGCCGGGATTCCGATTCTGATTTCCGGCCACCGTAGGCGCGGGCTTGCGGACAGTGAGCAATGGGTAGCTCGCTGTCCAGCCATCTGGTAACTGTCCGGACCAAGCCCAATTCGTCGACGGCGCGCACTGTTCCCGCGCGCCTCAAGGAGTTGTCAGCAACAGCAGGGACCCAGCCAGGTCGAAGCCTACTGGGGCCAGGGTACTCGAGCCCCGGTATGAAGGCTTGAAGGAACGAGGTGGGCTTTTAGTCAGTAAGAGTCTGACACTATCTCCCGCTCCACCCAAGAGCGGGGGTTGTCATTGGAAGACTTTACCCACCATAAAAAAAGCAGTATCAGGTGTAGATAGCGGAGGACGAACAATCCTAAAATACCAACCAACTCGCCGTCTGACCTTCCAGTAACCGTCGCTTAGTGGTCCAAAACGTTCTGCGCAAGCCTCTAAGAGATGTGAGCAAAACTGTGGTTGCCTAGCAGAGCCAATGCCCGCCAGGTCCACGACGAATTACTCTAAGGAAAACTTTTGAGGAATTTTCTGCAGCAAGGAAAATGTATGATACCACAGTGAAGACGCTAATAACAGTTGTACAATACTATAAGATCCGGCTGTCTATTTGTCTATGCTCACATCATACAGTATGTGCTAAACTAATGCGTCACTAGTTTGCGGTCAACCTCGTCAAGGTTTGTGCAGCTAGCAAGTTTACACTACAGGTGTGCAGTAACGAGATTTACCTATGTAGTAGTAGTTATTGAAAATTAATATTTAAGTAGCGCAGATCTACGTGAGGCATAATGGTTTTTATGGTAGCGTGGTTTAAGTAGGAAACCGTAAAACGGAAAAACGTATAACCCATCCACCCATCTAGTTGATACATTCAAGTCTTGAAGCTGTCAAAAAATCAAACTTTTGTTTACGTCGCTAAGGGAATCAAATTCATACGGTACTCCCGTTGATTTTGAATCCAAGGTCACATACACGTTCCGCAGAAGTCAACTATTCGGTCTCTTTAGCGGTGCGAAGTGAGACGCGGGAGCGGGGAATGTCAGTGATTGGCTCGCCGCGCCATCGCGTCATAGATGTCACTCCTGATTCGTTTCCTGCGTTGCTGCATGTATCTAACAACGAAGACGATTGACTCGCCAATGTATGGAATGCGCAAAGCTATCCCCACTCTGACGCTGAGCGCTTAAGATTCGTTTCGGCAATTGTACTATTCTCATGGAAGACATCCAGGTCTTCCCACCATCTTCGTGTTCTGCTGCGGGCTAGCGTCGCTGTGTCCAGGCACCAATCCTGCGTCTTTCGCGCCCACAGCTCGTTAGACATGCGGTAGACATGTCTTCCCCATTCCGATTTAATTTGGGTAGCCTTTTGAGCCACATCAAGGATTTGTGTTGTGTGGTAGTGTTTCGAACGCGGTCAAAGACCAATTCTGTGTACCATAGAGGTCAGAATGTGGAGAATAAACAAACTATCAAATCAAAATCTGTATATCTCATCAAGAACTATGAATAGTACTAGTACAAGATATAAGAATGCGTAATTAAGTTACGTGGCTATTTTTCCCACGCGTGGCGAAATCATTGTTTAACACGTGTAGAGTAAACAGTGAGTGAGTACATTAACAACATTATTTCAGTTTATTTATAACGCATGGTAATTTACGCTAGGTATATTTACCCTTAGAACCCAAAAAAAATGTAATAATTGTAAATTGAAAATAGTTCATATCAGTTAAAAAACCGGCCAAGAGCGTGTCGGGCCACGCTCAGTGTAGGGTTCCGTAGTTTCCCGTCCGTCACAATAAGTGTACCTACCCACTTATGAGTTTAAAAAAATGCTTGCATATACGATTATACTACAAACTTAGAAGAAAAAAGATCACTTCCCACTTTACATATAGGGGGGCTACCCTAATAAAACATTTTTTTTTAATTTTTATTTTACCTCTTTATCGGCGTGATTGATATACATATTGGTACCAAATTTCAGCTTTCCAGTGCTAACGGTCACAGAGATTAAGCGAGGACGGACAGACAGACGGACAGACAGACATGGCGAAACTATAAGGGTTCCTAGTTGACTACGGAACCCTAAAAAATGTTTTTTTTTAATTGATATAAACTAATGCTTGACTGCGATCCCACCTAACGGTAAGCAGTGATGCAATCGTTGATTGGCGCACTAAATATACTCGTATTAACTCTAGCCTTGAAGACACCTAAATTATAATTAAGGGCGTTTCCTGTTGTGGCACATAGTTGTGTCCCTTACTGTTCATAGTAATTCTGAACTTATACATACTATTTTTACCATCATCATCAAGCCTTTTTAATGTTCCCACTGCTGGGACTCAGGTCTCCTCTCTAGGAGAGGGAATGGGCCGTAATCCACCACGCGGGCCCAGTGCGGGTTGGTCAATGTCACATGTCTTCGAATTTTTGGTTTTAGGACATGCCGGTTTCCTCACGATGTTTTCCTTCACCGCGTGAGAGCAGTGGTGATGAAATAAACAACACAAAGTAGCCCGGCTGGGTTAGGGGTTATCAGCAATAGCAGGGGCCCAGCCGGGTCGAAGCCTACTGGGGCCAGGGTTATCCTAAAGGGCGCTCGAGCCCCGATATGAAGGCTTGAAGGAACGGAATGGGTTTTTTAGTCAGTAAGAGTCTGACACTATCTCCCGCTCCGCCCAAGAGCGGGGGTTGTCATTGGATGATTTTTCCATCGAAAAAAAAATACCATTAATATCCTCAAAATATGTTGTCATGACATCTTGAAGTACCGAAACATCCTGACCCAATTTCGTTTATCAACCCAGGCACACAAATGTCTTCCGATTTCCGCCACAAGTGCTCCAAACAGGTTGCTACATATAGAGCTATCGGAACGCATCAATCGTCAAGTTCATTCATGACTCCATCAGTACTTGATAAACCGGTTGTTATTTTGTAATCGAGTTGAGTAAGCTTCTCCTAAGCGACAATGTGACGTAGTACTGTTGGGTTCGTATTCTGATCATCATTTTTCCAACTATACGTATGGCTAGTATCTACCCTTACATTGTTAACACCTGTAGGGTCCGTAACAAAGTTTAGAGCAGAGCGCTCGGTCGAGCACTCGGCGCTATGTTTACACGTACCGAGTACTCGCCCGTTTGCTCGGTACGTGTGATTAAGGTAATTTATTACTAGACGACCCGTTTAGTGCAGTGGTTTAGACGCAAGGGTCGCGGGTTCGATTCCCGCTCCAACACAAATATTTGTTGATGATGTGTTGGGTCTGGGTGTTTGTGGTACCTTCGTTGTTCCAGGTTTCCATCATCATTTCAGCCGATAGAAGTCCACTGTTGGACATAAGCCTCCCCCAAGTGTCACCACAATGAACGATCCTTTGCGTCCCGCAACCTTCACCAGGTCATCGGTTCACCTTGTAGGTTTCCATAGTACAAGGGAAAACCTTAGTTTGGGACGCAGTATGGAAGGCATTTATTTATTTTTCGCCACTTTTTCGAGTCATCAATGCATCCTTAAGGTTTTCTTAAGCCCGGTGTCTTTGCCATCTCCAGAAATAGGACGTAGGATAATTTCTAACTTTTACATGGCTAAAGCCGATACCGGAAGCTACAAAATACATATAAAATGCTGACTTAAAGTCACTTGTATTCTAAACTAGTCTATACCACATAATAGATAGGTACAGAAGTCAATCTCAGGTACCTACGTACTTTTGGTTGAGGCCATGGTCCGGATTGGTTGAGGCCATGGTCCGGAGCGAGGAGGAGTGGCAGGCGGTCGCCGACTTCTGCGAAGTAGTAATGCTCGCAAAGGAGGAGGCCGAACGCATCAGGCAACGGCGTTATCGCCGCCGCCGTCGCCGGGATTCTGATCCCGATTTCCGGCCAACGTAGACGCGGGCTTGCGGACAGTGAGCAATGGGTAGCTCGCTGTCCGGCCGTCCGGTAACTGTCCGGACCAAGCCCAGGTCGTCGACGGCGCGCACTGTTCCCGCGCGCCTCAAGGAGTTGTCAGCAACAGCAGGGACCCAGCCGGGTCGAAACCTACTGGGGCCAGGGTTATCCGAAAGGGCGCTCGAGTCCCGGTATGAGGCTAGAAGGAACGGGGTGGGTCTTTTAGTCAGTAAGAGTCTGACACTATCTCCCGCTCCGCCCAAGGGCGGGAGATGTCATGATTTTTCCCACCATAAAAAAAAAGGTACCTACGTACTTCACTTTATATACCTACGCTTAGGAATCGCGCTAGGGTCAGCGCCACTCTCTCCGAGCGCTCGGGCGCGGCGATAAATACCTAATATAAATTGTAAAATATATTACATGGCCACAAAGTTATGTACAAATCTAATAACCTAACTGTAACCTTATTAGTAATTATAGTTTTGAGCCGTTTGGGGTCGAAACGTCTGGCTCATGGGGTCCGAATGCGCGTCTCCTTTTTAAGGAAATTTCTCGCCGACTGATCGACACCTTGCGTGACCAGAGGGCTGGCTCGTTCTTCGCTCAAAGAATTAGCATTGCCATTCAACGTGGTAATGCTGCCAGTCTTCTGGGCACATTCCCGGATGACAGCGATGTGGAGGAGTACTTCGATGCCTGAGTGCACTTTGTGTTTTTGTATTTTATTTATATTCGTTAGGTATTTATTTAGGCTTTAGTATAAATAGTTTAAGTATGTTTGTTTATTTCAGTAACGAATTATTTATAATAAAATACGAGCAATATGAAAAAATAACATAACTGTTCGGCGTTACGTAAAAAACAATCTATCAAAGTACAAGCAAATACTCACCTAATTATGTCTTAAAACTGGTAGCTTAAATAACGGCAATTCAGCAGTTAATGGAGGGCTGTAGGAAGTTAATGAAGGGCTAGAGTCGAATTTGAGGTAGGCAGCATTGGATACAGGTAGGGCGGAAGTAAAAAAAATATCATGCCTCGAATCATTGCATTATAATATGTATGTATGTATATATGTATTTATAACTGAGTATTGTGTTTTATATAGTTAGCAGTACACACTACCCCGTGTATTATTTTAAGCTCTTATCCATCCTAAGGTTGTCTGGAAGATATCGCTTTCAGCAATAAGACCGCCATAATTGTACCCACAAATTGAAGTTTTAGTATAAGCTATATTACTTTTTGGTGTACAATAAAGTCTATTCTATTCTATTATATTCTATTCCATGGGCTCCTAAATCAATCACCATGTATATCACTGACCTCTACGTCAGTCTCTGCAGAGCATGAGCATAGATCATGGATATTAAATCCTCAATGAAGAAGAACAAGTGAACAAGGTGGTTCAACATCCAGTAGTGGATGTAGACATCCACGTCCGAGTGAGAGTGAGGTAGGGTATTGCCCCACAATGTCCCCCCTTAGCTACGGCCGCGAGTTTAATGTTGAATTTAAAAACTGTCCACTAAACCGTTATAACTTTTTTTCGCTTCATTATTTCACAAAAAAAAAGTTAACATACTCGTCAAACGGTATAAGCGCTCACAATGAGCTGAATTGAGTAGAGATATCGTTTCGGACCTTGGTCGAGGCCATGGTCCGGAGCGAGGAGGAGTGGCAGGCGGTCGCCGACTTCTGCGAAGCAGTAATGCTCGCTAAGGAGGAGGCCGACCGCAGGCAACGGCGCTCTCGCCGCCGCCGCCGGGATTCCGATCCCGATTTCCAGCCACCGTAGGCGCGGGCTTGCGGTCAGTGAGCAATGGGTAGCTCGCTGTCCGGCCGTCCGGTAACAGTCCGGACCAAGCCCAAGTCGTCGACGGCGCGCGCTGTTCCCGCGCGCCTCAAGGAGTTGTCAGCAACAGCAGGGGGGCCCAGCCGGGTCGAAGCCTACTGGGGCCAGGGTTATCCGAAAGGGCGCTCGAGCCCCGGTATGAAGGCTTGAAGGAACGGTATGGGTTTTTTAGTCAGTAAGAGTCTGACACTATCTCCCGCTCCGCCCAAGAGCGGGGGTTGTCATAAGATGATTTTTCCCATCGAAAAAAAAAAAAAAAAAAAAAAGCAGAGATATCGTGTTCGCGAGCGGTGTCTATGTGTGCGTTGCTCGAGCCCGCTTTGTATGTAGATTGACTTCTGTACCCATCTATTTTGTGACTATACCTACGAGTATAAAGTAAGTACATTAAACTCACACTCACTTCACGACATTATATTTTAATGTCCCAGTTGTACTTGACCAACTGCGGAACGTATTGCTGATATAGATGCAGAGACCATAAACTACAAAGTCTATAAATAGTAAGAGACAATAAAATTACATATCGGGCGTTTATGGCAGGCGATAAATTAAAACTTGTGATTCTCTAAGGGAACTGTTTAAAGATATCAACATAATGACGGTACCTTGTCAATATATCTATGAAAACATCATGTATGTTAGAAAAAATCTTCATCTTTTTAGCAAAAGAGGCGATAAACATAATTATGTTACAAGGAATAGGAACCAATTAGTTCAACCAGGTTTCAGACTGGCTAAAGTGGCTTCTTCTTTCATGGGGTACTGTTTGAAATGTTATAATAAAAAACCTCTCCAAATATTAGAACTCAATGAAACGAAATTTAAATCTTGTATTATACGCACACCAAGCTACGGCCATGAGAATAGAATAGACTTTATTGTACACCAAAAAGTAACACAGCTTATACAAAAACTTCATGAGATACTTATCTAGTTTCAAAACTATTTCAGTTACGTAGTCCGTCTGGGTGAACTGGACCTGGAAAGAGAAGACGAGGGCGCGACTCCAGTCGACATCCTGATCAAGAAGCAGATCAAGCATGAGGACTACAGCGCCACTGCCTTCACCAACGATATTGGCATCTTACTGCTGGACCGCGATGCTACATTCACTGGTAAGACTTACTTCTACTTTGACAGGCCTGTTGATCTAGTGGTTAGTGACCCTGACTGCTATGCTATATGGTGGGTTCGATTCCCACCCAGGACAAATGTTTATGTGATGAGCATGATCATTTGTTCTGTGTCTGGATGTAATTTATCTATAATATGTATGTATTTAGAAATATATAAGTATGTTTATCAGCTGTATAGTACTCATAACACAAGCTCTGCTTAGCTTGGGACTAGACGGCGCTGTGTGATAGTTGTGGAATATTATTATTATTATTTCTTCTCAATAATGGTCCCTGTGACCATTAAAATTTGCGGTCGGTACTCAAAAAATTATACATATTTGTTAAACACTGACCACCTTGCAGGTCTGTATCAGTATACAAGGTGTAAGGGACAGCCCTCCACAAACTTTAAGGGCTTTTTCCGTAGACCAAACTGAACAACGCACCATAAAAAAAATTTTCAGTAAACGAAAAATAAATTCAGCCTATCCATACAAACTGTCCAGTCAAGTTAATAATTTTGTATGGTGGGGCGGATTTTTCTTTTCGTTTCCTAAAAAAAAGTTTTATGGTAGGTTGTTCAGTTTCGTCTACTGAGCAAGCCCTTAAAGTTTGTGGAGGGCTGTCCCTTACACCTTGTTTATCGTTCTAGGATTTTATATAAAACGTAATTCATTTACCAAAAACAAACCTTCAAGATTTCGTTGTACTAGATCTAATACATTTCAACTCTGTATTTTGCTACACCTACCTATGTATGTATGTATGTATGACGCGAAGCAAGCGTATCAAGCACCCCGCCGATCCCGCTCCCCTCCGCTATTGTACTATCGCTTGCTTTGCATACACTTCGTCATATTTAGAACGTTCAATTTAAATATTTTTATTCTTCCATGAAAATCTGATGGACTAAAATATGATGAATTTTTAAAAGTCATAGAGCAAAAGTTGTTGTCTATGATGTTAATAACATAGTCTTGAGATGTTGCCACTGTTTTACAAATAACCCTATATTTAATAAGTACTCTTTTAGGATACAATTCTATAAAATAAACTCACTCTATAACGGTCAAAATTCCACACTTTCAAAATAAGTATACACTCATCAGAATAATTATACATTTACATCAAAATAATTTTACCGCCTCATATTCTAAAATGACTTTTTACTATATTCCTCTGCTTCCCTCATTCCAGACCTGATCAAGCCGATCTGCATCCCTAAAGACAGTCAGCTGAGGGCCACCAGCTTCGAGAACTACAACCCTATGATCGCAGGATGGGGACACACTGAATTCCGTGAGTACCTTTTTAGGGTTCCGTAGTCAACTAGGAACCCTTATAGTTTCGCCATGCCTGTCTGTCCGTCTGTCCGTCCTCGCTTAATCTCTGTGACCGTTAGCACTAGAAAGCTGAAATTTGGTACCAATATGTATATCAATCACGCCGACAAAGTCGTAAAATAAAAATTGGAAAAAAATGTTTTATTAGGGTAGCCCCCCATATGTAAAGTAGGAAGTGATTATTTTTTTTAATTTCAACCCTAACGTGTTATATATTGTTGGATAGGTATTTAAAAATGAATAAGGGTTTACTGAAATCATTTTCTGATAATGTCAATAATTTCGGAAATAATCGCAAAAGAAACAAGAAACAATTTGTCCCCCCCTCTAACTTTTGAACCATAAGTTTAGAAAATATGAAAAAATTCTGAAAAGTAGAACTTTATAAGGACTTTCTAGGAAAATCATTTTGAACTTGATGGAAAGATCAGTTTTTGTACAAAAAAGACAAAAAGGTTGTACAAAATAATTTCTGGACTAAGTTTATAGTATAATCGTATATGCAAGCATTTTTTAAACTCATAAGTGGGTACACTTATTTTGACGGACGGGAAACTACGGAACATACACTGAGCGTGGCCCGACACGCTCTTGGCCGGTTTTTCTTCTTAGTCGTACACTCTTGACAGAGTGGTCTCGGTCGAGTCCTGTACCACCGCCTCTCTCGCGATACGACGCCATGCAGCTCTGTGTTTGCCGGCTTGGAAGCCTTCATTTAAGCTGCAGTGTGTCACAGTTTTGATGAGGTCCGTCCACCGTGTTGTAGAACGTCCACGAGATTTTTTGCCTTCGACTTTCCCTTGCACCACCAAACGTTCCATCGACTCCTCATTACGGGTGATATTGGTTTGGTGCGCGGTCCATGGGATTGCAATCATGCGTCGGCAAGGCAGAAACCATCACAATGCTGTGTGTGAATAAACTTGGCGAAGTCTACTGAGATTAATGGTTGTGCTGTTATGTTCCTCATTACAGTTAATTGTGGAGACAAGAAAGTCGTGGTATATTTTTTTTGAAGAGGGATCTTTTCCAATTACATCGCCCGCTCCTGGGTCGAGCAAAAAGACGTGTCAGACTTTAACTGACTAAAACTCAGAGTTGCCAGAGTTGCGGGATTGTTCGAAAGAGTCATCGCGGTCCTAAACCGAAAAGGACATCTGAAGGAACAAGGATAGGTTTTTGTCAGTAAAAAAAAAACAAAGAAAAGAAGAAAAATATGTTATCTGGCACACAGGTACACCGTTAAATTTTGATCATTTTAATCCCGTGGAGGGTCGATCCGGTCCAATGACTTGTTGGTAGTTTGTACGCAACGCCGACTACTACCTACAGGTCATTGGACTTGCTCAGCTGACGTTTTCTCAAAAGAAATTAATTTCGTACATACGTAAATTAAAAATAGTTTTGAAAAAAAACTGCTTTATTTTATCTTTACAAATCGATACTGTTTCATATATCGGATCGACCCTCCACGGGATTAAAACGATCAAAATTTAAAGGTATCTACAATGTAAGAACAACATGTAGACACTTAAGATAAAAAAAAAACAAACATTGTGTCTCGCGACTGCGCCAAATAGATCCAATAAAAGTAAAAGTCAAAATAAATGTTAAAAAAAAGTCTGATACGCTCTTTTTCTCCACGCACAGATAGACACATTGATGGATTACCCACCCTCAAAAAACTCTTGGTTGATTCGCTTTTAACCATTATATCGGCTGACAGAAAACCTACATGATCAATGAAGAAACCTTTTCAAAATTCCCAGTCTAAACTGCAGAGGCTTCTGTACCAAGTTACTTTACTAAACCTTATATTCCTCTCCAGGTGGTCCAGCCGCTACGCACCTGCAAGTCCTGCAACTGCCGGTGGTCAGCAACGAGTTCTGCACCCAGGCCTACAGCGCGTACAAGGCTCAGAAGATCGATGAGCGTGTCTTGTGTGCTGGGTTCAAGCAGGGAGGCAAGGATGCCTGCCAGGGAGACAGCGGTGGACCGCTGATGCAGCCTATTGTGAGTATTGTTACTGCCAAGGGAGTTAGTGATAGTTTGACGGGTGACAGGACAGAATGGAAGAAGAAAACGTGTTGCGCCGACCCCAAGTAATATGGGATAAGGGCAGGAAGAAGAAGTTACTGCCTATATGTTATGAGTACGATTTCGACCGATGGCGAAAGCATTATGGCCCATTCTCTTTCCTAGCGAGGAGGCCTGAATCCCAGAAGTGGGAACATTAAACGGCTGATTATGTTATGCTATGAGTAGGTTTTTGGAGAGGATTTTTGTATAATTTGCTGTAATAGTGCTTAGTGGCAATAGATAAACATATTCTGTGAAGATTTTTAAACTATTTGTCTATTACGATTTATAATCGTAAGTGGGATCGCAATCAAGATACTTCTATCTCTTCATAACTGTCTATCTTTGCATCTGCCGTTAACTAAAACATTTTTTTTCTTTTCCAGTGGAACAAAGACACATTAAACACGTTCTTCTACCAGATCGGCGTGGT
This sequence comes from Mythimna albipuncta, assembly GCA_929112965.1. NCBI lineage: Eukaryota > Metazoa > Arthropoda > Insecta > Lepidoptera > Noctuidae > Mythimna > Mythimna albipuncta. The sequence continues at coordinate 18,717,814 of OV815979.1, read as the reverse complement.
GTCCTACGGCAAGAAGTGTGCCGAGGCTGGCTTCCCCGGAGTGTACTCCAGGGTCACGCACTTCGTACCCTGGATCGAGGAGAAGGTGCTAGGATACTCCTCCACGTGACTGTGATCTAGTATTCTTGTCTCGATTAGTTTTATTTTTAGAAAGCTTTAAGTTTTGACAGTTCTTAAAGCGAGGCAAGGCTGCCTCGGATTTATTTTGTGTCTTTTTATGTCTCGTGTCACAAAATCGTATCTTCTAATGTTGTATTCTTTGTAAATTATTTTTTTTCTGTATTCTTTTAAATGAATTTTAATTTCGCCATTTATTAAGGTACTTATTTATTTTTCAACATGTTACTTAGATAAATATGTTTGTAAGTTATACACATATTGTTACCATACTCAATTTTATGTTAATGTTCTGTAACAGTTTTTTTAGACTAAAATTTACCAAAATCTCACTCATCTTAAGATTTAGGTATAAAAACCTAAATCTGCTGACGTATTATGGCAAAATTATAAGTAAAATAGAAATACGGGAGAGATAAACCTATTTTACCTATTTATTTTTTATTTTAACGCAGCAACGATTTCATTCTCACGATGACACTGATGACTTTTTTGCTCATTTTCTATATTTTATTTACCTTACTTTCATTCTAAAGCTGCGACGGATCTTATCCGTCTTATCTGTATAGTTTGTGATTTACTTAAATACTCTAAATGTCACAAAAAAATAATATTTGTGTTGTATGTATCCACTAGACAACGTTTGACTCAAACCGAGGCAGCCTTGTCTAAAGTAACATTTTGACTACTCGACAAATATCTCAAACAAGCTCTCACTTAACTGTTGTAAGAATTAAGTTATAATTTACTTATAAGTATTGACTACTGTTATAAATAATGTTTATAGATGTATTTTGTTAGCGTAGTTCTCGTCACTAAATAAATAATTTTGTACTCTGAAGACGCAACCAAGTGGTTTTAATTTAATAAATGCTCACGTTGAAATGAAAATGTTTTTTTTATATATGTTTCCTCCGAATGTCACAAACTTTGAGAAATTTATTTGCGAGAAGTAATCATCAATCGATGTTATGGACGACTAAGTTTATCTGGAACAGACGATCCAATTCTAATCTAATTTCGAGAAAGAGGAGAATATATATAATAGTTCGGAAAGCTGAGGTATCTTCTCGTCCAACATACCACAGTATCTCAAAACGCAAGTCTACAGCTAGTGCATGTTGCCAGTGATGACATAATGGCTCTGAAACGTCGTCACTCATTGGACTCACTCAACGGGCAAGGGAAACGGATTTCTTGGAGTTTCCTTGCATCAGGAATGATGATATCCGCAGGAGACCCGAGGTAACTGACAGAGCCTGAAGCATTGCCAAAGCTAAGTGGCAGTGAGCAGGGCACCACAGCTTTTTTGGATCGCTTCTTCCTAATTTGTAGTTACCCTACATTAACAATAGAACGTATCGCCACCACAATCTGGCTGAAAGTAAAATAACCGCATTACGCCGCGCAAATTTGTAATACTGCGAGTTATACAATACGCCTGCGACAAACGCAAATATAAAATACACTAATTAAGCTGATGCCTAATCAATAATATTTTATATATGTGTGTTAAATAGTCCTCCAAATGGCATGTAAAATTATAAAAATCTTGTCTTATCTATGGTTCCGTGGTGGTTTACGTCACTTTATCCGTGTTATCATCTCTGAGATTATACTATCAGCTAGCAACTGCCACCGGCTTCACCTGTATGAAAAAAGAAAATAATCCCAATGGAACATTAAAAACTCATACAGTGAAAATGAGCCTATTTGCTTTTCCAGGTCACTTATTCTGCCCGTGGGCCAAACATCCAGGTCCGTTGAGCCGTCAGAGCCTTATAGAAGGTTCATAAAAGGACTAGTTTTCACAATGGACCACTCTTTAAAGCTATGGCCAATTTTCTGAACAGCCAATTTTCTGAAAGACTAATTCTCAGAATAGAAAATTTTCTAAAAGACTAATTCTCAGAACAGCCAATTTTCTAAAAGATTAATTCTCAGAACAGCCAATTTTCTGAAAGACTAATTCTCAGAATAGCCAATTTTCTGAAAGACTAATTCTCAGAATAGGCCTACTAGAGAATTGGAATATACATATTCCAATTCTCTAGTAGGCCAATTATGTAAAAGGCGAATTCTTTAAATGACTAACTATCACAATTTAAAATTTTCTACAATAGGGATAGTGACAAAAATCACAAACTTGAAAAGTTATCATATTCTGTAACTTTAAATATGATGAGATAGTTCAAGATGATCAGAAATGTTTGAAGAAATAAAGCCACACGTGACTTAAGCCTTTTGCGCCTAAACCTTATAGAATAACAAGCATACAAACTTTCGCTTTTTTATTATTAGTACGATTAATACTTCGCGAATGGCGACTGATAACTCGTATTTACTTAGCTGATAGCCGTAGTACATGACAATATCTGAGTCCATACGCGCGTAGTGTCACTTTAGTATTAGGGAAAAAAAATACGGGTTCTGTTAAGTTTTCATAAAATAGATATTTGTATACCTATAGAAGTTAGTACGTAACGTAAATCAGAAGTTTTGAAGTGCATGTAACGAATTATAGATGTCTGATTTTTTACTGTGATATTTAGTTTTATATACAAAGCTATCTATGAAAATGTTTCTGTGAAGATTTCAATAAAAATAGCTTTATGATAGTGATTAGAAATGATCTTGTGAAATAGATATCTCACATGTGCTAAGTGGAGTCTGTGAATAAATATAAATGATCAAAATGATGCTCGAAGGAAAAACGAGTAAGTATATTTGCTACTTTTTTTAATCTAGTTTCGGCCAGCGGCGCCGCTCGCTTATAATTAGAAAATATGTCGCCTATGTTACTCAGTGATTAATTTGCGTTCTACTGGAGAAAGAATTTTACATAAAAGTCCAGTGTTTTTGAAATGAGTATATTAGAGGAAGTTTGAAAGTGGCGCCAGTGACTGAAAGGTTGAAACGAAATCGTTTATCTTGGTATGGTCATGTGAAGAGGAGGGATGAAAAGCATACTGCTAAAAGAGTGATGAATTTACATGTGGATGGATGGAGAGGGAGAGGGAGGCCAAAGAAAAGATGGATGGATTGTGTGAGAAGTGATATGAAAGAAAAGGGAGTTAGTGATAGCGTGACGAGTGATAGGACAGAATGGAAGAAAAAAAACGTGTTGCGCCGACCACAAATAAAACGGGACAAGGGCAGGAAGAAGAAGTCAAGTGTTTTTGAGTTTATTAATAACAAAAAAAAACTAGATTTTTTTCAGAAGTATTGACTAAAGAAGGCACCAGATAGCCGTGGAATAAAGTACATTGACCTTTTCCTAAATATATCTGCGTAGTTACCCGAAAAACAAACTATGAACTGCTTTTTATAACTAGATCATGTAAAGGATCACGATCCATGTCGATTCAAGACAGCTTTATGTCTTTACTAGCTTTTGCCCGCGCGGCTTCGCTCCCGCTCTTCCCTACTTCAGCCTACTATACCCTACTCTACCCTACTCTACCCTACCCTACTCTACTCTACTCTACCCTACTCTACCCTACTCTACCCTACTCTACCCTACTCTACCCTACTCTACTATACCCTACTCTACCCTACTATACCCTACTCTACCCTACTCTACCCTACTCTACCCTACTCTACCCTACTCTACCCTACTCTACCCTACTCTACCCTACTCTACCCTACTCTACCCTACTCTACCCTACTCTACCCTACTCTACCCTACTCTACCCTTCCCTACTCCACTCTACTCTACTCTACCCTACTCTACCCTACTCTACTCTACCCTACTCTACCTTACTCTACCCTACACTACCCTACACTACCCTACACTACCCTACTCTACCCTACACTACCCTAATTTTCATTTTTTTCTCATAATAACGAACACAACAAACAAAAAATTAGCGAAATCGGTCCAGGCGTTGTTGAGTTATGCGCTTACCAACACATTTTGCGATTCATTTTTATATTATAGATTTCCGTTTTTGAAATTAAGAATGTCAACAAGGGGGGTCAATGATCTATTTGGCGCCTACCTTAGCTTCTGCTAGCGACTTCGATCAAGTGCAAATAGAAAACCATTCGAAGAAGACATACCCCTAGATATAGCATAATAGGATAGCATATAATATATAATCAGCCTTTTTAATGTTCCCACAACTGGGACTTAGGCGTCCTCTCTCTAGGTGTGAGAAGTACAGCTCCCGATCTAAGGGGGGGCAAGCAGGGCACTTGCCCAGAACTGCATAAATTAGGGGAAAATTGACTAATTCTTATCCTTTAACCTAGCCATCCACATCCAGGTTGTCAGGTTGAGAATTTTATGTGCCACCTTCCAACCTACTTCAGGTGGGATAGTGGAATTATTTAAGTGACTTATATAGTTTTGTGTAAAGGGAGGTGAAAATTATCTTTGCCCGGAGCAGTTAGACCGGGCCCTGGTAGTACTTACTTACTTAAATGAACCTCATGGCCTGGCACGTGACGATGGTAAGAGACTAGACGGTATGTCTTCATTTACCTGAAAGATGGTTAAGCCTTTAGTGTGGAACGCTACCTGTGTCGATACTCTTGCGCCATCCCATCTTCCTAGCTCATCGTGCTGTGCTGGTGCTGCCCGGCGGCTGCGGAGAACCTCAAGCGGCGGAAATATAACCTTGTCGGCAGTTATATTTTTGAGCCATTTGGGGTTGAAACTCTTGGGGCGTAGGGTCCGAGGGCTCCTATGTTTTTTAAAGAATTATCCAAACGCTTAGTTGATTCTTCGCGTGACCCAAGGGCTGGTTTCAACCTCTATCAGAGATTAAGCATTGCCATAGAACGTGGCAATGCCGCCAGCCTTTTGGGCACACCTCCAGACGACAGTGATGCGGAGGATCGAGTTTCATGACGTCATATTTAGCTAAGCCTTTAGTGTGTATATTATTTTTAATTAATTAATTGTATTTTATAATTTAATTTGTTTAATATTTGTTCTAAAATAAATAATACTGCAAAAAACTTATATAATAATATTCCACAACTATCACACAACACAACGCCGCCGTCTAGTCCCAAGCTAAGCAGAGCTTGTGTTATGGGTACTAGACAACTGATAAACACACTTATATTTCTAAATACATACATATTATAGATAATATATGTATGTCTATTATACTATTCCAGGACATGGTCTACCCGTGTGACAAGTTATCAATCTCTTTCAAATACGTTCACCCGTTTGAGAGTGAAGTAGTAACAAACAAACACACAAACTCTCGTCTTTTTTATATTGTATTATACTGATGTGATTAGTGTGTTAAATAAATCAAGAATGCGTTTGAAACTACAACATTTCACGTGCTCACGAGGGACCGGCCCTCACGCCCCAACCGCTGGGATCCCGATCTCGATTTCCGGCCACTGCAGGCACGGGCTTGCGGACGGTAACCAGACCGAGCCAAAGTCGTCGACGGCGCGCACTGTTCCACGCGCGCCTCTAGATGTCAGCAAACCGTAGGGGCCCAGCAGGGTCAAAGCCTACACAGCCAAGAGTCTGATTCTGAAAGGAAGACTCGGCCCTGGTATGAAAAGCAACGAAGGAACAGGAAATGGGTTTTTAGTCAGTAAAAGTCTGTCACACCCACCCGCTCCGCTCAAGAGCGGGGGATGTCATTGGATGCTTCTCCCACCAAAAAGAAAAAAAAAACATTTCATGAAATGATCAATTCTAAGCTCTAGGCAGAACACATTCATATGGAACTAAAGAGCTATTCTGATGATGGAGTCGGATAGTGGTCATAGGAACTGAACGCAACGAGATCCCCATCGTGTTTGAGCTCTTTGAAATAGTATTGATAAGTAGGTACTTTATCAGGCGTAAAAACGTGCTATGAAAAAATGTTTTCAATATACTTATATTATTTGGAAACCCGCACTTAGTCCCGATTTTAGGCACGCAAATAACTGTTTGTCGCACTAGTGCGGAAATATGCGCAAAGTACTTTTATCGTATCAGGCTGAGCGCATCGACCCCCTTTTTATATCATCGTAAGTACCTAGGTGAATTGAAAAACTTAGTTTGGTAATTTGGCACTGCAGCACTCGATTGCAATGACAAACTTCTCCATAGCATAATCAGCCTTTTAATGTTCCCACTGCTGGTACTCAGGCCTCCTCTCTAGGAGAGGGAATGGGCCGTAATCCACCACCCAGGCCCAGTGCGGGTTGATAAAATATCTCCACTTGCCTCAAAATGTACTATTTCATTTCGAATTAATTTGATGTTAGAATCAAAGGTTATTTTTAGTACTTAGTAAAGAAAACACGTGCTGAAACAGTTTTATCTCCAACTAATACTACTGGAATTTATTGCCTATCTAATTTATCCATTTAGATAAAACAAGACTATTCAATGCTAATTATAATTATTTCAAAATCAGTAGTAAGTCGATATTTGAATGGAAAACCTAGATGAGTTCCGCATGTAGACAAAACGCTTCGCCACGCCGACCCCCGAAAGCCCGCGTTCGCTTGGGGTTAAGTTTTGAAGCCACTTTCCTAATAAAGCTTTGGGAAGAAATCAGTTTTTACTTACACAGAAGGAAATTTTTTTTTTTTACTTTATTGTAAACCTGATAATGTGGATAGGATAAACTTTAGCAAAAACTAAGTGTACAAAGGACAGTCTCATAGCACACACACAGGGCAATTTCGTACAGACAACCTTAGGATGGACTGACCAAAAAAAGATAGAAATTGAAAAGTATACCTAAATATTTTTTTTTACCAAGGAACCCTGCTACTTACAAATCGGATTAAAAAGATAAATAACAGTGGCTACTTATATTTATCGTAAATTTATTAATGAGTTAATACCCCCTAGAAGAAAAATGAATATCTAATCATTAAAATTAGAATCATAAAAAATTAAAACTTTTTGAAAGTTTATTAATTAATTTATTTTATTTATTAAATCGTTATCTATTTAAAAAAAAAATTTGAAACTATCATTATGTACCTAATTCACTAATTAAAAACAAAAGCCCTTAAGAACTAAATAAAAGTACCTTATCTACTAAAGTATGGCGCATGGCGACGAAAAACTCTTCCACATCGCTGTCGACTGGTAATGCAACTAAGAGACTGCCGGTATTACCACGCTGTATGGCAATGCTTACTGTTTCCCAAGGTAAAAATCTGCAGCCCTTGGCTCACGCGGAGTGTCAACAAGACGTTTCGAAAGCAAACATACAGAGATAAACAGTTTGTGAACACTCGGAGCCCATGATCCGAAGAAACTTTACCTACAAAAGGTGCACCGTGTAATACATTTTACTCAGCGATATTATTCAAAAGCGTTACCGATGTAGCGACATCTATGGCGCCACATAAGAACTACTACAATCCGATCCCCTCACACACACACCGTGTGTGATGAGGGTAGTGTGTTCCTCCCTTTTCAACGGAGGTTTGCGGGACTTTACTCTCTGTTCCGCATACTTCCAAACCGTGGCCCCTGAACACAGGCAGGTAACTGGAGTAACATAGGTGGGTTTTAGTCAATAAAAATCTGACACCCTCTCTCGCTTCGCGCTTTCTAATACTCTATACACTACTGACAATCGGGCATCTGCTGAACATTTAATTCTGTCTCCAGTCTTCCACAAGCTATGGTACTTCCTGCGGACGTACATCCTGATACTGAAGGCCTTCGACCTGTTCCTGCAGGGCGCCTTTCTCATCACCATCCTGCTGGAGAGCAATGTCTTCCTGCTGCTGAGGAGAGACGCCAATGAAGGCTATCACTCGGTGCTTGTTGAAGGTAAATACATTATTATGCTTGTTTTTCGATTTCCTCTGAATAGTCGTGATATCCGTAGGGATTTCGTGAAATCCCTGATATCGTCATTTTCCTGCGACATATATATATAAAAATCAATGTCACTTTTCGTTGTAATTTTATAATACCAGCACAAACAGGCTGACCAAAACAAGTAGATTAATCATTATCTGCCTTTGCTCAACTTACTTTGTTGGGGTTGGCCGATGGTAGCTGAATAGATCTGAAGCGAGCCAAAAAGATCATGGGCAATGAAACACTTGTTGAGTCAAAATTTTAAAGCCTTGAGCTTCGACGTCGAGTTGCTAGCCAGTCGGTTTTCTATCGTTTACATTTCGGGGAGTGTGCACTGGAATTGCACAGCTTGATTCTGCCAAGCCCGTTCCATCTTCAGACCACTACACTTACAGCATTGCGACCGTGCCTTAACGCCGTACATCTAGTGGTCCGAACGTAAAGCTATCAGGAACCATAGACTCCGGCAGGGAATTCCATTTCTTAGCTGTACCTACGTACCATCGAAGGCACTTCCGCCTGACCACCGCTAAGTTCATTTTTGCTAGTACTCGAAAAGAAAACTCCAAAGGGTTTGGTATAGCGCCGCGCCGCAGGATTTAAGAGATTTTTGAAGTGAAAACTTCTTTAGCGGCGTTGAGCACTTTTTCTGTAATGGGTATAAAATCTTAAACTCGCGTCAGGACACGTGACCTGATCGAAAAAGCGTAAGACGGATGGAGAGTAGACAGCTATCCCCTCTCTACGGCGCGGCGAAAATGTATGCCTGGGCCTACTGTTTCAAATATATAGATATATATATATATATATATATATATTTCAACGTTAATAATCAAGTTTTCACTTCTGCCGGCACTCCCGGAGTGCAACCCGTCTTTTTTTTTAAGTGATCTATCAGAAATGACCGCGATTGTACAATGAATGTGTTTCCAAAACGTTTTGTGCATATGGGTGGGATATCCCACCATGTGTGGTTGGCACATCGTCGTACGTTTAGTGGTTAGATGATGGAACGAGCTTGACGATGTACTCACTATCTACTAAATTCTTTGTCACTTTCTTCTTTTGTATTGCAAGCACTAGGTATATTTCTAACCAATAGCAAAATGTTACAGACTATGTGATGTTGGGCGCTGCGGGCGCGGAGTTCGCCCTGGGCGCTGCCGTGGCCTGGTGGGGCCGACGACGCAGACAGTTTGCTATCTCCGGCTGGCTACTGGCCACGTCGGCTGCAGGACTGATGGTGCTCGCCTTCCCGTTCTCCAAGTCTAATCCTGCTGTTGTCGGTGAGTTAGGGAATTACCCCATAATTGTATACTTAAGAGAACTAGCTTCCGCTAGCGGCTTCGCTCGCATGAAAACAGTTTCTTCGAACAAACTTTTAACCCCAATTTCATCCCCTTAGGATGCCAGGATTAATTCGAAAAATAGCTCAAGCCCCGGTACGAAAGGCAATGACGGAACAGGAGTAGGTTTTTAGTCAGTAAAAGTCTGACACTATCTCCCGCTCCGCCCAAGAGCGAGGGATGTCATTAGATGATTTTCCCACCACGAAAAAAAAATCCCCCTAGGGGGTAAATTTTAGAAAATCCTATCTTAGTGTTCACCTACGTCATAAAAGGAAACTGCAAAATTTCACGCTCCTAGTCCCAATAGTTTTGACTGTGCCTTGATATATCAGTCAGTCAGTTTCTCCATTTATATAAATAGATGAAGCACTAGAGTGTGGTGTGGTGAAATTTTATGAAAGGATACTTGCCCAAGGAAATAAAATTTTTGAAAACTAGCTGATCTGAACTTCGCGCGCGATTGCGATGAAACAAAGCCTAAGTAATATATCATATCAAGTGACACATAATTTTAAAGTATAACAGTTATTTAAATAGATTTCGTACAGGTATTTTACGTGACGCGTACAGCTAAAAACTTCTACAGATTTATTATATGTATAGATTGAAAAATCTTCAAAAAAATCATTTCCTTTTACCAAAATATCCAAAGTCACCGAAATAGTCTACTGAACCGGTAAACTTAAGTGGCAGTAGCAGAATAGTTGGTCGATTAGACTTAAAGGTTCCATGGGACGTAACAGAAGACGAAGCTCTGGAAGACCTCCCACGAGGTGGACCGATGGCATGGTAAGGGTTGCGGGAAACTGACGGATGTGGGACGCATAGGACTTGTTGTGAAAACATTAGGAGGAGTCATATATGTCATGTCCAACATAGCACGTCTTTCGACAGAAATGATGATATTGACTATTAAACATAATTTGTAAGCACGCCACCATAGATTATTTGCGTACAAGTGCGAACCGATCAACAACAACAATATATATATATATATATATAAACTCGACACATTTCTGTGACAAATAAATAGTTTAAGTTTTTTCTTGACGTTTCATTAAAACGAGCTTTGGGCCAGGGGCGTAGCTAGGTGACCAAGGGCCCGGGGGCAAAAAGAAACTGGGACCCCTACATTGTTTAGGCTTTATCAATAGATATATTTAAAAAATATTCATATACATATTTTAAAAATGCAACGCTACTTTATCTTTTATAATACAAATCCCAAGTTATAAGACGTTTTTTTAACATTCACACACAATGACATGGAGACACGGTCGTCGTTAATATGATCGGTAGCGATATCTTTTACAGCTTAATTACCGAATCTTCATTAGTAGGCTTTTCAACCAGTACTGCAGTGGTCACATTATCTAATTCAATATTACAATCAACAGAAATATTTTTCCTACAATTTTTCGTTCATTTAATAAGCGGTTTGATAATCAAGTTTTGTGGGCCCCCCAAACTTAAAGGCCCCGGGGCACTACTTCGCCTAGCCCCTTAGTAGCTACGCCACTGCTGTGGGCCCGTTAAACGCAGGATTAGTGCTCGGACTCAGCGACGTAAGGCCGAGACAGACCACGAAGGAGATGGCGGCACGAACTGGAAGGCTTCCTTAAGAATTGGAATGAGAAAGCGAGTAACGGTGATCGTTGGAAAGAATGGAGGAAGGCCTTTGCCCAGAAGTTAGACAATATGGACTATAATAATAATAATACATAAAAACCTCAATGACCTTTAACAATCCTTTCCCAGAGTTATGTGGCTGGCAAATAGTCCGCGACCCCACTTCGGACGACAACGTAGCAGCCAGGACCACCTTCCTGGTGATCACCGCGGTTCTGTGCGCCATCACCAAGCTCAGCATCTGGGCGCATGGCCTCACCTACCTTGATGACCACGACCCACAGAATGGACCGTACTTTTATGGTAAGTCGTATGAAGCTGGCTCTTCAAGTGGACTATCACTTGAGGAGCTGGTGCGGGCGCATAATATCAAATATTACACAGGTACACAGCATCATTAGTGAAGGGCATCGCTTCGCTGTTTTGGGACACCTTAGCCCTATTAAAATAGAATGCAGTGGTGTATCTACTTTAATACGGGGTCACTTTGACCTCGTACCGCATTTAACAAAAAAAAACGCTTTTATATTCTTTAACGTTACGGGGTCTAATAAGCCCCTTACCCGGTCTTAAAAACCCTGTACATAATAATACAAGAATTACTGCCGCTGTCAACGTGTTACCACTCTTTCAGGAATCCTGATCTCCATCCGCCTCTCCCTGGGACTGAGCGGCACCAACTGGCTGCGGCCCAGCTCGGAGCGGGAGGACTGGTGGGAGGCGCACCTGTCCGTCTGCATGCTGACCTTCATGTTCGCCTTCCTCTTCGCGCTGTTCCCCTCCCGCATGTCCTCCTTCAAGGAGTTGGAAGAGAGGAGGGGAGAGGATGGTGATACTGGTAAGAGTTATTGTGAGGAGGAGATAACTTTTGTTGTCCCTCAGTCAAGACCCTTTTTACTTAGTCCAGGAATACACAGGTCTTGGCTTTCTTATCTCAAACTTCTAAAGTCTCTTAAAAATCAAACTTCTAAAGTCAACGTAGAGCAACAGGTCCATATTTTGACAGTCGCAAGGAAATAAAACCTATAGGGGACTTCCCGTTGATCTAGAATTATGCAATGTAAAAAGCAATGCCTTATAGCACAAAATTAAAGGAAAAAACACGAAAACCGTGAGTTTGTAGTTACATCACATGATCGCAATTTGGCTGACTACAACCCGGTATCTCTAAGTCAAGAATGAATAGGTTAAATACTTCTAGGTAAGCGCGCTCCGTCGTCGAACGCATCTTCGCTTTCCATCAGGTGAGATAGCGGTCAAGCGCGAACCTATCAACAATGAAAAAAAAAATCCGAATCGCAAAAAACATTTAGGTGATTTGAAAAAATCTTCAGAGACTCAATTCGGAAATCGAACTGAATAAAACTTGGATGTTTTCATCAGTGCGCGAGCCCGACTCACACTTGAGCAATTTTTTCTCAAACTGGGGCCCAAGTCTGCTATTTTTATAAATTCGTCATTCCAACACGATCACATTGTCATTTTGCTAAAAGTTCGTAATCTGCTAATTCATAATGATCGATCACTGACCGGTCAGTGGTATCGTAATAGAGTTGTGGTAAAATGGTAATATCGAGCATATTAAAACCAATAACTGCACAATAACGTTCTAATGATAGAACACTGATCAAATAAACTGTCAAAGTTTTAGCAGATTACCGCATACGTCAAATATTCTTTTGTCAATATGTACGAGATTACTATTCTATGCCACTTCTTTCAATGGAGTGTCAGTGGTTGACCATTGGAAAGTAATAATGACGCCATTATATTAGTAGATTACCAAACTTGTCTAAATCGACAATTATGACATCAATGATAGACCGTTCTGACACTATTGCAATAGCAGACTTGAGGCCCTGATCTTTTGCCAAGGTGGACAAAAGATCAGAATTTGTACGTAAGCTTCTCGACCACTTTCTGAAGAGCTACCTTACCTAAAAAACCTATGTTCATCAGGGTTCTGGTCGTCCCTGCGCCGGCTGGCACACAACAAGGCGCTGGTCACGCAGACCCTGGCGATCTCCTGTCTCAGCACCGCTGTGCTCATCTACGTGTACTACGACAGGGCTTACGTTCAGGTAAAGTTGACTTCCCCAGGATTCTGTCTCTGGACTGGATGGCGCGCCATAAGTGGCTGCAGAGTCAGACACAGACCTTCTTTAATTTTATTACTTACTAGCAAACTAAAAATCTAATCTTTCCCCTTTGTAATATTAGTTTAAATCAGTAGTAGTAGTTATGTACCCTCGACTCGACCTAGGTACATGTAAATATGTAGTACACCACGAACTACCTACATGTCTTTTCTCTTTCTGTCAAGTCCATCAAGTTCAATCTATTTGTATACCAAAATTCATCACAATTGGTTCAGCAGGCGTGAAAATGGAAGAAACAGTCTGACAGAGTTAATTTTGCATTTATAAAATATTGGGATGTTTTTTTGCCCAGAACTTGAACTAAGTTGGACCCTCTTTTTAGAGTTAACTGCATTAAAAACTCCAGTGATATCCTGCAATGGAAAGCTATAATTGAACTGTACAGTAGCTCCATATTTATGATCCTGAAGAACTTACCGATGAACACATTCATTTTTATTTCCAGGCAAGATTCCGTATAGAATCGATCAGACAAGACCCTCGGACATCACGAGGACTCTCCGACATATTCCGAGCTCTGGTCATCATTTTCTTCGTCATGGTAAGGATGCCACCATCAAATTATGATTGTGGTCGCTCTAATTGTTTAATACAAGGTGTCGTTTTGAAGCTGCAAAATATTTCAGAAGGTAATTATGTTAGTGATTCTCGACCCGAATCAATAATAAAATTCTTATTTATGGAAATCGGCATGTGTGAACTACGTTTTTTAAAAAGCAGCCATTCTGATACCTGCCTTATAACCGCGCTTTCTTTCACACACACAAACACGGAACAATAAAGGGCGTTTTCACACACACTAACTCGCAACGATAGTTTCATAAATAATGTATCATCCAATCATCATCCCGCACGCCACACCCTAGCCACGCCCCCGCAGCCATCGATCAATCGAATTAGTTTAGTATAATTAAAAAATAAAATAACAAGTATTACTGATTATTGACCAGGTATCGTTTTTTCACATGATTATTTATGAGTTTTATTACAACCTCCTAAAATATTGTGCAGTTTTAAAACTGCACCTTGTATGTGTGCACTAGAATTGCACAATCTAATTCCGCCAAGTCCGTTCCATCATCGGACCACAAGACGTACAGCATTGCGCCACCGGTACATGGTAGACATCCCATCCATACGCACAAAGAGTTTTGGGAACACATTTATTGTGCGTACAGCTAAGGAGTGGAATTCCCTGCCGGAGTCTGTGTTTCCTGATAGCTAGGTACAATTTAGTTTAAGTCAAGAGTGAATAGGTTACTTCTAGGCGAGCGTGTTCCATCGTAGCCACATCATCCATCAGGTGAGATGCTAGTCAAGCCCAAGCTTGAGTTGAAACACATTGTTTCCACGGTAGAACTGATATTACAAAATATTGCGAGTTTTCCGAAATTTCACACAAAAATGGTTATAAATACCGCGATATTACAGAAAATACAAAACGCAAAGAAAGCGATAAATAACTAATTTTGAAAAAAGAATAACATACCTTTAATATCAAAGATACACTTCAAAGCAACCTGTTTTAAAAAACGGCAATTTTATATACCTGTTATTTAAAATATACTTTGATTTGATAACACCCAAGGGCAATGGTGGTCGTGGTAATGGCTCCGACTTACGAGTTGCAGGTCGCGGATTCAAACCCTGCCAGGCGCATTACTTTATGTACCTAATCTATTTCATTACCACTGCTCTCAAAACGATGAAGGAAAACATCGTGAGAAAACCGGCATGTCTTAGAACCAAAAATTCGAAGACATGTGACATTCATCAACTTACGGCCCATTCCCTCTCCTAGAGAGGAGGCCTGAGTCCCAGCAATGGAAACTTTAAAAAGGCTGATGATGATGATGATTGATTGGACCCTGGATCTTTCCACAGATCTTCCGCGTCCGCTTCTCGGCACGTCGGCCAGATGGTGTGAAGAGCAACACAGCGTCCCGGGTGGCCGGTGTGATCGCCGTGTTCGTCGCCATCTTCTTCGTCGTGTTGGCGTCGCTCGGCTGCGACACCGGCACCATCAGTGGGCTGCAAAGTGACATCTATTTGCAGCCTGCTTGCAGCAGGACTTGTGGGTGAGTCATGGAAACAAAAAAAGCAGTGCTGGCCCAGTGCCTAGTGGTAACAGCCAACCAGGCACATTAGGTAATTTTTATTTCATCACCACTGCTATCAAAACAGTGAAGAAATAACCTCTCGCGCCGGGCCCTGGTGCAGGCCATGCTCCGGAGCGGAGGGTATATGAGTGGCGGTCGCTTCCTTCCGTGAAGCAGTATTGCTAGGGTAGGAGACGGCCGGCGTGAGAGAACAGAGGTCCTCACGCCCCTGCCGCCGCGACCGCGATCCCGACTACCAGACACCGTAGGTATGGGCTTGCAAACGAAACGCAATGAGTAGCCCGCCTTCCGCCTTTAGCCTTCCGCATACTTTAGCGCTTAGTGTTCTAGGCGTGTCTTTTAGAAGTACCTATTTAGTGAGTCCGGACCAGCGGAATCCACACTGAACTTGTAGGCTAGCCCCCGACATAAATGTGCGAGGGAACACCGGATTGGTTTTCTTTCTTTGAGTCTGCAATGACAGAATTTTCAACCCGACAAAAAAGTAGGATTCGGTGTAAGAATTATGATGTTGCAAACTAAAACATTTTTTTTATTGTTATAAACTAGAGCTGACAGCGATCCCACCTGATGATAAACAGTGATGCAATCGTTGATGTTAATCGCACTAGTTTATAAAGAGCCTATTCACTCTCTTGAATACATTAAAATTATAATCAGACGGGAAGACCGCAGCAGGTATATTGTTCCAGTTCTTCAATGTTCGTGGTATAAACGACGAGGCGAAATGTTTCCAGATCGTAGAGGTGCATTATGTAGGTTCTTGACGGTGCCTAGCCTTTAGGCACTTAACTATAATAATAAATAATATTCCACAACTATCACACAATGCCGTCTAGTCCCAAGCTAAGCAGAGCTTGTGTTATGGGTACTAGACAACCGTTAGACATACTTATATATTTATAAATACATACACATTATAGATAAATTACACCCCGACACAGAACAAATTATTATGCTCATCACACAAACATTTGTCCTGGGTGGGAATCGAACCCACGACCTCCGGCATAGCAGTCAGTGTCACTAACCACTAGACCAACAGGCCAGTCGCTATCTATGTCTGGGTTGGCTTCCAGTATTACCGAATGCAACTGAATAGCTGCCAGTATTTTACATTGTAATACTTCACTGACCGAAAACATTACACTAGTCCACGATTTTTTCTGGTTCCAGGTGTGCCTCGGAGCGGTACGGGTACAGCCCTGTGTGTACCCTGGACACGGGCACCACCTACTTCTCGCCCTGCCACGCTGGCTGCTCAAAATATGAAGACCTCAACGGATTCTTGTAAGTCTCCTTATTCTTCAACATTCAATACTTTATTGCATTCCATATGTAGGTACATAAATGGTATAAAAATATAGTAAGATCAATATGGGCCCTGTCGGGCACAGCCAAGCTAGGTGAGAGGATGAAGGCTAATAAAATAAAGATATTTTATTCTTGTCATCAATAAATTATGTACAAACTGATCTATATTTAAATTAAATTGTGCATAACGTTCATTGATATACAAAAAATCCATAACGTTGCATCCAGCGTTTTCCGCTTTTAAAAATACTTATTTTATGGTAATGATATCGATGGAGAAGGAGTGGAGGATGGCTAAAGAAAACATGGATGGATTGTATGAGGAGTGATATGAAACAAAAGGAAGTTAGTGATAGTATGACGGGATGAGGTGATTATGGATGAAAAAAATGTGATGCGCAAACCACATACATGTAATATGGGATAAGAGAAGGGTGAAGAAGAAGATTTATTTTAAGGTAATAACTTAATCTGAAGATTTACCTGGATGAAGGACGCCAATAACAAGGAAATATGGAAGGAAGGAAAACAGGTCCGTATCTACCTACTAGTGGCGGAGTTTCCAAACTCAGATTATGTTGATGATAGTTCAACTATTCTTACAACCAAAATCAAATTTTTAGAAGATTTATTTTAAGGTAATAACTTAATCTGAAGATTTACCTGTATGAAGGACGCCAAGAACAAGGAAATATGGAAGGAAGGAAAACAGGTCCGTATCTACCTACTAGTGGCGGAGTTTCCAAACTCAGATTATGTTGATGATAGTTCAACTATTCTTACAACCAAAAATCAAATTTTTAGGTTTTCATAAACTTTTAAGCTGAAAGCAGCAATTGGGGATAGGTGGAACAGAAAGTAAAATCCCACATACCCCCGTTGAAAAGGGAGGATCCTTTGGCCAGACGGGTGTTAGGTCTGGTGGGCAACTGCCCACTAGATGATTTCGGGCTGTTCTTTATGTTCAAATCGTGCGCGCGACGCAGGATTAGTTCTTATGTGACGCAGTAGATGTCGCTACAAGCACAAGTAACATTCAGTCAAAACCAACCTACATTCTTCCTTGTCGATTGGCTGCAGGTTGTTCCAAAACTGCGCGTGCTCGTCGGGCACGCTTCGTGCAGTGCGCGGCTCGTGCACGCTCGACTCCTGCATGTTCGTCTACTCAGCCTACCAAGTAGTCTACACCGTCATGTTAGCGGTCTCTGGTAAGTAGCTTTTTTATTGTTAATAGACTCGCGCTTGACCATTATCTCAGCAGTTATAGGATCTTTGACACAAATGGCTGCGAGATTATTTCTCACGGCCCTGGAACGCAAAGAGCAACTGAAGAACAACAGGTTTTGGTCAGTAAAAGTCTGACACCACGAGCAATGGGTAGCTCGCCGTCCAGCATCCCGGTACCAATAGCCAGACTCTAGGCGTCTACAGCCCGTGCTGATCCACACGCGCTTTAAGAGATGTCAGCGAAATCCCAGCAGGGTCGAAGTCTACTGGGGCCATGGGTTAACTTCAGAAAGGGAAACCCGGAGTACAATTACCGACACGGATCTTGAGCGCTCGGCGTCAGAGTGGGGATCGCTTTGCGCATTCCATACATTGGCGAGCCAATCGTCGTCGTTGTAAGATACATGCAGCAAGAACAGAGAACGAATCATGAGTGACGTCTATGACGCGATGGTGCGGCGAGCCAATAACTGTCATTCCCCGCCCCCGCGTCTCACTTCGCACCACAAAAGAAACCGAATATTTGACTTCTGCACAACTTGAAGCCAGCGCTCAAGATCCGTGCCGGCAATGGTACTGGAATGCTAGGCAATGGCAAAGAATGAACAGAAGTGTGGTTTTAGTCAGTAAAAGTCTGCCACCGCAGCAGGTGTGATAGCGGTCAAGCGCGAACCTATCAACAACAAAAAAAAAGTTACAATTACAAAAAAAAAAATACATTTATTAGATCAGTCGCATACGCATCACTAGTCACTACACCAAATGTGTCAATGCGTTCAAAATTACACTAGAGCTGAAGCCTGCTAGGGCTGCGGAAATAAGAATGACTGTGACCCTGGAATACAAACAGCAACTGAAGGACATAGGTCAGCTTTAGTCAATAAAAGTCGGACACGCCTTTCTCCATACTAGAGCGAGAAAAGTCATTGGATAATTTCCCGTCTCAAAAAAAGTATTTTTTATTTGTTGTCGTTGTGATGATAATGAAAATAATTCATAAAAACCCTTGTTTCCAGCGTCCAGTTTCCTAATGCAGGGCATGGCGGTGATCCGTGCGGTGCGGCCGTCTGACAAGGTCACGGCTGTCGGAGCTTCACTGTCCGTGGTCGCACTCCTCTCCTTCGTGATAGGACACCTTATCTACATGTTTATCAGTTGTAAGTACAACTTCTTTTAAAGAGGGACCTGGATAGGTTACCATACCTCCGCTTTTGTCCAACTAGCTTGCTTAGAATTTAAATCGATACTTGTTCTTCGTAAAGGACAGTCAAGGAAAGGATTATATTTGTCTGAATAAGTCCAAAAAGATGGAATGGCTTGCCGTTAAAAAGAATAACCGTACCTAAGCTTTCGCACATTTTGTATGAGCCATCGCGCCTTATAAGCAGACAGCACCGCGTTTTTTTTATTTTGAATTGTGATGCACTAAGGCCGAATATACGGCCGATCATTACAGCAATACTTGGCCTTAGAGATCTTACGGATTGAAGAAAGTTTCTTGGTCCTTCGAGCCGGATATGCCAGTACCTACTAATTTAACCTTTCAATCGTGGAATTTACAGACACAATAGAAAGACAATAATATTTTATAATTCTTCGTCAGACCATAGGTAGATCTGACATGAATTTAAGTTACGGAGCTAAACAAAACTAACGTTTACAGATCAAACGTGTGCATACTCCGCGAACGGCGGCTGCCTGCTACACGCGCCAACGTTATGGATCGCGTGCGCCACCAGCGCGCTGCTGGCGGCCGCGGCGGCCGGCGGCAGCCTCCTCGCCAGCCGCATGCCAACGGCCATCAACGAGCCCACCACGGAGTTATGATGACAAGTATTTCACTTTTATAGGACCTCTATAGAAGTGTTAATGTTGCTAGACAAACGCTATCAAGGAAATGTTTAACCGATTAACTGCCTACATCGACAAACACTCTCGTATGTATGTATACCACCAGGGTGTCACATCTAAGACCTAATACTCCAAAATTCAAAATTCAAAATTCAAAATTCAAAATCATTTATTTCAAATAGACCATTTGCAGGCACTTTTGAATAGTCAAATGTCGGTCAGTCCAAGAAAAGTGAAGCTAAATTGCACGTTCCAAAACGTAGGTCTCTATGGAGAAGAACGTGCAAGAAACTCCATGGACACTCTTTTTAAAATATATTGAGTTACATAAATCTTGGTTACATATTTCTTGTCGCTTCTAATATGTGAGCACAATGTTGGTAGATACATAATAATAATAGTTTATTATTCTTTTTATTAAATGTAATTAAAAATAGAAACCGAATTAAGCCACTGGCAGCCAAGAGATGACCAGTCTCAACCGATGGCACCCGTTCACGGGCATGACACGTACATCAGCCCCACTCAGCTCAACCATTTTAGAGGGAACCGAATGACCCAATAACACGTGCCACCACCAGCAAGACATTTGGGTGAGCATGACAAACTCTCAACTGCCATCTCGTCAGCTCATCATCAACTGTCACCTATGGCACAAAATAGATCTTACAGAAGTCAATCTACTTACAAAGCAGTACGTTCAAGCGACGCACACAAAGATACCGCTCACGGACACGATATCTCGGCTCAATCACTCGGTCGCACTCATACAGTTCAGCGCAACGCGCTAACCCTAGCGCGAGCGCCTAGCGTAGGATTAAAATGTGTAAAATAAATTATACATGAAAAACACCAAAACACTCAACGAACGAATCGAATGTAAGCGGTTAGAGTTAAATGCAAGTTGTTTTTAAAACCAGATTTCTGGAATGAATCTATCGTCTTGTAACAAATTATAAGCAAGTCAAAGTGATACGATTTCATTTTAAAGTAGGCGCCAGATAAACATGGAATAACGGTCATTGACACGTTCGTGGACAGTAACGACCACAGGCGTCTAGATAGCTAAAAGTGATACGACAATACGCCTGTCGACGTATGAGTTTTTACTTGCATAAAACACCACACGACGACCGATTTTTCATACTATCATAAAGAACGGCAAGTTGTACTGTCACCACAGGTATAATTACAACTTTTGTACTGTCACTACATTATTTACAAAAATTCGTCAAAGTTCTTTCACGCACACATTTATAATCCCCTCCCTACGCACACTACGCCCGTGGGCGTCGTGTTTACATACGATCAGTCGAGTACTGCGCCGCTTCGGTGGTCCTGCGTGTCGCTACGTGTTTTCGCCTTTTTAACGCCTTACGACGTTTACGCCTACATTTGTGTCACATATCATATATTTTTTACAATGCATTGTGTGACACTACGCCCGTGGGCAATGTATGAAAAAAAATTGTGTCTCAGTAGTTGCAACCTGTGA
Organism: Mythimna albipuncta; assembly: GCA_929112965.1. Taxonomy (NCBI): domain Eukaryota; kingdom Metazoa; phylum Arthropoda; class Insecta; order Lepidoptera; family Noctuidae; genus Mythimna; species Mythimna albipuncta. Next base: position 18,696,752 of record OV815979.1, on the reverse strand, counting down.
GATAGTACTGTCCACGAACGTGTTAATTTCGAAAACAGAAATAAAGACAAAGCTGTCTTGAATCGACATGTATCGTGATCGTTTACATGATTTAGTAATGTAAAACAATTCATTGTTTGTTTTTCGAGTACCTACGCAGAGGTATTAGGAAAAGGCCTTCTATACCTACCAATCACAGCAGTAACATTGTGTTAAATATGACAAATAGGCGTAGGTATCCATGCCGTACTGGTCCGGACGAATCTAATCCATGCACATTTTTAAAAAGTTGTCATTTGACCCGCAGGCCAGTTTTTGCATGGGCGAGATACCCCATGACCCCTTCTAATTTATTTTTAGATTTTAGGTTATTTTTGTAAACTTTTGTTAATGGTGAATCTGGAAAATATTATTGTTATTGCAAATACCTATGTTGTTTTAATTTTGAACCTAAACCAACGTAGTATTTGTAACCCAAGTGTTGACTGGAAGAGAATACTTTGTTGAATACCTACAGTAAGACCGCCTCGGCCTATGTATCTACCTACCTACTTTAGAGCCAACGCTGCGCACGCGCGGGCACACGTCGCGTGGCGTCGCACTTTTCGTGTGCTCGGGTCCCCGTAGCGGAAACCGGGTAATTACCTGCGCAGTCGCTAGTTCAACTATAACGGTGTGCATGAAGTCGTGTTGATGGAGAACTGGCGTGGGCGCGGCTCGGGTCGCAACGAAGCAGCGTTCGGCCCTAATCAGTAATAAAGCACGCTTGGCGTTGGCACTACACCAAGAAGGCCTTAGACCAAATGTCTTTCTTTCTTAGATTAATTTGAATAAAATATGCTAAACTAGCTTTTGCCCGCGGCTCCGCTCGCGTTAAATTCAGGGTAACACGGTTCCCCTTTCTGTGGGGGGTTAGTGAACTCCCCTTAGTGAACTCCAGTGCGGGTGACGTAACCTACGACAAAATTATTATTTGCGGTTAGTATAGTAATCGGATCTAGGGATCTAACCACAAAATTAAGTTTGTTTTTTATTGTATATATTTTTCCGGGATAAAAAGTACCCAGTGTGGTGCCCAGGATATTAAAGAATAATTATACCAAGTTTCATCGTATTCGAACCAGTAGTTTTTGCATGATGCCTGAACAAACAGACAGACAAAAAAAAAAATTTAATCACATTTTTGGGTTCGGTGTCGGTCTAGTAACACCCCCTGCCATTATTATTTTTACTATTTTCAATATACAGAATTTTCACTTCTACAGATTTATAAGTATAGATAAGTTTCCAAATAAAAAAGGATAACTTGAAATACCTAAATGAAAACTTTAAAGTAACAGTAATTATTAGGGTAGGTTAAAGAAAACACATTCTATTTAAAACAATAAAATTTATTACAACAGTTGGACCTATTTAATAATGGCACTAACTCTTAAACTAATTCAAAAGCGTTCATATTGTACAGATTGAAGCCCTGTATCTACCCCTACCCAAGTTGATAATCTGCAATAGTGAACGCTAGTAGAAAGCTTCAAATGTACGGGAATGATGTCATCTCAACGCTCAGTCGCGTGGTCAGAACAAAAACTCGAAGCGTTCGACGCAAGCGAAACGGTTGTAACTTGGCTAGGGAGGCAGTTCTTATTCAAGGTAACAATATACTTTATCTAACCGGAACTTTAATTTTAGAGTACAAAATGTTATGTCTGATAGTTGCGCCCGTGAAACTTATTCAGACGACACAAAGATTAATGGTTAGAGATAGAGCACACGAGCAACTTTCGTCTCCGCAACTAATTTGTTTCCCGCAGTCTACGTTTACGAGATTGTATGAAAGATCGCGCATGTAACGACGCGATTTTGAAACCTCAGATACAATAAACTCGTTAAAAAATAAAAGGCCAAAATACCGTAGAATGTAACGATACTCAAATAAACCATAAAATAATAATTAGGGTAGCTTTTTAATAGTAATTACACTACACTAGACAAGCCGCTAGGTTATAAAAAGACAAATGTCAAAACAGACATTTTATTTTTTGACAGCTTTAGTGGATAAAATGAGCCTAACATGACGCACAACGCTGTCAAATTGTATAACATGTCCCGCGTCATATGAATCCGTTGTAAACTGTTGGAGAGCAAGATACAGGGGAATATTGCTACGTCACAGATTGTTTTGCGTCATATTGCGGAACATTTAGGTTTGATTGTCAGCGAGTTTGGCTGATCACAGACAGAGAACAGATCGGTGCTGTAGACGCAACTATCGCCCCGTCTTTTGGTATTTTTTTTTTTTATAAAAAAAGTGGCTTCGGAGGCATGACGGAGACTAAAAGTTGCTAGGTAAGAAAGTTGCTCGTGGGCCATTAATTCATTGTTATTAAATCAATATCAATAATAGTTTCTTACAAAAAAAAAAGATTATATAAATTACCTATTTGCTTTGGATATATTATGAGCGTTTATTTTCCTATTTACAATAATGTCACATAAGACAAACTTACCTGACATCTATGAACATATACTATACTATATTTTTTAATATTTATTTTAAGATTATTTGTAATAAACCATGTATTTTTTGAAAGCACGCAGATATTGATCAAGACTAACAGGATTGTACTGATATACCTTAGAAGCAAAATCATGACTTTATCCACCAAACCATTGTGGGCGTTCACATCCCAAAGCATTAGAAAAAAAATATCTTTCTATATTCCTTATTCGTATCATCAAGCTTTTCTTTACATAATTAAAAAATTACAAATAAAATATAATTTAAAAAAATATAAAATCTATTAAAAATAATATTTGTTTACATTTACAAAACCCTATGTATGAACTATATTTTATATAAGCTTCATAAACAATATAAATAATATTCTAATTATTATTTCAATAATATAAATGGCATTTGCTAAGATTCAAGACATGATCCGACATTTATTATTACAAATTAAAATATAATATATAACTAAGAAATATCTTAGTGCAGTATTTATTACTTTATTATAACAATATTTCAACCCTATAAAATTGTGCTATTTACTCTATTTAAATATAAAATATGAATAAATACAAAACATTTTATAATTTATCCCTCGGAAATATAATCAAATAAAAATTGGGCCTCATTTATACAAAAAAAATATAAAAAACAATTTTTAATAATTAAGAATCTGCTAATCACGTCACACTAATGTTATAATTAGATTTATTTTATAAATAAAGCTAATATTTAGTTGAAATTTATTAACATTTACTTGCTACATTCAATTTTTAAGTTTTACTACTAAATTATACATGTATATTTTCTTTAATTTGACACCTTTATGGGTCACACAAGACTGCGATATCGCATCGTAAAAATCTGCGAGTTCGCACGACGTATCGCAAGAGCTTGCGAATTGATTCACATCGCACATTGTATGGTCACCTGAGCGCTAAGTGACAGTTGGTTTTACGTTGCGATCGAAACGTTTACTCTCTGATTGGTGAAGAGCTTGGAGCGAGCCAATCGGAGTGCCGCACGTCATAAACGTGTCGATTGCATTAAGGTAAGCGTCGACTGCGTCAGGATCGGAACCTACGAAGCAGGCGGATTCGTTGCTTTGTATTGATTTGTATGGTATTGTGTACTATATAAGTTGATAATGTTTGTTTTTATTTTTTTTAAATATGCGCCATGTTTGACGCTAATAAACATTTTTTGCTTTCTTTCACTGGATCGAAAATTGCCGATGCAAAATCCGAATGCAGTAGACGCACGCTATCGGAATTTTGTAAATACCGACGGCTCGTACATTGCGTACGACGCTATTAACGTAAAACAAACTCGCATTAGGCACTCAGAACCGATGCTTTGTCGTATCGCAGCAATTCGCATCGCAGGTTTCTGCGAAGCGGCGTCGTATCGCATCACATCTCAATTTTGTGTGGGATCTCTAACACGTATATAATTTAATTAATTTCAAATTTCTTTTTATTGCTTTTTGGTTTAATATTTTTAAACCGTAACAATCTCTTAGAGACGAATAGTTGTAATTATGTTGAACATAGTATTGAGGCTGGACTTCAGATTTAGTGGTCCAGGATGCGAAGGTTGCCGGAGACGATCTTGTTCTCAAGGAGCGCCCCCGATGGTATGTCGATACGGTCTCCGTGGTTCGCGATTATAATTACCGTGCCCTGTTTAAACAAAAATAAACGTTATTTTTTATTATTACTAATTATAGTCTGTGCGGAAAGAAAACCGTCGTGGCGTAAAATGGAACTAAGTGTATGGTTTCAATATGGCCCGGGTTTTTATTAGCCGTTGGTAGAAGCTAGTCTAATAGAGTTTCATAATATCAAGATATTACAGTTGCACTATAATGACGTAACAGTGTTCCCAAGATAACAAAAACGATATTTATACACAGCGGCGCCCTTAAATCTTATAACGGTTCTCTTTCCACACAGACAACTACTAATCTGAATATTGCCATTTTTTTTTAAATGGCTATTTGGTGAAAACGGTAAGCGGTAAATGGCAGATTACCCGTGAGACATACAAATCTGCTTATTTTTTTTTTTGCATTTTTCGGTCAGAGTAAAGTTGTATGTTGTTTAAAATATGATTAGCGAACTTGATGATTAAATTGAATGAGCCACTGTTTCTTTAAATTAAGATGTTTTGGAAGAAATATAGATTTATTATTAACCAATAAATCAAAATAATAATCAACTATTAGACCATTAGTTAATTAATATTTATTAAACCATTCTTATCGCTCTTTCTGTCATAGAAAACCGCATCATAATCTATTGCATTTATGAAGACTTAGCGGATAAACAGGCAGACACGAAAAGCAACTTTATTTTATACGACGGAAAGATAAAAATAATAAATATCATCTCAACTTACCTTCAAAGAGACTCCTCGTCCAAAAGTAACATCTCCCGACACAGTGAGGTGATCCAACTCGATCAGGTCCGGGATCGTCGCGAACCTGTTCAGGAACTCCTTCACCTTCGCAAAATGGTTGTCACCGAGCTTCACCAGCGGAGTCGACGGGAACATCCTCTGAGGGGACATCTCTAGCGAGCCGTGGGACAAACTGTACAGGTTGGACATCACTAGTAGTAAATCCGAGGTCTTTTTGACAGGTAAGAAGCGAGATCTTGGTACATTAACTCCTATGCCTCCGTCAAAACACTTCATGGCCGCTCCTACAGCAGTTTCCAACTGTATCACGTTCATGCCGTCAGCCAAATGCTTGTTATTGACTATAATCTCCATGTTCAGAGAACCTTGTTCCACCACCCTTTTAACAGCATCCAATTTCGCCCACAAGTTGTTCGTGTTGAAGAATTTGAACTGGCTGACGGATTTAAAGTCATCTACGTGCTCTTTAGGTACTTGGGCTATCTCAAGCAGTCTCAATTTATCCTCATACTGAATCAAGGTACCTCCCTTCACGTCAGCCCTGGTCTTATCAGTGACTTCCATGACGAATTCCGAGACGATCTTCTGAGGGTTATCAGGGTTGAGGAGCAGGTTCAGGATGTTCAGGTCGACGGTGGCGCCAAGGTTGTCGATGTTGCTGATGAAGCAGTAGGTTCTGCCTTCGTCGATGAACTTTTGGAGGAGACCAGAGTTGTAGAAGGATTCGTAGAAGTCCCCGTGGCCGGGGGGGTACCATCTGTAATGGAGAGGGGGGCTAGTCAATAGGAGTTCCCGAGTCGCCGTAAACCGTGACAAGTGGAGACGCATTACGGGAACCTCACTCGCCAACGAAAATGCAACATTGTCAACCACGACCACTCTGTCAAGAGTGAACGACTAAGGCGGAGGAGGAGTTAAAAGTCAATATTTTTAATAGAAACTTCCAAATATTGGAATAATGATCAGTTTAGAGCACCAAGTACCCTCTATTAAATCATATTATTAGTTACATAAATCTTGGTTACATCAGATTTCTTGTCACTTAGATGAATATTGAAGAAAACGAATTCAAAAATAGAAAAAGTACCACTGGCAACTAAGAGACAACCAGTCTTAACTGACGACGTCCGTTCACGAGATGACGCATGCATCAGCCCCATTGCTTTGAAGGGAACTGAATGACCCAATAAGACGTACCACCATCAGCGAGACATGTTTAAACTTAAAACGAAGCAAACTTATTATCGCGGGAGTACGTTCCTTTGAGATTATTTTCTACACTCGCCTAGCCGTTAGTAGCAATTACTCTCTAATAATACTCACGACTCAATGTCCGCCTGTACGTCAGCATGCCTGGGCACCGGCAGTAAAGACTCCCTGTTGATCCTGGGGTGGCAGGACTGGTTGAACGTGTGGATCTTCAGCTTCAGGCCCTGGTATTTGCGGATAACCTTCTGCGTGTCTTCATCGGTGTTGAACGAGTTCATCAGGACTAGGGGAACGTTGCATTTGTAGATTTTGTTCAGATGCTGGAAATATTAAAGTGGTGGTTTAATAAGAAATCCATTACAGCTAAGGAGTAGAATTCCCTGCCGGAGACTTTGTTACCTGATAGCTACAACTTAGGAGTCTAACTCAAGAGTGAATATGTTACTTCTAGGCAAGCGTGCTTCATCGTCGACCACATCATCGCTTACCATCAGGTGAGATAGTGGTCAAAAGGGTGCCTATACAAAAAAACAAAAATACTAATTTATTTACAATATAAGTGCTTCGCAATTGTGTTAGAAATCTTCAAAATTCTCGGGTTCTTTACTGTAATATGCATGTATTATCTCTGTAAGTTTGAAGGAGATAGATACAGGTTTAATAAGCATTTTTCGAGAGACTCACGGGATCGCAGCAGTCCTCTCACAGACAGACATGGTCGACGGACCCGGAGCGGATACGTCTCTACAGTTCAATTAATCAGGGTTTATAGCTCCTCCCTTACTCGCTCGTACACTTGGTAAGGCCTCTGAACAGGTACATCCAAACTAATATTATAAATGCGAAAGTAACTCTGTCTGTCTGTCTGTCTGTCTGTCTTTGCTTCACGCTTAAACTACTGAACCGATTTGTGTGAAATTTGGTACAGACATAGTTTGGAACTTGAGAAAGGACATAGGATAGTTTTTATTACAAAAAATAAAATATAAAATAAAATTTATTCCGGACATACAGCGCCATCTATTGGTCAAGAGTCGGCATCAATTCAGTACTGAAAATTCATCGGCAAAAATGTAAATAAATAGTAAAAAGGTATGAAAATATAATATAAATTATGTTGATTTTTGAAGAGTTCCCTAGAATATCTTCCACAGTTCATTTTTGAAGAGATCCCGCGAGATCGGGAACTATGTGGGTAAAACCAAAAATCTGCCGGAAGTCACTATTCCACGCGAACGAAGTCGCGGGCAAAACCTAGTTTTTACATAAAAAATCCTAACTCACCTCAATCTGTTGTACAGTCAAATCCAAGAACGTCAGATCATTTCTGACTTGGATGACGGACTTCGGTCCCTTGCAGCCCATGGACGTGCCGAGGCCACCGTTGAGCTTGACCACAACCAGCTTGTCCAGCATGTGGTGGACGTTGTCTGTGGTCGGCGTGTCCAGAGATGAGTAGTCTATGACCGCTTTTTCCGGCAGCTTCTGGATTTTCTCCCATGTTACTGAAGGTCCCTCTGTAAGAAGAAATTTTGATATTGTTACTTTTTTATGTTCTTCATTTATTTATTCTTTAAAACTTTGACTATCTTGAAACCCATCATTTTCATCTGATGCCCAATTTCATGAAATGTCACTCAGGAATATAGCAGCTTTCTATCGGTAAAAAATATGTCTCTGAAATTCAATACTTTCAAAGATTACCTCCTACAAACAAACAAACAAACTTTACCTTTCTATAATATTAGTGTAGTTATACATCACAGGGAGGAACTTCTAATACCGTGGGGTGTATTTGTAAAATAATAGCTATACGTACTTTTACTAGAACACATGGTGGTGGAATGGAAGAACAATTTAATTAATTTCATATTATTTAATAATGGCCTTTGTTTCTAGCCAGTACAAATTTTAAGAATAATATAATACGCTTATTGTTGTTTCTTATCGAAACCGCGCTAGTTTAAATTTATCTCGGCCCAACCGGAATCAGTGAGTAGGGTTCCGTACAAAATTAAGTGGTAACTAGAAAATGGGGCCCTATTAGTGGTTTGCGCTACAAGACCAGAGGGGTTAGGTAAGGGCCAGGCCGCATTACCACGGATCTTGAGCGCTCGGCGTTAGAATGGGGATCGCTTTGCGCATTCCATACATTGGGGAGCCAATCGTCGTCGTTGTTAGATACATGCAGCAAGGGTAGGGAACGAATCATTAGTGACGTCTATGATGCGATGGCGCGGCGAGCCAATCACTGACATTCCCCGCCCCCGCGTCTCACGTCGCACCACTAAAGAGACCGAATATTTTGACTTCTGCGCAACTTGAAGCCAGCGCTCAAGATCCATGCCGATAACTATACCCGCTTACCGATGTCGCCCCGCTCGCCGCGCCGTTCACTGCTAAGGCCGAAATCGTGACCAGGTCGTAACGCGGCGGCGTCTCACCACGACACGTTGCCATATCGTGCAAATATGTGGTGCTTCGTCGTCAAAAATTTTACAATCAGTCTTTTACCAAAGGATTTTGAAACGTAGCCTTGTGTATTTACACGCTGCGAGACCGTACCGGGCACCGTATCCTGGCCAGGCCACCGCACAACTCCAAAAACTCAACACAACAAGTTGTAATAGTATTATGTCTTATTATTATTATTTCTGATGTTTGTATACTGACAACCATAAATCTGTCTCCTTTCTTTCAGTCCATCCAAAGGTTGTCTGTAAGTAATTGCCCTGTGCGATAAGACCGCCCATTGTACACTTAGGGTCAGCGCAGCGGAGAGGATTTTATTAAAGCATCCGAAAATCAATTTTAAAATATTGAAATAAAGTGCATATTTGCTTAAAGTTGACAAAAAATGCTCGCGCGTCCTCGAAGATACGCAGGATATCTTCGACATACGCCATCCGTCAGAAAAAGCCCGAGACCGCGCAAGATTATTCCTCTCTGTCTGCGCTGACCCTTATTTTTAATAATTTTTGTCCTGTATTTTATTTATGTGGTGTACAATAAAGAATATAATAAATAAATAAACTCTTTGAAGAAAGAAGAGGTTAACATCTAACTTCTAGGGCAAGTTGTCAGTCGCGCGTTAATTGGTCGTAAACACTTTATTTAACCGATCATAGATGTAACAAAACTTCGAAAATATGCCATATTTCATACAGAAGCTGCGAAACTGAGATCTAGGAATCCTTGGCACTGATTAATCCCTTGCGGCTTTATGTTTCGATGCCTCCTGGAGCCGTTTTTTATAATTGTCTACACTGATATTATTAAAAGGAAAAGATTTTTTGTTTGTAGGAGGTAATCTCTAAGTCAAAGTCAAAAGTTTTTTATTTGACATTAATTTGATTTAGTTTTTTTTTTTTTAATGCTACTAACATAATAATAATAATATGCCTACATGGGCACTTATAAAACGTCAGAAGCTAGTGTACGGTACCAAATTGGTCGTTTCCTATGGAGAAGAACCGGCATGAAACTCCATGGTATTTGGTCTGAAAGTACTGTACCCCTAGCCAAGTTGCTAATCTGCAATAGTTAACGCTTGTAGAAAGCTTCAAATGTACGGGAATGACGTCGCCTCAACGCTCAGTCGCGTGGTCAGAACAAAAAAATTGGAGGCGCGGTCAACTCGAAGCGTTCGGCGCAAGCGAAACGGTTGTAACTTGGCTAGGGGGGCTGGTCCGATTGCTAAAATTTTTTCACCGATTTGAAGCTGCTTTATTTGCGACTCCTGAGTCAGTATATTTTATGTATGCGGGCGAAGCCGCGGGCAAAAGCTAATTTATGATTTGAAAAATTCGTGAAACCCTTTCAACCGATGTTTTTGTATTTACATAATACTACATCATAAGTCAGTTTGAAATCAAATTTAATATGGATGTATCTTATAAGAAAAAAAAATTACTCAAAAAATATGTCTGTAGAAGGCATCAGCTGTTTGTGCCAAATTCAGCTTTATTTTAGCAACAGTACCCAGATTTGCGTCCTTAAAATACCAGAACTTACGTTCAGCTAAAAATCTGCCAAAAAGGTTCTTGAATCCCCTGAACTCCTTCTCGACGAGGGGGCGCCTGGTCTCATGCACCGAGGCCAGGAGACGCTCCAACTCCACCTCCAGCCGGGTGAGGGCATCCCGCTTCGTCGCCTCCTTGAAGTCCCGGGAACCTGAGGGGGTTCGCTGGTGACTGCGGATCTGAAAAGCAGAGTTAGACATGTATAAACATAAGGTTATCGACATAGCCCGTAGAATCGCCAAAAAGTGACACTGGGCAGTTAACATATAGCTTTTAAAACAGATGGTTGATGGGACCGAAAGGTTTGGGAATCGCAACTGCGTATCGGAAGACGCAGCGTTGTAAACCCCCGCACAAGGTGGACCGACAGACTTAATGAAGTCTGTGGGAATCAGCTGAACGCGAGACGGACGAAAACCGATCAATGTGGCGAAATTAGGAATAGGCCTATGGCAAACAGTGGATGTCCTTCGGCTGAAACTATGATGATAATCTGGTTCTTGCACTTAGTCCTTATTCTACTACTACCTACTCCTTATGGTCCGTAATATTATCCCTTGGCCACATCATAAAAGGAACCTATGTTTCAGATATCAGCAGTCTAAGTTTACATTGGACGATTGGTAAGTTAGTCAATTACGGAAGACGGTAAGGTTGGCGCAGTGGTTCAGAGATTGACTGCAGCGCTACGTGGCCTAATTCAACTTCTGCACGCTATCAATATTTGTACAACCTACAGATAGTTGTTCAGGGTCTGGATGTTTTGTGTATGTCGCAGCCATCTGGCCAAATTAGCCATCCAATTGGACGCCTAGGGCCTTCGTTAAACGCCGGCAACCAATTGGATGCCTAGGCCGATAGTTGTTTGAACTAAAATCACTCAACGTTTAACAGCTTGGCGTATTGAAAGTTAGCCCTTTCGAAATGACTGATCAAGGCTCAGCCAAGTGATTCAAATTTATTTCCGCTTTTTATTGATTTAATAATATTTCACTATTACTTGGTAGACAATATTACTAAAAAGTAGTTTAATATAATTGATAAACTCGTCACCCTAATAAACTAAATGATTACACAGCGTTCAGCCATCTGGTTAAACGTTGCGGTTAACGACATGGCTACTTGTTCTTCAGCCATTTCATTGGGTTCCGGCGTTACGAAGGCCCTAGGCGTCCAATTGGATGGCTAATTTAACCAGATGGCTGCGACATGTATATGAGTTTATCCACATATTTGTGAACGCTCTCATGATACAGGAGTCATTCCTAGTGAGAAGCACCGTCTTGTCAAAAAATGGCCTCCAATATTTTCGTAGATTGCTCGTTTTTGACAAACAAAAGCTAACATATCGATCATTATGACTGACCTTAGTTTGTTTTCCTAGTAAACTTTACACGGCAATGCCATTGCGGTGTTTATTTTAAATATTTACTAACTTGCTCACCAATTAATTGCGTAGCGTGACTATGGAAGGTCGCTACCACAAAGAATATGCTGTAAAGCTCTAGGAAGTGAAGATGGGCGGGCTTTTTGGGGAATTTATTATTTTTTAACAATGTATATACCTGACAGCGATGTGGAAGAGTTTTTGACGCCATATTTTAGTTAGTTGTAATTAGCGTAGGGTTTTATTATTATTATTATTTTTAATTTACTTTAATTATAGTTTCAAGTTTAATTAAATAATAAATATATACCTGAACACATACAATACAACATACAACATAAAATACTACCTTCTGCCAATAGTTTCGCTCGCGTGAATGAACAAAATATATAGCCTATATAACCAAGTGTTATTTTTTTTTAATTATTTTATAATAACATTCATCTGGTGACAGAATTGATCAGAATCAGTTTAGTAGTATCTGAGATAAAAACTTTATCTCTTTAAAATATTAATATCAATAGAAAAAACATTAATAGAGAAATGATGCATAGGTGTAAAAAAAATCTCTTCCAGCATACCTGCGATAGGAGCGTCAGTACAACATTTTTGTAATGTATGTTAGTATTTTTGACGCTTCATAAACATGTAAGTAAACCCATCATCATCATCATATCATGTGAATTTACTTATACACATGTTTATGAACACACGCACCCACAATACAGGAGTAAGTTATTATTGATTGTCGTAATGTTTTTCAAAACACAAAAAAAAAAAAATTTACTTTGCGGCACGTGTGCTCCATCGTTGGCCACATAATAGCTAATAATCAGGCGAGATAGAGGGCAAACGCGAGCCTATGAATAAAAAATTTTAGTTACCAGTCGGTTAAAAAATCGACCCTAAAACTTAATAGTTTTTCAATCTACATGTACTCGATTTACCTAACACCTTTCATAGTCCCTTCTACCAGCTGTAATATATATCTGATAATATTTGCATTATCGTATGTTCTGTGTAGATTTAATCTTATCTTTGATAAGGGTGTGTGTATACACAGAATTAACTTCCTATTTGATTTCTGAAATTATCTGCACATAAGTACCTTATACATTATCATAGGATAATCAGCCTTACATTTTTTTCACTGTTAGGCCTTTTTTTTTCGATGGGAAAAATCATCTTATGACAACCCCCGCTCTTGGGCGGAGCGGGAGATAGTGTCAGACTCTTACTGACTAAAAAACCCATCCCGTTCCTTCAAGCTTCACTGCTAGGCCTCAAAACTCCTCTATACGAGGGAATGGGCCGTAATCTACATATTTTCAATTTCTGGTTCTAGGACATTCACACAGGTTTTCTCACGATATTTCCCTTCACCGTTATGAGAATTACCTAATAAATACACCATTCTGTCTGGATTGGAACCCATGAGACACAACCTGTAAATCAGAGCCATTACCATTGAGCCACTAGTGGTTAACTATACCTTATATAACCATTTTGTTTGATAGATCGGTTTTGCGGAGATTTATTATGACACCTTCGTCCATTCATCATGATCACGTCAGCCGAAAGACATGCATGCGCCTTTCAAATTCAATGAATTTTCGGTAACTTGGATCTCAAGATACTAAGATCTTTTTTATCACATAAAGAGCTGGTTTTCCGTTTACACAGTTTCCCAAATAAGTTTGAAGTAATGTTGTCGGCAGTGTGCCCTGCCGGTTTTGGCAATTGGCAGAGCACATTGCTCGTAGCTCGTAGAACAGATGGTCGATGGGGCCAAAAGGGTGGCTATTACGCATCGGAAAATGTGGTGGATGCGAGACGTACAGGATCGGTCGTTGTGGCGACACTTGGGGAAGCCTATGTCCAACAGTGGACGTATTTAGGCTGAAATTTTGATCCCCCTTCCGGCTCCACAAAAAAAACGGTATGTTTTGCAAACAGACTACTAAATACTTTATTAAAGAATTATCTACGGAAACATGTAGGTACCTAGCTAAATGAATTCGTCGTAATTACATACCTACCTAAGTTGTGACACCGAGTTTCCCACATACCTAATTAAATAAATCATATTTAAATACATGCAAATAATCTTAATCTACATAAAATGTTGACTATAGTCTAAGTATAAAGAGGCCCCTAATTAAAAATTCTGCTCTATAACTGGGTAGCTACCCATTGGGAAAATAGAATTGTTGTCAATTAGTGGACCACTTCAATCATTTTGTTAGATATTTTTTGTTTTTTTTTGTTCTATTACTAGCCAGAACTAATTTGAAAAAATAGATGGATTGTGTGAGAAGTGATATGAAAAAAAATGGGAATTAGTGATAGCGTGACGAGTGACAGGACAGAAAGGAAGAAAAAATCGTGTTGCACCGACCCAAATAAAACGGGACAAGGGCAGGAAGATGATGATCATATAGATGCCAGAACTAGTTTATAAGGGCTAGTATAATTTCAATGGGTAGCTCGTCATCCAGACCGAACCTGAGTCGTCGACGGCGCCGGCGCGTAGTGTTCGAAACGCACCTTCAAGAGATATCAGCAAACCGTAGGGACTGCCGGGGATTTGTAGATAAGAAACCCGCGATCCTAGAACGCAAGGGCAACTGAAGGACACAGGCGTAATAACAGCCTGACACACCCTCCTGCTCCACCCTAGAGCGAGAAGTCATTGGATGAATTCCTACCTCTAAAAACAGGGTCTGTGCTATTTAAGATCTATTCCCAGTCTTGAATGGAATACTCTTTGATGGTCATACTAATCTATTTAACAATGGTTACCAGAATAGCTCACATAACTAAACCTATCGTTTTCACAATCACATGACAAGTCCCAAAACTCAACATACCCAAGACCTGCACAGTTCTTCTTCGAAATCCATGATTTTCACGAACTATTTACACAAATTCACACGTTATCCGTCACACACGTCCGTCCTTGCCAAATTCTATCTGCTGACTGCGTTTAATTCGATAAAGGGCGATAAGCGCTTGCGCACGGATGTGTTTAACAACGAAACGGCTTGACACTGCCGAATTTATCCATATATATAAAAGCAGACACTGACTGACTGACATATCAACGTACAACTGGAACTATAAGGCCTAGGAGCGTGAAATTTTGCAGATTTTCTTTTATGACGTAGACGAGCACCAAATGAGGATTTTCCGAAATTCACCCCATAAGGGCAAGAAACGGGGGTCCAAGTTTGTATAGAGAAACCGACTTTCACGCAGACGAAGCCGCTGGCAGAAGCTAGTTTAATTCATTAAACCCTAAGCGAACGCCAGTATTCACTCTTATTGTCATTCTATTGTGTCTCTAATTACAATAGTGAAAAGGTTTAAAAAAAAATACTAGGTTTTTTTTTATGGTGGGAAAAAATCATGCATTGACATCCCCCGCTCTTAGGCGGAGCAGGAGATAGTGTCAGACTCTTACTGACTAAAAGACCCACCCCGTTCCTTTTAGCCTTCATACCGGGGCTCGAGCGCCCTTTCGGATAACCCTGGCCCCAGTAGGCTTCGACCCGGCTGGGTCCCTGCTAAATTACTAGGTTTGATAAAGGACCAAGTTTGGTTTTAAAACTGTATGAAAACTTGCCTATTAGTTTAATAGCCTTGACCGATAGTGAGTCTCAATTAACTAAGTGACGTCATCGTCAGGTTCATTAAATTGAACGTAGATAAGACGACTAATGTTGATTTTAAACATTTTTTTGTTTGTTAGGTTGGTATGAACGTTCAAGCGGAAAAGCGTGTTGATAACTTTTATGCACTAATGCGTAAAAGATGTGCAGCGCATCCCTGGTGCGTAGGCTAGGGTGTGAGCCAGTCCCAGCGGCATCTTGGGCATGATTGCTGACAGGCTGGACTGCTATGTAGATAACTACATAGTAGTAACGTTCCTCCAGTATCTCAGTTGGAGTGCTGAAGCAATGATCATAAGCCTACTGGGGCCAGGGTTATCCGAAAAGGCGCTCGAGCCCCGGAATGAAGGCTTGAAGGAACGGGATGAGTTTTTTAGTCAGTAATAGTCTGACACTATCTCCCGCTCCGCCCAAGAGCGGATGTTGTCATTGGATGATTTTTCCCATCGAAAAAAAAAGCAATGATCATAATCAGACCATTAAGGGCCAAGCGCCCGAAAAGTGCCATAAAACAGTGATTTTCTGAGGCCTACTCCTCCGTAACGGCTAGGTCAATTGGTTTGAAAAAAATATATGTTTATCATAGATTCATGAACAATAATATCAACATTTGATTTTTTCGTGCAATTAATACTTTTGTCAAAAAAAAATATTTAGCAACTTCGCAACTTTTCGCAACTTTTCCCTACTCCTTCGAAACGGCTTGGACCTTTAGAAACATTTTTACACATAAAAATTGGTGGTTAAATAGTCTTCAAAGTGAACATTGCATATGTAAATCAATCAATATCTCGCAGAGAAAATGGATTAAAAGCGCTTTCCGGGCGCTGCTGGCCGCAAATAAATACACAGATTTGCGTACTGCCGCGTAGGCGAGTGCGAGAGTTGCGTTCACATAATTTCGGCCAGATGGTTCATGGGACTATACGCCTTAAATAATTATTTTATTGTGTATTTTAATATCATTTGTGTCACTTAGTTGTAAGTTTTTTTTTTTACTGTGGCCGTGGGTTGTGCGAAAGAGAACCTCGGGGCCTGAAACGAAGGCAAAGAAGGGAGAAGTGGGTTTTAGTCAGTTAAAGTCTGACTCGCCCTCTCAGCTCCGCTCAAGGGCGGGAAAAGTCGTTAGATGATTTACCATCGAAGAAAAAATGTTTGTATAAATTGTTACTAGCACTATATGTATGAGTCTTATTGTTACACGAAATAAAGAATATTATTACATCATGATGTCCTTTTTTGGTAGATAAAAATCATCCAAATGTGGCCACAGCAGGGTTCCAGCCGGTTCCAAGCCTACTGGGGCCAGGGTTATCCGAAAGGGAACTCGAGCCCCGGTATGAAGGCTTGAAGGTACGGGGTGGGTTTTTTAGTCAGTAAGAGCCTGACACTATCTCCCGCTCCGCCCGCGGCCAGCGGGCAAGGTTCTATCTATATCATGAAATGCCACCATTTCATGAATTTGCCTATTATAGCCATGACATATGAACAATATTATTCAAAATTACAGCCCTTCTAGGGCAATCGGGTAAAAAGCTGTAAGTCACTTACGACTTTTGTGTGATTGTCCAAAAACAATCTATTCTTTACCTATCAACTACTCGTATGACGCTATGTTATAAATAAGTAAAAAAAAACATTTAGATTTTTAAGTTAATAATTAACATAGACAAACCTTTGACAAACATCATAATATCAAAATAAAGGCACATACAACATACTTGCATTAAAATTTGAAAGAAATATGTAATAATAGACAATATTTATTTTATTGTATTTATTTTACTATCTATAAAAACATCTGCTCTCTACTTTCGTCATTATTTTTTCAATAATATTTTCTTTACTTTAAAACCGCTGTATAAATACTATCATCGATTGGTTATGGAAGATCGAGGATTTTTCACAGGAATGGAACAAATCAGTTTTAATGCATTATTGGCTATTAGTACCGCTTTATTGAGTTACAAGGCGTATCAACCGTTTGAAATAATATGTTGAAAATGTACGTAATCTTGGATTAGAAGAAAATTATGACCCTTTTTAGGAAAAAACGGCGTAAGCGACAGTTTATCTTTTGTCACGAATGGAAATTCTTTCTATATCTCTAAAAACCTGATTGGATTAGGCACTAATAACTATACGAGTAATTTTCAGTTACAAAAGAAACTCAAACGTTTTTCTTCCTGATAAAAACGCAAACTGTCGCTTACGACGTTCTTACTGAAAAGGATCGATATGTAGTGTTATATTACTGTAATTTATCATATAAGTATAAACCTTCATCAGTCTTTTGGCGAATACAGCATTAAAATATACTCAGTAGTTGTTTTTGAGTATACCGCAAACAGACAGACCGACACGGTTTGTGGGGTGTAGAAGATGCAAGTGTAAGTCACCAATACAGGGTTATTTGTAAAACACTGGCAACCTCTCACGACTATGTTACTAACACCATAAACAACCACTTTTGTTTTTTTTGTTTTTTTAATTCTGATAAACTAGTGCTTGACTGCGATCCCACCTGATGGTAAGTAGCGATGCAACCTTTGATGGTGAGGCGCACTAGTTTATTAAGAGCCTATTCACTCTAGCCTTGAAGACACCCAAATTATAATCGGACGGGAAGACCGCAGCAGGCAGACTGTTCCAGTCCTTCGACGTACGCGGTATAAACGACGAGGCGAAACGCTTAGTCCGGACCGTAGAGGTTTCAACAACGTAAGGGTGAATATTCGCCGTACGTCGGTTTGTCCGATGGTAGAATTGCGATGGCGGAATCAAGTCATGCAATTCCTGCGCACACTCTCCAAAATGCATCCTGTAAAACACCGATAGGCTGGCTACTCTACGCCTACGCTCAAGGCTTTGAAGGTTGGACTTAACCAAATCTGGATCACCAATTAGCCTCTTTGCACGCCTTTCCACCGAGTCCAAAGCTGCCAGGTAGCATTTTGCAGCACCAGCCCATATGTGACTGCAGTACTCCACACACGAACGGACCTGTGCTTTGTATAACATCAAAAGCTGTCCCGGTGTGAAGTACCGCCGGACCTTTGCAAGAACGCCCAGCTTCCTAGCAGCTACCTTGGCTTTGGACTCAATGAACCGCCCAAAGTTAAGGTCTGAGGGAATTTCAACCCCCAAGAGCTGAAGGCGGTCGGTGTACTCCAGGGATAAATTCCGAAAAGTAGGAACCAAGGTGCACGGGCTCCTTTTCGCAGTGGAAAGACACGCTTGTGTTTTGGCGGCGTTGAATCCCACTAGATTGGCTTCACCCCACTTGGAGACTGCCCGAAGTGAGATATTCGTTCGCTCTACCATAGCCTCTCTTTCGGACCGGATTAGCTCCTTACTAGCCCGAGCACTGGGCAGGTATCTCTACAACTGTGCTGTCATCTGCATACCCATAGATACCGGGCACCAGCAGATCGTTGATATGCAACAGGAAGAGAGTTGCAGAGAGAACAGACCCCTGAGGAACTCCGGCATTAATCGTCATGGGCTCTGATGAGCATCCGTCGACAACAACTCGGAGAGACCGTTCACTCAGGAAGTCTTTTACCCAGTTTAACAGACCAGGGGAAATGCCATACGCTGGAAGCTTACTCAATAGGTTAGCGTGCCATACCCTGTCGAATGCCTTCGAGACGTCTAAGGAAACGGCAATCGCTTCCCCATTCCTCTCGAGGGCCTCGCCCCACAAGTGGGTGGCATAAACCAGTAGGTCCCCAGTAGACCACTTGCGGCGAAACCCGTACTGTCGGTCACTGAGGAGATCGTTACCTTCCAGGTATGCCATGAGGCGCGAGTTCAATACACGCTCCATAATCTTGCAGAGTATGGAGGTTACCGAAATCGGCCGATAGTTGGGAGGATCGGCACGACTGCCCTTTTTGGGCACGGGTTGCACATTGGCAAGCTTCCAGGACTTGGGCACTATACCAGTCCTAAATGAGAGGCGATACAAGCGCGTCAATACAGGAGACAACTCGGGCGCACAAGCTTTTAGAACAATCGCTGGTATATTTTGTTCTATAACTTTTAAAAATTTGTCCATATTTTAGTTCATCAGATTTTCATACAAAAATAAAAATATTTAGGTAATTTGAACGTTCTAAATATTACAAAGTCTATGCAAAGCAAACGATAGTACAATAGCGGAAGGGAGTGGGGATCAGGCGGCGGAGTGCTTGAAGCGCTTGCGTCGCGTCATACAGATGTAGGTGACATGTGTTAGATAGAACAGCGAAATCTTGAAGGTTTGTTTTTGGTAAATGAATTATGTTTTGTAAAAAGTCATAGAACAAAAGTTGTTGTTTATGATGTTAGTAACACAGTCCTGTAAGGTTGTTATTGGTTTTACAAATAATCCTGTATAATTGGCCAAAAGGTATAAAAATGGATACTAGCCAAATCATAAGGCCGAAATGCCAATACCAAAGAACTTATTACTCAGTTGCGAACAGTGACCTTGACTTTTATTATTGTAGGCTCATTTTTGCTCAAAATCTCAAATTATGGTTGTCAGCGATGATATGGTCAACGACTAAAGATCGGCGGCTCGCTATTTTGCTAGAGTATCATCAAATAATTCCTCTTTCTCTGAGTGAGCCAGAGGAAGGGTCAGACTTTTGCTGACTAAAAACTATCTGTGTTTCTTCAGTTTCCCGTAGCGTTCCAGAGGGCCACGGTAACTTTTTTTTTTATAGTGGATAGGCTCGCGTTTGACCACTATCTCACCTGATGGTAAGCGATGATGTGGCCGACGATGGAACACGCTTGCCTAGAAGCAATCTTTCACTCTTGACTTAAAGAACCCTAGGTTATAGTTATCAAAAAACACAGTCTCCGGCAGGGAATTCCACTTAGCTGTACGTATAATGAATGTGTGCCCAAAACGCTTTGTACGTATGGGTGGGATGTCCACCATGTACCGGTGGCGCAACGCCGTACGTCCTGTGGTCCGATGATGGAACGGACTTGGTGGAATTAAGTTGTGTCTAACTCCTTCAAACGCCCTGACAAAAGTATACACACTATATTTTCAAAGAAAATCATTTTCTCTATACAGTTTATCACGTTGTTTGTTTCAATGTAGAAAGCGGCGGTGATAAGTTTGATGTCAATGCATTTAATATAATAGTGAGGTCACGCGCTCCCCTTATCTCTCAGCGGGTTAAGGGTCAAGATCACAGTTCTGCTGGCTCCAGAGGTCAGCAGATTCAAGATGAAATAATTAGATAGAACCAATTTAAAAAAAAGAGATTTGAAAGTAGGACTTATGCCTTCCTTATGAATTGGCAAGAAGTGGCTCAAAGCCGGAAACAATGGAGGGAGGCCTTTGCCCAGCAGTGGGACAGTATAGGCTAGATATAATCTACACTAATTAAATATAATAAAGAGGTAGTTTGTTTTAATGTTTTTTAGGGTTCCGTAGCCAAATGGCAAAAAAATTCCGCACTTATGGATTCGTCATGTCTGTTTGTCCGTCCTTATGTCACAGCTACTTTTTTCCGAATCTATAAGAACTATACTGTTGAAACTTGGTAAGTCGATGTAACATTTTGTGAACCGCATTAAGATTTTCACACAAAAATAGAAAAAAAAAAAACAATAAATTTTGGGGGTTCCCCATAATACTTAAAACTGAATAAAAATTTTTCATCCTACCCCCATACGTGTGGGGTATCTATGGGTATGTCTTCAAGAATGATATTGAGTTTTCTAATATCATTTTTTTATAAACTCAATAGTTTGCGCGAGAGACACTTCCAAAGTGGTAAAATGTGTGTGTGTCCCTAACTTCTAAAATAAGACAATGATAAAACTGAAAAAAAAAATATGATGTACATTAGACATTACCATGCAAACAACCACCGAAAATTGGTTTGAACGAGATCTAGTAAGTAGTATTTTTTAATACGTCATAAATCTTAAAAAAAAAAACACTGTTATTAAAACATCGATCAAAGTTACAACGAACTACAAGAACTTTTATATTATGTTACTTGCTGCTACGGAACCCTCCATGGGCGAGTCCGACTCGCACTTGGCCGGTTTTTTTTTATTTTGTAGGAGGTAATCTCTGAAAATACTGGTGCGATTGCGAAAATTGCGGGGTTCCATTTAGGTCTACCGATAGGCTTTGGCCAGTACAATTTTGCTGACATCTCTTTGAGGCGCGCGTGGGAACACTACGCGCCGTCGACGACTCAGGCTCGGTCCGGATAGTTAACGGACGGCCAGACAGTGAGCTATTCATCGCTCGTCGTCCGCAACTTATACTTATACAAATTACTTCCAAAAGAGAAACCCGTAGTCCTAGAACGCAGAGGGCAAAGAAGTATAGGTGTGGTTTAACCAATAAAAGTCTCGAGGCCCTCTCGATCCACTCTAGAGCGAAAGACATCATTGGACGATTTCCCACCTTAGAAAAAAGTGTATAAGTGCACATAAATTAATAAATAGTATCATTATTTTAGATTAGTTTCACAGTTTCAGTGCGCAAAGAATCACAGAATTTTTATTCATAAAACTCTTAGAACCTTGAACAACCATCAATTTATTTGCTTTGCCAACCGACAGTCCTTTTTATGAGCTGTCTATATAAGTTATCAACGGAAGGTCTCTGTGGCAATTACTACAACAAAAGGACGCCATTACATTCTGATAAGTTTTATGAGTTAGTTATCAGGAAAGAACTACCTAATTGCAAGGTGAAACTCCACATACAGATCCACCAGAGGCCGTTCACCCCGTTGTCAGGTCAACATCAAGTTTTATATACCAAAGTGACATCACTAGACAACTGATAAACATACACACTTATATTTATATACATTTTTTTTATTATTATTGATAGGCTTGCGTTTGACCACCATCTCACCTGATGGTTAGCGATGATGTGGTCGACGATGGAGCACGCTTGCGTAGAAGTAACCTATTCACTCTTGACTTAAAGAACCCTAGGTTGTAGGTATCAGGAAACACAGAAATACATTCATATTACAGATAAATTACACCCAGACACAGAACAAATGGTCGTGCTCATCACACAAACATTTGTCCTAGGTGGGAATCGAACCCACGACCTCCGGCTGTTATGCCCGAGGTCAGGGCCACTAACCACTAGACCAACAGGCTAGTCACTCCTATGACTCCGATGTCTGTCTATTTGTTATTAGGCTGTATCTCAAGAACCATTATAGCTACGACAATTGAAATTTTCACAGATGATTTATTTCTCTTGTCACAATAACAGCAAATACTAAAAATAGAATAAAATAAAGTAACAAGTGATGTTTTATTTGTGCTATGCTTCGGACGGTACGGAATCTTTCGTGCGCCAATCCGACTCGCACTTGGCCGGTTTTTTTTAGACGTAGTCATTAACTCATTACATATCGGTAGACAGCAATATGAAGTTTCACCAGTTAAATCATTTTTATCCTGTATATTTTCTATGAAAAAAAAACCCCTGCTGTGTGTAGCGGTTCATACGTCATTTATACACACTATAGTTTGTGCTCTATACACGTGCCAAACGTCATCGAGTTGATTTCCCGCGCAAACGACCATAGACTAAAGAATTGTTTATGATAATTAGATATTTATTACGAGTTACATTTCACGAGTAGGGTTATCATTTTTTTTAATCGTTTCAATGATAACTTTTAATTATTTTGTTTTTTTGAAAAGTTACCTACATACTAGTGTCTGTTTGTAATATCAAAATATTTTGTTTACTACATTAGG
This sequence comes from Mythimna albipuncta, assembly GCA_929112965.1. Classification (NCBI taxonomy): domain Eukaryota; kingdom Metazoa; phylum Arthropoda; class Insecta; order Lepidoptera; family Noctuidae; genus Mythimna; species Mythimna albipuncta. Next base: position 18,673,796 of record OV815979.1, on the reverse strand, counting down.
ACACCTATTTATTTGATACCTATAACAAAATACATTTTTTTTAATTTTTGTCTGTCTGTTTGTATCGGCTAATCTCCGAATCAGCTAGACAGATTTTGTGAAGACTTTCACTGACAGATAGCCGATGTTATACTGAGTAACTTAGGTGAGGTACTTATATTTTAGATAAAGAATTAGATTTCGGTAAAAAAAACTTCTATAAATTGTAACCAAATAACATTGGTGTTTTACAAGTTTGACGCGAACGAAGTCACAGGCACCTGCTATCATATTATACATAACTTAGCACTTTGACATTAAAAAAAAAAACCTGTTCTTTTTCGTATACTTAACAAGTTATTTTACTGCTTGTTTTAAAACGATTTTCATATAAAAACACAGACACACGTTATAAAGAAAAAAAAAACAGAAGTTCTGCTAATCATATGTTTACTGTGTCACGTTGATTGTGGTACAGCAAATTGACATCAATATAGTGCGCAGTTGAGCGTATGACTCTAGAATAGACCTATTATTATCTATGGTTACATAACAACCACGCTAAGGTTGTCAGTACTGAATGAATGAGACGTTTTAAATAAACTACGTCAGTAACATACCATGGCGTACGCAATTATTTTATTTATTATACTATATGCCACTAAGAAATATTTACTTAGGTGGAGTTATAATAAAAGTCTGATGCCAGCTGCGTGCAATTAAATTGTACTTTTATTATTTGTTGTTTATTTGATCAATGAATGACACTACAATTGCTATTTTTAATTACCGCTTAAGTTTTCACAGAGTGCACTATGTAAATTTCAATTTTCTGCATATTACGGTTAAAGAGATACAGCCAGCTGACAGCCAGATGGATGTACGGAATGCGCCTCAGCCAAGTCTCAATCTAGGTTTTGTAGCCGCTCCGGGCAAAGATAATTTTCGCCGCCCTAATAGGTACACAAAACCATGTAAGTCATGAGTCTGAAGTCTTAAATATTTCCACTATCCAACCTGAAGGTTGGAAGATGGCACATTAAATTCTCAACCTGCTAACTTGGGTGTGGATGGCTAATGGCTAGGTTGGAAGATAGGTATAAGTCAATTTTGCCGCCCCGAATTTTTTTTCTGGGCAAATTTACGTCTTGCCCCTCCTTAGATCGGGGAATCCTCAGCAATCAGTGGCAGAAATAGCCATATAGCAAGAGTAGCAAATGACCCCACGAAATCAGGGGCCCCGCGCATTCAGGGATCCTGTACTTAAATAAGAAAAAAAATCTATGCAAAATACATATTTTGAAATCCGAATGATTATTTCATTGAATATGATAGTCACTCTAAGATTTCCCTCATTTTGTAATTTTCTTGTATCATTCGCAATCTTAAAATCCACCAGTTTATTGAAAATGAGAACAATAGTAGCTACTAAATAGGTTTACACAGGGGCCCTTGGTCAAATTTGCTACAGGCCCCGCGCTAGCTTAATCCGCCACTGAAGCAATAGGGTTACGTTGGCCCCCATTGTGTATGAAATCCTAAAAAAACAACAACTTTTTTGCATTGCAATAACTTTAATTTTGGTAGTCGTTATTTTTGGTATGGTTTTTTAAATGCATCTGAGTGTACCTACAAATCTTTTTTTTTGAGTTGGAAAATCATCAAATAAATTCTCCCGCTCTGGTTGCAGCGAGAGAGAGAGTCAGACTTTTACTGAATAAAATCCACCTGTGTTCTTTGAGTTGCCTTTTGCATTGCAGGGTTGCGCTAACTCTTTCGAACAATCCCGGTAACCCTTGACTGTACAAAGTTAGGTAGATTTTACAACCAATAGGCAGTCAGTAGTGGTGGTCCAGTAGCAACGAACCCGAATTACAAATAATAGGTAGCGAGTTCAAACCCAGCCAGGCGTATTACTTTGTCTAATTTATTCCATCACCACTGCTTTTAAAACGGTGGAAACCGGCCATATCTTAGGACCAAAAGTTCATACTAAGTCCGCGTGGTATAGGTTCGCTTTCGAAAGGAAATCCCGGCTCTGGAAACCGGAAAGGCAACGAAGGAACTAGGACTGGGTTTTAGCCAGTAAAAGTCTGACACACCCTCTTGCTCCGCCCAAGGGCGAGAGACGTCATTGGATAATTTCTCACTTGAAAAAAAAAGTCCTCGTGGTGGATTAGCGGCCATACCCTCTCCTAGAGAGGAGGCCTCATTCCCAGCAGTGGGAATATTATAAAGTTGATTATAAGCTATCAGCCCTGACTGGCCTTGCTAACTAATTAATCTTTTTACTACAAGAGAGCTATTTTCGTACCTAAACCGTAAACTGACACAAGATAAGAAATATCGCAATGATTACAGTTATCAATATCTTCCTAAGTGGCTGATACTAAGGGTCATTATTACGAGGCAGTTAATTAGATAACATTTGATAACAACACGAGCTAAGAACTGGTGATTTGATAAACAATATTAAACTAACTATGCGGAGTTAACGACGGAGTTATAAACACATAAATGGGACGTTCTTTTTTATCGAAAAAAGTGTGACGGAGGTGTGTTCTGTCATATCTGTCAAAAAATAGAGTAATATCTAATAACTAATTTAAAGCCCTCCAATTAGAGATGTGCCGTTGTCGGCAATATTGCCGTAAAGTGGGAGTATTGGTGGCAATATTACCCGAAGTATGAATATTGGTGGCACTATTACCCGAAGTATGAATATTGGTGGCAATATTACCAGAAGTATGAATATTGGTGGCAATATTACCCGAAGTATGAATATTGGTGGCAATATTACCAGAAGTATGAATATTGGTGGCACTATTACCCGAAGTATGAATATTGGTGGCAATATTACCAGAAGTATGAATATTGATGGCAATATTACCCGAAGTATGAATATTGGTGGCAATATGACCCGAATATGAATATTGGTGGCAATATTACCCGAAGTATGAATATTGGTGCCAATATTGCCAGCAATATTCCCACTTCGAGCAATATTGCCGGCACCGGCACATCTCTACCTCCGATAAAAATTATGTAGTATGTATTGTACTTATAAACTTAAAGTAAAAGAGAATTGAAAAACACTTCAAGTTTTTGTGTCAACAATTTTTGGTTTTAAGGGAAATTCTTCAATTCAAATTTTCTTATGTTTTTCGCATTTTGCAGGTAATTTTCAAGTTGCATATTGATAAAAAGTATAATTTGCCGTAACTATACATTATTTTTAGTATATGAGAAACCCGAAACATATGTCTAGTATTTTTATGTACAGAATCTATGTACAAAATTTCATAACTGTCTCATGAAAAATCACAAATTTATAATTTAAGCTTGTTATGTCAGCAAAAATACAGGGTTATCCAGGCGACTGAGGAGCTCTTTTGCACTTTCACACAGCAGTTTGCTGGCGCTTAATTCCCGCTATGACCTGCCGGGATCTGTGTTGTACGTAGTGTTGGTGGTGGGTGTCCAACTTGTAACCTTTTTCAATATTTTTGGGAAACAATACATTACTGATTCTGAACAAACTAAATTCAGATATCGCATAAACTAAAAATAATGTTTAAAAATTTCACTAATTGGACTAAGAAATGGAAATAGAATAACAAAATCATAAATAATTGTGAACACACAACTGCCAACCCTGATTGAGTATTGTATTCGCAAGTTCCTGTCCATTTAAATGGCATTGCAACTAGATACAAAGACTATTTTCAAGTTCGAGTCTATTATGGCTTAGGCATAATTTTCATATATAATATGGACCCCATCATAAATATGTAATCTCAACAATTATTTTGAATACAGTATGTTATCTCTATTTTTTCTGTAACTAATTGTTATTTTAAAAGCATAAAACGATTACATATTAATAATATAGGAAGCGATTTGCAATAATATGTAGATTTTTCAAATTGTTGAATTTTATTTTTTTGTGTTTATTCTATTGAAAAAAAAAAACAACTACTCTAACGTACCACTTCTAACAGCTATAAGCCTTATTTATACATGTACATGTGATTAGCTTACATCTAATCAGTGGATTAGCAGGTTCTTAGTTCAAAACTGTCCATAGAGTTTGAATTTAGAATACGCTTATCATTATTTAAAATAAGCATGTGGCTAACGAGTTTTAAAAGGCTGTGAAGATAAAAGAATTTAAAAAAAAATTAAGTTCTGCAATAGGCATGCTCGTCACGCAGACGCATCCAATGAGTTAATGAGAATCAGTAGTTCGCACTCATTCACAACCGCTATCAATTCGTGAACCTAACGACCTCAAAAGAACATTAGAGGACAAGAAAAACATTATTACTTATTATTCAAATCAAACAATGAATTTCAACCAACCTTGCTTAATAAATCCATTTCAGTAAACTACTTGTTCTTATTTTAAAAAAAAAAACAACACAAACACTATAGTACGTTCGTAATTCGAAATATTTGAGCGGGAGACGATGCGCGTTCTCACACAGAACGCAATGGCCGACTACAGACGGCTTGATTGTGACAAATAATATATAAGTAGTTGATAAGTTATCATCGTGGATGCGTCTGAACCATTATTAACTCACGATGATTTGAATTATTGTCTACAAGTGGCCATATACATAATCGATACTTACTGATATTTTATAGAGTTTTGGCACAAAGGCTTAAGATGCACTTGATAAATTCGTGCAAGTATCATTCCTATACCTACTGTACTACACTATTACTTACATATCATTACAAACTTGCATAAATTGCAGAAAAACATCAAACAACTTGTAATTACTCTAACCTTGGACATTGCACAAGCATATGCAACTAAAAAAGAATAAACAGAAAAAAAAGATTCTTCTATAAAAACAAAGTAAGGACCTTGTATAAAGCTACAAAATAATATTTGCAGTCGTACCATTGATTTCTGAATTAACCTGACACCTGTCAAAGGCATTACCTATAGTAGGCTTGACAAGTTCTTAAAACATACTTACTAGGTACTCAGAAATTAGTAGGCATTAATTTTCAGTTTTGTCTTGAAAGACCATTTTCTACTCGGTATTTATTTTTTTAATATACACTGAAACCGATGGCTCAAAGCAAGTCTTATCCTTTGTATAGACCGTAGTACCTAACATATTAATAATAATATTGATTTTGTCAAAATTACAACTTTGCACTCAAGCGAGGTGCTAAGTAAACTAGACAACAAAGACGGTAAATATACAAATCGTCTTCCGGAATATATTCGTAGTACCTACTTACTACAAGTCTCTTTAAGGCTACGGGAACATAGCAACTGATGGAACACGGGTGGCTTTTACTCAATATAACAGTGACTCTCACTATCTCTAATTCCACCTCCCAGAGCAGAAGTTCTTTGACGAATAAACAATGCAAAAAAAAGTGTGGTCTCTTTATCGAGACATCAGCCATGACATTCATTATCACGATCCTTTTGCCGTTATAGGTACGAATTTATTTGGACCCTTTGTTGGGGTACCATGGGATCTTCAATACATCACTGGAAAACTCAAATAGATAATGGGACACAAAAGCATATTGAGCTTTGACAACCAACTCCTTATCTCATAGAAAGTAATCATTAAAAGGCTTTATGCGAAGCGCCTGCGAATTAGCATAATACAGAAGATGCAAAACAAGAATTTGCGGTGTATTTCTGATTTATTTTACTTTATTACCAACTCTGCAATCTACGGGAAACTAATAATAAGTACTGTCACGGAGGAAATCCAAAAACACGCAAAAATAACCAGGAGGGACTGGAAAGGAAAATATTTAACTGGTGGCTGCGCTTATAAACAGAAGTAACTCGAAAAGGTTAAAAAGAAAAGACATAACATAACTCGATTGTAAAGGGGACGTAATAACTGATTAGATAGACGGCTCACTGAGGTCACGCTCAGCTCAGCTCCCTACCACAAATTAAAACTCCAACGCATTATGCTAAAAATAATTAAACTGCAGATTGGCAAATAAATAAGCCATCAAACTCTTAATAGTAGCCTCCTTTAAAGACGTATGGTCTCTCAGAGTCCATCCATCGTGTTCTTCCCCTACCCTTTCAGTAATTGAATATCTAGCAATAAATGAATTTATCTCTATTTGCGACCCGCTAGCTAAACTAGTACCAATTGAATAAGTGCACAGCAATAAAATACCAATTTGAGGTTTGACCGCAATTCAGCGGGACTGGAATAAACGAATCTGCTCAAAGATTCTTTTGTTTTAGGTTAAAAAAATATTCTAGATACATACATTTTTGGGGTTTTAGGACTCTAAAGAGATCATCAATCAAATTGGCTAAGGACTAAAGTAGAAATCATGTAGATCCCCAGTTTCCACACCAGATATTTTTCCGAACCAGTGTGAGGCTAGCATGAATTTACTATCTTAGGCAATTTTATCCTAATCTCAACTTAAATGACCCGAGTTCGACTTCTAGGGCTTTTGAGTTTTCTACGAAGAATTAATCTGAAGTTGGCTAAGTTTAGAAGATGGAGCCGTGAGGAGACACCGGGGATCGTCCCCGTGCCCCAGGAACCACGTAAACCCGTTGAATCTATCTCTCTTCGATTGTATCTATCTGATGTCCCAATTGACTATGAGAAAAGAGACACAAATTGACTATGAGAGAGAGAGAGAGTGACAAATTGACTATGAGAGAATAAAGAAACAAAGAGTGCGCCTGTATTACCACACTTGTACACTATAATATCTTCTACATATACCTGTATGCCAAATACACATGTTTTCTTTCTTTGTTACCTGCATACTTGGTTATATCAGTTAAGATTGGCTACTGTGATCGAAATTCGACCGGAAGGATCTTACGCGACACTCCTACACATACCCATAAACATAAATATGTATTTACATATGTAGTGAATCTCCCATTCATTCAGTTTTAGCTGAAAATACAGCTAGAACTACATTTAACCGACGCACACGTGTAATGCCCCTGATTTGTACGTAGACGATGTCGCATGGCGTGGCTCAAGTGTAGCTCTACAAGTCTAGTTTCGATATAAAATGTATGGAGACCGACGCGTCTAGACGTGTGGCACGTGTGAGCAGTGTAGTTCTAACCTTCAATTTTTCATAGCCCTGTTTAGGCATGCTTACGTTGCACAAGTAATATTTTCAGATACACAAAAAGGCGTGTTGGGTGTGTGTCAAAATTTTTTGATAAATCATCATAATGATGTCAGGATCGAATCGGTCATAGATTAATAATGATATCAGAATTGGTGGAAAATCTGTTGATCGAAGCAAAGATCAGTTTTTTATATCGCAGAAGCAAGTCTGAATGATAATGCATTTTCTGTCCGTGACTTGCAGAAACGTATTTGTCATTACATCAGATTTGCTGACACACCCACTTAGAGACTTTTATCTAGTAGCGGATGCAAAGATTGATAATGTTTTCAATTTTAACATAATAACGTCAGTGGCTGATTACGCATGCGCGAGGACTGTAGCTTTGACAAAATAGGTTTACCTATTTAGTACTATTATTCTGATTCTTATTCTCAATCGCTAATAGTTGAAAACCAGCGTCAGGCAACTACCACTGACTACCACGTAGTTGTCTAGCATTTTTTGCTGAACTGGACCTATTTAGCGCAGCCGTGAGACACACATTGTGTCAGTGTTTTTTTCTTTTTTGTCTAAAATTTTGTTTTTACAGTGTGTGTATCTTAATTTAAATTATTTTCCTTCCTTTCTTTTTCTTTTCTTTCAATAACTCCGTTGATTTTAAGATCGGGTAAGGTACGTGGAAAATACGGTAATGAGAGAAATCGAAGACATTGACTACAATATTCAATGAAATAACGAGCTGTATTCGGATATATTTACTTTGACCATCTATTTTTTTTTTTTTGCGGTCTAGTGCAGGGTCCCCAACGCGCGGGACCTGTAGAATTTGCTACTCTCGCTACATGGCTAATCCGCCACTGGGTATCGTGATCTACAAAATTCCGTTCACATCTTTCAGCCACTGCGGGATGCCAACTGAAAACCAGCATCGGGTGTCTGACGCCCAGAAAATACTGAGATTTTTTTTAGGTGGGAAAATCATCTAATGACATCCCCCGCTCTTGAGCGAGAGGGCGTGTCAGACTATTACTGACTAAAAAGCCACTCCTGTTCCTTCTTTGCCTTCATCCCAGGGCCCTGAGTCTCACTTTTACAGTGCCCGTGGCCCCAGTAGGCTTCGGCCCTGACATCTTGAGGCGCGCGTGGAACAGTATGCGCCGTCGACGACTTGAGCGCGGTCCAGACGGTTACCGGACGGTCGGACGGCGAGCAATGGGTAGTTCTACTAATGGATGATGATGATGCTGACCTGTCCTCACAAGCCATCGGCCAGAAATACCAATGTGGTCCCTCAGTTCACACGCACAAGAAATTTTGGGTATTATTGCCAGTAACGATGGCAAATTGTAAAATATTTTGTTTATCTTCAAAACTATTCTCTTGCCAGTTTATTGGATGTTTTAAATTCTATTTTTAGATTCCATAATCAATGTCGAAGCAGTAATTTCCTCGAGACCTTCACGAGGCGCCTACGGAAAAGTTAAAATAGTAGGTGTGTCACGATTCCGCACGAGGTGGCTAATCGCATTATCTGCACATTGGTGATGTTCGGAATCGGTTTGAAATTACTGATAGACTGGCATGCCGTTTGTTAAGGGTAGCATAATTGAGGACGAGGGGCAATTCTGACGGCTTCTTTCCAAGCCTTTGGCTTAAACTGAAGCACTGGACGCAACTTAGTGGTTATGTAAATACGGACAATTGTGGAGAGTTACAATTTTTTTATATGAAAAAGAGACGTAAAAATGTGTTTCCCTATTAACTGGATACCTGGTCTGTAACGTATGGTCTATTTTTGGGTAGGAAATCATCAAATAAGGTCCCCCGCTCTGGGTCTAGTCTAGCGAGAGGGAGTGCGGATTTGTACTGACTAAACCTACCTGTTTTTCCAGCGGCCCTTTGCGCACACACAGCTCTGGAACCTGTGGTATCTATTTCAAACAATCCAGGAGCCTTGGCAGGCATCAGCCCTAGCAGAACGGCGGAACTTCTCTGTTCTTATTGGACGGCGAGCTACTCATTACTTGCCGTACGTAAGACCGTGCGAATCACACTGCATCTCCCGACGACACTCAGAGCGGTTCTATGTTCGACTATATTTTTTAACTGTCACTACAGTTTATCCATAAAACTGTTTTTTCTTTTATTTTTCAAATAAAAAAAAAAAATCAAACGATGCCCTAATTTAAAAATAATTCCTGTACGTATCATGGGTTCACAAACAATATTTGTTCCGTACGGGAATCGACCCCGCAACACGCCACGCAGTAGCCAATCGTTCAACCACTGAGCTAACCATGCCGACAATAAAAAAATATCACGACAAATATCTACTTATTAATGACTTCGCTGAATCTTTGTTTCATCGCTATCATAATATAATTAATGAAAATGCACTTTTGGCGTAATTGTAATTATCCAAATAATTTTGATGTATAATTAAATCAGCTGATTTTAAACATTGATTACATAGATGCCTACTATACGTAAGTACATGTCAATCGAAAGTACCGATAAGTAATAATGCTATACAGGTAAAGAAAACAAAAAAAAAACATTTTTTTTTTCCTTCTTCCTTAAACTACCTCCCGTTGACTCTATGGTTTTTCCCGCCACACACAATTGTGCGTAAATCTTATGATTATGATGTAAAAATCATGCATATAAGGAAATAATGCTCATGCAGTCTTTATTATTTTACAAATAATATTAGAAAATATATGACATGATTTAAAATGAGTGTTAACACATAAGTTGACAATATTTTTTTCAATACACTTACTTTTCGCACGCACGCAATTTAGTGTCTTTTGTTTTTCGCACTTGTGCGGATAATTACGCGTGCTCACCCCCATCGCAATTGATTTGAATTGATTGTATTTATCGTATCAAGCTGGGCGCTAAACGACCCCTAGGAGTCGCGCGTCAACCTCCGTTTAAAAATTATATCTTCATATGTGTATTGAAAAACATCGTTTGACACACGTCGAATCCCGCCCCTGTCGCAATGATAAACTTTCTCCACTTATATCAAAATAATCATTGTTTTAGCAAAATAAAAGCTATTTTTTTCATAGCCATGTTATTATAGGGTAACGCCACCAATATAATATAAGTATTTATTGGGTTGTAATAAAATGAACATGCTTATATATTTTAATAGTTAAAAATATACAAAAGGTTAATAATGAAAATGAATATTAATAGAAAACTACCAAAGTAAAAGCATAGAAAATAAAAAGAACAATACTAGTCTAGGCTTCATTGTATGATTAAAAAAAATTATACTCTATGGTTTGACATAAATTAATTATTGGTTTCTGTGGGAAACATAAAAAAACATTTCGAAACAATACTACCTACACCATGATCCACATAAAAAATATAATTATATCTACACGAAATACATACACATATAAATGATAAATTGTTGTAAACTTTTACATAGAAGTAACATAGCCAAATAAGCTTACCGCTGGCTTCAGCCTGTAGTTATCAGCCTGAAAGTGTTGTGAATATTAAAGTAAATAAGCACCATAGACAACAGTTACATTTTAGAGAGTTATTGTTGCAAGAAGAGTGTAAGCAAACAGATCTTCTACATAGTGTGACCATAGACAAAGGTTCCAAGGTTTTCACTTTTCTTTTTTTGTGACTTGTGGATGGCAATAAATAGACTAGCTTCATAATACTACGCGTTCCAAATGAGAATAGGACCGATTCCTATGTTTTGACGTCTCGTCGAACTGTCAAATCGAAGAAATTTTAGCAAAATTGAAGAACTTGGAAATGAGTAAAATTGAAGAACTGGATTCTGATTAAACTTGTTTCGTTCACAGTTCATAAATAAATTAAATTTTTCGTAAATTAATTAATGTTTCAAAATTTTTGTCCTCGATTTGACAGTAAATCGTGACGTCAAAACATGGCGGGCGATCCTATTCTCATTTGGAACGCATTGTACACAGGACTATAATAATCTGGGGAATTGTCCATTGGTTTAGCAGAAGTACACTTCTGGCTAAACCGGCAAGGAATACAGACAAGATGTGCAGTTTAATTTTTAGATTTTAGTACCTGAAGTATATCTAATGGAATATATCTAGTGAATGCTGGCATTCCAATTCATTAAACCCCAAGGGAACGCTGGCGTTTGCGCATCTATTGTCTTACTATTGTGTCTCAAATTGACGGTTTTTGAAAGGTACAATATAATAATCCACAACTATCACACAAAGCCGTCTAGTCCCAAGCTAAGCAGAGCTTATGTTATGGGTATTAGACAACTGATAAACATACTTATATATTTCTAAATACATACTTAACATAGATAAATAATAATTAGACCCAGACATAAAAGAAATGATTTTGCTCATAACACAAACATTTGTCCTGGGTGGGAATCGAATCCACGACCTCCAGAATAGCAGTCAGGACTCAGGGTCACTAACAACTAGACCAACAGGCCAGTCATTTAATAAGAATAAAAAAGCGACTTTTTAGTTTATGGTATAAATCCCTCCTTTTGCGAGTCCAACATTATTTGGCCAGTTTTTTTCTAAAGACAAATCCTGCCAGTCCTGGAACCTTTGAATAAGGTCATCTTTTAATTATTTTATAGAAGCAACAGTTTATAAATACTGCCTTGAATATTATTAATATAAGTGAACACAACAAACAACATATTATTTCTAATATCACACAATTTTAGTACCGTAAAACGGGATGAATAGAAACTCAAGGGTGAAAAGAAACAAAACTTTGGTTTGGTTTTTCACTTTGTACCATATTAACGGCTTCTAACAAAGCATCAATTTAAAAAAATTACAATTCATTAACAAATTGGTATAGTTAAATGCTGCAAAAAATATTCAAATATCGAGAAAATACCCTTTGAAGTTTTGTTTCTATTTACCCTCAAGTTTCTATTCACCTTTCCATTTTACCTGGTAATTAATTAACTACCTGCAAAAATTATTTGTCATGTATGTAGGTAAGTTAGAATTAGGTATCTAATTTTCTCACAAACATGTGTATTTTGTACAAAATTGTGTGCAGGTAGTACATGTGCAATGATTTAGCACATTTTATAATGATTATCTCAGCTCAAGGCTAGGTAAGGCCTCTTCAAGGTAGGTAATCAAAACATGAACAACAAGTTTGTAAAAATTATTATTTTTTCATATAGTGAGTACCTACAAGAAACAAAAAAAAAATATGAACTACATTTTTCCAGCCGATTGTTTTAAATTACGTAACAATTTATTTGTTGAATTTATGCCAAAATCAAGTTTCCGGCTATCAGTTTTAAAAATAGGCGCCAAATATTTTACGCACTACTTTTTTTAAATGTCAAAGTCGACACGCGCAAAGCAGTGCTTCTGTTGTGCCGAGTACGTGGTTATTTATGTCTTAAAACTGTTTTATCGTGACCACGACATGCGCGTAAGATAGAAGCAAAACTTAATGATTTTATGTGACCCATCGTCGACCTCTAAGCCGTAGCAAGGTCATGGAAGATAAATAAACGCTAACAAACCGACTGGCACTCGCGCGATAACAAACGTAATTCAGTAACTCTATAGATAAAACTATTTGTTACCTTTTTATCTCCGTCAGACATTATTCCTTTATGTAATAATATAGATAAAATACTAGATAATCACAACAAACGGATCGCAAGACGAGAAATGCGGTGTTTTATTACCTACTTGTCAATTTTGACAGCAATTTTGACAAACAGGAACGCAAACAGATGATTTTTAAAAACGTTTCGTTTCATTGAAGTTTCAGAAATGCATAAAATGTCGTGAGATTTCAAAATAAACAAAAATATATAGAAAGATATATAATACCGTAAATATTCTGAAATATTATACAAACTATGAGAGATTACCCTTAGTCTATGCACGATCGATGGAGGTCAGTAGTTCTGTCGATATAAAAGAATTTTTTTTTGTGTCGAAAAATGGAAAAAAGCGTTATGGCCAACATATACGATCGAGCTCAAAAATGGAGTTGGGATTTAGAAGATTGAGCCACCTGGACATTTTGATTGAAAATGAGCTTATTTATTGGATTCTCCAGTAGATTAGGACAGTTAAAGCTTTCCATTCTAATCTTACATACAGAATATTACAACGAGAAGAACAAGTTACATATTGGTCATTATCTCGGATTTTTCATACACATCATCATGGGACACCAATAGCCTGGGGGCCCGGTATCATTGATGCGGCTGGCACGGCACCGTAGCAGCAACAAGTCAACAACACCCCTGTGTTGAAGGCAGCAAGTCCTTAATTATAACATCTGTATCTTCAAACCAGTACCACACTTCGGCAGTCATGCTTACAACCAATAGAGCAATACCTCCTGGCAGTCGAATACCCGACATTGCATTCCTGTGACCACGGCACCTAAAGAACCTGCGGAAAAAAGATTAAAAATACGGGAATTTATTAATCCTGCCACTTTAATTTTATGTGTATAGATTTACTATAACTTCCTTGAAGAAAGTCGTTCATTTTAATGGGTAGAAGAAGCAGTATCTAACGTAATGAAAGCTCCAACTTATATGTAAGGTACTTCATTTGTTAAGATAAAAGACATAATTATCGAGATTGTTTACTTATGTTTCGATAAGTACTTAAACAAATGGAGTAGGTATAGATACGTTCACATTAAGAGGATACAAAAAATATTGGCCAAGTTATAAAATCTTTCAGACAAGGTGCCTAAGGGCAGGAGACAATCTGAAAAATTGCTAAATGACCTGAAGAAAGTTCTCGACTTCACAGGATATGTTTGACGACCCATTTTCGTAACATCCAGAATTCCAGAAGTAAGTACCTACTAATAGTATAAAGATTTGTTTTGAAGAATTTGATTGGTTGGACGTGTCAATCTCAGGAACTACGTAGGTACTAATTCGAATTGAAAATTTATTTTAATTTTAGGTAGTTCTTTTATCGAGGAAGACGATAATCTCTATAACATCACGCTACGACCATTAGGAGCAGAGCAGTAACGAAAAGATGTGGGTGAAACCGCGTAGGACCGCTATGATAGACTTCAATTCTTTATTGTACTCAAGGTCATAACATAGGGAGATACAGACAGGCTAGACTTTTATAGCTATTTATATTATAATCAACGTTTATGGCATCATGAGAAAGAGGGCGGTCTCATTGTTGTATTGTGTACAAATAAGCTTAAACAGTATCCTAAAAGGTCGCGCTTTCATTAGACATAGGTACTATAGTATGCAATAACTTTATAAAATCTTTAAAACGTATAATAATAATTATCCTATGTGGCCTACTCAATATGATGTAATAACGTAGTGTTATTTACAAAATATTATAATTAATACATAACAAAGCGCCTGTACAAAATGTAGTTGCAACTTTTTACTTGAAATATTTTTGCTCGTCAAATTATTCAGGCGATGAAAAAGTAAAAAAATATTTTTTTTAATTTTGTAAATAATATCAATACCTCCGTCACCACCAGTTTAATTATGGAGGTACTAAATCACTTACGAATTACTAGTTTTATTAGACTTGAAATTCGTTATAGTTTTGGAGTACAAACATGGTCTAATGGCGGATTTATCGTGAAATTTCGTTTATACCATGCGAGGTACAAATAATTCAGCAATATAGTACTAAAACATACTAAATATACGTGGTAGAATCATTTAAATAAAAGAATTGGTCCCATCATGATAGGACGAACTAGACGATCCAGTTCTGTGACAATGGATTGCATAACAAAATGATTGAATTTTTGTTTTCATTTTTATTATTTGTGAGTTACTACTAACTTATAAGGTCTGAAATAAAGTTCTCCTAGAACCGGTTGGTTCTGCAAGGGACACCAGAAAAAAAACCGTCAGATTTATAACACATTTAATTACATTTATTTTTAATATAATAAATATCTTAATAACTAACAATCAGTGCGTATGTAGTAGCCACATCGCAGATTAGGGCATTCACGACTACGACTCGATAGCAAAAATACTGATTATATTACCTATAATATAAGATCTAAAACTTTGTATAATATAATAAGTTCAATTTTCTTTCGTAATATTTGAGCAATAGTGAAGTTTCTAATTCGAGACAAAATCTGTTTTTTTTTCTATCAGTATTTACAATAGGCCAATGTGATCTACAGGGTTATTTGTAAAACACTAATAACTTTGCAGGACTGTATTACTAACATCATAAACAACAACTTTTGTTCTATGACTTTTTACAAAACATAAGTCATTTACCAAAAACAAACCTTCAAGATTTCGTTGTTCTATCTATCACATTTCAACTCTGTGTTTTGATATACCTACCTACGTCTGTATGACGCGTAAGCGCATCAAGCACCCCCGCCGCCCGAGCCCACTCCCCTCCGCTATTGTACTATCGCTTGCTTCGCATAGACTTCGTAATAATTAGAACGTTCAATTTAAATATTTTTATTTTTGAAATGAAATACAATACATAAATAAATGAAATACTGACGAACTAAAATATGATAAATTTTAAAGTCATAGAACAAAAGTTGTTGTTTATGATGTTAGCAACTAGTCCTAAGAGGTTGCCAGTGTTTTAGAAATAACTCTGTATAACCGGGTACAGGCTGTTGTAAATATATGCAAGGTAACATAAAAGGAGCATTACAAGATGTGGACGCAAGGTGCGCACGAACCGAGCATGTACCTACTTATACATAGTTGATATACTCTGTTCGCGCGCTGTTGCATGTTAAGTTACAGTTATCTGCACCCGGCTTATGAAATTACTAATAGTTCGATTTGTATAGAATTTTAATAACTACCAACAAATGTGCTAGTTTCAGTCATAATACTTGATAGAGTTATTTTAGATTTTCTTTGCTTGTAATGATCCCAAGACCATAAACTAATCTTTCGCTTTTCCAACTGTTTTAATATCATAATTTACATAGATATCCTGACCATATAAAGTTAAATAAATACTGTGTACATAAAATAACAAAGAAAAAATCGCAAGTGCAACATACAATAATCCAGACAGTTTGCAAAACCAACTGTTTCGCAAAGTGGCTACAACATAATATATTCACAAAATCTAACATTTATTATACACTTATTACAATCATAAACAATTAGATGATGTTCGCAAAAATATCGCTTATATCGTTAACATTTATAAGGGTTCATTTATAAATATTGATAACAGATAAGAAACATTACAATGCGATTCAAATAAGAACAGGAATGACAATGGCCTCTATCTGTTAAATATTACTTAAAAGTACGATTTGCAAAAAAAAACTTAATAGCTCATCAATCAATTTAATCAAAAACATCTTGATTTGTTCACCCTATTTGATTTGATAGCATAACATAATCAGCCTTTTAATGTTCCCACTGCTGGGACTTAGGCCTCCTCTCTGGGAGAGGGAATGGGCCGTAATCCACCACGCGGGCCCAGTGCGAGTTGGTGGATGTCTTTGATAGATATGACATCATAGCATGCCAGGCATGACGCCTGCGTTGCGAATTGCGTCAAAAGCGATAATATCGCGAAACCGACCAACGCACAACGTCACATGTATTACTCAATAGCTCTTATATTTTGTGACTATTAAATTTAGTCGGATTAGCGATATAATCGCTTTTGACGCTTTTCGGAACGCAGCGTTAATAGGTCCTATTGTTACTTGAATCGCATAGTACCATTTGTAGTTTAAAGCAATGTTTATAATAAACCCTTTTATAATATTGTAGACACTGAACATCAATAATTCTACATTCAATATAACACCAGAATAGATAAAACAGTAATTTAACTTTACCCATAAAAAAAAATGAAAACGCAATCGTTGATGGTTATAGTTTATTAAGAGCCAATTCACTCTAGCCTTGAAGACGGCTATTATAATCGGACGGGAAGACCGCAGCAGGTAAATCATTCCAGTCCTTCGATGTACGCAGTATAAACGACGAGGCAAAACGCTTATTCCGGACCGTAGAGGTTCCGAAAACACATTTGAAAGGGCTTCATATATACTTTTTATATAGGCTTGTAACAAGTAAGATAATTCGTGCTATATATTTTATTATTTGTATATAAAGTTGAACTACTGTTTTATCTATGTCGTGACTCTATACAAGGTATCTATTGAAACTGGTGTGAAAAGTATTATTTATGCATTTTTACAGACACATAACAAGCATACCAAACTACTGGAAAATGTCTTTTAAAAAATACAGTGCAAGGTTTCAATATATTAATCCAGTTCAAAAGAGATAACGAATTCATTCAAGTTTCCATTATTAAGCTTTTATAGCTCACAAACAGACAGAAATGAGACTAATATAAGACACATACAATATTGAACCTTACCTCACTGTCATAGATTTCACATCTCATAATCACATTGTCAGAAATTCAGCACAGCTGAATATTTTAAGCAATTTTCAATCACATTTTTCAGGCAATAAGGTTCAATATTGCATGCAAAGTGTAGGTGTAGATATTACTTTAGATAATTATGTGAAGAGTGCTTATCACAAAGAAGTAAGATATGGTTAGCTTTGCAGGAATTTAGCTCAAATGAATTAATGGATTAATTAGGTACTCTCATTGTTCTGTAAGCTGTTTTTCACAATACAGAATGAATGCAATATGGTTTAACATTCAAATAAGATTATGAATGTAACAACAAGGTGTATTTTTGGATTTGTAAAAAATTTCAAGAGGCAAATATGTTAGCGATTCTCAACCCGAATCAATAATAAACATTTAAATAAACCTATGCGTTTAACCGATTTTGACTTTTATTGCGCTTTTATAAAAAATAGCGGCTGCAGTAAAAAGTTGCTAATGTAACCACTTTTTTGCTTTTAATGCCATCCTTATGTCTACGGAATAAAAGTCAAAATTGGTTGAACGGACAGTAAAAAAGGTTTATATAAATGTCTCATGTGATTACGAACGGAGCATAGAATCTGCTAGTTTCCTCAGAACGTTTTACTTTACCGTATTGAGAGCATTGGTGGTAAAATAAATTACACGAATTAAAGTGTCTGCTTAAAGGCCATTACGCGTTATTCAGACCGTTATGGTTCGACGTATCTAGTCTATGGTTCGACGTATCTAGTCTATGGTTCGACGTATGCCGTAGTGTAATAAGGGTCAGACTGTTTTACTCGAAAAGAAAAATAAGACGAGTCTGAATATCGCACGCGTTATTCAGCGTAGTGTAATAGGCCCTTTAGGTTTGAAACCACCACATACAACTCATAAATCAGAGCCATTATGGGGCCACAATCAGTCTAAATAGTTTTTGTGCTATCATTGCACCTGCTTCGTTCCATATCCTACTTCTTTTAGCAATTGACAGTGGTATTTGTGTAGAGCAGATTTGTGGCAGTGCTGTGGTCGCGGTCAGTTCTTATACTTGTATTTGTCATTCTTGTCTTCAGGGCTTTTGGGCTCGGTCCGACCGCTGCTACCGCTCCCACTAGGAGCCTGATCTCAGTCTTGTGTCCACTGTGGAAAGGTAATAAAAAAAAAAATTGATTTATTTATTTTTATTACAGCGAAATAGTTATTAACACTATAAAATATATTAATCCTTTCACTCTGATTTTTCACCAAATTGCAAACTTTCTTGTAGTGTCTTAATTTTCTTAATGGGTTGGCCACACGGTTGCAAACTAGCATTCCAACCAAGGTGACCTTGGTTTGTGTGTTTGGTTTGTGTTGCGACTGCATGGATGTAATCCACGCGCTAACACTTTCTGTGGTTGAGAGGCGCGTTTTCCTGGGACGGTGTAATCCGCAAGTAGCAAGGTCATCTTGGTTGGGACGTCGAATTACAACCATGTGGTCACCCCATAATTCTTTATTGTACACAAAACTTATTATTAAACACAGTGATTTGACAGATCATGTACAAAGACAGGCTTAGGGTGAGTTGCACCATTTAACTATTACGATAACCAAACCTTAACCAGCCGTGAAACGGCTGCCTATTGGTCAATTTGACGATTTGACAACTGTTAATGGCTTTGTTATCGTTATAGTTAAATGGTGCAACTCACCCTTAAATGGTTAAAGGACCTATTATACTACGCGTTATTCAGCACACAATATACAGACTGTCTTAATTTTTCTTTCAGAGTAAGACAGTCTGACCCTTATACATTACGCTACATAGACTTACACTGTATGAAAATCGAGTGGTGTAATAGGCGCTTAACTCAACAATGAGTTATCTCCCAGCAAACTTTTGAATGACAGAAAGAGATCACATTCAAGGGTAGGATCCAGAGTACAATATAAACCTACATAAATACGTCTAATATATATATTCGCAAGCTACAGTCGACAAAATAGGTCATTCATTAATTAACTTTTTCTCGAGCGATTGTAATTATTCGGAACAAATAATTGACACAACTCCGCATGTAAAGGGGCGGCCAGATGAATGTTAACCAACGTCCCAACCAAGGTGACCTTGCTAGTTCCAATTCGTGTAGACAGCAGTTGTAATCCATGACTTACAACGACCTTGGTTGGCAGGCGCGTTTTCCCAACCACCGCACGTAGTGGCGCGTGGTTTACAACCAAACAAAGCGACACAAACCAAGGTCACCTTAGTTTATGCGTTTGGTTTACGCTATTTTGCATCCATCTGGTCACCTCATTAGTCGAAAAGAATTACTAAAGTATAAAAGAGAATGAATTAATAATCTATTATTGCATTTGTCCTGGTGTTAATTTAAATGTGCTTTTTAATTAATTTTCTGTGACAACAAAAGCTAATTTAAAATATTGATTATAACTTGCAAAGTCTATTTTTATGCTCATTGAAATTAAAACACACTTCTTGCCATCTATTTTAAAATGAAATATGTGACTACCCCCATTCACTATCTTTTACTTAAAAAATAAATAAACAAATGTATGTCAAATGCTTTTTTTTATTGATTGAATATTGGACTGCAATCCCACTTAACTAATTATAAATACAGTTTCCAGAAGTACCTATAAGTTCTCACATAATATTATAATTAGAACAGGTCAAATACAAAGAATAGAAGGCATTCAAATTCAATAATATAAAACGTATTAGAGTACTAGCACTTTGCAAACCACCCTATAAACTGTATTTTGAGGGTAGCTTTAAAAAACTAACAGCAACAATCATTCTAGTTACAATTTGTGCAAAGTTAAGAATTTACGAACCCAAGAAATTAGAATTCTCATCTCAAACAATCCTAAAAATCCCCTTAATTTTTCTACTGTTTTTTACTTAGGTTACTATTTGTGCTATCTTTCAAGCATATTGGCACATGGAATGAAATTAAAGAATGTATATGAACTAAATTTTTACTAAAGTTTTTGCCCCTTGCAAGTTGTATTTCCAAAAACTTCATTTTAGCGGTTCCCTGCCTTATAATTTCTGCTGTACTACGCATTCCAAATGAGAATAGGGCCGATTCCTATGTTTTAAAGTCTCATTGTACTGTCAAATCGAAGAAATTTTGGTAAAATTGAAGAACTGGATTTTGATTAAACGTTTTCGTTCACAGTTCATAAAAAAAAAAATGAAGTTTTTAAATAAAAGTTAATTAATGTTTAAAAATTTATTTCCTCGATTTGACAGTAAACTGTGACGTCACAATATGGCGGGCGATCCTATTCTCATTTGTAACACATTGTACATTGATATGTTAGTCGATGTCATGAAAGTTCATAATTTTGTGTAATTTTTCATGAACTAACAAGTGTTAGCAATTTTTTTGATGTGATGCCACAATATATCGATACCTTGATGCATTGAAGCATGAATTAAATTAGGGAAATTTTTATGTTTTGCGTAAAATACCCTTATATCAATCATTTGGAACATTTTTGACTGGCATGTTGGTCTAGTGGTTAGTAACCCTGACTGCTATGCCGGAGGTCATGGGTTCGATTCACACCAGATCAGGAAGCAGATCAAGCATGAGGACTACAGCGCCACTGCCTTCACCAACGATATTGGCATCTTACTGCTGGACCGTGATGCTACATTCACTGGTAAGACTTACTTCTACTTTGACTGGCCTGTTGGGCTAGTGGTTAGTGACCCTGACTGCTATGCTATATGGTGGGTTCGATTCCCACCCAGGACAAATGTTTATATGATGAGCTTGGGACTAGACGGCGTTGTGTGATAGTTGTGTGGAATATTATTTTTACAGTTTAGGTAAATGTCCTCTTACCCTTGTGTTATTTCATATTTTCAGTATCAATACACTAGACTATATTATTTTGTTTGCTAAGAACCAAATTGATCCTAAAAAACTGGGGAATTTTTAACTTTCCCATGTATAAATAATATCCTTACCCTCAAACCGGCCCCACCCTGTCGGCTCAGTTCCTGTTCCCTCTTTTCCATTTCTTCACTCCTTTGTTGCATGCGTGCTATCTTTGTAGGGTCTTTAACCCCACGATGGGCCTCCTGAGCTGCGCGACGCTCAGCTGCCTCGACCTGCTGACGACGTCTGGTTTCCTGGTAGCAAATGTGAGGTTTCATTAATATTATTGTATCATAAAAAGGATGGGGTTTTTCTTATTCTACATGAGTTAAACTTAGACAGTTACCTTCTCTTATCACTGTGACAACAGTGATTAACAGTATATAAAAAAAAAAAATCCAAAGAAGAGAAACCGATCATAAGGTTTTCAGACAGTTGGTAGCGGCACTTCAACTTACGCTGAACGTCGCAGTACATAACAAAAGCCGCAATATAAACCGGTTTCTTTAGTTAACCTTACAAAATTCCTTTTGATTCTAAAAATATTAAATAACAAAAGATTTGTGCCTTTTATTTGTGTCTATGCGAGAGTCATGGCAACTTACAGAGTCAGGAGTCAACACCTCGGAAGCTGATGGTTTACAGCAGGATGTGACTATCCCCATTTCAGAGAAAGTTTATGTTTTCGCACAAAAAACATAAAAACTACAATCTCACTGTCTTCTCTTATCGATATCACACACGTCAATTGCCATTGTCAAATTGACAGATTTTAGACCGTTCGAAAACATACCTACATAAAATAGTACAGACGTTCAAAAATCAATAAAGTTTAAAAATAGCTGGCTGTTTGTTTATAAAATACATCGATGATTCCATAAAAAAGATGCGAAATGTCGAAGTCAATGTGTAACGGCGTTCTGTAACGACAGCCACTGCAATATTAACAAATATAATAAAAAGAAGTTATTCTGAACTTGCAAAATAACAGCTTTTTAAAAGCTATCAAGGTAAAAGAAATAATTCCATCAAATTCACCATTCGCTGCCAGATCCAGTTGTGCATATTGGCCATAGCCTAACAGCCACCGATATTGTATTAAATAATTGCAATGCCACAAACAAAACCGATTAATGTACCGAAAAAATATGCAGATATTCACAAATAAACAAAAAGTAGCTGCTCCAGTTATTGATCTATTGTCAACATGACCAAGTAATAAAATCAAAACTAGGTCAGCAGAGCTAGAGCGGTGATGTCGATTTCTGTTATATAAATTTAGTAAAGGAAACACATAGAATTTCTAAGCTCAATTTGTATTCAATTTAGATTCTAATTAGCGTTGATTGCGGTTTAATTTAATTTAAGGACAACACTAACGTGTTGTTGAATCGATCGACTATTTTCTTCTTTTTTATCGACCGAACTAGTGTAGTACATCCCTAACGCAGAGTACATCTTACTCGGGGACTGTCGATTTTTGTAAAATAAATTGTAAATTGCTATTCCAAAATGCTATCGCGCATAGCTTTGCGTTCAGGTATGTGTAATTATCGTATAGTTTTTATAAAAGTTATTAAATGTGTTAATAAAGTTAAGTTTTTAACCTTAACCCTGTATTACGGAGGTTTATGTAATCACCGATTTGACGGGTGTCTCCGCGGTTGTGGAAATTATTTAGATGAAAATGTGCCTTTTTATATGATTATTAGGAGTTCTAAATATTGATTAAATTGTTTCAGCGTTCTAATTGCATTATTTGAGCGTATCAAAGTAGTATAACCTATAGTATGGGTACATACAGTGCAGCTGATAGTGAAATATTCAGCAGTGCAGCTGATAGTAGCATAACTTCAGATTTTGGGATATTGTGGAATGTCTAATGTAAAATACTCTTGCCTTGACTGATATCTAGAAGCAACATAATTAAAAATACAAGAAACACAAACTAAAAAATGCTTTTTCCTGATAATATGAATTTTATCTTCAGAGTTTTCTTATTATTTGCCCATTATGTTGTCACCTCTGCTGGTCTTTATTATTTACTAGCTTTTGTCCATGGCTTTGCCCGTGTACATAAAATATAGCCTATATATCATTCAGGAATAAAGCAGCTTTTTATTGATGAAAAAAACTTACCAATTGGACCAGTACTTCCAAAGATTACCTCCTGCAAACAAAAAAATAAAAAATATAAATATATAATAATAGACAATAATATTTTTTTCATGCTTTGCACCCAAAGATTTTAAGTAGGCATAATTTACTATTTTCACTAATCATCAGTTATAAACTTTTCAGCTGCGACCAGACAGTCCACAGCCCTGGTTGCCCGAGGCTCGGCTTCAGCAGCAGGTACCCGCGACGAGGTCAACTTCCCCAGGCCAGTCCGAGGAGAGCCCGGCAAAGTCAGACTTGGCTTTGTTCCTGAAGAATGGTATGATTCTAATACTGAAAAAATTTGTCTGGTAATAAAAAGGAATGGCTGATGTCATCTCCACACAGAATATCTATGTTATTTCATACTAATAAAAAAAAAATGTAAATAAGTACCATAAAGGCTATTTGACCCTAAAGTATAATTTTGGATCATGCTCATTAACCAATAGAAAGACAGTAAACACTGTTCTGTGTTCCTATTGGTTATGTTCCAGGGCCAAATGCCTACGCCCGGGGGAATGGGATTAAGTCGGTAAAAGTATAACACACCCTCCTGCTCCGTCCAAGAGCAGTGAAATCATTGGATGATTTTCCAACACTGCTAGGGCTGCAGATTTTTCAAAACAGTTACTGTGACCTTCATAAAAGGGCAACAGTAGTCTCAGATCTTTACTGACTAAAATCCACAGTGCTCTGTGGATTTTAGTCAGTAAAGATCTGAGACTCCCTTGGCTCTACCCATATCGGGACAAACGATTAGATGATATCCCATTTACAGAGAAGGCCTAAACTAACTAAGCGTAGATATTATCATCAATATTGTTTCTTGTTTGTGTGGTGGCCGAGTGGTAACAGTCCTGACTTACGAGTTGTAGGTTCTGGGTTCAAACCCAGCCAGGCATATTACTTTGTGTAATTTATTTCATCACCAGTGCTCTCGAAACGGTTTTTGGAAAACATCGTGAGGAAACCGGCATGTCGTAGAACCAAAAATATTTGAAGGCTTGTGACATCCACCAACCCGCACTGGCGAGCAGAGCCGTCTTATGTCTGAGTATGGTTTCCGCACTTAGTCCTATGCGGATCATTGTACGTGGTGGAGCAGAGCCGTTCGCGAGCCGCTTGATAACTGCGAGCATTCATTTCTTGTTCGTACGAAGCGCACACGGCTAAGGGGTTTTGTACGAACGAGTCGCGTGCGAAAACCACACGCGCCGTTCGCAATCGGCTTGCGAGCGGCGCAATCGCCAAGTCTGGACACACCATTACATAAATTGTTATTGATTCATTAAGAATACTTTTTTCTGGAAGTAATTTATTTTATTCTATTCCACTATCTCCTCCTAACTTTACCCACCCATTCCAGGTTCCAGTTCTTCCACTCAAAGACCGGTGTGACCGGCCCCTACACTTTCGGAGTGGGTCTCGCCACGTACCTCTGCAGCAAGGAGATCTATGTCATGGAGCATGAATACTACACTGGTCTGTCATTGCTACTGATGGTCGCTTTCGCCGCTAAGAAGATCGGACCTAACATCGCTGCGTGGTTGGACAAAGAAGTTGATGTAAGTGGCCTAAATTTTGCTGTATTCCAAAAGAGAAATAATAGGTGTAAGTAAAAAAAGCTACTAGGTTCTTTTTGGATTTCTTGAGCCACGTTAGCTGCTTGGACTGTGCCCGTTAAGCTAAAGTGCACATTAGAAGAGGTAATGAGAAGACCTATCCATTTGCACGCTTAGACAAGTTAGACATGTAGTGTAAGAGTTGGTACGAGGTGAGGGAGAAAGGCATTTGTCCAACTGTAAGACAGTAAGATTAAAAAAAAATGCAATGAAAAACATTTGACAGACCTGAGTGGCAGAGATAACCCTTTAAAAATGTTCCTTTATAAGATTTATTTTTTGTGTCTTTAACTGAGATCTTTAGGTCAAATCCTGAGGAAATAATTAATATTGTAGTGTATTATGGCTAGACGGTAAATGCTTATTTCCTGGGCGAGCAATTTTAACACAGAAAGGGATCTTTGCCATATCGCCTTTCGCCTCGCCATCTAACAGGCGTCAATATTACGAAGCACACATGGCTCGGTTCACAATACGCGAGATGGCTATTGTAGCCATAGCACTGGACAAAGAAAATAAATATTGATGACGATGAGCCGTAAAGGATCTATTACACTACGCGTTATTCAGACTCGTTTTGTCTATGGTTCGACGTATCGCGCAGTGTAATAGGGATAATTCTATGAATGAAAAATAGTACGAGTCGGAATATCGCACACGATATTCAGCGCAGTGTAATAGGTCCTTAAGCGCAGGAACTGCAGGTTGTACACGCGCCACATCGCGATTTGTGAACTTGTCCCAACGAGGCGAATCGTTTACGTTACGAATCCGATTAGCGTGCTTTTCAATAGGGAGTAAACGGCTCGAGTTGATATGGTTACAATTTGTTTTCGAGTTGTTATATGTGCCTTTCTTCTTAAACTTGAACTAATATGGTCTGCTAAAGCCGAGTTAAACATTGTTATTTAATGTAGATTTAAAAATCTATTAAAAAAAAATGTTCTGTCAGTAAGATTACAAAAAACCGGCCAAGAGCGTGTCGGGCCACGCTCAGTGTAGGGTTCCGTAGTTTCCCGTCCGTCACAATAAGTGTACCCACTTATGAGTTTTAAAAAATGCTTGCATATAC
This sequence comes from Mythimna albipuncta, assembly GCA_929112965.1. Lineage (NCBI taxonomy): Eukaryota > Metazoa > Arthropoda > Insecta > Lepidoptera > Noctuidae > Mythimna > Mythimna albipuncta. Next base: position 18,647,542 of record OV815979.1, on the reverse strand, counting down.
GATTATACTTACTACAAACTTAGTCCAGAAATTATTTTGTAGAACCCTTTTGTCTTTTTTTACAAAAAGTGTTCTTTCCATCAAGTTCAAAATAATTTTCCTAGAAAGTCCTTATAAAGTTCTATTTTACAGATTTTTTTCATATTTTTTAAACTTATGGTTCAAAAGAGAGGGGGGGGACACATTGTTTTTGACTTTTGGAGCGATTATTTCCGAAATTATTGACATTATCAAAAAATGATTTCAGTAAACCCCTATTCATTTTTAAATACCTATCCAACAATATATCACACGTTAGGGTTGAAATTAAAAAAAAATCACCTCCTACTTTACATATAGGGTGGCTACCCTAATAAAACATTTTTTTCCAATTTTTATTTTACCACTTTGTCGGCGTGATTGATATACATATTGGTACCAAATTTCAGCTTTCTAGTGCTAACGGTCATAGAGATTAAGCGAGGACGGACAGACGGACAGACAGACATGGCGAAACTATAAGGGTTCCTAGTTGACTACGGAACCCTAAAAAATGATGAAGCGTTTCTTTCCTTGTCATTTAAACCTACATACCACTGCTCTTGACTGTAGCAAAGCCAAAAGGAAGGGTCATGATTTTATTTACCCTTTAAATTCTTTGATCGCAGTGACTCTATCGAACAAATGCAATGCAGGAGCATCTCTACAATAATTTAACCTGCTCTTATTGACCATTTAATTACAATTTTTCCAGGCCATTGAAAAAGATTGGAACCAGAGCCGCACGGACTCTATCAAGAGCTTGGAAGACGCCGTGGAGGCGGAGAAGACCGCCCAGTGGCGCGCCCAGGGCCAGGAGCTGCTGATCCAGGCTAAGAAAGAGAATGTCCTGCTGCAACTCGAGGCTGCGTACAGGGAACGTCTCATGCAAACTTACTCTGAGGTACCTAAGTAATTTTTTTTTAAATAGTTTATTTTCCCTTCATCAAAATTTGTACTACATTTAGTGGTTGAAGTGACTTTTTAGATAAAAATTGCCTGTGTTAGGGCACTTCGCTCTTCCGAAACTCAAAACAAAAAAATAATTAACTATGTAATTGGTAGATTTATAAACTAAATCGTGGCCTGACCCGGTGCGGTTGACGCAAATTCAACGCGTCACGGTAGTATCGTCCTACGTGCGCGGACGCGATGAGGTGGTCAGCAAAATGGTCTAATAAAAAGTGCGATTCTCTGCTGACAAATGTGGCTCAACTCTATGTCGGAAAAAGCAATCCCACTTCGACAAGCATTAACAAATTTCCACTAACATTATTATTAGTATACCTAGCCCATTTGCCCTTTTGTTGGGATTCAGATTCCTCATTTCCTCTTTTCAATTCTTAAGACTTTCAAGACATCCAGGTCGTCCCGCACTTTCAATCTTAGTCTGCCGCAGCCCCGTTTCGGGCTCACAGCTCGTTAGCCATGCTGCAGACATATCCAGTCCCATTTAAGTTGGTTAGCTTTTTGAGCCACATTATTATTTAAACCAACTAACCGCGTTTTAGAGTGGCGACCACTTAACGGAAGACCCAGGACCGATCGTTATGGTGGTTCTTGGGGGAGGCCTATGTCCAACAGTAGATGTCTTTCAGCTGAAATGATGACGAAAAACCACATCCGTTTCGCTTCGTACCACACCCACATGTGGTCAGCCACATAAACCACCGCAATAGACTGTCAATCCGCAATCGTTATTCTAATTGGACCTACTTTATGCAAATAAGAACCAATCCACACATATACCAAAATCGAGATAAGGACACAAAAATGAGTCTTCTATCGACCTGGTAAAGATCAAAATGATGTGACAATGTCAATGAAAAGATGTCAAATCATTTTGATCTTTACAGGGTCGATAGAAGGCTCAATTTTTAAACCTTCTGTATCCTTGTCTCGATTTTGGCGTTGTTGTGGATTTGTTCCTGTTTGCTAAGTAGGTCTAATTCATTTTTTTTTAAGCTTTTGTGTGTCCCACTGCTGAGCAAAGGCCTCCTCTTTCTCCTTCCAAACTTCTCTGTCTAGGGTGATTTCTAGCCATGTTTGCCCCGCGATCGACACACCACTTCGCCGCGGTCGACCTCGACGGCGTCGACCTCCTTCAGGCGTCCAGTGAGTGACAATCCTCTTGCACCTATCTGGGTGCATTCGTGCGATGTGGCCAGCCCACTCCCACTAGCCTGGCTGTTTTATCTATGACATCTGATACTTGAATTAGGGAGCGCAGAGTGGTGTTTCAAAAAATCAAATTCATCTAAATAAACAAAATAAAATAAATTAAAAATCACCTTCTCAAATTCCAGGTCAAGCGCCGCCTCGACTACCAGCTGGAGAAGTCGAACTTGGAACGCCGTTTGGCCCAGAGGCAAATGGTTGACTGGATAGTATCCAACGTGATCAAGGCCATCACCCCCGACCAGGAGAAGGCAACCCTGGACCGCTGCATCGCCGACCTGTCCGCCCTCGCAGTGAAGAAGTAGACACGCGTAGACTATTTTATTTATATATGTATAATAAAAAGTGGTTAAAGTAATAAATCATCGTTCGAGTTAGTTTTTTTTGGAGTTTTATTCTGGTTTCTGATTTTAGCTACCCGAAAGAATAAAAATGGCGCTCTATGATGTGTTACCCATAGATATAGGGACAGTATTGCCACACGCAAAATATGCAGTTGCCAGAAATACAAAAGTTTAATTCTTGTTTCACATGAAACCTGCATATAACTTGGGGAAACAATATAAATAAAAGCCAGGTACAGACTGCTGTAACGTATCATGAAAGGAACATTTCAGAAGTGCGCATGAGGTGAGGACTGGGTGCGCGCGCGAACCGAGCACGTACCTACTCACATGCATAGTTGATATGCTCTGTTCGCGAGCGCGAGAACTTGCCACTGTAACAATTATTCGATTCTGAAAATCGCTAGATTTTATCATATATGTAGCTTGCCGTCGCCATGCAAAAGGCGTAACATCGCGGCGTCTCGCAGCGCGTCGTGTTTTCTTTACTTACCGTAATACGGGGTGAGTAGAGACAAAACTTTGGTTTGGTTTTTCACTTTGATACCATAATATCGGCCTCTAACAAAGCATCGATTTTTTAGAATAACAATTCATTAATAAATTGATATAGTTAAATGCTTCAAAAAATATTCAAATATCGAGAAAATACCCTTTAAAGTTTTGTCTCTATTCACCCCTAAGTCTTTATTCACCCCATTTTACTGTACTGAAATGGTACCTTATATAGTACTTGTATACTAATATTATAAAGAGCGAAAATTTGTATTTTTGTGTGTATGTTTGTAATGAATAGACTCAAAAACTACTACGCCGATTTCAAAAATTCTTTCACCATTGGAAAGCTACATTCACCCTGAGTAACATAGGCTATATTTATTGCCCCGCTAGTAATCAACAAAACTAAACCAAAAATACAACAGCGACTGTCGCAAACGAGTGTTCGACATTATCGTCGCTTATCCCCAGGAAAAAAAGAGATCAAACTCGAGCCTATCATAGAACCCTCGTTCTTAAAAAGACCGCGCTTGCGCCCCCTTTGGAGGCCGATGGCGAAGGGTCGCTTCGCCCACGCCTGACAACGCTACTGCCAACAGCTTCTGCGTAGGTAAATTTTTCAGTTTTATGCAATAATTGGCCTAGCTTATACAGCCGCCGATTATAGGAATAATTTACAGTACAAAAAACGTTTCTCCATACTGGAAATAACTATTGTGTCGTGATGGGTTCACAAACATGTACCTAAACTAAAGAAAAGAAAGAAAGAAAATCATTTTATTTGCCCGAAAAAGCGCAAACTCACATACACAAGACACTTCAATCCGGAACAACTATCAATCGGCAATATAAATATTTCTTACTTGCGGGAATCGAACCTGCGGCACGCAACGTAGCAGTCAATTGCTCCACCGCTGCGCTAAATGTACTGACAAGTATTTTAATAAGTGTGTGTTCAACGTCACGTGCGTTTGCGATTAGCTAAAATTCGAAATGGGGAGTGAATTTTAGAAAAACTAGTCAATTTTTTACTAGTCTATTAATGTACTTCAGAGCGCGACAGAAGCGCTTTAAAAAGTTTTGAAGACCTATCTATTACTTCGATTCCAGAATTTATGGGACTTTTACCTAATATGTAAAAATGTTCCTTACGATGACTCATACTTCTGGCATCAATTTTATGATTAAGGAGGAATACATCATACCATATACACAAATAAAAGGACAATGTATACAGTTCATATAAAATTTATTTAACATACTAAGTCATAATAATGTAACTTAAAACTATTCAGATAAGTCCCTGCTAATCTTGAAATATTATGTTTGAACCCTGCTCTCCAAATTGCAAAAAATCATATGAAAACTGCAGTGGGTTCCTGTTGTTCCATGTTGAGTAATGAGGCGATTATCGCACTGCCACGCACCCCGCAGCGTAGCGCGTAAAAACGCACCTACGCACGTACTTGCTGGAGTGCAGATCTGCATCATCGTGTCGTACTCTCATACCTGTGGCATACATTGCGTGTCGCCCCGCACCCACACGCGTGAGTGCGGTTTCTACGCATGTAGGTGAGTGATCTGCATGAACGCGCGTGGATGCAGTTTCAGTGTGTTGGACTGTGCGTGTTTTCTATACAAGCGGAGATACTTACAAGCAACGTTAAGACACACATTCAGTGCATGGCAGTGTGATAACCGCCATAGACAGCAGGTAGTCTATGCTGTATCAAATTTATAAAGGTAAGTCTACTCTAAAGGAGCCGAACATAAGTGGAACATGAGTTGAACCCCAATTCTCATACATTTTATACTTAGCATTTGGCAGGAACACTAATAGAGAAGTAATTTATCTAAGCCTGCTGAAATAATACAGTTTGATGAAGAACATACATAAAATTAGGTCTCATAGATAGTTACTCGTTGTCGAAATATTCTGCTGGCTCTTCACATGAATTAAAATTATAAGATAAATGTACAACAAATTAAATGCCAGTATCTTTTCAATAACTAATAATAATTGTCTCTGGAGTTTTTAAAATGGTTTACTACACTATGATGCAGAAGGTGACAGTACCGTTGTCACTCCACTGGTATCCAGAGACATTCTGCTAGACCCTGTGTGAGGAATATCATCCTCATCTAAGAGTTCCCTCATCCTCCGCTTATAAATCTCACTGTCCGGATTATTCTCCTGATTTCGACACCGGTCAAGCTTCTTCTCAATAATCCTGACCTTCTCACGAGCAGGACTCTCCACCATCTTCACAAGAGACCTGATCTTTCTCACTGCTTCAATCAGTATTGCTAGCTTGTCCTGCCCAGCATCTCTAAATAGCATGTCAGTAACGTAACTGTCCAAGTTCTCTTGCTCTTTGCTGGCTGCATGCAGGACGGCAGCTAAAGCTATCTGTGACGGAGCATATAACAGGCAAGCGTCAGTCAAAAATACCTTTTCCAGGAACTCGTCAATGCCCCCTCTGAGCCGTTCTGGGTTTGCTAGAGAACATCTTGTTTTTATATCAATTAAGAACCCTTCAACAGGTCTGAAAGGATTGTGGATAGTCAAATGGTAGTTGAGTTGCTGCATAAGTAATAATTCATTGTTCAAAATAATATCAGACGCTTTGTCCCTGTCGCCTTTAATGTTGGCGACGAATTGACCGATGGACACGTTAAATTCTTCTACTTTGCAGGCCAAATAAACACATGTCGCTAGGATTTCTTTCGGATGATAGTCCATAGTCGAATTGTAGAGATAAAACCGTTTGAAATAGTGGAACGCGGTTCCAACAACACCCTTTGGCATGGGAGGGCTGAATCTCTTGCAGAACTCCTTCAGGTGTAACTCGTACTGTTTCAGAAGCAGTCTTTCTTCGTCAGGAGATAAAAAGAAATTATACCGTTGAAATTCGTCAATGTGTGTCCCATGTTTTGAAATATAGTTTAGGTTATGCTTTTCTCGCAGAATTGCTAGCTCACCCTCGTCACTGAATGTCCAGAATTTTCTTTGTGAGCTCGTTGAAAACATATTGTAACAGTTAAATCTTTCTTGGGCTTTTAAATTAAACAGGAACACAATAACAAACCCCGCACCCCCATAAACGGCCTCTTTAAATTTGAGTTTGACAGTAAAATGTCAATTTGACATATTGAATGTCAATATGACACTGGGCCATATTGGACTTGCCTTGCTCAAAAATATTTCTACTGAATTATCTAAATAGCAACTGCGGCCGCAGTTAATTTTGAACTGCTTTTTTTAATATTCGTCAATTTTACTCATGTTTATAATTTTTTCTAAACAAATTTTTTTTTATCTGATTTAGTTCTGAAGAAAAAATCAAGTGGCAACATTGTGTCATCTGACTAAACGCTCCATTACACGCACCAAAATTGTTGAAAATCGTCTCATTATTACCAATTAAACTGCCACGAAAAATATTTTATGCGACTCACTTTCACAGAACATATTTACCTCACTGTGTTTTTTCTAAAGGCTTTAAGTAGCTTACCTATATGTATTTTGATTTAAATTTGAAAGTTCTTTAGTAATTCATCGTATTATCAGAATAGGAATGTTATCAAGCGATTTTATCTCTTTCCCACTTGTTGCGTTCCGCTTCTCCATCTCAGACGTATTTGAGTCATCTTCAGTGAGTGCTGCTGATTGTCATAAATTAAATAAATTAGACTATTTTTATATCAATAATCTTTTAAGTCATTGATAACAAGTGGAATCAAAATGTCGCGACCGGGTGATAGACCAAACCAGGCCCAAACTTATAAACTAGTCGTCGTCGGCGGTGGCGGTGTGGGAAAAAGTGCAATTACAATACAATTTATTCAGGTATTTATCGCCGTATTTGGCCGAGATCCGGCTTCGAAACAGATGTTACAGTGTTCAAGAGTTTCTATTAATGTTTCTAAGAAGTTGTTGGTTTCCTTAGTAAATTAAATGATGCGTTCATGCTTAAAAATAGTGTTTGTGAGCCAGTCTATGTCAAGGCCTGTGTGAAGGCGACTCCGCCCACTGGCGTCACCGCATCTGGTGCTGAATTGCTATTGTTTGGTCTTCCAGAGCTACTTCGTGACCGACTATGACCCCACCATTGAGGACAGTTACACCAAGCAGTGTGTTATTGATGATGTGCCAGCTAAACTTGACAGTGAGTACACTTCCTTAGATTTCTGGTATCCTGGTGTTTAGTGGGTGGTTTGAAGAAAGCTAATTATGTATCAACCATAAAAAAAACATCAAGGGCATTGCTTCAATACTTTGTTTTCAATTTTATAATTTTATTATTAGTCATGCCAACCTGTTGCAGTTTGATCAAATTTCTTAGTATTGTGAGCTCAATTTGTGATAAAATTAATTATTTCTATTTAAAGATGTGATGCTTCATGACTTGTTGTTACCATTTATGCTTGGGGATAAGTCCTGCAGGCTAATTTCTGTCATCTGCATTAATTATTAATTAAACTTTAAGCACTAATAAAAAAAAAACATAAGTAGCCACAAAGACACCTACTTGATACCTGATGATGAAGTAACATACATTCCCTACTATTTAACCGTTCAATCGTGGAAATTACAGACACAATAGAAAGACAATAGGTGCGTGAATGCCGGCGTTCGCTTGGGGTTTAATGAATTAATACAATTATGGCATGACTAGCTAGTTGGCCGAATTGTGGGCCAGGCAAGGAGTTTAACTAGTTTTGTCATCAGCATTCTATGAAGAATACAATAAACCCAACCTATGAATGTTGGACTGCCAATATTTACTATTGGCTATGGTAACCCGGTAACTTCAATGTAGCAGCCTAGAGCTACTATTAACCTCTCAATCGTGGAAATTACGGACACAATAGAAACACAATAGGTGCTCGCCGGCGTTCGCTAGGGGTTTAATGAATTTAAACTAGTATTATAATAATGCACCTAGTAACATCATATTTTAGAATCAAACAATGTAAACATTATATTTGTTCGTAACAATTATCTCTGCTATCAAAATGTCTATCTTGAGATAAATATTACCAGATAAAATCTTGCAGCCTCATGAGTCATATTTTCTTTTACTATTGAGGATGCATTTTATGGACATCTGTAATTTAACTTTTCAATCGTGGAAATCACAGACACAATAGAAGAACAATAGGTGTGCGAACGCCGGCGTTCGCTTGGGGTTTAATGAATTAATATTAAAATTCAAAATTTAAATATTTTTATTTCACATAGGCCTACATGGGCACTTATAAAACGTCAGAAGCTAGTGCAATAATATTTCCATATTACAGTATAAATAGATATTATCTAAGAACAATATAGACCATTAAATAATGTACACAAAAGTACAATAAAAATAATCATAAAATAAAGTGCATCTATCTGCCTTTTTCCTAAACTGCTGAATGGATTTTGGTAGAACTTAGCACACTGGTAGAAAATGATCAGGATTGGGGCATGGAATATTTTCTAAACCAGTAGTAAGTTTCCTTGTTATATTAAAACTCCTTTCTTGGGCAAACCTGTGAGTACAAGTTAGTTCCTTATATAGAAATACTTGATACACCTTGTAGGTACTAGTTAGTAGGGAAAATACATTATTGCATTCAAGTAAATTCTAATGAATGTATGGTATTTACTGTTTGTTACAGACTATATTATTATTATGTTGGGTTAAGGCCTCCCTGCATTCCTCCTATTAATCCTGGCTCTTGCCACTTCTTGCTAATTCTTAAGGAAGACAGCTAAATTGTCCCAAAGTCTTCATGGTCTGCCGTGACTCCGTTGGACAATTTCACCACACTAATTTCCGTTTCTGGGCTCAATGCTTCATCAATAAGCAGCAGGGATGTTTCAGTCAGTATTAGACACAGCACATCGAATCATATTTTACAGTAAATACGTAAGAGAATAAAATGCAAATAAAAAGTAATACACATAAAAGTTGGACCAGGAAAATTAGAGATATAAAGTAATTATTTGATTTAATATTTATTTAAGTAGTCAAATAGAGATATATCGAAAATAAAGGATAATAATTGATTAAATTAAATTTATTGATTAATTTATTGTTTTTATATTAATTTAAGTAGGTACATAAAGAAAATTGTATCTAGTCATGCAGTATCAAAAATGCTGGATAAGAATCCATCTTACATATTATAATTTGTAACTGTATGAGGTAGGTATATTTTCTAGCAGTAACATGATAATTACAATTCTTGCCAGTTTAGTAAATGGAATACGGAATTGTGGGTTGGATGCCCTTAACCAAAATATCTTTTTTCTATGGTGGGAAATCATTCAATGCCTCTCCCGATCTAAGCTCTCCCGTGCGAACCGAGGGACGTATCAGACTTTTACTGACTAAAGCCGCACCTATGTTCTTTCTTTGCCTAGGGTTCCAGGGGTCTTGGGTTTCCCTTTCTGAAGTCAATCCGTGGTCCCTACAGTTTTGCCTCTTTGTGGAGCGCCACGCGACAACGCGTCAACGACACTGGCTCGGTTAGGACGGTTACCGGACGGTTGGACGGCGAGCTACTTATTGCTCGTCAAGCATAGAAGCCGTCTTTTCCTTCACGCGTGCGGCGACCTCTTTCGCTAGCACTACTGCTTAGCAGGAGGCGACCGCCTGCCATTCTTCCTTGCTCCGGACCAAAATGTTCCTTTACATGATCCTGGCAACATTCTGTTCGTTTATAAAAGAATAAGATAATCTTTTTTTCGAATACAGTTGTTATTCGTAATATGTATATACTTGTATATTTATATAAGGCCACGTAATGATTTGATAACTTGTTGTATAATTTTTAAATGTAAAGTATAACAAACTTTCATATGTTTTTTGTTGATTGATCTCTTAACAACTCAGTGACTGACATATTTAATTTAATTGCGAAATAAAAATACCAATAATAATGAACACATCATCAGCTTTTTCACAACTGCGCTAGGATCGTGGATAGATTCATAATTAGAAGCCTCACCATCAACGATTGCATCACTACCATCACGAGGGTTCTCAGTCAAGCACTAGTTTATACCAGATCAAATTTTTTTTTATTAAAATATCTAAATAATTTGTCTTCATTTCATTGAATACAATTTTTTGGGTCCTATTTTTTTATTTTATTGTACTACACTAGGCAATCCTTCTATATCGTGAATGCGTTTAGAAACATATAATTCATATACAGAAGATAACACGATCCCAGATCCACGACAACCATATTATGTAGGGTTTGTCCCGTGCGGGAATCGAACCCGCGACTCGCATCACAGCATCTCGATCTCGGCGATCTCTCGCGTCCGATACTGCTTCAGACCGTAGTCCGGAGTGAGAAGAAATGGCAAGCAGTTACGTCTTTCTGTGAAACAGTACAGGAAGGAGATGACCGCAACTGTGAGGGAACGGTCATCATGCCTCAGCCCATTAGCCTACAGGCTTGCGGACGACGAGCAACGGGTAGGTCGTCGTCTGGCCGTTCTGTAAGGATCAAACTGGAGTCGCGCTCGCCTCAAAGAGATGTCAGCAAAACTGTACCAGTAGGGCCGATGCTTGTTAGGGCTGTAGGAATGTTTTAAAGAGTAACCGCAGCCCTAGAATGCAAAGGGCACGTCAGATTGGTAGTCGCTTCATATATCTATATATCAGGAGTACCAGTATTCTGGTACTCCTAAAATTCTTTCACCGATGTAAAGCTGCTTTATTCCTGAGTGACATAGGCTATAATTGACTGAACTGACTATATGTAATGCATTGTGTTCTAAATAGGTATGTAATTATTTCTTGTAAATGCTTAACTACTGTTTGATTAAATTGTTAGCAGTACACTACAGACTACCCCCTGTATTATTTTAGTCGTTTATATCTATCCTAAGGTCGTCTGGTAGATATTGCTGTTAGCGATAAGACCGCCATTGTATTGTACCCATAGATTTAAGTTTATGTACAAACTTTATGGTGTACTATAAAGTTTATTCTATCTTTAATTCACGTACACGGGCGAAGTCGCGAGCAAAAACTAGTATCTTTTATCATAATCTCTTTTCCCTCCACAGTTTTGGACACAGCCGGTCAGGAGGAGTTCAGCGCGATGCGCGAACAGTACATGAGGTCTGGCGAGGGTTTCCTCCTGGTGTTCTCCGTGGCCGACCACGCCAGCTTCGACGAGCTCTACAAGTTCCACAAACAGATCCTGCGCGTCAAAGACAGAGACGAGTTCCCCATGCTGCTCGTAGGAAACAAAGCTGATTTGGAAAACCAGAGGGTGGTAAGTTCAACTTCTTATTTTTTATTTGGTGGGAAAATCACCCAATGACATCCCCGCTCTTGTGCGGAGCGGGAGATAGTGTCAGACTATTACTGACTAAAAGCCCCACTCCTGCCTTTCGTACCGGTGCCGAATCTTCTTTTCAGAAACAGATCCTTGGCCCCAGTAGGCAGCGCGCGCCGTTCCCGCGCGCCTCAAGGAGTTGTCAGCAACAGCAGGGACCCAGCCGGGTCGAAGCCTACTGGGGCCAGGGTTATCTGAAAGGGCGCTCGAGCCCCAGTATGAAGGCTTGAAGGAACGGGATGGGTTTTTTAGTCAGTAAGAGTCTGACACTATCTCCCGCTCTGCCCAAGAGCGGGGGTTATCATAAGATGATTTTTCCAATCGAAAAAAAAAGTAGGCTGCGAACCTGCTGGGCCCCTACGTTTTGCTGACAACTTCTTGAGGCACGCGTGGAACAATATGCGCCTTCGACGTCTTGGGCTCGGTCCGGACGATTACCGGACGGTCGGACAGCGAGTTACAAGCAAGAAATCGGGATCGGAATCCCGGCTGCGGCTGGGACGCGAAAACCGTTGCTTCACGCGTGCGGCCTCCTCCTTACGCTTACTCCTTATGCGGCATTCTACATGAACGCGATACGGCAGCTTTGTCCTACGTGCGTGTGAAGTCGCCGCTTCAGCCGCCTTATATGTATAAAACCACCGCACCGCAAAAATTTGCGCGAAAATCTTGAACCAACTGATCGCGTTCGCTCCGTTTCGCTCAGTGCTGCATCGCACCCACGTGCGGTTGGTCACGTAGGCTACCACTATAGAGTGTTAATTGTTTGTCTCATTCGCGCCGCATCGCTTCGCCTTCGCTGTCTCGTGATCATCTCCCGCGATTTGCAGTGGTCTATATGTACTAAATCGGCTGCGCACCCAGGTAGGCCGCTGCGGACACAACTTGGCGAAATGGGGTTTTATAGACGCGTCAGATACTCAATATGAGTGATGTTCGTTGTTCTACAGACACTCCAGAACCTTTCGTTCCCGTCGACCGTCTGTTCTGCCTGCAATATCCCCTGCCACTTAAGTTTGGCGATTCTTCGAGCTATGTCGGTAACCTTGGTTCTTCTGCGGATAAAATACTGAGTTTATAACAAGAATGAATAGTGGTAACATTGGACATACATGATGTCATCCTATAAAACTGTCCTTACGATGCTGACCTGAAACTACACAATAATAAAGCACAGTTAGTTGTAGCGACATGATGAAAAACACGTCGAAACATTTTACTGAGCAAAAATACTCTTTAGGTTTTATACAATAAGGTGTAATATGGTATTTCCTTTTTATTATTGAGTCACAGGAAATCCGAAAACCGCAGTGTTTTCATAATTGTGTTTATAGCTACCTCCATCAGGATTTATGAATGACGGTTGTTATTGTATTTATACATATACATATTTACTTATCGTAAACAGTATAGTAAATACGTATTCTTCCTGTTTTGTTGTAGATTTATTGTTTAGAGTATTTCCATTTACTCCATTCATTATATCGTTATTGTTGATAATCTAAAGCGGGAATTACATTTACACCGATGCGTATGTGGGCCGCGTCATTTCCCCTAGCCAAGTTGATAATCTGCAATCGTTAACGCTAGTAGTAAACTTCAAATGTACGAGAATGACGTCATCTCAACGCTCAGTCACGTGGTCAGAACAAAACAATCGGGGGCGTGGCTCACCCGAGGCGTTCGACGCAAGAGAAACGGCTGTAACTTGGCTAGGGGGGCTGATTTGTATGTAGAAGCGCGTTGCTTGACGTCGCCTGGCGCGGATCTAATATAGCTCTTCAAGTCGAGTTGTATTGAGACCGACAGCGTACCTACGTGACCCGCCTGGCCCACGTGTGCTCAATGTAGTTCTACCTTAATGGTTAAGGGCCGGGTTGCCAAGCGATCGAGACTTTGTTTGACCCCTAATTATTGCATACTTATTGCACATAATGCAATTTGATATTCCCCATTGAAGTAGTTAACTATGTCTATGACCAAGTATTCATTATTCTAACAAAAGATTAAAGCAGGATAATTGTTTCAACTAATTGTTAGCGATAACGAGTAAATTGATCTAATTAAGGAACATAATGAAATAGTAAGGAAAATGAACTGAACATATACACTATAAATATCCAGGATTTTAATCAAACTAAATCATTATATTTGCGAATTTTTTCAAAGTGTAATCTATGCTCGCAGCGATCCATATTAAAAACCACTTGACCATGTTTACAGGTTTCACTGGAAGAGGCACAAGCTCTATCGCGCCAACTCAAAGTTCCATACATTGAGTGTAGTGCGAAAGCAAGGATGAACGTTGATCAAGTATTCCACGAGCTCGTAAAACTAGTCCGTCTGTTCCAAGTGGCAGAACGCATCAACGTCAAGTCAGACTACGGTAGCGGCAAAAAGAAAAAATGCACCATCCTGTAACATACATTATATCTGTGGTGAGATTTGTTCAAATCGTTCTACATTTAAAATTCGCGCCGCGCCGTTCCGATGACAGATGTCTTTTTTTTTATTTATGCAAGTATGATTGTTTTTTTTTTTCTAGAGATGTACTGACTATCTAAGGAGGGTTTAGTCAACCACCAAACAATCCAATTTTTGGAAAAGCTTTAATTAAAAAAACAAATGTGATTTAGCTCCCTCAAGCTAAACAGTCAATGATTGAATAGATAGTTTGTACATTTTTAATGAAATTATTCGGGTTGTAATATTATAATTAATATTTATCAATAGGTACGTCTCCATCTTTATCTACTTCATTAGTTTTATAATGCATAAAAACAGTTTTCTTATTTTTGTATTTATTTATTACATTTTAGTTTATAAGCATTATTTGCTTTCTTTTGATGAAAAAGCACAATGAAATGCAATCTGCATGTTTCTTATTGTTCTCGATTAAGAGTAAACGTGATACAATTCCACCTCTTTTTGTAATGTTGGTACTAATTTGTTACTAGTGCCATACTTAAAGTAAACTGTTTTAACCCAAAATATTACATACATAATTTGGCTTTAATGTAATACGTTTTTGTGTAGTTAACTTAAAATCATATGTTAAAAATTATAAAAAAAAAATTTTTTTTTTGCCGGAAATGTGAAGTTTTATAAAATGATTGTTTTTAATTTTTTGGTAGCTAAAACATTTTTTTTTACAACCATTTTTCAAAAAAATCTTGGCGTAAATAATTTAAATATTTAATTTGGTGTGTGTTAAACTGCTTTTCACAAGTAACAGTTGATTTTTTTACACAACGGTGCTTAAAAGTATAGCTTTATAATCTTTTAGCACAATTTTCAAGGGATATGATCCTCATAGATGTTTGCAGGTAATTTTTTTATTTGGGTTCCATCTTCATAAACTACAATTTTCGTTAAGAGATTCTTTGCTTTAATAAATAAAGTTTGTTATTTATTATTATTTATGTTTTTAAAGTTTTGATTTCAAGTGAGGCCTTACCGTGACGTGTTTAAATGTCAAGCGTGCGAGCGAGAAAGAGGGATGGAGTTATTCATCTTATAATGGGTATAAGGGACAGCCCTCCACAAACTGTAAGGGCTTGCTCAGTTGACGAGACTTTCCACAAGACTTTATTTCAGGAAAATAAAAGAAAATCAGCCTCACCATACAAAATTAAAAACGTATTTATTTACTAGCTGTGACCGCGACTTTTTCTAAAATAAAAGTAGCCTATGTTACTTCTTATTACATCAGCTACCTGCCAAAAATAGTCCCGTCAAAATCGGTTCAGCCATTTCAGAGATTAGCCTGGACAAACAGCCGGACAGACAAAAATTTAAAAAAATGTTATTTTGGTGTATGTACTGTATATATTCATATGCATGTAGTAAAAAGCAGTTATTTCAATATTACAAACAGATACTCCAATTTTATTTATATGTATAGATTTAATCTTCATGCAACAAAAGATACAAGGGCGGACTTAATGCCTTAGGCATTCTCTTCCAGTCAACCAAGGGTAGTGCAGAGACAAAATGGCAGGTGCATAAAAAAAAGAAAATATTATTTAAAACTTGTTTGGACAGTATGAAGAGGTCGTTTTTTTTTTCATTTCCTGCAAAAAAGTCTTGTGCAAGGGTGTTCAGTTTTGTCCACTGAGCAAGCCCTTAAAGTTTGTGGAGGGCTGTCCCTTATACCAAGTATGGTTCCATCCCTTTAAAAATTCAGTTTAGGTCCTAAAATGGATCGCGTTAAAAGTACGTGGTAGGGCCTCAAGTCTTATAAGGATGCGAATATTTTTCTGTTGCGCATCCATTAAAAAAAAAAACAAAAATTTAAAAAAATAAAAAAATTACATCGTCTGGTTTATGTAACAATACATAACGTAAGGACTGTCATATATAATAAATAACACGATTTTAATTAAATAAAATTGCGTGGCAAATTATATAAATATTTGTACGTATAATATAATAGACGTCTAAATACCAAATACTAATGTGTATAAAATATTTTTGTTACTTTTTTTGTCGTTCAATAAATAATTTTAGGTTAGCATTAGATTGAATTGATTGTGTCATTTGAATGGAAATTGTATAATAATAACTATAATTATTCAATTATTTTTGTCAAACAGATTTCGAACCGAATTATAATATTATCGCCTAAATGAGCAATTTTTACGTAGAAGTAAGTTTACAAATTCAAATTCATTAAAAAAATATGTTTAAATGACACATTCAATATATTACAAGCAGTTTGGAAATGTATGTCATAACAGCTTTCTGGTTATTGGTGACGATTGAACGAAAGTTGTAATTACAACATACTATGTGCCAGTGACAATATCATATCATGTAGTGGGTCCAATGGACTTTTCCAACCCGCCAATACGAATGTTTCCTGGATAAAAAGAATTATATTTAGAACTTCATTTGAATTTTTAGAAAATGTTGGACATTTTTTTTTTAGGTGTGAAATTATCTAATGGCATCTCACCCACCCTTGTGAGGAGCAGGAGTATGTGTTAGACTTTTACTGCCATTTTGTTTTTTTTTTTTTTTAACTGTTAGAATATTGTTAATTGGAAGTCGACACACCATTATAAATGAAATTTTAATAGTCTCACATCAGCAAAAATAATAATTGATGGTCAAATACAGTGAAAAGCCCACTGTACAAACTCTACAATACCCCCCTCCCCCTTATATGCTTATGAACTTGGACAGAAAAGCACTTTGTCAAAATCATTATGTGGAGTGCTTTGGGAACTCTTTGAGTCAGAAGTAAATAGGTTATTTATAGGCAAGCATACCATTACGTTGACCTCATTATCGCTACCAATAAAAAAGGGCGCGGTACGTGGGCTTTTCATCTCGCGAGTTTTAACGCATCTCAAATACATGTATCGTCTTAAATTTTTGTTTATGTGGCAAAAAAAAAAATACACGTCCAATATTTTTGTTATGTTGACTGATGGAATAAATATATATTTTTTAAATTCAATTTTCTTTGTTTAAATATAAATGTTTGAATTACCACTAACCAGAAAGCTTTCAAACACTTTGTAAGTTAATTTTAAAAAGAGATATATATTTTTATATCGTAGTATTGGTTTTTACACATTTTTCGCTAAGCCTGTACGTTAGTTGGTGCACAACTGATTTTGATATACATATTTACAATGATTTTATATCGATTTAGCTTTATAATCAGTAGAGAGAGAGGTTTTACAATAAATATGGTTTTTATCAGCTTTATAAAAATAGGCAAAGATGTTTTTTTTGTGAACGTTTTTCGTAATTTAATTGGTCCTGTTACTGGTAATATTTGCCAGTAATTTGAACAATCTTTATAAATAAAATTATATATTGTATAATAAAAAAAATATATAATGGAATAAACATTTAATAATTTATTTAAGCAGCTGCATTAAATATTGTACAGTCAGTAACAGTATTTTTTTGTGTTGTGAACTCATTCAGTATGTAATAAATGTAATAATAGTATCTTATGATTATAACTACATTATTATAATTTAATACTAGTTCAGTTTTAGTGTTTTCAATGCGATGTATCCGTAATGTTCTTTTTTTTTTTGTTAATTGGTGTGAAATCTAGTTATTTTACGCAGCAACACTGACTGAAAAGACCGGTATTAGATTTTTGGAAATAGAACTTTTTTATAGTCTACCAGTGTTGCCGCGTAAAAAGAACCAACTTGTAAATAAATTGTTTTATATATTGTGAACTCGCATGTTGTATGAAATAGGTGAATATTTCCCGGAAGTAGCCCCTTACATTATGGCCCATACCATAGAGGTAGCGAGGTATGGAGTCGTTCAGAGCAGGTGCAATATTGAAAGAAGAGCTTTAACTTGGCGGTCTGCCGCCTTAACCCACTAAAACGAGAACTTTTGTCCAGCTAATTATTGTATTTGTAAAATAAATCATTGTAACATAATTTTGTCTTTTTATTTTGTAACTTGAAAATATGAATCACTTCATTACAATAATATCATGACAAGTGGCGTAGCTAGGCGTGGGCGAAATGAGCGTTCGCCCTCGCATCCGAAGGGGCCCCGCGTGGGCAGGCCCCTCTTCCCCACTGGGCACACTACGCACTTGCCCAGGGCCCCGCGATCGGATGGGCCCCCTACTTCACTAACAAACGACACAAACTTCGATCTGCACGCGACGGTCTCCATACATTTTATATGGGAACTAGACTTGTAGAACTACACTAGATCCACGCCATGCGACCTCGTTCTACGTAAAGATCAAGAGTGATCCACGTGTGCGTCGATCTAAAGTAGAGCTCTAGCTTGATACTGGTTGCTTCTATCATATTTATTATGGTCATAGAGGCCCTATTACCCTAATGTGCCCAGGAGCCTCTAATAGGTGAAAGACGGCCCTGCGCGTGGGCGAGCATTCGCGTTTGACCACTACCTCACCTGATGGCAAGCGACGATGGAGTCGGACATAGGGTTGTGACAGCCGCTGTCTTGTTTACGAATTTATAAAAGAAGAAATCCGCCTTCGCCCAGTTTAATTTAGACTGGGCGAATGCGGAAGAATCTAAAGAATCTCTGAAGAATCTACGAGGCCTTCATTATGACAAAAAGTTCTGCTATAGAGGTAGACCCTAATCATTATCAAAACTGTGGGAGGGCTTTCAACGCTGTTCCGGTACGTGTCGCCACTCCAGAACCTTTCGTCCTCATCGACCATATGTTCTACGAGCAGTGTACCCTGTCCACTGCCACTTAAGTTTGGCGATTCTTCGAGCTATGTCGGGAACCTTGGTTCTCCTGCGCATATTTTTGATGTTCCTAATACTACTTGTAGCTTATTTAACAAACGATTGAAAAGGACATAGAATTTTAATAATTAGCCATTTTTTATATTAGTTATTTACTTTTTTTATAATTTACAATTTTTCAATTTATGGTCTACGGCATAGATAATGATAAGTACCTACTATCTATGGATTTATTATATTGTGTTGTCAATTAAGTCTCGCACCAAGTCACCAGTCCCTGTGCCATGATATAAAATCAACGGACTTGTGCAAACGTGACCCTTATTTCACGTACTAAGTATCGGTCATTTCTGCATGATCATTAAAAAAAAATTTTGCTTGAATCCTGCGGCGCGGCGCTAAACCAGTCTTTGAAGTTTTCGTTTCGAGTGCAAGCAAAAATGAACTTACCGGTGGTCAGGCGGAATTGTCTTTGATGATACCCTGCCCGCTGCCACTTAACTTTGGCGATTCTTCAAGCTATATCGGTAACCTCGGTTCTCCTGCGGATATCTTCAAGTCTGATGTGCCTAATACTTTATCTTGCTTGTAGCTTATTTAACAAACGATTAACACGTTCGTGGACTAACGACCGACAGGCGTCTAGATAGCTAAAAGTGATAAGACAGTACGCCTGTCGACGTATGAGTTTTTACTTACATAAAATCAGTACGCCATACGACGACCGATTTTTCATACTATCATAAAGGACGGCACGTTGTACTGTCACCACATTATTTGAAAAAATTCGTCAAAGAAAGTACTTCCACGCACACATTTATACTCCCCTCCCTACGCACACTACGTCCGTGGGCGTCGTGTTTATTACATACGATCAGTCGAGTACTGCGCCGGTTTGGTGGTCCTGCGTGTCGCTGCATGTTTTCGCCTTTTTAACGCCTTACGACGTTTACGCCTATATTTGTGTCTCATATCATATATTTTTTACAATGCATTGTGACACTACGTCCGTGGGCAATGTATGAAAATAAGTAGTGTCACAGTCGCCGCAGTCAGTAAGATAGTACTGTCCACGAACGTGTTAAGAAGGGCATAGGATTTTAATAATTAGGTAATTTTATGATTGCTTTTTATTTTACGATTTTCCAATTTATAGTTACACTTGGTGGTTCACACTTAGTTGCCCTAGCACGAAGTCAACTATGACTCTTATTTCACGTCGGTACCTACGATTTTTGTGATAAAACAAGTACTGTCACTCATTGGACGCCTGAGGGAGGACGGTGTCGTCGAGGTCACCGCGGCGATGGTAGTATGACGATCTGATTATCTTCGCGAGGCAAACTTGGCCAGAGATCGCCTAAAACAGAAAGGTTTGGAAGAAGAAGGGGAGGCTTTTGCTCAGCAGTGGGTCACAATGTCGGTTAATAAAAAAATATTACAATCGGACACTCTCTAGTACTTAATAAGTCTAAAAGCGAGCTAAACAAGTCCGGTAATTTAGGGCGCCCCGACATGGATAGGTAAAGTTCAAGGGAAATGGCGGGGGCTCCACTAGCTTGCTCTGCTCGCTTAGGTACTCTAGCACCCGTCATCTTTTCCATGTTAGGTTCCCTTAGACCCTGCAGACAGCAATAAGAGCGCCACTTACGATAAACCAGTGCTTGACTGCGATACCACCTGACAGTAAGCAGCAGTGAACCTAAATTATACATACCTACGCGCGTATGGTAGGTACGCGGGGCGACGAGGCGAAATGCTTAGTCTAGACCGTAGAGGTGTCAAAAATGTACACTAGCCGCACGTCGGGTTGTCCGAAGGTAGAAAGGTGATGGCGGAATTAAGTCACGTAATTCCCGAGAATACTCTCCAAAATATATCCTATAAAATTAGGTACCGAAAAGCTGGCTACCCTACACCTGCGCTCCTGGTTTTATAGACTGCACTTAATCAGATCTTGATCACCAATTAGCCTCTTCGCACACCTTTCCACTGAGCCCAATACTTTTAGATGGGATTTTGCAGCACTAGCCATATTATGTGGCTGCAGTACTCCACTCACGTTTGTACATTTGTGTTGTAAAATACGAATCAAACGAGCCCAAACTAGATGGTGTTGTGTCGTGTTATTGCGGAGTTCTTATGGCCACCTTCCAGCTTAATCATCAGACCCTGGTTACTATAGAAAATCAAAGTAGGTACCTACTCGTGAAAGCGAATCAAACGAGCCCAAACTCGATGGGGTTCTGTCTTTTTGGCCATTGCCACCTTTCAAATCAATCATTAGATCAGCTATTGCATTGTGACGCAATTTACACGTGTCAGACAAAATTTCAGCTCAATCGGTTGAAGATAACAGCTTTAAAATTGAGTTGCAAGATTTGAGAAGAACATATAGATATATTTTCAAGCTTGTAAAATGTTGAGGGGTTAAGGTGCCGGACACTGGGCAACGTTGCAATATCACGTAGTTAGATAGTTACGGGTATAGATACCGTGGTTACAGGTCACGTTGGGGGATATTTTGACCCCTGTATCTGATACTTTAATAAAACAAAGGAATTAACAAAGCATAACTTTATTTAATTTCAAGCATAATCAACAAATTGTTTAGCACAGCGTGGATCCAAGTTGCGTCAAAACCGTGTGGTCACAACAATAATTATAAAATAAAGTCTCCATTTAATCATCGCTACGACGTTTGTTATTAAACTTCTTGAAGTTTTCTCTTCATGGCTTCTGGCAGAGGAGGAGCTTCTCCGCCTCATTCTGGAAAAATAATAATATTATTAGGTAATATCTACGAAGAAATTACGCCGCAAGTCTTGGAAAATTTGAGTGAAATATTACAATTATATGCTTTAATTAATTAAACCCCAAGTGAACGGCGTTCGCTCTCCCATTGTCTTTGTATTAAATTTCTTAGGTTAATATTTTGCTAGCTATTTACGTTGGCTAGTAAGATTAGCAGTGCCCTTAAAAATGATAAGCACTTCCAATAGTTTCTCAGCGTAGCATAATAATTGCCTTGTTAGTGATAAATTTTTTGATTGTGAAATTACCAATTAAATTTTCCCGCTCAGGTTAAAAACTACTCGTGCTTCTTCAGTTACCGCTTAATTTTAGGGCCACGGGTTTCCTTTTTAGAAAATTCCCGCGTTCCTAGCGGGCATCGGCCCTGTTAGTCCCCATACGGTTTGCTAACATCTCTTTGAGGCTCGGTCTGGACGATTACTGGACGGTCGGACAGCGAGCTACCCATTGCTTATTGTCCGCAAGCCTGGGACTACCGTAGCTGGTAGTTAGGGTCAGTGTCGCGGCAGCTAGGGCATGAGGATGTCTACCTGATTATTGCTTTGCAGAAAGAGGCGACCGCCTGCTATTCCTTCTAGCTCCGAACCATATATGGCCTGAACTAGGGCTCGGGAATATATCGCAAATTGACAGTAATTATTTAATAAAGAGGTCCTCATCTCAGCTCTATTAAACAACATACCTGGATTAATTTATAAATAGCAGCAATAGTTTCGTCGCTCCTGCAGGACATGGTAGCAGCCACAGCACCTCTCTTGCCTCCCCAGCTCGACGTGAAGGTCAACTGGGCATCAGCGAATATGCAGAGACAAGCCACGATCAGGACAAACAGACTGATTTTGTTCATATTGGTGGAGGAATACCAGATAGTTGATGATAGATGGAAGAGTGGAGGAGTTGTGATGGTGGAACGAGAGATCTGAGCTTTTTATAGGAACTAAAGATGAATTGAAAGAAGCCTTAGTAGATTTGATTTGTACGTGATTCGATTTTTGTGACGTGCTTAGAATTGATCTATAAACGTGATACATTGGCAATATCCTTCCTTATCTTTGATTTAGTTTATAATAGAATAAACTTTATTGTATACCAAAATAGAACCATTTCACAGAAACTTAAACCTATGGGCACAATGGCGGTCTTATCGCTGAAAGCGATGTCTTCCAGACAAGGGGTAGTCTGCGGTATACTTCAAGCAATATAAATCAAGGGAAAATTAATTAAGGGGAATAAATAATAATAATATATAAGTACATATATACATTTATAAATATATACCATATACATACCTATCATGTGTTACACAATTAAATGGAAGCGAACAAGGAAAAGAATAGAATAAAGGTTAGCGATGGAAGAAATAAAATTAAAAAATAAAATAATTAGAATTAAACTAGTATACATAGATAGTATAAGTATAGCTAGACAAGGACAAAAGAAACCATGATGTGAATATACACGATAATTTGTAAAACGATAGCAATCTCTCAGGACTATGTTACTAACATCATAAACAACAACTTTTTCCTATAACTACCTATTAAAAATTTATGATATTTTAGTTAATCAGGTTTTCATACAAAAAAAAAAAATTCAATACAATTGCTCAGAAAGACACTCTTATTGCTCTGCACTTGAGTACATAATGGCCCTTGTTACCAAACTGTGACATTTTGATTACCATTACGCACTAGTGCTATAATGTAGGTATAACCTTATCCCATCGCTGTTGAGCTTCGTGGTCGGGAAAAGTCTGAGTTTTACATTATGAAGATGAACACTACTTCGCGGATCTCGGATAAATAAAACACCGGGTACTCTTGATAGTGGTATATTTGCATAGGATCTCGACGTGATCTCGATACCCAGTTTCGAACTCTCAAACTCAAAATATTACATTTGTTCACAGTTATAGATAATTGAAGGCAGAAAGTAGGTCTGACTTAACAACGCCATCTAGTTGTGAAGATGGAACTAAATTTTAAGACATATTTTCTTTGCACAAATATATTGATTTCAAACACATTAAGAATTTCTCATTAGTTGCTCAGAGTCTAGTTTTGTATCCGGACGAAGGCCTCTTCATCCCCCTGTTAGGTAGGCACTTACATATATTAAAGAGAATAGGTGTTTTTTTTATTGTCACTGTATGTCTATGCATTTGTTCGTCGCTTGCGAATATTATTCCCTAATCAACACTGGAACGCAGGAGGAGTTTAGTCAGTAAAAGTCTGGAACGCCCTCTCGCACTACCCAGACCGGGAAATGTTAACTAATTATTTCCTACCTCAAAAAAAGCCTGAGCGTTTAACAAGCATTGTACAACATAGCAAGCAATAAAATATCCCCATAAACACAAAAACATAAAGAACGAAAAGAGCATAAAAGCGGAAAAGGCTATCTAGCCTTTTATCCTGACCTCATCATTAGGTGTACAATAGAGTGCAGTAAATCTACACTAATATTTTAAAGAGGTAAAGTTTTTTTTTTGTACATAGGAGGTAATCTCTGAAAGTACTGATCCGATTGCTAAATTTTTTTCACCGATAGATAGCTGCTTTATTCCTGAGTGACATAGATTATATTGAATGTATGTGGCCGAAGCCACGGCTAAAAGTTGGTAAATAATTAAATAGGACGTAGGCGAAAATCAGAGTACCTTCTCAAACAGTACCTTGCATAGTAGACAGCCTACATAAATAATGATGTTATGACGGTCTATTAATAGACCTAATTTAATCAATGCTGACGGGTCCACCTTTCTGACTGATCCGGGTCGTGACGACGAAAATGTCACGCGGGGAAATTACCAAACATCCCAAAAAACATTTTTCTATTATCTTCCTTAACAAACTTCAGATATACTCCGTCAAGTGTGGGCTTTTCATTAACATTTGATAGGCTTCATTTGATTTGCATAGAAAACCTTAAAGGCACTTTATGATTAAGACAAGGGATATAAAAACTCGGGGCAGTTCATCAGTTGACCATTCTGTGTTTGGTTGTGGAAGGTTCAGAACATCAAAATGGGTCGTATTCTCGTCTTGTTTCTGCTGGTAGCCGCCATTACTGTTCTTATCGAGGGACAGCTGACGTTCAGCTCTGGTTGGGGCAACGGCAAGAGATCCATTAGTTCTGAACAAGCTAATGATGACTGTAATCCTGAAGAAGCGATTTTTCAAATATACAAGCTAATTGTGGTAAGTTTTTTGAATATTACTGCTTAATTTTTAAAACATGTTCTTTAAAATTTTGTTTAAAGCGTCTTAAAAGTACATTCTTGGGTTGAAGAATACCATCTTTAAATTGTAAATTAAAATTCCGTACAAAAGAAAATATGAATCGTTTATCTATTTATCTGAACGATTTTTCACTGCATGTTTAGAATGGCTCTTGGGAAATCAAAACGTCATAAAAAAAGTGCGAAATTCGCTGCGTATGTATGTGTGGCGTATAATTCGTTTAAATTTCTTTTTGTTTTGTTTTTTTTTTTTTTTTTTAATAAACGATGACGTAGGAACCTAGATAATTATTGTCTATAGCCGAATATCATCATAATATGTTGGAAATATGCTCCAACTGCAAATGAGCGTGGTATTACGTTTGTATGGAAATTCATCCGTCGCTGGCCCCTTAAGAATACTAGACGAAATATGTATAAACATACTTATATATTTCTAAATACACACATATTATAGATAAATTACACCAAGACGCAGAACTCAGTGATCAATGATCATGCTCACTGATCACACAAACATTTGTCCTGGGTGGTAATCGAACCCACGACCTCATAGCAGTCAGTCCAACCACGACCGGCATAGCAGTCAGAGCCACTAACCACTAGACCAACAGGCCAGTCGATTACAGTCAGTCAATAATTTGATCTTTATTAGTGACATTACATGGAGTGTACCTACTTATTTTTTTTTTTCAACATCAATGGTTTCGATTCCTGTTGCAGTTTTAGTTTTCATCAAAACTTGACCCGAGATTCTATTTCTCGTTCTAGCTCATTGTTTAGGACTTGGCCATCTACATCACTTAAAAAAAACCTTCTGTTACATACAACCCGTGCCAATTAACATGGCACCTAGCTCGAAAACAGTTGCCCCATTGAGTACTTGAAAATAGTTTGTATTGTCACGCACGTATAGTAGTACTATAATATGCTATGAGAAATAACTTGGTGCAAAATAAAGTTGATATTATTTGAATATCAACTTTATTTTGCACTTTGACTGTTTTTTTTACACTCAGTACTTTAAACATCATTCGTTTCAGCCAGGTCACCATAGTCAGGTGCCATGTTAATGCGGACGGCTTGTATATTTTTTTTAGCTTATGAATATTTTGTAATTTTAATAGTCTGTAAATGGAACTAGCATAAAGAAATGCTCAAAAATTCCTAAACCAATACAGAAAAAAAAGTCTGAATACAGACTAAACCTATAATAAACCTATAATAACCTGTAATAACCTATCTGAAAATAATAATTTATATCAATGATATTGTAAATATTTTAAATGTTTCTTAGAACTTAGAAAAAAGAATATAAACATTGTGCGTCTCACGGCTGAGCCAAATAGGTCCAATTTTGCCATAAAACTACGCAGTAGGTGTACGGATGCAAATCAGTTTATTTATTTATTGGTTAATTAGATCACATGTTTGCTTGACCTCTTTACCATTGGGCTCGGCACTTCTGAATATATTAATGCTCCTGATACTTCTTCACCAAATGTTTTTGATCTGGATCATTAAGGCATATAGTTTAGCTTTCATCTTTGTATATTTTTGTTATGAGGGGTTGATATTAGTGCGGTTGCACAATACATCCTTTTTTGAGGTGGGAAATTATAAAATAACAGAAATAAGCAATAACTGTTAAAAACAAACTTGAAGTTGAAATTTGGGTTAAGCTCGCCTGTGTACATCGGCTTTCTTACCATGAATAATGTTTAAATTTATGTACAATAAACAATATAAGAATATATAAGAAGTATCATACTCTCCAATTTTTTTTTTACTTTTTATTCATTTAATTTAACAACTCTTGATAATTTGATTTGCTTTTTAGTACGTGATGTATACGCCATCATATTGTTATAAACTTATTTCCCAGAGAATAATATCAACATTTTCGTTTACAGTCGGAAGGAGAAAAAATACGAGCATGTCAACGTGAAGGAAAAATGTAGACTTTCCGACGGATATCCGTCGATTTTTGCGTCATTCTGAAGATCTTTATAAAAATTGGAAGGATTTATTTATTTTAATATAATGTGTATCTACAGTAGGTATGTTGTACTTATAAGGTATTATTCTTGTGTAAAAATTGGTAGATAATGTATCTGAGAGATAGGTGATGCAATCAAATGCTTAGGTCAAATCGACGATGCACCTCTTTAGGTACGATAAGTTACTGACCTGCTCAATGCATTATCTACTTGATGCTTTATTATAAAATTAATAATGTAAGTAAATGAGCGGCTGGATCATTTATGAATTACAATGATTTTAATAATTTAATATTTATTAATTAAATAAGTCACATATGTTGTTTTATTTTATGAACACTCTTCAGAACCTACTCCCTCCTGTACTCTGTCAGTTTGGATAGCTGGGTTATTTAATTAAAACACATTTACATATTTCAGTATACTTTTATTAAAATCATTATGTTTTACATCGTTCCTTTATAATTAAATGGAAATGGTTTGAGAAGGAGGTATTACGTCTTTCTTTGTCACCCTCGCATGCATTTTCATGTTAGATGCCCTAGTTCACTCATTAGCTGTGTCAAATTAATGTTCAACATAGCTTATGATTGAAACCTCTACCTTTACTTTAATCTTAAGAGGTAAATCGACCATTACGACTTCTAAAATCTTAATTCTGGTCATTATATTATTATACAGTTACTTAATCCTACTCTCATGCATTACCTCTTTTAGATTCAACGTAAAGATTTAATCTTACTCGTAGCAGAACGTTAGATATAATACTGTCTGGTTCAGCAATTTGCGCCAAGGGCAACTTTGTCGTCGGAACAACTGAAAATTTTACAGTGACAGATATGTCGAAGATGTATTATTATACAGTGATTTAATTGACTTTACAATTAAAGGTGGTGGTTACAAAATAAAAACATGCGTAGAACATGTATTGAAAATGTTTCAATATTTTGTCTGCACGAGGCTGTAAAGACTCAGTCAAATCGTCATCGATATTACTGTTGTGTTCAATATAACCGAATGTAAATCTTAGGAGAATCACTGAATTAACTGTGATACTCTGAGAAGCTGCTTTCAGTAATACTATTTTAATATATCCTACTAATGGAACCATTAATAATTGTTAATATGTAGTAACTTAACTAATGGCTACTTGTCCGACAGATAATGTACTCCACATAGATTAAAATTGGGTATTGCGTAAACTACTGGCTACTATCCTCCGGGTCGCAGTATTATCGATAACAACAATTAAGACATCGAGTCTACAATAATTAACATACATACGAAAAGGATACACGTATGTGTGCCTAATACGTCTACAAGATTTTGAGCATTGGACATAGGCTAATATTTTTCTTACATACAATGAATGGTAAACGAAATTACTCTATTATTATACTGAAGACGCTACCGCTCGTCACAGCCCAAGAATACATATTTAAGGACACGTCTAAACGAGTATTGCACATAGTGGGTATAAGACCTAAATTCAAAATAAAGGACGGAAGAGAAAAATGAGCAAGAATCGTATTAAATCAAAGCCTTATTTTTTTGTAGAGCTTTTATAGTCAAACTAAGATAAGCAACAGCGTAATGTAGATATTGAAATCATGTAAAGTATGATATCTAAAGTCGACCTATATCTGAATTTCATGCTTTTCAGCATTACATTGTCAGAATGTGCACACTTCTATAGTTTAGAACCGAAAGAGAAGCAACAAACAAATTTTGGTACATGATTAGGGTCCTATTGACATCTTTCAGATTTTGAAACCAATTCGTTCTCTCCGCCGAATAATAAAAACGCGCCTAAGTCATAATGTACGACTTATTGACAGCCGAACACAGCATTAGTGATATATTATATGGGTGTCATAATACATTTACACATTGAGAAATTGATTTAAATGTATCCATATTATGTCCCTTGAGCCATGAATTCAAAATAAATAAAATGTTACCGATAAAATTTGGTTACAATGTTTAAACTGGCAAAAGTACAATTTTCAACAGTCGGTTTGTTAGTGAAGAAAATAAAAAAAAGAATCAAACAGTGAATTAGATAAATATACAGAAGTTACAGAACTTTGAAACAATAGCTCAAGGGACAATTATCTACGAATAATATATTTAGGAAACATTGAGTATTATTTACAGTGATACGTACAGACAGAGAAATTAACTTTCATAAAATCTTATAATTTGTTTATAATGATATAATTGTAATTTTAAATATAGGTAACTGTACAATGAGCGACACAGGTGTAGAAAGTTGTAGGCCCAACTATTTACACGTTTACCATTTACCTACGTGTCTTAGTGAAAATCTTAATGTGCAACTAATCATGGAAGCGTTAGTTGTGAATATACTATTTATAATAAACGCTTGACGCTGACATGTCAAAATTAAATTCTATCAAATAAATTTTTCGATTACTTTGACTAATAAAAGAAGTCATCCAAATGCACAAATAATACGGTTTAATACGTTTTCTGATGGTTCTATTTCAAAATTAATTTATACTACATTCATATTGCAGTCGCAGTGTATACTTAATTAAGATTTTATACTTTACGTTTATTGTATGCAGAAATTAAACATTCGGAATGAAGAATTTCGATTTGATAATATCCCGTTGCCATGTCTACTTGTAAAATTTTAGATCTATGGATTTATTTTAATAGTGTTTTTCTTGGCCTCCGTGATAAATTATCATATTAAAATTTCCAGCAAGAAAATACCCAATTAATAATACTTATAATAACTGCTTTTATAAATTCCTTCTTTATCAAGTGAGTGTTTTATCTTAAATAAGTGTGTGTCGTAAATGATACCTACACGATACATAACTAGGCCAATTACACCTACCACAGACAAACAGCTCTATACGATCCATTTGTTACTGATTGGAAGACTTCAAAATATTGAAGTTCTCTCACACAAAAATCAGGGCTGTAAACTGCAGTTGACATAACAATATGAAATACTGTACCAGTTAAATTGAATTATAATAGCTGTTGGTCTTTGGCGGTTTTGACATGTAATCTATTTTATCTAGAGTTAAAACGAACCTCTTTTCTCTAACAGATAAAGTCCTTCGCATACTTTCGACTACTGTAATACTTAATTGTTAAAATACCCTTCACATCAACATTATAACCATTGCATTCTAGTCCTTAAATACCTAACAGTTTACAGGCTCAAGTCATCTCACGTAGACACCTCATATGTGTTTTCTAATACTTCTTAACCTAGGTTAGATTACGTACAAATCCATACAAGGAGTCATATCTTTGGTAAAATTATCGAAAATTTTTAATTCTCGGAAAGAAAGAAATTTTTTGTACACAATAACTTGGGACTTGATAAGTGCCGAAATAGACGTACCGTTTGACAAACGATCGATTAATCATTAATTTTGTTTGACAATATTCATGAACTGTTCCTGTTAGCTTAAAAACGGAAGCCTGGTCTATACCGGCACTGGAGCACATTTATATACATATAGACACTTTGAGTTTGACTAATAACACTAACGTGAACGAATACTGGGTGGGAATCTGCCACAAGGAAGACGGTGATTCAAAGAATGCACTAAGTATGTCACGATAAATGAATGGGGTGAGTCTAGGCGTCTAGGTCGGCGTGGGGCGGGGCGGGCGCGGCTGGCGGGGGCGACGCAGGCAGGGGCGCGCGCGCGGCGGCAGCGCCCCCACGGCGCTCGGCCCGCCCAGGCGGAAGCACAGCGCGTAGACCAGCGCGAACAGCACGTAGGGCAGCAGCACTGCCAGCACCAGCCACACCAGCGGGCCCGCGCCGCGCTCCAGGGACTCGGAGAATCACTTCTCCTCATCTTCGTCACGGAACAGATACGTCGACCTGACCACATGATACACATCGTTTTACGTATTCATCTCGGAAAACAGGAATCGATGATGACGATTCGGAAAAGGCATGGATTTATAAGGCTTTCTAAGTATTAAAACCTATAAGTCTAAAATGATTGTTTGAAAGTCAAAGCATTTATTTCAATTATACCACTTACAGGCACTTTTGAATTGTCAAGAAGTGACGGCGTTAGAGCTGACTTCATTCCTTACTTATAGTCCTGAAAGATTTTCCACAATAACTCACAATACAATTATTAGAACACGGGTGGGTAACTGGATATTGCACATTCTTGACTTTCATTAGTCACCTCTTATTACAACTACGGGAGGAGTATATCTATTCGCAAAAGAAGAATGGTTAATTCAGATCCAACACCACACCTCAAAATTTAATTCTAGGGAGTTCACAACACAGAGGGTGAATTAGGTTACTGATTTTTTATTCTGAGAATACCCAATCAATACCCAATCTAAACATTCGGAATCATACTCACCAATAAGCCAGATTAAACAAAGCGAATACAAGTGGGAAGGTGATCCTGGAGATGACGTCTATCCTCTTGGAGCGAGTGGGGAACTTGGACATCCACAGGCGGCAGCAGTTCTTACGCGGGGGGTTGATGTGGATCTCGCACTGCCGCATCTTGGATTCCACCACACCGCCGCCGCCGCGCACCAAGGGTTTCTGTTTGTTGCAGACCAGTCAGGGAGGCGGGACATATTGCATCTTCGACTTAACCATAAGGCTATGTGTCTTCGAGTAATTCAATAGAATTCAAATTCTAACTTCTTAATTTATTAAAATATTTTCTGGCCTCTCCATAAAATGCATGCATATTGGGTCATGGAAAGTATTTTGTTTTACGAAATTAACATAACTAGCAAAAGAATTTAAAATCTTATGTAATTAAACTACTTCTACGTAAACTGTTGTTTTTACTACCTATGCTACATAATTCGAAACTGAAAATTATCAAATAAATCCAATCTGTCAAATAAATCATTCACATCATTCAAACTCAATTCACAAGACTATCTGAAGAAGCCTAGACGGTATGCAAAAATATTGTAACAATTTTTAATATTAAAACAAATATTCTATAACTAGGTATCGAAATTGGCAAGAAACCACTCAAACATCTAAGAAAATATGTGAAAGCGTAACTATATTTCAATCCCAAAGCACTATCACAAAAGTTTGAACAAGTACCGGGTTTGAGCTCACCATAGCAAAAGTGGTATTGCTATCAGTATCAAGAAGATCGGAGGCAGCATCCATGCTGGCTGCTTCCATCTCCCGTCTCGCTTTCTTCATATTTTCTCTGTGCATGTCAGAGCGAGACGCGTAGTTGACTAGGGCAAACTCTAGTAACGCCCCGAAGACAAATGTGAGACACACGCCGGTCCACACGTCGATGGCTTTGGTGTAGGACACTGGCGGTAAGGAAGCGTTGATGCCTGACGATTGTGTTGCCATAGTAAGCAATGTAGTGACTCCTGAAATAGAAAATTCATGATCTAAAGGTCTGCATAGTAGATGAGGTGGATTCTCACCAAAGCGAATAAAATATATTTAATTAAACCCTTAACCTACTTCAATTAGAGATATCAAAATCAGCCGAGGAAACATAAAATTTTATAAATACTTTATGGTTATAATGTTTATTTTATATACGAATTCTTTGATCTAATGCACTGCGTTAATAAAAATATAAAGTCGGTTTATTTTATCCTATTTCTATCTGCACGGTGTAAAGGAACCTAACATGAAGGATATTTCGGGTTCGTTCGCGCACAATGTTCGCTCACACTATCTATCGTCATCTAACTCGGGTCTAATCTATGCGTGTCGTGGTGTCCTAAGTTCCCGATTTCGATACTGCTCTCTCTTCGTTCAACGGTTAGATCAAATGTAAATCACCGTGGTTGGGACATTGGTTTGCAATCATCTGGTCACCCTTAACTAAATGAAAATTATGTAAAGCGTTGTTAGATAAAGTAAAGAATTATGACTTCTGATAATTATATATTTGTTATAGTAATGAGGGGTACTCCTATAACAAAACAGTAAGGAAAACAGTATCACAAAAGACAACTCCACAGTGATTTCTTGGAAACTGTAATATGACCATGTGTATGGCTACAAACAAGCTCCTAGAATTTGTGTGTTCAGGTAGATTCCTAGTAAGTAGTTCAAAGCTTGCTTCCAATTATTGTCAGGGTACCAATTTCTAACAGTATCATGTTTAACTAAGAAGCTCTTAAAAATGTGTGCCTTTGTGAAACCTTATATGTACCTTTGATGCTTCCAGCAATATTCATGTGACAAGAAATATAATGCAAGCAAGGGTGTAGCTACAGTCGTATCAACCGTATCAATGACACAGGGCCTCCGGGTATTAGGACTAACTAAGCCTTTGAATGCAAGCCTATGTATCAATTTTAAATGTCACGAGTCTATATGTACCCAACATGTTCTCTACATGTGTGTGTTTAGAATATAATAATATATTAGAGTTCCAAACTTTGTTGAGTCTGTTATTTGCTAATGCACTGTGCAGATGTTAACTTCATGATCTGAAAAAGCTACGCCAGACAAGACAAGGACAGCTGTGATTCTGTAACAGTACCTACAACTACCAGCCTTGCTGACTGGGTATTTAATCTTTCAAACCGAAGAGACGATTCTGTAAGACTACTTCTATACTTGAGAGCAGTGGTGACTGCGTGGTAACGGACCCGACTTACGAGTTGTAGGTCCTGGCTAAGTATTTCTCACTGCTTTCAAAACGGTGAAGGAAAACATTGAAAGAAAACCTGACCTAGAACCAAAAAATCGAAGGCATGTGACATCCACCTATACGCACTGAGCTTGCGTGGTGGATTGCCCATTCCATCTCCTAGAGAGGAGGCCTGACTTCTAGCAATGAGAACATTATAAGGCTGATAATGCTTATGCCTATACGTCTATAAAAGAGTACATTACCTAGTGACACTCTCGCCGGCACAGCTCCCTGGTCCAGCCAGAAGGACACCCACGACACGATGACAAGCATGCAGCACGGGATGTAGATCTGGATGAGGTAGTAACTGAACTCCCGTTTGAACAGCAGGTCCACTTTCAGGCAACTGTATTCACCTGGAAGAGAGCAAGTATTATGGTTATGGAGAATGAAAATTAGCATGTTGTACGAGTAAATGTGACGATGTGTGTGACGTTCAGTTTTTGGTTTTAAGGTTGGAAATCAAGCGTGGTAGACTTATTCTTTAAATAAAAAATTAACCCTTATCGATTCTACAACGTTATTTTTAGTTTATGCGAAATCTGAATATAAAAGGTCACAAGTTGGACAACGCGGACACTATGTACAAAACAGGCACGGCAGGTCATTGTGGGTATCAGGTGCCAGCAAACAGCTGGGTGCAAGTGCAAAACAACACCTCAGTCGCTTGAGTGGCCCGGTTACTATGTGTTGCTGATATAACGAGTTTATAACTTTGTGATTTTTCATGATACAGTTGTGAAATTATGTTCATAGATTCTTTACAATAAAAATTCTAGACACGTGTTTCGGGTTTCGTATATACTGAGACTAAAATTGTATAGGTCCATCATGTCTAACTCTGACTACAAGGGTCTCTTCATCCTAATTTACCATTTAAAAATAGAATATATTATGTACATTCTAGTCGAAACTGAAACGCTTTTCCAAATGAGCCAATTGTTTTTATCTCCCTTATTAACTTTTGCCAGCGGCTTCGCTTGTGGTTGAAAATATACGAGTCACACTTATAAAATAGTACTCTACTGACAAAAGCGTTTTAAAAATCGGTCGGTTTTGAATTTATTCCATTACAAATAGAAATACAAATCTTTCAATTTTGTGATATTTTAGTGTAAATCTGTTCATATCTTCTCAATTCCATATGAATATGTATGATATTTATGTATATACCCGTATGTAATTAAAATAAAGGACATACTTACCGGTATTAGTCTTGCTGTTGCAATAATCAGTGAGGAACTTCTCCAGCGTGAACCGAGGCAGGTGTAGGTTCTTCACAACCTGGACGGGATCGCCTTCCTTCCACAGAAACACCAAGTCATCAGTAGTCCAGCCATCTGAAAGGGAAATCTTTATGATGATATGATCTTGTAAGATAATGAAAATGTTAGTGAGGGCTAGCAAAATATCGCAAGGAACCTTGTTTTCTATAGGCATAAGAATAATGAAGAAAATTTAGAACTAGCAGATGGGTTAACAGCAGACAATGGTGATGATGGTGATTAGCAATTTGTTGATGACCAGTGATGCTGTCTAGATACTCGTAACTAATGAAAAAACGTGATCCAATCAGATTAACTATATCTAAATCTAGAATTAAGCTATTCTTAAAATACTCACTACATAAAAAAATTTAAGATAATAAAATAAACACCGTTGTACAAACCCAAGGTTGTGTTTGTTTACGAGGGTGATGAAAATCAACGCGATCCGTGAAGACAGCCCGCAGTGTAAGCAAGGCTATTTCATAATGAAATGTAAACGAAACGCCCAAATATCTGCCGCGAACTGTTGGGAGCAGCTGGGCTAAGTAATTTTTGTACATGACATATTGTTTTACCGTCGGCAAACGAGTATAGCTGGTCATTGTTTTCTAATTCAATTAGATTAATATTGCTCTTGAAGCAAACTTTTGATTTAGGTTGTGTTGGCAAATTTTGAATCAGTTGTACAGGCTGGTCGTTTACAATAGAGGTCCATAGAAGATTATTCTGCTCCATGTATGGTACTTTTTACAGATGTTTACAGTAACCCACAAAAGGTATCAACAACCAGATGAAGGTCTATAAAGGGAGGAACTATAAAGATAAGTGTCAACTCAGTGAATTTCTGCAAAATTCACTGAGTTGACACTTATCTTTATAGTTTATACAATATTTAACGAAAAAGTGTAGTCATGTTATAAAAATTGCTTCTACTCTCAGAATCGAGTAGCTTTCTTTGAGAAAGACATAGTCAATATCGAAAAAAGAAAATACCTCCCATACTTTGGTTAACTGATGATATAAGAAAAACCTATTTTTCGACCGGATTTTTTTTAATAATTATACTTAATAAAGTTGAAGCAGTATCTATAATATGACTACCCTGTAGATCTCCAAGCGTTTGGTGGATACCGGTCCAGAGTGGACGGTTTTTTAGTTAAACTATAATAATGATAAAAAAACAGCTAGTAATGTACTTACAACTGGCCATCCTCAGCGAGCAAGTCTGCTTATCCAGGGGGTACAACTTGAGGTTCATTGGGCAAGACAGAGTGAGAGAGATTCGGATGCTGTACAGCACGTTGCCGTTGGGGAAGATACGGATGTACACGTTAGGCATGATGATGTTGTGGAAGTGACCTTCCTTTTCGTTGGAGAAGAACAGATCAGGCATCCAGACCCTGTTGGCTTCGGTCAAGGTGAGATACTTGAGGCGACCTACGGAGAAATTGACAAGAAGCATTATTATAACTAGATATATAGGTTGATGTAAAAGTTTTGCTAAATCCATTTGTTTTAGGTGGAAAATCATCAAATGACGATGATGAGAGAGTGTGTCAGACTTTTACTTACTAAAACCTATTTTCATCAACCGTAATCTAAGTATTTTGATATATTCGTTGTATGGCACTTACCTCCTAAGTTATTGAATTTCAGTCGTTCATCTAACCATTGTTCTCGGAACGTTAACTGTACTGAATATTCCTGAAAACATGACATCCACCTGTAGCAAGCTCTCGGTAATTAGAACAAATACATTGATACATTGTCAAAAACTTTACACATATTGAAATCACTTGATAATTTAGATAACTTAGATAACAATTTCCGAAATGTTCATGAACATATTGTTTTCATGGATGCTTTAAATTATGATCAAGTACAACATTAGCAACATCATTACGACTAACTCTTTTGACGATATTACTTTTGTCATTTTGACAATATTTCAATGCAACACTATATTATTCTATGCTAACCACATTTTCTTCACTTTGCTTTCGTAGCATCTGTGCATCTAAAAGCTTAATTTCTTTTAAATTTATCATTATCGTCTAGTCTTTTAGTTTACGCACAAAGCTATTAACTAATGACTTTATTTTACCAGTAAGCTTTTAACGTGTTTTTTTTTGTGCCAACAACGACCTGTTTAGAAACTTTGTTACTATAATACAGAATAGTGCCAAGGGTTTTAAGTGCTAAAGTTTCAAAGTAGGTGTTACTGGCACAACATGATTATATACATATAGATATTTTACACTAAGGGAAGGGACGGTGTCGAAGGTTCGCTCAATAATTAATTTGACATCAAGGCACAATGCACTAGAGGATCCCTCGACATCTCAGCAAGTCAAATGAATTATCGTACAACAAAAGCCGGCAGATGCTTAGAGAAGAAGTTCAAACATGCACACTCGAAAATTTACCTTTGGGTTCGAATTTCACAAGATGTTACGCAAATGTTCATGATATAAAAGATGATGATGGAAATCGCAGACATGCTGTACATAAAGATATCGGTATTAAAATACATGTTATGAAGGAAATGAAGGCTTCTCAACCTAATGTTAAGTCCACTGGCCAAAATAAAAATCATCCTTATCCAAAAGTGAACGTTCGAGCGTCACAAGTTGAAGCAACATGCACAGAAGCGAAGCCCAGATCGAACTTACCGTCCTCAGCATTCGTTGAAGGAATGCTTTAATTACCTTCATGCACAATCGGCCAGTATAACTAGAGCTACGATACGTCTAGCAGCTGTTGTTTGGGGTCGGGTGTCACATATTGGTAGGCAGCCACCGTTCCAAGCACGAAGGCGAGTGCGGGCGCGGCGGTAAGTCCCGATTACACAACACAAATTCACATGAACAAGACATATCAACAATTAATTACAATCAACGTACACGACCAAAATAGTTTTTATAATCTCCTCATCTGCGTGAAATCAATATAACAAGCATGATCAAATAAATATAGGGAAATAAATAAAATGATGGTGTCTGGTGCGGGCCGCGGTCCCGTGGTACCTACAAGCGTGGCCGGATTCTTTCTTTCAGAACATTACGTGATTAGTTCTTGTTTCTAAAGCAATTGAGTTCAAATTGAATTTTGAACGTATCAGTGCTGTGATACCGAAGCGGTTAGTTTGCTGATCAATAATTTAGTGCTGTCTACTTTCAGTGCCAATAGTCCATCCTGTACGTGTTTTTACAGCTCGAGACGCTCCTGCAGGAGTGTTCTCTACATATAAACACAAAGAAACCAATAAGGAACAGAAATGAAGAAACAGAAAAGAAAAATTTATGAAGAAAACTATTAAGCGACAATTTTGATTATTAGTAAGTTTTAGATGGAGGATGTTTTAATTTAGACGTTTTCAGACTACGGTAGTCCGAATTTAATACAAAATAAAAACATGAAATCAAATAATAATGTGCGCGGCACCGCACCACGATATTAAGTTAGCAACAGATTTAGTTAAACATTTAACTTTCAACATTAAGGGTGGGTTAAATGATACATTTAGGAAAGGAAATAGAAAGGTGCACAAATTAGAGAAAACAAAAGAAAAATCAAGGGGAAAAGAAAATAAATTAAAACACGAATACAATAATTTACGAATAGCTTGAGAATGTTTAGCGTAGTGCAGATATTGCATAATATTTAATTTTTATTATAAACAAAGTTGACAAGACAGATCTAATACTGGGCACGGTCCACTGCAGCCGCGGCCTGAGGAACTATAGGGTTGCACCGACGGGAGAGCAGTGGATCGCGAAGTCCCACAGAGAAATCTAAACTTTAGTTTATAATAAAAACGTCACAGATTACATCAGGTCATGTGTAAACACTCACCATTTTGTAATCATCTATTTTGCTGATGGACCGTAGATACATGTTGACATGGACTAACGTTGGCGCATAGCCTTAACGACAGAAAACAACAATTTAAATTTATATATTGTTTGTACCGCTTCATATAAAATACCTAACCACACTATATGAATAGCATCGTGAGAGAAGTACGCAAGTTGATGATAATGTTAGATGCTTAAAGTTAATAATGAAGTGGATCTGAAACTGGCCGCAGCAACATCATCGACCACACTCATCAGTCCATTTCATTAAAGAAAGCTAATGCCCCGTCAGATGAACTCATAAGGACAACCAGCCAGTCTAAAATTAAAAAAAGAAATAAAACTAAAAACTATAATGACTATATTTTTTATTCTATGTAAAGTTAGTTTTAGATGATTAATAAAGCTAGGATTATACCAATACTGGCGATCTAAGAAGTAACAGACGCGCGTCTAAAAACGATTTTGGTCGTCAACACCAAACTGGATTAAAGAGAAATCGAAAGGAAAAAATAAAGAATAAGAAAAAATGAACATTACACATAGTGTCGGGTAAATCACTCCTAGTCAACAGGAGAGAGTTGCCCATTCATTTGACTTGTTTGACCGCGTGGATACAGAGAACTTATACGTTTGTAACACTAGTAGCGGCCCAGTCTGTCCTTATTGACTTACCATTGTGACGTCATCGATCTTTGATATACTTCGGACAAATATATTGACGCTCACTACCGCTGGCCCATCTAAGTACCAAGCAAAATATACGATAAATCACGGTATTATTATGATACTACGGCCTAACATTAGTTTGTGAATGCGCGTTATATATCAGTGTCTAGCGACTCACCTGTCCACCTGTAAACACAATGTACACTATGCTCATGAATGATCCGACAGAATGATCACACAAACGAACATAAAGATAATTGTGATCAAATAAAACCTAGGACATCAAATAAACGACATTGGGTTAAAATAAAACGCTGCAAACAATCTTCAATGTCGGCTTGTCAACGAGAATTTGTGTTAGTGTAATATAGAGCAGTATCTTTTAATTAACAAATAAAATAAATAAATAAACTATTACATAAAATATATATAAGAAGAAATTATTGCTCAAACATAAATTGTAATTTAGTAAAGGTAAATTGCTCTTATGGGTTGGGATTATATTGATTAGTATTCACGTATGTAAAATGAAATTTATTTAAGAAACAAGCTATTTAAATAAATACAAAAAATAAGAAGATATTAGTTTATGAAGAATGGTGGATTTTTGGATTTATTTTTCTTCTCTCGCATATCAAATATTTATAGTCAATATGCCTACGTATTTTCGTATGCATTAAAAAATATATATTTTGCGTTCCACTTTTCTTAATGTCGATAAAAAAACGCTATATCACGTTTCAGGGTTGAGAGAATAGCGTCTTGAGGGGAAAACATGGCGTGTGCCGGAAATTAACATTTTGTTTTAGAAAGCTACGTGTTCCTTGTTAAATAGAGTTTGTTTGGTTTGTTCAACATTAATCTGGATTAAGTTAACTGACAGATTAAATTTAGTAGGTATTTCATTTATTTATGAGTTTAGTGCAAAGTTTTTTACCTGATGTAGCTTTTTTCTATCTCTTTTTGGATTTTATATTTGTGTATTTCAAAAATCTTGGCCTATTATGGTTATATAAATCTCGATTCTCGACTACCTCAGTTTGGTAAGCCAATAAAAAATTACGACATCTTTTCTCAATAGCATAGCACAAACCTTCCTAATATTTAGAACCTCATACTTCGGATAAAAACATCGTCTATGTAAAATGAAATGGTTTTTACAGAATAAATAATGGAATGTAGCTCCTAATAGCTTTCTAACGACGGTATCGGTTTCAAATTAAACGAATTGGATAACGCCTTTAAAAGATTGCCTTTAAAAATGAATAAATATAGCATAACAATACATTTACATTACTTATTAATATTTAGTTAGGATCTGATAAGATCCATGAACCAAGTCTAGTTCACAAAACTGGATCAATAATTGTAATTATTGGATTGAAAGCCACAAAGTATTTAATATTCCGTGACAATCAGTTTTTTTTTTCAAACAAATCGTTCTGATCGCGTGATCTGGATATTTTATCGATTCCTTTAACAGTACTGCAATATTATGTTGACTAACTGATAGACTTACTTATTCCATGACACTTCATGGAATAAGTGAAAGGATACATTTTTAAAAGCACTCTCAATGCCCTAGTTATCGAAAAACGAAAGCTTACTGCAAGTATTACATGCTTTGAATTATAATATATTTTAGCTTCTGTTAAACTTTTCTGTTAAAGTAGATGACATAGACATATTATGTTTGTTTACAGCGTCGCATTTTAAAACAGTTACCTATTTGTTGAAGGCGGTACAATACTATTGCGTCAATTAATACGTTTAAGCTAATTATATCACCAATCGTAATTGCAATTTATATAAAAACCTATCAAGGAAATAAAAATAAGTGAAAAACATAGAGAATAAAAATAAATATCACAACAAGGATTTTAATTAGGGTCACCAAAAAAATCATCAGCAGAACAAAATTACAGCATATGAATTATATATTACATATAGTATATGAATTATAGATAATTTTCAGAAAAATAAAATAATTAAAAACAAAATGTGGGAACTGCTCTCTCGTTTACCGTAACACGCCCGCTCCCGTAAGAAAACAAAATTATATAGGCTGTAACATTTGTTTCTTATTTTTCATACGTGCTAATTAAATATTAATTTGTCCAAGATCGTAATTATGAGCAAAATGTACGTGCCATTTCAAAAAATAAAAAGTACCAATACGAAAACGAAAAAAAAACCAGCAAAAATTTTGAATAATTTTTCGTCTATTTTTTAAATTACGTGCCAATCTGCCTAAATTAGGTCTTAGATATCTAATTTAAATATAATTTTGCCTAACTAAATTTTCCTACATTCCTATTTCAAAGAGTGCAGGTACGAGCTTGGCAAATTAAAGGCTGTATTTCATATACTGAGATCACAAAGATGGATAATTCTAATATTGTTATTTTACAAACAAACGCTACAACCTCTTTACGGTCTGCTCTATGAGACAAGACAGCAATCTATGATCCACAAGTAAAAGAAAAGACAATGATCTGTATGGATTGGCAGTTTTGGATCACGTTACCGTTCGATCTTATACGCCAATCCTATACATTTCTTTGTTTTTCCAATTCCTTGCTGAACGAAGATTGTGGTTTTGTCCAATAGCATCTTGTACTGTAGTTATCTAACGACACTAACAAAAAACATTACGTTTCTCTCTCTCTTTCTCGTTACTAACCATCTTTATGTCGCTTATAGTAGTGATACTTCTCACGAACAGGTTTATATTAACTACAGCTGGGCCATCTGTTAAAACGTTTCAGATATCAATCAATAAAAAAGTTCAATCTCCTATGAACTTTTTATCAATCAGTCCATTGATTAAACAATTAAAATTGTATCAACCAGACTGTCGCGTTGATCAATCATTCAAATATGAAACAATCAATATTCAATTCACTGAATTCGAATAATTAATTGTTTGAATTGAATTAATTGTTTTACCCATATATTAGCACATATCAGACTAATTAAAACTTAATAAGTATAAAAGCACAGACGAAATCATTATGACATAAGCAACTACGATAGGCACCGATGATGAAGACACCAATATAATTAATGACGCTATTGGATTGAGTCAATCAAATTCTGGCCGCATTATAACTTAATTTTGATAACATAAAAGGATGAAAGGTTATTGTTTTGGAACGTGTCTAGGTCAAAACGATTTAGTCTAATCTAACGTAGAGGTAACAGTTACTGATCGCGTGTTAGTTAACCCATTAATAATTCAACGTTAGTACCCAAGCTTAAATAGGTAGCCCGAAAAGGAAATTAATACTTTATTATTAAAATAGTAATTGTTCGAAAAGGAACTGATGTTATTTCTGTAGTAATTGAATTAAAGCTTAAATTTTTTGAAAAACTATATGGTTACAAATTTGGTATTTTTTTGTTTACTGCCAATGTCGTATTTGGTAAAGGTTCAATAAAACTAAATAAAAAGGATGTAAGTAATAGTTTATAAATGTTGATGATTATAGGAATTTAGAATGACAATTACTAAAATTAAAATACACGTATCTGAGTAACCGTTTTTAAACTGAATATATACATATGTTTAGAAAGGAAAATAAGCCATAGCTTTTTTTAAATGTGGAATGAATGAATCCTATAAAATACTGTAGTTGACAGCCGAGCACACCGCAAATAGAAAGTTTATAAACAGGGCTGTCGGAAAACCTAGACGTTCAGCCGGTAGGTGCTTAAAGATGCCTTTTCATGAAACTGCACACTTTGAGGTGAAATATGCGGATCGACTAAGAAATTTTAGTTCAAATCCATTATTAATTTAAGGCATATTATTCTCTTTCAAAATTAGTAATATTTTATTACTAAAAAAAAAGAAACATTCAGTATTCTAAAACATAGGAATACTTTTGTTTTCTTTTTTCGTAATATATTTATGATAAGGCAATCTAAAAGGGATTTTTAATAAATATGGATTCACGTTTCGAAACTCTCGCAATATCAACGATATGTACCTACAAGTAGCTTATGATAAACAAACTGTATAAGTATTTAGTAGATTTCATTTTGGAAATTAACCGAGGTAAAATTTTTAAAACAAAACTATACTGCTTAGCTGTTAGCAATTCTAATTCCATGTTATAAAAAGACACGAGTATTTTCACA
The DNA here is from genome assembly GCA_929112965.1 of Mythimna albipuncta. Classification (NCBI taxonomy): domain Eukaryota; kingdom Metazoa; phylum Arthropoda; class Insecta; order Lepidoptera; family Noctuidae; genus Mythimna; species Mythimna albipuncta. The sequence continues at coordinate 18,604,266 of OV815979.1, read as the reverse complement.
AAAATGTTTGTAACTAAAGTGATAGTACAAGAAGGAATAATTACGAGATATGTAAAAAAAAAAATGGAATAATTTGACTTAGATACGAAATTTATTTGACCGAATAATTTCAAGTCAAACCGAAACAATCACAGCTTAGAGTGTCCCGTTTTAGGAAACAGCATTTTCTTAGAATACCTAAAACATATCAGCCGTTGTTCCTTGGATAATAAAAAAAATGCATAACCTATTACTATAATGAAAGTCATACTGTAGTACCTGATTGATGCTAATAGTGAATTAATTTAATCAAAATCGACAACAACTAAGAAAATTAATTTCAAAAATTATTTCCGGTCCCAGACCGGGAACAATTTTCGGAGAGACCAATGAAACCGAATCATTAATTTGTATTTTCAGGTAGACCTAGAATTTTTAGAGCATGGATAATTGATTCAGAAACATGACAACCCTGATCCATTAGAAAGGTGACTAATGACACCTCTACGAAGCCGTTTGGGGTCAATTCAATAGTAGCAAACGATAGGAACAAAGAAAGAAACTCTATTGGAACGTGTGATTAATTTAAGGATATTGTTGAAGAAAATAATTAGGAAGGAACCGTACCTGGTGAAGATATTTCGGTTTTAACCACCAGCACTACTATATCAATGAATATTTAGTGGATAAGTCATGTGTCATGGTGGTCCAATTTACTAACAAGTCATTTCAATACATCATAAATATCATGATTTCTAAAATACTAAACCAATCTTAAACTGTTTTTGCATTCCAAACAGATAACGGCTTTTACAAGATGAATTGCCAGCAATTCATGTCCTGCAATTTCTTTATAGCCATTCTTCGTTCTTGCTCCAGATTAACCAATAAAATTTCCAAGAAGGATCCTGCCATTTTGCATTATAAAACGCTTATTCAATTTCGCATTCAGATCTTAAATGATAGATTGGTTCTCTTTCATAAATAAATTCTTTGAAGACTGATTGTGAATAACACTTCAACGATTCTTAGAAGGAAGATGTCAAAAGCTCTTTGATATGATGATGATAAATGCAACATGAGTCTTTTATATTTCCGTAAAAGAAAGTACCGTTTGTCAGGTATGAAACCAAGGAAGACACTTTAACACCAGATATTGGATGGAGCAATACATATAAACATTATAATAAAACAGCAAAACCACCAAACGATAAGTCCAGCCTATTTCTTCTAACGACTAAAACTGCTGACTTTCACATTTTCACGAACCTCTCACAATCTAAATGCCTTTCCATTAACTCGAAAACTGTACAAAATCATAAAAAATCACACTTAAGAGCTCCAAGAAATGTTTTTCCATTACCGATTCCCGCGCAAAGCTGTAACAAGATGGCGGAAAAAAAATGCGGCGTGATTTATGGTTTTCACGTAACGTTCCTCTTTTGTTACAAAATGAACTTGGAAATTACGAGATGTAGCGCTTGAGTGGCACTTTGATGCTTTTTTGTGTGCCACTTGGGAATCCTGATCTTGTCTTTGAAATATTTTTGATATAATCTCTCCCAACGGTGCTGCTTTAGATCAGAAAAATAGCGATGAGACTGCAAATATTAATTAAGGACATTAAACATACCTAAACATGATCAGTTCAGAATGTGTGTAAACATCGACATCAACTAATCGATCATAACACCTAATAACATGTACAAGTATACCGTTACGATGTTTTTTTCCGCATTATCAAGCCTCAAGTTAATGTGTTCCGACAGCCAGACAAATGACTTCCCTTCAATACCCAAGATATTAGCTAAAAACCTTTCATAGAATCATCCACATAGTAAAGAAAAGTAGCTATATAAGATAAACGAATCGTAGGAAGTGTGGAATTAGAGATATCTTGATATTAATACTGAATGAAGTTACATATCCGGGAAAATTTCGTAGTTATGATAAAACAATAACAAATTATGATAAAACCTATCTCCGAAATAATGAAAAGAACCCATTTTGGCAGAAGAAAAAATATTTAAATTTAAACATTTTAACGAGACCCGAGAACCGAAAAATGAAACTTCTCAAATTACAGAAACAAAATATTTGAATGAACGCCAAAAGTATTGACCGGAGAATCAGGTGACATTGCCTGTAATGTTATAAAAGATATTTCATACACTGAAGACGTAAAAACTGTTACAAATGACTCGCATTACGGCATTTAGCCTACAATATCAAAATACGTACATTGTCTGGTTTATTTTGAATCGTATTTGACTTTCGACGTACATGTTATATTGTTTCCATGTGGTTTGCACATTCCAGAGGTAAATAGACGTGGAACTCAGCATAGTCATATTTTAGAAGTGTAGCAGATACAGAATTGGCACAGACAAATGCTATTAAATCTTTCTAAAAAAACAGTGTGGTTATATCTAGTTTGCCTTTTTACACGTTATATTGAGAATTTGTATTAAAAGAGTCAGTAGGTTAACATTAATTCCATTCAGTGTCAGTAAAAAAGCTGTATTTTACGATCCAAGTATGTTAGTTTCGATAAAAAAACTATTAAAACAAAATTGAAAATAGCATAGTCATGTACATAAAGAAACAAAAAATACCTGAAATTGTAAGCGACTTTTGTAATCCTTTTATAGATGGAATACAAAATTCTTATATTTTAGTCGGCAAGTAGCTCAATTTGTACTTTATTACGTAATGTTTGTACTTTACTAAGACACATATGTTTCTACGAGTATTAGCTTGGGTCCAGCTGTAGGTGAAGCGATAGCTATATTTGCGTTGTTTTCTATATAATGCACATAACAAAAAATATTCTACGTACATTTGCAGAAATTCAAATATGATTAACTTTGCTTAGAATCTGTTTAATGTCCATGAGTATCCACTGCTAACATGAAATTCTTAAATTCATTTCTCTTTCTCATTTCACATATACCCAATTGCGACTTTGACCTTCTATTAAAAACAATGAAAAGGTGGAACTGTTCAAATCTAAATTGCCATCACGTCTAATAAACCCTTGTGAATGAGAATACAGTCTATTCTCATTTATGAGTGCCAAAAACTGATAAAATATTAGCGGGAATGCAGAGAATGGGCAGTATCAGTGCTAATTTCAGGGATATGGCAACTGCGCTATATGCAGACAAGGTTTCAAGTTTGATATATGAAGACAGAAGATTAACAGGTGAAGTAGACATATGAATAATGGAAGATACGGTTGTTTATACACGCATTAGATGCGTTAACGAAGCCATTAGAAGGAAGGGAATACATCACATGTTTGTAAATGAGGCTAGTAGGACATCCATCTTACATGAATGAATTAGACTTGGCAAAGGTGGCAAGTCTGAAGGGAATTAAATTTAGTAGTTTGAGACATATCCGAACTAGTATAACGAAAGCTTAAGAATACTTGCATATAGCAGAAGCCAGATAAGTAGTAGTCATATAGTGACTAAACGATCGCTTGGATAAAACATTGTTAAACAGTGGTTGAATAGGCGCTAGTATAAAACACACTAGGACTTTTACAAATAAAATGAGGTTTGTCATTAATCTACACAGTAAAAAATTGTTGAAGGTAGCGACTCCATTGAAACTGACAACGATAAATGGTTGTCAAAACAACAAGGTTCCATTTTCTTTGTCAGACTTGTAGAATTCTTTATACTGGTCCTTTGAAAGCTGGCTTAGGCACTAAGTGCTCTACCGAAATACGGAATAGATTTATCATGGGTGCTTTATCCAAACTTACGTTCTAAGCCTTTATGAGAAATGAGGCCAATAAACGAGTGTACTGACACTACCTATAAAAGTTTTTTTTTTCATTTGAAGCAACAGAAGAACGATGTGCATAACCGGAGCTATGACTTCAGAAACTTCGAGAGAAATTGGTGTACAGCTAGATCTTACTTCTTTGATCAGCGGAATCGTTATAAAGAATTAGTTGTTTTTTCACATTTATCTTATTAGTGAGTATAAAACAAGCGAGAGTGTTACTTTTAATTTGATGGGAACAAAACACCATGTGCACGTGCGTAAAATGCGTGTTTGTTATCGATATAATTAGACTTGCTTCTCAGTCACGCTGTGTAAATGTCATTCATGCGATGCATATCCCCAATACATAGAGGTATCTATCTAAATCATTTTCTCTTCCTAGTTTGTTAGTCGGTCTACTTTTTTCTTTAACATGGTCATTAGTTTTCCACCACTTATCGGTCATGGACCTTCTTCTGCTCCCGTTCTAGTCTTTTTATCACTTTTATGCTAGAGATATAAGTGTATCTCTCTTGTTTTCTTCAACCCTAGTACTGCAAGCTACATTTAGACCTACCTTTTTTCAACCATTAGATCACACGAGTTATCCTTAACTATTCCATTATGCCTATCAACATACATAATTACTTCTTTCCTATCTAGCTATCGCTTCACCACGGACCTTACGAAGCTCAAAGCCAAGCGCGAGCTCACCAGTGCCGTTGATCCCCGATGGTCTGATCCTGGCATCGTACCGCCCCGGGCCCAGGATCTGATCTAAAATCTGCTTTTCTTTCTCCCTGAAGTTGATCTTGCCACCGTTCATGCATCTGAGGAAAGAAGAATGGAATTAAAGGAATTGACATAGAGACTTGATTACTCTGTTTAGATTTTGTTTTAGTCGTAATTGATATATATATATATAGTATGATTTATTTATTAGGCTCACCATATATTGTTAACACTATTTATGCAAAAATATATTAAATAAATATGTACCAACTCAACAGTAAAATTACCCATCGTAAATATGATACAACAAACATACATGTCTATAGTTATCATAAAGACTAATATAGTAATAAAAAAAGACTAAACCGGCCAGTTACATTTCTTCGTGCGTCATTTTGCAGAATTTGGTAAGAAGTGGTCTTTAAAAACGTCGACCAGATCGCTGCAACTATTAACAATTTATCATATCCGTTTATTCTTTACATCTCTAGAGTTGGTAAACAGTGACTAACAAGAGTATATTCTTATAGATAAGAGAGATAGATTTATTTAACTACTTGGGAGCACCACATACTGCAGAACATATAATTATTTCAACCAGCTTTCTGCCAATTTCAAACACAATTTGACAAAGATCTTTAAAATATGTTGTATTTCGTGACATGTGATAATAGCGGGTAATAATATTTTCCTGTTGTTAATGATAGGGTTGCCGGCCAGCCAATTCACTTATAAGATGTGTTGACAACATAACCTGCTGTAGGAATACATCTGTGCTGTGATCGTGACATTTTCTCTGCAATATTGTTCTTGGCAGCAGTCCTACGCAGGCAACTGTTTACGAGCAGATAGTATGTACAAAGGAAACTGAATCAATGATATAGGCAGGGAGAATACAATGCTTGCGATATTTAGGTCACCATTGCTATCAATAGGTAGGTATTATGTATGAGGTATCTTTATCTTAAGATCGGTATCCTGTCGGCTTATATAGAAACAACGAACACCCAGTTCATAATTTAATTAAGAATTAAAAAATTAATACTTTTAATCGATCACTGGTCACATTTCTGAAGTTTTAAACTAAAATAAGATCCTTCTAACAAAATATTTATAACCTATATTCATATATTTCAATATCAGCCAGATTTTCTGCCAGCATACATTCTGTTAAGTTCATTGCAGCACACGACTTTCATATATTATTTATCAAAATATGATTTTAGAAAAGATTAATATTTATTTTCGGTTTTAGACCTCAATATAATAATGAATTCCACCAATTTTAAACATTGTTGCGTATGCCTGTAAGCGATTTTTTTTAACGCAAGATCTTCTCGTTAATATTATTAAATATTTGACTTGACTCTGTTTTGTAAATAAATTGTTGCTGAGTTTATAAATAAATAAACAAAAAGCTCTAATTTGTGTTAAAACAATTTTTAGATTTTATCGTGTGAAACTTGTAAGTAAAATATAATTTTAACAGTTTGTTGTGACAGTAAAATATAAGCTAACGTTGATACGAGTGAATTTGTCACGTGAGTTATAAATTATAACAGTTCTATTTATTGTCGCTAAAATTCCAAGTCTTTGAGGAATCTTGACTGAAATATTTACGCTAGTAACAATGATAATTCGGCAATGTTTATTTTTGCACTTCCCAGACATAGATTTATTGAAAGTGTGGGAATATGTTTTCATACTACCTAACTAAATAATAGAGTTTATTGAGTGAAAGAAGATGTAAAATTTGATTTGTATTTAGATTTGAACTGAGATTAAAGTCAATGAAAATTCTAATCAATGAGTTTGTAAGTTTATTTTTAGATTTTACCGTGGCGTTGAGCACTACCGGAACGAAAACCAATCTATGAGTATGTCATTAGTTATAGTGTAGCTGTCTTCATACGTAACCATTTTTAAAGATGTAGGTTTGCTTAATTTCTCTGTTTATTTATTAGGTTTTTTTCAATAAAATTATGTAATATTACTACTTATATCAACAACTAAACAATTCTATTTACAAAAAAAAAAATAGTAAACCCTACGCTAATTACAACTAACTAAAATATGTCATCAAAAGACTCTTCGACATCGCTGTCGACTGGTAATGTGCCCAAAATACTGGCGGCATTGTAGGTTACTTAGATAAATGTTTTTATTTTTTTATTTTATTATTAACTAGCTTCTGCCAGCGGCTTTGCCCGCGTGCAGGAATGCTTTATCATACAAAATTTGGAACCACGTTTCATTCCTTTGGTAGGAGTAGAATTATGGATAATTCTCTCAGTGCTCGCCTTCGTCATAAAAGAAAACTGTTGAAGAGAGAAGCTGCTGGTTACTTTTAGAAAAATATTGATATTTAAGTTTTTTTTTTTTGGCTTCGCGCGGTTTGTGCATTTAACCAGTGTCAAGTTTAGAAAGTATTAAGTTTTTAGTTACATTGAGTTCTATTAGAACGCGGATGTAACATATCCTAATGTTTTTTGCCATATTTGACAGCAAATGTGAGTCAGCCTTCTCGGTAAGCTTCGCTGTGGCAGTCAATATTACGATAATTCTAAGCTTCCTTTTACCGAAATCGCGCTTGTTCCAATAACTCCATATAATATTCAGCTGCGTAGACACTTGAGATAGAAAACTTAACAAATACATCACTATATCTGCAAGGAATAAATTTAGGAATAATTAAAACGGCCACTGAATTTAATTCCAAAAAAACCCCCGTAAAAACTTTGAGATTATTATTTTCACTACGACTTCCTTAAAAAAAAAGTTATATATATATTTATTGCCATTTAGGTACAGAAGCGGCTTTTAAAATATGATTACATCTTTCCGTTATATTCCGTAGAGTTCTACATATACATAAGAAACAGATTTTCAGAATCATGGAGTTACAATATCATGTTTATGAGTTAATATGAATATATGAACACCCGATACACACGCACGTCAGTAAAATGCTACATTTTAAGGAACAGAAATGTTAGCCATATATATTCCTTGAGCGGTGATAAAAATGATTCTTTATTGCAATGAATGAAAAGTAAAACAGCAACATGGTATTTTTTACGTAAAAAAAAAACATCAACAATATCATTTCCTAAAGTATTTTAACCACTTTTCATCTAATTCTTGTTTGTGCTACGATTCATTGAACTGAAAAATTACTTTCTGACACCTTTCAGCGCGTTGGATTTTGTGCCAAAACTATAATATAATAATAATTAAGCGTAAGTTCGATCATGTATAGAGTACTGTTCTCATCTTTGGGATGATTCTGCCAGATTCCAGCTTGATACACTGGAGTCGATTGAGAGGTGAGCCAAGAGAATCATCGGCACTTGTTAAGTCGAAGCTCCACAGCCTCGGTACTGCCGACGAGTTACTAGCTTGTCAGTTTTTTATCGTTTACATTTCGGGGAGTGTGCACTGGAGTTGCATAAACTAATTCCGCCAAGTCCGTTCCATCATCGGATCACAATACGTACAGCGTTGCGTCACCGGTACATGGTAGACATCCCACCCATATGCACAAACCGTTTTGGGAACACATTTACCTATTGTGCCTGTAGCCAAGGAGTGGAATTCCCGGCCGGAGTCTGTTCTTCCAGATACCTACAACTTAGGGCTCTTTAAGTCAAGAGTAAATGGGCTACTTCTAGACAAGCGACCTTATCGTCGACCACATCATCGCTTAACCTTAGTTGAGATGGTTGTCAAACGCGAGCTTATCAATAAAAAAAAAACAAAAATTAAGTAATATTTGTAATTACTTAGTTCTTTTTTTTTTGGGGAAAATCATCCTGTGACAACCCTCGCTCTTGGGTGGAGCGGGAGATAGTGTCAGACTCTTACTGAGTAAAAAACCGACACCGTTCCTTCTAGCCTTCATACAGGGGCTCGAGTTCCCTTTCGGATAACCCTGGCCCCAGTAGGCTTCGACCCGCTGGGCCCCTGCTGTTGCTGACAACATCTTGAGGCGCGCGGGAACAGTGCGTGCCGTCGACGACATGGTTGCAATTAGTTCTTGGTAAAGTTTTTGTGACAATTATAAAATTAGGAAAAAGAACCGTAGACTATGTATAGAATAGACCAAAGTTAATTTATTTTTTTCAGCTGCTCTTTGAGTTCCAGGACCGTACCTAACTTTTTCGAATTATCTAACAGCCAGCCGGCCCAGCAGGGTCGAAGCCTGCTGGGGCCATGGGTTGTGCGAAAGTGAACCTCGGGTCCCTGGAACGAAGACAAAGAAGGAACAGCAGTGGGTTTTAGCCCGCCATATAGGTTAAACTATAGTTTCAACAAGTTATCTGAACAGTAACAATCGTAATATTAGCTGAATTAAAATAACGCAATTTACGTTAGGCTTATTTCAGACTACCCATAATATAATAGCAAAAAGCTTAAGTTCATAGCACAACAATATCGTTTACTACATAAAAGGTGTAAGGGACAGTCCTCCACAAACTTTAAGGGCTTGCTCAGTAGACGAAACTAAACAACATAGCACAAATTTTTTTTTCAGGAAACGAAATAAAAAATTCAGCTTCACCATACAAAATGATAAACTTGATTAGACAATTTGTATGACGAGGCCGATTTTTTTTTTCGTTTCCTGAAAAAAAATTTTGTGGAAGGTTGTTTAGTTTCGTCTACTGAGCAAGCCCTTAAAGTTTGTGGAGGGCTGTCCGTTACACCTTGTATTTATTTAATTTAGCCAATAATAATTATGTAGTGTGAACGTGTTCTAAATAAATGTAGAGCGATATTGTTGTGCTATGTATGAACTATATGCTATTATATTATAGAGTAGTCAGAAATGAGCTTGACGAGGTACTAATTTTGTTTTATTTTATAAACCTGTCACTTTGGCTTCGTTTAGCACCGTTTGTTTTGACAACTTGTCTCAGAATGGCTAATTGTTATTATATAAACCTACGCAGATTGATCAAAGGTAAGACTAAAATATAACGGCAGCGAAAAGATTGAATAAAAGATGAATAGAAGATTGTCAGTCATGTGTCCGGTTCGAAAACAGTGATGCTGAAAGATTTTTTTTGAATATTTTTAACTGTGCATCAAAAATCTTTTTCTTCACAAAAAAATACTAATTGTACAGCAGTTATTTAGAGACTGTTTATAATTATTAAGGGAATGGGATAACGGGGTCTAGTGAGCAAATGAAGCGAGGGTATATAGACTCTGTAACCAACGTAGACGCGGGCTTGCGGACAGTGAGCAATGGGTAGCTTGCTGTCCGGCCATCCGATAACTGTCCGGACCAAGCCCAAGTCGTCGACGGCGCGCACTGTTCCCGCGCGCCTCAAGGAGTTGTCAGCAACAGCAGGGACCCAGCCGGGTCGAAGCCTACTGGGGCCAGGGTTATCCGAAAGGGCGCTCGAGCCCCGGTATGAAGGCTAGAAGGAACGGGGTGGGTCTTTTAGTCAGTAAGAGTCTGACACTATCCCCCGCTCCGCCCAAGGGCGGGGGATGTCAATGCATGATTTTTCCCACCATAAAAAAAAAAAACTACTTCGTGGTGATTTTCTTTTGAAACCGGAGCATATTTTCGTGCATGATCAGTATTATTAGCTAAAGCATATTTTGTAGTAGAAACAGGAATAAATTGAGGAAAGTTATCTACACTAGTACTAATATTCTAAAGAGGTTAAGTTTTTAGTTTTGTTTGCAGGAGGTAATCTCTGGAAGTACTGGTCCGATTGCTAAAAATTATTTTCAGCGATAGAAAGCTGCTTTATTTCTGAGTGACATAGGGTATATTTTATGTGCACGGGTAAAGCTTTAGGCAAAATTTAGTTTTAAATAAAATAACTGGTTACAAAACATCACTGGTTATACTACGTTTTAATTAAAAAATACAAGGTTTCCTGTAGGACAACTCACGGGAGTCAAGACGCAGGGAAAAGCAAATATAGTTAAAAGGCGGGTAAATGATGAATATTTAACAAGAAATAGGTACTGCCCCAACTTTCAAACTGTGGGTTTAACCAGACATTAACTAAAAAGGAATTATTTATTTAAAATAACAAGTGCTTGAAACTCATGACTGGACTTAAATATTTAATTGACGAGACATTTTAAACGTAGGTTGAAATACAATGGTAAGCGTAAGTATCATATATGATAAAATTGCTGGATAATTTTCGTAACAAGATAAGAACCACAGAGAGAAAATTACACAGTCGAGTTGTGGGCGGACCTTGTGAATAAACAGTAAATAAAAACCGGCCAAGTTCGAGTCGGACTCACGCACGAAGGGTCCCCTACTGCCCGCAGCAAAAAATCACGTTTCCCCCACTAAATTGATTATTTTATTCTGTTTTTAGAATTTGTTGTTATACCGACAACAGAAATTAATTATCAGTAAAAATTTCAACTGTCTATCTATCACGGTTCATAATATACAGCCTGGTGACAGACGGACAGATAGATGGACGGACAGCGGAGTAAAGCTTAGCGTCCACCTCGACAGAATCGGAGTGTACGCAGTGTACGAAGCGTCGGTATTTACAAAATGCCGATAGGGTGCGTCTGCTGCATTTGGATTTTGCTTAGGCAATTTCCGATCCAGTGCACGCAGCACCATTCAAATCAATAAAAAAATAAATGTTTTTATAATTTTTTTTAGTTCGTATTGGTTTGCTGCATACTGTAAACTAGCATTCGACTGATAAATAAATAACGCAACAACAAAGCAACGAAACCGTCCGCCCCGATCCCGACCGACGCAATCGACGCTTAGCTTAATACTAATGCCTTGATCACACGCACCGAGTAAATGGGCGAGACAGTGCTCTCGGCCGAGTACTCGGTACGTGTAAACACAGCGCCGAATGCTCGGCCGAGCTCTTATCTCTACAACTTGTTTAGATCACTGTCTCGGCCGAGCAAAATTTTACTGTCTCGCCCTTTTGCTCGGTACGTGTGATCAAGGCATAATAGATTCCGTTTTACCTTTTTTTTGGGTACGGAACCCTAAGCAGAGAGAAAATTACACAGTCGAGCTGTGGGCGGACTTAGTGAGTAAACAGTAAATAAATGTGAGGGATTTATTACACTGTCCACGTTATAAATAAATAGGCCGTAATTTTATCTTAGGAGAATAAGGCGTTGTATCATTTGACGTGTAGGTGGAAAGAAAGTGTGGGATTGAAAATGTGGTGCACGGCAGTTCTGAAGGGAAAACCCGGGAAAGCCAGCCAAAGAAGAAACATTGGAGTGGGTTTTAGCGTTCCCGCACACGAGGCTCAAAAAAAAACGACGCCATAAAAAACGGTAGAAGCGGCCACAAAAAAAAGCTAGACGCAAAACAGCTGAAGCGCGCGACACCTTGTGTGTCCGGAGAAGCTTGAAGACGCTTCAAGCGTTTTGTGGCGGCACCAACGCATACGAGCTACAAAAAAAAGCCGCCTCAAAAAGAAGCTTGAAGCGGCGTTTTTTTGTGTCCCGTGTGCGGGGACAGTTAGTCAGTAAAAGTGTGACACGCCCTCTCGTTTCTTTTTTGTTTCTTTTAGCTACTGCCAGCAGCTTCGTTTGAAACGTTTCTCCATGCTAACTTCGGAGCAACGGGGCTCCGAAGTTAGCATCCCCTGAATAGTTTCTATAATAGATAGTTTTGTCTCTTCTTTATTTAACACCGACTTCTGAAATTAAAGTTATTTTGTACTTTTCAGTGTTTTTTTAACATTGAAGTCGGTTCTATTTTTTTTTCGTAAAAAGTGTTTTATTTTTCACTTTTTAGTTATGGTACCACTAAAAAGTACCCCTCAGTCAAACTTTAATTCCTTCTAACCAGAGTGCATCTCATAAGGTTTCTAATAATCCCAAACACGGTTAGGTTACATTAATTTACCCTCTGGCATCATCACCAGATCAGTTCTATACATCCCCTCCCCCTTTTCTTTCAGCCTGTCATCGACTACACGTATAAACAAAGCAATTTTACTTATTACGACAATTCTGCTGTGTTCCTATGAGGAGTTCTGTTCCATATCTTCGAAGTTTATGATCAGATCATAACAATATTTCTATGGGACCAACTTGGAAGCATAACCTTTCAATATTTTTTTTTTAAATCGATCCACTATTGACCGAGATATCGGTGAACATACATAAAAAAAAAACATACATTCAGCCGAACACAGAACCTCCTCCTTTTCGAAGTCGGTTAAAAACAGATGAAGTAGTAGTTCTAATCAATAAACAAATCAAAATAAGTAGATAGCTCTTATGTTTATCTAAATGGTGATGAGCAGAAGGCGTAACTCGCTGTATACAATTACTACAAATCATTGTAGAGTAGTTGAAAAAACAAACATATTGCCACTACTATGAGCTTGTATCAAATGATTTATGACCAACAGTAGCTGTAAATGCCTATAACAATAAATCTAGTACTAATAGTGTTTTTGATGGCTTCGAAATTGATAAAGTTCAATAAATATACACACCAGTCATTATATGTTGTTTTTTTTACCGAAATATAAATACTAGCTATTACCCACGGCTTCGCCCGCGTACATGAAATATAGCCAATCAGGGACCTAAGTCTGCTATTTTTATAAATTCGTCATTCCAACACGATCCCATTGTCATTTTACTATAAGTTTGTAATCTGCTAATTCATCATGATCGATCATTGATCGGTCAATGGTCTTGTAATAGAATTGTGATAGAATGACAATATCGAGCTTATTAAAAGCGCTAATTGCGCAATGACGTCGTAATGGTATGTCACTGATCAAAGGAACTGTCCAAATTTTTACAGATTACCGCATACGTCAGATTTTCATTTGTCATTATGTACATACGAGATTACAATTCTATGCAATTTCTTTCAATGGAGTGTCAGTGGTTGACCATCGGAAAGTCATAATGGCAATAAATTGGTAGATTACCAAAACTTGTCAAAATCAACAATTATGAAATCAATGATAGACCATTCTGACACTATTGTAATAGCAGACTTGAGGCCCTGTACCTCTAACCACATTGATAATCTGCAATAGTTAACGCTAGTAAAAAGCTTCAAATGTATGGGAATGACATCATCTCAATGCTCAGTCACGTGGTCAGAACAAAATAATTGGGTCCATGGCCAACTCGATGCATTCGACACAAGCGAAACGGTTGTAACTTGGCTAGGGGGGCAGATACGTACCGCTTTTGACCCTACACTTCCCTAACCTTCACACCGCCGGAGACAAAAACAGATGGAGGAATATAGTACGGATTTATTTATTTAAATACAGTTTATTGAACAACAATATCACAATATTTATAAAAGGAAACCTTATAATAAAAAAAAATATAATAATTGGCGGCCTTATCGCACTCGACGATTTCTTCCACGCAACCTGACATGAATAGAGATCGCCCGGACACAAAATGGGGTTGCACTTGGTGAAAATATAAAAGTAAACAAAAATGATATAGGTATTTAATACTAATATAGATACATATGAAAGTGATGAAGCTGGGAGTTCACAACCCTCAGCATTGAGGAGTATGACGCAAGAAAGAGGAATAAAAATACCATATTTATTCAACAGAAACAGTATATTTTCCTTAAGGCGATCACAATAGATACACGGTATCTGGTTTCATTTCCGTAAGAGACCATTAGGAAAATGTCGTTATTTGTTCTGTTAATAGATTATAGCAATATAAGACGTAGGACAGAGCTTCTGTTTACTTCAGAGCCCAATAAATAGGTAAAAATAGTCCATTGTTTTTTCATGTACCGCAAATTTGTAAATATTACGTCCGTCAGTTACATATATGTCGTGGCTAGCACGCTTAGTCAAGTTGTTATTCTGCAATCGTTAACGCTGTCGAAAAGTGATGAAACGTATGGGAATTACATCATCACAACGTAAAATTGCGTGGTCAGAACAAAAGAAAAGACAATTCGTAGCCAAGTTCACATCGTTCAAAATCGTTTCAACAATGTTTAACGCTACGTCCCTTGTGAGCGGCCGACTCAGGCGCGTCAACATGGCTACCAACTTATCTTTTTCTACAATTGCTGTCACCGAGGCGTTACCGATTAGAGAACGGAATTCGACACAAACTGGTTGTAACTTGCTCAGAATTCGTGACATGGCTAAGTAAAACATTTAAAACGGTAAAGTTTGATGATTATATGTCAATCCACGTTTGGCCTACTTTCTTGAGACCTTTCATTATCATAGAAATCCTATTCATAAAAATACATGTATACCTATATATTATTTCAAAGTTATCTAGTCTCTGATTAATCTATTAGCAGTACACCGCAGACTACCGCTATATTGTTTTAGTCGTTTCAATCCATCCTAAGGTAGTCTGGTAGATATCTCTGTCAGCGATAAGACCGCCATTGTACCCATAGATTTAAGTTTCTGTTTATGTCATGTTACTTTTTGGTGTACAATTAAGTTTATTCTATTCGATTCTTTCTATTCTATTCTATACGAGCCAGAACTACCATCAATAGATCAATTTAAGGGTTGTTTAAATTGTGTGGAGTATTCTCTTTTGGAATAAAACCTAGAAACTTAGCACTAACATTAAACAAAATGAATAACAAAGATTTTTTTATGCATAGTATCGCGTTTGTCCACTATCTCTCCTGATGGTAAGCGATGATGTGGTCGACGATGGAGCACGCTTGTCTAGAAATAACTTATTCACTCTTGACTTAAGACTTCTAGCTATCAGGAAACTAAGACTCCGGCAACGGTAGGAAATTCTATTCCTTAGCTGTAGGCATAATGAATGTGTTCCCAAAAGCTTTGTACGTATGGGAGGGATGTTCACCATGTACCGATGGTCTACGTCTTGTAATCTGATGTTGGAACGGACTTGACGGAATTAAATCGTGCAATTCCAATGCACACTCCCCGAAATCTAAACGATAGAAAACCGACAGGCAAGCAACTCAGCGTCGATACTCAAGACTGGGGTATTGACTTGACAAGTGTACAAATTAACACAAACAGTATTTAGGTGTTAAAGTTTTTTATGACAAACTTTCTGGTGTAGCAAATAATAAATAAAGAAATAATAAATCTTGACGTAAAAACTCGTATTATAATAAATATGTCAATGTCAGAATGCTGTCAGCGAGCTTATTATGAAGTTGGAAAAGTTTTTGAGCATAAATCACACACGCCTTACTTTTAAATTATGGTAGACGGAGGCATTTCCTTAAGACTTGATATTATTTTGTGTAGATATATAGGAGTATAGAACTAATTTGTCGAGTTGATTTGTAAGTAATTTCCTTAGGCTGTAGCGTTAAAAGAGCTTAAAAGTATATAGCCTAAACTATTCTTCATGAATTTGGATATTTCGTATATTAAGATTTTTACAATTTGACTGGAATTTTGAGAAATTACCGAGCTTAAACAAAGACAAACTCTTCTGTTAATTATATATTATACACGTAGATATTAATTTGTAAACGTTTATCTTCTTTATATATAATTCTTTTGTACTTGTGTTTGTCATCTAACTCCTTGGACGATTTGAAAATACAATATATTATTTTTTTTTCTCACGAATGGTCAGTTTTCGACCACGAGAACGTCTGTCGGGATCGCTAGCATTAAATAAATTGAGTTTTTGGAACTGCTGCTTATCCTTTCATCCATAGGGGTAGCATAGACTAATTTAGACGAGGGCGAAGGCACATCAGCGGGGCCTTTTTTTCATAAATTCGAAAACGAGACAGCGACTGTCGCAACCTATTGTTTGGTCATATCGTCGTGTAATGTTCCACGCGCTCCTCATGGAGATGTCAAAAAACCTCTAAAGAGATAAAACGGGGGTCCAGAGTGGAGAAACTTACATTCACGCATTAGGACTGGCAGAAGCTAGTGTAAATAAGCAGCACCTTTAAGCTCTCCTGTATTTTCTCTTTTCGTTTTTTTTTTTTTGTGTTTTTGTGTGTCTATAGTAATCAATAATATGGTACTTACTCTGTGCGATGTGTGATAAATAGCAACACCAATACGAGGGCGCATGATGGCCGCGGGATGTCCATCCTCCGTCTGGAACAAACAGTTTAGAATTTAATTTCGAAAACTTTATTATACCTTCTTTGGTTACTACTCTGCTCCCGTGAGTAACACATACCGTGGGTAAAAAGCCTAAAAGCCTTCCTCGATAAAGATATATTCAACACAAAAAAAATTAAGGCTTTTTGTGGTTTACCATTATTTTTTTAAGGAAGGTGGCTCTATCAGTACTAACGGATACGGATAGACCTTTTTTTGCATCATAATTACATTTGCCATCACGGATCTTGAACGCTCGGCGTCAAAGTGGGGATCGCTTTGCGGATTTCATACGTTGGCGAGCCAATCGTCTTCGTTGTTTATAGATACACGCAGCAACTCAGTGAACGAATGAGGAGTGACGTCCATGACACGATGGCGCGGCCAGCCAATCACTGACACTCCCCGCCCCCGCGTCGCACTTCGCACCACTAAAGAGACCGAATATTTGACTTCTGCGCAAGTGTCCAAGATCCGTGTTGTACCTATTGTTGTTTGCGATAAATTATGAAAAACTTGTGACGTAACAAGCAATTCTAATTTAAATTTAATTTTGTTATTACAATAATAATAAATTTATATTGGAACAAGAAACATAATATACATAATTATTATTTATTATTATTAATAAGACGTACCTTATTTAATTTAATTGTATAAATTGTGAATTTAAATGTGACTGTTATGTTTTGTTTACTTTTTCTCTAGACAAGTAAATGGTTTTTAAAATAAATTATTACTTACTTACAAATAGGATTCAATAGATTTCCTTTCGACATTTCTATTAAAGAGGAACAGACAGAAAGATAAACAGACTTCGACATTATTTTGCATCCACCAATACAGTTGACAATACGGCCGTGTGCAATAAACAATCATTATACAATTAACTAGTTAATAAAGTAACAATTTATTTCCTTTGGAAACTGCCTTGTACTCTTTTGTGTGCATATTCATACACATTTGTGTGCCACTGAGTTGCTGTTATAGTAGAAAAATATTTGCAAATACTTTTAAAAATGTTTTTTCCATATTTTTGTCAAATATACTTAATACTTTTTTGGGTTGAGAAAGTATAAAGTAATTTCTCCTTCTCTAGGCGGAGCAAGAGGGCGTGTCAGACTATTACTGACTAAAAGGCACTTTCTTCTGTTTCTTCAATTGCCGTGTGCGTTTTAAGGTAGCGGTGACTCATTCGAACCTTCGACATCGGCCCTAGCGGGCCATGTCACTTATGGATTTTTTTAAATAATGGGGAAAGATGAATATAGTAAACATAGTCTCATACTTTTCAACGCAAAGCTTTTTTTTTGTCTGACGCGATCCTAGCACGGTCATGTTACGGTACGGTGTAATGAGTACTTGAGCAGAATTTTTAAATCTATAGAGGCTGTTTAATTATATATAATAATAATATGTTACGTAGGTATGTGCTCAGTACCCACTCGCAACAGGAAAGTGTACCGCATCTTCTACTAGGTGAAAGAACCGTTTAAAACGCGCGCAACACGCATGTACTGTATACCAATTATTTATATCTATCAGATACAAATTCTACCATTTACCTAAGAACTACTGGAAATGCTGTAAGTGTATCAATAACCAGAACACGATATCTCATTAAAAATCCCATTTTGCAGTAAACAAGCTGGCCGTTCCTGCCGACGGCACAGACCACAGAGTAGCCGCTTCGGAAGCGACTAGACGCACCATTACTAGTCTCTCAGAGTTGGGGAATTGTTCGTAAGTCATCGCGATCCTAGAATGCAAAGACCAACTGAAGGAACTCAGGTGGATTTTCGTCAGTAAAAGTTAGACACTTTGTCTCACTTCACACAGAGATTAGGTACCTATAGTTAGATTGATAGTTTTCAGAAAAAAATATACCACTAGTTGGCACCACTTAGGTGAGAGGTTTTCTACTTATTATTTAGAGTTTTTTTTATGTAGGAAACCATACAATGACATCTCCCGCCCTTGGGCGGAGCGGGAGGGCGCGTCAGACTTTTACTGACTAAAACCCATTCCTATGTTCCTTCGTAGCTTTGCATTCCAGGGTCGGGTTTTTCTTTCAGAAGCGAAAATATGGCTCCAGTAGGCTTCGACCCTGCTGGGCCCCTACGGTTTGCTGACATCCCCGCTTGGTCAGAGCACCGCCGTGCCCTCATGGGGGCGCTCGGTGGTAGCGATCTCTTGCGATCTGCCTTGGTAAAGGTCATGGTCCGCGCGAGGAGGTGTGGCAGGACGTTGCTTCCTTCTGCGAAGCAGTAATGCTAGCAAAGGCGGCAGAAGCACACGTTTGGGAACAGCCCTCACGCTTTAGCCGCCGGGATCCCGATCCCGATTTCCGGCCAGCGTAGGCACGGGCTTGTAGACGACGAGCAATGGGTAGCTCGCAGTTCGACCATCCGGTAAACGTCCAGATCGAGTCCAAGTCTTCGACGGCGTGTAGTGTTGCCACGCGACATGTCATTAGATTATTTGCCACCTAAAAGAAAGGATGTTTATGCTGGCATCGCCAGCAGTGGTCGGCGCGGCATCTAAGTGCTCTGTGGGTACTCGGCAGTCAGCATAAATTATGCAAGATGGCTGCCGTCCAAGCGCGTAAACTTTCATGTGGGATGCACTTTATTTATACTGCACGAGAAAGGTCAGGAGACGACCCAATTACCTGCCCCGCGGGCTTTCGTGGTCAAGACATGTTTGTGTATAGGTAATAACTGTCTGTTTGTTTATCACTGAGTGTAAAGCATTATCAGCCCGAAAGTTCGACAGCATAGTTGGTTGAGCGATTGTCTAAGGTGGAGCGTGTCGTGGGTTCGGACAATAATTGCCCATTTTCCGTGCTAGAGCGTAAAAGTTCGCGAGCTGATCCCCGCCACAATTTATTGAAATTATTTTATCGGGCTGAGTATCAAGCAGTCCCCAGGCTGCGCTAGGCAGCCCCAGTTTCTTTATTTGTTCGTTAGTGTGTTGAAAAACGTTGTTTTTTGATACATGTGGAAGTTTATCAGTGCAGCACTCGGTTCCATTTTAGAATTCCGCTTCGGTCGTAATGACAAAGTTTCTCTACTTGTATTAAAATTTACTTTACTATACTGCTTTCAATCTCTTTCACAAATGAAAAGGCGCTCCTTCTAAAGGTGATTTCTCCAGGGAAGCCTACGACTGTGTTTAGTGCATTTTGCAGTTCATTGTCGGTTAAACAAGAATGTATTTACAAAATTATTCTCGTTAAAACCACTATCATAACTCTCTAACATAGAGAACAACCCCCCTAGCCAAGTTACAACCGTATCGTGTCTAATTCCGTTTTTTAGGGTTCCGTAGCCAAATGGCAAAAAACGGAACCCTTATAGATTCGCCATGTCTGTCTGTCTGTCTGTCCGTCCGTATGTCACAGCCACTTTTTTCAGAAACTATAAGAGCTATACTGTTGAAACTTAGTAAGTAGATGTATTTTGTAAACCGCTTTAAGATTTTCACACAAAAATAGTAAAAAAACAATAAATTTTGGGGGTCCCCATACTTAGAACTGAAACCCAAAAAACTTTTTTTCGTCAAACCCATACGTGTGGGGTATCTATGGATAGGTCTTTAAAAATGATAATGAGGTTTTTAATATCATTTTTTTCTAAGTTGAATAGTTTACGCAAGAGAC
This sequence comes from Mythimna albipuncta, assembly GCA_929112965.1. NCBI lineage: Eukaryota > Metazoa > Arthropoda > Insecta > Lepidoptera > Noctuidae > Mythimna > Mythimna albipuncta. The sequence continues at coordinate 18,584,043 of OV815979.1, read as the reverse complement.
ACTTCCAAAGTGGTAAAATGTGTGTCCCCCCCTCTAACTTCTAAAATAAGAGAATGATAAAACTAAAAAAAATATATGATGTACATTACTATGTAAACTACCAACGAAAATTGGTTTGAACGAGATCTAGCAAGTAGTTTTTTTTAATACGTCATAAATCTAAAAAAATACACTATTATTAAAACATCGATCAAAGTTACAACGAACTACAAGAACTTTTATATTATGTTACTTGCTGCTACGGAACCCTCCATGGGCGAGTCCGACTCGCACTTGGCCGGTTTTTTTCTATTCGTTTGTTCCGACCACGTGAATTAACGTTGAGATGTTATCATTCCCATACATTTGATTACTTTTCGACTAGCGTTAAAGATTGCAGATTATCAATTTGGCTAGGGGTGCAGGTATCTAAAATGTGCCATTTTTTTTCATTTTACCTTGCTACATCTTTGCTGTTTGATTTTACCATCAACACTAATATAATAAAGAGGTAAAGTTTGTTTTTTTGTTTGTAGGAGGTAATCTTTGGAAGTACTGGTCCGATTGTTAAAAAATTTTCACCGATAGAAAGCTGCTTTATTCCTGAGTGACTGGCTATATTTTATGTACGCGGACGAAGCCGCGGGTAAAAGCTAGTTGTTGATAGAACGTAACTTTCCCTAGAGCTTTAAACTTGAAATAGGTTATCACCGAAAACTTGTTTGATAAAATAATCAAAAAATTGAAGCCAATCTTAAGCGATAAGATCTTTTGGGAAAGGTTTTTTTTTCAACTATTATTTCGTTAATGGATTTCCGTAGCGTGTTGCGAGGAGGTATACCTACCTAATAATATCAAAAACATGCCAGTTTTTAAGGCCTTTGAAAAGAAAAAGAACGTCTGATCATCGGTCTATCCAAGGAGTGTTGTGTTGGCCAGTAACTGGGTAGTGGATGTATGATAGGCAACTGCTTCATGTAAAATATGAATATATTACATATTCAGCTGTATCTGATTTGACTGAAAGCCGACCCCATTTTTTTTTTATGGTGGGAAAAAATCATCCAACGACAACCCCCACTCTTGGGCAGAGCGGGAGATAGTGTCAGACTCTTACTGACTAAAAGACCCACCCCGTTCCTTCTAGCCTTCATACCGGGGCTCGAGCTGTCTTTCAAAACTAATCCTGGCCCTAGTAGGCTTCGACCCAGCTGGGTCCCTGCTGTTGCTGACAACTCCTTGAGGCGCGCGGGAACAGTGTGCACCGTCGACGACTTGGGCTTGGTCCGGACAGCTACCGGACGGCCGGACAGCGAGCTACCTCTTGCTCACTGTCCGCAAGCCCGCGCCTACGGTGGTCGGAAATCGGGATCAGAATCCCGGCGGCGGTGGTGAGAACGCCGATATAGCCCATTAAAATTACGTGTGACGTCACCCCGTGCGAAAAAATGCAGCACGGCGTGACGTTACACGTAATTTTAATGGACTATATCTTTGTGATTTTTGGTTTAATTTACAAATAAAAAAATTCGTGTCCCTTATTTTTGAATAATCTAAAAGACGACAAGATGGACTAATTAATTTTTTTATGGCAACTAGCCTATAAGCAGAGATACAATTATTGATCGTGAATCGTACTAGTTTATGAAGAGCCTGAGGACATTTAATAGATGTTTTTGTGTGAAAGGACAAAAGAAAACTATTAGAGGTTAGGGGCTGAAGATAGACCAAATAGTCCAGAAAATCTATCGTCATATAATCTACTGATAGAGAGGCTCTTTGTCTAGAATCATTGTTACAAATACCAAGATGACCTATAAAAACAAACACACACTTCCATTTCAAATTCGATCGAAATTAATATCCACGGCAGACATGTCGTCAACCCACAGGAAATCGAATTTGTAAGTCTTTCCGATCGTAAAGCGATTTGTATCTCGAGGGATGATCCCTTAAACCTTGGTTCGGGAAATTATAATTTCATCACAAGAGAATTGATTTTTGATTCGTTGAAATGGGCCGGGAATATCTTTGCATCGTGATCAAAGCATTATTTTCAGTATTGGTAGAAAACAGCGTGGCACCTGTAGAAAAATCTACGAAGGGGCCCCCTTAAATAAGTACATTTTTTTTGGTGGGTCAAAATCATTCAAATGATATCCCCCGCCCTTGGGCGGAAGATAGTGTCAGACTCTTACTGACTAAAAAACCCACCCCGTTCCTTCTTGCCTTTCGTACCGGGGCCGAGCTTCACTTCCGAATAACCTTGGCGGCTGGGCCCCTGCTGCTGCTGGCAACTCCTTGAAATATGTACATTTAATAAATTTGTAGAAGTCTTGTGTTCTGTAGTTGTGCGCGTATCACGAAAAATGTACGAAATCGATGTGAACTTTTATTCATTAAAACTGTGTGTAACGTGATATATTACTTAGGCTTTGTTTCATCGCAATCGGTTGACTATATCGAAAGATGTACTATATTCATTGACTGTTAGACGGTACGAAGTTTACCGGGTCAGCTAGTGTATAAAGAAATGCTACCGAATCAAAACTTCTTTAACTTTATTTTCAAACAGGCCGCGGGGTCTGGGTCCATAGGCAGATGGTCAACATTATGTTAATAGAAAATCCAGAGTTAGTTGGTTGGAAAAACACATTTGTATCTTGACGTGTTTTTGTACGTACACGGGGCCCAACCCAAGGCTCGGGGCCCATAGCATTTTCTTCTCTGGCTACGCCGCTGATTATTGTTTTTAAAAGATAGATATTTAGAAGATATATTTTTTTTTTTTACAGGAGAGAGGAAATCATCTCATAACTTCCGCTCTGGGTGGAGTAGTCAGTCTTTTACAAAACCCACTTATGTTCTACCACTTGCCCTTTGCGTTACAGGGCCGCGGTAACTCTTTCGAAGAGTCTCGCAGCCCTGGCACGCATCAGCTGAAGAAGATTCCCTCAATTGCGTTGACAGTTCTTTGAGGCACGTGCGGAACACAACTTGCCGTCGACCCATACCCAAACGGTCAAACTGTATAACACAGCTCGTAACTGTGGTGTAGCTACTAAGGACGTACTAGACTCGGTTACCAAGAAGAAGAAAAACAGAACTTGTTAAATTACTTCATGTCCGGTCAAACTTTGACTATAAAGTAAATTAGTTGTAATCACAAAGTTGGTGCCCTGAAGTCGCTCGACGAAGTCGCGGCAGACCAAGAAGGAGATGACGGGATGACTTAGATGCCTTCCTTAGGTATTAGTAAGAGGTGGCTCAAAGCCGGAAACAATGGAAGGAAAGGAGGGAGGTCTTTGCTCTGCAGTGGGACAGAATCAGCTAGATATAATAATAATAGTTGTACTCGCGTTTTTTTATCTTTTTATCTTTTAGTTTTGCACGGTTTGTGCATTTAGTTGTGCACATTTAGAGCATTCATTTGTGCACGGTTAATGCATTTAGTTTCGCACTGTGTGTTCAATTAGATGGCATGGTATGTGCATTTAAAAGTTTAGAAACTATTCAGTTTTAGACACAGAATACAGTCCCTTTGTTTTCCGCGGATGTAACACATTCGAATGTTTTTCCAGTATTTGGCAGCAAATGTATTGAGTCAGACTTCTTGGCAAGCTTCACTGAGGTACTCAATACTACTTACCTATATAATACAATTCTCAGCGCCATTTCACCGGTATCGTTCCGCTTTCAATGATCCTACATATATTTTCCAATTGTGTAGACACTTGAGATGCAAAAGCACACCAATTTTACATCACAATATCAACTATGAATCGATTGCACTACAATAACTATAGGATGGTGCGGGTACCCGGAGGACACGGTGGAGCACACAGTCGAGGTGTGCCCTGCTTGGGAGGAGCATCGTCGTGCCCTCGTGGGGGCGATCGGCGGCGGAGACCTCTCGCGCCGGGCCTTGGTTGAGGCCATGGTCCGGAGCGAGGAGGAGTGGCAGGCGGTCACCGACTTCTGCAAAGCAGTAATGCTCGCAAAGGAGGAGGCCGAACGCTTCAGACAACGGCGCCCTCGCCGCCACCGCCGGAATTCTTATCTGAAAGGGAGCTCGAGCCCCGGTATGAAGGCTAGAAGGAACGGGGTGGGTGTTTTAGTCAGTAAGAGTCTGACACTATCCCTCGCTTCGCCCAAGACCGGGGATTGTCATTGGATGATTTTTTCCCATCATAAAAAAAAAACCGGCCAAGTGCGAGTCGGACTCGCCCATGAAGGGTTCCGTAGCAGCAAGTAACATGATATAAAAGTTCTTGTAATGTGTTGTAACTTTGATCGATGTTTTAATAATAGTGTATTTTTTTCGATTTATGACGCATTAAAAAAAAACTACTTACTAGATTTCGTTCAAACCAATTTTCGTTGGTAGTTTTTATAGTAATGTACATCATATATTTTATTTAGTTTTATCATTCTCTTATCTTAGAAGTTAGAGGGGGGGGGACACACATTTTACCACTTTGGAAGTGTCTCTCGCGCAAACTATTCAGTTTAGAAAAAAATGATATTAGAAACCTCAGTATCATTTTTGAAGACCTATCCATAGATACCCCACACGCATGGGTTTGATGAAAAAAAAAAATTTGAGTTTCAGTTCCAAGTATGGGGACCCCCAAAATTTATTGCTTTTTTTCTATTTTTGTGTGAAAATCTTAATGCGGTTCACAGAATACATCTACTTACAAAGTTTCAACAGTATAGCTCTTATAGTTTCGGACAAAAGTGGCTGTGACATACGGACGGACAGACAGACAGACAGACAGACAGACAGACAGACAGACATGACGAATCTATAAGGGTTCCGTTTTTTGCCATTTGGCTACGGAACCCTAAAAACTACAGTTCAAAAAATCCTGTCATGTTTTTAATTTAAAATTCTTAACCTTTCGAATACCGTAATTAGAGACAGATTAGTCAGACAATGAGAGAGCGAACGCTTCGCTTGTGGTTTAATAAATTAATTCAAAGATCTAGAGTAAGTTTGTGGATGTGTGTATGTGTTTGTTACTTTTTCACGCTTGAACGCCAGAACAGATTTGAATGAAATGAGGCATGTGCCTCATGGTCTACTCATGTGAGTAGACCATGTTCTGGAATAGCCTAAAAGATTATTTTTAGCACGAGAGCATGTTTCCTTGGGATAATTTTCTACTTTTATGCGGGCAAAACCGTTGATACTGTCATAAAACAAAGAATTATACACGCATGTTCAAAAATTACGAAAAATCGACTCTCATAAAATAGGGCTGCCATTAAACGAATAAAAAATTAAAGTCATTAACTGTAACAGTAAGTACCGACCTAAATACTGTAACTACCCTCAAATGTTCGGTTAATTTAGAAACTGCCGCCGAATGTTTGAGTTAGAACACGCGAATATTTAATCAAGGGCCAGATTAAGAAGTTTTGTTTACAAACGGAGATGACTAATGGAGGCGTATTTAAGTAAGTACGAGAATTTATTTACTTTCTCGTTCTATTAATAGCTCCTTCGTGGGACGATTTACGTGTCTTCCTTGGAAAATTGGGTACTTTTTACACGCCGCAATCACAAAATCGATAGGTACCGAAGTCAATCTCATGTATGTACTTCACTTTTTATATTTACGCTAGGTGATAGCGCTAGGGTCAGCGCGTTGCGCCGAACTGTACGAGTGCGACCGGTCGATTGAGCTGAGATATCGTGTCCGTGAGCGGTGTCTATGTGTGCGTTGCTAGAGCGCGCTTTGTATGTAGATTATTTCTGTACCTTTTTTTTAGTGGGTAAATATCTAAATGACATCCCCCGCGCTCGGGCGTGAGCGCCGTTGCCTGTTGCGGTCGGCCTCCTCCTTTGCTAGCATTACTGCTTCGCAGAAGGAGGCGCTCGCCTGCCACTCCTCCTCGCTTCGGACCATGGCCTGTACCAAAGCCCGGCGCGAGAGATCGCCACCACTGATCGCTCCTACGAGGACACGGCGATGCTCTGCCCAAGCGGGGCACACCTCCACTGTGTGCTCTTTCTTCTATACCCATCTATTTTGTGCCACAATCGCGTCGGTAAGAAGCTAGAGAGGCGCCAAGGTGTCCTCATCTTCCACATGACGCATGTCCACATCGGACATGTCTTGTTCAGAAGGTTTGGAATACAAGTGGAAGAAACATACGGGGTCATCATTGTGCTGACCGCCTGGAGGATACAGTGGAGCATACGGTGGAGGCAATCCGCGGCAGTAACTGCTCTGATCGGGCTCGTATTTCAGGCAGGTCTGAAGCGAAAGATGGGATTCGTCGCCTACTGCCGTGAGGGAACGGACATCTTCAAGTCCCAGCCACCGCGACAGGAGACGCGCTGGGCGCTGAACTACCTTAAGCGCGAGTTAAAACAGATGTTCAGCAAAACTTAATGGGCCCAATAGGGTCGGAGCCTGTGAAGGCTGCGGGAAAGTTTGAAAGAGTCCATGGTGGTGGGTTTTTTGGGAGTCAGTAAAAGTCTGACCCACTCTTTCGAAAGAAATCTCTGGATGAGTATTGCTAAAGTCCATATAATGGCTACCACTTTGGTACCAATAAGTGGGAAATAGTTTTTTCTATAGGCTTACTCGATAATCCGTTCTTATCCCTATCGCTAGGCACACAATTTACTATTTTCGTACTAGTGCAGAAAAGTGCTCCCCCTCGCACGCTCCCGCCCCATTTATTACATTTATCATATCAGGCTGGTCGCTAGTAAGCGACACTCACGAATCACGCGTCTCAACCCCCGTTTATTTCATTCTATAATATCAATTGATACATGTGGAAAGTCACTGCAGCACTCCATAACAGCCTCGCTCACGGCTAGGGCGAATCACTCCTCGGTTGCAATGACTTTCTCCTTTTGTATCAAAACGTACTATTTTTATCCTATAAAATGAAATATGTCTTAATACTTTCCATGTTTATTTGAAGGTAGGGCTAAAAATAGCTTGGCAGCTAACGATATTACATCAGAGCGAGGCTGGTTTTAGGACGAAATTAAGTTAAATGTCTGGACAGGGTGCGGGTTGGAACTGGAAAATTGAGTTTGTGGTTCAGTTAAATCTTATAAATTAAATGTCATATATTTTTAGGGGACTAAGGTCAGGGCAACGGTATAAGCCTATTGTGGTGTATAACACTTCTGTCCTAGGCATCATGTCTCGATCACCTTTGTAGATTCTTAATAAAAAAAAAACATTTTTAATACATGTGGAGAAAAGTCATTGCGACCGAGGCTGAATTCCAAAATGGAGCCGAGTGTTCATCATCATCATCATCACATCAGCCGAAAGACGTCCACTGTTGGACATAGGCCTCCCCGAAGAGTCGCCACAACGACCGGTCCTGTGCATCATGCATCCATCGGATTCCCGCGAGTGAGCAGCCGAGCCGAGTGTTGCAGTGACAAATTTCCACGTGTATCAAACGACTTTTTTCAACACACCTAAGAAGAAATAACTAAAAAGGGATTGATTATCGATTCGTGAGAGTTGCTTTGCGTCCAGCCTGATACGATAAAAAATACGAATACCTCCTGAATTGATGTCAATCGTGATCAATATGAACGAAAAGCGATACATATTTAGTTACTAGCTGATCCGGCGAACTTCATACGGCCTAACAGTCATATCTTTCGATAAAGTCAACCGATTGCGATCAAACAAAGCCTAAGTAATATACAAAGTTACAGACAATTTTAAAATATAACAGTTATTTATATAAATTTCGTATATTTTACGTGATGCGTGCACAACTAAACACTTCTATACCTTTATTATATTGGTCTGGTACCTACAAATAAATATTCAAGAAAACGGTCACTGTTGCTACGCTAAAACGAATGAACTATATAATTCTTGTTTGTATTTCGAATTTGAAATGATTATTCAATTATAGAACAATCAACTACATGACAAATAAAACAAAGTTCAAAATCCTTTGTAACCTTTTAGGACTTTTTAAATGTTAGAAAAAAACTGGGCAAGTGCGAGTCGGACTCGCACACTGAGGGCTCCGTGCAAACTACAGTTCCCGAATGAAGTCTCGAAGATTTTTCCGAATTGCAATTTTTTTTTGTGTCCTTGGTAACAACAAATTTACTGTTTTCAGATATTTTCCTATACCTGTGCTATAAGACCTTACTTTGTGCCAAATTTCAGGATTCTGGGTCAACGGAAAGTACCCTATGAATTTCGATCTTTGAGAGTATCAAAATATACGTTTTTTTGCGACATAAACGGCCGTATCTTTTTTATTCGTTAACTTAGAAGTTTGATTTTTTTACTGCTTGAAAGGACCGCAGACCTGAGTATATGGTTTTAATTTCAACTCGATACGTCCACGCGTTCTCGAGATAAAGCGTCTTGACAGACAGACAAACAGACAGACTGACGGACGGACAACAAAGTGATCCTATAAAGGTTCCGTTTTTTTTTTCAGGTACAGAACCCTAAAAAGAATACTTACTATGGATTCAAACGAAATCGTGAATTATAAATTCAAGTAAGGCTTATGTCCATTCAAAGAAGTCGCCTATTTGAATGTTCAAACAATAAAAAAAAGGAGAAAGCTTTTCTATTGTTTTAGCTAAGAAATGGAAATGTCACAATTTCCCGGCTGGGAGCATTTATTTTGTGAAAGTGCTCAGACATGATTTGAATATTTAATGAAGTACAGTTATTTATAACGTCTTTATGGAGTCAATTAGGCAAGCCAATCCCGTTCTTTAGCTCTGAAAGCTTTATCAGCTTAATTTATGGAGGTTCATTCATACGCTGATGATAATCAACATTTTCCTACATAGACCTACTTACTGTCCACGGACGCGTAGCTTCGTTGACGCGTATTCGTTACTATACACTTGTAAGTACATATATTAGTTAGTTAAAGTGTTTTAGGAATGTAAGTAAATTTCAAATTAAATCCTTACTAATATTATAAAAGCGAAAGTGAGTTTGTTTGTTTGTTACGTCTTCACGCCTAAATGGCAAAACCGATTTTGATGAATTTTGGTACAGAGATAGTTGGGACCCTAGAGACGCACATAGGCTAATTCTTTTTATAAAAAAAGTGAGAAAAGGGGGAGAAAGAGAGTCTTTTATGTACGCGGGCGAAGCCGCGGACAAAAGCTAGATATTAAATTAAAAAAATCCGCCATCAGTTCACCTTGTAGGAGGCTTTCCAACGCTGCGTCTTCTGGTACGCGGTCGCTACTATAGAACCTTTCGACCCCAACGGCCATCTGTTCTGCGAGCAATGTACTCTCTGCCCATTGCAACTTCGGGCTATGTCGGCAGCCTTGGTTCTCCTGCTGATGTCTTCATTTCTGATTCGATCAAGCAAGGAAACTTTGAGTATAGCCCTTTCCATTGTCCTTTGGGTGACTTTAAGCCTTTTGATGAGGCCCATTGTGAGCGATATCGTTTCAGAACCATATATCATCACTGGCAACACGCACTGGTCATGGAATTTCGTCTTGAGACACTGTGAAAAACAACTATGCTCTCGTAAACCTGTGCCATTTACATGAAACTCAGTTACCTTCAGCCCTGTAACTTTACAATGACATTAGCCGCCATTTTAACAACATGGCCGCCGAAGTAAACGCATTACCAACGCCATCTAGCATCAACTACATTAAACTACAAATAGAACCTGAACTAACATTTTAACTAAAGTCTGTTTATGTTTTAGATAGGTTTTAGGGCTTAATTCAATTCAAAGTGGAAAAGTCAGTTGAGTTACTTGACATTTACACTTTGATTTGGATATTAATTCATTAAACCCCAAGCGAACGCCGGCGTTCGCGCACCTATTGTCTTTCAATTGTGTCTGCAATTATCACAATTGAAAGGTTAAATCCGACTCAATGAACCTCAAAGTTCGAATTAACGTTAATTTGAACTTTTGAAGTTCAGTGAATTTATCGGGTAAACGTAGATATTATAAATTAGGTACCTATACGGTTCTATGAGGAAAACTCAGCGCTCTAAAAGTACATTTACGTTCAGTCGATACAAAATTTGATTATGATTGATACCCATCTATTACATGTGACTGAAATATAGCCAGCTGTGTAGGAGCACTGTAGTTACATCTGTGCCACAAATCTCTATCTCTACAGATTGAGAAATACAGATGTATGATGTGAACTTGCCGTCGGCGAGCAATGGGTAGCTCGCCGTCTAGTTCGACGATTGATTGATTTATTTGATTGATTTATTGATTTATTTATTCTTTAACAATTAATTGTATACGAATTTTAAACTTAAAAACTATGATCATACACGCACTTAAAACAAAACTAGGACAGTAATGACTAACAATAATTAAATGTCAAAAAAAAGTTATTCAAAAAAAAAAGAAAAAAAAACCGGCCAAGAGCGTGTCGGGCCACGCTCAGTGTAGGGGTCCGTAGTTTCCCGTCCGTCACAATAAAATGTACCCACTTATGAGTTTAAAAAAATGCTTGCTACGATTATACTACAAACTTAGTCCAGAAATTATTTTGTAGAACACTTTCGTCTTTTTTGTACAAAAACTGTTCTTTCCATCAAGTTCAAAATATTTTTCCTAGAAAGTCCTTATAAAGTTCTACTTCTCAGATTTTTTTCATATTTTCTAAACTTATGGTTCAAAAGTTAGAGGGGGGGACACACACATTGTTTTTTACTTTTGGAGCGATTATTTCCGAAATTATTGACATTATCAAAAAATGATTTTAGTAAACCCCTATTCATTTTTAAATACTTATCCAACGATATATCACACGTTAGGGTTCAAAATTAAAAAAAAATCACTTCCCACTTTACATATAGGGGGGCTACCCTAATAAAACATTTTTTTCCAATTTTTATTTTACCACTTTGTCGGCGTGATTGATATACATATTGGTACCAAATTTCAGCTTTCTAGTGCTAACGGTCACAGAGATTAAGCGAGGACGGACAGACAGACAGACAGACAGACGGACAGACAGACATGGCGAAACTATAAGGGTTCCTAGTTGACTACGGAACCCTAAAAATGTCAATACGTCGCGTTCTGTTGTATGTGCGCGAACCGTGTCAGATTTTTACTGAATAAAACCCACTTTTATGTTTCTTAGTTGCGTTCCAGGACCCGGCTTTTCCTTTCAGACGACTTTTTTTTATTTTGATTTTTGACTTGGGCTCTCTCCGGACGGTTACCGGACGGTCGGAAAGCGAGCTACCCATTGGTCAGTTTTATCATCATCATATCAGCCAAAAGACATCCACTGCTGGAAATAAGCCTCCCCCAAGCGTCGCCACAACGACCGGTCCTGTGCGTCACGCATCCATCGGATTCCCGCCACTCTGACCAGGTCATCGGTCCACCTTGTTGGAGGCCTTCCAACGCTGCGTCTTCCATTGGTCAGTTTGGAGTTTGAAATTAATTTCGTAGTAGTTGCTCGTCCTGCCAGGGAGGGACAACAAATCAGCATTGCTACGAGCGTAGCTGCTACGAAATTCCGTAGCCATCTACGGACTTTCGTAGCGGTTGAATATTTGCTACGAGAGTAATTTCGTAGCTTTGCCTTTTACGTGAATTTTGGATTTCCTGACAATTTCACCTTTTTTTTTTATGGTGGGAAAAAATCATGCATTGACATCCCCCGCCCTTGGGCGGAGCGGGAGATAGTGTCAGACTCTTACTGACTAAAAGACCCACCCCGTTCCTTCTAGCCTTCATACCGGGGCTCGAGCGCCCTTTCGGATAACCCTGGCCCCAGTAGGCTTCGACCCGGCTGGGCCCCTGCTGTTGCTGACAACTCCTTGAGGCGCGCGGGAACAGTGCGCGCCGTCGACGACTTGGGCTTGGTCCGGACAGTCACCGGACGACCGGACAGTGAGCTACCCATTGCTCACTGTTCGCAAGCCCGCGTCTACGTTGGCCGGAAATCGGGATCAGAATACCGGCGACGGCGGCGGCGATAACGCCGTTGCCTGATGCGTTCGGCCTCCTCCTTTGCGAGCATTACTGCTTCGCAGAAGTTGGCGACCGCCTGCCACTCCTCCTCGCTCCGGACCATGGCCTCAACCAAGGCCCGGCGCGAGAGGTCTCCGCCGCCGATCGCCCCCACGAGGGCACGGCGATGCTCCGCCCAAGCAGGGCACACCTCGACCGTGTGCTCCACCGTGTCCTCCGGGCGTTCCACACAGTGGCGACACCCGGGCGTCACTTCCACATGAATCCGGTGCAGGAAACGCCCGAACGAACCATGTCCGGTGAGGACCTGCGTCATGCGGAAGGTAAGGACGCCGTGAGGCCTTTCCAGCCACGCCTCAAAGAGGGGACTTACCGCCATGATTGTGGCATGCCCAGCACTGGGTTGCGATAGTCGTTGATGCCATTTCACCATGAGATCCCGCCGGAGCTCTGTCCTTTCACCCCGGCGTTGCATCTCCACGCGCATATTGTGCATGTGTGCAAGGACTGTTGCCTCCAGATCCCACGGTGGTAGGCCAGCCAGAAGGCTCGCCGCTTCGCGGGAGACCGTGCAGTATCCCCGCACCATTCTTAACGCCATGACCCTCTGGCAGGCGTTCAGTATGGCCGCCGGTCGCTTTTTCAGCGATGGCGCCCACACCGGCGCCCCGTAGAGGGCCATGGACCGAACGATCCCCGCGTAGAGCCTCCGGCAGGAGGCGTCCGGACCCCCAAGGTTGGGCAGGAGCCGCTTGAGCGCAGCCCCAGCCCGGTTGAGCTTGGGAGCCAGACGTCGGAAATGCTCCACGAAATTCCACCGGCTGTCGAGGACGAGTCCCAGGTACTTCATCGTCGAATCCTACATCGATGTGAATTCCTCCTACCGTTAGTTGGGAACTCAATGGCGGCGCGTTCCGAGAGCGGCGACCGTGGAAACACATCGCCTCGGATTTGTGAAGCGCCACCTCGAGTCCCAACTCCTGGATCCGATCAACGACCATCGCAACCCCGCGTGTCGCTAGAGCGACCGCCGCCTGGTACGACTCTCCCTGCGCTAGAACCAGCGTGTCGTCTGCGTAGCAGACCACGCTTTGACAATTTCACCTGGTAAATTTTGGCTGGTATTTCGACAATATATATGGTAGTGGTATTATCTCGTTGGGACTGGCATTTCGTGTACTGTTATGCAATTTACCAAACCCTTATTTTTAATAGTTGTATATGATTTTTAATTTCACCTTCAAATCGGTGGTCCTTAAGGCGACCCGTATTGTATCATATACCTATTTAATGATTGACCGCATATATTTTTTAACGTAGTAGTGTCACTTGCGGGCGAAGCCACCGGCAGCTGCTAGTATTACTTTATAATACAGTCAACTGTATAAGAAATAACACTATGTTCACAACCATCTCTAAACAATTTAACAATACCACCAATACCTATCTAAATCATTAAGACAAATCTCATGACATTAAAAATGTAACTAAAAACATATTTCCGCCGTTTTCTTGTGACGTAGTGTCAAAATAGAATGTGAAACAGCTGATAACAGACGAATCCGATCATTAACAGCTTTAAAAATAGTTTGTACCTACGAGTAGTATTCTTGTGGGAATGAGTTCCGCGCGCCAACGCTAAATAGTAGGGTTGTCAAGCGCGCGGAACAGATAAATATTTTAAAACTAGAGTGTATGTCTGTTTGTTACTTTTTATGAAACGGCTGATCGAACTTGAATGGGTACACGGGTGTGCAAATATTATGGGATATTCTGGATGAAATCAGTCTGGATGCTCAATGCAAGTTAGTTTAAATTGATTTGGGTGTGAACAGTATATTTTACAAGCAGACAAGTGTCATAGTGAAGTGTCATAAGTGTCACATTATTCCTTTAATGTAGTAAGAAGGTTTTTATCAAGCGTTCCAAAGACGAGAAGTGCCTCTCACTGCTGTGGATTGACGTAGGCTGATGATGACGCCCCAACACGGGTATAGAGCATATCCGGGGATAGTACAAAGGATACTTTACATCCCGGACGTTTGTTGCCCTGGGATGATATTTTACTTCCATGCGGGCGAATCCGTAGAAGCTAGTTTGGTATGAAGCTGGTTGTATTCTCCAGACTTTTCCTAAGGTTTGCTACCAAGTACAAAGACTGGTTTCTAAAATAAGTTTTTGGTGTTATGAACGTATCTAACCACACGGCTGAAGAAGATAAAAATATGACAAATACAAACTCTTAATTCATAAAGCGAGTGTAAGAGCAAGTATAAACGATACCGATCACTTAAGGGTTCCTCATACGGCAAAAACGTAACCATTATCAATTTGTAGTCCGTCAGACTAAATAGTGGGGTTGTCAAGCGCCCGAATTAGATAAGTAAATTAAGTTTATAAACGTATTAATATTACAAAAAGACCATAGTTTGTATGATTATTTACATTTCTTGCTGACTCATTAGAAGTTATAAAGACTTTCGGAAATCTGGAATCACTAGCAACCATTTGTGTTTAATTTTGAAACTAAGACATTTGAGTGTTAATTTCAAAATAAATAAGTAAAATCTTCAATAAGATTAACATTCTTTTCACATAATTGTAAAAGTCAGAAAGTAAACTTTCTGATCTGTTCAATTTACCGGATTTACGATCTGGAGCTCTACACAATGTAGTATTCTATCAGCGATAACGTCTGTCTAATCAAATGGGATTGACATACGAAATGTCACATGGTCCACCTCTTTTTTGATGTGGGAAATCTTCAGTTAACTTTTTCTGCTCTGTGTGCAGTGTGAGGGAGTGTCAGGTTTTTACTGACTTAAACCCTACTGTGTTAATACAATACACCCATGCATTCCAGGTCCACTGTAAATCATTCGAATAAACCAGTAATCATCGACCCCTTACATTTTCGACTTTTGAATACAGTTTAGTAAATCGTTTGTCTTGGTATGGTCATGTGGAGAGGAGGGATGAAACGCATGTTGCTAAAAGAGTTATGAGTTTACATGTAGATGGATGGAGAGGAAGGCCAAAGAAAGATGGACGGTTTGTGTGAGAAGTGATATGAAAGAAAAGGGAGTTAGTGATAGCGTGACGAGTGACAGGACAAAATGGAAGAAAAAAATGTGTTGCGCCGACCCCAAATAAAACGGGACAAGGGCAGAAAGATGACGATGATAACTAAAGTTTCATCGAATGTCACTTTGTCTAAAATCCTTGACAGCCCTTATTTCTTGTTTTGTTGCAGTTTGAACATCAAACACAAACAGTGGTAATGTGTTACTGTGTAAATTATATTGCTTCTCCATTTCCATGTGCCCTGCGTTGCGAATAAGTGGGTTATATTTAGTTCTAGTGGGTGTCAGGAGATTATTTAAAGTGAGTTGAGTACAGTGTTGTTACCACAACCATAAGATATAAGAACTTTAATAGAAGAATTCTTTATTTTGCGGCGGCATCTTAATCTTTAACATAATGTACATAACAACACTATGTACACTATGTAGGTATTTAAAAATTATGAGATGATTGAAAAATACTGTCCATGGAGTTTCTTGCATATTCTTCTCCATATAGGGCCTTCGCCCATGGCAACTTTTTGTATACAGTCGCGATACTGTCGCGCGCTTACGAAACGCGCTACAGATCTAAGATTTGGAATGTGCAATTAGCAGTATTTTTTCCTTTTTGACTGACAGACTTCATTAGGTACTTAAGGAATCGGAATAAAAGGTAGCCTACGTTATTTTCCATGTCAAAGTCTATATGCATGCCAAATTTCATCCAAATCCGTTTAGCCGTTTTCGCGTGATTAAGTAACAAACATCCAAACATCCACACTTTCACATTTATAATATTAGTTAGGATCCAATGATCCGATTTTGTAAATTCTTTCATAAGTTTTCATTTTGGTTTGAAGCACGATTGAGATAATTTTGTCCTAGCACGCGGGCGAAGCCGCTTACAGCAGCTAGTAAAACATTAATAATGTACAGAAATACCTACGTCAGATCATTCATCACTATAACATACAAGCTTTTGCCAGCAGCTTTACACGAATGTCATAGATTATCTCAAGGGAACATCACCTATTCCCGGAATAAAAAGTGTCCTATGTTCTATTTATGATTTATTCAAATCCGTATAGTACAGACATAGCGTTTTTTTTTTTCGATGGGAAAAGTCATCCTATGACAACCCCCGCTCTTGGGCGGAGCGGGAGATAGTGTCAGACTCTTACTGACTAAAAACCCCATCCCGTTCCTTCAAGCCTTCATACCGGGGCTCGAGCGCCCTTTCGGATAACCCTGGCCCCAGTAAGCTTCGATCCGGCTGGGTCCCTGCTGTTGCTGACAACTCCTTGAGACGCGCGGGAACAGCGCGCACCGTCGACGACTTGGGCTTGGTCCGGACAGTTACCGGATGGCTGGACAGCGAGTTACCCATTGCTCACTGTCCGCAAGCCCGCGCTATAGACATAGCGTCATTTCATTTATTCATATTAATAAATATTGTGCTAAAAATTACATTCATATTTTCAAAATAATATTAAAATAGAACTGTCATATGTGTGCAAAAATAAATTATAGAATTTAAATTTAAATGAGAGGAGTGGTGGCTGAGTGGTAATGGCCCCGACTTACGAGTTGTAAGTCGTAGTTTATTTCATCACCACCGCTCTCAAAACGGTGAAGGAAAACATCGTGAGGTAACCGGCATGTCCTAGAACCAAAAAATCGAAGCAGCAGCAGAACATGTGACATTCACCAACCCGCTCTGGGCCTGCGTGGTGGATTACGGCCCATTCCCTCTCCTAGAGAGGAGGCCTAAGTCCCAGCAGTGGGAAAGTAAAAAGGCTGATAATGATGAAATTTAAATAAAATAAGCTATACTAATATAATAAAGAGGTAAAGTTTGTTTTTTTGTTTGCAGGAGGTAATCTCTAGAAGTGCTGGTCCGATTGCGATAATTTTTTCACCGATAAAAAGCTGCTTTATTCCTGATTGACATAGGCTATATTTTATGTAGGCGGGCGACGCCGCTGGCAAAAGCTAGTGTAAAATAATGAGTCAAATGATTAAACACAATGTCTACAAATAAATCTAATATCATCGTCGTTTAAGTACTAACACCATGTAAGTAATTTTTTTGTCACAAAACGTTAAATATGTCATTCGATTGGAAATCTAACAAAACAGTGTTTGACCAATCAAACATAAGGATTTTTAACCAATGATGAAGCGATATTTAACATCAAAAACAATACGCATGTCTGTGTTGAACAGATTAGCTTCAGCAGAGCCGCGGAACTCAGTTGTACTCTTTAGAACAGTGCGTCAATATTTTTTTTCTAAAAATATAAACAGTTTATTTACCCTCCTGAAAAGTTTCCAATTTTATCTTACGTGGTGTTAGTACTGAAACGACGATTAGATATTTTAAGAATTCATAATTGAGGTAGGTACCTAATACATAGTAGTGTAGCATTAGGTTATTGCCTACTAACCTACTAGTGAGTTTGTTTTAGTGAGTGTCGAGGCCGCAAAGGGCAACAGACTGAGCACAGGTAGGTTTTAGGACTGTTAGGCAGTCAATAAAAGTTCACCCTACAAAGTACACTCTCACACTCCAACCTAGAACGTGGGAATTGATTTCATGATTTTTTTCCTCAAAAATAAGATATTTCTACTTAGACATTGCGACTTTGAAAATAAAAGTAACAAACTAACCCTATAATTACTATAAAAAGCTCTCAATTTTATTCTAACAATACCACTCAACAAAATACAGAGTTTAAAAATACAAATACACTTACATTACATTACCCTAGCTAGTATTCAATATAATACTCTAGTTTCTCCTCCCATTAAAGTCCATTTTCCTTTGACAAAGAATACAAAACGCCAAATATAACGAGTTGCATCGGGTTCGTTTCGAACAGTACCCTATTAATAGACCCATTCCAGATTCCTTTGATACTAGTAACCTTTAAACTTTGGAAAGAGAATTGATAAGTTCAAAGGGTACTGAAGGATTTTGGGCATTTCGATATAATTTTCTAATTGTTCTGCTTTTTAGGGATTCGTAACGGGAAAAACTAGACCCTATTGCCTAGACTCCACTGTCCGTCTGTCTGTCGACAGGCAGTATCTCATAAACGGTGACAACTAGACAGTTGAAATTTACACAGATGATGTATTTATGACTGACCTGTTGGTCTAGTGGTAAGTGACCCTGACTGCTATGTCGGAGGTCGTGGGTTCGATTCCCACCCAGGACAAATGTTTATGTGATGAGCATAATCATTTGTTCTGTGTCTGGGTGTAATTTATCTATAATATGTATGTATTTAGAAATATATAAGTATGTTTATCAGTAGTCTAGTACCCATAACACAAGCTCTGCTTAGCTTGGGACTAGACGGCGTTGTGTGATAGTTGTGGAATATTATTATTTATTTATGTATGTTGCCGCTATAAAAGAAAATAAAAACGGACTAAAATAAATACCTATTTAAAGGTTTTTACTAAGGACGGTACGGAACGCGTCGTGCGCCAGTTAGTCTCGAACTTGGCCAGTTTTTTTTTTTTGGGAGGTTTTGTTTATTTTCTCTATTCTTATATTATCTTAAACCATCTCATTCTCTTTCATCATCTTATTCTTATGTTATCTTACTAGTGGATACCCGACTTGTACTTAGCACAGCACTATGTCCTAAAAATCTTTGAGGCTCGATTAACTGACAAGTTTGATTTTTTCACAGCTTCAAGGGACCGCAGACCTAAGTATATAGTTTTAATTTTTAACTCGATACGTTTACGCTTTCCCGAGATAAAAGGTTTTAACAGACAGATACACAGTCAGACAGACACAGACAGAATGACAGTCGGACAACAAAGTGATCATAAAAGGGTTACGTTTTTTTATAAGGCACGGAATCCTAAAAATGCGCTAAGTGCACTATCTCAAAGGTGGCGTGAAAACATGTGTATATTATGACGATTACCTGTTTCAACTTTTTGAATAATTATATCTCAGAAACGGTGGCTCTTAGAAAAAAACGTTTTTAGACATTTTTGTAGATAACTAATTATCTGATCTGATCTTCAATTTTTGTTTGAGCTAATTTTATGTAAAACTTATCGATTTGCTGAAAATCACGAAAAACTCATTTTTGTGACCTTTGTACCTATATTTTTTTTCTAATGGTCGAATCGATGACTTTTTAGATTTCATTTATGATGGTGTTTTGAACAATCCTACCAATTTTCAGCTGAGTGCTGAGTCTTTTAACCTTGGATGCCTAAATTGACTGGACTAAAATTACATTTCATAATTTGACAAATGTAGTATCGTTGGAACTTGGCTGGTTATACATTTAATATTATAAGGCGGCTTCTAACAGACAAACGAGGCACTAATAAAAAAGTTTTTGGTGTCGCCGTGTTTGACTACTGTGTTGGGTATCAAATAAAAGGGCGGGATAAGCACATTTTTTTTAACATTTTCTTGTAAAATGTTGTCATGAAATAAGTTAAAAAATCAACTCACAAATAAACAAAAACAATCGCACTCGGAAATATACAACATTATTTATATAACTGTATATAATTATTTTTTTTTTATATAAAAATCAATGCCACTTTTCGTTGCAACCTCAAGAACGGGCTCACCTATCCAAACCAAATGTTTAGGCTTTGTTCGCACTATTTAGTAGATGGTTTATGTGAAGTTTGGTAGGGTAGAGTAGGGTATAGTAGGGTAGAGTAGGGTAGAGTAGAGTAGGGTATAGTAGGGTAGAGTAGAGTAGGGTAGAGTAGGGTAGTGTAGGGTAGACTAGGACAGGGTAGTGTAATGCAGGGTAGAGTAGGGTAGAGTAGGGTAGAGTAGAGTGAAGTAGGGTATAGTAGGGTGGAGTAGGGAAGAGCGGGGCGAAGCCCGCCCGCGCGGGCAAAAGCTAGTATTTTTGTAACTGAATGGATTCCAATAGTTTTTACACCATGATAATATTTTTTTACAAAAATAATTAGAAAGGTCACAAAGTTGGATACCACCGACACTAAGTACAACACAGGTCACGGCAGGTCATAGCGGGCATTAGGAGCCAGCAAACAGCTGGGTGAAAGTGCAAAACAACTCCTCAGCCGCCGTTCATTTTTCCGTGGATGATTTTGACGCCTTATTGAAAGTCCCACCTCGTCTGCCGGTCTGTTTATTCGCGATAAACACAAAAACTACTGAACGTATTTTCATGCGGTTTTCATCAATAGACAGATATGTGGAAGCATGTATACCTATTAGTGTGAGGCGCCCTTTTTTGTGGCGGCGCATTTCCGTGGCGGCCTTTTTTTGTGGCGGCTTTTTTTTAATAATGATAATGGCATACGCCGCCGCATGCCATTATCCCTTATGCCATTATGGTGAAGGAAAACATCGTGAGGAAACCGGCATGTCCTAGAACCAAAAACTCGAAGACATCCACCAACCCGCACTGGGCTCGCGTGTTGGATTACGGCCCATTCTCCTAGAGAGGAGGCCTGAGTCCCAGCAGTGGGAACATTAAAAAGGCTGATGATGGTGATGAAGTATGTTTATCAGTTGTCTAGTACTCATAACACAAGCTCTGCTTAGCTTGAGACTCGACGGCGTTGTGTGATAGTTATAGAATATCTTTATTAGAGATGCGCCGAATAGTGGTTTCACCGAATGACCGAATACCGAATAGTATTCGGTTCAATCTTTACCGAACCGGATATTCGGCCGAATTATTCGGTTTACCATTTCACTGCATTCCCGCGTAAACAGGTTCAAACGAATTAACAGAAAAAAGCTTTTTCTAGAAGCGATTCAAAGAAACGACCCTGATGCTGAAAGCTCAAGCGAACATGAAGCTACAAAGTCAAACAGAGGAAGACCTCCACAAAATGTTTCAAATTGTTTAGAGGAATCTCATGTGACATTTTGGAATTGTTATGAAGAACTTGCCTTGACGAATCCTGTCATTTCGGAAGATCCTAAAAGCCCAATCGCCGTGGAATTGGACAGTTATGAAGCTGAAAGTTTACTACCAAGAAACCAGAGCCCTTTTGATTGGTGGGCAAAGTATAACTCAAAATATGCACATTTAGCTAATTTAGCTAGAGTGTTTCTATGTGCTCCTGGTAGTAGTGTGTACAGTGAACGATTATTTTCGGAAGCAGGGAACCTGTATGAAGAAAAACGCAATAGACTCTTGCCGGAGAGGGCCGAGAGCTTGGTGTTTCTGCACCATAATTTGCCATTAATAAATTATAAATATTAGAATATGTATGTTCCTTTTTGTATATGTTCTATTTTATTTCTGACCTCTATTATATATTTCTTATTTTATATTCTTAGTTATCATTTTATAAGGTATCTCTATTACAGTGTCTATTGATTAATACATATTTTAATTTAAAATAATTTGCCACATAAATGTGTTCGTTTAAAATTTAAAATGTTGATCTGAGTTTGAAAAATAAAAGTTTATATTAATATAAATTTTAAAAAAGTATGGATATCATGTTAATTTTTTAAGTTTCGAAATAAATAGTAAAATGAATATAGAGCTAGAGCTTAAAAATAAACGTTGAATTAAGTTTTAAAATGAATGTTAACTAAAGGTCAAGAAATAAATATGTGGACTTAGGATGTTAAAATAAATGTTGATTTTAAGTTTGATTGCTTTCATTCAGGTATTAGCTTTTTAACACATTCTTCACCGGTTTTATTTAACTTATAATAAACATATCTTACATAAGAAGCTTGTCTTTCAGTTCTATTCCATGTCACGTAGCCAGGAAAATAGAAATACTCAAACCGAATATATTAGACACTAAAACCGAATAATTCGGCCGAATACAAATAGTGGCAAAAATGCCGAATACGCCGAATACCGAATACCAAACGAATATTCGGCGCATCTCTAATCTTTATATATATAATTCTTCTGTGAGCGTGTATGTCACTGAACTTCTCTCAAACGACTGGACCGATTTTGATGAAATTTTTTGTGTGTGTTCAAGGGGATCTGGGCATGGTTTAGATTAAAAAAAAGTTTGAAATTTTCAAATTAAAGACGTGTAGACAGGACAACGTCTGTCGGGTCCGCTAGTTATATTATAAATATGTGTGTATACAGTTTCTTATTTTGTTTTCGAATTGATAAACTGTATTTAAAGTATTAGACGGACATATTGCTTTTCTATCAACTATTGATCAGTTCAATACGAAAAATTCTGACGAAGACGTAATTCGTCCGATCTGTCACGCAAATGAAGAATAAAGTAAATCATATCTATGACCTAACCCATCCACCTACATCCCCCTCATCCATTACCGAATTTAAAGCCTTTAAATACCAAATAGTATTTAAATAAAAGAAAATTGAGCAATTTAAAAATATCAAGCGTAAATAGATAGCTACGATATTTATATTTTTTTAAAGGGACAAGTATTTATAGGCGAAAAATAACAAAATCAAATAATTTGATTTCTCATTGCAGTAACATAATTTTTAGTAGGTATTACAAACATAACAAAAGTGCGCTACATTCTTATATGTAGTTGTTGTTGTCTTATATGTCTTTATATGTAGTTTATTAACTTGAGTATGTATATCCTAACTAATATTATAAATGTGAAAGTGTGGATGTTTGGATGTTTGTTACTTAATCACGCAAAAACGACTGAACGGATTTGGATGAAATTTGGCATGCATATAGCCTTTGACATAGAAAAGAACATAGGCTACCTTTTATCCCGATTCCTTAAGTACCTAATGCCACGCGGGCAAAGCCGCGGGCAAAAGCTAGTATTATATAATCGTACGAGTATGTAATATTTATGGTTTATTAGTAGGTATATCAATTCTTGTGTTCACCTTATCTCTTTCTTTTATTGCACCTACCACTGTTTTTCTCTGCAACACCCAAAGGTTGACTGGAAGAAAAAGCCTAAGGCATTAAGTCCTCCTCTGTACTTTTATATGCATGAAGTATAAATAAATAAATTCTTCTTGCAAGCATATACATTTTATAAATATTCTGTGATGATGACTTTTTATATGTCAATAGTTCTATATACTTGCAATGTCAAGCACTTAAACGAACGTTGGAACGCAAAGGGCAAGTGAAGGAACACAGGTCAGTAAAAGTCAGACACCTCTCACTCCACCCTAGAATGGAAGCCTGCTAGGGCCATAGGTTGACTTCTAAAATTGAAACCCGTGGTTCTCGAAAGTCAAGGGTCAAGAAGGAACATAGGTGTGGTTTTAGTCAGTAAAATTCGGAACAACCCTCGAGCCCTAGAGTGGAAAAGTCATTAGAAGATTTCCCGTCTCAAACAAAAGACACTTGGTTAAAATAAAAATAGTAAACAAAGTAAAATATTGCAATGGTAATGTCAATCTATAATCTTTATATATGAAAATCAATGCCACTTTTCATTGTAATTTAAAAAGCCTAAACCAAATGTTTAGGCTTTGTTCGGACTATTTAGTAGATGATTATGTGAAGTTTGGTAGGGTAGAGTAGGATAGAGTAATAGTAGGGTGGAGTATGGAAGAGCGTGAGCGAAGCCGGCGGGCAAAAGCTAGTCTTCTATAAATTCAGTCGTGGAGTAGTATCTAATATTTATTGATTAAAAAATCTTTCAAATGTTTTTTAAATATAATAACATAAACGCTTTATTTTTCGATTCTTTCTTATGATCCGAGGTACCTAAATCCCAGATAGATAATATTTATCAAAAATTGTTATTTACGATTCCAATCAATTAATCAAAGCAATTATTTAAAATAAACCATTTACCACTTTTGAATTGTCAAGAAGTTAGTCTGAAAAATAATGCTAATTGCACATTCCAAAGCAGAGATCTCCATGGAGAAGAAACTCCATGGACACTCTTTACCATCATGTTTTGTATTACAACTATCTCGGTTACATGTTTCTAGTCGCTACTATTATGGGAGAACATTCTTCCAATATAAATTAAGTAAATAGGTACCTCGTTTTCTTATCGATTTATTTTAATTTTATATTCACAGTTAATATTCTATTTTTATAACCATATTTATTGATAAACCAGTTGGATAACTAGCTAACATTTTTGTCATGCAAATTCCCTTTTGGACAGATGCCAGTGGTACAAAAAATAGTTACAAGATATCTTTTAATCTTGTTACGTTGTCAACTAACTGTCAGATGATATTTCAGCGTTATTATACATTATTATAATAATTATTAATGTTCCACTATTAACTAGTCGTAGCAATTTATGTGACATAGGGTATGTAAAAAAAAAATGTCGTAATAATACGTATTAAACAAGTATAAAAATAATTATATTTGTTAATTTTAGATACAGGCGTTTATTTTCCTTAAGTTTAATTTTATTGATAAGTCTTCTCATTCATCTTAATACAAAGTTATAAACTTACCGTTAAAATTAAATTCTGAAGTAAAAATAAACCCACAACTGCTACTCAACTATCCTCTTTTAATTTAATAACACTTTTAATTCACGAAACAGTTTTGAAAACACTGCACTATTTTAAAACCACCGTTCCATACTCGTCGAACTATTACTCCAATAATACTTTGGTCACGTTGACGTCTGTCCAGTACGCCATCCGCTCGGCGACTGCCGACTGGCCACCGCACGCCCCTTTGGCTGAATACGGCAATACCTTTGACATGGGCGTGCAATTAAAATGTCAACGTGACAAGGTCGATTTTCCCGCGCATTCCTCTCGGGAAATGTCAAAAGGGATCAGAAAATAGATTCGTTATTCATACCGTTTGTTGTTAGCTTGATTAGTCGATTGATGAGAGGCGAAAAAGATGGATAACATAAAATAAACATGCACAAGATTTTAAGCGAGAGTTCATGGCGTTTTACGGTCCTTACAGTGCTTACAGGGCCACCAGTTTTACTAAGGGACATTTACCGTGTTCTCTAGTAACTGAATATTGAGAACAGACAGTCACTTGAAGGATTATTCTAATTCATTCACATGCAGCTATGCTGGAAATGGATATCAGTATTGAAAACCGACAGGTCAGATTAATAAATCTATTTTAAACCAGCTTTTGCTTGGAACTTCGCCCGCGTACATAAAATATAGCCTATTGTACTCAGAAACATAGGAACATTCTATCGGTGAAATTTTAGCAATCGGACTAGTACTTCCAGAGATTACCACCTACATACAAGTATACAAACTTTACCTTTTTAAAATATTAGTGTAGATTTACCAAACCATGTTTGGGTCTTCCAGTAATGCAACTGAGTATCAGATTTTACATGGCGTGGTTGCCTATTAGACCTCCATAACCCAGTCACTCTCGAGGGCGAAGCCATTGGCAGAAGCAAATTTGGTATGAAGCTAGCCGGTTGTAATTTCAGGTGTGATGTGGTCAAACGCGAGCCTTTCAATAATAAAAAAAAAATCTTGATAGCTGCAACCTTATTCCTAGGCAAACATGTTTCACCGTCGACCACATTGTCGCTTTACATCAGGTGAGATAGTGGTCAAGAGCGAGCCTATCAATAATAATAAAAATCTCCAGCCTTTTCATTAAGGGTTACCAAGTATAAGGACTGATTCTGATACGAGCTTTTAGAGTTATGAACATAATATCAAATCACTCAAATTGTCAAGTTTTTAGGAGGCAAGAATATAATAAATACATAGTTACCTACTCAACTTCAAAATCTAAACTCAGAAAACGGGTTAAGAGCAAATGCAAATGATATATTCTGTCTAAAAAGTTAAACGATTTGGGAATTTTGTACAATATTTAATCATTTAAAAAAATACTTTTTTAAATGTTCTTTTATTAGTAAACAATGATCAAGATCTCTTAATCAACCTTGATTATTGAACCAGTGTTGACTACATCAGATTTCATTTTGCCCTCACATAATTATTAGGGCAAAATGTCGTTTGACTTTATAGACAGACTCTACTGACTGTTTTTTATTTGATCGTCAATCAGTTTCTAAACTATGTAAGCTTACTGTCCTGTACTGACTACATATCAACACTAAATATAATAAAGAGGTAAAGTTTGTTTTTTTGTTTGTAGGAGGTAATCTTTGGAAGTATTGATCCTATTTCAAAAACAATTTCACCGCTATAAAGCTGCTTTATCCCTGAGTGACATAGGCTATATTTTATCTACGCTGACGAAGTCGCGGGCAAAAGCTAGTACCTAATTTATATTTGCATAGTTTTGAGGCGGGAGATCATCTAATGGACTCTTCCGCTCTAGGGCGGATCGGTCAGACTTTTACTAACTAAAACCCTTTGCGTTCTAGGACCATTAGTTTCCGTTTCAAAAGCTGATCCATGGCCGCAGATGCGAAAAGAGCTGAAACTGTCATTTTTTCTCTTTCTACTTCCAGTGTAGACGTAGCTTTACTGCAGATGTAAAAGGGCGCGTTCATAGTGTATGTATAAGATCCGTTTGTCAAGTTGTGCAAATAAACCGATAAGAATGAATAAATTGAATCACTTTTATTAACAACTTATATTTTACTGATTCTGACTCGGCTAACATTGTACATTAATTAACAAACAAAAAAATATCGCTTTGATAAATTAGTAGTAGGACGAGGGATAGGACCGTGAAAAATACTTTACAACCTATTTTTAGACCTACCAAATATATACATAAAAAAATTTGGAAAAATCGTTTCTGAGGAATTTGGTAACAAACACTCACGGTGATGTTATCAAACTCTACTAGAATTTTATATTTAGATTACATAGGTACACTAGCTGACCCGGCAAACGTTGTTTTGCCATATAAATAATTTTTAAGTAATTTCATTTTTTTTAAATGTTTTTTTTAATGAAAAATAGATGTTGGCCGATTTCTATAGATACCGGATAAGCACAAAAAATTTCATCAAAATCGGTCAAGCCATTTCGGAGGAGTATGGCAACGAAAACTGTGACACGAGAATTTTATATATTAGATTAACTACAACGTACATTAACTATGCTTATTCTTCTTCTTTTCGAATCGATGGTAAATTTGTTAAACCGTTGGGTTGAATAGCTACGTTAACAGTAGCATCGGTAGCACACATTAAATCATCCCAAGTGCAAGTAGGTATATGGGCACTTATTAACTATGCTACTATTATTTCGACTTTTTTCACCGATATCATGCTAATATTAAAAAGGAGAAAGTTTGTATGTATGTCTCTGTTTGTATGTTTATTAACGGGTTAATAGATTTGGATTTGGAGACTATGACTTGGTACATATGAGGACCTAATGACATTTTAACCTCCCATCCAATGTTCATGCCGAATGTAATCACAGATAGAGCTTCGACATTTCATGTGACATGCACCTCTATCTATAACAGAGGCTCTAATCTGAAATCTACACGTCATTGTGCAACATGCAATGTCATATCAAATGTCATATTAGTTACTTGAAAAATTCATACTACTGATTTTGGTTCCGTATGTGACCGCTAGAGGCGCTGTAAAATTTGCAATAAGTACAAAGAGTTTACCTCGTCGGTACCGAGTGTCGACAAATACTTTTGCTTTAAACTCATGGTAGAGGTACAATTAGTCAAATATTTAGTTAGGAATCAAACCTGACATCATTTTTTTCCCCTCTATTTCTCTCTTACGAGTTTCTGTCAACTTCACTTTCTTCAACGTAATGTCAGTTTGCGTTTGCGAAGAAATTAGCTTCTATTTTGAACTTGAAGGTTCTTTTTTGCTAAATATTCTCCACCGTGAACAGTGGTGGCCGAGTGGTAAAGGCGAGTTGTATGTCGCGGGTTCAAACCCAGCCAGGCGCATTACTTTGTTTAAATTATTTTTTTCATCACCACTGCTCTCAAAACGGTAAAGGAAAACATTTTGAGGAAACATTTTTAGTTCTGGGACATCCAGAACTAAAAATTCGAAGACAGTATATCACAAACCCGCGCTGGGCCCGCGTGGTGGATGACGGCCCATTCCCTCTCCTAGAGGAGCTCTGAGTCCCAGCATTGGAGACATCAAAAAGCTGATTACCTACGCTAAATATTCTTCAGCTTTTGACGGTCTAAAAATAGTTCGCAGAATTGTGGTGTCTCTTCTATAAATGGCATTAATTAAATCCAAAGGGAGCGCCGGCGTTCACTCTTTCCTTGTTTTTCTATTATGTCAAATTACGGTATTCG
Organism: Mythimna albipuncta; assembly: GCA_929112965.1. Classification (NCBI taxonomy): domain Eukaryota; kingdom Metazoa; phylum Arthropoda; class Insecta; order Lepidoptera; family Noctuidae; genus Mythimna; species Mythimna albipuncta. The sequence continues at coordinate 18,555,871 of OV815979.1, read as the reverse complement.
AAAGATCAATGAAGAATTGAAGTTAAACTGACATCAAACAAAATATCCACGGTAATGTTATTTAATGCAAAACTGTCTGTCTGTCACTTTTTAACGTGCAAACCGGTAAAAGCTCGAGTCGTTGTGTTAAGCGGGCTCCTTAAAGAGATGGCCCCCTAGTGCCGATGTCTGCTAGGGCTGCGAGATTGTTTAAAAGAGTTACCATAAAGGGCATGAAGGAACACAGGTGGATTTTAGTGATTAAAAGTCTCACTCTCTCTCGTTCCACCCAGAGCGGGTAAAGATATTTAATAACCACCTTAAAAAATACCCTGGCGATTGAGTTTAAATGCTTTCAGCTTGGTATATTATTCTCATACCAGTTTGTTTAAAAAGTATAAGCAGCCTTGTAATGTCTCTACTGCTGGGACTCAAGCCTCCTCCCTAGAAGAGGAAATGGGCCGTAATCCACCACGCGGGCCCAGTGCGGGTTGGTGGATGTCACGGTTTCATCACAATGTTTCCTTCACCGCTTGTAAAGCAGTGGTGATGAAATAAATTACACAATGTAATGCGAATGTCTGGATTTGTTTTTTTTCTTTTGGATTGTTTTATAAATACATGTTTTTATTTAATCAAACTATCTGAAAATAGTCCCTCCAATAAAAATAATAGTTACAAAAAACGCTTACGTATTTTCAGCCATTTGCAGATTTGCAAGCTGTAGGTAAACGCCCCACCCTGTTACTAAGGTACGGTTGAAAATGTCCCAATCCATGTCAACGCTACCTACTGATTTATCACAATCTATCAATAATAGCGACACCTGTCAACATTATTTTACAACTGTTTACAGAACCATTTTGACAGCAAACGTGTCTCAATTATGAAAAGGTAAATCTAAAATGGCCGTCGGATTTTTTTTTACATTTTTCTTATTACAATTAAAATACAGACATGTAAGTTATTTATAAAATACCTAGTAATTAAAATGAGAATGTAATAAAAAGATATGAAACTGTAGTTAGGTATTTTTTTAATGGTAGCTAGATACCTGGGTTTCGTGATTGTCATGACCTAGATAGGTACAAACTATGCATCGCATGACATTTATTGGTTTTAGTCGTTTGATACTAAATAGTAAATGAGTTAGTAAGTATAGGTTTAAGTATTTTTTAAAGTTCATTTTTATTATTTTTTGTTATGATATATTTATGAACCAAAGGATCAATTGGGTTTTCGCAGTAATTATACCAATAAATAGGTAAGTATAGTGCGTGGAAACATGGGCTAGAAATGTGTACTGAGTTATTTTCATTGATTAGTTATGCCGTCTCGCTCTTTACATAATTGACATTTTTAAATCATTATCTTGGGATATAAATGCTCCCAAAAATCCGGCAGACGTTATTTCGATGATTAAAAAAATATTGACACGTTAAATCGATTAAAAACTAACCACGCCCCCCGAAAATTTTCTTCTCCAAAATTAAAATCGAAAATACCACAAACACCGTAGCCACATAGACCATTGTCATTTAAACACCTCGTCACACCTTAAAAAAAAACACACCTAGACAAAAAAAAAAGAAATTCAAAATTCGAACTCACCTCAACAGACTCCCATTTCTAGACGACCCCGCTGCGTCACACCTCGGAATTTAAAAAAAGAACTTCATATATAAAGATGGCCGTTAAAATAACCGTGTTTGTTTAAAAAAGGAATGTTAAAAAAGGTACATGTACTGGCGGGGCGGGCTCGGGCGCGGTACTGAGCCCTGGCGGGATGGCGGCGTTGCTATTGATCGGAGAGATCGCGCAGCATCCGGCCCTGTCTGCTAGCCTTCGGGAAGGTTTGATGCGAAATTCTTGGGCGACGTCCATTGCTGGTTCGGGGATTCTAGGTGGTGCACAGGGATCCGCCTCTTTGCTTTAAAAAACAAAAATAATCACCGTTGGCAGTGACGAAACAGGAAAAGGAACAGGAAAAAAGCCCTTTTTGCGATAATTAAAAAAAAAGTACATGGCATGTTAACCTAATCGTAGTGCGATAAGAACCAGTTTTCGAGGAAATATATTGAAAAAAAAGAAACAGTCGTTATGTTGCAAAAAACGTGTGTTTCGACACTTTCAAGGGAATCAAAATTCATAGGGTACTCCCCGTTTAATTAGAATCCTCAAAGGCATGAAGCATGGTCTCATAGCATAAGTGCAGGAAAAATCTGAAAACGGTTAATTTGCAGTTACGTCACAAAAAAAAACTTGTTTTGCGATTCGGAAAAATATTCGTTACTTAATTCGGAAATTGAACGGCTTTCATAGGTAAGTTTGTACGGAACCTTCAGTGCGCGAACCCGACTCGCACTTGCCCTGTTTTTATCCCGGTAGTAGGTATCTCTAGTTCCTTGAGATAATTTGCTATTATCACGCAGGCTAACCAATAAAACATTTAAAATTACATTTCATTCATCCCAGTAGCAGCTATATCATCATCAATCAACATTTTGCGTTAGCCAACAATTAAAATTTAAAAACAAAATATTAAATAATATCTCTTACTTGTACATACATACAACTCATTTGACTTTTATCTCTTGTGTCATATTGAAATGCAATGAGTTTTTAGAAGAATTTTTTCAACTGAATTTCAGTGGCAGTTTTAATGATTCGCTAATTCATTTCTAAGTGTATATTGTGACAGAAAATTGGAATAGTTTTGCATATGAAGTGTCCACACAGTTGGACAATGTGCGGAATAATGGAAAAAAATTAAACAGGCACGATTCAAGCAAAGTGGAGAATGAAATGGGGTAAAGGGAATCGGTGGTCTTGGTATGGTCATGTGATCGAGGGATGAAGTTCATATTACTAAAAGAGTTCTGAGCATACATGTGGATGGAGTTAGTGATAGTTTGACGGGTGACAGGACAAAATGGAAGAAAAAAACGTGTTGCGCCGACCAAAGAAGAGAGAGATTCCAGCAAAGTGGAGCTGAGAATATATAACCTATTCAGCAACTTTCGCTGAGGAAGCCAATACCTCAGCGGAGCTTGCCGAGAAGGCGGTATTGATATATTTTCTACCAATTTCTCTAAAAATATTAGAATGTATTTACAATACCGTATTAAAAAACAAAGTTGTCCCTGGCTAAATGTACAAACTGCGAAATCCAAAGAAAACAAACCGTTCAGCCGAACATTCATTTTGGGAGCGGTAAAAAAATGCAATGATTGACGCGGTTGTGAAAATGTAACAATTATACTGAAAAATTAGTCACAGAAATATGACAATCGTGTAAAATAAACTGCCTATTATCCGGTCTGTCTGTCTCGGGTAGACAGTCGTCTGTCTAAATATGTTTTTTGGCACAGTCTTGTCGGCGAAGATGCGTAAACGACAGTTGTAAATAAAGATGTTGAACGTTATGACGTAACGGTTTGACGGCGTACCTGGCTGAAATTGAGTCTGATAACACATACACTGCTAAATTTTAATCGTGTTAATCCCGTGGAAGATCGATCCAGTACATGAAACACTATCGATTTGTAAAGATAAAATTAAAAAATAAAGTACCTTTTTTTCAAAACTCGTATTAATTTACGCATGTACGAAATTAATTTCTTTAAGAAAACGTGAGCTGAGCGAGTTCAATGACTTGTAGGTAGTTTGTACGCAACGCCGACTATTATTTTGAAATCATCATCATATCAGCCGATAGACGTCCACTGTTAAACATTGGCCTCCCCAAGTGTCGCCACAATGAACGATACTGCGCGTCCCACATCCATCGGATTCCCGCAACCTTCTTCAACATCTTGTGCCCTTAGTGAACTTTTTAACTGATTGAAATTTAGGTATATCTACTAATTAATGAAATTTAGATCAATTTTAATTTTATGCAATTTCTTTTAATTGGACTGACTGAATAATATTGTATTTATCTATCACAATTTAATTTTATTAATTTAAATTTTGGTGTAGTTCAATTTATTTTGTAATGTAATTATAAATAATAAAGTAATTAATTTGGGTAAAATAATTTTGTTTTAATTAGAATAGTATGTTCATGATGCAAGTATCTAATTTAATTAAAAAAAAAAAACGAATTAGAAAAAAAACATTCGACCGTAAAATTAACATAAAAATTTAAATGAACACAAAGTAAATACTTACACAAATTGCCACTAGTTATTCTGTGGGACTTGCCAAACGAGTCAAAATGCACATCAACACGATCACTAATAGCTACTTAACAATTTACAAAGCCGTGGGACGGCAGCTTCGACGCTTGCGCCGAATGGATACCTACTGTTGTACGGGGAGGAGGGTACAAAGTTGTATCGCTTTAAAACGTAAACGTCAATTTATACAAGGTTTAAGGGACAGCCCTCCACAAACTTTAAGGGCTTGCTCAGTAGACAACACAAAACTTTTTTTTCAGGAAACGAAAAAATAATTTGGCCTCTCCATACAAACTGTCCAATCAAGTTTATAATTTTCTATGGTGAGGCCGATTTTTTCTTCCGATTCCTGAAAAAAAAAATTGTGGAAGGTTGTTCAGTTTCGTCTACTGAGCAAGCCCTTAAAGTTTGTGGAGGGCTGTCCCTTACACCTTGTATAATACTAGCTTTTGCCCGCCATTTCGTCAGCGTACATAAAGTATAGCCTATGTCATTCAGGAATAAAGCAGCTTTCTATCGGTGAAACAATTTTAGCAATTGGACCAGTATTTTCAGAGATTACCTCCTACAACCAAAAAAACAAACTTTACCTCTATATTATTACTAGTTTTTGCCCGCAACTTTGCCCGCGAACAAAAAATTATATATAACCTATGTCAATGAGAAATGAAGCAGCTTTCTATCGGTGAAATAATTTTTGCAATTGGACCAGTACTCCCAGAGTTTACCTCCAACAAACAAAAAAAAACTTTATCTCTTTATTATGTTAGTGTAGATTAATAAATATAATAGTTTACCTTTCCACCTACTTGTATTATAGACTTTGTAACCATCCAACCGATGTACCCCACCGGACCCATTAGAAAGGCAAAAATTCCGAAATAGTTTTACACCATTATAACAATGCATGAAAAAAATACTATTTTTTTCCAAAGAAAATAAACAACGTGTATTTCTTTTTTTAGCATAGTAACACACGCCAAGTATCTTCTGGGTTGTACGGAAACTGGCGCCGTCTGGTGACAATTAGTGTCAAAGTCGGCGCCTGTTCAGTTTCAGTAGGAAATTATGTTTTTTTTCCGTACAATTTGACATAAATGCATGTTTACGTTAACGCAATTGATTATTTACGTTTTTTTTTAGTGGATAAAAATCATCCCAAATTACATCTCTCGGCCATGGGCGGAGCGGGAGATAGTGTCTGACTCTTACTGACTAAAAAACCCATCCCGTTCCTTCTTGCCTTTCGTACCGGGGCTGAGCTTCCCTCTCAGATAACCCTGGCCCCAGTAGGCTTCGACCCGGCTGGGTCCCTGCTGTTGCTGACAACTCCTTTAGGCGCTTGATAGACTTGGGCTCGGTCCGGACAGTTGCCGTATGGTCGGCCATCCCACCTGATGGCAAGCCTGACGCACAATAAATGTGTTCCCAAAACGCTTTGTGCGTATGGGTGGAATGTCTACCATGTACCGGTGGCGCAACGCTGTACGTCGTGTGGTCCGATGATGGAACGGACTTGGCGGAATTAAATTGTGCAATTCCAGTGCACACTCCCCGAAATGTAAACGATAGAAAACCGACAGACTAGCAACTCGGCGGCAATGCTCAAGGCTTTGGAGCTTCGACTCTACAAGTGCATCATTGCCGATGATCCTCTTGGCTCGCCTCTCGATCGACTCGATATCGATACGATAGAATGTAATGCAAAGGGCAACTGAAGACTCCTTCTCCATCTAGAGCGGGAGAAGTTATTGGTACCTCTGCTGCAAGGTTTTGGTTGGACCAACTTACAGTAGTGGTATCGTATAAGTACATACTCGTAAATATCATTGTATTGTTTTCCTAGATATTGGTTTTACTAACGTAGTTTGTAAAGAAATCGTAACTAGCATACGCTTGCTAAACGACCACAGATATAAAATTCATTCAATGAACATGTAAGTCTCAGTAGGTTTTTTTTTAAGTTGGGGAATCATGTAATGATTTGCGTTCTAGGACAACGCGTACGATTTTCGTATGCCCGCCCTCCGTACCCGCCATGGCCCCAGCAGGCATCGAGCTTACAGTTGCCATCACGGATCTTGAACACTTGCGCAGAAGTCAAATATTTGGTCTCTTTAGTGGTGCGAAGTGCGACGCGGGAGCGGGGAGTGTCAGTGATTGGCTGGCCGCGCCATCGTCATAAACGTCACTCCTCATTCGTTCACTGCGTTGCTGCTTGTATCTAACAACGAAGACGATTAGCTCGCCAATGTATGGAATGCGCAAAGCGATCCCCACTCTGACGCCGAGCGTTGAAGATCCGTGATGGCAAATGTACGTATGTTTAAGATCTGGATTTGAACAAAGATTTAGTGGCAAAGAATGCCGACATTTCCCATCATTAAAAATATAAAAGTATGAAATGTAAAATAAATATTTGTTAAATTCTTAAGTTAATTATAGTACTGTGACTATAGAACAATAATAGTGTACACTAAGTAGTGGTCGTAAAATTGGAACAGTTTTATGACTTTTGATGCGAGGCAGTAAATATAAACATTCACAAAATTCACATAATTTTGTGGCATTTAATGTTTTCTTTTAAGTACCTTGAGGCCTTACTATGATGCGTTAAAATGTCAATCGTGCGAGCGAGAAAGAGGGACGGAGTTATATACCTACTCTATACAAGGTGTAAGGGACAGCCCTTCACAAACTTTAAGGGCTTGCTCAGTAGACGAAACTGAACAACCCACCATAAAAATTTTTTTCAGGAAACGACAAAAAAATTCAGTCTCTCCATACAAACTGTCCAATCAAGTTAATAATTTTGTATGGTGAGGCGTATTTTCTTTTTCGTTTCCTGAAAAAAAAAATTATTGTAGGTTGTTCAGTTTCGTCTACTGAGCAAGCCCTTAAAGTTTGTGGGGGGCTGTCCCTTACACCTTGTATAGGGTGACTGGTAATTAGTGACCGATACTTAAACACGTGTTTGTACTCATGATTACAAACAACTTTCCCACAGAAACTTTTTTATTATACTTTTTTTTTCTGTCGTGGAAAATGTTTGTAACATCTTAGTCTTAAGTTCACGCCTTTTTTGGCAAATAAAAAGTTTTTAATTAATTCTTTAATTCTTTATTGTACACAAAAAAAATTACAAACAAAAATATAAAACAGGACATTTGATGTAAGTACATAGGCGAGCTTAACCCATAACTGGGTTTTCTTACAGCAAACCATGTGATTTAAAATAAAATTTTGCATTTGAGGAACCATGAAATGTACAACAAAAGAAAAAAAAAACATATAACTGAATTTAAATTAAGACCAAAAATATACTAAACAGATATATACAGCACACAGTACATAAACATAATATATACAATAAATAAATACTTATATATGTACATACATATTTTTAGGTCATGTTGACAGGAAATGTTTCTTAATTTTTCTCCTGAAAACTTCCAACGAAGGGCTAGCCCTTCTTTTCTTTTTTTTTTTTGCCCTTTTTCTTCTTTTTTAGGGTTCCGTAGCCAAATGGCAAAAAACGGAACCCTTATAGATTCGTCATGTCTGTCTGTCTGTCTGTCTGTCTGTCTGTCTGTCTGTCTGTCTGTCCGTCCGTATGTCACAGCCACTTTTTTCCAAAACTATAAGAGCTATACTGTTGAAACTTTGTAAGTAGATGTATTCTGTGAACCGCATTAAGATTTTCACACAAAAATAGAAAAAAAGCAATAAATTTTGGGGGTCCCCATACATAGAACTGAAACTCAAAAATTTTTTTTTCATCAGACCCATGCGTGTGGGGTATCTATGGATAGGTCTTCAAAAATGATACTAAGGTTTCGAATATCATTTTTTTCTAAACTGAACAGTTTGCGCGAGAGACACTTCCAAAGTGGTAAAATGTGTGTCCCCCCCCCTCTAACTTCTAAAATAAGAGAATGATAAAACTAAAAAAAATATATGATGTACATTACTATAAAAACTACCAACGAAAATTGGTTTGAACGAAATCTAGCAAGTAGTTTTTTTTTAATGCGTCATAAATCGAAAAAAATACACTATTATTAAAACATCGATCAAAGTTACAACACATTACAAGAACTTTTATATTATGTTACTTGCTGCTACGGAACCCTTCATGGGCGAGTCCGACTCGCACTTGGCCGGTTTTTTCTTTTTATCACAATAATAAAACAGCTGTTTGATCACGCAAATTGTTGTTGATTGTTTTGGCATCACGTAAAAACTACCGGTTCGATTACGATGTAACTTGGTATAATTATTCTTTATTATCCTGGGCACCACACTGGGTGGGGGGGACTTTTTATCCCGGAAAAGCATCACTACATAGTATAAAACAAAGACGCTTTCTCTGTCCCTATGTCCCTTTGTATGCTTAAATCTTTGAAACTACGCAACGGATTTTGATGCGGTTTTTTTTAATAGATAGAGTGATCCAAGAGGAAGGTTTATATGTATAATAACATCCATTAAATAGTGGAGAAGTACTGTTATTTTTGAGGTTTCTAATGTGATGTCGTAAATAATTACATTTTTTCCGCTTACATTGCAAACGCAGGCTGAACCCTACGAGTTTTATCAAAATAATGTACTAAGTATTGTACACATTGAAAAGGTCTACAGAAAAGTCCGTGATGGTATATGTCTATCTCTTATGGATAACCCACAATAACTTTTTTTTGTCATTTACTTTTTACGGCAATTAATGGCTAATTTTCGAAGCGATTTTAACCAATACAGCATTAATCCTTAACCAATTAAATACCTTGAATACATTGTTCATTTAATATAGATCTATATGGCCCTTTACACCGTATGATTTAAGTGAATATTTTCGAAGATATTACAGATTTAAAAATTGCGGGACGTAGCGTTTGCGGCGGTACCGGCCGGCCGCCCGGTGCGGCAAGAGCGTGCCTCTTCATGGTATAGGGAAAGGGGGATTGTTTTACTCCAAATTTAACGCGTGCGGGCCACGGGCAGTAATGAATAAATCAAAACTACTGAATCGATTTTAATCACATAGGCTATATATTTTATACCCGTGCGAAGCCGGAGCGGGCCGCTAGTATACAATAAAAAACAATGCGGTTTGATCCCTAGACCCGATTACTGTACCAACCGCAAATAAAAAGTTTGTTGTAGGTTACGTCACCCGCAGTGGAGTTCACTAATGGGAGTTCAGTAGCCCCCCACAGCAAGGGGAACCGTGTTACCCGGAATTTAACGCGAGCGAAGTCGCGGGCAAAAGCTAGTTACAAATAAAATAGAATCAGTTTAAACCTAACCCAGCAATGTACAGCATCCCCCGCCAAACTTCACCCGCACAGCGCCCGACGTCTCGTTCCCTCACTACTGTATTTATGGAGCCTACCTGCAAGCCCCAATAACGGCCACTTACCATTTTATTGTTTAACCTACCCTCCTGCCAACCCTCTGCTGATTACTGCCATCATCACTGAAATCACAGAGATATTATAAAGATAAGTCCTGATGAAAAAATTCCCGATGACCCATGATATTTTGTGCTTATACGGATGAATGGACAAATTACTTACGCAAGATTCTTGACGATCTTTAAGTATTAGTATTTATATGGCTGCTATATTGATGTGTCTATAAATGAGATCATTTCATTGTTTTAAAGTTTAGATTTAATATTAGTACTGTAGATGTTTTTTTTTTCGATCTGATATAAACTAGTGTTTGACTGCGATCCCACCTGATGGTAAGCAGTGATGCAATCTTTGATGGTGAGGCGCACTATTTATTAAGAGCCTATTCACTTTAGCCTTGAAGACACCCAAATTACAATCCGACGGGAAGACCGCAGCAGGCAAATTGTTCCAGTCCTTCGATGTAATGCGATCAACGGTAAGTTGTTTATATCTGAGTTCGAACTACAAGCTCTTAAAGCGATATATTTGACAACCTAAACTGAATCGTTAAAGGTAGCATTGCTAGGCGTGGGCGAAGTAAGCCCTTGCCCACAGCCTCGCACCCAAAGTGGCCTCGCGTGAGCGTTTTTTTTTTTTAATAAATTACTAGCTTTTGCCCGCAGCTTTGCCCGTATACATGGCATACATAAACATATGTCACTCAGGAATAAAGCAGCTTTCTATCGGTGAAAAAGTTTTCGCAATCGGACCAGTACTTTCTGAGATTACCTCCTACAAATACAAACAAAAAAAAACTTCACCTCTTTTACAAGCTTTTATATAGTTTTACCTGTCCCTATGTTTGTCGGTCATCAAATCTTGAAAATTAAATTTGACCCACTGTCCAGTTACCGATTGAGCTGTTTTGTACGCATGTGTAAATCAGATGACAATGCAAAATTATTATGAGATAGAGCTGATCTGATGATGAAACAGGAAGGTGGCCATAGGAACTCGGAAGTTAAACGACACAACTCCATCAAGTTTGGGCGGCGAACACTCGCGTTCGGCCTTGGTCTATGGTACGGACGTGATCACTCAGTCTTCCTTATGTGAAGCAGTAATATGAGTGAAGGAGATGGCGGAAACCGAGAACCGGGAACATGATAGTTTTCTTTTTAGCTGTCGGAAAATGTGGGTTTGAACCGAAGCCGAGGCCCTTACCACTCGGCCACCACTGCTCTATACGCTCAATGAAAGTATAATTAAGGTTTAGGAATAGGTACTTATATTAATAGGCAGTAGGTACTGGCTACCTTTATGAATATACTAGGAACCAATATGAACACTTAAAATACGACCGGTAAAGGAAGGTAATGGTCCGCTATAATGCTTATTGAAATGCGGCCGTCAAAGTAACGATTTTCAATTATTTAATTATTAACAAAAGAAGCTAATTGCTACAACAGGGCGGATTTGTAGCGATAATACCTATTTCCCAACTTAGCAAATTGTTATTGAAAACCATTCAAATAAGTTTCAAAAATAAACCTCTTCTAAAAAACCCACTTACGAATTTTAGGGGGTATGGCAAGCCCAAGTCGTCGACGGCGCGCACTGTTCCCGCGCGCCTCAAGGAGTTGTCAGCAACAGCAGGGACCCAGCCGGGTCGAAGCCTACTGGGGCCAGGGTTATCCGAAAGGGCGCTCGAGCCCCGGTATGAAGGCTAGAAGGAATGGGGTGGGTCTTTTAGTCAGTAAGAGTCTGACACTATCTCCCGCTCCGCCCAAGGGCGGGGGATGTCAATGCATGATTTTTCCCACCATAAAATAGGGGGTATGGCAATGTTTATTCTCGGGTGGAGGTTAAATCTAGGTCTTGGGTCACACGAACTAGACGTTTCGATAAATCTTGAATAGTGTTCGAGTTTCAACCTCAAAAGGCTCGAAAATGAGCTCCAAAACAGCTGGAAGGACAATAAAGGAAGAAGTGATGAGTGAGGCGGTTGACAAATTCACAACATTGACAGCCATGAGGCAATTGAGAGTGCCTAGATGTAGGGAACCCGCTAGGCAAGCTTTGAACACAGGCGTAGGGTAGCCAGCCTTTTGGTGTTTTACAGGTTGCATTTTGGAGAGTGTGCGCAGGAATTACATGCCATCTCATTTCTACCATCGGACAAACCGACGTACAGCGAGTATCCACCCTTACGTTGTTGAAACCTCTACGGTCCGGACTAAGCGTTTCGCCTCGTCATTAATACTGCGTACATTGAAGGACTAGAATAATTTGCCAGCTGCGGTCTTCCCGTCCGATTGTAATTTAGGTGTCTTCAAGGCTAGAGTGAATAGTTTTGCTTTGTCGCCCGCGACAAAGCAAAACCAATCTGGGCAAATACTCCCCTCTGAACAGATTAACGGCCGAGTACAATGTAATTGCTAAAGCCTGCCCTGTTGACATTCTACATGACAAGAAACAAAAGTTTAAGAAAACTATCTTGGCCTGTCAATCCCAAACATGTAAAAGTTAATGACATTTGATTGATTTGATTGATCTGATATATTTTTATTTTTTTTTATTGTATTCCTATTTAATTTAATGCTACTAACCTAATTTAACTCTAACACTCAATAGTTCAATTATTTAAATTATTTAACTCAATCATTTAAAAATTCAATTATTTAATCCAATTTGAGATCCACGTATTTATCTATTGTTACCTAACTATCAATTCCCATTTATATTTCTTGTTCTGTGTTTTTGTGTTGTTAATTGCTGACATAATTTTTGTTTTTATTAATTATTAATTTTCTCCTAGATGAAATACAATTGAAAATGTTATTTACTAATTTTATATGTTTATGTGTTTTAAAATCTGATGTTCTCCATTAATGTAGTGATTGTCTGTAAGTGTTGCAGCACTTGAATAGTATATAAAATGATTACCTATGTTAATTCCCAGTGCCTGTAATGTTGGCGATCCTTAATAAATAAATAAATAAATAAATAAAATAAAATAGGCTCTAAACAAACTAGTGCGCCTCACCATCAACGATTGCATCACTGCTTACCATTAGGTGGGATCGCAGTCAAGTACTAATTTATATCAGACTAAAAAAAAAGGCAGAAAGTATTATCGTTGAACAAAAACCTTACGTCCGACGACGGTGGTGGGTGAAGCCCGAGACCCGACTTCCACTCTCCCACGGCCAGCAGGCGTGCACACTCCACAGTCGTAGCAAAGTTTTTCCTGGGGCCTTACGGAAAAATGGGGCATGTGGAAAAAGTCTAGAGTACGAGCGACACTGTTCCCGCGCGCCTCAAGGAGCTGTCAGCAACAGCAGGGGTCCAGCTGGTTCGAAGCCTACTGGGACCAGGGTTAGTCCGAAAAATATCTCAGCCCCGGTACGAAAGGCAACGAAGGAACAGGAGTGGATTTTTAGTCTGTAAAAGTCTGACACTCTCTCCCGCTCCACCCAAGAGCGCGGGATGTCATTAAGAGAAGAAAGAGGTATACTATGGAGCTTGAGCACACTATAACTACACCGTTAAATTTTGATCGTTTTAATCCCGTGGAGGGTCGATCCGGTACATGAAACACTATCGATTTGTAAAGATAAAATTAAAAAATAAAGTGCCTTTTTTTAAAACTCTTGATTATAATTAAGAACTTTATATTATGTTACTTGCTGCTACGGAACCCTGCATGGGCGAGTCCGACTCGCACTTGGCCGGTTTTTTTATCTCTTTATCAAACCTTCGACGTGTCACATTCACGTCTATCCAATAATTCCGAGGAATGAACGTAGCTAAGGACTGAGGACCGAAAGGACCTGTTCGCAATCGATTGGCCAAACATTCGGCTATTTATAGGACGATGCAGCCGAGATGAGAAGCCGATATATTTGACAGTCACGGTCCTTGGCGCGAGCTCAGAGAATTATGGTAATGTTGATGCAAATGTATACGTATAGTGATGAGGGGAGACGTGGAAATCAATGGAGCTGTACGTTGAATGAGTATGGTGGTTTGGGATTTTAAGAGCAGGCAATTTAGTTTTCTCATAGAATAGGTACTATACTGGGGAACACACGTGTGAATTCATATTAATAAGAGTTGCCTTATAAGTTAGTGATAGCATGACGAGTGACAGGGTAGAATGGAAGAAAAAAACGTGTTGCGCCGACCCCAAATAAGATGGGACAAGGGCAGGAAGAAGAATAGAGTAGCCTTATAAACATCGTTACTTTAACGTGTTCAAAGTTGTTTCTAGGATGGGGTACCAATAAAAGTCTCTCTTTGTGCATAAAGAGAGTAGACTTTGGACACTTTTCTACACTTTTATTATAAAGAGGTAAAGTTGGTTTCTTCTTATTATTTTTTTGTAAGAGGTATTCTCTGTAAGTACTAATCCAATTGCTAATTTTTTTTTCACCGATAGAAAGCTGCTTTATTCTTTAGTGATATAGGGTATAATTTTAGTACGCGAGCGAAGCGCCGGGCAAAAACTAGTAAAAAATAAATAGCTAACTCAAAATTGCCTACCTTCTAAAGAAAGCATGTAAGATTTAGAGGTATTTTTAGGATTCCGTAGCCAAACGGCAAAAAACGGAACCCTAATAGATTCGTCATGTCGGTCTGTCTGTCTGTCCGTCCGTATGTCACAGCCATACTGAGAGCTATACTGTTGAAACTTAGTAAGTAGATGTATTCTATGAACCGCATTAAGATTTTCACGCAAAAATAGAAAAAATACAACAAATTTTGGGGGGTACTTAGAACTGAAACCCAAAAATCTATGCATAGGTCTTTAAAAATGATATTGAGGTTTCCAATATCATTTTTTTCTAAACTGAATAGTTTGCGTGAGAGACACTTCCAAAGTGGTAAAATGTGTCCCCCCCCCCCCCTCTAACTTATAAAATAAGAGAATGATAAAACTAAAAATAATATATGATGTACATTACCATGCAAACCGCCAACGAAAATTGGTTTGAACGAGATCTAGTAAGTAGTTTTTTTTAATACGTCATAAATCTAAAAAAAAACACTATTATTAAAACATCAATCAAAGTTACAACGAAAAACAAGACATTTTATATTATGTTACTTGCTGAATCGTTTTACGGAACCCTTCATGGACGAGTCCGACTCACTCGGCCGGTTTTTTTAGGTGGGTGATCATCCAATGACATCTACCGCCCTTGGGCGGAGTGGTTCCTGTTTCTTCTTTGCCTTCATTGCAGGGTAGGGTTCTCGCGAAGACTATCCTTCGCGAGAACCCTACCCTGCAATGAAGGCTGCCGACCAGGGGTGGTATGTCTGATTCGGCAACTGCCCGATGTATGATTTCGTGCGGTTGTACCTATATAATAAAATCATGCCGATAACTCTAATTACGCGATACAGGATTTCGAATTTCTTGTACCTATGTGTCAAAAATATATTCACAAGTGCCTACACAGTCATCCATCCATACACGCACAGAGAATAAATAGAATGAGACCTCTAGCCCTGGAAAAATTTAAGTGTAGGGCATAATTCACGAATATTTGTTTCGTGCGGGAATCGAAACAGCCAAATCAAAAAAAAAAAAACAAAAATTCAAAAGTATTTTATTTCACATAGGCCTACATGGGCACCTGAAAAACGTCAGAAGCTAGTTCACGGTTCCAAATTGGTTGTTTCCTATGGAGAAGAACCGGCAAGAAACTCCATGGTTACTCTTTTAAAAATCTCAATCATACCAAAATCAAATCTCAATCACTCAAGGACTCCGCCAATCGTGTGCTTATTGCGTAATTAGATTGATGTTATGATATAATACTGGGCGGGTGGTGGTGAACGGCCCACTCGCGCAAGTCATGCGTAGCTGCCATTCATTCAGGCAGTTGAGCCTCTAAACTTACGTAGTCTGGTTACGTTTTTTATTCGGATGTTGCGTCATTGCTATTATACCCGAATGGATCAGTGTTCTGAAATATTTACAAACAGTAGAATAAGACACTACAGTAGTATGATATGTACTACCTACATAGGTTTTTAAATCAAAAGTTATACCACTTTTCAAAAGGGGCCCAAGCTCCACAAGCACATATGTAATCAACAAAGCACACGAGACGCTACTGAGAACCTAAAGCCGCGTACAGACATCGTAAGGCGTCTCGCGCCTCGGACTGTGTGGACATGTATGCTCACAATGAGCATTCGCGTCATATGATCGTTGCAAACGCTGCCTCAGTGCGATCCGTGCGTTCTGTCTGTGTAGGTGATATCGTCGTACAGTGTTTCCCATGGTGTTTTCGTTTTGTCCACCAACGTCTTTTCTTTTTTCTAATATTAAATGAATCGCTATATAGGCCTCAATTGCAATCTGCACATCTCGCCTTGTCGGACACTTTTCTTCTGACGAACACAATGCGTGGTTTTTTGTGCTTAAGCATGTGTCGTTCGGGACGCATGAATTTTACCGTCATATGCCTCAGGTTGAGGCATGCGTGACGAACCACTCGCGATGCACGCCTCGCGCTGTCTGTACACGGCTTAAGGTTTCATCCATATGAAAATAAGTTACTTATGTCAGATCGTTATAAATATCATTTAATATTTTTCATTTATAATATCCGTGACCTAATCAGATCATGGTGCACCTGTGTTTCAAATGTCATCTAAATCTTTAAAAATCCTTCGATTATCGACAGGCGCATTGCTTTGTGTGATTTAATTCATCACTAGATTCTGCCCACGGCTTCGCCCGCGCACATATACCTAATATAGCCTGTCACTCAGAAATAAAGCAGATTTCTATCGGTAAAAAAATTTTAGCAATCAGACCAGTACTTTCAGAGATAATCTCCTACAAACAAAAAAATAAACTTGACCTCTTTTTATAGTGTTGATAACTTAATTAAATTATTTATTTATTGCTGTTTTTATGCGATCTCTTTCGACAGCACAAGAGCTCCTCCCAGAGAGAGCAAAAGGTTTCATTTAATTCAGTTTAAATAAAATTTACATATTCAGATTCCTTTAGCCACAGCTACCGTGTCCATTTACAGTCACAGATATCAAAAGCCGTAGTTTACCATCGTGGTTCTCCGAAATGCCGCAGTTTCGATTCAATTTGCCAGAAATGTTTGACAGAAGACGGTTCACCTCTCTGTGCAAATTTTACTTGGAATTCCCAAATGATAAAGGGAGAAATGTACCTACGTACTAGTGATGTAATGGAAGGGTTATATTGGAACCGAATTCGGAATCGGATTTTTTTAATTTGGTTATTGGAACTGGAATTGGAATCGGAACCGAAATCAGAGGTAGAAACGTCAAATGAAACATTATTAAAACAAATAAAAAACGATTCATGATATTAGTCTTTCCCCAACTAGCTAGGGATTGGCTTCCAGTCTAACTGGATGCGGCTGAATACCACATTTTGCATGGAACGACTGCCTATCAGACATCCACAGCCTAGTTACTGGGCCACACGATACTCCTTGGATATATTGATAATTAGACTTTTTGGCGTCTGACTAACAGTTAAGGCCCAAGCGCCCGAAAAGTGCCATAAAACAGTGACTTCCTGAAACCTACTCCTCGGTAACGGCCTGGTTAATAAGTTTGAAAAAAATATATGTTTATTATAGATTCATGAACAACATTACCAACATTTGATTTTTTCGTGCTATTAATATTTTTGTCTAAAAAAAATATTTAGCAATTTCGTAATTTTTCGAAACTTTTCCCTACTCCTTCGAAACGGCTTGGATCTTTAGAAACATTTTTACACATAAAAATTGATGGTTAAATATTCTTCAAAGTAAAAAAAAAAATGCACAGATTTGCGTACTGCCGCCTAGGCGGATGCGAGAGGTGCGTCCACATAATTTGGCCAGATGGTTCAAGGGACTATAAGCCTTAACGACTGTCATAGATCCATATATCTACAAGTGACTTTATGTGCTTTCCAAGGCATAAACTTGTTTATACCTCCGATTATTTTTTGAAATTGGAGGTGCCAAATCAATCGGAAGTTCCGAGCTTTCGGTATCGGAACCGAGTCTTCGTAATATTACATCACTGTTACGTACCTACATAAGTTTAAAAGCCCCAGCTATATTTAGTGCGATCGCATGATTGAACCGTGTGCGGTGGCATTGGGTAAGCATATATATGAGTTCAAAGCGTTGTGGGGACCCGCTCACAAAGGTAATTTACCAGGTTTTAATATGACTGAACATTTTGAACATTTTTACTTTATGATGTGACGGATAATATAAAATACCTATCAGAAGTATCACTTCTATCAATTTAGGTGTCTCCAAGGCAAGAGTGAATAGGCTCTTAATAAACTAGTGCGCCTCACCATCAACGATTGTATCACTGCTTACCATCAGGTAGGATCGCAGTCAAGCACTAGTTAATACAAAAAAGAAAATTACAATATTGTGTTTTTTTAGTGAGAAATATTCGAACGACTTCTCTTGCTCCCGGAGCGAGAGGGTGCCTCTGACTTTTACCGACTAAAATCACAGCTGTGTCCTTCAGTTGCCTTTGCCTTTGCGTTCCAAGACTTGTTTCTTTTTCAGAACTTCCCTGTGGCCGGCCCTGGTAGTCATCGGCTCTGCCTGGCCGCTACGGTTTGGTTGAATATAGTGAGTGTATCGATAAAAGAAATATTACATCAATGCAGCACAATTCCCGATGATTGTTATTGTTACTATTATTTTTTATTAAGTACTATTGTTTAGATAAATCTTTTTGTTCACCAAAGGCGCATGGTCTAGGGCAGAACCTAAAATTTTGGGCTACCGATTCGAAATTTAATGATGGACACCAAAAGGAAACAGATATACTTCACACAGAGATGTGGAGGAGTTTCTTGACGACATATTTTAGTATGTTTTAATAAGTTCAGGTTTTTCTGTAATTATAGTTAGTTAGTTAGCCCATTTATGTCCCACTGTTGGGCGAAAGCGTCCCTCTCCTTTTTCCACACAATTATAGTTACTTAAATATTTTTTAAATGTAAATAGGGTAGTTTCCAGGGTCAAAATAATTTAGCTCGCTGTCCGGCCGTCCGGTAACTGTCCGGACCAAGCCCAAGTCGTCGACGGCGCGCACTGTTCCCGTGCGCCTCAAGGAGTTGTCAGCAACAGCAGGCACCCAGCCGGGTCGAAGCCTACTGGGGCCAGGGTTATCCGAAAGGGCGCTCGAGCCCCGGTATGAAAGCTAGAAGGAACGGGGTGGGTCTTTTAGTCAGTAAGAGTCTGACACTATTTTCCGCTCCGCCCAAGAGCGGGGGATGTCAAAGCATGATTTTTCCCACCATGAAAAAAAAATAATTTCATTTTATTTAGTCCTTATTTTAGATTATAAAAAAATATTGGACACGTATTTTTTCTTAGTTAGGTGTGACGTCACCCCGTGCGAAAAAATGTAGCACGGCGTGACGTTACACGTAACTTTAATGGGCTATATCTTTGTCATTATTGGTTTAATTTACAAATAAAAAAATACGTGTCCTTTATTTTTGAATAATCTAAAAGACGGACTAATTACATTTTTTACGGCAACTAGCCTATTATATGCATCTAGAAAATTAAAAAAAAGCTTCACACAAAAATTGTCTGATTTTGACGTGGCTTCGTCAAGAGCCCTTGCTCTCTTCCCTGAAAACTAACCCTAGAAACGTTAATGTCAACCTTTTGTAGGTTATATAACTCCACATGTAAATACAAGTAAGTAGGTACCACCTTACTTACATGGCAAGCTCGGTTCGCCTCTGAGGGATCCTCG
Organism: Mythimna albipuncta; assembly: GCA_929112965.1. Taxonomy (NCBI): domain Eukaryota; kingdom Metazoa; phylum Arthropoda; class Insecta; order Lepidoptera; family Noctuidae; genus Mythimna; species Mythimna albipuncta. The sequence continues at coordinate 18,536,517 of OV815979.1, read as the reverse complement.
ACCAAGTCCCTCCTCTTTGTGACCGCTCCGTTGTAGTGCTGCAATTATGTTAAGGGTCACAGGAGTGTATAATTACACATATTAATTTCTAGCTGAGGAGAACGCGGCTTGTTCATGAGTCATTTCCTTTAATAGGCTTCGCTTTATGAAGATTATTCTGAATTTTTATATGATTATTATTTTTGAAACGTTTCAAAAGTTCGTCGGTGACTTTGGTTAAATGATAAATATATTTATTTTGCAAATAGGTTTTAAAAACACTTTTACACGTCAATTTTTTTTCGTCAGTTTATGCTAGATGAAGCCGGTGTTTCCTATCTGACTACCCTGAGAAGAAACACCGAAACAAACTCAGGGGTCAAAGTCTCTTTTAAAGTCCATACAGTAAATATGTAATGGTCAAATCACATGAGAACCATGCAGATTTGTCTGAGATGGTCTTTTGAAGAAAGAACCATACAGATTTGAGTGGACCTGTCCAATCAGTGTAAGCATTTGTCGGTATTCGAAAATCTCAACTTAGGACTACTAAGGAGCTCCACGACTTGACGAACAATACCAAAGAAAGGACATTTGGGTAGGCCGCAGAAAATACTCAAATTGCCAGACAAACGTTAAAAGCAAACGTGAATAGCAAAGAAAAAGCAATCAACATAGTCCTCACATTTACAATAATCTAGGGAAATTAATAGTTTACAAAATATTTAGCAAAGTAAATATTTATGTCAAAGAAAAAAAAATACTTGTAAGTACTTAAAATGTATACACGTCAATTTGTAAAATAAAATAAAAATAATCGCAATGTCAAATTGTAAAAAATTAAATAAAATAAAAAGAAAAAGCACATTTGAAAATAAAAATAATTAAAAAAAAATACAAAAAGATACAAACAAAAATATCAACAGTTATAGTAGGTACTGGAGCAGGTCAATCCCAAGCCCTCTCGTCCTGAATATAGTTATATATCTACACTAGTAGGTTTGGTTATATATCTACACTAATAATATAATAAAGAGGTAAAGTTTTTTTTTTTTTTGCTAGTAGGAGGTAATAAATGATAAATGATAAATGATATTTATTTTGTAAATAGGTTTAAAAAACACTTTTACACGTCAATTTTTTTTTTTTTCGTCAGTTTATGCTAGATGAGGCCGGTGTTTCCTATCTGACTACCCTGAGAAGAAACACCGAAACAAACTCAGGGGTCAAAGTCTCTTTTAAAGTCCATACAGTAAATATGTAATGGTCAAATCACATGAGAACCATGCAGATTTGTCTGAGATGGTCTTTTGAAGAAAGAACCATACAGATTTGAGTGGACCTGTCCAATCAGTGTAAGCATTTGTCAGTATTCGAAAAGCTCAACTTAGGACTACTATGGAGCTCTACGACTTGACGAACAATACCAAAGAAAGGACATTTGGGTAGGCCGCTGAAAACACTCAAATTGCCAGACATACGTTAAAATTACTGAAAAGAAAAGAAAAAGCAATCAACATAGTCCTCACATTTACAATAATATAAACAAATTGTTAGTTTACAAAATATTTAGAGAAGTAAATATTTATGTCAAAGAAAAAAAAATATATATATACTTTAAGTACTTAAAATGTATACATGTCATTTTAATATCAATATCAATATCAAATTGTTTTAAAAAAAAATATATATATAAACAAAGGAAAAGCACATTTAAAAATAAAAATAATTAAAAAATACAAAAGAAGAAAAATAAAAATGACAACAGTTGTATTAGGTACTGGAGCAGGTCAATCCCAAGCCTTTTCGTCCTGAATATAGTCTTTTACAGAGTAAAAAGCCTTTTGACAAAGTTTACGTTTTACAAATGATTTGAACTTATTAAGGCTTAGTTGTTGAATACGGCTAGGAAGTTTATTATAGAAGTGTATACATTGGCATCTAAATGAGCCCCCTATTTTTTTGAGCCTGGTTGCAGGAACTACAAATTTATGTTTGTTTCTTGTATTAAAATTATGAATATCACTGTATTTTTTAAACATGTCTATATTTTTATGGGCGTACAAAATATTCTCGTAAATATACTGTGAAGGCACAGTCATTACATTTATTTCTTTAAATTTATCTCTGAGGGAGTATCTGGGACTTAATTTATAAATTGATCGAATAGCCCTTTTCTGTAAAACGAAAATTGTCTGTATATCGGCGGCATTTCCCCATAATAAAATACCGTACGACATGACACTATGAAAATAGCTAAAGTAAACTAAACGGGCTGTCTCTAAATCAGTTAAATTTCGAATTTGTCTTACAGCATATGCTGCTGAACTAAGTTTTTTCGACAATTTGTCTATATGTGGGCCCCACTGAAGCTTAGCGTCTAGAGTAATGCCCAAGAACACTGTAGTATCTTCAGGGCTCAACTCTTTACCTTTTATTAGCACACTGGTTTCTACTTGCCTAACATGAGGCATGGTAAACTTAATGCATTTTGTTTTTTTTTCATTAAGGAGCAGGTTATTTACATTAAACCAGTGTACTATTTTTGAAAGAGCTATATTTATATCGTCAGTAACCTGCTGCTGACGTTTAAGTTTAAACAAAAGTGAAGTGTCGTCTGCAAACAACACTATATTATGATTTTCTTCTATGAGGTAAGGTAAGTCGTTTATGTAAATTAGAAACAAAAATGGACCAAGAATTGAGCCCTGGGGGACACCCATTTTTACAACCGATCCGGGAGATCTTTTTCCGTTTACGTCAACTCTCTGAATTCTTTCACTCAGATATGATGTAAGAAGATCCAGGGAGGAGTTCCGGATCCCGTAATGGAACGGAAAATATATATTTCTGTAAGTACTGGTCCTTTAATTTTTTTTCACCGATAGAAAACTGCTTTATTCCCGAGTGACATAGGCTATATTTTATGTACACGGGCGAAGCTGCGGTCAAAACCTAGTATAAAATATACACCGCTAAATTTTGATCGTTTTAATCCCGTGTCGGTCGATCCGGTACATGAAACACTATCGATTTGTAAAGATAAAATTATATTAATTTATGCATGTACGAAATTAATTTCTTTGAGAAAACGTCAGCTGAGCGAGTCCAATGACCTGTATGTAGTTTGTACGCAACGCCGTTTAAATATATATTAACTAGCTTTTGCCCGCGGTTTCACCCGCGTAGATACATACAATATAGCCTATGTCACTCAGGAATAAAGCAGCTTACTATCGGCAAAAATTTTTAGCAATCGTACCAGTACTTTCGGAGATTAACCTCCTACAAAAAAAAATACAAAAAAAACTATACCTATTTATTATATTAGTGTAAATGAAGTAGTGTAGTGTAGAAAGAGTACGTGTGCCGGTGCCTCCGCAGGGGCTGCTGACAACGAGAACATTCCGCAGTCAGATTCCCTACCGTTTCAAGCTAGAGATACCGCAGTAATGTAGCCAGGCTCTGAATGAATGCTTTCGAAATTCATCCAACCTTTCGTATGCCGTAATTAGAAACACAATTAAAAAGTTATTGTGTCTCGCGTGGATCCACGTTCCGGACACACAAAGGGTTAAAGCATGTTCTGAATATTTTTAGCACCTAAACTAAACAATACAAGTTCTAACTTCTTTACAAAACACTTCAGCTCCTCTAAAGCTGTTTTGAAAGCCATCATACAAATTTTCTAAACGAGCCGACTTATCCGAAGGAATGTGCAGGCTAATCGCTAATCAGTGATGCCAACCTAAAGAATGTCAAACATAAACTACATTACACGAGTTAACATTCTTTTAGGGCAGAGATTTTAAAGGTCAGCTCACGCGATGCGATAGAGCGACGATGCGCCAGCGCGACGATGTGGCAGCGAGGCGTTGCGACAGCACGACGATTTGACAGCTGACAATGTGACAACGAAGCAACTGCTTGACGATGCGACAACTTGACTAAGCGACAACTCGACTAAGCGACAGCCGGACGATACGACGCCGCAACAATGCGACAACTCGACCATGCGACCGCGCGACTATAGGTCAGCGGAACATACTCCCGGGATAAAAAGTATCGAGCTATCTATAGAAGTCTAAGACATGGTCTACCTGATTGGCAAACATACAAATCCGTTAAGCTATTTGAGTGTGAAGGAATAACTAAAATACTGCTAGGGTTGCGGATTGTAAGAAAGAGACACCACGGCCTTTGAACGCAAAGGGCCACTGAAGGATCACGGGTGGGTTTTAGTCAGTTTAAGTCTCGCTCCACCCAGAGCAGGAGAAGTTGTTTGGCGATATCCCACTTTAAAAAAAAAGGAGTAGATAACAAACATACACACAAACATAGCATAGCCTAAGTCTTATTTACTAACAATAAGTTGTATTTGAATGTTTATATATATGTTAGTTTGTAAGGTATGGGCCAAGATGCCTGATAAATGAAAATGATTTATTGTTATTAAAGCATTATTAGCCTTATAATGTTTCCACTGTTGGGACTCAAGCCTCCTAACTAGGAGACGTAATAGCCCATTATCTACCACGCGGGAACAGTACGGGCTGATGGATGTCACAGGCCTTCGAATTTTTGGTTCTAGGACATGCCCATCCTCACGATGTTTCCCTCGCCGTTTTGAGAGCAGTGGTGATGAAATAAATTACACAAATTGTTGCGCCTGGCTGGGTTTAAACCCAACCAGGAGTCCGAGTCTTCTATTTTTATAAACTTGTCATTCCAACGCGATCCCATTGTAATTTTGCTAAAAGTTCGTAATCTGCTAATTCATAATGATCGATCATTGATCGGTCAATGGTCTCGTAATAGAGTTGTGGTAGAATGACAATATCGAGCTCATTATAAACAATGACTGCACAATGATGTTCTAATGGTAGGTCACTGATTAAAGAAATTTAGAGATTCGATTCTGTCATTTCTTTCAATGGAATGTCATTGGTTGACCATTGGAAGGTCAAAATGACGCCGTTATTTTTTGACAGGCCTGTTGGTCTAGTGGTTAGTGACCCTGTACTGCTATGCCGGAGGTCGTCGGTTCGATTCCCACCCAGGACAAATGTTTGTGTGATGAGCACGATCATTTGTTCTGTGTCTGGGTGTAATTTATCTATAATATGTATGTATTTAGAAATATATAAGTATGTTTATCAGTTGTCTAGTACCCATAACACAAGCTCTGCTTAGCTTGGGACTAGACGGCGTTGTGTGATAGTTGTGGATTATTATTATATTATTAGATTAACAAAACTTGTCAAAATCAACAATTATGAAAACAGTGATAGACCATTCTGACACTATTTTATTAGCAGACTTGAGGCCCAGGCGCAACAACTCGTAAGTTGGAGCCGTTACCACTCGGCCACCACTGCCCAACTTTCCACACACACATTACACACAAACTTCGCGTCTCGTCGTGTCTCAGTACGAGTCGAGCCTTACCCGTCGCGATACGACCAACATCTTCCAGTAAATTGAAAAACTTTCCGGCAGTTTCGGGTGGCCATGAATGAGGCTAGTTAGAATTTTGTTAAAAAGCGAATTAACCTTTTAGAGGGGTCGCCTGCTTCGAGAATAAGCTCGTTAGTAATCAATGTAAACTTCACTAATTGGATTTATGTCGGAGCTGTTACTGCAAGGTTAAATTTTTACTCATCGTCTACTTAGTTATTTCCCAACTATCTTGTGTGGACTTAGTTTTATCTGATGCAGCTAAATCTATAAACAGTTGACTCTCGTTAATTCGAAACCCGAGGGACTTTTAAAATATTACGAATTATCGAGTGTACGAAATGGTGTATGGTAGGTATGGGTATGTTTTTTTTTTTTATTAATATAAACTAGTGCTTGACTGCGATCCCACCTGATGGTAAGTAGCGATGCAATCTTTGATGGTGAGGTGCACTAGTTTATTAAGAGCCTATTCGCTCTAGCCTTGAAGACACCCAAATGGCAGACTGTTCCAGTCCTTCGACGTACGCGGTATAAACGACGAGGCGAAACGCTTAGTCCGGACCGTAGAGGTTTCAACAACGTAAGGGTGAATATTCGCCGTACGTCGGGTTGTCCTATGGTAGAATTGCAACTCGAATTGAAACTTAACTAATCAAACCAATTCGTGCGGAAGTGTGTGTCAAACTGAGCATTACAAAAACAAAGGCTCGTGTGCGATGATTCATGTTTGAATTTGTCTTAAAATTAACTTACATATGTATGTACCTCTGAAAGTTCTGCAATCTTTCTCTCTCTATCTCTCTGTAATTTTGAATTGTCGAGTGCTTGACGACGATGAGTTCGAATTAACGCGTCGTTTTGTTACGAGGCAATGATTTTTTCTTTCGTATTGACAAGTGCACAAAAACGTATTGATTTATTTCGAAATATAAAGAGATTTTCTCGGAAACTCGTGATCACTTTGAATTATAGAAAGGTTCGATTTATCGCAAATTAGAATTAACGAGATTCAACTGTATATAAGTGACATACCACTCACAGATTAATCACAAAATCTCAGAAGCTATAACACTTACAAACTTAAAATTTGGCAGGTAGGTTCCTTATACGGTAAATTAACCCCCTAAGGGGATGAAACGGGGACCAAAGTTTGTTTGTAGAATGTTCCTTCGGGAGGTTTCTGCATCGGAACATCTGAGTGTTACCATTGTGTGGATCGCCCGGAGGACACGGTAGACCATACAGTGGAAGTGTCCTCGTGGAGGCGATTGGTGGCGGCGACCTTTCGCACTATACTCTGGTTCAGGCATGGCATAGCAATAGCATGGATCAGGTTTCACATTTTGCAACTAGACGACCTTTTTTTTATGTTGTGAAAAAATCATCCAATGACGACCCCCGCTCTTGCGCGGAGCAGGAGATAGTGTCAGACTCTTACTGACTAAAAGACCCACCCCATTCCTTCTAGCCTTCATACCGGGGCTCGAGCTGTCTTTCGATACTAACCCTGGCCCTAGTAGGCTTCGACCCAGCTGGGTCCCTGCTGTTGCTGACAACTCCTTGAGGCGCGCGGGAACAGTGCGCGCCGTCGACGACTTGGGCTTGGTCCGGACAGTTACCGGACATCTAGACGACCTGTATCACCCTGTTGAATGATTATTTCATGAAAAAAACAATAGGGTTAGCAGAACTAAGAGGGTTATGTTGATGATGAATAAATAAATAAATGAAAAATGATTTTCATCATTTCATCATCATTCATCATTTGAGCCGAAAGACATTCACTATTGAACATAGGGCTTGACATAATATGGCTCCGAAACATGGTCGCTTACATTGGGTCTCAATAGAAAACTTAAAGTCACTCAAAGAGTAATGGAAAGGACATGCTCGGAGTTTCGATGCGTGATCACATCAGAAATGAAGATATCCGTAGAAGAACCAAGGTTACCGACATAGCTCGAAGAATCGCCAAACTTAAGTGGCAGGGGGCAGGGCACATTGCTCGCAGAACAGATGTTCGATGGGGACGAATAGTTCTGGAGTGGCGACCATGTACCGTAAGACGTTGAAAGGACTGCTACAAGGCGAACCGTTGACCTGGTGAAGGTGGCGGGAATCCGCTGGATGCGGGACGCACAAGACCGGTCATTATGGCGACACTTGGGGGAAGCCTATGGTCTATTTTCTTCATTACATTTCTGTTATTTTACAATTAGATTTTTTTGGTCTCATGGGTTATTTGGAGCAATAAAATACATGCATATGCTAACATATTAAATACATTATAAATATCAAAGAGCACTTAAAATAATTACGAAGACAAAACAAACTTGAAATTATCCTGTTTCGTATGGACATTTTGTCCATAATTTACAATACCATGCCTGGCATAAATTACAATACCAGTTTTCTGTTGCATTTTACCAAAATTTTCAAACACGTTTGTGAAAATTACTGAAACAAAATGGCCGCCACGTCCCACCACCTCTTTTTTTCTGTTGGCACAGACGCGGTCGCTGCCGAATGGATTGTAATTTATTTAAGCTCATGCGTGTGGGGAGCCTAAAGTACCCTTTTTTTTTAAGTCATTATGGCATCTACATGTATGTTGTAATTTACATTTATGAAAACGAATTTTCAATACACTTACTCAAAAACCCGCTATTATCCCACCGCTTTTAGGCACGCAATAAACAATTTTCCACACTAGTGCAGAAAAGTGCACATGCTCTCTCCCACCACAATTTTATTTCATTTATCGTATCAGGGTGGGCGCGTCGACCCTCACGAGTTCATCGTGTAATCATTTCTTCGTATATGTGTTGAAAAGTTGTTTGATACACGTGCATTAGTTATTGCAGCCCTTGGCTCGATAACTCTCTCGGCTACGGTTCGTGTGAATTCCGCCTCGGTCGCAATGAGAAACTTTCTGCACTAACAAATCGTTTCTGAAAAATTAAACGACCTATGTATGATCGTGATATGGTAGCTCAAGGTACGTACTTGAAGGGTCCTGAAAGCAAATTTCCTGCTGTGGTCTTCCCGTCCGATTATAATTTAGGTGTCTTCAAGGCTAGATCAAGTGAATAGGCTCTTAATAAACTAGTGCGCTTCATGACCAACGATTGCATCACTGCTTACGCGAACCATCAGGTGGCTAACTTTCGGCGCGCACTGTTCCCGGGCGCCTCAGGGAGGTGTCAGCAACAGTAGGGACTCAGCCGGGTCGAAGCCTACTGGGGCCAGGGTTAGTTTCGAAAGACAGCTCGAGCCCCGGTATGAAGGCTAGAAGGAACGGGGTGGGTCTTTTAGTCAGTAAGAGTCTGACACTATATCCCACTCCGCCCAAGATCCGGGGTTGTCAATGGATGATTTTTTCCCACCATAAAAAAGGTGGCTAACTTAGTTTGGCGATTCTTCGGGTTATGTCGTTGCCCATTTATCGAGAAAGTAATATAGCTGTAGGCTAATATCACACTACGACTAACAGGATCGGAAAAGTAATCAAAGGCGCGAGCAAAACAGCGAGGGCCAGCTAGTTTTATAAGTTGTAAGTAAAGAATAACATCGCTTATCAAAGTAATTAGGTGAGGACGGTTGACAAGCCTTAATGTATCAACAACAAGTAAATCGTGGCGACTACAGCGTGACCGATCGAAGCGAGGCGGCCTCGCTGACAGGCTTGACGTGACGGCGCCTTCTGTGCAGGCTGTGGTCCATGCCATGAGCGGCTGTACCATCTTCCAACTGAAAATAATCATTGGACTACTGCCTGCACAAAAGATCCGTAGTCCAACTGTTTGAACATTATAGTTAGACACTAAAGAGTACGTTTTTTTTTTTGACAGAATACATTATTCTGTCATGTATGCGATCTGTGTTGGACACAATAAGCCATTCAGTTGTGGTATCACGTTCACGTGTTTTAGTAGCAGAAGGATTCTTAAGAGACTCGTTCATATGTTGGTTTGATCAAATCTCTCGGTAAGCTTAAGGACACTATGCCGTTTCAATCGGAGGAATGTCACACTTCCTGTGCCTATTAACTTTGATGTCAGTTCGTTGACGTGAGTTGGTATTTTCATTTGATAGTTTTAACAATGTCTAAAGATCTCTTGTCTGACGGTGTTAACAGTATGAATAACAACTGAGTTATGATGATTACCAGTATGGGTCCGTTAGAAGCAAGGTCGCTTCTCAAGGGTGCATCTACCGCAAAATTGTTATGACTTCAGTGGATAAGAGTCGGATAAAAATGAACCTCAGCTCGTTTTTGCAGGAGGACAGCAAATGTATCAAGTCAACCTTCTCGGCAAACTTCCCTGAGGTAGTCGTAGTCGTGGTATTAGTAGGTACAATAAAATTCTCAGCTTCACTGTATAGAGATCGTACATGTTTCAATGATACCACATATTGTCCAGTACACACTTGAGATACAAAACCAAACCAATTTCACATCACAATATCCACAAGGATTCAGTTTGCGAATAATAAAACAGCCAGCAGCACTTCACTCGAAGAAATTACGCCAAAAACTCCAGACCGCTGTCACTTTCAACTTGGAGTGTAGACCATAACGTCCACAACTCCACACCCTAGTGAAGATGTCGTCGTCCACAAAATATTAACTGTCAACTCAGTTTTCTACACATCAGACAACTAGATTGCAATAGAAATGTTCCACAACCAGACCTGTCGATATACGAGCAGCGAACTCGCTGTATTTATGAATAACATTTTTATTTCCTACTAGCTGACCTGATTGAAGTTCTTTCAAAAGCTGCCTTATTTTTTTTAAAGTTATATTTTCAATAGAAAAAGTGTAAAATCTGAGTTCCACAAGGATCTCAAGTGGCTCCCTATCCGTCTTCGTAGGAACACTCGGGTATTACGTCTCTTGTATAACATACTTATCAACCCTGCTTATCCTGGCTACTTGCGTGATCGTTTTTCGTTCACTTGCCGTGCCGATGCCCCATGCAGATCCAACTGATGGTATTTATACCACCTCAATTTCCTAACCCATAAAATCCATTTTTATTCCAACTCCTTCTCTTTTCACGCGGTACGATTATGGAATTCACTTCCAGCTAGGATCCGTGACGCAAAAATATATCTGTCTTCAAAAAGCTAGTCAAAGAACATTTACCGGGGTTCTTGCACGCAAAGAGCAATTGAAGGAACACAAGTGGGTTCCAGTCAGTGAAAACTTGACACTCCATCTCGCTCCACTCAGAGCCTGGGAAGTCATTTGATGACTTCCAGAGCCGCAGTCAATCTTTCAAAACCCCCGAAGCTCTACAGCCATATAGCCCTAGGCCCACAGGAAATACCAGAGGTATCGCAAAACCATTTCCATTCCAGAAACTAATCTGAAATACTACACGTACTCGTCATTATACTAAGTAGCCTTCTTCTTCTACTTTTCGTGTCGATGGACTCAAACTGCTTTTTTTTTCTGACCAGTATTTGACAACCTGTACAGCTCTGTTTTGGCCTTGTATAAACCCTGTAAAGTGCAGGTGGTTGTGCAAAACGGGCAGTAGTTACATCAGGTTACGCATGTCCTGTGCAACGGCTCTATACTACCATTGTGTTAGGGATGGGTCCGAATTGGGCACTGCAGTTCGCCTCCAGAAGATATACTATCCTTAAAACCGGAATACAGTAGACTGTGTGTTGTTCGAAATTCGTGTTAGTAAGCGAATTTTAACTTTTACATTCGTTAAACTTTATATTAACATAGTAGTTACACGTGTCATGTACCTAACATTCCATTTGACATTTAGCTCGAACGAATATAGCCTTCTGTATGGAACGCTATTTTCCTCATTTCGGAGTTTCAGCTTTGATGTTGTAAAAGCTATTATTGCGTTCCTGCACGGGTATAGGTCAAGCGTCGTGGTTGAGTTACAAGTTGCAAATGACATAAATGTGTATAGTAACGTACCGCATGTCAGTGGGGACTGAACTAGTGTAAGCTGACCTCGCATTGTATTGAAAGTCAATCAATCAGTTAAAGCATTTATTTCAAATAAACCACTAACCTAGAAGCACTTTTTTTGTGGGGAAAAAATCATCCAGATTACATCCCCCGCTATTGGGTGGGGCGGGAGATAGTGTCAGACTCTTATTGACTGAAAAACCCATCTCGTTCCTTCGTTGCCTTTCATACCAGGGCCGAGCCTCACTTTAGGAAACAGAAACTTTGCCCCAGGAGGCTTCAACCTGCTGGGCCGCTACGGTTGCTAGCAACTCCTTGAGAGGTGCGGGAACAATACGCGCCGACGACTTAGGCTCGGTCCGGACGGTCAGACAGCGAGCTACCCATTGCTTGCCGTCCGCAAGCCCATTTACAGGCACTTTTGAATTGTCCAGAAGTCAGTCAGAACAATGATTTCTAATTGCACATGCCAAAGTGTAGATTTAAAAAATAATAAATCGTAGAATGAAATGAATGAATTTTTCCGATAATGTTAAAAAGCTTCGTGAATTCCTGGGTTCGATCCCCATACATCAAAGGCTTTAGAAAATTCTAAGTAGCAGTATCTACGTATTATTTTGCAAGCATAATTTTTTTGCATGCGTTCACTTATATCTAAATTCATACACACAAGACACCCTAACTTAGAACTACTATCTATAGGCAATGCTGTACCGCGCCCCGTGTGTCGTGCCTGTTACGTGTCGAACCTGCGATACGCAGCGTAACAGTCAATCGCTCAATCACTGCACCAAAACAATGTGATAAGCCAAGATAATGTAAAATTTATGTACTGTATTACTTTATACCTTTTGAATAAATTTATTTTTTATTATTATTTATTTATTTATTAATGTCTCTGTGTGACGTTGGACTTAAACATAAATGGTAAAATCTGCGTCTCTAATAGGGTTCCCGTCCGATTATAATTTGGGTGTCTTCAAGGCTAGAGTGAATAGGCTCTTAATAAACTAGTGCCACCTCACCATCAACGATTGCATCACTGCTTACCATCAGATATGATCGCAGTCAAGCACTAGTTTATATCATTAAAAAAATATTTAGATACAGTTCTTCTGTACCTACACCCTAACTGATCCAGCTTGATGTTATGTTTATGAGTTTATTAGGAGAAATTAATGGCGTGCCAGTAAAAGCGGAGATTATGAATTTTATGGTAGCCATTCAAAATTCTATACTGCTGAGTATGATTAAGATGAACTAATTACTGTACTTGATTCCTGTTTGATAAGTTAAACGAGAGTTTGACATTTCTAAGAGGTTTTTATTTTATGCTGAATCTTTTATTTTGGAATTCTAAAAATGAGTATTTTCTTATGCGTTTTCTTTCTGAACCTTAAACCTTAAAAATACGTAATAACATACCGTTAGTTATTAAATATAATGAGTATTTAGGTTCTTAGTTGGGTTTCTTTTGAATAAATAGATATGGTATTATTTTATCGCAAAGCTTATCACTACATAGTATAAAACAAAGTCGCTTTCTCTGTCCCTATGTCCCTTTGTATGCTTAAATCTTTGAAACTACGCAACGGATTTTGATGCGTTTTTTTTTTAATAGATAGAGTGATTCAAGAGGAAGGTTTATATGTATAATAACATCCATTAAATAGTGGAGAAGTACTGTTATTTTTGAGGTTTCTAATGTGATGTCGTAAATAATTACATTTCTTCCGCTTACATTGCAAACGCAGGCTGAACCCTACGAGTTTTATCAAAATAATGTACTAAGTATTGTACACATTGAAAAGGTCTACAGAAAAGTCCGTGATGGTATATGTCTATCTCTTATGGATAACCCACAATAACTTTTTTTTGTCATTTACTTTTTACGACAAATAATTAAATACCTTGAATACATTGTTCATTTAATATAGATCTATATGGCCTATTACACTGTATGATTTAAGTGAATATTTTCGAAGATATTACTGATTTAAAAATTGCGGGACGTAGCGTTTGCGGCGGTACCGGCCGGCCGCCCGATGCGGCAAGAGCGTGCCTCTTCATGGTATAGGGAAAGAATCCCCCTGTTTTACTCCCAATTTAACGCGTGCGGGCCACGGGCAGTAATTAATAAATCAAAACTACTGAATCGATTTTAATCACATAGGCTATATATTTTATACCCGTGCGAAGCCGGAGCTGGCCGCTATGTTTTTATATACAACGTTCACAGTTTTTCTGTAGTGTATTTAGTATCAGCATTGCACCCACCCGTGCGAAGCCGGGGCGAGTCGCTAGTTACTAATAAATGGGGGTAAGAAAATGTGACGTGCTAAATAATGAACAATAATTTGTAATTAATTAATCCATGATATAATTTGTATGTAGTGATTTTTTTTTTCATTTGATTTAATTTCGATAAATGACAATCGACTAATTGTATTTTTCTATATTTACAGTTTGTCAAGAAAGTCATGAAAAGAATGTTTTGGGAACTAATGTTTTTGCTAATACTGGCAACACTGAATAATTGTTAAGCTGAGTACCTGAACTGTCACGTCGTATCTTTGTGGTTGATTTTTTATAATATTTCGGTGCTATTTCGAGTTTTTTTAATCGTGTAAGCGTTAAGATACAAAAAATGAATCGAAATGTTTATAAGAGCGGTGTGAGACAAATTATATTTAAAGTTTTTCAAAGGCTTATAGCCGAAATTCAAGGTGGGAGTGCTGGGACGAACAAAGACGATGTTTATGGTCGAACAGCAAAGTTAACCGGTACGTAAATATATTCTAAAGTTTAACACACTAACGGAAATATAATGTTTAGACAATCTTCTGTTTTTAAGTACAATTTATCTATCTTTAACATTGTTTATGTCTTGCTAAGGTTATGACATTTACCTACGATTTATTATACTACCACTTAACGGTTTTGATATTTTGGTGTTTTTTATTTAGGTATGATAAATGTATTTCTATATTTAACATAATTATCTTTATTGACTTCAGGCGTTTCCGAAAGTACAGTTCGACGCATTGTGGACTAAGGTGTGAAGAATGGAGGTTTTCAACGCTTGGAAAACACAGGAAAGGCCGACCTACGAAACAGACTACGAGTCAGATGTTGGCTGGTTTCATTTTGAAGAAGTTTCAGGCAACATTTCTGGAGTCGAATACCTCGACTCTGATTATTTGGATTCGGATTAATAAAGATTTATTTATATCATAAACTTTTTATTTTTGCAATGAGCTCATACCTATCGATACTCAGCGCCATGCTGGCAGTGCAGAGAGGCAAAACATCGTGATTTGCACTTTGTAGTAAGTACATAAATGCTAGTAGCTGAAAGGACGAAAACAAGGGTTGATCAAACCAAAAATTCTTAAGAATATAAAACCAGATATTCAGAAGAATTTCTGTTTTGATAAACTCTTGCGTGTAGGTACGTAGGATAAACATATAACTATCCTAATAAGGAAATAGAGAAGTATGGTTTCGTCGCAATGTTTATAAAACAAAGTTCAGACTGGTAGAGAATGCCTAAGGCATTAACTTCGCCTTTGTACTTTTGTGTTGGATGAAGTTTTAATAAATAAATGAGAACTACTATAACTATTGTGTATCAGTTAAAATTAAACGTCACTTGAATGAAAATTAGTTCTAATAAAAATGTTGTTCGCCACTACGACAGAGTAAGTACTTTTATTTATAGGGAGCCACTACCAATGAAAGTCAAAACTCGTTTGCAAGCATGTATTAAATAGATAGACGAGTGTCAGATAGATCGGTAAAATAATGTACCTACACGGCAGTAAAGGGACCGTAAATCGGTAATTATAATTTTATAAATAAAAGTATCAATATCTTTTAGTCGAAATTTATTGGGATACCATGTTAATGATGGTGGCGCCCTCCCCTCTTTTCATGACTTTCTTGACAGACTGTAATATTTTTTATTCTGATCGACTTAACTATTTGTAATTGTAAGTTTGCCTTATTTTTTCAAAAAATAGTGTACAATAAGTACCTACACAATTTTTTTAACCTATAAACCCACTAAAGTATGTATTTTAATAAAAAGTAATGGCTAAATATACTATTCAAAATGCAAATCTTAAAAATGGCGGGACCATTTTGGATGATCTTTTTTTTAAACTACTTATTTATTGAAACTTCAGAAAGGTTCTGAAAAGGATATTATTAATAAAATTGTATGTAAAACAAAAAAATATCGATAGTTGTCGTCCTGAAAAAACTACTGTTGATAGCTAAAAGATATTTTTTTTTTGTAAAGTGAGCAAATAAAAACTTTATACTCGTAATGTATACTTTTAATTGAAAGGATAGTTTGGTATTACGACTAAACAGTGTCCATAAAATCAGTGAACCACAGGAAATCCTCAATCTAAACACAATCGCCTCAATCCAATTTATTTTACCTAAGATCCCGCTATCTCATAAAAGAAAAAAAAAACATAAAAGTTCCTTTGAAATGATTTACAAAACCACACTTGAGCGCCTGCACAAAAGATATTCTCGCAGCGCGTAGCCGTTGCTCGCAATAAAATGGCAGGCGTTCTCAATAAAGCGCGTGGAGTGAATTTTCAAATACGTAAGGTATTATTTAAGACCTAATATAGCACCTGGTGGGTCCTACAATGGCCCTCAAGTCTTTTGAATATAGATGACTTCACGCTAGGGTTTTGCCTGAAGACTTCATTTTTTTTTTTTAAATTGTTCACTTTCTAGAAAATTTGCTCGCTACACTCTTACAGGCTACCTCTTACGCTTTTAATCAAGCAATTTACTGTTTTCCACACTGGTGTAGAAAAGTGCGTGAGCCCTCACCTCAATTTACCATATTTACAGTTGTATTTATTTTATCAGGCTGAGAGCTAAGCGACCCCCACGGGTCGCACGTGGAAATTATTATCACTGCAGTACTCGGTTTCATAACACCCTCGCCTGCGTCTCAGGCGAATTTCACTTCGGTCGCTTTTTTTTTACAGTGTTAACTTAATCATCAATAACTTCTCACGATCTATGGCGAAGTGGGAGGGCGGATCAGACGTTTACTGGCTGAAACACACTCCGATGTTCCTTCATATCTTTGCGTTTCAGAACCCAGGATTTCCATGACAAACTTTCTCCACTTGTATCAAAATATTGAATTAGGCGAAGTTTAGGTTTAGTTCTTATCTGTACCAATTTTTGTAATTGATATAACCTAGTGCTTGACTGCGATTCCACCTGATGGCAAACAGTGATACAATCTCTGATCGTAAGGCGCACTAGTTTATTAAAAGCCTATTCACTCTTGCCTTGTTGAAGATACTCAAATTATAATCGGACGGGAAGACCGCAGCAGACAAATCATTCCAGTGCTTCGAAGTACGCGGTATAGGTAATATAGTACCTAATTGGTTACCTATAAAGGTTTATTTGTAAAACAATGGCAACCTCTCAGGACCATGTAACTAACATCATAAACTACAACTTTTGTTCTATGACTTTTCAAAATTTATCATATTTTAGTTCAGAAGTTCATCAGAATTTCATTAAAAAAGTAGCTTTTGCCCGCTCGGCTTCGCTTCCGCTCTTCCCTACTATACCCTACT
This sequence comes from Mythimna albipuncta, assembly GCA_929112965.1. Taxonomy (NCBI): domain Eukaryota; kingdom Metazoa; phylum Arthropoda; class Insecta; order Lepidoptera; family Noctuidae; genus Mythimna; species Mythimna albipuncta. Next base: position 18,519,504 of record OV815979.1, on the reverse strand, counting down.
CTTCCCTAATCCACCCTACTATACCCTACTCTACCCTACCCTACACTACCCTACTCTACCTTAAACTACCTTACTCTACCCTACACTACCCTAATTTTCATTTTTTCCATAAGAACCTTCTCCTGACAATAACAAACACAACTAAAAAATAATTAGCGAAATCGTGTGTAGCGATGTCATGACCAAGGAAATAGGGATTCATTTTTATATATAAATAGAAAAATATTTAAATTGAACGTCCTAAATGTAATATTTAGGACGTTCAATTTAATTATTTTAATCTATGCGAAGCAAGCTATAGTCCAATAGCGGAGAAGAGCGGGATCGAGACGCGGGGGTGCTTGATGCGCTTGCGTCACGATTTACAGACGTAGGTAGGTATAGCAAAATACAGAGTTGAAATGTGTTAGAACAACGAAATTTTCAAGGTTTGTTTTTGGAAAATGAACTATGTTTTGTAAAAAGTCATAGATCAAAAGTAGTTTTTAGGGTTCCGTAGCCAAATGGCAAAAAACGGAACCCTTATAGATTCGTCATGACATGACTGTCTGTCTGTCTGTCCGTCCGTATGTCACAGCCACTTTTTTCCGAAATTATAAGAGCTATACTGTTGAAACATAGTAAGTAGATGTATTCTGTAAACCGCTTTAATATTTTCACACAAAAATAGAAAAAGAGCAATAAATTTTGGGGGTCCCCATACTTGAAACTCAAAAATTTTTTTTTCATCAAATTTATACGTGTAGGGTATCTATGGATAGGTCTTCAAAAATGATATTAAGATTTCTAAAATATTTTTTTTCTAAATTGAATGGTTTACGCGAGAGACAATTCCAAAGTGGTAAAATGTGTCCCCCCCCCCCCCCTGGAACTTCTAAAATAAGAGAATGATAAAACTAAAAAAAATATATGATAAAAGTACATTACCATGTAAACTACCAACGAAAATTGGTTTGAACGAGATCTAGTAAGTAGTTTTATTTTAATACGTCATAAATCTAAAAAAATACACTATTATTAAAACATCGATCAAAGTTACAACAAACTACAAGAACTTTTATATTATATTACTTGCTGCTACGGAACCCTCCATGGGCGAGTCCGACTCGCACTTGGCCGGTTTTTCTGATGTTTATAATAAAGTTCTGCAAGGTTATTAGTGTTTAACAAAGAACCCTGTATATGGTGACTCTTATATAGCAACTGACTAAAAAAATTAGTCATCCGTCACAACAAAACGAAAAGCAATCGTGCATGAGTAATAGAATAAAATTAATTTTAACTGTTAATGTTATGTAAGTGCAAATATTCCACTGGCTCGTTCTGTTCTCTGTTACCCAACGATGACTTGTCTGAATCTGTAATAGTTCAATGGACTTTAAACATACAACTAACATATTTAACTTATATTAGTATATTCTTGCCATCAGGTAATCACCGGACCGAGCCCGAGTCGTCGTCGGCGCGTAGTGATATCGCCTCGAGTTGAACACGCCTTCCATTCCTTTGTTCTGACGTCATCAACGCTTATAGTCACGTGGTCAGCACAAAGGAATCGGAGGCGTGGCGTACTCGAGGCGTTGGACACAAGAGAATCGAAACGAAACAAAATTCTGACATGCCCCTTTGGCTACACCCTAGAGCGGAAGAAGTTATGAAATAATCTCCCAACTAAAGAAAAATTGGTAAATAACAGTAGCTAGATGCCAAAGAAAACCCGTGATCTTACAACGTACAGTGGGCTCAACGGATCTTGAGCGCTCGGCGTCAGAGTGGGGATCGCTTTGCGCATTCCATACATTGGCGAGCCAAGCGTCTTCGTTGAATTAGATACATGCAACAACGCAGGGAACGAATGAGGAGTGACGTCTATAACGCGATGGCGCGGCGAGCCAATCACTGACACTCTCCGCCCCCGCGTCTCACTTCGCACCACTAAATAGACCGAATATTTGACTTCTGCGCAACCGCTCAAGATCCATTGTGGCAACTGTAAAGTGTAACTGTAGGACACGTACCGGTGTGGTTTTAGTCAGTAAGTCTGACACGCCCTCCCACTCCACACAGAGCGGGAAAAGTCATTGGATGATTTCACACTTCAAAAAATAATCCTTACTTCTTAAAACAAAGAGGTAGGTAGGTTACATAAAACAACTAACACAATGTAGGTCCTCTTCGAGTCGTATTCTTCATTACTGAGGGTCGTGAATTTCATCGCCGTGCCCTCGTGGGGGTGATCGGCGGCGGAGACCTCTCGCGCCGGGCCTTGGTCGAGGCCATGGTCCGAAGCAAGGAGGAGTGGCAGGCAGTCGCCGACTTCTGCGAAGCAGTAATGCTCGCTAAGGAGGAGGCCGACTGCATCAGGCAACGGCGCTCTCGCCGCGAGATTCCGATCCCGATTTCCAGCCACCGTAGGCGCGGGCTTGCGGACAGTGAGCAATGGGTAGCTCGCTGTCCGGCCGTCCGGTAACTGTCCGGACCAAGCCCAAGTCGTCGACGGCGCGCGCTGTTCCCGCACGCCTCAAGGAGTTGTCAGCAACAGCAGGGCCAGGGACCCAGCCGGGTCGAAGCCTACTGGGGCCAGGGTTATCCGAAAGGGCGCTCGAGCCCCGGTATGAAGGCTTGAAGGAACGGGATGGGTTTTTTAGTCAGTAAGAGTCTGACACTATCTCCCGCTCCGCCCAAGAGCGGGGGTTGTCATAAGATGATTTTTCCAATCGAAAAAAAAAAGGGTCGTGAATTTCACGCTAGATTAGCTTCTTTCTGATGATGGTGTCTCGTTCTTGGCCATCATAAATACAATGAAGGCTAAACACAGACAAATCCATAAGAAGTGATGACGAAATGACTTATAACTTATCGTCACAGGTTTTTCCCCAACACATATAATATCTTGTTACAAACACCTCCACACACATCCCTAAACGCGGTTCAGATATTCACAAAAGGCAGGATGAAGCCTGTCTACGTATCCGGGATGAGAATTTATTGTTTTTTTATCAAGAATTTTTATACAAAACCGGGGAAAATGGCGGACGAGGAGATTGGGGGAAATTGAAATTGTATTGGAAATTCAGGCGCGAACGTAGGTGGCCTAACCTTGTGCCCGATTCGGTGGCACAGGCCAACGATTTGGGCTAACACGTCAAATAGGATTCGCTTGCTTAACATGATTTGGATAGGTACCTACTTGTTAACACTATATTTCTACGGTACCTTTCGAATGCCGTAATTAGAGACATAATAAAAAGACAGTGAGAAAGGGATCTATTACACTGCTGAATATCGCGTGCGATATTCCGACTCGTACTATTTTTCATTCATTTATAGACAGTCAAACCCCTATTACACTGCGCGATACATCGAACCATAGACTAAACGAGTCTGAATTACGCGTAGTGTAATAGGTCCTTTAGGGTTTAATGAATACTATTATTATTATATTTATAGGGTAAAATGAGTGTTCACTTGGGGTTTAATAAAATTAATGCAGGGACATTTTCACGTTTTGATTAAAAGAGCTTTACGTTAATTGAAATTTCTGGAAACGAAATTTTATTTTATGGACGTATTGAAATACAATCAGTGTTTTAATGAAAACTTTCAGTGTAAAGCGAGATTTCCAAACTGTAATTGAATTTCTGTATTCCCAGAAATCTATTTATTTTTTGTTGATGACATATTTGCAATAATTTTAATTTATTTTCAGAGCAGTGGTGACCCAGTGGTCCCGACTTACGAATTACGAGTATAAAGGTTGCGGGTTCGAACCCAAGTGACTGACCAACGTGATGTGTTAAAGCGAGATAGCGGGATGTAGCTGTATACTGTGTTTAGGTCGTAAAATGGATTGCATTAAGAGCAGTGATGGCTGGCGCTTTACTTTATGTAATCTATTTAATCACCACTTCTCTCAACACGGTGAAGGAAAACATCGTGAGGAAACCGGCACGTTCTAGAACCAAAAATTCGAAGACATGTGACATTCACCAACACGCACTGGGCCTGCGTGGTGGATTTATTTTTACTGTTATCATTCCCACATATTCTAGCCGTAAAAAGAAGGCAGGTTTGTGAGTCTATTTGAGTGTGTTCACGCCCGAACGGCTTAACGGATTTCGATGAAACTCACAATACAGGTAGAACATATCCTAGAATAGCACATAGGATACTTTTTATCCCTGGAGTATGTTCTTTTGGGATAATTTTCTACTTTCACGGGGGCGAAGTCACTGACCGCTGGCAGTTGTACATTCGAAAATCTTATTACCGCGTTTTTTATAAAGGAGACTCGACATACATTTTGACTGTTTTTCATACAACCGCTCTTGCTCGATTATGACGTCATTACAAATTCAATCGATATTTTGGAAACTGTCTTGTGGATATTAGGTACCTTCTATTGAAATCAATTTACGTGTAAAACTAATCCAGTAAAGACCTCTGAAAATCTGCTATTTTGCATGAACTTCGACACTTCATAATTTACGCAAAAATTAAAAAAGTCTAAAAAGCATATCTATAGCTATCAAGATTCTATATGACGACAATTTTTTCAAAACTTTTAAGGGTTTAAAAAACACGTATTTCCTGGAACAAGTTTTGTAAAATATTCGAGTAAGTAAATCACAGAATTACCGAATGCTAACAGAGTTTTCAGGCGTTATCTCTCTTTTGTCGCGTTGCATTTTCGTTTAACATCGCTTTGAATTGGGTTAGATGAAGTAAAAAGCTTTTTCAGTACACTTCCTCAGAAAGTGACTCTTATTGCACTGCACTTAGGTATGGCGCTAGGCTATTTCCCTCACAAGTACAAAAATGTGCGCGTGCTCAACCCGCCTTAATATTATTATATCAGGGCCTCAAGTCTGCTATTACACTAGTGTCAGAATGGTCTATCATTGATTTCATAATTGTTGATTTTGACAAGTTTTGGTGATCTACTAATATAATGGCGTCATTATGACTTTCCAATGGTCAACCACTGACACTCCATTGAAAGAAATGGCATAGAATGGTAATCTCGTACATAATGACAAATGAATATCTGAAGTATGCGGTAATCTGCAAAAATTTTGACAGTTCCTTTGATCAGTGATCTACCATTAGAACGTCATGGTGCAGTCATTGCTTTTAATAAGCTCGATATTGTCATTTTACCGCAATTCTATTATGAGACCATTGACCGATCATTATAAATTAGCAGATTAGGAACTTTTAGCAAAATGACAATGGGATCGAGTCGGAATGACGAATTTATAAAAATATCATACTTAGGCCCCAGGCTGGGCGCGTGTCGTCCCCCATGAGTCGCTGGTCAACCCCGTTTATTAATTTCAGTGAGTGTATTGAAAAAAGTCGTTTGAAACACATGCAAATTTGTCACTGCAGCCTTCGGATCCATAACACACTCGGCTACGGTTCGTGCGGATTCCGCCTCGCGCGCAATGACAAACTTTCTGCACTTGTGTCAAAATATACCGCCAGAGACAGAAACAGATGGAGGAACATCATAAAGGTTAAAGTGACGAAGCAGGGAGGTCACGACCCTCAGCATTGAGGAATACGACGCAAGGAGGAAGGGATCAAAATATACTGTTTACCGCCACAAAAGTTTACTAGTTGTACAGTTATTTTCTTCACAAATGTATTGAAAAACGTCGTATGATACACGTGAGTAATTAATGATTACCGTTCTCGGCTCTCTTAAGTCTTAACCTTTCGTATGCCGTAATTAGAGACACAATTAAAAAGTTATTTGTCCCGCGTGGATCCGCGTTCCGGCCATACAACGGGTTAAAAGGCAATATTGCAAAACAAAAACCTAATCAACCATAAAACTCCATAAATAAAAGGTCATTTCAACACGTCAATGAAATCCTATAATTCTCTCACTAACAAGGAAAAATTTTAAACAATATGTTTTATTTTTGGACTGCGTGCACAGCAGGCCTTAGGTAAAGAAGTCTACCCACTATTTCGTAACGTAACATAGCTGCATAGGTATGGCTTGCTGACGTGCTGAGAACATCTCCGACTCAGGAAAAATAATAATTATTTGTTTTAACAATTTTTTATATTGAATTTAATTTTATTATTATTAAACATTATAAATAATATTTTATTTAAATAAATTTAACTTATTACATACACAACTAAAAACTATAATTACAGTAAATTAAAAATAATAATAATAATAAAACCCTACGCTAATTACAACAAAAATCAAACTTAAATATTTTATTATTATTATTTATTGAAAAGTGTTGAAGTATGCCCGCACTAGACCATTTCAACACTGACTAAAACCGTCGCGTGCTGTATACTATTATCGCCTTTAATTTTGGATATGTACCATATTTTTTTTTTTCGTGATGTGAAAATCATATAATAACATCCCCCGCTCTTGGGCGGAGGGGTGATAGTGTCAGACTTTTACTGACTAAAAACCCACTCCCACAACCCTGGCCCCAGTATGCTTCGACCCAGCTGGGCCCCTGCTGTTGCTGACAGTTCCTGATGTATGGATGGGCATATAGTAGTTCGTGTTAAGCCTCTTTCCGACCATGATACGTAGGGACTTTTCAAGGTCCGTACTAGGGAGTATGGTCAATTAGCATGGCACTAGGACTTGAGTTCCAGAAATCCGGTTTTAACGAAATTCCCACTCATTTCAGTATCGTTTGTAGTGCCGGAGTGAGCAAAAACCAGAATTTCAGTATCGAAGAAAATATTATTTTATCACGAGAACATGAACAGTTTAAATAAAGAAAGTTTGTTATGAGTAGACTGGACATGGTAGTTTTCAAAAACGGCGGTGACAAGTGCTTACTAAATGTTTCCAATATTTAAGAACAATACCGCTTCCTAGTATCGGTGATGAACGCATCTTTTCAATTTCTTATGTTTGTAAAGCTGTAAGAAGTTCTACAAATCACGACTTATTGAACGCACTAACTTTCTTGAATTTTTTTTTACAAAAGTCTTAAATAAATAATTTCTTAATTTCCTATTATAATTTAAGTTATGACGAGCCATTTGAGTTTTATATTTCCTTCAATATTAGCCTTTCATTTTTATTATATCAGATAATCAATAAATATACCCTTTTGTATAAAAGTTTTATAGGCAAACTTTAGATCTTGAATTCCGGAAAAACCCAAATTCGAAATTGGAAAATGGTCCGTTATTCAAGCCTTACATGACACGGTGCAGTGGACAGACTCCTTAAGTTTTTATCGGTCATAACTTGTGTACCGGACCTTCTCAAGTTGCCGATTTTGAAATACGGTTTTAAGAAGCGACCGTATTGAGTAACTTAGGATTTTACGTTTTTTACTTAATGTTGCATATTTGTGATTACCTTTTTCCTTTGCCTTTGGGCTGTTAATAGTAGTTCTTGCTTTTTATTTACTGCCTTCAACATTTTCAAAAATACTTTTTTTTATGGTGGGAAAAAATCATGCATTGACATCCCCCGCTCTTGGGCGGAGCGGGAGATATTGTCAGACTACTTACTGACTAAAAGACCCACCCCGTTCCTTCTAGCCTTCATACCGGGGCTCGAGCGCCCTTTCGGATAACCCTGGCCCCAGTAGGCTTCGACCCGGCTGGGTCCCTGCTGATGCTGACAACTCCTGGAGGCGCGCAGGAGCAGTGCGCGCCGTTGACGACTTGGGCTTGGTCCGGACAGTTACCGGACGGCCGGACAGGGAGTTACCCATTGCCCACTGTCCGCAAGCCCGTGCCTACGGTGATTTTCAAAAATACTGGGCAAGTGCGAGTATATTTCTTATATTTATGCTATGAGACCTTGCTTCATGCCAAACAGGATTCTATGTCAACGAGAAGTACTACGTTTCCTTGAGAGTGTCGAAATATACGTTTTATTTAGTTTCGGTTTGCAAACAAGTTTAAAAAAGCTATAGTTAATCTAGTTTACGTCCTGTTCTGTGACTGGTCTTAGGTAATAGAAACTTGCTAAAATATTCATTGAAAATCTAGGTTAATAAACGCAGTCTTTAGTGCACATATTTACACCTCTGATATGCAATTAATTTTATAACGGCCATTGGAGTCATAAAACAACTTTATGTTATTCATTCGATGTTAACATTTAATAAAGTTAAATAAAGTGTTTTTTTTCTTATTTCTACACACTTCTGTCTACATCTCTTCTAATATTTCCTCTTTCTGAAGAAATTTCGTTATGAAATAAGCAGTACTTTTATACAAAGTTTTATAATAATGTTTTTCTTCTGTGTATTGTGTGTACATAAATTATAAATAAGTAAAGTTTCGAGTTATATTTTCCGCGACATATATTTTACTAGCTTCTGCCATCGACTTTGCCTGCGTAACAATATCATAAGTGCTATTCTAGGACAGGTCCATCCGTTTACCAAACAATAAAATTTCATTTACACGTTGGTTGGGGCTTGAAGAAGTAACAAACATGTACAAACACTCATACATGCAACGTAGGGGCCCAGCACAGCCAAAGCCTACTGAGGCCATGGGTTCGCTTCTGAAATAAAAACCCAGGATCTTGGAACGCAAGCCAAATATCGAACATAGGCGTTTTTTTTTCGGTGCGGTGGGTAAAAATCATCCCAGTGACATCCCCCGCCTTCGGGCGGAGCAGGAGATAGTGTCAGACTTTTACTGACTCAAAAACCCACCCAGCTCCTTCGTTGCCTTTCATACCGGGGCCGAGCCTTCCTTTCAGGAGCAGACCGTTGGCTTCAGTAGGAATCGGACATAGGCGTGAGTTTTAATCAGCAAATGTTTCAGTCAATTATCTCTTCGGCTTTAGAATATTATGAGGTATAGATAATTCAAACCAAAGCATTTAGAGTCATTTGAATAGTTAATAGGAGTTGTTTAACCCTTTGAACGCACTAACTTTCATCAAATTTTATTTCGAATTTCTGAAATTTTAATACCAACAAAAGTTTTTCAACCCGTTTTACCAGTTCAAGTTTGCAATTTGAAGTAATTTTGAATATACATACCTACATATTTTTGGCGTTAACGGCCCCGACTTACGAGTTGTAAGTCGTGGGTTTGTGTAACTTATATTTAACTTTATGTAACTTATTTCGTCACCATTGCTCTTAAAACAGTGAAGGAAAACATCGTGAGGAAAACAGCATGTCGTAGAACTAAACATTCATTCATAGAGGTGTGACATCCGCAATGGGCCTGATTGGTGGATTACGACCCCCTCTTCTAGAGAGGAGTTTTGAGCCCTAGCATTGGGAAGATTATAAGAGTGATTATGCTATTGTGTTAGTTAGTTCCAGGGCCTTTTACAGACTAAAACGCACCAGTATTTTTTAGGTTATCCTTTGTGTTGCAGGATCTTTTAGTTACTAAAAATGCACCAGTGTTTTTAAGTTACCCTTTGCGTTGCAGGACCTTTTAGTTACTAAGACGCACCAGTGTTTTTAGGTTACCCTTTGCGTTGTAGGACCTTTTAGTTACTAAAAATGCACCAGTGTTTTTAAGTTACCCTTTGCATTGCAGGACCTTTTAGTTACTAAGACGCACCTGTTTTTAAGTTACCCTTTGCGTGGCAGGACCTTTTAGTTACTAAGACACATCAGTGTTTTTTGGTTACCCTTTGCGTTCCAGGACCTTTTAGTTACTAAAACGCACCAGTGTTTTTAGGTTAGGTACCCTTTGCGTTCCAGCAACTTTTAGTTACTAAAACGCACTATTTTCCTTAAGTTGCCCTTTGCGTTCCAGGGATGCTGTGAGTTTTTCGATTTATAATGTAGCCTTGACCAGCCAAGTCTAGTAAAGTAAGTACTAATAAATCCAATGCCTCTTTGTATTCATAGGGAAACTTAAGAATACTCATCGTCTTAGTTCAAGATTCTTGCAGTTACATACACACAGGCTATCACATTCTCTATGAATGAATAATCTGTAACGTTTTGAACCAAGAACTACGCTAATGCTCTCTCGTCATTCAGCCTTTTTTGTTCCCGCAATTAGTGTCAAGACGCTCGTGCCGTCGTACTGTTACGACTTTCCTACATCTGAGCTGAGGACAATGATCATCGAGACGGACCTGCACCGATACTCCCCACTGCACGCAGAAAGTAAAAGCAAAACGCACCACCGCGGCCGATTCACTGTCCATTACGAGAGAGCGCGCGCCTCACGCGTTATGTCAAAATCTCCCGCCAAAAAAAACGTCAACGTCAAACTGAACACGGAGTTCGTCCGAAAACCATAAACTTTTTTGGGATATTTTTTTTTATTTGTTTTTGTAAAGTGCGTCGAACTCTGGAGCGCGGAGTGCACCGTCCCGAGATCCATAAGTGGTTGTAGAATGTTATTGTGCGGTCGCGCAGTGAAAGTGGCGTGACGTAATTCTTACATTAGAGCTGTTATTATGGCGGATATCGCTCGTTTCGGGAAGCGGTGTCTTACCGTTTTCGGACTTTTTGGTGAGTTTTTTTTTACTCTAAAGTATTTGTACCTTATTTCCAGCCAGCGAAAATATTAGAGAACAATTTCTAACAGTTATAATATTTTTGTAACTATTCATCTCTTTACTGTTGTGTTTAAAAAGGACACAGTAGGTACGTACGTTACTTTTTAACAACGTAAAAAATATTATATATATCAAACTAATGTTAGTCTTTCTTCCGAATATTTAAGATAAAGTTCTGTACCGTTAAAACAATTAAATGGCGGAACATCAATTAGATTTAAAACGATAACTTAGATCTAATCTAAGTAGGTATAACTAAAATATCGGACTTGTAACTGGACTAGTATTACCTCGACTGATACTCCGTTATTAGCCCACTAATGTCTTAATTGACGCCAACTTTGAATACCAATAATCCTTGTAATCTTATCATAAAATTTACATTTTATTAACGACTATATGTACACCTAGGTGTAGCCACAGTCCATTTTAAAAAGTATACTATTTACTTATGGAGTAGGCATGGATTAGGTATTTACTTTTTTTTTATGTGTGATTAAAATTATCAAATAACTTCTCCTGCTCTGGGTGGAGCAGTAAGTATCAGACTTTTACTGACTAACCCCATCTTTTTTTTGAACTGGTCTTTGCGCATACAGGAACGCGGTAACTCTATATAACAAATCCACTGTTATGAAACCCAAAATATTCTTGTTATAACTTCCAGTGTTATTGTTACGGGTAATCAAAAAACCGCAAAGTTGGATAACCTTACGATTGGTATTATTGACCAGTAACTGAAAAGTGGCGGTCAGATAGTGCAGTGGTTGAACGATCGTCTGCTGCACTGTGTGTCACGATTTCGACTCCCGCACGGAACAAATTTGTATGGCCTACAAATAGGTGTTTATGGTCTGGGTGTCTTGTGTTTATGAGTTTAATTTATTTTTTTATTTATAATAAGGAACACCAACGACATATTAACAAGTTCATTATACAGGTAGGTTAACTTTATAGACATTAAATTCTGTGTAAATATGTCAATTAAAGGCGTCCACAGCTTATACAATTTAACAATATATTATATCTCAACGTGACACTGGCAAAATAGTCGCAGTCGGCTCAATTGCCATAAAAAAAAAATATATTATATAAATTATTATTTTATAAACTGAATTAATATTGGATTTAATTTTGATAAGATTCGATAAGACTCTGGAATTACATTACTAAATAATCAAGACAAAATATATAGATATTAAAATTAAAATTGTATTAAATTAAATTAAATTGATTTGAGCGATAAATTAAAATTAAAATTGAATTGAATTAAAATAATGACTGAATCAAGGGTGATGTAATGAGTTTGTACATGTTTGTGAACGCACCCTTGAAGTTATTCTTAGTGTGGGGAAAAGTAAAAAAACTACATTTCAGTTGAAGCTACTGATTCAACTGCAAGCTGGCTCGTTAATAGGTTAGACAAGTGATTATGAATTTCTAGAGCAGTATTCTAAAAATAAAATATCCCATTTACTTCCAACTTGAGTACCGTCTCGACGCGATAAGGGCTATCGTTCATATCAGAAAGGCTTTTAAACTAACGTTACTAATTGTGCCATGAAATGCCCAGACTGTGTTGTCAGTAGCCTTTATCAGTACAAGCTTTTCTCTTTTAATACTAAACGGGAGTACGAGCTTTTAAAGCGATCCATTTGACGACCTAAACTGAACTGTTAAAGGGATGGAACTGTACCACAAAATAGGTACAGAAGACAATCTCTTGTATGTACCAGGTACCAGTACTTCACTTTTTATACCTACACTCGGTGGACGCACTCTAAGGGTCAGCGCAGACAGAGAGGAATAATGCTCACGCGGTCTCGTGCATTTTCTGACGGATGGCGTACGTCGAAGATACGCTTCCCGCGTATCTTCGAAGATGTTCGAGTATTTTTTGTCAGGTTCAAGCTTATATGCACTTTATTTCAATAAGTTTGAAGTTGATTTTTGAGTGCCTTAATAAAATCCTCTCCGCTGCGCTGCTCTCTGTCTGCGCTGACCCTAATGAGCGTTTGAGCCGGAATTGTTCGACGAGTGAGCCGAGGCGCTCCGAGATATCGTGTCCGTGAGCGGTGTCTGTGTATGCGTTTTGAGAGCGCGCACAGTATGTAGATTGACTTCTGTACCCTATCTATTTTGTGACTATACGCCATTAATTTTTAATTAGTACAAATACTTATTGGAAAAGGTCTTGTTATTATTTAAGTACAGCCTGAATCAATAATATTCATAAACAGCAAAGTTATTAGAGTTTGTTTATATCCCAAAATGTCACTCAATTTATGGACATATTGTACAGGATATTGATTATGAAATTACTCGATGACATTAAAGTAAAACAATCATTCGCACCTATCTGCTTGACCGCTGTCCTCATTCTTAACCGACTAATCTTTTCATTTTTAAACTAAAATTAGGTAGGTAACAGTGTTTATCTCATCTCAACTTCACGTTGTGGTTATAAAAATGTAAAAGTATAATATTATCCCAAAGGATAACAAATCCTAATCTAATCTAAATCCCAAAAGATATCCTTCGGGATAAAAAGTATCTTATGTGCTATAACAGGACAAGATTTACTCGCGTACTACCCATGCAAATCCGTTCAGCGCTAGGGCCAAACGCCCGAAAAGTGCCATAAAACAGTGATTTTCTGAGGCCTACTCCTCCGTAACGACTAAGTCAATTGGTTTGAAAAAAATATATGTTTATTATAGATTCATGAACAATAATTTCAACATTTGATTTTTTCGTGCAATTAATACTTTTGTCAAAAAAAATATTTAGCAATTTCGCAACTTTTCGCAACTTTTCCCTACTCCTTCGAAAAGGCTTAGACCTTTAGAAACATTTTTACACATAAAAATTGGTGGTTAAATATTCTTCAAAGTGAACATTGCATATGTAAATCAATGAATATCTCGCAGAGAAAATGGATTTAAAGCGCTTTCCGGGCGCTGCTGGCCGCAAATAAATGCACAGATTTGCGTACTGCTGCCTAGGCGAGTGCGAGAGTTGCGTTCACATAATTTCGGCCAGATGGTTCAAGGGACTATACGCCTTAAGCGTGAAGTAGTAAAAGACTTATACAATAGAGTCTGTCCAAAAAGCCAAACGACTTGGGTAAAATAGGGTAAAATGAAATGTGATGTTGCCAACACTAGTTCAATAATCAAGGTTGATTAAGAGATCTGGTTCATTGTTTACTATTAGAAGAACCTTATAAAAATTATCGAAAATAAGTATTTTTTTAAATGATTAAATATTATGAACAGACTATACTTAAATAAGTAACACTTTTTACGCATTAAATGGTAGCTATCAACGACGAACAGCAACATGAATAAAAGACACGACACACAAAATAAAACACACGTACTTACCCACCAACTTAGTCTTTTTAAAATCTCTCCGTAACGACGTACAAAAATATTTCATTTTAAATTAGAAACTAAACAGAGAAAGCCGTGCTTTTCTTTTGTAACAATTAACTGAGGAGGTTTCAATGCAAAAAGTATAAAAAATGGAGGACGGAGGGAAAGAGTGGAGGCGCTTTTGTTTCGCGACAGACGGCACCAGACTCGCTGTACCTGAGTTTTATACGTCTGCTCGAATAGAAAAGTTTATTTCAGCAGTTTTACGAGTAGGTACTAAACCCGTGGTCGTCAAATTGCGGCCCGCGGGCCGCATGCGGCCCGCGGCCGTAATTTGTGCGGCCCGCGACAAAGTAAATTATTTCATAGTCAGCTATACCTTATTTTTATAATAGGTTTGCGTTTGACCAGAACGCGCCTGATGTTAAGCGACGTAGTGGTCTACGATGGAACACGCTTACCTAGAAGATACCTATTAACTATACCTACATTTCATAAACAAAATCAGAACCGACTTTGCGTTCGAATCCGGCGAGACGGTGACTGACGATAGTCTGCCGCACGCGTCGCTACATTATAGACCGGCGCGGGCGTGTACCCTGCGCGCTCCCCGCTCACCGCCCCGCCGCGCCGATACACCGCACTGGACTGGAGTCGAGACGAGGCGCGAGCTATTTCATTTGTTTTAACGCACAAGACTGAACGTTTCTTGCTTCATCCATTGCGCGTGCGGTATTCTATGTATAATGGCGGGAGTATCATCTAAATGTGCTACTAAAAGGAAGATAATTGACGAAAATAGAAGTTTTCAAGAAAAATGGGAGGAAGAATTTTGTTTTATAAGTGGACATAAGGAAGGTACTGCTATTTGTTTAATATGCCGGGAAACTGTCGTCGGAATTAAGCGATACAATTTATTTCGCCACTACACAAGCAAGCATAGTTCATTTACCGAAGCCTACCCTTTAGATACGATTGAAAGAAAGAATAAAATAACTCATTTGAAATCATCAATTCATCGTCAACAAAATATTATGACGGTAGCAGTCGGGCAAAATGAGGCTATTACAAAAGCATCGTACCAAGTGTGTAACATTCTTGCAAAACGCATGAAACCCTTCACTGATGCTGAATTGATGAAAGAGTGTATGATAACTGTTTCTCAAACGTTATTTCAAAATTTTTCAAATAGTAAACAAATAATGGCAGAAGTAAAAAAGCTTACACTTTCTGAATCCACCTGTCGCCGCCGTGTTGAAGATATTTCGAAAAATTTGTTTGAGGCAGTAATTGACAAACTGAAAAACTGCAAATACTTCAGTCTTAGTTGCGATTCCAGTACGGATATAACTTCTATGTCTCAGTGCTCATTATTTGTTCGGTACTGCACAATGGACGGAATCATAGAAGAAGACTTCTTAGCAGTGATTACCATGAAGGGTCGTACGAGAGGCTGTGATTTTATGGAAGTTCTAAAAGAATTTGTAGAAAAACACAGCATACCTGTAAATAAGTTGATATCAGTGTGTACTGATGGTTGTCCGTCAATGGTGGGTGCAAATATTGGTTTGATTGCTTTAATGAAGAAGGAATGGAATTTATCAAATTTGTTGCCCATTCATTGCTTGCTGCATCAAGAAACTTTGGCATGTAAAATTTCGAATAACAAATTAAAAGACGTGATGAATACGATTGTTAACATTATAAATTTTATTCGCGCGCGCGAACTTAATCATCGAAAATTCAAAGACCTTCTTGAAGAATTACAAGCTAATTATAGCGATGTTATCTTACATACAGCCGTCAGATGGTTAAGCAAAGGAAAAGTATTAGAACGGTTCTTTTATTTAAAACACGAAATAATACTTTTTTTGCAACAAAGTGGCAAAGAATTCCCTCAACTACAGCAAAATGACTGGTGGACACTTGCGGCTTTTTTGACCGATATCACTATGAAATTCAATAGTCTTAATTTAGAGATGCAAGGACCTAACAAAATTATTGGACAAATGACAAATAAAGTGTTTGCATTTGAAGACAAACTGCAATTATACATAAACGAACTCGAAGCGGGAGATTTTTCAAATTTCCCAACTGTTTCTGCTCTGCAATCCGAAGTTTCCATTCCAGACAGTACTATCCATCAAGAATTGATATCATATTTGAAAGAATATCTGAGAGAAATACAAAATAGATTTGACGATGTGCGAAAAATTAAGAACTGCTTTATACTTGTGGAAAACCCTTGGCATGTCGAAAACGAAGATATGAAATTATTCTGCCAGTTTGGATTTTCTAAAACACAGTTAATGAATGAAATCATTGAACTAAAGCACGACACACAGCTTAAAGCTAGTTTTATTGAGCACCGTGAAAAGCAGGAGTACATAAAATTTTGGAAAAATACCCCTAGCAAGTATAAATCTTTACAAGACTGCGCACAATTTGTTTTAACCATATTTCCTTCAACATATCTCTGTGAAGCTTCATTTTCGAAAATGAGCTTCTTAAAAAATAAATACCGTAATCGTCTTTCCACTCATTTAGAAGACACAATGAGGATTGCATGTAGTCCAAAAGATGCCGATATACAAGAAATAATTAAAAAAGTTCAACACCATAATTCCTAATTATAAAACATTGGTATTTTTTATTACGGCGTTGAACTTTTTAAATCATTTCTTACCTACCTATGTTTATACATTATCTTTTTCCAATAAATATTCTAGTGAACAATATGTTTGAGTACTTTTTTCGATATCAACTCCCACGCGAACGACGTCGCGGGCACAGCTAGTGCGAAGTAAATAACGAAATGAGCTGAATACACATGTATAAGTGTGCAAACGCTCTTGGAGCGCCTTCACATACTCTGCGGCCCGGCGCTGGCACTCACATTGTCATGTGTGGCCCTTGGCCAGTCAAGTATGACGACCGCTGTACTAAACAGTAGATAATTAGCACAATTAGATAAGTTCTGGTGCGTAGGTAAATAAAAAGTCTTCTCGTGTTTAATGAGATGAAACTGCCTAAATACATAGGTAGGGTCAAACTTAATAAAAACAAAACACAGACTCTTTTCTTGGTGGCAAAAAAAAAATAACGAAAAGGCCTAGAAAAAGAACAGGCCAAACACCAAAAACAACGAACCCCGGAAAGCGACTTTTTATTATACTGTATAAAAAAAAAACACGCATTCTACATTCAAATTATCGAACTAAACAAGGAATTTATGCAAAAATACTTTGTACGTACATAAACTACACCCCTATGACAGCTTATCAACAATTACAAGCGATAAATGCGGCATTCATGAATTGAAAATGACGTGTGACAAAAGCATTACTTACAATTTTATGTAGCACACAAAAAACGTGATATTGTTACGTTAGTATCGCGTTGCATGATCGATTATCACGTTCACGTAACAATTACCTACGATCTAATCGATTAATTTGCTACGCGTTCGTTTTTATGTCAGTGCCTAACTCTCTGCGCGCGTTTAAAAAATTAAACTGTCAAGAATGTTAGTACTGTTAGCGACGTTTTGGCGGTAAAATCTATGGTGTTTTTTTTTTTTAAACGAGGGAAGAAACTTTCTTTTTTTACTACATATGTAAAGTTATTTTCATTTGTTATATTTTTTAATTGTTAGTATTATTTTACTACCTTAATTCAAATATACTTACTACCATTGTTGGTGTCGCGGGAGCTATCGCGCAGATTTAATTTTGGGAATTAAACTTATGATAACTTTCAAATGGTAGGTACGTCCGATTTAAATGATTCAAAAAGTAATTTACAAATACTGATATAGCCTTGAACGCGAACTTTATACTATACTATACTGAAAGCTTCCTCGAGAATCACGCTATCGAGTGGTGTAAACCGCTTGAAAATTGGTGTAGTAGATTTTGAGTTTATTACGAACAGACAGACAGACAGTCAGAAACAAAACTTTCTCTGAACAGAATTTTGACGTTTAAAAAGTTTAAAACCTTAGGTACTTGGGTACCTACTCGGCTCTCTATTACATAATTTAAAAGGTTAAATAAAAAACGGTTCTGACGTCAAACTAACTGTAGTGGTTCAATTCAAAGTGCTTTTACAAACAAAATAGTTCGTTAATTAAAAACTCCAATGGAAATTCCAATGACGATTATTGGAAAACGATTCGCGTTACACAACTTTTAATTACTCGTACTTACTAGTAGAGCATTTTTATTTCGTAATAACATCTGTAATTAACTTTTATATCACAATCCAATTTTAATTTTACTGCTTGTGAAGGAGTTAATGCTAGTACTCGTAGTAATGCTATATTAACAACTTTTTACATTATTACATTCACAAACGTTTTCCACTAGCATTGCAAAAATTATCTCACGAAATATTAAACGTATTTTTTTAGCATAATTAGCCTTAGGGTGTTTTTATTAACGTGCGGATTTCATCATGCTATGCGGGTTTGCTCCGCATGCAGAAAATGTCAAAATACAAAAAAACGCGTTCCGCGTGCGTGTTCTCCGCAATATACACTTGTATGAAATGGACATTTGCGGGAGAAACGCATGCGGAGCAATCCCGGCATGCGTGCCGCACCTATATAATGTTTCCACTGCTGGGACTCAGGCCTGCTCTCTAGGAGAGGGAATGACCATAATCCACCACGCGGGCCCAGTACGGATTGGTGGATGTCACATGTCTTCGAATTTTTTTTTCGAGGACATGCCGGTTTCCTTACGATGTTTTCCTTCACACTTAGAAACTACTTACTACCGAGTTGTTTGAACGCACTGTAGCTTGATTCACGTAAAATCAAACAAGCCAAATATCGTTCAAGTTTTATAGTCGTTCGATCGAAGCCCTATCCAAAAGCAGTATTCACGATCTATCGACTTATTTCCAGTTAAAATCGACTGTAAAATCGGTGTCGTTCAAACTCGATTGATGGATACGGAAATGGTCTAAACGACTAAATCGCTACGATATCGTTAAGGTTTTCATTACGTGAATCGGGCTACTAATCTCTCTAATCTGGCTCGCGGCGCCATCGCGTCATAGACGTCACTCATGATTCGTTCCCTGCTCTTGCTGCATGTGTCTAACAAGTAACAACGACGACGATTGGCTTGCCAATGTATGGAATGCGCATAGCGATCCCCACTCTGACGCCGGACGCTCAAGATCCGTACCGGTAACTATATCCTATTCCAGGACAAGGTTTACCCGTGTACCAAGTTTCTTCGAAATCGATTCAGCCGTTCGAGCGTGAAAAACACACATACAAACTCACAAATTTTCGCCTTTGTAATATTAGTTTGATGAGTACAGTTGCGTATATTTACAATGTTTCTGTACGTTTATTTCATTTCGCAATCCATTTTTAATTAAAACACTCGTGTACCTATCCGATGTTGCAGTAAATACATAATCCTATTAACTACGTTTTAAATCATTTTTCATTAATAATAGGTATGAAGCATAACTTCGTTAAATATTTCCATTCTCGGAACAGAACGCTTACTTCATTTGCTACTTATTTTTATTTTTGCAGTAAAATTGTAAATAATTAATTGTGTTGTTTGTTTAAATTGTAATTACATTAGTTTCATTTATTAACTTCTCCATAATACTACCTTTCTGTCACTAATGAAGCATATTAAGCATTGAATGTTAAGTACAGTAATAGTAATAATTGAATTTCAGATTTATGTACTGTATTTTGTATTAACTGTCTAAATTGTCTTAGTCTGTAGTCTGTCACTGTACTTATTAAAATAATAAAAGCCCTTTTAGCCGTTGTTAAATGGGAGAAAACTTGTCACTACGACCGAGGTGTAATTCATACGAGCAGTAGGCGAGGGTGTTATGGAGCTTAGTGCTGCAGTAACTTTCCACGTGTATCAAAGTACGTTTTTCAACACGCTTATGAAGATATAAATAAACGAGGGTTGATGCGCGACTCGTAGGGGTAGCTTAGCACCCAGTCTGTTACGATACCTAATTGTAACCAATTGTGGCGGGGGTGAGCACGCATACTTTTCCATTCTAGTGCGAAAAACAGTCAATTGCTTGCCTAAAAGCGGTAGAAATAAGAACGGATTTTAAAGTAAGTGTAGGATTGCATAGTCGGCCTTATAATGTTCCTACTGTAGGGACTCAGGTCTCCTCTCTCGGAGAGGGACGGGCCAGTGCGGGTTGGTGAATATCACATGTCTTCGAATTTTTGGTTCTAGGACATGCCGGTTTCCTCACGATGTTTTCCGTCACCGTTTTGAGAGCAGTGGTGATGAAATAAATTAAATTAAATTAATTATACAAGTAAATGTATTGAAAAAGATTTACATCTGGTATCGCAGACAATGCGATTACTACCCTTATCTGCGCAATGCATTAGGCTCCGTCGCGTCGACGCTAACTCACTTTATGTTATACACCAACTAACCAACTTACCTCGCAGCCGCCATCTTGGATTCTGGATCATACGAGAATATTGTTTTAGATTGTACACGGATATTGTTGGGATGAAACTGGCATTACATGATTCAATTTTATTTTTTTAGTTTTCTACGTATTTTAATTATTAGATACTATCAGAGATGGACTCGGACGTCTTCCGGTTGAAATTATGGTGTATAACGATTATAATATCTAGCCTAAACTGTCCCACGGCTGGGCAAAGGTTCTGAGCCACTTCTTGCCAATTCCCACCCAAGAAAGATATCCAAGTCATCCTGCCACCTCCTTCGTTGTCTGCTGCAACTTCGTCGTGTTTATTTCAGGGCACCAATTCTGTGTTACCGACCCACCACTCGATCTATATGCGGCAGGACATGTCTGCTTATCCTAGTCTCGCTTAAGCTGGGACTGGGCTTGAAGCTATATGAAGTAGATATACCTATTCAACATCATCTGCCTAGCTTTTATCCTACTTCAAGTATGTGGAGGTAAAATCCGTCACAAGCGCGTGGAACCATCTAGCCGCTAAAAATTTCGCGCACCATCAAATTCCCAAAGGGTTTGCAAACACCCATAGATATCCGCAAACACCACTTTGAGAGACCTTATCCTAGATATCCCTTGTAAAGACTGCTACAGTCTGTATAATAAGTCAACCGACTTGTGTAATTATTAGAGTAAATGATGTAGGCACCGCTGGTTCAATAATCAAGGTTGACTAAGAGATATTGATCATTGTTTACTATTATACAAGAAGAAGCTTTTAAAAAGTATCAAATATAAGTATTTTTTAAATAATTAAATATTAAACAAAATTCCCATGTCGCTTGACTTTTTAAAACTATACATAATTTAACAAAAATTTGAAAGAAAGAAAACATATGTTAGATACTCGCACAGGACAAACAACAATAAAATAAAAAGTAACTATTTACTTAATCTATTAAATACTTAACGTAAAATCAAATTAAAAATAAAATAAAATAAAACAATAATAAAATAAAAAGACTTGTGCGAGGTCAAAAAGGTTCCTATCTCAGCATATAAAAAAAAATGCAATACATACATACTAAGCTTTATCAAGCAATAATAAGCTAAGTCACTATGACTTAATCACATTGGCAACTAGAAAAAATACTGTCCTTAAAACCCTTTTGTACGATAAATAAATGTATTGTTGGTTACAAGTACCTATTTCATATTTCACATTCGGTCCTACGGCATAAGTATTTCATATTCATGAGTTTCTAAATTAGAAAAGGAAATAAAAATGACCTATACTCAGTAATTAAGCGACATTAAAACACACGTGTTGTCTGCCTTTTTATTATACAAAGTTTCACCGTAACACAGCGCCAACCTTGACATCCACCGCCAGCCAAGCTGTGCTGTGCCTTCAAATTATATGCGCCGTGTCTGTGCATAGTAAACTGGCGGTAGTTTTCTAAATGCTGAGCAAAACATAACATAACATAGTAAACGCGTACGTGTTTATAACCCCCATCTGCAGACTTTTTTGAGAGAGGACTTTTGGCCGAAAGGTGTCGTGTATCGACGTTTCCGAGGACGGCTACGCGACACCATGTCCATCACGACGCCAATGTTAAGTGTATAATTATGTTTTAAATAAGTTTTGTGGTTATAGTATTAGTTTATTATCGTTTAAGATTATTTTATGTATTTTTTCTCTGGGCCTCCGATGCCTGAAAATAAAATGATTATTATTATTATAAAAGTTCTCCGAAAGATTATGTAGAGGTATACTTATTATGTTCTTTATTTTTATTACTTAATCCACGCGCGATTCAAAGAGATGTCATCATCGCCAGGGTCACGGGGAATTTCAGAAAACGAAACCCGTGTTCCTAGAACGCAAAGGGCAATGCAAAAACATACTACACCTGGTTTTAGTCAGTAAAAGTTTTTTTTTTCGGTAGGTAAAAATCATTCAGATGACATCCCCCGCCCTTGAGCGGAGCGGGAGATAGTGACAAACTCTTACTGACTAAAAAACCAACCCCGCTCCTTCACAAAAAAAAAATCTCCTCTTTTTGAAGTCGGTTAAAAATGGTTTTTATTCGAATGTTGAAATGCCCTGAAAAATATGTGTAGGTAGATAGATATCTTATATTCGTTGTTAACGTTCTCATTATCCGATTTAGTCTTGTGTGAGTCCTCTCCTAATTAGTTATTTCCGGGCACACCTTAGTGATCTTTCTAATTATCATTTTGATATCCGTTAACCTCTCAATCATGGAAATCACAGACACAATAGAAAGACAATAGGTGTGCGAACGCCGGCGTTCGCTTGGGGTTTAATGAATAGTAACACAGATCGATACACTTGCGTAAGCCGTCGTTGGCAATTGGTTTATTCTTTTTGCAAGTAAATAGGGACTAAAGAAATCTTGGATATTTTTCATTACCTACCAACGCTGGCAAACACATTAATTAGAACAAAAAACCTTAGACTTGATGATTGTTATTTCACCAAAGCTTGTTCTTTGTTTGACAAAGAATCCCTACTTAACAGGTGAAGTGGAGTCAGTTTAAAAAACTCCAGTTCCTCCTTCGTTTCAAAAACCACCAGTATAACAATATGTATGAAACAGTCGAGTTTCTAAAACCAGTGACTTAGACTGTGCTGTAATTCTCGTAGAAGAAAACTCATCTTCAACAAATGATAAATGACATTTATCATGCAAATAGGTTTTAAAAAAAAACGTAATTTTTTTTTCAATACACTTACTCGAAAACCCGCTCTTATCCCACCGCTTTCAGACATGCAATAGACTGTTTCTGTTTTCCGCACTGATGGCGAAAAATGCTCGTGATCTCCACCGCCAATAATTTATTACATTTATCGTATCAGGCTGGGCGCGCGTCGACCCCCACGAGTCGCCGGTCTACCCCCGATTATTTGTTTTTTCGTAAGTGTGTTGAAAAAAATCGTTAGATACACGTGCAAAGTCACTGCAGCCCTCGGCTCCATAGCAGTGTTCTGCACTTTTATCAAAATGTACTATTTTTAAACTGGCCGGTGTTTCCTAACTGACCTTGACAAAAAACACCGAAACAAACTCAAGGTCAAAGTCTATTTAAAGTCTATAGTATCTACAGCAAACACGTAATGATCAAATCATATGAGAACCCTGCAGATTAGTGTCTCAGACGGTCTTTTGAAGAAAGAACCACACATATTTGAGTGGATCTG
The DNA here is from genome assembly GCA_929112965.1 of Mythimna albipuncta. NCBI lineage: Eukaryota > Metazoa > Arthropoda > Insecta > Lepidoptera > Noctuidae > Mythimna > Mythimna albipuncta. Next base: position 18,495,944 of record OV815979.1, on the reverse strand, counting down.
CCCAGTCAGTACAAGCATTTGTCTGTATTCGTGTAGCTCAAACTTAGGATTATTATGGAACTTAACAAAAACTGCATCTTTACCTTGATCATACTTACATAAGTAACACTATGTTCAATATATCACCCACAGCTAATATAGCAAACGGCCTCCCAAACCTTGACAATATCAATGGCCCACAATCATCTCACGCATTTAAAAACAATGACAATGAAAAAACAAAAGAAAATCACGAGTACTTACCGAATCAACGACAAACACTTTCGACTTTCTACAACCCACACCTTGGTTAAATATTTCGGTAGTGTCTCCAAACGCATTATTGCCGATAAAGTATGCGGATCATAGATTTACCGTTTTGGTATAGGGCTTTCTATGTCGCCAAACTTTATTGATAGTGGGCAGCACTTTGCTTGCAAAACAGATGGTTGAATAATAATAATATAATATTCCACAACTATCACACAGCACCGTCTAGTCCCAAGCTAAGCAGAGCTTGTGTTGGGTACTAGACAACTGATAAACATACTTATATATTTCTAAATACATACATATTATAGATAAATTACACCCAAAAACAGAACAAATGATCGTGCTCATCACACAAACATTTGTCCTGGGTGGGAATCGAACCCACAACCTCCGGCATAGCAGTGAGGGTCACTAACCACTAGACCAACAGGCCTGCAAGCCTAAGGTTCTGTAGTGGCGACCACGTAACGTTGCAAGACCTCCCACAAGGTAGACTGGTGACCTGTTGAGGATCACGCCAATCCAATGGATGCAAAACGAACAGGACCAGCTATTTTGGCGATATTTGGAGGAAGCCTATGTCCAACAGCAGAAGTATTTTGACTGAAATGAACATGATGTCTAAAAAACCAGTGACAATAGGAGCCTCGACGTAGCCTGGTAGCCTCTCTCCATAAACTTATTCTAGAAAAGATCTTAACTTTAACCTCGTCTGATGGAAAACTTTTTGTTGCAAAATATGATGGTACGAGCCCACTAGATGCCTGTTCACTCTTACGGGCTGACGGGTTACCCAAATAGGGAGCCAGAAGGTTCCACATTATAGCTGTGTGCATACTGGAGAAACGCTTTTTTGTTTTTTGATAAACTCACGTTTGACCACTATCTCACTTGACGGTAAGAGTAGTCTAGAAGTAACCTATTCACTCTTGACTTAAAGACCACAAGCGTTAAGTAGACTAGAAGACAGAATTTTGATGTACCCTTGAGTAAAAGTGTTAATTCCAGCCAGTTAAAACAAAAGAAATGAAAGTCTATCTACTCCAAAAGTGATACTTTATCAACTTGTAACACAAACGCTTCCAGTGAGAAGATCTATGGCTGCTATCCTCTCCAATAGATAATAGAATCCGTTCTATTCCAGCGTACCTACATGTATGCTTACATGCAATTTACGAGGAATGTAAATTTTTAAACAGTATCGGTTACAGATTTGAATTATGAGTTCTATTAAACTACATATGGTTTCGAACTGTAAATTACCCGTATTCAATCGTAAATCTACTGCACAAGGTACTTTTAAATTAATGGCAATCTTTAAAGGGGTCGATGTTGCCACAAATGTAAAATTACATTATTACCAGTTTTCATAGTTCTCGAGACTGGTATTAATATCACGTCATATTAGAATCGGACTAGACACACTGACAAGAATATTGTTGGTAATAGACCGACTAAAGCGTCGCACAATGATTGTAGATATAACGGTCCCTTATGACGATGACCTCGTGAAAGCTGAGAAAGATAAGTAAACAAAGAGTCTTTATCGACACGTGGGATAGATTAGTCATTAAGTCAATAGTCGTAACGGCTAGCCAAGAAAATGTAAGAACATCATGGGAGGCTCTCGTTAGGCAATCGGATCAAGAGTTTGATCCAGAAAGTAGTAGCCCTGAACACGCCTGTTTTGTAAGGAGATTCCTCTCTCAGGATGACGCCACTACCACAAATAGATTGAACAGTTGATTAGTAACCCCTGTTCCTAATTTTCTTTATGTTATATGTCACCTCTAAACCAAAGCTTTCAACGTTACATATCTCAAAACAAGACACACCAATCATGCAGTAGAAATTTATTTAACACAAGTACCATTCTCTTGTCTATTGTATAAATAAAAACATCCGCGATAACATTATGTAAATCGGTACCATCACAAAACATTACTTAACAGCACAACATATAAATGATTCTTTGGCAATGTTACAGACGCATGACCAGCTGTTTTGTAACAATGCAACGTAATGTGACAGCTGTAGAGTCTAGATCCGTTTGCACAACTGTTGATGACTACGGACCTATTGCAAATTAGTGACATAACGACTGTGTCAATATTTTTGAGAACAGGACATCCTGATGCACTTTTCTCCGAATATCTTTCGAAATGCGTGCCTAAGGTGGTCGATCGTCGAATGACGACATTTATTTTCATACTAGCTGACCCGGCGAATTTCGTACCGCCTAACAGTCAATTAATGTAGTATATCTTTCGATATAGTCAACCGATTGCGATGAAACCAAGCCTAAGTAGTGTATCAAGTTATTATTATTATTTTTGAAGATAAGGGGCTATGCATCACCCATAGTGTAGGGGATGTAGTCACTGCGACTTAAACTATTATGATTAGCCACCTAGTTAGAGTAACTCTTTTAGCCAGGAGGTTTCCAAGAAATTTAGAATACTCCTAGCTTTTAGAGTTTTAATCTCCTCCGGCGAATAATGTGTCGGCCCAGATGGACACTGCGTTTGTGGAAAAGGGGCCCGCAGTCGCATATAAAATGCAGATGCGTACATGCATGAACTGGGACGAACAGCAAGAAAGCACACGTGGAGGTTATCTAGCGCACACCCAAGTGATTCAAGTGTATCAAGTTACAAATAATTTATATAAAAGTTATCTACATCGATTTTGAATATTTTACGTGATGCTCGCACAACTAAAACCTTCAACAGATTTATTATATGTGTGTATAGATTTAATCTTAATGCAATTTAGGTCAACCTAAGGTGGTGGAGGGACAATATGGCATTCATCAAAGTCCATCAACCGATGTGGTACCTAGCTTTGACTTTGATCTAGTGTAGTAGGACTGTCAAAGAACGTGAATGATCCTTACTTCTTTCGATCGATGGCATCATTCGTCGATCGATCACATTGGTGTAGTAATACCCTGTTTTTGGGTTGGAGTCATCAAATGTCTCCTATTCTGTATGAAGCGAGAGGGAGTGTTAAAGTTGTACTGTCTAAAACCCACCCGTGCTCCTTTTGTTGCTCTTTGCGTTCCAGGATCGCGGTGGCTCAACAAGAAGTGTACTTTCAAACATTTTTTCTACCTTTTCCTTTCCTTCTTGTAATTTGGTTCTTAGCTAGCTTTTGCTTCGCCCGTGTACAAAAAATATAGCCTACGTCGCTCAAAAATAAAGCAGCTTTCTATCATTGAAAAAATTTAGCAATTGGACTAGGATTTCCAGAAGTTACCTCCTACAAACAAAAAAACAAACTTTACCACTTAATAATAATAGTGGAGACTAGCTCCTACCAGTGGCTTCGCTCGCGTGATGATAGAAGATGTATGCCTATGTTACTTAGTGATAGAGTAGCATTTAACTGGAAAAATATTTTTTATAAAATCAGTCTAGTAGTTTTACAGTTTATTCATTACAAACAAAAATACAAATCTTTCCTCTTCATAATGTTAGTAAGTACAAGTATGGGGTTTCCTTTCATTTAATTTCGATTCAATTAATTAAGAATAAGGTAGTAATTAAAAACGAATAATTTAACTACATTAAAAAAATACTTAACTAACTATAATTACAATGAAATAAAAAATGTAATAAAACCCTACGCTAATTACATCTAACTAAAATCTAACTAAAATATGGCCTCAAATAGATTAGTAATTAGGTAATCATACTCTGTAAAATTACAGTGATTGTAAATCATTTCTGTGCTGTCTGGTTTTTGATCGTCTTCCTCAGATAATTCTTGCGTCACCTACAGTTTTAATAATGGATCCATTCTATACTTTCACAGTATGCGGATAATTAAATAGCGTCATTCCAACACTTACAATATTTCAGCTACGTTAGCTATGTGTCGCATTAATTACTCCTACCATACCCGCATAAATCATCCACTGATCTTTTACACATCAGGATATACATAAAGAGACACCAATATTTATAAAGAGAGGAACACCAAAACCTCTGTATACTGGGTGTAAGGGACTGCCCTCCACAAACTTTAAGGGCTTGCTCAGTAGACGAAACTGAACATCCTTCCACAAGACTTTTTTTCAGGTGTGCAGGCAGTGGTGGCCAAATGGTAATGGCCCCGACTTACGAGGTCGCGGGTTCGAACCTAGCCAGGCGCATATACTTTGTGTAATTTATTTCTTCACCACTGCTCTCAAAACGGTGAAGGAAAACATCGTGAGGAAACCGGCATGTCCTAGAACCAAAAATTCGAAGACATGTGACATTCATCAACCCGCACTGGGCCCGCGTGGTGGATTACGGCCCATTCCCTCTCCTAGAGAGGAGGCCTGAGTCCCAGCAGTGGGAACATTAAAAAGGCTGATGATGATGATGTAGCTTCTAAAGCAAAAAGTCCATGTTACATGTACCTTTTAAGTTCTCACTATTTCAGATGAGAATTACATTATATTAAGTCTTTATGAATCGCAGGATTCGAGACCTACAAGACCGTTCGTAATGGCGACTCTTCAGGGAGGCTAAGTCCAACAGTGGACTCTTTCGACTGAAATGATGATGATGATAAGTCGTTTTAAAAATCTCAATTAATATACGCTTGCAGCACTTTTCAGCACAGTTTGATGCTGAACGTTAGAAAATGTGAAGTGTCCATCTGGGCCGACACACTATTCGCCCGGAGGAGATTAAAACTCTAAAAGCTAGGAGTATTCTAAATTTCTTGGAAGCCTCCGGGCTAAAAGAGTTACTCTAACAAGGTGGCGAGTCACAATAGATCTTTCAGGTCGCAGTGACTACATCCCCTACACTATGGGTGATGCATAGCCCGTTATCTTCTATATAATAATAATATATAGAAATAGAAAATGTGAAAATTTATATACCTACAAATACAACGGTTAAACTATGCTTATAAATGGTTCCGTTCCGATACATAACATTCGTGCTAATGCCTTAGAGCACCTACTATAAACTACTCATTTTATATGTAAGTGGTACATTACGTAGACGAAGTAAATATTTATAATTTTATTTATTTAAAACTGTGACATCGATGTCATTGACTTGGATTTCAGATTTGCATATTTCCCTTTCGAATTCTCTAACACACCCAAAAAGGTACCGTTCAAAATTAAAAAAAAAAAAATGAAGCGAAATAAAATCATTATTTATTTTAGGAACTATAAGAAAAGATCTTTAGACTAAAATATATTTTTCAGCACTTACTCGAAAATCCGCTCTTATTCCACCGCTTATTTACGCACGCAAAAGACAGTTTGCCGCACTAATGCAGAAAAGTTCGCGTGTTCTCCCCTGCTACAATGTTATTACATGTATCGTATCAGGCTGGGCGCGCGTCGACCCCCACGAGTCGCCGGTCAACCCCTATTTATTAATTTCTTTGTAACCAAGATATGCCTACCGCCACCGCGTTTAGTCCCGAGCTCAGCGATGCCGTCCATCCTCACCTATTTTTATTATCATCATCACCATTATAATACTTCAACCGAAAGACATCCAGTGTTGGATATGGGCCTCCCCAAGTGTCGTCACAACGACCGGTCCTCTCCCTCTCGCTTCTTTGGATTCCCGCGATCCTCAGCAGGTCATAGGTCCACCTTAAAGGTCTTCTGCTGCGTCTTCTGGTGCGCGTATTTTTATTTTAATAGATACTTATCTACAATCTTAAAACCTACTGCGCTACTATTGATATCGTCAAGATCGAAGCCAGTCTTTACTAACCCGCATTTTTGGCTCATTGACCGCCTTAGCGGAGAGATAGTGAAAGTCGATGATGTCAGCGCGCGCGCAGCTTATGTAACCCATTGTTGAGCGAAATGCCACTTTAGTGTTAAGTGCGAATGCAAAATAAGAAGGTTAGGAGACTCTAGGAATATTTTAAAACCGGTTACATTTGTTTATATTTATTACTTTGGTTTATTAATTTAATTTGTTTATAAGTTTATTTTATTTCTATGTAGTTTTTCCGAAAGACTGTTAAGTGGAGCTTAAAAACAGTTTTTGCCATATACATATCTGTAATTGGGGTCTTTTTTGGTGGGTAAAAATCATCCAAATGACATCCCTCGCCCTTGGGCGAAGCGTGAGATAATCTCAGACTTTTACTGACTAAAAAACCCACCCCTTTCCTTCGTTGCCTTTCATATCGGGGCCGAGCCGTCGTTTCAGAAGCAGACTCTTGGCCCCAGTAGGCTTTGACCCTGCTGGGCCCCTACGGTTTAGAACAACTCCTTGAAATCTTTTTCTTCCTTTTCCTTATGTTTCCTAATAGCTAATAGGTTATTTCTAGCCAAACGTGCTCCATCGTTGACCACATCGTTGCTTACTATCAGATGAAATAGTGTTCAGGTAACAAAAACAATCTTTTGTACAGATCTCCGTCTCATGTGGCATTCGTGATTTCAACTTGAAAGCGTTCGCCGTAGATCGCTTTGCTTGCAAACTGCACAATACACATTAAAATAACATGCTACATCAATGTGTATATGACACGTGTGACGCCAATTAAGTTTTAATTAGCCATGTCATAAAGTGGATTTTAAAATCTGGCCACGACTTAAACATTTGTTAATGCTGCCGTAAACATGTTTTCAACTGTCGTTTCAAATTTAACTTCTGTCCACATTTATTCTGCTTCTAAACTTACCTCGTGAATGTTAATTAGTTTATCTTGATGAAATTATAATTCTACAGCTTTTATCTTGATGAAAACAGTGTTATTGTCATCGAGACGTGCTTTATAGTGCTTGTTAAGTTAAGATGGAGTTTAGGCCTTTTGTGTAGTGCTGTGAATGTAGATAATATATGATCTGTTAGTGATTTTGATCGTGAGAAACTTTCGAGCTTGACTCATCTGTTTATTTTAAGCTCAAACTTTCGTTACTTTATATGGAGCTGTCCATATTTGATACTGTAAATACAGTTTTGGTGTATTGGTATTTGTTAAAACACTTTTACGGAAACCAATATTAGCTAACCATTAAACATATGGCAGTCTTATTTGGAGTCAAATGAATCAAAGAACTTGATATGTTAGGTAGACCCACGAAATAAAATTACGATTCTGCCGACCGAGCCAATCTAAAACGAATTTAAGCAGAGTGTAAGAGCATATAGGTACAAGATAATTATATATCTCGCAGTGTAGACAGTGCCGTAACTAGGGCGGTGCCAGCGTTGCCCAAGCACAGGGCCCAGTCTGTGAATGGAGCAGGGCATATTGCTTGCCGAATGGATGGTCGATGGGGCCAAAAGGTTCTGGAGTGATGACCGCATACCGGAAGACGCAGCGTTAGAAGACCTCCCATAATAAGGTGACCGTGAACCTGGTGGAGGTTGCGGGGATGCGATGGATTCGAGATACACAGAACTAGCCGTTGTGGCGACGATTGTGGGAGGCCTATGTCTAGCAATAGACGTCTATCAACAAAAATAATGATGATGATGAGGAATCGAAACCTCACGCAACGGATTCTAGTTTGTAACCTATAACGCATAACTGCTCCGTCTGCTAACATGCCTGCAATGAATGAATACAAACTTTAAAAACAATGCATAATATCGCAATCGGCACAAGGCTGGCGAAAAGATTCTTATGAAACAGAAAAACCGATACCGAGTGGAAATTCCGAACTGATGCAATACTTAAATGTGTAGTTAACAAATTAATGAACTGGCAACATCGTTGGAATTCCAGAAGTTTCAGAAGCTTCTACGATGGAGCACATTCGCCTGAGTTATCCATAGTTGGCCACATCAGGTGAGACAGTGGTCAAATGCGAGCCAATCTATAATAAAAAAGATAATAATCGTTCTGATAACTGTACCTAAAACCAGTAATACTCATTTAAACATTACAACACTAAGAGAAACAGAGTATGGACTGTACAAACGATGGGGCAGGCTACTCCATCGCTACTTCATCTTGCTAATCCTGTAAACTATGTTGTAAACTCGAGCCCCCTTCCGATTCATTTTACTACCGATACTATATTTCCCACTTCAAGTCTCAAATGGTATGGACAAGTAATGCGAAGGCCCGATGAATTACGTTTTATTTTTTATTTTATTTATTTTATTTATTAGGGACAAAAAACAGTTACATGTTAAGGTTATACAGAATAATTATTAGATAAATAAGTAAACATATAACCCACACTATTGTCCACGGATTAATCAAATGCGTGAAAAACGGAGACTGGTTTTATGATATTTAATTGGTTAATTAATATTAATTTAAATTTTAGATGCTAAAGAGCTAACAACGAGAGATTTAAATTTAAATTTATTACGTTGTTGGAAAATTGTCTTTCCATGGCTAATAAAAAAAAGTAGAGGAAGATTTCAAAACACCTGGATGACAAATGTCCAAAAGGGATATGTAAAGTCTCGGTCTCAACGTTGTGGGTATAAGGAAATGAACCACGTGGCACCGCTTGATGGATAAGGAATAAGGCAAGGATGAAGAAGAACCTGTAGCGACATCTATACCGCCACGTAAGAACTAAAAATTTAAAACTCTGCATCGAGATTTTCGCGCTATTAGGACATAACCGTTCGAAATCAACAATCAGCCAGTTGCCTGGACCAAACGCAACAATGATCTGGTCGGAAGATGCTCGCTTTTTAACGGAGATGTTTGGGATCTCACACTTGGTTCTGCATACCTCTTAAAGGCTATATTTTCCACTACAGATATCGGTTTCCACTTAGCTGAATTACTGCTTAAGCCAATCGCAATTTGCTTGCTGAGGTCTTCTCGTCGTAGGAACCTTCAAGGCTTAAGTGAATAGGCTTTTAATAAACTAGTGCTCTTCACCATCAACGATGCATTACTGCTTACCTTCAGGTGGTATCGCAGTCAAGCACTAGTTTTTATCATTAAAAAAATATATATTTCTCAAACGCCTAGAATCAAGGTTCTCAAGAAATAAAATGGAGTCGCATCCAGAGTGTTTCTATTCTCATGGCTAAACATGATTATTACTTCACAAGAGCTCGTTAGTACCGGTTCACATGCAACAATAACACATTGTGAACATTATATTATTGCTGAAACCATATATTTTATGTGTTGTAAACTTGCAACATATTATACACATATCGCGTAAATGCATGCACCTCTAAGAACCACAGAGCTTCTATTGGCTTAGGAGAAATTTATCAGAATACAGGACGCGCTCCTCAAAGAGATGTCTGCAAACCGTAGGGGCTACAGGGCCGATACTCGCTGAGATCATGGGGATTTTCTGAATAGGAAACCCGTAGACCTAGAATGCAAAGAGTAACTAAAGACAGAGTGGGTTTAGTCAGTAAAAGCATGACACAAAGACCCGGAGAAGTCATTAGACACAATCACACCTTAAAAAAAAATAGCCTGATGGGTGTGTAAAAAGTGGTACAAAGTTTTCATCCAAAACTGTAACACTGAATGTAACAAGTAATTAATAGTGACATTTCCGGACCGGGAGATAGTGTCAGACTCATACTGACTAAAAAACCCACGCCGTTCCTTCTTGCCTTTCATACCGGGGCCGAGCTACCTTTCGGAGCTAACCCTGGCCTCAGTGGCTTTGACCAATCTGGGCCCTGCTGTTGCTGACAGCTCCTTGAGGCGCGGGACAGTTACCGGACAGTCGAACAGCGAGCTACCCATTGCTTGCCGTCCGCAAGCCGCGCCTACGGTGGCAGTATAGTACCTTTTGGTGAGATATCGCCATAGCGGTCAATCGCGTCTCTATATACTATACTAGTTTCTGCCAGCAGCTTCGCCCCCGTGATAGTAAGTTTCTCCATACAAACTTCCAAACTCCGTTTTACCTCCTTGGGTGGACTTTTGTAAAATTCGTTCTTAGCGGATGTTTACAGCCCATAAGGAACCTACCTGCCAAATTGTAAGTTAGTAGGTGTTTCTGAGATTTCGTGATTATTCAGTTTGTGGTGTTTCGCTAGCGACCGACTATGTAAGACAATCTTGAAAAAAATGCTCGTCTCGCTATCATACGATAAAACTGAGAACATGATTCACTAATATTATATATTTCGTGCTAAACAGCCAACAAAATTATCATTTTCATCAATTACCCACAAATATACCTACACACTTTCAACCATACACCTCTTAGACTCACACTCTTTTAATTCACCCCATTATTTATAGGAATTATTTTGTCTTCTATTTTACTATAAAGTAGGTAATCCACAAAAAGAAATTTGTATTTTATTTTTACGATAACGCAACTCCGGTCCCCAAGATACCTACAGGCACCGCCTAGTTTGGGGGCCACTGTGCACTGTAATAATTCTGGTAAATTCAACTCCTCTTACCGATATGTATGTACTATGTAACTATGTTATAACTGTATTTAAGAAAACACTTGTAACAATGGTTAAATAAAGTTATTATTATTATTATAAATAAATAAAATGTCTACAGTTATATATATTAAGTAGCTAAGACTAAATTAAGGTTTTTAAGAGTTTGTAAACACTAAAGAACATACAGAAGATCCCCTTGAGTCTTGTTTTACTACTCAGTACTAAAAGGAATGGTCCATAAACATGCATAGCCGACGATTCTGGGATCTTTCATATAATGCTCACTCCTATTTCATGTAGGTACCCAATATTATGCTCTTGACCTACATTGAACAGGCTCTCGAAACCGAAGATCATTACAATTATTATCTGTTCGATTATTTGTGCCGCGGTATCGCCTACGTAGAAATATTTTGTCATCCCAAAGGGATAGTACAGGAAGGGTAGTATATAATAAAGAAAAGAAGGGTAAACACGAACACAGGGTAATCCCGAATTACAGTAGAGTTGTGCCTCGCTTGGGCAGAGCATCACCCCGTCCTCGATGGCGCCCCATTCGAAGCCTACTGAGATCCCCGGGGCCCTGGAACAAAGGCAAAGAAGGAACAGGAGTGGGTTTCAGTCAGTAAAAGTCTAACACTATCTCCCGCTCCACCCAAGAGCGGAGGTGTCATTAGATGGTTATACCACCTGAAAAAAAAGGTACAGCTATTAAGGTGTTACATCTACACTTATATTTTGAAGAAGTAAAATTTGTTTTTTTGTTTGTAGGAGGAATTTATTGGTCCGATTGCTAAATTTTTTTCACCGATAGAAAGCTGCTTTCTTCCTGAGTGACATAGGCTATATTTTATGTACACGGGTGAAGCCGCGGGTAAAAGCCAATTTAAATTAAAGTTCAGTGACCTACATAAGCATGCATATTGCACCACTCGCCTATTACCAACACGACTGACATAAATGATGTAAACGTGATTCACTGTCATGTCCTTGCGGAGCGTTCAAGACTCTCATCATGGTGAAAGTTTCCTTGTAACGTTGCGTAAACATTAACATGTGATCAAGGTTCATGGTTCATGGCTGAAGTGTTACGGAGGTTATCTCGTTGTATGCCTAAACGTGAATCCACGCGAGACACAATGCCAATGGCCTGATTCCAAAAAATCAGATTTCTGACTGGCCTGTTGGTGTAGTGGTTAGTGACCCTGACTGCTATGCCGGAGGTCGTGGGTTCGATTCCCACCCAGGACAAATGTTTGTGTGATGAGCATTATCATTTGTTCTGTGTCTGGGTGTAATTTATCTATAATATGTATGTATTTAGAAATATATAAGTATGTTTATCAGTTGTCTGGTACCCATAACACAAGCTCTGCTTAGCTTGGGACTAGACGGCGTTGTGTGATAGTTGTGGAAATATTATTATATTATATTAGTTTACGTATTTGACAAGTTGACATATCGTTCTTCATTTCAGAGTATTTTATTTCTAGTTTTTACAAGATTTTATTTAGTTTTACCTGTCGTTGTTTTTCTGTCATCAAATCATACAAATTAAATTTGACCCACTTCCCGGTTACCGATTGAGCTGAAATTGTGCATGCATTAAATCAGATGACAATGCAAAATCATTATGACATGGAGCTGATCTGATGATGCAACTGGAAGGTGGCTATAGGAACTTGGTAGTTAAACGACACAATCCCATCGAGTTTGGGCTCGTATGATTCGTCTTGACGTGCATTAATTATATAGGTATACCGAACTATAAAAGCTTGCTATGAAAAAAATATTTTCATTAAAATCTTGTTTAATGTGTGAGTTTCAATGGGAGACGGGAGGCGCCATAGAAATCTCGCCCAGGGCGCTGGTAGTGCTAAAACCGGCACGCCGATTTGGGCGACTCGGTCTCCATATATTTTATAAGGCAACAAGACTTGTAAAGAGCTACATAAAGAGATCCACGCGACTTTGGGTCAGCGCAGGCCGAACTGCAAAATGCTCACTTAGTCGACCAAAATTTTTAGATTTTATTAGATTGCATACTCGAACACGCAGTCGGCTTGCTCGAGCATGGTCGAGCATCTTTGGGTGTGTATTCAATTTTGCGATGTACGTGTAGCGACATCTATGGCGCCACATAAGAACTACGAAGAAAGTTCGAAATCCTGCATCGCGCAATCACAGTTCTCCGCGCGATTTGAACATATACGACAACCCGAAATCATCTACCGGGCAGTCGCCCACCAGACCATAACACCTGTCTGGTCGGAGGATCCTCCCTTTTCAACGGAGGTACCTATGTGGGACTTTACTCTCTGTTCCGCATCCCTCCAAATACGATAATAATCATAAGATAGTTTTTTCAATAATCTCAGAAAATGCTCAGCTCTGCTCTGTTCTTGGTGTGCGTTGACCCTTCACGTACAACTCAGGCGTGGCCAACGTGGTAGTTTCCATTTTAAAGAATAGAGAGTACACCTCTGTTTGTGTACACACTTGTGCACCATAATATCTCCGTTGGTTAATTAATCTCCGTTAAAATTAGCCACCGTGACTGAAAAACTGTCGGGAGGATTATGGTCCTCAAGAATAGGGAAAATAAACAAAGTAGCAGTGTCGCAGTTATCGGGAGTGTTCAGCTGACCGCAAATGATCTGGTGAATAAATCTGATGAAGGTAACTATGCATACGGGGCTGCCAAGTTTTGATACCAAAAAATCGGACAGACCAGTCAGTTTAGCCGGACATTGGGTAAAAAAGCCGACAGATAAACAAAATTAAAACATGGTTTTATAATTATTTATTGGCCTTTGTTAGGCTTTTAACCTAGCAACAGGCTGACCTCAACGCACCCCACTATGTTATTCATATACGGTAGGGGTAGGTTACAAGGTGCAAGGTTTCTCGCCAAATGATTTACTGACGCGCTCGAGTAACGCGCAAAATACCCGCTTGGGCTCCTCTATCACAAATAAATCTACGCAACCACCCCGTGTGTATTACAGAACGTCACTCAAAACTCAAGCTCGCGCTCAACGCGGCTCGAATCTAGTTTTAAGTAATGCTTGAGTTTTGAGTGATGTTCTGTAATACGGGCCTTGCCTTAGCTGGTCTATCCATCTTCAGCTCCATCCGTACTTATCCATGCGCACACGCATAACAAACGAACAATAACCGCAACGCCTGTTCTTACATAACTCTACGTAACTTTCCTAGTTGGTCCACCCATCCTTAACTCCATACCAATCACTAAGCGGAGGTATGAGTATTATGAATAGGGTTGCCAACTTTTATTAGGAGATCACTTAATATTTTGTTTGTAATGTGTTGGAGCTAATCTCTGAATGTACTGGTCTGATTGCTAAGATTTTCAAGATATAAAAAGCTCGTATACTCTCATGGTTCTAAGCTACCTCCCCACAAAATTTCAGCCAAATCTGTTCAACCGTTCTTGAGTATTAAATAGTAAAACTAACTCGACTCTCTTTTATATATTAGAGTTATAGATTATAGAGTACACCTACGTAATATGGAGTACAGTATAGAGTACGGTTGGCAACCCTAATATTATGAGTAACGTAATGAGACGTATTTCCCGAGGTTGCGCCATCGAGGCTGCTGGCGACATAACACGTCCTTAGTATTGCTCCGGTATACGTGCTCGTGATCACCTGACCCCGATTGGAGGTCCTTATTAGCCGGTTCTTTGGAATCCCTTCTGTATTTATGCTATAGAAAGGTAGCAGTAGGAGTTTCTTGCCGGTTCTTCTTTATAGGAAACGACTAATAGGAAGCTATCCTGTCCCGCAAAAAAAAATATTTTTCTTCCTTTCTTCCTTTCTTCCTTTCTTCCTTTCTTCCTTTCTTTCTTTCTTCCTTTCTTCCTTTCTTCCTTTCTTCCTTTCTTCCTTTCTTCCTTTCTTCCCTTCTTCCTTTCTTTCTTTGTTCTCTTCTTCCTTTCTTCCCTTCTTCCTTTCTTCCTTTCTTCCTTTCTTCCTTTCTTCCCTTCTTCCTTTCTTCCCTTCTTCCTTTCTTCCTTTCTTCCTTTCTTCCCTTCTACCTTTCTTCCTTTCTTCCCTTGTACCTTTCTTCCTTTCTTCCTTTCTTCCTTTCTTCCTTTCTTCCCTTCTTCCTTTCTTCCTTTCCTCCCTTCTTCCTTTCTTCCTTTCTATCTTTCTTCCCTTCTACCTTTCTTCCTTTCTTCCCTTGTACCTTTCTTCCTTTCCTCTTTTCTTCCTTTCTTCCTTTCTTCCTTTCTTCCCTTCTTCCTTTCTTTCTTTCCTCCCTTCTTCCTTTCTTCCTTTCTATCTTTCTTCCCTTCTACCTTTCTTCCCTTCTACCTTTCTTCCTATCTTCCTTTCTTCCTGCCTTCCTTTCTTACTCACTTTTTTATGGTGGGGAAAATCATCCAATGACAAACCCCGCTCTTAGGCGGAGCGGGAGATAGTGTTAGACTCTCAATGACTAAAAAATCCACCCCGTTCCTTCAAGCCTTTATACCGGGGCTCAAGTTCCCTTTCGGATAACCCTGGCCCCAGTAGGCTTCGACCCGGCTGGGCCCCTTCTGTTGCTGACAACTCCTTGAGGAACGCGGGAACGGAGCGCGCCGTCGACGACTTGGTCCGGACCGTTACTAGACGGTCGGACAGCGAGCTACCCATTGCTCACTGTCCGCAAACCCGGGCCTGGCTGGAAATCGGAATCGGAATCGGCGGCGACGGAAGCTCCGTTGCCTGATGCGGGCGGCCTCCTCGTTTGCGAGCATTATTGCTTCGCTCCAGACCATGGCAACAACCAAGGCCCGGCGCAAGAGGTCTCCGCCGCCGATCGCCCCCACGAGGGCACGGCGATGTTTCTTACTCTCTTCCTTTCTTTTGTTCTTCCTTCCTTCTTTTATCCATTCCTTTCTTCCTTTCTTCCTTTCTTCCTTTCTTCCTTTCTTCCTTTCTTCCTTTCTTCCTTTCTTCCTTTCTTCCTTTCTTCCTTCTTCCTTTCTTCCTTTCTTCCTTCCTTCCTTTCTTCCTTTCTTACTTTCTCCCCTCCCACAAGTTAAACCGATGGCCTGATGAGGATCGCGAAAATCTGATGAACACCAGTGGTTGTGACAACACCTAGGAAAGACCTATGCCCTATGTCCAGTAGGGATGTCCGCTGTCAGCAGTTCTTCACCTAGTTAGACACCTTCTAATTTGGCCACACAATCAACCAAAAAACCTAATTGTGTCCGAACGCCTGGCAACACAAATTACGTACCTAATCATTATGATTTCGAGCAACCCCAGGAACGTGAACAATCAGAATATTCCAGTCACGAATGTTATAATTTTAAAGTGGAAGCTCGAGCACGATACAAAATAAAATGTTCTGAGAACTATCCGTGGAAATACCATAGACAGTTGTTATAATAACAAGCTTTTTCCGAGTTCACTCTACCTTTCAGGGAAATAAAACCTTTCATAAGTAAGCTTTTGATATTCCAAGTGTCATGTTATTAATTTAAATCTGTTGTTGTTATATTTTGGGAAACTCGTACGCAAAGGGCAACTGAAGGATCATATAGGTGTGGTTTTAGTCAGTAAAAGTCTGACACGCCCTTTCTAGAGCGGGACAAGATATTAGATAATTTTCCACTATAAAAATACCTACACACAACACCTACCTAATACCTACCTTAATTAGTTATACCTTAATTTGTTGTGTATTACCTATACACAACAAATTTTTAATTAACTAGTAGGGCATAATAAGAAAAGGTATTGTTAGATATTATATATACATAAACAGCAAAGTTATTTAGCGTTTGTTTACATATACCCCAAAATGTCACTCAATTTATGGAAATATTGTACAGGCCGATGATACTCGTATACTCGTATGTACTGCGCGTAGTACCTATTTTATTTCTAGTAGCAATTATTGTTAAGAATGATTGATTCAATTATGAATTTACCAATTACGACAAATCGTGGACAATTTTGAAATTTAGTTTTTTTACAATTGACTACGGGTATGTTTAAAGCCCCATTTTTAGGGTTCCGTAGCCAAATGGCAAAAAACGGAACCCTTATAGATTCGTCATGTCTGTCTGTCTGTCTGTCTGTCCGTCCGTATGTCACAGCCACTTTTTTTCCGAAACTATAAGAGCTATACTGTTGAAACTTTGTAAGTAGATGTATTCTGTGAACCGCATTAAGATTTTTATACAAAAATAGAAAAAAAGCAATAAATTTTGGGGGTCCCCATACATAGAACTGAAACTCAAAAAATTTTTTTTCATCAAACCCGTACGTGTGGGGTATCTATGGATAGGTCTTCAAAAATGATACTGAGGTTTCTAATATCATTTTTTTCTAAACTAAATAGTTTGAGCGAGAGACACTTCCAAAGTGGTAAAATGTGTGTCCCCCCCCCCCTCTAACTTCTAAAATAAGAGAATGATAAAACTAAAAAAAAATATATGATGTACATTACTATAAAAACTACCAACGAAAATTGGTTTGAACGAAATCTAGTAAGTAGTTTTTTTTTAATGCGTCATAAATCGAAAAAAATACACTATTATTAAAACATCGATCAAAGTTACAACACATTACAAGGACTTATATATTATGTTACTTGCTGCTACGGAACCCTTCATGGGCGAGTCTGACTCGCACTTGGCCGGTTTTTTTGTACTAATTAAAAGAATTGGTAAAACAAAATTGTGTTAAAGTTTGCTGTGACTTTAACCAATTTTTAAAGTTGTACATTGATCTAGAAACGTATTATAAAGCTGCCCTTTCTTCTTCCATATATTATTCTAACTGTACCGTAACCAAACATACCGTGTCCCCATTTCCCAGCTAGGCTCTAGCCTAAAATAATTATTTCCTTGGAAGTTGTCTAATAGCGGTAAACCTTGACGACTACCTAGGACGAATTTTAGGTCAACTTATAATAAACCAGTTTGTAGAATAGTATTAGGTACCTATCTGATACTAGTTTGCGATACCAATTGACGTACATATCTGATTACTGTCCTGATAATGTGAAATAGATACTATTGGAAATATCTGAAGTATTCGTACTAAGTAATATTATACATTTACCCACTAATGACCCGCATAAACATTTAGTAGCAAGCCGTCCCTACTTCGCACGGGTGTTAGCACATATAGCATTAATGTTCCCACTGCTGGGACTCAGGCCTCCTCTCTAAGAGAGGGAATGGGCCCAAAGTAGAATAAAATTTTAAATAATAACGTATTCCACTTTGGGCACCTGTGAAAAATATCAGTAGGTGCCCAAAGTGGAATACCTCAGGTGACATTCACTCTGGTGCCGTTTTGACGGGTGCCCAAAGTAGAATACCACAATACCACATGTTGTATTCCGAACCAAACGAAGATTGCTAATTTTTAATCCCGATGGTAGGGCGGGGATTATATAATCTAGAAAGCTGAGTGAAGTGAGGAATTCAAGCCGCCCAAGACAAATACAGCTTTATCCCCGTGTTCGATACTCTACTTTTTACACCTGTGAGATAATTAAAATACCATATACTGAAACAAATTATATATCAAAGAAATATTAGTACCAAGTATTATAGTGCCAAGTTTCTTGGTACTTGGATAGACCATGTCCTGAAATAGCACGTAAGATCATTTATATACCTGGAGTAAGTTTCCTTGGATAATTATGTACTAACACGCGGGTGAAGCCTAGCCAGTCCAATAGAAAATTAAGGAAGGAGAATAAAGAAATATTAAAGTGATAAGTAGGTCCTCAATATTTTTTCTAAAGGACGGATTTTTATTATTTCGCTGCAAATTACTGTACAAGAAGAAACACAATGTGGCATTAACGATAATGACCAGTAATCGGTTATCCTTGAATGGTTAGAAATGGAATTCAGACAGACAAATAATTTCTAAATTAGGCACTCTTTAATCACTTAGGTGGGGTAAAAGCTCCCCTCTTGCAGACCAACTATGACTTTAAGGCCCTACGATCCACATAGCGATCGAAACTAAACTGTTAAGGCTTATAATCCCTTGAACCATCTAGCCAAAATTAAATGGACACAACTTTTGTACCCGCCTAGGCGGCAGTACGCGTATCTGTGCATTTAATTGCGGCTAGCTGCGCCCGAATAGTCCGCGTCTGACCTTTAAATCCATTTTCTTTGCGAAATATTGATTTTGATTTGAAATTTTGATTTACATATGCTATGTTCACTTTGAAGAAAATTTAACTACCAATTTTTATGTGTAAAAATGTTTCTAAAGATTCAAGCCGTTTCGAAGGAGTAGGAAAAAGTTGCGAAATTGCTAAATATTTTTTTTAGACAAAAGTATTAATGTATGTTCTGTTTTTAATCCTTGTAACATCTTTTATACCGTGTTTTTATGCAAATAAATGTTATTCTATTCTTCTATTCTATTCTATCGCACGAAAAAATCAAATGTTGATAATATTGTTCATGAATCTATAACAAACATATTTTTTTCAAACCTATTAACTTGGCCGTAACCGAGGAGTAGGCTTTAGAAAGTCACTGTTTTAAGGCACTTTTGGGGCGCTTGGGCCTTAAAGGGATTGAGCTATATAAGGTTTATACCTCCATCCCTCTTTCCCGCTTGCACGCTTGACATTTTAACACGTCATGGCTGTCTCAACTATGTGCCCCAGTCAAGTACAGCCGCATCAGGAGACACAGCTTGTTCGCTGTGCCTGCGAGTCACACTGTTGCGCGAGCCCAGTCTCCTGTCCCTCGCACTCTTTCTGCGCTCAACACTCTTTTGGACACGCACCCTGACTGTGATGTGTTCGCGGACGAATGGAAGACGATCATGTCAGTGTGTCTGGAGTTTTTTGAGATGAGTGTGTAATTTTTTTTGTATATTGTCTTTAACTAATGTAATTGGCGAATAGCCGTTTTTGTTAAAGTAAAACCATAAATAAATTAATAAATTGCCAGCACGGCCTTTAGGCTTCTTTTCCACTTCCAAACTGCTGGTTTACTATAATTATATAATTATTTTGGAAAAGAATCATGGGAATTACCATGACATGTCAAAATGTCAATCGTGCGAGGGAGAAAGAGAGATTGAGCTATACACCCTTAGCTCTATCCATTTAACAGTTCAGTCTAGGTCGTAAAATGGATCGCATGTCCTCCTGTGTTATTTACGTAAAGAACATGCAAAAGATTGTACTTAACCCAGTTCCCGTCACAAATGGTCGCAGCTAGTGTTACACAGTTTGTTTAGCCGAGTCTCCCTTAATGAGGCAATGAATGGCTGGTAATGACCTGCTGCCTTTGTGTCAGGAGAGTCTACATTCAAGATTTATAGTTACATTGGTAACGAGGTCGTCATCTGACATCTCGTTGAGGGGCACTTGGGACACTACGCGCCTTCGACGAATCGGCTTGCGGACGGCGAGCTACATATTGCTCGTCGTCCGCAAGCCCACGCCTGGCCACTGCCCTGCGTAACTACATTGTTCTGATGTTTTTCGAAATTAAAAATAGCAAAAACAATAAAACAAGAACGACGATGCTGCAAAAAAGGTTGGATGCTTGTGTTAATATTAAATATTGTAATAAACAATAGAATTGAAGTTAAATATAGTCGACTCTTATTTTCCCGGCTCCACACAGTGGCGTAGTGAGGCGTGGGTGAAATAGGCCCTCGCCCACGGCCTCGCATTAAAAAGTCTCGCACAAGCGAGGACTCTTTAAGAACGAGGGTTTTTTTTATAGTTGATAGGCAATTTTTTTTTTCGATGAGTAAAAATCATCCAAATGACATCGCCCGCCCTTGGGCGGAGCGGGAAATAGTGTCAGACTTTTACTGACTAAAAACCCACCCCATTCTTTCAAGCCTTCATACCGGGGCTCGAGCTGTCTTTCGGAACTAGACCCTGGCCCCAGTAGGCTTCGACCCAGCTGGGCCCCTGCTATTGCTGACAACTCCTTGAGGCGCGTATAATAATCCGCATCTATCACACAACGCCGTCTAGTCCCAAGCTAAGCAGAGCTTGTGTTATGGGTACTAGACCACTTTTTATTACACCCAGACACAGAACAAATGATTATGCTAATCACACAAACATTTGTCCTGGGTGGGAATCGAACCCACGACCTCCGGCATAGCAGTCAGGGTCACTGACCACTACACCAACAGGCCAGTCAAAAGTAAATACAACATAGTTGATAGGCTTGCGTTTGACCACTATTTCACCTGATGGTAATTTAAGCGGCAATGTGGTTGTTACCTGGGTTGCGACAGTCACAGTCTAGTTTTCGAATTTATTAAAGAAAAAGTCCTCACTGTGTGCTTTCGCCCTCGTCTAAATTAGTGGACGCTACGCCTCTGGCTCCACATACCACCATGTCTTATGTCTTAGTTCCTCATTTCAACACTAAACGAAAACAAAAGCCTTTGAGGAAGGCCACATTGCATAAGTATCTCAGTTTGCACTTACTTTCTACTGACTCACTGTCATAATGACCATAATACGAGGTAATCGCCTGTCAACGTGCCGCCATCTTGGAAGTTAATGCCGCTGGGTTTACGCGCCAATTATGATAATGCTGACCGAACCTTTAAAGATTAATGTTTGTAATCTTAGGGATAAATGTACCTAATGATAAAACTGAGCAATTGGTTAAAAAATACAGCTAATGCTTAAAACACGAATCAATATTAAGAAAGAAAAAAAGAAAGAAAGAAAACACACTTATGGACACATAATTTTAAAAACACATATACATTGTGTGTCTCACGGCTGCTATTACAACTAACCTTCTTCAATTAAATTGCCACATGGCAAGGCTGGTGCTGCAAAATGCCACCTAGCAAAAATAGCCACAACATGTGGAAAGGTGTACCTACGAAGTACTAATTGGTGATCCAGATTTGGTTACTTACATATGTCCAATCTACAAAGCTTTGAGAACAGCATGATGCATTTTAGAGAATGTGCGCAGGAATTACATGACTTGATTCCACCATCTCATTTCTACCATCGGACAAGCCGGCGAGTACCTACTCTTACGTTGTTGAATTGAAACCTCTACTATTTGGACAAAGTGTTTCGCCTCGTCGTTTGCGCCCTTGACAACTTAATGAACACTAGGTGCTAACAAATGTCGCTATACAACGCCTAAAGCAAAGATAATCCATTCTACCAAACATGGGAATCGAACTTAAATCACCAAGCTTTGAAACCAACAGTGAGCGCGTCCTACCCAAAAGGCTACCCTAGCCTAATAGAGTAACCATTTTGATATTCAATAGAGAAATTGCAAGTTTTCCCTAGAAACTAGGTCGCAAATACTTGACTATTAGATATCGGGATAAGTTATAGCCTTTCGATACAATAATTAATAATAAAGTTCTGCAGGGCATACCCTACGGCTTAAGAGAAAGCATAGTTTAGGAGGATATAAATCTGATATAATTAATAGAATTAGCGTACACAATTACTGGAATTTAATTCACGATAGCACACTTATGCATTAAATATTTTTAGCTTTATTAAACAAATTGAAAATAAGTTTTTTTTTTTTTATATATCTTCATCAACAATGAAGTTGTAAAGCTTCAAAGCTTCTAAGAAAGTTATAAGTAAGAATTTCTGACATGAACTTTGACGTCAAAATCCATCACGCCCGCACCGCCCCGCCCGTCATCGTAAAAAAAACGTTTTGGCGAAAGAGACAAATGTCTAAAATTGTTATATTATACACCGCTAAATTTTAATCGTTTTAATCCCGTAGAGGATCGATCCGGTACATGAAACACTGTCGATTTGTAAAGATAAAATACAAAAAATAAAGTACCATTTTTTCAAAACTCGTATTAATTTACGAATGTACGAAATTAATTTCTTTAAGAAAACGTCAGCTGAGCGAGTTCAATGATCTGTAGGTAGTTTGTACGCAACGCCGACTATTAACTACAGGTTATTGAACTCGCTCAAAATTTAACGGTGTATATCTCGTTTGATTTTCTACAATATTCATTTGTTTTATTGATAACCTGGTTAGTTAGATTAGTTTTTTTTTTTTCATTTATATTCTCTATTGCTCTACTATTTCGTATCTATATACGTCTTCCCAGTCAAGCAAATCAGGGTTGGTCTTCAGCACTAAGATTTCGATTTCGTTCCCTAACAAAAGACCTCGTTTACTTCAATGACCTCTTCTGACTAAATTAATATCGACGCCCACGACTGTATAATTTAGTAATCTTCGAAAGTTCCAAGTTCAGTCAAAGATAGGTACAATCATGTAACTGTGAACTACATATTAATCAAGAAAGTCTTATTATAAATTACCACCATTTAATCTCCTTAAACAGTTTCACGTCAAAGATATCTTTCCATTAAATTTGCAGCTTTATTAATATAATATACATGCGTGATCATTTTTTGTTCACTCACCGTGACGATACACATGTAGATCCCGCCATAAATATACCATCTCAATTTCCCATCAGTACCTATTTATCATCATCACGATCATCAGCCTTTTTTTTAATCTTCCCACTGCTGGGACTCAGGCCCCTTCTCTAGGAGAGGGAATGGGGCGTAATCCACCACGCGGGCCCTGTACGGGTTGGTGAATGTCACATGTTTTCAAATTTTTGGTTCTAGGACATGCCGGTTTCCTCACGATGTTTTCCTTCACCATTTTGAAAGCAGTGGTGATGAAATAAATTACACAAAGTATTGCGCCTGGCAGGGTTTGAAACCGCGACCTTCAACTCGTCGGAGTGTCGGAGGAAAGTCGGAGCCATTACCACTAGGCCACCACTCCTCTCTACCTATATAAACCTACACACAATGTCGACATCTCTCACCCAACTCTCCTGTGCTGGAAAAACATCTTGTGAAATAAGCGTCACCTTTTTGCTCTTCTATCTATTTGTTATTTTCGTTTTTAAGTGTGTGATTGTGGGTGTGTACATAAATGAATAAATAAACATTCTTATGTCCGCCAACTAATCTTTTGACGTTCATCATTGCGTGACTTCCGTCAAAAACAAACAGTTAATCAACAGCGCAATCTCGCGGCGGTCTCGTTGTAAATTCTTTCACGAGACGCTCATCACGACAACTCGCTAATATCTAGCAAATAAAAATAAAAAACGTAGTTCTGAGAAAGTATTCATTTCACTCTTATTCGTCGCCAGCAGTTTGATCATCCCACTTAAAGAAATTAAAAGTTTCTCCTAATCTATCTACGGATTAAGATTGCAAACTGGTTTAATGGATCCATCCAAAAACGAAGGACGATTTTGTAATTTTAGGTCGTTTTCGCTCTCACGATTTCTCCTAATATTTCTTGTGGCGTCAATCTAGCGTCGACCATACCTATAAATATAGTAATAAAATTAAGGATTTAGATACTAAATCGCCATTGTTATTGCATTGTTAGTATTTTAACTATCGATATATTCAAAACGCCCATGACAGCAAAGTTTCCAACCCAAAATAAACCGCCTTTCAAAACACTATTAAACCTTTCCTAATATTATTTTCTTGTTCTAGGTACCTTAATACTAACTCCACCAGCAGCGAGCCAGTTTGCAGAACACCACATGGGTAGGTACGCATCAATGCTCCTACGCACCTACTCCATATCACCTTCATATATAAACTTTAAGCAAACCGTCGTTTCCCACTTTTCCAGTGAGCCACATGCAGGTGCCGGGTGACTGGAACCCTCACGCGCAGCAAAGAAATCCGCCATGGCATCAGTTCTCCTCACCAAGAAAAAGATCTCCGGAAACTGTACAAAGTCCTTACTACGGAAGCAATCAATTTTCACAACCACAATTTGCTCATAGCAATCCGTTTGAGCAAACACAATTTGGCCATGGCAGTCAATTTGAGCAAACACAGTTCGCCCATAACAGTCAATATGGGCCAAATCAATTCGCTCAAAACCGTCAGTATAACCAGGACCAATACAATCCTGCACAAAACTTCCAAGGTCCTCAGTATTACGACAGCAGAGCGTCCGTTGGCTTTATCCAAGCAGATCCGAGAAATCCAAATGACCCAAGACTCCTCTCAGACTCGGCATTCACCAGAATATCAGAAACTCTAGGTGCCATAAACACTGTTGGCCACTACTTAGTAGATATAGTCAATGACTCGCATGAAAGGAACGAGACTGATCCTAATTTACAGCAGCTACCTCAAGCTTTGTACACTATTAGTAAGAACGTTTTGGGCAGAAACGTTACTGATAAAATAGCTCCTATAGTTAAGAAGGCGTTACCAAAAGTGTTACCAGATGCACCAATTACTAAAATAGCGACAGCAGACAGAATAGATGAAGATGATGCTAAGTATTGTAGGACGCCGGAAGGAGAGGAAGGTATTTGTGAAGACCTGAGTAACTGTCCCCAGCTGCTGTTAAACTTGGTGAATCTCAGAGAGTCTTTGTGTTTCAAAGATCTGTTTGTGCCTGGAGTTTGTTGCCCTAAAGACGCAATTGTTCCGCAATCAGACAGACCGTTTGTAGCTTCGACGAGTAAACCGACGTATTTGGTGCCAGTCACGACTCAAAAGCCTAAACCAAAGCCTGGGACGACGAAGAAGCCATCAGCTGTGTTGGTGTTGACGACGAAGAAGCCGAAACCGGTGACGACGACGAAGCGACCACCCACCACGACCAAGCGGCCGACGACCACGACCACGGTGACCACACCGAGAACCACTTCGTACTACACAGTCACGCCTCCTGTTATCACGAATTTCTCCAATGTTGTTGATATCGAGGGTAAGAAATATTATTATAGAACTTAAAGCTGTAATAGCACTCGAGTTACTACAGGTAAGTTTACATTTCTCATTTTACCATTGCAATCATGCATTGTCGATTAATATTTAACATAGTAACTAAAGATCTCTGTAGAAATGCATCCATTAATCATGTGAGGCTAGAAAGGGAGGGGAGGAAGGGGATTCGAAAAGTATCACTTGGTGGTGTAATAAAGTGTAACGTGTATTAGATTTTTCATTGAGCGTGTTATTTGTAAACTTTTAATCGGTGCATTGCCTTGACTCGCCAACGGTCGAGCAACGGTTTTTCTCGCTAAAGGGAATATTCTGAAAAATTTTACTAACTCTAAAATCTCAACACATATAACCAGGGAGGAGTGTTAGAGCTTGTTAAAACGTGATTAATGGAAGACCCTAAAATATCGCTCATAGTCGGCCAAATTATTGAGTTTTAGTATCCTTTTTTTTTGGCCGAGGCCGTGAGTTTATCCTTTTGTACTCTAAAGAAATTATTATAGATAGTATATCTAACCTACACTATACCACTGCTGGGTAAAGGCCTCCCTCCATCCCTTCCATTGTTCTCAACTTTGAGCAACTACTTACAAATTTCCAAGGAAGACGTCTAAATTG
Source organism: Mythimna albipuncta (assembly GCA_929112965.1). Lineage (NCBI taxonomy): Eukaryota > Metazoa > Arthropoda > Insecta > Lepidoptera > Noctuidae > Mythimna > Mythimna albipuncta. Next base: position 18,469,938 of record OV815979.1, on the reverse strand, counting down.
TCCCACCATCTCCTTCTTGGTCTGTCGCGACCCCGTCGTGCGATTTCAAAGCACCAACTTTGTTTTACCGGCTCAATGCTCGATATGCACGCGGCAGACATGTCCAGCCCAGACCCCAGCTGGGCAGCCTTCTGATCCACGTCAGCGATCTGTTATGGATACTTTTGTTTTAAATGTGCAAAATATCTAAGTAAATAACAGTTAAGAGGACTATAAAGTAACACAATTTCAAACGCTGATTCCAGATTGTGGGCAGCGTGAAGACGAAGGCGGCCGCATCGTAGGTGGCACGGAGGCCAAGTCCGGCGCTTGGCCGTGGATGGCCGCCATCTACCTGCACGGCAGCAAGCGCCGGGAGTTCTGGTGCGGCGGCACGCTGGTGGGCAAGAGACATGTGCTCACCGCTGCGCATTGCACCAGGGATTCGAAGCAGAGGCCGTGAGTTTATCCTGCGTTTTATCTGTAAAATTATTGTGGTTTGACTTGACAGGTTTTGAACAGAAATAAAAGGTAATATCAGATCGCCATTGCGTTCTCCAATCGTCAAGTTTGTTTTGTAGATAGAGGTTAATTATGGTTCCAGTTCTAACGGGACTCATCCAATGGAAACAATGGGTTAAACCAGTCGGTACTGGCAAGCTTAGCCTAATTTTTTCACAACATTCGGTACTATTTTTCTCTTTTGCTTTGTGTTTGTTGCTGTTCTACTTTTTTTTACGTAGGAAATGATCAAATAACGTCTCCCGCTCTAGGTTGAACAGGCGGGAGAGTCAGCCTTTTAGAAACAATGTTGATTCAGTTGCACTTTGTGAGGGCCTGAGTAACTATTTAGAACAATCCGGAGCCCTGGCAGGCACCTAGGCTCCAAAAAATAAAAGTAAGAAAAAGAGAGAGAGGAGTAAGTAAGTTTACTTATTCTATTCTATCCTCTTCAATTTTGCTATCATCTCTTCTGAGGCACACGTGGAATACAGCACGCCGTGGACCAGTTTTGGTAAACTACCCATTACTCGCCTTCTTACGGTGGCCAGAAATTGCTCTGCGAATCTCGACGTTTTGACAAAGGCTACACACAAGTAGCCTTTGTCATTTTTTTTTTTTTTTTGATTAAATAACTAATCTTTCGTGTTCTCCCCAGGTTCCCCGCCCGTCAGTTCAGCGTCCGCCTAGGAGACGTGGATCTGGCGCGAGACGACGAGCCCTCGCGCCCCGTCACGCTGCGCGTCACGGCTGTGCGCGCGCACGACCAGTTCTCCAGGGTCGGCTTCTACAACGATATAGCTGTATTAGTGCTATCAGGTAAGAACACCAGCCCCCCTAGCCAAGTTACAACCGTTTCGCTTGCGCCGATCGCTTCGAGTTGATCTTGCCGCCAATTCTGACCACGTGACTGAGCGTTAAAACGACGTTAAGTACATTTGAAGCTTTCTAGAAGCGTTAACTATTGCAGATTAGAAACTTGGCTAAGGGTACAGGACCCCTACCACGAACTCCATTTAATTTATTTATTTATATTTACTTTATTGCACATCAAGATTAAGAATTTACAAAAAGAAACCATATATTAAAAAAACACACAATTGGCGGCCTTATCGCACCAAATGATTTCTTCCAGGCAACCTAGAATAGACATTGAAATTAGAATGGACCACGGAATGGACACATTTTCCGACCTGTAGCGACATCTATGGCGCCACATATGAACTACGAAATCCTGCATCACTTTGAGCATATACTGGCCGCTACCACTGGGTCACTACTGCTCTACACCAGGCCACCACTGCTGTACTGTATTTAGAATGAGCAGAGTCGGTCTATAACAATCCTTTATAATTTTTCCGTTCATTTTGATCGCCAACACGGGGCAATATATTTACAACAGCCCGAAATCATCTGTCGGGCAGTTTCCCACACCAGATATAACAACTGTCTGGTCAGGAGATCCTCCCTTTTCAACTGAAGTTTGCGGGACTTCATACTCTGTTTTGCATACCTTCAAAGACCTAAACTGAACTGTTAATGGGAGCTATATATAGGATCTTTAGCTCCGTCCCTCTTTCTCGCTCGCTCGACTTTAACACGTTGTGGTAAAGCCCTAGATCCAATTTTATTTGGATTATTGTAGCTTATTATCAAGACCCCTTTTTATTACATGGCTTCTGCCTTTTGGGAAATACTGGCGTGATATATAAAAACAGCTAAAACCAGGCTTAGTTCTACTTATATTAAACCTACTTGTTAGAAAGAACATGCCTATGTAATCCGGTGAAGATGTTTATGTTATTTATTGTACACAACTTATAGGACAGCTGATGTACCTAAATGAGCCCACAAACTCAAGCTTGATTTTATCGATATTATCGAGACAAAATTTATCCGAAAGGGCGCTCGAGCCCCGGTATGAAGGCTTGAAGGAACGGGGTGGGTCTTTTAGTCAGTAAGAGTCTGACACTATCTCCCGCTCTGCTCAAGAGCGGGGGATGTCAATGCATGATTTTTTCCCACCATCAAAAAAAAAAGATATTAAGTGCCAAGAACTGTTGTGTGGATAGTACAGTACAGTATTATATCATGTAGGGAAATGCTTGACAAGGCAACGTCGGAAAACTGGTTGAAAACTTATCGTCAAATTTTCCAAGACGCAGCGTCTGTTGAAAACGTGGCCGTGATACCACGACGCAGCACTCAACTCGGTCTAGCACCCTATATCTGTACGTCCCGGCAACTTGATTCAGCCCTGCCCTTGATGTCCTTCCCAGCAACGCTACAAGCTGAGGTCTGGACCCCACAGGGGGTGCCTGAGTGTCGCTAGTCGCTTAGTTTTAGGTTTTTTTTTAATAAACCTGACTGGAGTCTGGAGGTTTTTATTTATTACGGCTGCCATAGGCTAGTCGGCTTATATGACTACCTCATATGAGGAGATATGCGCAGATACCTGCGAAAACCGCGCAAAAAAGAACGTGCTCAGTAAGGCGCCGCACCGCTTTACGTTAACAACATCGCATTTTGGTAATGTGGCCAGGCTCTATAAGCGATGATTCACTAACCGACCCTTGAAACTCTTTCAGAAAACGTCCAAAAATCAAAATACGTGATCCCAATCTGCCTACCTCACGGAGAGCTGACGCGGCAGTCGTTCGACGGCTCGGTAGCTACAGTGGTGGGCTGGGGCACCACGCGTTACGGCGGCGGGGAGAGCTCCAAGCAGTTGGAGGCCAAGCTGCCGGTGTGGAGGAACGAGGACTGCAACCGCGCGTACTTCCAGCCCATCACCGAGACATTCCTATGCGCGGGGTACGCGCGGGGTGGGGTCGACGCTTGTCAGGTAAGCATTGATGGGATTTTTGCAGTATAATATCCCGTGCATTACGAGTGGCTCTCCTTCACCCACCTAAACTACAAAATAAACAACTCTAGTAAAAGACAGACGTAATGAACTAACTCAACAGTATAGCTAAGCATTATCAGCCTTATAATGTTTCCACTGCTGGGTCTCAGGCCCCCTTTCCACGAGACGGAATGGGGCCCAGGGCGGGTTGATGGATGTCACCTTTCTCCGAATTTTTGATTCTAGGATATTGACGATGTTTTCCTTCACCGTTTTGAGAGTAGTGGTATTTGGGGTCGAGGCAACACGTATTTTTCTTCTATTCAGTCCTGTCACCCGTCACGCTATCATTAACTCCCTTCTCACTTTGCCTGGACCACTTCGATCTTTTTATAAAATTGAATACGGTGTTTTTTATCCACATGGGGTTGGTGTATAATCCCATTTCTATTTCAGATACTTCTTTTTTCTCTCTCTCTCTCTTCTTTGCTCTTTCTTCCCATAATGTTACCAAGTGAACTCATAATAAAACCTACTTTTAATCAATCTTTCCAGGGTGACTCCGGAGGTCCTCTCATGCTGCAAGTTGGCGGTCGTTGGACACAGATCGGTGTGGTTTCGTTCGGAAACAAGTGCGGGGAGCCAGGGTACCCTGGCGTTTATACCAGGGTCACGCATTACTCCAACTGGCTCCAACAGAATACACTGTAACCATTCATTTACCGTTTTACCCTTTAATCACCCGCGTCAGATATGTCCGACAAGTGTTTAAATGTCCTATTCGCCATTGTTTGTGACTGGGCCATCTCTATAAGTGACAGAAGAGCTGACGAGATGTGCGATCCTGGCAAAATAAACGCGGGAGTGTCTGTCGGATTTATTCGACGTAGTTAAAAGATTAAGTACCGACAGTCAAAATATTTGTAAGTTTCTCTCTGAATAATATTTTAGAAGATAGAAAATAAAATTGGAAAATATTATACTTTAAAGATGTTGATAAATTGTTTTAGTGAAAATCTATTTGTAAAAATGGATTTACTTTATTATGTGGCATGTACAGTAGGTCGCATTTCGTTCAAAAAAAAAAAAGGCCAGTTCATACTGGTTTGGTTTCCATATACATGGCGGCGAAGATAGACTAAATTGACAGCAGTGGTTAATGCCCAGCTGTCAATGAGCAAAGCCTCGCTGTCATAAGATCATTTTTAGGGTTCCGTAGCCAAATGGCAAAAAACGGAACCCTTATAGATTCATCATGTCTGTCTGTCTGTCTGTCTGTCCGTCCGTATGTCACAGCCACTTTTTTCCGAAACTATAAGAGCTATACTGTTGATACTTTGTAAGTAGATGTATTCTGTGAACCGCATTAAGATTTTCACATAAAAATAGAAAAAAAGCAATAAATTTTGGGGGTCCCCATACATAGAACTGAAACTCAAATTTTTTTTTTTCATCAAACCCATGCGTGTGGGGTATCTATGGATAGGTCTTCAAAAATGATACTGAGGTTTCTAATATCATTTTTTTCTAAACTGATTAGTTTGCGCGAGAGACACTTCCAAAGTGGTAAAATGTGTGTCCCCCCCCCCCCCCTCTAACTTCTAAGATAAGAGAATGATAAAACTAAAAAAAATATATGATGTACATTACTATAAAAACTACCAACGAAAATTGGTTTGAACGAAATCCAGTAAGTAGTTTTTTTTTAATGCGTCATAAACCGAAAAAAATTCACTATTATTAAAACATCGATCAAAGTTACAACACATTACAAGACCTTTTATATTATGTTACTAGCTGCTAAGGAACCCTTCATGGGCGAGTCCGACTCGCACTTGGTCGGTTTTTATAACTGTCACTAAGTAGTCGGGTAGCTCCATTTAGTTAAAAATCATGATAATAGTTACGTCTAGAGTCTAGAGTGCAGTGGTAAAGTCTGTCTAAAAAGTCAAACGGTAGAATGAAATCTAAAGTAGTCAACACTGGTTAAATAATTAAGATTGATTAAGAGATCTTTATCATTGTTTACTAATTGAAGAACCTTATAAAAAGTGTCGAATATAAGTATTTTTTAAATAATTAAATATTATACAAAATTACTAAGTCGCTTGACTTTTACAGACTATACTAGCTCTTAGTGAAAATATTATCACTTCTTTCTTTTTCTATTAATTAAAAACAGGGGGTTTTTATCCACATAGATATTATGCCAACCCCATTATCATTTCAGGTGCTTTTTTACCATCTCCCATAATGTTACCAAATGAACTCATAATAAACCTACTTTTAAGTCGAGTAAGTAGATAAAATAAATAATTGTAATTATTTAATTCCAAACAGTAACTTATTAAAACAATCACTTGAAATCTTGCACTTAGTATTAATTAAGTAAGAACATGTTCTCTAATTAATTGTGAACTAACATTGTAATTATAAAGTATTGTGATACTGTTTTAACCGACTGTTAGTTTTAAGTCATAATAAATAAATTAATATTTTTATTACCCTCTTGTTTTTCTTTATTTCCCATTACTTAAATTATAACTTTTAATGGTGAATATATTTTTTTTTTCAATTTTGGTGTCGAAACCGTGACTTCAACTTTTGTGAAAATAAGGACCTGGGTCTCTTATTTTCACAAATGCTGAGAAAACTGAGGGAAAACAGTTTCTTCTCCTCGGTTTTCGCGAGAATTATAAGGGTCCTGGGTCCCTAATTTTCACGAAAACCGAAGAAAAAGTTTCGCCACCTAAATTGAAAAATGTGTACTTAGATGTATTCACTCATAACCTATACTCCGTGGCAGATCAGCCACGTATCAGATGCTACAGGCCTCCCGTACTATGTCAACAAGTCAAGATACCTGTGCCGTATGAAATACAACCAATTCCACATTCTCCATAAAGACAATTGAGGTAATACTGCCAATGAACTCTCATCTGTTCCGAGAATGAACCCATCGCTACATATAGGCTCCACATTCTGGTAAAAAAAATAAGTTAAAAACGATTTATATTAGCATAATTTACTTCAGGCCATAACTATTGACGAAAAATAAGGAGGGGTAGTCTGTATAATAAGTTAAACGACTTGGGTAATTATTAGTATTTAATGAAATCTGATGTTGTCAACACGGGTTAAATAATCAAGGTTGATTAAGAGATAGAGATCATTGTTTACTAATAGAAGAACCTTATAAAAAATACCGAATAAATATAAGTAGTTTTTAAATGATTAAATATTATACAAAATTCCCAAGTCGGTTGATGGAAAACTGGTTACTGTATTAAAATAAAAAACTTTACCTCACTTCTGTATCGTCAGTGCATTCTCAAGCATGTAAACTCAGATATAGGTACAAGACATTCTGACCTGGAATATTTGTTCCTTGCAGGAATCGAACACGCACAGCGTAGCAACTAATCGCTTAACCACTATTGCCAAAATTGACTGTTTGGCCCACTCATGTGCTCTATAGCTGGTATGGCACCAGGGGCGCCAGCTTTTAGAAAACCTCGTGGGTGCTCATTCTCATTTGATGACTCAAAAAAGTAATGAAGTTTGAGACGAAAACAGATACCGGTATCAGTGATATCCGTTGCGCACACCGTTATTAAATAATAAATTGAGACAACACCACAATACATTGTCCTGGTCGTAAACTAAAGTATTCCCTTGTACTATGGAAACCAGTAACAACAAAGTTACTACAATCACCCAGACGCAACACGAATGTCTTCTTCCATAATAAACATTTATATAGGTGCGGGAATCTAACCCGCGACTTTTACATCTCAACCGGAGCTCTAAACTACTGCGCTAAACGGGTGTTCGGGTAATAAAATATGCATCCCTATGGCGTATAGTCCCTTGAACCATCTGACCGAAAATATGTGAACGCAACTCTCGCACTCGCCTAGGCGGCAGTACGCAAATCTGTGCATTTATTTGCGGCCAGCAGTGCCCGGAAAGCGCTTTAAATCCGTTTTCTCTGCGAGACATTGATTGATTTACATATGCAATATTGACTTTGAAGAATATAAACCACCGATTTTTATGTGTAAAAATGTTTCTAAAGGTCCAAGCCGTTTCGAAGGAGTAGGGAAAAGTTGCGAAAAGTTGCGAAATTGCTAAATATATATTTTTTTTGACAAAAGTATTAATTGCACAAAAAATCAAATGTTGATATTATTGTTCATGAATCTATAATAAACATATATTTTTTTCAAACTAATTGACCCAGCCGTTACGGAGGAGTAGGCCTCAGAAAATCACTGTTTTATGGCTTTTTTCGGGCGCTTGGCCCTTAAAAGGCGATTATGATCTGTTTCTTGAACGAGTTCTATGAATGAAATCTATTCGCAGGGGTGCTCGCTCAGAGCATTAAACCGGTTTAATGCTCCAAGGGTGCTCGGCACCCACTGTTTATTTCTCATGAGTCGGCGCCCCTGTATCCCACGCAATTCATAAATTAATAAATCTGTAAGTGTTGGCCAATCATTTTTAAACCGAAAAATTTAAGAGAATTATGGAAGGATTTATAGCAGGAAACCGCATAATTATGAAACTGGGTTGAAGGGAAAGTACGTTTTCGCTTCGCACCATAGTTTAAAGAAATGATTTTCGAACGTAACTGTTAACGTCAACCACGAAAATAAATACATTTTAAACATGAAATCCATAGCCATCTCTTTTGCACAATATACGTTAGAAAGAGAAAATAAATGATGATGAGAGTCATTGACGTTGACGTAAGTGACGTTTTGACGTTAACCTATCGGCTAAACAAATTGACGTTACGTCGTGACTAATCTTAAGTTTTTATTTGATTAAAATAAATAAACATGTTTTAATTTCTATCAAACAGACTTAGAAATACATATTAAACTTTCCTAAAAGTCTTAATGACGTGATAGTGATAATTTTGGTTACAAAATCTCACAAAATGAAGTATCCGACATCACCTACTCCAGGGTCGAGTAGCTATCCAAACTTTCCTAGGAGTACGTCTCCTTTGCCAGCACCAGCTAATTACCAGCCCACGACGGCTAGCGCGGCTGTGAAGCGCTATAAGTACATCAAAAGACTGTTCCAATTCAATCAGATGGACTTTGAGTTTGCAGCATGGCAAATGATTTACTTGTTTGTCGCGCCACAGAGAGTCTTTAGGAATTTCAATTATAGAAAACGTAAGTAATGTGATTATGTGTAGTGCTATTAAAAGATTATACCTTCTGCTGGATACTGAGCTCCTATAAGAATATAGTAACTATTTCTTATCACTGTGGCCTATATAAATGGCTAAGATAAGCAAATTTAAAGAATTTCCCACCACTTTAGCTTTTCTTTGGCTTTTTTGATAGGCATTGCTTCACGGCATGCTTTTTGTATAATATAATGTAATTGTGACAAATAAGAAAATGAGTAAAACGAATTTTGTAGGCAACTCTTAGGCTTCCATTCATAGTTGCATTAGTGCTAATGGTAAATAGTATAATGTAATAAAGTAGTAAACAGTAGTTGTGGTACTGTATATAATAAACACAAGAACAAAGTGTATTTGTCTTAATAGGGTGCTGTTGGACATATTCTTATTTCTTAGTAAAGATAATTTATTAGTTTACAATATAGTTAAATTATATGTTAGTCTAATATACAAAGCTAGATTGTAATACAAATTGGGGTTTATCTTCTAGATGTACTGCAGGACAAATGCCAAAAAAATGTATTGCATTTGAAAACACCCTTTTTAATTCATTAAACCCCAAGCAAATGCCGGCGTTCGCGCACCTATTGTCTTTCTATTGTGTCTGTAATTTCCACGATTGTAAGGTTAAACCTCAAGCGAAAGCCGGCGTTCGTGCACCTATTGTCTTTCTATTGTGTCTGTAATTTCCACGATTGAAAGGTTAAAGCTTCCAGCAACAATTTTTAAAACAACATACATATAGCAATAAGTGTTGCTAAAACTTTTAAATGGTGACATGACAGTCTGTCTGATGCAATAACAGTATTCTTCATGCTTTATCATTTTCAATTACAGATACAAAATCACAGTTTGCCAGAGATGACCCAGCATTCTTAGTTCTACTTAGTATATGGTTATTCTGTAAGTATCTTAATTTATTTATTAATTAATTACTAAAACAAAAAAAAAATATTTCACATAAGTCTACAAGGGCATTTTTAAAACTTAAGTAGCTAGTTCCAAATTGGTTGTTGCCTAGGGAGATAAATCCATGGTTAATCTTTAAAAAAGTGGTTGATGTTACAATATTTCCATATTACAGTATTAATAGATATTAGGTAAGCACAATAAAAATATAAAAAAGGGATTTGTAATAGGAAGCAATCTAATAATTTGTGGAGTCCACAGTGTAATAAAATACGCCCAGTACTATCAGACATTACCTCCTACAAACAAAAATAAAACAGAAAGACAAACATTACCTCTTTATTATATTAGTGTATCTACACAGGTAAAATCTAATAAAATTATATACACCTAACAAACAGAGAGTTGTGGAGATCAGGTAATCACTCCTCACTTAAGTAGATTGCTGGTCAGCTTCTAGTCTAACCAGATAGATCGTAATCTGATGTACAATTCAAGATTGGAAAATTACCATGCAGATGACTTTTATATTAAAAAGTTTATTAAGATACTCGTAGGTATAGCCTGTGCAAGACATAAAGTATAGACAAAATTGTAGGGCCCAGAATCGAAATAAGATAAAATTAAATAATTGTTTTGCCTTAAAAGACTGACTTGCAAAAAAAAAAATTAGGCCATGTGCGAGTTGGTTTCGCGCACAAAGAGTAGCATACCGTCCTTAGGAAAATTCAGTAAAATAATTCCCAAGTAATCAAGCTAAGTTATTGAATATTGGTTAATCAATAGATTCCTACATTTCATATTTTTAAATACCTGTTTTATTCAATATTTTTTAAAGAATTATTTAAAAACTTAATATTTATTACTCGAAAATGAAGAAACAACATCTTTTTTTAATATTTCCAGTATCATCAATATGTCTGGGGCTGGCGCTAAGACTGTCTGCGGTGAAGGTGGTGTGGTTTGTACTGTTCGTCGTGTTCGTGGACTTCATCGGTGCCGGAGTCCTTGTGTCCACAATACTGTGGTAAGTATCCATCAAAAAATAAGAACATCTTTTGTGTTAAACTATTGTAAGTGGGGTTCGACATATTATCTGTTAGTTAGCTGGGAAACACCAGTTTCATCTAGTTTAAACTGATAATGTTAGGCGATTAACACACTGCCATACACCACACAGCGTACCGCGTTAATGCGTTATTTTAATTGCTTTTAAGTATCTCAGTTTGTATAAAGAACACTTACAGTCCAACACACAGAAAACGCATCCTCGCGCGTTCATTCAGATCACGCGCCTACAAGCGGAAAAACATGCGCAGACGCGCGTGGGAGCGAGGCGATACACAAGGTCACTGAGTCTCGCAGTGATTTTGGATGAGCTTTGAATGAAATGAGTCAGAGCCGCCGTGAATCCACAAAACGCAAGTATGCGCGTGAGTACGTAAAAAGCCGCACGATGATGCGGATCTGCATTCCCGCAAATACGCGCATAGGTGTGTAGGCACGCAACAAGCAGCGTGATGCGTGGCAGTGTGACAATCGTGTGGTGTGAAATATAATTTAATTTTTATATTTCTATCACCAACCCGCCCTGGGCCCGCGTGGTGAGTTACGGCCCATTCCCTCTCATAGAGAAGAGGCTTGAGTCCCAGCAGTGAGAACATTAAAAAGGCTGATGATGTGGATGATGATTTCTATGAGTTTTAAATGAGTGCAAGTCATACTAACCTTGTAATATTTCTCACGTTTGTTTTAAATGACAGGTACGTCAGCAACAAGTACCTGCGCCGTGACCAGGACGGGCCGGACGTGGAGTGGGGCTACGCCTTCGACGTGCACATCAATGCGTTCTTCCCGCCGCTGTCACTGCTGCACTTCTTCCAGATCGTCTTCTTTGAGAGTGAGTACTTGGTTCAATTTATTGACCAATCCGCACTGGGCCCGCCTGGTGGATTACGGCCCATTCCTTCTAGAAAGGAGGCGTGAATCCCAACAGAGAACACCGTGAGGATTATTTGCTTCCTCTTTTAATTATGACCATGCTATGGTTCCTATGGTTCGGTGGTGGCGACCTCTCGCACCGGTACAGGCCTTGATCTGAAGGAACGAGATGCGTTTGCTTCCTTCGGCGAAGCTGTTAAGCTAATGAAGGATACGGCCGAAACCGAGTGGAAACGCACATTATCACGTCCCAGCCGCTGCCACAGGAGACGCCGCGGGCGTTGGGAGTCGCAGGACAAACCCCGACCACCGTAGGCGCGGGTTTGCGGACGACGTGCAACGGGTAACTCCGACTGATGGTCCACGGAGAATTACTGAAAAGGAAACCGTACTCCTAAAATTTAAAGAGCAACTGAACACAGGTGGGTTTTAGTCAGTGAAAATCTGCCACAGAGATTACCACTAAAACCTACCTTCCATGTCCTCCATTTGCCTTTTGCGTTCCAGGACCACGGTAATTCTCAAAAATTTCCGCTTATTTTCCCTTAGACCCCTACGCAGTGCCGTAACGAGCCTTTTTGTACGCCCGGTGCGAGCTTCTAGAACTCCAACCCTAGAAAAAGTACAATACTAACAAAAAGTACTAGGTAGGTATATAATTTTTGCGCCCTATCCGGAACTGCGCCCTGTGCCTGGGCACCGCTGGCACCGCCCTATTTACGGCACTGCCCCTACTGCCTCAAACTTACCCCTTTAATACTTAGGCAATTCTAATAAAGTATGGTTTTCTTCTTTCAGACATACTGTTCCGCGACGGTTTCTTCTCCTGCCTGATTGCCAACACGTTCTGGCTCGCCTCCATCATCTACTACCTGTACATCACATTTCTGGGATACAGCAGTAAGTATCGCTTCTATAGAACGGTCGAGGGCAAAAATATGTGAGCACTTGCGAGATTTAGTAAAAATACTCAGCAAAATGTTGAAATAATAATAATAATAATAATAATGTAAATCATTACCGACAGTAATGATTTAGCGAAGCCTCGCCGGCACGAACCCGGCGTAAGCTAGCGGACCAATCCGCGCGCTCCACTGTGCGTAGGAGCGTGCGGATTGATCCGCTTGACGCTTGAGTGTGACAGGTGACAGGACAGAATGAAATAGACAAACATGGCGGAATTAAAATGAGTTTCTATTTTGATAAACAGTTTTTACCCACCTTACCGTTTAAATTCATACTGTATCTGACCGTGTCAACATCAGAACTCAAGCCACCCCAATATCGCTAAGTGTTGACATATTTTTGCCCAAGACTGCCAAAAGAACTAAAATTCAAATTAACCTTTCAGATTACGGAAAAGTTGTCGATTCAGGTAAGTTTGAACCTTATAGCGGCACGAAATATGTGGAATATGCTCCTGCCGTGTTACATATAATGTATTAGCGAACCAGTAAGCTCTATCTGCACCTACTACCACCCTTTTATTTTTGGGTGGAAAATTATCATTGTATGCTACAAAGTCAAAGATTTATTTGCAGATAAATATGGTTACAAGATAAGTATGGTTATGGCTACAATAGTAGCTTAACATATTTAATCATAATACAAGGTGCAGTTTTAAAACTGCGCAATATTTTAGGAGGTTGTAATAAAACTCATAAATAATTATGTGAAAAAACGATACCTGGTCAATAATCAGTAATACTTGTTATTTTATTTTTTAATTATACTAAACTAATTTGATTGATCGATGGCCGCGGGGGCGTGGCTAGGGTTTGGCGTGCGGGATGATGATTGGATGATACATTATTTATGAAACTATTGTTGCGAGTTATTGTGTGTGAAAACGCCCTTTATTGTTCCGTGTTTGTGTGTGTGAAAGAAAGCGCGGTTATAAGGCAGGTATCAGACTGGCTGTTTTTTAAGAAACGTAGTTCACACATGCCGATTTCCATAAATAAGAAAAAAAAAAAATAATTACCTTCTCATTTTATTATTGATTCGGGTCGAGAATCACTAACATAATTACCTCCTGAAATATTTTGCGGCTTCAAAACGACACCTTGTATAATGAAATGCAAATTTTAAAAATAAAATTAATCAGATATTTATTATTTCATAACTCAAAACATGTGTTTCAATATTAAGGGCCAATTTTGAAATTCCATCTTTTTTGAGTTAGGTCTCTTTAGATATCAACTTATCTCGGTTTAGGTGAAGCGAGAGAGTGTCAGACTTATACCACCTGAGTTCCTCCATAACAGAGTACAATACTGTACCTCAGACCTAAACAATAGTAACTCCACTTTTTTGAAAATATTTTTTTTTGCACTGTTAAAATCGTAAGAACCAGTTCTACGTAATGGTATAGGGCATGAAGTCCTACGACGTCTAGGAAGAGAAATATCCAATCATATATGACAAAAACATATCGGGTATGGAACTTAAAATGATGATAAGCTTGTTAACTCCTCAGCTTTACGCGCACTTAATGTTGTTCTAAACCTTATTGTAATTATGTGTAATCTATACTAATATTATAAAGCGGAAGAGTTTGTTTGTTTGTTTGTTTGAACGCGCTAATCTCTGGAACTACTGGTCCGATTTGAATGATTCTTTCAGTGTTGGGTAGTCCATTTATCGAGGAAGGCTATAGGCTATGTTTTTTTCTTTTCAAAATTAGGGATCCGTAATAAAATTGCTATTTTGTAACACAAGGTGTAAAATCGAAATCCTATTTTTGCGTGCGCTGCAAAAACTATTGACAATAGAACAAAATGATGTACGATGGTGTTGTAGATTCCATTAAGACCTACAAAAAAGTCTGCGAGAACATATATCTAGCTATCATGGTTTAATCACAATAACCGATTTTGTGTTCAAAATAATTATTAACCCGTCTGAAGAAAAAAAACTACGTTAAATATGTATCGTAATATTAATCTTTATCGAAATTAAGCATTATGTTATCAAGAGTATTTATGTAGAAGTAAAATACTTTTTGTATCATCTCAATCGGATATTTCGTTTAAAAGTTATCACGTAAGATGTTAAGAGTTGGTACCTATTAATGAGTTACGGGGCCATAGAGTTTTTTATCAACATAAAATCCTGTAATAATCTTTTTCGAAATATATTTGTTGATGATTGTAAGTATATGATCTTTGAAGAGTATAATAAATACATTTATGAACGCGGTAATCTTGGGAAATACTGATCTGATTTGAAAACTGTTTAAATATTCAATAGTCCATTTATTGAGGGAGGCAATTATATTCAATATTTTATCTCGGTATTTCCACGGAAACGAGAAAAACGCGGGTGAAACCGCGGGGCACAGCTAGTACATAATAATTCCATCTAATAATTATAAAAAATACAATTGAGTTTGTTTCAATATCTTTAAAGCAACTATGTCAAAAATACATTTAAAGTTTCTATCCGCGCGTTTTTGCTTCTCTTGTAAAATTTACTTTTTGGCACTTACTGTTGTTTACCTCTGAGGTACAGTAATGTTGTGTGTTTATGTCAAAAACTAATCGAATTAAGATTTGTCGTTTTAGCCTGTGTTCTGTTTTAGTTGTGAAGTGTGTGATGGTGTGTACGTGTAGGGAAAGGTGAGTATATGTGTGACAGTGTGCATGTATAATAAGGTGGGGTGTGGGTGGGGTAAGTGCGTATGCGCATGTTTGAGTGTGTGTGTGTTAGCGAAATCAGGGTGCGTGAGAGATTAGGTGATGTATGTAAGTAGAGACTCCGTGTAGGCATAGTCCCTCTCTGATAGCCACTCTGTTACTATAGTTTTAAGAGCGTTAGCGTTCAGTTTTAGGATTTCGCCAGCCAATTCGCACTTGACTGGTTTTTTATTTGGATTTTCCCTTGTCTTCCAGATCTCCCGATGTTGCACAACGCGCGCGTGTTCCTGCTGCCGCTGCCGATACTAGTGCTCACCTACTTCATCACCATCATCATGGGATGGAACCTCAGCGAAATGCTCATGTATTTCTATCTGATGAGAGTATTACACTGATCTACAAAACATATTGCATCACTTGGAAAAGAGGGTAGAAGAATATTTCTTATGAAAATGTTGTGTGGGGTCTCTGAGGTTAAAATACCAGCTGGGAACTGCTGAAACTGGGCAAATTAAAGCTATACAGGACGGATAGCACCCATCTTCTTTCGCAACAAAACATTTGGGATATTTACCAAATAAAAACCAATAATTATTTGTGGTCCGTCAGTTACCAAAAAAATATTGGTAACTTTTTTCTTTTTACCAATTTTATTTATTTATTAGGTCTACCAACAATTGTGTGTAACAATCAAATTGTAATCAAATTGTTGTGTAACAATTTGAAACAAAAATACTATACCAAATCAATAAAAAATTACAAAGATAAATAGCACAACATTCAATGCAGATTATTTCAGATTCTGATTCGCACGGGTGTTACAAATTATTGTAATTTTCAACTTTACTGTATAATGCATGTATTAACTTAATTAGCCACAATAACTCTATCTATTGGTGAAAACTGCCTAAAAATTCCTTCAATTGTTTCTGAAGTTTAGCGAACAGACAGACGCGTACTCTGTTCGTTATACGTAAGAATAAGTCCTCTTCTTCCTGCCCTTGTCCCATCTTATTTGGGGTCGGCGCAACACGTTTTTTTCTTCCATTCTACCCTGTCACTCGTCATGCTATCACTAGATAACTTCCTTTTCTTTCATATCGCTCTTCACGCAATCCATCCATCTTTTCTTTTGCCTCGCTCTCCCTCTCCACCCATCCACATGTATACTCATAACTCTTTTAGTAACATGCATTTCATCCCGATATACGTAAGAACAAGTAAGGATGAGAAAAAATACAATATGTGCCCAATATGTTTTGATGAGCTAACTGATGGACCGGATAGTTTTTTTTTTAGGAATCCATCGTTTGGCTTAAGATGAATACTCCAGGGCTATAACTCATTTTCGACCAAAGTGGCGGTTAAGCGATTACCTTTCCACTGTCGAGTAGAAAATTAAAAAAAAAAAACTTTCGTAAAGAATTTCGCAAGCTACCCTGTAACCGGCTAGTCTTATCTAATTTTACAAGTGATGCATTTTTTATACAGAAAAAGTACTGTTACACTTACTATCATAATTAAAAAACGAGGGGTAAAGAGATCTAGTGTCAAATTTGAAAGACAACGCAATACTGAAAGTTTATAAGCTGAAGAGATTATTAATTGAAGTGATGGATGACAAGAAACGATTAAATCCTATTGTCCACGGACGCGTAGCTTCTTAGACGCGTATTCGTCATTATACGCTAAGTGCGCCTCACGTCGATTCGTTACCGCTTCGTCAACAGTTTCAGCTTTGTATGTAAACTTCACGCAGGCGCACACAGCATATAATGACGAATATGCGTGTATGAATCAATAAAGTCTAAATTGAATCCATATTCAACACCACTACGAGTATTCAGTGATATCTTGTCAAAGATGAATCAATTAGATTTTGTATGATAAATAATCATAGCATTTATATTGATTTTGCTAGAAGCCTTGCAAGGCAAGCTCTTGAAATGATTCCTAACGACTACTGATATTACTTAATAAACCACACTGAGCAATGTAACATAATGTATTACAATTATTTTGGTAAAATTACATTATTTTGTAAATAGTAAAATAATTAATATTTTATAAGAAATAAATTAAAATACGTTAATCTGATTATATTTCATTTATTGAATCTAAAGTTATACATGAGTCTTGATATATGTGATAGAGTATTGTCTACAAAATAAATAATCACGATTCTAATCATCATCAAGTACTATAACTTCATCGCTGGTGATAGGTTTGGGTCTCTCAGTGAATGGAAGTTGTTTTTTAGCTTCTGGTTTCTTCATCCCTTGCTTAGGTACCGAGGTCTTAGTGATGGTCAGTGAAGATGGCAGCTTACTGATAGAAGCGTTGATCTCGTGGCTCTTCGAGATCGGGAGGTGTTTCTGCCGCTCTGCCAACTTCTCCTGCAGTGTCTTCCCCGGACTGACCTGCTGGTGTGGCATGGGAGGTTTAGTGTGTATAGCAGAACCCATAGTGGATGCTGTGGACATGTGCGCCTGCGCTGGCATCGTGTGCGACGAGTGTATCGATGAGTGCGCCGCCCCGAACGATGACAAATTAGCAGACATCGAGGCAGGCAAGTTCTGAAGCACTGTTCCCATACTTGGAGTCATAGGCGTCGAATTAGACTTCTGCAGCGCGCTTACTGTATTTGTAGACGCAGCCTTACTTACAGGAGGCATTGCCGGTGCAGTGAATGACTTCGACGCCTTCATCTGTGGGTTCGTTTGAGGCCTCACCGACCCGGGCTTTGGACCCCGCTTTTGCTTTTTAGCAGGAGGCATAAACGATGACGAGAAACTCTGTCCTAGGAACTGACGATAGAACTCAGCTTGGAATGAATTCTGCAGAGTACTCTGCAACGCGGTCTGCAATGACGGGCCGTAAGCTAGAGCGTTTATGTTGGATAGGTAAGATAAGGAGAGAGCCGCTGCAGCCTGCTGCATCGGGTCGTTTAACATCGGCATGAAGCTCTGGAACGCGGCGGCCATGTCATGTGCAGACATCTTCGGTAATGCTGAACTCGCCGTAGATGTGGAAGGCTGTGACGCCTTCTGATCCGGCTTCGGCGGATTTGGAACAGTAGAAGTCGTAACCTTCGCAGTCTCAGCGACGGCAGCTTTAGCAGCTTGCTTCTTCTGAGCGTTCTGACTCTTGTCCAGACTGGCCATCGTCGCCTCGTGTTTCAATTTTTGAGTCATCTTCTGACAGTATTTCATGCTGATGTCGACTAGGTTAGTGTTTTCAGCGATCGTTTCACTTGTAGCTAATTTATATCCCTCGATTAGTAAGTTAACGAACTGTTTCGAGTTTGGCTGTTTTTGAACTCTCTGGTATGCTCTATAGATATCCAACATCAAACTGTTCAGCGCTTGCCGCTCCACCTCATTGCTCTTCAAGTCAGCTTGCTGGCTGAACTTTGTCAGTTGTCCTTTCAGAGATTGGACAGACAGTGAGAACGCTTGCTGAGCCAATTCTTCTCTATCAAAGTCGCGCAGGTACTTCTTGTCAGGATCAGGAGTTCTCTGCAAGTGCAAACTCAGGTCCAATAGTGTTTTGTGATCGTCGATCTCTTTCAATATCTCTAGTGTAAGAAGAACGGAACGATTCATGTGGAAAATAAAGCCCCCAGGTCTGTCTACTTCTTGTGAGGGTATCTTCCAAATGTTGTTGAAAAAGTTGGAGGGTTTCCTTTCGCTGAATAGTCCCCCTAATTTCTGGCCCGATCTAGATGTGAAGTTGGATAGCATGAGATCTCGACACCTTTCGATGTCTTTACCCTTTTTGTAATAAAAGTGATAGTGAGCGAGTCTGTAAATAGCCTTGTAATGTGGCGGGAAGCGACTAGCACAGTCTTCCAACGCGTCCAAGCACGCTGACACAATTTTCATGATCTCTTCATCTGTGAGAGGTTTCGAGTCGTTGGACGACTTGGAGGCTTCGCTGTCGCTGCTAGAGTCGCTGCTGCTATCTGACGAGGACTCGCTGGAACTAGAATCAGATGATGACGAGGAAGATGTACTGCTTGAACTATCTTCTTTCTTCTCGGCATCCGTTTCCTCTTTTTTCTCTTCGGAAGGCTTTTCTGTTTCTGGTGTTTTTTCTTTGACAGGTTCTGCTGGTTGTGGGGGCGACGGCAGTGTTGTTTGCGGTGACTTTTCATCTATAACAACTATATCTTGTTTATTTTCTTCTACGGTGGTAACGAGTTTGGCTTCAGTCGCTTCTGCACTCGGTATAATTGGTTCTTTAGGCGTTCTTTCCGTGTCGTAGGAGGCGGACCGCCTCACTTTAGCCGCTGCGGCTTCCATCTTCAGTCGCTTAGCTTCATGAGACTCCTCTTCACCAGCGTCGCTGATAGATCGCTTGAGGATGTTGGCTGGGTGAACTGGCTCAGCAGGTTTCGGTTCTGTGTTCGTTTCTATATCTCCTGCACCATCTTTTTTAGTCTTTCTATTAAAAGGACCTTTCTTCCATTCTTCAATACACGACGAGAAAACCTTGCCCACAGACGCAGGTATAGGCTTGTTTTCATGTTGCTCTATGTATTTTAAAATAGACGCATGAATCCGATAGTGTACCTCTAACACTTCTATGCACAAATGAGTTGGTGTATTGTAGTTAATCTTCAGAGGATACGTCGCATCATTTTCTTTCAAACTCTTCGCAGCTTTCATGTAATAATCTAGGTATACAGATGGTGGCTTATTGCGTTTCTCGCCCACTTTGCCCAACATGTAGTAAAATTGCCACATATCGTCATCCGTGCTGCTATTTGGATCGTAAAGCACGGTTATGAAACATTTCTGAGTCGTATCCAACATGTCTTCCTTCTGTTTCTCCAGAGACTCGAAGTCTTCCATGCTCAATGACTCGCTTGCCTGCTTTAGTACTCGAGAACAAAACGACTGCACAGTGTACGCGAACATTCCGTACTCCGTCCACATGTGCATCAGCGTGGGATCTAACTCCATAGACCTCTTAAAACATCGTATCACACACTTTGCAGGGTTCAAATATTCTCTTTCATAGTTGATGAGATTTCTACAACAATTTAACACTAGATCTAAAGTGACAGCTTTTGCTAAAGAGATTCTCGCCCACGACTCTACTCTGTCATTGTTTACGGCAACATCCAACATGTTAAACTTTACTCCTAACTTGACTTCTTCTTTTTTATAATAGTAATCACCGAGCAAGAAGTAAATATCCTTCATTTTGTATGGTAGTAGTGACGGAGTATACGGCAGTTTCTCTTCCATACCCTTGATGAATTTGTCGATTTCTGGAAGGTATTTCTGAGGGTCGCATTCCGGAGGCAGCAGCGCAAGTATCTTATGGAACAACTGTTCGGTATCAGCAGTAATGCCTGGAAGCTTGCCTTCTAGAGCTGGTAACATCGGCGGTCTAAAGATTTCGTACAATTGCTGTGCTCGTTTCCAGTCTAAAGTAGATGGTGTAACATTGTGATCTACAAGATACTTCAACTTATTTTTTCTTCCAGGATGCCCAAATAAGCAGAAAACACACTGTTCCATGTACTGGACCACCTGATCGAGACATTTGGCCAATGACGGCGATCGTAATCTCGGCACCACCGTGTCTAACGTAAAATAGAGTAGTTTTCCTTCAGACTTGCAACACCAACCTCTCTTGCCCAGCTGTTCATGTGCAATAAACAATACTATTAAAGGATTAGGAACTTCATCACACGCCACTTTCTCTTTTTCTACTCTAGCCCTCCCTTGGTCCTCTTCCCTTTGCAATATGTAGTGCACAATGATCCATGGTATGACAGTGCCAAAAGGCATTTCAGAGGCATTTGTCTCTACTTGGTGACCAATTACTCTAATGAGATCTTCTAGACCCTGACTAAGTTCCTTTGGAGACACAGTATCCAGACAAGTTAGGCCTTCCGTCGTGAGTATGTGTTCCATGCAACAAAGTATCTTAACAACTGTTAGGGTCCACTTATCGTACTCCTGAGATCCTGTGGTAAATCTAAAGTAATGCTTCAGAGCTTCGTGTAAGCAGATCAGAGACCATTTGAAGCATTCATCTGGCTGATCTAAAGCCCAGTATGTGTCCAATATAACTGCTAAATGTACAGCAAAATCTAGAGAAACCTCTTCCTCATTCCTAGCCATAGTTTTGCAGTGTTCAAAAGTATCAATAACTATTGATAAAACTTCTTCATAGTTTCCTCTCTCATATGACTCCATAACAGTAGAAAGTTTCTTATTTCTCTCAAGAAACTTTATACCAGCTAAAACTTCATTCTCATTGACTTTTGGTTTAAATGTAAAGTTGACAACATTTAAATTGTATGTGTCATGGTGTTCTCCCATGGCTTCGAATTCATACTGAAGCTGGTACAGGCAATCAAGAGCAAACTCATTGCATTTATTTAACAATTGTATGTGGAGTTTGACCCAGAGATAGCGGAGTGTCAGTTCTAAGCACTGAGTACTTTCGAAAATGTGAGGCTTTAAACTTAATGTAATGCCTATGGTTTCAATCACACTTAAATCATGTTTCTGTCTGTCATCAGTTGAGGTTGTGTTAAATTTCTCATTGACCGAAAACTCTTCTACCAAAATGTTGACTGTAGTGTAGTGTAACAGCTCTTCATCATTGTCACCGGTGCATGTTGGTACATCAATATGATTCGAATAACATTTGTTAGCTTCAATATATAGTTCCGGGAGGTCCTGTGGCCATTTCTCTCTCCATTTAACAGCTAAAATACTCAGATAATCTTTCAAAATATCAATTATATCTCTTTTGTTTTCTGTATACCGATTTATGAAATTCTTGACATCTATTTGTTCATCATCTGATCCAAAATACTCTTTTACTTCTTCAGGTTTTTCTTTCTCTTCAAATAATTTATCGATATCTGATGTGTCTGGGGACACTTCTCTTGCTTGATTCTCCTTCTTCTCAACCATTTCAGGTACTAAAGAAATGGGCACCATTTTTCTCAATGTCTCATAGATGTTATCATCTTGTTCTTTGTTATTTATAGGTTTCTTTCGTCCAGATCTCCGCTTTGTGCACCATTCCCACATTTCTAAAAAGCTAAGAGCACTACCTCTTCTTCTAACTGGGCCTTTCTTGGCCACTTTACTATCAGAAGGTGCATCGGGAGTTTCTGCAACCATTTCAGCATCACTCTCAATCTTTTCCGTATCAGTTGTTGCTTTGTCTTTATCAGATAAATCATTGTTTTCATTCTCCGATACATTTTCTGTATTCTTTTCAGTTTCTGTTAAAGGTTCTTCAGTCTTATTTTCTTCTGGTTCTACTTCTGTAGTTTTGGGCTCTTCACACACTTCCATTTTTTCTTCTTTATCTTCCTTCTCAAAAACAATTTCAATTTTACAAGCATGACTATAGTAATGCTCCGACATATAGTGATGCATTTGAACAAGAGAATCTCCAACTGATTGCCAACTTAAATTGGTAATAGGTTTCACCAACTTCAGTTCAGGCAAAACATATTTAAATTGCTCAGCTCTCTGTTGCTCAAGAAATATAGCATTGATCTCCTCCGCTTCTTTTAGGAGTTTCTCAGCTTTTACCTCATCAATTGGTTCATCTTCTTTTTCATTCCACTTGTATATGGGATTTAAGTATTCCATAAAGTCTCTTATGTAAGGATAGACTGTGAATATATGTTTTCTATATGCAAGGCCTCTCAAGTATCCCGGGTCTAACTGAAGTGCTTCATGTATAGTTGAAATACATTCCTCTTTGTAGTCTAGACCGAGGAGCAGTGTGACGATCTTGTCGAGGCAGGGCCAGTGGCGAGGGTTGCGCTCCGCGCCGCGCTGGAAGGCATGGAGCGCCATTTCATAGCGTTTGACGCGCATACAGAGCTGTCCTAAGCGGTGCCAAAGAGTCACGTCTGTGTCGTCTAAATCTGCAGCCGCACAGTACGCCTCAATAGCCGCGTCTAAATCTTCCGATGCAGTTAACATCGTCGCTAGATTTTTATATGATAGATACTTTAAATTAAACAAAGGGCCAGGTACCTTCTCCCCTTGAGCCGGTTTCTGAACATCGTATAGCAGTTCTGTATCAAGAAGGTCCTTGAGTAATTGAGTGGCATCTTTTAGATTACCTTTTCTTTGAAGCTCAAGTGCATTCGCGTATTGTTGCAACGCTATTTGTTCGGACGCCTCCCGTGTCACTTCCTCTTCGGATCCGCTTTCCTCCTCCGATTCCTCATTTAATGCTGATATTTTTATCATCTTGATATTTGATTCAAGTTATGTGATCATTGATTTTCGAATAAATAAACAGCGGAACCCGGCTCAACGCCCGCTTCGATAACACTTACTTTGACATTTGTTTTGTCATATTTGACAATTTGAAATTTCGATAAATTTCAGAAACGTTCAGAAACTAATAATATAGCAATTATTTACTAATTGTCGCTAAAGCTTCAAAGGAAATCAAAATACAGAAGGTAATCAGTACATATGTATAAAAATAAATTGTATATATAATAGTTACGTACTTACAATAAAATAGTTAATATAATTATGTCAATACAAAGAAATAAATGGTCATAATATGAGGTGAGATAGTGGTCAAACGCAATTACTACGTTAAACGCATGAATAAAAAAAAATATAACAAGATCTTTGTACATTGACCTCCACTATTTATCACATTATAAAGGTCAGTGTCCTTGTAGGTAACTGGAAAAGAATAAAAATCATCATCATTTTCAAAAAAAAAATTATTTGCTGCCGAAGATTTTATATAATTATCCTACTTTGCTACTAAGAAATAAGGAAAAAGGCCAGTCAATTTCATTTGCGTGTGTGAAGAGAAGGTAAAGACGAACGCGTGATTTTACCTACTCTGTGACAAATTGACTGTCACTGACACTTGACATTTATCTGTCAAAATTTGACAGACAAATGTCAAGTGAAGGAGATTGAGGTTAAGTGGTTGTGTTTCCAAAAATATTTAAATTATAAACATAATACATATAAAAGTGCATCGAAAATCATGCTATCCCAGAATTCTTTACTAAAGCGTACCTGGCCCATGCTCGTACAATGCGCGGAAGCACACCGAAAACCTCGATGGCTACCAGTCGCGAAAAGTAAAATCTATCGTATACCAAAACGTCCTGAAGTATCGGAAGAGGAGCGTTTAGAACTTCTGCGTCTTCACAATAACTATAAGACTCAGATGCGGTCTATAAGAAGGTTTTACCATGAGGAAATGATCAAGGAGAAGTCGACGAGAGAGAGTGCAAGTTCGGAGATGTCTCAACGCCTGGAGGCCGAGGAATGGGCTCGCTGCGTGGACCTGAATGAGAAGTGGAATGCGCAAGTTGCTGTGGAACGTGAGCAGAGGAGGAAGCTTGAGGTGGCCGCGCTTGAGGAGTACGCGCTGAAGAAGATGGAAGCAGATGACATCAAGCTAAAGGAGAGGATTGCTAAAGCTTCAGAGGAAATCAAAATACAGAAGGTAATCAGACAAACTCATCTCTAAATCTGTCTAAAGTATACTTCTTCAATTCAGGCACATTGCCTTTCTCTGTGACTGCCTGTGATATCAGGTGGGATCGCAGTCAAGCACTAGTTTATCTGAATTAATAAAAAAAAAAAGATATGTAACAATAGTTTTGTTAAGAAGCTCGTATAAAACCCTTTTATAAATAACTTCTGCTAGTGGCTTTACCCAGGTGACAGTAGAAAATATATGCCTAAGTTATAATGTAGCATTCAGTAGTGAAAGAATTTTTAGAATCATTCTGTGAGTTTATTCATTACAAACAAAAATATAAATCTTATCACTGCATAATATTAATGTACGTTTTAAGTCCCATAATTTTAAATATTTACAAAAACATACTTATTTTTCCAGGAACTGAGTTCAACATTCATAACACCGGAGAACCTCGATGCTGCCATAGACCACGCTCTAGCCAACCCTATAGACTACAACTTTGCCATAGACTTGAAGGGCAACAAGTACGAGGGCAGAGACACACAGATCCAGTTCACTAAAGATAAGGAAGATAAGGCTGCAAGTGCTACTGCCTAGATAATGGACTAGTATGTTTTGTAAATAATTTAGGTAAAATAAATTTTATGTAAGAATTTGTTTCCTTTTTTTAAACTATTTCTCAAATTACTTGTATTTTAAGCCAATCTCGCCATGAGCTACTATTCCATTTAAACTTTTTGACTGCTATGTCAAAAAAGCAAAATGTGCTCTCACAGCCAAAGGGCAACATAACAATTTCTTTCTTGTAACAACACAATTAACTCTTTGAATGCCGTAATTAGAGACACAATAGAAAGACAATTGCTTATGTCGAACTGTGTAACATAAGACATTCAAAAGGGAAAGCAATATTTTTTTGCTAATATTTATTAGCATTTAAATATGTGATGTAGTTAGGCTTGTTGAGAAAATATGGAAAAAAAAAAAAATTCATTCAGCCGAACATTGAACCTCTTTTTTTTGAAGTTGGTTAAATATATTGATACATACGTTGAAGTAATGTAGGTATCAATATATTTTGATCCAATACATCAATTTATTGATACAAAAATTTTCAATATTGAAAATCACATCAATAACAATGATTTTCAGATGTATCATGCTCCACTCTTTTTTATAAAAATATTTGAAATACTAGTTACTTCGTCGTTTATTTAATATCTAATTTGAATACTGTTTTCTGCAAAAGATTTCTGTTTATTGTTATTTGTTTGATTTCCGTTTGTTGTTTGTTTAGTATAAAATAATGTACAAATATACTGGCAAGTACTTAATTCTGCAGGAGCGTAGCTATCGCCGTATCATTGATACAGGGCCCTCTGGGGTACAAGGGCTCCGAAGTGTACAAAAAATCATAAAGTTATCATTCTGGTCATCTCCATCCTGATATATTACTTCTCCATCTCAGTCTTTGAGGATGTAAGTTGAAAAAACTGCGTAAAAAAAGCGGCGTGATATCTTTAGTGACAAAAAGCAGTGGGTGCTTTCAGTCATCAACATCTGCTTATAGTCTGGAATGACTGATTGAAGGTTAAAAAAAAGTTAAACAATTTTTTTATACAGAGCCCCTTTGGGACTACCTACGCCACTGCAATTCAGGCTACCTCTTTTTTAGGTGGGACCGATGACATCCCTCGCTCTTGCACTAACTTCTGACGTTTTATAAGTGCCCATGTAGGCCTATGTGAAATAAAAATATTTTTGGTTTTTTGTTTTGTTTTTTTTGTCTTGAACAGAGCGGGAGATAGTGGCAGACTTTTACTGACTAAAAACCCACCCCGTTCCTTCTTTGCCTTTCATACCGGAGCCGAACCTTCCTTTCAGAATCTCCCTTGGCCCCAGTAGGCTTCGACCCTTCTGGGCCCCTACGGTTGGCTGACAACTCCTTGAGGCGCGCGTGGAACATACGCGCCGTCGACGTCTTGGGCTCGGTCCGGACGGTCGGACGCAAGCCCGCAATTCAGTAGCCTTGGGACATAGGTTTCACGAGCTAAGCAATAAAATCGCCGTCAATAATATTGAAGCATTTATTAGTGGTGGCTAGACGGCCATGTCCTGGAACATGGCCTCCCAGTGCGGCACGAGGTTGAGCTTGTGCTGCAGCGCGCCCAGCGCCACCAGGCTCGCCGAGCGCGACGCGCTGTCCGTGCCCACCGACATCACCTCCTGGTGGAACGCTGCCTTCGTGCCCATGCACACCTGGGTGGCGGAGGAAAACAAAACATTGTAATAGTCTAAAACTGACGTGTTGTTAAGTAACTTTTTGTATCTTGTTTGTATATTTGAGTCGTTGTCCTGCCCGAAGCAGAAACGTAGCTAGCATCAATATATTAGTACTACGCACTAGATTAGGCGTGCCGAACACTCACTTCAGGCGACTCAGGCGTAACGTAGACTGTACACCTTGAACATTACACTATGTTGAACGAAACGCGTAAGTGCCACGAAATTTATGGCGCTTAAGACATTTTGGTCACGAAAAAAGTATCCTCTAAAATCTATCTTAGCGCGCTGCATGTTTTAATAGTTCTGTTAGACGACATATGCCAATGTAGCGTTGCAGCGAACTTTTGTTTTAACTTGTCAGTATTTTGACAAATAGTTTCCATGAAAGGTCCTTGTCTATCACTAGAATACTAATATACTATACTAGAAGATACAAATATTGTGACCACCCTTTGTTTGAGATCCTAAATAAAAAATTTAAAAAATATAGGTCGATGATAGCTAGGCGTGGGCGAAGAGGCCCCTCATCCATTGTCTCGCACCCAAAGGGGACCCGCACAAATGGCTATTTGAGAACACAGGTTTTAATTGATAGGCTTGCGTTGCTTATTTCACCTGATGGTAAGCGACGATATGCTCGTTAGAACACTGGGTTGCGACAGTTGCTGATTCATTTTAGAAACAAAAGGGCCTAGCTAATGGGCCCTGCCTCGCCCACCTCTAAATTAATCCACGATGCGCCTCTGGCCCAAAAGCTGACCTTTCGTCAAAAAAATAAAATTGAGAACCAAGCTTGAATCGTATTTTGAAATCATCCAAAGCCCGCTCAAATATACACGCAAAACATCAACCAAATCGCTTAAGCCATTTAGGAGTTAAGTGACACACAGACGTACAGAAGACATTAATTGTCTGAGATGTGTGAACTGACACACGGTCCCATAATTCGAAGACGTGACATCTACCAATCCACACTGGACCCACATGATGAGTTTCTGCTTACTACCTCTTCTAGAGAGGAGCCTTGAGTCCCAGCAATGGAACCATTAAAAACGTAGGCTAATTATGCTTATGTATGCGTGACATACTTACTTCAAACATAGTATCCCCAAGAGCTAAGCTGACTCGTCCAGAGCGATGTACCAAGAGCTTCCCGACGCGACCCTCTTCTAAATCTGACAAACGACATCTGTTGTCTACCTGCAAAGAGAAAGGAAGTATTTCAATTAAGTAGCTATAATTACACTCTCCTAGAGAGGAGGCTTGAGTCCCAACAGTGGGAACATTAAAAAGGCTGATGATGATGATATCTAACACAAGAACACACCTAACAACTCCGATATAATTAGCACAGACAACACCGATGATATTATTCTGTATATACACTGCTAGCCATTCCCAGATTCGCACGAGTGACATCCGTGTCTAGGGCGGTGCCAGTGGTGCCCAGGTACAGGGCGCAGTCTATGGAAGGGGGCATAAAAATTTAATCTATTCCTTTTTATTTAGAGGCACAGTTATAGAAGCTCGCACCAGGCGAATAAAAGGCTAATTACGGCACTGACGGGTGTTACAAATCTTTGTTAGAATCAGTGTTTATCTACTAAAATTTGCATGTTGTTACACCTAAGGGCGCAAACGCCCCATGCAACGTCGCACTGTAAAAATCTGCGAGTTCGCACGACGTATCGCAAGATCTTGCGAATTGATTCGAATCGAGCATCGGTTCAGATAAGTATGGCACAGTATGGTCACCTGAACCGATGCTTTGTCGCACGACATTAATCTTCTTCATGAATTATTGTCTACTGGTGAAAACCGCATGGAAATCCTTTCAGAAGAGAGACGCAAAAGGATATGGTGAATTTAAATTAATCTTTCTTGTCAAATGCAAAAACAATTTTAAAAAATCTTCGAAATCGGTCGAGTCGTTCACAAGTAACACTCCGTCATACATGTGGCAATTGAATTTAATTTAAACAGATTTATTTATAATTTATTTAGCCTTTATGGACACAAGTGGAATAAATGGGACAAGGTTTTCTGAAAACTTACAAAACGTGGTTGTATTAACGATGACGTGTGAGTTTACAACTACCAACAAGTAATTTTTAGGTGGGGAGTCATCCAATGAATTCTTTCGCTTTAGGGCAGAGCGGTAGACAGACTCTTACTGACTAAACCCCACTCCTATATTCCTTCTTTGCCTAACGTTCCAGTACTCCGGGTTTCTCTTTCGGAAGCCAACCCATGGCCCCAGTAGGCTTCGGCCCTGCTGGGCCCCCACGGGTTTGCTGAACCAACAAGGCGTAATGTTATGTTATAACACATTCTTATTGTTTGCTAAAGTTAAAAAAAAAGTGCAAACTTGATCAATCCGCTACTTGTACTGTAACAAGAATTTATTACCAAAAAGTTAAATAAGTTGACCTGGGAATCGACCTCAGACTCCATCAATTAGAAGTCACTTTAGCCATTACTATCCCGCTGCGAGGAACATTTTAAGATTTACCATGGCCCTGGGAGCAACTGAAGGACACAGGTAGGTTTCAAATAGTGTCTACGCAAGTGTGGATGCGGCAGCAGCCGCACCTGAGATGTGGACGCGGCGGCAGATGTGGACCTTTTTAGAATATTCTTGTTTTAAAAATATATACAGTTGTAAAAAAGAAAGACTTTTTGAAAATTAAATACTTAAAAATTATAAGTATTGCATTTCTTATTAAAGTAAACTAAAACAATTAGTAAAAGTCTAACACTCTCACTCGCTCCACCCTAGAGCGCGATTACCACTGAGAGTTAGTAAGAAGCAAGATTCTAAAGAATGTAATAAATCAATAGCAATCATCATATCTTCACAGTGTGTCACGCATAAAAACAAACGATTCGTTGCACCATATTTCATGCGTGTATGAATCACACAGACTACAGAACCGTTATTTCAGCGTCATTAAACAAGTCAGGTTGGCCGAGTGGTCTAAGGCGCCAGATTTAAGCTCTGGTTCCCGAGAGGGAGCGTGGGTTCGAACCCCACACCTGACAAATATGGTAATTCCTTTTTTTATACTCTTTTGGGAAGTTTTGGTTAATTTTATTGACATTTTTGTGTATTTTTTGGCTATTTAGCAGAAAATACCTTTTGCAGTCTTTGTTTGCATGCTACAGCAATACTTCCGCTTAGCATAATTAATTTGTTTTAACAGCGGTAAACGGAAGGCCGTGTGCCTGACAACCAGGGTTGTGTGGGCGGTCAGCCAATTTAGCTTGATGGGAGATGTAATATATGGAATGATTTATGTTATTCAGTTGCATCTGGGTTAAAGTCGACCTCAACTGATATAATCATATGCCCACTGTACTGATTTACTGTAGCTGTGTTTGTTTTCACTAACATAAGGACACTTAAATAAATGTAGCATTAGAGTTGAAAATCCAACATCACTCTTTCGTGTACACGAATACCTCGTTTCAGTGTCAGTGTTACTAAATGATAAATGACAAAAATAATCTTTATTTTGCAAGTAGGTTTTATAAAAACACTTTTACACGTCAATTACATTTATTCCCCACTCGAGATGAAAACTGTTTGGATCATATATTTTTAAAATCAAATCTAAATACAATTACATTAGTTTTAGAGGCACACATAACAGACCACAAACCACTACTGTTAAATATGAAAAATGCTAATCCTTCTCACAAATTATATTCAAAAACAACCCTAAACCACAAAGCTATTGTGGAGGAATTAGAAAAAGTGGATTTCACAGTAATATACGAGGTCGAAAACATTAATGCAGCAGTAAATAAATTCATTAGTATAATTAAATCAGTAATAACAAATCATTCAAAACAAGTTAAAATCCCTAGGAAAAACAGAATCATTAAACCCTGGATAACCCCTGGTCTATTAAAATGCATAAAAAATAGAGATAGATTGCACATTAAATCAAAAAAATCTCCAGATAACATTATTCTAAAAACTACTTATTCACGTTATCGTAATTTCTGCAACAATTTATTAAGAAAACTAAAAAAATCCTATGAAGCCGGTCAACTAGAAAAAGCTAAAAACAATCCCAAAGCTTTATGGGAAACCATAAAGCAAATAACAAATACTCAAAAAACAAAACATAGCCCAGTGCAGCTACTTACATTACGAGACACCCCAAAATCTGCAATTAATGAGGTGGGCCAATTCTTTGCCAACATTGGCAAAAACTTGGCTACGAAGCTGAATATTGACATTCCATCATTACCACTTACTTCACTTACGGACACCCAAAACTCCCCTGCAAACTCTCTGAACATCCTGGAAGTAGACGAAGCAGAAGTGGAGTCCCTAATCCTACAACTACGCTCTGACAGTGCAGTGGGCTGGGACGGCATCCCACCGCTAATTTTGAAAAACTGTCGACATGTACTGGTTCCACCAATTACATTTCTTTTTAATCGCTGCATACAGGAGGGTGTTTTTCCTGAGGCTTTTAAAAAAGCCGTGGTCCATCCAATTCACAAGGGAGGGAACAGAGACTGTGTGAATAACTACAGACCGATATCAGTCCTACCTGCACTCTCTAAAGTTCTCGAAAAAATTCTCAATAACTCCTTACGAAAATTTCTCGATAAACACCATCTTATTGCTAATAACCAATACGGATTTCGGACAGGTCTATCTACAGAAGATGCAGTTCTGGATTTCACGCAGCAAGTTGCCTTAAATCTAGATAAAAAATCGAAATGTCTGGGGATATTCCTTGACCTTTCGAAGGCTTTCGACACGGTCTCTGTTCCCAAACTCATCAAGAAGTTGGAAAATATTGGTGTGCGTGGAGTGCCTCTACACATCTTTGAGGATTACCTAAAAAATCGTAAGCAGTGTATTAAAATTGATAATTACTCAAGTGATGAGTTTCTCGTGGCATATGGTGTTCCCCAAGGAGGAATCCTTTCCCCGACACTATTTCAGATCTACGTCAATGACCTCTGCAAACTGAATCTTCCAAACGCCAAAATTTATACTTATGCAGACGACACCGCAATCCTTGTTGATGGAACCAATTGGGACAGTGTAAAAGCAAATGCAGAGATGGCTATGGCTAAAGTTATGCACTGGTTAAACGCGAATCTTCTGACACTGAACCTACATAAAACGACTTATATTCCTTTTGCTCTAAGACGTAACGCTAAACCATCTCCTTCTTTTAGTATAACTGCCCATTCTTGCACAAACCCGCCCACCAACTGCAACTGTCCCCCACTTGCAAGATCCGAATCCGTCAAATACTTGGGAGTACAAATAGACGACGGACTGAGATGGGACCAACAAATTAACGCCATCACCTCCAGAACATTACGTCTAATACATATATTTAAGTCTCTTAGACAATCCGCAGACCCGAAAACACTTAAGATGGTGTACCATGCTCTATGCCAATCAGTGATTGGTTATTGCATAGTTGCATGGGGCGGTGCTACAAAGACTAGCTTCCTAAGGGTGGAAAGAGCACAGAGAGCTATTCTTAAAGTCATGACAAAAAAACCTCATAGGTTTCCAACGATGGAATTGTACTCTGACTGTAAGGTACTTACGGTTCGTCAGCTTTATGTGCTTAAATCCACCCTTAGAAAGCACGCGGATCTTCCACCTCCTACTCCCAATAAACGCACGTACCTTCCGCCAAGTATCCAACACAAGACTTCATTCGCTAAACGTCAATATTATATACTAAGTACGCATATTTATAAAATAATTAACAAGCACCTCAATATTATAAATCTTAATTCATACGAACTAAAATTCAAACTAACAGAATGGCTGCTGCTTAAGGACTACTCTTATACGGAGTCTTTACTTACCTATCTTGTGTAATACACCCACACCCACCACACAGACTCACACCCATACACACATACACACACTCACACGCACACACCATACTAATCAACACATCAACACACTAACACACACACAATTTTTTACTCTTTGTGTACCATACAGTAGAATGACACAGTCCACTTGTGATAAGTTTTTGTCTAATTACTGTAACCTTAGACCGCAAACTACCTCTTAAAATACAGGTATACCCTAGCTTAAGAGGTAGAGTATTACTCTTGTACAGAACTCACAACATTAAATGTATGTACTTATCAAACTGTAAGTCAAACTCTGTATGTTTTTGGGTAAATAAAGATTTATTATTATTATTATTATTAATTTTTTTTTTTCGTCAATTAATGCTAGATGAGGCCGATGTTTCCTGCCTGACTACCCTGAGAAGAAACACCAAATGGTAATGGTCAAATCATATGAGAACCGTGCAGATTGAGCCTGAGATGGTCTTTTGAGGAAAGAGCCACACAGTTCTAAGTGGACCTGTCCAGTCAGTGCAAGCATTTGTCAATATGCGTGTAGCTCAACTCTGGACTACTAAGGAGCTCAACGGCTTGACGAACAATGCCAAAGAAAGGACATTTGGGTAGGCCACATCAAATACTCAAAACTGCCAGACATCATGTGAAAATAAAAGAAAAGGAAAGAGTAATCCACATAGTTCTCACTACTACTTACTAGTATTAGATCAGTGTTGACTCATTACTGCTATACAAAGCATTCTCTGTCCTAGAGAGAATGATAATTACAATGCCGATTTTGCTTATGCTTATTACTGCTAAGAACTAATCATTGGTAAGTTTATTCAAAATCACAAAAAAGAAAGAATCTTTCAAATCACTTTAAAATTAAATAAGTTTCAAATCTAGGGAAAGGAAAACTGTCAAGTAACAGAAAAGGGATGCACATAGTTTGTGCATCCCTTTTCTGTTACTTGACAGTTTTGAATGTGACGTCACCGCCATTAGTTGATGCGCATAGAAAAGAGATAACGGGACGTTCCTGCCACGTGTTCACTCAAATCTCAAAAATTTTTGTACACAAAAATAGAATACGTACTAAACAATGTCAAAATCGGTACAAAATCAAAACGATTAGAAGATATAACAATTTTAAACAAATGTATCCGTCTCTCTCGCGAAGACACCATTTTCTATGGCGGCTGAACGGTTGTGTGACCATGTCTGACTTCTCTTTTTTTATTAGCAGCTTTGAAGCTTTATAACTTCGTTGTTGATCAAGATATTTTTTTTAAACATATTTGTTTACCATAACTATTTAATTTAGAAAATAACAATATTGCATTCCTATTGCTACGTCATCTAATAAATCAATTTTGATTCTGTTTTCAGTAAAGGGTCTTTTATAGTTTTATTTGTTGTTTAATGTCTA
This sequence comes from Mythimna albipuncta, assembly GCA_929112965.1. NCBI lineage: Eukaryota > Metazoa > Arthropoda > Insecta > Lepidoptera > Noctuidae > Mythimna > Mythimna albipuncta. The sequence continues at coordinate 18,435,877 of OV815979.1, read as the reverse complement.
ATAGAGTCATTATTTCAGCCGAAAGACATCCACTGTTGGACATAGACCTCCACCAATTGTCGCCACAAAAAAAAATCCTTTGTATCTCATATCCATCGGATTCCCGTAACCCTTACCAGGACAACGGCCCACCATGAGGGAGGTATACACAGTAATATTTAAAAAAAAAAAATAGGGAATTACTCAATAGTGGCCAGCCATACTTACTGGTTTCTCCTCCTTCTCTTCGCCGGTGGAGGTGGAAGGTTCGTCGGTGATCTTGCGTCGAGGTACATCATCTTCCACTTTGCCACCGCGGCCCGGCAGCGAATCTGGCAACTGGAATTATAAGCCTTTAGTAGGTTTCTTATTTTTACGAAATAGTTCAATATCTTCGAGTGATACAATCACAAAATGCAATAAAACATATATAAGCGCAAATAATTCTGTGTTTAAATGAATCGATGTAGACCTAGAGGAGCATTAAGCAAAGATTTTTGTATGCCACTGAATAGTTAACTTTATAGCCAGAAAGTTAAAGTGCAAACTAAATCGGATAAACGCGACATCTATGACGCCAAATAGGAACTAAAATTCAAAATCCTGAATCGCGGCATTAGAGTTCTCCGCGCGTTTAGAACATATACAAAAGCCAGAAATAATGTATCGGAACGTTGCCTAAACCCAACATAAGATCCGTCTGGTCGGACGATCCTTCCTTTTCAATGGAGGTTTGCGGGGCTTGACACCCTATTCCGCATACCTTTAAACGTGCTTGAGAACAACCATGACGTCGACTGTATGTCTGTGTCCATGGTTTTTTTTTAATAATATAAACTATGCTGTGCTTGACTGCGATCCCACTTGATGGTAAGCAGTGATGCAATCGTTGATGGTGAGGGGCACTAATTTATTAGGAACCTATTCACTCTAGGAAGAAACCTAAATTATAAACGGACGGACGGGAAGATCGCACCAGCAAATTATTCCAGACCTTCCAGTTCATGCAACTTTGCACTTTATACCAATTAATTATAAAGAGTATATTACAGTGACATCAGATTTTATTTTGTGTTTGGATCTGAAAAAAAACCGGCCAAGTGCGAGTCGGACTCGCCCATGAAGGGTTCCGTAGCAGCAAGTAAAATAATATAAAAGTTCTTGTAATGTGTTGTAACTTTAATTGATGTTTTAGTAATAGTGTATTTTTTTCGATTTATGACACATTAAAAAAAAACTACTAACTAGATTTCGTTCAAACCAATTTTCGTTAGTAGTTTTTACAGTAATGTACATCATATATTTTTTTTAGTTTTATCATTCCCTTATTTTAAAAGTTAGAGGGGGGGGGACACACATTTTACCACTTTGGAAGTGTCTCTCGCGCAAACTATTCAGTTTAGAAAAAAATTATATTAGAAACCTCAGTATCATTTTTGAAGACCTATCCATAGATACCCCACACGCATGGGTTTGATGAAAAAAAAATTTTTGAGTTTCAGTTCTATGTATGGGGACCCCCAAAATTTATTGCTTTTTTTCTATTTTTGTGTGAAAATCTTAATGCGGTTCACAGAATACATCTACTTACAAAGTTTCAACAGTATAGCTGGTATAGTTTCGGAAAAAAGTGGCTGTGACATACGGACGGACAGACAGACAGACAGACAGACAGACAGACAGACAGACAGACAGACAGACAGACAGACCGACAGACAGACAGACAGACAGACAGACATGACGAATCTATAAGGGTTCCGTTTTTTGCCATTTGGCTACGGAACCCTAAAAAATGTTTAAAAAACAAGGTTCTATTTTCTAATACCCTGTTTTTTAGAGTTCCGTACCTAAAGGGAAAAATGGGTCCCTATTACTAAGACTCCGCTGTCCGTCCGTCTGTCACCAGGCTGTATCTCATAAACCTAGTTAGTTAGACAGTTGAAATTTTCACAGATGATGTATTTCTGTTGCCGCTATAACAACAAATACTTAAAACTCAACTTTGAGTTAAGCTCGCCTCTGTACATGAACTCTGGTATCCACATATTTGTTATTTATCGTGGTGTACAATAAAGAATTAAAGTAAATACAATAAAACAGAATAAAATAAGTATTTAAGGGGGGCACCCACACAACAAACATATATTTTTTTTGCCATTTTTATAGATTTAATGCCGGTGCCGTTTGCCGTTTTTAGAATCCTTTGTGCGCGAGTCCGACTCGCAATTGGCCCGTTTTTTTTAAGTTCCGCTTCTTTATAATTAAACTTGCGAAATGTAACCATCTCACCTGTAACAGTATGAGTGTCGGCTGATCACTTCTCAAAAGATTGACGACGTCGGAATTTTCAAAGACTTCTTTGACGTCTGGGCGCACCTTTTCCTCCACTTCAGTTAGCACTGCAAGAAAACTCGAGTTTATATACCCTAGTTCAATAGGGTATGTAAATATACCACCACCATTATGCAAGAATAGATTGAATTAACGAAAATAATGAGGTGATGCAGATCTATACAGGGTATAAGGAACAAGCGTGCTATTCTCTAAGAAAACAGCCTTGAGCGCAGCGCTGGCCGCAGCGACGAAATCCTAATATATTCGCACTTCCGCTCAAATAGTGTCACAACTCAAAAATCAAATTATTGAGAAAAAGGCTTTTAAGTTCTAATAATTCAGGGATATAACGCTATAAATAAATACAAAAAATGCGTCACTAGTGGGAAAATAATTGAATTACAAATATGACAATATCTGACCTTAAAGTATGATGAATTCTGAAATTAATAGCATCATAATAATCATGAGCAAACTATTTTTTTTTTTTTTGAGTTGTGACACTATTTTAGCGGAGGTGCGATATGTACATTGGATTAGCAATCCAATGCGTTTATACATTGGATTGTTAATTCAATGTACTGCGCTTTCGACTCGTCGCTGCAGCCAGCGCTGCGCTCAGGGCTGTTTTCTTGGAGAATAGCACCGCTGGTCTCCAGAAACCTTAGGCGATTATCACACTGCCTCGCACCACGCAGCGTAGCGCGTGAATGCGTGTTTTAACGTTGCTTGTAAGTATCTCTGTTTGTATAGAAAACGCGCACAGTCCAACATACAGAAAATGCATCCACGTGCGTACATGCAGATTACGCGCCTACTTGCGGAGACACGTGCACTCACGCGCGTGGGTGGGAGGTATGGCACACTGACACGAATTGAGCCGTGCGCGATTATGTGTGGAATGAGACAGAACCTGCGTGAATCTACAAAACGCAACAACTCGCGTTAGCGTGATGCGTGCCAGTGTGATATTCGCCTAAGGGCTTGCTCAGTACAGCTGCCATCACGGATCTTGAGCGTTTGCGTAGAATTCAAATATTCGGTCTCTTTAGTGGTGTGAAGTGAGACGCAGGGGCGGGGAGTGTCAGTGATTGGCTCACCGCGCCATCGCGTCATAGGCTTCACTCCTAATTCGTTCCCTGCGTTGCTGCATGTATCTAACAACGAAGACGATTGGCTCGCCAATGTATGGAATGCGCAAAGCGAACCCCACTCCGACGCCGAGCGCTCAAGATCCGTGATGGCAACTGTAGATGAAACTGAACAACCTTCCACAAGATTTGTTTTAAAGAAACAAAAAAAAAATCGGTCTCTCCATACATACTGTCCAATTAAGTTTATAAATAATAATCGCTTACAAAATATATATTTTTTAATATAATATACTTAAATGTTGCGCTGTAAAAGCATAAAATATAAAGCAATATGTCACTCGTCAGGGATCGTCCATAAATCACGTGAGGCTAGAAAGTTGCGATTAAAGTGGGGGAAAAAATCACTAAAGGTTGGAAAGAGAAAAGTGGTTCGAGTATGTCCTAGAATTGACGTTGCCAGGCTACGATTTACCAGCTAAAGATAATAAATTGAAAAAAATACACGTATTTTTAAGCACGCTTATCACCTGGTGAGAGAAGTTAAAAACTGGCTAAGAAACAACACATGATTAATGGACGAGCCCTATGAACCAGACAAACGATTCATACAATTAACATGTTGTTTTTAGTGTATAAATCACAATAAACACAACAATTCCGAGTACACAAGGAATGCATCGAAAGTGGTTACATATAAAGTTACAAGCCCGCTGACAATCTAGCCGCTCCTTAGGCCGATGGAAATAGTTCCCTCGGCGCTGCAGAGCTGCGAATGTATTGTAACGTCCCGAGATACGAGGTCTGGCGTGAAGGTCATCGGAATACATAGACTTGTCTGTTATGTTGGTACGCTTGTTAAATAAATAAAGATTTTTAACGAACTTTAAAAAGAAACTAGTACGATTATTTTTCTTTGTTCATATAGTACCCATAATGCAAAAACCAACTATCTGCATTTTTACCCAAATTAAGTTAATTATAGCTATCGATTGTTTCATCCAGACGAAGTTGCAAGTAAAACTGATCATTAGCTATGACACTTATTTAACAAGATAGCTGCGGTAAAAGGTAAATAATCTAAAGGTATAATCGAATATGATAATACAAAAATGCAGATAGTTGGTTTTTGCAAGCAGGGTACGATATTTTTGACTTAGATGCTGATCCTTTAAGCCATATCTTAGTCTATCCAAATAGCTCATTTGTTTACCATTACAATCTTCTTCTTCTTTCTGCCCTCGTCCCGTTTTATTTGGGGTCGGCGCAACACGTCTTTTTCTTCCATTCTGTCCTGTCACTCGTCACGCTATCACTAACTCCCTTTTCTTTCATATCACTTCTCACACAATCCATCCATCTTTTCTTTGGCCTCCCTCTCCCTCTCCATCCATCCACATATAAATTCATCACTCTTTTAACAATATGCTTTTCATCTCTCCTCTTTACATGACCATACCAAGACAAACGATTTCCTTTCAAACTTTCAGTCACTGGCGCCACTTTCAAACTTCCCCTAATATACTCATCTCACTTTATCCATATACCATTACAATATACAACACAACAACAACAACAATATACAATTCCTAATGTTTTTGCAGTATTTGGCAGTAAATGTATTGAGTCAGTCTTCTCAGCAAGCTTCGTTGAGGTAATCAACACTACAATAAAATTCTCAGCTCCATTTTACCGAGATCGCGCCTTTTTCATTGATTCCACATAATATTGTCCAGTTACGCAGACAGTTGAGATACATAACTACACCAATTTGACATCAAAATATCCACTAGTGAATCAATTGGCGAAAAATTAAAACAGCCACTGGACTTGACTCGAAGAAATGCCGCCAAAAAGGTTGTTTTTGGCACAAAACGGTAGGTACATAAAATATATAGCGTGACTGGTAATTAGTGACCGATACCTATACTCGTGATTGTACTCATGATTACAAACAACTTTCCCAAAGAAACTTTTTTTCTATACTCATTACTTTTATCACAATAACAAAACAGCTGTTCGCCTAAATTGGAGCGCGCGCGCCTGCGACCTCTCAGTTGTTAGCCGCGTAACACCGTTGTCTTATGTACCTTACCTACAATAGTGATAGTGCACCCGCGCTGCTTGCAAATCCATCGGTGTATGTAGTCAGTGTAAGTACTGACATGTTCCGGTTAAATAATATAAGTTAAATCACTACATAGTATAAAACAAAGTCGCTTTCTCTGTCCCTATGTCCCTTTGTATGCTTAAATCTTTGAAACTACGCAACGGATTTTGATGCGGTTTTTTTTAATAGATAGAGTGATTCAAGGGGAAGGTTTATATGTATAATAACATCCATTAAATAGTGGAGAAGTACTGTTATCTTTGAGGTTTCTAATGTGATGTCGTAAATAATTACATTTTTTCCGCTTACATTTCAAACGCAGGCTGAACCCTACGAGTTTTATCAAAATAATGTACTAAGTATTGTACACATTGAAAAGGTCTACAGAAAAGTCCGTGATGGTATATGTCTATCTCTTATGGATAACCCACAATAACTTTTTTTTGTCATTTACTTTTTACGACAAATAATGGCTAATTTTCGAAGCGATTTTAACCAATACAGCATTAATCCTTAACCAATTAAATACCTTGAATACATTGTTCATTTAATATAGATCTATATAGCCCTTTACACTGTATGATTTAAGTGAATATTTTCGAAGATATTACAGATTTAAAAATTGCGGGACGTAGCGTTTGCGGCGGTACCGGCCGGCCGCCCGGTGCGGCAAGAGCATTGCACCCGTGCGAAGCCGGGGCGGGTCGCTAGTAATGAGTATAAAAAAAAGTTTCTTTGGTAAAGTTGTCTGTAATCATGAGTACAATCACGTGTATAATTATCGGTCACTAATTAACAGTCACCCTATATAAATATTATAATCACAAACATATATATAATTGACAAGGAAGGGAAAATAAGATCTCCACGACCTCGTAACTCGGGGCATTACTAGTAAAAAAATTAGTACCGCAGTCTTCCTCCGGCTCGCGCTTGACGATCACCTCCTGTTTTACCTTCACTGTCGGTTTCACTTTGGTCCAGCCTACGAACAATACCGGGTAATAATAAATAACTAGGATGACGAGGAAAGAAATCGATCCTGAAAAATAAACTTTTGTTAATACACAAAAATAATATCGCACCTCCGTTCAAATAGTGTCGCTGAGTCAAAACTCAAAAAAAAATGCTAATAATTTCAGAATGTATCATATTACTAGCTTTTGCCCGCGGCTTCGCCCGCGTGGCATTAGGTACTTAAGGAATCGGGATAAAAGGGAGCCTATGTTTTTTTCCATGTCAAAGGCTATATGCATGCCAAATTTCATCCAAATCCATTCAGCCGTTTTTGCGTGATTAAGTAACAAACATCCAAACATCCACACTCACATTTATAATATTAGTTAGGATTTCAAGCTCAGATATTGTCATTTTTTTATTTATTTATATATATGTAGCGTCACATCCAAATAAATAAAAATCATCATCATTTCAGCCGAAAGACGTTCACTATTAAACATAGGCCTCCCCTAGGTGTCGCCATAATGGGTCCGGTCCGGTCCTGTTCGTCTCGCATCCATCAGAATCTCGCGAAACCTGGTCACCTAGGTAATCGCTCAACGCTTCGTCTTCCGGCACGTGGTCGTCACTCCAGAACCTTTCGTCCCCATCGACCATCTGTTCTGCGAGCAATGTACCCTGCCTACTACCAAAATATAGAATAATAAAATAGTAGAATTTATAGGCCTTTTTCTCAAAAATTCAATTTTTGAGTTATGACACTATTTGATCGGAGGTGCGATATGTAAAACTTCTACATCAAATTACCACCTATCTCAACTTTCACACACTCACATCAGACGCATATGCACACAGCGTAACCGGTTCAAAAACGCAACGTAAACGCCGTGTTTACGCGACGTGCAATTAATTGTAGCATTTACAACGCATTTACGCCACAATAACGCTTCTGCTAGACCTACGCTCAATGCAGCCACAATAACGCTTATGACCTACGCTCAATGCAATATTTAAAACTTTTAAATCAAATTAAACTACCTATTTCAACTTTCACTTACGCACATCGAACGCATACGCAATACACGCAGCGTGAACGCTTAGCCCGTACCGCTAACGCCACGTTTACGTATCGTGGCAATGAATACAATCAAGCATTGCTATTACAGAATATTTACAACTCACTCAAGCGATAATAACGCTTATGCTGGACCTACGCTCAAGGCATCTTAACTTTCACACATACACACACATATCGGACGCATACACGCAGCGTGAACGGTTAGAAAACGTAGCGTTTACGCAACATATTAACGCTTATGCTGGACCTACGCTTAACATTGTCTTACAACTTACCTACTTTCGATTTCTGATTTAAGCATTTGAAATTGAGTATTCAAATTTCTCAAATTCTACTTTAGACTTAAAATTTGTCAAACTGAGGAAGGTTGTTAAGAGGCATTTTTACCCACCACATAATCAAAAAATAAAAATGTCCGTTTCCAACTATTTTTAAAGGCATTCGTGTAAAAGATTTTTTTTTTCAGTGACATTTACGTGACAAATAATATAGTACTTGTCAAAGTAATTATTGCCCAAATCGAGAGTGTTTCACCTTTTTTTTGTACATTTTTGTCGTTTTTCAAGTTATTATTTTGTATCTAAAAATTGTCGTAAATAGATTTATTTTCTTGAGTAGGTGATAGGCGCAAAATGGCTCTTATCAACCCTCCTCCTTTGGCATTCAAATTTAACTCAAAATACTCAATCCAGAAACCCGTACTTACTATATTTTCTAACACACATTCACACAACCATGCTGCTAATAACTAAAACTCTAAAACAACTATTATATAAAAAGCCTGTGTATGTGTTGAGCTCGGTACACCTGCTGTCCTAATTCAAATTGCTTCTAAAGTTTTGTGTACGATAGAATATTAATATGAGACTATTCTACACATGGGCGCCGGCAGGGCGATGTTCAGGCGGTGCATATTCAGCACTGCTTGAATATAAAGATGGAATTAACTTTGTCGATTTATGCAAAAGCTGAACTAAAGAAGGACCTTTAAAACCTGGCCAGGGATCTATACACACAATAATATCGATTTGTAAAGATAAAATTAAAAAATAAAGTTAATAGTCGGCGTTGCATACAAACTATCTACAGGTCATTGAATTCGCTCAGCTGACGTTTTCTTAAAGAAATTAATTTTGTACATGCGTAAATTAACACGAGTTTTGAAAAAAGGTACTTTATTTTCTAATTTTATCTATACAAATCGATAGTGTTTCATGTACTGGATCGACCCTCCACGGGATTAAAACGATTAAAATTTAACGGTGTATACTACATTTATTGGCTATCAGGACGAACGAAGTTCGCCAGGTCAGCTAGCCTTGAATATAGAGATGGAATTGGCTTTCGCTTTCTGCAGAAAAGCTTGGGAACTAAAGGACCTTTAATTTGAACCTCGACACAAACATGCTAGGTCCTCTAATAATTAAAATATGAATAAAACTTTCTCGGCGCCCATGATACTATGTACCTATCGATCTATGTTGCCACAACATTATGGAATACACACCACCGTCATCCATGGGTAATTTAACAGGCGCGTCCCTCTCATGCGCGTGCTTGAAGTCCTCGTTGCTGTCTTCATCCGCCATGTTACTGTCGCCAAGGACTGACTTGATCTTTTGTTCTTCCAGCTCTCTGTCAATCTGAAAAGCGATAATTATAATATTAATTACTACGCGACGCACCCCAATTTTGCACGGGTGTTAGTAATCTTTAAAATTCAGAAGGTTTAACACTTAAACCTTCCTCATAAATCACTCTGTCTATTGGAACGTGCTCACGGTATAAAAAGTATCTTAAGTCCTAATTCAGGACCTGCCCTACACGGCTACCAAGTTTAGCCCAAACTCGTTCAGCCGTTAAAACTTGTAAAGGTAACAAACACACACAAACTTTCACTTTTATAATATTAGCGTGATGTATATAATATAATCTCATAGTTTAAACTGGCTGGTATACCACACCCTAATAAAGCCCTCACTAATAAACTCCTCAGACTAAACAGGGGTGACCTGTGTGCTTGATGACGCAGCGACCTCCACACAATAGGCATCACAGACAGTCCCCTGTGCAGAGCATGCTTGGATGGGGAGGAGACGATTGAGCATGTGTTCCTAAACTGAACAGGGGTCACTGAAATACGCACACGAACTGTAGGATCCCCGAATTCCCTTATAGATGCCCTGAAAAACCTGAGAGGCCTAATCTGTTTTTGGAGAGGGGTGGGTTGGGGGGAATAAGCCCACCTAAGGTTATGGCCACTATGGCCCAAATACAATGGTCCGCATAGGACTAAATGCAGAAACCATACTCAGACATAAGACTAGCTGGTATCCGCGACTTTCTTGCGTGCTACGCGTATTTACCGACATCTTTTTGAGCCGAAAGGAACCCTACGCGCCGTCGACGACTCGTACTCGGTCTTGTAGAACGAAAAACTCAATCCGTAGTATTACGTTCACCATTATTCGTCTTTGACCGACCAAGCGAGAGCCCAGCGGCATTTTTCCCGAGCATTCGATTTCACCACCCGTCCCGTTGTGTCGATTAATCTGCCCTCTTATGTCTGTAGCAACTCTAATGCAAGCCATACACACTAGGGTATACCCGACATGTTTGCCTGTACAGGTGAGTTGTGCAGGTAAACCGGAGCGTGTATGTTGCACAACTGTGCAGGTTTCCACACAAACTTACCTGACAGGTCTAACTATGCAAGTAAAACTGTCAGGTGGGAATATCTGACAGGTTTACCTGCACAGTTATAGCGTGTATACCTTAAGACTCCATACACCATCTTACCTTAATAACATCTTTTACTCTAATAGTAGGCTTCTGCATGGTCTGCACAGTGTCCGACTCTCTGCTGCCGTATGACGCCCGCGAGGAATGTCGCTCAGCACTGCCCAGACCTGAAAAGTATGGCTGATAGGTAAGCAAAAACAATACAACGTCAATTTGATGCCACAGTTGGTGCTGTAGTTAAGCTACGTGTCCAGTTGGATATTCCCGTAAGGAACTAATATATGTATTGCCTATACGGATCTAGGTGTGTTGTGTGTTTTAAATGTTTTTAGCTGCCTGTTTGGAGTCTTAATAATAGAGTCCCGTTTTCACTCTTTGGGTATGGAACATAAAAAAGCACTTTTAAGGGGTCACCTGTTACACAGGTGATAATGGAAAAGTATATTATTATTTTTTAGGGTTCCATAGTCAACTAGGAACCCTTATAGTTTCGCCATGTCTGTCTGTCCGTCCTCGCTTAATCTCTGTGAGAGTCAGCACTAGAAAGCTGAAATTTGGTACCAATATGTATATCAATCACGCCAACAAAGTGGTAAAATAAAAATTGGAAAAAAATCGGAAATAATCGCTCCAAAAGTAAAAAACAATGTGTCCCCCCCTCTAACTTTTGAACCAAAAGTTTAGAAAATATGAAAAAAATCTGTAAAGTAGAACTTTATAAGGACTTTCTAGGAAAATTATTTTGAGCTTGATGGAAAGAATAGTTTTTGTACAAAAAAGACAAAAGGGTTCTACAAAATAATTTCTGGACTAAGTTTGTAGTATAATCGTAGCAAGCATTTTTTTAAACTCATAAGTGGGCCCACTTATTGTGTTGTTTTTTTATATCATCAAAATGTTAATGTTTAAACGATCTGGCTACTTGGCCATATCATCATCATCATCATCATTTCAGCCAATACAAGTCCACTGTTGGACATAGGCCTACCCTAAGCGCCGCCACAAGAAACATTCTTGTGCGTCCCGCATCCATCGGTTTCCTGCAACCTTCACCAGGTCATCGGTCCACCTTGTAGGAAGCCTCCCAATGCTGCGTCATCCGGTATGCGTCCGTTCTAGGCCATATCATGAAGTGGTAAATTCTAAGATCTGGCCACGACATTTTTTTTTTTTTAATTGATATAAACTAATGTTTGACTGCGATCCCATCTGATGGTAAGTAGTGGTGCAATCTTTGATGGTGAGGCGCACTAGTTTATTAAGAGCCTATTCACTCTAGCTTTCAAGACACCCAAATTATAATCCGACGGGAATATATAGTTATAGATAATTCTGGTTTTTTTTTACAAGAGTCAACAGCTTCAGTGGTGCAATATTAGCAAGCTTAAAGTAAAATACTTATACTTGTTTATTTTATTCAAATTACCTTCTGAGAACACTCCGCTGGATTTGATAATGTTGGCTCCATTTCTGAAATTCTTGTTTCTGTCATTTCTTTTGTCCTTTCTTTCTTTGTCATCTTTTCTCTGATTCTGCTGTGGTTTTGATGGGCTGGAATTATTTTTAAAGTATTTATTTAATTACTGATAAATTCTGTCAACACAATGTTGTTGTGTTGTGGGATATTTAAATTGACATTTGAGCTTATACAACTGACTAATGTAGTCCAGAATGTTTTACCTAAACCGATTATATAGGTAGATATCTGAACCACCATGAAAATTGTATCATAATTATGCAATTTCAAAGATCAGTTGGTTTAAAAACAACGCCCCTAAGACGACCTTGACGAAGATGTTTGTTGATAAAACTAAGAAGGTACAATGTAAATATAAAATTTATTCCAGAAGTAATCCAAAAATCCACAGGTCGTAGAGTGGACAACTTTACGACCTGTGGAGTTACAACTCAATGTTATCAAAAGATATCTTTTTGAGTTAGGCATACTCATGAACGAGGCGTGAACAATAAAAAGAAATGTATATTTACCCTTTATTTTTATTCCTAGACACGTTCAGATTCGGTGTGAATACTTTTTTACTAGTTTTAATTCCACCCAAGGTGAGGTCACGGGGTGGTTTGAACGTAGCCAAACGCTGCATGGGGTCAGCCCCGAGCCCATTGGTCTTGGAAGACTTATCTTCAGACATTTTATAACTGTATATTCTTAACTTACAGGCTACGAAATCTAATTCACTGAATAAATAAATACCATACGATAATACGCGTGAGTTTGTTTTGAAATGAAGGATGATCTGTCAAAATAAATTAGCCTAGCGATGGGAGATACGAGTTTTGTTAATCGATTTTTTTAAGTCAAAAACTTACAATTTAACCAAATTTATTTTTTCCTTCAACTCGAGTTGATTCGGTTGGTAACTAGTATTTCAGCAAATGGTAGAAAACAAAACGACTTGTCTCGAGTCGACTTGGTAAAAGAAAGGAGTCGGTAGATGGTTTCACGTTTCTGTCGTTTAATATGAGCGATTAGTACCACTTAATAGCAGCAAGGTATCTGCAACAAATCAAGTCTTAAATCTGATGACCTTCCGTCCGAGGTGAGTTGATCTGAATTGAGTGTTGGATCGACGCTCTATAAGTAGTTTGCGAGCTGATTCAGCCAACCGAGTTGACTTGATGGCCAAACTGGACAATCGATTCAAGGTGGCTTGAGTATTCATTCGATTGGTCGAAAATGCACATCACTAAAAATAAATTGGCTATTTTGACAACGTGTTGACATTTTCAATTTCGTTCTGAAAAATAGAGATAACAGTTTAATTTTTAGGGTTCCGTAGGGCAACCACTCTACGCCTCTGCTATCTTTACATCCGTCTGTCAGCTGTCAGCAGGCTGTATCTTATAAAATGCAGTAAGTCTACGAAATCGTTACTGTAATCACGATGTAACTATAACAACAAATAATAAAAATGAAATTAACGACAGAATTCTCGACAACTTTTTTGTTTTCACAGTCCTGTGCAATCTAAAAATATATGTAGGTAACATGAAATTTTGTACGTGTCTTTATAACCTAGGAATATAAGCCCAGGGTAAATATACACATTTTTATTTTTTTTTAATTCTTGTGGCGAAACTTTATCTTCGGTTTTCGTGAACATTTGAAACCCAGGTTCCTAATTCTCGCGAAAACCGAGGAGAAAAAACCAAATAGAACAAAGTTTTTCCTTAGCTTTCGTGATTATTAGGGACCCAGATCCCTAATTTTGCTAAAATAAAAACTGAAGTAACGGTTTAGCCGCAAAAATTAAAAAAATATATATATATATTAGTTCTCCCAGGTTCTACGCTACGCCTTTACAAATAGAGGCACGGACCTTCCCAACTGATTCCCGAAGTTTAATTGAACTTGTGCTTACATCCTTGAGACCTTGACTGAGCTGATTTTTTTAAGCTTGGTCCTATAATAAAAGTTGGCTGCCGATTCCATGGGTGCTTGGAGGCTTCGACACCTACTAAAGGTACTACTGTATTCATCTAACTTGCTTACCTGTACACTGTCGTAGCTACGGAAGAGTTATTTGATGATTTCCCATGTTAAAAAGGGGCCTGGTTTCACTAGTCCCAGGGCCGTTTGCTGCCTAGTTATGCCAAGTGTGATTATGTCATAAATATAAAAATAGAAAAATCTTTCTCCTCTTTTTGGGTACCAAGAGTTCGCAATGCTACATTTTACGACCCTCATAAAACGCTCAGTACTCTAGAATCTTAAAATTTTGTAAGAAGTTAGGTCACCGGACGTTACGGAACCCTACGTGTATAAGTCCGATTCGACGTATTTGACCGGTTTTTCTTTTTCTAGAGACTTCTCAATGTGCTAAAATACTCCGTAACCAGATTGACAGTTACAGCGCCGGTAAAAAAACAAAAACAAATTATTCAAAAACCGTTTGGCGTTCAACGACTGGATTTGTTTGTGAGATTCCAAAATATTGGAAATAAATCAATTTTCCGAATTTATAATAGAATTAAGACTTCAGTTTGTGTCCCTGACGACATGGCTGAGTCATTGTTCGACATTTTTGGTGACCACCTCACGAGACAGGCTGTGAAAAATGTTTCGCGCCAACCACTATCGAATATCGGTAAGAACTATGTTTATCACCCTTTAGAACATTTAATGAATTAATTCATGACATGGTTGTTCTCTGGCCCCTGATCTGATGAAAGCATGATCATTTTATACTTTCGCTACATTTCCGTAACCCGTAAAGCTACTTACCCTCGTTGTAAAAACTATATTCATAAACTTTTCAGAAAACATGGGCAAGATTGTGTCTGCCGGCCCGGTGAAGCCTAACGAGCCTGTAAAAAAGTCCGAAATGCCCAAGAAATCCTTTCTCTCTAACACAGGAAAGGCTTTAAAAAATACTCCTGTGAGAAATGTATTTACTCCTAGAGCAGTCAATGTTGGCTCCATGATATATAGTGATGAGAACAAAGATATGCAGCTCTGTGGAGAAGATGTTGAGTTCCACAAGCCTTCGTTTAAGTATGGTGAGTTAGCAAAATGATAAGGTTGTGATAGAATCCACTGTAGAACTAATTATGAGGATACCAAAACAAGCCACAACTCACTAGCTGCAAAAAAAATATTACAGTTTATTTTTATGATTGCATGTGAGACTAACTTCTGTCTGCGACTAATTAACCTCTCCAATGCCGTAATTAGAGACACAATTAAAAAGCTGTTGTGTCTCACGTAGATCTGCGTTCTGGCAATCAACGGGTTAAACCTAAACTGTTGTTACTACTAAGACGACCCATTGACCTTATAAAGTAACATTCTACTGAAGAAACATTTTTTTATTATTATTTCTCACAATCAGTAGTTTTTACCTATACTGCAAGAAAGGTTATGTTTTTGAGTTTACTTTGTTACAAAAAATAAAAATTGGTTGTTTATATTGCTATATTAATTCATAAAGTCTCAAGTGAATGCCGATGTTCGCACTGCTATTTTCTTACTATTGTATCTCTAATTGACGGTATTTGAAGAAGTATAAACTTACACAAAAGAATAGATTTGTCCTCGCATATAATATTCATGTCTTATAATTTTGTCTTACCACAGACAATCACCACAGAGATCTATTTGATTACCTGCCAGTACCAGAGCCGGAGATCCTGAAGCAGTTCTCACCCCCCAACACTCCTCCACCGACCACCAAGAGATCCATCATGGACTTCAATTGCTCATACCAGGATGAGTTCTTTAAAGGTAAGATATTGGAGTGATTGTGTTTAACCAAGTACATTTTTTTTTTTAATTAGAATGTTTTAAAACCTTTTACAATTATTAAGAACTATCTTTTGCCCACGGCTTCGCCTGCGTACATAAAATACAGCCTATGTCACTCTGGAATAAAGCAGCTTTCCATTGGTGAAAAATTATCCATATATTCTTTACATATGGCATAATATGCAGATAAGTTTATTTATGAGTTGTGGTACATTTTAGTGTACAAGAAAGTTTATTCTACACCAAAGAGAAGAATTCTGAATACCCTGTTCCTATTGGTCTAGTGGTTATTGGCTCTGCTGAGCCAGAGGTCATGAGTTTGATTCCCACCCAAGACAATTGTTTGTGACTTTGTGTGATGGATGAGCACAATCATTTGTTCTGTGTCTGGGTGTAATTTATCTATAATTTTATGTGTGTATTTAGAAATATATATAATTATGTTTATCAGTTGTCTGTAAAGGTAGAATTTGTTGTATGTTTACGAGTTGTAGGTAGAACGACGTCGCGTGGCGTGGATCAAGTGTAGCTCTACAAATCTAGTTTCCATATAAAATGTATGGAGACCGACGCGCATCGGAGTCTGTGTCAAACGTGTGTTTTTTTTTTCTATGGGAAAAATCATCTTATGACAACCCCCGCTCTTGGGCGGAGCGGGAGATAGTGTCAGACTCTTACTGACTGAAAAACCCATCCCGTTCCTTCTAGCCTTCATACCGGGGCTCGAGCGCCCTTTCAGATAACCCTGGCCCCAGTAGGCTTCGACCCGGCTGGGCCCCTGCTGTTGCTGACAACTCCTTGAGGCGCGCGGGAACAGTGCGCGCCGTCGACGACTTGAGCTTGGTCCGGACAGTTACCGGACGGCCGGACATCGAGCTACCCATTGCTCACTGTCCGCAAGCCCGCGTCTACGTTGGCCGGAAGTCAGGATCAGAATCCCGGCGACGGCGGCGGCGATAACGCCGTTGCCTGATGCGTTCGGCCTCCTCCTTTGCTAGCATTACTGCTTCGCAGAAGTCGGCGACCGCCTGCCACTCCTCCTCGCTCCGGACCATGGCCTCAACCAAGGCCCGGCGCGAGAGGTCTCCGCCGAAATGCGAAACGCCGAGCGCGCGCCCTCGACGACTTGGGCTTGGTCCGGACGGCCGGACAGCGAGCTACCCATTGCTCACTGTCCGCAAGCCCGCGCCTACGGTGTCTGGAAATCGGGATCGGAATCCCGGCGGCGGCGGCGAGAGCGCCGTTGGCTGATGCGGTCGGCCTCCTCCTTAGCGAGCATTACTGCTAAGTCTATCTGCTCAGTTTTCGCCTAGATGGCGCTGTGTAAAAGTCTTGGAATATTATTATTATTATTCTATATGTGCTCGAGGGGTTATTTTTTAAAGCTCTTATTGATGTTTTGCTTTATTTACAGATGATTTCTCAATTGGTAGCATTCCAGATGAAGACCTCGACCTCCCAGATTTATATTGAAAACTATTGAGTAAATTAAGGCTGTAATATATGACTTGGTGAAGTTCCACCAGCAATTCTGCTGGTATATTGAAACAAAGGGTGCAGTCAGTTGTCACTTACAGAACATTTACTATTCTTTTATTAATACTAAGCGTAATTTCTGCTTAAACAGATCTGTTTTATTGAATCCTTCTCAAGTTATTTGCCAATTATTAGTTAGCAACTTTTACCCGCTTACATAAAATATAGCTTATGCCACTCAGTATTAAAGCAGCTTTCTATCAGTGAAAAAAATTTTACAATCGGACCAGAACTTTCAGAGATTACTTCCTACAAACAAAAAAACAAACTACCTCTTTATAAAATTATTATTATATAATAATTAATAGTATAGATAATAATATATCTTGAGGTGTAAGTTATGGGCCCGAGTGTAGCCAGACTCTCAAAAGAGGGCGCTGAGTTCAATATTTTCTGTTTATTTTGTTTTTAGTGTGTGGGAGCATAATTAAATGAAGGAAATGGTATAAGTATGTGGGAATCGGACATTACACTTTATTGGTGTCAAATTATACTAAAATACATAAACTGACACTGAAACTGATCTGCAGGATCACAACTTGTGACTCTCTTGTGCTCTGCTTAGCTTGAGACAAGATGGCGTTGTGTGATATTAGTGGAATATTATTTTTATTTTTTTAAAGAACTTACTCTCTTGTTGAGAAAGGTTTATTAAAATGGGTCTTAGAGCTTAATTAAAGACTCGTACCAGTTAACAAG
This sequence comes from Mythimna albipuncta, assembly GCA_929112965.1. Lineage (NCBI taxonomy): Eukaryota > Metazoa > Arthropoda > Insecta > Lepidoptera > Noctuidae > Mythimna > Mythimna albipuncta. The sequence continues at coordinate 18,418,085 of OV815979.1, read as the reverse complement.
ATATTCTAAAAAAAACAAATTGATTTGTGACTTAGGATTACATCTTTCATCCTTTGAATGTGCAAGTCCAAACTGACTGCAGCCTGAATAGATATAAGTAGTACGTATAATAGACCCTTATGTAATTTGTTGACTTGCAACACTGTCAGGTAATTGGATTATGAGGCAGCTTGCACATCATGCATGTACTTGAATTATATTCTTATTTGAGATGTGGATTTTATTGAATACCTAGTTGTTTGATGCCAATAGTATATGGTTCAATTAATAAACTAATTAAATTTTTATAATATTGGTAAGGTTCAATTTAGTCCCTGCATCTCATATGCATAATGTAAACCATGTGTTATTGCAATAATGTAATATTTCAGTATTATTTAACTAAATTGAAATAAAATGTGTAAAACTTGGTATAAAAGTTATTTATTTTAAGAAATATTTACACCTTTCATTTTATAATGATACACTCATTCATAAACACATTCAACAACAAAATATAACCAGCCAGCTTTATTATTTGCCATAGACAATACAGCTCATAAATGAGTTCTTTTTTTGGCTTCATAGGGTGCATTTAGCCAGTGTTCGTTAAGAAAGAATTTGATTGAAACAGAATAGAGTCACTTAGTTTTTCAATAAAATGTGGATGTAACACATTCTATTGTTTTTGCAGTAATTGGCAGCAAATGCACCAAGTCTCACTTAACATTAAGCCTTCTTGAGGAAGTCGGTACATTACATTTTCAAAACATTAACAGAGATTACACCTTTTGCAACAATACCACATATTGTCCAGTTGTGTAGGAATTAATTCATATGTGGATAATTAAACAGACACTGACTACACTTGAAAAAAATCTCAATAGAATGTGTTTTTATGACCATTTTAAGATTGATAATTCCCAACTTGAATCCAGTTAACCTGTCAATCGTGATAATGACAGACACAATTGAAAGACAATAGGTGCGCGAACGCCGGCGTTCGCTTGGGGTTTAATGAATTAAAAACAATACATATTTCAGTAATCTCAAAGTTATGTTTCATGCTGATTGAAGTTTACTTTGTTTATTAAGAGCTTCTATCTATGTATAACATTTTTACAGCTTATTCTATCTCCAATAAATATATCGTAATTGCTACACTTAACGTTACCTTAGGTTAAATACTTCTTGCCTAAAAACTGGACTTTTTTCTCAAAAGCTGGCAATGTGATGAGCGTGTCTTCCTTGTAAAATGGGTTCAGCATGAGCTTGATGTATGCTTCATAGACATCTGTGAAGAAGTTCTTGATGCTGTCTTCATTGCGGGCATCATGAACCATTATGAATCTCATCTAGAACATATGAAGGTATTTTTATGAGCTAATTAGACTTGATTGTTAAAAGACAATTATTGAGCTACTTGATTAAGTTGTATATCGTACATCAATTTTTTCTTGCGTTGGTTGAGATGCGCCCAGATCTAGCAATTGTGCTATTCGCGAGCACATTTAATTTTCATGTTCATAAAAAGCGCTCGCGGCGCAGGAGATTCGTATGAACGAGCCGCGTGCAAAATACATGCACGCTGTTTGCAAGCAGCACATTCACTAGGTTTGGACACACCACAAAAATAAGAGGCTATCACTCTGAAAGTCCTCAACACACTTAGAAGACAGACAAATCAACAGCAGCAGTAAACCTCGCACTAAAACAGATACATGGCATGATATGACTTTTGATGGACACACATGGTCAGGATGCCTGTTATCAAATTTGTTAATATACAAAAACTTTTACATTCAGTTGAGCTTGTTAGAAACCTATCAATGGGTCTGGGTGTCTTTAGTTTTACCACACCATTCTAGTAAAAACTAGCTAGTAATCCCAAGTGTGTACAAATTATGCTTACCTGGCTAGCAGTCACAAAAGCAGAGACAAACCACTGGTTGAACTTGTCAACTGACTTCAGGTATGTGTTCGTGACCTTCCACATATGCTCATCAACTAGGTCGAGTGCAGCATGAGCTATGAACTGGTTCAAATGCCTGTTGTCTTCTTTCTGAAATAATAATGTTCATATAGGAAGAAATCGGTAAAGCAGTGGTTCGGGTTTCCTCTCATCATGAAGACAAAACAAAGCAAAATAAGAAAGAAATGCGAAATAGAACTCGAATAAATACCTTTGGTTCTTTTGTCACTGGAATGAAGTCCATTTCAAATATTGGGTTGTCAGAATGCCCGACGATGACGAAATAGTACGTTCCTGCCGACATTCTGAAATTTTAGCTTCATAAAACTGTAAAATAAATAAATAATTTTTTTTTGTAGGTGTCACCAACTAACTTCCCAAAATATTGACAATGACATTTATTATCTGTCAGTCTATCACAAAAAATGTCAACGTTGTAAATAAACATTGGATGGATAAGACAAAGACAGACTTAGCGAGAAGTTGGTTTTACGAAAGAGATAAAAGTTAAATCATGTTATGATAAAACGACGTAGGCATTTGGAATGCTTATCGATGTGTTCACATTAACCAATTTTAGACATGGGCGTTTTTTGTTTTGAACACAAACGGATAAATATTTCTATTTCAAATAGATATCTGTATCCTGGCATCATCGTTTACCATCAGGTGAGATATTAATCAAAAGCGAGCTAAAAAAAAATTACATATTGAAAAACATAATAAAGATTTGCGTAATTTTGCTTCATACTTTAGGCTTGACTGGTAAAAACCATAAAACTAAATAAAATATACTATAATTAGGTACCTTACATTTATTATGTTTAATTAAAGTCTACTACACTAAACTAACATAAAAAAAAATCGACAAATGCTATTCACTGATAAGGTGATAAGAATACGCGCGCACTTGTCAATAAGAACAAGCTTTCATCTGAACAAAAACATTTTTTTTTTTATGGCAATTGAGTCGAGAAAACATTATAATAAATATATTAAACGCTAGACCAAAACCAAAATCAACGTATAATCACAGAAATGTAGTCTTTATTTAGCTTATAAGAAGGCTTATATTGATCGCATAATGTCAATGTGCAATAGATTTTGGCTGGATTTCTGTAACCGTCAAACTTATTTACCAAATGAATTCATTATCCAAAAATCCAAACTATCTAAAAATATCTGGATATCACAAAACGATTTGTGCTGATATCCAAACGCAAACTGACTGATGTGATACGATATTCTCCTCCTCTCTTTCTAACTAAGCGGAACATTGTGGAAATAAAAAGGACAGTCACCCTGTCCAACCCTGTCCTGACCAAGACCAGGCGAGGGACACACCTATGTCCCCCACACCGTCTCAGGAGGACGTCGAAAGAACGTCAAGGGCCCAGAGAAGGAGACGGAGCTCGGACGACGCCGACGAGGGAGCGAAAAGGTACTGTGGCCCGCGCTCCCCACACACGGACGACTACAACGGGGTGAGTCAAAATAATATTACAATAAGTGCAGTCTCAAAACCCGGCGTCGCCGAGTTCAAATCGGCGACGCCGGGTTTTGAGTAATCCGAAGCAAGTGTTAAATAAAAAAAAACCACGCTACCCTCCGTTGGTAGTGGAGAAGCTGCCCGACTGGCATGCCCATTTTAGGGCTATAGGGGCCATGTTAGGCCGCCCCCCGAACGCCCGCCCGTACCAGGCGGGCATCCGCTTTATGCCAGAGAGCGAGGAGGAATACAGGTTGGTTCAAAAATATCTGACCAACCTGGAAAAGGAAACGGGGCTAGCCTGGTTTGCCTACTCCCTGCCAGCGGAGCGGAGCGTGAGGGTGGCCATAAGAGGATTACCTGCAGAGACTGACCCTGCACTAATTGAGGAGGAGCTTCAGCGCCTGGGATACGAGCCCGAATACGTGCGCCATATAAGGGCACGGCAGGGCCGCCCGGGCTGTATCTTTTACGCCGTACTGAAGCGCACCCAGGACTTCAGGCGCATCTACGATACCTCCGTATTTTTATATATGCGGGGGGTCAAAATTGAAGCCTGGAGGGGGAAAAAGGGACTGGCACAGTGCCATAGGTGCCAACTATTTAGACACAGTTCCCAACATTGCCATCGTCCATTGGTGTGCGTGCGATGTGGAGAGGGGCACTCGGCGCGGGACTGCCCGCGCCCCCGCTCCGAACCAGCTACGTGCGCCAACTGTGGCGGGCCGCACCCCGCTTCTAACAGAGAGTGCCCCGTATTTGTCAGGGAGACAAAAAATAAACGGGCGGGTACAACCGCCCTTACCAAAACTATAACCCGGCCTGGGACAACAATCCCCCAGGGCCCCACAGTGGACGACAACGAAGTCCCAAGCACCTCACTAATGGCGGTGGCAAACGACCACCAAAAGAGAGGCCACCCCCCCTCCACAGGGCGGAGGAAGGGGAAGAGGGGAGGGAGGAGAAGGGGGAAGAAACCCCCCACCCCCCCACCCAACAGCAGCGACCAACGCGGGCCGATCCAGCGCCAGGTAAGGCGCAGGCGACGACACTCGCACCCCAGAGCGAGAGGAGAGCCGCAACTCAAGCGGTCTCTCAACCAAATCAAATAGGACGCACGCTATTACGCGCGCCCCAAGCCGCTAATGCAGCGGTGCCCACCCCAGCGGTGGGAGTCACTCCCCCCGCTAAACTAGAAGAGCGTAGGGAGTTTACCGCCTGCGCCATCAAGCTCCTGATGGACCTCATACAGGCCATCAGGCAGGGCCAAGACCCTGCCCTGGTGATCCTAGACGGCTTGGCAGCGTTACTGGCACTTTATCATGCCCCGTAAGCCGCTTAGGATCTTAAACTGGAACGCCCGCGGCCTTAGATCTAAGGTCGCCCCTCTCCACCACCTCCTCAGAGAGCAGGATATTGACGTGGCGCTCATAAGCGAGACGCTACTGGGACCCACGGACAGGGCCGGGTTCCCGGGGTATCTCGTTTACAGGAAAGATGAGAAGTCGGCGAACAATCACATTTACCGAGGTCTGGCGGTACTTGTGAGGCGTAGAGTCGTCCATCAGGAACTCCCCGTGCCGTCACTCAGCACACTATACGCGCTGGGTGTCCAGGTTCACTTGGCCGGCAAGGATCTGAACATTTACGCCATCTACATCCCCCCGGACCAGCCGCTAGACCTAGCCGAGCTACGGGGGCTAATAACAAACGCCGCCAACCCGACAATCCTTGCCGGCGACTTTAATAGTAAGCACCCAGCGTGGAATTGTAACTCTACCAACCCCAGGGGAAGACGGCTCTTCGCTGACGCGGAGGCCTATGGGTACACGGTGTCCGGCCCCGAGACACCGACTCACTACCCCGACTACGCCCAATATGCACCAGACGTGCTGGACATCGTGGCCCATAGTGATCTGGAGTTCCAGATCACCCAGAGTGTCCTAGACGACGAGATGATGTCAGACCATCAGCCAGTCCTCGTCGTCCTAGAAGGGGCCCCGACCCGACTTTCTCCTCCAGCGCCACGTCACAAAATAGACTGGACACAGTTTGCAGGAGCGCTGGAAATCACGACGCCCACTCGGCCGATTAACACCGCCGCGGACGTTGACGAGCTAACCACGGAGCTCACCGCCTGCATACAGAGCGCCTTGAAGGCGGCGACATCCACCTCGTCGCAACCACAGGGGGCCCTTCCACCCCTGCCTCTCCCCTTGCACCGCATGATCGCCGACAAAAGGCGACTACGCAGGCGGTGGCAGGCCACTAGATGCCCGACAGTGAAGCGAGAGCTCAACCGTCTCGCGGAAAAGGTGAAGGCCGAGTTACAGGCGCACTCCGCCGCGAGCTGGGAGTCAGCAATTGATGCTGCCGAGGGCGACTGGCCGGCCATACACAGGCTGTGCCGGCGGCTCTCAAATACCCCAGCTCCGGTGCGCCCGCTGCGAAACAGCGACGGGGCGCTAAGATACGCTGCGACAGACCGCGCGGAGATCTTTGCCGGACACCTGGAGCGTCAGTTCCAGCCTAACCCGACCACCGACACTGAGCATGTCGCAGCAGTTGAGAGGCACCTGAAGGAGTACTTCGAGACGCCGATAGCTCATGACGAGGACCCGATATACTTCCCGCCCGGCGCGGTCCGACGCGCCATCCTGCGAACGAAGCCCAGAAAGGCCCCCGGCGCCGACGGTATCACCAACACAGCGCTGCGCCACCTGCCGCACCGCACGGTAGCGGCCTTGGCGCGCCTGTTTACGGGGATACTGCGCACCGGGACCTTTCCCGCTTCGTGGAAGGAGGGGCGCGTCATCATGCTGCCCAAGCCGGGAAAGATCACTTCAGTACCGGAGAGCTATCGGCCTATCACGCTGCTGTCGACAGTGTCGAAGGTGTTTGAGCGGCTCCTGCTGCGACACCTCACACCGCATACTACGCCTAGGCCAGAGCAGTTCGGGTTCAGGTCGGAGCATAGCACGACGCTCCAGCTGTCGAGGATACTGCACCTTATGACAGCTACGCTGAATAAGAAGGAACAGGCGGTTGCAGTATTCCTCGACATGGAAAAGGCCTTTGATCGTGTCTGGCACGCCGGTCTGGTCTTTAAACTGTCGCAGACGAAGACGCCCCGTCGGGTAGTCAAGGTGATTTCCTCGTTCCTGCAAAACAGGACTGTAAGAGTGGTGGTAGAAGGCACGCTGTCGAGCGCTCGCCCGGTGGCTGCGGGCGTACCGCAGGGCAGCTGTGTCTCGCCTGTGTGTTACTCACAATACACCGACGACATCCCCACCACCCAGGATGCCACGCTCGTGCTGTACGCTGACGACGCCGCATACGTGACGACCTCGCTGAACGCGAGACATGCGGCCGTCAAGATGCAGCTGCGCTCGACCTACTCCCCGACTGGCTGTCAAAATGGCGGCTATCGGTGAATGTGAGTAAGACACAGGCGATCGCCATCGGGCGGGGACGCCTCCCACCACCTCTACAGCTCCAGGGGGTCGACGTCACGTGGTCCCCCACGGTTAAATACCTGGGGGTCACGATCGACCGTCGGCTCTCCATGGGCAGTCACGTCCGAAAAGTGGTCGCAAAGGGAAGAGCAGCCCGCGCCCTGCTGTACCCAGTGCTCTCGTCCTGCCTCCCGCTGCGCACCAAGCTGGGAGTATACAAGACCTACCTGCGCCCCATCATCACCTACGCCGCCCCAGCTTGGCTCGCCCTCACTGGCGAGAGGAACAAACAAACCCTACAAGCGCAACAAAACATCACCCTACGAAGGATCGCCGGCGCACCTCGCTACGTGAAGAACGATGTGCTGCAGCGGGACCTTCAAATCGAGAGCCTGGAGGAGTTTTGCGGTCGACTCGCGTCGAACATGTTCGCGCGTGCCGACGCCTCCGACTGGCCACACATCAAAGATATAGCGCCATGGCACGCGCGGCCACCCGATGCGAGGCGACTCCCTCGCGACTTACTGCCGGACACCGACTCCCATGCCCCACCGGACTGACCTATGATTAAGTCGCACACACCTACACGCGACTTAATCATCCAAAACGACTCTACAACACTACACACACTCGGTACGCGCTGTGTGCTAAGTTAATATAGGCATAGCGCGCACTGAATCCCAGACATGCATGACTCTACATACGAACAAACTCACGCACCAAGCTGCGCGGCGCAGGCACGCACTTGGGTGCTAACATGGGCGGTGTTACACATACAATGCCGCCCACACACTCACCAACATGACCCCGCGGCCCGGAGCGTGACCGGCTCGACCTGGAAGCGTGACGGGCGGGGGTCAATCACCTACAGATGGGCGCGCCACCAAAGTCGGCTCCCTCGTCGCAGGTCGTTCTTCGCTGGGCCTCCCCTGGGAAACTGGGGGTCCCACCTGGCGGGGTCCGACCGCCGGGGAGTCGCGAAGTAGCGGCGACTAGCGTCGCGGCGCTCCCACTGTACCACAATCAAAAATACTTAGCCAAAATAATGGCAACCAAACGAAGCACCCGTCGTAACGGGTGCCCTATGAGATTGCGAGCAGGGGGCGAAGCCCCGATCTCGCCTACCGCGTCCCCCTAGGGGACCGTAGCGATTGCTCCACGGCCAACCCTGTCAATGTGCAATAGATTTTGGCTGGATTTCTGTAACCGTCAAACTAATTTACCAAATGAATTCATTATCCAAAAATCCAAACTATCTAAAAATATCTGGATATCACAAAACGATTTGTGCTGATATCCAAACGCAAACTGACTGATGTGATACGATATTCTCCTCCTCTCTTTCTAACTAAGCGGAACATTGTGGAAATAAAAAGGACAGGGTGAATATATCTCGATTTCGGCTAGATTTCAGATTTTAGTTTTGCGTTTGGTTTGGTTTTTGTTAAATCGGATTTCTAGTTTGTGATAACGATACGTATCGATATCTGACTGGCATCGGATTTTGAATACGTTTTGATATATCGGACGAACCACAGACTTATATTGACACCATAATTACAGTTCAGTCAGATATTTTGGCGGGATTTTTTCGAGTAAAGTTCTCTGGCTCTTTTAATTTTCCAAAAATGTGGTGTAGATTTGTATCCAAGTGTCTTGTACCTAGACAAAACATAGAGTTCTAAACATTATAATTATGATAATGGTAATGGAGATTTAATCGTAGGTAGTATTGACTATCTTTGCAAAGCTTCCTGCGAAGGCCGACTCAATACATTTGCATATTCCAATTCTACAAAAACTTTTTCTAAGTTACATTCGCATTCTGAAAACAATTTCTATGCCTGACATATCAAAAACGAAATTCTCTTTAATTCTAAAGTTGACACTGGCTAAATGTACTAACCGTACGAGGCCGAAAGAAAAAAAAATCAACAGCAACAGGGAAAAATTGGCGGGAACGACTTGGGATGACATTGGAAACCACAAGTAAAAAATATTTGCAATAAATACAATAAAATAATATAAAATGAACTCCAATACAAGTAATGAGACTCAATTATCAGTATTTATGTTGTTTAGATTTGCAATAGGTACTTATTAATTTTGATTTTGTTTAAGATTCTTGGGCGACTCCGATTGACAAACTAATGTTGTGGAGAGGAAGTTGGACCAAATATGATTCCAAGTTATCGAACTCGTTCCTTCGTGTTCACTACGATCAACTTTTAATAACAGCAGACACCAAGATTTTGGAATCGTTCAACATTCATAATAAAATCAAAGGAATTTATAAAGACGATATTCTTATCTTAGTTGTTAATAACTCTTGTCAAGAAGTAAGTTGATTTAGGGTTGTTGCTATAACGATAACAAAGCCGTTAATGTCTGTCAAATCGTCGAATTGACCAACAGGCGGCCGTTTCACGGCTGGTTATGGTTTGGTTATCGTTATAGTTAAATGGTGCAACTCACCCTTAATGTAATACTGGTTCGCAAGCCATTTAAAGAATAAATAGGTACCGAATTTCAATAAAGGAACAAATAGGTACCGGGCTTCGTGCCGATCTTTTAGCAGAAGGCAATGTAAGCATAAATTCTGTTTTCTCATGTTTCAGATCAGAAAAATAAAGTTTCAAATACAATCCAATGTAGCACAATGCTTGCAAATACTTGGCCAACATTTTCCAATAACAAACCACAGTAGCATACGAACCAGCAAAATCATCAGCGCTAAATATAAAAATGTAGATGATGTTCTAAGACATGCATTGGAAAATAAGGGTAACTAACAATTTAATATTAATAAATAACTCACTAATATTCCTGCTAAGGCATTCATTTGAAATTATCTAATTTCACATTATCTAATGCTGAAAACTAAAACTTAACTTTCCTAAAACGAAAGTTATTAGAACACAATGTAATTACAATACTACATTTTTTTTCCAGACTTATCGAGTACTTCCAAGATACCAAATTCTTTCAAAAATTTCATGAAGTTATGCTTGTTAGATCCAACATTCCCGCACTTAGTTTGTGAAGCAGAAAAAATGATCAAAAATGAAATAATTGCTAAGAAATAGGATTTTTTCTGCATTTGTGCAGTCATCGTGACTGTTATTTTTGAACGCATTATTTTTGATTATCTGTGGTCATGTTTTGTTTTGATATTTGACAGGCGTTTGAATTTCAAAATCAAACGAAAACGTTCAATTTGTTGATTGTTGTGAATATAAAGTGAAATAACTTTTAATTAGTGCTTATTGTTTTCTTTACGTTATACCTGCACAAGAATGAATCCAAACAGATATGTTCCTGGTCAATCCAGCGTGCTACGGAAGTCGAGGTATCTTTTTAACAAGAAATTATTAGAATAGTTACATTACGACGCATTTAGTCTACTTTCACTGATGATTACTTATAAGCAATCATATATACTTTATTACATCGACAATTACTACTTATTTCTTGCAATAACTTCAGGCTAGAAGGCAAAGTGTCGTTACTGCCGAAACCCCGTCGCCCTGGCTCCACTGATCGCCTTTCGTCGGAGGCACGCAGGCCTAGCGCTGCAGGACACCGCTCGAGCAGTGCAGAACCCGCCAGGGGAACGTTTGGGGGCGGCAGGCTGAGCAGGGAAGCTTCTGCTACCAAAATACCTTTGAATGGAGTAAGTTTGTTCAAAAATATTATAAAATGAATAAGTTAAAATAAGTAAGTAAAAAGTAAGTGCAATATAAGTTAAAATAAATTTTTAATATTTTATTTAGTTGAGTTAAATAACAGATATTCTGAATCCAGACCATCAAGTACTAGTATATATATAATATTTATTTATTTATTATTACTTATTGCACAAAAAACTGTACAAAGGTGGACTTAACGCCTGAGGCATTATGTACCAGTCGACTTTAGGGTGGTGCAGAAATATAAGATGGTAGGTGCAACTTCAAGGCAAACAAACAAAAAGAAAATTAATATCAACATAAATACATAATTAAAATAGTTATATAAATACATACAAATAAACAAAATTATTATGAGAAATGAATATAACAAATCACTGCTGTGATGATTCTGCCAACTTCTTGCAAATGTGTTCAAGAGTCATTACTTTAACTTTTCAATCGTGAAAATTACAGACACAATAGAAAGACAATGGGTGCGTGAACGCTGGTGTTCGCTTGAGATTTAATTAATTAAAGGAGAACCGGCTGGATGCCATCTGAGAAAGATCGCTTGAATCAAATATTTACTATTGTGAAAACATTTGTAGTTACCTTGGAGTAATAAGTTCATGGATAGTAATAGTTATCATACTGTTTCAAAGCTTGTAAGTTTTTAAGTTCTTTTTTTGTGAGACTAAGCTTTTGTTAATGCTCATGTACTGTGCTTGTGCAGAGATCCCGTTCCCAGCAAGGCGAGAGATTTGGCCAATCTTCTATGACACCACTGCGCTCCAGCCACTATGCTGCCAGACCAACTACAACACCTGTTGTAAGGACATTAATTATTTACTACCTGCTGTCAGTGACTTCAACCGCATTAAAGTAAAAATTCATCCCAAGGAAACACTCTCCTGGGTCTCATTCCAGGACGTGGTCTACTCGTGTGCCATATAATTATATGATCCAAATCCATTCATCCGTTTAGGTATAAAGGATTAAGAATTTACAAACACACAAAAATGTTTGCATTTATAATGTTAGTGTGATGTTACCTAAGATTTATATATTTTCATCAAATATTTTATGGCACATAGGTATAATATACTAATGGGTGTGTGACTGGCAATAAAGTCATTAAGTTTTTCTAAAATTGTTAAAAGTTAACAATTCCATGTATTTTTTGCAGAGAACTCCATCAGAGGATCGCGCGAGTAGAAGCTGGCAAACATCTCTCGATAGAGCTTTGGCCTTTTTGACTATCAAAGATCAGAGGTAATATAACTAAACTATGTGTACAAGTGTTAATTTTTATAGCAACTTACCTCTCCAGTTTCACACACTGTTATTCTGTTCCTTTATTTATTTTACCTGTAACTTAATCCACAGTATTTTGGTATGAAAAAAGTTTAACAGACCTTTGTCTAGAACAGTTATTCACGACTACTTTCGTACAGTCGGAATCGGACACCGACCCGCATTTTCTCATTAATTATTTTCTTATTTCGTATATTTGTGTGTTTGCTTCCAATATTTCAAATTCTTCTAATGATTCTCGCCTCCAAGGCGTTTTTGCCGGGTATATACTGAACTTAACATGCAATGTAAGGTAACATGAAAAGAGTATTTCATATGACGTGTGGACTGGACGCGTGCACGAAAACCAAGCATGTAACTCACGTAGTTGAAATGCTCAGACTACGGGAATTCTGTTATATTGCGATAATAATTGCGTGTTACGTTACAGCAGTCTGTTCCCTGCTTTACACGGGATAGAAATAAATTGTGTAAAATGTTTGCAACTTTAAAGCGCGTATTATACTTACGGGTAAGACAAATGTGTTATTCAATCCACCTCAGCTCTTCAAGGAAGGCCGGCAGTGCCTTGATGTTACTGACCATTTCATGGAGGGTACCTGGGTTTGTAAAGTACTTCGCCTTATATCCAGCGACCACTGGGCAGCTTAGGAACAGATGAGCCGCTGTAATACAATGTAACAATAGGTACTTCATTTTATCGCCCCCTTTTTCATGTCCATGAAATGAGTACATTGTTGTTTTCAGGCCTATCTCAACGGTAGCATGGCAGCGAGCCGAATCGGTGCGTGTGGGCGAAGCCCTGTCGGCGCGCGGCGGCGGCGCGGGCCCGGCCATGGCGCTGATCCGTCCGCTCACCATCGCGCGCTTCGTGGACATCGCCGCCGCCTTGCTGTCCGCCATCACCATGGACGCTAAGCTCAACACTGATAATTACGTTACTAAGGTCAGCAACCACACATCAAAAGTAGCCTAGTGTTTTATCCTAATGGCGCCTCCAAATCTGGCGAATGCGGCGTGGGCGAGTCGTTTGCGTACGGCGTGCGCGGCTCGTTCCTACTCGACCCTGCGCGCGAGCCTAGTATGAACATGAAATGTACGCGCACAGTTCGCAAGCGGTGAGCGAACGGTGAGCGAGCGGCGCATTTACCAGATCTGGACGCACCATAAAGCTAGAACTACATTAGACCGACGCACACGTGTAACACGCCTGATTTGTACGGAGAACGACGTCGCGTGGCGTGGATCTAGTGTAGCTCTACATGTCTAGTTTCCATATAAAATGTATGGAGACCGACGCGCCCAGATCGGCGTGTGTGGCACACGTGTGCGCAGTGTAGTTCTAGCATAATAGAAAGCGATCACGGCGTGAAAACACGATGGTCGGGTTAATTGGTGACGACGACAACACGATCAAGTTTGCCATACAAAACGCAAAATTCGCACAATTTGGAAGGTTAATATTGGTTATTAGTCACAAACTTTTATATTCATTTTTATCACCAAACAAAACCATTTAAATGACGCAAATAAAAGCGCTCAAACAACCTAAATAGAATGTATACACCGTTAAATATTGATCGTATTAATCCCGTGGAGGGTCGATCCGGTACATGAAACACTATCGATTTGTAGAGATAAAAATAAAAAATAAATTTTCTTAAAAACTCCTATTAATTTCTAGTTCCTTTCTCATATTGTTTGTAAAGCCCATGACTCTAATATGGAAGCTTGAGAAATGTTTTAAACCAATCTACTCATTCATCCTCAGCTCCCGCACCTGTCGAAGCGGCTCCTGTACCCCGGCACGGTGTCCAAGTCGTGGCTGAAGACGGTCAACACTCTGCACGCGTTCCCGCACGCGCTGGCGCTCATTGCCTACTTTCTGGACCTCGTCAGCCATATCGTGAGTATCCTTACTTGTTATAAAACAAAGTCTCCCACCGCGGTTGTTTGTCTGTATGAACGTGATAAACTTGAAAACTGCAGCAAGGATTTTTAAGGCGGTATTCACCAATAGACAGATGATTGCAGAATACATGCTTATCTATTATAAAAGGAGAAACTGAGTCGGAGTCTGTGTTTACTGATAGCTACAACCTAGGGGTCTTTAAGTCGAGAGTGAATAGGTTACTTCTAGGCAAGCGTGCTCCATCGTCGGCCACATCATCACTTACCATCAGGTGAGATAGTGGTCAAACGCGAGCCTATCAATAATAATAATAAAAAAAAAAACTGACTGACATAATAATGCACAGGCGAAACTACTGGGATTAGGAGCATGAGATTTTGCTCCTAGTCTTCCTTTTATGGAAGGATTCTCCAAAATTCAAACCCTAAAGAGATGAAAGGGTTCAAAGTTTGCATGGGTAAACATACTCCTACGCGAGTGAAGCTGCTGGGAGAAGCTAGTACAATGCGTTCCAAATAAGAATAGGATCGATAGCCATGCTGTGACGTCACGATTTACTGTCAAATCGAGGAAGGAAATTTCTAAACTTTAATTAATTTACGAAAAATTTAATTTATTTACGAACTGTGAACGACAAAAGCTTAAACAGAATCCAGTTCGTCAATTTTACTCATCTCTGAGTTCTTCAATTTTGCCAAAGTTTCTTTGGTTTGACAGTACGACGTGACGTCATAACATGGCAATCGATCCTATTCTCATTTGGAACGCATAGTACAGACATAATGTAATGTTTATTATAGGAAATGCCGGTGCTGGACGAGTGGCTGTATGTGGGCAAGGACGAGCTCTCGTGTCTGCGCAGGGACTACTTGTACAAGTGCTGGATCAGGTATACCTGTTTTGTATAACTGACTGGCCTGTTGGTCTAGTGGTTAGTGTCCCTGACTGCTATCCCGGAGGTCGTGGTTTCGATTCCCACCCAGGACAAATGTTTGTGTGATGAGCATGATCATTTTTTCTGTGTCTGGGTGTAATTTATCTAAAATATGTATGTATTTAGAAATATATATGTATGTTTTTCAGTTGTCTAGTACTCATAACACAAGCTCTGCTTAGCTTGGGACTAGACGGCGTTGTGTGGTAGTTGTGTGGAATATTAATATTATTATAATATTTAAAGTTATCAGGGTTTCATTAGAAAATTGTATGAATTGGGATACTAAACAATAAATACTGTCGCGTCCGTCTCACTCGCCATGTCTCCGCGCGTGTACATTAACTATACGAAAATATGGGTTAAAAGACTTAGTATCCAGGCCAAAAACGTGAAAAAAAATAACAATAACAACAGAATTTTTCCACAAAGTAATTAAAAAAAAAAACAGGGTTATTGTAATCAGCTGGTTTCCAATTTCTGTAAATAAAAACAGCACTTGAAAAAAAAGAAATATTCTGTCTTTCTTCTTCTTCTCACCTATCTCGAACTGAATTTGTAAGTAATATTAATCCTTCAGCTTTGTTAAAAAATTGTTCTTTGACCACTTGATTAATAAGAGATTTCAATTCTGCCATATAATTCCTATGCCTAATTGATGTTTTTTTTTTGTATTGTTTTATATTTTTCTGTTGTACACAGATTCCAAGATCCTGGTCATCAGTTTGAAGACCTGAATGAGGAATATCTGCAGAGCTTGAAGGTTTTATTGGGCAATGATGAAGAGAAGATTGCAGAGTTAAAACAGACCATCAAAAGTAAGTTATTTTTATTACATGTGAAGTTGAACATATTCAATCCATACAGATTATTGATAATTTTCCCAGGTATTATTTAGATGGCAATAAAAGATACGATTTCAGCAAACTTAAAGTCACAAAAAAGAAATAAAAAAATAAATGGGTATTGTATTTTGTTAGTAGTAATCAATAGAATATCGGGATGTGTTGATTTTTTACAGGTAGTTTATATGATAAAAAATAGAACACGCTAATCCAACTGTCTTTGTGGAAAATTTGGTTTATTACTTAACAATATAGGTGCGAGTTAGCCTAGTTAATGAACTATCATTTACCGTTCATTGCCCAATATTCCATACAGAATAAACCTATATAAGCAAACCTTTTTACTGTCCATTCAACCCATTTTGACTTGTATTTCGTAGACGTAAGGTTGACATTAAAAATAAGAAAGTGGTTACAAAATTAATTAATTACTGCAGTTGCCATTTGCTATGCCACACACGATAAAGGTCACAATCGGTTGAACAGAGAGTAGAAAAGATTGGTTTATATGTCTAATGTGTTTGCGAATGGAGTATAATGCAAAATATGTTGCTTGTAGAGTATGAGCACTGCCTCGAGGACGAGGTGGAAGCGGCCGCGCGCGCTGACGAGGCGCGTCGTGCCGACAGGAGGGACGCGCTGCTCAGCGGACTCAAGGCCATGCGCTCGGCGCGCCGCGCGGACCGCGCACGGCACGACGAGCAGTGCACGCGCAGCGCCGACCTGGCCGCCGCCATACGACAACTGGACGTGGAGATCGACAGGGCTACGTGAGTCCTTCAAAACACATTCACTGCCGGATAAAGCCAGCCTATCCACATTAGCATTTCCATTTAACTTTTGTTTCTTGTTATTTAACCTTTTAACCGCCTACTACGAGAACAGTGGTAGCCAAGTAGTAACGGTCCCGACTTACGAGTCATAGATCCAAACCCAGGCAAGCGCATTACTTTGTGTAATTTATTTCATCACTCCCCCTCAAAACGGTGAAGGAAAATATTATGAGGAAAACGACATGTCCGGAACCAAAAATTTTAAAACGTGACTTCCACCAACCCGCACTTGGCCCGCATGGTAGATCACGGCCTATTCCCTCTCCTAAAGAAGAGGCCTGTGTCCCATTAGTAGAAACATTAAAATTCTCATTATGCTCACTGCCTACGTCGAAGACATCCGACAAACACTCATGTTTATTTCACCAGAGTCGCACATCCACGAAGATCTCTCTTAAATCTACGAAGTGTTATTGTTTGTCTCGCAGAGCGGAGAGCCAGCAACTCAAAAAAGAATTAGAGACACAGCCCCTCAGCGTGGAGCAGCGCACCAAACTCTTGGATGAAGTGGACTATGCGCTGCGAGTGCAGGACTCCAAGCGATCGCTCGCAGAGCAAATCGGCAAGGTAAATTACTAAAGTCTACAGTCCACGGACGCGTAGCTTCATAGACGCGTATTCGTCATTATACGCTTAATGTGCGTCTGCGTGCGTGAAGCTTACATACTAAATTATGAAAGTATCGACGAAGCTTATTTCGATGAAAATTTTTATATCGGTAATATTTTAGAGCAGCTAGCAACTAGTACAGTAATGTACAAAGACCGCATACGTCTTCTCGTATTCGGAGGCGTGAATATAACAGTATGTTATGTAGTAGTATACTATGTAGTCCCATATATAAGCAGCGAGTAAGGGGAAGAGGTTTTTTTTTTATGGTGGGAAAATCATGCTTTAACATCCTCCGCCCTTGGGCGGAGCGGGAGATAGTGTCAGACTCTTACTGACTAAAAGACCCACCCCGTTCCTTCTAGCCTTCATACCGGGGCCCGAGCGCACTTTCGGATAACCCTGGCCCCAGTAGGCTTCGACCCGGCTGGGGTCCCTGCTGTTGCTGACAACTCCTTGAGGCGCGCGGGAACAGTGCGCGCCGTCGACGACTTGGGCTTGGTCCGGACAGTTACCGGACGGCCGGACAGCGAGCTACCCATTGCTCACTGTCCGCAAGCCCGCGTCTACGTTGGCCGGAAATCGGGATCAGAATCCTGGCGAAGGGGAAGAGGTGCACCTGTGTTTATGCACATACATATTATCTTCCGCACCGAGGGCTTATCTCCGCGAAGATTGCCCGCTATGGTGGAAATTTAGTGACGAAGACAAACCTATTGATAAGGCTTTGGGATTCAAAATCAGGACTCCACGTACAGCAATCGCTGTTGCATTCGATTGACTCTACAAACTAAAATAAAATAAACCTATATGTATTTAGAATATTCGGTATTCTTTTGACACACAACTTACATAGCAGATAAATCATAAAACACTATTTCCAAAATTTGCAAAATGTATTTTTCTTTGACGGTCTTATGAATAAAAAGTTCTTAAAAAATTTCCTTAGATGGTGCTGAGCAAAGAGACAGAGTTGGCTCTGTGGCAGAAGAAGACCCTGGACAGCTGCGTGGAGTACAAACAGGGCCTCATCCACTTGTCAGCGCAGTTCCCAGATCTAGCTTCGCTGGCCATCGATGAGAAGTAAGTTGTAGTCGTCACAGATGCTGTTCAGCAAGGAGACAGAGCTAAAGTTAAGAAATAAATAAACCTTGCCTACCTGGCTTTCGATGAGAAGAAAATTTAGTTAGGCATTTTCGCTTTGTTTAAGTTAACTTAAACGGATATTTGGTCTGTAGAGAGCTGATGAGCGCGGAATGTGCCGCCAGCGTGTCGCGCGGCCTGGACGCGCTGCGCTCCCTCGCGACGCTGCTGGCACAGAAGCGCGCCGAGCAGACGAGGGAGAAGACTACTCTGGCTAGGAAGCGGGCTGCGCTACTCGTGAGTATATTTTATTTCCTTTAGGCCTACTGTCCACGAACGCGTACTGTCAAAGTCGTGCCGTCTTGTCGTTGCCGCTTCGTCGACAAAATTTTTAAAGTTTTGTATGTAAGCTGTGAGCACGTGTTGACACCAAGCATAATGAGCGACGAAATCTATGAAGCTACGCGTCCGTGGACGAGGACAGTAGGCCGCACTTAAACTTTATGTATAATAGTGGAATCTATGCGGACTCAACCTTTTGACGACCACGTCAGAAAAGCAAAGGCGTGCTCTTAACGTCGAGCTACGATATTAATTAAAATACAGCCAAAAATAATCCACGAGTTGAAGGGTAGCGACGGTACCTAGGTACTTTATCTCCACGTAACAAATATTTTACACTCAAAACAGGACGAAACCCGAGCAAAAATCCGCGAAATGAAAACGACAGTCCAACGCGAGCAAGACATGTTGGACAACGAGACGAGCAAGGAAGCCGCCGACGTGGCCGCCTCCGCCGCCGAGCTGAGGGAGCTCAACGCCAGGATGCAGGACCTGAAGCAGCAGCACGAGCAGCACCTGCGCGTGGAGGCCGAGCTCACGTTCTGGGAGCAGCAGAATGAAACGTGAGTAACTAGCTCATTCGCGTTGAGACAATAGTGACGTCATCTTCGTCATTTGGCTAAGCTACGCCCCTTGATCAATCAGATTTTAGTAAGTTAGAGCCGAGAAAAGAAAATAAACTTTGTTTTTATGTCATTAAGGACTAGTTTTCTTTGTATATCCTGCGCAATGCTTCACATAATTTTACTTTTTCATTTTATTAAAATTGACGTGTAAAAGTGTTGGACCAAGCATTGGTCTAAGCTCGACCAACATGTATAGCAGGCTTTACAGGAGATATTGGCGTGATGGTACATTTTGATATATTTCGTGAATAGCCTTATTAACTTTTTTCTTGTGTTCCAGTTGGCTTACAAAGCTGGCCGCTCTACAAGAGTACGTGTCTGGTCAGCGCGCCGACTCCAAGCGTCTCCTGGAGGCGGCGCGCGCCAGGAGACTCAAGTTACTCGTCACCAATATACAGGAGTGGAATGAGAAACTGGCGCTGTGATTGCAGACATATGATCATATTATTTTGATCTGTAATTATAAAATTATTAATGCGTATGTTGTGTTCGTTTTATATTTTTTGAGCTGATTTTACAATAGTCCGATAGTTTTTGACCGAGGCATAAAAATGGTAGTTAGACAGATTGTGGATAAAAAAAACCAAAAATTCCCATATCTATCTTGCAGATATAACCTTTCAGGCTGTTGAAAAATCAGCACTAAGTCGTACAAATAAAAAAATACAAACTAAAATTCGATAAACTTACAAGTCCAGTCAAATCGAAACACCTTCCTCATATACAAGTGTAAATAATATTGGGTGGATGGTGGATCTGCCCTCTGTCAGCCGATTACCAATTGACGTAGCATTAGTAAATAACGCCCCGGTGGCTCTTTTTTAATTGAAAAAAATTTAATACTAGTTAAGCTTATGTAGTTTGTAAGTTAGTTTAAAAATCATGGTCGCTTTGTCATCATTATCACCCGGCATTAGGATTTAAGTTTCTCATTAATCATTTCAGCGGCAGGACGTCCACTGTTGGACATAGGCCTCCCCCAAGTGTCGGATTCCCGCGACCCTCACCAGGGCATCGGTCCACCTTGTGGGAGGCCATCCAACGCTGCGTCTTCCGGTCTCATTAATATGGTCAGTTTATATAAAACAATCCCAAAGGCAAAATGTATATTTTAATATTTTTAGTAAATAACTATGTCATCATGAAACCGTCGTTTTATTTTCTAGTCTTTCATTAATGACGTTGTGAATCTCACTCTCGACTCAATTCAATTTTTTTCTTTTACTTGTACACACACGCAAGTCACTTTTAGTTACTAATTTATTGACATAGGTAGTGTTTTAAAATTATATTTACAGAAATTAAATTCTGCCCATCAACGGTTAAAAAATGCGGCTACCGGCCGCATGATGATGATGATGATATTTATTTTGTAAATAGAAATAAAGTGTCTATCACCGACCACAGGTGGCTATCGCACGCATCGGATAGCTATGCAGCCGCTTCTAGCTTCTAATGGCATTCGTGGCTATGCTAAGATATTTAAAAGTGACGTCAGAGTCAGTATAACAATTTCTTTGAGTATGTTCCTAAAGGGCTCTGAATTAGGACCCATTCTATAAATTTCCCGGATTGCTCTCTTTTGCAACATGAAAATTGCATAAATGAGCTATGCACAATACCATTAAGCCCTTGTACCTAGAAAGCTGTAATTTAAATCAGAGTATCTCTCTATACTAGACATTACGTCGAACTGGAGGTGCGCGGGATGTACCTATATACTTCGGCTCAGCACTCCCAATTTTACCACGGCGAATATGGCGCGTCTGTTATATGTACCTACTTTTGTTTTCTTACGTAATACACAAAAATCACACATTACGTCCACGTATTTCTTTTTGCTGCTCTCGCTAGAAGCTATCGAAACAATGCTCAAGCAGCAACAACATTCGATCTAAGGGACTACTCACACTTATTTAGCTCTATTCAGCTTATGTCCATAGAAAACAACGATTTTGTATGGAGACGCGTACGCATCCATTCAGCTGTCTGCGTTTTTTCACCTTTCGCGGCAAACAAGTATAAAATAAGAACAAATGTGTTTTTATCATGCGAGTGCTTTAGATAGAGTACAACGCTGATAAAACTTAAACTTTACGCGGCTGATAGAAGTAGAACTGTATAAGTGTGACCAAAATCGTTCAGCGAAACGCGAATAGAGCTGAATAAGTGTGCGTAGTCCCTAATACAAAGAAAAAAGTGTATAAAGGTCAACTCACACCGAAAGAAAAAGAGCGGCGAAGGGCAGCGACCCGTTTACCGTTCATAGAATTCGCTGGAATTCCCGCGGCGCCGCGGGCATCCGCGCGACTCGTTCGAGTTTCTCATGCGATAATAAGTATTATAGCAATGAAAATCAAGTTAAAACTCATATGACACTGAAACTGCGATCCGTTTCGCTGCGCTTCGACGCTCTTTTGGTGTGAGTTGACCCTTATGGAAATTGATACGAAAAAAAAAACAAAAAAAAAATACGGCCAATTAAGTAGCTGGCAAAAAGCTAATTATAAAATAAAACAACTAAAAATCTTAACTACAGCTTTATTTCCTCATCTCTCACTGATGACCATTTGAACACTACTCTCTACGGCCTCGCACATCAGCTTGAAGTCCGCTTGCGCCCAGCCGTGGTAGTGCGGCGTCTTCTTGTTCTGTTCGGCTTTCTTCGGCGGCGGGACCGATGGCTTGAACGCCATCTCCGAACCGTCGTATGCGTTGAATATTTGGGACGGTGTCCTGGGAAGCAAGAACATGTTGTAGTAAAGTCAGACAAATAAAATATTTATAGTGCAATTCACGTAAGAATCGGTAAGAATTCCCCTCGATGTAATGTTGGCGAGACGGAAAAACAGAGTTCCTATATTTTTAGCAATTAAATTATTCAATATTAGGGAGCTTAACTGATATTTCGTTACTTTTAACAATTGCCTTATAATTTACTTTTTTTTTTCTTTTTTAAACTAAAAACTATTTTCGAATAAAGTATACGACGCTGGGCTCCATTTCGATTGTCCTGCAATTTTTTCAAATACCGAAAACGACACGCCACAATATCGTAATTCTCCATTAACAAATTCCTTTTAGACCTGCATTTTAAAAATGAAATCCATTCCCCTCATAATTCTCCATAAAGTGTCGCGACTACGGTTAAAATCGATTTTGTTTCGCATTTCGTGCAACAATTTTGCTAGAGTAGACTCTTTTATAATTTTCTTTTTCTCTGTAGACAGACAGGGGAGACAACTATGACGAAGGGAATTCTTACGTGAAACGCACTATAGATACGGGCGCATTTAGAACGTCCAGCTTTTTATTGACTTAAAAGTCATGCGTTAATTTTATTAAGAGAGTTGGCACTTAAGTATGTTAGAAGTTTCAATAAACAGTAACTCCAATTGCTGTTATATTATTTTAATTTTGAGCAGAAGAGTTCTGGACCTGCAGTATTTCTTTTCTTTATTAGCCTATGCTGTATCCCACTGCAAGGCAACTCTTTTCCTTCCAAACTTCTCTGTTTTGAGCGATCTCTGGCCGTTTTTGCCCCGCGAATAACACAAACAAAACTAAAATTCAGTGTGAATGTTTGTCTGTCTGTCTGTTTTACCTCCATGATTAAACTAATTAACCGATTTGGATGAAATTTAGTATCGAGGAAGCAAGAATCCCAAGGAAGGACATTTTTTATTTGGCTTCAACTTGTATTTCATGTTCGCAACAACAGACGTTCATGCAGACAAAGCTAGTCCACTATAACTAAATATGTGGTAAGTGTGGTGCAGTTTAATGTAGGTATGTATATTTGAATGGTAACAATGAAACTTACATCTTATTTAACTCTTGCGGCAAGGTCCCTTTCATGACGGCAGTGGCAGCGCTCCTCACAGTAGGGTGGTAGTGCTTCACTAGCGAGCACAGTTCATGCAGCCCGGCCGCGTGTGCGTTGCAGTGCTCCGGGGAGGGCAGCGTCGGATCGAAGCGACCCGACCCGCTCGCCTCGCTGTCGGCTTCAAGGAGAGTTGACACCGCTTTGCTTTGCTGAAAAGGTTAAAGAAATTGAGTAAAGTATGATGTCATTTTGAATACAGGCAGGAACAGGCCTGCTATTGATGCATTCTGTGTTTGCCCTGTAATAGAAAGGAACAAACCTGAGCCAGTTGATGCAAGAGCGCCAAACTAGCGAGGGCTCCATTGTGGCTCAACTGAGCCGCCATGGTAGTGACGCGCTTGGCGAAGGCCTGCAGCACCGCGGGAGATACTCGACGTGCGCGCGCGCAGATCTGTGTCACTGACTCCAGGATTATTTTGGAGTCAGCGTGTGTTTTACCTGGAAAACGATGATACAAAATGTTACTATTACCAGTGGTAACGGTACCAACTTGCGTGTTGTAAGGTAGTGGGTTCGAACCCAGCCAGGCGCATTACTTTGTGTAATTTATTCCATCACCACTGATCTCAAAACGGTGAAGGAGCTATCCTTCTATCGCGAGGAAAACGGCTAGAATTAAAAATCCGAAGACATGTGACATGCACCAATGCGTAGTGCGCCTGCTTGGGGTGCCCATGCCCTCTCCTAATATTATTAGTTATAAATTTATCTTTATATAGCCTCTTTTTTATACACCGTTAAATTTTGATCGTTTTAATACCGTGGAGGGTCGATCCGGTACATGAAACACTATGGATTTGTAAAGATAAAATAAAAAATAAGTACCTTTTTTAAAACTCGTATTAATAATTTACGCATGTACGAAATTAATTTCTTTAAGAAAATGTCAGCTGAGCGAGTCCAGTGACTCAAGACGAGAGTCTATGACCAGTGCGTGTTGCCAGTGATGACATATGGGCCTACTCAGAAGGCTTAAAGTCACCCAAAGGGCAGGTTTCAGCAAGGACGTATATCGGCTGAAATGATGATGATAGAAACATTAGTCCAACTCACCAGCATGAGCGCCCAGCATGCACGTGTACAGATATGCGTGGAACTTGGCGGGGTCCACGTTGAGTGCATCCCCGGCCCCCGCCAGGATGGCCAGCACGGTGCGCACGCACAGGAGGCGTTCCCGCGCACCGATCAGCTCGTCCGAGATCAGCCGAGCTAAGATGGCTACCAGGTCCGAGTAGTACTCCAGGTTTATTACGTGCGTGAATCTGGAAAGGGAGTTTTATTGTCCGACTTAAAAAAAAAAGAGGATGTTTTGTATTGGTGTATACAACATCATTTATAGTTTATGTGAAACCTGAATATAGTTAGTTCAGAATCTAACTGAATCGATTCCAATCATATTGTACAAGGTGTCGTTTTGAAGCTGCAAAATATTTCAGGAGGTAATTATGTTAGTGATTCTCGACCCGAATCAATAATAAAAAGAGTAGGTAATTTTTTTTTTTTCTTATTCATGAAAATTGGTATGTGTGAATTACGTTTCTTAAAAAGCAGCCAGTCTGATACCTGCCTTATAACCGCGCTTTCTTTCACAGACACAAACACGTAAAAATAAAGGGCGTTTTCACACACACTAACTCGCAACGATAGTTTCATAAATAATGTATCATCCCGCACGCCACATCATAGCCATGCCCCCGCTGCCATCGATCAATCGAATTAGTTTAGTATAATTAAAAAATAAAATAACAAGTATTACTGATTATTGACCAGGTATCGTTTCTTCACATGATTAATTATTTATGAGTTTTATTACAACCTCCTAAAATATTGTGCAGTTTTAAAACTGCACCTTGTATACTTTGACGAATATGAAAGTCACATCTTAGTTGGGGTTAGAGTCTGTCTAATAAGTTAAACGACGGGTAATTATTAAGATTTAATGAAATCTGATGTAGTCAACACGGGTTCAATAATCAAGGTCGATTAAGAGATAGAGTTCATTGTTTACTAACAGAAGCACCTTATAAAAAGTACCGAATATAAGTATTTTTTAAATGATTAAATATTATAAAAAATTCCCAAGTCGGTTGACTTATTAGACAGACTATAAAACTGGCCACGTAATGAATCTTTTAAGGTTTATGGTATTGAAAAATAGCATAAAACAGATTCGAAAATATGATGGAAGTTGTCAACAGTGAAAAATATTAATATAATTATATATAATAACATAATTAAAAGGCTTGATACAATATAAGTAATATAAGTTATTTATATTATATATAAATAACTTATTATGTTTTTTTTCCGTTTTCATAATTTGTTATTTGTTTATTGTGCAAACCTACCACAGCGATCTCTTTTTAACCCAAAGGTTGACTGGGACAGAATGCCTTGTTGCATTAAGTCCGCCTATGTACCACTACTGTACATGAAGTTTAAATAAATAAATAATAAGCGTAAAAGTTAACTGAAAGCCTTTTATTTGCGTCTCCCCACGCCACTCACACGAAGGGATCCTGAACATATACCAAGGCAAGCCCTTGATTGGAACCCTCAAGGAAAGCGTAAACGTGGTCGCCCTAAGCAGACCTGGCGACGAACAGTCATCGCAGAGGCGAAGAACATTGGGAAGACCTGGCGTGAAATGAAACGCGAAGGTCAAGACCGAACGGGATGGCGGCGCACTGTGGACGCCCTCTGCCCCATCTAGGGGACACAGGAACTAAAGTCAAGTAAGTCACGCCACAATACCATGTTATATTTCTTCCCAAAAATATTTAAAATAAGGTCACAAGTTGGACACCGCCAACACTAAGTACAGCAGGTCACGGCAGGTCATAGCTGGTATTGGGTGCTAGCGCAGAGCTGGGTGCACCCCTCATTGGCCCGGTTGGCCCGGTAACCATGTACTTATGCGGACAACCAGCTAATATAACAAGCCTAAACTTTGTGATATTTCATGATACAGTTATGAAACTTTGTACATAGATTCTTTACTTTAAAAATACTAGACACGTGTTTCGGATTTCGCTTTTGTATTTCAATTAGTTTTCAAAAGATACCAGAGATGGCGTTAGTTGTTTAGAACGGAGCTAGTGGTTTAGATTGCCGTGTGTCACGTGACTGGCCACGACGCTGGAATAGCACTTCTGATACCTTTGATCCCGGAAGAATGTTCCAGAGCAATGTCGCTGGCAAAAATTAGTTGAATAATAATGAAGAAATAATGTGTATCACTTACTTAGCAAGTCCGTTGAGTGCTGCAGCCAACAGCTTGGACCTCGGCGCAGTCTTGAGCAGCCGGAAGTAGATGTGGAACACCGTCTTGGTGACCTCGGTGAGCTGCTTGCGGCGCGCCATCTCGCTCTCTTGCGCTTGCGTCTCTAGCAGCTCGCGTTCTACTTCTTTGAGCTTTTTGTTTCTCTGAAATATTTGATATTGAGACGTTAAGAATAACTGTACTGACGCATGTTACTAAGAGCAGTGGTAACCTGGGTAAGTGGCTCTGAATTACAAATTGTAGGTCGTCGGTTTAAACTGGGGATGTAACGGAAGTGGTTACATCGAAACCAAAATCGGAGGCATAAGGGTAATGAAACACTACTGAAACAATTAAAAACTTGGATAAATATAAATAAAGAGCGGATTCATAACATCCCCAATACGAAACAAGACAACAAGTGAAAGAAGGACAGCAGGGGCGGGAGGGGAGAGGGTCCCCGCGCGCCAAGGACTTGTTTGTACCTCCGATACAAGTTCTGTAGCCTGTTTCACGTAAAATCAAACAAACCAAATATCGTTGAAGCTTTATAGTCGTTCGATCGAAGTCCTATCCAAAAACGGTATTCACGTGTTTCATAATCGTAACTAAAGGTTTCTCTCAACAACTTATTTCCAGTTACATTAATAAGTATTCTACCAGGATAATGAAATACAGGATTTTTCTTTTAAATCGACGCTTCGATCAAACGACTTTAAAATCGGTGTCGTTCAAACTCGATTGATGGATGTGAATACGGTAATGGTCTACACGACTAAATCGCGACGATATCGTTACGGTTTTCATTACGTGAATCGGGCTACTGGTCCAAACCCAGGCAGCGTTGTATTTTACGTAGTTTATTTCATCACCACTGCTCTCGAAACGGTGAAGGAATACATCGTGAGGAAACTGACACGTCCCAAAAACAGAAATTCGAAGACGTGTGACATTGCACTGGGTTCTAATGCTGGATTAAGGCCCGTACGGATTAGAGGCCTGATTCTTATCGAATCGAATATGTTACATTTCACGTGGGGAAAGTTGCTAGCAGTAGCAATTCATATTTTTTTAATATGTGCCATCGCGATCATTTCTGTCTGATCACTTAGAAAATTATTTCGCTTGAAACCTGCGGCGCGGCGCCAAACCAAACCCTTTGAAGTTTTCGTTTCGAGTGCAAGCAAAAATGAACTTAGCGGATATCAGTCCGTCAGGCGGAAGTGTCTTTGATGATACCTTCTTCTCCTTCTTAGACAAGTTGATGATTCTCTTCTTGTGCTTCTCTTCTTGCTTCTTCTTGTGCTTGATCTCGGCCTCGGCGTCCATGTCGATGTCGCGTATCTTGAGGGTCAGCAGACAGTCCAGCGCGGCGGGCTCCAGGCGCTCGTTGCGACGCTTCACCAACTGATTTATTAGGCGGACCACCTAGGGAAGAAAAAGGTTCATGAAGGTCTATTATTTTGTTTGCCTTAAAATTAAAAATGTCATTGGATGATTTTTCCCAAGATCAAATTGCGTGCTAACTGCAAATAGAACATCAGCAAAAACTCACAGTAAGAGTGATATCTCCCCTGTTGTCCTCTGCAAACACCGTAGTACAGCACTCGGTGACAGTGTTGCGAGCCCTCTCGTCCTTGCTGTCGAGGTGTGGGACTACTGACTGCGCGATGTTGGCGGCGTAGTTGAAGTGCGGCCGCGCCACCAGCAGCCCGCACATGCAGCGCAGGGACACCAGCGCGAGGGACATCGTGTGTTCATCCAGCTTTCTGTAAAGTAAACGCAACGGAACAATTTTAAAGATTTTTTTCCTAGGATGAGCAAAGGCCACTTCCAAGTCCTTTCAGAAATTCTTTTCCCACACTGTCTAAAGCTGACATGATCACATCGGGAATGAAGATATCCGCAGGAAAACCAAGGTCGCCGACATAGCCCGAAGAATCGCTAAACTTAAGTGGCAGTGGGCAGGGCACATAGCTTGCAGAACAGATGGTCGATGGGGACGAGAGATTCCAGTGGCGACCACGCAACGACATACGCATTGTTGAAAGGCGGCCCACAAGGAGGCAGCGATGACCTAGTGAGGTTCGCGGGAATTCGATGGATGTGATATGGCGATACTAGGGGGAGGCCTATGTCCAACAGTGGATGTCTTTCGGCGGAAATGATGATGATGATCATGGCTGTCTAAAGTAGGGTTACTGCATTTATATTATTATTATTTTGACAGGCCTGTTGGTCTAGTGGTTAGTGACCCTGACTGCTATGGTCTGCAGACTGCAGAGGTCGGATTCGATTCCCAACCAGGACAAATGTTTGTGTGATGAGCACGATCATTTGTTCTGTGTCTTGGGTGTAATTTGTCTATAATATGTATGTATTTAGAAATATATAAGTATGTTTATCAGTTGTTTAGTACCCATAACACAAGCTCTGCTTAGCTTGGGACTAGACGGCGTTGTGTGATAGTTGTGGAATATTATTATTAATATAGCTACATCGATGACCGATGAAAGAACTAGATTCACAATCAGTGACGAAAAAATGTCCTCACCAAAACTCCACCCACTCGACTTACGGGTGTAGTTTTTGGTTTAGTAACACTTAAACGCTCCGACGGTAAACATGCCTCAGTGTTCGTTTAAAAACTGCAAAAATCACCCATCAAGGACGCTAAAAAAGGATGGAGTTTCATATTTTCTGTAAGTAATAATATTATCATTATATAATTGTCATCATTGTATTGTAAATATTGATATTTCAGTAAGAAATCAACGTAAAAACTTTTTCAAAATTAAATAGTATTTATAAACCGGAGTAATAACGCACACTGATTTTAAAAACACTTATACTAAACGTATAATCATACTCTCGCATGACCACTTGAAATTGTTCGGTTTATGTGCGTTGGTTCTGTTCCGTTTAGTGGAGACGCTGTTGTTACTAATAATTATTTTCTTTTTTGTTATTAAAATATATTTGTTTGTTTTGTTTAATTATACTTTTATTACACTATAAGTGTTTAATAAAACAATAGTAACATTTTATGGATTTCATTTTGACTACCAACACGTAATGGGATTAAAGAATTTTTTTTTTAGCTTTCCTCGAAATCCAGTGCGGTGTCAAAAATACATATCAGTAATAGCACGTCAAAGATCCGAAGAATTCTTCAAACCAACCCAAAAAAGTGTTGTATGTTCGAAGCATTTTTTAGAAACTGAGAAATATTTGACTAAAAAAGGTTTCACAAGGCTGTTTAAAACAGCCGTACCCCATATAGTATGTTTTTTTTTTAATTTGATATAAACTAGTGCTCGACTGCGATTCCACCTGATAAGCAGTAATTAAAGTCATGCGATTCCCGCGCACACTTCAAAATGCAACCTGTAAAATATCGAAAGGCTGGCTACCCTACACCTGTGCTAAAGGCTTTGAAGATAATTTTTTTTAGTATATTGGATTTAGTTATTTATGCAATTTATATTATTTATTAATGTGTTTTGTATAGGAAACAAATGATCAAGAAGTAGAACAAAAGAAGAAGAATTGAACCTTGTTGGTCGCCACCACAAGTATGAAGTTGTACCTATATTTTTATTTCTTAATTCTTTCCCCGTTTGTGTCAATTAACCTTTTAACCGCTTGTGTCGCATATATGCGACACACGCTGATTTTTTCGAAACGGTTAAAAGGTTAATTAAATTTAAAATTTATTTCATGCACACAAACTTATAATAACCATGAAGTTTCTTGCCGATTCTTCTCCATAGGAAACGACCTATTTGGAACTGTGCACTAACTTCTGACGTTTTGTAAGTGCCCATGTAGGCCTATGTGAAATGAAATATTTTGACTTCACTTGAATCTTTTATTTAGCTTTAATTATATATAAAGCTAAATAATATATATACGATTTTGACATAGGAAAAAGAATTAATAAATAATTACATATCACATTTGTTTCATTGATAAATAATGTCCTAACAAAACCAACAGAAAAGAATGCAATAGAGAATGCGTTTTTATGTAAGCCATTTTTTTATATGTAATTTACATCTAAAAATGGCTTACATTAAACACGTGTAAAAATAAGAACTAAAAAAATATATATTTCTCACAAGACATTTCGACTCCAATCATTCTTTGTCCTAGCGGCGAGCCTTGGTCGTTAAATTTTATTACTTTTTTTTGACCCTTTGTAAATACGACCTAAAATCGTGTAAGTAAGGTTGAATTTGTTATGATGTGTGTCGACCAAGAGCTTCCGTCATAAAAGATATTTAGTTTTTGTACAGACCTTTGTGAATATAACTCTATGTGTTGCTATTAAAGTTTAATTTACATTGTTGTATATTTATTTCAACTATAATTACCTAAATACAGTTGGCGACAGTTTTGGAGCGAACTTTTGTACGGGATTGTTAATCTAGTTCTTTCATCGGTCATCGATGTATAGCTACAATGAAAAAAAAAACATAACCTACTAAAAAAAAAAATTAGACAACATATTGTTATGTACGTGGATAATTAAATGGCGATTTACTAACAGGGAACTTTATTCACCACAAACAATAACAAATTAGTCCAGTCGACAATAATCCAAATCGCAATTAACACTAGAGTACCGTTACACTATCGCTTAGGTCGTTAGATAAAATCACTTCACACACTTGGGTAGTTCGCTCTTGATCGCAGTCGAAATCACAACTAATTCTAGATACCGATTTAATTGCACGATGTACCAAGAGTCACTTTCATGCGAATTTCGACTCTATTGTTAATAGCGAAGAGCACCATTTCCCTTATCGGTAGATACATACCTACCTACTAGTGGTACCTAATAGTGGTATGTACTTTGTAGATGTTTCAAGATTTTTCTAAGCCTGGCTACGTACCACCATTCTAGATCTTTCGAACAGCAATGCGTTTTAATTATTGCGTGCTACTCGTTATTTTCTCGGAGATATGGCGTGTTCACGTTTAATGGCGTAACAATATCCATGAATGATGTTACCAAAATAAAGGAAAGTGACGTATGGAACTAACAAAAAGATAAGAATAGTTATAGATTACGACAGAAATCCTCTCACAGAATAGAGGCCATTCTAGTGGTAGATCGTTATTGGCTGATTTCACTGTTTATTTTACAGTGTTTTAATCAGTCAGTGTGGCCTCGAACAGGTCTTTTAATTTCAGTCTTTTGATATTGTTTTCTTTTATTTTAAGCTTAATATTTATAGATTAAGTAGTTACTTTTTATTTTATTGTTGTTTGTCCTGTGCGAGTCTTTTTTTTTTTTTTCAATGGGAAAAATCATCTTATGACAACCCCCGCTCTTGGGTGGAGCGGGAGATAGTGTCAGACTCTTACTGACTAAAAAACCCATCCCGTTAGACTTCGACCCGGCTGGGCCCCTGCTGTTGCTGACAACTCCTTGAGGCGCGCGGGAACAGCGCGCGCCGTCGACGACTTGGGCTTGGTCCGGACTGTTACCGGACGGCCGGACAGCGAGCTACCCATTGCTCACTTTCCGCAAGCCCGCGCCTACGGTGGCTGGAAATCGGGATCGGAATCCCGGCGGCGGCGGCGAGAGCGCCGTTGCCTGATGCGGTCGGCCTCCTCCTTAGCGAGCATTACTGCTTCGCAGAAGTCGGCGACCGCCTGCCACTCCTCCTCGCTCCGGACCATGGCCTCGACCAAGGTCCGGCGCGAGAGGTCTCCGCCGCCGATCACCTCCACGAGGGCACGGCGATGCTCCGTCCAAGCAGGGCACACCGCGATTGTGTGCTCCACCGTGTCCTCCGGGCTGCGAGTCTCAAATACTGAAATGTTTTCTGTCGTTCTAATTAATTTTTAAATAACAGTAGGTAACCTACCTTGTGTCTCCCTTCTTCCGGCGCAGCACGCCGGCCGCCTTCTCCAACCTCTGTAGGTACCTTTTGTAGAACTCCAGCAACTCCTTTTCGTATTTGTATAACGCTAACGTGTCTTTCTTTACTGCAAAGAAAATACAAAAAATAGCTTATAATAATTATAAGTTAGATCGTCATCATCAAATGATTTATTTCAGCCGAAAGACGTCCACTGTCTGACATAGGCCTGTGCGTCTCGTATCCATCGGATTCCAGCGATCCTAACCAGGCCGTTTAAAAATTTCTTTCCTCGATTTGACGGTAAATCGTGACGTCACAACATGGCGATCGATCCTATTCTCATTTGGAACGCATTGTACATTATGGATTGAAATAAAGATTTTTGAGATTTGATCAGAATAAGAAGTCTCACAAACGCGACCAAAGATCCTACCACGTGCTTTTAACGCGATTCATTTGACGACCTAAACTGAACTGTTAACCTCTCGAGTGCCGTAATTAGAGACACAATTAAAAAGCCATTGTGTCTCGCGTGGATCCACGTTTAGACACACAACGGGTTAAAGGGATGGAGCTACATAGGGTTTATAGCTCCAGTCGTCTTTCTCGCATACACGCTTAGCATTTTAATAGGTCGTGGTAAGGCCCCCAGCTTTGACAAGGACGAGGGTGGAGGTATGAAGGCTTGAAGGAACAGGATGGGTTTTTTAGTCAGTAAGAGTCTGACACTATCTCCCACTCCGCCCAAGAGCTGGGGTTGTCATAAGATGATTTTTCCCATAGAAAAAATAAATAAAAAAAATAATAAAAAAGGGTGGAGTGTGAATACCTCATGAAATTGCTCTGACGTGATTTATGGATGACCTGGTGAAAATAAATAAAAAACTCACATTTAATATTGGAATAATCTTGATGGCGTATCGTGTACTCCGGCAGTATATCCTTAAACACCTCGAAGGCGGACACGGTGGCCAGCTTGCGGATGGAGTGCAGGTTCAACGAGCCGTCCTTCAACCGGTCCTCCATCAGGTACAGGATCGGGAACAGGTTTTTTAGCTGAAAATAAAGAGTGAAAAACAAGCTTACATTCAGTAAAATCCCGCAATAAAGTAAGTTAAAGGAAAAATACAATATTATCTACACTATATATACAAAGGTAAAGGTTGTTTGTAGGAGGTAATCTCTGTAAGTAATAATAATAATAATTTTCCACAACTATCACACAACGCCGTCTAGTCTCAAGCCAAGCAGAGCTTGTGTTATGAGTACTAGACAACTGATAGCCATACTTATATATTTCTAAATGTATACATATTATAGATGAATTACACCCAGACACATAAAAAATGATCATGCTCATCACACAAACATTTGTCCTGGGTGGGAATCGAACCCACGACCACCGGTATAGCAGTCAGGGCCACCTACCACTACACCAACAGGCCAGTTGTAAGTAAGTAATTTTTTTTACCAATAAAAAGCTGCTTTATTCCTGAGTGACATAGGCTATATTTTATGTACGCGGACGAAGCCGCGGGCAAAAGCTAGTGTAAAATAAAATACTAAAATACAGAAAAAAATTGTAGTATACTTAGTAAGTAGCTGCTTTGAATTTCTTTTTCTAATACTAAGGGTTAAGGTTTTGTAACTTTTCCTCTGCTACAGTTCACCATATTTAAAACCCTCCAAACATTTAAATCATCTGGTTCATCATGTCACCATTCACACAACAATAAAGCTCATGCTTTATAACGCTCTGCACTCATAATATATTTTGGTACATATAAAAAACAACCACATAGTAAAAATAAACACCGCTCACCTTCTTCTCCGGGCTCTCAAGTAAAGAAGAGCATAGAGCTCCTATCCTCAGCTTATCCTGTTGCAGCTTGTCCCTCCTAGCCGCTAACAGCTCCACAGCAGTGACCACTTTCTCCTCCCCATCTGCAGGAGGGGCGTCACCCTCCTCTGTGACTTCCATGCCCGAGTCCGAGCCTGAGTCTTCTGAGTCTGATTCCTTGTCTTTCTGTTTACTTTTCTTGACCTGGGGTTCTTCATCTTCTGATTCTGAGTCAAAGATTAGGTTGCCATCCCAAATTATCATTGGTTTTCAGTTTAAATTGGCCTGTCTGAGCCAAAAAGGAACAACTAGCTATATAATAAAATGAAGTTTTACTAGGGTGAACTTAATGCTACAAAACCATCTATACTGTACCCTATTTGAGTTAAGAATAGAAAAAAGAAACGTTTTATATTGTCTGTTCAACCTATTTTAACTTCTATTTTGTAGGTATAAGGATGGAATTAGTAGCAAAAAATTGCTTACATTACGACCTATTTACTGCAGCCACCATTTGTCATGCCACCAACGTAATAAAAGTCAAAAGCGGTTGAACGGATAGTTATAAAAGGTGTTCATAAAATTCAAAATTCCCAATAAAAAAAAATCACATTAGCCTGCAAGAGCACTTATAAAACGTCAGAAGCTAGTGCATAGTTTCAAATTGGTTGTTTCCTATGGAGAAGAACCGGCAAATTTCTAATGTTATTTTGAATAGAGTATAGTAAACTGGGTGGTCAATCAAAAGGACTATAAGCTCTGCAGTTTCAATACAATATTCACAACTTAATAGATATTTTTGCTTCACTGCAGAATGAAGCCTTTAGTTTTTAAGACTCCATGAAATGTTAGTAATTCTTAGTAACCCTTGTACTACTTTCCACATTTATAAAAAAAACATATTGATATTGTGAGGGAATTAACTATTTAGTTCAATTAAAAGCAAATCCTTTTTCTAAAGTGAATTACTGGTGTTCACTTGACAGTTGAATAGTCAAGGTCCAAGCTTCAGAAGGGTTTTCAAAAAAGACCATCAGAAGTATTAACCTTGCTAATACTGTTATTATAGACAATAGAAAGACAATGAGACAATGAACGCTGGCGTTCGCTTGGGGATTAATGTATTAATATTCTTGTACCATATTACATATTACGTCCAAAGCCTAGTAAAGTAAAAATACAAACCTTCACACTCCTCAGACCTCTCCATCAATCCTTCTTTTGTCTTGATAGGCAGGAGTGCCCTCGTCTTCTTAGTTGGTCGTTCTTCTTGTTCCCTCTCATATTTCTCTTCAATATCACTGTCTGATAGTCCGTCACTCTCTGCGCCACTGTCACTACCAGCCGTTGGTTTAGGCATCTTCTCTTTTTTCTCTCGCTTGCGTTTTTTTGACCTGGTAAGTAAAAATGACATATTTTTGGCTACCACTATCATTTAACCTTTCAGATATCGTCAATTTGAAACACGATAATGAGACAATAGATGCTCGAAAGCCAGAATTCGCCTTGAACACGCCTAACTCACACCGAAAGAGCGGCGAAGGGCAGCGACCCGTTTACCGTTCATACCGTTCATCCGCGCGAGGCCTAGGCCCGGCCCTAGGCCTCGCGCCGTAGTTGGGCGAGGGGCATGTGTGATATCTACTCTAGCTGGCAGGCATAAACCGGGTCCATAGCTGGGCAGAATCACGTCGGGGTCACCACTTCGGGGATAGTAGTAGAAGGTTGAAGTAATGATCTTGACTCCAAAACTGAATGTGTGTATTTTAACCAAGCACCTCTATTTATACTAATTTACAATGTTACGGACTAATAGCTTAACCAATAGGAATGACTAACTTAATATTTACAAAACAACTTAACCAATAATACTATACAGAATGTTCCACTATAACTAACTAACCACTAAATACACTTATGACTCTGTTTGTGCGCGTTACGCTAACACTATTGTCCAATCACTAAAATATTATACAGTTAACTTTCGTGGCGCCAAAACTAATTATCCCATCGCTGCTCCAGTCCAATCGCTGCTCCTGTCCAATCGCAGTGCACTAACTTTTTCACGCGCGTCCCGCGAGGGTTCGCTAGCAACGTGTACAGGACGCGCTGTCCTTTGTGGGTGAAAGCTTTTTTGCTCGGGCAGCTTGCGACGGTGGGACATGAGGATGCTCCGCTGTTGTGCTCGCACGTGGCGATTTGTTGAGCTGGCACGTGGCGATTTTTTGTACAATGGCTGCGTGTTCCCTATTTCAATGGAGTTTGTCGAAACGTTACAAAAGTTCTTTTCAGAACTGTCAGCTTTACTATTTCTTGACGGCGATGGAAAACGTGTTGAAAGAGATATGCTGTGTAGTGGCTACAGTGACATAAACTTTACGTGTTTTGATTTAGGAGAAGTAAGCAGAAAAACAGAGAGGCAGACTGTGACTCTGTTTTCCTTTATACTAACTAAATAATCAGCATCGGAATGACTGCAGCAATTTTTGATGTTTTTTATGTTAACTAAAATACTACTCATATGGCTTGAAATATTTGCAGAATTCAGGATAAATGAACTCTTTATTTAAAAACACTTACTTTTTATTCTGCTTCTCATCTTCTGGCACATTAGCCAGTAAAGATGGTTGTTTGGCCAACCGGCTCATTAGGTATTGCTGCTCCTCATCATCCAACATGTCTCCGAACTCATCTCCTGACGCCGCTTCACTTTCACTGCTGTATTCAACTTGCTGCTGCTGGGTTGGTTGATTATGCTTTTGCACATGCCTTTTGTGCCTTTGCAGCTTCAACTGACCCTTCTTCCTCATTTTATTCGTCGTCTGATTGTTCCTTTTCACCTTACTAATCTTCATTTTACCTTTTTTCTGTACAATTGGAAGGATTTTGTGATTATTAGCGCTTTCAAAATAATGTTTTGGTTATGAGTATTTTTATGCGAATTTAGGTTTATAACGAGTGTAAAAAAATATGTAAATACTTACAGCCATTTTTTTAATTTATTAGACACACTATTCAATTATGTAGTAGATTTAGAAACAATTATATTTTAATTACAAAATAACAAACCCACGTTGGGTTATTTATTTTGACAGATAACAGCAGTTTTGACAATTGAAGCAGAGTTTCCACTTCATTAAACCTAACAGTGTTACCAATGTTAGGATGACCACCACGGTAAAGACAGAAATTATCATAATCTTTTTTAGTTACTTCATATTAATTAGCAAATAGTAATTGCAACAGTCACGAAATTCAGTTTTCTAAATAAATTTTGGCGTCAAATATCGTTTTTTTGAACTTTTAAAAGTTTTGAAAACTTTTACGAAAACTTTTGAACGCATTCAAACTTTCTAAATGTCAGTTACAAAAGGCCTCGAAACTTTCTTATTTCTCGTTTTTCTAGTTTTCTAAAATAAAACTGTGCTTGCAACGAACAGAATTACTCTTTTCCTATAGTGCTGGTCTTGTATTTATCAACAGAAAACCAAAAATGGAATTGTTTTAGTGAAGAATAATAGTTTTGTGAAGTTATTGTGATGGTGCCTCAGCAGCAACGGCGAAGACGTCGCCGTGCGGCGCTGGCGCGGACAGCTGAGCGGCGTGTTGTTGTGGCTCGAGGAGCTGGGGGGTTCGGGTTCACGATAGCTGGGCAGAGACCGTGCGTGGTGTCTGCGGTGGCGGCCGGCGGGCCGGCAGAGCGGGCTGGTCTCCGCGCAGGGGATGCTCTGTTAGCTGTGGACGGAGCTAGCGTGGCTCGTGCGCCTCATGCCTCAGTGGCTCGCATGGTGGCAGCTGCCCCGGGAGCTATAGCCCTATCTGTGTCTCCTCGGGAATCTCCCCCAACGGATACAGAGGATACTGAGCCTGATGAGCGAGCGAGAACTAGGAGGCGCCACCCGCCTCCGAGACGTAGGCCACAAGCTATGCTACACCATCCAGGTAGGTTTACATGACTGAAAGTTTGTTATTGTTGATATAATCATATGGTAATGGTGCATAATTCTGATAGCAATCTCATATATGGTGATCAGTTGATAGAAATATGTTCTTAATAACATAAAATGGTTTATACAGGTGATAGATTAAAGACATTAGAAGATTGTTTACATTTAGTTAACTGCCTAAACCAATGGGGTATAAACTTTGTTTTTTTCAATAGACTTTTTGGCTGGGTTCTTCTTGTTTCTTCTCATATTTCCATGCATAAAACAGTATTTGGCATAACAATTGGTCATAACGCACAGCGGCCAAGTATCTCAACGCCCCTTATTCTTAATTTATAATATAAAATTTGTTTGTTTACTCTATTTACAGATGGATTGACAACAGTTAACTCTTATGTGAGTGCATTACAACATCACACTATCAATGTTTTGTGTTGTGGCCTGCACTAAAATATGTTGAATCCTATATATACTTGCTTGTTAATATAATATTTTTTTACTTTTGTATGTTTTAGTGGCAAAGTCACCAAGTGCTTTTAATTTTTATTTTTTTTTTGGCACAAATTGACTCTTTTTAGCGTGTTATGGCTCTAAGTGATTCTGAGATTTGATATTTTAATAATCTGAATTAATATTGAAACAATAATAAACTTATTGTATGTTTATTCTATTCTACTGCTATTTTAAAAGTGGAAACTATTTATTAAAATTCAGTTGACATGATAAAAACACTTAGATTAATAAATTCTTTGCCCTCACTCATGCTTGTCTTTAATTCATACCTATATATTATTTTTCAATCTGAAATATTAATCATATTAGTTTAATAACACTAATTTTGATATGCTTTAATTTTATAACACATCCCCCTTAATAAAAACCTCACAATGCATGCCATGCACACAGCACTACTAAAGTATTTAAAACCTTTGGAAATATTTTACTTCTTATTTAGCAATTACTGTAGAATTAACACAAATATTCTAACTAATGATTTTAAGATTTTTGACCCAATATTTATAATGAAAATTTATGGGGATGGTGATGTTAATTTACAAGAAAAACTTTTTGTGTTTAATTCATTAAACTCCAAGCGAACACCGTCATTTGCGCACCTATTGTCTTTCTATTGTGTCTGTAATTTCCACAATTGAAAGGTTAACTTATTGTCTGGCTTCATCATCAGATCAGTTCAAAGGTACTTTATAGCCAGAGTAAATCTCATTACAATACTAATAAACACCAACACAGCAGGATGATTGATTTGTATTGAAATTCCTCTGCCTGTTTTCCAGCTTTATCATCAGATCAGTTCTGCCTATTTTCCAGCTTTATCATCAGATCAGTTCGAGCACAATTTATGTTATTACAGTTGCTTCTATAACACTATCTTAATTAAGAAATATTAGTGTTTGGAAAGTTCATATTTGAATATTTTAGGAGTTTCTATATTCATCATAGATCAGAGCTGGATTCTAAAAACTAATCTCAAAAATAATCCTGCAGTTAAAAATGAATTTTCTAAAGAAAAAAAATAGCTGAATTGCGAATACCCTTATGTTTTGGAGTCAGTTAAAAATAATCTTAATAGAGTTCTCCAGCACAGCACTAGTTAACCAGACCGATTTACCAATCCCTAATCTAAAAATAAACTAATCTTTTCCCCCATATACTTCCAGGTTGCCACGCGGCCCCCAGTACATCAGGCGTTAACGAGATCCTCCAAAACTTGAGCAGAGCTCAGCTGACGCCCAACCACGCAGCCAGGCTCGAGTGCCGCGCAGTGGTGGGGTACTTAGGCACCATAGAAACACCACAAGCGGCTTCTAACGCTGCTCCAGGCGATGTAAGAACCGCAGTCAGAAAATTGAGGCAAGAAAGACGCCCGGCCGCTCCTGTGCTACTCTCTGTACTGCCAAATTCATTACTTCTTCGTCGCCCAAACGGACAGGTGTTAGCACAGTATCAAAGAGAGAGAATAGTCTACGCAGGGTCTGGTTCCGACGCTGATAGAAGGTACTTCGGCCTCGTGACGTCAGCTGAAACCTCGGAAGCTGAAGCGTCACATAGCTGCCATGTTTTCGCTGTAGACCCAAGAATGGCCGAGCATGAAGCTCACATAAACCGAGCGAGGGAGTTCCAAATCGTGTGTACTAGGGACCCAGTGGCCGAAAGATGTTTGGAGTTCCCCCCGTCGGCGGAATACGTCATTGGTGTTATCAGAGGAATGTATTCTTTACCAGCTGAGGATTGCTCAAGCCCTAGTTTGCAGCAGATCTCTAAGCTAACGATAAAAGGGGATAGTCCTGCTTTGGGTAACTTTTCGAGATGCAACCGACCTGTCTTCCGGGTGCCACGAGACAGACGTCCTTGCAGACAAGAAGAGAGGATAGAAGCTCAAGACTTCGTCGCGAATTCACCTCAACCAAGCAACCACAGTGAAGTTACAACTACTTCTAGCAACAGCGACTCTGGCATCGGCTTCCACAACGATTGTCGAAATATAGCAGACAGAATCCTTGTAGTAGACTTCGCTGGTCAGCAACCAGTGCCGAATAGATTCCGTCAGGACATGCCTCGACGACCAATCGGGTTAGTTGGCTGTAGTAGCTTCGACGCTGATGGTTCCTTCTTATCCAACACTACCCCTGTTGTCGACGGCTTTGGTGGGCAAGGAAGACCGTTAAACCTAGATGACGTCATTCTAAACGCGAATGATTTGCAAACAGTACGTCATGTGAGCCCTAGGAACGAAGACGATAACTATAACTATAACAATCTTTACGGGAACATCCCTTCAAGTTCCAGGGGTTATGTCAATGGAGCTGTTTACGATCAAGTGTATACGGAAACTGAAGGTCATCACTACGAATTTATCCCGCCACAGTTAGACATGGACCTTGAGATCGATCGAGTGGCCGAAACATTCAACTCGGTCGAAATATACGAGGAAAGACCAAGACAACCTCCTGATTGGCAGTCAAATGAGTCTGTGGAAAATGTGACGGTGATTTCTGGGGGTACCAGCAAAGCTAGTATGGATTCTGTCTCCATGTATTCTTCAAGATCACATGAAGAAGCTAGGCCTTCGAGGAGACGGCATATGCAAGCCTCCTTGGATGATATGCTGGTGTTAGGGTTGAGAGACCCGCCTCCAGTGAGGGATAAGGATGATGATAATTTTGTGCATCCATCCAGCATTAAGTGCAAGGTGAGTGCTTTTTTTTTACAAACAAAAAAAAAAAGGTTCCTTCTGGGTTTGGTTATGGATGTCTGACAAGCAGTTACTCCATGTAAATACTGAAATTCAGCTAGACTCATTGCAGACCCCAACATAGCTACAATAAAAAGCCATAGTTGCAATAAAAATTAACTAGAGAGATAATCAGACAGACGGCATAGTTGGCGCAGTGGTTGAGTGATTGGCTGCTGCGCTACGTGTCGCGGGATCGATTCCCACACGGAACAATTTTATGGCCTACAGAAAAATATTCTGTGTCTGCATGTCTTGTGCATATGAGTTTACCTGTTTGTGAACACAAGCAAAGAAAAGAAAGAATGGCATGATTGTTTCATTATTTATTTCATCTAGTGTTTAGACACAGTCATCATCAGTGTTCATTATATCGTAGGTACTTCTATCCCATTTCATACACAATGGTGGCATATGCTTTTATTACCATTGAAACTTCTACCGCCAAGCAGCACAGTTACCTTCCTTCCGTCAAAAGGATTATCTAATAAGTGCCGGAGCGATTACAGTGCACGCGAGATATTTGAGCTTTGTCTGATTGTCTCTGGGATGGCAAGGTATCCGCGATGCGTCTGGTGTTATAGATGTAGCGTATCAAACATTTACGTTCAGGTAGGCTGGGGGCTTATTCATATTCTTTAATGTACACAAGTTTTATAAAACAATAAAAGTAGAATAGCTTATGTACACAGGCGAACTTAACTCATAATTGGGTGAAGAAGGTTGGTTGGTTTATTTTGTCATTCTTCTATTTTTTTAACGGTCTGCTTACCTTTAAATTTTCCGAATGACTTCATGACAATTGGGTTTTTATAATCAGCCTTTTAATGTTCCCACTGCTGGGACTCAGGCCTCCTCTCTAGGAGGAATGGGCCGTAATCCACCACGCGGGCACAGTGTGGGTTGGTGGACGTTATATATCTTTGAATTTTTTGGCTCTAGGACAAGCCAGTTTCTGCATGAGGTTTTCCTTCACTGTTTTGAGGCTATGTTTGATTTTGGATAATTATTTCTATTGATTTCGCAGGTACGAAAGTCAATGAAGCCCCTAAACCTGCTGTCGAAGACGCGGCACATGCTGTCGGGCAAGGAGCGCGACCGGCAGAAGGAGGAGCGGCGGCGCGCCATCAGCGCCAGCGCGGGCGACGTGACCGCCGGCGGAGCGGAGCTGCAGCCCGAGCTGCTGCCCGCCGCCACCAGCGAGCCGGACCTGAGGGACACGCAGGTTAGTCATTATTAGTGGAGGAGCTGCTGTCTGATACCTAGGGTGGCCATTCGTCCGAGTTTCTCCGGATTTGTTCTAGTTTAAAAGGCATCCGGGGGGTGTCCAAGTGAGGCCTCATTTGTATGTCGGGTAAAATGTGATTCAATTAAAAATAGATAGGAGCGTCAATGACCTCTATCTGTCAAAGGTTTGCAAAGAGAACTTATAAGCGTCTTCGATTCAAGCCGCAACCGAGTGCGTCTTTCACGCTGCGCTGCGAATACCGCTATCAATCGACTCTGCAAATGTTGTTTTGCCATATAAATTATCAAAGAAAAAGTGGGGGTGGGGGTTGGAGGATAAAAATAGCCACCGACCTATTCTCAGACCTACCAAATATACCCATCAAAAAATTCATAAAAAAAATTGGTCAAGCCATTTCGGAGGAGTTCGAAAACAGGCACAGACGAGATTTTTATATATTAGAGAGATAACTGACCCGACAAATCTCGTTCTGTCCGTAAAGTG
This sequence comes from Mythimna albipuncta, assembly GCA_929112965.1. Lineage (NCBI taxonomy): Eukaryota > Metazoa > Arthropoda > Insecta > Lepidoptera > Noctuidae > Mythimna > Mythimna albipuncta. The sequence goes on along the minus strand of OV815979.1, from coordinate 18,375,225 downwards.
AAATAATACATATTGGTCAAATGCTCAAAACCACTTTTCTCGTAAGCATTGGTCAGAAATGATTATAACAAAAACAAAACACCCTTAGAATGACTAAGATTTACTAAAAAAATCTAGATTAGAAGAATTTTTTTTATGATCTTTTTAAAGATATTATTTTGTAATGATTTTAGGTACATAAAGAAGATTAAAACGTATTTTAATTGAACTAATAACGTATTAACCGAAGCCAGTCGAAACTGGTTTTGAATACTTAACAGTATTGACTGTATGTAACATAATGATGATTTGATAACATGTTTGAATAACAATTCGTTGATTTTACGACGTCCTGTCACGTTGGCGCCACTTGTATTTTTACTGGCGCCACCAGCTTCCCGCGTCCACATTGTACATACTTAATAGACACGTTGATAATTATTCTAAATAAGACGGATATTATTTAGAACTAGCTTGTACATACTCTTTAAACAGTGCAATGTCATTTGGTCACTATATCAAGATTTTTTGTTTAATTTCGCAAATTCTATTCTAATTTCTTTTATTAGAAAAACTAAACAAAAGTAGCCTTAGTTACTCCTTATAACATCAGCTATCAATCAGTGAAAGTCCCGTCAAAATCTATCCAGCCATTTCAGACACAAAAAGCCGACAGGAAGATAGACAAAAATAAAAATTGCTATAGGCATCGAATATACTTACTTAAATATGCATTTAGTAATAAATTCTTATTTTGATATTAAGCACAAAGTTTCATTTTAGAAATTATCGCATGGGCAACTTATTTGCTATTCCAGAACATACCTAGGCACGCGGGGTGCCTAATTTAATTCAAACTCGTTCAGCCGTTTGGGCGTGAAAGACTAACAAACATACATACAAATAAACTCTCGCCTTTAAAATATTACAGTGTGATGATTCAATCAATATGTTCAATCAATCTCATATTCCCCTAATTCCAATACAAATAAAATCGATGTTATGTTATCGGTACAATAATATCAAACGCTCGATTCCGCGTATTCGAATCAAAGCATTCTTTACTAATGTCGTCGCTCGGTTCTATGAATGGCCGCCCATTCATGCGCGCGGCCAACATTCTTGGCTTATCGTTGGTAAGTGTGGGCGCGCGGTTGCGTCTGCGTTTTGTTTATAGCATACTAGCTTTTGCCCGCGGCTTCGCCCGCGTACTTAAAATATAGCCTATGTCACTCAGGAATAAAGCAGCTATAAGTGAAAATATTTTAGCAATCGGACCAGTACTTTCAGAGATTACCTCCTACAAACAAAAACAAACTTTACCTCTTTATAATATTATTTATGGTGTAGATTGTAATTCGGTTGTCGTACAGGCTTTAATATTGTGTTATGAGCATTACGTGAGCTTTTTTTGAAAAGAGAGTGAAAAAATCCGCTAGAAAAGTTCACTGGACGGAAAACACTGAAATTCAGGGGCGTAGCTGCCTACTAGCCGTATCAATGATGGGTACGGGGCTCTAGTTTTCAGGGGCCCCCTACTTATCTTTCTTTGTTTTTTTAAGTATTATGGGTGCATCAACAAACATGTAAACTCACATACCCAAGACACCTCGACCCAGAACACCTCTCAGTAGACTAAACAAATATTTGTTCCTTGCGAGAATCGAGCCGGCGCCGACAAGCAGCGCAGCAGTCGCAACCCGTCCCGTTTTTACTAGACTCGCTGGTAGAAAGCTGATACTATAAAGACTGATATAGGCTACTTCTATTTAAGGCCCAAGCGCCCGAAAAGTGCCATAAAACAGTGACTTTCTGAAGCCTACTCCTCGGTAACGGCCAGGTTAATAGGTTTGAAAAAAGTATATGTTTATTATAGATTTATAAACAACATTATCAACATTTGATTTTTTCGTGCTATTAATACTTTTGTCTAAAAAAAATATTTAGCAATTTTTGAAACTTTTCGCAACTTTTCCCTACTCCATCGAAACGGCTTGGATCTTCAGAAACATTTTTATACATAAAAATGGGTGGTTAAATATTCTTCAAAATGAACATTGCATATTATGTAAATCAATCAATATTTCGCTAAGAAAATGGATTTAAAGGTCAGCCGCGCGCTTTACGGGCGGTGTTGGCCGCAAATAAATGCACAGATTTGCGTACCGCCGCCTAGGCGGGTTCGAGAGGTGCGTCCACATAATTTTGGCCAGATGGTTCAAGGGACTATAAGCCCCTTAAAAATAATCAGATAAAGCGCAAAAAAAAGCTACTTGAAATAATAAAAATCGCACATCCCCAGGTGTGCGCCCTCACTCACAATCGCACGTTAATGTATGCTCGTACACACTTATCTATCTACATTCGAAGCTACTCTGTACTCTGTAGAGTACAATTATAAACACACCACGCATACGTTCAGTACAGCCGAGTAAGGTAACAGAAGGTTAGATGTGTTATGTCTGCGGGATTATTTGAAAGATTTACCACGATCCTGCGACGCAAAAGGCAACTGAAGGCACACGTGTGGGATTTAGTCAGTAAGTTTGACACTCCTCGCTCCACCCAGAGCAGGACAAATTATTTGTCGATTGATTACCAATCATAGGAAATGGTTTGGTACGTTTTTGGGTAAAAAAATTGATATTTGAGTGACAGAAAAGTCACTTATCCGGTTATGTCGAATATCAGAGGCATGTTCTAAATGATGACTGATTAGTTTCTTACGACTAAGCCAAATTCTCTGCCGGAGTCTGTGTTTCCTGATAGGAAATCCTAGGGGTCTTTAAGTCAAGGGTGAATAGATTGCTTCTAGGCAAGCGTGTTCCTTCGTCGACCACATCATCGCTTATTGTCAGGTGGGATAGTGGGCAAACGCGAGCCTATCCATAATAAATAATAAAAGACAATCTCTTTCCTCTAATTTCTACTTAACTCTTTGAATGCCGTAATTAGAGACACAATAGAAAGACAATTGCTTATGTCGAACTGTGTAACATAAGACATTCAAAAGTTTAATATTAAGTACCCCTCAGTGGGCCTTCTGATTTCTCTCCCGTACGTAAATAATATGTGCGCCGGCGCCGGTGTAGCCCGGTCAGCGAGCCCGCGCGGCTAATTTAGACGTAATTGGTCGATGTCAGTGTACTTGGGAGTCGGGAGCGCAGTGAATTGGCCATTTAGGCCGAAGATGGACGAAAAAGTGCAATTTTTTTTTCACTTTAATTCTCGCTGTTGACAACTCTCAGCTGATAGTACGCAGGGGCTCAACAGGGACGAAGATTATTGGGCCCATAGATTGACTTCTGAAAAGTAAACCTGGAGTCCTTTTTTTTATGGTGGGAAAAAATCATCCAAAGACAACCTCCGCTCTTGGGCGGAGCGGGAGATAGTGTCAGACTCTTACTGACTAAAAGACCCACCCCGTTCCTTCTAGCCTTCATATCGGGGCTCGAGCTCCCTTTCGGATAACCCTGGCCCCAGTAGGCTTCGACCTTCGACGGCTGGGTCCCTGCTGTTGCTAAACCTGGGGTCCTGGAAAGCTAGACAAAGAAGGAGCGTAGGTGTGGTTTTAGTAAGTAAAAGTTTGGCCTCACGCTCCGTCCTAAAGCGGGAGAATTGAGAGATGATTTCCCACATAAAAAAAGAGATCCCGGTTGTGATTTCCACTCCTTAGCTTTGCGCAGACGATCTAATACTACAATTCTTTTAAATACTAATAAAAAACTAGGATATAAATTCCAAACTGCACACCACCCACCCAAGTGACGTCACAATAAATAAACAAAAGAATATAATTTCTCGTTCGCTTACAATAAAGAGTTAGTGACGTATTATATGTTCTTGTGAACTCACAGATAAACGTTACAACGTTTATTTGCTTAGCAGTTATTTGAGAGAGAATCGCGTAATATCGTACGTTCGCACTGCTTCGTATGTGTACTAACACACGCCTGTAAAAATATTGGAGAAAGACTGAAGATTCGATTTCGGTTTTGGTCAAAAAGCCTACACAACATCACGCTACAACCAATAAGTCTGGAGCAGTAACCAATGAATAGAATATATTCGACGCAGGCAATACAATATGCAACAACACTTAAATAATAAAAAAAAAATGAACAGAAACACAATGCCGTTACGCTGAGCGTGCAAGAACCGAAAAGATCGCCAACACAGTAAATGCTGGGCGTCCGATACCCAGCGCTGATTTTCAGTGACAGTAGAAAGTTTTTCTAAAGGAACCTGTACTTCCTCGATAAAAAGTATCTTCTGTGCTATTCTCGAACATGGCATACCCGAGAGCCCACATCATACAATTCTCACACCAACAAGTCAACTCAACATCCCAACTCAAAAACTCAACTCAGCAACACAACTCAAAAATTCAACAACTCAACTCAACAACTTAACTCAGCAACACAACTCAACAAAACAATGTTTTACTCTAACTCCGTTCAGCCATTTGAGCTTGAAGAAGTAACAAACATAATTACACGCACTTAGAATCTTTCGCTTCTCTAAAATTAATGTGATTTTACTTACAAAATGGATAGCACGGATGTTGTCAAACGTTTTGCAGAAGAACCCTGAAAGATACGGCTCGACAGTTCTCATGATTCTCTAGGCCATTTTGAGACAAGTAATATGACGTCACGCGTCAAACTTCAAACTGAATATTTAGAAACAAAACATATTCGTGAATGAAGGGATTAGATGTAAGTGGAAGCTTAGAGTTCAGAGATAAAAATCTGTGTGAATTTGTAAGATAAGCTGTAAAAAGACAGCCTTATAATATAACTTGCTTTTGCCCACGGCTTCATCATCATCATTTCAATTCAATTAAAATTAAAATTCAAAAGTTTTTTATTTCACATAGGCCTACATGGGCACTTATAAAACGTCAGAAGCTAGTGCACGGTTCCAAATTGGTCGTTCCTCCCTATGGAGAAGAACCGAAGTCTACAGTGTTCTTCCATTTACATTATAAAAAGAGGCTATATAAAAAAAAACCTCCTACAATACCTACTTTATAATATTACGGCAGATTATGATATTTAAAATATGACTATAGCGTAATTTTGCCCGGTATTCGGACTTAGGTAAAATTCGTGGAAGTGACATAAAGTTGGTAATAGCTTCTCTGAAATCCCGAAATCATAAACATGACGATTAAATCCCGGATTTACACACATTGAATTATCGATATTTTTCAGTAGGGTAAAATATTGGTGTACCTACAATAAAGTATACTCTATCTTTGCTTTGCCAAAAATCCCCTGTTTTTACGTCACTCCCGTGGGTTTGTGTTTGATGAGGTTTTGAGGACCCTTTGGATTAAGATTAGATAATTGTTTTAACGCGAATATGAGCACGTCACATGACGTCACGCACCACGCAACTGTAGACGTGAATGGCAGTTGTAAAAAATATGGTGAATGAAGGGATTAACTGGTTATTTTTAGTGGCAGCTGGGTTTAACGATAGCGTTATCTTTGACGTAAATAATTTTATTTTAGTTGCGTATTTTGATGTTATTTTTGGGTTTAGTTTATGATTATTGAAGCGATGGAAAACATCCAACGCCGAATCTAATGTTCAAGTATTTAATGACTGATCTAGAAAGTCCTGCGCGGAATAATTATGTCTGTTTTTAACTATCTGTATTTTATTGCCCTGTCTTTTATGGAATAATAGGCCTCGGCCGTTTTGTTTAAACTAAATAAAGAAATTAGTTACATCGTTAATACCGCGTACATCGAAGGACTGGAATGACCTGCTGCAGTCTTCCCTTCCGATTATAATTTAGGTTTCTTCAAGGCTAGAGTGAATAGGCTCTTAATAAAGTAATGCGCCTCACCATCAACGTTTGCATCTCTGCTTACCATCAGGCGTTATCGCAGTCAAGCACTAGTTTATATCGATAAAAAAAAATTCTGGCATTGTATGTTTTAGTTGCTAGTCTTTTACGCATAAAAAATAAATATAGCATCGTCGGCCTTATAATGTCCCCACGTTTGGGACTCAGGCCTCCTCTTTAGGAGAGGGAATGGGCCGTAATCTACCACGCGGGCCCAGTGCGGGTTGTTGGATGTCACATGTCTTCGAATTTTTGGTTCTAGGACTTGCCGATTTCCTCGCGATGTTTACCTTCACCGTTTTGAGACCAGCGGTGATGAAATAAATTACACAAAGTAATGCCTGCCTGGCTGGGTTTGAACCCGCGACCTACAACACGTAATAGGCTAGTTGCCGTAAAAATGTAATTAGTCCGTCTTTTAGATTATTCAAAAATAAGGGACACGTATTTTTTTATTTGTAAATTAAACCAAAAATGACAAAAGATATAGCCCATTAAAGTTACGTGTAACGTCACCCCGTGCTGCATTTTTTCGAAATTCGAAATAAATACTTATTCTATAGCAGTGGCCAATGCTGTACTTGCCCAGTGCACTTGCTATATCTTCTTCAATCGGTGTCTATACAGTACGGGAACTATTCGCAGTCTCGTGCGATCCATGCAACATTGCGAGTTGCAACGTTGTTACAGCATTTAAAGTTTTTCGACTAGCGTGAAGATACGTGTTATCGTAAAGTGCGTGTGTGATAATTTGTGCTTGTCTGATTTGTTTTTAACAATTTCAATCCTTTAATATCATCATCTCCATAGCGTTGTCCCAACTAGCTGGTTTTTGCTTCGGTAAGTGAGTGGCGTGATTTTAAAGTTGCCCCTGATATATTCATTGCATACTTTATTCAATTGGTCAACTACAAGCATTACAATTTGTTTCTTGTTAGCCTATTAGGTCTCTCTCCTGGGCAAAGGGAACTGTCAACTCCTTTCATATTTCGCGGGCCTGTGCCACCTTTTTCGTTTTACTAGCTCATGGCATAAAGGTAGGATTACACTGCGCACACGTGTACCACACACGGCGATCTGGGCGCGTCGGTCTCCATACATTTTATATGGAAACTAGACTTGTTGAGCTACACTAGATCCAGTCGTGTTACACGTGTGCATCAGTCTGATGGAGTTCCGGGTTCAATTTTGTGCCGCTTTAGCTCACAGTTTGTCAGGCATACAACATATTTTGCCCAGTCATATTTAAGTTGGGTAGCCTTTTGGACCACATCAGCTATCCTGGTTTTTCTGAAATGGTGATTACCCAAGTATAGTACCTACTCGTGGGTCGAATCCTACTGGGGCCAAGGGTCTGCTTCTGAAAGGAAGACTCGGTTCTGGAATTAAAGGCAACGAAGGAATTGAAGTGGGTTTTTTGTCAGTAAATGTCTGACACACCCTCGCGCTTCGCTAGCGAGAGATGTTATTGGATGATTTTCACACCTACAAAAAAGTGTAGTAGTCGTAGTTTATTTGGTTTGATTAAATAATCGTACACACATCCCCGTGCTACCACGAGTCCAGATGACAAATAGCGTTCTTATTAGTGTAGCATTAGTTTGAAGAGCTGTTTGTGCATGACATTAGCCGCAACTCGAGAGGCACGAAGTGTCGTCACGTGTTCATTACTACTTATTACATTAGTTCAGGTTTCACACTTTTCATCAGGTCACGTTGGGCTGCACTCTCTGTGGTGTGCGGGTTGTGGTTAGTGTTGCCAGGTTCCGTTTAGATAATTATCGGGACAGATGGTAAAAAAAATCGGGATTTAAGGGTTTAGACCGGGACAAATATTTATTTTTAATATAGATTTTTTTTTTGGTGGCAAATCGTCTAATGACTTCTTCCGCTCTGGGGTGGAACAAGAGGGCGTGTCAAACTTTCACTGAGTATAGCCCAGACTTCTTCAGTCGCTCATTGTGCTCTAGGGATTTTGATTTATCAATTTATGGTGTACAATAAAGCGTATAATAATAATAGTAATTTATCGGGATATTTAGCGTCCTGATTATAGGTGCAAATCGGGACGCGTCCCCAGACCCCTAAAAATCGGGACTCTCCGCGTTAATCGGGACGCCTGGCAACACTAATTGTGGTCGTGATGGCTGAAATTATTGGGATGTCTGTACAAAGAAGTCTTGTTACTATTTTGGTAATACATTATAATTCTATTCAGCGTAATTTAGAGGTACTGGTGTACCTATAATACATGTACATTTTATTTTATTGGTTGGTTCGGTTTTTACCTTTATGTCACCCGATGATGGTAAGCGATGATGTGTTTAACGTCCCTTTTTTTTCGGTGGTAAAATCATCTAATGACATCCTCCGCTCTTGGGCGGAGCGGGAGATAGTGTCAAACTTTTACTGACTAAAAACCCACTCCTGTTCCTTCGTTGCCTTTCGTACCGGGGCTGAGCTGCCTTTCGGAGCCAACCCTGACACCATTAGGATTCGACCTAGCTGGGCCCCTGCTGTTGCTGGCAACTCCTTGAGGCGCGCGGGTGCGTGCCGTCGACGACTTGGGCTCGGTCCGGACAGTTACCGGACGGTCGGACAGCGAGCTACCCATTGCTCGCCGTCCGCAAGTCCGCGCCTACGGTGGCCGGAAATCAGGATCGGAATCCCGGCGGCGCGGTGGCTGGGGCGCTGTGAGCGCCGTTGCCTGATACAGTCTCGGCCTCCTCCTTTGCTAGCATTACTGCTTCGCAGCAGGAGACGACCGCCTGCCACTCCTCGCTCCAGGCCATGCCTGTACCAAGGCCCGGCGCGAGAGATCGCCGCCACCGATCGTGGGGGCCCATGAGGGCACGAAAAAATATAAGTATTTATTTATTTCTTCTTAAAAGATAATGCAAAAATAGGATTCGTTTTCCCTGAGGTAAATGCGTAAAAAAATAAGCTAAAGATTTAGGTGTAGATAATTTATCTATGGATAAATCTGATGCGTATTTTTTTTACTTTATTTTTAGCTCTCGATTACGGAGAAAATTCTTTATTTTATTTTTTAAGAATGACTTAGATCTAGATAAGTAAAAATATAAGATAAGATATGAACTGAAATGTACTATCACATAATGTAGCGCGCGTCCTTGGAATAATTTGGAGAGTTCGTCGGCACATCAAACGGTACTATTTATATAAAGATAAGAAACACGGATCTTCTATCAACACAGATTGTGTCTCTCTGATAGGGTAGCCAAGAAGTACCGAATTGCATTACTTTTTAGGGTTCCGTAGCCAAATGGCAAAAAACAGAACCCTTATGGATTCATCATGTCTGTCTGTCTGTCCGTCCGTATGTTACAGCCTCTTTTTTCCGAAACTATAAGAGCATTAAGAATTTAACACAAAAATAGAAAAAAAAATACTATACATTTTGGGGGTCCTCATACATAGAACTGAAACTCAATTTTTTTTTTTTTATCAATCCCTACGTGTGGGGTAACTATGGATAGGTTTTCAAAAATGATATTGAGGTTTCGAACATCATTTTTTTCTAAATTGAATAGTTTACGCGAGAGACACTTCCAAAGTGGTAAAATGTGTCCCCCTCCCCCTGTAACTTCTAAAATAAGAGAATGATAAAACTAAAAAAAAAAATATGATGTACATTACCATGCAACCCGCCAACGAAAATTGGTTTGAACAAGATCTAGTGAGTAGTTTTTTTTTTAATACGACATAAATCTAAAAAAAAATACACTATTATTAAAACATCGATCAAAGTTACAACGAACTACAAGAACTTTTATATTATGTTACTGGTTGCTATGGGGGAGTCCGACTCGCAAATGGCCGTTTTTTTCATTTTTGCACAACACTATCTTTTATTTTTCGAAGCCTACACCGCCGCCCTAATTCGAAAGACCTCTGGATGATTTCCCACCTTAAAAAAACAATCTTTTGTTTTTGGAAACGGTCAAGTTGTGGGCAAGTGGTAATAAAGAGTACTGTTGCAAAAAAAGTTGATGGAAATTGGCAAAAATTTTCACTAATAATGCTGTATAGCTTTGTGGTAGGCACTACGTTGCTATTAAAACCGTTTTTAATGTTCTTGAATAAATAAGCAATCTGTTTCGTAATTGGGTATTTGTACAATATTATAAACTAAAAAACAAACAATAAACACTAATAAAAATCTTTTACATGTCTTTATTTAACCAAAAATATACCGTATTTGAAAGACAGTGCACTTTTTAGCACAACATAGACGTTTTGCCAATTTCTCTGACCCCTTTTTAGGGTTCCGTAGTCAACTAGGAACCCTTATAGTCTGTCCGTCCTCGCTTAATCTCTGTGACCGTTAGCACTAGAAAGCTGAAATTTGGTACCAATATGTATATCAATCACGCCGACAAAGTGGTAAAATAAAAATTGGAAATAAATGTTTTATGAGGGTAGCCCCCCTATATGTAAAGTGAGAAGTGTTTTTTTTTTAATTTAAACCCTAACGTGTGATATATCGTTGGATAGGTATTTAAAAATGAATAAGGGTTCACTAAAATCATTTTTTGATAATGTCAATAATTTCTGAAATAATCGCTCCAAAAGTAAAAAACAATGTGTGTCCCCCCTCTAACTTTTGAACCATAAGTTTAGAAAATATGAAAAAAAATCTGAAAAGTAGAACTTTATAAGAACTTTCTAGGAAAATTATTTTGAACTTGATGGAAAGAACAGTTTTTGTACAAAAAAGACAAAAGGGTTCTACAAAATAATTTCTGGACTAAGTTTGTAGTATAATCGAAATACGATTATTTATAAGCATTTTTTTAAGCTCATATGTGGGTACACTTATTGTGACGGACGGGAAACTACGGAACCCTACACTGAGCGTGGCCCGACACGCTCTTGGCCGGTTTTTTATTATTTTTCAGGCAAAGACTGTTATATTATTTACTCATATTTTTTATAACACACATTTTAAGTACCACCCGTTCCCGTCTGAAATCCCTACACTATCAACGTGTAAATAACACAAAACAGACATCTCCGGTCTCCCAAGCGTCCCCTAAAACGTGCTCACCCATCTTCGTAGTAAAATGTTCTATTTCAGTGGCATATCAGTAGTTTATCAGATATTTGTTCAGCCCGCGACCAAGGGCCGTCTATATTTAGCAGCCGTGAATCATGTAAGGACGAATGTAATCAGTTGTGTTCCACTTGCATTGTTTACTGTCGGTTGCGTGAATAAACAATCTAAGTTTATAAATAATAAGAATTACATACGAGAATAGCTTGTTGATTTGTTTTAACTCGAAGTAGGATTGCGTTTTTCTTTCAAAAAAAATCTCTTGTCTAAAAGTGTTGGTAGCGTGGTCACAAGAATTAACCAGTCAATATTACTAAATGAAAAGCGCTGAAATGTACAGGGTATGTAACTGTTAGCGGGATTGTTCGAACGTGGAGTGCAACTGAAGGAATATGGATGGGTTTTAGTCAGTTAAGGTCGGGTACTTCTCACACCACTCAGAGCGCGAGGATTCATTTGATCATTTCACCCTTAAACTAAAAAAAAAACAAACTAAAAAAGGTAGGTGCGTAGGTGCGTGCGTCGCTTTAATCAGTATAGCCACTCGTAGCCATAATTAAAGAAAATATTTTGTTAGTTCTTGAACATTACCTGATGTTCTTCCTAAAACTCCCGATAGCACCAGCTGCTTTATTTTTAGACTAGGACATCTTTTTTTTTTAATTGATATAACTGGTGCTTGACTGCGATCCCACCTGATGGTAAGCAGTGATGCAATCTCTGATGGTGAGGTGGTGAAGAGCCTATTCACTCTAGCCTTGAAGACACCTAAATTATAATTGGACGCAGCAGGCAAATCTTTCAACTGATGACGATGATTCAGTCCTGTTGATGACTTGGTAGAGGGAGACATCTCTCGTGACTTTATGATAGATTAACATTTTGTGTAGTTCGTGTAACTATCGATTCAGTCATCGAATTCTCTTCTAAAAATACACTAAAGCGGAAGCGCTCATCAAAGATTCTAATCATCATTTAGCACGGCAGACAGTGAAATGTTGATGTTTGATGTGAACCAGTTCGCTTGTCGGATGTGCCGGGCCCCGCAACACAATAGCGTGGAATAACTGCACACATATCGCCATTGTGTTATTTAAACATTAAGATAAAAAGGCATGGGAAAATTAAAAAGTATCGATAAAAGATATCGATACATTTTATGACATGTTTTTGGGTTGTAGTTTAGTTTTGGGTTCTTGATTTGGCAGGAAAAGAGACTCGTATACGAAGGGTTTCTAGTATATTAAAATCAAGCAAAAAAAAATTTTCATGTGTTCACCCCTTTATTGTTAATTTTATTTTAATTATTATTTATTGTTGTAGCGGTTATAGAAATGAACACGAACATTCTGTGAAAATTTCAACTCTACCTGTTCCACATACCTCCAAAAAACTATATAGACTGACTGATTCCTTGATGTTCAAAAACACTCCATTTAAATAAATTGTTTGAGTACAGTTTAAAATTGCAGTTATAAATCGATCGTCACTAGGTAATATGTAATTAATTGTAATTGTTATGTCAGTAGAAATAACAGCCCATTAAAATCTCAATGAACGACACACATTGACCCATAAGTATGTATCTACTTAAAAACAAGAGTTATTAAAACTATTTGCAATGACAATTACTCGACATCTGTTGCAAATAAACGTCCAATATAAGTCACTCGAAGACCTTATATCAGAGAAATGTATGAACTATTTAAAATGAGAAAGGAATAGGGTTACCAGATGTATAACTGAAAAGTCCGTTCAGACAGATTTTTTTTATGATATAATCCAGTTCTTGACTGCGATCTCACCTGATGGTAAGCAGTGATGCAATCGTTGATGGTGCGAGCACTAGTTTATACTGATTAAAAATATATACATACACAATTCACACACAGAGAGCAGTGGAGGCCGAGTGGTAATGGCTCCGACTTACGAGTTGTAGGTCGCGGGTTCAAACCCTGTCAGGCGCATTACTTTGTGTAATTTATTTTATTACCACTGCTCTCAAAACGGTGAAGGAAAACATCGTGAGGAAACCGGCATGTCCTAGAACCAAGAATTCGAAGACATGTGACATCCATCAACCCGCACTGGGCCCGCGTGGTGGATTAGAGCCCATTCCCTCTACTAGAGAGGAGGCCAGAGTCCCAACAGTGGGAACATTAAAAAGGCTGATGATGATACACACACACTCACAAACTTTCACCTTTATGACATTGCCTGAAAAAGATTTATTATTATTAGTGTTAGATATTTATGTTTTGTAGTACAGAACATTGTACAAAAATAAATAGGCAACGACAATCTAATTGGGTATTATTTAGTAGTGTAGTTGTTCCTACAAACAATTAATCTACCAATTCAGTATTTAATTAATTAACCTGGTAACCCTAGAAAGTACCTTCAATTGCAGATACGTGTACTGTTTATGATCGCTGGCTATGTAATTGATTCCTTTATCGTTGGTTATTAAGTCAAACGAGTATCTCGTTATGGTCATAAATGGTAAATGCTTGTATTTGTGCGTCTATATGAAGTTATGCAGTGAAATTTATACGTTCATGAAAGATTTTGATGAAAGAGTATGTCTTTAATTGAACATAGAATAGAAACAACACAAAATAATAAAAAAAAAGAGTACAGAAATGCAATACAGTTGCGCTAATTTCCCACTCAATTGGGAAATCAAATTCGAATCGAATGCGTCTCCAGCTGTAGGGTGGAGCGAGAGAGCGTGTCAAACTTTTACTGACTAAAACCACATTACCACACATATGTTCCTTCAGTTTTCTTTTGTATACCGCGGTGTATCTCTTGGACAATCCCGCAAGGGATCAAGTTCAGTAATCCTAATTTGCGCTTTGTTAATGGCTACTCAATTGCCTCATTCCCAAAGAAGCAAGCAGACCATGAGATCATGACAATTGATAAAATAGATGTAGCGGAACGACATGCGGGTCTGACTCAGCTATCTGATGGTTCATCTATTCGTTGGTATGAGGGCGATTAACTCTCTTTGTGTTTGGTGTTCGTTTGGCGCTTACATTTCATTAACATTTATTTTAGCTAGACAAACACCCATCACCATCATTATTTCAGCCGATATACGTCCACTGTTGGACATAGACCTCCCCCAAGTGTCGCCACAATGAACGATCCTGTGCGTCTCGCATCCATCGGTTTCCCGCAACCTTCACCGGGTCATCGGTCCACTTACGAAGAAATGCTTTCTCTGAAAATTACGACTCATTTTTGTTCATTTTGCACTAAAGAAAATTTTCCAATGTTGACAAACACCCAACTACCAACCAATTCCCTGGTATTGTTCGTCAAGTCGTTGAGCTCCTTAGTAGTCCTGAGTTGAGCTTTACGAAAACTGACAAATTCTGGCGCTGACTGGACAGGTCCACTCAAATCTGTGTGGTTCTTTCCTCAAAAGACCATCTCAGACACCAATCTCTAGGGTTCTCATGATATTTGACCATTACACATTTACTGTATGGACTTTAAAAGAAACTTTGACCCCTGAGTTTGTTTCGGCGTTTCTTCTCAGGGTAGTCATCTAGGCAACACCGGCCTCATCTAGTATAAACTGACGAAAAAAAAAACGTGTAAAAGTGTTTTTAAAACCTACATCATCTTCCAGTCTTGGTCCCGTTTTATTTGGGGTCGGCACAACACGTCTTTCTTCCATTCTGTCCTGTCACTCGTCACGCTATCACTAACTCCCTTTTCTTTCATATCACTTCTCACACAATCCATCCATCTTTTCTTTAAGACCTACATATTTTTTATTTTTTTTCCCTTATTTTTCCTAATAATCCATTTTTTTGTTGTTTTTTTTTGTGCACCTGCCATGTTTTTCTCTTCACCACCCTAGGTTAACTGGTAGAGAATGCCTAAGGCATTAAGTCTGCCTTTGTACCTATGCGTTGCATAAAGATCTAATAAATAAATAAATAAATATTTGTAAAATAAATATCATTTATCATTACCATTAATATCTTTATGTTGCATGACGATTAAGTGAATAAATAAATCGCCGGAAATCATAATTCCTACTAAACTGTGTATTAGTGTCAATAGTTAAATCTTATCAGATTTGCTTTAACCGCGACCTACGCTTATTAGCAAACCTGTTACCAGTTTCTAGTTATATCAATAAAACAGTGAGTATAATTTTAACGTGGAATAGGGCTTATCGATATTTCGTAATCCCATCACTATTCGATATAAGTAGTAATTTTGCGTTAACATCTAAAGACAACACATAATTTTATCGTTAAAAATAATTGCAGTAGTATCTAAGACCCAGTGGTGGCTCAGTGGTTAAGGTACAAGGTTGCGGGTTCAAAACTGGGAAAGTACCAATGTTAATTTTTCAATTCACATGTGCTTAATTTCATATAGGACATTATAGCTCTTGAAGCTGTTGGTTCAAGCCGAGTGCTCTAATGACAAGTTTTCACGTGTACCTATCAAACGACATTTTTTAATACACTTCGAGGAAGTAAATAAACGTAGATTGATTAGCGATTCGTGGGGGTCGCGCCCAGCCCTATACGATAAAATACAACGAGGGCAAGCTCGTGCACTTTTCCACACTAGTGCGTAAAACAGTAAATCATGTGCTTAAAAGTCGGAGGGATAAGAGCGGGTTTTCGAAGTGTATTGTCAAATAATTTGATAATATTGTAATAATGAAAAGTTTACGATTTCCAGTCTTGTCTATGATTAAATACCGCCGCAGCGCGTACGCA
Source organism: Mythimna albipuncta (assembly GCA_929112965.1). NCBI lineage: Eukaryota > Metazoa > Arthropoda > Insecta > Lepidoptera > Noctuidae > Mythimna > Mythimna albipuncta. The sequence goes on along the minus strand of OV815979.1, from coordinate 18,359,552 downwards.
GTAAAACCTAGTTAATTTCGTTTTAATTAGTAGCACAGTAACACCGCGGTCTCGCTTTATGGTTTTGAGTAGGAGTCGAGCTATGATTTCCATACGGGTTTCAGTGTTTTAGTGCCAAATGTTTATGTAGCCATTCGCCGCTTTTCAATTTGTTTTTAAGTGATAGTAGTAATTTTGTTTAATACTTAAAAACAGCTATTGATTTGTTTTAACTATTGTGACTTTAAACACTGCTGGTTTTGGTCACGTTTGCCACAAGACGTACCGCATTGCGCCACCGGTACATGGTGGACATCCTACCTATACGTACAAAGCGTTTTGGGAGTACATTCATTATGCGTACAGGTAAGGAATGGAATTCCCTGCCGGAGTCTGTGTTTCCTGATAGCTATAACTTAGGAGTCTTTAAGTCAAGAGTGAATAGATTGCTTCTAGGCAAGCGTGCTCCATCGTCGGCCACTTCATCGCTTACCATCAGGTGAGATTATGGTCAAACGCGAGCCTATTCATTATAAAAAAAAGATTTTTACATTTTGCGATCATTTCATTGCCTGAATAAACTGTTCAGTTAATATAGGACGGTTCATAATTCAGTATTTTTATATATTTAGATAAGAAAAGCGCATGCATCTCCATGCGCGTTGGTCTTCCTAAATTATTCTTCCTTAATCTACCTGAAAAACGATATCCGGATAATTTCCGGATATTTTATTATTATCTGAATTTTATCCGGTATAAATCCTAGCATACAATTTCTGTGTCAATTTAATTGAAATCAGTTCACATCAAGATAGAGATAAACATAGATGATATCTAATGTAAAAAGATGCAGCATCACACTGGATATTACAAAGCCGGAAGTTTGTGTGTCTGTCTGTATGTTACTTGTTCACACTTGAACGGCTGAATGGACTTCGATGACACTTGGTACACGAGTAGACCATCTTAGAATAGCACATAGGATACTTTTTATCCCGGGAGAGGGTTCCGAAACGTGGTCGCTCACAATGGATTCATCAGAAGGCTTGAAGTCACCCAAAGGGCAATGGAAAGAGCTATGCTCGGGGTTTCCTTGTGTGCTCGAGTGAGAAATGAAGATATCCGCAGGAGAACCAAGGTTAGCGACATAGCACGAAGAATCGTCAAACTTAAGTGGGCAGGGCACATTGCTCGCAGAACGGATGGTCGTTGGGGCCGGAAGGTTCTGGAGTGGAAACCTCGAACAGGAAAACACAGCGTTGGAAGGCCTCCTACAAGGTGGACCGATGGTGAAGGTTGCGGGAATCCGATGGATGCGGGACGCACAGGATCGTTCATTGTGGCGACACTTGGGGGAGGCCTATGTTAAACAGTGGACGTCTATCGGCTGAAATGATGATGTTCCCTTCGGATTACTCGCAGGCGAAGCCTCTAGCAGCAGTATAGTCTCTTTAAAATTATATTTAGCCTCACAGCTCAGACCTATATGCCCATACAGAACAAGACTCAATAAAACTGTCACTTCCATACAACTGGTTCATTGATTGACAGATTGAAACAGTCTGAGACGCGATCGAGGACGCGGCCTGACCTGATTCTAGCCGACCACTGAAATAGATACGTCCAGATAAACTTGTGTCGCAGGATTCTCGGACGCATCGCTTGTTTTGCTAAAATCCTAGGATTTTTGTAAAGTGATATCTTTACAAAAATCCTAGGATTTTCGAATTTTTTCGGTCGAATCATACGATGTATTTTCAAAATTCAGAAGTAAATAGCATTATGATAATTGCGACACATGTTGATGAACAAAGTTTTCTGACTATTCAGAAAAAAGATGAAGGGCCGGTTTCACCACCTGTTATTAAAGTCCCGAATAGCCTATTTGCCACAACTGTCAAAAAACTGAAAATTTAATTGACGAATACGAAGGCTTACTGGAGATGGTGAAATCGGCACTTACTCTTACATTAGCCAATCAGCATTCGAGACTGAGGGATTTTTTGGAAAAAGTCACCGCGATACTGGGACGCAAAGGGAAACGAATGAGTTGATAAATAATATTATATATTGTATTTAAAAATAAAATTTATATATAAATATTACTGAATAAACGGAATAATAAATAATCAATCGTTTATTACCAGACATCTTGGCCGGCAGGTACACCTTACAGACTAATATAATAATATGTATAAAGTAATTATACAACAAGAATAGAACAGAAGAGAATAAACTTTATTGTAACACTACAGTCAGTGAACGTAAAAAACTGAGCAGTGTTTTAACAACCCGGGCTTTTATAAAAATCCTAGGATTTTCTTAAAAATACGATTCTTCCAATGACCTAGTGACACATAGAAGTTCCATTGCTTACCATTCATGTTTATGGATTGCCGCAAGGTGTTCATGAATTTTGATGAGCAGATCTAGAAAATCGAGCCGATATACATAGGTGAAGATAAAATTACAATGATGCAATGAAGTTGAGGTTAGGTGTTCCTACCCTAGTGATTCAAAAAATTTTGAGATTGATTGTTCCGATTTTCCGAAATTTTAATATTATACAGAATTTTGACTGACTTGTAAATGAAACTGACTCAGTATTTTTGGTCCAGAACCTAGTCTTATGGTCCAGAAAAGTTTCAAAAATTACATCCAGGAAAGAAGTGGAATTTCCTGCCGGTCTGTTTTTCCTGATAGCTACAACCTGGGTTTATTTAAGTCAATAGTAAATAGGTTACTTCTAGGCAAGAGTAATCCATCGTCGTCACATCTTCGCTTACCATCAAGTGAGACAGTGGTTAAACGAGAACTTGTGAAAAAAAAGTTATTTATGGTAATCTTAAGTTAGGTTTCTATTAGCATAGCATAGCATAGTCGGCCTTTTAATGTTCCCACTGCTGGGACTCAGGCCTCCTCTCTAGGAGAGGGAAGGGACCAGTGCGGGTTAGTGGATGACATATCTTCGAATTTTTGGTTCTAGAACATGCCGGTTATCTCACGATGTTTTCCTTCACCGTTTTGAGAGCAGTTCAGGCAGGTTTCTATTAACTAGAGTGGAAAAAAACGCATCTTTTTCTAAAGAAACTTGAAACACAATAGGAAACGACTGAACTTTCCCTGTGTTTCATAACAATCGGCGCCTGAGTCGTGACGAAACCTGAACGAAGGTGCGAATATGTTTACATTCCCGCGGAACACAACTATAACATATTATTTTTATGGATCGTTACAGAAGATTTTTTTTGCCTTTACTATCATTTTACGTTAATGTAACATCTAAAGAATTCCTCGGATTTTTATTTAGTTTGGCAGCTGTATAAAATGTATGACACATTGCCTAATGAAAGCATCTGGAACTAGTTTGGGTCGCCTTGTTGTCTATAAATCATATTCGGGCCCGCACACGTGTAACACGCCTGATTTGTATGTAGAATGACGTCGCGTGGCGTAAATCAAGTGTGGCTCTACAAGTCTAGTTTCCATAAAAATTGTATGGAGACCGATGCGCCCAGATCGGCGAGTGTGGTATACGTGTGCGCAGTGTATATCTACCTTAATAAACACATCATCACCACTTTAACGTAGTGGACGTTTGCTTTTGGACATAGGCCTTCCATAAGTGGCGCTACAATGATGAAATCTCATTGTGGCGGGAATCCATGGACGATAGATGGATAAAATGCATCTCGCATCCATCGGATTTCCACGACCCTCACTAGGAGCACGGTCCACCTTGACAAACTCGCCATTCTATAAATAGATCATCTCTCCTTATTCATCATTTCAATGATACCTACAACAAGGGCTTCGCCACTTCTACGGCATTGAAATCAGAATTTATTTATATCTCTATTTTTAATACCATACGTCTAACACGCCACTTAAAAAAAAATCTAATTTTGCAATATCATTTTACATTTTATGTGAACAGCTTTTGGTTAGTTAGGAGATTTGAAACCTATCCTGGTTGTTTCTCTATTACTAGTGCATAAATGATTTTACGTGAGGATAATGATAAAGCTGTGGGGTTTAGCTTCAGTGGCAAACCGCTTATTAGGACTTTATTTAGTAACTCTGCAGACAGATATACACTGTCGTAAGGGGGGCAGTGCAGGAGGGGTCCACATCGGCGTCAAATCTACGATGAAGTACCTGGGATTCGTCCTCGAAAGTCGGTGGAATTTCGACGGTCACTTCCGATGTCTGGCTCCCAAACTGGATCGGACTGGGGCTGCCCTCAAACGGCTCCTGCCAAATCTAGAGGGTCCATCCAGACGCCTGCCACCCGGGTATCGTTCGGTCCATGTCCACCGACGGCGAAGTTGAACGCATGCAGAGGGTAGGTTTAATCGGTAAAAGTCTGACACGCCCTGCCGCTCTCCGAAGAGCGGAAGAAGTCATTAGATCATTTCCCACCTAAAAAGGAGGGGGGGGGAAGTCATTTAAAGAGCGAATTGCTCAATTTCACTTAAGTTAGTTATGAAACGGAAGTGCATTAAGTCGCAGAGAGTAGAAAACTATGAACTCCAGTTACTCCCAAGACAGGTCTCGCATTTATGTCTATTATTGTAAACGATACGCGTTGGCTTGGCGCCACAGGAGCTGCTATTATGTCTATACTTTAGATTAGCCATTGTTTTAGGCTGCAGGATTGTTCGAAAGACTGCGAACTGGAGGATCACGGTTGGGTTTAAGTCAGTAAAAATCAGTAGTCAGTATGTTTAGATAGTAAATTGTAAATCCTTAATTGGCTGTAACATTAGTTTATCTTTAAGTAAAATTTTTGTAAAAGAGCTGTGGATTTTGTGAATAAATAAATAAATAAAAGTTTTACACACCCTTCCGCTGGACCCAGAGCATTATCATCATCATCATCTTCCTGTCCTTCTCCCTTTTTATTTGGGGTTGGCGCTAAGCTTTTTTTCTTCTTCCGTTCTGGCCTGTCATCCGTCACGCTATCACTAACTCCAGATGTCCAGACTATCCAGAGTGGAGGGAGAAATTTGATGGTTTCTAACTACCCAAAAAAAAAAAATGGGTTACCAATGTTTAGCATCTAGGCATTTTATTTACGGCAGAATTGAAGGTTATGAATCTTCTTTCCAAGCTAACCCAGACGTCTGAAAAAACTAATTTTATTATATTTTGAGAGGCCTGTTTGTCTAGTGGTTAGTGGCCCCGACTGCTATGCCGGAGGTCTTGGGCTCGATTCCTACTCAGGACAAATGTTTGTGTGATGATCATGCTCATCACACAAACATTTGTCCTGAGTAGGAATTTGTCATACGTTCGGTGTCTGGGTGTAATTTATCTATAATATATTTAGCAATGTTTATCATTCCTGTAGTGCTCATAACACAAGGTCTGTTTAGCGTGAGACTAGACTAGAAGGCGTTGTGTGATAGTTGTGGAATATTATAATTATTATATTACTTGCTGCAAAACTAATTTTATTACTTGCTACAAAAACCATGTTACTATCACACCAAAAAAAATAATTTATCCGCTATTCCGTCTCAAACATTCGTTTTGTATCCAAATTAAATAACCCTCCAAAATAAACAAGCATAGATAATTGAATTTATCTCGTTGAATGGAGATGACTTCCTCGTTCGGCAAGGTTGGGATTCTGACCTCTTTCCGTCAATATCGGGGGTCAGGGTGTCAGGACTTATCTGGTGGTCAAATCAATGCCCGCGTTGTTTCAAGTTTTGAAGACAGGATGTTTATTTTTAATTCATTAAACCCCAAGCGAACGCCGGCGTTCGCGCACCTATTGTCTTTCAATTGTGTCTGTAATTATCACAATTGAAAGGTTGGAAGTTTGCAATTTTTTTTGGGATGTAGTTGTGGAGCAATCTTTACGATGGTTTGCTGTTATTTTAGAGTTTATTTATTTTGCATTTAATATGCGCATGTAGTAAACTAGCTAATAAGAGCGGCTTCGCTCGCGAGATAAAAAAATATCCCAATGGAACATACGATTGCGAAAAAGATTTAGACACTGTGTGTAAGAGTAGTAGGAAAAATAAGCAATTTTTTTTTAGGAAGAAATTATTTCTTTTTATTTTTAAAGTTAGTTACCCATAGTGCCTATTCTAAAAGATCAGTAGTAAGTAACCAAGTCTTAACATTTTTAAAACGATATTATTATAAATACTTTTGATTTAGGAAAGAAAATAGCTCTTCCTGCGAAAACAGAACCCTCCCTTCTGTGACAGTCGGGTGAAAAACGCAAATTGTCGCTTATAAAAACCGGCACGAATCTTGAGCGCTCGTCGAAAGAGTCACGATCAATTTGCGCATCGTACACATCGTCGAGCCAACCACTGTAACTACAAAGATGTACTCCCAGCTCCCGCGTCTCATTTCATACCACTAAAGAGACCCAATACTTCACTTCTCATTCAAGTCTGCGCGATTTCAAGTTTAAGTCAGCGCTCAAGATCCGTGCCGGTATTTGTTCAATATTCTTTCTTAAAAGGCTCGATATCGCTTTTCGTAACTGTTTATTTGTTCGCACTTCAGTGGAACTAAATGTAATAAACTGCAGGCAGATTGCCAATGACTTAATTACATCTTTAATTGAACATTTACTTCGATGTTTTACTCTGTGTAGCGTTACGAATGTCTCTTAAAATTTAATTGACCTTTCGAAATATATTCTAAAGTAGTGATCTGAACTTCGGGGAGTTTTACAAGTTTTTATTAAGTTTCACCTGTCTCGATGTTTGTCTGTAATCAAATCTTGCAAATTAAATTTGATTCACTTCCCGGTTACCGATTGAGCTGAAATGCATGCTGTGTAAATCGGATGACAATGCAAAATTATTATGACATGGAGCTGATCTGATGATGGAACCGGAAGGTGGCTATAGGAGCTTGGTAGTTAAACGACAAGATCCCATCGAGTTTGGGCTCGTATGATTCGTCTTGACGAGTAAAGTATTATACAGTGCTATAAAAGCTTGCTATGAAAAAAATAGTTTCATTAAAAACTTGTTTTCATGTTCAGTGATTAAACTAATTTGTAAAGGCGAAAGTTTGCCTACTTATGTGTATGTTTGTTACTCCTAAATACGCTCACGGGTAGACCGCGCCCTGGAATATCACAAGGACTTTTTTTAGGACACAATCAAAATCAAGTAATAAATCAAGATCATTATTTGCTAGAATATGGTAATTGCTTGTAAATTAGATAGTCCTATATGGAGGCAGTGGATACAAATCCATCTTAAAAAATAATCTTTCGAACTTGTTGTTAGAGTAAGTTCGTTCATATTTATACTAACATTATATGGACACTTAGAGTCTGTCTAATAAGTTAAACGACTTGGGTAATTATTAAGATTTAATGAAATCTGATGTAGTCAACACGGGTTCAATAATCAAGGTTGATTAAGAGATAGAGATCATTATTTACTAACAGAAGAACATTATGAAAAGTATCGAATATAAGTATTTTATAATGATTAAATATTATACAAAATTCCCAAGTCGGTTGACATATTAGACAGACTATTACTGAAAATAAATACATATATTATTATTATATGGTATATAAAGTTTTACAATAAAGTTTGTTTCAGCATATCCTACCATAACGTGGCGTGCAAATTTATTCGTAATCTGTGATGTCAATCAATTCTAACTTGCAAATTACAGATTCTATTGACTTGTCTTCTAAATATTCCTTAATGGTATAATATCTTATAAATTATAGTCCTTTGGGATATTTTTATATAATTTGTATCATTCTGGTCCTTTCTGGTCATTTATATCATTAATTTTATTTGATAAGTTTGTTCTGTCCTATTCCTATGTAAAGTCCATCCGTCCATTTTTTTCTGTTTTTACGGACGTTGTATTTCATCTTTATAATTTTCGAAGAAGCCATCTGAGGCACATAATATAATTCGCCATTTTTTTATTTTTATTTGATGTTATCTATCAACTGACCACTAATAAAAAGTTTAGTTACAAATGTAGGTATGATAAAAAAAATTATCAAGCGATCATTTTTATTAGATCGAGCTATTCATTTTAATAAACTTTTTGGCACACGACCCAGTGTTATTATAAAAAAAGAAATATTTTTTTGATGAGTTAGTTAACGAGACATATTGTGTCCAGATGATCTAGAGCTGCGCACGCCACGATCATTGTTCGGCTCGATTTATTTACAAGTTTGATGGTTCGTTCCCGCATGGCTCCCGCACGATGAGCCGCCTCCGATGAAACAATCAGTCACTCGCCGACCGCACGTCATGACACACGTGCACGTTTTAATGAAAAAAAATACCAATTGTTACCTCCACATGACAAAATACCTACAAATTAACACTCTTTATATTCCGTAACAGTTTACCTCCCTAATGTTCAACATACTCAGAACCTTACCTCCCCGCAATAAGGATCAAAATCGCATGTGTTTGTGTGCAACAATTGACATAATTGATTGCTAATTATGTTTCTAGTGCTTTCTCTTTTCCGCTTTGTGTGTAGAAGTGAATAAGAGATGAAAAGTTTCTAAGTTCAACAGTGTTTTTAATTGGTGATGTTGTAGTGATTAGTGATTGGTGATTTTAATAAAATGGCGAATAGAGTGATGGGGTACGTGATATGCGGATACAACTCCGTGGATAATTTGATGGTGAGTGGTTTTGTTTCGTTACAATTGTAGCCGGCACGCGATTTTAACTGCGATGATGACTAAATGACTTGACTTACAGATAGGGTTGCCAACCGTACTCTAAAATAGAGTATTGTACTCTATATCATGTAGGCATACTCTATAACACTAATAGAGTATTAAATGTGAAGTGGCGGGAAGAAATTGATTAAAAATGAGCTTCTGATCTATGTAAACATAGAGCTAGAATGTTTGGAGTCATACAAATTAGGTACAACACTTTTAAAAGATATGAAAAATTGTTACGTGCTGCAAAAAACTATCAAAAAACATGATTTTCAAAATTTTAAATAGATACTTACTCTTTTTTATGAGCTCGTACTCTTTATTTACCTCCTTTGAAAAGATGTTCGTCAAGTCGTTGAGCTCCTTAGTAGTCCTGAGTTGAGCTACACGCGTACTGACAAATGCTTGCACTGACTGGACAGTCCACTTAGAACTGTGTGGTTCTTTCTTCAAATGACCATCTCAGGCTTCAATCTGCATGGTTCTCATATGATTTGACCATTACATGTTTGCTGTATGGACTTTAAAAGAGACTTTGACCGCGGAGTTTGTTTCGGTGTGTCTTCTCAGGGTAGTCAGCTAGGAAACACCGGCCACATCTAATTTAAATAGACGAAAAATTTTACGTGTAAGTGTTTTTAAAAAAATATTTGCAAAATGAATATCGTTTATCATTTTTTTTTTCTCTAATAAAAATTGGCACCCCTACTTACAGAGCTGACTTAGATTATTTCCTGTAGTTTATGTAACTTCGCAAGTTACTGTAAGATGCAGTTCTTACAAATCGATTTATTCAGCTTAAAACAATCCAGTCAATCATGTTGCCTGTCACTCAACAAAGTACTTGAATAATAATTGTTGTTATTATTAATTGCTTAGTTTTCATAACATGATTGTAAAATATTTACAAAAGTAGCGATTGTTTATGTTATTGAAAACTTAAGTGATCATCGCAGCATAAAGGGAAGATCATTCTCATGGTTGGCTCGTAATTTGAATAAAAATCATTTTCATCCAATGACATCTCCGCGCCCTGGGGCGGAGCGGGAGATAGTGTCAGACTTCTACTGACTAAAAAACCAGTTCTGTTCCTTCGTTGCCTTACGTACTGGGGCCGAATCTTCCTTTCAGAAGCAGACTCTTGGCCCCAGTAAGCTTCGACCCTGCTGGGCCCCTACGGTTTGCTGACAACTCCTTGAGGCGCGAGTGGTACAGTGCGCATCGTAGACGACTTGGGCTCGTTCCGGACGTTTACCGGACGGTCGGACGTAGCAGCTAGGAATGCAATAATTTTAAGCCGCTAATTTAATTTATTTAATTGTTTCCCAGTGTAAGTTAATACAGCCATTAAAATCGTATATACTTTCTTTTCCTCCAATTCTTTTTCAATTAACTTATTATAACTCACGTTAATTGGCTGAACATTCCAAGATTCAATTCCCGGCGATCGTAATTCATGTTGCATAGTCGCGGCCGAGAATAGATATTATCTACATAATTTATGATAATCTAGTCATCTCTTTGTACTGACAAGTGAGCGATCAAACTGATAGTGTAATCGAATCAATCTAACTAGCATTTTTCCCTGTTTTTCTTGCCCGTGTTACACTTATTCAGATCAAATCAAATTAATTCTACATTAATATTATAAAGAGGTAAAGTTTTTTTTTATAGGTATTTAGTATGAGATAATCTACGGAAGTACTGGTCCGATTGCTAAATTTTTTTCGCCGATAGAAAGCTGCTTTATTCTTGAGAGACATAAGCAATATTTTATGCAGGTGGAAAAAGTTGCGGGCAAAAGCTAGTAATTAATAAACTCAAAAACTACTGAACCGATTTTAAAGAATCTTTCTCCAGTACAATTCTACTTAATTACTACTAAATGACATCCTTACTAATATTATAAAAGCGAAAGTGAGTTTGTTACGTCTTCACGCCTAAATAGCAAAACCGATTTTGATGAATTTTCGTACAGAGATAGTTAGGATCATGGAGACGGACATAGGCTATTTTTTTTTTAAATGTGAAAAGGCGGAGAAAGAGGCGGGCGAAGCGGCGGGTAAAAGCTAGTAAGCTATAAAGCCTATGTCACTAATTGTTTAATTGTCTCAAAATATAAATTTTGAAACTTTCCCCGAATCAGCTACCAGAATCTTAAAACACAGTCATCAAAGAGCTTATAGGACACCAAAATAACCGCACCGCTATCATTAGGAGAAGTGCCCGAGAAGCTGGCAGCATTGACACGTTAAATGACAATGCTGACTTTGACAGAAAAAAGCCCGTCACGTCCCGTCACGTCACGTTCACGAAGAGTCGACCAACCGCTTGGTGATGTCCCGAAAAAATGGGTACAAGAACCATGGTCATAACTCTAAAATTAAAACATTTTTTTGTAATGTTCTTCGATGGTCGTGCTAGCCTGGTACTGGACTCAGACATTAGAGGCGTAGCGTTAACTAATTTAGAGGTGGGTTCAAAAAAACCCTCGTTCTAAGAGAGACCGTCTCTTGCGCGAGGCCCCTTGGGTCGGCCATGGCTGAGGGGCCGCTTTGCCCACGCCTAACTACGCTACTGTCAGACATTTAGATAAGTAAGTTTAGAAGTTAATGAAACTGCATTTATTTATTAATATTTAAATTTACGGAAGCGATTGGCTGCTGCGCTGCGGGTCGCGGATTCGATTCCAGCACGGGACCAGTATCTATACCTATGACTTGCAGATAGGTGTTCCTAGTGAAGGGCGACGTATTTTTTTTTCTTAAAAAAAAATTTTTTTTTGTTTTTATTTCAACGAGATGTACCTAATTTATGTAAACTTAATATTTATTACACTAACGTTTGAACGAATAATGATTATTATTAGGTATAGTTGTATAGATAAGGCAAAGTGATAAAGGATTGAAGTTTATCAAAGTTCACTTGTCAATAGCAAAGCATATCTTTTTCGACTAACTTGTACATATTTTTGGAATAGGTCTAGAAACAAATAACTGTTGGTTTTTAATTAGCATTGCGTTGATATGTTTCCTTATATTTGTTATAATAACAGTAATGAAGCAGACACCTAATAATTAGTAACGCATTTTCCTCTACTTATTCATTATATTATTAACAAATAAATATTTCTTTACAACTTTGAATTCCAGATCTGTTATTCATCCAGATACCTATGCATATAATTTGTATAAAATACTGAAACAAAACAGACTGGCCTATTGGTCTAGTGGTTAGTGGCCCTTACTGCTATGCCGGAGGTCGTGGGTTCGATTCCCACCCAGGGCAAACGTTAGTGTGGTGAGCATGATCATTTTTTCTGTGTCTGTAACTTATTACGCATGTACGAAATTAATTTCTTTAAGAAAACGTCAGCTGAGCGAGTTCAATGACCTATAGGTAGTTTGTATTCAATGCCGACAACTTAAATAATGCTAAATAATGCGAGTTTTGAAAAAAAAGGTACTTTATTTTTCAATTTTATCTTTACAAATCGATAGTGTTTCATGTACCTGATCGACCCTCCACGGGATTAAAACGATTAAAATTTAACGGTGTATAAGTATGTTTATCAGTTTTCTAGTACTCATAACACAAACTCTGCTTAGCTTGGGACTAGACGGCATTGTGTGATAGTTGTGGAATATTATATTATAAAAAAGAGTAATAAAGTAAATCCCAGAAAGTCATTATCATCTCGCCCTCGTCCCAAATTATTTGGGGTCGTAGTATCATGTTTTTTTTTTCTCTTAACATCAAACACTCGAAACTCTTAGCAACATGTGTTTGACCTCTCTTCACATGACCGTACCAAGACAGTCGATTCCATTTCAATTTTTCAGTCACTAATCTCATTTTCAAACTTTCTCTAATGTAGTTCTTACGATCAATCCTAAGGTTGTCTGGTAGATATCGCTGTCAGCGATAAGACCGCCATTGTACCCATAGATTTAAGCTTATGTATAAGTTCTGATACTGTTTTGGTGTACAATAAAGTTTATTTTATTCTATTCTAGTACCACGTTTCTCACTTTATCCATGCTCGTCACCCCACGCATAGATAGATATCTATGCTTTTTTAATTTATATATTTTAATGGTTATTTTTTTTTTTACTTTGTTTCTTTACATTGTTTACACATAATAGAAGCAACAAGAAATATAATACCGAGATATTTGTAAAAGAGAGCCATGATGCTGTTTTTTAACTGACTTCTTGACATTTCAAAAGTGCAAATAAATAGTTAATAGATTGATATCTCAAAATTCTCGTCTTCAAATTCCAGAAAGTATTCTTTAAATAAATCGATTATTCAGGAGAAACAACAACGATAACTCATAACACCAGCACACAGTTGTAACTTTATTCAAATGACATCGTTATTTGTCACTCGTAGCATCCTTGACACTAATCGCTGGACCACAAGACCTTGGAGCCGCCCTGAAACCAACAGGGAGCTGATGACATCACTGATCGTTAATTCATCTGTTTATACACTCAATAAAAAAAAGTATTGTTATGTTCTAAATGTAAAATACTTTTAGGTAGTGTAGAGAATACTGTTTATAATAATTTCAGTTTATCATAATTGGTTCAGTTCGAATCAGCCAATAGCCAAGCCCGAGATTACGGCGCGTTATTCCACGCCAGCAAAATGAACAAGACACAGTACGCTGAGTGCAAGTTGTTTTAACGTTATTGAAACGTTTACCGCGTTTGGCTGTCTGATTGGTAAAGAGCTTGGAGCGGGCCAATCGGAGCGCCGAACGTCACAAACGTGTCGATTGCGTTAACGTAAAATAAACTCACACTAGGCACTCTGGCTGCGGAATTTGTCTGTAAGAGTTACCGTGGTATTGGAACGCATAGAGCGACTGAAGAAGCATAAATGGGTTTTGTCCGGAAAAAAACCAGAGGGCTGTCGAACACGGCCTCGCATTCAATGGGCGTCGCATGTGTGAGGGCTCTATAATAATGAGGGTTTAGTTTAATAATTTACTCGCTTTTGCCCGCGTCTTCATCTGCATACATAAAATATGTTTCTCTGGAATAATGCAGCTTTAAAAATTTCAGAAATCGGACTAGTACTGTCGGAGATTACATCCTACAAACATAAAAAGCAAACTTTACCTCTATAAAATTAGCGTAGATAGGCTCACGTTGCACTATTTCACCTGATGGTAAGTCACGATGTGGTCGGAGACTAAGCAGCGACAACTGCTGTCTAGTTTTTAAATTTATGAAAGAAAAGGGCCTCGTTGGTGCGAGGTCACCGACGTCTAAATTAATCTACGCTACGCCTCTGAGCTAGTCTGCCCAGAAACAGAATAAACATGGTTATCACAACTGTATTCCTGAAAATACTTAACCTACCTCTGTTTACCTCGTCCAACTGTGCGATTATGCAACTAATTAGCTTGTAGTAGTAGAATCTTTCCTGTTTGGTAACTTATTAGTTGAAGCAGTCCAAACTCGTGCTCGCATTTTATAATAGTTGAGTAATGGATCGATTTATGTGATTTGTTTGTGGAAACTGCTGGTGAAATGTGGATGAAATGTTGTAAGGTACTGTGTGTTTTAATTAGTAATTGTATCGTTACGTCATAGACATTATATTCCACAACTATCACACAACGGCGTCTAGTCCCAAGCTAAGCAGAGCTTGTGTTATGAGTACTGGACATCTGATAAACATAGTTATGTATTTCTATTATTACACCCAGACACAGAGCAAATAATCGTGCTTATCACACTAACATTTGTCCTGGGTGGGAAATGAACCCACGACCAGCATAGCAGTCAGAGCCACTAACCACTAACCCAATAGGACAGTCAAAGTAGACATTGGTTTTAATGTACTAAAAATGCAGGCAATTATTCAATGTTTAGAGGTATGCGGAACTGGGTGTAGTCCTATAACTTCCTTAACTTCCTTTGAAAGAGGACAACAGACTCCCGACCAGACGGGTGTTATGTCTGTCAGCAACCACAGGGGCCCAGCAGGGTCGAACGAAGCCTACTAGGGCCATGGGTGATGCGAAAGAGATCCCCAGGGCCCTGGAACAATGTCAAAGAAGGAATAGGTAATAGTGGGTTTTTATTCAGTAAAAGTCTGACACTGTCTCCCACTCCGCCCAAGAGCGGGGGATGTCATTAGATGATTTACCCACCAAAAACAAAAAATATTCTGGTCCGGACAATTGCCCGTTAGTTGAGTTCGGACTGTTGTTTAAGTCTAATCCCGTGGTGAACTCCCTTGGACCCAGAACGCAGAAATTTTGCCCAGAATTTGGTTATATATATATATTTTTTTTTTATTAATGATAGGCTTGCGTTTGACCACTATCTCACCTGATGGTAAGCGATGATGTGGTCGACGATGAAGCACGCTTGCCTAGAAGAAACCTATTCACTCTCGACTTAAAGACTCCTAAGTTGTAGCTATCAGGAAACACAGATTCCGGCAGGGAATTCCACTCCTTGGCTGTACGCACAATAAATGTGTTCGCAAAACGCTTTGTGCGTATGGGTGGGATGTCTACCATGTACCGGTGGCGCAACGCTGTACGTCGTGTGGTCCGATGATGGAACGGACTTGGCGGAATTAGATTGTGCAATTCCAGTGCACACTCCCCGAAATGTAAACGATAGAAAACCGACAGACTAGCAACTCGGCGGCGATGCTCAAGGCTTTGGAGCTTCGACTCTACAAGTGCATCATTGCCGATGATTCTCTTGGCTCGCCTCTCAATCGACTCCAGCGCATCAAGCTGGTATTTGGCAGATCCATCCCAAAGATGAGAACAGTACTCCATACACGATCGAACTTGGGCTTGATAAAGATTGAGCAGCTGTTCCGGCGTGAAGTACCGTCTCACCTTTGCTAAGATCTCCAATTTTTTGGCAGCCAGTTGAGCCTTTGCATCGATGTATGAGCCGAAATTGAGAGTTGATGATAACGTGACTCCAAGAAGCTCAAGGTGGTCGGTTATCGGCACGGTTACACCCCGGAAAGTTGGAGCCGGGTGGAATTGGCTGCGTTTGGCGGAAAAAAGACACGCCTGGTTATATAATGTGCACAAAGAATAAAAATGTATTTACCTACTAGAATTCACTCCCTGACTAAGGGGAAGAAATGGGGGTTAAATTTGTATAGAGAAGAAGCCTACTTTCACGCAAGCAAAGCCACTAGCAAAAGCTAGTCCAATATAAAACATGGGAAATTCCAACCTGTACACCTGAAATAGACGATAAAAGACAACATAATAAAACAGATTCAGTTCCAAGTCGAAGTATGCAATAAACTAGTGCGTCTCGCGGCCTCGTCCGTTTTTATTTCTTTAGGAGCCGCCAAACGAACGTTTAGTGGTATGCGGGTTTTTGGGCTGAAAAATGTTTCAGGTAAAAATATTTTTGCCGTTTTTTGAGGTGGGAAATCATTCAAAGACTCTTCTCGTTCTAAAGTGGAAGGGTGTTATAATTTTACTGACTAAAATCCACACCTGTGTCCTTCAGTTGCCCTCGTGTTCTAGGGCCCCAATCACTCAAACGTTTCCGTAAAGCTTTTAGTCTTGGTACGGGATTTTCACAAATGTTTTAGTTTGTTCATAGCCCATACATAGCCTCAGCTCTCTCTATTCGCCAATTATCGAGGTTGGAAGTCTGTGGTGCTTCAAGACACGACCTCTTTTTTTTATGGTGTGAAAAAATCATGCAATGACATCCCCCGCTCTTGGGCGGAGCAGGAGATAGTGTCAGACTCTTACTGACTAAAAGACCCACCCCGTTCCTTCTAGCCTTCATACCGCGGCTCGAGCGCCCTTTCGGATAACCCTGGCCCCAGTAGGCTTCGGCCCGGCTGGGTCCCTGCTGTTGCTGACAACTCCTTGAGGCGTGCGGGAACAGTGAGCGCCGTCAGCGACTTGGGCTTGGTCCGGAGTTACCGGACGGCTAGACAGCGAGCTACCCATTGCTAAGACACGACCTCTGAGAACCTATGCAGTTATGTTGTCAAAAACAAGAACAGGACAAAAAAAAAGCCGTAGTCACACGTTATTAAAGTGTTTCATTTGATACCCATAACGTGTGACTGCGGCTTTTCTTTTTGTTCTGTTCTTGTTTTTCCAGTTACCTTGTTTATTTCAGTATCCTGAAAATCTTGTTTCATACTTTTTCAGTGTTGTTTTTTACTTTTTTTTAACATGAATCTGAGGTTTGAGATCCACATCTTGTAAGATATTATGACTGAGTTTCCTTTCACTAAAGAAAATGACAACAATTCCTTTCATTGATTTCAATTCTGCGACTCGTTAGTAAATGTTACTTCAAGATAAATTGATCACGCAGCTTCGAAGACAACATTCCTTTGACGAGACGCGAATTAATTACTTTGTATTAATTAATGCATTACAATGAATTTCTTTCACCAGATTAGTATGGAAATACTGAACGATCGCCGTTGATTATATCCATTTAATGAATAAATCGCGCAGAGGATTCCAAAGTCTATTTAAGAGCGTTCAACCTAAGATGCATTTTCATGCAGCTGTTATTACGTGTTTATGATTTGTACCCATATTTTTCTGGATATTTCGGAAACACAGATATTTTATTTATTTATTTATTAATACTTCTTGCACAAACAACTGTACAAAGGCGGACTTAATGCCTTAGGCATTATGTACCAGTCGACCTTATCGATATTTCGTGGATGTTGTCTAAGTTTCTATCGGATTAAAAACTTTTTGTGTAAAACCAATCTAGTAAAGACCTCTGAAAATCTGCTGTTTTGCGTGAACTTCAGAACGTTTAGGTTTTAAAAAATATAACTGTAAAATCGCGTAATTCCTTGAACAAGTTTTGTAAAATATTCGAGTGACTGATTACCGAATGCCAACAGAACGTTCACCGTTATCTCTCTTGTTTCACCTTACTTATTTACCAAACATTGCGTTGAATTAAACAACTAGCTTTTAAACCACTATCACGTGGAGGATAGACGGATCGGGAAGGGCCCTCTTAACTACCGTAATTTGAACAGCAATGCTATAATCATTCCATGGGTTGTGCGAAAGTGTTCCCCGGGGCTCTGGAACGAAAGCAAAGAAGGAACAGTGGGTTTTAGTCAGTAAACGTCTGATACTCCCTCTCGCTCCGCCCAAGAGCGGAAGAAGTTGATAATTTTGCACCTAAAAAAGAGCTTTATTCACTGATGGATGCTGAACCGATAGGTGAATAACCGATACATAACGAGTTATTCTTGCTGGAATAACTGGGTATAATTATATTACCATGGTAAATTGGTTACACCTGCTTTTAATTCTTAGATTCTGCATTTACTGAAAAACATGCCACCGGTACATTATGGAAATCTCAAGAGTACACACCAAACGATTTGTGAACGCATTCGTTGTACCTGCAACTAAAGAGTGGAATACCCTACCGGTGTCTTTGTTTCCTGATACGTGATGATTTACCACTACATTTACTTATAAATTCGTGAAGTCCTAGAATATTTTTATTTTTTATTTTATTCTTCATGCACAAAAGAGTACAAAGGCGGACTTAATGCCATAAGTAAATTTCTACAAGTCAACCTTTGGGTGATGCAGAGACAAATTGTGGTAGATACAATATTTACATACCTTTACCTAGAAGGTCAATGGATATCTTATTTTCATAAAAAATGCTGATGAATTCTGAAACGCATATTACCTGAAAACAGTATACAAACATGTGAATATATTTACTACACAAAGTGACTATGTAGTGTACGTAACTATCACGCGCTTTCGATTAGCACAAACTGTTTGTTTTTATAATTAACCGGTTTTTATGCAAACTGTTCGAAGCTTATCTTAATGAATGGAGGACCTGTGAATGAGTTACTTTGCTTATCATTCGGTGCATTAGGGTCAGCTCACTCCGGTTACTCAAAATAGAACTATGCGACATTTAGTGCGCACTTAGCATATTTCAGTGAGGACATTTGAATAAAATTGTTTTTTGTAATACCTTTTGAGTAGTGAATAAACATAAGCATAATCAGCCTTTTAACGTTCCCACTGCTGGGACTCAGGCCTCCTCTTTATAAGAGGGAATGGGCCGTAATCCACCACGAGGGCCCAGTGCGGGATGGTGAATGTCACATGTCTTCGAATTTTTGGTTCTAGGACGTGCCGGTTTCCTCACGAGGTTTTCCTTCACCGTTTTTAGAGCAATGGTGATGAAATAAGTTACATAGTAGTACTTACAAAATTTTATATTGATTGAGTAGTGAATAAAGTTCTATATTATATCGTTATTTTAAAAAGTGCTTTTAGCTTCGTGTTTCGCGTTTACTTAAATCACTTTTATGCTAGCATCGTAATAAATATTAATTATCTCGGTACGAAAGATATTACTTTTTCTAACCTCGAATGAAACTGAAAAATGTTCAGTGTTTTCATGTGAAACATGAAAAAATATAATGATGACTATTAATCGAAATAGTTACGAGCTTTGAAATGGAAGAGTGAATATAAACTATAATTTTAAATGCATTGAACTGTTTGAGCGTAAGTAATATTATTGTGATCTATATTTTTATAAATAATATTAACTAGAGCTTGACTGTAATCCCTCCTGATGGTAAGCAGTGATGCAATCGTTGCTAGTGAAGCGCACTAGTTTATTAAGAGCCTATTCACTTCACCCTCGAAGATACCTAATTTATAAATATAGATATTTTAATAAGAAATTTTAAGAATACTTCGCGTGGCTTTTACCTCGGACAGAGGATAAACATTGCCATACAGCGTGGCAATGCCGCCAGCCTTTTGGGCACATTACCAGTCGACAGCGATGTGGAAGAGTTTTTTGACGCCATATTTTAGTTTGATTTTAGTTAGTTGTAATTAGCGTAGGGTTTTATTATTATTATTTTTTTAATTTACTGTAATTATAGTTTCTAGTTGTGTATGTAATAAGTTAAATTGATTTAAATAAAATAAAGTAACTTAATAAGAAATCAGCTCATATATCCAAAAGAGTTTTGCCTATTCGGTATCATTTTGTTTAAGTATTTACAAGTGCATTCAATTAGCACAGCGGACTAACATACTCGTCGACACTTATTAGTGGAATGGAATGGAATTTTCTGTTAGTGACTGTTTCCTGTTAGCTGTAATCTGTAGGCCTTTTGTCAGGACTTTTGGTTATTACTAGGCAGCGTGCTCCAGTCGGCCACATCATCACTTACCATCACGTAAGATAGTGATCAAACGTGAGCCTATCAATGTGATTAGGTTACTTTTAGTAACCTATTTGATGATTTATAATTTAAAGATCCCTAATTTGTAACTATCAGGAAACACAGACTCCGGCAGGAATTCCTTAGCTGTACCTACGCATAATGAATGTGTTCCCAAAACGCTTTGTACGTATGGGTAGAATGTCCACCATGTACCAATGTCGCTACGCTGTACGTCTAGTGGTGCGATGATGGAACGGACATATAAGCTTATATTCTTTATTGGACACGCAACTTTTATAAAACATTAAAAATAGTACAGGTTATGTACACAGACGAGTTTAACCCATAATTAGGTTGTCTTACAGCAAACCTTAAATGAATGAGAGAGAAATTTTACACTTGAGGATAATAAAACTAAAACACGTTAATTAAATCATACCAAACAAATAAGTGTATGGCGCACAATACATAAACATACCTTTGACTGGCTTGTTGGTCTAGTGGTTAGTGGCAATGACTGCTATGCCAGAGGTGGGTTCGATTCCCATCCAGGTCATACGTTTGTGTGTTGAGCACGATCATTTCTTTTGTGTCTGGGTGTAATTTATCTATTATATGTATGTATTTAGAAATATATAAGTATATTCATTAAACTCCAAGCGAACGCCGGCGTTCGCGCACCTATTGTCTTTCTATTGTGTCTGTAATTTCCACGATTGAAAGGTCATATATCAATTGTTTAGTACTCGTAACACAAGCTTTATTTAGCTTGGGACTGGACGCTAGACGGCGTTGTAGTTGTGGAATATTATTATTATAAGAATAATTTATTATTACAAAGGATACATTTATATAAGTTTGTTTCCTGGAACTCACACTAGAATTCCCTGTGACTTGAGATCCAGGCTCATTCCATACCTTACATTTTTATCAACTTCAGAACATGCTCCTTAAGCGAACTTAAATTTTAAGAAGGAATACAAAAAAAAATATCAAATACTATACAGGGTTATTTTTAAAACTGGCAACCGCTTAGGACTATGTTAAGAACATCATAAACAACAACTTTTGTTCTATGACTTTTAAAAATGTATCATATATTATAAAATGAACGTTCTAAATATTACGAAGTCTATGCGAAGCAAGCGATATTACAATACCGGAGGGTAGTTGAACATGAACTTGACCTATTTACGGGCGACGATCATTAGTTGGTCGGTCGCCTTGTGCTTGCGTCGCGTTATACGTGTTTTTGTAGCGAAAATGATGGTGTATCAATATTCTAATGTTGAGTTACTATTACTGCTTACTAGTATCACGAGAACAGACTTGAAATGTATTAGAGAGAACAACGAAATCTTGAAGCTTTGTTTTTGGTAAATGTGTTATGTTTTGTAAAAAGTCATAGAACAAAAGTTGTTGTTTATGATGTTAGTAATACAGTCCTGCAAGATTGTTAGTGTTTTTCAAATAACCCTGTATACAAAAAGCTCATCCGCGCATTGCAGAGAATTATCTCAGGGGAACATACTCTCGGGATTAAATTATCTTATGTGCTATTCTAGGTCATGGTCTAGCCGTGTGCTAAACACCCAAATTAATTTAGTTTTTTAGGTGCGATTGATTGACTTACATCCAAACATACAGATTTTTTAATTAACATTTTAAGTAGGACAGTAGGATACAACCTTGTTTTGGAACCCGACTGCAGATTATTTATTTATGCATTTTCAAATTGACTTGTAAATTTTCTCCATCTTACACCTCGATTATCTAAATTCTAAAACATACAAATTGATTTGCTTACGTTTCAATAAAATTTTAACACATTTCGTCTCAAGTCGTCAGATCAAAACATTTTATCGACCCAGATGTTGTTTGACAGCCCAATAAGTTTCCGAGATCAAACACGTAAAAAACTAATAACTGCAGTTAACCTATATTAATATGTGTCGAATTCTCTTGAAAATATTGTTGTACTCTAATAATAATAATATTCCACAACTATCACACAACGCCATCTAGCCTCAAGCTAAGCAGAGCTTGTGTTATGAGTACTAGACAACTGATAAACATACTTATATATTTCTAAATACATACATATTATAGATAAATTACACCCAGACACAGAACAAATGATTATGCTCATCACACAAACATTTGTCCTGGGTGGGAATCGAACCCACGACCTCCGGCATAGCAGTCAGGGCCACTAACCACTAGACCAGGGCCAGTCGTGGAATATTATATTATTAATTTGTGTCGAATTCTCTTGAAAATATTGTTGTGCTCTAGTTTCGTATTACGGCCATTGTCCCATACAACCTGAGTCATCTCCTTACATAAACAGACTAATACATTACGGGACTTGTGACCGCTTGACATATTTACTGAATTAATATTAATAGGTTTCGGGTACTGTTTTTCTGTTTCCTGTATTTTTACCTAAATGGGACAGGATAGGTGGTCCGAAACTTCGGAGTGAGGTCATAAGGTCAGTTCAATCATTACGCGTATACATTAGGTATTTATGTGGGTATAAAATGATGCTGATTTAAGCGACTCCACTGTCAAGAAAAATACACGCTCTTAAAAATCTCATCTTTTCTAACCTGCATATTTATTTATTTATTTATTTAAACCTTTATGCACAAAAAAACTGTACAAAGGCGGACTTAATGCCTTAGGCATTATCTGCCAGTCGACCTTAGGGTGGTGCAGAGACATAACATGGCAGGTGCAACTGAATATATAGGCAAAACAGAAGAGAAACAAATATATACAATATTAAATACATACTTAGATACATACATATAAATAAACAATACTGTAGTGAAAAAACAAATCCAACACATTAGCGCGGTGATGATTCTACCAACATCTTGCGAATATGCTCACGTGCCTTCACCTTAAAAGAAAATCGGCTTGTTGCCATCCTGATTGCATATTGGAGTTCATCAAACAAAATTCACTACTCCAAGATTCTATAGTTTCAATTTTCTATAACGCTCCCGTCAGTAAGCACCTTTTATTCTATTTTCTTTTTTTTTGTCAGTAGCCAGTTTGAATTTCGATTCAACTTGTTTGATGCACGTATGTACATAATTAATTTCACTGTGATTCTCCAAGATTCTATAGTTTCAATTAATTCAAAATGTTGACGATTTTTGATGTTCTAAATTCAAATCTCATTATTCCCTAAGGATTGGCTATACTGCATTATCTCCCTAGGGATTGGCCATACTGCATTATCTCCCTAGGGATAGAATGACTTGCTTTAAGTGAGGTTTGTATGACGTATAAAACGACATTATCGAGCAGGTGGTGTGAAAATATATGTATAGATATAGTTTTAAGCTGTTATACGTATATTTGGTAATGGTTGCCGTCCTAGAACGTAAATGGAAAATATAGAAACACAAATATGTTATCGTCAGTACACCTCTAACATGCCCTTCGTTTTACCTTAGAGTGGAAAAATTTATTTAATTTCCCACCTCAAAAAAAAAAATACAAAAATCTCTCGAGCTGGCGACGCGGTAGACCCAGAAAGAGATGGCGTGATGATTTGGACTCCTACCTTAAGGATTGGCCAGAAGTAGCTAAGGACAGAAAAGAGCGGAATAACAGAAGGGAGCCCTGTGCCCTGCAGTGGGACACAACGGGCTCTTAATAATAATCATAAGTCTCTTCAGCTCTCCCTTGAACTAATTAAGAATTGGAAAATCTCCTTATCCAATAAATCAATCAATAAACTAAATGGGTCAATGATATCGAGCCGATCAAAGATGCATCAACAGATTGCATTCAAAACAACCAACGCTATAACTGACATTATAAGTGAGCTCATGGATGCATCTGACGAACGCCATTAAGTAACCCTCCATATCATCCGAGTGGCAATTGACACAATTATCTAATCCTGTCAGGAGCAGTCTAGAAGCAAGTTAATTAACATTTTCATCTAGAATTATATTATAAAGCGGTCAACTGTTTGCTTGTCCATATGTTTGTAAACAGCAATAAATATTGTGAAAAAAAAAATGTGATATTTACCAACCCGCACTGAATTTGTGTGGTGAAATTACAGCCTACTGAAAGCTAGATTACAATTGCCAAAACGGATCTTGAGCGCTCGGCGTCAGAGAGTGATCGCTTTGCGCATTGCATACATTGGCGAGCCAATCGTCTTCGTTGTTAGACACATGCAGCAACGCAGGCAACGAATCAGAAGTGACGTCTATGACGATGGCGCGGCGAGCCAATCACTGACACTCTCCGCCCCGCGTCTCACTTCGCGCCACTAAAGAGACCGAATATTTGACTTCTGCGCAACCGCTCAAGATCCGTGATGGCAATGTCTGTGTACCAGCGGTGGAAAATTTTAAAAGTCGATTATTTATTACAATTTTATGCATCACAAAGCTACAAAGGTGGACTTAATGCCTTAGGCAAGCAGTCCGCCTCTGTAACTCTGTATTTGGCTATATTTCACATAGCCTATGTCACTCAACGAGCGCATCTCGCCATCAAATTCAAGAGTTTAACGAAGAAATTATTTAAAAAAAAAACACAAAAATTCTAAGAAAAGTAGATTTATAATAAACTGGGTGATAAATTAGCATTACACTGGTGATAGAATTTTTAAAATCGGTTCAGTACAAATCTTTTCTCTTTATAATATTTAGTAGATAAATTCACGGTTTCTTTCGTAGTCTAAAGAAACCGTGAATTTGGCCATGCAAGTAAAGCCACGGGAGAACTTAGTTTGAGCATAATCTTCGCATGTTGACACCAATGCAGATGAATCTAGTTTAAAATAAAATAATGGAGGAATGTTTCTCATTGTCTTTGGTATAAAAACTTGTCATTGCTAGACAATGCATGCAAGATGCACTTAATTGTTACATAAACAACTGAAATTATGTTCTGATGGCTATAAAGATGCTAAACGGCTATGAGATAAGTTTCTTGCAAATTGTGTTGGCGATGAAAAAGTTAATACATAGCTTTCTCTTGGCAGAAAATGGTAATAACGTCTTTTAAATGAACCTTGATTGACTGTATTACAGCAACAATATTGAGCTGCGGAATTATTAGAAATAGTTTGATTTGAATAAATTTGGGGAAAGTCTTTGCCCAGCCGTGGGACAGTAATGGCTAGGAAAAAAAAAGTTATAGTCTGTCTAATAAGTCAACCGACTTGGGAATTTTGCATAATACTTAATCATTTAAAAAATACATATATTTGATACATTTTATAAGGTTCTTCTGTTTGTTAACAATGATCTCTATCTCTTAATCAACCTTGATTATTGAACCCGTGTTGACTACATCAAATTTCATTAAATCCTAATAATTACCCAAGTCGTTTAACTTATTACACAGACTCTACCATGGCGCTGCCGCTGGAATGCACAGGGCAGAACCTAGTTAGACCTGCTGAAGCCACTGGGGTCATGGGTCGTTTGAATGGGAAACCCGGGGTCCTGGGACACAAGGTAAAGAAGGAACAGGAGTGGGTTTTAGTTTAGTAAAAGTCTGACACGCCCTCCCGCCCCACTCTAGAGCGGAAGAAGTCATTTGATGGTTTCCGACCAAAAAAAAAACCAGTTAGACTAGAATCTAACACCCTTACGATGTTAAAACCTCTACGGTGCGGACCAAGCGTTTTGGCACGTCGTTTATACCGCGTACATCGAGGAACTGGAGCAATTTGCTCGCCGCGATCTTCCCGTCCGATTATAATCTAGACTGAATAGGATCCTAATAAATTAGTGCTCCTCACTATCAACGATAGCATCACTGCTTACCATCAGGTGGGATCGCAGTGAAGCACTAGTTTATGTCAATTAAAAATAAAAAGAATCCGTCTCCAACAGATGAGAAAAGGTTAAGCAGATGATGATCTGTATTCCTCATTTTCTGAATTTCCGTTCACCCATCTTCATTTCCATAACACCTTTCCGTGTACCTCCATCCACTAATTACCATACACGCTTTCCATTCAAATCTCTCGCCATGTGTCTGTTCCTTGCGCGGGCGCAACAACAATGGCGCGTCGCATTGTCATTCAGCGTTCCACAGACATGGCTGCTCGTTTCCGCGCCGGTTTTCCTTCAGACATAGCCTTGTGGCTAATAATAGACCGACCTATTTATACCTTCTTTCTGTCTTGGGAAAATTGTATGAACAAATGCAGGTGTACTAAGAAATGATCGTGGAAACCAATTAATGTCCTTTGTTTTTTTTTATTCTTCGTTCGCGTGGACTATAGGATTTTGAATTCATTTTTTTCTAAAATAAAAGTAGCCTAAGTTACTCCTTATTACATCAGCTACCTGCCAATAAAAGTCCCGTCAAAATCGGTTCAGCCATTTCTGAGATTAGCCGGAACAAACAGAAAGACAGATAAAAATTGTAAAAAATGTTATTTTGGTGTATGTACCGTATGTATTCATATGAATGTAGTAAAAAGCGGTTATTTTTTATATACAAACAGACACTCCAATTTTATTTATATGTATAGATAGGTTCGCGCTTGACCGCAATCTTACCTGATGGAAAATGGATGTGGTCGACGATGGAACGCGTTCACCGAGGAGTAGCCTATTCACCCTTGACTTAAAGCTTCCCGGGTTGTAGCTACCAGGAAACACAGACTCCAGTAGGGAATTCTACTCCTTTTTCATGTTTGTTTAGTTTATAGCCAGGGCTGTGGATTGTTCGACGATGTTATCGCCGCCCTCGCAATAAAAGGTAACTGCAGGAAACAGGATTTAGTCAGTAAAAATCTGACACTTCCTCTCGTGCCACCCAGAGCAGGACAAGTTATTTGATGACTACTCACCTCAAAAAAGGTCATCTGTAACATTATATGATTTTAGAAATGGCAAAGCGTTGGAAGCCATCTTTTTAATATGCTAGGTTCTTTGCCTATCAGTCCATCACGGGGCCATATGAGAAGGGCTGTCTTACCTACTATATAAACATGTAACGTTGGAATACTTTTCAAGTACGAAAGCAGATACCACACGAACACCTGACATAACAATAACTTAGTTTTCATTTCGAATGAATAATATATCTTTGCGTAACTAAACACATAATATACTAATTAAAAAAAAAAAAACTACTTAAAAATAACACTATTATTAAATACTAGCTGACACGGCGAACTTCGTGACGCCTAACAGTCAATAAATGAAGTATATTTTACGATATAGCGATATTGGCAACCGATTGCGATGAAACAAAGCTTAATAGTATACTAAGTTACACACAATTTTAATGCGTAAAAGTTATTTAAATCGATTCCGTACATTTTACGTGATGCGCGTACGACTAAAAACTTCCAATGCAAGACAGAAGTCTACGTCATGGAAATGCATGCCGTTAGAAATAAACATTACACTATTGACTACATACAAATTCTCAATGTAAATGTCATCACTCCCAAAAGAAAATTGATAGTTTAATACACGAACGGTGTTAGCAGATCGTATCTAACACCGCTACGCACGGAACTGTATCGCACGTGCTGAGGGCAAAGCCCCTGCAGCAACGGTGCATATGGAAGAAAGAGATGACGATATAGGTTGTAGCTTAAGTGAAAAAGAGAGATCAGATGCTGTTGAGACGTTATCTGGAGTAGGTACACCTGTTCTGCAAACAGTTTCTTTGGTTAGGTGATGGTGTTAGATGTTTTGATGCTAAAGTTTAGAATATTTAATTAATCTTGTCTTCAAAAGGTAAAGAGAACATAGCTCGAACTTTTTCTAATTACTTCAATAAAATCAGAAGAATTTGTAAATACATAGTTGACTGGTGTATGTAAACTTTAATATCTTTATAGAACACACCATCCTAACTTGACAGAGTTGGAGGAAACTTGACACACGGATAAACCATTGTTCTAGAATAAAAAGACATAGGATACTTGTATGTTCCCTTGGGATAATTTTCCATATCTTACGGGTGCAGTCACTGGCAGAAACTAATCTTAAGTTAAGTCAACAGGTAGCAATTAAGAGCTTCCGCTAAGATAATTCCAACACACGTGATCGGAATCTATATATATAAATATTGCAAGTAATGCTAACTATCCACAAACCTCGGCTTGTAGAATTCCTGCCTCTAAAAGGGAAAACAGCTGTCTCACACACACCAATAACATCATCAATGCCATGCATACAGTAGGTATTAATAAATAACCAATCGTAAGCTGCCAATAGTAATCGGGCTTAGGTGCCTACACTCCGTACAAACAACGATTCGTAGTTCGTAGTGATGCTGCCATCGGTGTCACCCTGACTCATTGTATAGTCAACAACACTGTCCTTAATACTTACTTCATTTCGATTCGAGGCATTAAAACGTTCGTATGTCCGTATTTAGTAATAAAATCCGTGAATAAACGAATCGATTTCGGCGAAAGTGTCAACTGCGTTTGATATCATTTTGGAAACTAAATTTGTGAGTGAAAACATAAATTTTTGCATGAACATCGTTATCTTAGTGTCTAGTCGCGTCTTTTGGAATAGGTACTCGGATGTCAATATGTGTGTGTATGCAGTAGCAATGAAAACATTGACCGTTCCCTTCCATTCCTGTTTTGATGAAAGTGCAAAGTGCATTTGAATTTCAAAGTGATTTATAACAAATATGATTGTTTGTGAATTCCTACAAGGTTTACGAAGCTGTTGCTTCGCAAAACAATAATTCGATTTTAGCACACGGATGCTGGCGTGAGTCAACTTGATGTTTTAGTTTGTGTTACTAAAATAAATATAGAAGTATTTAGTCATATGTTACTAATTGCTTATCGCAAGTAGTTCCAATGTGTGTAGTTACGCTATAATTATGTTATTTAATTAGTAAACATGCTTGATAGGATACGCTTGCGATATTTTATATTGGCAATGTCCTGCAAAAACTTGCATGTATTGCGAATATTAATTTGTTATATTTCATTGATGGTAGTCGTTTGTTTAATGGATTCTTTAGCTTCATACTAGGAATGTGCATGCGAAATATCCGATGTCTATCGATCTATAGTGCAATGCTCCTAATGACTAATTCTTCAATCGTGAGATTACGTATGACTAAACATATGTATTTAGAATTATTTCTAAGAAAGCTTTTGTGTGACAGCTTTCGAACTTTCATATGTATTCCTCAGATTAAAGTTATCTGATTATTAAAAATACCTGTACTTTCAATTTCTATTTCACCTTTGCACCTGTAGAATTCAATTGCATTTTCAGCACCTGAATTATTACAGTCTATTCTCAATGCGTCTACTAAATTGCATTCCTCTTCTGATTTCATTGTAACATGAACAATTTCCTCTCCAATTCCATTACAAAAGCTGCTTTTTGCTTGAAATAGTCCAAGATTACTTTGTAAATTCCGCACACCAGTGAAGAACGCAATACGTTTCATCATATTTATTTGTTATACCTTTCCTCAACCACATCTCGTCGTATAGTCGTTTTTAGTGAATTCCTATGACATTACAATGTTGTCTGGTTTTCCTAAAAGGTTACTGCGTTTGTATCTTATTTTCGCTTGGAATTCTTGTTGTGTTATTGTTTTTTATTGTGGTTTTGAAGCTCAAGTGGCGTTAAATTTTATTTCTGTGTCTCTTGACCTGGTTATTCAGCTTTTACCCAATACGGAGAATTGTACCGCAAGTAACTATTTATTGTAGGCAGCCACATCCTCTTTCCTTATTATATGAACTTCAAAGTAGTATGTAAATATTTTAATTTCTGTTCCTGAATTGACTGAGTACTGCGATAGTAATTTTTGAAATCATCCAAACAACATGTCTCAATAGTTAATATTATAATCCTCAGTATATCGATGACCGTGTATCTTATGAGAATTGGACGGAACTAGTCTAAACATATATGATCTAATCAATGTTTATGTCTGAGCGTACGCACTCTTGCTCTTGGGAAATTTATAGCGTCTATACTTGATGCTGTGTTGGTACAAATGTGTGTGTATGTTTTGAATTAATAATAACCACACAATGTGATTCAATTGGATTGTCATTTGTCACTGTTTTAATTATTCTTGTGTGGATCATGTGATTGATTGGCTCTTGGTCATAATGCTTTGTAATGTTGTAGTCATGTGACTGTTGTTGAATAATAAAGAATAAGTTCACAGTAGAAGTTGAGGCTGTCCTTCCTGGTTTTGTCTTATTGCATGGTTTTCGGTGTAAATTCTTTACCCTACTGCAGCCGTGGTATCTTCTTCTTCGTTGTGTCAATAGTATATTTACATTTTATTGGCCCAAACACCACTTCCTCGACAACGTCAGTAGCAGCGCACATGTAGCTTGCTTTGTTATAAACACAATAGTCTTCAATCAGTTTTCTTATCTTCCATACTCTCATCATCTTTGATCTAACATTATCTACCACTAATATCAATCTTAGATTCAGTTTGATATCATAAAAGTCTATTTTAACAAAGAAAACATTACACCAGCAAATCCCAAGTAATCCGTAACTCAACAGACAAACGATAGTTACTAACCATTATTACGCCACCATTTTAAATCTAGTTCGTCCTACATAACACATACAGTATGGTTGTAAATCTGCCATATGGCGCGAATAGTATCAAATGACTGTTGGATATATTAGACGCTGATTGCCTGATAAACTCGTGGGAACTGTTACTGTAGGCTCGATTGTGTGGCACACAGGAATTGCTATGGGAAACTAATAGATACAGTGTTTCTTTTTTTTTGTGGGAAATCATCACATAACTCCTTCTCTTGGAGGGAGGAGTGTCAGAATGTTGACTTTTGCGTCCCAGGGCCGCGGTAAATCTTTCGAACTATGGCATTAATATGTAGATAAAATGTGTAACTGGTATATTCTCCAGTGCTGGATAATGCATTATGGCTCTAGTGTTGGATGCACAGTAGAATAGAATATTTTGTGCTGTTGAAGCAGTTTCATCCTACTGACTATTAAAAGCAGATTTTAAGGCAGACCCTACAGTCAAGAAACGAATGCTCATCGTCACCCCTCCACACGGATTAGTGAGCTGGTTGGCATTGAGTTCAGAAGCACAGTTGAAATACTTATTGAACTATAAGTTTATATTATTACTGTCGAGGACAACGAGAGAAATTCTGACTACAAAAATTGCAAAAACTATAGCGACAGGGTCAGTCATTCTAATTTATAAGACTTTCAACAATGGAAGTTTGTTCAGCTTTTAACCAAAATAAAAAGCTGTTAATTGTAAAATCGCCAATAAAATGCTGTACATACCTACATACATTATGTTTATATGCCTGCTTCTTAGGTCAGTTAGCACCCAGCACTAGTTTAACGGATTTGATTTTACGGTAACTTGACTCTTGAGAGCCAGTTAACGCCTGGCCGTTGGGTCACTGTAGCGTCAATAAAGTTTTAATTAAGCTCATTATTAGCCGGAAACGTCCACTGTTACATATGTATATACGCTTTTATCTAAATAACGATCACAAGTGTAGTGTGTATCTGATTATTTAAAAAAAAAGTATCTATTCTTCACTTCCTGTGCGTATTTCCTTTACAAGTTACCTGTTTCCGTCACCATGCTGCATTATGGTGTTCTTTCTTTTCGGATCGATGGTAAACTCGATAAACTGCTTGGATCCAGTAGGTGGCTTCGTTAACGGCAGCATCGGTGGAACTCATTAGATTTTTTGCATGTGACCTAAATGCGGGAACAATGACACAAAACACAGTTAAATAAGATTAAGGCAGGTTACTATGTATGTGGGCTTCGGGATTGTTCTTAAGGGTTACCATGCTCCTAGTACGCAAAGAAAAATTGAAGGAATGCGGGTGGTTTTTAATAAGTAAAAGTCTTACACTGTCTCGCTTGATAATTTCTGATCAAAAAAAAAAAAAAATTGCAATAGTATGTACCAACACTTTATGTGGTGTCTTCTTTTTTGTAAATGAGATGACTGCTACTTTCAGCCTGTATTATCTCATTGCTTTGCCTTTGCTAAGCGATGTTAAACTTCCACCTCTTATGGAGTCAGGTCTAACCTGGAGGATTTGGTTGACTGGTTCTCTCGTCCCGGCAACATCTTCTTTGTCACGATGTCTTCTCTCTGTATCAAGGCTGCCACATAGTTGCTATTTTGACTCACAAACCATTTAGTGTACGTTAAACAGCAGAAAATTATAGAAAAATGGAGACGCCTAAATTACCGAATCCAAATCAAGACAAAAAAGGCAATCTGTCTTTTGAATGACACCTAAGTGCAAATTCTGTATAAGCTTGTCAAATTGTAAGAAACGTTACATCGACACGATGTTAAGTGCAGTCAATTAAGCCGAGCGAGTCCGCAGAAACTACGCAATCGTATGACGCAATGTGCTGAAAAACAACCTCTGATAAATTACAAGCACTGAAAACATCGTAGTTTATGTTCTAATGGCCGATGAGCGTAATCCTTTGTTACGGTTGCAATTTGTAATGAACGGCAGCCAAGCGTGTCAAGTTGATTGATTGATTTACGAAGTTTAGCTTGAAAAGTAGCAACACTCAGCTTCTAGAAGAAAATGATATAATTGAAAAATCTTTATTTATTTATTAATATAATAAATATACACTACACTAATATAATAAAGCGGTACAGTTGGTTTTTTGTTTGTAGGAGGTAATCTCTGCAAGTATTGGTCCGATTGCTAAAATTCTTTCACCGATGGAAAGCTGCTTTATTCCTGAGTAATATAGGCTATTTTACATAAAATAGCGCAGGCGAAGCTGCGGGCAAAAGCTATATTTTAATAAATAGATATCGTCGCAGTCTTGGGCGTAAAATTCCTGACGAAAGCTGCGGGATTCGTGTATGTCTGTTATTTCCTTTATCTGTGTCTCCATCATGTGCACAATCGTATGTCATAAAATTTCCTTACTGTTGTCCCCTTCACATACATACAGGCAAAGAAGACAATGGACAGTTAAGTTTTTCACGTATCGTTGACAACTTTGAAATTTTATTACTTGGGTCCCTATTTAATAGAGACGCACATGCTGGAGGCAAAGGGAATACACCGCGGGATTGTTTGAACGAGTTACCACGGCCCGAACGCAAAGGACAATTGAAGTAACACGAGTGGGTTCTGGTCGCTAAACGTCTGACACATCCTCTCACTCCACTCAGTGCGGGAAGATTCATTTCATGTTTTTACACCTAAAATTGAAAAAGTTATGAGTTTAATGTGGATAGAAAGGAGGGGGAGAGGGAGGCCAAAAGAAAAGATGGTTTGTGTGAGAAGCGATATGAAAGAAAAGAAAGTTAGTAATAGTGACGAGTAACAGGACAGAATGGAAAAAAAAACGTGTTGCGCTGATCCCAAATAAAACGGGACTAGGGCAGGAAGATGATGATGATAACACCTAAAACTGATGGAGATGCGGAAGTTAATATCTGCATAAAGTGACTTTTGATAATTATATTCAAACTTGTCGGACGTTTGGTCGTGCACTGTATCATAGTCAGCCTAGTCGGCCTTATAATGTTCCCAGTACTGGGATTCAGGCCTCTCTAGGAGAGGGAATGGGCCGTCCACCACGTGGGCGCAGTACGCGTTGGTGGATGTCACACGTCTTCGAATTTTTGGTTCTAGGACATGCCGGTTTCCCCACGACACATAATAAAAATAAAAACTATATGTCAATCACATTTAAAAGTAGTCGGCTGTTCACTATAATAGGTTGTGGAATTGCACATCCTCACTTTTATTAAATTAGTTATAAGAGATAACAAATCTGTAAAATTTTCAGTAAAATATATACTTAAACTATTATTTTTTTACAAAAAGGCCTAAGATTGTTTGTTAGTTTTTAAGCTTTAACATTCACACACAATGTAAATGGTTTTTGTAATAAATCAACCAATCAATTATATGAAAGCATATCCATTTCCTTTAACTTATCTGATAATCCGTTGCCGAGCGTGGTGTGCCAGAAATTGGCGACATAATGGCGCTATTCGGAAAAGTTTATGTCATAATAAGTAACGATGATTGTGTGGTCGCATAGCTATGCGGTTAGACGATGATATCTTTGACGTAGAACACGTTACGTGTGAAATGAGATACTGTAATGACGTGGTCAGTTGGAGGTGTGTTACGTGTCGACACAGTGTCATAAACCTTCGTCAAGGTTTTAAAAATTGGTTTTCGCTGTCTTAATAACCGTTCTATCCATGAAATCTAAATGAATCTGTACCAGAAGTAAGCCCCATCACACACTGTCACGACAGTCGGTTTTTCTTCTCTTTTCGCGTCGATAAACTAAAACTAAATCTGGCCTGACTGTTTAACAGAACAATAGCCATGTTAGATACACATTGGATTTTATTCTCCCACTCTTTGATTATTCACCTTCCAAGCCTGTCCCGTCTTCCACTACACAGGTACTCACCATTTTGAAAATAAACCTACTCTGCCTGTACCTGTTGAATCCATGCTATGTTAATTTGCACTGACATTTGCAGTTCCCAGCCTGCCTCATATATGGCGATGGAATCCGGTACTGGTTGCGAACCCAAAAGTTTCATATTGTATCGGTGTTTGTTGAACTTTGCTTTATCGCTGTGGGATACAACGGAATTGGCGGTAGTGTCTGTTTGTACGTTTAGGGATATCTTCAAAGCGAGTTCGAGTCACGACTTCAAAATTAATGGGGCTGCAGTTACAAAAAGCTCTTGTTTATTTGCAATTTACAGAATTTGCCTTAAACAGAAATGTTTAGTACTAGCTTTTTCCTGTGACTTCGTTCTCGTGAATGTCTGTTAATACGGACACGAAGTTGAAGCCAAATAAAATGTCCTTCCTTGGGGTTAAAACTTACTCCATACCAAATTTTATCAAAATCAGTTGATGATACATCAATCCTCATTTGGCCATATCATTGCTATAGGATATCAATGATAATGAAAGGTTTAAAGAAAGTAGGTCAAACGAAGATTGAAATATCATCAAACTTAAACGTTTTAAATGATCTTGCCAGTTATATTTGACCATATTATGAAGTGATCAATTTCTAAGATCTGGCAGCAACAAATACAGAGTGTGGCATAAATAGTGGTCCAACGTTAGGGGTCTACAAAACACACCATTATTCAGCTATAACATAACACAATTTGAACCACTTTTATATATATTTTTATACCGATTTTTGTCTGAGAAGGGCAGTATCAAAAGCAGTGACGTTGGTTGGAAACGAAACAACAACAAGATAAATCACCGCTGAATAATGTCCGTGTGAAGCAGGCCGTAAAATTATGCCAATTTGAATGCATAATATTCGCGTAAACAACAAAATCATTAGTGTGAAGTTTAACTTATCTGCCGGCGGGATTTACAACTTGAATTTCATGTTTATTTCACGTTTATATTGCGATGCTTTCGCTAACGGCACCATTTTCTTAAACAGACGATAATCTCGGCTGAAATTATATTTCTCTTTATCACTCTTTGCAACTTGTAAAAATTTGTTTAAGTATGACTGTCGATGGCTATAAGAGAAGGATATCAAAGATTTCTTTTTAATCATGTATAGACTCGTGTTTGACCACTATCTCACCTGATAGAAAGCGACGATGCGGTCGAAGATGGAGCGCGCTCACCTAGAAGTAACCTATTCACTCTTGACTTTACGATTCCCGCGTTGTAGCCATCAGGAAACACAGACTCCGGCAGGAAATTCCACTCCTTAGCTGTACGCACAATGAATGTGTTTCTAAAATGTCTTGTGCGTGTGGGTGGGATATTTCTCTTTATCACTTTTCTTGTTGCGACTTGTGAAAGATAGTTTAATTTCGATTCGACTGTCGACGGCTATAAGAGAAGGAGATCAAAGAAATTATCGATAGCTGCTGCGCTGCGTGTCGCGGATTCGATTTTCGCACAAACAAATATTTGTGTGGCCTGCAGATAGTTGTTCCCGGTCTGGGTGTCTTGTCTATGTGTGCCCTCTCGTGTGGGCCATATCTATGTATACGAATATACTCGTATAAAAATGAATTCCTATTTCTCTTCGGTCTCGTCATCACTCGTGAAAGACTGGACCGATTTCACTAATTCTTTTTTTTTGTGTTTGTTATACTGTCCCACTGCCGGGCAAAGGCATTCCTCCAGTCCTTCCATTGTTCCCGGTTCTAAGCCACTTCTTACTAATTCCTAAGGAAGACGTCTAATATATCCATGACATAAAATGAATTTCTTTCGCGTAGTCGATATAAAGTATCTCAAACTAGTCCATCTGTATTTGGTCTTGTAAGTGTTGAAACACAACATAGTCTGTAAGACAAACTTACTTAATTCATTACACCTTTAGACAAAACAAAGATGTCTTTAACTTTGCTAATGAAGCCTTGTTTGAGGCTTCCATGTTTGTGCAAGCCTTTGTTATGTGTTCAAATATCAAGAGGGTATTTCCAATCAATATTCATATTTGGGTTGCTTGGTTTTCCTCTACATGTTTGGGCAAGGCTGTTAAAAATTAAATGGGTCCATGATGACTGTTTTTTTATAGTCTCAAAATTGAAATATGATGGGTGTTGGACGGTTCAGACGGATCAGTGTTTGTGCGGCGTCTCTGCATAGACCGGGGTTACCATGACGTTCAAAGTAAGATCGTTTTAATCTTGTTTCAGTGTGGGTAAGACATAACGCTAGACAACTTGTCTAGCTCTGTCTCTTACCCACACTGAACGTCGTGGTCTAGGTCCATGCCACACCTTCCATCCCTATAACCTGTTCACGTAGGGTTCTAATGATAGCATCAGTGGACAGCATTGCCGTGGCCAAATACAGTGTGCAGGCATGGAATTTAATAAGTTTTGCCATCGACACGCTAAGAAGAAGAATTGAAACATGACAGATTTTGATTGAATTTAAGATTCACATCTAAATTCCAGACTACCGATCTTATTCTTATTTGTTATCTTAAGTGCAGGTCATTGAAGATCTCGACGTTCGTCCATTAGTAGAATTTTGATAGACGTACACAAATTGCTCTCATCCGGTGTCTCGTTCAAACGCAGAAATCCACTAGCTTTAATCATATCTTGTCAAAACATCCTCTTGTGCTTCGTTTACACTTTGATTAATGCAAGTCGTTAAAGTACATTGCGTGTAAACAAGGCAAGTGCATTTATTGTTGCTTTTATGGCGTTCAATGGACTTCTGCTTTGTAGTTTTAGGTTTTCCTGTGAGGCCAAATTTAAGTTAATTTTGAAGTGTTTGATATTATGTATCACATGCTTTGTCTTAAAACAACGGCCATCTGACTTCTTCTTGTGTAAACAAATCTGGTGCATTTCATTTGGTTTTGAATTCATTAAACCCCAAGCGAACGCCTGCGTTCGTTCTCATTGTCTTTCTATTGTGTCTCTTATTACGTTATTCTAAAGGTTAAGATCATATTCTTAGTTTTTCTTGTGTAGTTGACTCTCGGTGAATTCAGTCAGCTATAGATAATTGATTTCGGAGTTGCCAGTCTCCAGCTTGTCTAGTTGTGATCTTTAAATTTCTAAGACTGACGATATCAATTTACATATAGTATTTGAGGATTTGGCATGGAGTTTTAGCTAACATTAGCGTAATTAGCCTGTTAATGTTAGCACTGTTAAGACTTAGGCCTCCTCTATAGGAGAGGGAACAGTCCGTATCCAGTTGATATGACATGACACCAACCTGTTGGTTGGTGACTGTGTGTCATCGAATTATTAGCTCTTGGACATGCCGGTTTCCTCACCGTTTTGTAAACATTGGTGATGAAATAAATTACATAAACTAATGCTTCTTTTTTTAGGTGGGGAAAATCATCCAATGACATCCCTGCTCTTGGGCGGTGCAGAAGGGTGTGTCAGACTTTTACCGACTAAAAACCCACACCTGTCTCTTCTTTGTCTTTCATACCAAGGCCAGGTTTTCTTTTCAAAAGCGAACCCATGGCCCCAATAGGTCTTGGCTTTTAGCTAAAGTTACCACTGGACCACCAGTGCTCCAGCTAAAAATTTTTCAATGTAAAACGGTATCTGTGTACCAAAACAATTGCAATCTCTCTACTATACCGTTTCATTAAGGCGATCCTCTCAACGCCGGGGTCGACAACCGAACGTGGGAACGCCCTGACGCCGCACCGTATATTAGATTTTACTCCGACATGAGCGATCACCACCTAGTCTAGACACGGTGCGGCTTTATCACAGACTAGCTTTTATCCGCAGCTTCGCCCGCGTACATAAAATAGCCTATGTCATTCAAGAATAAAGCATCTTTCTACTGGTGAAAACATTTTATCAATCGGATCAGTACTTCCAGAAATTACCTCCTACAAAAAAACAAACTTTACCTCTTTATTATATTAGTGTAGATGTAATTTTGTAGTTTGATGGCGCACCCTGTGTAGTAACTCCGCTGCTTGTCTATGGCTAATATATTTTTTAATGCATATAGCATTAAGCTCTATATAGCCGATCTAGCTATTCTGGCCTCTTGAATATAGAAGATAAGGGGCTATGCATCACCCATAGTGTAGGGGATGTAGTCACTGCGACCTAACAGATCTATTGTGATCTTGAATATAACACTACATTCAGTTTTTTATGAGTCTGATTTGCTTGTTTTGTTGTCTTTTTTATTTGAAGTCTGCAATCGTCCAGTGACTTCTTCCGTTCTATGATAAAGGCTTGTCAGTCTTTTACTGATTAAAACCCTCCTGTATCCTTCAGTTGCCTTGAGTTGAACCACGGTTTTCTTTTCAGAAGCTTCTCCGTGGCCCTGGCGGGTATCGGCTCTATTGGACCCGTATAATTTTACTGACATTTCGTTAACTCCCCGTTGATGGTTCGGGGTCAGTCCTTAGTGATCAGTCGGACGGTGACCTACCCGTTGCTTGTCGTTCGCAAGCCCGATGCCTGAGGAACTTTTTATTGATATTGAGTTCTTTCAGGATCGAAGTATTAGTTTGATGTATAGTCCATGGGATTCTATGCATGCGTCTCCAGTGGCACAGGCTCCTGGAGGCCGTAATCCACGAGATGTTAAAATATCAGGCGTGCAAGCGAAAGAGGGATGAAGCTATTCAACACCCTATATGGCTCCACTCCTTTAACAGCTCAGTTTAGGTCGTCAAATTGATCGCTTTAAGAGCTCATAGTCCCACTGCATCCCATTATACAGAAGCGTTAAACTCCGGAATGTATTCAACAAGCAGTCCGTTCATCCACACTTAGGAGTGTTAATGAGTGTAGCGTCAAAACAATTGCCGTCATTGACGCGACTCCCTTTAATCCAGGGTCGTTCACCTCCCGTGGGAAAGCTCAGACGGTCCATTATGGATCGTCGCACACGGACCACACGCGACAGCTACAAACGACGTCACGAGAAGCTAGGAGTGGCCGCAAAGGAAGTTGAGACACACGACAGCCACTAGTGGTCGGTGGCTGCTATTTTTTTTTAAATCATATTCGCAGTATCATAATGGACCCTGACGAAGAAGGTTTAAACGCTCTAGTGACGTTTAGAGGCAGTGCTGGCCACAAGAAGCGAGCAGTGGCGATTTGTAGCTAGCGGCCACCGGCGTCAACCGTGTGCGACGAATCCGTATTGGTCCAGGTTGGTCTAGTGGTTAGTGGCCCTGACTACTATGCTGGAGATCCTGGGTTCGATTCCCATCCATGACAAATGTTCGTGTGATGAGCACGATCATTTTTTCTGTGTCTGGTTATAATTTATCCATAATATGTATGTATTTAGAAATATATATGTTTATCAGTAGTGTCTAGTACTATTAAAACAAGCTCTACATAGCTTGTGACTAGACGGCGTTGTGTGATAGTTGTGTAATATTATATTTAAAATGTAAAATAAATGAGAACTGTAGGCAATACACCGGTGGCGGCGTTTTGTGGTTGTGTCCGGAGGCCTGTGTGCGACAACCCTAAAAGCTTCGCGCTGATACGAACTCGCGTGGGTGTCGTGCTTAGTAACGGCCTGGACGGTACTGGCGAAGTTTATCGATTGCCTTGTTTGTAGCCTTTGTAGCTTTATCGTTTGCCACTGAAAGATACCAAACTACCAAATAAGAAACTCTTGTGATTAGTTCTTTAAAGTATTTTTTAAGGGGGAGGATTAACCGAATAACATCTCCCGAATGCAAAGCTAGTGAGGTTTTAGAGGTATGAGGAACAGAGAGTAAAGTCCCACATACCCCCGTTGGAGAGGGAGGATTCTCCGGCCAGACAGATGTTATGTAGAATAGAATAGCATTTTTTTTACTGCTGATAGGTGCGCGCTTGACCGCTATCGCACCTGATGAAAAGCGACGATGCGGTCGACAATGAAGCGCACTTACCCACAAGTAGCATAAAGATTCCCGGGTTGTAGCCATTAGGAAACACAAACTCTGGCAAGGAATTCTACTCCTTAGCTGTACGCAAAATGCTAAATGCATTTTAGTGCAGGCAATAAGCTTTTATTCGGCGGAGGCTTGCAACACAATGCAATACAATGTCTGGTGGGTGCTTGCCCGATAGATGATTTCAGGCTGTTCTATATGTTCTAATCGCGCGGATAACTTTATTTGCGCGATGCCGGATTAGTTCTTATGTGACGACATAGATGTCGCTACAAGCTATTCAAACAGGCCTCATGTATAGGTACAACATTTTCATTAATAACAATCGTCTTCATTTTGGTTTTGATTTGCTTGTCTTTGCTTTTTGTAGGAAATCATCTAATAACTTTTCACGCTCTAGGTGAAGTGAAAAAGAGTGTCTTTTACTGGTTTTTAGGGTTCCGTAGTCAACTAGGAACCCTTATAGTTTCGCCATGTCGGTCTGTCCGTCTGTCCGTCCTTGCTTAATCTCTGAATAGACATACAAAAAAGACAAAAGGGTTCTACAAAATAATTTCTGGACTAAGTTTGTAGTATAATCGTATGCAAGCATTTTTTTAAACTCATAAGTGGGTACACTTATTGTGACGGACGGGAAACTACGGAACCCTACACTGAGCGTGGCCCGACACGCTCTTGGCCGGTTTTTTGTTAGTGAGAAATCATTTAATGACTTTCCGCTCCTAACTTGGACTTTTACTGGATAAGACCGCACCCGTGTTTTTTCAGTCACCTTTTGTGTTCTATGGTGTAATTATTTTGAACAAGCCCGCAATTTTTTTTTTATTATTATTTTTGATAGGCTCGCGTTTGACCACCATCTCACCTGATGGTAAGCGATGATGTGGTCGACGATGGAGCACGCTTGCCTAGAAGTAACCTATTCACTATTCAACATCTTTTTTTTAGGTTTCCGTAGTCAACTAGGAACCCTTATAGTTTCGCCATGTCTGTCTGTCCGTCTGTCTGTCTGTCTGTCTGTCCGTCCTCGCTTAATCTCTGTGACCGTTAGCACTAGAAAGCTGAAATTTGGTACCAATATGTATATCAATCACGCCGACAAAGTGGTAAAATAAAAATTGGAAAAAAATGTTTTATTAGGGTAGCCCCCCTATATGTAAAGTGGGAAGTGTTTTTTTTTTTTTTAATTTCAACCCTAACGTGTGATATATCGTTGGATAGGTATTTAAAAATGAATAGGGGTTTACTAAAATCATTTTTTGATAATGTCAATAATTTCGGAAATAATCGCTCCAAAAGTAAAAAACAATGCGTCCCCCCGCTCTAACTTTTGAACCATAAGTTTAGAAAATATGAAAAAAATCTGAAAAGTAGAACTTTATAAGGACTTTCTAGGAAAATTATTTTAAACTTGATGGAAAGAACAGTTTTTGTACAAAAAGACAAAAAGGTTCTACAAAATAATTTCTGGACTAAGTTTGTTGTATAGTCGTATAGGCAAGCATTTTTTTAAACTCATAAGTGGGTACACTTACGACATTGTGACGGATGGAAAACTACGGAACCCTACACTGAGCGTGGCCCGACACGCTCTTGGCCGGTTTTTTTGTACTTAATAGCAAATCATCCAATGAGTTTTTCCGCTGTAGGGTGGAGCTAAAGGTCGTGTCTTGGCGCCCAAAATCCACCTATGTCCTTTAGTTGCCTTTTGTGTTTGAGGACCACAGTATCCCTATCATAAATCCCTCGTAGTCTTAGCAGGCATCAGTCCTGGACCACTGAGCGCCGGCGTTCGCTCTCTCATTGTCTTGACCTTTCATTAAACCCCAAGCGAGCGCCGGCGTTCGCTCTCTCATTGTCTTTTTATTGACTCTCTAATTCAGTATTCCATAGGTTAATGATCTGTGTGATCGCCAAGACGAGCCAAGCGAAGCGCAAGGGCAATGTATGGCTTGGCTGTTTCGTTACTTACTTCAGAAACGAAATATTCGCATCACCTCCACGATGGTAGCGAAACGGCAAAGCCATAAATTTACTTTGTCACAATAAATATCACAGATAGTCCTCTGTGCAGAGGATGTATGGAATCAGAAGAAACTGTCGCGCATGTGCTCCTCGAGTGCACAGCCGTCAGCGAGATAAGAACACGAACCTTGGGAGCACCGAATTCACTGATGGACGCCCTGGGCAAACTGAAGAGACTCATCTGTTTCTGGAATGAGGTGGGCTGGTTGGAGTAAAGCTAGAACTACATTAGACCGACGCACACGTTTAACACGCCTGATTTATACGCAGATCGACGTCGTGTGGCGTGGATCTAGTGTAGCTCTACAAGTCTAGTTTCCATATAAAATGCATGGAGACCGATGCGCCCAGATCGGCGTGTGTAGCACACGTGTGCGCAGTGTAGTTCTAGCTTAAAGGCCGCTATGGCTCACGCACAATGGTCCGATATGGACTAAGTGCGGAAACAAGACCACGAAGAAGAAGAAGAAGCCATAAATTTTTACTGATATGTAGAATTTGTGAAGTTAGGGTCGGTAGAGTTAGGCCGTGTAGATTCAGAAGCTGGGCTCTACATGAGATCTGATATCTTTTTCACAGGGCAAAGCTTATGTGGTCGTCGTGGAAACATTTTACATGAAATGTTTTTGGTGGGATCAAATTATCCG
Source organism: Mythimna albipuncta (assembly GCA_929112965.1). Lineage (NCBI taxonomy): Eukaryota > Metazoa > Arthropoda > Insecta > Lepidoptera > Noctuidae > Mythimna > Mythimna albipuncta. Next base: position 18,316,558 of record OV815979.1, on the reverse strand, counting down.
GAATCCGATACCAGTAGTCCACCATTTAACTCAGGGTCGTAACCAATTGTCCCAATCAATACAGTCGTTTAAGGATTTAGTCACGGTCTGCCCAATCGTCGGCATCCGGCCAACCAGACGGCTTGACTTTTTTTTTAATGAACCGTCTCACTGATTTGATTGAATTTTTTTTTTGTTACGAGTTACATTGTGATTGCTTCCTGTTGACGTGCTTTGTTTTTTTTTTTTGTAGTGAGGGTAAGATTTGTGAGTGACATTTGTTTTAGTCGATGGATGGATTGTGTAAAGGGAGATATGAAAGAAAGGGAGTTAGTGACGGTGGGACATCAATTTTTTTTTAGGTGAGATAGCGGAGCGGGAGCGGTGTGTCAGAATTTTCCTAACTAAAACACACTCCAATGGTCCTTGCGTTTCAGGACTCTGGGTTTCCACTTCGAAAGCGAACCTAAGATGTCAGTAGCCCTGCCAATTGTATATTCTAAATATAAGGCTCAAATGTGTAATTTATTATATTGGTGTACATTAAAGGATACATAAATAATAATAATAAATAAATAAATAACTATGTTTTTCCTGTGGTTTATTTTACAGAAATTCGTGATTCAAAAGTATAACTATACTACTCAGTAATGCTTTATTTCACTAAAAATTATGAGTTGTGATTGGACCTTGGATTGAGATGGTGAGATTATCGACTACCAACATACATACAATTTGATTTCCTATAATAATAACTAGTGACACGCAAACTTTTCTCGTTATTGTTCTTTCTATTATTGAAAACCGCATAAAAATTCGTTGCGCTTAGGAGGAAGTAACATTATATTTTTACAAGTGCATCATTGCCGATGATTCTCTTGGCTCGCCTCTCAATCTTTTCTTTTAACTTTTGAACAAACAGACTCAGAAAGTGGCTTAACTATGTAAAGATATAAATTAAACGTTTGGCAGATTAATTAATCCTAATAATATTATGATGAGACCATTACCTATATTATCATGTTAGATCGGTTGACAGGAACATCTTGAAACAAGACAGCGTGATTATTATCAATTAATTTGCAAGCCGTGGGAATTATGGCAATTATCATATCTATTAAGTTCATTGTTTCGGTAGATAACAAGACTTGAGTCTGTGGAAGATTACCAGGTATTATATGACTTCTAGCTGCTACCAGCTTCACCTGCTTGAAATTGAGAATTATCCCCAGGGAACATTTTTCCAGGATAAAATATAAGCATAGGGATATAGCACATAAGATACATATAATAGACTGGCCTGTTGGTCTAGTGGTTAGTGGCCCTGACTGCTATGCCGGAGGTTGTGTGTTCTATACCCGCCCAAAACAAGTCGACAGTGAAAAGGTTACTTCTAGGCAAGCGTGCTCCATCGTCGGCCACATCATCGCTTACCATCAGGTGAGATAGTGGTCAAACGCGAGCCTATCAATAGTACAGTTGTGTGATGAGCACGATCACTTGTTCTGTGTCTGGGTGTGATTTATCTGTAACATGTGTGTATTTTGAAATAGGTATGTAGGTATTGTTGCGTACGTGAGTAATCAAATGCCGATTTACTAACAGAGAACTTTATTCACCACAAACAATAACAACCACCATTCTAGACCTTTTGAACAGCAATGCGTTTTAATTATTGGTTGCTACTCATTATTTACTCAAAGTTATGGCGTGTTCAATTTTAATGGCTTAACAGTGTGTTTATCAGTTGTCTAGTACTCATAATACAATCTCTGCATGGTTTGGGTAGATGGCGTTGTGTAAAAGTTGTAGAATATTATTATTGTACTTTATCCCGGGAGTATGTTCCCTTGGGATAAATTTCTACTATCACGAGGGAGAAACAAGCAAAGTTTTTGATAAAAATAATTATAATATTATACGACTTTCACAGAAACCCATCTAGTCCTAAACTAAGCAGAGCTTTTGATATAAGAAAGAAAGAAAGAAAGAAAATACGTTTATTTCGCACATAGGTACACACAATGAGAAAACAATTATTATAGTATAGAAACTTAAAGATATCTACATAGTATGTCTCACGGCTGCGATATGAGTAGTTATATATTTCTAAGTACATACATATTATACATAAATTACACCCAGACACAGAACAAGTGATCGTGCTCATCACACAAACATTTGTCCTGGGTGGGAATCGATCCCGCAACAGAATAGAATAGAATCAATTACCTAATTGCATAGTTTGCTTGAGATACGTTTCAGGAATTTATCCACAGCATATAGGGTGACTGGTAATTAGTGTACGATACTTAAACAGGTGATTGTGCTCATGATAACCAACAAGTTTTACTAAAGGAACAAACCTGATATCGCGAAAAAAATTCAACTGTCCAGTACATTTATGGTTGCCTAATGTACTGAACGGCTGATATTTTTTTTTTTTGCGATTTCGGCTTTGCTCCCATAATAAAAATTGTTTGTTTAAGTATCGTACACTAATTACCAGTCACCCTATATAGCTACTTGAAGTAATGACATTTTGTTAGAATGTTTCTTACATTCCTACATAAAGTTGCTTAAATAAATCGTCTTAGCTATCATCACAAAATTCTCCAAACATTCCATCTCAGCATTTATTCATGAGCCAATTTTCTCGGTAATCCAATCGATCAACAATTCTTTCTGAGAAATAATAGAGTTAAAAAACGTCTCTATCAATGTAGTTACAGTTAAACAAAAAGTTAATGTCGGCTACCGATACGGTTGTTTGGTCTTCAAAGACAGGAGCCGTCTGGTATAGCATGGATGTTAACACGAGTGTCGTACTGTTTTTACTGGTTCTTACTACGGTACGCTTAGTCGTCTCGATTTTAAGTCACACGTTGCTAATGTGAGAAGCTAGTTAGAATTACGGGAATTTTGAACGCATCTGTCAAACAGACCCTTACAGTGCGTTTCACTTAAGAGGTTCCTTTGCCGTAATGTTGGCTCCCCTGTGTGTCTTCAGAAAAAAGAAAGGAAAAATGAAAAGAGTTGCCTACTCTACCAACATTTTTGCACGAAATGTGAAACTAAATCTATTTTAACTTTAGTCGCACCACTATAAACAGAATAAATGAGGGGAATGGGATTTTATTAAAAAAAAGAAAGTTGTTGGATGGAGAGGCGGCGTGGCGTTTTCGGAATTTAAAGTATTGCAGGACAATCAAAATGGAGCCCAACGTTGTATGCTTTATTCAAAAATAGTTTTTACAGTTTCCAAATGAAGTAACGAAATATCAGTATCTCCCTAATATTAAGTAATTTCATTGCTAAAAATATAGCAACACTGTTTTTCCGTATTGCCAACATTACGGCAAAGGAACCTCTTATGTGAAACGCACAATACATGTAACCTTTACGTGCAACACGCACGGTTAGCGAAGTGGTTGAGCATTGACTGCAGCTTCTGAACAAATATTTGTAAGGCCTACTGATAGGTGGTCGGCGTCTGAGGGTCCTGTTGATGTAAGTTTACATATTTGTAAACACACCCAAGATACAGGAGAATAATTATAAGTGTGGAGAAACGTTTTTTTTTTATAGGATTCAATCAAACATTGTGTGTGTCCAGAAACTCTCACGCAGGCCCTTTACCACCTTCATAATTATAGTAATGGGTTTAAAGTAGCAGCCCTATTTTTAGTGGTATTATTTGAACATTTATAATTTCAAGCATGTTAGTTTAGGTGCTAAAAATTACCAATCATAATACTTACTTCTCTAATAGCTCTCACATTAAAAACGAATACCGAGCGAGAACCGGTAGTACCATCAACAATTTAGAGAGTATTTATTAATTGTGAGCGATTAAAGTTTATTAACGTGCCCTAATTGCGCTGTTGTCGTAACTGAGGAAATTGTTGCCTCCACAAATATGTACAGCGTTCACAATGGGGACTGTACAAGAGAAACTTTTCGGACGTGCCTGATGCAGATCGGCTTTCGACTTCCTTTAGACATTAAAGTTTTATTGCATCCTGCTTGTAGTGTAGGAAAGACCATATCATTCCAGGAAACGCGAGCTAAACATTATATCCTATGTTATCATGGTAGAAATGAGAATTAATGGGAAAGACTTGATTACGACCTAAAACGTACCTACTGAAGTGATAAATAGACAAAGACAATTCTAATCCTTACTAGCTTCTGTCATTGGCTTCGCCCGCGTGAAAGTAGAACATTATGGGAACAAGGGGATATACTCCAGTAATAAAAAGTCCTATTCCAAGACCTGATTTACCCGGGCTGTTACATGACGGAGTTGCAAACATACACATGCATATAAACTCGTATACATTCGCCTTTACAAAATTAGTGTGATTGTAGGACAACACTTAGTAAAGGAAGAAGAACACAAAGAATAAAGATGAAAAGAAGAAAAATACGAGTTTCGCTGTTTCCAAGTAACATTGGACTAGGGCAGGAAGACGATTTACCAAGCTTTGACAATGCTCAAGAAATAGGCAGCATACACAATGTATTACAGTATATTCAATGTGAACGTTACACAAGGAACACATGGAAACACATTCAATTTGGGAACATATTCATTATACGTACAGATAAGGAGTGAAATTCCCTGCCGGACTCTGTGTTTCCTGATAGCTATAACCTAGAGGTTTTATAGTCAAGAGTGAATAGATTGCTTCTAGGCAAGCGTGCTCCATCGTCGACCACATCATCGCTTACCATCAGCTGAGATGAGAGGCGGTCGAACGCGAGCCTATCCGAGATAATAAAAAAACCTGTTGCAATCAAATCATAGTACGTAAATCGTTTTTGATCAATGAAATAAATAGAATAGATGACGTCAGTGATAAGAATCGGTGTAGGAGAGGAATTCGTAATAAACATAGCAACACATTAATTATCAGTGCCCTTAATGTAGATGACATAATTAAATCTATTCCGCGCATCTTACGTAACGCAAGGAAAGAGTTATTACACTTCCGTTATCTTATCCGTTGTGGACCACACATTGCAGTTGGCTGAGATGATAATGCGAAAATGGAAAGGCGTACTTGTAGGTATGACGTTAATGTTTTAAAAACGACATGACATGATTTCGCCAGCATTTTTCTACCATCAGACAACCTGATGTACGAGGGTCCGCCATTACGTTGTTGTCGCTTTTACGGTCCGGACTATAAGCATTTCGCTTCGTCACTTATACCGCGTACATCGAAGGATTGGATGGTTGCCCAGACCAGACACTATACCTGTCTGGTCGGACGATCCTCCCCAATCAAAGGGATTTTGTGGGACTTTATTCCCTGTTTTCTCTGATACATCTATAAAATAATAAAGGTAAAACTACATTGTACACACGTGTGACTCTGGGGGCATCGGTCTCGGAAACTAGACTTGCTGAGCTACATCAGATCCACAATCCATCCAATCCATATAAATTAGGCGTGGTCCACCTTTGCGTCGGTCTATTGCAATTTTCTCTTTATGTTCCCGATTTCAAAGTTATACCTAAAGAACTGCATTTGTATGCACATATAATAACGTGAACGTATCTATACATATAAATAAAATTGGAGTATCTGTTTGTAATATTGAAATAACTGCTTTTTACTATATGCATATGAATATATATATGGTACTGGTGTATCAGAATAACATTTTTACAATTTTGTCTGTCTGTCTGTTTGTCCGGGCTAATCTCTAAAATGGCTGGACCGATTTTGACGGGACTTTTTTCGGCAGGTAGCTCATGTAATAAGGAGTAACATAGGCTACATTTAGTTTAGAAAAAATAAATTCAAAATCCTGTAGTCCTCGCGAACGAAGTCGCGGGCAGAGCTAGTATTTTATATATCGCAAAATGACTCCATTATATGATGATGACGATGATGATTCATACTCTTTAGTATGAATGATCAGAATGAGAAATAAGGCCAATTCCCACTATTGACCTCTCCAATCGATGAACGTTCCTATTTCAAAAGTTACGAGTAATCGATCGTCATTGAACAACCTAGTGACCCGTATCATTGGTCCGACATGACTTGCGCAAGAGTTCACACAGCTGTGGCATTACATTTCTTTCACACTTATTTATCTTTACATCTAATAATAATTATTTATTTGAAATAATGGTCCAAGTTGGTTTGAAAATAAAATTGGGCCCGGAAACGGGTTCTCAATTTTTTAATTTTTGATTTCATGTATTAAGTGTGCCATCTGCCCTAAATGTTAACAACGGTGGTTCTTCGGAAGCATATCCATCTAAACAAAATAATAATTTTCTAAATCGGTCTACAATTGACGGAGGAATCTTCAAAAGTCTACACATAGTTAACATAGAACCTCCTTCTTTGGAAGTCCTTTAAAAATTCATCAAATCAGTCTTGTGATCTTCTTCTTCGTCTTCTTCTTCTTGCCTTTGTCCCATTTTATTTGGGGTCGGCGCAACATGTTTTTTTTTCTTCCATACTGTCCTGTCACTCGTCACGCTATCAACAACTCCCTTTTCTTTCATATCGCTTCTCACACAATCCATCTATCTTCTCTTTGGCCTCCCTCTCCTTCTCCATCCATCCACATGTAAATTCATAACTCTTTTAGCAACATGCATTGTGACCAGAAATAACAACTCGTGTATCATTTTTGCTGCACCCGACTGCAGCAAAACCTGAAACGCTATATCGTTACATCGAAACGGTACAACCAAACCTCAACCTATAGGTTTAGTTAGTGTTCTTTAATTAAAATATCCATGTCGGATACCTCTTCCATTCTGTACTTATAATGATACCTGACAAGCAAGTCTAGGTAAGTTACACCCAAGCAGACACTACACTATTAACGTGAAAGTGCACCGAACACCATAAACAGTCCATGGCACGTACGTACCGCGGACTTAGAATGCGTCTGCGCACGTTTATGGGAAAGAGGGCTCGACATATGGCGTAATTGGACGAGCTTGAATTTAAAACTGACGCCAGTCAACTGCGACGCAAAAGTGGTCTGTCAAGTATAGGTATATATTGAAAATCCATTACGAAAAGGTAGAATTATTTGTTGGGGTGGAAATTATGTTATAATGTGTAGGGACACTGTACAGAGCATGTGGAGGCTCCACTCGATTCTTGACGTCGTTTTATGTTTTATTGTTCAATTTTATTTTTTCTTTTGATAGGTTTGCGCTAGACCTCTGTCTCACCTAATAGAAAATGTCGATGTAGTCGATGATGGAGCACGCTTGCCTAGAAGTAACCTATTCACTGTTGACTCATATACACCGCTAAATTTTAATCGTTTTAATCCCGTGGAGGGTCGATCCGGTACATGAAACACTATCGATTTGTAAAAATAAAAGGGATTAAATATAATGACCACCATAAAACGCTTTGGTACCCTTAGTTCTATTGTCAAAAATATATTACTTGACACCAAATAAATGAAATCCTAAAGTTACAATAGTATTTTAGTTACGACTGTACTTTAAAATATATTCGAACACCAAATGTAGTAAATGATAACCAAATCTTAGCGAGCAAATTAATGCGCTCTTTTTAGCCCCGTAGAGCAAGATGATACTTTGTCTAATAAACAATCTATCTTAGTGGAATTTTAGGGCACCCCGGGTCGGATAGATTTAGGTTAGAAGAAGGTGGCGGGGTCGTAGTGAGCGAGCGAAGCGAGCGAACACAGACCCCGTCACCTTCTTCGAGGTTATTTTTTTTAAACCACCCAGAAGTAGGAGCCCCGCGTAGCGGGGCTCCGTCGAGCTGCTGCTTGGCAGGTAGTTAACCTAACCTCAAAATTTTAACTACTGATATCTCCGTAACCATGGGGTTCTGCCGATGCTTTATTTAGATTCATTTTGCTTAAATAGGATAGCGAGATGTTAAAACTGGTTATAATTTTACATTAAAATGTAGATTTAATTTTGGTGATCATTTACTATTTTTGTCTTTTATATGTTACTATATCTGGTGGTAAGTTAAACATAAGCCAAAATAAAATAAAAAAACAAAGCAACTTTTTTTCAAAACTCTTATTAATTTACGCATGTACGAAATTATTTTTCTTTAAGAAAACTTCAGCTGAGCGAGTTCAATGACTTGTTGATAGTTTTTACGCAACGCCGACTACTAACTGCGTAATTTTTCTATTCTACTTTATTTTTTAATTTTATCTTTACAAATCGATAGTGTTTCATGTACCGGATCGACCCTCCACGGGATTAAAACGATTAAAATTTAACGGTGTATATCCCAGATTTTAGCGATCAGGGAATTCCAGTCCTTAGCTATACCCACAATGAGTGTGTTCCCAAAACGTTTTGCGCGTAATACATATCAATTAGCCGTTATCTATATAATCTTACAAAGAGCTCAATCAAAGAAAGGATATTTGATGCTTTTATTTTAGATGCACTTACAGTTTAATAAATGTGCAATTCGTGTTCAGGAGTAATCTTTAACAATGAATCATGAATCAAAGCAATAATAGACACTTTTGAATTGTCAATAAGTCGGACAATAAAATGATGCTAATTGCATATTCCAAAGCACATATCTTTATGGAGAAGAACGTTCAAGAAACTCCATGGGTACTCATAAATCATGTTATGTATTACAAATATCTCGGTTACATATTTCTTGTCGCCCCTATTATGTGAGACATATTCCTACAAGTTTCTTATAAGTTTTCCTCCACTTTTCTACTAACGAGGTTCGTAATGTTCGTAGTATTGTATGCGCATACGCAGAACTTTATCCCCACGCCCACAATAAAATAAAGGAGGGGAACTGAATAGTCCGGATATGTCGTGAAGTGCAATGTAAACAGTAAATCAACTTACGTTTACGATGTAGATTTATTTTTACATTTTATTACTTTGTGTTTATTTTTTGTGTAAATGATTTGAAATACAATATTAATAGTTTCTTCAAGCACTAAAGTCCACAAGTCACAATAAAATATCCAGAAGTTTCTGTTAACTTGCTTACTTTTGAAGGTTTGATGTTTTATGAAAATGCTCTTATTCCAGTATAAAGCTTCATTATTACAGACCACTTCACCATCACTTCTGAATAGTTTTACTTATTAATTTGTTTTAATATCCTATACATATATTTCCTTTGAAACCTATGTTACTTTCATCGAGCACAGTAAAACTTATCCTTAACTTTCTTTACACATATTCCATGTGTAATCTCACTCTGAAAACAAGACTATTCATCAATATAAAAATCATGTTTCAACGTATTTTTCAACCTGATGATTTAACCTATATTTGGATAAAGAATTCAAGAGAGAGAAAACTAGTATAACGAACTCTATGTCCTTCAAGACAAATTTTAAATTCCATTGCAACAAATAGGTACTTTTTTAATATCACCATCACTTAAAAATCAACTTAAAACATGTGGATCCTAAAGTCGTTGCTTGAGTTTTTGGCGATAGATTTAAATTATGTTGAATTATAAATTCAAGTATACACGCCTAAGACCATTATAATAATGTTACCCAAACAAAAAAAATGTCGCGAAGTAGCGACACACCTACATATAAATGAGGAGGGGATTAGCACATGCCATAACCGTAGTAACACGATTTGCTGTTACAGTGACACATTGTCGTATGCTTAGACAGTAAGTAAGTCAGTAGATCCGACCTTTGGACGAGGTAGATTACTTTCAAAGGGCATCAGTCTACAAGGCATAGGCTTATGACGCCCGCTAGGGTCTAGAGTCTTAGGTGACCATACTACTACTACTACTAGACAAAAAACAGTGAAGGAAAACATCGTCGGCATGTCCTAGAACCAAAATTTCAAAAACTTCCACCAACCTGCACTGAGTCCGCGTGGTGGATTACGGCCCAATCCCTAGAGAAAGAGCCTCTGGTCCAGCCCTGGTCCCACTGCTGGAACTCATTGGGACCATTATAAGACTGATTAATTGCTTATTGGATTATATTATTTTTGTACAAGAAAATACTTAATAGAACAAAGACATATAAGAAAGTAACAACAGCTATCGTCAGAAGTATAAGGGATTCTGGTTGGTACTCATCAATAAACTTACCTTGTGTTATGAGCAACATGTAAAGTAACTTTCCATCAAGCGGACAGCGATCGTCAATAGGCGAAAGTTTGTATGGGTTTGGATGTTTAGCACATCGGTAGATCATGTCCTGGAATAGAATATAGGATACTTTTTACTTCCAGTTAGGTTTTTGGGTCAAAATTTGCAGCAATTTTAATAATGATATATTCATTTTTACAGGATAGAAATGCATATATTATTATCAAAATTGAAAAAATAGACACTCTTATCGAGAGTGTTGGCTTTAAACAAAAGCCAGGGTTTAGTCCAAAAATATGATTGCAATATGTTTGTACAATTTGGGCTAAACCTAATTAATTGAGTACCCCGCCAGCTGTTGTTCGTAGAAGTAACGAAAATATGCACTTTATAAGGCCATTGAACAAAACATGTTGAATTTGTTATTATCTTAATACAATAACATGCCAGTTAACCTTAATTACTTTAAAGATCGGACACAAAACAGGTGTTAACCGGTTTATTTTTTGCTTTGCAGACTTTAGTTTTCTACTCTAATCGGTCACTGTCATTCTATTGTTTACAAAGAAACATACCAACAAGAACAAAAACCTAATAGAGGCTGCACTACACTATCCTGCTTTTTATCATTCTTCAATGTCCTACTCTCATTGAAGTCACAAATTTAACTTCCGTGTCAAGTTGTACTACTGCTCAAAATGTCCTGCGTTGAAGGGGAAACCACAGGCCACAGGGCTCCGAAAATAGTAGCGGGGGAGTGGGGGGCGGGGTGAAACCCGGCACACGCGCAGTCCCCGTTGACGCGCCGGTGTATGCTCATGCGCAGCGTTTGAATTAACGTTCCAATTAGTGCAGTGAAATACGTGCCTTGTAATTAAAGCAATACAGTGATGTTGTGTGGGACCAATGGTGCTGTCGCGGCTATGGACCGCGCGTACATGTCGCTGCGTGCGCGCAAGCCGCCTGCCAAAAAGACGGTTTGTTTTCGCTTTTGTACATCTTGTTGCTTTCAGTTTTTTGGTTATGTTTATAAATGCGAGAAGACCAGAGACGACATAAGCGTGATGGTTGACAAGAGAGAATACAAGTAGGAATCGTATTGTGAATGTGCCGACCCAAGGTAACAATGATAGGAGATGATGATGATGACTAATAAGTGATGACTGTGATGACGATTGATATAATGCCAGGAGAAACGATGATTACTCATCAATTACTTCTTTACGACAATTCGCTATAAAATTTTACTCTTAACAATCACCGAAACGGTCAATTGAGATTACCAATGTTAACGTGAATGACAATGAAATTTAATGTATACTTGCTTCAGTCGTTTAGAGTAAAGTATCAATTAGCTTTAAACACGTAAATCTTATCAATGTAAAATAGCAGGTCAATGAAAGTAAGTTTATCGAGGAGGTTAGATAAAGTAATAACAGCAAGGCTATTGTTGTATAACGCAGCTGACTATGCAAGCTGACTTCCTTTCGCATTATCTGTTACCTTATTCTGAATGATTAGTCAGACCAGCAGTTTGTGACCGATACCTTAAATGATAAAAGGCATTTATAGATAGTTAGTCAGATTTCAGATATCATGAATGTAATCAGAAGTACTTATAGATTTTCATTGATGACAAAATTATTTAATCAAATTGCATTCGTACACACAGCAGATGCCTAATAATTATTAATTTGAGCCTTCCTTTTACGATTATCACATCACATTATTAAAAAGGTTAAAGTTGGTATATATATGTTTGTTACAGGTAGATCTCAGCCTAGAATAGCACTTAAGATAGATACTTTTTGTCCTGGGAGTATGTTCCCTTAAGATAATTTTCTACTTTCACTCGGAGGAAGCCCCCTTTCATAATTTAATCTTGTTCATCAATGGCAATATGTGGTCGAGTTCTAAGCCGAGTCTTCTTGAATTTAATCAGAGCTTTTCTGACTTCAAACTTTTCAGTAACCTTTCTTTCTCCTATACTTCTGATGGTGTCTTGGTTGGAGATAGTCACCGTTGCCTTTTGTCTCCTTTCTTCATCTTCTCTTTTGTTTACGTTAGCTTTGAATTTGTCGTCTAATTTCTAACTTTTATCTTTTGCATCATCATAATCCTGTCCTCATACTAATTTATCTGGAATTAGTGTAGCATCTTTTTTTTATGGTGGCGAAAATCATCCAATGACAACCCCCTTTCTTGGGCGGAGCGGGAGATAGTGTCAGACTCTTACTGACTAAAAACCCACCCCGTTCCTTCGTGCCTTTCGTACTGGGACCGAGTTTCCCTTTCGGATAACCCTGGCCCCAGTAGGCTTCGACCCGGCTGGGCCCTGCTATTTCTGACAGCTCCTTGAGGCGCGCGGGACAGTGCGCGTCGTCGACGACTTGGGCTCGGTCCGGATTAGTGTAGCATCTTCTTCTTCCATTCAACTCATTAATTTGTCATCATAGTCACGCGTTTCATAGGCTGCTTCATTCATTCCTCGTATCAATTATAAGTAAGTACTAACCATTGACACTGTCATATAGTATTTTTAGTCAAATGATGCCACTCTTAGTACTATTCCTTGAACTGTATGTAAATTCGTTGAAGTCCATGTGTATTCTGTCTACAATTTATTTGCATTAGTCATAGCATTGTGTTCCGTGGAGGGTAACCCCTTCGGAATTATGGTCTTATGACGTTAAGTCATAATTATTGTACACTTGTTTGATGATGACGATGACTAAACTAAGTATCTTACTTATACAACTTTAGTTTTTAATTAGTACAAATACTTAATGGGCTTATTAGTCTTGTTATTATTTAAGTAAAGTCTCAATAAATAATATTCACAAACAGCAAAGTTATTAGCGTTTGTTTATATCCCAAAATATCACTTAATTTATGGAAATGTTGGACAGGCTATTGATTATGAATGAAAAACAATTAAAAAACACTGTGCGTAGTATTTTCTAGTAGTAATTGTTATGGATGTTTGATACAATTATGAATTTACCTATTATGACAATTTTTTGTGGACAATTTTAGGTTTTTGTTTTTTTTTTTACTTTTGACTACACAAATATGTGTGTGTCAATGGGGACGAAAGGTTCTGGAGTGGTGACCACGTACCGGAAGACGCAGTGTTGGAAGGCCTCCTACAAGGTGGACCGATGACCTGGTCAGGGTTGCGGGAATCCGACGGATGCGTGACGACAGGACCGGTCGTTGTGGCGACGCTTGGGGGAGACCTAATATGTCCAACAGTGAACGTCTTTTGGCTGATATGATGATGATAATGATGATTATTGTGACACAAATATGATCATTTACGGGTACAGATAGAGCTCCATTTTTTTGTAGTAATTAAAAAATAGAGCTGTTTAAAGGGCCATTGACATTAAGCCAATATCAAAGTCCATTTAGTCTTTACTAATCCCTTTAAAAGGCTTAGCAGCTAAATATAGCAAATTAATTCTGTTTAGAAAGCAACGGTTACTGTGACGTATGCACTAACAATGCTTACGCATCGTATGCGCCCGCGCATGACTCAAGCTAAGCTGAAAGTACTTTATTTGTTTTGACTTCTCAGTATAGCAAGGATTACCCAGCACTTCGGGATTACTCGGTAATCGTCGGTTTTAATAATAGTCAGTTGTTTTATGAAATATTGATCGGTATTCTAAATATGAATTTTGACCATTGCATACAAATCGAAAGCTACTTTTTTTCTGTGAGATGGTTCAAAAAAGTTTCCGCGACCATGGATCGCAAAAAGTAATTGATGAAACATGGGTAAATTTTAGTCAGTAAAAGTCTGATACTGCCTCTTCCCACACTTGCTCCACCCAGAGCGGGAGATTTTATTCGATGATTGTTTTGAGTTTTGACGGCTGAAAACGGCTACTTTTTAGGTAGACACAAAACACCTATTTCATGCAAAATAGACAGTACACAAAAAACTAAGTACCATTTGTAACTAGTACTTAGTTTATGACAGTTGAAATAAAGCTACCTAATTAATCAGTAATATTATTAAAAATTTTTGCAAATTGTTATATTGTCTTAAAATAACTGTGGTTTATTATATTGTTTTTTTTTTTTTTGTGTACGTTGGACTTCGTCAAGAACCAGAATCATAGCGATTATTATCTAACAGCACTCCTATATTAAATAACTTATATATATAACAATGCAGGTGACATCATATTTTATAATACGAGTAATAATGATTTTGATATTTGTTCGTGTATTTGGAAAAAACGATTTCAGATTGTCTATTGTGTTTTTTTAGATTATGAGTACTTACATTCGTTTAATAGTATTGTTTTCCAGATAAATACGTGACAAACTCCTGGGCTAGACACGATGTCCGTTGTCCTATTTACTTTGCGTCTATAATAATTATCTTTGTCATCTATACCAGTTACGACTTCGACAGTCTTTTTCAGTCGTTCAGTAACTATCACTCTTGTGTGATGACCAGAAATCGGAATAGACAGAGTATCCTTACCTAAAGTTTGAGGAATTAAGTACCTAACATAGAGTTAATAATACCTCCTCTAATATCCCGGAAATGTAAACATGACAATTGACATGACAGACGTCAGTTTAATTCAACCAAAATCGGTATCACAGCCGACATTTTAATCCCACTCGATCACTAAAACCAGAAGCTTAACATACTTGTTGATATTTATCCGTCATCCAATACGAACAACATTTAAGATGGATGACGAAGAATGTTCTGTTACTGAATTCAATGTCGGCCAGTTACCTCTAACATTCCACACCTACTCATTTGACTCAGGAACCCAAAATAATATTCATTTTAATAATTAACAGGATGCATGAACCTGCCACCGTTTGTCGCGTCGACCTCGTTCAGGTACGATGAACGCCACTTGTCAGTTGTCGCAGTACGACACGACTAATGTTACGAATGTATTAATGCCATGGTCACGACTTGTCGCCGCGTGAATGGCCCGCTTTATTGCAGCTAGGGATGTCAGGAGCCTATTTAATTATTTCCATGCTAGATACGAGATGATTCGTAGTGTGGAACTACGATTATATTCGTTTAGAACTTTAGGATTAAGTCACATAACGCCTAAGTTTTTGGGTATGATGGGCAAAACATTTTTCATATCCTGTTTTCTTTGTACACACATCATGAAGCATAATTGGTTTGCTCTTTTTTCTGTGGTTGGATATAAGTATCTATAGCAAAAAATGGATGAAAATTAATATTACACATTTATCGGATTATCAATTAGGTCCCAAGAGTTTTAGAAATAACTTACTTCGCAGCCTCATCTGCGTGATAATAAAAATGTTAATATATCAAGGGAACATTCCAAAAAGATTAAAAGTATTCTTTATGTATATTATTCCAGGACATGGTCTACTCGTAAGCTCGATTTTTTCCAATTTCGTTCAGCCTTTTAAGTGTGAAGGATTAACAAACATACATACACTCACACAAGTTTGTATATTCATCATCATCATTATTTCAGTCGAAAGACGTCCGTTGTTGGACATAGGCCTCCCCGAAGTGTCGCCATAAAGCCCGGTCCTGTGCCTGGCCCATTCATCGGATTCCCGCGACCCTCACCAGGTCACCAGGCCTCCTTGTGGAAGGCCTCCGAGTTTGTATGTACTTACATTATTATGTAACATAGCGGTCATTTCTGACTGAGCACTTAAAAAAAAATCGCTTGAGTCCTGCGGTGGGATGTCATACCGAACCCTTTGAAATTTTCGTTTCGAGTGCAAGCAAAAATGAATTTAGCGGTGGTCAGGCGGAAGTGTCTTTGACAATACATACAAACTTTCGCCTTTATAACATTAGCAACATTATCATAATGTTGTTTTAATATGTCACCTATAAATAGTTATGAGCATACTACGAAGTAACAGTAACATAAACGCGCTTAAAATAACAACAGAAAAAAACAAACATGAAATTTAATTGTGAAAACATGGTGAAAATATAACAACAAACAATGCAGGAATCTCACGGGCAGTGCAGACGTAAAGAGAGTCATGATAAAATATTAATGTTTTGGGTGCAGCCCGCCAAAATATACTGACTCATCTTGCCAAGGATAATCTTGTGTGATGTACGGATTTCGGTAACAAAGACGTGACCTGTCTAGTGGTTAACGGCACTGACTGCTATGCCGGAGGTCGTGGGATCGGTTGTCAATCAAGACAAATGTTTTTGAGCACGAATGCACGATCATTTGTTCTGTGTCTGGGTCTAATTTATCTATTTTATGTATGTATTTAGAAATATATAAGCATGTTTATCAGTTGTCTAGTACTCATAGCACATATCCGAAAGAGAGCTCGAGCCCCGGTATGAAGGCTAGAAGGAACGGGGTGGGTCTTTTAGTCAGTAAGAGTCTGACACTATCTCCCGCTCCGCCCAAGAGCGGGAGTTGTCATTGGATGATTTTTTCCCACCATAAAAAAAGCTCTACTTAGTTTGGGACTAGATGGCGTTGTGTGAAAGTCTTGAAAAAAAAAAAGTTCATCTAACAATGAATTGTGTCATCTATACAGTCCATTTATCCAAAGGCTAGATGGCACACTTGGTGCAGCGGTCGAGCGATTGATTGCAGTGCTACGTGTCGCGGGCTCAATTCCCGTACGGAACAAATAGTTGTGTTGACTACAGATGGGTATTCCGGGCCTAAGTGTCTTGTGTATGTGTGCTTACATGTTTGTGAACGTGCCCATAAAGATATCCGCAGAAGAACCAAGGCTACCGACATAGCCCGAAGAATCACCAAACTTAAATATCAGTGCGTAAAGGTTCTGGAGTAGCGACTGCGTACCGGAAGACGCAGCGTTGGCGCGGCCTCCCACAATTTGACCGATAACCTGGTAAGGTTAGGTTATAGGTCTACCGGGGGAATTCGATGGATGCGAGACGCTCAGGACCGTTCGTTGTGGTGACTCTTGGGGGGGGTCTATGTCTAACAGTGGACGTCTCGGCTGAGGTGATGATGAAGATGAATAACATAATACATATAAGAAAACTATCTATTCTATCTTAAATTAAATTACAATTATTCCTATATACTTTGGTCAAAGGCCCACAGATGTTTCATCATACAATATTATTATAAAAACAAATTAGGCCATTTCTTTTTACGCGAATTCGTTCTTTTCGCCGGATATCCCACGACTTTGGTTTCTTTCAATATGATTTACAGCTTCTAGTACTAAAAAATGTTTATTTAGATTATCTAAACAATTTTGTGCTAGAGTTTTTTTAAATCCGGTATTAGTAGAAAACTATAAATTGTATTTAATCAGACGAAAGTTTTGATAACCTCAGTTGACCCCAAGCAGGCGTTAACATTAAGTATGAGGACAAACGAGCGTAATTTTTTTTTCAGCTATGAGTCGAGTATTTTGAGCACCGCGATTTACTTTCAACTGAAATCCGATTCAAATTCGAATCCGACTAAAATGGCTATGGTATTAATCATCATGACTGCTGAGACTCAGGCCTCCTCTCCAAGAGAGGGAATGAGCTGTAATACACCACGCGGGCCCAGTGCGGGTTGGTGAATGAAGACATCGCTCAATGGTTTGCTGGAAGAAAACTCAACTTTGAGTTAAGCTCGCCTATGTACATGAACTTTGCTATCCACTTATTTTTTGTGTTTATAGTGTACATTAAAGAATAAAAAAGAATAAAAAAAAAGAAGAAATAGCGCGGCCCTAAAACGGAAAGGACACCAAAAAAAACTAGTAACTGAATGAACACCAGTGGCAAAGCAAAGTCGCAAAATGTGACACTCCCTCTCGCTGCACCCAGAGCGAGAAGAGTTTATTGATGATTTCCCATCTACAATAAAAAGCAAATTATATATTATTATAATTATTATTAAATCTAGCCCATACTGTCCCACTGCTGGGCAAAAGCCTCCCTCCGCTCCTTCCAATGTTCCCGGTTTGAAACCACTTCTTTCCAATTCCCAAGGAAGACATCCAAGTCGTCCAGCCATCTCCTTCATATTCAGAAAAAGCAGACATCTAAATTAAATGCTCGACACAACTTGAGCAAGATATCTAATCTAAAGCCTCACTTCATTGCATGGCAATTAATTTTCGAACTTTCCTGAACCCTATATTTCCCCCTATCGGTTTTACATAAGTTATTAAGTTCCCCCTCAATAAGACATTGTATCTAATTGTTATAACAGCAATTACACAATAAACACCTCCAGGTATTAGATAATAACACTGAGAACGTAAACGAATCTAACATGTTGATCTTTTGACCTCTGGCCCTCGGAGTTTGTAACATATCTACAAATAGCTTTTCCCCGCAGCTTCGCCCGCGTACTTAAAATATATCCTGACTCAAGAATAAAGTGGCTTTCTATAGGTGAATCTCTAAATCGACTGCGAACCCAGGTTGGCCGCTGTAAAAACAATCTGGACAAATAGGGTTTCCTCGACCCATCTCTAACACAGTGCCAGTGTGGAGCCTCCCCATGAGTCATGCGCCACCTGCTATGCTGCCCATCCTGCGTAACGACCTGCAGTTTTCAGGATCTATACGAGGCCAACAATAGAGCTGCACAGGTTGCCAAATATTGGTCAAAAGAAGTATAGTTTGAGAGCATCGACTCGAAAAGAAGAAGAGGTGAAAAAATTTAGCAATCGGACCTGTACTTTCAGAGATTACCTCCTTACAAACAAAAAACAAACTTTACCTCTCATGCAGATAGTTATGATGACGTAGGCAACGCTGAGAATTTTTCAAAATTCGTCCCATAAGGATTTTAAACAGGGATTTAAACAGGAGCCGGCATAAGCTAGTGATTAATTAATTAATAACACATTGAGCCCTCGCAGACAGACACAATGCGACGAAAAACACGATTACATAGATTATATTGTCTTATACGTAAAACAGTTTCTACATTGCGTTATCGCGTTTATAGCGTAATTCTTTTCATCATTTACTTAGTGCTGATTAATTAAGAGGTGACCAGACGGTTACCAACCAACGTCACAACCAAGGTGACCTTGTTATTTCAGTCCGTGTAGACAGCAGTTGTAATCCATGACTTGCAACGCCCTTGGTTGGGAGGCGCGTTTTCCCAACCACTAATCGTGTTGGCGCGTAGTTTACATCCATGTAGGTAGCAACACAAATCAAACATACAAACCAAGGTCACCTTGGTTGGGACGCTAGTTGGCGACCGTTTGGTCATCTTTTGAACCAACATCGAAAATATGAAGTATTTTAAAATATCGATAACTTTTTGTGTACACCAATGCATTGTTAAAAAGGAAACGTCATAATATGGTTTATACGAAGAGTGAAAATAATGATGATGATTTATTTTACAGCAAGAATTACCCTCCTTTTGGTGGGAAATCATCGAATAATTTTTATCGCTCTGTGTGAAGCGCCAGAGAATGTCAAACTTTTACTTATAAACCCAGCTGTGTTCCTTCAGCTGCCCTTTGCGTTCCACAGACGTGGTTACTCCTTCAATCTCCATTATTGCAAATCTAGTTACCAGCCAGTTTAATGCGTAGCCTCGTCTATGGAATATTTAAATTGTAATCCGTCTTCGTTATCAGGCGCCTGCCATCGATCATGTGGCTATTAATATAGACTTATGTGTTTAACACGTGTCTTGGAGGCGATATTGTACAAGTTTTACTGAAAAATATTTTGACCTTTTGACGATTATTTTTTGATTTTTGCATCATCTTTAGTAGCCCTTACTACACCCTCAGACGGCATGATGCCAAATACATACATCCAGTACACAACAAAATAATATCAGTGTCACGAAGTAATCTGATTGCGGTCTTCCCGTCCGATTATAATTTGGGTGTCTTCAAGGCTAGAGTGAATAGGCTCTTAATAAACTAGTGCGCCTCACCATCAAAGATTGCATCGCTACTTACCATCAGGTGGGATCGCAGTACCAATAAAAAAAAAAAAACAAGATTACTTTGTACATTGATCGTGATCCTTTATATGATCTAGTAATGAAAAGCAGTTCGTAGTGTGTTGGGTACCTATGCAAAGGTATTAGGAAAAGGTCTTTTCTTCTTCTTCTTCCTGCCCTTATCCCATATTACTTGGGGTCGGCGCAACACGTTTTCTTCTTCCATTCTGTCCTGTCACCCGTCAAACTATCACTAATTCCCTTTTCTATCATATCACTTTTCACACAATCCATCCATCTTTTCTTCGGCCTTCCTCTCCCTCTCCATCCATCTACATGTATACTCAGAACTCTCTTAGTAATATGCGCTTCATCCCTCCTCTTCACATGACCATGAACATGTATTAGGAAAAGGTCAATGTACTTTATTACACGGTTATCTGACGCCTTGTACAATGATGTCATTGACCATTAGACATACAGGTTGTAAAAAAAATTACATAATTTTTCGTAAATACCTTTATAAACATGTAATTGATTGACAACCCAAACAACTACAGGTTGTCAACCTTCTTAGAGAAACAGCTTCTACTGTATTGTGTTATTCTTGTATCGACATAAAATAAATAGAATACATAAAGTGACATTACAACAGTATTGTTAGTATTAAAATTATAAATAGAAACATATTATTGTTTGCTAGACTTTAACGTAAAAACTTCCTTTAGTTACCGGTGTGACATGTTCTAAAGATATCTCTAATATGATTGGTACCTTTATAGACTTCGGACAGCATATACTTGGTGTAAGGGACAGCCCTCCACAAACTTTAAGGGCCTTGCTCAGTAGACGAAACAAAA
Source organism: Mythimna albipuncta (assembly GCA_929112965.1). Classification (NCBI taxonomy): domain Eukaryota; kingdom Metazoa; phylum Arthropoda; class Insecta; order Lepidoptera; family Noctuidae; genus Mythimna; species Mythimna albipuncta. The sequence goes on along the minus strand of OV815979.1, from coordinate 18,295,705 downwards.
CAACCTTCCACAATTTTTTTTTCATGAAACTAAAAAAAAATTCGTCATCTCCATACAAACTGTCTAATCAAGTTTATAATTTTTATGGTGAGGCGGATTTTTTTTTCGTTTCCTGAAAAAAAGTGTCCCTAAGGGCTGTCCCTGACACCTTGTATGCTACCAGTCAAATCCGATTTTAAGATGCAATCTACGGTTCGGCCTAAGCGTTTCTCCTCTTGGGTTTTTATACCGTGAATATCGAAGGACTGGAACTATTTGCCTGCTTGTGGTCTTCCCGTGCGATGATAATATAGGCATCTTCAAGGCTAGAGTGAATAGGCTCATAAACACACAAAAGCAGTGCAAAACAAAGTCCTCCACCGCGTCTGACTGTCTGTTTGCGATAAACTCAAAAACTACTGAACGAATTTTCATGCGATTTTACTAAGAGATTGCGTGATTCATGACGAAGATATGTGCAAATTTTAGTAGGGAAAAGCCAAGCATTTCAATGATTTATAACACCCGGGCGGAGCTAGGACAGGTTGCTAGTCGCCTATAAAACTTTTAAAAATATTCAAAATGCTTCCAAAAGTTCGTTTGTAAATCGCAAACACAGGTGTGGTTGCACCTGCGCCTGCGACGCACCCCGTCACGCCAGGTGACCACCCCTACACTGTCACTGTTTTAACTGTAAAGCCTCTGTTACAATGCATAAGGTCCTATGTTATCGACCCATCTCGCTATCTCTTTCTTTTATAGATGGTGTAAAAGAGAGATATTGATTTTGAAAGTGAGGGCCCTGTAGCACTGTACCTGTTAGGTACAGTTCTAGAACAACGAATACTCGTCTCTTTATAAGGCCCGTAATAATAAACGATGCTCAACTCCGTCCTCAAGTGTGATATCATTTGATCCCCGATTATACGATGACAGAAGCTCAGGATCTTTGCTAATTAATAAACACATGAGTACGGGATCTCAGTTACCAGTTATCTGATAAACGATATCGCAAAGGCCATAAAATAATAGTACTCTTTAATTCGTCGTAATACCTAATTAATTCGACCCAAAATATTTACAAACTCCATGTTTCGCGCTACGATAATCACGACCTCAAGTCCCGGTCGGTCTACACTCATGATCTGGCAGCTAAGTACAGAGATTGTTGTAAACTTAAGTTTCAAGTTTCTTTTATTAATCAGACAACACTCGGCTGATGCCGTAAACCTGAGCTTGAGCTTAAGCTTGTGAATCTCGTTTATTAATACGATCAAGACCTCAAGCTTGGTATTAAGTACGAGATCTTGGGCTGAGGAACGTTTATTAATACGGGCCTAAGACTCGAGAATGTGAGAATACAGTTTGAATTTAAAGGCATAACTGAAACGATTCATCCTGTATCTGTCTTACAAAATATAAGACTATGTGTAGGTCGCGGCAATTTAATGGATGCGTGACTTGAGACGTGAGTCTTTCGGCTGATATGATGGTGATGATGATGTTTGGTAACACTAGTTTGATAAATGGGATCATCATCATCATCATCAGCCTTTTTAATGTTCCCACTGCTGGGACTCAGGCCTCTCTAGGAGAGGGTAAAGGCCCTAATCCACCACGCGGTCCCAGTGCGGGTTGGTGAATGTCACATGTCTTCGAATTTTTGGTTCTAGGACATGCTGGTTTCCTCGCGATGTTTTCCTTCACCGTTTTGAGAGCAGTGGTGATGAAATAAATTAAACAAAGTAATGCGCTTGGCAGGGTTTGAACCCGCGACCTACAACTCGTAAGTCGGGGCCGTTACCACTCGGCCACCACTGCTCCAGGGTAAAATGGGATATCATCATATAACTTCTTCCGCTCTGGGTGGAGTGCTGTCTCCTAAGTTACAGGGACATACAGCTAGTTTAGGAGTTAGAGCGTACAAAAATTACCTAATTACGTTAAGCCTTTATTTTTGTTATTATGAATAGGAGTTTTTTAACAAAAGGCTTATGATTTTCAGTCGAAAGACGTCCGCTGTTGGACATAGGCCTCCCCCAAGCGTCGACAGGCTTATGATAAAAATAAATTATTATTAAGGCCTCTGGACTTTTAGATATTTTGTTTATTAACCCTTGCCCGTAAAGTCATGGCTGGTGAGTCTTTAATAGCTGCATTAATTAGTTGATACATATTGTCACGGTTAGCTCACCTGTGTCGTGAGAAACACTTGTGATACTATTAATAACATAAAGTACGTTGCCACTGATAATAATCACAAGTGCATGCTATAAATAGAACATTGCAAATATTAGAAATTATCACGTTGGAATATTTTTAGTATCATGTAGCCAAGTACTGTTTTAAATATCTGTGTTTTGGTGGAATGGTTTAACTTCAAAAATAACGTTTTTGAAGCCGTTGTTTTTTTTTTTATTTGTTGTTATTTTACTCTGATTCTGAAATTAAAGTTATTTTGCACTTTTTATTTAGTTAAATATTTGTTATATTCTTTATAGTAGTACACCACATAAAAAAAACTACAGGACGAACATTATTAAAAATAAGTGTACAATGGGCGGTCTTATCACACTGGGCAATTTATTTTTTTGTGTTTTTTTTTTTTTTTGTTTAAATACGAAATAATAATCAAATTGTAGAATTTAAACTTAGCAAGGATACTAAACAATATTTGAGGAATACCTACCCCAATCCCTCATGGATCCCAAATATCACAAGTGGATTTTGATAAAAATTAAATACCCAAATCGGTTCTTAAATTTAATGATGGAAATCTGAGATAAAAAAACATAAACAAGATTGAAAAATACAAACGTATTAAGAAAGATTCTTCATTTTTTTTTTAAAGTCGATTAAAAAAAGACTGCACCAAGGACGGACACCTCTACCACTAGTTGTGTCAGAATTAAGCGTCAATAAAATCTGGAGAACATTTTTGCGAACATCGTATCAGAAAATGGTTGATGTCTTAAGTGTATGACAAATCTCATCTCAATCTCAATCTCAAAGCCTTCGAGGTCTTGGCAAAATGACACTGTTAGCTCATACGAGAAATCTAGCCTTGAACAAAATATCTCCTAGACCTTACTAGGCTTTGATAGTCTGAGATAGAAAACGACTCATCCATTGTTGTAAATGCTAACAATCAGCGACCACGATTCCATCTGCCAATCGTGTCAATGTTGTGTTTGACTGGCCTGTGAGTTTAGTGGTTAGTGGTTATGCTGGAGGATTTGTTTTGGGTGGGAATCGAACCTTTGTGGTTCGATTCCCACCCAAAACAAATGTTGTGTGTGATGAGCACGATCATTTGTTCTTCGTCTGTGTAATCTACATCTGCACTAATATTATAAAGAGGTAAAGTTTGTTTTTTTTTGTTTGTAGGAGGTAATCTCTGAAAGTACTGGTCCGATTGCTAAAATTTTCCTCCGATGGATAGCTGCTTTATTCCTGAATAGAGATGTGCCGTTGCCGGCAATATGGCAATATTGCCACCAACATTCATACTTCGGGCCATATTTCCGGCAATATTCCCACTTCACGGCAATATTTCCGGCAATATTCCCATCAATATTCCCACTTCACGGCAATATTGCCGGCAACGGCACATCTCTATTCCTGAGTGAAATAGCATAGGTAGGTTATATGTATTTTCGGTACGCGGGCGAAGCTGCGGGCAAAAGCTGGTTTATCTATAATTTGCGTGTATTTAGAAATATAGTATGTTTATCAGTGGTCTAATACTCACTCCAGTAGATACTAGCTGGTGCCCACGACATCGTCCGCAATAGACTACACAATACCATTTTGTCATACGAGTATCAAGTATTTTTTGCGCAGAACCCTAATACTCTCTTAGCCTAACTTACTCCTTGTACGATCAGCTAGCTACCAGTGAAAACCCTGTCAAAATCAGTCCAACCGCTTCAAAGATTAGCCAGATAAACCGACACGGTCTGTCTGTGTTTGTCAGACAAAAATGTTAAAAATAAAATTTTTAATATTACAAACAGACACTTCAATTTTACGTATAGATTAATTACGTCATCTTTGATCAACATACATGACCTAGTCACAATATTGGCGAAAGTGCAAGTATATCTAATCTGCTGACGGTTAAGGTGACGCCATCTTGCGGTCGTCGTCCTATTTACCGATTGTCTCGCGCGTCTCCCACGGCACAAATATTGATTGCTAAAAATACGCCGCTACGACACCGTGGGCTGTATAAATGGGCTATTACAATGATAGATCACGTCTAATAACAGTTTAGCCTTTTTTTTTAATCGATTAATATTTATGTCATCACTGTTTTGGAAGAAATTGACTGCGGAATTGTTTCAAAGAGAGTTCGGTGACCTTAAAACGTAAAGGGCAATTGACGGAGCATAGTTTCAATCGGTAAACATTCGACACCTCTCGCTTTACCTAGAGCACGAGGGGTGATTAAATGATTTTCCATCGAAAAAGAAAATAAATAGGAAGAAAAATAGTCGTCAGTTTTTTTATTGATGGCGTTCCAGCGAAATGGTGACGCTTGGTCGAGTTCGATGTCCAACAGTGACCGTCTTTTTGCCGGTTTGATAATAAGCGTAATGATGATAATGAAAATAGTAGAAAAAAGTTTAAAAAATGTAACCCGCTAAAATATTTCTATCTTTACTAGCCAGTATTGCCCCATAGCTGGGTAAAAGTCGCCTATCGTTCCTTCCAACGATTCAAATTTTTCGGTTTTTATCCCGGGAGTATTTTCTTTGGGCAGATTTTACACTATAACGCTATAAATATCTATAAAACCTAAATCCCTTCGTACTTAAGACGAATCTAATGATACCTCACTTGTTAAAATCTTGTCTTTCTATTGTGTCTCTAATTGACACGATTGAAAGGAGTTAAGACTACAGGAAGGGCCACAGAAATAGCCATATAAACATACTCACGTAAAAACATTACCTTCCTTTTGGGGTAGTCGGGTAAAAACAACGCCACGCACGATTTAATTTTACATAAATTTAGCACACTGACTGATTTGAATGGGTGAATAAAAATTATTTCAAGAAAGTAGGTGTGTCTGTTCAACACACCATCACTACCGTTTACCTACATTTGTGAACGTAAACAAAGACTTACCCTCTTATTAATGAAAAGTCTTGTATAAATAAATCTTAATTTAGTCACATGACAGTGCATTACACTCTATCCCCATTGATATGATTCATTCTAAATACAAGCAAAGCCTGGACAGCTGGAATGAATAAAAATAAAAACGTTCTAAAAAGGGTTCGCAAATCATAAAATTCCCATTTATTTTTATTTTTTTTTCTGGTAAATCATCTAATGAAATCTTCCGCCCTTGGGCGGAGCGAGATGCCAGACTTTTACTAACTAATACCCACTCCTATTCCTTCTTTACCTTCGTCCCAGAGCCCCGGGGTTCTTTTTCTCACAACCTATGGCCCCGGTAGGCTTCGACCCTGTTGGCTCTTACGGTTTTGCGGACATCTCCTTGAAGCGAGAGATCGCTGTCGCCGATCGCCCCCACGAGAACATGGCGGTGCTCTGCTAGGCGGGGCACCCCTCTCCCGTATGCTCCACCGTGTCCTCCGGCCGGTCCACACAGTGGTGACACCCGAGCGTTTCTTCTGCACGAATCCAGTGCAGGAACCTCTTGAACTTACCCATGTCCGGTGAGGATCTGAAGGACGCCGTGTTGTCTTTCCAGCCATTCCTCAAAGAAGGGACTTACCGCCATAATTACACTTACATTTAGGAACAAGCTGGTCTGTCCAAAGTATTCAAGGAATCCATAAATATTCAAGTAGGAATGTATATTCTAATACACAGAGTATGTATGCTTTATACAATCCATAAAAGTTCTACTGTGTATGCATGTACTGAACTCGTATATTTTTGTCATGTTTGTCTAATCGTTTAGCGCTGTCGCAGTCTTGTCAACACTGCACAGCAAACATTTGTCATGATTTGACGGATGCACGGTGAGGGTGTGGCAGTCGGTACCTACTGGTGTGTTGGTTCAGTTTTGTTATGTTAGTGAAGCCAGGCCCACCGTTGGCATTACCTTTTGTCGTCTGTTTCGCATACCTTTTGGAGGTATGCGAAACAGACGACAAAATATACCTCCGTTGAAAAGGGAGGATCCTCCGAATGGTGTTGTGTTTGGTTTGGGCAACCGCCCTATAGATTTCTGGCTGTTGTATATGTTCAAATCGCGCGGAGAACTAATTGCGCGATGCAGGATTTCGTATCTTTTGTAGTTCTTATGTGGCGCCATAGATGTCGCTACACTGTCAATAACTTCAGCTAATCATCGCCGATCATCGTCATTCTGTCTTTATCCCATTTTATCTTAATTTGGGACGTTTAAATTATTTCTACATGTACAAGCGTTTTGGGAACACATTCATTATGCGTACAGCTAAGGATTGGAATTCCCTGCCGAAGTCTGTGTTTCCTGATAGCTACAACTTAGGGGTTTTTAAGTCAAAGAGTGAATAGGTTGAATCTATGCAAGCGTGTTCCATCATCGGTCACATCATCGCTTTCCATCAGGTGACTAGTGTTTAAACGCGAGCCTATCCATAATAATGAAAAAAAGACAAGGGATTGCAGATTTTGGTAATATTTTCAACTTGATACCTCCATGCTTTACCGACAAAACAAAGTCGTGACAGGCGGACAGCAAAGTGATCATGTAAGGGTTCTTTATTTCTTTTTGAGGTATGGAACCCGGAAAGTAAATAGTTAAATTTACCCAAATGATCATAATATTATGATGGTTCAACTTATCTATAGACCCAAGGAAAAAAACCAGTACAATACCATCGCTAACCATACGCTCCGGTATGAGAAAGGTAAATATTTTTATGTTTTGACGGTAGGACCTTCAGTTGAACTAATGTTTGTTAAATTTTCCTTGTTTTCACATTATTTTTTAACTTTAGTGATGTTTGAAAACGTGTTTATCGCAAATATAAGAATACTTAAAAATTACCTCAACTTTAGAAAGTTACTAGACATCTTTCAAGTGGTTTCACATTTTTCCGAATATCAAACTTATCACTTATCACTCTTTATACACAGCCATTCAAAAATGACACATTTGTATATATGCAGATAGTTCATTGCTGCATCCAGCTGTGATTGTCCAGAACTATACCAAGTTCGAAGCAACCATTAACCTCAATAAAACATAATACAATGACAATATCGTTAGGAGCTTATAAATTATCTTCATCAAAAATGGTATAAACTTCTACATCAAAAACCCAACAAAACTCAAATGGGAAGTGATGACATAAATATGTACAAAAAATCAAATAATCATTTAAAGGCACTTTTGAATTTTCAAGAAGTCAAAGATGATGCTAATTGTACATTCCAAAGCATAATATCTTTATGGAGAGGAATGAGCAAGAAACTCCATGGATTTTTAATATCATCTTATGTGTTACAAATATTTCGTTTACTTATTTCTTTTTGCTCTTATTATGTTCAGTGAGAACAAGGTAAAGAAAAAAAAAACATTCAAAATAAACTGGCAGTTGGAGATAACCAGTCTCATCTGACAGCGTCCGCTCACGGACATGACTCGTATATTAGCACCAGTCAACTCAACCATTTTGAAACTGAATGATACACGTGATCCATCAAGTGGTTTAAATATCCCCACATTACAATTCCGTCAAAAACCCATACTTTTCCCTGTTTGAACAGGGGCCTTATTACCATGACGTTTTAATGTGTCAGTAGTGCGAGTGAGAAAGAGACATGAAGCTGTACTATGCACCTTATACCTTTAACAATTCAGTTGAGGATCAAGTCAAGTCAAAATATTTTATTTCACACTAGCTTTTGCCCGCGGCTTCTCTCACGTAAGTGGGGGTTTAGAAAGAGACAAAAAGCAGCCTATGTCACTCCATGCCTTCAACTATCTCCACTTAAAAAATCACGTAATTTCGTTGCTCCGTTTTGCCGTGAAAGATGGACAAACACACGCACACATACACTTTGCTTACATGGGCACTTATAAAACGTCAGAAGCTAGTGCACGGTTCCAAATTGGTCGTTTCCTATGGAGAAGAACTGGCAAGAAAATCCATGGTTACTCTTTTAAAAAAGTGGTTTATGTTACAATATTTATAGATATTATGTAAGAACAGGGTTGACCAATACTGTACACAAAAACACATCATTAAAAAAAAAGTAATTCTTAATAGGAAGTAATCTGAGAGCTCGTCGTGGGATCGCAAAAGGACGTAGTAGGGCCTCAAAAGTGGGTTAAACATCCCCAGATTACATTTCCGTCAATTACCCATTCAATACTTTTCCCTGTTTGAGCTTTACCGTTTCCTTTATCCATTCATCTGTTCTGGCATCATTGAAGGTTTTATGTGAATAGGATGATGAATAAAAACTCCTCCCTTTTTATGGGATTGTTTTGTTTGAGGTTAAGGAAATTCAATCTACATCTTTTAAGAAGGCATTATCATTTTTTAAACTACTACTGTCCCCGTACACGGACCACAAAAAAACGCCGCTACAAATCTTCTTTTTGAGGCGGCCTTTTTTTGTGGCTCGTGTGCGGCAATGCCGCCACAAATAAAACGCTTGAAGCGGCTACAAGCTTCTTTCCGGACACAAAGTGTCGAGCGCTTCAGCTATTTTTTTGCGGCCGCTTCTAACGTTTTTTTGAGGCCTGTGTGTGGTGATGCTTACGGTTGAATGGTGAATATAATCTTTATTCGTACATTGTATGTAAAAACTATTCTGAATCATACTATTCAAATAGCACTGTGTTAAATACTAGATACTTGTCGATTACTAGTGACCCGCCCCGGCTTTGCACGGGTGAAAATTGTATATATAAACCTACCTCGTTTATCGCTCGGGTGCAAGTTATATTTCGTTAGTCAGACAAATACAAATTGTAGTGACTAAACATCCAGTCAGTGCATGAAATCGTCTCACTCGCTCTGAAACGCATGCGTGCTCTCACTATCATACTCTCGGATGATTTTTTTTTTTGTGTTTATTCACTATAATATTTAAAAATCAGACATGTAAAAAAAAGTAATGTTCATTTATTTTTTGTGGAGCGTCTGACAGAAGTTTTGGTCCATGGTGTCTGACACTTATAATATAACTTTCTAATAATATTCTTCAAAAAACTCTAATCATTAGTTCACTTTCTCACCTGGTACCTGCCCAGGGAGTCCAAGAAGGAGCTCCATAAGCACACATGCATTCAAAGAACATGAGACGCTACTGAGAGACTAAGGTTTCATCCATGTGAAAATAAGTTAAGTCAGATTGCTTTGGGATCTTGGACCAAAGCTAGTACTACATTAGACCGAGGCACACGTGTAACACGCCTGATTTATACGTTGGACGACGTCGCGTGGCGTGGATCAAGTGTAGTTCTACAAGTCTTGTTTCCATATAAAATGTATGGAGACCGACGCGCCCAGATCGCCGTGTGCGGCACACGTGTGCGCAGTGTAGTTGTAGCTTAAATCTTCCTTGCAAAAATGCCATTGTGTAGGCACTGTTTTGTGCATTCCATATTCCTCGCGCCATATTTTATGGTATATAGACTATAGACAAATATGGATTCTTCGAAAGTATACGGTATCAGAGATACCGATCGCTTAATATTCAAGGTATGACTGTTTCTACGACTAGTAATGTTTCTTATACATTGTCTTTTTTTTGCCACTGTACTGTTATCATAGCTATCGATATTATTAGGCCAAAACCACAAATATATAGTTTTCAGATTTTTTCCTGAGCTTGTGCCATGAGACTTTGCTTCGTGCCAAATTTCAGGATTTTAGGTCAAAGGGAAGTACCCAATGAATGCGACCGCAGACTTGAGTTTATATGGTTTTAATATCAACTCGATACCTTTTTTTTTATGGTGGGAAAAAATCATCCAATGACATCCTCCGCTCTTGGGCGGAGCGGGAGATAGTGTCAGACTCTTACTGACTAAAAGACCCACCCCATTCTTTCTAGCCTTCATACCGGGGCTCGAGAGCCCTTTCGGATAACCCTGGCCCATCAACTCGATACCTCCACGCTCCCGAGATAAAACGTCTTGATAGACAGACAGACGGACGGACAACAAAGTGATACTATAAGGGTTCCGTTTTTTCTTTTTGAGGGACGGAATCCTAAAAGGACCTACTAACATAACAAATCAAATTGCCACACTTCGCCCTTACCGTCGAATGATGAACTCTACCCACCAATATGCATACCCCACTACAACTTATCATTCAGCGCCCGTAGCTCGGCCATGACGCACGTCTGTATGGTAAACAGCGCTGATGATCGCCACACGACAATTACGGCGCACTACTACATGATTTATAGATACCAGTAAATGGTTTGTTTGTTTAAACTCTTGCTTCACTGTTTTGTGAATGAAATCGTGAGCATTCCTCGTAGGTTAATTTTGGTTTCTAATACGAGAATAGATGATGCCGTAGTGTATTAGCTATTCAGCTAGGTCGTAGCTTCCGCTTCCCTGATTACTTAGGCTATTTATGAGTACATATATCGATCTATGGACAGATTTACAAATGTAATTAAACCTAGCTAGCTGTTGTTTTTTTTTATTTTAGGATCCAATCACCTATGTACCTATTGTAAATCTTTTTGATTCAGAAATATTTATTTTATTTGTTAACGTAAAATAAATACTTTACTTTTGATTGACGTAAAAGTTTGAAGTCCATTGCGACTTTATTTGGACTGTGATTAAACGCAATTATAGTTATATAATTTGTCAATGTCCATTAGACCTATGAAAAAAAGACTGGATCAGAGAGATCAAAACAAGGCTTGATCCAGCTAGGTTGCGGGATGGTTCAAAAGAGTTACTGCGGCCCTGGAACTCAAAGGGTTACTGAAGATACACGGGTAGGTTTTAGTCAGCAAAAGTCTGATACTCGAATCGCTCCACCAAGAGTGGGAAAAGGTATTTGATGACTTCCCGTAAAAAAATTCCAGTAAAGCTATTACAGATCTAGCAAAATTCTTGTAAACTATGGCCAAATAACTAAAGCCTCAAAAAACCATACGCTAATATTTAATCTTTCAAAATATGTGGTTCTTGTTTTTGGCTTATAGTGACGAGAAGGAAAATAAAAAGGAATAGGTATACGCATTAGTGTGTCGCTAAGATTACAACTAAATAGTCCTATGTAACCTTTGAAATGACCATATATTTTTCACAAGTAAAAAAGTAACCAATATAGTGTGTGTGAGTAGTGGTAAATGTTATTTCCCATCGGTTTTTCATTTACAAACTAGCTGAAGCGGCGAACTTCGTACCGAAAAACAGTCAATGAATGTAGTATATCTTTCGATATAGTCAACCGATTGCGATGAAACAAAGCCTAAGTAATACGAGTATATTAAGTTACACACAATTTTAATGTATAAAAGTTACCTACATACATAGATTTCGTGCATTTTACGTGATGCGCGCACAACTAATAAATTCTCCAGATTTATTACATATATTGATGTATATACATAGATTGTCGACGAAGCAGCTTCGATTATCTTGAAACAATTCATTTTCTTTGACTGAAGTGTACAAGTCAATTATGTTCTGTAATTGATATAAAACTTGCACTTTTTGTTCTTAAATCGATTTCTTGAGATTCCTTCATAATGTTAATTTGATCGGGTATTAATAGACCTGCGTTATTTTTTTTAATATTGCAGCATATGCTGAGATATAAGCCTATTTGGCTTTGTTAGGTCTTTCTTTTTGTTTGTTGTTGTTTTTATCTGAATAGTTGATATGTTTATTTTGGTTCAGTGGTTTGTCCTGTTCGAGTCTCAAACGTTTTTCATTCTTTCTTATTAAGTTTATTATGTATCCTTAAAACCTTTTTAATTTAATTTAACACTAGTGACTCTCTCCAGCTTCGCACGGATGTTATAAATCTTTGAAATTTTCGCCTTTTCTCTACTATACTATGTATGTCATAAGTTTAAACCTTCTTCATGAATCACTATGTATATTAGTGAAAATTTATTCAGTAGGTAGGTAGTTGTTGAGTTTATCATGAACAAATATGTGCGGTGGGGAATTTGTTTTATAGTACATATTATGATTATTTTTATATTAGTGTCTGTACAAATGTTTTACCTGAATCTTTTATTTAGAGAAGCAATGAAGAAATCAGAAAGGATTCCTTTCTAATTTCCTCATTATCTGGTTTGATCAGTTACCTCCTACATCAGACAAGTAACAGTCACCCGCTTGTGTACCTACCATTTATCTTAATTGATTATCCATAAGTACTATATGCTACCCGTCTTGCTTGTCTATTATACAAACCCGTACTTCCAGTTCACTCAGAGCTTTCCCAACGTTTCGAACGGAAACCAGATTTCTCTCCCTCATCAGCGGATACCTGCCATATCCATTAGTATGTACTTGCTTACTTTAACGCTTTCATACTTAGAAATAAACCAAGAATCTGTTTCCTTTTCTTGTGTATCGCAAAACTTGACTCCAATACCTAATATACCTGGTGATTCGATGGTGATCTGACCCGTATCTTCATAAAATCCATCATCTGTAAGCGTTTCTTGCTGATCATGGTCTCCATCAATAATCATTACATCAGTGAAGGCACAAAATAATGGCCGCTCCTCATTATCATCATCACCCGCCACCATAGCCTTTTACAGATGTCAACCTCCTCTTTTCTGGAGCTTCGTAATTCTTCCTTATATTCCCACCATAATATTGTAAGTACCAAAAGTAATAACATATAATGGCAAAATTTTATGTTTCTGAAAGCATATCTTAGAACTTACTTATGAACGCTAATTCTTTCACTGAAAGGAAGCTACACTATCGCTCAAATTCATCATGCGAATGCACAGTTCATGAAAAGCTTCGTGCACACTTCCTGAAATGCTTCAAGTGCAGTTCATGAAATGTTCCATGCACACTGCCTGAAATGCTTCGTGCACACTTCCTGAAATGCTTCAAGTGCAGTTCATGAAATGTTCCATGCACACTGCCTGAAATGCTTCGTGCACACTTCCTGAAATGCTTCACGCACAGTTCATGAAATGTTCCATGCACACTTCATAAAATGCTTCGTGCACACTTCATGAAATGCTTCACGCACAGTTCATGAAATGTTCCATGCACACTTCTTGGAATATCGCAAGCACTCTTCATGAAAAATATCTCGTCCATAATTGAGTACATTGTTGGGGAACGCAATCATACTCTCGGCAAACTTGTACCGTAGGTAAAGTGTTATGGGAACATTTCCTATAGAGATTAATTATTATGTACTGGCTTTTGTCATTATATTGCCAATATACACGTGCCTTAATCCTCTCTTCTCGTTACCGCATGAACTTCTCACGTCTTCCTCCCCGTGGGAAGGTTTGAATTGCATCCTTTTATCGGTGTTGTCTATTTTTTGCCCATTTCCAAGAAAGACGTCTACATCGCGTGCCTTGATAGCAATTTGTCTCTATTATTGACTTGTTTATTATTAGCTCGTTATTTTCATGTTTGACGGCATGCTAGATAGGTTGTTATTTATTTATTTTTAAATGGGAAATCGTATAATGCCTTCTTCTTGTTTGGGATAGAGCGAGAGGGCGCGTCAGACTTTTAACTGATTACAACCGGTTCCTTCGTTTGCTCTTTGCGTTCTAGGGCTACGGTTGCTCTTCAGCCCTAGTAGGCATCGGCACTACTAGGCCCCTTCTGTTTTCATTGTTTCTGGGATTTTATCTGCGTTTAATCATGGGTTATGGTAAACTCGTCACAATGTGAATTTAGGTTTACTTTTATTTATTTATTTATGTACACATAAACATTTAAAATCGAAAAGAACAAACTAAGATAAAAGAGTACAAAGGACTTGCTTATTTCTGACGAAATTTCTTCCAGCAGACCTGCTTTTATTGTGGTATTCAAGCCTAGTACGCGAAGTGACCAGTCAATCCACATGACGCTAGTATTCCATGCTTTAAATGCGCTATCAAAGGATTACCTTGACTTTTCAGAGCAATCTTGGCCAGATATCGCCTTGGACAGAGAAGTTTCAGGCAAGGTCAGGACTGTTCCCAGCAGTGGGACACAGTAATATAGGAGTTCTGGCATTTTTGAAGACAAAATTTTTTCGCGCATAAACTGTCTTACAGTCGAGTATTAATTTTTATTATTAAACACTACACCATTTCAACCTGACAATCGGTTCAATTTCACTTTCATTTAATTTCAACTTTACACAAAACTTCACAATCATAATATTTGCATAGAAAACAGTACGTAAAATAATACCTGTTATTACTCGTGAACAGTAGCGTAACCAACTTTGGGCGAAGTGGGCCCCCGCCCATACCCTCTCAACCAAAGGGGCCTCGGCGTGTGGGAAGGCTCTTTTACAACGAGGGTTTTGTTTTATATATTTTTTACTAGCTTTCACCTGCAGCTTCACCACGTACATTAAATATAACCTATGTCACTTAGGAATAAAGTAGCTTTCTAACGATAAAAAAAATTCGCAATCGGACCAGTACTTCCAGAGATTACCTCCTACAAACAAAAAATCAAGAACAAACTTTACCTCTTTATTATATTAGTGTAGTTTGTTGATAGGCTCGCGTTTGATCACTATTTCACATGATAGTAAGCGACCATGTGGTTGATGTGGTTGCGACAGTCGCTGTCTCGTTTTCGAATTTATGAAAGAAAAAGGCCTTGCTTATGCGCCTTCGCCCTCGTCTAAATTAGTCCACACTATGCCTCTGCTCGTAAATGAAATCCACATTCATTATTACAGGTGTTTTATGTTACAGACTTGTGTTAAAACTATCATTAAACATGGCCACAGGGGATAGAGGCAGTAACTATAACAATTTTACTTGCGTTTCAAGTTTCACTCTTGGCTGCGCCAGCGCATGAGTTAGTAAAATGAAGTGCATTTGCATAGGTTTGACATTTAGATCTGCATCGTAGACTTGGTCAGATTTCAAATTTCTTAGGTTTCAAAGCATGACAGTTTCTTTGAATTTTCTTAGCTAGGTTATTACAGTTTGCATATTTTATGACTATTATTGGACATTTTTTTTAAACATTGACCGTACCATGTCTGGTAGGTAAGGTCTGATACACCTCCCAAAACCGGGGCAATGGGTGAATATAAAGATAATTTAAGGAAACTAGCATTTTCCAATAAACATCAATTACCAATCAATCAAACCAATCATCAATCGCCAATGTACATCATCTGTACTTTTTTTAAACGGATTGTTTTTTTTTCCACAACTTTAACACAACGCCGTCTAGTCCCAAGCGCTTGCGTTATGAGTACTAGACAACTGATATAAGAATCGACTGTGTTTGTTTTATTTTTAATATAAGATACTTACTCTGTCTGAATACTATGAAGTTGCGTTTCAATAATCATTCTCATTGGCCCCAGTTTAGTCCGTAAGAGTTAACTTGAGACCTGGAGCGCCGTTGTGAACTACCTACAGACTGTGCTCAGGTCTCAAGTTAACACTTGCAGTAAAAGTCTCTTTTAGAATGAATGTTTAATCTCTGCTAATATAGCTCACAACAATTAATTCATTTAATTTGAAGTTATAGTGGTTTTGAAGTAGGTGAAAAAATGGGTGCACTAAAAATTAATTTATTCTCAAAGTGGGCAGTAGACAAAATAAGTTTGGGAACCCCTGGTCTACATCATAAAAGGAACCTTTGTGCAACATAGCACGTTCTTAGTTCCAATAATTTCGACCGTACGTTGATTTGTCACTCAGTATCTCCTTTTACATAATATTGATAGATAACAATACAATATTCAACTATTCTATTCGTAATCAAAACAAGTGAGTTATCAGAACCCAGATCAAAAACGACCATCTATTGTGCACTTCTTTGAACCACCGACGTACGTCAAAACTATACCTTAAACAGAACACAAAGTTTAAATTAACACTTAACTATAGTTTTAGCATTAACAATAGGTATGCCCTTAACCCAATTACTGATTCAGTTGATTAGTACGCGGAGATAGTGACGTCATGGTTGACAATGGATCGTTTGCCCAGTAAAGGCTTAGACTCCTCAGTGCTGGCGGTCACGTAGACAGAGTGACACATACTCCTGTATATATTTCGGGGATGAACGCTAAATGCATCAGCCATCTTGAATTCAGGTGGAAGATTTTACAAGGAAAATTTTGCGTACATTTATAATTAACCACAGACATGACGACGGTTCATAGCGTAACTCATTATTCTATTTCTGTACGTTACTGGTCTACCACAACTTCAAAAGGTTCATCATTAACGGTTACCCAGTCTTTGTTTTGTTCAACTATTTTTATTTTCAATGTTATTGTCTTGGATACGAATTCCTTTATGTCATGTATTCGTATTTACTAGTTACCTACTTTGAGTAATTAGAACAAAAAAAAAAAAACCATTAGAATGCGGATTTAACATGTTCTAATTTTTTTCAGTTTTTTGCATCAGATGTATCGATGTCGACCTTCTCGGCAAGCTTTGCTGAGGTATCTACTCAATACTACAAAAAGCTCTCTTTCTCAGCTCCAGATCGCGCTTGCTCCAATGATTCCAAATATTGTCCAGCTGTCAGACATATGTAATTAAAACGGCCACTGAAGTGAACTTGTAAAATTCCCGGCTGCAACTCCGGACTCGACTAAGGCCTTTACAACTATGAATCATAAAGCACAATGTTTGTTACCGGAATTCAGTCCATTACATCAAAACTTCAGGGCCTTGCAAACATAAATATAAATACTAATAATATTGCACAAATAACCGTTACATTAAATAGATCATGCAAATATCAGAAGGTTAAGTCCGTCCATCCGATAGTAAACGAGCAATAAACGTCTGTAAACGTAAATAATGTCAAAGACAAACATGATAGGAAACAGATACGCCACATGATTTGGATATCTTCGCTGAAAATTTTCCGTTTTATGCAAGGATGTTTGTTGTGAAGGTTATTATGGGTTATGCAAATCGTAAAGATTTATTTTTGGACTGTATTAACAAATATTGGATTATGTTTGTGTACACTGTATATCAATAATTCTATTTTTGCTGTGTCCTTTACGGATATTTTACCTGATAATTTTATTTTGCAAGAAAATATCAAATTAGCTCCGTTTATTAGTTTCGCTTGTGGCACAAAAGGGCTGGCTATAAACAAACCAGCGTAAACAGCTAAAAGTCCTCTTATATTTATAAATAA
The DNA here is from genome assembly GCA_929112965.1 of Mythimna albipuncta. Classification (NCBI taxonomy): domain Eukaryota; kingdom Metazoa; phylum Arthropoda; class Insecta; order Lepidoptera; family Noctuidae; genus Mythimna; species Mythimna albipuncta. The sequence goes on along the minus strand of OV815979.1, from coordinate 18,278,412 downwards.
CTGTCTAATGAGCATGAAATATGATCATTTCGAAGAAAATAATGCTGCGACTGAAGTTACTAGAAATTGTACCGTTTATAATAAATACAAGAGAATAATAGATTCTATTTCTTATAATTTACTTTACGAACTATCAAGAAAACGAGAAGATATTGCATCACAATAAGATGATGATATACTTACACAAGTTGAGTCCATTGTTCAGGAAAATTAAATAAGTGACACAATTATTCAATCGTTTTCTATATCAAAAACGTATTATCAAAATAAGTCTTAAGGCTGAAACGCGATGATTTTATTAAACTTACAGTAAAACAGCCATTATATTATGAATTAGAAGATATGATATAAGAGGAAAATTTACAGTAACTGCTTCTAACTGGATTATAAACACTAGGTACACTAGGTGCTGTAGTACTGAACAGGGGCCAATATACTATATACAGTTAAACAAAACAGACCATTTAACGTACTTAGCACTTCGCTTTGTAAGGACAAAGTGTTTTTTCAAAAGGATGTCATAGATAATGCTATGTTTAGAAACCTGTGAATTGTCACTTTGGCATGTGTCAGTCGCGTGGACGCTCAGCATCACTAGGGGTGGGTGATGAAGTAAAACATTGTCATTGAAAAACTTCCAGACGATGATATGCAAACTGTAGGTCACGTAGATTGAATTAAAACATTATCTAAGAACGTTGCCCCCGCTTAAATTTATGATTTTTCAACGTGATGCCAACCTTGACCATATTTAATAAACAATCAGCCATTCAAAGAAACAACAGATACATCAAGACACAAAGTAAAACTTATCAACGCGATCAATCATCGGAGCATTAAAAGCATTTTCCTTGATACGGAAAATTCTGCTTCGAACGATGTTCTGGACGAAATAAGCAACGAATTAGGGCAGGCGTGTGAATCTCGTTTTAGTTATGATCCGGTCACGACACCGGACAGGCTGTTAGCACTTGCGGTGACGGGTTCGCTTGGCACATCAGATTTGGATGACTGTATCGAAGCTTGGACCAAGCTCGATTTGTCTGTTGTATCAGTTAGAGCAGCTGGAATAGAAAATGATGAAGTAAGAACAAAAGTTTGTTAAGATGAATTGCTACTTCAACTCGTTATGGCAAAGTATTTTATTAGTTACTCGTATCGTGTTCAATAAATTAGTTAAGAACTTAAAACGTGGGTTGACAATATTGTTTTTTTTTTTTATTGTAATCAGTAGAACTCTAACGGAACTACAATTTAACACCTGCTTATGATAAACAGCTGTCTTTTTAGGCAAATCCAGAAAAATATTGATGTGCTTTTTTTAAAAAAAAAGTTCTGTCAATTTGATTAGTTACGAAACGCGTTTTTCGAAAGCCTACGAAAACGGAGTCGTAAGGAACTGAATTCATCGCGTATCACCATTGGCCAAAGTTCGAAACCAACAGTAGTATCTCACGACTTACTAATTCACGCGACTTGTGTGTCCAAACTCCTAGCGATTGCGAAAATAATTTGCCAAATAAAACCTATTTGAGCTAACAATAACGGTGACCTTAATCTGGAAAAGAATGCAAAAAAATATGCTGAGGCACACGTATTTTGAAGTGACCATTGACATGTACTGTAAGAACTAGTCAAAAGATGAAAGAGAACTGTGTCAATAAAAAAGAAAAATGGATAAAGCCTTTGCGGAGTTAGAAATATTTATGGCAAAACAGATCAAAGCGTAGATGTTTTTTTCGGAGAACAAAATGCAAGATACCTGAAAAAGATGTAGGAAGAGAAGCGTGAATCTATTTTTATCATCTATCAATACTTTTAATTCATAAAATTGCGTATAATTTTAAATAAATTTGCGAAGTCAGTGACGCCACACTTAAATGTAATATTTCTTTTGAACATAACCGGTATCATCCAATTCTCACCTGTTTTGCCACAAAGTATATCATGTTTGCATAGTATTCTCAACACCAAAGTTTACATAACTAGTGATGGTTTAAGATAATCGTAAATCGTCGATCACGAATGTTTGCGCAGAAACCTCATGATACTTGGAGATCTATTTTGACTGATGAATAGTTTCTGCAATTAACTAGAGTTTAGCTATTAAACGGGGCATTTCACGCTCAGAATAGTGGCCATATGGCTGGTCATGATAATTGCCTTTGCTTGGAAATTCTCCTTTATGTTGGTTTATTCCAATTGAACAATATGATCCTTTAAAATACTCACAATAAAATGAACCTTGTACCACATCAACTCTTTTTCCAGACAGACTGAATTCTCAATTGATACACAAACGAAATAAAGCATTGATTCGGAACTGTTAAATGTGGTATTGCAAACGTTTTATAGACTATTTTTAGGTGCGTTTCGGACCATCAAACGAACATTGAACGCATGTAACGTGAAATTTTAGCAGAGTTTAGTGCCGACACGGTGCTCGGATTATTTCTTATCGATGATTGTCTCGCCAAGCATTTAATTCGACACGTTTTTAAGATTAGTTGCGGTTTAGCATGCTTCAGATATTTTGGAAAGTGACCCTCATTTAGTCAGTAAAAAGCTCTACATCTTTTCTTATTTAATATATTCCATCAAATAATATCTTAAGATTACGCCAAACTTATTGATTCCTAAATAAATTCCAGGCACATCTAGGTGCCATATATGGCAGTAGATAAAATTGCTCTTACCATACGAGGATTCACATAAACATTGCGAATATGCAATAGCATACCAATGTGAAAACGAAATGAAATCCTAAGTATGTTGGTAACGTTGTACACTTCGTTTATACATATTGAAATAACTTCTATTTCTTTGAATTATAAAACCCGTTAGGAATTTAAGTCGGTGCCAATACTGTCTATTAACGCTACTAAAGATGTTATTTTACTACCAATGCTGTCAGATAAATTGAATCGGCCCATTCTAAGAAGTCGCATTCAACATCGTATGCAACTGCATTCGATCAGTAAATACTTAACTTAGTATTCAGGATTAAAGTGTCAAGAATGTAAAACGTCGCGCCCACGACAGGCTTATCAGTTGTCAGTCAATTTGCATCCAACGAATGACGTACCGACGTGTGAACAGTAAGCCTTACCTGCCTTGCTTCAGTTGGTTCAGTCGACCGGACTGCTGTGAGCATACCGCACGCATGTCGCTCCTCAAATAAAACTATATACGCACGTCAATCGGAATCGCAAAAACTAGATTTATGTTCGTCCGTGAAAATATAAGGCAAAACATTACAAGTGTCAACAGAAATAGTAAAGATTGAGGAAAAAATATCTTCAAGTGTTAAAGATTATTATAAAAACAATACGAGATAAATAGTGGTAACGTCAAAGCGTGGGATGACAATGTAATCGGAGATTAGGTTTATCGAACACGTGGTTATAGTGTCTTAGTTGGAACTGATACGAGTCTGGCCATCATGGCCCGCATCGCCAACAGTGCGGCGCACCTGTGCCAGCGGCTGCAGGAGCTGTATCCTCACAAACTGCAGCTGGCTAACAAACAAGTTCATCACAATCATAATGTAAATACATATTTTGATTTTATGTTTGCGATGAGATATTTTCAGGATCGTATTGAGGTTACATTTTTACAAGCTTGTTCTTGTACTGATTTTAAAGAACTTTCTTAGTCCGATACTGACACCGCATGTAGTCCAAGAAATAGCAGGATGTCTGTCATTTCTAAAACTGTATATGGATGTCCGATTTCACACCATATCCGTTTTCGTTTCTAATTGCATCGACCATAACTTTGTGCGAAAGGCGATTCGCCAGCTCTTTCATTAGCTGTTTGCAACCAAGTACTGATTTTAGTAATTAGGTATATTTAGATTTCATATATCAAATAACTGGTAACAAACAACAATTAGAAAATACATCAAATTGAAAATACTAACAGCAAGACAAAAAAATCTTTATACATCTTTTGTAAACTTCTTTTACAATTAGCAGCGTCTGTCGCAAAGACAATAAGTTCTTTTGTTTAATCATCTCCTGCATTGTTATCACAGTCAATAGTGTCGAAATTGGACTCAAGGCTCCGTTATCAGGATGTCCTTTGTTCATGTCGTCCACGGGTAAGGTCCATGGTGTTATTGATGAAGTTATGATAAATTGCGTCTTATTTCTGTAACGGCACTGCAGTTAGATTAAAAGCTTCTTCATTATTGACATTATGTAAATTACCATTGATTGCATCATCGTCATTTAAACTACTAAATTCACTACCTACAGCTAGCACTTTAAGAAAGCATTTAATTCTATTTCACCTGTCTAGACATTTAACTTTGTCAATTCAATCGTTTGAATTATCCACAACCTTGGAATGCATTTGTGTGATGCGATAGCTGCATTGACATTAATCTTCAATTGTTTTTGGGTTAAGGGTCAGTAAAAATGTCAGTATTTTGATTCCAATGAGTAGGTAGTAGGTACCATTAGTATTGCTATATCAATAATTTTCAATGTTTAATATTTAAATGCTTATTTATTTATTTAAACTTCATGCACAGTAGTTGTACATAGGCGGACTTAATGTAACAAGGCATTCTCTACTTGTCAACCTTTGATTTAAAAAAGACAACACCGAATTTTATTAGAACGAAAAACGACTAAAACTCGCGAACACACACACTCGTAAATTCGCGTCTAATGATAACTGAATAGTTATTATGATGGAGCTGTCAGCAACAGCAGGGCCCAGCTGGGTCGAAGCCTACTGGGGCCAAGGTTCTCCGCCCAAGAACGGGATGGATGATTTTTCCCACCATAAAAAAATGGAGATCATGATTTTCTTCTTCTTTTTGTCCTTCGTCTCTCACAGGATTGTTTATCATATTCAAATTCAAAGTAATTGTGAAAGCATTAACTGCGCTTCATGCCGTTATATTATTATTTTATTGATGATATTCATATCCACTTTAATTAGCTCTATCGTATGTGGTACTTAATCCATAGATGTCATTGAGGAAATGGTGATTATCTGTGAATGTTTACTACATTTGTTAGCATCATCGCGGTTAATTGAATTTCACGTTGGATTTTACATTAGTCCAAAAGTCTGAAATAAGATTGTTTTAATTTATTTTTTACTGCTGTATCGTTTCCATCGTGCAAGTTTTTTCTCCACAACCTTTTTATTCCCCATTTAAAACTGAATTATAATCGTATTCTGAGATCCCCTCGGCTGCTTTATAAGAAGCAATAAACAAAAACCTTCCTAGAATCGTGATAAGCTCGATCCCGACCATTCAACCGTCTGCGCGGGCGCACGCGCCTATGATATATATTCCATTTCAATATTAACAGATCCACGTGAATCTCGTCTGACATTTAGCACACTTTTCTATTACCACCTGGAACATTTACGACTCTACTATAATATTTTATGTCGATTGCCAGTTCGATCGTTTTATTGATTCTAAATCTTCTAAGCATAGTATTTGTGATACTGTATTTATTGGGTTGTCGGCATTTGAATTAATATATTATAAAATAATTAGGTGATTAGTTTTAGTTGTAATGAGTATATAATTTATTTATAAAATCATGAATTGGCAATAAATAGTCGTTTTAAAATTGTTATTTTGTTATTGAGTAAAGCTGACTGCTTATTACGATTGAGTATTACTTTAATTTTTCTTCCGTTTAATTTACCCACCTACATGGAATTGATCGTCTTCTATAGAAAAGAACCTGAAAGAAATTCCATGGTTAATCTTTTGAAAAAATATTGAGTTTTACAATATATTCTTCAGACAATATTAACGTAGAGATCAGCCAACATGAAAAAAAATGGGAATTTTTATTTAAAAAAGTTAGAAAATAATATATTAGTTTCCCATACTACAAAATACTCCCCAACACGACGCGCAACGCTCTATCTACGTAACGCTGCAACGTTGCCCAATGTCCCACAACTTGCCCCCCATTTCTCAACGTATTCACGTGACGCGGGACATGTCGGACAACTTGACAGCGTTGCGCGTCATGATGGGGAAAATTTCGTCCCAGGCTTGAAGTACCTACTGAGAACACTATTGTGTTCCGATACGGTTCATCTCACATAGTTAGCAAAGCATACATATTGGCTGGCAGGCCCACTGAACCATATTCGACAATAAACGTTAGCAGACTGAAACGATAAAAACCAATAGGTAATGGAAGTCGTTACTACAATTGAGCCTAATTGGCATCCGTATGAAGTTCACGTGAACCTACAACAGGCAATTTCCCGTAATTAACTGTTCACGTGCAAGAACAATTAAAAAACGAACGATATTTTTCCTTTGAAGCGATGAAAAGAAAACTTAGGTAAGAAAAAACTAAGCCTCTAATCTATATATCTATCTTAAAGGACGTTACACAGAAACATATAATAGATACTTGTTGTTAGGCAGAAGAATATTCTTACGCGGTAATCACTAGAGAAGTAAAGAAAGTGGTCTGTTTGTCGGAACCAAAACCGAAATCAGAGGTGGAGGCAGAAGCGCCAAAAAATACTAAAACTGACCAAAAAATACGAAAACTGGGATTAGTATGTAGAGCGAATTCACAACATTAATTAAACAACAAGTGGAACAGTAATCGCTAGTAGGCCTAATCACCGGACCAAGTCCAAGTTGTCGACGGCGCGCACTGTTCCCGCGCGCCTCAAGGAGTTTACAACAATAGCAGGGGCCCAGCCGGGTCGAAGCTTACTGGGGCCAGGGTTATCCAAAAGGTATGAAGGCTTGAAGCAACGGGATGGGTTTTTTAGTCAGTAAGAGTCTGACACTATCTCTCGCTCCGCCCAAGAGCAGGGGTTGTCATTGGATGATATTTCCCATCGAAAAAAAAATGCCTAATCACTCAACCGCTGCACTATCTCTGACCACTCCACAGGATCAAACCCGCGGGAAAAAGCAAGTAATTAATCAAAATAATGACGCCGTATAAAACAACACAATAGACACTTGAGTTATGTATATAGGCAGTGTGTTTAATTAATCCAACTGACTCAATTTGGTCGGTTCGCCGTATTTCTATTTATACCCTACGGGGAATCGCTTGGTCCATCGCTACGTTATGAACATTTTTTGCGATGTTTTTCCTGGGTTTATTTATCTATATTAGAGTATGTTGTGTTGTGGTGTTGTGGTCGTGATGTGCCCGTGATATGATACTGAAGGTGAAGGTTTTATGTGTAGACTAGTAGCCTTCCTGTGGCTTTGTCTGACAATGATTTTATGTTAACACAACTATTGTATTATAAGACTCATCTCAGTTGCACACGGGTGTTAGGAATCTTTGAAATTCTCAGTTTTTCTCTACTATCATATTATACGTACCTAAACCTTCCTCATAAATCAATTTGGCTCTTGTTGATATCCGCTTGAAAATTCTTTCAGTAGTTTTTGAATGTATTGCAAACAGACAGACAGACAGGACATGGGACACTTTGTTTTATAATATGTATAAATAATCCTAACTAATATTATAAATGTGAAAGTGTGGATGTTTGGATGTTTGTTACTTAATCACGCATAAACAGCTGAACGGATTTGGATGAAATTTGGCATGCATGTAGCCTTTGACATGGAAAAGAAAATAGGCTTACCTTTTATCCCGATTCCTTAAGTACCTAATGCCACGCGGGCGAAGCCGCGAGCAAAAGCTAGTATAATATAAAGGATAGGGTAAGGATATACATAACATTATTAGTTCATTGATTGTTATTGAATTTGTGTCGCTATTTATAGATAAGTAAATCAATCAACTCTAGCCCGAGTTAATTGATTTACTTATTTAGATTAGCAATCCGCTGCTAGTTTTAATTAATACATACGTACCATCAAAGACACTTCCGCCTGACCACCGCTAAGTTTATTTTTGCTTGCTCTCGAAACGAAAATTTCAAAGGGTTTAGTTTAGCGTGCACCGCAGAATTCAAGCGAAAATTGTTTTAAGTGATCAGGCAGAAATACATATACCTAAGTATAATAATGGTATACTCATCCATAACTGTAGGAAAGAGTGTCAGAAATAGTTTGTAGGTTCTAATCTCAAAAATGCTAATCATCTGTAGCCGTAGTGTTGTTTTAAACAAAAGATTTGTTCGACTTTCTTTTAGTTTAGTCAAGGTACTACACTTCAACGTGAGACGTCCGTTTCTCGTAGTTACTCTTTATTACCACTGTGACAGTTACGGACAGTTTTTTGTTCTGTAGTTCCTAACTCGGTCATGTTTAAGTGTGGAGTAAGAAAAGAAAGAAAAAAAAAAACATTTTATTTGGCACACAGATGCACACAATGTAAACACGTAAGATAAAAAGAAAAAACAAAAAAAAAAAAAACTAACGTTGTGTGTCTCGCGCCTGCACCAAATAGGTCCAATTCAGTAGAAATGCCAGATAACTACGTGGTAGTAGCCCGACGTTGGTTTTCAACTGAACCTTATTGAGATTGTTCGGTGGTAAAGTTAGATTATTAACTTAGTTCCTCGTGTTAGGTTATTTATCAAGTGACCGACTAGTTGGCAGAGGCCGTAATAAGTACTTTTACATGAGATTGAAAAACAAAATTGCAAGTGCACATGCGATATCTTTACAGCTTAATCTGATGGTTATAAGAATATATTTTATGTTTATTCGACCACCACGATATTAAAGATATAATGTAATGATGATAAAATTTATAATTGTATACACCAGTATTTATCTGTCATCTTCAATCTTCGCGTGGTATGTTATGAGAATCTCACCAGACACCCAGATACTAGTCATTTGAGTGGGTGGAGACCCGGTGTCGGACAGACTGATTCATGTATCTGTCATCTTAGCAGCATACAACATTCCCGCGCGCCTCAAGGAGTTGTCAGCAACAGCAGGTGCCCAGCTGGGTCGAAGCCTACTGGGGCCAGGGTTATCCGAAAGGGAACTCGAGCCTCGGCATGAAGCCTAGAAGGAACGGGGTGGGCTTTTAGTCAGTAAGAGTCTGACACTATCTCCCGCTCCGCCCAAGAGCGGGGGTTGTCATTGTATGATTTTTCTCATCATAAAAAAGCAGCATACAACATTAGTTCTATTACATGCGAATCCCGAACCACGTGTCTAGTATTTTTATGTAAAGAACCTTTGTATAAAATTCCATAACTGGGCGATGAAAAATCGCGAAGTTATAAGCTTGTTACGTTGCCCGCACAAATACATGATCACCGGACCACCACAGCGACTGAGGGGTGGTTTTACTCCCGCTTCCATCTGTGCACTAGTGTCTAATATCTGCTATAACCTCTTGCAACTTAGTGTCGGTGGTGTCCAACCTTTTTTTAAACATTTAAAAAAAAAAATTACCATGGGTAAAAATTATTGGAATCAATTCAGTTACTGATTTTGAAAAAACTATATTTAGGGTTCGCATATACCAAAAATAATTACTAATACTTATAGGTAGATATTTCTTAGACCTAGGATATATATAAAATCTTTGCTTACACCTGTTAAGAATATAAAATAGGTGAGATAGCGGCCGACCGCTAGTCTATCAAAAAAAAAATCTTCGCCTAGTAACTATCTATAGTCTAAGAAACTGTTATACCTAATTGTTTTAAGTTTTGTCTGTCGGTCTGTTTGTTCTGGGTAATCTCCGAAACGGCTGGACCAATTTTGACGGGACTTTCATTTGTAAACATTTATTTTAGAAAAAGAATTAGGGTTCCATAAAACTTCTTGAAAGACCAAATGCCATTGTTCTATGTTACGAGTCTAACGCGAACGAAGTCACGGGCAGCACCTATCATGTATGCTATGACAAGTAGCTTTATCATATCATTATCACGTTGTCGTGATATTACCGAAAATCTACTGTAATAATAGAATTTTTATCCATCTGAGATAAAAATCTTACAAGTATCATGCATGTCTGAATAACAGTCGGTCAACGTACATCTATTATAGCGGAACTAACCAATCTTATCATATACTGAAAAACACTGAAACATGTATAAACTTGTCAAAGAAAATTCAATCTTATTCTCGCAAAATAAAGTTCGTTTTAGTATGGGTAAGTTACGGTTCAGGGGCGCTGGCTTTTAGAAAACCTCATGGGTGCTCATGGTCATTTGATGACTCGAAAAAGTGGCGAAGTGTGAGAAGAGAAATGTACATTGATAGACCGACAAATAAATAAATGTCCTACTTACATACTGCGTACCTAATTATGTGCTTTGCGTCTCAACTGAACGGGTCGTCGGGTAATGAAAAAACCTCATGCCTTAAAGGCGATTACTGATCTGTTTCTTGAAGTATATTTTCAGAGGCACTCGCCACCCACTGTTTATTTCTCATGGGTGCACGAGCCCCCGAGCACCCACGCAGTCGGCGCCCCTGTTACGGTTAGTCAGCAGCTTGCATAGCAACGGTCCGACAGTTATTTGTTTATTTATTTAAATGAGTATTGATAGCGGCGTGCGGGCACTTTATGTAAACATAGTATAGTAGTCGGCATTGCATAATTATCGAGATAATTTGTTTAATGGGTGTGGTCCAGTTATGTGGCAAGGCCATGTGGTCGGTTAAACTTGCATAGATACAAATTAATGCTTTTTTCTCTCCCTTAATTTATCGAATCATTTTTTTTTTCTTTTTAATAAGACAACAGGATTTAAAGCGCGGTTACCGTCGGAATGTACGATTTCCCACCTGAAAAAAAAAAGAAAATACGGCATTATTTTTTAGTAGTGAAACGAGAACATAGTTTTCTCAAAAATATTCAATAAAGGTCACAAGTTTGACACCACACTGACACTAAGTACTACACAGGTCACGGCAGTCATAGCGGGCATTAAATACCAGCGCACAGCTGGATGCGGGAGCAAAACAAGCCCCCAGTCGTCCAGATGGTCCGGTGACTATATATTTGTGCGGACAACCAAGTGACATAACAAGCTTTCAATTTTGTGATTTTTATGATACCTAAAGGAAATTTTGTACATAGATTTTTACTAGACATGTGTTTCATGTTTCGCATAATTAAACTAAAACTAATTTTGTATTTGGTTACTAGAATCTTTCTTTCTGTAGCGGTATTTCAGGATACCAATATTTATCCGCTGTTTCAATATTACACATTATAAATTCTTAAACGGATGTCTATATTTACATATTCTCCATTTGAACTTGAGAAAAACATATTTATTTGTTGGGTCTTTATCTTGGAGTGACATATATTCATACTAACGTATATCATAAAAGTTTTTTTTCCTTTTATTGTTGAATTTTCATGTCCTTCTAGAATGAAAAGGAAAATTATGTTGCGTAATGTTATGTACATTATGTTTAGTTTGTATTTTGGTCTTTTAGTGTAGGAAATCATTCGACAACTAAGGCCTTTGCCACACTTGACGGTAATACAAATCTATTAGGAAACACCTCTTTATAAGCAACTTCTTTAATAACACAAAAGAAAACGTCAATTAGACCTGATGTTTTAACATTTACTATTTGTTTAGCAAACATTATTTCCTTAGTCTTTATACTTATTATTACTTTAACATTCTTTCTTTATAGTGTCATTAGAACACTCATTTATCAACGAACGTATAACAATAATTTACGCTGTCTTTCAACTTCCTGAAAATATATAATGAAAATGAATAGACATCCCATTTACTAGCAGTTTTAAGTCCGTATACATCATCAATATTGCATAGAATAGAATAAACTTACAATGGCGGTCTTATCTCTAACAGCGATAACTATCAGACAGCCTTAGGATGGAAACAAGAACTTAAAATAAAAAGGGTTTTTTTTTTGTAGTCTGCGGTGTACAAAAATGGTTGTAAATACTGAGATATTACAGAAAATACAAAACAAAGAAACCAATAAATACCTAATAATAATAATGCAGGACGGCAAGCAATACTTGGCTCCCTGCCGGCCGTCCGGTAACCATCCGGAACGAGCCCGAGTAGCGCGCCTCAAAGAGATGTCAGCAAAACTATAGGGGCTCAGTAGGGCCGAAGCCACTAGAGCCATAGGTAGACTTCCGAAATGGAAACCCGTGGTCCTGGAATGGAAGGGAAGGAACATAAATGTCGTTTTATTCAGTATAAGCCTAACACGAAAAGCCATTGAAAGATTTAACACCTTAAAAATGCAGTGGACTGCAATAGGCTGAAATGATTGATTGATATTATGACATCTGTTCTAATAATATACTCCAATACTATTTTCCATTCAGGGAGGATACAGATGTCCTAAAAGATAGCACGGTAATGGATCGTATCCGGCCCTGAGATAATCTCTACTATAAAAGAATGCATTTACGTAAATAGATAATAAATAGGACTGGAACAATTTGCCTGCTGCGGTCTTCCCATCCGATTATAATTTGGGTCTCTTCAAGGCTAGAGTGAAGGCTCTTAATAAACTAGTGTGCCTAACCATCAACTTTTACATCACTGCTTACCATCAGGTGGGATCGCAGTCAAGCATTATTTTGTATGAGATAAAAATAAAATAACAACATAATATGACGATGATCAATCATTAAGTGTCAGTAAAGGCTTAAGTTGTCACGCACCGAAAATATATTTGTCTCTTAATAAATAGACTGATTATGACAGTGCAGAAGCAGATAGGATTTTCTAAACGTTATCTAAATAAAGATGTCTGTATGTTTTCGTCATGCCCTACTCTTTACATTTTCATGAAATATTCATGTTCCTGTCTTTTCAGGTTTCCGTACCCAACGAGATTCTATTACCTTCTAAGCCTGCTGTACATCCGTTTGTTTGTCTGTCATACTGATTTAAAAATTTTCATACTAGCCATCAACCTTCATCATCATCAATCATTTCAGCCTAAACAGGTCCGACATAGGCCTTCCCCAAGCGTCGCCACATCGAACGTACCTGTGCGTCCCGCATCCATCGGTTTCCCGCTACCTTCACCAGGACCAACCTTACTTTTCATATTTTTAGGATCAGAAAACCCCCTTATGAAGCTCCATCTTTTTAAGTATTTATTCTCCATCATTTCAGGGTTGGTCTCATAACGAAAGTTGTTCAGAATGATAAGTACAATGACCCCTTTCAGATTAATGTTTGCGACTAAATTAAACGCTGTATATAATTAGATCACACAAAATATCTAACTGAAACAAATATCAATAATACCCACCTGGTTGTTCCCGGGTTAACACAGACTGCAGCACTTGACATCACATGATTAGTCTGATAAGTAAAGCTAGCTAATATCTATGGCTTAGTGTGCGGTGTAATGTTATTAATACTTACATTTACTTTACTTCACAATAATCACATCTCTTTATAATATTTCTTATATAATATTTAGTTTGTTTATTTTCTTTGATCACTGTCATCTGTCATGTCACTACTATTTTCTTCTATGGTTTTGATTAGGTATCAACAAAGAGTATTTTTATAGTCTTAGGTTTTATTCTTTTACTCATAATATTATTTATTTTGTAAACATATAATTTGCTATCAAATTATATGTTCTCTTATCTGAAATCATACTTTAAAATTAAATTGTAATTTATATCTTTCTTGTGAAACAGCAATGCTGGCTGAAACCTGTTTTCAAATTTAAATTATGAATTGACAGCCAGCATAGCCGTCAAAATTGACTATAAAAACCATGTTTGTGAGTTTCTTGGGGAGTTTTCGGTCAGACTCTTGGTGCAGCGACATGTACAGTTCCTGGTGTCAGTTTTTCTTGGGTCAGCTACATGTGTCAGTTATTTGGCTCAGCTCCTGATGTCAGATCTCCCTGATTGAGGTCCCTGGACCATGAAGACCTCCTCAGAGAAGAAACTGAGGACCTCCTCTCTGCCTTTGCCGGCCCTCACGGCAGAGGACTGTTCTACTCATGGACCTGGCCTCTGTGGGCCTCCTCCTCTCTACTGCTGCCGGCCCTTACGCTGGAGGGCTGTGACTACCACTATCAGTTGCTGCCTGCGGCTGCGTAGCCTTCGCCGTCCCTCGTACGGCTGAGGGCTACCCTACTCCTGCTGCTGCACTCCACCTCTGACGCCGAGCCTGACTGAACTGTTTTTATATCTTTATATCTTTTTATATTTCTATTGTTTTTATATGCTTTTATTTGTAATATACCTCACAAGGATTCATATCTATATATATTATTTCTCCCTTCACACTTTCCTCCCTCACTCAACCTCTCACTACTCACCACACGTGCCTTGCCAGGGCTACTCCCTGTAGGCACTTACACTTACACTTACTCCCCATACGTGCCTTGCCAGGGCTACTCCCTGGAGGCACTTACTCACTACACTCCCTCTTGCACTCGCGTAACACTCTTCCTCTCCTCTTACTATACACTTACTCTTCTTACTCTCACTCTTCCTCTACACTCCTCACTCCCATACTCCTCCTTACCCTCTCATGTAACAGTTACACTCCTTTGTGTACACATTACGTTACAGCGGATAAACAAAATAACTAATGTCACTGTTATTTGTTAACTCTGTTTTCTAAATCTTTGTTCTCTGGAGTGATTCATATTGGTTTTCCTTTTTCTGTTTGACAGTTTGAGGTTGCTTGTTAAATGTCTTCAAATATTTTGCTTGTCGAAAATCGGTTGTCTAATAGTTAACATCTGCTTAGACTTGTCTTAAATATAACAATAATAATAAAAACGTTTAATTCGGAACTTGCCATATTTTGTTAGTAACAATTTAAACTTGGAACTAGTGTTAGTAAAATATAGGAAATTCGGTGAAGTCATCGTCATTTTAACCAAAAGACGTCTAATATTAGACATAAATCTCGCCACTACGATTGATCCTTTGCGTTTCGCATCCATTGGTTTCTTACAACTCTGACCAAGTGCACGGCTCACCTTGTGGTCTTCGAATGCAGCGCCTTCGGGTGCACGGCTTCGCCACTTCAGAACCTTTCGGCCCTTTCGATCATCTGTCCTGCGAGCTATGTATCCCACCCACTGTGACACTCGAGTTTGGCGATTTTTCAGGCTATGTTGAGATCGGATACGCTGAATGCCAGTAGGTACCTATTGGCATGAAATGACTGCCTAACAAATCTATTACTGTATTGTAACAAATAAAATTTGAAGCTGGCTTTATTAGTTTATAGACTAATCTGTCTACATTTGTCAAAACGTCTTGCATTTATTTATTTTTTTCTTTTCTTAAATCTGATAATAATTCGTCAATGCCAATTCAAGTAACAATGAAAAATTTACGTACTTAAGTTTTTATTCATTTTTTTATCACATAACTGCAACAGAAAAACGTGTGGTCGCAACTTAAGTGATGAAGATGCCTGCAATATATGCAAGAAAAGAGAATAATTGTCATTACAGTTAGCAGAGAACTACATCTATTACAACAAAATCCATCACATAGCGACACATACTGCTAGTTACCGCTGAGTAGACGACATTGCTAGAATGCACTCAATCTGTACCGTTTGTAGTACCGTAACTTTCCATACCACTATTTAGATACACAATGTGGCCGCTAAGTCATGCAATCACACTGTGTAATGGGTTTGGCAAGAAAAAGGAAATAGACACATTAATTTGAAGCTAGAGACGGTTGTTGTCGATGATATAGAAAACATTAATTTGACATAGTCACACACTCAACAACAATACAACCAGAATTAAGCATAGAAGAAGAAAGAAAAGAGCTGAGACATTAAATAGTTTTGGTAAATGATGATATAGTTAGTAAGAAAGTGAGCTAGATGACGGCTAATCAAGATATGTAGATAACAATACATACTAAATTTTCAGGCCACTAAATTTTTATATGTGAAAGAGAAAAGTAGTGAAAAAATATTTAAATAAAATAACACGCATACACAGAACAACATTTAAAGCCAACACAAACACGACAGTACAAAACAACAGAAATAAAATTATACAAATGCCTTAAATATTAACTAACTACTAGTATTTACAACCTAACTACATACATCGTTACATGTATACAAAATCGAATTTTCAGCGTCCAAATACTCTTCCAAATCGCTGTCATCTAGATACGCCAGAAATGTGCCCAAAAGGCAGGCAGCATTGCCACGTTAAATGACAATGGTTTTTTTCAGTTTTAAGATAAAAAAGGGATCAAAAATGGAGGTTGTTGAGGATGCTTCTGGCTGAAATAACAATATTACAGTACATGCTGATAGCGAATCATGTTATAAGCGATATACAATTGCCCAAAGATTACAACAACCAATTATTACTGGTTTAGCGTTTATCTTTAATGCCCTAAAGAAAGATGCTATCGACACTTAATGACACAGAAGTTTGGTAATTAGTAACGATCTACTTGTAAGAGACACAGGTGTGTCTTCCGATATCATTGATTGATAATGATCGGTAAACAATCGATGGAAATCGATCACGTAATATTGCGTATGATAATCAGCTGCCATTGTTACTGTTTACTTGTAGCCGAGCACTCGGGGAACGCGTGTTTGGTGGTATTAAAGTGTTAATTGTATCTACGTAGGTTGTAGATAATAGTCTGATAAGTTCCGGTTGAAGGATAATTTGTTGTGTTCACTGAAACTGTCTGAAAAAGACGAAGAGAAAAAGCTAGGATGATGGTTTTAATAAGTCAAGTAAAGATTAGTTGACGTCTGTGAAGATATTTATGACATCAATAATGTGGCTTATATGTCGATTATTGAAAAGATAAAGGTTGGAAAGTTAGCAAATTGTTGCATTAAATATCGATTGTTACTTCAATGCACCGTAAAATCAATATTTAATAAAACATAGTCTTATTTCTGTTGGTCTCACCATAACTTGAGAACGACTTTACCGATTTCATTCATCAGAAGGTTCTTAAGGAAAATAAATTTAAGAATAATAAGCAGTAAATTGGAAAATTTCAGAAGACCTAACGACTATTTAACCTTCGCGCATTTTGTTTTCGCGACCGAAGCCGCTGACATAAGCTGATATTATGTACGTAAATGTTTTGGTTCTGTCCAAAGTTTGATTAAGAATGAAACTTGCGTGAATAAACGTACACATGCCATTGTTTGGGTCTTTGGATTGCATATATAATTATTAGAAAAGTAAGCACAAAAGTTATCATGAATCTCAATAGTGATTCAAAGGTTCCATGGCGGCTGATGACCGACCATAGTCCACGTTCGGGAGTCATTTATTACCACTGTTTATGTACTCTATATTATGTAAACATCTGTATTGTATACGTGACTTAGTTTTTTAGCAATTAGATATAAATGTGTTTAAAATATGTAATGTAAACAATTTATTTTTGGAGTGGGAGTTGATTTTGATATGTTTTCTTTTTAAATCAGTTGTATGAATTTGTCACGTAGACACACTATTGAGCATCGCCTAAATACTCTTCTTTTTCTCTCTGTCTAGGGCTGCCAAAAAACACTCTTTGATAAAGTAACTTGTAACTTTTTTACTTTACACAAAACTATAGCAACAATTTTAATTAAGAGAGAAATTTAACCCACCAAATAACCTACTTTTGCACATGAAAGAAGATAACCGTAAGTGCACGAAAAATCTAGAACTAACGTTAATTAAATCCTATTTAAAAATAAACTAATCAAATATGTGTACAGCACAGAATACATTAACATACTGTGTACATAAACAAAAACCTATAAATACATAAATATGGGTATCATGTTGACAGAAAATGTTTACTAATTCATTTCACTTTCTCGATTTGGGCTAGCCACGATGTTATTAAATTCGATAAAAATATTAACTGAACACTTGCTTTTTTAAGTTGGGAAATCATCCAGTGACTTCTTCCGGTTTAGGGTGGAGCGAGTGGGTCCGACTTTTATTGACTAATAAAACAACACCGGTGTCCTCCAATTTCTCTTTGCGTCACGGTCATTTCTTTACCTACAATATTATCTCACCAAGGTCGATATCGTGTAATGTGCTAGAATGACGCGTCATATGACTTAAGAAGAAGCTAAGAAAAAAGTTAACATCTGTCAATGTTATCTACGTAACGCAGACGTAGATATTACATCTCCATTACGTGATTATAAGATAAATGCGGATAGATGTAATTGGCAACATGATATTTCTACGTATTACTTTAAAGTAGGCGTCAAATATTTACGTAATTATTAGACATGAATCCATCACAACGATATTTCTTATCCAATGTCCTTTCTTTTCCTTAGCCTATGTTGTCTCTCTTCTTATGAAAGGCTTTCCCCAAATCTTTCCTTTTCAATCTCCCTTTGTGTCTGGTATTCCGTCATTTCAATCTGTCAGAAACAAATCCAGATGGTCACGCCAGGGTTTATTTTAGATCTGCTTCGATGACAACACCCGCTTTCAGTGCACCCACTGTCTGACAATATTTGACCACTTGTCTTCACGCGTTGTGAAAGCGCGATTTGCCTGGTAACAGTTCAGCTTCGTAGGTTTTTTCCAACCTCATCGATATCTTACTTTTCTTCATAATCATCATCTTCATAATTTCAGTCCTACTGCTAAACTTTCCCACCCTATATCATACTATCCCTCTTAATATTCGTCCACGTCATTAGATGTCCATCTAGGTTATGACCAGTTTCTCGTATTTTACCTTTATGTGACAATTAATGAAATTGATCCTTTCGTAACTTTTATTTCATAATACAATTTTCTAAATGACTAACTAAAACGATCCTAAACTAAAATTTAAGAAACTAGTACTCATTAGTTAGATATTTTTGATTTTTATTAGATGTGTGTTACATTGACGACATTTTTACCGTCTCAATCAACTAATTCCTTTACCTACTTTAAACAAATGTCTTATTTAGTGACGTACTAAGGTTGTTTGGGATTCGATAAAAGATCCCATGTTGACACAAGTGTCGATGGCCGCCATTGTGTGGTTTGGTGGCGCGTGCGCAGTTGTCGATACATTTGTTTACACGCCGTTACGTGATAACCAGACAGTGGTAAAGATGTGTTCTGATGGTTGTTGTAGCTTGCTTGACAACGAGGAAGTCATTGGAAGAAAACGTCACAAACTGTTATTGAATTCGTTTGACAAATTGTAAAAGTCTATTTGTTTCTATCGGCCTATTTCTGTTCTGTTTCCTGCTTGATAAGGAAAAAAATAAATTGTTTTAAATAATTTTATAGAGAGGTATTCGAAACAGGGTGTAAAAACCCTGCCCGACAGTTGTTTTTTTAAAACATGTGTTTATATTTTAGACTGGTGTTTAAATTCTATTCGCATGGAGAACACTAAAATACCGCGATGTACGATTTTGACAGTTAGTTTCAGTTAGTAGTAACATGGTTTTCCGTTGTTATTTTCTAATTAGTTTTCCTGTACTCGTAACGTTCAAGACATCGGAATAATTTCATCGAGTTTCAGTTTTATTTATTTCGCATTTTTCGACCGATTTTGAGACTAGTTTTCAGGAGTTACAGTAGTTGAGTTATATTTATTTTCTCCAAACTTACAGCGTTGGATATAGAATATATAGCTTTTTTACGCTTGAATGCATGATTCAGCATTTTCAAATAGTTCAAGATGGCTCAACAGACAAACCTTCCGCATTTCATTGAAAGCTTTGCTAGTAATATTTATTCTGGAGCCAAAAAAAAAATACAACTAGAAGACTTTATTATGTTAAAACCTATGGTTTGGCACGTTGATGTAAACACGGCTCAATTGAAACCGCGCACTTGTGTTAATAAAGTAGAACGTATTGTCTATAGATACACGATTCTACAGACTACTAGAAATTAAAGAAAAACACATTTATTGTCCATAGCAACTGTTTTTTTAACAATATTAATACGTTACACGTGAATGAAGTTTGAGGCAAATAGTTCATGCTGTATATTTCCATTTTCTCTGTAATTAATGTTTTAATAAGTTATGATATTGTTTCAAGGTAGGTATAATTGGACTGTAATTTTGTAGTTCTTTGGAAATTAGATTCTAATATTACTAATAGCACTATAAGTGGTCTAGCCTTAATCATAGCTTCGATATGAAAGTTTTACAAGTTACTTTTAAATGGATAGTGTGACCAAATGTTTAGAATAATCCTGTCTTTGAATAAATGTGACGGTACTGTTGGCGCAGTTGTTGAGCGATTGGCTGCTGCGCCGCGTGTCGTAGATTCGATTCCCGCTCTGACTAGATAGTTGTTCCGGATCTGTGTGTCTTGTAAATGTGATTTTACATGTTTGTGATCTTACACACACGTTACAGGAGTAATTTCAAGTGTGAGGAACAAACTGAAAACGATTTAGCACATGCAAAGTTTTCCGAAGGCACTTGAATAATCTTTAGAAAAAATATAATCTATTATGTCAGTAGCACAAAAAGTCTTGACCTTCTACGCAACGCAGACGGTAAATACCGGTCATTGTAACTACGTAGCACAGCGTAGCGTTTCGTAGCACATAGCTACGTAGACCTGCGTAGCAACTAACATACAATGCAGACTTCTGTGAAAGATGCTCTACTTTAATTAAACAAAGCCATGAAAATTCTTCAAGCTTCTCATTGTGTTCTTGTCATTTTTTTGAATTATATACGTACTTAGATTTTTCCCGTGTGAGATTCTATAGGATCCTGTATCATTAAGGTTGAAATACACGCACGAACGATCCAGTTTTTTTTTTTCATCAATTATTGTCTATTTGATGTTAATTGCTTTACTTTGTCTTGGGACGAACGTGTGGGAACCTCGAGCTATAGCCAAGTACAATGGCTTAGTTGGTAGCAGAACGTCGGCAACTTTGGTCGCTGTATACAACTCGAAATATTGTTATGTAAGCATCTAGTTGTGGAGTGAAAGTGTTGTATGGAAATTCTTTGTTTGACAGTGACGGTCTTAGATTTGAATTTTGTGGATAGGTATTTTGAAGAAGATTTTGTGTCGGCATTGAACCGGTATGTAAGTATATAACTCTTATATACTCTACTCTTACTTAAAAAAAACCGGGGAATCGCATAATCGAAATAAGTAAATTTATTAAAAGTTTCACCATTAAAAAAATCTAATTAACATAAGTAGATACTCCTGTATTCTTTTGTATAAAGAATAAATAAAATAAAATTGTTTGCCTATTTTCTTTAAAAAATATTCTAAATGTAATTCTTATAAAATATGCAAATCTCGTGTCATAGTGTTTGTTTGTTTTCAAACTCCCCCGAAACGGTTTGATCGATTTTTATGAAATTTCTTGTATATTAGTCCCCCGACTAAGTATTTTTCACCCTCCTACGCTCACGCCCCATTTTATTCTTTGTTGATTTATACATCAGAATCATGTTATTCAAGTCAGCTAATCAGCATTTATTATATAACTCAATAATTCTATGAGGAAATAATAATCCTGGATTTATCTCAATTAAATTATATTAAGAATTAAATCATCTGAACGTCTGACGTCAATCACGAAAATGTAAATTAAGGACTCGGTTTGCGTGTTTACAAATGTATTCTCGTATGTATGCTTTTGTTAAAATACGTTTTACATTGTTTACTTAACCCAAGTACAAAATTAGTTGAGTTAATATAGAATCGTGTAAAAATTTAAAAGATTTTTATTTGGAGATGAGAATTTTTGGACGTATTCATCTTATATGCTAAATTAAATAACATACGACAGAAATAATTTGTGATTTTTTCTTATATGCGGTATATAAACACGTAATATTTATCCTTTATTTACAAACTACTTTAAAAGAAGTCACCATCTCCAAAACCTTTTCCGAACTAACTTGGGGTCGGCTTCGGGTCTAACCGGATACGGCTGAATACCCAGGTTTTACGTGGGCTCCTTGGATGTTCAGACTTTTTTGGTCTGGACCCTGGCTTTACATTAGAATATAATTCAATTTCAAAAAAATATAAAATAACGAAACCTCCCTTTTATTAATTTTTTTCTACTCTGTTCACTTTGGAAACTTTTCAGTTTACAACCAAGTCATCTGTACCTACTTCCTTAGATAAAATTCCATAGTATCATCGTGTACTGAGTGTATACCGTCTCGCACAAACCTATTTACCCAATAGAAAGTCCGTACACTTGTACTTAAAGAGAGAACGATATGCGTACGCGCTTACTGCCGATGTTCTTTTGTTTTCACTTCATATTGGCAGCGAGTGGCATTTATTTGTACTTTGACACACAGGCATTTATTGGCATTTATATGTTCACTATTCGCAAGTAGGTACTGAAAGAGTACTTAATACTGCCACGACATTTTTTGAAAGAGTTATCGTGACTGTGGAGCGTAAAATCCAACTGAAGGACAAAGGTGAGTTTTAAAGTAGAACTACATTGCGCACAAGTGGGCCACGTACGCCAATCTGGGCGCGTCGGTCTCCATACATTTTATATGGCAACTGGACTTGTAGAGCTACACTAGATCCACGCCACGTAACGCACCGTTACGTACAAATCAAGAATGATCGACGTGTGCCTCGGTCTAGTGTAGTTATCACTTTAGTCAATAAAAGTATGACACGCCCCCTCACTCCACCTTCTAGTAAGGAAAGTCATTTGATGTTTACTCACCACAAAAAAAAAATAAAAAAGGTTACTACATACTACAGATATGATTGTTAAGGATAAATCATTGTCGTAATAATTCAGTCCTATCGAGACTCCTCACACGTTACACCGTTTTAGCCCCGGCTGACATTTGTCCATCTTTGGTAGTCGTTACTACTGTCAGAAGCCAGCAAAACTTGTCAAACACGTCTGTCCAAGAAGTATCATGGTACCCAGTTTCTGGGTTCTAAGGGTCAGATAATGCCAACGCCAACATACTGGGGGGTAAGCTAAATAATAATAATATTCCACAACTTTCACACAACGCTATCTAGTCTATCCCAAACTAAGCAGGGCTTATGCTATGTGTACTATGTAGACAACTGATAAACACACTTATGTACATATTATATATATTTCTAAATACATAATACATATTAAAGATAAATTACACCTAGACATTTATCTTGGGTGGGAATCAAACCCACGACATTCGGCATAGCTGTGAGAGCCACTCACTAGACCAACAGGACAGTCAAATGTCAAATAAATATTAAAAAAGAGCGTTGGCGTTTCAGGGTAACTGTTTCAAACAGCTTTACAGTGCTTACAGTATGCCCCAATCTTGACAAGCCTAAACATAGGCTGTGTGCATCTCTCTTTCTTACGTCGTTCATGGCAAACGAGCCTATGTTCAGGCTTGCTAAGATCCGTCGGACGTACTGTACCTAAGTCTCTTATTCAACAAAACAAAAATAACTATGATCCTTGTTGACAATACCTTGCTATTTTCGTATATTTGTTATGCCCTTTGTGGTTAACAGCTTTACAACGATTTAGTTGAATGACAACATGGCTATTTAATTGTAAATATTTATGTACCAATGGTGCGTCGTTCTTTTTATTAATATTTTTTTTAAGAAAATTCGTCATTCAGGTTTTGTATTCCCAATTACGAGTGTGTTTATAGTTTTGTGAACTGCATTGTTTCTTAGAAGATGTTTAACTAGTAATTAAATGTGCTATTTATTACGAAACTTCACAGAAATAACTTTCATTGTCACTGTATTATTATGTTTTATGAACACTTATTTTCTATTTAAACAAGACTCATAAATAAATCTAATTCTGATATACCCAACTCACGTGTGGAATAACCATGTGCTTCGTGTTTAATAAATAAATAAAAATATTTTAATTGTGTGTCATTTTCACTCTCTGAAAATCTAGATATCAATTTATAACATGCTCAGCATAATCTTATCTGTTCGTACGTAAACAACCACTTTAGAGGATGCGCTTCTACAAAATAGTCCTTTAAGCTGGCGAAAGGGAAAATGCTAACGGAAACTATCTGAAGAGCTTGTTCAAAATATTTTTCTTACAAGTATAAACCATAGCAAGATCATCGAGATCTCATTGGCATGAATTTTCAATCGTCTTTTAGAGAAAAGCATAGAAGGTGGCATTAGGCTGCTGTAAAACAAAACACGCGAGTAGACTTTTAAAATATAATAATATGTGTAAATTGTCATACAATATCGTACCCAAGGTAACTAACAATACAGTGATTTATTAATTGTCATCCTTTTTCCATGAAAATGTCACGAAATAATCGTAATAACATTAGTTATTACTAGTTTCCATTAACGAGCACAGTTTTGTAACATCTAAAGCAATCACAACAATACAGACATCGCACCTCGCCACGTGAGAAAGAAAAACGTGATAGCATCACATCACAATGATCACAATGATGAACTTGTAAAGCGATTCAAATGATGTCTCGCACCGTGAATCTATAGTGAAAGCGTAGAGAATATAGGCGGTAGCGGACGCGATTAGCTGTCTACAGTAGATAGAATCGTTTATTCCGCAGAGATACAACACAATAGTAACGATCATATTGCAACAGAAAATAAAGAAGAACATGATAAACAAAATTGCGCTGAGCATAATGCAGAAAAATCATCACTTGCTTACTAAATTGTTAGTATAACCGCAACAAGCGAATCAAACGTTTGAATAAAACGCTCTCTTCCATCGTCACAGAAATAAGTCATAAGTCTGACATCTCAAGGAACACGGGTAGATTTTTAGTGAGTACAAGTCTCGACATTTCCTCCTGCTTCATCCAGAGGGAATGAAGTTATTGATGATTTTGCACCCTCCATAGACCACCATTTCACTACGTAAGCAAAAGGCGATTTCGCAAAGCATCAAAAATTTGATGCTTCATGTCCGCCAAGCTCCTCACCCAAAACGAACCCTAAAGATCAAGATCCCTAACAAACAGATGAGATCTACAAATAATATGGTGCTTAAACATGCCATTGTTATTTGCTTCTTTTTTTCCTGTTAGGTACTATTGTTGGAGCAGTCTTTGATAACGAAAAGACTGTAGTTCGAGGTCATGCTGAAGTGCCTGTATGTCTGACACGTGTGTTTTAGGCAAATCTTAATGTTTAAATGGATGAAGTTCCTAGAAAAGCTGTATGGAGTCAACTTATGACAGCTGCGTTATTTGTACAAGGTAGTTCTAATTTGGACGATCCAAATAAGATAGACAATGCTATTAATAAAAAGTATTTTTTAAATAAAAATGATCAGACAGTTTTACTTCTTGAAGTAAAGTTTACAGCATTTTATATCATTAGATCAACAGTGGCAAATATAAATATAGAATGGAAAATTATAGATAGAGCAGCAGGTATTGCATATCTAGCATCTGTCCATACTATATATACGTCATCTTGTATATCTGTCTGTATGTAAGTCTGATATTTGTCATTGCTTTCTATGTTATCAATCAAAAAAGCTGTCCGGTCAATTAGGACTAAATCATTTACAACTATTTGATACAGATCTTCCTGAATTTCTAGTCCAATTATTTCATCGTTTCTAAAGAAAGTCAGATGATCAGATTAATGTAGTTTTTGCGTGTTTTGTTGACGTTTATATTGTTTGGCTTTATCTACCGTGCTCAGACTTTCGAAGATATATCATTATTGCATTCTCTAATCAACATTCCGACGATATAATCAGTATATCAGTGTCTGGATTCCAGTTATAATTCGTTTCACTATCATGTATGTGATGGAATATTTATTAAGATTGTAATACCCTTATAAAATTCACGTTAACGATTCGTGTTTCCATTATTGTAGGTAGTTTTCAACTGGGTGGTGATTCCCCTACTGCGTAAACAAAGTCTTTCTTCGCATTAACGACTAAGATTCTCCAGAGAATAAAGAATTATTAGCATTCTCCTCAACACTTTTTCACTCACCTCTTGGTGATGTCTATATCTAACTGACTTCTAAGAAATTTTAATATGATCATCGATGAAATTACCAGAGAAATTTTTAGTAAAAACCCAGAGTTGGGTTTTCTGGCAATAGGCTCATTATTTTTAGAATCTTACAAAAGAACTAGCCAAAATTACAGGTACCTACGTCTACTGTACACCTTCACGGGAATTCTCATCTGATTCACAGGTGAGATTGTTCGACATTTGAATAAACCCACTTAGGTAATGGGGAATTCTGTCTTAAATTCAACTAACTAATCTGAATTACACGCGTATTTATTTTACAACCGCCACGTTGTAACATTACGCAAGCTCACCTACATATATAGAAGACAGATTAACCAAATAGAAGTAAAAGAAATCTCAGCTTTATCAGTATCTCCACTTATCTTTATTATTTCAACTTTACGTGTAATCTATTAATGTAGGGCTATTTATAGATCCGAGATACCATCTCGCTTTGTTCTAAACTTATGAGATTATATTGTGCATTTTATAATATTATTGTGTCTGATGTTAATGTAAATATGTAATGTGAAAGGGATTTAAAAATGGTCTGATATATTGTATATCACGTTAAACATATCTAAATAAATCATATGCATTAGTTTGTGCGTTCCAAATGACATGTCATTTAGCCTCGTGTGATTGGTAGCATGTGTCACACACACGTGAGAGTAATCCCAATATCATTTGATCCAGACCAACCTCTTCCATAATCTGCATGGCCACTAAAGATGGTGACACAGACAAGTGCGATATTTTCTGTTGCAGATAACTATATCAAGTTTAAACTGAAAATATATTTATCAACATTTTGTTATTCGTACTTCTGCATCCTGATGTTTCGCATTGATTTCTCTTCCGTCTTCCGCGTTTGATAGGATGGAGGGATGAGTACATAATCCCTTCTGAAGTACATTCAAATATCTATATCATCCAATATAATTCAGATTGCTTTCCGGGTTATTTCCGCATGATATTGCCAGTTTTTTTCCTTAATCTCTGATTCTGTTTTTGTCTTTACTTTTCAGCCCTTGAGATATGAAGCAATTGTTTCCTACAATTCATATCTTAAGGGCATTTGATTTTATTATAATCTCGCATCTGCAAAAAAATTAGTTATCCAAGATAAATGCAAAGATTTGCAGGAACTATTCAAAAAAATTGAGTTTCTTCGTTTAGTTGTTTAAACAACTGTGTCCCTTTTCAGTTAACTATTCAAAGTGATTTAAGATGCTTTTAGTCACATAAACACCTTTCACAACTAATTTTGTAAGTATCTACATCTTCACTATCATATGTCGAGCCCTCTTCAACAAATCCCCTGTCCGAATTATCACTTATCATCATGACATTGCGCATTTTTGTAGATTATCTTGTAAATGTAAACAAATATAATAGAGCACATTTGTACTATGATAATTACTTGCCTTGTTTTTGCAATATTTTTCATTAGTGTGGCATTTGGATACTGTGGATGAGAGCACATAATTTGGATGATTACTAGAAGACTTGAGTATTGGACTAAATCCTAGTTCTTTTTATGACAGCTTAAATTCAACTCTAATAGGAAGACAATCGGTAATCACTAAACAGTATCTTTCAGCTCATAACTGATGAAATAATTCTGTCTCTTTCATACTTTTCATAACTGGAGCCACAGCACAGCGATAACAAGATATGCCTCGTTGACATTCAAATACCAATAAAAGTAAATCCATCTGATATATAATATAATATTGTTAAAAGCAAGATTATGACAGGGGAAGTCCTAGTCACAGTGCATACATACACAATAGAATACCGTTTAAAACTGATCATATTATAATACCTGAATCATTTATCAAGAGATGGCCGGAAGGCTTTCGATCGTTGACCTGCCAGACTATTCCATAGTAAGTAAGTTAGGTCACTGCGAATCATGACATTCTAACAAATAGAGAACAAATACATAAACCAATAAAAAGTCAAACAGATTCAAGATAACGTTTTATTACCCTCAAATATTTATTAGGTATTTTGTATGGGCTAATTCAGTTATCACACTAACCCGGTATTGAAAGTTGAACGAACTTGAAATGTGCGGCAAATATTCCGCCTCACCTGAAGTTTTAATGAGTTACTAATTAGCAAATGTTGTTTAGAATGAGAGACTATAAATATTTGTAAACAGAAATAATAATGCCGTTAACCTAACTAAGGAAAACGTTGAATTCCTAATTACAGAACATGATCTTGTACAAATCAAAACACTCATGAATATAAAAAACCTATGACATAGGAAGAAAATACTACTATTCTATGGAATCTTGAAGGAACTTATTACCAAAATATTTGGAACAGCTGATTATTTTCAAACGAAATGTTGAGCTTCTGTTGTACTGTACGTACTATCAAAGACTCACAAAATTATGCAATCTCCGACAAGAGTATTATCATAATAGTTTTTATGTTCAACTAGTAAAATAAACACAGAATATTGATTCACACATCCTCTACAGAATAGCTTTTCTAGAACAATGTAGAACAATTTTATATTATCACTAAGCCAGGCCATCTGTTCATTACTCCACGCGTAAATGCCGCGATATTTCTGAAGTTCTCATAAAAAATAACCTCAATCAAGGTCTTGACAATATTTTTTTAGAAAAGGTTACAGTCAAAAATCACAGAATGTTTAAAATATGAATCATAGGTTCAACCGCACGATGCTTGAACCTATAAATATGACATTAAACATTGAATTTAGCATGAATTTACGTAAATAACCGTGAGTAATGAAGGATTAATTATAAATAAGTAATATCAAAGATATTTTAACACATTTACCGTTATGATAAAATTCCAAAATCCGTACCAATCTCAGTGAGTGACGCGATTTCAATCTGCATCTAATCCAGATTTCCATGTAAAAGGCTCAATATTTTCACCCAGTGCTGAATAGCGATATTCTGTTCCGCTACAGAACACTTTCAGTGACGCGGTATCTCTGATAACACCAGATATCGAATAATTAAACCAGCTACCACCTACGAGTACCTACATGCTCTCACTAGTTCGGAGCTCGGCTCAGTCTTCGCGCAACACCCGTGCGAAACACACGCGTCATCATCCGCGAAACCAAACTTTACCTTTTATCTTCAAGTGTTAGTTTATTTTTATCCGCTATCTTTAAATCTTCAGTGATTGTGTTAAGATGCCTACCGAAGTTTATGAGAGATTCATGGCGAAACTACTAAGGATTGTAAGTTTTCCCTTTTTTTTTTTTTAAGTTTCCTTTTGCACTTTACGTATCATTGTTATCACATTTTATATGCGTGTCATTGAAATTGAGTGCCTTCAGGCTTCAACTTATACTGTCTGTTAATCTGTCAATTTGGGCAAGAATCTCAAGGCTGAACAAATTAGTGAAAAATTCTTCACCGTCACTGGCACCTCCGAAAACGATTAACAAAACCTATTCTTTTATTGTTTTGGGTACTTCATACTTATATTGTATTCCATCCACGTACATTTGACGTCAATGGTTTAATTACAATCAAGTAATAAAGATTCTAATTTGGAACCTGTGACCCCATGGATTTCTGACTACTTAGTGAATTATTCTAAGATCTACGAATGAATCTGGTCGTTAATGATCGGTTCCAATGACGTCCAGACTTCTATGTTAGCTTAATGTTTCACATTGTTTTTAGATACATTTTATGAGCTATAAAAGAGCTGGAGTCTTATACAAATTTTCTGGCATCATTTTTCTCTGATGTAATGACGGTCTTTGCGTATGTTTTACAGCATCCCATTCATCCATCCATCACCGTCCGAGTTTGATATATTATTCGTTGTTTCAAAAGTTTACGGTAGAGTTATATATTGGTTGGTCGGGCCTTTCAATTCAGGAACTTGAAACATTTTTACTACTGGTTGTATATTTTTCTTTTATCTACTTATCTTTTTAAAATATTTCAATCTGAATATTTCTGGTAAAGGAAATGTTAAGTTAATTAATTTTTCTAAAACTTTTTGCGAATATTTCTAAAGCCATTATTCTACTAGAATATTTTCTTGTCACCTCGATGTAGCGGAAAATTATTATCTAGTAGCAACTGTCTCAGTATTGTTCTGTGTATGTTAATCTTTATTATATAATGTATTGTTCCAAAGGTATTGCGAATGTGAGGGGCGAAATTAGTATTCATAACACGTATTGGTGAAGTTTCACAATTGTTGTTTTAGCCGGTCAAATAACCGATTGAATTTTCCAATACTTCTTGTATAGTAGACGGGCATCATCTTATTTAAGTTCAGTGCAACAATTTTCTTCTTCAATTTCATGTCCACATACAGTTGCTAAAACGACTTTGAAATTTATCAAGATAACTTTAAGTTCAAAAGCATATTGAATACGTTAAATTTTATTCTGCTTTTATTATTTTACGAAATTAACTCTCCAATAATATACGCACTAATTTCAAAATGCGAATATCTTGGTATATACATATTTGGTTGGATTTTCGAAACTTGCTGTTTGCGGTTAAAGCATTAGCTAGCATAAGCTATCAACATTACGTTAATTTACTAATATTTTTTTGTCATTTCCAATATTTTTATATACACAAGTGAATCAATTCACAATCATAATATATTAAACACTTTAATGGTCATAAAGTTATTTACTGTATAACATATAGTTATACACATAGGTTTCCACTCAGTTCTAAAACATCCTGCAGCTTTGCTTTATTTAGGCTGATCGTAAACCGTTTCGTTACTGTATCCTGTAGTTTGGCTATCCGGGTTACTGTTTATAGGTGTGTTGTCCTAGTTGAAGTAACGATTGTTATGTTTTTCTATTACGAGAATCAGAAAATATCTTTTACGCCTGTTGTATCATCACCATCTGCTGCATGAGCTTAATGCTCATCAGCGCTCATCGTTAAACATATGTAGGTCTTTCACATCGCTAAATAGAAGGACCATCAAGATATAAGAATAAGACATATTGGTGATCACATTGTATCTTGTTAGTAACTGTACTTTCCTGATTCCCTTGATTATATTAACCCTTTAACCGCTTGCAACGGATTGGTCCAACAAGTGTTTGTCGTGTCCTAATCGCCAGGGTCGTGTATTAACGACGGGGTACTCCATCTCGTTTAGCTCTTTAATCCCCATAGGTGACAGAAGAGCTGACGAGATGGAGTATTCGGTCGTGGATGTGCGACCCAAGCGGAATAAACGCGAGAGTGATTGTCGGAAAAATCCGACGGAGGTAGTTAAAGGATTAAAAGCTTATAAGTAAAAATCAAATTATAGATTGTTAATCATGCGTCATAACTTTTAAACATAACATTTCCTCAAGTCTATTAGGCCTTATTCCATTACAGTTGCTAGAAATTTCAATATTTTCATTCAGCTTTAATACTAAGAATATAAATTAGCAATAACCATCACTAATATAATTGAATCAACACTGAATTCATTATAACTTTTTAATTTTCCTCTCTTACCATTGACCGCGTTTTGAATCAATTCCGTGAATTGAATACAAATAATAACATGTTATGATTCAATGGTGTTACTCGAAAATCATAACAATCCATGGTTGGATTAGTCACTCAATAACGTTAATCTAGAATGAGATGAAAGAAACAAGAAACGAATCAATGAAAGATTAAAAGAAGTAGAAGTTTATTTTAAATCGAAAACAGAATTGAAAGTTCAAATACATATTGATGACACTGAAACAGTTAATTACTGCTACAAGTCTATTACAGATATGAAGTACGATTAATTTTAGTTCTGACATATTAGTGATACTGCTTCCATTACGCAACAGGCATAAATCAGTTGGCGAGACAAATAACAGCTCATTCAGTAGTTGATAGTGTATCGGGGTCGGTAGTGAGTCAGGTTCATCAATTGGTACTTTGTTTGTGACGAGTGCGACCGCAGGATGCCTGGCAATAGCAGTTTAACTTCAATTAAATTAATATATCTCTTGTACTTTCAATATTTCAATTGTTTTATTAATATTTATAGAAAGCATCTCTAAGTTCAAAACATCAAACGTATCTCCTTATTATCATTCAGCATATACGAGTAGTTGCGTAGCATTTCGTATTTGCTAAACATTGCTTATTTTTCTTTTTTTTTTCTGTTAGAATCATAATCTTCGCTTGACATTGAAAACACTTACTACAACGATTATACCTATAATGTACAGTAAGCGCATCTTTATTGGTATATGAGATCACGTTCAAAATGATAAAGAAGGCTAAGCTGTAGTAACTATGTTCAAAAACAATGAAAGAAATGAAATAGCATCGATCACATGCACTTTCACAGTAAATATTAGCATTTATTTCTATTGCTGCTACCTGTCTAGCGATTATGACATGCTAATAACAACGTGATCGAATGCACTAGTCGATGCAACCGACGTCAGTGGACTATTCACGAGGCGTATTTGTACAACGACTGCGTGTCTATGGGCCATCATTGAAGCCAATAACGGTGATACAATAGGTGAATGTTGATTGTCAGTACTATGACTTGAATGACCTGTGTTTTACTCATTATTATAAGCAATCTTAACATCGACGTCAAGCAAGCCTTTGTTTTGCGATTATATTTTAGCTGTTCTTTTCTATTTTCGAAGTCACGACAAAGCTTGTTATGTTTGCGCATGATATTGTTTACTAAAGTTAACATTTCCAGCAGAAAAACAACTGTCTGACTTTTGAAAACAGTAACCAGGTTTATATCCTTTTTATCAGTCAGTATGCAGATAGATTCAACTCCCTATCGGCTCTAGTTAATCCTTTAGTCGCCTGACTCCCACGGAAAACAAATCGAGATAATGGTGTATCTTGGCAACGTCGCACGATTCCACACTAGATCATCTTTGACGCAAGTTTCACTTGTCGATATAAGTTTACTGTTTGCAAAACCTTCTGGCTCGTATCCAGGAATGATTAAACTATCCTGGTTTGGCTAAGCCAGACATACCTACTGCTTGGCGACTGGCGGTTTTCCTGTGTCACTTCGCACGTATGCAACTGACAAGCTGCAGCGATTTTAAATACAATACTGGTTTCTGATTTCTGGAAGGAGATAGAAAAATAATGTTTGCTCACTAAACTACGTAAACTCCGGAAATTAATAGATTTAAGCCAAAAAATAATGTTTCCAATACGGCAGGAAGCTAATAGAAATGTAACGTAACTGTTTGATATGTTGTTTAGTCTAGAACTCCAGATTCTTGATCAAGAGATTTGCAGTCAGAATTAGGTTGCATTTTATTTGAAAGCAAGTATGTGGATTATAAACAAACGTATTTATGAATTTGGATCACGGCTTCAGATATATCGCCGGAATTTTCGCATTCCTTGCATTTATTATCAACAAGAACAGGTTTTAGATTTTATTTTTGTTTTTTCAGTCTTATAAAATAAACTGTTCATGTTGTTATTACACCTGATTGTTCTTTTTAAATCAAAATCAATCTTCTTCAAAATTTATTTGCGTCTCAAAAAAAATGTACATTGTTTTCGATCTTCTATTCAGAAACAACCTTTTCAAATGTAGCAGTAGAAGATTTTCAAACACAACGGATTTTTGAATAGTCATTGAAGACAACTCAGCCTTTTTTTCTCTTCGCTCTCTTTCGATACTTTAATAGCTAAGTCAAGGTTTTCAAAACTACACAATTCTCTTTGACTTACACCACGAGGTGCTCCGGAAACTGTTTTGTTTAGCACGAGTATTGTTATTGTAATGCCACATTGTGTCACCAATCAGGCGACAGTAGCCGGGACTGGGGACACTCGGCGTCCCGTCGCATTCAATACCATCGTCACGTCAGTCAGTATCCATTCGGACGTCACCGCGGTCGCAAGAGCCATTCGTTCTATATTGTGGCCTACATTTTCGGACACGATTGAAGCATTCGATTTTTCAAAGTTTCAGTGTATTGCAAGATTTTATGTCTCAAGGACTCTTCTATGAAATCGATTACTGATTTCGAAGCTAGAGTGTTGAAATTGTGATTTTTGAAACGCGTGTCTAGTTTTTATGTGATTGACTTTTGCTATTACATGGTGAATGCCAGAGAGTGCTTCTGAAGATGGTCGTATGGTATACCTCGGAGGGAAAAGAAGAGGTAATAAAACTTTCTCTCGCCCGCAGCCGAATTTATTTGGGATCAGCGCAACACATCTTGTTCCACACTTCTCTGATCGTCGTCATCATCACCTTCATCTAAGAACTCGTGTGCTACTTTATAATATTCTGTTACTATTTCACTTATAATTGATCCACAACCTAAATATTATTCTAGAGCATATTCATTTCAAACATGTATTTTACAGCTTTGTATTACTGAACAACACCCACGCGATCAACGCAAGGCAGTTTCCTTATTACAACAAATTCGCGGAAAATTTTGGATCTGAAATATTAATTACATACTAAATATTAGTGTACGGAGATTTCTTGAATGACCGTGTTTCATAAGTTTACACAACTTTAATAGATAAACACAAAGTTTATGTAATTACTAATTTGTTTCGAGATGAAAATCTTTGTCTGTGTTTTTTCTTAGAACTCAGATAATTAGTTTGTTGACATGTTATGCTGTTCTGGTAATGATCTTATTGTAATACTTATGTAATGCTACTTGAGATCAAGATAATATTACTTTGTATGTAAATTGTTTCCACTAATTAACAAGTTAACTACAGCCATGATTTCTTTTGACTCGTCACGCATGATCGAAGGGTTTTTACAAAGTCATACGTCAATATATCGAGACGTTGCAGGTAGATCATGTCGCTTACGTTATTCGTCCTTAAAAGGATATGTTTCGATACAATTAGAAAGCATTATGACTATATATACCTAATTATTTGTGGGTTTAGTCCCCAATCAAATCTTTGACTCACTATCTGGTTGACCCCCAAGTCCATGAATATGCCATGTAACCACAGGCCCCTTTAATCAGTTGTATGCTTGGTGCTTTAAAGTCTACAGTGTCTATTCTTGTTTTTTATATGCCTCTTCTTCTCTTCAAATAACCAGCCAGTAGTCTACTCCTACTAACTCATTCTCTTCGATGTTACTTTGTTCAACGTCTTCCACTGCTAACTCATTCTCCTCTAAGTTCCCAAGTTCAACGACTTGTCACCTTACTGCTGTCTCTTTACCCATCCCAGCATAGAGATACGTGGTACCATGCTCCATTATCAGCATGTCTCAACTGACAGCCGTCTGGATGTCAAGCACTCGGGTTTTCTTCAGTAAACAGCCTGTCTGTCAGTTTGTATGAACAACGTGGCCACTACGTGTTTATTATAGGGTTGATAAATCGGCCTCTGTATAACAAATTTTATAATATGTATGATCTAATTTTTCTCTTTTGACTCCTCAAAGGTATGAGAATAACTTCTTTATTGATGGTATTCTGCGCGATTGTTTAAAAAGTCACAAGGCAACTAAAGGAACACAAGTGGTATTTAGTCACTAAAAGTCTGACACCTCTCGCTCCACCCAGATGAGGCGAAGTTATTTGATGATTTCCAACCCAAACCAAAAAAGGCAATGAGCAAAAATGGCCGTTTCCGTGTTGAGGATCATATTAAAATAGTAGCCATTTTAATATATCTTTATTTACGTTACTAATAAATGATTGTAAAGTATATCGTTATCCTGTTTGGTATTGAGTTAACTTTGCGTTGTTGTGTTGTTCGGTTTAAGGAAAACTTTAAATCTATTTTTGGGTGCCCATGTATTGTTTACATAAGCCTATATGAAGCAGAATTATATATAGTGCAACCCAATAAAAACTACAAAACAAGTACAGTGGATCGCAACTTAGGCATTATTCCGATAACTGTATTTAATTTTTGATGGAGTACCATTAATCCATATCAACTAGAAATATAAACATAAACTACAATTAGACAGAATACTAGTCCGGAATACACAGGCCCATGAGCAATCACCTAACACATTCAATGCCGAGTGCGGGGGCGCGGCCATACTCGCCACTTACGATCAATTTAGCTCTTCCTTGGACCATGTCGTATATGTCGCCTACGCCTCGTTTCAATTGCATTCTCAATCTGGGACGGAACTTATGGACGGATGGGTGGAGAAACGATTTGTCTGAATAAAACGCTTGTCTAAATTCAAGGACCTAGGGCAATTTGGACTGGAACAAGTGACATGCATCTTTGAATGATCTTTCTGGAAAATTACGAGTTAGATAAAATTGAAAAGGACCTGGGTATTTTTAACTTGCATAAGTACAGTAAACTTAAATAGACACACACAGTTGAGAAAATTGATATTTATTTAATATACCAACCAATGAAGACGATCCAACCAAAAAAAAAACCTTTTTATTGTGATATTCTTATATCCTTCATATCTATCTTAATAAACAGTCCATCATGGCTCCTTGTCATCATCCCGAGTGCAATGACTTACATCCAATTATTCAATTTATCAATCGCTTCCACTCAGTATTCTAACAACGGACAATAAAGTGTGACGAGTAATGTTCAGCCATTATGCCTTTATCGAGTAGTTACCACGTGTATACTGCACATGCACCCATCCACCTCATGCAGACGACTTCCTTCCGTTCCAACTTAATACTTGCGTAGAATAGTAATTGCTAATCCTTTCGTTTTAATGTCTTTAACACCCTATTTAGTAATAGTCAGTGTTATGTCTGATACAGTCGTGTATTCGCGTCAACTTCTGAAGTTGGAAGTTTACTTGCGGCAGGTTATTTGAAAATTAATTATATTTGAATTAATACTATTGCTTCCTACTGCTTCCAACAGTGGCTATTCCTAAATTTACTATCACGAAAGTACCAGATCGATCACTTTTCTCCCTTATGCCTTAAGCTCTCAGTCTAGCATTACCTTTACAGTCAGCCTCAATATTAAATTGCAAATTGATCATTATTTCTACCACGGCATGAGCTTTTTATACTTTTAGTAGATAAAAACATTTGGTGCAGCCCTAAGACATTCAATCATGAAAAAAAAAAACAGTGAACGAGGCATGACTCTCAAACGCCTCGAGCGCAGTTTTCAACACCTCCTTTTATGAATGACATAGTTTTCCGTTTACAAGAAGCCACAGTTATTTTGTGCTAGTTTTTAACTTGTGGTCAGTCCCGTGATCAATGAGTGTTAAATAATATACGTATAGGTCCTAAAAAGAATTACGCATTGTTGTAATAATGCCTACTAAAACAATTACGTTTGAAAGAGGAAAAAAAGGAAAAATACAGGTTTGAGAATAAACTGCGTTCTTCGTTGTGGTGTCGGTGTGTTAATATTAATTTAAAATATGGTGTTTTATAGTGTAATACCTAAAGTGTTGATGTATTAGCTATAGTAGCTATGGGAATAAGTATAATCTCTTTTTTTTTTGCATAGTTTCGAATAGTTTCTAACTCGAATACTGAAAAGTAATCTTCGTAACTGATTGTTTATTTATTTATGTTAATCGTGACTTGATTTTATTTATGTATGATAATCTTCGACTTAGCAATATGTCTTCTATTTTTGTCGATATTCTGTCTATTTTCCTTTTGTCGATGTCTATTTATATTTTTACTGAGAAACCTGGCATTTATAATAAAGCCTAGCTTTCAGTGTTTGCATAATCTAGCTTTTTAAGTATTCACAAGAGAGAATTCGGTCATAACCTTAACAAGTTTACACAATAAACGTAGCTGTCCATTCTTCAGTAACTTAACACGTAAAGAAGACATAATATACCATTTTGAAAGAAAAAGTACTCCCACGCAGATCGTTAAAAGGTAAAAGTCTAAACAAAGTCATTTCACTTATGAACGGACTTCAAGTAATTTTCACGTCACAAGCCTGTGAATTTTGTGTGTTGCATGCCGACAGTATATTTTTACTTACATATCTCACTGATTAAACAAATGTTGTAAGAAAATCACGAGTTTTTATGTCATATGGAGATAGGTATGAGCATGTGATCTATCAAGATACAGTATCCCTATCTCTAATCGTTAATAGACTTTTTTGCCCATTGTCCTTTGTTTTTTTCCCTATTTTGCTACTTTTAAGCAATGAGTTGTCCGTCTGTCAGTCATGAAAGTATATGTTGTGTTGCAATATTATAATAAGTAAATACAAGTATTTGGATTGTTAAGACTGTAAAACATGATTATTTAATTCAATAGCCTTTATCTGATATTTATTATTATATAGATTAGGTATTGTTTCTTTGTCAATTCAGTCCAGAGTCATGTTTCTACTTTCAAAACTGTCGTAAATATAGATTAATATTGACAGTCAAAGTCCAATTCCGTGAATAGGTGTCAATACCATCGGCCATACCCCGAAGTCGTGTCTAAGTAAAACAGCTTGCTTTATTTTTTTAAGTTTTTAGCTTTCAATCACTTCACTTTCTAGTTTTATAATAATAATATTCACACAACGCCTTCTAGTCCCAAGCTAAGCAGAACTTGTGTTATGAGTACTAGACAACTGATAAATATACTTATGTATTTCTAATTACATACATATTATTGATAAATTACACCCAGATACAGTACAAATGATTGTGCTCATCACCTAAACATTTGTCTTGGTTGGGAATTGAAACCACGACCTCCGGCATAGCAGTCAGGGCTAGACCGCTAGATCAACTTGCCAGTCAAAAAAAAAACAACATCCATTTTTTTTTTCTAAACTGCCCTAGTTCGAAAGTAATGTTTTCTTGAACCAATAACGAAAACAATACATTACATCCATTCTAAAAAGGACCTTAATTTCGATTATTAACAGTATTTTTTCCCTTGTCAACAGAGCGAGCAGTCGTCTCCGTTCCGTCGCTGGACCACTGGCAGCGGCGCTGGAAGCTCCTACCGCCACCACGAACATCGTAATATGTATAATAAGGTGAGCATATAATGATGATAAGGTAATGACGATGTGGAACTGAGTTAGTGATGAAAAAAAATTATGGTATGACCTTCAAATAAAAGGACAATGCGGTAAATAGAAGGTTGACTGAAGTTATACATTATTTTTTTATTGATATAAACTAGTGCTTGACTGCGACCCCACCTGAAGGTAAGTAGCAATGCATTCTTTGATAGTGAGGCGTTTCTATACATTATGAGAATGAGACCTAATGGCAGTTTAGTTTTTCTTCGAAATACAACTCAGAAAAATACATATACAGCGATCTTCAAATAGATGATTCCACGAACAATGTCAAAGATATGAGCTTATAATTGTAAAATGTTCTCTTAATTTGAAGAACCTGAAAAGGGCCAGCCACATCGCCTTACAAATTATATCATTTCAGTTTTTAATAATAATAAATCATTCATTTATCAGGCACATACAGACTATCATGTGTAAAGTAATTACGACTTAATGTTATTACATATACAAGATTTAGGACTATGTTAGTAACACTTCACTATAGTCGCCTGTTCGCTAAGCGACGGAACACCACTTCCTGCGGCCAAGTCTGCAACATGAGAGGCAGAAAAGTAATGTTGGGAACTCCCAGCACGACCTACTTGATATTTCCATTTTGTTAATACCTATTTATCTTGTACAATAACGCTAACCCACTCCTTTCTCCCAACAGCAAATGAGCGAAGGTTCCACCCAAGTGTCGAGCTCCAACGGCGGCGGTTCCAACGTCTCCCGCTGGTCTCTGGGACTTGAGCATCTATTGGCTGACCCTGCAGGATTCGAGGCTTTTGCCCACTTCTTAGCCAAGGAGTTTGCAGCTGAGAATATACGGTGAGACTAATAAACTGTTTTGCAGGACTAAAGAAAGTGGTAGCTATGAAATTTGGGAACTGCATTTGCCTACCTGAAAGGATGATCGCGAGATGGGGTCATGGTAGGCTACGAAGGAGGTAGGATGACTTAGATGTCTCCTTCTTCTTTAAGAATAGTCGAGCAGAGGCCTAGAACTTCAAGTTCTTCAAGAGTAATGCAGGCAGGCCTTTGCTCAACCGAGTTACAAGCGAGATATAATAGTAAAAATGTAGATTAAGTAACGTTGAATCAAAACTAAAAAACCGTACAAGACATACCTTTGCTTAGCAGACTGGAATGTTAGCTTCATTCTCACTTTTGAGCATTGAACAACTTCTTCTGGGTCGTCTTATAAAATCCTGAACTTACAGCCTATTCAAAATGAACGTCCATCTTCAAGTTTACCTAACCGCTCGGTTCCCCACAGATTCTGGTGGTCATGCGAGGAGTACAGTGCCACAACTTCCCCGGAGCGTCGCGGCGCCCTCGCCGCCGAGATCTGGCAGCGCCACCTCGCCGACAAGGCTCCTGAGCCCGTCAACGTGGACGCGGCAGCACGACGAGCTGCTGCCTTGATGCTGGGGACCGAGCCCCCGCCGCCTGAGCTGTTCCAACAGGTAATATTGCACGAAGATTGTATCTACTGCCTAGCCTTTTCCTAAGGTCGGCTTCTAGTCTAACCGGATGCCCATCTGATCTTGACGATCCAGTTACCTTCCAAAACCACTTAAGCCTCCGACTTCCCGTAGAATAAAAGCAATTTGACTTTGGCAAAGATTTTACCACATAATATTATGGGCGGTTTTGATAAATCGCATAGAAACCAACGGTTTATTACATTTAAATAGTTTTTGCATCGACTTCCCGATCGTAGAAATTGGTTAAAGGCACTATACTTCTTTTTTCTAAGTTTAACAAAAGTGTCTGCATCATTCTC
This sequence comes from Mythimna albipuncta, assembly GCA_929112965.1. Taxonomy (NCBI): domain Eukaryota; kingdom Metazoa; phylum Arthropoda; class Insecta; order Lepidoptera; family Noctuidae; genus Mythimna; species Mythimna albipuncta. The sequence continues at coordinate 18,237,766 of OV815979.1, read as the reverse complement.
CTATACTTTTTTCAATAATAATATTGAAAGCAAACAAAAAAAAACTTATGAACACGCAGCCAGGCTAAAGACACTAATTGGTGTACATCGGACCCATAAAAGTCCGGAAAAAGCGTCCTTGAAGTTCCTTACTCTGCCATACCTCTCTGCAATCGTAAGCCATACACCTGTCAGGTAGACCCTAGCTTGTATTGGCTACCTTTAGTGTGAACCAAAGAGAATAAAATCATGAACTAAACTATTACCTAAAAACTTGTTCCTCTAACTACCGGTCAACAGACAAATTATATTATTATTTATTACTCAATCAAATCTGTGGCAATACTTCCATGTGTCGAAACATTTACGCAAACCGTACGCCACGGTAAGACGCGTGAAATTCATAATTCGATCAAATTTATTTATAATTGTGCTTGTTAAACTTTTACGAGGTAATTGCAATTTTTCTTGGTATTGTAACATCTTTATAGACAAGTCATATGTGGCTTGGCAGGAATTTCGATTGATGCTTAAAGATTAGTTGTTCGAGGTCGTCAGATAGCTTGATTGGTTACTATCACGTCATGTTATTTCCCTCTATAATGTTTTCTTGAGTGCATATTAATTTGTAACCTTGGTTTTGATTTTTTCCATTATTGAAAAGCTTTAAGTATGTAGGATAGCATACTTACTGAAAAAGTGTAAGTCCTAGAACCAAAAATTTGTAGACATGTGACTCCCTCTCTTACTAGAGGAGGCCTGAGTCCTAGCAGTGGGAATATTCTAAGGCTGTTTAGTTTATTATGCTATGCTATTGCACTCTTTACTTAAGATGTTCGTTTGTGTGCGTAGGCTCAGAAGCAAATCTTCAACGTGATGAAGTTCGACAGCTACCCGCGCTTCCTGCGCTCGGGCGTGCACGCCGAGTGCGCGCGCGCCGATTTGCGCGGCTTGCCGTTGCCCTACTCCTCCGCGCACAGGGACAACGATACTGACACTACTAAGGTAAGCACCCTATAACAACGTGATAAAGTTCGACAGCTACCCCTTCCTGCGCTCGGGCGTAAAAAAACAGTAAAAACTGCTGAAAGTGACACCCAATTGTGGGTTAAGCTCGCCTGTGTACGTCACCTATACTATTTTTACTAACTGTATAATTTGTTTATAATAAAGAATAAAAGAAAATTCCAATATGAACTCTAATCATAATCGATTATGGTCCAATGTCGCTCACAGATAGAAAACTCGCTTGTAGCGCAGTTTTTACATTAAAAAGGTTCCTTCTTGCAAATGATTTAATACTAGTTTTTCCGAACACTTCCACTTTTCACTACATTTAACTCCATAGGTACTTGTCAAGATAAAATAAGTAATAAGTAAACATGTTCAACAGTTAAAGAAGTCAGCCAGCAACGCGTCAGAGCGCCGTCGCAGCGGTGGCGCCTCCCTACTGCCGTGGAAACTAAGAACTGGACGAGAGCGATCCAACAGCACGCAGCAGAACGAACCACCACCAATTACTGATGTAAGTAACTCACACCTAAGCTTGGACCTTACTATGACCCGTTAAAAAGTCGAGCGAGAAATAAGGATGGAATTCAACATCCAATTATAGCGACATCTGTGGCTTCACATAAGAACTAATCCTGTATCGCGCAATTAAAGTTCTCCGCGCGATTATAACAGCCCGAAATCATCTGCCGGGCAGTTGCCCACCAGGCATAACATTCGTCTGGTCGGATGATCCTCCCTTTTCAAAGGAGGTAGGACTTTACACTCTGTTCCGCATATCTCTAAACTATATAGCTGCATCCCTTTAACAGTTCAGTTTAGATCGTGAAATGGATCGTATTAAGAGCTTGTGGTAGGAAATCTTATATCATGACACCTTTCACCAATAGGGGGAAATATTGGACTGCGGAATTTTATGAAAGAGTTACCGCGGCCTTGGAACAACTGAAGGAACACAGGTGGGTTTTAAGCAGTAAAAGTTTAACACGCCCTCTCGCTCCACCCTGAGAGAAAGTAGTTAGTTGATTATTCACCGTGCCAATAAAAAAGCAAAGGACCCAATAATAATTAAATTAACCAAATGAGTAAACTGCTTGTAATTTTAATAACTTTTTTAATTTCAAAATCGTGCTAAGTTTTGACGTTTTATGATGTGTATGCCATGCCCATGTATTTATTTATAAGGATCGCCAACATTACAAGCCCTGGGAATTTATACATACATTTCGTAGACTATTCTAATGAGCAACACTAAGAGACAATCACTACATTAACATGAAAAATTTGATTTGTGACTATAGCTATATACACCTCTATCATTTGTCTAAATTATAAGATTTCGATTTTTGTATCAGATCACAAGTAAAATAATTAGCAAGGCCATTTCACAAACAATAAAAATTGCAAACAATTTGTTATCAGGCCGACATTATATTGTTATCATGTCCGTTACATTGCATTACGTTAACATGTAAATAAAACCAATGTTAACAGAAACCATGATTCTATTGGCGCCACACTTCCAGGGGTACAGTTAAACTGGCCAGGCTTACATGTCCAAAAGAATGACCACTAATAATAATATAAAAAATACCTAAAATATATGATGACGTAAATACATATAATAATGGAACCCATAATAAATCTATTAATATAATAAATCTATAGAAGTTTTAGATTGTGCCCGCATCACGTAAAATGTACGAAATTGATGCAGATAACTTTTATACATTAAACTTGTGTGTCTTTGTTTCATCGCAATCGATTTAATATAACGAAATATATATGAATTTAAAGTTTTCAAGAAGTAAAATTTACCTACCCTTACTGTTAGGCGCTACGAAATTCGCCGGGTCAGCTAGATCAATAAAAAATATAATATATTGGTACTTTATTGTAATTACGTACCTAATTATGGTACTTACAATAAACATGTCAGTTTTTAATAAAACGTTAAAAGAACAATAACAGGATAAACAAATAACAAAAGCACAGTCTTAATAATAACAATATGTCAAACAAGAGGTATTATTTTTTACAAAAACAAGGAAAAAAATTCACGCATACCAAAAAAACATCATATTTTCCTCCCAATCAAACACCAAAATAACTCTTCTAATTAACTATAACAATAACGCGTGCAATAACCAGATACCTAAATCATGTTTTTCCCTCTTAAACAACACGGAGTATGCACGACAAAAAAAAACATTTGTTATCTAAACAGTTTTCGAGAAATATGCAAAAATAGAATAGGTACAAACAAAATCTAAATTGGTAGATAAGGAAATGAGATAACATGACAATTTTAAATAAATATCTCTTTTGCAAAAACACCGGTTTCTATGGAGACTGATGCGTGATGGACGTCAAAGTCCATATCGGATTTCTCCTTATAAAGTATTAGATTTTGCTCCTAGCTTCGCCCGCTTATATAAAATATAGCCTATGTCACTCAGGAATAAAGCAGCTTTTCATCAGTGAAAAATTTTTTGCTATCGGAACAACACTTACATAGATTACCTCCTACAAACAAAAAAAAACAAACTACCTGTTTACCTCACTATTACAAGTATCAAAGCGTAAATTAAAAAAAATATGTGTGACACACACATATTTTCTAATGATAAAGTAATATTCTACTGGTGAAGAATTTTTATAATCGGTCTAAAAACATAAATAAAAAAATCGAGATCTTGCCTCTTTACAATATTAGAAGGATATAATAGTCGTTGATGATTTTTTTAAATATTTTATATTAAAAGTAAAAATTATTTTATTTAGCAAATAACAAAATGTCATGCTTATTCCATATTGAATAATGATTTAGAACTCTGAATGTGACGGTATTCAAATATGCATAGAAGCACTATCGCGCCATGTCGTGCGGAAAAACATGATAATATCTAGCAAATATTGGAACACTGTGCAAATGTACTTGCTACTACTATTAGTATTACTAATTGAGCAAATAATAACGTAATTTCTAAATTAAATCAAATTGGCTAGTCATGGTTGTGTACTCATAGAAGTACTTGAAGTATTGATTCAGAAGTCACACCACTTACATACATGATACAAATTAAAAATCAAATGAATTTCTTCAAATCATTTGAACACGCCGCTGTGCTATTTCTAATTCTTAAATTCAACACACCAATCTATCCTTTCCTATATTAAGAAAAAAAAATTAATCTATCTTTTTTTGGTGGAATTTTGGTCGAATAACGCCACTCTCCCTCTTGGTAGAGCCAGAGGGAATGTCAGACTTTTACTGATTAAAACCCCAGCTAAGGCACTTAAAAGAGCTCTTAACACGATCCACTTGACAACCTAAACTGAATTGGAAAAGGAATGAAACTATATAGAGCCATAGCTTCGTCTCGAACAGTTCTTCACGACTGACATTTTAACACGACGTGGGAAAGCCCCAGTGTACCTTCATTTGCCCTTTGCATTCCAAACCCGCGGTGACTATTTCATACAATTAGCTACAATTTTAAAACCATAAAAATATTGATCTATGTTTTTAATAGATAAGTTTGAGTAGGTTCTCTATTTAATTTAGAATAGTCACAATATTTGCTCACTTATCAAATTAGCTTAATATTTTCCAGAATAAATCATAATATGTGTAATGTCGTATCACCGTGAATCCGCGGAAACTTTTCCTAACACAGGTTTCACGATCGTGCAAACTGTTGTACCTGTAAACATTCAGTGTCTATATATAACTATAATATACATAGACTGTGTACATACCATTATTTATAGAAGTCATTATACTTGTGTTTATTATCGGAGGCGTTCTGAATAAATTATTAATTGTTTGTTTTAAGTAAATATTTGTGTAGATTTTTACATTCATTCATGAAGTGATATAGGAGATTTTTTTTTGTTTGCGGAGAAAAATCCCTTTTTAAATATATAGTACACAATATTTCTAAGTAGCTCCCGGTTTTAATTGTTTGTGTACAGTGGCGTAGATAGATGATCGATGACCCTGGGCCAAAAAAAAATTGAGCCCCCTTTTTTAACGTGGGAAATCATTTAATAAATTCTTTTATTCTGTGTGAAGCGAAAGGGAATATCAGACTTCTGACTAATACGAGGTCCATAATTAGTGTTGCAACCTATTTTATATTTATGTTTCGAATGTGTCAAAATTTTCGCTAGTTCAATAAAAGGTGTTAATCAGGTTTAGAGCCTCTGGAGCTTACAGGCCCCAGGGCAGTGCCCCACCAGGCCCTTTGGTAACCACGCCAGTATTAATGCATGGTTCAATCGTTGCTACAGAGACTAAGTGTTTTCAACGCTCTCCAACTGTCACCACAATGTACGGTCCTGAGTGTCAGGCATTCATCGGATTCCTGCAACCCTTAATAGGTCATTGGTCCACATTGTAGGAGGTCTTTCCATTGTTCTTTGGGTGACTTTAATCTTGGTACGATTTTCCATGGTAAAAACACGACTATAATCAATTTTTCTTTCGCCAACAGGTGGTGAAATCCAGCCAGGCCGTACCTGGTCAGTGCTCTCTCTGCCGCGTGGTGCTGCCAGATGGCGCCACCTCCGTGGTGGGCGTGGAGGACAGCATCACGGTCGGCAGGCTCGTGGACAGGCTGCTGCAGAGGAGGAATCTTCTCTGTACCACCTATGATGTGCTGTTGAAGGATGGGAATCAGGTTAGTACAGATATAAAATGTGAATTCATCGGCTTCTTTTGGCATTAAGCTCTTAGACACTAGTGTAAGTGTACCGAATTCGAAACACCTTGGTACCAGTTTATCTAAACCTTAGTTTTACATAGCCCATATAAGTGTACCATATTCGGTACACTGGTGCCTGATAGGTTAAATTGCTTATTTTTTTGTAGGCAGATAGATATTCTCTTCTTCATTCTTCCTTTTTTGCTTTGCTTTTTTTCTTTTTTCCTTTTTTCTTGTTTTTCTTCTGTTCTTCTTTCAACTCTTTCAAAAAATAGGTGAAGTAAATATTATATGGGGTGATAAAATGGTTCCTTTACTGAGTATTCTGTTTCTTCACAGGGCACATCAACAACAATAGATCCATCAGCGCCATCCACGGTGCTGAGCGGTCGCGAGGCCGTGGTGGAGCGGCGCTGCGTGGTGCGCATCGAGGTGGGCGGGCGCTGCGTGGCGGTGCGCTGCCGGGCCGCGCGGCGCCTGCGCCACGTGCTGCGGCCCGTGCTGGCCAAGTACGCCGCGCACGCCACGCCGCACCGCGCCGTGCTCAGGGACGGCGTCGTGCTGCACCCCGACACCGTCATGCAGGTCACTACTATGGCTACTACCACTACCATACCAAAACTAGTTTAGCAACTTTCAAACCCTTCTTTTTTAACTCTGCTGTGATCGTTTCCACTAATTTTTCTCAATAACTACAATCAGTGATGGTTGGACCCTAACTTTTACCCCTATAGAAATAAACAAAACGATATAAAGTCCTTCAATTTCCCATTAAAAAAGGAAGATTCTCCGACCAGATAGGTATGGTCTTGTCTGAGTAACTACCTGACAGTTAATTTCAAATTGTTGTACATGTTCTAATGCGCAGAGAACTCTAATACCGCGATACAGAATTTTTTGCTTTAATTCTTATGTGGCGATATAAATGTCGCTACACTCCCATCTAAATTCTAAATGATAATATCAGATATAGTTTTTGAGGAGTTTTTTCTACTTGGGTTTTCTATGGGTCTTTTTTCTTTACTCCCACCCTGAAACCCCCAAGTAAAGAGATAGTAAAACATTTGATTTTTTTTACAGTCCTATTAACAGAAAAAATCTTTTGTACAGGAACTAGACGGTGCCCGTCTCCAGATAGTGGAAGTTTCGGAGAGCGGCGAGTACCGCGCCGCGGTGAGCGACGCCCAGAGAGATGACGACGCCGACTCGCTCAGCGACCTCGCCGTGAGGCTGCAGGACGACGCGCTGCGCCAGCAAGACGATCAGGTACATTACATCACATCACGAAAGTTTAGCTGTTAAACTGACTGACTGACATACACGGCCGTAGCTAGGAGAGGGGCATTGTGGGGCAATGCCCTACCTTGAAATCACAATGCTCTACGTCATTCTCACTCAGACGTGGATCTCTACATCCACATCTGGATTGATTTAGGAGCCCGTGATTCGAAGCATGATATTTTTTTTTACCTCCGCCCTACAGTACAATTCACGAATGATGGCGGCCGTGAAGTTAGCCTTTGCGAACGTTCGCGCATACTACACTCTTCTCGCACAAGCACGTCGCCATTTGGTTCCTAAAACACGTTACTGCGCAGCCTTCTGCGCAAACTTCACGGCCGCCATCATTCGTGAATTGTACTGTACCTGTAACCAATGCTGCCCGACTCTAGCTACAGCCCTACTGACATACCAACGAAGCTTCTATATATTATCTTTTTATATTTGTATATTAACTGTTTTTTTGTTTGTTGCAGAGTGTAAGCACAGCCAGCGGTAGTAGCCGCAGTAGTGCGGGCGCAGCGGGTGCGGGAGGCGCCCGCGTGCGGGCGGCGCTGCGGCCCGGCCCGCCGCTGCATCACCATCCCCCTGGTTAGTATTCTGACACATGACACTAATTATCAGATCAACCAACTTATAGGAAAGATCGGTTCAAAACGATTAAACATTAAATTTTAAAAGACAATATAATTAAGCTACCAGCTAAGAACCTCCGTAAAACTCGTACAAGATTTAGGTAATATAATAAAAAGAAGTTCTTATGTCTAAGTAAAGTTGTGGTGTCTACTACAATAGTAATTATACTAATTATATACGAGATAGCTTTCAAAGTCTAAATTTAAATAACTTATGTACAACAGCAGCTAACAAAGTTCTCTCTCTCCAACAGATTTCCTAGAGAATCTCCGTTCCACGCAGCGCGCGCGACTGGGGCAGGCCGCGTCCCCGCCGCCCCCCTCGCCGCCCGCGTCTCCGCCCCCCTCGGCGGGCCGCACGCCGCCGCCGCTGCCGCCCAAGCCCAGCCAGCGCGCGGCGCCCACCGTGGTGTGAGCCGGCCGCGCCCGCAGCGCCCGCTCGGCACGGAACTAGCGCAGCCCGGTGTCGCCCGCTACAGGCTACACTCTGGTCAAACTCGCCCCGGCTACAGGACATTCAAGACATGATACTATTTGTCAATAAATTGCTGTCCTTAGCTTGAACAACCTCCTTTAGTAAGGTTTTTGGCGCGTCTTTATTATAATTCTGAGTTTGCATGTGCACAATGATTTTCTATTATTTGCACTAAAGTAGCGAATTTGTGAAAAAATTTGCTAAAAATTACATTCTTGCATAAGTAACAATATTTTCTGTAAATAGCCTTAGTAAGGATGTCAGAAAGTGAAGGATGTTTTGTAAATATTGCGGCTGCTGAGCTGATTATATAAATCTCATAATTTAACAGGTACAAAGTTTTTGCCATCGGATTATGTCCCTAATGTTATTGGGACAAGGGTGATATTACATTGGGATATAAGAAACTTTACCTAGGCTATGTAATTCTAAAGATTTTAACATTGATGGCATATTACCAGTGTATTATAAATAACCATATTTCTAATAGCTTTTGCGAAAAAAAGCACAGTTTTTTCTAATAAAAAACAATACCCTAGTATTGATATTGTTACTTTTGTTTTTTACATCTAAGCAGTTCAGTTATATTTCAATGTAAAAAAACACCCAGTAAAAGCAACGCTAAGAGCATAGTACTAAGTGTACATTACTTAACATTATTTGTAAATACAATATTTGTATTACTTTTGGTGCCTTCCATAGATATAAGACACTAACTTATATTCAATCAAAGTTACTGATATTCTGGTGTGTTCCACTAGCCATTGGGAACAAAATCTACTTCGTAGCTCTAAAAAACTGAAACAATTTCAAGGAATACTCCAAACTACCAGTTCCCTGTATACGAATGAAAAAGAAAATTGTGAATTAACTTCATTACACATTATATTTACTTCGTAATTCTAAAGTTGAAGCAGGAAAATACAGACGCATTTATGTATATTTTACTTGAGTGTAAATAAATAGGTAGAGGAGTTAATAAAATGTAAAAATCATTAAAAATATTGTGTATATTATTTAGACTGAATGAATTATGAAAATCACTTTATTGATTAAATAGAGACAAATGAATTTTGAACATGGTTTTTAATTTCGAATACTTGAATCTACTTGCCCTTAAATATCCTCTAATATTCAAAAAACAAAATGCACAACGTTTGGTAAGTATGCAAATCCAAAATGAAAAAGCTTTTATTATTAGGTGACATAGGTTACACAAAACAAAAAAGCTTCTGGCAAACCACGGAACATACGAAAGAGGATGGTAAAGTGTTAGTTAACACTTAACACACACTCGAACTTGGTACGACGGATTTGGTCCGACCGTACCAAAGTCGTGCGTGTGTTATGTTAACACTTTAAAGAGAGTTTGTTATTCATTCGATGGGTTAGATATACTACTCAATAGAAGCGTAGCTAGGCGTGAGCGCAGTGGGCCGTCTCCGTCGGTCACGCACCCAAAATGGCCTCGTACATACGAGGGCTATTATAAGAGAACGATGGTTTTTTTTTTTTATAAATGATAGGCTCGTATTTGACGACTATTTCACCCGATGGTAAACGACTACATGTCAAACACTGGGTTGCGACAATCACTGTCTCATTTTCGAATTCATGAAAGAAAAGGGCCTCGCTGATGTGCCTAATTCACCCATGTTTAAATTAGTCCACGCTACGCTCCTGCTACTCAACAGATATCTAGGAAGGCAGCTCTAACATATTTCTCTATTGTTGGCTGGAGTGACCACCACAAGGAAGCTGAGAGACGCAGCGCTGGAAAGACACGGAGGTGGACCATACACCTGGTGGGGTCTGAATCTGATGCGAGACTCACAGAACAGGTCAATGCAGCGACAATTGTGGGAGGCCTATATCCAACAGTGAACAATGATGATGTTGAACCAGTTACAGGCACTAAGCCACTCTTAAAATATATAAAATTCTAAACCCAATGCGGTCTCAGGTTGGCCACTGTAAATATAACCTGGACAAACAAGACATCTCCTAGCTATCACAAATACTGTATGTATATGTGCAGCCGCCATAAGCTGGGTACAGACATCGCGAGGTGTGCGTCTCGAATTGTTCGTCTCGTCTCGTCTCGCATGCCTCGGGTTGTGTGGACGAGTTTGCACACACACGTTGCGAACGCCGTCTCAGTACGAGCCGTGCGCTCCGTGTGGACGGACAGATGTGGTTTGTGTTTTCTACTGACGAACACTGCGCCGTGGTTTGCGTGCTCAGCTTGAGCATGTGTCGTTAGGGATGCACGCATAGCCAATGCGAGGCAAGCCTGACGAACCATTCACGGCACACGCCTCGCGATGTATGTACACGTCTTTACACGTCTCCTTTGCTACCCACCTTGTATAACCACCTGCATCGTCTCTTCTCTAATGTTCTTGGTTGCTAGAATCGACGATACTATATGATTCCTGTGTTCTGTGGACGATACAGTCAATTGACACGGAACAAAGGGATTTTCGAATACACTTGATTTGACTTCAATCTCTGCCGCTGAAACGTAGATGATCAGAAAATGATCTTTGCATACACTTTTGGACCATTACATACACAAAATATTTATTTATATAGAAAAGCATTTTAAATTTCGAAGCTACAGTGCCATCTATTTGCATGTGGGTTAAACTCACAGATAGCAAACTAAGTTACAAATCAATCCAACAGATGGCGTTCCTAGAACTCAAACTGTGCTGTTACCATCTGATCTGATCTCCATCTTCCTTTTATTCTGCGCTAGCTTCTGCTAGCGGCTTCGCTCGTATGCAGGTAGAAAATTATTCCGAAGGAGCATACTTCTGCGATAAAAAATATTAGCATACTTTTTTTTTTCGTTGGGAAAAATCATCTTATGACAACCCCCGCTCTTGGGCGAAGCGGGAGATAGTGTCAGACTCTCCGTCGCGCCGTCGAAGATTTGGGCTTGGTCCGGACGGTTACCGGACGGCCGGACAGCGAGCTACCCATTGCTCACTGTCCGCAAGCCCGCGCCTACGGTGGCTAGAAATCGGGATCGGAATCCCGGCGGCGGCGGCGAGAGCGTCGTTGTCTGATGCGGTCGGCCTCCTCCTTAGCGAGCATGACTGCTACGCAGATTAGCATACGTTCGTCTTGAACATGTTCTGCTAAATTTCATCCAAACCCAGTCATTCAGATGTGGAGTATCAAACACACACCCGTACATAATTATAAACTTTCGCCTCATATGATTTTGGTTATGTGAATTCCTTTTAGAAATGTGTGCTAGTCTATATATTTGCAATTATCTTTAGGATTTTTCTCGCACATTTAGGCAAACTAGATAGGTAAATTTTTGCTGGACGACAATGCTTTGATTTACTACCATGGAAAGCCATGAATAGATAGCTATCTGATAGATATTATTCACACATTTATAGAGGATTAAATCAATGCTTATTTTTTATTACCAGAAAAACGACCTGTAAACAATTTACACTACACTTTATTTACAAATCTACAACTCATTTATCAGCTATACCAGCAACAGGCGCTGCCTTCGCCGCACCAGCTTCTACTTGCTTCGTCTCCTCACTTTCCACCTTCACAACTTCCGGTTCAGGTTCCGGCATCACCCTCGTCAACTTGGAGGCTTCCTTGGGCGGGGTCCAGTCTGGGATGATCTTCTCATGTATGCGCCAGGTTCCGTACAGATTGGACAGGTGTTTTTCAAAGACTATGTATTCCAGGACGTCCTTGGCTAGGATTTCGCTGCCGTGTATAAGGCGGCCGAAACGATCATAGACGGCGAGCTGTTGGCGCGTGTGGAAACGGACCGTCAACTGAAAAATAAGCATTTTATTTATGATTTTGAACTCTATTATACTAACTATAGTCTGTCTAATAAGTTAAACGACTTGGGTAATTATTAGGATTTAATTAAATCTGATGTAGTCAACACGGGTTCAATAATCAAAGTTGATTAAGAGATAAGGATCATTGTTTACTAACAGAAGAACCTTATGAAAAGTCCCGAATATAGATATTTTTAAATGATTAAATAGTATACAAAATTCCCAAGTCAGTTGACTTATCAGACAGACTATAATATATGTAAGTCAGAGCTGTCGCTTCATGAAGGTTAGAAAAGAGGATGACCTCAACATAGTGCGAATAAGGCTTAGGCAGACTGGTATTATGATGACATCAAAATTTCAAATCCCGTAATTAGAGACACAATAGACAGACAAAGAAAGAGTGAACGCCGGAATTTGCTTGGGGTTTAATGAATTAAAAAAAAAAACAGCTTACATAAAAATTTAAGCCAAAAAGTAATAAAACACACCTGTCCAAAAATATTCTCCTTGCTGACAACATCAGTGCACCGAGCATGCACCACTCTCGGAGGCTCCAGGGACTCCAAAAACTTCCACCGAATAGTCTTCAACTGACTGTTATGCCTGAACTCAGGGTACGCCTTCTCCGTCACATATAACCTTAGAGCCCTCTTATCATCATTGGCTAGACTCTCATGGGCCTTGATATAAGTATCCTGAGCTTGAATAACAAATTCCTTTTGGTCAAACTCTTCCTCAAAAGATTTGATCTTGCGTATTGCCATCATGGATTTGGATTTCTTTTCAAGTAGTTGTACAGCTTGTTTGGCTCGGGTTGTGGATACTAAGGATGCTTTGCCGTCTCCCTCTGGTGGGATATAGGGCTCGAAGACTCCACCTGAAATATTATAAAATGATTATGAAGATTTGATATAGTATGTGCTAGATGACTATGGAATAAAGTACATTGACCTGTTCCTAATATCTCTGAAAACCCAAAAAACAAACAATGAACTGCTTTTCATTGCTAGATCATGTAAAGGATCACAATATATGTTGATTCAAGACAGTGTTGTGTGTATGAAACGAATGTCATCAAATGTATGAGGCCGTCAACAATGATTGTTATTCGATGGTTATCTGGTGCCTACCTTAGAGCATCACACCCAGGTCAGACAGTCCTGGTGCTAAATTGTGAGGAGACCCAACCCTATTTAATGGGAGCAGGGACAGATAATTCTGCTGGTCACTAAGCACTTAACAAAAGGATTACTCGAGCTACAGTCTAATATAAAGTTTTTAGCCAGTAAACGGTGATAGCCTGATAGCACATAATAATATCAAAAAATTTTTCACTGAAAGTGAAACTACAATGCTGCTGTGAGTTGCAAAGGCTACTTTGAACCTGTAAAAACGCACTATTTCATTCTGCACACCTGAGTTTTAAATAATTTAGCACTTTTTTTATAGTATTACATTATACTTATTTAAAAACTGAATTTGTACACAACATTTTGAGTCATAATAGAGTGATCTCAATAATATTGTAATTGTAAGCACCAATCCACACGAACCTGTCGCAGAAATGTAGAAAGGCCGCTCCATCCAGGGCCTCGGCGGTAGAACGCCTCTTTCTTTCATCTTCTGCCTGATTCTTTGCGGACTGAGCGCACTGATATCTTCGTTAGGGTTTGGCAGTTCCACCTTGAGGACCTTCTGAGCTCTCAACTTCTTGAACTTCGGGATATAATGCTTAGTTGTCGTGGTACGAGCTGGCTGGGTGAAAATTGCGGGGGCTATGCGAAGAGCACCCATCTAGAAATTGAAAAGCAGTTTGTTTTTTATAGCCACTAATATTGCAAAGAAGATCTAGGATCTTCTAGCCATTGAAAAACACAAACCTTTGATATTAATGAGTTCGCCATTGTATATTGTTATAATGCTGCTATTCAATATATAAAGAATAGCAATTTTCCTTCCACTATTTTGAATATTTACACATTTCTCAGAAAATTCTAATTATGTATAATCAATTTTCTTATCAATAGGTAGTTATAACCTAAAATCAAAATAAAAGGAAAGGAAGGAAGACATCACAGATTATTAAAAGTCGTGATCTTCTTCCTCTGTTTCACTCAAATGATTATTCCTTTTCTATCTTTGTCTAATGCTCAACATGACAACTTTTCTTGGAGTGAACGAAGAAACATAAATAAAACATAACACATGATACGTTTATTGTAATCAAAAATATTAATTAATATAAATTATAAAATAATATTATTTTGTTAATTTTGTTTTATCAAAAATATAAATAAATATTTTTTCCACAGATTTTTTTTTCTTAATGTCTGTTCGTACAAATTCCTATGCCAGCGCAAGTCATATGTTTATGAACAAAAAATGTCTATGGTGTTTTGTTTTTTCTGCCATTTTTAGTCAAATACTTTCCATTCAAATTGTGATTTTTTAATAAAGTGATACAAAATTTATCAAATTTATTGTGTCGTCTTTTAAAATATTTTTATACTTATTAAAACTTAGATTGTGCTGATATATATCATTATTGTAAATTTTTATCGGTTTGGCTTTTGAAGCGTTTCTGTCTTCTAGGAGCCATAAACGTGCTTGCTTCTGATATTTTACATGAATATAAGTAAATCTCAGAAACTGTTCGTATCGTTTAGATTCAAAGTCATCAACAGAATAAACTAGAAAGGAAAACGCTCTAGCAGATTTGAATCGATCGTCTCGGATCAACCGGAAATCCGGCGACTCCATAGTCCATACACGTTGTCTCTAGCACAGGGGAATAGAGACCGCGCAGCGTTTCTTTCTTTTCTGAACAGGCGCAGTCCTAGAGAACTCGCAAAAGGAGTAAAAGGCTCCTACATAACCTGTCACTACGTAAGTATCAGTGCACATACTACTTTATAGCGTGTCGTTGCTTTGTTCGATATTGAGAATCGTGAATCTTAGCTCCTTGGAGTCCTTGCTGAGTCATAGCCAGGTGATCTCGTTATCACTCAGGTTGTGGAATATTCCTTTAGGACTTGTTCAGCGCTCCCGTCTATTTAGAAGTAAGTGGATCGCGTTTGGACGCCATAACAGTAGGACGAAGGGTCGAGCCTGGGGTTGCGTGGCGCACCGCGGCCGATGACCTTATAACGGAATGGACCTTTATTAATTGCCACGTGTTTTTCTTTTCAGCAATATATTGTATGAGTCAGAAGGTAGAAAAACCAGTATTATCGGGTCAACGGATCAAGACCAGAAAAAGAGGTAATTTATTTTTTTATACTTATTTTCACTTAGCGTGTTGGATACTTGCCCAGATTCCTTGTTTGCAACTTGATAAGTTGTCTACTCTTGTCTGAAGTAATTCGCACATGTTTCGTAAAGACGCGAGCTTGTGGCGTAAACATCGTGTCGTTAATTTTAATAACGTTTACCTTGGCCGTGACACTGTCCTACACAATATTTTTAGCCATGTTTCTTTGTAGAATGTTGTTGGTAATCTTAAGGGATATAGGTCACATGTACTACAATTTGTTTCTCACAACCACTTCAGTGAACCATGAGTACCTTTCAATTTTATCTATTATCTATTATACATTCGTCATGATTATTATTAATTGGGAGTATTATTATTTTGTCAATAATTGTCATTGTTATTGTAATTAACACTTAAATTCTTCCTGTTAAATTTCATTACCAATAATAATATTATAATTCCATGCAATAAAAACAAAACAAACATGCATGGTAAATATTTTTCATCATAACTTATACATACTTATTTTTTTTAAACCTTTTCAATCTTGCTAATCAACAGTAAACAACCTTCAAAATCTTAGAAAATGTACTTGAAAAACAATTCAACTCAAACAATAGTTGTAACAAATTCCCACTCATGTCAACATCCCAGCGAAACCTCAATCTATGGTACAAAGCTACATTTTTATTGTCATTGACAATTGATGTATTGAGCTTATGAACGGTTGAATCATCTGACCTCAATCCTAATTGAATTGACTTTCTCTTGGCATTTGAAACTGTAAAGTGATGATAAGTTGTTTTTCTCAAAATTATTATATTCTTGGTGGATTATACCAAGTACCTAATAAATATGGCAAGTGTGTAACCCGGAATTATACCAAAGGAACTAACTACCATGAATAGTCTTGTCTTCATACCAGTGGTTTGATCTATTTGGCATAATTCATTGTCAAACATATATTTAAGTAAATATAGAGACATTTTTTTTTTTACCATTGCAAACTGATCTTTAGCATTCAGCAAATGAGAAACCTATCTTTGGTTTATTATATTTCTTTATCCTTCCTATGTGACAGCAGGCATCTTTCATTTCAGTAAAATGAATTATCAATCACTTACCCCTGATTTCTAATTCAAGCATTTGAAGTTAAGCGTCTCTCAAATTTACACATGACAAACATGTTTCTACTACGAAACTCAATCAAGAGACTGAAAAGAGCAAATTTGCTACATGACTAAGGAGAGTTGAGGCAGTGGCTTTAACCCACCAAAACTGCAACCTATCTGATTTTAGTCAACTAGTCTGATCACAGATTACATAAAAGAATAAAAATCCACATGTTTAACTCAAAATACTCAATTCTGCAACCTACCATGACTTTGGATGGTATTCTAATCTTTTTGTAACCTGTCATAGTGTTTTGAGTTCATCTTTACACACAACTAAACTAACATTATAGAAAGAAAAATCATCCTTATTAACAACTTACTTTCTTAGTCAACCTTGACTTCATTTTCTCAGCTTGCCAAGGTTCACTTGGCTGCATCCTTAGTGCCATTACAAAAAACGATAAATCTTGACTGACCTCATTTCATACTCATTCTGGAACATTCTATATTGTTCTTTGTGTTGTCAATGGTCTTGCTTTCTTTCAGGACTAAACAAAAAGGGTTCAATGACCTTTTGACAATCAACATATTATTGTGGTTGATTGATCAATATTGATTAAATTACAATCTTTTTAATACTGTTTGGAAGTAATTAGCTAAGCTAGAAGTTGCAAAACAAAATAAAACTCAATTATTTAATTAAAACCTCGATATTTTTGTTCAGCCAACTGAATGACCTTAATATTTATCTAGAATCTAGAACAATTCCTTTTATTACAAAGTCATTGTAATTGCAATGAAAATAATGTGTCGTAAATACGTAACTAAATTGCTGACCAGTAGTTATTTCAATTGTTGTGACAGACCCTTGTCAGAAACAACTTGGACTTTGCTCTGGACAATAACCTCAATACAACTACAATTATATATTTTTAAACTGAGCTAACATAGAATAGAATGAACTCACCACACCACACAGCTAAGTACATACCTAAGTATTTTTATTTATTTATTTAAAAAACTATTTATGTACACACAAAAATAACAGAGACAGATAATACATAAGAGACGTTAGTACAAAGGTACTGCTTATTTCTAAAGAAATTTCTTCCAGCAGACCTGCGAAAGGAGAAATCAAAAAGAAATGTAGACCATAGTGTAAAAAGCAAAAGAATGTGTGAAGTCTTAATCCAAAGTATTCTATAATTAAATATAAAAATAATATATAACTTGTACTATAAATATATATCAAATATTATACAACATAATACATACAATAGGTATATAATTTTTTTGTTATTTATCCTCAAACATATTTGAAGCTTTGAATGCGTTTTTATTTCTTGTGTCTTAAAGAAAACTAGTCACTGGCTTCGCCTGTGTGAAAGTAACTTTCTCCATTCAGACTTTGGACCCCTGTTACTCCTTTAGGGTGTGAATTTCGGAAAATCCTTTCTTATTATTTCATCATAAAAAGTGCCTCAGTGGAATTTTAGTATTTTTCGTAATAGGGTTTGAACTGGGCATATAAGTCAGTAAGTGACTCAGACTTTTTTAACCTTTCAATCGTGGAAATTACAGACACAATTGAAAGACAATAGGTGCGCGAACGGCGTTCCGGCGTTCGCTTGGGGTATAATGAATTAAATATACAGATTTTCCGACGTAGAAAGTAGGTACGATATATCATACCAATCTACCTTGTAGACCTTTGAATAACATCCCACTATCCATTCTATACTGAACTATCTACGAACCTTTCAATTTTGACGATTTCGATTTTTTGTCACGAAACAATGTACCTATGTGCCCAGCTGTGTATTACACCCAGTCGGTTGTCTATTGTGTCAGTAAAAAACTTCGCACAGCTACCTGCACCAGTCTCCAAAGCGCCATTATTCTTCCCCAATAGACCAATATTATTATTTTTCTTTGAGAGCTACTTTGGAATGTGTAACTAGCATCAGTTTTTGACTTCGAAAAGGTGATATGAAAGATAAGGGAGTTAGTAATAGTGTGATGGGTGACAGGACAGAATGAATGGAAAAAATCGTGTTGCGCCCACCCCAAGTAAAATGTGGGTTTAAGAAGGGCGGAATGAAAAAGAAATGCTTTGATTCTCGATTCTTGTATTCTCAGGACGCGTCTAACTTAAACGCACATTACTTTTGGTCGAAGAAGTATTTTTTGCGCATTACCCTAATTCTTTTTCTAAAATAAAAGTAGCTATGTTATTCCTTGTAGCTGCTATGAAGAAAGTTTTACCTTCGCCAATTTATTTTAAGGATTTCCAAGTTAAACTTAGTTTTGAAGTCCATGTTCGATACTGAACTTTTTTTTTCTAATTGATATAAACTAGTGCTTGACTTCGATCCCACCTAATGACAAGCAGTGATGTAATCTCTGATGGTGAGCCGCACTAGTTTATTAAGAGCCTTTTCACTTGCTGAAATACCTACCTACGTGTTCAGTAGGCATTTGTTACTCTTCGAACTTGAAAAACTAGTATACAGTGTCACCAAAAGCTAGCTATAAAAGTGTGTTTAATTAATTAAACTATAAATAAGGTTTAATCTACCCTATTAGAGTCAAGGGAGCAGGCCTGTCACGGTGTGGACAACCTGATATTAATTTATGCTAAGTATTGTAGGAATTAGCTATTCGATACAAACTTGATATTTCGTTAGTGGAATTTTACCATGAATACCATAAATATCTTCTAATAAACCGACTTCCAAATAAGGAGGTTCTCAAGTCGTTTGAATGTTTTTTTGTTTATAAATCGTGTCACGTGGTTTGTGATCGCACTCCTCCGAAACGGCTCGACCGACTTTTATGATATATATATTTTTTTTTATATTTGGTAAATGGAAGAATTTGTCGTTGATTATGTATTTTTCATCGATTTTAGATTAAACCACAATAGGGTAGTTTTCAGGGTCAAAATAATTACATTTTAGTTAGTCCGTATTTTAGACTATAAAAAAATATTGGATAAGTATTTTTTTCTTTTTTCGATTAAACAAAAAATCACAAAGATATAGCCCATTAAAGTTACGTGTGACGTCACCTCGTGCGAAAAAATGCAGCACGGCGTGACGTTACACGTAACTTGAATAGGCTATATCTTTATCATTTTTGGTTTAATTTACAAATAAAAAAATACGTGTCCCTTATTTTTGAATAATCTAAAAGTCGGTGTGATTACATTTTTTACGGCAACTAGCCTATTGCTATAGGATAGTGAACGTGACAGCTGTCGGATTCATACAATGTAGGTACCTATCCTTTTCTCTCATGCTAAAAATTTATATCTTCGTCCTGCTTTCATCTTACCCATGCTATCTCAAAAATACCTTATGTAGATCGTAAAGCATTTTTCTCCCCACTATTTTTTAACTGCGATTACGGTATTATTGTTTCGATTTATACTTACGTTTGATTTCTTTGATGAATAATTTATGGCAAAATAAAACGAGTAAATAATAAAAATAAGTGTCAGCCAGTGACTTGAATAGAACCACGAACCTTGACCAACATTTTGGAGGTTCTCGCTAGACGGCTAGATCAGGGGTTTAATTCAGAAAGCGGTACTTCTGGACATGCTTGTAATGTTAGGTTCCTTTTTCTGGAGCCCTGACCCTATTTCTGAATGGTGGTATTCTATTTTTTTTATTAAAGTATTTAAGAATGTAAAAAAATGAAAGAATCAAATTAATTCTCCCGATATAATTGCCTTGTCTCGATATAAGGCATAGCTTCTACAAGCCAAACTTCAACAAAAACGAGGTGCGAAAATCTATCTTAGAAACATGGAAACGCTTGAAATATGAATTGTACATACTCCATAACTTTCTGGCATCCGTCGCGCTTCGCTGAGCGCGACCTTTCTAGAAAGAACCTTGTGTATAGGTCGGGGATGCTATAAACATTTGCGGATCTGCCTCTGTATATATTTCTTTTTTATCTACACTAATATTATAAAGAGGTAATTTATTTTTTTGTTTGTACGAGGTACCTACAAGAGCCTTATGCTCTAAGAAACAGTTGTCGCGATTATTAACAATTTTTATGTTATAAATTCTATTATAGTGTTAGTACGGTTAGAATTCCAAACGAGGTTGGATAGTGACGTCAATCTTTGCATTGGACACAAATAGTGCTCCGAAGAGCACGACACTGTTTCCATATCGATTAAAAATTCAAATAGGTTCGTTTATGTGGAATCGTATGATTTATTCGTTTTTCTATAGAGATTTTTATCTTTGTTAATCTTTCACCCTTTTGTCTGACCCAGATAAGAAGAGTTGAAATGAGAAATACTATTCGATACATTATCATCTAGCGTTGCATAGCCTCTCCTAGAGAGGAGCTGGTGAATGTCACATGTCATCGAATTTTTGGTTCTAGGATATGGCGGTTTTATTATCATCTACTTCCAAATTGATAATTTAGTTTGCTTATAAATCCATGATCAGCTTAGTCATATCTTGTTGGTCATGCGGCTAATCGATTGGACTTGCCCACAAAGTTGCATTGAGAGATTCTTGGAACGTAATAAAGCCTGATGATTACATAAAACAAAATCACTTCGGTATAGGAGTAACGGGGTGTCTAATTTCATGTGATTTTTTTTTCAATTCTGTTCAAAATATTTTGTTGTCCCCCGCAGTTTCAACCGCTTCTAAGGATTGCTTCGTTCCTATTGGTCTTAGGTTTCATAGAACCCCGATTTCTAAATTAAGCATTTGAAGTTGAGTATTTCTGAAACTCTAGCTTAAAAACCTGTGAAAATTGGCAATAAAGCAAGCTTTGAGACGTTCGACACATAATGCTCAATTCAGAAATCTGCCCTTAGTCTATCTCAATAGTGTGTTATCCAACCCTAAAAGATTTTTTAAATTCGAACTCGTACTTCTTGAGATTAACGCCTTTCAACCCACCAAACAACTAAACTTCAGCTTTATAACGTTAGTCTGTATGTCAGTTGACTGAAATAATAACAGATTAAATTCAGTAGACTTTTGAAAAACTTCTATCCTTAGATTCTTCCCTTTAATATTCTTGTGAATACCAAAAACTCTTTGCAATTCAATGTAGTGACATTTGAATAAATATTGCTAGTAGCCACCTCCGATTCAGAATAATAAGTCGTATATTAATCTAAAATTTTCCTGTTTACATCCATTTTCCTGGTCGTTTCTCGATCGAATTATTATTGGTCTGCTTGGCAGCAAAATGGTAAAGGGACGAAATGAATGACGAAGGGATGGAATGGGAAGGGGGGGGTACGTAGGAATTGAAAATTACTACCTACGTCTGTAGCCGAAGGCTTTGAATCTGATCCTTTGTCTAATTAGCTTTCCTTCTGGATATTAAAATGGCGGCGCTCTTTTTAGGGTTCCGTACCTAAAAGGAAAAAACGTAACCCTTATAGGATCACTTTGTTGTCAGTTCGTCTGTCCGTCTATCTTTCAGGACCCTTTATCTCGGAAACGCATGGAGGTATCGAGTTGAAATTTAAACCATATACTCAGGTCTGATACGGCCCTTATGTCGCAAAAAACGTGTATTTCGACACCCTCAATGGAATCAAAATTCATATTCAGGAGTCGGGCGACGTCGACGGGTATTTCCCGTTGACTCTTTTTTTTTTTTTTTTTTTTTTTTTTGGAATTTGGCATGAAGCAATGTCTCATAGTAAAAAAAAAATTGAAAAAAAAATTGTAGTTGTCACAAAAAAAAATTGCGATTTATGATATAAACTAGTGCTTGACTGCGATCCCACCTGTTAGTAAGCAGTGATGCAATCGTTGATGGTGAATCACACTGGTTTATTAAGAGCCTATTCATTCTAGCCTTGAAGACACCGGAATTATAAATAATCGAACGGGAAATTGTTCGAATCCTTCGATGTACGCGGTATAAACGACGAGGCGAAACGCTTAGTCTGGACCATAGAGGTGTTAACAACGTAAGGGTGGTCAGGAACTCAGGACACTCGCCGTACTTCGGGTTGTCCGATGATAAAAAGTGATCACACTCCAAAATTCATCTTGTAAAAACATCAAAAGGCTGGCTTGCCTTACCCTATTCTTTCGCTTGATATTGACGGAAAATCTGTGGAAGTAGCGATTCTTAGTCTCTTACGTAACTAAATATTGAGCGTTTGTTACATATAGGCAAGTGAGGCTTCGTTTTATAAGGTCGCCCATCGCCTCATATTGCTTTTCGCGCCTGACGATGTAGCCTCACCCTGACCGAATGGTCTCGTAGAGAGATTTCTCCCTTTACCGTGACCCTAGAACGGAAAGAGCAACTGAAGGAAAATACTCTGTAGAAGTTTGACATTCTTTCTCGCTCCGTCCAGAGCGGGAGAACTTACACTGATGATTTTTCACCTGAGAAAAATTGGTTCCTTCGTGCTCCTCTACAATTTGCTCTTCCGGCCTTCAATTTAACTTGCAACAGCATAAGTATAGCATAGCATATTCAACCTTATAATAGCATTGCGTAATGTTCCCACTACTGGAACTCGGACCTTCTCTCTAGGGCAGGGAATGGACCGTAATCCACCACGCGGGTCCAGTGTGAAATGGTGGATACTTGCAATACATTCTTTGACTGGCATGTTGGTCTAGTGGTTAGTGGCCCTGACTGCTAAGCCGGAGGTTATGGTTTCGACTCCCACCCAGGACAAATGTTTGTGTTATGAGCATGATCATTTGTTCTGTGTCTGGGTGTAATTTATCTATAATATTTATGTATTTAGAAATAATATAAGTGTCTTTATCATTTAGTGCTCATAGCACAAGCTCTGTTTAGCTTGGGACTAGATGGCGGTGTGTGATAGTTGTAGTGGAATATTATTATTATTCTATAATATCATCTGCCACAATAATTGCCTTATGTCTGAACCCCATTTCTAAACTCATCGCAAAACCATTCGATCTGACCTGTATTCTTCGCTACAAGAGCACATAAAACACAAAGCTATCATGCTAAGTGATATTATAGGCCAGCGAGTGCCATTAGCTCAACACGGCCGTTCCGTAACCCCGTAATATTCCACCGGTGCTAACAACATGTAACGGTATTTTTATACTAGCGGTACTTGCAGTGTTGAGTCTGTTGCGCGCTTATATGGAAGCTTTGCTTTTTTTTTAACGAGCTTTCTTTGAATTTGGAATGTTTTCTCGACTTTCCAAATTCGAATGTTTTGTTTTATTCTATAAGCTTTGCTTTAGCTTTGCTTTTTTTAATGAGCTTTCTTTGAATTTTGAAGGTTTTCTCGACTTTCCAAATATGAATCTTTGGTTTTATTCTTCAACTAGCTGACCCGGCGAACTAAAAACTTCTACAGATTTATTATGTATAGATTGTGAGACTGATTTCAATTTTAATGACTATAATGTTTAGGTGAGCGGTTCAAACAAAAGGTTTAGAAATCAAAATGTAATCAATTTTTTTTACTGGTCTAGTGGTTAGTAGCCCTGACTGCTAAGCCGGAGGTCGTGGGATTGATTCCCGCCCAGGACAAATTTTTGTGTCTGGGTGTAATTTATCTATAATATGTATGTATTTAGAAATATATAAGTATGTTTATCAGCTGTGTAGTACCCGTAACACAAGCCCTGCTTAGCTTGGGACTAGACGACGTTGTGTGATAGTTGTGGAATATATTATTTGATTTGCTCTATTTGTATACGTAAATGCTGTAATGTAAATACAGCATTTACACGTCTATTATTGACAGAAACGTTAGTGTAAGACCTCATAAAATATAATGTGTTTGTTTGTGTAGTGATATGCCATTTACGAAAAATAAAAAAAAATTGGCCCGCTCTTTGTTTCGATCTTGACCGACTTGTAGAAACCGTGTGTACCAGAATTTCCATGATCATAAAGAGGATTTTGTATTTGGAAATTCAAGTTAAAAGCAAAGCATAATAATCAGCCTTTTTAATATTCCCACTGCTTGGACTCTGGCCTCCTCTCTAGGAGAGGGAATGGGCGGTAATCCACCACGCGGGCCTAATGCGGGTTGGTGGATGTCACATGTCTTCGAAATTTTGGTTCCAGGACATGCCGGTTTCCTCACGATGTTTTCCTTCACTGTTTTGAGATCTGGGGTCAAAAGCCTACGTAAATACTAAATGTTCCTTCGAAAACATGTGTGATATTATGTTTTACCGGTTAGGCAATACTGGTTGACCTTGTTTCAATCAAAAGTTTAATCTCACTGACAATCTCAAACATCTCCCCATCTTTTTATTGTTCAGGTAATCCCCAGGCAACAAGTTAACCGGTACCAGATTCTTAACCTTGTCAAAAAAAGTAATTGTGGCTAAAAATAAGTTAAATACTAAATTAGCATCTATGTAAATTAGTATTTGCCGTTCAGTTTTAGCTCACAAACCTTTGATGTGAATCATCTTTTAATTCCTGGTACGGCTAAAATATTTGATTAAAACCTGGTTTAACCACAAAAAAATTGAGTTGGCTTTATTTTTGCTACACTTTTTGTATTGTATTTTTAAAAAGTCTAGATTCTGTTAGCAGTTTCGTCTGCATGAAAGCAGGAAATGTAGTGATAAATTAGCATTCTGCCGGTGGAAGAGTTTTCAGAAACGGTTCAGTAGTTTCAGGTTACCTCTTACATACAAACTTAGCATTTTTCTACTTTATAATAATATAGTATAGATTTTTGTGTTTTTTTTTTGTTATTAGTTATTCACGTTAGTATAGGTACTACTGCTTACATCCTTTGCCCAGAATGTTCTCCTTGATGATTCTTTACTTGCTGATAGTACCAGCAATAGCTCCATAAATGTTCGGATTAGAGCTGCTGTATGCCTAGCCAAGTTACGACCGTTTTGTATCGAATCTCTTTCTACAGTCTGTAACGCCTCCGAATCCTTTGTTCTGACCACGTGACTTAACATTGAGATGTCATTCCCAGTTATTTGAGGTTTTCTAACGCTAGTGTTAACGATTGTAGATTTTTCAACTTGGCTAAGCTGGTCTCGTGTCTTTTACCGTAATTGCCCTCGACTTTTCTTTCATAACATTTTTTTTAATAGCCTATACTGTCCCACTGGTGTGCAAAGGCCTCCCCCAACTTTTTCCAAATATTATTTTTTCATATCATTTGCCAGTGACAATTCCGTTCCATCAGGTTGTCACCAGCCACAGAAGTCATCCTTCCTTACTTACATTGTTGCTTTATTAAGTATCTAATTTATTGCCTCTCAAGCTATTTATCAGTTGTTATCATAATACATACAAACACGTGGATGTTAAATTCAATGTCACACAGTTTTTTAGACCTAGTAACGTTTGAAGATCTCTTTATTTTGCTTCTTCAAGCAAAATGGGATTTCCGGTACAGTCCGGACGAAACGTATAAAAGATAACAAAAAAATAAAAACTTGCCGACAAGCAAATCCTGTTGCTTTGTCCCACGTTTCTTAAAACGGAAATCAAACTCGTTTTCAAAAGAAAACGGTTCACCGCCAATTAGGAGGGACGATGAGCTTATACAATGACTACCTTCTACCAGCGTCTACGCACGCGTGAGACTAGGGCTTTTCCGTACACCTCTACCGCCCTCCCCCTTTTCAAAGGTGAATTTTGGAACATCATCTCTTAGGGTGTTTTTAATATCGTGTGGAATTCATCACTCCTGCATTATATCCCGCATGCAGAAAATTTCAATTATTATTACTTAGCCCACACTGTCCCACTGCTGGGCAAAGGCCTCCCTCCACTCCTTCCAACGATCACGGTTCCCCGCTTTCTCATTCCAGTTCTTAAGGAAGCCATCCAAGTCATCCCGCCATCTCCATCGTGGTCTGACTCGGCCCCGCGTCGCTGTGTCCGGGCATCAATCCAGCGTTTTACGCGCCCACAGCTCGTTAGACATGCGGTAGACATGTCCTGCCCAGTCCCATTTAAGTTGGGCAGCCTTTTGAGCCACATCAACGATTTGCGTTTTGGAGCGCAGTGTTTCGAACATGATCTGTTAATTTAACTTCAAAATGCAAAAAAAGAACGCGTGTATGAAATGCACATTTGCGAGGGGCAATCCCGCAGGCTAGATGCGCCGGCAATATTGCTATGAAGTGGAAATATTGCTCCGAAGTATGAATTTTGCTGGCAATATTGCCATATTATCGGCAACTTCGCATCTCATGACCCAACCACACGATGTTAAAGGGTGTTTATAATATATAGGCTCGCAAATGGCCTAACATTTAAAGAAAGAAACCTAGTGCAAAATTTCGTTCGTTCCTAAACCCAGTAGTTTTGTCTGCGTGATGATATGCCAGACTGATTTAAAATTTGCAATTTTACGAATTTTTTCCTCAAAATGGCGCGTCTGAAATTGAAACATGAATTTGGTAAACGTTCAAAATACAGTCATTTACGTAAAAACACGTGATGAATAAATACGTGAGCTGACATTGGCATTGGTCAAGTCGTTATGTAATTTGAAAAGATAGCTAATGTAAGAAAAACATCTATGCCGAACATGTTTTTATCATCACAACTATACGTCTTTGGCTCTCAAATAGAATTTGTTGATAAACATTTTTCTAAAACAATAACTTTTTAGAGTAGAACTGGATATAAAAACTAGTCTACTAGGATATAAAACTCTAAAAAAACAGTGAAGTGAGTGTAGTCGTTTATATAAAACTAGAGGCCCGTCCCGGCTTCGCCCGGGCAATAAATATAGCCTATGTTACTCCGGGTGAATGTAGCTTTCCAATGGTGAAAGAATTTTTGAAATCGGCTCAGTAGTTTTTGAGTTTATTCATTACAAACATACACACACACACACAAAAATAAAAATAAATCCTTCTTTATAATATTAGTGTAGATGTGAAAAATTCTTTCGACATTAACCATTGGCAACTTTTGTAGGTGGAATTTATCAGTGAAAAATTTACTACAAAAAAAACTTTTATTTTTATTTGCGAACTTGAGAGTTTGGGGAGTCTTTAATAGCAAAATTTTTTTTTTACAAGAAATCAGTTTCATTTGTCTAAAAATAATTACATTGTGTATAGTCTTACTAACAAACGACCTTCATTAGAATGAGGATGTCTCGTCTCTAAGCTAATTAAAATGTAGCACTACTAGCTTCTACCAGCGACTTTGACCGCGAAATAGTCGAAAATGGTACCATGGGAACGTAATACTGCCAGGGCAATCAGGGCTATGGTATTGTTCCAAACTCGATCGTGAATTTAAAGGGAAACAAAAAATTACGGAAGGGTTGGTAAAAGTCTGGCACTTTGTCTTGCTCCACCTGGAGCGGGAGGATTATTCGATGAATTTAAGCCTTCAAACCTAAATTAGAAGGCAATAGCAAGTACCGTCCCTATTTCCTACAGCCAGAAAATTGCCCAAGACAGAGGTTTGGAAGGAGAAGGAAAAGGTCTTTGCCCAGCCGTGGGACACAATAATAACCCACTCCGTTGAGTCATGATTGGGTAACAGTCATCCAAACATGAAGACTTCTCATTTATAAAGATTTTCTGCCAAACTTCACAATTGTTATAATTTTGGCATGTTACTTCGCCTTCCTAAAATGTTTACATAATAAAATATTCCTTTTTTTGTTACATTCTCGTGGGACGAGAAAAACAAGTTTTGTTTGTTGAAACAGTAGGTACGACTGAAACTTGTTGTGATTTGTCAGTCTATCAAATTAGGAAACAATTTGAGGGTTACGTCATCGCCGAATAACTCGACTTGGGCTTATGTAACCGTTCGGGTTGTTACAGATGTTTGATTAAAATAATGCAAGTGATTTAATGAAGATAACGTTATCGCCTGTCTTTATTTCTAGATAAAAGATAGATTAAAATATAGCAGCGTGTGTAATGCACTGACTGCGCGATTTCGATTCCATAGTTTATTTCATAGGCTTGTTTTTACGTATGAAATCTTCAAATCATTTCTCAGGCTCTGACGAGAGTTTCAGAGTTTTACTAACTACAGCTCACAAAATTCCTTCAGATGCCCTTTTTTACGAGGGCTACTGTAACTCGTTGAAACAATCCGCAGCCCTGACAGACATGGGCTGTAACTAGTGTTGCCAGGCGTCCCGATTTGCGCGGGATGTCCCGATTTTTAAGGGTCTAGAGACGCGTCCCGATTTACACCTGATCGGGACGTTAAATGTCCCGATAAATAAAAATTTAATAAAAGTCATTATTATTACAATAAATTAACATATCGCATGTCAAGTGCGTTCAAAATGACACACGACGCATCACTGGTTAGTTGTCTTTCACTCGAACATAACTGTATCGTAATGAAATGTTCCCAGCTTGGCGGAGTACAGAATATGTTTGACACGCCCTCTCATTTCACCCTAGAGCGGGAGAAGTCATTGGATGAATGAAAAAAATGTACTTATAAAAAAAAAATTGTCCCGATTTAAAACTCTAAATCCCGATTTGTTTTACCATATGTCCCGATTTTTATCCAAACGGACCTGGCAACACTAGCTGTAACTGGCTCCCATAAATTTTGCTGATATCTATTTGAGGCGAGCATTGTACGCCACGCGCCGTCGACCCGGGTTTGGTCCGGACCGCCAGACGGCGAGGCTAGGAACGGAACCACGTCTTTTTCGGACTAAAAAAATCCGATGCTGTCTGCGCAAAGGGTCCTGAAAGGTCAGCGTAATAGATTCTTTCTGTTTTTCACATCGCCTCCCACACACATAATTTCGTCTGACTAACATATCAACGAAGCCGAAACCACTGGGAATAGGAACGTGAAATTTTGCACAAAGTTTCCATTTGTGACGTAAGCGAACTCTAAGAGAGGGTTTTCCAAAATTCACCCCCTAAAGGGATGAAAAAGGGTTCCTAATTTTGTGTGCAGAAACCTACTTTAACGCTGACGAAACCGCTGGCGAAAGCTAATCAGTAATTAATAATAATGTAGCACTTAGGGTCTGTTACCCATATGTTAAGCAACACTTGCAAGTCCGA
Organism: Mythimna albipuncta; assembly: GCA_929112965.1. Classification (NCBI taxonomy): domain Eukaryota; kingdom Metazoa; phylum Arthropoda; class Insecta; order Lepidoptera; family Noctuidae; genus Mythimna; species Mythimna albipuncta. The sequence continues at coordinate 18,208,456 of OV815979.1, read as the reverse complement.
GTCTATGGCCGCTATCCCACTGGCGTTTTACAAACGTTGGCGATTCTCCAACGTCTACGCAGCGCCAACGTTACGCAGAACGCTCGTAAAACGCTAGTGGGATAGTGGCTTATGGATGGGTGTAAATTTTAACATACGGAAAGTCCTCCATGCCTTGGGAAGTACGCGAAGCCACTGTCACTTGTAGCCCTTTGGCAGACATTGTGAATAGTAAGAAGCCAGGAAACCTAACAACAGTCATGCTAAGGAATATCATGATGCCCAGTTTTCGAGGTCAAATAGATAGTCGCTCCACGTAAAATACTGATACGAAGATGAGCAGATAACTGATTTATAAGTAAGATAGAAGGGTCAAACGCGTGCCTATCGATAATCAATTTAAAAAATAAAATGAAGTGAAAGTTACAATGTTTGACCTTATGATAACCTCACCTCGAGAACTACTGATCCCGCTAGAGTAATAAATCACTTAAATTTAGAAAGTGTGCCTGTCCCTTTGTCATTTCTGACTCTACGATTATGATGTACGACCTTGAGTAGAAGTATAGGCTTTTGACCTATGACTTTGACGATTGCTTTAGTAAACTTGTCCTTTTGTGAATAAATGATTTTAGTTGTGTGGGTGTAGATAATCAAGCCAAAAATGGGTATTTTTGAGTAAGGCCTACTGTCCACGGACGCGTAGCTTCAAAAACGTGTATTCGTCATTATGCGCTTGACGTACGCCTGCGAGCTAAAATACTAAAATATGAAAGAAAGAGAGACATTGCATGCTCTCGTTCTTTTACACTAAAGACACGATGGCAGGACATTTCTGCTTCTTCGACAGAGTTTCATAGTAATAATAATGTACCTATAGTAATAATAATAATGTATAAGTAATAATAATGCAAAAATCATCTATCGGATGCCCGTATCAGACTTAACGCCCTTCTGCAGGCTTACTCTCCAAAGTAATTTCAATTTCAATCTAAAGTCAATCCGATTGCAATGTCAATTTTGACGTTACGTGATTTGGTACTCTTGAAAACAATATTGTCAACATATACGATTTCACCAAAATGTCACGCAATTTTGAACCAATTTGGGGCTAGCATTGAATTCAAGGGTACGAAACGTCACAATCTCAATGTCAACCGATCGGAATTGAACTCAAGAGTTAAGCCTGCTGGTCGGAGAATCCTCACTTCTCAAAGGCAAATATTTCTTTAAAGTCAGGCATTCGTACAAAACCTTTTGGGAAAACATTCATCATGCGTACAGCTAAGGAGTGTAATTCCCTGCCGGAGTCTGTTTCCTGATATCTACAACATAGGGGTCTTTATGTTAAGAGTAGATAGGTTACATCTAGGCAGGCGTGCTCCATCGTCAGCCACATCATCGCTTACTCAGGTGAGATAGCAGTCAAACGCGAGCCTATCAATGATAAAAAAGGCCTATAGTTGGTAATAAGTATTTAAAGAAAAATATAATCAGCAAATGAACCAACCAAGGCTTAGCATTGCTATCGTAGCTGCCCAAAAGTAGGTCGTCGAGATAAGTTGATATCCAACCAGTCTTAGTAAATACTGGAATGAATTACAAGTACGAAATTTCTGTGCGATAACTTTTCGAGTTTTAATAATGCATTGACGGCTTAAGTTTTTAGACAAGACGTGGTAAGTTAGGATCATTTTTGTTATTTCTTTTGACGTTATCTTTTTTAATATGGGCCCAGTAGGTGACCACGTTTATAGTGGCGTCAGTGATGTTTTTAAGACTCTTCAAAGTTGGACACTTGGATATTCTATAGTGGGTCACCGGCTGTTTAGGAGCTCCGAGTCTGTATTTGCGCTCTGTCGGTGTATCCCCCATATTTCCAGGTTGTGTTTGTACTACCCTTAAGATCAATAATTCTGCATAATTAATGATGCTAAATGATTTGATTAATACCATGTCTGATGTTTTTTTTTTTTATAATGGAAGTGTCTGTTTGCTATGTAAAAATATTTTACTAAATCTAAAATTAAATATCAATAATGTGGTAATCATTGTAGTCCTATGTATGTACCTAGGAGATGCCTTATGAATTTGGTTCTTACGAACACTGTTCCTGAACTCTTTATATGACCATCCTGAAGACGTTCTTCCACGAAGTCCATCGTTTCTAAGAAAATGTAGCATTTAATACAATATTTATTATGACAAATCCATTACCACGTTGGCCTTTACCGAATCGGGGTCGCCTTCCAAGCTAACGTTATTAAAGTTATATTCCTTGCCATTTACGTCTATAGCGTTAAGGTGGGTCTACACTAGAGGGGCCGAATACAATCCGAGCTAAAGTTCGTGTAATGTCGCTCGTACTCGGCTCCTTTCAAGGTAGAACTACTCTGCGCACACGTGCCACACACGCCGATCTGGGTGCGTCGGTCTCCACACATTTTATATGGCAACTAGACTTGTAGAGCTACACTAGATCCACGCCGCGTCGTTCCACTTACAAATAAGACGTGGTCCACGTGTGTGTCAGTCTAATGTAGTTCTTAGATTTAAGTTCGTGTAGTGTCGCACGTGCTCAAGTCCTCTAGAGGTGGTCCACACTACACGAATTTGAGCTTGGTTCGTACTCCGCTCCGCTAGCGTAGACCTACCTTTACAAGTCACCCTGAAACTGTTACTAGTCTACCTGGAACAACTGTGTTTCTCCCGAATGCTGGAGAATTTCATTTTTTGAAAAAGATATTTTCAAGTTGCCACGGTTATCTTACAAACTTGATAATATTCCGGTATAAATTTCATTTCCTCACGTTAGCTTTCAACCTAGTACGATTATGTACATGAAAAGAACATACTGTTAGTGACATGCAATTCCAGATAACTGAATGTAATAATACCAATATTGGTTTTTGGTTTTAATTCAATTCAAAAGGTTCAAACAGCTAATGGTCTCACTAACTCATCAACAGAAGTACAGAATCTATTTTCTGCGGCAATTTTACAAAAAAAGGAACTTATTCACATGATGAAAAACATGGCTAGAGTCCTGAAAACTCAAGTGTTGAGAAAACCTTTCTCGTTCAATTTTTACTGAGAGAACACTGACAAGCACCAACTTCTGCTTCTTCCTTTAACCTTCTCTAACTCTGTCCTTTTGTTGGTTTCAGATGAGAAAGAGAAGTACGATCCGAACGGATTCCGCGACGCGCTCGTGCAAGGTCTCGAGCGCGCTGGCGGCGACTTGGACGCGGCCTACAAGTTCTTAGACGCGGCCGGCTCGAAGCTCGACTATCGGCGGTATGGAGAGGTTATATTCGACGTGCTCATCGCCGGGGGGCTGCTGCGTGAGTACCAACATAATCGGCCTTTTAATGTTCCCACTGTTGGGACTCGGGCTTCTCTCTAGGAGAGGGAATGGACCGTAATCCACCTCACGGCCCCAGTGCGGGTTGGTGGATGTCACATGTCTCCGAATTTTTGGTTCTAGGACATAGGAAACCTTGAGGAGGTTTTTTTTTTTCACTGTTTTGAGAGCAGTGGTAATGAAATAAATTACACAAAGTAATGCGCCTGGCAAGGTTCTGGAGTGGCGACCTAGTACCTGAAGACGCAGCGTCGGACGGAAGACCTCTTACAAGATGGACTGATGACCTGGTGAAGGTTGCAGGAATCCGATGGATGCGGTACGCACAGGATCGATCATTGTGGCGACACTTGGGGGAGGCCTATGTCCAACAGTGAATGATGATGAATGCGCCTGGCAAGACGGACAGCATAGCTTAGGTGACGCATGTCCTGTGCTGCGGCTCCACATTGGCACACGAGATGTTTCAAGGAAGCTCCATTTGGCCAGATTGTTTTTGAAGGGGGAGATGTTGTGATGGGGTGATGATGTGTGGAGGAGTTAGGTGTTTCTGCTTCCATAGCGCGCATCTCTCGTTTTTTACACTTTCTTTTAAACCTGTACGACAAATTGTGACATACTACAACATACATATTGTGAGTACTGTATTCTTCCGGGCAAGCGTTTGACAAACCTGTTTGTTTTTTTTATTGTCTAAAGGACCTATTACACTGCGCTGAATATCGCGTGCGATATTCCGACTCGTACTATTTTTCATTCATAGAAAGACAGTCTAACCCCTATTACACTGCGCGATACGTCGAACCATACACTAGATACGTCAAACCATAGACAAAACGAGTCTGAATAACGCGTAGTGTAATAGATCCTTAAGCACTTACACCTAACAGGCTTTACCTCCTTCAATATACAAGCACTATTTCCTAATGAGATTGTCTCTCCATCAGTCCCCGGCGGGTCGGTGTCGATGGACGGCGAATCACCGAAAACGAACACCTGTATCTTCAATGCGAACGAAGACATGGAATCCATGCGAATCTTTGAACAGGTATGATTATTATTGCTGTAACTTATTAAATAAATAGATGATTTATATTTATTTCAATATGATCTGTAAATTTAGGTTCAGTCCTAAATAATGTTTTTTCGTTTATTTTACTATAATTTGAGAAGTTGACATATGGTTTTGTGCAAGATCTGACTTATTACTACTACGACACTTTATATCTAGTACACCAAAATGGTAAAAAATCGTAATGCCTATGGAACCGAAGTAAGTTATATTTAATCATTTTTAAATCACAGAACACTGCAGTTCATTTAAATATTTTAGACAGATCTTAGTCTATCCACGGATGTTGCCCAGTAACTGGGTTATGGAGATCTCAGAGGCAGTCGCTCCGTATAGACAACTATGTGTATGTACCCCAAGCTATTTAGGAATAAGGCTATGGAGATGATGACGATTATCTTTAAAAAATATATATATTCACATGATGAAAAACATGGCTAGAGTCCTGAAACCCAATGTTGAGAAACCCTTTCTCGTTCAATTATCTCTGACGTAAGATCGACGCTGACATTATCACATGGGCGCCACATCACCAGGCACCTACTAATGCATTAAGTGCTTGTTCGCAGGTATTTGTGAAGCTCATGAGACGATACAAGTACTTGGAAAAGATGTTTGAGGAAGAGATGAAAAAGGTAAGGTCACATGATTTTTAATTTTAGTATTAGATGCAAGTTAAAAAAAAGAACTCGTAGCAAAATAATTTGTAGAACTAACCGTACTAGTTTCAGTCAACGGCTTCGCCCGCGTGAATGTCGAAATTTATCCCAAAGGAAAATACTCTTGGCACAAAATATATAGGTACAGAAGTCAATCTACATATAAAGCGCGCTCGAGCAACGCACACATAGACACCGCTCACAGACATGACATCTCGGAGCGCCTCGGCCCGCTCGTCGAACAGTTGCGGCTCAAACGCTCATTAGTGTGCGTCCACCGAGCGTAGGTATAAAAAGTGAAGTACATACATGAGATTGTCCTCTGTACCTATCTATTTTGTGCTCTCGGGTTAAAAGTATCCTATGTACTATTCAGTCTAGATCAAAATCTTTTATTTCAAATAAACTATTGACCTTTGAATTGTCGGTCAGTCAAAAAAGTGAAGCTAAATTGCTATTTCCAGGACACGGTCTACCCGTGTGTCAAATTTTATCCCAAACTGTTCAGCCGTTTGAGTGTGAAGGAGTAACGAACATACGCACACATACATATATAAACTTTCACCTTAATTTATGTGAAAAAAAACGTTAGTTTTCTCTTTTTAGACTAAAAATGCTTTTGGTACAAACTATATACTTTTTATACATTTGTTTTTTTTTTCTAAAACATCTGTATGCAAGTAATTATCACAGATTACCTAATGCTCAGTTTCTTTAACAAAAACTCAGCTCAAAATATACAAATTGACAACCGCATTTGAAACTGATGTGAAAACATTTAAGCCAATATCAAAAAACAATTATTTACGTTCACTTGAATCGGTCACATTATCGTCATTATTTGATTGAATACGGTACATAGGTAAATACTATGAAAATTTCAAGTTCTGGTAAACTCACGATTGCGATATGGCGTGATAATATTTATGTAGCAACTAAAGAGTACAAAACCCGAACTTTTTGGTGACAGTCGATACTTGGCACCGAGCCAATGTATCTTGCAGCATACTAATCATTTCGATTAAGGTACAATCGATTTTTGTAAAAACTATCCTAACTAATATTATAAATGTGAAAGTTTGGATGTTTGTTACTTAATCACGCAAAAATGGCTGAACGGATTTGGATGAAATTTGGCATACATATAGCCTTTGACATGGAAAAGAACATAAGCTACCTTTTATCCCGATTCCTTAAGTACCTAATGCCACGCGGGCAAAAGCTAGTAGGTAGATATGAATAAAATTTAGATGCCTGTAATATCAAATTTTTTTTTTTTACTGCACACGAATAAATATTCGACAACCTGTTTCTTTTTTTCGTTCAAATTCTGTCTTTTTGCTCCGGTTAATCTCCGAAACGGCTGGACTAATTTTGACGGAAGTTTCAATGATAGTTGATCTTATAGAGTAACTAAGCTTTTATTTTAGTATAAGAATTTGGGTTCTAAGCAAATAAAAAAAAACTTGAAATTGAGACCTTAATCGGCTGATCTCCGAAATAGCTGAAACGATTTTGACGTAACTTTCACTGATAGAATAGCTGATCTTATAAAGAGTAACTATCTTATAAGGTTTTATTTTAGAATAGGAATTAGAGTTCTACGCAAAAAAAACTAACTTAAAATCGTGACCGAAATGGCGTTGTTTTTGTAATCCGACGCAGACGAAGTCGCGGGCACTAACATAACTAGTAACACAATATATTTGCTTCGGTTTGTCCTGTACCAGGCGTTCCGTCGTCGAATAAAACTGCACACTCATTTCCTTTAATTACATCTTTATGCTTTATCACGATGTGCTCATGTTGGACTAGACATTTTTTTAGCTATAAATGTTAGGAACGCAAAGGGCAAATGAAGATACGTAAGTGGGTTTTAGTCGGCAAAACCCTGACTCTCCCTCTCGCCCCACCTTAACCGGGAGAAGACATTTGATGACCTCCCACTTCAAAATAAAAGGTATTAGTAGTGACCCGCCCCGCTTTGTAAGGGTGTAAACAACACTACAGACTTTTGTTGTGGTCCTACCACAAGCTCCTAACGTGATCCATTTTACGACCTAAACTAAATTGCCATTGGGTAGTGTTATGCTAGCGCGCAATATAGTTTTTGCAACGGTCATTAGTTGAATATACGCTTGGCTCGTTCGTACGTCTTTTATTTAGCAAGATGGAACTATATGTATAGGATAAATGGCTCCACCTCTCTTTGTCGTCCGCACACAATGACGCAGCGCGCTTTAAAGAATTTTTCACTTCAAAAATCACAGTAACAATACTTACTGTATTCAGCCATAGATGGAACAATGTTGCAAGAACCCTTTTTTTTTGTTTTCGAGGGAAAACCTTCAAAAGGTGCCCGGACTTTGGTTATAAGTCCCCTGAGTGTGGGATTTTTAACTCGCTAAAACCACCCCGGTGATCACCATCAGCACATACTCGTAGAAGGGGCGCCGTTACCTCTTAAAAGACCATTCCGGAACCTCCTCTGTCAAACGCCTATTAGGGCACATCCCAGAGGAGACTGTATTATGGTCTCCCCTGAGCCTCTTTGTGCATGGCAACACGAGTCCCCACTCTGCACGCCCTTTTTTCCAAAGTCCCGTCTGCATTAGATGATACAAGCGGGGTTTCGGCGTGTTAGGCATCGAGGCGGTTGTTTCCCCGACGCCTTCTCCGAGCGGGATCAGCCCTCTTACGGTCCTATGGACCATTCTCACAGAATGAGGCAACTTCCTTCCAGTTATCTTGCTCGGCCAGCATAGCTCTCACTACGGCTGGTAGAGACAGATCCTGCCCGATCCTGGCGACCAGGACTCGTCGCTCAGTGACCCACGCTGGACAGTGTTCCAGCGTGTGCAAGGCTGCAAGTACCTTGACAGCACGCATTATTGAGCTTAAAGGGTCTCCTTTATCTACATTAAATTCTCCTCTATAATATTTTGGTGTTGTTTCAGGTGCTAGTGTACCTCAAGGGTTTCGAGCCACTACAGCGCATCAAACTTGCTCGCATGACCGCATTATGGATCGGTATGTACCTAATTATTATATTTTGCTTATTTTAAGAAACTGTGGACTGTAACTTGTAGACAATCTGTGTTTTTTATGGCTATCTATGCTGCACATTGCTCATTGGCTGTGCCATTTTGCCTTCAAATCCTATAATTAATATATTGTAAGGAAATTCTTGTTTTGTCACTTATATTATGATTTAATGTAATGTTTGGGGCAAAATGTGTTTAATTGAATATTATAAAGTAACACTTACTTTCTAATATTTATTTTAAGACTGAATTTTGGATCAGATAAAAATGGCACATATTTTTTGTGCACAAATTGTCAAACCTCTATTTTTATTCATAAGATAAGTTACCTGATAGGTAAAAAATCATTCTTATCAAGATAAACAATCCATCTAAAGTATACAGAGTGTAAGGAACCAGGTCAAACTTTAAGGGCTCGCTCAGTTGGTTGTTTTTGACTTGGGGTTGTTGAGACGAAACTGAATCGCCTTCCACAAGATTTTTTATCGGGAAAAGAAAAAAGAATCGCTCGCTCCTTGCAAATTGTCCAATCTAGTTTAAAATTTTGTATGGGGGAGCCAATTTTTCTTTAGTTCATTAACAAAACTTTATTTTTTTAAGTCAAAATGAGACATTATTCTGTGGTTTCTCTCAAAATTACAAACAAAAACAAAATAAAACGAATATTTAAAAAAAAATAGTTTTGTAGTAGATCATTACACAAAATCAACCATACACGTATTTCGCCATTCCTATCGAAGCTTACATAGCCTTGCTTCCAACTATACACATGCTACGCACGTGTCCGCGAGTTCGATCCTGGGTCGCACCCGAGCTCTTTTAGAAGTAATCTCGACTTGTTAAAGTCAATACATGCACACGATTAGAGCCATGTTACGTGTACTGCGTTGCGCGGTGTCGAAGTAGTGCTAGAGAAAAGTGTGGCCATCAATGGAACATGTTCATTGCATGGACTATATGTGGATGCACGACATTTTTGTTTTGTTTGTAAATCTCTTTAACCGATTTTAACTTCTATCTCGTAAGCATGTCATTAGAAGCAAAAATACAACTGTTTGCTGCATTGCTGCAGCCGCCATTTTTCATGCCACCAACATAATAAAAGTCTGGTGGGATAAAAGGTTTTCATAAATATCTAATTTTATTTTGAACAGAGAATAATAATAATAATATTTGGACCCTGTTCCAGATACCGGTGGGCTACTATTTTTTTAAATGTTTTTTTATTTTTATTGAATATTTAAAAATATAATTTATATGTACATATATTTGAATAAACGAAATAATAATAGTATTTCAAAACTATCACACAACGTCGTCTAATCCCAAGCTAAGCAGAGCTTGTGTTATGAGTACTAGACAACTGATAAACACACTTTTAAATTTCTAAATACATACATATTATAGCTCATCACATAAACATTTGTCCTGCGTGGGGATCGAACCCACGACCTCCTCACCCCCCGAATTCCCCCGAATAGGTGTATCTTGTGAACTTCATGTGTAGGCTAGATCAGAGGAATATAAAAAGAAATCCACTTTCAAGTATGATAAAAAGGATATGAAATTATTAGTATTGTCCATTTGAGTAAACATACCCATACTATTTTTTCGTAATATTTTCATACTTTTCAAACAGTCACATTATCATTGTCTGATTTCCCTCGTCAACAGGCAACGGCTGCGTTCCGCCGTCGGTCCTGCTGGTGCTGGTGAACGAGCACCTGCTGAAGGACAACCTGGCGCTTGACTTCGTGCTGGAGGTGTTCGCCACCGTGAAGGCGGAGCGCGGAGTCACGTCGCTCGTCACCGCGCTCAAGAGGGGGCAGCTCGAAGGCAGGTGGGTCATGACACACGTTGTGGAGTTTTGATCATCATCATATTAGCCGGAAGACATCCACTGTTGGACATAGGCCTCCCCCAAGCGTCGCCACGACGACCGATCCTGTGCGTTACGCATGCAACGAGTTTTGGTAATTCAATTTAAATTTAATTTTTTTTTTGTCCAACATAGGCCTACATGGGCACTTATAAAACGTCAGAAACTAGTGCATGGTTCCAAATTGGTCGTTTCCTATGGAGAAGAATGGGCAAGAAACTCAACGGTTTTTTGGCATACAATCCGAAAAATAGCACTTCTTAGTATTATGATAACTGCATATTTGATGTATGCGCCCTAACTCATCCAGACGAATTCTCCGTAGAATTCGGCTTTCACAACTTAGGGCAGAACAGCGCGTCGTTGTACTGACTTGTCGTACCATTGCGACAGAGTCATTAATGCCGCTACAATCATTACTTGGACACCATTCAATATTATGCGAATGGTTTTTATTCTTAAAATAGTTTTTTTTTTTTTTATTGCGATTATGTGGTTCACATCAACCGCATGTATACTGACTACTAGGCACGAGTTTCCACAAAGAAGTTATCTACAATTTACTACTATCAGTCTGGGCACTATCCAATTTTTGATAAATCATTGATTAATCGTTTTTCCCAGTAGTTTATAAGATAAAAAAAAAAATATTTTTCTGGTAGCTCATTATCATAATTAGAACAGAGACCTCACCACGAGCTTGACGATTTAAACTAAATTTGGGATGGAGCTATAAACCGTTAAATTTTTATCGTTTTAACCCCGTGGAGGTTCGATCCGGTACATGAAACGCTATCGATTCGTAAAGATAAAATTAAAAAGTAATGTACCTTTTTTTTAACTCGTATTAATTTACGCATGAACGAAATTAATTTCTTTAAGAAAACGTCAGCTGAGCGAGTCCAATGACAACGCCGACTCATACTGGTAATTTTTGTACCGGATCGATCCTCCACGGGATTAAAACGATTAAAATTTAACGGTGTAAAAGGTTTATAGTTCCATCCTTTTTTTTCTCTTGCATGCTTGACATCCCACGTCATGGAAATTTGGCAGTAGTTAACAAAAGTGTTTATTCCGCAGACTGCTGGAGTTCCTGCCGCTGAACCGCCGCAGCGAGGACGTGCTGGCGTCGTCGTTCGCTTCGCGCGGGCTCGGCGAGCTGCTGCGCCTGCATCGCGCGCAGGCCTCGCAGGTAACGACACGCATACCATATCTTTTCAACCATTTTGAGCTACTGTACTCAACTGTCTACCGCAAAACCATTTAGGATAGTTACAGACTAATAATATTATTAAAACTGGTTATAAGATTTAAATGTTTAGTAGAATTCCTAATAATTATTTGTATTATGCGGTGTCCAACGCAAACACGGATGCAAAGTGAATCGGTGTGATGGAACAAAAAAATTATACTATTCATCGCATCCACGTGCGTAACACGTGAGTGCGGTGTGGCGACGAGCAAAGCGAAGCGGCGCGCAAGCTGCTACTGTGATGTCGTGGCTTGTTTTAAATAAATTGCGACTGATGCGGCGACTGCGCGTGCACATAAGAAAAACCACCGTGTCGCGTTGAAACCGCGTGAATTGCATCGAGTTACAACCGCATTCGTTTTGAATGCCGCTTTAGCAACCCACCCTATAATTGCACTAGACAATAAAGATGGTTTATCCCAATTACTATGATCTGGTTTTGAAGAAGTGATGTAGAAAGTAAGTCGGTTTTATACTACGTATTTATATTAAAATGTCTGTTTGTGTGTGTAGGAGGCGCGGCGCGAGCTGACGCAGGCTCTCCTGGACGAGCTGGCCGAGGACAAACCAATCCGAGATCTCATTCAGGAGCTGCGCGACATGGCCGTCAAGCACTCCATTCCGGAGCATGAAGTCGTCGCCATTGTGAGTACACGCTTTCACAAATATGGACTGGACACGATAATTTAAGTTAGGACTAACGCAAAAATTATATTTCTAGTCTTTTTTGCGTACTAGATCCCATTTGAATTAAATAAGAATATGGCTAACTGCACATTCAGCGGTAAATATCTAGTCACCAGTATTTTTTTTTATTCAGATCGGACGCAGTAAATAAATGCTCCAAGTCAAAAATTAAGTTATTGCAAAGACGTTTTACAATATTTGAGTTGCTTCTCATATTATAAGATCTAAATCAGACTGTATTTTTCTTGCACTGATTAAATAATTATTATTCATCAAAACTCAAAAGATATGCATGAAAAATTAATCCCTTCTTAATATTAAAAGCCTGCTATAAAATAAATAAACAAATAATATTGAAGATATTTGGTAAGAACGTGTCAATGTCCTCCGCGCAATAAATCTGTAATCGCAAAAAAAAATGTTTTCGATTATCGACTTACTTACCAGACAATAAGTCGATAATTTAATAAAAAAAGTTGCGATTACCGACTTACTGGCCGAGGACATCGATGTACATAATCATTTAATAATTTCCTAAAATGGCATACGAATCCAAACTTTCTAATGATGAAACTCGATGACGAGTCGGAGTGCAATTAGAAATCGTTTCGAGCCAGTTCAGACTGAGTTATTCAGTCCGTCCTGTGCTTGTCACGTCATCTTCTTGCGCCTTGTCGATATGGCAGTCTGATCCAACCCAAAACCTACATTACCTTCCTACTAATAAGGTTCATTATACTAACTTTGGCCGAATGTTTGTCACAGATATGGCAATGTGTGATGTCGCGTGGTGAGTGGAACAAGAAAGAGGAGCTGTTGGCGGAGCAGGCGGCCAAACATTTGCGCCACTACACGCCACTGTTGGCTGCCTTTGCGCAGTCTGCCAAGGCTGAGATCGCGTTACTTACTAAGGTACGTTTCATGATGATTTATTTTAGACTACATTTCAACCTCAAATTCCATCAAATTCCTGACTACCGAAGTATAATGTGATCAGGCGGTCGTTCGTACCATGCAATGTAATTCGACTTGCATGCAATCTGTTTGCAGGTTGATACACGTCCATATGTTCATTTAGCAGTTCTCTTAGTTATTTATTTAACCAATAACCGCTATCGCTACAGTCGTGCATACATGACGAAGCAAAATGTGTCTATATTCCAACTATACATATAAATAAAATTGGAGTGTCTGTTTGTAATATTGAAATAATTGCTTTTTACTAAATGCATATGAATATATGAGGGGTATAGTTTCAAAACCCGCAAAGTCCATTTTTTACACATAGCAATATTTTTATATCTCTAGCAACTCCATCTTTTTCCGCACATTTTATATTTATCAGATCTTACCATACACAGCTATGTCCAATAGAAAATTCACTTTAAAGTAGGCTATAAGCTTCAAACACTGCCAAGTCCATCATAGTTTAAATCAAAAACCGCAAAGTCCAAACTGGCCAATGGCGAGCCACCATTTTGGTCACGTGATATACAAAACTGTTATGGCGTCAGCTTCGTTTTTGTTGAGTTTTTCTCGTGAAAAAGATAATTTTTTTATTAGATACTTTATTAATTTCGAAGTTGAAGTGCCTTAATTACGAAGATGGACACATCCCCGATCGTTGTAGATAAAAGTAAAGCTCGGAAACGGCAGAGAATCCAGAACAATGGAAGAGAAACCTGCGGAAATTAGAGAGGTAAGTAGATACTAGTATAAGTAGTTTTGATCATCGATTTCAAAATATTTAATTTTTTTAAGTTGAGTCTTTTGTTTTTTTTTTTTTTTATTCGACTTTTGATAAACTATAATATCTATTCGAAATGTCCATATTCATTTATGTGAGCCGATCCCCAAGTTTTGAGGAGATTTGTATGTACCTACGGATGCGAATTGGTTCATGTGCAACTTTCTTTTCAGATATTCGGCAAAAAAATTACCAGAAAAACCTACCTGTACACATAAAAAAAATTATCAGTGTACCTCTCTCACAATGAGCGATTTGAATGCCTTTCATTCTCGTTATTACAAGAATAAAGATAAAAAATCACAGGATTCTTTTATATTAAAACACATTAAAGGATCATATACTGCTAGACGTCGCCCGAGACAGGGTAATCGCAAAGGAAAGGAGTTGACCACAAAATATTACGTTTATAGCCGTTCGTCGAAGAAAATGATTAGAGTTTGTCAGAAAACATTCGTCGATATACTTGATATCAAAAGGTACCGAGTTGAAAGAATATCAAAAAAATTTTTGAAAGAAGGACTTATGCCAGAAGAAAACCGAGGGGGAGACCGTAAATCTCACAAATATTTAGAAAAGAAAACAGCAATAATTGATTTCATCAAAAAACTGAAATGTTCTGAGCCTCATTACTGTCGAGGTAGTAGCGCAAGGCTTTACCTAGCGGCCGAATTGAGTATCAATAAGTTATTTACATTTTACAATGACCAAGCGGAAGAGCAACTAAGAGTTAAAAGAAGTTACTTCAGGTCTGTTTTCAACACTAATTTTAACTTGGGATTCGGTACGCCTCGGACAGACGTTTGCTCAGTTTGCTTACAATATACAGAGAAGATCAAGGTAGCTGATAATGAGAGACTTAAAAATGACTTAATTATCCAACAGTGTGTCCATAAAAAACGTGCTAAAGCATTTTTCAATTATTTAAAAGATGAATCCCCAAATGTTTACATATTTTCATTTGACTGTCAAAAGAACATGCCACTCCCTAAAATTCCCGATCAAAGCACATACTATTCAAGGCAGTTCTATCTTTACAATTTCGCAATAGTAGCAGGCTCTTCAAAATCACAATTAAATAAAGAAAACACTTTTGCTTATGTTTGGACAGAAGACCAATTTCCGAAAGACTCTAACTTGATAGCCTCAGCCATATACCATCGTTTAAATTCAACATCGTTTCCGGATGAAATTGATACTCTAAGATTAATGGCTGATGGCTGCGCTGGCCAAAACAAAAATACTACCGTAGTAGGAATGTGCCTTAAGTGGCTGTCAGAAGCCCCACAGCATATAAAGAACATTGAAATTATATTTCCCGTTGTGGGCCACTCTTTTCTGCCCGCAGATCGCGTTTTTGGAAGAATTGAAAAAGAGTTTCGCAAAAGAGACACAATATTAGAGCCAGATGGTTATTTCAATATTATAAGAGAATACTCAAGTCTTATTTCAGTGGGAGAAGAGTGTCCAGTAAAAGATTGGAAGGAAGCTGTCAAAAATGTAATAAAACCCGTTGGTACTTGGCATGCGCCTTTTTCGAAGTGCAAGCGTTTTGTATTGAAACGGTCAAGATGCAAAACTGGCAATACGTTAGTAAAAGGTGAACTGCATTATATTGCCAATTTAGGCATTTATAAAAATGTTTGCAAAAGTGGCAAAATAGCAAACATGATCGTTCCGAAAGATATTCAGTCCTCAGCGGGAACACTAAAAGCATCTAAAATCAAAGATGTCGATAAGCTATTGACTTCACATTTTGATGTCAACTGGAGAAGTTACTCTGTTCTGTCATTTTATGAAAAATTAATACCAAAGATGGCTCTCGATATAGATTTGCACAACGCGGATGAAGAAAATGAACACTTTTGCGAAGAACAAGAAAGTGTACCAGACCTTATTGTTTAATTTTTTTAATGACCGATTTTATGTCCCACTGTTGGGCAAAGACTTCTCCTTTCTCTTTATCTTGCTTTTACGATGTTTAGTCACATCTAGTTTAGTAAATAAAAGTACTTAATAATTAAAAAATACTAATTGATTATAAAATGTGTTTTTCATTTCTATACCTTTTCAATAAGACGACGCTTTTATCAAATACGATAAAAGTATCATTAGTTTAAGTCACTGTATACATAATTATTAGTCGTAGCAAATACAGCAATGTCCACGTATGTCAGATTCAAAACTAACAATGTCCGAACTTCAGTTTCAAATTCAGCTAAGTCCATCACTGTTTTGCTTTTTATTCGTTTGTAGAACATGATAATTTAATTAATAAGTTACATAAAGTAGTGGAAGCGACCAATTTTTAAAAAGGCACAGAAACATAATAAATTAAATAATGCTACAAGAATGTATCATTAATTTTCTATTTCTGGATTTTGAACGTCACTGGACTTGGCGGGATTTGAAACTATACCCCTCATATACAGTACATACACCAAAATAACATTTTTTACAATTTTTGTCTGTCTGTTTGTCCGGGCTAATCTCTGAAATGGCTGGACCGATTTTGACGGGACTTTTTTTGGCAGGTAGCTGATGTAATAAGGAGTAACATAGGCTACTTTTATTTTAGAAAAAATAAATTCAAAATCCTGTAGTTCACGCGAACGAAGTCGCGGGCACAGCTAGTTCAAAATAAGATAAAACATTTAACTTCCGATTATATGACTTCTATTCCGTAGGCATACAAATGACAAATAAGCAATGGCAAGCAAATAAGCGGTTACAATACTATTTACTGCAGCCATGCCATTTATCTTAAACCAACGCAATAAAAGTCAATATTTAATTATTCCACACACATCGAAGTACTGGAACAATTTGTCTGCTGCGATCTTCCAGTTCAATTATAATTTAGGTGTCTTCAAGGCTAGAGTGAATAAGCTCCTAATAAACATGGTGCGATTGCTGCATCACTGCTTACCATCAGGTGGGATCGCAATCAAGCACTAGTAAGATTACTAAAAAATTTTATCACTAAAAACTGATTAACTGACGTCTTCTTTTCTCCACAGGTTCAAGAGTATTGTTATGAGAACATGAACTTCATGCGCGCCTTCAGCAAGCTGGTGGTGATGCTGTACAAGACCAACGTGCTGTCCGAGGAGGTGATCCTCAAGTGGTACCGCGAGCCCAACTCCAGCAAGGGCAAGATGATGTTCCTCGACCAAATGAAGAAGTTCGTCGAGTGGTTGCAGAGCGCCGAGGAAGGTAAGCTCCTCAACAAACTGGCAAGATTTTAACCGCGTCGGATTGGTCCGACGAGTGGTTCTCTAAACCACCTGTCCAGATAGGGCGTAACGCCGCGTGCAGACATCGCGAGGCGTGCGTCACGAATGGTTCGTCTCGCATGCCTCGGGCTGTGTGGACGAGTGTGCTCACAGTGAGCATTCGCATCGTACGATCGGTGCGAACGCCGCCTCAGTACGAGCCGTGCGCTCCGTGTGGACGGACAGGTGTGGTTTGCGTTTTCTACTGACGAACACTGCGTCGTGGTTTGCGTGCTTAGCTTGAGCATGTGTCGTTCGGGACGCACGCATAAATTGACCGTCGCATGCCTCAGGTTGAGGCAAGGCTGACGAACCATTCATGGCACGCGCCTCGTGATGTCTTATCTGGACAGGCTCTTAGCGCCAGAATCGTGTGTTCGCGACTAGGCACTCCATCTCGTTTAGCT
Organism: Mythimna albipuncta; assembly: GCA_929112965.1. Classification (NCBI taxonomy): domain Eukaryota; kingdom Metazoa; phylum Arthropoda; class Insecta; order Lepidoptera; family Noctuidae; genus Mythimna; species Mythimna albipuncta. Next base: position 18,191,088 of record OV815979.1, on the reverse strand, counting down.
TTTCAATCCCCATAGATGACAGAAGAGTTGACGAGACTCGAGATCATGATGTTAGGCTAAAGTATAGATTTGCTTGAAGATAAAAACGTGTTACTGTTAAAATTCAGAAAAACATGATATCATAAAATGTTATGTTTGCAGACTGTCGTTTGGTTTATTCGTAAATTTTATCAACACATTGTTTTTTATACAGATGCTAATATATAAATATTAACCTATTCCAGAGTCCGAGAGCGGCGAAGAAGAAGATTAGATTAAGAGCAGCGAGTGAGACTGACAACACAACGCGCCGTCCCACCATTGAAGCATAATCACAGCCCGCGCACCACGTCCGACTCCGACAGACTGGCCGACGCCCGACCGACCGACCGACCGACACGGCCGACACTCCGACACACCGGGGCGGCGCTACTCTACCAGACGCGGCCGTCACACACCTGTACCACAACTACTATAGGGCGACAGTACGGGACAATGTTTTCTACAACTGTATATTATTCATTTCTAAATAACATGTTGATGAAATACCATATTTTTTATTCAATTTTTTTAGTAAAATTCAAATAAATGGTGGAAACCAATTTTGTTGTTTTATTGTTTTTGTAAGCGAGTGCGCAAGGAAGCTTTTGTGATTTCATTTGTTCCTGAACTACTGTTTGTTCGGTACGGTAGTTTCATTCATTGAAATGGTCTTCATAATGTTTTGAAGGAAATGTTGCTAGGAGTTGTCCTGATCCCAGTGTGTTGTCAGGATCATAGTTAAATCATAATCATACATACTCAATCATAGCTAAAGGGACTATTTATTTCCGCTGATTTTTTTTTAATTGGTGTAAACTAGTGCGTGACTGCGATGCCACCTGATGTTAAGCAGTGATGCAATCGTTGATGGTGAAGCGCACTAGTTTATTAAGAGCCTATTCACTCTAGCCTTAAAGACACCTAAATTATAATTAGACGGGAATACGTGATAATGAATAGTAGTAGACTCGTAGTCGCAACAAGAGAGTCTTAACACGTTTGGCACACGTATGCAACATGTTGAGATGGATGCTGCCTCTGCCCCTGTAAGGGTCAACTCACCGAAAGAGCGGCGAAGGGCAGCGACCCGTTTACCGTTCATAGAATTCGCTGGAATTCCCGCGGCGCCGCGGGCATCCGCGCGACTCGTTCGAGTTTCTCATGCGATAATAAGTATTATAGCAATGAAAATCAAGTTAAAACTCATATGACACTGAAACTGCGATCCGCTTCGCTGCGCTTCGACGCTCTTTTGGTGTGAGTTGACCCTAAGTAAACTTCTCTAGGAAGTCATAATAATCCTTAAAAGAAAATTAGACGTTCCGGACAAAAGTTATGGAGTCATACACCCTATGGTAGTGATAGGGCCTCTGATCAGCACTTTGTACCTTACCTGTGGGAAAATAGAGATTAATATTCGCTATTATTGGCGAAATTCATAACGCATTGCGATGCTTCCGCCTGCCCGTGTTAGTTGAGCCTTAGGGCCGGCGCCCACTCGCATGGCACGGCAAAGGATTTTATTACCTACTAATCAAGTTATTTTGAATCTTATTTCTATGAATCTAGAATTCATGTTACTTTATTTTGATGCCACGGCATGCTGTGGCATCTCGTGGCATAATGGGAAGTGCCGCGGCATACTGTGACATGCCGCGGCGCGCCATTGCCAATGTGTCTCTTTGTGTTAAGGATTGTGATTGCTAATTTAGTAGAAATATGGTTGAAACTGCAGCGGTCATTTCGGTTAATGTGGTCCGGTCGATGCGCGGAGGCAAGGAAGGGAAAAGACGTACTAGCGCGCGTTTTTTTGTCTCTCACACTGACCGAGCACGGCAAGAGATTAGCAAAACTGATTGATGCCATAGTGGCTGGGCTTTCAGTACGATGCCACGGCATGCCGTAGCACGACCTGCCGTGCCATGCCGGCAGTGAGCGCCGGGCCTAACAGTCACTTTACTATAAGCATAATTAAGTTACAAAATAGAAAATTCTACCAGTAGTGTTCGTTACCTAGTAATTACTTATATTAAATATAGTCTGCTTGGATTTGAAAAGGGCAAAAGTAATAAATAAGCTGTGCAATATTAATGCGCAATAACGTTAGCAAAGATATCAAAAAACCCAAACTAATCAAATCTGCAAAGATATAAAATAACCGAGTTGCTGACGATTCAGACATAGTGTCATAATCGACACTAACGACTGACGATTCGGACACCACAAAATTTATTGAAGCTGTTTAGTACAGTTTTGAAATATAAAGAAATTTATTAACCGATATTTCCGCCATAAATAATTTTGGTGACGTTTTTTCCGCTAATACACACATATATTTTTAACACTTTTTATCTGACTACCTGTACTAAACAGTGTGTCTAAATCGTCAGTGAAAAAGAAAAATGTGCAAGTCAAATAACCGTCTCAGTATTAAAATTAAAATGTACACGTGTTTCTAAGAAATAAAACATATTCCTATTGAAATCTACCCTTTTTCATTTGTATATTAGCAGCTACAGTTATTTTTGCGTACAGCTACACGTCTTTTGTGACCAATCCCCACATTTAGAAGTGGCACAATCGAAAACCTTGGAAGACCCCAATGCCGTTAGTTATCGACTTGAATTATTCCAGCTTCGTTTGATGTAAGAAACCAGTAGGTAACCTACCTTTGTTTGGAATATAAAAGGTTTATTTCGTAATAGGTAGGCCGTTAATATTGTAATACTGTGCCGTTACATACTGAACTGCTTAGTCTGAAACTCAAGTTCAGACAGGTAGATTCAAAGTTAATGGCGGTTCGCCTCTGACCCCTGCTGTGATCTATAATCAGCCTAACGATGACGCCGTTTTACAAAATTAACATCATGTAGGTATTAAATTTACATGGGGACCTATCATGACGTGATAAAATGTCAATCGTGGGAGCGAGAAAAAAAGGATGGAGTTTTACTTAGTTTGTTTGCCTTTTTTTTTCGATGGGAAAAATCATCTTATGACAACCCCCGCTCTTGGGCGGAGCGGGAGATAGTGTCAGACTTACTGACTAAAAAACCCATCCCGTTCCTTCAAGCCTTCATACCGGGGCTCGAGCGCCCTTTCGGATAACCCTGGCCCCAGTAGGCTTCGACCCAGCTGGGCCCCTGCTGTTGCTGACAACTCCTTGAGGCGCGCGGGAACAGCGCGAGCTACCCATTGCTCGCTGTCCGCCAGCGCGTCCTTATAAAATTATGGGGCAAACTGGCAACAAGTGGCATATAGTCTGTCTTAAAAGTCAAACGACTTGCTAATTTTGTATAATATTTAATAATTAAAAAAATACTTATATTCCATACTTTTTATAAGATTCTTATATCCGTAAACAATGATTAACCTTGATTATTGAACCAGTGTTGACTACATCAGATTTCATTTTGCCCTAATAATTACCCAAGTCGATTGACTTTTTAAGCAGACTCTAGGTCTTATCAAATTGTGAGCGAGCCTATATCCCATCCTATATCAACAGTAAAAAGTTTGAAAACCGTACAGACAGACAATATTTAGATACGAGTACGATTATGCGATTAGAAAAATTCTTCGAGGTACTCCGACCAGACAGGTATCGTGTCTGGTCCAACTGCCCGATAGTTGATTTTGGACTGTTGTATACTTTGAGAAGCCATCATGATGCAGGATTTTTAATTTTAGTTCCTATGTGGCATCATAGATGTCGCTACAGAACTATGTATTTACTTAAATAGTAAGTTTGTACGGAGCCTTTTGGTGCGCGAGTTCAAATCGCACTTGACCTTTTTTTGTGATGACTAAATCATCAAATAACTTCTACAGCTCTATGTGGAGTGAGAGGAACTATCAGACTTTTATTGATTATTAAAACCCACCTGTGTTCCTACTGTTGCCGTTTGCCCTTTGCATTCCAGGGCCTGCAGCCCACGACGACTCTTTTGAACAATATCGCAGCCCATCAGGACCGCGGCCGTCCGGTAACTGTCCGGACCAAGCCCAAGTCGTCGACGGCGCGCACTGTTCCCGCGCGCCTCAGGGAGTTTTCAGCAGCAGCAGGGACCCAGCCGGGTCGAAGTCTACTGGGGCTAGGGTATAAGGGCTATAAGGAACGGGGTGGGCTTTTAGTCAGTAAGAGTCTCCGACTATCTCCCACTCCACCCAAGAGCAGGGGTTGTCATTAGATGATTTTTTCCACCATAAAAAAGGGCCCAGCAGGGCCGAAGTCTACTGGGGCCATCGGTTCGCTTCTGAACTTCTGAAAGGAAAACCTGGGATCTTGGAACGTAAGGCAAACAAAGAATATAGGAGCCTTCAGTAAAAGTCTGACACGCTGTCTCTCTCCGCCCAAGAGCGGGAGAAGTCATCGATTAAACATTCGCTCGAACGATTAAAAATCGCGGCCCAGGACTCTAAAATACCTAAGTATACCGACTTGCTTACATTCATATCGCCAGTCGCCCCGTCTACAGGACATATGGACCTATAAACAAAATGAGGGAGGCGTACCTATCGACTGTTCATACAAAAGAGGTTCGTTCGATTATGAGGGGAATGAAACAGGTTCGTGATGTAAGAACATCGGCCATGAGCAGATTTATTTATAGTCTATATAAAAAGTCAACCGACTTGGGAATTTTGTATAATATTTAATTATTTAAAAAATACTTATATTCGAGACTTTTTATAAGGTTCTTCTATTAGTAAACAATTATCAATATCTCTTATCAACCTTGATTATTGAACCAGCGTTGACTAAATCAGATTTCATTTTACTCTAATAATTACACAAGTCGGTAGACTTATTAGACAGACTCTACCTAGGTTATAATAGTGATGAAGTTTTAGTTAATAAAACAATATAGGTAGGTACTTGCAGCGAATTTTTAGAAGGATAGGTACAAAGAAAAGCGAACCCAAGTATAAAAACAATGTCATTTGACTCCACTTCTTAATTTGAAAGCAATCCTTTTGTTTCATGTTTACATCATAAATTAAATAATAAACAAAAAATATGACAAATCATGCAAACTTTGATTATTTTATGTAAATAATCAAAGCATGCAAATCATTCGTTCATTTTTCAAATTGATTGCGTAATGTCACTTAGGTCGTTTTTGCGTCCATAGACAAAATAAAGCAAGGGGAGGCAAGGCAACCTTCCGGAGCATTCATGGAAGACTTGTTTAACGGCCATAACATTGTCCCGACGTTCGTTTTGTTTAGCCCCTCTTGGTCCAAGGACAGCGCGGTCCGACTCTCCAAGGTCACGTCAGGTGATGCCAAAAGGTCTACACGTGTTTAGCATTAACGGTTTTATTATTATTAGGAACATAATGAGCATTGAGTTTAAATAGACCGTAATAAGATGTTACAGTTGGCGGCCCTATTGTTGTTAATTTACATCTTGGATTACATGCTACAGAGTCTTTCTTATGGGATTATGGAATGAAGGATCATGTTGAAATAGCCGTCTTGCAAAAGTAGGCTTTTGGTAGACATTTTACAATACTTTCAAAATAAGAAAAAAAAACAATGATTCTTCGATTTGACAGTACGACTTGACGTCACAATATGGTAGGTAATCGATCCTATTCTTATTCGGGAACGCAATGTAGGAACGAACTGCTAGCGTAAATATTGTTGAGCAGTTACAAGATAGGATAGGTAGACCGTACTAGTTAGTGATCAATTTCATAATAATAGTCGGTACCCAAGTAGGTAAATACCTACCCTCTAAAAGTGTACCTACCTAGAATCTGATTTGGTATACGAGTAGTAGGACACCTCAGAATGACGGTTTATCACAATCTGGTCTTCTTTTTTTAAATTTTTCTTTTTATGTTACATTTTATATTTTAAGTGTTAGCTATAAATTACTTACACTTTTTTTTTAAATTTTATTATTGTTTGCCGTGTGCGAGTCACAAACAATTATTATTATACATATTTAATAATATACCTGCATAACAAAAAATTTCAATGTCATCAAACTTAACTGTAAACAGCACTAAGATACATTTCCACACACAAATAAGTGTTTTCCCACGTAAATAACAACTGACAATAGTCGATGAAAGGAAACTAATTCCGATTCGTGATAGGTCAAATAAATTGCTGTTAATTGCTGAAGTTTTATATTTAAGTACAATAGCTTAGGCTTCGTAAACAATGGCGCTTGATAAAAGTTTAATGCTATTTGGAAACGAGATGTCTATCAAAGTATAAAGTACAGAGTTTAATCATAGCAAACTCGATATGGTCATTGCAGTGGCGGATTCATTTATGATAAGCACTACTTAGAATTTTTTTTAGTAAAGTTGCACATTAATTAAGAGTGTATGTTTGTTCAAGTATATTTTGTGATAACTTATATTGTGATAAGAATCAATGTAGCAAAATCTGTCAAAAGTATACCTAATAGTCACGTTGACATTAAGTGACATCTTTGATTTTGATATTAAAGACTTAGGGTGAGTTGCACCATTTAAATATAACGATAACAAAGCCGTTAACAGTTGTCAAATCGCCGAATTGACCAATAGGCGGCCGTATCACGGCTGATTATGGTTATTTTAGATTATAACCATCGTTATAGTTAAATGGTGCAACTCACCCTTAACAGGCTAACTTAAATCAAGCCTTTACAAAAACTGACGTAAAAACATTTCTTTAGTTTTAGCTCTTAGTCCTAAGGTTATGTATACTTATATCGAAAAGATCGCCATTGTAACCATAGATTTAAGTTTTTGTAAATACTGTTTTAGAGTACAATAAAGTTCTAAAAATTAAAATATAACTTCTAAATCTCTCAAAACCTCAAGATATCTCCAAATAAAATGCAATTTCAATGAAAATATTAACTCACCCACACTTAAATAATACTTTTAAGTTCACAATTTAAACTGGTCTTCAGTTCAGCAGCTGTACCATAGGAAGCGATGTAGAAAAGCCGACAGATCACATCAATAGCCCGCACACCTGCGCAGGAGTCTTTGGGCCCGCAGACGGTTCCTACATAAGTACTTGATGTAAGGGCTGCCACGATTTACTGTGAATTAATGTCGAATACATCTTGGGTGAATGAAAAAGGAAGAAAGCTTCGTTTTGGACGGAAAATGTTCTCGGATTCACGATATTTTAAGGTATTTTTAAATGGTGAAGTTGTAAATTCAAAAGGGTGCCATAAAAGAAAATGTTCTAGGGTTCTCTGGTAATTATCGCTGTTGGGGATAAGACTGCCATTGTACCAAGAGATTTAAGTTTGTTTAAATTATTTTTGTTACTATCCTCCATCTGTTTAGGTAGTTAACTAAATGTAAATAATATTAACATGTCTTTTATATAAAAAAAAAAAATAAAAATGTTATCAAAAAAATATTACAATTAGGTATTTTTTTTTATGGTGGGAGAAAGGTATTTACCTAAACCGAAGTTAGGTAATTAACTAAATTTAAATAATCTTTGTATGTTTTATATACGATTTATTTTAAATAAAAAGACTTATAAAGATTGTTTACGTTTAGTTAATTACCTAAACCGATGGAGTAGGTATAGGTAGGAACTCGTATTATATTGTACCTACAATAAAGTTTTTACTGTTCTATCTTCAAAAAAAAAAAAAAAGATTGTCTCTGCAAAGGGACTGTCATTGCTCGTATTTTCGCTAACAAAGAAATCTAAACACAGCCACTTATCAAAGTTAATTTCGCAACCATAACCAATGAACAGTTTGCATAAACATGTAAAGAATTATTCAAGAAAAATCTCGAACAAAAACTTAAAAGGCGGGCTCAGCGCGCAGCCCTCGGGCTCACAAAGCTTCACTTATCCCGCCATGAATGCGACAATCACTGATATAGAATAAAAGCTCCCGCGATACCCATGTACGCAAAAAATGCTAACAAGATCCCCTTTTTAAAATCAACCGAGCTTACTCATATTGCAGATGTCTTATTATTTCTCTTATAAACCGAGATTCTTCAAAGTTTCCTGTATTAATATCATTACCATAAGTTTTAATATCAAAATGATCCCTTTTGAATGATAATGGGCGGTATTGTGTAACCACTTTGGGTTCTGGCCAGTTATATCCAGTATTTCCAAGGTAAACTACGGGAGGCCGGAACTGGAAGTCTTTTGAGACTTAAAAAGTATTTAAAATGTTACATTAAAATCAACGGGGTGATTTTCAAGGTAAAGGTTTGTAGTACAATGTCTTGAGTTCAAAATTGTAAGGCAGGGTGCTTGGTAGTACCTAGAGGAACGCAGGCGCAGGATCGAAAGAGTTGCCGTGCCCCTAGAACGCCAACGGGAAGTAACTAAAGGAAAATAGGTGTAGTATTATAGTTCGTAACAGTTTAACACTCCCTCTCGGTTCACCCAGAACGAGAGGAGTTATTTGAATGATTTCCCACTTAAGGGCCAAGCGCCCGAAAAGTGCCATAAAACAGTGATTTTCTGAGGCCTACTCCTCCGTAACGGCTAAGTCAAATGGTTTGAAAAAAATATATGTTTATTATAGATTCATGAACAATAATATCAACATTTGATTTTTTCGTGCAATCAATACTTTTGTCAAAAAAAAATATTTAGCAATTTCGCAACTTTTCGTAACTTTTCCCTACTCCTTCGAAACGGCATGGACCTTTAGAAACATTTTTACACATAAAAATTGGTGGTTAAATATTCTTCAAAGTGAACATTGCATATGTAAATTAATCAATATCTCGCAGAGAAAATGGACTTAAAGCGCTTTCCGGGCGCTGCTGGCCGCAAATAAATGCACAGATTAGCGTACTGCCGCCTAGGCGAGTGCGAGAGTTGCGTTCACATAACTTCGGCCAGATGGTTCATGGAACTATACGCCTTAAAAAAAGGTGCAGTGCGAGGGTTGATTGTAAAAATGATCTTCGTTGATTCCATACCATGGTCTTCAAAGTAAAAGCTTTTGGATATCATAGATTAAACGAGGTCAAAAAGATTGGTTAGCTTGGTAAAATGAAAAGTTAACAAAATGAAAACAACATTGAGCCATCTGATAAGAAATGTCACGAACAGTAGACACCTGTGTCCAGAAGCAATTTTTTTAATTGAAAAGCATCATCATTGCTTAACCCAATCATTATTGACCGCTAAAGTAAGTAGGTACTATGGCCGTGGGTGGGCCTTGGGCCCTTAGGTTAGTGAAGTATTTCCTCTCAAATTGGGTGATTTTAGCCTGTTTCCGGCTTATAAAAGTCAAAAGATACGGTCTATTCGTGATTATTTTCTCGCTAGATGGCGCTGAAGTAAATTTTCAGCATATTTTGTTTTTGGGTTAATTGGTGCATATATTGGTAATTTAGAGAAATAGTTGTCACGGAAATCGGACATGCCACTTTATTGAACTTAGTCAATCCTGAAATAAAATCCACCCAATGCCTGGCTTCTTTACCTTCCTGCCTTACCTTACTGTAGTAATTAATATTATTATTTGATAAACTACTACAGAATGACTAAAATCAATATCAACCACAAAAAAAAAACATAACAGAACACAAACATCCTGAGAACTATGGCGGAGAGTAGCTCTCCAATCACTAGATTTTATGTTAGGTGGGTATTTATTAAGTTACCAACACTATACTAGGAACGATAAAAAAATGATAAATCATCTATATTTTGCAAATAGTTTTTTTTTAAAAAAAACACACGTCCTTTTTGTATTCAGTTAGTTTAAACAAGACGAGGCCGGTTTTTCCTAGCCGACTACCCTGAGAAGAAACACCGAAACAAACTCAGGGGTCAAGTTTTTGTTTCCGATATACCTAAAGTAAAATCAATTCAATTTAAAAACATTCTTCTCTGTTAAATTTCTCTTACAACTTAACACACTGACATGTTAAAAAAAAAATCTACAATCAGGCTTGATCCGGAACTTGTTTTTCTTGTCATTATCTGTGACGTCACGATGCGCCCACGCATCTTTTAATAACTGATCAATAAGGGATACCGAACGGGCGGAAATATTTTTTTAAAAGGTAAATATTGTTAACAATACCAATAGGCCAGTTGTATGGTTATAGATTTATGTGCAAATAATATATTTTGAGATACCGTAAAACGGGGTGAATAGAGACAAAAGTTTGGTTTGGTTTTTCACTTTGATACTATAATATCGGCCTATAGCAAAGCATCGATTTTTTAGAATAACAATTCATTAAAAAATTGACATAGTTGTAGTAGCAAAAAATATTCAAATATCGAGAAAATAGCCTTTAAAGTTTTGTTTCTATTCACCCCTAAGTCTCTATTCACCCCATTTTACCTTTATGATTTTGTTTAGTGATAGACGATTGAAGAAAGATTTAAGTAAATAACCCTTAAATTTACCATGACGTTTTAAAATATCAGGCGTGCGAACAGGGATGGAGCTGTACCACAAAATAGATAGGTACAGAAGACAATCTCATGTATAGTACTTCACTTTTTGTACCTACTTAAGCTTGGTGGACGCACACTAATAAGCGTTTGAGCCGGAATTGTTCGACGAGTGATCCGAGACGCGACCGAGATATCGTGTCTGTGACCGGTGTCTATGTGTGCGTTGCTCGAGCGCGCTTTGTATGTAGATTGAGTTCTGTAGCTATATATTTTGTGGCTATACACCTTAAAGATACAATTGCATCCTTATAACAATTCAATTTAGGTCGTCGAATGGATCGCGTTAAGAGCTTGTGGTAAGACCTCAGAAATGGACAGCGGGATGCAGATTACTTTAACATTAAAGTAAATTCGAGTGATCTCATATTCATAACCTTCTTATGAATATAAGATCATTCGAATTTACTTTCATAAGATGATTATGGAAAAATAAAAATTCCACCACCCCTAGTATCTGACTGACTAAACTAAGTAATCAATTCTATTGAAAATATTTTATCTCATACAGGCCAGGCCTTACATGGGCACTTATACATTGTCACAAACTGGTGCAATCGGCCGTTTCCTATGAAAAAGATCCGGCAATAAACTACAAAATTACCTACTCTTTTAAAAAATATTGCTGTATTACGATATCAATAGGTATGAGAAAACAGTGATGTGTAGTATCGAATATGTAAATTACAAAAAATATACGAGAGTGCATGGAAATAGAAAATATCTATAAACCTGCGTGCTAAAGTCTACAGAGACATTAAAAGAATGGGACCCAAATTCAGCAATTTCAATTTTTTATGCAACCACCTAATAATAATAAAACGGTATACAATAACCTAAAACCTTCCCAAATGCCGAGACCAGAATAATCTAAAGTTTTATAAAAGTTACCTACAGATAGTGCGAATGTGCGATGCTCTGTCAAAGATCGAAGTAGGTACTGTGAGATAGCCAAGAACAATGCAGTTTGTCTCCAAACTATGCATCTTTTTAGATTCAAGTTTAATTTTCATCGTCATCAAAGGTACTTACTTATAAAGAATCTGTAAAGAAATACAAGAATAGAACGAGGGGTGGCCAATTTAAAAATTCACTTACAAATCTCTTGCAAAATATTCTGAATAGTCTTTAAAATGCTTAAAAAATACCCATTCCATATTCAAATTCAACAAACACCGACTGCGTTGTTCCAAACTTAAAACCGAAACAATAAAAATATCGATAGAAACTTTCTCTGCCATTGTCTGGCAGCGATCCTATTGATGTAAACTTAACGTAAATCATAAAATTCCTTAGAAATAAGGATGCCAAGAGACCCGAGATGGATTGTTAATATTTTTTACCTAAGTAAGTACAATAAGTACCCGATGCTCGGTACCTGCCCTTTCTGAGAACTGGTGTCAAAAAAAATCGCCTTTGTAATGTTTCCGGGGACCACAGACAATTTGACAATACAGTTCGAAATTCGAAAGACAGAATTAGTAACACGAGTTTGAAAACGGAATTTAGGTAAATACATATCTACATTACACGGGTTTTGCTTCCTTTAAAATGAATGAATAAGTTATTTTTCTTTAGGGTAGCTTAGAAGTAGCAGCTGACAAACTAAAAGCATGCACATATATGTAGATAGATAGGTTCGTAGATATATATTTACTGAACCATACTCCATCTGTTTAGGTAGGTACCTAGTTAACTAAATGTAAACTAGTTTCACATGTCTTTTTTCTGTAAAATTGTCTAAAAATGTTTACAATTGGGTTTTTGTTAACAATTACATCTAAACCGATGTTAGGTAATTTTATTTTTTAAACTAAATTTAAATAATCTTTGTATGTCTTTTATACAATTTATTTTAAATAAAAGACATATCAAGATTGTTTACGTTTAGTAAATTACCTAAACAGATGGAGTAAAGTAAACCGCCGACTACGGTAACCACCATTTACTTTCCTACATCGGCCATCGCATGCTAATATCAAGCAGAATGCTAGCTATCGTCGAAGAATGGGTATAAACAATTCCAAGTTGGACTAAAAAGACATAAGCATAATTATTATATCGTACACCTGTCGATCCAATTTTCTAAAATATTGGTTTTAAATTGTCAAAATAAAAACACAAAACATGATTTTTTGTAAGTTGCCGCTTCCATAAATCTTATATACAAAATGCTTAGATATTAAAAATAAATAAATACTTCGTAAAATTAATAAAGAATCAACGAAGAAACAACACTTTCTTTTTTTAATGTTTCAGATTTTAATGGGAATCTAAAAATTATGCAAAATTAGTCTATAAAACATGTGCAAGATATATTTCACTCATTCAATCTTAAATTCCTACTCATTCACAGAAAAAAGGTGTGTTATTTATTTCCATAAACAAAAAAAATCTATCGTTTGTATCGAAAGTTTTGACAGGCCTTTGCAAAATATCAAAAAAATAACACAAACATTTAAATTTTATTCTGTAGGCAATTTTTTGATAGTGTCATTGACCGATTTAACTAAATCATATAACCGCTTAGTTTGTCAGTGGAATTTATTTGATGATCTTTTAACCCGTTCTTTGCCGCTTTATTAAAAACATACTGAGGTAAAAACTGGTTAAAAAGTTTAGCAGCCTATCTAACAAATGACAAAAGAATTTATTTATTGTTGTTTTATAGTGAATATGTAAATTATTATGTAAAACGCTAACTAAAATGAAAATAAAGAGAAATCAGAATTGAGAGATTATAGGTAGAACGTGACCCGCCATTTTTTTCGGTTGTGAAACCAACAAAATGGCAATTAATGAGTTCTCCCGCTGGGTGAAGAAAGAGGGAGTGTCAGTCTTGTATTGACTAAAATCCTGCTGTGTTCCTTCAGTTGGCCAACGCCATAGTATCTTAGTACCGACATTTACTAAAATTGTTTCGGTTTCAGGCTTCGGTTTTCGGTGTCTATGGTTTTCTATTAAAATTCAAATGATTTAGAATTATATTCCCTGATTCTATATTCAAACCAAGGTACTGTTTGAATTGAATAATTCGTCTACTTGTTATGGTCAATATAGTGCATCGTTTTTTTTTTTGCGTTTTGATTTAGCTTTATCTTTGATTGTGTGAAGAAGTCTAGCTAAATATTTTGGAGCCTATGTTTTACATATGTAAGAGCCCTTTACCACTCCTGTACCGTTTGTTGTTTCATCCAACGCAATGTTTGATAAAGAAGCAACGTGAAAAAAGGACACCTACCTAACGCCAGACCTGGCATTCGGTAATTCCGTCATTTACTAGAATATTTCACAAAATTTGTTCCGGGAAATACCTACGTTTCCCTAGATATATATATATTTTTATATTTACTTACTTATATGTAACTTATGACGCCGTGCTGAAAAGCCTCCCATAAGATTGACCGATGACCTGATGAGGGTCTCGAGAATCCGATGGATGCGAGACGCACAGGACCGGTGATTATAGCGACACTTGGGGGAGGCCGATGTCCAACAGTGGACGTCTTTCGGATGAAATGTGATGATGAATTTATGAGTACATGATGAAGAGCCAAAGTTCAAATAACTGATTCGTTCGTTCGCAAAATAGCTGATTTTCAGAGGCCTTTACTAGGTGTGTTAATTTTACACAAATTATATTAATGTTTTCATTTCATTAGAAACCTACGTAAAGCGTTTCCTGAATATTTAGAGAATGATGTGTTACTTTAATAATGTCATAAATTCATCATCACGTAGAGCGGTTGTATGGAAATATTATGTACTGTATGTATCTCGCGGTTAGACGCTCTCTGTCTGAAATTAAAAGAAATCAAAAAAAAAAAATCCATTTTGTTTCCCTGAACCATTTAAAGTGTTAGTTCTTCTTGTAAAATATCCATAAACATCTAAACTAATCGATAAATCTAGCAGATATGCAAAACATCGCATTAAAACCACATATTGAGCTAAAAAGTTTACAACGTAATCTGGACAGGTTTTTGAAATTGGAACTCTAAAAGTCACTGACCACCATGTTGAATTGAACTATAAAGATTTAAATTTCGTGTAATAGAATTATAATTAATGTACCTATTTTCTGTTTTCTCACATAAATCTATGTTATCAGGATTTAATTTAGGAATATTTTGGAACAATAGTCATTTTGAGGGATGATGTCCACAAGGATATTTAAACCTAGGTAATAAATAATTCCAAAGTCTTGAGCATCGACGCCGAGTTGCTAGCCTGTCGGTTTTCTATTGGTTAGGTACCTAACCGTTGGATACCTACATTTCGGGGAGTGCGCATTGGAATTGCATAATTTAATTACTAATATGTACGGCGGCGGCGTTTAAAGAGCATTTTGGAAACACTTTTAATACAACACAATACAATACACACAATACACAATACTTCCATACTATATGTGGAGGCTTGTAAATGGCTCATCGTGATCTATTTTAACGTTATCTTGTATTATCAGCTGTAAGCCACCCAAATAAAATAAAATAAAATAAAAATAAAATAAAATATGTGTACAGCTAAGGAGTCCAATTTTGATAGCAAAAACCCAACCAAAACCTAAGGGTCTTTAAGTCTAGAGTGAATAGGTTACTTATTATAAGCAAACGAGCTACATCGTCGACCATGTCATCACTTACCATCAGGTGAGATAGTGGGCAAACGCGAGCCTATCTGTAATAATAAAAAATATATATGTACCTAATGTATCTTGGGCGGCAATTCAACTCCCTTTTCTTTCATATCACCAGGCCGGATCTAGGATCTACCTATTTAGCCGCTCCGGGCAAAGATAATTATTTTCGCCGCCATTTACATACCTACACAAAACCACGGAAGTCATGAGTCTTTAATATTTCTACCACCCTTTTTTTTATTTTTTCGATGGGAAAAATCATCTTATGACAACCCCCGCTCTTGGGCGGAGCGGGAGATAGTGTCAGACTCTTACTGACTAAAAAACCCATCCCGTTCCTTCAAGCCTTCATACCGGGGCTCGAGCGCCCTTTCAGATAAACCTGGCCCCATTAGGCTTCGACCCGGCTGGGCCCCTGCTGTTGCTAACAACTCCTTGAGGCGCGCGGGAACAGCGCGCGCCGTCGACGACTTGGGCTTGGTCCGGACAGTTACCGGACGGCCGGACAGAGAGCTACCCATTGCTCACTGTCCGTAAGCCCGCGCCTACGGTGGCCGGAAATCGGGATCGGAATCCCGGCGACGACGAGAGCGCCGTTGCCTGATGCGGTCGGCCTCCTCCTTAGCGAGCATTACTGCTTCGCAGAAGTCGGCGACCGCCTGCCACTCCTCCTCGCTCCGGACCATGGCCTCGACCAAGGCCCGGTGCGAGAGATCTCCGCCGCCGATCACCCCGACGAGGGCACGGCGATGCTCCGCCCAAGCAGGGCAAACCTCGACTGTGTACTCCACCGTGTCCTCCGGGCGTTCCACACAGTGGCGACACCCGGGCGTCACTTCCGCTTTAATTCGGAACAGGAACCTCCCGAACTTGCCATTTCCGATGAGGACCTGTGTCATGATTTCTACTATCCTCAAGTAGGTTGAAAGGTGGCACATAAAATTCTCAACCTTTTCAACTTGGGTGTGGATGGCTAGGTTGAATTAAAAGATAGGAATAAATCAATTTTGCCGTCCATCATGTTTTGCCACTCTGAGCAAATAAAGGCCCGGCTTGCCCCCCCTTAGATCAAGCCCTCCATATCACTCTTCGCACCATCCATCCATGTTTTCTTTTCCTTCCTCTCTATCCATCTTCCGGTCTCATTATAAAGCAGTAGGTACTTAATTAAGATGTTATAAGGCAAAATCAAGATGTTATAACTAAAGATGTCTTTTAAAAACCATTTAATACGGCCATTAGTACCTACTAAATAATCGAAATCTGTATATTTATGTGAGAACAAACAGTTAAATGTTTATTGTTTCCGTTCAGTTTATTTAAATTAGCATCTCTTAACAGTTAACATAACAAGGATAAAGAAATTAAAATGCAAATGGACATTTCACTATCATAATAAAAAAAACATTGGTGGTTTTTATCAAACTAATGACTGATAATGAATTATGGGCCCAAGCGCCCGAAAAGTGCCTTTAAAAATTGGTAGTTAAATATTCTTCAAAGTGATCACAGCATATGTACCTAAATCAATCAGTATTTCGCAAAGAAAATGGATTTAAAAGTCAGCGGGGCTCTGTCCGGGCGCAGCTGGCCGCAAACATATGCACATATAGTCGTACTGTCGCCACAGATTACTGAATAGTTGTCGCCTAGACGGGTACGATAGTAGTGACCATTTCATTTCGGCCAGATGGTTCAAGGGACTATAAAGCCTTAACATGGAATGATGGAACCAATGATATTCTAATATATTTTTTTAAACTCCTTTAATATAATATAATAATAATAATATTCCACAATTATCACACAACGCCGCCTAGTTCCAAGCTAAGCAGAGCTTGTGTTATGGGTATTAGACAACTGATAAACATACTTATTTATTTCTAAATACATACATATTATAGATAAATTAAACCCAGACACAGAACAAATGATCATGCTCATCACATAAACATTTGTCCTGAGTGGGAATCGAACCCACGACCTGCGGTATAGCAGTCAGGGCCACTAACCACTAGACCAACAGGCCAGTCAAAATATCATTGCATGGAACGGCTACCTACCTCACATCTCACTGCGTACGTTGAAGGATTGGAACAATCTGCCAATCTGCGGACTTCCCGTCCGATTAGAAAATAAAACTTTCTTATCTAAATTCTTTCGAACAAAAAATATGGATTGTTCAAAAGAGCTTGGCCAAGGCAAGTGCGGCTTCGCGCAGGTCGACTTAGGAGGTCCTCGGCTGCTTAACCGGACGACTCCATCTGTTTATGTAGTTAACTAAATGTAAACCATCTTATCATGTTTTTTATCTAAAAATGTCTCAAAATGATTACAAATAAATTACAATTAGGCATAAAACCTAAACCAATGTTAGGTAATTTACCTACTATATTTAAATATCTTTGTATGTCTTTTAAACGATTATTTTGTCTACAATTTCTAAATAATTTTATAAAGAGGAATTTGTTTTTTTTTGTTTGTAGGAGGTAATCTCTGGAAGTACTGGTCCGATTGCTAATTTTTTAGAGATAGAGAGCTGCTTTATTCCAGTGTGACATAGGTTATATTTTTTTTATTTCTAGTTTTAAATAAAAAAAAATACATAAGTATCAAGATTGTTTACGTTTAGTTAACTACTTAAACAGATGGAGCATAGGTAACCCCTCTCTCCCTCCAAGGTGTTCACAATCCGATAGCTAAGCAATAGTATAACGTTAAGATAAGGTGAGGCGAGCGATGACGAGGCGCGAGCTTGTTTACATTGGGCGTTAGTCTATGTTTACTGCTACGTCTGAATAACTCTTTAATTGGAGTGCGACACTGTGCAAGTTTATAGCAGAAGGTTTATTAAGTAAGTGAGGTACCGTAAATTGGGGTAACTTTGGCTCTGGGGTAAACCTTGGCACAAGCTTATTTAACAACTTCTGCCTCTGTAAAGTGTTACATTTTTGTATTTAATTACTTAGTGTAGAAAAAGAAAAGTAAACCATATAGTCCCCCTATATGGTTTACTTTTCCTTTTCTGTATTTTTGCCATAATGTCTGGCAGTTTTGATTACTTTACGTGGTCTAACCTAACCTAACCTAGCCTAACCAAATTTCCTTTATTTGGTATTGTTCGTTAAATCGTTGAACTCCTTAGTAGTCCTGAGTTGAGCTACACAATTAGTGACAAATGCTTGCGGTTCATTCCTCAAAAGACCATCTCCGATAAAAAAACAAAGATACAATCTTCATGGTTCTCTCATATATTTTACGATTACATGTTGGCTGTATGGACTTTATAATTTCGTAAGTCGGTGTTTCTAGTTTTGTCTCGGCTTCGGAGTGTAGCTCCACTGGGCGTAGGAGCGCTAGCTCGCTCCTGGTTCGTGCAGGCGGGGTCAGCGGCTTCAGTGTGTACCTAGACACCTTTATTTAACAACGACTTCCGAAATTACTAAACAAAAATTATTTTGCACTTTTTAGTGTATTTTATATTACATTGAAGTCAGTTGTGGTTTTTTTTTTGTAAAATGTTTTTTATTTTACACTTTTTAGGTGTTACAGATGTGATTTTTTTGCTTGTCTTTGTAGTATATGCATGTATGGATGCAAACCTTCGTGTGCGAGTTCTGTTCGCACACTGACTGCTTTTTTAAAACCATTTTGTAAAATAATTATCATTGATTCACTTATCTAGATTTATCTCATGGACGACGCGAATTTATCCTACTGCAGTCCACCTATTTACTGTGACTGTCGGCTGTCATCAAACTTGGTGATATTTGACCTCCGCCGTACACAGAACCCATTGAACACCGGAGACCAACCGAAATGGAACAAAGTGGTTATTATAATAAGTAAGTTTTAACAAATCGGCTATCAGCGGTTTGAGGGTTATTTGTTAGGTGAGATTTGAGAAGGGAAAAGGGTCGATGAAATTGAAAGAACTTATAATTTACACTTGTACACTAATATAATAAAGAGGTACAGTTGCCACCACGGATCTTGAACGCTCGGCGTCAGAGTGGGGATCGCTTTGCGCATTCCATACATTGGCGAGCCAATCGTCTCCGTTGCATCAAGCTCAAGTTCGATCGTGTATGGAGTATTGCTCTCATCTTTGGGACGGATCTGCCCGATACCAGCTTGATGCACTTAAGGCAATTGAGAGGCGAGCCAGAAGGATAATTGGCAATGATACATTCGTCATTTCGTCGAGTCGAGGCTTTAAAGTCTTGAGCATCGGCGCAGAGTCGCTAGCCTGTCGGTTTTCTACCGGTTGCATTTCGGAGTGTGCGTCGGAATCGCATAACCTAATTCCGCCTAGCCCGTTCCATCATCGGACTACCAGACGGTACGGGTATGCACCACCGGTAGATGGTAGATATCCCACCTACACGCACAAAACGTTTTGGGAACACATTAATTGTGCGTGCAGCTAGGGAGTGGAATTCCTTTCCGGAGTCTGTGTTTCCTGATAGCTACAACCCGGGAATCTTTAAGTCGAGAGTGAATAGGTTTCTTCTAGGTAAGCGAGGTGAGATAGCGGTCAAGCGCGAACCTATCAACAATAAAAAAAAAAAGAAATAGCCAGATCGGGCCCTGTTCTTTGATAGTTTGATAGGACTTAATGACTTATTTAAGTACTTTGATATCTTCACGCCTTCCTACCTCTAACGGGGTGGACAGTTACATTCCTGAGCTTGGAAGTGAGCGATTTTCTCATAGAGATAACTTGAATTATTTAGATAGTAACAAGTATTCCGTATTAAATGACTTATTTATTTAATGTTTTTTTTTGTAGGTAGGAAATCATCTATTGTCATCTCCCGCTCTTGGGCGGAGCGCAAGGGCGTGTCAGACTTTTACTGACTAAAACCCACTCCCGTTCCTTCTTTGCCTTTGTTTCAGGGCCCCTTCGCTTTCTTTTATTTAATGTTGTGGAGCACAATCAGTTTTATTAATGTTCCCACTGATGGGACTCAGGTCTACTCTCTAGGAGAGGGAATGGGCCGTAATCCATCACGTGGGCCCAGTGCAGGTTGGTGGATAGATTTGGAATTTTGGAAAGAATTGAGTTAATGTGGTTATGGCTTTAATTAAATATCTTTATAGAATCAACCTTATAATGTTCCCAGTGCTGGGACTCAGGCCTCCTCTCTAGAAGAGGGATGGGCCGTAATACACCACGCGGGCCCAGTGCGGGTTGATGACTGTCACATGTCATCGCATTTTTGGTTCTAGGACATACTTACCGGTATCCTCACGATGTTTTCCTTCACCGTTTTGAGAGCAGTGGTGATGAAATAAATTACACAAAGGAATGCGTCTGGCTGGGTTCGAACCCGCGACCTACAACTCGTAAGTCGGGGTCATTACCACTCGGCCACCACTGCTCAAATGTGAATGTAAATGCGTCCATTCCCTCTCTTAAAGAGGAGACCTGAGTCCCAACAGTGGGAACATTAAAAGGCTGATTATGTATATTATGTATTATAGTGGAGAAAAGCCGACTATTTCAATAATTTGTAGCACTCCTGCACGGCTGGAGCTGTCACTGGTTTCCAATAATTCCTGTTAGGGTCATTAACCTTAACAGGAATATTGGTCACCAAAGGAAATACCGTTTTGAGGATTTCAAAAATCTTTATTTATTTATTTTATTATCTTTTCCTTTTTACTGGAAGGACGCAAAGGGCAACGGAACTCGCAACAGTGGGTTTAGTCAGTAAATGTCTGACACTTCCTTTCACGTCACTCGGAGCGGGAGAAGTTCCACAACCTTAAATTCTCTTATTGATAAGAGGCCTGTTTTTTTTTGAGGTGGGATTTCAATCATTGATTCTCACCCTCTTGGGTGAGGCTTTATTAAAAAAAAAAAATTAACGATCTAAATATGACGATGTGTATGCGAAGCAGGCGACAGTACAAGAGCGGAGGGGAGCGGGCATCGAGCGTCGGGGGTGCCTGATGCGCTTGCGTCGCGTCATACAGACGTAGGTAGTTATAGCAAAATACAGAGTAGAAATGTGATAAATGGAACAACGAAATCTTGAAATATGTTTTTGGTAAAATTAATAGGTAATATTTTGTAAAAAGTTATAAGTAGAACAAAAGTTGTTACTCATGATATTAGTACCTAATACAGTCCTGCAAAACACACCTTTGTTAGTGTTTTACAAATAAACCTGAAAAGCAATTTTAAAACTACTTAACTATTTTTATAATCTACTAATGTACGTACAGTAAGTACACAAAACCGACGGACAATATAAGTATATGCTGTAATAATTAAAAACTAACAACAGAATGGCCTGGCCTACATTACAGGCTATTAAATAAGCCATTTCCTCCATAACTCTTGTTGCCGGCCGATCGACAGCTGATATCCTTTTTTAACCGACTTTGCATAAAGGAAAGGCAATCCAGTTTGCTTCTGTTATTCTATTTTTATTAAAAAAAAAAAACAGGTAATTGCGAGTTGGACTGGCGCACTGAGAGTCCCGTACAAACTACAATACCCGAAAGGAGTCTCGAAGATTTTGAGTCCGAATTGCAAAAAAGTTAAAATAAGTAAGAAGAAAAAAAAAAGTAAATAAAAAAAAAAACAAAGAATAAAGAAAGTTTATATTGTGACGATAAGAAGGTAACAAAAAATTTACTGTTTTTTTATTTATTCCTATACCTATGTTATAAGACCTTGCTTTATGCCAAATTTCAGGATTCTACGCCAAAGGGAAGCACCTTATGAATTTTGTTTCCCTTGAAATTGAGCGTCGAAATATACGTTTTTCCCGACATAATCGACCGTATCTATTTTCCTCGTTAACTCAGAAGTTTGATTTTTTCACGGTTTCAAGGGACCGCTAACTTGAATAATACAGTTTTAATTTCAACTCGATACCTCCACGCACGCTCCCGAGACAGAGAGACGGACAACAAAAGGATCCTATAAGTATAAGGGTTCCGTTATTTTTTTTTGAGATACGGAACCCTAAAAAGAAAAAAAGTTGTGTTTAAATACATATCTACCTAGTTACCTACTTATAATAAACCTACAAGTTATTACATTAGCTCATTCAAAGAAAACACCTAGGCACTATTATAAGTCTTTGGTCTGTCATAGTTTTTTTTTTTTGTAGGAATTATCAAATTATTTCTCTTGCTCTGGATGGATCGTGTGGGAGCGAGGATGAGTGTCAAACTTTTGACAGGCAGGTATTTGACAGTGTGATGACATCTTTCCATAGAGCCTGCTGTACGAATGTCTCTATTTTCAAAGAAATAAATGAGTTAGTGACTTCGAAATACTGACTCAAATAAGTACCGGATTTCCTTACGAAAGCCATTTTTTTAGTGATTTCGCACAATCTATGAGAAGTTTTAGATCAACGAGGAAATGATACTTATTTACTTAAGTGATCTACATTCTAAATGTCGGATGTTTCTTTTCAAACCAGTTGTGAGTCCAAATCCAAATTATTATTTCCAAAACGAATTAAAACACCAATCAAAAACATATTAACATTCAAAATCACAAAACTAACTTCCCAACTTCCTACCACGAAGTTTTCCGAATGAGCACGATGTTATCCGATCTGTTCGCGTCTTCGGCTGGGGTCGGGCCAGACCGGTCGCATTCGGGCCGACCGTTACCCGGCCAGCCCACGTGCGAGCTTATATCACTGGCAGCTAACTTACTGCTGGGAAATGTTCAAATGAGGAAAAAATTCCATCGGCTCTATGGTAGGTATTTGTAAAAGTGTGAAAGTTTGTCTGTGATTACTTATGATTAGGTTGGTAGGGTAACAAAAGGTTCGCAATAAAAAATAAAAATGAGATCTAGTTAGGACTAGCTTTTGCTCGCGGCTTTGCTCGCATACATATAATAGGTAAGTATAGCCTATCTCACTCAGGATTGGAAAAAAAAATTAGCAATTAGACCAGTACTTTTAGAGATTACTTACCTCCTACACTAACAAAAAAACAAACTTTGCCTCTTTATAATTTGCTAGCTTTTGCCCACGGCTTCGCCCGCGTACATAAAAGATAGCCTATGTCACTCAGGAACAAAGCAGCTTTCTATCGGTGAAAAAATTTTCGCAATCGGACCAGTACTTTCAGAGACAAGCCTACAAACAAAAAAAAAACAGACTTTACCTCTTATAATAATATTATCTATAATATAAAAATGAATCGCAAAATGTGTTGGTAAGCGCATAACTCAACAACGCCTGGACCGATTTCGCAATTTTTTTTTTTGTTGTGTTCGTTATTATGAGGAGAAGGTTCTTATGGAAAAAAAATGAAAATTAGGGTAGTGTAGAGTAGAGTAGGGTAGTGTAGGGTAGTGTAGGGTAGAGTAAGGTAGAGGAGGGTAGAGTAGAGTAGAGTAGGGTAGAGTAGGGTAGAGTAGGGTAGAGTAGGGTAGAGTAGGGTAGGGTAGAGTAGGATATAGTAGGCTGAAGTAGGGAAGAGCGGGAGCGAAGCCGCGCGGTTAAAAGCTAGTTGTAGATAAAATGGATTTTTACCTAACAGACAACCGGGATCAAGAAATGATAGTCTGTCATTTGGGAATAAAGCAGCTTTCTATCAGTGAAAAAATTTTCGCAATCGGTCCAGTACTTTTAGATATTACCTCCTACAAACAAAAAAAAACAGACTTTACCTCTTATAATAATATTATTGTAGATACGATGGGTTTTTACTTAACAGACGGAAATAATAAGATAAGAATAGAAGGAAGCCAGCTTACATTTTCCTTTGTAAATGATTTGATCTACGGTTAGAATTCACTAGCAACAGCATAATCAGCCATTTTAATATTTCCACTGCTAGGACTCAGGCCTCCTCTCTAGGAGAGGGAATGGGCCATAATCCACAACGCGGGCACAGTGCGGGTTGGTGAATATCACATGTCTTCGAATTTTTAGTTCTAGGACATGCCGGTTTCCTCACGATGTTTTCCTTCACCGTTTTGAGAGCAGTGGTGATGACATAAATTACACAAAGTAATGCACCTGGTTGGGTTTGAACCCGTGACTTACAACTCGTAAGACTGCCGCCGTTACCACTCGGCCACCACTGCTCCCTTTGGTAAAAACCTAAAATTTGATGAACTGGAAATCTCCTGAGGAATTTGATAAGCTAAGATGAAGTAACAGTTAGAGATACTAGTAATTAGGTAACAGTTACTGCCAAAGCCAATGACCACTAGCTAATAAGAGAAGTTTAAAAAACCTATTTCAAATGATTTTCTAAAAATAATTTGTGAAACCAATCAAAATCGTTCATTTTACTCCATTCATTTTTATAAGACAAAATGAAATAAAAAATTGATTGCACTACTTTCAGAGTGTTATTTTTAATCAAACGGTAGTGGTCAATACCACAAAATAGATAAATACAGAAGTCAATCTCATGTATGTACTTCACTTTTTATACCTACGCCAGGCGATCGCGCTAGGGTCAGCGCGTTGCGCCGAACTGTACGAGTGCGACCGGGTGATTGAGTCAAAATATCCTGTCCGTGAGCGGTTTCCATGTGTGCGTTGCTCGAGGGCGCTCTGTTTGTAGATTGTCTTCTGTACCTATCTATTTTGTGTCAATACCTAAATCTTACAATTTATACAGAAATCTAGTTTCCGAAGATAAATTGAATAGAAAAAGCTGTTGAATGTGTATACAAAACTCAATTTTTGGGGTTCCGTACCAAAAGGGGACTCCACTGTCCGTCCGTCTGTCCGTCTGTCACCAGACTTTATCTCATGATCCATGACAGTTAGACAGTTGAAATTTTCACAGATCGATACCAGAAGTATGAATTAACGTAAAGGACTTTTACCTAAAATGCAATAATGTGCCTTACATTGATTAATATAAGGGTGTTTTACGCAAAACGTAAAAATATCGCTTACGTTAATTCATACTTCTGGTATCGAGATGATGTATTTCTGTTACCGCTATAACAAAAAATACTAAAAAATAAAATAAAATAAATATTTAAACGACCAAAAAAATAACATTTGCTTTTTGCATTTGCAAATGTTTTTTTGCTTATTTTGTTTGCTACGTACAGTACGGAACCCTTCGTGCGCGGGACCCACTCGCACTTGGCCGGTTTTTTTGAAAATGACAAAAATAAACTGGATTTTTCTTAAAATGATTGATTTCTTTAAAAGCTGTTTATGTATTCATTAAACAAAAACACATTTATAATAACTGCATTTTTGATCAGAAAAATAATATTTTTAAAAGAAGACATTTACCTATTTGGAATGACGACATCAATTATGCGAATTAAAATTGCGAAACTTACTGTCTGTCGGTCTGTTTATGTTTTTACGTCGAATGCTGAACCAATTTTGGTGAAATTTGGTATTGGGTAGATTGGACCTTGAATAATTTCCGACTTGTAAGCAGAGGTCGGAATTAAGTAGAGTTATTCCTGTACTTAGACTGATTTCATACAGCGAAAGAATAAAGTGGATACTGTGGATAGGTATGCCTCAAATTCTGAGATTAATTCTAGAGAACAGATTTTTTATGACACTTCTTCTTCTTCTTCTTCCTGCCCTTGTCCCATCTTATTTGGGGTCGGCGCAATACGTTTTTTTCTTCCATTCTACCCTGTCATTCGTCATGGTATCACTAACTTCCTTTTCTTTTATATCATTCTTCACGCAATCCATCCATCTTTTCTTTGGCCTCCTTCTCCCTCTCCACCCATCCACATGTATAATTCTTTTGGTAACATGCATTTCATCCCTCCTCTTTACATGACCATACCAAGAAAAACGATTCCTCTTCAGCTTGTCAGTCATTGGCGCCACTTTCAAACTTCCAAGAATTTTTATGACACTATCAAAAAAAAAAATCGTTTCATCAAGGCTTATAGTCCCTTGTACCATCTGGCCGAAATTAAATGGTTACTATTCTCGTACCCGTCTAGGCGACATACAGTACGACTATCTGTGCATTTGTTTGCGGCCAGCTGCGCCCGATCAGAGCCCCGCTGACTCCATTTTCTTTGCGAAATACTAATTGATTAACGTATGCTATGTTCATTTTGAAGAATATTTAACCATCAATTTTTATGTGTAAAATCATTTCTTAGGATCCAAGCCGTTTCGAAGGAGTAGGGAAAAGTTGCGAATGTGATGTTGTATGTAATATTTTTTTTTAGACAAAAGTATTAATAGCACGAAAAAATCAAACGTTGATAATGTTCTTCACGAATCTATAATAAACATATATTCTTTTCAAACCTATCAACCTGGCCGTTACCGAGGAGTAGGCTCCAGAAAGTCACTGTTTTAAGGCACTTTTCGGGCGCTTGGGCCTTAATGACGAGGAGGAGGAAGTATATTTGGTAACCTCACCTCAGTTGAGGTAGAGAGATCTTTTTCAATGAAAAATACTAATGAAAATTGTATGTTAATTATCTTTGTTTTATTTGTCTTCTCTATCTCTGAGGTTTTTATTATATTCATTTGTAATATTGTTGGCCACACGGGGTTTTCATTAGAAATCCTGGGAAGATCCATATTAATATTGTTTTTCACAACAGAGTGTAAATAAAGATATAGTAATATTTTGTGATGAGATTGGAAAAGAATTAGGTCACCTTTTGACAAATGAATATCCGGGACACTCAATATTAAACAACTGTATGCCTGGCTGTTCATTACTTGACATAATGAAAAAAATTATAAAATATAACTTCAATCAGGATACTATACTTTTGATTTTTGTTGGTAATAGGGGTTATGTGAACAAAGGAGAATTACTCCAATATTATAGGACTTTAAGTAACCTTAGGCTAAGAAAAATTGTTATGTTCACATTCCCATACAGTCAAAGTTTGCCACAGGAGGAAAATCTAATTAGATATAAGATTAATGTAACATTGCACAATTTGACTATTAATAATAGCTTGTTTCACTTAATTGACACCAACAATTATGTTGGCACTCATTTTTATTTGACAAAGGATAGATATCTTGTAGATAGATACTATCTTTCAAAATTTTGTCGAAGACAGATAGCTGTGTCGCTATCATATTATTTTTTTATTACAGCCAAGAACTTGGCTAAACAAATTGCTCTTATTGAGCAATGCAACATCTCAAATGACTTTGCCAATAACTTGGCATCAAATGTTGATATAGTTAATAATTTAAATTAGAAATTAAGACAACAGAGACAATCTCTAGCATGGATGTACCGATGAATAAAAATGTTTCCAATAAAGTTTTAAAATCATTAAATAGTATCAACCTGGTGCATCAAAATATTCAAGGGTTTATGAACAAGGATCTAGAAGTAGAATTATTCCTCAATTGCAACAATATTGATATTCTTTGCTTAACAGAACATTGGCTTAAAAGTCACCAGTTCATGTTTAACTTTAGTAATCACCAGGTTGGTAGTTCATTCAGTAGAATTGATGCCATACGGGGTGGCTCATTAATCATAGTAAGTAACCAACTTAAATTTAAAGAACGCAAAGATATTGTGAGCCTATCTGTTGAGCGGTCAGTTGAAATAGCCTGTGTTGAATTGGAGCAATTTATTATATTAAGTGTGTACAAACCCCCTTCTGGATTGTATGACTGCTTTGAAAAAGTAATGGATGAAGTGTTCCACAAGATTTGTAATTCAAATAAGTACATAATTACTTGTGGTGATTTTAATGTTAATTTATTAGAAAACTCAGGTTTATGTAGTAAAATTTTAAGTCTATTTCGGTCATACAATCTTGTTAATTTATTTTTGGAGCCCACAAGAATAACTCCTACTAGTGCTACATGTATAGATAATATATATACAGATGTTGTACCAAGTCACAAAGAAATTATAAATTTGTTGGATTCTGATCATTGTGGGCAATTAATTACTTTTCATAACAAAAACATCATAGTGACTAAAAAAAATATCACTGTTAACCCTAAAACGGCAAGTCGTTTAGAAACTTTTAAAACTAAACTCACTAATAATTTACCAGACTTGTCTAAATTTGATGATGTCAATCACCAATATGAGGGTTTCTTTAACATGTACTGTAATCAATTTAATTCTACATTTATATCTAAGAATATTTCAGTTAATAGTAATGTGTCGTTCAGTGAATGGGCTACTAGTGGTATTCATAAAAGTAGAAATCGGCTTTACGAATTGTATGATGAAAGAGTTCTCGTTAACACTGCTGAATTTAGTTTATATGTGCGGAATTATTCAAAATTGTTTAAAAAAGTTTGCTCTGAAGCAAAATCGCGTTGTTTGAGTTCCAAGATTAAAAACAGTAATAATATAATTAAAACGACTTGGAATATTATAAATAGTGAAACTGGTAGGTCTACAAAACCATGTAGTGACTTTAACCTGGTGATTAACGACAACGTGATCACATCGGACTCACAGGTAGCCGCAGCTTTTGAAAACTTCTTCTCAGAGATCCCCATATCAACAACAAAATCTCTGAATTCATCACCCGCAGCAGCAGAGTCTCTGCTTAGGAAAAATGTTAAAGTTTGTGATTCTGATTTTAATTTCGACCATGTATCTTATGTAGATATTATAAAGACCTTCAACTCTTTAAATGTAAAAAAGACTGCAGATTTATGGGGTAATTCTGTGGACGTTGTTAAGTCTATAATCCACATTGTGGCTCCTTCTTTAGCTTTTATTTTTAATAATAGTATCGATCGCGGTGAGTTTCCTGACTTAATGAAAAATAGTAAAATAATACCATTGTTTAAAACCGGTAGTACATCGGACCCCACAAATTACAGACCTATTTCAGTACTACCGACCTTTAGTAAAATATTTGAAAAGCTCATTCTACAACAATTACAGAGATTTTTTAATAGACATAAATTGTTGCATACCAAACAGTTTGGTTTTACAAGGGGTCGTTCGACAACCGATGCTGGTGTTGAACTTTTAGGACATATTTATAATGCATGGGAAGATAAATGCGATGCCCTGGGCATTTTTTGCGATTTGTCCAAGGCCTTCGATTGCGTTCCCCATGAAACATTAATCAGGAAACTACACCATTACGGGATCCGGAACTCCTCCCTGGATCTTCTTACATCATATCTGAGTGAAAGAATTCAGAGAGTTGACGTAAACGGAAAAAGATCTCCCGGATCGGTTGTAAAAATGGGTGTCCCCCAGGGCTCAATTCTTGGTCCATTTTTGTTTCTAATTTACATAAACGACTTACCTTACCTCATAGAAGAAAATCATAATATAGTGTTGTTTGCAGACGACACTTCACTTTTGTTTAAACTTAAACGTCAGCAGCAGGTTACTGACGATATAAATATAGCTCTTTCAAAAATAGTACACTGGTTTAATGTAAATAACCTGCTCCTTAATGAAAAAAAAACAAAATGCATTAAGTTTACCATGCCTCATGTTAGGCAAGTAGAAACCAGTGTGCTAATAAAAGGTAAAGAGTTGAGCCCTGAAGATACTACAGTGTTCTTGGGCATTACTCTAGACGCTAAGCTTCAGTGGGGCCCACATATAGACAAATTGTCGAAAAAACTTAGTTCAGCAGCATATGCTGTAAGACAAATTCGAAATTTAACTGATTTAGAGACAGCCCGTTTAGTTTACTTTAGCTATTTTCATAGTGTCATGTCGTACGGTATTTTATTATGGGGAAATGCCGCCGATATACAGACAATTTTCGTTTTACAGAAAAGGGCTATTCGATCAATTTATAAATTAAGTCCCAGATACTCCCTCAGAGATAAATTTAAAGAAATAAATGTAATGACTGTGCCTTCACAGTATATTTACGAGAATATTTTGTACGCCCATAAAAATATAGACATGTTTAAAAAATACAGTGATATTCATAATTTTAATACAAGAAACAAACATAAATTTGTAGTTCCTGCAACCAGGCTCAAAAAAATAGGGGGCTCATTTAGATGCCAATGTATACACTTCTATAATAAACTTCCTAGCCGTATTCAACAACTAAGCCTTAATAAGTTCAAATCATTTGTAAAACGTAAACTTTGTCAAAAGGCTTTTTACTCTGTAAAAGACTATATTCAGGACGAAAAGGCTTGGGATTGACCTGCTCCAGTACCTAATACAACTGTTGTCATTTTTATTTTTCTTCTTTTGTATTTTTTAATTATTTTTATTTTTAAATGTGCTTTTCCTTTGTTTATATATATTTTTTTTTTTTTTAAACAATTTGATATTGATATTGATATTAAAATGACATGTATACATTTTAAGTACTTAAAGTATATATTTTTTTTTTTTTTCTTCTTTGACATAAATATTTACTTCTCTAAATATTTTGTAAACTAACAATTTGTTTATATTATTGTAAATGTGAGGACTATGTTGATTGCTTTTTCTTTTCTTTTCAGTAATTTTAACGTATGTCTGGCAATTTGAGTGTTTTCAGCGGCCTACCCAAATGTCCTTTCTTTGGTATTGTTCGTCAAGTCGTAGAGCTCCATAGTAGTCCTAAGTTGAGCTTTTCGAATACTGACGAATGCTTACACTGATTGGACAGGTCCACTCAAATCTGTATGGTTCTTTCTTCAAAAGACCATCTCAGACAAATCTGCATGGTTCTCATGTGATTTGACCATTACATATTTACTGTATGGACTTTAAAAGAGACTTTGACCCCTGAGTTTGTTTCGGTGTTTCTTCTCAGGGTAGTCAGATAGGAAACACCGGCCTCATCTAGCATAAACTGACGAAAAAAAAAAAAAAATTGACGTGTAAAAGTGTTTTTTAAACCTATTTACAAAATAAATATCATTTATCATTTATCATTTATCAACATTTCGATGCAAGTACATAAATAACTTTACCTAATTCCGACCTTTGCTTATAACCGAGCGAAGCTGCTGGAAAAAGTTAGTTAATGATATTTAAAATAGTAGACATGTACCTATATGGAATACCTATTGACAGATTATCATAAATAATGATTGAGTTCTTTTTAAACTGCAACATTTATTTTCTTCTGTGACCTTTTTCTATCAGGTTCATAAATCGATGATTTATTAGTCTAAGTTCAATGACCTACTGTTAAGTTGGTGTAGTTTTGTTCTTGAAGAACAAATATTTTTCATCATAATATCCATTGGGAACAATTTTGCGAATAATTAAAACAACCACTCAACTTACTGACAGTCCTGTTGGTCTAGTGGTTAGTGACCCTGACTGCTATGCCGGAGGTCGTGGGTTCGATTCCCACCCAGGACAAATGTTTGTGTGATGAGCACGATCATTTGTTCTGTGTCTGGGTGTAATTTATCTATAATATGTATGTGTTTAGAAATATATAAGTATGTTTATCAGTTGTCTAGTACCCATAACACAAGCTCTGCTTAGCTTGGGACTAGACGGCTTTGTGTGATAGTTGTGGAATATTATTATTATTACTACAACAAATTAATCATTAACCTTTTGTGTGTCCGGAAAGTGGATCCACGCGAGACACAATAACTTTTTAATTGTGTCTCTAATTACGGCATACGAAAGGTTAAGATGACTATAGATACTGTCAAGTGTTTTACACGTGCAGCCTGTGGACCAACTATATTCAGCGGACTATCAGCGCCTTGCGGCCACTTGCGGGTCCAATATAATAACGGGTTCAGGATGTTGATGGGGCTGCCCCGCTTCTGCAGTGCATCAGATTTGTCTGCAGAGGCGCATGTCAATGGCTTCCACGCCATCGTTAGACAGAAATCGGCCTCTCTGCTCTGCAGAGTGCGGGCTAGCTCCAACTCCATCCTGAAGACATCATAGCGCCATAGCGGGGAGGTACGATTCTCCTTTGCTAGGTGATGTTGTTCACCGATGTTTCAGGAACAACCACATTGTTTTAAAATAGATATTAAGGTTACTAACTTAGGTTAAGTATAAGTTTTTCTCAATTGTTTACTAACTTCTAAGGATGTCTAATCCGAATTAAAGATTATTTTATTAATTTTTTATTTATAATACTAGCTATAGCCAGTATAGCCTGGACCAGGGCTAGACGCGAGAGGTCTTCGCCACCGATCGCCTCCACAATGACACAGCGGTGCGCCGCCCAAGCACGACAAACCTCCAATTTTATAAACTCCACCGTATCATCCGGGCGCTCCCGGCTTCCCGCCCAATCCAAAACCACCAGAACGTACAGAAATAACCGTGTCTTGTGAGAACC
The DNA here is from genome assembly GCA_929112965.1 of Mythimna albipuncta. Lineage (NCBI taxonomy): Eukaryota > Metazoa > Arthropoda > Insecta > Lepidoptera > Noctuidae > Mythimna > Mythimna albipuncta. The sequence goes on along the minus strand of OV815979.1, from coordinate 18,158,800 downwards.
TTCGTCTACTTAACTACTCCTCAAAAAGAAGATTATCTCCGTGATAGTGGCATGCTCAAAGTTGGCTTGTGGCTGTCGCAGTCTCCACCATACCACCATGAGATCTCGCCGGAGCTCTTGCCGATTTGTCGCGACTGCGAAGTTTGCTTCGGCGATAAAGCTCCACGTGCCACTCGGGCTCCAAATTCCAAAATGTTAGGTTGGCTAGGAGGCTCGCCACTTCGCGGGAGCATAATAGCAAATCAGCCTTTTAATGTTCCCACTGCTGGGACTCAGGCCTCCTTTCTAGATTGCTCATCTCGCCATATGGTGTTAGCAACGGCTTGCAAGTTGTGTTTTATAGTATTTATTGCACTTTATAACAGCTTCATTGTATCAAAAAGTGAACTATAGCAAAGCCGAAACAAAAATTTAAAAAAATACCAAGCTTCAATACCGCACCTAACAGTAAATCCACTCGTGGTTGTTTTTTATATTTCTCAATCATAATCAAATTAATCCATACTTCCATTTTTCCAACGCTAAAGTAATGCCTGTCTGTTTGTTTAACTTATAAACTGTTCATCTAACTCTTTTTTCAGTATTATTATTGATAGGCTTGCGTTTGAGCACCATCTCACCTGATGGTAAGCGATGATGAGGTCGACGATGGAGCGCGCTTGCCTAAAAGTAACCTATTCACTCTTGACTTAAAGACCCCTAACTTGTAGCTATCAGGAAACACAGACTCCGGCAGGGAATTCCACTCCTTGGCTGTACGCATAAATAAATTATGTGTTCCTAAAACAAATTAGATCAATTATGTACTTATATAAATTGGATCTTGAAGAAGGACTTTTGTACTGAGTGTAACGTTAGCTTGAGATAATATCCAACTTATACAGGCCAAGTCGGCGGCAGAAGCTAATTTAAAATATATATTTAAATTAATACTTAAAATCATCAATTCCAATGCTTAATGATGACGCCATCACACACCGTCTGTACAAATCAGTCGCGTATCCTCACGACAGGTTGGCGCACAGCTGGCTCGGCAGCTGCGGTGCGCGTGCGCATGTGCGCCGCCTGCCCCCAGTACATTGATGGGTATGTAATCAAGTTTAGACGTTCTTTCTTTGTACCGTAAAAGCAAATAAACTTGGATTGTAAAAATCTAGTTACTCGTAAATTCAAATAATCGGTCTGACCTGTTGGTCTAGTGGTTAGTGGCCTTGACTGCTACGCCGGAGGTCGTGGGTTCGATTCCTACCCAGGACAAATGTATATGTGATGAGCCTGATCATTTGTTCTGTGTCTGGGTGTAAATTATCTATCATCATCATCATCATCATCAGCCTTTTTAATGTTCCCACTGCTGGGACTCGGGCCTTCTCTCTAGGAGAGGGAATGGGCCGTAATCCACCACACGGGCCCAGTGCGGGTTGGTGAATGTCACATGTCTTCGAATTTTTGGTTCCAGGACATGCCGGTTTCCTCACGATGTTTTCCTTCACCGTTTTGAGAGTAGTGGTGATGAAATAAATTACACAAAGTAATGCGCCTGGCTGGGTTCAAACCCGTGACCTACAACTCGTAAGTCGGGATCATTACCACTTGGCCACCCCTGCTCTCAATTTACCTATATTATGTATTTATTTAGAAATATATAAGTATGTTTATCAGTTGTTTAGTACTCATAACACAAGCTCTGCTTAGCTTGGGACTAGATGGCGCTGTGTGATAGTTGTGGAATATTATTATTATTATTACTTATCTAGAGGTCGCGGCCAGATCTGAGAAATTGATCACTTCATGATATGTCCAAGTAAGACTGGTCAGATCGATTTAAGGGCCAAGCGCCCGAAAAGTGCCATAAAACAGTGATTTTCTGAGGCCTACTCCTCCGTAACGGCTAGGTCAATTGGTTTTAAAAAAAATATATGTTTAATATAGATTTGATTTTTTCGTGCAAATAATACTTTTGTCAAAAAAAAAAATTTAGCAATTTCGCAACTTTTCGCAACTTTCTCCTACTCCTTCGAAACGGCTTGGACCTTTAGAAACATTTTTACACATAAAAATTGGTGGTCAAATATTCTTCAAAGTGAACATTGCATATGTAAATCAATCAATATCTCGCAGAGAAAATGGATTTAAAGCGCTTTCTGGGCGCTGCTGGCCGCAAATAAATGCACAGATTTGCGTACTGCCGCCTAGGCGAGTGCGAGAGTTGCGTTCACATAATTTCGGTCAGATGGTTTAAACGTTAAAATTTGATGATATTTCAATCCTCGTTTGGCCTACTTTCTAATCTTTTATTATCACAGAAATCCTTTAGCAATTATTTATGATCTTTATGATAATAAAAGGCTGTGTTCTAGTGGTTCCTTATGGGGTGTAGAAATCCGCAAAAACGGATTCTACGAAACTTCGCCCTCAAGAGGGTAAAACGGGGGTCCAAAGTTAGGCTAGTATATATACAGGATGTGTCTGACATCGACTCACAAACGAATACCATGGATCGAGTACATGATTCTGGAACCCCCCGTGGTGGAATTTTTCGTCGGCTTTTTTCTGATTTTTTATTTTATTTTTACTTACGTTTTTTTTTTTAATTTAAACTTTATAAATAATCGTTATTTTAATTTTTTTTTTGTGAAAACAATTAATGAATGAATTACCTTTGACTTTAAAAATTTCATCAGGATTGATATAGAATAACGATTTCATATAAACCGATGACTTTTGAATTAATTAAGTTTTAAATATTTTTTTGTTTTTTTACTAAAATTATTATCGGGTTTGGCTAGAATTACGGTTTTACACAGTTTAAATTAAAAAAAAAGAACAAAGCTTTTTTTTTTCAAAAACTATAAAAAGCCGACAAAAAATCCACCACGGGGGGGTCCAGAATCATGTACTAGATCCGTGGTTTCGTTTGTGCGTTGGTGTCAGAACCACCCCGTATACTCACAACTTTACTTACCTCTGCAATGATTAATGGCGTGATATTATACTCAATGTTATATTTTTTCGTCATAATCGCTTTTGGTCGACAACCACCCTTTGATCATTGAAGTCTTGGCTCTTGAAGTCTCGAGTCAAGTGACTTAAAGTCATAAACATTTCTCGCAACTTAATGAGGCTCCAACTCAGTGAAGTAACACTTTTAAGTGCACTTATGGTGACTTATGGCACTTCGGAAAAAATAAATATTTGTTTAACCAAATTCTGTAGCGAAAAGTAAGCGTTCGGTGGGAAAAAAAACCCTCAAGGGTGGAGCAGGAGTGCGTGTCAGACTTTTACTGACTAAAATCACACCCGTGTTCTAGTATTTTCTTTTCAAAAATGGCCGTGGTAATTCTTAGAGTAGGGCTAGGTTTAAAAAAAAAATACTTACAAGTAACACCTGTATATATAAAACCAGTAAAAGAAGCTAGGTACTTGCTGTAGCAATTTGTATTTTATTTTATAGTTAAAAAATTTGCTTGAAGATAGAACTGCTACGATGTTTTCCTTCGCCGTTTTGAGAGCAGTGGTAATGAAATAAATTACACAAAGTAATGCGCCTGGCAGGGTTTGAACCCGCGACCTACAACTCGTAAGTCAGAGCCCACCACTCGGCCACCACTGTGGCGAAACCGGCATGACCAAAAATCAAAAATTCGAACACTTCTGACATCTACCAACCCGCATGTTCGCAAGTACGCTAAACACAAGTTAAATCTTACATTGGGTGCCAGAGTTCATCGAAAATGTTTCCTCTGTCTTAACAAATAGTTTGTAAATCATGATGTTGGTTCAAACTTATGTAATAAATATCTTTTTTTCTTTATTTAGTAAGTAACGTGTGTTACTCCACTGTAGAATGAGATTTCTGAAGTTCCGGAAGACGCAGCATTGGAAGGTTTTTTTTTTATTATGGAAAGGCTCGCGTTTGACATTGCATTTCCATTAGCTGAGTGGTGAAATGAAATTGTGTAGGTACTACGCGTTCCAAATGAGAATAGGACCGATTACTATATTTTGACGTCTCGTCTTACTGTCAAATCGAAGAAATTTTGGCAAAATTTAAGAACTTAGAGAAGAGTAAAATTGAAAAACTGGATTTTGATTAAACTTTTTTCGTTCACAGTTCATAAATAAATTAAATTTTTCATAAATTAATTTATGTTTAAAAATTTCTTTCCTCGATTTGACAGTGGTGACGTTACAACATGGCGCGCGATCCTATTCTCATTTGGAACGCATTGTAAGTACTATTTTGTAAATCCAGGGCACACTCCTCGAAATCTAAACGATAGAAAACGGACAGGCTAGCAACTCGGCGCTGATGCTCCAGGCCTCCTACTAGGTGGACCGATGACCTGGTCACGTTGCGAGAATCCGATGGATGTGGGACGCACAGGATCGTTCATTGTGGCGACACTTGGGGGAGGCCTATGTTTAACAATAGACGTCTATCGGCTGAAATGATGCTGAACCCTTAGTAATTACATTCTTTTTTAATACGGGTGTAAGTCCATCAGAGGTCACTGGCCGTAGCAATAAATCCTTATCTACCTTCCATCAGCTTTTATGATGTTTGACGTCCTGCTAATGCAAATAGTTGGGGCACAAAATAGATAGGTACAGAAGTCAATCTACATACAAAGCGCGCTCGAGCAACGCACACATAGACACCGCACACGGACACGACCTCTCGGCTCAATCGCCCGCCCAGTCGCACTCGTACAGTTCGACGCAATGCGCTGACCCTAGCGCGATCGCCTGGCGTAGGTATAAAAAGTGAAATACATACATGAGATTGGCTTCTGTATCTAGCTATATTGTGGTTAGGGCGATATATCTACTTACTGTACTATAAAAGTGATGAAAAGAGCATAGACAACCAGGGATGGCGCACCTACAAGTATGAAGACATCAGAAGAAAGTTTGCAATTGCGACCGAGGAGGAATTCGCCCGAGCCGTAAGCGAGGGGGCCGAGTGCTACAGTGACTTTCCAAGTTTCCACGTGTATCAAACGACATTTTTAAGGTTCCGTAGTCAACTAGGAACCTTTATAGTTTCGCCATGTCTGTCTATCCGTCTGTCTGTGATATATTGTGTGTGTGATGTCGTGTGATATATTGTTGGATAGGTATTTAAAAATGAATATGGGTTTACTAAAATCATTTTTTTTATAATGTCTATAATTTCGGAAATAATCGCTCCAAAAGTAAAAAACAATGTGTCGTCCCCCCTCTAACTTTTGAACCATAAGTTTAGAAAATATGAAAAAAATCTGAAAAGTAGAACTTGATAAGAACTTTCTAGGAAAATTATTTTGAACTTGACGGAAAGAACAGTTTTTGTACAAAAAAGACAAAAGGGTTCTACAAAATAATTTCTGGACTAAGTTTGTAGTATAATCGTATATGCAAACATTTTTTGAAACTCATAAGTGGGTACACTTATTGTGACGGACGGGAAACTACGGAACCCTACACTGAGCGTGACCCGACACGCTCTTGGCCGGTTTTCTTAATACTTACACTTCCGAAGATATCAATGAACAGGAGGTCCCTTAGCGCACAGTCTGATAAGAACGACGTACGACAAATGTAATAAATGTTGGTCGGGTAATAGCTCGCCCACTTTTCCGCACTAGTGCAAAAAACAGTAAACGTTAGCCAAAGCGGTAAGGCTAAGAGTAGGTTTTAATGAAATAAACAAACAGAAAACACTATAAATGTTACGTAACGATATGAATTTTAGCAGCTAGTTTAATTGATCACAAAGTCAAGATTCTTTAGCGGCATGACCACATAATTTTTTTCGTACATTTAGTGGCACGTTTCTCCGAAAATGTTTCACCATCCCTGACCTTTATACTAATATTATATCTAGAGACTATTCATAGGCGGCTGCAAGAATGAGGGAATGTACAATGTACCATCGCGGTCATTTCTGCCTGATCACTTAGAAAAAATTTCGCTTGCCTCCTGCGGCGCGGTGCCAAACGAAACCCTCTGTTTTCGTTTCGATTGCGAGCAAAAAATAACTTAGCAGTGGTCAGGCGGAAGTGTCTTTGATAGTACAATCTTACACCCCAGTCGCCGCGACAGAGCCCATAGGTGAGGACTTGTAGACGGCGAGCAATGGGTAGGTCGCTGTCCGCTCGTTCTATAAGGAACGAGTCCGAGCCGCCGAACGGCGTGTAGTGATCCACGCGCTCCTCAAAGAGATGTCAGCAAACCGTAGTGCCCCAGCAGGGCCGAAGCCTACTGGGGCCATAGGTCTTCTACTGAAAAGTCACTCTTTCCTGATCCTCGAACGCAAAGTGTAACTGAAGGAACATACTAATTAGGTGTGATTTTAGTCAGTAAAAGTCTGACACACCCTCCCGCATTCCCGCCCCGCCCTAGGGGGGGAGAAGTTATTGGATGATTTCCGACTATTTTCCGACCTAGAAAAAAGTTTTTTTTAACGCTTCGATCTTGAGCATTTAAATAGGTAAGTATAATAAACAGTGATAATAAATACGGAAAAATGGAAAGGTTGCTTATTTTCGAAATTTACAGACTACTTGAAGAATTTCTTATTTACATTCTTAGATACATCCTAACTAATATTATAAATGTGAAAGTGTGGATGTTTGGATGTTTGTTTTATAATCACGCAAAAACGGCTGAACGGATTAAATTTGGCATGCATATAGCCTTTGATATGGAAAAGAACATAGGCTACCTTTTATCCCGATTCCTTAAGTACCTAATGCCACGCGGGCGAAGCCGCGAGCAAAAGCTAGTACCCAATAAATAAAACGCTCAATATACTAATAATCTACGCGGACTGTTAATAATCTTAATGTTCAACCGAATGGCGCGAAATCATGCGTTCGCTTGGGGTTTAAGGGGTGGTTTATTCAACAAAATTTACATATATTTTCACATAAATGTTCTGCCAAACTGCAGTACAGTTTGTCGGCAGTAGTAAATTTTCATTAAAAAAAAAATATGACAAAAGATTAAACTTTTGGTAATTTGGTCTATCACTAGCGGTATCACGACATTGCGTTACCTTTTGCGGGTTCAATTTCCGGGTCGGGTCTGCCAAACTGTTCCTGGGATTTCCCACTAAGAATTCTCAGTAACAACCCCTGGGTTTGTGGAAGTTTTTTTTGCAATAAATCCTCGTCTAGGGCTCAGTATAAATATTCTTGTACAAGGTGTGATGGTCGGTTATATGAGTGGGCCCATAAAATGACCTCTTGATGTAGAATGTCGATATATGACTTCCCTATAACATACAAAGTATGTATGTAAGTAGGTTATGCAGTAAACGTTGTAAAAAAGTATATTGGCATATTTTTATGACATTAACATAACGTATCAGATAATTATATATTTATAACTCAAGAAATTATGCACATCATTAATTTTTAATTAATTAGTACATATTTGTAATAATTAAAAATTAAAGAAACTTCAAGGGCTTGTTAGAAAAGGTCTTGTAATTATTTAAGAAAAGTTTCAGTAAACAATATTAATAAACAGTAAAGTTATTCAGAGAGTTTGTTTATATCCTAAAATGTCACTCAATCTATAGAAATATTGTGAATAAGAATGAATGGTAATTAAAATAGCAATATTGTGTTTTCTTGTACCTACCTAGCAATTGTTATAAATTATTGATGATTGATTTAATTTCAATTTTGGAATTTCGATTTTTTTATTTTTGGCTACACAAATATACTGACGGGTACACATAGAGTTCCATTTTTTGTGTGGTGTACTTATAGACCTCATTTTCTCCCCTATACATTCCAAAAAACAAAAATATACGAAATAAACCAATAACTACTTCTTTCAAGAAATAAATGTACACGTGTGAAAAGACTGTGTATCATACACCTGTCTTCGCCAATCGACAAAATCTTAAAAACAAAACACAATATTCCAAATTCAAATCCACCCTGTTTCACAAAGGGCTCTTATAGAGGCCATATGTGTCAACTTTCTGACCTAAAAAAACTTTGGATGGTCCGTCTGTCCGTCTGTCCAGGTCTATCCAGGTGTGTGCGGGGGTGTGTGCTCGCTGGCGGGCAGGGAGGAGGGTGGGTGAGCAGATGCGAAGGCAGCTGGTGTGCGCACGAGTCGCGCCGCGGCTTTACGCACCTTTTGTAAAGCTATGCACTTTTTGTTCATATGTGATTGCGTTTAGATTGCTCCACGTTAGGTTTTTATTTTAATTTTTAAATTTGGAATTATAAGTTCATTTGTTTTACGCCTACTCTTTTGATTGTTGAAAGAAAAGTTTAACTATTTTACACGAAAAGATTTTTATTAGTGGATATGATTATGATGAATGCATGTCAGACCAAAAAAACTGGCCAAGTGCGAATTGGACTCGCGCACAAAGGTTTTCCTATCGTCCTTTGGAAAAATCGGCAAAAAAATCGCGTTTGTTGTATGGGAGCCCCCCTTAAATATTTATTTTATTTTGTTTTTAATATTTGTTGTTATAGTGGCAACAGAAATACATAGGTACTTAATTAGTGAAAATTTCAACTGCCTAGCTGTCGCAGTTCTTGAGATACAGTCTGGTGACAGACACACGGACAGACGGACGAACAGACAGCGAAGTCTTATTGTTAGTAATAGGGTCCCGTTTTCACCCTATGTGTACGGAACCCTATAAAAGATGGATGGATTGTGTGAGGAGAGGTGTTTCGGTCAGACTGTCAAGATTTCCAGCGAGACCACAGCTTTCGCAACTTTTTCAAGAACCTCAGAGTTAGCGTGAATCTTGGAAAAAGTCTTTTTATCTTTTAACAATTTACAAGACTTTCGCGTGGGCGGGTAACAGCAAGTTGATTGACAGACCGAACCAAAAACGTCGACGGCGCGCGCTGTTCCCGCGCCCCTCAAGGAGTTGTCAGCATCAGCAGGGGCCAGCTGGGTCGAAGCCTACCTACTAGAAGTCCGATTGCTAAAATTTACGATTTGCGACTGGCCTGTTGGTCTAGTGGTTAGTAACCCTGACTGCTATGCCGGAGGTCGTGGGTTCGATTCCCAACCAGGACAAATGTTTGTGTGATGAGCGCGATCATTTGTTCTGTGTCTGGGTGTAATTGATCTATAATATGTATGTATTTAGAAATATATAATATAAGTATGTTTATCAGTTGTCTAGTACCCATAACACAAGCTCTGCTTAGCTTGGGACTAGACGGCGCTGTGTGATAGGGGTAAAAAAAAAAAAAATTTAGGCGGACGAAGTCGCGGGCAAAAGCTAGTACTTACAGAAAAAAAAAATAAGTTGGTCTCCCATACAATACTGTTTTTTGCCGTTTTTTGCTAAGTAGATTTGGACGGTACGGAATCCTTCATGCGCGAATCCAACTCGCACTTGGCCGGTTTTTTGAAGTGGAAAATGATCAGATAATTTCTCCCGCTCTAAGTGTGAGAGGGAAGTATCAGACTTTTACAGAATACCCACTCGGGTACCTCCAGTTGTCTATTACGTTCCAGGGTCGTGGTGACTCCGTCAAACATTTCTGCGGGCTCGATAGTAAGCTGGCATTCTTGGTGGTGCGTAGGCGCAGGGTCGGGTGGCCAACAGATCCGTCACATCAGCGCGGCGCGAGTCTAAACATCCTGTACCTTCGCGCTGATAGTGACTGAGCGAGTCAGCACATTGCTACCTCATAGTGATGTAGGTCGCTACTGCGGTAAATATACATCACTAATTTAAATACATAAAGGGCTTGTTAAAAGATCATAAGCACAATCAGCCTTTTAATTTTCCCACTGCTGGGACTCAAGCCTCCTCTTTAGAAGAGATAATGGGCCGTAATCCACCACGCGGGCCCAGTGCGAGATGGTGAATATAACATGTCTTCGAATTCTTGGTTCTAGGATATGCCGGTTTCCTCAAGATGTTTTCCTTCACCGTTTTGAGAGCAGTGGTGATGAAATAAATTACACAAAGTAATGCGCCTGGTTGGGTTCGAATTCGAACCCGCGACCTACAACTCGTAAGTCGGGGCCATAACCACTCGGCCAACACTGCTCCCTATGTTTGACAATACTATAGTCAAATTAATTTGATCGGATGGGACACTGAGATTTAGTACTTAATTACTAAAATATTAGGAGGTAATTTCTCATTAACTAATTAAATAACATTTCAGAACAGTTTTAGATAAATGTTTGTTAGCTCATCCATTGAGGCTGGCAACAATAGCCTTAGTAGGTTCTTCACAAAAATTTCAATCAGCCAAAACGTACGTTTTTATGTTTTCCAAGAATCAGTCCGACGCGAGGCCATAGCTCTTAGTACCAACTTTATTTGCCGACAACTCACATATACTTCAACCTTAAGATTGAAAAAATAAGGTTTAATATTCTTTTTCGGAATAGAAAATAATCCTCTGCAAAATGTAAGCTACTTCCTTTTGTTCTAAAATGGAACAAAATTCGCATCGTAGCTAAAATATGTTTTTTTTTTTTTCAAATTTCGAATATTGTAGTAAATATGATTGGGAATGAAACAAAACTGGTCAAGCGCAAGTCGGATTCGCACTTGAAGGGGTACTTACTACAATATTAAAATGGGTCAAAAAACATTTTTAGTTCTTTAGGGCTTTTATTTTTAATTTGTAAGTTAATCTAGTTTTAATTAGTTAAGTGTTTTTATTTTTTTTGTTCTATCTATATTAAAATAAATTCAAGTCAAAAAACATACTTTAATTTTTAACTTTATTTTATGTAGTGGCAATAAAAATGCACAATCTGTGAAAATTTCAACTCTCTACGTCTAAAGGTTTTTAAGATACAATCCGTTGAAAAACAGACGGATAGACGGACAGCAAAAGCTTAGTAATTGGGTTGTGTTGGTTGGTAGGCAACAAAACCCTAAAAACAATTTAGATACCTACCTACCTACTAAACACAAATTCACACAATGATATTTCACAATGAACATAACTTTAAGTAAAAGCAGGTAATAATTGTACAGTAATCTGCTCGGTAACAAAGATGGGTTTCCATTGAAAGATTACTGCCTGCTTTACGAGGCTATTGTTTATGAACACGGCAATGAAGCGTGAACTATGGTTTTAGGACCTTCGGGAGAGGGCTTTATTATCAGTAACATATTTATCTAAAGTTAGGCTATTGTGTTGATGTTCCCAAGATTTGGTGGTAGAAACCATAGTCACACTTAGGGTTGCCAGGTCTTCAAACCGAAAAGCCGAACAATCCTATTTAGCCGGATATTTGTCAAACATGAGTTTTTAATAACAATAAAATTCATAAAAGCTTCTTAACCCGTTGTATGCCGGAACGCAGATCTACGCGAGACACAATGGCTTTTTAATTGTGTCTCTAATTACAGCATACGAGAGGTTAAATTCGAATGAAAAAATACACCAACCGGGAGCCCGTGCAATTTTGCCAGCTTTGCCACCCTAGGTTCCGCCACTGGTTTGAGACGTTCCAAATTCCTACACCATTCAGAAAGTAGAAATGTCAAAATAATCAAAATTTTCTGTTCTAAAATTCCATAGACAAGAGAAAGTGCCCACAAAACTTGTTTCTTTTTTATGATATGGTGATGGCGCGCTATTAATAATATTGTCACGATTTTAAAGTAAATAAATATCTGTCTATTTATTAACTGTTTCGTGGTCGAGATGACGTCTTTAAATGGAATATTAAGCATTACTAGGTAGACAAGTTTTTTTATTCATATATTTTTGTACCTCTTTAAGTAAGTACTTTTTATTTAGTAGAAAGATAATATGTGGTACTTAAGAATATTAGTACTTACCTATTGGTTTTAATGTAAGTCTTCACATTATATTTTTGAATAAATAAATGTTTTTTTTTCAAAGAGAGTATTACCAATTCTTAAGTAAGTATGAGTATTATTATTTTAATTTAAGATTCTCAAATAACACACACCATGCATGTTGTTTTTAGTTTTTAAATGTACTTATCTTTCCTCCTTAAAAAACTCAAATATAAAAAATATTTGATGTAATTTGTATTATTTCGTAATAAGGTTGGCTAAAGAAAAAAAACTGGAAAATATTTTAATTTATGCACATTTATACTTTTTTTTTGTTTTAATTCAACTTCTGATCAAAAATCGCGGGCAGATCGAAAATAAAACGCTAAACGATGAAAATATTTAATAGGCTGTTGAAAACACTTCAGTATCAGTATTTTCAGTAGGTACCTAATTATCTTAATTTCCCAAAAAAACTTGTTCCTAATTTGAGATGATGAATTCGCTTTTCATCATTTCAAATTAAGAACAAGCGCGATTTTCCAAGCGCCTCGTCTAAAAACTGAGATTTACTCGTGATGGAAAACTTTTATTTATGAACTCGGTTTGTGTTCGTTGTAATAAGTAATAAAAACATAGTAAATACTCAGATAATTTAAAAAGTTAGGTTGAGTAATGTAACTCGATAGCAACAAGAAACAATTTGCAATAATTTCGCAAAAGAAAAGTTTTTATGCAAAGAAAGAAACAAACAACACTTCCCGCCTTTTGTCAAACCAAAAAAAAATTTTTTTTTATACAAGTAAGGGATTATTGTCGACGACTCGTAAAAAATACCACGCTTACATTATCTAAGAAAGGTACTGTCTATTTGTTTCATTGTCCGTCCTTTGGAACATTGGGACTTGGGTACATTTTGTAGTTTTGAGCCAGGTATCGTTTACCTAAGAAAGGACTGGGCGCGCAGTTACATCAAACAATTGTTTGGCAAAGGGAAGTCTTCGCTTTACGCAGGGACAACAAACTAATCTAACAAATCTATATATCTAATATAGATTTGTTAGATAAATAAAATTACCTAGATTTTTGTCTATGACTTTTTTTTTGTATAAATCTATGACTTAGGTAGTATAGTTACTTACACACGCGCAATAGAAGACTATTTAATTATGTATCATGGTTGATTTTTCTGACAGTCCTATTGATTTAATTAACTTTTCGAATACATACCGTAATTAGAGACACAATAGAAAGACAATGAGAGAGCGAGAGCGTTCGCTCAGGGTTTAATGAATTAAATACGAATAAGTAAATTAATTTATTATTATAAATCAGGAATACAGTGAAAGCGGAAAAATAAATCTAAAATTGAACATTTATTTGCGTCACGAAACCCGGATTGATTTCTAAAATAATGTTGTTTTAAATATAGGTACTAGTACTTAACCGATGTTTAATAAATGTCCTTAATAGCATCAGAACTTCCAGAGGAAATCGGTGGGAAATGAGTACTCATAAAATAGCACAACATGATCAACCTTATAATGTTCCCTGCTGGGACTCAGGTCTCCTCTCTAGGAGAAGGAATGGGGCATAATCCACCAGCAGCAGTGCGGGTTGGTGGTTTTGGTTCCAGGACATGCCGGTTTCCTCACGATGTTTTCCTTCACCGTTTTGAGAGCAGTGGTGATGAAATAAATTACACAAAGTAAGACGCCCGGTGGGTTTCAGTTTGATTTGAACGTTAACCCCAAAGCCTCTAAAAACATATAAACAAACATAATTTTTTCCTTCTTTACTATATTAGTTGAGAGTGAATATATCATGCCTCGGTGCTCGTATTATGACGCAACCGTGGAATGTCCGCCTGCTCGACGCAGGGTCGTTAGTTCGATTCTCACATTACTTACAAGGCTTAGGCCTAACTTGTTATAATTAATGTTTGTAGTGCCTGTCTAAGCATTATTATGTCTATTTTTTTATTGATTGATTCGCTTTAGCAAAGTGTCTAAGTTTATGTTTTGGGCCTATAGTTTTAATTTGCTTCTGGATTTATTTTACGAGTATTACAAACTATTGAAAGCCAAAATCACCATGATTGATAAAAATTATCTACCTAATTTAGTCATTACAGCCAACCAGGTAAATTGCTGCTTCAAGTTCAACCATAAAAAAAATAAGCATCGGCACTTCACGACATCAATGACCGGGAAAATTACGTCATAATATTATCGCATGGACCATATTTTTATCATTGGCTATGACCACGTGGCTCCTGCGTGCTTGATCAACTGTGACCACTCTATGTTCCTCCCTCGTCTATGGCATTGAGGCGCAGGTAGCGCGGGATGGACGGTTTGAATGTCAAACTCCAGGGTTGCAACACTCCTAAAATAATCTACGTAATTCTATCAAAATGGGTAACGGGTAGGAAGGTACGTAAATGCAAATTTATTAGCTGAAACAAATATCAACTTCTCAACAGATTGTGGTCACAAATTAATATTTATTGTATTTTTTATGCTAATTTATACATTCAAGGTTACGATTTCGGCAGGATCTGAATAAACGAGATTATTTTAAGAATGAATCAATAAATTAATTGTTTTGATGACGGAAACGTTTTGTAGACGTAATTCATGACAAGATTTTCATAAGAAAAGGTTAGATGGAGGATGATGACGTAGACAAAATCCATAGAATTCATAATTGTGTTATTGTTCTATTTATTACACAATATGTTACGAACAGACAGTAAGTTAACTATCTGACCACATGAACTTTGAATCGAACCACGCGAAAAGCTTGGTTATGCGTCATTGCGACCGCCGACACGTTGCAAGCGTTGAACGTGTCAAGGATCACAACTTTCAAATCTCAAGAATTAGCAGAAACATTTTCCCCATGCGCCATGTGAAATTTTCACGCTGACAACATTGTCGGGAAGTTCAGGAACCACTTCCCAGAACGATAAAGGGCCGGCGCAGGGTGCGGCGGCGCGGGGGGGAAGACGGCGCGACAGCTGCGCGCGCGTCGCTCCCCGCACCGCGCGCCATTCCGTCGCCGACCGCCGCGGCGGGCATACGTCCGCGACGCCTCTCAAGTGAAATACGCGCGTAACATTCCGTTTGACTCGAGTGCGTGACTTCAAACTTTCAAGTTATAAATGAAGTATTCATTCACGTATTTGGAGGAGCGCGTCGCTCGGAGGCGACGAACCGTCGAAGGACGCGGCCGGGCGCGGCGCAGGAGCGGCCGCGGCATCCTTTGTCCGGGAGGCCCGTGTGGCTGGGCGGTGACTGGCGCTATATTCGGTTTGTGTGCGATATTGCACCAGTCCCGGCCTATCCAAGCGGGCCCGTCCGTCGAAGACCGCTATTCAGGCACTCAGCATCCGCGGCGCGCGGTCCCGTTAGCCGGCCGGTCGGTCGTTCACTGCGGTGGCCACGCTTAGGACGCGATTCGGTGTAAACGTTGTGACTTGTATCAAATTGCACCAATCCCGGCCTGCCTGTGGTCACCGCGCCGTGGACTGGGACTTGGAACCGGCTCGACACGTGGTGGAAACTCGACCAGGTATAGCGAGAGCTGCAAGTACCCACTTATGGAAAAATTGCATCTGTAACTGATGACTTCTAACTTTTGTGAACATTAGGTCAGCTCTAAGGTCGAATTGTGTTCGCGACGATGTATTTCATAATGCATCGTCTGGTTTTTTTGTATGAAAACTTGAATAATATCCCAATTAACTAGTAGGTACTTCCGTGTTCTATAAGTTCGATCTCAGAGGTACCCACATATTTCGGTTGGTAGAAAGTTTCCGATCTCGTGGTAAGTGATTCATATTGTAAGAAAGTTATTCGTTCCGAGGTGACTGAATTGATATAGTGTAGACACCGGTCGATGCAGCCCGACCGGTTTTGTCGTAAATCGTAATATGCTATATTAAGTATGCTTATGTATTTTGTAGCAGACCGCTACATCGAAGGACATTTTACAGAGATTGGCACAAACTAGGCTACGGTAGACAATTTAGGAACAGCTGATTTCTTCATTCATGTTTTATTCATTATAATTTGCATAGTCATTCTGTCAGTCATTGATTAGCACCTAACTATTTTAATTGGTAGCCACACGCTTAAATTGTCCTAACTGTTTACTATTTGCCGGCTTTTTAGTGTCAATGTTCCTTTGTCATTTGATTGATGGCATGCATTGTGTTGACAACACTTAATTTGCCAATGAACTTGACCGCTAGCTTTGATTTTGACCCCGACCAATTTTACAAATAATTGAAATGCAATATCACCAATTATTTTTCTATTGACACTTCAAATTTTTCATTCGATATTTGAATTAAAAGCAACTTTACCACGAAATGATTACGGCTTGAACGCAACTTTTCCTCGAATCATGTCAAATAAATGCGTAAAATGCGTTCCTTTAGTGATGTGCAACACTTTAGTAAGTAACATTATTTCCGGTATGATATAAAACACTGTTTCAAATTCGGTCACAGGTCAAATAACCTTACGATATGTTGATTATCTGTCAAAATCGTGTAGAGCCTACGGTAAATTATGGCTTTGCGTCGACAGTTATGTCTGATGGCGGTAGGTGCCTACACGTTTTCGGCTCATGTGTAAAAGTAGGTTCGTATAAAGTGGTACAAACATCTTGTATCTTTAACCTTCTACTTTTAATTTAAGAATCTTCATTGATTGTGAAACACAACTTCAACTTTCAAGTTCACCGGCGGCGGCGGTATTTTTGTAGCTTTTTCGATTCGATTCAATATCGAACATCTGTCAAATGAGTGGTTATTTTTTTTTTCTTTTTGTTTTTTATTTTGATGTCATTAGACTTAGGTAAACTGTTAATAAGTCAACAAATGTCACAACTAGTGACATTTTTATGCAAAATAAACACCATTAAGCTTATCGCTACAAGCCTAGTTAGGTACTCTCTACTGTATTATCGTATGAACTCGACGCCGTGAATCAAGCGGAAAGATGATTCACTAAGCAAGCTGAGAAACCGTGCAACCGTTATGATTTAAATTGCAACAGCTGTCATGGGCATTCACGAATTGCGGTACCTACATACCTTGGTCGGGTATACTAACAAAAACTTGACTTACGTGAGCTTAGGTCATGTGATGCCGGCTGGTTACATTTCTAGCACCCATGTGGTATTTTCATTGTTGCTATTTTTTATACAGGGTGTCTACATCAGGGTCTTGACATCGACACACAAACGGTTACCATGTTTCCAGTACTTAATGATTCTGGACCCCCCAGTGGTGGAATTGGACACCGTGTATAGATTACAAATTTCAGCCTATGTGAACGTCTGTCATTATAAATCATATCCCAAAAAATATTACGATTTATGATAAATCTAAACTTGTGATTTTTACATCTCCTCTACACCTAAAACAAAACCTTTTACATAAACAACAACTAAGCAACTGTTGAAAACAAAGAAACAGAAATGATAACATCGGCATCCCTTTTTTATGAGCTGGGAAATTATTTAATAACTTCTCTCGCTCTGCTCGGTACAGCGAGAGTGAGCGTCAGACTTTTACTGACTAAAACCCACGGTCTGAGTTCCTTCAGATGCCCTTTGTGTCCCAGGGCCGCGGCCCTAACTCTTAATTCTTTCAAATAATTCCGCAGCCCAACACCGGCATCCCTGTCTGTAGTTTAATTTCTTTCAACTTGGGCTAATCCCAGCTAGCTAGAGTTACCACCTTTCTTGAAAGAAATCGGGGACATATTATTATATCTAATTTTAGAACGAGGATATTATCGGCGGGCAAAATACTAATTACAGCAATTGAGTATTTGAGTTAAGAACGTTAAATGTAATTTTTTTTACAGGATTTGAAGAAAACCTGTAAAAAATTGCTAAAGTAGAGTTTAAGAAATACTCAACTTTAAATACTTAAATCAGAAATCAGGGGTAAGAGAGGGTAACCTACATTATTTGAAAAAGAGTGAGAGATCTGTTTTTTATTTATTGCTAAATAAATTTCTAAACTAAAAAAATATACTACTACCCCATAGTTACAACGAAACCTTGTTTTCTTATACCGCTATTTTGGTATAAGAAAACAAAGGTTTCGTTGTGGTTTAAGATGACCGAAGAGACAAAAAATATTTCAGCAAAATACTGAGTTGTCAGAATTTCATTCGGTTTAATTTAGAATTAGTACCTACTCTTTTGCATTAGCATAATCAACCTTATAATGTTCCTACTGCTGGGTCCCCCTTTTAGGAGAGGCAGAAGGCCATAATCCACCATTCAGTGCGGATTAGTGTATGTTACATGTCTTCGAACTTTGGTTCTAAAATATGCCTCACGGTGTTTTCCTCTATCTAGATTATAAAGTACTCCTACGTAAAATAGAGTACATTGCTCTATATTAGAGTACAGTTGACAATCCTAATACCAGCACATTTACTCACTTTTCTCAGCCCAAAAGTCTGATTTTTTTTCTCCTTTTAAAACGTTCCTATGGTTCGTATCATCAACTATAAAAAAAGGCTTATATTTCGGACAAAGTCCATAGTTGTAAACTTTTTTTACAACATAAACAACAACTGCTTCAACACTCTACAACTATATAAATGCACGTAAGATACTTGAAAATGTCTTCATCATTAAACAGGAGCCTATAAACCTTCCTACATAACTTTACAGTTACGTTAACTCCAAACCTGTAAGCCAATTACTAAACTACTGCATAATATGTTAATGATTTGCCAATGCCACACTGACTCCTAACTCCACTACTAGTTGCGACTTGCGAGTCTTGCGACTCAGCTAGCTTTATCTGTATTCAGCATCTTTTAACGGTGCTTGTCAAATGACCTAGGAAAACGTACTCTGTTCCTATTTCCGTGTTCTTAGGTATCATAGAGCTGTCCTCGTGGCGTATTTAGCTTTGAAAGTACTAGTTGTAAAAACTTTTGAACTTCTTATTTTTATTCCATTCTGACAGATTAGGATCTATGTATTTTGGCAATGCAGGTCCATTAGTAACACGATGTTTATGAAACTTGATTAATCAAGATAATTTGAAAAGTTATTTTTTTGTTCAGATACATAATATAGCATATATATTTGTGTTACTTATTCTTTTACACAGCATTTTTTATTTGGTTATTTATCTAATAATACTCTTCCAGAGGGAGTATCAGACTTGTACCAACTAAAACCTTCAGTTCTTCAGTTGCTCTTACCGATGATTTCTTCCGCTGTCGGGAGGAGCGCGAGGGCGTGTCAGATTTTTACTAACTAAAACCCACTCCTGTTCCTTCTTTGCCGTCGTTCCAAGACTGCGGTGACTCTTCATCATGACCAAGCATAAGAACTACACTTAGGCATATTGCTTGGTCATGTTGAAACATAGAGCCCGGCTTATGAACGAAATGAGTGACGCATCACAAATTCAACGCAAGTCGAATAAAACGATTGGTTGTCTATAATTCAACCAATCACATACAATTTGTCCCGTTAACTTTGCGATTATTTTTGTCCCACAAACTGGAGCTAAGTCTAGTAAGTCAAATTATCATCATCATCATCTTCCTGCCCTTGTTCCATGTTACTTGGTGTCGGCGAAACACGTTTTTTTTTCTTCCCTCCTGTCCTGTCAATCGCCACGCTATCTTTGATTTCCTTCTAAAGGATTAACTGACTAAATGATGTCAGTTAGTCAGTTCCATCAACGCTCAGCCGAAAGTACTGGGCCTAGGAACATGAAATTTTCCACAAGCCTGCCTTTTATGACGTTGCTTGGTGAGTTTTTCGAAATCTTTAGGTGGTGTGAAGGTATATCGTTTCTATGTAAAATCTCATTCCCTGTGCCAATATACTTGAAAGTTAGCACAAATAGTAACCTATGTAAATAGTAAAAGTTGTCATTGTTTGTTTTCAAAACTACCCCTAAATTAGTTACAATACAACTATCTATGATTACATTATTTTCTAGTAGATTGCGTTTATGTAAATATTAACCCCCCTTAATATTAATGTTTAATACTCCCTTAATTGTTCAATTTAGGGGGTTTAAAAATTACATATATGGAAGCTTCTTGTTCCTTGGGTTAATAAACTCAAAACTTGGCGCAAATTCCAATATTAAAGTAAGTAAATAATAAAGACTACATTACTAAATAATTTTATAAAAGTACCCTCAAACCCTAAAGTTTAAGGGATGTTAAAGTCTTTATCAAAAATTCTCGCGGACGAAGAAGCTGACAAAGTTTTCTAGACTAGTCTCGTATTTCTCAGTAAGTCAAGCCTTAAACTATGCAAAGTTATTAAAAACACTTATTCATCATGTATGAAGTCTCCCTACCTTAACGTCGTTAAATGAAGTTGAAAATCGCAAAGACGGAAAGAAAGCAATGTCAACGCCTACGGAATTGTTTATTGGTATATGACAACTTTTACCTAAGAATTTCTCTAGAATTTGTGGCCGTAAAACCTAGCGTATTACTTCACTCTTTTTTGCTGCGGTTTCTGCCAGGTGAAACTGTGTATTTAATTTTTATAGTTTTTAAACATTCTTAACTGTGACGACTTTAACTAGAATAAACAATTTTCTAAAATATATGCTATTCTAAATAAGTATAATCTAAAATCGCTAGGTATCCAGATGCCTTTTAGCCATAGACCATTGCGAACAAAGTTTTTGATAGAAAAAAATTGCAACAGCGTTGCTTTGTGTGGTATAAAGCATTTCTAAAAAGTATATCTGAGCTTCCTCGTTTCCAAGAACGTTGTTATTGTGTTAAAAGTTAGTACTGAAGGGGGTTCCCAGCGTTCGCGCTAACTAGGATAATAATTAATTGATTACCAAACAATTTTACTAACACGTTTAGGCCGATTTTAAATAAAAAAGCTACACTAAGAAGCCGTTATCTATAGATTTCGTCCAACGTCGTTTTAGATTTCGCGAATTTACTGATATCTAACAGTGTTTACTACAAATACTGTTAGATTTTACTAGTTTTGTAAAGGTTTGGAAAAAGCGTTACTAAATAATGTTGTAACAAAAAAATAACCGTTCCGAAATATCGATAACTAAAACAGTTCCAGCAAAGCATACCCCTAATATTTTGTTTACTTTTTAATTGCATAATCTGTATCATGTACAAGATAATCCGTTACACAGCCAAGATGGCTGCGTTTATGATAATTCGTTCGTTTGTTATTAAATTAAAATGTAGTACAGAACACAACGGTCTGGTGGTTCCGTGTCAAGGTCCTCGTCCCCTACCCTAACGAACTTGCCTACTGCATGAGGAACCACGTGTTTATTTGTGTAATCATTTTGTTAGGTACTTAATTTTTTTTTGTTAGCTTGTAGTACTCGGTGATTAATATTATGAAGCTATAAATAGAAACATGTTTTGTTTTTATTGAGAGTAAAGTTTCTTTAAGGTAAATTAGCAGAAGGAAGTGTTAATTTCTAGTTTAGACAACACCTTTATTGAAGCTGTTTAGTAAATTAGGAGATATTTTTTTTAAATATAGTAGAAAGATAACTTTCGCCTCAAATCCATCCTAAAATAGTTTTGATAACGCTTTTTTCGACATATATTTTAACTTAACTTTTTATCTGATTGTAAGTTGCCAGCAACTTTTAATTTCGCACTTTATTTTTTTTTATTACTTTTAGGGATGTGTCATATCGTGTAGTGATCAATATTAGGTACAGTCGATTGCAGGTTTTTGGCCTTTGACCTTGAGCTGGCCTAGGAGGAGTTTGCATAAAAGTCAACTTTAAAAACTGTTGTTATTACAACTAACGTTTGGTCGTCTGTACCTAGTGATTCTTTTGATTTAATCGTTATAATAACTTTTCTTTTCATAAGTCAAAGTATTTCAACGTCTTTTTTTCAGAGTTATGTTTTTTAAATTACCTACCTAATGACGATTTTATAACTGTTCTGTATTCAGTGAAATACCAAATTAGCTACACAAATGACATTTTGTATTTTAATTCCAGCCAGATTTAGCAGATGTTCCAAGTTTCCTGTACCGGTAAAGGTGTGGCTAGCTCATTTGTCAAACCCTAATTCTTTGTGTCCCAACCCTACAGGAAAACACGCATACATACCGCAGCTTTGCAAATGGAAGCGCCACAATTTTAATTTGCACATTTCATTTATGAATGTAACCTGTTTTGTATGGTCTACTTTTGAAATTCTGCACAATATGCCTGTGAATATTTTTAATTTAAGTTTTTTTTGCATTGGATATTGCAGCTGTCTCCAAATGGCCTTTTCTGTTTCGCCGGACAGAAGGAGGCAGATGGTCGGTGCGCACAAAAGGCGACAGCAGCTAAGGGTGCTTTTGTAAGATTTGGGCCACATCTTGCGTTGCCAAGGGATTCGGGTTTTGACATCTTTGTTAAAACATGATGGCGGATGGACCAGAAAATATAGGAAAGGGTACAGTAATTTTCTCATGTATTGAATCATTTGTGAATACCTACTTACGTTATTTTTTGTGACTTTAAACCTGTAGTCTGTAAGCTGAACACAGGATATTTTCCAATATAGGCAGTCATCAGTAAACAATTAGGTAGGTATCACGTCATTTTTGCCTGACCACTTAAAAAAAAAAAAATCACTTGAATGCTGCGGCGCGGCGCCAAACCAAACCCTTTGAAATTTTCGTTTCAACTGCAAGCAAAAATGATCTTAGCAGTGGTCAGGCAGAAGTGTCTTTGATGGTACCTATTCATAAATGACAAGTAACAAGTAAGTAGTTTTTGGCGGGATTATTTTAAGTGCATTTCAGTGACTGTATTAATAAATTGTTCGCAAATTGATTTTTGGTGGATGTCAACTGGGCAATATTTATATGGGATCACTAGTTTTTGCCCGCAGCTTCGCCCGTATACATAAATATAGCCTACTCAGGAATAAAGCTATTTTCTATCGGTGATAAAATTTTCAGACCAGTACTTTCAGAGATTACCTCCTACAACCAAAAAAAGTTAAAAAGTTTACGTGAAAGAGTAAAAATCTCAATACGTACATCGTTTATAATATTAGTACGGATTCAAACGGGCGTGAACTCTATACAGAGCCGAGAATTTTATTCTATAGCTAACTACTGACAGCGACTGTGCCTTCGTGTAAGTAGGAAATTGCACCAAGGGAACATACAAATACCGGCACGGGTCTTGAGCGCTGGCTTCAAGTTGCGCAGAAGTCAAATATTCGGTCTCTTTAGTGGTACGAAGAGAGACGCGGGGGCTGGGAGTGTCAGTGATTGGCTCGCTACGCCATCGTGTCGTAGACGTCACTCGTGATTCGTTCCCTGTACTTGCTGCATGTATCTAACAACGACGACGATTGGCTCGCCAATGTATGGAATGCGCAAAGCGATCCCCACTCTGACGCCGAGCGCTCAAGATTCGTGCCGGTACCTGTACCCTTGGGATAAAAAGTACACGGCCTACCCATGTATCAAGTTCCATCAAAATCTGTTCAGCTGTTCGAGTGTGAAGGAGTAATGAACATACAAACATAGACTTTCAGTTTTGTTTTATTATTGTGATTTATTGATAGTTTTGACTAGAGAGAGAGAAAGCTGTCTCGATATTTTTGCTGCCAAATACTGTAAAAACATTAAGAATGTGCTACGTCCTCATTCTATTAGATAACAAAGTGATTGTTTTCTGTATCAAAAACTAAAGAAAAAACTTAAATATTTTCTAAACAGGGCATTGGCTTTTAAAAACCAAGCAAATCAAGAAAAAGTCTTACCTTATTTAGCTCGACGAACTTCGCCCCGGCCAACAGTCAATGAATGAAGCATATCTTTCAACTTAGTCAACCGATTGCGATGAAACAAAGCTTAACGATGGCTTAGATTATAGTTAGAGTGAATACCTCGTAACTGTGAAATACGTAACTTTTCAGGAGGCGCAAAAACCAAATTAAATCTTTATTATCATGCAATTTTAATTTGCTTATACAAGTTTCATTCAAATATTTAAAACTATTGGTTTATTTTAAACGCTTGTTTCTCTTGTTTTTAATTTTTTTTTCCGCTTGTTTTGCCGCGCCGTCGCGAGGTGATCACAGCAAACTGACTCTTCGAGGACTCGAGCGCGATATGCATGCAACATCATAGATGGCGCTACAAGTATCGAATCAAAATTTTGCGTTATACAAGATTGTACGTTACGAGCTTTTCTTTTCAGTAATGTAATAAAATAAAATTACCCAAAATTGCATATCCGAGGTTTTCGCTATAAGCCATCGTTAAGTAATAAATCAAATTACACACAATTTTAATATATACATAAGTTATCTACATCGATTTCGTACATTTTACGCGCGCATCACGCAAAACTCTTTATTTAATGATTGATCAGGTCATGCTTTTAAGTAGGTATATGTAAGAAACAACAAAATGAATGTGATTTATCTATTTTTTACTTATTTTTGTTGAATTGATTTTAATTATTTTTAATACTGATTGTTACCTATCTAATTTTATTCATTGTACTAATGTTTTTGTGGAATAAATAAAGCTTTATGATTATTATTATTATCACGAAAAACTAAAAACTTCTATAGATTTATTACATGTATAGATTTCCAGCCAGAAGCATAAAAGAAAATCACCAAGATGCCTCATGACACTTGCTGGTACTAAAGGTCACTATGGACTTTAAAATGAACCATGACCGTCTACCTCCTAATCTCCTACCTTGGTCAGTCGACCAGCCTCAGCGTCATCGACTCGAGAGCAACGCTCTGCGGTCACCAACCCGGGCACCGTGGTGGTACAGTGGCCCCTAGGTACGGAAAATATCTGAATGCAGTAAACATAGCAAATTTCTCATCCGATCCTCTGCTCTTTTTCCTCGATCAGTACACTAGTTAATTGTTTAACTCGATAATCTTGACTGTCTTTTTCACTACGACACTTAATATTTGTGTTTTGTTTTCTGTGAAATAAATTGTAATGCCATCAAAAACATAGCTTGTAAAAAAAAACCAAGGCTTTCATCTCTAGTAATTTTTTTTTTAAATTGATTTAAACTGGCGCTTGACTGCGATTCCGCCTGATGGTAAGCAGTGACGCAATCTGATGGTGAGGCGCACTAGTTTTTTTTTTTTTGTTTTTGTTCAGTCCGACCGGCCACAAATTGTATTTTATGATGCTTGTGTCTGCTAGAAGTGCCTTAAGCCCGTATTACAGAACGTCACTCAAAACTCAAGCATTACTTGAAAGTAGATTCAAGCCATTTGATTGGTTGAAACTATTTTTAAGTAATGCTTGAGTTAGAGTTTTGATGATCGGTCAATCGGTGAGTGACAAAATTAAGAAACTTCGACCAGTTATAATTCTTAAAGAACAACTAGTTAAAATTTGAAATATACCGCGTTTATACAATGCCTATTTGGTTACTGAAAATTCAAGCTTCTAGTTTTATACACATCGAAGATGGTAAGTCGAAAATGGCCTGGGGTGCTATTCTCTAACAAACCAGCCTTGATCGCAGCGCTGGCCGCAGCGACGAGTCGAGAGCGCAGTACATTGGATTAACAACCTAACCCACATTTACATTGGATTGTTAATTTAGGGTGAGTTGCACCATTTAACTATAACGATAACCAAACCATAACCAGCCGTGAAACGGCCGCTTATTGGTCAATTCGACGATTTGACAGCTGTTAACGGCTTTGTTATCGTTATAGTAACAGTAACATAAAAACAAGTAACAGTAAAATAGTATTTCATATACTATTTCATACACCACATCAACTCTTCACACTCACTGCAACACACCCACTCACACAGCACACCACTACTAGGCTTGAATGGTACTAGCGTTTTATTCTGTTTGTTTCTGAGGCATAAATGTTTAGATAGTAAATAGTAAATCCTTAATTGGCTGTAATATTAGTTTATCTTTAAGTAAAATTTATGTAAAAGAGCTGTGGATTTTGTGAATAAATAAATAAAAATAAAATAAAAATAGTTAAGTGGTGCAACTCACCCTTAACGTACTGCGCTCTCGACTCGTCGCTGTGGCCAGCGCTGGGCTCAAGGCTGTTTCCTTAGAGAATAGCACTCCAGGACTGTTTAGAGAGAAGGATGGTACCTACGACCGTACTTTATTTGCTCGCCTTGGCGGGGCACTACCGGACCCCCTGATAAACAATTAGATGCAATTTTCATAATTACTATTTCCTTACTTTTATTTTGATTATGAAAGGAAATTACCTAAGTGTCTGATTGTGTGTAAAACACTGTTAGTGTACGTTTAGATTTTGCTTGTCGTTCATAAATCACTGACTATAAAGTAAGGTACAGGACCTCGGCAGCTCAGGTGGGATATATAGGGTCACTGGTAATTAGTGTACGATTGTGCTAATTTACTAGCACAATGACGCGTTTAAGTAAGTGCCTAATGTACTGAACAGTTGATATTTTTTTCGCGATTTCGGCTTTGCCACCGTAATAAAAATTGTTTGTTATCATGAGCACAATCACGTGTTTAAGTATCGTACACTAATTGCCAGTCACCCTATATATTGGTGACCTTAGGTTCTATCGAGAATCTGCTTTTCTAGCTAAAACTTAAGGTCAATTTGGCAGAAATGAAGTCATCTATGCAGAAGGTCAGTCATTCAGTACTATCTATATTTAGAACTAGCTTTTGTCCACGGCTTTGCCCGCATACATAGTATATAGCCTATGTCACTCAGGAATGAAGCAGCTTTCTATCGGTGAAAAAATTTTCGTAATCGGACCAGTATTTTCAGAGATTATTAAACCAGAAAACAAACTTTACCGCTTTATAATATTAGTGTAGATAAGATAAAAAATAAAATAGGATACTAAAAAAAGATCAATTACTGAAATAAAATCATTTAAAAAGCAACTCCATGAACTGTTAGTTAAGGGTCAAGCGCTCGAAAAGTGACATAAAACAGTGATTTTCTGAGGCCTACTCCTCCGTAACGGCTAGGTCAATTGGTTTGAAAAAAATATATGTTTATTATAGATTCATGAACAATAATATCAACATTTGATTCTTTTGTCAAAAAAAAAATATTTAGAAATGTATTAATTTTGCAATGTATTCTAATTAATGTTTGAAATACATTTAAATTCACTATTATGTACCTACATTTTATTGTAGGTACGCCCTAAGGGTAGGACATAGCTGTTCGCAAAATATTCAATTATCACCATCTGACGATGTATTATTTACCTATGATCCACAATAAAGATGATTTGAAAGAAAGAAAGAAAGAAAGAAAAATATTTTATTTGGCATACACACTCGTATTACACACAATGTAGTAACACATTTGATTAGATTTGATTTGAAAAGACTCCCTCGAGATCTGATATCTTTTAGTCGGATGTCCTATACGCCAGGGTCGTGTGTTCGCGACTGGGTACTCCACCTCGTTTAGCTCTTCAATCCCCATAGGTGACAGAAGAGCTGAAGAGATGGAGGAGGATATTTGGTCGTGTATGTGCGAGCCTGGCAGAATAAACGCGAATGTCGGATGACAATTGAGAGTGAAGAGCCGGTTGCAGTCACGGAGTATTTTGTAGGCCCCGAGTTCGTAAAAGCGATTTAATTTTTATATAAATAAAATAACACAGTACATTTTCCACCACGGATATTGAACGCTCGGCGTCAATGGGGCTCGCTTTGCGCATTCCAATGCGAATCAAGACTAGGACGCGATGCGCCGCGAGCCAATCACTGACGCTCCCCGCCCCCGCGTCTCACGTCGCACCACCTAAAGAGACCCGATTTTTGACTTCTGCGCAACTTGAAGCCAGTGTTCAATATCCGTGGTGGCAGCTGTAACTATTCAAGATTTTTTTTTTGAAAACTCTTTTTAAAAACAAGCTTTATTTATTATTTTGTGTAACTTTCAAACTTTTTCGCAACGTAACTACGTGACGTGTCTCGTAGATAAACACGTTTGAATTCTCAAGTAAAGGGCCTATTAATGAGTCCATAATTTCGTGAAAATTAGGTACCAGGGTCCGTAATTTTTGCACAGCTTAGGGGACCGCAGACCTGAGTATATGGTTTTAATTATAACTCGACACCTCTACGCGTTCCCGAGATAAATGGTCTTGACAAACAGACAACAAAGTGATCTTATGAGGGTTCCGTTATAAAAAGGAAGGAAAACCTTTTGAGGTACGCAACCTTAAAAATATTGATACAGGGGCACTTTCTGTCAACTACGCCACTGCTTTTTCGTCTTTTCTATGTATATTTGTTACTGTTAACTAGACGGCTTTTCTATGGGTGGGAAATCTTCCAGTGACGTCTCCCGCTTTGGGGTGGGGCAGGAACACAGTTCCCTTTACTTTCTAGGACCACGGGCTTCCTTTTCAAAACATCTTTGTTGCTCTAGCGGGCATCGGCCCTGCTGACCCTCTACAGGCGTAACTGGACGGCTATCAATATGAAATTCACTGGAACATCATGAATAGTACCATTGTTCTATATTTAGAGACATACAAATGTTTATGATAATGTATTGTGTTGCGCGACGTAAGCACAAATTATATATTATTTGTAAATAAAAACGTTGTGTTAATTATTTTGTTTTTTTTTTCCTTCCCTGTTTTGAATGGTAGGTACTTCTAGCTTACTGTTCTAGGTTCGATTTCAGAGCGGTGCTAAATAAAGCACTTACTTACCTAAGATGTTGAACTGACAGCCTTGGTCAATAAGTTGTGAATCAATTAGGTACCGAGTTTCAAGTTTTCAAAAAGAAAATGAGAATCAGATTACATTTTTAGGCATACATCTTTAGTTTCCCTAATTAATTACCTACAATTTAAAAAAGTTCAGTACCGAAAGAGTCTTTTTAATTTAAAGTCGCACGACATGTAAACCTAAGAACATGTAGATATAGTCTGTCTAAAAAGTTAAACGATTTGGGAATTTTTGAACGAAATAAAAAATGTGTAGTTGGCAGCGCGAATTTCTGTTGTCATTCACTTGTTTCTTGAGATTATGATGGTTCTATAACAGATGTTGATCGTAGTATGGCTAGTGATGATGAATCAATAAGCGGAGTAGAATATTTAGAATCGGATTTCTCTTACGATTCCAGATTAATGTTATTACTATAGACCTTAGAATAATAACGCAGACACTATTATATCTTTGCAAATGTATCCTACTACTAAAATATGTATATTCTAAACAAAAATCTTTTGTATTTTTTATTGTTGAAAAGTCTCCTACTAATATTAAATCATTTAAAAAATACTTAGGTATATTCGATACTTTTTATAAGGTTATTCTATTAGTAAACAATGATCAAAATCTCTTAATCAACCTTGATTATTGAACCAGTAGAACAGCGTTGACTACCTACATCAGATTTCATTTTACCCTAATTATTACCCAAGTCGTACCTATGACTTTTTAGACAGACTATACCTACCTCGTTTCTTAAAGTTCAGTCAGAAATTTAGTATCTAAGAAAAATTTGTCTGCCCAGAAGGGCCTTATGTATTTTGAGTCCATGTGTGCAAAAAAGCACACCATTTTTATGTAATTATGCATTGCTAATGATTGATTATAAAGTCGAGGAAAGATTTGTATACTTTTAATAGGTATACTGTGAAACCATACTGGAGAGATTTTAAAAATTCTTTACCAGTAAAATGCTGCTTTATCACTACATAGTATAAAACAAAGTCGCTTTCTCTGTCCCTATGTCCCTTTGTATGCTTAAATCTTTGAAACTACGCAACGGATTTTGATGCGGTTTTTTTTAATAGATAGAGTGATTCAAGAGGAAGGTTTATATGTATAATAACATCCATTAAATAGTGGAGAAGTACTGTTATTTTTGAGGTTTCTAATGTGATGTCGTAAATAATTACATTTTTTCCGCTTACATTGCAAACGCAGGCTGAACCCTACGAGTTTTATCAAAATAATGTACTAAGTATTGTACACATTGAAAAGGTCTACAGAAAAGTCCGTGATGGTATATGTCTATCTCTTATGGATAACCCACAATAACTATTTTTGTCATTTACTTTTTACGACAAATAATGGCTAATTTTCGAAGCGATTTTAACCAATACAGCATTAATCCTTAACCAATTAAATACCTTGAATGCATTGTTCATTTAATAGAGATCTATATGGTTCTTTACACCGTATGATTTAAGTGAATATTTTCGAAGATATTACAGATTTAAAAATTGCGGGTCGTAGCGTTTGCGGCGGTACGCATTGCACCCGTGCGAAGCCGGGGCGGGTCGCTAGTTTTTAAATAACATTAACTTGTGCCCGACTGCGATCCCTCTTGATGGTAAGCAGTAATGTAATCGTTGATAGTAAGGCGCACTAGTTTAGGAGCTTATTCACTAGCCTTGAAGACACCTAAATTATAATCGGACGGGAAAACCGCAGCAGGCAAATTGTTCGAGTCTTCGATGTACGCGGTAGAAACGACGAGGCAGAACGCTTTGTGCGGACCGTAGAAATTTCAATAACGTAAGGATGGATACTGATGGTCGGGTTGTCCGATGGTGGAAATATAGGAGATGGCGGAATCGAGACTTGCAATTCGCGCAAACTCCAAAATGCATCCAGTAAAATAGGTACCGAAAGCCTGGCTATCCCTATGTAGGTATGTGACTGATGGATACCAATTATTATTAGCCTCTTTGCACGCCTTTCCACTGAGTCTAAAGCTGTTGAAGAAATATCCAATAAGGATATTTCATGAAATATAAAATTTACACTTAAAAATTAAGTCCAGTCTTTTGGACATCCAGTCGACATGACAGCGATGTGGAAAAGTTTTTGACGCCATATTTTAGGTAGTTTATTTATAGTTGTAATTATTTTCTGTTTTTATTATTATTTTTTAACCAACAAAATGAGTAGGTTATCAATTCGGTTGTATTTTTATGTGTTACCTCAGAACTCCGTCGTTTATGGAACGATTTCCAAAATTTTAAAATTAAAGGATGTGCTTCCAGATTGGACCCATCAGATAAATTTTATTTCAGATTGTATTCTTCTTCCTGCCCTTGTTCCATATTACTTGTGGTCGGCGCAACACGTTTTCTTCTTCCATTTCGTTCTGTCACCCGACACACTATCACTTTTCTTTCATATCACTCCTCACACACTCCATCCATCTTTTCTTCGGCCTTCCTCTCCCTCTCCATTTATCTAAATACGTGTATACACAGAACTCTTTTAATAATATGCGTTAAGAAAAAATAACACTAAGAAACACCAACTTCTGAAATTAAAGTTATCTTGATCCTTTCACTCTTTTTTTTAGTGAAGTCTGTTATTTTTTTTTAGAAAGTTTTATTTTATATTACCTTCTGTAATTATTATAGTTAGGTAGTTAAGCTGTTAGATGGTGTTTTGCAGCATCAGCTCATATGTGGCTACTATATTTGGTTTAGGTACCTATGTGTAGAGTCTGTCGGAAAAGTCAAGCAACTTGGGTTTACAAGATTAGGGCAAAATGAAATCTGATGTAGTCAACACTGGTTGAATAGTCAAGGTTGATTAAGAGATCTTGATCATTGTTTACTAATAACAGAACGTTAAAAAATTATCGATTAAAAGTATTTTTTAAATGATTAAATATTGTAATTTTTAATTTTAACAACCAATTTTTTTTAAAAAGAGTGGCCATGTAGTTTCTTACCGGTTCTTCTCCATAGGAAACAACCAAGTTGGAACCGTGTATTAGCTTCTGACGTTTTATAAGTGATAGGCACTTACAAAACGTCAGCAGTTATTGCAAGGTAGGCCTATGTGAAATAAAAAATATTGAATTTATATGTATAAAACTAGCGGCCCGTCCCGGTTTCGCCCGGGCAATAAATATAGCCTATGTTACTCAGGGTGAATGTAGCTTTCCAATGGTGTAAGAATTTTTGAAATCGGCACAGTAGTTTTTGAGTTTATTCGTTACATACAAAAATACAAATCATTCTTCTTTGTAATATTAGATAGTATAGATTCCTAAGTCGTTTGACTTTATAGATAGACTATATTAAGATCGCCGTACAGAATGAAAGACTGCTAGTGTTATCAATGAATCGTGTACCAACAAGGCATTAGTGATGCATCAGTGACTGTCGAAGTGATTCATTATTTACTAGTCTTCATTGTTTGTTTTAGTACCTAGTGCAGGGATGGCAAACCTATGGCACGCGTGACAGTGTGGTCCGGTTCAAAGAGCCACACGGGCAGATAAATTACACCTACTTACCTATATAATTTTTATTTTTTTCTAGTAGTACAATGGGAAAAAGACTAGAGTACAGTTAGGTACCAAAAGACAGTAAGTATTTATTTTATTTGTGTTGTCAAAATACTATCTACTCTTTTATTTTTTATAGCAACGGTACCATTTGATGATATGTCAATCCTAGTTTGGCCATATCATTGATATAGGATTTAAATGATGATAAAAGGTCTAAAGAAAGTGAGCCAAACGAAGATTGAAAAATCATCAAACTTTAAGACAATCTGGCTAGTTTTACTGGTCATATCATAAACAGACAAATTCTAAGATCTAGCCACGACATACACCACTAATTTTTAATTAGTACAAATACATGAAGGGCTTATTAGAAAAGTTCTTAAAAAAAAAAGACGGGTTGCACTCCGGGAGTGCCGGCAGAAGTGAAAACATGATTATTAACGTTGAAATATATATATACACTACCGGTCAAAAGTTTTTGCCCACCCTATAGTTTGCGTGATACACAACAAATAAAGACAATACGAGCGATTTTGATATTTATATTTTAAAGAACATATATAGATAAGAATATAGTAATAATAAAACTACAGTCTGTAATTATTGCATATTTGAATTTTAGATTTATCGATGTAACCCCCTTTTGCTTTTATTATTTTGGTGCACAATCTTGGCATTCTCTGTAACAATTTCGACAAATAATCGTAGTCTATTTGATTCCATGCGTTTTTCAGGATATCCCAAAGACGTGAAGTGGAAGTAGAACACTGCTTTCCGACTACCCTGTCCAATTTGTCCCACAACAACTCAATTGGGTTGAGGTCGGGCGACTGTGACGCCCAAATCATAACTTTCAGTAGATTATTCCTTTCAAATTTTTTTAAAAAGTTTTGCATAGCTTCGAGGAATGCTTGGGATCGTTGTCATGCTGAAAGAAAAATTTTCTGCCGATCAGACGCTAGCCACAACGTACTACATTTTCCTTTAATATTTTTTTATAGCTTTCTTTCTTTAAAATCCTTTAAATTTTTACCAGGTCTCAAGTCACCCGTCCTCTAAAATATCCCCAAACCATCGCTGAGCCTCCGCCGTGTTTTACAGTCCGGATTACACAAGGATCTAACATCCATTCTTCCTTTGACCTGCGCACAAAGACTCTTCTCTTAGACCCAAAAACATCAAACTTTGACTCATCACTGCACAAAACTCTCTCCCACTGTTCGTGCGTCCAATTTTTATGTTCTTTAGCCCACTGCATCCTCTTAATTTTATCTTGACGTCTTAAAAGAGGTTTCT
This sequence comes from Mythimna albipuncta, assembly GCA_929112965.1. NCBI lineage: Eukaryota > Metazoa > Arthropoda > Insecta > Lepidoptera > Noctuidae > Mythimna > Mythimna albipuncta. The sequence goes on along the minus strand of OV815979.1, from coordinate 18,125,446 downwards.
TCACTGCCACCCTTCCAAAATGGCCAGCTTTTCTCAATCTACTTTTCACTGTAGAAGTATTCAAAGGCAGATCCCTATATTCATTAATCTGAGCTGCTATCTCTGGACCCGTGAGTCATTGATCACGTTTATTGATCAATACAATACGTTTATCTTCATTTATTATGGTTTTTCGAGATTGCCTTGAACGTTTTCTATCGCCAAAGCTTCTGGTCGATGCATATTTTTTCACGTTGTGTCCACGATACGTCGAGTTATTTTTAATTCGGCAGCAATGATAAGGTAACTTTTGTCTAGATTATGAAGACTTGCGATTAATGCACGAGTTTCAACCGTTATTTCCTTGATTTTACCCATTTTAAAACTTACAAGTCACAATTTGCGAGAACGAAAACAATTCGTATACGAACTTCACAAAAAGATGTCTTGGTACTAAAAGTGTTAATCACAGCACGTTCTTGCGTTTCATAGGGCCAACTGGGACTAATCTGAAACTATAAACACCGAAGAAATAATTCACAGTTATAGAATAATAAACAAATCCGCCGGCACTTGTAAGTTTTAACTTGTCGCACTCACGGACAAAATATAAAAATGCGCTCGTACAAATAAAACAAATAACGGACGCTATTATTTTTGGTTTGTAAAACATCGTTTCGGCCTTCGCTTGATAATATAAAAAGGAAATTTGATAAAGTGTATTATTTTGAAATTTAATTAATGGATTATGGTGTGGGCAAAAACTTTTGACCGGTAGTGTATATATATATATTATATATCTATATACGTTGAAATATATATATATATCTATATATTTGAAACAGTAGGCCCAGGCATACATTTTCGCCGCGCCGTAGAGAGGGGATAGCTGTCTACTCTCCATCCGTCTTACGCTTTTTCGATATGCGGGGTTACCATGACGTTCAAAGTAATATTGTTTTAATCTTGCTTCGGTGTGGGTAAGAGATGGCACTAGACAACCTGTATAGCTCTGTCTCTTACGCACACTAAAACAAGATTAAAACAATCTTACTTTAAACGTCATGGTCTAGGTCCAGGTCACGTGTCCTGACGCGAGTTTAAGATTTTATACCCATTACAGAAAAAGTGCTCAACGCCGCTAAAGAAGTTTTCACTTCAAAAAATCTCAATAAATAATATTCATAAACAGCAAAGTTATTAGAGTTTGTGTTTATCCCAAAATGTCTCTCAATTTATAGAAATATTGTGCGGGCTATTGATTATGAATGAATAAATGACGATTAAAATGGAAAAACACTTTCCGCAGTATTTTCTACTAGCAATTATTATGAATGATTGAATCTATGATGAATTTACCTTATCGTGGTCAATTTTAGGATTTTGGTTTTTTCTACTTTTGAATACAAAAATATGATCAGTAACGGGTACAGATACAGCCCCACTTTTTTGTGTACTAATTAAAAAGTAGGGGTGTATAGGTAATTCCAAACACCGGTAAATAAATAGATACCTTTTGCAAAATAAGAATTAGGTACTGGCATCTAGTGTCTAATAAATGACTAATTCAAGATTCTTTGGCGACACTTCATGATATTTTTTAACGTATTTTAGTTGTACTTTCTTCAAAAAAAGGTTGGTCAATCCTGCCTGACCTAGTGTCTATGGTCCTTTGGTAGGGGAAGTACTTGCAAGATAACTTTATTTTGCTACTGCGCAGCATTGCCACATTCCATACAGTAAGGTATATAGATACAGTTAGCGTTGCCAGGAGTCCGGATAAGGGTCAGCGCAGACAGAAAGGAGCGCGGCGGAAAGGATTTTTTCTGTTTGGGAAAATCATCCTATGACAATCCCCGCTCTTGGGCGGAGCGGGATATAGTGTCAGAGTCTTACTGACTAAAAAACCCACCCCGTTCTTTCAAGCCTTCATACCGGGGCTCGAGTTCCCTTTCGGGTAACCCTGGCCCCAGTAGGATTCGACCGGGCTGGGCCCTTATTAAGGCACTCTAAAATCAAGTTTAAATTTATTGAAATAAAGTGCATAAAAGCTTGAACCTGACAAAAATGCTCGCGCGTCCTCGAGGATACGCGGGAAGCGTATCTTAGACATACGACATCCGTCAGAAAATGCCCGAGACTGCGCGAGCATTATTCCTCTTTGTCTGGGCTGACCCTAAAGCATAACTTCCGCTTCTGCAGTCGGTCAAAAAAATAAAAGACGAGGGTGACGACCAGATTTTGTTTATTCTGGGAATTATCAAATAACGCCTCCCGCTCTGGCTGGAGCGAGAGAGGGTGTTAGATTGTCACTGACTAAAAACCCACCTGTGTTCCTTCACTTGCTCTTTGCTTTCCAAGACCAAGGTGACTCTTTCGAACAATTTCGTAGCCCTGAAAAATGGTTTCAATAAAAGCCATTTGCGGAAAGTGACGTGAATGTTTATTTGTACATTTAAATGTTGAAAACCAGCGTCAGGGTAACCTACCACGCTATCGTCTGGCATTTTTGCTTTAACTTCTTGGTGCACAATGTTAGTGTTATTTTTTTTAATCTTGAGTTTCTAAGTTCATGTTGTATCTATACTGTGTCTATCTATGGGTGTATTCTAATAAAATATTTTTCTTTCCTTCATTTTATCTCTGAGCTCCATAGCTCATATCCACAAACACACCATTAACGACATCCTAATTGTATGAAAAACAGTTGGCACTGAATAATTTTCAATAGTGGTTGCGTTTGTAGTCCAAAAGTGCATACAAGTAGCGACATCTATACCACCACTTACGAACTATGAAAAATAAATACCTATCAGAAGAAAAATAAAGGAAATAATAATAATAAAATTCAACAACTAGGAACCACACAATGCCGTTTAGTGCCAAGCTAAGCAGAGCCTGTGTTATGGGTACTAGACAACTGATATACATAGGTATTTATATATTTCTAAATAATATAGATAAATTACACCCAGACACAGAACAAATGATCATGCTCATCTTAAAAAATATAAACATTTGTTCTGGGTGGGAATCGAACCCACGACCTGCGGCATAGCAATCAGGGCCACTAACCACTAGACCAACTGGCCAGTCAAAAAATTTTACGTCAGAAATCACGGATCGCAAAAGCAGTTATGCGAGCAATTAGCAAATCTATAGGTAGGTATACTATGTTGTATAATAATAACTGAATGAAACTGAAAATGAAGAATTCTTTAATGAAAATTAATCAAATAAGCCGTAAGCGTTAATCAAATTAATACTCGTAGTGTCATCAACGCGAGGCTTTTACTTCCTAAATACAGCAACCTACATGGCAAGAGATTATTGAAATATATGATACCATACCTTATAAATAGTTTACCGACATCATTAATAGATAAAATTACACATAAAAACATAAAATACAAATTAAAACAACACTTCTTACATTTGAATACCTAGATAAATAATAATAATTAAAAAAAATAACTTATGCATCTGTGCACATAAATTGATTTAGACGATGAGGAATGCATACAGATAGGTGATTAAAATATAGGAACAACCTGTATCACTCTCAAAACATTCCTTTACTACATTATGATTAGAAAAGCGGATAGTCAGTCTGATGCGATGTTACGTTCGCTCGTTCAATCGAAAATTTTGGCGTCTTATTTTAATTATACCCTGTTCGGATGTAATTATGTGATCTGGAACGTGATATTTTTATTTTTATTGTGTTTTGGTTAAGTTTTTCTTTGTGTCGATGATTATGATGCACGGTAAAACTCTAATGAGTTTATGATTTGCATCATTAGTATTGTAAATATTACTTGTATTCTATTTATATACAAATAAACGAAAAAAAAAAAAAAAAAACTGGGGCTTTACTATGACGTGTTAAAATGTCAAGCGTGCGAGTGAGAAAGCGGCAGTTAAATTTAGGTCGTCAAATGAGCTCGTGGTTAGGGCCTCTGTACTCGTAACCACGTATGTACGTGTAACCGTGGTACCTACTTATTTAGAATTTTGACTTCGAATTTATATAATATAATATTTCACAACTATCACACAACGCAGTCTAGTCTCAAGCTAAGCGGAGCTTGTGTTATGAGTACTAGACAACTGATAAACATACTTATATATTTCTAAACACATACATATTATAGATAAATTACACCCAGACACAGAACAAATGAAATGATCATGCTCTTCACAAAAACATTTGTTGTGTGTGGGAATCGAACCCACGACCTCCGGCATAGAAGTCAGGGCCACTAACCACTAGACCAACAGGCCAGTCAATATTATTATAATAGATTATTTCTTTTCTTTTTTTAATAATTTTTAAAGCAATCTAAAGATTCACACGCTTTTGCAGTTAGTCGCAATGCAGCTTGCCTTGCGGCTGACTGCAAGCAAAATTATGTAAGTATGTAATATGTGGCTGGTAGTCGAGATCGGGGTCTTGGTAACAAGGGCGTGGGGCGCCGTCTCCTTCGCTGGCATTACTGCATAGAAGCTTCGCCCAAACGGGGACGTCCACCGTGTCTTCTGAGTGGAGTCAGCCTTCGTGAAAACGAGACGTTCACAGTTTTACAGATTAAAACCTAAAACCAACCTGTGTTTCTTCAGTCCATTGCGTTCCAGGACTACAACTATCCCGTAACCCAGCAATGTACCTATTTGTATTCCGTTTTATCAACTGAAGTTCCGTTGATAAACACAAGTTTATCTTAACCCTTTTTTTTTTTCGATGGGAAAAATCATCTTATAACAACCCCCGCTCTTGGGCGGAGCGAGAGATAGTGTCAGACTCTTACTGACTAAAAAACCCATCCCGTTCCTTCTAGCCTTCATACCGGGGCTCGAGCGCCCTTTCGGATAACTCTGGCCCCATTAGGCTTTATCTTAACCCTCAATAGCACGTGACGTTTAATGTGCAACTCATGTACTACGAAGGTGTTGCTAGACTGTTCGTGATGACATTGTTAACGCCATTTGTCCAAGCGCATTGGACTTTCATGACTTGCGAGGAACGAGAATGAATTGTTTTTCATTCATTCTGTTAACGTCCTCCTCCTCGAGTCGTATTTTTTTTTTTATTGATATACACTAGTGCTTTACTGCGATCCCATCTGATGGTAAGCAGTGATGCTGTAGTTGATGGTGATGTGCACTAGTTTATTAAGAGCCTACTCACTCTTGTCCTGAAGATACCTAAAAAACAAATCCCAAGCTTTTAGGTGGGCCAATTATCCAATGACTTTTCCCGCTCTAGAGCGGAGCGCGAGGGTGTTTCAGACTTTAACTGACTTAACCCCTCTCCTATGTTCCTTCTTTCACTTGCAATCTAGGACCCCGGGGTTCCTTTCGGACAACCCATGGCCCCAGTAGGCTTCAACCCTGCTGGGCTCCTACAGTTTTGCTGACACTCTTTGGGGAGCACTAGGAACAATACGCGCCGTCGATGACTGGGGATGTTGATCACTCTGAAGTTGGCATTCCAAGCTATTGCACAAACTGGGGTCCGCTAGGGCCGCGGCGATATTCTGAAAAGGAAACCCCTTGTCCTACAAAGCTAACGGCAACTGAAGGACACAGTTGCGGTTTCAGTCCGCCCGCCCCACCCAGAAAGGGAGAAGTCACTGGATGATTTCTTACCTTAAAAAGACATATAATTTGACCGCAGTTACTGCAACCAGCGAGAAGATATCTAGAATAAATCTAGGAACAGAAGTAATCAATCGTGTGTACCGTGCTATTATTCCATTATGTTTCCTTCCATAGAGATAATATTATAGAAAAAGTAAAACAACGCAATGATTCAGAAAACATGATTTATATTAACAAACAAATGTAAAAACAACCAATAATAAATTTATTTAATACAACTTTCTGACATAAACTAATTATTAAGGGTGAGTTGCACCATTTAACTATAACGATAACAAAGCCTAAGTTAACAGCTGTCAAATCGTCGAATTAACCAATAGGCGGCCGTATCACGGCTGGTTATGGTTTGGTTATCGTTATAGTTAAATGATGCAACTCACCCTTGGTTTACAATATTTTACAAAAATACAGATAATACATATACTGCTAATATAAATATTTTACCATCGCAATACGCATTTAAAAAGATCTTTCTCGAGATATTTGTACATTAGTAAACGAAGCCACATCAAAATAATACAACAATTCCAAAATAAAGTTCTCAGGGATGCTGTAAAAGCACTTCGGTACATCAGAAATGACGACTTCCACCGTGACTTCAAAATGGAACTCGTCACCACCATCATTCAAAAATTCGCTGAAGCCCACGAACACAGACTTCACCGACACGTGAATGTTGAGGCTATACAGCTGTTAGACAATACGGACCTAGTGCGTAGGCTAAAGAGAACTAAACCTTTTGAGTTAGTGTAGTGTTTAAAGTTAGTGTATAATAGTGATCAATGCTGTGCTATGCATATTACACATGAACAAAGTGTTTTTATTTATTACTAGCTGTACCTTGCGGTTTCGCCCGCATCATTGGTTACTGCTCCGCTCCTATTAGTCGTAGCGTGATGTTATATAGCCCATTCCTGCCATTTAATGTCTTCCTCATTAAATGGGCTATCTAACAGTGAAAGAAATTTTCAAATCGAACCAGTAGTTCCTGAGATTAGCGCGTTAAAACAAACAAACAAACTCTTCCGCTCTATAATATTAGTATAGATTTACAGCTGTTACTCGATTTTTCATCAACCATATTAATTTTACCATGAAATCTTAAGGTATAATCGTCCCACTTCTCGTCAATAACAAATTGAAGCTCTTAGAGGCGTGGAGAGCCAGGCTTTTTGCACTACGTCTTCTTTCAAGATCATTCCAGATATGCTCAATTGGATTGAGATCAGAACTACGAGCTGGCCTCTCTATCGCAATGATTCCAACGTCTTACATGTAGTCGCAAACTGTTCTAGCGACATACGATCTGGTGTTGTTCTGCATAAGGAAAAAAAATCTATCATAAGTCACACTAGTGGCTTCACATATTCTTCGAGCATTTTTTTTGATGTATCATAAAGCCGTCAGCCCTCTCGATATCAGGCCAGTAATGACCCAGTGATGAATACAATGTCAGTTTTAGTATCCAACATTATGCCACCCCAATTCGCCTCCAAAACCCACTTCTTCGCTCTAAGTCATTCTGCACTTATCAGAAAACACAACAGCCTGCCATTGGACATACATCCAATTTAAGTGTTTCGTGGCAAATTATTGCCGGGCTTGTCGGTGAGCTGTGGTCAATTTGGTTCCATTTGCTGAGTGATGTGTAGTTAGGCCTGCTTCTCCCAGTCTGTTCCTGATTTAAACTTCTTGAAGTTTTTGTGTCAGTTCAATCGTGTACAGTAGCCGATTTCTCAAAGTACTTGTTACAGAAAAGCGATAATCACGCCCTGATCCTATGCGCCACCGGCCATATCCTGGTCGCCGAATATACCCATGGGTGTCTTAAAACCTCAGGTATACCAGACGAACAGAAAAGCAGCTAAAATATATCCGTCGAGCGACTTCATTTTGCTTTGGGCAAGGCAATAACTTGAACGGCTTCTGCGGGCGTGATGTCCGTATTTTTCCAGTAAATCCGTCTGTTTCTAATAGAGACGTTATCGCGTAAACGGAAACTGATTAAAACTCCAAAACAGCACCCTTTTTGTAGCTCCAGGTAAAGGTGCAAGTAGTGAAATGCAAATGGGGTGAATTTGGAGTATTAGGTATACCGCTGGTTTTTGTGAGTTACGTAAAGGTCAATGATCTTAATTTTGTATTTTTATAAAGTATAACTTTGTATGTTTCAATTTTGCTTATTAATTTGTACTCAATATTTTTAGATTTAAGAAAAAACAGTATTAAACAAAATTACAAGCCATGTGCGATTTTTTTGCACTCAAGTTCAGAATAAGTATCAATGAATGGATTGAAACAACCTTTACACCAAAAAAGTTCACAAATTGGACACCAGCGACACTAAGTACAACCCAGATTACGGCAGGTCATAGGCGCCAGCGTACAGCTGGGTGCGGGAGCAAAACAACCCCTCAATCGCCTGGTGACCATGTATTTGTGCGGACAACCAGGTAACATTTGATTTTACATGATACAGTTAAATTATGTACAATTCTTTACATAAAAATACTAGCTACAAGTTTATGGTTTCGTGTGAACAAACGCTTCTATTCTTGAAGAACTGGGCGTCAAGGAACGCTTGTCTACGCTGGTGCGCATGCGCAGTCGTATTTTAAAATACTTTTATACAAGGAAAGGTGGACAGAACAGGGCCGCGTGGCAGATCACCGATGCTATAGACTGACCAAATAAAAACGGTTGTTGGCAGGCCATTGAACGAGTGCGCCCGGATGACTGCCAGCAGGCAAGACTGGCGGGAAGTCGTGCGACGTACCCTGACGGCTTCCGGAGAACTACCTTCGTGATAACCACGAACACTGCCAAGAGTGAAAGTTGTAAGGATGTGTCATCATCATTATCATCAGCCTTTTTAATGTTTCCAATTCTGGGACTAAGGCCTCCTTTCTAGGAGAGGGACTGGGTCGTAATCCACCACGCGGGCCCAGTGCGGGTTGGTGAATATCACATGTCTTCGAATTTAAGGTTCTAGGACATGCCGGTTTCCTCACGATGTTTTCCTTCACCGTTTTGAGACCGTTGTGATGAAATAAATTAGTTGCTTGAAGTAATGCACCTATCTGGGTTCGAACCCGCGACCTACAACTCGTATGTCGGCGTCATTACCACTCGGCCACCACTCTGTAAGGATGTGTACAAAATTCATTTTCTCTACTTTTTAACTACTTAATCTATTCATATTGATATACCGTCTCGTAGTCCGCATCCTGGCGGCGGCTACACTGTCGAACACCCACTTAGAGTTCACTTCACCCACCCCTGAACCGATCACTACATCATATTGTTCATTACTCCCAATTTGCTGGCTATTAGGACCAACTGTTTGAGTTGGGCGAAGATTTGGACCAGAAATTTGAGTTGGTCTTATAACGGGACCAAGAATTTGAGTTGGTCGTATAAAAGGGCCAGTGTGTTGGTTACTTAGGTTGTTGTTGTTGACGGAAGCCCCGCATAAGGTTAAAAGTTGTAAGGCAGCCTCTCTTTGGTCAGCGTTTGGTTTCAAGTGGACCCGCATGCCGTAGAATACGTCGTAAGCGTATTCGGAGTGTAGCCGGCCGAGGGCTGTGCGCTCCACGCGAGCTTTCTGTAAAGAAAATATTGGCTTTTTTAAAGAATATCGTTTGTTATTTTATTTCTATATTATTTTTTTAAGTTTTTGGTATCACAGGAAACCTAATACTTTTACAGAGAAAACTGGAGGAGTAAATGGCATATTAGCTATTATCGTACAGCTAGCGCCATCTAGTTGATAATGTAATTAACTAGTACGAAACATTATAAGATATAATGTTTTTAATTCATTAAACCCCAAGCGTTCGCGCACCTATTGTCTTTCTATTGTGTCTGTAAATTCCACGATTGAAAGGTTAATAGGAACAATTTATACATAATTGTTAATATTTACTCGTTATAGGTACGCAAAGAGATCCTAGAAAATTCTGCTGAATGCCTTCTCCCAAATATGTTGGAGTCTTCGAGTTTCCAAATTCAATAAATACCTACAATACAAGACAAAATGTCCAAAATGACGTGCAACACTCGATCTATATGTGATGCTGCAACATAGCTCGTAATCCCACAACAACGCTGCAACATTGCCCTGTCCCGAAACTTGCCTCGAATATGTCACGAGGCATTCACGTGACTCGGGATATGTTGTTGGGACAATAGGGTAGTGTCCAGGGTCAAAATAATTACATTTAATTTAGTCCGTATTTTAGATTATAAAAAAATATTGGACACGTATTTTTTCCTATTTCACAGTGTTGTGCGTTTTGTTGGGGGACATTTTGTCCTGAAGCTTTACGTTGAGCGACTGTCAGGCAGGAAACCATCAAATAACTTCTCCCGTTCTAGATACAGCAATAAGGAGTGTCAGAATTTTGCTGACTAAAACCCACCTGTATTTCGTCAGTTACCCTGTATGCCTTTGGTCCGATAATGAGATGGGCGGAATAATTTATGGAATAGGCTAGTGGCCGTAAAAAATGTAATTAGTCCGTCTTTTAGATTATTCAAAAATAAGGGACACGTATTTTTTTATTTGTAAATTAAACCAAAAATGACTAAGATATAGCCCATTAAAGTTACGTGTGACGTCACGCCGTGCTGCATTTTTTCACACGGGGTGACGTCACACGTAACTTTAATGGGCTGTATCTTTGTTAGTTTTTGTTTAATCGAAAAAAGAAAAAATACGTGTCCAATATTTTTTTATAATCTAAAATACGGACTACATAAAATGTAATTATTTTGACCTTGGACACTACCCTATTATGTGGTTGTATCAGAAAACATAGACTGCGGCAGGGAATTCCACTCCTTATAATAATACGACTAACCTGACAAATCTTCCTCAGATGCTCAACTTCAAAACCATTATGATGCAGCCACTTCCCCTCGGCAGCCGACTGCAGCGCCCACCTGGCATGCAACACCCTGCAACCACGAGCCGCGCCCAGCAACGCGTTACACGTGCGCGCTCTCTTGTCCGTTGCATCGCTCCAACAGCTAGATTTGCTCAAGTCACAGTGCGTTGCAACGCCAGTGATGTTCGATGGATGGTTGCTGCAACTCGTGTTGCTGCGGCAGGAACCTAGGAGGACGTGCGTTGTGCGTTTGTTCACTTCCTTCTGTATGAAACCGTTTAGTTGCTGGATTGATTTTGTTATCGCTTGGCGTTCGGGGCGAGACATGCCGGTTAGGACCTGGAAAGTAAGTTTTATTTAGTTGTTTAGCTTCTACCAGTAGCTTAGTAGTAGATTTTCTATTATATAAAGCGAACATACTTCAGGAATAAAAAGTATACCATGTGTCCAGGACATAGTCTACTCATGTACCAAATTTCCTCGAATTCCGATCAGCCGTTCGATCACGAAAAATTACAAATATACATACACACATCGACTTTGGGCGACTCAAAGTCACTCAAAGAGCGATGGAAAGGGCAGTGCTCGGAGTTTCCTTGCGTGATCACATCTGTAGCCTGATTCACGTAAAATCAAACAAGCCAAATATCGTTGAAGTTTTATAGTCGTTCGATCGAAGTCCTATCCAAAAGCGGTATTCAACGATCTATCGACTTGTTTCCAGTTACATTAATAAGTATTCTACGAGTACCAGGATAATGTGATACAGATTTTTTAAATCGACGAATTTCAATCGACTATAAAATCAGTGTCGTTCAAACTTGATTGATGGATGTGAATACGGAAATGGTCTAAACGACTAAATCACTACGATATCGTGACGGTTTTCATTACGTGAATCAAGCTACAGAAATGAAGATATCTGCAGGAGAACCAAGGTTACCGACATAGCTCAAAGAATCGCCAAACTTAAGTGGCAATGGGCAGGACACATTGCACGCAGAACAGATGGTCGATAAGGACGAAAGATTCTGGAGTGGTGACCGCGTACCGGAAGACGCAGCGTTGGAAGGCCTCCAACAAGGTGGACCGATGACCTGGTCAGGGTTGTTGGAATCCGATGGATGCGTGACGCACAGGACCGGTCGTTGTGGCGACGCTTGGGAGAGGCCTATGTCCAACAGTGGACGTCTTTCGGCTGATATGACGATGGTGATACACACATCAGAAACTTCCACCTTTATAAGTGTAAATGTTCCCACCGGTGGGACACAGATCTCCTGTATAGGGAGTGGGCCGTAATCCACCTCACGGGCCCAGTGCGGGTTGGTGGATGTCACACGTCTGCGAATTTAATTTAATTTTTGTTTCTAGGACATAGGAAACCTCCTCACGTTGTTTTCTTTCACTGTTTTGAGAGCAGTGGTAATGAAATAAATTACACAAAGTAAAATCCATAGAAACCATAGTTAATTTTAAATTATTTTTTTTTCTCTCGTTTCTTGCACTTATGGGATTGAAATTTTCACACTAGTAGCATTGTAAAAACTAGCAGATGGTTTGATTTTTTTTACAAAGAGAAATATCACTTTTTTCGGGAAATATGACTGAGAACGTTTTTCGTCCACGATTAAATGAAAAAAATATATATATATATATGCAAATCTAATTGAAATTTTCAAAAAAGTATTACTTTAAATGGTCTGGGATGACTAGGCCTACTTAATTCTAACATACAATGATAGTGTCCGCAACTAAGGTCAATTCTAACACTGTGCATTGCTCTCAAACAAACCGGTTTCATTACAGGTAAATAATTTACACTAATATATAAAGTTATAAAGAGGTAAAGTAAATATAATAATAATAATAATAACGAAATTTAAATTTAAATTTGTAAAACACGCTCTTTATCCAAAACTGTGAAACAATTTATACTATAAAAGAAGCCTTAACAAATTTACAATAACTAAACCTATCCAAAACAAGTAAAATTATCGATGAAAATAGAAGAATAAGAAAAAACACCAAATGACGTCTGTCATAAACGACGTAATCAATCAACAACAAACCGAAAAAATGGAATGAATCGAAAGAAATATTATGTTAACTAGAGCAGCTGCACGACGCGCACGACATCCACCCCCGGGCTCGTCGCTCAGCTCCGCCTCGCCGCCGCCGGACCCCGGATCACCAGTGTCACCGGCGGCTGCAGTTGCGTCGAGCTCGAGCGACGAGTATTTCTCCCCGCCGACGTCGCCAACACCTGTACGCCGGCCGGGGAGAGGCCGGCCACCGAAGAGCATGGGACCTAGGGGCCAACCGGCCCCGAGCCGGGTCCCCGCTGCCGGTGGTTGTGTGCAGCGCATGAGATGGACTCAGTCAATGAACGAGAACGTCATGCGCGCATATTACGGGTCTACAGAGGGGGGAACTAACCTCACTGCGTACCGTGAAAGGATGCTGTCTCTTTTTCAGGACCTGGAACCAACCGTGAACGTCTCGGCTCAACGATTGTCGGATCAGGTGCGGGTTATCCAACGCAACCACAGGTTGGACGACGCTGCACTTGATCGGCTGTCTCCACATCTACGCAAACACAGACCGCGGCAACGCCGACTACTAACGCAATCCCGCCGCGGTCCGACCATAATAATGATGATGCAGATGATAGGGTTGTCACAGTAAGTAGCCAGCGCAACGAAAGATTGAGGAGCGCACTGGAGGATACGTTGTGCGAGTACATGTCGACTCCGACTGAGCTTAGGCCCCGTTTGCTACGGTTACCCATGCACAAAAAAAATAGGGCGCTGGTGTGTGCTTTGGACTCGTTACTCAAAAATATCTTTGAGAGTAGCGAGAACCTTGTTGATACGCACTCAATCTTGTATTGTGGGGCTGTTGCGGCATGTCGTTTAGCCAAAATTAAGTTTCCAAATATGGATGGAACTATACGACCGAAGACTGCTGTACCAGCCTGGCAATGCAGGATTGAGAGGCGTATTGATGAGGCTAGGGTACTCATCGGCAAACTACACTGCTTCAGGGAGGGTAATACACGACCACGAGTGATGCGCTTTGTGAGACGGGCGTTTTTGGGGACAGGTATTAGTCCTCAAGGATACATGTCTCGTGTCACAGAGCGCATCGACTTCCTGAAGCAGAAAGTTTGTGCATGGGCGAGCCGCATTCGGCGGTATAAGCGGCGAGTTGACCGGTACTCGCAGAATCGCATGTTCCAGAGCGATGAGAGGTGGGTGTACAGAGCTTGGGAGCGGCCTGAACACAGTGTGATTGACGAGTGCCGCCCGGATGATTTGGCCACGATTACATTCTGGCGAAACATTTGGTCGGTACCTGTCAGTCACACTGAGGGTGGCTGGATGTGTGACGTCGAGCGCGTGTGTGAAGCTATACCAGAAATGGAAAAAGTTACCATCACCCCAGAGGATGTAGCCAAAGCAGTTCGTCCGTTACCGAACTGGAAATCACCGGGACCGGACGGACTGCAAAATTTCTGGCTGAAATGGTATAGCAGCTCACACGCCCCCTGGCGTCGCAATTCCAGTCAATCTTAGAGTCTGGGTCGCTACCAGAATATCTGACAACTGGCGTTACCCACCTGCTCCATAAGACAGGTAACCCCGTGGATCCCAAGAACTATAGACCAATTACGTGTTTGTCAACGGTCTATAAACTTCTTACATCCATCCTGAGAGCAAAAATTAATATACACATAGAAAATAATCATATAATTTCTCCCTCTCAGAATGGATGCAGGAATGGGTCCCGGGGTACTAAGGAGCTACTCCTCATAGACATGGCCATAAACCAACAGACTCGTCGATCCCGCAAGGATCTGTCGACATGTTGGATAGATTACAAGAAGGCCTATGACTCTGTTCCACATACATGGCTCATGAGGGTGCTGGAGTTATACAAAATAGATGTAACTTTACGCACCTTCCTTGAGTCATGTATGAGGCAATGGAAGACGGTTCTTCGCTATCCAGGATGTCGACCGATCCAGGGGAATGATGAGCCTATCTGGATTAAACGGGGAATATTTCAGGGCGACAGTCTGAGTCCGCTTTGGTTTTGCTTAGCCCTGAATCCTCTTAGCACATTGTTGGAGGATTCAGGACTAGGCTATCGGTTGAGAAGAGGTGGTCAGGTCATATCTCACCTTCTTTACATGGATGACCTGAAACTCTTTGCCCCCAGCACTTTGCAACTGATGGAGCTACTGAAGGTAACTGAAACTTTCAGTAGTGCCATCAGGATGGAATTTGGTGTGGACAAATGTGCAGGCATGCATGTAAAGCGAGGGGAGATTATGGAATCCGAGGGAATTCAACTCCCGGATTCCATACACCTTAGATCCCTTTCCTCGACCGAAACCTATAAGTATTTGGGTATGTCAGAAGCCTTAGGCATTAACAATGCTGACATGAAGCAATCGCTGAAGGAACGCTTCTTTGGCCGCCTGAAGAAGGTATTGTTACGTACGTGGGTAATCAAATGCCGATTTACTGACGAGAGAACTTTATTTACCACAAACAATAACAAATTAGTCCAGTCAACAATAATCCGAATCGCAATTAACACTAGAGTACCGTTACACTATCGCTTTAGTCGTTGATAAAAATCACTTCGAGTACTAGGGTAGTTCGCTCTTGATCGCAGTCGAAATCACAACTGACTCGCTTCCGGCCGAAAATTCTAGATACCGACGTCCCCGGATCTATCCAGAATTCCAGAACAATTGAATCGCTTCTCGAAGTCATAAATCATTTTTATTTCTCGTAATAATAAAAGTCACGTTCATGCGAATTTCGACTCTATTGTTAACGTCGGAGAGTACAAATTCCCTTACGGTTAGATGATACCTATTACTACATGTACCTTGGTAGGTAGGTACCTTGTGGATGTTTCGAGATTTTTCCAAGTCTGTCTAAGCAAAACTACTCTAGACCTTTCGCACAGCAATGCGTTTTAATTATTACGTGCCACTCGTTATTTTCTCGGAGATATGGCGTGTTCACGTTTAGTGGCGTAACAGTATTAAATAGCCTTCTGTCGGGCGGAAATAAGGTGCGCGCCTTCAACGGTTGGGTCATGCCGGTTTTAATGTACTCTTTTGGCATACTCAAATGGACTCAGACCGAACTTGACGCCCTGGATAGACGAGTTCGTACATTGCTGACGGCAAATCGGATGCATCACCCACGATCCTCGGTGATGAGACTGTACATCCCGCGGAAGTGTGGAGGTCGAGGCTTTTTAAACGCAAAGACCCTGCACAACCGCGAGGTGTGCAGTCTCAGAGAATATTTTCTTAAAACCGATGTGGGTATGCACCGAGATGTGGTCGCAGTGGACAAGGGACTCACCCCGTTATCCATGGCTAAAGAGGACTGGCATAAACCTGTAATAATGACTACTGATAACCGCAAGGAAATATGGAAAGGCAAGGAGCTCCACGGGCGCTTTTTCCGGGCTCTTCACGAGCCTGATGTAGATTTCTTGGCGTCCGTGGCCTGGTTACGTTTCAGTGACCTCTTCGGGGAAACTGAAGGTTTTGTCTGTGCGATTATGGACGAAGTTATCCTAACGAACAACTACCGGAGATATATAATGAAGGACGGGACGGTTGACGTGTGTCGGGCATGCCACCGTCCGGGTGAGTCTATCAGACATATTATCTCTGGTTGTTCTCGTTTGGCTAACGGCGAATATTTGCACAGACATAACCAAGTAGCCAGGATTATCCACCAGCAACTTGCTTTGAAGTACAACCTAGTGGATTTAGAGGTACCGTATTACAAGTATGTGCCCGACCCAGTTCTCGAAAATGACCATGTCACTTTGTACTGGGATCGGTCTATCATTACTGACCGGACTATTGTAGCCAATAAGCCGGATATAGTGGTGATAGACCGATTAGCGCGCCGTGCAATGATAGTCGATATCACCATCCCGCATGACGAGAATCTCGTGAAAGCTGAGAAAGAGAAACAAATGAAATATCTCGACTTAGCACGCGAGGTTGTCGACATGTGGAATGTGGACTCGGCTATCATTGTGCCGATTGTCGTAACCGCCAATGGTCTTATTGCCAAAAGCTTCGACGACCATCTGTCGAAGCTGTCGTTGCGCGGTTGGATCAAGGGCCAGATACAGAAGGCAGTACTCCTCGATACGGCTCGCATTGTGAGGAAGTTCCTGTCTCTGGAGCCCTAACCACCGGTAGCTTGGACCCTGCTCCCGACATCGGTGGACTACTGTTTTTATATTTTTAAATGTTTTTTTTTTTTAAATATATATTTGTTATAAAAAGAATATTTAAAAATGTCAAAATATGTATTATAAGTTAAATAAAGGAGATAATAACGAACAACATCTAAGGAGGCTCTCGTTAGGCAGCTGGATCAAGGGCCTGATCCAGAAAGCAGTACTCCTGGACACGGCGCATATTAAGGAGATTCCTCTCTCAGGAGCCCTGAACGCCGGCAGCTTGGACCCTGTTCCCGATGCCGGTGGGCTACTATTTTTTATATTTTTAAATGTTTTTTTTAAATATTTTTTTAAGGAATATTTAAAAATATAATATAATATGTATAAATGTTAAATAAAGGAAATAATAATAATATTCCACAACTATCACACAACGCCGTCTAGTCCCAAGCTAAGCAGAGCTTGTGTTATGGGTACTAGACAACTGATATTCTGACTTCGTTTTATAAGTGCCCATGTAGGCCTATGTGAAATAAAAAACTTTTGACTTGACTTGACTTGATACACTTATATATTTCTAAATACATACATATTATGGATAAATTACACCCAGACACAGAACAAATGATTATGCTCATCACACAAACATTTGTCCTGTGTGGGAATCGAACCCACGACCTCCGGCATAGCAGTCAGGGTCACTAACCACTAGACCAACAGGCCAGTCTCAGTCAGGCCAGTATTCTATAGAGGTAAAGTTTATTTTTTTATTTTCTTGTTTGTAGGAGGTAATCTCTAGAAGTAAATGCGAGTGAAGTGGCCCGATTGCTAAAATTTTTTCACCAATAAGAAGCTGCTTCATTTCTGAGTCATCAACTTCTATACTTAGAAATAAAATTGGAGTGTCTGTTTTTTTTTTTTTTTTTTTTTTATCTGTTATAAACTAGTACTTGACTGCGATCCCGCCTGATGGTAAGCAGTGATGCAATCGTTGATGGTGAGGCGCAATATTGAAATAACTGCTTTTTACTACATGCATATGAATATATACGGTATATACAGCAAAATATACACTTCTGGACACATCTATTGGCCCACCTTGTATTTTCAGTTTCGTTTGGTCCTAGCTAAAATTTTATATTAGGTCGAGCAAAAAGTTTTTATGCAGTTTTGAACCTGGCACATTCACAATTTCATTCAATAGTCTTTTTTTGAATTTCGAACACAGAATTTAAAGAAACAAAAGACAATCTGGAGCCTGTTTGTTGATATCAAACAAACGAATACTAAGAAAACTTGGTTTTATTGGTTTACTTGGATTTAATTCTTGAAAAAGTGATTGATATCTTTGGTTTTGCAACAAACATTACTTATTCTTAACATTAAGGTGAGGTTCTATCAATAATCTATGGATACTTCACCTGAAGTCGCCGCCCAAGCTGTGGCACTTATTTAGGCTGGACACAGCCAAAGAAACGTGAGTGCTAAACTTAATTTAAGTCGATCTGCGGTCTGAAATGTTTATCGGAGGTACCTAGAGACTGGCGGCTTTGTTCGTCGCCAAGGAAGGCCACGATCTCGGGTCACAACTGAAAGGCAGGATCGATTCATCGTGACGACCAGCTTGAGAAATCGTCACCTTACCTTATTGAGATACAAAACCAACTTCGCGACTTCCACGGAGTATCTGTGAGCGCTCTAACTGTTCGGAGAAGGTTAAAAGAACGCGAAATGGTACCACACAAGCCAGCTAATGGACCCAAACTAATGCGAGCCCACCGAACAGCGCGCCTTCATTTCGCACACAGTCATTTAAATTGGACACAGCAAGATTGGAGCCGTCTACTCTTTTCTGATGAGTCTAAAATTGTGTTACATGGCAATGATGGAAGGAAGAAGGTCTACCGACGTAAGGGAGAGCGTTTCGCACAATGCTGCTTTGAAGAGAGGGTTGCTTATGGCGGTGGCTCATGGACTGTCTGGGGCGGTATATCCGCGAGCAGCAAAACTCAACTTGAGGTTGTTACAGGACCACGGTTGCAACATTAAATGCTGAAAGGTACATTCGTGAGTGCTTAGAACCTCACGTGATACCATACGCGGACTATGTGGGCGAAAATTTCCTTTTTATGCATGATAATGCAAGAGCACATGCGGCCGGCATCGTCAGGGAATATCTTCGAGATGTGAACATCACAGTTATGGACTGGCCAGCCAGAAGCCCAGACATGAACCCCATTGAGCACATGTGGGACGAGCTAAAAAGACGTGTTAGGGCTCGTCAGCCAGTTGCCCAGACGATGCAGGAGTTGAAAACTGCTATAGAAGAGGAATGGGAGATGATCCCTCAAAATTTCATAGAGCGGTTGATAAACTCTATGCCTAATCGTATGAGAGCTGTGGTAGATGCACATGGAGGCAACACGCGTTATTAAATTAAACCTTTATTTGATAAAACATGTTTTTTATTTAAAAATCAATTGCCTTTAACAAGGCGCATATCCGACTTGTTAGGCGTAGCTCCATGTCGTACGGTATTCTGAATTCAAATTTAAAACAATACGATCGAAAAAGATGGTAAAATGTATCAGGTTTAAAACTGCATCAACAGTTTTTGTTTAATCTAGCAATCATATTTCGGTAGGGGCCATCGAAACCTAAACTCTAAGGTGGGCCAATAGATTTGTCCAGAAGTGTATTTTTATTACAATTTTTGTCTGTCTGCCTGTCTGTTTGTCCGGGCTAATCTCTGAAATGGCCGGACCGATTTTGACGGGACTTTTTTTGGCAGGTAGCTGATGTAATAAGGAGTAACATAGGCTACGTTTATTTAAAAAAAAAAAAACAAAATCCTGTAGTCCACGCGAACGAAGTCGCGGGCACAGCTAGTAGGCTCTATTTTATGTACGCAGGCGAAGCTGCGGGCAAAAGCTAGTAATGCATAAATAACTTACAATTTTCGGTTTGAAGTGGTTCTGTGTAGCCTGTATCGCAACTTTATTGTTACATTGCGTGTTGCAAGCCGCGAGCATCTTCCTGGCCATGCGTTCCGCGCGCGCCAGGTCTCTCCGTTCACGTTGAGTTAGCTTGCTTTGGTGGAGCTTGTTCTTAGTTGTTTCACCATCTGTAAGTTAATTTTTAATTGTCAGAAGGAAAGGGTTAAGCTCCGAGTTTCCGTGCGTGATCAAATCAGAAATGTATCCGCAAGAGAATAGAATAGAATAGAAAAAACTTTATTGTACACCAAAATATTAACAATTTCACAGAAACTTAAACCTACGTGCACAGTGGCGGTCTTATCGCTGAAAGCGATGTCTTCCAGACAACCTTGGGATAGAATATAAGAACTTAAACTAAATAAGGGGGTAGTCTGCGGTGTGAGAACCAAAGTTACAGACATAGATATATATTGCTCGCAGAACAGATGGTCGATAGGGACGACAGGTTCTGGAATGGCGCATCGTACCGGAAGACGCAGCGTTGGAAGGCCTCCCACAAGGTGGACCAATGACCTGGTGAGGGTCGCGTGGGACGCACAGGACCGGTCATTATGGCGACACTTGGGGGAAGCCTATGTCTAACAGTAGACGTCTTTCGGCTGAAATGATGTTGTTGAAGTTAATTGTTGAAAAAATAAATTCTGCTTTTGTGCTGATAAAATAATGTATTGTAAACTTTAACAAGTCATATCTCCGTCGAAATCAACAGTAGTGTCAAATAATTAAAACGCATTGCTGAGTGTAAGTTAGAACTTAATGCCTAAGGCATTAAATCCGCCTATGTACTTTGTGTTGCATGAAGATTAAATAAATAAATAAATAAGTTCTAGAATTGAAGCTTTAGAAATTTCAACGCAAGGAACTGTATTGTTATTTGTTGATAAGAGAATTTGTACCTTCAGTCTTACAGAATAAAGACGAAATTCGGACAACGTAGCGAGGTTCTAGAAAATAACATTTTTTTATTAGAACCACACACAGTAAACATCGGTGCATGATGCGCTTAGCATGCTATACCAACAAGTGGCAATCTAATGACTGGCCCGTTGTTATGGACCAAGGTTTCAGTTGCCCTTTGGGTTCTATGGTCACGGCCCCAGGATCCCGATCCCGATTTCCGGCCACCCCAGGCACAGGCTTGCGGACGGCGAGCAATGGTTAGCTCGCCGTCCGACCATCCTGTAACCGTCCGAACCGAGCCCAAGTCGTCGACGGCGCGTAGTGTTCCAAATCCACGCACGCCTCGAGATGATATCAGCAAACCGTAGAGGCCCAGCAGGTTCAAAGCCTGCTGGAGACACGGGTAGTACGAAAGTGAAACCCGGAGCCTTAGGACGAAAGCAAAGAAGGAACAGGAGTGGGTTTTTAGTCAGCACGAGTCTGACACGCCCTCCCGCACCGCCCAAGGGCGGGCGATGTCATTGGATGATTTTTCTACCTAAAAAAAAAGCCAAAAACATTAACACAACAAAACATACCAGATTCGTCAGAGCTGCCAATATCGTCAGCTTCTTTATGAGTGAAGAGTTTCCGGCGCGACTTGGGAGGTTGCCGCCCGGACGGCGCGGCCGCAGCGCGCCGAGGGGCTGTGTTCACGCGGGACTCGACATCTGGAAGACAATGAACTAGGTTAAAAGCTATTTTCATTGTAGAATCAGGAACTTTTTTAGGTTTTTTTTGTAAAATATTTTATACAAAACAACGAATAACTAGTAAAAAGAAATCTTTTTCTGAAAACCGCATTAATTAGCATTTCAAGTAAGTATATCTTCTGTGGTATCTCAAAGAACCAGGCCATGCAGACCCTTAAGGGCAACTTATTTGGCGATTCAAAAAAGCACTGGTTGGTACAACCAGGTCTGCTACACGCCAAATGTCTCATAGAAGGCTACTCACAAAGACGAACTGCCGAGCTTCTTGAGCTTAGCAGGACGAACATCTGTGCGATAGCCCGCGCCTTAACCGGCCACTGCAAACTAAACAGGCACCAATTTCACATGAAACTGAGTGACACTGATGTTTGCCGGTACTGCAATCGGGAGAGGGAGACGCCTAAGCACCTCTTGTGTGAATGCGGGCCCCTTTTCCACAAACGCAGTGTCCATCTGGGTCGACACATTATTCGCCCGGAGGAGATTAAAACTCTAAAAGCTAGGAGTATTCTAAATTTCTTGGAAGCCTCCGGGATAAAAGAGTTACTCTAACAAGGTGGCGAGTCACAATCTTTTAGGTCGCAGTGACTACATCCCCTACACTATGGGTGATGCATAGCCCCTTATCTTCTAAATAAATAAAATAAAAAATAATAAAATAAATAAATAAGTATATCTATCTCTTTAGTACGCGCCTACGCGCATATGTAATGTTAGTAATACAGTCCTGCAAGGTTGTTAGTGTTTTACAAATAAACCTGTATATGAAACTAGCTTTTTTCAGATATTTATACTACTAGACTACTGCGCATCGTGCGGGTTCGATTCCCGTACGGAACAAATATTTGTTTGGCCTACAGATAGACGTTCCAGGTCTGGGAGTCTTGTGTACCTATACACCGTTAAATTTTAATCATTTTAATCCCGTGGAGGGTCGATCCGGTACATGAAACACTATCGATTTGTAAAGATGAAATTAAAAAATAAAGTACCCTTTTTTCAAAACTCGTATTAATTTACACATGTACGAAATTAATTTCTTTAAGAAAACGTCAGCTGAGCGAGTTCAATGACCTTTAGATAATAGTCGTTGCGTACAAACTACTTACAGGTGTCATTGAACTCGATTTTTAATTTTATCTTTACAAATCTATAGTGTTTCATGTACCGGATCGACCCTCCAAGGGATTAAAACGATTAAAACTTTAGCGGTGTATAAGTAAGGCCCGGCGGCCACGATCGGTGGGCATCGGTGCGGCCCGGTACAGCTCGGGCGCCTTACGGCGGCTTCGGGCGCCTGAGAGCTGCGTCGGGCGACTTCGGGCTGCCTCGGCTTCAAAGTTTTCATAATTCATCCTTATATAGTAGTCGTAAAATTTGCGAACGTCATATCGTAAATCATTAAACCAATTATGAAATTCACCGAAAGTACATCTTTGCTTCCAAAGCTTATTCACCCAAAATCTTTGCCTTAAGGCTCCAAGTTTCTCTTCTTCTTCAGCATGATGAACGATGAGAACTTAGTCCCAATCCACCATTATAAATACACACGCCCAACTGTTTTCACGTAACCTTACGACTGCTCTGCGATGTTTCTGCCGCCCGAACTATTCTGAGGCTACCCAAAATCAGCTACAGCGCCCTTAGGTGTGCTTACGACTGCCGAGGTAGCTCTCAGGCGCCCGAGCTGTACCGAACCGCACCGATGCCCACCGATAGTTGGCACTGGGCCTAAATATTTATGAACGCTTCTACAATACAGGAGTTATTCCTAGTGTGAGGAAACATTAAAAAATTGTAAACTTATCAAGTAGGATTTAAAATAAACAGTTTAATTCCTTTGGTGGGTCATCAAAGATGGACTGCTATACTAACCAATAGTATCCCTGGACGTGTCAGTAGTGTTATCAGTGTCAGTAGATATCCGGAGCCTGGGGCGGCCGTCGTCATCTTCCTTGCTGTCTGATAGCAAGTCGATCAGAGGGACGTTCTCCATTTCGGCTTTTTTCTGTAATTATAGAAAGATTATGCTGAAAATAGCCTGGTCATCTTCATTAGATGGTGCTGAACTCAACATTTTTCGTATATTTTGTTTTTGGTGTTTAATAATAATAATATTCCACAACTATCACACAACGCCGTCTAGTCTCAAGCTAAGCAGAGCTTGTGTTATGAGTACTAGACAACTGATAAATAAACTTATATATTTCTAAATACATACATATTATAGATAAATTACACCCAGACACAGAACAAATGATTATGCTCATTACACAAACATTTGTCCTGGGTGGGAATCGAACTCACGACCTCCGGCATAGCAGTCAGGGCTATTAACCACTAGACCAACAGGCCACTCAAGTGTATGGGAGCATTATTATGGCTGGAACAATTTGCCTGATGCGGTTTTCCTGCCCGATTTAAATTAAAGTGTCTTCAAGGCTAGACTGAATAGGCTCTTAATAAACTAGTGCACCTCACTATCAACGATTGCATCACTGCTTACCATTAGGTGGGATTGCAGTCAAGCACTGGTTTATATTGACTGGCCTGTTGGTCTAGTGGTTAATGGCCCTGACTGTTATGCCGGAGGTCGTGGGTTCTATTCCCACCCAGGACAAATGTTTGGTTGATGAGCGTGATCATTTGTTCTGTGTCTGGGTGTAATTTATCTATAATATGTATGTATTTAGAAATACATAAGTATGTTTAACAGTTGACTAGTACTCAAAACACAAGCTCTGCTTAGCTTGAGACTAGACGGCGTTGTGTGATAGTTGTGGAATATTATTATTATTGTATTATTACTTTGCAATCAAGTGTCTCATTCCACATTGGTGTACCTGTCCAGAAAAGAAAGGAATACTTTGCCTTTTAAGTCTTCTGTTCTGTAAGCTTCCATCTCCTGAATAAAACATACTAAAAAAAATATTTACTCACAAGTAATTGCCTGAGGGTCCTCGGCGAGGGCAAGTCAGAGTGTCGGGAGGCGGCGGGGAACATTCGCTCGTTGAGCTTCTTGTTGGAGGCCGCGCACGCCTCCACCCACAGCGGCGACACGAGCCTGCACGCCAGCGCGCGCGCGCGGGCACGAGTGGCGCGGCAACCACCTAGTGGGTAAAAGGGTAAAAGGAACTTTATTTAGGCCTACTGTTTGACGCGTATATATTGATAAATAATAACGCACCAAAACAAATAAATAAATACAGATATCTAAATGTAAAACAAAATAGAACATTAATACATAAATATACATCGATATATATTTTTTCACACACATGCACACTCGTATACCGAAACACACTCACAGTGACGCACATCCAGACAAACACATCCACAAACACACTCTCAAAATCCATAAATCATGCTTTCACACACAAGTGCATAATAACGGAACGCGAACGTAGTGCGCACATTGCGTGCACGCTCATGTAGATTTAATTAACTGTTATATTAATTTAATCTTAAAGATGTCGTATAAGTAAATTATTAAGATACAAAAATGTGATTAAGTTAAGGGAGAGCGGCCTCTCCTGGCACAGGTGTTTTTACACTTAAAAGGAGAGGTCAACCTCAGTATTGTTGAATCAAATTTGGTACTGAATAAAGCATTTTTCATTTTTCATACTGTTTGACGCGTAGAATCTGTCTAAAAAGCCAAACAATTTGGGTAATATAATCAAATTCTTGAAATCTGATGTAGTCAGTCAGAATCTTATAAAATAAATAATAATAAAAAAGATTTTTTAAATTCGCTTAAAAATTTCCAAGTCATTTGACTTTTTCGACAGACTAAAGCTTCATATGCGCGTCATTATAAGCTTGGTGAACACAGCGTGAAGTTTATATGACATACAAAACTATGGCCAAATGTCCGGACGTTCATAGACACAACACGACTGCACGACGCTGCCGCTTCGCCGACTGAGTTTTAAAGTTATATATATTTATATGTAATAATAATATTCCACAACTATCACACAGCGCCGTTTAGTCCCAAGCTAAGCAGAGCTTGTGTTATGGGTACTAGACAATAAACATACTTATATATTTTTAAATACATACATATTAGACTCTACACTCGAAGTTGTGGACGATTGCGTCTACCTCGGACAGACAGTCCTGTTGGGTAGGTCTAACTTCGAGAAAGAGGTCAACCGTCGAATCCAACTCGGTTGGGCAGCGTTCGGGAAGCTACGCGGTATCTTCTCGTCCAACATACCACAGCGTCTCAAGACGAAAGTCTTTAACCAGTGCGTGTTGCCAGTGATGACATATGGCTCCGAAACGTGGTCGCTCACAATGGGCCTCCAGGACTTGGGCTTAAAGTCACCCAAAGAGCAATGGAAAGGGCTTTGCTCGGGGTTTCCTTGCGTGATCGAATAAAAAATGAAGATATCCGCAGGAAAACTAAGGTTGCCGACATAGCACAAAGAATTGCCAAACTTAAGTGGCAATTGGCAGGGCACATTGCTCGCAGAACAGATAGCCGTTGGGGCCGAAAGGTTTTGGAGTGGCGACCGCGTACCGGAAGACGCAGTGTTGGAAGGCCTCCTACAAGGTGGACCGATGACCTGGTGAAGGTAGCAGGAAACCGATGGATGCGGGACGCACAGAAACGTTCGATGTGGCGACGCTTGAGGGAGGCCTATGTCCAACAGTGAACGTGTATCGGCTGAAATGATGATGATGATGATACATATTATAAAGTTAGTTTTGTATGTTAGCTTCACGCAGGCGTTCATCAAGCGTACGAATACGCGTCTATGAAGCTACGCGTCTGCATACAGTAGGACGGAAAACGAAAAGGCTCCTCTGCTTCAATCCCTGCATTGACAAGTTTCTTTTTATGGCGTACTATAAAGAGTATCTACTAGCGGCTCCGACAGACCTGTATAATGCGTTTTACGTAAGAATTCCCTTCCCCGTGGCTCCCCTATCTGTGTAGAGAAAGAAGAAAAGAAAAGAGTTGCCTATTCTAGCAAAATAATAAATAATAATAATAATGGGGAATAGGATTTTATTTAAAAACTGCTTTTTTTAAATAAAATCCCATTCCCCAGTCTAAAAGGAAGGGTGTTAATGAAGAGGTACGATATTGCGGCTTAGAATTTTCACTATTTGAAAGAATTGCAAGACAATCGAAATCTAGCCCAGCATCGAATTTTATTTTACAGTTAAAAAAAGAAAAAAAAGAAAACTTATACGGCTATTGATAAAGTAACGAAATAACTGTCCCTAATATTAAGTAATTTAATTGCAAAAATATAGTAACACTGTTTTTCCGTATTGTCAACATCACGGCGAAGGGAATTCTTACATAAAACGCACTATAATGCTGTCCTGCATGAAGCTTGCTTTTAGTAACCAAAAAAAAAATTGAGAACCCGATTGCAGCGCCAATTAGTAACCACCACAGCGTCTCCTAACGCTACTAAGCTGTACCTCAAAGGTACAGCCACAGTATTACAATATTCCCAATAAGGGTACTGTGGTACAGCTTTGGTTTCTGCTCTACACCTACCATCATAACTTAGACAATATTGAGTATAACTCACTATCAGTCCAAACAAGATGTGTGACAAGCGGGCTCCAGTCAATAACCACAGTGGCTCCCAATGCTGCCAGCGTGCACCTCAGCGGAAGAGCCTTGGTTTCTGAACCTACGTCCACCATAGCAACCACTCCTCGGAGTGAGTCGCATGCTGCTTGCGTTGCTTTTGGGTTCTCCTGCAACATTTTAATGATTAACTTCAATAATACTAACAGATATTAATAAAACAAACACTGCCAGACTCAAATGGGATTGGGCGGGTCACGTCAGCTGTATGACCACTGGGTAAGTGTCGCCACGCAGTCGGTTCCTGCAGAGGGAAAGCGCCGTCGAGACCGCCCTAGTACGAGGTGGCGAGATGATCTGGACAAGTATCACGAGGACTTTTCGAGTCGCTGCGGGAAAAGAATGTCTGGAAGGATTTGGGGGAGGCTTTTGCCAAGTAGTGGGATGGCTAGAAAAAAAAAAACAGATAGTTAAAATAATCATTGTGTTTGCAGGAAGATATCTGTTATCTCATTTTGTTTTAAATATTCAATTAAATAGGACATAGTAATTTTCTAAGAAATCTCTTGAAAAATCAATCTTTCGAATCTCAAGCTTGGAATGCTTAAAAGATGGGTTTCTGAACTGAGTATTATGTCACGCAGTATTATGACATCAGTTATGTACTAACCATTTCTTGATAAGTAAACATGTTTCCTAATTTTTGTAAATTGTAAAAAAGAAAAAATGAGGGTATTCAAGAGTAAAAAAATGACAGCTGTCATTATACGGATTTTTACTTTATGCTACAGCAGGTAGTTAGTTTTTTTTTTTTTCATTATGGCAATTAAGCTGACAGCAACTATTCTGCCTGTGTTACGTTTGGCATTTTGTAGTTGGTCCTTTTTACATATGTGTAGAATGACAGCGGGACGAAAATGAGAGAAAAGGATAGGTAGCTAGAATCTGTCTAAAAAGTCAAATGATTTGGGTAATTATTAAAGTAAAACGAAATCTGATGTAGTCTACACTGCTTCATACAATAAGGTTGATTAAAAGATCTTGATCATTGTTTAATAATAGAAAAACCTTGTAAAAAGTATTGAATATAAGTATTTTTTAAATGATTAAATATTATACGAATTTCCCAAGTCGTTTGACTTTTTAGACAGACTATACATTGTATGAGTTCAACAGCTGTCACTCACACAATCCTATAGCGATTGTAGTGTGCTGTAGGAATGTTCAAAAGATCTACTGTGGCCATCAAAAACAAAGGGTATCTACAGGAATACAGGTGGGTTTTAGTCTGTAAACGTCTGACAAAAGACTTCTGCTCTGGGCAGAACAAGGGCTCCACCCAAAGCAATAGAAATTATTTGATTATTTCCAATTTGAAAACAAAAAGGTGTATATGGCATAAATATTGGTCAAAATGAGTACATAAGCTATGAAGTTTAGATATTTAACTAGCATGAAGATTTGTTGGGCATGTTTTAGTGAATATTTGTACACCAGATGTTTTAGATTGCATAGGAATTTATGCCGGAGATAATTTATCAATTGCCCAGAGATGTAAGTTAATTAGAGACACAATAGAAGGACAATGACAGTGCGAACTTACTTGAGGTTTAACGAATTAAAAGTTTTTTGTAAATTTTAAGCTGTAAATTTTTCTCTCTTTTTTTATGACATGGTTTTAATGTGTTGGTTATTACTATCACTGAAAAAGTGCTTTAAGAGGCTGTGATTTTCAATGTAACCAGAAAATTTGAAGAATAATGAAAATACATTCAGTAGTTTTTGAGTTTATCATGAACAGATAGATATTGTGAGAGACTTTGTTTTATAGTATGTGAGAAAAATGCATGTTTCTTGTGAGATAGTCGATAGGCGCAAAGCTCAGAAAAGAATATATTAATTCATTAAACCCCAAGCGAACGCCGGTGTTCGCGCACCTATTGTCTTTCTATTGTGTCTGTAATTTCCACGATTGATAGGTTAAACAACCAACAAAACATTTACCTTTTTCTGGCTTGAAGATTTAGTACCCTGCTTCTTCTGGCTAGAAATACCAGGAGTATTTCTAGAATTTGTTGGTTTCTTCTGAAGTGCTCTTTCTGTCTGTCGTGATGAAGTAGCGGTGTCTACTTCTTTCAATGCAGACCATTCTTCTCTGAGACGGATCCTTTCTACGATTGCTGAGCGGCGCTAAAATTTATTAACATGGACATAAAATATTATATAGAAGGGCTAATTTATGGTGGGAGTTCTGTGTAGAAAAGAGTAGGTACTAGGTTTTTCTGATGAAGCGTACAAATCTGTTTGGTTTTTTATTTTTTATTGTTTATAGTTTATATTCGAGACTGGTAAGACTTGGGGAAGGCCTTTGACCAGCAGTGGGACAGTAACGGCAATTTTTTTTTTTTTTATTTACCAACAGCTAAAATAAAAAATAATCATTGATAGTACTTAAATGTTGTCTGTAAGAGATTGCCTTGTGTGATAAGACAATCCATTGTACACTTATTTTTAATAATGTTTGTCATGTATTTTTTGTTTGTGTGATTTACAATAAAGAATATAATAATAAATAAATAAATAGGCTCATGCTTGACCACCATTTAGAAGTAACTTAATTACTCTTGATTTAAAGATCCCCAGGTTCTAGCTATCAGAAAACACAGACTTCAGTGGAGAATTCTACTCCTTAGCTGTATGCAGAATGAATGTTCCCAAAACATTTGATGCTTATAGGTGGAGTTTTGATCTGGTGTAGGAAGAGATTAATAATTAATCTCTTCCTTCCAAAATTCAAGCTGTAAAGTATGAAACTCATAATTATTATGAGTTTCATGCTTTACAGCTTGAATTTTGTTTGTATCTACTTACTGTACTGTCTATGGGAACTTTAACTTACACATTGTTCACATTTTTCACATTTCCAGACTAGATTTGACATTATTGACAATCCCCTAACATGAAGATGATTGTTTTCATTTATTTTGGCGCCTTTTTATGAAAGACTCCTTGGAGTAAATAGTTCAAATAGAATAGAAAACACTCACCAAACCAGCTGCACCTCTGTTATTTTCTTTGTTCATTTTTGATAATATTAGTTCTTATCAAAACATGGAATGTGCAAAATACACAATAAAAAACTTTGAAAACGTCGAATTGAAAAAAAAATCAATTCTTGTCAGTGTTAAAATATCTAAATCGAATTAGTTCATAGAGTTATGAACACATAATCGTACGTTAATTTGTAAATAAAACCAAAAAAAGTAAAAAATCAAATAAATCCAAGTCCACGATCAAGTTGCAACAAGTTTATGTTTATAAAACGTCAAGCGTCAAATTCAAGTGTCAGTGTCAAAAAAGGAACTGTTTAATTTTTTTTTCATTTTTATTTTTAGTTCATGTTCTTGGCTTGGATATTAAGGGCTTTAAGCAATGTTGTTTTTATAGTGTTTGGCAGTAAATGTATCGAATAAACCTTCCCGGTACTCTTCGCTGAGGCAGACAAGATTATAATAAAAGTCTCAGCTCCATTTTTTCGAGATAGCGTCTGTATCAATAATTTCACATATTGTGCAGTTGAGCAGACACTATAATAAGCACTTGAAATCAATGTGTGAATAATTCAAACAGCCACTAAAGTTCATTTGAAGAAATCCCGCCAAAAACTCCTGTGACAAACAAAACTTGCCATTGTTTTTTTTATATGTTTTAGATAGAAGTATTTCTTTGGGAATTTATTTGATTCAAAAGCTTTTAGGTAGGTAGCACTTTTGTTTAGAAATTAACTTTAATAACGTAAGTAAATCAAAACAACATGTATCAACGCTTCAAAGCTTTTAATTAACCAGCTAAATCTTATAACCAATACACTTTAAAATTAATGATTCTAAAGCATTACGTAGTAGTTTGAACTTCAAAAAGACTTTTTAAAGTAAATCCTTCCTTCAAAGGTTCTATGGCCAGTCCTAAATATGGGCTATAAACTGGCGGGCTTTCTGATTCTCCTTTATTTTGGGCAAGTTGCGATGCTAAATACAGGTTTGGTCCCATTTCACCTCGTGGCTCTCCAATTTCTTCCATTTCTTCTATATCGTCTGCTGCGGGCCTTGTGTTCTGAAAAAGAAGTTAAAAATCATAGGTGTAGCCTTTATAAACTGCCTAAGGGTTTCGTATTCTGACAATAAGTTAATTACAGGTTTCAGTGAGACGTATAGTCACTACTTAGGTGACAACTAAATCAAAACCTCAGCGTAGGTTTTTTTTTTTTTCGATGGGAAAAATCATCTTATGACAACCCCCGCTCTTGGGCGGAGCGGGAGATAGTGTCAGACTCTTACTGACTAAAAAACCCATCCCGTTCCTTCAAGCCTTCATACCGGGGCTCGAGCGCCCTTTCGGATAACCCTGGCCCCAGTAGGCTTCGACCCGGCTGGGCCCCTGCTGTTGCTGACAACTCCTTAAGGCGCGCGGGAACAGCGCGCGCCGTCGACGACTTGGGCTTGGTCCGGACTGTTACCGGACGGCCGGACAGCGAGCTACCCATTGCTCACTGTCCGCAAGTCCGCGCCTACGGTGGCTGGAAATCGGGATCGGAATCCCGGCGGCGGCGGCGAGAGCGCCGTTGCCTGATGCGGTCGGCTTCCTCCTTAGCGAGCATTACACGTAGTAACTATTCAGTAATCTGTGGCATTACTGCTTCGCAGAAGTCGGCGACCGCCTGCCACTCCTCCTCGCTCCGGACCATGGCCTCGACCAAGGCCCGGCGCGAGAGGTCTCCGCCGCAACCTAAGCGTAGGTACTGTTCGGTTTTAAATAATTTTAAATTTAATTCAATAAATATTTAAGTAGGCTTCATTTAAAAGTTATACATTCTTATATTCTTAACACCTTTTTTACGGAATGTTAGCAGACACACACCGAGAAAAGTGAAACCTTATCAAGGCAAAGTTGATTGATAATACAAAATCGTAATCGTTCGGCTAAATTCGGCTGAGCCGACTTTGTCCGAACTAGCGTAACGTAGCCGATCGTGACGGCATTGCAACACTGTCTCATTCAACCCGAAAAAATAAAGTGATCAGCGGGACTAAATAAGTTCTCAGTATAAAAACAGGTACCTCATTATTCCAAGTAAGCTCGATGCCAAATATAGGTTTTTCAGTATAAGCCTGGTGCAGTGCCTGCAGTTCCGTCAGCAAGGGCCTCAGCCTCTCTCGGGGGTCAGCTCTGAACCCCAGCACGTAGCCCCCTGATGTCCGACGGACCACGAACACCAGGGCTTCTCCGAACTTGGAGTCTTTGATTATAATCTGGAACAAATTAGAAATTATGTTTAAGCAGGAAAGAGCTGCCCTCTAGGCTATGTCCGATATGATTACTTTAACTAGAAGTAACTCACACTTTCAATAGTAATATACGGCATGGACACGTTAAAAACTTCATTGATGTCAGCGTACCAGACGACCCTGACGTTTGTGACCACCAACGTCCCCAGGTTGCCGGAGTCGCTCGATAGGTTCCAGATGCTGTGCTCGTTTAGGCATATCTGAAAAGAACATTGTCATTACTACTTCGCAAAAGGTAACTACGTTCCATTTCCTCTTGCTCAGGATCATAGTTCAGACATAGACAGACCAGGACCGGACGTGAGAGTGTTGTGTATGTTGATTAGGCACAACACTAATATTAGATTTGTACTATACGAGGGACAACACTAGTGCTTGGTGTCATGGCGTCCTAACTTGTGTTAGCTTGATGTTGCACAGAAAGTATGTTACTTTGTGTTATTAATTAAAGAAAACTCAATGAATTCCAATCTAATGTTTTATCCCATAAACATAACAGAGAGGGTGCCGCCGTTCATCGCCTCCACGAGGACGTAGATATCAGCAAAGCCGGGCAGACCTCTGTTCATCTCCACATCAAGGAGTTTCTTCTCGCCGAATTCCGAATACGAACATCTTGAACCACCCGTGCTCTTTTCATTCATATAGGTATTGAAATGAATATATGAAAAGAAAATGAAAAATAAATACCTTATAAACTTAACTTAGTGACCAAGTGAACTAAAAGAACCACTTATTGGGTTCTATTCAATGCTACACGACTTCGTAGCAGAGCATGTGCGTAGGTACTGACACCTATTGAGAAGACAGGCCCAAAATAACAGAGAACAGATGGATGTGGAAAAGAGAGCAGGCAGCCTTCGGATGGTAGAGGGCAGATGATAGATAAAAAGTACCTACACAAGTAAGTAAGTAGCACAGCGTTCTACGCAGACCGCGCAGACCTTCCGTGTCGCGTCATATGCCCTGTTAGCTGTCCACGAGAGGATCTAATGACATCGTCAGCGGACGACATTGCCATGGCCGAATACTGGACTTGGCAAGGGTTTTAATTTTGCTTTTTTTTGCCATCGGCACGCTAAGAAGAAGAAGAAGCTCTTCAGTACCTTTTCAAGTGGCAGCATCCGTAGCTGTTTGTTGTGTATGATCGCAGCTCTCAGTTTTAGGTCCCTGTACATTCTGGACGAAATATAGGCTCTGAAAAAAAAAACATTAAGTAGTTATATGAGACAATTTTCTTTATAGTCACCCCTTGCCTTTTTTATCGACGTATAGGGGTATTATTATTACGTAACGTACTTTTTTTTAAAGTGGGAAATCATCCAATGATATCTCCCGCCCTTTTTGTGTCAGACTTTTACTGACTAAAACCCACTCCTTTCCTTCTTTGCATTACCTCTAGGGTCGTGGGGTTCTCTTTCGCATCAGAAATCAGAAATCAGAAATCAGAAACGTTTATTTCAAATAGACCAGTTACAGGCACTTTTGAATAGTCAAATGTCGGTCAGTCCAAGAAAAGTGAAGCTAAATTGCACGTTCCAAAGAGTAGGTCTCTATGGAGAAGAACATGCAAGAAACTCCATGGACACTCTTTTAAATCGTATTGAGTTACATGAATCTTCGATTACATATTTCTTTTTTTGCTTCTATTATGTGAACACAATGAAGATAAGTAATAAAAATTAAATATAATGGTAACAATAAAAAAAGAAATTGAATAAGTCACTGGCAGCTAAGAGA
This sequence comes from Mythimna albipuncta, assembly GCA_929112965.1. Lineage (NCBI taxonomy): Eukaryota > Metazoa > Arthropoda > Insecta > Lepidoptera > Noctuidae > Mythimna > Mythimna albipuncta. The sequence goes on along the minus strand of OV815979.1, from coordinate 18,091,384 downwards.
TGACCAGTCTCAACTGACGGCGCCCGTTCACGAGCATGACGCGTGCATCAGCCCCACTCAGCTCAACCATTTTGAAGGGAGCCAAATGACCCAATAACACATGCCACCATCAGCGAGACATTTTAGTGAGCATGACAATCTCTCATTACCCTTGGCCCCAGGAGGCTTCATCCCTGCTGGGCCCCTACGGTTGCTGACATCTCCTTGAGGCGTGCGTGCAACATTACGCGTCGTTTACGACTTGGGCTCGGTCCGGACGGTCGGATGGTGAGCTAACCATTACTCGCCAAACCCGAAAGCCCGCGCCTACGGTGGCAGGCAATCGGGATCGGAATTCCGGCGACTGGAGCGTGAGGGCCATTGCGTTGCGCGTGCTGCCGCTTCCTTTGCTAGCATTGCTGCTTCACAGAAGGAAATGACCACCTGCCACTCCTGTCTTAGCGGCCTCTACGAGTTGGTTTCTGACACTCACAATAGGTATAGTTTTCTTCTCTAAGATTCTTCATTTAAATATTGTTTTACTCACTTATGTACTCCAGCGACGGAAGTATAATGCCTGACACAGTTCGGTGAAAGATTAGTGAAAATAAATTCATATTTATTGGCTTTATATGCTGCTAATACGTAGAGAGCCTGAGTGGTGCCTCGGAGACCAGAGTTCACTACCTTGGTATTTGTTGATAGGATGCAGTTGAGGCCAATAGCTGTAACAATATTTGCAACTTGAATAACATGGTAAGTGAGATTTTGTGCGTTGACTTTTAACGTACAATGCCTTAAGGCTTATAATCCCTTGAACCATCTGCCCGAAATTAAATGGTCTCAACTATCGTACCCGTCTAGGCGACAGTACGACTATCTGTGCATTTGTATGCGGCTAGCTGCGCCCGGACAGAGCCCCGCTGACTTTTAAAATCATTTTGTTTGCGAAATATTGATTGATTATAATAATTATGCTATGTTCACTTTGAAGAATATTTAACCACCATTTTTTATGTGTAAAAACGTTTCTAAAGATCCAAGCCGTTTCAAAGGAGTAGGGAAAAGTTGCGAATTTGAATTGTTGTGTGTAATATTTTTTTTAAACAAAAGTATTAATCGTACGAAAAAATCAAATGTTGGTAATGTTGTTCATGAATCTATAATAAACATATATTTTTTTCAAACTTATTAACCTGGCCGTTACCGAGGAGTAGGCTCCAGAAAGTCACTGTTTTATGGCACTTTTTGGGCGCTTGGGTCTTACTACGAAACAGGGACAGCAACGTGACAAGCAGCACGTGTTTAATTCGGTGTTGAGTAGTGGATCACTGGCACACAAACGCACGGCAGCCAGATACGTTTTCAATTTAGGCGCTTGTTGTCGGACTGCTAACGTACTGCAACCGTCTGACTGCGGCACGGTAAACTTGTGGCAGCGGTCTGACATGAAAGTGCCCTAAAAGCATCATCATCATCATCTTCATCAGCCTTTTTTTAATGTTCCCACTGCTGGGACTCAGGCCTCCTCCCCAGGAGAGGGAATGGGCCGTAATCCACCACGCGGGCCCAGTGCGGGTTGGTGAATGTCACATGTCTTCGAATTTTTGGTTCTAGGACATGCCGGTTTCCTCACGATGTTTTCCTTCACCGTTTTGAGAGCAGTGGTGATGAAATAAATTATACAAAGTAATGCGCCTGGCTGGGTTCGAACCCGCGACCTACAACTCGTAAGTCGGGGCCATTACCACTCGGCCATTACTGCTCCTAAAAGCATGTTTGGCACAATTGCAGGAAGATCATGAAGATATACTCACACAGATTGATCCTAGGCGATCCTAACGAATGCCATATGATCCTCAAATTGGTGACGACCATCCGTCCCTTGGTCCCACTGTTGCCTTTAGTGTCTTCAATTGGTTCGATTCTATCGAAAATCTTTTCGCCAGGTCGAAGTCTAAGATATCTGTGGATAACGAGAAACTCGTGCAAGAATTTCAACGAAATACTTATTATTAATTCACTGTTGAAAGGAAAAAATACTTTTATTGTACGCGAAGTCTTCATTTCAAGATTAGGTCTGAGTCGACTTAATGTTAAGAGAATAAAAAGCGGCTTTTTCCTGAAGCCCTATTAGGGTAACAATAATAATAACTGTGCCTCGTGGACGTTAGCTTAGTAGTTACGACTAGCGATCCGACCCTGATTTGCTCGGCTTTTCTCTACTTTTTTAGGGTTCCGTACCTCAAAATAAAAAAACGGATCCCTTATAGGATCAGTTTGTTGTCTGTCTGTCTGTCTGTCTGTCAAGACCCCTTTATCTCGAGAACGCGTGAACGTATCGCGTTGGAATTAAAACCATGTTCTCAAGTCTGCGGTTCCTTGAAGCTGTGAAAAAATCAAACTTTTAAGTTCACAAAAAAAAAAGATACGGCCGTTTATGCCACAAAAATTGTATATTTCGAAACTCTCAAGGGATTCAAAATTCATAGGCTACTTTCCGTTGACCCAGAACCCTGAAATTTGCCATGAAGCAAGGTCTTATAGCATATGTAAAGGAATAAATCTGAAAACTGAAAATTTGTAAGTTACCACGACAAAAAAAAAACTTTTTTTCTATTCGTAAAAATCTTCGAGATTCGATTCGGGAATTAAACTTTTAAGTACATAAGTTAGTTTGTACGGAACCCTCAAAGTGCGAGTCCGACTCGCATTTGCCCAGTTTTTTTTGACTTGGGAAATCATCTAACGACTTACTAATAAAAAACTTATATGTTTCTAAATATATACATATAAATAAATTGCGCCCACACAAAGAGCCAATAATCGTGCTCTTCACATAAACACTTGTCTCGAACTCACGACCCCGATATAGAAGTCAGGTCCACTAACCAATAGACCTACAGAACAGTCAGAGTTAGAGACAATAGTAAATTACCTAAAACATACAAAGTACATTCATATTTGGAAGAAGTACCTTCTGTAATTTTTCTTTACCAAATGGCGCTCTTTTCCAAACTGCCAATAGTATTGTAGCGACATCTGTATCGTCATGTGGGAACTAAAAACTATAAAATCCTGCATCGCGGTAACTAGTGGCGTAACTATAAGGTGGCAAGGCTGGCAAAATGCCACGGCCCCCTGGCCCGGTGGGGCCTCCGATCTGAGAGACCACGAAAGAAGTAACCTAACATTTTATTAGGTTAAATTCAATTAAAAATACACACAAGTAAGTGCCTATAGACAAAATCAAATAAATTATTAAACACATTCACAAGAAAAGGATCAATTTTCTGTGGCATTTTACCAGCTAGTCACTCTATAGTACCGCCATTGGAACGTCCACCTTCAGAGACGTAACAGAAAAGTCTTCGTATATTAAAGCTAAAGCATGATAGAAGCAACAAGTAATATGTAACCAAGCATTATATGTAACACATAATATGATTTAAAAGAGTGTCCATGGAGTTTCTTGCACGTTCTTCTCCATAGAGACCTACTCTTTGGAACGTGCAATTTAGCTTCACTTTTCTTGGACTGACCGACATTTGACTATTCAAAAGTGCCTGTAAATGGTCTATTTGAAATAAATGCTTTGATTTGATTTGATTTGATTTGAAAAAGAATTTGCAATTTATTTGTTTGCCTGTATTTCAATGATTTATTCAAATCAAATTACATCATGACAAGTTTTATGGGGCCCCATCCAATGTTTTTGCCATGGGCCTAAGATGGTATAGTTACGCCACTGGCGGTAACATAGTCCTCTGTGAGATTTGAACATAATAATTATATTCAACAGCGACTGATGATTCCATATCAATCGGGCGGTTGTCCGCACATAACATCCATCTGTTCGAAAGATCCCGTCTTTTTAACAGAGATATCCCATTTACCTACACTTTTCACCCTGTTACGTATTTCTCTAAAGTATCAATACACCACCAAAATTGTTTGATGCTAAATAACTGAAATTTTATAACTGTACAGTGGCACTCGGGGACTGCCGCGGTAAACCTATTGCATAGCATTTTTATCAACTTATGCAATTATTATTATTTATTTATTTTATTTACGCAGAATTTTTTTTCTTGATATTAATTGAAGTTACACTTTTTGAGCGTGGTGAACGATAAGAAAACAAATGAGTGGGGGGGTGTTAGGTTATTTTCGTTAAGGAATTTCTGGATTCGGTCTCCACGCTCAAGGCCCGCGATAGAAGCTATGCAATAGCTTAAAAAAAAAACTTACGCATAAGGCAGGTCAAAAAGCACCTCTCTGTCTTCCCAAACAGCTCCCGTTTTGGTCTTCGACATTTTGTAACAGTACAAAATCGTAACGAGACAGTGTCGAATGTTTTGTTATGGATTCCGTTGCCATGACAACATAACAAGTTAGTTTATGACGCTAGCCTAAAGATAAGCCTATTATTTTCATAAAACTTGTATAAAACTGTTAATTTATGTTGTTTATGATACAACACTTTGGATTTAAAGATGATAAGTAAAGGAAAATATTTTTAATTACGAAAAGTAGGGATTGTCAAGCGAAAAAGGCCTCTTGAATTTTTTAAAAAGAAATGAAATCTGCTATCTTTCAGATGATTTGATGAACTGCCCTTACCATATTAGCCTAATAATGTTCTCACTGGTGGGATTCAGGCCTCCTCTCTAGGAGAATGGGCAGTAATCTATCATGCAGGCTCAGTGCGTGTTGGTTAGTGTTGGGATTTTATCCGATTGAGCATTTAATCGGATAAAATCCCAACACTAGTGTTGGTAGATGTCATGTGTCTTCGAATGTTTGGTTCTAGGACATGCTGGTTTCCTCACGATGTTTTCCTTCATCGTTTTGACCAATGGTGATAAAACACATTCATTCTTTTTTATTTATAGATTCGTCTATTACGCAATTTCAAAACGAACATTGATTAATTTATTTTTGACGACTATGGCTATATTTCAGTGGGACAACATGGCAACTGGTCGCGCCGCCATGGTGTTCCGGTGAAATGTAGCCCTAAGCTACCAAACTAGACACCATCCAGACACCAGAGTCGCCACATGTCCGAGCTGGTCGCGCCACCAAATTGGTTGCGCAACCAAACACACACCAGGTGAGTAACTCTCTATAGAGCTGTATATACCATCAGAGCCAATCAGTTGTTGAAATAGATTATGTAACCATGATAAGTATACAAGGTGTAAGGGACAGCCCTCCACAAACTTTAAGGGCTTGCTCAGTAGACGAAACTAAACAACCTTGCACAAATATTTTTTTCAGGAAACGAAAAAAAAAAAAATCCGCCTTACTATACAAAATTATAAACTTGATTGGACAGTTTGTATGGAGAGGCCGATTTTTTTTTTTCGTTTCCTGAAAAAAAGTGTTGTGGAAGGTTGTTCAGTTTCGTTTACTGAGCAAGCCATTAAAGTTTGTGGAGGGCTGTCCCTTACACCCTTTATATTGTTGGTTAAAAATCATGATTCTTTAAGAGTGTCCACGGAGCTTCCTGCACGTTCTTTTCCATATAGATCTACGCTTTAGAAAGTGCAACTTAGCTTCACTTTTTTGAGTGACCAACATTTTGACAATTCAAAAGTGGCTGTAAATGGTCTTTTAGAAATTTTTGATTTTACTTGATTTGTTTTAAATAAGGAATCAAATCAAATAGATTTATTATGGATTTAAATGGATTTGATTTGATTCCGTATTACTTTGATATTTCTAAAACAGCGAAAGCCAGAATAGAACTGAGGTGCTTCACTTAAATCAATGACGTTATAAGTGTGACAGTTCATTATATAAGAGCGCCTTCACACTAGCGTTTGTCAAGCGTAGGTGTTCGATAAACGTATGCGCAGCGCAGACGTCGCGACAACGTGGCGCAAGCGTGGCGTTGTTCCGGCGGCAGTGCAAGGGTAAAGCTAGAACTACATTAGACCGACGCACACGTGTAACACGCCTGATATGTACGTAGAACGACGTCGCGTGGCGTGGGTCAAGTGTAGCTCTACAAGTCTAGTTTCCATATAAAATGTATGGAGACCGACGCGCCCAGATCGGCGTGTGTGGCACACGTGTGCGCAGTGTAGTTCTAGCATAAATGCATACGCTGCTTTAGCGCCGCAGGTGCGCGACGCATTCGACCTCTCCGCGCCACCCGGAGCCGCGCGCCGTTTATTCATAGTCAAGCGCCTGAACTAGTAGGTACAAATTAAAATGAGTTCAACAACAGAAAGTGTTTTTGACACCGAAATGTTTATTCATGCCATACTAGAACGTCATGGTTCTCCCATATTCTTTTATTGTTATTTTTACGTTTTCATAATATTTTTCTTTTTAAAAGCAAAGTCAACAATAGAATTTCCTCGTCAGAATACATTTTGTTAATGATTTTACCGAAACGACAACGCAATTGTGTGACGTCTGCGCCGCGTTGTCGCGGCGTCTGCGCTGCGCATACTTTTATTGAACGCTTACGCTGGACTAACGCTAGTGTGAAGGCGCTCTAAATGAGAAAGGTAACTTCCGTAGTGAAATATCTGACATTTGAAACGATCTGTGATCACAGATTGGCGCTGACATGTTGGAATTGACTAATTATTTACTTAATTAGTTACTGTTATTGATTTTGGATTGAACTCAATGGTAACGAGGTGTGGGACTGCTTGATTGATTGGAATAGTTATCATGGTCTGGAACGCAAAAGGCAACTGATTAGGTACTAATTATATTACTATTACCGATTATAATTTGGGTGTCTTCAAGGCTAGAGTGAATAGGCTCTTAATAAACTAGTGCGCCTCACTATCAAAGGTTGCATCGCTACTTACCATCAGGTGGGATCGCAGTCAAGCACTAGCTTATCTCAATTAAAATAATAATAATAATTAGGTCATCAGTATTGATAACTAATTTTGAGGATCGTAGTTTATATTTTTTTTGGGGTCCATTACCGATATGATAAATACTAATGGAACCAAATTTTAGAGGTGTGTAACAGAGTGTAAATGTTTGTGGATAGCTGCGTTGAAAAGTGGGACGACCCTCCAACCCTGGGCCTCAAGTCTGCTATTACAATAGTGTCAGAATGGTCTATCATTGATTTCATAATTGTTGATTTTGACAAGTTATGGTAATCTACTAATATAATGGCGTCATTATGACTTTCCGATGTTGACCATCCACCACTGACTCCATTGAAAGAAATGGCATAGAATGGTAAAGTCTGTCTAATAAGTCAACCGACTTGGGAATTTTGTATAATATTTCATTATTTAAAAAATACTTATATTCGAAACTTTTTATAAGGTTCTTCTGTTAGTAAACAACGATCTCTATCTCTTAATCAACCTTGATTATTGAAATCGTGTTGACTACATCAGATTTCATTAAATCCTAATAACTGCCCAAGTCGTTTAACTTATTAGACAGACTCTAATCTCGTAGATAATGACAAATGAATATCTGACGTATTCGGTAATCTGCAAAAATTTTGACAGTTCCTTTGATCAGTGACCTACCATTACGACGTCATTACGCAATTAGTGCTTTAATAAGCTCGGTATTGTTTTATTGTTGTTTTTTGTTTTGTTTTTTTTTTCTCTCTTTTTAAGTTTTTTACAATTCTATGTTAATTAATGTAAGTGGGCATGTACCGTTTTAATTAACTATAAATAAATAAATAAATAATTCTATTAAAAGACCACTGACTGATGATCGATCATTACGAATTGGCAGATTATAAACTTTTAGCAAAATGACAATGAGATCGTGTTGGAATGACGAATTTATAAAAAGCAGACTAGTTTTCTATTACAATAGTGTCAGAATGTTCTATCGGTGGCTTCATAATTGTTGATATTGACAAGTTCGGTAATCTACTAATATAATGTCGTTATTATTAACAGAGTGTAAAGCCTCACATGCCACCGTTGGAAAGGGAGGATCCTCCGACCAGACGAGTGTTATGTCTGGTGGGCAACTGCCCGGTAGATGTTTTCAGGCTGTTCTAAATGTTCTAATCGCGCGGAGAACTTTAATTGTGCGATTCAGAATGAGTTCTAATGTGACGCCATAGATGTCGCTACACGTAAAGGAAAACATTGAGAGGAAGCCGATATGTCCGAGAATCAAGGACATGTGACATCCACCAAACCGTATTGTACCCGCATGGTGGATTACGGTCCAATCCTTCTTTTAGAAAGGAGGCTTGTGGTCCAGGAATACGATAAAATAACCTTTTATGTTTTGAGGACGATCGAAGATATTTTGCCTGTCCCTTTTTATGAGTCCTGCGATGAGGTGTTGATCAGAGTCTGAAGTAAAACTTGAAGTGGCAGTTAGCAATATATTTGTTGCATGAGCGCGTAAACATGTTGGTCGTTTTTAGGGTTCCGTAGTCAACTAGGAGCCCTTATAGTTTCGCCATGTCTGTCTGTCCGTCCTCGCTTAATCTCTGTGACCGTTAGCACTAGAAAGCTGAAATTTGGTACCATTATGTATATCAATCACGCCGACAAAGTCGTAAAATAAAAATTGGAAATTAATGTGTATATGAAATTATTAGGTATATGTAAAGTGGGAAGTGATTTTTTTTTTAATTTCATACCTAACGTGTGATATATCGTTGGATAGGTATTTAAAAATGAATAGGGGTTTCCAAAAATCATTTTTTGATAATGTCAATAATTTCGGAAATAATCGCTCCAAAAGTAAAAAACAATGTGTGTCCCCCCTCTAACTTTTGAACCATAAGTTTAGAAAATATGAAAAAAATCTGAAAAGTAGAACTTTATAAGGACTTTCTAGGAAAATTATTTTGAACTTGATGGAAAGAACAGTTTTTGTACAAAAAAGACAAAAATGTTGCAAAAAATAATTTCTGGACTAAGTTTGTAGTATAATCGTATATGCAAGCATTTTTTAACTCATAAGTGCGTACACTTATTGTGACGGACGGGAAACTATGGAACCTTATACTGAGCGTGGCCCGACACGCTCTTGGCCGGTTTTTTTAATATTCCTTTCTACTCGATTTAGTCGTCATTAAATTGGGCAAACTACACAAAAATATTTATAGAAGCTAGAATAATTTCTCTGGGGCGTGTCAAACTTTTACCACAAAATAAATAGGTACAGAAGACAATCTCATGTATGTACTTCATTTTTTATAGCTACGCTCGGTGGGCGCACACTAATGAGCGTTTGAGCCGGAACTGTTCGACGAGCGGGCCGACACGCTCCGAGATATCGTGTCCGTGAGCGGTGTCTATGTGTGCGTTGCTCGAGCGCGCTTTGTATGTCGATTGACTTCTGTACCAACTATTTTGTGCTTTTATTGAGTAAAACATAGGTATCTCTGTCAAAAATTTCCATGCCCCTAGCAGTCATTTGCCCTATAGTTTCGTTGATATCTCTATGAGGCGTGCCTTGACTACACGCCGTTCACGACTCGTGCTCGGTCTTTGACGGACGGCCGGACGGCAGCAACCCATTGTTCGTTGTTCGTAAGCCTGCACCTACGGGATCAACCTGCATGTCCACCAAATGTCAGACGAGCTGTGGGCTAAAAGAGCTACTTAGCGGACTAGAACTACTACTAGAACTAGCGGAAAGAGGACCAAGACTAAGGTGGAAAGATTAAGGCGATTATCACACTGTCACGCATCAAGCTGCGTGTTGCGTATACGCACCTAAGCGCGTACTTGCGTTAGTGCATCGTGTGGGTTTTTTACGCACTCACGGTCACGCGCGTAGGTGCGTTTTGTTAATTCACGCAGGTTCTGACTCATTTAATACAAAATCACGCACGGCGCTTCGAGACTCAGTGTGGCATAATTTGCGTGTCGCTCCTAACCTACGCGCGTGAGTGCATGTTTCTTCGCATGTAGATGCGTGATCTGCATGGACGCGCGTGGTTTTCCGGTGTGTTGGACTGGGCGTGTTTTCTATACAAACGGAGATACTTACAAGCTACTTTAAAACACGCATTCACGTGCTACGCTGCGTGGCAGTGTGATAATCGCCCAACTTGACAAAATGACAACTACCGGAAGGACTGGCCCAGAATGGCTGAGGACAGAAGTGTGTGGAAAAGAGAGAGGGAGGCCTTTACCCAGCGGTGGGACATAACATCATTGTACACCATGTTTTATGCAAATAAAAAAAAATGATTGATTGATTGAATGGGGTAACTAACTAAATAAATCTAATTCATGACATGTTGACAAACGAGAGCGATATGTGTTAAGGCCCAAGCGCCCGAAAAGTGCCATAAAACAGTGACTTTCTGAAGCTGACACCTCGGTAACGGCCAGGTTAATAGGTTTGAAAAAAATATATGTTTATTATAGATTCATGAACAACATTATCAATTTTTCGTGCTATTAATACTTTTGTCTAAAAAAATATTTAGCAATTCCACAACTTTTCCCTACTCCTTCGAAACGGCTTGGATCTTTAGAAACATTTTTACACATAAAAATTGGTGGTTAAATATTCTTCAAAGTGAACATAGCGTATCTAACTCAATCAATATTTCGCAAAGAAATGGATTTTAAGGTCAGCCGCGCGCTTTCCGGGCGCTGCTGGCCGCAAATAAATGCACAGATTTTCGTACTGCCGCTTGCGAGTGCGAGAGTTGCGTTTATATAATTTCGGCCAGATGGTTCAAGGGACTATAAGCCTTAAGGATAGCGCTCATAATATTCTCACCGTGTTGCCACTTGAGTTATGTATTAGCATGCAATACTAAATCTAAACTACGTTCACATAATGCAATACGTGGTGGGTGGTGTACCCCTCCACGGAGAAGGATAAACCGATTTATCAAGTAATATATTTTTTTTCTATGTTGGTCTGGTGCACAGCGAGGACACGTTTTAAAGCACCATTGATTCACAGGTATTGGAGGTCACACGGACGGCTTATTTTTGATGGTCTCTCGTCTGACATCTGGATCGGTCTTCAAAGGTATAGGAATTTTGCTGAATTAAGCGTCTCCAATCAGGACTACCCGTTGCGGTCTCTTCCCAGCGAGGTCGTCTATATTGCATTTCTTTAAGGGAACCCGCCAAGGCGAGCAAAAAAGCGGCGCAGCTTTACCATCCTTTTATCGAAACAGTTCAGACCATTTTCGACCTCCTATAGCTTGCGGCGGAGATCTCCCGCGCCGAGTCTTGGTACAGGCCATGGTCCGAAGCGAGGCGGAGTGGCAGGCGAACGCCTCCTTCTGCGAAGCAGTAATGTTAGCAAAGGAGGAGGTCGACCGCATCAGGCAACGGCGCCCGCAGTGCCCCAGCCACCGCCGAGATTCTGATCCCGATTTCACCGTAGGCGCGGGCTTGCGGACGGCTAGCAATGGGTAGCTCGCTGTCTGACAGTCCGGTAGTTGTCCGGACCGAGCCCAAGTTGCCGACGGCGTGCACTGTTCCCGCGCGCTTCAAAGAATAGTTGTCAACAACTGTAAGGGTCCAGCTGGGTCTAAGCCCATTGGAGCCAGGGTCTGTTTCTGAAAGGGAGGCTCGGCCCCGATATGAAAAGCGAGAAGGAACGGGGTGGGATTTTTCGTCAGTAAGAGTCTGACACTATCTCCCGCTCCGCCCAAGGGCGGGGGAAGTCATTAGCCCACCAAAAAACAACCCCTATGGCTTCGTTGTGTTGTGGCTAGAAGCCTGAATTTATATTGTCTAGTCAGTATATTTATTTAAAACATAATAGGTTTATAATATTGATATGGTCACTATAAGATGTTGCTGAAGGTCTTTTAAGAACTGACATAGATGTCACAACTTTTTAAGTTAGAACTGAGTTGCTAGACTTGGTTTTTTTACAAGTTATGTTTTTAATGGGTATATGAATTTTCTGAAGGTCCTTTATATCTGAGGAACTGGCCGCCTTGTTTCCGCTTACCGTTTGTCCACAATGCTTTATATTTTCCACAATGCATTATAAGAAATACCTACATATTTTGTTGGTTGCCTCTGCACTTAGGCTTAAAACTTAAGCTCTTATTAAGCTTAAGTCTTAAATGTTTACGAAGTAATTCAGCAGATGTCGCCACTAATTACTGAATAAGACGCCATTTTGACAGTTGACCTTAATCAAGACAAGATGGCGTCGGTAAGTTCGTTATTTGAAAACTGTCGTTGAGTTTAAAAGCTATTAAGTGCTAAAGGCACTGTTAAAATTGACGGTAATCATCTTAAAAGGTTTTCTAATTTTATAGGTTGATTCGTTTCGTGTCGCATTAATGTACACGCATAAGAAATGGTGTTAAAATTATAGGTACTAGGTCTTACTAATAGCTTTTTCTGGCACCAAGAGTTAATTAAACATGTTATGGGTTACATGCAGATACATTAGTTTTGTATAGGTACGTACTTAGGCGTTGAAGAATATGAAGATAGAGCAGGAGCAGGAGAATCAAAGTTACCGACGTACCCCGAAGAATCGCCGAACAAATCAAATCAAATGAAAAACATTTATTTCAAACTAGCTTTTGCCCGCGCGGCTTCGCTCCCGCTCTTCCCTACTTCAGCCTACTATATCCTACTCTACCCTACTATACCCTATTCTGTCCTACCCTATTCTACTCTACCCTACTCTACTCTACCCTACCCTATTCTACTCTATTCTACCCTACTCTACCCTACTCTACCCTACTCTACCCTACTCTACCCTATTCTACTCTATTCTACCCTACTCTACCCTACTCTACCCTACTCTACTCTAATAAACCTCACAGAGCCCGAGACCTTTCCAACGAATGCAAAACCGTGGAAATCGGTTCGTGCGTTCTGGAGTTATAGCGTCAGGAAGGAAAACCCGAATTATTTTTATATTGTAGATAGACCATTTGCAGGCACTTTCGAATAGTCAAATGTCGGTCAGAAATGTGAAGCTAAATTGCGTTTCAAAGCGTAGACTCTATGGAGAAGAACGTGCAAAAAACTTCATGGACACTCTTTTTAAATCATATTATGAGTTATATAGATCATGGTTACATACTTCTTGTCGCTTCTAATTATGTGAGCACAATGTATTTACGTAGTTAATAAGAACTTCAGTGGCAGTAATTTTTTATCCTAAAATAATCAAGAATTATTTTAGAGTAAAATAATTACTTGTTTTGATTTATTAAATCCCAAGAGAACGCTGGCTTGGCTGGAACGCTTCGCTCTCTCATTGTCTTTCTATTGTGTCTCTAATTACCGTAATCGAAAGTTTAATAAATTCTTGATTACGTCACTAGCTGCGTGTTTGTGTGTGTGTGTTTGAGTATACTTAGATCGATACCAATACCGATGCGTTACCAATATATCTAAATAATTATATTTTTTTATATATTCCACAACTATCACACAACGCCGTCTAGTCCCAAGCTAAGCAGAGCTTGTGTTATGAGTACTAGACAACACTGATAAACATACTTATATATTTCTAAATACAAATGTATTATAGATAAATTACACCCAGACACAGAACAAATGATTATGCTCATCACACAAACATTTGTCCTGGGTGGGAATCGAGCCCACGACCTCCGGCATAGCAGTCAGGGTCACTAACCACTAGACCAACGGGCCTGTCAAAAAAATAATTACCTAAGCTCTTTTAAGTAGATCAAATTTCAATTCTTAAATTATGATTGTAAATTAATAATACCGACGCGACGTAGGTAAACGACTTCAATAAAGTTTCTAAAAATAAAATAACAAAGAAAATACAAGTAGATAACAAATTAAAATTCATACCGAACACTTGTGGGTGGAAGTCGATTATCCTCATAATTTAAAGGTCACAAATAAAAATATGTTTTGTGAATATAAATCTCAATTTCCCTTCGATTTCAAAACTCGTAAAACACACAACATCAATCAAGGAACGTAAATATACTTGCTTTTATAAGTTTTGTTTACGTTATTGGCTTTTAAACTAAGGATTTCGGGGAATCGTTATGGGAGGAAAATTTACTCCCTCGTAACTTGACTTTTAAATAGCTTGTTAATAGCGACATCTATAGCGCCACATAGGAATTAAATTTTTTGAATTTTAATTCCTATGTGGAACCGCATAGTCCGAAATAAATTATCGGGCAGTTGTACGGACCAGAAACAATACCCCTGTGAAAACAGAAGTACCTATAGGGACTTTACACTCTGCTTCGAATACCTTTGAAAATCTAAAAAAAAACATTTGCCTGGTCTCTCGCTCTACGTCCGGAGGACACGGTGGAGCACACAGTCGAGGGTTGTCCTGCTTGGGCGGAGCATCGCCATGCCCTCGTGGGAGCGATCGGCGGCGGAGACCTCTCGCGCCGGGCCTTGATTGAGGCCATGGTCCGGAGCGAGGTGGAGTGGCAGGCGGTCGCCGACTTTTGCGCAGCAGTAATGCTCGTAAAGGAGAAGGCCGACCGCATCAGGCAACTGCGTTCTCGCCGCCGCCGCCGGGATTCTGATCCCGATTTCCGGCCACAGTAGGCGCGGGCTTGCGGACAGTGAGCAATAGGTAGCTCGCTGTCCGGCCGTCCGGTAACTGTCCGGACCAAGCCCAAGTCGACGGCGCTGTTCCCGCGCGCCTCAAGGAGATGTCAGCAACAGTAGGGACCCAGCCGTGTCGAAGGCTGCTGGGGCCAGGGTTATCCGAAAGGGAACTCGAGCCCCGGTACGAAGGCTAGAAGGAACAGGGTGGGGGTTGTAATTGGATGATTTTCCCACCATAAAAAAGGTCTCTCGCTCTAGAATAGGCGAGAGGGTGTGTCAGACTTTCACACACGGGTGTAAGTACGAAATTTATTCGAAAATTATTACGAAAATGTTTGTGTCCATATTTTCGTTTTTCCTAGAAAAAACTCGAAAAAAGATGGGTTTTTGTGATAACGTAATAGTACCTAATATCCATTGGCGCGCGAGGAATTTGCGGCACAAATTAGATAGGTACCTACAGCACGCTCGAGCAACGCACACATAGACACCGCTCACGGACACGATTTCTCGGAGCACCTCGGCCCGCTCGTCGAACAGTTCCGGCTCAAACGCTCATTAGTGTGCGTCCACCGAGCGTAGGTATAAAAAGCGAAGTACTTACATGAGATTGTCATCTGTTCCTATCTATTTTGTGCTTGCTGGCTGTATTATATGACTGTTCTCAAAATTGATTCTGGACGCAGGAAAAAGCTGCTGCCCGCAGTAGAGAATACTGTGTACTGTACGGTGTTCCCTTACGATAATTTTGTATTTTCACGAATAAACCGCTTGAAGCTTCAACCATAAAAAAATAAACACTTAACTCCCGCACATCAGTAATATCAACAGCCCCAAAGGTGGGCGAAAATTAAGGGCTATCAGATAGCCGCCCCCCTCCGGTAAGGGTCGTAAAGTTACCTTTATTACCAACTTTTACAATTTCAATGCGGAACCACTTTCGACAGCTCCTTACCGGTCATGGCAGGGTGAATTTAAGATTGTCGACTTATAAGTATTTTGGTTAAAAAAGTGATGTTATTTGAAGTTCCGTTTGGAAGTTATTACGTTTTGTAGCTGTATTTTGGTAGTAAATATTTCTGACAACAAAGGTTGGGTTGGGTTGGTTGGTTGTAGGTTGAAGGCCGAATATGCTAGTATCAACAAAGGTTCTTCTTCTTCTTCCTGCCCTTATCCCATGTTACTTGGGTTCGGCGCAACACGTTTTCTTCTTCCATTCTGTCCTGTCACTCGTCAAACTATCACTAACTCCCTTTTCTTTCATATCACTTCTCACACAATCAATCCATCTTTTTTTCGGCCTTCCTCTCCCTCTCCATCCGCCTACATGTATACTCAGAACTGTTTTAGTAATATGCCCTTCATCCCTCCTCTTCACATGACCATATCAAGACAACAAAGGTTGATACTAGCATATTCGGCCTTATAATGCCCCCACTGTTGGGACTCAGACCTCCTCTCTGGGAGAGGGAATGGGCCGTAATCCACCACAGCCCAGTGTGGGTTGGTGGATGTCACAAGTCTTGGAATTTTTGGTTCTAGGACATGCCGGTTTCCTCACGATGTTTTCCTTCACCATTTTTGAGAGCAGTGGTGATGAAATAAATTACACAAAGTAATGCGCCTGGTTGGGTTTGAACCCGTGACTTACAACTCGTAAGTCGGGGCCGTTACCACTCGGCCGCCACTGCTCTGTTAATATTAGAGACCGACTAAAGGTTCAGTTACTGTTTTTTTAAGGTGGGATATCATCCAATGACTTAAGTCTGACATCTTCCGATCCGCCCAAGAGCGGGAGAGTATGTCAGTCAGTCTTTTTCTGGCTAAACAACACACTCGTATGTTTCTTCTTTGCCTTGTGTTCCATGGCCCCACCATGGATTAAGTGAAGGTGAACCCCGGGGGGAGTAAGCTTCGACCCTGCTGGGACTCTACGATTTACTGACTTCTTTTTTATGCTTGCGTGGAACACTACGCACCGTTGACGACTTGGGCTCGGTTCAGATGGCTATCGGACGGCCAGACGGCGTGTTGCCCATTGCTCGCCGTCCACAAGCCCACGCCTACAGTTGGAATAAACCCGCCTGTAAGCCTTGAGAGCCGCAGTAACTCTTTCGAACGTTAAACTACGTCATTTAAGTTTAAGCAGAACATTTATTAAAGTTATCAGACTCGTGTCAGTCATTGTCTGATTGTTTTAACTTCGACATCACAATCTTAACGGAACCAAAGTATATTTTTAATCCTTTCTCATTCAATCAATCAACGCAGATTATTCCAGCTCAAAGATGGACGCCTCTTCGTCAAAGTGGCGTAGCTACTAAGGGGCTAGGCGGGGCAGTGGCCCGGGACTTTCAAAATCGGAGGGCCCCCAAAAACCCGATTAACAAACCGCTTATGGAATGAACGAGAAGTTTTACGAAAAAAAATTCTGTTGATACTGATAGTGATAGTGTATCAGATAATGTGACCACTGTAGTGTTGGTTCAAAAGCCTACTCATGAAGATTCGGTAATTGTACTGTGAATGATATCGTTGCCGATCATATGTATAAATAAATGTCTTATCTTATCTTATCTTATTAATAACGACCATGTCTCTATATCATTGCGCGTGCATTTTAATGACAAATCTTCTTATAATTTGAGATTTTAAAAAAAGATAAAGTAGGGTTGTAATTTTAAAATATTTATTTATTATTTATCTAACACTTTATGCACACATGAGTACAGAGGCGGACTTAATGCCTTAGGCATTCTCTTCCAGTCAACAATGGCAAGGCAGGTGCAATAAAAGAGTGAGAAAAAGGCGAATATAAGAATTGATATACTAATGGAATATAAGAATTGATAAAATTATACAATATACACTCAAATTAATACGCTACATACATGCACTAATTGATGAAGCCTTAACAATTTGAGGCCCCAGTTTGTTTTTGCCCCATGGCCCTTGATCTACGCCACTACTTCGTCGCCCTTTTTCTAAGTAAACCCACTTATAATTTAATAAATCGAGGAATTTTGGGAAGCTTTCATGTAGATTTAAGAATATAAAGAGGGAAAAAGAGGTACAAATCGACGATTCCCTCCTTTGGTGCCCGTTTTAAGGCGATCAAAGGATTATTTCAGGTGAACGAGTAACTTGAAACTGCAGGCGTTTTTTTCTGAAGGTTTTAATCGTCAGGTTGTTATTTTTTTTAAAGATGGGAAATATGAACCTAATTTATGAAAATAAATCTTAGGTTTGGCGCGCAGTATTGTGTTCCTTCATCATCATCATCATTATTTGAGCCGAAAGACTTCCACTGTTTTATATAGTCCTCCCCCAAGTGTTGCCACAATGAACGCGTCTCGCATCCATCGGATACCCGCAACCCTTACCAGGCCATTGGTCCACCTTGTAGAAATTGTCCTTCCAACGCTGCATCTCGGTGCGCGGTCGCCACTTCAGAACCTTTCGGGCCCAACGGCCATCTGTTCTGCGAGCAATGTGCCCTGGCCATTGCCACTTAAGTTTGGCGATTCTTCGTGCTATGTCGGCAACCTTGGTTCTCCTGCGGATATCTATAATCTTGACACACAGTGTTTTAAGACAAAAGTCTATGACCAGGGTGTATGGTGTTAAATTCGAAACTCCAGGATACTGCGCTGGCTCGCTGAGAAACCTCGAGCCTGGTTCGATTTTTGCAACTAATATTTGTATGGCCTACAGTTAATAGTTCCGGGTCTGAATGTCTTGTGTATTTGAATTTACATGTTTGTGAAGGCAGACTTGATATAAGATTTATTCCAAGTGGCGCAAAGGAGATTTAAAATATAACTTCAGTTTGTAGACAGATTGGATTTGCTACCATCTCTTTTAAGCGCGCGTAAAACATTAGGCGCCCGCGAAATGGCTGGGATAAGCCTATGGCACCTAATTCATCTCTGTGAAACAATGTCTACGTAAAAATAAATTGTTGTCGCATTATCGTATCGGAATCGTTTTTACAGAATTTCGCGAAATCAAAAATATATAATTATTATTATTATTATTATATATCTTTATTGCACACCTTAACTTATTAAAGAATAATATTTAACAAAAATAAGTGTACAATAGGCAGTGTATAGTTCGTGATATTTATTCATAACTAGCTTTTGCTCGCGCGGCTTGCCTCCCGCTTTTCCCTACTCCTACCGTAGGGTATCTACCCTACTCTACCCTGCTCTACCCTACTCTACCCTGCTCTACCCTACTCGACCCTACTCTACCTTACTCTACTCTACACTACCCTATTTTTTTCCATTATAACCTTCTTCTGACAATAAGAAACGCAACAAAAAAGAATTAGCGAAATCGGTCCAGCCGTTCACGCGTGAATGCGTGATCAAGGGAAATAGGGATTCATTTTTATAATATAGATTATCATCCTAGAGAGACAAGCTCACATATCTTCGTTGCGATTTTAAGACCTCTTTATGTGTAAAATTCAACTTTATAAGTAAAACCACAGAACAGTAAAACGATAAACCGTCATCTAAGTTTTTTTTTTTTTTGGTGGGAAAATCATCCGATAACAACCCCCACTCTTGGGCGGAGCGGGAGATAGTGTCAGACACTTACTGACTAAAAAACCCGCCCCGTTCTTTCAAGCCTTCATACCGGAGTTCCCTTTCGGATAACCCTGGCCCTAGTGGGCTTCGACCCGGGCCCCTGCTGTTGCTGATAACTTTTTGAGGCGCGCGGGAACAGTGGGCGCCGTCGACGACATGGGCTTGGTCCGGACAGTTACCGGACGGCCGGACAGCGAGCTACCCTTTGCTCACTGTCCGCAAGGCCGCGCCTACGGTGGCCGGAAATCGGACATCTAAACTTCAACAAAAATATAGATATAGACGTATTTATAATTTTGCTATTGTTAGTTCAAGTTAATAGTAGTATGACAGTAAAAAAAAAAAACGGTTTAAATGTAAAAGTAGTATTTCATACACATAAGAGGTCTTAAAGTCGTAACGACGATATAATATTATCTGAAGGCCATACTAATGTTTGTTCTCTGCAAAAACCAAACCCTCGAAACGCAACGTAACAGCCAACCGCTCAACCATTGCATCATCAAGTCACATTTGCAAGTAATATTAATACTTTCACAACCCCAACAGTTTGTACAATAAAATGGTCTGTAATAAGTAGCTCCATCTCCAATTATATTCCCTAAAAACTGGAAAATCATTTTACAAAAGCGAAAGCTATTAAGATCTTAATTATTTAATACGACGTTTATGTTCTTGGGCAAAAGTTGGAGCAGTTTTTCTGGTCCTTATAGCCAAGACTCGAAGGACCAATTTTCCGAGACTTCATTCCAGAATTATTCTTGCAGATGTCTTAATTGTCTCTTCTAATTAAGTACAAGTCTCGAAGTAGGTGAACTTAAGGTCCCAGATGCGTAAAATGATCTAATTATAAAAAGTATTAAAGACAATTTGGAGTTTATCCAATATTTGACTTCCAAGGTACTTTGGGTAGTCCAATGTTATAGAGTCCACCACGTTATTAAACGAAGGAACTGCATTTAAAAGAGGAAATGGTGCTACGGGTCGTTGAGGAATCTTGATAGAGAAGTCTCGGGTTATAATCGAATAGCGGTTGAATTTAGGTCAAAAAAAACTAAAGTATTTTTTACATAGCATGGGTAGGATGAGCAGTGGTGGCCGAGTGGTAACTTACGATTTGTAGGTCGCGGGTTCAAACCCAGCCAGACGCATTACTTTGTGTATTTTATTTCATCACCACTGCTCTCAAAACGGTGAAGGAAAACGTCGTGAGGAAACCGGCATGTCTTAGAGCCAAAAATTCGAAGACATGTGACATCCATCCACCAACCCGCATTAGACCCGCGTGTTGGATTACGGCCCATTCCCCCTCCTAGCCTGAGTCCCAACAGTGGGAACATTATAAGGCCGGCTATGCAATGCTATGGGTGGAATGACAGCACGACGGAAATATGCATCTTTAAAATGAGAGAAAAGGATAGGTAGCTACATTGTATGAATCTGACAGCTGGCACCCGCACCGTCCTATAGTAATTGTAGTGTGACACATTTACACTTCATTACATAGAATTTTTCTGGGGCTAAGGGTCTGCTTCTGAAAGGAAGATTCGGCCCCGGTATGAAAGGCATCGAAGAAACAGGAGTGGGTTTTTAGTCAGTAAAAGTGTGACATTATCTCTCGCTCCGCCCAACGGTGCTGAGATGTCATTAGGTGATTTTTATACCTAAAAAACCCTAGAATATTTTTTCACGATTGTTTGTGGGGGGTACTTTATACCTAGCATAGCATAGTCAGCCTTTTAATGTTCCCACTGCTGGGACCCAGGCCTCTTCTCTAGGAGAGGGAACGAGCCGTAATCCACCACGAGGGCCCAGTGCGGGTTGGCGGATTTCACATGTCATCGAATTATTGGTTTTAGGACATGCCGGTTTCCTCACAATGTTTTCCTTCACCATTTCAAGAACAGTGGTGATTTCTACTTTGAACCCGCGACCTACAACACGTAAGTCGGAGCCGTTACCACTCAACCACCACTGCTCTCAAGATGAGAGCGGTGGAGATGTCATTGGATGATTTTTCCACCTACAAAAAAATAATATTTTTCTTTAAAACTAAACAGAATGCCGAAAACACTCAGTAGCCGACATTACGTCACCTTCGTACTAACAAAGTTTGATTTTACT
The DNA here is from genome assembly GCA_929112965.1 of Mythimna albipuncta. Taxonomy (NCBI): domain Eukaryota; kingdom Metazoa; phylum Arthropoda; class Insecta; order Lepidoptera; family Noctuidae; genus Mythimna; species Mythimna albipuncta. Next base: position 18,070,194 of record OV815979.1, on the reverse strand, counting down.
TCAAACATTGAGGATTTACAAGAAAAATCGTGAGGGATGGGGGATAAGGGGGGATGTGGGTGAGGGATGGTGTTCTCGTTATTTTCACTTTTCCCCGTTTATTGCCACAATAAATAACATTAGGTTTATGATGCGAGTATAAAATACCCCGGTTCGGGGCGCGCGAACCTGAATTTTTAATTTTCCACCCTCCTAACTTACGTTTTGTGGAACTAAAAATTGGTTGTTTGAGGGCTGTTTTGTATTAAAGAGCGTAGGTTTTCATTAAGTTTGGGTAACCATTTATTGATGTGTGAAAGGGCTTTGTGGGCACATAAAAAATGACAAATGTAACGTCACGTTTGTCGCAGTGGTTGAGCGATGGCACTTACATGCTACGTGTCACGGGTTCAATCCGGCTTTGTGGGCACATAAGAAATGTTAAAACCATCATGTTCGGCACAGTTGTTGAGCGATGGACTGCTGTGCTACATGTCACGGTATCGATCCCTTTACGTTACAAATATTTATATGGCCAGCAGATAAATGTTCTTGATCTGTGTGTCCTGTGCATTTTTTCTTCTTCTTCATTTGTGTCGAGATATGTCTCTAATCTGGTCCATCAAATACGAGTATTAGTTTAGTCACCTGCCCCCCTAGCCAAGTTACAACCGTTTCGCTTGCGTCGAACGCTTCGAGTTGGCCGCGTCGCCGTATCTTTTGTTCTGACCACGCGACTGAGCGTTGAGATGACGTCATTGCCGTACATTTGAAGCTTTCTACTAGCTTTAACTATTGCAGATTAACAACTTGGCTAGGGGTATTGGAGCGCTCTATCGTTGGCCTTGAGTAAATTATGGAAGGTTCAGATAGTTGTGCAAGCTGGGCAGGATAGGAAGCGACACATAATATATCCTGGGAAGGAGATCCACACTGGCACTGTATTTGTGATGGACCAAGGATACCCCATATGGCCAGATTACTTCAGCGGTCAACCTGAGTCGCGCCTGTGCATTTGAGTTAAGGCAGAACTCTACATTGCGCACACGTGTGCCACGTACGTCAATCTGGGCACGTCGGTCTTCGTACATTTTATATGGCAACTAGACTTGTAGAGCTACACTAGATCCACGCCACACGACGTCGTTTTATGTACAAATCAGGCGTGTTACACCTGTGCCTTGGTCTAATGTAGGTCTAGCTTTAATATAAGTACTATAGGAGTACTTAATTCCTAGCGTGGAGCACGAATGTTTAAAAAAAAAACCAGGAAATATTACAGTTTCTGTTCTGATAGAATAACTAATATGTCCGAAGATTTCAGACTTGGAAAATAGATGTCAATCATTAAAAACAATTTCCTATGAATTGTAAGGATACACTCAAATCATCTGGCTATTTTAATCAGCTTGTCAATTTAAAAAATCTCTATGTCTAAGGAACCGGAGATCGGTATTTATTGTTAACTAGCTTTTACCCGTGGCTTCGCCCGCGTGGCTTTAGGTACTTAAGAAATCGGGATAAAAGGTAGCCTATGTTCTTTTCCATGTCAAAGGCTATATGCATGCCAAATTTCATCCAAATCCGTTCAGCCGCTTTTGCGTGATTAAGTAACAAACATCCAAACATCCACACTTTCACATTTATAATATTAGTTAGGATGGAAAATTTCTATCGTCGGCGAACTTTCACACAACGACGCCACTGTTTTCCATGTGCTTCAAAGAGAAGTCAGCATCAGTGACAAGGTCTACAAAGGCCGATACCTGCCAGGGCTGCAGGGTTGTTCGAAAGAGTTACCTCGGCCCTAGAACGCAAAGGGTAACTGAAGGACACAGGTGGGTTTTTTTCCAGTAAAAGTCTAACACGCCCAGTGGCTCTACCTTAGAGAAGGAGAAGAAGTCATGTGGCAACTACCTACTTAAAAAAAAATCAGTAGCACTTGCGAACGGTCAAGTAAGTCCAGTCACCAAAAGACTGGACCACCTTCAGCTGTCGTCCTTACCGATTCTTATTATTTGTTTATTTATTACTTCATTGCACACCTTGGCTTATTACAGGACAAACATTCACAAAAAGAATAAGTGTACAATAATGTAGTCTTAATGCATAAGGCAATTTCTACCAGAAAACCTTTGGATGTTCAGTCGAACGTAAGGAAAAGATTTGGGTTTGTCAGTTTACAACATAAATAATGTAAATACAATACAATACATAAATAAATTACCAAATAATAAACTAATAAATAATAAAATATACAATAGAGAAGTAGTCTAGAGGAATAGTTCTAGTCTTGAAGATACCTAAATTATTTTAGATGTCTTCAAGACTAAGTGTCGAAGCAGTAATGCTCGCAAAGGAGGAGGCCGAACGCATCAGGCAACGGCGTTATCGCCGCCGCCGTCGCCGGGATTCTGATCCCGATTTCCGGCCAACGTAGACGCGGGCTTGCGGACAGTGAGCAATGGGTAGCTCGCTGTCCGGCTGTCCGGTAACTGTCCGGACCAAGCCCAAGTCGTCGACGGCGCGCACTGTTCCCGCGCGCCTCAAGGAGTTGTCAGCAACAGCAGGGAGGGTTATCCGAAAGGGCGCTCGAGCCCCGGTAAGAAGGCTAGAAGGAACGGGGTGGGTCTTTTAGTCAGTAAGAGTCTGACACTATCTCCCGCTCCGCCCAAGGGCGGGGGATGTCAATGCATGATGTTTCCCACCATAAAAAAAAGACTAAGTGTGAATAGGCTCTTTATAAGCTAGTGCAATACAGCATTATAGATTGCATCACTCACATCAGGCGGGATCCCAAACTCCAAAAAAAGTCAAGTCCAGCAGTCTATAATCTCCAAAATAGTCAAATCTAGCAGTCTATAATCTCCAAAAAAAAAACTGCTTACTAGTCAACATTTCGACAACAAAATAAGGTTTAAGATTTATTCCACGCCTCCGTCGTATTTAAGTTAGTCCGCTTCTAATTGTAGAACAACATTAGAAGCAAGATTTTTTCACAGCAAAGTGAATTTAATTATTAACATTGAAAGCCCGGTAAGGTAGGACGCACACGTAAAGGCCTCTTAGGCCGTAAGTGGCCGTTCTAGGGCCATATGACGTTACGGCGGGCTATAAGAGAGGGCGCGACGTACACTGGGGTACAAGGCTTTTGAGATGAATAAAATGAAGGCATTTTTATCTGGGTAAAAAGTTTTTTTACATAAAAACGCATTTAGTTATCATTTCGAAAGTCGGTGTCTCTGGTTTTGATTCTTCGTATTTAATACTAGCTATTGCCCGCGGCTCCTCCCGCGTACTTAAAATATAGCAAATGTCACTCAGGAATAAAGCAGCTTTCTATTGTTGAAAAAAAAACTACTACTTTCAGAGATTACCTACTGGAAAATAAAAACAAAACAACAAAATTTACCTTATTATAATATTAGTGTAGATGTGTTTTTTAAGTTGGTTACAAAATCGTGTTTCTTAACTGTTTTTTCTTGGCAATTGGATAATACATATTATTAATCTATGTATTTCTGAAAAGTTATGAGTTTACATGTGGATGGATGGAGGGGAAGAGGGAGGCCAAAGAAAAGATGGATAGATTGTGTGAGAAGCGATATGAAAGAAAAGGGAGTTAGTGATAGCGTGACGAGAGACAGGACAGAATGGAAGAAAAAAACGCGTAGCGTCGACCCTAAATAAAACGGGACTAGGGCAGGAAGATGATGATGTATTTCTGAAAACAGCATCATAATTTGTTATTAAAAATAACAGCAATTCGCATTAAAACTATTCATATGAGGAAGAGAGATAGGACCATTTCGCTATATTTTTTGTACTCGCGTAACCTAATGGTGGTGACGTCACATTTCAGTGACATCCTTTTGTTGTTATTTGACAGTTTCTTCCACCAGAGTTTATATGGTTTCCAAGTTATTCAATTTTGAATGGTTTATCTATACATATAAATAAAATTGGAGTGTCTGTTTGTAATATTGAAATAACCGCTTTTTACTACATGCATATGAATATACACCACTATTTTTTAATTAATACACATAAATAAAGGGCTTATTAGAAATGCCCTTGTTATTTTATAAGTAAAATCTTAATAAATAATATTCATAAACAGCAAAGTTATTAGTGTTGGTTTATGTCTCAAAATGTCACTCAATTTATGGAAATATTGTGCAGGCTATTGATGAATGAATGAATAAGTGACAATTATTAAGGAAAAACACTGCCCGCAGTATTTTCTATTAGCAATTGTTATGTATGATTGATTCTGTGATAAATTTACCTTTTAGTGGTAAATTTTAGGATTTCGGTTTTTTCTACTTTTGACTACAAAATTATGATACAGATAGAGCCCCATTTTTTGTGTACTAATTAAAAAGTAGGGGTGTAGTAGTATACCTAGATAAAAAAAATCTATTCTTCTCCCAAAAAAGTAGGGGTATATATAATACGTTACATACACCAAAATAACATTTTTTACAATTTTTGTCTGTCTATCGGTTTGTTCCGGCTAACCGCGACCGATTTTGACGGGATATTTTTTTGGCAGGTAGCTGATGTAATATGGAGTAACTTAGGCTAATTTTATTTTAGAAAAAATAAATTCAAAATCCTGTAGTCTACGCGCGCACAGCTAGTCAAATATAAATTAACAACGTCCCGCGCGCTTGCGGCCTTATAATGATCCCACTTTTGGGACTCAAGCCTCCTCTCTAGAAGAGGGAATGGGCCGTAATCCACCACACGGGCCCAGTGCGGGTTGGTGGATGTCACATGCCTTTGAATTTTTGGTTTGGTTTTTTCACGATGTTTTCCTTCGCCGTTTTGAGAGCAGTGGTGATGAAATAAATTACACAAAGTAATGCGCCTGGCTGGGTTTGAACCCGCAACCTATAGCTCTCCTAAAAAAAAAAATGTTAGATTTAAATCCCACCACCCCAGTGTGCGTTTCCCTTTCAACATAATAGGCTCCGTGGGCGGTACCATTTGGAGCCCCGCGGACTCCAGCTTAAACGTTTATAGCCAAACTGTCTCTGGAATTGTTAATTATTTTCGCGGGCCCCTCTGCTAATCCCCGTTCGGATCACCCGTAATGATACCCACGTCACTTGATAACGAATAATCTTGGATCGGAGATTTTAGACATTTTGGTCCTTCGAGCCGGATTTGTAGTTTTAATATTTGAAGGGGTGAACTTTTGGTAGGTGAAACTACTTTTTATAAGCTTTTATTTAACTACCAATATTTGTTTAGGGTTATACAAACTTATTTTTAGTAAATTCGAAACCTGAAACACGCATCAAGTAATTTTATGTAAAGAATCTATGTACTATATACTTTCAAAAATGTATTATAATAAATCACAAAGTTATAAGCCAGTTATGGTGACTGGTTGGCGACATAGATACATGGTCATAGGGCCACCCGGACGATTGAGGTGTAGTTTTGCTGCCGTAGCCAGCTGTGCGCTAGCACCTTATGCCTGCTATGACCTGCCGTGACCTGCATTGTACTTAGTATCGGTGGTGTTCAACTTGTGACCTTTTTTAAAATATTTTTAGGAAAAAAAATTACATGGTGTAAAAATTATTGGAATCGATTCAGTTACTGATTCTGGACAAACCATATTCAGGTTTCTCATAAACTAAAAATCATCATCATCATCATCATCATCATCACATCAGCCGAAAGACGTCCACTGTTGGACATAGGCGTCCCCCATACTAAAAACACTTCCGTGCGAACACTCCCGTGTACATCTCTCGCCTGCATCACACGACAAAGGTGGAGGACATCGTGGAGTACGTGCGCCAAAAGACGAAGTTCGCACTGAGGGTACAGCTGCTGGAGTCGCATCGTAACGTCAATTTCAAGGCGTTCGTGGTACGAGTCCCAAACATTTTCTTGCCTCTCATGCTGAAGGAAGATTTTTGGCCGCAGGGCGTGGTGTTCCGTCGCTTCCGCGGACAGGTGCCACAGAACAGCACGAAGTGAACTTATTGCAATGTGAAGTGTTACTAACATAATCCTAAGTCTTATTTACTAACAGCAAGTTGTATTTACTCTATATATATGTTAGTCTGTAAGGTATATATCTATGCGCCAAGATACCTGATAATAAATGATTTATTATTTTTATTATTATTATTATAAAAATAATATTGTATATCTCGAATGAATTTTGAAACAGTTAACTCTAACCAATTGAGTTGAAATGCTGACATGTTCAGTTTGGATGATAACCTGCCGTCATTCTAAATCAAATATGGCGGTCACTTAAAGATGGTAGGGTAGACCAGTTATTATATTATGCACCGCGTGATATAGGTATCAATGCTGTCAGTCTTCTAGGCACATTTCCGAAAGACTGCGATGTGGGGGGGTACTCGATGCCAGAATAATATAGAAATATTGTAAGGACAATTTGTTTTTTTTTAAAGAGTAACTATGGAGTTTCTTGCCGGTTCTTCTCCATAAGATACGAGCAATTTGGAACCGTGCACTAGCTTCTGATGTTTTATAAGTGCCAGTGGAGGCTTGTGTGAAATAAAAAAGTTTTGATTTTTTTTTTAATTTATATATATTTTTATGTATACAAGGTGTAAGGGACAGCCCTCCACAAACTTCAAGGGCTTGCTCAGTAGACGAAACTGAACTACCATCCACTGGACTTTTTATCAGGAAGCGAAAAAAAAAATCCGCCTCACCATACAAAATTATAAACTTGATTGGACAGTTTGTATGGAGAGCCTGACTTTTTTTTTCGTTTCCTGAAAAAAAAATTTGTGGATGGTAGTTCAGTTTCGTCTACAGAGCAAGCCCTTAAAGTTTGTGGGGGGCTGTCCCTTACACCCTTTATAGGGTGACTGGTAATTAGTGACCGATACTTATACACGATATGGTACTTATGATAACAAACAACTTTCCCAAATAAACTTTTTTTATTATTATTAGTTTTATCACACTGCGACCTCTGAGCTGTTAGCCGCGTAACGCCGTTGGCTCATGTACCTTATCTACAATAGTGATTGTGCACCCGTTCTGCTGCAAAGCCATTTGTCGGTTTGGAGTTTGGATCCGGAGTGCTCAACGTGCAGACTGACTTCTACCTATATTACTTCAGTTGTCCTTCGACCCAGCGTTCCAGGATCACGGTAACTGTTTCAAACATTTCTACAAGTTTAACTTACGATCTGTTCACGGCTTCCATATAAAAAAAACCTGCAAACTATCGCTTACGAGGTTCCTTCTAAAAAAGTCTAAAGGTGAAGATTGACTTGTAACATTTTGGTGTAATGTATCGCGTTCATATAACAGAAACCAAAGACTGAATTGTAACGTTAGTTTGTAATGTATCATTCGCGGCGAGCGCGACGTGTTCCACGCGACTGTCAGTTTTTTCGCGAATCCATTTGAGTGTTACATTACAGGTCAACGCACGTCGCGTCGTCGCGAGAGCAAGTCTCTACGTCTGACATTATGATCCAAAATGGATGGAGCACACTTGAGCGTTGGCGTTTGAATGATACATTACAAACAAACAGTACAAGTCAGTGTCCGCCTTAAGAATTCAAACGCTTCAGTTGTTCAGACTCTTTAACGAAAAACAACTCCAACTGACCCTCTCTTTCCAACACTCGCCATCTCATTTCAATTCTCATTACAACATCGCAACTTCACCTATAAGATCATAATTTCTTGCGAAAAAAATCTCAAGTTTTAACCCTCCCCCGCCGTGGGGGGAGTTTGAGCAAGTTGGCTTTGCCAGATGGCGTTTGGCTATTCAAATTTTCTTGTTTTATTAAAAAAAAGTTCGCACTTGACCCCGAAACCATTTTAAGTCGAGTTCTTCAAGCACCTTCTTAGTAATGTAGGGAGGTAATTGTATTTTAATGGCCGCGATTTTAGGCGAGAAATAGCTGTTCCGAGCTCTTTTAAAATTTGTGTCAATCTGAGCAGTGATAGCCATTTTGTTTTATTTTTATAGGCTCGGAAAAGATAAATGCTAATTCGTCGTAAATTCTCGATACGGCTTTGGTTGCGATTTGAAACAATTTATTTTCGGAAAGTTTTAAATCTCTCAAAGCTTTGTTGATTTTATGGATGTTTTCACTTCAATTGCTATTAGAATTTACTCCTTATCATCTTCACAGTGTTTTTAATCATCCAGTGAGAGTAACGAGTAGTTCTTCTATTTTTGACTGGACGATATATAAAACAATCATCATCATCATATCAGCCGAAAGACGTCCACTGTTGGACATATAAAACAATTGCTTACACTTATATGCACTGTCCCATAACACGCTCACTGCGATATGAGGTCGAACAAGCCACATGCGTAACTTCTCGCAGGTGCGGCAGTCAAGATCGCTTTCTGTCACTCTGTGCGGGGGACAGCTATGTTAACATTTTTGTGAGTATAACAGAGACAAATATATAAAATTGATTCTCTCACGAAGCGTTGTGGAGGAGTTTTCAGAAACAAACTTTTGTAAGGCCCGAAAGGTCTCATACGCACTGCAAAGTAGTCCAATTTTGCGTCTAAAAGACCTCATACGCACTGGCTGAAAGAAACTGAAAAATGGCTGCGCAGGAAGCATGTTAACAGATGTCGTGCCTACCTTTATTTGTGTTCCATAATTTACTAAACACAAACCAAAGAAAATCAAGTCACTGATTTCAATATTCTCATTAAGTATTTTGAAAAGTAAAACAAAAGCATTAATTTTCTCAACAGTTACTGAATAACGAGTACTTAATTAACATTAAATCAACACTTAATTTAGGTGTAATTTGGCGCTAATCAGGAAAAGGGTGGAAAGATACCATTTTCCTGTTTTTCCCTATTAGATGTTTATTTCTTTTACGTAAAGAGAACAAAAATGTGGCCCTTTGGTACGAAATCTCTACACACACACAGTACATTCCGGAGTTTTTTTTATTGACGTAGCGAAAGGAGCAGTGGTGGCCGAGTGGTAATGGCCCCGACTTACGAGCTGTAGGTCGCGGGTTCGACCCAGCCAGGCGCATTACTTTGTGTAATTTATTTCATCACCACTGCTCTCAAAACGGTAAAGGAACATTGTGAGGAAACCGGCATGTCCTAGAACCAAAAAATTGACATTCACCAACCCGCACTGGACTTGCGTGGTGGATTACGGCCCATTCCCTCTCTTAGAGAGGAGGCCTGAGTCTCAGCAGTGGGAACATTAAAAAGGCTGATGATGGTGATGAATGGAGCGTAAGGGGATTTACAGAATACATCTACTCATTAAGTTTCATCAGTATAGCTCTTATAGTTTGGGAAAAAGTGGCTGTGACATACGGACGGATAGACAGACAGACATGACGAATCTATAAGGGTTCCGTTTTTTGCCATTTGGCTATGGAACCCTAAAAACGCTTAATGAGTTATTACTAGAAAAATGTTATTACACTTTAGGTGAATAATCTCTGTGACTTTACAATATTTACATTTTTACTAATACTTACATGATATTTTAAAAATATTTTTTACTTATTTTTAATATTTATCTTCTGGTATAACTTTAGACATGGAATGAAATTTATTATGAATATTAAAATTTTGCTAGCATAATAATATTAGGATGAATTTTAATTTAGTAGCAAATTTTTTTTTTCCTTAAAATAATTTGTATCTCAATTGACAAAACATAGCGCACTACCTAATTTTTAAGATGTTGTGTTTAATTATCACCTATGTTTACGAATAAATGATTCTGATTCTGATGATGATCATCAACACAGCCCCATTAGGCTTCGGCCCTGCTAAGGCCCCTACAGTTTTGCTGACATCTCTTTGAGGTGCGCGTGGAATATTACGCGATGTCCAGTGACTAGAACTCGGAATTTCTTCGAGTATTACTAAACCTATGTACGTATATAAAAGCGTAACTAACACGACTTTCTATAATACATATAGATTTGTGAGCAAGCAACAAGAAAACAAAAAAGAAAAAAAAAAATGGTTGCCTGTAAAGTCGGTTTTACGGGCGAAGATTTTACGTGACAACGTCTTTTGTTATATCTAAAGAATTTACTACTACTAGTCTTATATATATTATAGTATTCAATGCGCCTAATTCTCTAGTGCTGCGCGCGCGGCAGACCGATCATAGTTGAGTGGGAGAGAGACGCAAGGCATTCGGCGGGCCTCTCTCTCGTTCGGTGACTCATCGTAACGTTACCGAGCGTTACACTTTTTCATAAGTGACTCCCAGCCGCAACCTAATTTAAGACGTTGTCACGTCAAAAATAAATGTCGGCAACTTAACAAAACCATAGATATTAATAATGAAACACACTTAACAAAAATGGCGGAGCTTCTTATTTTAAAATCCTGACGAATGGCCTGCGTAAGGCCTGTATTGTTTTGAATTTTTACCCGACTACCCCAGAAGAGGTGGTAATGTTTTTCAGAAAGGACAGAAATAAATTATCATTATTATGTACTGAGGATTCAATCGTCCACCTCGCTGGGAGAGGGTTGGTCGTGTCAAAATAAAAATATGAATTCCTTTTGTTCAGAGAAAATTAAAAATATAACCTGATTTGTTTGCGAGTTATTTTTACCGTGTTTGAAAGTACTTTATTCTTGAGGTAAAGTGGTTGAATTTATGGTGTTTTTTTTTTTTTTTTTTTTTATTGTTGATAGGTTCGCACTTGACCGCTATCTCACCTGATGGAAAGCGACGATGCGGTAACAACATTAGGATTAAAATAAACAAGTTTATGCCTGACTGCGTACTGAGTCCCCGTGAATACGGCCCATTCCCTCTCCTAGAGAGGAGGCTTGAGTCCCAACAGTGGTAGCATTATAAGGCTGAGCTAGACTGCGATCCCACCTTAAATAATTTTTCCAATGTTCGTATTTATTATTTTGTTCCGATACCTGTGTTATGTAGTTTATTTAATCTCCGTGAGTGTGACCGTGGCATCACCGCGGGCCCTAATATAATACCAGCGCTCCGTTATTTATCTTTTTAAATATCGCAGCATGTGCTGAGTTAGGCGCCCTTTTGGCCTTGCACAGATTTTGAAGTTACCTAAAAACTGTTATCTGTTGTTAAGTTTTTTAATGTATCCTAATTCTACTGTTTTTAATAAAAGTACTTTGGTGTGAGGTACAAATAAACGTTTTTCTTTCTTTCTTATAATAATGATGCAATCGTTGATGGTTTGGAGATAAGCGGAACAGTATAAAGTCACACCTCCATTTAAAAGGGAGGATCCTCCGACCAAACAGGTTTTATGTCTGGTGGGCAACTGTCCGTTAGTTCATTTCGGGCTCGTATATATTCATATCGCACGGAGAACTTTGATTGCAGGGTTTCGTATTTTTGTTGTTCTTATGTGGTGCCATAGATGTCACTACAATGGTGAATCGCACTAGTTTATTAAGAGGCTATTCACTCTATCCTTGAAGACACCTAAATTATAATCGGATAAAAAGACTGCAGCAGGCAAATTGTTCCAGTCCTTTGATGTACGTGGTATAGACGATTGTTGGTTTAGATCTGTTTATTAAATAAAAGAGGAGTACTTTTAGCTAATTTGCATATAATACGACTAAACCTTTTTCGGTGAAGCAGTATAGCGAGCGAAGGAGATGACTGCAACCATGATGGAGCAGACATCCAGCCGCCACTGCAGGAGATGCCCCTGGCTTGGCGAGTCACCGTACCTTACGGACGACATGCAATAGTAAAGAACAAGCCCGAGTCGATGACCTGTGGTGTTCCACGCATGCCTTAAAGAGAAATCAGCAATACTGAAGGGGCTCAGTAGGACTGATTCATGCTTGAGCTGTAGTAATGTTTTAAAGGGTTAAAGGAACAAAGACAGAAAGAAAGAAAGAAGGAAAGAAAAAATGAAAGTAAGAAAGGAAGAAAGAAAAAATATGAACGAGAAAGAAAGAAAGAACGAAAGAAAGGTATAAAGGAATAAAGAAAAAAATATTTAATACTCGTACAGGATAAATATTAAGATACTTTATAAACTCACAGACAACGTAAACCTGTGCGAGGTCAAAAAGGCTCTTACTTTAGAATACACAGCGATATTAAAAAAAATGTAGACACATTTCTAACTAATTATCCTTTTGGGGAATACAGACGTAAATGTTATCTATAGTTGTAGAAACCGTATATACTTCGTTAATTTAATTAAAACATACAATAAAAAGTAATTGTAAAATAAAACTAGTATAGTCTGTCTAATAAGTCTAAGTCTAGAGAATTTTGTATAATATTTAATCATTTAAAAAATACTTATAATCGATACTTTTTTTAAGGTTCTTCTGTTAGTTAACAATGATCTCTATCTCTTAATCAACCTTGATTATTGAACTCGTGTTGACTACATCAGATTTTATTAAATCCTAATAATTACCCAAGTCGTTTAACTTATTAGACAGACTTTAATAGTTATTTTTTTTTTTACTGCAATTAATTTTATTTACACTTATAAACAACTTAATAACTATAATTACAGTAAATTACAAAATAAATAAATAATAAAACCCTACGCTAAAATACACTATCTAAAATATGGCGTCAAAAAACTCTTCCACATCGCTGTCGACTGGTAATGTGCCCAAAAGACTGGCGGCATTGCCACGTTGCATGGCAATGCTTATCCTCTGTCCAAGGTAAAAGCCAGCCTTTGGGTCACGTGAAGTGTCAACTAGACGTTTCGACAGATCTTTAAACAAACTGTGAGCACTCGGACCCCACATAGTTAAATTGTACGTCTCTCAAAATACACTTATGTTGTTTAATATATCTCCCTGCGGTACATGTATCATGAGCTGTCTTTTCATATCTCGGAGGTGAAATACGATAGTCTTTGCTAATTTATTAATTAAATTCACTGTATTAAATTTAAGGTAACGCCACACAGTAAGCAGATTTTCGCAAAAGCGAGCTTTATTTTATTCTGTCAAGTATCATTTTTTTTTTTGAAATTATTTTCTTATTTTATTTCGTGAATGAAATAAAAATTATTGTATTAAAGTAATTTACAGATGGCTGCTGGGGCCGAAAGGTTCTGGAATGGCGACCGAGTACCGGTAGACGCAGCGTTGGAAGACCAACTACAAGGTGGACTGATAACCTGGTAAAGATTGCGAGAATCCGATGGATGCGAGACACACAGGTTCGTTCATATTGGCGACACTTGGAGGCCTATGTCCAACAGTGGACGTCTTTTGGTTGAAATGATGATGATGATGACGGTAATTTACACACGTCATCACGACATCGCGGCAGACCATGACGAAGGTGGAGAGATGAGCTTGACAACTACCGGAGGGACTGGCCAACAATGGCTGATGACACACATGTGTGGAAAAGGGAGAGGGAGGCCTTCGCCCAGCAGTAGGACATATAGGTTAACTACTATTCATCATCATCTTCCTGCCCTAGTCCCGTTTTATTTGAGGTCAGCGCAACACGTTTTTTTCTTCCATTCTGTCCTGTCACTCGTCACGCTATCATTAACTCCCTTTTCTTTCATATCGCTTCTCACACAATCCATCCATCTTTTTTTTGATAGGTTAATTACTATTATAATAAAGTAATTATAAATTTAATTATGAACTAAATGATTGGTTAAATTTAAAGATAAGTTAAGAATAAAGTTAGTCATCTTAGATCTTTAAATTAAGTTGTAACTGATAATAAACAAAATTAAAATTATTATTCGTAATTAAAAGGTACATTACAATAACCTCCTACCTTTTGAAGTCGGTTAAAAAACTGTTTGCAGAGTTATTCCTATATCTGTGCTGTAAGACCTTGCTTTGTGCCAAATTTCAGGATTCTGGGCCAAGGGGAAGTACCCTATGATTTCGATCTTTAAGAGTATTTATCAAAATATATGTTTTTTTGAGACATAAACGGCCGTATCTTTTTTAGTCGTTAATTTAGAAGTTTGATTTTTTAATTTCAACTAGATACCTCCACTTCTTGACACACATACCGACAGACGGGTAGTAAGTGTTTTTTATTTTATTTTTATCTGTTATAAACTAGTACTTGACTGCGATCCCGCCTGATAGTAAGCAGTGATGCAATCGTTGATGGTGAGCCTTGAAGACACCTAGATTATAATCAGACGGAAAGACCGCAGCAGGCAAACTGTTCCAGTCCTTTGATGTACGCGGTATAAATGACGAGGCGAAACGCTTAGTCCGAACCGTAGGCGTTTCAACAACGTAAGGGTGGATACTTGCCGTGCGTTCGGTTTGTCCAATAGTAGAAATGAGATGGCGGAATCAAGTCATGCAATTCCTGCGCACACTCTCCAAAATGCATTCTGTAAAACACCGAAAGGCTGGCTACCTTACGCCTGTGCTCAAGGCTTTGAAGATTGGATTGGATTTGGATTCTATAAGGGTCTTGTTTTTTCTTTTTGAACTACAAAACTCTAAAAAAGAAACAAAAGATTAGCTTAGCTTATACTGGAGTACAAGCCCCCACAAAACCGCGTCCGTCTACATTTCTCGACTCGTTTCCATAAGAAATATGGCGTCATTTAAATTTTTTATTTGTTCATTCATTTTGGTGAGTGAATGAGTAATAAAGAACATTATATTTGTTTGAATTATAATGCAAAAATGTCGCTGTGGCCTGAAATAATAAATACTGTTTACTGCCTTGTATTCATAGAATGGTAAATAGAGAGTCACACTAAATGCAAATACCTACAATAATAATAATATAATGCATTTTTAAATATCGCAGCATAGGCTGAGTTAGGCGCCCTTTTGGCCTTGCACAGATTTTAAAGTTTTTTTTTTTTTATTGAATTCTGCTTTATGTGTGAAGTACGAATAAGAGTTTTTTCTTTCTTTTCTTTCTTTTCTTTCTTTTCTTTATTTTCTTTCTTTTCTTTCTTTTCTTTCTTTTTTTTCTAAGTGGCTGAACACTCCTATTCAGAACACAAGCATTCGTTTAGTTTGGGAGACAGTACCTGTACATAGATATAGCCCCCCAAGTCAGGTTTTTTTCCCGTTTCGTTTCCCGATTTCCGGCCACCGTGGGCGCGGGCTTGCGGACGTCGAGCGATGGGTAGCTCGCTGTCCGACCGTTCGATATCTTCTGGACTGAGCACAAGTCGACAATGGCGTGTACAGTTCCCTCGCGCCTCAAGGAGTTCTCAGCAACTGCAGAGACCCAACAGGGTCCGTCCCAACATCCCCCGCTCTTGGGCGGAGCGGAAGATAGTGTCAGACTCTTACTGACTAAAAGACCCACCCCGTTCCTTCTAGCCTTCATACTCGAGCGCCCTTTCGAAAGAAAGAAAGAAAGAAAAGAAAGAAAACTATTTTATTTGGCATACACACTCGTAGATACACACAATGTAGTAACAACATGTAGACACTAATAAATTATTATAATTAAAAAAAAAAAAACACAACTAGCAATGTGTGTCTCACGGCGGCGCCAAATAGGTCCAGTTCAGCAATAATGCCAGACAACTACATGGTAGTTGTCTGACGCTGGTTTTCTACTGAACCTTATTTCGTTTTCGGATAACCCTGGCCCCAGTAGGCTTCGACCCGGCTGGGTCCCTGCTGTTGCTGACAACTCCTTGAGGCGCGCGGGAACAGTGCGCGCCGTCGACGACTTGGGCTTGGTCCGGACAGTTACCGGACGGCCGGACAGCGAGCTACCCATTGCTCACTGTCCGCAAGCCCGCGCCTACGGTGGCCGGAAATCGGGATCAGAATCCCGGCGGCGGCGGCGGCGGCGATAACGCCGTTGCCTGATGCGTTCGGCCTCCTCCTTTGCGAGCATTACTGCTTCGCAGAAGACGGCGACCGCCTGCCACTCCTCCTCGCTCCGGACCATGGTCTCAACCAAGGCCCGGCGCGAGAGGTCAAGCAGGGCACACCTCGACTGTGTGCTCCACCGTGTCCTCCGGGCATTCCGCACAGTGGCGACACCCGGGCGTCACTTCCGCACGAATCCGGTGCAGGAAACTCCCGAACGAACCATGCCCGGTAAGGACCTGCGTCATGCGGAAGGTAAGGACTAAGGGTCTAAACAGACGGACTGCATTTCAACTGCAAATTGCAGTTTAAGTGCAGTTTGAATGCAGTTGACACGACTGCAATTGAACTAAACCAAACGTGCTGTCCGATTGCAGTTGTGACCACCGACTGCATCCGAACTGCATCATAATCACGCATCCGCCCGCACGCTCCGCCCTCCCGTGCATAGTGCTCAACTGCATTCTAACTGCGCTTAAACTGCAATTTGCAGTTGGATTGCAGTTGAAATGTGGTCCGTCTGTTTAGACCCTAAGAGACTGTCATTTGAGACTGGTCAAGTCTCAACTGACCTAAAGTCAGTAACTGTAAAATAAAAAGAACAACAAAATTATTTACCCAGCAAAAGTTTTCGTGCTCCTTTCTTTGTTTCAAGAGGTAGTTGTCGGACTAAAAGAGCGAACTAGTTCGCCAAAGAGCTGCGAAATAAACTGACCGCTTCATGTAGATAGTTATGCGCAAAACTATTGGGAACACATTCATTGTGCATACAGCTAAGGACTTGAATTCCCTGCCGGATTCAACTACTATCGAAGTTGTATTTAGATCGGAGAAAATGTAGCAGTGAGAGAAATTACGGTGGATTTGAGTAAAAGTTTGTTAAGATCAAGAAAAAGAAAGAAAAATGAAAAAAAATATAATTGTGACTCAAACAACACAATAAAATATCAATGACTACATAAAAATACCTAAGGGGTGACTACATGGTCGCAAACTAGCGTTCCAACCAAAGTGACCTTGATATTTTCAATCCGTGTAAAAGCAGTTGTAATCCATGACATTCCACGCCCTTGGTTGGGAGACGCGTTTTCCCAACCACCGAACGTGTTGGCGCGTGATTTACATCCATGCTATGTAACACAAACCAAGGTGACCTTGGTTGGAACGCTAGTTTGCAACCAAAAAATATGGAATAAAATACGATGAATTATAATTATAAATAAAATAAAAACTTGTGCGAGGCCAAAATAGCTCCTATCTCAGCGTTCGCTGCGATATTAAAAAAAATTAGTTATGATGTGTGCCAGGCTTAAATGGGATTGGGCGGGTCACGTCAGCCGCATGAGCAGTGACTTCTGAGCAAGAATCGCCACCCGGTGGGTGGGCAAACGGTTAGCGCCATCGAGGTCGCCCTAGAAAGAGGTGGCGAGATGATCTAGACGCGTATCACGAGAACTGTACCCCTAGCCAAGTTGCTAATCTGCAATAGTTAACGCTTGTAGAAAGCTTCAAATGTACGGAAATGACGTCGTCTCAACGCTCAGTCAGGTGGTCAGAACAAAAGAATTGGCGGCAAGATCAACTCGAAGCGTTCGGCGCAAGCGAAACGGTTGTAACTTGGCTAGGGGGACTGGTTAGAGACGGCGCGAGAGAAGAATGTCTGGAAGGACTTGGGGGAGGCCTTTGCCCATATTGAGTTTGGGTTTATCTTGTAGAGGATTTAAAACATAGAAGAAGAGACCTGTGACCTGTATTATAGGTTGTTGTTTTTGTGATCACGTGTATTTTATGTCTATACGTGAGGACTTGTAATTTGCTTTCTATTATTTATAGTTTATTTTTTTTTTGTCTGTTTTTATTAGCTGTACTTCAATGTACAAAATAATTAAATAAATAATTTAGAAAATCGTACAATGTCCAGCCCCCCCTAGCTAAGTTACAAACGTTTCTATTCTATTCTCTTGTGTCGAACGCCTCGAGTCGGCCACGCCTCCACTTCTTATGTTCTGTCCACGTGACTGAGCGTTGAGATAACGTCAGTAGCAATACTTTACAGTAACACTATCTATATTCTGTTAAAATAGCTGCACGCTGCACTAAACGCTGCCCACGCTAAAACTTCCATATTTTCCATACAAAAGGAACTAGGCAGCTCGTATGTGAAGCACGGGGTCCTGAATAGTCAATGTACAGGAAAGTTACCTGAATTTCACAGCAAGAATAATCAATTAGATGAATACATCTGCCGACAAAAGTTGCTCATGAGTTACTAGGTAAACTGTGAGGTTGGTCATATTCATAGTCGAGGATTGCGCTCGCGATATTGAAGTGGGTAGTCTCTTCTGTCATTTACGTTGGGTAGTCAAAAGGTAGTTCTTATAGGTATTCATTTTGACAGTCGTATTTATTTCAAAATTTAGATAAATGAAAGATTTTTTAAGTTTTAGTTGCCAGTGAGGCAATCGTTTAGAAGAATGTGAAACAGAGTAACGTAACGTTTCACATACTTCCATTGAAGATGGAGGATGTGAAAGGGTAGCTTGCCGTCTGGTACCCGTCTGGGCCGAGCCCGAGACGTCGATGTTAGCAAAACCGCAAGGTATTAGCAAGGCCGAAGCCCTATGGGGCAATGGGGTCAACCCATTGCCCCATAAGGCTCGTGGTTTTAGTCAGTAAAAGTCTGACATGCCCTCCCACTCTGCCTTAGAGCGAGAGAAATCAAAGGATGATATCCCATATTAAAAAAAATCTATGCTAAAAATATATCGAGATTTTTTTACAGGTAGTTTCGACTGAATTGTTCACCAACATCTGCATTTCTATTAAAACTACCCTCACTAACATACAATACAATTTATTACCCTGTCTCGACTATGAATATTCCCCGACTCAAGTTCCCGCAGCCGACAGATGGCGAGCAGTGATTGATGACGCACAACTTAATTATAATACTTAGCCAGGTTTATTCTTCAAATTTCTTTCTAACCGACTCCAACTTGAGTAACTTAGACAATCAACTTGAATCTCTGATCTTAATATTCTTTGTTACATTTCGTTGTATTTGGAGAAATGATCTTTGAGCCAACTGAAAGATTTATTATTTGATTCTACATCAAGATGCAAATCAGAGTGAGAAACGGTAGGGGCCCAGCAGGGTTGATCATCATCATGAACTTAACAGCCGAAAGACGTTCACTGTTGGACATAGGCCTCCCCCAAGCGTCACCACAACGACCGGTCCTGTGCGTCACGCATTTATCGGATTCCCGCGACCCTGACCAGTTCATCGGTCCATCTTGTTGGAGGCCTTCCAACGCTGTGTCTTCGGCTACGTGGTCTCCACTCTAGAATCTTTCGCCCCATCGCCCATCAGTTCTGCGTGCAATGTGCCCTGCCCATTGTCACTTATGATTGGCGATTCTTCGAGCTATGCCAGTATTCTTGATTCTCTTGCGCGTATATTCATTTCTTTTGTAGGTCCGATGCCTACTACTTTTGTAACTTACAACATGAATTAAAAGTGTCCATGGAGTTTCTTGCACGTTCTTCTCCATAGAAATCTACGCTTTGGAACGTGCAATTTAAATTCACTTTTTTTTTATTGACCGACTTTTTAACAATTCAAAAGTGCCTGTATTTGAAAAGGTTACTTGTGCTCCTAGAATGCAAAAGGCAACTGAAGGATCATAGGTGTAATCTATTTTTTTAAATTTATTTATTAAAACTTTTTGCAATAGTAAACAGTGTACAAAGGCGGACTGGTCCTCTTGGCTTGCCTTTAATTATTTTTAGAAGCTATTACCTAAACCATGCAAATCTGGTTAATTTTGTATAATTAATTATAGTCTCACGCTTGACCACTATCTCATCCGATGATCGTTAAGCCGAATGACAAATCAATCGTTTCAATATAAAACAATTCTCTGAATAAACAAATAAAGTACAATCGGAATTGTAATCGCTCATATTGGGCACAACACATCAAATGGATTGGCTCTAGCTGGGTTACAAGTTAGTGTTGTAACATGCAAAAATGTGCGTGAATATCGATGAATTTTATCGATGGTTTTCTGTGTCAGATTTCATGTTATTACTGGGTTTAAGAAATCAGAAACGTTTATTTCAAATATACCAATTACAGGTACTTTTGAATTGTCAGGAACAAATAGTGAAGCTAAATTGCACGTTCCAAAGCTTTCTCTATGGAGAAGAACGTGCAAGAAACTTCATAGACACTCTTTTTAGCAGATAGAGTGATGACCTAGCGAGGGCTGCGGGAATCCGATGGATGCGTGACGCACAGGACTGGTCGTTGTGGCGACACTTGGGGGCGGACTATAACGACAGTGCACGTTTTTTGGCTGAAATGATGATGATGACCGTGATGTGGTCGTGGAAGTCAGACAAGCTGTCACTTCATGTAACATACGATAAATATATACAACTAGTTTTTTTTTTTTATGATGGGAAAAATCATGCATTGACATCCCCCGCCCTTGGGCGGAGCGGGAGATAGTGTCAGACTCTTACTGACTAAAAGACCCACCCCGTTCCTTCTAGCCTTCATACCGGGGCTCGAGCGCCCTTTCGGATAACCCTGGCCCCAGTAGGCTACAACTAGCTTCTGCCAGCGTTTTTGTCCGCGTGGGAGTGGATTCCCCATGCAAACTTTGGAACACCATTTCATTCCCTTAGGGGGGTGAATTTAGTAAAAGTCTCTCTCTTAGTGCTCGCCTACGTCATAAAAGGAAACCTTTGAAAAATTTCAAGCTTCTAGTCCTAATAGTTTCGGCCGTGTGTTGACATGTCAGTCAGTTTCTACTTTTATATATATAGACTAGCGGACCCGACAGACGTTGTCCTGTCTATAATAATAACAAAACTTTTTTTAATTTGATCGCAGCGCTAACTGTCGGGACAGACTAAAATTAAAATTCGAATATTATTTAAAATTTGACACTGCGATGGTAGCGCCGTCTGTCGGATCCAATGTAAAACATTCCAAAATCAACAACTACTAATAAATTAAAAATTAATTAAAAAAACATTGTCCAGCGGACAAAATTGTGAATCTAAACCATTCCCAGATCCCCTTGAACAAACACAAAAAATTTCATCAAAATCGGTCCAGTCGTTTGAGAGAAGTTCAGTGACATACACACTCACAGAAGAATTATATATATAAAGATAAACATGAGAATAGTCTAAGCTACTCTAGGCAGACGGGAGTATGTTCCCCAGCGAGGGAGGCCGCGGTATTAGTATAGATGTCCATATAGTCTACCTATGAAAATAAAATATTCTTTCACTTTTGTAACGGCTACAGAACTATATTACGAGGTAGTTTCAGATGTTACAATCTTAAATCATTTTAAAAAAATATATAAATTCGATACATGATGTAATATAAACCTACTGTGTGTAACAAATAAATATTTGACTTTGACTTTTTATAAGGTTCTTCTATTAGTAAACAATGATCAAGATCTCTTAATCAACTTTGATTATTGAAACTGTGTTACTAGATTTCATTTTACCCTAATAATTACATAAGTAGTTTGATTTTTAGGACAGACATGTTACTTATTTAGATAGAGGTTTTGATTTTTTTATTATTGATAGGCTCGCGTTTGATCACTATCGTACCTGATGGTAAGCCACGACATGGTCGAAGATGGAGCACGCATGGCTAGAAGTAACCTAGTCACTCTTGAAAACACGACCCACTGATCCTGATTTAAAGACCCGTAAGCTGTATGTAACAATTAAGAAATATAGATTCACTCATTCCATTTCTTAGCTGTACACTACTGTTGGACATACATTTCCCCAAGTTTCACCATAACGAACTGTCTGCGTCCGCGCATCTCGCGTCCATCGGACTCCCGCGACCACCACCAGGTCATCGGTCCACCTTGTGGGTGACCTACCAAAGCTGCTATGTTACCAAAATGTTTTATGCGTATGGGTAGGAAGTGCACCCATACGCATAGAACTAGGTCAACTGAATGAGAGGAAGAGATAATATGTATGACAGGACAATATACACCTCAACAAACAAAGTGTCGTGCATCAAAATAGAAAAGAGAATTGCTACATCGAAGAATCTTTTGTATGACGTCACAAAATAGACCGGTACAGAAGACAATCTACATACAAAGCGCGCTCGAGCAACGCACACATGGACACCACTCACGGACACCATATTCGCCCGGTCGCACTCGTACAGTTCGGCGCAACGCGCTGACCCTAGCGCGATCGCCTACTGTAAGTAAAAAAAATGAAGTAATACATGAAATAGACTTCTGTACCTATCTATATTGTGGTGACGTGTTGTAGTAATCCCATTGAACCAAAACGAAAGTAAAGTCTTTATTGTATAGAGTGGATTCAATAAAGACTACCTTCGTTTTTACTTCGAATAATAAAATAAAAGTAGACTTCGAATAGGATAGACAACATTTATTCGATACAGGCACTACGGAAGAGGAACAAAATTAAAGTAAAATGATGCAATAAAAATACCAGGATTATCTACCATTTTAGTATTTGCTTGGCGTTAGACACCCAGCGGTGATCTTCAGTTGGCGCCCTGCAGCGACTCACCTAAGCATAATAATCAGCCTTTTAATATTCCCACTGCTGGGACTCATACCTCCTCACTAGGAATGGGCCGTAATCTACCACTCGGGTCCAGTGCGGGTGGGTGGATGTCACTTAACTTCGATTATTTGGTTCTGGTTTCCTCACGATGTTTTCCTTCACCGTTATGAGAGCAGTGGTGATGAAGTAAATTACACAAAGTAATGCGCCTGGCAGGGTTTGATCCCGCGACTTACTACTCGTAAGTCGGGGTAATAACTCTGGGCGTTGCTCTTCAGTGACGCACGGAGGAGGGTAAATAAAATATATACTTAATTAAATATTGATATTTACGTACTTAGGTAATAAAAATAAATATTATAATAAATTTTCTTATAGTACGTACTTAATTTTGCAGAGTAATATCAAATAGTTTCATTTTATTGCTGTAATTATCTACTGAAAGTTTCAAAGTTCACAAGTTTTCTATTTTCTAATTCTAATTGAAAGTCTTGAAGAATTTCTACTCGGTTAACATTCATAGACTAAAATAAACACCAGTCAGTGAGTTCAGTTAAAGTCACCCAAAGAGAAATGTAAAGGGGCTATGCTTGGAGTTTTCGAGAGAATCAGAAATGAAGATTATCCGCTGGAGAACCATGGTTGCCGACATAGCACGAAGAAACGCCAAATAAAAAAATTGGCAGGGTACGTTGCACGCAGAACAGATGGCCGTTGGGGCCGAAAGGTTCTGGAGGTGAAACCGCGCAGAAGAAGCAGCGCTAGAAGGTCAGGGTCACTGGAATGCGATGGATGCGAGACGCACAGAAACGGTCGTTGTGGCGACGTTTGGGGGAGGCCTATGTCCAACAGTGAACGTCTTTCGGTAGTGTATTTTTTTTTTATAAATTAAAATTCCTGTTACGGGTGACCTGTGTTGTACTGTTCCGATTGCTGAAATTTTTTTACCGATAGAAAGCTGCTGTATTCCTGAGTGACATATGCTATGTTTTAAGAACGCGATTGAAGCTGCGGGCAAAAGCTAGTAGGCTCTTAAAACTTGGGTTAGTATACACAAATTTTTAAATAATTTTTAATATTTTTTTTTTCAATTACACATTGTAATTTTTATCGATACCATTCCCATCACTAACGTCATGTGATCGTTCCACGGCTGGAGTACAATTTGTCTTCGTTGACAAATATTTAAATGTGCACCGTTAGCTATCGATCACCGGCCCTAGAGATATCGACAGAGCTGAAAAAAAAAACCGGCCAATTGAGAGTCGGATTCGCGCATTGAGGGTTCCGCGTCATCAAAAACATTATAGATTTTTTTTGCTTGTTTTTTATTGTTGAACAGGTAGTAGGTACTACGGATAGATCATGTTTACAGGTTACCTTATCTCTAGTTTTTTTATGATGAAGTATTGTACTGAATAATGGTCTCTGTGGATATTTGAAATAGCTACTTCTACATACTTTTTAACCCCCGACGAAAAAGAGGGGTGTTATGTTACAAGTTTGAGATGTCTGTGTGTCTGTTTGTGGCATCGTAGCTCCTCAGTGAATGGACCGAGTTTGATGCGGTTTTTAATTGTAAGTTGACACACGATAGGACTTAGATACAATTTATGAAGATCTGACGGTATTCAAGGTCATCAGTTCATTTGTTGGCTGTGGCAGGGATCTTAAGCACTTAATGGATGTATACTTTACTAATAAACACATAATGTGTCACTTATGTGTGTTTATTAGTTTTAAAATATCATGTACCTACGTGCCGACTGTATCAAGCTGGTCTGAGGTAAGAGATGTAACCTTGGAATGCCTAATAATAAACCCATCCAGTTTCGGCTTATTTAGATGTAACTTAAAAATAGTTCTGTTCATTTCTAATTACGATGAGAGCCTGATGACGAAGAGCTGATTAGAACTGGGAAGTGGCTGACGGAACCTTGGAATGTCTTTTAGTTAACACATCGATTTTGGGCTCATTAGATTCGTCTTAACCAGTTCTAAATATTTTTCATGATGACGAGGACCAGATGATAGAACTAGGAGGTGGCTAATGGAGCCGCGGAAGCAGATAGAGTCTGTAAACTATATACAAACAAAGAATAGCTTGAAATGCTGTACGGAACCCTAAAAATGAAAAATATCTTTTGCCGCAAAGGGAGTTAAAAAAATGTAAAAGCTTTAGAATTTTAGGGTTAGAATAATTTATTAGATAGTATTGAATTGTGATGTTGGAACGTTTTATAAATATATTATCAAATGTGAAGTTTTTATATGTAAAAATGTTTGAATTATTAATGGTGCACGATTATTTATAGTTGAAGATAAGACCTACTGATTTTTTATAGAAGATATATATTAAACTGTGAAAAAAAAAAAACAAAAAAGACGTGGCACTCGGGGACTGCCGCGGTAAAGCTATTGCATAGCATTTTATCAACTTATGCAATAAAAATTATTTATTTATTTTATTTATGCAGTATTTTTTTTCCTTTGTTTTTTTTTTGATATTAATTGAAGTTACACTTTCACACATTGAATTGAATTTTAATTGATTGTTCAATCATTTGTTTTCTTATCGGTCACCACGCTCAAAAAACAAATGAGTGGGGGGGGTGTTAGGTTATTTTCGTTACGGAATTTCTGGATTCGGTCTCCACGCTCAAGGCCCGCGATAGAAGCTATGCAATAGCTTAAAAATGGAATTGTAAAATTGTGAATTGGAAATTGTGTTGTTATTTGTTGTTTTTTTATCTCAAACGTCAAAAGAGAATGCCTTGTGGCATTAAGTCCGCCTATGTACTAATACAGGCAGTAGGCAGGGCACATTGCAGAACAGCAACGAAAGGTTCTGGAGTAGCGACCGCGTATCGGAAGACGCAGCATTGGAAGCCCTCCCGCAACTGGTTGACCTGATGAGGGTAGGGAATCTAATGGACGTGAGGAGCACAGGACTGGGCGTTGTGGCGACACTTAGGGGAGGCTTATATCCGACGATAATGATGATTACATTACTATACCAATAAACGCATTATCTTTTTTAACCTTTAGGTGGGAAATCATCTAATAATGCCTTTGGGCGGGGCTTTGTCAGACTTTTACTGACTAAAACCCACTCCTGTATCTTTCAGTTGCCCTTTTCGATCTAGGACTACGGGTTTCCTTATCAGAAATACCCCGCGGTCTTAGCTAGCGGGCATCAGGCAAGCTGCTGTTTGGCGCCAACGATTTGCTGACACTACGCGCCGGTTACCGGACAGTCGGACGGCGAGCTACCCATTGCTCGCCGTCCGCAATACGACCGCTTGCCACTCAAACGCATTATTAGTTTCTGTTATGTTTTACTGTAGATATTACAAGGAAAAAAAAAACATCTGATCTTCAAAACATAACTGTGCAGCCTATCATCCCCACCCATCTTATTAGATCCCAGTTAAAACTCGACATGAACATGAATTCCTACCGCAGGGCGACATCTTTTCATAAGGACCACAATTCGGATCTGAGGACCCAAATAACGTACGTATAAAACGTAAGGGCCCGTCTATAGGGTCCCCGGGGGCCCGCTGGCAACATTAATGTTTAGGGTGACCATGGTTTTTGTGGGACGCGATTACGATATAGGATAAAAAAAATTGTTTTTGTTTTTCAGAGCTTGTGAAATTTGCAAATAACTTTTCCGCTTTGAGGGGGGTGGGAGGGAGTCTCAGACTTTTACTGACTAAAACCCATCCGTGTTCTGTCAGTTGCCTTTTGCGTTTTAGGGCCACAGTGACGCTTTCGATCTATCCCGCAGCCCTTTCAGCCAATGTCTCTTGTGGGTTCAATCAGCCTAGAGGGCCCTGTCAATCTAGAGGGTCATGTCTCACTAGCAGGTCCCATCAGCCTAGCGGGCCCCATCGCCTTAGTAGGCCCCATCACCTTAGTAGGCCCCATTGCCTTAGTAGGCCCCATCAGATTACCGAGTAATATCGGCCTCATCATCATCATAATTTCAGCCGAACTGTTGAACATAGGCCTCCCCCAAGTGTCCTCATAATAATCGGTCCTGTGCGTCTGACATCCATCGGATTTCCACGACCCTCACTGAGTCATCGGTCTCCCAAGTCGTCGACGGCGCGCACTGTTCCGGCGCGCCTCAAGGAGTTGTCAGCAACAGCAGGGGCCCAGCCGGGTCGAAGCCTACTGGGGCCAGGGTTATCCGAAAGGGAACTCGAGCCCCAGTATGAAAGCTTGAAGGAACGGGGTGAGTTTTTTAGTCAGTAAGAGTATGACACTATCTCCCGCTCCGCTCAAGAGCGGCGGTTGTCATTGGATGATTTTCCCCACCAAAAAAAAAGTCATCGGTCCACCTTGAAAGAGACCTTCTATGCAGCATCTTCCGGTACTTGGTTGCCACTCCAGAACCTTTCGTCCCCATCGCTATATGTTATGCGAGGAATGTGCCTTGCCCACTGCCACTTAAGTTTCTTGCGGTTCTTTGAGCTATGTTCATCAACCTAGCGGGCCCCATCAGCCTTTTCGGACACTTCACTCTAACCTGTTTGTACGTTAGTGCTGATAGATGTCATTTTATCTGGTATTTACCTCTTGAATACCCAGTGGCTTCGCTTACAAAGCGAATGTTTTACCAAGTTCTAACCATTTCGTGGTTTATATTACTTGCAGCCACTGTCCAAAGTTCAGGCCATTAGTGCAACAGGAAACAGCTCTTGTGACCACTCAATAAGTCAGAAACTTGTGCATTCAAACTACTTCATTGAGTTTTGAATACAGTCTGAGAAGTTTAGTTACAGAACCAAGGTCAGTTATTGAGTTTAGGTAATAAGTACTGCAGGGAAATTGAATTGGAACGAGAGAGAAATCTGTTGTAAGGGCACGGCGACGGATGAATTTCCATACAAACGTAATACCACGCTCATTTGCAGTGGGAGCATATTTCAAACATATTATGATGATATTCGGTTATAGACAATATTTATCTAGGTTCCTACGAAGAGAGTATTAGATATATTGTTATTTTTAATACAGGAAAATCCAAATGGCATGTTTTGCCATTTACGCTATAAAAAAGTGCGAAATACAATTCGCTTAAATTTCTTTTTTAAAGAAAGACGTAGGAACCTAGATAAATATTGTCTATAACCGAATATCATCATAATATGTTAGAAATATGCTCCAACTGCAAATGAGCGTGGTATTACGTTTGTATGGAAATTCATCCGTCGCCGGCCCCTTAGGAGAGGGCAACTTGAGGTACATTTCTATACAACCGCTCTTGCGTGATTATGATGTAATAACACATCTTTCTCCAGATATTTTGGATATACATTGGTTGACCGGTAGCGTATGCAAAAAAAAAACCGAAAAGTACTTTGTGTTGCATGAATTTTTAATAAATAAATAAATACACAGCTATCTTGTGGATCTAGCATAGTCGGCCTAATTTTCCCACTGTTGGGACTCAGACTACTTGGGCCTAGTGCGGGTCGGAGGATGTCTTTTTTTTTCGGTGGAAAAACATCTAATGACATCTCCCGCTCTTAGGTGGAGCGGGAGATAGTGTCAGACTTTTCCACCCAACCCACTCCTGTTCCTTCGTTGCCTTTCGTACCGGGGCTGAGCTATCTTTCGAAAGTAACCCTGGCCCCAGTAGGCTTCGACCCAGTTGGGCCCCTGCGGTTGCTAACGACTCCTTATACATGTCTTCGATTTTTTTCTAGAACATGCCGATTTCCTCACGATGTTTTCCTTCACCGTTTTGAGAGCAGTGGTGATGAAATAAATTACAAAAAGTAATGCGCCTGGCTGAGTTAGAATCCACGATCTACAAATCGTAATTCGGGGGCGTTACCACTCGGCCACCACTGCTATCAATATTATCTAGAATTCTATGGAAATCAAAACATTTTGTGTAAAAATAATCTTTTAAAAATCTATGAAAATCCGCTATTTTGCAGATGAACTTTGGCCTTCCATAATGTATTCATATTTTATTAAAAATATATAAAAAAGTGCATTCATAAAAGTCTTGCTCATTTAATCGACATTCTGAATGACGACAATTTTTCTGAAAAACTTTTTTTTAAAATACACGTATTTCCTGGAACAAGTTTTGTGAAATATTCTAGTAAATACGAAATAACCGAATGCCGATAGAAATTTCAGACGTTATTTCTCTTTTTCGCTTTGCCTCTTTATCAAACATCGCGTTGGATTGCGTTAAGGTAGCCATACACGCTAGGGTGTACCTGACAGATTTGCCTGCACAGTTTTACCTGTCAAATAATAATAATAATAATAATAATAATAAATTGTTTAATTTTCGGACAACAATGGAACTAAAATTGAAATTTGTTAGTAACTTACATGCTAAAACTTAAACACTAGGTTTAGTAATTATAATTACAACATACACAAATTATTAGTGAGTCATGTACTTACGAGGCACTTCAGGCGGACAATGATTCCTCATGAGATGCCTCAGCACAGGAGCTCTCGGATCCTCAGCAACGACTTTCAGGATGCTATTGTCACTCCCCCGAATCCTCCCCACAAGCGATGCCACCTTTTTTCTGATGATCGCATGAAAACCATCTATACGCGATTGGGCGAACATCTCCGAGGCACTACAGAAACGAGGGAGTTTCAATATCAGATAAGCTTGCGTGGAAACCTGTACAGTTGTGCAACATACACGCTGCGGTTTACCTTTACAACTCAACTGTACAGGCAAACCTTTAGATGAAGAAACTAGCTTTTAAACCATGCTTAACGTTGACGATAGGTGTAAAAGGACGCTCTTAATTTAACATGTCTAAAGTGGCTTAAAGAAGGTTGTCTTAGTTGTAAACATGGAGGAATTATGCCTATATTGTGCGTGTGAAAAAACTTGATCTATTAATAGCGTGCTTTTTTTAGGCTTCTGTACCTAAGTCGGGCAAAAATGGTACCCTTATAGCATCATTTTGTTGTCCATCTGTCTTTAAGTCGGTATGTCCTTCTGTCAAGGTCCTTTTTCTTAGCATACTTTGAAGATGTGCCTCGCTTGGAGAGAATACCGGGGTGTTCTCGTGGGGGCGATTGGTGGCAACGACCTCTCACGACTCTCTCGCTCCTCACTTGTCCAATTTCGGACCTTGCGAAAGGGAACCTTGGTGACCTAGGACGCAAGGCAACAAAGGAGTTGGTTTTAGTCAATAAAAGTTATTGGATGATTACCCATTTAAAGAAAACCATACTGACTTCATACAAATTTTTCTTTGTACAGGCTATTTCTTTGTAGAGTGTGGTCCCCTAGGAAATCAGAATAGCAGCCAACCGATTACCTGCAAAGTTAGAGTTCGCGAGCACATTTGTGAGAAGTTGGCAGTCTCAGATCTTGGCAGTAGTATCTAATATCACAACGCTAATGTTTTTCAAATACTATGTATCTATTTTACAAGATTTTATTTTGTTTCATCTGTCCCTATGTTTGTCTGTAATCAAATCTTGCAAATTAATTTCTTTTAGCACTTCCCGGTTACCGATTGAGCTGTTTTGCATGCATGTGTAAATCAGATGACAATACAAAATTATTATGACTTGGAGCTGATCTGATTATGGAACCGGAAGGTGGCTATAGGAACTCCGATAACCTTATCATGTTTGAGCTTTTTGGAATAGTCTAGATGACTATTAATCATATAGGTATATACCGCACGTGCACTGTAAAAGCTTCCTATGAAAAAATGTTTTTCATTGAAAACTTGTTAACGAATGATTTAAAATATTTATAATTTGTATATTTAGTTTATTAATTTGTATATATATTATGTACTTAATTATATTTTATTAATGGTTTAATTGTACTTAAATAAATAATATGTTCCTTAGACTTCAAACAAACGTGTTTTTTTACCGTTTTTTTTTGCTACGGACGGTACGAAACACGTTGTGCGCGCGTTCGTTTCGCACTTGGCCAGTTATTTTCATTAATTTCAATAATTTCCACTTTGAGTTCCCGTACGGACGTTTTATCGTGAATATATTTAGGTATTTGAAAATCGAGACTTTCTCTCAATTTCTCGAACACATGGCCCCAATATTTATGGGCCACAAATCCTAAGATATATCCCGTATCTTATACACCCATCAGTGGATTATAAGGCGGGCTTACTTTGCTATATTTTTCACCGATGATCTTCGAAAAATCCTTGATGTTACGAACGGGGTGTACTCGTTGTTGAAAAACACCATTTTGTTGTGGTAAACAATAAATACGTTATTTTTATCTGCATTAACTTTAGCTGTTGTACTACAATTTTTTGGTATTTTATATTTTGTGGTATTTTTTATAATAATAAATATTTTTATTATAAAAAAATGTGTATTTATTTATTTACAAGCATTTATAACTAAATAAATATAATTACAGTAAATTAAAAAATAAAACCCTACGCTAATTGAAACTAACTAAAATATGGCGTCAAAAAACTCTTCCACATCGCTGTCCGCTGGTAATGCGCCCAAAAGACTGGCATTATATTATTAATAATAAATCACGTGTA
The DNA here is from genome assembly GCA_929112965.1 of Mythimna albipuncta. NCBI lineage: Eukaryota > Metazoa > Arthropoda > Insecta > Lepidoptera > Noctuidae > Mythimna > Mythimna albipuncta. Next base: position 18,039,261 of record OV815979.1, on the reverse strand, counting down.
TCAACTGGATCTACGATGTCAAAATGGAGAATGTACTTGAAGTAAAAAGATAAAAAAAAAACTAATTAAAAATAAATCCATATTTATTGTGAATGTGAATAAATTATGTATAAGCAAAACTTCAAAAATCGGATACATGTAACGAGGTGAAATCGACTCGTTACAGTTTCGAAAGAAATGTGGTTTATTGAACAGCCAGGGTTACTGTATAAAATAAAATAAAGATAAAATAATTCTAGTTAGAAACTATACCTATACAAAATATAAAAAAGCTTGTAAAAAGATAACGAGTGATATTCTAGTAAAAACAGCTTATTTCTAAAAAGAAAAACCGTTTCTTGACCTTTTCAGGACCCTTCACAGTTCACAGTTCTTGGTTTTTTCCTTAAAGAAAGTAAATTACATGTATCCAAAAAATGTTCTTGGAACGTAGTAACAAGGCCTCGGATCAATCAGTCTAGATGGTAGAATATAAAAATAATATTTTTACACCACCTGCTCGATAATGTCGTTTTACACGTCATACAAACCTCACTTAAAGCAAGTAATTATATGCCTAGGGAGATAATGCAGTATGGCCGATCCCTAGGGAATAATGAGATTTAAATTTGGAGCATCAAGAATCGTCAACGTTGTGAATTAAAATGTAGGCGCATCGAACAAGTTGACTCGAAATTCAAACCAAAGAGTATGTAATCACTATGACTCAAACTGGCCACTAACAAAAAAAAAGAAAATAGAATAAAACGTACGTACTGACGACGCGGGAATATTATAGAAAATTGAAACTATAGAATCTTGGAGTAGTGAATTTTGTTTGTTTGATGAACTTGTAAATATAATACTTACATTTCTCTGATATATGATTAGGTCGACCAAATTGTCTTTTATTTATCTCACAGATGGTGTAAAAAGTAGAGTATGCAACACGGGGATAAAGCTGTCTTTGTCTTGGGCGGCTTAAATTCCTCACTTCACTCAGGTTTCTTTATTAACTCCCTCGCAATGCTCGGGAGTTAATTTTATAAATCCCTCACTATCGTTCGGGATTAAAATTAGCAACCTTCGTTTCGGTCGGAATTCAACATGCCGCCCGCGACTTAAAGACACTGCTTTATCCCCTAGTCACATAAACTACTATTTTACACCACCTGCTCGATAATGTCGTTTTACACGTCATACAAACCTCACTTAAAGCAAGTAATTATATACCTAGGGAGATAATGCAGTATGGCCGATCCCTAGGGAATAATGAGATTTGAATTTGGAGCATCTAGAATCGTCAACATTGTGAATTAAAATGTAGGCGCATCGAATAAGTTGACTCGAAATTCAAACCAAAGAGTATGTAATCACTATGATTCAAACTGGCCACTAACAAAAAAAGAAAATAGAATATAACCTGACGACATGGGAGCATTATAGAAAATTGAAAACATAGAATCTTGGAGTGTGAGTGAATTTTGTTTGTTTGATGAACTTATAAATATAATACTTATATTTCTCTAATATATGATTTGGTCGACCAAATTGTCTTTTAATTATCTCACAGATGGTGTAAAAAGTAGAGTATGCAACACGGGGATAAAGCTGTCTTTGTCTTGGGCGGTTTAAATTCCTCACTTCACTCAGGTTTCTTTATTAACTCCCTCGCAATGCTCGGGAGTTAATTTTATAAATCCCTCACTATCGTTCGGGATTTAAATCAGCAACCTTCGTTTCGTTCGGAATTCAACATGTCGCCCGCGACTTAAAGACACTGCTTTATCCCCTAGTCACATAAACTACTATTATTTATTACTGACTTAATGCCTTAGGCATTGTCTAGTCACCCACCCACCAGTCAACCCACAACTATCCACAACTATCTCATGACGCTGTCTAGTCTCAAGCTAAGCAGAAACTAAACTAAACTAATAAACTAAACTTGTTTTTATATAGTAACCTATTCACACGCAGGCGAAGCCTTTGGCAGAAGCTAGTTTTGTAAACTCGAAAAACATAACTCTCCTTCGAACAGTCAGGTAAAAATGAGCGAAAAAAACCTAAAAAAATGAACACTCAAAAATATTAACAACAAAACAATGTTTTAGCAATTAACAGATATAAGCTGTCGGCTCGTTTGTTAGCCCGCATCTCGTAAATCATGGCTGGTACAGCGGAGATTAAGCACCGAGCAAGTTTTAATCTCGGCAAACGAGATTACGTGCCTATGAAACAACTTACTGATACTGATGGAAGCTTATTAAGACGTATTCACCATTCTTCAAATTTCCCTTAAGGGCCATTTTTAGGGTTCTGTTGGAAAATGGCAAAAAACGGAACCCTTATGGATTCGTCATGTCTTTCTGTCTGTCCGTCTTTCATCATACCCATACGTGTCGTGTATCTATGGATAGGTCTTCAAAAATGATATTGAGGTTTCTAATATCTTTTTTTTTAAACTGAATAGTTTGCGCGAAATATACTTCCAAAGTGGTAAAATGTGTACCCGCCCCCGCAACTCTCTCTAAAATAAGAGAATGATAAAACTAAAATAAATATGTACTGTAGATTACCATGCAAACCGCCAAAGAAAATTGGTTTGAATGAGATCTAGTAAGTAGTTTTTATTTTTTAATAAGTCATAAATCTAAAAAAAGTACACTATTATTAAAACATCGATCAAAGTTACAACAAACTATATTTTTTTTATATTATGTTACTTTCTGCTACGGAAACCTTCATTTGCGAATCCGACTCGCACTTGGCTGCTTTTTTCTTAGAAGGAAAAATGATACCGGTAAACACGTTATGCGGCTTTTAGGCTATGATAAGTGAGTTTCTTAATTTTATTTTGAGTAGAAGATTTTGATTTAATTTCAAAAGGAAATAGGGCTTTTTTTAGGTAGGGAAATTATCTAATGACATCCCCTGCTCTTGGGCGGAGCGGGAAATAGTGTCAGACTTTTGCCATTGTTCCAGGGCCCAGGGATCTCTTTCGTTTCACCTATGGCCCCAGTAGGCTTCGACCCGGCTGGGTCCCTGCTGTTGCTGACAACTCCTTGAGGCGCGCGGGAACAGTGCGCAACGTCGACGACTTAGGCTTGGTCCGGACAGTTACCGGACTGCCGGACAGCGAGCTACCCATTGCTCACTGTCCGCAAGCCCGCGTCTACGGTGGCCGGAAATCGGGCCGTCGACGACCTGAGCTCTGTCCGGACGGTTGCCGGACAGTCGGACGGCAAGCTACCTATGCTTACCTTTCGCAAGTCAGCGCCTATACTGGCCAGAAATCGGGATAGGAATCTCGGCTGCTGGAGCGTTAGGGCCATTGCCTTACGCGTGGCGGCCGCCTCCTTTGCTAGCATTACTGCTTCGCAGAAGGAGGCGACGGCCTGAGTTCTCCTCGCTGCGGACCATCGCCTGTACTAAGGCCCAGCGCGAGAGATCGCTGCCAACGAGCGCCCTCACGACACGAGGGCACGTCGAGATATATAGGGCGCCGCCGCCGTCGCCGGGATTCGGATCCCGATTTCTGGCCAACGTAGACGCGGGCTTGCGGACAGTGAGCAATGGGTAGCTCGCTGTCCGGCCGTCCGGTAACTGTCCGGACCAAGCCCAAGTCGTCGACGGCGCGCACTGTTCCCGCGCGCCTCAAGGAGTTGTCAGCAACAGCAGGGACCCAGCCGGGTCGAAGCCTACTTGGGCCAGGGTTATCCGAAAGGGCGCTCGAGCCCCGGTATGAAGGCTAGAAGGAACGGGGTGGGTCTTTTAGTCAGTAAGAGTCTGACACTATCTCCCGCTTCGCCCAAGGGCGGGGCATGTCATTGCATGATTTTTACCACCATAAAAAAAAAAACATATAGGGCTGTGAAAAAGATGGATGAAAAAGAATTACATGTAGCGGTGATGAGAATGTTAAGATGGATGCGTGGTGTGACAAGAATAAAATGAGTATATCAGAGAAAGTTTTAAAGTGGCGCTAGTGACTAAGTTGAAAGGCAATCGTTTGTCTTGGTGTGGTCATGTAAAGAGGAGGGATGAAACGCATGTTACTAAAAAGTTCTGAGTATACATGTTTTTTTAAGACAGTTATTTTGAATAATACTCAAAACTAATAAAAAAAAAAAACTAAAATATTATTGATTTTATAAATTATTGATTGATCATTTTTATATGAGTATTTAAGAGTTTTATAACATTTTCCTGGTATTCATGCTGAACTGGACCTATTTTGATGCAACCGTGAGGGATACAACAGTATTTTTGTATCCTTTTTTTTTTTGAGTTAAGCACTGTAACGTAGATTCATGCTTTCCTTACAAAAATCACTTCAACACTAGAAAAAACAACAGACATTCTTTTTTTCTACTAACTTTCAAACCTATTCTAGAACAGCATAATCCTTCGAATTATATTTTACAAGCCAGTTCGTTGGTTACATAAAAAAGCAACTCATGCGATCTCCTTTCGATATCACAGTACCTACCTAAATATTGTATGTTTCTTGTGTTGTGCCAAATAAATTCTTTGTCTTTCTTTCCTGAAAGTTTTTTCAAATTAAAAACTGCACCTTGTATATTTCTGATTTTAGCATGCCAGATTTTAGAATACCTTGCTGGTATTACACGTGCTTTCTGGCGTCACATTCGCCAACTCCATTATGGTCTATTAAACAAACAACTAGCTTCTAGTATTTTCCCTCTAACTCTGCCACAAACAATCCTGAACGGGTCGGTATGGGCCGGAACGGGTCCGAACGGCTCTCAAAGCCTCACTACAGTAAGGGGGGCACCCGTAACAGCGTGCCATAACAGTTCCAAACCTGTTCCAATTAGCAGTTAGCACCTCACACGTTCCGCTGAGAACTGTTATTATTATATGTCAGTGGATCTGGGGAATGATGGTGGTATGTTTTTATAATAATTTTTGGGATGTAGGTATTCCCTAAAGTGACTGCCGCCAAACGGTGTATAAAGGAACTGAAAAATTATAATTTACTAGCTTTTCCCGCGTACATAATACATTTACTGACTATGTCAAAAAAAAAATAAGCAGGGATAAAGCAGCTTTCTATCGGTGAAAAAATTTTAGCAATCGGACCAGTACTTTCAGAGATTACCTATCCTACAAACAAAAAAAAACAAACTTTACCTCTTTGTGATATTCATCATCATCAGCCTTTTTTTAAATGTTCCCACTGCTGGGACTCAGGCCTCCTCTCTAGGAGAGAGAATGGGCCGTAATCTACCACGCGGGCCCAGTTGGCCGGATTGGTGAATATCACATGTCTTCGAATTTTTGGTTCTAGGACATGCCGGTTTTCTCACGATGTTTTCCTTCACTGTTTTGAGAGTAGTGGTAATGAAATAAATTACACAAAGTAATGCGCCTGTCTGGGTTCGAACCCGCGACCTACAACTCAGAAGTCGGGCCATTACCACTCGGCCACCACTGCTCCTGCTATGGGGGAATACATTATGTTTTCATTTATCAATGAAAACAAAATTCTTTTTTTTTAATTTTGTTACTATTTATAATACACCACAATTTTTTAATTAGTACTTTAATTAATACTTAAAGGGGCTTATTATAAAAACCCTTGTTATTTTATAAGTAAAATCTCAATAAATAATATTTATAAACAGCAAAATTATTAGCGTTGGTTTATACCCCAAAATGTCACTCAATTTATGGAAATATTGTGCAGGCTATTGATTAATGAATGAATAAGTGACAATTATTATAGAAAAACACTGCCCGCAGTATTTTCTACTAGCAATTGTTATGTTTGATTGATTCTATGATGAATTTAGCTTTTCGTGGTTAATTTTAGGATTTCGGTTTTTTCTACTTTTGACTACAAAAATATGATCAGTGACGGGTACAGATAAAGTCCCAATTTTTTGTGTACTAATTAAAAACTAGGGGTGTTTAGTAGTATACCTAGATAAAAAAAAAACTATTCTTTTCTCTTTTAATTTTTCATTTCAACCACACATTCGACATTGTCACAAAAGGCGGGCTACACACCTACACAATGGATTTCATAAATCGCGCCGTCTGCTGACGTCAGCAACGGGCGCGGCGCAGGTGTGTGTCCCGCCTAATACTTCAGCTGCGCATTTGATACAATTTTATGGGGAATCTCGGTAGCCGTATTATTTTATGGGATGGGTCCTATGGTTGTCCAGTTTTATGGATTACTTTTGTGGATAGGAATTGTCTGGCTCAAAAACCTCGTAAAACAATTATGCGTGTAAATGAATAAATAAAAAATGATAATACACACTCCCCTATTTTGTAATTAGTATAAAAAATAGTACTCTATCCGTATTCGTTACTGATCGATCGTAATTTTGTATTTAAAAGTAAAAAAAAAAACGAAATCACAAAATTATCCACGAAGTTATAATTGGTAAATCTACACTAACACAATAAAGAGGTATTTTTTTTTGTTTTTAATTTTTTTAGGATAATCTCTGAAAGTACTGCCCCCCTAGCCAAGTTACAAACGTTTCGCTTGCGTCGAACGCTTCGAGTTGACGTTGCCGCCAATTCTTTTGTTCTGACCACGTGATTGAGCGTTAAGACGACATCATTCCCGTACATTTGAAGCTTTCTACAAGCGTTAACTATTGCAGATTAGCAACTTGGCTACCCCTAGTCTACGTACTGGTCCGATTGCTGAAACTTTTTCACCGTTAGATAGCTGCTATATTCATATTTGCTGCTATGTTTATATTTTACGTACATGGGCGAAGCCGTGGGCAAAAGCTAGTTTATAATAGAATCAATCATTCATATCAATTGCAACTAGAAAATACTATGCGCAGTGTTTTTCCATTTTGATCGTCATTTATTCTTTCATAAATCTATAGCCTGCGCAATGTTTCCATAAATTAAGTGATATTTTAGGATATAAACAAACGCTAATAACTTTGCTGTTTATGAATATTATTTATTGAGACCTTACATAAATAATAACAAGACCTTTTCTAATAAGCCCTTTAAATATGTGTACTATTTAAAAATCAGTGGTGTATATTATGGGCGATTAAAATGTTTTCGATTTCAGGAACTGTCTTCAAAGATTTTTTCAAAAAGTATTTTTTTTTATTTTTTGATATGATATTTGACTGGCTTGTTGGTCTAGTGATTAGTGATAAATGATCTTTATTTTGCAAATATATATATATATAGTTAGTGGCCCGACTGCTATACCGGAGGAAATGGATTAGATTCCCACCCAAGGCAAACATTTGTGTGATAAGCACAATCTTTTGTTCTGTGTCTGGGTGTAGTAAAATCTGAAATACGTATGTATTTAAAAATATATGTATGCTAGTCAGTTGTGTAGCACTCATACAACAAGCCCTGCTTAATTTGGGACTTGATGGCGTTGTGTGAAAAATGTGGAATATTATTATTATTTATTTATTTGGAAAAGCCAATAGGCGCCCGCCTGCCATTCCTCCACGCTCCGGCCTATGGTCTGTACCATACCGTGTATGGTGTGACCCGGCGCGAGAGGTCTCCGCCGCCGATCGCCCACATAATATCATATTGAATCAGATAAATAAAAAAGACTCAAATAAAACTAAACTTCCAATAATTCAAGTTAGACAAAATGTATTTCTATTGCTTCTGGCAATAACCCCAGATAACGGAGGCTGGCAACCCTGCATATTTCGCCTGTCCATAGGTGTAATATTTTTTATTAATTTCCATACTGAGGGTCGGGTGATGTATGGATTGCAATTCGGAGGAGGAACAGTATTGAATCAAATATTCCATTATGGGAGGATACATTATGTTTTCATTTATCATTATTATCCTTACAGTGTGTGTGTAACTTAGTTAATAATAATACAACTGTTCTGTATATAACCCATGATTTTAAATCAATCAATCAATTTTTTATTTGCATAAAACATGGTGTACAATGATGTTATGTCAAAAATTATTGGATTGGAGCAGATGATGGCGTAATGGTTACGGAGCGACCTGATACGCCAGAATGCAGCCAATGGGGGGCTGCGCAGCGCCAGCGCTTTCTACCTTTTTTCACAGTACTCTTCCGTTCTGGATGCCGTGCGTCTAGGCGCGTTTTGAGAGCCAATAAATTGATAAATTATAGGAACAATGGACATAACTGTGTTGTGAGATAAGTGGTTAACGTCAGGAACTGGTGTATACCTCCGGAGTACACTGCTGGAAGGCTAATAAGGTACGTTCCTAACTTAATTCGCCAACCATTGTTTCTTGATTGGGTGAAGCGGAACCCGCTTCCTACAGAACACACTCTTTCTCCGTCTCAAACCAGCCTAAAATCTACAGTCCACTACTCTATTCCACAACAACATCAGTTTTATTATACACCCCTACTTTTTAATTAGTACACAAAAAAATGGGGCTCCATCTGTACCCGTTACTGATCATATTTTTGTAGTCAAAAGTAGAAAAAATCGATATCCTAAAATTGACCATGTCAAGGTAAATTCATCATAGAATCAATAATGCACAACAATTGCTAGTAGAAAATACTGCGGGCAGTGTTTTTCCTTAATAATTGTCACTTATACATTCATTAATCAATAGCCTGCGCAATATTTCCATAAACTGAGTGACATTTTGGGACATAAACCAACGCTAATAACTTTGCTGTTTATGAATATTATTTATTGAGATTTTACTTATAAAATAACAAGGGCTTTTGTAATAAGCCCTTTAAGTATTTGTACTAATTAAAAATTTGTGGTGTATACGAAACCCGAAACAGTGTCTAGTATTTTTATGTAAAGAATCTATGTACAAAATTTTCATAACTGTATCCAGAAAAATCACAACGTTATAAGCTTGTTATGTCAGCAAAAATACATAGTCACCGGGCCATCCAGGCGACTGAGGGGTTGTTTTACACTTCCACCCAGCTGTTTGCATGCATAATGCTCGCTAAGACCTGCCGTGACTCTAAACTACTAGTAGTTTCGCAAATACTAAAAATAATGTTGTATATTATAGCCTTGATTTTCCTTCATAAATACTCAACTAAGAACGTACCTAATTCTTCCATGCCTTTCTTAGTATAAATAAGGTGGGTACTTACTAATTCCACCTCTGCTATACGAAGCGGAAAGGACATAGAAAATGACGCCAAAGAAATGGCTGAATAGCAGAAAATGAGCTATTGTGAATATGAGCCATTATAGTGAACTGCCAAGAGCTAAAAAATAATACCAGTTCGATGCTTACTGACCACGGAATAATGAATGCATGGAAGGCTTACAGAATGGGTGCTACTGAAATTTTCAATGAAAAGCCAATCCACTCACCCTTTGTAACTGAAGGAACACTTGTGGGTTTTAGTCAGTAGGCGTCTGACACGCCCTCTAGCTCAATCCAAAGTGAGTGAAGTTAGTAACTGGTTAGTACACTTTTGTTTTAAGATGGCTTAAAACAAAAGTGTATACACATGGAAGTAATTGTCTAATAATGAGTATAATATGTTTAATGGTTTCAGAGCCGGTGACAATTCCATGTGCTGATGCTGCTGGCACCCTTGTAGCTTGTATTATTAACAATTCACCAAGTGCCTAATAAAGATAAAGCGTCGTTTTAGAAAGATTATGTCAAGTAGGTTTGATCCAGACGCAGCATTATACAAACTAACTCTTCATGTAACTCTATATACTCCTACTAAAACCCACAGACCCACATGCTGAACCCGTTTGTTCATTTCATTTTTATTAAAACGCACTCATTCAAACAATCTAAATAACTAAAATATAAGCTTTTAGAACACTTTCTGAAATCATTCTGTTCCTGATGATGTTTTATTGGTAATTTTGGAGAATTCGTAATGTCGGAGATCCTAGGAATGAATACAGTCCAAACTTACACTGTGTTTCATAATTTTACAAAAACACTAAAAGCTTACAAAAGAAAGAAAGAAAGAAAACATGTTTATTCTGCCCGAATAGACGCAGAATTCGTTACAAAAATGTATAAAGAAAAAAAACCAACAATAGTCTCTCCGCCAGCCAGAGCATGTGTGTTTGGAGGTATGCGGAACAGAGAGTAAAGTCCCGCAAACCTCCGTTGAACAGGGAGGATCCTCCGATCAGACAGGTGTTATGGTCTGGTGGGCTACTGCCCGATAGATGATTTCGGGTTGTCGTATATGTTCAAATCGCGCGAAGAACTTTGATTGCGCGATGCAGGATTTCGTATAAGAATATACGTAGTTCTTATGTGGCGCCATAGATGTCGCTACATGTGTATAGGGCTTTAACTCTATTGCACCAAACGCCATAGACAACACAGTTGTCTAAGTTATCTGTTACAAGTGCTCTTTTTGTGACCAAAGAGTAGATTTGTGACAATTTGTCGATGGCTGACGCTGGGTTCAACACAGACAAACATAAACAAAATAAACAAGTGAAAAATACTTAAAAATAAACCAAAAGTAAACGAAAAAACACAATTTGATTAATAAAACCTAATGATCCAAGTTGTGCGTCGCATCGTCATTGCTCAGCATATACCGTGATGCTAGGCAAATCCAGAATCTACGGTGCTGGTTTTCAGCAACCACCGTTTGAGTGACAATTTTTGGCGTCTACTCTGAGAGTAAACATTAAATCTAAGGCAGGTTAGTACCTATACACAAACCACTTACATCAATATTGGTATATCAAGTCATAACATTATACATACATTATTAAACATCACTATTAAATAAAACAACAACAACATTACAAACACTGAAGACAATATTAAATTTTAAACATTTATTAAATTCCTGTACTTAATTACAAAAAAAAAATCGACCGAAACTGGATCACTAACAAAAAAGAATACGACAAGTCCTATTTCAGCATTCCATTCTTTCAATACTCCGTGTTCTGTACACCAAAAGGGAAATTGAAAAAGGGGCGATGAAAAACCTGTACCTACCAACATATTAAAACACCCTCTATATGAATACACAGGTGTGACTTCACGAGTTCAATCAATTTCTAATTAATATACGAATGTTTTGTGTGTCTTTTGTTGTCATATTTCTATTCTATACAATGCGTCTTGATTATATATTGTGAAAAAGAATTTATACAAAGAATTTTTCGCGTAATTAATTTTTCAGTTCCCCCTTTGTGATTTGAAGAAAGGAGTTAGTAATCAATGTTGTATGGGTGGGTTGTATTATATACATTGTGTGTGTACCATAGCAAATTGTAATTTTTTTTGTGGATGATTAAAAGTGGTAGGTACAGCCGTATAAGGCGCCATAGGCACTGTTCAGGGTTTTCCATTTTATTTTTTAGTTTGTATGTATCTAGCATGTTTTTTTTATAAAAACTAGTTGCGGTAGACCGCGAAGAAGATGGCGCGACGAACTAGATAGATTCCACCAGAATTGGGAAGAAGCCCGGGTGCGCGAAAGATGGAAGAAGTGGAGAGAGGCCTTTGCCCAGGAGTGGGACAAAACATGCTAACAAAAAAAAAAAAAGATTGAATGCGATCATACCAGTAGCCTGATTCGCGTAAAATCAAACAAGCCAAATATCGTTGTAGTTTTAGATTCGTTTTATCGAAGTTCTATCCAAAAGCGGTATTCACGATCGACTTATTTCCAGTAATATTAATAAGTATTCTACCAGCATAATGTAATACAGATTTTTTTTTTTAAATCGACTATTTTCAAACGACTTTAAAATCGGTGTCGTTCAAACTCGATTGATGGATGTGAATACGGAAATGGTCTAAACGACAAAATCGCTACGATATCCTTACGGTTTTCATTACGTGAATCAGGCTACTGATGGTAAGTAGTGATGCAATCGTTGATGGTGAGGCGCACTAGTTTATTAAGAGCCTATTCGCTCTAGCCTTGAAGACATCTAAATTATAATTAGATGGGAAGTCAAGTGGATCCAGTCTCGTCGCTGTATAAACGACAGGACGAAGACGCATAGGACAGTTAATTATGGCTATATTTAGGGTCTAACAGTCCCCACTGTTAGACCCTAAATATAGTCCTAAGGGTCTAAAAAGACGGACTGCATTTCAACCGCAATCCAACTGCAAATTGCAGTTTAAGTGCAGTTAGAATGCAGTTGACACGACTGCAATAGAACTGCAAACACGACTGCAATAGAACTGCAAACCAAATGTGCAGTCCGATTGCAGTCGTGTGAACTGCACACCGATTGCATCCGAACTGCATCATACCCAACCGCCCGCACGCTCCGCCCTCCCGCGCGTGGTGCAGTTCTATTGCAGTCGTATCAACTGCATTCAAACTGCACTTAAACTGCAATTTGCAGTTGGTTTGCAGTTGAAATGCGGTCCGTCTGTTTAGACCCCAAGTTCCACAGTGGACGGTGATATTATATTATCAGACACAATGATGATGATATTATCTGATCTATTTACTTTATTATTTTTTAGATAAAATATGTTATAGGTATAAATATCATCAAATAAAAATACGTTTTTAATATCAAACAATTTCTCGCATCTCATGAAAAACACAAAAAATATTGACGAGCAGGTACTCAACAAGGGAATCGAACCGAAGGCCCTCTTTCACTCGTCTCAGGGCCCGTGTTTTAACTTTGTAGTGAAGGGTTATCGTCATGATAACGTCTCCTTGAGAATATAATCCGGACCGACTTGTTATCACCGACTTATCTGGGACTTGAGACGTAAGGAATCGTCGGGAGAAAATGTGAACGTTAATGGGATGGGCTGTGAGTTGTGTTTGATACCAGATATACATATGTAGATATTATAGGGTTCCAGACCTCAAAAGGAGAAACAGAATCCCTGCCCTAGAATCACTTATTTGTCTGTCTGTCTGTAAAGACCTTATATCTCGGGAACGCATAAAATGTACCGAGTTTAAATTATAAGCCATATACTCCAGTCTGTGGTCCCTAGGAAGCTGTGAAAAAACGAAAAAAAGATACGGTCATTTATGTCGCAAAAAAGGTATATTAAAAAAAAATCGGAAATATCTTCGAGACTCCATAAGGGCATTTTTTTTATGGTGGGAAAAATCATTCAATGACAACCCCCGCTCTTGGGCGGAGCGGGAGATAGTGTCAGACTCTTACTGATTAAAATCCCACCCCGTTCCTTCTAGCCTTCATACCGGGGCTCGAGTTCCCTTTCGGATAACCCTGGCCCCATTATTTGTGTCATCCTTGTTTATTTATGCAAATATACTTTTCCTCTACACCCCACTCTTTATTTGTACCAGTACATAATCGTTCTCAACTTATTGTAGCTGTGAGCATAGAGTATAGACCATGTGTGTATAGAGTATAGACGAATGTAGGTGATTACCTGATGTGCCCGTAATCAGACGATCGATTGGTGTACACCTGAGCGATATGTTGGCAACAAGATTTATTTCAGTCTCTAGAGAGGAGGCCTGAGTCCCAACAGTGGGAATATTATAAGGTCGACTATGCTATGCTACGCTAAGTTTTATTTAATATCGCACAGCTCATAGCTAGCCTTACAATTTTACCAGTGTTGCAACTAACAATGGGTTTATTGCTAATGCAATTTTTTACTGATTCCTTTTGGATCTAAAAGAGAAGAAGAAACGCAAGTAATTAATTAAATTATGGTCAAGTGTAATGTACCAATCTGTACATTTAGATACTCAAGTAATAAATAATTAAAAATTAATATATACACTAATGGCCTAGCTAATATGACGTCATAAAACTCCGCATCGCTGTCGACTGGAAGTGTGCCCAAAAAGCTGGTGGCATTGCCACGTTGTATGGCAATGCTTAATCTCTGACCGAGCAATTCGTGGTTTTATAAATTATAAACAAGACTTGGAGAGCAGTGGTGGCGCAGTGGTAACGGCCCCAACTTATGACTTGTACGTCGCGGGTTCAAACCCGGACAGGTGCTTCACTTTGAGTAAATTATTATAGTACCGCTGCTCTCAAAACGGAGAAGGAACATATAGTAAGGAAACCAACATGTCCTAGAACCAAAAAATCGTACCCATGTACCAACCCGCATTGATTACGACGATTACGGGCCGGATTACATTCTCTCTTGTAAACGGGAAGCCTGAGTCCCAGCAGTGGGAACATTGTAAGGTTGATTATGGGACATTATTCATAAATGATAAATTATATTTATTTTTCAAATAGGTTTAAAAAACACTTTTATACGTAATTTTTTTTTTCGTTACTTTAAACTACATAAGGCCGGTGTTTCCTAGCTAACTACCCAGAGAAGAAACACCGAAACAAACTCAGGGGTCAAAGTCTCTTTTAAAGTCCATACAGTAAATATGTAATGGTGAAATCATATGAGAACCATGCAGCTGAAGATGCTAAACAGAAACTTTTTACTCATTATTTATGAAAACCTACTATGAAGAAAATAGCCCAATTCGTAACACTTTCTAAAAACATGGCATTCACTTAAAAACCAATGCAAAAAAAAATCAAAACAATAACCCATACCACAACACTCAAAACCCCTAAAAACTTCAAAATCCGTGGGCTGAAAAGACCTAGTATCCAAATCAAAAACATTAACAAAAAAAAATCTAAAACCATGATCCAATTTGTCGCCGCGGTGTACTCAGGCAGGTGTACGGTTGTTCATGGTTTATTTATGCCTTGTCGAGCAGCTATCGATAGTCGGGCTGACCTATCGATATCGGTGTAGGTACATCACTAGCTACATCCGTCGGTGAAGGTTTTGTATTGTTTGTCTGGTAGCTAGTGATGTTTGTTTTATTAACGATGTCTGATATCTGACGAATTAGATTTTTTCAATTCGTCATTCAATATAAAATTCATCTATTCAAAAAAATGATAGCCCGTAAGTTTGTCAGTCCTCTGGTGTGGAATCTTACCCGGAAGTAGGGTTGCAAATATTTTATTTCTTTTAAAAAAACTTTAAAAGAAATAAAATATTTTTTATCTAAGAAGAATATTAAACAGTATTTAAAAAAAAAAAAATGAACAGTATCTACAGATATAAAAATCAATGCCACTTTTCGTTGTAATTTTATAACTCAAGAACGGGCTCACCTATCCAAACCAAATGTTTAGGCTTTGTTCGGGCTATTTAGTAGATGGTTTTTGTTTGCACAAAATCGGTTGAGCGGTTCTTCATTTATCCAATTTTTTGTAACAAATGAAGTAGGGTAGAGTAGGGTAAAGTAGGGTCAAGTAGGGTAGAGTAAGGTAGAGTAGGATAGAGTAGGGTAGAGTAGGGTAGGGTAGGAGAGAGCAACAATAGAGCAATTAAAAAATCTAAGGGGCAGACATTGAATGCTGTTTATCTCAAGACCGGCTGCTTCTCACACGGACAGCTGTATGTCGCTTGCTCTCGCGTTACTCACCAGTCTTGACTGTTTGCACATTTCAGCTTCTGAAAGCGGGACTAGAAACGTGTTTTACAGAAAAGTTTTATTTAATAAGAAATATATATATAATTTTTTGGTTTATAATTTCCGCTAAAACCAATAGTCTCAGGGTGAAATGCACCATTTAACTATAACGATAACAAAGCCGTTAACAGCTGTCAAATCGTCGAACTGACCAATAGGCCACCGTTTCACGGCTGGTTATGGTTTGGTTATCGTTATAGTTAAATGGTGCAACTCACCCTTAGAAATTTTGTGTGTTGGTTTTTTTTATTCCTTAGCAAATTTCAAAACAAATAGTTTTTAAATTACGCAAAGTTACTTTTACACGTTGTCAACGTTGTGGCATTAAGTGAAATTTTATGAGTTTGTGGCGAGCGAAGTCGCGGGCAATAGCTAGTAAATATATAAAATAAATAAAGTAATATTTATAATTCCGTAAATAAATACGAATTACGGTAATCGTATTTTAATGAATACACAACTCGTAAGCTTTTCATTTTAAATACTCTACCGTTTCCTTGAAACCGTTACTTAGTACAAAGACGATTTCATGGAACCACACATAGACAGAGAGAGCTTATGAAACCTTTTACAGAAAACAAGAGACACGCGTGTTTGTCACCACGACAACAGTATTTCAGTGGAAGTTGAAGAAGAGTATTTTGACAAATTATCAGAAATGAAGTAAAGAGAAAACTTATTTTAACTCGATAACATTTATGTCTTCTAGGAAAGATAAAAATGTGGAGCATTTCGTTTTTCTTTCTTACTTTCCTTTCATTTTAGACTAGCTTTTGGCCACAGCTTCGCCCGCGTGCATAAAATATCATCATGATCGTCATGACCAAGCCCAAGTCGTCGACGGTGCGCACTGTTCCCGCGCGCCTCAAGGAGTTGTCAGCAACAGCAGGGGCCCAGCTGGGTCGAAGCCTACTGGGGCCAGGGTTATCCGAAAGGGCGCTCGAGCTATGAGGGCTTGAAGGAACGGGATGGGTTTTTTAGTCAGTAAGAGTCTGACACTATCTCCCGCTCCGCCCAAGAGTGCGGAAAATACCTATAGCCTATGTAATTTAAGATTATAGCTGCTATTTATTGGCGAAATAAATCAGCAATCGGACCAGTCCTTTCAGAGATTACCTCCTCAAACAAAACAAAAAAAAAACGGACTACCTCTTTATAACATTAGTGTAGATAGTGTAGACTAGCTGTTGTCAACGACTTCGCCCGCGTGATAGTAAGGAAACATGCTTTTAAGACAAAAAGTATATCTTATGTTATATTTCAGGATATGATCTACCCGTGAGTCATATTTCATCAAAATCTGTTGAGCCGTTTAAGTGTTAAGGAATAACAAACATACATACACATAAAATAACACACACACACACTTTCACTTCTATTATATTAGCGTGATAAACGCTCGTCACTGAGAATTTCTTTACTGAAAAAATCTTATTTCACTGTTAAATTCCGACATCTCAAGTACACACTACCAAATTCTATGTTAAAAACCGATACACTCTATCGTCTAAGGCAGTGATTCAAAAGTTCCGCTATTTATTGATTGAATAATATTTCACTATGACTTGGTGAACACTATTAAGTACTAGGTACTACTAAAAAGTAGTTTTATATAATTTAAAAACTCATGGATAGCCTACGAAACTAAATGACCACATAACGTTTAGCCATCTGGTTATACGTTGCGATCAACGACATGGTTAGTTCTTTTTCAGCCATTTAATTGGATGCCGGCGTTTAGCGAACGCCCTAGTCGTCCAATTGGATGGCTAATTTAACCAGATGGCTGTGACACTTTTACAAAATTAGCTTTAGTATATGCAAAACCCGAAACACGTGTTTAGTATTTTTATGTAAAGAATCTTTCTACAAAATTACATAAGTGTATCATGATAAATCACAAAGTTCTATGCTTTTTATGTCAGCAAAAATACATAGTCACCGGGCCATCTAGGTCACTTAGGGGTTATTTTGCATTTGCATCTAACTGCTTGTTGGCTCCAATACCCTTATGACCTGTGTTGTAGTGTAGTGTTAGTGTTGACGGTGTCCAATTTATGATCTTTTTAAATATTTGTGGGAAAAATATAACTTGGTGTAAAAACTATATATATTTTCAGATTTCGTATAAACTGAAAATAATGTTGTATTAAGTTGATTTTATGTAAATGCACAAAGACAAAAGTGCAGATTGTAATCCTCCGAATAATACCTGCAGTCTAAACACAGTTCACAGCTTCCATTCAATCCACTGAACTACTCAGATAGCCCACCGCTAACTATTCTACCTACCCCGTAATCACATAACAATGGGAGCATTTATAGGCAATACACACCTCACAGGTATTAGGCTCTGCTCACCCAGACAATTCCTTTACGCATGGACTGTTAGCACGAGTTTGTGCGCCAATCCGATTAGTTGTGGATACGTCCTAAGTGCTCGGTCACACTGGCAGCGGCGTGGGTGCGGGAACGCGCGCGATTTTCTTGGCTCGACTGGCAGCGCGGTGTAGAGAGCAGCGCGCGATTTGCATGGCCACACTGGCAGGCCGGTGCGGGCAGCAGCGCGGGTACGAGAACGTGCGCGACTTGCTTGGTCACACTGGCAGCGTGGTGCGGAGAGCGTCTCGGAGGCGGGAACGCGTGCGATTAGCTTGGGCACATTGGCAGCGCGGTGCGGGCAGCGGCGTGGGTGGAACGCGCACGATTAGTTTGGCTAAACTGGCAGCCTGGTGCGGGTAGTAGCGCGGTGTGGAGAGCGGCGCGGGTGCGAGAACGTGCGCGATTTGCAGCGTGGGTGGATCGTGCGCGATTTGCAGCGTGGGTGGAACGCGCGCGATTTGTTTGGCTGGGCTAAACTGGCAGCTCGGTGCAGGTGGCAGCGCGGTGTGGAGAGATCGAACGCGGTATGTTTGGCAACACTGGCAGCGCGGGGCGTGCTGCGGCGCGGGTGCGAGATCGCACGCGGTTTACTTACCCAGACGGGCAGCGCATTAAAGGCCAAGCGCCCAAAAAGTACCATAAAACAGTGATTTTCTGAAGCCTACTCCTCCGTAAGGTCAATTGGTTTGAAAAAAATATATATTTACTATAGATTCATGAACAATAATATCAACATTTGATTTTTTCGTGCAATTAATACTTTTGTCAAAAAAAAAAAAAATTAGCAATTTCGCAACTTTTCACAACTTTTCCCTACTCCTTCGAAACGGCTTGGACCTTTAGAAAAATTTTTACACATAAAAATTGGTTGTTAAGTATTCTTCAAAGTGAACATTGCATATGTAAATCAATCAATATCTTGCAGAGAAATGGACAATCAAACGAAGTTCTTATGTTTGAGACAGCCGCGCGGCGCCCGCATCGCACCCGCGCTTGCAGTGTGGCCGAACACTAAGCGTTTCGGTTCGAGGTGTTCCTCAGTCTGTCTGTTTACGGTATTTCAGGTAAGGTTTCAGGTATTTTGAATGGAGCCTTTGAGTTAGGTTTTGGGTGAATACTAGGTTGTAATAAAATAACACTTGTTTACTAACTGCTATACCATTGGCTTATGGTTATTTCTCTACACTAATATTATAAAGAGGTAAAGTTTTTTATTTTATTTGTTGAAGGTAATATCTGAAAGTAATGGTCCGATTGCCAAAATTTTTCACCCATAGAAAGCTGCTTTATGCTTGAGTGATATATGCAGGGACTCAAACTGTAACCGTAATAATGTGTTTTAACACTGTTTTTTAAAACAGTTATAACAGAAAAACACTTTTAAATGTAACAGATACAATAATGTTACCGAATTAAACTGTAACCTGTTATATGTGTTAATATGTGTAACTGAAATAATTGCACAGTACCATAAATAAGAAAATTGTAACTTTGGCAACGCTGCGTTTACCTGTTACACTTAACACTGTTAACACTTTTATATCTGTTACAGATATGTTACGGTTACACTTTTTTAAGTGTTTTGGGTTAACACATTGAAAACACATATATAAGTGTTACATTTTTGATTCTGTTACACATTCAACATGTAACACTTATTATTCTGTAACCTTCATGAAGGTGTTTTTAAGTCCCTGGATATAGGCTATATTTTGCGTCGCTAGTAAAAGCTAGTTAGTCATAAATTAAATACACTATATATCTCGATGTGTACATCCAACGGTTCCTAAGCGAATGTGGACGAGGAGCAGTGGGTAGCTCGTCGTCCACCCGGGACAAATCACTGAAAGATTCTTTACCTCAAAAATACTGGCGTTCTATGTCAAGGTTCGTTTGATTACCTTCTACAATACGTCTGGCTATAGCCCTTCCCCAAGTGGCGTTACAATTACCAGTTCTGTGCATCTTGCAGCCATCAATTCCCGTGACCGTCACCAGGTCATCGGTCCACTTTGTGTCAAGCCTTCCAACGCTGCGTCTTCCGGTACGCGGTCGCCACCTTCGGTAGAACCTTTCGGCCTCATCGACAATCTCTTCTGCGAGCAATAACACAGTCCAAAGCTAATTAAGTTTGGCGATTTTTCGGGAATGTTGATAACTTTGGTTCCTCTATGTACATATTCATTTCTGATTCCTTGATTTTATTGACTGCTAAATATTAAACGCTTAATATTTTATCAATCCTTCATACTAAAATTGTTTTTAAATTGATTTTATTTTTCAACTAACTATTTATGAGAAAAAACAAATGCGAGTACAATTGCCGTTACGGATCTTGAGCGCTGGCTTCAAGTTGCGCAGAAGTCAAATATTCTGTCTCTTTAGTGGTGCGAAGTGAGACGCGGGAGCGGAGAGTGTCAGTGATTGGCTCGCCGCGCCATCGCGTCATAGACTTCACTCCTGATTCGTTCCCTGCGTTGCTGCATGTATCTAACAACGAAGACGATTGGCTCGCCAATGTATGGAATGTGCAAAGTGATCCCTTTGACGCCAAGCGCTCAAGATCCGTTTCAGCAATTGTACGAGTTTTAGAAAAACATATGTCAACAAACATAGACATAAGTAGAAGATTGACTTTAGACTTCGGGCTATGTCGGTAACCTTGGTTCTACTGTGGATATCTGCTCTGCTGATTTGATCACATAAGGAAACTCCGAGCATAGCATTCTTTTTTATTTTTACCTTTTGGGTGACTTTAAACCTGTGGACGACACTGTGGTTTATCGGACGAGGAAATACCGTGTATAGTCTGTCTAATAAGTCAACCGACTTGGGAATTTTGAATAAAATTACATCACTTAAAAAATACTTATATTCGGTACTTTTTAAAGGTTCTTCTGATAGTAAACAATGATCTTTATCTCTTAATCAACCTTGATTATTGAACCCGTGTTGACTACATCAGATTTCATTAAATCCTAATAATTACCCAAGTCGTTTAACTTATTAGACAGACTCTAGCCTTCTAAATGCTGGCCAGCCGAGTTTGATGGTTGATCTCTTTCTCGAAGTAAGACTTACCTAACAAAACGGTTTGTTCCAGGTAAATGTCAACGTCACAATTTCAGCCGATAGACGTTCATTGTTGGACATAGGCCTCTCCCAAGTGTTGCTACAAAGAACGGTTTTGCTTCCGATGAAAAAAAAAGAAAGAAAAGAAAGAAAAATAATTTATTTTTGCGATGGATGCCCGCGATCCTCGCCAGGTCATCGAGCCACCTTGTGTGAAGCCTACCAACGCCGCATCTTCCGGTACGCGGTTGCCAAAACAGAACCTTGGAACGTGGTTTCATGAATGTAATCGGAGTGTAGTCTCCGATTTTGACAGGAGCAGACTCCCCCTAAATTGCAATTGATATATATGTCATCTTATATGTTTTATTGAATTTCCCATACGTTTCTAAAACACGTTCATTACATACAGCCAGCATTACGGTTTCTATTGAGCCAGGCCATAAGATAAATCAGCTGACGGTAATCCTACTCAAGTTGCATGCGGGTTCCGTGTTCGAACCGTTTTCCTGTTTTATGCGGAACTCTGAAAAGTGGAGCACTTCGATTTACATAGCGGGTGTAAGAATTTGTTCTGATCCCGCGGTTTTACAGTGGTAACGATCCGTGTGGATAAAACATTAGAGAGAATTAAAAAAGGAACTTTTAGAATTGATTTAAGTCATTAAATACACCGCTAAATTTTGATCGTTTTAATCCCGTGGAGGGTCGATCCGGTACATGAAATACTATCGATTTGTAAAGATAAAATTAAAAAATAAAGTACCTTTTTTTTCAAAAGTCGTATTAATTTACGCATGTACGAAATTAATTTCTTTAAGAAAACGTCAGCTGAGCGAGTCCAATGATCTTTAGGTAATTTGTACGCAACGCCAACCTTCAGGTCATTGGACTCGCTCAGCTGACGTTTTCTTAAAGAAATTATTTTGTGAAAAAAAGGTACTTTATTTTTTAATTTTATCTTTACAAATCGACAGTGTTTCATGTATCGGATCAACCATCCACGGGATTAAAACGATTAAAATTTAGCGGTGTATAAAATTTGTTTTTTTTTTTTTATGTGGCCAACTATTAATACCTTCCCTCACTCTGGAAAGAGAAAGATATAGTACCTGTTTTATTTTTTATTTTAGATAGGCTTGCTTTTTACCACTATTTCAACAGATGGCGAGCGATGTTGTGGCTGACGATAGAGCACGCTTGCTTTTTAGATTTATATTAAAAACATTATTGACTGAAGATGTTAACAAAATTATGGACGTAATTTTATTTAAATATACATTATAAATTGCTTCATACAATATAATAACAGATAATAATTGAACATGAAGCTTTTCATCTGCGTTTCCACCTACTGCAGTTCTTACAACGGCCGGACGGCGAGCTACTCACAGCTCTCGTCATAGTCATAGTTACAGTAACTCGTTTTCTAACATTTTCGCGGCCTGCCCTTAGTATTTTATCGCTACATTTTAAGGTAACTAGATTTTCTCCACAGTTTGGTTACGTGGAGCAACCCGGGTATTTTTCGGTCTAAAAATAGCCATCACCTTTAATCTAATTCGCCTTGGTTTTTCCGCACTAAGCTCTTTTTGGAAGGTGAGAAATTATCCAATCACCCACTCTTTTTCCGGCTTAGCCTAGCAAGGAGATTATGACAAAAGAAAATTGTTAGAGTCTGTCCAATAAGTTAAACGACTTGGGTAATTATTAGGATTTAATGAAATCTATGTAGTCAACACGGGTTCAATAATCAAAGTTGATTAAGAGATAGAGATCATTGTTTACTAACAGAAGAACCTTATGAAAAATATCGAATATAAGTATTTTTTTAAATGATTAAATATTATACAAAATTCCCAAGTCGGTTGACCTATGAGACAGACTAATGTACTAGTAGATTTGGCTGTAAATAGTAGTTTGAAAATTGTCTTTCGGAAACTTTTATTATAAATAGCGAACAGTCAATTATAAGTAAGTAGTAAATAAAAACTAAAAAAAAAAAATCGCTTGATATCTGTGGCGCGGCGCCAAACCAAACCCTGAGAAGTTTTCGTTTCGAGTGCAAGCAAAAATGAACTTAGCGGTGGTCAGGCGGAAGTGTCTTGGATGTTACATTTTTAACAAAAATATTAACTTACGTTACACTTCTATACAAGCTAATTTCTTAAAACATATCTGTTCAAAAAATTGGACCTAAAAATTGACCAGCCAAATCCGGATTAAAGTAAATTAATCGTTGAGTTATTTTCAGTAAATGTTAGCAAACAAATAGTTACCAAATAGTTTCTTAGTCACCTGTACAAAGTGTTACGTTAAATGCTCAAAAATAGTTTGATCAGAATTACGAGCAGAAACAATTGAACCATTTTTAGGGTTCCGTAGCCAAATGGCAAAAAACGGAACCCTTATAGATTCGTCATGTCTGTCTGTCTGTCTGTCTGTCTGTCTGTCTGTCTGTCTGTCTGTCTGTCTGTCTGTCTGTCTGTCTGTCTGTCTGTCCGTCCGTCCGTATGTCACAGCTACTTTTTTCCGAAACTATAAGAGCTATACTGTTGAAACTTTGTAAGTAGATGTATTCTGTGAACCGCATTAAGATTTTCACACAAAAATAGAAAAAAATCAATAAATTTTGGGGGTCCCCATACATAGAACTGAAACTCAAAAATTTTTTTTTCATCAAACCCATGCGTGTGGGGTATCGATGGATAGGTCTTCAAAAATGATACTGAGGTTTCTAATATCATTTTTTTCTAAACTGAATAGTTTGCGCGAGAGACACTTCCAAAGTGGTAAAATGTGTGTGTCCCCCCCTCTAACTTCTAAAATAAGAGAATGATAAAACTAAAAAAATATATATAATGTACATTACTATAAAAACTACCAACGAAAATTGGTTTGAACGAAATCTAGTAAGTAGTTTTTTTTTAATGCGTCATAAATCGAAAAAAAAATACACTATTATTAAAACATCGATCAAAGTTACAACACATTACAAGAACTTTTATATTATGTTACTTGCTGCTACGGAACCCTTCATGGGCGAGTCCGACTCGCACTTGGCCGGTTTTTTAATATAGAACAATCTTCATTAAAAATGTTGCGCTGT
The DNA here is from genome assembly GCA_929112965.1 of Mythimna albipuncta. NCBI lineage: Eukaryota > Metazoa > Arthropoda > Insecta > Lepidoptera > Noctuidae > Mythimna > Mythimna albipuncta. The sequence continues at coordinate 18,015,274 of OV815979.1, read as the reverse complement.
CTATTCATTAATAGGTCAACCCATCACGTGCGCAAACCTCCCAAAAGAGGTAAACAAACACTAGTGGTTGGCGTCCATTTTAATTTTCTCATACGCGTGATAATAATAGTTCTTATTTCAATGTAGATACGAATCTTAAAACTAAAACAAGTTTTTATGTGTAATGTCTTGAATTTTTTTTTAATGATTTTGATTTTTTTCTCTCTTTGAATTAGATCAATTGAATTAAAATTCATTAGGGGTACCTTTTTATTTGGTGGATAAAAATCATCCAAATGACATCCCCCGCCCTTGGGCGGAGCGGGAGATAGTGTCAGACTACTAAAAATCCCACCCCGTTCTTTCTTGCCTTTTGTACCGGGGCCGAGCTTCCCTTTCGGATAACCCTGGGATGTCTGAGGTTTTGCGCATTTAACGTTAAACTTTTTATGTCCGATCGAACTTTTCACAATAACTTAGCCACACTATACATCGAAACGACAGCACAAAACACTACTATATTCCACACAAAGCCTTATTTCTAAGCCACGTTACCCCGCTCCGCTCGCTCCGCTCTTCGCTCCGACGAGAGCCCAGGTGCGAACCTCTAACATATTTATTGCTTTTCGTAATCAATGGCGTCTATACATAGTAGTAATTTCATTTGTTTGCTCACAATCTTCTAGCCTGAGCGGTTGAAGGGTTAATGTCGTGGCGGTTTGTATTATACATTTACAAAATTATTTTTAGTTTATGAGAAATCTGAATATAGATTGTTCAGTATCTGATTCCAATAGTTTTTACAGCAAGTTCTATTTTTTCGTACGTACGTATTTTTTAAATAATTAAATAATATACACAATTCCCAACTTGACTTTTTAGACAAACTATAATATACAAGTCACGGCAGATCATAGCGGGGATTAGGTTATGAATTTTGTACATAGATTCTTTACTTAAAAATATTAGACACGTTTTTCGGGTTTTGCATATAATACTACAATTAATGTTGTATATTATATAGGCATAAAGCAGAGCATAATCAGCCAGGACAGAGCTCCGGCGGGATCTCATGGTGAAATGGCGCCAACGACTATCGCAACCCAGTGCTGGGCACGCCATAATCATGGCGGTAAGTCCCCTCTTTGAGGCGTGGCTGGAAAGACCTCACGGCGTCCTTACCTTCCGCGTGACGCAGGTTCTCACCGGACATGGTTAGTTCGGGAGGTTCCTGTTCCAAATTAAAGCGGAAGTGACGCCCGGGTGTCGCCATTGTGCGGAATGCCCGGAGGACACGGTGGAGCACACAGTCGAGGTGTGCCCCGCTTGGGCGGAGCATCACCGTGCCCTCGTGGGGGCGATCGGCAGCGGAGACCTCTCGCGCCGGGCCTTGGTTGAGGCCATGGTCCGGAGCGACGAGGAGTGGCAGGCGGTCGCCGACTTCTACGAAACAGTAATGCTCGCAAAGGAGGAGGCCGAACGCATCAGGCAACGGCGTTATCGCCGCCGCCGCCGCCGGCGCCGGGATACTGATCCCGATTTCCGGCCACCGTAGGCGCGGGCTTGCTGACGGTAAGCAATGGGTAGCTCGCTGTCCGGCCGTCCGGTAACTGTCCGGACCAAGCCCAAGTCGTCGACGGCGCGCACTGTTCCCGCGCGCCTCAAGGAGTTGTCAGCAACAGCAGGGACTCAGCCGGGTCGAAGCCTACTGGGGCTAGGGTTATCCGAAAGGGAACTCGAGCCCCGGTATGAATGCTAGAAGGAACGGGGTGGGCTTTAAGTCAGTAAGAGTCTGACACTATCTCCCGCTCCGCCCAAGAGCGGGTGTTGTAAAAAAAAATAATGATTTTAATGAAATGAAATAATAAAATATCCAGCTAATTTAAGAAGGCACTTCAATAAAACACTCAAGAGGCAAGTATCAACATAAAGTGGCCACATTTACAGCATAACAACTCTTGTGTGGGGTCCAGCTATTATACAAATTTGCCGGGCAATAAAGAATATTTATGAAGGCACCTTTGCACTGTAATTACCTACGTAGAAGAACAATTTATATGTAAAACAGGTATTGTAATGTTGGCTGGTCCAACGTTGGTGTAAATACCGGGTACGGTGTATCGATAACGGTCAGATTATTGGTTGCAGTCGGGTAAGTGGAGAGTCAGGTGTGCTGAAAAGTATGGTTCTGGGTTTCACGTGATTTATTTGATGGAGGTTCAATTTGGTGGTTGTTTTATAGAAATACGTTTAGGCTCAGAACAAACGGGCAACCGACCATTGCCATCGGTGGCTGCAAGGCCCGATCTAAGGGGGGCGAGTCGGGCATTTGCCTTTGCTGTTTAAGACATTTATTTCTCAAAAAGAATACAATTCACTTAATATGAGAAATACAAGTTATTCTTAACTAATAAATACGTTGACATAAGAAATGTTGGTACTCAAATAAACTAGTAAGTATTTTTATCCACAAAAATTCGCTTCCAAAATCATGCGGGTAACAAGTTCAAATTTGCTGTATTAGTGAACTCATTACGTATCGTTTCCTAAAGGCAAGACGATAGCAATTACATATTTTTAATTGTACTTACTTTGACGCTCATAATGATACTGAACAACATTCCACAAAAGTTTCCTGAAAAGTTTTTTTGTGGAATGTTGTTCAGTATCGGCTACTGAGCTAGCCCTTAAAGTTTGTGGAGGGCTGTCCCTTACACCTTGTCTATCCATATAGTTGCTTCTATATTTTTAATACGTGCGATACGTAGATCATCTAACGGTTAACTCTTTGAATGTCGTAATTAGAAACACAATAGAAAGACAATTACCTTATGTCGGACAGTGTAACTTAAGACATTCGAAAGGTTAACTGCGCTGGAGGTGGAGCAGTGTGACAGTGGCGGGTGTGCGCGTTTTGTGTAGCTCGTAGCGACCACACGTGGCGACTCACGGACACTGTTGTAGCGAGTGGCCGCCATCGGCTACACGTGTGCGGCGCGTCTGTAGAAAATATATGAAAAAGTGTGTTGAGTCGCTGTCGCTGGCCACCGGTGGCTGTGGTTGATGGCCCGTTTGCGCCGAGCCTTAGGTGTACTAATAAGTTTCCGCTGTTCATAATAAACAATTAGGAATTGTTTTGAAAGAACAGTACTTTATGATTTATTCAAAGTACTTTTCAACACATTTGCTCGAAAACCCGCTCTTATCCCTACCAATGTATTTATTATTATTTTATCTAGCCTTATAGATCTGAGCTTAAATGGATGTCAATTCGCCAGAGAAGAAATGTGCGCGCACTGACTACACTTTTCTCTCTGCTCAACTCTCCCACGCCTCCATCCTATCTCATAACTCACTTTCAATTTCTTTGTTCTTCACACGCAAGGAATCTGTGTTCTTCAAACAATCTCCTTCTGCTCTGTCCTTCTCATACTTCAGATTTTGTTCATTCTTCCTTCTATATACAGTCCATCCTTCTGTGGAATCCGCTTCCTCTCGATATCAGGACGGCCGAAAGTCGGTATGCATTTAAGCGGAAGTTGTGGAATCATTTTCTACACCAATAGCAGAATCGTCTCAAAACTTCTGTCCTTACTTTATATATATATATATATTATATTAAATATATATGTATGTGTATTTTATCTATAATTATGTATAATTTTTACTCTTGTTTTAATACCAAAATGTTCTTTTTGTGCGCCTACCATATTGTCTCTTCACCACCCTAGGTTAACTGGTAGAGAATGCCTGAGGCATTAAGTCCGCCTACGTACTTTGTGTTGCATGAAGATTAAATAAATAAATAAATACTGTCCCACTGCTGGGAAAAAGCTTCCCTCAATTTCTTCTAATGTACCAATGCAGTGGCAAATGAAAAATTAGCAATGGGTAGCTCGCCGTCCGACTGTCCGGTAACCGTCCGAACCAAGCGATTGTGCGAAAGTGAACTCCAGGGCCCTGGAGCGAAGGCAAAGAAGGAATTAGTGGGTTTTAGACAGCAAAAATCTGCACGCCCACCCACACTTAGGGTGGGAGAAGTCATAAGATGATTTCCCGCCTTGAAAAAAAGTGTCTTAAGGGTTAGTTGGCTTCGGTCCCTCGTTTACCTTCCAAAGGTCCAGGACCCCGGATTTTGGAAGAATTTATGTTTCTTCTTTTCTCTCGCTGTAAGTTTCGACTACCGTAATTAGAGACACAACAGAAAGACAATGAGAGAGCGAACGCCGGCGTTCGCTTGGGGCACAAAATAGATAGGTACAAAAGTCAATCTACATACAAAGCGTGCTCGAGCAACGCACACATAAAAACCGCTCACGGACACGATATCTCGGAGCGTCTCGATCCACTCGTCGAACAGTTCCGGCTCAAACGCTCATTAGTGTGCGTCCACCGAGCGTAGGTATAAAAAGAGAAGTACATACATGAGATTGTCTTCTGTATAGATAGGCATATCTATTTTGTAAATCATTACTCCAGGGCTTGTAAAGCTCCATTACTTGCTACAGTTGATTCTTGCTCCAAAAAGTTACAGTATCATTTAGTTAATGGGTCGGACACTGCTCACTGAACAAACCCTTCTTGACAATGAATATCACGGATAGCCATCTGTGTAGAAGATGCGTGGAGTCAGAGGAAACTGTCGCGCGCGTACCCCTAGAGTGCACGCTTCTTCTCTGCCGGTATCACTCTTGACTGAGTGGTCGTGGTCTTCACTTCAGGTATTGGTGGCAAGCTTCACAACATGCCACCACTCCTCTCCGATGGCCGCCTTCTTCGTGCATTCGTGTAGTGATGATGACTCATTCACTGTAACTTTATATCTGGTCAGCCCACCTCATAAGCGATCTTCCTCATGGCCTGGTACCCTCAACCTTTCCCTAGATCACGAGTCGCTCAATAGCCACCTCTCCCCTCAGCGGCATACGTGACCAAAAAAGGTGAGGATAGGTACGAGTGTAAAGCCGTCAGCAAAATGAGAACACGAACCTTGGTAGCCTCAAATTCACTCTTAGACGAGCAGACTGAAAAGACTCATCTACTTTTGGAGTGAGATGGGCTGGTTGAAGTCAAGACTGCCAAGAACTAAGTACGAAAACCAGACCACAATAGATAAATGGGTCATTCCAGTTAAAAATGGTACACGATTGCACGTTATATCCATGTTTTATCAGGTAACTCCCAAAGGCTAGAATTTTCAACACAAAAATGCAGTACTGCAGCGTTTTTGTGTTGCAAATTGTTACTACACCTTTGGGAGTCCAAAACTAATTAGATTTACAACGGTTGAACCTGCCTGGTAATTTTTATTGTTGAGCATGAGGACTTTCACTGACTAAAACCTACCAGTGACTTATGTCGTGGGCTTGCGGACGGCGAGAAATGGGTAACTCACAATCCGAACCGAGTCCAAGTCGTTGACGGCGGGTAGTGTTCCACGCGCGCGCGCCTCAAGGAGACGCTAGCAAAACCGAGCAGGGTCTGGAACGAAGGTAAAGGAGGAACATAGGAGTGGGTTTTAGTCAATAAAAGTCTGACTTGCCTTCTCGAGAGGGAGAAGTAATTGGATCATTTCTCACCTGAAAGATGGACTGGATTGTTGGAATCAAGTGTCCCAACAGGGGTAACCTTGCTAGTTTCAATCCGTGTAGACAGCGGTTGTAAACCATAACCTTCAAGGTCCGTGGTTGGTAAGCGCGTTTTCTCAAACGCAGTGACTGATTTGCGAACGTGTTGGCGTGTGGTTTACATCCATGTAGCCGCAACAGAAATCAAACGCCAACCAAGGTCACATTGGTTGGAACAGTAGATTGCAACCCTTGGCGCTATATTTCACCGGGACACCATGGTGGTGCGATCAGTTGCGGCGCCGTAAGCTACCAGCTCCCGGTGAAATATACCCCTAAGCTACCAAACTAGACACCTTACAGACACCAGAGTCGCGACAAGTACGAGTTGGTCGTGCAACCAAACGGATAGGTACCAGTAATCTTAGCCGAATTGATTATCTGTAATTGTAAACGCTAGTCGAAAACAAATCAATATGATAACATCATCTCAACGTTAAATCACATGATCAGAATAAACGAATAGGAAATTCGAAGCCAAGTTTACATCGTCCAAAATAATAGAATGAAATGTTATCGTTTCTACAATGTCCAACTTTGCTACGTCCTTTGTTATACAAACGCTACATTGTAGAACGAGCGGCCAACTCAGGCGCGTCAACATGGCTACCAACTTATCGTTTTCTACAACTGCTGACATCGAGGCGTTACCGAATGGAGAACGGAATTGGACACGAATCGTTTGTAGGAGGGTAGGTGAGGAACTCTCTATAGAGCTGTATACATTTTGTTGGTGACGGCGATTGGTCGTGCCGCCATAGTGTCTTGGTAAAATATAGAAAAAAAAACCTGTGACCCTTTTTTTTTTTTTTTTTTTTTTTTTTTTTTTCGATGGGAAAAATCATCTTATGACAACCCCCGCTCTTGGGCGGAGCGGGAGATAGTGTCAGACTCTTACTGACTAAAAAACCCATCCCGTTCCTTCAAGCCTTCATACCGGGGCTCGAGCGCCCTTTCGGATAACCCTGGCCCCAGTAGGCTTCGACCCGGCTGGGTCCCTGCTGTTGCTGACAACTCCTTAAGGCGCGCGGGAACAGCGCGCGCCGTCGACGACTTGGGCTTGGTCCGGACAGTTACCGGACGGCCGGACAGCGAGCTACCCATTGCTCACTGTCCGCAAGCCCGCGCCTACGGTGGCTGGAAATCGGGATCGGAATCCCGGCGGCGGCGAGAGCGCCGTTGCCTGATGCGGTCGGCCTCCTCCTTAGCGAGCATTACTGCTTCGCAGAAGTCGGCGACCGCCTGCCACTCCTCCTCGCTCCGGACCATAGCCTCGACCAAGGCCCGGCGCGAGAGGTCTCCGCCGCCGATCACCCCCACGAGGGCACGGCGATGCTCCGTCCAAGCAGGGCACACCGCGATTGTGTGCTCCACCGTGTCCTCCGGGCGTTCCGCACAGTGGCGACACCCGGGCGTCACTTCCGCTTTAATTCGGAACAGGAACCTCCCGAACTTGCCATTTCCGGTGAGGACCTGTGTCATGCGGAAGGTAAGGACGCCGTGAGGTCTTTCCAGCCACGCCTCAAAGAGGGGACTTATCGCCATAATTGTGGCGTGCCCAGCACTGGGTTGCGATAGTCGCTGACGCCATTCCACCATGAGATCCCGCCGGAGCTCTGTCCGCCATGCCGCGACCTGTCGCGGCAGAGGACTTTCACCCCGGCGTTGCATCTCCACGCGCATGTCGTGCATGTGTGCAAGGACTGTTGCCTCCAGATCCCACGGTGGTAGGCCAGCCAGAAGGCTCGCCGCTTCGCGGGAAATCGTGCGGTAACCCCGCACCATCCGAATTGCCATGACCCTCTGGCAGGCGTTTAGTATGGCCGCCGGTTGCTTTTTCAGCAACGGCGCCCACACCGGCGCCCCGTAGAGGGCCATGGACCGAACGATCCCCGCGTAGAGCCTCCGGCAGGAGGCGTCTGGACCCCCAAGGTTGGGCAGGAGCCGCTTGAGCGCAGCCCCAGTCCGGTTCAGTTTGGGAGCCAGACGTCGGAAATGCTCCACGAAATTCCACCGACTGTCGAGGACGAGTCCCAGGTACTTCATCGTCGACCCGACACCGATGTGAACTCCTCCTACCGTTAGTTGGGAACTCATTGGCGGCGCGTTCCGAGAGCGGCGACCGTGAAAGCACATCGCCTCGGACTTGTGCAGCGCCACCTCGAGTCCCAACTCCTGGATCCTATCAACGACTATCGCGACCCCGCGTGTCGCTAGAGCGACCGCCGCCTGGTACGACTCTCCCTGCGCTAGAACCAGCGTGTCGTCTGCGTAGCAAACCACGCTGACCCCGTCAGGGAGGTCGCCCCGCAGCACGTAATCGTACCCGATGTTCCACAAGGGTGGCCCTAGGACCGACCCCTGCGGAACACCGCACGACATCTCCCGACGTTTCCAGTCTTCCTGGTGACCGGGGTAGACAATGTACCTGTCCGACAGGTAGGCCTCGACTACTCGACAGAGGTATTCGGGCACCCGGTGGTACCGGAGTGCCCTCCGGATCGTACTCCAGGGCAGGGAATTGAAGGCGTTGGCAATGTCCAAAGACACTGCCACGACACACCTACCCTGGGACACCGCATCCCCCGTCGTGAGGGCTCGCACGCGCATGATGGCGTCCACCGTCGAGCGCATCCTGCGAAAGCCGAACTGTCCGTCCGAAAGGTCCGGCCCTACCCGTGAAAGGCGCGCGACGAGGCGGCTCGCAATCACTCTTTCAAAGAGCTTGCCCACCTCGTCGAGCAGCACAATGGGCCGGTACGCGGACGGAGAGTCCGCAGGGCGCCCTGGCTTCGCGATAAGGACCAGTTTCCCCGTCTTCCAGCGAAGTGGGAACTGGCCCCTCTCCAAGCATGCGCTGAAGAGCCCTCTCAGTCGAGGCCCGAGAGCCTCCATGGCCAGGACCCAGGCTTTCCCAGGCAAGCCATCGGGTCCTGGGGCGGCGTTCTTGGCACTCAGCCTTTGCACCGCCACTCTCATCTCTACCTCGGTCACCTCTGGAGCATTATTGTCGTCGTCGCTATTGCGGTCCGCGTCAGACACCGCTGGCGGAGGCGGAGCCATGGGCGGGGGGGAGTGTTCCCCTCGCGCAGGGAACAGAGCGCTTACCACACCCTCCACGAGTTGGGGCCGGAGACTCTGAGTCAACGGGGGAGCCCAGGGGCGCAGTTTCTCCCGTACCAATTTGTACGGGCGCCCCCACGGGTCCGCGTTCAGAGACCCCAGCCACACGTCGCGGGCCTCGAGTTTGGCCCGCTTAATCTCCGCTCGGAGGGTGTGTTTTGCCTCTCTGTAACCTTCGTACAGCTCCGCCTCTCTGGCCTCCGCATCCGGCGAGCGGATGCGGCGCCTGCAGTATCTGGCGTACCGGCGTCGCGCGTGATTGCACGTGTTGCGCAGTGCAACGATTTCCGGCGACCACCAGCACACCTGGCGCTTAGCACGTCCTGGACGGACTCGGGGCATTGCCGCATCGCAAATTTGCGACATGGCCTCCCGGAACCACTCCGCCTCGACGTCGATATCGACAGGCCTGTCCGGTGCTTGCACCCAGGCCTGTACCGTCGCGGCTTCCAGGAGGAGCTCCCGGTCCATCTGCTTAAGCGCCCACCGCGGACCGCAAGGGCTCTGTCGGACCGGCGCGGCCGAGGTTTCGGCGGAGACGTCCAACCGGATGTACCGGTGGTCGGAGTACGTCTCCACCTCCTCCATAACGCGCCAGCCAACGACACGCGGCGACAGAGCGGGGCTGGCGAACGAAAGGTCCACCACTGATTCACCCCGCCTCCGCACCAACGTGGGGACAGAACCCCGGTTCAGGACGACCAGGCCCAGCTCCAAGGCCCAGTCCTCCACCATCCGACCCCGTGTGTTCGTGCGCCGGGAACCCCAAGCCGTATTCCAGGCGTTGAAGTCCCCGCAAACGACCACGGGGAGGGTACCAAACCCAGCGACGACGGCACTTAGCTCCATAAGGGAGACATGGAGTTCGTCGGGAGTTCTGGTCGGGGACAGGTAGACGCCTACCACTGCAATGTCCCCGACCCGTGCTGCCACGCAACCCCGTCCCCTCGCAACAGCCTCGAGGGGCGGGGTACCGGCGGCGGCCGACGAAATTAGCGTCACCGAGCCGTCTAGGTCCTGAACCCAGCGGGGATGGACGTAGTACGGCTCGGAGACGACGGCGACATTGATCGACCACTGCGCCATGCTCTGGAGCAACAGATCCTGAGCGGGGGCGCAGTGGTTGATGTTCGCCTGGAGGAGACGTAATGGTGTCCTTATTGACATTCCATTACAGTCTCCTCCTGGGCCCCCTGTGAGGGCACTGCCACGGCGGGAGCGGCGGCGACAGCGGCGGCAGCCAAGGTGGTGGCTGCGGCGGTGAGGACGTCAGGGTGGATGGGCCTGACCTTGCCCTTGGCCTTGGCAGGGGGGTCGCAGGACCTGCCCCCAGCCCGGTGGTCGGCCGGCTTGCCTGCAGAGCCGCACTGCTACGCATGTGCGGCTTTGCACGGCATTCAACGGCCTTGTGCCCTGGCTGTCCGCACTGGTGGCAGCGGTCACTGCGGTCCTCTGCGGCGCAATAGGCCCCCACGTGGTGCCCCACGTGACAGCGGTAGCACCGCAGAGGTTTGGGTTCCAGCATCTTGACTTGGGCCGAAACCCAACCCACCAATAGCCTTCGGCCCTCGGTCGTGATGGCCTTGGCCGCCGACACGGGGCAGCTCACCGTAACGGCTCGCATGCCCGTGCTGTCAGCGCGGATGGTGCCCACCCGGACCTGATCGGTCGTGCACCCTCCCGCCCTGACGATGGCGGCCACCACTTCCTCCACCCTAACGGAGTCGTCCAGACCCATAATGCGCATGTCGATGCACTTGGTGGGTCTGGACACTCGGGCCTCTTCGACATCTAAGGACGCCCTAATCCTTTCGGCCAGGGCGTCAGCGGCTTGTCCACTGTTCGCACCTGGGACCTCCAGGATTCGGGCTCCGGTTGCGGTGCGCCTCATACGGAAGCCCCCTGAGGCTCCGTATTCGTCGAGGTGGCCCACCACCGCCTCTTTCGCCTTTGCCATGACCATGTCATAGTTCACGCCCTTCTTTTCCGCAGCTGGCTGCAGTGTGATCACTACAGCTGCGGAAGTCGGGGCGCGAAGTCTGGCTGCCATGGCCCGCTTCTTGCGATCTTTTCGCTGCCTTCTTTTCTTGGCCGCCCTAGCCGCCTTGCTCGCCTTCTTTTTGGCGCCGACTACCGTCCACTCGGCGCCAGCCGAGGGGTCTTCGGGCGGAGGAGGCGGCAGGCGCGACCTAGTCGCCGCCGCGGCAGGAGGCCTCGCCGGTTTGGTGGCAGCCGCCACCCTATCCTTCGGGGGAGGGGCAGGCTTCCCCTGCCGCTGCCGCTGCTTGGCCGCTGGGACCGGCCTCGCAGGCTTCGACGCCGTAGCCATGTGCCTGGCCTGCTCTGACGGGCTCGCCCTGGGTGCTGCAGTTGTGGCCGCGGTGACGGCGGCGTACGATGCCGTCCTCTTCTGGCCGGAGGCCGCGAGAGGGGGGCGCAGGACAATGCCCTCCAACACAGAGAACTGGCTCTGGATCCGTTCCTGGAACTGCTGCTGCTGTTTCTGCTGCTGTTCCCGGAAGGCAACCAGCTCCTGCCGCAGCAGGGAGACGACGTCACTCTCCGCCTGGGGCGAGGGCCGGGATCGGCCCTGCTCCTGCCTGCTCCCCCCTTCGGGAGGAGAGCCCTGGAGAGTGGCCACGGCTGCCTCGAGCTGGCCAAACCTCCCGCTGAGGGTTCGCTCGTAGGGCTCGAAGACGAGCCCCAGTGCCCCCTCAATCGAAGCGTTGGCCAGCTCGACGGAGCGTTTTTTGGCCACCCTCTCCCTCTTATTGGCAACGCTAGTGATAGCGGCTGCCAAACCTGTGACCCTTCAGTAACCATTGACTCTTTCGAATATTCCAGCAACTTGGCAACCAAGCTTGGCAATAAATTATATTATCACGATATTCAGTACCATTTCGAAGTACAGGTGGACGCAATTCTCCTAAAATAATCTCATAATCGTTCTCTATGGCACCCAGGGGACGCTATCGGGCAAATTCGACGTATTTTGGAATCGAAATAAAGCTTAGTTGCATGGCACCAGTAAGTACCGTTAAAATTGACATTATTAATTGTTGTTTTGTTTGCGATTTATACGTTGTAAGTTTAGGTTGAGTAAGAAGTAGTTTTTGTGTTTATATTGTTTTTTTTTATATTTTTGATTTTTTTTTTATTTATTATACAGTTTACTAGCGATCTAGTTAGGTGATAAACACACGAATAGAAGCATTACAACTTTATTTTTTGTATTTGTTCAGAATCAGTATCTTGATCAATACTAATAATTTTTACACCATGTTCATTAAAATACAAAAAACCAAAAAAGGTTTTTATAATTCAATGACCATGTTATATTTTTTCCCAAAAATATTTAAAAAGTTCATAAGTTGGACACCACCGAAATGAAGTACAAAACAGATCACCGCAGTCATAACAGACATTAGGTAGCAGCGCTTAGCTGGATATGGGAGGAAAACTACACCTAAGTCGTCTGGGTGGCCCGGTGACCATGTATTCAATTCAATTCAAATTCAATTCAAAATCATTTATTTCAAATAGACCATTTGAAGGCACTTTTGAATAGTCAAATGTCGGTCAGTCCAAGAAAAGTGAAGCTAAATTGCACGTACCAAACAGTACGTCTCTATGGAGAATAACGTGCAAGAAACTTTTTTAAATCATATTATGTGTTACATATAATGCTTGATTACAAATTTTCATGTTGCTTCTATTGTGTTAGCACAATGTAGATAATAAAATAAAAATAAAAAATAATAATAATTAAAAGATACAAAGTGCCTAACCTAAGCCACTGGCAGCTAAGAGATGACCAGTCTCAATTGACGGCAACCGTTCACGAGCATGACGCGTGTATCAGCCCCACTTAGCTCAAACATTTTTAAGGAAACCGAATGACCCAATAACAATATTTAAATCGCCAACCACCTGGTTCAAAAAAATCACTAAGTTATAAGCCCGATATGGTACCTACCATAACGGGCTTTTTTATGGTGGGAAAAATCATGCATTGACATCCCCCGCCCTTGGGCGGAGCAGGAGATAGTGTCAGACTCTTACTGACTAAAAGACCCACCCCGTTCCTTCTAGCCTTCATACCGAGGCTCGAGCGCCCTTTCGGATAACCCTGGCCCCAATAGGCTTCGACCCGGCTGGGTCCCTGCTGTTGCTGACAACTCCTTGAGGCGCGCGGGAACAGTGCGCGCCGTCGACGACTTGGGCTTGGTCCGGACAGTTACCGGACGGCCGGACAGCGAGCTACCCATTGCTCACTTTCACAATACAGTTTTGAAATTTTGTACATAGATTCTGTACATAAAAATACTAGAAAGGTGTTTCAGGCTTCGCATGTATTAAAAATAAGGGTTTATATAATTCTTCTGTACCTAAATTTGTCAACTAACTCCGCTTAATCGGTTGACAGATTTTAAAGCACTAGTCAGGACTAGTTCTGGTCTATTTTGAGTTTGACGGCCCCATCGGTCGCCCCAGGGAGTAGGACATCGATAAAAAATTCCACCTCGAAAAAGAAAACTAATACTTCATCATCATCATTATCATTTCAGCCGAAAGACGTCCACTGTTGGACATAGGCCTCCCCCAAGTGGCGCCACAATGAACGGTCCTGTGCGTCTCGCATCCATTAGATTCCTGCGACCTTTACCAACCAGGTCTTCGGCCAACCTTGTAGGAGGCCTTTCGACGCGACGTCTTCCGATACGAGGTTGCCATTCCAAAACCTTTCGGCCCCAACGGCCGTCTGTTCAAATTCTTGCCTGGAAGTAACCTATTCACGACCCCCAGCTCAAGTCGTCGACGATGCGTGGTCTTCCACGCGTGCCTCGTGGAGATGTCAGCAAAATCGCAGGGACCCAGCAGGGTCAAAGCCTACTAGGGCCATGTGTTCGCTTCTGCAAGGAAAACCCGGGGTCTGGGAGGAATATAGGAGTGGGTTTTAGTCAGTAAAGGCCTGACATCCTGCTCCGCCCTAGAGCGAGTGAAGGAGCTATCCGGAAACACAAAAACCATTGTCCTAGTCAAGGAAAAGGGACCTGAAGGACAAAGTGTACTTTCAGTAGCGAAAGTCTGACGTGCCTTCCGGCTCGACCATAGTGCGGGAGAAGTCAATGTATGATTTTCCACCTAAAAAAAATACCTAATTTCCACAAATACCTATTAATACTGTAATATGGAAATATTGTAACTACAATCACTTTTTTAAAAGAGTAACCATGGAGTTTCTTGCCGGTTCTTCTCCATAGGAAACGACCAATTTCGAACCGTGCACTAGCTTCTGACGTTTTATAAGTTCCCATGTAGGTCTATGTGATATAAAAAACTTTTGACTTTTGAAAATGTGTACTAATTATCGACACAAGGTAATTAGCGTCCTACTTATGCGCCACTACTCAGTTTGACCGGCAGCAAAGCGGCCGGTCAAACTAAAGTACATACCGGTAAATGCACATAATTGTTTCATTTGCAACCGATTGCTTTCCAATTACGATGGCAATTGTTTTGGAAGTTTGTGATTATGGTTATCTTAGTTTAATAGATGCATTACCACGAGCTCTTAATGCGATCCATTTGACGACCTAAACTGAATTATAATAATATTTTTTTTTTTTCAAAAAGCTTAAAGAAAAGAAAAGAAAAACTATTTTAAAGAAAGAAAAACTATTTTATTTGGCATACACACTCGTAGATACACACAATGTAGTAACAACATGTAGACACTAATAAATTATTATAAAAAAAAAAAAAAACACAACTAGCAATGTGTGTTTCACGGCGGCGCCAAATAGGTCCAGTTCAGCAATAATGCCAGACAACTACATGGTAGTTGCCTGACGCTGGTTTTCTACTGAACCTTATTTCGAGTGTACGATTTAAATTGGTTTATTTTTAGTACTCAGTTAGGTATTAGTGATAAGGTGTAGTGTAAATAATAAATAAATTTGTGTGCAATGTACAAAATATATCAAATTTAAAAGATTAATGACAAAATAAATAAATAACTCTGTCTGATCATACATGCGCAAATAAAAAAACCAGTTTTGAAGCGACTCAGTCACAAAACACCGCCACGCCCGTCAGCTTGCGCAGTGTAAACAGGACGCCAATTCATTGTGCCTAGGGCAGCTAGGCGCAATGGACGAATTGCCAACAGCGCGAAATGTAAAAACAAAATAAAATTTAAAAAAATAATAATACTTCGGGTACTTTGGAAATAAAAAAGAAATATCGCAATGCAAAAACCGTGAGTTTCTTAATCTATCAGTTGAGTGAATTTTAGTGTTAAAGAAAGAAGTGGAAAAAAATAAAGATACGTATTTCGGCAGAAAGGTGAGTGTCGTTTGTTTATAGTGGTAACTATTTGAATAAACCAAAGTGTAAGATGTATATGAATTTAATAAATAATAGTTTTTTTTTTTTCTTAGTTGCGGCTCACAATGGCTGCCGTGTCCTCAGACTGAGTGGCGACGGTGACACAGAATGCAAGTACTGGATGCAAGTAGGCCAGACACATAGGGTAAGTCAGCATGAAAATAAGTAAATACAGCAAAATAATATTTTTTAAAACTATAAAGTTATAAAGTAACCTGTCCTTCGTTTCTCACAGGTCTCCCAAGCACACGGGAACACAGAACAGGTGTCGTCACGACACGACAGAATGAGATGAGCAGACAGCGGTGCCCAAGGAACTTACATCACCCACAAGCCGTAGATATACATACGCTATTTTTATATCTTCGTGCGTCCTATTCAACACATGTCTTACTAATGAAATATTTAAGTTAAAATCCACTAGATAGATATTTTATATAAATGAGACGTTAAGAGCGACCATATCCAGTTTCCTTTGCGCATCTATCAGGTACTGCCGTAAACGCGTTCTGAACGTATGGATAGTGCCCAGTACTCTTATAGGAGGAGGAATATTATTCCACACCTTGCTAGCAGCGTATCTGAAACTGCCTCTGAAAGCCGCTGTTCTATGAGACTGGGTTGAGAGTTGTTGCGCACAAAGCCTGGGCGCGCATTCCCGTCTACTAGCCATCCAGCTGAGCTTGTCGTACAAGTACCTCGGTTTCTTAGTCTTGACGACGCCAAAAAGAAGACAGGCTAAATGTAACTTTCGCCTTGATTTCATTTTTAGAATATACTGTTTGTTAAGAAAGGGGGTGATATGAGTTCTAGGGGGAACTGTATAACAGAAACGAGCGCATGCATTTTGGACTCTCTGTATAAGCCTGTCGGTTCGAGCCAGCAAGCGTGGGCCGTAAACCGTATCAGCGTAATTTAGTTTCGATAGAACAAGGGTTTCGACCAACTGCTCGCGGAGCTTCTCCGACAAGAAAGGTCTCATCTTATACAGCAGTTTCAGGCGATAAAAGCAATTTCTAACGGAGTCAGCCACGTGCTTCTCAAACCTCAGACCGCTGTCCATACGCAACCCCAGGTTTCGCGCCTCATTAACTCGTTCAATAGGCTCACCCATAAGAGTCAAACTTAAGCTAGTGGGCAGCTTCTTCAACTGCTGCTTCGTACCAAACAAAATATATTTGGTTTTCACTGGGTTTAACGTCAGACAGTTCTCATTCGCCCAGGTGGAGATTCTTTCTAGATCGTCGTTTAGATCTCTAATGGCTGAATCGTAGTCCTCTGGTTTAAAAGACAAATACAATTGAACGTCATCCGCATAGATGTGGTACTTGCATTTCTGAAGGCACTTTATTATGTCTGCACAGTAAATAATAAAAATAATCGGACCCAAAATTGATCCCTGAGGAACTCCTCTCTCTATTGCAGAAAGAGCTGAAGTCAAGGTGGTACCGTCCGCCAAGCGTAATTCTACGAGTTGCTTTCTGTCACCGAGGTAGCTTTGGAACCACTGGATGGCATTATCGTCAAACCCATAATATTTTAACTTCGAAATTAGTAATGAAACATTGATACAGTCGAAAGCACGAGAAAAATCAAGAAGTACCACCAGTGAACACATGCCATTATCTTGAGCTGACAGAATGTTGTCGGTAACGTCCAGCAACGCCGTAGAAGTACTCCGCTGTTTCCTGAAACCAGATTGTAGGTCAGGTAACAACTCGTTTTCTTCCAAAAACCGAGTCAATTGACGGCACACTACCTTCTCCATTACCTTCGAAAGACATGGTAGGATACTTATTGGTCTCAAATCTTTTACCTCTATAGGGTTAGGACTCTTGGGAATGGGCCTGACTATAGCAGTTTTCCATTGGTAAGGAAACTGAGATGTCCACATGGAGCAATTAATAATATCCGTTATAGTAGGTAAAGTGTGAGGTAAGGTTAGGGTAAGCATACTCAGGGTTATCTGGTCATAACCTTCAGCGTTAGACTTATGCTCAGTGATAATCCGTGAGACGTCGTTTTGATCCACCGGGGCAAGTGTGAATGTTGCTTCGCAATATCTGTTGGACTCATAAAAAGATATAAGCGACGGGCTGGCTACCGGGTTGCCTGGAACTTTCAGAAATGTACTATTTATTAGGTCAGGGTTTCTAAAATGTGGAGGAAGCTCTTGTCCTTGCTTTGAAGGTACAAAAGTTGACTTAATATTCCTCCATAGCAATTTAGGATTTTTTATCTTATTATTAATATTGTGCTTGAAATACGCTACTTTTTCATGATACAGGGAACTTTCTACCAGAGACTTTAACTGCTTATAATACCTTTTTTTTTGCTCATTTTTGGTTTTCCTATATACAGCTAATGCCTTATCTCGTAGGGTCATCATGAACTTTAAAGTGTCCGTAATCCAGGGATGCGCTTTTTCCCTAATAATACAAGTTTTAATTGGCGCGTGAATATCAAACAAGGAGGTTAAGCGATTATTAAAAAAGTCGACCATTTCATTAACGTTTTTAAATTCCAAGCTTAAAGGCCAAGCGCCCGAAAAGTGCCATAAAACAGTGATTTTTTGAGGCCTACTCCTCCGTAACGGCTAGGTCAATTGGTTTGAAAAAAAAAATATGTTTATTATAGATTCATGAACAATAATATCAACATTTGATTTTTTCGTACAATTAATACTTTTGTCAAAAAAAAAAAATTAGCAATTTCGCAACTTTTCGCAACTTTTCCCTACTCCTTCGAAACGGCTTGGACCTTTAGAAACATTTTTACACATAAAAATTGGTGGTTAAATATCCTTCAAAGTGAACATTGCTTATGTAAATCAATCAATATCTCGCAGAGAAAATGGATTTGAAGCGCTTTCCGGGCGCTGCTGGCCGCAAATAAATGCACAGATTTGCGTACTGCCGCCTAGGCGAGTGCGAGAGTTGCGTTCACATAATTTCGGTCAGATGGTTCAAAGGACTATACGCCTTAAGACTATGATTACAGGTACAGTTAGGCAAGATAATTTGAGGACATTTCAGTTAGCTTCTGTAACTGAGCTAGGCAATGCCTATGTCGGTATGCATTTAAGCGGAAGTTGCGGAATCATTTTCTACACCGATAGCAGAATCGTCTCAAAACTTCTGTCCTTACTTTATATAAATATATATATGTAGTATTTATATTATATTAAATATATATGTATGTGTATTTTATCTATAATTATGTATAATTTTTACTCTTGTTTTAATACCAAAATTTTCTTTTTGTGCGCCTACCATATTGTCTCTTCACCACCCTAGGTTGACTGGTAGAGAATGCCTAAGGCATTAAGTCCGTCTATGTACTTTATGTTGCATGAAGAATAAATAAATAAATGCCTGTATTACGGCTATCAGTGCTATTTCCCCTAATTTTATACAATAATATGCCAACAAAGTGAATGTTCTGTACAATTTGTGTAGATAACAATTTTTGAATGATTTTCTTATAATTATTTACGAAGAAAAGTGAATAATGTAAGTAATGTCCTCTTCTTTGTGTTTAGCTATATGTGCGTGTGTGATGCATAGGAGGGTGTGTTTTTTTTTTATTTTTTTATTGGCCATTGAGCCGTTAGCGACTATTCTGCCAGTGTCGGAGGGTGTGTTGATTGGTATGTAATTTATGTGAAGATTCTGTGGTGTGGAGTGTGAATGGATGTAATGGTGAGTGAGTGTGTGAGTTTTTAGTTTAATCTCTTTTAGCAAATTTATATTTAACCCATCATTATTATTACCTACCGCACAACAATCATATATCAATGACTGGCCTGTTGGTCTAGTGGTTAGTGACCCTGACTGCTATGCCGGAGGTCGTGGGTTCGATTCCCACCCAGGACAAATGTTTGTGTGATGAGCATAATCATTTGTTCTGTGTCTGGGTGTAATTTATCTATAATATGTATGTATTTAGACATATATAAGTATCTATGTTTATCAGTTGTCTAGCACCCATAACACAAGCTCTGCTTAGCTTGGGACTAGACGGCGTTGTGTGGTAATTGTGGAATATATAAAAAAAAAATCTGTAATTGCTCCGTTTCTTCGTAACTCAGTTTCTGCAAGTATTCGATTTTTTTTTTAAAGGTATGGGGCTATATAGGGTTTATAGCTGCTGCTAACCTGTACATAAAAATGTCAGAAGCGAGTGCACTGCAACAATGTAGTTCGCTTTACCGGTTAGGGACTCTTTGGTATATATTTAACTTAGCTTCAATATTTACGGCCCTTTAAATAGCCCCTCCTGAAACAGCTTTATTGATTATGGCCTCTCAGGCATATTTGCGAAGTTCTTTTTAGTTTGCATCAGTTAAAATCACAGGTAAATATTATTTTCTTGGTTCTCTCGTACCTTTAACCCATAACCAGTCTACCCTTAAACTAACCTGTCAAAACCAAACGTCAAAATTATTGATTGACATTCCGTCCTTGAGGCTACCGACTTCCGCTTCCCCATCGGATTCGTTTGCATACGGAACCCGTTTTATAGCGAACTAACTTCTTTGGAATTGATTTAAATTGACGCAGACTGTAAAACTTTATGGCGGGCCCTTGAATACAAATGTAGTTTTAATTTCTGTGCGTGGCCAGTAGGTGCGAGGGTAGTGTAGAATTTGTAGTTAGAGTCTGTCTAATAAGTCAACCGATTTGTGTAATTATTAGAGTAAAAAATAATAATTAACGAAAAATATTAATATCATTGTGAAAAAGCGTGGGGCGCTTTGTGCCATATTTTTCGTAAATCGAGCACCCCACGCTTTTTTAACAATGATATTAATATTTTATTTTATTTTTCACTAAAAAAAAACGGATTATTGTATTGTCATCAGTCTTTGATGGGTGTGCAAAGTTTGAAGAAAATCTGATCGCCCAAAGTTGGTCAAAATCGAGCTCAAAGGCGTTGGTCAGAATTAGATTCAGAATCAGAATGTCTTTATTGTGGGGGCATAGGTTATTTAAAGATGTGTTGTTGGTTACAAACATACAGGTGAAGCTAATATAAGCGTGTTAATGAAATCTGATGTAGTCAACGCTGGTTCAATAATCAAGGTTGATTAAGAGATATTGATTATTGTTTACTAATAGGAGAACCTTATAAAAGTAGAATATAAGTAGTTTTTAAATAATTAAATATTATACGAAATTTCCAAGTGATGAGAATGTTGAGATGGATGTGTGGTGTGACGAGATTGGATAAAGTGAGAAATGAGTATATTAGAGGAAGTTTGAAAGTGGCGCCAGTGACTGACAAGCTGAAGGGGAATCATTTGTCTTGGTATGGTCATGTAAAGAGGAGGGATGAAATGCATGTTACCAAAAGAGTTATGAGTATACATGTGGATGGGTGGAGAGGGAGAGGGAGGCCAAAGAAAAGATGGATGGATTGCGTGAAGAATGATATGAAAGAAAAGGAAGTTAGTGATAGCATGACGAGTGACAGGGTAGAATGGAAGAAAAAGACGTATTGCGCCGACCCCAAATAAGATGGGACAAGGGCAGGAAGAAGAAGAAGACGAAATTTCCAAGTCGGTTGACTTTTAGACCGACTATATTTTGTCGTATTTCTTGTTTAGAATAAGGTAGTTTCCAGGGTCAAAATAATTACATTTTATTTAGTCCGTATTTTAGATTTGAAAAAAATATTGGACACGTATTTTTTCTTTTTTTGATTCAACAAAAAATAACAAAGATATAGCTCATTAAAGTTACGTGTGACGTCCCATGCGAAAAAATGTAGAACGGCGTGACGTTACACGTAACTTTAATGGGCTATATCTTTGTCATTTTTGGTTTAATTTACAAATAAAAAAATACGTGTCCTTTATTTTTTAATAATCTAAAAGGCGGACTAATTAAAATTTTACGGCAACTAGCCTATTGTTCCTACTGCTTGGGTTTTGGGCTCTAGTAGAGGGAATGGCAATCCATGGCAATCCACAACGCAGGCCCAGTGTAGGTTCATGGGTTGTGCGAAAGTGAACCCTGGGGCAAAGAAGGAACAGGAGTGGGTTTTCGTCAGTAAAAGTCTGACACGCCTTTGCGCTCCGCCTAAGGGCGGGAGATGTCATTCTAAAAAAAGGCCCAGCCCCCCTAGCCAAGTTACAACCGTTTCGCTTGCGTCGAACGCTTCGAGTTGACCTTGCCGCCAATTCTTTTGTTCTGACCACGTGACTGAGCATTAAGGCGACGTTATTCCCGTACACGTGAAGCTTTCTACAAGCGTTAGCTATTGCAGATTAGCAACTTGGCTAGGGGTACAGTGCAGATAAGTGAATGTCTTCGAATTTTTGATTGGACGGATCGATTTGCTTATAATGTTTTCCTTATCGTTTTGAGAGCAGTGTTGGTGAAATAAATTACACAAAGTCTGCTTGGATTTGAAGCCGCGGCCTTTAACTCATAAGTCTGGGACGTTACCACTGGACCATTGCTGCTTTCTTGCTTATACTTGCGTTGATACTACAATCCAGTTATTACATAACTAGATTGTTGTAATTAATTTAAAAGCGAGATAGACGGATGGAGTCGACAATATTGGAAGTTGGTTATTATTTTTTAAGGTTGGAAATTATCCAATGACTATCGCTCGACGTCGACCCGGGAGAGTAACCACAACTATGGGTCTTCTTTGCCTACCGCAGACTGCGGGTTAATGAATTTGAACAAAGTTTAACCTAAACGAATAATAAATACGGTTATTATTAATATTTCAATATACAGTTTTTTAAGGTTCCGTAGTCAACTAGGAACCCTTATAGTTTCGCCATGTCTGTCTGTCCGTCTGTCCGTCCTCGCTTAATCTCTGTGACCGTTAGCACTAGAAAGCTGAAATTTGGTACCAATATGTATATCAATCACGCCGACAAAGTGGTAAAATAAAAATTGGAAAAAATTGTTTTATTAGGGTAGCCCCCCTATATGTTAAGTGGGATTTTTTTTTAATTACATTCCTAACGTGTGATATATTGTTGGATAGGTATTTAAAAATGAATAGGGGTTTACTAAAATCATTTTTTGATAATGTCAATAATTTCGGAAATAATCGCTCCAAAAGTAAAAAACAATGTGTGTCCCCCTGTAACTTTTGAACCATAAGTTGAAAATATGAAAAAAATCTGAGAAGTAAAACTTTATAAGGACTTTCTAGGAAAATTATTTTGAACTTGATGGAAAGAACAGTTTTTGTACAAAAAAGACAAAAGGGTTCTACAAAATAATTTCTGGACTAAGTTTGTAGTGTAATCGTACATGCAAGCATTTTTTTAAACTCATAAGTTGGTACACTTATTGTGACGGACGGGAAACTACGGAACCCTACACTGAGCGTTACCCGACACGCTCTTGGCTGGTTTTATATAAAACTATTCTCACGAACGAAGCCAAAGGTAAAGTGCTAGTCGTCACATTTAGCGGCCATACCTGAGACTATTTTCTGTAGCATTCTATAAAGTTGTGAAGTTTGCCCTGTCGTGACGAACGACCGCACTTCTGATGCAATTCCAACAACATCCCCCCTTCCACCCCTACTCTTGCGATGAGTACTCTCTAGGTTTGTGTCCCAGCTGAGGTGAGATTGGCGATGGCTATTGTTTCTGTTTTTAGTTGGAAAATTGTCGGGAGAAGTCCTGCTCTGGGTGGGGCGAAAGGGAATGTTAGACTTTTAAAGACAAAAACCCAGCTGTGTTCCTTCAGTTGCTCTTTTCGTTTTAGGATGACTCCGTCGAACAATTTTGTGCCTAGTAAGCGCAGTTGGTAGTTTTTTTTTTGTTATGCACTTTATGAAAGTGACTCACTGCGAAAACACAGCCGAAACTACAGGGCAATATAAACATAAAATTTTGCACAAGGCTTTTTTTTATGATGTAGGCGAGCACTAAGAAGTGGTTTTTGAGAATTCAACCTTTAAAGGGTCTTTCTAATTGACGATATTCGAAATGTTAAACGGTTTTGGAAAATTCTTAATTTTTTTTTCCCACCTAATTACCTATCTGTCTAAACCAACTCCATTATTTGACGCTAATCCCACATAGTCTAATGAAACCTTCGCATTGTATTAGCGTTCGCCTAGCTCATCAGGTGGGACAGTCAGACGCAAATTATACAAATTGAGTTGTACAAGACGACTTCAGAACAGTGTTGCCAACTCTATGCTAGAGAAAAAATACATAAAAATTGAAAAAAAAAAAAACTGTAGAAAACTGTTAATATTTATAAAACCCATAAATACTATAAAACATGGTTGATAAGCTTTGGGGCCGTAAAACGGAGGATTGGTGCCCAGACACAGCGACTCGGAGCTGCGGCTTACCACAAAGAAGATGGTGAAAGAACCTGCATGTCTTCTATAAGAATTGGAAAGACCTAGCAAAACATATTGAAAGGAATGAAGAGGCCTCTGCGAAGCTATGGGACAAAATGTAATAATAACATAAAAATATAAGGAACTAGCTTTTGCCCGCGGCTTCGCCCGCGTGGCATTAGGTACTTAAGGAATCGGGATAAAAGGTAGCCTATGTTCTTTTCCATGTCAAAGGCTATATGCATGCTAAATTTCATCCAAATCCATTCACCCGTTTTTGCGTGATTAAGTAACAAACATCCAAACATCCACACTTTCACATTTATAATATTAGTTAGGATAATTAACATAAAATACAGCGTTCAAACTTTTTATCGATTAAGTATTATTCTATAAATCTACGCTAATATTGTAAAGAGGTAAAGTTTGTTTTTTTTTTGTAAGGAATTAATCTCTGAAAATACTGGTCCAGTTGCGAAAAATTTTTCACTGATAGATAGCTGCTTTATTCCTGAGTATCATCGGCTATATTTTATGACTGCGGGGTGAAGCCGCGTGCAAAAGCTAGTAAATAATAAACGGGCACAATCTTTATGATACCTATCTAAGCATATAAATAAAAATGTAGAGTGAATAGGTTGCTTTTAGGCAGGCGTGCACCATCGTTGACCATCAGGTGAGATGGTGGTCAAACGCAAGCCTATCCATAATAATAATAAAACAATGTGCTGCCAAGCGCAAATGTTGAGAATGACTGGCCCAATTTGGATTATTTTTTTAAATTTAGCTATTTGAAAATTGGAATAATTGCACGGAAACTAAAAAACACAGTTTTTTTTTTATTACTTCCAATAACTTTTAACAAAACGACGCCGAAGGTTCAAGTTAGTAAGAAATATCTTAAAGTATTACCACAAAATTACAATTAATATTCCGGCACAAAACAGACGGTTAACGTCTTAAATAATAAAGGAATAAACTAAAAATTGGGAAGATTTTCAAAATCATTGTTTTTTTTATTATTGATAGGCTTGCGTTTGACCACCATCTCACCTGGGACCCGAGTCTGTTATTTTTATAAACTTGTTATTCCAACACGATCCCATTTTCATTTTCCTATAAGTTCGTAATCGGCTAATTTATAATGATCGATCATTGATCGGTCAATGATCTCGTAATAGAGTTGTGATACAATATCGAGCTTATTACAAACAATGACTGCACAATGACGTTCTAATGGTAGGTCACTGATTAAAACCACTGTTACAATTTTAGTAGATTATCATTCATCATTACGTATGAGATTACCATTCTATGTCATTTCTTTCAACGGAGTGTCAGTGGTTGATCATTGGAAAGTCATAATGACGAAATTATATTAGTAGAATACCAAAACTTGTCAAAATCAACAATTATGAAATCAGTGATAGACCATTCTGACACTACTATAATAGCAGACTTGAGGCCCTGATGGTAAGCGTTCATATTGACGAGATAAATCTACAGTTTAATCCGTATAGATGGCAACACCGCTTCACAGACTCGATATAGTTGTCCTAGTAATGTTTAACACACTTTTCACAATGTCGGTTAAATTAGATACGAGACCACTAGACGGTAGAGATGGTAATTAGTTTGTGGTGATAGTTTTGTTAGAACGCTCTCACAAGGTGTAAAAGTATTTATGGCGTAAATATGTCTGTAGTGTAAAAGGGTATTTGAAAGTAGGAAAAACAAGTTCATATTGATTATAGGTACCTTTAAATTTTAATCGTTTTAATCCCGTGGTGGGTCGATCCGGTACATGAAACACTATCGATTTGTAGAGTTAAAATTAAAAAATAAAGTACCTTTTTTTCAAAACTCGTATTAATTTACGCATGTACGAAATTAATTTCTTTAAGAAAACGTCAGCTGAGCGAGTTCAATGACCTGCAGGTAATAGTCGGCGTTGCGTACAAACTACCTACAGGTCATTGAAATTTTATCTCTACGAACCGATAGTGTTTCATGTACCGGATCGACCCTCCACGGGATTAAAACGATTAAAATTTAGCGGTGTATAAAAGATACATAGATTATTATGGGTTATAAAAGCGATTTGTACCAATATATTTAAAAAATAATGCTTGTAAAAAAAATGAAATTTTATTTAATTTTACCTAATAAGTATATGATAAAGTCTTGAACAGATTTGTTCTTGGTAAAAGGAATATCCTTGGTAGGAGGATATAAATAAGAATACCTATTGTTTTGAGCATTGAGCAAAACATTTATACGGCTAGACAGGTCGTCAGATTCAAGTAGCAATCTGATTTCATCGATAAAATCTAGGTCAACATGTAGGGAATGTTCCTATATTTGAAATATATTTAAGAAGTGGTCGACTCTGCGTGACCAGAGGGCTGGGATTTTCTTCAGTCAACGAATCAGCATTGCCATCCAACGTGGCAATAGTAAACCTCGATCTTTGAGAGTATCGAAATACACGTTTTTTGCGACATAAACGGCCCTACCCATTATATTCGTTTACTTAGGATAAATTATCTAACAATTTAATTCTTTCTCTAATTTCTTGTATACAGATGTACCATCAGGCGCCTTATGATAGCACATCCGTGATGCTAGATCACTTAGAACACTGTGATACCATCAACGCACCCATGGTGATCTCACCTAGAGTTTTATAGCTGTAACATCCTATACTGTAGCTAAAACATGTATGTGTGTGTTAAAAATGCATATTGCAGCCAGGACATGAATCTTCAGCTATTTTATGTTTCTCGTGCCGTTACGAGAGGTGAATAAGAATAACTTCTTAACTGCTTTGTTGGTCTTGTGGTTGTAACCGCGATTTTAGAGTGTGGGGTTCGGGGTTCGATTCGCAGGTCGGGTAAATACAGCTAATGGGTTTTTAAGGTTCCATACCTCAAAAGGAAAAAAATGGAATCTTTATAAGATCACTTTGTTGTCCGACCGTCTGTCTGTCAAGACCCTTTATTTCGAGAACGCGTGGAGGTATCGAGTTGAAATTAAACGGCTCAAAACTGTAATTGGAGGTTATAGTTTTTGCCCAATTTTATTTATTTTTACTTAAGAACCCTCCTCCTCAATGCTGAGGGTCGTGACCTCCCTGCTTCTTAACTTTCATTTGTACGATATTCCTCCATCTGTTTCCGTCTCTGGCGGCGGGCAGAGGGCATTGGCATACCGTAGAGTCAAGAGCGGTGCGGAACTGGTCAGACCAACGTGTTGGGCTGAGTCCACGAGGCCTTTTCCTATCCCTTTTACCGGTCACGACGGGCCTTTAGAGGTTGCCACCGTCTTTCCTTGCAAGGTGACTGAAGTATTGTAGATCTTGCGTAGACATTCTGGCGACAACTGCGTGCAGATAGATCTTGCGTAGACATTCTGACGACAACTGCGAGCAGATTTTGAGTTCTCACGATATGGATACGTTGGTCCGAAATGCTGTCCAAGGGATACAGAGCATCCTTCTCCAGAACCAAAACTCAAAGGCGTTGTGGACCAATTACTTAAGAATAACATTGTATTTAGCTAAAAAAATACACGTGTACCATAAGGCTTTGGACCGAAATCTATTGGATTTGTAACAAAATTGAAACCTCTCAATAAACTAGGGATTTTGTAAAATCAATTATTGTGATGTCTCAAATTTGGAGTTGTATTTTTGACATGGTTTTTTGATGATAAGTTTTAGTTATTGAGATATTGTTTATTTGGGTGTGAAATTGGTAATCATGTTTCTATTACAATATAAATGAAATGGACTTACAAATAATATTAGTCTAATGCTATTGTCCGCTGGATGCGAGACGCACAGGACCGTTCGATGTTTTTTTACGGTTCTGTACCTCAAAGGAAGAAACGGAACCCTCACTTTG
This sequence comes from Mythimna albipuncta, assembly GCA_929112965.1. Classification (NCBI taxonomy): domain Eukaryota; kingdom Metazoa; phylum Arthropoda; class Insecta; order Lepidoptera; family Noctuidae; genus Mythimna; species Mythimna albipuncta. The sequence goes on along the minus strand of OV815979.1, from coordinate 17,987,916 downwards.
TTGCCCATCCCTTTACTATAGGGAAGCGTGAAGGTATCGAGTAGAATATCGAAACCATATACTCAGGTCTGCAAACTCTTGAAGCTGTGAAAAAATCAAACTTCTGAGTTTAAAAAAAAAAAGATACGGCTGTTTATGTCGCAAAAAATGTGTATCTTGACACTCCTAAGGGAATAAAAAATATGTATCTCGACACTCCTAAGGGAATCAAAATTCATTGGGGACTCTCAATGCGCAAGTATCTATAGGAGAAAAACTGAAAACGGTTTGTAGTTACGTCACAAAAAAACTTTATTGCGATTCGGAAAAACTGTGGCGTGTCAGACTTTTACTAACTAAATTCACACCTATGTTTATTTTTCAGCCTAGCTTTCTAGAACCATGGGTTTCCTTTTCAGAAGTCAATCTATGACCCCAGTAGGCTTCGACGCTGCTGTGCCCCTACGGTTTTGATAACGTCTCTTTGAAGCGCGAGTGGAACACTACGCGGACAGTTACCGGATGATGAGCTTACCATCGCTCGTTGTCCGCAAGCCAACGCCTACGGTATCTGGTAGTCGGGGTTGGAGTTCTGGTGGCTGGGGCGTTAGGATGTCCATTCCCTCACGCGTGCGGCGGCCTCCTTCACTAGCATTACTGCTTCGCAAAAGCAAGTGGTCGCTAGGGGCGTGTCCAGCAGTGAACATCTTTTGACTAAAATGATGATTCTGTCAACAGCGAGCTTCATAAAGTTACTCATTTGTGCGTGAAACAGTAATCGTTTTGCCTCATCTTTTGTACCTCGTACTTACATCGAAGGACTGGAACAATTTGCCTGTTGCGGTCTTCCCGTCCACCGTCTGGTTACAATTTAGGTGTCTTTAAGGCTAGAGTGAATAGGCTCTTAATAAACCAGTGCGCCTTGCCATCAACGATCGTTTCACTGCTTACCGTACTGTGCTATCGCAGTCTAGCGTTAGTTTATTATATAAAAAAAACTTTGCAATTTCATAAAGTGACCAATTTCTAAGATATGGTCACGACATCTATATTACACAGACTGTGTCATGCGGAAGGCGAGAATATCTTGGTGCCGCTCCAGCCACTCCTCAAAAAGGGGACCCACCGCCATAATTGTGTCGTGCCCAATGCACTAACCATGCCATTGACATTTCCCGCTACACACAGTCATCGAACCCATGTCATAAAAAACCAAATAAATACATAAGTGAATACGCCATCGTATAGAAATATGACAGCCATTTAGGACATATTTATAAGCATGTACGTGTGGGACAATTTCACACATGACATAAGTGTTCCATTATATCCAACGATTGAAGCAAACCAATTCAATATCATAGACTGGAAAAAGGAAATTGAAGGTCCTTGGGAGAAGGTGGGGTGCTACTGTTAGCTGGACTTCGAAGGAGCACTACAAGAAAGAGAAACGAAAACCGGGTAAGTGAAGTAGGACTCGCGCACTAAGGAGAAAAAAGTGGAACCCTTATAAGATCACTATGTTGTCCGTCTCAAAAAAAAAACAAAATAATTTATTTCAAAGACCATTTGCAGGCACTTTTGAATAGTCAAATGTCGGTCAGTCCAAGAAAAGTGAAGCTAAATTGCACGTACCAAACAGTAGGTCTCTATGGAGAAGAACGTGCAAGAAACTCCATGGACACTCTTTTAAATCATATTATGTGTTACATATAATGCTTGGTTAAAAAATTTCATGTTGCTTCTATTGTGTAAGCACAATGTATGATAATAAAAATAATACTAATTAAAAGTTACAAACTGAATTAATCCACTGGCAGCTAAGAGATGACCAGTCTCAACTGACGGCACCCGTTCACGAGCATGACGCGTGCATCAGCCCCACTCAGCTCAACCATTTTTAAGGGAACCGAATGACCCAATAACACGTGCCACCAACAGCGAGACATTAGAGTGAGCATGACAAACTCTCAACTGCCATGCTCAAATGTCACAAAAAAAGATGTAACCTAATAAAAATGCTCCATGGTACTTCACATTTACAAATTGAAAAAAAAAGTGCTGCTACATTAAACAATGCTATGGTTTCCAAAAAACAAAAGTAATAAATGATCACAAGCTTCAATTATGTTTTCAAATTACAAAAATAATGGTTTCCAAACTAATCAATTTTTTTTTTGTTTGTTCTGTAGTTTGATTTCTTCACAGCTTCAAGGGACCGTAGACCTATGTATCTGTTATTAATTTGAACTCGACACCTCCACGCGTTCCCGAGATAAAGGATCTTGACTGACAGACGGGCAACAAAGTGATTCTATAAGGGTTCCGCTTTTTCCTTTTGAGGTACAGAACCCTAAAAATACGCAGTGCTGGTATTTTGACAGAGCCGGTGATGTCACGGACACACTCATGGAACAGACTTAAGATTATAGACAAAAAAATAACAACATTAATCTTCTTCTTCTTCCTGCCCTTATCCCATATTACTTGGGATCGGCGCAACACGTTTTCTTCTTCCATTCCGTCCTGTCACCCGTCAAACTATCACTAACTCCCTTTTCTTTCATATCACTTCTCACACAACCATCTATCTTTTTTTTGGCCTTTCTCTCACTCTCCATCCATCTACATGTATACTCAGAACTCTTTTAGTAATATGCGCTTCCTCCCTCCTCTTCACATGACCATACCAAGACAACCGATTACCTTTCAACTTTTCAGTCACTGGCGCCACTTTCAAACTTCCTCTAATATATTCATTTCTCACTTTATCCATTCTCGTCACACCACACATCCATCTCAACATTTTCATCTCCGCTACATGCAATTAATAACAAACTCAAAACGAAATGTGAGAAAGCAACTATTGGGCCGTTTCTCAGACCAGACACATAGCCCGTGTGGCCTGGCATGGTGTTTGTGGGATATTGCCTTGTGCCGAAAATAAAAAACTTTTTACAAAAAATTACAATCGTATTCAGAATGGATTCTTTATTTAAAATCGATTTAAAATGACCTGTCACGAAAAACAAAAGAAAATCTCTTTATATTTATTGATAGGCTCGCGTTTGACCACCATCTAACCTGATGGTAAGCGACGATGTGGTGGACGATAGAGCATGCTTGCCTAGAAGTAACCTATTGACTCTTGACTTAAAGACTCCTAAATTGGAGCAAAATCGAAAATTTCGACTTCGTTTTATCTTGCTCGCTTGCACTGGGACCCCACATACAGGCATTTGTTTGCACTCATACGGAGGAAATGAAACAGCCACGCTAGCCGGCCAACAGCCCGCATTGCCTGTAGTCCGGCATTTAGCGAATCTACATGAGATTGGAATACTTTCGGCGATATTATGGACCCCGCCGTTTGACTGGGAGAATGTTGATAGATTTTGTTTTGCTATTTTTATACAAAACTATCTTAGAAGTCGGAAAGAATCGCAAGTTAATGATAAATGATATTTACTTTGTAGTTTAAAAGTGGCGCCAGCGACTGAAAAGCTGAAGGGGAATCGTTTGTCTTGGTATGGTCATGTAATACGATATGACAAACGTATGACAAACAGACCGACAGACAGACAGACATTACGAGTCTATAAGGGTTCCGTTTTTTGCCATTTGGCTATGGAACCCTAAAAAACGTTTATTCGTTTATAGTTAAATGGGGCAACTCACCCTTAATGTATACATTAAGGTTTGCTGTAAGACCACCAAATTGTGGGTTTAAGCTTGCCTGTGTACGTCAGCTACCCTACTATTTGAGATAGACAAAGAACATAAGAAAACAAAATAATTTATTTGACATCGAATCACAAAATTAAAATATTATTTTCTTGTCCTTATCCTAGAGTTAAATCAAATAAAATTTTAGTATTTGTGAACCATTTATACAGCCAAAAGACGTCCACTGTTGGACCCCCAAGTGTCGCCATAACGACTGGCGGTCCTGTGCGTCTTTTTTTTTTCGATTGGAAAAATCATCCAATGACAAACCCCGCTCTTGGGCGGAGCGGGAGATAGTGTCAGACTCTTACTGACTAAAAACCCATCCCGTTCCTTCAAGCCTTCATACCGGGGCTCGAGCGCCCTTTCGGGTAACCCTGGCCCCAGTAGGCTTCGACCAGGCTGGGCCCTTCTGTTGCTGACAACTCCTTGAGGCGCGCGGGAACAGCGCGCGCCGTCGACGACTTGAGCTTGATCCGGACAGTTACCGGACGGCCGGAAACGAGCTGGCTGGAAATCGGGATCGGAATCCCGGCGGCGGCGAGAGCGCCGTTGCCTGATGCGGTCGGCCTCCTCCTTAGCGAGCATTACTGCTTCGCAGAAGTCGGCGGCCGCCTGCCACTCCTCCTCGCTCCGGACCATGGCCTCAACCAAGGCCCGGTGGCGGTCCTGTGCGTCTCGAATCCATCAGATTTCCATGACCCTTACCAGGTCATCGGTCCACCTTGGGGGCGGCAAAAAATCAGCCTGTATATATAATTAATTTTTTACGAGTATTTCTTAAGTCCTTGACAACATTTCATTAGTAATATTAAATACTTAATAACGTCTAAGTAGAGCGTGGAAAAATACAGTATTTTATAAATAAAATATATTTTTGTCGGTAAGATTTCAGATTATTAAAGGAAGACTCTTTGAGATAAGTAGTTGATATTAGCTTTTATTTTCTAAATAAATTAGTTATTTATTAGTTTAGGTTATGGGAAAACATTTAGCTTTGAAAAATGTTATTAACTAATTGAACTACTTTTTTGTACGTAGGAAGTATTTATGTATTATATAGGTATTTATTTTTACATAATTTATGTTGTTGTACACCATAAATTAGGCCTATATCCGTAACCACCTATAGCCGTAATCGACCACGCGGGCCTAGTGCGGATTGGTGGATGTCACATGTCTTCGAATTTTTGGTTCTTGGACATGCCGGTTTCCTCACGATGTTTTCCTTCACCGTTTTGAGAGCAGTAGTGATAAAATAAATTACACAAAGTAATGCGCCTGGCTGGGATTGAACCCGCGACTTACAACTCGTTAGTCGGGGCCGTTACACTGGACCAATACTGGTTCTTCAGGGTAACTCTGTGTGATAAGCACAAACATTTGTTCCGTGTCTGCGTGTGATTTGTATATAATACTAGCTGTGACCGCCGACTATAGGATTTTGTATGTATTTTTTCTAAAATAAAAGTAGACTATGTTACTCTTTATTAAATCAGCTACCTGCCAAAAAAAGTCCCGTCAAAATCGGTCAAGCCATTTCAGAGATTATCCCGGACAAACAGACAGACAGACAGACAAAAATTGTAAAAAATGTGATTTTGGTGTATGTACCGTCTATATATTCATATGCATGTAGTAAAAAGAAGTTATTTCAATATTACAAACAGACAATCCAATTTTATTTATATGTATAGATGTATAAATGTATAGATTAGATGTATGTAATTAGACGTAATGTATATAAGTATGTTTATCAGTTGTCTAGTACTCATAACACAAGCTATGCTTAGCTTCGGGCTTGACGACATTGTGTGATAACTGGATAAGGACCTATTAGACTTACGCGATATTCAGACTCGTTTTGTCTATGGTTCGACGTATCTAGTCTATGGTTCGACGTATCGCGCAGTGTAATAGGGGTTAGACTGTCTTTCTATGAATGAAAAATAGCACGAGTCGGAATATCGCACGCGATATTCAGCGCAGTGAAATAGGTCCTATAGTTGTGGAAAAACAACAAAAATTAGAGGTAATATCGGCTAAGCTTTTTTCTTTGTATCCAAGGACTGTCTAGCCTGAAGCACAGGTTCACCCTAGTTCAGGCAAATAAGCAACTGCGTTCTTTATAATGTTTAATCAACTTTATTATACATGTGCCCTATGTTATAAATAAACGATTTAATATTATTATTTATATTGGCTGCTGCACAGCGTGTCGCGGGTTCGATTCCCGCACGGACCAAATATCTGTATGGCCTACAGATGTTCGTTCAGTCTGGGAGTTTGTCCTATGTGAGTTGACATGTTTGTGAACGCACCCACAATGCATGAGTTATTGTTAATATAAGGAAAATAAAAAATAACTGGTGTAGTGCGAGTCACACTCACACACTGAAGGTTCCGTACAAACTTACCTATGAAAACAGTTTTTTTTTCCTTGGGAAAAATCATCTTATGACAACCCCCGCTATTGGGCGGAGCGAGAGATAGTGTCAGACTCTTACTGACTAAAAAACCCATCCCGTTCCTTCAAGGCTTCATACCGGGGCTCGAGCGCCCTTTCGGATAACCCTGGCCCCAGTAGGCGTCGACCCGGCTGGGTCCCTGCTGTTGCTGACAACTCCTTGAGGCGCGCGGGAACAGCGCGCGCCGTCGACGACTTGGGCTTGGTCCGGACTGTTACCGGACACCTATGAAAACAGTTCAATTTCCAAATTGAGTTGCGAAGATTTTTCCGAATAACATTTTTTTTTTTTCGTAACTTGACCACTACAGTTTTCAGATTTTTCCCAATACTGGCGCTTTAAGACCTTGCTTTGTGCCAAATTTCAGAATTCTAGGTCACTGGAAAGAATCTATGAATTTTGATTCCCTTGAGTATCGTAATGAACGTTTTTATGCGACATAAACGGCCATATCTCTTTTTTTCGTTACCTTAGAAGTTTGGTTTCTTCACAGCTTCAAAGGACCGCAGATTTAATAATAATAATAGAGCCTCGAACAACATCTAAGGAAGCTCTCGTTAGGCAGCTGAATCAATGGCCTGATCCAGAAAGCAGTACTCCTGGACACGGCGCGCATAGTTAGGAGATTCCTCTCTCAGGAGCCCTGACCACCGGCAGCTTGGACCCTGTTCCCGATGCCGGTGGGCTACTATTTTTTATATTTTTAAATGTTTTTTTTTTGCTTTTTAATAAATATTTAAAAATGTAACTAATATGTACATATAGGTAATAAATGGAATAATAATAATAATATTTGAGTATATGGTTTTGATTTCGACTCGATACCTTCACGCGTTCTCGAGATAAATGATCTTGACAGACAGACAGACGTACGGACAACAAAGAGATTCTATAAGGGTTCCGTTTTTTTTTTTTGAGGTACGGAACCCTAAAAAAGAAAAAATATCCGTCGAGGTAAGGCCAAGTGTATCTATCTATAGAAATACATTTCTACACTAATATAATAAAGAGGTAAAGTTTGTTTTTTTGTTTGTAAGGTGTCTGTAAAAGATCGCATTTAGTGATAAGACCGCCCTTTGTGACACCCTATAAATTTTAAGTTTCTCATGTAATTTTTATTTTGGTGTACAATAAAGAATAAATCTATCTATCTATCTATCTCTGAAAGTACTAGTCCGACGATGGGTAAAATATTTTCATCGAAAAAAACTTGCTTTATTTCTGAGTGACATAGGCTATATTTTACGTGCGCAAGCGAAACCGCGGCTAAAAGCTAGTGTTATTATAGAGACGCTAAAAATTCAGTAGCATAAACCTAACAATCTCATCAGTTATATTTCACAAAAAAAAAACCGTTTCCACCATCGCACCCCAGAGGCTAAACCCTTAAATAATAAATTCCCACCCTAATTAATGTAGCAATAACAACCACGGCACAAAGTATGTATGCCGCCGCCGTTGTAAACCAACCGAATGACTTTAATTAAGTCACAGTATAAAAACATGGTGACAAGGACGGCAATATAGAAGTGTACGTATGTGACAGGGATAGCTATATACTGCACATTATATGGTTCTTTTTTAATAAAGTCCACTTTAGCTTTCAGTGTTCACCCCAGGTGATATTTTTTTCGTTAACTAATTAGCTCTTCTACTATACCGTTTTTTTGAGGTGAGATATCAATGATATCATCCAATGACTTCTCGCGCTATAGGGAGCAATGAGAAGACATGTCAGACTTTTACAGTCTAAAATTCACAATGTTCCTTCAGTTGCCTTTATTTTTGAGGTGGGAAATCATCCAATGACTTCTCGCGCTCTATGGAGCATCGAGAAGGCATGTCATGACTTTTACAGACTAAAATCCACAGAGTTTCTTCAGTTGCCTTTTTTCCGAGAACTAGCGTAATAGCCCCAGCAGGCGTCGGTCCTAACTGCCTTCTTCAATTTTGCTGTCATCTCTTTGAAGCGCACGTGAGATACAACGCGTAATCGACCTGGGCTTGGATCTCACTGGACGGCGAGCTGCCTATTGCTCGCCGTCCGCAAGCCCTGTGGCCGGAAATTGTCTTGCGACTCCCGAAGCCCGGGGCGTCTTCGGCGGAGGTCGGGACGAGATACTTATCTTTACCTCACGGTTTTGGCCACAGGTCGAAAGGTAACCCTTTCCGATTTGTACTACAACGAGTGTCGCCGCTTGTCTCACACCCTTTAACTCCACTACAGGCAATAAACCAATACGAACGCGCATTACGCAACTAACAGAACACGCACACTTAGATCGCAAGTTTGCGATTGGTAGTTGAACTATGAGTATTGCCCTACTCTTTAGCACGCATGCTCTGCCCATAAGGTCATTCTAATCTCTTCCTTTTCTTGTTCTATGGTTTCAGCTGCCTACACAAGTGCTTCGTATACTTTCGTGACTAGGTTAACCGTTAACTATAGCAATCAACTCCGCCTTAGTCGGAGAGCAGTGGAGGCCGAGTGGTAATGGCTCCAACTTACGAGTTGTAGGTCGCGGGTTCAAACCCTGTCAGGCGCGTTACTTTGTGTAATTTATTTCATTACCACTGCTCTCAAAACGGTGAAGGAAAACATCGTGAGGAAACCGGCATGTCCTAAAACCAAACATTCGAAGACATGTGACATACACCAACCCGCACTGGGCCCGCGTGGTGGGTTACGGCCCATTCCCTCTCCTAGAGAGGAGGCCTGAGTCCCAGCCGTGGGGACATTAAAAAGGCTGATGATGATAGCAATCAATCCGGTTTCCAGGTTTCTCTCGGGTTGTAGAGCATATTATGTCTGTCTACGTTCGCAGGCGGGTCAAAGGGAAGCACGCTATGAATTTCCTCAAGAGCGTCGAAATATAAATTTTTTAAATTGCTACATAAAAGGCCGTATCTTTTTTTTTCGCTAATTTAGAAGTTTGATTTTTTCTCAGCTTCAAGGGAACACAGACTTGAGTATATAGTTTTAATTTCAACTCGATATCTGTACGCGTTCTCGAGATAAAGGGTCTTGGTAGACAAACAGACAGACAGACAGACGGACGGACTGACACATAAAAAAGTGATCCTTTTAGGGTTCTGATTTTTATACGGATTTGAGGTACGGAAACCTCAAAAGGAAAAAACTCAATCCTAACCCTACAAAGACCAAATTAGCGTCTAGACATTTATTGTGCGTGCAGCCAAGGAGTGGCATTCTCTGTCGGAGTCTGTGTTTCCTGATAGCTACAACTTAGGGATCTTTAATATAAGAGTGAATAGGTTCATCATCATCATCATATCAGCCGAAGGACGTCCACTTTTGGACGTAAGCCTCCCCCAAGCGTCGCCACAACGATCCTGTGCGTCACGCATCCATCGGATTCCCGTGACCCTGACCAGATCATCGGTTTACCTTGTTGGAGGCCTTCCAACGCTGCGTCTTCCGGTACGCCACTCCAAAACCTTTCGTCTCCATCGACCATCTGTTCTGCATGCAATGTGCCCTGCCCATTGCCACTTAAGTTTGGAGATTCTTCGAGCTATGTCGGTATCCTTGATTCTCCGGCGGATATCTTCATTTCTGATGTGATCACGCAAGGAAACTCCGAGCATAGCCTTTTCCATCGCCTTTTGGGTGACTTTGATTGAATAGGTTACTTCTAGGCAAACGTGCTTCATCGTCGACCACATTATTGCTTACCATCAGGTTAGATGTTGGTCAAACGCGAGCCTGTCAATTAGTATTATTATTATAAGCCCGTTATGTCCCACTGCTGGGCAAAGGCATTCTTTCTGTTTTTCCACTCTTTTCTGTTATTAACCACTTTTATAGTAATAATAAAAAAATAGTTGATGACGTCAGGCTCGTCTATACCACATTTCGTAAAATGTCGTATGGATGACGGTATAGTGTCTTACCCAGGGGAACACACGCGTGATGTGAATAATTTGGTCTTCGATCGAGGACTTATATTTTTTGGCTTTCCGAAATTCTCATGTACGTCCCGAAGGATATGCCTACAGTACCCGATCGTATGTCCTGCCATTATGTTAATTATTTGCGGTCGGAGAAACATGACTTTTACAGAAAAGAATTTGCCGAAATGTGTGACTTGAACTAATAGATTTACTTATTTACTAGTTTTTGCTCGCGTCTTCGCTCCCGCTCTGTGTACTATGCTTTACTCTACCCTACTCTACCCTGCTCTACCCTACTTTACCCTACTCCAACCTACTCTACCTTACTCTACCCTACTTTACCCTACTCTACCCTACTCTACTCTACTCTACCCCACTCTAACCTACCCTACTCTATCCTACTCCAACCTACTCTACCTTACTCTACCCTACTCCAACCTACTCTACCTTACTCTACCCTACTTTACCCTACTCTACCCTACTCTACTCTACCCCACTCTACTCTACCCTACTCTACCTTACTCCAACCTACTCTACCTTACTCTACCCTACCCCAACCTTCTCTACCTTACTTTACCCTACTCTACCCTACACTACCCTAATTTTCATTTATATTTTTCAAAAAAAAAAAAAAAGAATTAGCGAAATCGGTACAGCTGTTCTCGGGATTTTCGCTTAGCACCACATTTAGCGACATACAATTGGTGGCCGTATCGCACCAGACGATTTCTTCCAGACAACCTAGACTAAATATCACACTAACCTATACCACAAAATAGATAGGTACAGAAGACAATCTCATGTATGTACTTCACTTTTTATACCTACGCTCGGTGGACGCACACTAATGAACGTTTGAGCCGGAATGGTTCGAGGAGTGATCCGAGACGCGACCGAGACATCGTGTCTGTGAGCGGTGTCTTTGTGTGCGTTGCTCGAATGCGCTTTGTATATAGATTGACTTCTGTACCTATATATGTATTTTGTGCCTATACTATACATACAATTTGTGCTAAGAGCTTGTGTTACGAGTACTAGACTACTGATAAACATACTTATACAGGGTGACTGGTAATTAGTGACCGATACTTAAACACTTCATTGTACTCATGTTTACAAACAACTTTCCCATAGAAACTTTTTTTTTATACTCATTAGTTTTACCACAATAACAAAACAGCTGTTCGCGCCAAGTCCCGCGCGCGTTCCTGCGATCTCTCAGCTATTAGCCGCGTAACGCCATTGTCTCATGTACCTTACCTACAATAGTGATAGTAGACCCGCGTCGCTTGTAAACCCACCGGTGTATGTAATCAGTGTTGGTATTACATGTTCCGGTTAAATAATATAAGTTAAATAATGAGTATAAAAAAAAAAGTTTCTTTGGGAAAGTTGTCTGTAGTCATGAGTACAATCACGTGTATACTTATCGGTCACTAATTACCAGTCACACTATGGAAGAAGAAAACGTGTTGCGCCGACCCCAAGTAATATGGGATAAGGGCAGGAAGAAGAAGAAGAAGAAGAATTACCAGTCACACTATATATTTCTAAATACACACATAAAGATAAATTACATTCAGACACAGAACAAATAATCGAGCTCATCACACAAACATATCTTTGTCCTGGGTGGGAATCGAACCCACGACCTCCGGCGTAACCAGAGCCATTAACTACTAGACCAATGTATGCGAGGCGCACAGGTAAATGATTTTCTTGGAATAAAAGCATTCAGTTAAATTCGTATGAGTAAAATGCAATTCATATTTCGTAGAAAATATATATTACACACTGAAATTCATAATAAAATTTTCAAACAGATCTGTCTACACACAGGGTGTCCCAGTTGCATCGTTAGAATGGCGCATTCGACTCTCTAACGTTTGCCACAATATTACACTAATATTATGAAGTCGACGGTTTGCAACTTTTTGTTACTTTCATGCCCGAACGGCTGAACGGATTTTGAAGAATTCTGGAATTTTTATATTTTATCGTTGTTCTCGTCAGACATCTATCGGATTTCAGCGATCCTCATCAGGTCATCGGTCAACGTTGGAAGGGCTTCCAACGCTACATCTTCTAGTACGTAATCGCCAATCCTTCCGGCCCCAACGACCATCTATTCTGCGAGCAATTTGCCCTGACCACTGCTACTTAAGTTTGGCGATTCTTCTTTTCCTGCGGCTGTCTTCATTCTTGATATGATCACGCAAGGAAACTCCAAGCCTTTTCAATTGCTTTATCGGTGACTTTAAGCCTTCGTTTCGAAACCATATGTCATTACTGGCAACACGCACTAGCATATAGATTTTCGTCTTGCTAGCTCTCAGTCTGATAAATACAAATAATTGGGGCGAGCTCGTGCACTTTTCTGCACTAGTGCGAAAAACCGTAAATTGCGTGCCTAAAAGCGGCCCGAATAGCGGTGTTCGGGTATAGTTATCGGCACGGATCTTGAGCGCTCGGCGTCAGAGTGGGGATCGATTTACGCAATCCCATACATTAGCGAGCCAATCGTCGTCGTAGTTTAGACATGCAGCAAGCACAGGGAACGAACCAGGAGTGACGTCTATGACACGATGGCGCGGCGAGCAAATCACTGACATTCCCCGCCCCCACGTCTCACGCCGTACCACTAAAGAGACCGACTATTTGACTTCTGCGCAACTTGAAGCCAGCGCTCAAGATCCGTGCCGATAACTGTAAGTTTATTGGCAAAATTAATTCACCCCGCCTCCGCTCATCCCCGACACCATCCCCCGCCAACTGTACCGTTATCTCTCATCGATCATTAACCAACCCCCTGTGAATGCGCTCCACTGTACCGAGTATCATCGGTTAATTGTTTTAATACGAACACATCTATACTCGGCGGCCATTTTACATAATTTTGGCTTGTTGATCGTGATAATGTTAATTGAAATATTGATGTTAACGGATTGCGTTGTTTATTGGTTTTAATGTGTTGTAAATGGTAATGATCTGTTTTGTAAAATGTGAAGAACTGTTTTTAATTGACTTCGAAAAGGAGAAGGGGTTCGATTATATGTATCTTTTAGGTTTTCGTACCTCAAAAAGAATCTGTCCGTCCGTCTGTCTGTCTGTCTATCTGTCGGTTCGTCTGTACCCTTTGTCTAAGGAAATCTAGGAAACGCATGGAAGTTTAAAATCTTATACTCAAGTTTGTGGTCCCTTGAAGCTGTAAAAAAATCAATCTTATAAGTTGACGAAAAAAAAAAATTTATACTTCCGTTTATGTCGCAAAAAATGTATATTTCGCCACTTTCGAGGGAATCAAAACTTTTATGGTACTTTTCGTTGACGACGGTTTTAAAGCAAAAATTTTTCAGCAAGGTTTTTTCCTTTTTTTTATTGAGATATAATTCCAAATCGATTCCATAGAGATATTGTTGTGATCTGATGATGAACTTCGAAGATATCGAACAGAACTCCTCATAGGATCACAGCAGAACTGTCGTAACAAGTAAAATTGCTTTGTTTATACGTGTAGTCGATGATTGAAGGGGGAGGGGGTAGGGGATATACACTTATATTTCTTCTTTGTCTTGCGTCCTAAGATCCTGGGACCCTTTCGGGCTACCCATGGCCCTAGTGGCTCTAGTAGGCTTCGGCCCTGCTGGGCTACTACGGTTTTGCTGATATCTCTTTGAAGTGCATGTTGATCACTACGCGCAGTCGACGACTTGGGCTCGGCCGGATGGCGACCTATTGCTCGCCATCCGTTAGCCCATGCTTGCGCCTGTCAGTCTGTCGGTATGTCTGTTTGTTCCAGCTAATCTCTAATACGACTGGACTGATTTTTACGTGATGATACTTTGGTTGGTAGGTTCCTTATGTTATAAGGAGCAACTTATGGCTGGTTTACACAGTGCGAGCTAGCGTACGAGCTAGCCTGTCGAGTAGCTGCACTGCAGTGACTGGCACGTGCAAGTTGGAGAGTAGCTCACATCCGAGTTGCTTCAACATTTTTAGTTTTCACACGCCTGCTTACCCGGCTGCAACTCGTACGTTCAGCAGCTCGGCCGTCACTCACATCTTTTGGACGCGTTCGGCTGTAGCTTGCCACTGCTATCCGGACAGAGAGTGCACCTCGCGACGCGATAAACTCGCTAGAAAACTGGACAGCTACTATCATTGTGAAAACAGCTAAGACGAGCCGAGCTACTGGCATACGACAATACGATAGGCAATACGACTAGCTACATACTGTCTAGTCAGTAGCTTGCATTGTGTAACCTAGCTACTTTTATTTTATTTATGAAAAATAATTATTAATTATTAAGACATGGTGCTAGATGCAAGATATCTACACAAATATAATAAAGAGGTAAAGTTTGTTTTTTGTTTGTAGAAGTTCTGGAGTGGCGACCGCGTACCGGAAGACGCAGCGTTTGAAGGCCTTCTACAAGGTGGGTCGATGTCCTAGTGAAGGTTGCGGGAAACCGTGGCGACGCTTGGGGAAGGCCTATGTCCAACAGTGGTCGTATATCGGCTGAAATGATGATGGTGATGACTGGTCCGATTGCTAAATTTTTGCACCGACAGAAAGGTGAACCTGAATGACATAAGCTATACTTTATGTACGCAGGCGAAGCTGCTGGCAAAAGCTAGTTGTTCATATAACGACTAACGTATATCCATTTCATTTTGACGTCAATTTTCGTTGTATACGTCAGAGTTGCTTTGCAGTTTCAATGTGCTATTGTGAATTTAAGCCCAAAAAATGCCTGGCTTTTTGTGAGCATTTTTGTTTTTAATCATCACGACAGTTGCAACGCGGAAACCGTAGACAATGCTAATTGACAATGCTGTGTCAGGATTATGCGGCTGACGCTCATGCGGGATTTTCCGAAGAGCTTCCGTAACCCTGAAACGCAAAGAGCTATTGAAGGAACATAGATGAGCTTTTCGGCGGTAGTGTTCCACCTGCGCCTCATGGAGATGTCAGCAAATCGTAGGGGACCCAGCAGGGTCAAAGCCTACTGGGGCCCATAGGTTAAGGGAAAGTGACCCCCGGGACCGAAGGCAAAGAAAAAACATGAGTGGATTTTAGTCATAATTCATAGGGTACTTCCTGTTGGTCCAGAATCCTGAAATTTGGCATAAAGCAAGCTCTTATTATCACCGGTCTCATCTAGTTTAAACTGATAAAAAAAAACTTTGACGTGTAAAAGTGTTTTTTGCAAAAATAAATATCATTTATCATCAAGTAGATATTTAGGAATAAATCTGAAAACTGTAAATTTGTTGTTATGTCACAATTTTTTTTTTCTGATCTGGAATTGTACTATTTACATAGGTAAGTTTGTACGGAACCCTCAAGGCGCGAGTCCAACTCGCACTTGCCCAGTTTTTTCAAATTGGGTCTATTTATTCTGGCTAATCTCCGATACTACAGACACGGAGACACGTCAAATTTATTACCGTTTCCTCCGTCAGCGGTAAAAAAACAAACAATAACAAAGAAAAACAAAATTACGAAACCGTAACAATAACATCTCTCAAAACAATTTCCCCAGCAAAAACTTCACTTCCACTTCCGATAGCCAACAATTCACCGAGAGGCTTCACTATCGGGCAAGGCTTTATAAAAGTACCTACAAAACAGAACTGCGTGGAACTTTTGCCTTTGCCGCTATCTGAATGGTTCTTTTCAACTTACACCGGCAACAATAAATTTTTGAACGTGCCTCGAATCTTAGGCGGCTTAGTTATTTATATTCGAAAACCGGTAATAGAGAATGAATTTTGAGAAGAAATTTGTGTGTTTTTACACTGTTTTAAATACACGGTTGATCAATATTTTTCCTCTTGGAAGTAGGAATCGCCATTCCTACGTTAGTTTTCTTAAAAAAAAAACCATTTTCGATTCGATTCAAATCATAGTATAAAAAATTCAATTGTATAAATCAAGGTCGTAAATTTTGCACAATAATGTTTCCAAAACACTTTGTAGGTACATAATGTTTGGATTGGATGTCCACGTCCACCATGTACCAGTAGAGCAACGCCATACATCTAGTGGTCCGATGATGGAACGGGCCTGGAATTAAATCGTGCAGTTCCGATGCACACTCCCCTAAATCTAAACGATAGAAAACCGACAGGCTAGCAACTCGGCGACGATGCTCAAGTCTTTGGAGTTTTGACTCGACAAGCGTATCTGTACTGCGAGCAATGTGCACTTAAGTTTGGCGATTCTGCGGGCTACGTCGGTGATCTTGGTTCTACTGCGGATATTTTTATTTCTAATGCGATCATGCAAAGAAACTCCGA
The DNA here is from genome assembly GCA_929112965.1 of Mythimna albipuncta. NCBI lineage: Eukaryota > Metazoa > Arthropoda > Insecta > Lepidoptera > Noctuidae > Mythimna > Mythimna albipuncta. The sequence goes on along the minus strand of OV815979.1, from coordinate 17,971,525 downwards.
ACATACAAGGGGTATGTTCGGAGTTCCATAGTCCTTTGGGTGATTTTATGCCTTCTGAGCCTCACCCGTTGTGACGCCACGTTCCAGAGCCATATGCTATCACTCAAATTTCTTTAAGTATTTATTCTTCTTCTTCTTCTTCTTCCTGCCCTTGTCCCGTTTTATTTGGCGTCGGCGCAACACGTTTTTTTCTTCCATTCTGTCTTGTCACTCGTCACGCTATCACTAACTCCCTTTTCTTTCATATCACTTCTCACACAATCCATCCATCTTTTCTTTGGCTTCCCTCTCCCTCTCCATCCTGTAAATTCATAACTCTTTTAGCAACATGCTTTTCATCTTTAAGTATTTATTACTTACGAGATTATTATTTCACAGTTGTTTTTAAGGGCATACAATTCGACATAAATTTTCACAGTTTTTCATAAAACCTCTCTTACGAGATTATAACGTTATTACACATTTTTCGTTGGATATTTAAAAAGAATAGATATCTTGTAGATATTATCTAGGCTTGTATTGAAATTAATTTATAAATTTGTGTAAGACTAATCCATTAAATACCTCTGAAAATCTGCTATTTTGCATGAACTTTGATCCTTCATAATGTACACAAAAAAAAAAATAAGAATATGACGACCACTTTTTTTTAAACTTTTAAGGGTTTAATAAAATCACGAATTTTCTGGAACCACATATGTATTGTGAAATATACGACTAAATCACGGAATTACCGAATCCTAACAGAGTTTTCAGGCGTCATCTCTCTTTTTTCGCGCAAAAAAATCGCGTTGGATTGCGTTAGATGAAGCAACAAGCTTATAGACCATGCTCGATGTTGACGGTAGGTGAGTGGAAAAGGAGCCTCCTAAAACGTATCTATCTACGTGAAAAAACGTCTAAAACGGTCTACCGAAAAGTCGGTCGATTTAACCGATTCCTAGTGTGGGGTAACGTTTAATAAGTTCTTAATGATTGATGTGAAAAAAGAATCACAAAATAAAATCGAACTGATGATAAACCTCTTTTATTTCAAACCAACATACGGCTCACATTTCTAATAATCCTTTTGATAATTGGATGCGTTATAAACAGGTAAAATTAAGGGAAACATCACGGTACCGCGGATCCAAAGAAACAATATGGTTGTATATTAATAGAATGTAAATATTTATGTTTCGCCCACTAACAATATCGTCCAACTGTTGTACGATCAGCAGAGGCGGTGGAAAGAAAGAATGTTTTTTTTTTCCATAATTAGAGTTTATTGTAACACACGCACGAATTTGGTTCGACGGATTTGGTCCGTCCGTACTAACGTCGAGCGTGATTCAATGTGAGTTTGGTCCGTCGTACCAAGATCGAATCATCGGACCATGGGTTATGCGAAAGTGATCCCTAGAATCCTGGAACGAAGTGAAACTGGAGTGAACTGAAAGTTTTAGTCAGTAAAAACCTGGAAGATAAACACCTAAAAAAAAGGCTAGGAAAAACGACCGTCTTCAATTGTTTTTTAATTATGTAAGAAAAAACCCATTCCTGCAAAAAAACACAAACTGTCATGTGTGTACCTAAAAAGGATCAATATTATACAATCAGAACTGAAAACAAAGCATAGAAAAAGCTTATTTTTCAAAAAATAATAATAATTTTTTGGGGGCAAAATCATCCAATGACAACCCCCGCTCTTGGGCGGAGCGGGAGATAGTGTCAGACACTTACTGACTAAAAACCCACCCCGTTCCTTCAAGCCTTCATGCCGGGGCTCGAGTTCCCTTTCGGATAACCTTGGCCACAGTAAATATTAATAGGCTCGCTTGATCAGTACTTTACCTGATGGTAACACCGACGATATGGCCGACGATGGACCACGCTTGCCTAGAAGTAACCTATTCATTCATGACTTAATAAACCCCAGGCCGTAGTTATTAGGAAGCACAAACTCCGACTGGAAATACCATTCCTTATTGCAATGCTGCCAGTCTTCTGGGCACATTTCCGGATGACAGCGATGTGGAGGAGTACTTTGACGCCTGAGCGTACTTTGTCATTTTGTATTATATTTATGTACATAGTTAGGTTTTAGTACCTATAAATAGTTTATTTAGTATTTAAGTTTTTAATGTACGTATGTTTATTATAATAAATTCCTTATTTGTACGCATAATCAACGCGTTTGTAGGTGGGATGTTCATCATACGCACTAAAATCGTTGAAGAACTCCTCATGGCTTTCGGCTGGTAATATGCCCAAAGCAGCGTACATCGAAGGACTAGATCAATTTGCCTGGTGCGGTCTTCCCATCTGATTACAATTTAAGTGTCCAGTACGCTTCACCATCAACGATTGCATACCATCAGATAGAATCGCAGCCACGCGATACTTTATAATAAATATAAAATAAAATCATCAAAAATAAAAGTTGGTTAGTTTTTGCGCACAAATATTAAAAAATAAATACGTTAATTGGATAAAAAAACAACATTATTTACATACAAAATCAACTCCGAAATATAAAAAAGTGACTGGGTATAATTTGAGGCCGTTTTTAAATAAAAATTAAATACTGAAGTGAATTCGTCGCTGTTTCAAATTGCCACTATGAATCCCAATCTATAAAAACAACATCGATTCGAATTTTACATTCAAAGATAGGATTTATTCGATTATCGATATTTAAATGTTGCCATAAACGAATTATGAATATAATAAATATTTCATTCGACACCACAGCGTATTTTATTGCGGAAAATCGGCAAATCATTTATATTTTACGCTTTAAACCTTATCAACATTTGTAATAAAATGTTGATCTTTTATTGGTGTGCTTATGTAGATATATTTGATGGATTTATTTGGCTGCAAAACGTCAATTGTTGATACTGAAACACTAGAGGCTTTTTTTTATGGTGGGAAAAATCATCCAATGACAACCCCCGCTCTTGGGCGGAGCGGCACATAGTGTCAGATTCTTACTGACTAAAAGCCCACCCCGTTCCTTCAAGCCTGCATACCGGGGCTTGAGTTCCCTTTCGGATAACCCTGGCCCCAGTAGGCTTCGACCTGGCTGGGCCCCTGCTGTTGCTGACAACTCCTTGAGGCGCGCGGGAACAGCGCGCGCCGTCGACGACTTGGGTTTGGTCCGGACAGTTACATAGGTAAAGAAAGAAGAAGGGAAAACATTATCATGTTGTTAATTTTTTTTTTTGGCTAATTTGATTAATTTCGTAAGCTATTAAAAACATTAACCAAAAAATGCTATGGTAAGGATCAAAGTAAATTGGTGTCAATTTACATACGAGATATTGCCCGTAACAAGTGTAAATGATCGGTCTCGAAAGTACTGTAATTCACTTTTTCAATACACTTGCTCAGAAAGTGACTCTTATTGCACTGCATTTAGGTACATAAGGCCCTTGTTACCGAAATGTGACATTTTGATTACCATTACGCACTAGTGCTATAATGTAGTTAAAATTTAATTGTTCAACCTCTCTGCTGCCATAATTTTAACACATTATCGTATCGGGATGGGCGCAGGTCATCCCCCACGAGTCGCCGGTCAACCCCCGATTATTCAGTTCAGTGAGTGTATTGAAAATTAAATTTAAAAAATATGGGCGCGCATATGAAAACAGATTTTTACCGCCACCAAAGTTTACTAATTTTACAGTAATTTTCTTCACAAGTGTATTGAAAAACGTCGTATGATACACGTGAGTAATTAGTGATTACCGTTCTCGGCTCTCTTAAGACCCTCGCCACGGCTCGGGTGTAAATACCGCCTCGACTGTACTACACTAACATTAAACACATCATAATGTACAATTTTTTTGGAGGTGGGAAATTATCTAATGATTTGAAGATTAGCTCCTGGACTTTTACCGACTAACCACATCAGATCTATATCTTCATATCCTTTGCGTTCTTGGAACATGGGTTTTCCATTCATAAATTCAATTCCCCGCAGCCCTGCTGCCTCGATGCCTGCTGTGATCGGTCCTGCTGGGCTCTTAGGTTTTGCAGGCATATTATTGAGACGCGCCTGGAACACTACGCGCCGTCGACGACTCGGGCTCGGTCCGGACGGTTATCGACCGGACGATGAGCTACCCATTACGCGTCGTCCAGAAGCCCGCGTTTACGGTGGCCGGAGATTGATCAGGGACTTCTGACGTACGCGTACGCAATTTCTTGTTAAAGTTTTTAAGTAAGTTAACATTTTACTCGATTTTAGTATTTTAATTTCAATTTATACTTACGTTAAATTTCTTTGATTTTATCTATTTGGTAAAATTACGTTTGCTAGGTTAATTAGTATCTATATTCAGCCATTGAAATATCTTTGAATCAAAAACAGCCAGACTTCCATATTAACAGAAAGTCGTCTATCAAGCTAGCCTCTTTGTGAAAACAACCTTAAAATAGTAAGTAAATGAGAAAATTAAATAGAATTAATTAGCTTAAGGAAAACGACATTTCAAGTTATCAGATATAATGATATTTAAGAAAATAATAACCTCCTGGAAAGTTATGAAGGTAATTAGGAAAACATCCTCCCACGCTTTACCTTCATAAACAAGGATCCCCAATTCCCGAATCTAGTTCGATTCAAGTTTATTACGTTTAATTTGAATTTTCGAGGCACGGACCATAGGGATGTTTAGTTAGTTCGATTTTACAATGTGTAGGGTTCCGTACTACCGTTGTCCGTTCGTACGTCTGTCATCGGGCTGTATCTCATAAACCGTAAAAGATTGAGAGTTGAAATTTTCTTAGAATGTATATCTACAGTCTACACTAATATTATAAAGAGATAAAGTTTTTTTTTTGTTTGTAATGGGTCTGAAAGTACTGGTCCGATTGCTAAAACTTTTTCACCGATATAAAGCTGCTTTATCCTTGAGTAACATAGGCTATATATTTTATGGACGTGGACGACGCCGCGGGCAGAAGCTAGTAATATATAAAATGAATGCAGTGATAGTGTGGCATTTAGAGAAAAATACATTTTGTGAATACGTCATAGTATGGCATATTGAGAAAAGATTTTGGCCTCGATCTGTCATTCTGCGTATGTGGCATTGAGCACCTAATCCTTTCTTCTATTGCATTTTCAACAATATATAATAAAATTAAAAATAAAGTTAAAAATTAAAGGGGTCTACAAGGAACGTTTTTTATGTCGGCGTTTCTTAGCTTTATTTTGATATTGTAGTACAGAACCGTTGGTGTGCGTCCAACTCACTTACTCAAACTTGCCGGAGTCTGTGTTTCCTGATAGCTACAACCCGGGAATATTTAAGTCGAGAGTGAATAGGTTTCTTCTAGGTAAGCGCGTTCCATCGTCGACCGCATCGTCGCTTACCATCAGGTGAGATAGTGGTCAAGCGCGAACCTGTCAACAATAAAAAAAAAACTCAAACTGGACAAGTATTTCTGTTACATCATTTTCGAATTCTTTCTATGGGTTTATAGTTGCCAAATAATAATAATATCAACCAGCTATTATCTCATTCGACTGGCCTGTTGGTCTAGTAGTTAGTGGCCCTGACTGTTATACCGCAGGTCGTGGGTTCGATTCCCACCCAGGACAAATGCTTATGTGATGAGCATGATCATTTGTTCTGTGTCTGGGTGTAATTTATCTATAATATGTATGTATGTAGAAATATACAAGTATGTTTATCAGTTGTCTAGTAACCATAACACAAGCTCTGCTTAGCTTGGGACTAGACGGCGTACAAGGTCGCAACAGGACAAACTTTCAGGGGGGAGGATTTGCATCTTCATCAACTCCCCTTAAATACGATAGGTTTTCTTAGGCCACGTATTATGTCGGCAATTATTTATTGCCATTCATTTATTTGTATAGCCATAGTCGCATAACTATGTTCATTGTGATATCTGTGTGAGTATGAAGTTCCGTTGGCCATTTCTGATCTTTTTCACCAGTTCTACTTCATCAAATGTCACTTTTTGACTGTAAATGCTTAAGTCCTTGATGATAATACCAAAACAACTAATACCGAAAAAATACAAACATCCGAATTATCCTCCTGTTTTAGAAGTCAAATAAAATTTCATTTTTAACCGACTTCACCGATCCAAAGTAATAATGTCTAATAAAATCTTCGCCAATAATTCTGACTTAAGATCAATGCAAACAAAATTAGAAACACAGATAATATAATATGTTTTCGAAATCTCGACAGAGCAACTAATTCTATTTCGAACGAATTCAAATCTATCCTCGACTGTAGAAAAAATAGAAAAAGCTCTTTCCGTTTTAGTAACCATTCATAATCTTCTTAAAATATCAACTAATATCGAATGATAAACTATTCACGACATTAAAAATTCTATAAATGTAAATTCTTTTTCAAATTTCGAACGCGGATAAGCTTTTTATGCAAACGCTACCTCTATTTACGGTAGCGTCAACAATAAAACCGACTGTCGAAAAATAAACAAAATTTTGTTGTCTCTATACGGAGAAAGGAACTGGTGTTGCCAGTTTAGATAAATAAGCTGGATTATTTTTTATTCATGGCAACGAATGTTGGGGATCTGTCAATGTTTTGTGTTATGGCAACTTTTTGGTGAAAGAGTACCTTTTTGTTTAAAAGTTTGGTAACTTTAATGTCTTCCGCATAGTTAGATCAATCGATTTTGGAGGTAAAACAATGCAGCCGTTTTCGAATTCAGAATTGGTGAATGTTGATAAACGTCTTTTGATTGCTAGGTGCATGAAGAGAAATTATTTGTTTATTATTACTTAAGGAAACCGGCCAAGTGCGAGTCGGACGCAAGTATGAAGGGTCTCGTACCGTTCGTAGCAAGAAAAAAAAAACATGTTGGTTGTATGGGAGCTCCCATTCTTTTTTTTTTTAGTATTTATTTGTTATAGCGGCACCAGAAATTCTCACATTGCATTTGACTGGAAAATCGAATGCAAAAGACAGTGCAGGAGCATTATCTTTTGACATTTTGCTATTGTTCATTTTCTACTAAATTAAATTGATATTTAATTACACAAGGTAATGTGCCTGCCTGAGTTTAAAACCTTTAACTCGCAAGTCGGGGGCGCGTTAGCACTGGATCATCATTGTTCCCATCCCACCTTAATACTATAATAGAACTAAAATATAAACTAGTTACACTCCAAACCCACATTTCCCCTTAGGATATTTAGTCCTGACATACAAAATGCGATAAAAATAGAGAAGACAGTAATAGATTTGTGACCAAAACAATAGGACAGGGAATGTGCCGTAAATGTATGTCGTATCCTGAGTATCAGATGTTAGTTTTCAGGAACCGTTAAAGTCTACTGAGTTACGATATCCGGTCGTTAATATGGCCCACGTTCCCTTCTTTGTTCTAATATATTTAGTACTAGCTGCTGCCCGCGACGTCGTCTGCGTGAAGGCTCTACAGCACCAAAAATATCTAAGATGTCACTGTCGCTATAGCATTATAGGTAAACAACTTTTAAAATAGCATTAAAATATAAGATTTTTTGCAAGTGAAGAGAGTTATATGGGAATCCTGCTGAGTTCACTCATAAGATGTGACTGAAGGAAATAGAGAAAATAATGCAGGAATACATTCCAGGACACAAAAGAGTAAAAATACGTACAAAGGTATCATCATACCTTACAACACTTCCCTATAAACTACGTTGGTAGTTATGCTGCTAGGAGCCAAAATGTAAAGAGAGTCAGGACTGGTGACACGGGAGCAAGCGACGTACAGTTGCCCGTGTGAGAAGCAACACGTCTTGAGATCGACACCCGCTGCCCTCAGAGTCTGCCCCTGTGACTTAATGATGGTCATCGCAAAGCAAACACTCACGGAGAACTGTACGCGCTTGGGCTGGAATAGGAAGTTGTGAGGTATGAAGGAAATGCGTGGTATAAATACTGCCTCGCCTACGCCACAACTCGTAAGAATTTCCGCTTCAATGGTGTGCCTGTGGAGAGAGATGACTTTAAGGCGGGCTCTGTTACACAATTTCGGAGGAGAAAGGTTCCGAAGAAGCATAATCGGGACACCGACCTTCAACTTGATGGTATGCGCTGGAAGTCCACTTGCTGACAGGGAGTTCAGAATTCTACGGGATAATGTGTGGCGTCATCTTGCTTGACAACAGTGTTTATCGAGGTGTCAAGACTTAGAAGGACATCGGAGAATTCTTGCAATGCACGTGCATTGCCGCCGAGCCGAGCTCTCATATTAATGGTCAAGCGCAGCTAACAAACTCGTGACCACAACGAAGATCGTTTCAACGAATCATTCACCTCGTCAGCCCTCGATACCCGTGTCACCACGGGAAGTGTTTGCCGAAAATCGCCACTGAACAGAACTGTGACACCACCCATCAAATGTTCGTTCCTGCGGATGTCCTGCAGGGTTCTGTCCATGGCCTCAACTGCCTTCCTATTGGCCATTGTACACTCATCCCATACGATCAGAGAGCAATCCTTGAGCTCATGTCCCTTATCGCTGTTACGTGACACACCACAAACAGGCGTTTCGGCGCTCTCTAAATCGATGGGAATTTTAAACTTGGCATGTGCTGTCTTGCCACCTGGAAGCAGTATGACAGCGATTCTCGACGACGCTACAGCAATAGCAATTTTGCCTTGCCTCCTGATCTCTGCAAATATGTCACAAATGTTTTTCCTGTTCTACCAGGAGCATCCAAGAAAAACATGTTACCCTGGTTTTACCCAACGCTTTCAAGGACGGTGTCATAATTTGTTTTTGCTCTGAAGAGAACAAAGTGACATGATCATTTCGTATGGTGGTCATTTCGCCCGCATCGTAATTTATCCCAGCGTTATACTCCCGATTTCCACGGTCTTGATGCGGTGATGATTGGGGAGCTGGTAACCCATATTCGATAAGCGGTTTGCCGCCGATAGAAATGACCACATCTTGAAGTGAACTGAGACAGGTGTTCAGCACGCATTCATCAGTTACTTCGTCTTCGTCTCCAGTAGCACACCTCAAAGCTCGTAGAAAATCTTCAGACAGATCATGGCGATACTTCTCCCACAAAGCTACTGGGTTCGCGACTCCACAAAACACCAACTGATCCCAATTTTTGTCACCGTCGAGAAGGTGACGTGCTACGTAGGCTGCGCGGTAAGTGGGATACTCCACGCCATCAAATGTCCTCTGGAAGTCGAAAGACGTCGGGCCTCGGACAGTGGGAAGTAACAACCGCAGAAAATAGCATTCGCCATTATTACCCAATGCGGTGTCCTTGAAAGTTCCCGGAAAACCTTCCACAGCACCTCCTCGTCGACGTTGGTTAAATACACCCCTTAGCTTGTCGTACGTGTAATATGAAGGCACCTCGGCATACGTAAGGGATCTCGCAAACTGGTCGACTTCGCAGAGCTGGAAAAATGTCACCATGTTAACACCGCATTTTTTTTTAATTGTCTTCCTCAACTCTGCTCAAGATTTTGAGAGTTTTGTTGGAACTTGAATTTATCAAAACGAACTATACGATACAAAGAAGAAAATGCACATCACATCACACCACCATCTATGAATTTTAGGAATAACTAACTACTAACCTCGCCAACATGATCAAATTTAAATTATTAATTTCCAAAAAGTGTTAACATGTAACTCGATTTAATTTTTATGAAATCTCATAGATGGCGCTGCTTCAAAATTGTCCTTTTACTACTAACATTCATTAAACTATGTTTCTCTGCCCAAGTTACTGAAATTGCGTAGTTTTTATAGTGTAAAGCCAGATAATACTTTATTATAAGCTAGATAATTACTCAAAAACAACATTTAAATATGTGTCGTTAGATTACACGCTGTCACAGAATACGTAAGAAAAATAAAGATTCACAGCTCCTCCCCCGTAGGTGATAGCGTGATAATATGTAGCCTATAAGTTCTCCCGACCTATTCATGCAAAATTTGAAGTAAATCCGTGCAGTACTACGGAAGTGTACACAGTACATTACACTTTAAAGAAATGCCTAACGATTAAACACGTTATTGTGGCTAATTTATAAAAGATAGATATATACTATTGAGGATTTTTTTGTAGATCTATTAGAGACCACCATCTGTGTAATACATACTTTTGGTGTATAATCAACGTATGCGAGGATAAGAGCTCGAAAGCGCATTTTCATCCGACTTGCTTCAAATTTATCGTCCCTTCTCAGCTCCTATGTATTTTAACGTTATGTTATATAGCCTATAACCTGCCCAGGAGTATGGACCATAATCGTACCAAGTTTGGTTAAAATCCCTTCAGTAGTTTTTGACCCATGCGTGCACATACAGACAGACAGACAGACAGACAGACAGACAGACAAAAAATTGACTGATTGCATATTTGGCATCAGTATTGATCACCAATAATCCTCTACTATTAATTTTTAATATATATTCAATGTACAGAATTGACCTCTCTACAGTTTTATTATAAGTATAGATATAGATATAGATAGGTGAAACCCGAAATACGTCTTTTTATGTAAAGAATCTATGTACAAAATTTCATAACTGTATCGTGAAAAATTACAAAGTTAGAGTCTGTCTAATAAGTTAAACGACTTGGGTAATTATTGGGATTTAATGAAATCTGATGTAGTCAACACTTGTTCAATAATCAAGGTTGATTAAGAGATAGAGATCATTGTTTACTAATAGAAGAACCTTATAAAAAGTAACGAATAGAAGTATTTTTTAAATGAATATATTGTACAAAATTTCCAAGTCGGTTGACTTATTAGACAGACTATATAAGCTTGTTATGTCAGCAAAAATACATAGTGACCGCGTCATCCAGGCGACTGAGGGGTGGTTTTGCACTTGTAAGTACCCAGCTGTTTATTGGCGTCTAATGCCCAATATGACCAGCCGTGATTTATGTGTGTGAATATACGAATACATATACAACGTGTAACGTTAAATGCGCCAAACCTCAGACACCCCCAATGATTTTTAATTCAATTGACCTAATTCATTGAGAAAAAAAAACATTTAAAAAAAAAATTACAGGTTTTATGTGCAGTTTTAGTTTGTTGAAAACTCATATCTGCATTGAAATAAGAACTTTTATTATCCCGTGTATGACTTACTTGACTTTATGTCCTAGGTCCCCTAGATGGGGCAGAGGGCGTCCACAGTAATCCTCCATCGCGAACGGTCCTGAGCTTCACGCTTCACCTCGCTCCACGTCATTCCGATGCTCGCCGCTTCTTCCAACCCGGTGTGACGCCAGGTCTGACGGGGACGGTCACGCTTTCTTTTTCCTTGCGTTATCCAGTTATCCAGTGTATGAAAAAAATTAATTGTACTACAACCATTTGTGTTTGTTTACCTATTTGGGCAGGTTTGCGCACGTGTTGGCTTGACCTATTAATAAATAGACCGGGAGACAATTTTAATGAAGATTTTTTTGAAAAATGTAAACCTATGTTAAAAAAGAATGGAATTCCCTGCCGGAGTCTGTGTTTCCTGATAGCTATAACCTGGGGATCTTTAAGTCAAGAGTGAATAGATTGCTTCTAGGCAAGCGACGCTGGAGCACAGCGTCGGCCACATCATCGCTTACCATCAGGTGAGATTGTGGTCAAACGCGAGCCTATCCATTATAAAAAAAGTGGTTTAATTGATTCTGCTCGTTTTTCTAATCAAACTATTTTCAGGTTTTACGCATTTAACATTACACATTGTATAGGGTGACTAGTAATTAGTGACCGATAATTATACACTTGATTGTACTCATGATTTCAAACAACAATCCCAAAGAAACTTTATTTTTGTACTTACTCATTAGTTTTATCATAATATAATAACTGTTCGCGCAAATTCGCGCTCACCACGGTCACCCATTGGTGTTACCGATGGATTTGCAAGCAGCGCGGGTTCTCTATCACTACTGTAGGTTTTTTTTTTTTTTTTTTTTTCGATGGGAAAAATCATCTTATGACAACCCCCGCTCTTGGGCGGAGCAGGAGATAGTGTCAGACTCTTACTGACTAAAAAACCCATCCCGTTCCTTCAAGCCTTCATACCGGGGCTCGAGCGCCCTTTCGGATAACCCTGGCCCCAGTAGGCTTCGACCCGGCTGGGTCCCTGCTGTTGCTGACAACTCCTTGAGGCGCGCGGGAACAGCGCGCGCCGTCGACGACTTGGGCTTGGTCCGGACGGTTACCGGACGGCCGGACAGCGAGCTACCCATTGCTCACTGTCCGCAAGCCCGCGCCTACGGTGGCTGGAAATCGGGATCGGAATCCCGGCGGCGGCGGCGAGAGCGCCGTTGCCTGATGCGGTCGGCCTCCTCCTTAGCGAGCATTACTGACTCGCAGAAGTCGGCGGCCGCCTGCCACTCCTCTTCGCTCCGGACCATGGCCTCGACCAAGGTCCGGCGCGAGAGGTCTCCGCCGCCGATCACCCCCACGAGGGCACGGCGATGCTCCGTCCAAGCAGGGCACACCGCGATTGTGTGCTCCACCGTGTCCTCCGGGCGTTCCGCACAGTAGCGACACCCGGGCGTCACTTCCGCTTTGATTCGGAACAGGAACCTCCCGAACTTGCCATTTCCGGTGAGGACCTGTGTCATGCGGAAGGTAAGGACGCCATGAGGTCTTTCCAGCCACGCCTCAAAGAGGGGACTTATCGCCATAATTGTGGCGTGCCCATGATGGGGTTGCGATAGTCGCTGACGCCATTCCACCATGAGATCCCGCCGAAGCTCTGTCCGCCATGCCGCGACCTGTCGCGGCAGAGGACTTTCGCCCCGGCGTTGCATCTCCACGCGCATGTCGTGCATGTATGCAAGGACTGTTGCCTCCAGATCCCACGGTGGTAGGCCAGCCAGAAGGCTCGCCGCTTCGCGGGAAATCGTGCGGTATCCCCGCACCATCCGAATTGCCATGACCCTCTGGCAGGCGTTCAGAATGGCCGCCGGTCGCTTTTGCAGCGACGGCGCCCATACCGGCGCCCCGTAGAGGGCCATGGACATCACTACTGTAGGTACGATATATGAGACAACGGCGTTAAGTGGCTGACAGCTGAGTTTTAATGAGTATAAAAAAAAAGTTTCTTTGTGAAAGTGGTTTGTAATTATGAGTTCAATCACGTGTATAAGTATCGGTCACTAATTACGCTCGCACTAATTTATTAAGAGTCTATTCAATGTAGCCTTGAAGACACCTACATTATAATCAGACGGGAAGACCGCAGCAGGCAAATTGTTCCAGTCCTTCGATGTACGCGGTATAAATGACGAGGCGAAACGGTTAGTCCGGATCGTAGATGTTTCAACAACAAAAGGGTGGATAAGATGTTTCAACAAAAAAAAAACATAGTAGCTCACCAGCATCGGGAACCGGGTCCAAGCTACCGGTGGTCAGGGCTCCTAAGAGAGGAACCTCCGGACAATACGCGCCGTGTCTAGGAGTACTGCCTTCTGGATCAAGCCCTTGATCCAACTGCCTAACGAGAGCCTCCGCAGATGTTAGTCGAGGCTCTTGGCTATTGAGCCATTGATCTTCCAACATTTCATTTCCCCTCTGGGCCTTTCCATCGTTTGGTTTCAATATATATAAGTATCTTTTATGTACATCGTGAGATGTGGACGAGACCCATAAGGACCAACAATTCAAAAGTGCCTTTAAATGGTATAATTGAAATAAACATATCGGATTTCTGATATCTGAGTAGAGATATTTACGTCTAACCTAAAAGATTATTCAAAAGAATGTTTCTAAGGGCCATACCGATAGCAAAATGTCACGGGGTTAAACCGATTTGAGAATTTCTCTTTGCGTAGGTTGTTCTAGCGAAAATAAATTCGAATAAAGCATATTAAGTTTCGAATCAATCAGAGATTCTTTTGACGACCTAAACTGAATTGTTAAAGGGATGGAGCAAGCGTGCGAGCGAGAAAGAGGTATAAAGCTACACCTCTTTCTCGTTCGCACGCTTGCCATTTTGACACGACGACGGTCCCAGGCACAAAAGAGATAGGTACAGAAGTCAATCTACATACAAAAGCGCGCTCGAGCAACGCACACACGGACACGATATCTCAGAACGTCTCGGCCCGCTCGTCGTACAGTTCCGGCTCATACGCTTTTTAGTATGCGTCTATCGTGTGTAGGTTTAAAAAATTAAGTACATACATGAGATTGTCTTCTGTACCTAAATACAATTGCTGGCACGGATCTTGAGCGCTGGCTTCAAGTTGCGCAGAAGTCAAATATTCGGTCTCTTTAGTGGTGCGAAGTGAGATGCGGGGGCGGGGAGTGTCAGTGATTGGCTCGCCGCACCATCGCGTTTTAGACGTCACTCATGATTCGTTACCTGCTTTGCTGCATGTATCTAACAACGACTATGATTAGCTCGCTAATGTATGGAATGCGCAAATTGATCCCCACTCTGACGCCGAGCGCTCAAGATACGTGACGGTAATTATACTTTGTGTCCCAAATTAGCGGTCGAGCGTACCACTGTAAGCCAAGTAGCTGACGAAGCTTCAAAGCCTTGAGCATCGACGCCGAGTTGCTAGCCTGATGGTTTTCTACCGGGTACATTTTGGAGAATATCGTCCGTTATGTGGTTGCCCTTTCAGAACCTTTCATCCTTTCGACTAAGCATGATAAGGTCCCAGGTTAGCGATCGAGCGTAGCACTGGAAGGGAAGTATCTGACGAAGCTTTAAAGCCTTGAGCCGACGCCGAGTTGCTAGGCTGATCGGTTGCTAACGGGTGCATTTTGGAGAATATCGTCCGGTATGTGGTTGCCCTTCCAGAACCTTTCATCCCATCGACGCAGTAAGGTCCCAGGTTAGCGATCGAGCGTAGCACTGGAAGCGAAGTAGCTGACGAAGCTTCAAAGCCTTGAGCATCGACGCCGAGTTGCTAGTGTGATGGTTTGCTACCAGATGCATTTTGGAGAGTATCGTCCGGTATGTGGTTGCCCTTCCAGAACCTTTCATCTCATCGACTTAGTGTTCTGCGAGCATGGACAACATAATTTTTACTTTATGCGGAACCTGAATATAGTTTGGTCAGAATTGGTAATTGAATGGATTTCAATAGTTTTTACACTCTGTGAAAAATATCACAAAAATATTTTAAAAGGTTACAAGTTGGACACCAACGACATTAAGTACAACACAGGTCAGCTGGATGTAAGTGCAAAACAACCCATCAGGTCGTCTGTATGGCCTGTGACAATGTATTTTTGCTGACATAACAAGCATAGAACTTTGCGATTATTCATGATACAGTTTTGAAGTTTTGAACATAGATTCTTTTCATAAAAATACTTGACAGATTTTATTTTGTGTGCTATAAACTAGTGCTTTATTGCGATCTTACCTGATTGTAAGTAGTGATGCAATCGTTGATAGTAGTTATAGTAGGTTTCGCATATACTAAAACTAAGGTTGTAATGACATACTAGCTTTTTCCCTTGCGGCTCTCACTCTTTCCTACTCCACCCTACTATACCCTATTCTACCTTACTCTACCCTACTATACCCTACTTTACCCTACTCTACCCTACTATACCCTACTCTACCCTACCCTACTCTACCCTACCCTACTCTACCCTACTTTACCCTACTCTTCCCTACTCTTCCCTACTCTACCCTACTTTATTTGTTACAAAAAATGTAATAAATGAAGAACCGCTCGACCGATTTCGTGCAAACTTCACATAAACCATCTACTAAATAGTCCGAACAAAGTCTAAACATTTGGTTTGATTTTTATATGATAATTCGTCACCCTTACCTGCTAACTGTCGTAACTAGCAATTGATATTTTTCCAGGGCGAGCGTTTTTCAGTCGGGTTTAAATCGTATTCCTGTAGTTGCGTTGGCTGTAGCTTTATAAATGAATAAATAAATTATTTATATTAATTTTGGCATATTGTAATTCGAAAGTAGTGAGGATATTTTTTCCCTTCTGTTACACTTCCGCAAACCGAAATACTTGAATATCTTCTAAACGGTAAACGATACAGATATGACGACTAAAGAGAACTTATTCGAAATAATGGTATAAACACGTTGGTAATATCAGTGCAGATACGCCAGTTGGTGAGATACGACAGTTAGCGGGGAGGGCAACGAAATATGTATCTAATTATTTTAATTCCTCAAATAAAATAAAACTCGTGTCCAATGTCCACTCAAGCCTTATTTCTCCGTATATTATACATACCTGGTGTAACCTTCAATCAGGGATATGTTTTATTGAAAATTCCATGCGGCGATCCGTAAGGACCTTTAAGCGACAAATAAAAATGTCCAGAAGTCCAACCGGATTTTTTTTTGTATAAGGAGTAGATACAGACATTTCTGAAGTTGAGTATGTCTCAAAATTTGGTTTTGCCTAAAAACCGGTCAAAATATAGGGTTTCAGATGTAAAAAATTCGAAGGCATGTGACATTCACCAACCTGCACTGGGCCCGCGTGGTGGATTACGGCCCATTCCCTATCCTAGAGAGGAGGCTTGAGTCCCAGCTGTGGGAACATTAAGGCCCAAGCACCCGAAAAGTGCTTTAAAACAGTGATTTTCTGGAGCCTACTACTCGGTAACGGCCAGGTGAATAGGTTTTGGCAGTAAGTCCCCTCTTTGAGGCGTGCCTGGAAAGACCTCACGGCGTCCTTACCTTCCGCATGGCGCAGGTCCTCACCGGACATGGTTCGTTCGGGAGTTTCCTGCACTGGATTCGTGCGGAAGTGACGCCCGGGTGTCGCCACTGTGCGGAATGCCCGGAGGACACGGTGGAGCACACAGTCGAGGTGTGTGCTTGGGCGGAGCATCCCCGTGCCCTCGTGGGGGCGATCGGCGACGGAGACCTCTCGCGCCGAGCCTTGGTTTAGGCCATGGTCCGGAGTGGCAGGCGGTCGCCGACTTCTGCGAGCAGTAATGCTTGTCACAAATGAACGGTGTGTGTAACCGTAGGGGCCCAGCATGATCGAAGCCTGCTGAGGCCATGGGTGATGCGAAAGAGATCCCTGACACAATGGCAAAGCAGAAACAGGAGTGGGTTTTTAGTCAGTAAAAGTCTGACACTATCTCCCGCTCCGCCCAAGAGCGGGGGATGTCATTAGATGATTTTCCCAACTAAAAAAAATGAACGGCGTTTCCGAGCGTTTTCAATCGTTGCATGGAGCTGATCTTCTGCACATTCCGTTGTTTTGAGTCTATATTTTGTGCTTCAGCTTGACTAGTTCGATGGCACGTAGTTTCATGGGGTTGACATGGTCCATAAGGGGCGTAGGCCGTAACCTTGTTGACAAAAATGAAGGCAATATATTTCAGTTTGATGCGGTCGTTTATACCTTTATTTTGTGGTTAGAAATGTTGAATATAATCCAGGGGTTTTAAGTTTATACATGACTTAACTGGCAGTGATTGTAAGTATGACGTCTTTTATTGGGGAATCATCAAATAACGAACCGGATGACCAGATGGACGAGCTACCTATGAGGGGCCGTTCGCAAACTCGCACCTACGGTGCGGTGGTCGGCAATCGTCGCCTACTCGTACGTGTGTACTGCCGCCTGGGTACGATTTCCAGGTCAGGCTATGTGTTGTAAGTCCATCTCACATCTTTCATACGTATCAAGCTTTTACAGGCTTGAGAACTTGGGAATATATTTTACCCGATAATTTCGGTACTTCCAAACCGATCAACTGGTTGATCAGAATGGAACTCGAGTTTTTTTTTTCCTTTTTTATAATACCAAAGTTGAGTAGATAGAACAAATTAATTTAAAGTAAAATATTCTTATCGGACCAACTAAAAAGTTGTACCGTTGCGAAAGAAAACAGTCGATCCGTTTCAAAGTTGATTAGATTGGAAAAAAATCCTTCGCCGAGTTCCATTCTGATCAACCAGTTGATCGGATTGGAAGTACAGCTCAAAAATTATAGTAGTTATTAAGCTAAATTAACTTGATTTTGATGTAACATGCTGTGACGGAGCTTGCTACCTCTACTTTGACACATAAATCTTTGAACGGTTTTTAGACAAGTGTTTTTATTATAATAATATTGAACAATAAAAAAAAGATAAGACCGTCAGCGAAATTTGCAAGTTATAATCAGTCATATAATATTCCCAGTGCTGGGACTCGGACCACCTCTCTAGGAGAAAGAATGGGCCGTAATACACCACGCGAGCCCAAAGCAGGTTGGTAGATGCCACATAGCTTCGAATTTTTGGTTCTAAGTTTCCTCCTTGCTTCACCGTTTTGAAAACAGTGGTGACGAAATAAATTACAAAAATGAACCAGGCAGAGTTTGAACCCGCGGCATATTACTCCCCTCCGCCTCAAGGAATCGTAGGGCAACAGTACCCAGCAGGGTTGAAGCCTACGGGTCTTTTTCTGAAAGGAAGGCGCGGCCCCGGTATAAAAGGCAACGAAGGAACATGGTGGGTTTTTTAGTCAGTAAAAGTCTGACACTATCTCCCGCTCCGCCCAAGGGCGAGGGATGTCATCTGGTTGATTTTTACCCACCTATGAAAAAAGAAAAATAACCTCTAGATACTCCTTGCGGGAAATAAGATATTTTCTAAGTTATCTCTAGCTCTCTTTAGCTAACCCCACAAATGACAAGCGCTTCTACAACGGAACCCGAAGTGGCCCAACCATTTGTTCCAACTTGTAGCAACGGTGTAAAATTAATGTCTCCCTTTCAAAATGGCGTATTTTATGATAATAACACTGACTTATTAGTTTGACTCAAATTAGAAGCTGTGGTCTTCTATGAAGTTATGTTGAATAGCAAAGTTTATTTCTTAAGCGTATTTATTTCGTACTAGCTTTTGGCCGCGAGTTCGCCCATGCCGATGATGAAAATGTACTTGAATCTTAGCATATTGATTACAGAAATGTTAGGGACCATTTTTTTTTTTTTCGATGGGAAAAATCAAACCTCAAATCAAATCTTATGACAACCCCCGCTCTTGGGTGGAGCTGGAGATAGTGTCAGACTCATACTGACTAAAAAACCCATCCCGTTCCTTCAAGCCTTCATACCGGGGCTCGAGCGCCCTTTCGGATAACCCTGGCCCCAGTAGGCTTCGACCCGGCTGGGTCCCTGCTGTTGCTGACAACTCTTTGAGGCGCGCGGGAACAGTGCGCGCCGTCGACGACTTGGGCTTGGTCCGGACTGTTACCGGACGGCCGGACAGTGAGCTACCCATTGCTCACTGTCCGCAAGCCCGCGCCTACGTTGGCCGGAAATCGGGATCAGAATCCCGGTGGCGGCTGATTACAGCTATGGTCCCTATCAATTGCTCTTAGTCATCATCATCATCATTTCAGCCGATATACGTCCATTGTTGGACATAGGCCTCCCCCAATTTATTCAATTGGAGTGTATACGGGGTACCAAACAACACCTATCGGGACCCAAGCCAACCTCACCTGACGTGCAGGTGACGTGGTGCACCCTCCTGACGAAGAAACGAGGCCCTGGCGACCCGTCAACACGAACTGGATAAAAAAAAATATAAACTTTCTTTAAAAACCAAATTATCGCATCTGACCATTAATTTGAATAATAATAATAATAGTTCTTCTGGACACGGCCCGTATCGTTAGGAGGTTCCTTTCTCTCGAGCCCTGACCGCCGGAAGCTTGGACCCTGTTCCCGATACCGGTGGGATACTGTTTTTTATATTTTTAAATGTTTTTTTTAATTGATTTTTTATAAGGAATATTTAAAAATATATTATAACATGTATATAAAATAAAAATAAAGGAATTATAATAATAATATTCCACAACTATCACACTACGCCGTCTAGTCCCAAGCTAAGCAGAGCTTGTGTTATGGGTACTAGACAACTGATAAACATACTAATATATTTCTAAATACATACATATTATAGATAAATAGCATAGCATAGCATAGATTAGCTATAAAATAATATTGTAAAAAAGAAACCAAAACTGTTAGAGAAATAAATAAGTAATTATTATTTTTGAGACAACAGTGGTGTCGAGTTGGATGTTTTTAATATTCATTTTCAAAATAAAATGCTGGAGTGTTCCCGGAACCAATAATTGGCTGGATGGAACAAGATACGGTGTATATAATATGACTCCGCTATATTCTATTGAATTTTATCACGAATCACTTTAATATTGTAAAGACTAGTTAGTTAGTTTTTAGTTCAGAAATCATTTTTTTTTTATATGACATAAACTAGTGCTTGACTGCGATCCCACCTGATGATGATCAAACTTCTGAGTTGACGAAAAAAAATGATACGGCCAACGAATAACGTGTATTTCGACACTCGGCAGTGGCGTAACTATATGGTGGCAAGGCTGGCAAAATGCCACGGGCCCCAGGTCTGATGGGACCCCCGATTTTAGAAGCCGCGAGCTCAGAAGAAGTAACCCATAATATACATATTTAAAAAAATATTAAAATGAAATCACAACGTAACGTGATTTATCGGGGGCCCCATCTAATGAATTTGCCACGGGCCTCACTCAGATGATATAGTTACGCCACTGCTCAAGGGAATCAAAATTCATGCCCTTTGACCTATAATTCTGAAAATTGGCATGAAGCAAGGTCTCATATCACAAGTGTAAAAATAAATCTGAAAACGGTAGTTACGTCACAGAAGGTATAAAAGTATTCAGAAAAATCCTTGTAACTCAATTCGAGAATTAAATTGTTTTCATAGTAAGTTTGTACGGAACCCTTTTTTTTATGGTGGGAAAAATCATGCATTGACATCCCCCGCCCTTGGGCGGAGCGGGAGATAGTGTCAGACTCTTACTGACTAAAAGACCCACCCCGATCCTTCTAGCTTTCATACCGGGGCTCGAGCGCCCATTCGGATAACCCTGGCTCCAGTAGGCTTCGACCCGGCTGGGTCCCTGCTGTTGCTGACAACTCCTTGAGGCGCGCGGGAACAGTGCGCGCCGTCGACGACTTGGGCTTGGTCCGGACAGTTACCGGACGGCCGGACAGCGAGCTTTGTACGGAACCCTCAGTGAGCCAGTTCGACTCGCAGTTACCCGGGTTTTTTTAAACCTTTGTCCCACACTAGGAATGAAATTCCTGTATCATGGATACGAGTCACGCAATTTTATTTTCAGAGCGGGGGTGAACCCGCGACACGCATTACAACAGTCAATCGCTCAACCACTGCACCAACCGTGCTGTTAAGTGACTGAATACTACTGTTGACGGTCTTTGTTAAAATTCTGAAACTTTCTATCGAACGTTTCCCATAAATTCACGATTCGATTCTTTCTACGAACGGACTTTCATATTTCTTAGAAGTAGTTGTATTCTTCCCCGTTATTTCTATCCGCATGACCGGTTTACAAACTACAAACAAGTTGTAAGTAATTGAAAACCTAGTAGAGTTTATTGTACATCATTATTAATAACTTTCGCTATTGGAAAAAAAATGGGAATTTCGAAAAAAGTCTGTTGCCTAGTAAGGTAGTTTTTTAGGGTTCCGTAGCCAAATGGCAAAAAAACGGAACCCTTATAGATTCGTCATGTCTGTCTGTCCGTCCGTATGTCACAGCCACTTTTTTCCGAAACTATAAGAGCTATGCTGTTGAAACTTAGTAAGTAGATGTATTCTGTGAACCGCATCTAATATAAAAAAATCTTCTAATATATTTTTTTCTAACTTGAATAGTTTACGCGAGAGACACTTCCAAAGTGGTAAAATGTGTCCCCCCTCCCTGTAACTTCTAAAATAAGAGAATGATAAAACTAAAAAAATATATGATGTACATTACCATGCAAACTACCAACGAAAATTGGTTTGAACGAGATCTAGTAAATAGTTATTTTTTAATACGTCATAAATCTAAAAAATACAATATTATTAAAACATCGATCAATGTTACAAGAACTTTTATATTATGTTACTTGCTGCTACCGAACTATGAACCATGGTGAACCATGGGCGAGTCCGACTCGCACTTGGCCAGTTTTTTTTTCGTTGAGCCAACAATAGTTTCCAATATGTAAAAGCGAAAATTACGTATATTCATTAGTGTCACAAATTTATTACAAGCTGTAACTATATAACTGCGCTATTTTCAGATCTTAATCAGCATCATTTAAACCGAAAGACGTCCATTGTTAGACATAAACCTCCCACAAGTGTCACCAGAATGAACAGTCCGTGCGTTTCGCATCACCCATGGCCCCAGGCTTCAACTCTGCTGGGCCCCTGTGGTTGCTGACAACTCCTTGAGAGTACTTTGAATGAAGAATGTCTCAAATCCTAATTAAATAAACTAAAGTTTTGAGTCAATGCTAGCAAAGGAAGAGGCTGGACGCATGAGGGTACGGCAGTCACGTCCCATTCGCTGCCAGCTCGCTGTCCGGCCGTCCGGTAACTGTCCGGACCAAGCCCAAGTCGTCGACGGTGCGCACTGTTCCCGCGCGCCTCAAGAAGTTGTCAGCAACCGTAGGGGCCTAGAAGGGTCGAAGCCTACTGGGGCCAAGTGTCTGTTTCCGAAAGGGAGGCTCGCCCCAGTATGAAAAGTAACGAAGGAACGGTCATAGCGTGCATTAAGTGCTAGCAAACAGCTTGCAAGTTGAAAACATCCCATCAGTCGCTTGGATAGCCCGGTGACTATGTATTTTTGCTGACATAACGAGCTTATAACTTTGTGATTTTTCATGGTACAGTTACTAAATTTTGTACATAGATTCTTTACATAATAATACTAGACTTTCACGTGTTTCGGGCTTCGTTTATACTAAAATGTCAACTATAACGGATGTCCTTACTTTTTACACGACTGTCACGATTTTGTCCGATACCTTTGAAATGTCAGGCAAATGTCAGTTAAATCTACCAGCCAAACTACCAGCTCAAAAAACCACAGTTTATCTAAAATTCGAACTCAATTTCCATACGTTGACTATGAGCGCCGCATCGAGTGACAAGCGTTTGACAGTCTATATTTTCTTTTAATTCCCCTTCCCGCGAATATTGTAGCGGGAAAATTTTTGGCGCGCTATCGGTCTCCGCCATATTGTTTTTGTTTAGTTCGATATTCAAAATGCATATAAGTTTTGACATTGATATTCAGGTGTTTGGTGTTTGTTTATATAACCATGATGGTGTTTTATTTCTCTATGGATTTTGGTGAAATGGTTTAAGGAGTTTTTGGCTGAATTGGGAAATTCAGTGACTGTTTTTGTATTAACAATTGTATTAGTAAAAATAAATTAATAAAAATAAATTTATTCACCAAAATAATTTAAATTTGTATTTACTGGATAATATTAATTGATTACTTGTTTTTACTCTTTCTAGTCAAAATAACGTTTTTAAATGTATTCTGTGAATAACGGTGTGAGTTGCATATGTATGATGAACTTGTATGTATTAGTTAGTTAATAAGACCTAATGTATAACTATTAGTTATTCCTAAATAAATAAATAAGTTTTATAATTAGCTAATTGATTCATAGTGGATCATGTGACGTAAAGTTGGTGTAATTTTGTATCTCAGGTGTCATATCTCAAATAGAATCATTGAAACAGACGCGTTCTCATTAAAATGGAACTGAAAATTTATTTAGTACCTACCAATTGAATACATATGTCAGTGAAGCTTGCCGAGAACGAGGACATTTACAGTCAGTCAAATCGATACAAATACTGCAAAAGCCTTAGAATATCCGCGATTTAATAGCATTGCGAAGACGAAGACATTGCTTAAAGGACATAGTATCCAAGCCATAAATATAAAAAAAAAAAAATATTTGTAACAACTATGAAAATACAAAAAAAAAGTAACAACTATGTTAACTTTATTAAGTATGTTATTTATTTTATATAATATCATGTGTTTTTAGGGTTCCGTAGCCAAATGGCAAAAAACGGAACCCTTATAGATTCGTCATGTCTGTCTGTCTGTCTGTCTGTCTGTCTGTCTGTCTGTCTGTCTGTCTGTCTGTCCGTCCGTATGTCACAGCCACTTTTTTCCGAAACTATAAGAGCTATACTGTTGAAACTTTGTAAGTAGATGTATTCTGTGAACCGCATTAAGATTTTCACACAAAAATAGAAAAAAAGCAATAAATTTTGGGGGTCCCCATACATAGAACTGAAACCCAAAAAATTTTTTTTCATCAAACCCATGCGTGTGGAGTATCTATGAATAGGTCTTCAAAAATGATACTGAGGTTTCTAATATCATTTTTTTCTAAACTGAATAGTTTGCGCGAGAGACACTTCCAAAGTGGTAAAATGTGTGTCCCCCCCCCTCTAACTTCTAAGATAAGAGAATGATAAAACTAAAAAAAATATATGATGTACATTACTATAAAAACTACCAACGAAAATTGGTTTGAACGAAATCTAGTAAGTAGTTTTTTTTTAATGCGTCATAAATCGAAAAAAATACACTATTATTAAAACATCCATCAAAGTTAAAACACATTACAAGAACTTTTATATTATGTTACTTGCTGCTACGGAACCCTTCATGGGCGAGTCCGACTCGCACTTGGCCGGTTTTTTCAGTTTGTGGCTAATAACACTAGTTTACACGGTTTTCATACCCTAGCTGAATTTGATATAGGTATTTATTATTTGTTGAGGTATATTAATCTAGAAAAAATAATTTAAAAAATCTGTCACGTCTGGTTTAAGAAATATTTATTTACTTATTTTGAAAGAAAGAAAGAAAGAAAAAGTGTTTATTCAACATATTTTTTTTTTTTGATTACCATAATTTTGGTATTCATACCAAAAAATAATAAAAATGACAAACTTTTTCTTTCTTTTTATAGTTATTTGGATCAATTTCTCTTATGATGGACCAACAGTAATCCATGTTTTCATCTCAAAACGAATCTTTAAAAAAAACAATCTTTACATCTTAGTGAAATAACGTAGTTGTCCTTGTTCGTTACTTACATTTAATAAATTTTCAGGGAAAAACTCAGATATGACTTTACATTCATCCTTAGCTTGGTTAGTAGATAGATGTGTTATTAACAATAGGTGCTTAAATTAAGTTAATATTGTTAATTTTACTATATATTTTCTTATTTATGTCTGTCGCCACCTCGTGTCTCTGCAAGGGACAGTCCGTTCTGACAGCAATGATTTTCGAATAAACAATCAATCCTTTGGAGCCATGGGTTATATGAAAGAGAACCCAGGGCGACCCAGGGCCCTGGAACGAAGGCAAAGAAAGAACAGGAGTGGGTTTTAGTCAGTAAAAGTCTGACACGTTCTCTCGCCGCGCGTAAGGGCGGGAGATGTCAGATAATATCCCACCTACGCATACAGCTAAGGAATGGAATTCCCTGTCTTTAAGTCACGAGTGAATAGATTGCTTCTAGGCAAGCGTCTTCCATCGTCGGCCACATCATCGCTTACCATCAGGTGAGATTGTGGTCAAACGCGAGCCTAACCTTTATAAAAAAAAAACCTAAAACGTAGTATATTTGTTACTTTTTACGCTGAAACGGCTCAATAGGTTTAACTACTACAACACGGTATCTTTTATTCCTGAAATATATTAATCTACACTAATATTATAAAGAGGTAAAGTTGTTTTTAGGGTTCCGTAGCCAAATGGCAAAAAACGGAACCCTTATAGATTCGTCATGTCTGTCTGTCTGTCTGTCTGTCTGTCTGTCTGTCTGTCCGTCCGTCCGTATGTCACAGCCACTTTTTTCCGAAACTATAAGAGCTATACTGTTGAAACTTTGTAAGTAGATGTATTCTGTGAACCGCATTAAGATTTTTACACAAAAATAGAAAAAAAGCAATAAATTTTGGGGGTCCCCATACATAGAACTGAAACTCAAAATTTTTTTTTTCATCAAACCCATGCTTGTGGGGTATCTATGGATAGGTCTTCAAAAATGATACTGAGGTTTCTAATATCATTTCTTTCTAAACTGAATAGTTTGCGTGAGAGACACTTCCAAAGTGGTAAAATGTGTGTCCCCCCCCCCTCTAACTTCTAAGATAAGAGAATGATAAAACTAAAAAAAATATATGATGTACATTCCTATAAAAACTATCAACGAAAATTGGTTTGAACGAAATCCAGTAAGTAGTATTTTTTTAATGCGTCATAAACCGAAAAAAATACACTATTATTAAAACATCGATCAAAGTTACAACACATTACAAGAACTTTTATATTATGTTACTTGCTGCTACGGAACCCTTCATGGGCGAGTCCGACTCGCACTTGGCCGGTTTTTTTTTTTTGGTTTGTGGAGGTAAACTGTGAAAGTGCTGGTCCGATAGCTGAATTATTTTTAAAGGTAGAAAGCTGCTTTATAGCGGGTAAAGCCGCGGGCAAGTGTTAGTTTGGATAATTCCCGACCATTCACAAGGGAGAACCAGCTGACAGAATCTAGCACTATATGGCTAGCCGCACACACAAAATAATATTGACAATAAAGTACGCATTGTCAATAATATTGTGTGTGTGCGGCCTGTATTGCGGTATTGTTCAATATTATTGTGGATTATCCAGAAATTCAGATTTTGTCTCGTCAATATCGGGGGGAGGCAGGGGTATTGTCAATAATATTGACGTGTGCGGGCGCGCGGCAATATTTTAGTTGAAAAAAAGATTTCAAGGCAGGCGGACATTCGTGTTTTTGTTCAAAATAGAGGACGAAAACAGTATCCAAAGTGAAAATAGTGTTGATACTGTTAATGATAGCACTCTCACGGAAAACACTATTTGTCAGTGTTTATTAAAACATGGGAAACTTATCCAGAATTATAGAATACATCCTGCAAATCATATCGCGATGAGTTGCTCGATATTTATAAAAAAAATTAAACCAAATAGCACGAGAGAAGACGTAAAGAAAAAAATTAATTCCCTACGAACCAATTTTTGGAAAGAACTAAAGAAGATTCACAAATCAAAATCATCCGGAAAGGGAACAGATGAGGTTTACGGCCCGTCTGCCTGGACGTATTATGAACTGCTGTTTTTATCAAATGATGAACAACCAGTAAAGCAACAAGAAAAGAAAACAAAACTTCTGCCGGTCGCTAAAAAGCGTAAAGTAACTGCCACCTTCTCCTCAGGTGTTAGCGATTTTCGCATGTGTGTATCTTTTTCTTCAAGTAAGGTGAAACTAAAGATAATAGTTTTTGGAAGCTGCTATCCCTCATAATCATGTAATTTTTAATAGTACATTGTTACACTAGGGTTGAAAGTAACTTTCACCCGGAGAAGGAGTTGGCGGCCGAGCGTAGCGAGGTCACTAATTCGAGGAGCGTTTTGTCCAAAAAGAGTAAAGATAACATAAACGCTCCATGTTTTCTTTCATAATAAATCATGGTAAATATTTAATAAAGATGATTACCTACTTATAACCATTTCGCATAGGTAATTATTTATCGTTCGTCACGAACTGAAATTGTTTATGTTTATCTGCGATCTAATGAAGATTTGGCAAAGGGAAAACTCTTGAGTTATCAAACTAAATGTCCCAATTATTTTGTAATTTTTAGTGCGTGCTAAAAGCGTGTTTTTTAGTTTTTTAAACTATTATTTTTATTTTAGATATAAAATAATGCAATACTCAATGCAAGGATTTTTTCTTTCTATCCATTATAAAACGAACGCACACGCACGCGCTTTTATTAAACGTGCGCACATAATCTAGCTGCGGAGCGACTGAGTTAGATTGTATCATGAAAAATTGCCAATAATATTGCGTAGCGTGCGGGGACCATATATTGATGAAGATTATTGACAATCTTGCATTGACAATATTATTTTGTGTGTGCGGCTAGCCTATAAACTCAAATCCACGAGATAGTTCGCTTATCGATCGGATAACCCGTTTAGCATTTCAAAATAATTTCAGACGCAGAAGAATACGCTTAGAATTTTCCACGAATTTCCATCCAAGCATTTTAAAATAAAATTTATATAGAATGTAAATATTATTGAAGCTCGTTGCGAGATGAGGATGCTGGATATCATATCGTATCCAAACATATGGTATTTGATCCACTTCTTGGATTTGAAAGGATGCCGTAAATAGCCGCATTTAAGCTGCTTTTAAAGGTTGTATATAGACTGTGTAGGGGATGTAAAAAGGGGTGTATTAAAATACGTTTTGAAAGTGGTGATATTTAAATGGTTGGTGAATATTTTTACTATGGCATAAGCTTTTCTTTATACCCGACTAGCGGCCCGTCCCGGATTTGCATGGGCAATAAATATAGCCTATGTTACTCAGGGTGAATGTAGCTTTCGAGTAGTGAAAGAATTTTTGAAATCAACAGAGTAGTTTTTTAGTTAATTCGTTACAAACATACACACAAAAATTCAAATTTTCCCTCTGATGTAGACTGAGCGACGCATAAGGGTAATGTATTTATTAGCCTACTAGCTTTTACCTACGGCTTCGCCCGCGTACATATATAAAGGCTATCTCACTCAGGAATAAAGCAGCTTTCTATCGGTGGAAAAATTTTAGCAATCGGACCAATACTTTCAGAGATTACGTCTTACTAACAAAAAAACATATAAACAAACTTTACCTCTTAATTATATTAATCTACACTAATTAGTAGTTAAGTATGACATATTTTGAGGTAAAACGTTTGACTGGCCTGTTGGTCTAGTGGCTAGTGGCCCTGACTGCAATGCCAGAGGTCGTGGGTTCGATTCCCACCTAGGACAAATGTTTGTGTGATGAGCATAATCATTTGTTCTGTGTCTGGGTGTAATTTATCTATAATATGGGTTTTTAGAAATATATAAGTATGTTTATCAGTTGTCTAGTATTTACTTATAACACAAACTCTGCTTAGCTTGAGACTAGACGGCGTTGTGTGATAGTTGTGGGAATAAAGTCGAACTGGAGCGAGGTGTGTCAGAATTTTACTGATTAAAACGCACCTATGTCCATCAGCTGCCAGGACAATTATTTCCCTTTCAGAAAGTCTTCGTGGCCCTAGCGAGCATCGGCCCCTACGGTTTTGGTAACATCTCTTTGAGGTGCACGTGGAATATACGTGATATCGAAGACTCGGACTCTATCTTTACCGGACGGCTGGACGGCTGGACGGCTGGACAGCTGGACGGCCGGACGGCGGTGTAGTCCGTAAGCCTACTACAGTGGCCAGTGAAGCTAGAACTACATTAGCCCGACGCACACGCGAACCACGCCTGATTTGCACATAGAACGACGTCATGTGGATCTGGTGTAGCTCTACAAATCTAGTTGCCATATAAACTGTATGGAGACCGACACGCCTCGTGCAGTGCAGTTCTACTTTTGCCCTATGACTCCTAACTTTCTGTACTAATCAGAGCTTGGTCGCTGTCGCTGATCGCCTCTTCGAGGACACGGTGGTGCTTTGCCCAAGCGGGGCATAACTCCAACGTGTACTCCACCGTATGCTGCGGGCGGTTCTCATAATGATGCCACCAGGGCGTTTCATAAACCTGAATCCGAAACAGGAACCTCCTGAACTTTCCGTGTCCAGTGAAGACTTGCAGTCAAGTTTGTCAGGTGGAAGGTGAGGACCTCATATCCTTGGAAAGTACGTTAGGGTCCCTCCGTTCATTTGTAGATTTTTAACAGTCATTAGGTATACCAAAAATCAGGAATTCTGACATCAGTCGGCACCAAGGGCTATCGCGGTACCTAATTAATGGGTTGTGGAATTCGGATCGGTAGTCCAGCTCCATGTGAAAACTAATGTTCCACAATAATAATAATAATATTCCACAACTATCACACAACGCCGTTTAGTCCCAAGCTAAGCAGAGCTTGTGTTATGAGTACTAGACAACTAATAAACATACTTATATATGTCTAAATACATATATATTGTAGATAAATGACACCCAGACACAGAACAAATGATTATGCTCATCACACAAACATTTGTCCTGAGTGGGAATCGAACCCACGACCTCCGACATAGCAGTCAGGGTCACTAACCACTAGACCAACAGGCTGATGTTCAGTTGTACCTATCTGGTTAGGCTGGAGGTAGACTGTAACAACCTACTTAGAAAAAGGCTAGATATTGAGACCCAGGCTTCCAATGACCCACCTACTCATCATCGAAACTTAACGAGGGTACCCTGATATCTACCGATCCCATACCATCAATAAGCTTGTATCTCCGCAATGATCTCATTGCATCTGATTTGCGGCTGCGGTCGTGTCCGTAAATGAGGCTTTTCTAATGATACCCTACATTATGGAAACCATCATGGAATCTAATTTCCATCCATGTGTGTACTAAGCTAGAAAAATTTTTCAAAGCGTGTTTACTCTCCTTCCTAACGAGTCTCGGAAAAGTTCCATTTTCAAACACACCTATGTATGTATAAACCAACTAATTCGAAAAGTTATTCCTCAAAGTTGGATGCGACGTCAAGGGTTGGTTTCGAACTTGGTCGGGTAATACTACGGTACAGTACGAAGGTGCAAGCGATTGGTATATTCTATACCAGTGCGCAACGAGTCGTCGGTAGGGGTGGGCGCTTTGCTCCGCCATTTTCCCCGATTTTCCGATCGTGTGTGAACTTTAGTGTTTGTGAAAGTGTTAAGTTTTATTTTAGTTTTGGCAAAGGGATGTTGTTTGCTGCCTAATATTATTTTTGTGTAAGTAGTTTCATGATTTTTTTGAACGTCAAAACTTAGTTCTAATTTCAAATTACAGATTTATGTTAAGAACTCGTGAAAATATTTTATTAAACAAGATAAAGTGACCATTAAGCTAAGGTTTATCAATAGGTATCTACTTTGAGAAACGTGTATAAAGTATGAAAAGAAAAATCCAGACTGTATTCATATATTCCAATCAATCAAATAAAAGTGCTTAAATATAAATCTAAGATACCTAGTTAATAAAACTTATTACTTACTTATAATACATTCAATACGATTCAAGGTAACATTGGTACAGATTTTAAAGCTCTTCAATAATTGAGTTACGAAGAAACCGTCTACGATTTCTCTTTAGCAATTTTTCCTTTTAAGTTCGCTTACTTATAAGCAATTATATAATATTCCTGAGTGCCGACTATTTTTAAAGAACAACCTAATTTATGAAGATATTTATTTGCTTTTAATTTTCCTTACTTACCTACGCGTCTTTCTTCTATTCATTCATATTGAAGCTACTAAGGCTTTCTTTTCATTCATTTTAATTTCATTTCCATCATTTAATTCATATTTTATTATTAGTAAATTAGGTTATTGTGAATGATAAGTTATTGGTTTTTATCAAAGATGTACCTATAATTTATGAAACTGTTTTTGTTCACGGCTTCGCCTACCTTTAATTTGTTCATGGATAATAAGTTTTTTGAAAAATTATAAATGATTTTTATTTTGCAAATAGGTTTTAGAAAACATGTTTTTATGGTCAGTTTAAACTAGACTGTGTTTCCTGATACCTACAACCTAGGGATCTTTAAGTCAAGAACAGATTGCTTCTAGGCAAGCATGTTCCATCGTCGGCCACATCATCGCTTACCATCACGTGAGATAGTGGTCAAACGCGAGCCTAACCATTAGAAAAACAAAGATGAGGCCGGTTTTTCCTGGCTGATTGAGAAGAAACACCGAAACAAACTCAGGTGTCCAAGTCTGTTTTAAAAAGTCCATACAGCAAACATGTACTTTTTAAATAATGTGGGATTAAATCATACGAGAACCGAACACATTAGTGTCTGAGATGTTCTTTTGAAGAAAGAACCACACTTATTTGACACCTGTCCAGTCAGTGCAAGCATTTGTCGGTATGCGTAAAGCTCAACTCATTCTAAATTTCTTGGAAGCCTCCGGACTAAAAGAGTCACGCGAGTCACAATAGATCTTTTAGGTCGCAGTGACTACATCCCCTACACTATGGGTGATGCATAGCCCCTTATCTTCTAAATAATAATAATAAAGCTCAACTCAGCACTACTGAGGAGCTCAACGACTTGACGAACAATACCAAGGAAAGGAATTATGTTATTGGTTGACGTTCATAAAGATATCTATTTACCTGTGTCACTCGCATCAAGATCAGTTCAGCAGTTTAGGTGTTAGGAAGGACCAAGAACACAAGGACTAAATACGCATAAGTAATCGTTACTTTATTATTTATTGTCTCCTATTTATATTATACATCAGCTTCTGACGCATAAAAAGTATCCTGTCTTATTCCAAGACGTGGTTTAACCTTGTGCTGAATCCTTTCAGCCATTTTGAGTGCGAAGGAACTACTACTAAATACTCTTTAAGTAAAAGGTGAATAGGTTACTTTTAGACAAGCGTGCTCCTTTATCCACCACATCATCGCTTACCATTAGGTGAGATGGTGGTCAAACGCGAGCTTATCAATAATAATAATAATAAAGGGACAAACAAACATACAGACACTCATAAATAAACTTTTGCTTTTATAATATAAATGTAATTAACCAACAAATGTAAAAAATATACCAGACGACATCGCAACAGACCAGGGTAAATCACGCCTCTTACCGCAAAAATTGGCCTGTACCATCAATAGACAGAACTGCAAGGAGAGGGAGGACTTTGCCCAGCTGTGGGACACAATATACTACACTAGCTTTTACCCGCAGCTTCACCCGCATACATAAAATATAGCCTTTATCACTCAGGAATAAAGCAGCTTTCTATCGATGAAAATTTCGCAACCGGACCAGTACTTCCAGAGATTACAACTGAAAAACCAACTTTATCTCTTTACAATATTATATCAAGTGTATATATATATATACATTGTGATAGCATAAGCATAATTAATGTTCTTATAATGTTCCTACTGCTGGGACTCGGGCCTCTTCTCTAGGAGAGAGAATGGGTCGTAATCCACCACGCGAGTCCAGTGCGGATTGGTGGAAGTGACATGTCTCCGAAATTTTGGTTCTACTTCTTGAATATAGAAGATTCCTCACGGTATTTTCCTTCACCGATTTGAGAGTAGTGGTGATGAAAATGAATTGATATATCTGATATTAAAATTTACTTATTAACCTTTCAACTGATAACTTTCGCAGATTTATTATATGTGTTGATTAGTTTACTTTTTCAAATTATAAGCTCAATAATAATCGAGAAAAATACTGGCGTCGCGTTGGTTAGTTGCTAGTCATAAAACATCACGCGTGCGTGTCAAGCATCCCAAATTTTTGCTTTTTTTTAAGTGATATAAACTAGTGCTTGACTGCGATCCCACCTGATGGTCGAAATCGACAAAACAAGTGAAAAACAATGGATCAATGATCCTTTAAAAGAATGGTGAAGGAGTACATTATAAGGCCTGTTGGTCTAGTGGTTAGTGACCCTGACTGCTATGCCGGAGGTCGTGGGTTCGATTCCCACACAGGACAAATGTTTGTGTGATGAGCACGATCATTTGTTCTGTGTCTGGGTGTAATTATCTATAATATGTATGTATTTAGAAATATATATGTATGTTTATCAGTTGTCTAGTACCCATAACACAAGCTCTGCTTAGCTTGGGGCCAGACAGCGCTGTGTGATAGTTGTGGAATATTATTATTATAAGATTTCTTTATTCTCCTTTCTCAATTTTAAATTTGATATTTATTAGTATACCTACTGGCTATTGCCCGCGGCGTACATAAAAGGAACATAGTGGCATTCTATCGGTGAAAAAATTTTAGCAATTGGACGAGTACTTTCAAAGATTATCTCTTACAAACAAAAAAACTTACTTTTCCTCTATAAAATATAACAGTTTATTAATTGATATTGTACCTGCCTGTATGTATTTATTTTATTTATATATTATTATTATGATTTTGTACACTGACCGCCCCAAATCATCTCCTTTCGTTCAGAATATCCTAAGGTTGTCTGTAAGAGATTGCCTTATATATAATATATTTATTTAAAGACAACTTTTGGTCCGCATTGTATGTTAATATCCTATACTATGTTAGTTCAGACGCTCAATAATATTACTCGGTTTTTGTATTCTTCCCATAAAATTACATAATTATTAAAATACACAATACACAATACAATAAGGTAGTTTCCAGGGCCAAAATAATTACATTTTATTTAGTCCGTATTTTATATTATAAAAAAATATTGGACACGTATTATATCATAAAAAATAACAAAAATATAGCCCATTAAAGTTACGTGTGATGTCACCCCGTGCGGCAAAATGTAGCACGGCGTATATCTTTGTCATTTTTGGTTTAATTTACAACTAAAATAAACGTGTCCTTTATTTTTGAATAATCTAAAAGACGGACTAATTACATTTTTTACCGCAACTATTGCCTATTGTCACTAAATTAACAGCCATATAATAAGAATTAAAAATGTCAAAAAAATAAACGTCATAGAGACAACAAATAAAAATGTCATACAATAATAATTGACCTGAACGCGTTGTTGCTGAATAAACTAGACAGGCTCCTCAACAACTGCATTCGGTTCATATTTAATCTTAGAAAATATGACTATATCTCTACTTATAGATCTGAGCTTAAATGGATGCCAATTCGCCAGAGAAGAAATGTGCGCGCACTGACTACACTTTTCTCTCTTCTCAACTCTCCCACGCTTCCATCCTATCTCATAACTCACTTTCAATTTCTTTGTTCTTCACACGCAAGGAATCTGCGTTCTTCAAACAATCTCCTTCTGCTCTGTCCTTCTCATACTTCTGATTTTGTTCATTCTTCCTTTTATATACAGTCCATCCTTCTGTGGAATCCGCTTCCTCTCGATATCAGGACGGCCGAAAGTCGGTATGCATTTAAGTGGAAGTTGCGGAATCATTTTCTACACCAATAGCAGAATCGTCTCAAAACTTCTATGCACTTTTTCTTTTTTTTCTTTGCTTCTATGTACTTTTTGTTGCATAAAGACTAAATAAATAAATAATAAAAATGTCAGTAAATTAAATGTCATAGAATAAAAATAAAAATGTCATTAAATTAAATGTCATGGACCACCTTATGCCACCCATTGTAAACTTGTTTTTTGTAAATGTTTACACTGTCCACATTATGAGACACACAAACAAACAAACTATCTCTACTCGGTTTTTCACCGATTTTAAGCTGCTTCAGACCTGAGTGACATATACTACATTTTAGGTACGAGGGCAGAGCCCCGGGCAAAAGCTAGTAAATAAAAAAAAGATAGATAATTAATATATAACGTGCCCACTGAGGAGATCTATCTCTTCGATGGGAGTCAGCGCACCACAATCCACCAGGCGGGACCAGTGCGGGTTTGTGGGTAAACATATTTTATGTGTTTGCGTGACCAACTTGTACGGTCTTGCCTGCGTGAAAAGTGTTTTATTGTCGCCAGGGAATAAACTACTGGGATGAAAAGCATATCTTAATTTAGGCTACTTATTTATTTATCTTATTGGCCAACCTACAATTATATACATATTATACCGCGTCACTGCGGGGTGCTAACTGAAATCCAGCGCTGGGTGTCTCATGTCCAGCAAACGCTGAGGTGGTCACCCTTTCGGTGCGGGCACGCTCGGCGTACTTTGTACTTTTATTAATGTTTACTTTGTGTATATAATCGTTGTGCTGTGTCTGTACCGAATGAAAGTATTTCTATTCTATTCTATTATTGAAATATTAAAAAGAATAGATTTATCCCACTTTCGCCCCTAATGTTGTCTACTTTTTCTTACTACAGGGTTCCGTATCTCAAAAGGAAAAACCGGCCAAGAGCGTGTCGGACCACGCTCAGTGTAGGGTTCCGTAGTTTCCCGTCCGTCACAATAAGTGTACCCACTAATGAGGTTAAAAAAATGCTTGCTACGATTATACTACAAACTTAGTCCAGAAATTTTTTTGTAGAACACTTTTGTCTTTTTTGTACAAAAACTGTTCGTTCCATCAAGTTCAAAATAATTTTCCTAGAAAGTCCTTATAAAGTTCTACTTTTCAGATTTTTTTCATATTTTCTAAACTTATGGTTCAAAAGTTAGAGGGGGGGGGGAAACATTGTTTTTTACTTTTGGAGCGATTATTTCCGAAATTATTGACATTATAAAAAAATGATTTTAGCAAACTCCTATTCATTTTTAAATACCTATCTAACAATATATCACATGTTAGGGTTGAAATAAAAAAAAAAATCACTTCCCACTTTACATATAGGGGGGCTACCCTAATAAAACATTTTTTTTCAAATTTTTATTTTACCACTGTCGGCGTGATTGATATCAAATATTGGTACCAAATTTTAGCTTTCTAGTGCTAACGGTCACAGAGATTAAGCGAGGACGGACAGACGGACAGACAGACAGACATGGCGAAACTATAAGGGTTCCTAGTTGACTACGGAACTCTAAAAGCGAAACTCTTATAGGATCTTATAGGAGTGCTTTCTGTTGACCCAGAATCCTGAAATTCTGCATAAAGCAAGGTCTTATAACACCTGTTTAGGAATAAATCTGAATACCTACAGAAAATTTGTTGATAAGTTAAAATTTTTTTTTGGCGATTCGTAAAAAAAACTCGTTCGAGACTCCAATCAGGAATTAAATTCTTTACACAGGTTTTGTACGGAACCTTCAAGGCGCGATTACGACTCGCACTTACCCAGTTTTTTTTCGAAAGTGGGTCAAAAATTCGGGGCCCACATCAGCATTGCCCGGGTTCAATAATTATAAAATATAGCCTTTCAGTTAAAATACTGATGATAATATCCTGCGTCCATCTGCAACAATATACATTACTAATGATGTTTAATTTTCTAAATAATGCATTCGGCACGGGTGGCTTTTGAAATTACTCTCCCATATAGGGACAAGCAAAATTCATTTTTATGTTTGTTTATGTTTTTGGCTTGGATACTAAACCCTTGTAAGAGTTGTAGGTCGTGGGTTCGAACCCAGCCAGGCGCATTACTTTGTGTAATTTAATTCATCACCACTGCTCTCAAAACGGTGAAGGAAATCATCGTGAGGAAACCGGCATGTCCTAGAACCAAAAATTCGAAGACATGTGACATTCACCAACCCGAACTGGGCCCGCGTTGTGGATTACGGCCCATTCCCTCTCCTAGAGAGGAGGTCTGAGTCCCAGCAGTGGGAACATTAAAAAAGGCTGATGATGATGATGATGATTATTATATCTAGCCCATACTGTTCCACTGCCGGGCAAAGGCCTCCCTCCACTCCTTCCAATGTAGAGGTAGTTAAAGTTATAAAATTCTTAGATACATTTTACCGAGATATCGAAAAAAAAAATGAACAATGCCACCACTCCAAACACCACCACCACCACGGAAGGAAAGACCGCAGCAGGCAAATTATGACCATAATTAAAGATACAAAAGAAAAATAAAAAATTAACTTAGTTATACTTAGTCCCAAGCGAACACCGACGTTCGCTCTGTCATTGATTTTCTATTGCGTCTCTAATTACAGCCAGCACGTATCTTGAGCGGTTGCGCAGAAGTCAAATATTCGGTCTCTTTAGTGGTGCGAAGTGAGACGCAGAGGCGGGGAGTGTCAGTGATTGGCTCGCCGCGCCATCGCGTCATAGACATCACTTCTAATTGGTTCCCTGCGTTGCTACATGTATCTAACAACGAAGACGATTGGCTCGCCAATGTGTGGAATGCGCAAAGCGATTCCCACTCTAACACCGAGCGCTCAAGATCCGTTTTGGCAACAGTACGGTATTTGAAAGGTTAATGAATTAAATAAATTACATTCACAGATCAAATAACTTCTGCCACTCTGGGTTGAGCGAGAAGCAGTGTCAGACTTTTACTAACTAAAACCCACTCGTGTTCCTTCATTTCCCCTTTGTGTTTCAGCCAATAATTCTCCCGATCATTCCCGCTATTTGAACCTTCCCGCAAATATTCCGTAACCCTCGCATCATCTCAAAAATAAAAGTTGAAACATCGGAAAGAATGCCACAGCGAGTGTATTCTACAAAGAATCAACAATCACTTGATCCCGTGTATTACAAGTGGCGTAACATCCCGCATGGGATTGGCCCTCGACTCAGAACAATTGTTTAATACACTATTAAAAAGAGGTTAAGTTTATTTTTATGTTTTTTTTTTTTTTTGTTTGTAGGAGGTAATCTCTGAAAGTAGTGGTCCGATTTCTAAAATTTTTTCACCGATAGAATGCGGCTTCATTCCTGAGTGATATAGGCTATATTTTAGGTACGTGGGTGAAGCCGCGGGCAAAAGCTAATGAGAAATACATCCAGAGGTGGGGTTATCAAATAACTTCTTTCAGTCTGGGTAGAACGAGAAGCAGTATAAGCGGCAACAGCATCCTGAGGGTCTTCTCGGAAAGGTTGGACGGACCTACAAAGGATAGGTTTATCAAGCTACATGTAGACATGCCGCTTGATAGATCTTCCTCAAATTGGATGCTGTTTTTATTGTATTGGTTTTTTTTACTACCTGCGCCTAAGTTGTACTAGATATTAACATAGTTTTGTAAGTTGTTTTTTTTTTTTTATAATACTAACACCCTACAGGCCTACGATGCCTGAGAATAAAAGATTTTTATTCTTATTATTTATTTTTTTATTATTTTGTCAGTCCTTTACAAACTAAATCTCACCTATGTTCTTTCAGATGTCCTTTGCGTTCAAGTTGCTAACTCTATCGGTCTTTTCTGCAGATATTTCGTAACCCTCGCATGATCTCAGAAATAAAAGTCGAAGCATCCATTAATTAAGAAATAATGCCATTGAACCCGTGTATTTCAAGTGGCGTAACATCCCGCATCGGATTGGCCCTTAAGTCAGAACAATTGTTTAATACACTTTATTTTTATTTTTTTCTTTGTACACAAGATGTAATCAATTGTCTGTTTAGAGGAGAATAAAACAATGATCTTAGGATGTATTTTTTTATTACAGAAACACCTAATTCACTTTGTTTTGGAAGCTTAGAGTTTTGTTGTTGGAAAATCAACTGTAACAGAGGCTTTGGCAGTTTTTGTTTAGAAAGTAATGAAGCTTTCTTTACACTCCGTCGAAAAAAAAATTCCTTCAAAATTACATCTTCGAAATTTTATTGTACATAGGTTTTGTAAAATTTGACGTAAAAAGAAGACAGAATTTATTTAGGTAAATATTATGTTTATATTTAATTGCCTTTTTACCATCGGACAACCCGACGTACGGCGAGTGTCCACTCTTACATTCTTAACACCTCTACGGTCCGAACAAAGCGTTTCGCCTCGTCACTTATACGGGTACATCGAAGGACTAGAACATTTTTTTTATTATTATTTACAGGCTCGCTTTTGACCACTATCTCACCTGATGGTAAGTGGAGGAGCACGCTTGCCTAGAGGTAACCAATTCACTCTTGACTTAAAGACCCCTAGGTTGTAGCTATCAGGAAACACAGACTCCGGCAGGGAATTCCACTCCTTAGCTGTACGCATAATGAATGTGTTTCCAAAACCCTGCCTGCTGCGGTCTTCCCGTCCGATTACAATTTATCTGTTTTCAAGGCTAAAATATATAGGTTCTAATTTTTTTTTTTTTTTTCTCTCCTAACTTTTAACAATTGTTTAAAATATTTTTAACTCGCCAAATTTCGTAGTTTGATGGCGAGAAACGCTCGTTTACAATCAATTTATTGACATAAAGCAACACATATACAGTAAAAGTATGAGTGGGTTTCAGTAATGAAAAAAAAATATTACATGCTTAATCCTTTATCAAAATTTTACTTTCTTACTTTTTAACAAACTAGTAAGCTTCATCATGAACGATTGTTTACCATCAGGTAGAATTACAGTCAAGCACTAGTTTATATCAAACAAAAAAGTATATAAACTGAATGTACAGTAGTGGTACATAGGCGGAACTTAATGTATCAAAGCATTCTCTACCAGTGTACTAAATTGTTCGTTTATTGCTATGAATCCAGTTCGCCGGTTAACCAATTACTTACTTTTAAAACCATTGACTATATTTGTGCTATGGCAAATACTCGTGCAACTGGAACTGTGGTCGAGTATTTGAAAACGGAACTGTTATTTTTTATCAAATAATATCAATCAACTTTAGTGTCCCTGGAGAGCAGTGGTGGCAGAGTGGTAACGGCCCTGAGTTACGAGTTGTAGGTCGCGGGTTCACCCCAGCCAGGCGCATTACTTTGTGTAATTTATTTCATCACCACTGCTCTCAAAACTGTGAAGGAAAATATCGTGAGGAAACCGGCATGTCCTAGAACCAAAAATTCGACGACATGTGACATTCACCAACCCGCACTGGGCCCCGCGTGGTGGATTACAGCCCATTCCCTCTCCTAGAGAGGAGGCTTGAGTCCCAGCAGTGGGAACATTAACCAACTATGCTATGCTAGTGTCTCTGAAGCGGTCAATTGCTAT
This sequence comes from Mythimna albipuncta, assembly GCA_929112965.1. Classification (NCBI taxonomy): domain Eukaryota; kingdom Metazoa; phylum Arthropoda; class Insecta; order Lepidoptera; family Noctuidae; genus Mythimna; species Mythimna albipuncta. Next base: position 17,931,106 of record OV815979.1, on the reverse strand, counting down.
CTACACTAATATTGTCAAGACGTAAAGTTTTTTTTTTGTTTGTAGGAGGTAACTAATCTCTGCAAGTAGGTACTGGTCTGACTTCGAAAATTTGTTTAACGATAGAAAGCTGCTTTATTCCTGAGTGACATAGTCTATATTAATTTTACGTATATGAGCGAACCCGTGGGTACAAGCTAGTCATCAATATTTATTTATGAGCATGTCGTCAATTGATGCCAAAAATCATCGTTTACTAACACGCGTGGGAAATTGAGACGTGTCGCTAATTTAATATACCTACGATTATTCAATCTACATAAAATATTGCCCACTAGCTTTTGCCCGCGGCTTCGCTCGCGTGTAATTAGGTACTTAAGGAATGGGGATAAAAGGTAGCCTATGTTCTTTTCCATGTCAAAGGCTATATGCATGCCTAACTTCTTCCAAATCTGTTCAGCCGTTTTTGCGTGATTAGGACAGTTATAAAATGTTTTCAAAAATTTATCTAAGTATGTGTTTACTATTGTATTTGTCTCTCTTCTGTTTGTCTATTAATTAAGTTACACCTGCCATGTTGTTTCTGCACCACCCTAAGGTCGACTAGGTCGATAATGCCTATGGCATTAAGACCCAAGCGCCCGAAAAGTGCAATATAACAGTAACTTTCTGAAGCCTACTCCTCGGTAACGGCCAGGTTAATTGGTAACGGCCAGGTTAAAGGTTTGAAAAAAATATATGTTTGTTATACCTAGATTCATGAACAACATTATCAACATTTGATTTTTTTCGTGCTATTAATACTTTTGTCTAAAAAAAATATTTAGCAATTTTTCCCTACTCCTTCGAAATGGCTTGGATCTTTAGGAACATTTTTAGACATAAAAATGGGTGGTTAAATGTTCTTCAAAGTGAACATTGCATAAGTAAATCAATCAATATTTCGCAAAGAAAGTGGATTTAATTTTAAAGGTCAGCCGCGCGCTTTTCGGGCGCTGTTGGTCGCAAATAAATGCACAGATTTGCGTACTGCCGCCTAGGCGGGTGCGAGAGCCACATAATTTTGGCCAGATGGTTCATGGGACTATAAGCCTTAATTCCGTTTTTGTACAGTGTAATGTGCATAAAGCTTTAATAAATAAACATGTAAATAAATTTTGAACAGAGTATAAAACTAGTTGTGCTAAAAACCTTTGCATAACTTAGATTTTACCTGTTTTGTGCTACATAGTAGGTTTGTTGCCATGCCCATTCAAAATAGAACCATGAGTATGTATCGATGGCGTGGAAAGAGCTCATCAATCCATTTATCGACATCGATGGATGGGTTAGGGCACAAAATAGATAGGTACAGAAGTCAATCTACATACAAAGCGCGCTCGAGCAACGCACACATAGACACCGCTCACGGACACGATGTTTCGTACCACTCGTCGAACAGTTCCAGCTCAAACGCTCATTAGTGTGCGTCCACCGAGCGTAGGTATAAAAAGTGAAGTACATACATGAGATTGTCTTCTGTATCTATCTATTTTGTGGTTGTGGTCTGTTTTTCGCGTGCACCCGTCTGATAAAATTACCACATAGTACCGTCTATATCGATTGGCATTGTTGTTTGAGATACTTGCATCATGTATAACGTATTGCATTGTTATCTAATAACTTGTATTCATCGTCAACATCACCTTTTCATCTAAGTCCACTGTTGAACATAGGCCTACCCTAAGTGTCTCCACAATGAATGATTCTGTTTGTCTCGCATCTATCAGATTCCCGCAACCTTCACCATGTCATCGATCCACTTTGTAGGAGGCCTTTCAACGCTGCGTCTCCCGGTACGCGGTCGCCACTTCAGAACCTTTCGGCCTTAAAGACCATTTTTTTTTTTTATTGTGGGATAAAATCATCCAATGACATCCCCCGCTCTTGGGCGGAGTAGGAGATAGTGTCAGACTCTTACTGACTAAAAGACCCACCCCGTTCCTTCTAGCCTTCATGCGGGGCTCGAGCGCCTTTTCGGATAACCCTGGCCCCAGTAGCTTTCGGATAATCCTGGCCACAGTAGCTTTCGGATAACCCTGGCCCCAGTAGACCTTAATGACCACCTGTTCTGAGAGCAATGTACCCTGCCCATTGCCACTTAAGTTTGGCGATTCTTCGTGCTATGTCGTAGCTTGTGTTACTTAGGTAATCAATTTTGACAGACAAAGGAAAATTAAAGAATGGAATTCCTGCCGTGGTCTGTGATTTCTGATAGCCACAACCTAGGTGTTTTAAGTCAACAAAGTCTTTTCAAGTTACTATGTTGTTTGCTTTTTTCTTTTCATTAATTTTATCGTATGTCTGGCAATTTGAGTATTTTCTGCGGCCGACACAAGTGTCCTTTATTTTTATTTTATTTTTTAAGGAAAAACCAACAGTGGCATAATAAGAGATATACATAATATATATATATAATTATAATTAAATTTATGTGCATACAACAGACAATAACGCAATAAACATTACGTTATTATCCGTAAAACAAATTAATGTGACACTACTGCGTATCTTTAAGGGTTGCTTGGACTTGTTTCCTAAAGGCCTTTTTACCAAGGAAAAAAATGTCGATAGAATTATGCTCATTATTGTATGTCTCAACCAAACGATGAAGTGGTGAATTTGAGCCAGCGTTGAAAAGAAAGAAAAACAGTTTATTTACGCGTTAAAGACGCAATCTTAAAAAGTAGGTAACATAACAAAACATCAATAATAATTAATAGGGAGGATATGCGTCTCCTCCGCGCAAAACGGCCGAACGCATAAACTGTTTTTCTTTCTTTTTTTTTTCTTTCTTTCTACAAAATGAAATTACCATTTAATGAATTTGAAGATTTTGCAATTAGAATCAAAGTCAAAGTCAAAATATTTTATTTCACATAGGCACTAATAAAACGTTAGAAGCTAGTGCACGGTTCCAAATTGGTCGTTTCCTATGGAGAAGAACCGGCAAGAAACTCCATGGTTACTCTTTTTAAAAAAAGTGGTTCAAATCAAATCAAATCAAAGCATTTATTTCAAATAGACCATTTACAGGCACTTTTGAATAGTCAAATGTCGGTCAATCCAAGAAAAGTGAAGCTAAATTGCACGTTCCAAAGAGTAGGTCTCTATGGAGAAGAACGTGCAAGAAACTCCATGGACACTCTTTTAAATCATATATGTGTTACATATAATGCTTGGTTACATATTACTTGTTGCTTCTATCATGTGAGCACAATGTCGATAGTGAAATAAAAATGTAAAATAATTAAAAGATAGAAACTGAATTAAGCCACTGGCAGCTAAGAGATGAGGTTGGTATGACAATATTGATAGATATTATTTAAGAACAGTGTAGACCAGTCAAATATTGTATACACAAGCACAATAAAAATTATCTTAATAAAAAACAAAGTAAGTCGTAATAGGAAGTAGTCTAAGAGTTCGTGGAGTATACAGTGTTCTCACATTCACATTACAAAATAGAGCCTTTATAAAAAAAAAAAATCAGGAATGATTTTGTACAAGTCTTAAATCATAAGACAAAATCTAAATAGCCATCTCAAAACCCTCACAGAAAGGGACCTATTACAGTAATCATAGAAACTCCACACACAACACACACATGTATGTGAGTACGTATGTATAGGTATGTGAGTTCTCTAGAACAAGCAATTTGCATGTATTACACGTTAACGTAGTATTACGTAGTGTTCCCTAGTTTAGCAGGCGAACACACACTTATTGCAAATTCTTGACAAGTACTTAGTAGTATACCATGTACTGGGTACTACATATTATGTACAGTCGGGGAAATGAAACGGTTACCACACGGGTTCATGCAATTTGGACAGTTCATTAAAGTTTTTTGGAATAGGAACTGTCAATAGTATGATTTCAAAATGACAGTTCGAAATGTTTCCATAATTAAAAAGTAATAATACTGTTTGTTTCATTAGTTGTATACCTATACTGGGTTTAAGGGACAGCCCTCCACAAACTTTAAGGGCTTGCTCAGTAGACGATACTGAACAACCATCCACAAGACTTTTTTTCAGGAAACAAAAAAAATCCGCCTCAAAATACAAAATTAAAAACTTGATTGGACAGTTTGTATGGAGAAGCCATTTTTTTTTTTTGATAAATTCTTGTCTACTGCGCAAGCCCTTAAAGTTTTTGGAGGGCTGTCTGTTACTTCCTGAATAAAAAAATATTTGTTTACAGAATAAATGAAAATTGTTAAAGATAAAATGCTTTCTACTTCAGGAGTAGGGCTTGCTACGGCTTTTCTAGGTAAAAGGCCTGCCTTGGCTCAGGCCACGGCCATGGCCTGGCCTGAGTGAGTGGGAATGCGAAGGGGTCACCTCCTGTAAAACAGAAACGCGAGCAAAGGAGATAATTGAAAACGGGTGGGCCTTGTTCCTCCAGTTGCCTATAGCATTCTAGAGCCGCGGAAACTCTTTCGTAACTTTATGAAATACAGTCATACTGTGCGGACGACGAGTGGGCTTGTGGACTAGCCTACTGGGGCCAGGGGTGGTCTTCCGAAAGGAAACCCCGGGTCCTGGCAAGCAAGTCAAAAAGGAATATACGTGTGGTTTTAGTCAGTTAAAGTCTGACACGCCCTCGTGCTCTGCAGGAGAACGGAGTAGGTAAATGATTTCCCACTTTAAATAATAAAAAAAATAGTTTAAAAAAAACCAAAAACAGCACGCTTTCATAGCATATCAAACTATAAATATAAAAAATATTAATATCATTGTGAAAAAAGCGTGGGGCGCTTTGTGCCATATTTTTCGTAAATCGAGCCCCACGCTTTTTTCACAATGATATTAAAATTATTCGTTCATTATTATTATTTTCTACCTATATTGAAAATGATTTTACACTTTTTAGTTTGATATGCTATGAAAGCGTGTTGTTTTTAGTTTTTTTAAGCTATATTTTCATTTTTCATTAAAAAAAAAACGGATTATTGTGTTGTCATCAAAAACCACAAGTTTGGGTGTGCAAAGTTTGAAGAAAATCCTATCGCCCAAAGTTGGTCAAAATCGAGCTCAAAGGCGTTGGTTACAAACATACAGGCGAAGCTAATATATAAGCGTGTTAATAAAAAATATTGCCATGCGAATGCATATTTAAAATATTTATCAACCAATAATTCACACAAAATATCTTGTAGCAAAAATGGGCGAAAGATCGAGGCCGCTCCATTTGGCGTGCACATGTATTATTAGAGTCGCCCCGCAGCTGCCAAATAACAGCCTCCTACAAACTGCTGCTACTTGAAATGCAATTTAGATAACTTTTGTATTTTCATATACAAGAACGAATGAAAACGAAATATGGTAATATTTTTGTATAAACGTCATAACGTAACATCATGAATTGAAACCTAAGTGTACTTTGGAGGTATGAGGAACAGAATGTTAAGTCTTACGTATCTCCGTTGATAAAGGAGAATCTACCTGCTATTTTTATAAATTCGTCATTCCTACACGATCCCATTGTCATTTTGCTAAAAGTTTGTAATCTGTTAATTCATAATGATCGATCATTGATCGGTCAATGGTCTTGTAATAGAGCTGTGGTAAAATGATAATTTCGGGCGTATTAAAACCAATAACTGCATAATATCGTTCTAATGGTAAAACACTGATCAAATAAACTGCCAAAGTTTTATTAGATAACCGCAAACGTGAAATATTCATTTGTCAATATGTACGAGATTACCATTCTATGCCACTTCTTTCAATGGAGTGTCAGTGGTTGACCATTGGAAAGTCATAATGACGCAATTATGTTAGTAGATTACCAAACTTGTGAAAATCGACAATTATGACATCAATGATAGACTATTCTGACACTATTGTAATAGCAGTCTTGAGGCCCAGATGTCATGTCTGATTCGACCAACTGCCCGGTAGATGAGTTCGGGCTGTTGTGTACTTTTTTTTTTAAATCATGGATAGGCTCGCGTTTGACCACTATCTGACCTGATGGTAAGCGATGATATGGCCGACGATAGAACACGCTTGCCTAGAAGCAATCTATTCACTCTTGACTTAAAGACCCCTAGGTTATAGTTATCAGGAAACAGACTCCGGCAGGGAATTCCACTCCTTAGCTGTACGTATAATGAATATGTTCCCAAAACGCTTTGTACGTATGGGTGGGATGTCCACCATGTACCGGTGGTGCAACTCCGTACGTCTTGTGGTCCGATGATGGAACGGACTTGGCGGGATTAAATTGTGTAACTCTAGTCCACACTCTCCGAAGTATAAACGGTAGAAAATAGACAGGCTAGCGACTCGGCGTCGGTGCTCAAGATTTTGGAGTTTTGACTTCACAAGAGCGTCGTTGCCTATGATCTTCTTGGCACGCTTTTCAATCGACTCTAAGTGAATCAAGCTGGTATTTAGCTGACCCATCCCAAAGATGAGAGCAGGACTCCATATACGATCGAACTTGCGCTTGATAGAGGTTAAGCAGCTGTTCCGGCGTGAAATACCGTCTCACCTTTGCTAAGATACCTAATTTTTTGGCAGCTAGTTGGGCTTTTCAAATCGTGCGGAGAACTCTAATTTACTTTAGTTCTTATGTGACGTTATAGATGTCGCTACTATACTGTAAGTCTATATGTTCCTCTGCGGGATAATACTTTTCTATGGGAAGAGTCATATGAGTAGATGATGGGGGACACTTTGTCCCCCAATATCTATTATCTATCCTTTATAAGATGTGCAACGCTCAGTCAAGGGGACAACATATTTGTTGTTATGGGTCAGTTTATCTCAGAGCCTGAGTTCCTGGACCTTTGGAAGGCGTACGAGGAGCCGAAGCCAACTCGCAGAAGTCGTTTAGACAATTTTCATGGAACGTGATACAACCGACGATAATCTCTGTACGCGCTATGCTAGGGCACCCAAGGACAACCCTCAGTTGGTTGTAAACCATTGCGACATATACAAAATAAAAGATATAAAGGCTATGGATTTTGGAGTCATATATGTACCAGGAATTATTTTAAAATTATACTGCCTGAACTATCCATCGATAAAAAGGCTGAGTTGCAAACTCAATAAATAATTACACCATGTTACATTTTTTCCCTAAGAAATCAGAAATCAGAAACGTTTATTTCAAATAGACCGGTTACAGGCACTTTCGAATTGTCAAAATGTCGGTCAGTCAAACAAGTAAAGCTAAATTGCACATTCCAAAGCACAGAACATAGGAATCAATCAAGTAGGTCTCTATGGAGAAGAACGTGCAAGAAACTCCATGGACACTAGAAAGATATTTAAAAAGGTCACAAGTTGGACACCACGGACACTATGTACAACACAGGTCACGGCAGGTCATAGCGGGCATTAGACGCGGACTGCTGGGTGCAAGTGTATAACAGCTCCTCAGACGCCTGGATGGCCCGGTGACCATGTATTTTTGCTGACGTTACAAGCTTATGACTTACAACTCATTAGATTTTTCATGATACAGTTATGAAATTTTGTACATAGATTATTTACATAAAAATACTAGACATGTGTTTCGGATTACGCAAATACTAAAATTAATGTTGTATATAAAATGTATTACTGTCAAAGATACAAAAAATGTGGGTTAAACACGTATCTTCCTCCTTTACATTTTCTAAAGGTCCAATCCAAATCAAACATTCACTTATTCACACTCGACAACATCCTTCTAACCCACAAAAGGCCAATTCTACCGAAAGTTTGACCTGGAAACTAAAAAAGGCACCGCCGTACACAAAGCGAGACAAACGCTATCACACACAAACTTGTGATGACCATAAATATGAAAAGAAAAACCGCATATATGCAAAATGGAACTAACCCGGACGAATGGACTCATAAAGGATTGCCTGATAAGGCTGTGGCGTGACTGTGAGCGGGGTGCGGTGCGGATGCGGGGACCTGTCGCATTCGTAAAGGAGGAGGCCGACCGCATCAGGTAACAGCGCTGTCACCTCCTCAGCCGCCGCTGGGATTCTGATCCCGATTTCAAGCCGCCGAAGGCGCGGCCTTCGGACGGCGAGCAATAGGTAGCTCGCTGTCCGACCGTTGTCAGCAACTGTAGAGACCCAGCAGGGTCGAAGCCTACTAGGGCCAGAGTCTAGTTCTGACAGGGAGGCTCGGCCCCGGTATCACAGGCAACGAAGGAACGGGGTGGGTTTTTTAGTCAGTAAGAGTCTGACAATATCTCCCGCTCCGCCCGAGGACGAGGGATGTCATTTGAGTGATTTTTACCCACACAAAAAAAATTAAACCTGTCTTGTTCGGACAGGTACCGACGCGATATAGTCCGAATCGAGAGGGAAGGGTTAAGCTAGAACTGCCCTGGAAAGCAACAAGGGTGGGTTTCTAGTCAGTAAAAGTCTGACATGCAATCCCGTTCCGCCCAAGCGCGGCACATGTCATTTAGATGATTGCCCCACTTAAAAAAATATAAGCGTAAAAGAACTCGGCTTTTTCACGGAAAAGAAGCCATCACGTTGAAGTTAATTCATAAATGTCCAAACTCACTTTGATCGACTTTATTATGACATTTTTTTACTTTAAAGTAACACGATAAACCCATACAAATGTCATAAAAATATTGACATGTGGACGTATAGAAGTTAACGTCAGTTTATGAGTTTACGGCCACCAATCAAACGTTTTATGGCTTACAAGCTTCAGAAACTGTTCCTGCTTACACAATCTATATTTTACGATATGCCATAAACAGTGTTTGAGGATATGGAGTGCTATTATTAAGATATTTATTCTATTGATAAACCAATTTGATACTATAAAAATATCGAATTTTTCTAAATTATACTTAACTACATTCATTAACATTTCAATCGTGGTAATTAGAGACACAATAGAAATACGATGGGTACGTGAACCGGCGTTCGCTTGGGGTTTAATTAATTAAATCTATCATTAAAACCCTTAACTTTTGAAGTAGGTAAGTTTTTTCCCATCAAAGACTTGGTGGAAAAAATATACAACTAACTTTAATTCCATTATCATTATACTGGCTTTATCCTAATCTATTTGAGGTCATAGCAATATGGCTTTTCCTTCGATTAATTATTATTTCATAACTCAATCGTCTAACTTCTGTTATAGCAAAAGCATAATCTCATATTAGCTGGGACTCAGGTCTCCTCTCTAGGAAAGAGAATATATAGTTGCCGTTCCATTGGTGTTATTTTATCATCCACTTCTAGTTTTTCAAAAAGTACTGTTTCAATAAAGAAATCTTAACAATAGTTTTGTAGCGACTTCCACATCCAATTTCCACGGTAAAAATACACTGAATACTGCACTCATTGTGTATTTTTACACACAATAGTTCATCTGTATTTATTCACTCTTCGAAAATTCGCTTCCATTCGCTTATATCCCGCTATCAGTAGGACCACACTCTTATTCCCCCAGATTCGTCCACTCTTCAAAAATTCGCCTCCATTCCGCTATCAGTTGGACCACACCCTTAGTCCCCCAGCGTATTCGATACAATGCAAATAACACTTCGCTGTCGGACAGTGATAGGGGGCATTAACATACTTTGTGGGGTATGTTACCCCAGTTAATCTGACCATGAATGGTCGCAAAAATCTATGAAAACGGGTCAAATGTTTTTACAGCTCACTCCGTGTTTGTGGTCCGGTTTTTATGCACGTCAGTGTATAATGGATTCATTTGTGTGGTCTTTTTCGTTGTTAAGTAGTTGATAGTGCATGTCGGCCGGTAGATGTTGATTCTTACGTATACTGTCTGTTTTTTGTAGGCAACTTGTATTTTGCGTTCATGTTGTTTTAGACAGTGACGTTCAAAAATATGGACTGGTTTTGAAAATAAAGATTGTATTTAGCTGATTGAGTAATTAAATTGTGATTTTCTACTTGACTGCCTTTATTTATTATATTCTTTATTGTACATCACATGAACAAAAAAGATACAGGACAAACATTATTCAAAATAAGTGTACAGTGGGCGGTCTTATCGCACATGGCGATCTCTTACAGACAACCTTTGGATGGACTGAAAGAGAGAAGAAAGATATAGGGCTGTCACTGCTGCTTTTCACTGTTTTACTCTCAATACCTGAAATGATGTTTGCTGTAATTAATGTTAAAAAAACATACTCGTCATCACCATTTCTGCCCAAGTGCCACCACAATGAACGGTCCTATAGATCCTGGATCCATCGGATTCCCGCGACTCTCACCAGGTCCTCGGTACCACCTTGTAGAAAGCTTCCAACGCTGCGTCTTTCGGTACGCCAGAACCTTACAGTCTCGTCTCTCTGTATATCTGTTATTTCTCTTTCTGTATATCTGTTATTTCTGTTTCTCTCTCTGTATGTCTATATATCTGTTCTTTAAACAATGTGGCCTGCCCCCTGCCACTCAAGTTTAGTGACTCTTCAGGCTAAGTCAGCAACCTTGACTCTGTTCTGTTTTCATCCCTGATACGATCATGCAAGGAACTCCGAGCATAGTCCTTTCCATTCCATTTGGGTGACTTAGTCAAAAACTTCTAAACATTGATTGCGAATTGACAAAAATACGAACCACCAGTTTTTAAACCTGGCTAAACGTGCTCTAAATTACTTAGGCGATCGGCAGCGATCTCTCGCGCCGGGCCTTGGTACAGGCCATGGTCTGGAGCGAGGAGGAGTGACAAGCGGTCGCCTCCTTCTGCGAAGCAGTAATGCTAGCAAAGGAAGAGGTCGACCGCACCAGGCAACGGCGCTCACCGGAATTTCGATCCCGATTTCCGGCCACAGTAGGCACGGCTTGCGGACGGCGAGCAATGGGCTCGCTGTCTGACCATCCGGTAAATGTCCGGACCGAACTGTTCCTGCGCGCCTCAAGGAGTTGTGGGACTGGGGCCAAGGGTATTTTCCCGAAAGGGAGGCTCGGCCCCGGTATGAAAGGCAACGAAGGGACGGGGTGGGTTTTTTAGTCAGTAAGAGTCTGTCACTATCTCCCGCTCCGCCCAAGGGTGAGGAATGTCATCTGGATGATTTTTATCCGCCGAAAAAAAAGCCACTTACGTTTTATCTGACCCTAGCACGTCTACGTCATCTCGTTACTTCTTACAATGATCATAATCTCATCAACCCAAAGCAATTTGACACGTTTTACGACATTCAAAGATACTAAATTTATCTGTTTACATAAACTTACCTGACTCAGAGTTATTCAAAGTTGTGTACCATTAATTAAACTTCTACTACCTGACTTTTGACATCAGAAACTTAGTTTTTGATTACTTGAATGTTAGTTCGTTTGTAATTTTCTAGGAAAGTGACTGCTGGATTTAATTCAGATGGATTATTATTTTTCTGAGAGTCAGGAAGCGTGTATAATGTGGGTAGGAGGGGCTGTGTTTGGGATGGGTGATGCTAGTAGGGGGTTATGTTTGGGACGGGTGATGCCAACTTAAGCAATTTTGAGTTTTTGGTGTTATTTCATTGTCTCCTTCTCGGAAGATTTACTAATTGTTTGTACTAATTTTATATATCCTAAATAAACACAGAAGCTATCCTTATATACAAATAATCCTCAGAAAAGTCTTTGGGGCAATCACTGAAAAGATTAAAGAGATTAGAAAAGAAATACTCTCCGATTTGTACTACAACGAGTGTCGCCGCTTGTTTCACACCTTTTAACTCCACTACAGGCAATAAACTATACGAACGCGCATTACGTTTCATTTGTCTAGAACCCCTATATTCCTTTCAAATGATAAATGAAGATCAGGAGAAGAGAAGGAAGGAAAGAGGCCGGGGTTTCCTAGCTTACTACCCTGAGACGAAAAACCGAAACAAACTAACGGGTCAAAGTCTCTTTTAAAATTCTTGCAGTAAATATATGAGATGGTCTTTTGAAGAAAGAACCATACAGATTGGTTTCATCATCGTCATCATAAATTTATTGTGATTAAATATTGATACCTATCAAGTCTATAAAGTTTGACTAAGTAATTCAACATCGCCGTGGACTAGTTAAATATTCAGGGTACCTACAGCATTCGATTAACTTTTTAACCTTGACTTATACAAGTAACTTAATTAGGAACAAAGTTATGTTAGGTACTAAATTTAGTAACTTACTAAAGTCGTTTTACTGATTGAGTTTGTAATAAAACTTATTTTATATTACGGTGTAAAGGTGCGTTTTCATCTATGCGGAGTTGGGAGGAAATAAGAGCAGTGAAAATTAGCAAGTTTTTACATTGAAGTTAAGCGATCCTGATTTCCGGCCACCGTAGGCGCGGGCTTGCGGACAGCGAGCGATGGGTAGCTCGCTGTTCGACCGTCCAGTAACTGTCCGGACCAAGCCTAAGTCGTCGACGGCACGCACTGTTCCCGCGCGCCTCAAGGAGTTGTCAGCAACAGCAGGGGCCCAGCCGAGTCGAAGCCTACTGGGGCCAGGGTTATCCGAAAGAGCGCTCGAGCCCTGGTATGAAGGCTTGAAGGAACGGGATGGGTTTTTTATTCAGTAAAAGTCTGACACTATCTCCTGCTCCGCCCTAGAGCGGGGGTTGTCATAAGATGATTTCTCCGATCGAAAAAAAAAAGCGTGGTGACCGTTAAGAAAACAAATGAGTGAAAAATCAATCAAAATTCAATTCAATGTGTGAAAGTGTAACATGCTTTTTTTTAAAATTTAAATTTAAACAATATTTTCACACTTCTTTAAATCTTCGGGTAAATCGTCGTGAAGCTTACATGCCAAACTATGAAACTGTCGACGAGGCAATAACGTCGTGGCATTGTCGAGTGGCTAAAACACTGCTCTCCGCTTTTTTTGAGGTGGGAAACCATCATTCACGCCTCCAGGAGTTGTCAGCAACAGCAGGGACCCAGCCGGGTCGAAGCCTACTAGGGCCAGGGTTATCCGAAAGGGCGCTCGAGTCCCGGTATGAAAGCTAGAAGGAACGGGGTGGGTCTTTTAGTCAGTAAGAGTCTGACACTATCTCCCGCTCCGCCCAAGGACGGGGGATGTCAATGCATGATTTTTTCCCACCATAAAAAAAACCATCATTAGACAGACTTTTACTGACTAAACCCTACCTATGTTCCTTCAATTTATTTTGTTGTCTAGGGCCACTGTAACTTCAAAGCATACTTCTCTCCGCTAGAAACCGGATCCGGAGTAGTTCGGAGCTATTCGAAACAGTTCGAAGCGGTTTAAAGCGGTTCAAATCGGTTCTGAGCGGTTCGGAGACATTCGGCAAAGTTCGGATCCCTGCTTTCTGCTTCAATGAACTAGTAGCCTTAACCCTTAGTACCATTAGGTCATATCAGGGCTGGTTTAAAAGATCGTATCTTGGTTTCATGTTAAAAGGTCGATTTACTTCTGACAACGATGTTATTACACATTGTATTTTCGAGAAAATCACGATGGAAACAGTGTTATGTTATAAAATAGAGTGGAATTTGATTTTGGAGGAGTTGTTTTATGCTTTGCTTTGCCTCATGGCTCTATGATTTTGAATGGTTATAATAATTTGGTTTAATTCATTAAACCCCAAGCGAACGCCGGCGTTCGCGCACCTATTGTCTTTCAATTGTGTCTGTAATTATCACAATTGAAAGGTTAAATGATAGAAGTATGTATTTATTGAGATGTCTATTTACCGCTTGCCAATAAGGTATTAGGATATATTTTATTTTATTATTAGGAAATAAACACGTAATTAAATTATTTAATAACCGACTTCAAAGAAAGGAGGAGGTTTTGCAATTTGTATTTTTAGGGGTTTTTTTTTTCGATGGGAAAAATCATCTTATGACAACCCCCGCTCTTGGGCGGAGCGGGAGATAATGTCAGACTCTTACTGGCTAAAAAACCCATCCCGTTCCTTCAAGCCTTCATACCGGGGCTCGAGCGCCCTTTCGGATAACCCTGGCCCCAGTAGGCTTCGACCCGGCTGGGCCCCTGCTGTTGCTGACAACTCCTTGAGGCGCGCGGGAACAGCGCGCGCCGTCGACGACTTGGGCTTGGTCCGGACTGTTACCGGACGGCCGGACAGCGAGCTACCCATTGCTCACTGTCCGCAAGCCCACGCCTACGGTGGCTGGAAATCGGGATCGGAATCCCGGCGGCGGCGGCGAGAGCGCCGTTGCCTGATGCGGTCGGCCTCCTCCTTAGCGAGCATTACTGCTTCGCAGAAGTCGCGACCGCCTGCCACTCCTCCTCGCTCCAGACCTATTTTTAGGGTTCCGTAGGGTTCCGTACCACAAAAGAAAAAAACGGAATACTTATTGGATCACGTTACGTACGTGTTATCGATCTGTCTGTCTGTCTGTCAAGAAATTTATCTCGGGAACGCGTGGAGGTATCAAGTTGAAATTGAAACCATATACTTAAGTCTGCGCTCTTTGGAAGCTCTAAAAAAATGAAATTTCTAAGTTAACGAAAAAAAAAGATAAGGCCGTTTCTGACGCAAAACAACGTATATTTCGACACTTTTAAGGGAATAAAAATTCATAGGGTAGTTCCCGTTGACCCCAGAATCCTGAAATGTGGCATGAAGCAAGGTTTTGTAGCACAAGTAAAGGAATAAATTTGTAAACAGTAAATTTTTAGTTACGTCAAAAAAAAATTTTTCTATTCGGAAAAATCGTCGAGAGACATTCGGGAATTGAACTATTTATAATAGATAATTAAGTTTGTACGGAACCCTCAGTGCGTGAGTCCGACTCGCACTTGCCCAGTTTATTTTTTATGTCACGAGCATTCAATCAACCGTCCCGTGAAGCCGTCAAACTGTTAGTAATAAATTTTTAATCAATTTATCTTTCTAAAGAATTCTATAACCGTGTGGGTTGTTGACAACTAAGTCGTTTTCCTTATAACTTCTCCGAGCTAAATGAACTTGCCATGATGGCCCTAGAACGCAAAAAGCAAATGAAGGGACAAAGTTGGGTTTTAGCCAGGCCACTCTAAAGCGGGAGAAGTCATCAGCAACAATATTTCTCACCTTTTTTATTTTATTTAGCCTTACAACCACTGATGGGCAAAGGCGTCCTGACTTCTTCCAGGTATTCACCTCTAGAGCCACCTCACCAGGTGTCTAGGTCGTCCCGCCATCTCCTCGCCAACACGCACTGGTCCAGCGTGGCGGTTTAAGGTCTGAACCCCCTAATGTTGTTCATATTAGTACTACGCGCGACGGGTCGTTCAATTGCCTGCTGCGCAGCTGCGGTCTTCCCGGCCGATTATAGTTTAGGTATCTTCAAGGCTGAATAGGGTCTTGATAAACTGGTGTGCCTCACCATCAACGAATTCATCACTGCTTAACTTTAAGGGCCTAATACATTACGCGTTATTAAGCACACCATATTCAGACTGTAGATACTATTTTTCATTCCGAGTAAGACAGTCTGACCTTATACTACGCGACATCGACTAAGACTTTCTGATTATCGAGTGGTGTATTGGGCCCTTTACCATCAGGCGGGATCGCGGTCCAGCACTAGCTCGGAATTGCATAACCTACTTCCGCCTAGCCCGTTCCATCATCGGACTACCAGACGTACGGCTATGCGCCATCGGTATATGGTGGATATCCCACCTACACGCACAAAACGTTTTGGGAACACATTCATTGTGCGTGCGGCTAGGGAGTGGAATTCCTTGCCGGAGTCTGTGTTTCCTGATAGCTACAACCCGGGAATCTTTAAATCGAGAGTGAATAGGTTTCTTCTAGTTAAGCGCGTTCCATCGTCGACCGCATCGTCGCTTTCCATCAGGTGAGATAGCGATCAAGCGTGAACCTATCAACAATAAAAAAAACATTTATCAATAAAAAAAAAAAGATGTGTGGCATTCGGGGACTGCCGCGGTAAAGCTATTGCATAGCATTTTTATCAACTTATGCAATCATAATTATTTATTTATTTTATTTATGCGGTATTTTTTTCCTTTGTTTTTTTTTCTTAGACATTAATTGAAGTTACACTTTCACACATTGAATTGAATTTTGATTGATTGTTCACTCATTTGTTTTCTTATCGGTCACCATGCTCAAAAAACAAATGAGTGGGGGGTGTTAGGTTATTTTCGTTACGGAATTTATGGATTCGGTCTCCACGCTCAAGGCCCGCGCTAGAAGCTATGCAATAGCTTAAAAGCTCAAAGCAGGACTACATATTAGAAATTTTCAGGACTTTTGACTCGATGAAACCTTTCAACCGTTTACCAAGTAAAGCCGCGATTAAAACACATATATATAATCCGACTTACGAAGGAACACTAAAAATCACGCCAAAATATTTTAATTTTACCTTTGTTTCTCCCCAGCAAATTATTATTATAACATGGCAGGCCAAGGGCGCGTTATTTTTAATTTAACGGCCATATTAACCTCCAGCTGAGGTTATGGGGTCTGCATGCTAACTCCCATTTACCTTTCAAGTTCACGGGTTGGGACTGACCTGGTGTAAAGGCTTGATTAAGTCAGCCATTATTATGAATGAGTAGTAGTTACGAGGTTATCAGCACATGATGGTGGGGTTTTTTTAGTGTCCCGTGTCTCAAAAAGAAAATACGGAACCCTTATAGAATCACTTTGTTGTTCGACCGTCCGTCTGTCTGTCTGTCTGTCTGTCAAGACGCTTTATCTCGGGAACGCTTGGAGATATCGAGTTGTAATAAAAATCATATTCTCAGGTCCGCGGACTCTTGAAGCTGTAAAAATATTAAACTTGTAAGTTAACGAGAAAAAAAAAATATTTCGGTTTATGTGGCAAAAAAAACGTAGGTACATTTCGACACTCTCATAGAAATTAACATTCATAGGGTACCTACATCCCGTTGATCTAGAATCCTGAAATTTAATATAAAACAGGATCTTGTCGCACATATACCAAAAAGAAACCAGTATAGGAAAAAATCTGAAAACTGTTTTGTAGCTATATCCCAAAAAAGAACATTTTTTTCGCGTTTCAAAAAAATCTTCAAAATTCCGGAATTAAACTGTTTTACATAGGTAAGTTTGTATGGAACCCTCAGTGTACGAGTCTCACTCGCACTTGCCCGGCTTTTGACTTTAAAAGAGACTTTGACCCCTGAGTTTGTTTCGGTGTTTCTTCTCAGTGTAGTCAGCTAGGAAACACCGGCCTCATCTAGATTTAATTGACGAAAAAAACATTGACGTGTTAAAGTGTCTTTATAAAACCTACTTGCAAAATAAAGATCATTTATTATTTAGACAAAATTTGAGGATAATAGGAACTAACTTTCATCCCACATGTAACAAGATTTGATAAGAGAATTTTATTAACTACTAGCTGATCCGGCGAACTTTGTACCGTCTAATAGTCAATGAATATACTATATCTTTCGATATAGTCAGCCGATTGCGGTGAAACAAAGTCTATGTAATATATATAATTACACACAATTTTAATTTAGAACAGTTATTTACATAAATTCGTACATTTTACGTGTTTCGCGCAAAACTAAAAACTTCTACAGATTTATTATATGATTATCATCACTAGCCTTTTTTTATATTCCCACTGCTGGGACTCAGGCCTCCTCTCTAGAAGAGGAAATGGGCCGTAATCCACTACGGGGGCCTAAGGCGGGTTGGTGAATGTCACGTCTTCCAATTTTTGGTTCTAGGACATGCCGATTTCCTCAAGATTTTTTCCTTCACCGTATTGAGAGCACTGGTGATGAAATAAATTACACAAAGTAATGAGACTGCTGGTTTCGAACCAACGAGCTACAACTCGTAAGTCGGGGTCATTATCACTCGGTCACCACTGCTCTACTCGTAGGTATCATATAATAAATACGTATAGTAACGTATTTATTATTATATGTACATATAGATAGAATTGACGTTTCTTCAATTACAAAACTGTCTAACTTTTATACAAACATGCTCCCCTTGTTTATTACCCGGGCACGTACCCCGGGGTCCTAAAACGAAGGCAAAGAAGGAACAGGAGTGGGTTTTTAGTCAGTAAAAGTCTGACACAATCTCCCGCTCCACCCAAGGGCGGGGGATGCCATCTGGGTGAATTTTACCCATCGGAAATAAGCCCAGTGTACATCAAAATGTTTTAAAGGCGCTCTTAAGGGTTTATAAGTTTAATTTTCATTGTTCTATAGATATTAAAAGTTTGGACTTATTTGTTGTTTAATATGCAAATCGAACTTTTATTTCGTGTTTACTAAACCCTTTTTGAACAACTTTATTCCTTTAAAAGTTTTTTTTTTATAGAAATTTTGTTTGAAGCAAAATAAAACACTATGGATGAAAGCTATAGTAGGGATTTGGCTCTCAGTAAATAAATTTCATAAACATGTTAAGGCGTATAGTCCCTTGAACCATCTGACCGAAATTATGTGAACGCAACTCTCGCACTCGCCGAGGCGGCAGTACGCAAATCTGTGCATTTATTTGCGGCCAGCAGCGCCCGGAAAGCGCTTTAAATCCATTTTTTCTGCGAGATATTAATTGATTTACATATGCAATGTTCACTTTGAAGAATATTTAACCACCAATTTTTATGTGTAAAAATGTTTCTACAGGTCTAAGCCGTTTCGAAGGAGTAGGGAAAAGTTGCGGAAAGTTGCGAAATTGCTAAATATTTTTTTTTGACAAAAGTATTAATTGCACGAAAAAATCAAATGTTGATGTTATTGTTCATGAATCTATAATAAACATATATTTTTTCAAACCAATTGACTAAGCCGTTACGGAGGAATAGGCCTCAGAAAATCACTGTTTTATGGCACTTTTCGGGCGCTTGGCCCTTAAGGTTTGTACATATCTGAAACATAAATATTATGATACCATAACATGACTATAATACGTATTTAGTTTACCACATGATTCCTTGTTCCCTACTGTTTTAAATGCGAATATAATTTGGTTTTCAACAATGTTACACCTAAATTATAACCTAATCCTTATTATGAACTAAGCCTATGCCCGCGTCTTTGCCCCCGCACATAAAGACAGTATAGCGTACGTCACTCAAGAATAAAGCTGCTTTCTGTCAGTGAAAAATTTTTTAGCAATCGAACCATAACTTTCACAGAGACTTCCTACAAAGAAAAAAAAACAAACTTTACCTCTTTATAATATTAGTGTCGAACTAAAGATATAAATTAATCTAGGAATATAATTATGTAGTTATAGGTAGCTTTCGTTCCGGGATATTCGCTCATTATTTTAGCCGAATGACGTCCACTGCTAGACATAGGCTTCCCCCAAGTGTCGCCACAACGAATGATCTGGTGCAATTCTCGCCAGGTCATCGGTCCACTTTGTGGGAGGCCTTCCGACGCTGCATCTTGCGGTACGCGGTTGCCTTCAACGAACAGAATAAAAATATTAACAAATTATTTTTTTTCTTTTCAGGTAAAAACCTTCATAGAGTGACAAAAGACAATGTAGAACGTTACGTCAAAATGAGTGTCCGCCATTAAAAGCAAGATGGCGGGAGGAATTGGCGCGAAAGTGGCGTGGCACGCGCTGCTTTACGCTGTGTTTTTATATGACAACGTGATCTGTCAAGTTGGCTGGACTGAAACTACAAATGAAGACTTGGGTGAGTTCACTTTGTTTTAGAGCAGTATTTTATTCCTACTAAATAATACAATTTGTGTATTTTTCTTCACCTTCAATTTATATGCGTTTTTTGACGGCCTGCTGCGGTGCGATGCGTTAGTCATTCTGCGTACGGACGCTCGTATTTTTCAAACAAAGCGCGCGGTGCGGCAACCGTGCGGGGAACGGTCGACTACAGGACGGCAACGTCACAAGCATCACGTGTTCAAGTCGGTGTTCAATAGCGCATCACTGGCACACAAACGCACAGCAGCCAGATACGTTTTCAATTTAGGCGCTTGTTGTCGGACTGCTAACGTACTGCAACCGGCCGACTCAGACACGGTAAACTTGCGGCAGCCGGCCTGTTGAAGTATGCATACCTTGCAGCCAGATACGTTTTCAATTTAGGCGCTTGTTGTCGGACTGCTAACGTACTGCAACCGGCCGACTGAGGACGGTAAACTTGCGGTAGCCGGCCTGTTTAAGTATGCATACATTGCAGCTAGATACGTTTTCAATTTAGGCGCTTGTTGTCGAACTGCTAACGTACTGCAACCGGCCGACTGAGGACGCTAAACTTGCGACAGCCGGCCTGTTGAAGTATGCATAAACTGAAAGTGCTTAGTAGAGATAGGGGTTTATATTCAAAATAGTGTCACTGTCACAAAAATAACAGAAGACGGAACGGGATAGTGTAACTGTCACGGTCACCATTTATGGAAGGTGGATTATGAGAGTTGGTCTACAGTCCACGGACGCGTAGCTTCATCTTGACGCGTATTCATTATAATATAGTTATCGGCACGGATCTTGAGCGCTGGCTTCAAGTTGCGCAGAAGTCAAATATTCGGTCTTTTTAGTGGTGCGACGTGAGACGCGGGGGCGGAATGTCAGTGATTGGTTCGCCGCGCCAGCGCGTCATAGACGTCACTCCTGATTCGTTCCTTGCGCTTGCTGCATGTATCTAACAACGACGACGATTGGCTCGCCAATGTATGGAATGCGCAAAGCGATCCCCACTCTGACGCCGAGCGCTCAAGATCCGTACCGGTAACTATACGCTTGGTGTACGCTTGCTCTGAATCTCTGTCGACGAAGCGGCAACGACACGACGTTGCCTTGGTTCGACAGAGTTTTATAGTTTTGTAAAAGGGCTATATTTCACTGAGACACCATGGCGGCGCGACTAGGCGCCGGCCGCTACCAACAAAATGTATACAGCTCTATACACCGGTAAATTTTGATCGTTTAAATCCCGTGGAGGGTCGATCTGGTACATGAAACACTATCGATTTGTAAAGATAAAATTAAAAAATAAAGTACCTTTTTTTCAAAACTTGTATTAATTTACGCGTGTACGAAATTAATTTCTTTAAGAAAACGTCAGCTGAGCGAGCGCAATGACCTATAGGTAGTTTGTACGGAACGCCGACTGAAGACTGAAGAAAGCTTTTCTTCTTTGTTGATAAGTACAGTAACAAAAAGAAAATTTTAAAGCGGTTCACAGAATACGTCTACTTACTAAGTTTCAACAGTATAGCTCTTATAGTTTCGGAAAAAAGTGGCTGTGACATACGGACGGACAGATAGACAGACATGACGAATCTATAAGGGTTCCGATTTTTGCCTTTTCGCTACGGAACCCTAAAAAGAAAGGTAAATAAATTTGCAAGGACTGGTTCGAGGCTTTAAAAAAGAATACCTGGAAGAAGTTGGGGGAGGCTTTTGCCCAGCAGTGGGACAGTATAGGCCACTAAAAAGAAAAAGAAGTTTAAGTTTAGTTACAGTTTTTTAAGAAATAAAATTCTTTGTATCTTTGAATCTCTGAATGCTACAGCACAATGACTGGTAGATCTATTGTTTAAAATTAGTCTTTGTTAGTACCAAAATAGCCGGATAGGTTCCAACATGAACCTATATATTATGTTTTCAGTAGGTAGTGTCGGAGGTTATTTTAGTTACCTTTACCTCGAATAATGAACGAGTGTCGTTGGAAATGTGAGAATTAGACATAAATCAACGGCTATTTTCATAAACAATGATATAATAATACTAGTATATAATATTATTTTTAGAATATGCGAAACACAAAACACGTGTCTAATATTTTTATGTAAAGATGATGCCATACATGCCGCCAGTCTTATCCTCGGGCTTATCCTCTGTCCTAGGTAACATGCAGCCCTTGAGTAACGCGAAGGGGCAACAATTTCTTCGACTCTTTAAATTAAAATGTCAACGGACATGAGTACTGTTTTTTTAATGACACGTGTTGTATTTTTATGTACAAAATTTCATAACTGTATCATGAAAAATTACAAAGTTATAAGCTTTTATGTCAGTAAAAATACATAGTCATCGGGCCATCTAAGCGACTGAGGGGTTGTTTTGTAGGTACTTGCACCTAGCCGTTTATTGGCGCCTAATACCCGTTATGATTTGCCGTGACCTTTTTACATTTCCTCAATATGTTTACTAGCCGTACAGGGGCTTTAACATGACGTGTTAAAATGCTAAGTGCCAAAGAGAGATGGAGCTAAACACTCTATCTAGCTCTATCTTTTTAACGGTTCAGTTTAGGTTCAGCTCATACCAGCGGTGCTGTTCTCTAAGAAAATAGCCTTCAGCGCCTGGCCGCAGCGACGAGTCGAGAGCGCACTGCACTGAATTATCAATCTAATGTACAGGTAAATTGGGTTGTTAATCCTATGTACCTATTTGGATTTCGCCGCTGCGGCCAGCGCTGTGCTCAAGGCTGTTCGTTCATTACCTTTATCACAAAAGTTCAAGAAATCTTAGGCATATTTCGGACGTTTACAATTTGGGATCACACCGATCTGTAGCGTCATACACTAAAATAACCAGCTTCCAATATATATAAATAGTTAATTAACTTTTATCCAAAAATGTGTTCATTGAGACCGTCATTAATGCCGGTTTTATAATTAAACTGTGCTAAGTACAGATAATTACAGGCATAGCGACACACAGAGTATTTCGGAGCATCTCCTGAAAGGTCACGTGAAATGTATTCAATTTTAGCCTTAAGTTACTGACCTTTACGTTTTGATTTCAGAATTGATAAAAGTGAATTTGGTTGCTAAGCTGCGTCTATTGTTTAGTGATAATTCTGATTAATATAATAATAATAATATGTAATCTATAGGTACTTATAATAAATCTGTACAAGTGAAAATTCTGTACATTGAAAATATCAAAAAAATAAATGGTACTAGACCGACACCGAACCCAAAAATGTGTACAAAAAAGTGTGTGGAAAAGTATATACAATAAAAAACAAACTTAATTTTGCGGTTTGATCCCTAGACCCGATTACTGTACCAACTGCAAATAATAAGTTTGTCGTAGGTTACGTCACCGGCAGTGGAGTTCGCTAAAGGGGTTCACTAACCCCCCACAGAAAGGGGAACCGTATTACCCCAAATTTAACGCGAGCGAAGCCGCGGGCAAAAGCTAGTAATAAATTATTTATTTCCATTCACAAAATGTGTAGGTACTACATCTAGTGGTTGAAGTAACCTTTTAGACAAAAATTGCCACTGTTAGGCACTTTGCTCTTCCAAAACATAAAATTAGACGATGTACCTACTAACAATACAATTCAAATCTTAAATGTTTTAGTTTTACAAAAAGAAAAGATATGTCAAATTAAAATTTAACATCTTATTTAGGAGCTATTATACACCTACTATACTTATTAATGGTTTTATTCAATGTGTTGTTTTTGATATCCCATAAATCAAGGTTTATATTCTATAAGGAAAAATAATATTAAAAGTATAAGAATATGTTGTCCAAAAATGCTTGGTTTCGAAAATATCATCAATTATAATTTTAGGTCAATTAACACCCGTATGACAAATCTTTACTTTTGACAGTTATCGATGAAATTTAAAGTAGTTTGCGAATTAATAAATTACATATTTACGTTGTCATATTCTTTGATATGGTCTCCCTAGAGTTACGAGATATAAAAAAAAAAAACAAGTTGCAAGAAATATTTACGTAGGATGACATTATTAACGAGCTACAGTTTCACAAATTTCACATTTCTCATCGACCATAAGAAATATTCAGTTTTATTTTTCACATACTTTTCAAAACGGACAAGAGTTTTGCCACAGAGAAATAAACCCTCGCAAAGATCTACTACCAACGGCCTCGTAACTACTAACTAACTAACACAGTGACTTAAGCCGGCGATTAACCCGATCGCGATTTCGAAGCGACGCGGTGTGAAAGGAACAATCGATTGATACTGTGGTGGGCTACGTCCCTACATACGTGCCTGCAATTCGGCGATAAGCATAGCGACACGTTCGCTATCACTTGGTTTGATAATTTCTGGCGAATTTTCGCAGTGATCTAAGTAATATGTGTTTACTCTTGCACGTAGAACTAAGCCGCCGCGTTGCGTTGAATTTGCGTGAATCGCATCGTCCATGTAGAAGAAAGAAAGAAAAACAAGGAAGAATAAGGGAAAGAAACAATTAAAGAATGAAAAAAAATGAATTTATTTGGTACACAAGGCATACAAACAATAGTTATGTAAACACGAAACCGAAAAAAGGGTTGCCCTGACCAGTGGAATGTATAAATTCTGCCATGAATAATTCTAGTGAATAGCTACAGTAATCTAAAAGGTACATAAGCACAGGAGGATAAAAAGTACAGAAAGCAATACATTTCAACATACGCCTACTTTCCATACCATTTATCAAGCTCCATCAATTTACAAAGCTGACTCGCTGAAAAAGCTCAATAAGTCAAGTACCTCGAATAATTCTATTACTAAAAAGGTAGGCAAATACTCCGGGCGAGTTACATTTTGCTGATTTTTTATTGATAGAACGAATGGAATGTTTTCGTAGTCAATTATCTTTATATGTATTTTGAAAGGGTTATATTTTTAGAAAGGTTACATTAATGTGTACAGATAACTTGAAAACGGTGACATTTTGAAGACTTATTTAAACAAGCGTCTATCTAATAAATAAATAGTACTTTTTCAACATCAAAAGCTTTTTTAGTATTTTTTTATTTACAAATACTTATTTACCAAGAACACTTATCTAACTATCCTAACTAATATTATAAATGTGAAAATGTGAAAGTGTGGATGTCTGGATGTTTG
Organism: Mythimna albipuncta; assembly: GCA_929112965.1. Classification (NCBI taxonomy): domain Eukaryota; kingdom Metazoa; phylum Arthropoda; class Insecta; order Lepidoptera; family Noctuidae; genus Mythimna; species Mythimna albipuncta. Next base: position 17,906,338 of record OV815979.1, on the reverse strand, counting down.
TCACGCAAAAACGGCTGAACGGATATGGATGAAATTTGGCATGCATATAGCCTTTGATATGGAAAAGAACATAGGCTACTTTTTATCCCGGAAAAACATCTTATTCCTACCGGAAAACACATTTAGACTGCGATAACCGAAGTACATGCGGACGAAGTCGCGGGCGGACAGCTAGTAATAAATAAAATAAAAAAACCTTGAATTAAAACTAACGAAAAACAAACTAAAGTATGACGTCGAAAATCGTTTCCACATCGTTTTGAACTGCTAATATGCCGAAAAGACTAGCGGCATTGCCACGCTGTATGGCAATACAGCGTGGCAATGCCGCCAGTCGTACCCTTAGGCTTATCCTCTTTTTTTATGTTGGGAGAAAATCATGCATTGACATCCCCCGCCCTTGGGCGGAGCGGGAGATAGTGTCAGACTCTTACTGACTAAAAGACCCACCCCGTTCCTTCTAGCCTTCATACCAGGGCTCGAGCGCCCTTTCGGATAACCCTGGCCCCAGTAGGCTTCGATCCGGCTGGGTCCCTGCTGTTGCTGACAACTCCTTGAGGCGCGCGGGAACAGTGCGCGCCGTCGACGACTTGGGCTTGGTCCGGACAGTTACCGGACGGCCGGACAGTGAGCTACCCATTGCTCACTGTCCGCAAGCCCAGGCTTATCCTCTGTCCTAGGTAACAGACAGCCCTTGAGTAACGCGAAGGGGCAACAATTTCTTCGACTCTTTAAATTATAATGTCAACGGACATGAGTACTGTTTTTTTAATAACGCGTGTTGTATTTTTATGTACAAAATTTCATAAATAATTGTATCATGAAAAATCACAAAATTATAAGTTTGTTATGTCAGCAACAATACATAGTCACCGAGCCATACAGGCGACTGAGGGTTTGGTTTGCACTATCACTCAGCAGTTTGCTGGCGCCTAATGCCCGCTATGACCTGACGTGATCTGTGTTATACTTTGTGGTAGTGGAGTCCAACTTGTGACCTTATTAAATATTTTTGAAAAAAAAAATAACATGGTATAAAAAATAATTGGAGTCCATTCAGTTACTGATTCTGAACAAATTATATTCAGTTTTCGTATAAACTAAAAATAATGTTGTATACTAGTATTAATTTATTTTATTTATTTATTGGCACACCAACAGCATTAAATACAGGATTTTTTGTAAAAAAAAATTAATAAATTCAAGGCACTAATATGCATGCCTATTAAAGGTATGCACAGCTTACACCATGCTAGGTATAACATTAATTATTAAAAATTACCACAAAAAATTAAACATACAAAGAGGAAAAAAAAACACAGATACAATTATAAAAATAAAAATTTGTCTAAAATAGAAAATTAAACATTAAAAAAAGAGGATTGAGTAGGTATACACCGTTAAATTTTGATCGATTTAATCCCGTGGAGAATCGATCCGGTACATGAAACACTATCGATTTGTAAAGACAAAATTAAAAAATAAAGTACCTTTTTTTCAAAACTCGTATTAATTTACGCATGTACGAAATTAATTTCTTTAAGAAAACGTCAGCAGAGCGAGTCCAATGACTCGTACGTAGTTTGTACGCAACGCTGACTACTACCTAATTTTTTAATTTTATCTTTACAAATCGATAGTGTTTCATGTATCGGATCGACCCTCCACGGGATTAAATCGATCAAAATTTAGCGGTGTATAGCATTAAAGTGTAATAAAAGTATAAAATTTGAATATTTTTATACCTCCGAGACTAGTACATGAATGACTGCGATCGTTGATGGTGAGGCGCACTAGTTTATTAAGAGCCTATTCACTCTACCCTTGTCATTAAGTTTTACTAATTAAACATGCTTCTCTTTTGACTGTTCTTAAACCTGTTATTATTGTTGATTATTTCCGTTCTGTAATTAGTGCTTTTTCTTACAAGGTAAACGAGTTGGTGGGCTTATATGAAAAGGGTTACTGGCGTTTGAAATTCGAATTTCAAATTTAAAATATTTATCTTACACTAGCAACTCGCCCCAGCTTCACACATGAAGATGAAGAAATCTTGGGCTTGCGGACGCCGAGCAATGGGTAGCTGGCCGTCCGGCCATCTGGTATTTAACCGGACCGAGCCCAGTCCTCAACAGCGCGTAGTGAGCCACGCGCAAAGAGATGTTAACAAACCGTCGTCACACGTAGCGTTCCGGTGTGCCAATCTATATTGAAAGAATCTTAGGACATGCCTTATTTTTTTCCCAGCCCATCGTTACCAAATCACCTGCATATTTCAGGACTTGAATGAAGCAAATAGCTGAGCTGTCCAAATGACATTTTGATCTTACCAAATTTGAAGAAAACTTACATCGAATGATACGAATACACGCGCAGAAAAAAAAGTTGTGGTCTAAACCAAACACCAACGAATAAAAAAAAAACAGGTTTTTAGACTTTTTCATACTGGAGTCCTTCCATATTTGGACGATTTGACGCTGTTAGGTGTGCGGGGTTTCATAGAATTTTATATAAAAAATCCAGAACTCTTTACTTTCGATTCGTTTGACGTCTTCGACTTGAATAAGAGTGCGTTCAACTTATGTATCCTTTTTGCAACTGAAAGAAGACTGGTGAGTTTTGGTCGGTCACTCTGACACTCACTTTTGGGGAGACCTGGAATAGAAGGAGTTATTTGATTATTTTCCAGCTCAAGAAATAGCCGCTTGACATAATCCTAATCTATAATATAAAAATGAATCGCAAAATGTGTTGGTAAGCGCATAACTCAACAACGCCTGGACCGATTTCGCTAATTTTTTTATTTGTTTTGTTGTGTTCGTTATTATGAGGAGAAGGTTCTTATGGAAAAAAATGAAAATTAGGGTAGTGTAGGGTAGAATAGGGTAGTGTAGGGTAGTGTAGAGAAGGGTAGAGTAGGGTAGAGTAGAGTAGAGTAGGGTAGGGTAGAGTAGGGTAGAGTAGGATATAGTAGGGTAGAGTAGGGTATAGTAGAGTAGGGTAGAGTAGGGTAGAGTAGGGTAGAGTAGGGTAGAGTAGAGTAGAGTAGGGTAGGGTAGAGTAGGGTAGAGTAGAGTAGAGTAGGGTAGTGTAGAGTAGGGTAGAGTAGGATATAGTAGGGTAGAGTAGGGTATAGTAGAGCAGGGTAGAGTAGGGTAGAGTAGGGTAGAGTAGGGTAGAGTAGGGTACAGTAGGGTAGAGTAGAGTAGGGTAGAGAAAGGTAGAGTAGGGTAGAGTAGAGTAGAGTAGGGTAAAGTAGGGTATAGTAGAGTAGGGTAGACTAGGGTAGAGTAGGGTAGAGTAGGGTAGAGTAGAGTAGAGTAGGGTAGGGTAGATTAGGGTATAGTAGGGTAGAGTAGGATATAGTAGGCTAAAGTAGGGAAGAGCGGGAGCGAAGCCGCGCGGGCAAAAGCTAGTAATCATAATATTTTCTTTTTTTATGCACCTGCCATATTGTCTCTCTACTAACCTAGGTTGACTATTACAGAATGTCTAAGGAATAAAGTCCGTATTTGTTTTTGAAGATTAAATAAGTAAATAAGCCCTATAAATAAAATAATGATGTCCTTTTCCTGTCCATGAACAAATATAGAACATAGATCTACCCACATTATACCCACTCCCACAATATTCGCCGAACTCCGAAACACATTACTAAATCAATGGTATTAAATATACTTTATGAACACAATCCACCGCAAATATTAATTTATTGACGATAGTTTCGTAATTATTTACAATTTCATTAGGGGTGCCAGCAAAATTTGTTTGTTTTCAATACCTTTGGCAATTCGTTAGAATAGAATAGAATAGATTTTTCTCTTTTTTCTTTGACTTTTCTTATTTGTTGTATTTTAATTTCATCATCATCATCATCATTCCAGCCAAAGGACGTCCACTGTTGGACATAGACTGGCCTGTTGGTCTAGTAGTTAGTGACCCTGACTGCTATGACAGAGGTCGTGGGTTCGATTCCCACCCAGGGCAAATGTTTGTGTGATGAGCATAATCATTTGTTCTGTGTCTGGGTGTAATTTATCTATAATATGTATGTATTTAGAAATATATATGTATGTTTATCAGTTGTCTAGTACCCATAACACAAGCTCTGCTTAGCTTGGGACTTAGATGGCGTTGTGTGATAGTTGTGGAATATTATTATTATTATTGTGGAATATTATAGGTCTCTCTACAACGAAAGATCCTGTGTGTCTCGCATACATAGCATTCCTGCGACTCTCACCAGCTCATCGGTCCACCTTGGACTTTTTTTATTATTGACCAGCTTTTGCACCCGACTTCGCGTATATAAAATATAATAGCCTTTTTTATGGTGGGAAAAAATCATGCATTGACATCCCCCGCCCTTGGGCGGAGCGGGAGATAGTGTCAGACTCTTACTGACTAAAAGACCCACCCGTTCTTTCTAGCCTTCATGCCGGGGCTCGAGCTCCCTTTCGGATAAGCCTGGCCCCAGTAGGCTTCGACCCGGCTGGGCCCCTGCTGTTGCTGACAACTCCTTGAGGCGCGCGGGAACAGTGCGCGCCGTCGACGACTTGGGCTTGGTCCGGACAGTTACCGGACGGCCGACCGATGACACGGTGAGGATCGAGAGAATCTGATGTATGCGTGGCACACAGGAACGGGCGTTATGGCGACACTTAGGGGAGACCTCTGTCCAATAGTGGAATACTTTCGGCTAAAAATGTTGTTATGATACTCCTTTCAATGTTTGATGGCTTTTTGAATGATTTATGAACATGTGATGAAAAACCACGGTAAAGTTTTTAATTTTTTGTGATTAAAAGTGTGCCGTTCGTGACCGTGTTTTAAATTGCTCAATTAATTAAAACTGTATAGGTTTTTGGAATAACTTACACACTGGCTCTGCGTGGTGGACTATAGCCTATTTTAAGTGAAAATTAAAATAATTTTGACACTACAGCTGCCACCACAGATATTGAACGCCCGGCGTCAGAGTGGGGATCGCTTTGCGCATTCCAGACATTGGCGAGCCAATCGTCGTCGTTGTTAGATGAATGTTACATGCAGCAACGCAGGGAACGAATTAGGAGTGAGGTCTATGACGCGATGGTGCGACGAGTCAATCACTGACACTGCCCCCGCGTCTCACTTCGCACCACTAAAGAGACCGAATATTTGACTTCTGCGCAACCGCTCAAGATCCGTGATGGCAATCGCTTGGGCAATAACGAGACGATTGACTCGCGAATGTATGGACACGAGTCAATCGTCTTCGTTGCGCAAAGCGATCTCCACTCTGACGCCGAGCGCTCAAGATCCGTTTTGGCAAATGTCCATCACAGTTTATTTAATTCTTTTACTATACCTACAAATGCATTTAAAAATAGCCGGCAACAGAAACTTTTATTTTTTTATTGTGTAATGGGCGAAAAATGCCTATAATCAACCTTCCTCTAAAATTCTAAGTCATGGGAAGTACCTTAGATATACTTACCCCATAAACGGATCCTTAGATTTCGTTAACTTAGAACTTTGATTTTTTCACTGCTACTTGAGGTAGCAGATTGATGAGTATTTGATTTTAATTTCAATTTCATATCTCCACCCGTTCTTGAAAATAGGTCTTGACAGACGGAAAAAGTCAGACGAACAAACGGACAGCAAAATGCTCCTCTAAGGGTTCCATTTTTACCGACATAGACACCCTAAAAACGTATCAACTTGCTCAGGTGAAAACTGGTACCACCGTCAAAAAAAACTGCTGTTCCAACGTAAGTTTCTGAAACCTGTTTACTCTCCTCACCCCTAATTCAAAAAGGATACTTGGGAGCGAAACAAATCATAGTAAAATGGCGAGTGTTTGCTCTATAAAGTAGAATGCGGACCGACCATAGTGTTTATCCACACATCTCGGAAGATTGAACGTGTCCTTTTATAAGCCGGGTTGGGATCTGATCAGGGAAGGCATAATGTTGACGGGCTTTTTTTTGTTGTAGTTTAAATTCAGGGTCAGTAGACCTGCTTCATCACGCTCACGCATCACGTGTTAAACCTCTGTTTAACCACAAAATAGATAGGTGCAGAAGTCAATCTACATACAAAGCGCGCTCGAACAACTCACGCATAGACACCGCTCACAGACACGATAGCTCAGTCGCGTCTCGGCTCACTCGTCGAACAGTTCCGGCTCAAACGCTCATTAGTGTGCGTCCACCGAGCGTAGGTATAAAAAGTGAAGTGCATACATAAGATTGTCTTCTGTACCTATCTATTTTGTGGTTTAACCCTCCGAGAAATACGATTAGATATGTATGTATTATGTACAAACATAATAAATACATAAGTAGACTTTAAATGTTGGAGACGGAATGGGCGGAATCAGTCGGAATCAGGAATCAGTCACATTTTGGAATTTTTGGTTCTAGGACATGCCGGCTTCCTCACGATATTTTCCTTCGCCAATTTTGAGAGCAGTGGTAATGAAATAAATTATACAAAGTAATGTGACTCACTCGGCCACCACACCTCTCCAACAGAGGTGTAGCTACATTTAATGTCAATAAAATTGATCTAAGCCCCGAATGGCAACTTGCGAATTATAGACGCGTAATCTGCGTTCAGAAATGGGACCAAATTCCATTTATTCGCGCACCTACCAGTGTCGCTACTGTACGTTACATAAAATTAATTAGAATTCAACAAATTAAACAATAATAAAAAATAGTGTCTTTCCGAGGTTAAAAACGGTATTATACTAATTTCACTGTGATTGTTAAAGACGTAATTGTAAATTTACTATTGAAAAAAAAATTACTACTAGCTTTTGCCCGCGACTTTGCCCGCGTACATAAAAACTATATAGCCTGTATATAGCCTGTGTATAAAATGTTAGCAATCGGACCTGTACTTCCAAAATTACCTGCTACAAACAAAAAAGATATAAACACAAAAAACCAAACTTAAATAATTTAGTTTTTTTATTTTTTCGACGTGAAAAATGGCGCTGTAGGTGAATACCAAAATATAAAGAGCGATTGCATATCTGATCTCCACGACCCACTATTTCGATAACTGGATACCCTTAGACAAAACTGGTAATAGATTTCCTTGCTTATTATTAAATCGACGTACTTTTTTCTGGACAGATTGTTTTTTAAAAAGAAAGCCATTATTCTAATTTGAGAGTAACTGGTAAACAAGGGTCAGCACCATTCATGTTTTATTTTGCTAAAATTTACAAAGGCCCATTAACTGGAAACAATTGAAAATCAATTTCTTTCCCTTTTACCATAGAACACAGAGTCGACGCAACTGGTCATTGCTAGAGACGGTAGACGGTATTATCACAATATTACATACAAACCAAGCAGTTTTTTTTTAATAATAAAATAAGAATCAATATTTCTTATAGTTGTGTGTCTTTTTATTAAGTTAATTATTAACCGCGACTATATGTCCAGAGTTTAGTTACTTCTAGGCAAGTGTGTTTTAATGTCATTAACCATCAGGTTAGAAAGTGGTCAAATGGCCATCAACAATAGAAAAAATAATGTTGTTAATGTTGTTGGTTTACTCTAATGATTTGATTTTTTTATACATTGCTCTACACTAGAAATTACTTCTGTATCGTAGGTGCACTCACAAATATTTAAACTAAAATATACAAGACACCTAGATCTAGACCATGACGTTTAAAGTAAGATTGTTTTAATCTTGTTTCAATGCGGGTAAGAGACAGAGCTATACAGGTTGTCTAGCGCCATCTCTTACCCACACAGAAACAAGATTAAAACAATCTTACTTTGAACGTCATCGTAACCCCGTTAGACCCAGAACTCGGCTACACAAATATTTTTTCTATGCGCAAATAAAAAACCGTACTACACAGCGAAACATCCAATCGCTCAATCACTGCACCAACCGTGCCGACAAATTTAACCGTTGAAGCTGAATGTTCAAAAATCCATATTTTCATGTTTATAATAATAACGTCCACAAGAAAATTGGACAGCATAGACATGATACTTCTAGTCTTTGCCAGCTTGTCATTCCAAGCTCTGTGCCCTTTTATAGCACCCCAGGAAGGTCAAGAGCCAAGGGTAATTCACAGTCAAAACCACAGCCCCCAAACTTAGCCAATCTTCTGGGGCATTGAAGACTTGTGATGAGACCTTGGAAGTCTAGGCTTTCATTGACTTCATAATCGATATCTTTATTAGTTTGGCGGTAGTGACCTGTGAAAGGATTTTGTGATTACATACCTATTTGCTTAGAAATTGGTTTTGTCGTACTTGTTCTATTTAATATCAGAGGGATTTCCAAAGATACAAAGCATTTTATTTTAAACTAGATTATGCCCGCAGCTTCGCCTGCGTAGGTACATAAATATAGCCTATGTCACTCAGAAATAAAGCAGCTTTCTATCGATGATGAAATTTTCACAATAGGACCAGTACTTTCAGAGATTACCTCCTTTATTATTTTATTATATTATTATTATTATATCTAGCCCATACTGTCCCACTGCTGGCCCTCCTCCACTCCTTCCAATGTTCCCGGTTTTGAGCCATCTCTTTCCAATTCCCAAGGAAGACATCCAAATCGTCCCGCCATCTCCTTCTTGGTCTGCCGCGGCCCCGTCGATTACCTCCTACAAACAAAAAAACAAACTTTACCTCTTCATTATATTAGTGTCGATAAACCATTTATAAGCACTTTTGAAATGTCAAAAAGTCAGTCAATCCGAAAAACGATGCTCATTGCACGTTCCAAAGCGTAGATCTCTATGGAGAAGTATATGCAAGAAACTCCGTGGACACTCTTTTCAATCATGTTGTGTATTGCAAATACATCTGTTACATGTTTCTAGTCGCTACTATTATGTAATGCAAATGAAGTTAAAATAAAAACTAAATGTAGGTAATAAAAATTGCCATTGGCAGCGCAACTGACAGCACCCGTTCACGGACATGACGCGAATGTGCCGTTATTGATCTCGTGATTACAAGCGCAATTGTTTAGCGAGGTTTCTTAGGTTCAATTCCCGGGTCAAACTAAACGTGCTATGAGGTTTCTTTAATAAGAATGATTCTTGTGTGGCCTGGAGTTTGGAAGTTAGGAGAGTTTCATCCCATGCCTCTGTAAGTACATAAGGCTGTTGGTATAACGCCTGATCTCTATCCGGTTTCATCACAAAATAGAAGTCAATCTACATACAAAGCGCGCTCGAGCAACGCACACATAGACACCGCTCACCGAAACGATATCTCGGAGCGCCTCGGCCCGCTCGTCGAACAGTTCCGGCTCAAACGCTCATTAGTGTGCGTCCACCGAGCGTAGGTGAAGTACATACATGAGATTGACTTCTGCACGTATCTATTTTGTGTATTAGCCAAGTGGCTAATCTCTGTTAAAATAGGCTACTATGATCGAAATTCGGTCGGAAGGATTATTTTTTTAAAGGAAATAAATATTTTTGCATGAATTATGTGATGGGCAGCGATGGAGTCCAAAAAAAAAACAAAATTTCCACTAAATGAATTTAATAAAACAATTACAATTAGTTCTTAACATTAGTTGATTAAGTACTAAGAGGTTGTCCTAACGACCGATGTATGTATGTGACGAAAGGCCCCGCGCCGAATCCGCTGCTTAGTTTTGTTGGGTGCATCAAGTTGAGTTGCGCAATCCATTCACAGTAGCTGAATGTATGGTGATGACGTATCTGGGAGGCACTCACAAATATAACACATGTTTGGTCAAATATCGAACACTTCTCAAAAGCTAAACGGATCTATATGATTTTTCTTTTTTTGACAATTTGTATCTACTACATTGCCGTCACTCTTTCGTACGTTTGAAGGCATCCCACAAGGTCATCGGGACTTGGTGAGAGTCGCAGGAATGCGGTGGATGAGAGACGCACAGGATCGGTCGTTGTGGCGACGCTTGGAGGAGGCCTATGTCCAACAGTGGACTTTCCGCTGAAATGATGATGATGACGTTGCCGTGGCATTAAATTCGACATACACATAGACAAAGCCGCTGGGCAGACTAGTACCTACCGAATATAACCGACATGCAAACGTAGTCGAGGGCAAAAGTTAGAAGTAAATAAACAAGAAAGTATGGTGGGTATATGAGAAGAGTTTCATCATCATCATCAGCCTTTTTAACGTTCCCACTGCTGGGACTCAGGCCTCCTCAGAGGGAATGGGCCATAATCCACCACGCGGGCCCAGTGCGGGTTGGTAGATTTGAATTTTTGGTTCTAGGCCATGCCGGTTTCCTCACGATGTTTTCCTTCACCTTTTTGAGAGCAGTGGTAATAAAATAAATTACACAAAGTAATGCGCCTGGCAGGGTTTGAACCCGCGACCTACAACTCGTATATCGGAGACATTACCACTCGTCCACCACTGCTGTCGAGAAGAGTTTATAAAAAGTAAATATATTTCAATAACAAAATTATCGTTTTAATATAATTTCCGTGTTGATAGAATACACGTTAAACTATTTAAGGTTTGATTGATCTTATGGTGTGTGTATTGGGCTTCCGGGGTTATTAAAAGCTAATCATAGGTTCATGGAAATTAATATTGAATATAGAGAATATACAATTGGCTAGCTCTATTTTGGTAAGCTTGTGACGTAGTGTGAACTGTCATGCAGGTTGATGTTCAAGGTTAAAAGGTACAGAAGTAAAGAGGTGGACTGAAGAGGGTCATTTTCCATTTGCTTGTCGTCATCGAGCATGGTTTAAAAGCCCGTTGCTTCATCTAACGCAATCCAACGTGATGTTTGATGAAGAGGCAACAAGAAAAAAGAGAGACAATGCCTGAAAACTTTGTTAGCATTCGGTAATTACGTGATTTACTCGAATATTTTACAAAACTTGTTCCAGAAAATAAGAGTTTTTTTTTTTTAAATGCTTAAAAGTTATTGAAAAAAAAAAATGCAATTTTTGACTAAATTATGAATTGTCAAAGTTCATGCAAAATAGCAGATTTTCAGAGATCTTTACTAGATTAGTTTTACACAAATTTATAAATTGATTTCAATAGAAGCCTATATAACATCCACAAGATACTTACTGTGTTTCCAAAATATCTAATGAAAAATGTGTGATAAACTCATAATCGTGTAAGAGCGGTTATATGAAAAATAGTGTAAATGTATGTCGAGTTGAATCCCCTTAGTGCTTTAGGCATTTTCTAGCAGTCCTTTGGTTGAGGCAGAAAAAAATAGTGGTAGATGCAATAAACGGGAGAGAGAAGAAACTACATGGATAGGTACCTAACTAATATAGTGAAACAATTGATTCTAATTGACAAATGGAAAACATTAACCCTGTGATGACATTATTGTCAACTTCTTACGAATTAGCTGTCGAATTTTAGTTTTGAATGCCGAACGACCGAAGATGGATGGATATACATTACTAACTAAAACTCCATCGTACCTTCAAAACCGTTCGCCGTGCCCTCGTGGGGACGATCGGCAGCGAGAACCTCTCACGCTGGGCCTTGGTTCAGGCCATGGTCCATAGCGAGGAGGAGTGGCAGGCGGCCGCCGACTTCTGCGAAGCTGTAATGCTCGCAAAGGAGGAGGCCGACCGCATCAGACAACGGTGCTATCGCCGCCGTCGCCGCCGGGATTCCAATCCCGATTTCCGGCCACCGCGGGCAGGAGCGGGCTTGCGGACGACGAGCTATGGGTAGCTCGCTGTCCGAACGGCCGGTAACTGTCCGGACCGCTCCCAAGTCGTCGACGGTGCGCACTGTTCCCGCGCGCCTCAAGGAGTTGTCAGCAACAGCAGGGGCCCAGCTGGGTCGAAGCCTACTGGGGTCAGGGTAAGTTTCGAAAGACCGGTCAAGCCCCGGTATGAAGACTTGTAGGAACGGGGTGGGTTTTTAGTCAGTAAGAGTCTGACACTGTCTCCCGCTCCGCCCAAGTGCGGAGGTCGTCATTGATGATTTTCCCACCTTAAAAAAAATTTCCCAGAGGTTTCGTGGTAGCCCGATCGGGCACATTTCACGATGTGCAGTTGTTTGCGGCTCCCGCTGCACCGACGGGTCGCCCGCAGCCTCGGCGGTTTGCGCCCGCAAGCTCTGCAGTAGGTTGGCGGGAGACCGGGCACGGGCCATAAAAAAACCGCCGCTTTAAGCTTCTTTTGAGGCTCCATCGTCGACCACATCATCGCTTACCATCAGGTGAGATGGTGGGCAAACGCGAGCCTATCTTGTAGCCTTTTTTGTGGCTCATGTGCGGTGGCGCCGCCACAAAAAAACTCTTGAAGCAGCTTCAAGCTTCTCCGGACACAAGACGCGTTTTTTGAGACCCGTGTGCGGGGACAGTGAGCCTTACGTGACCTTACTGTGACAGATAAGAAAAATCTGCGTGCTTAAGGCGTATAGTCCCTTGAACCATCTGGCCGAAATTATGTGAACGCAACTCTCGCACTCGCCTAAGCGGCAGTACGCAAATCTATGCATTTATTTGCGGCCAGCAGCGCCCGGAAAGCGCTTTAAATCCATTTTCTCTGCGAGATATTGATTGATTTACATATGCAATGTTCACTTTGAAGAATATTTAACCACCAATTTTTATGTGTAAATTTTTTTCTAAAGGTCCAAGCCGTTTCGAAGGAGTAGGGAAAAGTTGCGAAAAGTTGCGAAATTGCTAAATATTTTTTTTTTGACAATAGAATTAATTGCACGAAAAAATCAAATGTTGATATTATTGTTCATGAATCTATAATAAACATATATTTTTTCAAACCAATTGACCCAGCCGTTACGGAGGAGTAGGCCTCAGAAAATCACTGTTTTATGGCACTATTCGGGCGCTTGGCCCTTAAGTTTAAAACAAATGACAAACGCCACACAATCCACAAAGGATGTAAGGTAAGTGTAAAGTGCACAGAAGATGTCCTTTGTAAAACGCGTTGCACAAGTATAAAAACTTTGTAATGACACACTTTAGAATTTTCTTTATTTTATGCCTTTGTGGAGAGTTAATTCATGTTGTTTTGTAGAGAAGAAATACCCTACCTTTACACTAGACTGGTTGACAAAGACTGGGTAATGTTTTTTTCTTTATAGCGTCCTTTTCAAAGTACATTTTCATACAACCGCTCTTACGTGATTAGGATGTTATTACACATCTTTCTCAAGATATTTTGGATACACAGCTGTTTTGTGGATATTATCTAGACTTCCATATAAATCAAAACATTTTTGTTAAACTAATCTAGTAAAGGCCTGTGAAAATCTGCTATTTTACGTGAACTTTGGTCCACCATAATGTACTTATAATATATTTAAAATATAAAAAGTACATCAGTAGAAGCCTTGCACATTTAATCGAGATTCTTAATAACGAAAATTATTTTGAAAAAATTATAAGGGTTTAAAAAAAAGCACTTATTTCCTGGAACTAGTTTTGTTAAAATAACGAAATTACCGAATGCCGAAAGAGTTTTCAGGCGTTATCTTTTTTTACGATCCGGACTAAGCGTTTCGCCTCGTCGTTTATACCGCATACCCCGAAGGACTGGAACAGCCTGCCTGCTGCGGTTTTTCCCGTCCGATTATAATTTGAGTGTCTTCAAGGCAATAGTGGTGAGGCACATTATAAACCACTAGCTGTGCCCCGCGGTTTCACCCGCGTTTTTCTCGTTTCCGTGGAAATACCGAGATAAAATATTGCCTATAATTGCCTCCCTCAATAAATGGAATATTGAATATTTAAACAGTTTTCATATCAGATCAGTATTTCCCAAAATTACCGAATTCATAAATGTATTTATTATACTCTTTTTAAAGATCTTATACTTACAATCATCAACAAATTATTATTATTACTTAGCCCACACTGTCCCACTGCTGGGCAAAGGCCTCCCTCCACTCCTTCCAACGATCACGGTTCCTCGCTTTCTCATTCCAGTTCTTAAGGAAGCCATCCAGGTCATCCCGCCATCTCCGTCGTGGTCTGCCTCGGCCCCGCATTGCTGTGTCCGGACACCAATCCAGCGTTTTACGCGCCCACAGCTCGTTAGACATGCGACAGACATGTCCTGCCCAGTCCCATTTAAGTTGGGCAGCCTTTTGAGCCACATCAACGATTTGCGTTTTGGAGCGTAGTGTTTTGTTTCGAACATGATCTGTTAGTTTAACACCTAGTATGCTACGCTCCATTGCACGCTGGAAAACCTTGAGTTTGGACTTTTGGATGTTAGTCAAAGACCAAGTCTGTGCACCATAGGTCAGAATGGGGAGAATACACATGTCCATCAGCTTACGTTTCAGTGACATGGGCAAAGAACCCTTAAATAATTCCTTCATGGACCAGTAGCTCTTCCAGGCATCAACAAATATATTTCGAAAAAGATTATTACAGGTTTTTATGTTGATAAAAACTCTATGGCCCATAACTCATTAATAGGTACCAACTCTTAACATCTTACACACGTGATAACTTTTAAACGAAATATCCGATTGGGATGAAACAAAAAGTATTTTACTTCTACATAAATACTCTTGATAACATAATGCTTGATTTCGATAAAGATTAATATTACGATACATATTTAACGTAGTTTTTTTTTCTTTAGACGATTTAATAATTATTTTGAACACAAAATCGGTTATTGTGATTAAACCATGATAGCTAGATATATGTTCTTCCGGACTTTTTTGTAGGTCTTAATGGGATCTACAAACCCGTAGTACATCATTTTGTTCTATTGTCAATAGTTTTTGCAGCGCACGCAACAATAGGTTTTCGATTTTACACCTTGTGTTACAAAATAGCAATTTTATTACGGATCCCTAATTTTGAAAAAATAAAACATAGCCTATAGCCTTCCTCGATAAATGGACTACCCAACACTGAAAGAATCATTCAAATCGGATCAGTAGTTCCAGAGATTAGCGCGTTCAAACAAACAAACAAACAAACAAACAAACTCTTCAGCTTTATAATATTATAGTATAGAAGTATAGATAAGCCTATTTGCTCATAAACTAGTGCGCCTCACCGTCAGAGATTGCATCACTGCTTACCATCAGGAGGGATTGCAAAGCACTAGTTAAATCAATAAAAAAAAAATGGAACTGAGAATTTTACGTTTATAGGCATTATAAAAACAGGAACACCTTAAAATTCAATAAAATAAATAAAAACAAAAGATCAAACGTTCAATTCAAAATACGGTAAGACTTAACTGTAGTACAGTCAAACAAGGAATTAAAATGTTGAGCAGCTTTTCATTTTTCTTTTTTATAATTTGCACCTCTTTCTGATTTTTCCGTTCACTATTTGAAATAAAATATATTCCGAAAAATAATATTTAACGTGTTTTTAAAATCGCTTACTATTTCCACTCTTTGAGCGTACAGTCGACTCGGAGTTTTTCTCCTCCAGTCTAGCAGTTCGCAAATTAGGGAGCGTTCGGGAAGCTGCCTGGTATTTCCTCGTTCGTGGCATAACAGTGTCTTAAGGGCCAAGCGCCCGAAAAGTGCCAAAAAAAAGTGATTTTCTGAGGCCTACTCCTCCGTAACGGCTAGGTCAGTTGGATTGAAAAAAATATATGTATATTATAGATTCATGAACAATAATATCAACATTTCATTTTTTCGTGGAATCAATACTATTGTCAAAAAAAAAAATTTAGCAATTTCGCAACTTTTTGCAACTTTTCCCTACTCCTTCGAAACGGCTTGGACCTTTAGAAATATTTTTACACATAAAAATTGGTGGTTGAATATTCTTCAAAGTGAACATTGCATATGTAAATCAATCAATATCTCGCAGAGAAAATGGATCTTTCATCTTTCTCACAATGAGCCTCATCAGAAGACTTAAAGTCACCCAAAAGGCAAATACAGTTGCCATCACGGATCTTGAACGCTCGGCGTCAGAGTGGTCCATACATTGGCGAGCCAATCGACTTGAAAGTTGTTAGATACATGCAGCAACGCAGTGAACGAATGAGGAGTGACGTCTATGACGCGATGGCGTGGTCAGCCAATCACTGACACTCCCCGCCCCCGCGTCGCTTCGCACCACTACAGAGACTGAATCTTTGACATCTGTGCAAGTGTTCAAGATCCGTGATGGTAACTGTACAAAGGATTATACTCTTCTTTGCACAGTAATTGAGATACAAATCTAACCCATCACATCCCATTTCGACTGGCCTGTTGGTCTAGTGGTAAGTGGCCCTGATTGCTATGCCGGAGGTCGTGGGTTCGATCCCCAGGAAAAATGTTTGTGTGATGAGCATGATCATTTGTTCTGTGTCTGGGTGTAATTTATCTATAATACGTATCTATGCATTTAGAAATATATTTAAGTATGTTTATCAGTTGTCTAGTACTCAACATAAAGGCGTGTTATCATGAGCTCATTTTGTGTTAAAATTGCTATTATACCGTATGATATCACAAGGACATAGCAAAACGTTTTTAAAATAACATTTATCAGTAGAATACGTGTTCAGGGTGGTTGAGCATGACGGTCCCTGGGGATCTGCTACACCTAATCACTTCTGTAACCCTTTTCATCCTCTGCCTGAATGGGATGAATTTTGAAAACAGCTTACTAATATATTTGGTTTGGTGGCGATATATTTTAGGTTTTTTTTTTTATATTAACTTTTTATGGGGAGGAGGAATGTACTTCCAACGACGAAAATTAATTGTACATAGGTTTTTTAGAATTCCGCATCCAAAGGTAAAAACTTGGCACTATTACTAAGACTTCATTGTTCGTCTGTCTGTTATCAGGCTGTATCTAAAGAGCCCTGACAGCTTGAAATTTCTACAACTGATGTATTCTGTTGCCATTATAGCAACATACACAAAAAAGAATTGTGTGAAAAAAAAGTTGTTTAAATAAGCTAAGGAATGGAATTCCCTGCCGGAGTCTGTGTTTTCCTGATAGCTATAACCTAGGGGTCTTTAAGTCAAGAGTAAATAGATTGCTTTTAGGCAGGCGTGCTCCATCGTCGGCAACATCATCGCTTACCATCAGGTGAGATTGTGGTCAAACGCGAGCCTATCCATAATTAAAAAAAAATAGTTCGGAACGCTTCGTGCGCGTGTCCGACTCGCACTTGGCTGGTTTTTGCATTTTGCAGGTCAGTCAGATATTCTATAGCGTTAGATGAGCTCAGAGGATTGTATCGATGATTTTATTGATTAACAGCTTATACCCACGGCACAGTTCCCGTGAAAATACTTCCCACCTTTCAATCAATTCTAAATTTTACAGATGCTTTTTTCCATTTTTTTAGCCTTTTTTTATACAGCGAACAAAACAAAATGGAAATGATTGAAATTGGTCAATTTGTTATTTACTTAGATATGTACACACAAACATTTGAAACTGAAAATACCAAATACAGATAGAAGAGCACAAAGGAACTGCAAAACGAAATATCGATATCGTTTTTCAGTTTTAGCTAGATTAACGAATAGCTATTGGTTTTCATATAACGACAAGATTATTCCCTAAATTAATACTTGCAACTATCCCAAATCATATTTTTCAATACACTTTCTCGGAAAGTGACTATCATTGCACTGCTCTTAGGTACATAATGACTCTTGTTACCAAACTGTGACATTTTGATTGCCATTAAACACTAGTGCTATAATGTAGTTAAAACCTTTTGTTCAACCTCTCCTCCACCATACTTTTATTACATTATCGTATCAGGATGGGTGCAGGTCATCCCAAACGAGTCGCCGGTCAACCCCCGTTTATTCATTTCAGTGAGAGTATTAAAAGGTAAATAAAAAAAATATGGGCGCGCATATAAAAACAGATTTATCCCACCACAAAAGTTTAATAGTTTTACAGTTATTTTCTTCACAAGTGTATTGAAAATCGTCGTATGATACACGTGAGTTATTAATGATTACTGTTCTCGGCGCTCTTAAGACCCTCGCCACGGCTCAGGTCTAAATATCGCCTCGACGGTAAGTACTAACTTAACACACTTATATCATAATGTACTATTACCTAACACTGACCTGCAAAATGCAAGAGATACGGAACTGTAAAAAAAAAACCGGCCAAGTGCGAGTCGGTCTCGCCCATGGAGGGTTCCTGTAGCAGCAAGTAACATAATATAAAAGTTCTTGTAGTTCGTTGTAACTTTGAGCGATGTTTTAATAATAGTGTATATTTTTAGATTTATGACGTATTAAAAAAAAACTACTTAATAGATCTCGTTCAAACCAATTTTCGTTGGTAGTTTACATGGTAATATACATTATATATTTTTTTTAGTTTTATCATTCTCTTATTTTAGAAGTTACAGGCCCCCTGTAACTTTACCACTTTGGAAGTATATCTCGCGAAAACTATTCAATTTAGAAAAAAATGATATTAGGAACCTCAATATCATTTTTGATGACCTATCCATAGATACCCCACACATATGGGTTTGATGAAAAAAACATTTTTGAGTTTCAGTTCTAAGTATGGGGACCCCCAAAATTTATTGTTTTTTAGGGTTCCGTAGCCAAATGGCAAAAAACGGAACCCTTATAGATTCGTCATGTCTGTCTGTCTGTCTGTCTGTCTGTCTGTCTGTCTGTCCGTCCGTCCGTATGTCACAGCCACTTTTTTCCATTTCGTTTTTTGCCATTTGGCTACGGAACCCTTAAAAACACCAAACCACCAATGACTTTTATGTAGCTTTGTTCCTTTGTAAACCTTCGTAAATAAAGAGATAAACTGAGTGTCTATAATGGAAATAATTCGTAATCTAGTCTATACATATAGATTACTAAATCACCATTTCTCATCCGAGATTTGAACAAGACTACCATTACAAATAGCTTTCACCATTAACCCGACGAGCCGATAAAATGAATAAAAACATTAGAAACAAACAAAACGAAGAAACAGTTAATCCGTACGATTCCTTTTGTAATAAATATAGCTAAGAGCTGAAAAAACGTCACTTGCATATTAATTAGTTTAAAAAGCTTTTCTTTGATTTAAATTTTATGTTTTTTGTGAGGCTGTAAACAAAACGTTGGATATTTCGCTTTTAACTTTCGTTGTGGACACACGGGTGGGTAAATCGGTGAGCAAACACAGAAAGTATTCAGAAGGTTTAGGCCACCCATACGCATTAATTGTGCGTCTTCATAATCATCTTCTTCTTCTTAGCGTGTCGATGGCAAAACTAATTAAATTCCATGCCTGGCCCAATATTCGGCCACGGCCTTTTACTGATACTGTAATAAGATCCCTACGTGATCAGGTAGCAGGGCACGTGATTCAGGATGGAAGGTGGGACATGGTCTGCGGACAGACGCCGCACAAACACTGAAGGTCGGAACCGTCCAGGCACCCCCGTCTGTGGAGATTGTCTTTGCCGCAACCAACCAATCCACGTTGGGTTCGGTTATTATGATTTCTTTCGTTTTCTCCAAGTGTCGCCACAACAACTTGTGCTCCTCGCATCCATCGGATTCCCGCAACCCTCACCAGGTCATCTGTCCACCATGACGGAGGTCTTCCTACGTTGTGTCTTTTAGTACGCGTGTGGGCTCGTATTGTGCGTAGACATAAAGAAGGCTTGGAAGTCTCTGCCGGAGTCTGTGTATCCTGATAACTACAACCTGAGGCTCTTTAAGTTAAGAGTGAATAGGTTACTTCTAGGTAAGCGTGCTCCATCGTCGACCACATCACAGCTTACCATCAAGCGCGACACTATCTAATCTACACTTTTACACTAAAATTATTATAAAGATTTTATGTTTGTAGGAGGTAAACTCTGAAAGTACTGTACCCCTAGCCAAGTTGTTAATCTGTAATAGTTAACGCTTCAAATGTACGGGAATGACGTCGCCTCAACGCTCAGTCACGTGGTCAGAACAAAAGAAATGGCGGCAAGGTCAAGTCGAAGCGTTCGACGCAAGCGAAACGGTTGTAACTTGGCTAAGGGGGCTGGTCCAATTGCTAAATTTTTCATGAATAGAAAACGGTTCTATCCTGAGTGACAGACCTTATGTAAGCGAGTGAAGCCAGTCAATAATAAAAAAAAAACTTACATTATCCACCAAATTGCTTGACTACATCTATCTCCGTGCTATTACTGAATTGAGGCACATAACTGCCTGTCCCCTATAAGCAATAGGAACATATAAATTATATGGAATAAAGCCAGACAAGGCACGAATTCATGGATCTAACACAATGCCTCCGAATCAATAGGATATCCGGCCATTCGATCTAGCAAACGTTCCAGACGTCTGCTACTCAATATTTAAGTTATTTCTAGTATTTTCTTTCAGTTTCGTTCATTCAAGAACAGATTCTCATGTTAGTCACGCGAGAGAAGCCGGTAACAGTAAGTTAGGCTTCAGGCACTAACAGTTTAAACTATCACATACGGAGAATCAACAATATATATATATATATACACCGCATGAACAAAAAAGATACAGGACAAACATTATTCAAAATAAGTGTACAATGGGCGGCCTTATCGCACAGGGCGATCTCTTACAGACTTTTTTGGATGGACTGAAAAAGAGGAGAAAGACATAGGGCTGTCAGTGTACATCAGAATAATACAAATATGAAATAAAAACACAAATACATACATACATTACAAAAAATATACTAATAAATATTAAATATGTAATCAAGCCAGGAGAAGACAAAATCAAAGAGAAAGGTAATGCCCCTTCACCATTTAATAATTATTTTATACAAGCTTTTGCCCGCGGCTTCGCCCGCGCACATATGTCACTCAGGAATAAAGCAGCTTTTTATCGATGTGATTTTTTTTTGCAATTGGACCAGTAGTTTTAGGGATTGCCTCCTACAAACAAAACATCAAACTTTATAATATAATAATAATAAATAATAATATAGCCTTTATTTCCCTTAAAAATTTTCTTTTTTGAAATTAAATATATAGTAAAACAACAAAAAAAAAATAGCAATTAATAACAAGATAGCAAGCTGGAAGAAAACTCAACTTTGAGTTAAGCTCGCCTATGTACATGAACTTTGTTATCCACTTATTTTGTGTTATTATAGTGTACAATAAAGAATTAAAGAATTAAAGAATTACAGAATTAAAGAATTAAAGAACAAGATCGGGAAGGTAAATCAAATTATTAATTAAAGTCCCTTTCGGGTATAGGCCTCCTCCAAGGTTTTCCAGTACAATCTGTGTCATCAAACTTTACCTCTCTATAATATTAGTGTAGATTTTCTCTCAGTTTCGTTCTTAAGAGATCAGTTTCTCATGTTAGTAACGAGAGCGAAGCCGGTGGCATTAGCATAGACTTCAAGCACCAACAGTATAATCCAATATATGCAGAGAGTCAACAATTATATGATCTATTTATCATCATCATCATTACACAACAAAACAAAAAAAACAACAAAAGGACAAAATCTTTCTTCAAGACAATTACATTATCTATTCATCATCATCATCATTTCAGTCGAAAGGCGTCCACTGTTGGACAAAAGCTTCCCTCAAGTGTCGCCATAACGACCGGTCCTGTGCGTCTCGCATCCATCGAATTTACGCGACCTTCACCAGTACCTCTACCATGAGTTTAAAGCAATAGTGATACCGACTACGTAAATATTTGGTATGGCAAATTTTGGTTCCGTAAGTGACCGTTAGCGGCGCTGTAAAATTTGCCATACGAAATATGGCAGTCGGTAGAGGTACACCGATGACCTGTACCTCATGGTAGATGTACAGGTCATCGGTCCACCTTGTGGGAGAACTTTAAATGCTGTGTTTTCCGTTACGGCCCAAATTAATTAAAATGATAATTAAATTAATCAGCGAGTACCCGTGACTACGTCAGCGTCAAACTCGTAAAAGAACGCAACACCATTCGGTCGAAATTTCAAAGTTTTTTACTTCTTATAAAATCAACTATCTACCATTAAAAGTCCCATCAAAATCAGGTCAGCCGTTTTGGAGATTTGCTGGAACAAATAGACAGACAGATTGACAGACGGAAAACACGGTTAAAAAATCCATTTTTGCTACATATATCAAATATATTTAATAAAATATTTTTTAATATTACAAACAGACACTTATTTTTTTTTCTTTAGATATGTAGGTAATTACAATTCATATAGATTAAAAATTAAAAACCCAAAGCCAACAAATCTAATCTTTGTGACGTAGGTAATAACAAATTTACTGTTTTCAGATTTTTTCCTAAAACTGTGCTATTAGACCTTGCTTTGTGCCATATTTCAGAATTCTGAGACAACTGGAAGTACCCTATGAATTTCGATCTTTGTATCAAAATATACGTTTTTTTTTGCGATGTATACAGCCGTATGATTTTTATTCGATAATTTAGAAGTTTGATTTTTTCACAGCTTAAAGGGACCGCAGACTTGAGTATATGGTTTTAATCTCAACTCGATACCTCCATGCGTTCTCGAGATAAAGGGTCTTGACAGACAGACAGACAGACGGACGGACAACAAAGTGATCCTATAAGGGTTCCGTTTTTTTTCTTTTGAGGTACGGAACCCTAAAAAGGCCTCGCTGATATGCCTTTGCCTATGTCTACATTAGTCCACGCTACGCGACTGCTTTGTAGGCACTTAGATTATATACTTAAGAATTAGGTTACATAAAATAAACATTGTACAAAGGATTCGATACAACTTAAATATAGGGTAAATCATTCAAAGCCCTCTTATCTCATAACCCAATACACAATTCCTTTGTTTATTTTCATATATTACTAATATTCCCTACTTCTCAAATACACTTCATACTTATCCACAATGTTTGGACACATTGTTATTTAATTTTGCTTACAAACCGTCAAAAGAAACAAAACTTTTTGTGTTTCTTATAAAACAAATCTGACATATGAGACGGTTTAATTACTTAGTTTTACTTAGGTACTACAACTTAAGCCCAAGTCGTCGACGGCGCGCGCTGTTCCCGCGCGCCTCAAGGAGTTGTCAGCAACAGCAGGTGCCCAGCCGGGTCGAAGCCTACTGGGGCCAGGGTTATCCGAAAGGGAACTCGAGCCCCGGCATGAAGGCTAGAAGGAACGGGATGGGTTTTTTAGTCAGTAAGAGTCTGACACTATCTCCCGCTCCGCACAAGACCGGGGGTTGTCATAGGATGATTTTTCCCATCGAAAAAAAAAAGGTACTACAACTTTATTACCGTGAAATGTATTGTCTATCTCTGTACTTTTTATATGTACTTTAATTGCTAATATAATACTAACCTTTATCATCATCATCATTTCAGCCGATAGACGTTCACTATAGGCCTCTCCCAAGCGTCGCGATAACGACCACCCTGTGGAAGGCCTCCCAATACTGCATCTTTCGGTACATGCTAGAACCTTTCGTCCCCATCGACCATCAGTTCTGTGAGCAATCTGCCCTGCAACCTTGCTTTTTGCAAATGCAGAAATAAAAAAAATAAACCACGGGTAGACCTGTCGAGTAAGCACCTGCAGTGCCTTACTTTAAAGAAGGCTTCTGTATTTCATTGAACTAAATAGTTCATCCTGTATACTTTTAATAATTATGTTTTTTTGAAAATTTTGGAAGCAGTCGAAAGGTAGAGATGATGATCAGAATCAACTGACGGCACTCGTTCGGCATCAAGTACACGATTCGTGCGTCATCACCATTTTGAATGGATCAGAATGATCCATCTAAGACAACAAAAGTATGAGAAATGGTTCTTTTTCGGCTTTGAAGCTTTATAAATTAATCGTTACTGAAGATACTTTTTAATTATATTGTTTATTTATTTATTTAACAATTCATGTACACACTTAACTTATATAAGAAAAGAAGACAGAAACAGAAAAATAGGTACATAGGTGATGCTTATTAGGGTTCCGTAGCCAAATGGCAAAAAACGGAACCCTTATAGATTCGTCATGTCTGTCTGTCTGTCTGTCTGTCTGTCTGTCTGTCTGTCTGTCCGTCCGTATGTCACAGCCACTTTTTTCCGAAACTATAAGAACTATACTGTTGAAACTTTGTAAGTAGATGTATTCTGTGAACCGCATTAAGATTTTCATACAAAAATAGAAAAAAAGCAATAAATTTTGGGGGTCCGCATACTTAGAACTGAAACTCAAAAATTTTTTTTTCGTCGAACCCATGCGTGTGGGGTATCTATGGATAGGTCTTCAAAAATGATACTGAGGTTTCCAAAATCATTTTTTTCTAAACTGAATATTTTGCGCGAGAGACACTTCCAAAGTGGTAAAATGTGTGTCCCCCCCCCTCTAACTTCTAAAATAAGAGAATGATAAATCTAAAAAAAATATATTATGTACATTACTATAAAAACTACCAACGAAAATTGGTTTGAACGAAATCTAGTAAGTAGTTTTTTTTTAAAGCGTCATAAATCGAAAAAAATACACTATTATTAAAACATCGATCAAAGTTACAACACATTACAAGAACTTTTATATTATGTTACTTGCTGCTACGGAACCCTTCATGGGCGAGTCCGACTCGCACTTGGCCGGTTTTTTTTAACAAAATCTCTTCCAGCATACCCGCGAAAGGAGAATTGGAAAAAAAGAGAAGTAGACACCGTGTGTAAAATTGAAAGGAAAAAGAAACAAACAATACATTTATTATAAGATTATACCTACCATATAAATATATATGTACTATCATAAAATAATATAAACATACATATAATAGAATAAATATCGCAAAAAATACATACTGACCATATATATATTATAAAATTATAAATACATACTAATAAGCAACTAATAAGTATTTATATTGTATTATTATTATTTTGAGAGCAGTGGTGGCTGAGTGGTAACGGCCCCAACTTACGAGTTGTAGGTCGCGGGTTCATACCCAGCCAGGCGCATTAAAAATATATACTTTGTGTAATTTATTTCCTTACCACTGCTCTAAAAACGATGAAGGAAAACATTGTGAAACCGGCATGTCCTAGAACCAAAAATTCGAAGACGTGACACTAATCAACCCGCACTGGGCCCGCGCGATGGATTACGGCTCTTTCCCTCTCCTAGAGAGGAGGCCTGAGTCACACAGCGGGAACATTATAAGGCCGACTACGCTGTGCTAATAAGGATTATATTTAGCACATTTTTAAGTGCATACTCCCAATACAGCCATACCATAAAACAATAATTCACAGGATTATTTCCCCAAAATTAAATTAGATTCGTAACAAATCCTCATATCTGCATTTCGGATTGTAACTACCAATTTAACTGCCTCGCTGGCCATTCTACCCGTGCGTGTGTATCGGGTATAAAACTCATAAACAGTATATAATATGCGGCTACCAATTATATCGAAATATTGTTCCCACTAGGTTAATTTCATAAAGTATGGTGGATTATTTCAACTTCGCCGGGTTAATAATTTGAATTGTGTTTTTACATGTTAATTTAGGATGGAATGTTTTTGTTTTAATTGGGCAATTGTGAACTGAAAATTAGTTTTATGTAATGTCTAAGAGTCCAGTAGGTTTTCGACAAATGACTTCTCTCGCTCTGGGTGGAGTAAGAGTGAGTGTTAGGCTTTTGACTGGCCTGTTGGTCTGGCGGTTAGTGTTCTTGACTGCTATGAAAATAATATCTACAGGCTATATTAATTTTGTCCCGTCCGACCAGCCAATACTAAGGGGTTTTTTTGTTATTGATAGGCGCGTTTGACCACCATCTCACCTGATGGTAAGCGATGATGTGGTCGACGATAAATAATAAAATTCCATAACTTCCACACAACGCCATCAAGTCCCAAAGAGAGTGCTATGAGTACTAGACAACTGATAAACATACTTGTATTTCTAAATACACATCATCATTTTAGCTGATAGACATCCACTGTTGGACATAGGCCTCCCCCAAGTGTCACCACAAAGAACGCATCCATTGGATTCCCGCAAACTTCACCAGGTCATCGGTCCACCTTCCTATCCTATTATAGACCTATCGGTCCAAAAGTACATATTTTGGATGAATTCCACCCAGACGCAGAGTAAATGATCGTGCTTATCATGCAAACATTTGTCTTTGGTGGGTATCGAATCCTCGACCTTTGGCATAGCAGTTAGAGCTACTAACCACTAGACCAACAGACCAGTCAGTCAGATGATTTCCTGCACCAAACTATTACATCTTATCAAATGATGGGGACACTAGTAAGTGCAAAATACTTCACCCTATCCCTAAGTTGGGTAGTGCAATTGTGTGTTTATCTCTCGGGTCGAATCGTCCCACATAAGTAGAGATAGCTATAGAGTTAAACCCTTTTACATGGCACGGAATACCGCCGTAAGCGAATTGTGTGTGTACGACATGACACCCCATAAACAAACACATACCTTTGTGAAATCATGCATTTATTGCGTCATGCCGTTTGGAGAAGTATCTGTCTGTGATTGTCGTTCAAAAGCTTTTTTATTAGGTGGGAAATCATCCAATGATTTCTCTCATTCTAGAGCGAAGGCGTCAGAGCCCGATCTATTTAGCCGCTCTGAGCAACTCTCATTCTAGAGCGAAGGCGTCAGAGCCCGATCTATTTAGCCGTTCTGGACAACACCCATTCTAGAGCGAAGACGTCAGAGCCCGATCTATTTAGCCGCTCTGGGCAACTCCCATTCTAGAGCGAAGGCGTCAGAGCCCGATCTATTTAGCCGCTCTGGACAACTCCCATTCTAGAGCGAAGACGTCAGAACCCGATCTATTTAGCCGCTCTAGGCAACTCCCATTCTAGAGCGAAGGCGTCAGTGCCCGATCTATTTAGCCGCTCTGGACAACTCCCATTCTAGAGCGAAGGCGTCAGAGCCCGATCTATGTAGCTGCTCTGGGCGACTCCCATTCTAGAGCGAAGGCTTTACATGCACAAAACCACATAAGTCATGAGTCTTAAATATTTCCACTATCCAACCTGAAGTAGGTTGGAAGGTGATACATAAAATTCTCAACCTGATCACTTGGGTGGTGTAGGCGGCTAATAGCTAGGCTGGAAGATAGGAATAAGTAAATTTTGTCGCCCCTCATTTTTTGCCGCTCTGGACAAAAGCCCGGCTTACCCCCCTTAGATCGGGCCCTGAAGGCCGTTAATTTTTTGGTTTCAGGTACGTTAATTTTTTGCCTTCGTTCCAGGGCCCAGGGGTTCTCTTTCGCACAACCCTTGGCCCCAGTAGACTTCAACCCTGCTGGTCCTCTAATATTGCTGTCATCTCCTTGAGGCGCTCGTGGAACAATACGCGCCGTCGACGTTTCGGGCTTTATCCGGACGGTTATCGGACAGCTGAACGGTGGAGCCATTGTTCGCCGTCAAGCCCACGCCTACAGTGGCTTGAAATCGTGGTCAGGATCCCGGTGGCGGGGCGTAAGAAAGTTCGTTCCCTCCAGCATGCGGCCGCCTCCTTCACTAGCATTACTGCTTCGCAGAAGAGGCAACGCCGTTGAAAGACTTAGGCAATGAATCTAGAATCAAAGCATTATTTCAAATAAGAACTTTTGAACTGTCAAAAAGTCAGTCAGTTCGAAAAATTATGGTAATTGCACATTCCAAAGCACAGCGAGAAGAATGTGCAAGAAACTCCACTGGCAATTTTAATAATGTTCATCATCGTCATTATCATTTTAGGTGACTTAAGCCTTCTGATGACGCCCATTGTAAACGACCACGTGTCAGAGACCATATGTCGTCACTGGCAACACGCACTGGTCATGGATTTTGTGACACCGTGGTATATTGTAAGAGCAGATACTAAACAAGATATGCAAACTAAGTTCAAGTAAATTAGCTTAGAACCTCCTGGTGTAAGGTCGGTGTGGCAGACTGATTACTTCAAATCCCAACCTATGCATAAATTGTAAAAGAAATAAACATAACTTGTGATATTGTCTTGAAGTTACAAGGGTGTAAAGAAGTTCCACTAGGATTTTCTCTTTCAATTCTGACCTGGACTTGTATGCTGCTGGGATTCCGATCCCGCTTTCCGGCCACCGTAGGCGCGGGCTTGGGGGTAACGAGCAAAGGGTAGCTCGCTGTCCGACCGTCCGGTAACTGTCCGGACTAAGCCGAAGTCGTCGACGGCGCGCACTGTTGCCGCGCGCCTCAAGGAGTTAGTTATAAGCAACCGCAAGGGCCCAGCAGGATCGAAGCCTACTGGGGCCAGGATTAGTTTCGAAAGACAGCTCGAGCCACGGTATGAAGGCTAGAAGGAACGGGGTGGGTCTTTTAGTCAGTAAGAGTCTGATACTATCTCCCGCTCCGCCTAAGAGCGGGGGTTGTCATTGGATGATTTTTACCACCATAAAAAAAAATTAAAAAAAAGTCAGGGCCACTGACTACTAGACCAACAGGCCAGTCGAATGTATGTTTGTTACTTTTTCACGCTCGAAAGGTTAAACAAATTTAGTGCCTCGGATTCATCGGATTCCTACGACCCTCACTAGGTCATTAGTACACCTGGTAGGAAGACTAACGATGTACAGTTGCCATCACGAGTCTTGAACACTTGCGCAGAAGTCAAATATTCGGTCTCTTTAGTGGTGCGAAGTGCGACGTGGGGGCGGGGAGTGTCAGTGATTGGCTGGCCGCGCCATCGTGTCATTGACGTCACTCCTCATTCGTTCACTGCTTTGCTGCATGTATCTAACAACGAAGACGATTGGCTCACCAATGTATGGAATGCGCAAAGCGATCCCCACTCTGACACCGAGCGTTCAATATCCGTGGTGACAGCTGTATGCGTGTATATGGTTGTTCCTTCGAAAGAGTTGCCGAGATTCTAAAACGCAAAAGGCAACTGAAGGACCACCGTCAGTTTTAGTCAGTAAAAGTCTGACACTCTCCTCCAGTCCCACCCAGAACAGGGGAAGTTATTTGATGATTTTTCACGTAAAAAAAACAGTATCACCTGAATAAGACGTAGATATTTTTATCACGACAGTACATGCCAATAGGATGATTTACGATAAACATGCGCGGATATAATTTTAGGTGAGAAGATTCCATGTTTCTTTAGTTAAATCCAGTTTTTTTAATAATTGAGGTAAACTAATGCTTGACTGCGATCCCACCTGATGGTAAGCAGTGATGCAATCGTTAATGGTGAGGCGTACTAGTTTATTAAGAGCCTATTCACTGTAGTCTTGAAGACACCTGAATTATAATAGGACGAGAAGACCGCAGCAGGCAATTTGTTCCTGTCCTTCGATGTGCTTGATATATACCACGCACATCGAAGGACTGGTGAAATGCTTAATCGAGACCGTAGAGGTTTCAACAGCGTAAGGTTGGATACTTGCCGTCGGGTTCGCCGACGAACACTACTGTATCTGTCAAAGTAACTCATTGGCACATTTCAGATTCTCTGCCTACAACTTGTTAAAGATATATCCATACTTTGGTGCCACTTGAAGAAAAGAACTTTTTCAGTATAATCAACATCCTAACAAAAAATATTCAAGAACTTCGTCGAACACTCAATAACTAACACAAATATTGTTATTTGGTCTCACATAATAATTGCTGCAGAGCCTATGGGCACGTTCCCAAACTTTTCTTCGCTGATATATCAATACAAAACGTGCAGACACCGGTTTAATCTGTATCTGTATTCTTTCAAACCGGTTGTTAGTATTCATTGCGGGCTGTGGGAACATACTGCGAATTTCTAACACCCCTTGGGAATTGGGTAGACGAGCGACTGTAAAGAAACTGGGGCCGACGGGAAAGTTGCTCATTAAAAATCTTTTTGGTAATCAGTCTCAAAAGAAAGTTTTTCTTCGACTGTGCTAAATTAAGTTTATTTAAGATTTTGTTTTGTGTAGGAATAATCACATATTCACGCTTTTGTCAATCAGCAAAGTTGGTAATTTTTCTTATAGCTTTTAATATAAGTACATCCACACATCTCAGCAATTGATAGAACACTCAAGAAAGCAACAATTATTAGGATTCTCATTAAGTTGCAATTAGTTCCGGCAATTGTTACAAATAGACACAATTGCTCAACAAACAAAATGGGGTTTACGCAGTCGGGCAACTCAAGACAGAAAAGAAGGCAATCAAAAGTTGCTAAAGTAAAGTGCTTAGTCAGATAATGGAACTGTTGATTGTCTTGTGGTTGGTTTTGTAACAGACTGGCTCAAACTTGTTGCGAACAAGAAACGCGTAAGGTTGGAAACTATTATTTATTTATTTATTTTACAATTTATGTACACACAAAAATAACAGAAACAGACACTTAATACATAAGAGACGTTAGTACAAAGGTACTGCTTATTTCCAAAGAAATTTCTTCCAGCAGACCTGCGAAAGGAGAAATCAAAAAGAAATGTAGACGGAAGCAAAAGAAGAATGTGTGAAGTCTTAATCCAAAGTCATATATAATTATATATACCTAAATCAATTTAAGCCCAGATAACATTATGGATATACGATTTTATAAGGGATTAGATTTTCAAATTTTTGGTACACTCTTACAATTTTGAACGTGGAGATCCCACGTTCAAAATTGTTTGTTCGTTGTGACTGTTTACAAATTATGCAAAGATCTTTTTAAACGTCTTGTTGGCACTTCGCGTGGCATTCGCAGGTATGCACTTTGGACAAAGGATGAAAATTGACACACAGCATGGCAATACCAGCCTTTTGGACACATTATCACACGATAACGTTGCGGAGGAGTTAATCACCATAATGTTTTATTAAATGATAAAATATATTTATTTTGCAAATTGTTTTAAAAAAACACTTCTACACGTCATATTAAACTAGATGACTTTGTACTTAGTTTTATTGTGTATATATAGTTAAAGTTGTGGTTAGTTAGATACTTTTTTAAATGTCAATAGTATGTAGCAAGTGTTGAATAAAGACTTACAAATACTCTTATATACGAAATCATAATCATTAGCAAGCATGGTCTTCTAATGTTCCCACTTAGGGCCTATGCACACCGCGTATTTTAAACGCGCCGTTGAAGCGCGTTTGTAGCGATACAGACGCGATACACACGCGAGTCAGACGCAGCCTGTAGACCTTAAATAGAACAAAAGCGCGCCGTCGACGCACGTTTCTAAAACGCGCATCAACAACGCGTTGAAAAAACGTGGTGTGCACAGGCCCTTAGACTTAAGCCTCCTTTCTAGGATAGGAAAACAATTATAGAACGAATACTACGACTCGATTAATATTTGTTTAAACTTCATCAAACAAAACCAACACTTTCATTCTATACTTTTGTCTCATTTTCAAAAGTTTCAGCTACAATTAATGGCAGGTACAGCATCTAGTTATTAAAATTACGATATATGAGCGAACTTTGTTTATGCAGCAGTTTCGATACAGCACTGGAATATAACGCAACTTCGTCGACACAGAATATTTAATTAAACTAGGGACAGTTTTGTGAATAAAATACTGCACATTTAAAACTTTAGTGGAAACTATTTTTCAATGAAATGAGTATTGAATTCGACACGGGAAATATTATTTTAATTTTAAATGAACACCGGATACTGAATCGAATTTCAAAGTTTAAATAATGAGTAGAAATCGAATTATGAATTAATATGTTTAAATTAAATACAAGAGGATGCAGTATTATCGTGCTGATAATAACCATGTAAACCAAATTTTATATTAATAATGCTTTGTGAATATTCGATTCGCCTTTCTGTTTCAGCCTTACCATTGATTTAATTTGACTAATTGTATAATAATAATAAATGGAGATATTTTTAACTTTATGAACTAAATAGTGATATAATTCTCACAATTATAAAAGGGTCTTGGGTACCCCAATTCGGATAGGTTAAAATAGAAGGGGATGACAGGATGAAGTAAGCGAGCGAAGAAAGCGAATACAGTCCCCGCCATCCCTTTCGTGGTTAGTTTTTTTGAAACCACTCAGACGAGCATATTTTAATGCACATTAGTATTCTTGGTAGAACATAGTCATATTTTGCAGAAGAGAACAGGAATACATTGAGGAAGTGTTAAATACGGGTAGTATAGTAATAGAAATTAATATATTTTGGAAAGAGGTGGCTCAAAACCGGGAACATTGGAAGTAGTGGAGGGAGGCCTTTGCCCAGCAGTGGGACAGTATGGGCTAGATATAATAATAATAATATTTTTTAGGGTTTAATTCATTAAAAAAGTAGCTCGTCTACACAAACCCAAACTTGAAGCCCCAACGAATAATACGGTACACAAGATTCGTCGAATTATTCTATTGGCATTCAATGTCTGCTGTATGTGGCTGGGGAACCAAAGAATTTGTCTGACGATTCCCCGAATGTCCAGCCTATACTATATATCTCGTCCCGTGACGAAGGTAAGGACATTTATATTTTGATTACAGTTTTTTTTCTGGTTACAAAGACCCGTTTCTCCTAATCTCTAGGTGTTTTATCACTAGGGGTAGGCTTTGTATTGCCCACGCTCGAAGACAGGCAGTATTTGTGATAATGTAATAAATAGGAATGTATTATGGGATATTTCTTTGCGATTCTTTTTCTTAAGTGCGGTAGTATTTTACGTCTTATTTTTTTGGCAGTAGATTCTAGTAATGTGTCGCCGTAGGCTGGTGATTTATTTTATGTATTTACTCGCATTTATTTGCTAGGAGATTGCCTTGTTGGGTTAGTGATCATAGAATTCTATGAGTGTTGGTTAGTGAGTGTAGGGTCTCGTGTGCGATTGCTGGATTTGGAAGTGCTTATGATTAGCAATAGTTATTTGTACATGAGTGCAAAGTTGCTTTTTAACCGCGTGCTCAATTTTGATGTCCGAGCAAACGAAGGATTCTAAAATTAAAAAATTAGAATCCTGAGCGTTAGCGAGAGAATCAAAAGAGCACAAGATAAAAAATCTTTGCAGTCGAGTGCAACACGTAACTTTTCATCCCACCTCAGCGAGGAAATGACTAAATCTATACTAATATTATAAAGCTGAAGAGTTTGTTTGTTTGTTTGAACGCGCTAATCTCTGGAACTACTGGTCCGATTTGAATGATTCTTTCAGTGTTGGGTAGTCCATTTATCGAGGAAGGCTATAGGCTATGTTTTATTTTTTTCAAAATTAGGGATCCGTAATAAAATTGCTATTTTGTAACACAAGGTGTAAAATCGAAAACCTATTTTTGCGTGCGCTGCAAAAACTATTGACAATAGAACAAAATGATGTACTACGGGTTTGTAGATCCCATTAAGACCTACAAAAAAGTCCGCGAGAACATATATCTAGCTATCATGGTTTAATCACAATAACCGATTTTGTGTTCAAAATAATTATTAACCCGTCTGAAGAAAAAAAACTACGTTAAATATGTATCGTAATATTAATCTTTATCGAAATTAAGCATTATGTTATCAAGAGTATTTATGCAGAAGTAAAATACTTTTTGTTTCATCCCAATCGGATATTTCGTTCAAAAGTTATCACGTGTGTAAGATGTTAAGAGTTGGTACCTATTAATGAGTTATGGGCCATAGAGTTTTTTATCAACATAAAATCCTGTAATAATCTTTTTCGAAATATATTTTTTGATGATTGTAAGTATAAGATCTTTGAAGAGTATAATAAATACATTTATGAACGCGGTAATTTTGGGAAATACTGATCTGATTTGAAAACTTTAAATATTCAATAGTCCATTTATTGATGCCCTCGTGGGGGTAATCGGCGGCGGAGACCTCTCGCGCCGGGCCTTGGTCGAGGCCATGGTCCGGAGCGAGGAGGAGTGGCAGGCGGTCGCCGACTTCTGCGAAGCAGTAATGCTCGCTAAGGAGGAGGCCGACCGCATCAGGCAACGGCGCTCTCGCCGCCGCCGGGATTCCGATCCCGATTTCCGGCCACCGTAGGCGCAGGCTTGCGGACAGTGTGCAATGGGTAGCTCGCTGTCCGGTCGTCCGGTAACTGTCCGGACCAAGCCCAAGTCGTCGACGGCGCGCGCTGTTCCCGCGCGCCTCAAGGAGTTGTCAGCAACAGCAGGGACCCAGCCGGGTCGAAGCCTACTGGGGCCAGGGTTATCCGAAAGGGCGCTCGAGCCCCGGTATGAAGGCTTGAAGGAACGGGATGGGTTTTTTAGTCAGTAAGAGTCTGACACTATCTCCCGCTCCGCCCAAGAGCGGGGGTTGTCATAAGATGATTTTTCCCATCGAAAAAAAAAAAAAAAAAAAAAAGTCCATTTATTGAGGGAGGCAATTATAGGCAATATTTTATCTCGGTATTTCCACGGAAAAGACAAAAACGCGGGTGAAACCGCGGGGCACAGCTAGTGTAAAAATAAGTGTACCAAGGAGGTTCTGAGTCTGAGTTTTTAACAAATAAAAAAAAGTGGTATGACAAATTTGGTACCATGGAAGTAGAAATAAATAGATTAGTTAAATGATATTTTGAATTCATAAACATAGTGCACGCGACGTTCTAAATTTACTTTATCACTTTATCTCTCTAGAGAATAAAAATGGCTTTTGCTCTCAGATATCGAAGAGCAAAAATACCTACTCTTTCCGAGATGGGGGGATGAAAAATATATGACTGGACTGTTGGTCTAGTCGTTAGTGGCGATTCGATTTCCAAATGTTTGTGTGATGAGCACGATAATTTGTTCATTTGTCTGGGTGTAATTTATCTATAATATGTGTGTATTTAGAAATGTTTAATTATGTTTATCAGTTGTCAAGTGAATATTATATTCAAATAGCAATTAAGGGAATTGCTATTTGAAAATAATATTCACTAGTTAAACCATGGATGTTTAATATTATTGGTAAATGATATCAAACAACCATGATTGACAACTCCTGCTCTAAGGCGAAGCGGGAGGCAAGTTAGACTTTTACTGACTAAAACCACATCTACGTTCCCCTTTACCCTTTTTTTATAATGGGAAAAACATCCAATGACAACCCCCGCTCTTGGGCGGAGCGGGAGATAGTGTCAGACTCTTCCTGACTAAAAGACCCATCCCGTTCCTTCTAGCCTTCATACCGGGGCTCGAGTTCCCTTTCGGATAACCCTGGCCCCAGTAGGCTTCGACCCGGCTGGGCCCCTGCTGTTGCTGACAACTCCTTGAGGCGCGCGGGAACAGTGCCCACCGTTTCCCTCTTTACCCTTGCATTTCA
Source organism: Mythimna albipuncta (assembly GCA_929112965.1). Taxonomy (NCBI): domain Eukaryota; kingdom Metazoa; phylum Arthropoda; class Insecta; order Lepidoptera; family Noctuidae; genus Mythimna; species Mythimna albipuncta. Next base: position 17,871,182 of record OV815979.1, on the reverse strand, counting down.
TTACCACGGATTTCTCTTTAGGTCAACACATGGCCCTGACTGAAGTTTTGTTAAATTATGTCACTATTTTGGTGTACAGCAAAGCTTATTTCATTCATTAAATCTCAACAGACATAACTCAACAACAAAACTCTTAATACACTCAGAATTAAAGCTCCGACACTTGAAATCCTCTAATGAGCTGCCAAGTGAATAGTCCTAGGTATCTTTTACCAACATTTGGAAAGGCGGTATTATGTAAATGAGGCTTTGTCCGACGGTCGGTCCGTCCGTCCGGACACACGAATATTATCTCCGCGTCGCTGTATGGAGAGTTTGCATAAATTTCACCCCATCTTAGGGTCGCTACACACATAGGCGGGCCGGGATTGAGCCTTAGATACTTTAAGGGACAAAATGTCTCTCAACATGATGCGCAACACTGTCAATAATATGTCCCACGTCACGTGCTTTGTGAAATGTTGGGGGCAAGTTGCGGGACTCTGGGCAAGTTGCGGTTATGCAGATTGCCGCGCGTTTAATGTGTGTGTATTTTTTCCAAACGGTACAGCCGGGCAGTAAAATTGAATATTCGTAGACGAATATTCGGAATAAATGCCGCTCGGCATTCACAAACCAAATGATGCTGAACGTAGTGTTTATATATAACTGTGTCTTCAAAGCAAGAGTATCGGCTTTTTATAAACTAGCGCACTTCACCATCAACGATTGCATTGCTGCTTACCATCATAGAGGTCGTAGTTGAGCATTAGTTTGTATCAATTAATAAATAAATAAATAGGTGCTGCCGGATCGAAAGATGTGTCGATTTCAATGAACTAGCCGATCATCAAAAGTCGATTGAATCCGAGCAAGCGTAAGTAATAGCTTCGTGACGGTTGTTGCGTGACAAAATACTGCTAATAGGCCGGTCAATATCAACAAAAAAAACCGGCCAAGTGCGAGTCGGACTCGCCCATGAAGGGTTCCGTAGCAGCAAGTAACATAATATAAAAGTTCTTGTAATGTGTTGTAACTTTGATCGATGTTTTAATAATAGTGTATTTTTTTCGGTTTATGACGCATTAAAAAAAAACTACTCACTGGATTTCGTTCAAACCAATTTTCGTTGGTAGTTTTTATAGTAATGTACATCATATATTTTTTTTAGTTTTATCATTCTCTTATCTTGGAAGTTAGAGGGGGGGGGGGACACACATTTTACCACTTTGGAAGTGTCTCTCGCGCAAACTATTCAGTTTAGAAAAAAATGAAATTAGAAACCTCAGTATCATTTTTGAAGACCTATCCATAGATACCACACACGCATGGGTTTGATGAAAAAAAAATTTTTGAGTTTCAGTTCTTTGTATGGGGACCCCCAAAATTTATTGCTTTTTTTCTATTTTTGTGTGAAAATCTTAATGCGGTTTACAGAATACATCTACTTACAAAGTTTCAACAGTATAGCTCTTATAGTTTCGGAAAAAAGTGGCTGTGACATACGGACGGACAGACAGACAGACAGACAGACAGACAGACAACAAGTCAATTTTTTTTTTTTCATCAAACCCATGCGTGTGTGGTATCTATGGATAGGTCTTCAAAAATGATACTGAGGTTTCTAATATCATTTTTTTCTAAACTGAATAGTTTGCGCGAGAGACACTTCCAAAGTGGTAAAATGTGTCCCCCCCCCTCTAACTTCCAAGATAAGTGAATGATAAAACTAAAAAAAATATATGATGTACATTACTATAAAAACTACCAATGAAAATTGGTTTGAACGAAATCCATTGAGTAGTTTTTTTTTAATGCGTCATAAACCGAAAAAAAATACACTATTATTAAAACATCGATCAAAGTTACAACACATTACAAGAACTTTTATATTATGTTACTTGCTGCTACGGAACCCTTCATGGGCGAGTCCGACTCGCACTTGGCCGGTTTTTTTTTATAGACCCTTGAGAGTAGTGAAAAATCTGAACCAAGTGCCAAGATTTCGCAGTTTTTGAGCACCATGGGGGTAGCACAGGGTTTTCAGTGTTGCAAACCTAGGTGTAAACTACTCTCCAGGAACTTAGTAACATATGTCTAAAAAATTATAGATACATGCGACAAATTATATCTTGGCTAATGGGGCCAGGGTTATCCGAAAGGGAGCTCGAGCCCCGGTATGAAGGCTAGAAGTTAGAGTCTGACACTATCTTCCGCTCCACCCAAGAGCGGGGATTTCACTGGATGATTTTTTCCCACCATAAAAAAAAATATCTTGGCCTTTGGTGACGTCATAAAACTCCTCCACATCGCTGTCGACTGAAAGTGTGCCCAAAAGACTGGCGGCATTGCCATGTTGTATGGCAATACTTAATCTCTGACCGAGGTAGAAGCCAGCTCAGGTCACATGAAGAGTCAACTAGACGTTTGGATAATTCTTAGATACATGCGCATTTGCAATGTTTGATGTTAATTTTGATTGGCCTGTATTCAAAATACAAATTCAATTCAAAAATGTTTTATTTCACATAGGCCTACATGGGCACTAATAAAACGTCAGAAGCTAGTGTACGGTTCCGAATGGGTTGTTTCCTATGGTAAAGAACCGGCAAGAAACTCCATGGTTACAAGATTAATAGATAATATTATGTATTAAAAGTGTAGACCAGTTAATATTGTATACAAAAGCTTAGTAAAAAAAAGTAATTAGAGGTAATCTGTGAGTTCGTGGGGTATATAATGTTCTTACATTCATATTTAAAAAACGAGGCTGTATCAAAGAAAAGGAAGTTAGACATAAAATAATTACAACTATTAATAAAATGTTAACAAAACAAATATACACAATAACTAGCTGTGCCCGCGACTTCGTTCGCGTGGACTATAGGATTTTGAATTTATTTTTTCTAAAATAAAAGTAGCCTATGTTACTCCTTATTACATCAGCTACCTGCCAAAAAAAGTCTCGTCAAAATCGGTCCAGCCATTTCAGAGATTAGCCCGGACAAACAGACAGACAGACCGACAGACAAAGAGACAAAAATTGTAATAAATGTTATTTTGGTGTATGTACCGTGTAAAAATCAGTGATTTTAATATTACAAACAGACACTCCAATTTTATTTATACATAATTATTTATAGATAATAAACCGAGAATGTCGGTCCTACGTGTGTAGCAACCCTTAGCGGATTCGTTGTTTTGTGCGATAGTGGCGGGCTGATGGGGTATGTTTTGTTGGTGCCTTCCTACTCCTAAGTAGATTGGCTATGATAGCAAGCTACGGATTATCGAAGAAACACCAACCCCAAACTATCTATCAAGTTTGGGATCCTGTTTCTTCGAATATAAATCCATACTATTATGTCTTTCCTTACCTGTATATATTCGTATTCGGGGCGCACAGGATCGTTCATTGTGGCGACACTTGGGGGAGGGCTATGTCCAACAGTGGACGGCTATCGGCTGAAATGATGATGATGATGATAAATTCGTATTATTGAATAATTCTCTTGCAGAACAGATGGTCGATGGAAGACGAAAAGTTCTGGAGTGGCGACCATGTAACGGAACGTTGGAAGACCTCTTACAAGGTGGACCGATGACCTGGTGAGGGTCGTGGGAATCAAATGGATGCAAAGCCCACAGAACCGGTCTTTGTGGCGACGTTTGGGGGGTGGTCTATGTCTAACAGTGGACATCTATCGGCTGCAAGGATGATGATGATTTAATAATTGAAAGGCTTTTTTTTGGTGGGGAAAATCATCCAATGACAGCCCCCGCTCTTGGGCGGAGCGGGAGATAGTGTCAGACTCTTACTGACTAAAAAACCTACCCCATTCCTTCAAGCCTTCATACCGGGGCTCGAGTTCACTTTCGGATAACCCTGGCCCCATTAGGCTACAACCCGGTTGGGCCCCTGCTGTCGCTGGCAACTCCTTGAGGCGCGCGGGAACCGTGTGCGCCGTCGACGACTTGGGCTTGGTCCGGACAGTTACCGCGTTTGACTAATATCGCACCTGATAGTAAGCAATGATCACATCGACGATGTATTATACGCTTGTCTAGAGGTAACCTAGTAACTCTGAATTTGAAGACCCCTTGTAGCATATTAGGAAACAAAGACTCCGACACATACACATTTCACAGAACACACATGGTTTTTTTGTTGAAATGGTGTGAAGCTATTTACAATCAATTTATTAAACCCCAAGCACAGAATAGATAGAAGAAGACAATCTCATGTATCAGAAGTCAATCTTATGGATGTACTTCACTTTTTATACCTACGCTAGTCGATCGCGCTAGGGTCAGCGCGTTGCGCCGAACTGTACGAGTGCGACCGGGCAATTGAGCCGAGATATCGTGACTGTGAGGGATCCAGCCGGGTCGAAGCCTACTGGGGCCAGGGTTATCCGAAAGGGCGCTCGAGCCCCGATATGAAGGCTAGAAGGAACGGGGTGGGTCTTTTAGTCAGTAAGAGTCTGACACTATCTCCCGCTCCGCTCAAGGGCGGGGGATGTCAATGCATGATTTTTCCGACCATAAAAAAAAAGCGGTGTCTGTGTGTTGCTCGAGCGCGGTTTGTATGTAGATTGTCTTCTGTATAGTTGCCATCACGGATTTAGAACACTTGCGCAGAAGTCAAATATTCGGTCTCTTTAGTGGTGCGAAGTGCGACGTAGGGGCGGGGAGTCACCCATCGCGTCATAGATGTCACTCCTCATTCGTTTAATGCGTTGCTGCATGTATCTAACAACGAAGACGATTGGCTCGCCAATGTATGGAATGTGCAAAGCGATCCCCACTCTGACGCCGAGCGTTCAAGATCCGTGATGGCAACTGTACCTATCTATTTTCTGCCCTAAGCGAACACCGGCGTTCGCTCTCTCATTGTTTTTCTACTGTCTTTAATTAGGGTATTGGAAAGGTAACTACTGAATGAATTTACATCTCATTTTTAATAACAGATAGAGTGATTTCTGAGGACGATTTAGCGTTTATAATACACACTAAAACCCTGGGTGCGTGGGTGTAGGTTAGATCAGACCGCCATTGTACCCATAGATTTAAGTTTCTGTGATATTGTTACTATTTTGATATACAATAAAGTTTATTCTATTGCCGTAAACATGTAATCAGTCCGTCTTTTAGATTATTCAAAAATAAGGGACATGTATTTTCTTATTTGTAAATTAAACCAAAAATGACAAAGATATAGCCCATTAAAGTTACGTGTGACGTCACGCCGTGCTGCATTTTTTCGCACGGGGTGACGTCACACGTAACTTTAATGGGCTATATCTTTGTTATTTTTTGTTTAATCGAAAAAAGAAAAAATACCATTCCAGTCCATTATTTTTTTATAATCTAAAATACGGAATTCTATTCTACATCCATGTTACTGAAAAGAAAAAACGATACGAATGTTTCTCAAACTCAGCCTGTCAAAATTTTGGTATTTAATTAGCATATCATAATCAGGTGTATAATGTTCCCACTGTTGAGACTCTGGCATCCTCTCTAGTAGAGGGAATGAACCTTAACTCATCGAATGCCGTAATTAGAGACACAATTGAAAGACAATTGCTGACTGTCTTTAACGCGTAGATACATAAATAAACTGTTTTTATTTCTTTCTTTCTACTTTGCTTATGTCGAGCTGTGTAACTTAAGACATTCAAAAGGTGAATCCACCACGCGGGTCCAGTGCTGGTTGGTGGATGTCACATGTCACACGATGTTTTTCTCCACCGTTTTGAGAGCAGTGGTGATGAAATAAATTAGATAAAGTAATGCGCCTGGCTGGGTTTGAACTCACGACCTACAGCGCATAAGTCGGGGCCGTTACCACTCGGCCACCGCTGCTCTCGGTATTTAATTATATTATAATTATTAATAATTAGAGTTTGAGACGTTCTTAACTCAAGGTATTCAATTTAGAAACCGGCTCAAAGATTTGACTAAGGCGCGCGCGAATCTCGCGACAGGGCGGCAACCTTATTGCGACCGCCGAGCGTAGGTTTAAAAAATGAAGTGTATATGTCGCAGTAAGATAGATAAAGCGGTAATATAGTTATATCCCTAGGGATATAATTATATACCGTAACATAGTTATACGAAAGCGATTCATTACTATCTCACTAGGAATATAGTTATAAAACCGTCGAAGTTTAGTGATATATCTACTTATATCATATATACTGAGATTGATTTCTGTACCTATCTATTTTGTGATATTTATTTCTATACCACTTCTAGAGTAGGCCCAACTTAACAGTCGCTGGGGGCGAAGCCGGGGCGGGTTCCTAGTTCTAATTAAAACAAAGCGTTCCTCGGCCTCGAAGCACTTATTCCATTTAGACCATTTAACTGGCTCCATTAAACTGTATTGTTCTTCTTGTTTTGTTGAGTAATATTTTGTTAAGCTTAATTAAGTTATTTTACGTACTTATAAAAATGTTGAATAAGTATTCACTTGTGTGAATACCTATTCAACATTACCACACCACGTAAAGTTTTGAAACTTTACGTGGTATTCGCATGATCATCATCATAATCATTTCAGTCGAAAGACGACCACTGTTGGACATAGGCCTCCCCCGAGTGTCGCCACAATGAACGGTCCTGTGCATCTCGCATCCTTCGGATTCCTGCACTTTGTAGGAGGCCTTCCAACGCTACGTGTTCCGGTATAAGGTTGCCATTCCAGAACCTTTCGGCCCCAACGGCCATCTGTTCTGCGAGCAATGTGCCCTGCCCATTGCCACTTAATTTTGGCGATTCTTCATGCTATGTTGGTAATCTTGGTTCTTCTGCGGAAATCATCGTCGGCCTTATAATGTTTCCACTGCTGGGACTCAGGTCTCATCTGTAGAAGAGGGAATGGGCTGTAATCCAACACGCGGGCCCGGAGAGGATTGGTGGATGTCACATGTCTTCGAATTTTTGGTTCTAGGACATGTCGGTTGGCTCACGATGTTTTCCTTCACCGTTTTGAGAGCAGTGGTGATGAAATAAATTACACAAAGTAATGTCCCTGGTTGGATTTGAACCCGCGATCTACAACTTGTAAGTCGGGGCCGTTATCACTCGGCCAGCACTGTTCTCCCTCGGCCACTACTGCTCTCTATATAGAATAATCTACTTTGATATAAATTTCCTATCCGTTTACCACACCCCGCTTTAAAAAATCGAATCTCAAATCTCCCAATCATAAAAAAAACCGTTCGAAATAAACACTGAAACCTAGTTTTATTACACACAAAGGAGTTTTTACGTTAAAAACCAATTTCGTTTTTCGCAATCGAGGCGGTGGATACCGGAAACTGTATTTACATACGATCGCTGAACCCGGCACTGCTCAAAGAATTTTTGCTCTTTTTAACACAGGAATAACGCTGAAATGATCATAATGTTTGATAAAACTGGTATCGGTCGATACCAGGAATTATTGGTTTCGACTAAAACAGTTTAAAAACTGTTGTAGTTGTTGTTGTAACCGGCTTCAAAAGAAGGAGGAGGTTATCAATCCAGTTGTATTTTATTTTTCTATCTAAAAGGTGCGAAATAAAAAAAAATATTTAGCACTTTTAGTGAAGTCGGTTATTTTTTGATTTGTACAAAGATTTTTGTTAAACATTTTTATTTGCAATACATTAAAAGGATCAAAATAGTTCTTCTTGTGTTTTTTTTTTAGTGAAGTCAGTTTTGTATTTTTTAATCATACAAACCAGAGCTTGACTGCGATCGCACCTGGTGGTATTCAGTGATACAACCGTTGATGACGAGGCGCACTAGTTTATTAAGAGCCTATTTACTCCAGTCTTGAAGAACGCAGTAGGCAAATTATAATCCAATCCTACGATGTATGATCAGACAAAAGTACTGTGTAACCTAGATCGTCTGAAAACTGCTTCAATGGCTGCAATCTCTTCCTTTTGCTGTTTCATTTTCTTTCTACAATGCAAGTACGATTTTGTAACAGACTTTATCCGCTTTGTGATTGAATACGTACAATTCGGTTTGATTCCGGCTGTTTGTTTGGTTACTGATGCAATAAAGGCAGTGAATAGGTTTGTAACTATTTGAAACTTATGTATATAGATACAGGAGTGGATGTAATTAAAAAAAAATCTATTACTGACAGTCATAGTCATAGTAGTAAAAAATTTCATTCATCAAGGTTTTTTTTTTATTTTTTTGTTTAAATAGGAGGTAATATCTGAAAGTACTGGTCCGATAGCTAAAATTGTGTCACTGAAAGAAAGCTGCTTTATTTTTGAGACATATAGGCTATAAGTAACGTCGACGTAATAAAATAACTTTAAAAGAGACTTTGCTCTACGAGTTTGTTTTTTCTCAATAAAGTGAGTTAAAAAACACCGGCCGTAACATGTTTAAACTGACGATAAAATTGACGTATTTGCAAAACAAATATCACTTATAACTTCATCATCATCTATTCTAAAAACTGGTATCAAAATATTGATACCAATTTCAAAAAACGCTAATAAACGAAACCAATATCGTTCGTTGTCCATCACTATTACTTTGCTACTACTGATCCCACCAACCCAAGGAAATTACTTCGAATAAAATTTCCTGCGGAGTCTATTCGGTAACCAATTCTGTACTTCAAAAGGTTTGTTGCTTTACAGATAGCCAATCTTTTAAGATTAGTTTGAAAACATTATAATATAAATATATATTAGTTATTTCCCTTTCTGAATTTCTATGGTGAAGATATTATATCTTGATGTTTAAATAGATTTGTTTGTGAGTTTAATTTTAAAGTAATTTTCGCATTATTTGTATCAAAAAGTAACTTTACCCTAAATCGAAAATAGAATTAAGTCAAACTCGTTTTATCTATGTGTATTTCTTAGAAATTGATCATTAATTTCATGATATACAAGTAAAACTAAAAATAATAACTTTGCCTAATTTATTTCATTACCAGTACTCTAAAAACAGTGAAGGAAAACATCGTGAGGAGACCGGCATGTCCTAGAACCAAAAATTCGAAGTGATATGTCATCCACCAACCCGCACTGGGCCTGCGTGGTATACCCATTCCCTTTCCTAGAAAGGAGGCCTGAGTGCCAACAGTGAGGACATTAAAAAGGCTGATAATGATGATGAAAACGATAAAGATAGTATTAAACGTTGAAGTTTGATGATATATCAATCCTCGTTTGGCCTACTTTCATTAGATCTTTTATTACCTTAGAAATCTAACATCAATGATAAGACATCAACTGGGCACGCCACAATCATGGCGGTAAGTCCCCTCTTTGAGGCGTGGCTGGAAAGACCTCACGGCGTCCTTACCTTCCGCATGACGCAGGTACTCACCGGACATGGTTCGTTCGGGAGATTCCTCCACTCGATTCATGCGGAAGTGACGCCCGGGTGTCGCCACTGTGCGGAACGCCCGGAGGACACGGTGGAGCACACAGTCGAGGTGTGCCCTGCTTGGGCGGAGCATCGCCGTGCCCTCGTGGGGGCGATCGGCGGCGGAGACCTCTCGCACCGGGCCCTGGTTGAGGCCATGGTCCGGAGCGAGGAGGAGTGGCAGGCGGTCGCCGACTTCTGCGAAGCAGTAATGCTCGCAAAAGAGGAGGCCGAACGCATCAGGCAACGGCGTTATCGCCGCCGCCGCCGTCGCCGGGATTCTGATCCCGATTTCCGGCCAACGTAGACGCGGGCTTGCGGACAGTGAGCAATGGGTAGCTCGCTGTCCGGCCGTCCGGTAACTGTCCAGACCAAGCCCAAGTCGTCGACGGCGCGCACTGTTCCCGTGCGCCTCAAGGAGTTGTCAGCAACAGCAGGGAAAAAAAAAAAAAAAAAAAAGCCGGTTCGAAGCCTACTGGGGCCAGGGTTATCCGAAAGGGAACTCGAGCCCCGGTATGAAGGCTAGAAGGAACAGGGTGGGTCGTTTAGTCAGTAAGAGTCTGACACTATCTCCTGCTCCGCCCAAGAGCGGGTTGTCATTGGATGATTTTTCCCACCGTAAAAAAAAGGAATGAAAAGTTACAGGGACATTTTTCTACTTTCACGCAGACAAAGCCAGGTCTAGTCAGGTAGTCTATTTCCTCTGTATTTTGACATTGACAACAAATTCGGATAACTCATGAATTTTAATACGAAAGCTTGTCACAGACTAAATACATGAATTAACAATAAGGATCTCTAAAGCAGGCAACGTCGTATTAAAACCCTTACATCATAAAGTCTATTAACCCTTATAATGTGCGGTCAAATTCATTTAACGGGTTCATTCCTTTTTATTACAGGGTTGAAAAACCCCAATGTTTTAATTTTTTATCATATTTTCTTTGAAGTCATGATCCAGGTAGATAATTTTGATCGCTTTGTTGGTAATCTGTCTGTTTTATTCGAAGATATCCGCAGGAGAACCAAGGTTATTGACATAGCTCGTAAAATCTCCAAACTTAAGTGGTAATGGCCAGGGCATATTGCATGCAGAACAAATTATCGATGGGGATGAAAGGTTCTGAAGTGGCGACCGGCTGCCGGAAGACTCAGGGTTCACAAGGTGGACCGATGACCTGGTCAGGGTCACGGGAATCCGATGCGACGCACAGGACCGGTCGTTGTGGCGCCGCTTCTAGAAGACGTCCACTGTGGGACATAGGCATGTCCAACAGTGGACATCTTTCAGCTGATATGATAATGATGATATCTGTTTTGTGCGAATTGAAAATTGGTACAGAATAATATTCTTCTTCTTCTTTTCGAGTCGATGCTCTCAAACTATACTTCTTTTGACCAGTATTTGGCAACCTGTGCAGCTCTATTGTTGGCCTCGTATAGATCCTGAAAACTGCAGGTCGTTACGTAGGATGGGCACAGAATAATATTAAAATTATACACAACTAGTGCCTTACTTATAACTTTGAATTTTGGATCGTTTGTTTATTTAATAAAGTTTTGAAAAAGTTTATTTTATAAAAAACTCCGGGCCCGCTTGATGAATTACGGCCTAATCTCTCTCTTAAGGAGGAGGCCTGAGTCCCAGCAGTGGGAGCATTATAAATCTGATTATGTTATGTACTCTCTAAATCCTGTTTTAAGGGTATTAACATTATTTCAGGTTTATAGGTTACCGGGAAGTACTCTACGTTTTGATATCTTTGCTAGTGTCAAAATATATCAACATAAACGGATCATAAACAGCCATATTCTAAAATTACGTTGAATTAAGAAGTTTGATGTTTTTATTGTTCCAAGGGGTAGCACATGTTCCTAAAAAAAGGACCAGACATAGTCATAGTAATTTCTTGGTAAGGGATTCGTACAATCATTTACAAATATTTCAAAATACATAATAGTTATCAAATGATTACATTACAATGTCAAATAACATAAAATGTCAAACAAATAAAATAAAATACAAGAAATCACAAATTGAAAATTAAAATAAGTCTTAAAATTAAAAGTCACAATAATTTTCTCTCGAGCGCCGATTGTAAATACGTCTGTACAACTTGAAGACCTTAAAAAACGATTAAGTTTCGTTCTAAACACACGACTGTAGAAATTTTTTTCGGCCGAAAATTTTGGTTTCTATATTATAGGTATTCTTCTTCTTCTTCTTCCTGCCCTTGTTCCATTTTGGTTTCTATGTTATATTATTCTATATTTATTATATTATTTGTTTTTCCTAGAAAAGTCCAAAAAAAAATTTGTTTATTTATTTTTTTGGTGATTTACGTAAACACGGCAATTTCCCGGGACATTAAACCCTGGCGCTTGAGGGGTTAAGACAAGTGATCCTTCTTTTTTTGAAGACCAGTGATCTAATAAGGATTCCGTTTTTTCTCTTCAATACAGAACCCTAAAATCTTGTTTACAACTCAACTGTTACAATAAAGGCTATCCATTTTCATTTTGGTTTAAAAAACAAGTTTCCGAAAGCAATCGCTGGACTATTTGAAAATGATTTCTGCACTAGTGAACTGTGAAATATGTACTGATAAAGACGGATATTTTTTATAGAGAGTTATTTTGGTTTGGAGAAAAAATGTAGCTGTTTATATTTTCATCGCTGTTATAAATTGGATTCACTGGTATAAGTTACGCATAAGCTTTTTGCGTAAGGCTTCGAAATGGTAAAAATATGTTCGGGGATAAAACTGTTTTGATGTTTTTACTTTTTTTGTCTAAGCTGTATTTCCTAGTTATCAGGATAAAGTTAAAGAAAATAATGGCTTAGAACGTGGTGAGAAGATTATAGATAAATATCTAACCGCTCTTGGTTCGTGTTATATGATTTTTTTTCTAGCCATTACTGTCCCATTGCTGGGTAAAGGCCTTCCCCAAGTCCTTCCAGATATTCTTCTTCTAATGTGATAAAGAATTAAGATTAAATGGACTCTTTCGCTGTCAAATCCATCCAAATATTGTCTGTTAAAATCTCTTTTAACGATAAGACCGCCCATTGCGACACTATTAATTTTAATGGTGGCATTGGGTACTTAAGGATTCGGGATAAAAGGTAGCCTATGTTCTTTTCCATGGCAAAGGCTATATGCATGTCAAAATTCATCCAAATCCGTTCAACCGTTTTTGCGTGATTAAGAAACAAACATCCAAACATTCACATTTATAATATTAGTTAGGATCATCATCTTTATCACTTAAGTACTTCCTTTACTTTCATATCACTCTTCACACAATCTGTCCATCTTTTCTTTCAACTGTGTGATCAACTATTTCAATCTTTTATTTATGGTGTACTTACAATAAAGAAAGTATTTATCTATGTATTTATTTATTTAACAATTTGTGTACACACAAATATACTGAGGAGGATAACATTATTAGAAAACTTTGTACAAACGTACTGCTTATTTCAAATAGAAATTTCTTCCAGCAGACCTGCGAAAGGAGAAATTACTAGAGATGTAGACAGTAGTGTGCAGAAATAAGTAAAGAAGAGTTAGTGAAATCTTAAATTAAATCAATAAATACTTATAACTATATATACCTTATACTAAAAATAAATACATAATATTTACATAAACACATATATATATACGATTATTCTATATTGATAGAGATCATTATACTAATTTGTCTCAGGGCTTTGTCGAGGCCGAAGACAGCTCGCAAAGGTCCTTTATAGATTAATTTTGTTTCAGTTACCTACACCGAGCACTTTTTGATCATCATGAGTTTAACTTAAGTGGAAGCCACTGGACACAAAAAATGTTTACGTATGCGTTGGGAGTGGGTGATTTCATACTAGTTCTATAGAAATCAAATATTCATCGGTAGTTTGTATCTGACACAAGATATAAAAGTGTCCACGTTTGCGCCCTGCCGTAGACATTTTTTATAACGGCCGATTTATCCCTGTACGCACAATATTAACACTCCCCCAAACCCCCTTTTTGGTAAACTACTGGTTTTTGGAGGCTTAAGTGGACTGGTTACCAAGAACTTAGTTAAGACTATGGCCTCAACTTGAATCGATAAAAAGGTGGAAGGTGACTTGCACATTCAATAAATGGGCCACAAGGACGGTTGCTAGCACGAAGTGACGTAGCCACATGAGAACAACGTCGGTGGAAAGGCGTGCAAAGAGGCTCAACTCCAACCTTCAAAGCCTTCAGTACAGGCGTAGGGTAGCCAGCCTTTCGGTGTTTTACAGGATGCATTTTGGAGAGTGTGCGCAGGAATTGCATGACTTGATTCCATTGGACAACCCGAAGTACGGCGAAAATTCACCCTTACGTTGTTGAAACCTCTACGGTCCGGACTAAGCGTTTCGCCTCGTTGTTTATACCGCGTACGTCGAAGGACTGGAACAATTTGTCTGCTGCGGTCTTCCCGTCCGATTATAATTTGGGTGTCTTCAAGGCTAGAGTGAATAGGCACTTAATAAACTAGTGCGCCTCACCATCAAAGATTGCATCGCTACTTACCATCAGGTGGGATCGCAGTGGAGACGAGTAAAGGTCTTTTTAAAATCTATTTATAAAATTAAAATCATTTATTACCCTCCCCCCCATTCCACCCAATCATCTTTCAGACAGTTCTCCTAGTTCTTTTATCTTCTTCCTCGCCTCTTATTCCTCCAGATTCATACTTCAAACTTTCCTCACTAGTAGCTCGTCGTTCGGCCGTCCGGTAATTGTCCGGACCGCGTCCAAGTCGAGGGCACGTAGTATCCATCATCCATCATCCTCTCAAGGAGACGTCAGTAAAACCGTAGGAGCCCAGTATGTCCGAAGCCTACTGAAGCCATGAGTCGACTTCTTAAAGGGTTACTTGTGGTCCTGAGACGCACAAGGCTTCTGAAGAAGCATAGGTGTATTTTAGTCAGTTAAATTGTGAAAAGCCCTCCTGCTCATCCTTTGAGTTGGAGAAGTCATTACATAATTTCCCATTTCAAAAAAAAGAAAATGTCCATACTGTAAACATGTAATAGGCAAATCATATGAAAGCCATGCAGATAATTCGTCACCCTCCCTGCTAACTGTCGTAACTAGCAATTGACATTTTTCCAGGGCGAGCGTTTCTCGGTCGGGCGTTAAAATCTTGTTCCTGTAATTGCGTTGGCTGTAGCTTTAATTATGAATTAATAAGTTTTTTATATTAATCTTGGCTTATTCTTTTATTTAGTAGTGGCTCTAAAGCCCTAAGATACGAAGGTAGTGAGGATATTTTTTCCCTTCTTTTGCACTTAAGCGAAACAAATTATGTGATTATCTTCTAAATGGTAAACGATACAGATACGACGATTAGAGAGAACTTATTTGAAATAATGTTATGAACACGTAGGTAATATCAGTGCAGATACGCCAGTTTGTGAGATACGACAGTTAACGGGGGGGGCGACGAATTGACTGAGATGGTCTTTTGAGGAAAGAATTGCACAGATTTGACTGGACCTGTACCCCTAGCCAAGTTTATTGTAACTTGGCTAGGGGGGCTGTTTAGTTAGTGTAAGCATTTGTCAGTATTCATGTCGTTCAAATCAGGACTACTAACCCATAACACTACGACAGACCGATTACCAACACCCACAAAAACTTCTTTTAACGATATTTTACTCGACAAACATATTTGTTACGTTCCGGGAAAACCAAACAGTTGGAACAAGAGGCAATAGCGGTGTTAGTATTTTCCCGGAACAAAACAACGCCGTTTCTACAATTACTTTTTCTACGAACACTCGAGAGATAGCGCACACGAGTTACTTTAGTCTACTCAACTAGTCTACTTTAGTCTACTAATGATTATGGGGTGTACCTACAACAAAATGTACATCATTTTTAGTTTATACGAAACCTGAATATAATTTGTTCAGAATCAGTAACTGTATGGATTCCAATAGTTTTTACACCATGTCATAATTTTTCCCAAAAATATTTAAAAAGATTACAAGTTAGATACCACCGATACTAAGTGCAACACAGGCCACGGCAGGTCAAAGTGGGCATTAGGAGCCAGCAAAAAACGATCATAATATGATAGTTTTTTGCTGGCTCCAATTATCAGAAGGCTGATATTATCAGCCTTTTTAATGTTCCCACTGTTGGGACTCAGGCCTCCTCTATAAGAGAGGAAATGGGCCGTAATCCACCACGCGGGCCCAGTGCAGGTTGGTGGATGTCACATGTCTTCGACGCCGTGCCCTCGTGGGGGCGATCGGCGGCGGAGACCTCTCGCGCCGGGCCTTGGTTGAGGCCATGGTCCGGAGCGAGGAGGAGTGGCAGGCGGTCGCCGACTTTTGCGAAGCAGTAATGCTTGCAAAGGAGGAGGCCGAACGCATCAGACAACGGCGTTATCGCCGCCGCCGTCGCCGGGATTCTGATCCCGATTTCCGGCCAACGTAGACGCGGGCTTGCGGACAGTGAGCAATGGGTAGCTCACTGTCCGGCCGTCCGGTAACTGTCCGGACCAAGCCCAAGTCGTCGACGGCGCGCACTGTACCCGCGCGCCTCAAGGAGTTGTCAGCAACTGTAGGGGCCCAGCCGGGTCGAAGCCTACTGGGGCCAGGGTTATCCGAAAGGGCGCTCGAGCCCCGGTATGAAGGCTAGAAGGAACGGGGTGGATGATTTTTCCCACCATAAAAAAAAAAAAAAAAAACATGTCTTCGAATTTTTGGTTGTAGGACATGTCGGTTTCCTCACGATGTTTTCCTTCAACGTTTTGAGAGCAGTGGTAATGAAATAAATTGTAAAAAAAAAATACAAAGTAATGCGCCTGACAGGGTTTGAACCCGCGACCTACAACTCGTAAGTCGGAGCCATTACCACTCGGCCACCACTGCTAATAGTTTTTAAGTAATTGTAAGTTTTTTTTTGGAAACGCATTCATTATGCGTACAGCTAAAAAGTGGAATTCCCTGCCGGAGTTTGTGTTTCCTGATAGCTACAACCTAGGGGTCTTTAAGTCATGAGTGAATAGGTTACTTCTAGGCAAGCGTGCTCCATCGTCGGCCACATCATCACTTACCACCAGGTGAGATAGTGGTCAAACGCGAGCCTATCAATAATAATAAAAAAAAAGTTAAGTAAGTGCAAAACAACCCCTCAGTCGCCTGGATGACCCGGTGACTATGTATTTTCGCTGACATAGCAACTTTTTAATTTTTCATGATACTGTTATGATATTTTGTAGGTACATAGATTATTTACATAAAAATACTAGAACCGTTGTTTCAGGTTTTCATATACGAAAACTGATATTATATAATACATAAACTAATTTGTTTCTCACGGCAAGTCTACAGAATTGTATGAAAGTGCGCGCATGCAGTGACTCGGTAGTCGAGAGACTTTTTGGTCCGCGGGCTTTTTTTTTTTTTTCGATGGGAAAAATCATCTTATGACAACCCCCGCTCTTGGGCGGAGCGGGAGATAGTGTCAGACTCTTACTGACTAAAAAACCCATCCCGTTCCTTCAAGCCTTCATACCGGGGCTCGAGCGCCCTTTCGGATAACCCTGGCCCCAGTAGGCTTCGACCCGGCTGGGTCCCTGCTGTTGCTGACAACTGCTTGAGGCGCGCGGGAATAGCGCGCGCCGTCGACGACTTGGGCTTGGTCCGTTGGTCCGCGGGCTCGTAACAGACCGGCGACGCAACTATCGACCTGTCTATTGATTGATTGAATTGAATGATTGTATTTGTATGATGTATTTGGATAATATGTCTTCTTCTTCTTCTTCTTCCTGCCCTTGTCCCATTTTATTTGGGGTCGGCGTAACACGTTTAATAATATGTAATGGTATATATTTATTGCGCCTACCACAATTTGTCTCTGCATCACCCAAAGGTTGACTGGTAGAAAATGCCTTATGGCATTAAGTCCGCCTTTTGCTCTTTAGTGCATGAAAAATTAAATAAATAAATGTTGACAGCATTATTTTACAAAAAAAAACATGTTTTTTTTAATGATGTAAACTAGTGCTTGACTGCGATCCTACCTGATGGTAAGCAGTGATGCAATTGTTAATAGTGAATCACACTAGTTTATGAAGACCCTATGACTCCAGCCTTGAAGACACCTAAATTGTTAAATTGTTCCAATCCTTCGATGAGATAGCGGTCAAGTGCGAACCTATCAACACTAAAAAAGAAAAAAAATGTGTGTGTCAGAAAAGGTGAAACGCTTAGTTCGGACCGTAGAGGTGTCACTCACCGCACGACGCTCTCGTGTACAATTGCCGTCACGGATCTTGAGCGCTGGCTTCAAGTGGCGCAGAAGTCAAATATTCGGTCTCTTTAGTTGTGCGAAGTGGGACGCGGACGTCACTCCTGATTCGTTCCCTGCGTTGCTGCATGTATCTAACAACGAAGACGATTGGCTCGCCAATGTATGGAATGCGCAAAGCGATCCCCACTCTGACGCCGAGCGCTTAAGGTCTTTTTCGGCAATTGTACGCATTGAAGAGACATCGACCGAGAAAAAAAATTGCTGGGCCACTTAGTTGCTCATGGGTGCCGGGGCTTCCGTTTGAAAATACTCTAGTATTTTATTTTTTCCAAAAAAACGGAGTTCCTAAATACTTTGTAAAAGTCTACTTTTAAGTTAAAAAGGCGATTATAGACTTTCATCGGTCTAGACGCTTCAAATAACCGGTTCGAAGCAATTAAAACCAGATTAAACCGGATCGCACTGGATACTTTCGGAGCTTTTTCGTAATTTATAAGTTTTATTCTTTCTTTTTTTGACGGACTAAGTTTTTAAAGTATGGTTACGTTGGATTGAGATGCTTTATCAAGTCTTTTATGTTTAGTTTTATTGGACCAGTTTTTTTATGGTGGCAAAAATCATCCATTGATAACCCCCGCTCTTGGGCGGAGCGGGAGATATTGCCAGACTCTTACTGACTAAAAGCCCACCCCGTTCCGTCTAGCCTTCATACCGGGGCTCGAGTTCCCTTTCGGATAACCTTGGCCCCAGTAGGCTTCGACCCGGCTGGGCTCCTGCTGTTGCTGACAACTTCTTGAGGCGCGCGGGAACAGTGCGCGCCGTCGACGACTTGGGCTTGGTCCGGACAGTTACCGGACGGCCGGGCAGCGAGCTACTCATTGCTCACTGTCTGCAAGCCCGCGCCTACTATGGCCGGAAATCGGGATCGGAATCCCGGCGGCGGCGGCGAGAGCGCCGTTGCCTGATGCAGTCGGCCTCCTCCTTTGCGAGCATTACTGCTCCTCCTCGCTCCGGACCATGGCCTCAACCAAAGCCCGGCGCAAGAGGTCTCAGCCGCCAATCGCCCCCACGAGGGCACGGCGATTCTCCGCCCAGGCAGGGCACACCTCGACTGTGTGCTCCACCGTGTGCTCCGGGTTCATTGGACCAGTGAGAATTGTTGGTTAAAGAAAGAAGAAAGTGCCGGACGGTACGGTTGGCGCAGTGGTTACGCGATTCGCTTCTGTTACCTTGCGTTCTTCTTAAAATGATGGCAGAAACAGGGTCCGGTGGGCTACTATTTTTCATATTTTTAAATGTAATAGATGTATATTAAACATGGAATACCTAAGTTGCTGACATAGCACGAAGAATCGCCAAACTTAAGTGGATATGGGCAGGGCACATTGCTCGTAGAACAGATGGCCGTTGGGGCCAAAAAGTTCTGGAATGGCAACCACGCACCGGAAAACGCAGCGTTGGAAGGCCTCTTACAAGGTGGTCCGATGACCTGGTGAAGAATACGGGAATCCGATGGATGCGGTACGCACAGGAACATGTATTGTGGCGACGCTTGGGAAGGCCTATGATGAAATATGGAAGATTAAATCAATCTATTCACATTTTGATAGTTACGAGTACCCTTGCAAATTATCTTTCTCTTTACAAGAACTTAAGGTCAGGCTAGCTAAGGTTGACCTCATACGTCTTTTGTGTGCTCAGTTAATGAATAATAATAGTTTAATGGGCTATTCTGTGTTGAGGTGATAACAAATTAACTACTGTCATGCATACGCAGTAAGTGCTAATCAAAGCGGGTTCATTATGATTACCTAAACTTTTATGTGCACTCAGACGAAATTGATAAAACTGTGTTTTAGATATTTAGTCTTCTGTTTTCTATCTTCTTACTAACCTAGTCTATATCATCATCATCATTTCAGTCGATAAACGCTCACTGTTGGACATAGGCCTCCCGCAAGTGTCGCCACAATAAACGATCCTGTGCGTCCCGCATCCATCGGATTCTCGCAACCTGTCTTTTCTGTTTTTAGTTTCTGTTATTTGTTTATTGTGCAAACCTACCACAGTGTTGTCTTATTAACCCAAAGGTTGACTGGTAGAGAATGCCTTGTTGTATTACGTCCGCTTATGTACCACTATCGTATAAATAAATAAATATAGCCTAGTCGACCTTATAATGTTCCCACTATTGGGATTCAGCCCTCTCTCTAGGAGAGGGAATGGGCTGTAGTTCATCTCGCGGGCCCAGTGCGGGTGGGTGAATGTCACATATCTTCAAATTTTTGGTTCTAGGACATGCCAGTTTCCTTACGATGTTTTCTTTCACCGTTTTGAGAGCAGTGATGATGAAATAAATTACGCAAAGTAATGTGTCGGGCTGGGTTTGAACCCGTGATGTGCAACTCGTGGGGCCGTTGCCGAGTGGCCTCCACTGCTCTTAATAAATAAATAAATACATCGTAATATTTTTTACATACAAGCAATATATTCCTTTGTAATCATATAAATTTATATTATCTTTTACTGTTTTCATAAATAAAATAATTAAAATCCTATAAATAAACACTTAAGGGTAACTCCCAGCAGCTAAAATTATAATAATAATAAAAATATTTGTTAAAATTTAAAATGTTTTATTTTTATTTTTGGAATATTTAAAAATGTAATCAATATGTGTATAAACGAAATAAAGGAAATAATAATAATAATGTGTTTATTTTACAAAATGAAGTACAGTCTACACACTGTACAATAGATATGACCAATGTAAAAGTACAAGGATGGTGTCCTGGCGTTCTAGCTAGGTTACACAGTAACCTGTATTAAATTATAACCCATTACTATTCCTGGATATGGTTTACTCGTATAGCAAGTTTCATCGAAATCCGTTTAGCTGTTCGTGAAGAAGTAACACACACACACTCAAACTTTAAATTATTTTCCTATCAATTCAATTATTGACTGAAACTAATACAAAATAATGCAAACTTCTCACATTATTTATGTTAAAATACAAATACTTAGAAGCTTAATTATCCTCTGAGATAATTATCTCTGAACAAAGTTATAGAGCTATTAATTTTGAAACTTATGGTTATTTACAAGATCCAATTATTCCATACCATATTACGCCTAATTATTTTACCCGAAATATCTCTCCATTTTGCCCAAAAACATAAAATTGTAGACACAATATCTATGTGCGTACAAAATAAAATTAGTCTTGGCCCAACATGAAACGGGACTTGGCGAAATTCGTTTTCGTATCCCAATACGGAACGCTAATAAAATAAATAAGCCAATTCGTTCTCGCACGGTCGTTACTCGAGCTGTCTGTTCGCACTGAATACTGATATGCTGTGGCTTCTATTCGTAAGCTATTGTGCTGGATATTTTTAGTCTGTGCCTCTGGTAAGACTAGCCTAAGAGTACAGTCTGACTAGAAAGTCAGAAGGTTCAATAATCAAGGTTGATTAAGAGATCTTGATCATTGTTTACTAATAGAAGAACCTTATAAAAAGTATCGAATATAAGTATTTTTTAAATGATTAAATATTATACAAAATTCCCAAGTCGTTTGAATTTTTAGACAGACTATACCTACTTAATTTTCTTGAGTATGGATTACTAGCATACATACTAGCGTACATAAAATGTAGCTTATGTCACTAAGGAATAAAGCAGCATTCTATCAGTGAAAAAAATTTTAGCAATCGGATCAGTACTTCCAGAGATTTCCTCCTACAAACAAATTAAAAAAAAAACTCTACCTCTTTACTATATTAGTGCAGATGTAGTAGGTTTGTCTTGGGCAGAGCTGGAGATAGTGTCAGACTTTTATTGCGCGATTGCCTCCTTCTTTGCTAGCATTACTGCTTCGTAGAAAGAGGCGACCGCCTGCCACTCCTCCTCGTTCCAGACTATGGCCTGTACCAAGGCCCGGCGCTAAAGATCGCCGCCGCCGATCGCCCCCACCAGGACGCGGCGATGCTTTGCCCAAGCAGGGCACACCTCTACCATGTGCTCCACAGTGTCCTCCGGGCGCTTCACACAGTGGCGACTTGGAATCGATTCAGTTGTGGAGTGATACTGAACAGATTTTAATCAAGTTTCGCATATATTAAAAATGTTCTATTCACTCAAATCTGTTCAGCCATCGAAGCATGATAGATTAACGAAAATCCAATCATTCAGACTGAATTTTTTTATTAAGTAAGTCAAAATTGCAATATTTCAATCGCGTAATTATGATAGAAACAGTGTGGGTAGTAAATAAAATTTACGTGGTATGAAAAGGTTAAAACTTACCCGCTATTGTTACAGAAAACGTCCAGCGTAAACTTTCAGTGTCCATTATTTTGAAAATGTTCCCGAGATAAAGAAAACGGTGACATTTAATATATCAGTTGGTTATTCTCGCGGGAATTGCAACTGTTTACCCACTTTTAGAAATGCAGTATTGTTGGTTCTTGTACAAATAACAGTTTTTACTAAAGTTTTTATTGTAAAAAGACTGCTTATCTTAACTGAATGTGGATGAAACATATGGACTATGTAGGAATTAAGTTCTGCGGTTTTTATGATCAATTAAATATATGAGCTCATTGTTCCACTGCAGGGCAAAGGGAAAAAATAGGTACAGAAGTCAATCTAACGGGTGATTCTTTTGGAGTTACTTTTTCCAAAACTAAAAAAAAATATGAATAAAACAAATTTATCGGGTAATCTTTATTATAATACAAAAGAACCATTCCTTACATTTAATTCTTAAAGATTATTTCTTTCAAATGTTGTCCGTAACTGCGATTAAGGTGGTCCATTCTGGAGTTCCAGTTTTCGATGACCCGACGAGCATTTCCAGTGGTATTTGGCGAATAACGCGAGTAATGTTGGCTTCCAGTTGATCAATTGTACGCGGCTTATCCACTTATAAACTTATATAAACTTTGAACAATTATAAACTTTGGACTTTACATAACCCCACAGAAAAAAGTCTAAGGGTGTGATATCACAGGATCTAGGCGGCCAACTGACTGGTCCGAAACGCGAAATTAACTGTTCACCAAATTTTTCTCGCAACAAAGCCATGGTTTCACGTGCTGTGTGGCAAGTAATTAAACAGGTATTTGTAAAATACTGGCAACCACTCAGGACTTAGCTTTAACATCATAAACTACAACTTTTGTTCTATGACTTTTAAAAATGTATCATATTTTAGTTCATCAGATTTCATACAAACATAGAAATATTTAAATTGAACGTTTTAAATATTACGAAGATAGACTTCGTGATTCAAGCTATAGTACAATAGCGGAGGGAAGCGGGGTGCTTGATGCGCTTGCGTCACGTCATGACGGTAGGCGGTAGGTAGAGCTAAATACAGAGTTGAAATGTGTTAGACAGAACAACGAAATCTTGAACGTATAGTTTGGTAAATGAATTATGTTTTGTAAAACGTCATAGAACAAAAGTTGTTGTTTATGATGTTAGTAACACCGTCCTGCAAAGTTGTTAGTGTTGTGCATATAACCTTGTATATAGTACTGTTCTCTTTTTATCGATAACCCCTTGTCTCTCTGAAAAAATATGTACACATTAAAAATTATAAATCCAAATATCCAGAAAGTCCTATGTTCAGAATCGGCTACAGAATCATTTACTTACAGCTAATAAAAGACAGTGGCAATGGGCAGGGCACATTGCTCGTAGAACAGATGGCCGTTGGGGCCGAAAGGTTCTGAAGTGGCGACCGTGTACCGGAAAACGCAGCGTTGGGAGGCCTCCTACAAGGTGGACTGACGACCTGGTGAAGGTAGCGGGAATCCGATGGATACGGGACGCACATGGTCGTTCGTTGTGGCGACGCTTGGGGGAGGCCTATGTCCAACAGTGGACGTCTATCGGCTAAAATGATGATGATGATGATTATAAAATAGGTATTTTTTATAAATTATGCTGACTGCTATGCCGGAGGTCGTGGGTTCGATTCCCACCCAGGACAAATGTTTGTGTGATGAGCATAATCATTTGTTCTGTGTCTGGGTGTAATTTATCTATAATATGTATGTATTTAGAAATATATAAGTATGTTTATCAGTTGTCTGGTACCCAAAACACAAGCTCTGCTTAGCTTGGGACTAGATGGCGTTGTGTGATAGTTGTGGAAATATTATTATTATTATTATTATTTCCTTTATTTCTCTTATATTACATATTTTTGATATTTTTAAATATTTTTAATATATATATATAAAAAAAAAACATTTAAAAATATAAAAACAGTAGTCCACCGATGTCGGGAGCAGGGTCCAAGCTACCGGTGGTTAGGGCTCCAGAGACAGGAACTTCCTCACAATGCGAGCCGTATCGAGGAGTACTGCCTTTTGTATCTGGCCCTTGATCCAACCGCGCAACGACAGCTTCGACAAGTCAAGTCAAGTCAAGTCAAAAATATTTTTATTTCACATAGGCCTACATGGGCACTTATAAAACGTCAGAAGTTAGTGCACGGTTCCAAATTGGTCGTTTCCTATGGAGAAGAACCGGCAAGAAACTCCATGGTTACTCTTTTAAAAAAGTGGTTGTTTTACAATATTGATAAATGTTATGTAAGAACAGTGTAGACCAGTCAAATATTGTACACAAAAGCACAATCAAAATTTTCTCAGTAAAAAACA
Organism: Mythimna albipuncta; assembly: GCA_929112965.1. NCBI lineage: Eukaryota > Metazoa > Arthropoda > Insecta > Lepidoptera > Noctuidae > Mythimna > Mythimna albipuncta. Next base: position 17,846,830 of record OV815979.1, on the reverse strand, counting down.
AAGTAAGTCGTAATAGGAAGTAGTCTAAGAGTTCGTGGAGTATACAGTGTTCTCACATTTACAATACAAAAAGAGGCTATATGTATAAAAAAAAAGAAAAAACAGGAATAATATAATAATTACAACTATCAGTAAAATATTAACAAAATAAATTACTAACAAATTTATGACAGTTGAAATAAAAATAAAAATATTGCAAAAGCAATGTGTCAGAGAAAAAAAAAATGTATATATAATTATTAAAACAAAGGTGGAGCAGTTAATAGACAAAATATTGATGATTTACCAGGGGGCCACATGTGCAGAGGTAGTCATTGCCAAACAAGCGTGTCCTCGACATAGTCTTTAACCTTGTAATATGCTTTTTCGGTTAGGACACGCTTGATATGACTTTTGAATTTTCCCTCACTAAGTTCTGTTACCGCCTTTGGCAGCTTATTATAAAAGCGAATGCTGTTAACTAAGAATGACTTGCTAGTCTTAGCTAGTCTCCATTTGGGTAAGACAATTTCGTGTTTACTACGTGTATTTTTGTTGTGAAAATCGCTTCTGATTTTAAAGAGTCCTAAGTTTTTACGTACATACAAAATGCTTTCCAAGATGTAAAGAGAAGGCAGAGTAAGTATATCGATTTCTTTGAATTTATTTCTGAGGGACTCGCGAGGGCCCATTTTATAAATAGCCCGGATTGCTCTCTTTTGTAATATGAAGATTGAGTCTACGTCAGCTGCAGGTCCCCACAGTAAAATGCCATAAGACATAATACTGTGGAAATAAGCATAATAAACTAACCTAGCTGTGGCTACATCTGTCAATTGCCTTATTTTTCTTACTGCATATGCAGCTGAGCTTAGTCTTCCCGAGAGAGTTCTAATATGAGAACCCCACTGCAGTTTAGAATCGATAGTTATACCTAAAAACACTGTTTCTGTAATAACATCTAGTTTTTTGCTGTCAAGAATTAGATTGACAGATGGTCGTCAGTCGTTATTATTATTATTATTATTATTTTGTAGAATTCTTGACACACACACATTAGTTACACAATCACGATTTATCAAGATCTATCAAAATAGTTTTTTTTTTATTCGAATAAGTGCGCCTTCCAGTACGCGGTTGCCATTTCCAAACCTTTTGACCCCATCGACTATCTGTTCTGTGAGCACTGTGTCTTGCTACTGCCGCTTTTGCCAAGGAAAAAGTTAGGCAGATTTAATGGCAAGAGAGTAAAGATAAGTCTAAACAATCTCTAAGCACTTGATAGGCGAGATAGCGGCCGTCAAACAAACGGGGCGTGTTATTACATTTTAACAAGTGTAAATCAGGTCAGGCGCAAGTAAACAATACCTGTCATAGATAAGGATGTCATATTATTTATGACCCCGAATTCAGCGCTTGCCTTTTTCCGCTACCGTTGCAGAGGGGTGAGTTAGGAGCTGATAGCGTTTTGAGGTTGCTGAAAATGTTTACTATATAATATATACCAGGTGTAAGGGATAAGTCTCTGGAAACTTTAAGGGCTTGCTCAGTAGACGAAACTGAACAATCATCAACAAGATTTTTTTTCCTAAAACAAAAAAAATAATAATTAGCTTCTCCATACAAACTGTCCGATCAAATTTATAATCTTGTATGAAGAGGGCGTTTTTTTTTCGTTACTGGAAAAGAAAATTTATTGAAGGTGGTTCAGTTTTGTCTATTAAGCAAGTCTATAGTCAAACTAGCTATTCGTTCTAGAGTAGTCTAAAAACTGCTTCTTTTAAGCGTTAAAAAAACTCACAAGAAGATTAACTCCTTTATCGCAGTTTTAAGGTGGGAAATCATACAATTACTTATCTCTTGCTCTAGGAAGGAGCGCGAGAGCTATCCAGACTTTTACTGACTGAAACCCACTTGTGTTCTTCTGTTGCCTTTTGCGTTCTAGAACTTTAGGTTTCCTTTTCAGAAATTCCCTGTGACCCTAGCAGGGGTCGGTCCTGTTGGACCCACCACACATTAGGAATAACTCTTGAATCGTGGGTTCTTTTACAAACATGTAAACACATATACAAGATACCTACATCCAGAGCACCTATCTGTAGTCCATAAAAACATTTATTCCGTGGGGAAATTGAACTTGCGATACACAGCGCCAATTGTTCAACCACTGTTCCAACTGGACCAAGAATTTCATCAAGAACACCTATAAAATAGGAACAGAGAAACCTGGAAGTACACAATCAACTTTGTAACACTACTGCATTGTATTTTTCAGTGTTTGATTTTACTTTTGGCTTCCACGTAGCGTACAACACATTATTCGAATTCCTATTCTTACAGTACATTTTGATTTACAGTGTTGAACGATTTACGAATCAACTTTATACAAACAAAAATTTGAACTAGAAAGGTAAAGTTTCTTGTACAAATCTTGTTGAAATTAATTCAGGATTTTTGATGAAGACTCTCACGTATTATCTCGTCGGATAATGAGGGTGTTCTAAAATGACGTTCAATATATGGCAGTGCTGAGGCGCCAGTTCCAAGCACCTGTCAAAACGCTTCTGTTATTGACCTTTTTTAGACATCAACGCCAAAGTCAAATGTTAGACTTCAATGTCATTGGACATGGTCAGTTCGAGATTCTGATTCAAACTTCTGGCAACTGTAGACGCAGGCTTGCGGACGGCGAGCAATGGTTAGCTCGCCGTCCGACTGACTGGTAACCGTCCGGCCCGAGCCCAAGACGTCGACGGTGCGTATTGTTTCACGCGCGCCTTAAGGAGTTGTCAGCAAACCGTAGAGGCCCAGCAGGGTCGAAGCCTGCTGAGGCCAAGGATCTGCTTCTGAAAGGAAAATTCAGCCCCGGTACGGTACGAAAGGCAACGAAGAAACAGGAGTGGGTTTTTAGTAAGTAAAAGTCTGACACTATCTCCCGCTTCGCCCAAAGGCGCGGAGATGTCATTGGATGACATTTACAAAATAAAAAAATTACTTAAAAAATAAAAAAAACCCGACTGCGTAAAAAAATACTTTAAATAAAAACTGAAAAGAAAAATAAACAAGTTCAGTCCACAGTTCAGCAACAGTCGGGACCCGCATTAGATAGAACGATTTTAGTCTAGATTGTTTTAATGGATCCCGACTGTAACCGGGTAAAAAAAGACGTCAACGTCATGTTTATGTTTTCAAAGGAAAAGATAGCTAAGTGGCGCCGACTGGTAGTGTGAATTTTCGTAAAAACCCTTATTGGATTATTTTACCAAACTCGCTATCACCTATCACTTGTACCACACCCTCCAAATAAATAATTGCTTGCGGCACACAGCGCGCGGCACTTGTTTTATCTTCTGCCGTATGATACGCTACATGCTACATGTAACATGTTACACGCTTCATATGCAAGTGCTTCCGTTCTGAACTCCGCCAGAATTTCTCTGATTATATTTTTGGAGATTAATATTGGCCATTTTTTTTTTTGATGAGTGATGTTTGGGATTGGAATGCAGCTGCTATTTTGGCGCAGTGGTATCGTTGGCAAGGCACATTGCTCGCAGAACACAGTCGATGGGGACGATAGGTTCCGGAATGGTGAACACATACCAGAAGAGGCAACGTTGGAAGGCCTCCCACAAGGTGGACCGATGAACTGGTGAGGGTCGTGGGAATATAGATTAAAAAATAACGAAAAAATATCTTTAAATCTATAATAACCTTGCATATTTAATCGAGATAATATTTAAAAAAAAACACGTATTTCCTAGATCAAATTGAGTAAAAAAAAAAAAAATGGTTGCCTGTAAAGTCGGTTTTACGGGCGAAGATTTTACGTGACAACGTCTTTTTTTTTCCAACGCCAAGAACGTTCGAGAAAGACAAAGACAGAGACACAAGCATGCGCCGATTCAATGCGCCTAATTCTCTAGTGCTGCGCGCGCGGCAGACCGATCATAGTTGAGTGGGAGAGAGACGCAAGGCATTCGGCGGGCCTCTCTCTCGTTCGGTGACTCATCGTAACGTTACCGAGCGTTACACTTTTTCATAAGTGACTCCCAGCCGCAACCTAATTTAAGACGTTGTCACGTCAAAAAAACTTTACCTGTTTGTAGTGTCGATTTCACTACACTATTATAAAGAGGTAAAGTTGGTTTTCTTTTGTTTTTTTTTTCTGTTTGTAGGAGGTAATCTCCGAAAGTGCTGGTCCGATTGAGAATTTTTTTTTTTACCGACAGAAAGCTGCTTTATTCCTGAGTGACATAGTTTATATTTTAAGTAGGGCGAAGCCGCGGGCAAAAGCTAGTAAAATATATTCGAGCGAGTGATGGAGTTATCGAATGACAACATAGCTTTCAGGATCTTTTAACGTTTCGATTTTTAGTCACTAAAGAAAAGATTGACACTCCTCGCTCCTCTCAGAGCGGGAGAAGCAACTTGCTGATTTTCTACCTAAAAGAAAAGACTTTTATCTGAAACATTTTCACCACTTTTCCTATTCAGATTGTAATCTAAACAGCTTTCAATGCCGACTCAAACTAAGTTTTATTGCCACAACATGAACACACCCTGTGCGTGTCTACAGGGTGTTACTCACATACTATTAACTTCCTGGTTCCGTATCTTTTCGGATTTAAGGGGTGTGTGAAAAATGGCGGATAATCTGCCTTTAGAAGGCTTAATTGGGCAGTCTGTTTTAATTATTTTGTAACGTGGATAGTGTGGAGAGTGACTTTATGAGTTTTAGATTTTGATATATGAAATTGATTTGAATTCTTTTTGATTCCGGAAAAGGATAATTTATTATTGTCAGTCTCATGCTTGACAGTAGTAGCAATATAAAGCTCGATGACCTTAGTAGAGCTTCCGAAAGAGTGGGTCTTATAAATGATCACGGACAAAAACAATGTCATGGTAAATAACCATGTAGCACTCCGATCAAGATTGGAGACTATACATTCGAAGTTACGGACGATTACGTTTACCTGGGATAGACAATCCAGTCGGGTAGGTCTAATTTCGAGAAAGAGCTTAATCGTCGAATCTGACTCGGCTGGGCAGAGTTCGGAAAGCTGCGAGATATGCGCGTCCAACATACCACAGTATCTCAAGACGAAAATCTACAACGAGTGCGTGTTGCTAGTGATGGCATATGGTACTGTAAAATGGATGTTGTTCGGCTGAAATATATGATGAGCAAAACCGTAGGAGCCCCGCAGGGACGAGTCCTTCTGGAGACATGGCTTAACTTCTGAAAGGGAATTATCCGTGAATATAGAACGTAAGGCAACTGAAAGGACATAGATAGATAGATAGAAAGATGAAAAATGTATTCGTTGCAACAGAAAAACAACTAAATTATAAAGAAGTAGCACCTAAACCGATACAAACAACAAAAATAAAAATAAATAACAAAATTTTAACATAGGTGTGCCTGTAATCAGTAAAAGTCTGACACTCCCTCTCGCAATACCAAAAGCGGGAGAAGATATTTCTAGACACCTATTCACAGTTAATTTACCAAACCATACAATATTTTTCTGCCGAATACATCCTGTTTAAAACCGTTTAAAGTAATAAATAAGTAATCAAAGTTACCATGAAAAATAAATAGAATCGTGTTAACAATTTCCATCCAGTTCATACACTCGGAACAAACAATCCGTAACATTTGGATACACAAATATTTGCACCGAACGGAAATCGAACATATGACCTTCATCGCAATCAGAATTCACGAAAATATAATCTACATAAATGTTTACTCAATCACTACAAATAACTTTAGCATAACTTCCAAACACGATGTACAAAGGAGAATGTTAAATTGGTTGAAAGCAATCTAAACTTAATAATATAGCATAAGCATAATCAGTCTTTTTAATGTTCCCACTGCTGGGACTAATCCACCACGCGGACCTATTGCGGGTTGGTGAATGTCACATGTCTTCGAATTTTCTGGGAAGCATTGCCATGCCCTCGAGAGGGCGATCGGCGAAGGAGACCTCTCGCGCCGGGCCTTGGTTCAGGCCATGGTCCGGACCGAGGAGAAGTGGCAGGCGATCGCCTTCTGCAAAGCAGTAATGCTAGCGAAGGAGGAGGCCGACCGCATCAGGCAATGGCGCTCTCGCCGCCGCCGGGATTCCGATCCCGATTTCCGGCCACCGTAGACGCGGGCTTGCGGACGGCGAGCAATGGGTAGCTCGCTGTCCGACCGTCTGGTAACAGTCCGGACCGAGACCAAGTCGTCAACGGCGCGCACTGTTCCCGCGCACCTCAAGGAGTTGTCAGCAACAGCAGGGGCCCAGCTGGGTCGAAGCCTACTGCCCCATTATGATGGCACGAAGGAACAGGGTGGGTTTTTAGTCAGTAAGTCTGACACTATCTCCTGCTCCGCCCAAGAGCGGGGGCTGTCATTACATGATTTTCCCACCATAAAAAAAAAACAAGTCTTCGAAATTTTTGGTTCTAGGACCTGTTTCCTTATGATGTTTTCCTTCATCATTTTGAGAGCAGTAGAGATGAAATAGATTACACAAAGTAAAGTCTGACTGGGTTTGATCCCACGATCTACAACTCGTAAGTCGGGGCCGTTACCACTCGCCCTCCATTGCTGATATATCAGACACAAATAATACTAAAAAGCGCATTCATGACTGTTATTTTCGATAGGGTAAGTGGAGAATTAACACTCACATTTTGCCAATTTATTTAATTCTTTCCGTCCGGAAACCGAATCGTCGACGGTGCGTAATGTTTCACTCGCGTCTCAAAAATCAGCAGGGCCGATGCCCGTTGGAGCCATAGAATTGGTTCTGAAAGGATATAATGACAACTGAAGGAACATAGGTGTGGTTTTTGTCAGTAAAAGTCTGACACGGACTCGGCCGTTCCGCCCTAGAGCGGGAGCAGTCATTAAATGATCTCCCACTAAAAAAAAAACTCAACCCCACTATTTTTTCATATCAATATTTTAAATGCTAATTGCTGCTTCATTTTAATATCAATTTTGATGGTATGTTCAGAACAAGTTTGATTTGTGTTACTTGTTGTTTCGTATAAAATATTGTACGTAAAGAAAAGAAAAGTAAAGTATTCATTTTAGACAACAAATACTTAAGACAAACCAAACACAAAAAAAAAAAAATAACATTGTATGTCTGTCTCATTATTGCGCCAAAAAAGATCCAGTTCAAAAACAAAACTAAATATAAATATAGAGTCTGTCTAATAAGTTAAACGACTTGGGTAATTATCAGTATTTAATGAAATCTGATGTAGTCAACACGGGTTCAATAATCAAGGTTGATTAAGAGATAGAGATCATTGTTCACTAACAGAAGAACCTTATGAATAGTATCGAATATAAGTATTTTTTAAATGATCAAATATTATACAAAATTCCCAAGTCGGTCAAGTGCGAGTCGCACTCAGATTTTTTTTTTACACAGTTTATTACATTCTGTGTTTAGTATTTGTTGTTATCGAGACACAAGAAATACATTATCTGTGAAAATTTCAACTGTCTAGCTATCACGGTTCACGAGATACAGCCTGATGACAGACAGACGGACACTGGTGTCCTAGTAATAGCGTCCTTTTGTGTACGGAACTCTAAAAACTGAAACATACGTAATAACAGGTTGTATAACACGTATTTAATATTCCTGAAAAAGGCTCAAATCGCTGAAATATTCTAAAATGTTATTTTAAATCTGTGTTTTTATTCCACATGGGCGGTTTCACACTCGTTAAATGTATAGTACTGAAAAAAAACTGAAAAAACCATTAGGCAATTAACATAAGCGCCCTGTTACATTCAAAACCGTACACTTAAATTTAAGCGTTTACATTCTGGTACAGTCGACAGCAGTAATTTGTGTAAAGAAAGAAAACATATTTGGCACTTGGCACAAAAATTTAATTAAACATAAAAAAAATCAACATCAAAAATCTGTCTCCCGGCTGCGCCCTTAATTTGAAGGTTCTACAAGTCGGTTATAAAGTCAGTATTGTAAAGACTTTCTAGTGAGCGATGAAAATACCGAATAAAAAAAGATAGCAATTTTTTACATGGTTTTTATAATAACAATAATATTCCACAACTATCACACAACGCTGTCTAGTCTCAAGCTAAGCAGAGCTTGTGTTATGAGTACTAGACAACTGATAAACATACTTAGATAAATTACACCCAGACACAGAACAAATGATCATGCTCATCACACAAACATTTGTCCTGAGTGGGAATCGAATCCACGACCTGCGGCATAGCAGTCAGGGCCACTAACCACTAGACCAACAGGTCACTCATGCAGCATGTAGCGGAGATGACAATGTTAAGATGGATGTGTGGGGTGACGAGAATGGATAAAGTGAGAAATGAGTTTATTAAAGGAAGTTTAAAAGTGGCGCCAGTGACTGAAAAGTTGAAGGGGGATCTTTTGTTTTGAAATAGTAATTTGAAAAGGAGGGATGGCTGTTTCTGAAAGAATTTTAAGTATAGATGTGAATGGATAGAAAGAGAGATATAGCCCAAAGGCACCTACGATACAGGAGTAATTCTTAGTGTGGGCAAAAGTCTTTTGATTATGTGTGGCACAATTTATTCTGCAGATTGAAAAGCAGCAAGTTATTTTTTGGTCTTGTTATTCACATAAAAAGTTATTAAAAATCCTTTGGCGTTTCGGGTTCTCGAAAACCACTCTCTATCAAGCTAGCTAGGTTTTGCCAAACTGTCATAAAAATACAAAGTTAGGACTATATTTCACCGGGGCACAATGTCGGCGCGACCAGTTGCGTCCAAAATATGGCTCAGACACCATACAGCTCTATGGTAATTAGTGGTGGCGTAACTAGCGTGGCGGTGCGTCCGAGCTAGTCGCGCCACCAAATTGGTTGCGCAACCAAACGGACACCAGATGAGTATTTCTCTATAGGGTTGTACACATTTTGTTATGCTATGGTGTCCCGGTGAAATACAGTTTTTAGCTACCAAACTAAACACCATACAGACACCAAAGTCGCCACACGTCCGAACTGGTCGCGCCACCAAATTGGTTGCGTAACCAAACGGACACCAGATGAGTAACTCTATAGATTTGTACACATTTTGTTGATAGCGGTGACTGGTCGCACTGCCATATTGTCTCAGTGAAATATAGCTCTAAGCTACCAAACTAGACACTATACAGACATTACTGTCGCCACACGTCCGAACTGGTCGCGCCACCAAATTGGTTGCGTAACTAAACGGACACAAGATGAGTAACTCTATAGAGTTGTACACATTTTGTTGATAGCGGTGACTGGTCGCGCCGCTATGGTGTCCCAGTGAAATATAGCTCTAAGCTACCAAACTAGACACTACACAGACATCAGAGTCGCCACACGTCCGAGTTGGTCGCGTCACCAAATTGGTTGCGTAACCAAACGGAAACCAGATGAGTAACTCTATAGAGTTGTACACATTTTGTTGATAGCGGTGACTGGTTGCGCCGCTATTGTGTCCCGGTAAAATATAGCTTTTAGCTACCAAACTAGACACTTTACAGACACCAGAGTCACCACACATCCGAACCGGTCGCGCCACCATGGTGTCTCGGTGAAATATAGTCCTAACTTTGTATTTTTTGTGACCGTTTTTGACATGCCCTTATCCATACCGTTAACTGTACCAACATAAAAAATTCAAACACGAACTACTGCTTCAATTACAAATGGCAGGTGTTACTAAAATTATTTGTATAACACTAAATTATTAGTGAGATTTACTTTGAAACCTATGATTAAATGGCTCTTGTTCCCTTTACTATGAGGTCATGTTGTCATTACTGTGCGAGCCTATAATTTTAATATATATATATTGAACATTTCATGCATTAGTTGGAATTAATAATAGGTATTGTATGTTGGTTATGTTTTATAAATGATTTGCTTTTACCCGTGGCTTCAGCTGCGTATATAAATTAGCCTATGTCACTCAGGAATAAAGCAACTTTCTATCGGTGAAAAAATTTAGCAATCGGACCAGTACTTTCCTACAATCAAAAAAGCAAACTTTACCTCTTTATAATATTACAAGCAGCCCATCCCGGTTTTGCACGGGCAATAAATATAGCCTGTGTTACTTAGGGTGATTGTAGCTTTGCAATGGTGAAAGAATTTGGGAAATCGGCACAGTAGTTTTTGAGTTTATTCGTTACAAACATACACACACACACACATAAACTACAAATTTTCCCTTTTTATAATATTAGTGTAGATATATTATGTATATATAGGTTAGTGTGTAGAGCAGTGGTGGCCGAGTGGTAACGGCCCCGACTTACGAGTTGTAGGTCGCGGGTTCAAACCCAGCCCGGCGCATTACTTTGTGTAATTTATTTCTTCACACTGCTCTCAAAACCCTGAAGGAAAACATAATGAGGAAACCGGCAAATCGTAGAACTAAAAATTCGAAGATATGCGACTTCCACCAACTGGGCCCGCGTGGTGGAATAAGGTCCATTCCCTCTCCTAGAGAGAAGGCTTGAATCCCAACAGTACAGGTGCATTATAAGGCCGACTATGAGATAGATTAGTGTAGATTGAAGGCACGATAGGCTCAGTGACTGCTACGCCCGCGCCGCCGGTTTGATTCCCGTACAGAAAAATTATTTGTGTAGCCTATGAAATAGTTCTTCCGGGCCTGGCAGTCTTGAGTAGGTACCTATGTGAGTTTATATCTTTGTGAACATGATACAGGAAGACAGGGTGCATATGTCGCAGTAAGATTATGTGTTTTTGGCTTTCCAATAAACCTTCAACTACTTCGGAGTTGACTACGTTGATGGCGGAACAGCAAGATACGAGTACTTTACATAAATAATAGACTAGCAATTAAGTAACACGATACCATGGTGGCAATAATTGGTCTCAATTTTCTTACCACATGACTTATGTCTAATTACATTTACGAGTAGTTATACTATTATTTTTTTTTACTTTTTCTGTCAATTCACAATTTTTATTGAACGTTCTTATAAATAGTTGGGTTAGGCTTTTGTTCAGCTGTAAACGTCTATTGGCTGAAATGATATGTTCTTTCAGTTGCCCTGCGAGTGCCATGACTTTCCAACTCAATAAAAGTGCTGCAATTTTTTTTTTTTACAATTTATGTACACACAGTATACAGAAGAAGATACAATATTATTATAAATTATGTACAAAGGTACTGCTTATTTCATAAAGAAATTTCTTCCAGCAGACCTGGGAAAGGAAAGATCAGAAGAAATGTAGACAATAGAGTGCAGAAATAAGTAAAGAAGAGCTAGTGAAATCTTAAACTAATAAATACTTAAATAACTATATAATTATATACCTTATACTAAAAAAATAAATACACTATAGATATATATATACAAATAAGATTGTCACACAAGAGACGAAAGATATGATTCTTTCCAAGAATCCTATGGCCATTCAAAAAATGCCCTAACCTTAAAAAAAAAACCCTTTAACCTCCAAATGCTCATTTTATTTCACCAACCCTTTACGTCAATGGAAATGGACAGAAACAACGACATTCATTCTTCTATTGATTTTCGAATTCAAACATGGAACAAGCGAGGTTCGGATGAACCGGAAGTCGATCGGTTCACGCTGAATGGAAGTCCATCGTATTAACTTGAAGTCCCTTGAGGCTATCTGTGAATGGTATTTACATTTTATTAGTAATGTATTTGGTCTCCTTTTAGTGTTCGGAATGAAGCTATTTTCTAGATCGTTTTTTTTAGGGTACCGTACCGTCAGAGGGCAACGGAATCCATAGCATCACTCTATTGACTGCCTGTCTGTCAAGACCATTTTTCAGAGAAATCCGTCTATCCTTCAGATCTACTACTCTTTGTTGAAGAGAAAATATCAAACTTATAAGTCAACACAATCTGCAGATAAGGTTATATTTAATAAGTATGTTTTTAGAAATATATAAGTACTAGCTGTACCTGTGACTTCGTTCGCGTGGACTACAGAATTTTGAATTTATTTTTCCTGAAATAAAAGTAACCTATGTTACTCCTTATTACATCAGCTACCTGCCAAAAAAAGTTCCAAAATCGGTCCAGCCATTTCAGAGATTAGCTGGGACAAACAGACAGACAGACAGAAAAAATTGTAAAAAAAAAAATATTTTGGTGTATGTACCGTATATATATTTATGTGCATGTAGTAAAAAACAGTTATTTCAATATTACCAACAGACACTCCAATTTTATTTATAGACCGCTAAAGTTTTAATCGTTTTAATCCCGTGGAGGGTCGATCCGGTACATGAAACACTATCGATTTGTAAAGATAAAATAAAAAAAATAAAGTACCTTTTTTTCAAAACTCGTATTAATATAAGCATGTACGAAATTAATTTCTTTAAAAAAACGTCAGCTGAGCAAGTCCCATGACCTGTAGTTAGTTTGTACGCAACGCCGACTACTACCTGCTTAGCTTGGGACTAGACGGCGCTGTGTGCTAATTGTGGATTATTATAATTATCAGCTGGCGCTACCTTAGCCAGCCTAGCCGGCCCACCGTGTCTCCGCGGTAGGCCCCCAAGGAGATGGCGTGAAGATTTCGACGCCTACCTTAAGGATTGACCAGAAGTGGCTAAAGACAGAAAACATTGGAATAACGAAAGGGACTGGGTCTTTGCCCTACAGTAGAACACGACGGGCTCATAATAATAATAATAACAATAATCCCTTCATCCGGGGGTTGTCCTTGGATGCACTAGCATAGCGCATACAGGGATAATCGCCGGTTGGTACCACGTTCCATTAGAAGCAGCTAAAAGGGCCTCTACGAGTTGGTTTCGGCTCCTCGTATGCCTTCCAAAGGTCCAGGACCTCATGGTCCTGAGATAAATAAATGTATAAAAATAATAATAATAATAATTATCATGCCCCATCGCCGTATCTCTACGTTGACGTCGTGGTGGGGCTTGTGAGCTCATAACACGCCTAGTAACATGTCTAGGGTGAGGGGCCAGACCAAGAGAGATACATTAAGTCCACCTTTGTAGCTTTGTGTTGCATGAAGTTTTAATAAATAAATAAGATACAATCCGCACGGCAGTTTTGTGGCGAACTGTTGGGCACCAACGAGCACTGAGCCTGCGTGGTTGATTAAGGCCTATTCCATCTCCTAGAGCCTGAGTCCCAGCAGAGGGAACATTAAAAGGCTGATTGTGCTATGCTAACAGATTTAGCGGACATTTACCTTTTTGGTCATTTATCCCTTATAGGGGATAGTTGCCTAATCCGTATTAATTATGTTTGGGATATGACCCGCAGAGAAACAGGTTATCAATCCCGCATACATTTTGATCGCACCGTACCTTCATTTGCAATCGTACAGCATCCGACACAGTCATCTTACACATGTATATAAAATTGATTTGTCTGTCTGTAATACTAAAATAACACTTTTTTACTGTATGTAGGAAAAATGACAAAAAAATATAAAGAAGACAAAACACTTTCACTTTGGGAAACAATATTTTTGACTTTATCATAAAATGTCACTGAATAGAAAAAATATACATACTGAGTTTTAGTATATGTGAAATCCGAAACACGTGTCTAGTATTTTTATGTAAATAATCTATGTACAAAATTTCATAACTGTATCATGAAAAATCACAAAGTTATAAGCTTTTGTTATGTCAGCAAAAATACATAATCACCGGCCATCCAGGCGACTGAGGGGTTGTTTTGCGCTTGGACCCAACTGTTTGCTTGCACCTATTGCTCGTTATGACTAGCCGTGACCTGTGTTGTATTTAGTATCGGTGATAACCAACTTGTGACCTTTTTAAATATTTTTGGGAAAAATATAACATTGTGTAAATACTATTGGAATCGATTCAGTTATTGATTCTGAACAAATTATATTCAGGTTTTGCAAAAACTAAAAATAACAACATACAAATGCATTTAAAAATTTTCGGAAACAGAAACTTATTTTAAGCTATTGCATAGCTTCTATCGCGGGCCTTGAGCGTGGAGACCGAATCCAGAAATTCCGTAACGAAAATAACCTAACACCCCCCACTCATTTGTTTTTTGAGCGTGGTGACCGATAAGAAAACAAATGAGTGAACAATCAATCAAAATTCAATTCAATGTGTGAAAATGTAACTTCAATTAATATCAAAGAAAAAAAAAAACAAGTGAAAAAAAATACTGCATAAATAAAATAAATAAATAATTATAATTGCATAAGTTGATAAAAATGGTATGCAATAGCTTTACCGCGGCAGTCCCCGAATGCCACACGTCTTTTTATGTTTTTAGTGTGTTATATGTGCAAAATGCTTATTAACTCTCCTCCTTAGCCAAAACCGAAGCGGAACCTTCACTTATTCAATAATACGAATAAACATATCTTTTCATCGAATTTGGTAAGATATGTATTCATTGTTCTATACCACTGATTACATCTCTCCTACATAATTACATACAGCTTGTAATCCCCAGTACCATGTACAGAATACGCTGCAACATAGTGACGTATTGAATGACGTCACCGGTTTCCGAGACCATTTGTTACCGGTGAGGATACATTGACATGCGGGTAATTATGTCGTGTGTTGAGTCGCTGTAGTTAGTGTGGGCTCTGAAATATATTATCGTCATCATTCCAGCGGAAAGACGTCCACTGTTGGACATAGGCGTAGACCGTCCGGTAACCATCCGGACCGAGCCCAAGTCGTCGACGGCGAGCACTGTTCCCGCGCGCCTCAAGAAGTTGTCATCAGCAACAGCAGGAACCCAGCATGGTCGAAGCCTACTGGGGCCGGGGTCTAGTTTCGAAAGGGAGGCTCGGCCCCGGTATGAAAGGCTAGAATGAACGGGGTGGGTTTTTTAGCCAGTAAGAGTCTGACACTATTTCCCACTGCGCTCAAGAGCGGGGGATGTCATTTGGATGATTTTTATCCACCAAAAAAAAGAACTGCCAGTGCCGCAACGAACGGTCCTGTGGATCCCCACAACTCTCACTGGGTCATCGGTCCACCTTCACGCTCCAGAACCTTTTGCCTCCATCAACTATTTGTTCTACGAGCAATCTGCCCCGCGCACTGCCACTTTGTTTGACGATTTTTCAGACTATGTCGGAAATCCTGGTTCTCCTGCAAATATCTTTATTCCTGATGCGATCAGGCAAAGAAATTAGTTGAAGTATAGATGTAAGAATAAATTGCATTTTTTTTTTGCTTACCTGCATAGCGCACTTATCAAAGAACACCTACGAGGAAATTCTTAATAAAATTAAATGTCTACATAAGTTACCATGATATATATCGACAAAATAATTGACTAAGTTTTATCAAGTCACGTTAATGGCTAGTTGCAAAATCGTCATGATTGGAAACTGAATTGACTAAAGACTCAAACAGTGATCGCAGATTTGACATAGAAGAAAAAATACTTCAAATGGCAAGCACCGTTTTATTACACACCATCAAGCTTCCCATAGTACCCACGTTATTTTAGCGTATGTGTAGTGTTACAAAAAAAAGAGTTACAAAAATATACTGTTGAATCTGGGTCGTTATATCAAAATTATAATAGCGGACAGACGAGCCATGTCAGCACACGAAGCTTCAGTTTTAACAAGGTCTGTGTCGTAGTAACATAACGTTGGCTGGTACGCTGGATTATGTATTTTTTTGTTTTGTGTGAGTACGTCATGATACATTAAGCACTACAGACACAAATTGCCAATAATTCTGGTAAAGGTTGCGGGTACAGCAAGTCAACGACCTTACAGCCGACGTATATCTGTCAACACATGTCCGTAACAGGCGACGCATGTCTGTCAACACATATGACTTATAGGTCTGATGTAGGTCATCATCATCATTTCAGCCGAAAGAGATTACAGTTGGACGTAGGCCTCCCCCAAGTATCGCCATAATGGCCGGTCCTGTGCGTCTCGCATCCATCGGATTCTCACGACCCTCACCAGTTCATCGGTCCACCTTGTGGGAGGCCTACCAACGCTGCGTCCTCCGTTCCGTTGCGTTCCGTTTTTCGTTATTCTGGTCACCATATAATAATTCCCAAATAGTCTCGACCGATCAGAACGCAGTGCCTCGCTCCCCTGTACCAAGCAAAATCAATCAGAACGCAGTATCCTGCTCTTCCGACCCTCGGCTAGTTGACAGAATTGTTTTAGTGCGCTAGTTCAAGCATGAGGCATTTAGTGGCTATAAGGTCGTTGCAGCAAGTGAAGTCATAAAACCTGGAAGCTTCATCGATCTCCTGGGAAGCGGCCGCATAAAACATTTTGTTCTGGGAGTACTCCAGAATGAACATTCACGCACCACACGCATTGGACCTTCGTGGTAGATTATGGCCTGAGTGCAGTGAGGGACAAAGGAAGATTGTAACGATACATCTGGCCTCAAATGCCTTTGTACCTAGAGGTATCGATAAGTCTGATTGTGCTAATGCTTATAGCTGGTAAAAAACAACAAGTTACTAGAAAAACTCCACTAGTTTTTTTCGAAACACATCTTGGATCGTCATTAGGTATATAGTTACAGGGTTATTTGTAAAACACTAATAACCTTGCAGGACTGTCTTACATCATAAGCAACAACTTTTAATCTATGACTTTTTACAAAACTATACATTTACCAAAAACAAACCTTCAAGATTACGTTGTTCTATCTAAAAAAATTCAACTCTATATTATACCTACCTATGTCTACTAGCCGATTCGCACTTTCTTCCGCTATTGTACTATCGCTTGCTTCGTATATATTTTTGTATTAGTAACATAGTCCAGGGGCCCAAGTCTGCTATTTTTATAAAGTCGTAATTCCAACACGATTCCATTGTCATTTTGTTAGAAGTTCGTAATCTGCTCATTCATAATTGTCGTCCACTGATCGGTCAATGGTCTCGTAATAGAGTTGTGGTAGAATGACAATATCGAGCTTATTAAAAGCATTGACTGCACAATGACGTTCTAATTGTAGGTCACAGATCAAAGGAACTGTAAATTTTTTTGCAAATTACCGCTTACGTCAGATATTCATTTGCCAATATGTACGAGATTACCATTGTATGCCACTGCTTCCAATGGAGTGTCAGTGGTTGACCATTGGAAAGTCATAATGACGCCATTATATTAGTAGATTACCAAAACTTGTCAAAATCGACAATTATGAAATCAATGATGAACCATTCTGACACTATTGTAATAGCAGACTTAAGACCCTGAGAAGTTGGTAGTGTTTTACAAATAACCCCTATATTATGTCCTTCCAGGAAATAACACTAGTACTAACAGAAAGATAAGATAAGATAAGATAAGAAAATTCATAGAAACCTTTCATAGTAATACATCCTAAAATGATATAAACAGCCTTTTGAAATCGCATTACCGCTTTAGAAGTTAGCTAGATAATCTAACCATCTGAGCCGGAATATAAAGCAACGGTTCAGCAGTCAGATAACTTGCTCTGCCGCAGACCAATAATACGGCGGGTCAACTTGAAAGGATTAATTTGAATAAGAAAACAGTGCACCTTGCTGCCTGAGTCGCGTAAGACTGTATTACTACGAATTTATAAGTAGTCATTTTGTGAATACTTGAAGAAAATTGCGATTTTAAAGCATGTTCCTTGTGAGAGTGAGCGTTATAAAAAGTAGAGACATACTTACATAAATATTGTTTAATACATTTATTCGAGAACCTGTTCTTTATCTCTGCTTTCTGCATTTAAGCACTTTCACATTTTCTATTTTTCGCACTAATGTGGAAAAGTGCGACAGCTCACCCCCAGCACAATTTATTACATTTATCGTACTAGGCTGAGCGCCAAGCGGTCCCCACGAGTCGCATGTCAATTCCCGTTGTTTTGTATCTTTGTAAGTGTATTAAAAATCGTCGTTTGATGCAAGTTGAAATTAGTCACTGTAACACTTGGGTTCATAATTCCCTCGCCTAAGAATCGGGCAAATTCCGTCTCGGTCACCATGACCAACTTTCACCACTTGTCTCAAAATGTATCTTTTTTTGAGTTGGAAATGATATAGTGACTCTATCACGCTGGGTGAAGCGAAAGGGAGTGTCAAAATTGTATTAACTAAAACCTGCCCGTGTTCAGCTGCGTAAAGCGCTGTTCTGCCGCGTTCAACGCTGTTCTGCTATGTTCAGAACTGTTTTGCCTCATTCACCGCTGTTTTGCTGCGTTCGGAGCTTCTCAGTACACAATTTTTCGATGTTGTAGATAGAAGTACAATTGTATAAGTGTAGCAAACGTGTTCAAGACACGTCCTATTCTAGACATATATAGCTTATTCAGCCTTTCCAGTGCTGGGACTCAGGCCTCCTCTCTATGAAAGGGAATGGGCCGTGATGAAACACGCGGGCCCAGTGCAGATTGGTGGATGTCATATGTCTTCGAATTTTTGGTTCTAAGACATAGGTTTCCTCACGATGTTTTCCTTCACCGTTTAGAAAGCAATGGCGGTAAAACAAATTACACAAAGTAATGCGCCTGGCTGGCTTTGAACCCGCAACCTACAACTCATAAGTCGGAGCCGTTACCAGTCGACCACCACATTCTAGACTTATAACAACAAAAACATGTAAACACACTCAATATTGATTTTACATTGCATAATAAATAATATTTTAGATCCGAATCTGACGTTTGTGTAACGAGGTATTTAACTCACGTCCAACGAACCTTATTACATTGAAATAGAGTTCGAAATCGTTTGCAAACGATATTATCGATAAGTATCTTGGTAATGAGAAAATAGGAGAGGCAATTTTCCGCTTTAACCGGTATAAATATGTTTATGTATCCAATCGTTATGTATTAGCGGATTTCGTATCTTATTGGGGATATATTTTTGTTTATTTAGTTATTTTATTAACAATGATTGCGTGTGAACTGGAGTGTGTAAGATTGGATGCCTTAGCTCTGTTTCTGGGTATAAGTGGACGGCAATTTCCTGTATAGTCTGCAATATTTTTACAATTAATAATGATATAGTTCTTTTTGAAGGCCCGTGGAATTCTTCTCGAGCATTGCGAGAGAGTAGCGTTGGAAGACCTCCTACAAGCCGGACCGATGACCTGGTGAAGGTTGCGGGAAACCGATGGATGCGAGACGCACAGGAACGTTCGTTGTGGCGACGCTTGGGGAAGGCCTATGTCCAACTGTTGACGTATATGTGCTGAAATGATGATGATGACCGCAAGAGAGTTAATTTAGAACCTGAATAAAGCGAGGAATTCAAGCCGCCCAAGATAAAGTTTTTTTTTTTTAATTGATATAAACTGGTGCTTGACTGCGATCCCGGCTGATGGTAAGTAGCGATGCAATCTTTGATGGTGAGGCGCACTAGTTTATTAAGAGCCTATTCACTCTAGCCTTGACACTAGACACCCAAATTATAATCAGACGAGAAGACCGCAGCAGGCAAACTGTTCCAGTCCTTCGACGTACGCGGTATAAACGACGAGGCGAAACGCTTAGTCCGGACCGTAGAGATTTCAACAACGTAAGGGTGAATTTTCGCCGTACGTCGGGTTGTCCGATGGTAGAATTGCGATGGCGGAATCAAGTCATGCAATTCCTGCGCACACTCTCCAAAATGCATCCCGTAAAACACCGAAAGGCTGGCTACCCTACGCCTGTGCTCAAGGCTTTAATAGATAGCTTAATCCCTGTGCTTAAATATTCTACTTTTTTCACCTTCTATTCTGTGACATAATTAAAAGACAATATACTGAAACTAATTATATGTTAGAGAAATATAAGTATTATTTACAACTTTATGTTAACTATCCGATGATATGCGGGAATCCGACTGGTCGTTGTGGCAACGCTTGGGGGAGGCCTATGTCCAACAGTGGACGTCTTTCGGCTGATATGATGATGATGATGTAAACTATCACTCGACAAGTTTTGAAATTTGAAACAAACAAAATTCACTTTTAGACTACAATTACCAAAATATTATTTTTTTAGTTAGTGGCCGGTTTGACGGTTTTATCGTTCCAAATTCAAATCACATCTTGGGAATTTTGAATAATTTTTAATCATTTAAAAAATACGTACATATATTCGATACTTTTTTTAAGGTTCTTCTGTTAGCTAACCAAATCAAATCAAATCAAAGCATTTATTTCAAATAGACCATTTACAGGCACTTTTGAATAGTCAAATGTCGGTCAGTCCAAGAAAAGTAAAGCTAAATTGCACGTTTCAAAGAGTAGGTCTCTATGGAGAAGAACGTGCAAGAAACTCCATGGACACTCTTTTAAATCATATTATGTGTTACATATAATGTTTGGTTACATATTACTTGTTGCTTCTATCAATTTAACCTAACCATGATCTCTATCTCTTAATCAACATTGATTATGGAACTCGTGAGGACTAGATCAGATTTCATTAAATCCTAATAATTACCCAAGTCTTTTAGCTTATTAGACAGACTCTACTGCATTAGATCTCTAGGGACGTCTGCTCCTTCTGTTACAGCCATAGGAAACGACCAATTTGGAACTGTGCACTAGCTTCTGACGTTTTATAAGTGCCCATGTAGGCCTATGTGAAATAAAAAACTTTTGAATTTGAATTTGAGCAGAGTCAATAAGCCCTTAAACAGAAAGAAGAGACTCTGCTTCATGGTTAAAATACGCTTTATAAAAGACAATTTTATCATTCTACATATTAATAATATAATAGCTATAAACACAGTCGTTTTAAATTACAACGCTCTAATTATTGTCAAGGACAAAGAAAACCTATTTTATGACGAAATAACCCTTTAATAATATCAAATATCGTCACGGTCGGTACTTTCGACCTCGGAAGGATAACTTCGCACTTCAAAAATGAAAGGCGTAAAGTTGGGGTTAGGGTGTGTGTACACGAGCTACTGAAATTTGACGGTCCTGAGCAATATTGTGGAATCATGAAGTCATGACGATGTCAAGCAATTTTTTGTATTTTTTTTGACAAGCCTGCTTCATTGTTGACTACATTATCATTTAGGTACTGTCAGATGAAATAATATTCAAATAGGAATTTGGTTTTTTTTTATAGATGCTTAGATATGCTCGATATATACGCATTAAAAAAAAAATTCCCTGTGCTGAAATAGGATTGTATACTTAATTTTTCCTGTGATAAGTTAAGGTGTGTAATATAGTATATAATAATAATCTAAGATAGGTTCGCATAATAACATTAAAGAGTTAAACATACACTTCAATTTTATCTACACTAATATAATGAAGAGGTAAAGTTTTTTTTTGTTTGTACAAGGTAATCTCTGGAATTACTGGTTCTATTGTTAAAATTCTTTCACCAATAGACAGTTGCTTTATTCTTGAGTGACTTAGGCTATAATTTAAATACGCGGGTGAAGCTGCGGGCAAAAGCTATTTAATAATATAACACCATTTTTTCTCCCATGCATAAGAAGTATTAATTGAGTTCGGCGAGTCAAAACAATTGTTTTTTTTTTTTAATTGAGATAAACTAGTGCTTGACTGCGATCCCACCTGATGGTAAGTAGCGATGCAATCTTTCATGGTGAGGCGCACTAGTTTATTAAGAGCCTATTCACTCTAGCCTTGAAGACACCCAAATTATAATCGGACGAGAAGACCGCAGCAGGCAGACTGTTCCAGTCCTTCGACGTACGCGGTATAAACGACGAGGCGAAACGCTTAGTCCGGACCGTAGAGGTTTCAACAACGTAAGGGTGAATATTCGCCGTATGTCTGGTTGTCCGATGGTATAATTGCGATGGCTGAATCAAGTAACCAAAAATAAAATAAAATTAATTATTTTTTTTATTATTATTATTATTTAATATAAAATTAAAATTAATCGAACTGCTTCTAACTAAAATCAGGCAATATATTTGCTGTTTATAAATTAGTGAGTAAGGTTTTAGAGCCCCAATAGTTGATAAGGTTCAAGGTAGCTTTACTTGTATTAGGTTACGATGGGGCTGGCATGGTCTTACTGTGACCAAAAGTCCCTCTTTATTCTTTATTGTACACAAAAAAAAATAAAAAAAAAAACAGGACATTTGATGTAAGTACATAGGCGAGCTTAACCCACCACTGGGTTTTCTTACAGCAAACCATGTGATTTAAAATAAAATTTTGCATTTGAGGACCCTTGAATATGTACAACAAAAGAAAAAAAAAACATATAAATTAATTTTAAATTAAGACCAAAAATATACTAAACAGACATATACAGCACACTATACATAAACATAATATATACAAGTCCCTAAAATGAAAGATAAAAGAAAAAAAAATATGGTTGCCGAAAAAAAAGTTGCCCGTGTGTTACCAGCTTTAGAAAACTGACACTCCGTTGCCGGCGCGGATTAACGGACGAATATTATTAAATAATAAAGTAGACTGATTCAGGGCCGCTGCCGGGGCCTGAATAATTCTCTCTGGCAAATTCCCCGTCTGGCATGGTATTGATGAAGTCCTAGCTACATGGAATTTTCTGGAATGGTGATTGCTGTTTGCGTAATTAAAGAAAAGGGTTTTTTTTTAATGTAAGGGGTTCGGTTTGCATGTTATTTTAGTTAGTTATAGAGTGACGGTTTTTTTTTAAGGTTATAAATCCTCTAATAATATCTTTCGCTTTAGGGTGGGGCGAGAGGGCGTATCAGACTTTTACTGACTAAAACTACAACTGTGTCCTTCAGTTGTTCCTTTGCTTTCTAGGACCGCGAGTAGACCACCCATTGCTCGTCGTCTACAAGTCCGTGCCTGCCGTGGTTGGTAGTCGGGGTCTGGGGCTTGAAGATAACCGTTTCCTCTCGCGTGCGGCCGGCTTTTTAGCTAGCATTACTGTGTAGAGGTATGCAGAACAGGGTATAAAGTCCCACTTACCTCCGTTGTAAGGGAAAGATTCAACTAGTCGGAGGTTTTGTCTAATCCAGGCAACTGCCCCATAGATAATTTCAGGCTGTTCGAATCACTTGGAGAACTGTTGCGCGAATGCAGGATCGAATTTTAGTTCCTATATGGCGGCATAAATGTCGCCACAACTTCGGACTGGATTTTTTGAAAAAGAAATCCGTGGGCTTAGATTTCAAAAGGCCACTGATGGGTACAGGTGTGGTGATAGTCATTAAAAGTGTAACGCACCTTCGCGCTACACCCTAGACCGGGAGAAATCATTGCCACTCCTTAAAAAAAGTACTGAACCCTAACAACTATAATGACTAGCTTTGTTGACACCTCAATGGCCCGCTTTACATCGAAGGACTGGAACAATTCGCCTGCTGCGGTCTTCCCAACCGATTATAATTTGGGTGTCTTCAAGGTTAAAGAATAGGCTCCTTATAAACTAGTGCGCCTCACCATCCAACGAATGCATCACTGCTTACCATCAGGTGTATTCGCAAAAAAACTGCACTATGTAACAGTGTAATAAAATGATTTTTCGGAAGCTAAAATTGACGACCATATTGAAAGTGTTCACAAATTGTGAACGTATTGTATATAAAGCGCAACAAAAGGGTTTACGCCCCAGTTGTTATGACACTGCACGAACAAAACGATGTTAATTACCTTTTAATTAAAAGTATGTTTCACCGATATAATCTATATTTTATAATGGATCGTGTGTGAGTTATAATATTATAGTTTAACCGCTACAAATGTGGTATACAAAAAGTTAATAGTAATGTAATAATATTCCACAACTATCACACAACGCCGTCTAGTTTCAAGCTAAGCAGAGCTTGTGTTATGAGTAAACAGACAACTGATAAACATACTTATATTTCTAAATATATACATACATGAAATTACACCTAGACACAGAACAAAATATGATCATGCTCATCATAAAAACATTTGTGCTGGGTGGGAGTCGAACCCACGATCTCCAGCCTAGCATTCAGGGCCAGTAGCCACTAGACCAACAGGCCAGTGAACAAAATAAATAATTACAGTACATAAAAACATCCGTTTCCCATACCTTTCCACTGTCAAATGCAGACTGTTACTAAATTAAATATTATAATCACTTTCCGATTAATTTTAAACCCACCTCAATTTAGTTTGGGATAAGTTAAGTTTTCAACGAGCACAATAACATTTTGACGAAGTTACTTGTGTTACAAATAGGTTATTTATTTACCAAAAATATATAATATATAATAGATGATCAAACAAGCTTCCTGAAGAGAAGTTCGATCATTATTGTCTTGAATTTAATGGTCGTCTTATACGACGCCATTCTGTCTTTTTATTCTTTTTTGCTAGTTTTCTAATCTTGCTCTTGTATATTTATTTTGGGCATTACGTTTCGGAATTTTTATCAATCGTTCGTTGCCCCGCACGAAAAAGGAATGAAGAATATGACAGTAACATCAAAAAAAAAACTCTAAAATTGTGCGAAGGTTGCCCGTAGGATAGAGGGACTACCTTGTAAATTAACGATATCTGAAGAATGAAGCGACGAATATATAATTCATTTTATAATGCTGAATACTTTGTTTGTTCTACTTACACACTCTTACGGTGGCTGTTGGTCGAATCTTCATTTCACAAACCTTGGTCCCAGTATAATCTTCGACCCTGCTGGGTCACTACTGTTTGCTGACATCTCCTTAAGGCACGCGTGGAACAATACGCGCCGAGTATAATAGACAGTCGGACGACGAGTTACCCGTGGCTCGCAAGCCCGCGTCTATGGTGGCAGGAAATCGGGGTCAGAATTCCGGGTGCTGGGGCGTGAGGTAAGCTGTTCTAACACGCGTGCGGTCTCCTCCTTCGCTACCATTACTGCTTTGTAGAAGGAGGCGACCGTCTGCCATACCTCCTTGCTCCGGACTATGACTTGTACCAAGGTCCGGAGCGAGAGGTCGTTGCAGCCGATGACATGGTGGTGCTCCATTCAAGTGGGGCTTACCGCCACCGTGCTAACCCAATAGTGACACCTGGGTGTTTCTTTCGCCAAATTTGGTGCATGAACCTCCTAAACTTACCATGTCCGGTGAGGACCTGCGTCATACGGAAGGTGAGGACGCCATGACGTCTTACCAGTTAGTAGTCAAAGAGAGGGCTTACCTCCATAATTATGTCGTGCACAATACGCTAAAAACAGTATTATAAAGCTAAAGAGCTACTTTGAATGCGCTCAACTCTGGAGATACTGGTTCGAATAGAAAAACTCTTCTAGTCTTGGTAGCCGTGAAGGCTGCGGCTGTAGGATATATAACATTACTTTATATTTTTGTAGTATATACGAAACACGAAACAAGTGTCTAGTATTTTTATGTAAAATAGCTATGTACAAAATTTCATAACTGTATCATGAAAAATCAAAAAGTTATAAGCTTGTTATGTCAGCCAAAATACATAGTCACCGGGCCATCCAGGTGACTGAGGGGTTTTTTGCACTTGGACCCAGCTGTTTGCTGGCGCCTCATGCCCGCTATGACCTACCCTGACCTGTGTTTTACTTAGTGTCGGTGGTGTCCAACTTGTGACCTTTTTAAATATTAAAAAAAATATATACAAGGTGCAGTTTTAAAACTGCACAATATTTTAGGAGGTGGTAATAAAACTCTTAAATAATCATGTGAAAAAACGATACCTGGTCAATAATCAGTAATACTTGTTATTTTATTTTTTAATTATACTAAACTAATTCGATTGATCGATGGCTGCGGGGGCGTGGCTAGGGTGTGGCGTGCGGGATGATGATTGGATGATACATTATTTATGAAACTATCGTTGCGAGTTAGTGTGTGTGAAAACGCCCTTTATTTTTCCGCGTTTGTGTGTGTGAAAGAAAGCGCTGTTATAAGGCAGGTATCAGACTGGCTGCTTTTTAAGAAACGTAGTTCACACATACCGATTTTAATAAAAAAGAAAAAAAAAATCCTACTCATTTATTATTGATTCGGGTCGAGAATCACTAACATAATTACCTCCTGAAATATTTTGCAGCTTCAAAACGACACCTTGTATATTGTGATGGAAAAAATATTGGTATCGATTCATTTACCGATTCTGAACAAACTTCTCGTATATTCAGGCTTCGCATATATAAAAAATAATGATGTATAATAATACGCTATAAATCATAGAAGCGGAGGAGTAACCAGGGCCGCGGGTGATGCCGCGGGGGACAGCTAATGTCAAACCTAATCAGCAAACCGTAGGGGCCCAGCAGGGCCGATGCCCGCTACAACCGCGGGAAATTTCTGAAAAGGAAACCCGTAGTTCTAGTACGCAAAGGGCAACTGAAGGACACAGGTGTGGTTTTAGTCAGTAAAATTCAGACACGCCCTCTCGCTCGAGCGGGAGAAGTCACTGGATGATTTTCACCCTTAAAAAAAAGAATGTCAAAAATAATATATGTTTATTCAAAACTTTGAAGAGCTTAACACAAATCGTTAGAAGAATAATTGACTTTTGATTCGAATTTAATGTATTTCACAACCTCTGGCGTAGTAGTCGGGGCTACTAACAACTAAGCCAACAGGTAAGTCATAATCCAGTGGATAATTAACGTAACGGTTGACTGGATGTCATCATCGTCATCATCATCATATCAGCCGAAAGACGTCCACTGTTGGACATAGGCCTCCGCCAAATGTCGCCACAATGAACGATCCTGTGCATCTCGCATCCTTCGGATTCCTGCACTTTGTAGGAGGCCTTCCAACGCTACGTGTTCCGGTGTGGTCGCCATTTCAGAACCTTTCGGCCCCAACGGCCATCTGTTCTGCGAGCAATGTGCCCTTCCCATTGCCCCTTAAGTTTGGTGATTCTTTGTGACGGTAACCTTAGTTCTTTTGCGGATATTCTCATTCTTGATCTCGATCACGAGATGAAACTTCGAGCATAGACCTTTTTATTGCCCTTTGGATGACTGGATGTTATAAAAGAAAAAACGTACTGTGAGGCAATACCCAGAAAGAAAAAAAAAGACGTTTGGCACTCGGGGACTGCCGCGGTCAAGATATTGCATAGCAATTTTATCAACTTATGCAATTATAATTATTTATTTATTTTATTTATGCAGTATTTTTTCCTTTGTTTTTTTTTCTTTGATATTAATTGAAGTTACACTTTCACACATTGAATTGAATTTTGATTGATTGTTCACTCATTTGTTTTCTTATCGGTCACCACGCTAGGTTAGGTTATTTTCGTTACGGAATTTCTGGATTCGGTCTCCACGCTCAAGGCCCGCGATAGAAGCTATGCAATAGCTTAATAAAATTAATAACATTAAAAGTAAAACCATGTTCGTTTCTACTAACCATCAAGATGTATGAACCGATTAGATAGCCATGTCGCTACTTCGTAGCAGACAGATTAGTGTCATGGCTACGCGTGCTACGCTCGTAGCACGGCGTAGCAGATTGCTACGAGTCAGTAGATTGGTCTATGAACTTTTATAATGTGGACATACATTTTGTACGTAATGTTTATTTTACTTGGCTGATTAGTTTATATGTCAACTTTCAAAAGGGCTACCGTGGCTCTGGAAAGGGAAACTGAAGGAACATGTACGTGTTTTAGTCAGCAAAAGTCTGCTTTTCCCTCTCGTTCCCGTCAAAAACTAGTTCTAAGTAAACAAAGATCACTCCACCTAGAAAGAGAGAAGTTATTTAGAATATAATAGAATAAATAGCATTTATTTGACGCAGGCAATACAATAGGCAACAAAAAAACATATTAAAAAAACTGAGCAAGTGCGAGTCGGACTCGCGCACTGAGGGTTCCGTGCAAACTCCAATTCCCGTATGGAAGATTTTCGAAGCCGAAAGACGTCCACTGCCGGACATAGGCCTCCCCCAAGCGTCGCCACAACGACCGTTCCTGTGTGTCACGCATCCATCATATTCCCACGATCCTGACCAGGTCATCGGTCCACCTTGTTGGAGGCCTTCCAACGCTGCGTTTTTCAGTACGTGATCGCCACTCCAGACCCTTTCGACCATCTGTTCTGTGAGCAATGTGCTCTGCCCACAACAACTCAAGCTTGGCAATAATAATAACAATTTAAAAAAAAAGACGATTTTTAATCCATAATATTTGTTATGAATCATGATTAAAGATTCCTCCCTCCGTTAAAGGTATTTTATCTACATGATATTAATTAATGCCGTAATATTTACGCATTCTTTTAAACGTAAACGATACAATGAAAACTTTAAACGCCCTCATTTGTTTTCCTTGCATTTTAATTGTTCGACGATATTCATGGAATGTAAATTATTTCATTAATTTATGTACATCAACAATATTTAAATTATTCGGCAGCCTCCAGTTATTTATACGGTTTGTTTTTTGTTGAAATAATAATATTTTATGGAGATTTTCGTAAGAAAACTGTTATTTATTCTCAGTCATTAAAATAAGTCAAGCGGTCAAGCGCGAACCTATCTACACTAAATAATAAAGAGGTAATGTTTGTTTTTTTTTTGTTTGTAGGAGGTGATCTCTGAAAGTGCTGGTCCGATTGCTAAAACTTTTTCACCGATAGAAAGCTGCTTTATTCCTGAGTGACATAGGCTATATTTTATTGAGGAATGATATGAAAAAAAAGGGAGTTAGTGATAGTTTGACGGGTGACAGGACAGAATGGAAGAAAGAAACGTGTTGCGCCGACCCCAAGTAATATGGGATAAGGGCAGGAAGAAGAAGATAGGCAATATTTTATGTACGCGGGCGAAGCCTCGGGCAAAAGCTAGTTAACAATAAAAAAAGTAATATTGATTAATTTTTTATTTAATTAAAATTATCCCAAGGTAACATACTCCCGGAATAAAAAGTAACATCATCAACATCATCATTTCAGCCGATAGACGTCCACTGTTGGACATAGGCCTCCCCCAAATGTCGCCACAATTAACGATTCTTGCGTCCCGCATCCATCGGATTCCCGCAACCTTCACCAGGTCATCCGTCCTTGTAGGAGGTCTTCCGAAGCTGCGTCTTCTGGTACACGGTCACTACTACAGGACCTTTCGGACCCAAAGGCCATCTGTTCTGCGAGCAGTGTGCCCTGCCCATTGCCCCTTAAGTTTGGCGATTCTTTGTGCTATGTCGGCAACCTTGGTTCTCCACCCCGCCCCTTCGTGCCTTCATACCGGGGCTCGAGGTACTCTTTCGAAACTAACCCTGGCACCAGTACGCTTCGACCCAGCTGAGCCCCTGCTGTTGCTGAGAACACATTGAGGCGCGCGGGAACAGTGCGTGGCGTCAACGACTTGGGCTTGGTCCAGAGAGTTACCGGACGGCCGGATAGCGAGCTACCTATTGCTCACTATCCGCAAGCCCGCGCCTACGGTGGCCGGAAATCGGGATCGGAATCCCGGCGAGGGCTTCAGGGTTTTCTTTCGCACAACCGGTGCAGGAAGATACTATATGAATGCATCACATAACACTTTCACCCCTCTGGCTTTCAGTAATAACAGGAACAACATTTTTTCAATCCAACATTATTATCTTAAAACGAAACCGCACGAAATTTTATAATAATATAAACATCAGATGTGTAACTGGCCCAACGAAATAAAACCACGTCGAAACTAGGTCAGGTACAGGTAAACAATCGGTTAATTTATTTAAGGAGAGTCCACATCACAGATAACACGTGTAATGTGCATTAACTGCAAGTATTTAAACAGTTTCGTGATGTGGAATCGAACGGTACAAAGACATTATTTTATATTATCATAATATAATAATAGTAATAAATGAAAGAAATAATAATAATAACTTGTGCTAGCAGCCGTTTTTGAGCCCCTATTTGTTGAGTGTCCAAGTCACCCCCTGCCTTTTTATCGATAGATATTAATGACATGCGTGCTAAACAAAATATTTTTCTTTCTTTCTTTCTTTTCATGTTCAAAAGCCATAGCCGGCCTATACACCGCTAAATTTTAATCGTTTTAATCCCGTGGA
Source organism: Mythimna albipuncta (assembly GCA_929112965.1). Classification (NCBI taxonomy): domain Eukaryota; kingdom Metazoa; phylum Arthropoda; class Insecta; order Lepidoptera; family Noctuidae; genus Mythimna; species Mythimna albipuncta. The sequence continues at coordinate 17,816,863 of OV815979.1, read as the reverse complement.
GGGTCGAACCGGTACCTACATGAAACACTATCAGTTTGTAGGTAGTAGTCGGGGTTGCGTACAAACTACCTACAGATCATTGCACTCGCTCAACTGACGTTTTCTTACAGAAATTAATTTCGTACATGCGTAAATTAATACGAGTTTTGAAAAAAAGGTACTTTATTTTTTAATTTTATCTTTTCAAATCGATAGTGTTTCATGTACCGGTTCGGCCCTCCACGGGATTAAAACGATTAAAATTTAACGGTGTAGTTCCTGGTGACCAGTCCACTAAAGACTTAAAAAACCATAGCCTTATAACTTAGTTTTCCATCGCAATAGTTTCTCATCATCATAGGGTTAGTCCTTGGATGAACTAGCATAGCGCGTACAAGGATAATCACCGGTTGATGCCACGTTCCATTAATAGCGTCTAAAAGGGCCTCTGCGAGTTGGTTTCTGCTCCTCGTACACCTTTCAAAGGTCCAGGACCTCAGGGTCTTGATATAAATAAATGTAAAACAATAAATAGACGAGAAAGCTGAGTGTGAAAGCTGAGAGACATAAGCAAATTAAGTATATTGATTTAGCTCGCGTGGTTGTCGACATGTGGGAAGTGGATAGAGCAATCATTGTGCCGATAGTCGTAACGGCCAATGGCCTAATAGCCAAGAGCCTCGAAAAACATCTAAGGAGGCACTCGTTTGGGCTGGTCCAGAAAGCAGTACTCCTGGACACGGCGCGCATTGTTAGGAGATTCCTCTCTCAGGAGCCCTGATCACCGGTAGCTTGGACCCTGTTTCCGATGCCGGCGAGCTACTTTTTTTTTTTTTTATATTTTAGAATGTTTTTGATTGTTGAAGTCGGTATGCATTTAAGTGGAAGTTGCGGAATCATTTTGTACACCAATAGCAGAATCGTCTCAAAACTTCTGTCCTTACTTTATATAAATATATATATATATATATATATATATATATATATGTAGTACATATATTATATTAAATATATATGTATGTGTATTTTATCTATAATTATATATATTTTTACTCTTGTTTTAATACCAAAATTTTCTTTTTGTGCGCCTACCATATTGTCTCTTCACCACCCTAGGTTGACTGGTAGAGAATGCCTAAGGCATTAAGTCCGCCTTTGTACTTTTTGTTGCATAAAGACTAAATAAATAAATAAATAAATGTTTAAATATTTAAATAACAGTATAAAAATGGAATAATAATAATTCTATTCCTAAATTAAACTAGTGAAATCATCAGGCTTGTTCGTTACTTGTAACTGATATCTGAACATACAAACGATATTCAAATAACTGACTTTGACTTTAATTGTAGCCCTTTGTTGTCCATCAAGTGTCATTACCACAATGTGTAGGTTTAGGCACCGATGTCAAATGTCAAAGGTTCTTTGACATTTAAGTAGTGGTGTTGGATAGTGATTAGTGGTTTGAAAATTAGTGGTGTGGTTATAAAAACAGAAAGTTGGATAGTGTCAAGTGCGAGCCGGATTAGCGCACCAAGGTGAAGGTTATTTAGGATTTCGTACCTTATAAGTTAAAAACGGGTCCTTTATACGATCACTTTGTTGTCGGTCTATCTATCTTTCTGTTTGTCAAGACCCTTTATCTTGGGAACGCGGTGAGGAATGGATTTGAACTTCAAACCATATATTCAAATCTGCGGTCTCTTGAAGCCGGGAAATCAAACTTCTAAGTTAACGATGTATGGCCGTCCGGTAACTGTCCGGACCAAGCCCAAGTCGTCGACGGCGCGCGCTGTTCCCGCGCGCCTCAAGGAGTTGTCAGCAATACCAGGGGCCCAGCCGGGTCGAAGCCTACTGGGGCCAGGGTTATCCGAAAGGGCGCTCGAGCCCCGGTATGAAGGCTTGAAGGAACGGAATGGGTTTTTTAGTCAGTAAGAGTCTGACACTGTCTCCCGCTCCGCCCAAGAGCGGGGGTTGTCAAAAGATGATTTTTCCAATCGGAAAAAAAATTTAACGATAAAAAAGATACGGCCATTTATACGTATGTCGCAAAAACCTATCTTTAGGCACTCTCAAAGGAATCACAATTCATAGAATTATGAAATTTGGCATAAAGCAAGGTCTTATAGCACAGGTTTAAGAATAAATCTGAAAACTTTATTTTTTTGTTGTTGATACGCACGCGCTTGACCACTATCGTACCTGATGGAAAGCGACGATGTGGTCGACGATGGAGTGTGCTTATCTAAAAGTAATCTATTTACCTTTGACTTAAATATTCTCTGGTTTCTGTTTAAGTAGACTATTTTAAATAATGTTTCCTGATAGCTACAACCCGGGAATCTTTAGTCGAGAGTGAATAGGTTTCTTCTAGGTAAGAGCGTTCCATCGTCGACTGCATCGTCGCTTTATTAGATGAGATAGCTGTCAAGCGCGAAACTATCAACAATAATTATTTAAAAAAAAATGTTATGTTCATTTCAAGTATTTTTTAGGGTTCCCTACCCAAAACGTAAAATGGACCCTATTACTAAGACAAGCTGTTGTAGCTGACAGTTGAAATCACAGATAAACAAATACTAAATACAGAATAAATTAAATATTTAAGTAGGGCTCCAATACAACAAAAGTGATTTTTTTTGCCGTTTTTTGCTACGGACGGTAAAAAACCCTTCGTGCCCAAGTCCGACTCATGCTTTGGCCGGTTCTTTTAATATAGCTGATGGGTGTGTACTTAGCTCGCCGTCCGACCGTCCGATAACGGAACTCGGTCTTGACGACCGAGTTCAAGTCATCGACGGCACGTGTGTTATACGCGTGCCTCAAAAAGTTGTTAGCAACCGTAGGGGCCCAGCAGGGTCGAAGCCTACCGGGACCATGGGTAAGCAATCCTTGGAGCCCTGGAACAATGGCAAAAAGGAACAGGAGTGGGTTTTTAGTCAGTAAAAGTCTGACACTATCATCCGCTCCGCCCAAGTGTGTCATTTAGATGATTTTACAACCTAACGAAAAAAAATGGGTGTCTACTGTATCTTTAATAAATTAGTTTTATAGTAAGCAGCTTAGCTTATGTCTCTTGCCAATTTGCGAATAAATTAAACACGAAGTAATTTCTCAGAACGGAAATTGTATGTTTCATGGAAACGTTTAGTTTAAGCGTTCATTATAATTTATTATATTATCATTTTATCTTAGGTATTTTTCATGGAAACCGTTCCTTCTAAATAAAGAGTACAGAGAGTATTAGAGTATAGTAGTTTTACAGGAAACTTCTTTGTGAATTCTATGTCAATCTTTCAGAGGTTGATAGGGCTTTTGAATGTGAACAACTTAGGCTGCGTCTTCATTGAAGCGAAGCTAGGTCTTAGCGCAGTGAAAACTAGCAATTGTTTTTTTATTGAAGTGGAGTGGAATGTCTCGTCCTGTCCGGTAGCTGTACCACAAATTTTTGACGCATTGCATTTTAAAACCAATAATAGGGTTTACAGCTTCCAACTTTAACGGGTTTTAACTCTCTTTTTCGCTAGCCGGACTGACATTTAGTACGTCATTGGAAGGCACTTGACAAGTCTACCTTACCAACTGTGCCGCCCCACCCCGTAACCTCTGCTTCATGCCCTTCGTTCGGCTCCACAGCCTGTTCTACTCTATATTGTCCAGCTCAAGACCGCGTGTCCATACATTTTGACTGGCCTGTTGATCTAGGGGTTAATAAACTAGTGCGCCTATCAACGATTGCATTATTGCGTACCATCAGGGGCCCAAGTTTGCTATTTTTATAAATTCGTCGTTCCAACACGATCACATTGTCATTTTGCTAAAAGTTCGTAATCTGCTAATTCATAATGATCGATCATTGATCGGTCAGTGGTATCGTAAGAGAGTTGTGGTAGAATGATAATATCGAGCATATTTAAAACTAATAACTGCACAATAACGTTCTAATGGTAAAACACTGATCAAATAAACTGTCAAAATTTTAGCAGATTACCGCATACTTCAAATATTCATTTGTCAATATGTACGAGATTACTATTGTATGCCACTTCTTTCAATTGAATGCAAGTGGTTGACCATTGGAAACTCATAATGACGCCATTATATTAGTAGATTACCAAACTTGTCAAAATCGACAATTATGACATCAATGATAGACCATTGTGACACTATTGTAATAGCAGACTTGAGGCCCAGGTGGGATCGCAGTCAAGTACTAGTTTATATCAGATAAAAAAGTGCGCTCAGTATAAAGAATTTTTTTTAAGTAAAAAAATATTCCAACGCAATATACTCCGGGATTTAAAAAACAAAAATCTATGTGCTATTATACTACATGGTCTACCCGGGTGCGTCCCTTTCTTTCTTTTTTTTATTTTGTCATGAAAAAATGTATAAAATAATAATATAAATACTGTATAAATGTAATATGTTAGTCTTATGTTTACGCCTTTCCCAGCAAATAAAGTATTAGTCTTTCTTTCTTCTTTTATCACCTGTACAACCGTTTGAACGTGAAGGAGTATCATACATACACACACACACACATACAAACTTTCACCTCTATAATATTTAGTACCTTAATGTAATTATACGAGAACATCTGTAAAAAAAACAGTGTTTTGTTTTCATACTTCAAAATGAATGTAATTTTTTTACTTGTTTTATATTCATGAGTATTTTCACATTCAGTTTTTCATTTTTCTGTTGGCAATCAGATTGTACACCAAAAGCGTATTCGTTCAAGAATTAATTGACCAGGTAATTCAGTTCTTTTTTTTCACCAATATTGTCACCGAGCTGTGCAAAAGTTTCCACCAATTCTTCAGTTCTTACCTTTTTCTAACCAATCGGGCTATGCTTGGATTTTCCTTGTGTGATTATATCAGGAATGATAATATCCGTGGGAGAACCAAGGTCACCGATATAGCCTGAAGAATTGTGAAACTTAGGTGGCAGTGGACAAGGCACATTGCTAGCAAAACTGTGGCAACCATTAACCAGAAGACACAGCATTGGCCTCCCACAAAATAGACTGATGACCTGGTAAAGATCGTGGGAATCCGATGAATTCGAGAAGCATAGGATCTGTTGTTATGGTTACATTGTTTATATTGCTTATAGAATAGATGGTCGAAGGGTACCGAAAGACGTAACGTTGGAAGGCTTCTCATAAGGTGGACCGATGAACTGGTCAGAGAATGGGATAGATGCGAGACGAACAGGACGGCTTGTTCTAGTGACACTTGGGGGAGGCCTATGTCCAACAGTGGACGTCTTAGGTCGAAATGATGATGTTGATGATAAACCATCAGTAAGGAACGTGTTCTCTTTCTTAGCGTCTCGATGGCAAAACCCGTTCCTTCAAGCCTTCATACCAGGGCTCGAGCGCCCTTTCGGATAACCCTTGCCCCAGTAGGTTTCTACCCGGCTGGGCCCCTGCTGTTGCTGACAACTCCTTGAGGCGCGCGAGAACAGCGCGCGCCGTCGACGACTTGGGCTTGGTCCGGACAGTTACCGGACGGCCGGACAGCGAGCTAAATACCTGTGGTACCTGTACCTAAATACTAGCACTACCGGTTCCTAAATACTATCGGTTTGAAATACTATCGGTTTGAAATCGCATTAAGTATTCACAGATATGTTTGCCGATGTATTTAATAACAGTGTTGGCGCTGTTTTGGCTTGTTATACCGACAGTAGGCTTCCTGATACATAATGTATGACATAATGTCGGTACTAAGATGTATCGATTGGTTATGTTTCGTACTCGTTCTTGGTGATATTAAACGGGTTTTTGAATCTTTTTTAAAGAGTGAATTTCATTAAATAGTTCCTCCTGCTTTGGAAGGAAAGGAGTGTTATTTTTTACGTTTCAGGGTTACGTTAACTCTCTTGAAGGAGTAATAAACGTACACAGTGTTAGAAGGCCTTTTAATAAGTGGGCTATGACCTGGGGCACAAGTCTGCTATTTTTATAAATTCGTCATTCCAACACGATCACATTGTAATTTTGCTAAAAGTTCATAATCTGCTAATTCATAATGATCGGTCATTGATCGGGCAGTGGTATCGTAATAAAGTTGTGGTAGAATGATAATATCAAGCATATTAAAACCAATAACTGCACAATAACGTTCTAATGGTAGAACACTGATCAAATAAACTGACAAAGTTTTAGCAGATTACCGCATACGTCAAATATTCATTTGTCAATATGTACGAGATTACTATTTTATGCCACTTCTTTCAATGGAGTGTCAGTGGTTGACCATTGGAAAGTCATAATGACGCCATTATATTATTAGATTACCAAACTTGTCAAAATCGATAATTATGACATCAATGATAGACCTTTCTGACACTATTGTAATAGCAGACTTGAAGCCCTGGTGAGGGTCGTATTAATCCAATGAATGTGAAGTCACAGGACTTCAACAACAAAACTTTTTTGGCAGTAGGAAATTATTTAATTCCTTTTCCCTTTATATGGTTTAGTCAGACTTTTACAGACTAAAATCACAAATGTGTCTATCAATGTCTTTTTGCATTTTAGGGCCATGAGTTCTATTTTAGTAAATCTCCCTAGCCCTAGCGGGCATCGGCCCTTTTTTATGGTGGGAAAAAATCATCCAATGACAACCCCTGCCCTTGATCGGAGCGGGAGATGGAGAGTGTCAGACTCTTACTGACTAAAAGACCCACCCCGTTCCTTCTAGCCTTCATACCGGGGTTCGAGCTGTCTTTCGAAACTAACCCTGGCCCCAGTAGGCTTCGACCCAACTGGACCCCTGCTGTTACTGACAACTCCTTGAGGCGCGCGGGAACAGTGCGCGCCGTCGACAACTTGGGCTTGGTCCGTACAGTTACCGGACGGTTTTTTCTAGGACATGCCGGTTTCCTCACGATATTTTCCTTCACCCTTTTGAGAACAGTGGTAATCAAATAAATTACACAAAGTAATGCGCCTGGCAGGGTTTGAACCCGCGACCTACAACTTTTAAGTCGGAGCCATTATCACACAGCCACCACTGCTTTCATACGTGCGTCCATGAAAATGTCAAGGTCTTATTCAGACTTTTATGAAGAAAAACAGCCCCCAGCCCCACCAGAATCACTTAGCAGTTCAGACTCATAAGTAAAAACTGAACGGCACTTCATCCGGTCCGTAACTAGATAGCGTTCGTTCCATTTCCGATTCGCATACGGCTCATGTTTATTCACACGGCCCGGAACGGCCGCAAAACGGTTCGGCCGCAAAATTATGAGCAAAGAAACGTGTATAGACTGTATTCATGGTTTGCGCCAAGGTTCCATCGTTTTCATAAGTCTTCTGAGTTTCCTTTTGAATAATATTAGGTGGTAATAGGTACTTTTTTAGGGTCCCGTAGTCAAAGGGCCAAACGGGATCCTTTTACTAAGACTCTGCAGTCCGTCCGTCTGTTACCAGGCTGTATCTCTTGAACCGTGATGATTAAAGAGCTGAAATGTTTCTGCTATAGCGAAATGTGCCTTGAGCACAGACGTAGGGTAGCCAGCCTTTCGGTGTTTTACAGATTGCATTTTGGAGAGTGTGCGCAGGAATTGCATGACTTGATTCCGCCATCTCATTTGTTGTTGAAACATCTACGGTCCGGACTAAGCGTTTCGCCTCTTCATTTATACCGCATACATCGAAGGACTGGAACAGTTTGCCTGCTGCGTTCTTCCCGTCTGATTATAATTTAGGTGTCTTCAAGGCTAGAGTGAATAGGCTCTTAATAAACTAGTGCGCCTCACCATCAGCGATTACATCATTGCTTACCATCATGCTTATCATCAGATCACAGTCAAGTACTAGTTTATAACTGATAATTTTTTTTTACTAAAAACCAGAATTAAATAAATATTTAATGGTGCACAAGGAAAGCGATTTTTTTGCTTGTTTTACGCTACGGACGTTACGGTGCCCTTTGTGGTCACGTTCCACTTGCACTTGGCCGGTTTTAGATAGTACTAGCTACTGCCAGTGGTTTCACTCGCGTGAAAGTAAATAATAGAGCAGTGATTCCTAAACTTTTCGATCTTGTCACAATTATAACCTATAAGCAGTCAAGGAAGGAGTGCAGCTACGTATTCGTGAAAAAAAAAATCAGAAACAGTCCATGGAAAAGGAGAGGGAAGCTGAAATAAAATGGATTGTGTGAGGAGTGGTATGAAAGAAAAGGGAGTTAGTGATAGAGTGACAGGACAGAATGGAAGAAAAAACAAGTTGCGGCGATCCCAAATAATACATAACAAGGGCAGAAAGGTGATGATGAATTCAGTAGTACATGCATTCTTTATTACAATAGTATAGATTGTGTAAGTATAGTTAGATAAGTATGTTATCCAAACTCCAAACTAATATTATAAATGCGAAAGTAACTCTGTCTGTCTGTCTGTCTGTCTTTGCTTCACGCCTAAACTACTGAACCGATTTATGTGAAATTTGGTACAGACATAGTTTGGAACTTGAGAAAGGACATAGGATAGTTTTTATTACACAAAATAAAATAAAAAATAAAATTTATTCCGGATATACAGCGCCATCTATTGGTCAAGAGTCGGCATCAATTCAGTACTGAAAATTCATCGGAAAAATGTAAATAAATAGTAAAAAGGTATGAAAATATAATATAATACAACTTTTAGTACAAAGAAAATGCTCTAACGAAGTATAGATAATTCTATTAGTACTATATGTCGAGTTGGTGATCGCGCAATGGTGTCGATTGTTACACGAGTTCGGTTCATGTTTAAATCTGCCGGAAGTCACTATTCCACGCGAACGAAGTCGCGGGCAAAAGCTAGTGTAAAATAAACTACACTCAAAACTATCCACATACACAGATAAGCAACAAACCCATCACTGCTTCACTCAGATCACTACTTAGTACACACACACCATGCTACTAAAATACGTCTCAAAAGCAAGCAGCCCATTTGCTGGCTCCATAAAATGTAATGATTTCGTAACGATCCCAGCACTCGATAAAACGCCAGTGTAGATGTACCCTAATATATATTTTTAAAAGGAAAAAAGAGTGTTTCACGATTGGCGTAAAGTTTGTGCGCTGGTAAACGATCTTGTCTGCATTAGTGATGGTGGGAAGTTGTTAATTTTTTATGTGCTTTTTTCTTTGAAATTGCTGAGTTAGTTTTGATGCTGTTTTTTGACGAGCAGTGGATAGCTCGCTAACCGGCTATCCGGTACGAACCACGCCCGAATCGACAGCGCGTAGAGTTCCAAGTTTGCTTCAAAAAACTGTCAGTAAAACTGCGACTGCGGATACGTTTGAAGCATCAGTCTTTCAAATTCCGCGGTCACCTGTGGCTCTAGAACTCAACATCAAAAATATGCCTAGTGGTACTTACGTTGGCAACAATGGAATTTTTTTTTATACAAATTTTGATACCTTATACCTCAGTTGGAGACGAACTTTCAAAGATGCTTCCTTATGCGGTGTCTTGACGCTTCAATGCTGCGGCATGGGAAGCGATGTTGCACGTAGGGAACAAGCAATTAATACTCTAGTGGCCTCCGTGATGATAATAGTGAACGAGTCTAAAGAATTTTCACTTCAAAAAGGAATTATAATTATAGGTAGGGAAAAATGGAATGTAGTGGATTTCAAGATCTGTTGTGCAAAGATTAGTTCGATGCTTCTGCTAAGTTAAAAAGAAAACCTCTTCAACACGATAGAAGAGAACTATTGAAATAAAAAGACTCGACTGTAATGGTGGTAGACACGCTAGCACAAATAGAAACTGTGTCCAACTGAACTATAGAATAAACAGTAAAGTGCAGAAGGTCAGCAGGCTTAGACAAATCTTTTCAATACACTTACTCATAATTGACTGTTTTTTGCACCAGTGCGGAAAAGTGCGCATGATCGCCACCGTCATAATTTTATTAATTAAGCTGGGCTCACATCGAGTCTTGCGTCATCATCATCATCATCATCATATCAGCCGAAAGACGTCCACTGCTGGACATAGGCATCCCCGAAGGGTCGCCACAATGATCGTCCCGTGCGTCACGCATCCATCGGATTCCCGCGACCCTGACCAGCGATGCTATTCTCCAAGTAAACAGCCTTGAGCGCAGCGCTGGCCAGAGACGAGTCGAGAGCGCAGTACACTGAATTAACGATCTAATGTACAGGCATATTCGGTTGTTAATCCAATGTACCTATTTGGATTTCGTCACTGCGACCAGCGCTGCGCTCAAGGCTGTTTTCTTAGAGAATAGCACGCCAGGTCATCGGTTCACCTTGTTGGAGGCCTTCCGTCGCGCGTCAATCCCCTTTTATTTATGTCTTCTCTGTTTTTTTATTCTTAGTGCCCAGTTTGAATTTCAAATAAACTTGTTCCATGCACTTTCGTTCCAAATTCAAATCTCATTATTCTCTAGAGATCGGCCATACTGCATTATCTCCCTAGCGATAGAATGACTTGCTTCAAGTGATGTTTGAATGACATTTAGAAGGACATTATCGAGCAGGTGGTGTAAAAAAATATTTGATTCATGCTGGAATCAACCATCGCTTAACCACATCGCACAACCACCACCACACAAACCATATCTTTTAATTGTCCATTTTTGTTTTCAGTATAATTACAGAGTTGGTCTTCTGCACTTTTCTATTACGTGGCTAAACTATGTATCACATGTGGCCAAGAGAAATTGCATTGAAGTAGAAAAATACTCGTTATTTTGTAACTTTAAATCACGCGTGATTTGCTCAAAAGGGTGGAAAGAGGTGTATAGCTGTTCTACAGTAATTTTGATACGTGAATACTTTTTACTTCTACAGGCATGTCGGTCTAGGTTAGTAGCCCTGACTGCAAAGTTTTATTATGGTATTCACTACCGTAATGTTTGTCGAGAAGGACGACTAATAACTTAGAGTATTAAACCAACACTAATACTGAAAAATAATTAGAATCTGTTACATACTGTCTCATATTCTTGTTACATACAGCCCAACGCATGGCTGTGAAAAAGATTGCATGTAGCGGAGATGAGAATGTTGAGATGGATGTGTGGTTTGACAGGAATCATCATTATCCTCAACATTATCATTACTATCATCATAATTATCATCAACATTATCATCATCATTATCATCATCATTACATCATTATACAGCCGAAAGACATGCACTTTTGGACGTGTAGGTCTCTTCCAAGCTTCGCCATAACAACCGATTTTGTGCGTTTCACATCCATCCGCCACCCTTACCAGGTAGACTGATCACCTTGAGGGAGGCCTTCCAACGTTGCGTCTACCGGTACGAGGTCGTCACTCCAGAACCTTTCGGTGCCATCGACCTTCTGTTCTGTGAGGAATGTGCTCTACTCATGCCCCTTGTTTGGCGAGTCTTCAGTTTATGTACGTAACATTTGTTCACCTGCAGATATCTTCATTTCTGATCCGATCATGTAAGGAAACTCCACACCCTCCTCTCCACTGCTCTTTGAGTGGCTTTAAGCCTTCTGATGACGTTAATTTTGACTATCACTTTTAAGAGCCTTACATCATCATTGGCAAAACGCACTGGTTATAGACTTTTGTCTTGAGAGACTGTGGCACGCTTAATGGCTTCTTCACACCCCATAATATAATATAACATAGCATAATCAGCCTTTTAATGTTCCCACTGCTGGGACTCAGGCCTACTCTCTAGGAGAGGGATTAGACCGTACTCCACCACGACCCAGTACGGGTTGGTGAATGTCACATGTCTTCGAATTTTTGGTTCTAGGACATGCCGGTTTCCTCACGATGTTTACCTTCACCATTTTGAGAGCAGTGGTGATAAAATAAATTACACAAAGTAATGCGCCTGGCTGGGTTTGAAACCGCAACCTAGAACTCGGTAATTCGAGGCTGTTACCACTCAGCCACCATTGCTCAGCTTCATACTTTAAACAGCAAAGATACAACCACCCTACTACTTTCAAACCTCTCTCCTCCATCCAGCCCCCTCCATCAGTATTATCATCTCCTAAATAAGCTGAGCGACATATTCTTATATCGTTTTACAAATGGCCGTCGTTCATTCGCCCTAAGCGGGACATTACTTCAGCGGCGATTGCCCACAGCAGATGTTCTTAATACTTATCGTCTTGGCTGAGAAAATGGTTGGATGGTAAATGGGTGCATGGATTTATAAGTGTGTTTTGACAGCTTCAGCTTTGGTTTAATTATTGACATTTGTTTTAAGCTATTGCATAGCTTCTATCGCGGGCCTTGAGCGTGGAGACCGAATCCAGAAATCCCGTAACGAAAATAACCTAACACCCCCCACTCATTTGTTTTTTGAGCGTGATGACTGATAAGAAAACAAATGAGTGAACAATCAATCAAAATTCAATTCAATGTGTGAAAGTGTAACTTCAATTAATATCAAAGAAAAAAAAAACAAAGGAAATTAAATTACTGCATAAATAAAATAAATAAATAATTACAAATGCTATGCAATAGCTTTACCGCGGCAGTCCCCGAGTGCCACACGTCTTTTTTTTTTCTCTCTCTAATGAAACCTCTATATTGCTGTCACCTGGGCTCAAGTAAGTAAAGTAAGTCAGACTTAGAAAGAAGTAACCCTTGTCATTATTGTACACATAAATTCCCTGTGCCCTGGCCAGTTCACTTAAGTTTGACGAATCTCTGAGCTATGTCGGCAACCTTGGTGTGGTAAGAGTTGTCAGCAACTATAGCCCAACAGGGTCGAAGCCTACTAGTGCCATGGGTCTGCTTCACAAAGGGAGGCTCGCCCCGGTATGAAAAGCAACAAAAGAACAGGGTGGATTTTTTAGTCTGTAAGAGTCTGACACTATCACTATCACGCTCCGGTCAAGGGCGGGAGATATCATTCGGATGATTTGACTCACCGAAAAGAAAACCTTGGTATTGCCACGTTGAATGGCAATTTTATCCTTTGGGTAATGAATGAGCCAACTTTCTATTCACACAAAGGTAACGTAGCTGAATATATAATTTATATTACCATCAATTCATCTTCTCAAGTTTCGCAATATCTTAACTCCAATCACATTGAAAATGTTTACGTTTTTCTAACAAATGTGTTGGCTTACACCGCACCGGTTCAATCGGCATCGTATAAAGAGAATCGCATCGATACCTCCACGAGTAAGATAACATTACCGAGGGAGATACGAACTTGTACTGCGTCGAAGATGTTGGAAGTTTGCTAAAGAAATTACAGGTTTAAAAGCCAAGAGAAAATTTTGTGATCGGTACTTGGTGGACATCCCACCCATACGCTCAAAATTGGTTGTCTAGGTAACCCTCGGGGTCCTAATACGCAAGGTAAAGAAGAAACATTGGAGTAGGCTTTAGTCAGTAAAAGTCTCACACACCCAGAGCGGAATCTACCCTAGAATGGCTGAAGTCATTGAATGATTTCCCAGCAAAAAAAAAACACATACGAACAAAATGTTTTGGGAACACATTCGTTGTGCGCAAAGCTAAAGAGCGGAATTCCCTGCCGGAGTCTGTGTAGCTATAACTTGGGGTCTATAAGTCAAGAGTGAATAGGTTACTTCTAGGCAAGCGTAAACCATCGTAGACGAGGAGCAGTGGCAGGCGGTCGCCGACTTCTGCGAAGCAGTAATGCTCGCAAAGGAGGAGGCCGACCGCATCAGGCAACGGCGTTCTCGCCGCCGCCGCCGGAATTCTGATCCCGTTTTCCGGCCACCGTAGGCGCGGGCTTGCGGACAGTGAGCAATGGGTAGCTCGCTGTCCAGCCTTCCGGTAACTGTCCGGAACAAACTCAAGTCGTCGACGGCGCGCACTGTTCCCGCGCACCTGAAGGAGTTGTCAGCAAGAGCAGGGACTATATACTATATACAGGGTTTATCCGAAAGACAGCTCGAGCCCCGGTAGGAAGGCTAGAAGGAACGGGGTGGGTCTTTTAGTCAGTAAGAATCTGACACTATCTCCCGCACCGCCCAAGAGCGGGGGTTGTCATTGGATGATTTTTTCACACCATAAAAAAAAACCATCGTAGAACACATCGTCGCTTTCCATCAGGTGAGATAATAGTCAAGTGCGGCTCGCAATTTAAAAAAAAAGTCTGAGAAATACTTGCTACTCAATTTTCATAGATAAAATGCAAAATTATTTTTAGCTTTGTATTTTATTGTCTTTGTTATTGCTCAAACCCTAATCAAACGAAAGAAAATCCACAACAGCAGTCTAGATTAGTAGAGACAGTCTCATGATCCTTCATCGATTTAATTGACCAACAATTCGTGACAATGCACTAATTGTATCTTTGTTCGGCGGATATCAACAGCTCAGAATAGAACACAGTAGAAACTAGTATCTGTGTTAGACTGGCCTGTTGATCTAGTGATTAGTAACCCTGACAGCTAAGCCGGAGGTCGTCAGTTCGATACTCACCCAGGGAAAATGTTTGTGTGATGAGCACAATCATTTGTTCTGTGTCTGGGAGTAATTTATCTATGTATGTGTTTAAAAATGTGTCAGTATTTTTATTAATTGTTAAGTACTCATAGCACAAGCTCTGCTTAGTTTGAGACTAGATGGCGTTGTGCGATAGTTGTGCGGGGTGCCAGCTGAAAATCGGCGCTGGGTGTTTGACGCCCAGCAATTGCTAGGTTAGTGACCCTTTCGGTTCAGGCACAGTCACTGCAACTGTATTGTATGTCTGTACTCTTTTGTTATTATTATTTTATGTTGTTGTATATTGTGTTGCTTGCGCCGAGTAAATTTTATTCTATTCTATTCTATTTTATACTATATTATTATAATTAACCTATTCTGAATAAGTGATAGGACTAAAGTATTTTATAGATATTGAGTGACAAATAGGTTGATAAGTGGTAACCCTCCTTATATGAGGGTGATAACACACTCACATAAGGAGGTATCAAAGGCTTCTCAAGTAGGAGATATCAATGGGCGGAGCATCGCCGTGGCCTCGTGGGGACGATCGGCGCTCTCGCGCCGGACTCTGGTTGAGGCCATGGTCCGGAGCAAAGAGGAGCGGCAGGCGGTCGCCAACTTCTGCGAAGCAGTAATGCTCGCTAAGGAGGAGGCCGACCGCATCAGTTAACGGCGCTCTCGCCGCCACCGAGATTCCGATCCCGATTTCCCAGCCACCGTAGGCGCGGGCTCACGGACAGTGAGCAATGGGTAGCTCGCTGTTCGGCCGTCCGGTAACTGTCCGGGCCAAGCCCAAGTCGTCGACGGCGCGCACTGTTGCGCGCCGTCGACGACTTGGGCTTGGTTCCGCGCGCCTCAAGGAGTTGTCAGCAACAGCAGGGGCCCAGCCGGGTCGAAGCCTGCTGGGGCCAGGGTTATCCGAAAGGGAACTCGAGCTCCGGTATGAAGGCTTGAAGGAACGGGTTGGGTTTTTTAGTCAGTAAGAGTCTGACACTATCTCCCGCTCCGCCTAAGAGCGGGGGTTGTCATTGGATGATTTTCCCCACCGATAAAAAAAGTAGGAGATATCACTAGTCTTGTTTAATTAAAAATAATGACATACATATATGACCTGCAATTGAATCAGTCTTTATCTAGGTATGGTGGTAGTAATAATACCTCAAACTATCTTCACTAAGAACTCCACAACCGCCTGAAAATACAGACTAAAAATACCCACCCAAATCGAAATTACAAAAGCACTGGATTTGCATAAAACCGAATTCAAACGGCCGAATTAAAGTTAGTTCTACACTAAAAAAACTCTTCGTGCGACTACATATTACGAACCGACTAGCCGAATTAAAAGCCCGTGTGTCCCGGCACTTACAAATTGTTCTAACCTCCATATTGGCAGGATCTTTTACGAAGAAATGGCAGAAGGAAAACCAACCATCTAAAGCTGAAAATAAGACTGAATTTTCAGCTTGCAGAGTGTAAAAATAAATTTGCATCAACGCGTCTGAGAACGAATGGAAAACGTCTGTGGTTCTACTTTCTTAGATTTTCCGTGTTGAAATTTTACCAAGGTAAGCTTCGCTAAGGTTTATACCAGTTAAGGTGCCTACAAGAGGATTTAATTCCAAGTTAGCTGGTGATTTCTCAGGGCGAAATAACGAAGGGATTTTGTAATTTCTGAGCCTTTTGCCATGTTTTTGGGATGTTGCAGTGCTTGGAAGATAATTATGATTTATTTGAGGTGTGTTTGTGTTATTGTTTGTCTGGAAGTCTTGAAAAAGTATGTAACACTAGCTTTTGCACGCGGTTTTGCCCACGTACATTTTTTTTTTTTTTTTTTTTTCGATGGGAAAAATCATCTTATGACAACCCCCGCTCTTGGGCGGAGCGGGAGATAGTGTCAGACTCTTACTGACTAAAAAACCCATCCCGTTCCTTCAAGCCTTCATACCGGGGCTCGAGCGCCCTTTCGGATAACCCTGGCCCCAGTAGGCTTCGACCCGGCTGGGTCCCTGCTGTTGCTGACAACTCCTTGAGGCGCGCGGGAACAGCGCGCGCCGTCGACGACTTGGGCTTGGTCCGGACAGTTACCGGACGGCCGGACAGCGAGCTACCCATTGCACACTGTCCGCAAGCCCGCGCCTACGGTGGCTGGAAATCGGGATCGGAATCCCGGCGGCGGCGAGAGCGCCGTTGCCTGATGCGGTCGGCCTCCTCCTTAGCGAGCATTACTGCTTCGCAGAAGTCGGCGACCGCCTGCCACTCCTCCTCGCTCCGGACCATGGCCTCGACCAAGGCCCGGCGCGAGAGGTCTCCGTCGCCGATCACCCCCACGAGGGCACGGCGATGCTCCACCCAAGCAGGGCACACCGCGATTGTGTGCTCCACCGTGTCCTCCGGGTGTTCCGCACAGTGGCGACACCCGGGCGTCACTTCCGCTTTAATTCGGAACAGGAACCTCCCGAACTTGCCATTTCCGGTGAGGACCTGTGTCATGCGGAAGGTAAGGACGCCGTGAGGTCTTTCCAGCCACGCCTCAAAGAGGGGACTTATCGCCATAATTGTGGCGTGCCCAGCACTGGGTTGCGATAGTCGCTGACGCCATTCCACCATGAGATCCCGCCGGAGCTCTGTCCGCCATGCCGCGACCTGTCGCGGCAGAGGACTTTCACCCCGGCGTTGCATCTCCACGCGCATGTCGTGCATGTGTGCAAGGACTGTTGCCTCCAGATCCCACGGTGGTAGGCCAGCCAGAAGGCTCGCCGCTTCGCGGGAAATTGTGCGGTATCCCCGCACCATCCGAATTGCCATGACCCTCTGGCAGGCGTTAAGTATGGCCGCCGGTTGCTTTTTCAGCAACGGCGCCCACACCGGCGCCCCGTAGAGGGCCATGGACCGAACGATCCCCGCGTAGAGCCTCCGGCAGGAGGCATCTGGACCCCCAAGGTTGGGCAGGAGCCGCTTGAGCGCAGCCCCAGTCCGGTTCAGTTTGGGAGCCAGACGTCGGAAATGCTCCACGAAATTCCACCGGCTGTCGAGGACGAGTCCCAGGTACTTCATCGTCGACCCGACACCGATGTGAACTCCTCCTACCGTTAGTTGGGAACTCATTGGCGGCGCGTTCCGAGAGCGGCGACCGTGAAAGCACATCGCCTCGGACTTGTGCAGCGCCACCTCGAGTCCCAACTCCTGGATCCTATCAACGACTATCGCAACCCCGCGTGTCGCTAGAGCGACCGCCGCCTGGTACGACTCTCCCTGCGCTAGAACCAGCGTGTCGTCTGCGTAGCAAACCACGCTGACCCCGTCAGAGAGGTCGCCCCGCAGCACGTAATCGTACCCGATGTTCCACAAGGGTGGCCCTAGTACCGACCCCTGCGGAACACCGCACGACATCTCCCGACGTTTCCAGTCTCCCTGGTGACCGGGGGGTAGGCCTCGACTACTCGACAGAGGTATTCGGGCACCCGGTGGTACCGGAGTGCCCTCCGGATCGTACTCCAAGGCAGGGAATTGAAAGCGTTGGCAATGTCCAAAGACACTGCCACGACACACCTACCCTGGGACACCGCATCCCCCGTCGTGAGGGCTCGCACGCGCATGATGGCGTCCACCGTCGAGCGCATCCTGCGAAAGCCGAACTGTCCGTCCGAAAGGTCCGGCCCCACCCGTGAAAGGCGCGCGACGAGGCGGCTCGCAATCACTCTTTCAAAGAGCTTGCCCACCTCGTCGAGCAGCACAATGGGCCGGTACGCGGACGGAGAGTCCGCAGGGCGCCCTGGCTTCGCGATGAGGACCAGTTTCCCCGTCTTCCAGCGAAGTGGGAACTGGCCCCTCTCCAAGCATGCGCTGAAGAGCCCTCTCAGTCGAGGCCCGAGAGCCTCCATGGCCAGGACCCTGGCTTTCCCAGGCAAGCCATCGGGTCCTGGGGCGGCGTTCTTGGCACTCAGCCTTTGCACCGCCACTCTCATCTCTACCTCGGTCACCTCTAGAGCATTATCGTCGTCGTCGCTATTGCGGTCCGCGTCAGACACCGCTGGCGGAGGCGGAGCCATGGGCGGGGGGGAGTGTTCCCCTCGCGCAGGAAACAGAGCGCTTACCACACCCTCCACGAGTTGGGGCCGGAGACTCTGAGTCAGCGGGGGAGCCCAGGGGGCCCACGTACATCAAATATAGCCAATGTCACTCAGGAATAAAGCAGCTTTATATTGGTGAAAACATTTTAGCTATAGGATTAGTACTTTCAGAGATAACCGCCTACAAACAAAAAAAAAACAAATTTTACCTCTTTATAATATTAGTGTAGATGTAGATTGTAGATAGTGTAGATAATTATGATAAAATGATAAAAAGACACTTTTTTTTTTAATTAATAGGCCTTTTCATACTTCACTAGTTCCAGTCGGTATTATGATACGGTCTCTTTTACTTTGTCTGAATCAAAAGTAAGATTTAGAAAAATTCTGTTTAAAAAACCTTATATTTGTTTAAAGGAATGGAGGAAGGCCTTTGCCCAGCCGTGGGACAGTACCTATAAGCTAGATATAATTGTAATAAAATATTTTTTGGATAACTGATAAAAAATTAACATACATAACAACGACAACAACAACACACAACATACAAACACAACAACAACAACATAAAACAACACACACCAACCACACATAACATAACAACACAACTACAACATACCGCAAAACACATACAACATACATACCAACAACCACAACAACATACAACACACAACAACACACATACCACAACATACATTGCATACTTTTTTCTTTCTGCAATAAAATTTCTGTATAACAATTCTATTAATGACAAAATATATATATATATTTTAAAAAAATACGATTCTGATAAATATAAGATTTTAGCGTTTGCCCGCGGCTTCGCCTGAGTACATAAATTATAGCCCATGTCACTCAGGATCTGACACGCCTTTGCGGTCCGCCCTAGTACGAAAAAAATCATGAGGACATTTTCCACATCGAAAAAAAAAACCCTTATCTACTTTAATATTATAAAGAGACTATACTCTAAAACTACTGGTCAGCTTTCTAAAATGTTTTCACTGATAGAAAACTGCTTTATTCTTGAGTGACATAGGCTGTATTTAATGCACACGAGCGAAGCCGCGGGCAAAGGCAAGTGTTGTATATTATGCGTATGTATTTAACATAAATTTCCACCTTAAATGAAGCATACATTACGAGTATCCCATTACATCCCATATATTAGTGATCGTATCATATGTTGTGTATCTTCAGGATAATGTGTAAGCCGCAAAACTCTTGTGGGAATCAATGAGGTAATCTCGTCTTAGATTGAAAACCGCAAGGTTTAATACGGAATACAGATGTATTTTACTAAGATCGCAACTTCCTTGGTATGTTTTGAGGGAATAATGAATATGCAATGTGTAAATTAAATATTTTATGTTCACCCCAGCGTATCAAGATGAACATAAGATTACAGCAGTGGTGGCCGAGTGGTAACGGCCCCGACTTACGAGTTGTAGGTCGCAGGTTCGAACCCAGCCAGGCGCTCTCAAAACGGTGAAGGAAAACATTGTGAAACCTATGTCCTAGAGCCAAATATTCGAAGTCATGTGACACTCATCAACCCGCACTGGGCCCGCGTGATGGATTACGGCCCATTCCCTATCCTAGAGAGGAGGCTTGAATCCCAGTAATAGGACCATTAAAAAGCCCGATGATGATGATGATCAAGATGAAAGTTTATTAGACTTTCGTGAGTAGACCGACAGACAGGACGGACGGACAACAAAGTGATTCTAAAATGGTTCCGTTTTTTCCTTTTGATGTACGGAACCCTAAAAATCGAAGACATGTTAACCGAACTGCACTGGGCCCGTATGGTGGATTTTGGCCTGAGTCCCAGCAGTGGAGTAGAAGAATTTTGTAAGTAACTGAAAAGCTGGAAGAGAATCGTTTATCTTGATATGGTCGTGTAAAGAGGAGGGATGAAACGCATGTCACTAATACCTTGATCACACGGACCGAGTAAACAGACGAGACAGTGCTCTCGGCCGAGTACTCGGTACGTGTAAACACAGCGCCGAGTTCTTGGTCAAGCGCTTGTCTCTACAACTCGCTTACATCACTGTCTCGGCCGAGCAACATTTTACTGTAACGCCCTTTTACTCGGTACGTGTGATCAAGGCATAAAAGAGTTATGAGTATACATGTGGATGGGTGGAGAGGAAGATGGAGGCCAAAGTAAAGATGGATGGATTGTGTGAAGTGTGATATGAAAGAAAAGGAAGTTAGTGATAGCATGACGAGTGACAGGGGAGAATGGAAGAAAAAAAAATGTGTTGCTGTGTGCTCCACCGTGTCCTCCGGGCATTCCGCACGGTGGCGACACCAGGGCGTCGCTTCCGCGTGAATCGAGTGCAGGAAACTCCCAAACGAACCATATCCGGTGAGGACCTGCATCATGCGGAAGGTAAGGACGCCGTGAGGTCTTTCCAGCCACGCCTCAAAGAGGGGACTTACCGCCATGATTGTGGACCCCATATAAGATGGGACAAGAGCAGGAACATGATGAGAGACTGGAGATAGAAAACTAAACATCATCATCATCATCATTTCAGCCGAAAGATGTCCTGGAGGATGTTGTTTATAGGCCTCACCCAAGTGTCGCCAAAATGAACGGTCCTGTGCGTCTCGCATCCATCGGATTCTCGCATCTACCAACCAAAACTACACGTATTTTAAGAAAAGTTAAGAGTCACTGATGCGTTTTAAGGCCTCCTACGAGGTGGACCGATGACCGGGTGAAGGTTGCGGGAAACCGATGGATGCGAGACACACAGGAACGTTCGTTGTGGCGACGATTGGGGGAGGCCTATGTCAAACAGTGGACGTATATCCGTTGAAATGATGATGATGAAAGCGTCACTGAGCTTCATATAAGGAAAAATCTTGGTTAAAATGCCGTCACATATATTGGGAGATTTTCTTAAGACAGGCACTCTAGAAAAACCACAAATACTCTAAGCAGAAAACTCAAGCGTTATTTCAGTGTAATTAATTACTATAAAATCCTAGTTCAACCACACTATGTGGTTACAGCACAAAACTATACGCAACACATTTGTGTACAATCACGTTGCTGTAACCGCAAATGTTACACGTTACACTGTTACGAGTTGTAACACTCAAATCTTTAATACTGAATTTGTAATGGGAAACAGATGGCGGATGAAGATATTTGGTTACAGGTACTCGTTACGGAATTAGGCTATTCATAATTTCGTTGTTCGAGTTCTGAATTTGTAAATTATTCTGTATAAAGATGGCGTCTAATTTTTGGAAGGGATGAGATATTTCAGAATGCTTGAGTCGACGTTATGTGAATTATTTTAGTCTGAAGAGACGATTTTGCTGAGGGAGTACACCAGGTTTTCTTATAAAATAGCTAAGTATTATTTATTTTTTTGTCTTTTGGTAGGAATTTTGGAAATTTGTCTGGGCTGGGGATTGTTTGAAAGTGTTGCTGTGGCCTTCGCAAAGGGCAACTGAAGGAAATTATGCTCCACTGGTGTAGTGGAGACCGCATATTGTTCTGCTAGCTCGCGCCGGGTTCGTGCCGGCGAGCTTCGACGTGTAGACACCATTAGACAGGCCTGAGTCCCAGCAGTGGGAACATTAAAAGGCTGCTTAAGCTCAGCTAAGTCAGTACAAGTCTAACATTCTCTCTCACTCCACCCAGAGCGGGAGAAGACATTTGATGATTTTTTCGTCAGCGCTACTATAATTTCTTTGAAGATATATTTAACTGGCGGCTTTACTAAACAATTTCTTCCAGGAATTCTAGACCTGTATAACTTATAAGGTACACAAGGCTTCGCAAACCTTCGTTACTCAATGATTTTGGTCTCTAAGCGACTGCCGCAATACGACGACGTCACATGGCGTGTATCAAATGTAGCTCAACCGACAAGACTAGTTTCTATATATAATGTATGGAGACTGATGCGCCCAGATCGACGTGTGTGGCACACGTGTGCGCAGTGTAGTTCTACCTTCAGTATCGAAAACTGTGTAACCTTGTGTACAAACAGACAGACAGACGTGTGTGAAAAAAGGAGAGGGAGGCCTTCGCCCAGCAGTGGAACATAAATGGGCTTTTTTTTGGTGGGAAAATCATCCAATGACAACCCTCGCTCTTGGCCGGAGCGGTAAATAGTGTCAGACTCTTACTGACTAAAAAACCCACCCCGTTCCTTCAAGCCTTCATACCGGGGCTCGAGATCTCTTTCGGATAACCCTGGCCCCAGTAGGCTTCGACCCGGCTGGGCCCCTGCTGTTGCTGACAACTCCTTGAGGCGTGCGGGAAGACATAAATGGGCTAACTAACTAACTTGTGTATAAAGAGCCTTATTAGCCCTCAAACCTACGACTAGATAATCTTACGACCTCTTTTTATTAACTTTTTGAATGCCGTAATTACAGACACAATAGAAAGACAATTGCTTATGTCGAACTGTGTAACATAAGACCTTCAAAAGGTTAATGACGTAATAATCTCTAGTTAGTTTCGATTTCCTTGTTCGTCTGTTTATCTGTTAACTCAACCTTAATCATAAAACAGATTTTCATGTGGTTTTTCCTATAAAAAAATAAATAAATGAGGAAGGTTTATATACAAAGCGTGCATTCAATAACAGGGCAGGTTGCTAGTCTTGAAATAAAATCTGATTCAAATTAACAATGCTTAAATTTTCGATAATCTTTTCCCTCTACTTTCGAAGTTAAACTTAAATTTTCGCAGTCTGAAGCAGTTTCCTAAAGCGAAAGGCTTTAACAGTTTTTTGGAAATCAGAACTGCCAGTAATCAAGAGGCAAAGGTCAATTAACAATCAAGGAAGGAAAAAGTTACGCAGCTCAGTCTTACTTACTCAGTTCAATGAATTGGGTCACCCGATTAACTGCACAGGTGTTTCCGATTAGTGTTAAGAGGCCTACGGTAGCTAACCGAGTTTTGTAGTGCGTAAATAGTTATTGGTTATACAAGAGTGCAAAGTTGCTTTTTAACTGCGTGCTTAATTTTGATGACCGAGCAAGCGAAGGATTCAAAAATTTGAATCCTGAGCGTTAGCGAGAGAATTAAAAGAGCACAAGGTGAAAAATCTTTGCGCTCGAGTGCAACACGTAACTTTTCATCCAACCTCAGCGAGGAAATGATTAAATGCAAAAAAAAAGTATACCAAGGAGGTTCTGAGAATGAGTTTTTTAAAAATAAAAAAAAAGTTGTATGACAAATTTGGTACCATGGAGATAAGTAAATAGGTTTAAAGTTTTGAATACATAAACATAGTGCAACCGATGTTCTAAATTCAATTTACTCATCTTTATCTCTTAGAATAAAAACGGCATAATGCTCTCAAATATCGAAGAGCAAAAATACTCTTTCCGAAATGGTGGGATGAAAAGATTATTTGTTTAATTATTTACTGTGTACCGTACAACTATAACTACATGTGCGAAAGTAAACAGTTTTTTTCTTTCTGGTTGTTTTTCAGATTAATCTTCACGCTACTTTTTACCGTTACAGTGTTTCAATTTTAAAATCAAGTCTCCAGATTTTTAGTAAATCGCTATTTAATGATTCATACATGCAAGCATTGTGTCTTTATTCATCTCTTTCATTTTGTATGCGGTTCGAGAAAGACCGCGATTTTGGTGTTGTAGACCTCTTAAATACGACACTCACAAACAAACAACACGACGACGACTTAGTACTCATAGAATTATGATTATTTATGAATTGGTATTCTTTGGTTTTGAAAAAAAAAAATTCGTACATAATGAAGATCATGAATGTGTATTTTTTTAGAATTTTCTGATGTCATTTTAAAGCACTTTATACAAGTTGAAAAACGTATTATATTTTCAAAGGGAGCCCCTTAAGTTATGCTCTTTTTGCTCGTCTATCAGTCACAAAATTAATTATGTTCTGTTAGTCGTGGTAGTAAATGGGGGTGTTACATGATTCCGAAAAAAGAAACCTCGAATAATACGACCCCGTAAGTTCACTAATCTGATAGACGTAAATGTGATTGCCGAGGGTAGGTTCAATTCCATGGTCAGACAAAAAGTGTTAGTGGGTATTTTCAAAGCATTTCGAATAAACTTTTTACAGGCACATTTGAATAGGTAAGAAGTGGGTCAACTAGAAAACTGCGTGAAAATTCGATCAGTAATGTTTGAATTTATCGCATCATACAGAAAGACAGACGCTGAGGGGGGATTTGTTTTATTATATTAAAGATACTTAAAAGATAAAATTGTATAATTTTTAATATTACCAATTTATTACCTATCTAGACTGAATCTCGAGATATTTAATTTATTCGTACCTAAGTAAAATTATGCACACACTCATAAATGAAATAGATTACTGCTGTGGGGAACTTTATTTTATATTATGGATTATGGCATAGATGTACGCGTAAAATAAAATTTCTCATATTTCAATATTACTTAGTAGGTACCTATCTACGCCAAATCTCTAGATAATTTATTTATTCTTTGGCAAATTTATTATGGATACACTCATAAATTACATTCTCAGTAATCCTCATATAACATGCTTACATTACGTCACTAGATTCTAGACCGTGCCTTAGGGTCGCCGCACACGAGTCACTAGACACAACCACAAAACGCTGCCACCGGCGGCATATTTCCTGTAGGTTTCATACATTTTATATGGGCCACAAGACACAACTACAAACGACGGCGCGCACTGTTCCCGCGCGCCTCAAGGAGTTGTCAGTAACAGCAGGGACCCAGCCGGGTCGAAGCCTACTGGGGCCAGGGTTATCCGAAAAGGCGCTTGAGCCCCGGTATGAAGGCCTGAAGGAACGGGGTGGGTCTTTTAGTCAGTAAGAGTCTGACACTATCTCCCGCTCCGCCCCGCGCGGGGGATGTCCATGCATGATTTGTTCCCACCGGAAAAAAAAAGACACAACTATAAAACGCTGCCACCGGCATATTTCCTGTAGGTTTCATACATTTTATATGAATTCGCCGCACACGGTTGACGGCGATGGCCGCCACACGCTACAAATCTTCATTGCTCGCTTCTTATGGTTCAAACTGGCCATTAAACGCCGTAACACGTCTCTTGCACATTTAAAAACCTTTTTCGTAAGAGTCCATTACGATAGGTTTGCTGCTCACGGTCCACCGGCCACAATCACAAAAAGCCGCCACTGGCATATTTCCAGTAGGTTTCATACATTTTATAAGGATTCGCCGCACACAGTTGACGGCGGTGGCCGCCACATGCTACAAATCTTCATTGCTCGCTTCTTGTGGTCCGAACTGGCCACTAAACGCCGTAACACGTCACTTGTGCATTTAAACCTTCGTCTGAGTTCATTACCATAGGGTAGGGCTGCTTACGGGCCACAATCACAAAAAGCCGCTACTGGCATATTTCCTGTAGGTTTCACACATTTTATAAGGTTGACGCCGGTGGTCGTCACCCGCTACAAATCACTAATGCTCGCTTCTTGTGGCCCAAACTGGCCACTAAACTTGCACTAACTGGCATTTAAACCTTCTTCGTCAGAGTCCATTATGATAATTCGCGTACGGGTTAAAAAAAAGTAGCAGTCTCTGGCCACAAGTGGCTGTTGCGTGCTTCAGCTTTTTTTGTTACCGCTTCTAGTTAGGGTTCCGTAGTCAACTAAGAACCCTTATAGTTTCGCCATGTCTGTCTGTCCGCCCTCGCTTAATCTCGATGACCGTTAGCACTAGAAAGCTGAAATTTGGTAACAACATGTATATCAATCACGCCGACAAAGTAGTAAAATAAAAATTGGAAAAAAATGTTTTATTAGGGTAGCCCCCCTATATGTAAAGTGGGAAGTGATTTTTTTTTTATTTCAACCGTAACGCATGATATATCGTTGGATAGGTATTTAAAAATGAATATGGGTTTACTAAAATCATTTTTTGATAATGTCAATAATTTCGGAAATAATCTCTCCAATAGTAAAAAACAATGTGTCCTCCCCCTAGAGGGGGGGGGGGCTTTTGAACAATAAGTTTAGAAAATAAGAAAAAAATCTGAAAAGTAGAACTTTGTAAGGACTTTCTAGGAAAATTATTTTGAACTTGATGGATAGAACAGTTTTTGTACAAAAAAGGCAAAAGGGTTCTACAAAATAATTTCTGGACAAAGTTTGTAGTGTAACCGTATATGCAAGCATTTTTTTAAACTCATAAGTGGGTACACTTATTGTGACGGTCGGGAAACTACGGAACCCTACACTGAGCGTGGCCCGACACGCTCTTGGCCGGTTTTTTTTTGTTGCTTTTGGTGGGTAAAAATCACCGAAATGACATCCCCGTCCTTGGGCGGAGCGGGAGATAGTGTCACACTCTTACTGACTAAAAAACCCACCTCGTTCCGTCGTGCCTTTCACACCGGGGCTGAGCTACCTTTTGGTGCTAACCCTGGCCCCAGTAGGCTAGTTTCTCGTAGCGACTCATGTGCGGCAACACTTAGGTCCAATAACCCAATTCTGTCTTAAGTTTCTTATAAATTGCAGTAGATGACAAGTTGCTAGGATTAATCGAGGGAATGGCGTACATGACACATCGCCACGCTGTTACCGGTAGAATCAAATGTGAGTTATATGGAATATGGAGTTACATATTACTTATGTAGTTTTCCTAACGTGGAAAGTTATTGTACTAAGTCTTCAGATGGCGGGCTTGCGGACGGCGAGCAATAGGTAGCTCGCCCTTTGACCGTCCGGTAACTGTCCGCAGCCCAAGTGCTCGAAGGCGCGTATTGGTCCACGTCCGCTTCAAGGAAATGTCAGCAAACATAAGGGCTCAGCAGGGTTGAAGCCTATTGGGATCAAGTGTCTGCTTCTGAAAGAAAGACTCGGCCTTGGTATAAAAGGCAACGAAGGAACGTGATTGGGTTTTTAGTCAGTAAAAGTCTGACACACTCTTCCGCTCTGGCCAAGAGCGGGAGAATTAATTGAAAATGGGGAGTTTTTATTTCTGTGGTTATTATACTTAAAAGTTGATACAAATTGTAACTTTAATGAATAATTTCTTTTAACATAATTATGTCTATCACCTCTTTTGCTAAAAAGATGAAGATTTTTTCTAACGTAAAAGACACTCATTAATAGTTTTTTAAAACTACCCTCAAAAGGTAGTTTTTTTTTAATTGAGATAAACTAGTGCTTGACTGCGATCCCACCTGATGGTAAGTAGCGATGCAATCTTTGATGGTGAGGCGCACTAGTTTATTAAGAATTTAGAGAGTGTTAAAGTGTTTTTATAAAAATATTCTCGCGAACAAAGCCACGGGCAAAATGCTAGTTTTAGTATAGATGATGTCAGACTTTGACTTAAATATTATCTTACATTGACATACAAAACTAATAGTAATCCTTTTCGAACTAAAAGTAGAGCATTAAATATAATAATATAAAAAAACAGTGAACTTATATGTAATAAGATAACAACGTCCCTTCTTACATGTCTTAGTAAATATTATTACATGTTAAAGAAAATATAATATCATATCGACTCGTATGTTGTTTTGGGCTCGAACCCGTTCTCAAAACATATATATTACGACTATATGTTATTATTTCTCTATCATGTACATGTTTCTATACATTATACATTAGTTTCCTTTGAACAGGTGGAGCCATTTGTATTTATATTTCGTTTTATCTACGATATAGTTTATTTTAGTTTAGGGGTCGTTCAAGCATTACCTATGTACGTAAGCAAATTTTTTTGTAAATATTAACCCCGGAGCCTAGCCGGGTCGAAGCCTACTGGGGCCAAGGGTTTGATTTTGAAAGGAAGGTTCGGCCCCGGTATGAAAGGCAAAGGCAGGCTGCTTCTGGTTAAACTTTTTTGTTATAATATTAGACCAGTTTAAAAATTTTGTACAAAATTTAGCTACTTTTTGAAATATCTTTGGTTTTGAAATTACTTGTCGGTTTTCTACCGGTTGCATTTCGGGGAGTGTGCGTCGGAATTGCATAACCAAATTCCGCCTAGCCCGTTTCATCATCGGACTACCAGACGTACGGCTATGCGCCACCGGTATATGGTGGATATCCCACCAACACGCACAAAACGTTTTGGGAACACATTCATCGTGCGTGCGGCTAGGGAGTGGAATTCCTTGCCGAAGTCTGTGTTTCCTGATAGCTACAACCCGGGAATCTTTAAGTCGAGAGTGAATAGGTTTCTTTTAGGTAAGCGCGTTCCATCGTCGACCGCATCGTCGCTTTCCATCAGGTGAGATAGCGGTCAAGTGTGAACCTATCAACAATAGAAAAAAAAAAAAATGAAAATGTACCTCGGATTGGCCCCTCTTAAGCCAAGATAATAATACCCTCAATAACTTCACAAAAAGATCAAGTCTATTAAAAGACAGTCGACTTTGTTCCAGTGTCGACGATGGAAGTCGAAGCCGTCGTGGGACGGACGGCTTCCCTTCCTTGCGACATCGAACCAGACACGAACGAGGACCGTGTGTATATGGTGCTGTGGTTCCGGCATGCTGGGGGAAAGCCGCTGTACAGGTTAGTACATTTATTTAACGATTTTTTTTAAATATATACCACGTCTCAAACAGTACAATGATTATGGATACCCTAGTGGAAGTTTTAGTCTGCGTCTTTGTAAACAAAAACGTCAAAAGTCTTTTAGAGTCTGTCTAATAAGTCAACCGACTTGTGTAATTGTTAGACTAAAATAAAATCTGATGTATTCAACGCTGGTTCAATAATCATGGTTAATTAAGAGATATTGATCATTGTTTACTATTAGAAGAACTTCATAAAAAGTATCGAATATAAAAAGTATTTTTTAATTCATTAAACCCCAAGCGAACGCTAAGGTAAGGTTCGCGCACCTATTGTATTTCTATGGTGTCTGTAATTTCCACGATTGAGAGGTTAAATAATTAAATATTATACAAAATTCCCAAGTCGGTTGACTTTTTAGACAGACTATATACAGTGTTTTTTGATCATACAGCGTCTCAAACAGTACATGATTATGGATACCCTAGTGGTTTCTCGTTGACGTTTTTGTGAAAAAAAATCTTTTGTACTTAGCGGGTTATTTTTAAAACAATGGCAACCTCTCAGTACTATGTTAAAAACATCATAAACAACAACTTTTGTTTTGTTTTAAAACAAAAGTTGTTATTCTGAAACAAAACTTGTAGGGCCTGTGCACACCACGTTTTTAAAACGGCGGCGCGCTTTTATCCCACAAAGCAGTTTGTTGACGTTTGTATCAATTCAAACGCGCGGCACCGGCGCGTCTGTATCCGAAACACATGCGCCAGTGGCGTAACTATAAGGTGGCAAGGCTGGCAAAATGCCACGGGCCCCAGGGCCGACGGGGCCCCCGTTCTTAGAGGCCGCGAGCTCAGAAGAAGTAACGCAAAATAAAAACGTTTCTTTCTCACTTTCTTCTAAAATAAATTAAAAAAAAATATTAAAATGAAATCGCAACGTAACGTGATTTATCGGGGGCCCCATCTAATGAATTTGCTACGGGCCTCAGATGATATAGTTACGCCACTGACACGCGCGTTAGTATAGCGTTTGTTTCGATTCAAACGGTGAATTGGTATATTGTATTATAAAAATTAATAACAAAGCGCATGTTATCAATGCTATCTCGACCGACGCCATCTTGCTACTGTTGACGAGGTTCTGCTTAAAAACGCAAAATGCCAGCACGTTTGTATCGAAGCACACGCGCGTTTGCTTCGCGTCTGTATCGCTACAAACGCGCGGCAACGGCGCGTTTAAAAAACCGGCCAAGTGCGAGTCGGACTCGCCCATGAAGGGTTCCGTAGCAGCAAGTAACATAATATAAAAGTTCTTGTAGTTCGTTGTAACTTTGATCGATGTTTGAATAATAGTGTATTTTTTTAGATTTACGACGTATTAAAAAACTGCTAATTAGATCTCGTTCAAACCAATTTTCGTTGGTGGTCATTTGGCTACGGAACCCTAAAAACGTGGTATGCACAGGCCCTTAAAAATGTATCATATTTTTGTTCATCAGATTTTAGAGACACGGTTGACACCGGTGGCAGCCACATGCTATAAAACGCCACTGCTCCATTCTTGTGACTCGCACTGGCCACTTAACGCCGATATTAAAATTGCAGTCACACGCCACTCGTGCATTTAAACCTTCTTCGACAGGCTCCATTATGTTACTACGCACTTGTTTTAAAAAAAAGTGGCAGCCACTTGCCACAAGTGGCTAAGGGCCACTTCTAGCTACTCGTAGCGTCGTTTGTGGTTGTGGCATGTGGCCTATGCGTGTGCGGCGACACTTACGTGCACATTTCGGGGAAAAACTGTCGAAACAACTTATTTAGACTCAACTAACAACTCAATTACTTTTAAGTCAGAATAAAGCTTGAACTACATTAACACGCCTGATTTGTATGTAGAATGCAGTCGCGTGGCGTGGATCTAG
This sequence comes from Mythimna albipuncta, assembly GCA_929112965.1. Classification (NCBI taxonomy): domain Eukaryota; kingdom Metazoa; phylum Arthropoda; class Insecta; order Lepidoptera; family Noctuidae; genus Mythimna; species Mythimna albipuncta. The sequence goes on along the minus strand of OV815979.1, from coordinate 17,785,885 downwards.
TGTAGCTCTACAAGTCTAGTTTCCATATAAATGTATGGACACCGATGCGCCCAGATCGACGTGTATGGCACACGTGTGCTCAGTGTAGTCCTTAACGTTTTAAATAATTCATGAATTGGTTGGAAATTGACACTGAAAACTGGTCACTAGTTCTCGAATCCATTTTACCAGTAAACGAGCCTAAAACGAAAGTCCTGTTTTTTGTGTTCAAAATCGCATCTTAGAAGAAAATGCTATAAAGGATCATCATTATTTATCACTTGTAAGCCTAAGGCCATAGATAATTGCTGCGCCTCTGATTTTCCGGGTAAAAAGCCAGAAAGAATCGACGAGGAAAAAATGTACTATTTGATCTCAATTTATCTCTACAATCATCTATATTAAAGTTGTTGATAAAACGATTTTCCTGAGGATAACGCTTGATTTAAAGCTACAATGGGGTCCTCATTTAACATCTCTTGCAGGGCGGCTTAGCTCAGCTGCATATGCTGTTAGAAAAATCCGCCAATTTACGGATGTTGATACCGCTAGACTAGTCTATTTTAGTTATTTTCATAGTGTCATGTCGTACGGTATCTTACTATGGGGACGGGCTGCTGACATTGAGTCAATCTTTATATTACAGAAAAGAGCCATCAGAGCGATTTACAATCTCCGCCGGTGCGATTCTTTAAGGGAACTGTTTAAAGATATTAACATAATGACAGTACCTTGTCAATATATCTATGAAAACATAATGTATGTTACAAAAAATCTTCATCTTTTTAGCAAAAGAGGCGATAGACATAATTATGGTACAAGAAATAGGGATCAATTAGTTCAACCAGGTTTCAGACTGGCTAAAGTGGCCTCTTCTTTCATGGGGTACTGTTTGAAATGTTATAATAAAATACCTCCCCAAATATTAGAACTCAATGAAACGAAATTTAAATCTTGTATTAAACGCACACTATACAGGCAAGCATATTATAAGTTGGAGGATTATATTCAAGATAAAAATGCTTGGCTCAATGCTGGTCCAGCTCCACTACCACTAGGGCGTACTAATTAGTTGATTAGTTGGAAACTAATATTATTATTTTTTAATTTGAAAGACACAATTGCATTGTATAATGTAGAAGCACTTTTTCCAAGTTTGTGAATGTGAAGCACCATGGAGCATTTTTATTAGGTTACAACCTTTTTTTTTTTTGACATTACGAGCATGGCAGTTGAGAGTTTGTCATGCTCACTCAAATGTCTCGCTGTTGGTGGCACGTGTTATTGGGTCGTTCAGTTCCCTTCAAAATGGTTGAGCTGAGTGGGGCTGATGCACGCGTCATGCTCGTGAACGGGTGCCGTCAGATTGGACTGGTCATCTCTTAGCTGCCAGTAGCTTAATTCAGTTTCTATTTTTTAATTATTTTATATTTTTATTTCAATATCGACATTGTGCTCACATGATAGAAGCAACAAGTAATATGTAACCAAGCATTATATGTAACACATAATATGATTTAAAAGAGTGTCCATGGAGTTTCTTGCACGTTCTTCTCCATAGAGACCTACTCTTTGGAACGTGCAATTTAGCTTCACTTTTCTTGGACTGACCGACATTTGACTATTCAAAAGTGCCTGTAAATGGTCTATTTGAAATAAATGCTTTGATTTGATTTGATGTTATATAAAAAACACTAGAAATTACTGCTGTATCGTGGGTGCGTTCATAAAGATGTAAACTCACACACATAAGACACCCAGAACAAGTGGGACTGAGGGAACGTTTGAAAGAGTGACCGGTCTTTGGCCCAACGCAAGAAAAGACATTAGAACATGATTTCCTTGAACATTTCTTCTTTGACCTTTTTGAAGGAGGGGGACTCCTTCCATCTACATGTATTCATTTATATGTAGAAGCATGTTTTTTATACGTCCTTTTTCATGGCCATACCAAGACAAACGATTCTCTTTCAACTTTTCAGTCACTGGCGCCACTTTCAAATTTCCTCTAATCATTTATTTCTCTCTATTTCAACAATGTTGAAACAATTAGTCACAAAACCAAATTGGTTAATATAAAGTAGGTTACTTAATATAAAGTAACAATATTACTTCTCATGTTTCAAGCCAGCTCAATAGCAGGCATCGTACTTCGAAATCGTTAAAAAAACATTGTGCACCACAAACACAAATTGCCAATATAGCTAGCAAAGTTTGCGGTAGCTGCAAGTGAAGTCGCAATACCTGCAAGCTTCATCGATCTCTGGGAAGCGGCCGCATAAAACATTTTTCATATTTACCACATTTTCAAATGAGTAGCGACAGCCCAGTGGCACAAAATAGATGGGTACAGAAGTCAATCTACATACAAAGCGCGCGCGGGCTTGCGGACAGTGAGCAATGGGTAGCTCGCTGTCCGGCCGTCCGGTAACTGTCCGGACCAAGCTCAAGTCGTCGACGGCGCGCACTGTTCCCGCGCGCCTCAAGGAGTTGTCAGCAACAGCAGGGACCCAGCCGGGTCGAAGCCTACTGGGGCCAGGGTTATCCGAAAGGGCGCTCGAGCCCCGGTATGAAGGCTAGAAGGAACGGGGTGGGTCTTTTAGTCAGTAAGAGTCTGACACTATCTCCCGCTCCGCCCAAGGGCGGGAGATGTCAATGCATGATTTTTGCCACCATAAAAAAAAAAATACAATGCGCGCTCGAGCAACGCACACGTAGACACCGCTCACGGACACGATATCTCGGCTCAATTCAACTCATTGCGAGCGCGTAAGCAAAGCGTCTGTGAAGTTTTTTGTGAAATAATGGAACAAAAGAAAAGAAATAAGTTATTCTTGGAGTGTTTGTTTTTATGTAACGCACAACAGTTAGGTAAGTAGATAAGTACATGGCTTTGTGACCATGTAATATTTTTACAATTTATAATATGTACTTATTTATAGCCGCGCCCAAGCGCGCTCGGACAGAGCGGCGCCGAACCTAGCACAATTGCTGAACGTAGGTATGAAAAGTAAAGTACATACATGAGATTGACTTCTGTACCTGCACGCTTAGCCAAGTTGTTATTCTGCAATCGTTAACGCTATCGAAAAGTGACGAAACGTATGGGAATGACGTCATCTCAACGTAAAGTCGCTTGGTCGGAACAAACGAATAGACAATTCGTAGCCAAGTTCACATCGTTTAAAATCGTTTCTACAATGTTTAACGCTACATCCTTTGTTAAACAAACGCTACATTGTAGAACGAGCGGCCGACTCAGGCGCGTCAACATGGCTACCAACTTATCGTTTTCTACAATTGCAGACGCCGAGGCGTTACCGATTAGAGAACGGAATTCGATTGTAACATGGCTAGGGGGGCGGGTCTATCTATTTTGTGCCAATGGTAACAGCTTCGGTCAATAAATAAATTACTTTGCGTAGGCTTCGACCCTGCTGGGCCCCTATGTTTTTGCTGACATCTCTTTGAGGCACCCATTCACGGATATCTATGCACCCGTTGAACACTACGCGCTGTAAACAACTCAGTGTCGGTCCGGACGATTACTGGATGGCTGGACGGCAAGCTACCCTTTGCTTACCGTTACTTTGTGTAATTTATTTCATCACTGCTCGAAAAACCGTGAAGGAAAACATCGTGAGGAAACCAGCATGTCCCACCACCAAAAATTCGAATATATGTATGTTATTTCACCAACGGTGTATTATGGGCCGGTGGATTGTATGAGGTCTCAGGACTGAGAATATCATACGGCTAATTATGCTTAATATTCATTTTGAAAGAGGTTTTTATAAAGGTATGTGAAACTGGATGTATAGTCAAACCTCCATTGAAAAGGAAGGATTCTCCGACCAGACGGATGATTTATTATTTATTAATTTATGTACACACATAAATACTCACGATGATGTGTTAAGTTCAGGGATATTTTGAAGAGATCGTGGCTGTATCATTGATTCCACATGTTGTCCGTTTGTGTAGACACTTTAAATATAAAACTACACCAATTTTACATTATAAAAACTACAAAAAATTGGAACTATACTAGCAAAACCACAGGTTCAGTGAAAACCAGCATGCACTAGTTGTCTGGCATTCATGCTGAACAGCCCCCCTTGCCAAGCTACAACCGTATCGTGTCGAATTCCGTTCTCCAGTCGGTAACGCTTCGGTGTCAGCAATTGTAGAAAACGATAAGTGGGTAGCCATGTTGACGCACCTGCGCCAGCCGCTCGTTCTACAATGTAGCGTTTGTTTATCATAGGATGTGAACGATGTGAACTTGGCTACGAATTTTCTATTCGATTGTTCCGACCACGCGACTTTACGTTTAGATGACGTCATTCCCATATGTTTCATCACTTTTCTACAGCGTTAACGATTGCAGAATAACAACTTGGCTAAGCGTGCTGGACCTATTTTCGCACAGTCGTGAGGCACACAACATTATTTTTTTGCTTCTTTTTTATTTTTGTTGTGTGTTACTTTAATTCATTAAACCCCAAGCGAACGCCGGCGTTCGCTCTCTGTTTGTTTCTCTATTGTGTCTCTAATTATGGTATTCAAACGGTATTGTGTTTGAGCCTTGTGTGCTACCAAATAAATTATTTTTCTTTCTTGATAAAACTCTTGATAAATTGTTATCTTTTAAGTCTAACAGAATAAAAAAGATCAGACCACACTATCACAAATTGCCAATACAGGGAGCAATATTTGCGGTATCTGCAAGAGATATGCTTGCATCTATTGACCGAGCAGAAAGCGGCCGCAAAATTTTATGTATACCAGGCTTATAAACTGCTGCTAAACGACATTTTACAATTAAGAGCCGGTTGTAGTCTCTGAGTATTTTGTATGAATTCCGCCTGGGTTTATGTCGATTTCACGGCCCCGTAACAGCGGTTTTATTTTTATAAACATTAAAAACAGTGACTAGTCGAGATTTTTGTTTTTGAAAGGCCCTTTTAAAAAACAAGCTTTATTGTGTAACTTTTAAATATTTCCATGACGTATCGTAATCTCGTAGATATACACGTTTGAAATCGTAAGTTAGGGTCATATTTTATCAAGCCAACTAATTTATTACATATTATTTTAAATTTTTGCCAAGCAGTTGATCATATAATTAATTGTATTAAAAATATTTTTTTTCATGGTGTTCACTTTTATATTTGCAGATTTCGAGAGGTTTAAAAAAAATTCAAAATCAGTAGAACCTGGCCTTAACACAATTTTGTTTATTCGCCCATTTATTAATCGAGATATAATCTTCTTTATGAGGCGGAGTCGCGATTCGAAGTGGCTAGGGAGTTCCTGATGGGCTCAGAACGGAAAATTTGGCCGGGTTGCCTTAAGTTTTTTATAAGCCACCAAATTATTGTTTACCGTTTTTTGGTCTTTATGAATTAATTTATGAACAGTACTTCACCTCGGAAGGAGCAAGGATAATTTAATTTGGTCTGCTTGTTTGAATAATATGAATATATAATTGGTTTTAAGCAGATACCTAATCATTATGATCATCACCACCCAGGACTTTGTGTGATGAGCATGATCATTTGTTCTGTGTCTGGGTGTAATTTATCTATAGTATGTATGTATTGAATGTTTATCAGTTGTCTAATACTCATAACACAAGCTCTGCTTAGCTCGACCCTAGATGGCGTTGTGTGATAGTTGTGGAATATTATTATTATTTCAGCTGAAGGACGACCACTATCACATACAGACCTCCCCAAGTATCACCACAAGGAACGGTCCTGTTCCTCTCAAATCTATTGCATTCACTCTTACCAGGTCATCGGTCTACCTTGCATAAAGCCTTCGAACCCTGCGTCTTTGATTACGTGGTCGCCACTATACAACCTTTCGGCCCCGCTGACCATCCGTTCTACATGCAATGTGCCCTGCCCGATGCCACTTAAGTTTGGCGATTCTTCGGACTGTGTCGGCGACCTTAGTTCTCTTCATTCCTGATGCGATCACGCAAGGAAACTCCGAGCATATCATTAGATTGTAATTTATTGACCATGTTTTATTAATTTAAATTTATTTGATTAGGTTTCATATTGTATTAAATTATTATGTAATGTTAAATGTGTTGTGATATAATTTAATTCTGAAAATATTTTCTGATATTTGGCTTGAATAAAAATTATTCCATTTATTTATTAGTATAATTATATATATTTATCATATTTTTAAATATTTCAAAAATAAAAAATAACATTAAAAAAAAAACATTTCAAAATATAAAAAAATGGAAATTATTATTATTATAGCCTTTTCCATGGCCCTTTGGGTGATTTTAAATTTTAATTACCTTTTTTCTTAGAGTGGGAAATATGCTATGACCTAAAGTAAGCGCCAAATAAGCGTGGAATAATGGTCGTTGACCCTCCTACATTTATTGACATTCTTAATTTCAAAGACAGCTTTACGTTTTGAATCGCCATCTATCGTGATCCTTTATGTTCTCTTAAAAACAGTTCATTGATGGTTTTTCGCGTACCTTCAATAATATATTGGAGATTTTGGGAAAAGGTCAACGTACTTTATTTTAAGTTTATCTGGCGCCTTGGTGATGATAACTCACCTCAAAAAAAGTTTTTTAATCACATTTGTTTTGTAAATAACTAAATGTAATAACTTTAAACACAATTTCCAGATCCTTAATATCTACGAAACGCAAAGTTTCTCGGAACTTACTTCCTGTCCAAAGTTAAAGATGTAACAGTTGCTAAAGAGAGCCAAACAATTAAAACGATAAACGGCAAATGACCTAATTTTGCTATTTTGTTCCGTGATTATGAAGCCGAATGGTCTCACGGCTCATTATGTCGTAATAACACGATATGAGAGAGAATAATGCCCTGTATTTGTGTGTTGATGACGAAGAAGAAAACAGAAGTTTAAATCAGTAAAACATTTTGTATCTACATTATGTACAGGTACCGGCACGAATCTTGAGCGCTTGACGTCAGAGTAGGGATCGCTTTGCGCATTCCATAAATTGGCGAGCCAATCACGTCGTTGTTAAATCACGAGTGACATCTATGACACAATGGCGCGGCGAGTCAATCACTGACACTCCCCGCCCTCGCGTCTCACTTCGTACAACTAAAGAGACCGATTATTTGAGTTCTGCGCAACTTCAACCAGCGCTCAAGATCCGCGCCGGTATTTGTAACAAGGATAAGAAAAGGACTGGAACAATTAGCCTGCTGCGGTCTTCCCGTCTAATTATGATAAGGATGTCATCAAGGCTAGAGTGAATAAGCTCTTAATAAACAACAACGTTTGTTCTATGACTTTTAAAAATGTGTTATATTTTAGTTCATCAGATTTTCATACAAAAATAAAAATATTTAAATGAAACATTCTAAATATTACGAAGTCTATGCGAAGCAAGCGATTATACAATAGGGGAAAGGAGCGGGGATTGAGCGATGTAGGTAGGTATAGCAAAATACAGAGTTAAAATGTGTTAGATAGAACAACAAAATCTTGAAGATTTGATTTTGGTAAATTAATGATGTTTTGTAAGAAGTCATAGAACAAAACTTATTGTTTATGATGTTAATACAGTCCTGAAAGTTTGTTAGTGTTTTACAAATATCCCAGCACGCTTAGCCATGTTGTTATTCGGCAATCGTTAACGCTGTCGAAAAGTGATGAAACGTATGGGAATGACGTCATCTCAACGTAAAGTCGCGTGGTCGGAACAAACGAATAGACAATTCGTAGCCAAGTTCACATCGTTCAAAATCGTTTCTAAAATTTTTAACGCTACATCCTTTGTTATGCAAACGCTACATTGTAGAACGAGCGGCCTACACAGGCGCGTCAACATGGCTACCAACTTATCGTTTTCTACAATTGCTGTCACCGAAGCGTTACCGATTAGAGAACGGAATTCGACACAAACTTGTTGTAACTTGGCTAGGGGGGCTGTATAAACATATTACTACATATAGAAACTTAAACTTTCATAATATTAGTGTGGTTTTACCTACGTAATGTGTGTGTTATGCGAATGTTTTATAGCGCTTTGCAAAGAGTTATTCTTCTTAATTTTCTGTTTAATGCTTTTTGTTTATATGGCACTTGCAGGAATGGTAATGGAGTGTTTTGTCAGATTTGAGGGCCATTGTGTAGATGCCTGGCTTAGATGTTACCACCATTGTTGCATTTTTTGTAGCCAGGGTATTTGTTTATTTATCCGGGATTAGTGATCTTGTAGTTGCAAAAAGTACCTACTCTTTTGAAATCCTGGGTTTTTTTAGTCATATTTATTGTGATTAGTTTATTATCTTAAAGGTTTTAAGTCACTCAAAGGGCAAAGGAATGGACTATGTTCGGAGTTTTTTTTTATTTTAGTTTCCTTGCGTGATCAGAAATTAAGATATCCACAAAAAAATTAAAATTCTAGGTCAACGGGAAGAATACCGATGAATTTTTATTACTTGAAAGTGTCGAAATGCAGGTTTTTTGCGACATTTAAACGGCCATGCCGGCCGGCTTTTGTTATCGTTAATTTAGAAATTTGATTTTTCACAGCTGATACCTCCGCGCGTTCCCTAGATAAAGGATCTTGACGAACAGACAAACAGACTGATAGTCGGAGAACAAAGTAATCCTATAAGAGTTCCGTTTTTTCCTTTACCTCAGTACGGAACTCTAAAAAGGACATAGCAAATTATTTGACTTCTCAAGCCACATCACAGTCCAAATGGCCACATATCAAAGCTGATTAGTGACACATCAATCATACTCTAGACGTTGACTTGTATCCGCTAGTGCCTGCCTGCCGGCCACAGTGACAGACGACATCTCAAGCTTGACGTATGTGTACGATGTAGATGTTTCAACCGAGTAAGTGATAGGCGATCGAGTGTCGCTTCACTCAAGAACTTGCTACGAGAGATTTGCTTAAGAGCGACCATTTTGAGATACACTCTTTTTTAGTTTGTTATCTGCTACTGATCCAATTGAAAGCTGGCTTATTCCTGAGTGACATAGGCTATATTTTATGTACGCGAACGAAGCTGCGGGCAAAAGCTAGAAATAAATATAATATATAATATGTATCTATAGAAACCTTTCACATTCGATGGAAATCCTGAATGACGAAATTTTAACAAAAAATTTAAGGTTTTTTTGTGAAATATTTCAACAAATGTCGGAATCACTGAATGCCAACAGCTTTCAGGCGTTAAATCTATTTTTCCACATAACCTCTTTAACAGATATATGCGTTGGATTTCGATGAACGAAGACCTTTTAAACCACGCTCGTTTCGAAAATAAAGGAGTGGGGAAGGCTCCTCTTAAAATAAAAAGTTTGCTACCTTCTGCCACCATATTTCCCCGCATAAATATTAGTAATTATACCAAAAGAACATTTGTTTTTTAGGGATTTGTACCCTAGTTGGCAAAAACGGAGTCCCTGATAAGACCACTTGTCTTCAGTTGGTCTGTCTGTCTTTTTACTCGTCTCTCCGTGTGTCCTTTATTCTCTGGATCGCGTAGAGAAATGAAATTAAAATCAAACAGGTACTCAAGTAAGCTATTTCTTGCAACAGTAAAAAAATAAAACTTCAAAATCAACGCAATCTAAATATTTTGACACTAGCAAGGAAATTAAAAACCACTTTTTTGAACTAGAATCCTGAAAAAAACGAAAACACTGTATATTTTATATAACTATCACACAAAATAATTAAATACCCTTTTGCAATTCGGGAACTCTCGATTCGGGATACTATTTAGGTACCTACATATTAAGTTTGTACGGAACTCTCGGTGCGCGAGTCAGACGCGACGGTCCGGTGACCGATTTTGGTTGATAGGCTTTGTTTGTCCATTCCGTCATTTTATGGCAAATGATGTCGCAGTCCACATTGGAGTACCCTTGCCTAGAAGTACTCTATTTACTCTTGACTTGAAGATGCGTGTTTTGAAAATGCGCGTCAAAATGTTACCATCTGAACATAGCCCATACCCAAAAAAACCGGGCAAGTGTGCGTCGGATTTGCACAAACTAAACTATGAAAATAATTCAATTCTCGAATTGAGTCGGAGATTATTCAGATTTTTACCTATACTTGCTTGCTTATAGCCAAATTTCAGGATAATAGGTCAACGAGAAGTATCCTATTAATTTTGATTCCCTTGATAGTGTTGAAATATACGTTTTTCGCGATATAGACAGCCCTATCAATTTTTTTTTTCTTTTACTCAGAAGTTTGATTTTTTCACAACTTCAAGAGACCGCAGAACTGAGTACCTTACGGTTTTAATTTCAACTCAACACCCTCACGTGTTTTCGAGATAAAGGGTCTTTACAAACAGACAGACGGACTGGCTAACAAAAAAGTTATCCTATAGGGCTACCTTTTGAGGTACGAAACCCTAAAAAGACTTAAAACATTGAACTACGTTGGTATTTTATTAAAATACAATCAGTCACTAAATTAAATCCACATTTACAGCTGAACCACTAAATACAACTCTCAAATAGCTACAAAATTCAAAACATAAATGGGTACAATTTACCCGTCACCCGATACTATAATGTATGAGTGAGCCCGGAACGATTGTCAATCGATTGTCGTTTTGATACGGCGGGGTATCGATAATCCGGTTTGCGGGGCGCGCCCTCGTTAGGGTACATCACTAACGAGAATGGGTGCCTCTAGCTGAAATATTCACAAATATTTTGTTGACACGTTTCGAGAATGTTGACTATTTTTGGAACGGTTTTTTTTTTTAGTTTTGTTTTTGAATATAGAACGATGAGGTTATGATGTAAATTCAGATGGAACTCGTTGTTATTTTTTCCACAACCATCATACAACGCCGTCTAGTCCCAAACTAAGCAGAGCTTGTGTGTACTAGACAACTGATAAACACACTTATATATTTCTAAATATATACATATTATAGATAAATTATACCCAGATTCAACAAATGATGGCGCTCATCGCACAAACATTTTTGAATCGAACCCACGACCTCCGGTATAACAGTCAGGGCCACTAACCACTAGACCAACAGGCCAGTTGAATGTACAAATTTTCTTTTTATTTTTTTATTCCACAACTATCACACAACGCCGTCTAGTCCCAAGCTAAGCAGAGCTTGTGTTATGGGTACTAGACAACTGATAAACATATTTATATATTTCTAAATACATACATATTATACATAAATTAAACCCAGACACAGAACAAATGATTATGCTCATCACACAAACATTTGTCCTGGGTGGGAATCGAACCCACGACCTCCGGCATAGCAGTCAGGGTCACTAACCACTAGACCAACAGGTTTGAGATCAAGTGGCTTCTGGCCTTTCATTCCACTAAGATCTAAACCAGTCCCTCAGGGATCTACACAGCACTACATGTTAAACTACGATCCCATAAGTTGAGGATTCTCGAAGAACTAATGAGTTCTATTCTCTTATTACTGTTAGCGACTTTTATGATAATGTTAAATACACTATGATTATTTTCTGTATTAACAACATTGATTGTATTTTTTTGCGCTGACAACTGGAACGAACTGCGACTTGACAGCGCGGCGCTTTTGACAGTTACAACAGATTATAAAATGGCGCGTCGCACTGTCCTGTCTTTCTTCTTTACTTTCCGGTTTTCAGAGTAAAACAACATCTCAGAGTAAGTGCTAGTATACACCGTTAAATTTTATCCGTTTTAATCCCGTGGAGCGTCGACCCGGTACATGAAACACTATCGATTTGTACAGACAAAATTAAAAAAAATAAGTTTCTTTTTTTAAAACTCGTATTAATTTACGCATGTACGAAATTAATTTCTTTAAAAAAACGTCAGCTGAGCGAGTTCAATGACCTGTAGGTAGTTCCGGGCCTTGGTCGAGGCCATGGTCCGGAGCGAGGAGGAGTGGCAGGCGGTCGCCGACTTCTGCGAAGCAGTAATGCTCGCTAAGGAGGAGGCCGACCGCATCAGGCAACGGCGCTCTCGCCGCCGCCGCCGGGATTCCGATCCCGATTTCCAGCCACCGTAGGCGCGGGCTTGCGGACAGTGAGCAATGGGTAGCTCGCTGTCCGGCCGTCCAGTAACCGTCCGGACCAAGCCCAAGTCGTCGACGGCGAGCGCTGTTCCCGCGCGCCTCAAGGAGTTGTCAGCAACAGCAGGGGCCCAGCCGGGTCGAAGCCTACTGGGGCCAAGGTTATCCGAAAGGGCGCTCGAGCCCAGGTACGAAGGCTTGAAGGAACGGGATGGGTTTTTTAGTCAGTAAGAGTCTGATACTATCTCCCGCTCCGCCCAAGAGCGGCGGTTGTCATAAGATGATTTTTCTCATCGAAAAAAAAAAAAAAAAAACTTATAGGTAGTTTGTACGCAACGCCGACTACTATCTATAAGTCATTGAACTCGCTCAGCTGACGTTTTCTTAAAGAAATGAATGGACCCTCCACGGGATTAAAACGATTACAATTTATCGGTGTATAATTTATTGATTCCAACTGTTATTTATTGATGATATTTGTAATATGTGTGTGCTGTCAAGGCAAAAGTACAAAGGGTGGTTTTATTTAAATAACCTGATAACAAACCCAATAGGTACACTAAATTGGTTTCTTAGCCAATCTTTCTCTAAAGTTAACACATATAGACACCATTACATATGTATATTCTACTTTCTTCTGTGCTCTTCTTAACAAAACCTAAGTATTAAGTCAAGTTACTTACAATTTTAATGTATAAAAGTTATCACAGTACATTTTACGTGTTGCGCGTAAACTTCTACAGATTTATTATAACTATGTGTAGATTTATCATGTGCCATTAGTTTTAAATCCTCTAAAGAAATCCTTATGAAAGAACCACACACCATGCCTGCTATAAAATAAATGTGAAAAAAAAGGCGTGTTCTTACGTAGTGTTTAACCTTTTGAATGTTTTATGTTACACAGTCCGACATAAGCAATTGTCTTTCTATTGTGTCTCTAATTACGGCATTCAAAGAGTAAAAAAAAAAAAAAAAAAAAAATGGTAAAATAAAAAAAAAAATATTCAAAAAATATTAAGTAATACAGTAAATACATTTTTTCTTAATTCTATGTAGCGTTCACATGTGTTATATGCCTGAACTAGGACATTCTGTGTTTCAAGCGAAAGAAGGTAAAATATTATAACTAAATAATCACAGAAACTATAGAACAAAAAGTAAAATAGTCAACTAACAGGTACGTAAAAGAGTGTAAACAGTATAAAAATCTTACTTGCTAAAATCATCATATAGTTTATCCAAATCATAATAGTCTAAGACGAAAACCTCATAATAATTCGGCCCGCTAGTTACACAATTTTCTAACAAAAGGAACCCGTCCTAGCACAAAATACCTAGTTTTCTTTTTGACATATTTGTTTTATCTATTCTCACGGAATGAAAAAATGAGATTGGAAGAGAGAGAGACAAGACGAAGGGTACTTTATTTATAACCCACGCTACTCGTAAACATTTACTCTACTGAGAATTGGGACAGCTACCCTGAAAACTATTTTGTTTTATACTTCTTATATAGCCTGGATTCGTTCGGGTTGTAATTCAATAAGACACTGTAGGTGTGCATAGTTATAAAATAGGCTTTAAGGGCTTGTGAAGTAGCGCTACAGTTTTCAAAGAACCGTTTGCAAATGGTGCAATAGAACGTGCAATTTAGCTTGTTTGACTGACCGATATTTTGACAATTCAAAGTGCCTGTAATTGGTCTATTTTAAATAAACGTTGCTCGGTGGCTCTGATTTCTGGTGCCCAATGTATGATCCATGGATCATTTTATAATTATAAAGAACATTAAGGACTCTTTCAATTTAGACGTATCATGTCAGACCGTTGCCGCACTTTTACCGTGTCACAGCCCGACGGTTGCTGTGCGTTAGCAGTCCGATAACAGCGCCTCAATTGATAACGTATCTGGCTGCCGCCGTGCGTTTGTGTGCCAGTGATGTGCTATTCAACACTGAATTGAACATGTGGTGCTTGTGACGTTGCCGTCCTGTAGTCAACCGTTCGCCGAAAAATATGATCGTTCGGACGCAGTTCGACTAACACAACGCATCCACACCGTAGCAGGCCGTCAAAAAACGCATAAATTGAAAGCGCCGTAAGGCCATTTGACACGGTAAAATGAAAATTGAATCACTTAATAACATAAGCATAATCATCCTCGTCGTGCCTTGGGTCAGGCGCTCTCGCCGTGCCTAGCTGGATCGAAGCCTACTAGGGCCAGGGTTAGTTTCAAGAGATAACTCAGCCCCAGTATGAAGGCACGAAGGAACGGGGTGGGTTTTTATTTAGTAAGAGTCTGACACTATCTTCCGCTCCACCCAAGAGCGGGGGTTGTCATTAGATGATTTTCCCACCATAAAAAAAGCGTAATTATCCTTAAGATTTTTATACTGCGAGAGGAAGTATGAGTCCCATTCATACCTCTTATCTAAGAGAAGAAATGGTATAATCCTCCATGCTGGCCATTAGCAGGATGTCACATGTCTTCGAATTTTGGTTCCAGGACATTGCGATTTCTTCACGATGTTTTCATTCATCGTTTTGAGAGCAGTGGTGATGGAATAAATTAAACAAAATAAAGTGCCTACCTGGGTTTAAACCCACGACGTACGAGGTTTTAGTAGGTTATCATCGCCAGGGTACCAAACCCCCGATTCACTTTGACTGCAATAAATAGGTATAAATGGTTGACTAGGAATATAGGTACGCAATCCAATAAAGTTGCTTCATGAGTATCAAACTGTATAATTTTAGTAAAGGCTTGCACAGATAGCTCGCGATTCTGTTCTATTCAATTTTTCTCCGAATACGTTACTGTATGGGTTTAGAAAGATTTTTCTAATAAGATTAGTAGTTCTACTGCTCAGTTTGAGCAGTGGTAGTCCAGTGATAATAAACTCGATTTACATGTTGTAAGCCGTAGATTCAAACTCAGTACGACGCATTATTTTTTGTTATTTATTTCATCACCACTGTTCTTGAAACGGTGAAGCAAAACATTGAAAGGAAACTGGCATGTCGTGGAACCAAAAATTCGAAGATATGTGACATCCACTAACCAGCACTTGGCCCGCGTGGTGGATTACGGCCCATCCCTAGAGAGGAGGCGTGAGTCCCAGCAGTGGGAACATTAATAGGCTGATTATGGTATCACTAATAGTTTTAGATTAAGCGTGATTAAACCAATATTTTTTTTCCGCTTTGTGCGATATTTCTTTTTAAAAAACTCAATAATTAACAAAACCCAAGTGTAGAAAACTCAAAAATATTACAGAAAAGTTAAAAGAAAATTTTAAGAGAAAGATACAGCTACCATTTAAGGCGTATAGTCCCTTGAACATTTGGTCAGAGTTAAATGCACACATACTCGTACTGCCGCCTACGCCCGCATATAGCCCCGCTGACCTTTAATACCATCTAATATATTTTTGTGTAGGTAAACATATTTCTAAAGATCAAGGTTTGAATGGAGTAGGGAAAACAAGCGAAAAAATATCATGATGATAATTTTTTTTTTTGGCAAAGTATAGTTTTAAGAAAAAAATAGAATCATGTTGGTAATTTACCATAGATTTACTTGCTTATGAACAATAAATATAAATAACATAATAGTTATATATACAAACTAAAAATAACAAGATTTACAAACAGGTAGAAAAAGACTTTGGAGATTTGCCTGCTACGGTCTTCCCGTCTGATTATAACTTAGGTGGCTTTAAGGCAAGAGTGAATAGCCTCTTAATAAACTAGTGCACCTCACCATCAACGATTGCATCACTGCTTACCATCAAGTCAAGCACTAGTTTTGGGCATCAAAAAATTCATCTACATCAGATCAGAGAAAAAGTGCCCAGAATGCTGACAGCATTGCCACGTTGGATAGCTATTGTTGGTAATGTCATATTATTTATATGAATGTAATAAATGAATGTAATATTCCACAATTATCACACAACGCCGTCTAGTCCCAAGCTAAGCAGAGCTTGTGTTATGGGTACTAGACAACTGATAAACATACTAAATATATACATATTATAGATAAATTACACCCAGACACAGAACAAATGATTATTGCTCGTCACACAAACATTTGTCCTGGATGGGAATCAAACCCACGACCTCCGGCATAGCAGTCAGGGTCACTAACCGTTAGACCAATAAGCCAGTCAGAATTTATATGAAGCTATAATAAACTAGTTTTAGCCCGCAGCTTTGCCCGCGTACATAAAATATAATAAAGAAATAAAGCAGCATTCTAGCGATGAAAAAAATTTAGAAATCGGATCAGTACTTTCAGAGATTACCTCCTACAAAAAAAAAAAAAACAATCTTTATTTATAAAATTAGTGTATACATTATTATCAAATCTATTAAACCAGCCGTTAACCGAAGAGTAGGCTTCAGAAAGTCACTAAACAATGGGAGCAAGAGCCTTAAAACATATCCTGTCGCCATTTAAGAATTCCTCGGCATCTGAAGTCTATCTTGAAAACGACAGTTGTTTTAACATTTTTACTTCGCAACGGTTCCCGTGCTGATCAAACTTCGGCCCGTTTTATACAAACAGTTTATCGGTGAAACCAGGATTTTATTTATTGCCCCGGTTTATTTAAAATGTGAAAAAGATACGTTGTAGTTCAGAAAATCGATTGAACGTTATCTTGGGGATTGATTTATTAACTGGTTTTGGTATATAGATTTATTAGCTTCTGCTAGCGACTTCATAGCATATCATAGTCGGCCTTATAATGTTCTCACTGTTGGTATTCAGGCCTCCTCTCTAGGAGAGGGAATGGTTCGTTATCCACCACGTCAGGCTCAGTGCGAGTTGGTAGATGTCACATATCTTCGATTTTGTGTTTTTAAGACACAGGTTTCCTCACGATGGTTTTCCTTCACCGTTTTTAGAGTAGTGGTAATGAAATAAATAACACAAAGTAATACGCCTGGCTGGGTTTGAACCCGCAACCTGCAACTCGTAAGTCGAGGCCATTACCACTTGGCTATCACTGCTCCCAGAGGCTTTCCATACAAAATAGGTTTGTTTATACTAACCTTGGACCCCCGTTTCATCCCCTATGGTGCCGAATTTTGGTAAGTCCTGTCTTAGTGCTGGTCTACGTCATAAAAGGAAGCCTTGTGCAAAGTTTCACGCTCCTAGTTACAGTACTTTCGGCTGTACGTTGATATGTCAGTCAGTCAGTAAGTACTTAGTATATACTTAGATTTAAGGTGCATCATGCTTTAATTAGCAAGCTATAGCTACAACTTAAGGGTCTTTAGCTCAAGCGTGCTCCATCGTCGGCTACATCATCGTTTACCATCAAGTGAGATAGTGGTCAAGCGCGAGCCTATCAAAAAAAAAAAAATTAAGATGGGGAATCATCGAATAACATTTTCTGGGTGGAGCGAGAGGTGTTGAAGCTCTACTGTCTAAAATCTACCTATGAGAGATTTCCCTTTCTCTTTGGTGTGACTTATCTCACAACGACAGACCGAATATTTTCAGAAACGGTGAGATTATGTAGACAAAGACTGATTCTAGACGGAACAAGAGAAGAATGTCTAAAAGGAGTTTTAGGAACCCTTTACCACAAAATAGATAGGTACAGAAGTCAATCTACATACAAAGCGCGCTCGAGCAACGCACACACGATATCTCGGAGAGTCTCGGACCACTCGTCGAACAGTTCCGGCTCAAACGTTCATTAGTGTGCGTCCACCGAGCGTAGGTATAAAACCGGCCAAGTGCGAGTCGGACTCGCCCATGAAGGGTTCCGTAGCAGCAAGTAACATAATATAAAATTTCTTGTTATGTGTTGTAACTTTGATCGATGTTTTAATAATAGTGTATTTTTTTCGGAATGACGCATTAAAAAAAAACTACTTACCAGATTTCGTTCAAACCAATTTTCGTTGGTAGTTTTTATAGTAATGTATATCATATATTTTTTTTAATTTTATCATTCTCTTATCTTAGAAGTTAGAGGGGGGGGGACACACATTTTACCACTTTGGAAGTGTCTCTCGCGCAAACTATTCAGTTTAGAAAAAAATGATATTAGAAACCTCAGTATCATTTTTGAAGACCTATCCATAGGTACCCCACACGCATGGGTTGGATGAAAAAAAAAGTTTTGAGTTTCAGTTCTATGTATGGGGACCCCCAAAATTTATTGCTTTTTTTCTATTTTTGTGTGAAAATCTTAATGCGGTTCACAGAATACATCTACTTACAAAGTTTCAACAGTATAGCTCTTATAGTTTCGGAAAAAAGTGGCTGTGACATACGGACGGACAGACAGACAGACAGACAGACAGACAGACAGACAGACAGACAGACATGACGAATCTATAAGGGTTCCGTTTTTTGCCATTTGGCTACGGAACCCTAAAAAGTGAAGTACATACATGAGATTGTCTTCTGTACCTATCTATTTTGTGTCTTTACTTAGCAGTGGGATAGTAATAGCTAAGGAAAAATAACTTTTAAAGAGGTCACAATTAAATTTGAACTCTGTCACGTATAAAATAGAGTTGAATGTGACAAAATTTGAAATTTTTTTCACATCATGAATTCAGATATTCCTGTGGAGGTAGCCTTGTTGCAAACTTAATCGCCAATGCTCAGTGAGCAAGTGTGTGTCGTTCCTTTTCTCTACATTCCCTTTGTCATACACTGGGTCAGTTTATCTACAGGTTGATCTACACTAATATAATATAATAAAAAATATTCCACAACTTTCACACAACGCTGTCTAGTCCCAAGCTAAGCAGAGCTTGTGTTATGGGTACTAGAGAACTGATAAACCTACTTATATATTTCTAAATACATACATATTATAGATAAAATTACACCCAGACGCAGAACAAAAGATTTCTAATAAATATTTATAAATAAATAATAAAAACTAAAACTATAAAAATAGTAGTCCACCGGTGTCAGGAGCACGGTCTAAGCTACCGTTGGTTAGGACTCCAGGCTTCAGTACTGCCTTCTGTATCAGACCCTTAATTCAACCGCGCAAAGACAGCTTCGACAGATGGTCGTCGAAGCTTTTTATAATAGTAATAATTATGTAAGTCTGATTTATTGGTGATGGTTCGAAGCGAGAGGCGTGCAATGATTGTTGACATATACGTTCCGCATGACGAGTACCTCGTGAAAGCCAAGAATAATAAACTAATCAAGTATATTAACTTGGCTCGCGAGGTTATCGACATGTGGGATGTGGACTCGGCAATCATTGTACCGATAGTCGTGTCAGCCAATGGCTTAACAGGCTAGAGGCTCGACCAAGGGCTTAGACCCTCTTCCCGATACCATTGAGCAACTGTTATGTATATCTCAATTCTTAAAAATGTAAATTATATGCAAATACTGATGGATAAACGGAGTATTAATAATCATTATTATTGCCTACTTTTACCCCGATCAACTTCATGTAAACGAAATTGCGAATATAAACTAATAAGGTTATAAATGCCAAAAAACACAATCTTCAACGACCCTCTCAATTTCCTTCAAAATAACCGATACTCCTGCACTAAAATATCGAAGTATCAAGTAAAAGTTCCGGTAAATACCAGTTACGTAAGTACGACGTTTGATAAATTGAATGTACCGAAGTATGTTGAAATTACGTGCATAAGTCCGGGCATGCAGTTAGGGAGTCTGCCGAAGTATTTGGGCATTACGTCGGGCGCTCGCTCTGCTATCGACTGAACTGTCTTGTTAGTGTGAAGAATGACAGGCTGGGGACAGGTTTTGGTTTGTTGGAGAATGACGGGGAGACTTTTTAATCGGTGTTTGTTATTGGTGGAATATCTACTGCTGCTAGGATAGGTACCTAATAATAATAATAATAAGATTTATTTCTCGCCACAATACACAATGATTACAGTTTCTAGGGTAAAAGTAGGTACAATAAACATATTGTGGGAGACTGGTGCCTAAACTAGGCTTGAGGCCTGTATTTCAGGACACCAGGACTCCACCCTTATGTTTTGTTAACATTTTTATATTGCCTTATGCTCTGAGAAACAGTTGTTGCGATTATTAACAATTTTTATGTTATAAATTCTATATAGCTAACCTAATCAGATAATCCTAAACCAATCAAAATTATTAATCATAAATAATCAAAGTCATAATGATAAATAAATAATAATTTAACCATTTTAGGTAATCATGTTTATTGCGGGTTACCCATTACAAAATTTATATAAAAATGTCACGACAAAAAAAAAACAATTCAAATAGACGAAATAAATTAAAATCAAAAATATATAAATTAAAATCATAAATTTTAGAAACTTTTTTTTTGTTTGTTTTCGTTTCCATATTGTTTTGAATACGTTTTTCAGAAAGGCCAGACGCGTGGTACTCACAACTAGTGTTCGTATATGAACGTGAATGAATCAAAAAAAATTGCACTCCGGGAGTGCCGGCAGAAGTGAAAACTTGATTATTAACGTTGAGCATGTTTGATATTTTGGAATGGTTAGGGAATAATTTTGCACCAATTGCTTTATCAGTATAAAAGTACTATCATTTAGGTGGTAGAATACAATATTCATTTATTGCGCTATCGTACACAAACATGACAATTTATATTACATTAAAAATTTAACACTTTAAAACTATTACAATTATTTTACATTAAAAAGTTTACCATCCGTCTTACGCTTTTTCGATCAGGTCACGTGTCCTGACGCGAGTTTAAGATTTTATACCCATTACAGAAAAAGTGCTCAACGCCGCTAAAGAAGTTTTCACTTCAAAAAAATTGTAAAGATTATAACTGGTCGTGTTCTGTGTTATCAGCCTGCCCCATGTGTAAAACATAATTCACTGTGGAATTGTTCAAATCAGTCACCATGGACCTGGAACTTAGAAAGCAACTGAAGAAACACATGTGAGTTTTTGTCAGTAAAAGAATGGCATAGACTTTATTGTACACCAAAAAGAAACATAACTTATACATAAACTTAAATCTATGGGTACAGTGGCGGTCTTATCGCTGACAGATACCTACTAGACAACCTTAGGATGGATTGAAACAACTAAAACAATACAGGGGTAGTCTGCAGTGTACTGCTAACAAATCAGAGTTATTAGATGCTTACCTTCATTAAAAAAAAAACTGGGCAAGTGCGAGTCGGACTCGCGCACTGAGGGTTCCGTGCAAACTACAATTCCCGAATGGAGTCGCGAAGATTTTGCCGAATTGCAATTTTTTTTTTGTGACATAAGTAATTACTATTTTTAGATTTTTTCCTATATCTGTGCTATAAGACCTTACTTTGTGCCAAATTTCAGAATTCAGGGTCAACGGGAAGTACCCTATGAATTTCAATCTTTGAGAGTATCAAAATATACGTGTTTAGCGACATAAATGGCCGTATCTTTTTTATTCGTTAACTTAGAAGTTTGATTTTTCACAACTTGAAGGAACTGCAGACTTTAGTATATGGTTTTAATTTCAACTCGATACCTCTACGCGTTCTCGAGATAAAGGGTCTTGACAGACAGACTGACAGACGGACGGACAACAAAGTGATGCTATAAGGGTTCTGTTTTTCCTTTTGATTATGGAACCCTAAAAAATGGATAAACATATGAATTTTATGTTTGTCTCCTTTCCATTACCCGATGAACGAGTTACTTTTGCATATTTATATAGGAGACCATTGCCAAAGCAAACTACGCTAGCTGCCTCTTCAAAGTAACACAATTAAAGACAAAACTGTTTCAAATCACTCGTTATTCGTCACGACACATTTCCTCCACGATATTTTCTCAACAAATTATTCTATACACATTCCGCAAAAACAAAATAAACTTATTCCTGGCGTGTTCATTCAAGTGAAAAGCAAAAACACATTATTATTGACTGAAATCACGTTTTAGTAAAACGAAGCGTTTTTCCGAATAGTTGACGGAGAAACATCCTGTATTTGAAGGTCTTATTCTGCAATGAAATTTCAACTCTATGATTTGGCTTCTAAGGTACATTTTCGATCGTACAGTGGAGATAGGGTGTCTATATTGAAATTTTACCGAAGAAACGCCTGGTAGACAAGTGACGCGGTACCCTTACGCCTCGTTACCTACCTATCGGAATGTTTGGTCCAAGTTATGGCATGCATCTTATTTATTCAGCTTTGACTTTAAAAATGTTGAAGTTATTTCCCTGATATTTTTCTTGGTAAATGGTTATTTAATTCATTAAACCCCAAGCGAACGCCGGCGTTCGCGCACCTATTGTCTTTCAATTGTGTCTGCAATTATCACAATTGAAAGGTTAAAGTTTGGTGGTAGTATCGATGTATTTTGAAGGTATGATTATTTTTCTGTGTGCTTTAAGCGAGTTGTTTTTACCCGACGACAGCAAAACTGAAGGAAGGTTATGATTTTGATAGGCTATGTATGTAAGTATGTAAGTATGTATGTGAGTATGTTTATCTGTTTCTTCATAGCTCCTAATCTACTTATTGGAGCTCGACTGTATTTATTAGTGTTTTGATTGGTACGTACCTATAAAGTGTAACTACGGCTTTTCTTTTTGTACTGTTCTTATATTTCCAGTTCCTTGTTTATTTCAGCATCCTGAAAATCTTGTTTCATACTTTTTCAGAGTCGTTTTTATTTTTGTCGTAGAAAGGTTTTAGTTTTTTTTAAGCTATTGCATAGCTTCTATCGCGGGCCTTGAGCGTGGAGACCGAATCCAGAAATCCCGTAACGAAAATAACCTAACACCCCCCACTCATTTGTTTTTTGAGTGTGGTGACCGATAAGAAAACAAATGAGTGAACAATCAATCAAAATTCAATTCAATGTGTGAAAGTGTAACTTCGATTAATATCAAAGAAAAGAAAACGAAGGAAAAAAAAAACTGTATAAATAAAATAAATAAATAATTATAATTGTATAAGTTGATAAAAATGCGAGGCAATAGCTTTACCGCGGCAGTCCCCGAGTGCCACAAGTCTTTTTTTTTTTTTCGTTGACGAAATCGAACGTCATAGATGTTTAAATCATGTTAACGAAAAAAAAAAACATGCGCCAAGCACTCTGGAGTATGCTAGGCTATAAAATGGGAGAAAAAAAATACCTATTATTAGTAAGTATATTTTTTTTTTACATGACGATATCTTTTGAAATACTCAAGTTCTTTTCCGAAATTCAGGAAGTATTTTAGGTATACTCTTGCATTTTCCCATATTCGAAACTGAACGTTCTTTTAGTGAGAATAAAGTTTTTATGGACCTTAAAGTCCCGATATAGTATAAAACAAAGTTGCATTTTCGCATTTGGTCATTTATCCCTTAACTCCTGAAACATAACATATTTAGACAAGGTTTTTATAAATGGCAAGAGCAATGAAAAATGTAGATATACACTACTAATTTTTAATTAGCACAACTACTTAAAAATCTTATTAAAAAACTTCTTGTTATTATTTATATTAAGTAAAGTCTCAATAAAAAATATTCATAAACAGCAAAGTTATTAGCTTTTGTTTATATCCTAAAATATCACTAAATTTATGGACATATTGTACAGGCTATTGATATGAATGAATAAACGACGATCAAAATAGAAAAACATTGTGCGTAGTATTTTCTATTAGCAATTGTTATTAGTGATTGAATCTATTATGAATTTACCAATTATGACAAATTTTCGTATGTATTTTTTTTTACTTTTGACTACAAAAATATGATCAGTAATGGATACGGATATAGCCTTATTTTATTTTGTACTTATTATATTATACGTCATAGTGTTTGCTATCGAACTCCTTTGAAACGGCTTGACCGATTTTTATGAAATGATTTGTGTATGTAATACTGTAATTATAGTTTTTAGTTGTGTATGTAATCGACAGAATATCTTAAAGATTAAATAAATAAATTAGGTTAACTTTGTGTATGTCTGGTAGATTTGAAAATAGGTCATGGGTTATTATTTACCCTCCTACTCTTACTCACCATTGTTTCTTTGCCAATTTATGTAGTAGAACAGGCCAGCTAAGTTATTATATGTAATTTACACTCGTGCTCGGGAAGGGTCACTGGTACTTGAATGAAACCTATAAATTACGGACACCTAAAAATATATTTTAGCAAGTACTAGTTTCACAGTTATACAACACTAGCTTTTGCCCGTGACTTCGTCCGCGTAAATAAAATATAGGAATAAAGCAGCTTTGTATCGGTGAAAATTTTTTTGCAATCATCCAGAGATTAGATACCTACTACAAACAAAAAAAACATAAAAACAAAAATAAAAACTTTACCTCTTTATTATATTAGTGTAGATTATTTTAGTTTATGCGAAACCAGATTATAGATTTTTTTTTATCTGTTATAAACTAGTACTTGACTGCGATCCCGCCTGATGGTAAGCAGTGATGCAATCGTTGATGGTGAGGCGCACTAGTTTATTAAGAGCCTATTCACTCTAGCCTTGAAGACAACCAAATTATAATTGGACGGGAAGACCGCAGATTAAGATTGTACAGAATCACTAGCTGAATCGATGCTAAAAATTTTTACACCATGTAGTCTTTTGTTTGAAATATCTAATATATAACTGTATATGTATACAAGACATACTAGGTACATTGTTGTATAGTCCCTCCATCACAGAATACCCCTGCATCCACACGCTCCATAAATTATTCTCAGTTGACTTCAACTACCAGGAATGATAAGAAAATACATAGATTTTTTCCCAACCATGTGTGTTTGTAATATTTTCTTACAACTTTGACTTAATATGAGTTATTTGTTTTACTTAGATACATATTCTGTGGTTGCCATAGAAAGTAGCGTATTGACGAGAGAGACATTTATTTAAAAAATTATTTAAAAAAATTATGCCTCGTTTGCTTTTGTACTAGTCATCATCATCATCTCAGCCGATACACGTCCACTGTTGGTCATAGGCCTCCCCCAAGCGTCGCCACATCGAACGTTCCTGTGCGTCCCGCTACCTTCACTAGGTCGTCGGTCCACCTTGTGGGAGGCCTTCCAACACTGCGTCTTCCGGTTCGCGGTCGCCACTCCAAAACCTTTCGGCCCCAACGGCCATCTGTTCTGCGAGCAATGTGCCCTGCCCATTTTGTACTAGTATTTTTGTGTATTTATTGATAAATTGCTTAGATAATAAATCTTTTTTTCATATACTTACAACATTATTTTTGGTATATGCGAAACCTGAATATAGTTTATTCAGATTGACTGAATCAATTGTAATAATTGTAACACCACCAGTAAAAAAAGTCCCGTCAAAATCGGTCCAGCCATTTCAGAGATGAGCCCGGACAAACAGACAGACAAACAGACAAAAATGGAAAAAATGCTATTTTGGTGTATGTACTGTATATATACTCATATGCATGTAGTAAAAAGCAGTTTTTTCAATATTACAAACAGACACTCCAATTTTATTTATATACATAGATAATAACCATTCCTTTTTCTCGCTCGCACGATTGACATTTCACACTGATTGACATTTTTTTTTCATTATAAACCCGTAATCGGTTGTCAATAGAAATAAATACTGTCCCACATACAACTCTACTTTACCTCTTTAAGTAAAGGAGTGTGATGTAATGTTATTTTTAGAATTTCCTTGTCGCATTTAAAAAGGAACCAATAAAGGATTATTGTGTTGACAGTCTGTCTGTCTGTCAAGACCCTTTTCCTTAGCTTTGGATGGAGGTAAATAAAGTCAACAGCCGTGTCCTTATATATTAGCGAAAAACCTTACTGTGGTTTTTTTGGTACGTTTTTTTTTGAATGAAGTTCAGTAGGTAGCTGTTTTAGTCTTTCGGTAATTGGTTTCTGGTGGATATTGTGATGTTGAATTGGTTTTGTATTGTACAGGGTAGTGTCCAGGGTCAAAATAATTACATTTTATTCAGTCCGTATTTTAGATTATAAAAAATATTGGATACGTATTGTTTCTTTTTTCGATTAAACAAAAAATAACAAAGATATAGCCCATTAAAGTTACGTGCGTATAAAAAATATTGTCCCTTATTTTTGAATAATCTAAAAGACGGACTAATTACATTGTTTACGGCCACTAGCCTATTGAATGCTTTGTTACCGTAGGTTTTTTGTTGATTGCTACTGATTGATAGGGATGCTAAATGCTACAAGGAAAACTATGTAATTCACATTATTTATGGTGGGGAAAATCATCCAATGACAACCCCGCTCTTGGGCGGAGCGGGAGATAGTGTCAGACTCTTACTAAAAACCCACCCCGTTCCTTCCAGCCTTCGTACCGGGGCTCGAGTTTCTATAATAGACTTGGGCTCGGTCCGAACAGTTGCTGGACGGTCGGGCAGCGAGCTACCCATTGCTCACTGTCAGCAAGCCTTCGCCTGCGGTGGCGGAAATCGGGATCGGAATCCCGGCGGCGGCGGTACGAGCGCCGTTGCCTGATGTGGTCGGCCTCCTCCTTTGCGAGGAGGCCGACCACATCAGGCCAACCTTTTTAATGTTTCCACTGCTGGGGCTCAGGCCTCCTCTCTAAGAGAGGGGATGGGCCGTAATCCACCACGCAAGCTCAGTGCAGGTTGGTGAATGTCACATGTCTTCGAATTATATATAATTATTTTATTTTATTTGAATAATTACTCCATATAATTATTTATATGTAGAACTTATAAAATTCAAATTAAACTAGCTAAGTATCAATGCAAACTGACATTATGTAATATCGATTCTCCTATAGTTCTGATTGAAACAAAAGGAGCACTTTGTAACGTGAAGTGGATATGAAGCACCGATACAGTCCTTCGGTAGGACAGTTGTCAAAGCAGCGCTCAAGCCGGTTGGCGGCGACAATGCCTTTGTGAGCACATTGCAGCCGGCAAGCCTCGAGGAACTAACCAGATGTATTCCACTTGCATACGGCTTGCAATGTGGACTGGAATGCCGTGATACAGTTTCAATTTGCAGTGTGTCTTCGAATTGAGAAATAATTGAAGAAAGACATTATTATTTATTTATTTATTTAACTATTTATGTACACACATGGAAATACAAGAAAAGAGGAAGGAAACTGAAAAATATTACAAAGGTGATGCTTATTTCTAACGAAATCTCTTCCAGCATACCTGCGACAGGAAAGTTGAAGAAAAAAGAGAAGTAGATACCGTGTGTAAAAGTAAAAGGAAAATTAGTACACACAAAATACAAAGTTAAAAATGAAATAGTATAAAATAAAAATAATTAAAGATATAAACACTGCTATAATTATAAAAATACACATAATAAAATAAATATCACACAAAGACATTATATTACTTTTTTATTTATTTATTTAATACTTTATGCACAAATGTATAGAGGCGAACTAAGAAGAATCAAATAATTTTTCATGTTGTTTTAGTGATTGTCTGTAAGTGTTGCAACCCTAGAATAGTGTTATGAAATGTATCTGTAACTAGCTGTGCTCGCAACTGCGTTCGCGTGTACTACAGGATTTTGAGTTTATTTTTTCTAAAATAAAAGTAGCCTATGTTACTCCTTATTACATCAGCTACCTGCCAAAAAAAGTCCCGTCAAAATCGGTCCAGCCATTTCAGAGATTAGCCCGGACAAACAGACGGACAAAAATTAAAAAAAGTTTTTTTTTGTGTATGTGCCATTTTCATGCATGTAGTAAAAAGCAGTTATTTCAATATTACAAACAGACACTCCAATTTTATTTATATGTATGTATAGATTAACAAAAACAAAGCAATCATTTAAACTCACAGATAAGTGTTTTTATACTCCAGCAGTTATTTCTCTTCATAAACATTCCCGTATCTACAGTAAACTGTCGAACAGGCAACTATTGAATCTGCAGTTTTCGAGATCGCTCGCTCTTTTAACAATAATTTCCATGCGGATGGGCAGTGAACAAAAAAAACATGGTTAAAATGCACTGAAAAATATGTGTCAACATTGTCATGATAACTTTTTTGTAGACTACACGAGGAAGGTTGTATACCTTTTGGAATATAGTTGAGCTAACATGCCGTGTTTTATTATATAGACTTGTCAGAAGCTACGTAAAAATTAGCGCTTATTGTTCACCTTCACTGGCCTGTTGGTCTAGTGGTTAGTGGCCCTGACTGCTATGCCGGAAGTCGTAGGTTCGATTCTCACCCAAGACAAAAGTTGTGTGATGTTATGTTGTTTTGATTGGGCTTACAAACGGATTTACAAAAGATATTTTTAATTTATGCCTAGCATGTCATAGTATTGCTAGCTCAAGCCTTGCAATGTTCCCACTGCTGGGACTCAGGCCTCCTCTCTAGGGCAGTAATCCACCACCCGATATTTGAAAGAATGACCGAACTCAACGAACATGCCAATCGCTCTTCATCGCTAGGGCAGCTTAGGTATAGCTCCCCTAATGATTATAATACGACTGGTATATATAGGTATTCATTAGACAAACAATATTACATTTTATAATCTAATATTAATTATTTTTTTCATATTCGTAATTGGCGAATCGTCGACGGACGATGTACGAAATTAATTTCTTGAAGAAAACGTCAGCTGTGCGAATTCAATGACGGTAATAGTCGGCGTTGCGTACAAACTACCTACAGGTCATTGAACTCGCTCAGCTGACGGTTTCCTAAAGAAATCAATTTCGTACTTGCGTAAATTAATACGAGTTTTGAAAAAAAGGTACTTTATTTTTTTATTTTATATCTACAAATCGATAGTGTTTCATGTCCCGGAACGACCCTCCACGGGATTAAAACGATTAAAATTTAGCGGTGTATAATACTTTTACCTCCACGCGGGCATAGGTACTAGTAGACGCTAGAAAAGAAAACATTTATTCAACAGAAAAAGCAACAAGAAAGAAAAAAGTAGGTATATTAGATTTTACAATACGTTATTTATAAAATCAAACTTTAAGATAACCCTAGGGCAGCCGTCTAGAGACTCTGAAGCCCTATCTAGGTCATGTTTTAACATTTCTAGTTCTACAAAATATTAAAAATACAAAATGATTCTTCGTAGTTACCCCCGAGCCATAACCTAGTCTCGTTTCGGTCTCGTCATACAATGAATAAAAAAAATATCTCAGCCTATTTCCATTAAGGAAGGGTGAGTGACAAGAGGTGTCAACTTCAGGCAGTAATGTTTATTATTACCAGAGGTTGGAAGTTGGAACTAGGTACAGTTATTTTAGTAGTTATATTGATTTAATATAGCGAAAGAATAAAGTGGATATGCCTTCTTTTTCAGTGGGTAAAAATCATGGAAATGACTTCCCCCGCCCTTAGGCGGAGCGGGAAATAGTGTCGGATACTTACTGACTAAAAACCCCATCTCATTCCGTCGATGCTTTTCATACCGAGGCTGAGCCTCCTTTTCAAAACTAGATCCTTGGCCCCAGTAGGTTTCGACCCTGCTGGGTCTCTACAGTTGCTGAAAAATCTAGATTTCCCGAGACACCAAGCGTAAACCGTGACAATAATGCAACATTGTCAAGAGTGAACGACTATCGAGGAGTAAGCCTCAAATCTCGAAATTAATTTAAAAAAGTATTTTTTTGATTACACTATCAGAAATATAGCAGATAAAAATTCTTCCTGCATTAATGACGAGGAGTAGGAATACATGTTAGAGTCTGTCTAAAAAATCAAACGACTTTGGTCAGTCAACACTAGTTCATTAATCAAGGTTGATTAAAAGATCTTGATCATAGTTTACTAATAGAAGAACCTTATAAAAGTATCGAATATAAATATTTTTAAATGATTGAATATTATACAAAATTCCCAAGACATTTGACTTTTAAGACAGTCTGGTTGACGTAGAGTTTTCAATGAAAAATACTAGTAAAAACTTTAGGTTAATTATCTTTATTTGTCTTATTTGAGGTTTTTATTATTATTATTTTATTTGTAATAGTATAGGCCACACAAGATTTTTAATTAGAAATCCCGGCAACATCCATATTCATATCAACATTTTGATGCAAGTACATAAATAAACTCTTCATAATTCCGATCCCTGATTATTACACATGATTAAACTTCCAAACCGTCACTTCTAAGTATTCATAAATGTTCTCACTTCTCCAAAGCAACCATAAGTGATAATATATGTCGCGAAAACACGTTGACATATTCGAAATCATTTTCAATTCCACAAATTAATTTATATCGAAATAATCTCCTTAGTCCCAAATGAGTACCATAAATAACAATATGGGCCGCGTATCACACCGAAGCGTAGCAAATTTCTCGTGTATCGATATAAATTTTCAATTACTAGACGCGTGTCAGAGCGGTGCGGCGCGCCATCACGCCTCGTTACCTTCGCTACAATCGTGTTTGGTGTAAGTGTAGGATCGGTGGCGATATTACGTTCGAAATATAAAAATGTTTTACTTTTTAATTTGTGAGCAAGATGGCGGATTTATAAGTTCGTTAATGTATTATAATTTTATTTCTGTTGCGTTAAGTGTACTAGGGGATTTTTTTTTTTATATTAAACCAGAAATTAAAAATGTTTTGGCACACAAATTAGGTGGAAATTAAAAACGGATACATACATTCATTGTCAATTCTCTGCTTTAGTTTGTGTTTCCTGCCCCCGTAGCCAAGTCACGAGCATTTCGTTTCGATTCTCTTGCATCGAACGCCTCGAGTAGACCACGCCTCAGTTTCCTTTGTTCTGACCACGTGATTGAGCGTTGAGATGAAGTCAGAACAAAGGGATCGGAGGCGTGGCCTACTCAAGGTGTTCGACTCAAGAGAATCAAAGCGAAATAGTCTAGCTTCAACCTAGGAGTCTTTAA
The DNA here is from genome assembly GCA_929112965.1 of Mythimna albipuncta. Classification (NCBI taxonomy): domain Eukaryota; kingdom Metazoa; phylum Arthropoda; class Insecta; order Lepidoptera; family Noctuidae; genus Mythimna; species Mythimna albipuncta. The sequence goes on along the minus strand of OV815979.1, from coordinate 17,754,994 downwards.
GTCAAGAGTAAATAGGTTACTTCTAGGCAAGCGTGCTCCATCGTCGACCATATCATCGCTTACCATCAGGGGGGATAGTGGTCTAGCGCGTTCATATCAATATTTTTTTCGTCTGTTTTTTCCTAGCTCACTGCTGGACAAAGACCTGCCCCACGTCCTTCCAAACTTTCTTCTCTTTTGTATGTATATATTATCTCGCCACCTATTTATAGAAAAAATAGAACATTCATTTATTTATTATTATTATTTTATTATTATATCTAGCCCATACTGTCCGACTGCTGGGTAAAGGCCTCCTTCCACTCCTTTCAATGTTCCTGGTTTTGAGCCACCTCTTTCCAATTCCCAAGGAAGACATCCAAGTCGTGCCCTGAAATCGGTCGACAGGGCCGCGGCAGAACTAGAAGGAGTTCTTGGTCTGCCACGGCCCCGTCAACCGATTTCAGGGCAGCAATTTTGCGTTTTACTGGCCCACCGCTCAATAGGCATGCGGCAGACATGTCCAGCCCAGTCCCACTTAAGTTGGGCAGCCTTCTGAACTTCGTCAACGATTTGCGTTTTGGAGCGCAGTGTAGTGTTTCGAACGCGATCCGTTATTTTAACACCTAGTATGCTGCGCTCCGTAGCACGTTGGCAAACCTTAAGTTTGGACCTTTGGATGTTAGTCAAAGACCAAGTCTGTGCACCATAGGTCAGAGTAGGGAGAATACACATTTCCATTAGCTTCCGCTTGAGTGACATACGCAAGGTGCCTTTAAATAGTTCTTTCATGAACGAGTAGATAACTCTTCCAAGCATTTTCTGTTCGCGAAATTTATTTGGCTTTTTAAAAATTAAAGTGACATATGCTGAAGGTTATGTCTCTAATCAATTGATCTTACAGGCCGATATGCCGAAACTTGGCAAGCTAACTGACCTCATTACCTCCATCATTATTAATGTTCCCGTAGATTTAGATGCACACTCTCGTGGACATTATCCAAAACTTGACTGCTGAGATACAGCCATAGACCATAGCATAGCACGGTCAGTTTCCCGCAACCCCTCCTTTCTAAGCCCCCCTTTTCTTTATTTCCTTCCTTTATTTTAATGTAAATTTATATGTTATATGTTATTTTAATCAAGGTTGATTAAGAGATCTTGATCTTTGTTTATTAACAGAAGAACCTTATAAAAAGTATCGAATATTTAATAAATATCTTGTAAATGATGTAATATTAAGGGGACTTTTTAACGATAAACAATACAAAAGATTTTTCGTTTAGAACATACCTATTTAAGTCTCTTTAATGATGTTCTTATTACAAATGTAGGATTAATTTACAAAGATACAATCGTGTCATAATTAAGTGTAGAGTACATATTACATACAGAGGAAGGAAAGGATGGAAAGGGCTATGCTCAGGGTTTCCTTGCGTGATCGAATAAAAAATAAGGATATCCACAGGAAAATTAAGGTGGCCGACATAGCACGAAGAATTGCCAAACTTAAGTGGCAAAGGGCAGGGCACATTGCTCACAGAACAGATGGCCGTTGGGGCCGAAATGTTTTTGAGTTGCGACCGCGTACCGGAAGACACAGCATTGGAAGGCCTCCTACAAGGTGGATCGATGACCTGGTGAAGGTAGCTGGAAACTGATGGATGCGGGACGCACAGGTGACGATGATGATAATGATGAATTACATACATCAGGAATCGTAAAATAAATCTGGTTCTAAATATTATACACCGCTTATTGATTCGTTATCACCAGCCACATTACGATCAACATCTTTTGTAGAAGTATCATCATCTCAAGAAACAAGTGCATGACAAGTAAAATTCGTGTTGCCAACAGCAGATTTTTTATTTCCTTCAAAAATTCGTAAGTTGTTTTATTTTGGTGGGTAAAAATCATTCAAATGGCATTTCCCGCCCATGGGCGGAGTGGGAAATAGTGTCAGACTCATACTGACTAAAAAACTCACCCCGTTCCTACTAGCCTTTATACCGGGGCTCAAGTTCCCTCTCGGATAACCCTGGCCCCAGTAGGCTTCGACCCAGCTGGGCTTCTGCTGTTATTGACAACTCCTTGAGGCGCGCGGGAACAGTGCGCGCCGTCGACGACTTGTTCTTGGTCCGGACGTTTACTGGACGGTCGGACAGCGAGCTACTCATTGCTCGCCGTCCGCAAGCCCGCGCCTACGATGGCCGGTCCCAAGTCTTTAACTTTTTAGACAGTCTATATTCTTTCGTTTTTCGCGTGGTCATAACTCGATGCTTCTCTCACAATTCACAAACAATACACTATCAAATAAAACCGATTGGCTGCGTTAACGTCACGTTCCTAGTTAACTAGGATACTGATGAATAACGTTCTATATAGTGAGAATATTCAGCACCGCAGTCACGTAATCATGTGTGAAATCGTTTTGTCTGATTTATGTTAATTAATCAATTACTGCACTATGCTCTATTAGTTTGATTTCTGCCGCCATTTTGTTTTTATTTTGAATATCTGATAGATCTGAAATTATTTTGTAGAACCCTTTTGTCTTTTTTGCACAAAAACTGTTCTTTCCATCAAGTTCAAAATAATTTTCCTAGAAAGTCCTTATAAAGTTCTACTTTTCAGATTTTTTTCATATTTTCTAATCTTATGGTTCAAAATTTAGAGGGGGGGCACATTGTTTTTTACTTTTGGAGAGATTATTTCCGAAATTATTGACATTATCAAAAAATGATTTTAGTAAACCCCTATTCATTTACCTATCTAACAATATATCACACGTTAGGATTGAAATAAAAAAAAATCACTTCCACTTTACATATAGGGGGGCTACCATTTGAACATTTTTTCCAATTTTTATTTTACCACTTTGTCGGCGTGATTAATATACATATTGGTACCAAATTTCAGCTTTCTAGTGCTAACTGTCACAGAGATTAAACGAGGTCGGACAGACAGACAGACGGACAGACAGACATGGCGAAACTATAAGGGTTCCTAGTTGACTACGGTACCCTAACAAAAAAGATATTATGACTCACACACATAATATTTTTCACTGCATTTTAGCCGTGTTTTTTTTTGTTCACTGTCCATCCGCATGGAAATTATTGTTAAAAGAGCGAGCGATCTTGAAAACTGCAGATTCAATAGTTGCCTGTTCGACAGTTTACTGTAGATACGGGAATGTTTATGAAGAGAAATACTGCTGAAGTTTAAAAACACTTATCTGTGAGTTTAAATTAAGTATAGATTTTTTGTCTTCGTTAATCTGAAATGATTGTTTATTATTCTTGGTTGATCAACATACATATAAAACGAAGTTCTGAAAACAAAACCGGCCAAGTGCGAGCCAAACCCGCGCACGTTGGTTTAAAATCACGTTTGTCGTAGGGGGAAAAAAAATATTTAAGGAGGGCTCCCCTTAAATATTTATTTCAATTTAATTATTTATTTTTGTAATTAATAAAAAAATATTATCTACACTAACATAATAAAGAGGTAAAGTTTGTTTTTTTGTTCGTAGGAGGTAATCTCTGGAAGTACTGGCCCAACTGCTAAAATTTTTTCACCGATAGAAAGCTGGTTTGTGGAGAGACAAGGGCTATAATTTATGTAGTCTAGTGTTAATATATATTTAGATTCATATGAAATGTTACTTTTTATAGAAACTAAAATTTTAACACAAACGAAGTCGTTGAGCAAGTAATAGTGAAACTATGAAATAGAATCGATCATCGCCGCAAAGACGTCACAATACCAGTAATTAACCAGAATTGAAATATTGATGAATAGCGTTCTGTATAGTGGGGAAATTTGACACCGCAGTCACGTAATTATGTGTGAAATCGTGTTGTTCGATTCACGGTTTTCGGACCAGATAATAATTAATAGATTGCGGTATAATTCTGCCTTATTAATGCCTCTAAGCAGTACCTTTATTGCTGTGTAATAGATATGGTAAAGTAAACTGTATAGTTTCTTTTTTTGGGTAGGTAAAAATCATTCAAATGACATTTATTTATTTATTAAAACTTCATCTAACATAAAAGTACATTGGCGGTCTTAATGCCTTAGGCATTCTCTACCAGTCTACCTAGTGTGATGAAGAGAAAACATGGCAGAAAACACATCATATGTTAAACAATCATGACATCGCCCACCCTTGGGCGGAGCGCGAGATAGTCTCAGACTCTTACTGACTAAAAAACCTAGCCCATTCCTTCGTTGTCTTCCATACCAGGGCCAAGCCTCCCTTTCGGAACTAGACCGTTGGCCCCAGCAGGCTTCGACCCTGCTGGGCCTTTACAGTTGCTGACAATTCTTTGAGGCGCGCGGGAACAGTGCTCGCTCTTAAATTTCCCTATAAAAGCGAAATACTACTCATCATCACGAAATCACAGAAACTATAACACCTACAAACTTAAAACTTGGCAGGTAGATCCCTTAGAGAGTGTATCCATTAGGAACGAAGTGATAAACGCAATAAAATAAATCGTGTTTGAGTTTTTTTTTTCCGGTGGGAAAATCATCCAATGACATCCCTCGCTCTTGGGCGGAGCGGGAGATAATGTCAGACTCTTACTGACTAAAAACCCAGCCCGTTCTTTCGTGCCTTCATACCGGGGCTGAGCTACTCTTTTGAAACTAACCCTGGCCCCAGTAGGTTTCGACACAGCAGGGTGTTTGAGCTTTTAGAAATGGCCTTGATGAGCACTATTTTTTATTCTTATAAAGTTCGCAGTAGTATCATCACACCGTTAATGTTTTCTTATTGTCGATTTGGATTAATTATTTGACTATTTCAGTGTATGTTATTGTATGTAGTGTCATCATCATCATCATTTCAGCCGATACACGTCCACTGTTGGATATAGGCCTTCCCCAAGCGTCGCCACATCGAACGTTCCTGTGCGTCCCGCATCATTCATGTAGTGTATTAATTTGAATATAATAACTGTGTTACAATTATTCTATGGTTTATTAGTATATCTACTATAGGGTCTATTAGTATATCTATTCTTGTATTCGCTTTTTTCTCTCTCTTTTATTACACCTACCACTACTTTTCCTCTGCGTCACCCACAGGTTGACTGCAAGAAAATGCCTAAGTGCCTAAGGCATTAATTTCGCCTCTGTACTCTTGTGGGCATAAAGTATTAAATAAATAAATAAATATTTACATAGGTATAAAGCCCTATAAAAGCTTGCTATGAAAATATGATTTTATTGAAAACTTGTTCTCTGTCCTTACGTCTACGACCTACGCCTGGCCAATCCTTTAACAATAAAACTTATTTTAAAGAAAAAATAAAAACCTCTAAAGTATTATATGCGAAACCTGAATATAGTTTATTCAAAATAACTGAACCGATTCCAATAATTTTTACTCCATGTTATATTTTTTCCCAAAAATATTTAAAAAAGGTCACAAGTTCAAGGTCACACCTAGCCAAGTTACAACCGTATCGTGTCGAATTCCGTTCTCCAATCCGTAACGCTTCGGTGTCAGCAATAGTAGAAAACGATAAGTGGCTAGCCATGTCGACGCACCTGCGTCGGCCGCTCATTCTACAATGTAGCGTTAAACGTTGTAGAAATTCATTCTATCATTTTGAACGATGTGAACTTCGCTACGAATTTTCTGTTCGTTTGTTCCGACCACGCGACTTTACGTTGAGATGACGTCATTACCATACGTTTCATCACTTTTCGACAGCGTTAACGATTGCAGAATAACAACTTGGCTAAGCGTGCAGGTCACGGAAGGTCATAACGGACATTAGACGCCAGCGCACAACTGGGTGCGGAAGCAAAGCAACCCCTCAGTCGCCTGGGTGGCCCGATGACCATGTATTTATGTCGCCAACCAGGTACCATAACTGGCTTATAACTTTGTGATTTTTTATAATACAGTTTTGTAACTTTGTATATAGATTATTAACATACAAACACAAGACAGATGTTTCAGGGTTCGCTTACACTAAAAACTAGCTTTTGCTTACAGCTTCGCCCGCGTACATAAAATATAGCCTATGTCACTCAGGAATAAAGCACCTTTCTATCGGTGAAAAAATTTTAGCAAACGGGTCAGTACTTCCAGAGATTATCTCCTATAAACAAAAAAAAAACAAACTTTAAAAAAATAAAGTTAAGCAGCAATAAAGTTGTCTATGGTTCAAATCTGTTAGGCCTGGTCTACACTTGACGTTAAGGCAACTAATTTTTATTTTGTTTTTCTTTTACTAATTTATATTTTGTATTTATTTGTGTGTCTATACGGGCAGAATAAACATGTTTTCTTTCTTTCTTTCTTTCTTTACGTCTTTATTATATTTGTGTAGATAAGGTTGTGTAACCGATATTCTGTATACCTCCAAGTTGCGTCAATATTTGTTATTCTGTCCGAGTTCGAAGGCTGTTTGTTGTCTTACTGGCCCAGCGATGGGAATTACTGCAGTACTGTTACGATACTCCGCAGTGTTACTGATACTTTAGTAGTAGCTAGTTGATTTTGTCTTATAACTGAAACATTTATTTATCTGTACCCGTTACTGGTCATATTCGCGTAGTAAAAGTAAAAAAAAAAAAAATGAAATCCCAAAATTGTCCACGAAAATGTGTCATATTTGGTAAATTCATAATAAATTCAATCATTCATAACAATTGCTACTAGAAAATACTACGCGCAGTGTTTTTCCATTTTGATCGTCATTTATTCATTCATAAATCAATACCTTGTACAATATTTCCATAAATTGAGTGATATTTTGGGATATAAATAAGCGCTAATAACTTTGCTGTTTATGAATATTATTTATTGAGACTTTACTTAAATAATAGCATGACCATTACTAATAAGCCCTTTAAGTATTTGTACTAATTATAAAATTGTGGTCTATAAGCTGTAAAATTGCAATTTTTTTATTTTTTATTATCACACAACGCCGTTTAGTCTTATTAGCTAAGCAGAGCTTGTATTATGATTACTAGACGACTGATAAACATACTTATATATTTCTAAATATATACATATTATAGATAAACTATACCTAGACACAGAACAAATGATCGTGCTCATCACTCAAACATTTGTTCTGAGTGGGAATCGAACCCAAGACCTACGGCATAGCAGTCAAGGCCACTAACCACTAGACCAACAGGCCAGTCAAATTAAAAGCAACATGTTGTAATGGAGTTGAAAAACTCCTTCGTACATTATCGAGTGGTAGTGTGCCCAGAATACTGGCAGATGATAATAAAAAACCAGAAATTGCTTTACAAATACAAATATTTCTATGAAAAAACATCCTCTTATCTCTGCCAGATACAAATATAAATCTTAGTTATCACGTTGTCACATTGTCTTTCATGTTTCTTAAAGAATAGAATAGAATAGCATTTATTCGGCGCCAGCAACACAATACCACAACATAAAATAATAATAAAAAAAAAGTACAAACATACAATACAGTTCCAGTGACTGTGCCTGAACCGAAAGGGTCACCAACTCAGCAATTGCTGGGCGTCAAACACCCAGCGCTGATTTTCAGCTGGCACGCCGCAGGCTTTCTTCTTTTCCCTTACTCCCGTTCCAACAAAACTTGATAGACACATCAATTCTTAAACTTTTCAACATTTTCTATTACACCTAAAATAGTGAGAGCCAAGTTTATAGATCCAGGGCAAACTTCTATTCCACCTTGGATACAATAATAAATCTGCGACCAACCATTCCTAGAATATTGCACTCGCGTGCAGAGAATTCCGTACCTTAAACAAGAATAATATTTTAATTTGATGTGACTACAAATGCCGGCACGAATCTTGAGCGCTCGTCGAAAGAGTCAGGATCAATTTGCGCATCGTCGAGCCAATCACTGTAACTACAAAGATGTACTCCCATCTCCCGCGTCTCACTTCATACCACTAAAGAGACCCAATACTTCACTTCTCATTCAAGTCTGCGCGATTTCTTTTTTTTTTTGTAAAAAACTAAGTTTTTTGAAAAGAACTTTTGTTAATTGTTTAAAACTGCAAAAAAAACTACTGACAACTGTTATATAATACATTTTTTTTTATCACACTAATATTACAAAGACGAAAGTTTTTGATTGTGTGTTTGTTACTTCTTCATAGTCCAAGATCCCAGGGCTGTCTGACGTAACTTATTTTCACATAGATGGACTTTAGGTTATCAGTAGCGTTTCATGTGTTTTGAATATCGGCTTGTGGAGCTCCTCCTTGGGACATTTGGGCAGGTTTGAGGTGGAAAGGGGAACTAAAAACAAGAGCTACTTAACGTAAATTTTTATGGCTGATTTTTATATATATTTTGTAGAATATTATTCTAAAGTAGCATCGATATATATTAAAGTAGTATCTTAAGTGCCCCCAAGTCGTCGACGGCGCGCAATGTTCCCGCGCGCTCAAGGAGTTGTCAGCAACCGCAGGGACCCAGCCGGGTCGAGGCCTACTGAGGCCAGGGTTATCCGAAAGGGAACTCGAGCCCCGCTATGAAGGCTAGAAGGAACGGGGTGGGTCTTTTAATCAGTAAGAGTCTGATACTATCTCCCGCTCCGCCCAAGAGCGGGGGTTCTCATTGGATGATTTTTCCCACTATAAAAAAAGAATCTTAAGTGCCAGACACTTTAAAGCTCCACATAAAATAAATGAACTTTAAAATATCTTATCTTTATCTTATCTTGATATCTATCTATTTATTTATTTATCTTATCTTACCTTTTTTTTTCTTTATCTTATCTTTACACGTTTGCTTTATTTTTAAATGTCTGATTATCAAATATATTATTAAAGTAACTATTACTAAATTATATTTTAGTAGTCAGACAAATTGTAGTGACCAAAAAAAAAAGTTTAGTGAACGGAACCCCAAAAAATGGACATGTTTGTGTTAGAAATGGAACATTTTTGTTCATTGTTAAAAGCAATTTCTTACAACCTTTGTATGGACAAGGATAAATTGAATGAATGGGTCTAGTCTTATTGTATTATACTTGGAGTTGCAGTTTGAGATCTGTGTGAAGCTTTTTAAAGCTTAATGTAGTTAAAAGGATTTTTTATTATTATGAATAGTTTGAAGACTGAAATATGTAACAAAATATATACACCCTTAAATTTTGATCGTTTTAATACCGTGGAGGGTCGATCTAGTACATGAAACACTATCGATTTGTAAAGAAAAAATTAAAAAATAAAGTACCGATTTTTCAAAACTCATATTAATTATAACATTTACGCATGTACGAAATTAATTTCTTAAAGAAAAAGTCAGCTGAGCGAGTTCAATGACCTGTAGGTACTTTGTACGCAACGCCGACTATTAACTACAGGTCATTGAACTCGGTCAGCTGACGTTTTCTTAAAGATACTAATTTCGTACATACGTGAATTGATACGAGTTTTGAAAAAGTGGTACTTTGTTTTTTAATTTTATCTTTACAAATCGATAGTGTTTCATGTACCGGATCGACCCTCCACGGGGCTAAAACGATTAAAATTTAGCGGCGTATAGATGAATACGTTTAGGCAGGTGTGCTCCATCGTCGACTACATCACCGTTTACCATCAGCTGAGATGGTATATGGAGATGAAGTAAAAGGTGAGCCCATCGATGATAACAAAAAAAAAAGACGTGTGGCACTCGGGGACTGCCGCGGTAAAGCTATTGCATAGCATTTTTATCAACTTATGCAATTATAATTATTTATTTATTTTATATTATATATATTCTATGCAGTATTTTCTTTCCTTGTTTTTTTTTCTTTGATATTAATTGAAGTTACACTTTCACACATTGAATTGAATTTTGATTGATTGTTCACTCATTTGTTTTCTTATCGGTCACCACGCTCAAAAAACAAATGAGTGGGGGGTGTTAGGTTATTTTCGTTACGGAATTTCTGTATTCGGTCTCCACGCTCAAGGCCCGCGATAGAAGCTATGCAATAGCTTAAAAACAAGGTTTTAAGATAAAAAAAAAACTACTACGGTACGTGTATACAAAATATAAATACTAGATATTTAAAAAATGAAATGAAGTATCATTGGAATTAGGAACCCTTGAGATTTTGGCATAACTATTCGACGAGGTCCTTCACCTTTGTGGTGTAATGCACATCAGGTGGAAGATTCACGCCAGTGTAATCTGCTGCGTAACGCGCACATTTGCACTAGTTATTACGGGCGCTTGGTTCCTTTTTTGTAACACAACGAATCATCATAATTTTTAGCCTTATTCGTGGCCATATATACATATCTACACCACTATTTTTTAATTAGTACAAATACATAAAGGGCTTATTAGAAAAACCCTTGTTATTTTATAAGTAAAATCTCAATAAATAATATATTCATAAACAGCAAAGTTATTGCGTTGGTTTATGTCCCAAAATGTCACTCAATTTATGGAAATATTGTGCAGGCTATTGATTAATGAATGAATAAGTGACAATTATTAAGGAAAAATACTGCCCGCAGTATTTTCTACTAGCAATTGTTGTTTGATTAATTCTATGATGAATTTAACTTTTCGTGGTCAATTTTAGGATTTCAGTTTTTTCTACTTTTGACTACAAAAATATGATCAGTGACGGGTACATATAGAGCAGATTTTTTTGTGTACTAATTAAAAAGTAGGGGTGTATAGTAAACATTTAGTTAATCCTACAATCACAAAAAGCTTAAGTTACGTCGTGGAAGTGTCAGGATGGTTTAGACGGCGCAGACTCTAATTCAATTCTCAGAACGTCGAGGAGTGAAATTAGTTACAAGTTACTGTTACAGCTGGCTTGCTGACTTAGTTTACTCATTATTTTGGAATGTTGCACATATAATTATGAAATGTTACGTTGGGCGGGCGGAGTTAATCTCAAAGACAAAATACGTAGTCAAGGTAACGCCTCATCACAATCACCAACAGCCTTTTTAATTTTCTCACTGCTAGGACTCAGGTCGCCTCTCTAGGAAAGGGAATGGGCCGCCACCAAGGGAATCCACCATGCCGGCCCAGTGTGGGTTGGTGTCTTCTTCACATATATTCGAATTTTTAATTCCAGGACATGCCGGTTTCCTCACTATGTTTTCCTTCACCGTTTTAAGAGCAGTGGTGATGAAATAAATTACACAAAGTAATGACCCTGATTGGGTTTGAACACGCGACCTACAACTCGTAAGTCGGAGTCATTACTGTACCGATGGTTACTTTAGTTGTCTATGATTACTTTAGATTGTCTATGAATATTTTGTATTTTGGCGGGAACATTCCAAAACTTTTTCAATAAACCAGTGTACCGCTAACTCTGCTTTTCATTGACGCTGCATTGGCGACGAGCACGGGATAATTTGATTTTCGGTGTCTTATTTACGTATTTCGGTGTGTTATTTCACGTGCAGTATTATCATTGTTACAAAAATGCCGATCGGCAAGTTAGAACCCTATAATATTAACTCAAAACAATGGCCTGCATATATACGCCGGGTTAACCAATACATGTTGCTAAATGATGTTAAAGAAAATCTAAAAGTGCCCATGTTAATTACTATAGTAGGCGAAGCAACATATTCGTTGATGTGTGATCTGTGCTCGCCTGACTTTCCCGAGAACAAAACTTACGAAACTTTGGTACAGTTAGTTGCCGATCATGTAGAACCGCAGCGATCAGAGATCGCCGAACGCCACGTGTTTCGGCTGCGGCGTCAACGGGCCGGCGAACCTTTAATGGAATATCTACAGGCCCTCAAGCACCTGGCAACTACTTGTAATTTTGGCAAATGTAAAAAGTGTTCTACTCTCGAGGAAAATTTAAGAGACCAGTTTGTATCGGGTTTGGCAAACGACGCAATGCGATCTAGAATATTTGCCGAAAGAAAAATAGAATACAAAGAGGCAGTGGAGTTAGCGCTAGCTCTGGAGGCTGCAGAGAAGCACGCGGAGGTGAGCGGCAGTATGGTGCCGACTACGACCTTAGGTGCTGGCGGCAACGCAGGCGAAGATCTGCACTACACACGCGGCAGGCAGGGACGCAACCGCGGCTCGCGCACCAGCGACGGCGCGAGCGCGAGCGGCGCGGCGGGCCCAGCGGCCGCTGAGCGCGCGGCGGACGGAGCGCGCGGCGCGACCACGCAAGCATGCTGGCGGTGCGGTAAGACACATAGCGCGGCGAGGTGCCGCTATGTGAATTACACTTGTGACGAGTGTAAACAAAAGGGGCATTTAAGAGTGATGTGCAAGTTAGTGAATCGGGCGAACAATCGGCATAATTATATCAGTGGTGAGGACGATTCGGACGATATGTTTCAGATTATTGAGGGTAAGGACAATAAACCATTCTTTATAAACATTTTAATAGATAACTTTGAGACCAAGTGTGAAATCGATACTGGTAGTCGTATTTCGGCTATTAATGAAGACTTGTATAATCGCAAATTTTCTCATAAAACCATAATGGCAGATAATTTAATGTTGAAGAGTTATGCTGGTTCACGCATCGAATCGCTCGGGTATATAGATGTCCAAGTTAGGTTACAAAATGTAAAAGTGAAATCCTTGCCACTTTATGTAATTAGAAATGGAGCGTGCCCATTATTAGGAAGGGACTGGTTACGCGCCCTTAAGATAACTCAAATTAATTTGCACAAGATTACCGACGATGGATTCGTGAATCGCCTATGTGCTGAATTTCCTGAGGTATTTACGGATAAGCTAGGGACTTGTAAGCGAGCCATCCGACTACAGCTGACAGACAATGAGCCTGTGTACGTTCGTGCGCGGCCTGTACCCTTAGCGCTGCGTGCGCGTGTTGAACGCGAGCTAGCGCGACTGGAGTCTGATGGTTCGATATACCGTGTGGACTATTCCGACTACGGAACGCCAATTGTGCCGGTTGTAAAAAAAAATGGAGATATACGCATATGTGGAGACTATAAAATTACAATTAATCCAAAGTTAAAGCGTGACTATTATCCGTTACCCCGTATTGATGAGTTGTTTACTAAATTAAGTGGAGGAGACAAATTTACTAAAATCGATCTGACACATGCTTACGAACAGTGTTTCTTAACGGAAGATTCACAACCTTATACAGCCATAACAACTCACCTCGGAACTTATGCCTACCGTCGTACGCCATACGGTCTAGCTTGCATACCCGAGAAATTCCAGAAATTAATGGAAGAAACATTGCGGGGCATACCGGGTTGTGTTGTTTTTCTAGATGATATTTGTACAACAGGGGCTGATGATAAAGAACACTTCAGTAATTTGCGAGCTGTGCTCGAGAGGTTGCGCACAGCGGGTTTAACAGTTAAATTAAGTAAGTGTAGTTTCCTACAAGATAGTGTTAACTATTTAGGTTACATAATAGATAAGAAGGGTTTACGGCCAGACAAAGCTAAATTGAATGCTATTTCCAGCGCGCCTAGACCAGAGAATATAACTCAGTTAAAAAGTTTCCCGGGAATGCTAAATTATTATGGTAAATTCATTAGTAATATGAGCACATTATTGTATCCATTACATAATTTATTAAAAAAAGATACACAGTGGAAATGGGATACCAGTTGTGAACAGGCATTTAAAGAAGCTAAGCAAGTTCTCTTGGGCGATCGAGTGTTAGCACATTACGAGGAAGGGCGGCCTCTCGTACTCGCGGTAGACAGTAGTGCGTATGGATTGGGTGCAGTGCTGGCTCATCGCTATCCCGATGGTAGCGAGCGGCCGGTAAGCTGCGCATCTCGCACACTCAACGCGGCTGAGCGAAATTACAGCCAACTTGATAAGGAGGCGCTCGCTATATTATTCGGTATAACAAAGCACCATCAGTACTTGTTTGGTAGAAACTTTATATTACGTACAGACCACCAACCATTGACGCACATATTTGGTGCCAAGGGTGGCATCCCACAAACGGCGGCTAGCCGGCTACAGCGGTGGGCGGCGCGCCTGGCCGCTTACGATTTCAAAGTGGAATTCGTACGCTCAGCTGACAATGGGCCAGCAGATGCTTTATCAAGACTACCACTTCCTCAAGAGGGTCGCTTAGTGGATGCAGTGACCTACATCAACCTCATAGAGGAATCATTCCCTGTTAGTTTTAAGGATATTGCTAGGGAAACTGAAAAAGACAAATTGTTATGCAAGGTGAAAGGCTATGTAACTTTTGGTTGGCCGTTGACGGTGACCGATACTGAAAAACCGTATTTCGTTAGAAAACAGGATTTAGGTATAGAATTAGGTTGCCTAATTTATAAATATAGGGTCGTTATACCGAATACATTGCAGAGACAGATTTTAGATGAAATTCATGAAGGGCATTTAGGAATTAATAAAATGAAGAACCTGTCTAGGAATTATGTGTACTGGCCCGGTCTAGATAGAGATATAGAAGAGGTATGTCGCTCTTGCACGGCGTGCCGCGCAGTCCGTGACGCGCCGCCGCATGCGCCGCTGCACCCTTGGGAGTTTCCGCTGCATCCGTGGCAGCGAGTACATGCTGACTTCGCGGATTGTGGGGGAAAACAGTATTTAATCATCGTAGACGCAAACTCGAAGTGGATAGAAGCGATTTTCTATGAGTAGGACGGACGCACGGGCAACTATCGCGACTATGAGAACTATTTTTGCTCGGTTTGGTTTGCCATCATTACTGGTCACTGACAACGGCCCTCCATTTTTCTCACATGAATTTAAGACATTTTGTAAAAAAAATTGTATAAAACATGTTACCACAGCACCTTACAGACCACAGGGAAATGGGGCTGCAGAAAACGCGGTAAAAACCGTTAAGAAAGCGATTAAACGTGCTTTGTACGAGGGCGAGGACGTCGCCACGGCACTCAGTAAATTTTTGTTCCAATATCGAAACTGCCAGCATGCAACTACTGGTGTGTCCCCCGCGGTGGCTTTACAAGGGCGCAGGCTGCGCGGGCGCTTAGACGCGCTGCGACCCGACGTGTCGAGTGTGGTGCGCGCCGCGCAGGAGCGGCAAGTGGCCGCTGCAGGCGGCGCGCCGCGGGCGCTGGCACCGGGCGACGCGGTGCTCGCCCGTGACTACGCCGCGAGGGGGGACAAGTGGTCGTTAGGTACAATAGTCGACCAGACGGGACCGGTCTCGTACAAAGTAGACGTAGGACGTGGAGTCGGTTGGCGTAGACATGTCGATCAAATTATACCTGTTAATAATAAGAATCGCTATTCATTATCTCGTACCAGTATAGTTTCCGAAAATAAAGACTTAACCCCAGAGCAGGAGGTCCCTTTGGTCCGTGAGGAAACTGAGGATACTTTCGAAGACGCTTCTGATGGCATAGGTGGGAAGTTGCAGATAATTATGCCTGAAGTGCCAACACGGCCGGAGACTCCACCACCACCGCCAGGTGCGTCTGCTCGCGCCCTGCGAGCTTATAATCGAGCTCGACTAACTAAGTAAAACGACTAAGTAAAATGCTTTGTTTCTTTTGATTGTTATTTAATTATATTACGTAGACTCTAGCTTAAGGGGGAGAAATGTACCGATGGTTACTTTAGTTGTCTATGATTACTTTAGATTGTCTATGAATATTTTGTATTTTGGCGGGAACATTCCAAAACTTTTTCAATAAACCAGTGTACCGCTAACTCTGCTTTTCATTGACGCTGCAATTACCACTCGGCCACCACTGCTCAAGAGTAACGCCTGTCACTGAAATACCAAGTTAATATGACCATATCGTGAAAAAGCCCCGTGATTAAGAAAGCGGAACAAGAAGAGGCGAGGGCAAAGAAAAAGAAGCACATGTAATTAATTATGAGGAGATTTAAAATAATCTAATACACCAGGATGTACAGGAACTGATAGAGTTACGCGTGTCGTAAGTAGGCGATAAAACGTGAATGCGATTGCGAAGCGTAGCGGCGCTAGTTCTCAACAAATACGAATTCTCAAGTTCTTCTTTTAAATATCTTAATAGAAGCAAAAAAGACGTGTGGAACTCGGGGACTGCCGCGGTAAAGCTATGGCATAGCATTTTTATCAACTTATGCAATTATAATTATTTATTTATTTTATTTAAGCAGTATGTTTTTTACTTTGTTTTTTTTTTCTTTGATATTAATTGAAGTTACACTTTCACACATTGAATTGAATTTTGATTGATTGTTCACTCATTTGTTTTCTTATCGGTCACCACGCTCAAAAAACAAATGAGTGGGGGGTGTTAGGTTATTTTCGTTACGGAATTTCTGGATTCGGTCTCCACGCTCAAGGCCCGCGATAGAAGCTATGCAATAGCTTAAAAAGAAATATGTAACGAAGATTCATGTAACTCAATACGATTTAAAAGAGTGTCCATGGAGTTTCTTGCACGTTTTTCTCCATAGAGATCTACGCTTTGGAACGTGCAATTTAGCTTCACTTTTCTTGGACTGACCGACTATTCAAAAGTGCCTGCAAATGGTGTATTTGAAATAAATGATTTTTGATTTGATTTTGATTTTGAGACTGAAGCGGCGTATTCGCGTGCACATTTAACAGAGCGCATTGCGTTGGATTTGCGTAAACCGCATCGCATCACTTGGTGATCGCGAGCACGTTGAATACTATGGTCCTAGAACAGAACAGGCAACTGAAAGAATACAGATGGGATTTAGCCAGGAAAAATCTGACACTTCCTCTCACCCCACCTAGAGTGCGAAGAGTTTTGACTGGCCTGTTGGTCTAGTGGTTAGTGGCCCTGATTGCTATGCCGAAGGTTGTGGGTTCGATTCCCAGCCAGGAGTAATATTTGTGTTTTGAGCATGATCATTTGTTCTGTGCCTGGCTGTAATTTATCTATAATATGTATGTATTTTGAAATACATAAGTATGTTTATAAGTTGTCTAGTACTCGTAACACAAGCTCTGCTTAGCTTGGGACAAGAGGACGTTGAGTGAGAGTAAAAAAAAAATTACGACAGTAATTATCCTACTAATTATCCTACTAACTAAAATGAGTTAATTAGGGTCTTACATTTGAACAGAATTGATTGATCTACATATGAAGTGAAAACTCGGCTTGAATTAATCAACTAATTAAAATTGATGAATAGAATATTGGGTCAAATGAAATTATCTAATGTAACTTTTGAGACTCCAGACTATATTTATCCTGCAAATATAACCTACTAGCTTTTGCCCGCGGCTTCGCATGCGTACATAAAATACAGCCTAAGTTACTCAGGAATAAAGCAGCTGTTTTTTGGTGAAGAAATTCTAGCAATCAGACGAGTACCTCTAGCCAAGTTGCAAGCAATCGTTAATGCTAGTAGAAAGCTTCAAATGAACGGGAATGACGTCATCTCAAAACTCTGTCACGTGGTCAGTGAAAAAAAATGGGGGCGTGGCCAACTCGAAGCGTTCGACGCAAGCGAAACGGTTGTAACTTGGCTAGGGGGGCACTACTTCCAGAAATTAGCTCCTGCAAACAAAAAAAAAAATTTAATGTAATTGTAGATGACTTAGCAATATTTCATCGATTCGATGATCAATGAAATATTGCTAATTAATTTAAATTGACGTAGTATAAACTAGGAGTGACAGGACAAAATGGAAGAAACAAACGTGTTGCGCCGACCCCAAATAAAATGGGACAAGGGCAGGAAGAAGAAGAAGAAGAAGGAGTATAAACTAGGAGTGACTAACTTGAAAATAACACAAATCTCGACACGCGAGCGTGGTGATGAATATTTTTGGGCGACTGAATTTGCGACGCTAGCACGCCGAGATTTATAGTATATTTAAAATCGATAAAGCTATTTAAATTCAAATTTTAAATAGATTGTTTTAAAGGAAATGTTCTTCTATTAAAATAAGCCATATAATGATATAGAAAAGCTAAATTAGTACTTATTTATTTTATGTACCATCATTTCTTAATAATTTGATATTGGTTTTACTCGTAATTTAAATTTTCATAGTTATTGAACTAAATCAATGAATGTTTTTCGAAATCAATTTGGTAAAAATTCAACCCATGCACGCACAGAATCATTTGTTGCGGAGACACTTAGAAAAGGCACCTATGTCAGACAGTGGACGTATTTCAGCTGATTTTAGCATAAAAATTACATATTTAAAAAATTGCTGAAACCATTCAGTGACCGATTGTATATAGATAGATAGATATATTTTTTATTGTACAAAAATATTACATCAGCAACTTAAAAGTAATAGGGTGTCACAATGGGGGGTCTTATCGCTAAAAGCGATTTTTTACAGACAATCTTTGGATGGATTTGACAGAGAAGGAGAAAAAAGATACGCAGGTAGTTTAACAAACAAACAAACTATTCTCAAGATGCGCGTTTATTAAGCTACATATTGTAAAATATGTAATATATATATACACCACTATTTTTTAATTAGTACAAAAACTTAAAGGGCTTATTAGAAAAGCCCTTGTTATTCTATAAGTAAAATCTCAATAAATAATATTCATAAACAGCAAAGTTATTAGCGTTGGTTTATGTCCCAAAATGTCACTCAATTTATGGAAATATTGTGCAGGCTATTGATTAATGAATGAATAAGTGTCAATTATTAAGGAAAAACACTGCCCGCAATATTTTCTACTAGCAATTGTTATGTTTGATTGATTCTATGATGAATTTACCTTTTCGTGGTCAATTTTAGGATTTCGGTTTTTTCTACTTTTGACTACAAAAATATGATCAGTGACGGGTACAGATGTAAATGACTTAGTCATCATCGAGACACAGAGTTATTTATTTATTGAAACTTCATGCAACACAAAGGTACAAAGGAGGAGTTAGTAGTTCACCGAGGGACTGGAACAATTTGCCTGCTGCGGTCTTCCCGTCCGATTATTATAATTTATTTTAAACTAGTGCGCCTCACCATCAACGATTGCATCACTACTTACCATCAGGCGGGATCGCAGTCAAGCACTAGTTTATAACAATTTATTATTATTATTGTATTATATCTTATATTTAAATGACGAGACATATTCCACTGTGTACCTAGTTGTGGTAGTGTTATTTCTGTGGAAACTGCAGTAAGTGTCGCGCTTGGGTTAGACGACGTCTAATTCAATTCGTAGTCGCGAGGAGTGAAACAACTTACAAGTAGCTAGGTTAGGGTAGCCATGCTTTGGGAATAAATTCAAAGATATTTGTTGGACAAACTAAATTAAAACTACTACTGCTCAATGTTAATAGCCCAAGTTACATGTTGTGTGTCGTAGGTTTAAACCAGAGCAGGCACTTTATTTTGTGTTATTTTATTACATCACCACTGCTCTTAAAGCGTTGAAGGAAAACATTGTAAAACAAGTTTTCAATGAATTTTTTTTATAGCAAGCTTTAATATCGCGGTATATATCTTTATAATTAATACTCATCTAGACCGTTCCAATATGCTCAAATATGAAGGTTTTCTGAGTTCCTATGGCTACCTTCCGGTTCCGTCATCAAATTAGCTCTATGCCATAATAATTTAGCATCGTCATTTAATTTACACATGCATATAAAATTTTCGGTAGCTGGGAAGTGGATCAAATTATTTATAAATAATTTGCATGATTTGATTACATACAAACATCGGCACAGGTAAAACTAAATAAAAGCTTGTAAAAACATTCATGTCCTAAAGCCAAATATTCAAAAACAAGTGACATTCACCAACCCGCACTGAGCCCGCGTGATGGATTCCTAGTAACGAGAAAATTGTACAGATGATTATGCGTTTATGACACATAATATATGCTAAACTGAATCACTCATCGCTTGATGTGACGATGGATCCAGCTCTCGTGGCATTTTTCCAAGAATTCTACGTTAGATATTGGAGACGGAGGCAGTGGTTGACGAAAGGCTGAAAAAAGAAAAGTAAAACCACTTGTTTAAGAGTGATCTCTTGCAGGTCAACGTTTGAGGTTGTCGTCTGCTTAATTAGACTTTAGTTATTTGTTATACATGAGTCATCATCATCATCATCATTTCAGCCGATACACGTCCACTGTTGGACATAGGCCTCCCCCAAGCGTCGCCACATCGAACGTTCCTGTGCGTTCCGCATCCATCGGTTACCTGCCACCTTCACCATGTCATCGGTCCACCTTGTAGGAAGGAGGCCTTCCAACACTGCGTCTTCCGGTACACGGTCGCCACTCCAAAACCTTTCGGCCCCAACGGCCATCTGTTCTGCGAGCAATGTGCCCTGCCCATTGCCACTTAAGTTTGACAATTCTTTGTGCTATGCCGGCAACCTTTTAACCGCGTGCTCAATTTTGATGACCGAACAAGCGAAGGATTCTAAAATTGAAATTGAAATTCAAAAATTAGAATCCTGAGCGTTAGCGAGAGAATCAAAAGAACACGAGGTAAAAAATCTTTGCAGTCGAGTGCAACACGTAACTTTTTATCCCACCTCAGCGAGGAAATGACTAAATGTAAAAAAAAGTGTACCAAGGAGGTTCCGAGTCTGAGTTTTTAACAAATTAAAAAAAAAGTTGTATGACAAATTTGGTGGAGGTAGAAGTAAATAGATTTAATGATGTTTTGAATTCACAAACATAGTGCACGAGATGTTCTTAATTTTACTTTACTTTATCTCTCTAGAGAACAAAAAAGGCTTTTGCTTTCAGATACCGAAGGGCAAAATACTCTTTTCGAGATGGGGGGATGAAAAATAAATTTAAAACATCCAAACAGTAAACCCAGAATAAAAAGTATCCTATGTCCTAAAAACAGAAAAAAAATCCTTTTCCACTACAACAGCATGGCAACCCCAGGACTGTACTACCACCGCAGTATGCATAATGCTGGCAACACTTTAGTTAGCAACGCTTCTAATTATGTTTTTACTACTGTGACGCGTACGTAAACTTGTACCGTTAGTTGTTAACGAGTAATTAATTTTATACTTGTTCGTTAACTAAATTAGGAACGAAAATGTGTAACCATGAAAGTTATTTTTGTAGTTAAAGTATTGCAATTGTACAGAAGACTATTTTATGTTGATTAGTTGTAAGAAGTCATAGGTTGTGCTGTCATACGTTATTTTGTTGCTGTTCTTAAAAATTCAAAAAAATATATTTATAAAAAAAAATGTACAATAAAAAATGGATTCCGTTTTACAGAATTAAAATTCAGTAATAAACCTTTTTTGTACAAAAATTATAGGGAGTTTATGAGACCCCTTTAATTTCTTGCATAACATAGCATAGTCGGCCTTATAATGTTCCTTCTTTTGGGACTCAAGCCCCCTCTCTAGGAGAGGAAATGGGCTTTAATCCACCACGCGGGCCCAGTGCGGGTTAGTGAATGTCACATGTCTTCGAATTTTTGGTTCTAGGACATGCCGGTTTCCTCACAATGTTTTCTTTTACGGTTTTTGAGAGCAGTGGTAGTAAAATAAATTACACAAAGTAATAGGTACGCTTAGCTAGGTTTGAACCCGTGACCTACGATTTGTAAGTCGGGGTCGTTACCACTCGGCCAACACCACTCTCCAATTTTCTGCTCTTTAATTTTTAACTTTATTTAAATGTTGCCCCATATTTGTTGCTAAAAAAGTTATGAGCTTACATATGGTTAGATGGAGTGGAAGAGGGAGGCCAAAGAAAAGATGGATTGTGTGAGAATCGATATTAAAGGGAGTTAGTGATAGCGTGACGAGTGACAGGACAGAATGGAAGAAAAAAACGTGTTGCGTCGACCGTGAAGATGATGATGATGATTATGATGATTTGTTGTTACAGCAGCAATAGAAATACAATATGCCCGCTGTCAGACAAATAGACTGCAGTTGAGTGGTGGCTTTTTAATAGGGCACCGTTGGCACACTTCGGGTAAAAAAATAAAAAATGGCTTCCCTAAAAATTGAATCTTCGAGACACTAGGTCAAATACTTTTCCCTCTCTTCGGTCCCGTGTACTATTTAACAAAAATTGTGCGTTTTCTAAGATAAGAAGTGAAATAAAACAATTAAAAAAAAAATCCATATCCATATATATGTATGTTTGCAAGCCTTTGGCTTCGCCCGTGTACATAAAATATTGCTGATTTTAATCCTGAACGCCAGTGAGGCATCTATATAATTAACTCCCGAGCATTGCGAGGGAGTTAATAAGGAAACCTGAGTGAAGTGAGGTATTCAAGCCGCCCAAGACAAAGACAGCTTTATCCCCGTGTTGAATACCCTAATTTTTACACCATCTGTGAGATAATTAAAAGACAATTTATTATTTACAAACATGTTTTGAGATTCGAAACAAACAAAATTCACTAGGTAGGTATTCTAAAATTATGTAGTAACAATTTTCTATTTCATTACTTTTTTTTAGAAACTCTTATCTATCTATTGTTCGGGATTACAATCAGCAACTTTCGTTTCGTTCAGAATTCAACATGCCGCCCGCTACTTAAAACATGCCATAAGGCATAACCCCTAGTCACATAAACTACTATTATTTGTTTGTTTGTTTGTTACGTCTTCACGCCTTAATGGCAAAACCGATTTTGATGAATTTTGGTACAGAGATATTTGGGACCCTGGAGACGGATATAGGCTAATATTTTCATAAAAAAAAGTGAGAACAGGGGGAGAAAGAGGGAAGGTCTTTTATGTACGCTGGCGAAGCTTCAAGCAAAAGCTAGTAATATATAATTCCGAAGAGACACTACAAATTGAAACTGTATCACGGCATTCCAGTCCACATTGCAAGCCGTATGCAAGTGGAACACATCTGGTTAGTTCCTCGAGGCTTGCTGGCTGCAATGCGCTCACAAAGGCATTGTCGCCGCCAACCGGCTGGAGCGCTGCTTTGACAACTGTCCTACCGAAGGACTGTATCGGTGCTTCATATCCACTTCACATTACAAAGTGCTCCTTTTGTTTCAATGAGAAATAAAGGAGAATCGACCTGAGATAAATATGGAACCCCATAGACAGCTAGTTTAATTTGAATTTCAATAATATTTAAATCACTTCTATATCAACAGTTTTCTTTATAAACTTTAAAACTCGTATTAATTTACGCACGTACGAAATTAATATCTTAAAAAAAAAATCAGCTGAGCGAGTTCAATGACCTGTAGATAGTATGTACGCAATGCCGACTACTAACTACAGGTCATTGAACCCGCTCAGCTGATGTTTTCGTAAATTAATACGAGTTTTGAAAAAAATGTACTTTATTTTTAAATTTTATCTTTACAAATCGATAGTGTTTCATGTACCGGATCGACCCTCCACGGAATTAAAACGAATAAAATTTAACGGTATATTATAATTGTGTGTTATCATTTTAAACGTGTTTTCTTTTTCTTTTTTTTTCTTTCAAACATACTTACAAACATTCACTTGTACAATATTAGTGTGATTTCATACATGTATAACTCTTGTAAGTTTGCTGTAACTCCCCGTCCAATCAGGAGTAGGTACATAATTTCCATTAGATACTATGAACAAAGCTGCCTATGTGTATGTACATAAAATGTATATGTCTCTCGTGTGGGTACTCGTTAGCAAATACAAACAGATAAACTAGTAAGTTTATATACACCAAGTTCATTTCTTAAGAAATCTTGTATACAGGTTGAGTTTAATTCTTGGTTACACTTGGTATGTATATCTTGCATCTACTGTGAAAGAAAGAAAGAATGAAAAAAAAAGAAGTTTATTTGTGACTTTGCAAGAGAAGCTGCTAATGTGGCGTTTGAACATTTTTTTTAGTAAGACAGATGATATGAGCTAAGTTGAAACGGAAAAAATGTAAAATATATATATACTTCAGGTAATTTTAACATATTTACCAAGTTTAATTAATGTTATTTAAACTTTATGCACTAGTAATTATAACATTGTTTAACTTATTGTTAATTAGCAAATGTTCCATTTCTATCACAAATATGTCAATTGTTTTGGGGTTTCGTTTTCAAAATGGCAATAAAATATTTATTTATTTAAAACTTAATGAAATGCTGTACACAGATGGCCTTAATGTCTAAGGTATTTTCTACCAGCCGACCTTAGGGCGGTGCAGAAACATAAAATGTCAAGTGAAACTGAACAGAAAGACAAGCAGATAAGAAATAAGTACTATAAATGCAAACAAACTTAAAAATAAGCAATATTCTTGTAAAGTAACTAAACCATTCTGCGATGTTTTGAAAACTTTTGAATCGATTTTTTTTTTTGATAGGCTCGCGAATTTTTTCGGTATTACTTCTCAGGGCAGTCAGCTAGGAAACACCGGCTTCATCCAGTTTAAATTGACGAAAAAATTAAGAGTAAAAGTTTTTTTAAAAACCTATTTGCAATGTTCATAATTATAATTTATGTACTCACAAGTAGGATGCTACTAAGTGTCATAGTGACATATTTTCTTCGCAGGCGAAACAGCTGACAGAAGCAAGAATTTTATTTATCAGTCTATGCTGTACCAATACCGTGCGAAAGCCTTCTCTAAATCCTTTTGAGAAAAAAAAATCCATAGGACCTTGAACAAGCTTAAAGCCATACACAAACCATACATAAACGGACCTGATGCGTTTTTAAGAAATTGAACTGGTAGCTGTTAAAATAAATTTAAACGGCTTTGCGTTCTAGGATTCCG
Source organism: Mythimna albipuncta (assembly GCA_929112965.1). Classification (NCBI taxonomy): domain Eukaryota; kingdom Metazoa; phylum Arthropoda; class Insecta; order Lepidoptera; family Noctuidae; genus Mythimna; species Mythimna albipuncta. The sequence goes on along the minus strand of OV815979.1, from coordinate 17,730,385 downwards.
GGTTTCCTCTCGGAACTGCACTTATGGCCTCAGTAGGCTTTTGCCCCACTGGGCTTCAACGGTTTTGCTGACATCTCTTTAAGGTGCGCGTCGAACACTACGCGCCGTCTGGACGCGTGCCAGCCGGACAGCGAGCTACCTATTGCTCTCCGTCTGCTAGCTTACGCCTATGGTGGCAAGCGGAATTGCTTTACAGACTGATGTTTCGATATCTATTTATAATAAGTTAGCCTTTCCTATTGATTTTACATAATAACCAGTCCAAACAATTTCCGCTGTACTATTTTCTCCAAGTTAACCTACAAACCTTCATCAATACATTTGTACGGCATACTACCGTAACGTAATCCTTCGTAAATTGAGAACACTCTGTATTTCTGCTCAGAAATTAAAGTATATTTGCTGTTTCGCTTCATTAATCCGATCTTGGCTACGCCGTAGCAACGTAGCACCGTAGCACCGTAGAGGTGCTACGGCGTAGTACAGTGTACAAGTGATTACTAAGATCTTGGGAGTGTTTAAATAATTTAATTTTGTAGTGAATGTTGATTTTCTAAGATATGTACTGTTTTGTAGTACTTTGAGAGAAGTTTGGTGTATAATTTTGGTACATAAAATTAATTTTATCTTGAATTAGAACCATCATTTAGAAGTTATAATTTTTAATTTAGAAAAGGCATTATATATTCGAATAGACGTAGGACATGCTTTCTTCACGATGTTTTTGTTCACCGTTTTGAGAGCAGTGGTGATGAAATAAATTATGCAAATGCGCTTAGCTAGGTTTGAACCGGCGACCTATGACTATTAAATCAGGGCCGTTATCACTGCTAAATGATTAAAAAGAAAATTATAGTAAGGTACAGCCATGTCTCCAGGCTCTTTTGACATAGAAGCTAGTTTCATGAAATCATTTTTAAACATACAAAGCCGAATTTCTGGGAAGTTTGTTTCATTTACTTAAATAAAACAAACTTTCTAAGAAATTTGGCTTTCAGAATTTATTTTTTGGTACACTTATACCAAAATAAATATAATATCAGCCGCAATTTGTTCAGTCGATCTTTCATACAGGAGAATTTATTTATTTATTTTTATTTATTAAAGTTTAATGCACAAAAAACTGCACAAAGGCGGACTTAAGGGGCCGGCGACGGATGAATTTCCATACAAACGTAATACCACGTTCATTTGCAGTTGGAGCATATTTCCAACATATTATAATGATATTCGGTTATAGACAATATTTATCTAGGTTTCTATACGTACGTTTGTATGGAAATTCATCCGTCGACGGCCCCTTAATGCTTTAGGCATTATCTGCCAGTCGACCTTAGGGTGGTGCAGAAACATAACATGGAAGGTGCAACTTAGTAAATAGACAAACAGAAGAGAAATAAATAGAATAGTAAATACATACTTAGATACATGCATAATACATATAAATAAATAGTCCTGTAGTGAAAAAACAAATCCAAACAATCAATGCTGTGATGATTTTACAAAAATCATGTGAATATGCTGATGTGGCTTTACCTTAAAGGAAAATCGGCTTGTCGCCATCCTGATATTCAGAGGGAGCGCATTCCAAAGAGAATACTCGTTAAAAATAAAAAATATGATAAAAAGTCAATATATTTACTTACCTACTTAATTTTAAGTCAGTCATGTAGCATCTGTTTTCCTTTAAGAATACAAAATTCCTACCTTTATTTTTAGGGTCACCTGATAGTAATCAACAATGAGGCCGACGATGGAGCACGCTTGCCTAGAAGTAACCTATTCACTCAATTTTAAGATAATTTTAAGATTCTTGTTTTTTTTCGGTGTTTCTTCTCAGAATTCCTTTTAGAATACAACATTAAAAATATGACTTTATTTTAATTTAACTATATTAATGTTGGTTCTTAGTTTACACAATTCGTTAAAATATTTTTTTTATATTATTTGTGTTCCAGTTTTTAAGCTTTAATATTCTCACGAACTGTAAATTTTTTTTGTCGAGATTAATCTACCTATGAAAATAAATTCTGTTTTTCATAGAATTTTCACCTAATTAATTAACACACATTGGACTCACTCACAAGCTTCTCAATTAATCACATTAATGATACATAGAAATTACTATCATAGGATTTGTCTGAAAATGCCAAAGACAACCTTTAATGAGATGAATCCTTATTATGCTAAATAATATTTGGTCAATAACTTGACTAAGTATGACCTACACGTGCCGATCTTAGCGGCGCGTGTAGGACCAGAGCAAGATGGCGACCGTACGTGTGAGGGAATGGACTTCCTCATAACCTATTCACCGAGATCCCGACCCCGATTTCCAGCCACCGTAATCGTGGGCTTACGGACGACAAGCAGTGGGTAGCTCGACGTCCAGTCATCTGGCAAATAAATCATTATTTTTCCAAAAAAAAAACCCACACGTAACGTTTTTCAGGAACATGGCTAAGTGGGCCAGAGCAAAAAGACCCTGACTTCTAAACTAGGTATAACCTGTTTCTTAGAAGTCAGTGTGCCTTCTCATCATCATATACCGAGAGACGTTCACTGTTGGGCATAGGCCTCCCCCAAGCGTCGCCACAACGACCGGTCCTGTGCGTCACGCATCCATCAGATTCCCGAAACCCCGACCAGGTCAACGGTCCACCTAATTGGAGGCCGTCCAACGCTGCATCTTCCGGTACATGGTCGCCACTCCAGAACCTTTCGTCCCCATCGACCATCTGTTTTGCGTGTCGGTAACCTTGGTTCTACTGCGGATATCATCATTTCTGATCAAGCAGGGAAACAGTCTATCCAGATGCGGTTAAATACCTGTATTTTACATGAAGCGATTGCCTTTCAGCCCCCCTAGCCAAGTTACAACCGTTTCGCTTGCGTCGAACGCTTCGATTTGGCCGCGTCGCCGAATTTTTTGTTCTGACCACGTGACTGAGCGTTGAGATAACGTCATTCCCGTACATTTGAAGCTTTCTACTAGCGTTAACGATTGCAGATTAGGACCTTGGCTAGGGGTACAGGTATCAGACCTCCGCAACCCAGTTACTGAGCAACACGATCCAGCACTAAAATCCACAAAGAAATATGAGAACGTCTAATAAATTTTAATTATTCTTCCATCCAATCAGGGGCGACAAAAGTTAATTAGATTAGATAAAATTCAATTAAAACACAACTTATGGGTCAATAATTCGTTTCATTAATAATATCATTCTGTATAATATCTACAGGGTGTTGTAAAATTCTTCAGTTGATAGATTTTTCTTGTTTTGCTGTTTGAGATCTTTTTTTTTTTCGTTTGTTTTTTTTTTACTACAATAGATAGGCTCGCGTTTGACTAAATTATCTCACCTGATAGTAAGTAATGATGAGGTCGACGATGGAATAGATACTATCACCACTATCCAAAAGTAACAACTTCTCAAAATAATTACAGATAAAGTCCAAATAGCCGACTTAGAAACTGGTCCGATACAGATTATGACTGTAATAGATATAAAGTAAATTTTTGTAATCAGACACTATTTTTATTCTTAATTTTATGTGTTCTTTCCTTTACGTACTATATATCAGTCTAGATTATCAGGTAAGTAAAAAATCTATAGATTCCAATCCGGCAAAGTTATAATTATGACTTACACTACACATCATCTCATTAATGTGTACAAGAAATTGTATTGTGAATCACATTCATAGGTAATACATTCATTATGCGTACAGCTAAAGAGTAGAATTCCCTGCCGGAGTCTGTGTTTTCTGATAGCTACAACCGAGGAGTCTTTAAGTCAAGAGTGAATAGGTTACTTTTAGGCAAGCGTGCTCCATCGTCGGCCACATCATCACTTACCATCAGGTGAGATAGAGGTCAAACGCGAGCCTGTCAATAATAAAAAAAGGTATATCCTGATAGAGAAATATTGATTTTATTATTTTATTTTTTTATAATATTTAAAATCTAACTTGTCTACGAGTAAGTTGTGAGCCTTGGTGATCGGTATTGGGCATCAGTCTGTCACAAATATTTATATTTATAGTCATTAGTCATTAGTCATTTATTCATGAACAAATAATTTGTATCTGAATTACACACAATCAATGTTACAAAATTACAGTTTAAAAACAAACAAAAAAAAATATACTATCACATTAGTAATTATGTTCAGTGTAACATTTGTGAAAAGAAATAAACATATGTATACTACTAGCTTTTGTCAGTGGCTTTGCTCGCATACATAAAATGTAACGTATGTCGCTCAGGAATAAAGAAGCTTTCCAACGGTGAAATTTAGCAATCGGTATAGTACTTCCAGAGAATTACCTCCTAAAAACTTTACCTCTTTATAATATTAGTGTAGATACTACGTATTAGATTTCACAAGCGAATTTTTAGACAGATAAACACGAACACCTGAAAACACACCGCCTATCGTTCACTTATATTTGTAAAGTTAAGGTGTGCAATTAAGTTATATAAAAACTAGCTGCTGCCCGCGACGTCGTCTGCGTGAAGGCTCTACAGCACCAAAAATACCTAAGATGCCACTGCCGCTATAGCATTATAAGTAAACAACTTTCAAAAAAGCATTAAAATATAACTTTTTTTTGCAAACGAAGCAAGTGAAAAGACTTATATGGGAATCTTGCTGAGTTCAGTCATAAGATATGACTGAAGGAAGTAGAGAAAATAATGCAGGAATACATTCCACACTTATGCACTAGCATAGCGCGTACAGGGATAATCACCGGTTGGTACCATGTCCCATTAAAAGCATCTAAAAGGGCCTCTGCGAGTTGGTTTCGGCTCCTCGTATGCCTTCCAAAGGTCAAGGAGCTTCAGGGTCCTGAAATAAAGAAATATATAAAAAATAATAATAATCACAAATTTCCAACACCCTGTACGTTAGACGGCGATTTTAATTATTGTAACGCCACTGGTATTAATTATAGGAAATCGTCGTTTTCAGACATTTTCAGTAACTAAAGCTTAGGAGGGTGTCCTCTACTCCAATTTATAAACGTGTTTAATTTATTTCTGGGAAGAATTCACATTCATGTAGTAATATTAAAAACTTTCTAAGCTAGATTGTGACAGATGTAGACTAGTACTTAGCCGGCGACTTTGTTCGCGGTAATAATTTTATAAAAAATTTCAATACCGATGGCGACACTTGGAGGAGGTCTATGTCCAACAGTGGGCGTGTTTTGGTTGAAATTAATGATGATGTTGATGATTTCAATATCTCTTAAACGAAAATTTTGAAAAATTAGTAATTCCAGTTTTTATTCTTCTTCTTCCTGCCCTTGTTCCATCTTATTTGTGGTCGGCGCGATATGTTTTTTGTTCCATTCTACCCTGTCACTCGTCATGCTATCACTAACTTCTTTCTAAATTTCAGTCTTTATTAATCATTTTAAATAGAATTGTCACAAATTCTACAGGAGGGACTCAGTTTTTTAGTTCTAGTTATTATTTTTCTAGCGAAACCACCGCAAACTTGGTATAAATAAACGAATGGTTTTTATTTTTTTATTGTTGATAGTCAAAGTCAGAGTTAAAAGTTTTTTATTTCACATAGGCCTACATGGGCACTTATAAAACGTCAGAAGCTAGTGCACGGTTCGAAATTGGTCGTTTCCTATGGAGAAGAACCGGCAAGAAACAACATGATTACTCTTTAAAAAAAAGGGTTGTACTTACAATATTTCCATATTACAGTATTAATAGGTATCTATTATTTAAGAACAGTGTAAACCGGTTTATATTGTACTCAAAAGCACACAATAAAACCCAATAAAAATAATCATTTAAAAAAAGTGAGTCAAAATATAAAGTAATCTAAGAATTCGTGGAGTCTACAGTGTTCTTCCACTTACATTAAAAAAGAGGCAATATAAAAATAAGCTAGAAAAAATAATAATTACAACTGTCAATAAATGAGACGGTAACAACCAAAAAAGAAAAACTAACGAATTTATTGTGGTTGGAGTCAGATAATATAAAAAAAAATATTGTAAACGCAATGGGTTAGAAAAAAAAAATGTTACAACAAAGATGGAGCAGTTAATAGATACATTCACACAATATTATGAGTTACCAGGGGGCCACAGTAGGCTCGCGCTTGACCACTAACTCATGTTATGGTAAGCGACGGTGTGATGACGATAGAGCAAACTTGCCTAGAAGTAACATTATTCACTTTTATCTTTCGCTTTTTATTTAAAGGAAACACAGTTCTCGGCAGGAAATCTACACAAATATTATAAAGAGTAAAGGTTGTTTTTTTTTGTTTACAGGAGGTAATCTCTAGAAGTGCCCGCCTAGCCAAGTTACAACCGTATTCCGTTCTCCAATCGGTAACGCTTCGGTGTCAGCAATTGTAGAAAACGATAAGTGGGTAGCCATGTTGACGCACCTGCGTCGGCCGCTCGTTCTACAATGTAGCGTTTGTTTATCAAAGGATGTAGCGTTAAATGTTGTAGAAATTCATTCTATTATTTTGAACGATGTGAACTTGGCTACGAATTTTCTATTCGTTTGTTTCGACCACGCGACTTTACGTTGAGATTTATTTATTTATTTATTTATTTTATGAGATGACGTCATTCCCATACGTTTCATCACTTTTCGACAGCGTTAACGATTGCAGAATAACAACTTGGCTAAGCGTGCTGGTCCGATTGCGAAGATTTTTTCACCGATAGAAAACTGTTTTATTCCTGAGTGACATAGGCTATACTTTTCGTATTCGGGTGAAGCTGCAGGCAAAATCTAGTTAAGTCGTAAACCATCCTGAAAATCTAACAATTTACACAATCCCACGACACGTTTCCCATCGATCTCTCACCTCCACTTACACCTAAATAGTCTGGGAGCAATATTCCTTTTCCTGCCGTCGCGCTTACCTAACTCTTCGCCTAAATCGCGTCTCTTCGCGTTTAACGGAACCCTTTAATCTAAGATCCCATTACGATTAATCTCAACCGATTTATCGTTCCTTGCAAATATAACTTTGCTATCTTTAAACCCAATAAGTTATTGCAAACGACTTTTGCTGTCGATGTACGGTGTCTGTGTTTGTGTTGGGGAGTCCTGTTTATGTTGGTCGGTGAACTGCGGGATGATATATCTGTAACATTCGTTGTAACTGTGACTGTTAAGTTTTTTAATCAAAGTTTTGTTAAAGAGATTAACTTGTTTTCGAATTTCTATTTTGACAGATGATTAACTTCGGGATTTTGCTGTTATAAAGGCACCTTCAAAATAACCGCAAAGAGCCGCGCGACGGCATTCCATGTAAATAACAAAATAGCGTGCAGTACGGCTGCAGCGCGGTTGTAGCGCAGCAGTCAAGCGTTTTTTATTTATATGGAACAACAAAGCACCGCGGCAGCAGCGCTGTTATCGTGCGGCACTTTGGTGCCAATTTCAAAGCGCCCCAATGTCTCTAATTGACACGATTAAAAGGTTAAATGTGCTCCAACATCGACCATACCATCGCTTACCATGAAGTGAGATAGTGGTCAGACGCCTTACGGCCTTATCCCATTTCATTTGGAGTCGACTTTCCTTGTCATATTTCACCAGACATTTCGGTTCTGGATCGTCACTAGCCTAACAATAATACAAAATGAAAAAAAAAAACAGAGTTACTTCCACATTTATAATACGAGTATTAGCATAACACCTAATAACACAACCAAAACCAACCCAAAAAAAGTACAACCATTAAAACAAAATTCAACTAAAATGATAAAACATTCCTTTCCACGCAGAATGGAACGATAAATAACTAAGATTTACACGAGCCGCCTTTGAAACATAACTCGAATTATATTGAGAACTATAAAAATGATATAAAATCATCGTAATGACTCTATTTGTCACGATTTAGTGTTATCTTATAGATATTGGTCGGTAATAAGGTTTGGGACTGGCTTGTGTTTCCGGGGTGTAAAGGGTCACACCCACTGTAAGGCTTCCGAATCTTGTACTAAAGATTTTTATTAAGGCAATTTTTCTATCGCGCCATCTCCTTCGTGGTCGTCGATCCAATCGCACTGTTTCAGGGTTTCGGTATACATGTTCTTCCCAGTCCCTTTTTTTTGTGTGTTATAATCATTCAGATGACTTCCCCTGCTCTTGGGCGGAGCGGGAGATAATGTCAGACTCTTACTGACTGAAAAAACCCACCCCATTTCTTAATTGCCTTTCATACCGGGGCCGAGCCTTCTTTTCGAAAGCAGACAGGGTAGCACTCGAGTCCCATTTCAGTTCGGCAGCCTTTTAAGCCACATCAACAATTCTGTTTTTTATACTGTTTTCTTAAAAAAAAGTTGTCTTATACTAGCGGTTGCTCCTGTTCGTAGGTGCGTTCATTAACATGTAAAGTTATGGGAATCAAATCCACGACTCTCAGCGCAGCAGTCTATCGGTCAACCACTGCTACAACCGTAACCGGGCACCTTTTAAAGTATTTCTTAATATACACCAATTTTTTTACCAATTGGTTAGTATGTGTGTGTACGTTTGATACTCTTTCATGCTTAAACTACTTCTAGCGACATCTATTTCACCACATAGGAAGGTGTCCGGATCAAGCCCAAGTCGTCGACGGCGCGCACTGTTCCCGCGCGCCTCAAGGAGTTGTCAGCAACAGCAAGGACCCCAGCCGGGTCGAAGCCTACTGGGGCCAGGGTTATCCGAAAGGGCGCTCGAGCCCCGGTATGAAGGCTAGAAGGAACGGGGTGGGTCTTTTAGTTAGTAAGAGTCTGACACTATCTCCCGCTCCGCCCAAGGGCGGGGGATGTCAATGCATGATTTTTCCCACCATAAAAAAAAAGCATGCGTCTCCAGCACCAAGTTTCCACTGCGTCAATCTTCCACTGGTCTCTCATCCTCAGCGTCCACGTCTTAGCTCCACATGAAAAACTTAGAAAGACCAAGTTTCAATCAACCGACCAATCTTCGTCATTCAAAAATTTCGTGTTTCTGATTATTCTGTTGTCTTTGCAAATTTTTGTGAGTTTTTCGATCCCAACAGAACCAGGCCAGCCATGATGCATTATCATCTTATCAGACAAAAGATGTCCACTGTTTTACATAGGCCTCCCCCAAGAGTTGCTATAAAGTCCGGTCCTGTGCGTCTCGCATCCACAAAAGGAGACTTTGGACACCGCTCCCGGACACGATGTCTCGGAGCGCCTCGGCCCACTTGTCGAACAGTTCCGGTTCAAACGCTCATTAGTGTGCGTCCACTGAGCGTAGGTATAAAAAGTGAAGTAAATACATGAGATTGTCTTCTGTACCCATATATATATTTTGTGCTTCGACACTGCTAGGTCCTTTCGGTTGATGACAACTCCTTGAGGCGCGAGTGGAACACTACGCGCGAAGCCAAGGGCATAAGCTAGTAATAAATAAATACACACTAATTACAAATTCAAAATATTCGCTGCTGTATACTCCATTACTAATTGACAGCTCCAGCCAACATATAGCTAGGTATATACGCTACGCCTCGTTAGCAACGTCGACTACATCGCACTAAGCCTGCGCCCGGCGATACTCGATAATCTCCCGGTAATAAATAACTGATTCGATGTACACCTAGCCTATTACGTACATACAGCGTGATTTATTTTATGTATAGATAGTACTTAATATAGGTAAACCTATAAATTATATGATAAGCAACGCTGGAGAGGTTATTTTTGGAGACGTTGCTCGAATAGTAGTAAGTTATTGGTTTATTAATATACAGTTAGTAAAGATGGTTTAATATATCTGGGCCTAGTCTGTTATTACCATAATGTCAGAATGGTCTATCATTGATGTCATAATTGTCGATTTTGACAAGTTTGGTAATCTACTAATATAATGGCGTCATTATGACTTTCCAATAGTCAACCACTGACACTCCATTGAAAGAAGTGACATAGAATGGTAATCTCGTACATATTGACAAATGAATATTTATTTTGACGTTTGCGGTAATCTGCTAAAACTTTGACAGTTTATTTGATCAGTGTTTTACCATTGTGCAGTTATTTGTTTTAATATGCTCGAAATTGTCATTCTAACACAATTCTATTACAAGACCAGTGACCGATCAATGATCGATCATTATGAATTGGCAGATTACAAACTTTCAGCAAAATGACAATGGGATCGTGTTGGAATGACGTATATTTACAAAAATAGCAGACTTGGGGCCCTGGGTGAATATATAGATAATATTGATTAGAATTGGCCAGCAAAAGACAATATTTTTTTTAAGATTCTTTTTGTTAACAATGATCATCTCTGCAACAATGATTGTTCATCCAGTGTTGACTATATCAGATTTCAAGAATTTGAGTATTTGATTAGATTACCCAAGTCCTTTGATTTCCTTAAATAGACTCTACAATATAATTACATAACAACACTATAAGATCTATTTATCATAAATACACTAGGTAGACTTTATTTATATTTCACAAAAGATTTTCCCAAATATACAGTAGACTTAAAATCGTTACTCGCTTCGGGTTTCAACCCATTTTCAAAGGCCAAAGTTAGCGTAAAAATAATTAAATTATTCATAATGCTCAGGTGTAAAGATGCCAAAATAACCGGGTAAAGCGATCTTTATGAATACTAAATTGACTGGAAATTGTGCATATTTGATTAGTTTGTTAATTTTGGATATTTTTCTTAATTAAAAAGCCTCTTTATTTACGGTTAACGTTGTTCATAAATTTTATTTTATTCGCCTGATGGCGTTCTCGTCTCTTATTAGCGTTTTAAATTTTTAGTTAAAAGGTTCTTTATTAAGTTACTCATGTAGTTTCAAAAGGTTTTTTTTTCAGCGAAAAACAACTAAGATATTTTTTAATTTGGTTGCGGGAACGTTTAAAAGAGTTGCCATAACCCTAGAATGTAAAAGGCTACTGAAGGAAAATAGGTGATTTTTGGTCAGTAAAATTCTCTCTCTGGCCAGAGAAGGAGAATTTATTTGATGATTTTCAATAAAAAAGGTACTTTAAATTTTCTCTTTGGCGCTTAAGGATACAGTCAGGTGCGGATTAAATGGTACGAGGGCACTTATCCCCCCCTCTCGGATGGATTTTTTGTGTACTGTTGGTGAGCGTGTGGACTGTATAACTAACTATGAAATGAAAATGTTGATGGTGATGTGGTTGGTGGTGTTGGTGGTGTTGAATGTTAATGTTGGTGGTGGTGTGTGTTGGTGTGTTGGCGGTGTTGTTGGTGGTGTTAAGCTGTGCTACTTTTTGGTGTACAATAAAGTCTATTCTATTCTATGGTGGTTAAAAGTAATATTTAATTACGCAAATTATTAAATATTACGTACAATTTTTAGATAGACAAACACGACCAAAAAATACAAGGCAATCAAAAACTGTCATTGTAAAACAAAGAGTATAAAAAAACAAACCATAGTATAAAATTAAAAAAGGTTTTATAACTAGGCCCCAGACAGTCGCCAACATGTACTGTGGACATTCCATTACAAGAACATAAATAAAAGCAAATCAATGAACAAAAACTTGTAGAAATAAACTTGAAGTATAATACTTCTAATTCATTTCTAACATTATTATAAAATAATATTTTAAATGTATTGTAAAATTGTATAACTTGTGGACGCCTTTAATAGACATATTAACACAGAATAGAATATCTATAAAATTACCTAACTGTAAAAAATCTTGTGAATATGTCGTTGGTGTTCTTGACGTATATAATCCTAACTAATATTATAAATGTGAAAGTGTGGATGTTTGGATGTTTGTTACTTAATCACGCAAAAACGGCAGAACGAATTTGGATGAAATTTGGCATGCATATGCATAGCCTTGGACATGGAAAAGAACATACACGGCTACCTTTTATCCCGATTACTTAAGTACCTAATGCCACGCGGGCGAAGCTACCGGCAAAAGCTAGTAATGAAGAAATAACAGCTTTTGTTAATTATTCTGCTCGTCAGTCCAATAAACCCAGTAAACTCGCACTTAACCAGTTTTTTTAAGGAAACATTCCCCTAAAATTAGCCCTTAAACATTCAAGCCAGTCATCAATTACACAGGAATTATATTTAGTTAAATACAGTAGCATAGCTCACGTGCGCTTAACGCTTCGTTAAGTCGACGACTAACGAACCGTCTTGGACGCTGTATGTCAGATGGTGTCCGGAATACTGGATAATCGTGCGTGCTGAACTGGCCAGAAGATAATTGCTGATGCAGAAGTACAGTATTTGACTAAGGAAGTCAGCTGGAGAAAGCTAGCTACCAATCACAGCTTAGTCGACCTTATAATGTTCCCACTGTTAGGACTCAGGCCTCCTCTTTAGGAAAAGCCGTATTCCACCACACGGGCCCAGTGCGGTTTGGTGGATGTCACATGTCTTCGAATTTTTGGTTCTAGGTTTTCTCACGATGTTTTCCTTCACCGTTTTGAGATCAGTGATGATGAAATAAATTGCACAAAGTAATGCGCCTGGCTGGGTTTGATCCCACGATCTACAACTCGTAAGTCGGGGCCGTTATCACTCAGCCACCACTGCTCAGGGTTTACTCTATTTATTTATTTATTGGCCTATCAACAATTGTTACACATTGCATTCAAAATTTACTTGCCCTTATACAAACCAAGTGTACAATATATCACGATAGACACAGCATGCAGAAAACAATAATAAAAAGATTATTCAAATAAAATAATGCAGATACAACAGTTTGAGTTACCTTAGGTGGACTTGGAGCTTGAATTTCTGGATAGATGAGCAAAAAATATCTAAACTTACATCGCAGTTATTAAGAAGCCTACAAAGTTTTGGGATTAGCTAGTTATTAGCTAAACGGAGTTGTAGCTATTCACTGGTTTGTAGTACATAGTTCGTAAACCGCATGATCATGTACCAAGCTCGGACCAAGGCGGAGTGATGTCTTAGTGAGATGTTCTCGACGCCGCTAACGAGTGATCGTGTACGCCCGTGTTTACGAGCTACACTACTCTGTAATTTAGGTTTGGGCTACACAAGCAGCGGTGGGACTGAAAACATTATTATTATTCCATTTATTTAATTTATAAACATATTTATTATACTACTCTGTCAAGAAAGTACCGGGAAAAGATCAATAATACAAAAAATGTTTGTTATTCATACAAATTTATTTTATCACCTTCAAAGTATGCTCCTTCAGAAACGATACACTTACGCCAACGAATTATCCAATCATCAAAATATTTTTCAAACACTGTTTCCGAAATTGAGTTCAGTTCTTGCCGCAAATTCCCCTTTATGTCTTCTACAGATTGAAAACGGGTGCCACGAAATGGTAATTTGAATTTAGGAAAAAGATAGAAGTCGGCTGGAGCCATATCTGGCGAATATGGTGGCTGCTCGATGGTATTAGTTGAGTGTTTGGTCAAAAATTCGTTCACAATGATGACCTTGTGCGAAGGCGCATTATAGTGGTGCAAAATCCAAGAATTTTCTTTCCAAAAATCTGGCCTTTTTCGTCTAATTTGCTCTCTTAACCTTTCAATCGTGGAAATCACAGACACAATAGAAAGACAATAGGTGCGCGGTCGCTTGGGGTTTAATGAATTAAATGCCGCATAACGTTCAAATAATATTCTTTATTTACCGTTTGACCTTCCGGTAAGAATTCCGAGTGCACAACACCGCGATAGTCAAAGAAAAACGTTAAACAGTCGGTTTTAAACCCACTTCTCGTCGGCAGTAACGACGCGTTTCATGAATGTTGGGTCGGAATTGACTATTTCTAGCATGTCCTCTCAGATTCTCAGATCAGCCGGGATTCTGAGCCCGATTGTAGACGCGGGCTTGCGGACAGTGAGCAATGGGTAGCTCGCTGTCCGATCGTCCGGTAATTGTCCGGACCGAGCCCAAGTCGTCGACGGCGCGCACTGTTCCTACGTGCCTGAAGGAGTTGTCAGCAACAGCAGGGGCCCAGCTGGGTCTCGTCGACCCTACTGGGGCCAGGGTTATCCGAAAGGGAAGTCGAGCCCCGGTATGAAGGCTAGTAGAAACGGGGTGGGCTTTTAGTCACTAACAGTCTGACACTATCTCCTGCTCCACCCAAGAGCGGGGGTTGTCATAGGATGATTTATCCCACCATAAAAAAAAATATGCATGTAGTAAAAAGCGGTTTGTATTAATGAAATATATTACAAACAGACACTCCGATTTTATTTATATATATGTATATAAGTGTAGATATTTAATAGGTTTTTATTAATTAGTTGTTTTATTGACTTAATCCGCTTTGTACAAGCAACATGAGTCTTTACACTAGTGAAAAAGAACCGCAAATGTACATTATTCGCATGATAAAGAGTAAAACAGACACACAACAGCAAAAAGAGCTTCAAAGGAGGGCTATCATGTAAAATTAGACATAAGAGCTATTAAAACCACTGTTTTGTATCAAAGGGCACAAAAACACTTCATTAAATAACAGCCAGGCAAACAAACACTTCAGAAAAAGTGCTTGAAATAAATTAAGTGCCGTTTTTAGGGTTCCGTATCTCTGTCAGCAAAAACGAATCATAGGATCACTTGGTTGTCCGTCTATCGGTCTATCAAAATCTTTTACTCAGAAACCCATAGAAATCATCAACATCATCATTTCAATTGAAAGACGTTCCCTTTTTGACATTGGCCTCCCCCAAGTGTCGCCACAACGACCAGTCCTGTGCATTTCATACACCCTTACCAGGTCATCGATCTACTTTGTAGGAGGCCTAGCAACGCTACGTCTTCCGGTACGCTAGCCACTCAAGAACCTATCGGTACTAACGGCCATCTGTTCTGTACCCCTAGCCAAGTTGCTAATCTGCAATAGTTAACGCTTGTAGAAAGCTTCAAATGTACGAGAATGACGTCGCTTCAACGCTCAGTCACGTGGTCAGAACAAAAGAATTGGCGGCAAGGTCAACTCAAAGCGTTCGACGCAAGCGACACGGTTGTAACTTGGCTAGGGGGGCTGAGAGCATTGTGCCCTGCTGATTTTTCGGGCTACGTTGGTCACCTTAGTTTTCCTGTGGAAGTCTTCATTCCTTCATTGAATAATCAGATCGCTACCTTTTGGAGCAGAGAAAAAACATCACCCAAATCATGATTTTGATAAAACCCACTACTTGTGATAAAATTGAGGACGTGCAACATTTGCTCATGGAGTGTGCTCGGACGAGGTGGAGAGGGAGTCGGTGATGAGGAAGTTTAACATTAATAGGATGGATGTAGGAGTCATTCAGCGCGCTTTAGCTGATCCGCTATCGGAAATGACGAAAATGTTTTACCTGCTACTGCCACAGCTTCAACACCGACTCTCTTAGAAAATGGCAAAGAAATCGGCTTCTGTAAAGTATGGGCATAAATATGTACAAGAGACTCATAGAAATGTATTATTATTATTTAGAAGATAAAGGGCTATGCATCACCCATAGTGTAGGGGATGTAGTCACTGCGACCTAACAGATCTATTGTGACTCGCCACCTTGTTAGAGTAACTCTTTTAGCCCGGAGGCTTCCAAGAAATTTAAAATACTCCTATATACATATACTCCTATATAGAAATGTAACAGAAACACGCTACATAGTTCTCTAAACTCTTTCTTGCACTCGATAATTATTATGCCAAATTAAAAGCTTAGCCAATATAGGAATATATATTTACTAGGTTAATGTAAGGAAATGATGTAAATTATGGTTTAGTACAATGGGTTTGATATGTCCTACAAAGAACAATAAAACCAACCCTAAATAAAAATAAATTACAAAAAAAGAGACGATATCTTCGAAGATCGATCTTTGATATTAATTGAAGTTACACTTTCACACATTGAATTGAATTTTGATTGATGGTTCACTCATTTGTTTTCTTATCGGTCACCACGCTCAAAAAACAAATGAGTGGGGTGTGTTAGGTTATTTTTGTTACTACTCTAGCTCTGTTGTACTCGATTCGGAAATTGAACTGTTTGCATAGGTAAGTTTGTACGGAACCTATGATGCGCGAGTCAACTCGTACTTGACCGGTATTTTTTACTAAATATCACTTACAAAAGCCTTCGTGTTACGGCTAGCTCGTAAAAGATTTACGCTATACCTACTTAAGTACTAAAAAGACCATAAATTCTAAGCCTAGTACACTAGACTTTTTACTTTCTTCAGGTACTTAACGCATTGGTAAATATAACTGAAAGAGAGAGCAGTGACGTTCGAGTGGTAGTGGCTCCGACTTACGAGTTGTAGGTCGCGGGTTCAAACCCTGTCGCATTACTTTGTGTAATTTATTTCATTACCACTGCTCTCAAAACGGTGAAGGAAAACATCGTGAAGAAACCGGCATGTCCTAGAACCAAAAATTCGAAGCGATATGTCATCCACCAACCCGCACTGGGCCCGCGTGGTGAATTACAGCCCATTCCCTCTCCTAGAGAGGAGGCCTGAGTCCCAGCAGTGGGAACATAAAAAGGCTGATGATGATGATGATGATGAACTAAAACTGACAATGGACTTCCGTTTCCTGTTGTTAAAGTCAACGATAGCGGCCATGTTTTCAATTGTCAGTGTGTATAGTGGTGACAGAAAAGATGAAAGAGGTTAGAATAGACATGTGGGCGGCGCAGGCATGCCTCAAAATATGATCATGCTCATAATAGCAACTTAGACACGCACACTTAGATCGCAAGTTTGCATAGCAAACTTGCGATCTAAGTGTGCGTGATCTGTTAGGGGCGTAATGCGCAACTAACAGAAAATGACTGGCCTGTTGGTCGAGCGGTTAGTGGCCCTGACTGTTATGGCGGAGGTCGTGCGTTCGATTCCCACCCCGGACAAATGCTTGTGTAATGAACATGATCATTTGTCCTGTTATCTATATTATGTATGTATTTAGAAATTATATAAGTATGATTATCAGTTGTCAAGTACTCATAACACAAGCTCTGCTCAGCTTGGGACTTCAACGTTGTGTGGTAGTTGTGGAATATAAAAAAAATATACTAGCTTTTGCCCGCGACTTCGCCCGCGTACATATTTATTTTTATTTATTTTTTTTTTTTTATTTTTTTTTTACAACTATCACACAACGCCGTCTAGTCTCAAGCTAAGCAGAGCTTGTGTTATGGGTACTAGACAACTGATAAACATACTTATATATTTCTAAATACATACATATTATAGATAAATTACACCCAGACACAGAACAAATGATCGTGCTCATCACACAAACATTTGTCCTGGGTGGGAATCGAACCCACGACCTCCGGCATAGCAGTCAGGTCACTAACCACTAGACCAACAGGCCTGTCATCAAATATAGATTATGTCACTCAGGAATATAGCAGCTTTCTATCGGTGAAAAAATTTTAGCAATCGGACTAGTACTTCCAGTACTTCTTTATTATATTAGTGTAAAATTTATAAAAAAAAATCTTAGACAATAGGAATAAAAATTCCACTCTAAACAGATCACTCCATCAAAATAATATTTTCAGTTAAAACTACAAAATTACATACGTGCTGTATAGTACTCATTAAGAACATTCCAAAAAGTACAAACTCGATGGATTTATCTTCTTGCGCTCAGTGATTCCAATGGCTACCTTCCGAATCCATCGTCAGACCAGCTCCGTGGCACCATATTAATGCATTGTCATACAAATTACATAGTTATACCAAATTTCAGCTCAATCGTTTAAGGTTAACTGTTTCAAAATCCATTTGTAAGATTCGCCCCATACAATCGTATTTATTTATAGTAAAGGGAGATTTATTGGTGATATAAGTAATTTGGTGATACTATTAATTTTAAACACAATACCACCATATGGTGTGAGGATGTGTATTGACTAGTATGAGGATGAAGATATTTATCCTCCTCGTAACAACTCGCTAGCCTGGTCTCACGAATGTGCTTGGTTTTTTTTTATTTATTTCTCTTATAACTTTATATATATTATATTTTTAACTCGCCTCGGTTGGAACTATGTGGTCTATTTAACACATCGAGTGTGATACCAGTGTCACTAGACAAGTGGCTAATCTGCAATAGTTTACGCTAGTGGAAAACTTCAAATGTACGGGAATGACGTCATCTCAACGCTACTTGTAGGCATAACTTCAATTTTGTTCAGTGTAGGAAAGAGATATATTTTTACATGAAGCCAAAAATAGATTAAGGTTAACAAAAGTTACAGGGTCAATACGCCTTGTGCCGCCACCATAGAAGTTTTATTACCAGGTGTATAGACCTTGTACCGCAGGAATGGAAAGTACAGAAAAACCACTGCCGTAGCGAACGTGTTAAAAAAGGAAAACAAATCACCAATTTACTTCTATCGCCAAAGGGAGACACCCCTTACAAATAAATGCAAAAGATTCTTAGAACAGAAATAAATAACACGACACGATGAATATCGTGTCTGAAATAACTTCCTTCTACTAACGCGAATCAGATCAACAGAATACACTAGGGCAGAAACATAACTTCCCCAAGACAGTCTAATAAACAGCGAACAAAAAACCAGTTCACCGTTTTTCTTTTCCTCAACAAAGACGATACTTACAGCACATACAGACTAACAGCAATAAATCTAGGTCCATTGTTCCGTTACACTGCAATTACTAGATACGTAGGTATATCTAGCAATACCTACTACTATTCCCAAACAACCGGAAACTTGGCGTGACTACACAAACGGAAAGCGCAAACTGAATCGCTGTCGCCCGCTCAACAGCAAACTTAATGGCCCAACTCACATTGTCTGTTACGCCACTGAACTTTGCACCTAAACTTTTCAGTTTGAAGATTCAATTTCGTGTGTCGATAGTTGATGTTACGGTGCAACGTAGACAGAACATTGATAAATATATAGCGTTTAGATAAGGCGTTTTAAAAAGGGCTTTCTTTTGTGGGTTTTGATGAAAAATGTTGCGGTTTTAAGGGTAAAGTGCTTGTTTTTAGAGGGTATTTTAATTAGGATATCGATCGTCGTGTCATTGAGGTATCTTGGAGGTGAAGCAGTATCAGCACAAAATAGATAGGTACAGAAATCTATCTCATGTCTTCACTTCTATACCTTTTTTTTCCGATGGGAAAAATCAGCCTATGACAACCCCCGCTCTTGGGCGGAGCGGGAGATAGTGTCAGACTCTTACTGACTAAAAAACCCATCCCGTTCCTTCAAGCCTTCATACCGGGGCTCGAGCGCCCTTTCTGATAACCCTGGCCTCAGTAGGCTTCGACCCGGCTGGGCCCCTGCTGTTACTGACAACTTCTTGAGGCGCGCGGGAACAGCGCGCGCCGTCGACGACTTGGGCTTAGTCCGGACAGTTACCGGACGGCCGGACATCGAGCTACCCATTGCTTACTGTCCGCAAGCCCGCGCCTACGGTGGCCGGAAATCGGGATCAGTATCCCGGCGCCGTTGCCTGATGCGTTCGGCCTCGTCCTTTGCGAGCATTACTGCTTCGCAGAAGTCGGCGACCGCCTGCCACTCCTCCTCGCTCCGGACCATGGCCTTAACCAAGGCCCGGCGCGAGAGGTCTCCGCCGCCGATCGCCTCCACGAGGGCACGGCGATGCTCCGCCCAAGCACTTTTTAAACCTACGCTAGGTGATCGCGCTCCGACCTGTATGATTGCGACCGGGCGATTGAGCAGAGATGTCGTGTCCGTGAGCGGTGTCTACGTGTACGTTGCTCGAGCGCGCTTTGTATGTAGATTGTCTTCTGTACCTCTCTACTTAATGGTATTAGTGCGTATGTCTCGTTGTTTTTCTTGATGTTTTTAATTAATAGATACTAATTAAGGTCAATGTCAAAAGATTAATTAGAAGAAGGTGACTTTTTTACCAAACGAAGTAAAATTCGTTGTCTGATACAGGATTTAACTGTTTTATATTTTAAATTGTAACCTCGGACTATAATTAGTTGGGTTATATTATTATTATTATTTTTTTCTCGCCGTTGCTGTCCCACTGCTGGGCAAAGACCTCCCCCAAGTTCTTCCAAACTTTCTTCTCCTGCGCCGTCTCAAACCAGTCCTCGCGGTACGCGTCCAGATCATCCCGCCACCTCTTTCTAGGCCGACCTCGACGCCGCTTTACTTCAGTAGGGACCCACTGTGTGGTGACGCTCGCCAATCGATCCCTATGCATGCGGCTGACATAACCCGCCCAGTCCCATTTAAGCCTGGCAGCCTTTTTGCCCATATTATTAATTGTAAACTATAATTTGCTGTCCTTTTGGACGGTGAGCAATGTGTAGCTCGTCGTCCAGTCTAGGTGAATTGTGCGTGCATTTCACGCACATGGTAGTAAATTTGAAATTGACGTAGTCATTGAAGGCTGATAAGCTTGCTAGGGCTTTCTTTCTCCTACTCTAGGTGGAACTGGAGAGCGTTTCAAACATTTACTGACTGTGTGTGTTTTACCACACCTGTGTCCTTCAGTTGCTCTTTGAAAAAGAAAAAGAAAGAAAGAAAACTATTTTATTTAATACAAACACTCGTAGATACACACAGTGTAGTAACAACATGTAGACCCTAATAAAAATATTTTATAAAAAAAACGAGACAACTAACAATGTGTGTCTCACGGCGGCGCCAAATAGGTCCAGTTCAGCAATAATGCCAGACAACTACATGATAGTTGCCTGACGCTGGTTTTCAACTGAACCTTATTTCGAGTATAAGTTTGAAAAATGGTTTATATTTAAGTAAGTACTCAGTTATTAGTGTTAGGTGTAGGGTAAATAATTTACATATTATATATGTTTGGAGGAATGCGGAACAGAGAGTAAAGTCCCACATGCCTCCGTTGAAAAGGGAGGATCCTCCGACCAGACAGGTGTTATAGTCTGGTGGGCGACTGCCCAGTAGATGATTTCGGGTTGTCGTATATGTTCAAATCGCGCGGAGAACTTTGATTGCGCGATACAGGATTTCGTACTTTCTTCGTAGTTCTTATGTGGCGCCATAGATGTCGCTACATCACTCCCCTCCGGAGATCGGAGATCGATGGTTCTTGATGCGTGCCAGACCAGCGTAGGTTGGTTCCAGTGGGTCGGAACCGATGCCGCATAGTTCTCGGTGAGTCGGAACTGTCTGCGGTGATGCCCCAGTGAGTCGGGGTGTTGGTATCCCAGTGTGTCGGGATGATGCCCCAGTGAGTCGGGGTGATGATGTCCCAGTGAGTCGGGATGATGCCCCAGTGAGTCGGGGTGGTGCTGCTGGTTCCAGTGAGTCGGAGCGGTGCTTGTGCGACGTAGGGCTTGACTGTTGGCGTCGACCAGGAGAGTTTCTTCATGGCTCTTCATGTGACTGGCCGAAAGTGCGGTGTGCTAAGCCAAGGTCGCTGATGCGGCTGAAGGTGATGACCAGGTATGACCAGGTAGGCATGCTGGTGGTCAGGATACCCTCTATAGCCGTGGGTGCTGGCTGTATGGCTCGCTGCTCGAAAGCTTGAGGAAGTGATGATGACGTCACGAAGTAGTAGCTGCACGAAGGCTGCGCTGACGTTCTTTGTCGAGGGTCACCAGTTTGGAGGAATGCGGAACAGAGAGTAAAGTCCCACATGCCTCCGTTGAAAAGGGAGGATCCTCCGACCAGACAGGTGTTATAGTCTGGTGGGCGACTGCCCAGTAGATGATTTCGGGTTGTCGTATATGTTCAAATCGCGCGGAGAACTTTGATTGCGCGATACAGGATTTCGTACTTTTTTCGTAGTTCTTATGTGGCGCCATAGATGTCGCTACATATGATTATGTGTGGTATTTTTTTAAATCAAATTTATAAGAAAAACAACATAAAAAAAAATAGTAATAAGTCTATGTCTATGTGAATAATTCCATGCGAAAACAAAAAACCGGTTTTGAAGCGATTAGCTCATTCTTTGCGTGTTAGGACTACGGTATTTTTTTTGCGGATTGTTCGAAGGAGTTGCCGAAACCCTCGCGATAGGCAACTGAAGGAACTGAAGGAAATCGAATCTGCGGCATGCAGCGCAGAAAACAATTGCTCAATAATTCCGCCAACTGTGTCATTAAATAATTATATTTTTTTTTTATTGATGTAAACTAGTGCTTGACTGCGATCCCACCTAATGGTAAGAGGTGATGCAATCTCTGATGGCGAGGCGCACTAGTTCATGGAGCCTTTTCAGTCTTGCCTTTAAGACACTCAAAATATCTCATTTATCAATCATTAAATTTCATCAACTTTAATTTAGCTTAATAACCTCATCTTTTTTCCCCAGTTTTGACGTCCGTGGCCGCAGCTTCAACAAGGCTCTCCACTGGTCAGACCCTCTCGCCTTCGGGCGGCGAGCCTACTTCGTCACCATGTCCAGACCTTCAGCCCTCACAGTGGATGCTGTCCAGCTCGATGATGAGGGGATCTACAGGTGTAGGGTCGACTTTAAGAATTCGCCGACCAGGAATTTTCAGATCAAGCTGAATGTTGTTGGTGAGTTCACTTTTCAATATTTTTTTTTTTTTGGAAATTTTAGCGTAATTTTAAAAGGGTTTATTTAAAGTGTATAATAAAGGCATGTTATCGCTAGATGGCTTTGTATTCAATATTTTAATTTGTTTTCTTTTTAGCGCGTAGGAGTATTTTTAAGTTAAGTGGCCGGCGACGGATGAATTTCGATACAAATGTAATACCACGCTCATTTGCAGTCGGAGCATATTTCCAACATATTATGATGATATTCGGTTATAAATAATATTTATCTAGGTTCCTTCGTCGAGAATATTAGAAATATTGTTATTTTTAATACTATACATAATACTATACTAATATACATTTTTTAAAACAAATGGCATGTTTTGCCATTTACGCTATAAAAAAGTGCCGAATACTGCGCTGCTATGCTATGTGCGCTTAAATTTCTTTTTTTTTTTTAAAAAAAAGAATGACGTGAGAAGATACATACTGTATTAGATAGAGAATATTATCTATAACCGATATCATCATAATATGTTGGAAATATGCTCCAACTGCAAATGAGCGTGGTATTACGTTTGTATCGAAATTCAACCGTCGCCGGCACCTTAAGAAAGATATATCTAATAGTATATGTATACTGAATGTGACGAAAAGATTTGATAAAATTTAAAAAAAAAAAAAACTGATTCTGCCCTTGAAAATGGACAACTTTTTTAAAGTAAACTCTGCTCACAGTTTACAAACAAAACAATGACACTCTGTCGACAAAGCGGCAAGTACATGACGGCCCGACGGAATGACACCGACGTTTCCACTTCGTCGACAGACTGTCATAGTTTGTATGAACTTGTGCATCCGTAGACTACTGTCTACGCACCTACTGAAAGCCTACTGGCCTTAACATTGAAGGTAATTTTTTCTACCACATTTTCTTGTTATACATCATACGCGAAAAAAACTAAATTATTGATAATTTATTTTACCAAGGTATCCTAGTAAAAGTAAAGTATCAAAAATTTCTTAAAGATTTACTAAACATCTTTATTTTCTAACAGTCCCTCCACATCAGCTGTTGCTGTACGACGAGCAAGGGAGGGACGTCGCCGGTGTGGTCGGACCTTTGGAGGAGGGAGGCAACTTCACGCTACTCTGCGAGTTGAGAGGCGGTAAGCACAGACAAATATTTTTTAAAGAACTTTGAACCACATTAGGAATTATTTCTGTATATTATGTGCGTGATTCTCGAGGTCAATGGAACTGATCGTATAAGAAACGGTATACTTGGTTCCAAAACACTAATTGGAGACGTAAGTAACTCAGCCGCCAAACTAAAATGGAACTGCCCCCCTAGCCAAGTTACAACCGTTTCGCTTACGTCGAACGCTTCGAGTTGACCGCCAATTCTTTTGATCTGACCACGTGACTGAGCGTTGAGGCGACGTCATTCTCGTACATTTGAAGCTTTCTACAAGCTTTAACTATTGCAGATTAGCAACTTGGCTAGGGGTACTGGGCAGGTCAAATCTGCCGCATGTCGCAACAAAATTTGGTGAAGGTAGGTAAAGTTGGTGGAAGGCAAAATTGACTGGATTCCGAACAACAGGAGCCAGCGACGCGATAGACCCAGAAGGAGATGGCGTGATGATGTGGACTCCTACCTTAAGGATTGGCCAGAAGTGGCTAAGGACAGAAAAGAGTGGAATAACAAAAGGGAGGCCTTTGCCCTGCAGTGGGACACAACGGGAGATGCCTTGACCTGAAACAACTATCTGTAAGCTAAACAAATAGTTGTTCCGATCGGGAATCAAACCTGCGCCATGCAGGGCAGCAGCCAGTTCTCAACCGCTGCGCCAACTGTACCGTCAATTAAAGTTATGCATAAACTTTGGTAAAGGTGTTAAACAAATAAAATTAACAGTAGGTATCAATATCAATCTCATATCGACCAACAACCTGAGTTTTATTTTGTAACTAATTAAATAACAGAAACATAAAAATAAAATCACTTTACTAATTAAAACTACAAAAGGCAATAATAACTCCTAATAAGGCGTGAAATAAAATTTATTATCAAAACCTAGTCTAAACTTATTATTTTACGGTAAGCAAAATAATAAAGTTTTGCTTTTCTTAGGCTAAATCTATATACTCGTATATAAAAATCAATGCCACTTTTCGTTGTAATTTTATAACTCAAAAACGGGCTCACCTATCCAAACCAAATGTTTAGGCTTTGTTCGGACTATTTAGTAGATGGTTTTTGTGAAGTTTGGTAAGGTAGAGGAGGGTATAGTAGGGTAGAGTAGGGTAGAGTAGGGTAGAGTAGTGTAGAGTAGAGTAGTGTAGAGTAGTGTAGAGTAGTGTAGAGTAGTGTAGAGTAGTGTAGAGTAGGGTAGAGTAGGATAGGGTAGGGTAGAGTAGGGTAGAGTAGGATAGGGTAGGGTAGAGTAGGGTAGAGTAGGATAGGGTAGGGAGAGTGGGGTATCGTAGGGTGGAGCAGGGAAGAGCGGGGGCGAAGTCGCGCGGGCAAAAGCTAGTTTATTATAATAAATTATTAAGAAGGGTCTGCTTCTGAAAGTAAGATTCGGCCCGTTACGAAAGGCAATGAAGGAACAAGATTGGGATACTCGCACTGCCACCTTGGCGGGTCCATTTAATTCCGGCCAGGTGTTTAAGGGACTATATGCCTTAAAAGCGTATTTTTAGTTAGTTAATACAACTCACCCTTAAAAGTATAGGTGTAATCTTGCAACAATTGACATTTATAAATCATAATAAAGACGGACTGTGTAATAAAAATGGTTGTCGACTGTAAAATCTAACGTTTCTCTAACCGTGTTTGTTCAACAGCACAAGATTGCCTCTCCTAACTCTGAACAGCTTGTTTAGCACGACACAGCTTAACTTTTGCAGCAAGTTTAGAATTGTCAAGCAATGTGTTTAGCTCACTTTATGCGTTCTTTGAACAAGATTGTATGTTTGTGTAGGGTGACCATAAGCGACGTATACAACATTATTTTCAGTATATCCCAACGACATAGCTGTCCAGGCGGTTAAATATTGGTCGGACAAAATTTGAGTCAAATTGACACGAAGAAGAAGAAGTATATCCCAAACCTTAATATAGTTTTATAGATTCCAATAATTTTTACACCATGTTATATTTGTGTAGCGACATCTATGGCGCCACATAAGAACTACGAAATCCTGCATCGCGCAATCAAAGTTCTCCGCGCGATTTGAACATATACGACAGCCCGAAATCATCTATCGGGGCAGTCGCCCACCAGACCATAACACCTGTCTGGCCGGAGGGTCCTCCCTTTTCAATGTAGGCATGTGGGACTTTACTCTCTGTTCCGCATACCTCCAAATTTGTTACCAAAAATATTTTTTAAATGTCAAGTTGGACACCACCGACACTAAGTACAAAACAGGTCACGGCAGGTCATAGCGGGCATTAGACGCCAGGGCACAGCTGAGTGCGGAAACAAAAAAACCCCTCAGTCGCCTGGGTGGCACGGTGACCATGTATTTATGTCACCAACCAGATACCATAACTGGCTTATAAATTTGTGATTATTCATAATACAGTTATGAAATTTTGTACATAGATTCAATACTTAAAAATACTAGACAGGTTTTTTAGGTTTCACATGGACTAAAAATGAGGTTGTATTTATATAATATTGTCTATATTATGAAGAGAAATTCTCTTTTATTGCGCCTACCACTAGTTTTCTCTGCATCACCCAAAAGTTGACTGGTAGAAAATGCCTAAGGCAGTAAGTATGCCTCTGTCTTTTTGCATGCAATATACTCGTAATAAAGCATTTTATTATGTTACAACTTGTTTTGATATTTGAGCTTGGCAGTTGAGAGTTTGTCATGGTCACTTAAATGTCTCGCTGCGCGTGTGTTGGGTCATTCAGTTCCCTTCAAAATGGTTGAGCTGAGTGGGGCTGATGCACGTGCTAAGCTCATGAACGGGTGCCGTCAGTTGGGACTGGTCATCTCTTAGCTGCCAGTGGCTTAATTCAATTATATCTTTTAATTATTTTTTTATTTTATTATCTACATTGTGCTTACATAATAGAAGCGACAAAAAATATGTAAGTAGCCAAGATTTTTGTAACATGATTTAATAGAGTGTCCATGGAGTTTCTTGCACATTCTTCTCCATAGAGATCTTCGCTTTGGAAAGTGCAAATTTAGAAGTGTCTGTTATTGGTCTATTTGAAATTAAGTTTCTGATTTCTGCACTTAATAAATAAACTCAAATCCTCCACCATTTAAAGTACTTTAAACCTAAGTGTTTAAAATAATCACATTACGAAATAATTTGTCTCTGCAAAGTGAATGAAAAATCAGTTTGAATACGTGAGTAACATCTAGTATTCAGTTTATTTGATTAAAACTACATTTAACTTACGTATATTGTTTGACAAACTCTGCTTGAATTCGTTCAACTTTAATATTATTATCTAAGTCAGCATAATCACGCAGGTGCTCGTATCTCTAGGTATATTATAAGTAAACTGTTTGCTGAGTCTTAGAAGTAAATATCGTTTAATAGCCGGGCAAATAACTTTGATACAGCTGTTTATTTAGCTAACTTAATTATTTTGAATGTCTGTTTTTAGACGTCTTAGGGTGACGCCAAACGGGCGTAATTTTGTGAGTCGTGACTCGCCGAATTTCGGTCACGTAATTTCTACTGCATGTATTTCTACTACGGCAAACAACTCATTTTACGTCGCCGTGTGAATGAAACAGGACTTTTCTATGAAACCGAATGCAGAAATTACGCTAACGAAAATTTTGTGACTCACGACTCACCAAATTACGCTCATTTGTCCTCACCCTTACGATTCTATTTTAGAATGTAAATGGAGTGCTTATTCTCATTCATTTCATATTTATTTAGCTCGTTCATTCTTTTTCATAGTTTGATAGTAAGATAAAAAGAAAATTAATTTATTTGGCACAACCAGGGCTGTCTTTCGCCTATTAGCAGCCCTGGGCAGATACGGATAATGGGGCCCCTATGACCATAACGAAGTTATTTTGTTAGAAGAGCCGAAGAATGTAGAGATGGGTTTACTTTTATTTATTTATTTATAGATAATAAATAATTCACATTAATTTATTAAACTCCTAGCGAACGCCGGCGTTAGCTCCCTCATTGTCTTTCTATTGTCTCTAATTACAGTATTCGAAAGGTAACCAGCATCCAAGATATATTTACTGTGATGTATCAACGGTAATTACCCTTCTTTGTAGATTTGAGTTGAGCAAAATCGTTAATCACATCTTCAAAATCTGTGTCACATTCTATCAACTTAGCGACAAACCATTCACACTATAGGGTAGTTTCCAGGGTCAAAACAATTACATTTTACTTAGTCCGTATTTTAGATTATAAAAAAATATTGGACACGTATTTTTACTTTTTTCGATTAAATAAAAAATAACAAAGATATAGCCCATTAAAGTTACGTGTGACGTCACCCCGTGCGAAAAAATGTAGCATATGGCGTGACGTTATATGTAACTTTAATGGGCTATATCTTTGTCATTTTTGGTTTAATTTACAAATAAAAAAAAATACATGTCCCCTATTTTTGAATAATCTAAAAGACGGATTAATTACATTTTTTACGGCAACTAGGCTATTCAAAGTTAAAAAAATTATTAAGTAATTCAAACTTCGCACTTCATGGTCTTTTTGTCCACTTGCCACGATTCACTGCCGTAACTTTTGATCAAAGACATATATATATCTATTTACATACTATTTTTATACAGGATTATTTGTAAAATACTAACAACCTTGCAGGACTGTATTACTAACATCATAAACAACAACTTTTGTTGTATGACTTATTACAAAACATGATTCATTTACCAAAAACAAACCTTCAAGATTTCGTTTATTGTATCTTACACATTTCAATTCTGTATTTTGATATACCTACCTACGTCTGTATGACGCGAATCAAGCGCATCAAGTACACCCGCCGCCCGACCCCCACTCTCCTCCGCTATTGTTCTATCGCTTGCTTCGCATAGACTTCATAATATTTAGAACGTTCAATTTAAATATTTTTATATTTGTTTGAAAATCTGATGAACTAAAATATTATACATTTTTAAAAGTCATAGAACAAATATAGTCCTGTGAGGTTGCCAGTGTTTTAAAAATAACCCTGTATACACCGTTAAATTTTAATCGTTTTAATCCCGTGGAGGATCGATCCGGTACATGAAACACTATCGATTTGTAAAGACACATTGTACAGGTCATTGGACTCGCTCAGCTGGCGTTTTCTTAGAGAAATTAATTGCGTGCATGCGTAAATTAATACGAGTTTTGAAAAAAAGGTACTTTATTTTTTAATTTTATCTTTACAAATCGACAGTGTTTCATGTAGCGAGTCCATTGACCTGTAGGTAGTTTGTACACAATGCTTATATACTTATCGCCTTTATAGCATTAGTGTGATATAAGATTGTATAAAAGATCAATACAACTCGTAAATCTCAACACCCATTTTACATTTTTTCCAACAAATAAAATGGAAAAAATTGCAACAAAAAAACATAATCAATCTTTGTCAAGAACGGGTAAGACTAACTTATATCTGAATGTCAGTAACTGGTCATGGTTGGCACAGAAAGTATCTGCAATGCGCCCCACTGTGCTACTTACGTTCACCACGTCGAATGTAACATTACTCGCATTTAGATTTCATTATTAATGTTTGAATTTTCTTTGGCCATTTGTTGGAGAAAATTGCTGGTATGTAAGCAGTTCTCGTTTTATTTGTGAGGGGTAATTTGTGCAGTTTGCTTGTGTTTTTAAAGGGTATGTGCTTCAAGACTAGAAGCGCAGAATATCACTGACAATTCTGGCCATTTTTAACCAACTTCAAAAAGTAGGAGGTTTTATGTTCGGCTGAATGTATGTTTCTTTTTTAGGGTTCCGTAGTCAACTAGGAACCCTTATAGTTTCGCCATGTCTGTCTGTCCGTCTCTCTGTCCTTCCTCGCTTAATCTCTGGGACCGTTAGCACTAGAAAGCTGAAATTTGGTACCAATATGTATATCAATCACGCCGACAAAGTGGTCAAATAAAAATTGGAAAAAAATGTTTTATTAGGGTAGCCCCCCTATATGTAAAGTAGGAAGTGATTTTTTTTTAATTTCAACCTTAACGTGTGATATATTGTTGGATAGGTATTTAAAAATGAATAGGGGTTTACTAAAATCATTTTTGATAATGTTAATAATTTCGGAAATAATCGCAAAAAAAAAACAAAAAAGATAAAAAAGTGTCAAAGTGTCCCCCCCCCTCTAACTTTTGAACCAAGAGTTTAAAAAATTTAAAAAATTCTGAAAAGTACAACTTTATAAGGACTTTCTAGGAAAATTATTTTGAACTTGATGGAAAGAACAGTTTTTGTACAAAAAAGACAAAAGGGTTCTACAAAATAATTTCTGGACTAAGTTTGTAGTATAATCGTATATGCAGGCATTTTTCTAACCTCTTAAGTGGGTATACTTATTGTGAATTTGTGACGGACGGGAAACTACGGAACCCTACACTGAGCGTGGCCCGACATGCTCTTGGCCGGTTTTTTTTTTATGTATATTCACCGATATCTCAGTCATTATTTTTTTAGTTTAAAGATTATGCTTCCAAGTTAATTTTATCCAATAGAAATATTGTTATGATCTGATCATGAACATGAAGATATGGAACAGAACTCCTCATAGGATCACAGCAGAACTGTCGTTATAAGTAAAATTGCTTTGTTTATACGTGTAGTCGATGACTGACTGAAAGAAAAAGGGGAGAGGATGTCTCGAACTGGTCTGATGATGAAGCCAGAAGGTAAATTAATCTAATCTCTCTAACCGTGTTTGGGATTACATATAAGAATCGTTTTGAGATGCACTCTGGCTAGAAGGTATTTGTCTGAGGGGTACTTTTTTAGAGGTGGTAGGAACCATAACTAAAAAGTGTAAAATAAAAACTTTTTACAAAAAAATATAACTGACTTCAATGTTAAAAAAACACTGAAAAGTACAAAATAATTTCATTACGGAAGTCGGTGTTTTTATAATAAATCGTGTGAAATCGGTAAAAAAAATTTTTTTGTAAAAAGTTTTTATTCTTACTAAAATCATCATCATTTCAGCCGATATACGTCCACTGTTGGACACAGGCCTCCCCCAAGTGTCGCCACAATGAACGATCCTACAGTACAGTGTACAGTAGTAATCGTTTGTCTTGGTTTGGTCATGTAAAGAGAAGGGATGCAACGCATGTTACTACGAGTAAAAAAGTTCTGAGTATACATGTAGATTGATGGAGAGGGAAAGGTCTAAGAAAAGATGGACAGATTGTGTGACGAGTGATATGAAAGAAAAGGGAGTTAGTAGTAACAATTCGATCTTAATGTCGAAATGCCCTATCACTTAAAAAAGAACACTGCATGCAAAAATTAATACGCCTTAACAGCTAATAATATTAGTTAAAACAGAAAAAAAATGAGCATTTCTCCAATGTATACCGTGTTCTAAACTATATCCCATACGTAAGTACACTCTTCATCTCAAACTAAAACATTTAAACTTCTCGTATTTTCAGTTATTGAAACTGCAGCTTGTAATTAATAAAAAAGCAAGTAGCTAAAGACTACGCTCATGTATCATCAACATTTCAGCCGAAAGTCGTCCACTGTTGGACATAAGCCTCCCCCAAGTGTCGTCTTGCATCCATCAGATTCCCGCAACCCTTACCAGGTCATCGGTCCACCTTGTATGAGGCCTTCCAACTCTACGTCTTCCAGCACGTGGTCGCCATTCCAGAACCTTTCGGCCCAACGGCCATCTGTTCTGCGAGCAATGTGCCCATAAAAAGAAAACGAAAGTAAAAGAAAACCTCACGAGTACATTGTGTATTTTTGTTCATCTAAACTTTTGTGAATCCACTCATACTCGTAAAAACGGTTATAAGCTTCGAAGCTTTACTTTAAGAATAGCAAAGATTATCTCAAGTTACAAATTGACTGGAGCAAAATGTTAATAACAAGACACACGGTAGTGTCAGCCAAGTTTGCAAAGCAAAAAGGTGGCATATCGGCTGTGGGGTTATACTAACCACTTTGGGACTGTTTCGACCGGGACCCCATAACTTTACATTTAAAGTTATGGGGTTCCGGTCAACTACACGGGAGTGGTTTCAAGATAGTATATTTACTTGACCTACAAACAGATATTCTAATTAGCAAATACCAAATTCTAATGAAAAATCTCATACTATTTACGAGACATTTACAACCGAAAATCACTATTTTATCAGTGACTCACTCAGTCTTCTAAAGTTTTAAACTTCATTAGTTTATGATTTATGTAACTACGTGCGTACAGAAAAAAAATACATTTTGACAAATATAGAAGAAGAAGATAAAGTAAGATTTTTGAATAAACATTGATTAAAAAATGACTTACAAAATAATTATATCCCACCCAAACGGATAATACGAAAGAATGTAAAGCTCTTTATACTGGTTTCGTATATCTAACTCCGTACAACAAACTTCAGTTATTTCAGAAGAAAAAATATTACGATCTTTGCTAACTAAATAGTGTAAGTTAGAAAGTTGAAGCACACTAGGCTAAATTATATTTAAGCACGAAAATTCAAGTTGGCGGAAAAAATTTGCGCAAGAAGTATCAACTGAGTGGAAAAGAGCACAAAAATTTTCTTTTTATAAAACAACTGAAATTGTATATGACAGGGGCTGTGACTTTTGGAACTTCGAGAGGACTTAGTAGATAGAACTTTTTTTTTTGCAAGCGAAACCATTACCTTAAGAGAACTTGGCATTTTTTCACATTTATGTTTAATAAGAGTGATTATCCCAAACCCATCCAAAAGGGTTTGGGATAATCACTCTTATAACGTTCCCATTCCTGGGACTCAAGTCTCCTATCCACTACGCGGGCCCAGTGCGGATCTGCGGGTGTCACACGTCTTCGAATTTTTGGTTCTAGGACTTGCTAGTTTCCTCACGATGTTTTCTTTCACCGTTTAGAGAGTAGTGATGATGAGATAAATGATACGCTTAATGCGCCTGGCTGGGTTTGAACCCGCGACTGCAATTTGTAAGTCGGGGTCGTAACCAGAAGACTGATGACTGCCTTTACATAATTGTAGAAAATAAATCCTTACTTTCGGATTTACCAATAAAAAATAAATTCTACTACTTTCTATTTTCTAGGCTCAAATAAGCTCCTTTCTTCCATTTGAAAAACCCAATAACACATTGCCCGATCTGGGAATTCACCCACAATCCCACGTTCAGGAGTCGCACTCATAAACCAGAAACCTAGCCTAGAAATAGCCTATTAAGGCTACCTGTAATTTTTTAACTTTTCTTTTTTTTTTAATTGCCTCTAAATTACCCGCCCAGGTTAGCAGGCAATTCTTTAATTGGGCAATTATATAAGCTCTTAGGGGCTTAATTATTGACGCTAATGAGGTAATTCAATTTCTAGTTTTCATTTGCATTCGAAATTACAGTTTGAAACTAAGCATTTGTTTGCTGCATGATGTATACGTGTTTATAATGGCTTATAAAGAGTGTTTCATTTTCCTATAAAAACTTTAGCACAGGGAACCTTACTTGGGATGTGGGGTTCTTTGAAAGAGCAACTGTGACGCTGCAAAGGCGATTGAAGGAACACGGGTGGATTTTAGTCAGTTAAAGTCTGACACTCCCTCTCGCTACAGCCAGAGCGGGAGGAGTTACTAGATGATTAAGGTTTTAACCTCAAAAAAAAAAACTGGAAACGTCTTTCGCTATCATTTCTCCTTAAACCCAACGCGTTGCTAGCTCACTACATAAGAGACACTGTAGGTAATACCTACCTACCTGTCCGGTAAGAACTGAGGTCTAATAGTCTGGTCCTAGGACGCCAACGGCAACTGAAGACACAAAGGTGGGTTTTAGTAAGTAATAGTCTGTTTCGCCCTCTCGCTCCACTCACACACAGTGAGACATTGGTTCATTTCCCACCTAAAAAAAACGCGCTAAAATCTAATCTAAATCCACACATAAGTTACGCAAGTACTGCAGTATTAATTTTTATACCAAAAAACACAATTAGTATAGATACAGATACAATCTCAAAAATCTTTACCAAACAAACGCAAACATCCGAACACAAAATCCTAATCTCAACAGCCATCCAATCGCAGAACAATCGAACTACTTTCCGAAACGTTCACAAAGAGTAGTTATGACATTAGTCAACCAGACAGCCGAACAAAGAACACACTCTACCAAGAAATAACCTGAAAATAACCGAGGAATAACCGCCAGTCCCCTTGAAGAAGGGGGGGATCGGAAAACACAAACTATTAGTAATACAAATTACGTTTCGGTAACAAAGCGCGGGGCATTTTTCTTGCTCGACGCAACTTTGTCGGAGATGCGAAATATATAAGTTTTTGCTATTCGTTTGAAATCGTTTTGAATGGATGGGTTTTTTGTGAGAAGTTGGGTTGATTGAGTGTGATTAGTTTCGGTTTTGTGGACTATTTTTAGTTTTGTTTGCGTGTGGTTTTAGGTATGATGTGTTGAACGATAGATATTCTAATACTAGGGACCTTACCATTCCGCTGGGGCGGATCATCGCCGTGCCCTCGTGGGGGCGATCGGCGGCGGAGATCTCTCACTCCGGGCCTTGGTTGAGGCCATGCTCCGGAGCGACGATGAGTGGCAGGCGGTCGCCGACTTCTGCAAAGCAGTAATGCTCGCAAAGGAGGAGGCCGAACGCATCAGGCAACGGCGTTATCATCACCGCCGCTGCCGCCACCGGGATTCTGATCCCGATTTCCGGCCACCGTAGGCGCGGGCTTGCGGACAGTGAACAATGGGTAGCTCGCTGTCCGGCCGTCCGGTAAATGTCCGGACCAAGCCCAAGTCGTCGACGGCGCGCACTGTTCCCGCGCGCCTCAAGGAGTTGTTAGCAACAGCAGGGGCCCAGCCGGGTCGAAGCCTACTGGAGCCAGGGTTATCCGAAAGGGCGCTCGAGCCCCGGTATGAAGACTTGAAGGAACGGGGTGGGTTTTTTAGTCAGTAAGAGTCTGAAGCTATTTTCCGCTCCGCCCAAGAGCGGGGGTTGTCATTGGATGATTTTTCCCATCAGAAAAAAGGGACCTTACCATGACATTTTAAAATAGGTATCAGGCGGGTGAGAGATAGATCTATACAACCTAAATAACTGTAGAAGCAGTGGTGGCCGAGTGGTAACAGCCCCGACTTACGAGTTGTAGGTCACGGGTTCAAACCCAGCCAGGCGCATTACTTTGTGTAATTTATTTCATCACGACTGCTCTCAAAATGGTAAAGGAAAACATCGTGAGACATTCACCAACCCGCACTGGGCTCGCGTGGTGGATACGGCCCATTCCCTCTCCTAGAGAGCGGGCCTGAGTCCCAGCAGTGGGAACATTAAAAATGCTGATGATGACAATGAAATAGCTCCAGGGTCCCATTAACAGTTCAATTTAGGTCGTCAAATGGATCATGTTAAGAGCTCACGGTACAGATCGAAAAAAATGATTCATTGGCTACCGCCAAAGCCTTCAGCCAATCCGAAGGTTTACTGTCTCTAAGAAATCCACATCGTGTCTGGTCTGACCTGATTTCGGATTTTAGATTGTTGTTGATTAACTTATTTTAGTGATAATGACTATTTTTGTTGTACTTTATTTGTTTATTTATTTATAAATAAACAATTAGTACTAATAAATAAATATGTATTTCTATCCTGATATTCTTCATTGAAAATCTATGTCTGGTCTCATTATAGCTTATAAAGAAAAAGAAAGAAAAGTATTTATTTTGGCGCAAAAAAACATTGTAAACAACAAAAACTTAAGACAAACACAAAACAAAAAAAAAAAAAAGTAACATTGTCTGTCATACGTTTGCGCCAAAAAAGGTCCAGTTCAGCGAAATGCCAGACAAATACGAGGTAGTTGTCTGACGCTGGTTTTCAACTGAACCTTATTTGGAGTGAACAGATAAAAAGAAATTTACAAATAGTGTCAACACTACATTACATTAGGGTTACATTATTGTGAAAATAAAAGATAATACGTGATAAAACAACGTGATACGTGATAAAGATAAACCTAAATGATATTCAAACACTTCCCAGTTCTTAAGAAAGCTTTGAAGACAATAAATAAAGTGCTTAATACTTTTAAAGGGATTTTCAGGGCCTTAAGCAAAATATTCGTGACAAGTCTGAGTTAGATCGCCATGATATTGGTTGCTCTTATTGCTGACTATAAATTATTTCAAGACGTCTTTAGGAATGAGATTTAGTATTTCTTTTAGGAAGTATATTTTATTGACTTATATATCTTTCGATCCCACCCGGAGATTCTTAGCGCCCCTGGCTCCAGGGTGAGCCTGCCCACCGTCATCAGCAGTGTCACCACTAGAGCCGCTGGGCATTTGGGGCCTATTGTTCTTCTTCTTCATCATATTTGTGGAGGGGATTAGAGGGGAGGGATGACCTGGATGGCTTCCTTAAGAAGTGGAATGAGAAAGCGAGGAACCGTGATCGTTGGAAGAAGTGGAGGGAGGCCTTTGCCCAGCAGTGGGACAGTGTGGGCTAAGTATAATAATATAATAATAAGATATGTTTAGTGTGGTACTTTATTCTTTTATTAGATAACTAAACTACACAAAATAATGTATCATGTAATAAAAATACACGAAGAAAAAAAAATAGAACAAAGAGCGTTGTTTATTTCTGAAGAGACTTCTCTCGTTCTAGGGTAAAGCGAAAAGGCGTGTTTTCAACTGACTAAGACCAACCATAAGTCATTCAATGATTTCTGACCTAAAAATACCTGCGAAAGGAAAGTTGTGAATTATTACTTGAATTTTTTCAAAGGGTTGCATACAACCACTACGAAAAATTTTGAAGTTAGAAAATATTAGGTATAGTGTGAATGAAGAAATTTTAAAATTAACAATTTTTCATGTAGAGACCTGTTAATCTCGATAATTAATAATAATCAAATAAGATTGCACAACTTTCACACATCACCATCTAGTTTCAAACTAAGCAGAGCTTGAGCTATGAATACTAGACAACTTATAAACATACTTATTTATCTTAGGTGGGAATCTAATCCACGACCTCCGGCATAACAGTCAATGCCACGAACCACTAGACCAACAGGCCAGTCAAATCGCCTTGCGACTCCCGACGAAAATAGCCCTCAAAACGTTGTCTTATTCTATACCATACTAGATTTTGCCCGCGGCTTCGCCCGCGTACATAAAATATAGCCTATGTCACTCAGAAATAAAGCAGCTTTTTGTTGGTGAAAAAATTTTAGCAGTCGGACCAGTACTTTCAGTGATTACTACCTACAAACAAATGGGCACGCCACAATCATGGCGGTAAGTCCCCTCTTTGAGGCGTGGCTGGAAAGACCTCACGGCGTCTTTACCTTCCGCATGACGCAGGTACTCACCGGACATGGTTCGTTCGGGAGTTTCCTGCACCCGATACATGCAGAGGTGACGCCCGGGTGTCGCCACTGTGCGGAATGCCCGGAGGACACGGTGGAGCACACAGTCGAGGTGTGCCCTGCTTGGGCGTAGCACCGCCGTGCCCTCGTGGGAGCGATCGGCGGCGGAGATCTCTCTCGTCGGGCCTTGGTTGAGGTCATGGTCCGGAGCGAGGAGGAGTGGCAGGCGGTCGCCGACTTCTGCGAAGCAGTAATGCTCGTAAAGGAGGAGGCCGAACGCATCAGGCAACGGTGTTATCGCCGCTGCCGTCGCCGGGATTCTGATCCCGATTTCCGGCCAGCGTAGACGCGGGCTTGTGGACAGTGAGCAATGGGTAGCTCACTGTCCGGCCGTCCGGTCTAACTGTCCGTACCAAGCCCAAGTCATCGACAGCGCGCACTGTTTCCGCGCGCCTCAATGAGTTGTCAGCAACAGCAGGGACCCAGCCGGGTCGAAGCCTACTGGGGCCAGGGTTATCCGAAAGGGCGCTCGAGCCCCGGTATGAAGGCTAGAAGGAACGGGGTAGGTCTTTTAGTCAGTAAGAGTCTGACACTATCTCCCGCTCCGCCCAAGGGCGGGGGATGTCAATGCATGACTTTTTCCCACCATAAAAAAAACCTACAAACAAAAAAACAAACTTTACCTCTATAATATATTAGTGTAGATTTTCCTGTAAAACTCGTTTCAATTCCCCAAGTCTAAGTGGAAAATATATCATCTACATTTTGTATCACTACCCCATTTATCTGAAAGTTTATTCTGTTAAGACTTTAGGGAGGGTCCTAAAACAAGAGAGCTATGCCTAAAAGTTTCACGGTGACGCGAAAAAAGATTAGTAAACGATTTAATGCGACTAAATACTTTGTAGATTAAGATAAGTTAACGCCATTTTGTTTTTTACAGACAAGCCTGCTAATTGGAGTTAGCTTAAAATAACTTTAAGTTCTCAAAGTGATTATAACACGGTCTTAGTAAAAGTATTTCTATTGCTTATTTTATTACATACTAACTGGTGCAAATAGCTTCGATAGTAGAAATTGTTCCAAATGAACATATTCTCGAGACAAAAAGTATAATTTGCTTTTCTAGGACATTGTCTACCCGTGTAACAAGTTTCATCAAAATCGGTTCAACCGAACATAATATTCCACAACTACCACACAATGCTGTCTAGTCCCAAGCTAAGCAGAGCTTGTGTTATGGGTACTAGACAACTGATAAACATACTTGTATATTTCTAAATACATACATGTTATAGATAAATTACACCCAGACACAGAACAAATAAAAAAAAAACTAATCTACGGTCCGGACTAAGCGTTTCGCCTCGTCATTTATACCGCGTACTTCTAAGGACTGGAACAGTTTGCCTGCTGCGGTCTCTCCGTCTTATTATAATTTGGGTGTCTTCAAGGCTAGACTGAATAGGCTCTCAATAAACTAGTACGCCTTACCATCAACGATTGCATCACTGCTTACCATCAGGCGGGATCGCAGTCAAGTACTAGTTTATAACAGATAAAAAAAAACGATCATGCTCATCACATAAACATTTGTCCTGGGTGGGAATCGAACCCACGACCTCCGGCGTACCAGTCAGGGCCACTAACCACTAGACCAACAGGCCAGTCATGTGAAGTCGCATGAAGAAGTAATAATAATACACACAAACTTACGCCTTTATAATATTAACTGTGACAAAAGTATGATTTGTCATAGCAAGCCATAATTATAAGTGAAAGTTTTATTTATATTTTATCCTTTCCTTTGATATCTTTGTACACTGACAGCACAAAATCTATCTTCTTTTTGTCAGACCATTCAAAGATCCAAAGTTTGCCTGTACGAGATCGCCCTGGGCGATAAGACCGTCCATTGTAAATCGTTGTATAAATGTTTGCCTTATGTTTTTCGTGGGGCGTTGTGCCACCGGTACATTGACTTGGTGGAACAGAGTTGGTGGGTGTATGTAGGACAAAAATTTTCTGCCAGTCTGTTTTTTCCCATAGTTACAAACTTAAATAATTAATTCTCCTCATACTCCTTGTATCTAAGTCGAAAATGAATAAGTTATTTCTAGGCAAGCGTGCTTCATCGTCGACCACATCATCGCTTACTATCAGGTGAGATGGTGATCAAATGCAAAAATATTAATAATAAAAAAATGTTGTATTAGTATAAGTACGAAAATGTAAAACGAATAACTTTCTAGTCATGACTGATAATCATCCAGTGTCACAAATTATTCAAAGTAGTAAAGTAACATACTTAAATTAAATTCTAAATAACAAACACACTAAACAACTTTATCTTAACTCTACCTACATTAAAATAACACATTAGCCCGCATTTTTCGTCCTAATTACACTTCAGAACTCATCCAATAACTTCTCATGAGCTTGTAATTCAATAACAGCTTATTACGTTATGCTACGGACATGAAATCGTAAACGTTTGGGATGGTTTCGTTTGTGAAATTGTATTTTAACTTTTGATCCTTTTTTTTGTGTCCGATCACTTGCGGCCTCAAATACTATTATTGATCCACAATAAACCCTTTGGCCAAAAATACTACCTTCAGGCAAAAATACTACCTTCAAGTAAAAATACTACCTTCGGGCAAAAATTCTTCTTCTCAGTCGTACACTCTTGACAAAGTGGCCATGGTCATGTCTCGGTCGAGTCCCGCACCACCGCCTCTCTCGCGAAAAGACGCCATGTCGCTCTGTTTTTGGCGGCTTGGGAGCCTTCATTTCAAAAATACTACCTTCGAGTAAAAATACCACCTTCAGGCAAAAATACCGCCAGGTAAAAATACTGCCCTCTGGCCTTCAACAAAATTACCACCTTCACCCATACGGACAAAACGTTTTGGAAACACAGTCATTGTGTGTACAACTACGGAGTGGAATTCCCTGCCGGAGTCTTTGTTTCCTGATAGCTACAACCTGAGGATCTTTAAGTCAAGAGTGAATAGGTTACTTCTAGGCTGGCGTGCTCCATCGTCGACCATATCGTCGCTTTCCATCAGGTACGATAGTGGTCAAGCGCAAGTCTTTCAGCAGTTAAAAAGAATACAGTTATTTTTTATCAAAATGACTTCTCCTGCTCTGGGTGAAAAGAGAAAGAGATTCAGAGTTTTTTTGACTAAAAGTTAGTTTCCCTTTGTGCTCCAGCGCCACGGTAACTCCTTCAAATATTTCCGTAGCCCAGTTATTTTAACTTGTATTCAGAATCTAGGTGTAGGTGTAACGTTCATAAGTTACGTAAACCGGAAAACATTAAAGTTACTTTTGTAGTGGGTTGGGTTCCAGTTACAGCGGACTTACTATTCTATCTTAAGTTAGTATCTGTGTGGGTTTTAAACGCCAATTATCCTGAATCTATAAATTCTAATTAGGGAAGACAGTGAGCGTTAGACTGGAAAACCGGGTGCAAACATAAGAATTTCATTTAAGTATCCACAGTGGGCACCCAGGCGTGGGAAGCGGCGCGGGCAGCTCATACTATAGGTCATTCATAGAAGTGGCCACAGTAAGTGCGCGGGCGGTGAGTAGAAACCCTATCCCTTGCACCCATGCTGCTCCTCGCACCGTGCTGCCAGTCTTGCCAAGCAACGCACCCACGCTGCCAGTCTCGTCGAGCACTGAGCTAAATTACTGTCTTGTTCTTCTTTTCGTGTCAATGCTTTCAAATTATACTTTTTCTGACCAATATTTGGCAAGCTGCACGGCTGTTGTTGGCCTCGTATAGATCCTGAGAACTGCATGTGGTTATGCAGGATGGGCAGCACAGCAGGTGGCGCGTGTCCTGTGGAGAGGCTCCACACTGGCACTGTGTTAGAGATGGATCGAGGAAGCCCCATTTCGCCAGATAGTTAGATAGATAGATAGATTGATTCTTTATTGTACACCAAAAATAAAAATTACATGAGAAACTTAAAATTTATAGGGCGGTCTTATAGTTTCTGCAGCGGCTAACCTGGGTTCGCAGTCGGTTTAGAAATTTCCAAATTACTGTATAATTTTGAATTCCAACAAACGATCTAAGAAGCTAAGTAGCTTGAAAAGAATAGAATAAACTTTATTGTACACCAGAATAGTAACAATATCACAGAAACGAATCTAATCAAAATCGGAATTTGCGAAACTGTCATTTTTGGGTTGGGAATCATCAAAATTGAGGGGGTTTTTACTATAGTCGCCACGTTTAGCAAGCGGATTGGTGATCGCAGTGTGGTTTTTGTCAATGCATCGAGAAAGCTGCTGCCTATTCTCTGATATGTTTCCTTAGACACGTCTCACGACACCCACGAGATAGGCTGGCTGCTGTTTATAATCTGTGAGTTAGTCTTAATTTTGTGAAGTTTCCAACAAATAAAACGTCTAGAAAAGAAGAAAATAAAAAAATTCTAGAAAAAATTAAGGTTTGCTGTAAGAAAACCCAATTTTGGGTTAAGCTCGCCTGTGTACATTGGCTTTCTTACTGTGAATGGTGTGTGAATTTATGTACAATAGAGAATATAAAGACGTCTTTCTTTCTTTTGTTTCCTTCTTTCTTTACTATTAGGGTTCTGCACCTAAAAAAGGAAGAAAAAACGAAACCCTTATGGGATCACTTTGTTGTCCATCAGTCTGTCGGTCAAGACACTTTATCTCGAGAACGCGTAAAGGTGCCGAGTTGAAATAAAATCCGTATAGTCAAATCTGCGGTCCCTTGAAACTGAAAAATCAAATTTACGAGTTAATAAAAAAAAATACGGCCGTTTACCTATGTCGTAAAGAACGTCTACTTCGACACTCTCAAGGAATCTAAATTCATAGGGTACTTCCCGATGACCCAGAATCTTAAAATTTTGTATGAAGCAGGGACTATGACACAGATATAGAAAAAAAAACTGAAAACTGTAAAGTAGTTACGGCACAAATAAAAACTTTTTTGCGATTTGGGAAAATCTTCGTAACTCAATTCGGGAATTCAACTGTTTTATACGGAACACTTAGTGCGCGAGTCCGACTCGAACTTTTCCGATTTTTTTAACGTTGGGACACCACCTATGGTACCATTTTGGTACAGAACCCTAAAAAGGATAACACCAAAACTAGTGCCAAACCCCAACAATATCTTCCTTGAAAAATTGTCCGGATGAGACGACACCGAGCCCACAAATGAATATATACGGTCGCGAGCTCAACGGGTAACAATGTATATCACTTTATACCATTAAACTCGGCCGTCACAGCTTTGCGCACTAATCTGGACAAACGACTTTGGAACTTGATAAAAACTTTGGACACTTTTTGACGGAAATGCTTTTTGGAAAAACGACACGTTTTCTAATTGCAGTTTCATAGCCGAAAGTTCAATGGTCGCACTTGCAGGGACTGGGAAAATGGTTTACTTGCAGGGACTGGGAAAATGGTTTGTTGGTCTGTCGGTTTTTTTTTTGTATGGGAAACTATCAAATTACTTCTCCCACTTTATTTGAAGTGAAGAGAGAGTCAGACTTTTATTGACTAAAAACCCACTTGACTTCTTTTAACCTTCCAGCGGTCGCGCGCGGTCTCCAAAGTTACGAACTCACGAGGCGGTTTTCACCCGCGGTCGCCGCGGTTGCGGGCCCGCATCTCTTTTAAAATGCAGATCCTAACTAATATTATAAATGTGAAAATGTGAATGTTTGGATGTTTGTTACTTAATCACGCAAAAACGGCTGAAC
Organism: Mythimna albipuncta; assembly: GCA_929112965.1. Taxonomy (NCBI): domain Eukaryota; kingdom Metazoa; phylum Arthropoda; class Insecta; order Lepidoptera; family Noctuidae; genus Mythimna; species Mythimna albipuncta. Next base: position 17,687,545 of record OV815979.1, on the reverse strand, counting down.
GGATTTGGATGAAATTTGGCATGCAAATAGCCTTTGACATGGAAAAAAACATAGGCTACCTTTTATCCCGATTCCTTAAGTACCTAATGCCACGCGGGCGAAGCCGCGGGCAAAAGCTAGTAATATACAAGGTGTAAGGGACAGCCCTCCACAAACTTTAAGTGCTTCCTCAGTAGACGAAACTGAACCACCTTCAACAAGAATTTTTTTCAGGAAACGAAAAAAAAATCAGCCTGACCATACAAAATGATAAACTTGATTGGACAATTTGTATGGCGAGGCCGATTTTTTTTTTAGTTTCTTGAAAAAAAATTTTGTTGAAGGTTGTTCAGTTTCGTCTACTGAGCAAGCCCTTAAAGTTTGTGGAGGGCTGTCCCTTACACCTTGTATAAGTAAAAAATTAAAACACATTTCACGATGCGTTTTACGCCCGCGGTGTGCGCGATTTTTCGCGGCTCCCGCTATACCGGCGAGCGATTAGTAGAACTTCGCGGTTTGCGGTCGCCCGCTGCCTCGGCGGTTGGCACCGATCATTTCACCACCCGTCTTGCAACCACATGTCTTGAAATAATCGTCCGTCAGGTTTGCGGGCGAAAATCGCAACCGCGGCGTCTGCGTAACCGCGTAAAACTCGTGAATTTTGAATTAAAATAGCTGGTGCTGGTGGTGGTTGGTGCTGGTGGTGGCTGGTGGTATAGCTGGTTTTTGTATAAGCTGTGTTACTTTTTGTCGTACAAAAAAGTCTATTCTATTCTATTCTATTCTATTCTATTCTATTCTATTCTATTCTATTCTATTCTATTCTATTCTATTCTATTCTATTCTATTCTATTCTATTCTATTCTATTCTATTCTATTCTATTCTATTCTATTCTATTCTATTCTATTCTATTCTATTCTATTCTATTCTATTCTATTCTATTCTATTCTATTCTATTCTATTCTGTTTCTTCTAACGCGGCGGGCGCGGGTGAAAACTTAGCCTTATTAGTCCGCAAAAAACTTATGTTAGTGATTTTATAAGAGACTAGCTTTTGCCCGCGACTTCGCCCGCGTACATAAAATATAGCCTATGTCACTCAGGAGTAAAGCAGCTTTCTATCGGTGAAAAAATTTTCGCAATCGGACCCTTACTTCTAGAAATTACCTCCTAAAAAATAAACTTTACCTCTTTATTATATTAGTGTAGATATAAACAATAGATGTTTGCGTATCTATGATATCCTTGCGGGAGTGAGGTACCACACAATATCCTCAGTTTTAGAGCTGAAAGTTCTATGATCGCTGTACCTATAACAGACTTGCACTGACTGAAAATTCTTTTGTTGCTATCCCCTTTCAGCTAAAATGATGATGATGAACAGTTTATGTTATCTATCTCTTGGCAGATAAATGTTAGTGTTGTAATCTTTACACCATGGTTTTTTAATTAGTTAAAAAAAATGGGCCTCTAACTGTGTACATTACAGATCATATTTGTATAGTCAAAAGTAAAAAAAAAAACCGGCCAAGAGCATGTCGGGCCACGCTCAGTGTAGGGTTCCGTAGTTTCCCGTCCATCACAATAAGTGTACCCACTTATGAGGTTAAAAAAATGCTTGCATATACGATTATACTACAAACTTAGTCCAGAAATTATTTTGTAGAACCCTTTTGTCTTTTTTGTACAAAAACTGTTATTACCATTAAGTTCAAAATAATTTTCCTAGAAAGTCCTTATAAAGTTCTACTTTTCAGATTTTTTCCATATTTTCTAAATTTATGGTTCAAAAGTTAGACATATTGGTACTAAATTTCAGCTTTCTAGTGCTAACGGTCACAGAGATTAAGCGAGGACGGACAGACGGACAGACAGACATGGCGAAACTATAAGGGTTCCTAGTTGACTACGGAACCCCAAAATTGACCACGAGAATGGGTAAATTCATAATTTAATCAATCATTCATAGAACATAGAAAATACAACGCGCAGTGTTTTTCCATTGTTTTTTATTATGAATTGAACACAGTTTGTACAATATTACCATAAATTGAGATACATTTTGGGATTTAAACAAACGCTAATAATTTTGCCGTTTGTTAATATTATTTATTGAGACTTTACTTAAGTATTAACAAGTCCTTTTCTAATAAGACCTTTAATTATGTGTACTAATTAAATATTAGTGGTGTATATTTAAAAAAATATAATAATAATATAATATAATATTCCACAACTATCACCCAAAAAATATATATATTCATATTATATTCTTCTTCTTCTTTATTCTTCATCAAGATCTAACTGAGCAGTTCACCACTTACACATTTTTTTCAATAAAAAAATTCTCACTCAAAAAAAACAAAATAAGCCTAGGCAGTCGCATTTAAAAAGTACACTTAAGAAGGCCGTGCCTTGCCCCCGTTAGTCCCACTTCCGGATTACGGCAATGTGTCGATATTTATAGATCGTTAAAATTTATACAATTTTGCCGTCGACTTTTTCCGAATAGCGACGCGGATATAGTGTTGTGACTATGATTTTGGATTAAGAGAGATATTTTTGTTTTGTTTTAAGAAATAGAATATTTGTACCTGGATAATACACGCAGTGAATATTAATACAAATATTAATATGTAATATTTATTGCCCCAGTCGTATTGATTGCCGTCCCATCGGAATATGAGGGTAATGAAAAAGTGAGAAACGCGTGTGTTTGTGCAAACGCGTGTGTCATATAATGTCTCCAGCGTACTTGTTAATCTCTGTTGCGATTGGCCTAGTCGAAATTCAGTCAGAAGGATTATTTTTATTAATATTATTATTGACGCAATTGGTAAAACTGACCGCTACATAATAAACAATTCAGCTTTGAGTATTGTCATAACACTCGCGAATGCATCCGTTTCAAACGATTTTTTTAACACATTTACAAGGAAACAGATATATCAAAAATATATTATATAAATATTATGATACTAGTTTTTACTGGGTTTATTTTTTGTGAACCTTCCTTAGGAATCGACGATTTTAAAGGATCAAAAGTAGACGATACTAAAATTTTCCATAGCGACAGAATTTTCTCTTTAAATTACTATCTACTCACAATGTTCATGAGATCGTCGATGGGGCCGAAAGGATTTAGAGCAGCTACCGTGTACCGAAAGACGCAGCATTAGAAGGCCACAAGGACCGATGACCTGGTGAGGATCGTAAGAATGTGATGGATGCGAGACGCAAAGGTTCAGACAATGTGCCGATACTTTAGGGAGGCCTATATCTAACAGTAGGCATCTTTCGGCTGAAATAATAATGACGAGGACGCAAAATTTTACAAATATTCACTTATTTCTTAAGCTAATAAATGCCACACAGTTCTCCTCAGTCCTATCCTAAGCTACCCGATACGAAAGCATACATAATGCAGTCGCTTATTCTTGTTAGTAAACAAACTTTGTCCGCACAGCTCCAAGTTCTTTCGGAGAAAAGTCTAGAACTATGCGTAACAATGTTTTTATTGAAATAAAAAACTTGTGATTGTCCTGTAACTTGATTCAATGTTTTTTGAATAAGTGTGCCTTTTGTTAGACTTTTCGTACTGCTTATAAATAAGATGCCTAGAATAAGAAAATCATAAATGTAAGAAAAATGTGGTGGAACCTAAGGATTTTTTTTTTTTTTAACATTATGTTACTGAAGCGAGGATTCTTTTATTATTGAAAAATTTATAATATTAGTTAGGGCTAACCTTCATTTAAAAATAAATGATACCATTAACTGACCGATTCGTCTATTCTGTTCAAAATAACATTAGACATTTATGAAAACCTTTTATTACTGTCCGTTCAACCGATTTTGACTTTTATTACGTTGGTAGCATGACAAATGTCGGCTGCAGTAAATAATTGATATTGTAAATACTAGTAATCGAATTTAAAATCGGTTGAACAGACAGTAAAAATGATTCTTTAAATGTTTAATCTTAACGCGAATGGGGTACAGTGAATATTGTGATGTAATAAAATTGTTGTAGTTTTATAGCTCAATTGTAGAACTAGACTATTTTTATGTGAGATCATTTAAACCATTGATAATTTTATTAAGGAGATTAAGATTAAGGAGGCTGCCAAATATTACAAAAAAAAAAAAAATCTGACATCTGCATTATAATGGAATTTATTGATGCCTGCTAGAGCTGTGGGGAAATTCTGAAAAGGAAACCCGCGGTTCTAGAACGCAAAAGGTAACTGAAGGACATAGGTGTGATTTTTGATATTAAAAGTCAGATTCGCCCACCTGTTTTAACTAAGAGCGGGAGTACTTGGATGAATTCACACCTCAAAAAAAAAAAACAAAAAACCGACAAAATATCAAAATTATTTATTCAATGCTTTGTCACCATAGCCGAATGCAATAACTGTATCCGAATACAAACTAACTAAATCAATATTTTATTATTTTTCCCGTTTCACACCAACGAATTTTCGAGATCATATCCCATAAATAACAAAAAAGTTTGGTCACTTTACGGTATCTACAATTTCCGGTGTTTACGTATTCACAATGAAATAAATGGAAATCCAATTAATTGCGTCGGCCATTTTGTTTCTTTTTAGGGTTCCGTACGCAACGGGACCCTATTACTAAGACTCCGCTCCGTCCGTCTATCTATTTGTCTGTCCGTCTATCACCAGGCTATATCTCAAGAACTGTGATAGTTGGACAGTTGAAATTTTCACAGATGATGTATTTCTGTAGCCTATAAAAAAACACATGACTTGCCTGTTGGTCTAGTGGTTAGTGGCCATGACTGCTATGCCGGATGTCGTGGGTTCGATTCCCACCAAGGACAAATGTTTGTGTGATGAGCGCGATCATTTGTTCTGTCTGGGTGTAATTTATCTATAATATGTATGTATTTAGAAATATGCACACAACGCCGTCTAGTCTCAAGGTAAGCAGAGATTGTGTTATAATATATTTATATATATAACACAAGCTATGCATAGCTTGAGACTAGACGGCGGCGTCGTGTGATAGTTGTGGAATAAAAAATTATAATAATATTCCACAACTACCACACAACGCCGTCTAGTCCCAAGCTAAGCAGAGCTTGTGTTATGGGTACTAGACAACTGATAAACATACTTATATATTTCTAAATATATACAAATTATAGATAAATTACACCCAGACAAATGATCATGCTCATCACAGAAACATTTTTCCTTGGTGAGAATCGTACCCACGACCTCTGGCATAGCAGTCATTATTTGAATGGCCTATTGGTCTAGTAATTAGTGCACTAGACCAACAGGCCATTTAAATAATAAAATACTAAAAACAATATAAATATTTAGGCGGGAATCTTATATAACAAAGGTGTTTTCTTTTGACATATTTTGCTACGGATGGTACGGGGGCTCCAATGTCACGAACGTCATTTTTTTTAAATGTTTTTTTCTGCGGAACCATACATGCGCGATTCTGCACTTGAACAATTGTTTGTGTTTCAAACACTATCAGTACTTGTTATCGAATTCTAAAATACTTTTTTTTTATCCAGCGAATATTTTTGCATGGATAACACACATTTTTTTATAGCGCTGTCTTTTTAACTTGGGCGCTTTTTATCTTGTTATTTCAACCAACATCACGCAAAAATGGCGTCTCAAATTATGGACTAGTTTTTTCTGAAAATTCTATGTTTACTTGGTTAAAACAGAAAGCAGATTTTTTCTTACCTACATGTATATAATATCATGAAAGAAAAGGCTTCAAAAATTCAATCTCCGAAATATTTTTATCCAATTTCAGAAGCAGTTTGCGACCAACGTGGCGGTAAACTATAAAAAATAAACCTACCTATTGGATAAACTTATAATCTTTAGTTTGGCAGTTGGTTATTAAATATCCTGTGTTTTTCCAGCGCTAAAATCCAGTGTGGATGTAGTGTTATTGAAAAAACTGTTCTCAAACGATAACCTTTAATTATTATTATTATTATTATATCTAGCCCATATTGTCCCACTGCTGGGCAAAGGCCTCCCTCCACTCCTTCCAATGTTCCCGGTTTTGAGCCACCTCTTTACAATTCCCAAGGAAGACATCCAAGTCGTCCCGCCATCTCCTTCTTGGTTTGCCGCGGCCCCGTCGTGCAATTTCAGGGCACCAATTTTGCGTTTAACTGGCCCACCGCTCGGTAGGCATGCGGCAGACATGTCCAGCCCAGTCCCACTTAAGTTGGGCAGCCTTCTGAACTACGTCAACGATTTGCGTTTTGGAGCGCAGTGTAGTGTTTCGAACGCGATCCGTTATTTTAACACCTAGTATACTGCCTAGTATACTGTAGTATAACCTTTAATTACTGAAAAAAAAAGTATTTATTTGTATTAATATATTAACAGAAGATATATTCATATGGTAAAGGTCATAGATCTTATTTATTATTTATTCAGGTATACCCAAGGTAACAAAAGTAGTCGCAAAATAGCCTAGCACTCAGAGATGCCAGCCACAAACTGATCAGATATCCATTAGTGCATGCAACATACATACATAATAAACAATCGATGTTCACTCTCCTCCCTGGAGAACCGGCACTAGTTACATAGAGGACAACACATTTAGTGTCACCTCGCTCGCGCTCTTCGTCAGAGTGGGGATCGCTTTGCGCACTCCATACATTGGCGAGCCAATCGTCGTCGTTGTTTGATACATGCAGCAAGCGCAGGGAACGAATCACGAGTGACGTCTATGACACAACGAGCCGCACCACTAAAGAGCCCGAATATTTGACTTCTGCGCAACTTGAAGCAAGCGCTCAAGATCCGTGCCGATAACTATAGTGTGCTTTTTGGTGATACATCAGTTAATTTATGGTTACTCAAAAAGCTGCCCATTGGGCATAATACAATGTCATCGGTCCACCTTGAAGGACCACCTTGCCTTCTAAAGCTGTGAATGAATGGTCCGGGAATGACTCCACTATAAGTGTAAAGCCACAAATGACCCCCAACATACAATTGCCGAAACGGATCTTGAGCGCTTGGCGTCAGAGCGAGCCAATCGTCTTCCTTGTTAGATACATGAACAACGCAGGGAACGAATCAGGAGTGACGTCTATGACGCGATGGCGCGGCGAGCCAATCACGGACAGTCCCCGTTCCCGCGTTTCACTTCGCACCACTAAAGAGACCGAATATTTTACTTCTGCGCTACTTGAAGTCAGTGCTCAAGATCCGTGACGGCAATTGTAAAGCGCAACGCTGACAAATAGTCCAATCAACATGTCCCACATCTCGTGAACGCGTTGTATTGGAGGACAAGTTTGCGGGATACTGGACAACGTTGCAGGTTGCAGTGTCACGTCGATTAAGCGTTGTCCTACATGTTGCAAGACATTTTGTTCCCTTGGGCACGCCACAATCATGGCGATAAGTCCCCTCTTTGAGGCGTGGCTGGAAAGACCTCACGGCGTCCTTACCTTCCGCATGACACAGGTCCTCACCGGAAATGGCAAGTTCGGGAGGTTCCTGTTCCGAATTAAAGCGGAAGTGACGCCCGGGTGTCGCCACTGTGCGGAACGCCCGGAGGACACGGTGGAGCACACAATCGCGGTGTGCCCTGCTTGGACGGAGCATCGCCGTGCCCTCGTGGGGGTGATCGGCGGCGGAGACCTCTCGCGCCGGACCTTGGTCGAGGCCATGGTCCGGAGCGAGGAGGAGTGGCAGGCGGTCGCCGACTTCTGCGAAGCAGTAATGCTCGCTAAGGAGGAGGCCGATCGCATCAGGCAACGGTGCTCTCGCCGCCGCCGCCGGGATTCCGATCCCGATTTCCAGCCACCGTAGGCGCGGGCTTGCGGACAGTGAGCAATGGGTAGCTCGCTGTCCGGCCGTCCGGTAACAGTCCGGACCAAGCCCAAGTTGTCGACGGCGCGCGCTGTTCCCGCGCGCCTCAAGGAGTTGTCAGCAACAGCAGGGGCCCAGCCGGGTCGAAGCCTACTGGGGCCAGGGTTATCCGAAAGGGCGCTCGAGCCCCGGTATGAAGGCTTGAAGGAACGGGATGGGTTTTTTAGTCAGTAAGAGTCTGACACTATCTCCCGCTCCGCCTAAGAGCGGGGGTTGTCATAAGATGATTTTTCCCATCGAAAAAAAAAAAAAAAAAACATTTTGTTCCCTAGTTTTTTTTTTTTTTTTTTGTGGCTTAAGGGCGCTTTCAATTTAGACGTTTCATTTGAGACCGCTACCGCACATTTACCGTGCTGCAGCCGGCCGGTTGCAGTACGTTAGCAGTCCGACAACAAGCGCCTAAATTGAAAACGCGTTTGTATGCCAGTGATGCGCTATTCAATACCAAATTGAACACGTGATACTTGTGACGTTGCTGTCCTATTGTCGACTGTTCGCCGAACGCTTTTTATTAAAAATACGCTTGTCCGTACGCAGTACTACTAACGCACCACATCCGCACCGCAGCAGGCCGTCAAAAGACGCATAATTTGAAAACGCCCTAAGAGACCCAACGTTGTCTGGTAGATATCGCTGTCAGCGATAAGACCGTCATTGTACCCATAGATTTAAGAGGTTGTTACTTCATCTAACGCAATCCATCGTGATGTTTGACGAAAAGGCAACGCGAAAAAAGAATGATAATACCTGAAAACTCTGTTGGCATTCAGTAATTCCGTGATTTACTCGAATATTTTACAAAACTTGTTCCAGGAAATACGTGTTTTTTTAAACACTTAAAATTTTTTGAAAAATATTGTCATTATTTAGAATCTTGATAAAAGTTGCTAGGCTTGTATAATTGGACTTTTTTGACTTTTAAAATTTTTGAGTAAATTATGAAGTGTCAAAGTTCATGTAAAATAGCAGATTTTCAGTGGTCTTAACTGGATCAGTTTTACACAAATTTATAAATTGATTTCCATAGAAGCCTAGATAATATCCACAAGATACTGTGTTTCCAAAATATCGGATGAAAAAAGTGTAACAACGTCATAATGGAATAAGAGCGGTTGTATGAAAAACAGTGAATATGTATGTTGAGATGCATCCCCTTAAGTTTCTGTAAATTTGTTATTATTTTGGTGAACTATAAAGTTTATTTTTTTCTACGCTCCACCATCTTGGTAATCAAATATCCTGACCCAACTTACAACACCAACGAAATAAAAAACTTCCAAAACGCTAACAAAGCTTTACAGCCATTTAACATCTCCAGAAAGTCACCTCAAGTTACAGTAGTTAGCTCAAAAGGATCTAAACTCCACAGTCAGATAAGGGATGGGTTAGGAGTTCAAGTTACGACTGTACCTGACCTCGTTGGTCGCGCTCCCTTGTTTTCGCTGCAGCGCTGTTCAAACTTGGCTAAAAGTTCCGCTGCAGCGCAAAATTTGCTAAATTTACAAGCGCTGGAGTTCTTCGACCCAGTCTAATTGTTTGATAGTTTTCCTAGACCTTTTTGTTTGTTCTTAAGTTGTGAGTATGTTCAAGTTGTAATTTCCGAGACTCCCCGAGGGTGGGTAATTGTTTACCCGATTATAATTTAAAGTTTCCTCGAGTTTGGCTTTAAGAGCTCTGCTTATTATGGAATTTAATTGGGTTTCTGTTTGAAGATGAATCACTGATTTGTGGAGACGAAATTGTTGTGTGATTAGAACTCATGGTAATTTTATGAGAGGCTGTGAAACAAATCATTTCAGATCGACATTTCGAACTCGACGTTACAGGTTCCGGTTTAGTCCAAAACCAATTAGATTTTGACAAGATTTGAATGTTGGTATAGTTGATGAATTTGTACCGGAAATTATTTTTAGTTAAAATTTTTTTTTAATAGATATAAACCAGTGCTTGACTGCGTGCCCATCTGATAGAAAGCAGTAATACAATCGTTGATGGTGAGGTGCACTAGTTTATTAGAAAGATAAAGTGAATAGTCAGTTTAGCCTTAAATACACCTAAATTAAAGTTGGTTGGACATTATTACATACTAGTTTTTGCCCGCGGCTTTGCGAGCGTTCATAAAATATAGCTTAGATCAGTCAAGAATAACGCAGCCTTCTATCGGTTAAAAAATTTTAGGAATCGAACCAGCCCCTCTAGCCAAGTTACAACCGTTTCGCTCTCGTCGAACGCTTCGAGTTGACTTTGCCGCCAATTCTTTTGTTCTGACCACGTAACTGAGCCTTCAGATGACGTCATTCCCGTACATTTGAAGATTTCTACTAGTGTTAACTATTGCAGATTTGCAACTTGGTTAGGGGTTCAGTACTTCCAAAGATTACCTCCTACAAACAAAAAAAACTTTACCTCTTTATAATATTAGTGTAGATGCCTAATGAACACTATTTTTCCACCAGGTCGACCACAACCAACTTTGACCTGGCTGATCAACAACAAGCAAATTGATGACCATATTATCCTCAAGAACGACGGGAAAGTCATCATCAGCAAGATCAGCATAGGAGGGGCGGAAAGGAGCTGGCTGAACACGAGCATAAAGTGCCAGGCCACTAACACACCTTTGCTAAGTCCTCATGAGAGAACTGCTAGAGTGGAGATGCACTGTAAGTACCTCCTTACTATTATCATACTTAAAAAAAACTGCCGAAGCTCACGAAAAGCGACTTAACATCGAAACGAAGCAACACAGCACAATAGGAACATCGAAGTAATCAAAACTGCTCGACCACGCTAATAGGGTGGCCGTTTAGAGGACACGGTAGCATACGATGGCGGTGGTGCTCCGCTTGGGCGAAGCCCCGTTGTTGTCCTTAAGGGGGCAATCGGTGGCAGGTACCTCTCGCGCCTGTCCTGTTACTGGCCATGGTCTGGCGAGAGGAAGAATGGCAGGCGGTTGCATCCTTCTGCGAAGCAGAAATATTAGCGAAGGAGGCAGCCGCACGCATGAGGAATTGACCTTCCTCACGCCTCAGCCGGGATCTTGACCTCGATTTTTAGCCACCGTAAGCGTAGGCTTGTGAACGATGAGCAATGGCCATCGTCGGCGAGTCGCAGAAGGTGTGTAGTGCCTCAAAATGATGTCAGCGAAATTAATATAGCGAAAATCTTAAAAAGGACAAAACATTAATGTAATGGTTATAAATATTCTATAGGTAACTTAATATGGAAATCGCAAACACTTTTCAGTTCTAAGTACAATGAAATTCTTTAAGATTGTATTATAAATCTTTGTTGTTTTAAATCCTAGGAATGTAACTAAATATTTAAAGAAAACTGAATAAGTAGGTAGCCTTTTATCTTTCATAAAAATTCTAGCTATATCTTTCTCGACTCAAGTCTTTAAAATATTCAGATGCCAACTAACTTGAATAATAATATCCTCTTCATCCACAGTACGACCAACCTCGGTGATGATCACCAACAAGCCTGGCCAGATGTCTGCAGACTCCGAGATAACCATCATTTGCGTGACTCATGGAAGCAGACCGGCTGCCCAGGTCACCTGGTTCAGGGAGAACCGAAGCTATACCAGAGGAAAGGTAAGTTGTATCGTTTAGAAAGAAAAAACGTTGCCTACATTGGGAATTATTCCTTTATCGTAGTTGCGTTAATTCAATACAAGACGCGCTGACCCAGAACGACTATCTGTAAGCCATAAAAATACTTGTTCCGTGCGGGTATGTAAACCGCGACACAGCACAGCATCTGTTAACTCAACAACTTCGCCAACCGTGCGTTCAAATTAAATTAATGAAACGAGATTTAGATTGCGTTGCCACTGAACCCGAATCGGGTGGTGCAGAGCAGAGAAGAATGGAATGAAATGGATTTGCCCTTTGTGCTCTCCGGGCGCTACCCGAGTCCGTTCTGTCTAGTTTGAAGCCGCGTGTTTAGTTGTTTTATTTAATATTCCGCTCAGCTACCCTATATTCCACATATACTGTTTCCACTAATCCTTTCCACTCCATCCTGCTTCAAGTCAACGGAATCCCAAACTTAGGCAAAGTAACATCGTTGATGTTAAATGTATACACGAGACATATATGTATATAGCGCTTGTCTATATTGCGATTCTCATATTATGCCGGTAACCACTGCGGCAGGCGGTGAGACGGATCTCACGTCACGTCGCATAAGTATGACCATGCTTATAAGGTCCCCCATGCTAGTACTCAGGCCTCCTCTCTACGAGAGGGAATGGGCTGGAATCTAGGTACCACACGAGTCTAATGCGGATTTGGAAACATTATGAGGCTAATAAATTATGCTATGCTATGGACTTGCTTCGCCCCGTTCTCGTACGCGACGTCGTGTGAATACCACCTACCACATTTTTGATTACTTGACAATCGATATCTCTGTCCGATCGTCACTTGTCTAGAGCCGCAATACTGTTACTGTCCCCGTACACGGGCTTCGAAAAAACGCTGCTTCAAGCTTCATTTTGAGGCGGCCTTTTTTGTGGCTCGTGTGCTGCGGTGCCGCTACAAAAAAACGCTTGAAGCGGCTTCAAGCTTCACCGAACACAAGAGGTGTCACGCGCTTCAGCTGTTTTTTGTGGCCGCTACTAGCGCTTTTTTGTGGCGGTGTTTTTTTGAGGCCCGTGTGCGGGGACAGTTAGATGCTTAAAAGAAAGAATTACCAAGAGTCTTGAAAGAAAGAATACAGCCGCTTTAACCTACTCCTTTTTAAAATCGGTTAAAGATAAACATAAACCGAGCAAAGCAAAAAAACAACAAAAAAAGAAACGCCGGAATAGCTTTTGTTTCAAAGCACTGTGTCAAATTCTTGTTATGTACTCAGCTTTTGCAGAGTTTTCTTAGAAGAAAATCCAACGCCGTCGATTTTTCTTTACGAAGTTTGTGACTACAACCTTGGGGTCTTTAAGTCAAACGTGAATAGCTTAATTTTAGGAAAGAATGCTCCATCGTTGACCACATTGGGCATGCCATAATTATGGCGTTAAGTTAGAGGTAAGACGAGCACGAGATCAGCTCATCATAGGCAGCAAGATGCTCCGTGGTACTGTTGATGCGCCTGATTTGCTTACTGTGCTGGCACGTTTCTTTGTCCCGGACAATTACTGCCGCGGCAAGAAGCACAGAATGTTTGCCGTGCCTCAGTGTCGCACTGTTGCCCGTGCTCAGTCTCCAATGCCTCGCACTTTGGCTGCACTAAATGATCTCTTGGATTCTTATCCAACAAACGATCTGTTTGCGGATGAATGGAAGATGATTTTATTGGCATGTCAGAAGTACTGTGAGAGGAATTGATGTACGTGTTGTTTAAATGTTTATACTTTTACTCTTTGTTTAGTTACTGTAATTGGTTGTATAACCGTTGTAATTAATTAATTAAATAAATAAAGAAAATAAATAAGTCCTCTTTTTGAGGAGTGGCTGGAAAGACTTCAAGGCGTTCGACTTTCTGCATGACGTAGGTTCTCACCGGACATGGTCAGTTTGGGAGGTTTCTGCACCGGATTCGTGCAAAGGTGACGCCTGGGTATCATCACTGTGTGGACCGCCCGGAGGACACTGTGGAGCACATGGTAGAGGTGTACCCCGCTTGGGCAGAGCACCGCCGACTTCTGCGAAGCCGTAATGCTCGCAAAGGAGGAGGCCGACCGCATCAGGCAACGGCGATCTCGCCGCCGCCGCCGGGATTCTGATCCTGATTTTCGGCCACCGTAGGTGCGGACTTGCGGACAGTGAGCAATGGGTAGCTCGCTGTCCGGCCTTCCGGTAACTGTCCGGACCAAGCCCAAGTCGTCGACGGCGCGCACTGTTCCCGAGCGCCAAGCCCGCGCAAGGAGTTGTCAGCAACAGCAGGGACCCAGCCGGGTCGAAGCCTACTGGGGCGAAAGACAGCTTGAGCCCCGGTATGAAGGCTAGAAGGAACGGGGTGGGTCTTTTAGTCAGTAAGAGTCTGACACTAACTCCCGCTCCGCCCAAGAGTGGGGGTTGTCATTGGATGATTTTTTCCCACCATAAAAAAAGGTAAAGATCGAACATAGGTATGGTTTTAGTACGCAAAAATGTGACACGCCTATGTGATTTCTTAACATAGACAAAAGAAAATAGGTACTACGAAAATCCACCTGTATAGTCACAACTGAAATCTACGAGTACCTGTATGTTACCACTCAAGTGAACGTGGGTAGAACCTGCACACAAAAACTTCGAGTACCTAATACAGACATTATGCTTGTAATAAAATAATTTTACTACCCCTAAGGGAAAGCACCTCGGTTCTTATCTCAAGGCGAAGAAAAAAACTGTTACAAAAACTCGACAGTCTCAAAGTTCGTCTGATATCGTCTTGTTTACCTAGTTTCGTAGTTAGATTGTGTCACAGATTAGCTAACACCTAAGTTTACCTTCCGAATTAGCTGGATTTCCTCAAGGAGACAGGACAACGAAAATTAATGATGCTCAGTTATCAAGACTTTAGTTTAGTGGCAGAGTTTGTTAGGTTTAGGGCTGGTTCAGACACAGCGATTTGTAAGACATTAATTGATTTTCTTGTGGAATATATTTTTTCTAATAGTGCTTGACTACTATCCCACCTGATGATAAGCAGTGATGCAATCTATTTTCGATATTCTTAATTTCTTTAAATCACCTTTTTTAAATTGGGAAGTTGATGAGTAAATTTTCGACACCTCTACTCTGCATCAGTGGAAAAAGTGTAAATGGAGCGACATAGAGTTGAGGGAACATTCAAATAAAACAAATGAACACATAAATGTAGTCGAGCGGAGAGCACGAAGCGGAGGGTAGCTCAGTTACACTCTCCTCCACTACGCATCAATGGAAATGCCAGATTTCACCATTTCTCCCTTCTAGTCTGCCCAGTTCCGCTTCAGTAAAAAACCATGGCCACAGTGACTCTTCCGACAAATCTCAAATTTCAAATTGATGAAGTATTTTTCTCTACTACTATACTTAAAACAAGGTCTGTCACTTTTGTGACAGAAGAGAGGTATTTCTCATATTTATAGAAACATTTCCAATCATATCACAAGCTTTCTAACTCCACATAACCACGCTTCCATTATTATTACAAACAAAATGTACCAAAATCGCCCGCAACCGCACGTCAGTTGCCCCATCTGAACCAGCTCTTAGTTTTGCAAAGTTCAGGTCCCAAGTTGGTCCTAAAGTCTAACGAAGATTGCGCTAGAAGTTTATCTAGTTATTTTTATGTTTTTTTTTTTGGAAGGAGGTGTAAGTAGGTTGGATTACTAATTGCGTTGGGATTACTTAGAGGAATAGTTTGCGGGGTATTGGGCCGTAGTGGCTCGTTCCGCCAATCAGGGAAAATTGCAGATGAAGTGTAATTTACTTTGATTTGAGACGCACGTTTGCAGGATTCGGGGCCTTACCATGACGTGTGAAATGTCAGTTGTGCGAGCGAGAAAGAGGGACAGAGCTAAACACCATATACAACATAATTTTTAGTGTGTGTAAAACCTGAATACTGTTTGTTCAGAATCAGTAACTGAATTTATTCCAATAGTTTTTACACCATGTTATATTTTTTCCGAAAAATATTTAATCAGGTCACAAGTTTGACACCACTGACGCTAAGTACAACACTAGGTCACGGTAGGTCATAGCGGGCATTAGGTGCCAGCAAACAGCTGGGTGCCAGTGCAAAACAACCCCTCAGTCGCCTGGATGGCCCGGTGACTATGTATTTTTGCTAACTTAACAAGCTTATAACTTTGTGATTTTTCATGATACAGTTTTAAAAGTATACAGGTTCTTTATATAAAAAATACTAGTCACGTGTTTCGGGTTTCCTATATACTAAAGCTAATGTGTCGTGTGTGTAAGGGTCATGAATTTCCATCCTACTGACGGTGTCTCGCCATCAGTGACGGTTCTTGGCGTCAAGAAGTGCGACGTGCAATTGGGTGTCCACTGTGGAGCGGACCTACCCCCCTAGCCAAGTTACAAACAGTTTTTGTCGAATTCCGTTCTCTAATCGGTAACGCCTCGGTAACAGCAATTGTAGAAAACGTAAGTTGGTAGCCATATTGACGCGCTTGAGTTGGCCCCTCGTTCTACAATGTAGCGTTTGGCTAACAAAGGATGTAGCGTTATACATTGTAGAAACGATTTTGAACGATGTGAACTTGGCTACGAATTGTCTATTCGTTTGGTCTGACCACGTGACTTTACGTTGAGATGACGTCATTCCCATACGTTTCATCACTTTTCGACAGCGTTAACGACTGCAGAATAACAACTTGGCTAAGCGTGCTGATCTGCCCAGATTTTTGGGCTGCGGGCTTTTGTTCGTTTGTCATCAACAGATGCCAGTTACGATAAGCTGTTCAAGGTTGTGGCCATTTTTTCTGACTATCTGGCAAGAAACTAGTAATTTGCGCGTATAGGTAGTCGATAACACAGATGATTTAATAGTAAATTTTCATACAAGTGGAAAAAGTTTTTCATTGCGACCGAGGCGGAATTCACCCGAGCCGCAGGTGAGGGTACTATGGAACCTAGTGCTGTAGTGACAAATTTCCACGTGCATCAAATGACGTTTTTCGACGCACTTACGAAGATATTTATTTATTTATTTATTTATTTATAACTTTATTGCACACCTTAGCTTGATACAGGATAAACATTAACAAAAGATTATGCGTACAATAGGCGGTCTTATTGCGCAAGGCAATTTCTACCAGACAACCTTTGGATGGACTGAACGAAAGGAAAAAGATTTGGGGCTGTCAGTGTACAACATAATAGTATAATAATATAGTACTATAGAAATATATATATAAATATATAATACTTAAATAAACTACCAAATAATAAACTAATACATATTAAAAAATACAATAGAGAAAGGGAAAGAACAATTAAAGTGATAGGTAGTGCTCCTTCACCATTTTTTAGATAGATAGATAGATAGATAGATAGAAGATATCAATGATGATGATTTTTTTTTTTAATTGGGATAAACTAGTGCTTGACTGCGATCCCACCTGATGATAAGTAGCGATGCAATCTTTGATGGTGAGGCGCACTAGTTTATCAATCTTTGATGATGAACAAACAAACAATAAACAGGTGTCGACGCGCGCGCCGTGGGGGTCACTTAGCATCCAGCCAATGCGATGCGAGCAATGTCATAAATTGTGTCGAGGACAAGCTCGCGCACTTTTCCGCACCAGTGCGAGAAACTGTAAATTGTGTAAAAAAAAAACGGTAGGGGTAAGAGTGGGTTTTTGACTAAGTTTATTGAAAAAGATTTTAACATTTATTTTACTTATTATTTGAAAGTTGTCGAAAATTATATACTTAAATACATACATACAACTAAAGAAAGATGGTGGTAAAAAATAGATGATTTAAAAGATTTCCCGAATGTTTCCCTCCAATTAGGCTAAAACCTTATTACGGCTGCATTTGTCTGAGTGCTTTGTGGTTCTTACTGTAGAAGAACTAAACAATTTTGTTGAGTATTTTAGTAATATGTTATCTTTTAGGTAAAAATGTTAATGAAATATACACTCACGATCGCATGTTCTTTTTATTCTACTAATCGGATTACTATTAAATTCATTTAGCATAGAGTTTTTTGTTAAGATGACAAACCATTTAACGACTTTTCCCGCTCTAAGACGGAGCGTGAGGAAGCGACAGACTTTTACTGACAAGAACCACACCTGTGTCCTTCAGCTGCCCTTTGTGTTCTACGACCATGGGGCCTCGTTTCTGGAATTGACCCATGGTCTCAGAGCTATGATCGCTGTCCGACCATCCGGTAACTATCCGGACCGAGCCCAAGT
This sequence comes from Mythimna albipuncta, assembly GCA_929112965.1. Taxonomy (NCBI): domain Eukaryota; kingdom Metazoa; phylum Arthropoda; class Insecta; order Lepidoptera; family Noctuidae; genus Mythimna; species Mythimna albipuncta. The sequence goes on along the minus strand of OV815979.1, from coordinate 17,669,784 downwards.
CGTCGACGGCGCGCTCTGTACCCGCGCGCCTCAAGGAGTTGTCAGCAATAGCAGCCCAGCTGGGTCGAAGCTTACTGGGGTCAGGGTTGGTTTCGAAAGATAGCTCGAGCCCCGGTATGAAGGCTTGAAGGAACGGAGTTGGAATTTTTTGTCAGTAAGAGTCTGACACTATCTTTGGCTCCGCCCAAGAGCTGACTCCATTTGGGAGTATTGTAGTTTGCGCGTTTTTTTTTAGTCTTGCTAAGAACTTTATGCTTTTCGAAATAATCCTAATATTCTTATTCTTATTCATTTGACCTTATAATCAGTAGGTATCTATTCATTTCAGCTGTCATAACTTACTGAGATTCGTTGAACTAACGAATAATTATCTGTGGAAATTGTAATAAGCTTTGAATTGCCAATTTGACATTTGAACTGATTGTCAGAAATCACAAAAGAAAATGAAACTTCGAGAAGAGGGTTTTTTTAACTTGTTTATTAACTGCTCTAAATATAAAATTATCCAAAGAGAGTATTATCCATACTCTCGAGATAAGAAGTATATTATGTGCTACTAGCTTTTGCTCGCAGTTTCGCCTGCATATGAATATAAAATATAGCCTATGTCACTCAGGAATAAAGCAGCTGTCTATCGGTGAAAAAATTTTAGCAATCGGACCAGCAGGTTTACTCTTGAGTTCAATTCCGATCGGTCGACATTGAGATTGTGACGTTTCGTACCCTTGAATTCAATGCTAGCGCCAAATTGGTTCAAAATTGCGTGACCATTTTGAGAACTAAGTGAAATCGTATATGTTGACAATATTGTTTTCAAGAGCACCAAATCACGTAACGTCACAATTTATATTGCAATCGGATTGACTTTAGATTGAAATTGAAATTAATTTGGAGAGTAAGCCTGCAGTATCCAGAGATTACCTCCTACAAACAAAAAAAAAACAAACTTTACCTCTTTATTATATTAGTGTAGAAGATAATCAGTAATCAGTTATACTGACAACTCTTTACCTCTTATGAGGATTTGATTACGGATGGACAAACAACGGAGCGAGGAGGAGTGGCAGGCGGTCGCCGACTTCTGCGAAGCAGTAATGCTCGCAAAGGAGGAGGCCGATCGCATCAGGCAACAGCGCTCTCGCCGCCGCCGGGATTCCGATTTCCAGCCACCGTAGGCTTGTGGACAGTGAGCAATGAGTAGCTCGCTGTCCGGCCGTCCGGTAACTGTCCGGACCAAACCCAAGTCGTCGACGGCGCGCGCTGTTCCCGCGCGCCTCAAGGAGTTGTCATCAACAGCAGGGGCCCAGCAGGGTCGAAGCCTACAGGGGCCAGGATTATCCGAAAGGGCGCTCGAGCCCCGGTGTGAAGGCTTGAAGGAACGGTATGGGTTATTTAGTCAGTGAGAGTCTGACACTATCTCCCGCTCCACCCAAGAGCGGAGGTTGTCATAAGATGATTCTTCCTATCGAAAAAAAAAAATGGACTAACAACAGAGGTTCAGTAATAGGGTCCCTTTCGCACCCTTCGGGTACGGATCCCTAACAAAAAAAGAAAGCGGTCTAAGAAAGAAAAGTATTTTTAAAGAAGTTTTACATTCGCATCGCATTCGCCAACTGTCAAAAACAAGTCTAATTTCCCTAAATTTTGACAAGTCTTTGACATTCATTATCGCCGAGATGATATTGTGACTTCAATTTGAACGTTTTATGTACGAAAATTGGCCGTCTGTAGGTAATTTAGTAAATTGTCTTAATTATCTCAGTTTTTTTTTTTTTAGTTGTGGGATGTCATAATATGAAAAAAAAAAGTATTTCAGACTAAAATAATGTCTGAAAATAATGATTCAATAAAATTTATAGATAAAACGGGTATTTTTTATTTATTGAATGTTTAATACAAGAAAATATATACATAATTAACTTAAATATTAAAAAAATATATATATATATTTAAGTATGCTTAACCTAACTATACACACTAAAGGCTACTCCCTACTAAAATATGGCGTCATAAAACTCCTCCGCATCGCTGTCGACTGGAAGTGTGCCCAATAGGCTGGCGGCATTGCCACGTTGAATGGCAATGCTTAATCTCTGACCGAGGTAAAAACCAGCCCTTGGGTCACGCGAAGTGTCAACTAAGCGTCTTGACAGTTCTTTGTAAAGTTTATGAGCACTCGGACCCCACGGCCCAAGAATTTCAACCCCAAACGGCTCAAAAATATAACTGCCGACAAGGTTGTTATATTTCCGCCACTTGAGATTCTCCGCAGCCGCAGCGGCAGCACCAGCACAGCACGATGAACTAGGAAGATGGGATGGCGCAAGAGTGTCGACACAGGTAGCGTCCCACACTAAAGGTCTACCCAACTTCCATGGAAATAAAGACATACCGTCCGGTCTCTTACCATCGTCGCGTGCCAGGCCATGAGGTTCCAAAACAGCCGGAACGCCGACGGTGACAAGGGCTCGTCGGATAATGTCGTTAATATTCGCGTGACGCGCTATAAAATAATAAAATTCAATAAAATAATAAAAATGGCATTTTCCGCTTCAGCGTGGAGCGAGTAGGTGAATCAAACTTTCACTGTATCGCCTCTACTGCATAGCATAAGCATAATGCTGGTTTCCTCATAATGTTTTCTTTCACCGTTTTGAGCAGCAGAGAAATAAAATACACAAAGTAATAACACTAGCTGGGTTTCAACCCTCGACCTACGACTTGTAAGTCGGGACCGTTACCCTGAGCTATAACTACTTTACTGGGCCTCTTCAATTCAGAATTTGAAATTAGCACCCTCTAATTGGCAATTAGCTGTGACTGCTTTAAAAATAAAAAATGAAAATCAAGATGAAGACTACATGCTTAGGGTGAGTTGCACCATTTAACTATAACGATAACAAAGCCGTCAACAGTTGTCAAATCGTCGAATTGACCAATAGGCGGCCGTTTCACGGCTGGTTATGGTTTGGTTATCGTTATAGTTAAATGGTGCAACTCACCCTTACTGTTTACGGACGCGTAGCTTCATTTTACGATTTCGTCATTATACGCTTGGTATACAGTCACAGTCAAAGCTTACATACGAAACTGAAACTGTCAATGAAGCTGCAACAACACGACGGCACGGTGCTGTTGCTTCGTCGTCCAAGCGTAAAATGATGTATTGCGTCTATGAAGCTAAGCGTCCGTAGTTATCAAAACATACACCCCTACTTTTTAATTAGTACACAAAAAAAATGGGACTCATCATAGAATTAATCAAACAACAATTGCGAGTAGAAAATAATGCGGACAGTGTTTTTCCTTAATAATTGTCACTTATTCATTCATTAATTAATAGCCTGAGTGACATTTTGGGACATAAACCAATGCTAATAACTTTGCTGTTCATGAATATTATTTATTGAGATTTTACTTATAAAATAACAAGGCCTTTTATAATAAGCCCTTTAAGTATGTGTACTAATTAAAAAATAGTGGTGTATAATAAATCTGTAGAAGTTTTTAGTTGTGCGCGTATAACGTAAAATGTACGAAATTAATGTAGATATCTTTAATACATTAAAATTGTGTGTAACTTGTTCTACTACTTAGGTTTTGTTTCATCGCGATCAGTTGACTATATCGAAAGATATACTACATTCATTGACTGTCCGGCAAGACAGTACGTAGTTCGCCGGGTTAGCTAGTTAGACCGAAATCAAAAAAGATTTTTGTAGTAACTAAAACGAATTGAATTCCCATTTGTATGCTTTATATTTTAAGACACAGATTCGTACAAAACTGTTTTGGAACTCATTCAAGAACTTTTAACTTTACAAGTTAATTTCAATTTGAAAGCTCGAAGCATTACAACAAAAGTAGGTACAATTTTCGCCTGACCCATCTCAAAAGCTTCGATATAATTCACTCCAATATCAACGTTGACTGTATGAAAATAGAATACATTTTTCAACAACAACATCAATGTTGTGTCCGAGGATTGCATGATTGATTAAAGGAGTCAATGCAGCCCTGGATTCCAAAGGACAGTTGAAGGAATAAAAATTCCACACATTTTTTAGTCAGTAAGTCTGATACTCCCTCTCGCCTCTCGGGACTCATCATCATCATCATAATTCCAGCCGAAAGACATCCACGGTTAGACATAGGCTTCCCCCAAGTATCGCCACAATGAGCGGTCCTGTGCTTCTCGCATTCATCGGATTCCCGCAACCCTTACCAGGTCATCAGGCCTCCTCCATTCGGGAACTGTAGTTTGCACGGAACCTTCAGTTTGCGAGTCCGACTCGCACTTGCCCAGTTATTTTAGTAGGAAAATGGGCCCTTTCTAGCTCTGGGTATCACACTGCCTCTCGTTTCACCCAGAGCGAGAGGTGCCGTTTTGGGTGAAATAAAAGGTAGTGTCAGACTTTAACTGAATATAACTTATCAGTGTTCCTTCAGTTCCCCTTTTCACTCCAGGGCTACGCTCTATCAAAAAATTCCGCAGCCCTAGTTGGCCCTGTCAGTTTGCTAAAATCAACCTTAACAGTCTCAAAATAAAGTACATTTATCAACAGCACACCGAGTTCACGAACGAGACCACCACGGTCAGCAAGCTGACGATGCTGCCCCAGCCAGAAGATGATGGAGCCATGATCAGGTGCCGAGCTGATAACCCAGTGCTGAGGGTGGCTTTGGAAGATGCCTTCAGGATGAGCGTTGTCTGTAAGTACTCGTAGACAATTATGATTAGTAAATCTACATTTCTACACTTATTATATCTTCTTCTTCTTCTTCTTCCTGCCCTTATCCCATACTACCTGGGGTCGGCGCAACACGTTTTCTTCTTCCATTCTGTCCTGTCACCCGTCAAACTATCACTAATTCCCTTTTCTTTCATATCACTTTTCACACAATCCATCCATCTTTTTTTCGGCCTTCCTCTCCCTCTCCATGCTCTATATATACATATATATAATATTATAAAGCGACCATGTTTCGGAGTCATAAGTTATCACAGGCAACGCAGGGTCATAGACTTTCGTTTTGAGACACTGTGGTATATTGGACTAGAAGACACCGCGCAGCTTCCCGAATATGCGGATGACGCATAGGACAGGTCATTGTGGCCGTGGCGACACTTGGAGGAGGCCTATGTCCAACGGTGGACGTCATTCGGCTAATAAGATTATGATGATAATATTATACAGCGCGGTAAAGTTAGTTTTTTTTTGTTTGTAGGAGGTAATCTCTGAAAGTACTGGTCCGACAGCTAAAATTTTTTCGTCGATAGAAAGCTGCTTTATTGCAGAGTGACAGGCTATTTTATGTACGCGGGTAAAAAAACAGTAACTTTATATTTTTGTTAAAACAAGCATCTACGAGTGACTTCGCCTTCGTAGAATTAGGATTTCTTTCCATTTTAAATTACTAGTTTCCGCCAGAGGTTTTGGTCGCGTGAAAGTAGGTTTTTCCATACAAACTTGAGACCTTTTAATTCCTTTAGGGTTTAAATTTTAGAAAGAAAAATCTTATTTTTTGCCGAATTTCTAAATCAACGGAAAGTTCCCTAAAGCTTGGTTTTGACTTCCTTGCGAGTGATAAGATATGCGCTTAAACGAAGCATAAACGACCCTATCTTTAAATTATGTTGACTCAGAAGTTTGATTTTTTGACTACCTCAAGGGGTACACACACACCTAAGTATTTGACATTAATTTGAGCCTAATATTGACGGTTGATTGTTTGTGTGTGATTAATGTGTGATGGTATGTATGTATAAGTGAAATTCTAAAAAAAAAAAACTGATTTCGTAGGACTCAGCTAGCCTATTAATTAGGCTTTGCACATTGTTTCACAAACAAACCAAATTCTGCACAAAGTTAAGTTAGGAACACAATTAATTGCAACAGTATTCACAAACATCGGTAAGTAGACCCACAAATACTGAAAATACAACATACGGGTAAGCAATGTACGGCTGCGGTCAGCAACCAACCAAGCCTGCCATATACTGGGCACACTGTATATAGTAAGCGCACGATATTGACGGACCGCATCTCTGTAATTAGGGCACGGGTAGTGGACACCGCTTCCTACCTGCGAATGGTTTCTGAAATGAAGAGGCTGTGGATAGTGAGGGCCATGATTTACATGGACATGTGTAAATGTTGATGTAAGTGCTTGTGAGCAAAATATTTAGTGTTCAACTGACAAAGAGACACTAAAAGAACAGAAGAAAAGAAAGAACGAAAATGAATTTATCTGGCCCAACACAAGGAAATAAACAATAGTTAAGAGCGTCCATTTCAAGGTACATTTCCATACAACCACTCTTACATGATTATAATGACTACTAATCATGATTATCATGATTACTCATCTTTCTCTAGATATTTCGGATACACAGCTATCTTGTGGATATTATCTAGGCTTCTGTTCTTACAAAATATCTATTATTACTATAATAAAAGCAATAATTAAATAACTACTTAAAGACTGAATGCACTGGATGAGTTCAACAATTTACATAAGCGGTGATAATATCTTTAAACCTATTAATATGGAAATATTGTATCAACAACCACTTTTTTTTAAAAGAGTAACCAGAGTTTCTTGCCGGTTCTTCTCCATAGGAAACGACCAATTTGGAACCGTGCACTAGTGTGAAATAAAAATATTTTGCATTTTGAATTCAATTGAACTTCTATAAAAATCAAACCGTTTTATGTAAAACTAATCTAGTAAAGACCTCTGAAAATCGACTATTTTACATAAACTTTGGCCTTCCATAATGTACTTGTATATTAAAAATATAAAAAAAGTACATCAATACACATTGCCTTGCACATTTAATCGAGATTCTGAATGACGAAAATTTTTCTGAAAAACTTAAAAAAACACGTTTTGCCTGGAACAAGTTTTGTAAAATATTCGAGTAGATAAATCACGGAATTTCAGAATGCCAAAAGAAAAAACGCGAAATCAAACAAAAGAGAAGAAAAAAATAGTGTATAAACAATAGTGCACTCAAACATAGTTTAACTATGCTTTAGTGCACATTTAATGTTAGTTAATTCTGAAACCAATAGTTAATAGAATATCCGAATAATTTACAATTTTTCTATAATCATTTATCAGTGTTTGATTGCGATCTCATCTGATGGTAAGCACTAATGCAATCATTGATGGTGAAGCGCACTAGTATATTAAGAACCTATTCATTCTAGCTTTGAAGACACCTAAGGATACAATCAGTAAAATGCATTACGTTTAGAGCTCGTGGTAGGACCCCTAGGTTTAGTACTTACGTAACCTACCAGTTCAGGACTAGGTGCCGAAAAGCAAAATTTTCTACTCCTCTTAAGCAAGAAAAAGCCAATAAATGGCGACATATTAATTCCCTGGTAACGAGAACTTAAAGCCAATGAACTGACCTGATGAATCTATTTCCGAACTCCATTGCAAAGTTGTGTAACTTTGTCGTAGCGAAGCCATTGCTACTAAACTTAACTGGTTTTACAAACTAGCAAATTACTTACTCTACATGTTATTTTGGGGTTCCCTGCTTAAAGGGTTTTAGCGAGAAGCCAATGTTTAAAGTCCCGTACAGAAAGGGTGTTACTGTTATTGTTTATATATGTATAAAAAATGCACTAAATGAATAATACAGTACAGAAGCGAACTTAGGGCGTTTTTAATTTATCAATTTATGCGTCTTTTGACGGCCTGATGCGGTGCGGGTGCGGTGCGGTCGTACTGCGTACGGAGCTTTGTGTTTTTCATACAAAGCGTCGTTTTAAGCATGCGGCGATCGGTCGACAACAGGACGACAACGTCACAAGCACGTGTTTAATTCGTTGTTGAATAGTGTATCACTGGCATACAAACGCACGGCGTTTAAGGCGCTTGTTGTCGGACTGTTAACATTCTGCAAACGGCCGGCTGAGGCACGGGACACCTGCGGCAGCGGTCCGACATGACACGTCTAAATTGAAAGCGCCCTTAATGTCATAAGCATTTTTTATCAGTTGAGTGGTGCAGAAACATAAAATATTTTATTTCACACAGGCCTACATGGGCACTTAGAAAACGTCAGAAGCTAGTGTATGGTTCCAAATTGGTCGTATCCTATGGAGAAACTCCATGGTTACTCTTTTAAAAAAAGTGGTTGTTATTACAATATTGATAGATATTATGTAAGAACAGTGATTAAATTTTAATCTAAATGCTTCTACCCACTAAAGCAGGTTGTAGGTTTCATCAGTTACTGTCACCGGCAGCTTTGATGTGTAGAGGCTTGAAAACAATGCCAACATTAATCAAATCAACTAACCTTCCTCTTCTCCAACAGACCGACCAGTCCTGACGATGTCGCTGGGCAGCACCCTCAACCCCAATGACATCAAAGAGGGGGATGACGTCTACTTCGAGTGCAACATCAAAGCCAACCCTAAGGAGCATCGCATCTCTTGGTACCATAACGTGAGTGAGTCTTGGCTTTGCCGTAATGTATTATTAATGTACCAGACACCTACAGGCAGCATGAACGACCGCGCGCGGAGCGCGCTCATAGATCACTAAGGCGCGCGCGCCGGCCGCGTATGTTTATATGTAGTTACAAAACTATGTACCTACCGAGTAAACCGAAGAGGAAACAGCAGCGACACATTTTGATACCACGGCGGACCCGTGCACTAGCTCGTTTGCGATTGGTCCGGATTATTCTAAAGGTTTTGTGTGAAATCAAAATTGTATATTATATAGGCTGAGCAAATCATCAAATACACCTTCTGTTCCAAGCTCCCACTTGTGTTTCAATTATTTCTTACCTACCTTTGGTAAATTAATAAGCATAATCAGCCTTTTAATGTTCCCACTGCTGGGACTCAAGCCTCCTCTCTAGGAGAAGGAATGGGCTGTAATCCACCATGCGGGCCCAGTGCGGGTTGGTGAATGTCACATGTCTTCGAATTTTTAGTTCTAGGACATGACGGTTTCCTCACGATGTTTTCCATAAGCATAACGCTAATGCTTTTGCTTATGCAGGTAAATATGTAGCCAGAAATATAATAACTTCAGTAAATTGTATATTGAATTTTAAACCACAAAAAGAAAAAAAGAGAAAGCTCTTAAAACAGTCGAGGACCTCGATTAAGGTAATTTAGGAGCTGAGTTCTCTTGACGAGGTTCTTCGAGTGCGAGGGTCAAAGTGGAAGGCTTTTGGAGTCGACCTCGAGTATTTACGTTGCGATTCATTCAAACGTTACTTCAAAGTTTTTTACTTCAACCGCCATCATGAATGAAGTGATCGTAGAGGTTGATTCTTTTTGTTGAATTCAGTTTTAATTTCTTTTATAAGTAGTACAACTACGTTAAGTCACGTACAGACATCGCTCGGCGTGCGTCGCGAAAGGTTCATCTCGCATGCCTCAGGCTGTGTGGATGAGTGTGCTCACAGTGAACATTCGCGTCGTACGATCGTTGCGAACGCCGCCTCAGTACGAGCCGTGCGCTCCGTGTGGACGGACAGGTGTGGTTTGCGTGCTTAGCTTGAGCATGTGTCGTTTGAAACGCATTGAGGCAAGCCTGACGAACCATTCGCGGCGCACGCCTCGCGATGTCTGTACGCGGCTTTAGAAACACGTGGGTCACGTACGCCGATCTGCGCGCGTTCTCCATACACTTTATATGGAATCTAGACTTGTAGAGCTACACTTGGTCCACGCCACGCGACGTCGTCTACCTTCAAATTAGGCGTGTTACACGTGTGCGTCGGTCTAATGCAGTTCTAACGTTAATCTTGCATTTTTTTTCTCCAGGACGTGCAAGTAAGCCAGAATATGTCGTCAGGAGTCTTCATCAGCACCAAGTCACTAGTTCTACAGAGGGTGACCAAGAGGGACGGCGGCCTCTACACCTGCAGGGCAGCAAATCAGATGGGGGAGTCTAGCAGTCAGGCTGTGTACCTTAGAGTACAGTGTGAGTGAATTTACGATTTTTTAATGACTTTACTTGTTAAAAACTATAATCTTAATCTCCACTAATAAAGGGGTAAAGTTTTTTTTTTGTTTTTATGTTTTATTTGTAGGAGGTAATCTCTGAAAGTACTAGTCCGATTGCTAAAATTTTTTCACCGACAGAAAGCTGCTTTATTCCTGAGTGGCATAGGCTATTTTTATATACGCGGGCGAAGCCGCGAGCAAAAGCTAGTCTCAGATATTTATACAACACTAGTTTTAGTATATGCAAAACCCGAAACACAGGTCTAGTATTTTTATGTAAATAATCTATGTACAAAATTTCATAATTGTATCATGAAAAATCACAAAGTTATAAGCTTGTTATGCTACCTGGTTGTCCGTAAAAATACATGGTCAGCAAGCCATCCGGGCGAGCGACTGAGGAGATGTTTTAGTCCCGCATCCAGCTGTGCGCTGAAGGCTAATGCCAGCTATGACCTGCCGTGACCTGTGTTGTACTTAGTGTCCGTGTTTTTCTTATCTTGTGACCTTTTTAAAATATTTTGGATAAAAGATAACATGGTCTTGGTTGACTGTTAGTGCAGAGAGTACCTGTAATAAAATAAATAAATGGTGTAAAAATGATTGGAATCTATTCAGTTGCTAATTCTGAACATACTATATTCAGGCTTCGTATAGCATACTAAAAATAATGTTGTATATTGTCTTGGTATGTTCACGGAGGGATAAAGAAGATTGCATGTAGTGGAGATCAGAATGTTGATCCGGATGTATGGTGTGACGAAAATGGATAAAGTGAGAAATTAGTAAATAGGAAGTTTGGAAATGGCGTGAAGAGGACCAAACCAAAACTTGGGGAGTTGGGTTCCGGACCAAGCGTTTCGCCTCTTCGTTTATACCGCGTACATCGAGGGACAGGAACAATTTGCCTGCTGCGGTCTTCCCGTTTGATTATAATTCACGTGTCTTTAAGGCAAGAGTGAATTGGCTCTTAATAAACTAGCGCGCCTCACCATCAACGATTACATCACTGCTTACCATCAGGTGGGATCGCAGTCAAGAACTAGTTTATACCAATTAAAAAAAAAAGGAATCGTTGGTCTTCATTATGGTCATGCGAAAAGGAGGAATGAAACTTATGTTACTAAAAGAGTAAGGAATATACCATGACTAGAGAGGGGTAAGGAGGCCAAAGAAAAGATGAATGGGTTGAAGGATTGTGTAAAGAGTGATATGAAAGAAAAGGAAGTCACTGATAAATTAACGGCTGACAGAATAGAATGGAAAAAAACCGTTTCGGGCCCACCCAAGTAACACGGGACAAGGGCAGGATTTTTTTTTTGTTGATAGGTTCGCGCTTGACCACTATCTCGCCTGATAGAAAGCGACGATGCGGTTGACGATGGAACGCGCTTACCTAGAAGAAACCTATTCATTCTCGACTTAAAGATACCCGGGTTGATACTATGCTGTCAGTGGTGGATGTTTACTTAGGAGTTGTTTAAGGAGTTAAGTGATTCTTATTTAAAGCCAAAAATTCCCATTTATGTATTTATATCTGTATCTATATAGCTCCATCCCTATAATAGTTTAGTAGAAGTCATCGAAGAATCAAGTTAGGAGCTTGTGGCTTGGCCTCAGTTCAATATAATCGCCAATATCAATATGTTAAGGATTTTTTTTTCTCACGCCATACAGACGCCCCTGTCTGCGCGCAACCATCTCCTCTGCTAATCGGCGCACGACTGGACGAGCCACTGCGCGTGCGCTGCACAGTGAACGCAGACCCCGCTGACGTCACGTTCTACTGGCAGTTCAACAATAGTGGCGAAAGCTTCCAGGTGTCGCCTGCGAGATATGGTTAGTTTTATTTTTTAGTTTTTATTTTTCATTTCAACTTTATCACTCTGAAATCCTTTCTGTTTTATGCGCTACAGTTGCTACTCAAAATATTTTATTTCTCATAGGCAAAATTTGTAGAATCAGCCCATTGTGAATTATTAACAATGGGCTAATTCTACAAATTACTTACATATTTCTTTGCATTGCATTTTAATTGATAAATTATATTTATTTTGCAAATAGGTTTTAAATGTCAATGAATGTCAAAAATTTTTTTTTTTCAATTTGATCTTTATGTGGCAAGTGTTTCCTAGCTGACTAACCTGAGAAGAAACATCGAGACAAACTCATTTACAATATACATTAAAAAATCAGTCATTTGTAGAATCAGTTTTGCACATTACAAGAATCGGTCAATTATAGACTACGTTGTTTTTATTTCGCGAATCACTTCTAGTCTATTTTAGTGAAAACCTTACCAAAAAACCTAAACTTTACTTTTTACTATATTTCCACAGTGTCAACGGGAGGCACGTCAAGTGAGCTCCGATACCGAGCAGCAAGTGAGCGGGATTACGGCGCACTGCTGTGTCGCGCCACCAACTCTGTGGGACGACAGAAGAGGCCGTGTGTCTTCCAGATTGTTCCTGCTGGTAAGTTTTAAGTAATTTTTAAAACACTTGTTTGAAAAAACGAAGGCAAGTAATTTACTGTTTTTCGCACTAGTGTGGAAAAGTGCGCGGCTTCACCCCCACCCCAATTAAGTATCAGGCTGAGCTGAGTAGCGCGTCAAACCCCATTTATTTAACTTTGTAAGTGTATTGAAAAACGTCGTTTGATACACGTGGTAGTTTGTCGCTGCAGTACTCGCCTTCATAATACCCTCGTCCACGGGTCGGGTGAATTCTGCCCCGATTACGATGACAAATTTTCTTCACTTTTATTAATATCGTAGGTACGGGGGGACAAACGTAACTCCATACACAAAACAGGAACCGGAACAACCGCATAGATATCATCATCATCATCATCATTTCAGTCGATAGGCGTCCACTGTTGGACATAGGCCTCCCCCAAGCGTCGCCATATCGAACGTTCCTGTGCGTCCCGCATCCATCGGTTTCCGCTACCTTCACCAGGTCATCGGTCCACCTTATAGGAGGCCTAGACATAGACAAAACCATAGATGTTTCGGGTAGGAATCGAATCTACGACATACAGCGCAGTTTAGATATCATTAAACTACTGCTTCAACCGTGGCAATACAGTCATCCTACTTAGTTTAAGGCTACAGAAACAATGCAACAACTTTTCTATAAGTATCAATCTTTAGAAGTTTTTAGTTGTGCGTGCTTCTCGTAAAAAATACGAAATCAATGTAGATAACTTTTATACATTAAAATTGTGTGTAACTTGATATACTACTTAGGCTTTGTTTCGTTGCTATCGGTTGACTATATCGAAAGATAATTATACTACATTCATTGAGTATTAAGCGCAGGCCACACCGGCAGCTAGCGGGCGGGCGGGCTAGGCGAGCGAACATCGTTTCACCTCTTTACATACTTCGGTTCACACCGCGAGCTACCGACGAACCTAACGAGCTAAGCTAACGAAATATCCGACGATTCCAGCGAAGCTACTCGTTCACCTCGTGCGCTTCGCTAGCTTAGCTCGCCCGCCAGCCCGCTCGCCCGGTTCGTTCGCCCGTCCTACCCGTTTCGAGTAGACTAATCGCTTCGCCCGCTTAGCCCGCTCCGCTCGTCGCTCGTCTTTCTGTAGTTTTCGGTGTGAACCCCATAGTTTAGTACGCCAATATTTCGCTTAGTTTGTTTAGTTTCCTTCGTTCGCTTCGCCCGCCCGCCTAGCCCGCCCGCCCGCTAGCTGGCGGTGTGGCCTGCGCTTTACGCGGTACGAATTTCGACAGGTCAGCTAGTTTTGAATATGTTTCTTAGAATTTTTTTGTTTCCCAAATACGGATATAGCGGATAAACAGACCGACATGAAAAACATCTTTGTTTTATATTATGTAGAGAAAATTGAGTACCTAGTTAAGAGTCTAATTAACTTTACAACATTCAAGCACCTTGGCCCCCGTCCCTCAAGAGGCAGGCGCCATAAAACCAATGGTCAGAACACCATCACGTCAGCACCGACCCGGAACACTTTATGCCATAGAGTTGAGAAAGAAAATTAGATGTGGCAATAAGGGATATGCATGAAAAAAATATTTGTTAACTAACAAACTTATCAGTGGTGGAGTAGTAACGGCCTTGACTTACGAGTTGAAGGAAAGTTCAACCCCAGCCAGACATACTACTTTGTGTAATTTATTTTATCACCACTGCTCTCAAAGCGGTGAAGGATAGCTCGCCGTCCGGCCGTCCGGGCCGAGTCCAAGTCGTTAGTAAAACTGAACGGTCCCAGCATGGCGGAAGCCTAATGAGAGCATGGGTCGAGAGTGAATAGGTTACTTCTAGGCAAGCGTGCTCCATCGTTGGCCACATCATCACTTACCATCAGGTGAGATAGTGGTCAAACGCGAGCATATCAATAATAAAAAAATAAAAAAATGGGTTGTGCAAAAGAGAACCCCGAGACCCTGAAACGAAGGCAAAGAAGGAATAGGAGTGGGTTTTAGTCAATAAAAGGCTGACATGCTTGTCTTGCCCCATCCAAGTGTGGGAGATGTCTTTAGATATTTTCCCTCCCAATAAGAAAAAAACAAAAAAAAACAAATGCTTTTCCTGAAAGGGTTTTTGACAACACGAAAAAAAAATATGGCTTTCATTTTTTTTGTATTCACCCTAATAATGATCTCTACAGCTTATACATGAGAATAACAAACACTAATCCCATGTGGGCGAAGTCGCTGGCAGAATTTGTTTATAAATAGATGTATAAATGGCCAAAGGTTAGAAAACAAAACAAGAGTAGACTAAAATAACACAAGGAAAGTTCAACCGGGCTTAATAGGTTAATCTTGGTTAATACTCTTACCAAGATTGTTTTTTTTTTTTATCAATAGCGACTGTCGAAAAGTAAAAATTATTAGGAATATGATTGACAAGCGCCATTGAATCATCAATCCGTCCTGTCGAAATGTTACATAGTCAATCCGTTTTGTTGAATTTCAATATATCACGTAATCAATAATTCGTCTTGTTTAAACTTGATCAATCTATTCTGTCGAAAGGCTACGTGATCAATCCGTCTTGTCGAAAAGCTACATGAACAATCCATCCTGTCAAAACGTCACCAATCCATCCTGTCGAAAGGCTACGTGATCCATCCGTTCTGTCAAAAAGCTACATGGTCAATCCGTCTTGTCAAAACGTCACATGATCAGTCCGTCCAAAGGCTACGTGATCAATGCGTTCTGTTAAAAAGTCACACGATTAATCTATCCTGTCGAAACGTCACATGGTCAATCCGACTTGTCTAAAGGCTACGTGATCAATCCATCCTGTCGAAAGGTTATCTACGCGATCCCTTTATTTGTCCATTGCTTTTCAGGCCCACGGTAAAAACTTTCCCCCAGGTCTAATTCAATTTGTGGCTGTTTTGAACAAATCATATTTGATTTCTACTACATACTTACACATAAATATAATTATAATCTACACTAATATAATGAAGAGGTAAAGTTTTTTTTTTTTTGTAGGAGGTAATATTTGGAAGTACTGAGCCGATTAGGTACTAAATTTTTTTCACCGATAGAAAGCTGCTTTATTCCTGAGTGACATAGGCTATATTTAATGTACGCGGGTGAAGCTGTGAGCAAAAGCTAGTATATAAATAAATATAAATTTATAAACTTAATTTATTTAATTGATTTTTTCTATCCCAATTTAATTCATAATTCCTTATTCAGTATTTTATTGTTTTCTTTCTTGTCTTTGTTTTAAACTTAGTTTTTATTTGTTGTATTAATAATATTGAACAACAAATTCAAAATATAATTAATAATAGTCAACTAAATTCTGTAAGTGCGGTGCACACTTTTACGTAAAGAATTTGCTGTGATAAATGTTTATTAATAAGATTTTTTTTTTTTAATGTTTCTGCAAACTATTCTTTAGAGTGCCGTAATAAATAAAGAAACATACTTGATATTTTTCTGGAAAAATACGAAATACTTTTCTACACAATGTTATCCAAACAAACAAAGAAAGTTTTTTCCAGGCTCTACGGTCCCATCGTTCCTTTTAATTTTTTTCGCCCATTAAGAAGACGAACGCTAATAGAGGCTTGTTTTTGTAAGGAAAAGAATTATCCTAAAATAATATATTGAACTCCAACCATCTCGTTCCTTCGTCTGAGTTAATTAAAAAACAACCTTTAACATTTTGTATGAAAACAGCATTCTAATTGGGTGAAAATATAGTTTGGGTATATATTTTTTCGTCTTCTTGTAATATTACAATATAACTAACAACATCCGAATTAAATTTAAACAAGCCTTAGATGTTTATAAAATTATAATACTCATCCTTTTCAGGGTTCCGTACATCAGATGGATGAAACGGAACCTTTTTAAGATAACTTTGTTATCCGTGTCCGTCTCTCAAAATCCTTAATTGTGGAAACACGGGGAGTTATCGAGTTGAAATTTAAACCATATACTCAAGTCTACGCTCCCGTAAAGCTGCAAAAAAAATAACTTCTAAGTTTACGAAAAAATAATAGATCTTTATGGAGAAGAACATGCAAGAAACTCCATGGAACAAAAAGAAGTGTCAGATTTTTATCATCCCCATGTATAGTTGCCATCGTGGATCTTGAACACTTGCGCAGAAGTCAAATATTCGGTCTGTTTAGTGGTGCGAAGTGCTACTCGGGGGCGGGGAGTGTCAGTGATTGGCTGGCCGACGTCACTCCTGATTCGTTCACTGAGTTGCAGCATGTATCTAACAACGAAGACGATTGGATCGTCAATGTATAGAATGCGCAAAGAAATCCCCACTCTGATGCCGAGCGTTCAAGATCCGTGATGGCAACTGTACCTATTTTCAATCGCCTTTTGCATTTCAGGGCCGCGGAGAATTTTCTTCTTTCTTCATCATGACCAAGCATAAGATTCATTCACACTAAGGTAGACTGCTTGGTCATGTTGTAACATAAAGCCAGGCTTATAAACGAAATGAGTGACGCATCATAAATTAAACGCAAGTCGAATGAAACGATTGGTAGTCAATAATACAAGCATTCACACACAATTCGTCCCGTTAACTTTGTGATTATTTTCTTCCCACACACGAGCTAAGTCTAGTAATTCATCATCTTCCTGCCCTTGTCCCGTTTTATTTGTGGTCGGTGAAACACGTTATTTTCTTCCATTCTGTCCTGTCACTCATCACGCTATCACTAATTCCCTTTTCTTTCATATCACTTCTCACAAATCCATCTTTTCTTTGGACTTCCTCTCTCTCTCCATCCATCTATGTATAGTAAGTTAAATAATCTTTATCATCATCCTGGCCTTGTTTTATGTTACTCGAGGTCGCCACAACTCATTTTTTTTCCATTCTCTCCTGTCAACCGTCACGCTATCACCAACTTCCTTTTTTTCCACAAAATAATGCAAAGTTTTGGTATGTACTCAAATGGTGTAATGAAAAATTTTAGCCAACAATAATAAAATATTGGTACCGTCTTATTCATAAAAATAGTTCCGGCCTCCGGTTTCATAAAAATACCCGTGATAAGTAGTATTCTACTAGTAAAAGAATTTTTAAATCCATATAATGGTTTTTGAGTTTGTTACAAATAAAAATCTTTCGAAGAAACATCGAAAAAAACTCAGGGGGAGTTTGTTTCAGTGTTTCTTCTTAGGGTAGTCAGATAAAGCATCTGTATTAAGCTAAGGTGTGTAATAAAGTTATAAATAAATAAATAATAATAAAAAAAAAAACACCGGCCTCATCTAGTTTATACTGATAAATAAAATACTTATAAAACCCATTTGCAAAATAAATATCTTTTATTATTTCAGCTTTATAATATTTGTTTAGACCATTGATATACAAAAAACCTTTTATAATTCAATGGTTTAGACTTATAAATTGATGAACATGTTGATCACATTTATAATTCAAATTTTGTATCGAGAATTTTTTTCAACAGATGCTAAACAGTTCGAATATTTTATGAATTTAACCGTATAAGTTGCAGCATTGCAAACCCGACAAAAACAAAAGAAACTTCAACAAAAAGTTTCACCTTCCCCACGATACACCTTCCATGAAATAAACAGCTGCAAATCTACAGTAAGCGTCGACAAAAATGCAGTAATTTTCATCAAGAACCTGACACGAAGGAATGCCGAGACAGCACTAGTAGAATCTCACGTACCCGCTCGTAAAATTGAGAATTTAATCGACTTTATAGCGGGGCAAATAACTGAGGAAATTACTAATTTTATCGCCTATCGGAGGCTAGCACGGTGTACTGTGAAGTGGAGTATTGGGTGTTTAAATTTTGTAGTTTATAGAGCTAGGTGTTTTTGGCTAATTAATACCTACTTTATTGAGCAGTAAATTAGCATTTTATGTGAGCAGCACTTAAGTAGCGTTAAGTAAGTTAGAACACTAGCGGAATGAAAATGAAATTGAAGTATTCGGGAATTGATAAATACAATTTAGGAGTCTTTAACACAAGTGTGAATAAGTTCCTTTAAGATAAGAGTGAATAGGTTACTTTAAGACAAGAGTGAATAGGTTACTTTAAGACAAGAGTGAATAGGTTACTTTAAGGCAAGCGTGCTCCATCATTGGCTACATCATTGCTACTTACCAGCTGATATATTGGTCAAACACATACATAATAAAAAAATTGGGCAAGTGCGAGTCGGACTCGCGCGCTGAGGGTTCCGTGCAAACTGCAATTCAAGATTTTAGTCTCGAAGATTTTTCCGAATTGCTTTTTTTATGTGACGTATGTGACAACTAATTTACTGTTTTCAGATTTTTGCTATAAGATCTTTCTTTGTGCCAAATTTCAAGATTCTAGGTCAATGGGAAGTACCCTATGAATTTCGATCTTTGAGAGTATCAAAAAATACTTTTTTTTATGCGAGATAAACGGCCGTATCTTTTTTATTTGTTAACTTAGAAGTTTGATTTTTTTCACAGCTTTCTAGCTGTGAAAAAATGGGACCGCAGATCTGAGTATATGGATTTAATTTCAAATTTTCAATTCGATACCTCCACGCATTTTCGAGATAAAGGGTCTTGACAGACAGACAGATGGACAGACACAACAAAGTGATCCGATAAGAGTTCCGTTTTTTTCTTTTCGAGATACGGAACCCTAAAAAATATGGAAAGAAAATACTGTCATTTACCTCGAAGACACAGTGCGGGTTGGAAAACAAAAATTCGAAGACACGTGATTTTTACTACGTGTCTTCGAAATTTTTGGTTCTAGGACACGCCGGTTTGTTGACGAATTTTACCTTCACCAATTTGATAGCAACACAAAGTATCACACAAAGTAAAACGCCTGCCTGGGTTTCCCAGGACCTGTAATTCTAAATTTTGAGCCTGTCACCACTGGAACAGAATTCTTCTTCTTCCTGCCTTATCCCATATTACTTAGGGTCTGCGCAACACGTTGTTTTCTTCCATTCCGTCCTGTCACCCGTCACACTATCACTAACTCCCTTTTCTTTCATATCGCTTCTCACACAATCCATCCATCTATTCTTTGGCCTCACACTCCATTTATTCATTGGACCAGAATAGCTCCCAGAAACTGCTCATTTATAGGTAAAATAAAAAAAAATAACGATATAAAAAAAATGTTCTGTCGAAAATTGGTGATCCAAAACAAAGTGAATCCAATAAATACACTACCATTTGATTAGTTTCAATGGTGCAAATAAATGTTGAGCGCTGCTGTGGCAGCCATTTTGTTTTCGATCGGCTTACCAATTTATTTTACACTTTACACTGTATTTAATTTGATATTATTATGTTACCATTTTAGCGTTTACTAAACATGTGTAATTGATACTATCTTTTTGATCAATTTAATTTGATTTATTTGGCTTACCAACAATGAAATACATCACAGAACAGAAGACTGTGTTCTGTGAAATACAAGAATATGAAATACATCAAATAAATTTACAGACTCCTTCTTCTTCTTCTTGCCCTTATCCCATATTACTTGAGGTCGGCGCAACACGTTTTTTTTTCTTAAATTTACAGACTATCCGCCAAAAATACACCGCCAATAATCTGGATCGCTAAAAAAGCGTACACTCTTTTGCACGTAGATATTTTGTATTTCTTGGACCTTTATACTTTATTTGTACTCGCACAATAGCCCTATAGCCATGCTAACCTATAGATTTAAAAAAAATACTGTACATAAATGGCTATATTCCAAAAATTATGACCAAACTGAAGACTTCTTGCATATGCGGATAACATAAGCAAGAAATCATCCGTGGAGTCATGGATGATTTCTTGCTTACTGACTGAGCCTTAGTCGTCGACACGGCGTGTAGCGTTCCACGCGCGTCTCATAAGATGTCTGCAAAACCTGGATTTCAACCGGATTCGTTCAAACGTGAATAAATAACAAACAAAACACACACATACTTAGAAACTATCCCTTTTGTATTTTTTTTTATTTTCATTTTATTTGGTAAATCATCCAGTGACATCTCCTGCCCTTGAGCGGAGCGGGAAGGCGAGTCAGGCGTTTACTGACTAAAACCTACTCGTTTGTTGCTTCATTTCATTTCATCATTTCATTTCATTTCATTTCATTTCATATCATTTCATTTCATTCATTTCATTTCATTTCATTTCATTTCATTTCATTTCATTTCATTTCATTTCATTTCATTTCATCATTTCATTTCATTTCATTTCATTTCATTTCATTTCATATCATTTCATTTCATTTCATTCATTTCATTTCATTTCATTTCATTTCATTTCATTTCATTTCATTTCATTTCCTTTTATTTCAGGACCCCTGGGTTCTCTTTCACACAGCCTTTGACCTTCGTAGGCTTCGATCCTGCTGGGGCCCTACGGGTATTATTGTATAGTGTAATTATGTTAAAATTTAATTCATTTGTTACACAGTTTTTCTTTCACGTACGATTTACGACGCATAATGCAAAAAAGCCGTCACGACGTAACCAACAACTACCTCAAAAACCCACTTTTCCATGTTGACGCACCCTTTCACAAGGGGAACGCAGAACCTTCTGTTTTTCTTACATTACGCTGTCTGTATGAAAACACACATTTCTACTATTATGATTGTACTGTTCCTTGTTTACACGCGCATACTGCGGAGATAATTTCATTCACGTCTTCGTAGACTTGTGTTTGTACCGCCGTATGTAACGGGTGATTCATTTGGAGTTACTTTTTCCAAAACTAAAAAAAATATGAATAAAACAAATTTATCGGGTAATCTTTATTATAATACAAAAGAACCATTCCTTACATTTACTTTTTAAAGATTATTTCTTTCAAATGTTGTCCGTAACTGCGATTAAGGAGGTCCATTCTGGAGTTCCAGTTTTCGATGACCCGACCGAGCATTTCCAGTGGTATTTGGCGAATAGCGCGAGTAATGTTGGCTTCCAGTTGATCAATCGTACGCGGCTTATCCATATAAACTTTGGACTTTACATAACCCCACAGAAAAAAGTCAAAAAAGTGATATCACAGGATCTAGGCGGCCAACTGACTGGTCCGAAACGCGAAATTAACTGTTCACCAAATTTTTCTCGCAACAAAGCCATGGTTTCACGTGCTGTGTGGCAAGTAGCGCAACGTTATAAGGCGACTAGAGACATTGTGACCTCTACCAAACTACACTAGGCCCGCATAGTGCGGCTCTTTTTCTTGCACAGAGAAGAGATATCGTCAAATACTATAAAACCGTAGGGGCCCAGTAAGGCCGAAGCCTATTGCGGTTTTTTTTTTTCGTAGTGGGAAAATCATCTAATGACATCCCCCGCTCTTGAGCGGAACGGGAGATAGTGTCAGACTTTTACAGACTAAAAACCAACTCCTGTATCTGCGTTGACTTTCGTACCGGGGCTTGAGCTATCTTTCGGATTAACCCTAGCTCCAGTAAGTTTCGACCCAGCTGGGGGGGTGCTGTTGCTGACAACTCCTTGAGGCGCGCGGGAACAGTGCGCGCCGTCGACGACTTGGGCTCGGTCCGGACTGTTACCAGACGGTCGGACAACGAGCTACCCATTGCTCGCTATCCGCAAGCTCGCGCCTACGGTGGAGCCTATCCGAAAGGAAAACCCATGTTCCTGGAAAGCAAGGGCAAAAAAAAATATGGGAGTGGTTTTAATCAGTAAAAGTCTGACACACCCTCCCGCTTCGTCCAAGAGCAAGAGAAGTCTTTGGATGATGTACACCTTTAAAAAATACTTTTACTACTAACATATTAATATTGTATTATATTACAAATATTATACATAATATTGTACAAATAATTTACATTTAAAAATAATGAACCAACTATTTTACAGTAAAAAAAAATATTATAAAAACCCTACGCTAACAACGATTAAATATGGCGTCAAAAACTCCTCCACATCGCTGTCGACTGGCAATGTGCCCAAAAGACTGGCGGCATTGCCACGCTTTATGGCAATGCTTATCTTCTGTCCAAGGTAAAAGCTTGGTTGATCAGGCGAATTGTCAACTAGATGTTTCGACAGATACAGTTACATTTGTATTAAGTGTGAGGCAAATTTTTGATAATTAAGTGTTAAAAACTTACATACCAAGTAGTATCTACCTGCGATACGATTTACGATTAACGCCAATAACTTTTACCGCGTCTCCAATCAGTAATCAATCCTTACAAAACTCAGTTGGCATGTATTTTCCAAACTTACATCACCTACACTCCATAAACTTTATGTAGGCAAGTAGGTTCACCAATGAGCCATAACTAAAACGTAACAGAAAAACGGATCGTATTCAAAACAGTTGAAATGAGAGCCTGTAGTGCAAGTTCTGCCGTAAACCCGTATACGATCCAAGTCGCAATTGCAAAAGTTCGACCGTATTTTAAAACGGGTTCCGAAGCCTTCGAAGTCGGGTCACCGATCAATTTAGGAAAACTGGAATGTTTTAATTAAGTTGGTAAAATTATTAATTTACACTAGGTACAGTCAGAGAAAGATAAAGTTCGGCGCCACCGTTCTATTATTCCGTTGCAGTGCGGTTTGGAATTGAAAAGTAGGTGTTGATAGATAAATATGGTATGAGAACTTTTATGATCCTTACAAAATTAAAAATTAGGTATGTCATAAGCGGTGCATTACTTTGATTTATTTCATCACCACTGCTTTCAAAACTGAGAAGGAAAAAACCTTGTTTTTTTTCCTTCTCAAAGTTGGCGCAACTGTTCTTCTATTCCGTTGCAGTGCGGTTTGGAATTGAAAAGCATGTGTTAATTGATAAATATGGTATGAGAACCTTATAAAATTAAAAATTATGTCATAAGCGGTGCATTACGTTGATTCATTTCATCACCACTGCTTTCAAAACTGAGAAGGAAAAAAATAAGAAGACATGTGATATCCACCAACCCGCATTGAGTTCGCATAGTGAATTACGGCCCCGCATGAGAAAAGGCCTGAGTCCCAGCAGTGGGAACGTTATAAGGCTGATTGAGTATATTATGTTAAAACCACTTCAGTTACATTCATACTAAAAATATCTATAAAATTGTTTCCGTCACGCGTCATAATGAAAGATTTAATTAAACACAACAATATTAATCTCTTTTAATACTCAAATTCTTTTTAATTCTAAAAATTAATAATTTCATTTTAATGTAATGATGACCCATCATTACAACCTTTATTAATTTATCTTTATTTATATAACAACACTAGCTTTTGCCCGCGGCTTCGCTCCCGCTCTACCCTACTCCACCCTACCATACCTTACTCTATCCTACTCTACCCTTCTCTACCATACTCTACTATACTCTACCCTACTCTACCCTAATTTTTTTCCCATAAGAACCTTTTCCTCACAATAACAGACACAAAAAAAAAGAATTGGCGAAATCGGTTCAGCTGTTCTCGAGATTTGCGCTTAGCAACACATTTAGCGATTCATTTTTATATTATAGATAATATACATTCATATTCATCATTATAATTTATATTTATAAGCCGAAACCGCAGAATATTACGAGTATGATCGCAATAAACATAAAAAAAAAGTGAAATATTCTAAGAAAGAAGTGCATTGTAATCTGTTCTATTTTAATTTCGTTACTCATGAATATATTGTCTACAAATTTTTATTTAACTTCCAATATTTCTGTGTTTGCATGTTTTTGGATGCATTCTACGAACCCCATGCACACCAAACCAATGTTTCGATCCTGAAAGAACTCAACATCAGAGAGAGATTATAGTCATCTGTGCAAATATGGATCCTCAAGTTCTTCCTAACACACGTAATGAGAACTCGATGGAACAATTAGTGGTGCAAAGGAAAGTCCTCTTTGCACGATTAAAAGATCACGTGGACGCTTTCCAACATGGTGGATATATCGTCATATCAGCCGAAAGACGTAGACCTCCCCGAAGTGCCGCCACAACGACCGGGCCTATGCGTCACGCATACACAGGATTCCCATCATCGTTCCACCTTGTTGGAGGCCTTCCAACGCTGCACCTTCCGGTACGGGGACGCTACTACGTCCTTTAACCTTTCGTCCCCATATTCCATTTGTTCTGCGTGCAAACTTAAGTGGCAATGGGCAGAGTACATTTGCCACTTAAGTTTGGTGATTCTTCGAGCTATGTCGGACGGACCTCATCTAATCTTTGACTCACTGCAGCATTAATGACAACTCTTAAGCCGCCAAACAGAGCTGCATGGCGTCGTATTGCTGGAGAGTCTGTAGTGCAAGACTCGACTGAGACATGACCACGACCACTCTGTCAAGAATGCACGATTATGAAGATGATTCGTCATCATCATCATCAGCCTTTTTTAAATGTTCCCACTGCTGGGACTCAGGCCTCCTCTTTAGGAGAGGGAATGAGGGAATAACCCACCACACGGGCCCAGATGAAGATGAGAAGATTTTTGTTTAGGACAAATCTTGCAAATGGATTTGCAGCTAGCTGCCTCTAACCGATTGAGTTGTTTAGTATGTAACTTGGATGACAGTGCATTAATACCATATCATGGAACTGGTCTGATGATGGAGTCCGATAAAGGCTATAGGAACTACTGAGCGCAAAAAGATAAACCTGTCGTATTTAAGCTCTTTGAAATGGTCTTGTCAGTTCAGCATATCATGCGTTTTTTAGTTAATAGTACATGTTTATCTTAAGTTTTTTTTTTGTCTACAATGTTTTGTGCGCCAAAATGAATACTGTTCTGTCTTTCTTTTCTTTACATTTTGATACAAGTACAGAAGGTTTGTCATTGCGACCGAGGTGGAATTCCCACAAGCCAAGGGCTATAATGACTTTACACGATTCACACAAATACACTTCAGACGATTTTTTTCAATACACTTAGGAAGAAAAGGTCGACGCGCGCACAGCCTGATACCATGAAGTTAATACAATTGTGATAGGGGTGAGCGCGCGCACTTTTCTGCACTAGTGCGGTAAACATTCTATTGCGTGCAGTGGGATAAGAGCAGGTTTTCCAGTAAGTGTGTTGAAGAACTTATTTTTTGTGTTCGTAGTTTTTTTTTTAACAATTTAAAAAAAGCGCTAATGGGCAATTTGTTTTACTAATTTACAAAGAATACATTTATATGTTGCCACGATGAGAATTATAATATTTTTGAAAATTGCAGGACTTATTAGTACCATTACTGTACATAACTAGTTTCTAGGATTTATCTGACCAATTCTGGCCGATGAAGTTTGATTAATTGGTGCCCGTTGAGATTTCTATTTCAAAGATAAATTGATTGAGTGGTTTAGGAATTTAAGGATAGGGATTTTTTCTTTTATTTTGAATTAGGCTTGTGGGAGTGTTTTCAGATAATAATGATGAAGTGATAGTTAATAAAAAAATAAAAAATGGAGTATGACTGTGTTATGACACGGCCTTGCGTTTTACGTGAATACGGTATGTCACCTATTCCGCGAATGTTAATCGCACTCAACGCTCTCCTTGAGTCCAGTCCTAGATTAGATCTATTCGCTAATGAATGGAAGGAGATATTGACCGAATGTCAGGCGATTTGCGAGAAGACTGAATGAGAGGTTTAGTTAGGTATATTATTTGTTATATTTTCTTTAATTAGGTTTTACATAATTTGTACCTTTTGTAATCAGTGTAATTGGCAATCTGTCGTTCTGGTTAAATAAAAAACTATAGTTTAAAAAAACAAAAAAACACGCTTTCATAGCATATCAAACTAAAAAGTGTAAAATAATTTGCACAAGGCGCAATTGCATAGGCACAAAGCCATATTTTTCGTAAATCGAGCACCCCACGCTTTTTTCACAATTATATTAATATTTTTCGTTCATTATCATTATTTTCCACCTATATTGAAAATTATTTTACACTTTTTAGTTTGATATGCTATGAAAGCGTGTTTTTTAGTTTTTTTAAACTATAGTTTTATTTTTCACTAAAAAAAACGGTTTTTTTATTCTAATCAGTCTTTGATGGGTGTGCAAAGTTTGAAGAAAGTCTGATCGTCCAAAGTAGGTCAAAATCGAGTTCAAAGGCGTTGGTTACAAACATACAGGTGAAGCTAATATAAGCGTGTTAATTAATAAATAAATAAATGTATTATGCGATTCAAATAAGACTAATCTTCCAAGTCGATTATATGATCGACGGTTTCCTCACGATGTTTTCCTTCACCGTTTCAATAACAGTGGCGACGAATTTATTATTAAATTACACAAAGTAATGCGCCTGGCTGGGCTTGAAAACGCGACCTACAACTCGTAAGTCGGGGCCTTACTGCTTTATATATACATATAGCTGGCCCAGTGGCCTGCACTATTCTCATCTTCACATGAAATCATATTTATCGAATGAGGAGGTCGATCAAAATGGAAATCCTTTCCAGAGATCTTGTAGGTATACTGGGCGATGACTGGGTAATGAGGAATAAACCTATTTGAGATGACACAACTGATTTATTATGTTGCAAGTTTTATGTATTCACTTCACAACGAGCTGTGAGACAGTCCCTAAATTAGATGTTGTCCGCACGGCTGCCGATAGTGGAAAGAGTCCCGCACCTCTGCGGTCGGAACATTTATCCATTCGGTTTGGGCAAACGTCAGCCTGAATTCTGTGCGCCGTGCCTTTACGGTACAAGCCGGATCGAGGAGTAGTGGCAGGCTGGCGCCTCCTTCTGCGAAGCAGTAATTCTAGCAAAGGAGGAGGCCGACCGCATCAGCCAACGGCGCTCACGCCCCAGCCGCCGTCGAGACTCCGATCCAGTTTTCCGGCCACCGTAGGGGCGGGCTTGCGGACGGCGAGCAATGAGTAGCTCGCTGTCCGACCGTCCCGTAACCGTCCGGACCGAGCCCAAGTCGTCGATGACGCGTACTGTTCCCGAGCTTCAAGGAGTTGTTAGTAACCGTAGGGGCCCAGCAGGGTTGAAGCTTACTGGGGCCAAAGGTCTATTTCTGAAAGGGAGGCTCGGCCTCGGTATGAAAGGCAAGGAAGGAACAGGGTGGGTTTTTTAGTCAGTAAAAGTCTGACACTATCTCCCGCTCCGCCCAAGGGCGGATCTCATCTGGATGATTTTTTCCCACAAACAAAAAGCCCGGATTCTGTCAAAGTGACATGTGTCACTTGTCACTTAGCTCGTCTTTTCGTTTTCAAGCTTCCGTACTATTGACTTCACCGACATATTAATGATCATTATTATTTCCCCCAGCTCGTCCATCACCCCCCCGGAACTGCACAGCCAAGAGGCTGCTCCTGCGCAACGAGCCCCACCTCTCCGTCAAATGCACGGCGGGGTATGATGGGGGCCTCACCCAACACTTCACCTTAGATGTACTGGGGGAAAATGGGAGAGTGCTGGGAAATACCACTGCTAATTTTGTTGGTAAGTTTTTCAGATTTTCTGTATGATTGAATAACGTTCTAGATATAAATATTTGAATACCCCGGGGCCCTGGATGAGAATCATCGGCAATGATGCACTTGTAGAGTCGAAGCTCCAAAGCCTTAAGCATCGCCGCCGAGTTGCTAGTCTGTCGGTTTTCTATCATTTACATTTCGGGGAGTGTGCACTGGAATTGCACAATCTAATTCCGCCAAGTCCGTCCCATCATCGGACCACACGACGTACAGCGTTGCGCCACCGGTACATGGTAGACATCCTACCCATACGCAAAAAGCGTTTCGGGAACACATTTATTATGCGTACAGCCAAGGAGTGGAATTCCCTGCCGGAATCTGTGTTTCCTGATAGCTACAACTTAGGGGTCTTTAAGTCGAGAGTGAATAGGTTTCTTCTAGGCAAGCGTGCTTCATCGTCGACCACATCCTCGCTTACCATCAGGTGAGATGGTGGTCAAACGCAAGCCTATCAACAATAAAAAAAAATAACCTCGGGGCCCTGGAATGAAGGCAAAAAAGGAACAGAAGTTGGTTTCCAACTTCCAGAAACATTCAACTTCATTTAATTTATTTTTTATAACTTTGCGAACTGCTAACTTTCAGAAAAAAAAAGTGCAGGACTAAAAATAATGGAATAATGAAAGGGAGGCCCTTTAGGTGCTTTGCCCTGCAGTGGGACACAAAGGGTTCATAATTATTACTATTATTATTTTTACACCACTAGATATAATATATAATGCCCGACCAGACAATTGTTATGCCTTGATCACACGTACCGAGTAAAAGGGCGAGACAGTAAAATGTTGATCGGCCGAGACAGTGACGTAAGCGAGTTATAGAGTTAGCGTTCGGCCGAGCACTCGGCGCTTTGTTTATACGTAACGAGTATTCGGCCGAGAACTGTCTCGCACGTTTACTCAGAAAGTGTGATCAAGGCATACATAACACTCGTCTGGTTACACCCTGTTACGTATACCTCTTTAGACTATGCTTCGTTTCAAAACGTCGCCCCATAAAGCTACTATTCTTTTTAGGGTTTCGTAACCAAAGAGTAAAACGGCACTCTATTACCACATAAAAGATAGGTACAGAAGACAATCTCATGTATGTACTTCACTTTTTATACCTACGCTCGATGGACGCACACTAACGAGCGTTTGAGGCGGAATGATGCGAGTGTCCGTGAGTGGTGTCTATGTGTGCGTTGCTCGAGCGCGCTTTGTGTGTAGATTGACTTCTGTATCTATCTATTTTGTGCTATTACTAGGATTCCCGTGTCCGTCTGTCTATTCGTCTGTCACCAGGCTGTACCTCAGTAACCGTGGTAGTTAGACAATTGAAATATTCACAGATGATGTATTTCTCTTGCCGCTATAACAAAAATTACTAAAACCCTCGTGCGTGTAAAAATCAGTCAATGACAACCACCGCTTTTGGGGCGGAGCGGGAGATAGTGTCAAACTCTTACTGGCTAAAAAACCCATCCCGTTCCTTCAAGCCTTCATACCGGGGCTCGAGTTCCCATTCGGATAACCCTGGACCCAATAGGCTTCGACCAGGCCGGGCCTCTGCTGTTGCTGACAACTCCTTGAGGCGCGCGGGAACAATGCGCGCCGTCGACAACTTGGGCTTGGTCCGGACAGTTACCGGACGGCCGAATTGTTTTTTTTTTTTAAATCTTTTTCATTTACCGCCTTAAACAATCAGCAAATGGTGTATTTTAAAGTTCTTTTTTTATCTATATTGGCATTTGAAATTCATGTGGGTGGGCTTTGTACCGTTTTCAGAAATATAGCTTATATTATTCTACTTTGTAATCATTTGTAAATTGGAGCTTTCCATTAATTTCAGTTGAATATGAATAACAATGTTTAAATAATTTTAACGAAATCTCAACGTTCGGGCTGGCTTTACTAAGAATATCAATTATTCAGTTTATCGTAATACAGAATTTTCATGGAAAGAGGCGGCTGATGTATTTGGTTTTATTAATTGGTAGACAGAAAGAAAGATATTTAGACTCGCACAGTATAAACAACAATTGCAATTTAGTTTCACTTTTCTTGGACTAACCGATAATTGACTATTCAAAAGTGCCTGTAAATGTTCTTTTTGAAATAAATGCTTTGATTTGATTTGATTTGAACAATAAAATAAAAACACTAAATAAAATACTTAGGTTAAAATAAAAGAAAACAATGTTAAAATGTCTTTTATTTTTAATAAAAGACTGGCCAAGTGCGAGTTGGACTCGCACATGAAGGGTTCCGTACCGTCCTTAGGAAAATTCGGGGAAAAAATTGCATTTGTTGTTTTCCCAAACCTTCCTCCTTAAATATTTATAGAATAGCAACAGAAATACATAATACGTGAAACGTGAAAATTACAGCCTGGTGACAGACAGACGGACGGACAGACAGTGAAGTCTTAGTAATAGGGTCCCGTTTTTAGGGTTCCGTAGTCAATTAGGAACCCTTATAGTTTCGCTATGTCTGTCTGTCTGTCTGTCCGTCTTCGCTTAATCTCTGTGACCGTTAGCACTAGAAAGCTGAAATTTGGTACCAATATGTATATCAATTACGCCGACAAAGTGGTAAAATAAAATTTAGAAAAAAATGTTTTATTAGGGTAGTAGTAAAAAAAGTAGTAGTAAAAAAAATTTACTTCCCACTTTACATACAGGGCTCCCTGTATGTAAAGTGGGAAGTATTTTTTTTTTAATTTCAACCCTAACGTGTGATATATTGTTAGATATGTAGGTATTTAAAAATGAATAGGGGTTTACTAAAATTATTCTTGATAATGTCAATAATTTCAGAAATAATCGCTCCAAAAGTAAAAAATAATGTGCCTCCCCCCACTTTTGAACCATAAGTTTAGAAAATATGAAAAAAAAAACTGAAAAGTAGAACTTTATAAGGACTTTCTAGGAAAATCATTTTGAACTTGATGGAAAGAACAGTTTTTATACAAAAAAGACAAAAAGGAAGTAGTAGGAACCTAGATAAATATTGTCTATATCCGAATATCATCATAATATGTTGGAAATATGCTCCAACTGCAAATGAGCGTGGTATTACGTTTGTATGGAAATTCATCGGTCGCCGGCCCCTTAAGGTGTCGAATCAAAATAGAATCGCATTGTATAGAACAAGTTTAAAAAAGAAACCATTCAAAAATAGAACTCTCAATTCAAATTGCAATAACTGCTAACTACCCTACCTGCAACAAAACGCACGTTAATAATTTAAAATGGCGTCGAGTGCCAGTAATTGGTTTTGCAAACCAAAATCAATATGTTATCGACGTCAAAATGTCCGTTTACTGTAATGAGATGAAATGAAATATCCGACAGATGTGACGATATGTATATGTACGTTATCTGGAATCGGATTTCATTAATTATGTTTCATATGTTACAAAATACTGGGGATCTTATATAAAAAGCAGATATGGATGGATATATATCCTACGTATTTTATTTACTGGATACAAAAGACATGTTCATATTTAGCTTCTTGTCAAAAAGTCTTGTTTCGAGAATTACCTATTAAATTCTATTTTTAAATTATTTATAACTTATATAATATACTGACTTTTACCCGCGGCTTCGCCCGCATAGCATTAGGTACTTAAGGAATTGGGATAAAAGGTAGCCTATGTTATTTTCCATGTCATGCATGCCAAATTTCATCCAAACCCGTTCAGCCGTTTTTGCGTGATTAAGTAACAAACATCCAAACATCCACACTTTCACATTTATAAAATTAGTTAAGAATTAGCTAATTTTTATTAAGCAATAAGGGTTTTTTTTCACTTACATTTAACAAAGATTTGGTTACACAAAGTAAAAAAAAAAAACAGTGATACCCATATAAGTTTTATTTTTGCAAATCGTACTTTTCAAGTAACATCTGACAGATAGAGGTTGTTGACATTCCTATTCTTATTTGAGTCGCTTTGTGTTACAGACCGCAGTGTCTGTTTGGTCCGTGTGAGAATAAATATTGTACCTACAATAATCCTGTTTTTTTTTTGTGACTGAGCATTGATATGACTTCAACTGGAGGCGTTCGACACAAGAGAATAGAATAGAAATGGTTATAACTTGGCTAGGGCGGCAGAACTATTAAGAAACTCAACGACTTGATGAACAATACTAAAGAAGGAATATTTGGGTATGCCGTAGAAAACTTATAGAAAAGTAAAAACAATCCATACAGTCCTCACATTCACAATAGTAAAAGAAAACATGAATTATTTACAAAAATATAATAGTTAACAAAGTAAATATTGAGTTAGTGAAGTAAATATAAATTACCAGGTTTAGCCCGCGGCTTCGCCTGCATACATAAGATATAGCCTATGTCACCCAGGAATAAAGCAGCTTACAATCGTAGAAAAAAAAATGAGCAATCAGACCAGTCCCCAGTCAAGTTGATAATCTACAATCGTTAACGCTAGTAGAAAACTTTAAATTTACTGGAATGACGTCATTTCATCGCTCAGTCACGTGGCCAGAACAAAAGAATCAGGGGCGTGGCCAACTCGAGGCGTTTTACGCTAGAGAATCAAAACAAAACGGTTGTAACTTAGCTAGGGGGCCAGTACTTTCAGATATTACCTTATAAAAACAAAAAAAAAATTTTACCTCTTTAGTGTAGATTAACAAAATTTTTATTTTTCTCACAAAAAGATTTCTTTCTCCAGATCTAATAGTTTGGTTCAACATAAGCTGGTCAGCAGTGGAGTCACTGGACGAAGATGAAGATCTAGCTGTGACAGCTCGCAACAGTAAGGGTGCTTCGGATCCTGTGCTGCTGAGAGACTTGGTCTTCAGAGATGCGGAGAAAAGGGCAGGTAAGGCTAACCTATAAGACAGAACTGCTTCTGGCCATACAATAGAACAAATTTTGTCTATAAAGTCATAGTCGTAAGCCCGAAAAAATTTTGGACGTTTCGTACAACATTATGATAAACTGAAATTAGTATGGGATTTAAAACCAACGCTTAAAATGATCTATACTAAAATCTTTCCATCTAATATGTGTCCCTACTGTTGTAGTCAATATGTTCCCTATTAGAATTTATGATTTGTTATTTTTTATGTGTTTAAATTAACGCAATTAATTTGGTTTCTACGCTGGTTTGGACTAGACTTGATTTTTTTTTTTCATTTTTTATTTGAATAATTTTTTTTGCAGTCGTGTTTTTTTTTCATTCATTTCGGATTTGACTTTAGTTTTACTGAAAAAAAAAAATGTTTTATTTCTCTGGGTAGAAGCAGTATCTATAACACGAGTATGACTACCTATTTCTGTTATACTGTGTGTAGTAAGTATAGGGTGATCTGAGCCTTGTTCTGGCGCAACAATTTGGTCTAACTCGACCGAAGCAAACTCATCGTGCGTCTTCAGGAGCCACCGTGTACGTGAAATATTAAAAAAATTGTAGATTATTTTTATTTCCTACATGTCTGTAATCGCAATCGTATTTTGATCTTGATATTTTACGGTTTTCCAATTCTCTATATTATAAGGTTATTCGTAAAATACTTACTATTTACTATATTCAAAGGCTTTATGTTTAAAAAAAAAAATATCTTTTTCTTTCAAAGTGCCTACTAACATTTACAGTTTTTATACTGATTAGTTATATCGACAAGATAGAAAAACGTCCCATCTCTACTGTTTTGTTGATGACAAAAAACGATTTTAGGTGTACGTACATGTTTCTTAATTAAACTCGTGTTTTCGTGCTAATTGGCCTTGCTCAGTTCTGTCTCCTGCTTGATCTGAAGGTAAGTAGAAATTATATATACACCATCAAATTTTGATTTAGTGCTGATCTACGTCATAAAAGGAAGCCATGTGCAAAATTTCAAGCTCCTAGTCCCAGTAGTGTCGGATATGCGTTAATATGTCAGTCAGTCAGCTTCTCCTTTTATTTATTATATATTTGACTGGCCCGTTGGTCTCGTGGTTAATGGCCCTGACTGCTATGCTATGGTCGTGGGTTCGATTCCCACCCAGGACAAATGTTTATGTGATGAGCATGATCAATTGTTCTGTGTCTGGGTGTAATTTATCTATAATATGTATGTATTTAGAAATATATAAGTATGTTTATCAGTTGTCTAGTACCCATAACACAAGCTCTGCCTAGCTTGGGACTAGACGGCGTTGTGTGATAGTTGTGGAATATATTATTATTATTATATAGATGGTCAGCCAATTAACAGGTCGACTTTGGCAAGTGGTAACTAAACCTTGGAGATTGACCCGTCTGTCTGTGAGGTACTTAATCACAAGCAAGAGAAAGGCAATGAAATTAAATAAGAAAATACTAGCAACCCGCCCTAGCTTCGCAAGGGTGTTAAAAACCTTGAAATTCTAGTTTTAACAACAATAGCAATACAATTTCACATAAGTGCCTATGTACGCCTACATGGGCACTTATAAAAAGTCAAAAGCTAAAGCACGATTCCATTGGTCGTTTCGTATAGTGATAAACCAGCAAGAAACACCTTTGAAGACCACATTTAAAATATTTTCGTGTTACAATAACAATATGTAGGAGAGGACAGTGTAGATTAAGTAATTAAAATATAAAATAAGATATATAAAATAAAATTAATTCAATTTTGTACCCAAAAGAACAGTAAAAAAAAAATTGCACTCCGGGAGTGCCGGCAGAAGTGAAAACTTGATTATTAACGTTGAGCATGTTTGATATTTTGGAATGGTTAGGGAATAATTTTGCACCAATTGCTTTATCAGTATAAAAGTACTATCATTTATGTGGTAGAATACAATATTCATTTATTGCGCTATCGTACACAAACATGACAATTTATATTACATTAAAAATTTAACACTTTAAAACTATTACAATTATTTTACATTAAAAAGTTTACCATCCGTCTTACGCTTTTTCGATCAGGTCACGTGTCCTGACGCGAGTTTAAGATTTTATACCCATTACAGAAAAAGTGCTCAACGCCGCTAAAGAAGTTTTCACTTCAAAAATAATACTAATCTATAAATCAGTGGAACCTACAGTGTCAAAGTCTGTCTAAAAAGTCAAACGACTTGTTAATTTTGTATAATATTTAATCATTTAAAAAATACTTATATTCTATACAATTTATAAGGTTCTTCTATTAGTAAACAATGATCAAGATGTCTTAATCAAACTTGATTATTGAACCAGTGTTGCCTACATCAGATTTCATTTTATCCTAAAATTACCCAAGTCACGTCACAATTACGTTGCCACTATAATCCAAAAGCCTCATTATCCAATCCTTTTGATTGGTCGTAAGAATCATTATTCCTCTGTCTTACTAATAAAGAATTTTTATTAAATTTTTTAACATAAAACTCACGCCATTTCTCCCGATTACTCCTGACAACGACGAAAAAAACATTCAGTATTACTGTATTCAAATAATAAAATATTGTTTGTAAAATTATTGCTGTGTTCATATGGAAGGGCCACATTAATTTTATGATATAATTTGTCAGCAATAAGATATCGCTTAATATAAAAATTAAAGTTGCTAAGTATAAATAATGCAAATTGCCTGTAGCTGTTAGTGTGTTTGAATTGAAACTGCGATATATAACTGAAGATACAATCACCATATAAAGTATACAGTTCACAATCAAAGGCAAAATGAGACTTCCTATTAACAAGTGCACTAAATCAACATTAGAATCCATCAATTTAAATGCTAAAAGAAATAATGTGGATGTTACTAAAGACAAAATCCAACCAAATAGACAGCTTTTTACATATCTCCGTCGTATATGCCAATTAAAAACATTGACAATATCTACATAAAACATATGGCATATAATTACTAACCAATGATTCTTCGCTGTTGAAAAGTATATAAGTAAATGGAAACTTACTATTTGCACCCAAAAATCACTTTCATTGTAACCCTGTTTATAGTTGTAAGTGCTTATTGTTAAACAAGTATATATTAAGATATTTGAAAGAATCGTATTAAGGTATACAAAATTTCTAAAAGTTCTGAATTTTTGTAATATACACCATGATGTTACTCCGTATGCAAATGTAAGTAGTGACTGCACAAAGACAAAAAAGTGAATAATTAATTTGATGGTTAATATATCCTGCCATTCATGTTGGGAAGAACTCATTGAAGTAGCATTGCCAGTTTCATTATTAATCATGATGATGTCACGTTCACAATTGAATTTTAAAATGTCTTTGGATAGATTACCACAGTACCTTAGGATATGTAGTTATGAAAAATTCATTGGAAGACGAGAGTCAGTCAGCATATGTCCCAACGCCTGACAACATTGCCGAAATGAACTTTTTAGCTGCAGCCGTAAGACACAGAAAATGTTATTGTTTTTTATTGATTGCCTCTTTTAATCTCATTTCTATTGTGTGACATCTGTCGCCACAAATATTTTTTATTTCCTCTTTCTATTTTCTCTTTTCTCTTTTCTCTTTTCTCTTTTCTCTTTTCTCTTTTCTCTTTTCTCCTTTCTCCTTTCTCCTTTCTCCTTTCTTTTTTCTCCTTTCTCCTTTCTCCTTTCTCCTTTCTCCTTTCTCCTTTCTCCTTTCTCCTTTCTCCTTTCTCCTTTCTCTTTTCTCCTTTCACCTATCTTCTTACTTTTTTTTTTCTTCTCTCTCTATTTTCATATATTTTATTTCTTTCTCACCGCTTTTACGGGTAGTTAGAAGCTTGATAAACGTTCTTGTGGTATTCACTATCGAAGATGAGGATTTCAGACAGGTGGTTGGTTTATCAAACCTACATCAGATGAATCTGCAATTGGAGTCAAATTCTGGAGATATCAATGATGACACAGCGAATTAAACATTCACAGATTAACTTGAATCACTTTGAGCATAGTAAAGTTAAATGACATTTATGAATATTGCACCATCGTTATAGTTTACTAATGAGCAATATTCAAATAGAAAATTAAATACACTGCTGTAGAAAAACAGTGTTGTTTCCTAGACTGTCAATCAAATACTATTCACAAATATGAGTGTTGAGCTCTTTATGAGCTAATAACTTATAGTACACAGGAGTTGCTATAAGTTTATCCTGTTGATTTGAGTTGCTGTCCTGTAATAATTCTAGAATACTTCTAAAATAATAAATTAATATATATTTTGGTTTTTCTGCGTATAGGCGAATATAGTGATGTAATAACAAAAACCCTAAATATTAGTCATCGAAACGGTGAGTCCCCTTTTTGAGGCGTGTCCTTTTTCAGGCGGTATCACATGAACATGGTCAGTCCGGGAGGTTCCTGCACCGAATTTGTGCGCAAGTGATGCCTGGGTGTCACCATTGAGTGGACCGTACAGACACGGTGGAGCACACGGTTTAGGTGTGCCCCGCTTAGGTAGACCTCCGCGGTGTCCTCGTGGGGGCTATCACTCTGGCGCCGGGCCTTGGTACAGGCTATGGTCCGGAGCGAGGAGGATTGGAAGCAGTAATGCTAGCAACGGAGGAGGCCGCACACGCAAGGCAACGGCGCCCACGCCCCAGCCACCACCCGGATTCTAATCCCGATTTCCGGCCACTGTAGGTGCAGGCTTGCGAACGTCGAGCAATGAGTAGCTCGCCGTTCAATCATCTAGTAACCGTCCGTCTGAGCCCAAACAACAGCGCGTATTATTCCACGCGCTCCTCAAATAGATTGCCCTGCAGAGCCGATACCCACTTCGGCCACGGGAATTTCTGACAAGGAAACCCTCTTAGAACAAAAAAGGCAATTAAAGGGCACAGGTTTTGGGTGGTTTTAGTTTGTCTGACACCGCTTCACCCAGAGCGGAAAAAGTCATTGGATGATTTCCCACCTTAAAAGAAAAGTATCGTATCGATATAACATAGTATGTGAGGGGTAGTTATGTATAGTGTTGCTACGAACATGTTGATTTACATTAATTAAATATTCACTTCTAGAGCTCTTTAAAAGATCTTTAGATTTTTTATGAAAAGATTGCAGCTATAAAAGTCTTCAGAGTCTTTTGAAAACGACGTCTTCAGATGGTATGATTCATTAGAAAAATGTAACCTTGTTTTTTAACATTTTCAGTGTCCATTTATACTAATAGCCGTATCGCAATTTATTTTGTATATTGCAAGGCAAAAGATTATGATTGCACTTTAACCGATTAACTTGAATCACATTTTTTTTCTCTTTTTAAGGTTCCGTAGCCAAATGGCAAAAACGGAACCCTTATAGATTCGTCATGTCTGTCTGTCGGTCTGTATGTCACAGCCACTTTTTTCGGAAACTATAAGAGCTATACTGTTGAAACTTAGTAAGTAGATGTATTCTGTGAACCGCATTAAGATTTTCACACAAAAATAGAAAAAAGGCAATAAATTTTGGGTGTCCCCATACTTAGAACTGAAACTCAAAATTTTTTTTTTATCAAAACCATACGCGTGGTGTATTTATGGATAGGTCTTCAAAAATGATATTGTGGTTTCTAAAATCATTTTTTTTTTTTCTAAATTGAATAGTTTACGCGAGAGACACTTCCAAAGTGGTAAAATGTGTGTCCCCCCCCTCTAACTTCTAAAATAAGAGAATGAAATAAAACTAAAAAAAAAATATATGATGTATATTACCATGCAAACTACCAACGAAAATTGGTTTGAACGAGATCTAGTAAGTAATTTTTTTTTAATACGTCATAAATCTAAAAAAAACACTATTATTAAAACATCGATCAAAGTTACAACGAACTACAAGAACTTTTATATTATGTTACTTGCTGCTACGGAACCCTTCATGGGCGAGTCCGACTCGCACTTGGCCGGTTTTTTTTTCTTCCTTTCTTTACCTATTTCTTAATAATATATTTATCTAAAATAACTCACACCATTTAAACTTAAAGCGCCTTTATGCAAGGACCGTTTGGCGTCCAAAACAATTGATGAAAATACTAACTGATTTAAATAACTCCATCAAATTATAACACGCAATTTGGGCACAAATTCAACTATTTTTCTGTTTGTGCAAACTGTTCTCTGGTTACCGAGTCGCGTCATTATAAAGCGTTAGAATTAATGACATGTGTATTTAAGTCATAGCATTAAAGTTGTTGTTTATGATTTTAGTAATACAGTCCTTTTTTTTAGGCTTATGTTTAACTTACCACCAGATATAGTAACATATAAAAGACAAAAATAGTAAATGATCACCAAAATTAAACCTACATTTTAATGTAAAATTATAACCAGTTTTAACATCTCGCTATCCTATTTAAGCAAAATGAATCCAAATAAAGCATCGGCAGAACCCCATGGTTACGGAGATATCAGTAGTTAAAATTTTGAGGTTAGGTTAACTACCTGCCAAGCAGCAGCTCGACGGAGCCCCGCGTAGCGGGGCTCCGTCGAGCTGAGATGGTTTAAAAAAAAAAAACCTGATGATGATGATGCTGTTGTAGTAAAACAGTCCTGGTTGTTAGTGTTTAACAAATAGCTTTTCACGCTTAGCCAAGTTGTTATTCTGCAATCGTAAACGCTGCCGAAAAGTGATGATACGTATGGGAATGACGTCATCTCAACGTGAAGTCGCGTGGTCAGAACAAACGAATAGACAATTCGTAGCCAAGTTCACATCGATCAAAATCGTGTCTACAATATTTAACGCTACATCCTTTGTTATACAAACGCTACATTGTAGAACGAGCGGCCGACTCAGGCGCGTCAACATGGCTAGCAACTTCAACTTCGTTTTCTACAATTGCTGTCACCGATGCGTTACCGATTAGAGAACGGAATTCGATTGTAACTTGGCTGTATAGATAAGTAAAATAGTTAAATCAATCAATGTGATTGGTCACGAGATATTTCTTATTTAATTAACTTAAGTAATTAGTTTAGGCAATATAAATTAATATTTATCAAAACTTTTTTTATCTGACTGTCCTCCTTGCGTCGTATTCCTCAATGCTGAGGGTCGTGACCTCCCTGCTTCATCACTTCAACCTTTATGATATTCCTCCATCTGTTTCTTTCTCTGGCGGTGTGAAGGGCATTCTACATCGTAGAGTCAAGAGCGATGTGGATCTGATCAGACCAACGTATTGGGCTGCGCCCGCGAGGCCTTTTCCCATCCACTTTACCGGTCACAATGAGCCTTTCGAAGATGCTACCGTCCTTTCTTGCAATGTGACCGAAGTATTGCTGAACCTTGCGAAGACACTCAGACGATATCCGTGAGGCGATTTTAAGTTCTTGCAAAATGGGTACGTTGGTCCGAAATGCTATCCAAGGGACGCGGAGCATCCTTCTCCAGCACCACATCTCAAAGGCGTCGATGCGTTTGCGGTCTGCAGCTTTTAGCGACCAAGTCTCGGCGCCATACGAAAAGATCGAGAAGACTAATGTCCTTACCAGTTTGGTTTTGGTCTTTACGGAGATGATGCGATCCCTCCAGACTTTACTAAGCTGAGACATAGCGCTCTTAGCCATGCCAATTCTCCTGCGAACTTCCCCCTCGCACGACCCATCATTACTAATATTGGAGCCCAGGTAAATAAAGTTGTTCACAATTTCAAGGTTCAAAGCGCCAGTGAGCTCCAATTTTCCAGATCTGTCCACCACCATGACCTTGGTTTTGGACCTGTTTATGGAAAGTCCCATCTCCTCGCTAATACGCTCCATTCGGGCTAGGAGTGCAACCATTTCTGACTCATTTGCTGCAAGTCGAGTATCAGCGTAACGCAGGTTGGTAATTTTTATGCCACCAATTGTGATGCCTCCCTCCCAATTCTCGCAGGTACGTCTCATGATGTATTCTCCATAAATGTTAAATTGGATAGGCGATAAAATACATCCTTGGCGCACTCCTCGGTGAAATTTAAAAGGTTTTGATGTTGTTTTATCAACTCTTACGACTCCCTGCATTGCCCTACTTCGCACGCTGTACAGATCTGACTGTACAAAACCATTTTTTTTGTTAAGTGTCCGAACTGTCACCAAAAAAGTATTGAAATTAAAAAGTGTCGATTGGGACACTCTGTCCGGACATGACGTGTCTGAAACGTCAGTAAGCCGTGGGACCATATGGGCTAACTTTAATAATAACAATAATAGGTCAATGTACGACCGTTCGGTGATATCGATTTTATTATTTTCCTCTATATTACTAATATAATCTTGTGAACTGGGTCATTAACCTAGAAAAAAAATATAAGGTTAAATTATTATATTTTCTGCATAGCATGATGCATTTAATGCAGTGTAAATGAATAAATCAAAGACGCATTTGTATTAGTCAAATGATAAGTATATTAATACATTTTAAAGGAGGAAAGTCATCAAATAGCTTCTCCCGGTCTGGGTGGAATGAAATGGAGTGTTAGAAGTTAGATTAAAACCCACCTGCGTTTTTCTGTTCCAATTAAAATATATAAAGCACGTAAATTGCGTGCTTGAAAACGATAAGGATAAGAGCGAATATTTGAATAAGTACATATTAAAAATTTTTTTTTCAATTCAAAACTAATTGGTTTCTGAATTTAGCATCATACTCGGACGAGTACGATAATAATAATATTCACATTGCAACTATCACACAACGCCATCTAATCCCAACAACTTGTGCTATGAGTACTAGACAACTGATAAACATATAGATACTTATATATTTCTAAATACATACATATTATAGATAAATTACACCCAGACACAGAACAAAATGATCGCACTCATCACATAAATATTTGTCTGGGGTGGGAATCAAACCCACGACTTCCGGCATAGCAGTCAGGGTCACTAACCACTACAGGCCAGAAAATAAGGCCGTCCGGTAACTGTCCGGACCAAGCCCAAGTCGTCGACGGTGCGCACTGTTCCCGCGCGCCTCAAGGAGTTGTCAGCAACAGCAGGGACCCAGCCGGGTCGAAGCCTACTGGGGCCAGGCTTATCCAAAAGGGAGCACGAGCCCCGAACCCCGGTATGAAGGCTAGAAGGAACGGAGTGGGTCTTTTAGTCAGTAAGAGTCTGACACTATCTCCCGCTCCGCCCAAGAGCGGGGGTTGTCATTGGAGGACTGGTTAAATCCAGTACAGATGGTACTGGATTTAACCAGTCTCTAAGAATTCCGTCGTTTGAAATCCCGTTCTTGTGGGAAAATGAAAAGTAGTCTTAGTTACTCCTAGTAACATCAGTTATTAGTTAGTGGAAGTCGCATTAAACAAAAAATAGACAGATAGATAAAAGGCTTAATTGGCTGCAAAAAAGCTGGGAACCTCGCAAAGGTCAGACAATACTACACGCCGGAACAGCTACTCAAACTTTATCAAGCGCAAGTTCGATCGTGTATGGAGTATTGCTGACATTTTTGCTTTGATACCAGTTTGATGCACTTGAGGCAATCGAGAGGCGAGCCAGAAGGATAATTGGCCATGATACATTCGTCGAGTCGAGGCATCAAAGTCTTGAGCATCGACGCCGAGTTGCTAGCCTGTCGGTTTTCTACCGGTGGCATTTTGGAGAGTGTGCGTCGGAATTGCATAACCTAATTCCGCCTAGCCCGTTCCATCATTGGACTACCGGACGTACGACGATGCGCCACCGATACATGATGGAATTCCCCCCCAAAACTTTTTGGGAACACATTCATTGTGCGTGCAGCTAAGGAGTGGTATTCCTTGCCTGAGTCTGTGTTTCCTGATAGCTACAACCCGGGAATCTTTAAGTCCAGAGTGAATAGGTTTCTTGTTGACCGCATCACCGCTTTCCATCAGGTGAGAAAGCGGTCAACCGCGAACCTAACAATAATAAAAATAAAAAAAAAAGTGAAGAAATCGAACCCACGGTCTCCGGCATAGCAGTCAGGGCCACTGACTACTAGACCAACGGGCCAGTCAGGGTGCTAATTATGTAGTAGAATTACTAATACCTACTGCTACTAGATTGCTCACCTTAGTAACAAAAATTAGTCTTTGGTTTTGTGGTTAGGTTTTCGTTTAGCGTCAAACACGTAACCACAAATGTAACATAGTAACATAGTATTTTCCTCGCTCAGCTTAAAGTATTATACCTACATTAATCAATGATGTAATTTTAATTTCTATGTAGTTTTGTGGTTTATACTCATACGTTATGGTTTTTTATAAAAGTATAATAATTAATATGCCTCTATTAAAATGTTTTTTCTTAGTAGATTTTTGTCAGTTTCTCCCTCTCGTTCGACCTAGAACGGAGGAAGTCATTTAAGGCGTATAGTTCCTTGACCATCTGGCCGAAATTATGTGAACGCAACTCTCGCACTCGCCTAGGCGGCAGTACGCAAATCTGTGCATTTATTTGCGGCCAGCAGCGCCCAGAAAGCGCTTTAAATCCATTTTCTCTGTGAGATATTGATTGTTTTACATATGCAATGTTCACTTTGAAGAATATTTAACCACCAATTTTTATGTGTAAAAATGTTTCTAAAGGTCCAAGTCGTTTCGAAGGAGTAGGGAAAAGTTGCGAAAACTTGCGAAATTGCTAAATATTTTTTTTGACGATAGTATTAATTGCATGAAAAAATCAAATGTTGATATTATTGTTCATGAATCTATAATAAACATATATTTTTTTCAAACCAATTGACCAAGCCGTTACGGAGGAGTAGGCCTCAGAAAATCACTGTTTTATGGCACTTTTCGGGCGCTTGGCCCTTAATGATTTCCCACACTTAAAAACCGGTTTTTTTTTTTCGATGGGAAAAATCATCTTATGACAACCCCCGCTCTTGGGCGGAGCGGGAGATAGTGTCAGACTCTTACTGACTAAAAAACCCATCCCGTTCCTTCAAGCCTTCATACCGGGGCTCGAGCGCCCTTTCGGATAACCCTGGCCCCAGTAGGCTTCGACCCGGCTGGGCCCCTGCTGTTGCTGACAACTCCTTGAGGCGCGCGGGAACAGCGCGCGCCGTCGACGACTTGGACATGGTCCGGACGGTTACCGGACGGCCGGATAGCGAGCTACCCATTGCTCGCTGTCCGCAAGCCCAAAACCGGTCAAATGCGAGTCGAAATCGCTTATTGACGTTAAGTACCTCTACGATGAGTTCAAAGCAATAGTATTTGTCGCTAGAGCCCGTATAGAAAGTCAAACCACTTGTATAATTGGGTAAAATGAAAACAAATACATCAGATTCGTCAACACTAAAGTCAATCCTGGTTGAATAATCAATGTTTCATTAGTAGATAATAATAATATTATAATATTCCACAACTATCACACAATGCCGTCTAGTCCCAAGCTAAGCAGAGCTTGTGTTATGAGTACCAGACAACTTATAAACATACTTATATATTTCTAAATACCTACATATATATATAGATAAATTACACCCAGACACAGCACAAATGATCATGCTCATCACACAAACATTTGTCCTGGGTGGGAATCGAACCCACGATCATTGTTTACTAATAGAACCTTATAAAAAGTATTGAAAATAAGTATTTTTTAAATAATTTACTATTATTAGGGGACCTTTTAACTACAAAAATTGCAAAAAAGTTTCTTTAGAAATAGAAATCATTTATTTGCCAATAATGTAGGTAACACAATATATTTATTTCATTGTCTTTAATAATATTAACAATTTAAAAGTACGATACATTTGCAGAGGTATAATAGTGACATTTATAGTAATAACAAGGTTCTCATCGTCATGAGAAGTGAACAGAACTATATTAAGATAATTCAAAATAAGCCGAAACTGGATGGGTATTAATAGGCATTCCAAGTCGTCTCTTACTCACTGCGACTGCGACTGCGACAAATCGTTTACGGTTCAGGCGGTGCGATTATGGAACGCTTTGCCATTGTCAATTAGACAAGCCCAGTCGCTAGGTTCTTTTAAAAACCTTGTCAAAGAACATTACCTTTCTCTCTAATATTACTGTGATACTGCCAAATTTAATTTCTTCCATCGCTAATCTTTATTATATTCTTTTCTTTTTGGCTTCCACTTAATTGTAACACATGATATCTATATATATATATATATATTGTATGTATTTATATATTGTATATATTCATAA
The DNA here is from genome assembly GCA_929112965.1 of Mythimna albipuncta. NCBI lineage: Eukaryota > Metazoa > Arthropoda > Insecta > Lepidoptera > Noctuidae > Mythimna > Mythimna albipuncta. Next base: position 17,624,807 of record OV815979.1, on the reverse strand, counting down.
ATGTATATATGTACTTGTATTTTTTTCCCCCTTAATTAATTTGTCCCTTGATTTGCTTGAAGCACACCGCAGACTACCCCCTTATTTAGTTTAAGTTCTTATATTCCATCCCAAGGTTGTCTGGAAGACATCGCTTTCAGCGATAAGACCGCCGCTGTGCACATAGGTTTAAGTTTCTGTGAAATTGTTACTATTTTGGTGTACAATTAAGTTTATTCTAATCTATTCTATTCTATTCTATTCTTACCTCCGACCTTCATCATCAGACCAGCTTGATAGTGTCGGGATGTAGGTACATGAGTATTTCAAATAATAGGTCCAGTAATAGGTCCAATCCAATAAGCGTTCAAAATCCCTGCCACAGCCAACAAACGAACTGATTACCTTGAACACCAAAACAGATCTTCACTAATTGTATCTAAGAATCATCTCGATAACGTCCGCTTTCAAATATAAAAAAAAACCGGCCAAGTGCGAGTCGGACTCGCCCATGGAGGGTTCCGCAGCAGCAAGTAACATAATATAAAAGTTCTTGTAGTTCGTTGTAACTTTGATCGATGTTTTAATAATAGTGTATTTTTTTAGATTTATGACGTATTAAAAAAAAACTAACTAGATCTCGTTCAAACCAATTTTCGTTGTTAGTTTACATGGTAATGTATATCATATATTTTTTTCAGTTTTATCATTGTCTTATTTTAGAAGTTACAGGGGGGACGACACACATTTTACCACTTTGGAAGTGTCTCTCGCGTAAACTATTCAATTTAGAAAAAAATGATATTAGAAACCTCAATATCATTTTTGAAGACCTATCCGTTGGTACCCCACACGTATGGGTTTGATGAAAAAAAAAATTCAGTTTCAGTTCTAAGTATGGGGACCCCCAAAATATAGTGCTTTTTTTTCTATTTTTGTGTGAAAATCTTAAAGCGGTTCACAGAATACATCTACTAAGTTTCAATGGTATAGCTCTTATAGTTTCCGAAAAAAGTGGCTGTGACATACGGACGGACAGACAGACAGACAGACATGACGAATCTATAAGGGTTCCGTTTTTTGCCATTTGGCTACGGAACCCTAAAAACCGCATCAAAATCGGTCCATTTGCTGAGGAGCTACGATGCCCCAGACACACAGGCACCTCAAACTTATAACACTCCTCTTTTCCGTCGGGGGTAAAAAAAAAATAGTCTTAATATTGACAGTAGTGCACAGTTACAACCGATCAAGATGAAAACAAGACTACTCTATCTGAAAATTGGAATAAAATAGAAATCTACGAGAAGTCGCTGTTAGGTAAATAACATTAATGTATTATAATCGTTTTCCTTGTAAATGTATATGACTTGTTTGTACAAATATAGCCCGCAAACAACACACGAAGAGGCTAATTGGTGATGCAGTTTTAGTTAAGTCCAAACAATAAAGCCTTGAAATATACATACACTCAAAAACACATAACCTCTTACTGGCTCAGTAGGATAAAAAAAAATGAAACAAGATTTTCAGGATGGTGAAAAACAGGAACAGAACATGTTATTAAAGTGTTTCGGTTGGTACCTAAAACGGTGACTACGGCTTTTCTTTTTGTTATATATTTTTTTTATTTAAATGCTTGGTGTTAAATCACTATGTTTCTATACTTCTTTACGTGAAGCCCTTTCAAATGATACCAAACACGTCGTATTTATCTTTTTTTACCCACTTTTTGTCCACTAGAGGACGCCACATTGAATTTTGTTGATATTTTTCGTTAAGTACCTACCAGTGAAGCCCTTTCAAATGATAATATCAAACACGGTGTATTTATCTTAACATTTTTTAACACATTACTTTCTGCCCGCTACAGGGCGTTACTTTAAATTTGACAAATATTTTGGAAATGTACAAGTTAAGCCCTTCCAAATGATACTAAACACGGCGTATTTATCTTAATTTTAATTTTTAACACATTCCCGCTAGAGGGCGCCATAACGAGTTTTGTGACACGTCACGTAGCCTATGTTCAGCAGACGATTAGGACGGTTCTAACGATACCTCATATGAAACGAACAAAACAATTTTTAAGACAAATCTAAATAAGCCGAAACTGAATGGATTTATTAATACATATTCCAAGGTCATGTCTCTTACCTCCAACCTCCATCATCAGACTAGTATGATAGCGCCAGCATATAGGGACATGAGTATTTCAAACATTAGGTCACATAATTATATATTGTGTTAATTAGCAATGTATACATCCATTAAGTGTTTAAGATCCCAGCCACACCCAACAAATGAGCTGATGATCTTGAACCCCTGAACTGATCTTCATAAATTTTATCTAAGAACCATCTCGATAACGTCAGCTTTCAAATAAAAAAAAAACCGCATCAAACTCGGTCCATTCGCTGAGGAGTTACGATGCCACAGACACACAGGCACCTCAAGAACGCACTAGAACCACATTTTAGAATTTTTATTGGTAATTATGCCACCGATGCTGCGATTGTTGTGGCAACGTACGGGGCTCAAAAAAATAAAGAGTTTACCGTTGCAGCGAAAAGAAGTAGAAAGGTCGATTATTACCAACTGTGGAATAAAACATACACATACAAATGGTATTTTTTATTGTTTTCTTCGATAAAATTAATTTAAAGATTGAATACGATGCATTTAATTAATTCGTGCTTATAGTTAACCTGAATATTTACTATAATTAAAATGATCTTAAGTAGTACGGACTCTACGTTAGCTAACGATAGGCATACAAATATTTAAAACTTAATTAGCTTAGATTATTATAGTAAAAAGAATTGATTTAACACGAAACAGTTATATAATTTCTGCCTGATCAAGAAAAATTTGCTTGAATCCTGCGGCGTGGCCCCAAACCAATCTTTTGAAGTTTTCGTTTCGAGTGTAAGCAAAAATTAACTTAGCGGTGGTCTTTGATGGTAAATGACATAAAATTATTACTGACAACTGACAACAAAAATATATTTAAATGTCAAAACATTTAAATAAGTAAATTCACTGTTTAATCATATATGACTAACTAAGTATTCAAGAACTCTGTAATAGGCCTCAAAATTCAAAAGCTTTTACTGCCAATCTTTAATTTCTTAGCCAATTTTCTACTCTAGTGCGAGCGAAGCTTTTGATAGCAGCTTGTAAAAATATAAATGAATTCTATACAAACACTTATAAGTAATAATATTTTTTATACGAATATTACCGTATTAGTTTTTATCATGTTTAAAAGCATCATTTTAATGGCGTTATTTAGCTTACCAGCAAAATTATTCTAATCCTTTATACATATAAATCAGTCAGTCGGCTATCAGGTTCACCAATAATTACTTCCTGCACATTAATATCTTTATTCTTAGCCCTTACTGATGCAAACCATTCATTATTTTTTTTAACATAAAACTCTCGCCATATTTTACGATTACTCCTTAAAGATATGAAAAAAAAATTGAATGCTATGATATTCAAACCATGCAATATTATTTGCAGAAGCATGACACAGCCTTTAAAATTTCTGTGGGTACGCCATATAAATTTTATAACAAACATTGCAACCAATAAAATATCACTAGATACAAATATAAGAGTTGCTAAATATAAACGATGCCAGTTTATCGCAGCTGTACGTGTGCGAGATTTAAAACTACGACAAATTGATAATACAATTACTAAATAAAAGACACAGTTTACCATTAACGGTAAAATTAGACTCATTAATCTCATGATAAGCCATGCATTGAACGTTGCTAAATATCTACATGCATAAAAAGATATACTTGATGTTGTCAAAGCCAAAATCCAACCAAAGAAAGCACTTTTAAGAAACCTCTTTTTAATGTGCCTACTGAAAACTTTTACAAAATCTACATACAACATATGGCATATGACAACCAACCAATGATTCTTCACTGTTGACAAGCAGTATAAAATTAAATTAAAAATAATCCATAATGTTGTTGATCCACTTTTATGTGAAAGAAATCTGTTATTGTAAATGTAGATAGTATAAACAGTCTCAAGCAAAACGTTTGCGAAAATGGTGTTGAGGAAAACATAATTTTTGTAATTGCGAAATTTTTTAATGATGCACCATGATGCTGCTCCAAATACAAACGTTAATAATGTTGGCACAAATATAATGTAATTTAATGTGGATTCAATAAAAAATGCTTTCTGACATGTTTGAGTAACAATCACTGAAAACTCTTTATGAATAATTTCATCACTGGTATCATTAGACATCGTGAATGGCTCTTGTTCAGTTTGGCTTAAATCACTTTAAGTAAGTTAAAAAATATTTCTAATAGTATATAGTAGAATAGTTGACTAGTTTATTAATGGTCAGTCATCACTGTGTTATGGGTCGTGAAAAGACAAAAATCTTACAAATAGTCTTGCTGCAGAACAGATGCTTGATGAGGCCGAAAGGTTCTGGGTGATGACTTCTTATCGTCAGACAGCGTTGGAAAATTTCCCACTGTAGACTGATACCCTTGTGAAAGCAGCTAGTATCCGTTGGATGCAAGCCGCATAGGACCGGTTGATGTAGTGATACTTGACAGGCTTATGAGCAGCAGGCCTATGATCTAGAAGCACTTGATGACCCTTTTACACGTCAAAACACAAGTCTTTTTCACAGTTTAGATTGCAGCACTTTGTATTCATTAAAGTTTTTAAATAACTATTCTTAATATCAATTCATATTATTCGAATTAAATGGCACTGCAGTTCAAAACAAAGGTGTTGTTTCAGAAGTTGTTGAAATGCTATTAATTAGTACATACCTCAATAACAAACGTAGGTTAACTTAAATAAAACCAGGCAAAAGCGAATCAGACTCGTGCATCAAGGATTCCGCACAAGCTAACCTATGTGAATAGTTAGATTCACGAATCGCGGCTCGAAAATTTTTCTGAATCGCAAAAATTAATCATTTGTGATGTTAATGCAGATTGACTTTTGCTAAGCTTGCTTGATACCAAATTTGAGAATTTTTGATCGATTGGAAGTGCCCTTTAGGTTTTGATTTTCTTGCCAGTGTCAAAATACATAAGTTTTTCGCTGATCTAAGGAGTAGCAGATATAAGTATTTAATATTAATTTCAACTTAATACATCATCAAAAGAGCTTTGATAGAAGGACAATGATCAAGAAGTGATTCTATAAGTGATCCGTTTTTGCCGATTGATATACGAAACCCTAAATAAGGAGGAAAATTTATTTAATGTAACGTTTGAGAGCATCCAAACGCAATGACGGAAAAGATATATTAACTTGTGTTCGTCATATGATGAGTAAATATGTAATTAAACCTAAGTACGCAGTTGTTAATTCAGTACATCTAGTTTATAATAATAATAATTATTTATTTCAGGCTACTATGGCCGATAGACACTTTACATAAAATAATCTTAAAAATAATAAATTAATACAAATGAATAACGTCTACTTATTTATTTAACTATTGCACACGAAGTGACGGCGTCGTGTTCCGATGCGAGGTCGGTACTCTTCCACGAAATTGTCGATACACGACACCTTTCGGCCAAAACTCTCCTTTGAGGAAGGTGTCCAAATGATGAGTCGGCACCCGCACCACAAATGACTTGAAATCTCTCGTCCATGTAGTCTGGAAAAATATTCATCTTTTTACTAAAATATGTGTGTGACAGGCACAATTTTAACACTAGAAATAAAGACAAGTTAGATCAACCTCGATTCAGATTGGCTTAAGTATCTAGTTCTTTTATGGGGTACTGTGTAAAATTTTATAATAAAGTTCCACTTGAAATTCTCCAATTAAACGAGTCAAAATTTAAAACATGCATAAAACGCACGCTATGTAGGCAAGCATATTATAAATTGGAAGATTATCTACTCGATAAAAATGCTTTGCGAAATGCCGGTCCTGCTCCACAGTCAGTCTTTTTTAGCTACTAATTAGTCGTATTTTTTATTTAACTATATATATTGGAAGAGATGCTGCTGGACTTTTCCTATTGTTGTTTTCGGATATTTTTTTTTAAATTATATTTGTTTATTTCAATAGAACTTATGATTTATTGCCTGTTACATTTGGAAATAATAGCATTGTATAATGTAGAAGCACTTTTTTTCCAATTTTGTGAATGTGAAGTACGATGGAGCATTTTTATTTGGTTACAATTGGTTTGACACTACGAGCATGGCAGTTGAGAGATTGTCATGCTCACTAAAATGTCTCGCTGATGGTGGCATGTGTTATTGGGTCATTTGGCTCCCTTCAAAATGGTTGAGCTAAGTGGGGCTGATGCATGTGTCATGCTCGTGAACGGGCGCCGTCAGTTGAGACTGGTCATCTCTTAGCTGCCAGTGACTTATTCAATTTCTATTTTTATTGTTACCATTATTATTTAATTTTTATCGCTTATCTTCATTGTGTTCACATAATAGAAGCAAAAAAGAAATATGTAACGATGATTAATGTAACTCAATACGATTTAAAAGAGTGTCCATGGAGTTTCTTGCACGTTCTTCTCCATAGAGACCTACTCTTTGGAACGTGCAATTTAGCTTCACTTGTTTGACTGACCGACATTTTGACAAATCAAAAGTCCCTGTAACTGGTCTATTTGAAATAAACGTTTCTGATTTCTGATTTTTGAATGCCAACAGCTCGTTGGCTATGAGTGGTTGACTCATAGCGACGTAAAACGGGCAACGGCTACTGCCACGCAACACGCGAATATAAAATTCGTATCGAGCAGAGCAAACACGTCGTTTATCAACGACATGTCCACATCAACCACATAACAGTACCGAGAACACTTAAAAGCTAGAAAAGCATACTTTTGGCCATCTTAGAGCCACCACCAAAGAAAGAATCAAGCTGTAGGAAGAACATCCACCATCATCCGTCTTCTTCAAAGCCCTGAAATATATTAGATTCAGAGTTATATGCCATCACTGGCAACACACAAAAAGATGTTTGGTATGTGTTGCGTTGTTTAGATTTAAAACACTCGCCAACATGTTCGGTCACAAAATAGATAGGTACAGAAGACAATCTCATGTATGTACTTCACTTTTTATACCTACGCTCGGTGGACACACACTAATGAGTGTTTGAGCCGGAACTGTTCGACGAGTGGTCCGAGGCGTTCGAGATATCGTGTCCATGAGCGGTGTCTATGTGTGCGTTGCTCGAGCGCACTTTGTATGTAGATATTTATTTTGTGGTTCGGGGGTTAGAAAACGCGTTTTCCAACCAAGAGCGTGGTCATGTTGTGTCGATAGGTATGTACAGAAATGGGATGGATATAGGATAACGTTGCAACCAACGTCCAGCCAACAAATGAATCTATCGCTCATAGAAACAGCGTAATAACTTACTCGTCCAATAAGTAACACAAATATGTGTATAATAGTCTTTTATTATCCTCATTGCATATTATCTGTTGACTGGCCTGTTGGTCTAGTGGTTAGTGGCCTAGCTGCTATGCCGGAGGTCGTGGGTTCGATTCCCACCCAGGACAAATGTTTATGTGATGAGCATGATCATTTGTCCTGTGTCTGGGTGTAATTTATCTGTAATATGTATGTATTTAGAAATATATAAGTATGTTTATCAGTTGTCTAGTACCCATAACATAAGCTCTGCTTAGCTTGGGACTAGACGGCGTTGTGTGTTAGTTGTGGAATATTATTATTGTCTCCTTTATTTTTCTTAAATTACATATTTTTGATATTTTTAAATATTTTTCATGTATAAAAATAAAAAAATAAATAAAAAACATTTAAAAATATAAAATCAGTAGTCCACCGATGTCGGGAGAAGGGTCCAAGCTACCGGTGGTTAGGGCTCCAGAGACAGGAACTTCCTCACAATGCGAGCCGTATCGAGGAGTACTGCCTTTTGTATCTGGCCCTTGATCCAACCGCGCAACGACAGCTTCGACAGATGGTCGTCGAAGCTTTTGGCAATAAGACCATTGGCGGTTACGACAATCGGCACAATGACAGCCGAGTCCACACTCCACATGTCGACAACCTCGTGTGCTAAGTCAAGATATTTCATTTGTTTCTCTTTCTCAGCTTTCACGAGATTCTCGTCATGCGGGATGGTGATATCGACTATCATTGCACGGCGCGCTGATCGGTCTATCACCACTATATCCGGCTTATTGGCTACAATAGTCCGGTCAGTAATGATAGACCGATCCCAGTACAAAGTGACATGGTCATTTTCGAGACTGTTTTAACATTATTATTAAATGTTAAAACAAATAAACTTACCTTGTTTTGAGAGTTCCGTAACAAAAAGAAAAATATAACCCTTATAGTGTTTCTTTATTGTCCGTCTGTATGTTTGTCAAGACCTTTTATCTCGGGAATGAAACCGTAAAGATTTTGAGTTGAAATTAAAACCATATACTTACATCTACGGTCCCTTGAAGCCCTGAAAAAAATCAACCTTTTGAGTTAACAAAAAAACAAAGATACGACTGTTAATGACGCAAAAAAACGTATATTTCGACATTCTCAAGGGAATCAAAATTCATAGGGCACTTCCTGTTGACCTCGGATCCTATTTGGCATGGAGCAAGGTCTCATAGCACAAGTACAGGAAAAAATCTGGTAACTTTTTTGTAATTACGTCACAAAAAAATCTCTCTCTAACTCTTCTCTTTTTCATCTTCGTATCTCAATTCGGGAAACTGTTTTCAAGTTTGTAAGTTTCTACGGAACCTTCAGTGCGTCAGTCCGCTTCGCACTTGTTCAATTTTTTAATTGTGCTAACTATAATAATATGATTTTATTAATATATAGTAATATTTATTATTATTATATAAGTTTTATAATTATATATAATTATAAAGCTAAAGAGTTCGTTTGTTTGTTTGATCGCCATAATCGCAAGAAATATTACTCCGATTTGAAAAATTCTTTCAGAGTTATATAGCCTATTTACCGAAAAGGATATGGAATCACGAACGAAGTCGCCGACTAATTAATAACTCTGTAATTATAAATTGAACAAATCCTAGTAGAAAAGCTAGTGGAAATATTATCGACCTCTGTAAGGGCGAAGTCGCGGGCAAAAGTAATTAATGAGATAATTTTAAAAGCATTGTAGTTTTATTACTTACAAATAGTGAATCATTGCCTATTTCAGAAGCAACGTCTTTTTTAAATGGCAGTGGCATTTAATTTACATTTCGAGAATAGCTCTCCAATTAAAATTAACAATAGTTATTTTAAAACTTAAACGAACAAAGTTTTTTAATTTAAACTGTAAAAGTAACAAGTGTTACATTATCATCCACATAGAAATATATTGATTGCAGTCTAACTTGTTGCTGGGAGGCCATCCTACGCTGCGTCTTTCAATGCGCGATCACCAGTCCAGAATCCTTCGGCTTCCTTCTCGACTATCTTGTCGACCATCTATTCTGCAGCAAGACTATTTGTAATAATAGTGGGGATTGAACATACTCGTAAATAAACTGCTGAAATATCAATAAACATTTTTAAATTTACTTGAAATAAAGTGATTCAAAATTTAACTGAGCTGGAACCAATCACCATGACTTATAATGACAATAGTGATGAAATTATTCGTGTAGAGTTTTCAGTGATTGTTGATCAAACATGTCAGATAACACATATAATTGAATCCATATTCCTCTTTCAATCCATATAATTGAATCCATATTCCTCTTTCAATCGATATAATTGAACCCATATTCCTCTTCAACGGCTCAACATTAATTGTGACGTTATTGTTTTAACAGAACGCTGGCTTGCCGAGAAATGTAATATACCACTGATCACAGGATATAAGATGTACAAAAGTGATAACGCATCTGCTCAGGACTACCTCAACCTATGCGCATATCATGGCTTGCTCCCCGCACATAGATTTCCTACGCATCATAGTGGCTCCTGCTTGGACCATATCATACTTAAATCAAATTTCCCTTCACTTGCACTTATTATTAACTCTACAATAACGAATCACAATGCTGTCCTACTAACACTAAATTGTAATTTACCTAAACAGAACACTCGCGTAGTTTCGAAATTGAATATAAATAAACTTGAAGAAGACTTATGCATCATCAACTTCGATTCAGCCTATAATTCTACTGACCTATTGTATAATAGAAAATGTACGTCATGCAATTCAGAAAAATACTGCCCTGTAGCAGTTGAGCAAAAAAAATTGCAACATAAAATCCTGGATCACAACAGGTCTTATCCGCTGTATGAAACACCAAGATATGCTGCACATGAAATCTAAATCTCATCCAGATAATACAGCCCTCCAACTGTCGTATAAAAGATATCGTAATTTTTGTAATAATCTTTTTAAAAAAGGTTAAAAGCAACTACGATAAAACTTCACTGGATAAGGCTGGAACAAATAGTAAAAAGACCTGGAAATATATTAAACATGTAACTTTTTCCTCAAAACAAAATGAGTCATCTTTAAATTTATTACAAGCGCAATCGTCACAGCTGACGTCTGCTAACATAGTTAATATTTTTTTTTTAACGTTGGAATGTGTCTGGCGGAAAAAAATAACCGGGGTCAATCTCCTTATCAAGTGAAAACTTCTACCACGGATATTTCCACTCTATCATCTTTTGCCTTGCTAGATACTGATGAGACAGAGGTAGAAAATATAATCATGTCCTTGAAAGATGAATGTGCAGTTGGGTGGGATGAAATCCTAACTGATATTATAAATGTGAAAGTGTGGATGTTTGGATGTTTGTTACTTAATCACGCAAAAACGGCTTATCGGATTTGGATGAAATTTGGCATGCATATGGCCTTTGGCATGGAAAAGAACATAGGCTACCTTTTATCTCGATTCCTTGAGTACCTAATGTCACGTGGGCGAAGCCGCGGGCAAAAGCTAGTATCAAATAAAATTGTTAAACATTTCAGGAATATTTTAGTACCTCCACTGACTTACATTTTTCGTATGTATTTATCCTTAGGTATTTTTCCAAAAAGCAGTTGCCATCCCTATTCATAAATCAGGCAGTAAAGAACAAGTAACAAATTACAGACCTATTTCTCTACTGCCTTGTAAGTCCAATATATTGGAAAAAAATATAAATAAGAGGTTATTCAAATATCTAGAGGACAAATCAATTTTTTATCGGAGCGTCAGTTTGGTTTTAGACCTAAAATTTCAACTGCCGATGCCGTCAGTGAGATGATGTATCATCTCACTGACTTTCTAGCACAAGAACTTGATAAGGGTAACCATACAGTAGGTTTTTTTCTGGACCTTGCCAAGGCTTTTGACACAATATCTATTCCTACTCTATTATGCAAGCTTGAGACAGTAGGTATCAAAGGTAGCCAGCTAAAACTCTTCAAAAGTTACTTAGAAGACCGTACTCAGTGCGTTAAAATTGGCAATGTTCTCAGCGCGGACCTAAAAGCACGTCTTTTGGTGTTCCCCAAGGAAGTGTATTAGGGCCCACTTCGTTTTTGATATACATAAACGACTTTTGCAATCTAAAACTAAAGCACGGCATAGCAATATCTTACGCTGATGACACTGCTCTTCTTTTTTCGGCCGAATCGGAACATAAAGTCCACAAGCTTGCGCAAGACGGCTTCAATATTGTAAATAAATGGCTTCAGCACAACTCATTAATCCTAAATACAGACAAAACTAATTATATAAAGTTTTCCGTACGCAAACCCACTTCTAATAATTCCTCAACGCTTTATGCTCATTGTTGCACAGCCCCTGCTGAATGCCTGCTTATGTGTCCTAATATTAATAAGATTAACAAAATAAAATAATAGATGAGACCCTTACGTTCAAACAACATATGGAAGTCTTAAATAATAGAGTTCGTATGCTGATATTTGTATTTAAACAGTTGCGATATATTGCGGACCCAAAAATAATTAAGCAAGTTTACTTTCCTCTATTTCAGTCAATTTTAACATACTGCATTACTCCATGGGGTGGAGCAGGTAAAACTTTATTACTTCCAATCGAAAGAGCCCAAAGAGCGTTTCTCAAGGTGTCTACTTGCCGCCCTTTCCTATTTCCCACTGACCTCCTCTACAAAACTTGTGAAGTGCTAACAGTCCGGCAGTTATTTATAATGAGCATTGTACTAAACCAACACACAGCCCTCCGCTTCAGCACTGAACTTACTAAAAAGAGACGGAAAGATATAGTTTGTCCCACAAACAACACAAAACATGCATTTACATCCAGATTTTTTGTGTTTCTGGGACCACTACTCTACAATAGACTTATTGCAAAGGCAAATATTTATTCCCTAAATTATGCAAATTGCAAGAAAACCCTCAAGGAAACACTACAAAGTTTGTCATATGAAGATACAGAGAAGTTATTAGTTGTACTCAAATAAAGGTTAATTTCACATTTTTTTAGGGTTCCGTAGCCAAATGGCAAAAAATGGAACCCTTATAGATTCGTCATGTCTGTCTGTCTGTCTGTCTGTCTATCTGTCTGTCTGTCTGTATGTCTGTCGGTCTGTCCGTCCGTATGTCACAGCCACTTTTTTCTAACTATAAGAGCTATACTGTTGAAACTTTGTAAGTAGATGTATTCTGTGAACCGCATTAAGATTTTCACACAAAAATAGAAAAAAAGCAATAAATTTTGGGGGTCCCCAAACATAGAACTGAAACTCAAATATTTTTTTTTCATCAAACCCATGCGTGTAAGGTATCTATGGATAGGTCTTCAAAAATGATATTGAGGTTTCTAATATCATTTTTTTCTAAACTGAATAGTTTGCGCGAGAGACACTTCCAAAGTGGTAAAATGTATGTCCTCCCCCCCTCTAACTTCTAAAATAAGAGAATGATAAAACTAAAAAAAATATATGATGTACATTACTATAAAAAACTACCAACGAAAATTAGTTTGAACGAAATCTAGTAAGTAATTTTTTTTTAATGCGTCATAAATCGAAAAAAATACAATATAACTTATATATATATAATTTTGATCGATGTTTTAATAAAACATCGATCAAAGTTACAACACATTACAAGAACTTTTAAATTATGTTACTTGCTGCTACGGAACCCTTCATGGGCGAGTCCGACTCGCACTTGGCCGGTTTTTATGATTAGTTAGCTTAGTTAATATATGTACAAAGATTTCAGCAAGTAAGATTTTTATACTGTTTACACCTTTTACGTACCTATTAGTCGACTATTTTACTTTTTGTTATATAGTTACTGTGATTATTTTAGTTATTTTACCTTCTCTCGCCTTTTTTTTTATGGTGGGAAAAATCATGCATTGACATACCCCGCCCTTGGGCGGAGCGGGAGATAGTGTCAGACTCTTACTGACTAAAAGACCCACCCCGTTCCTTCTAGCTTTCATACCGGGGCTCGAGCGCCCTTTCGGATAACCCTGGCCCCAGTAGGCTTCGACCCGGCTGGGTCCCTGCTGTTGCTGACAACTCCTTGAGGCGCGTGGGAACAGTGCGCGCCGTCGACGACTTGGGCTTGGTCCGGAAAGTTACCGGACGGCCGGACAGCGAGCTACCCATTGCTCACTGTCCGCAAGCCCGCGTCTACGTTGGCCGGAAATCGGGATCAGAATCCCGGCGATGGCGGCGGCGATAACGCCGTTGCCTGATGCGTTCGGCCTCCCCCTTGGCGAGCATTACTGCTTCGCAGAAGTCGGCGACCGCCTGCCACTCCTCCTCGCTCCGGACCATGGCCTCAACCAAAGCCCGGCGCGAGAGGTCTCTGCCGCCGATCCCCCACGAGGGCACGGCGATGCTCCGCCCAAACAGGGCACACCTCGACTGTGTGCTCCACCGTGTCCTCCGGGCGTTCCGCACAGTGGCGACACCCGGGCGCACCTTCTCTCGCCTGAAACACAGGATGTCCTAGTTCAGGCATATAACACATAGAATTAAGAAAAAATGTATTTACTGTATTACTTTATATTTTTTTCGTTTTATTTATTTTTATTATTCGTTAATTCATTTAACTTAACAAATAAATTATATTTTTAAATATTTAAATAAAAAATAAAAAAAAACATTTAAAAATATAAAAAATAGTGTTCCACCGGTATCGGGAACAGGTCCAAGCTACCGGCGCGCGGTCAGGGCTCTAGAGAAAGGAACCTCCTAACTATACGAGCCGTGTCCAGGAGTACAGCTTTCTGAATCAAGCTCTTGATCCAGTCGCCTAATGAGAGCCTCCTAAGGTGTTGGTCGAGGCTCTTGGCTATTAAGTCATTGGCTGACACGACTATCGGTACAATGATCGCTGAATCCACTTCCAACATGTCGACAACCTCGCGAGCCAAGTCAATATACTTTATTTGTTTATCTTTCTCGGCTTTCGCGAGGTTCTCGTCATGCGGAACGGATATGTCAACAATCATTGTACGCCTCTCGCTTATACATTATTATTCCTTTATTATCTATTTTAACATATTAATTACATTTTTAAATATTCCTTAAATAAAAAAATATTAAAAAAAAAAAAAACATTTAAAAATATAAAAAATAGTGTCCCACCGGTATCGGGAATAGGGTCCAAGCTACCGGCGGTCAGGGCTCCAGAGAAAGGAACCTCCTGACTATACGGGCCGTGTCCAGAAGTACCGCTTTCTGAATCAAGCCCTTGATCCAGCCGCCTAACGAGAGCCTCCTAAGGTGTTGGTCGAGGCTCTTGGCAATTAAGCCATTGGCTGAAACGACTATCGGTACAATAATCGCTGAATCCAATTCCCACATGTCGACAACCTCGCGAGCCAAGTCAATATACTTGATTTGTTTATCTTTCTCGGCTTTCGCGAGGTTCTCGTCATGCGGAACGGATATGTCAACAATCATTGCACGCCTCTCGCTTCGGTCCACCACCACTATATCAGGCTTATTGGCTACAATAGTCCTGTCAGTGATGATGGACCGATCCCAGTACAACGTGATATCGCCACTATCGAGAACTGGGTCGGGCACATACCTGTAGTATGGCACCTCCGATTCCACAAGAGAGTACTTCAGAGCAAGTTGCTGATGGATAATCCTGGCTACAAGGTTGTGTCTATGCAAGTATTCTCCGTTAGCTAGACGAGAACAACCAGAGATAATGTGGCGGATTGATTCACCCGGTCGGTGACATGCCCGACATATGTCAACCGTGCCGTCCTTCACAATAAATCTCCGGTAGTTATTCGTCATGATAACTTCGTCCATAATTGCACATACAAAACCTTCGGTTTCCCCAAAGAGGTCACCGACGCGCAGCCAGGCTACGGACGCTAGTTGGTCTACATCGGGCCCATGAAGGGCCCGGAAAAAGCGTCCGTGAAGTTCCTTACTCTGCCATACTTCCCTGCGTACGCTAGTGTCAAGCACTACAGGTTTGTGCCAGTTCTCGTTAGCCAAGGAGAGCGGGGTGAGTCCCTTGTCCACTGCTACTACATCCCGATGCATACCCCCGTCGGCGGCTAGGAAGTATTCCCTGAGACTGCATACCTCGCGATTGTGCAGGGACTTAGCATTTAAAAAGCCTCGACCCCCACACTTCCGCGGGATATACAGTCTCATTACCGACGACCGAGGGTGATGCATTCGATATGCAGTCAGCAGTGTACGAACTCTCCTATCCAGGGCGTCAAGTTCCGTTTGAGTCCATTTGAGTACACCGAAAGCGTACATCAATACCGGCATGACCCAACCGTTGAAGGCACGCACCTTGTTTCCACCTGACAGAAGGCTGTTAAGTACCTTCTTCAGGCGGCCAAAGAAGCGCTCCCTCAACGATTGCTTCATGTCAGTGGCATTGATGCCTAACGCTTCCGACATACCCAAATACTTGTAGGTTTCGGTTGGAGAGAGGGATCTCAGGTGTATGGAATCCGAGAGTTGGATACCCACGGATTCCACAATCTCCCCTCGCTTTATATGCATGACCGCACATTTGTCCACACCAAACTCCATCCTGATGGCACTACTGAAGGTTTCCGTTACCTTCAGTAAGTCCATCAGTTGCAGATTGTTGGGGGCAAAGAGCTTCAAGTCATCCATATAAAGAAGGTGAGATATAACCTGACCACCTCTCTTCAACCGATAGCCTAGTCTCAGGATTCTCCAGCAATGTGCTCAGAGGATTCAAAGCTAGGCAGAACCAAAGCGGACTCAAACTGTCACCCTGGAATATACCTCGCTCAATCCTTACCGGTTCGCTGTTCCTCTGGATATTTCGACATCCTGGATAGCGTCCTCCATTGCCTCATACATGACATCAGGAAGGTGCGAAGAGTTGCATCAACTTTATACAACTCCAGCACCCTCATGAGCCATGTATGAGGAACTGAGTCATAGGCCTTCTTATAGTCTATCCAACATGTCGACAGATCCTTTCGGGAACGCCGAACCTGTTGGCTAATGGCCATATCGATGAGGAGTAGCTCCTTCGTACCGCGGGACCCATTCCTACATCCATTTTGAGAGGCAGACATGATAGTGTTATTATCAACATGGTGGTTAATCTTTGCTCTTAAAATGGATGTAAGAACCTTATAAACTGTCGGCAGACACGTAATCGGCCGATAGTTTTTGGGTTCCGCGGTGCTACCGGATTTGTGGAGCAGGTGGGTAACTCCTGTTGTAAGAAACTCGGGTAGCGAGCCAGACTCTAAGGCGGCCTGATACTGAGATGCCAAACGAGCGTGCGACCTTTGCAACCACTTTATCCAGAAGTTGTGCAGTCCGTCCGGCCCTGGAGATTTCCAATTAGGCAACGGACGGACTGCACGGGCCACATCTTGGGGGCTGATAGTGATTGCCCCCATTTCTGGTATCGATTCGCACGCTCGTTTGACCTCTCGAGTCCAACTACCTTCAGTATGACTGACAGGCACCGACCAGATGTTGCGCCAGAACGAACACATGGCGTCATCATCCGGAAGGCGCGTGTCAGTCACACCTTGGTCCGGTCGCTCCCAAGCCCTGTATACCCACCTTTCATTACTCCGGAATGTGCTATTCTGGATGTACCGTTCAACCCGCCGCTTATACCTTCGTATACGGTTTGCCCATGCATACACCTTCTGCTTCAGGAAGTCGATGCGCTCTGTGACACGGGACATATAGTCTCGGGGGCTGATGTCAGTCCCCGAAAACGCCCGCCTCACAAAGCGCATCACTCGTGGGCGAGTGTTACCCTCCCTGAAGCAGATTAGTTTGCCAATGAGTACTCTGGCCCCACCAATACGACGCTCGATCCTACACTGCCAGGCCGGCACAGCTGGTTTTGGTCGTGTAGCTACGTCACTGTTCGGAAATTTGACGTGAGCTACACGACATGCCGCTACGGCCGCGCAGTACATGATCGAGTGTGTATCGGTGAGATCTTCGCAGTCATCAAAATAGTTTGACAACTGCGAATCCAGAGCAGCCACCAGCGCCTTATTCTTATTATGCATGGGCAAACGAGGTAAACGCGGCCTAAGCTCAAGCGGCATGTTGCGATACTCCCGAATAGCACACTCCAAAGCACTCCTCAGTTCATTATTGCACTGGGTACTTACGTTAGTGACCGTATCAGTACTCACCTCGTCAGTGTTAAGGGACATGTGGCTGGACTGTGGCACCACAACTGGTACCACAGGTTGCGACGGAGGGGTAATGACACGGTCACTCATTTCCGTTCGGAGGCGATCAAGTACAGTATCGTCCAACATATGATTACGTTGGATGACCCGCACCTGATCCGATAGTCGTTGTGCCGAAACGTTGACGGCTGGCTCAAGCACCTGAAAAAAAGAGAGCATCCGAACACGGTACGCGGTCAGATTGTTTCCTCCCTCTGTAGCCCCATAGTATGCGCGCATGACGTTTTCATTAGTCGATTGCGTCCATCGCATGCGCGGCACACTTCCGCCGGCAGCTGGGACCCTATCAGAGACCGGTGGGCCTCGAGGTCCTAAGCACGCTGGCGGCCGGCGTCCTCCCCGACGACGCGCAGGTGGTGGTGTCGTCGGCGGCGAGTAGTACTCGTCGCTCGAGCTCGACGCAGCTGCCACGGCCGGTGTCACAGCTCTCACCGTGAGGCTAGGTTCCGGCGGCGGCGAGGCGGAGCTGAGCGACGAGGCCGGAGGTGGTGGGCGTGCACGTCGTGCGGCAGCTCTTGTCAACATTATTGTTTTAGCATTGTTGTCGTTTTTATCGCATCAGTTTACAATGTGTGACATGAAATGTCATCTGTCTGGTTTTAAATTTTGTTTTCTTTTCATGTTTTGGGGTTTATTGGTGGAAGAGGAGTTTATATTTGGTTTATTGCTTATTTTGTAGACTTATGGAATAAAAATTTGCAGATTTGCGGTACCGAAAATTAAATTACCGTATTAAAATTTGCATGAACGACACAGCACTTTTGACATCTAGAGTTGCCATTATTATTATTATTATCATCATCAAACATTGCGTTGGATGAAACAACAAGCTTTTAAACTATGCTCCCGATGACGATTGACGAGTTGGGAAAGGCCCTCTTAATACATTATGCTCTACTCATTTCATGACTAACTCAAGTGAATCTTTCCTTTTCGTCATTGCGGTTGCATAGTGCAAAAGGTAAATATATGAGTAGATTTTCCTCGTTTTTTAGGGTTTCGTAACTCAGTCGGCAAAAACGGAACCCTTATAGGGTCTGAAGCGAGTGGAGGTACTAAGCTAAAATTAATAGTAGTGCTGTGAAAAAGTCAAGCTTTTAAGTTAAAACAATTAAAAATATGACCTTCTTTTATGCTGCACTTATTTTTTTTTTATGATACATTAACTTATTCTGCTCTAGACCGGAACAAGAGATTCCCTTCACTGCTCACGGCTCGATCGCCTGGTCGCACTCGTACAGTTCGGCGCAAAGTGCTGACACTAGCGCGATCGCCTAGCGTAGGTTTAAAAAGTGAAGTACATACATGAGATTGACTTCTGCACCTATCTATTTTGTGTGCTCTGCTAAGAGCGCGGGGTGCGCAGGGAGCGCGGGGCAATCAAACAGGGTTTGGGGGCGGGGATTGGTCTAGGATTGGGAATCCAGGTTGACTGGGTGTACATGTCATTGTTGTTTATAGAATAATACCTATTAATAGTTTGCATTATCTATAATACATTCGGAATCGTTTGTCTTGGTATGGTCATGTAAAGAGGAGGGATGAAATGCATGTTACCAAAGAGGTATGAGTATACATGTAGATGGGTGGAGAGGGAGAGGGAGGCCAAAGAAAAGATGGATGGGTTGCGTGAAGAATGTTATGAAAGAAAAGAAAGTTAGTGATAGCATGACGACTGACAGGGTAGAATAGAAGAAAAAAACGTATTGCGCCGACCCCAAATATGACGGGACAAGGGCAAGAAGAAGAAGAAGATCTGTTCATTCACGCGTAAATTACTTCGAGCTTTAAAAAAAAAAATTAATTTTTTAATTTTACTTTACAAGTCAATAGTGTTTCATGCACTGCATCGACCCTCTACGAGATTAACAAGACCAGAATGTAACGTTGTATAAATTACTTTGTACGGAACCCGCGATGCGCGAGTCCGAATCGAACGTGATCGGTTTTACAAGTTGTTGAATATGCTTACGCTTATTGTTGATGCATTAATTCATAGTATTACATTGACTTTTTCTGAAGTAGCACCTTTTTTTGAACGGCAGTGTCATTTAGTTCAAATAATGAGAATTCTTCTTGAATTGACATTAACAACAGTTATATATGTATATTAAAACGTTAAAGAATACAAAGTTTTACAATCTAAACTGTGAACGTGACTTGTGTGTTGAGGTGCAAAATTTTGTTTTAAAAACCTATTTGCAAAATAAATTTCATTTATCATAATAATTATACTGTGTGCCACATTATCATCCAGATCGTAAGACTTATCATCTGGTCATAGGCCTTCCTCAAGTATCTCTACATCGACTGTCCTGTGCGTCTCGCATCCAGCGGATTCCTGCGGTATTCACTGTGGGAGAACATAGCGCTTCGTCTTTCGGTACGCAGTCACCACTTCAGGACCTTTCGACCTCATCGACCACCTGTTCTGCCGTATCACTAAATCGACCGGTCCTGCGCGTCTCGCATCCAGTGGATTCCTACTGCATTCTCCGTGGAAGAAATTTCAAGAACAAGAACTTACCAGTACGCGGTCGGCACTCCAGTACCTTTCGGCTCCATCGACCATCTGTTCTGCAGCCAGACTGTTTGTCAGATTTTTTACTTTTGACGACCCGTAATACATGGAGGATTGTTCATAAACAAAGTAGTAAACTAGCTTGAAATTACTGAGCAAGAGCCATTTGCCATGTCTTATAGTAATACTAGTGATGAAGTTCATGACGAGTTTTCAGTGAATATTGTTCAAAAATGTCACAAAACATTTTTTATTGAATCCATATTAAACTACATTATATTGGTAACAACACTACCAACCTTTATATTTGGAGCAGCATCATGGTGCATCATAAGAAAATTTCGCAATTACAAAAATTTTGTTTTGCTCAACACCATTTTCGCAAACGTTTTGCTTGATACAATTTATACTATCTACATTCAAAATAACAGATTTCTTTTGCAAAAAAATGGCAAAAAACCCTGGCTAACTTTTAATTTAATTTTATACTACTTGTTAACAGTGAAGAGTCATTGGTTGGTTGTTATATGCCATATGCTGTACGTAGATATTGTGAAAGTTTTCAATGGACACATTAGAAGGAGGTTTCTTAAAAGTGCTTTCTTTGGTTGGATTGTGGCTTTGATACCAGCAGGTATATCTCTTTGTGCACGTGAGTATTTCTATAATTATGATGAAGGGCATATCTTGCGAGAAATGGGTGTACCTTTGCCTTTGATAGTGAACTGTGTTATTTATTTAGTCATTGTAATTTCAATTAGCCGTAGTTTTAACTCAAACAAACATACAGCTACAGATAATTGGCGTCGTTTATATTTAGCAACACTTATATTTATATCCAGTGATATTTTATTGGTTATAATGTATGTCATAAAAATTATATGGCGTACTTACAGGAGTTTAAATGGCTGTATAGCCATACTTTTGCAAATAATATTGTATGGATTGACTATCATAATATTAAATATTGTTTTCGTCGTTGTAAGGAGTAATCGAGAAATATGGCGGGAGTTTTATGTTAAAAAAATAAATGACAGGTTTTTATCAGTAAGGTCTAGTAATAACGATATCGCTTTGCAGCAAGTAAAAACTGTTGATGGACAATCGATGAATTTGAATGTATAAATGTTTCAAATAATATTGCAGATTGACTGACGCCATAAGTATCGTTATTTTCTTGTTAAAATTGTAATAGTTTATAAGTGTGTTAGTGTCAAACTATATACTTATGGGATTGTACCAGTATCCCTTCCTCACTCGTCTATTGTTAACGTGACCTTGTTTTTATGCAATCCAACGCAATTTTTATTGAAAAAAACGAATGCGAAAAGAGAGAAATGACGTCTGAAAACTGTTTTAGTATTCAGTAATTCCATCATTTACTCAAACATTTAACTAAACCAGTTCCAGAAAAATTTTGTTTTTTTTAAAACCTTAAAAGTTTTTAAGTTAACGAAGCCATTTAAGCACAATACGAAAGCCGTTTTGAGCATGTTTATGTACTTCAGGATTCAATAGAAAATAATAAAGCTGTATCATCCGCATAGTATTAGACCCATTACTAAGGACTAAACTATGGAGGTCAATAATGTAAATTAAAAATAACGTAGGGCCCAAAACACTTCCTTGCGTTATTCCGAAATAAGAATTGAATTTTCCATTTCAGAAATTGTACACAAAAAAGTAGCGATATTTTAACACATTATTAACGGTCTGTCATATTGAATACCAGAACATAGCCCTCCTTTTATCCCAAGTGTTTCAAGCTTGTGCTGTAATATAAAAAATTAACTTGGTCGAAGCCTTTGGCGAGGTACAGAAAGATCCCAATGGTGTGCATAATTATAATGTATGCCCTTATCTAGTGTCATGCATGTAGTGTATTCGGACAGCTTGTAAAATGTAAACTGTGTAGTTAGTTGATCTTTTGGGTTATTGGAAAGAAATTCAAGATAATCTGTTAATTTACTGTTTATATTTTTTTTTTTTTTTACATTTTTAAGAGGTCTGTTATTACTGGAATGGGTCCATAGTTATTGAAACAATTTTTGTCTCGCGTTTAAATGGCGTAACTATTGATTTTTCAAGCATTTTCATTTTAAAAATTTTATTTTAAAATATATGTGATAATAATTAATGTGACACTGAGTAGTGTTTCGGTAGTAGTAATGTAAGTAATTGTATTGACATTAAATTTTATTTTATTTTGTTATGTTTTATAATTAATTGTATTTATAATTGTAATTAATGTAGTTTTAAGTAATTTCAAATACAATACAAATTGTTCTTGAATAAATGAATTGAATTGAATTGATTAACAAAAATTGAATTGAAAACATTGATAAATTTATTAAGTCTACCAAAGTGCAGGTATATAGGAACTTGAGGCACACACTACTATGTGTAGCTCATGATCAACTTCGTGGTAACCCCGAATAAAGATCGTACTGCCTAAAACCTACTCGAGTTCCTTCAGTTGCTCTTTACGTTCCAAAGTCGCGGTGATTCTTTTGAACAATCTCGCAGCCTGGTGAAGGGGTGCCTTCAGAGGTTGTAAAATCTTATTCGTTCGGTTAATCAACTTGAAAGAGCAATGGGTAACTCGCCGTCCGGCCGTCCGGTAATCGATCGGACCGAGTCCGAGTCGTTGACAGCGCGCTCTTCAAAGAGATGTCACCAAACCGTAGGGGCCCAGAAGGGTCAGTGCCTTTACGACCGCGGGGATTATCTAAAAAGGAAACACGTTGTCCTAGAACGCAAAGAGCAAATGAAGGACCCAGTGCGGTTTAGTCAGTAAAAGTCTGACAAGCCCTCCCGCTCTAACCAGAGTGGGAGAAATCATTGGATGATTTAAATTTTTCCAAAAACGTGGAATATTTGAGTAAATGACGAAATTACAGAATGCCAACAGAGTTTTCAGGCATTGTCTCTCTTTTTTCGCGTTGCTCCTTCATCAAACATTTCGTTGAATGAAACAACAAGCTTTCAGACTATGCTCCCGGTGACGGCCCTCTAAATTGCATTCATACTCATCTTATGACTAACTCAAGTTAATCTTTCGTTTTCGTCATTGCATTTGCGTACTGTCACAGGTTAAACCGACTAAATTTTCCTCGTTTCTTAGGGTTCCGTACCTCAGTCGGCTAAAACGGAACCCTTAAATGATCAGAAGCGCTTGGAAGTACTATGTTAAAATTAATAGTAGTGCTGTGAAAAAGTCAAGCTTCTAAGTTAACACAATTATGGATATGATACTTACAGCCCTTTATGATTTGATAATACTTTTTTAAGTGGGAAATAATCCAAAGACTTATTCCGCTTGAGGGTGGAACGAGAGATTTTGTCAGACTTATGCCAAAAAATTCATAGGTACAACGCGCTGATCCTAGCGCGATCGCCTAGCGTAGGTATAAAAAGTGAAGTACATACATGAAATTAAATTCTGTACCTATATATTTTGTGCTTATAATGCCTAAATTCCACTTTATGTTTCTTCTTTGCCTTGCGTTCCAGAACCACGGGCTTTCCTTTCGAACGGTTACCTGACGGCCGGACGGCGAGCCAGAATTACAATTTCTCTCCATGCCTCCTAGCTCAAGACCATGGCCTTTATCAGGCCTGGTGCGATAGGTTGCTGTTCACCCCCACAAGAACAATGCGATGCTCCGCGGCAAGCGAGGCACACCTCTTACCTACATTTTCGTCGTCGTGGCGTTGTTATTGACTCGTTCATCTATTGTCCACGTAAATAAATTAAATGATTTTAAATTTTCCTTTATATTATACTTTTATGGGCTTCGGACTGTCTAATGGTTTGCATTATTTCATGCGTAGATTAATTCGAGGTTTTAGAAAAGCAGTTATTTTTTTAAATTTTATCTTTACAAATCGATAGTGTTTTTTTCACCGGATCGACGATCCACGGAATTAACACGTCCAAAATGTAACGTTGTATAAGTAACATTGTGCGGAACCCTCGATGCGCGAGTCCGACTCGCACAAGATCGGTTTTTCAAGTTGTTGAATAAATGTTATAAACACTTATTATTGAGGCCTCAATTAATAAATAGTATTTCATCGACTGTTTCTGAAGTAACACCTTGTTTTGATCATTTTGATCGTCAGTGTCATTTAGTTCCAATAATTAAAATCCCTTTTAATTCATTAAACCCCAAGCGAACGCCGGCGTTCGCGCACCTATTGTCTTTCAATTGTGTCTGTAATTATCACTATTGAAAGCTTAAATTGACATTTACAACAGATATGTATATTAAAATTTTAACAAATACAAAGTGTTACAATCTAAACTGTGAACGTGACTTGTGTGTTGACGTACAAAATTGTTTTTTAAAAAACTATTTGCAAAATAAATTTCATTTATCATAATCGTGTGCCACATTGTCATCCACATCGTAAGACTTGTCAGCTGGTCATAGGCCTTCCTCAAGTATCGCTACATCGACCGTCCTGTGCGTCTCGCATCTAGCGGATTCCCGCTGCATTCACCGTGGAAAAACTTTTGAGGCTGCGTCTTCTAGTACGCGGTTGGCACTTCAATACCTTTCGGCTCCATCGACCATCTGTTCTGCAGCCAGACTGTTTGTCAGATTTTTTACTTTTGACAACCCGTAATACAGTGAGGATTGTTCATAAATAAACTAGTAAACGATTCAGAAACACTTTTCATACAAGTTCAACTGAGCAAAAGCCAATTGCCATGTCTTATAGTAATACTATTGATGAAGTTAGTCAGGACAAGTTTTCAGTGACTATTATTCAATCATGCCAGAAAACACTATTTATTGAATCCATATTAAACTACATTATATTGGTAACGACACTACCAACGTTTATATTTGGAGCAGCATCATGGTGCATCATAAGAAAATTTCGCAATTATAAAAATTTTGTTTTCCTCAACACCATTTTCGCAAACGTTTTGCTTGATACAATTTATACTGTCTACCTTTGCAATAACAGATTTCTTTTGGAAAAAAATGGCACAAAACTATGGCTAACTTTTAATTTAATTTTTTACTACTTGTTAACAGTGAAGAGTCATTGGTTGGTTGTTATATGCCATATGCTGTACGTAGATATTGTGAAAGTTTTCAATGGACACATTAGAAGGAGGTTTCTTAAAAGTGCTTTCTTTGGTTGGATTTTGGCTTTGATACCACCAGGTATATCTCTTTGTGCGCGTGAGTATCTATATAATTTTAATGAAGGGAATATCTTGCGAGAAATGAATCTACCTTTGCCTTTGATAGTGAACTGTGTTTTTTATTTAATCATTGTATTTTCAATTAGCCGTAGTTTTAACTCAAACGCACATACAGCTACAAACAACTGGCGTCGTTTATATTGAGCAACTCTTATATTTATATCTAGTGATATTTTATTGGTTTTAATGTTTGTTATAAAATTTATATGGCGTACCTACAGGAGTTTAAATGGCTGTATAGCCATACTTTTGCAAATAATATTATCTGGTTCGAATATCATAATATTGAATATTTTTTTCGTCGCTATAAGGAGTAATCGAGAGATATGGCGTGAGTTTTATGTTAAAAAAATTAATGAAAGGTCTTTATCAGTTAATAACGATACCAATTTGCAGCAAGTTAAAAGTGAACCTGTTGATGGACAATCGATGGATTTGAATGTATAAATGTTTTAAATAGAATTGCTAGTGGCTTACCTCATAAATATAGTTATTTTATTGTTAAAATTGTAATAACTTTCTAAGTGTGTTAGTGTGCGAGAATTATGGGTATTCTGATGAAAATCAATGACTGGATGCTCAATGCAAATTAGTTTTAAATAATTTTCGGTGTGAACAATATATTTTACAAAGAACAAGTGAAGACAAGTGACAAATAGAAGTGTCATATTTTTTCATATAATTTAGGAAGCTTGCAAGAAGGTTTTATCTCCAACATTTCCCCGGGCGTTGAAACCAATGGTTTCAACCAGATTCTGAAGACACAGGCAAAGGGCAGATTCGGTTGAATGCCCGTCGAACGACTCCAGTAGACGTCCGAATGTCAGCTACACGGGCGATACCATCCGTTCCTGGATGAACAGCCACGATCCGTCCAAGTCTCCACTTCAACGGAGGAAGATCGTCTTCCTTGATCACCACCAAGGAGTTCAGCATCAAGCCATCCTTGCAGGAACGCCATTTGGAGCGTTGTTGCAATTCTGCAACATACTCCTTGCTCCATCTGCTCCAGAAATGCTGGCGAAGCTGCTCGATCCTCTGGTAACGAGACAGATAATTGGCAGAGCTATCCTGGTAATCAGGTTGCGGCAAAGAAGTAAGTGGCCGTCCCACAAGAAAATGTCCTGGCGTGAGCGGAGTATAATCTGCAGGATCTGAAGACAACGGCGTCAATGGACGAGAGTTCAAGATGGCTTCAATCTTGGTTAGTGTGGTGTACAGCTCCTCAAAAGTCAAGTTACAATTTCCCAACACTCTCTGAAGGTGATACTTTGCTGACTTGACACCCGCCTCCCAGAGTCCACCGAAATGTGGGGTGTAGGCGGGAATAAAATGGAACCTTATTCCGTCGTTTGCTGCACTTTCACCCAAGGACAAACTATTTAATTTTAAAAATTTGGAAAGGTCGTTGTATGCACCGACAAATGAGGTACCGTTATCGGAAAAAATATCAGCAGGTTTACCTCTCCGAGAAATAAACCGATACAAAGCCAGTAAATAACTATTGCTAGTTAAATCACCAACGAGCTCCAAATGAATGGCCTTGGTTGTGAAACAAATAAAAATAGCGACATACACCTTTACTAACCTACATCCACGGCCCTGGCGACTAGCACACATAATAGGGCCAGCGTAATCAACGCCTGTGCTTTCAAAGGGATAACCTGGACGAAGGCGTTCTCGTGGTAAGTTACCCATTAAGGGAGCTACAACCTTACCCTTCATACGGTGACACAAAACACACTTATGATAACAGGCTTTCGCCAACTTGCGACCTCCTATTGGCCAATAAGTTTCCCTAATGGAAGCTAATAATAATTGTGGGCCAGCATGCATCAGCCTTTTATGCTCAAAATTAAATAATAGTTTAGTGAAATCATGAGTGGACTGTAATAAAATAGGGTGTTTCTTACTATAAGCAAAATTAGAGTTATCGAGACGTCCTCCTACTCGCATTACATTATTATCGTCTAAATAAACATTAAACTTTAGAAGGGCGCTCTTTTTAGGTAAACTCTTTTTGTTCAAAAATAATTGGTATTCAGAAAATGACTGAATCTGACTCTTAATAATGACAAGAGTTAGTGCATCTTGTACCTCATCATGTGACAAGTATTTGGTTTTAGGGTAATGCTTTCTACATGACTTAATAAATCGTAATACGTAGGCAACAGATCGTACGAGCCGTGTGTAATTGGAATAACGCCTAAAATCAATTAAAACTTCAGGTTTCGAATCGTTTACAACATGTAATATGATTTTAGGTCGAGTCTCCGGTAACGATTGTAGTCCTGGGCTCGTAATTTGAGAAGGCCATTCAGACGAATCTAGTTTTAAAAAATCTGGTCCTTTCCACCACAGATCTGACTCCTGCAGATCACTAATATCCATGCCACGAGATATTAGGTCTGCTGGATTTTGATCTGTTGGGACGTGCCTCCAAGTACAGTTACCCGACTTATCCAAAACCTCAGCAACGCGGTTGCGCACAAAGGGCTGAAGTCTGGTAGGCATCATCTGTAACCATCCCAAGACAATGGTTGAATCAGTCCAACAATAAACCCGACTGATCTTCACTCGAAGTGAGCTCATCACCTTCTCGTGAAGACGAGAACCGACTACCGCACCACATAACTCCAGTCGCGGAATTGTCGTAGGCTTGATGGGAGCAACTCGACTCTTTGCCATTAACAAACGAGCCATGTACTCACCCTTAGCATTAACACTGCGAATGTAGACGCAAGCACCGTACGCGGACTCAGACGCGTCTGTGAAAATATGGAGTTCTAACTCCGTAAATGAATTGCAGACTACAAGTCGCGGAATGCGAACATGATTTAAAAGAGGTAAAGATTTAATAATAATCTCCCATTGTTTACAAATCTCATTAGGTAATGGTTGATCCCATGATAATTTATCTAACCACATTTTCTGTAGCAAGATCTTCATAGTAATAACAATAGGACCTAACAGACCTAAGGGATCAAAGATTCGCGCAATAACGGATAACAAGTCACGCTTTGTGTACCTAGTCGAAGATTTAGTCAGACCTATAGGAAACCCTATCTCATCAGTGCCGATATGCCAACAGAGACCAAGCAACTTTTCTGGCTCATTTTGTCCAATGTTCAAATCGTATGACGCAGGGACAGCATTCGACAATAATTGAGAATCATTTGACTTCCACTTTCTCAATGGCATACATGCCGACGCAAGCGCTTTGGTGACTTCAGTGCGAATGAACTTTACTTCATCTAAGTCATCCCCTCCGGTCAGCAAGTCGTCGACATAGAAGTCATGTTGGATGATTTCCGATATCTTAGGGTTCCTACAGTCGAGTCCTACTTGTTTAAGGCATCGTGTCGCAAGGAATGGCGCACTGGCCGTACCGTACGTGACGGTGTTTAATTGATAAACATTAATAGGATCACTAACATTATCACGCCAAACAATCTGTTGTAAATATCTGTCCGACGGGTGGACGACTATTTGTCTATACATCTTCTCCACATCCGCAGATAAAACATACTTGTGGACTCTAAAGCGAAGAAGTATAGACAATAGACCGTCCTGTACGGTTGGCCCAACCATCTGTAGGTCATTAGAGGACACTCCCGTCGAAGTAGAAGCACTAGCGTTGAAAACAACACGAAGTTTGGTCGTGGTACTCGACTCGCGTAAAACTCCCATATGTGGAATAAAATAACCCAAACATAAATTAGGTTTATTAATTTTTGTCATATGACCAAGTAACTCGTATTCTGACAAAAAGTCATGATACATTCTACTAAAGTTCGTCTTAACCTTTAATTTACGCTCTAAAGAATGTAAACAATGTGTGGCTTTATTAAAAGAATTTCCTAAAATTGAAGGATCTTTCTTAAGGGGGATGCGAACACAAAAACGACCATCAGACAATCGTGTCGTATTTGTAACGAAATTGTCTTCACACAATTTCTCTTCAGGCATATAAGAATTGGAAGACTTCGCATTCACCTCCTCTAATTGCCAAAACTTTGTCAATTCTGACTTGAGGTTTTCCCAGTCACCATCGCTGTCGGCAACCATTTTAGACATATTGCACTTTACGTCATTCGTCAGCAGTGAGATAGTATTCTGAGTAATTGGACCGGAAACTATCCATCCTAGACGGGTTTCACATAATATTGGTTTCCCGGTACCTAACTTTAGTCTTTGAGATCCTAACAAATCCCAAAAAAGATCAGCGCCGATTAAAATATCAACATCGGCAGGGTTATAAAAAGTAGGATCAGCTAAAGTAATATTCGAGGGTAAGTCGAAATCAGAAATATTTATCTGACGACACGGAACACTACTCGTAATGAACGGAAGAACAAAACAATTTAGTTCGAATGCAAAGCTATCATCTAATGGCGTACCCTTAACCCGACATATTTTACCTACGTGCGAAGTGACGTTATTGATTCCAAGGATTGATCTATCTACCTGGCTAGTTTTTAAGTTAAGTTTATTGCACAACCTATCTGTTATGAGTGAAGACGTGCTACCACTATCGAGCACCGCGCGAGCGAGATGCACACACCCATTGTGGTCTCCTAATTTGATCAAAGCGGTTGATAACAACACATCTCGTTGCGTATGACCACACGGAGATGCAATGTTTGCGGATAAAGCTACGTTATTCGTTTCAGTCGTAGCAGACAAGTTATTCATCGAATTACCACTAGGTGTATTCGATACAGTGCCATTAGAATGTACGTGAACTAATGTGTTGTGCCTACGTTTGCATAGTTTGCAGCCTGGTTTTTTACATTTGTTAGCATAGTGTCCGGAACGAAAACAGTTAAAACATACCTTATAACTAGGTAATGATTTGAGACGGTCATCGTTACTCAATGCGAGAAACTGTGGACAATTATTTAATGTGTGATCGTTGTTATTACATTTAGGACAAGGTTTAGAAGCTGAGTCAGTGCTAGAATTGATAGGAGATTGTGCTACCATTGACTTGATCTTAGGACCTGATTTACCTGGTGATTGCGAATAATGATTGCGGGGGAGTTCCAGGGTCTCGATGAGGTCGGCTCGATTGCGTAAGAATTGCATAAATGCGTTAAACGTGATTAAGCCATCCTTGTCTATCCTACCTTTGTACTCCTCCCACTCACGATAGGTTTTTTGATCAAGTTTTCGTGTGACAATGTAGATTAAAAGTGTATCCCAGTGTTTCACAGGCTCCCCTAATGACTCTAAAGCTCGCAAGTCTTTATTTAACTGATCGATCAAATTCTTAATGGCAACAGAAGATTCTTTTGTAATTGATTCAATAGTAAATAATGAACTTATATGATTCTGAACCAGTAATCTTTTGTTGTCAAACCGATCACATAACAATGACCATGCCACAGAGTAATTACTTGAAGAAAACTCAATGGATTTGATAACTATAGCAGCTGTTCCCTCAAGTGATGCTCGCAAGTAGTGAAACTTATTGATTGCGTCTATGTCATCATTACAATGAATTAGGCTAGTAAAGGTGTCGCGGAATTCAAGCCAATTACAATATAATCCGCTAAACTTTGGTAACTGAATCGTTGGCAATTTAACCGGCTGCTTTATGCTAACACGAGTACTTTTACAACTTTCCATCGATTTATTATCTTTATTGTAGTCAGTCAGAATATTCTGGGCTCTAGATAAGGTTTTATAATAAATAGACTCAAACTCGGAACGCTGAGAATATTGTAAGTTGATGTCGTCAACAATGCATTCTAGACGTAACTGTACCTCATCATACTGCTCATACAACGCCTCTATCTTGCCCATGCGCAACTGCAACTCGGACACATCACAGCTAGATAGCTCCTTGTCCTTGAATGAGTCCAGAAAATTGAGGAAACTAGTCAAGCGACCTTTGAAGCTGCCTCGCTTCTTAATTAAATCCTTTTCCTCAGACATTCTGGGAGACGAGTGTTGTCAACCTGGCATTGATACAGGAATATAAAAATTAAAACAACAATATAATTTCAATAATTATACGCCTAGCTGTAGTCTATGCCCTTTCTGACTGCTAACTATAATTTATAACAATGACTTGTACTAATATCTAACACTCAAATATTTTTATTATGTCAAGATACTTGTTAAAAATTAATACCACTGTTAAGTAGTTATGTAATTAGTTACAGCTTAATATAATGTAAGTTTAATAATGTAGCAAAATAGCTAACTATACTGTTAAAAGTATGAGTTTAAACTTAACATTGCTGTTGAATAAAATACTAATCACAATGCAACAAAGTACCTAATGATTTTACTCAAACACAATATAATTGGTAATTTAATAAAATAGTACTGACCTTAGTATGACTACTTATATACACTACCTGAGTGTTGGGTGACGATATTAGCGTAATTATAACTGTACACCACTAACTAACTTGCTTGAAATCAATCCAGTTCTCCAGCAGTGAACTCATGAACCTCCATTCAGCGTGGAAGTCAGTCTCTATTCTTTTTCTTGAAAATAATCGCTGATCTTCTTAATTATATTTCATCCGGCTCGTTATGGACCATGTGCGAGAATTATGGGTATTCTGATGAAAATCAATGACTGGATGCTCAATGCAAATTAGTTTTAAATAATTTTCGGTGTGAACAATATATTTTACAAAGAACAAGTGAAGACAAGTGACAAATAGAAGTGTCATATTTTTTCATATAATTTAGGAAGCTTGCAAGAAGGTTTTATCTCCAACAGTTAGTGTCCAATTTGTTTATATTTATGGGATCGTACCAACATCGTTTAAAACGGGATCCTTCTTCGCTCGTCTGTTGTTAACGTGACCATGTTGTAAAAGCTTTTTGTTTTTTCGTACACAATCCAACTCATTGTTTATTGAAAAAACAAACGCTAAAACAGAGAGATGACGACTGAAAACTCTTAGCATTCAGTAATTCCGTCTTTTACTCAAATATTTCACAAAACCAGTTCCAGGAAATAAGTGTTTTTTTTTTTTTACTTTAATTTTTTTTGAACTAAAGATTGTTTTCAGAATTTCGATTAAATGTGCCAGATTTATATAGACATACTTTTTTATAATTTGAATGTACAAGTACTTTATGAAGGGCTTAAGTTCATACAAAGCTGATTTTCTGGATTAGTTTTATACATATTTAAGATTCGGTTTCAATAGAAACGTATGAAAATGTACCTCAAGAAGGACGTTCTTAAGAATCGTCAACCTTATGATTGAAAATACTTGGAAAAAAAAGGTATTTGTCGAAAGTGCAGCAAAAAAGCTTTTGATTTGTAAAGCTTATTACAGTGTTGTTGAATACTTAGAAATTAAGGAGCAACGGCGAGGGAATTGTTGAGGAAATTATTAAGTGTCTATATATATTACCATGATATACCGGCTAAATAATTCACTAAGTTTTATCAAATTAAGTTAATGGCCAGTCTCAGTATCTAATGGCTTCCAAGAAAAAAACATTATTGTTGTTCGTTCATTCAAACCTATTTTATTGCCATAATATACGTAATTTTAGGATTCTATTAATAGTTATATCTAAAACAAAATGGTTCTAATATACAAATGTATATCTAATACATATACATTTGTATATTTTTCATCACATGACGCTAAGAGTCATGCCAGAAAATTTTTGTTGAGTCTGCCATCATTCTCTGGTTAAATAATGATATAGACACATGACATAATTATATTTCATTCATGTCATTAAAATTTATATTTGGTGAGGGTAAAAATCTTATAACATTGTTAATGTTTCTAACTGTGCTTTAACTGTCTCGTATTAAATTAATAATTTCTTTGACATTTCAAGGACCGCTAGTTGTGGCGAAACTTGGGGGAGGCCCACGTCCAACGATGGACGTTTTTCTGCTGAAATAATGATGATGATAATGATTGAAATTTTAGTATAATAGTAATGTTTTTTTTTTGTAAACATTTCATTTTATAAACATTTCTATACTAATAATAGCCCTGTGCAACACCGCCTATTGTACATTAATTTTATATATAATTGTCCTGTGTACGCAATAACTTATACAATAACAATTGTTAGCTAACATAGCGTTAAAATGTATTACATAAAAGCTTATTGTTACCTATATTTAAGAATTTCTAAACGATTGGAATCTTTAAATAATATATTACTTATAATATATTAGAAAACAATAAAAAAATTCAACAACTTGACACAGTTTACACGGCTAGGCATTAATATCAATGGCAATTACATAACTTATCTTCCATTTGGTGACGACATAGTAGTCTTGGTTGAGACTATGGTAGCTCAACACAATGCTTGGTGATCACAGTAGAGTTTTCGAGTGTATCTTAAAATAAACATGGATTTTGTTCATGTTCATTTTAAGACCCACTAAGAGAATTTGACCCAAAATCATGGTAAATAACCATGTAGCACCCACTCTTAACAATATTGGAGACTACACTCCAAGTTGTAGACGATTACGTTTACTTGGGACAGATGATCCAGTTTGGTACCTACGTCTAACCTCGGGAAAGAGGTCAATCATCGAAACCGACTTCGCTGGGCACCGTTCGGGAAACGGCGCGGTGGAACTATTTTTCATTATATTTTTACTCACATTTGACCACTATCTCACCTGATAGTAAGCTATGATACGCCCGACGATGGAGCAAGCTTGCCAAGAAGTAACCTATTCACTCTTGTTCAACAAGTCCAATTAAACATTAATTTATGTATAAAGGACATTGCCAATCTTTGTATGGGAGTTGGACCAAGTGCTGCCCAGAATGCACACGTAATGCATTTAGTTCCTCAAGTCAACACTAATCATTAAACTGAAGCGCTCAATAATTTATCCCAGGAGTCAAGAAAAAAAAAAGTTTTTAGTTAACTATTTTTTTTAAAGTAGCTTAGCAATTGTTTTTAGCGTAATTGATTACTGACTTTAATATATAATCAGTAATCAATTATACTGAAAAAAACATTGCCAATCTTTGTATGGGAGTTGGACAAAGTGCTGCCCAGAATGCACACACACAGTGCACTTTGTTCCTCAGGCCAATCAGTAAACTGAAGCGTTCCAAGATCAGTCCCAGGAGTCAAGAGAAAAATGATTTGTTAAAAATTATTTATTTAAGAGAAATAACAACAGTTTTCAGTGTAACTAAATACTGACTTTGACCCACCCTAAGAATTACTCCTATAACATGGGTATATTCACAAACATGGAAACTCACAT
The DNA here is from genome assembly GCA_929112965.1 of Mythimna albipuncta. NCBI lineage: Eukaryota > Metazoa > Arthropoda > Insecta > Lepidoptera > Noctuidae > Mythimna > Mythimna albipuncta. The sequence continues at coordinate 17,590,155 of OV815979.1, read as the reverse complement.
TTACAAGACCACAGAAACATCTAACTGTAGGCCATACGAATATTTACAGTGACACGCAGCGCAGCAGCCAATCACTCAACCACTTTACCAACTATGCCGTACTTTTTATGTATCAATAATATATAACATAATTTATCAAAATACACTATCTAAAATATGGCGTCAAAAAACTCTTCCACATCGCTGTCGACTGGTAGTGTGCCCAAAAGACTGGCGGCATTGCCACGTTTTTGACGCCATATTTTAGATAGTGTATTTTAGCGTAGGGTTTTATTATTTATTTATTTTGTAATTTACTGTAATTATAGTTATTAAGTTGTTTATAAGTGTAAATAAAATAATTTGCAAAATAAAAAAAATAAAAAAAAAAATATCTAAAAGTTATTAGGTACATTAACCATTCAATACAGACACGATAGAAAGACAATGGATGCGCGAATGCTTGTTCACTTCATAACTTGATGACTTAATTATAAATCGATGCATGACAATGAAGTATAGTGAATCAATGGTAGATATATATTTACTAGTAATACTAGTAACAGCGACTGTTACAGCAATAGTGTATTTTTTTTTCAATTTAAACATTTTATTTTACATAGCCTACAAGGACACTTGTAAAATATCAAAAGCTAGTGCTCGATTGTAACTAGGTTTTCTATGAAAAAAAAAATCGACAAAAAATTCCATTATCTCTTTTTTTTTTTAAAATACTAATTCATATTACAATATTAATAAGTATGAGACGATAGTATAGACTAGTCAACGTTGTACCTAAAAGCCAAAAAATACTGAAAGGTAGAAAAAATTCTATCATTAAACCTATAATATAGGTCACTCTTTCGGTATGGGCATGCTCGGCATATTAGTACTTTGTACCTACTTTTATTCTTATTTACTTTGTGTATTTAACTTCTCCGTCTATGTTCTTTGTTTTTTGAAAATTGTTTTTGACAGTGTATTGAAACTACAGTGTTTTAGCAATGTTTTTTTTACACTATTTAGACCTGAGCTATTTGTTTTTATCTACACTAATATAATAAAGAGGTAAAGTTTGTATTTTTTTGTTTGTAGGAGGTAATCTCTGGAAGTACTAGTCCAATTGCTAAAATTTTTTCAATGATAGAAAGTTGCTTTATTCCTAAGTGATATAGGCTATATTTTATGTACGCGGGCAGCAGGCAAAAGCTAGTTCCTAATAAAAAGAGATGCAAAGGGAGACCACTTTCTACGTGGTGGACAACCGTAAATAGGGATACCATGCGGGCACAACTAGTTATACAGACAACCCGAGACCGAGCGTCCTGGCGCCTGGGTACCAGGAGAGCCGACCTCAAATAAAGGGACAACTCTAGGCAAAAGAAGAAGAAGATTTAGACCTCAGCTACCTTAACTTCTTATGGAATTTATTATTGTATTGAATAGAATAGAAATACTTTTATTAGGTATAGATATAGCACAACGGTTAAATATAAAAACGTATGCTTTTTATGAGGAATGACTTAATATCTAAAAATATCTAATCTATCAAATATATAATAAAAACTTAATTTCGATACCGTATTTATATTATGAAAATCGCATTTATTATTACATCCTTAGTTTGTGCGAACATACAAAATACATTCTAGACTATAAAGACAAAGTCAGTATATAATAATAATAATAATAATAATAATCTTTATTCAGGTCAAAGTACCCATCTTCACAAAATTATATAAAAACAAAAAGAAATACAATTGAAACCTAATCAAACACATTAAATTAAAATAATCAAAACAAGGTCATTAAGAAAAACATTACGAATTAAAATCAATATAAATTAAAATCAATATAAATTAAAATCAATACAAATTAAAATCAAATTAAATAAATTAAAATTACAATCAATGTCAAATTAATACTTTCTCTCCGGCATTGGTACCGGAATATGTCTAGCCGAACAATGCCGGATGAAAGGACAGTCCAGTCTAGCTGCAATCATCGCCAGTACGGTGTTAGAGCTAGCCCGCACTCTGTTCACTAGGGATGTTGCGCGCTTGCGCATAGTTGCGTGAAAGCAGTCAGTACGTGCCTCCGCAAACATACCCGAGGCACTGCAGTAACGGGGTAGCCCCATCACCGCCCTGAACGCGTTATTATACTGGACGCGGATGGCATTATAGCTTCTAGCCGAATAGTCAGCCCACAGACTACACGTGTAGAGTGATGTACAGTACGCCCTAAATAGCGTAACCTTCACCTCATTAGAGCATCTTGCAAATCTGCGAGCTATCATATTCGCCCTCACTGATAATGCCCTCCGCTCCCGTTCCATGTCAGCATGATCCCTGAGGTCGCCAGTCAGAACATGCCCTAGATACTTAAAGTGTTCAACCCTTTCCAGAGGAACACCATTCAGTCTAACCAGAGGCACATTCCCAGGGCATCTCGCACTGGCGGTCTCAAAGATCATCCACTGGCTCTTTTTTACATTGTATACCAAACCGTGGCCACAAGCATATTCCTCGCATATCTGCATCAGCTTTCTCAGTCCGCAGACTGACGCACTCAACAGCACCATGTCGTCCGCATAACTCAGATTATTGACGCACACACCATCTATGTGGCAGCCGACATGCCGACTGCTGAGCGCGACAATCAGCCCGTTCAGATATAAATTAAACAGGGTAGGAGAAGTTAAGCCACCCTGCCTGACTCCGCACTCAAGCTGATACGGATCCGACAATGCCCCCGCCCACCTGACACTGTTAGACTGGTGCGCATACCAGTACTGGAACACGCTAACCAGGTCATGGGGTAAGTTTATGCTCCTCAGCTTATCCCACAACCGATCATACACCACAAGGTCAAATGCCTTGGACAAGTCAAGGAAACACGCATACACGGGCGTCTTACGATCTGTGTAGTATTTGACGGTATGCTTCAAGCACAGTATAGCACTTTCGGTGGACAAACGGGGACGAAACCCGAACTGGTTGTCATGCAGTTCTACATACTTATTTAACTGTGCATTTAGCAAACCGTCAAACACTTTAGCAATAACAGTGGCAAGAGAAATAGGCCTGTAGTTACTCTTATCAGTAAGGTCACCAGTTTTATTCTTCACTACAGGTACAACCACTGTTCTCATAAATTCATCTGGCAAGTAGGAATGGCTCGCACACAGCGTGTAAAACATTGCCAAAACCCTAGCGATGTGTGGGCCGGCGTGCTGGAGGTGCTCAATGCTGAGTCCATCATGCCCCGGCGACTTGCCTCTCGAGATAAGCTTTATGGCTTTTTTGACGTCTTTTGCCAAGAAAGTAGTCAATATATTTTGACAGTTCATGCCAGCGCTGAACACCTCCCCCGACGCACCCAACGGAGACTTTACAGAAAAACAGTTCTTAAACAAGTTCGCAATCTCCTTTGGGTCGCTCACACCATTGACACTCACAGGAGGGCCCGGTCGAACATTCAATTTATTCGTGCTCTGCCAAAAACCTCGAAAATCTCCTCTGCTATGCTTCATAGCCAGAGCGTCCATTTTTATTTGGTCCTGATGATTTTGGCACCATTTTAATCGTGACTTGAACACCCTTCGACTATCACACATTTCTTCATAAAGAAAACCCGACTTTGGCTTACCACACAACACCCAATGCTTGAACTTGCGTCGGGCCACCCTGTGAGCGCCACTGACATGTTTGTTCCAACCCGCCACGCGCGGACCACCCCCACCCTTCCTCGTGCTTCCTCGACTCGCCACTGCCGCATCACGGAGGGCAGTCACAATGTCGGAATATAACGTGTCCAAAACACGCCTGTGACCACGGTCGTCACAAAAACTATTCGCGCAACTTTCACAGTCATGAGGAAAGTCAATCATTCTAAGCCGCTTATGACACTCTTTGGCGTAAATAGAAATTTGTTCCTCACTTTTTGTACCCCATAGCACATCTCTATTTAAATTCTCAACTTTTGGCGTAACCTTAGGGCATAGTAACTTTAAATCACACATGATTATAAGTGGGAAGTGATCAGACCACAGAGTGTCGTATCTGACATCAACATCAACAACAATTTGCCGAGCCGAGTGAGTAGTTAAACAGTGATCCAGCCAGCTGCCAGTCCCGTGCACATCACTAATAAAAGTAAAAGTACCCGAGTCCAATCCTAAAACATCTATATCTATACATAACCATTGTTGGTCATTACAAATATTAATAAGTTCACTGAAAAACAACTCACCCGGATCCGCGTTGAAGTCGCCCAAAATAAAAACAGATTCAACTCCTTGCTCGTCAACGATAGCACTTATCTCACTTAAACAATCTGTATAATCCTGCAAATTAGCAACAGAGTTTGTTGGCAAGTAAACACTCGCTATGATCACTTGTCTGTCACTCGCCGTAATTTTAATAGCACAAATACGTGCATTATTACACTGTAATACGGACACTTGTTGAAACGCACTATATCTCCATAACAACGCGACGCCACCATAAGGACGCCCACGCACTATGCCTGCAGACGTATCAACTGCAGATGTCGCAGTGTACCCGAACCCGCTATCGATTGTACCAATGTAGGGTATATCATGTGGCATCAACCAAGTTTCCTGGAGACAAACCACGTCGCACGTACGACACAGGTCCCTGACGTCATCAATGGAGCGTTTTATATTTTTACAATTGAAAGTAGCAAACCGATAAAGACTATCCATTACTCGTTTTCTTAAGGCCATCGGCGACAGTAAACTGTACACCGTTTGTTTTTCTTTGTTTAAAGTTCATAAACCGTCGAAATATGACACCTTCAGGCCATAAAGTTTCATCCATATACCTCGGTAGATTGGCCTCGGATATAAGAAACTTATAAGCTTTGTGTCCTTTTTCAAACTTCATATTAATTTTCTCTAGAGATACAGTTTCCTGTGTTTTATTGTAAATATGTTTTATTATGTCGCTTTCTAACGTCGACAGATGCACATTTGTTATAAAGATAGGTATTTTTCTATCTGCCCCTCGAAATGTGCATTCCAAATCACGGGCTACACCCGATTTGCCCATGAAACGATATTTCGTTGATTTTTTACGATAAGCCACTGTTTGCCAGCCTTCGCTGCTAGTGTTTTCGTTTGTCAATGCTTCGACGTCCAACGGCCTCTCCGATTCCCGCCGTTCATAAGTACATGTGTCCTTATCAGTAACAATCAGCTGATCCACCGCCTGCGACGTAGCACTTAGTACATCTAACGTCACCGCAGCGCTAGCTACAAAACCGGTTCGGGCGCTCGCGCTAGCCTCCTGACTAGACTGGCACATCCCCTCCGTATAGTAACCAACGCCCGCGCTCGCCTTATGACGCGGTAGCGGGGACCGACCACCTCCCGCTGCGTCATCCGCGCTCGCCTTCCGATCTTCCTCAGACCGTTGACGCTCATTTGAATCTCGCTCGGTAGGTTTATCTTCATGTACCCTCATTTCCTTCACGAGATTTTTTAACCGAAAGATATCATTTTTTACTTGATCAACAGTTTCCTTCGTAACAAAGGTCGATTTTATGTCTTCAATTTCGGTTTTCAATACTTGTATATCCTTTAGCAACTTTGAACAATCTAAGTGATCTATTGAAATCGGAGGTAGTTTATCCAGTTGTCTTGCCACATAAACTGGAATATTATCCGGTTCCGTTGACTTAAATAGATTTATTATGTCTGATATGTCACGCTCCTCTTTTCCTCTGTTTTTTCGTAGTATTTTTCTTATGTCCGTTGGAATGGACTCAAACAGAAGAGATTTCGATTCTTTGATTTCGTCACTCGTGAAAGCCGTCTTACAAATCCGCACTAGCGACTCTTCGTCCATTATCGACACTTTGTTTTGTATATATGACAACATCTCATCGATGACGATGTTACAAACATTACACTTAATAACTTTCGTCATTTTAACAAAAGACTCGAGTCAACGCTCCGTAAACAAACACGCCCGGCGCTGTAGGGTGCGCGCGCGCGACTGTATATCTATTTTATATATCTTTTTCTATTTTGTATATCTATTTTATAAATAGTCCGGATTGCTCTCTATTTGAGATATGAAAATTAATTCTACATTAGCTGCAGAACAATATGCCATAATGCTGTGAAAATAAGCACTGTAAACTAACCTAGTTGTGGATAAACCTATCTATCAATTCCCTTATTTTTCTTACCGTATGTTATGTAGTTGAGCTTAATCTACCTTAAAGAGTTTTAATATGAGCACCCTACTGCTATTTTCAATTGAAAAAGTTATGTATCTAAAAATACTGTTTCCGCTAAAACATTAAGTTTTTGCCGCCAAGGATAAAATTGAGGCCAACTTGAGGAATATTTGGCTATAGTAGACTATACACTATCCTCAAACACTAACTCGAACAGTTTTGATACAAGAAACATGATTTAATGAGAAATATTTATTAAAAATAAAAGTGGTTTTTAGGTATTTGGTTCTCCTGAGACCAATATTTTTTTGTAGTGGAAATTAGTGCTACAATGCCACTGGAACTACTCTAGTACTTGGTCCAAACCCTGGCAATATCCTTTATAATGGCATTTTCGCCTTTAAGTATATTCATTCTGTCTTCTAAAAATAAAGTTTTTCTCTTACATAATACCATCTTAAAACACAAATTTACTGCGATTTGAAAGAAAAGAAAGAAAGAAAGAAAAATAATTTATTTGGTACAGCACAAGGCCCAAACACAATAATAAACAAAAAAAAAACACGTATCAAAAGTAAAAGAATCAAAAAGAGCAATAAAAAAAAAATAAAGAAAAAAAAATACTATATAAAAACTAAATATTATACTAAATATTTGCTCTATATCACAGTTAGAAGTGAGTATCTGCAGAGTTAATGCTCCATTATACACCGATGTATAGCTTCTGTACAGCTTAGAGTGTACAAATGTACCTTTATGCAGTTGATATACAGCTTGTTGTGTTACTTGGGTGGGCTCGAAAATTTAAGGAATTCACGATTGACTTAAAAAGAATAAGACGGCTATTCTTATTCTTTTGAAGTCTTTCCTGTGGAATAAAAAAATATGCTTGGAGACTATTTCACACAGCAAAATGTTTCAAGTCGCAGTATTTTTTCTATGGTTTTCACCGATAAATAATATTTAAAGATTCAATTCCATTCATTTAGCATTTCGTAAATATAAGTAACCTAAAGGTTTTAAGTAATGAGTTGTAACGCTATGTTAGCTAATAGTCAGGTTAATTATTTATAAAGATTACTGTACAATAGGCGGTTATCGAAAAGGGCTTATAATAGTGTCTAGGGATGGCGTTGAAATGATAACGACACGGTTGTTGAGTAAATACTGATTTATTATTATTGTAGTAAACATTTTTTTTTTTATTGTCGTATAGTCATACATCCAGGTAGTAAAGTGTGTGCCCTCGTGGGGGCGATCGGCGGCGGAGACCTCTCGCGCCGGCCTTGGTTGAGGCCATGGTCCAGAGCGAGGAGGAGTGGCAGGCGGTCGCCGACTTCTGCGAAGCAGTAATGCTCGAAAAGGAGGAGGCCGAACGCATCAGGCAACGGCGTTATCGCCACCGCCGCCGACGCCGGGATTCTGATCCCGATTTCCGGCCACCGTAGGCGCGGGCTTGCAGACAGTGAGCAATGGGTAGCTCGCTGTCTGGCCGTCCGGTAACGTCCGGACCAAGCCCAAGACGTCGACGGCGCGCACTGTTCCCGCGCGCCTCAAGGAGTTGTCAGCAACAGCAGGGACCAAGCCTACTGGGGCCAGGGTTATCCGAAAGCGCGCTCGAGACCCGGTATGAAGGCTAGAAGGAACGGGGTGGGTCTTTTAGTCAGTAAGAGTCTGACACTATCCCCCGCTCCACCCAAGGGCGGGGGATGTCAATGCATGATTTTTCCCACCATAAAAAAAGGTAGTAAAGTGTAGACATGAGTATACTTGTAGATAGATAATATATATGTATACAATACACACTACAATTATAGAAACATTTATAAAGTTAAAAAAAAACCTTATTATTATTACAAAATGTCAATGAAATGCTTTATTTAATAGGAAATAGTTATTATATAGTTAGAAACATTAATAATGTCATAAGACTATACATAATCACTACACTACACTACTACACTATACATAATTTTAATGACATCATAAATAAGTAGGTATAAGTGCTATGTCGATTAATTAATAATTCAACTAAATTTTGTCTTCGAAGGACTCAATAACACTATAATCGGCCTTAGAAATAAATTACATTATTTACATTTTATTTATTTTTCATTTTTTTTAACATTTATACATTCAAATCCATCGATTGTGTTACAACAGGTTCACCATTCACTTGCTGCAAACTGATATCATTATTTTTAAGCCTTACTTAAGCTTATTTTTAAGCTGTATTACTTTTTGGTGTACAATAAAGTCTATTCTATTCTATTAACATAAAACTCACGCCATATCTCCCGATTACTCCTTACGGCGACGAAAACAATATTTAATAATATGATTGCATAGTTCAGCTTGAATTACTTTGTTTTATATAAGTTAAAGTATTTGAAAGTAGGTTATTAGTTTATTTATGAACAGTCCTCACTGCATTACGGGTCATCAATATTCAAAAATCTGGCAGTCTTGCTGCATAACAGACGGTCGATGGGGCTGAAAGGTCCTGTACCCCTAGCCAAGTTGCTAATCTGCAATAGTTAACGCTTGTAGATGGTTTCAAATGTACGAAAATGACGTCGTCATAACGCTCAGTCACGTGGTCAGAACAAAAGGATTAGCGGCAAGGTCAACTCGAAGCGTTCGGCGCAAGCGAAACGGTTGTAACTTGGCTAGGGGGGCTGGAGTGGTGACTGCGTACCGGAAGACAAAGCGTTAAAAGTTCTGCCACAGTGAATACTGCAGGAATCCGCTGAATGCGAGACGCACAGGACAGTCGATGTAGCGATACTTGAGGAAGGCCTTTGACCAGCTGACAAGTCTTACAATGTGGATGATAATGAGGTTCAACACACTTTCACAGTTTATATTGTAACACTTTGATTTCGTTAAAGTTTTTGAATAACGACAATCTTAAAGCGACTCTCATTATTTGAACTAAATGGCACTTCCTTTCAAAAAAATGTGTTCCTTCTGAAACAGTCGGTGAAATACTATTATAAATAAAATTATCAAATACATTAATAATATGCGTATTTAATATATATTAAATAACTTATATAAACCGGTAAAGTACGAGTCGGAATCACGCGCCAAGAGTTCCATACAAACTAATTTGTATAAATAGTTCGATTTCCGAATCAAGTCTCAAATTTTTTTCCGAATCGCAAAAAGTAATAATTTTTTTATGTTACTTCTTTACGGATTTCATACTTGCTCCTTTGTTTTTGCTATGAGGCCTCGTTTATTGCAAAACAGAATTTTAAGTCAACGGGAAGTATTCTGTAGATTTTAATTTTCTTGCGAGTTTTAAAATATGTACCATAAACAAAGTATAAATAGCCTTATCTTTTGATTGAGTTGACTTACTCTAACTTACTTACCAACTTACTTTGATTTTTTCAATGCTCTAAGAAGTAGCAACATGTGTATTTGGTAATAATATCAGCTTAATATCTCCACGCGTTTCTGATAAAAGGGGAGTTCACAGACAGACAAACAACAAAGCGATCCTATAAAGGTTCACTTTTTGCAGATTGATGTACGAAACCCTAAATAACGAGGAAAAATTTTTTGGTTTAATACTTGACATCACGCAAATGTAATGACGAAAACGATAGATTAACTTATGTTAGTCATTGTATGAGTAAATATGTAAAAATATAACCAAGTATCCCTAAGCAGTTGTCAATACAGTGCATCTAATTTAAAACAGACATCACTTCAAACATATAACTGTACCGGCGTCACTTAACAGTCGGAGAAGCTTTCTTTCGGCCATCTTAGAGCCACCACCTTTAGGTGGTAGTAAAGTTTCAAATTCACCGTCTCAATGCCGAAAGACGAACAATAAATCGGATTCATTGGGACCATGGACACGGACAGTGTATTTATAATTATTTCTTATGTATAATAAATCCATAAGCCCACTGTAGGAAAGTAAAGGAATATTTTTAGATACAGATAATTATATATTTTCACAATAGTTGTAACTTCACGTATGAAATCATGCTGACTTGATGTATTGGCCTATAGTTTATAGTTACCACAACCTCTTGATGTTGTTGATCGGTTCTAAACATAGTGGACAAATCTTATCTAGCCACAGGGTTACGTTTTATACACAGTAACAACGTAATATTGTCTATTACCTTAGTTGTGATTGGTTACTGATGCATATTGCGTTTAGATTACACATCATGCGGCCTAGGTATAACACGCATTCTTTCAGATAAAGTATATAAGTAATTAATACCATTGTCCATTAGTAAGAATCAAGCTGCGGAAAGAACATCCACCACTATCCGTCATCTTCAAACCCTAGTTATCAGAGCTATATGTCGTCACTGGCAACACTCACTTTTTTTATGGTGGGAAAAAATCATCCAATGACATCCCCCGCTCTTGGGCGGAGCGGGAGATAGTGTCAGGCTCTTACTGACTAAAAGACCCACCCCGTTCCTTCTAGCCTTCATACCGGGGCTCGAGCTCCCTTTCGGATAACCCTGGCCCCAGTTGGCAACACTCACTGGTCAGAGACTTTTGTCTTGAGATACTATGGTATATTAGAAGAGAAGATCTTCTAGCCTTCAAGTCAAAAGTGAATAGGTTACTTCAAGGCAAGCGTACTCCATCGTCGGCCACATCACCGCTTACCATCGGTTAACAAAGTAATCAAACGCAAGTCTAAATATAATTAAAAAAAAGTTACACCGCGCTGCTTCCCGAACGCTACCAAGCGAAGTTGGATTCGCTAATAGACCTCTTTCCCGTCAGTTAGACGAACTGAACTGGATCGTCTGTCCCAAGTACACGCAAAATAATCGTCTATAACTTCGAGTGTAGTCTCCAGTCTTGCTGAGAGTGGGTGATGAAAATTTTCATCATCATCATTTCAGCCGATTCACGTCCACTGTTGGACATAGGCCTCCCCAAGCGTCGCCACATCGAACGTGCCTGTGCGTCCCGCATCTACTGATGGATGGATGAAAATGTTAATAATTATTTTGACATTTTACATTTGACAGGCCTGTTGGTGTAGTGGTTAGTAACCCTGACTGCTATGCCGGAGGTCGTGGGTTCGATTCCCACCCAAGACAAATGTTTGTATGATGAGTACGATCATTTGTTTGTGTATGGATGTAATTTATCTATAATATGTATGTATTTAGAAATATATAAGTATGTTTATCAGGTGTCTAGTACCCATAACACAAGCTCTGCTTAGCTTGGGACTAGACGGCGCTGTGTGATAGTTATTAATTTATAACAGTTATAGGTAGAAACTTTAATAATGCTCAAGATTTTTACCTTTATTAATTATAAACTTTGATGACGTAAATAAGTATTATATCAAATTAATCATTCATAAATAATTTAACCAATCTCTTAAGTATTCAATAACACTGTTATAGGACTTAGAAATTTATGTTTCCATACATATAAGCTATAGCCACTTGCGTTTTTGCTGTTATGGTTTATGCTAGGTTTTGTACAAATTCATAAGGTTTTTTTTTTATGGTGGGAAAAATCATGCATTGACATCCCCCGCCCTTGGGCAGAGTGGGAGATAGTGTCAGACTCTTACTGACTAAAAGACCCACCCCGTTCCTTCTAGCCTTCATACCGGGGCTCGAGCGCCCTTTCGGATAACCCTGGCCCCAGTAGGCTTCGACCCGGCAGGGTCCCTGCTGACAACTCCTTGAGGCGCGCGGGAACAGTGCGCGCCGTCGACGACTTGGGCTTGGTCCGGACAGTTACCAGACGGCCGGACAGTGAACTACCCATTGCTCACTGTCCGCAAGCCCACGCCTACGTTGACCGGAAATCGGGATCAGAATCCCGGCGGAAATTCATAAGGTTGAAGATTCTTAAGATCGTTCTTGGTCTATTTTTATACGACCGCTCTAACGTTATTATGAGTTTACCTTATTGTAATATCTTGTAGATATTATCTAGGTTTCTATTGAAATAACAAATCTTTCTGTGTAAAACTAATCCAGTAAAGATACTGAGCTATATTCAGTGAATTTTGGCCCATCATAATGTACTCGTTAATAAAAAAAATATGTATAACTATAAACCTTGCACATTTATTAATTCTGAGAACTAATTCTTTTTTCCAGATACTCATCATTATCATCATCTCTTCCTGCCCTAGTCCCGTTTTATTTGGGGTCGACGCAACACGTTTTTTTCTTCCATTCTGTCCTGTCACTCGTCACGCTATCACTAACTCCCTTTTCTTTCATATCGCTTCTCACACAATCCATCCATCTTTTCTTTGGCCTCCCTCTTCCTCTCCATCCATGTACATGTAAACTCATAACTTTTTTAGCAACATGCCATCCTTTTCACATGACCTCACCAAGACAAACGATTCCCTTTCAACTTTTCAGTCACTGGTGCCACTTTCAAACTTCCCCTAATATACTCATTTCTCACTTTATCCATTCTCGTCACACAACACATCCATCTTAACACTTTTTCCAAACAGTAAAGATTAAAAAAAAAGCATATATTTCATGGCACTATTCTTGTGAAATATTTGAGTTAATGATGGAATTACCTAATGCCAACAGAGTTTTCATGCGTCATCTCTTTCTTTTCGACAAACATTGCGATGATGAAGAATTAAACGTAGGATGAAGCAACAAGTTTTTAAATCATGGTCACGTTAATAGACGAGTGAGAAAGGATCTCGCTTTGAAGCTAGATTAGTACAAACACATAAATATAAATGAATTTTTCTCTAAAACTTATAAGTTATTACAATTTTAAAAAGATAATAACGATTAGGTTTGATTTATTATTTAAAGCATCACGTTTATGGCGTCATTATTCATCAACAGATTCTGCTTTTACTTGCTGCAAATTGATATCGTTATTGTTAGACCATTTATTTATTTTTTTAACATAAAACTCACGCCATATCTCCCGATTACTCTTTATAGTGACGAAAATAATATTGATCAATCAATCAATCAATCACAGCATTTATGTCAAATAGACCATTTGCAGGCACTTTTGAATAGTCAAATGTCGGTCAGTCCAAGAAAAGTGAAGCTAAATTGCACGTTCCAAAGCGTAGGTCTCTATGGAAAAGAACGTGCAAGAAACTCCCTGGACACTCTTTTAAATCATATAATGTGTTACATATAATGCTTAGTTAAATATTATCTGTTGCTTCTACCATGTGAGCACAATGTCAATAATTATATTTAATACTTGAATATTCAATCCGTACAATATTTCTTGCAAAAGACTGGCTTCACAGTCTTTAAAACTCTTGAGAGCATACCATATAAGTTTTGTGATAAACATTGTAACCAATAAAATATTACTGGATATAAATATGAGAGTTGTCAAGTAAAAATGACGCCAGTTGTTCGTAGCTGTATGTGCGTTTGAATTAAAGCTACGACAAATTGAAAATATAATTACAAAATAAAAGACACAGTTCACTATCAAAGGTAAAATTTGATTGCCTAGGAGCATGATAATCATATTATCAATCGTAGCGTTATAACTACGTGCACAACACTCGTCTAGCAACAGGTATATCGTCGACCGTAGGTTCAATTGAGGTAAGGGACAAAATACGATTTTTCAGGAGAGGCCGACAAAGTTTTGTTTCGGACTAAATCGCCTATAACTTTTTTTTCTTATTAACCTTTTTCGGGTCTGATTTCACACATAATCTTGTATTTTAGTGCTCTATCTACACGTGTAACATTTATTTAAATAAATTAGCTATTTAAGAAAATAGATGTCCCTTACAACAACGTATTTTGTTAGTAATGTCCCTTACTGACCAAGTATCTTGTAGTCTCGTCCCTTACATTACATTGACCTCTGCGTTGGATTCAATTTTTTCAAAATTCGTTGATTGGGAAGACCCTTACCTTATTTCAAGTGGATTGGCGGCAATAATTACATCATTTCAAGTTCCTATATTGCATAGTTTTTCAGATACATTGTTATTATGGGGCTGATTCGAAATTTGGATCCAAAAGTCATTAGGGTAAGGGACATTTTTCTTAAGCTAGAATTTTTTCATATACACCATTCGATTGAGCGAAAAATTCTGAACAAAACTGTATACTTAACTCATTTTGGGTATTTTGTCCCTTACCTCAATTGAACCTTCGGTCGACATATTATTCCTGGGGTTATCAAAGCCAAAATCCAACCAAAGACAGCACTTTTAAGAAACTTTTGTTGCGCTTGAAAATTTTTACAAAATCTACGTACAACATGTAGCATATAACAATCAACCAATGAGTGCTCACAAGTTGTTTAAAGATCTATCGAAACGTCTAGTTGACACTTCGCGTGACCCAAGGGCTGGATTTTACCTCGGACAGAGGATAAATATTGTCATACAACGTGGCAATGCCGCCAGTCTTTTGGGCACATTACTAGTCGACAGCGATGTGGAAGATTTTTTTGACGCCATATTTTAGTATGATTTTAGTTAGTTGTAATTAGCGTAGGGTTTTATTATTATTATTTTTTTAATTTACTGTAATTATAGTTTTACTTGTGTTTAAAACAAGTTTAATTGATTTAAATAAAACCAATATTGTAAATGTGAGGACTATGTTGATTGCTTTTTCTTTTCTTTTCAGTAATTTTAACGTATGTCTAGCAATTTGAGTATTTTCTGCGGCCTACCCAAATGTCCTTTCTTTGGTATTATTCGTCAATTCGTGGAGCTCCTTTGTAGTCTTAATTTGAGCTTTTCAAATACTGACAAATGCTTACACTGATTGGACAGGTCAAAAGACCATCTCAGACAAATCTGCATGGTTCTCATATGATTTGACCATTACATATGTACTGTATGGACTTTAAAAGAGACTTTGACCCCTGAGTTTGTTTCGGTGTTTCTTCTCAGGGTAGACAGATAGGAAACACCGGCCTCATCTAGCATAAACTGACGAAAAAAATTGACGTGTAAAAGTGTTTTTTAAACCTATTACAAAATAAATATCATTTATCATTAAATGAATTCTTCACAGTCAATAAGTAGAATATTATTAAATTAAAAGTAAGCCATAATGTTGAGCTATAGCGTGCCTTGCAAAGGTAGATCGTATAAAAGTTAGAGATCGTTTTGTTAAGGAAAACAAAATTTTTGTAATTACGAAATTTTCGATGCACCATGATGTTGCACCAAATATAAAAGTTAATAGTGTAGTTTAATTCATTAAACCCCAAGCGAACGCGTTCGCGCACCTATTGTCTTTCTATTGTGTCTGTAATTTCCACGATTGAGATGTTAATACTAATTCAATAAAGAGTGTTATCTGACATGTTTCATCAACAGTCTCTGAAAAGTCTACATTAATAATAACATCACTAGTATTATTATAATTCATGGTGAATGGCTCCAGCCCCAGCTCCAGCCAAGTTACAAACGTTTCGCTTGCGCCAAACGCTTCGAGTTGACCTTGCCGCCAATTCTTTTATTCTGACCACGTGACTGAGAGTTGAAGCGACCTCATTCCCGTACATTTAAAGCTTTCTACAAGCGCTAACTATTGCAGATTAGCAACTTGGCTAGGGGTACAGCTCAATTAAACTTGAATCACTTAGTTTCAAGTAAGTTTAAAAGTGTTTGTTAATAGTTCAACAGTTTATTTATATTCAATCCTCACTATTACTACGGATCGTCGGAAGCCAAAAAATCTGACAAATAGTCTCGATGCAGAACAAATGGTTGACAAGATGGTTGGGAAGGAGGCCGAAAGGTTCTGGAATGATGGTTGCGCACCAAAAAACGCAGCGGTGGAAAGACTCCCACAAGTTGGACCAGCAATGTATTACGATGTAGATGATGATGTACCACTCGTACTCACTTGTACAGTTTAAATTGATATACTTTGTTCATTTAAGTTTAAAAATAACTGTAGTTAATTTTAATTAGAGCTATTCTCATTATGTAAACTAAATGCCACTGCCGTTCAAAAAGGCGTTGCTTCTGAAATAGGCAATGAATCATTATTTGTTAGTAATAAAACCACAATGCTTTAAAATTATCTCATTAGTGGTTTTCGCTCGCGACTTCGTCAGCACAGAAGTCGAAAATATTTCAACTAAGTTTTTTTACTAGGATTTTGTTTAATATAATTAAAGCGTTATTAAGTTCGCGACTTCGTTCTTGATTTTGTTTTTTACGCATATCCTTTTCGGTAAATAGGCTACTTAACTCTAAAAGATTTATTAAAATCGGAGTAATTATTGCTTTAGCGCATTCAAACAAACAGACGAACTCTTCAGCGTTATAATATCATTATATAATATAGTAATATTATAACAAAATTATATTACTACACTTAAACATAGCATATATAAAAAAAAAACTGGATAAGTGCGAGTCAGACTGGACAAACTTACCTATTAAAACAGTTCAATTCTCGAATTGAGTAACGAAGATAAAAAAGAGAAGAGTGAAAGAGTTTTTCACGACGTAGGTAACTACACAGTTTCCAGAATTTTTCGATACTTGTGCTATGAGGATTTGTTGATTCGACGTCAACAGGAAAGTATTCTATGAATTTTGATTCCTTTGAGAGTGTCGAAATATACGTTTGCGACATAAACAGTAATTTTTTATATGTTTTAAATACTAATGTTCTTTATTAATGTAGTGATTGTCTGAATAGTTATATAAATAAAATGATTACCTGTGTAAATTCCCAGTGCCTGTAATGTTGGCGATCCTAAATAAATAAATAAATTTCGTTGCTTTGTCGTTAACTCAAAATTTAGTTTTTTTTATAGCTTCAAGGGACCGCAGACCAAAGACATAACCTAACCTAATTTCAACTCAATATCTTCACGCGTTCCCAAGATAAAGGGTCTTGACAGACTGATGGACAGACAGACGGACAACAAAGGCAAGGATATAAGGGTTACATTTTTCCTTTTAAGTTACAGAACACTCCAAACAAGGAAAGTTTATTTGTTTTAACATTTGACAATGTACATACGCAAAGAGGAAAATGAAAGACTTATATTTGAGTTAGTCATTACACGTGTAAGTGGTTACGCTGTTTTTATGCGTGATAGATTCATTTATTTGGCTGAATGTTGGTTGCAGCATAGGATTTGTCCTATATCCATCCCATTTCTGAACATACCTATCGAGTAAAAGAAACTAAGCTATCTACGTAATCGAGGAGTCAATCAATGACATTCCATATTAAAATTGTTAAAAATGAATATTAATATTATAGACTTGATGGATCTGGAAGATTTGAATATTTAAATATTTGAAATGGGTTTTTTTTCTATTGGTATAAACTAGTGCTTGACTGCGATCCCATTTGATGGTAAGCAGTGATGCAATCGTTGATGGGTGAGGCGCACTAGTTTATTAAGAGCCTATTCACTCTTGCTTAAAGACACCTAAATTATAATCAGACGGGAAGACCACAGCAGGCAAATTGTTCCAGTCCATCGATGTACGCGGTATAAACGACGAAGTGAAACGCTTTTTAGCGAGGGTTTTGTATTATATTGAAATATAATTTTAATGATTCACGTAAACAAGATCCCTTACTAAGCAACCACACATTATACACCACACATCTTATTAGGAACGTGTTAACTATATGGTGAGTGTATGTAAACGATCGCAGCGCACGCCGCGGCAGAAACGTGCAAAAATATATGCTTAGCGAAATTCGTCAATGTTGAAAATGGGACATAATTATTATTGTATTATAAACTGCAAAAATAACAGCAGAAACAATCGATGTATGTTTTTCCTAAAGCGGCCTTGAAATTAGATCATATATTTAAATGGATAGCTAATGCTGTAAAAAGGATAAAGTAAATGATATTGGAAATGCTCTAAAATTAATATATTACTAACATTTTATTTTATTTTCACTGCATTTTATTTGATATTACATTTAATCATTAGTGTTGATGGATCGCCATGGTATCCAACACTCGACGAAAAAATTTGCAGTGAAAATTTCACAGGATGTAAAAAAACTATACTGAAAAAGTATGAAACAAGATTTTCAGGATGCTGAAATTAACAAAGTGGAAAAACAAGAACTGAACAAATAGAAAAGCGATAGCGTTATTGGTACCTAACGAAACACTTTAATAAACCAACCTCGCTGTACTGCGTGTTTAAGAAAACTAAAAAGAAAAACATTTAAATTCAAAAACCATTAATTTACTATAAATAATAAGACTGGCATTTAAATTATTACAAAATGTCAATAAAATTATTAATTTAATAGAAAACAGTTATAGGATAAAATCATAAGATTCTAACCCACATTACATGAAAACTTTAATATCACAACATTTGAATAAGTCAGTACCATGATAAATAATCACAAAAATACATAATACTTTATCTTCTAAGTATTCAAATAGTTTCTTAGCTTAAACTGTTTTATTTTCTTGAAAATTTCGCACTTCATAGCAAGATATTTACAGTTGCTAGGTCGACAATATATAAACTGAATCAGACGGATAAAATAAACCATTACATAAACAGAAACAAATTATTCACTAACAATTATAAGTTACTGTGATTGTCACACAAATATAACACAATTTCGAAATATTATATAAATCATCATTTTTTTTTTCATATTCTTTAACCCTTTATTTATTCAAATCAGTGGGTTGACTATCAACAGGTTCACAAACAACTATTTCTTGCAAATTGATATCATTATTCTTAGGCCTTACTAATGACCATTCATTTAATTTTTTAACATAAAACTCATGCCATATCTCTCGATTACTCCTTATGGCGACGAAAAAAACATTTAGTATTACGATATTCAAACCATGCATTATTACTTGCATAAATGCTAAACAGCCCTTTAAACTCTGTCCTGATATAAATTTTGCAGCAAACATTGTAACCAATACAATATCACTACATATAAATATAAGAGTCGCTAAATATAAACGATGCCAGTTGTTTCTAGCTGTATGCGAATTTGATTTAAAACTACGACAAATTGAAAATACAATTACTAAATAGAAGACACAGTTCACTATCAAAGGTAAAAGTAGAGTCAAAAATCGCATGAAAACCCATCCACCAAACGTACCTAGATATTTAAATGCATGATATATTATGTTTGATATTATCAAACCCAAAACCCAACCAAAGATAGCACTTTTAAGAAATTTCCTTGTAATGTGCCCATTGAAAACTTTTACAATATCTACGTATAACATATGGCATATAACAATCAACCAATGATTCTTCACTGTTAACAAGCTATAAAAAATTAAATTAAAAGTAGACCATGATATTACCTCACTTCTTGGCAAAGAATTTCTGTACTTGCTAAGGTATGTTACAATTAAAACATTTGCTAAAATGGTATTGAGGAAAACAAAATTTTTGTAATTACGAAATTTCCTTATGACGCCCCATGATGCAACACCAAATATAAACGTTAGTATTGTCAGCACAACTATAACATCGTGTAATATGGATTTAATTAGAAATAATTTCTGACATGTTTGAACGTCTTCATGATTAATTACATTACTAGTATTATTATATGACATGGCTAATTGCTATTGCTTAGTTAAGCTGAAATCAATCCGTTTTAAGTAAGTTAAAAAATTTGAGAATATGTTACTAGTTCATTTGTGAACATTCCTCACTGTATTATGGGTTATCAAAAGTCAAATATCTGTGAGTTTTGCTGCTGAACAGATGGCCGATGAAGCCAAAAGGTTCTGGAGTGGCGACTGTGTAATGAAAGAAGTGTTGGAAGTTCTCCCACAGTGAAAACCGTGAGATTCCCTTGGCTGCGAGACGCGCAGGACAGTCGAAGTAGCGATACTTGAGGAAGGCCTTTGACCAGCTGACAAGTCTTACGATGTGGATGATAATGTGGTTCAAGTCACTTTCACAGTTTATATTGCAACACTTTTTATTTATTAAAGTTTTTGAATAACGTCAATTTTAAAACAATTCTCATTATTTGAGTTAAATAGCACTGCCGTTAAAAAAATGTGTTGCTTCTGAAGCAGTCGATCAAATACTATTAATAATAAAATGATTAAATTCCTCAACAATACACATAAACAATATGCCTATGTTTAATAACTTATATAAACCGGTCAAGTGTAAATCGGACTCACACGCCAAGAGTTTTGCACAAACTAACTTGTCGAACCATTTACTAGTTCGATTTCCGAGTCAAAGCTCAAAATTTGTTCTGAATCGCAAAAAGTAAATATTTTGTTATGTTACTTCTTTACGGATTTCAGACTTGTTCCTTTTTTTTTGCTACGAGACCTCGTTTATTGCCAAATTGCAGAATTCTAAGTCAACGGGAAGTACCTTACAGATTTTAATTTTCTTGCGCGTGTATAAACGTAGAATAATTAGCCTTATCTTTTGATTGTGTTGAGTTAAAAGTTTGATTTTTTCAATGACTTCAAAAAAAAGTAGCAACTGGTGTATTTGATATTAATTTCAGCTTAATACCTCTACGCGTTCCTGATAAAAAAGGAGCAGACAGACGGACTAAAAAGTGTCCTAGTCCTCTAATTGTTCCGTTTTTGTCGACTGATATACGAAACCCTAATAAATGAGGAAAATTTAATTTACCGTTTGCCAGCATCCAAATGCAATGACAATGGAAACAATAAATTAACTTTTGTTAGTCATACGATGAGTAAATAGTAATACCCCTGTAGGCATAAAATTTTAAGGCATAATATAGTTTGGCATAACTTTTATTACCATAATAATACTGCTGCGTAATAATACTTTGATATAATACAAAGGTTAGCATAACTATCATTTAGTCTAATATGTTTTATGAGAGGGAGAAGAAGGCCGAAAAAAAGATGGATGGATTATGTGAGAAGTGATATGAAAGAAAAGGGAGTTAGTGATATGGGATAAGGGTAGGAAGAAGAAGGTACTTTACTATACTTACTTACCGTAGGCGCGGGCTTGCGGACAGTAAGCAATGGGTAGCTCGCTGTCCGGCTGTCCGGTAACTGTCCAGACCAAGCCCAAGTCGTCGACGGCGCGCGCTGTTCCCGCGCGCCTCAAGGAGTTGTCAGCAACAGCAGGGGCCCAGCCCGGTCAAAGCCTACTGGGGCCAGGGTTATCCGAAAGGGCGCTCGAGCCCCTGGAGTATGAAGTATGAAGGAACGGGATGGGTTTTTTAGTCAGTAAGAGTCTGACACTATCTCCCGCTCCGCCCAAGAACGGGGGTTGTCATAAGATGTAATGAAAAAAAAAAGGCATAATAATATTTATTCGTCTAATAATCATGAGCCATATATATAAAAAGTCAATATAAAAAGTCATAATTGGGTGAATATAAATAATAATTTTAAATTGATCTTTAGGCGATGTTTTTGTAGCAACGTACGCATTATCGGTTCCTGGGTTAGATTAAGTTTTTTTGTGGAGGAGGAGTATGAAATCTATCTTGGACGACGAAGTTATCGTTTGGAGTTATTTATTAGGATTTTATTTGTTTTATTCCAAAGAACATTATGTGTTTATATCATTATGCGTTAATAACATTATGCCTAATAATATTATGCGTAATGATCATTATACTGAATTTCGTTCTGCCAATATAAATTATGACAATATATTTTATGCTCATCATTAGTAAACCTGAGTACATATGTAATTAATTAATTAAACACCAAGCGAATGCAAAGCTTTCGCTCTCTAATTGTCTTTCGATTTTGTCTCTAATTACTGTATTTGAAAGTTTAAACCTAAGTATGCAGTTGATAATGCAGTGAATCTAGTTTAACACCAACATGACCTCTTTAAACACATAACAGTATCGGGGACACTTAAAGGCCGGAGAAGCTTTCTTTTGGCTATTTTAGAGCTACTACTTAGAGTAAGAATCAAGTTACGGACAGAACGTCAACCACCATTCGTCTTCTTCAAATCCCAGAAATATAATAGTTTCAGAGCTATATGTCATCACGGGCAACACGCACTGGTCATAGACTTTCGTCCTGAAACACTGTGGTATATAAGACGAGAAGCCTTTAAGTCACGAGTGAATAGGTTACTTCTAGGCAAGCGTGCTCCATCGTCGCCCACATTATCGCTTACAGTCGGGTCAAACAGTAGTCAAACGCGAGACTAAATATAACAAAAAAAGTTACACCGTTCCGCTTCCCGAACGCTGCTGGAGTCAGATTAGACGATTGACCTCTTTCCCGAAGTTAGACGTATCGGACTGGATCATCTGTCCCAAGTAAACGTCATCATCTACAACTTTGAGTGTAATGTCCAATCTTGCTAATGGTGGGTGCTACATGGTTATTTACCATGATTTTGGATCTTAAGTGGGCCTCTTAAGGGGTCTTAAAATGAACATAAATAAAATCCATGCTCATTTTAAGACCCACTTTTTCGGAAGCTCTACTGAGGTCACCGAGCATTGTATTGAGCTCCACCGTAGTTTCAAGCAGGACAACCATATCGTAGGCAAACGGAATATGAGTGATGTACTTGCGATTGACATTTAATTCTTTGCACCTTTTTAGTCCAGAACATTAAAGACCTCCTCCAATGCGGCCGTGAATAGTTCCGCGCAGATAGATAAATTTCGAAGTCCAGTCCTGAAGTCGGACTGATATTGCAGCGTTCTTATACAAACACTTCAGCACTTTGATGTACTGACAGCACCGTTGCAGATATTGCAGTACCTACAGCCCAAATTTTGATCGAATCAAAACCGCATCCATGTAAACCGTTATAAAACAACTCGGCAAAATGAAGTTTTTTGTAGACCCGTTTGATAAATATCGAATGTGAATGCGGTGTTTGTTCAAAGTGTCCTTTCGTCTGCATTTTGGAGAACTTAATGAATGTCATTGATGCTGCTATGGATGTAGCTACCTACTTGGCTCAAAAATGTGAAGAATTTACGATTGACTTGGAAAAAATAACAATAGTCGATTATACATTCAAAGGCTTTTTCACAGAACCAAAATGTCAAGCCGCTGTATTTTTATAAGTGGTTTTCACCGATAAATAATATTTAAAGATTCAATTCCATTCATTTAGTACTCGTATTTTTGACTGGCCTGTTGGTCTAGTGGTTCGTGACCCTGACTGCTATGCCGGAGGTCGTGGGTTCGATTCCCACCCAGGACAAATGTTTGTGTGATGAGCATAATCATTTGTTCTGTGTCTGGGTGTAATTTATTTATAATATGTAGGTATGTATTTAGAAATATATAAGTATGTTTATCAGTTATCTAGTACCCATAACACAAGCTCTGCTTAGCTTGGGACTAGACGGCGTTGTGTGATAGTTGTGGAATATTATATTATATTGTATATAGTAAAAAATAGGTAGGTAATATGAAGGTAAGTAATAAGTATTAACGCTACGGTAGCTAATAGTCATTATTGTATACTTTATTGCACAGCTTAACTTAACACAAGGCATTTATTTATAAAAAAATAATGTATAAATAGGCGGTATTATCACACTTGGCTAATATAATAGTATAGAAATATTTACAAAGTAATAAAATATACTAATACTACTATTTATAAATGTATTATTATAATTTCTGTTTGTATTGTATCTCTTTATGTGTACTTATATACTGTTATTGATATATTTATATGTATTTTTTGTTTCATTTTAACTTTTATGAATTACTCGTACTTATTATACACACAGTGTGTACATTTCTCATCCAACTCTCCTGTAGCAGATCTGCTGGAAGTTTAGTTGAAATAAGCAGCACCTTTGTACTCTTCTATCTGTATTTATTCTTTTGTTTTAAGTATTTATGTGTACATAAATTAATAAAATTACATTATTATAAAATGTCAATGAAATGATTAATTTAATACGAAACAATTATACTACAGTTAGAAACGTTAACATTGTCATATGATTTTTACCTTCACTGATTATAAATAATGACATGAATAAGTAATTACTATGTCAAATATTAATTATTTAACCAAAGAGTGATGGCAGTCTCTTTAACAAAATTTTGCTGGCATATTCTGTTAGCGTCAAGTACCTAATGAAATTATACAAAAAAATATGTTAACCTAAAATATTTTGCCTTCGACATTACTATTAATTGAATCCTCGTAGAAAATTATTCCAGTTTAAAGTCAGTAAAATTACGTATGGTATTGCATTTTTATTATTCATAAGGTCTATGAATTATAATATTGTTTTAATATCTTTATTACGTAACCGCAACATTAAAACAATATGTAAGAGGAAGGATCCCACTTTGACACGATATTGGTACAATCCCATAAATATAAACGAATTTGACACCAACACTCTTATAAGTTTTATACAATTTTAACAAAAAAAAATAACGTTATGGCATTAGCCGACCAGCTTTTAACCAGCAGTTATATGAAACACTTATACATTTAAATCCATCGGTCGACTAACTACATTGGTATCGTTATTCTTCTCTAACATTACTGATAAAGCCCTTTCATTTATTTTTTTAACATAAAACTCACGCCATATCTCTCGATTACTCCTTACAGCAACGAAAAAAATATTTAATACTATAATATTCAAACCTGATAATATTATTTGCAAAAGTATGGCTACACAGCCATTTAAACTCGGATAGTTACGCCATATAAGTCTTATAACGAACATTGCAACCATTAAAATATCACTGGATATAAATATAAGAGTTGCTAAGAACAAACGATGCCAGTTATCTGTTGCTGTGTGTGCATTTGACTTAAAGCTACGACAAATTGAAAATACAATTACTAAATAAATAACACAGTTCACTATCAAAGGGAAAATTAAACTCATAACTCGCAAGATAATCCCTGCATCAAATTTAAATAAAAATTCACGAGCACAAAAACCTATACCTGGTGTTATCAAAGCCATAATCCAACCAAAGAAAGCACTTTTAAGGAACCTCCTTCTAATGTGTCCATTGAAAACTTTTACAATATCTACGTACAGCATATGGCATATAACAACCAACCAATGACTCTTTACTGTTAACAAGTAGTATAAAAATAAATTAAAAGTTAGCCATGTTTTTGTGTCATTTTTTTGCGAAAGATATCTGTTATTGCAAATGTATATAGTAAAAACTACATCGAGCAAAACATTTGCAAAAATAGTGTTGAGAAAAACGAAATTTTTGTAATTGCGGAATTTTCTTATGATGCACCATGACGCTACTCCAAATATAAACGTTAGTAATGTCATTACCAATATAATGTAGTTTAATATGGATTCAATAAAAAATGTTTCCTGACATTTTTGAACAATAGTCACTGAAAATTTATCCAGAATAACTTCATCACTAGTATTACTATAAGACATGGTGAATGGCTCTTACTCAATGAAACTTTAATGATAAGTGTTTCTGAATAGTTTACTAGTTTATTTATGAACAATCCTCACTGTATTACGGGTTGTCAAAAGTAAAAAATTTGACAAACAGTCTGGCTGCAGAACAGATGGACGATGGAGCCGAAAGGTCTTGAAGTGCCGACCGCGAACTGGAAGATGCAGCGTTAAAAGTTCTTCCACAGTGAATATCGCGGAAATCTGCTGGATGCGAGACGCACAGGACCGGATGATAATGTGGCACACGATATATTATATTATGATATATTTATAATACAAATAGCTTTTTAAAAAACAATTTTGCGTTTCAAAACTCAAGTCACTTTCACAGTTTAAATTGTAACTTTTAGTATTAATTAAAATTTTAAAATACATTACTGTAGTTAATGTCAATTTAAGAGCAATTCTCATTATTTGAACTAAATGACATCGTCATTCAAAACAAAGTGTTACTTCGGAAACTGTCAATGAAAGACTAATTATTAAATTAATACCATAATAATAAGCGTTTATATATAAGTGAACTTGAAAAACCGATCAAGTGCGAGTCGGACCCGCGCATCGAGGGTTCCGCATAAAGTTATTTAAACAACGTTACATTTTGATCGTTTTAATCTCTTGTAGGGTCGATCCGGTGTATGAAACACTATCGATTAAAAAGATAAAATTGGGTCAATTTTTTTTCCAAATCTTTCCAAAAAGTAATTTTTTTATGAATTGTGCTATGAGGCCATGCCTAGCATGCAACTTAGCAAGAAGCTAAGTTTTACAATTCTTGTTAATTGAATACTTTTTAGGCATGAAAGCGACAGGCATACACATCAAAAGTGTGATATGAGTGTGAATAGTGAACCAAATATCCGGTGGGATCACATAGTGATATGGGTACGGCGACTGTCGCAACTCAGTGCTGGGCACGCTATAATCATGGTAAGTCCTCCCTTTGAGAAGTGGCTGGAAAAACTTCACGGTGTCCTCACCGACCGCATGACGCAGGTCCTCACTGGACATTTACTCACTCACAGAAGGTTCTTGCACCTGATTCTTGCAGAAGAAACACCCAGATGTCACCATTGTGTGGACCACCCGGAAGATGCGGTGAATAATACGGTGGAGGTGTTGAGGTGTGCCCTGCTTGCCGCGGAGCATCGCCTTGTACTCGTGGGAGCAAACAGCGGCAGCAACCTGTCGCATCGGACCCTGGTACAGGCCGGAAGGTCAGGAGCTAAAGGCATGCATACTTCTAGCATTATACCTGAGGAGTAGTAATGCTAGTTAACCGTCCGAACCGAGCTCAAATCACCTATACGCAACTCGCGCGCCGAAGCCAACGCAAGGTTCCAACGCCTTGAGATGGTTTCCGAAAGAAAAACTCGGGGCTCTGGATCGCAAGGCAAAGAAGACACATAAGAGTGGGTTTAAGGCAGTAAAACTACAAAATAACCCGTTCCGCACCGTTTTTGCCGACTGAGGTCCGAAACCCTAGAAAACGAGGAAAATTTATTCGTTTTAACCCTACCATGCTGCAAATACAATGACGTAAACAAAAGATTAACTTAAGTTAGTCATAGGATATAATTAAATTTAAGGATAATTCTTAAATGCAATTAAACCTTTCCCAACTCGTCTATCGTCACGTGTAGCATGGTTTAAAAGCTTGTTATTTCATCCAACGCAATGTTCAATGAAAGAGCAATAAGACAAAAGAGAGAAAACGGTTCAAATCTCTGGTGGCATTCTGTAATTCTGTCATTTACTTACTAAAAAATATCAGAAAATGCGTGTTTTTTTTAAACCCTAAAATT
This sequence comes from Mythimna albipuncta, assembly GCA_929112965.1. Taxonomy (NCBI): domain Eukaryota; kingdom Metazoa; phylum Arthropoda; class Insecta; order Lepidoptera; family Noctuidae; genus Mythimna; species Mythimna albipuncta. Next base: position 17,562,782 of record OV815979.1, on the reverse strand, counting down.
TTTGGAAAAATTCAAATCATGCAATTATTTCTCCCACTCTGGTCGAAGCGTGTGGACATATCAGACTTTTACTGACTAAAACTACACCTGTGTCCTTTTGCCCTTTGCGTTCTAGGACTACGAGTTTCCTTTTTAGATAATCCGCGCGGTTCTAAGGGCACTGGTCCTGCTGGGCTTGCTGACTTCATTTTGAAGAGCGCGAAGATACTACGCACTGTTGGCGACTCGAGGTCGGTCCGGTCGATTACCGGACGGCCGGACAGCGAGCTACCCATTGCACTTTCAAGTTCATTAACCCGACGAATAAGATTTTAGAACCATTAAAGGTGCAAGGGGCACCTGCGAGATTGTTCGAATGAATCACCGCGGCCGTGGAACTTAAAGGGCAACTGAAGTAGATTTTAGGCAGTAATGCGACTTTTGTTCGGGGTTACCACAAAGTTGACCATGAGCCACACATAGGAGTGTGTGCCTCAAGTCCACATACTTGAAAACTGGTGGGAAATATTAATTTTTAAATTTAATTTTTCAGTCTTGTTAATCTAATGAATCTAAAAACCCCAACCTATTCAAAAAAACAATAGTCACGCCAGTTTTCAAAACAAGAGATATAAGTAAACTAAACTATAGACCCAATTCAGTACTAACAGACCCCTCAAAAATGTAAGACAAAATTATAAACAGTAGATTAATAGATTATCTTGGTGTTGTAAAATTACTTTCCGCGCACCAATTTGGGTTTAGACCCAAAAGATCAACTAACCACGTAGTTCACAGTCTGTCCAAATATAGTACGAGACTAGATAGGAATATGCATAACATTGGGATCTTTCTGGAAATCGCTAAAGCTTTGGGCACAATTTCATGTTCTATATTGCACAAGCTTGAAACAATTGGGATTAGAGGGCAACTTCTGTTATTCTCCAAATATCTTCGAGACCATCAATAAAGTGCTAAAATAAGCCAGTATACAATACAAGTGAGCTGGACCATATTCGTTTCGGAATACCGCAAGGAAGTAGTTTGGGTCCTGCGTTATTTTTATTTACAAAAATGAAGTAGTAGTCCTTCGTAATATTATCAGATGCGGATAATACAACTCTATTGTTTTTCAATTGTGGTTTCATTAAAATCTTCTAATATTAAATATATTTAGTTAAAACGGAATACATACTAACCTAAACATTTTCGCACACAAGTGCAAGTGCAATGTCAGTATGACATTGCTTGTACTTGCCCCACTTTAATTAAAGCTGACCACATTAAATACGTGGGTGTTGTGATTGACACAAATCTATATTTCCGTAAACATGTCACGTGTGTGTGTGTGAGTGAGTTCACAAGAGTGCGTAAACTAATTTACCTATATTTTTAAGAACTTACGTGACATAGGTGACTATAAGTTAATTAAACAGGTTTATTTGGCTTATGTTAATATGTTCTTAGCTATTGTATTATTTCATGGGGTGGTACTGCAAATACTATTTCATTCGAAAAGAACGTGCTCAAAGAGTAATTCTAAAGGTTGCAAACTTCTACCCTTTTAGACTTCCCAAGCACTAGCTAAAGCAATACGTCAACTATTTTGTATTTTATCAGCACTCTGAGCTTGCTTAGATACTGGGTCGTGACCCAGTATTATCTTTATTTATTATATTATCTTCATTATCTGTTACAATATCTACTTACAACATAATATGACATATAAAAATCAACCAATGATTCTTCGCAGTTAACAAGTGGTGTAAAATTATAAAAGAAGTAAACCGTGGTGTTGTGTTATTATTTTGCGAAAGATATCTGTTATTGCAAAGGTAAATCATGTTTAATCGTCACTATTATAACGTGTCGTCAGTGGCCAAAAATTCTGACAAATAATCTTGCTGCAGATGGTTAAGAAGTTTATGAAGTGACGAAAGACGCAGCGATGGAAACCCTCCCTTAAGTTGGATCAGCAATCAATGTTTTCGATGTGGATGATAATATAGCACAAGTCACTTTCGCTGTTTAAATTAACTCATTGAATGCCGTAATTAGAGACACAATAGAAAGACAATTGCTTATGTCGAACTGTGTAACTTAAGACATTCGAAAGGTTAATACACTTTATCTTATGATTGTTAATGTTAATTTGTGAGCAATTTTCATTATGTAACTTAAATGCCACTGCCGTTCAAAATAGGATTTTGTTTTCAATGAATCACTATTGGTGAGTAATTAAACCATAAAGCTTTTGCCCGCAGATGACACCTTCCGATTCCACAAAAATCTGACGTATTTATGTACAGTCCACTACAAAAACTAATTATATAATTTATAATATTACAACAAGAAGATATCCATACTCCATATTACTCGCTTTACTTACTAATATTATAAATGGGAAAGTGTATGTGTGTGTCTGTTTGTCCATCTTTCACGGCAAAACGGAGCAATGAATTGACGTGATTTTAAGTGGAGATAGTTGAAGGCATGGAGAGTGACATAGGCTACTTTTTGTCTCTTTCTAACCCCCCACTTACGCGAGCAAAGCCGCGGGTAAAAGCTAGTTTAATATAAATCAAAATGACAATAATACAAATTTACCTATTAATTACCAACAATATCATATTACTACTACTTTTTGGTTGATTTTGTTTTATTATAATTATTAAATCATTCGTGTTAAAGATGAAAATATTAGTAAAGTCGAATAATGGACATTAAGCTATTTTAGGTATCATCAAGTTATATATCAAATCAAGAACGTTAGTTGAAGGTACGAGATATTATTGGTTAATATAATAATTAGTTGATAGTTAAAATTTTAAAGTACCTCTGCGAAAGTACTTTATATTATAGCGACCACCCGTCTACCTTGCACTACATAAATAACAAGAGCCAAAAGAAAAAAAAAAATCGGAATCTGATATTAGCATGTTCAAACAAAAAAAAACGAACTTCTGCTTTACAATTGTTTATATAGGTATTAATTTACACTAATATCATAAAGAAGGACAATTTGGGTTTTTGTGTGTATGTTGGTAATGAATAAACTCAAAAACCACTGAGCCGATTTCAAAAATTCTTTTACCATTGGAAAGCTACATTCACCCTGAGTAGCATAGGCTATATTTATTGCCCATGTATAGCCGGGACAACTAATAACAACTAAAAGGAAAATTTATTGTTTTTTTTAACGTTACGCAATTACGACAATAATACAATTTTCTGATGAGTACAGGTTGGAGTGTGGAGTGAGACAGGGGAGGTTAACATCTCCTTCACTCTTCAACTTGTATGTGAACGGGCTGATTGTTGAGCTGAGCAACATCAGAGTGGGATGCTCTATTGATGGTCATTGTATCAACAGCATTAGCTACGCTGACGATATGGTGTTGCTCGGCCCAACTGTGGCCGCGCTCAGAAGGCTGATAGGCGTGTGTGAGGAGTATGCAAGAGTACACGGTCTCCTGTACAATGAGCAGAAAAGCGAGCACATGGTTTTCCAAGCCAGAGGTCGTAAACTGGGGGATGTGGCACCTGTGCTGCTGAACGCTGTCGCTCTTCAAAGAGAGGGAATTTAAATACCTTGGCCATGTGATCACCGAGGATTTAAAATATGATAAAGATATAGAAAAAGAGAGGAGGGCGATGGCGGTCCGCTGTAACATGTTGGCACGTAGATTTGCGAGGTGTAGTCTAGAGGTAAAGATCACGTTGTTTAAATCATTCTGTCAAACTCTCAACACCTGCAATCTGTGGGTCAACTATACGCAGCGGGCCAATAACGCTCTCCGAGTACAATATAATAACGCGTTCAGAGTGCTGGTGGGGCTCCCACGCTACTGTAGTGCGTCTGCGATGTTTGCGCACGCGCACACAGACGGCTTTCACACTGTGCTGCGGCGTAGATTTTTTTTTAATTTTACGCAGATATATGTAATGATGACACAATGAATTATTAAAATGAAATGATAATATAATATAATGACAGTAATAATATAAATACATCATAATTATACAATGTAATGATGACGTAATGAAGTTAAATTGAATTATTAATAATAAATATATTATAACTGAAAATATAAATTAATACATAACATAATATGATTAATCAATGTAATGTAATGATGACATAACTAATACTTAAAATGAATTGATTTACTTACTTAAACTAAATTAACATAAGAAACCTATACTAAAATAATAAATTAATAGTGGAAATTTAATGGATAATTTATGCCTAATATGGACTAAGTGTCTGAAATAAAAAGATTTTTTTTTTTTAATTACGAAAACGACAGATTTGTGTTAGTCATGAAACAAGTAAGTGGTTACGCTGTTTCTATGCGCGATGGATTTATTTTTTTGGCTGAATGTTGGTTGCAGCATTAGAGTTGTCCTATATCCATCCAATAAAGATTGCATCGCTACTTACCATCAGGTGGGATCGCAGTAAAGCACTAGTTTATCTCAAAAAAAAAAAAAAATCTGGATATACCTATAGAGTAAAAGAGACTGAGCTACCTACGTAATCGTGGAATGACATTTCTATGACACCTACACTTTTCGATGACGCGTTTGACTAATTCTGTTCGTATTACATCTGTTACCTTAGTACCTGTTAAATTAGTGACATCGTGCGCGCTACACTTTGCGTCACACCTGCTCATGTATTATTACTAAATCCATATTACTCTTTTTATTTTTTTTTCCCAACACTACTACTAACGCTTCTATTTGGTGTAGCATCATGGTGCATCATAATAAAATTTCATAATTATAATAATTTTGTTTTCCTTAACACTATTTCAGCAAACATTTTGCTTGTTACATTATAATGATATACATTTACAGTAATAGATATCTTTCACAAAAAAGTGGCACGTCATGGCTTGTTTTAAATTTTATCTTAACAGCGAAGAATCATTGGTTGGTTGTTTTATATGCCATATGTTGTACGTAGATATTCTAAAAGTTTTCAATAGGTACACGAAAAGGAAGTTTCTCAAAGGTGCTCTCTGTGATTGGATTTTGGCTTTGATATCACCAGGTTTACCTTTTGGTGCATGTAAGCATCTGGTTACGTTTGATTTAGCGGTTATCATGCTCCTAGGGAGTCTAATTTTACCTTTGATAGTGAAATAGAAATGTGGCCTAAAAAAAGATTGCATGTAGCGGAGATGAGAATGTTAAGATAGGTGTGTGGTGTGATGAGAATGGATAAAGTGAGAAATGAGTATATTAGGGGAAGTTTGAAAGTGGCGCCAGTGATTGAAAGGTTGAAAGGAAATCGTTTGTCTTGGTATGGTCATGTAAAGAGGAGAGATGAAAAGCATGTTGCTAAAAGAGTTATGAACTTACACGTGAATGGATGGAGAGGGAGAGGGAAAGCCAAAGAAAAGATGGATGGATTGTGTGAGAAGTGATATGAAAGAAAAGAGATTTAGTGATAGCGTGACGAGTGACAGGACAGAATGGAAGAAAAAAACGTGTTGCGCCGACCTCAAATAAAATGGGACAAGGGCAGGAAGAAGAAGAAGGAGTGAACTGTGCCCTGTATTAAGTGATTGTTTTATCGATTTGTCGTTTATTTTCAACTCAAACGCACATACAGCGGCAGACAACTGGCGTCGTTTGTACTTAGCAACTCTTATATTTATATCCAGTGATATTTTGTTGGTTGCAATCTTGTCATAAAACTAATATTGTATGCCCACAAGAGTTTAAATGGTTGTGTATCCATACTTCTGCAAATAATATTGTGTATAATGATATTTTTTTCGTCACTGTAAGGAGTAATCAGGAGATGCTGAAAATGCTATACGTAAAAAACATATTTTGTAGTTTTTGATGATAGCTACAGAACCGCGGGAGCCCCAAAAACACCCTGAATGCGTTATTATACTGAATGTGGTGAACGTTGTAGGCCTTCTGCGTATGTATAACCCTTAGGTTGCAATAAAAAAAAATATGTTCGTGATTTTACGTAATCATAGGTAACTAAAACGTTTCGTATATTAAAAAACAAATAAAACTAACGCCTTTTTTAACGTCATAAGTTTGGACTAAAGTGAGTCAAAACTAGTTTAAAAAATACGAAATTGATTGATCTACACTGTCTTCTAATACGTATTTAATATCGTAAATATGGAAATATTGTAAAATCAATAAATTAAAAAAAAATTCAAGAGTAACCATGGAGTTTCTGGCCGGTTATTCTCCATAGAAAACGGCCTATTGGAACCGCGTATTGAGGGCGAAGCGCCTGAAAAGTGCCATAAAACAGTGATTTTCTGACGCCTACTCCTCCGTAACGGCTAAGTCAGTTGGTTTGAAAAAAATATATGTTTATTATAGATTCATGAACAATAATACCAATATTTGATTTTTTCGTGCATATAATACTTTTGTCAAAAAAAAAAAATTTTGCGATTTCGCAACTTTTCGCAACTTTTCCCTACTCCTTCGAAACGGTTTGGACCTGTAGAAACATTTTACACATAAAAATTGGTGGTTAAATATTCTTCAAAGTGAACATTACATATGTAAATCAATCAATATCTCGCTGAGAAAATGGATTTAAAGCGCTTTCCGGGCGCTGCTGGCCGCAAATAAATGCACAGATTTGCGTACTGCCGCCTAGGCGAGTGCGAGAGTTGCGTTCACGTAATTTCGGTCAGATGGTTCAAGGGACTATACGCCTTAACTTCTGACGATGATGAAAATTTTTAAACACATTTTAACAGCTTTCAACAGTACAAAGGCAGACTTAATGTCATGTAGGTTATATGAATATTAGGCGCAAATAAACTGATTGTCTTGCTTTGCTCAGTTCATCGCGTTCGAACAAATAATTGCGCGAAATATGGGATTCTTTTACTTATTACTGGACCTTACGTTGCATTATCTGTCTAAAAATCACTAGCAACTTTCCAAACTGACTGCGACATTCAAATGACAAATTGTCGTCAGATCCAAGAATCCGTTGGTCAAATGTCATTGCATGACTCGTCTGTACTTTAAATTACGCTTATTCAACCTATGACTAACATGAATTACACTTTCGTCATTGCATTGTTGTCAAGCATTAAACTAAATAAATTTCCTCGATTATTAGGGTTCAGTTTTCGGTTGACAAAAACGGAATCATTATAGGATAACTTTGTTGTTCGTTTGTTAAAACACCTTTTTCAAGAACACATGGAGGAATTGAGATGAAATTATTATCAAATGAAAAAATCAAACTACTACGTCAAGGCAATCTAAAGATAAAGCCATTTATGCTCCGTTTATGGCACATATTTTGACTCTGGCAAGGAAATCAAAACCCAAAGGACTCTAACCTACACTTTCCGTTGACGTATAATCCTATTTGGCACGAAAGAAGTTCTAATAGCAACAATAACTGAAAAAGTCTGAAAACTGTTTTGAAGTAATATCACAATAATAGAGCACCGATTCGGGAATCGAACTACTTGCACAGGTAAGTTTATTTATTTAAACTTCATGTACAGTAGTGGTACATAGGCGGACTTAATGCAACAAGGCATTTTCTACCAGTCAACCTTTAGGACAAAAAAAAAATCAACACTATGGTAGGTATGCACAATAAATAAATAACAGACATTTTAATTGTCATTGTTGTATCATTACATTAAGTTACATATCATAATAAAATACATATATGTGCACGGCATCGGAAAGGAGTTTGTACGGAACCTTCAATGCATAAGTCCGACTCGCATTTGACCAGTTTGTTTAGTTATTAATAAACCGTTCAATTTCGATTAATACCCTTATTATTGAGGTATTAAATATATAATTACTAGTATATTTATTGAGCGTTTCAGAAGCAACGCCTTTATTGAAAGGCAGTGTCATTTAGTTGAAATAATGAAAATTTACATTAACAATAGTTATTCAAGAACTTGAACTAATAGAAAGTGTTGCAATCTGAATTGTGAAAGTTACTTGTGCTACATTATCATCAAAATTGGAAGACTTGACTCCTGGCCAGAGGCGGCAAGTATCACCACATCACCCGATCCTGTGCGTCCCTCATTCCCACGGGACCTTCACTAAGGCATTGATCTACCGTGGGAGACCTTCCAATGTTTCGTCGTACGCTGTCGCTGCTTCAGAACCGTTGGATCCTATCGACCAGATTTTTGACTTCTGAAGACCCGTAATAACAGTGAGCATTGATCATAAATACAAACTAATAAACTATTCAGAAATATTTTTATAATTAAAATCAAGTGATTGAAACTTAAAAGTCAGCAAAAGCCTTTCACCATGTCTTATAAAGATGCTAGTAATGAGGTTTCGATGATTGCCGTTAAAACATGTCAGGAAACATTTTTTATTGAATCCATAATAAGCTACTTTATATTTGTGCCGACACTAATAACCTTTATGTACGGTGTAGCGTCGTGGTGCATCATAAGAAAATTTCGCAATTACAAAAATTATGTTTTTCTCAACACCATTTTCGCAAACGTTTTGATTGGAGCATTTTATGTGATCTACATTTACCATAACAGATATCTTTTAAAAACAAGTGACAGAAATACATGGCTATCTTTTAATGTTATTATATACTACTTGTTAACTGTGAAGAATCATTGGTTGTTTTTTATATGCTATATGCTGTACGTAGATATTGTAAAAGTTTTCAATGGGCATATTAGAAAGAAATTTCTTAAAAGTGCCTTCTTTGGTTGGATTTTGGCTTTGATAACACCAGGTGTATCTTTTTGTTCACGTAGGTATCTAGCTACTTTTGATGAAATGATTATCATGCTCCTGGGGACTCTAATTTTACCTTTGATAGTGAACTGTGCATTTTATTTAGTAATTGTATTTTCAATTTGTCGTAGTTTTAATTCAAACGCACACGCTACGGACGACTGGCGGCGTTTGTACTTAGCAACTCTTATATTTATATCCAGTGATATTATATTGGTTACAATGTTTGTCATAAAACTTATATGGCGCACCTACAAGAGTTTAAATGGATGCGTGTCCATACTACTGCAAACAATATTGTATAGTTTAAATATCATAATTTTAAATATTATTTTCGTCACTGTAAGGAGTAATCGGGAGATATGGCGTGAGTTCTATGTTAAAAAAATAAATGAAAAGGCTTTACCAGTAAAGCCTAAGAATAGTGATATTAATTTGAAAGAAGTAAACATTTGTGAAGCTATTGTTGGTCGACCGACGGATTTGAATGTATAAATGGTTAAAATAATATTTCTGGTTTGTTGACGTCATAAAAATGATGGTTTATATAATACGAGTAATTCAAACTTGTACAGTTATTTTCCTTTTTTTTTTAATATTTAGCTAATAATAAGTAAGCATAGAATTTTGTATATATTGTAAATATCGTATTATGTATGTGCATATCAAAGTGAATCCTAACAAAAATCGTCAACCTTATAATTTTGTATCTTGTCACAAAGTGTCTTGCAAATTTTTTAGAAAATAAAATGTGTTCTATCGTGCATAAAAACAGTGTAACCATAAAGGGAGTAGTCTTATGACTAATACAAATTTAATTTTTTTTCGTTTTCGTCCTTAATTTACAAAAAATAAAACGGTTTTAGCGTTTGAGAACACACAAACATGTTTTCAAACGCTAAAGCAATTTTATTTTTCTTTTTTTTTTAATTATGCTATGCTTACTATATACTAATATAAAATTGAAGAGTTTGTTTGTTTGTTTGAACGCGCTAGTCTCAGGAAATGTTTTTCCGATATGAAAAATTTTTTCAGTGTTGGATATCCCATTTACCGAGGTAGGCAATAAACCATAGCAAAGAATAAAATCATTATTTCAATATACTATCATTCACAGGCACTTTTGAATTGTCAAGTAGTCAGTCTGTCAGAAAAAAATATGCACATTTCAAAGTGTACGTCTTTATGGAAAAGAATGTTCAAAACATTTCATGGACACTCTTTTACCATCATGCTATGACCAATATGAACAAAGTGTAAACGAAAAACGTGGTATAAACGGGGAAAAATATTTCTTTTGGCGCTGCGTTATCGGTTAAAAATTATGTACGACAAAATTGTGCCTCTTGTAAGTTCAAAAAAGTCTCCGGCATAATAATTCTTTATTTGCGGTGTTTTTACAAATATAATATAATTTTTTAAACATATAAATACAATATTTTTTCTGAGTATTTGATTTTTACCGTCTCCTAGAGAGGAAGCTTGAGTCCCAGCAGTGGGAACATTAAAAAGGCTGATTGATGGTGATAATGATGATGATTTAATTTTCAACTCAATAACTCTTTACATAATTTCAATAAATGTGATTTAAATAACAGTAAAACAAAATCAACTAAAAATCCGAGTAGAAATATTTTCGACTTCTATGAAGACGAAGTCGCGGGCAAAAGCTATAAATGAGAAAATTCTAAAAGCATTGCAGTTTTATTATTCACAAATAGTGAATCATAGACTGGTTCAAGAGCAACATCTATTTTTGATCGGTAGTGGCATTTAAGTTACCTAATCAGAATTACTCATAAATTAATATTATTAATAGTTATTTTAAAACCTGAATAAATATGTAAAATGTGTATCAATTTGAACTGTGAAAGTGACTTGTGTTATAATTATAATCCTCATCGAAAGTTCATTGATTGCTGGTTAAACTTGTGGAATGCTTTCCATCGTTCCTGCGTCTCTCGGTGCGCGGTCATCACTCCGGAATCTTTTGGCCTTCTTCTCGACCATTAAAGGAAATAGTTTTTAACTAGATTTTTAAAAGAGACAGTAAAGATTTAAAAAACGCCTCCACCAGAATAAAATTATTTAATACCCTGATTCGCTCCATAACTGATTATAGCAGTCCGGTAAGTCTGGAATCTCACTATAACATATACATCAAGCATCTGGAAAGGGTTCAGAGAGATATATTCATAGAGATTGGTCTCACTTGCTGACAGATGAAAAACGGCAGACCTGGTGCAACTGCATAAAATATTTAATGGAGTAAACTTTGAAAAAAGTTACAATTTATTTTACGTTTTCGGATCAAAATCCAATTTGGAACACTTCGCCCCTCTTTCAAGACTCTGTAGGCGGTACAAAAATTTGTCGAAGGATTTCAACTTGGACGTAAAACTGACACTCTTGTGCAAAAAAGCTTGACCACCAAAAAATAACAATGATTATAATAATGAATCATCGTAAGTTTAATTTGGAAATCTTATCATTCTTATTCTAATTTTATGATTCTAATTATTATTTTATAAGTTATGATTTTAATAGTTGTTTATTTCATAACATCATAATATTAATTCAAATTAACCCATGACCTGTTTATTATTGTTACTCTAATTCTTTAATTCAGTTTAAATTCAAATCGACCAATGACTAATGTATTCCTCTTTGACCTTTGCATCTTGACCCTATTTTTTTTGGTTTTAATTTGACACGATTTATTGGAATATCAGACAAAAATACATTCCAATCCTCCTCCTAAGGAGGATTGGAATGTATTTTTTGGTCTAATCTGTTTGATATTTTATTAGTATTGAAGAATTTTATAATATGTTATGATTAATATTGCTCCTACCACAATTTGTCTTTACATCACCCAAAGGTTGACTGGAAGAAAATGCCTTAAGGCATTAAGTTTGTCTTTGTAGTCATAAAAAGATATTTATTTATTTTATTATTTATGCACAAAATGCATGAAGAATATTTTTTTTGTGAATTTAAAAATTTTCTGTCTTTCACGTTGTTATATGTGCATATAAAAATGCATACTTATATATTTCTAAACACATACATATTATAGATAAAATTACACTCAGACACAACAAATTATCGAGCTCATCACACAAACATTGGTCCTGGGTGGGAATCGAACCCACGACCTAAGGCATAGCAGTCAGGGCCACTAACCACTAGACCATCAGGTCAATCAAAAAAATAAACGAAATTATAATTTATTTATTTACTCAGGCAATTTAAATTCCACGTGTTAGTTACAAATAAAAGAATAAAATAAAATTGGAATAAACCAAAATAATACAAAGAAAGGAACACAAACATGATGACTCACTCCTGCCTAACTAACACCTGCAAGATGTGATTCACCATAGGACCGTTATATTTGTCTGACAATATCCTCAGAATGCCATTAGAGCTTGACCGCATGCTTTCTAGCAGCGAAGCCGACTTTTTTCTCAATATTGCATGGAAATCAAGAGTTCGCGTCTGTGCAAACTTGCTAGATTTTTTATAATAATATTCCACAACTATCACACAATGCCGTCTAGTCCCAAGCTAAGCAGAGCTTGTGTTATGGGTACTAGACAACTGATAAACATACTTATATATTTCTAAATACATACATATTATGGATAAATTACACCCAGACACAGAACAAATGATCATGCTCATCACACAAACATTTGTCCTGGGTGGGAATCGAACCCACGACCTCCGGCATAGCAGTCAGGGTCACTAACCACTAGACCAACAGGCCTGTCAAATGATAGATGCAATACAGAACCGCGGCAGCCCCAATGGCATACTGAACTCGAAGGGCATCCAAAGCGTAAAGCTTAACAACAGGTTGCTCTTTTAAAAGATCTAACAGTGAGCCATAATTAATAGTAGTTTATGTGACTAGGGGATAAAGCAGTGTCTTTAAGTCGAGGGTTGAATTAAAGGTTAAGTTTGAGATGTTGAATTCCGAACGAAAGGAAGGTTGCTGATTTTAATCCCGAACGACAGTGAGGGATCTATAAAATTAACTCCCGAGCATTGCGAGGGAGTTAATAAAGAAACCTGAATGAATTGAGGAGTTCAAGCCGCCCGAGACAAAGACAGCTTTATCCCAGTGTTGCATACTCTACTTGTTACACCATCTGTGAGATAATTAAAAGACAATTTGGTCAACCAAATAATATATTAGAGAAATATATGAATTATATTTACAAGTTCATCAAACAAACAAAATTCACTACTCCAGGGTTCTATAGTTTCAATTTTCTATAATGCTTCCGTCACTATAGACGTTTTATTCTATTTTCTTTTTTTTTATTAGTGACCCGTTTGAATTTCGAGTCAATTTGTTCGATGCACGTACATTTTTATTCACAATGATGACGATTTATGATGTTCCAAATTAAAAATCTCATTATTCACTAGGGATCGGCCATACTGCATTATTTCGCTAGGGATAGAATGACTTGCTTTAAGTGAGGTTTGTATGACCTATAAAACGACATTATCGAGCAGGTGGTGTAAAATAGTACATTGTTACACTAGGGGTGAAAGTAACTCATTTCGTACCGAGAAAGAGTTGGCGGGCGAGTGCCGCGAGGTCGCTAATTCGAGGGGTTAAATGGGTTACTTTCACCCCGAGGTAAACACTGTGCTTTTCATTACGAATACGAGGAAACTAAAAATAAAATAAAAAGTTTGTAAAACCTGAGTCTCCTACCTATGGTTTTAAGTAGGTATCTTTCTTATGATTTAGGCGGTAAAAGGTATTCCACTACTGCTTTAGCCTCTTCTCTTATGAAATTAGACGTTAAATCACTATTTTAATCTGATAAACAACGACATGACAAATCTCTGTTGTACGGAAATGTAAACAAAACTCGAAAAAACCAACGACTGATTGCCTCTTTCCCGCCATTTTGTTTTTTTTTTCTGCGACCGGCCAGCTCTTCAGCCTCATTAATGAAAAATTAGAAATTAATTGAAATCTTTTAAAAATAAAGTATTTAAAAGAAATAGTTGAACAAATAAATCACTTAAAATATAACATTATTTAATTAATACTTGTCTTTAAGTTATTTCAATTTTATTTCGCGCTGTGATTGACTGGCTGTATGTAAAATTGGGACATGGTTCAATAGAAATGTGAAGATAGAACTAGTTTTTTTTTTAATAATTTGACAGCTGTCAGTTGTAAAGTAAAACTCCCTAGGGATGACTTTTCATCATCACATCATCATCATCATTTTTTCATCTTTTTCTCATCTCTTTTTTTTTTAAAAAAACTTAACTATTTCTTTATAATACTGTATTTTTAAAAGATTACAATTAATTTCTAATTTATCATTAATGAGGCTGAATAGCAGGCCGACAACAGAAAAAAAAAAAACAAAATGGCGGGAAAGTGGCAATCAGTTGTTGGTTTTTTAAAGTTTTGTTTACATTTCTGTACAGCAGAGATTTGTATTGTAAATTTGTATTTAAATTACCTATTTATTACACTATTGACCTTTGAACGATTTGGTCAATATTGTAATAAATAGGTAATTTAAACATTGATATTCCAGACTTTGGTCAGCTGAACTTTTGATCAAATGACCATCGTTATTTTAAACTTTGTTAATTTGTACGTTGTTCTTTTGAAATTCGCTCAGGAAACTTTTGATTTTCTAATATGCAACCATTATATTATAAGGTTTTTAACCTCACCTCAGCTGACGTAGAGAGATCCAGAGCACCTAATTCTGACCTCTGGTTATAATGATGACATAATCATCCTATGACTAACACAAATAATAACATAAATAATTTTTCGCTTTCGTCATTCTTCATTTTGTCAAACGTTAAAGCGTTGCATTTTCCTTGCTTTTTTAAGATTCCGTACTTTAAAAGGAAAATCCTTATAGAATCACTTTGTTGTCCGTACGTCTTTTTGTCTGTCTGTCAAAATCTTTGAAAATGCTTGAATATATCGTATTTAAATTAAAACCATATACTCAAGTCTGCGATCCCCTGAAGCTGTGAAATCCAACTTCTAAATTAACGAATAAAAAAGATACGGCCGTTTATGTCGCTAAATAGGTATATTTCAATACTCTCAAAGAAAAAATCACATGGTACTTTTTAAGGTACTCAAGGACCCAAAATCTTGAAATTTGGCACAAAGCAAGGTCTTATAGCACAGATTAAGGAATAAATCTGAAAACAGTAAATTTGTTGTTATCAACATCACAAAAAAAAAATACTTTATGCAATTCGGAAGAATGTTCGAGACTCCCTTCGGGAAAAATAGTTTGTACGGAACCCTGAGTGCGCGAGTTCGATTCGCACTTGCACAGTTTTTATTTTTTTTTAATTATTATACGTATATTAGTGAAGGAACTATAAAACCGTTGTAGCTTGATTATTCATAAATAGTGTTTTATTGACTGGTGTCGAAGCAACATCTTGTTTTGATCGAGAGTGTCATTTAAAGAATTGCTAATTTTACATTACAATAATTATTCAAGAACTTGAATGAACATGTGCTACAATCTAAACTGTGAAAGTGACTTGTGCTACATTATCATCCACACTGAAAGGCATTGATTGCTAGTCCATCTTATGGAAAGCCTTCTAACGCTGCATCTTCTGGTACGCGATTATCACTCCGGAATCTTTTGATCCCATCGACCTGCTCAGCCGCAAGACTGTTTGTCAGATGTTTGGACTTCTGACGGCCCGTAACAACATTCATGGCTGAGCATTAAAACAAAGTGATTCAAGATCAATTGTGCGAGAGACATTCGTCATGTCTTATAATCAGACTAGTGATGACACTTCAATGATTGCTGTTGAACTGATATGGCAGAAAGTATTTTCTATTAAATTCATACTACACTTCATTTTTCTAGGGTTGTCACTACTAACGTTTATACTTGGTGCAGCATCATGGTGCGTCATAAGAAAATTTCGTAATTATAAAAATTTTGTTATCCTTAATACCATTTTCGCAACAGTTTTGATTTATTTATTAATAACGATCTTCATTTGCAATAATCAAGATATTTTGGAAATAAATGACAATTCGTGGTTTACTTTCAATTTATTTATATACCTGTTAACAGTAAAGAACCAGTGGTTGGTTGTTATATGCCATATGTTGTACGTAGATATTGTAAAAGTTTTCAATGGGCACACTAGTAGGAGATATCTTAAAAGTGCTCTTTTTGGTTGGATTTTGTCTTTAATAACATCCGGTATATCTTTTTGTGCATTTGAATATCTGGTTAGGTTTGATGTTGTAATTATCATGATCATAGGGAGTCTAATTTTACCTTTAATGGTTAATTGTATATTTTATTTAGTAATTATATTTTCAATTTGTCGTAATTTTAAGTCGAACGCATATACAGCTAGGGAGAACTGGCGTCGTTTATACTTAGCAACTCTTATATTCATATCTATTGATATGTTATTGTTTGCAATTTATGTCATCAAACTTATATGGCCTACTCGCGACGATGTTAAAGGCACTGTAGCTGTACTTCTGCAAATAATACTTTATAATTTGAGTACCATATTATTGAATTTTTTTTTCATTGCCTTAAGGTGTAACAGAGAGATATGGCGAGAGTTCTATGTTAAAAAAATTAGTAAAAGATTTTTTTCAGAAAGTCTGCATAAGAATAACGATATCAATATGCAGCAAGTAATTACTAGTGAATCTGTTGATCGTCGATCGACGAATTTGGATGTATAAGTGATTGTTTAATGACATTATAGAAAGAATGCTTTAAATACATTAGTATTTTTTGGTATTTAAATGATATGTTTAAATATAAATTTGTGAATGGAATATTATATAAGGACACTCTGTATAAATCACTTTATTTACAAAATAAATGATTTGTGATTTAATAACAATTCAATCTTATATCGTTAATATTAGTGTTAATAAATTATGTGTTTGTATAAAACTCGTTTTTTTTTTTATATCGTTATGTTTTTAAGTATGTCTATATAACAAAGTGATTCCTTGTAAATAATAGCCAGTCTTATGACTTTATATAATTATGTGCTATGAAATTGCAAATTCATTGCAAAACTTTATCTACACTAAAAATTATTATAAAGAGGTAGTTTGTTTTTTTTTGTTTGTAGGAGGTAATCTTTTTTTTTTTCGATGGGAAAATCATCTTATGACAACCCCCGCTCTTGGGCGGAGTAATCTCTGGAAGTACTGGTCCGATTGCTAAAACTTTTTCACCGATAGAAAGCTTCTTTATTCACGATTGACATAGGCTATATTTTATGTAAGCGGGCGAAGCTGCAGGCAAAAGCTAGTAAGAAATAAAATACTTTCCGTAAAAGTATTTTTTTTTTTGGCTAAATTTTCATTCTTCAGTTTTTTTTTATTGTTGATATGTTCGCGCTTGACCGCTATCTCACCTGATGGAAAGCGACGATGCGGTCGACGATGGAACGCGCTTACTTAGAAGAAACCTTTTCACTCTCGATTTAAAGATTCCCAGGTTGTAGCACAGACTCCGGCAAGGAATTTCACTCCCTAGCCGCACGCACAATTAATGAAAACAACTAACAACTAACTTGAGATAACTTTTATAGAAGAAATTATGAAAAAATACAGCGACTTGACACATTTTGTACTGTGAAAAAGCTTCCGAGCGTACCTTTATTTTTATTCCACAAGTGGAAGTAATCAGTTCTTCTTCTTCTTCTTCTTTCAAGTCAATAGTAAACTTCACAAATATTTTGGGCCCAGGTAGGTAACTGCAACATCAACGGTATTCAGTCCTTCAAAGTGGCGTTGTATGGGCACTTGGGGCACAGATTCCGAACGCACGAACCTCCTAACCCACTCAAGATTCTTCAGTTACCCTTTACATTCTAGGGCCACGTTGATTCTTTCGACGAATCTGGCAGACCAACTAGGGGTGCCTGTAAAGGTCGTATAGGAAAATCTTTTTCGTTGCGTTACTAAGCTTGTAAGTAAAACAGTCATTGAATTTAAAACTAATAGAAAGATTATGACTGCATTTTGAGCCGATAAGCATCGGCTCAAAATGCTATTAACGATTATAACTAAAGTTATGGGTTCTCAAACTTGATAGAATCAATTGGTCCTATTAATAGGACGTATTATAATTATTTGGGAATCACTACATACAGCAGACAAAACTTTAAAATGCCATAATTTTTTTTGTAGCAGGGAAAATCATCCAATGTCATGGCGCCCGTGCGGAGCGGGAAGATAGTGTCAGACTTTTACCGACTTTTACCGACTTCAGTTCCTTCGTTGCCTTTCGTACAGGGGCCAAATCTTCCTTACAGAAGGTCTGCTTCTGTAAGGAAGATTCAGCCTCGGTAGGCTTCGACCCTGCTCGATTCGGTCGCTTAACGGATGGTCGGACGGCGAGCTACCCATTGCTCGTCGTCCGCAAGCCGGGATAGGAATCCCGGCGGCGGCTGGGGCGTGTGCGCCGTTGGTTCAAGCGTGCAGTTTTGTCCTTTGCTAGCATAACTGCTTCACAGAAGGAGACGACCGCCTGCCACTCCTCCTCGCTCCGGACCATGGCCTGTACCTAGGTCCGGCGTGAGAGAGCGCCGCCGCCGATCGCCCTCATGAGGGCACGGCGATGCTCTGCCCACCTGCCCGCCATGGCACACCTCTACTGTGTGATCCACCGTGTCCTCCGGGCGTTCCACACAGTGGCGACACCTGGGCGTCACTTCCACACGAATGCGATGCACGAGCTTCCCGAACTGAGAGAGTTTAGAACCTGCATCATGCGGAAGGTTAGGACGCCGTGAGGTCTTTCCAGCCACGCCTCAAAGAGGGGAATTACCGCCACAATTAGGACGTGGCCATTATCATTCGGTACCTAAGGAAAATCATAAGAGTTTCCTTACCATTTCGTTTTTTTCCTATTTAGAACTAATTTATTAGCAGTGAACCAGTTTTGAACCTGCTATTTAATAAGATGTTATTTTCGTTGTCAAGATTATTAGTCTTTTTATTTACCTTAAAAATTCAAAGAAGTGTTGTCGGCAAACATTACCATACTAAGTTTTATTTTGTGCCCAGAACTTGAAAATTGACTTTAATTCTAATCAAAATGAATTATATCTAGACTGTCAGGGGTATAAGAGGTGTTTAAATTTTTATGAAAACCTTTTCACTGCGCGCGGGGTGCCAACTGAAAATCAGCGCTGGGTGTCTAACGTCCAGCAGATGCTGAGGTGGTCACCCTTTCGGTGCGGGCACGCTCGGCGTACTTTGCACTTTTATTATTGTTTACTTAGTGTATGTAACTGTTGTGCTGTGTCTGTGCCGAATAAAAGTATTTCTATTCTATTATATTCTTTCGCGGAAAGTAAAATTTATCATTTAACAGTAATTTATTATTTTCCAGGTTTTAAATAAACATTTTTACGCGTAATTTTTTTGGGCAAGGCATAATCTCGGGGGTAAGTTACCTCTTTAAGGACAGGCTGGACCAGCAATACGGCGTCTTCACCTTCTACATGATACAGGTCCTCTCCGGGCGTGGCAAGTTCGGGAGGTTCCTACATCGAATTTAGTCACAGTTTTCAGTCACAGTTTTCGTTTTAGACACATTTATCTACTTCAATGAGAGTAATACAACCAATTGAGTTTTCCAGCAATAGACTTATAGTCAAGCCACTCATTTACTAATTTAATGGAAAACAAGTGGGATTTTAATTATTAATATTTTTAAATGATACTGTTCGAGATTAGGATGGCTCTGAAACAGCTGAAAAACCACAAAGCGTCGGACGAGGACTGAATTACGGCCGAACTCCTGAAGGCTGGTGGAAAACCGGTCCTTAAGGCCTTTCAGAAGCTATTCAATTCCGTCATCCTCGAGGGGAAAAACGTTACGGGCATGGAGCAGAGGTGTGGTGGTACTCTTCTTTAAGAAGGGCAACAATGCCCTGCTTAAGAATTACAGACCCATCTCACTTCTGAGCCATGTCTATAAGCTGTTTTTCAGTTATCACAAACCGTCTCGCGCGCAGGTTCGACGACTTCCAGCCTCCCGAACAAGCCAGATCCCGAAAAGGCTTTAGTACCGTGGACCACATTCATACAGATTCCGGCAGATTATACAGAAGACTGAGAAGTATAATCAGCCTCTCTGCTTATCGTTTGTGGACTACGAGAAAGCCTTTGATTCGATTGAGACCTGAACTGTACTGTCTCTTCAACGGTGCCAGATTGACTATCGGCACAACGAGGTGCTAAAATGTTTGTACAAAAACGCCGATATGTCAGTCCGACTTTGAAGTCCGACTTTGAAGTCGGACTGACATGGTGGTGTAGCACCCACTCCTATCAAGTTCAGAGACTACACTCGAAGTTTTGGACGACTACCTTTACCTGGGACAGACGCTCCAGTTGGGTAGGTCTAGTGGTCTAGTTGGGCACTTCGAGAAAGAAGTCAATCGTTGAATCTGACTCGGCTGGGCAGCGTTCGGGAAGCTATGCCCAACAGTGGACGTCTTTCGGCTGATATGATGATGATATGATTAAATGATATTAAGTAGTGCTTGACTGCAATCCCGCCTTTTTTTATCTGTTATAAAATAGTACTTGACTGGGATCCCACCTGATGGTAAGCAGTGATGTAATCGTCGATGGTGCGCCTCACTAGTTTATTAAGAGCCTATCCTTAAAGACACCAAAATTATAATCGGAAGAGAAGACCGCAGCAGGCAAATTGCTTCAGTCCTTCGATGTACGAGGTATAAACGACGAGGCGAAACGCTTAGTCCGGACCGTAGAGGTTTCAACAAAGTAAGGGTGGTGGATACTTGTTTGTCCGATGGTAGAAATGAGATGGCGAAATCAAGTCATGCAATTCCTGCGCACACTCTCCAAAATGTAACCTGTAAAACATCAAAAGGCTGGCAACCCTACGCCTGTGCTCAAGGCTTGAAGATTGGACTTAACCAAATCTGGATCACGAATCAGCCTCTTCAGACGCCTTTCTACCGAGTCCAAAGCTGCTAGGTGGCACTTTGCAACTCCAGCCCATACGTGGCTGCAGTACTCCACATACGATCGGACCTGTGCTTTGTATAGCATTAAAAGCTGTCCCGGTGTGAAATATCGCCGGACTTTTGCAAGAACGCCTAGTTTCCTAGCAGCTACTTTGAAATTATCGATGATTGTACAATGCCATCCAAGAATAAGATCGATTGCCATGATGTGACGTCACGTCATACTGTCAAATCGAAGATATTGGATAGGGTAAGCAAAACAAGAAATAAAAAAATAAAAAATATTTTCGAATCGTGAACGAAAAAAGTTTAAGCAGAATCCAGTTCTTAAATTTTGTCAAGGCCGTTACCACGAGAGAACCCCACTTAAATATTTATTTTGTTATTTTTTTAGTAAATTATTTTTGTTCAAGCAGAAACAAAATTACATCATCTTGTTAATTTCAAATATCTAGCTATCACGGTTTATGAGATACAGCCTGGTGACAAACAGACAGCGCAGTCATAGCAATAGGGTCCCGTTAATACCCTTTGGTTAAGGTGCCCTGAAAAAACCTGATAATCTCTGTCACTCCACCCAGTCATCATCATCTCCATCATTTCAGCCGAAAGACGCCCACTGTTGGACATAAACCTCCCCCAAGTGTCGCCACGATGAGCGGTCCTGTGCGTCTCACATCCATCGGATTCTCGCAACTCTTACCAGGTCATCGATCCATTTGTAGGAGGCCTTCCAACGCCACGTCGCCATTCCAGAACCTTTCGACCCCAACGGCCATCTGTTCTGCGAGCAATGTGCCCTGCCCATTGCCACTTAAGTTTGACGATTCTTCCTGCTATGTCGGTAACCTTGGTTCACCAAGTATTGCAGGAGACGATATTTGAGGATTTATTTTTATTATTCTTTTTATTAATTATAAATATCATAATACCTTTTTAAATATCTTTTTTTAAAAAAATCATTAAAAAAAAAAAAAAACATAAAAAATAGTAGCCCACCGGCATCGGGAACAAGGTCCAAGCTACCGGTGGTCAGGGCTCCTGAGAGAGGAACCTCCGGACAACACGCACCGTGTCCAGGAATATTATTATTCCATTTATTTATTATTATGTACATATTATAGTATATTTTTAAATATTTCTTAAAAAAGTAACATTAAAAAAACATTTAAAAATATAAAAAATAGTAGCCCACCGGCATCGGGAACACGGTCCAAGCTGCCGGTGGTCAGGGCTCCTGAGAGAGGAACCTCCGGACAATACGCGCCGTGTCTAGGAGTACTGCCTTCTGGATCAAGCCCTTGATCCAACTGCCTAACGAGAGCCTCCGCAGATGTTGGTCGAGGCTCTTGGCAATTAAGCCATTGGCCGTCACGACTATCGGCACAATGATTGCTCTATCCACTTCCCACATGTCGACTACCTCGCGAGCCAAGTCAAGATATTTAGTTTGTTTATCCTTCTCAGCTCTCACAAGGTTCTCGTCATGTGGGACCGCTATATCAACAATCATTGTGCGACGCTCTAGTCGATCTATCACCACTATATCAGGCTTATTGGCAACAATAGTCCTGTCAGTGATGATAGATCGGTCCCAATACAATGTGACGCTGCCATTCTCGAGAACTGGGTCGGGCACATACCTATAGTACGGTACTTCTGATTCAACAAGATTGTATTTAAGAGCAAGTTGCTGATGGATAATCCTGGCTACAAGGTTGTGTCTGTGCAAATAGTCTCCGTAAGCTAAATGAGAACACCCAGAAATAATGTGTCGGATTGATTCTCCGGGCCGGTGGCATGCCCGACAGATGTCAACCGTACCGTCCTTCACAATATATTTCCGGTAGTTGTTCGTTATCATAACTTCGTCCATAATTGCAAAGACAAAACCTTCGGTTTCTCCAAAGAGATTACCAAAGCGTAGCCAGGATACGGACGCTAAAAGATCTACATCGGGCCCATGTAAGGCCCGGTAAAAGCGCCCGTGAAGCTCCTTGCCCTTCCATACTTCCTTGCGTTCATTAGTATCCATTACTATAGGTTTGCGCCAGTTCTCGTTGGCCAAGGAGAGCGGGGTGAGGCCTTTGTCCACCGCCACTACATCTCGGTGCATCCCCACGTCGGTTTCCAGGAAGTATTCCCTGAGACTGCATACCTCACGGTTGTGCAGGGTCTTGGCATTTAAGAAGCCACGACCCCCACACTTCCGTGGGATATACAGCCTCATCACCGATGATCGTGGGTGATGCATCCGATTTGCGGTAAGCAGAGTGCGGACCCTCCTATCCAGGGCGTCGAGTTCCGTCTGAGTCCATTTGAGTATGCCGAAAGAGTACATCAAAACCGGCATGACCCAACCGTTGAAGGCTCGCACCTTGTTCCCGCCTGATAAAAGACTTTTCAGTACTTTATTCAGGCGGCCAAAGAAGCGCTCCCTCAACGATTGTTTCACTTCAGCAGCATTGATGCCCAACGCTTCCGACATACCCAAATACTTGTAAGTTTCGGTTGAGCAGAGGGATCTAAGGTGTATAGAATCCGAGAGTTGGGTTCCCACGGATTCCATAATCTCCCCTCGCTTTACATGCATGACTGCACATTTGTCCAAACCAAATTCCATCCTGATGGCACTACTGAAGGTTTCAGTTACCTTCAGTAGCTCCATCAGTTGCAAGTTGTTGGAAGCAAAAAGTTTCAGATCATCCATGTAAAGAAGGTGAGATATGACCTGACCCTCTCTTCTCAACCGGTAGCCTATACCCGAACCCTCCAGCAGTGTGCTGAGAGGGTTCAAGGCTAGGCAAAACCACAGTGGACTCAAACTGTCACCCTGGAATATGCCACGCTCGATCCTTAACGGTTCGCTGTTCTCCGAAACCCGTCGACACCCTGGATAGTGAAGGACCGTCCTCCACTGCCCCATACATGACATCAGAAAGGTGCGCAGAGTTATATCAATTTTATATAGCTCTAGCACCCTCATGAGCCATGTATGCGGCACCGAATCATAGGCCTTCTTATAATCTATCCAGCATGTCGACAGATCTCTTCGAGAACGACGAACCTGTTGGCTAATGGCAACATCAATGAGGAGCAGCTCCTTAGTACCACGGGACCCGTTCCTACATCCATTCTGAGAAGCAGACATGATGGAATTTGTCTCAATATGATTGTTAATTTTAGCTCTCAGGATGGATGTAAGAACTTTATAGATCGTCGGTAAACACGTAATCGGTCTATAATTTTTGGGTTCCGTAGTACTACCCGATTTATGGAGCAGGTGGGTTATTCCTGTCGTCAGGAACTGGGGCAGCGACCCTGACTCTAAGGTAGATTGGAATTGGGACGCCAAGCGAGCGTGCGAACTTTTAAACCATTTAAGCCAAAAGTTGTGCAGCCCGTCCGGTCCTGGAGATTTCCAGTTTGGTAATGGACGGACTGCACGAGCTACATCTTGGGGGCTGATGGTAACTGCCCCCATTTCTGGTATAAGTTTGCACTCTCGCTCGACCTCCCGAGTGAATCACCCTCAGTGTGATTGACAGGCACCGACCAAATGCTGCGCCAAAATGAATACATGGCATCATCATCCGGTAGGCGCGTATCAATCACACTTTGGTCCGGTCGCTCCCAAGCCCTGTAAACCCACCTTTCGTTGCTTTGGAACGCGCGATTCTGGGTGTACCGCTCTACTCGCCGCTTGTACCGTCGTATACGGTTTGCCCATGCATAGACTTTCTGCCTCAGGAAGTCGATACGCTCTGTGATACGGTGTAGATAATCTCGTGGACTAATATCTGTCCCCGAGAACGCCCGCCTCACAAAGCGCATCACTCTAGGGCGAGTGTTGCCCTCCCTGAAGCAGATAAGTTTGCCGATGAGTGCTCTAGCCTCACCGATACGACGCTCGATCCTGCACTGCCAAGCTGGTTTAGCTGGTCGTGTAGCTCTGTCACTATTTGGAATTTTGACGTGAGCTACACGACACGCCGCTGCAGCCGCACAATAAAAGATCGAGTGGGTATCGGTAAGGTCTTCGCTGCTATCAAAACAATTTGATAGCTGCGAATCTAGAGCACACACCAACGCCCTATTTTTTCTATGCATAGGCAAACGAGGTAGACGAGGTCTAAGCTCTGCGGGTATAGAGCGGTACTCCCGGAATGCATCCTCCAAAGCGCTCCTCAAACGTACATTGCACTGGGTACTCACGGATATAGCCCCGTCATCATCATCCTCACCAACGTGGTCGGGTCGCGGTGAAACACTGGGTTGACGTTGCACCGCGGCCTGTGGTGGAACAGGTGAGACACGACCATTCCGTGATTCTAGGCGCAGTCTATCAAGTACGGCGTCATCCAACATACGGTTACGCTGGATGACCCGCACCTGATCCGATAGTCTTTGGGCCGAAACGTTGACAGCTGGTTCAAGCACCTGAAACAGAGAGAGCATCCGACCACGGTACGCAGTCAGGTTAATTCCCCCCTCTGTAGCCCCAAAGTATGAGCGCATGACATTTTCATTAATGGATTGTGTCCATCGCATGCGCTGCACACTTCCACCGGCAGCGGGGACCCTGTCAGAGGCCGGAGGGCCTCGAGGTCCCAAGCAGGCCGGAGGTCGGCCTCTTCCTCGCCGACGCGCAGGTGGTGGTGTCGTCGGCGGCGAGAAGTATTCGTCGCTCGAGCTCGACGCAACTGCAGCTACCGGAATCTCTGGAGTCACGGCTGGCGCTGGTCCCGGCGGCTGCGAGGCGGAGCTGAGCGACGAACCCGCTCTTAATATTATTATTATTATTAAGAGCCCGTGGTGTCCCATTGCAGGGCAAGGGCAACCCTTGCGTTATTCCACTTTTTTATGTCTTTTTATTTAAGGATTTCTCATACAAAAAATAAAATAAACAAAAAGGGTGAAAAGGTTTTTCCGGGTTCTCAATAATAGAAAATCAGAATAATATAGGTACCGTAGTATTTTCTGTTAGTCTTTGTGAACTATCATTTATATCTTTGTTATTGTACTATAATATCGCTTCCGCCCCTCTTAATGGAAGGAAAACAGGAAGATTCGATATTTATTGAACGGAATAACTTAAATAAACCAAACTACGTTGCAGGAAGTGGTTTTGTTTTGATTCTATTATGTTGAACTTGGTAATATTATCAAAACGATAATCATGATCATTTTAATTTTGATATGTATCCACAAACCACATAAAATATTTTTATAATAACTAGCTTTTGCCCGTGGTTTTGCTTTTGTGCATAAAATATAGCGTGTCTCTCAGGAATAAAGCAGCTTTCTATCGGTGAAAAAATATTATATAATATTAATTATCGGACCAGGACTTTCGGATATTACCTTCAACAAAAACACAAACAAACTTTACCTCTATATTATATTAGTGTAGGTGTAGATAGGTAAATACAATTTTTTTTTTGTATATATGACGTAAGAATATGTTCGTAACATATAGTGTTGCATTGCACTATATTCACTTCCTGCTTTTCTGTGGCTTTTTTTTATGGTGGGAAAAAATCATCCAATGACCACCCCCGCTCTTGGGCGGAGCGGGAGATAGTGACAGACTCTTACTGACTAAAAGACCCACCCCGTTCCTTCTTGCCTTCATACCGGGGCTCGAGCGCCCTTTCGGATAACCCTGGCTCCAGTAGGCTTCGACCCGGCTGGGTCCCTGCTGTTGCTGACAACTCCTTGAGGCGCGCGGGAACAATGCGCGCCGTCGACGACTTGGGCTTGGTCCGGACAGTTACCGGACGGCCGGACAGTGAGCTACCCATAGCTCACCGTCCGCAAGCCCGCGCCTACGTTGGCCGGAAATTGGGACCAGAACTTTGCGAGCATTACTGCTTCGCAGAAGTCGGCGACCGCCTGCCACTCCTCCTCGCTCCGGACCATGGCCTCAACCAAGGACCGGCGCGAGAGGTCTCCGCCGCCGATCGCCCCCACGAGGGCACGGCGATGCTACCCGGATGTGACTGAATACTCATGTTTTATATAGAGCGACTGCCTATAAGACCTCCACAACCCAATTACTGGGCAACACGATACGCCTAGGATAGATTGATGGTTAAACTTTCTGGCGTCTGATTACCTGTAACAACTATCAAAGATCTGTGAATGGCAACCGGGATTAACGGCATTTTGTGCTTTCACAGACACGGAATGACAGTAATGTCCTATATACAATTTAAAAAGCTCATATTTATATATATAAATATATACATTTTTTTTTTTACGAAAACGACGTCTATTTTTTACGTATTCCTATTGTATACATTAAGGATTATAAGTAACTATACATCTTAAGTATTAAATTACAATTTTAAAATTACAAAAAACAAAATCATGTTGTATTTTAAAAGCACTTTCAATCGTGGAAATTGCAGACACAATAGAAAGACAATAGATGCGCGAACGCCGGCGTTCGCTTGGGGTTTCATGAATTAATGATACTACATTCTATTTGAAATATCTGTTATTTATTTATTGTGCGCATCTACCAAAATAATGTCTTTTTTAACCCAATGGTTAACTGGTAGAAAATGTCTTATTGCATTAAGTTCCACCACGAAAAAAAAAAACAATTCTTTGAATTTTTTTTGGTTTTAAGACATGCCGGTTTCCTCACAATGTTTATCTTTAACATTTTGAGAGCAGCGGTGAAACAAATTACACAAAGTAATCCGCCTGGCTGGGTTTGAACCCACGACCTACAACTCGTAAATCGGGTAATACCATCTGCCACCACTGCTCGTGATTATATGACCTTAACGTAATAATTATATTTTTCTTTGACACAGAGAGCACCACTCGAGCCGAGACCCAGTTCCCTACAGCAGCTGCGTTCGCGGGACTTGCTGCTATACTGACGGCGGCAGGCGCCATCGTTGTCCTGGCTATAAGGAAGTAAGTCTTTATATAAATATGCCTAAGCATTTTATATAATTATAATTATTAATAATAATAATTATTAATAATTATAATAATTATTATTATTATTATGGTTTTTTTATATATATTTTTTATAATTTTATTCTATTCTAAAGTAAAATAAAATTATTGAGAGCAGTGGTGGCCGAGTGGTAATGGCCCCGACTTATGAGTTGTAGGTCGCGGGTTCGAACCCAGCCATGCGCATTACTTTGTGTAATTTATTTTATCACCACTGCTCTCAAAACGGCGAAGAAAAACATCGTGAAGAAACCGGCATGTCCTAGAACCAAAAATTCGAAGACATGTGACATTCACCAACCCGCACTGGGCCCGCGTGGTGGATTACGGCCCATTCCTTCTCCTAGAGAGGAGGCCTGAGTCCCAGCAGTGGGAACATTAAAAAGGCTGATGATGATGATGATGATATGAATAAAATAGTATTTATTTGACGCAGGTAATATAATAGGTAATGACAAAAAATAATTGCTGCCGTCCGTAGCAAAAATAACGGAAACAATCACGTGTGTTTTATGAGAGTCCAACTTAAATTAATCGCGACACGCAGCGCAGGAGCACAAAATAGATAGGTACAGAAGTCAATCTACATACAAAGCGCGCTCGAGCAACGCACACATAGACACCGCTCACAGACACGATATCCCGGTCGCGTCTCGGACCTCTCGTCGAACAGTTCCGGCTCAAACGCTCATTAGTGTGCGTCCACCGAGCGTAGGTATAAAAAGTGAAGTACATACATGAGATTGTCTTCTGTACCTATCTATCTTGTGGCAGGCGTCGATCGCTCAACCACTGCGCTAACAGTACCATCAACTATCACCACAATTTGCTGCAGGAATTTTGCGAAAGGCGAAATTGTAAAAACACAGATGAGCTTTCGCGGAAGAAGTTGTTTATTGATTTTACATCTAAAAAAAGTACCATTTCAGTCTATATAAAAATAGATTCGCACATGTGGGGTCCCACGAAAACTTACTATTAAAATGAGAAGACAAATAATGTCTAAGTGTCATTGGTAATTTTTAAAGAAGACATACATGCTAGGGTACCTATACTTGACAGGTTTGCCTGCACAGTTGTGACTGTCAGGTAAGCTTGTAAGGAAACCTGCTCAGTTCTGCAACATACACATTCAAATCTGTGTGGTTCTTTCCTCAAAAGACCATCTGAGACACTAATCTGCATGGTTCTTATATAATTTGACCATTACATGTTCTTTACTGTATGGACTTTAAAATTGACTTTGAGCCTTAAGTTTGTTTCGATGTTTCTTCTCAGGGTAGTCAGCTAGGAAACACCGGTCTCATCTAGTTTAAGCTGACTGAAAACAATATTGACGTGTAAAAGTGTTTTTTTAAAACCTATTTGAAAAAGTAAATATCATTTATCATTTACACGCTCAGGTTTACCTGTAGAGGCAAACTTGTCAGGTATACCCAACGTATATGGCGGCCATAACGCAAAAATTTAGTCTTTCAGAAAAGTTACACCTTACATTTAAAATTTATGACAAAGATATTTCATCTCGGATAGCACCAATAGTTCTACTCGCATGCATAGGTAAAGTGCCCGTATGCAACTAAGTATCAACTTCCAACTTTGGAACTGTTTGTCAGGTCTGAATTCAGAACTTATTATTTATTAGCTCTATAAGAGGTCTTAGGAGACACCTTTATGCGACTAAGAAGTAATAGTTAGGTGTTTGCATCAATGGAATTATACCTGACTTAGTCTTTAAGCACTAGTTAGATAAGTATTAGTTGTCTTTTACAAGAGAGTAAGGTGTTTGCATCTATCTTCAAAGCTGGTCTGGTCATCAATTAAATCGTTTGGATAGTTTATAAGTTTGTTTACTGTGATAGTGGTGTGGATAGCGGTGGCATCCTTTCGCATCCATTTCGCATCTAGCCCTAGTTCAGGTCATAGTCTTGAATGTGAGGAAATGGCAAGCGATCATCTTCTTCTTCTGCGAAGCGATCACCTCCTTCTGCAAAGCAGTAATATTAGCGACAAAGATGACCTAAACCATGCAGGAACGGGCATCCTTGAGGATGGCGTGAGCCTTAGCCACCGCTGTCGGAGATGCCCCGACTGTTGTTGGCCCCACTGTAAGTGTGGGTTGGCGGACGACGAGCAATGGGTAGCCCGCCATCCGTGGGTCCGGTAAGGACCGAGCCCGAGTCAACGGCGCGTTGTGTTCTGCGCGCGCCTCAAATAGATGTCAGCACAACTAAAGGAGCCCAGATCAGGTTTGATGCCTGCTAGGGCTTGCGGGAACGTTCCAAAAAGTCTTTTTTTTTCGGTGGGAAAATCATCTACTGACATCTTCCACTCTTGGGCGGAGCGGGAGATAGTGTCAGACTTTTACTGACTAAAAACCAACTCCTGTTCCTTCGTTGCCTTTCGTACCTGGGCTGAGCTATCTTTCGAAACTAACCCTGGCCCCAGTAGGCCAGTTGGTCTCCTGCGGTTGCTGACAACCTCGAGGCGCGCGGCAATAGTGCGCGCCGTCGACGACTTGGGCTCGGTCCGGACAGTTACCGGACGGTCAAAGAGCGAGCTACCCATTGCTCGCCGTCCGCAAGCCCGCGCCTACGGTGGCCGGAAATTGGGATCAGAATCCCAGCGGCGGCTGGAGCGCTGTGAGCGCCTCGGTTGCCTGATGCGGTTGGCCTCCTCCTTTGCGAACATTACTACTTCGCAGAAGGAGGCGACCGCCTGCCACTCCACCTCGCTCCGGACCATGTACCAAAGCCCGGCGCGAGAGATCTCCGCCGCCGATTACCTTCACGCAGGGCGATGCTCTGTCCAAGCCGGGCACACCTTCAGTAAAAGTCTGACACGCTCTTTCACTCCACCCTA
Source organism: Mythimna albipuncta (assembly GCA_929112965.1). Classification (NCBI taxonomy): domain Eukaryota; kingdom Metazoa; phylum Arthropoda; class Insecta; order Lepidoptera; family Noctuidae; genus Mythimna; species Mythimna albipuncta. The sequence goes on along the minus strand of OV815979.1, from coordinate 17,532,164 downwards.
AAGCGCGATAAGTCATTTGATGATTTCCCACCTTAAGATAAGTTATGGGAATTTTTGGTAGAGTCACCAGGAAGGCAAAAGGAAACTGATGGAGCTGGTGGGCTTAAAAACAATTGGTTAATATTTTTGTCGTGTTAGTAAAGTAGGTTTTGAAAAAATCACTTTAGCATATTGTTAGTGTCATGTTGATTGCTATAATTATAATATCAGGCGTTAAATCATATTAAATTGTTGACTCCCGAAAAATTTATTTATTTATTTAGTCTTTATGTACATAGGCGGACTTGATGCCTTAGGCATTCTCTACCAGTCAACCTAGGGTGGTGAAGAGACAATATGGTAGGCGCACAAAAAGAAAATTTTGGTATTAAAACAAGAGTAAAAATATACATCATTATAGATAAAATACACTTACATATTTAATATAGTATATATATATACTACATATATATATTTATATAAAGTAAGGACAAAAGTTTTGAGACGATTCTGCTATTGGTGTAGAAAATGATTCCGCAACTTCCACTTAAATGCAAAAAAAAAAATCTGTTGCTATACGTAGGTATAGTATCAAGAATGTAATAGTTTGTGAAAAGGATTAGCTGAAGATTGAAAGAAAGAAAGAAAATATTTGGCACATACAGACTTTGTTAAATTGATTTTGTAATTGGTAGATCTCACAATCTTGTTAATAAACGTAGGTCAAATCAATTTGCTCACCATTTTTTTTTAAAGTAGAAAATCTGCAAATAACTGTTTCCGCTCTGGGTGAAGCGGGGAGTGGTGCTAATAATCTAGCTGCGAGTGGCTATTTTAATCTGTATTTAGTTTTTTTTTTTACTTTATTAACATTGTTCTCAAATATTGGTTGGGGCAAGAATCATGTAAATAATCGAGATATGCGTAATACATAGCATGGTTGAAAAGAGTGTCCATGGAGTTTATAACACATTCTTCTCCATAGAAATATAGCGCTTTGGAATGTGCAATTTGCATCATTTTTCTGACTGACTGACTGACTGACTGACTGACTTCTTGACATTTCAAAAGTACCTTGTAAATGGTTTGTCTACACTAATATTCTAAAGGGCTACAGTTTGTTTTTTTGTTTGTAAAGAAAGAAAGAAAAACGTTTATTTGTACCTCACAAAAAAATACAGAATTAGGATACATTAAAAAACAACGGATAATGATAACGGAGGTAATCTCTAAAAGTATTGGTCCGGTTCCTATAATTTTTTCACCGATAGAAAGCTGCTTTATTCCTTAGTGGCATAGGCTATATTTTATGTATGCGGGCGAAGCCGCGGGCAAAAGCAAGTTTGAAATAAAATACTTTTCAATCTTTGTCTATCAGCTGCCCTTTGCGTCCCAGGCCTAGTAAGTAGCAAGTAACTCTTTCGAATATTCCCGCACCTTACAGGCATCGGCCCCACCGAGCACCTACAGTTTACTGTCATCTCCTTAAGTTGGCCACCCCCTGTATCCAGACCAGGAGTGGCAAACTTAAAGAGTTGATGTCATAATCTTTAGATTATAATTCTAAAAACTAGAAATACATCATCTTTAAATTTCTCACCCCTGTTATGGATACCAGGTAAGGCTGACTTAATTCATTAAACCCCAAGGCACAAAAAAGATAGGTACAGAAGACCATCTCATGTAAGTACGTCACTTTTTATACCTACGCTCGGTGAAAGCACACTAATGAGCGTTTGAGCCGGAACTGTTCGATGAGCGGTCCGAGGCGCTCCGAGATATCGTGTCCGTGAGCAGTGACTATGTGTGCGTTGCTCGAGCGCGCTTTGTCAGATTGTCTTCTTTACTCTATTTTGTGCCCAAGGGAACGCCGGCGTTCTTTCTCCCATTTTCTTTATTTCTATTATGTCTCTTATTACGGTATTCGATAAGTTAAAGAGATGTCATAATATCTAAACTAGTCTAAGAACTAGAAACCTGCATTACCCCTGCAACAGCCGCAGAGTCACCAAGATGTGTTGAAATGGCGTTATTATGAGTCAATTGTTATTTAAGATTAAGGTCTTGGTAAACGGCTTCCTTGGCACTTAGCCAGGCCGCTCCAGCCAAGTTCTATGCCGACCGTACGTTTACTTAGGTAGCTATTGTCTTAAACAGTATTTAGGGAAGCCTGTGGTCGGGATGAGGTCTAAGTCTTTGCATTCATTAGAAGTTATCTATGTGTTATGTTAAGTAGGACCTGCATTTAAGATAATGAGCAAGGTGAATACCCCATTACCTGGTTATCTTACTGTGTGTTGGTGAATACACATAGAATAAACTGTATTGTACATCAAAAATGAACATAACTTGTACAGTGCTGCCGCTGCGGCTGTGGACGACCTCAAGCGGTGGAAATATAACAACCTTGTCGGCAGTTATATTTTTGAGCCGTTTGGGGTTGAAACTCTTGGGCCGTGGGGTCCGAGTGGTCATACACTTTTTAAAGATCTGTCAAAACGCTTAGTTAACACATCGCGTCACCCAAGGGCTAGTTTTTACCTCGGTCAGAAATTAAGCATTGTCATTCAACGTGGCAATGCCGCCAGCCTCTTGGGCACACTTCCGGTCGACAGCGATGCGGAGGAGTTTTATAACGCCATATTTTAGTAGGACTTTAGTGTGTATAGTTAGGTTAAGCATACTTAAATATATATATATTTCTTAAATACTTAGAAAGATAACATTATTTAATATATCTTTAAGTTATTACAATTTTATATTGAGCTGTAATTGACTGGCTGTTTAGAAAGTTGCAACATGGTTCAATAGAAACGCTTGTACATAAACAAATAAAGATTATACAAATAAAGACGCAAGTTTCTAGGTACGCGTGTGTCCAGTACTTTTTTATATGAAATTGCCCTGTTGAAAAATTCTTGATAAATCTTCATTGATTTTTTTAATAATTACTATTATCGCAACTGATGTAAAGTGGGGATGTGGTCGACGATGGAGCACGTTTGCCTAGAAGTAACTTATTCACTTTTAACTTAAGAACACCTAGGTTGTCGCTACCAGGAAACACAGACTCCGGCAGAAAATTCAACTCCTTAGCTGTACTCACAATAAATGTGTTCCCAAAACGTTTTGTGACCCCCCCCCCCTCCCTATTGGACATCCTACCTTAATAGGTAGGATGTATATAATAGGGTAGTTTCCAGGGTCAAATTAATTACATTTTATTTAGTTCGTATTTTAAATTATAAAAAAATATTGGACACGTATTTTTTCTTTTTTCGATTAAAAAAAAAATAAGAAAGATAAAGCCCATTAAAGTTACGTGTGACGTCATCCCGTGCGAAAAAATGCAGCACGGCGTGATGTCATATGTAACTTTAATGGGCTATATCTTTGTCATTTTTGGTTTAATTTAAATAATCTAAAAGACGGACTAATTACATTTTTTACGCCAACTAGCCTATTGTCCACCATGTACCAGTGGTGCATCGCCATACGTCTAGTGGTTCGATGTTGAAACGGACTTGGCGGAATTAAGTCATGTGTACAATTCAACGCACACCTCCCCGATATGCAACCGGTAGAATTTCGACTTGTACCCATGTCGTTTCTCAGTCGACTCAAGGGCATCAAGCTGGTATCTGTTAGATTCGTCCCAACGATAAGAGCAGCAGGCTACTCACTAGCTGGTTTGTGTGTAGATACTTAGATACCAATGCGCTATCAATAGTACAATTAGAACCTATCAATGTAGGGGACGTTACCGCTTGGCCAGAGGAGTGACTTGGTCCAGTGTTAACAAAAAAAAACGAACGAACGACTTACGGGTTAAAGGTCCTGGTTAAAAACCCATTCAGGTTCGTTACTTCGGAGACGCGTGGAAACCAAACCGCACTGAGTCTGCTTAGTGGATTACGACCCATTCCCTATATAAGAGAGGAAGCCTGAGTCTTAACAGTGGGAACATTAATTGGCTGATTATTTCATTTCGCTATAAGATTAAATAAATAAATCACAATTTATTTATAAACAATTAAACAAGGAAATTAGTTCAAACACAATATGCATTAATTTTATATCCACAATTATCAACAAAACAATGATACTGTATTGTTCTGAAACATATAATTTGCATGGTTTCCAATGTATGGTTTCTTCATTGCTTGCATACTAATAGTATTGTATGAACATATCTTTAAACGTTACCTCTGTACTGTTCCGTTAAATACATATTAAGTAGGTGTAGCATGTGACTAGGATAAGCAATACACCTGCAAAGCTTCTAGTGTCACACGTCGAAGGACGAATAATTTGACTGCTGCGGTCTTCCTGTCCGATTATTAAGGGTCTTTAACTTTTCAATCGTGAATTACAGACACAATAGAAAGACAATAGGTGCGCGAACGCCGGCGTTCGCTTGGGGTTTAATGAATTAAGGAGAGTGTCTAGGGCTCTTAATAAATTAGTGCGCCTCACCATCAACTATTGCGTCGCTGCTTACCATCAGGTGGGATTGCAGTCAAAAGCTACTTCATATTAATAAAAAAAAAAACTTATTTAATGACTGGTCATTAGGAATCGCTTTCTATTAGTTCGACTAATTTTTTTTTTTTTTTTTTTAATCTTATAAATTTAGGGACTTTTGGTCACAGTACGACCATGCCAGCCACATCGTAACCTAATACAAGCTTTATCAACTATGAGGGCTCACAACCTCACTCACTATTTTATAAACAGCGATGGCTGCGTTATAGAGGGGTTCTTGTTCTCACAACATTTCAAACATACAAATCAAAACAGAAAAAAAAGCTGTCTACTTCTGATTTTAAAAAGAATGAATTCTTAGAACAAAATTTTTCTTTTAAATGTTTTACTTTTTACCGAAAAAACATATTGAAATAATTGTATGACTTCCGCAGGTTTATTGAAACGAACAATTTCAATGAAGCCAAAAATTTTCTTTTCACCCTTTTTGTCATTTATAACCGAAAAGACAACAAATTATATAAAATAAAATACTGAATTGGCAAGCATTTACGTTCTGTTTAATTTTTAATTTTTTTATTATGTACTAGCTTTTGCTTGCGGCTTCGCCCGCCTACATAAAGTATAGCCTATGTCACTCGGAAATAAAGCAACATCTATCGGTGAAAAAATTTTAACAATCGAACTTGGCTAGGGAGCCAAGTTACGACCATATCGTTTCGATTTACCTGCATCGAACGCCTCGAGTTGGTCATGCCTCCGATTCTTTTGTTCTGACCACGTGACTGAGCGTTTAGATGACGTCAAGAATCAAAACGAAACGGTCGTAAGTTGGCTAAGCCTTCAGGTTTGGTACTGTACCTATTTCACCTTAATATCTTATCAACAGGCGCGGAGAGACCACGACGAGCAGCAAGCGACCATCACAAAGCGTGGTACAGGTGGACGCACAGGGGAGGAGGTTCCTCATCGCGTACCCTGCGCCCGCTGACAAGCTGGAGACCAAGCCCGACATACTGAACCCTAAGGCTGGTGAGTATGAGCGACCATCATAGAGGATAGTAGAGATGGATGCACAGGGGAGGAGGTCCATTCGTGTGTCATGCGTATGTAGACCAACTGGGTTCAGGCCCAACATACTGAACCATAAAGCTGGTGAGTATGAGCGACTTTAACAGAGTGTGGTGGACTTGGGTATCTAGGGGAGAAGTTCTCTTCACGTGCCATGTGTACGCAGACAAGCTGGAGACAACTGGAGACAAAAATGTAACTCTAAGGCTAGTGAGTATGAGTGACCTTCATAAAGTGTTGTAAAGATGGATGCATAGAGAAAGAACTGGACTTCAAACCCGATATAAAGAACCCTAAGGCTGGTGAGTATGAGCAACCTTCAAAGAGTGTGGTAGAGATACATAGGTTAGGTCTCTTCAGCTGCTGGAGACCAAGCTATTCTCTCTATCTTCTTTTCGTGTTGATGTACCCAAACTATTTTTTTTTCTTACCAGTGTTCACGTGTAAATCCTGAAAAGTGGTGGTTTTGCAGGATGGGCAGCATATCATTGTGTTATTGGATCCAAAAAGCTCCATTTGGCCAGATTGTTTTTACAGCGGCCAAACTGGATCCACAGTCGGTTAAGAGATTTCCAGATTTTCTCTCCTGAACGAAATAGACTTCAGGAACTACCAATACATACTGTTCTTCTATTTCTGATGATTGCTTTTTTTTAGGTGGGAAATCACCTAATGACGTCTCCCGCCTTTGGGCGAAGTGTGAGGGTGTCAGACTTTTACTGACTAAAACCCACTGACATCTCCTTGAGGCGCGCGTGGAACACTACGCGCCGTCGACGACTTGGGCTTAGTCCGGATGGTAACAGAATGGTCGGACGGAGAACTATCCATTGCTCGCCGTCCTCAAGCCCGCGCCTACAATTGATGATTGCTATGATAAATGTATTTCTTGTCCAGATAACGAGCCTCCTCGAGTGGTGCTGGAGTCAAGCGACAACAAGAGCTATAGCATCCGGCAGGCAAGCAGCGAGCCTCACAAGTCAGCGTACAGCCCCCCAGCCACAACTGAGAATATGGTAAGAGATACTACTTCTTTAGAGGAGGATAGAGAGCACCACAAGAGACACCACCTTCTGAGAGATTATGTTAAGAGAGACTACTTTAGTTCTCTGTGATGGAAAAAAAACTAGAATAGACTAGATTACCAGAACAGTACCAAATATCTGGTCAAGTCGTGCCTTAAATATCAGACTAAAAAATCAAAACCAAACCAAATTATGAGAGTTCATCATCACCATCATCTTTATTTACATTATGACTAACCATGCTTTCTTGAAAAATCGTGTCGTGAGGTTCATTGGACCGGGGCTGCGGTCCCAACTTGATCATCATCATCTTCATTTTTACCGCATTTCCGAGACTCCACCAGCTCGTCGGTCCACCTTGTGGGAAGCCTGCCAACATGCGCGGTCGCCACTTTAGAACCTTTTGGCCTCATCGACCAACCGTTCTATGGGCAATATACCCTGCCCACTGCCACTCGAGTTTGACGATTCTTTTAGCTATGTCGGCGACCTTGGTTCTTCTGAGGTTATCTTCATTCCTAATGCGATCATGCAAGGAAACTCCGAGTATAGCCCTTTCCGTTGCCCTTTGGGACTGTAAGCCTTCTGATGAGGCCCAATGTAAGCGACCATGTTTCAGTTCCATAATTATTATCACTGCCAGTGATCACACGTAATGGTCTAGACGGTCATCTTGAAAAAAAAAATTTTCCAAAATACTTCTTAAAAATAAAAATAAATGTTGTGTATGTGGAAGTTGAAGGCAAACATCGTGAGGAAACCGTGTCCTAGAACCAAAAATTCGTAGACATATGACATTCACCAACCCGCACTGGGCCTGCGTTGTGGATTACGGCCCATTCCCTCTCCTAAACAGGAGGCCTAAGTCCCAGCAGTGGGAACATTAAAAAGGCTGATGATTATGATCTGGAAGTAGGGACCACGATCCTGGTCCAAAGAGCCCCTCTCTACACAGTAGCCTTCCTGTCTTCACTCACTTTAATGTTTTTGCACCTCAAATAAAAAAAAAACCTCACAAAACTAATACTTTGCTGTATTTACGCCAATTCTATAATTTCAAAAACATTGGTTTGATTTGTAAACGGTTTAAACCCTTTTAACAAGTTAATTTCGTATTTATTTGAAGCCTCGTTCACTTGTCTGAATGAAGATATTATATTCAACGATAGAAAGTCGTTTTCATAAGATTTCTATAGTAATTTTAATTGGCTTAAGTATACAAGTAACGTAATTAGAAATAAGCCTCTCGTGTTTTTTTCATTAAATATGCTTAGGCGCTTAGAAATTAAGTTAACATTATTTTGTTGTATTATTTTACTTAGCAGAGAGCAGAGAACAGTGGTGGCCGAGTGGTAACGGCCCCGTCTTACAAGTTTTAGGTCGCGGGTTCGAACCCAGCCAGGCGCATCTCTTTGTGTAATTTATTTCATCACCACTGCTCTCAAAACCCAAAAATTCGAAGACATGTGACATTCACCAACCCGCACTGGACCCGCGTAGTGGATTACGGTCCATTCCCTCTCCTAGAGAGGAGGCTTGAGTCCAAACAGTGGGAACATTAAAAAGGCAGGTGATGATGACGATGATTATTTTGCTCTATAGTAATAATAATAATATATGTTCCTAGTAACCAGTCCACTTCGGACTCCAAAAACGATAGCCATATATATTAGTTTTCCACATCTCGCAATAGTTTTCCACTAACGGGAGTTGTTCTTGGATGCACTAGCATAGCGCGTACATACCTGTAAATCCAATCGGTGATTATACCTAATCACCGATTGGTGATTATACCTAATCACCGATTGGATTTGGTACCATGTTCCATTAAAAGCGTCTAAAAGGGCCTCTGCGAGTTGGTTCAGGCTTCTCATTCGCCTTCCAAAGGTCGAAGATCTCAGGATCTTGAGATAAATAAATATATAAAAACAATAATAATAATAGATTAGTCCTTCCGATATCATTTAAATCATACTGAGTAATCTCAAAAGAGTTTAGCCAGACATCGGTTAAAGATGCAGAAAGCAATGTGCAATGCATAAGAATTATGATTAACTAATAGATGTTTTCATTTATGATTATGATTTAGTAATTTATTTATTTATTGGTTTTTTACTAATTAATTTTTAATATTTTTTTTTTATCCCAATTATTAATCATTAAATAAAATGTTAAATAAAACAAATGCTTAAAAGACACATATTTTATTAATCGTGATTAGATTAATAAAATATGTGTCTTTAAAGCATATTTTTTATTGATATGTTACGAAAAAAAAATTCAAAATGAGAATTTGTCAGAAAACGCTTAAAATAATCTCTTTTTTGTTTCAGATTCCGGAAAGATAGCATACGGATGAAGACCAGAGTGATTTGTAAATAAATGATCCAAAGACTATAATAAATTGTAAATTCAAAGGATGCCAACAATTATTTTATAGTTTTTAAGATAATTATAGAATTTATAGACAAACTCTTCCATATCAATTTAACTACTTGTAAATTGTTGAGATTATTTTCTGAGAGGCGTTTTTATCAAATTATATTAAAAATATTAAGTTTGTAAATAGTTTTTAATAGAAAATTGAAGAAAAATATCATGCATATCTTCAAATATAAATATCATAATATCATATCTATAATAATGAAAATATCAACTTTTAATTTTAAAAACGCCTTCATGATCAACAATCTCATAAAATTATATTTAAGAGAAAACTATGTGAATATTATAATGAACGTTGGATTATCAAATAAACTTACGGTTTTCAAATGTGTCTTACTTATTTCTCTCTCCATGAAAAAACTCTTCAAATGTATTGTTATCTTTCTGTTCATGTAACTCACCGTTCTAGAGACGTGCTGTTGCCGCCAACATGGGAATATTGCTGGCAATATTGCCACCAATATTCAGACTTCGGGCAATATATCCGGCAATATTCCCACTTCACGGCAATATTCCCACTTCACGGCAATATTCCCACTTCACGGCAATATTTCCGGCAATATTCCCACCAATATTCCCACTTCACGGCAATATTCCCACTTCACGGCAATATTCCCACTTCACGGCAATATTCCCACCAATATTCCCACTTCACGGCAATATTGCCGGCATCGGCACATCTCTACACCGTCCTCTCCTTCTACGAGTATAAAAACTCTCAAGTCGTTGCCGGCGTGTAGTTATTTCACGCACACTTCAAAGAGATGTCAACAAAAGGGGCCGTAGGGGCCTAGCAGAGCTGATGCCTGCTAGAGTAATGGGAAAACTTCTGAAAAGGAAACTCGTAGTCCTAGAATGGAACTCTAATACTAGATACTACTAAATAACTCTAATAATACAATTACTGAAGTTCATACCGTAGTTATGGTCTTAAAAACTTGCAAGCAAGTTTGAAAGAGTTACCATGACACACAAGTGTGGTTTTAGTCTGTAAAATTCTGGAAATCCAACCTTCGCGCCCAGCTTGATACAATACATAAAATAAATCGTAGGGATCGAGCTCGCGTACTTTTCCACACTAGTGCAGAAAACAGTGAATTGCGTGCCTAAAAACTGTAGGGAGAGGAGCGAAAGTTAAATAATAATTTTATAATAAATGGAATAAGTGTAGTGTATTTTTTTATCACAAACCTGGAAAGCAAAAGATAACTGAAGGAACACGGTTAGGTTTAAGGCAGTAAATATCTAACATTCCTTCTTGCTCCACCCAGAACGGAAGATGTCATTAGAGGATTTTCCCCCCAAAAATGGACGTTAAAGCTTTTCCAGCCACCATTAGCGTGGGCTTGTGGACGACGAGCAATGGTTAGTTAGCCATCACGTCGTCTGGTAACCGTCCGGTCCAAGACCGGTTCGTTGACGTCGATGAGTGTTCCATGCCCACCTCAAAGAGATATCAGCAAAACCGTAGAGGCCCTGCAGAACCGAAGCCTACTGGAACCACGAGTTGGTTTTCGCTACGAAAACATAGGTGTGCCTTTAGTCAGTAAAAATCTATCATTCCCTCTCGCTACGCTCGGGAGCACAAGAAGTCATTTGATGATTTTCGACTAGAAAAAGCATGTAAAAACTTTATGTTAAAATAAAGCTAAACTTAATTCGTACCAACAGCTAGCTTAGCCCATCTAACTTCAGGATTTTATTTTCACACTGCAATGAAAAGAAAATTACGGAGTGCTGCTTATTATTCGAAGCGAGTAAGTACTTCTTCCAAGAAATGCGGATTACTAGTCTTGTAGAAGATAAAATGTTAGACAGCTCTGTCTTTACTTTTGTATCGTGTCTTAAAGCATATAAAATCTACCAACTGCTTTGGGCCTTCGTGGTGGATTGCAGCATATTCCCCTCCTAAAGGGGAGGCCGAAGTATTAGGAATGGGAACATTATAAGGCTAATGAACGAGGTAATTATTTCATCATTGCATGTATAGATTTTTTTAACAGTCTATTTTGTAACCCACTCCTGGGCAACAGAACATATACAACAGCCTGCAATCAACTATCAGGCAGTTATCCGGACTGAACATAATCTCTCGTCGGTTTTGGGTGATGATGTCCCAGTAAGTGGGGATGATGCTGCGAGCTCCAGTGAGTCGGAGCAGTGCTTTGCGACGTAGGGCTTGACTACTGGCGTTGACCAGGAGAGGTTACTTAGCTCTTCATGTAACTGACCTAAGTTGCGGTGTGCTTAGCCAAGGTCGCTGATGAGGCTGAGGGTAATGGCTACGTATGACCAGGTAGGCATGCTGGGCGTCAAGATACCCTTTATAGCCGTGGGTGCTGGCTGTATGGCCCGCTGCTCCAAAGCTTGAGGAAGTGAGCGTCACGAAGTAGTGGCTGCACGAAGACTGCGTTGACGTTCTTTGTCGAGGGTCACCATTTTGGAGGTATGCAGTACTGAGTATGAACACTGACCTTTGGGCAAGAGTTTTTACTAATTGGGTACCTGTTTTTTTTATGGTGGGAAAAAATCATCAACCCCCGCTCTTGTGTCAGACTCTTACTGACTAAAAGACCAATCCCGTTCCTTCTAGCCTTCATACCGGGGCTTGAGCTCCCTTTCGGATAACCCTGGCCCCAGTAGGCTTCGACCCGGTTGGGTCCCTGCTGTTGCTGACAACTCATTGAGGCGCGCGGGAACAGTGCGGGCCGTCGACGACTTGGGCTTGGTCCGGACAGTTACCGGACACGCCGAAATCGACCTGGCATGAGGTGGCGAGATGAGCTAGACGCCTACCGCAAGAGCTGATTCGAGGTAGCTTGAGAAAAGAATACATGAAAAATGTTGGAGGAGGCCTTTGCCTAGTAGTGGGAAAGTATAGGCTAAAAAAAATCAATGAAATCCATACAAACATGAAGCATGACGGAGTAACAAACAAACAAACAAAACTTTCGTCATTATAATACGAATATTAATTTGATTATCATTTATTTCCTATTATACAATGTTTGCACAGGAGATGCAAAAGGCTTTGATCTAACAAGCTCAACTTTTAATTCGGCTTAAACGGGTTCTGTATGTCGGTACATGTACATATAATTATATTCACGAAACAATGTACCTAAAAGAAATGGTATATCTGATTTTGAGTGCCCTGTGAATTCACGAAAAATTAACAAACAAACTTTTTATTTGACAAACAAAACACATGCTCTGTCGTTTAATGATTATACAAGAAGTTTTAGATACCTATAATTCATTTTATGAATAACCAATTTTGAGAAACGATTCACTTTATATCTCTTAAAAAAAACGTTTGGAATATAAAAAAGACATTACTAGGACCGACTAGACGAAAAATGTATTTTAGAAATAAATACAGTACAGTTTTATTGGAATTGTAAGTAAGTTTTACACAAAGAAATAATAAACAAATTAAACAATAACTTAAATAATTAAAAATAATATACAAGGTGTAAGGGACAGCCCTCCACAAACTTTAAGGGCTTGCTCAGTAGACAAAACAGAACAACCTTCCACAAAAAATATTTCAAGAAACGAAAAAAAAAATCAGCCTCACCATACAAATTGTCCAATCAAGTTTATCATTTTGTATGGTGAGGCTGATTGTTTTTTTCATTTCCTGAAAAAAATTTTTCGGAAGGTAGTTCAGTTTCGTCTATTGAGCAAGCCCTTAAAGTTTATGGAGGGCTGTCCCTTACACCTTTTATACACTAAATGTCTAGCTAAATATGACGTCATAAAAATCCTCCGCATCGCTGTCGACTGGAAGTGTGCCCAAAAGGCTGGCGGCATTGCCACGTTGTATGGCAATGCTTATTCTCTGACCGAGGTAGAAGCCAGCCCTTGGGTCACGCGAAGCGTCAATTAAGCGTTACAGTACAGTATACGAATCGTGGGCCAAAAAGTCGTAACGGAAGACGCGGCGTTGGTAGACCTCCTACAAAGTGGAGCGATGACCTGGTGTATCCGTTGGACGCAAGGCGCACAGAACCGACCGTTTTGGCAACACTTGGGGAAGCCTATGTCTAGCAGTGGTCGGTCGGAAATGGTAAAGATTTGCCGACTTGGCATGTCAAAGAACGGTTCTGTTTATGTAGTGTTTTTCGAAGGTGTGTCATCGAAGTATATTCTGTCGGACCAATGCTGGTCGAATATATGTTTTACTGTTTTAGGGTTTCGTAGTCAACTAGGAACCCTTATAGTTTCGCCATGTCTGTCTGTCCGTCCTCGCTTAATCTCTGTGACCAATAGCACTAGAAAGCTGAAATTTGGTACCAATATGTATATCAATCACGCCGACAAAGTCGTAAAATAAAAATTGGAAAAAAATGTTTTACTAGGTAGCCCCCCTATATGTAAAGTGGGAAGTGATTTTTTATTTTATTTCAACCCTAACTTGTGATATATTGTTGGATAGGTATTTAAAAATGAATAGGGGTTTAACGAAATCATTTTTTGATAATGTCAATAATTTCGGAAATAATCGCTCCAAAAGTAAAAAACATTGTGTGTCCCCCCCCTCTAACTTTTGAACCATAAGTTTAGAAAATATGAAAAAATTCTGAAAAATAGAACATTATAAGGACTTTCTAGGAAAATTATTTTGAACTTGATGGAAAGAACAGTTTTTGTACAAAAAAGACAAAAGGGTTCTACAAAATAATTTCTGGACTAAGTTTGTAGTATAATCGTATGTGCAAGCATTTTTTTAACCTTATAAGTGGGTACACTTATTGTGACGGACGGGAAACTACGGAACCGTACACTGAGCGTGGCTCGACATGCTCTTGGCTGTTTTTTTTTATTGATGGTCTTGCGTGTTTTGTCGAAGCAATGACTAGTCGAACTATTGTCTTTCGAAATAATTATCAACTGTCAAAATTCAGAATAACACTGATGATAATGATGTTCTTTACTATTTCATTTTTTAACCGACTTCCAAGAAAATGTTTCGAGGTGGCTAACGTCATAACGTAATGGGAAGTCATTTGAAGTAAAGTCGCCTTATACAGAAAATAAATAATCTAAGAATAAAAGCAAAAAGTCATTAACTTGAGTAACATCTACATTTAAAAATAAGTCAATGTTTACAAAAGTCACGTTGCTAGAAAAGTAAAAGAATTTCTTTAAAAAACTCGCTGTTTCGAAAAAAGGTAAAAGGTGAGGTAAGCAATGATCTTGCTATTTTAGTCTACAGTCACCCTTCGTCCATTTTTACATTGAAATGTATAAAATACACTAAGAAACGCAATCCGTGGATTGTTTCACTTCTTCTTTAATTTTGATTGAGAATAAGAATACTTTTCAATACACTTGCTCAGAAAGTGACTCTTATTGCACTGCACTTAGGTACATAATGGCCCTTGTTACCAAACTGTGACATTTTGATTACCATTACGCACTAGTGCTATAATGTAGGTAAAACCTTATTGTTCAAACTCTCCCTCGCCATAATTTTAATACAATATCGTATCAGGATGGACGCAGGTCGTCCCCCACGAGTCGCCGGTCAACCCCCGTTTATTCATTTCAGTGAGTGTATTGAAAGGTAAATAAAAAAAAAATGGGCTCGCATGTAAAAAGATTTTTACCGCCACAAATGTTTACTAGTTTGATATTTATTTTCTTCATAAGTGTATTGAAAAACGTCGTATGATACACGTGAGTAATTAATGATTACCGACGAGGCGGTATTTAGACCCGAGCCGTGGCGAGGGTCTTAAGAGAGCCGAGAACGGTAATCACTAACATTACACACTTATATCATAATATACTATTATTTGCATAAAAACTTGGTACGTTTAAGATAGTGCACTGGTTGGCCATGTCCTGAAATAGCACGTAGGCATCGGTATATAATAAATTATGTATTACGCACTAGATTAGGTGTGCAGAACATTCACTTTAGTCGACTCAGATACACACACACACACATACTTTGAACATTACACTATGTTGAATGAAACGCGTAAGTGCCACGAAATTCATGGCCTTTAAGACAGCTGCAGCGAACTTCTCCTTGATTGGGCAGGAGCCGCTTGATAGCAACCTCGGCCCACTCCAGTTTGGAAGTCAGATGAAGGAAGTACTCCTCGAAATTTCACCGCCTGCCGAGAATCAACAAAGACTAGATTTTTGTATGTTTTTACCTCAGTTCCCGCCATTATGATGCGTCATAATGAAGAAGCCATGCTTGTACTCTTGGACTTTTTTTTATTATTGAAAGGCTCGCGTTTGACCACCATCTTACCTGATGGTGAGCGATGAGGTCGACGATGGAGCACGCTTGCCTAGAAGAAACCTATTCACTCTTGACTTAAAGACCCCTAAGTTGTAGCTATCAGGAAACACAGACTCCGGCAGGCAATTCCACTCCTTGGCTGTAATAAATTTATTTCTACAACGCTTTGTGCGTATGGGTGGGATGTCTACCATGAACCGGTGGCGCAATGCCGTACGTCTTGTAGTCCGGGCTTGGTTCTTACTAGTAACTAAGTATTGTCAACTGACTGAAAAATGAAAAACGAAAGCATACTCACAAACAACGATTCCAAAGTGGAACCATCTTCAATCCTTCAATTTCCACTGACATCCTGACTTCTCAAGTGAATGAAATAAATAAAATTGAATACTTGTCCCCCGGGACTTTGGCGTATGATTGGAAGCCGGCTTATCGAGATACATAAACAAACTTAATATCTCGGCTTTCATAACTGCTGAGGACTATAGAAGGGTTGTTAATATGGAGAAACTATGGCTGTTTTGAATGTGTTGTCATAATAAGTAAGATGTTTCTGCCGGCTTTTGGGTCTAGAAGTGGCAGTTTGGTAAATATTCATAGTTGTTTTGATGCGATGTATGTATATACCCTATATGTCACAAGTTTATGACCAAAACAGGTTTAAGAAGACGAAATTATAATGTTCTATTATTAAAACATTTGATTACAGACAAACATCGGGACAGGTGGAACGGTGTTCTTACAATTTTTAATAATCAAATAATAACAATAATTTGCGACCGCTTGGACATCACGATCCGAGAGTTTCGACCCCAAATGGCTCAAAAATATCACTATCAACAAGATTATTTCTATTTTCGCCGCTTGAGGTTCTCCGTAGCCGCAGTGGCTGCACCAGCTCAGCACGGTAAGCTAACAAGAATTGAGTAGGTATCGACACAGGTAGCATCCCACACTAAAAACCCCTCTCCTAGAGAGGAGGCCTGAGTCCCAGCAGTGGGAACATTAAAAAGGCTGATAATGATCACGTCCCGAAAGTCACAGCGCTGGTAGACCTGGTGAATAACCTGGTGGGGATTGCGAAAATCCGATGGATACGAGACACACAGGACCGGTCGTTATGGCGACACTTGGGGCAAACCTATGCTAACCTTTCTCCGTTTGAAATGATGATGATGATGATGAAATATTTACAAACTTAAAAAGCAAATCATTAGGGCTATATTTCACCGAGACACCCTGGCGGCGCGACCAGTCACTGCTACCAACAAAATGTACAAGGTGTAAGGGACAGCCCTCCACAAACTTTAAGGCCTTGCTCAGTAGACGATACCGAACAACATTCCACAATTTTTTTTCAGAAAACGAAAAAAAAAATAGGCGGATTTTTTTTTTCCCCAAGTGTTGCCAAAACGATCGGTTCTGTGCGCCTTGCATCCAACGGATACACCAGGTCATCGCTCCACTTTATAGGAGGTCTACCAGCGCCGCATCCTTCGTTACGACTTTTTGGCCCACGATTCGTATAGTGTACTGTAACGCTTATTTGACGCTTCGCGTGACCCAAGGGCTGGCTTCTACCTCGGTCAGAGAATAAGCATTGCCATACAACGTGGCAATGCTGCCAGCCTTTTGGGCACACTTCTAGTCGACATCGATGCGGATGATTTTTATGACGTCATATTTAGCTAGACATTTAGTGTATAAAAAGTGTAAGGGACAGCCCTCCACAAACTTGAAGGGCTTGCTCAATAGACGAAACTGAACAACTTTCCGAAAAATTTTTTTTAGGAAATGAAAAAACAATCAGCCTCACCATACAAAATTATAAACTTATTGGACAGTTTGTATGGAGAGGCCGAATTTTGTTTCGTTTCCTGAAAAAAAAAAATGTTGTATGTTGTTCAATATCGTCTACTGAGCAAGCCCTTAAAGTTTGTGGAGGGCTGTCCCTTACACCTTATATACAGCTCTATAGAGAGTTACTCACCTGGTGTCCGTTTGGTCGCGCAACCAATTTGGTGGCGCAACCAGCTCAAACGTGTGGCGACTCTGGTGTCTGTATGGTATTTAGTTTGGTAGTTTAGGGCCCCTTATAGTTTTAGGTACTATAATAACTTTATACATAGCCCCAACCGTAATTGGCATTAGGAAACACACGATATTCAGTATCCAATTCGAAGTCTTCGGGGATGGCCATCATCCCAGTTTATGTTACATACCTACTATAATAATATATTGTTTCTAATTGCGGATACTCTAACCCAAACAATTACCTCGGCGTGTATCGGCGCCTCTATGATAAGCAAGAGAGCTATTACTACGAATGGGGTTCATAAGTTATTGCAGTTAAGTTTAAGTTTACTTGGTTATACCAAGTTAGGTACTACAGGTTTGAATGTCAAGATAGAAGACGTGTGTTGAAATTGAATTGTTCGAAAGAAGTTATTAACTTATTTTAGAATCATGATCATCATCATCATCTCAGCCGACAGACGTCCACTGTTCGCACGTTCCTGTGCGTCCCGCATCCATCGAATTCCCGCAACCTTCACCAGGTCATCGGACCACCTTGTAGGAGGCCTTCCAACGCTGCATTTTCCGGTGCGCATGCGCCACTCCAAAACTTTTTGGCCCTAACGGCTATCTAATCTGTGTGTGACTTTTCTAAAGTCACATTGGTAATCGGCGGCCTCTCCATACAAATGATTAACTTGATTGGACAGTTTGTCTGTCGAGGTCAATTTCTTTTAAAAAAAAAAATCATATCGGAGGTTTTCAGTTTCGTCTACTGAGAAAACCCTTATTTTCGGAGACCAGTCCCATACACCGTGTTTAATTCGTCATTTTGACAAATGAAAAATCCTATCAGGCATACGCTACGTACATAAATTTTCATCCACCTAATCTCCCTGGTGTCCACAACCAGTGACATAAAAAAAAAAACACACAAAAAGAAAACGCACGACATTTTTGATTCAATTATATTTTGATCAGACTACATCATTCAAATCCCAGGGTATTGGTGGAGGGCAGAGGTGATATATTCATCCCCTCTGTATCGATTCAAATCAATTATTCGATTTATTTGCTACTCGCAATAAATCGAGAGCTTTACTCGAGGTATCGAGTCGCTTACAGATAGGAAACAAAATATTTATGGGCAATGTCTGTGATGTGTTGGTATAATTATTAGCTTTATTGAATTGGATTTGGTGTTTATATACGACTAGTTTATACTAGTGGCTTTACTCGCGTGGTAAATTATTCCGAGGGAACATAATTACAGGATAAAAAAGAATTTGTTGTTGTGAAGCAGTGGTGGCCTAGTTGTAACGGCCCTGAATTACGAGTTGTAGGTCGCGGCTTCAAACCCAACCAGGCGCATTACTTCGTGTAATTTATTTCATCACCACTGTTTTCAAAACGGCGAAGGAAAACATCGTGAGGAAACCGGCATGTCCTAGAACCAAAAATTCGAAGACATGTGACATTCACAACCCGCACTGGACCCGCGTGGTGGATTACGGCCCATCCTAGAGAGGAGGCCTGAGTCCCAGCAGTGGGAACATTAAAAAAGGCTGATTATGCTATGACTTTGAGTCGACACGTTCGGCAGTTTTGCACGGACATAGCACATATTTTTCTTCTAGAATCTTTATAAAGTAAGCCAGTCTTAAGATTGCGTGATTTCCCGTAAATAATATTTTCTTTTTCCATCTTTTTATGCGCTTTCCAGAACCATGGTTTACCAGCCCCCCTAGCCAAGTTACAACCGTTTCGCTTGCGCCGAACGTTTCGAGTTGACCGTGCCGCTCTTTTGTTCTGTGACTGAGCGTTAAGACGACGTCATTCCCGTACATTTGAAGCTTTGTACAAGCGTTAACTATTGCAGATTAGTAACTTGGCTAGGGGCAAAGGTTTGCCAAGTTGGTAGCAAAGATACACACAAACTTTTAACTTAACATCAACGAATAGCGTAGCAGTAATGCTCGCAAAGGAGGAGGCCGACCGCATCAGGCAACGGCGCTCTCACCGTCGCCGGGATTCCGATCCCGATTTCCAGCCACCGTAGACGCGGGCTTGCAGACAGTGAGCAATGGGAAGCTCGCTGTCCGAGCGTCCGGTAACTGTCCAAACCAAGCCCAAGTCGTCGACGGCGCGCACTGTTCCCGCGCGCCTCAAGGAGTTGTCGTCAGCAACAGCAGGTTATCCGAAAGGGAACTCGAGCCCCGGTATGAAGATTTGACGGAACTGGGTGGATTTTTTAGTCAGTAAGAGTCTGACACTATCTCCCGCTCCGCCCAAGAGCGGGGGTTGACATTGGATGATTTTCCCCACCAAAAAAAAAACATCAATGAATACATCACTGCTTACCATCAAGTGACAGCCTGCGTCTGGTAGCGAGGACTATCACCGGACACTGAACACTGAATAAGCACCTCCACACAATAGGCATCACAGACAGTCCTCTGTGCAGAGCATGCTTGGAGGGGGAGGACATAATTGCGGATGTACTCGTTAACTGCACACATGTCACTGAAACACGCACAAAAACCTTAGGATCCCCGAACTCCCTCATTGACGCCCTGAAAAACCTGAGAGACCTAATCTGTTTTGGAGAGAGGTGGGCTGGGTGGAATAAGTACAGCAAAGGTTTTGGCCGCCATGGCCCACGTTTAATGGTCCGCATAGGACTAAGTGCGGAAACCCTACTCAGACATAACATAATTATAACTATCAGTTGAAATCGCAGTCAATTGTTTATTTTATATTATTATTAAAAAAACATTAGTGAGATGTGATAGTATGATTTCAAAGACTTGCTTTAAAATAGAAATCCTACCTAATTTTTTTTTTTTTTTACTAGGTACTTATTTATTTTCATATTTGAATTGTAAGTAAGTTTTACACAAAGAAATAATAAACAAATTAAACAATAACTTAAATAATTAAAAATAATATATACACTAAATGCCTAGCTAAATATGACGTCATAAAACTCCTCCGCATCGCTGTCGACTGGAAGTGTGCCCAAAAGGCTGGCGGCATTGCCACGTTGTATGGCAATGCTTATTCTCTGACCGAGGTAGAAGCCAGCCCTTGGGTCACGCGAAGCGTCAATTAAGCGTTTTGACAATTCTTTAAATAGCATTTGAGCATACCTAAATTGATAACTAAACAAAAAAAGTATAAAAAACATGCGTTCCCCATCCGGAATCAAAATAATACATAATAAAAATAAACCCTTCACTATAATTTCATAATCTCTTACCGAATCCGAAAAACCCCCGAGATCCTTTGTCCCCCACAAAAAATCTCGAACGAGGCACAAGGGTTCCGTAACATAAAAAACTTTCCTTACTATCTCAGCGCCATAAATTGCAATCTGGAAAAGCCTACCGATTTACTTTACTATAATAACAGAATATCGCTTTGTAAGTATTCGGCCAGAGTGATGGGCTTACGAGGCTGCCTTTTTTCACTTGTGTGTGTACACACACACACGTTTCAATAAATAAATTATTATTATTACTTCCAATCGTTATATCATATAATTAACTTTTTTTTTTAACAAAATCTAATAAAGAAACGAAAATATCCGCAGGAGAACCAAGGTTACCGACGTAGCTCGAAGAATCGCCAAACTTAAATGGCAATGGGCAAGACACGCAGAACGGATGGTCGATGGGGACGAAAGGTTCTGGAGTGGCGACCACATACCGGAAGACGCAGCATTGGACGGCCTCCAACAAAGTGGACCGATGACCTGGTCTGGTGATGGATGCGTGATGCACAGGACCGGTCGTTGTGGCGACGCTTGGGGGAGGCCTTTGTCCAACAGTGGACGTCTTTCGGCTGATATGATGAATAAAGAAACATTCAAAAATAAAATATTATATATTATAGCTATTCTAACCACATTCACACACCATAATCATCAACCAATTTTTTTTTTGTGGTAATATAAGAAATATTAACACAAAAAAGATGGAAATTAAATTATTTTTAAATTATTATTATTACTTCCAATCGTTATATCATATAATCATCATATAATTTCCAAATATTAACACAAAAAAGGTGGTATTATTGCTGATGTTGTACACTGACAACCCAAAATCTTTTCCATTCATTCAGTCTTTCCAAAGGTTGAAGAATTTGCCCTGTGCGATAAGACCGCCCATTGTATACTTATTTTTAAGAATACAACAAATAATCCTCTGGTTACAAAAAACTCGCGTCCGCTACCGCTTGTCACTTAGCATTAACCCTCGACGAGGCCAAAGATGGTCCAGCAAATTGTCCTTTAGTTGGGTAATGTTACAAAATCGGGTGGTTGTGGTACATAAAATGGTTTTATGGTTACGTACCATGGTGCGGTCTAGTGGAAGGGACGATGGTAGATTTAGGGGGCAGGACAATTGGTTCGACGAGACAATAGAAGGGTTGGTTAAATTGGTGAGATCAATTCTTTTGGTAAATGTTTGATTTTTCGAATGCCGAACTTCAGTTTTTTTTTTTTTTGTGGTTGGTCTTTGTCTTTTGTTGATTGTACATGCATATACACGTAAGTACGTCGAGTCAAAGCGCCCAGCCCCCCTAGCCAAGTTACAACCGTATCGTGTCGAATTCCGTTCTCCAATCGGTAACGCTTCGGTGTCAGCAATTGTAGAAAACGATAAGTTGTGTCAGTGCCATGTTGACGCGCCTGAGTCGGCCGCTCGTTCTACAGTGTAGCTTTTGTTTATCAAATAATGTAGAAAGAAAGAAAAAGAAAGAAAGAAAAAACGTTAAACGTTGTAGAAATTCATTCTATGATTTTGAACGATGTGAACTTGGCTACGAATTTTCTACTCGTTTGTTCCGACTACGTGACTTAACGTTGAGTTGATGTCATTCCCATACATTTGATTACTTTTCAACTAGCGTTAACGATTGTAGATTATCAACTTGGCTAGGGGTGCAGGTACTAGCATGTCAGTTTTGCGGTTGCATTTGGGAAGTGTTTTTTTTTTGGAAGATTACGTAACTTAATCCCGCCAAATGCGTTCCATCGGACCACTTGGGCATAATGGGCCCCAATAATATGCTATTATGGGGGTAAGTCCCATCTTACTTGAAGTTTTCATAAAAAGCGATGGATTGATATGATCTATGTTAGAAACACATCACAATGTATCAATGCTATGTTCTTTGTTTTTGTATATGTTTATCCTATCCACATTATGAAGTTTATATGAATAAAGTATATAGGGTGACTGGCAATTAGTGTACGATACTTAAACACGTGATTGTGCTCATGATAACAAACAATTTTTGTTATGGGAGCAAAGCCGAAATCGCGAAAAAAATATCAGCTGTTCAGTACATTAGGCAAACATAAATGTACTGAGAAGCTGATTTTGAAAAGTTGTTGGTTATCATGATCTTTGCTCTTAATAAAAAAATCCGTCGAAAATACGATAACGGAAAGTTGTCAAGTTGCCTTTAAAATCTGACATATAAAAGTGTCATGTCAAAGTGTTTGTTATCCAACTCCTCCGTAACGGCTTGACCGATTTGTATGAAGTTTTTTATTTATATTCCTTCTACCAGACGGTATGAGAATAGGTGGTCGAAAGACGCGGCTGCACGCCCCAGCTGCCGAGATCCCTACCCCAATTTCCGGCCTCAGAAGGCGTGGGCTTGCGGACGGCGAACAATGGGTAGTTCGCCAACCAGCCGAACGGTAACTGTTGGAACCGAGTTCGAGTCTTCGTCAGCGTGAACTATTCCACGCGCACCTCAAAGAGATTTCAGCTAGCCGTAGAGTCGCAGCAGGGTCGAAGCTTGCTGGATCCAAGGGTTGTGCGAAAGGGAATCCTGGGGCCCTAAAATAAAAGCAAAGAAGGAGAAAGAGTAGCTTATAATCAGTAAAAGTGTGACACACCCTTTTGCTCCGCCCAAGAGCGGAAGCAATCACTGGTTGATTACCCACTTAAAACATAAAAGCTAGTAAAATATTTCAAAAAATCTATCTACTATCATAAAACAACAAATAATGCCACGGTGTCGCAGTGGTTGAGTGAATGACTGCTACACTGCATGTCGATTGTCGCGGTTTCGATTCCTACACGGAGCAAATATTTTTATGGACACCTAGATGCTGATCTCGTAACGCACTCACGATACAGGACTTATTCATTTTATGGTGCAACTTTTTTTTTATATTTTGTATCTATACCAATAAGGTATTTTCCTAATTTATTTTTTAGGGACTTGTGCTCTATGGAGTACAAGCCTAACTTTATGAGGTAAGGTAGAGTAGGCAGTCAGGCATGAAGAGTTCCGTGGCCCTATAACGGAAAGGGAAGAGGTCTCAGAGGTTCTCAGAGGATCTCAACATCCACATAGCCACACCCTTGGGGGTTCATAACACAGTGTTCCAGGCTGAATACTTGCGCATTTCCCTGGCAGCGTTAGCCGTCACGACCAGGGAAGTTAAGGACCACTCAATACGCATACTCTCAGACAGCATGGCTGTCCTGCAAGCGCTGAATAGTCACACAGTCAATTCTGGGCTAATATACGAGTGCCACCAACGGCTCAACCAGGTGGGTAAACACAACCAAGTAACCATTCAATGGATTAAAGGACACAGCGATTCCCGAGGCAACGACGCAGCGGATGAACTCGCCAGAAGGGGTTCGAGCATGGCAGCAATGGGTCCCGAACCTATTGTGCCGCTTTCCTTTGGATACCTACGCAATCTGGTAAGGAAACGCACCAGAGATCTACACCACAAACTATGGAGAGAACATGGTGAGTGCAGGCAGGCCAAGGAGGCACTTCCCTCCATTGATGGCCGTTTTACGAAAAAGGCCCTACGACTAACCAAAATACAGTTACGCAAACTAACGGCCATTACAACTGGCCACGGGACCTTTAACAAGCACCTTTCTGTCTTAGGAGTTACAGACAGTCCGCTCTGCAGAGCCTGCATGGAGGAGGACGAGACAGCAGCTCACCTGCTTCTAAGCTGCCCTGTGGTCGCTGGATATAAGCCAAAGTACTTCGGAAACCCAGGTAACCTTAGCGAAATGGTTAGCGACACCAAGGCGCTGCTAGCCTTTCTTGAGGAGCTGGGGTGGATCGAGTGACTCATCTGTCCCACCCGTACGCAAAATACGCGCTTAAGACGTGGAGTTGCGGACAACAGCCCGTTGTACCTATACCTATACCTATAACGGAAAGGGAAACGAAGGAACACAGCAAAAGTCTGACCCTCATTGTCACTTCACCTAAAGTGGAAAAATCAGACGACTCATCATCATAATCCTTTTCCACGACCTTACTTCAAAAACTTATGAAAACAAGAGAAGTCAGCTAACCGTAGGGGCCCAGCATGACCAATGCCCGCTAGGATGTCGGGGATTTTCTGAAACAGTCCTAGAGTAGAAAAGGTCCGTAAATAGTCAGTAAAAGTCTGAACCACCCAAACTGGAAGATGGACTGGCCATTGGATAATTTCCCACCTTAAGGCGTATAGTTCCATGAACCATCTGGCCGAAGTTATGTGAACGCAACTCTCGCACTCGCCTAGGCGGCAGTACGCTAATCTGTGCATTTATTTGCGGCCAGCAGCGCCCGGAAAGCGCTTTAAGTCCATTTCCTCTGCGAGATATTGATCGATTTACATATGCAATTTTCATTTTGAAGAATATTTAACCACCAATTTTTATGTGTAAAAATGTTTCTAAAGGTCCAAGCCGTTTCGAAGGAGTAGGGATAAGTTGCGAAATTTCTTAATTTTTTTTTTTTTTACAACAGTATTGATTGCACGAAAAAATCAAATGTTGATATTATTGTTCATGAATCTATAATTAACATATATTTTTTTCAAACCAATTGACCTAGCCGTTATGGAAGAGTAGGCCTCAGAAAATCACTGTTTTATGGCACTTTTCGGGCGCTTGGCCCTTAAAAAAAAAGCTTAATTACATCAGTCATGTATGTGGTTATAAAATAATTAAAACGAAACAGAGATCGAACTGAAAACAATAATGAAACGGTGCATAAATAATAAAGAGCTGTTTTACAAGAAAAACGAAGTAAATAATAATCACTGAACTGATTGTAAACACAGCCTTATTAAGTATATAATCGTATTTGATGTTCACACGGCGTTAAGTCATAAACTTACAGCGATTTGAGACACAATACTTTTTTACGATGTTTCTTTCAAAATTGTCAAGAGCAAGACTCGAAATTAAAACTGTTTTTATTACTGTTTTTTAAACTTTAGGGTTAACACAACACACAAAGTTTAATGATTTTATGTGGTAACATTTTTATGCTAGAGAAAAAACAAAAATGATTTATTAACGTGAAACAAAACGCGACTATTAAACGGAATTTTGTGCTGGATAGCACTAAGAATTATTTAATTTTTAGAGATGAACGTATGCTATGAATGTCAGAACTCCACTGCATACTGTTTTAATAGTGCAAACACAACTATGTACCTACTTTTTTTAGGTGGGAAAATCATTCAATGACATCCTCCGCTTTTAGGCGGAGCGGCAGATAGGGTCAGACTTTTACTGACTCAAAACCCACCCTTGTTCCTTCTTTGCCAATGTTCCAGGGCCCCGGGGATCTCTTTCGCATCACCCATGGCCCCAGTAGGCTACGACCTAGCAGGGCAACTACGGATGTATCTAATTAAATACGTGGTTACTTGAGCCTACCGTGCTACCTTAGCGTTTTTATCTTAACTTTTTATAGTATTACTTATTCTGCGACAATTTAAAATTTCTTCATATAACAGTTCCAAAGCTACATCAGACAGACAGCATAGGCCGTGGTTAGTAATAGGAATCCTGTTTGCACCTTATGGGTTCAAAACACCTTAGTTACTTCTTCCCTTTACTGACTGAACAATAACATAAGCATAATCAGCCTTATAATATTCCCGCTGATGGAACTCTGCCCTAATCTCTAGGAAAGGCAATGGGCCGTGATCACATGGGCCCATTAAGATTTGGCGGATGTAGGTAACATGTCTTTGAATTTTTGATTCTAGGACATGCCGGTTTCCTCACGATGTTTTCCATCACCGTTTTGTAAGCGGTGGCGATGAAATAAATTAACAATTATTGCACCTGGCTGGCTTTGAACCGGCGAACCCTCGTAAGTCGGGACAGTTTCTACTGGGCTATAAGTACTCTCTGTAGCATACCAATAATAATAATATAATAATAATTTGACAGGCCTGTTGGTCTAGTGGTTAGTGGCCCTGATTGCTAAGCCGGAGATCGTGAGTTCGATCCCCACCCAGGATAAATGTTTATGTGATGAGCATGATCATTTTTTCTGTATCTGGGTGTAATTATCTTTAATATGTATGTATTTAGAAATATATAAGTATGTTTATCAGCTGTCTAGTACTCATAACACAAGCTCTGCTTAGCTTGGGACAAGACGGCGTTGTGTGATAGTCGTAAAATATTATTATTTCGTTTATTTAAATATTAACATATAAATTATATTTTTAAATATTCAATAATAAAAAAAAAACATTTAAAAATATAAAAAATAGTAGCCCACCGGTATCGGGAACGGGGTCCAAGCTACCGGCGGTCAGGGCTCCAGAGAAAGGAACCTCCTGACTATGCGAGCCGTGTCGAGCAATACTGCTTTCTGAATCAAGCCCTTGATCCAGTCGCTTAACGAGAGCCTCCTAAGATTATTATTAATCAAATATTTTCATACGCTTATACCTTGCCCCCTACGCAACAGAAACCATGTAGTATGCGGCAGCGTGCAGTCAAAGTAGTTACATGCACTTAAATACTCTGTCGACATCCTATTAGCCCGTTTTTAACGTAAAATATTGTAAATGAAAATACATTGTTTGACAACGGATTCATACATGAAAAACTGAACTACTTTTGCACAGAAAAAAAACTGAAATAAACCCAACTTTTGTCTGAAAAATGTTTTAAACTTTTTTTTGTGATGTTTTTAAACGAATCTGCTTTTCGATGTGTAATATCCTTTTATGTTTTTTTGCTATTGACTCGGATTATCCAGTGTTCTGTTTTTTGATGTGAGTAGTCAACAAATATTTTATTTCCGATCTGAGGACGGCGAGATTGTCAGACTTTTACTGATTAAAATCCAGCTATGTTCAAAGTTTTTCTTTGCATTTCAAGGCTACGGTATCTCTATCAATCAATCTTCAACCTTGGCAGGCATCGTTCCTAATTGGTCCCTTAGTATAGCATAGTCGGCTTTATAATGTTCCCACTGTTGTGACTCAAACCTCCTCCTGCCGTAATCCACCACGCGGGCCCAGTGCGGTTTGGTGGATGTCACATGCCTACGAATTTTTGTTTATAGGACATGCCGGTTTCCTCACAAAGTTTTCCTTCAGCGTTTTTAGAGCAGTGGGGATGAAATAAATTACACAAAGTAAAGCGCCTGGCTGGGTTTGAAGCCGCGACCTACAACTCGTAAGTCGGGGCCGTTACCACTTGGCCACCACTGCTTTCCCCTTACTTTCTTAATTGGTTCATTACTCCCACATATATATATATAATAATATACATAATTGTGCTGACATCTCTTTGAAGCACGCGTGGAACCAAACGCGTTGAGGTTGCCAAAAGCGCTGTAGCGTCGACCAGGGTTTGGTCCTTTCCAGACGGCGACCTACCCACTGCTCACCGTCCGCAACTCCTCCTATAACGTGTAACGCATTTTGATACGGTTTTCACTACTGGTAAGATATGTAATTGAGGAAATTTTATGTATTTTCTCGTAATTAGAATCTGGTCGAAGCCTGGGCGGCCTTTTAATGGAAAAGAAACAAAATTGTCTGTAAAATAAATCCGATAATAGTAATAATTTGAGTGCAAAATAAATCTTATATATCATAGTCTATGAAACTCAGGAATTGTGAGTACTATTATTGTTTGGGCTTGTATTTCAGTTTCAGAAAAATAACACTGTAGGTTCTAGTCAATAAAAGTCCTTACGCTCCACCTAAAGCAGGAAAAAAAAACAAAAATAATGGTTTAAGATCAGTAAGTGGACAAACAAACAGACATGAAAAACGACTTTTCTTTATAATAAGTAACAAGATTAAGATTATTATAAGATTGATATTTTCTTTAAAACACTTAAAGTAAAATAGTTAAGTAGTGCAAAAAAGAAGCTATCAGATACAAAATACTCAAGACTGAAGCAGAAAAAAACTGAAATTCTTGTAAAAGAAAATTACCTCCATAAAGTAAGATGCTTAGATGCTTGCAAATACTCCGGATATCGTGCTAAAGCTACCGAATAGCAAACTCATCATTTTTCTAGCCTTCCCCAACAATATCTTACGTAGTTTCCTTGTATTAAGATCCTGTAAATTTCTCTCAATATCGAACATAATCGTCTCGGGAAAAAATGAAATTTTTTCCTCTTCTACAGAAAGCGAAAAATCAAATGGAAAATATTTGAATTTTTTTCTTAACCTATTTGTTGCTACTTGACGCGATTTGAAGAATAGAAATACATTAGTATCGCTATTCTAGCATTTGAAAGCGCTACCCTGAGGACACCGGTTTAACGTGTGTAACAAAGTGTTATTGGGTTTTTCCACCTGAACTTTTTTTATTTTATTTTATTGATATAAACTAATGCTTCACTGCGATCCCACCTGATTGTAAGCAGTGATGCAATCTTTGATGGTGAGGTACACTAGAGCCTTGAAGACACCCAAATTATAATAGGACGGGAAGACCGCAGCAGGCAAATTGTTCCAGTCTTTCGACGCATGTGGTATAAATGACGAGGCAAAACGCTTAGTCCGGACCGTAGAGTTCAACAACGTAAGGGTGGATATTCGCTGTACGACGAGGTTGTCCGATAGTAGAATTAAGATGGCGGAATCAGGTCATGCAATTCCTGCGCACACTCTCCAAAATGCATCCTGTAAAACACCGAAAGGCTGGCTACCACACGCCTGTGCTCAAGGCTTTGAAGGTTGTACTTTACAAAATCTAGATCACCAATTAACCTCTTTGGACGCCTTTCCACCGAGCACTTCCCGACCTAAGTTAGCCCAAGTTTGGATTTTAGTCTAGTTGATAGGTTCAGATGGTCGATGGGGACGAAAGACAGTGTTGGAAGGCTCCCATAAGGTGGACCGTTGACCTGGTGAGGGTCGCAGGAATCCTATGGTTGCGAGACGCACAGGACCTGTCGGTGTGGTGACACTTGGCAGGTCATGTCCAACAGTGGACGTCTTTCAGGTAAAACGATGATGATAGGCACACTTCCTATATCATTTAGCTGGAACATACTGACTAAAAGTTCTGTTCCATAGTCTGAACAAAACTTTAAGTCTTTAGGAGGAGGGATGAAGCGCATATTACTAAGAGAGTTCTGAGTATACATGTAGATGGATGGAGAGGGAGAGGAAGGCCGAAAAAAAGATGGATGGATTGTGTGAAAAGTGATATGAAAGAAAAGGGAGTTAGTGATAGTTTGACGGGTGACAGGACAGAATGGAGAAAGAAAACGTGTTGCGCCGACCCCAAGTAATATGGGATAAGGGCAGGAAGATGAAGAAGAAGATGAGTTGGAACAAATTTTTGTATGACTTACTGATAGTTGTCCTGGGTCTTGCTGTCTTGTTTATGTGAGTTTACATATTTGTGAACACAACAAACATGAATCAACATCATCATATCAGTCGAAAGACGGTCCATTGTTGGACATAAGCCTCCCGCAAATGTCGCCATAACGACAGATCCTGAGCGTCTCGCATCCATCAGAACATCTATGAATAGTAAAACATTATGGTCTCACCAGTCAAAGCTTAAGATACGTGCATAATTCGGTCTTCAACTTCAGCAGTCGAGCAATTCCTATTGAACTGTTCAATAATTCATTAAGTGATCACTTCCAAAGACCAAGTTCCGTCAATCGATCGAGCTTATTCAAAACCGTTCAACAGAACCATAGAACATGGACGCATTTCAGTTGTTAGAGGCCGCACAGAACAATTAGGCCCGTGTTACAGAATGTCACTCAAAACTCAAGCGTTACTTAAAACTAGTTTCAACCAATCAAATGGCATAAATCTAGTTTTAAGTTATGCTTGAGTTTTGAGTGACGTTCTTTAATACGAGCCTAAAACTCAAATCATTCAAAGCAATGCCCCCGACTTACGAATTGTAAGTTACGGGTTCAAACCCAGCCAGCATTCTTGCACACATGCACGATATGCGCGTGGCATGATGATGGATGATAGATGCAACGCCGGGGTGAAAGTCCGCTGCCGCGACAGGTCACAGCATGGCGGACAGAGCTCCAGCGGGATCTCATGGTGAAATGGCGTCAACGACTATTGCAACCCAGTGCTGGGCACGCCACAATCATGGCGGTAAGTCCCTTCTTTGAGGCGTAGCTGGAAAGGCCTCACGGCGTCCTTACCTTCCGCATGACGCAGGTCCTCACCGGACATGCTTCGTTTGGGTGTTTCCTGCACCGGATTCATGCGGAAGTGACGCCCGGGTGTCGCCACTGTGCGGAACGCCCGGAGGACACGGTGGAGCACACAGTCGAGGTGTGCCCTCGTGGGGGCGATCGGCGGCGAAGACCTCTCGCGCCGGGCCTTGGTTGAGGCCATGGTCCGGAGCGAGGAGGAGTGGCAAGCGGTCGTCGACTTCTGCGAAGAAGTAATGCTCGCAAAGGAGGAGGCCGAACGCATCAGGCAACGGCGTTATCGCCGCCGCCGCCGCCTCCGGGATTCTGATCCCGATTTCCGGCCACTGTAGGCGTGGGCTTGCGGACAGTGAGCAATGGGTAGCTCACTGTCCGGCCGTCCAGTAACTGTCCGGATCAAGTCGTCGACGGCGCGCACTGTTCCCGCGCGCCTCAAGGAGTTGTCAGCAACAGCAGGGACCCAGCCGGGTCGAAGCCGACTGGGGTCAGGGTTATCCGAAAGGACGCTCGAGCCCCGGTATGAAGGGTAGTAGTAGAACGGGGTGGGTCTTTTAGTCAGTAAGAGTCTGACACTATCTCCCGCTCTGCCCAAGAGCGGGAGATGTCAATGCATGATTTTTTCCCACCATAAAAAAAGCCAGACGCATTACTTTGTGTAATTTATTTAATCACCACTACTCTCAAAACGGTGAAGGAATACATCGTGAGGTAACCAGCATGTCCTAGTACCATAAATTCGAATAGATGTGACATCCACCAATCCGCACTGAGCCCGCGAGGTGGATTACGGCCCATTCCCTCTACTAGAGAGGACGCCTGAGTCTGCTCAGTGGGAACATTATATGGCCAACTATGATATTCTAATGGAATAGGATCGGAGTTGGCTTGAGTGATTCAATAAAAAACGAAAATGTCTGCCTGAGAACCCAGCTTACCAACATAACCCAAAGAATTAAATCAAATCAAAAACATTATTTTTAATGAATCAGTTACAGACAATTTGGAAATATCAAAAAAAGTGGGAGTTAACTACAAATTCTAAAGCAATCTCTAGAAAGAGATCTCTATCGAAAAGAACATGCAAGAAACTCGATGGACATTATTTTATATGTTGCAAGTTTTTGCCCACGACTTCGTTCAAGTACATAAAATATAGCCTATGTCACCCAGAAATAAAGCAGCTTTCTGTCGGTGAAAACATTTTAGCAATCGGACCAGTACTTCCAGAGATTACCTCATACAAAAAAAAAAAAGTTTAGCTCTTTATTATATTATTAACTAGCTTTTGCCCGCGACTTCGTTCGCGTGGAATAGTGACTTCCGGCAGATAGTACTGAATTGATGCCGACTCTTGACCAATAGATGGCGCTGTATGTCCGGAATAAATTTTATTTTTTATTTTATTTTTTGTAATAAAAACTATCCTATGTCATTTCTCAAGTTCCAAACTATGTCTGTACCAAATTTCACACAAATCGGTCCAGTAGTTTAGGCGTGAAGCAAAGACAGACAGACAGACAGACAGAGTTACTTTCGCATTTATAATATTAGTTTGGATGTAGATGAGTTAACGCCAAACTTGATAATAATAGCCAAGTTGATAATGAAAACTAAAAACTTACATGTGAGTTTAGACATGTTTGACACTCCCTTTCACTTAGCTCAAAGCAGAAGTCCTTAGACGATTTCCCACCAAAAAAAAAAAATGTCGTCTCTAATCGACTTCCATGCTCTGTGGTCAGACCTAACTTTTTGGCCTCAAGTGTAAATTACACGGATCGCTGTTATAAAGTTCCGGGTGTCAATTTTATTGTTTTACAGTGTAGTTATTGTTTTCTGCGGTGACCCAGTGGTAACGACCCCGACCCCGGTCGCGGGTACGAACCCGGAAAGGTGTTTGAAATCGTGTGATTTATTTTCTGCCTTGAAAGAAAAAATCGAAGACTTGTAATATCCAGTAGCCCGTAGGTGTCGCATGATGAATTACGGTCCATTCTTTGTCATAGAGAGGAGGCTTGAGTTCCAGTGAGCTTCAGTAGTTGTGGGAATATTATAAGACGGATTTATGCTTATTTTTTTTTTTTTGATTTTATTTGTTAATTATGATCTCGTTTGACTACTGTCACACTTGAAGAAAACCGACGATGGAGTCGACAGTGGAGCACGCTTGCCTAGAAGCAACCTATTCACTCTTGACTTTTTTTTTGGTGGGGAAAATCATCCAATTACAACCCCCGCTCTTGGGCGGAGCGGGAGATAGTATCAGACTGTTACTGACTAAAAAACCCACCCCGTTCCTTCAAGCCTTCATACCGGGGCTCGAGTTCCCTTTCGGATAACCCTGGCCCCAGTAGGCTTCGACCCGGCTGGGCCCCTGCTGTTGCTGACAACTCCTTAAGGCGCACGGGAACAGTGGACTTGGGCTTGGTCCGGACAGTTACCGGACGGCCGGACAGCGAGCTACCCATTGCTCACTGTTGGCAAGCCCGCGTCTACCGGGCTGGAAATTGGGATCGGAATCCCGGCGGCGGCGAGAACGCCGTTGCCTGATGCGGTTGTCCTCCTCCTTTGCGAGCATTACTGCTTCGCATCCAAAAGTCACCCTGGGAATCTTTAAGTAACGAGTTTCTTGATAGATATAAAGCTATCAGAAAACAG
Organism: Mythimna albipuncta; assembly: GCA_929112965.1. Taxonomy (NCBI): domain Eukaryota; kingdom Metazoa; phylum Arthropoda; class Insecta; order Lepidoptera; family Noctuidae; genus Mythimna; species Mythimna albipuncta. The sequence continues at coordinate 17,498,747 of OV815979.1, read as the reverse complement.
ACTATGGCAGGGAATTCCACTCCTTATCTGTACGTACAATAAATGTGTTCCCAAAACTCTTTGTACGGGTGAGACGGAATTTAACCTCAGTTAAGAAGGGGAAATCAGGAAACCACAAAAAAAAAAAACAACAAAAAAATTAATTTCTGAAGTCAACATCAAAAAACGAAGACAGAATAACATACACCAACATTTTGGGTTGCCCGAGGATGCCAACGCTTAGGAAAAGTGTACATTACCAAATCTCTTCTGTCCATCTGTTCGTCTTTTTGTAAGTGGGATGCATCTCATAAACAATAAGTAGGTATTTGTACAATTAAAATTTTAAAGAAACAATAAAGTGAGGGTAAATTATGTCAGTCATCACCAGCCTTTTTTAATGATCCCACTGCTGGGACTCAAGCCTCTTCTCTAGGAGAGGGAATGGGCCGTAATCCACCATGCGGGCCCGGTGCGTGTTGGTGAATGTCACATGTCTTCGAATTTTTGGTTCTAGGACATGCCGGTTTCCTCACGATGTTTTCCTTCACCGTTTTGAGAGCAGTGGTGATGAAATAAATTACACAAAGTAATGTGCCTGGCTGGGTTCGAACCCGCGACCTACAACTCGTAAGTCGGGGCCGTTACCACTCGGCCACCACTGCTCAAATATGCAATCAAATATGCAAAATTATGTAGTATGGCACTATTCGTGTGCGAATCTGAGTCTCACTTTTCCATTTTTATTTTAAATCGTTCGTAATTATTTGTCAAAAATTTCGGTTACAAAGTTTTGATTTCCGAGTGTTCCGACAGGAGACTCGATAAATGGTACTTCGCAACTTACCTTATAAAGTATTGTTGAGGAAGGAAACGAAACGCCGTACTCATAAAGTAAACGGTTGATTGTAGGAAAAAGGATATTTCCTGGCCTTTGCGCTTTTTGAGCCTCTTTCAATTTGGTAAATCGGAAAAGCTAGATACCGCCGAGTAGTTTAACAATGTACAATCTCTCTTTTATAACCTTTAGGGATTTCACAAACTAATATTGTAATTCTCAAACTAATACTATAATTCTCAAACTAATATTATAAAATGACAGGCCTGTTGGTCTAGTGGTTGGTGGCCCTGACTGCTAAGCCGGAAGCCATGGGTTTGTTTCCCACCCAGGACAAATGGTTTGTGTGATGAGCACTATCATTTGTCCTGAGTGTAATTTTTACAAAATATAAATGTATTTAGAAATACATTTATATGTTTATCAGTTGTCTAGTACTCGTAGCACAAGCTCTGCTCAGTTTGGGACTAGACGTTGTGGAAAATTTGTTGAATATTGTGTAAAAAAGAGAATTTTTGCATGAATGTATGTGCTATTTTGACCATCATTATTTCAGTAGAAAGACTTCTACTATTGGACACAGGCCTTTTCTTCATGGTGGGAAAAAATCATGCATTTACATCCCCCGCTCTTGGGCGGAGCGGGAGATAGTGTTAGACTTTTACTGACTAAAAGCCCACCCCGTTCCTTCTAGCCTTCATACCGGGGCTCGAGTTCCCTTTCGAATAACCCTGGCCCCAATAGGCTTCGACCCGGCTGGGCCCTTGCTGTTGCTGACAACTCCTTGAGGGGCGCGGGAACAGTGCGCGCCGTTGACAACTTGGGCTTGCTCCGGACAGTTACCGGACGGCCGGACAGCGAGCTACCCATTGCTCACTGTCCGCAAGCCCAAGCAATGTGCCCTGCCCACTGCCACTAAGTTTTTCGATTCTTCGGGTAATGAGTACTCTCGTCCAGCGAATATCTTCATTGAAACGTATTACGCCGACCCCAATTATAATATTCAATTTCACTCATGTTTTTTTTTTTTGAATTGATATAAACTAATGCTTGATTGCGATCCCACCTCATAGTAAGCAGTTTTTTTTTTCTCAAAATAAAATATATAAATAAATACCTTATTAGAATAAACCTTCATCTTTAGTGTGACGGACCGAATTTGCAAATTTAAAAGTGCCTGTAAATTGTTCGATTGAAAGAAATACTTTGGCTTTTAGTTAATGTTATCAGAATTCGTTTTTACATAAAACGTGTCATGACCCGAAAATATATATTCAGGTTGAAAAGAAAACATGTTTCACAAGACTGCTATTAGTTTAAAATATGAAAATACTGAAAAATGCTACTTAACATATTTCTTTAAAACCTGTGAACTATGTCAAAAACATGAGTTACATTTTACACGTGGTTGAACGGTCGTTATCAACCGCTGTCTTCGTCATATTCTTAGTTACGGGCCTGAAAAAATCTAAGATAATAATAATAATATTCCACAACTATCACACAGCGCCGTCTAGTCCCAAGCTAAGCAGAGCTTGTGTTATGGGTACTAGACAACTGATAAACATACTTATATATTTCTAAATACATACACATATTATAGATAAATTACACCCAGGCACAGAACAAATGATCGTGCTCATCACACAAAAATTTGTCCTGGGTGGGAATCGAACCCACGACCTCCGGCACAGCAGTCAGGGCCACTAACCACTAGACCAACAGGCCAGTCAGATATAAAGTATTAGTTTTATTACATGCGTTTTAGTATTTTTATGTAAATAATCTATGTACAAAATTTCATAACTCTCCCTCCACGGGATTAAAACGACCAAAATTTAACGGTGTAGAAATGAATAGCTGCCTGTTAGTTTCGCTAAAACTCGAGAAAGACTGAACCGATTTGGCTTATTTTAGTCTTGAAATATTAGTGATAGTCCAGGAAAGGTTTACAGTCAGAAATAATAAAAAAATCCAAACACAACGCCATCTCTAATTAACACCACCGTAGGTTCATCATCAATACAGTTGAAAGACATCCACCGTTGGACACAGGCCTCCCCCAAGTTTATTATTATTATTATTCCATTTATTTATTATTACATACATATTTATCATATTTTTAAATATTTCTTCAAAAAAAAACATTTAAAAATATAAAAAAATAGTAGCCCACCGGCATCGGGAACAGGGTCCAAGCTGCCGGCGGTCAGGGCTCCTGAGAGAGGAACCTCCGGACAATACGCGCCGTGTCTAGGAGTACTGCCTTCTGGATCAAGCCCTTGATCCAACTGCCTAACGAGAGCCTCCGCAGATGTTGGTCGAGGCTTTTGGCTATTAAGCCATTGGCCGTCACGACTATCGGCACAATGATTGCTCTATCCACTTCCCACATGTCGACAACCTCGCGAGCCAAGTCAAGATATTTAGTTTGTTTATCTTTCTCAGCTTTCACGAGGTTCTCGTCATGAGGGACCGCTATATCAACAATCATTGTGCGACGCTCCAGTCGATCTATCACCACTATGTCAGGCTTATTGGCAACAATAGTCCTGTCAGTGATGATAGATCGGTCCCAATACAATGTGACGCTGCCATTCTCGAGAACTGGGTATAGTACGGTACTTCTGATTCAACAAGATTGTATTTAAGAGCAAGTTATTATTATTATTATTATAAGTGTCACTACAACGAATGGTTCTGTGCGTCTCGCATCCATCAGATTCCCGCGACCCACACCAGGTCTTCAGTCCAGCTTGTGGGGAGGCCTTTCAACACTGCGTCTTGCGTTACGTGTTCGTCACTCCAGAACCTTTCGGCCTCAAGAACCATCTGTTCATCCATCTGCCACTTAAGTTTGGCGATTCTTCGGGCTAGTAACCCTGGTTCTCCTTTTCTTTTAAGTGGGAAATCATCCAATGACACCCTCCACTCTTGGGCGGAGCGGGAGATAGTGTCAGATTTTTACTGACTAAAAACCCACTACTGTTCCTTCGTTGCCTTTCTTACCGGGGCCGAACTTTCCTTTTAAAAATGAATCCTTGGCCCTAGTAGGCTTCGATCCTGCTGGGCTACTGAACCTTGGTTCTCCTGTGGATTCTTGATTCATTCTGATGCAAGCAATATAACTTCTCACGAAATAAAAGTATTACTAAACGATTTTTTTTTCCTTGCAAAGCTTATAGCCCCTCGAACGACGATTGTACATACGTCTGTACAACTTGGATGTCCTTAAAAAATGCTTAATTTTTGTGTTTTCCCTAAGTTTATATAAAAGTTATTTGGCCGAAAATTTTGAATAATAAATATTATATTCTTTGTTTTTACAATAAAAATCCAAAAAAAGTTTTTGTTTGGTGATTGACGTAAACAGTGCATTTTCCGGGTCAATGAACCCCTGGCGCTCGAGGGGATAGACTGCCTCAGACAGCTATCAGCCTCTTTTCTCGCTGTATTCGGTTAAACGAGAACCATCATCAAAACAAGAAAGGTATCCAATCAAAAACTCAATTAAAAACATATACAACACACCAAGAATAAACAATACGTCATAAAAACTCATACACATTACAATTCCGAACAGAAAAAAGAACCATCTGAAAATAGCTGTTACACATTACAATAAACAAGTGCGAGTCGGTCTCGCACACTGAGGGTTCCGTATAAACTTACCTATGAAAACAATACAATTCCCGAATTGAGAAACAAAGATTTTTACGGACCACAAAAAAAAAATTGTGAGTTAACTACAAATTTTTTTTCTATTATTTGTGCTATAAAGCCTTGCTTCATGCCAAATTTCAGGATTCTAGGTCAAATAGAAGTATCCTATGAATTTTATTCTCTCGAGAGCCTGGAAATATACGTTTTTTTTCGACGCAAACGGCCGTATCTATTTTATTTTTTGTTTACTCAAAAGTTTTATATTTTCATAGCTTCAAGAGACCGTAGACCTAAGTATATCTGGGGCCAAGGATTTTCTTCTGAAAGTAAAAAGGCAACGAATGAACAGGAGTGGTTTTTAGCCAGAAAAAGTCTGACACTAATTCTTGGTCCGATGTCATTGGATGATTTTCCCAGCTAAAAAAAGACCTAAGTATATGCTTTCTATTATAACTCGGTAACTCTATGCATTCCCGACATAATGGATCTTGACAGACAAACAGACAGACAGACTATAAAGCGATCGTATAAGGGTTCCGTATTTTCTTTTTGAGGTACAGAACCCTAATAAAACAGACCGTGTACATTTATTTGTCCCGAAGCACAGCCGTGCGCCTAGGGTCATCACGGGGGCGTTATTTTATATAAGTTATTGACAAGTTTATTGAATTCTGGCCCAGCGTGTGGCCTTTGAGTCCCAAATTGTGGCCAGCATCAGCTCGGGTCGTAAACTGTGCAAGTTAATGGTACATGTCGATCAAATGTGGTTTTTGCGATGCTGAATATTATTTTCGTTTGATATTTGGAATAGGGAAGTTGGGTAAATGGTTTGATTTCAAATATGAGTGGACTATTTGTGGTTATTTTTGTAAAATATGTTACTTTGCTTAACGTTTGGTTTTCTGCAAAAGCTTGAAATTTTTTTGCCCGGTTAGTTTTACGAACTACTAGATTTTGTCCGCGGAAGATAGTGCATCCCAACTTTTTTTTTAATTGACATAAACTGGTGTTTGACTGCGATCCCACCTGATTGTAAGCAGTGTTACAATCGTTGATGGTGGGGCGCACTAGTTTATTAAGTGCCTATTTGCTCTAGTCTTGAAGACACCTAAATAATTATAATCGGACGGGAAAACAGCAATAGGCAAATTGTTCCAGTCCTTCGGTGTACGCGGTATATACAATGAGGCGAAAGGCTTAGTCCGGACCGTAGAGGTGACAACAATGTTTTATGGACCCTCGCCGTACGTCGGATTGTCCGATGGTAGAAAGGAGATGGGGAAACCAACCTTTATGAATTTTAGCTTATTTATTAACCCAGGATATAAACTATCCAGGTATCAAATGTTACCGAAACTCTATTGAGCATGGAGGAATAATCAAATATACACTTAGGCAAACTTTCACCTTTGTAATATTAGTACGACTAGCTGCTTCCAGTGACTTCGCTCTCATGTTAGTAAAAAGTTATCGCCACGCTGTGTCCAGCCCACGCCAATCGATGCCAATGCCAAACCAAGCCAGCAACATTCAGATGCCACAGATATCAGTCAAGCCAGCCAGTGAATGGCCCAGCAGAATCGTAGTCTGCTGGGGCCATGGGTGTTGCGAAAGAGATCGCCGGGGCCCTGGGGAAATGGGAAAGAAGGAATAGCAATGGGTTTTTAGTCAGTAAAAGTCTGACACTATCTACCGCTCCGCCCAAGAGTGAGGGATGTCATTGGATGATTTTGCCACCTAAAAAGAAAGCTAGCCAGTATATGTTGCTGAAGTCAAATCCAATGGTGTAAGAGTATATAAATACTTAAATTACAGTTTTTTTGACGCTCTGAATTCCGACACACTTGCTAGGCCAAAACTTTGAAAAAATATTAGACCCAATTTCTAATAAATAATTCTGATTATAAGCACATTATTTCATTCTTGTTTCACTATCTTAATCTATCTACTTAACAAAATCCTTTACTTCTAAACATACTACATAGCATAATACATTTTTATCATGCCAATACAAGTAGCCATTCGGAGTAAAATGTAAATGTTGTAATAAACTTCGCTAAATAGGCTCTAAGGACTGGTTAGCTTTAGGGCCTCGTCCAGAGTAAGCGCGATAAGACTGGGGCGGGTGCGGGCGCGATGTGAGGTGAGACGGTCTAGATAATATGACGACGGTGATAGCTTAACGATAGCGTGGAGATAGCGCGACGATGGCACAGTGATAGCGATGTGATAGTAGGGTGATAGCTTGATGAGAGCGTGGCGATAGTGCTGTGATAGTAGGGCGTAAGCGTAGAGTTAGTGTGCCAGAAGCGTGGCATTAGCGTCGTGTTAGCGTCGTCTTAGCGTAGCGTTAGCGCAGCGATAGCACAGCGAAATCAATAAATTGCAATTTTTTTATGGGATATTGACTGACTCGAGTCATTTTGTTACATAAATTGTCTAATCTAAGAACTGAAATTAACTTTAGAAATGTACATAGTTAGGTTTTAGTATAAACAGTTTAAAAAAAAAAAAAAAAAAAAAAAAAAACTTTAGAAATTATTATTTTAGCCACGAACTCCACATTACACTTATGAAACGTCAGAAACAAGTACTCATTTAATATGGAGCAGAACCGGCAAGCAACTCCTTTGCTGTTTACGGCTACTCTAAAAAAAAAACATGAATAATTGCGATGTAGGAGAAGCCAAAACAGTTTCCACCGCGAATAGTTTTTACGCTCCCGCTTATCACCCGAGAAAGATCCTCACCTTGCTTGCCCCGGCCTTTAGGCTCACAATGTTATTACCCGCAGTAATTTGAAAGGGTTTGCCTAATGTAAGGTAGGGTAGATATTTATTTTTAGGAGTAGGTTTTGGTTCCAAAATCGTTTCTATAGGTGTTTTAACATTGAGTGATTCCTAGGAAGACGTAGTGGTCACGTGTTGCCGTACCCAATGAGGCTCAGAGGAGACTGCTGTACAGTCTCCTCAGGGATGTGGCCTTTTTTTAGGTGGATAATCATCCTATGACTTCTCCCGGCTGTGGAAGGAGCGGGAAGGCGTCAGACTTTTACTGACTAAAACCCACTCCTAGTTCCTTCGTTATTTCAGGCCTGGGCTTAGGCCGCCCCAATAGGCTTCGACCCTGCTGGACCCCTACGGTTTTGCTGACATCTGCTTGAGGCGCGTGTGGAACACTACTCGCTGTCAGCGAGTCGGGCTCCGGTGGAGGGATGTGCCCTAACTGGTGTTGCACAGAAGGGGTTCCAGAGTGGCATTTAAAGGTTCCATTCGAATCTCGGTGGCACGCTGCAGATGCAGGCAGAACACAAAGCCGGCTGCAGTTACCCCACACTCTCCGGACTTATCCATAAAGTCCAAGCGTCTTTTGAGCGCTTTTCCTCGAGAAGTATAAAAGGTGTTTTGATATTGTGTTGTGGCTGGTAATCATTTTGATTAATTGATGCGGAAGGTCAGAGAGACAGATTGTCGAAAACTTGTTTCTATAAAATGTCTAAAAGCTTTTCCGGGGAAGTATTAATAAATCATGTAACTGCTTTCTTGGTGTAATAGTTTCTAGCTCGACTTTTGAGCGTGGAGTCTTGGGTTTTGGCTCCAGGGTTGGGCAAAAAGTACTATTGGGTTGCCCAATTAATGATTAAAGACGCGTAGCTTCTTTCGTAGATTTCTGTTTTAAGACGCGTAGCTTCATAGACGTTTTTTCGTTATTATACGCTTGGTGTACGCCTGCGTGAAGCGTACATACAAAATTCTTAAAACTTCATGCTCCTAGTGGCAGTAGTTTTGGCTGTGCGCATATATGTCAGTGAGCCAGTTTGCCCACCATCCACCACCAGTTTGCCACCATAGCCTTGCGTTTGACCACCATCTCAGCTGATAGTAAGCGATGATGTGGTCGACGATGGAGCACGCTTGTCTAGAAGTAACCTATTCACTCTAGGCTTAAAGACCCCTAAGTTGTAGCTATCAGGAAACACAGACTCCGGCAGGGAATTCCACTTCTTGGCTGTAAGCACAATAAATGTGTTTCCGAAACGCTTTGCGCGTATGGGTGGGATGTTTACCATATACCGCTGGCGTAATGCTGTACGACGTGTGGTCCGATAATGGAACGGACTAGGCTGAATTAGATTGTGCAATTCCAGTGCACACTCCTCGAAATTTAAACGATAGAAAACCGACAGCTTTGGAGCTTCGACTCTACAAGTGCATCATTGCCGATGATCCTCTTGGCTCGCCTCTCAATCGACTCCAGTGTATCAAGCTGGTATTTGGCAGATCTATTCCAAAGATGAGACCAGTACTCCATACATGATCGAACTTGGGCTTGATAAAGATTGAGCAGCTTTCCGGCGTGAAGTACCGTCTCATCTTTGTATATAGATTATACTATGCAAATGCAGATACATGGATACCTAAGATACACTAAAATACGAAAAAGCATAACTACAATGTAAATTCTCAACTTCCAAAAACAAAAAATAAAGTACAGCCACTTTCTAAACCAACCCTCCAGATACTCCCCCTCTCCCCTTTCCCCCAGTTGTCAAGACAAACAGAAAGTGTTTCGACTTCAAAATAAATTGTTTGTCGCGATTAAATCGTCACGGTGGGGGCCGCGGTTCGACAGCGCGTGATAATCAACGCTGCGACGTGATAAACGAGTGAGTTGGGGGGTACTATTTGTTTGAAAGTCGACATGACTTTGAAACAATTAATTTTTATTATTGGTAGATTTTTTCAAACGACGAGGCGAAATACTCAGTCTGGCCCGGTAAGTGTCAACATCGTAAGGGTGGGCCCTTACGTCAGGTTGTCCATTGGTAGGAAAGTAATGGTGGTTCAAGTCATGTAATTCCTGCGCACACTCTACAAAACGGATAGCGACGATGTGGTCGACGATAGAACACGCTTGCCTATTAACCTATTCTCTTAGGTGCTCCATCACTAGGAGCATTCTCGTGTAATGTAACGTTACAGCTTTGAGGACTACGTCAGGGAAGGAAGAGAACCGAGCATTACAATGCGCAGCTTGTAATGATACAATGTGTAATCTTGAACAACTTGTAACATCAATTCGCCATTTCCGCATCGTCGGACATTATGGAATCGTCTAAAAGCTAATGCTCAAAGTCGAATCTATAATGTTACATTACACGCGAATGCTTGTCAGTCAGGGTAGGTAGTATTCTAATGTAATGCTCAAACTCGAATCTATAATGTTAGGGGTGAGGGAGCATCTTAAGACTCTTAACTTAAAGACCCCCAGGTTGAAGCTATCAAAAAGCACAAACTCTGGCAGAGAATTCTACTTTTTAGGTCTACGTACAATAAATATATTCCCAGAAGGTTTTATAAGTATAGATGGGATTTATACACTATGTACCTTGGTCCAATGATTAACGCTACTACACCCGAATTTCAGGCGCACATTGCTCGTAGAACTATGGTCCTTGTGGAAGTATGGTCCTTGGGGCCGAAAGGTTCAACAGGAGTGGTGAACGTACACTTGAAAGAGCAATTGGGCCAATTAAAAACGTATCAATTTCCTATTAAAAAAAAAACTATTTTCCCAAACTCACTATTCCAATATCGAGTACCAATAGTAGACCCATCCCATAATGCGTTCCGAAGCGTTGTATCCACAGGAGCGTACAGCATTCGATTGTTTTGTGATCTGCATGATACAGACAAACACACAGACATGCAAACACGTTACCTTTGAGTTCCACACGATTTAATGTAATCACTTGGAGTTATACGTACGTCGGGACGTAGAAAAACATCATGTCAGCGAATTGATTTTGCGATGTCAACGTGTTTCTGTTTCTAAGTTAAACTTTGTCTTTAGCATTGGTACGAAGTGTAAGAGATTGGATCAGGAATTTATTGATAAGATTAAAATTTTATAGGGTTCCGTACCCCAAAAGGAAATAACGAAACCCTTATAGGATCGCTTTGTTGTCCGTTCGTCGTCTGTTTGTCAATACCTTTTATCTCCGGAACACGTGGAGGCATCGAGTAAAATTAAAACTGTGAAGTTAGAAGTAAAGTGAAATTAAAGCCATATACTCAAGTTTGCGGTCTCTTTTGATGCTGTGAAAAAAAAAATTTCTAGATTTACGAAAAAATAAGATATGTCTCAAAAAACATTTATTTCGACACTCATGGAAATCAAAATTCATAGAGTACTTCCCGTTAACCCATCCTGAAATGTTGCATAAAGCAACGTCTTGAAGCACCGGTGTGGGAATAAATCTGAAAACTGCCTTATTATGACACAAAAAAAAATTGCGATTCGGAAAAATCATTAAAAGTCCATTCGGGAATTAAGCTGTTTACATATGTAAGTTTGTACGGAACCCTCAGGGCGCAGGTCCTTCTAGTACTTGCCCAGTTTTTTTTATTTCACCTGATGGTTAGCGATGATGTGGCCGACGATGGAGCACGCTTGCCTCGAAGTAACACTCTTGATTTAAAGCACTTGGTTGTAGCAATCAGGAAACACAGACTCTGGTAAGAGATTCCACTCGTTAGCTGTACACTATCTAGCTATGATAGCGGCCTAGGATGACCAGGAGAGTCGCAAGGCGAGTAAAAAGTAGCTCGCTGTCCGGTTAGGATCAAATCTAGATCCCAAGATTATCTAGCAGGGCCCTGGGGCCCTGCAAGCAGATAATCCTGTACCTGTACAGGCCATGGTCCGGACTGAGGAAAAATGGCTGGCGGTCGCCTCTTTTTGCGAAGCAGTAATGCCAGTGAAAGAGGCGGCCGCACACGCGTGAAGGAACGAACATCCTTCAGCCCCGGCGTCGATTTCCAACCAACGAAGGTGGGGAGCTTACGAACGTCGAGCAGTGGGTAGCTTGCAATCCAACAGAGCAAGTAGTATACCTATGTGTAACATATGTACGTATTTTTTATTGCTGATAAGCTCGCGCTTGATCACTACCTCACCTTTTGAGTTGAGCTGTGCGAAAACTGACAAATGCTTGCACTAACTGGACAGGTCCACTCAAATCGGTATGGTTCTTTCTTCAAAAGACCATCTCAGACAAATCTGCATGGTTCTCATGTGATTTTGACCAATACATATTTGCTGTATGGACTTTAAAAGAGACTTTGACCCCTGAGTTTGTTTCGGTGTTTCTTTTCAGGGTAGTCAGCTAGGAAACACCGGCCTCATCTAGTTTAAACTGACGTAAAAGAAAGTGACGTGTAAAAGTGTTGTTTAAAAACGTATTTACAAAAAAATAAATAAAAAACCTGATGATGGAAAACGACGTTGTGGTCGATGACATCATAGCTTCATCATCAGGTGAAATGGTGGCCAAACGCGAGCCTATCAATACAAAAAAAGTAACCTGTACACTATTAACTTTCAGGCGCCCCACCTTGTAGCTATCAGAAAATACAGACTCCGGTCCAGAATTCTACTCCTTAGCGCATGCACAATGAATGAATGAATGATTTGGATTCTTTTATTTAAATATTCATAGACATTTGACATACCAACATCCAATGAACTATTTGCATGACACAGACAAATAGTTCGCTTAAGTCTCTGAAGTTTTACGCCCAACCTGCACTATTGAACGTAAGTACTGTGAGACGATGTAGAAATGAGATGCGTCAGCGAATGGAAAGCCAGCTGTGTGAAAATGTGAGACGATATGTAGGTGATGTGTGTTTTAGATGGATGGGTAAGATACTACGATATACGATATGTACTTATGTGTGTTTTAGAATTGCTAAAAAAGCAGAATATGGATAGTATAGTGCACTTTGGACTGTCGAATCCGTTCGAATGCGGCTGACACACTTTTTATCCTTTTTTTTTGAGATGGATAATCGGTCAATGACTTCTCACACTCTAGCGGGCGCTCTCAGTGTGAGAAGGTGTCTCAGACTTATACTGTCTAAAACCCTTTCCTATGCCTTGCGTTTCAGGACCCTAGATACCTGATGGTAAGCCATGATGCAATCGTTGATGACGTACTAGTTTATTAACAGCCTGTTCGCTCTAGCCTATAAATCTGCAACTGCAATGTTGGTTTAAAGAATGATTTCCTAACTTACAACTAGGTGCGTGAGCATTTTATTTCTTTTTTCGCAATTTGAGCTCCTGCCATAAATCCTGTAATCTAATTTCGTGGAATTTGCAAACTGCAGGACCTGAAAATGATGGTTTTTGCACTCCACTTATTTTGGAATAGCAGGACTACAACGGGTTGCTAGTTGCAATGATATTTGGGACGGGTATGGAAGTTCTCCATGGAGATTATTATTATTTACGTTTTGGAATGTACTTAAAACAAAATTTCGCTTGAATCCTGCGGCGCGCCGCCAAACCAAACCCTTTGAAGTTATCATTTCCAGTGCAAGCAAAAATGAACTCAGTGGTGATCAGGTGGAAATGTCTTTGACTGTACAATTAGCAACATTTTTATGACTGCCTGACTTCTTGACAGTTAAAAAATGTATGTGGTTTATTTAAATAATCCCCAAACGTACACTGGCGTTCGCGCGTGATTATGCGCCATTTCGTTAAACAGCAGGCACACGCGTAGACTATAAAATATTACGCGTTCTATAAATAAAAAAAAAAAAAAAACAAAAAATTATAATTAAATTAATTTTTTTTTATTTTTTTTTATTATATTTTGTAAATATATCCAAGAACGTAAATAATTAAACTTCTTCAGGTGGTCTGTAAATATCGAAAATAAAGTTTACAAGAAGTGTGTGGGATATTGGGTCAATAATTATATCCCACCGTGTGTGCACATCCAGTGCATCCATTTGTACATATAGTACAAATAGGCTAAGGATAGGCCTTAAATAGAATTTAAAAAACTGGAAATCCAGTTTTTTTTTTTTAATGTAAAGAAAAGTAAAACATTTTTTTTTGTATCGTGTACCTTACCCTAACCCTACCGTGTCTAGGTCATAAACTTACCTACGCAAAAAAAAAAACGGAGGTTTGTAGTTAAAGCAAAAAAATAAATACCAAAGATTTGATTCTTCGATTTTTTCGATTTAAAACCGACGAAATCAAAAAGGCTTCGTCTTTCATCACACAATACGGCCAGATGAATAGTCCCCAAATATTGTGATATTTGTGCCATCAAATACTCTTATATTAAACCTGGACTTGATCCGCAACGTAGTAAAATTTAAACAGTAAAACAATTATTAATAAACTAATGCGTTTCACCATCAGCGATTGCATCATGCTTAACATCGGGTGGGATCGCAGTCAAGCACTAGTTTATATCAGATTACAAGTTCTCACAAGTTGTATAATGATCTGTCGAAACGTCTTGTTGACACTTCGCGTGACCTAAGGGTTTACTTTTACCTCAGATAGAGGATAAGCATTTCAATACAGCGTGGCAATGCCGCCAGTCTGAACGCATTATCAGTCGACAGTGCAGCAAAAATGGCTTCAAAAAACTCTTCATATGGAAGAGTTTTTTGAAGTCATTTTTTACTTTGTTTTTAGTTAGTTGTTAAGGCATGGTTTTAATCAGTTTGACATAAAAAAAAACTGTTTTGATATTACAAACAGAGCGTTAAATTATATTACGCCTGAGTCCTATTTTGTGTTTTTGTATTAAAACAATAGGTTTATTGTAAATATTTAGTTTAACCTTTCGAATGTCTTAAGTTACACTGTCCGACATAAGGTAAATTGTCTTTCTATTGTGTTTCTAATTACGACATTCAAAGAGTTAATAATATTTAAGTTTCTAATGTAATTTTCTTGTTATATAATTTTGTTTTGTATTATATCTACATACAACACAAAACAAAATTATATTTATTACTTAAATATTAAAAAAATTGTTTACATATTTAGGAGACTGTACCAAGTTGACACACTTCTTTACTTCCACTGTGTCCCTGACAACTGACAACCAGTCAGAAAATAATAAAAGGTGAAAAAGTAATTTCTCTTGACAATCTGATGTCTGCCGGAGCGTTTATTAAATACAGTTTATGTTTGTCAGGCCTTCGTAAATATAGGTACGGAAGGAAAATTTATTAATTCCTTCCTTAGTAGAGTTTATGACAATGCCAAAGTCGAAGGACGATGCCCAAACCCACGCCCGAGGCACTAAATATTAGTAATAATTTTGTTGTATATTATTGTAGCTAGATTTAAGTATTATTGAAGGGTTCTGGGTTATGTGGGTGTGTTGTTGGTTAATCAATATAATATGTAGGTATATTTGATGCATAATTTGGGCTTGTTGCTGGCATAGCTGATCGCGGTACAGTGTTCGGTTTTCGAGTTTATACATAAGTTCCATGGCGGTTTTTATTTATGAGATTTTGTTTATTTTATATTCCCAATATAAAATAAATCTCTATAAAACACCACTACTTTTTAACTAGTACACAAAAATAAATGGGGCTGTATCTGTACCCGTTACTGATCATATTTTTGTATTCAAAAGGAGAAAAAACCGAAATCCTAAAATTGACTACGAAAAGGTAAATCCATCATAGAATCAATCATAGGTACATTAACAATTGCTAGTAGAAAATACTGCGGGTAGTGTTTTAACATTTTAATCGTCATTTATTCATTCATAATCAATGGCCTGCACAATATTTCCATAAATTGAGAGACATTTTGGGATAAACACAAATGCTAATAATTTAGCTGTTTATGAATATTATTTATTGAGACTTTACTTAAATAATAACAAGGGCTTTTCTTATAAGCCCTTTAAGTAATTGTACTAATTAAAAATTATTGGTGTATAATAGATACTCTGGATAGCCTAAAATGTCATTGTATGATTACCGCTTATCAGTAATAAGCGTGTTGCTACCTGATAAACATGTAACTGCAAATCCAGGACTTGTGAGAAGACCGCCTATGACCCACAAAATTAGTAAGATACCTGAAAGAAACGCAAATGGTAAATTGAAACGTATGCATACTAGAGCAATGGGTCGACGTCTGAAAGGGTTACTCGTGGTCCTGATATGCAAAAGGCAACTGAAAGAGCAACTGTGTGGTTTTAGTTAGTAACAGTCTAACACGTCCTCTTGCTCCGCCCTAGAGTGAAAGAAGCTTTTTGATGACAACCCACCTGAATAAAATCCAAAGTTAATTTTCAATTCGAATCAGCAATTTCTTAGAATAACGCGTTCAACCAAACATACAAAAAAATTGCGCAGGTTTTGACCGAACGTAGGAAATTATATGCAAAATCATGGTGAGTATATAGGGTGACTGGTAATTACTCGTAGTGTACGATACTTAAACACGTGATTGTGCTCATGATAACCAAAAACTTTTACTATGGGAACAAACCTGAAACCGCGAAAAAAAATCAACTGTCCAGTACATTTATGATTGCCAAATGTACTGAACAGCTGATATTTGCGTACAAACTACCTCCACGGGATTAAAACGATTATTCATCGGTGTATATATATTATTTAAATTCATTCATAACTTATTGCAAAGTGAATTTACAATAAATGTAAGGCATTTATTGTAAATTCACTCAGAGAACAACAGAATATGTGCATGTCACTAACTCACTAGCTATGAGGTTGAGAGCGCGGAGTGCCCGCGTCATCTAGTAGCATTTTAATATTTCTCTGGCATCAAAGATGAATGTTACTTTCTCTTTGAGAGCTGACCATAAAAAATACAAGGAAATAAAATATGACGCTCTCTATAATTTAGGAAAAAAAACAACAACAAAAAGTCCGATATCTTTTTTGGGCGTTACTCGAGACGTCTTTCAACAAAAATGGTAAACGGTATTGCGTTACAGAGTTCTGGAACTGGGTGGGGCACAAATAGGGTAGTTGGTACTGCTACCGGACTAGTGGCATTTTATTTTCTATATTACATTGGCACTGGGTTTCAAAGGAAATGTATATTTTTTATTATAATAATATTACTATGATCTTTAGGGGTATAAAAAACGGGTGTGACGTCCCCTTCCTGAAAAACTTTCCGGCCTGCATGGGAAAACCATCGTTTGCCCACCGGCATCGGGAACAAGGTTCAAGCTACTCGTGATCAGGGCTTCTGAGCGATAAATCTCGTTAGAATACACGCTGTGTCTAGACGTAAGTAATGCTTTTGGATCAAGCCCTTAATCCAACTAACAGTCACGCGTCCTCAGATGTTATTATTACCTATAATTTTTTTTTCTGACTTATTCTTAAGTTATTACTAGCTTTTGCCCGCAGCTTCGCCCGCGTACTTAAAATATAATATGTCACTCAGAAATAAAGCAGCTTTCTATCAGTGAAAAAAAATCAGCAATCGGACCAGTACTTCCAGAGATTACCTCCTACAAACAAAAAAAAACAACACCTCTTTATTACATTCGTGTAAATTATTATTTGTCATGTATTTATTTATCTCAGGGCCAGAGAAAGCGTTCGAAGAGTACTTTTTTTTTATTATCTTTGATAGGCTCGCATTTGACTATTATCTCACCTGATGGTATATGATGATGTGGCCGACGATGGAGCATGCTTGCCAACAGTTAAAACCAAGTCGCACCTTAGTGGCACTAACCGACTATTATCCAAGTATGCGCTATGCATGCCCCCGAGGACAACCCCCAGTTGGTGAAAAACTATTATTATTAGGTGGTTAAAGAAAAAACAGATACGCTCAGAATTGGTGTCCTTACCCTACCTCTCCAGGTCCTACGTTTGTCGGTTGCTCTTTATTTATTCAACTTTGCCGTCACCCGGTTGCTTGTTAGTAATTAATAATTTTCCTTCCCTTGACTCCTCTGAAGACTTCCTCGAATGCATTTAAGTACTAACTGGAACTCGTCAAAGAGATGTAGTTACTAAGTGTTGGAGTACCTAGTAACTTACTGTTTTATTATAATTAACTAGGTTTCCCTGTGGCTTCGCCCGCGTGCGTAATATATAGCCTATGTATATCGGTGCTAAAATTTTTGCAATGGGACCATTACTTTCAGAGATTACCTCCTACCAGCAAAAAAACGAACTACTATTTTATTATATTCGTGTAAATAGTCCGGCAAGCCTCATCTAGTTTGATCTGAGGAAAAAAAAATTGACGTGTAAAAGTGTTTTTTATTTAAAAATCTGTTTGCAAAATAATTATCATTCATCATTATTGTCATCAATTCAGCCGAAAGACGTCTACTAACGGACATATACCTCCTTCAAGTGTCGGCTCAAGTCACTATAGAATTATAAACTTTTTACCAATCAACTATGTCTCAAAGTCGGGTTCAGCACCAAAAGACCACTATTCACCAACAAGTAGACAAATCGCAGGGATCGTTCTGTCTATGGCCCTTTACGAAGCGCCTGCTTGGACGCCGTCGCAATTAAAGCTACCGGCAGCCCAACTGAACGCATGCCAGAGAGTAAGAGGCCATAGATGGTGTGGGGGAGGATACCGCACGATCTCCTGCGAAACGGTAAACATCCTTACTGAGCGGCGGCCATCATGGGAACTGGAGGCAACAGTCCTTAGGCGAGCAATAGATAGCTCGCCGTCTAGCCGTCCGGTAACCGGACCGAGCTCGAGACGTCAACGACGCCGTAGTGTTCCAGGCGCGCCTCGGCGAAACCTTAAGGGCCCAAAGCCTACTGGGGCCATGTTTTGTGCGAAACAGAACGCCAGGGCTCTGGAATGAAGGCAAAGAAAGAACACGAGAGTAGGTTTTAGTCAGTAAAAGCCTGGCACGCACTTCCGCTCCGCCCTAGAGCGCGAAAAATATTGGATGAATTTCTACCTAAAAAATAAATAAAACAGTGGACAAGAAAATCATATCATTATATTTTATTTACACTTTACGCTTACAAATGTACAGATAGTAATAAATGCAATATTTAATTTTTTACGATTTTCGTCATACGCTTATATTTTTTTACTAATTTTAAACAAGTTGTCAATGTGTGGATACGTCCACACATTTCGCATGTAAACATAAAACCTGTATCGTGTATAAGCTTATCATTCGCAGTATGTTCATGGTCAGAATATTTACCCAGAATCACTAGTGATGTACCACGATACACGATAATATCCGGTTATTTTATTCGGTTCGGATGATCTTCAAAGAAAAAAAGGTTCAGTTGCGCTGTCCTTCGAGGTCGCTTCGTGAAATCGTAACCATAGTTTACATACCAATACTGCTGTAGACATTGGAAAGCACGTTGTCATTGAAAGATCTTTAACAGTCGTTATGAAGTCAGAAGCCAAAAAAATCTATGTGTCAATTTGGGCACTGTTATTATTATCTTTATTATACACATTATTATTTTTATTTCCTTTATTTTTTCCCTATACATTTTTTAATATATCTTAAAACACATTTAAAAAAAAACATTAAAAATTTAAGAAATAGCAATCCGCCTGTGTCGGGAGGGTTCAAATTACTGGTGGTTAGGGCTCCAGAGACAAGAACCTCCTCACAATGCGAGCTGTATCGAGGACTACTGCCTTCTTTATCAGGCCCTTCATCCAACCGCGCGACTACAGCTTCCACAGATGGTCGAAGCTGACGGATATTATTATTATTACTATGTCCGAATATATTCTGACCAAATTGTATATATAATTAATTTTTAATGTCTTGTCATGTTAATGTAATTTGACTTGTTCATTTTTTTTTTAAGTTTTTTTTTTGTGTTATTTTGTTTTAATCTGAATATACAGTGAGTTTATGTTAAATGTTCGATTACAGTTTTTAAGACAGCAAAATTAGTGCAATGAGCGCTATGTACGCCATAATTGTCATATGCAAAAGTTATTTGGTTTTGAGATCATCTTGTTAATTTGATATGTATGTGATGTGGATGTACTTGATTTAAATAAATAAAAAATTGTCAGCACTAAGACAAATCATTGCATGATTTTTCTAACTTAAAAAAAATCACAGAAATTAGTAGTTTTCTACTAACAATAAACTAGTAGGTACACCTCGCCATCAGCGATTGCTTCTCTGCTTACCATCAGATGGGATCGCAGTCAAGCACTGATTTATATCAATTTTAAAAAAAGTAAGATACACATAAGTGCTTAAATTAAGCAAAACACCAAAGTACAATTTCAGAGTTAGCTAAAATGTTTTGAATACACAATGATAAACAATGTTTTAAACTCCAATAACAAAACTTCGTTCGTAACTTCTTATGAACTGTAAGCAGTTAAAACTCAAAAATATCCACCTTGAGTATAATTACTAAGATAGGGTTTTAGGTGGTTAGGTGAGATCTTTGGGCTATATTTCACCAGGACACCATGGCGGCGACCAGTTGCGCCGCCTTTAATACGTCATTGTAAGGCTGATAAAATTATTTTGGCATTAGTTCAGAGTTACAAAAGTTAGGTAAAGTTAAAGAAAATTTATTACCTTAACACTTATATTGTAAACGCTAACATAAGTTTGTTTGTTTGTTACTATGTTACTGAACCAATCATAAAATTTTGCATCACTTTATCGGGCTGTTGCCCGATCCAGACACAACACCCATCTGGTTGAAGAATCCTCCCTTTTTAACTGATATTTGAGTGATGTAGTAGTAAAGTGTGTTAAAGAAAGAAAGAAAGAAAACACGTTTATTTGGTACATACTCGTAAGAACACACAATGAAATAACAATTATAGAAACTGCTTAATCTTAAAATACATCCACATTGTGTGTCTCGCGACTGCGCTAATAGGTCCAGTTAAGCATAGTAACTTAGACCTGATAAGAGGTTTTTTTAAATGTAAGTAATACTACTTACGAATGTTTACAACCTAAATTAACACGATTGTACCCGTGGGTCCAAGCTATAGTGTTTTACAACAATAATTTAATGTAAATTTAAAGTTTAGAAATAGCCATTTGTTTGTACCCTAGATAACATACCTTATACCTATCTTTTGTCTTTGTAAGAAATGAAATAGAATTCTTAGTTCTTACCTAGGTACGGTAAGTACAGGACAAAGTTTCACCCCTAGACCATCTTAATTCTAGTGCTATACTTAATAGGCTAGTTGCCGTAATAATTTAATTAGTCCGTATTTTTTTATTTGTAAATAAAAAAGCCCATTAAAGTTACGTGTAACGTCACGCCCTGCTACATTTTTTCGAACGGTGTGACGTCACACGTAACTTTAATGGGCTATATCTTTGTCATTTTTTGTTTAATCGAAAAAAGAAAAAATATGTGCCCAATATTTTTTTATAATCTAAAATACGGACTGAATAAAATGTAATTATTTTGACCCTGAAAACTACCCTATTGTCTAAACACAAAATAAAAACAACGAAAAAGCAATTTAAAATCGTATTTCTTAGCATACATAATCAGCCTTTTAATATTCCCACTGCTGGGACTCAGGCCTCCTCTAATCCACCACACGGGCCCAATGTGGATTTGTGAATGTCACATGTCTTCGAATTATTGGTTCTAGGACATGCCGGTTTCCTCAAGATGTTTTACTTCACCGTTTTGAGAGCAGTGGTAATGAAATAAATTACACAAAGTAATGCGCCTGGCTGGGTTTAAACCCGCGACCTACAATTCATAAGTCGGGGCCGTTACCACTCGGCCACCACTGCTTTATTTTTTAACACTCCAATAATTACATGTACTCGTAATATTAAAAATGCAAATGTATAGAAAGTGAGTGTGTTTGTTTATTACCACTTCACGCTCAAAAGCTGAACGAATTTTTATAAAACTTGTTACACGAGTAAACTATTGAAGAATGATGAATTTAAGAATTGTAATTAGACAACAATACGTTATATGTATAAACAATACATGGAAATTATACAGATAACAAAATGCTTTTAAATATAATTCGAATATTTTGCAATATCCGAAACTATTTGCATGAATGAATGCGGATAGTTCGGATAGTAGTATTAGTAGTAGTTTCGGATAGTTTTGGTACATCTCTATCCTTATTATCAAATAAAAAAAACTAACAGGAAAATCTTCACGAGTTATTTTTAATTCTTATTTTTCTGCTGAAGTGGTAGGTATACTTAGAATTATTTTTAAACATTACCATGATAATATTCGTGGAAGAGGCTTCGTTATAATTAATTTGCAACTGTGTGACGTAGTTTTAAACTATTTCCGTGTTGTAAATTAAACAAATCGGCCAAGTGCGAGTCGGACTCGTGCACCAATTCAATTCCCGAATTGAGTTACGAAGATTTTGCCGAATCGCAAATGTCGTAACTACAAATTTTCAGATTTTTTCCTATACTTGTGCTATAAGACCTTGGTTCACGCCAAATTTCAGCATTCTAGGTCAACGGAACGTACCCTATGAATTTTGATTCCCTTGAGAGTATCGAAATATACCTATCTACGTTTGTTCCGATATAAACGACCGTATCTTTTTTTTCGTTAACTCAGAAGTTTGACATTTTTCACAGTTTCAAGGGACTTCACAATCTGAGTATACGGTTTTAATTTCAACTCGATACCTCTATGCATTCTCGAGATAATGGTTCTTGACAGAAAGACTGACAGACCAACAACAAAAGTGATCCCATAAGGGTTCCCTTTTTCCCTTTTGTCTGCGAAGCAGTAATGCTCGCAAAATAGGAGGCCGAACGCATCAGGCAACGGCGTTATCGCCGCCGCCGTCGCCGGGATATTGATCCCGATTTCCGGCCACCGTAGGCGCGGGCTTGCGGACAGTGAGCAATGGGTAGCTCGCTGTCCGGCCGTCCGGTAACTGTCCGGACCAAGCCCAAGTCGTCGACGGCGCGCACTGTTCCCGCGCGCTTCAAGGAGTTGTCAGCAACAGCAGGGGCCTAGTCGGGTCGAAGCCTACTGGGGCCAGGGTTATCCGAAAGGGAGCTCGAGCCCCGGTATGAAAGCTAGAAGGAACGGGGTGGGTCTTTTAGTCAGTAAGAGTCTGACACTATCTCCCGCTCCGCCCAAGAACGGTAGTTGTCATTGGATGATTTTTCCCACTATAAAAAAAAAACCGACAATTGGCCTGCGTGGTGAATTACGGCCCTTTACCTTTCCTAAAGAGTAGACCTTAGTCCACCAACTCTCTCTCTTGGGCGGAGCGGGAGGTAATGTCAGACTCTTACTGACTAAAAGACCTACCCGACCCGGCTGGGTCCCTGCTGTTGCTGACAACTCCTTGAGGCGCGCGGGAACAGTGCGCGCCGTCGATGACTTGGGCTTGGTCCGGACAGTTACCGGACGGCCAGATAGCGAGCTACCCATTGCTCACTGTCTGCAAGCCCGCACCTACGGTGGCCGGAAATGCTAATTGTCGGTGGTTGGATGTGACATCTTCAAAGTATTGATTTTAAAACAAGGCGGTACTAAGTTAAACCTGCGAAGAATACCTGGAAGTAGGTAAAGGAAGCCTTTGCTCAGCAGAAGAAAAAAAGCACCTGTCTGGGTTCGAACCCACGATGTACGACTTGTAAAACGAAATCAATAACTCTGGGCCACCACTGACCACGTGTTTCCAATATAAGCTATTATATATTTACTCGCATGTTAATAATAGAGTGACGCATATCTGTTCGTAATTAATTAATAATAATGAGGTAGTGAAATATAATATTATATTTAATATATTCAGAATAAAACCCCAAATTAACTCAGTTATAATTTCCGTACTAACTAGCTCAAAATGGGGTTATCTGGCTGGAATAAATTGAACTCATAGGGCATATTTTTAACCTCCGACGAAAAAGAGGGATATTATAAGTTTGAGGTGTGTGTGTGTCTGTCTGTGGCATCGTAGCGCCTAAGCGAATGGACCGATTTTGATACGGTTTGCACACCCCCGTTTTTTTTTTTTTTGTAAAATTTCGTCCAGTTGACGATCTTGATAATAATTTATTGTTAAATATTATATTATTGCCAAAAATCGAAATAAATACCAAAAAGAAACTACAAGTCATATCACACACGTATTTTAATAACAATAAACCTTAGTATAAAAAAAAAACATGGCATCTCAGTTAAATTCGTCATCGAATCAGTCTTTAATGACATTTGATTCTTCTTTCTTGGGACATTCCTCAGGCTTCACACACTTTCCGCTGACGGTATCCCTGACGGTAGGAGCGTTACAGTAGCAGTCGGAGTAATCGCAGACGGCACCCTCGCCAGCTACGGGGTTGGGGTTGTCGCAGGTCGCTTCAGGAGTCAGGGGACCGCAGCCGGTGGTGTAAGCGTGGGTGCCTGGCTCGCATTGGCCAACACCTGCAACCAATTATAAATATGTTTGAGAATTGAGTAAGGGATGCTGAAAATAGATGTATAAATCGCTGTACTGCTAAATATTAGCAACGCGTTCGTGGAGACCATACCTAGATTAGGTCTTGTTTGGTGACGAATGGAAGACTGTACTGCTCAGCTCTATGAGAGGACAGTGAATGAACAATGGCTATTTTGCTGAACTAATACAAGAAAGAAAAACAGTTTATTTACGCGAAAAAGGATGCAAGCTTAAAACTAGCTAGAAGAGAGAGAAAACTTAAAACTAGAGAACGACGTGTAAGCTGAGAAAGATAAGCAAGCTAAGCGACTTGGTTCACAGTTGTCGATATGTAATGTGGATACGGCAGTCATTGTGCCGTTAACTAACGGCACAATGACTGCCCCGACCCGACCCGACCCGGCTGGGCCCCTGCTGCTGCTGACAACTCCTTGAGGCACGCGAGAACAGCGCGCGCTGTCGAAGACTTGGGCTTGGTCCGGACAGTTACTGGACGGCCGGACAGCGAGCTACCCATTGCTCACTGTCCGCAAGCCCGCGCCTACGGTGGCCGGAAATCGGGATCAATATCCCGCCGCCGGCGGCGGCGGCGATAACGCCGTTGCCTGATGCGTTCGGCCTCCTATTTTGCGAGCATTACTGCTTCCCAGAAGGGAAAAAGAGAACCCTTATGGGATCGCTTTGTTGTCCGTCTGTCTGTCAGTGATGCGTTCGGCCTCCTCCTTATCGAGCATTACTGCTTCGCAGAAGTCGGCGACCGCCTGCCTGCCACTCCTCCTCGCTCTGGACCATGGCCTCGACCAAGGCCCGGCGCGAGAGGTCTCCGCCGCCGATCACTCCCACGAGGGCACGGCGATGCTCCGCCCAAGCCAACAAAGTGTTCAGGTGCAGGTCTGATAGGCCTTGGCTCCATGTAAAACTCGCACTTGGCTTTTTTTTTAGAACCTATTTCAAATAAGTATCATTATCATTGTACACATCTTAAGATTCGAATGAACCCGAGCTGATCAATAAAAATCTCATTAGCGACAAGAAAATTAAAAATAATTACATTCGTCATTAACGACTGAAACTTAGCTCCTCAATTAAGGCAATTCGTCATGAAATTACATTTTAATTACTTTAGTGTATTTTTCTAGGGTTTTAGATTTTTTTTTGCGAAATTATAATTATTGATAAATTATATTTATTTTGCAAATAAGTTTTTCATCAATTTAAACTAGATGCAACCGGTGTTTCCTAGCTGAGAAGAAACACCGAAACAAACTCAGGGGTCAAAGTCTCTTTTAAAGTCCATACAGCAAACATTTAACCTTTCAATTGTGATAATTACAGACACAATTGAAAGACAATAGGTGCGCGAACGCCGGCGTTCGCTTGGGGTTTAATGAATTTATGGTCAAATCACATGAGAACCATGCAGATTAAAGTCTTTCGAAGAAAGAACCACACAGTTCTGAGTGGACCTGTCCAGGCAGTGCAAGCATTTGTCAGTGTCATGTGTAGCTTAACTCAGGACTACTAAGGAGATCAACGACTTAACGAACAATACCAAAGATTGTTGCGAATTTCGGTATGTTAAGAAGATTACCCTTCTACAGACTGACTTCAGCAAGCGTTGACGCGTGTAACCGTCTCCTTTGCTAGCATAAGGAGACGACCGCCTGCCATTCCCCCTCGCATCGGACCATGGCTTGCACCAGGGACTGACGCGAGAGGTCACCGCCACGAGGACACGGTGGTGCTCCGCTCAAGTGGGACACACACACATATTAAATTTTTCTAACAATTTTTTTCATAGCAATCTTTTATAACACACTTTTATATTACCTTTAAAATTAATACTCATCAAGACGAATAATACGAGCCCAAATTTGATGGGGTTGTGTCGTTTAACTACCAAACTCCTATAGCCACCTTCCAGTTCCATCATCAGGTCAGATTCACGTCACAATAATTTTGTATTGTCATCTGATTTACACATGCACGCAAAATTTCAACTCCCGGGTAGCCGGGATGTGGATCAAATTTAATTTGCAAGATTTGATCACAGACAAACATGACAGGTCAATCATGGCGGTAAGTCCCCTCTTTGAGGCGTGGCTGGAAAGACCTCACGGCGTCCTTACCTTCCGCATGACGCAGGTACTCACCGGACACGGTTCGTTCGGGAGATTCCTGCACCGGATTCATGCGGAAGTGACGCCCGGGTGTCGCCACTGTGCGGAACGCCCGGAGGACACGGTGGAGCACACAGTCGAGGTGTGCCCTGCTTGGGCGGAGCATCGCCGTGCCCTCGTGGGGGCGATCGGCGGCGGAGACCTCTCGCGCCGGGCCTTGGTTGAGGCCATGGTCCGGAGCGAGGAGGAGTGGCAGGCGGTCGCCGACTTCTGCGAAGCAGTAATGCTCGCAAAGGAGGAGGCCGAACGCATCAGGCAACGGCGTTATCGCCGCCGCCGTCGCCGGGATTCTGATCCCGATTTCCGGCCAACGTAGACGTGGGCTTGCGGACAGTGAGCAATGGGTAGCTCGCTGTCCGGCCGTCCGGTAACTGTCCGGACCAAGCCCAAGTCGTCGACGGCGCGCACTGTTCCCGCGCGCCTCAAAGAGTTGTCAGCAACAGCAGGGACCCAGCCGGGTCGAAGCCTACTGGGGCCAGGGTTATCCGAAAGGGCGCTCGAGCCCCGGTATGAAGGCTAGAAGGAACGGGGTGGGTCTTTTAGTCAGTAAGAGTCTGACACTATCTCCCGCTCCGCCCAAGGGCGGGGGATGTCAATGCATGATTTTTCCCACCATAAAAAAAAAAAAAAAAAAAAAAAAAAAAAATGACAGGTGAAACTAAATAAAAACTTGTAAAATAAGTAAAATTAAATGAAAGCTTGTAAAAAATCAGTTCTCTCTAGCTACGGAACAGCACAACAATGCTTTCTACCTCACACCTCTCTCTACCTCCTTATGACTAATTACATACATAAACCTCCTCAAATGACCTTAACCTAACCCAACAACGTGTGCAAGCATATTACTCATAATAAAGCATTAAATTAGTAATATAAACCTTTGTTTGTTGTAGAGATATAACTAGTGTTGTCCGGTGTCTCGATTTAAACGAGACGTCCCGATTTTCCGGCTCTGGTGACGCGTTACGATGTGCGTCTCATTGGGACGCTAAATGTCCGGATAACTCAATATATACACCGTTAAATTTTAATCGTTTTAATCCCGTGGAGGGTCGATCCGGTACATGAAACACTATCGATTTGTAAAGATAAAATTAAAAAACAAAGTACCTCTTTTTCAAAACTCGTATTAATTTACGCATGTACGAAATTAATTTCTTAAAGAAAAAGTCAGCTGAGCGAGTTCAATGACCTGTAGGTACTTTGTACGCAACGCCGACTATTAACTACAGGTCATTGATCGAAAATTCGATATCGAAATCGAACTTTTGTAACATCTCTGGTTCATAGTTCTAGTCAGGGTGGAAAACGATGGCATGATATGCCACTTGACCTCCATAGCTTTATGTTGTTGACCATGGGTTTCACATTAAACTTACAACAATTATGTCCATGTTAATTTTCTTTAATGAACCTTACATAGTTTAGAGAAAATCGATATGACTTTAAAACTATAGTTATTGTTAACACTGGGATCTTTTGAAGAAATCTGATGTTTTTTTTTTATTGCTGTATTTTGAGGATGTTTTGGATGACTTGACTTAAATATTCGCAGCAAGCATGCTCCATTATCGACCACATCATCAAGTTTTTTTTTTTTTAATGACAATGGCAGGGGATTGTCATTTGGATGATTTTTACCCACCAATTCGGTCCGGATGATCATCGGACGGTTGGACAGCGCGCTACCCATTGCTCGCCATCCGCAAGCCCTCGCCTATGGTGGCCGGAAATCGGGATCGGAATCTTGCGCGTGCGGCCGCCTCCATTGCTAGCATTACTGCTTTGCAGAAGGAGGCTCACAAGCGGAGTTTCGCCCCGGCGTTGCGTCTCCACGCGCAAATCGAGCATGTGTGCAAGGACTGTTGCCTCTAAATCCTATGGTGGTAGGCCAGCAAAGAGGCTCGCCGTTTCGCGGGAAACCGTGCAGTATCCCCGCACCATCCGAATGGCCATGGCTTGCGTTCAACTTGGCCGCGAGTCGCTTTCGTAACGACAGCGCCCATACCTGCGGCCCATAAAGGACCATGGACCTGACGATTCCTGCATAGAGCCTCTGGCAGGAACAAGATCTTAGATTCTAGACTGCTAAAGAAGAAATTTCCCAGAGGGTTGCAGAATACCAGAAAAAGTTATCCAAGCATGTTAATGCCCTGGCCTCTCAGCTGTCTAGATCTGGAAGTATTGAATTCGCAAGACTGAGGAGGAATAGTGTGCCTAGCCTCATAGACCGATTCATCAGCTAGTAGTAAGAGAAACTCTTTGGATGTTTCTCTTCAATAGTCTTCCACATCCAGACAAAAAGTCAGCATAGAAGCGGCTAAATGTTTACTAAACAGATTGCTGCGATGCAGGATACAAAAAAGAAAAAAATATATATGTAGACCTGTTTATATAAATCTGATGTCATAAATCACATATCGAAAAAATAACGTTAAAGATCAAGGATACAATTAGAAGCTGGTGATGTTCATTTGTTATGCAAATACTTTATCATGTTCCACGTGTTAACAAATACAGTGTTCTGATAAATTATCTTTTTCCAAGTGAACCTTTCGATAAACTTAGAAGATATGAATTTAAATACCGTTCGTTCAGATTGCGTTTCTATAATATTGTCAGAAATACAATGTTTTATATACACTACTTCTATAATCAAGGTTGATTAAGAGATCTTGATCATTGTTTACTAATAGAAGAACCTTATAAAAAGTATCAAATATAAGTATTTTTTAAATGATTAAAATATTATACAAAATTCCCAATTCGTTTGACTTTTTAGACAGACTATCATTGTGTTTTTTTTTAATTATTATTTTCAATATCGTTCTCCAGATTTTAAAAAAAGTACAGCTAAATATTGCCTTGTATTTATCGGCACCCAATAAGTGGCTCTTTTAGCCCACAGCTCATCAGACATGCGGCGAGCGTGTCCGGCCCAATCCCACTTAAGAGTAGCAGCTTTCCGGGTAGCATCTGTGATCTTAAGTTTTGGATCGCAGTAGGATTTGTGCCCTTTACAGGCTTACAAAGTCCGGAATTTGAACCCGCAGGATACTGCGCTCTGTTGTTAGGCTTGCCTTTGACCACTATCTAACCTGATATTAAGCGATGGTTTTCAACGATGGAGCACACAAGAGTGCTAGAAATAACCTTGACCCTTGACCTTGACTTTAATACCTTTGACTTAAAGAACCCTAGGTTTTTGCTAGCAGAAAACACAACCTTTGGCAGGGAATTCTACTACTTAGCACTATAATCCCACCTAATACTAAACGATGTGATTGATGATGGAGCACGCTTGCCTAGAAATAACCTATTCACTTTTGACTTAAGGAACCCAAGGTTTTACCTAAAGAATCTACAGAAAACACAGACTTTGGCAGGGAATTCTACTGCTTAGCACTACTATTCCTTCTGATATTAAGCGATGAAGTAGTTAACGATAGAGCAGGCTTGCCGAAATAACCTATTCACTCTTGACTTAAGGACCTCTAAGTCTTAGCTATCAGGAAACACAGACTCCAGCTAGGAGTTTCACTGCTCGCTCAGTTGTAGGCAGTCTGAATGTGATCCTAAAACGTGGACGTCCATCAGTGCTCATCTAATCTGGAGCATATCCTGGCAGATCAAGACACAGGTAGAAAGGTGAACTGGACTCTTACCGGAGGAACTGGTTTACTATGGCCGAGAACACATGTGTGGAAAAGGGGGAGGGAAGCCTTCGACTACCAGTGGAACATAATGCACCTGCCATGTTCTCTCTTCGCCACCCTAGGGTGACTGGTAGAGAATGCCTAAGGCATTAATTCGGCCTTTATACCTTTGTGTTGCGTGAAGTTACTATAAATAAATAATGGGCCAATTAGTTTAAGTAAGATTAGCTAAATATCAACCTGATAAAACCTATCTTCATTTAAAAAAAATCGCATTAAACAGAAACATCTTTTTACGATTTATGATGCCATGTCACTGATAAACACCTCTTTAATAGTATCAATATACAGACCTTGGTATAGGCCATGGTCTGGAGCGAGGAGAAGTGGCAAGCGGTGGCCTCCTTCTGCGAAGCAGTAGCTTCGCAGAAGGAGGAAATGGAAAAGGAAATGCTAGCAAAGGAGGAGGCCCACCGCATCAGGCAACGGCGGTGCTCACAGCGCCCCAGCCGCCGCCGGGATTTCGATCCCAATTTCCGGCTACCGTAGGAGCGGGCTTGCGGACGGCGAGCAATGGGAGGGGGAGCTTGCTGTCCGACCGTCCGGTAACTGGATTAAGTCCGAGTCCTCGACGACGCGCACTGTTCCCGCGCGTCTTAAGGAGTGATCAGCAACAGCAGAGGCTCAGCTGGGTAGAAGCCTACTCGGGCCGGGGTTAATTCGAAAGATAGCTCAATCCCCGGTACGAAAGGCACGAAAGAACGGGGTGGGCTTTGAGTCAGTAAGAGTCTGACACTATCCCCCGCTCCGCCCAAGAGCGGGGGTTGTCATTGGATGATTTTTTCCACCATAAAAAAATAGTATTATTATAGTTCCGTGCTAGAATCGAACCCCCGACACGTAACCCAACAGTCAGACGCTCAAAAACTCAGCCTACCCTGCCGTCACTTGTTTACCTAATTAAGAGTAAAATATTAAGACTAGATAATAATTATTACTGTAATATTGTTGAATACCAAAATGTTTCGGTTTTTGACCTCGTCGATCTTTTCGTCGGTTGAGATTAATTTATATACAGATAAAACATTTATTTTTTAAAACAATACTAGATAGCACAATTAAGAATAACAAAATTATGAAAACAATTTCATACTCAGATATTTTTTTTTTTACTATAATTAATGTAAATATATAGAATTTTATTAATATTAGATAGAATTACGAAAACTATTTGAAATAATGTCTTAAGTATACAAATAAATTTGCTTTAGAAGTACCATATTACTAAACTTCTATTTATAAAAATATGAGGACTTTTTTTCAGTCAAAATTATAAATATAATATTCCACAACTATCACACAACGCCATCTAGTCTCACGCTAAGCAGAGCTTGTGCTATGAGTACTGGACAACTGATAAACATACTTATATATTACTAAATACATGCATATTATAGAAAAATAACACCCAGACACAGAACAAATGATCATACTCATCACACAAACATTTGTCCTGGGTGGGAATCGAACCCACGACCTCCGGCATAGCAGTCAGGGCCACTAACCACTAGATCAACAGGCCTGGCAAAAAATGGAGGAATTATAAATGGTTCTTAACCACTAAATTTAGAAGGATATTTTGATAACTACAACTTATAATAAGCCATCATTATTTTTATTACATCAAATTTCTTCTCCCGCTCTAGGGCGGAGCATGAGGGCGTGTCAGACTTTTACTGACTAAAACTCGCTCTTGTTCCTTCTTTGCCTTCGTTCCAGGGCCCTGGGGTTCACTTTCACACCCCAGTAGGCTTCGACCCTGCTGCCCCCCTACGGTTTGCTGACATCTCCTGTCCAGAGGCGCGCGTAACAGTACGCGCCGTCGATGACTTGGGCTCGGTCCGGACGGTTTGCAAACGGCGAGCAACGGGTAGCTCGCCGTCTGCAAACCCGCGCCTAAGGTACCCCACTGCGGGTTGGTAGAAAGAATAAACAACTAATATTTTAACAATTGTGGCCAGGATTGTCACTCACTTGACGCTAAAGGAAGGTTGATGTAGTCGATATCGACCGCGGCAAAAGTGGTGTGACGTTCTGATCATGTTCGCGGGGCAAACTTGGCCAGAGATCGCCCTAGACAGAGGTTTGGAAGGAGAAAACGGAGGCATTTGCCCAACAATAGGATATAAAATAGAAAAAAAATTGATCGCGGAAGATAACTTCCGATACACAAAAGTTTTATCGCTAATAGAAATCTAGATTTTTTTTTTTCACACATATGGGCACTTATAAAACGTCAGAAGCTAGTGCACGGTTCCAAATTGGTCGTTTCCTATAGAGAAGAACCTCCTTGGTTACTCTTTTAAAAAAATGGTTGTTCTTCTATATCCGTGTATTTCCATATTAATTCTTAATTCTTTTTTGTACACAAAGACAGCATGACATTATTATGGAGACAGTTCACGTACGAAGGCGAGCTTAACTCAGCAATGAGTTTTCTCCAAGCAAAGCATTGAGTATCAGAGAGAGAACATATTCGAGGGTAGGATCCAGTGCACAATATAAACTTACATAACTAAGTCTAATATATAATTATATTATACATACTATGTATACTAATATTATGTCAAAATAAGGAAGTGCTCTTTAAGTTTCTTTTTGAAGACATCTAGCGAAGGGCTGTCCCGAAGACAGTTCCAGTGGCAGAGAGTTCCAGAAACGCACTGCAGTTACAGAAAAGGAACCATCATAGCGGATAGAAGTATAACGCGGAGTACGAAGGAAAAGAGAAGAGGTGGTGCTACAGAGTTTACCCCTCAGGACAAGTACTCAAAGTGTTCTCAAAGGTATTGAGGAGCATTAGGATTGTGAAGGAGAGTATTGGCCTGAAATTGAGTAGAACCAAAACGGAGTATTTGTTCTGCGATTTCGGCGGTGTCTCCAATCCAGTGCCTTTAGCTCTCGCCGGAACGCCCATACCGATCTGTTCCGACTTTCGGTACCTAGGGTCGCTCGTCCAATGGGATGGTGAAGTCGACCGGGACGTAACACGTCGGATCAACGCAGGATGGATGAAATGACAGGTGACGAGAACCACTTGTGACCCGCGGATGCCCCTCAAGTTGAAGGATAAAATATACAAGTCTGTGATAAGGCCTGTCATACTATACGGATCAGAATGTTGGGCTGCGAAAAAGAAGGATGAAAAAAGATTGCACTTAGCGGAGATGAGAATGTTAAGATGGATCTGTGGTGTGACGAGAATGGATATAGTGAGAAATGAGTATATTAGGGGAAGTTTGAAAGTGGCGCCGGTGACTGAAAAGTTGAAAGGAAATCTCGTTTGTCTTGGTTTGGTCATGTGAAAAGGAGGGACGAAACCCACGTTGCTAAAATAGTTATGAGTTTACATGTGGATGGATGGAGGGGGAGAGTGAGGTCAAAGAAAAGATGGATGGATTGTGTGAGAAGCGATATGAAAGGAAAAGGAGTTAATGACAGCGTGACGAGTGACAGGACAGAATGGCAGAAAAAAACGTGTTGCGCCGACCCCAAATAAAACGGGACAAGGGCAGGAAGATGATAATGATAGAAATGTGAAGGATTGTACAGAGAAGAGATAAAATAATATGTGTATCTCGCCGACTCCGAATCGGCATATAATATTACACTGTGACTGAGTCCTATTTTTGTGAAACGAATCCGCGGAAAACAGCCAGTTAAAAAATACTTACATAATCCCCTATCATCGTAGTAACAATCACCGACTAAGGGCGTCCCATACGACAAAGCGACGATTGTCAAAACAGACAGAGAGACTAATACCTTCATTATAAATTACTTTACACTTTTACACGCACAATTTATGGTCAAATTATGTTAGCAAACTGATTAAATTGGTCATCTTATCTGACTTATATAGCTCTCGTTTTATCAGCATAGATAAACTAACGGCTTGTTACAAAGGGGTTGACAAAACTCACAAAATTACAGACAAAATAGTTCCGATTCCCGAAACACATGTCTGCCTTATGATCAAACATGTACCTAATGGTCAAATCAACTGAACCACAGAACAGATAAAAGAGGTTAAAAAGGAAACATTTTCCGATTTGTACTACAACGAGTGTCGCCGCTTGTCTCACACCCTTTACCTCCACTACAGGTAATAAAACAATACGAACGCATTACGAAACTAACAGACCACGCACACTTAGATTGCAAATTTACTATTGGTAGTTGAAATATGAGCATTGCCCTACTTTGTGGCACGCCTGCGCCGCCCACATAGCCATTCTCACCTCTGGTCTTTTGAGGAAAGAACCGCACAGATTTGAGTGGAACTGTCCAGTCAGTGTAAGCATTTGTCAGTATAGTCTGACTAAAAAGTCAAACGACTTGGGAATTTTGTTTAATATTTAATCATTTTAAAAATACTTATGTTCAATACTTTTGAAAGGTTCTTCTATTAGTAAAAAATGATCAAGATCTCTAAATCAACCTTGATTAATGAACCAGTGTTGACTACATCAGATTTCATTTTGCCCTAATAATTATAAGACTCTATTCGTATAGCTGAACTCAGGAGTGGGACACTAACGTACTAAGGAGTGGGACATAAAATAGGCTAATAAAAAAAAACACATAAGGTAACCTCTGATTAAGTATTGATTCTATTACAAAAGTTTAATCACCTATTTTTATAGGTGATACTTGATATACACTGATGAAAAAAGATTGCATGCAGCGGAGATGAGAATGTTGTGTGATGGCGTGTGTGTGTGTGGAGATGGATAAAGTGAGAAATGAGTATATTAGCGGAAATTTTAAAGTGGCGGCAGTAACTGAAAAGTTGAAAGGAAATCGGTTGCCTTGGTATGGTCATATTTTGGAGAGGAGGGATGAAGTGCATATTAATAAAAGAGTTCTGATAAAGCATTTAGATTGTAGATGGATGGAGAGGGAGGGAAAGCCCCAAGATAAGATGGATGGATTGTGTGAGGAGTAGTTGTTGTATGTGAAAGAAAAGGGAGTTAGTGATAGTTTGATGGGTGACCGGATAGAATGGAAGAAAATACGTGTTACGCCGACACCAGGTGTAATGGGATACGGACAGGAAGAAGAAAACTGTAACTGAGCCTTACTTTTGTGGAACGAAACCGCAGAAAACAGCTAGTTCAAAAATACTCACATCTTCCCCAGGGATCGTAGTAACAATCACCGACTAAAGGCGTACTATACGACAAAGCAACGATTGTCAAAACACATAGAGAGATTGAAAGTTTCATTTTTTATTTATTTACTTTTTACTCTTTAACAAGCACTATTTATGGTCCGATTAAGTTAGCAAACTGATTAAATTAGTCATCGTGTCTGACTTATATAGCTCCCGTTCTATCAGCTTATATAATCATACGACTTTGTTTTAAAAAGGTGAGTAGTACCCACAAAGTTACTTGTGAACTAATAATCCTTTCAGATACCGTCAGATATTTGAGACGCAATAGTTAAGCTAGAACTACATTAGACCGACGCACACGTGTAACACGCCTGATTTGTACGGAGAACGACGTCGCGTGGCGTGGATCTAGTGTAGCTCTACAAGTCTAGTTTCCATATAAAATGTATGGAGACCGACGCGCCCAGATCGGCGTGTGTGGCACACGTGTGCGCAGTGTAGTTCTAGCATTAGACAATAGATGCGCGAACTTGGGTTTGATTGAATTTAAAAAAAAAAAACGATCAACATCTTTTTTTTAAAGCTATAAACTAATGATGGTAAGCAGTGGCGCAGGCTTGAGGATGGCGAGCAATGGATAGCTCGCTGTCCGACCGTCCGGTAACTGTCCGGACCGAGCCCAAATCGTTGACGACGCGCACCGTTATGCGCGCCACAAGGAGCTGTCAGCAACAGCAGGGGCCCAGCTAGCTCGAAGCCTACTGGGGCCAGGGTTAATTCGAAAGATAGCTCAAGCAAGGCAACGAAGGAACAGGATGGGCTTTTAGTCATTAAGAGTCTGACACGTATTTCAGGTTTCACATTTATTAAAGCTAATATTGTTTATTATACAGTGTGATGTGATTTCGGAAAAAAAAAATTACTTACAATGCCCTTCAATGTAATAACACTCCCCCGCTGGGTCTGGAGGAGGTTTACATGACGATAAAGCAGCCAGTGCCACCACACATATAACTATTATAACCTTCATAGTAACTTATTCACTTTTTTTATCACTAAGCACGAGCTAAGACTGTGAGTTATTATATATATCTGCCCTATAGATGAAATAGGTCGTCTTATATAACCTCGGATGACCGGTTAAAACAATTATATAAACAAAAATAAAATATTATTTAAAACCGGTAAAGATAAATATTGTAATATACTCGTGTGTGATAACATCGTATGGCAGTAATGTTATTTTAGTATGATGCCCTATTTCTCTAAATTCCACTTTTTTAGGGTTCCGTAGTCAACTAGGAGCCCTTATAGTTTCGCCATGTCTGTCTGTCCGTCTGTCCGTCCTCGCTTAATCTCTGTGACCGTTAGCACTAGACAGCTGAAATTTGGTACGAATATGTATATCAATCACGCCGACAAAGTGGTAAAATAAAAATTGAAAAAAAATGTTTTATTAGGGTAGCCCCCCTATAATATTATGTAAAGTGGGATGCGATTTTTTTTTTAATTTCAACCCTAATGTGTGATATATTGTTGGATAGGTATTTAAAAATGAATAGGGGTTTACTGAAATCATTTTTTGATTATGTCAATAATTTCGGAAATAATCGCTCCAAAAGTAAAAAAAACAATGTGTGTGTCCCCCCCTCTAACTTTTGAACCATAAGTTTAGAAATTATGAAAAAAATCTGAAAAGTAGAACTTTATATGGACTTTCTAGGAAAATTATTTTGAACTTGATGAAAAGAACAGGTTTTGTACAAAAAAGACAAAAGGGTTCTACAAAATAATTTCTGTACTAAGTTTGTAGTATAATCGTATATGCAAGCATTTCTTTAAACTCGTAAGTGGGTACACTTATTGTGACGGACGGGAAACTACGGAACCCTACACTGAGTGTGGCCCGACACGCTCTTGGCCGGGTTTTTTTGTTGTTGTTAGGTTCGCGCTTGACTGCTATCTCACCTGATGGAAAGCGACGATGCGGTCGACATTTCTCTAAATAAGTTTTAGGCTGTATACAGAAAAAAAGCTGGGAACCTGCACCGATCTACCAGCGGTTATCGGCGCTGGTGCACTCAATAACAGCTATATAAAGCAAGCAGGTTGAAACAGGCGTATTTATTGCAATGTCTTTTATATGTTTTGTCCCCACACAGGTGGTTTACTAAATACTAACGAAATCAACATGACACTATCCATTTTTACATTGACTTACGTATATTGCGTGTTGTTCATAGAAAAATAAATGAATGAATGGCGGCACCAGCGCTAACCTGCGCTTGTCGAAGCTTGTCGGAACCTGTCGGAGACGGTCGGCGCTTATCGGTACTGGTTTTGTGCATTGTATAGAAACTCAGCGCCTATTACCTGGCCGGTTCCGCTATTAGATCGGTGCAGGCTGAAAGCTATCTTTCTGTATACGGCCTTAAATAGAGACATGCGACACAGAGTTTAAAGTTGACGGTATGGTGCTGCTGGGGCCATCGGTCAGAGCGATTCGCACTTTGGTAACCAGGTATGAAGCTGATGCGGCGGAGCATGGGCTGCAGTATAATTAAAAGAAGTAGGTGCTTATATTTAAGTCTAATAATTATAGACCTGCCCATGCTCCGCCTATTATGCTTCATTAACATATCACAAAGCAACACCATTGTGTTGCTTTGCGAGTTGTGAGTTAGTTCACATAACTGGGACATATTGTAACAAAAGATCGGAATGATGATGCTGATGTAGAGAGGGAGTGCAGGGCGTTGGCAGTCCGGGGGAATATGATAGCTCGCAGATTAACTCAATGCTCGCGTGATGTAAAACTCACATTATTCAAGGCCAATCGCTGTACACAGGCAGCCTGCGGATGAGCTACACTCACTAGGCTGCTAATTCGTTGCGCGTCCAGTATAAAATGTTTTTAGGATGCTGTTGCGGTTGTCTCGTTCGTCTGGTAACTGATATATTTGCAGAGACGCGTACTGGTACCTTTCATGCAGTCATCCGTAAGATAGCTGCGTCTCTGTTACAGCAAGGCAGCAGAAATAGCATCCTGCAAAATGATTGAGCGGATGCGCATTCTTATAGGAATATAGATGTTGACCTAATTTTATTGTTTTCTATTTCGCTTTTATTGATTAAATGTAATTTTGACGATATGCCGGAAATTAAGGAGACTAAATTTAATTTGTGTATTATTTTGTTTTCATTTTTTTAATTGATATAAACTAGTGCTTGACTGCGATCCCACCTGATGATAAGCTGTGATGCAATCGTTGATGGTGAGGCGCACTAGTTTATTCTAGCCTTAAAGACACCTAAATTATAATCAGATGGGAAGACCCAGGCAAACTGTTCCAGTCCCTTGATGTACGTGGTATAAACGACGAGGCGAAACGCTTGGTCCGGACCATAGAGGTTTAAACAACATAAGGGTGGATACTCGCCGTTCGTCGGCTTGTCCGATGGTAGAAGCGAGATGGTGGAATCAAGTCATGTAATTTCTGCGCACACTCTCCAAAGGGCATCCTGTAAAACACCGAAAGGATGGCTACCTTTCGCATGTGCTCAAGACTTTTTAGATTGGACTCAACCAGATCTGGATTGCCAATTAGTCTCTTCACACGCCTTTCCACAGAGTTCAAAGCTGCCAGATGGCATTTTGCAGCACCAGCCCATATGTGGCTGCACTACTCCATACATGAACGGACCTGTGCTTTGTATAGCATTAGGAGCTGTCCCGGTGTGAAGTACCGCCGGACCTTTGCAAAAACGCCTAGTTTCCTAGCAGCTACATTGGCCTTGGGAATCAATAAACTGTCCAAAGTTAAGGTCTGAGGGAATTTCAACCCCCAAGAGATGAAATTAAATTTATATAATTTGATTTGTGTTGTTTTTGACATGTTGAATTTGTTAAAATTACTTCAGACAGGAACATTGAATTGTAATGAGCTGATTGTTGTCAGGTACTAACATAGTTTTTAAATAAATATTGTTACTAACCCTTTAAATGACTGCGAGCTCGAAATAAAATGTTGATAATAATAAAAAAAATCGGATGCATCACCCACGATCATCGGCGATGAGACTGTATACCCCGCGGAGTCCATATTCCACATGTCGACAACCTCGTGTGATAAGTCGAGATTGATTTGCTTTTCTTTCTCAGCTTTATTTTATTATTATTATATATTTATTATTTTAATTGCTTAAAATGTTCTTTAAGATTTGCATACTTCTCTCAAATTATACATCTCTGTAGAGAGAAAAATTTGTAAGCTAACTCCACGGACACTCTTTTAAATCGTGTAACAAATATCTCGCTTACATATTTCTTGTCTCTTCTATTACATAAGAACAATGTAATTAAAGTAAAAAAAAAAAAAAACAAAAATAATTCAAACTAAAGAAATTAAAATAAGCTACTGGCCGTCAAGAGATGACTAGTTTCGATTGAAAGCGTCCGTTCACAGACAAAACACAGGTAATGTATGTATACACATTATATTACACCACTGTGCTCTGCTTAAAATTTTTCAAGGGAACAGAATGATCCAACACATAATATACAAACTGTGTAATTGGGTCATCTTATTTATCTTATAATAATTTCCTTCCAATACTTACCTAAATCACGAAGGTCTGATTGATAAAAGATGATGCAAGAAAAATAAACATATACCTAAACTTTAAAAATGATAAAGTAAACTGATTTGTATTTTTTATTTTTTGTAATGAATTAACTTCTCATGGGCCTCATCAGAAGGTTAAGGCTGCTATCCTAGTGGCGTATTACGGCGTTGGCGCTTCTCCAACGTCTACGCAGCGATAATGTTGCGCAGACGCGCCGTTAACATCGCGAATTTCTACTGTCAGAATTCTAACGTTGCGCAGAAGCGACGTTAGCGTCGTCAGTTTCATGCGTACTTAAATGCGCAGCAGGACTTTTAAAAAAAAAGAAAGTATCAAATAGGTTTTTGTGTTCAGCCACATCTTGTTAGACTAGAAGCCGATACCAAATTAGTTCGGAAAAAGCTAGGGAGATTATGACAGAAAATTTAGACAAATAACCAAAACAGACGTTGTATCACAAACGCATTTTAATAGTACCTAATAATAAACCTTAAATAAAAAATATGGCATCAGCAAAATTTGTCATTAAATCAGTCTCAAGAAGTCGTGGTATTTTCATTCTTCTTTCTTGGGACATTCCTCAAGGTTCATACACTGTCCGCTGACAGAGTCTCTCACGGTGGGAGCATCACAATAGCAGGCGAAATAGTCGCAGAGGGGAGCTGTGCCAGCTACAGGGTTAGGTTCCTCACAGGTCGGTTCTGGAATCAAGGGACGGCAGCCGGAGCCGTACGAGTGGGTACCCTCTGGGCATTGCGACATGCCTGAAACAAATTGTAAATATATTTAAAAGACGTGACAAGGATGCTGATAATAGGTGTATTAATCGCAACCTACGTTTAAGGCACGAGCTCGTGGACATCAACCCAAGATTAGGAGAACAAAAAAGTGGCACGGCCATACCATTCTTTTCTCGAAACAGTTCAGGCCATATTCGACCCCCTATAACTTCGTTGTGGATAAAACTCGAAGCGTGAATTTTAAGCAAGCACACAGGCATTGTATAAACACGGTTTTTTTTTTTAAATCATTCGATTTGAAACAAGAATATATAAAAATAATAATAATAATAATATATGAAAAGTTTCTTAATTTTGTCAGTCAGTACCGATCATCAAAACTCTAAAGCACTTCTAGCTAGCAGACGAAGAAGCTTCAAATTTAGAATACAATTAGTGATAGTGTAAAAATCAATGAAAAACTAAAGCATAAAAAAGATACTATAACTAAGACTTTGTAAGATTATTCGTGTATTTTATCTATGATGCCTGATAATACCTAAAGGATTATTATTATTACATGGTTTTCTCACCTAAAAACAAGTTATAATAATGAATTACTAGACTTACATCTTCCCCAAGGATCCCAAACGCAGCCACTGGGCGCAGCTTCCACTAAAGCAACAATCAACAAAACGCACAGAGCTAGTACAACCTTCATTATTACTGATTTATTCTGCGTGTACTTTCAATGAGATGGAACTAATTTATGTTTGTAAAAAACTGATGGAATATTTGTTTTTATATTACATTTATCTATTAGGGATGACTGATATGATAACACCTACTAGAGCTGTGGCTAATGTCGATCAAAACAAAATGTTGTAAAGCGTCTATTTCAAGTGGTATGGTAGTTTTCCTCTACTTTGTTCAAAATAATAATAATATTCCACAACTATCACACAACGTCGTCTAGTCTCAAGCTAAGCAGAGCTTGTGTTAGGAGTACTAGATGACTGATAAACATACTTAAATATTTCTAAATACATACATATTTTAGACAAATTACACCCAGACACAGAACAAATGATCATGCTCATCACACAAACATTTATCCTAAGTAGGATTTGCCGGAACTCATCCTCTAAGGGGATAAAACGGGTGTCCAAAGTTTGTGTGGAGAAACCGATTTTCACACGGACGGAGCCACGGGCAGAAGCTAGTTTTATACAATACTAGCTAACCCGGCAAATACAAGGTGTAAGGGACAGCCCTCCGCAAACTTTAAGGGCTTGCTCAGTAGACGAAACTGAACCAACTTCCACAAATCCGCCTCATCATACAAAATTATAAACTTGATTGAACAGTTTGTATAGAGAGACCGATTTTTGTTTCGTATTCTGAAAAATTTTTTGTTGAAAATTGTTCTGTTTTGTCTACTGAGCAAACCCTTAAAGTTTGCAGAGGGCTGTGTCTTATACCTTGTACAATTTTTCTGGCATATATATTATCAAAGAAAAAATAGGGGAGGGGTAGGAGGATAGAAAATAGTCTACGACCTTTCCTCAAACATACAAAATATACAAAAAAAAATCATAATATCCAGCATAGTCCAGCTGTTTTATAGGAATTCGATAACAAAGTCACTTCTCTATCAATTGATAAATTGGTACAGTATCGATATCGTAAATAGTTTTTTTTTGTTTTATAATTACATGAACATATTAAAAAAAGCAATATTAACAGACTCTATATAAATTACTTAAAGATAGAAATATTAGAATATTATAAGATCTGGGTTATTTAGCAGAGTAGGCAGATTAACAAACACAGCACAGCTTGTATCACAGGCGTATATTTTACTGACATTAACACAATCAACAAGAACCTTAGCAACGCTTATCTCATTGACATGATGTTGCATTGCTATAAGGAGGTCTTATCTCCATCACGCACCCTCAATGCATCATCATGTATAAACACATAGTGTACCTTTAACATTCTTACATGTGTACGCACCCTTAACACTGTAATTTATTGCTGCACCTTTAAATGTGCATATAAAATACATTGAGTCTATCAAAAACAAAATTAGCCATTATAAACAAAAACAATATCAACAGAACTAAGAACAAAACATTTAAATCAGAGCTTCGGTTTTCATGTCTAGCTTCAGTCTTTTCTGTTTAGGTTTCAAAGCATGTGCTAAACAACCAAAAACTCTCAAGTGACTCAGGTCGACTTTCTTACCAGACCATAATTCCTGTGGTACTTTTTTCGTGACAGCCTTGGTTGGACTCCTATTTTTTAGATATACCACGGTACATACTGCCTCAGCCCAAAATTTCTTGCTAAGAATTGCTTCACAAAGTAATGTTCTGGCTTTCTCCAGAATCGTTCTGTTCGCTCTCTCTGCAACTCCGTTCTGTTCTGGCGTGTATGGTACCGTCGTCTGATGTTTTATACCAGACGCCTTTAAAAAATCTTCAAAAATATTGTTAACGAATTCTTTACCATTGTCACTTCTTATGCATTTTATTGCTTTTTCACATTCTAACTCGACTTCTTCTTTGTATTCCTTGAATCTTATAAAAGTTTCACTCTTTTTCTTCAAAAAATAAACATTTGTCTTACGCGTATAATCATCGATAAACAGCAGCATATAACGGGAGCCAGCCCACGATGGTTCTTCCATCGGACCACATATGTCCATATGGATCAGGTCCAGGACTTGATCAGCTCTCGTACCTTGTTTTTTAAACGGAGATCGCGTGCTCTTGCCTTGAATGCACGGAACACAGGGTTCAACTTTATCCGTCGTTTTTAAATTCATTCCGGTGGTCATTTCTTTTAAAGAAATCATATATTTTCGACCTAAATGAGCTAATCTTCTATGCCATAAATTTGACAAAATTTCATTTGACACTGTCAAATTGACCACGACATTTTCTTTTTCTTTCAGTTTGAAAATTCCGCCAACTTTATTACATGTCGCAACTATTTGGTCATTTTGGTTTTTGATAAAACAACCTCTTTTGTCAAAATTCACTGTGAAATCTTTTTTCACAAGATCGCTCACCGAGATTAAATTCATCGATAGATTTGGTACATGTAAAACATTATTCAGTGGAAGTTTCACACTTTCGCTCACTTTAAGCGAAGCATTTCCTTTTCCTTTTACAGGAATCTCTTCTCCAGTTGCCACTCGAATTTTCATATTATTATTCAGCTTTTTATAATCGAATAATTCGTTGGCATTATTTGTCATGTGATTCGAGCATCCACTGTCGACATACCATCCATTTTTGTTGATGCTATCGGCCATGCTCATACATACGTTCACTTTCGGTGATTTTTTGCATTCCGATGCTTTATGTCCTATCTTATGACATTTAAAGCATTTGTACACTGGCTTTCGAACTTGTGCTTTAGTTTTGGTAGCGTGTCCCTTGGTTGTAGCAAAGGCTTGTTCACCAGTTCCTGCGCCTATTTCGGCTTGTCTATTGCCTTCCTGGAGTAATTTGGTCTTTAACTGTTCCAAACTCATTTCCTTTCCACTATTATCGACTGCCATTATTAACGGGTTATAGTCCGTTGTCAAACCAGCCAATAGTATGGAAATAATCCAGTCATCTGCAACTTTTGCGTCTATGTCAGCTAACTGCTGTGCTAAAAATACAACTCTGGATATATATTTCTCTATTGACGTAAAGTCCTCGAGTCTGCACTGCCACAGTTGACGCTGTAAACTTATTCGCCTGCCCCATCCTTTATCCTCGTATGCGTTGCACAAATTGTGCCACACTTCTCGAGCCGTTTTTGCAGTGTATACATGTGCAAAGCAGGATGGATCTATCAGTAAGCATAACGTGCTTCTCGCCTTTCGATCTACATCTTTTAGTGTGGTACTGACGTCACTGGATTCTACGGCAATCCACCAGTTCTTTGACTCTAAGTAGTTTTTCACAACAAACTTCCAGTTGCCAAAATCTGAGACTCCTCTTAGCTTTTGGATGCCGCATATGGTAGATGATGAGGGATTTTCGTCCTCTGACATCTCAAAACAAATGACGTCGCACAAAAGTGAAAATTTTATTTTGTGAAAAGCGATTTATTTACCTTGTTTGTTGTCGAAATCGAACTGCCATAACCTATTAGAATATTATAAGATCTGGGTTATTTAGCAGAGTAGGCAGATTAACAAACACAGCACAGCTTGTATCACAGGCGTATATTTTACTGACATTAACACAATCAACAAGAACCTTAGCAACGCTTATCTCATCGACATGATGTTGCATTGCTATAAGGAGGTCTTATCTCCATCAAGAAATTTTCCAAGTTCGTATCTAATGTTTTTATTAAGATAAAAAAAAAACATATTAAAAAATTGTAAGCATAACATCCAACTACTTGTGAGTTGATAGAATAGCTAGAGGTCTTTATTTACTTAGAATTTTGGTATATAATATTAAGAGGGAAGAACTAAGACTATGACCGGAGTCAGAGTATTTTGTAGGTACTGGCTCGTGTCCATGCTGACTTAGTAGCCTAGTAACAGCGAAATTATTTTTATTTTATTTTTTATTTATTTTTTTCGATGGGAAGAATCATCTTATGACAACTCCCTCTCTTGGGCGGAGCGGGAGATTTCTGTTAGTAAATAGTGATCAATATCTCTTAATCAACCTTGATTATTGAACTAGTGTTGACTACATCAGATTTAATTAAATTCTAATAATTACCCAAATCGTTTGACTTTTTGGGCAGACACTACTATATTTTTTTTTAAATAGCAACAGCAGGGGCCCCTGCCGGGGGGCCAGGGTTATCCGAAAGGGCGCTCGAGCCCCAGTATGAA
This sequence comes from Mythimna albipuncta, assembly GCA_929112965.1. Lineage (NCBI taxonomy): Eukaryota > Metazoa > Arthropoda > Insecta > Lepidoptera > Noctuidae > Mythimna > Mythimna albipuncta. The sequence goes on along the minus strand of OV815979.1, from coordinate 17,453,801 downwards.
GGCTTGAAGGAACGGGATGGGATTTTTAGACAGTAAGAGTCTGACACTATCTCCCGCTCTGCCCAAGAGCGGAAGTTGTCATAAGATGATTTTTCCCATCGAAAAAAATAAATAAAAAATAAATTAAAAATAATTTCGCTGTTAGAGTCTGTGCGGAAAGTAAACCATCGTGGGATTTGAGGGCGCTGCTGTAGATAAATATCGTTTTCGTTATGTAAGCAACATTGTGACGTCATTATAGAGCGACTGTTAAATCTTGATATTTTTAAACTATGTTAGACTAGCTTCTTCCAGCGGCTTCACTCTATAATAAAAATTATCCTATTCTGAATTTGCTCACCTAATGAAACTGCAAAGTTATAGCTTATGTGCTATATTATTGAAATGTTTATAATTAAGTTCATTTGTCTAGTAGTTTTTGCGCGACACATCCATACATACGAGTACCTAGATCTACCTTCACAAACTTTCGCATTTATAATATTAGTAGCCCATTTATTGAACTTGCTCTCGTGATGAAACTTAGCAAAAATATAGGTTATAAGCTACATTATAGCAACGTTTATCATTAAATTCATCCGTTTATAAGTTTTTGCGTAATGCCGTTGTGGCGACACCTGGGGGAAGCCTATGTCGAACAGTGGGCATCTTTCGATTGCAACGATGATGAACATTTAAATGCAAACACGAACCGGTAAAGGAAAATAGCGTGAAGGAAATGCTGTACTGCCTATCGAGGTAGGTTCCACCAACGACCACTTACCAAGTTCCAACGAAAATGGTTCCATCACTTTGACTGGGATTGGTCTATTATCACTGACTGGAATATTGTAGCTAGCAGCAAGTTTATGTTTGTTAAATATAAAGGTAAAAATGGGACACACTATCACTTACTCGTTATCTTTCTTAGTACACTTTTCCCTTTAGCTAATCAATGAAAAATATGAACTTACTTAGACTATAAAAATAAAGTACACTTCACAATTTGAAATGTTGCTTCGTAAAAAATCTATTTAGCCAGTAAGGGACCATCTCGCATATAAGAACCTTGGGATCACTTGGTTGTCCGACTGTTTATCTGTTAAGACCCTTTAACTCGAGAACGCTTGGAGGTATCGAGTTAAAATTAAAACCATACACACAAGTCTGCGGTCTTTTGAAGTTGTGAAAAAAACAAACTTCTGAGTTAAGGAAAAAAAAAGATACGGCCGTTTATGTCGCAAAAAACATATATTTCGATACTCAAGGGAATCAAAGTTCATACCTACCTAGAAACCTGAAATTTGGCATAAAACAAGGTCTCATAGAACAAGTGCAGGGAAAAATCAGAAAACTGTAAATTTGTAGATCAGATCATAACAAAAAAAAAATTGTTTGCAATTCGGAAAAATTTTTGTAACTCAATTCGGGAATTGATTTCGGTAAATTTGTACAGACTCTTCAGTGCGCGAGTCCGACTCGCACTTGCCCTTTTTTATTTTAGTTACTGTATCCTCACTCAAGCCTGAAAAGAAATATTTTAAGTTAGTCGAAATGCATTATAAATTTAAATTATCAATACTCTTTATACTAGCCATCGAAAATATTGACAAAAATAAAATAAACAAATATCGTCATGTTTTAATGAATTTCCGTTTAATTTATATATATTTGGAGATAAAAGGGACAGGAGTTCACCTAGGAAGTCTAAAAACATTAAAATAAAAGTGTTACGTACCAAAAACACAGCATACCAATGTTTCCCAAGTTCGTGACTTTGTTTTGATCAATAATGGTGTCATTTGCCATTTGTTATCTTTGGCAAAACTGTAATATATTAAATATTATTTCCCTTACAGCTCAGTGAAATTTTTTATCACATTTCTGAAGATTTCAATTAAAAATCACAATAAAATAACACAATAAACAAACCTGATATGACGTTTGCCATTTGACGGATGGCTGGGTTGTGTTGCTACTTAAAATCTTTAATGTTGTTTTCACTTTACGCCACGACGGTTCTTTTATCGCACAGACAATACTAGGCTACTAAGTCAGCATAGACCCGAGCCAGTACCTACAAAATACTCTGACTCCGGTCATAGTCTTAGTTTTAAATGTAAAAGTAAAAGAAAGAAAGAAAGAAAAATAATTTATTTGGTACATCACAAGGCCTAAACACAATACCTACTATACAATAAAAACAAGTACCCTAAGTTACTCCTTATTACATCAGTTACCTGCAAATAAAAGTCCCGTTAAAATCGGTCCAGCCATTCCAGAGATTAGCCGGAACAAACAGACAAAAATTGTAAAAAATATAATTTGGTGTATATGTTACGGACCAAATGATAAATTTGTCATTATACATAATGCCCGGTCATTATGAAAAACGCCCAATATGAGAGTGCGAATTGATAATAATTATTCAAATTATCAAATTGACCGGGCATTATACATACGGCCCATCACCTTTTGGGCAGAGTAATACAAACATATTTAATTAAGTCCCATTTTTTTATTGGATTTGTCATTTAACTTAAACTAAATATTAAACCATTAAAATAATCAGACTCTTATTTGGATTAATTATATCAAGGAGTCTATTATCTACCTTAAAACTCTGCCAGTTCGAAATAAGGAATAATACCCACAATCTTTCGTAAAAATATGAATGTATTTTGATTGCACTTTGAACGGGATAAAATAGGTTAGGTTAGAACTGTGACCAACCGCGAGCGGTGCCGCGGCAGCGGCCGGCGAACGCTACGTCCAAGTTGTTTCTTCCATTCGAGATTTTACCTTTTTCTCCCCGCCCTCGCACCGCGTCTTTAGCTTTATTATCAAATTGCCCAATTGTCATGTAGCAATATAATAATGACCGCGCAATGTGATAAATATTGAAGTTAAGATAGTAATTAATCACTTGGTCCAATAGAGCTAGACATTATTCATAATGCTTGAACATTATTTATAATGCCCGCATTAATCACCCAGTCCATAACATATATACTCCTTATATTTATATTCATATGCATGTAGTAAAAAGCGGTTCGTTCAATATTACAAACAGACACACCAATTTTATTTATATGTATAGATGAAAAGCCTGATCGTTAAACACTGGAAGCTAATTGGGAAAAATGCTAGGGAGATTATGGTGACAGAAAATTGAAATAAATAATTCAAAAAGACGCTTTATCACAAACGCATTTTAATAGTAATAATAAAACCTTAGATAAAAAAATATGGCAACTGCTTAGTCATTGAATCAGCCTCAAAAAGCCGTGTTACTTTTAATATAATATAATAATATATAATATAATATTCCACAACTATCACACAACGCCGCCTAGTCCCAAGCTAAGCAGAGCTTGTGTTATGGGTACTAGACAACTGATAAACATACTTATATATTTCTAAATACATACATATTATAGATAAATTACACCCAGACACAGAACAAACGATTATGCTCATCACACAAACATTTGTCCTGGGTGGGAATCGAACCCACGAACTCCGGCGTAGCAGTCAGAGTCACTAACCACTACACCAACAGGCCAATTTTTTATTCTTCTTTCTTGGGACATTCCTCAAGCTTCACACACTGTCCGCTGACAGAGTCTCTGACGGTGGGAGCATCACAATAGCAGGCGGAGTAGTCGCAGAGGGAACCTGTGCCTGCTGCAGGGTTAGGGTTGTCACAAGTCGCTTCAGGAGTCATAGGGCCGCAGCCGGTGGTGTAAGAGTGGGTGCCATCCGGGCAGCGTGCGATACCTGCAAAAAAAATATACACATGTTTGAAAGTCGTGTGAGGGATGCTGATAATAGGTGTATTAATCAGGATTAAAATATAATGACAATCAAAAGTAACTTTGTGACCATATAGGCTCTATATATTACGGTCAAATGGGGATAGGGACGCATTGTTATATAGAAACAAATGTTTAATTATGATTTTCTCTATGATATATATTTATATTCTTTATTTCTATCAAAGCATCGACTTTTGTTACATTTAATTAATTCAATCAATAAATTAACCTTTCAATTGTGATAATTACAGACACAATTGAAAGACAATAGGTGCGCGAACGCCGGCGTTCGCTTGGGGTTTAATGAATTAAACACATTTATTTCAAACTAGCTGTGCCCGCGACTTCGTTCGAACTTACCACGGCGGGTAAGGATATGCGCCATGACGTCTTTTCAGCCACTCCAAAAGAGGGGATATACCGCCATGATGGAAGAGCTGACCAGTATAGACACACAAACTAGACTTACATCCAAAAAACTAATCTAATACATATACAATACATATATATTATTATTTCAAAGGGAAATGACGATATCAGGGATTTCGCGAAATCCCTAGGGATATCACGAAATCCCGGTAGATGTCAAATGTTCTAGTTTATTACGTCTTCTTACTAAAAGTATCTAGTGATATGACAAAACACTAATGTATCGTCAGTGATGTCCTTTCACTAAACTAAATCTAGTAAAATGTCAGAAATGCGGATACTTCCGAATAAAAATTGAGCCATGAATTTCTCTCGCTCGCTTTAGTGAAACACGGGCACTAGTGGGAGCGGAACAAATGCGTCGCTCGTGCTGGCGTGGCTCCGACCCACTCCTATCAAGATCGGAGACTCTACACTCGAAGTTGTGGATGTATGTTTCCTTCGGATAGACAGTCCAATTGGGTAAATCAAATTTCGAGAGAGAGACCTCCGAATCCAAATCGGCTGGGCAGCATTCGGGAAGTTGCGCGATAGCTTCTTATCCAACATATCAGTGTCTATGACTAGTGCGTGTTGCCAATGATGATGGCTCTGAAACGTGATCGGTCATAATGGGCATCATCAGAAGGCTTAAAGTCACCCAAACGGCAATAGAAAGGGAGCGTCTGCTCGAGTTTCCTTACGTGATCGAAAGGAGAACTAAAGTTGCCGACATAGCACGAAGAATCGTCAAATAAAAGTGACAATGGACAGGGCACGTTGCTCGCAGAACTGATGGCCATCGGGGCCGAAAGGTTCTGGAGTGGCGACTGCATATCGGAGGACACAGCGTTGGAAGGCCTCTTACAAGGTGGACCGATGACCTGATAATGGTTGCGGGAATCCTATAGATGCGAAACGCGCAGGACCGTTTCATTGTGGAGGTCTAGGTCGGCTGAAATAATGATAATAATGATAAAACTTACATCTTCCCCAAGGATCCCATCTGCAACCACTGGGCGCAGCATTCGCCATAGCAACAATCAACAAAACGCCCAAAGCTAATATAATCTTCATTGTTATTAATTTTTGTGTATATTTTTCAACAAGAAGCTACGAGTATTATAGTGATATGATACTTTATGTTTGTAAATAAATTGAGTGAGTATTTGTTTTTATATTAAATTTTATACCTAATTTGAGATAACTGATATGGTAATATCAAAAAAATAACAACTGCTAGAGCTGTGGCTAATGTCGATGAAAACATATTTTTGTAAAGTATCTAGTGATTTGTCCTGATATTCCAAGGTGGTACATACAAAGTTTTGCTGTCGATTCTTCTCCGTCCAAAACAGTCTATAGGAATGATCTGTTAGAATTAATTTTTATTTCGTTAATTTACTTTTAATTCATTCTTAATACATTGCAGAGGTGAGTAGTTCAGTAGACGGATCTCCGCCACTTTAATACCGAAGCGATTAAGGACGCAATTGAGCGGAATAAAGGCTTCAAAGTATTTGCAAGAAATATGACTATTGGGCAGAGCCAACTCATGAAACTGAAGACCGACGATGGCAGAGTCATATCCGCCAAATCAGGGCTTCTGGAAGAGATCGAGGCATTCTACAGACACTATGTACAGCTAACACGTCAATTCCTTAACCCGCTAGTTATCTAGCAAATGACCCAAGAGCTAGATTGACCCGAAACGATACCAAAATATCCCGAACGTCAGCTTGTACAAGATTAAGATGGCTTTGAAGCAGCTCAAAAACAACGAGGTATCAGGTGATGACAGAATTAAGGCCAAACTCCTGATGGTAGGTGGAAAACCGGTCCTGGAAACTCTTCAAAAGCTGTTTTTAATTTCTCTCATACTTGAAGGAAAAACCACCTGCATGGAGCAGTGATGTAGTAGTTATTTTCTTTAAAGCTTATGAATTACAGGCCCACCTCGTTTCTGAGCCATGTCTACAAACTGATTTCCAGAGTCATAACAAACCGTTTCGCACACAGGCTTGACGACTTTCAGCTTTCCGAACCAGCCGGATTCCGAAAAGACTTCAGTACATACATACGCTCCGGCAGGTTATATAGAAGATCACGGGTTATAATCTGCATCTCTGCTTAGCGTTTGTGGACTACGAAGAAAGTTTTTGATTCGATCGAGACTTGGGCTGTACTGTAGTCTCTCCAACGATGCCGGGTTGACAATCAGTACATCGAATTACTGAAGTGTATGTACAAGAACGCCACAATGTGAGTCTGACTTCAAGATCAGATCTCTGAGAAGAAAGGTAGGTAAGTACCCTTTTGCAGAGGGGTGTGAGGCAGGGTCTTCAAGTTTCTGGATTGGGCTCAGTACAATGCTCGATGACCTTTAGTAGAGCTTCTGAAAGAGTGAGTCTTAAAATGAACATGGATAAAATCAAAGTCGTGGTAAATATCCATATAGCAACCACTCCTATCAAGATTGGAAGCTGCGTGGAGTGCGTGGTATCCGCGTGGTCCCGCCCAACATACCACAGTGTGACTTAAAGTCACTTAAAAGGCAATGGCAAGGGCTATGCTCGGAATTTCCTTGCGTGTCACATCAGAAATGAAGATATTTGCAGGTGAACCAAGGTTACCGGCATAGCTCAAAGAATCGCCAAACTTGTGGCAGTGAGCAGCGCATATAGCTCGTAGAACAGTTGATCGATGGGAACGAAAGATTTAGGAGTGGCGACCACGTTCCAGAAGATGCAGCGTTGGAAGGCCTTCCACGAGGTGAATCGATGACCTGGTGAGGGTCGTGGATGTGAGCCGCACAGGATCGGTCATTATGGCGACACTTGAGGGAGGTCTATGTCCAACAGAGGACGGTTAAAATAATGATGATGATGAGAAAATAACGTAATTTTATCACAAACCATTTCGGAGAAGTTCTATAACAAACACTGTGACACGAGAATTTTATATATTAGATTTTTTATCGATAAAGTCGCTTCTCTATCAATTGGAAAATTGGCACAGTACCATATAGCTACCTAATAACAAGAATAATTCAAAAAGCAAAGATAACCGAATCTGTATACAAAGAAACAAACATAATTCCAAGATATTAATGTTTTTAATAAGATAAAAAAATTAAAACACACTAATTAGTGTAAGTATATCCGAACTGAGTTGATACTATAGAATAGAATAACAAAAATAATATTCATATTACATATACATTGAAATGTGGGGGTCGAGGTTTTGTAAATGCTAAGCCTACACAACTGCAATGTACAATGTATTTATTGTATATGTATGTATCTGTGTATCTATCAAATATAATAAACATAAATATAAATGTAATTAATTTTAAAATAATGCTTATTGTTAAACTTATGACAGCCCCATATCATATTCTGACAATTACTGTCTATTCTAGGTTGCCTGGAAGAGATCGTGAAATACGATAAGGCCGCCCATTGTACGTGTTTTAGATATAAGTTTTCTTTGTTGTTTGTATGTAACTACAATAAAGTATATAATAAATAAATAAATAACCGCGAGGTATTCAGTCTCAGAGAATATTCCCTAGCTGCCGACGTGGGAAAATTATATTTTTAAAACGTTTGGTATATTCATTAAAATATTCGGTAATCATCAGGGCAGCATCAGGTGTAGTGGCAGTGGACAAGGGACTCAACCCGCTCTCCCTGGCTAAAGTGAACTGGCGCAAACCGGTAGTGCTTGACACTAACGATCGCAGGGAAATATGGCAGAGTAAGGAACTTCACGAACGCTTTTTTCAAACCCTTCACGGGCCCGATGTAGACTTCTTTGGATAACCGAAGGTTTTGTCTGTGCATTATGGACGAAATTATTATAACGAATAACTACCGGAGATGTATTATGAAGGACAGCACGGTTGACATCTGTCGGGCATGTTACTGTCCAGGAGAGTCAATTCGTCACATTATATCTCAGGTGGGTCTCGTCTAATGGAGATTACTTAGAAAGATAGAAGAAAGAAAGAAAAATAGTTTATTTGCAGCAAACATGGCGTATAACTTAAAATAAAAAGTAACAAATTCGAATAAAGTAGCACTTAAGTAGGATATGCGTCACATCCGTGCAAAACAGCTGGTGCTCAGCAAAATTCTTGCATAGGTACAACCTTATAGCCAAGATTATCCATCAGCAACTTGCTCTAAAATACTCTCTTGTAGACTCGGTAGGGCCATACTATAGGTATGAGCCCGACCGAGTTCTTGATAATAGTCATATCACTTTATATAAATAATAAATAATAAAGCAAGAGGGGTGCAATGATTGTGGATATATCCGTTCCGCATGACGATGACCTCATGAATGCCGGGAAAGATAAACAAATCAAGTAAATTGACTTGACTCGCGAGGTTGTCGACATGTGGGATGTGGACTCGGCGATCATTGTACTTACCGATATTCGTGTCAGCCAATAGCTTAATAGCCGGGAGCCTCGACCAACACTTTAGGAGGCTTTCGTCAGGCGACTGGCTTGATTCAGAAAGCTGTACTCCTGGACACGGCTCGTTTAGTTAGGAGGTTCCTCTCTCTGGAGCCCTGACCGCCGCTAGCTTGGAACTTGTTCCCGATACCGGTAGCCTACAATTTTAAATGTTTTTTAACTTCTTATTGAAATATTAAAAAATATAATCTTCCGGTACATATGGAGATCATGTACCAGAAGGCGTAGCGTTGAAAGGCCGCCTGCAAGGTGGACCGACACCTGGTAAGGGTTGCGGGAATCCGATGGATGCGAGACGCACAGGAGCGTTCATCGTGACGACACTTGGGGGAGGCCTATGTCCAACAGTGGACGTCTTTCGGCTGAAGTGATGATGATGATATATATGAATAAACGAAAATAATATTATACAACTATCACACAACGTCGTCTAGTCTCAAGCTAAGCAGAGCTTGTGTTTAAATAGTACTACACAACTATAAAACATACATAAAATAATATTTCTTTTATTTTGAGAATTGTCAAATGTCTGTTATTTTAAGAGCAGCACTTTTGAGCTTTGAAAATACTTTCTTGAGCCAGTGGTCAAGGCTCCCGCCTCTCATGCATGAGGTTAGTTTCGAAATCGGGCAAATACCAATGTGAATTTTTCAATTCATATGTACTTACCAAAGTTTATCTAGAACATGAATGACACCCTTGGCCTCGGAAAACACGTAAAGCTGTTGATCCAGGTTGTTATACGTAGATCTTTGACAGTCGTTGGAGGTAGCCAGATGCCTGAAAGTCTGACTTTCAATCTTTCCAATGAGTATTGTAACACCTAGTAAGCGGAATTTTGGAAGTATTTTTTTTCTACCAACTCACCTAATGGTAAGCGATGATGTGGTCAATGATGGAGCACGCTTGTCTAGAAGTAACCTATTCAATCTTGACTTTAAAACCCCTATGTTGTAGCTATCAGGAAACACAGACTCCGGCAGAGAATTCCACTCCTTGGTTGCAATAAATGTGTTCCTAAAACGCTTTGTGCGTATGGGTGGGATGTCTACCATGTACCGGTGGCGCAACGCCGTACATCTAGTGGTCCGAGGATGGAACGGACTTGGCGGAATTAGATTATGCAATTCCAGTAAACACTCCCCGAAATGTAAACGATAGAAAACAAAGGTATGATAGGTAGTTGCTCCTTTTAAAACCCGGGATATTCAACCGCATCCAGTTTGACTGGCTGACCCCAAGTTAATTGGGAAAGAGATGATGATTATAGAAAATTGAAATAAGTAACCAAATAAGTCATTGTATCATAAACAAATTTTATTAATAACAACAAAACCTCAGATCAAACATATGGCATCAGCTTTTGTCATTGACCAGCCTTAAAAAGTCGTGATATTTTTATTCTTCTTTCTTGGGACAATCCTCAAGTTTCACACACTTTCTGCTGACAGAGTCTCTGACGGTGGGAGCATCACAATAGCAGGCGGTGTAGTCGCAAACGGAACCCCTGCCAGCTACAGGGTTAGGTTGCTCACAGGTCGGTTCAGGAGTTACGGGACCGCAACCGGGGGTGTAGGAGTGGGTGCCCTCCTCGCATCCCCTCTGGCCTGCAAACAATTAGAAATGTATATGTCATCAAAAACATAACTTGTTAAAAAACTAAGGCTAGCAACTCAGTTCTTCTACGGTCCCTACTTAAGGGATTTTGCAACAGTTTTATTGACCATATCAACATTACCTACAAATCTTTTATGTTTTTATAATTATACTGACTTGACAATCGAAATACGATTAAATACGTGACTAAAAGATGTTGCAAAATCCCTGAAGTAGGGACAGCAAATAATTCAAATTCAGGCTTCTAGTTTTATACAAACGAAGTTATAGGGGATCGAAAATGGCCTGAACTGCTGCGAGAAAAGGATGGTACGGCCGTGCAATTTTTTTGCTCGCCTTGGTGGGGGCACTACTGTGCCCCCTAAAGTCTGTCGTAATGTATGTCGGGTTGGCCGCTCTTAATGGCTACGGTGCTATCCTAATTTTAAATATCACATATATATACTGGCTTTTGCCCGCGCGACTTCGCTCCCGCTTTTCCCTACTCCACCTTACTCTACCCTACTCTACCCTACTCTACACTACTCTACACTACTCTACACTACTCTACACTACTCTACACTACTCTACACTACTCTACACTACACTACCCTATTTTACCCTACTCTACCCTACTCTACACTACTCTACACCACTCTACCCTACTCTACCCTAATCTACATTACTCTACACTACTCTACCCTACCAAACTTCACATAAACCATCTACTGAATAGTCCGAACAAAGCCTAAACATTTGGTTTGGATAGGTGAGCCCGTTCTTGATTTAAAAAATTACAACGAAAAATGGCATTTCTTTTATATATAAATAGATATGTCGTGGCCAGAACTTAGAAATTAACCACTTAATGATATGGCCAAGTAATACTGTTCAGATCGTTAAAATTTGATATTTCAATCCTCGAAGGTGTAAATAAAGTAGGCCAAATACTTTATTTACACCTTTTATTATCAGAGAAATCCAGCATCAATGTTAATATGACCAAAGGAGGATTGACATATCAGCGCTTGTGTAGGGAATCCTCATGAAATTACATTTATTTATATATATGTTCATTTTTTTTTTCTTTATGCACAAAAGAGTACAAAAGCGGACTTAATGCCAAAGCATTTTCTACCAGTCAACCTTTGGGTGATGCAGAGACAAATTCAAAATCATCTATAAACTCATACTGGAGAAAGTTCAAAAAGCTTTTCTCAGGTACGCGATTATTTGGATACTATCCATGTGTGTATCCTACTATGTTTATGTTAGGATGCCTAAATTGCATTTAATTAAAGGTTAGGCGAGCTGTTGACCAAATTACAGCAGTCTGTAAAATTACTAATAGTTACACTGATGCCTCCGACTTACATGCAGAGTTGTGTCAATTATTTGTTCCGAATAATCGCTCTAGAAAACTTAAATTATTTAATGTTCAATTTTGTCGCACTGTAGCTTGATCCAACTCCCCTATATTTATTTATTTATTATGTACTTTACTGTGGTTACATAAAAACAAAAGGTACTATCTAAAACACATAGTGTAATTGGTATGGTAACGATGCTCAACGCGCTCGTGGAAGCCAACTCTGGATTTGTTTGCTGATAAATGGAAGACGATATTATTAGAAAGTTTGCGATTCTGTGAGAAGACAGTGTGAAAGTATTAACGTATTTTAGTATTAACGGCTATTTTGCTGTATTAAATAAATAAAACATGAAATTTTAATGTTTAAACGATCTGGCCAGATTTATTTGGCCATTTCATGAAGTGACCAATTTCTAAAATCTATTTCAACATATTTTTATGTAGGCTTATGTTAGTGAGTGTGTGTGTTTGTTACTTTTCCTTGCTTGAACGACAAAAACACTTACATCTTCCATTAACATAGATACAGCCTCTGGATTGAGGTTTACCAGATGACAAAGCAATGAATGCCAAAACACAAAGGACGATTGCAACTTTCATATTTACTTATTTTCCGCAAAAATGCACGAGTAAAACACTTGAACTACAATATATCACTGGGCTAGCTAGCTAAATAATATGTGATATATACAGGCGATCATTACAGTATGCCTGACGGATCTTGGTGACCCTGAACTTAGCCTCTGCGCATCTCTCGCTCTCTCACGTCGTTCATTGTAAACGACGAGAGAGAGAGACAGATGCACAGAGCAGATGTTTAGGCTCGCCAAGTCACGTTGGCCGTAATGTAACTATTTATCGATACCTTTGGGTTCATTTGGCGTAAAAACCAAAACCCTGCTTTTCAGGAGAGCAAAAAAAACGTTTCTTTTTTAAATAAAAATTCTAAAAACTTTCAAGATATAAGATTCTTATAATATTGTAACATGAAAAAAAGACTAAAAATAACTCTTATAATCGTATATACATTTTGGTTCAATTTAACGTTACAATTAATGTTGTAAAAACCTGGTGAAGTTTTTTGCTTGATAAACCGTAAACATTGTTAATAAATAAAAGAAATAATCAGATACTAACTATAAAAAATAATCTCATCGTTTCTAAAATGCGAAGTAATAATTTAGATCGACTAATATAATAAAACCACTTGAATTTATGAAATTAACCTCCTTTTTTGTTCATAATTATAATAATCCTAGCCAAAGATAATATATACTGACGTCAAATAACAATAATCAACATATTTAAACTCAAAGAATGACAAAAATGCATTTAAACCGTAATCAAAACTGAAACTGTATAGGAACTCATTATGTTTTTACATTAATTATTAGTCTAATTCACATTTAGTTCTAGTAAATTTAAAACACCGAGATTTTTTAATCCTTTTAAAAGTTTACTATTTCTTAAAATCATTTTTTTTTATTTAATATTAGATAAGTATCAAACACCTGTACAATAGCAAACTGAAATAATTAAAGAAATCAAAAGTGATAAGAACGATTAATTTATTGCAATGCTATACGAGTCATGAAGTACCCAGGACATAAAAACCTATATATTTACTTATTATAATAATTATGATAATAAGTTAATTCAATAGGTTCTTTTTCTTTCATAATACCTGTTTAAACATAACAGTATTATTTTTGAAAAGCCATGAGCCTTGCTAATAGGAATTTAATGAATGAGTAATTATTAAAAAGTAGTTTGGTTATTTTATCTCTTTCTTATTACCTATTAAATAATTGATATCTAAGTAGCCTTAATCACTTGCTGCCTCATAAATCAGTCGACTCTTCCTCATCTTCTGAATCGGTTAGTGTAAGATCATCAGTCACATCTCCATAGGATAGTTTTAAATAACCTTCATGATACCTTTTTAACAAGAGTTAACGATCTACCTTTATACTTTTAGCTTATGCGACATCGCTTACTTTAGTTGGGTGCCCAATGCATGGTTTATACGCCCAAACACTTTTGTACATGTGAATTTACGACGCTGAATATTCACTTTTTTTTTTAAGAAAAACATTTAACGCTTTGTAGCGTAAAAACTATTTTGGTTTAACGGCCGATTTTACACCTCGAGTTGAAAAAGTCATGGTTAAAAGGAAAAAATGACTTTTACACCAATATTTCAGCAATATATGACTTTTTGTCCGAATATTTTTGGTCGTATAATCATTTTTTTTTCGCGAGGTTCGATATTTCGAGTATACAGATCGACAGATAAAAAAAATTTAAGAAGAATGGTATACATATATAACTCATTTTCGGCAAAATGGTTTATACGCCAATAGACCCAATTGTATCGTTATCATTTAGTTTAATTCATTGAAAGTCTTGGAAACAGCCACGATAACTGTCTTACTTCCATAATGATAAGAAACTTTAAGTAGATTAAGTAATTTTTTTTTTTAATTATTAACGTAATCTACCAGGAAGGGGTGAAGAGTTCTCGGCCTGATCCAGAAATAGTACTCTAATCAGCAAAATTTTGTTATTCTTGCCTCGATGTGCACTTTGTTCTTTATGAAGAATATCAAAAAATTTCTTTCAAGTAATTTGTGTGCAGGGACGGTTAAATTAAAGGTTTTGCGTATTATCTTTAAGTCGAGAGTGAATAGGCTTCTTCCAATTGATATAAATCTCTCAAAGATGTTGTGATAAAAAATCAAATAAATAAGCAAAACAGGCGTACCACAAACGTATTTTATTAATAATAATAAAACTTAGATAAAAAATATGGCTTCCAAGGAAAATTTGTCATTTAATCAGCCTCAAAAAGTCGTGACATTTTTATTCTTCTTTCTTGGGACATTCCTCAAGCTTCACACACTTTTTGCTGACAGAATCTCTGACGGTGGGAGCATCACAATGGCACGCTGAGTAGTCGCAAATGAGACCTTTGCCAGCTACAGGGTTAGGTTCCTCACAGGTCGCTTCAGGAATCAAGGGACCGCAGCCGGTGGAGACGGAGTGGGTCCCCTCTTCGCATTCCCTGTAGCCTGCAACAAATTATTTATTTATTAATGCACATGTACATAACTCTGTACAAAGGTGGACTTAATGCCATAGGCATTATCTACCAGTCGACCTTAGGGTGGTGTAGAAACATTGTTATGTTTGGCAGGTGCAATCAGGCGGGATCGCAGTCAAGTACTAACAGATAAAAAAAAAACTTAATAAATAGACAAACAGAAGAGAGACAAATACATACAAACACATGTAAATACATACTTAGAAACATGCATACAAATAAAAAATAAAAACAAAAAATAAATTATAAATATTTATTAAGTTACTAGCTGACGTCAAATCATACGTTGATCTGCTATATAAATTATCAAAAATACATGCGGGATAAAATTACCCTACGACCTAATACTTAAACTAGGATGTACATACAACTTTCAAAAAAATTTGGTCAAGCCGTTTCAGAATTCAATAACGAACACTGATACGAGATTTCTATATAATATATTACAATATTTTTTGTCATCCGCGTACTTTAAATATTCAGAGTTTTAAAAGGATCAGTGAATTCACACAAATACGCAATATAAAATAAAGGTCCTAAATAGGATCCCTGTGGAACACTACTAGGGATTTCAATAAAATTTGAATGGTATACTCCTAAAACTACAGTTTGTGACCTTTTGAATAAATATAACTGAACCCATCTTAATAGATCCCCGCGTATACCCAATCTGAATAATTTATTGAGCAAGATGACGTGATCCACATGATCAAAAGCTTCTTCAAAGTCGGTGTACTCTCAAGAACAAAACTTGAAAAACTAGCTTGTTATTAGGTTGTCGAACGATTTTTTAAGAAGCCGTGTTGCTTGCAAAAATACCTTTAACGATAATGACTGCTCTATCCACCTCCCACATGTCGACAACACCGCAAACCAAATTAAGATTGCAAAGTGTATTTCTTTTTCAGCTTTCGTTATTATTCTGAACTCACTACAGGAAAAGGCTTCCCTTCCTTCTACTCTTCTTTGCCCTTATCAACATCCACGCTACATCTGACCAATCTTTAAGACAAGAATCTAACTCACCATGCCATCTCTTTCCTCTAATTTATCATCATCATCATATTCTTTCATTATTATAATCATATTTATTACATTGAACAACCCCATATATATATGTGTATATGAACCTATATACATGTGTGTGTTTTATTATTGTAAGCACCTTAAAAGGTGTCCGTTTCCTCGAGCATTCGGCCGTCTCCTTCACTAGGATTACTGATTCACAGAAGAAGGCGACCGCGTCCCATTCCCTCTAGCTCCAGACCTTGGCTCGAACCTCAGCTTGGCGCGAGAGGTCCCCTCCGCTGATCGCCTCGATGAGAACACTAACTCCCTAGCACACACATTTTGGTTTGACTGGTTAGTATGTAGAACGTAAAGATTAATTTAAATTACATGCTGTTCTTTTGATTTTTATTTGAACACAGCTTGGTGACCGAACCATAATATTTTCATTAGCATACATATACATATTCGCTTTAAGGCTCTCGCTAATAGCATCAATAATTTTTAAAAGTAACACACTCGTAGGTAACAAGGAAAAATTTAAGTTTATGTTCAGACTGCCTATGAAAAATGTTTTGATCTGACCTTCTGATGAACCATAGCAGAAATATAATAAAATAAAGTATGACACACATATCCCTACAGACACTGATACACTCTCATACATACACTCACTCTCACCTCATGTCTATGTCGCCGTGGCCAAATCCTAGAAATTGATCACTTCATGATATGACCAAGTAAAACTGGTCAGACCGTTTGATGATATTTCAATCTTCATTTGGCCAATTTCTTTAGATCTATTAATATCATTAAAATCCTACATCAATAATATGGCCAAACGAGAATTGACTTATTATCAAACTTTGACGTCTAAACAATATAGCCAGTTTTTGGCCACATCATGAAGTGATCAATTCTTAGATCTGGCCAAGAAAACCACACACAAACTACACATGCGCACTCTTAAAATCCAACAAAATCACTTAAATATGCCTAGTTTAATATTTCTATAGTAGCTTTGATGTATTCTCAAACCTGTATTTTAAGCAACATATGTACGATGTAAGGTCTGTATAAAAAAGCAAACGACTTGGGTAATCTACTCAAATAATCAAATTCTTGAAATCTGATACAATCAACACTGGTTGAACAATCAAGGTTACAAAGAGATGATCATTCTTTACTAATAGAATCTTATAAAAATTATTGTATGTAATATACTCTGTTAACTTTTAATCGATTTAATCCCGTGGAGGGTTGATCCGGTACGTGAAATACTATCGATTTGTAAAGATAAAATTAAAAAATATTTATTAATTTATTTAAGAAAACGACAGCTGAAAGAGTTCAATGACACGTAGGTAGTAGTCGGCATTGCGTACAAACTACCTACAGGTCATTGGGATAAAAGGATTCTTTTCGTGCTATAGTGACAGCAGAACACTGATTCCTAAGTCAGCATCTCCTAATTTGAGAGACAGGGTTTTCTCAATCTGTGTGACCTCTGTAATTTTATGCACATCGACCTAGTATTTAGACGTAGACGCAGCCTGGACCGATAACCTGGTCAGGGTCGCGGGAATCCGATAGATGCATGACGCACAGGACCGGTCGTTGTGGCGACGCTTGGGGGAGGCCTACGTCTAACAGTGGACGTCTTTCGGCTGATATGATGATGATGATGATGAATGGTTTCTTTATAAATAAAAAATATTATGTACATGCATCAATATATATCAGAACCCTGAAGTCCTGGTCTTTTGGAAGGGCTGAAACCAAGTCGCAGAGGCCCTTTAGACACTTTTAATGGAACATGATACCAAGAGTTATGAGTTTACATGTGGATGGATGGAGAGCGAGAGGGAGGCCAAAGAAAAGATGGATGGATTATGTGAGAAGTGATATGAAGGAAAAGGAAGTTAGTGATAGCGTGACGAATGACAGGACAGAATGAAAGAAAAAAACGTGTTGCGCCGACCCAGGAAGATGATGTAATGTTGATACCAACCGACGATATATTCCTGTACGCTCTATGCCAGTGCTACAAGGATAATCCACGTTTAATGAAAAACTATTGTGACATAAATGGAAAACAAAGACGATAGGGCTATAGTTTTTGGAGTCTTAGGGCGTGTCCGCACAGCGGTATTTCAGTACGCGGTTTTTTTTTTTAATTATCCTGTAACACATTGAATCCTATGGAAGTTTCCGCACGGACGATAAAAAAAACGCGCGATAAAATTTCTGTGATTTCTTGCAGATTTGACGCGGTGCGGTGCGGAAATAAATCCGCGTCATCATCAGTTTGCCTGCTGCAATCTCCCTGTTCGATTATAATTTAGGTGTCTTCAAGGCTACAGTGAATAGGCTCTTAATAAACTAGTGCGATTCACCATCTACGATTCCATCACTGCTTACTATCAGGTGGGATGGCAGTTAAGTACTATCGACACTTATAAATAGGTAAAGTTTTCTTTTTGTTTTTAGGAGATAACCTCTGGAAGTACTGGTCCTATTGCTAATATCTTTTCATGAATGAAGAGCTGCTTTATTCCTGAGTAACATAGGCCAGCCTATGATGTGCCTTTTACGTACGCGAACGTATTCGTGGGCAAAAGCTAGTAGAAAATAAATTACGTGAATACAACGCAAAACATAACTTACATTTTCCCAAAATATACTGGCAACCTCTTGAATGGTGCTTGGTGCTTGGTGGTGTTGCTGGCTGGGATCCTGTTGTTGGTGGTGTTGGTTGCTGGGTTCCTCTCGGTGGTGTTGGTGGTGGTGGTGGAAAACAAGACGATAACGCTACGAGCGCCAAAACACACAGAGCGACTAAAAACTTCATAGCAACTGGTTTTTTTTTAATACTTCTAACAAAACACGAGTTGTCCTATAGAATAATTTTGTTCCACTGCCCGATCTCACTAAATAGGTCGTATTTATATAGTTCTGACCATTACTTTGTTCATGGTTATTAAATATTTACATCGAGAATCGTGGTAACCGGTATGTTAACAACGTACCATCGCCATTAGTGATGGGCAATGATTATAATCCGGTTAATAACATTTGGCTAATAATCGATTAAAACTCAGTTAATAGCCATTAATAGCAATTATGGATGATTACCACCCTGCTATTAATGTTATTTTAGTGATTGAAAATTTCTCTTCATGGTTTTCAGGCTTAGGACTGTCAGATTAGACTTCATTTTCATCATCTTTCTTTGTAGGAAATAAATGTGCAATGTTAAAACAAATCTGGCCCATTTAAAAATATTATTTATTTATTTTATGATTATACACACAAACTAACAACACACGAAAAAGAACTTCTTCACCGAAACATATCAGTCGACGTACTGATTCCGGATTCGGTTGGCGTCGCTGTAGTGCAGTTCATACATCTCTTTCTGGCACGAATAATATTAGCGCCAGAAAGAGATAGCACGAGAAACGGGGGTACGGGGATGCATGGTACCTACTAACTAACCGCTCAGGTATTTTCCATCGTCTATAATTTACCTACGTCGTATTCACAAAAAAGAGCTAATAAGTAACTCACTTATTGTACCTTACATTTCTACGAATCGGTTAAAATTTATTTGTAGGTTTTTTTTTATTGTTTACAGGTTCGCGCTTGACCGCTAACTCACCTGATGGAGAGCGACGATGCGGTCGACGATAGAACGCGCTTACCTAGAAGAAACCTATTCACTCTCGACTTAAAGATTCACGGGTTGTAGCTATCAGGAAACACAGACTCCGGCAAGGAATTCCACTCCCTAGCTGCACGCACAATGAAAGTGTTCCCAAAACGTTTTGTGCGTGTAGGTGGGATATCCACCATGTACCGGTGGCGCATAGCCGTATGTCTGGTAGCCCGATAATGAAACAGGCTAGGCGGAATTAGGTTATGCAATTCCGACGCACACTCTCCGAAATGCAACCGATAGAAAACCGACAGGCTAGCGACTCTGCGCCGATGCTCAAGACTTTGAAGCCTCGACTCGACGTGTGTATCATCGCCAATTATCCTTCTGGCTCGCCTCTCAATTGCCTCAAGTGCATCAAGTTGGTATCGGGCAGATCCGTCCCAAAAATGAGAGCAATACTCCATACACGATCGAACTTGACCTTGATAAAGTTTCAGCAGCTGTTCCGGCGTGAAGTACTGTCTGACCTTTGCGAGGATTCCCAGCTTTTTTTGCAGCCAGTTGAGCCTTTGCTTCGATGTATGGCCCAAAGTTGAGTGTTGATGTCAGCGTAACACCAAGGTCAAGATGGTCGGTTATCGGCACGGTTACACCCCGGAAAGTTGGATCGGGGCTGAATTGGCTTATTTTAGCGGAAAATAGACACGCCTGGGTTTTTGCAGCATTGAACTTGACCAAATTGTCATCGCCCCATTCGGAGACCTCCTCCATGGACAAGTTCAAGCGCTCAACCATAGCCTCTCGAAGAGTCTGAACCTGTGACCGAGCTCGCGCGTTGGATATGTAACTCTCGGCAACAGTGCTATCATTTGCATACCCAAAAGTACCGGGCTTGAGCAGATCGTTTATGTGCAGCAAGAATAATTTTGCCGAGAGTACTGACCTGAGGGACCCCAGCATTAATAGCCATTTGGCCGGACGAGCAGCCATCGATAACCACTCGGATGGACCGGTCACTCAGGAAGTCTGTGGGTAAAGCGAAAGATGGAAGCTTACTAATAAGGCCTTCGTGCCAAACCCTATCAAAAGCCTTCGAGATATCGAGGGACGTCTCCCTCGAGAAGCACTGCGAGAAGCACGGGGAAGCGCTTGCCGTCGCAAGCGCTTCCCCGTGCTTCTCGATGGCCTTACTTCAGATGTGGATAGCATACGCTGGGAGATCTCCAGTTGACCGATTTCGGCGAAAGCCGTATTGACGGTCACTTAGGATATCATTAGCTTCTAGGTAAGCCAGGAGCTTAGTGTTGAGTACACGTTCCATGGTCTTACAGAGAATGGACGTTACTGAGATTGGTCGGTAGTAAGCTGAGTCAGCCCGACGGGAGTCGGGCTGACTCAGCTTACTACTCTACTCTTCTAGCTAGCTAGCTTACTATTTTTTTGGGCACGGGCTGTACATTAGCTTGCTTCTATGCAATCGGCACTTTTCCAGCCTCAAATGAAAGCCTAAATAGGCGTATCAGGATCGGAGACAATTCAGGCACACACGTTCTCAGAACAATTGCTGGTATCCCGTCTGAACCGCTAGCCTTGTTCACGTCAAGGTTACGTAGCACCCTACGGACGTCCTTCTAATGGATGCGAATATCCGACATACTCGTATCGCAACCATCAGGGTAAACAGGGGCCGCGCGTTACCTGAATCTAGACGCGAAGATTCCGCGAAGAGTGAGGCAAACAAATTTGCTTTCTCCTCAGTGGTATGTGCCAGCGACCCCGTCGGATTTCAGCAGTGGTGGTAGTGAAGAGCGGCAGAATTTCGATTCAACAGACTTAGTCAGGGACTAAAACGCCTTACTACGCGCAGGGTATGAAGCTAGTTTGTTCCCTATGCGGCTAATGTGGTCGAACCGAGACCTCCGCATCACCTTCTTGCAGCTCTGTTGAAAGCTCTCTTCTTCTGGCTTACGTCATTTGTCTTGTGCATACGAGCATCGGCCCATGCCTGATATGCTGTGTGCTTGAGCCAGTTAGCGCGATCACACTCCGCACCAAACCGAGGACGAGCTCGGGCAAACATGGCTACGTCGGAGAATGGTACTCCATTTTGTTAAATCAAGTAATTAATTATCAAGTATTAATTAAGTACATGGTTAAATCACAAAGCGATGTGTCAATAGTAATTATGGTTTTTATAGTATTTGATCTCTAAATTAACAAAACTGAATTTCCCAAAAAATGTGTATTTATTTTATTATTAACACTTTTTACATACAAAAAGTGAAAATAAATAAAAAGAATTACAATACACTGAATCACACTGCGTACACGCACCCAATTTTTGTTCACACCCACAGATTTTACACTAAACAAAAAAAATGTAAAGAATACATTAAAAGCAGGGTTATCATCTATTGCTAGGCTATTAATGGACACTTTTGGATTATAATCGATAATAACTCAAAGCATCCGGCTGTTTACCTAACACTAGTCGCCATTTTAGATTTTCTTTTTTTTTATATGTGTTAGGCAGCTAATTTTGTTGTGTGCCAGTGACATTGGATAAAAGATACGCTTAAAATGCGTGAGATTGTTTCTTTTTTTAATATTGATTATTTTTGTTTATTAATGATATTTTTTTCTAATTTATGTTCATACTAGCTGTCTCTCAAGGTTTTACTCGCGTCTAGTTATTTCTTCACTCCTGTTGGGAGTAGCGTGATGATATATCCTTAACAAATATATTACATTACACTAAAATAATGAATGCTAACAACGAGCAGTAGTTCCTGACATTAGCGCGTTCAAACAAACTCAACTTATATTACAAATATTTATGTATAATTTTGGAATCGTGTCTAAGTAATATCAGACATATTAGTCAGTCGTTAAAGTTAAGCAACGCATGCCACGGTCGGTTAGAAGATGGGTCCGATCACGATACTTTTCAATCTAAAGATGTATTGCCGACCTACCGATGAAGTTGATGACACACCTCAGAAATTGAATGGTTTTGATTGTAATTTAGAACAAAAATTTAATGAATTTGAGTATAATTTAGAACATGTCCATAATTTAATAGATAAAAACTATTAGTGCCAAAAACATTCTCGTAAAGAATATTTTTTTGCGGTCGAATCCAGTGGCAAAAGTTAGTACGGCATGACATTACACTTTTTTTTTGCGATGCGTACTTCGCATTGCTTGCAAATCACTGAATGACGTGATCCCAATGTCAATTGTATTTAAAAAAGCTGTGGTTTTATGATGCATCTTGTTGACACGCCAAAAACCAGTTTTATATTTTTAAACACAAACCTGTACTAGAGCTTTCCTTGTTTCACTGGTTTATGTAAATTAATTTCGAGACCTAACGAATTGATCAAAGTTCTAATCAAGACACTAAATCCCTAATTATATATATCCAAATCATTATCATCATCAGCCTTTTAATGTTCGCATCGCCGTGCCCTCGTAGGGGCGATCGGCGGCGGAGACTTCTCGCGCTGGGCCTTGGTTGAGGCCATGGTCCGGAGCGAGGAGGAGTGGCAGGCGGTCGCCGACTTCTGCGAAGCAGTAATGCTCGCAAAGGAGGAGGCCGAACGCATCAGGCAACGGCGTAATCGCCGCCGCCGTCGCCGGGATTCTGATCCCGATTTCCGGCCAACGTAGACGCGGGCTTGCGGACAGTGAGCAATGGGTAGCTCACTGTCCGGCCGTCCGGTAACAGTCCGGACCAAGCCCAAGTCGTCGACGGCGCGCACTGTTCCCGCGCGCCTCAACGAGTTGTCAGCAACAGCAGGGGCCCAGCCGGGTCTAAGCCTACTGGGGCCAGGGTTATCCGAAAGGGCGCTCGAGCCCCGGTATGAAGGCTAGAAGGAACGGGATGGGTCTTTTAGTCGGTAAGAGTCTGACACTATCTCCCGCTCCGCCCAAGGGCGGGGGATGTCAATGCATGATTTTTTCCCACCATAAAAAAAAGCCTTTTAATGTTCCCACTGCTGTGACTCAGGCCTCCTCTCTAGGAGAGGGAATCGGCCGTAATCTACCACGCGGGCCCAGTGCAGGTTGGTGGATGTAACATGTCTTTGAGTTTTTGGTTCTAGGACATACCGGTTTCCTTACGATGTTTAACTTCACCGTTTTGAGAGCAGTGGTGATGAAATAAATTACACAAAGTAATGCGCCTGGCTGGGTTCGAACCCGCGACCTGCTGCTCGTAAGTAGACGCTGTTACCTCTCGGCTACCACTGCTCTAAATCCTATTTTTTTTTAAATTAAATATGTCCACGTAATTATATTTTTTAAATAAGTCGAAGGCGCGTATTATTCCAGCGCGCCTCAAGGAGTTTTCAGCAACCGTAGAGGCCTAGCAGGGTTGAACCCTACTGGGGGCAAGGGTCTAGTTCCGAAAGGAAGGCTCGGCCCCGGTATGAAAGGCAACGAAGGAACGGGGTGAGTTTTTTAGTCAGTAAGAGTCTGACACTATCTCACGGTCCGCCGAGCGGGGGAAGAGCGGGGGTTGTCATCTGGATGATTTTTACCTACGGAAAAAAGAAAGCATCATAGAGATTTAGTAAGTGGATTAAAAAATTGTTAATAGAATAGAATAGAATAAACTTTATTTTACACCTAAAGTGAAACGACATAAACAATGACAACAAACAACAACAACAACAATGACAATGTTAATGTTGTTGTAAATGTAATATAAAAAAGAGGCAAAGATTTTTTTTTTGTTTGTAGGAAGTAATCTCTGGAAGTACTGGTCCGATTGCTGAAATTTTTACACCGATAGAAAGCTGCTTTATTCCTGAGTGACATAGACTATATTTTATGTACGCGGACGAAGTCCGGCAAAAGCTACTAAAACATAACCTTGTAATAATTGATATGCTCACATTACTAGAAACAGGTAAAACATATAATAATATTATAGTTACTAATTATTGGCTCTAAGACGAGTACTGCACCTACATCGATTACACCAATAATGCACTAAGATTCAAGGCTGATGATGCAACTAACCTAGGTTTCTAGGTATACAAATTTATCCTGGAAGACGGATGTGCTAGGCTAAGCTAAGATAAGTATAATTGCCGAGGTCGATCGCAAGATGGGTGATCTACAATTGTAAATTTCTTATCTGATTTTTTTGTAATCTAACGATTAAGTATTCAAATTGTCTAAAAATTAAAAATGTTAACAGTTGGTAATAATTTTAATTTTACAGTTCTTTTCAATAGCCTTTCTTTTTTAAGTCAACTTTAGATGTATATATAAACTTACACTAAAAGTTTTTAGCTCATGTGGTGTTTACCTTTAAGTAATTGTTTTAAGTGGTAAAAAATTGTTGGTAATGAAGTAATAATAATAACATTCCATAACTTTCATACAACGCCATCTAGTCCCGAGTGTTTTAAATATCGTGCAATTTTGATCACGTATCCGGGATTGCTTCACACGCGTAAAGCTGCCTGTCCACAGGACCGGAGAGACGCTGCGGAGCGGAGAAACGGAAAAAAATATTCAAATAGGATTGCATAAAATCAAGCATCATTTACCCATTAAACAAGTTTCTTCAAAATCCGTTGAGCCGTTAGTACATGATGAAGTAACAAACATACACACTCATAAAGTTTCGTTCGCCTTTATAATATTCTTTAATTATTTATTGTACAGTATAACAACTTATGATTTAGGTGGATAACAAAGTTCATACACCGCTAAATTTTAATAAGTACGCAACGCCGACTACTACCTGCAGGTCATTGAACTCGCTCAGCTGACGTTTCCTTAAAGAAATTAATTTCGTACACGCGTAAATTAATACGAGTTTTGAAAAAAAGGTACTTTATTTTTTTAATTTTATATTTAAAAATCGATAATGTTTCATGTACCGGATCTACCCTTCACGGGATTAAAACTATTAATATTTGGCGGTCAACTTTGAGTTAAGCTCACATATTTATACATAGGTTTTTTTTTTAGTTTTCTTCCAGCAAACCATTGAGTGAAAGAGAGAGATGACAATAGAGGCTAGAGTATAGTGTACAATTTTAAAATTAGAAATATTATGAATAAAATAATAATACATAAATAAGTATACCTACATACATAAATAAGCACATTACTTAATATTAGTGTTATAACCAATTTGACACCAACACGTTTAAGCATATTAGCACCTATAGCTAAGATCAGGGAAGTAAGCAAGGTCATATTATACTCACATATAAATTGAAGGCACTTTTGGTCCAGTGGTTGAGCGACTGGCTGTTGCGCCGCATGTCGCGTGTTCGATTCCTGAATGAAACATATATTCATATGGCTTAAAAACAGTTGTTCGTGGTTTTAATAAATAAATACCCTGTATTAGATGCGGTTATTAATTTTATTTATTTATTTATTTAACAATTCATGTACACACTTAACTTAATATAAGTAGAGAAGACAGAAACAGAAAAATAGGTACATAGGTTATCTAACATTTTTTTTTTCGGTGTTGGTTAGAATAACAATAAAATTAAATAGAGTTTAAATTTAAAAAATTACAGAAGTTTAATTAGGAATAGGCTTCTGAACTAAAAATTACACCACTGGGGAATCCAGAGTCATGTACTAGATCTTCATGGTATGACATACCGTCTACATATTTATTATAGAATAGCATCTGCCAGCTGTTACGCTCGTATGAATAGAAGACATACTTTCATACAAACTTCCAACCCCCGTTTTACCTCTTTAGGGTATTTTTTTTCCGATGGGAAAAATCATCCTATGACAACCCCCGCCCTTGGGCGGAGCGGGAGATAGTGTCAGACTTTCACTGACTAGAAAACCCATCCCGTTTCTTCAAGCCTTCATACCAGGGCTTGAGCGCCCTTTCGGATAACCCTGGCCCCAGTAGGCTTTGACTCCTTGAGGCGCGCGGGAACAGCGCGCGCCGTCGACGATTTGGGCTTGGTCCGGACAGTTACCGGACGGCCGGACAGCGAGCTACCCATTGCTTACTGTCCGCAAGCCCGCGCCTACGGTGGCCGGAAATCGGGATCAGTATCCCGGCGCCGGCGGCGGCGGCGATAACGCCGTTGCCTGATGCGTTCGGCCTCCTCCTTTGCGAGCATTACTGCTTCGCAGAAGGAGGCGACCGCCTACCTCTTTAGGGGTAGAGTTTCGTAAAATTCGTTCTTAGCATCTTAGGTAGGTTCCTTATCAGGTTGACAGATGTCAACACCTGATAAGGAACCACGTTGGGCTTGCGGACAGTGAGTAATGGGTAGCTCGCTGTCCGGCCGTCCGGTAACTGTCCGGACCAAGCCCAAGTCGTCGACGGCGCGCACTGTTCCCGCGCGCCTTAAAGAGTTGTCAGCAACAGCAGGGACCCAGCCGGGTCGAAGCCTACTGGGGCCAGGGTTATCCGAAAGGGCGCTCGAGCCCCGGTATGAAGGCTAGAAGGAACGGGGTGGGTCTTTTAGTCTGTAAGAGTCTGACACTATCTCCCGCTCCGCCCAAGGGTGGGGGATGTCAATGCATGATTTTTCCCACCATAAAAAAAAAACATCACGTTGGATTGCGTTATATGAAGTAACAAGCTTTTAAACCATGCTCGATGTTTACGATAGGCGAGTGGAAAAGCAGACTCTTAATCAGTGAGTGGCATTTCGCTTTTATATATACAAGGTGTAAGGGACAGCCCTCCACAAACTTTAAGGGCTTGCTCAGTAGATGAAACTGAACAACCTTCCACAAAAATTTTTTCAGGCAACGAAAAAAAAAATCCGTCTCTCCATAGAAAGTTATAAACTTGATTGGACAGTTTGTATAGAGAGGCCGAATTTTTTTTTCGTTTCCTGAAAAATTTTTTTGTGGAATTTTGTTCAGTATCGTCTATTGAGCAAGCCCTTAAAGTTTGTGGAGGGCTGTCCCTTACACCTTATATAGATTCATGTACAACAATATCAACGTATGATTTTTTTGATATGACTACTTTTGATAACAAAATATTTTACAACATAATATTTTTTCGCTTGTTTTCCCTACTCATTTCAATCAGCATTGATCTTTAAAAATATGTTTACACACAAAAAAATTTGCCGGTTAAGTGATCTTCAGAATGTACATAGCATATGTAAATAAATCGATATTTCGCAAAAAAATATGTTTCTAAAGGTCAACGGGGTTATATGCGGGCACAGGCGGCAATACGAGTGTGGGTTCCGTACTCCAAGGGTAAAAACGACCCGAAAGGCCAGGGTTGTCCGAAAGGGAACTCGAGCCCCGGTATGAAGGTTTGAAGGAACGGGCTGGGTTTTTTAGTCAGTAAGAGTCTGACACTATCTCCCGCTCCACCCAAGAGCGAGAGTTATCACTGGATGATTTTCCCTACGATAAAAAAGGACCCTAATGCTAAGATTCCACTATTTGTCTGCAGGTGAAAGCTGCATCTCATGAACCGTGATAACTAGGCAGTTAATTCGTTTGCCGCTATAACAACATACTAAAAACAGAATAAAATAAATATTCGAATTTTTTTAAAATATTTAGTAATAATTATAATATAGTGTCTAATGTTACATATATAATGGTACGGAACCTTTCGTTCGTGAGTCCGACTCGCACTTGACCGGTTATTCTTCCATAATTTTCATCAACATTTCAGCCGAAAGACGACCACTGTTGGACATGGGCCTCCCCCAGGTGTCGCTATGAAGACCGGTTCTATGTGTTTCGCATTTGTCGCATTCCCGCGACCCTCATCAGATCTTAGGTCGACTTTGTGGGAGGTCTTCCAACGCTGCATCTTCCGGTATGTGGTCGCCACTCCACAACTTTTCGTCTCCACCGACCATCTTTTCTGCGAGCAATGTGCCCTGCGTATTGCCGCTTGAGTTTGGCGATTCTCCAGGCAATGTCGGTAACCTTGGTTCACTTGCGGATGAGTTAATTTCTGATGTGATCACGCCAGAAAACTCCGAGCATAGCCTACTGCTCTGGTTTTATTTTTTACTACATTTTGCTCTCGGCTTCGCCCTAGGAAATAAAATAATGTCACTCAGGACTAAAGCAGCTCTTTATCGGCGAAAACA
Organism: Mythimna albipuncta; assembly: GCA_929112965.1. NCBI lineage: Eukaryota > Metazoa > Arthropoda > Insecta > Lepidoptera > Noctuidae > Mythimna > Mythimna albipuncta. The sequence continues at coordinate 17,425,281 of OV815979.1, read as the reverse complement.
TTTTAGCAATCGGACCAGTACTTCCAGAGATACTACCTTCAAAAAAAAAAAAAAACAAACTTATATGGGAAATCATCTAATGACAATTCCCACCCTTTCATGTCAGACAGTTACTGACAACTCACCCCTGTTCCTTCTTTGCCTTCGTTCCTGGAAGGATTTTGGTTGTGCCATGAACCTTGTGCTCCTGCGGATATCTTTTACACTAATATTATTTATAAAGAGGTAAAGTGAGTTTTTTTGTTTGTAGGGGGTAATCTCTCGGTGAAAAACATTTACCAATCGGACCTAGCGGCCTCAAGTCTGCTATTACAATAGTGTCAGAATGGTCTATCATTGATGTCATAATTGTCGATTTTGACTAGTTTGGTAATCTACTAATATAATGGCGTCATTATGACTTTCCAATGGTCAACCACTGACACTCCATTGAAAGAAGTGACTTAAAATGGTAATCTCGTACATATTGACAAATGAATATTTGAAGTTTGCGGTAATCTGCTAAAACTTTGACAGTTTATTTGATCAGTGTTTTACCATTAGAACGTTATTGTGCAGTTATTGGTTTTAATATGCTCGAAATTATCATTCTACCACAATTCTATAACAAGACCAATGACCGATCAATGATCGATCATTATGAATTAGCAGATTACAAACTTTTAGCAAAATGACAATTGGATCGTGTTGGAAAGACAAGTTTATAAAAAAGCAGACTCGGTCCGATTGGTAAATTGCTTTATTCCTGAGTGACATAGGCTATATTTTATTAGTACACGGGCGACGCCGCGGACAAAAGCTGGTTTCTGATAATAATAATATGATTACATAAGCAAACTCCGAGCATAGAAAAAAAAACTATTGAAATGGGGATTGGTCCTATTTTTTAAATAAAATCATTAAAAATGAGGAGTGCCGTTCTTGCCAACACTATAGACTTCTAGTATAAACGGATTATGTGACCCATTTTTGCCAAACCTATATAAATGGGTACTTATAACACAATAAACACTAAACCACATACATAAGTAGGTACTTACGTATATATAAAGCTCGTAACACATTAGCGACAAACAAACTCGATGGTACTAAAACATAAAATAAAATACCGTTACTTGATCCGTACAGTTGACATACCGGTATGAACGAACTCGCTCAGCGTTGGGCCATGAAACTGGAGGGTTTATCGCGAACGCGGTTTGTTGACCTGAAGTTTTAAGACAGGATACCTAGAAGTCCCACTTTTTTAAATTTCAGGAACCTTATTTTTTTTAATGGTTTTGTAGCGGTTATAGGTGTTGGCATAAAATTTTAAAGCTTAATTTAGTTTGGCATAACGTTTTTGCATAACTTTTATTAGCATAATAATACTTTGGCATAAGGATACCTAGAAGTCCCACTTTTTTAAACGGGATCCAAATTTTTGGATTTGTGTTACCTTTGTTGGTATAAAATTTTAAGGCATAATTTAGTTTGGCATAACTTTTATTAGCATAATAATACTGCTGCATAATAATACTTTGGCATAATACAAAGGTTAAGTTAGGCTCTCCTTTTCACATGACTATACCAAGACAAACTTGGTATTTTTTTTTTTAATTCAGATAAACTAGTGCTTGACTGCGATCCCACCTGATGGTAAGTAGCGATGCAATCTTTGATGGTGAGGCGCACTAGTTTATTAAGAGCCTATTCAGTATTGTTCTTAGTCCTGAATTGAGGATGCTTGCACTGACTGGACAGGACAGGTCCACTCAAATCTGTATGGTTCTTTCTTTAAAAGACCATCTCAGACAAATCTGCATGGTTCTCATGTGATTTTGACCAATACATACTTACTGTGTGGACTTTAAAAAACACTTTGACCCCTGAGTTTGTTTCGGTGTTCTTTCTCAGGGTAGTCAGATAGGAAACACCAGTCTCAAAATTGACAAAAAAAAATTGACGTGTTTGTTAAAACATATTTGCAAAATAAATATCATTGAGGCTTATAAAATCAAAAGCAGCTAAGTCCAAGTCGGTCAAATTCTCAGGAACCAAAAAAAACCGATAATATTGTCAAGTTAACGACGAATTCAATATTTTAAAATCAGATTTATAAAGATGGAGAACATTATTCATAATCTGAATTAAAAATTTAATCCTTATTGGTTGAAACTTAGCTGTTTTTGATGCCAACATCAGTTTTCGAATTGAATTTATAGGGAGTTTAGCTGCATTTGTTAATAAAATGAATATATCAAAGCGTGCGTAACTAACCAAAGCAAATGGCGCCATAGATAACTCATTTTACGAATGTATGGCGCTTAGCTGCCTTTGATTTTATAAGCCTCATTTATAATTTAAACGATTACCTTTCCTTTTAGATGATATCCCACCTCAAAACTCTTCTTCTTCCTGCCCTTGTCCCATCTTATTTGGGGTCGGCGCAACACGTTTTTTTCTTCCATTCAGCCGTGTCACTCGTCATGCTATCACTAACTTCCATTTTTTTCATATCGCTCTTCAAACAATCTATCCATCTTTTTTTTTGGCCTCCCTCTCCTTCTCCACCCATCCAAATATATACTCATAACTCGTTTAGTAACATGCATTTCATTCCTCCTCTTTTCAACACAACAAAGCCCTTTAATCAAATAAAAAAAATGTCCTTTTAACATGAACATAGCAAGACAAATGATTCCCCTTCAGCTTGTCAGTCACTAGCGCCACTTTCAAACTTCCTCTGATATACTCATTTCTCACTTTATCCAATCTCGTCACACCACACATCCTTCTTAACATTCTCATCTCCGCTACATGCAATCTTTTTTCATCTGTCTTTTCCACCTCAATACAAAAGTATTTTCAGAGTAAACCTTCTGCTTAAAACCTTTCTAGTCAAACATAAACAGATTAAAGATACAGTTGGATATTTCTTTTCAGGTTTTTATAATCAGTATCCCTTGGTGATCACATAAATACGCACGTTTCATTAAGTGCTTATGTGATTTCAGATGCCGTTACAACGCTTACGATACGCATACGGTAATTTTGGGCAATTTGCAAGTGCAGGTGTGACGATAAAAATGTTATTTTCATGGGGATTTTCGATTTGGGTTGGAGTTCTGTTAGGCTTGCTGTTTCTGCTCTTTCAAGCGCCTATATATAATATACCACTCAAATCCAAGTGCACTCTTGAATGATGAGAGATGGTGATGGTGGTTGTAGCACTGGCTTTTAGCTATGATGGTCTTAGATATGATATTCTATTCTATTCTATTCTATTCTATTCTATTCTATTCTATTCTATTCTATTCTATTCTATACTATTCTATTCTATTCTATTCTATTCTATTCCATCCTATTCTATTCTATTCTATCCTATCCTATCCTATTCTATTCCATCCTATTCTATTCTATTCTATCCTATCCTATCCTATCCTATTCTATTCTACTCTACTCTACTCTACTTTACTCTACTCTACTCTATTCTATATTATTCTATTCCATTCTAGTCCAACCTATTCTATTATGTATTGGCACGCGTTTGGTCGCGGTACCGGAATTTCGCTCCGTCGTTGCGTATGGAGATATACGCAAATCGTGCATGCGTATAAGGTAGTCCTTGCACCAGCGTGCCTCCAGATACCATGGCGACAGGCTTGTCAAGGAGGCTCACTACCTTGCGTGAGTCCATGCAGTATTCCTACACCTTCCGGATGGTCAAACTTCTAAAAACTTGGTTATTACCTCCTATTTCCTAGCCCCAACGGTTCGATTGTCATGAATTAGAATTGGTTTTTTGTCAGCGATGTATACCCACTGACATACATGATTATGTTTATCAACCTCATACTATAGTGTCACCGTGTGATTTATTGTTTTAATATGGAGAAAGCTTAATCATTTATGTTGAAATGTGGCAGTTTTATCGCTTTCGTTATTGTAGAAGTGAGCTAAGATAAAGGTTTAGAGGATAGGATGTTCTATGTCCTTGGTAGACGTATCATCATCATTTTCAGCCGCAGCTGAACATAGACTTCACCCAAGTGTAGCCACAATGGCCAGTCCTGTGCATCTTGCATCCATCGTTTTCGGGTTTGCGATTGCCACTTCAGAACCCTTTGGCCCGTCAGCAAGTTTGGCCCAGTAGGGTTGAAGCCTACTGGGGCCATGGGTTAGGTGAAAATGAACTCCCCGGGTCCTAAGAGCCGCCTACCAAAGAGCGGGAGAAGTCAATGGATATGATTTGCCATCTTAAAAAAAGAACCCTTTAGTCTTATCGATCATCTGTTCTGCGAGCAAAATGTTCTGTTCACTGCCACTTAAGGTTTGGTGGATTCAACAGGCTATGTCGATATCTTGGTGAACTATACTAAAGTAGGTGCCAGATGACCGTGGAATAACGGCTATTGACCCTCCTACATTTGTTGACATTCTTATTATCAAAAAAACCGGGAAAGTGCGAGTCGGACTCGCGCACTGAGGGTACCGTGCAAACTAAATTTCTCGAATGGAGCCTCGAAGATTTTTCCGATTGCGAATTTTGTTTTTTTTTTGTGACCTAGGTGACCACAAATTTACTGTTTTCAGATTTTTGCCTATACCTATTAGACCTTGCTTTGTGCCAAATTTCAGGATTCTGGGTAAACAGGAAGTACCCCATGAGTTACGATCTTTGAGAGTATCAAAATATACGTTTTTTGCGACATAAACGGCCGTATCTTTTTTATTCGTTAATTACTTAGAAGTTTGATTTTTTCACAGCTTGAAGGACCCACAGATCTGAGTATACGGTTTTAATTTCAACTCGATACCTCCACGCGTTCCCGAGATAAAGGGTCTTGACAGACAGACAGACAGACGGACGGACAACAAAGTGATCCTATAACGGTTCCGTTTTTTTTCTTATGAGGTATGGAACCCTAAAAACGGAAATAAAGACATAAAGCTATATTGAATCGACGTGTATCTTGTACCTCTAGCCAAGTTGCTAATCTGCAATAGTTAACGCTTGTAGAAAGCTTCAAATGTACGGGAATGACGTCGTCTTAACGCTCAGTCACGTGATCAGAACAAAAGAATTGGCGGCAAGGTCAACTCGAAGCGTTCGACGCAAGCGAAACGGTTGTAACTTGGCTAGGGGGGCTGATCCTACACATGATCTAGTAATGAAAAGCAGTTCATTGTTTGTTTTTCGGGTACCTACGCAGAGACATTAGGAAAATGTCAATGTACTTTATTCCACGGTTTTCTGGCGTCTTCTTTAACCTATCATGTACATGTATTGCTCGTAAAAGTAAAATGCTACCGTCCAAATGTTTGAAAGCATCCAAGTTTTTTAACTAACATGTTACAAGGGATTTGGCAACTGTTTTATAGTCGGCCGCCAGCCTGACACCAACCCTCCTTGGGAACGCTATTGTTGGTGGTTAACGCATCACCATGCGGTGACCTTCAGTGCTTTATATTACGCACGGTCTCAAAATGTCCCTTAGTCGCCTCTTACGACACCCACGGGAAGAAATGGGATAATGTTATTCTTTACATCCGGACACCATACGGAACTGAATTTGAAAGCAGCCAAGTTTTTTAACTAACATGTTACAAGGGATTTGGCAACTGTTTTATAGTCGGCCGCCAGCCTGACACCAACCCTCCTTGGGAACGCTACTGTTGGTGGTTAACGCATCACCATGCGGTGACCTTCAGTGCTTTATATTACGCACGGTCTCAAAATGTCCCTTAGTCGCCTCTTACGACACCCACGGGAAGAAATGGGATAATGTTATTCTTTACATCCGGACACCATACGGAACTGAATTTGAAAGCAGCCAAGTTTTTTAACTAACATGTTACAAGGGATTTGGCAACTGTTTTATAGTCGGCCGCCAGCCTGACACCAACCCTCCTTGGGAACGCTACTGTTGGTGGTTAACGCATCACCATGCGGTGACCTTCAGTGCTTTATATTACGCACGGTCTCAAAATGTCCCTTAGTCGCCTCTTACGACACCCACGGGAAGAAATGGGATAATGTTATTCTTTACATCCGGACACCATACGGAACTGAATTTGAAAGCAGCCAAGTTTTTTAACTAACATGTTACAAGGGATTTGGCAACTGTTTTATAGTCGGCCGCCAGCCTGACACCAACCCTCCTTGGGAACGCTACTGTTGGTGGTTAACGCATCACCATGCGGTGACCTTCAGTGCTTTATATTACGCACGGTCTCAAAATGTCCCTTAGTCGCCTCTTACGACACCCACGGGAAGAAATGGGATAATGTTATTCTTTACATCCGGACACCATACGGAACTGAATTTGAAAGCAGCCAAGTTTTTTAACTAACATGTTACAAGGGATTTGGCAACTGTTTTATAGTCGGCCGCCAGCCTGACACCAACCCTCCTTGGGAACGCTACTGTTGGTGGTTAACGCATCACCATGCGGTGACCTTCAGTGCTTTATATTACGCACGGTCTCAAAATGTCCCTTAGTCGCCTCTTACGACACCCACGGGAAGAAATGGGATAATGTTATTCTTTACATCCGGACACCATACGGAACTGAATTTGAAAGCAGCCAAGTAAAATCAAATAAAAAAAAAAACCACCTAATTTGCTATTCATTAAACCTTACAGCATCACTGATTTATCTATATACCTTTTATAGGTTACATTACCATTATATTAAGATAACATTAGCTTACAGGACAGAATAATCGATAGTGTATAAATAACAAGTAATTTAACGTAACTAAACACAATGTAAACATTGATTTATTCTAATTTATGCATTCCTTAAATGCTTTAACATCTCAGATGGTCGATAGCTGTCTGAGGCACAGTTACAGAAGTTTTGACCTTCAAAAATTATCAGGTAAGTACAAAATGCATCCGATGGATGCGTGACGTGCAGGACCGGTCGTTGTGGCGACGCTTGGGGGAGGCCTATGTCCAACAGTGGATGTCTTTCGGCTGATAAAATGCTGTGATATCGAAAGCATAAGAAGCCTACGACGTACGACGAGTATCCACCGTTACGTACGTTGTTCAAACCTCTACGGTCCGGACTAAGCATTTTGACTCGTCGTTTATACCGCGCACATCTAAGAACTGGAACGATTTGCCTGCTGCGGTCTTCCCATCCAATTAAAAAAAAAATCACCCCGATGTTGGAAGTCGCAGGGACATCCTCGGCCACCGTGGTCGACGACGCTTGTACGGTGGCCGTATTATGATGTTATTTGTAATTAAATAGCTCGCCGTCTGGCCGTCCAATGACCAAGCTTGTGTCGACAGCGCGCCTCAAAGAGATCTCAGCAAGATTGACAGTGCCAGTAGGGCCGTTGCCTGCCAGGAAATTTTTTTTTGGTGGCAAATGATACCCAGCTATTGGGCAGTGTGGGAAGCCGTGTCCGACTTTTACTGACTGAAACCCACTCCTGTTCCTTCTTTGCCTTCTTTCCAAAGCCCCGGGATTCACTTTCGCACAACCCATGGTACTTGCCAGGGCTGCGGATTGTTCGAAAGAATTACCGTCTTTGCAGAGGACAACTGAAGGAACACTGTGGGTTTTAGTCGGTAAAAGTCTGACACACTCACTCCACCCAGAGTGGGAAAAATCATTTGATATAATACTAGATTTTGCACGCAGCTTCGCCCGCGATCATAAAATATAGCCTATGTCACTCAGGAATAAAGCAGCTTTCTATCGGTGAAAAAAATTAAGCAATTGACCAGCAATTTGACCAGCACCACTAGCCAAGTTGATAATCTGCAATCGTTAACGCTAGTCGAAAAATAATCAAATGTGTGGGAATGACATCATCTCAACGTAATTTCACGTGGTCGGAACAAACGAATTGAAAATTCGTAGCTAAGTTCACATCGTTCAAAATGATAGACTGAATTTCTACAACGTTTAACGCTACATCTTTTGATAAACAAACGCTACATTGTAAAACGAGCGGCCGACTCAGGCGCGTTGACATGGCTACCCACTTATAGTTTTCTACAATTGCTGACACCGAAGCTTTACCGATTGGAGAACGGAATTCGACACGATACGGTTGTAACTTGGCTAGAGGGGCAGTACTTTCAGAGATTACCTCCTACAAACAAAAAAACCGCCCAAGTGCGAGTCGGACTCGCCCATGAAGGGTTCCGTAGCAGCAAGTAACATAATATAAAAGTTCTTGTAGTTCGTTGTAACTTTGATCGATGTTTTAATAATAGTGTCTTTTTTTAGATTTATGATGTATTAAAAAAAACTACTTACTAGATGTCGTTCAAACCAATTTTCCATGGTAGTTTGCATGGTAATGTACATCATATATTTTTTTTAGTTTTATCATTCTCTTATTTTAGAAGTTAGAGGGGGGGACACACATTTTACCACTTTGGAAGTGTCTCTCGCGTAAACTATTCAATTTAGAAAAAAAATATATTAGAAACCTCAATATCATTTTTAAAGACCTATCCATAGATACCCCACACGTATTGGTTGGATGAATAAAAAATATTTGAGATTCAGTTCGAAGTATGGGGACCCCAAAAATTTATTGTTTTTTTTTTCTCTTTTTGTGTAAAAATCTTAATGCGGTTTACAGAATACATCTACTTACTAAGTTTCAACAGCACCCACACAACTCTTATAGTTTCGGAAAAAAGTGGCTGTGACATACGGATGGACAGACATGACGAATCTATAAGGTTTCCGTTTTTTGCCATTTGGCTACGGAACCCTAAAAACATGAAAAGAAAAACACAAACTTTGTCTCTTTACAATAATAATGTAGATAAATTTTTCACGTAAAAAAGGTACTCCTAAATAAACAAAGCAGGGAAATGATTGCGATACTCTATTGTTATTAATTTCTCAGTAATTAAACGTTTTACTGTTGTTTGTATTGTATGGTTTTGTACGCAATTTGTCTGAGAATTGGTTTAGGTATTTAAATAATCGATTAGTATGTCTGGGTTTCGTTTAATTGGATTGACGAATCGTGAAACCTCACCGCGACTTATATGCAGTAAGCTAAGGGTGAGTTGCACCATTGAACTATAACAATAACCAAACCATTACCAGCCGTGAAACGGCCGCCTATTGGTCAATCGGACGATTTGACAACTATTAACGGCTTTGGTATCGTTATAGTTAAATGGTGCAACTCACCCTAAGAAAGCAGTGGTAACCTAGTGGTAACAGCTCCGACTAATGAGTTGTATGTCGTGGGTTCAAACTTCGACTACCCGCGACGGTAGACTCGGTCTTGCGGACGACTAGCAATGGGTAGCTCGCTGTCCTTCCATCCGGTAATCGACCGCACCGAGCCCAAATCGTCGCCAGTGAGTAGTGTTCCTCGCGCCCCCGCAGGGTAAATACTCACTAAGGTCGAGCGGATTTTCTGAAAAAGAAACCTGTAATCTTAGAACGCAAAGGGCAACTGTGGGACAAAGGTGTAGTTCTAGTCAGTAAAAGTCTGACACATCCTCCGGCTTCCCCATTAGCGAGAGAAGTCATTGAATGATTTTTCACCTTAAAACAACGACTTTGAGTGGTAAAATAATTTTAATGTGAATATTCATTCGTATAGTAGGAAGAAGGATGAAATAATAGTAACAATTTAAAACATTTATTTATACAAAGAATTATTTCACTTTTTATGTCTGTCTCTCTCGCTCTTAGGCGGGCTAACCATGCCCGAGTGGAAGGGACGCGTGCCTCTCACTCGCTCTCATTGTGAGCGCATAACGTGAGCGGAGCGTAACGCAGTTTCTTGAAGTGTCACCCGGCAAACCAATTTATAAGACGTTGTCACGTCAAAATAGTTGCCTGGTTTTTTCTTTTTCATTTGATTAAAGGGCTTTGTCGCTTAGCGACCACATCGCCCAGTACAGAAAACACAAAAAACTTACAATCTACCTTAAAGGTTTTTTCAGGTAACAATTTTAGGAGGTTGATAGGGAAAGAAAGTCAAACAAAAGATAGATGTAATGTGGGAGGAGTGACGTAAAAGAAAAGGGAGTTAGTGATAGCATGACTCGTGATAAGACGACTGGAAAAACGTGATACACCAACCCCAAATAACACGGGACAGGAAGATGTTGCTCACATGATAGAAGCAACAAGTAATATGTAACCAAGCATTATATGTAACACATATATGATTTAAAAGAGTGTCCATGGAGTACGTTCTTCTCCATAGAGACCTACTTTTTGGAACGTGCAATTTAGCTTCACTTTTCTTGGACTGACCGACATTTGACTATTCAAAAGTGCCTGTAAATGGTCTATTTGAAATAAATGCTTTGATTTGATTTGATTGATTTGTTGAAGTTACAGCTATCAGGTATTCCCTGAAGCCAGTCACCCCCAAAAACTGCACAACATTTAAGACAAAGAATGGACCCATTCACCCATCACTTCAAAACAATCACATGACAATGCAACCCACGTACTTTTCTTGGAAGGTCAGATATGCATCGAAGATTATTCAAATGAAAGCCACTACAAGCGAACAAAACCTCTTATGATGTATCATCACGTCTGGTCCCGTAATAATATACAATAGAGAAACGGTGTTACTGGTTTATAGAGATTTTATCTATGTAGTCTAGTGACCTTAGTATGTTAAGCTGGCTTTGAAACTGGAGCAAGGAACTTGAAGCATAGCTTAATCAGCTTTTTAATGTTCCCACTGCTGGAACTCAGGCGTCTCTCTCGGAATGGGCCGTAATCCACCACGCGGGCCCAGTGTGAGTTGGTGAATGTCACATTTCTTCGAATTTTTGGTTTTAGGACATGTCGGTTTCATTTCGATGTTTTCCTCCACCGTTTTGAGAGCAGTGGTGATGAAATCAATTACGCAAATGCGCCTGGCTGGGTTTGAACCTGCAACCTACAACTTTCCTTGAAATTGAAGAATCTCCGCAGACTATCAGAATAAGGTTCGAAATTAAAGAATTGTGTATGTAATATTGTAGATTCCGATTACCTGATCCTCGACTTTGATTAATCTTAACACCTAATAACAAGTTTTTTTTATCTATTTAAATGATTTTTAATTTATAAATAGCTAATGATGATGTTCTGTGATTTGTTATTCAAATTTAATATAGTAAAAAAATATTCACCGTGACATGTGGAACACATTCATTGTGCACACAACTAAGATGTGGAATTCCCTGCCGGAGTCTGTGTTACCAGATGGCTACAACCTGGGAATCTTTACGTCAAGACCGAATAGGTTACTCCTAGGTAAGCGCACTCCATCATCGCTTTCCATTAGGTAAGATAGAGGTCAAGTGCTAAGCTATCAAAACACAAACGAGTACAGTATTCTTTATTCTTCTGTGTCTTTCTTCTTTTCCTTTATTACTGTGCGCTCATAAATTATTAACTAAATAAAAATGTGAACAGTGGATACAGTAAATGATTCTGGACCCCGCAGTGGTAAAATATTTCGTCAGTGTTTTTCACCTCATGTAAATTGGCATTCAGCTGCATTGAATGCAAGTCTAAAAAAAATATATACCGTGTCTTAGACATTTTTCTTGTCATGTAAAATACTGATTAATAGTCAGATGCATTCAGTTAGATTGCAAACCAACTTTGAAAAAAAAAGGCGTTGAACCATGCTAGGAATTACTCCTGGGGCCCAAGTCTGCTATTTTAATACATTCGTCATTCCAACACGATCCCATTGTCATTTTGCTAAAGTTTTTAATCTGCTAATTCATAATGATCGATCACTGATCGGTCAATGGTCTTGTAATAGAATTGTGGTAAAATGACAATACCGAGCTTATTAAAAGCACTAACTGCGCAATGACGTCGTATTGGTAGGTCTCTGATCAAAAGAACTGTCAAAATGATTGCAGATTACCGCATACGTCAGATATTCATTTGTCATTATGCACGAGATTACCATTCTATGCCATTTCTTTCAATGGAGTGTCAGTGGTTGACCATCGGAAAGTCATAATGACGTCATTATATTAGTAGATTACCAAAATTTGCCAAAATCAACAATTAGTTATGAAATCAATAATAGACCATCCCTCTTCCGAGAGGCCCCGTTCCGTTGGTGCCGGATTCAAGCGGAAGAAAAGTTTCTATCCACAATTTTAGGTCCTCACTTTCAGTTCATTTGCCTATATTAATAATCCTACTGACACAATTTCTATAATGGTGATCAATCTCAACAGAAATTAGCCAGGTAAGCAGGCGATAATACATGTAATAGTGTTCAAGTGTGTGTGCAAACAAAACTTCAATCTTTTTAGGGTTCCGTAGTCAACTAGGAACCCTTATAGTTTCGCCATGTCTGTCTGTCTGTCCGTCCTCGCTTAATCTCTGTGACCGTTAGCACTAGAAAGCTGAAATTTGGTACCAATATGTATATCAATCACGCCGACAAACTGGTAAAATAAAAATTGGAAAAAAATGTTTTATTAGGGTATGTAACGTGGGAAGTGATTTTTTTTTTAATTTCAACCCTAACGTGTGATATATTGTTGGATAGGTATTTAAAAATGAATAGGGGTTTACTAAAATCATTTTTTTTAAATGTCAATGATTTTGGAAATAATCGCTCCAAAAGTAAAAAACAATGTGTGTCCCCCTCTAACTTTTGAACCATAAGTTTAGAAAATATGAAAAAAATCTGAAAAGTAGAACTTTATAAGGACTTTCTAAGAAAATTGTTTTGAATTTGATGGAAAGAACAGTTTTTGTACAAAAAAGACAAAAGGGTTCTACAAAATAATTTCTGGACTAAGTTTGTAGTATAATCGTATATGCAAGCATTTTTTTAAACTCATAAGTGGGTACACTTATTTAGACGGACGGGAAACTACGGAACCCTACACTGAGCGTGGCCCGACACGCTCTTGGCCGGTTTTATTGATTTTATATCAATTTAAAAAAATAGTGAAGTTTTGTAGTGCTTGACTGCGATCCCACCTGAGCGTAAGCAGTAATACAATCGTGATTGCATTCTTTCTTCTATCACACTATAGGTAAATCAAGATGAACGGTGAGAGATTAGGCACAGAATCAACGGCTTTACATACTTTTCTAATCACGAGGGTATCACACAATTAATTTCCAAACTCTAGGCTGCAGAGTATCTCTTAATGGAAAAACCCAATAGCAGCTGTAGCAACATCTATGGCACCATAATGAACTAAACCCCGGAATCCTGCATCGCGCAATTAGACTTCTTCTAGCGATTTGGACATATACAACCGCCTGAAATTATCTATCGGGCAGTTGCTCACGATAATAGACATGACACACATCAGGTCGGAGTCAATCTCTTTTTCACGGAGATTAGCGAGATTTTTTACTTTGTTCCGTATATTTCTAAATCTGTCGAACTTGAGAATCAAACCCAGGACACTACGCTTAACAGTCGCACTTGCAATCACAACCACCAAAGAAATGTACCAGGCCGCTCAAAAAGTTTTGCGAAAAAAAGTTTTTATGTAGCTGTACACTGGCCAGTTGTAATTATTTTAAAAGTTTGGTTATTTATTAAAAATACCATTGTTCGAATTTTGAATTTCTTTCGACATTTTCCGGGAGCTAAATCATATTATCGTGACTCATTTAAAAATGGATGCATTGAAAACATTTTCGTGCGATGATTTTCTACGATTTTTAAACCTGATGAGTCATTTGATCGACTTCAAATTGCTATTAAGGATGAAGGACCTTCAAAAGCAACCATCTACCACTAGTATAGCAAGTTCAAGCGCAGTCGTCTTACTTTTGGGGATGAACAAAGGAGCGGTCGTCTTACGACGGCTGTCATGGAAAAAAAGTGCTGGCAGTAAAAAAAAAATCAAGAAAACAGACAAATTACTTACGAAGAGATTCAGCATACACTGCAGACTGATACGGGAAGCGTTTTCAAGATTAACACTTCACCACCAGCACACACCACCACACAAAGACACGAGCTCCTTCGTGAGGAGGATAGTTTGCCACTGGATGCCTCACAACCTCACCGAAGCTCAGAAGCAGGCCCGTGTGGAGTGGTGCCATGATATGATTCAAAAATCTGAAGCAGAATTTGCAACTTTTTCACGCTCGAACTCCGAAACTGATTCCAATGAAACTTGGTGCAAGGTAGGCTATGTCCGGAAATAGCCGATAGGATAGTTTTTACAGGAAAACACAACGTTGGAAGGCCTTTAAGGTGGACCGATGACCTGATGAAAGTTGTGGGAATCCGATGGATGCGAGACGCACAGGATTGTTCATTGTGGCGACACTCGGGGGAGGCCTATGTCCAACAATTGACGTATATCGGCTGAAATGAGGACAATTTTCTATCATCACGCGGGTAAAGCCACTGGCAAGAGCAGTATATAATAAAATTTAGTATTCTGCGTTCAAAACAATGAACAGACAAACACATTCTTCAGCTTAATATTATTTAGGGAGCTCGAGCCCCGGTATGCAGGGAGCTCGAGCCCCGGTATGAAGGTTAGAAGGAACGGGGTGGGTTTTTAGTCAGTAAGAGTCTGACATTATCTCCCGATCCACCCAAGAGCCGGGGCTTTCATTGGATGATTTTGCACAGCATAAAAAAATAAAATAAGACAAAAACCTTTAAATTATTTGTTTATATAATTATATACTTATAGATGTCAAGGTCAGGCATCTATCAGTTCAATGGCTTTCTTAGATAAATTGTTACGTACTTACGACTTTACTCATACTTACATAATGAACTTAGTCATAGTCACACCTAGAGGTGGGGCAAATAGTATATTGACTTACTTTTATAAAATATCTTCAAAAATGTCGTCAGGATTGCGGCACCCTAGACCTGTAGAAGTAAATCTCCTTATTTTCATTCATAATGTAGGTACTTATTCCCTCGAGCGCCAGGGTTTATTGACCCGGAAAATTGCCGTGTTTACGTAAATCACCAATAAAATAAATTAATAATTAAAAAGTATATTTTTTTTTGGATTTTTCTAGGAAAAACAAATAATATAATAAATATGGAATAATATAATATAGAAACCAAAATTTTCGGCCAAATAAGTTTCGTACAGACGTGTCTACAAAACGAAAATTAAGCGTTTTTCAAGGTCTTCAAGTTGTACAGACGTATGTTATGTACAATCGGCGCTCGAAAGGTTAAAAAACCTCATTTTTAGTATATGTGAAACCTGAAACACACGTCTAGTATTTTTATATAAAGAATCTTTTTCTTCTTTTTTTCCTAGTAATTTCTGTCCCACTGCTGGGCATAGGCTTCCTCCCAAGTCCTTCCAAACATTCTTCTCTCGCGCCATCTCGAAACCAGTCCTCGTGATACGCGTCCAGATCATCTGACCACCTCTTTCTATGGCGACCTCGATGGCTCTTTCCCTCTGAAGAAACCCACTGCGTGGCGACACTTGCCCAGAAAATAAAGAATATATTTACATTTCGAAACTGTGTTATAAAAAATCACACAGTTATAAGCCCGTTATGGTACTAGGTTGGCGACATAAATACATGGTCACTGGGCCACTCGGGCGACTAAGGGGTTGTTTTGCTTCCGGGTCCAGCTGTGCACTGATACCTAATGCCCGCTATGACCTACAGTGACCTGTTTTGTACTTAGTGTCGGTGGTGTCCAAATTGTGACATTTTTGAATATTTTTGAGAAAAATATAACGAAGGTGTAATAATTATTGGAATCGATTCAGCTAGTTACTTAATCATGATTCTAAACAAACTATATTCAGGTTACAGATACAACAGTATATATACTAGCTTCTGCCAGCGGCTTAGCTTGTGTGAAAGTAGTTTTCTCTATACAAACTTTGAACCCTCGTTTCATTCCTTTAGGGGGTATATTTTGGAAAACCCTCCCTTAGTGCTCACCTTAGTCGTAAGTGGAAACCTTATTCCTAGTCCCAATAATTTCACCTATGCGCTGATTTGTCACTCATTCAGTTTTTTTTTTGTTAGCCTGTTCTGTCCTACTCATGGGCAAAGGCCTTCCTCCACTGCTTCCATCTTTTGCGCGCCCGGGCTTCTTCTTGCTAATTCTGGTGGAGTCTATCTAGTTCCTCGCGCCATCTAATTCGCGGGCTATCGCGACCCCGACGCACTGTTTCAGGGCACCAACTTTGTGCTACTTTGGCCCACAGTTTGTCGGGCATGCTGCAGACGTGACCTGTCTAGTCCCATTTCAGTTTGGCAGCCTTTTGAGCCACATCAACTACTTTAGTTTTGGAGCGCAGTATGGTGTTTCAAACTCGATTTAACACCTAGTATACTGCGCTCCATTGCTCGTTGGCAAACGTTAAGTTTTTTTAGGCTTCTGGATGTTAGTCATTTAGTTTATTCTTTTATATATGTTATGGACCGGGTGATTAATGCGGGCATTATAAATAATGTTCGAGTATTATGAATAATGTCTAGCTCTATTGGACCAAGTGATTAATTACTATCTTGTGGGTATTATTCGTTATTTCGAACTGGCAGAGTTTTAAGGTAGATAATAGACTCCTTGATATAATTAATCCAAATAAGAGTCTGATTATTTTAATGGTTTAATATTTAGTTTATTTTAAGTTAAATTACAAATCCAATAAAAAATGGTAATTAAATATGTTTGTATTAGTCTGCCCAAAAGGTGATGGGCCGTATGTATAATGCCCGGTCAATTTGATTATTTGAATAATTATTATCAATTCGCACTCTCATAATGGGCGTTTTTCATAATGACCGGGCATTATGTATAATGCCAAATTTATCATTTGGTCCGTAACATATATACAACATTAAGTGCAGTATATAATGCGAATCCCGAAACACGTGTCTAATATTTTTATATATAGGTGTGAATTTATGTTAAATATCAAACAAATATTAGAAAAAAAATACTGTATCTATACAATAATAACTAATAAACCACTCCACATAAGCGGTGACCGGTTGCAAATCAACGTCCCAACCAAGGTTACCTTGCTAGTTTCAATCCATATAGATAGCAGTTGTAATCTATGACCTTCAACGACCTTTATTTTTTATGGTTGGAAAAATCATGCATTGACATCCCCCGCCCTTGGGCGGAGCGGGAGATAGTGTCAGACTCTTACTGACTAAAAGACCCACCCCGTTCCTTCTAGTCTTCATACCGGGGCTCGAGCGCCCTGACCTTGGTTGGGAGGCGTGTTTTGCCAACCACCGAGCGTGTTGGCGCATGGTTTATATCCATGTAGCCGCAACACAAACTAAACTCTAACCAAGGCTAGTTTGATACAGTCTGGTCATTTATATTACATATTCAGCCCTTTTAATGTTCCCACTGCTGGGAACCAGGCCCCCTTCCTAGGAGAAGGAATGGACCGTAATCCACCACGCGGGCCCAGTGCGGGTTGGTGGAAGTCACCTGTCTTCGAATTTTTCTTCTCACGATGTTTTCCTTCACCGTTTTGAGAGCAGTGGTGATGAAATAAATTACACAAAGTAATGCGCCTGGCTGGCTTTAAACCCGCAACCTACTACTTGTAAGTCGCGACCGTTACCACTCGGCCAGCATTGCTCTAACCTCACCATCTAGTCACCCCTTTACTATTCCATATACTACTTTCCATCCTAAGAATCGAATCCAGGACTCCGAGGTCAAGAACATCGTAAAGATAAATAAACCGACAAGGCGTCCTCTCTCAGACTACCATATTGCTGTGACTAAATAAATTGAATACTTAATGAAATACCTAATTAAATATGGAGATTAGGAATACCTTTCTCCTGAGTCAGACAGACATCGAAGATATACTGAAAGCTTTATGTTTATGTGGAAATAACATGTTTACTGTGTGGACTTTGAAAGTGACTTTAAACTCAAAGTTTCTTCCCGTGGTAGTCAGTTAAGAAACTCAGACCTCATCTAGTAATTGACGGGAAAATTGACGAGTAAAAGTGTTATTAATAGCTATTTGCAAAATAAACATCACATACAAGGTGTAAGGGACAGCCCTCCACAAACTTTAATGGCTTGCTCAGTAGACGATACTGAACAACATTCCACAATTTATTTTTCAGGAAACGAAAAAAAAATTCGGCTTCTCCATACAAACTGTCCAATCAAGTTTATAATTTTGTATGGTGAGGCGGATTTTTTTTTTCCCCCTATCCAGTAACTTGGTTTTGAAGGTCAGATAGGTAGTCACTTTAAGTAAAAAACTGGAATTCAGTGTCATCAATTAGATTGAAAACCTCATTCCTTTCGACTGTCAAGTTCGCCACTGGACTCACTTTAAAAAAGGCCTCTGCATTTAGTTGAACTAAATAATAATATATATCGAAAGCAGTCGAAAGGTTAAAAACCTTACTGAAAAGCTTTACTAACGTAATATTCTCATCAAAATCGATTGATTGTTTATTTGATATATCAATCAATCTATGTAAATCTCGCGGTGAAACTGTTGGCACATCTATTTAGGTTCTTCAATGTTTCTTTGTGTAATTCTGAGCGATGTCTTTTTAGAAATTTTTTAAACTGTAAGACTCTTCTCTTATGTTACAATGATTATTCAAGCACTGAAATTTTACATAAATGCACTTAGGTAGCATTTTTATAAAAAAAAAAATGGAGCAAATAATATGAAAATCGACGCACCACACTGGAAACGCATTGGTATCTATGCACACAATACACTCTTGTAACGTATATCAGATTTAACAAGAATTTATCAAACTGTAACTAATTCTGAATATACTACCTGCTTCTAGTATGTGAGTGCATGTTCTAGAGAAGTAAAAAAAGAAACAAAGAAATAAGTTTTATAATATTTTTATATTACTTACAAATACACAAATTCAGTCGCTCATAAATTTTTTATGTAAATAAAATTTGAGACATTTCGCCTAAAACTAAACTTACTATTACGATCACAATTTTCCGCACTAAACACGCACAATTCACATTCACGCACTGTTTCCGAGACCCATGTTCATGGCATTCAATATGTCACCATTATCCGCATCTATTTCCCATGCGAACAGTCCTCCCAACTTGTTATTCCTCACGTATTTAGCTTTCTCGATCGTTGACCTCGCATCGTCATACGTGATAAGATCTCCTGTCTCCTTTCTGAACACGTAAGGTGCTTGAGCCACCTTATCATAATGGTACTCCCACTTTCCTTGTGCAATTTCATTAGCAATCTCTCTATAGTCTACCACTCCGTCCTGCCACGTACCCTTGACTGGTCCAGTAGCTACACCAGTAAATGGGTTGCCATCTTTGTAGCCATTGACTCCAGTCCAGCCTCGTCCATACATGGCAACACCAACGACGATCTTCTTTGGGCTGACTCCCTGAGCCAAGAGGAATCTGACACCGAAGTCAGTAGTGTAAGTCTCCTTAGGGTTCCATGCAGGTGCATGCAGAGCAGATTGGTGGCCAAGACTGTCGTTGGACCAAGCACCCTTGAAGTCGTAGCTCATCAAGAAGATATGGTCCATGTATTGCTGAGCAGCTTTGTAGTCTACAACCTGAATCTTGTCCCAACCAGAACTGATGGCAGAAGTGAGCTCGTATTTCTTTCCAGTCTTTGCAGACAGCTCATTCAACATAGCTCTTAATTCTTTCATCAGTTCGACGTATACCTGACCGTCTTCAGGACCGCCGAGGTCAGGGTTGGCTCCTTTACCACCAGGGAACTCCCAATCAATGTCAACACCATCGAAGAATTTCCAGGTCTCGAGGAAGTCCTTAACTGAGTCCACAAAGCGGGTTCGCTTTGTTTTGTCGGTGAAAAAGAAGAATGGATCAGCCAAGGTCCAGCCACCAATGGAGGGAAGGATCTTCAGGTCTGGTCTTGCCTGTTTCAACATCATCAGCTGTCCGAAATTACCCTTGTAAGGCTCGTTCCATGAACCCAGACCTTTCTGAGGTTTCTGAAGAGCAGCCCAAGGATCGTGGATGGAAACTTTGAAGTCTTCTCGGCCGCTGCAAGATCTTTGCAGAGCTTGAAAACTGCCTTCAATTTCTTTTAAACTGTCGTTGATGCCATCTCCACCACAAATTGGGATGAAACCGTAAAGAAGATGCGTTAGATTCGGGATAGGCACGCGGTCAACAGGGAACTTTCTTGGGTAAACACCCCATTCCACGAAGTATGCACCAACAACTTTTCCAGAAGTCTGCTTGAAGCGCTTGTTCCTCTCTCCAATGGAGTAGTCCAGAGGTGGTAGATGGCTGCCATCAGTATCTGCAACCACTATCTCAGTCGCATCGCTGTAGCTGCATCCCTCGGCGTTACAGAGTTCCACTTTCATTTGATAACGACCACCCTTCTTGACTTTGAAGGCAGCTGATGTGGCAGTACCGGAGCCTGACCAGAACTCCTTATCGTTCATCAGTACTCTGGCTTTAGTAGCTGGATCCCCGGACCAGACGTTCCACGTGACGGAGACATCCGCAGCATCTCTCTTAGTGACTAGCTGGTTGTATGCTGTCGCTGCTTGGTTGACTTCGACGATAGCAAAGGTGCGTTCTCCCCAGCCTAAGGACGGCTTTCCCGGAGGCCCGCACACGGCGACGGCGAGCAGCCCCGCGCTTACGACTAACGCCAACATCGGACGTCCCATAACCGGTTCTAAAAAAATAAATACGAAAAAATTAAACACAAACTTCTCATTTAAGAGCCGGGTCGGAACTGGAGTTGCATCTCAGTGGTATCTTTTATATACTGGCTGGTATAGTAGGCCAACCGCTACATGTGGGCCCGCATTGTATTGAATGCCGATATACAGTGATTTTGAGATACGTAATAATTATCATTAGCATAGATTTTTTATCCCGGTCAAGTCAGTAGGTCGGTCAAGGTGACCACAGTTTTTAATTGTTTGTTTCTTTTTATTAGTGTTTGTTTAGCCCTTTATGAGTAGAGAAAAGTTTTTTTTTTTTGTACCGTTAATGTTTTTGTTTGTAACTGTAATTTAGAGATAAGATTTAAAAGTAAGTATGCTAGGTTGTAATGATCATTGAAGGACTAGATAAAGAACATCATTAAAATACTCGAAATTCTTGACTACGAAATTATTATTTTTTTTCTAAGACGTGCAAGTTAATATGGTTGGATGTTATGTTTATCCTCTTAATAATAAACATGAGAAATTCTAAATTAGTTCAAAGCACGTGAGACAATTAACAATAATCTTGCAAGTAAAGCCACTAGAAAAGCTAGTTCAAAAAGATGTTAATGATGTTTAAAATCAGTGTCATTGGCGTCTCTTAATGAGTCATTATATTGTTTGTTATCATAAACTCTACTTTTATTTATAAATGGTAAAATGAAACCACTTTAATATCGGTCTTCGGTTTAATGGATAGAATGATTTGACTCTATGATTTATCTGATTTCTTCCAGGAAAGTTAGATGTAAATACTATATTGTCTTTGACCAAAAAGTATGTAGTTATGACATTTTTTTTTCTTTTGGTTTTGCATGGTTTGTGCATATAGCCAGTGTTGAGTTTGAAAGTACGAGTATTTAGATTCTGGTACAGAATAAAGTTAATATGTTTTTTTTTCTCCCATTCCAATGACAGGAGATTTTGGCTCAAAACTCTTGTGCATCCGCCAGCGTCGAGTTATTTCGGTTGGCGTTTGAAGACAAAGGTAGGGAAACATTTAACAGGAAAAGGAAAAGTAAAGGAATTTGGAACAACATGGATACAGGATCAAGAATGTATAAATATGTATTATATAGTTAGTACGTTATTATGTTATCCATAAGAATGCAGATATACACATACTTCCGCGATATAGAGCAAGAAGTTGGTAGAATCATTACAGTGTTGATTTGTTAGATTCGTTTCTCATAATAATTTTGTTTATTTGTACATCACGAATTTTTAATTAGTACAAATACTTAAAGGGCTTATTAGAATAGGTCTTGTTATTATATAAGTCTCAATAAATATTATACGTAATTCATAAACAGCAAACTTATTAGAGTTTGTTTATATCCCAAAATGTCACTCAATTTATGGAAATATTGTACAGGATTATGAATGAAAAACAATTATTTTCTAGTAGTGTTATGAATTACCAAGAAGGGATAAGTGGACAAAGGTGTTAACTACTATTTCGATTCTCTTGTAATATTTCTGCTGTTAGCACAATTGCAAATCTGAAATATATACTTGATTGACAGTTAAGACCTTTGCTAGCATCTGTAACTGTGTAACAAATTAGAATTGGGGTGATTTAAATCCATGGATCGATTTACCATCAGTTAAAACCTATGTTCATGCAAAAAAAGTCACATTTTTTAAATTACTTTTGACTACAGAAATATGATCACTAAAGGGTAGGGATGGACCCCTATTTTTTGTACTAATTAAAAAATAGTGGTGTATAAAATGTATATTTATTATTGTATTACTTTTCTATCTGTTTGTTTGCCATTAAGTTGCAGCTACCATGTTATCTTTCGGCACCACCCTAAGGTCGACTGTTAAAAAATGCCAAAGGTATTAGGTTCACCATACAATGGTGAACCTAATACACACAACACCATACAATGGAAAACAAGATTCAGCCAGGGGCCACGCTTGCGTGATAAAAGGACTTTCATACAAACTTCCGACCCCCGTTTTACCTCCTTCTGGATGGAGTTTCGTAAAATTCGTCCCTATACGGAACCTACCTGCCAAATTTCAAGTTTATAGTTTCTGATATTTCATGATTAATTAGTGAGTGGTATTTCGCTTTTATACAACGTGTAACATTAAATGTGCAAAACCTTTTTTTTTTTGGTGGGAAAAATCATGCATTGACATCCCCCGCCCTTGGGCGGAGCGGGAGATAGTGTTAGACTCTTACTGACTAAAAGACCCACCCCGTTCCTTCTAGCCTTCATACCGGAGCTCGAGCGCCCTTTTGGATAACCCTGGCCCCAGTAGGCTTCGACCCGGCTGGGTCCCTGCTGTTGCTGACAACTCCTTGAGGCGCGCGGGAAAAGTGCGCGCCGTCGACGACTTGGACTTGGTCCGGGCAGTTACCGGACGGCCGGACAGCGAGCTACCCATTGCTCACTGTCCGCAAGCCCGCGTCTACGTTGGCCGGAAATTGGGATTAGAATCCCGGCGACGGCGGCGGCGATAACGCCGTTGCCTGATGCGTTCGGCCTCCTCCTTTGCGAGCATTACTGCTTCGCAGAAGTCGGCGACCGCCTGCCACTCCTCCTCGCTCCGGACCATGGCCTCAACCAAGGCCCGGCGCGAGAGGTCTCCGCCGCCGATCGCCCCCACGAATGTGCAAAACCTCGGATACTCCAAATGATTTTTAATTCGTTATTCTGTTCAAACTATTTTCAGGTTTTGCGAATTTACCGTTACACTTTGTATTATAGAAGATAGACTAGTGCATTAAAAATAAATAAATATAATCAATAGTACAATGATTAATTTCAATATTTCCACTTCTTTTTTTTTACTTCCATTTGTCAATCAAGATGATATTTTTTTTTTTTTTTTTTTTTTTTAATTGAGATAAACTAGTGCTTGACTGCGATCCCACCTGATGGTAAGTAGCGATGCAATCTTTGATGGTGAGGCGCACTAGTTTATTAAGAGCCTATTCACTCTAGCCTTGAAGACACCCAAATTATAATCGGACGGGAAGACCGCAGAAGGCAGACTGTTCCAGTCCTTCGACGTACGCGGTATAAACGACGAGGCGAAACGCTTAGTCCGGACCGTAGAGGTTTCAACAACGTAAGGGTGAATATTCGCCGTACGTCGGGTTGTCCGATGGTAGAATTGCGATGGCGGAATCAAGTCATGCAATTCCTGCGCACACTCTCCAAAATGCATCCTGTAAAACACCGAAAGGCTGGCTACCCTACGCCTATGCTCAAGGCTTTGAAGGTTGGACTTAACCAAATCTGGATCACCAATTAGCCTCTTTGCACGCCTTTCCACCGAGTCCAAAGCTGCCAGGTGGCATTTTGCAGCACCAGCCCATATGTGACTGCAGTACTCCACACACGAACGGACCTGTGCTTTGTATAACATTAAAAGCTGTCCCGGTGTGAAGTACCGCCGGACCTTTGCAAGAACGACCTTTTTAATATACAAAACTATATAAATTTTACATTACAATATCTACAAGGATTCAAATTACGAATAATTCTCTCCAAAAATTCTTCCCCTTAATTACACCCGCATACAAAAACTGTAGGTATTCGCATATGTAAACAATTTAACAATATTGCACCTAGGCCGTCAATGTGACAGTGTTATGATCGAAGAATTTAAAAAGATAAGCGGTTTACTAATCAAGCATAGGCGCTAAATAACTTAGGATGTTTTGCAATAAAATTTTTGGGAATATAAACTTTATCTCATTACGTTAGGGTGTTAATTGTAATGATATTACTTGGTTCTAGATGTATAGGAGCTTTAACTAGTGGTAGAAACATTCATGGTCATGTCTTATCAGCTATACTTGCTTGTTCTGGCGTCTTTCCTCCAGTTTTTGGGAATAAAATGAATACCATACAGCAATATTTATTTTTCAATACACATACTCAAAAACCAGCTCTTATCCCGCCGTTTTTAGACACGCAATAGACTGTTGTGCACTAGTGCAAATACGTGCTGTAAGTTGCTGGTATTTCTCGGGTTATGATGGTATGTTGTTTAAGTAAAAAAAAGAAATAAAGGCACATTCACAAATGTAACCCGGAAAGCTGGTAAGATTGAGTCGGACATGTCTGCTGCATGTCAGATGAACTGTGGACTAAAAGATCCACTTCTTGGGTTCTATTAAATTGAAGGCGACATCACGACAAAAGACGAAAGTGGAGAGATGGACTTATTTCTTACCGGAGGGACTGGCCCGCAATGGCAGAAGACCGATGTCTGTGGAAGAGGAGGGCCATTTGCCCAGCAGTGGACCAAATAGATCAAGGGTGCTTTCAAATTAGCCGCAAAGTGCCTTGAATAACAAAGCAGCGTAAGAGGCAGTGCTGCAACCGCGCTGCCGTCGCGTGGCACTTATCGACTAGTTTGATGGTTTTGGTTTTTGACGTTCCAAATTCAAATCTCTTTATCCGAAATGTTTTTACAGGCACTTTTGAATTGTGAAAGTGTCGGTCAGTCAAAAAACAATTGAAGCTAAATTACCCAATACATTTAAAGTACTAAATTGCAGACTATTTTAAAATAACATTATAGGTACAGCTGGCTGAATGAAAACAATTTAAATAGTGTTAAAGAATTTCTTGAACACAAACAGTAATGTTAACACTATAATTTAGCATGCTTTCATTTTTAAGCAAAACATATTTGGACTCATTTGTATTGTAACACCTTTTGTTAATATGTTTTTTTGCAAATAAATACTATTGAATAATTAACGGTATTTCGATGAAATTTGGCATACCATGATGTTTTTTTTTTCGATTGAAAAAATCATCCAATGATAACCCCCGCTCTTGGGCGGAGCGGGAGATAGTGTCAGACTCTTACTGACTAAAAAACCCATCCCGTTCCTTCAAGCCTTCATACCGGGGCTCGAGCGCCCTTTCGGATAACCTTAGCCCCAGTAGGCTTCGCCGTGCGCACCGTCGACGACTTGGGCTTGGTCCCGACAGTTACCGGACGGCCGGACAGCGAGCTACCCATTGCTCACTGTCCGCAAGCCCGCGCGGTAGACCATGGCCTGGAATAGCACATAGAATATCTATTCCAGGAGTATGTTCTCTTCGCACAATTTTTTAATTAGATAAACAGGGTTATTTGCAAAACACTGGCAACCTCTCAGGAGTACATTACTAACATCATAAACTGTTGTTGTGTTGTTGTTGTTGTGAGTTGTGGTTTGTTGTGTTGTTGTTGTGTGTTGTTCTGTTGTGTGTTATTGTCTGTGATGGTGTGTTGTTGTGTGTTGATCTTTGTTCTATGACTTTTAAATCTGTATCAATATTTTAGTTCATCAGATTTTCTTACAAAAATAAAAATACCTACTTACAAATACCGGCACGACTCTTGAGCGCTCGTCAAAAGAATCAGGATCAATTTGCGCATCGTACACATCGTCGAGCCAATCACTGTAACTACAAAGGTGTAGAGACCCACTCTCTCTCTTTAGTAGAGACCCAATATTTCACTTCTCATTCAAGTCTGCGCGATTTCAAGTTCAAATCAGCACTCAAGATCCGTGCCAGTATTTGTACGTTTGAAGCATCAGTCTTTCCATCAGCATTCCTGTGGCCCTAGAATCCAAAGGGCAACTGAAGAGCACAAGTGGTTTTTAGTCAGTAAATAGCTGGAGAAGACTTTGATGACTTTTCACCTAATTGGTATTTTTGTAAATTGAACGTTCTAAATATTACGAAGTCTATGCGAAGCAAGCGATAGCACAATAGGGGAGGGTAGTGGAGATCGGGCGGCGGGTGTTTGATGCGTTTGCGTCGCGACATACAGACGTAGGTAGGTATAAAAAAATATAGAGTCAAAATGTGTTAGATAGAACAACGAAATCTTGAAGGTTTGTTTTTGGTAATTGAATTATGTTTTGTAAAAAGTCATAGAACAAAAGTTTTTGATGTTAGTTTATGATGTTAGTAACCTTGTAGGAAGGGTATACCTAATCAAGCTAGTAGAAATCTAAATTGATTAAGTATAGTCTACTATCTGATTATGATTACTATATAATATACTAAGTAATCTTAGTAAGTGCCTAATTAGTTTAGTTTTAGTATCTAGGCGTGTTCATGGGTGGAACCACTGAATCAGAGAACTTAGGCATCATCAGGCTAGGGTGTCAGATAATCAGAGTGTCTTGCATGTTCTTCTCCATAAAGATTTACGCTTTGGAATGTGCAATAGTAACATTTTTCTGACTGCTTTTTTGACACTTCAAAAGTGTCTTAAAATGGTTTACTTGAAATTAAATGCTTTGATTCTTTGGTCAGAAACGCGTAGCCAAAGATTCAGCAAATTATCTCGAATTCAATTTTCCTTATTTTCATTCTGCTTCGAGAATCCAGAAGTGATTGTAGTGAGAGAAATCTTTTAATCTCTGGAGTATGTTTCACTGGTATAGATGATTTCCTACTTTTTGAAAAAGGATATATTTTTTTTATATTAACAAAATCACAGTTATTGTACCTATAGATTTTAATTTAGAGTGAAACTTTTGTTCATTCTACTCTAATATTATAAAGATGAAAAGTGCCACAAAAAAAAGCTAGAAGCGGCCACAAAAAAAGCTAGAAGCGGCCACAAAAAAAGCTAGAAGCGGCCACAAAAAAGCTAGAAGCGGCCACCAAAAAAAGCTGAAGTGCGCGACTGCTTGTGACCGGAGAAGCTGGAAGCGGCTTCTAGCTTTTTTGTGGAGACACCACCGCACACGAGCCACAAAAAAAGCCGCCACAAAACGAAAAGCTTCTTTTGCTTCAAGCGAAGCAACTTTTTTGTGGCCCGTGTGCACACCTGTATGTGAGTGTATGTGCGTATGTTTATTATTCCTTCACACACCAACGGCCTAAGACATTCAAAATCAAAATCAAAATCATTTATTTCAAATAGATCATTTGCAGGCACTTTTGAATAGTCAAATGTTGGTCTGTCCAAGAAAAGTGAAGCTAAATTGCACGTTCCAATACGTAGGTCTCTATGGAGACGAACGTGCAAGAAACTCCATGGATACTCTTTTTAAAATATATTATGAGTTACATAGATTTTGGTTACATATTTCTTGTCGCTTCTAATATGTGATAAAAAATAATTAATATATTACATTAAAATGAAGTTTTCTTTAAGAAAAACAGACTCTATTTTCACGTGCTAGTTCCTATAAAAACAAAAAACTCAACACCTCTAACCAACCAGGATTTGGAACCCAAAACCCCACGCAACAATAAAACTTTCAACCACTACACTACCGAACTACTGATTAAGTTATTAGCAATTTAAGTTAGTTATTTGGTTTGTGTGTTCCATGTGATGAGGGTCACGGGGTGACAGGGACATTTCTTGCAATCCGTAGCGGTTAAGACTGCCTTCCACACTGAGAGATGCGAGGCAGCTAAGCCGGGAAGCTAAGATTTTTATACTATATACTATACTTTTATACACAAACTTTAAGGGCTTGCTCAGTAGACGAAACTGAACAACCTTCCACAATTTTTTTTATTCAGAAGAAAAAAAAAATCAGCCTCACCATACAAAATGATAAAATTAATTGGCCGTAAAATGGTAAATACCGTTTGATTATAATCTTTCGTGAGATAGTAAACTATTGAAAGATTATGAACCGTACAATTTAACGCATTATTTTTGGATAGATTATAATCTATCGAAGTGAAACTGTTAAATCACAGTCTATCGCGCGCTAAATTGTCAACTATTCGAAAGCTGTCACTGATTGGTCGGTCTTATAGTAAGCCGTTCAGTGCTGGCTATCTTCAGTGACTATCACTAATTTATTTATCATTCAAACTACACTTCTTTGGTAAATCTGAGATTCATTTTACTTCCACAACTATTTCCTAGATAGCTAATTCTAAAGCTATTAGTTATTTTCAACACGAAAACAAATTAAAATCCCTTAAACATTATTTGTTTTCATTCGACAACAACGAATTAACAAACAAAACCATTCAGCGCTGGAGATGCGTTCCGTTCTATATCGTTTCACAATTTAACAGTTTCACTTCGACAGATTATAATCTACCGAAAAATAATGCGTTAACTTGTAAGCAGTATGTTCCGTTTCACAATCTTAACGGAACATACTGCTTACGAGTGACAACGGATTGTCATACTTTTACTGACTACAATAAAATCTGACACTTCTTTTCACTCCACCCAGAGCAGCAGAAATCTGATAAGCTAGCATTCCAAAAAAGACTAAACTCTATGTCTTCTTCTTCTTCCTGCCCTTATCCCATATTAATTGGAGTCGGTGCAACACGTTTTCTTCTTCCATTCTGTCCTGTCACCCGTCAAACTATCACTAACCCCTTACTTAACTCAGACTAAACTCTATGTAAACAAGAAAAAATCTCAGTTATGTGAGCTAACTGTTTTTTGGTGGGAAAATCATATAATGTCATCCGCTCCTGGGCAGAGCGAGAGGGCGTGTCAGACTTTTACTGACTAAAAACCCACTCCTGTTCCTTGGTTGTCTTCCTTTCAGATACAGACCCTTGGCTCCAGTAGGCTTCGACACTGCTAGGCCCCTACATTTTGCTGATTTGGGCTCGTCAGACGGATGTGAGCTAAGTTAAGTAGTAAGTGACACTTTTGTGATCGATTATTTTTTCTTTGTATAAAATTACTTTGAACTGACGTAAGTGAATTATTGATAAATCTGATGAGAAAATAAAGTTCTTAAACCAGAAGATCGCTTAGCTCTCGTTTGGAAACCGGCTTAAGGTTAAGTTGATAGAGCGCGGTCAGGGGCCTGTCAGGGGTCAATGTCAGAGTAGAGTTGTGGATCGACAACACTTATACGACCTGACTTTTATTACACGAATACTGTAAAGGCAAAAGTTTGTTTATGTCCGCTTTCTGGAGTTTTGGAGGGGCGGGATGTTGCTACACAGTTCCCGTCTCTGTTCCAAAGTTCTCTATATCTTTTTCGATCTCTCGGTATGTAATGGATGGTCATCCATCCATGGATATCAGGAGTCGCAGGGTGAGGAGTCCGGGCACCGCAGGCGTCTCATTGCGAGTGACCAAGCCCGAGTTATCGATGGCGCGTTGTGTTCTAGGCGCGCGTCAAATAGACACCTCTACGCCCCTACTGTTTTGCTGACTTCAACAAAACTTGGTGCCGAGTGGTAACGGCTTCAAATAACGAGTTGTAGGTCACGGGTTCAAACCCTACCTGGCTGCTCAAAACGGTGAGGGAAAACATCGTGAGGAAACCGGCATGTCCTAGAACCAAAAATTCGAAATGTGACATCCACCAACCCGCACTGGACCCGCGTGGTGGATTACGTCCCATTCCCTCTCCTAGAGGAGGAGGCGTGAGTTCCAGCAGTGGGAACATTAAAAATGCTGATTATGCTATTATGCAACAAAACTTGATTGGGCCCAGCAGGTCCAGTGCCCGCTAGGGCCACGGAGAATATCAACAGAAATCAGATATCAGAAACGTTTATTTCAAATATACCAGTTACAGGCACTTTTGAATTGTCAAAATGTCGGTCAGTCAAACAAGTGAAGCTAAATTGCAACAGATGAAGAACACAGATGTAGTTTTAGTCGGTCGGTAAGTCTAATACTTCCTCTCGCTCCACCCAAGAGCAGGAACAGTCATTGGATGATTTTTTACCACCACATCATCACTTACCATCAGGTGAGATAGTGGTCAAACGCGAGCATATCAATAATAAAAAATAAAAAAAACCTAAAAAAAACGCGTTAAACAAAGAAAAAAAACATAATTAAAGACTGTCACAAATTAGGTCAAAACCATTTATAAATGCTTATTGCTTGTCAATGAGTAACTAACAAACTGAGTCACAGAACCAAATTCATATTTCAATTAGTCATAGTAAACAATAACGATTAAAGAAGGAAAATAAATGTTTAGTTATTTATGGACATATGTAATTAGTTCAACGCCCTTTTTTTCTTCTACGCTATAAGGTCTATCCATCGACTTCTATTACTATATTCTAGTGATTTGGATCGATGTGTGTATCCAATTAATAATAATAATTTATTCATACATAATCCTAATAAAGATAGAGCGAAATATACAATTACTATATTGACATAATCCTTTTCCGTGATTAGGCTATGTGATAGAGCATGCAGTAAACCGTGTGCCTTCTGACACCTAAACTAGGACATACATCCTGTATCTCAGGTTTCAGCATTCCTTACTGACTATTCCCAAAATGCAGCTTACATTTAAAGTTTTGAATCTAGTTGAATTAAAATAAATTGAATTGAATTTAAATCCAATTACATTGCAATAAAAAAAATGAGTTATTCACACTGGCTCGCGTGGTGAATTACTGGTCCTCCTCACCTCGAGATGAGGTTTGAGTCCCAGCTGTGGGAACACTAGCTGATTATAATACTCGTTTTTATTTTTTCTATACATTTTTAAATATTTCAGTGCACCAAATCCCATGAACCGTTTGAGCGTGAAGAATTAACAAACATACAAATAAACTTATGCTTTTTTTATATAAGTATGATATAGGTACCGGCACGAATCTTGAGCGCTCGGCGTCAAAGTGCGCTTGCGCATTCCATACATTAGCGAGCCAATCGTCGTCGTTGTTAGATACATGCAGCAAGCGCAGAGAACGAATCACGAGTGACGTCTATGACACGATGGCACGGCGAGCCAATCACTGACACTCCCCGCCCCCGCATCTCACTTCGTACCATTAAAGAGACCGAATATTTGACTTCTGCGCAACTTGAAGCCAGCGCTCAAAATCCGTGCCGGTATCTATACTGACACACTCCCCGAAATGTACTTCTGTAATAATGTAATGTACACCTGTACTTCTGTCTGACCCTTTATAGGACTCAGGCGTGATGTTTTGAATAATAGTAATATTCCACAACTATCACACAACGTTATCTAGTCCCAAAGTACCTAAGTAGAGTTTGTGCTATGACTGCTATGAGTACTAGACAACTGATAAATAGCATCCAGACAGAGAACAAATGATCGTGCTCATTACACAAACATTTGTCTTGGGTGGGAATCGAACCCACGAACTCTAGCACATCAGTCAGGGCCGCTAACGACAAAACCAACAAGCCCATCGAATGTATGTTAAAGATTAAGGCTGTGGTCAAGTTCTGAGTCAACCTGTTGCTCATAAAATGGCTTCAAGCAGACATTTTGACCTAATTTAACAATGACTCAGTAAGATAATGTCTTTTCCCTTCGTTTGTTGACGACAAACAAAAAATAACGTTTGCTTTACTCTCCTCGTTAAAAGGTTTTCCCTTTTTGTCGCAATGTTTTTTCTTTTAAAGAATTTGCATTTTCTTTTCTTTATTTTTCATTATTAAATAATTAAGGTCGCCTTCAGATATTTCTTTCTTTAAATAATAATAACTTTCTTATATTTGAGACGGGCTTGCTGAAATGTTTTTTTTTTTTTTTGTTTTTGTTTTCAGCCAGATCTTTTGAAAGGCTTGTTTTTGGGGTTGCGTAACCAAAGGGTAGAACCGGGGACTCTATTGCTATTATCTACTCAACTGGAATGATCTATCGTTGATTTCATAATTGTTGATTTGGACATGTTTTGGTAATCTACTAATATAATGGCGTCATTATGACTTTCCGATGGTCAACCACTGACACTCCATTGAAAGAAATGGCATAGAATGGTAATCTCGTACATAATGACAAATGAATATCTGACGTATGCGGTAATCTGCAAGAATTTTGACAGTTCCTTTGATCAGTGACCTACCATTACGACGTCATTGCGCAATTAGTGCTTTTAATAAGCTCGGTATTGTCATTCTACCACAATTCTATTACAAGACCATTGACCGATCTATGATCGATCATTATGAATTAGCAGATTACAAACTTTTAGCAAAATGACAATGGGATCGTGTTAGAATGACGGATTTATAAAAATAGCAGATTTAGGCCTCTGTTAGTCTGTCTGTCACCAAGCTGTATTAGTTAAACAGTTAAAATTGTCACATAAGATATATTTTTGTTGCCGATATAACAACTAATACTAAAAACAGAATAAAATAATTATTTATGTGGGGCTACTATATAGGGTGACTGGTAATTAGTGTACGATACTTAAACACGTGATTGTGCTCATGATAACAAACAACTTTTACTATGGGAACAAATCGGAAATCGCGAAAAAAAATCAGCTGTTCAGTACATTTATGTTTGCCTAATGTACTGAACAGCTGATATTTTTTTCGCGATTTCGGCTTTGCTCCCATAATAATAATTGTTTGTTATCATGAGCACAATCACGTGTTTAAGTATTGTACACTAATTGCCCGTCACCCTATATAACAATTGTGATTTTTTTGCCATTTTTTGCTAACGGACGCCCGGATTGGACGAAACCCTTCGTGTGAGAGTCTAACTCGCTCTTCACTTGTTTTTTTTTTGTGCGTTTGTTTTGCAATTTAAAATTTGAAGGCTATTTTATTAAATTCGATCAAAATAATACACTTCAAAATAATATTTTTATCTCTACACAATAACAAACGTCAATGTTTTAAAAATTTCAACAACAACTTTTGTTCACACATTAATTCACAGTTCTAAATACCACGAAAACCCATTCGCAAAACCCGTCAACAATATCCATAAACAAAAAATATCTAGGCCAATCACTAATCCAAATCCATACAAAACAATGCATCGTCAGGATTAACAAAAAAAAAACTGTCACATTTTTTACTGCTGGCAACATTTGCATACAATGCTGAAGCTTAATAATCTGTGGCCGATTTTAGGGTTATTGACCTTTTTTTGGCGACTACGTACCGGAAGACGTAGCGTTGGAAGGATGACCTGGTAAGGATTGCGGGAATCCGATGGATACGAGACGCACAGGACCGCTTGTTGTGGCGACACTTGGGGGAGGCCTATGTCTAATAGTGGACGTCTTTCAGCTGAAATGATGATGATCATGATGATCGACCTTTTTTTAGGTGGTAAGGTGGTTCATCTAATGACATCTCCCGCTCTTGGGCGAAGCGAGATGGCGTGTCAGACTTTTACTGACTAAAAACCCACTCCTGTTCCTTTGCCATCGTTCCCGGGGATTTCTTTCGCATCATCCACGGCCCCAGTAGGCTTCGACCCTGCTGGGCCCCTGCGGTTGCTGACATCTCCTTGAGACCGACCGTCGATGAGTTCGGCTCGGTCCGGACGGTTACTGTGTTTATCCCTAGCCAAGTTGATAATCTACAATCGTTAACGCTAATAGAAAACTTCAAATGTACGGGAATAACGTCACCTCAACGCTCAGACCAAAAGGATAGGGAGCGAGGCTAACTCGAGGCGTTCGACGCAAGAGAAATGGTTGTAACTTGGCTATGGGGGCAGATGGCAGTTGGGGCCGAAAGGTTCTGGAGTGGCGACCGCGTACCAGAAGACGCAGACCTGATGGTTGACCGATGACCTGATGAAGGTTGCGGGAACGGCAGGATCGTTCATTGTGGCGACACTTGGGGGAGGCCTATGTACAACAGTGGACGCCTATCGGCTAATATGATGGCTAGGGAGGCAGGACAAACCCATTGCTCGCCGTCCGCAAACCCGAGCTTACGGTGGCCGGAAATCGGGATCGGAATCCCGGCGGCTGGGGCGCGAAGGCCAATGCCTTGCGGAGGGTTATTGACCTGGCGTATAGAGGTTATTGCGAAGTGCAAGGCTAAGGTTGGGCCGAGTACACACAGCCGGAATGTTTTTGTATGCTATACTGTTGCATAAGTTATTATGACCGGTTAGAATGCGAAATAAATGGTGATCCTTGTCGCATTTTGTTTTATTTGGGAACGAAATTTTTATTTTCGTTTGGAATTTTAAAAAGAAATGTAACATGAGAATGTTTGTAAAATTCACGTGG
Organism: Mythimna albipuncta; assembly: GCA_929112965.1. Classification (NCBI taxonomy): domain Eukaryota; kingdom Metazoa; phylum Arthropoda; class Insecta; order Lepidoptera; family Noctuidae; genus Mythimna; species Mythimna albipuncta. The sequence continues at coordinate 17,390,696 of OV815979.1, read as the reverse complement.
AATGTGGTGATTATAAAGTTAGTTAACACGGTAAGTAAAATTGCGGGAGAAAATTTGTAACACAAACCAATTTTTTTTTAAAGTTACTTGTATGCTTAGGGTCTTCGGGCTTTGTTCGGACTATTTAGTATGGTTGATGTGAAGTTTGGTAGGGTATATAATTATAGTAGGGTAGAGTAGAGTGTAAGAGTAGTGTAGAGTAGTGGAGAATAGGGTAGAGTAGGATAGGGTAGGGTAGAGTAGGGTAGGGTAGGGTAGGGTAGAGTAGAGTAGAGTAAAGTAGGGTAGAATAGGGTAGAGTAGGATAGGGTAGGGTAGAGTAGGATAGGGTAGGGTAGAGTAGGGTAGAGTAGGGTAGAATAGGGTAGAGTAGGATAGAGTAGGGTAGAGTAGGATATAGTAGGGTGGAGTAGGGAAGAGCGGGAGCGAAGCCGCGCGGGCAAGAAGTATATTATATAAAAGGAGAAACTAACTGACTGACGTATCAACGCAGAACCCAAACTACTGGAACTAGGTGCATGAAATTTTATACTTGTTTTCCTTTTTTGACAAGCTAGCACTAAGAGAGAATTATCCAAAATTAACCCTCTAAGGGAATGAAACACGGATCCAAAGTTTGTATAAAGAAACCCGTTTTCACGCGAGCGAATCCGCTGGCAGAAGCTAGTTGTCTATACTTATCTATACTTTTTTTTTCTGACTCACTAACTCATCAACGTCCAGCCCAAACCCTGTCAGATTCAATTAGTGTAGTGGTAGACCAAGGCGAAGGTGGAGAGATGAGCGAAGACAGACGTGTGGAAAAGAGTAAGGCCTTCACCCAGAAAGCCATTGCTGTCCCATTGGACTTAGAGGGCTAAATAGATTAGAATTACTGCTCACCATTTTTTTTTTTAGTGGAGAAATCATCTAATGACAACCCCCGCTCTTGGGCGGAAACGGAGATAGTGTCAGACTCTTACTGACTAAAAACCCACCCCGATCCTTCGTGCCTTCATACCGGAGCTGAGCTACTCTTTCGAAACTAACCCTGGCCTCAGTAGGCTTCGACCCAGCTGGGCCCCTACTGTTTTTTTTTGAAACACTAGTTTCTGGAAATTATATTATAATTTCATCGTTTAAAAACATTTTTTTTTTGCTATCCCACCCGATGGCAAGTAAAGCATTTTCTTTATTTTTTTTTAATTTATAAGTACATTATTAAGGCCTCATACAAACGCACGCAAAAATAGAAGATTTTTAGTGGTTTTTTCTGAATTCATTATAGTTTCCATGTGTTGATTACAATGTAAACTTAGATGATAGCCACAAGATATCTGTGTTTCCGAAATATCTGGAGAAACATGTGTAATAATGCCATAAACACGTCAGAGCGGTTTTATGAAAATGTATCTTTGGTTAGCCGCTCTTAATTAAGGGCCAAGCGCCCGAAAAGTGCCATAAAACAGTGATTTTCTGAGGCCTACTCCTTCGTAACGGCTAGGTCAATTGGTTTGAAAAAAATGTATGTTTATTATAGATTCATGAACAATAATATTAAGATTTTTTCGTGCAATTAATACTTATGTCAAAAAAAAAAATTAGCAATTTCGCAACTTTTTACAACTTTTCCCTACTCCTTCGAAACGGCTTGGACCTTTAGAAACATTTTTACACATAAAAATTGGTGGTTAAATATTCTTCAAAGTGAACATTGCATATGTAAATCAATCAATATCTCGCAGAGAAAATGGATTAAAAGCGCTTTCCGGGCGCAGCTGGCCGCAAATAAATGCACAGATTTGCGTACTGCCGCCTAGGCGAGTGCGAGAGTTGCGTTCACATAATTTCGGCCAGATGGTTCATGGGACTATACCCCTTAATGATCAAGGTCAATATTTAAAATAAAGCAGTCTTTTTAATAGAATTATTTAAATTGAGTGAATAAATAAAGTCACTAGCTTTCAAATATTCACTGAAGACTGGTTATTTTAATGTCCGATTTAAAGTATAACTTTTATCTGGAAATACTACTTTCCATTTTAAACTATGACTTTAAATTATCATGAAATTCTCGTAAATAACAGCTTATAATGTCTTATTTTTTTTTAATATAAAGTTTATTTGAACTAATTCGTGTTCTTGCACCATTTTAAACTACTTTCGATTTTTGACTAATTTATGTTAAGAATGGAGGGTGGCCTTTGCCCAGCAGTGGGAAAATATAGGCTAGCTATAATAATAACCTGACCCTTTTCCCGATACCGGTAGGCTATATTTTTTATTTTTTATTTTTTACAATTAAAAAAAAATATTATTACAGTCTTTTGGGCACATTACTAGTCGACAACGACGTGGAAGAGCTTTTTAACTATTTTTACTCTCACGCGGGCGAAACCACTGGCAATACCTAGTCTTCTATAGGCGAAAATATGACAGTGTGTTTGTGTATGTATATTTTTTCTTCAAGCCCGTACGGCTGACCATGTTATACTGTTAGGACCTAGACCAAGACGTTTAAAGTAAGATTGTTTTAATCTTGTTTCTGTTTGGGTAAGAGACAGAGCTATACAGGTTGTCTAGCGCCATCTCTTACCCTGAAACAAGATAAAAACAATCCTACTTTGAACGTCATGGTGTAACCTCGCATGTCCACGAATAGGAAACTTTTTATATTTTGTTTATTCTCTTAGGATTATTACTATCACGCAAGCGAAGCCACGTGCAGTAGCTAGTTCGAAATAAATGCTTTGATTTGATTTGATTGACTTAAAAGCTCTCAACAATAATGCGAAAAGTGTGTTTCAAAAATTTTCATAACTTTTTCGGTGACAAAAATAAACCCCAGTACACTCCGATCCAAAACACGGACGCCAGCAGAGTGTTAGTGCTACATTAATAATTCTAACTGCAAATGGAATTTAACGGCAGGATTAAGTATGTTAACCTTTGCTCCGCGCGAAATGTAAGCGATGCATTGTTTTGCACATTAGTTCGTTTTAGGGTTGACGGACCAACAGTTCTACTACGAGCTTAAGAGCTTGTGATCCATTTTACGACCTAAAATGAATTTATTTATTTATTTAAGGATCACCAACGAGTGTTACAAAATAAAATAAAAACTTAAGAAATAGAAATTGCTACAAGTAACCAAATCAAATCAAATCAAAGCATTTATTTCAAATAGACCATTTACAGGCACTTTTGAATAGTCAAATGTCGGTCAGTCCAAGAAAAGTGAAGCTAAATTGCACGTTCCAAAGAGTAGGTCTCTATGGAGAAGAACGTGCAAGAAACTCCATGGACACTCTTTTAAATCATATTATGTGTTACATATAATGCTTGGTTACATATTAATTGTTGCTTCTATCATGTGAGCACAATGTCGATAATGAAATAAAAATGTAAAATAATTAAAAAATAGAAACTGAATTAAGCTACTGGCAGCTAAGAGATGACCAGTCCCATCTGACGGCACCCGTTCACGAGCATGACGCGTGCATCAGCCCCACTCAGCTCAACCATTTTGAAGGGAACTGAACGACCCAATAACACGTGCCACCAACAGCGAGACATTTGAGTGAGCATGACAAACTCTCAACTGTCATGCTCGTAATGTCAAAAAAAAAAAAAGTTGTAACCTAATAAAAATGCTCCATGGTGCTTCACATTCACAAACTTGGAAAAAGTGCTTCTACATTATACAATGCAATTGTGTCTTTCAAATTAAAAAATAATAATATTAGTTTCCAACTAATTAGTACGCCCTAGTGGTAGTGGAGCTGGACCAGCATTGAGCCAAGCATTTTTATCTTGAATATAATCCTCCAACTTATAATATGCTTGCCTGCATAGTGTGCGTTTAATACAAGATTTAAATTTCGTTTCATTGAGTTTTAATATTTGGGGAGGTATTTTATTATAACATTTCAAACAGTACCCCATGAAAGAAGAGGCCACTTTAGCCAGTCTGAAACCTGGTTGAACTAATTGATCCCTATTTCTTGTACCATAATTATGTCTATCGCCTCTTTTGCTAAAAAGATGAAGATTTTTTCTAACATACATTATGTTTTCATAGATATATTGACAAGGTACTGTCATTATGTTAATATCTTTAAACAGTTCCCTTAAAGAATCGCACCGGCGGAGATTGTAAATCGCTCTGATGGCTCTTTTCTGTAATAAACCTGGTCCTATAATGAACACTCGATTATAGCCAACCACTGCTTATGCATAAATGAGTGAGCATGGCTTTAAATAATTATGAAAATATTAGATAATAAAAGTAATGTCAAAATTAAACTTGATTACAATACTTATGTCAAACTAATTATAATAGAATTGGAATTAATACATTACGGATAAATTAAATTTAAAAAATAAATAAAATAAAAATGAAATTAAATGATAAGTCATAAAATAAATAAATTGAATTGTTCGATTGATAGAGCTACACATCACTAATTTAAAATTAGCACAAATACTTAAATTTAAGTAAATATTCGTAAACAACAAAAGTTATTAGCGTTTGTTTTTATATCCTGAAATGTCACTCAATTTATGGAAATATTGTACAGGCTATTGATTGAATATAATGTTACGCCACTAAACGTGAACACGCCATATCTCCGAGAAAATAGCAAATAGCACATAATAATTAAAACGCATTGCTGTTCGAAAGGTCTAGAATGGTTGGACGAAGACAGACTTGGAAAAATCTCGAAACATCCACAACATACCTACAAACAGTAGTAGGCATATATCTAACTGATAAGGGAAATTCTACTCTCCGACGTTAACAATAGAGTCGAAATTCGCATGAACGTGACTCTTATTATTACGAGAAATAAAAATGATTTATGACTTCGAGAAGCAATTCAATTGTTCTGGAATTCTGGATAGATCCGGGGACGTCGGTATCTAGAATTTTCTTGGCTCCGCATATAAATACGGGCCCCCGGCCGGAAGCGAGTCAGTTGTGATTTCGACTGCGATCAAGAGCGAACTACCCTAGTACTCGAAGTGATTTTTATCAACGACTAAAGCGATAGTGTAACGGTACTCTAGTGTTAATTGCGATTCGGATTAATGTTGACTGGACTAATTTGTTATTGTTTGTGGCGAATAAAGTTGTCTGTCAGTAAATCGGCATTTGATTACCCACGGACGTAACAATAATATTTATTATTTATCTACACTAATATAATAGAGGTAGGGAAGGCCTTTAGTATGGGACGCTACTTGTGTCCATACTCTTGCGCCTTCACATCTTCCTAGCTCGTCACGTCGAGAGAGAACCTCAAGCGGCGGAAATATAACAACCTTGTTGGAAGTTATATTTTCGAACCGTTTGGGGTTGAAACTCATGGATCGTGGGGTCCGAGTGCTCACAAGTTGTTTAAAAATCTGTCGAAACGTCTAGTTGAGACTTCGCGTGACCCAAGGGCTGACTTTTACCTCGGACAGAGGATAAGCACTGCCATACAGCATGGCAATGCCGCCAGCCTTTTGGGCACATTACCAGTCGACAGCGATGTGGAAGAGTTTTTTGACGTCATATTTTAGTTAGTTGTAATTAGCGTAGGGTCTTATTATTATATTTTTTTTTTTATAATTTACTGTAATTAGATATAGTTTTTAGTTGTGTATGTAATAAGTTAAATTGATTTAAATAAAAAAAAAGATAAACAATAGAGAGGTAACGTTTGTTTTTGTTTTTTTGTTAGTAGGAGGTAATCTCTGGAAGTACTGGGGTGCTATTCTCTAAGAAAACAGCCTTGATCTCAGCGCTGGCACAGCGACGAGTCGTGAGCGCAGTACATTGAATTAACAACCCAATGCCCCTTTACATTGGATGGTATGGTGTAGCGCTCCATGTTGGAGACTGAACAAACTAATTCCATACTTGGTTGTCTTTGATGTATGAGCTATAGAGTAATTTAATTACAGTCACTGTCTATGAGTCCCCGTGTTCTATATGAGAGTGTCTCTATGGTCTTGCTGACATCTCTTTGAGGCGATCGTGGAACACAAGTCGGGTACGGTACGGACATTTAGCGGACGGCTGGACGGCGAGTTACCTATTGCTTGTCGTCCGCAAGCCAACGCCTAAGGTGGTCTTTGATAAACTGTGTGTTGTAACTATCTTGATATGGCAAAGGATTTCAAGTTATTATATTATGGATGGAATACATTGCATGCTCTAATAATCTACGAGGAAGACAAAAACGCTTATACCAGTAAAAACACAAGATTTACCTGTATGTTTACTGGTCTTTCGGCCACAAAACTGGAGTTAAGTATGGCAAATATGGACTGTGATATCGATACTTATAATACGTAAAACGTTCAAACGTAAAATTCAGAACTACTACTTGAAGTTCTCTCAACCAATTCGGTCTTCGTCAGAATTGTTATTAAGTTCTCTTAATGATTTGATATTTTTCTTAGTATTTATTAAGCTATTATTTTAGTTTAACCTTTCGAATGTCTTAAGTTACACTGTCCGACATAAGGTAATTGTCTTTCTATTGTGTTTCTAATTACGACATTCAAAGAGTTAAATATGTATTTTATTATATTTTAATTATATCATCATCAGCGTTTTTAATGTTCCCACTGCTGGGACTCAGGCCTCTTCTCTAGGAGAGGGCCGTAATTCACCAAGCGGGCCCAGTACGGGTTGGTGAATGTCACATATCTGCGAATTTTTGGTTCTAGAACAAAATATAGTAATAGTGGTAATCTTAGGTTTTAGATTATCTTTTCCTTGTCCTGATGATTTCTTTCTTCCATTTTTCTTTTTAATTTTTCCGTGTGAAGTTGTGGAATATTATTATATTTTATGTTAATTTTCAGAAACTACCAACCCTGTTTATTTCAAGCCGTGTTAGAGATTACAATTTGTATTCAAGAATTTACGATTAACGTGCATTTTAGCATTATTTATGGCGCGTCTCTAACCTTTGAATAAGTGCACTGACATTATGTTAATTTCTTTCATATTATGACTTGTTTGCTACCTTTAAAGTATATGTGTAAAGGGAAGAACCGTCAAGGTTGTAACCGAAATAAATCTTATTTTTATATATTATTTTATTCTTAACTAGTGTTATTCTTAATTATATAAATTATACTTCTTAATGATACAAACTAGTGCTTGACAGCGATCATGTCTGATGGTAAGCAGTGATGCATTAGTTGTAAAGTTGAATGAAAAAAAAAACAGTGGGTAGCTCCATTATTTAGCGTCTGCAAGCCCGCGCCTACGGTGATTGGAAATCGGGATCAGAATCTCGGTGGCGGCTCGGGCATGAGAGCCGTTGCCTGATGCGGTCGGCCTCCTCCTTTGCTAGCATTACTGCTTCGCAGAAGGAGGCAACCGCCTGCCACTCCTCCTCACTCCGGACCATGGCCTGTACCAAGGACCAGTGTGAGAGATCGCCGCCACCGATTGCCCCCACAAGGACACGGCGATGCTCTACCCAAGCGGTGCACGCTTCTACCGTATGCTACACCGTGTCCTCCGGGCTGTCACAATAGTGGTGACACCGGGCGTTACTACCGGACGAATCCGCTGCAGTAAACGGTTAAAAAGACGTGCTCCTCAAGACCTAAGTTCATGAGGAACTAGTACCAATTTGGCACCCTTTATTGCAAATATTTAAAATCCAGATTAATGACGAGGAGACAGATCGTAGGACATAAACGTGGGCCCTAACAGAATACCAGCGCTGTGTTATTTATCTTTTTAAATATCGCAGTATATGCTGAGTTAGGCGCCCTTTTGGCCTTGCACAGATTTTAAAGTTTTCTTTTTTTAAATATTATTATTAATCTAATTTTACTGTACTGTTTTGTGGTACGGTACGAATAAAAGTTTTTTCTTTCTTTCTTTCTTTCAAAAGACCAAAAAATAAAAAATATAGGTTTTCTTGTTTTAGCTACAAAATGAATTTTGATCAACAGAATTATAATGGCCGTGCAGTAATTTGCTAAAAACACTTTTTTTTTTAATTTCACTTTTCAATTTTTATTATGGGTTACCTTTGAGCCATCCAGCAGAGTTATTAATTGACCGATTCTTAAATTGTTTCTTATGTTGTTGGGTGGCAAATAAGCGGAGGGCCCACCTGCTGACAATGGATGGAGGAAGGGAAGCTGAAATATCTTAAGAACCAGTAATAAGTTACCTAATTATGTGTGTCCGTAACAAAAATGAATAAAAAAGCATGTAACTCAGGTGATTTAGTAAGAACCAGATTTTATTTTTAAAACACTTTTTTTTAGGTAGGAAATCATTCAATAACTACTCCCGCTCTAGGGTGGAGCGTCTACCACGTCGTCGTGAACCATTAAGAGAAGTAGTGGTCAAGCGCGAGCCCATCAATAAAAAAAACTGGGCAAGTGCGAGTCACACTCGCGCACTGTGGGTTCCGTACAAACTTACTGTGTAGATAGTTCGATTCCCGAATGGAGTTTCGAAGATTTTTCCGAATCGAAAAGGAGTTTTTTTTATGACGTAACAACAAATTTACTGTTTTCAGATTTTTTCCTATACTTGTGCTATAAGACCCTGCTTTTTGCTAAATTTCAGGATTCTGGGTCAACGGAAAGATGATTTTCTTGAGTGTTGAAATATACGTTTTTGGCGACATATATTTTTTCGCAAACTTATATTTGATTTTTTTGCAGCTCACACGGACCGTAGACTTGTTATTAAGGTATTAATTTCAACTCGATACCTCCACGTGTTTCCCAGATAAAGGGTCTTGACAGGCAGACAGACAGACATACAGACAGACAACCAACAGAGTGTTCCTATAAGGATGCCGTTTTTCCCTTTACGTATGGAACCCAAAAAAGAGTTAAAATGTGTTCCGCAAGAGGTTTCGTATCATTTTAAACTTTTGAACTGAAAAGTTACGTTGTTGCGCGGATGGATTTTAAGTTTATAACCAACGTTAAAATTCTTGTTATATTTTATTTTTTTTTTCTTTTCCTTTTCCTTTTCCTTTTTCTTTTCTTTCTTTCAATCGTGATAATGACAGACACAATTGAAAGACAATAGATGCGCGAACGCCGGCGTTCGCTTGGGGTTTAATGAATTAAAGAACAGGTACACAATGCTACAAATTACTTTAGCTGAGCAGTGATGGCCGAGTGATAATGGCCCCGACTTACGAGTTTGTAGGTCGCGGGTTCAAACCCAGCCAGGCGCATTACTTTGTGTAATTTATTTCAACACCACTGCTCTCAAAACGGTGAAGAAAAACATCGTGAGGAAACCTGCATGTCCTAGAACTAAAAATCCGAAGACATGTGACATTCACCAACCCGCACTAGGCCCGAGTGGTGTATTACGGCCGATTCCTTCTACTAGAAAGGGGGTCTGAGTCCCAGCAGTGGGAACATTAAAAAAGGCTGATTATGTTATGTATATTGTATGATAGAAACTAGTGCTTGACTGCGATCTCACCTGATGGTAAGCAGTGATGCAATCGTTGATGGTGAGGCGCACTAGTTTATTAAGAACCTATCCACACGAGCATCCTTCGATGAAAAAACTTCAAGTTTTCACCAAAATGAAGTTTTCGTTTAATTTGTTAAAGTGCTTGTGCAGAAAAGTCCTAGACAAAACCCCGAAAGCTACAAATATTTTAATAAATAACATTGTATACGGGCGGAAGCTCAGGAAATATAATGTATTTTATTTTATGACTAACCTGAAGCGGGACCACGTTCCCGGACTACGGTGAAACTACAAAATATGATATCTATAAATAAAAGTTTTTATTGTTTAACATACATAATGGTTTGGAGATATTTATAGCATAGGAGACCGAGCTGGTAGTTACATTTCTGGCTATTTCATGGTATATCCTTTCAAGTCATAAAATAGCTAGTTAGCTTTTGCCCGCGACTTCGCCCGCGTACACAAAATATCACCTGACACTCAGAAATAAAACAGCTTTCAATCGGTAAAAAAATTTTCGCAATCGGACTAATACTTCCAGAGATTATTACCTCTTACAAACCATAAAACAAACTTTACCTCTTTATTATATTAGTTTAGTTTAACTTCACTGCCTAAAAACCATTATATAACAACGTATTAAGTCGTATAGTCCCTTGAACCATCTGGCCAAAATTATGTGGACGCACCACTCGCATCCGCCTAGGCGGCAGTACGCAAATCTGTGCATTCATTTGCGGCCAGCAGCGCCCGGAAAGCGCTTTAAATCCATTTTCTTTGCGAAATATTGATTGATTTACATATGCAATGTTCATTTTGAAGAATATCTAACCACCAATTTTTATGTATAAAGATGTTTCTAAAGATCATCCAAGCAGAAGGAGTAGGTAAAAGTTGCGGAAAGTTACGTAATTGCTAAATAGTTTTTTTAGACAAAAGTATTAATAGCACGAAAAAATCAAATGTTGATAATGTTGTTCATGAATCTATAATAAACATATATTTTTTAAACCTACTAACCAGGCCGTTACCGAGGAGTAGGCATCAGAAAGTCACTGTTTTATGGCACTTTTCGGGCGCTTGGGCCTTAATGTAATATTTAGATAAACAGCAGAAACAAAAAAAAAAACAAAGCCCAAACAAATAAAAACAATGGCTTTGTTTACCATTTTTCCTTTAATTGAGGAAAATTAGTTTAATTGTGCTTACAAGCAATTATTATCGACAACCTGTTATTATATAAGATCACTTGAATTGATGAAGTTCCATCGATTGTGTTTTATTTTTAACTACAGTCCCGCCCCTATTTCGCACGAGTGTGAGAAATCAAGGCTTTTCTTCAATAAATATAAATTTCAGACAAAATTCAAGATTCAAAGTGTTTATTTTTTTAATATTTTTTTTAGGGGGACCGATGACCTGGTGAAGGTCAACCGATGGGTGCGAAACACACAGGACCGCTCATTGTGGCGACACTTGGGGGAGGCCTATGTCCAACAGCGGACGTCTTCCGGCTGAAATGACGATAATGATTTACAGGCACTTTGGGATAGTCAGGAAGTCAGTCAGTCAGAAAAATGATGTTCATTGCACATTTGCACATTCCTTAGCGTAGATCTCTATGGAGAAGAATGTGCAAGAAACGTCATAGACACTCTTTTCAATCATGTCACACACACTCATGTTTCTTGTCGCTACTATTTTGTGAGAACAATGAAAATAAAGTAAAAAAACTCTGACTATTGGTAAAATGTAAAAACCGCATGTAAAACCGTTCAGTAGTTTTTGTATTTATCAAGAACGGATAGACAGAATAGACACAGTGAAGGACTTTGTTTCTTAATGCCTACTGTATTCTCAGACTGGAATGGGTTATGCAAAAGTGTACCCTGGGACCCTGGAATGAAGGCAAAAAGCAACAAAACTGGGTTTTAGTCAGTAAAAGTCTGACACGCCCTCACGAGAGGAAAAAGACATTGGATGATACTCCATCTCAAAAATAGAACTACCAAATATACACAAAAAAATAATAATCAAAAAGCGGTCAAGTCATTTCAGTAGAGTTCGATAAATAATTTGCTATCGAACTGTTTCGCTAATTATTGTAAACTATTTTTTTTTTTTGTTAATATTTTTGTCCAATGTATAGGTATAGTCTGTCTAAAAAGTCAAACCACGACTTGGGAATTTTGTATAATATTAATATTTATTTTTATTTTATTTATTCATTTCAAAAATTCTTATATTTGATACTTTTTATAAAATTCGTCTATTAGTAAACAATGATCAAGATCTCTTAATCGACCTCGATTATTGAACCAGCATTGGCTACATCAGATTTCATTTTGCCCTAATAATAACCCAAGTCGTTTGATTTTTTAGACACACTTCTACCACTTGAATTATATAGGCTATTCCAGTCAACCAAAGAAATATCTCGTAATAAGCATTTACATTAAAAAGCCTTTTAGGTTAACATTGTAAATAAATAGCCACTTAATTTTTTTATCTTAATGCTAACATGTTGCAAGCACGCTAAGTAACGCCATATTTATTCAAAAAAACTTTCGGTTCCTAACAAGAAAATTAACTTATTTAAAATGCATTAAACACGCAAATAATTCCCACGGATTTATCGACAAAACAGTATATTTTAAAATTTAATTAGCGTGCATCGTATATAAATAAACAAAAATTTGAGGTCAACGGCCATGTTTATCAAAGATCTTTAAATGCACTTGTGCAAACATGCCAATAAACTGTCGAAAAATACTCTTAAACCTTAATCCGTTGACATAAAGTCGAGATTAGAGTGAATTTTATTTGTGTCTCTACAAAAAGAATTGTATAAAGGAGTCTCAATGCTCTCGATTTGCGAAGGGACACGTAACGGTACAAAATAACGGTTAAACAATAAACGAAGTTCCAATTTTGAATCCCGCTTCGGTACAATTCGGATGGCGATCTCGCCCGATCCGAAACGACCCCGCGAAGATTGCTATCGCCGAGTACGATTTTATTTCAAATACGAATTTAGAAGAAACAATTCTAAAATGTTCACCTGATTGGAATCGTCCGGAGAAATGAAGTTTATAGATATAAATTCACTTGAGTTTTCGATTTCACTTAATAGCTAACTTTAATATAGGTATAAATTATATCAAGTCTGAGTTAACACAGTTGCTACTAAAACAACTGATTTGTAATGATAATAACATTAATCAGATCGCAGATAATACGGTATATCACGGTATTGATACCGTTCGGCTAACCTCGTGCTCGTTCGGCGAAATTCGGTACACGCATTGTTTCACTTCCGAAATTGGACCAAGTGTGTTATAAAAAGGCAAACGAAACACTTTCATATGCAAATTCTTTTGTCATGTACGTTTTTTAATTGAGAAAGTATTTAAGAAAAAAAATATAAAAGAGACCACCGATTTTTTTTTTGTTTTCAATTAGGGTAATTTTAATATATTATACAAGATATTTATATACTAAAATGAAAGTAAATAAACAAATTACCACTGACTGAAATCTGGACTGAAGTTTAAAATACAACACCAATTTTCAATTCCGAAATTTTTCACTAAACAAACACACTTTTTAAATACACTAGTTAACGTATTTCACGTGTGTTCGGCTATGTTCGTAGCGTATCGGCGCAACTGCGCGGGCGCACGCCCTCCCGATACTAATGCTAGTGCACAATACTATTGTCCAGGAAAGCATCGTAAGGGCCCAAATTAGTATTGCACTCGCGATTCACCGCCTATGTCATATGTTTTGTACTTCCCTATGGGGCACGCAAATTGTGGCGACGTGTTTTAGTGACTAAAAGGAAGGAAAACCAAATTGTTTTTAATTTGTGACAAAGAACCATTGTCTTGAGCGTGGATATGTCCCATGAGACTTTATTTAGGTACTCCAAATAATTATTATATTATTGCAATTTTTTATTTTTTAATAATTTTCTAGTTTGCACTTATTAAGGGTTGGTAACAATATTTACTTAAAAACTATGTTAGTAAGTACTTAGTCATAAAATTACACTTCTATACATTATTATTACGTTCAGCTCTTTCATTATTTTATTTTTTTGTAGTGGTTTAAGAGGTCCGTAAGAACTGTTCAGGAAACAAAGGCAGAAAAAGACAAAGATTTTTTTTAATAAATGCGAAACTATCTATGTCTGACTGTTGAAAAGTAGAACAAATTTTGATGAATTTCGATATAAAGATACATTGGACCTTGAAGGATACAGGACTTTTTATCCTTGGTGTAATATCTTGGAATACCATTACGATTTACATGCGGGCGAAGACCGCGGCAAAAACTAGTAAATATTAAAAATAGTACGCATATATGATTAATCTTATAAGAGTAATCGATCAAAAACTTCACATCAAGTCACGAATATTTTATAAATAGGTACAGTAACAATTGCACAATGCAGATCGATCATTCGTTCTGAACGAATGGTTGCACGCGATCGCTTCGTAATGTTCACTCATTCATGGAGAATTACTGGCCGGTTATGTTTTTTTGTGGACACAAGATATCAATGGGTTTAAAATAAGAACACGTTGGTTCAATGAACAGTTTACTGAAAAATTAAAAAAAAAAACGAATTTGCAATGCGTTCCGATTATAGGATTGATTTTTACGCCATGTTTTGACGTTATACTGCCAAATCGAAAAATTGGGAAGACTGAGCAAAACAAGACTTGTTTTTTAAATAATATAATTTATTTACTCATGTCCCGGAGAGCCTCTCTCCTGGACACAAGTTGCCATGGTCATCCTGGAAAACTCCAAACAGACTTCCCACCCAAGTTGGGCGCAGCAAAGACAATCTCCACAGGTGGGGGTGGTTCTCGGACGATTCCGATCTTCATGTTTGTGCGGTGTCTCTCCGCAGACCATGTCCCACCTTCCGTCCTGCATCACGTGCCCTGTTTCCTGCTCACGTAGGGACCTAATGACAGCATCAGCGGACGGCATTGCCGTGGCCGAATTCTGGGCCAGGCAAGGAATTTAAATAATTTTGCCATCGATACGCTAAGAAGAAGATTTATGAGACATGAATGAAAAACAGTCTAGTTCTTCTATTTTGCTGATTTCTGCGTCACTATGTGAATTGTCTAAGTAGTGACAAGTGGAAGAGTAAGGCGTATTGTTCCTAACAATGAAGATAAGAAAGAAAATACCTAGTTCATCATCATCATCATTTCAGCCGATAGACGTCCACTGTTGGACATAGGCCTCCCCCAAGTGTCGCCACAATGCACGATCCTGTGCGTCTCGCATCCATCGGATTCCCGCAACTTTCAGCAGGTCATCGGTCCAACTTGTAGAAGGCGTTCCGCGCTGCGTCTTCCAGTACGCGGTCACCACTCCAGAACCTTTCGGCCTCAACATCCGTTCTGGGAGCAATGTGCCCTGCCCATTAAAATAGTTGTCTTGTTCTAATTAATTAAGACTTAAATAATGTATTTAGCTAATTTAGATTAAACAATAACGTTTTTACTTCACTTACGAGTAGATTTAACTAAGATTCTATAATCCAAAGCAAAAAAAAATCCCCCTTCCTAGAGTGAGAAGTCAGACGATATCCCACCTCGACACCTCTCTTCGAGCCAGTTTCGACAACTTTAATGATGATCTTATTTGTTGTTAGTTTGTGTAAAAAAATTGTTATAATTTTAAGTTTATTTTATTCTACCTTTCTTCTGGGTTCGCCTGGCCCAGTTTCATTTTTCATTAATATCCTGAACTAAGTAATTTTTATGTGGTCGTGGTAATATATACTACTAGCTTTTGCCCGCAGCTTCGCCGGCGTACATAAAATATAGCCCATGTCACTTAGAAATAAAGCAGCTTTCTAGCGGTGAAAAAATTTTAGCAATCGGACCAGTACTTCCAGAAATTACCTCCTACAAACAAAAAAAAAACTTTACCTCTTTATTATATATAATTTTTTTTTTTTATTATTAATGATAGGCTTGCGTTTGACCACTATCTCACCTGATGGTAAGCGATTAAGTGAAAATAAGGAGGTAAAGTTTGTTTGTTAATTGTAGGAAGTAATCTCTGAAAGTACTGGTCTGATTTCTACTTTTTTTTTTTCACCGATGGATAGCTGCTTTATCCTTGAGTGGTAAATGTACGCGGGCGAAGCCATGGACTAAAGCTAGTAAAACGTATTTATGGTTCACTTTCACTTCTCCTATAAGGTACAAACTGCTTATTATATCACAAATTCATTTCTCACGTTCAGCACTGCTGCATTTAGGTACAAAGTAAGCAAATGAGAGGTTTATGGGCATTTCCCTGCGTTACATAATTACAATTCCAAATTACCTAACAACACATTTGTTTATTACCTTCAACCTCGGCACGGAAGAAAAATAAGCCGGAAACTAAAATATACACGAGTAAAGGTAGATCTATATTAGACTGACCTACACGTGTAACACGCCTGATTTGTACATAGAACGACGTCGAGTGGCGTGGATCAAGTGTAGCTCTACAGGTCTAGTTTGCAGTGTAGTTCTAGCATTAAGGTAGAACTACACTGCGTACACGTGTTACACAAGCCGTTTTTGGGCGCGTCGGTCTCCATATATTTTATATGGAAACTAGACTTGTAGAGCTACACTTGATACACGCCACGCGACGTCGTTCTACGTACAAAACAGTCGTGTTAGTGTAGCATAAGACATGCTTCGCTGGGTAAGTTCAACTACTGAGCTGCTACTGGGGCCGATGTAAAGATTGGATGAAGTTTGACTTCTTCTGCACTAGGGCGGACCCAGACAGCGTATCAGATTTTTACTGACATAAACCTACCTGTGTCCTTCAGTTACCCTTTGCGTTCCAGGCTCATGATTAATCTATCAAACATCCGATGGTCCTAGCGGGCATCGGCCCTGCTTGGCTCCTATTATTTTGGTGATATTTATGTATCTTTGAGGTCCACGTGGAACATTGGGCGCCGGCGACAACTCGTGGTTTGTCCTTATTGAACGGCGAACTACCTAAAAAGGAAAGGAAAGGATTCATAAGCTTTTTTTTTTAATATATACCGTTAAATTTTTATCGTTTTAATCCCGGGGATTAGTGACGGACGGACGTAGTTCGACTACTACCTACAAGTCATTGGACTCGATCAGCTGACGTTTTCTTAAAGAAATTAATTTCGTAAGTACATGCGTAAATTAATACGAGTTTTGAAAAAAAAGGTACTTTATTTTTTAATTTTATCTTTACAAATCGAGAGTGTTTCATGTATGGGATCGGGTCACATGAAACACTATCGAACACTATCCACGGGATTAAAACGATCAAAATTTTGCGGTGTATAATGCTGAGATCCATCACCCTAACTCATAATTTTCTTGCTCCTGTGCTATGGTTACTTGACGTCGGTGCAACAGGTTTTTTTCCATCCTATGCTGTCAGTCGTCGCGCTATCGCGGACTGACGCCCTTTTCTTTCATATCACTCTTTATTCTCTAATCTTTGATTTTTTCACAGCTTCAAGAGACAACAGATTTGAATTTTTGGTTTTAATTTTAACGCGATACTTCCACGGGTTCCCAACATCTTTATCAGGTTCTTGCCATACAGACAGCAGCCAGATAGACGGACAACAAAGTGATCCGTTTTTAGGGTTCCGTAGTCAACTAGAAACCCTTATAGTTTCGCCATGTCTGTCTGTCCGTCTGTCCGTCCTCGCTTAATCTCTGGGACCGTTAGCACTAGAAAGCTGAAATTTGGTACCAATATGTATATCAATCACGCCGACAAAGTGGTAAAATAAAAATTGGAAAAAATATGTTTTATTAGGGTAGCCCCCTATATGTAAGTAAAGTATTAAGTGTTTTTTTTTTTAATTTCAACCCTAACGTGTGATATATTGTTGGATAGGTATGTAAAAATGAATAGGGGTTTACTAAAATCATTTTTTGATAATGTCAATAATTTCGGAAATAAAAACAAAAAACAATGTGTCCAACTCTAACTTTTGAACCATAAGTTTAGAAAATATGAAAAAATTCTGAAAAGTAGAACTTTATAAGGACTTTCTAGGAAAATTATTTTGAACATGATGGAAAGAACAGTTTTTGTACAAAAAAGACAAAAAGGTTGTACAAAATAATTTCTGGACTAAGTTTGTAGTATAATCGTATATGCTGCTTGCATTTTTTTAAGCTCATTAGTCGGTACACTTATTTTGACGGACGGGGACTACGGAACCCTACACTGAGCGTGGCCCGACACGCTCTTGGCCGGTTTTTTTCTTTTGAGGTACAGAACCCTAAAAACACACGGAAACTAAAACCAACTAAGCCGTTCCTCAACTCGTGAGCCCCACAGTACCGAGGTGTTTGGCCCAACAATGAGTCTTTGTCCGTCCGTCACTGGTTAGCATTCTGGACGCGACGCAAGGCCGCCATGCGCTAACTGCGGGATAGTGTTGCCAGTGCACAGTAGAAATTACTCGGGAGATTTTGGTAAAATTGTCTTGGGAATAGAAAATTTGTTGGGGGAACAGAAAATTTGTAGTGGGAATACTATTCCGTGTATTTTGTTGGCAGTTACAGTACAATCACCATTTGTCAGGAGTCTAATAGAGGCAATAAAGAAAGTACCTACTGTGATATCGAAAGGAGATCACATGAGTTGTTTTTTTAAGCTTTTTTTCTAGAATAGTTTTCATTTATAGATAAAAAGAAGTGTGTTGTTTTTAGGGTTCCGTAGCCAAATGGCAAAAAACAGAACCCTTATAGATTCGTCATGTTTGTCTGTCTGTCCGTCCGTATGTCACAGCCACTTTTTATCGAAACTATAAGAGCTATTCTGTTGAAACTTTGTAAGTAGATGTATTCTGTGAACCGCATTAAGATATTCACACGAAAATAGCAATAAATTTTGGGGGTCCCCATACTTAGAACTGAAATTTTTTTTTAATCAAACCCATACGTGTGGGGTATCTATGGATAGGTATTCAAAAATGATATTGAGGTTTCTAATATCACTTTTTTCTAAACTGAATAGTTTGCGCGAGAGACACTTCCAAAGTGGTAAAATGTCTATCCCCCCCCCCCCTCTAACTTCTAAAATAAGAAAATGATAAAACTAAAAAAAATATATGATGTACATTACTATACAAACTACCAACGAAAATTGTTTTGAACGAAATCTAGTCAGTAGTTTTTTTTAATATGTCAAAAATCTAAAAAAAATACACTATTATTAAACCATCGATCAAAGTTACAACGAACTACAAGAACTTTTATATTATGTTACTTGCTGCTACGGAACCTTCCATGGGCGAGTCCGACTCGCACTTGACCGGTTTTTTAAAGCTTTTTTTTCTAGAATAGGTTTCGTTTATAGATAAAAATAAGTGTGTTGTTTTTTCAGTGTTGAAGTGATTTTTGTAATTAAACGTTGTTTTGCGAACTGAAAAAATATAGTACCTAGTGTGGGCCTCCCGTGTCTTTTTCTAATAATATAGGTCCCAAAACGAAGCCTACCGGAGCTGATGACAGTACTATTGGATACATTCTTAGTAAAGACAATTTATTAGTTTAGGATATAATTGAATTACTTATTTGTCGACAGAGATGAAAGTTTATGGAGTGGTGACCGCGTACCGGAAGATGCAGCATCGGAGGGCCTCTCAAGGTGAATCGATGACCTGCTGAGGATCCAGCGCACACAGGCATCGTAGACCGGTCGTTGTAATAACACTTGGGGGAGATCTATGTCCAATAATGGCTGTTTAATGGCTGATGATGAGGTCAAATTGAAATAAGATCTTTTTTCTTGTGAATGATGAAATGTTTTTAAGCTATTGCATAGCTTCTATCGCGGGCCTTGAGCGCGGAGACCTAATCCAGAAATTCCGTAACGAAAATAACCTTACACCCCCCACTCATTTGTTTTTTGAGCGTGGTGACCGATAACCAAACAAAATATGAGTGAACAATCAATCAAATTTTAATTCAATGTGTGAAAGTGTAACTTCAATTAATATCAAAGAAAAAAAAAACAAAGGAAAAAAAATACTGCATAAATAAAATATTATAATTGCATAAGTTAATAAAAATGCTATGCAATAGCTTTACCGCGGCAGTCCCCGAGTGCCACACGTCTTTTTTTTTTCCTTGTCTCAGACACGCTCGAGGATAAGAGAAAAACAAAAATATCTTGTAAATAATATGTAGATAGTTTTTAATTTTAGGGCGTAGACAAATTGATACTTTAAGAACGACAAGAATCGTCAAAAAATCAAAAGTTTATGTGATCAATATTCGCTACCGACATGTAATGTTGTATGAGCATTATGAAAAGTATTTTATTTTATTATAGTTATTTACTATTGTTTGTTTTGCAGCGATCTTACATCATGCATGTTTAAAACTTTATTTTTTTTCCAACCACTATACAAAATGATTGCAATTAACATGGCAGATTTAATGATAAAGAAAGCAGATTTAATGGTAAATGAAAATGCAGTTCAAAATATGAATGATATTTTCGCAATTCTACCATCGGACAACGCGACGTACAGCGAATATTCACCCTTACGTTGTTGAAACCTCTACGGTCCGGACTAAGCATTTCGCCTCGTCGTTTATACCGCGTACGTCGAAGGACTGGAACAGTTTGCCTGCTGCGGTCTTCCCGTCCGATTATAATTTGGGTGTCTTCAAGGCTAGAGTGAATAGGCTCTTAATAAACTAGTGCGCCTCACCATCAAAGATTGCATCGCTACTTACCATCAAGGTGAGACCACAGTCAAGCACTAGTTTATATCAATTAAATATATATATATATATATATATTCTTATTAAATATGTCTGATGTCATATCAACAAATAAAATAAATTCAACCTACATAAAAAAATTAAAACAGAAAATTCTCCCCGAAAAACGGCAAAACTGGTACGATGGCCACACCGCCACCACCTCATTATTGCAGTTCCGTATTATTGTTGGAACAGACCTGGTTTCAGGAAATATAATAATTTTTATATGATGGCACTAGACAATAGCGGAAGAGTAACATAGTATGTGTTATGTGAAGGAAATTACATGATTAGCTATAACCGTGTGTTAGATATTAATTCTATCATTAGAGTAAAAGGATTTGTAATAACGCAACAATTTACATACATTGTACAATTACCGGAACGGATCTTGAGCGCTGGCTTCAAGTTGCGCAGAAGTCAAATATTCGGTCTCTTTAGTGGTGCGAAGTGAGACGCGATGGCGGGGAATGTCAGTGATTGTATCGCCACGCCATCTTGTCATAGACGTCACTCGTGATTCGTTCCCTGCACTGCTGCATGTATCTAACAACAACGAAGATTGGCTCGCCAATGTATGGAATGCGCAAAGCGAAGCCCCACTCTGACGCCGAGCGCTCAAGATCCGTGCCGGTATTTGTAAGTTGGTTGAAAAATAAGTTATTTGGCAAATGTTCAATATGGGACCGTTAACTTAGGGATCTTTAAGTCAAGAGTGAATAGATTGCTTCTAGGCAAGCGTGTTCCATCATCAGCCACATCATTGCTTATTCAGGTGAGATAGTGGTCAAACGCGAGCCTATCCATAGAGTGGCGACCACGAATAAGTTGCGACCCGGGAATCTGATGGATGCGAGACGTGGACCGGTCATTGAAGTGACACTTGAGGACGACATATGTCCAACAGTGGACATCATCATCATTTCAGCCGATGTTGGACGTAGGCTTCCCCCCAGCGTCGCCACAACGAACGATCATGTGCGTCCCGCATCCATCGGATTCCCGCTACCTTCACCAGGTCGTCAGTCCTCCTTGTAGCAGGCCTTCCAACGCTGCTTCTTCTGGTACGCAATCGCCACTCCAGAACCTTTCGGCCCCAACGGCTATCTGCCCCCTTAGCCAAGTTACAACCAGTTTGTGTCGAATTCCGTTCTCTAATCGGTAACGCCTAGGTGACAGCAATTGTAGAAAACGATAAGTTGGTAGCCATGTTGACGCGCCTGAGTCAGCCGCTCGTTCTACAATGTAGCGTTTGTTTAACAAAGGATGTAGCGTTAAACATTGCAGAAACGATTTTGAACGATGTGAACTTGGCTACGAATTGTCTATTCGTTTGTTCTGACCACGCGACTTTACGTTGAAATGACGTCATTCCCATACGTTTCGTCACTTTTCGATAGCGTTAACGATTGCAGAATAACAACTTGGCTAAGCGTGCTGTTCTGCGAGCAATGTGCCCTGCCCATTTTCACTTAAGTTTGGCGATTCTTTGTGCTGTCGGCAACCTTGGTTCTCCTGCAGATATCTTCATTTCTGTACAGTGTACAGATGACATGTTTCGGTTGAAATGATAATATTTGTTTCATCATTGTGCGTGTCTATGTACCAAGTACAGGCGTAGGGTAGCAAGCCTTTCGGTATTTTACAGCATGTATTTTGGAGAGAGTGCGCAGGAGTTACGTGACTTGACGACGTACAGCGAGTGTCCACTCTTACGTTGTTAACTCCTCAACGGTCCGGACTAAGCGTTTCGCGTCGTCGTTTATACTGCGTTCATCGAAGGGCTGGAACAAATTGCCTACAGCATATACTAGTGCGATTCACCGTCAACGATGGCATCACAAGCAATGGGTAGCTCGCTGTCCGGCCGTCCGGTAACTGTCCGGACCGAGCACAAGTCGTCGATGGCGCGCGCTGTTCCCGCGCGCCTCAAGGAGTTGTCAGCAACAGCCGGGTTGAAGCCTACTGGGGCCAGGGTTATCCAAAAGGGCGCTCGAGCCCCGGTATGAAGGCTTGAAGGAACGGGATGGGTTTTTTAGTCAGTAAGAGTCTGACACTATCTCCAGCTCCGCCTAAGAGCGGGGATTGTCATAAGATGATTTTTTATGGATGCTCATGCTCGATTCGCTTTGATGACTCGAAAAAGTGGCGAAGTGAGAGAAGAGAAATGCACACTGTTTTGACACTGATCGACCGATAAATAAACAAATGTCATATTTACATACTGCGTCCCAAACTAAGGCCTTCCCTTGTACTATGGAAACCAGGAACAACGAAAGTACCACATACATCCAGACCCAACACAATCTTTTTCATCAATAATAATAATTTGTGTTGATGCGGGAATCGAACGCGACCCTTGCGTCTCAACCGCCGCTCTAAACCACTGCGCTAATCGGGTCTTCGGGTAATGAAAAAAAACCAGCCAAGTGCGAGTCGGACTCGCCCATGGAGGGTTCCGTAGCAGCAAGTAACATAATTTAAAAGTTCTTGTAGTTCGTTGTAACTTTGATCGATGTTTTAATAATAGTGTATTTTTTTAGATTTATGACGTATAAAAAAAAAACTACTTACTAGATCTCGTTCAAACCAATTTTCGTTGGTAGTTTATATAGTAATGTACATCATATTTTTTTTAGTTTTATCATTCTCTTATTTTAGAAGTTAGAGGGGGGGACACACATTTTACCACTTTGGAAGTGTCTCTCGCGTAAACTATTCAACTTAGAAAAAAATGATATTAGAAACCTCAATATCATTTTTGAAGACCTATCCATAGATACCCCACACGTATGGGTTTGATGAAAAAAAATGTTTTGAGTTTCAGTTGTAAGTAGGGGGACCCCCAAAATGTATTGCTCTTTTTCTATTTTTGTGTGAAAATCTTAAAGCGGTTCACAGAATACATCTACTTACTAAGTTTCAACAGTATAGCTCTTATAGTTTCGGAAAAAAGTGGCTGTGACATACGGACGGACGGACAGACAGACAGACAGACAGACAGACAGACAGACAGACATGACGAATCTATAAGGGTTCCGTTTTTTGCCATTTGGCTACGGAACCCTAAAAACGCCCATCCCTAAAAGGCGATTACTGATCTGCCCCCCTAGCCAAGTTACAACCGTTTCGCTTGCGTCGAACGCTTCGAGTTGAATTTGCCGCCAATTCTTTTGTTATGACCACGTGACTGAGCGTTGAGGCGACGTCATTTCCGTAATTTTGTTGCTATCTACAAACGTTAACTATTGCAGATTAGCAACTTGGCTAGGGGTACTGTTACTTCATGTCTATTCTCAGGGGTGCTCGGCACCCATTGTTTTTCTCATGGTTGCTTGAGCCCCCGAACACCTACGGATTCGGCGCCCCTGTCACTGTTTACCATCACCTGGGCTCGCAATCAAGCACTAGTTTAGATAAGAAAAAACAACTAGCCACTCAAAATCAGTCCCCAATTTCAAACTGACACGTTTATATCCACTACACATCCTAAACTATAAACTAGTTAGTCTAAGTTATAACTAGACTAAATATATACAAAGATAACTACGTAACTATAGTGTACAGTTTACTGAGCAAGACGAAGGCACGTACATGTATGTGTGTTATACTGAAGTTTCATTTACCGTGGTTAAACTGCAAGTAAATTGAGAATCTCAATTGAAATGATAATATCAACTAGGTATATAAAAATAAGTCGGGTTTTCCTTCCTGACGCTATAACTCCAGAACGCACGAACCGATTTCCACGGTTTTGCATTCGTTGGAAAGGTCTCGGGCTCCGTGAGGTTTATTAGAGTAGAGTAGGGTAGAGTAGGGTAGAGTAGGGTAGAGTAGGGTAGAGTAGGGTAGAGTAGGGTAGAGTAGGGTAGAGTAGGGTAGAGTAGGGTAGAGTAGGGTAGAGTAGGGTAGAGTGGGGTTGAGTAGGGTAGAGTAGGGTAGAGTAGGGTAGAGTAGGGTAGAGTAGGATAGAGTAGGGTAGAATAGGCTAGAGTAGGGTAGAGTAGGGTAGAGTAGGGTAGAGTAGGGTAGAGTAGGGTAGAGTAGGGTAGAGTAGGGTAGAGTAGGGTAGAGTAGGGTAGAGTAGGGTAGAGTAGGGTAGAGTAGGGTAGAGTAGGGTAGAGTAGGGTAGAGTAGGGTAGAGTAGGGTAGAGTAGGGTAGAGTAGGGTAGAGTAGGGTAGAGTAGGGTAGAGTAGGGTAGGGTAGGGTAGGATATAGTATGGTAGAGTAGGGTATAGTAGGCTGAAGTAGGGAAGAGCGGGAACGAAGCCGCGCGGGCAAAAGCTAGTATAATATAATATTCCTCAACTATCACACATCGCCGTCTAGTCTCAAGCTAAGCAGAGCTTGTGTTACGAGTACTAGGTACTCGCAACTGATAAACATACTTATATATTTCTAAATACATACATATTATTGATAAATTACACCCAGACACAGAACAAATGATCATGCTCATCACACAAACATTTGTCCTGAGTGGGAATCGAACCCACGACCTCCGGTATAACAGTATTTTTACGTAAAGTACCTTGCAAAAGCATCATCAATCTATGTACAAAATTACATAACTGTACCATGAAAAATGACAGAGTTATAAGCTTGTTATGTCAGCAAAAATACATAGTCACCGGACCATATAGACGACTGAGGTTGTTATGCACTTGAACCCAGCTGTGCACTGGCCCCTGATGCCCTCCATGACCTGTGTTGTACTTAGTGTCGGGGGTGTCCAACTCGTGACCTTTTTTAAATATTTTTGGAAAAATTGTGGCATGGGATTTTTTTTTCTTTTTTCGATGGGAAAAATCATCTTATGACAACCCCCTCTCTTGGGCGGAGCGGGAGATAGTGTCAGACTCTTACTGACTAAAAAACCCATCCCGTTCCTTCAAGCCTTCATACCGGGGCTCGAGCGCCCTTTCGGATAACCCTGGCCCCAGTAGGCTTCGATCCGGCTGGGTCCCTGCTGTTGCAGACAACTCCTTGAGGCGCGCGGGAACAGCGCGCGCCGTCGACAACTTGGGCTTGGTCCGGACTGTTACCGGACGGCCGGACAGCGAGCTACCCATTGCTCACTGTCCGCAAGCCCGCGCCTACGGTGGCTGGAAATCGGAAAAACTATTGGAATCGATTCGTTTACTGATTCTGCATAAACTATAATTCAGGTTTGCATATACTAAAAATAACATTGTATAGAACTAGCTAACCCAAAAGATGTAATCCTGCCCGAAAGACGGACAGAAAAAAACACCACTAACACCACCAGCTCCACCTACCAGGTCCAATTTTATTTTCAAACCATCCACAGAACATTCTTTAAATATACAGAAAAAAAAATATACAAATCGGCCAAGTCGTTTAGGAGGAGTTAGCTGACAAACACACGTACACAAGAATTACAAAGATATAGGTAAGAACTACAAATTCTATGAAGAGTTGTATGGAGAGTTTCGCCTCGTCGTTTATACTGCGTACGTCGAAGGACTGGAACAGTCTGCCTGCTGCGGTCTTCCCGTCCGATTATAAATTGGGTGTCTTCAAGGCTAGAGTGAATAGGCTCTTAATAAACTAGTGCACCTCACCATCAAAGGTTGCATCGCTACTTACCATCAGGTGGGATCGCAGTCAAGCACTAGTTTATCTCAATTAAAAAAAAAAGTTATTGTGGTCCTAAAATATAAAGTGCAACTGAAGGACACAGGTATCTTTTAGTCAGTAAAATACTAACACGCCCTCTCGCTCCTTCTTAGAACGGCAGAAGTCGTTAGGTGATATTATTATCATGCCTCAAAGCAAAAGACCTCACCCATCGCTTCCTATCAGGCAAAGTCGAGGCCAAAAGCTGTATAATAACGAAATAAACAACAGCATAATAGGCAGGCTAGTAATAAAATATTGAAACAAGTCGTTATATGTTACTTTATCCTTATTCTAAAATATTTAATACTAACTTTAGCCTGCGGCTTCGCCTGCCCTGAAATCTTGAAAGTTTGTTTTTGGTAAATCGCTTTCATCAGGTGAGATGGCGGTCAAGCGCGAACCTATCGACAATAAAAAAAGAGAGAATTGTTTTGTAAAAAGTCATAGAACAAAAGTGGTTGTTTATGATGTTTGTAATACAGTCTTGTAAGGTAAATGATAAATGATCTTTATTTTGCAAGTAGGTTTTATAAAAACACTTTTACACGTCAATTTTTTTTTTTCGTCAAATAATGCTAGATGAGGCCTGTGTTTCCTAGCTGACTACCCTGAGAAGAAACACCGAAACAAACTCAGGGGTCAAAGTCTCTTTTAAAGTCCATACAGCAAAACATGTAATGGTCAAATCATATGAGAACCATGCAGATTGAGCCTGAGATGGTCTTTTGAAGAAAGAACCACACAGTTCTAAGTGGACCTGTCCAGTCAGTGCAAGCATTTGTGAATATGCGTGTAGCTCAACTCAGGACTACTAAGGAGCTCAACGACTTGACGAACAATGCCAAAGAAAGGACATTTGGGTAGGCCACATCAAATACTCAAAACTGCCAGACATCATGTGAAAATAAAAGAAAAGGAAAGAGATGTGGATTACCCACATAGTTCTCACATTCAGAATAATTTAGGTTATTGGTGTTTTACAAATAACCCTATATATATGCCTATTATAATAATATTAGAAGAAAAAAAAACTAGGAATTACAAACATTTGTAACCTCCGAACGAAGACGGAGACGGTCACCAGTTATTCATAAAAAAATCACAAAGGAATTAAACACAAAGAAAGACTTTTGTTGGATGGCCCATTCTGAGCAGGTAAGAACAAACAGTAAATAATAATTTATTTCATTATCCTCACAATATCAATGATGATATCAATCACAAAGAGTTATTCTTGCCGAGTAAGGAACAAGGAAGAAGATACAGGAAAATACGTGAGAAGCATGTATACTATATATGTTTGTAGGAACTAGAGGTTCGGAGTTAAGAGTCTGGTTTTGGTGTGAAAAGTTGCGGGATCGAGTCGTGTATTTGACCACGCGCCACGGTTAAAGTTTTTGGAACGATATTGTGTAGAAAAAAATGAATAAACATTAAAAAAATAAACTAGTCAAGTCCGAGTCGGACTCACGCGCTTACGGTTTCGTACTAACTTATGGATGTAAATGATATGATATGATGTGATATGATATGATATTCCGCAACTATCACACAACGCCGTCTAGTCCCAAGCTAAGCAGAGCTTGTGTTATGGGTACTAGACAACTGATAAATATACTTATATATTTCTAAATACATACATATTAAAGATAAATTACACCCAGACACAGAACAAATGATTATGCTCATCACACAAACATTTGTCCTGGGTGGGAATCGAACCCACGACCTCCGGCATAGCAGTCAGGGTCACTAACCGCTAGACCAACAGGCCAGTCATAAATAGAGTCTCGATGATTTTTTTCCGACAATTTTACTGTTTTACGATTTATTCCTATACATGTGCTATAAGACCTTGCTTTATGCAAAATTTCAGGATTCTGGGTTAACGGAAAGTACCCTCTAAATTATGATTCCCTTGAGTGTCGAAATATACGTTTTTTTGGACCATAAACGGTCATATCTTTTTTTTTCGTATATATAAAAAATAACACAACAAAATAATAATGATTATGCCATTAAAATATACCTATTAATAGGTATTAGTGCCTCCCTTCATACAGAAAATATATACAGTTTTAACTATAAAAAAAAAATAATAAAAAAAAAACTTAAAAAAAAAAAACAAAAAAAAATTACTTACATTACATACTTAAGTACATAAATAAATTGTTACTTTTAATTATCAGTCTTTCAGGAGGTAAAAATACTTCACTTTTAATTCAAATCAATACTCAAGTATAATAAAACTGGGCAAGTGTGAGTGGGCAAAACTGCAAAAAAAAAAATCCGTTTGTTGTATGGGAACCCACATTAAATATATTTATTTTATTTTATTTTTAGTATTTGTTGATAATACGGCAACAGAAACACATAAAATTTCAACTGTCTAGCTATAGCGGTTCTTGAAATACAGCTTGGTGACAGACAGACGGACAGACAGCGAAGTCTTAGTAATATGGTCCCGTTTTTACCTTTTGGATACAGAACCCTAAAAAGTAACTGTTCCCTCCATTTTTAAACGTTGTCCTACTCTAGATATTAGAGTCTGTCTAATAAGTTAAACGACTTGGGTAATTATTAGGATTTAATGAAATCTGATGTAGTCAACACGGGTTCAATAATCAAGGTTGATTAAGAGATAGAGATCATTGTTTACTAACAGAAGAACCTTCTGAAAAGTATTTTTTTTATTGAGATAAACTAGTACTTGACTGCGATCCCACCTGATGGTAAGTATAATATAATATATAATATTCCACAACTATCACACAGCAGCAGGGGCCCAGCCGGGTCGGAGCCTACTGGGGCCAGGGTTATCCGAAAGGGCGCTCGAGCCCCGGTATGAAGGCTTGAAGGAACGGGATGGGTTTTTTAGTCAGTAAGAGTCTGACACTATCTCCTGCTCCGCCCAAGAGCGGGGGTTGTCATAAGATGATTTTTCACATCGAAAAAAAAAAAAAAAAAACTATCACACAGCGCCGTCTAGTCCCAAGCTAAGCAGAGCTTGTGTTATGGGTACTAGACAAATGATAAACATACTTCTATATTTCATATTATATATAAACTACACCCAGACACAGAACAAATGATCGTGCTCATCACACAAACATTTGTCCTGGGTGGGAATCGAACCCACGACCTCCGGCATAGCAGTCAGGGTCACTAACCACTAGACCAACAGGCCTGTCGAAACGTAAGTAGTAAGTAGCGATCGAGTATTAGTATTTTTTAAATAATTAAGTATTATACAAAATTCCCAAGTCGGTTGACTTATTAGACAGACTATACTCCTGCTTCTCTGGGTGGGTCTGTTTACACGGGTACGTATCAAAATCCCGAAAGTTCATAATACCTATGATTGAAATACCGACGTCCAAAACACCGAAATTCAAAATACCGAAAGTTTTAAATGCCGATAGTCGTTATATCGAAACACAAAATACCGATGTTCAAATGCCCGAAAGGACGAAATCCCGAATGGACGAAATCCCGAATGGACGAAATACCGATGGATAGGTTAGGTTAGGTTAGAATTGTGACCGACCACGCGCGAGCCGAGCGAGCGTAGCGAGCGGTGCCGCGGCAGTTCGGCCAAACGACCATTCGGTGTTTCAATTTTCGGTGTTTCTTCCGTCGGTATTTTAAAATTCGGTCTTATAAAATTCGGGATTTTGATACGCACCCGTTTACACACAAGTGAATAAACTCACATAAAAAAAAAAAAAAAAATTCTTGGTTTTAGAAAAGAAAAATAAAAACAAGAAAGAATCCTTTATCAAAGTTTTTTCTAAAAAAATATATTTAGAGACCCATTTATCAGGAACTCCACGACACAAAATTAATAAAAGTAAAGAACTAATTAAAAAGTATTGTCAGACAATGTCAGGCTATTTAAAAGTCAAAAGGTGCGAGTGTTTTTTTTTAGGGTTCCGTAGCCAAATGGCGAAAAACGGAACCCTTATAGATTCGTCATGTCTGTATGTCTGTCTGTCTGTCTGTCACAGTCACTTTTTTCCGAAACTAAGAGCTATTCTGTAGAAACTTTGTATATTCTGTGAACCGCATTAAGATTTTCACAGAAAAATAGAAAAACAGCAACAAATTTCAGGGTCCCCATACTTAGAACTGAAACTCTCAAAATTTTTTTTTCATCAGACCCACACGTGTGGGGTGTCTATGGACAGGTCTTCAAAAATGATATTGAGGTTTCTATAATCATTTTTTTCTAAACTGAATAGTTTGCGCGAGAGACACTTCCAAAGTGGTAAATTGTCCCCCCCCCCCTCTAACTTCTAAAATAAGAGAATAATAAAACTAAAAACAATATAATTTGATGTACATTACCATTCAAACTGCCAACGAAAATTGGTTTGAACGAGATCTAGTAAGTAGTTTTTTTTTAATACGACACAAGTTTTTTAATACGATACACTATTATTAAAACATTGATCAAAGTTGCAATGAACTACAAGAACTTTTATATTATGTTACTTGCTGCTACGGAACCCTTCATGGGCGAGTCCGACTCGCACTTGGCTGTTTTCTTTATTGATGTAAACTAGTGCTTGACTGCGATCCCAACTGATGGCAAGCAGTGATAAAATCTCTGATGGTGAGGCGCACTAGTTTACCACCAACACCATTTCAGCCGCCTTCTCCAAGTACCACAATCAATCATCTTGCACGTCTCGCGTCCACCGGTTTCCCGCGACCCCCATCAAGTCATCGGTCCACCTTGTGGGTGGCCTTCCGCCGCTACATCTTCCGATACGTAGTCATCACTCCAGAACTTTTTTGCCTCATGGACCATCTGTTCTGCGGGCAATCTGCCCTGCCCACTGCCACTTAGGGCCGACGCTGCGTAGAGCGGACGCCCGCGCGATCCCGTACAAAAGTGCTCCGTCGCGGTGAACCGCGCGGGCACCCGCCGCTCTCTACGCCCGTTTTGCTACGTACCTAATAATACATTAAGGGGCCGGCGATGGATGAATTTCCATACAAACGTAATACCACGCTCATTTGCAGTTGGAGCATATTTCTAACATATTATGACGATATTCGGTTATAGACAATATTTTTCCTACGTCTTTCTTTTATAAAAAAAAAAAGAAACAAATTGTTGGGCAATGTGCTTTTTTTTTTTTTTTTTTCGATGGGAAAAATCATCTTATGACAACCCCCGCTCTTGGGCGGAGCGGGAGATAGTGTCAGACTCTTACTGACTAAAAAACCCATCCCGTTCCTTCAAGCCTTCATACCGGGGCTCGAGCGCCCTTTCGGATAACCCTGGCCCCAGTAGGCTTCGACCCGGCTGGGTCCCTGCTGTTGCTGACAACTCCTTAAGGCGCGCGGGAACAGCGCGCGCCGTCGACGACTTGGGCTTGGTCCGGACAGTTACCGGACGGCCGGACAGCGAGCTACCCATTGCTCACTGTCCGCAAGCCCGCGCCTACGGTGGCTGGAAATCGGGATCGGAATCCCGGCGGCGGCGAGAGCGCCGTTGCCTGATGCGGTCGGCCTCCTCCTTAGCGAGCATTACTGCTTCGCAGAAGTCGGCGACCGCCTGCCACTCCTCCTCGCTCCGGACCATAGCCTCGACCAAGGCCCGGCGCGAGAGGTCTCCGCCGCCGATCACCCCCACGAGGGCACGGCGATGCTCCACCCAAGCAGGGCACACCGCGATTGTGTGCTCCACCGTGTCCTCCGGGTGTTCCGCACAGTGGCGACACCCGGGCGTCACTTCCGCTTTAATTCGGAACAGGAACCTCCCGAACTTGCCATTTCCGGTGAGGACCTGTGTCATGCGGAAGGTAAGGACGCCGTGAGGTCTTTCCAGCCACGCCTCAAAGAGGGGACTTATCGCCATAATTGTGGCGTGCCCAGCACTGGGTTGCGATAGTCGCTGACGCCATTCCACCATGAGATCCCGTCGGAGCTCTGTCCGCCATGCCGCGACCTGTCGCGGCAGAGGACTTTCACCCCGGCGTTGCATCTCCACGCGCATGTCGTGCATGTGTGCAAGGACTGTTGCCTCCAGATCCCACGGTGGTAGGCCAGCCAGAAGGCTCGCCGCTTCGCGGGAAATCGTGCGGTATCCCCGCACCATCCGAATTGCCATGACCCTCTGGCAGGCGTTTAGTATGGCCGCCGGTTGCTTTTTCAGCAACGGCGCCCACACCGGCGCCCCGTAGAGGGCCATGGACCGAACGATCCCCACGTAGAGCCTCCGGCAGGAGGCGTCTGGACCCCCAAGGTTGGGCAGGAGCCGCTTGAGCGCAGCCCCAGTCCGGTTCAGTTTGGGAGCCAGACGTCGGAAATGCTCCACGAAATTCCACCGACTGTCGAGGACGAGTCCCAGGTACTTCATCGTCGACCCGACACCGATGTGAACTCCTCCTACCGTTAGTTGGGAACTCATTGGCGGCGCGTTCCGAGAGCGGCGACCGTGAAAGCACATCGCCTCGGACTTGTGCAGCGCCACCTCGAGTCCCAACTCCTGGATCCTATCAACGACTATCGCAACCCTGCGTGTCGCTAGAGCGACCGCCGCCTGGTACGACTCTCCCTGCGCTAGAACCAGCGTGTCGTCTGCGTAGCAAACCACGCTGACCCCGTCAGGGAGGTCGCCCCGCAGCACGTAATCGTACCCGATGTTCCACAAGGGTGGCCCTAGGACCGACCCCTGCGGAACACCGCACGACATCTCCCGACGTTTCCAGTCTCCCTGGTGACCGGGGTAGACAATGTACCTGTCCGACAGGTAGGCCTCGACTACTCGACAGAGGTATTCGGGCACCCGGTGGTACCGGAGTGCCCTCCGGATCGTACTCCAGGGCAGGGAATTGAAAGCGTTGGCAATGTCCAAAGACACTGCCACGACACACCTACCCTGGGACACCGCATCCCCCGTCGTGAGGGCTCGCACGCGCATGATGGCGTCCACCGTCGAGCGCATCCTGCGAAAGCCGAACTGTCCGTCCGAAAGGTCCGGCCCCACCCGTGAAAGGCGCGCGACGAGGCGGCTCGCAATCACTCTTTCAAAGAGCTTGCCCACCTCGTCGAGCAGCACAATGGGCCGGTACGCGGACGGAGAGTCCGCAGGGCGCCCTGGCTTCGCGATAAGGACCAGTTTCCCCGTCTTCCAGCGAAGTGGGAACTGGCCCCTCTCAAAGCATGCGCTGAAGAGCCCTCTCAGTCTAGGCCCGAGAGCCTCCATGGCCAGGACCCAGGCTTTCCCAGGCAAGCCATCGGGTCCTGGGGCGGCGTTCTTGGCACTCAGCCTTTGCACCGCCACTCTCATCTCTACCTCGGTCACCTCTGGAGCATTATTGTCGTCGTCGCTATTGCGGTCCGCGTCAGACACCGCTGGCGGAGGCGGAGCCATGGGCGGGGGGGAGTGTTCCCCTCGCGCAGGGAACAGAGCTCTTACCACACCCTCCACGAGTTGGGGCCGGAGACTCTGAGTCAACGGGAGAGCCCAGGGGCGCAGTTTCTCCCGTACCAATTTGTACGGGCGCCCCCACGGGTCCGCGTTCAGAGACCCCAGCCACACGTCGCGGGCCTCGAGTTTGGCCCGCTTAATCTCCGCTCGGAGGGTGTGTTTTGACTCTCTGTAACCTTCGTATAGCTCCGCCTCTCTGGCCTCCGCATCCGGCGAGCGGATGCGGCGCCTGCAGTATCTGGCGTACCGGCGTCGCGCGTGATTGCACGTGTTGCGCAGTGCAGCGATTTCCGGCGACCACCAGTACACCTGGCGCTTAGCACGTCCTGGACGGACTCGGGGCATTGCCGCATCGCAAATTTGCGACATGGCCTCCCGGAACCACTCCGCCTCGACGTCGATATCGACAGGCCTGTCCGGTGCTTGCGCCCAGGCCTGTACCGTCGCGGCTTCCAGGAGGAGCTCCCGGTCCATCTGCTTAAGCGCCCACCGCGGACCGCAAGGGCTCTGTCGGACCGGCGCGGCCGAGGTTTCGGCGGAGACGTCCAACCGGATGTACCGGTGGTCGGAGTACGTCTCCACCTCCTCCATAACGCGCCAGCCAACGACACGCGGCGACAGAGCGGGGCTGGCGAACGAAAGGTCCACCACTGATTCACCCCGCCTCCGCACCAACGTGGGGACAGAACCCCGGTTCAGGACGACCAGGCCCAGCTCCAAGGCCCAGTCCTCCACCATCCGACCCCGTGTGTTCGTGCGCCGGGAACCCCAAGCCGTATTCCAGGCGGTGAAGTCCCCGCAAACGACCACGGGGAGGGTACCAAACCCAGCGACGACGGCACTTAGCTCCATAAGGGAGACATGGAGTTCGTCGGGAGTTCTGGTCGGGGACAGGTAGACGCCTACCACTGCAATGTCCCCGACCCGTGCTGCCACGCAACCCCGTCCCCTCGCAACAGCCTCGAGGGGCGGGGTACCGGCGGCGGCCGACGAAATTAGCGTCACCGAGCCGTCTAGGTCTTGAACCCAGCGGGGATGGACGTAGTACGGCTCGGAGACGACGGCGACATTGATCGACCACTGCGCCATGCTCTGGAGCAACAGATCCTGAGCGGGGGCGCAGTGGTTGATGTTCGCCTGGAGGAGACGTAATGGTGTCCTTATTGACATTCCATTACAGTCTCCTCCTGGGCCCCCTGTGAGGGCACTGCCACGGCGGGAACGGCGGCGGCAGCGGCGGCAGCCAAGGTGGTGGCTGCGGCGGTGAGGACGTCAGGGTGGATGGGCCTGACCTTGCCTTTGGCCTTGGCAGGGGGGTCGCAGGACCTGCCCCCAGCCCGGTGGTCGGCCGGCTTGCCTGCAGCCGCACATGCGTAGCAGTGCGGCTTTGCACGGCATTCAACGGCCTTGTGCCCGGGCTGTCCGCACTGGTGGCAGCGGTCACTGCGGTCCTCTGCGGCGCAATAGGCCCCCACGTGGTGCCCCACGTGACAGCGGTAGCACCGCAGAGGTTTGGGTTCCAGCATCTTGACTTGGGCCGAAACCCAACCCACCAATAGCCTTCGGCCCTCGGTCGTGATGGCCTTGGCCGCCGACACGGGGCAGCTCACCGTAACGGCTCGCATGCCCGTGCTGTCAGCGCGGATGGTGCCCACCCGAACCTGATCGGTCGTGCACCCTCCCGCCCTGACGATGGCGGCCACCACTTCCTCCACCCTAACGGAGTCGTCCAGACCCATAATGCGCATGTCGATGCACTTGGTGGGTCTGGACACTCGGGCCTCTTCGACATCTAAGGACGCCCTAATCCTTTCGGCCAGGGCGTCAGCGGCTTGTCCACTGTTCGCACCTGGGACCTCCAGGATTCGGGCTCCGGTTGCGGTGCGCCTCATACGGAAGCCCCCTGAGGCTCCGTATTCGTCGAGGTGGCCCACCACCGCCTCTTTCGCCTTTGCCATGACCATGTCATAGTTCACGCCCTTCTTTTCCGCAGCTGGCTGCAGTGTGATCATTACAGCTGCGGAAGTCGGGGCGCGAAGTCTGGCTGCCATGGCCCGCTTCTTGCGATCTTTTCGCCGCCTTCTTTTCTTGGCCGCCCTAGCCGCCTTGCTCGCCTTCTTTTTGGCGCCGACTACCGTCCACTCGGCGCCAGCCGAGGGGTCTTCGGGCGGAGGAGGCGGCAGGCGCGACCTAGTCGCCGCCGCGGCGGGAGGCCTCGCCGGTTTGGTGGCAGCCGCCACCCTATCCTTCGGGGGAGGGGCAGGCTTCCCCTGCCGCTGCCGCTGCTTGGCCGCTGGGACCGGCCTCGCAGGCTTCGACGCCGTAGCCATGTGCCTGGCCTGCTCTGACGGGCTCGCCCTGGGTGCTGCAGTTGTGGCCGCGGTGACGGCGGCGTACGATGCCGTCCTCTTCTGGCCGGAGGCCGCGAGAGGGGGGCGCAGGACAATGCCCTCCAACACAGAGAACTGGCTCTGGATCCGTTCCTGGAACTGCTGCTGCTGTTTCTGCTGCTGTTCCCGGAAGGCAACCAGCTCCTGCCGCAGCAGGGAGACGACGTCACTCTCCGCCTGGGGCGAGGGCCGGGATCGGCCCTGCTCCTGCCTGCTCCCCCCCTTCGGGAGGAGAGCCCTGGAGAGTGGCCACGGCTGCCTCGAGCCGGCCAAACCTCCCGCTGAGGGTTCGCTCGTAGGGCTCGAAGACGAGCCCCAGTGCCCCCTCAATTGAAGCGTTGGCCAGCTCGACGGAGCGTTTTTTGGCCACCCTCTCCCTCTTATTGGCAACGCTAGTGATAGCGGCTGCCACGACCTCCCGAAACCTTGCCAGCGCCTCCTCCATCCCTTCTGGTAACTCGTCAGGGAATTTCGGCACCAAAACGCTGGCCTGCTCTTTCGCGACCTCCAGGGGTCGCCGGGACGCTGCTTCAGCGCTCCCTCTCCCTTTGCCCAATTTTCGGGCCTTACCCCGCCCCGACGACGAGATTTTCCGGGCAGGTCCCGTCTCGTCGTCGGATGCGGAGCGCATGGCGCGCATGAACGCCCTCCTTCTGTTGGATGCGGATTCTTCCACTTCCATCAAAAGGAGGGGCCCCCGCACCTCCTCCTCCACCTCCTTCCCGTCTGAAGTGAGTGAAGACGCGGCATCTGAATCCGACGCCGCGTCTTCACTCACCCCTCTGAGGCCGAACCTACGCCCGGCCTCCACCGGCATCGCGGACGTGCTGGGAACTGGTCCCAGGGACTTCGCGCTGCCGAATCGTGAGCCACCCTGGCTCTGTGCGTCCACGGAGGACGGAACAGGGTCCGAAGACCCGAGGCGATGATTGCCCTCCCCAGAATACGAGGGGCAGCCCGAGCTCTGCTCGGGGAGGGATTCTCCTGCATGCAGGTACCCTCCTGGGGTAGATATATTTTTATCGGTCGCGCTCATGGTGGTGCTGGACACAGCTTTGCCTTTTTGTTTTAAATGGGGTGGGGTCCCCATTGCACGTTCGCCATCCTGGTCATGTCTGCTGAGCAGACATGTACTTGGGCAATGTGCTGAGAATGCGGTTGCCCATTCTCTGATGTGTCCTTAAATCGCATCATAAGACACCCACGGGAAGGGATGAGGTGGTGATCATACGGTACTATCTCTGATCTCTACAATACTTTTAATACAATTACAATAGTAGTTACATCGTAATGTAACAATACGAAAGCACAAGAACATTGAATAGCAAACAACGTATCATAAGTGATACACACTCAAATTATACTGTAATTATATTGTATTGCTCGTAATATAGCTCCAGTACATGGGCATGGAGGAGGAATGTTACAGAGATCGAACTTAGTGCAACTTTTTATTCTTACTCACAGACAAGATGAAAGAGGTTAGAAAAGAAATACTTTCTGATTTGTACTAAAACGAGTGTCACCGCTTGTCTCCCACCCTTTAACTCCACTACAAGCAATAAACCAATACGAACACGCATTACGCAAGTAACAGACCACGCACACTTAGATCGCTAGTTTGCTATTGGTAGTTGAACTATGAGCATTGCCCTACTTTGTAGCATGCCTGCCCACTTTGCACACGCCTTCAGAGTCATTCTTACCTCTTTCTGTGTTCTGTGCTTTTACCTGTTTGATTCTGCATCGGTTGGAAGACTTGTGGTTCACGGTCGCGTCGAAGGCGGTCGATCTCCGATTCGTTACATCCATCTTATCACCGTGCTACGCATGCCGTGGCCTTGGTACATGCCATGGTCTGGAGCGAGGAGGAGTGGCAGGCAGTAGCCTCCTTCTGCAAAGCAGTAACGCTATCAAAGGAGGAGGCCGACCGTATCAGGCAACGGCGCTCACGCCCCAGCCGCCGCTGGGATCCCGATCCTGATTTGCGGCCACCGTAGGCGCGGGTTTACGGACGGCGAGCAATAGGTAGCTTGGCATCCGACCGTCCGGTAAACGTGGACAGTGTTTTTTTTTATCTTTTTACTAGCTTGTGAAAAAATAGAAAAATGAAAGAAAAATAAGTCATGTTAAACTACTATGGGTTTTCTAGTCTGAAATAAATGAATTTATTATTATTATTAAAATCGGTGCAACCGTTTCGGAGATGAGCCGGTGTAAACAGACAGACAATAGTACCTACCTACATTTTAATATTGCGACCGAAACGTTATGTACACGAGCCGTAGGCGAGGGTGTTATGCAGACGAGTGTTACAGTGACAAAGCACATGTATGAAAGAACATTTTACGGAAAAATTTCGAGTGAATAAATAAAACAAATTACATTCTTGTTACAGGTACCGAATAGTTTTGAGGACATATTTATAACATCAATCTTTTAGACACAATTATGTTGTTTTGAATAAAGATCATCATCGTCAGCCTTTTTAATGTTCCCACTGCTGGGACTCAGGTCTCCTCTCTAGGAGAGGGACTGGACCGTAATGCACCACGCGGGCCCAGTGCGGGTTGGTGAATGTCACATGTCTTCGAATTTTTGGTTCTAGGACATGCCGGGTTCCTCACAATGTTTTCCTTCACCGTTTTGAGAGCAGTGCTGATGAAATAAATTACACAAAGTAATGCGCCAGGCTGGGTTCGAACCCGCGACCTACGACTCGTAAGTCGGGGCCATTACCACTAGACCACCACTGCTCTCAATAATGAATAAAGATACTACTACTAATATACTTTCATAGGTTTAAGTAAAAAAAAAAACAGACACATCAATTTCATAGATACATTTTGTAGATTTCATCACGACACATTGGTCTCTGTGTATTATCTACTCCTGCAACTTCCGTTATAAGTTATTTGCATAACAAGCGAATCGTTGTCTTGTCTGATCTTGTAATATTGCGGCACGATCAGCTTAAGGCGTTACTAGGCTAAGTAATCAAGTTCAACTTGCTAGGGTTCGTTTGCTTAGGTTACCGCAGTCTCCTTGTATCCATCACCACTTTTATATTTACTTTAAGACAACTCGAGGTACATTCATATATTTAACATTAATATAGATAATTTATTGCGTTTGCGTCTTAAAATATGTGACATTTTTGCACACCTTTTTTTTATGGTGGGAAAATCATGCATTGACATCCCCCGCCCTTGGGCGGAGCGGGAGATAGTGTCAGACTCTTACTGACTAAAAGTCCCACCCTGTTCCTTATAGCCCATACCGGAGCTCGAGCGCCCTTTCGGATAACCCTGGCCCCAGTAGGCTTCGACCTGGCTGGGTCCCTGCTGTTGCTGACAACTCCTTGAGGAGCGCGGGAACAGTGCGCGCCGTCGACGACTTGGGCTTGGTCCGGACAGTTACCGGAGCTATTTTTGCACACCTGATAGTGGTTGAATATGACGGACAATGTTTGAAACTATCAGCTAATTTATTTATACTCATATTCTAGCAAAATAAATGATTATTATCTCCTTTATTTTTCTTATATTACATATTTTTGATATTTTTAAATATTTTATATATATATATAAAAAAAAAACATTTAAAAATATAAAAACAGTAGTCCACCGATGTCGGGAGCAGGGTCCAAGCTACCGGTGGTTAGGGCTCCAGAGACAGGAACTTCCTCACAATGCGAGCCGTATCGAGAAGTACTGCCTTTTGTATCTGGCCCTTGATCCAACCGCGCAACGACAGCTTCGACAGATGGTCGTCGAAGCTTTTGGCAATAAGACCATTGGCGGTTACGACAATCGGCACAATGACCGCCGAGTCCACACTGCACATGTCGACAACCTCGTGTGCTAAGTCGAGATATTTCATTTGTTTCTCTTTCTCAGCTGATTATTATTATTATTATTATTCCCTTACAACCACTTTTACGTGATTATGGTGTTATTACACAGATAGATATTTTGGATACACAGACATTTTGTGAATATTATCTAGGCTTCTATAGAAATCAAAACAAAAATTGGTGTAAAATTAATCTAGTGAAGACCTCTGAAAATCTGCTATTTTACGTGAACTTTGACCAAAAAAGTACATTAGTAGAAGCCTTGCACATTTAATCGAGATTCTGTATGACGACATTTTTTCTGGAAAACTTTTCAGGGTTTAAAAAAAACACGTACAATTGCCATCACGGATCTTGAACGCTCGGCGTCAGAGTGGGGATTGCTTTGCGCATTCCATACATTGGCGAGCCAATCGTCTTCGTTGTTAGATACATGCTGCAACTCAGTGAACGAATCAGGAGTGACGTCTATGACGCGATGTCGCGGCCAGCCAATCTCTGATACTCCCCGCCGCCGCGTCGCACTTCGCACCACTAAAGAGACCGAATATTTGACTTCTGCGCAAGTGTTCAAGATCCGTGATGGCAACTGTATTTCCTGGAACAAGTTTTGTTAATTATACGAGTAAATCACGAAATTACCGAATGCCAACAGTGTTTTCAGGCGTTATCTCTCTTTTATCGAATTGCCTCTTCATCAAACATCGCGTTGCAAAAACAAACCTAAACCTTAAGTAGGTGAGAAGTTCTGTAAGAAACCTAGCCCTTACTAATATAACTAATTCAAACTCGCCTTGCTTTGCCTCGACCTTTATACCACTTATATCGAAGGACTGGAACGATTTGTCTGCTTCCGTCTTTCCGTCCAATTATAATTTAGG
Organism: Mythimna albipuncta; assembly: GCA_929112965.1. Classification (NCBI taxonomy): domain Eukaryota; kingdom Metazoa; phylum Arthropoda; class Insecta; order Lepidoptera; family Noctuidae; genus Mythimna; species Mythimna albipuncta. The sequence goes on along the minus strand of OV815979.1, from coordinate 17,350,201 downwards.
TGTCTTCAAGACTAGAGTGAATATGGGCCCCTAACATACTAGTGCGCTTCAACATCAACATTGCATCACTGCTTATTACTAGTGAGCACAGGCGTAGGGTAGCCAGCCTTTCGGTGTTTTACAGGATGCATTTTGGAGAGTGTGCGCAGGAATTGCATGATTTGATTCCACCATCTCAATTCTACCATCGGACAACCCGACGTACGGTGAATATCCACCCTTACGGTTTTGAAACCTCTACGGTCTGGACTAAGCGTTTCGCCTCGTCGTTTATATCGCGTACGTCGAAGGACTGGAACAACTTGCCTGCTGCGGTCTTCCCGACCAATTATAATTTGGGTGTCTTCAAAGCTCTTAATAAACTAGTGCACCTCACCATCAGAGATTGCATCACTGCTTACCATCAGGTGGGATCGCAGTATCAATTTAAAAAAAAAGTAGTGATATAAAAAAAACTTTGGAACGAAGAAAGTGAAGATAGTGGGACGTATTGAAGGCATCCTCGAGGATCACAAGGATATTCATTCCCTCACTTGTGCGGCCACCTCCTTCGATAGCAATACTGCTTCGCAGAAGGAGGCCACCGCCTGCCATTCAGTTGACAGGCCTGTTGGTCTAGTGGTTAGTGACCCTGACTGCTATGCCGGAGGTCGTGGGTTCGATTCCCACCCAGGACAAATTTTTGTGTGATGAGCACGATCATTTGTTCTGTGTCTGGGTGTAATTTATCTATAGTATGTATGTATTTAGAAATATATGAGTATGCTTATCAGTTGTCTAGTACCCTTAACACAAGCTCAGCTTAGCTTGGGACTAGACGGCGCTGTGTGATAGTTGTGGAATATTATTATAATTATTATATTATTATATATTCCTCCTTGCTCCGGACCATTTGACCGTTGCCACTGATCGCACCCACGGGGACACGGTGGGCCTCCACCGTAACAGAGGCACACCTCCACCGTGTCTTCCAGTTACCTACGGATGAATCTCACTTTGCAAATTAAACACGTGCTCTTTAGGGTTATTTTCGTTCACAATCTAAGCATTAACTTAAATTTCTTAAAAAATCCAGTCTATACCTAAACATGTTTAAAAAGATTTTACTAAATTTATCAATGCTGTACTCTCTGCATTTGACAAGCCAAAGTGGCATCGTTTGAGAACCCAACACCTTTTCAAATATGCAAGTTATCTTCTGCTTCTGAGGAAAATTTTCAGTATTTGATGCCTTAGTAGCATGCATCTTGATGTACGAAGAGTTTCGATTTAAAATAACGTCCAAAAAATGTGTTTAAGACATACATTAGCCAAAGAAATCTAAAATTATCTACATATCTTAGAACAGTGGTGGCCGAGTGGTAACGGCCCCGATTTACGAGTTGCAGGTCGCGGATTCAAACCCAGCCAGGTGCATTACTTTGTGTAATTTATTTCATCAACACTGCTTTCAAAACGGTGAAGGAAAACATCGAGAGGAAACCGACATGTCCTAGAACAAAAAATTAGAAGACATGTGACATTCACCAACACGCACTTGGCCCGCGTGGTGGATTACGGCCCATTCCCTCTCCTAGAGAGAGAGGAAGCCTGAGTCCTAGCTGTGGGATCATTAAAAAGACTGACTATGCTATGCTATTACCACGCGCCCTCAAGGCAGTAAATCGTAGGGGCCCAGCAGGGTCTATGCCTACTGGGGCCACGGGTTAAGTAAAAGTGAACCCCGGGGCCCTGGAATAAAGGCAAAGAAGGAACAGGCGTAGGTTTTAATCAGTAAAAGTCTGATACGCACCAGCTCCGCCCAACTGTAGGAGAAGTCATTGGATGATTTCTCACCATAAAAAAGAGGGTCATGGCTTTCCGGTTAGTGCCGATAGCGCACGATCTCCCACGAAGTGAGAACCACAAAAGGGTCAACTAAAATAAAGACCTAGGTTTAAAATCAATATTTTTTTATAGTTGAAAATTGGCCATATGTCAACTTAATCGAAACAGATAACCCCATCTTGATAAACGTCGATTGGTTTGCTAATATCACTTGGCACCTACCAACCAATACCGTTATCGGCAAATTGTCAATACGATAACAATTTCACTGGCAATCCCCTCTCGCAATTACCTCAGGTAAGTCACATCTCTGAGCTAAGTCTAGAATTCTAGATTACAATTCCATTAGACGTGTAGAAGGCGATATACGGTAAAGCTAAAGTATGAAGTAATGTCTTTTCCATCAGATCTGAAATACGTAGCTATGAAGGTAAGATGTGCAATGTAAGACAAGTTTTGCACAAGTATAAAAATTTAATTTAGTTTTATTTTGGTGGGTAGAAATCATCCAAATGACGTTTCCCGTCTTTGGGCGGAGTGGGCGGTAATGTCAGACTTTTACTGACTAAAAAACCCACCCCGTTCTTTCTTGCCTTTCATACCGAGGCCGACTCTATGACTACACCGTTGGTCGTACTGTTTCATATCATAACAAAGATGAAAGAGGTTAGAATGGCCTTTGGGAGCGGGGCAGGCGTGCCTCAAAATGTGATCATGCTCATAATTGACACAACCAATAGCAAACTTGTGATCTAAGTGTGCGTGGTCTGTAAGTTGCATAATGCACGTTCGTATTGGTTTATTGCCTGTGGTGGAGTTAAATGGTGGGAGACAAGCGGCGACACTCGTTGTAGTACAAATCGGAAAGTATTTCCTTTCTAACCTCTTTTATCTTTTCTGTGGTTCAAAAACATAATGTCTATCATCAATTCTGTATTTCTACTCGACATACCAGCTTAACACATCTCTCGTAAAGCAGTCAAAGTCTAGATTAAAACTGCAAACTGTGCTAAAGTGACCTTCCTAACTTGAAGTATTACCACATAACTCAATTCGCCGATCCAACTTATGATTACCGGAGTATCGGGGGGTAGATGATCAAAAAACTTTTCTCGTTACACCAGCCTGCTCATTTGACAAGTTTAGCCGTTTGCTCCCAAGTTTTTGGTAATACGCCCCCGGATATATTGCCAAAGATAAGGCCGGACGAATGTTGGATTTCAACTATTTGGTTTTTAATTATGATTGATTTGGATTTGTTAGTTACTGAATTATTGAGATTGTATAGGCAGTCATGTAACACTAGTGCCTGTGTGCCAAATAAACGTATTTTCTTTCTTTCTTTCTAGTGTTCTGAGACTGAAACATAGTTGTTTAGAAAAGAGTATGCAGATTTTAAATAACAATGATCGCCCAATGGTAAAGGCCCTGAATTACGAATTGTAGATTGTGTGTTCAAACCCATAACATAACTTTGTGTAATTTATTTCACCAGCAATGCGATCAAAACGGCGATGGAACACATCGTGAGGAAACCGACATGTCCTAGAACTAAAAAATTGAAGGCATGTGATATTCACCAACACGCACTGAGCACGGATGGTGGATTACGGCCCATTCCCTCTACTAGATGGAGAAGAACCCTGGATAAATGGAGGGATCTAGAGGGATGATTTATAAGGCTGACTATTCTAGGCAGATTTGGTAGTAGAGTAGTAATAGATGCAGAACACAACCGCCACCGGTAGCGACTAAATAACACATAACGATCTGTCACTGATAGCAGTAGTCGTCATTTACATTTTTGTATTATGAAAATTTGGTCGACGATGGAGCACCGTTACCTAGAAGTAAACTATTTACTCTCGACCTAAAGATTGGTTGTAGCCATCAGGAAATACAAACTCCGGCAGGGAATTCCCAAAACGCTTCGTGCTTATAGATGGGATGTCCACCATCTACTGGTGGCGCATCGCCGATGATGGAACGGGCTAGGCGGAACTGGGCTATGCTATTTCGACGCACACTCCCCGAAATGTAACCGGTAGAAAACTGACAAGCTATCAACTCGGTGTCGATATTGTCTGACCAATGACAGCCCGATTTCATATCCAGGCAATTACTTCAGCCCATCTAGCCAAGTTACAACCGTTTCGCTCGCGGCGAATGCTTCGAGTTGGCCACGCGCCTATTTATTTTGTTCTGACCACGTTGAAATGACGTCATTCCCGTACATTTGAAGCTTTCTACTAGCGTTAACGAATTGAGATTGTCAACTTGGCTTGGTGTACAGGTCGTTTTGAATGCGATAAGACCACCTTTTGTTTATTACCTTTACCACCATTACTTTTTTTTTACGTTTGAAATGCTGAATAATAAATTGAAATTAGATAAATGTGTCTTCTATTAACATTTGTAATGCTGTCAAATTCCAGTAGCAATAGTCATAGTTACAATTGACACGGTCAGTCAATTACAAGAGATGGGCCGTGACACGCTGTTCAATTAAGGCTTGGTTTATGTGGAAAGTTTTGATGATACTATCAAAAGTGACCGTCGAGACATTTTGGTGTTCTATCGTATAAAAGCTCTATGTGATCTCCAGGGCATTAAAAAGAAATTTATTTTTTCTGCTAATCAGAACTGGGCCCGCGTGGTGGATTACAGCCCATTCCCACTCCTAGAGAGGAGGCCCGAGTCCCAGCAGTGGGAACATCAAAAGGCTGGCTATGCTATGTTATGCTAATCAGAATGTACCGTGACCAATGAGGAGAGAAAGTACCGATTTTTAATTTCTTTAATTTGTTTTTAATTTATAGCATTATTGAAATATACAATGGTTTTATCTAATTTTTATTTAATGAAATTGATCACGTTTTTTTTTTTCACTTAATTGTATTTTATTGTGATTTTATTTTCCTGTATTTCATTATTTTGTTGAAGATTATATCAACTTAATTGTGTGATGGTGTGTGTGTGTGTGTGTGCAGTGGTAATATTAAAATGGCTGATTATGCGTAAGCTAATTTTGTTTGACAGTGGCAATACAAAATAGATAGTTAATTTTGTGGTGGCATTGGGTGGACCTGATTACATTATTGTATTATTATTATTCATTGTTTTACGATAAGAAGGCAAGTGGTAGATAGCAGTACCAGTACCGCGTTTTAATCATTTAAAGGCATATTTCTTGGGGTGGACAATCATCAAATAACTTCTCTCGCTCTGGGTGGAGCGCGAAGGAGTGTCAGACTTTAACTGACTAAAATCCATCCGTGTTCCTTCAATTGTCCTTTACATTCCAAGGCCACGGTAACTCTTTTAAACAATTCCGCAACCCTAGCAATTATTGGCGGTTGTACAGACATTTTTTTTTTTAAGAAACAGCTTAGTAATCATTCTCATTCAACGATCACCCATAACCTAGTTAGTTAGTTCGAAAACTAGGTCAGCTAGATCTAGAATCCTATATCAGCGTTTTTTCTGTTGTTATGTTAAAACATTTCAGGCGAGCCACTAATGGTTTGATTCGCAGTAATTTATCGTCCTACCTAACATTTTGCTAATTCTTTTGCCGACCGCCTGTATAAGTCGACTAGTTTATTTCCGACACTCGGAGCGGAGCAAATGGAGGAGGATTTTTCATCTACACTGATTAACTTTCTGTATTAATGTTTAAGAATTGCAGGTTTAGGACTCGCTTACAAATGATAAACTAGAAAGTTTATGGAAGATATTTTTTAATTTTTTAGGAAAACTATTTATGGATGCTGGTTACAGAGCAATAGAGAGCTTTCCATGCGTGATCAAATCAGATATGAAGATATCCGCAGAAGAACTAATGTTACCGATATAGCCCGAAGAATCGCTAAACTTAAATAGCAATGCGTAGAGCATACAGATGGTCGATGAGGCCGAAAGGTTCTGGAGTGGCGACCGTGTACTGGAAGACGAAACGTTGAAAGATTTCCAACAAGGTAGACCGATGACGTGGTGAGGGTCGCCGGAATCCGATGGATGGATGACGCACAGCACCGGCCGTTGTGGTGACACTTTTAGAAAGCCTATGTCCAACAGTTAACGTCTTGCGCCAGAAATAATGATGATGATAATGATGAATATGAACTATCGGTTTATTAACTAAGCTAACTCCCAATAAACTAGTGCGCCTCACCGTCAACGATTGCATCACTGCTTACCATTAGGTGGGACCGCAGTCAAGCACTAGTTTATATAAGATAAAAAAAATAAGCTTAAAACAAGAGCCTCCTAAGAATAAAAATAATTTTGACACATATACGCGCTCGTTCTCAACGCTTGGTAAAGTAATTTTGTGTTTCTGTTCTAAGAATTCAGTAGATAAACAGTTAACGACAAATCTTTGTTAGTAAAACCTGAGATAAGATAAATAAGCAAATAGTTTTAGAAGTGTTGCCGTCAAGGGCAAACAAATATTTGACCGATTTGTGACTTTGCATATGCGTACTTTTTTATTTTTAGAACTGTTTTACTTTATTTGCCTCTTGGTTACTGATCATCCTCTTAATAATAACAAGAATCACCTGTCAGGTCAACTATCACTTTTTTGCTTTTATTTTTGTGCCTATAAGAAATCATCAATTAACTCCGTAGATCGAGGAATGTCAGAATTTTACAGACTAAACTCACCTTTATACCTTCAGCTGTTGTTCTCTCCGTTTCATGGCCATTGTACCGAAATATCCCGCAGCACTAGCTGGCTTCGGCCCTGATGTGGCTTTCAGTTTTACTGACATCTCTTTGAGATGGGCATGGAACACTACGCGCTGTTGACTTGGACTGGGTCCTTACAGGTCAATCGAACGGCGAGCTAAAAGCTATTTATCATCCTATCAAATGACTTCGATGTTTTTAGGCCAATTCACACAGGAATAGCACTGCCCTGTAGCGACTAGGCCGGCAGAGAAGTTAGTTTCTTCATTCGGCAAGAAACTCGTGGATTTGAAGTAAAAATGATGGAATTACTTATTTCTGAAGACGAAGAAAGAAACAAAGATAAGATGTACTGCTCGATGCGAGGCCGCCCGTTGACGTGATCATTGACGAGTAGGACCGCTAACAAAACACGCCTGGCTGATTAACCACTCGCGGTGCCTCGGAGGGCGAGTCGCGCGCTCTTTTTGACCTTTTCAAGCGATATCGGTCTTTTAAGTATGAAGATAAAGTGTAAAATTATATCAAAGTCCTGCGTTCAAAGAGTTTAGAGTTAACTCTAATGACGTCATAGGGCAATGTACTCTACAGGCATTTTTGAACGCGAACGAGTTCAACTGTCAATGTCAAGCATATGGCAGCTTACTCCAACCTACCCTGCTCAAAGTTAAAGTTAGTTGGGTTAACTCGAGTTACAAAAGAACGACCATGGGTTGCAACTCTACATTAATTTGGTTATATTTAAACACAGGGCAAGTTCAAGTTAACAGTGTCAATTCGATATAAATCGTCCTTTACTCCTTATTCAAAGTTAACCCCGCCGCGCGCCGTAACAAAAGTAGTCGAGCTATAGCACTCACCCCGTACATATCGTAATAGAATCGGCGCGGCCTATCTCCGTACAATTTATTGCTTAGCACGTATCGGCCTATTAACACGGGCCCTATTAACGGCAGTCCTATTAAAATAACACGGTCTAGTGTGGGGATACACTGGGAGGATGCTGGATTAAGAAACGGTGAAAGATAAACGTAAAACATAAATGTAGTCCAAGAAAATCGCAATTGTTTGTAAAAGTTAATCTCTGGATTACAATTTGTTTTTTTATTCAACAATTCATGTACACACATATGATAAAAAAAGACGTGTGGCACTCGGGTACTGCCGCGGTAAAGCTATTGCATAACATTTTTATCAACTTATGCAATTATAATTATTTATTTATTTTATTTATGCAGTATTTTTTTTCCTTTGTTTTTTTTCTTTGATTAATTGAAGTTACACTTTCACACATTGAATTGAATTTTGATTAATTGTTCACTCATTTGTTTTCTTATCGGTCACCACGCTCAAAAAACAAATGAGTGGGGGGTGATAGGTTATTTTCGTTACGGAATTTCTGGATTCGGTCTCCACGCTCAAGGCCCGCGATAGAAGCTTTGCAATAGCTTAAAAAATAAGAAGAAGGAAACAAAAACTAGGTACAGAAGTGATGTTTATTTCTACAGAAATCTCTTGCGGTATACCTGTGAGAGTTGGAAAAATAGAGATTTAGTGTCATTGTGTGTATGAGTAATAGGAAAAAGAATGGAAAAGTACAAAGAAAACAGTATCTAATCATTGTAATAATATAATATATAACACACACACACACATTACATATATATATTCAGACGAAGAATAAATACTCGTATCACAATAATACATATTGCATAATATTATATATAAGTACATATAAGCAACAAAATCAAAAATCATTTATATCAAATAGACCATTTACAAACACTAGAATAGTCAAATGTCGGTCAGTCCAAGAAAAGTGAAGCTAAATTGCACGTTCCAAAACGTAGATCTCTATGGAGAAGAACGTGCAAGAAACTCCATGGACACTCTTTTAAATCGTATTATGAGTTATATATAATGTTTGGTTTACATATTTTTTGTTGCTTCTATTATGTGAGCACAATGTAGATAATAAAAAACTGCGAGGAAATTAAAGGATACTGTTATTTCACTCTTCTTTTGAACTCAGGTTGGTTTTAGTCAGTAAAAGTCTAACACGCCCTCTCCTCCCACCCTAGAACAGGTAAATTCAAATTTTAAACCTCAAAAAATAAAGTCTTCGATAACATTAACCTTGTTTATATCCCATCCTTCTCTATTTTTAAAAAACGAAAACCGAATCGGTTTATAAATTCTACTACAAAAATATTAAGCCATTTTTAAAACACATTTCTTCCTTACAAGAGGCTATTTTTATTCAAAATGTAGTCGGAAAAATAGTCTCTCAAGATTTGCATATAAAATAGTCCTTACCCAGACCTGTACATTTCGAGGCTGTACGAACATACCCTTTGTAACAAATTGCCAATTATGGGATGCAGTAATGTCACAGTAATTGGAATCTCGTCTAATGTAATTTATGAAAATACTACATGCAAATAGGGATATCTCAGGATTTGTCCTGAGATTTCAGGATTTTTGGACTCTTCTCAGGTTGCGGCTGGATTTTACTAATCTCATGAAATCTCAGGATTTTTAGAATTTTCAACAAATTATCTCTTTTTTTCTAGCCGTTGCTGTCCCAGTGCTGGGCAAAGGCCTCCCCCAAGTCCTTTCAAAACTTTCTTCTTCTGCGCCGTCTCAAACTAGAGGACTGGCCTCGCGGCACGCGTCTAGATCATACCGCCACCTCTTTCTAGGCCGACCTCGACGGCGCTTTCCTTCAGTAAGGACCCGCCCAGTCCCATTTGAGCCTGGCAGGCTTTTTGCCCACTTCTATGATACCCGTTATGTAGAGCAACGTGTTCTTCCGTACGATTTGCCTTAAATCCGAATAAAAAGTTAAACAAACTAAAACTAAATTTCCTTTTTTAAAGGAGATAGGCAGCAGCACCTCCTCTGCACCGAGTACGACGTGCAACCCTATAAGCCAGATCCTCAGTATATAAAATCTAAAATTCTCAAACTGTTGAAAATCTCAGGATTTTTCACTGGAAATTAGGTCTTTTCTCCGGACTTTTACTTTTATCATTTTGCACAAACCTATCTACAGAGGCAGTAGTCTTACATTCTAGTTTACTGACAATAAGAATCGAATACACACTACACACACACTACTAATTTTTAATTAGTAAAAATTATTAAGAGCTTATTATAAAAGGTCTTGTAAAGTCTCAATAAATAATATATTCATTGAGATTTTACGTTACGTTTTTTTATATTCCAAAATGTCACTCAATTTATGGAAATATTGTATAAGCTATTGATTATAAATGAATAATTATTAACGATGAAAATAGATAAACACTGCACGTAGTATTTTCTATCAATCAATCAATCAATCAATTTTTTATTGGTATAATACATGGTGCACATTTGTGTTATGTCAAAAATTATTAGAGCATACATGTTTTGCTTATATCACAGCACGTAAATACTTTACAAAATATTATGTCAAAAAAATATTATATGTCAAAAAATTATTACATGTGGAAAAAAAAATAAAAATATTACACATAAAAAAATTTATGATTGATTAAATTATGAATTTACCAATTATGATAAATTTTCAGCACAGATAGAGCCCCACTTTTTTGGACTAAATAAAAAATAGGGGTGTATAAACAAACCACAAAGTTTATGAAAAATTTATGTTACTTTTTGGTGTACAATAAAGTTTATTCTATTCTATTAGATAAAATTTATTGTTTATTATTTCATTTATTTATTTTTTGGCGTAGGGTAGCCAGCCTTTCGGTGTTTGACAGGTTGCATTTTGAAGAATGTACGCAGGAATTTCATGACTTGATTCCGCCATCTCAATTCTACCATCGAACAACCCGACGTATGGTGAATATCCACCCTTACGTTGTTGAAACCTCTACGGTCAGGTCTAAGCGTTTTGCCTCGTCATTTATACCGCGTACGTCGAAGGACTGGAACAATTTGCCTACTGCGGTCTTCCCGTCCGATTATAATTTAGGTGTCTTCAAGGCTAGAGTGAATAGGCTCTTGATAAACTAGTGCGCATCACCATCAGAGACTGCATCACTGCTCACCATCAGGTGGGATCGCAGTCAAGCACAGTTAATATCAATTAAAAAAAAACTCACTTATGATTTTATTTTGTGTTTTATAAATTCAAACGATACAGGTCTGCACGTCTGTATTTGCTACACCAACCTTTAACGATAATCTTTTTTGCAAAATTCGGATCTTTGTGATATGAGCAACATTTTTCCAGTCAGTTATGTTTCTGAATTCCAATTTAAATCCAATCTCTTTTTAAAAAATGACACCAGCAGCTCCCAAAAACCTCTCTTGTACTAAATGATGATTTCTCCGAAATAACGTTCCTACTCGATCAAACTGGTATAACAGTATCACTAATGCATCACGGTAAACATAACTGCTTTCGCTAACATTTATCATACTCAACGTGACTTCTCTGACAACTAAGCGATTGCAACAAGTGTGCAGAAATACTGGACACAAATATAGTGTCCACAGGGGTCTTACCACGTGCGAGCGAGAAAGAGGGATGGAGAATAGAATAGAATGGAATGGAATAGAATAGAATGGAATGGAATGGAATGGAATGGAATGAAATGGAATGGAATGGAATGGAATAGAATAGAATAAACTTTATTGTACACCAAAAAGTAACAAGATATAAACACAAACTTAAATCTATAGGTACAATGGCGGTCTTATTGCTGACAACGATTTCTACCAGACAACCTTAGTATGGATTGAAACGAATAAAACAATACAGGGGTAGTCTGCAGAGTACTGCTAGTAGATAACTGTGAAATAATATATATGCTATGTAGCCCCGTCCAACAGCTTATTTTTAGACTTTAATTTTGATTTTTTTTTTAATTTTTAGTCTATTTTTTTGTATCCTGATTGTTATTTAATTGTGATATTTGTCATTGGCCGTACTTTTAAATTCATATTATAAATAAATATTTTCTTTATTATTAGTAATATATATATAAAATACTTAAATATTCACTAAACTATTTATACCAAAACCCAACTATGTACATAAATCTACGCAAATATAATATAGAGGTAAAGTTTGTTTTTTAATTCTTTTGTTTTTTGTTTGTTTGTAGGAGGCAACCTCTGGAAATACTGGTACCGATTGCTAAAATTTTTTCAGCAATAGTAAGTTGCTTTATTTCTGAGTGACAGGCTATAATATTTTATATACACGGGCGAAATCGCGGGTAAAAGGTAGTATAATACAAAATTGACAAAGTACATTCAGGCGTCAAAGTCACAATCCACATCATCGCTGTCATCCGGAAAAGTATCCAGAAGACTGGCAGCATTGCCACGTTGAATGGCATTCACATTATATGTTTTTCATTTTGTTTTTATGGGTGCCTAAATACAGTTTCTAACTAGCTCAAGAACCAGGGAATTTCATTTATGTGTGTAACAGCCCTATGTCAATAAATAATTTCATTATTAATCTTGGTGTACAATAAAGTATATTATATATAAATAAATTAACATTATTATTTAGTTCGGTTTATGTGGTCAGTACATCTGTACACTATGACACGGTGCTTTAAAAAGAAATAACTGTTCATCGGTACTATAAACTCGAGCGGTCACGAAAACTGCGAATATTTGGTTTTATGTCGGCCATTTTACCAAAATGGCGACTGCCCATTTGACAGCCGTTTTGCGTTTGGAATGAACCACAGACATATTCAAATGTTATTTCATTTAAAAATTTGACTGCCGCAAAATGTAGTACTTAGTTATCATAATTATTTTCAGTTAAAATCTACACTAATATAATAAAGAGGTAACGTTTGTTTTTTATTTTTTTGTTTGTAGGAGGTAATCTCTGAAAGTACTGGTCCGACCGATTGCCATAATTTTTTCACCGATAGAAAGCTGCTTTATTCCTGAGTGATATATGCTATATTTTAAGTAGGCAGGCGAAGCCTCTTGCAAAAGCTAGTCTACAATAAAAAATAAAAATAAAAAAAACACTTCCGTAGCTATGTGTACCCCCAACCTTTTTATTTATGTAGAAAGAATCAAACACAATAGAAATGTTCCGGCAAGATAATCAGAAATTAAAGCTTATGTGTTTCCCCAGATAAGAAAATAAAAGGAACCGAAAAGCACCGACTACCTTACTTACTTACTTGAATTTATTTACGCACTAGGTAGGAATGACGGTGTGGGCTTTGATTAGTGTACCTCCTCTTGTTCTAAGGGCCTTTATTAATTAACTAATCTAAACATGGGGCCTTGAAAATGAAATCTTCGGGTAGAATCTTAAATACAGTTGCTAAAGTCTTAAATCTGAGAGATATAAAATAGTGTAGTGTAGTAATCAGGAATATTATGGATGTGAAATTTTGGATCTGGATTCGGATATAAGAATAAAATATAGCGGCTTCGGATACAGCTCTCCATATGGACATGAAATTATATCGCACTAGTTTTTGCCCGCGGCTTTGCCCGCCTACATAGTATATAGCCTATCACTCAGGAATAAACCAGCTTTCTATCGGTGAAAAAATTATCGCAATCGGCCCAGTACTTTCAGAGATTACCTCCTGGCTGCAGCTTTGCAGTTCTCTGCAGCAAAATTCAGCACACCTTTAATATCATAAGCAAATATTTTTGCAAAGCCATGTTGATTGCAAGTGGGTGCTTCACTTTTATTCCTTCGCGGTCTTCGCAGCCATATTGAAACCGCATGCAAAATATGATAATACTTGATGCACTGAATCCACTAAAAGTTTTGCCAAACTTCCTTCTTATTTTTGACGTATTCGTATGTTTGTTGAATTGAAGATGTAGAACGTTTTTTTCTTTTTTATTGGTTATGAAAACTCATTTATTATGCGTAGATACAGGTAAGGAGTAGAATTCCCTGCTGGAGTCTATGTTTCGTGATACCTATTACCTAGAGGTCTTTAAGTCAAGAGTGAATAGGTTACTTCTAAGTAAGTGTACTTCGTCGTCGGCCACATTATCACTTACCATCAGGAGAGATGATACCATGAGCAGTGGTGGCCGAGTGGTACCGGTCCCGACTTAAGAGTTGTAGGTCGCAGGTTCGAACCCAGCCAGGCGCATTACATTGTGTAATTTATTTCATCACCACTGCTCTCAAAACGGTGAAGGAAAACGTCGTGAGGAAATCGGCATATCCTAGAACCAAAAATTCGAAGACATGCGACATTCATCAACAGGCACTGGACTCGCGTGGTGGATTACGGCCCATTCCCTCTTCTAGAGCTGTCCTAGAGAGGAGGCGTGAGTCCCAGCAGTGGGAACATTAAAAAGGCTGATGATTATGACGATGATTTCGAGCGACGGCCTATTAGACCTCCACAACCCTGTTACAGGGCAACACGATAATACTTGAATAGACTTATGGCCACTCTGGCCTATCGACTATCTAAAAGAACAACCACTGTACGGTAATTATGACGTCATTATTCATCTTTTTACCCGACTACGGCAAAGCCAAAGGAGGGTATTAAAGTGTTTCAGTTGCTACCTTTTGTTGGAGGTCAGGAAATGAGAATACAGTTCTTCAGGATAACTATTTTATTCACTTAACTTTTGCACTTGAAATCAAACTTACTCGACCAGAGACCAAACTCGAATGCTTCGGTTCGCGTGTGCAATCATTTTCGTGGACGCACGCACGAACCAATGAACGTTAGAGTGAACTGTCAGTGACTAAATGACAGCTGAGTCAATACACCATCTGTATGACGTGAACAGAGACATTCAAATTATCTCTAATATATAAAAATAAGTCGGGTTTTCCTTCCTGACGCTATAACTCCAGAACGCACGAACCGATTTCCACGATTTTGCATTCGTTGGAAAGGTCTCGGGCTCCGTGAGGTTTATTAGAGTAGAGTAGGGTAGAGTAGAGTAAAGTAGGGTAGGGTAGAGTAGGGTAGAGTAGGGTAGAGTAGAGTAGGGTAGGGTAGGGTAGAGTAGGGTAGAATAGGGTAGAGTAGGGTATAGTAGGATAGAGTAGGGTATAGTAGGCTGAAGTACCTAGGGAAGAGCGGGAGCGAAGCCGCGCGGGCAAAAGCTAGTTTAAATATAAAAATAGGCTAACAAATCTTACTTAAAAATAATAGAAGTAGTTCAAATATGCCAAAAATGCTAACACTATAACATGCGATGCGGCTCTTTTTGTTCTGTTCTTGTTTTTCCTGTTACCTTGTTTATTTCAACATCCTGAAAATCGTGTTTCATACTTTTTCAGAGTCCTTTTATTTCGTAGTCGGGTTATATTTTTTATTTTTTTTCTTCTAGATATTTGAAACTTGATTTGTGGGAAACACAGATATCTTGAGGATATATTATTATTTGTTTATTTGCTTCTATTGGAATCAAAACATAAATCAAAACTAATTCAGTAAAAACCGTGAACTATGATCCATCATATTATACTCATAAACAGAATTAAAGAAAATGTTACTGTAGGAATCTTTCACGAGACCAAATATTATTTAAAATAAAAAACACGTATTTCCTAGAACAAGTTTTGTGAAATATTCAAATAAATGACGGATTTACCGAATGTTAACAGAGCGTTCAAGCATTTTCTCTCTTTTTCGCGTTGCCTCTTGATTATATCATCATAGAGAGACATTGCTTTGGAAGGAACTAAGAGATTTAAAATCATGTTGACGGTAGACGGCTCGGCCCTCTTAACCCCTGGGCACAAAATAGATAGGTACAGAAGTCAACCTACATCCAAAGCGCGCTCGAGCAACGCACACATAGACACCGCTCACGGACACGATATGTCGGTCACGCCTCGGATCACTCGTCGAACAGTTCCGGCTCAAACGCTCATTAGTGTGCGTCCACCGAGCATAGGTATAAAAAGTGAAGTACATACGTGAGATTGTCTTCTGTACCTATCTATTTTGTGCCCTGGGTATCACAGCAATTTCGTGTTAAGATCAAAATTAAAAGTCAATTGAGCGTAAGAAAATTATCCAAGAGACTAAAAAGCAATTAGGTGTACCTATAAGTTGGCACAAAAACTAACCTGCACAAAAGATTCATAGAAGCAATATCATTAAGAGTTTAATCCCTTTCTTTTGTATAATAGTCGCATCTAGGTGTTAGAAGCAATTGGGAGCATTCGGTATAAACGCGTTGCGTCGCTTTGTCCTGAAATCTTCTTAAATAGTCGCTTTGGAATATACGGGACTTTATTTTTTTAATAACCGACGCAGTTTCAAGCATTGGACTCGAATTCTTAAGAGGATCCTTTTCCACTCGCCTATGGTCAACGTTGAGCATGGTTTAAAATCTTGTTGCTTCATCTAACGCAATCCAACGCGATGTTTGATGAAGAGGCAACACGAAAAAAGAGAGATAACGCCTGAAAACTCGGATAACATTCGGTAATTACGTGATGTACTCGGATATTACACAGTACTTATTCCAGGAAATCCTTTTCTTTTTGTTGAACTATTAAAATGTTTTGAGAAAAATTGTCGTCATTCAGAATCTCGATTAAATATGCAGGGCTTCTACAGATATACTTTATTTTATATGTTTTAATATATGAGTACATTATGGAGGACCAAAGTTCACGTCTTCAGAGGTCTTTACTGGATTAGTTTACACTTTATGTTTTGATTTCCATAGAAGCCTAGATATATCTACAAGATTTCTGTGTATTCTCATAAATAATAAACACACACTAAAATTAAGCAACGTTTTTGACTACGGTGTTCATGAATTACAAGTTTTTAATGAAAATTAATTTTTCATAGCAAGCTTTTATACTTATATAATTAATACCCGTTAAGACAAATCATACAAGCCCAAACACTATGGGGTTCTGTCGTTTATCTACCAAGTTCCTGTGGCCACCTGCCCGTTCCAACGTCAAATTATGGAGCTCCATGTTATAATAATTTTGCATTGTCATCTGATTTACACATGCATGCAAAATTTCAGCACAATCCCTAACCGGGAAGTGGACTAAATTTAATTTGCAAGATTTGATTACAGACATAATTACAAACATCGGGACAGGTGAATCTAAATAAAAGCTTGTAAAAAGAATGATAAACGGGAAAGGTTTTTATACCCATACAAAACCGGAGTAAATCGATATACTTAAATCTTTTGCACAGTGCAAAAACGTTCCTAAATAGTCCCCGTATGTTTCCGCCTAAAACGCTAGAAATTGGTGGAAACCCGTAAACGCTAAAGCGGCGCCTACACTGTTCAACATAACGATGGCATTAACGAGAATTTGCGCTAACTACTATGCACTTTAGTTTCACCACCGGTTTTAAGGTTTTTGAGACATTTCCTAGACAACATGTAATTAGAAAAAAACACAGCCTTATTTATACATATACCACCTCAGTTTGAAATTTAAGTTACAATCTTTTTATTAAGCATTAAAATCTTACTAAGATGCACTGAAGTAGTGTTGTTTTTTAAGAAATTTGTTATCCTGTTTATAGGCAAATTATATGGGAATAGACGCACACAAGTTCATAACGCAATTATGATTTATTTAATAGTTTGGTAAATAAAATTCATCTTAAAAAAAAAGAGTATTTGTTTGATAAAAAATGCCTACTTTAAAAATAGCTGAAATCGATTCCGTAGTCTATTCTAAAAAATACTATTCTCAGGATATGTATTTAATACGTTAACTACATATTGTATATGTACCATAAATTAAGTCGGATACCTAGCTGTCAAAACAGTAGTTTACCATCGGCTCAAACTACTATGATGTTCTAAGAAAACAACCCTCGTTCTAGAAAACAAAGGACAACTAAAGTATACAGTACCTCTACCATAAGTATAAATAGTATTTGTGGATACTCGATACCGACTACGTAAATATTTTGTATGGCAAATTTTACAGCGCCTCTAGCGGTCACTTACGGAACCAAAACTTGCCATACAAAATATTTACGTAGTCGGTATCGAGTATCGACAAATACTATTGCTTTAAACTCATGGTAGAGGTACAGGTGTGGTTTTAGTAAGTTAAAGTCTTACACGCCCTTGATCTCAACCTTAGAGCGAGACAAGACATTTTATGATTACTATATAGTTTGAACCTTTCTTTTCATAATAATCTTTTTTTTTATGCACCTACCATGTTTTCTCTTCACCACCCTTGGTTGACTAGTAAAGTTTTATAGAATGTGCGCAGGAATTGCATGACTTGTATACATACATATACTTGTATATATACATACATTAATACTTATATATACTTCAAAAGCCGATTTTCATCCGTTACTCACCTACACTCAAAGGTTCAGTTGAAAACCAGCGTCAGGCAACTGCTACGGTTGTCTGACAGTATGCTGAACTGAACCTATTTGGCACTACCGTGAGACACATTGTTGCTGTTTGTTTTTAAGTTTTATGTTTTATTTAAGCTATTAATTAATGTTTCAATAGGTACTTGTTTTGTTCATTGTGTGCCAAATAAACATGTTTTTTTTTTCTTTCTTTCTTAGTCTTTCTCAATTCTACCATTGGACAACCAGACGTACGACTAGTATCCACCCATACGTTGTTGAAACCTCTACGATCCGGACTAAGCGTTTTGCCTTGTCGTTTATACCGCGTACATCGAAGGACTGGAATAATTTGGCTGCTGCAGTCTTCCTATCCGATTATAATTTGGGTGTCTTCAAGGCTAGAGTGAATAGGCTCTTAATAAACTAGTGCGTCTCACTATCAACGATTGCATCATTGCTTACCATCAGGTGGCATCGCGGTCAAGCACGACTTTATATAAAAAAAAAAGTTTTAATAAAAATTAATAAATGAATGAAAACCATCGTCCCGAAAGATACAAGTATTTTTGGTGATAACAGCGTCATAGCACTCTCGTCCAAAAAGCCAAAACCACGATATTCACACGACTAGATTTCCGGACAAATCCCAGTAAATTCCGACTCCATAGTCGTACTACGACATCGTAATACTGACGGAAGCATTACACCAGTAGTTGTTAATATACAGAGGATGTAAGCAGCTAGATATCAACATATGTATATTATATAAACACATGTATATGATATTCGTTTGATACATTCGCGATACCTATGAATCTGTGATCTATGGCAGTCAGCTTGCATCGGATAATCAGTTTAATGGAAACCAAAGCTTGTGTATTCAGAAACGATTGAAATGTAACAACAATGGTTGTCATGTGACCATTACATATTTACTGTATGGACCTTAAATGAGACTTTGACCCCTGAGTTTGTTTCGGTGTTTCTTTTCAAAGTAGTCAGCTAGGAAACACCGGCCTCATCTTAAACTGACGAAAAAAAAATTGATGTGTGAAAGTGTTTTTTAAACCTATTTGCAAAATTAATATCATTTTCAATACACTTGCTCAGAAAGTGACTGTTATTGCACTGCACTCTGGTACATAATGGCCCTCGTTACCAAACTGTGACATTTTGATTACTATTACGCACTAGTGCCATAATGTAGTTAAAACCTTATTGTTCAACCGCTCCGCCGCCATAATTTTAATACATTATAGTATCAGACTGGGCGCAGGTCGTCCCCCACGAGTCGCCGGTCAACCCCCATTTATTCATTTCAGTGAGTGTATTAAAAGGTACTTAAATAAAAAAAAATATGGGCGCGCATATGAAAACAGATTTTTACCGCCACAAAAGTTTCCTAGTTTTACAGTAATTTTCTTCACAAGTGTATTGAAAAACGTTGTATGATACACGTGAGTAATTAATGATTACCGTTCTCGACTCTCTTAAGACCCTCACCTTAGCTCGGGTCTTAATACCACCTCGACGGTAATCACTAACATTACACACTTATATCATACTGTACTATTATCATTTAATAAACTATCGACAATCTAAAATCTATCTACAAATACAGGGTTTTTTGTAAAACACTAACAAACTTGCAGAACTGTAGTACCTACTAACATCATAAACAATCACTTCTATTCTATAACTTTTTACAGTACAAAAATCATTTACCAAAACCAAACCATCAAGATTTCGTTGTTCTATCTAACACATTTCAACTCTGTATTTTATTGCTACCTACGTTTGTATGACGCGACGTGAGCGCATCAAGCTTCCCCGCCGCCCGATCCCCACTCCCCCCGCTATTGTACTATCGCGTGCTTCGCATAGACTTCGTAATATTTAGAACATTCAATTTAAATATTTTTATTTTTGTATGAAAATGCGATGAACTAAATTATGATAAAATTTTAAAAGTCATAGAACAAAAGTGTTTATGATGTTAGTGACGTTGTCCTGAGATAATGCCAGTGTTTTACATATCATCATCATCATGTCAGCCGATAGACGTCCACTGTTGGACATAGGCCTCCCCCAAGTGTCGCCACAATGATCGATCCTATGCGTCCCGCATCCATCGGATTCCCGCAATCTTCACCAGGTCACCCCCCGTGTTAAAAATGGTTGTTGCAGTTGCAGCGTCTCATAGATTGAGCGTTGCTCGTCAAGTTGGGAGACATTTTGTCCTATAATATAAATATCTGTAGCTTTTCGTGCTAGTAAACTAAAACTTAGGCTGACCCCACATTAGGCGTGCGCGATCCTCGGGCGCATAGTAGCGCGGGCGCCAAACACGCGCTCGCGGCGCGCGGGGAGGTACCTTACATTGTTTTTGCTGTTAAAACAAAAGAAGAATGTAACAAGTTGAAACTTGCTAGTTTTAATGCAATTTATTTCGTTTCTGAGATGAAAACGTATAACCAGAGGTTACAAAATTACAGAGAAGCTTGTGAACGGGTCTCAGAGAAGTTTACAATTCATTGCTGCATTCCGTTTTAAGATGAACGCACATTTATCAGACTGGCCTGTTGGCCTAGTGGTTAGTGAACCTGACTGCTATGCCAGAGGTCGTGGGTTCGATTCCCACCCAGAACAAATGTTTGTGTGATGAGCATAATCATTTGTTCTGTGTCTGGGTGTAATTTATCTATAATATGTATGTATTTAGAAATATATAAGTATGTTTATCAGTTGTCTAGTACCCATAACACAAGCTCTGCTTAGCTTGGGACTAGACGGCAATATGTGATAGTTGTGGAATATTATTATTATTTATCAGAGCCGCGTCGAACGAATTAAAAGAAATTTCAGAATTCCACATATATACTAGAATCCTTCTAGATTCGGACAATTTGATGCGGTTATGTGTGCGGGGTTTCATAGAATTTCTTATAAAGAATAGGGTAGTTTCCAGGGTCAAAATAATTACATTTTATTTAGTCCGTATTTTAGATTATAAAAAAATATTTAACTCGTATTTTTTTCTTTTTTCGATTAAACAAAAAATAATACAGATATAGCACATTAAAGTTACGTGTGACGTCACCCCGTGCGAAAAAATGCAGCACGGCGTGACGTTACACGTAACTTTAATGGGCTATATCTTTGTCATTTTTGGTTTAATTTACAAATAAAAAAATACGGACTAATTACATTTCTTTACGGCAACTAGTGTATTCTAAAATTCTTTCGATTCATTCGACGCGTTCGGCTTGGATAAGTGTGCGTTCACCTTTAAATGGATGTACGTTCCTTTTAGGTAAGTAGGTACCGTTATATAAGACACCTTAGATTCATCATTGAGATAGATATCATTTCTGCCTATCCCGGTTCTTTTGATTGACTGGCCCCTTTAGTCAGTAAAAGTCTGACACTATCTCCCGCTCTGCCCAAGAGGGGATGTCATTAGATGATTTCACACCGGAAAAAAGAGGTTAAGTTTTTTTTTTCGTTTGTAGGAGAAAAGCTCTGAAAGTGCTAGTGCGATTGCTTATTTTTTTCACAGGTAGAAAGCTGCTTTATTCCTGAGTGACTCTTTTTAATAGTACATTATGATATAAGTGTGTAATGTTAGTGATTACCGAAGAGGCGATATTTCGACCCGAGCCGTGGCGAGGGTCTTAAGAGAGCCGAGAACGGTAATCATTAATTACTCACGTGTATCATACGACGATTTTCAATACACTTGTGAAGAAAATAACTGTAAAACTAGTAAACTTTTTTGGCAGTAAAAATCTGTGTTCATATGCGCGCCCATTTTTTTTTTTTATTTACCTTACAATACACTCACTGAAATGAATAAACGGGGGTTGACCGGCGACTCGTGGGGGACGACCTGCACCCATCCTGATACGATTACATGTAATATAATTATGGCTGGGGAGGGGTTGAACAATAAGGTTTTAACTACATTATAGCACTAGTGCGTAATGGTAATCAAAATGTCACAGTTTGGTAACAAGGGCCATTATGTACCTAAGTGCAGTGCAATAAGAGTCACTTTCTGAGCAAGTGTATTGAAATAGTTATTTGTTATACAAGAGTGCAAAATTGCTTTTCAACCGCGTGCTTAATTTCGATGACCGAGCAAGCGCAGCGAGTGCTTCATAAATTAGAATCCTGAACGTTAGCGAGAGAATCAAAAGAGCACGAGGTGAAAAATCTTTGCAGTCGAGTGCAACACGTAACTTTTCATCCCACATCAGCGAGGAAATGACTAAATGCAAGTATGCAAAAAGTACACCAAGGAGGTTCGAGTCTGAGTTTTTAACAGATTAAAAAAAAGTTGTATGACAAATTTAGTACCATGGAGATAGAACTAAATAAAGTTTAATGATGTTTTGAATTCATAAACTTACGCGTTCACGCGATATTCTAAATTCAATTTACTTTATCTCTAGAGAATAAAAACGGCTTTTGCCCTCAGATATCGAAGAGCAAAAATGCTCTTTTCGAGATGTTGGGGTGAAAAATGAATTAATATGCTATATTTTATGTAAGCCAACCAAGCCGCGAGCAAAAGCTAGTCAAAGATAAAAATAATAAACAATTACATCAATACTTGTTCTCTGGACAGGCTCCATGATGGATAGTCAAAACAGAAAATTTTATATAAAAACCTACAAAAACCACCAGTTCTCAACATAAAAGTTTTCATACAATTATATTACCCGGCTAAGTAATTGCACCACGGAGCGCAAGGAAACTGAAGTACAAAATTGCTCTACCCACAGCCAAATCTAATTATGAGAACACAAGCCGGTTTTTAATAGAACGCTAATGCAGGCGAAGCCGGGGAAATAAGTTGTGTAACTAAGTTTATTGGAAGACAATTTTGATGGTTTTTTTTTTTCATATTTGGGAAACAGCTTGTTACTGATACCATTTTAGTATCTAGGTTATTGAATTATTGTAGCGTCATAAAATATGTAACTGACATATATGTATTTAAAAAACTGGGCAAGTGCGAGTCGGACTCGCACACTGAGGGTTCCGTGCAAACTACAATTCCCGAATAGAGTCTCGAAGTTTTTTCCGAATTTCAAAAAAGGTCTCCAGATGGTGGATTGGAACTCGTATCACGAACGTGGCAATATTGCCAGCAATATTCCTATATTGCCAGTAACGGCACATCTCTAGTTTCAACACAGTAAAACGAACAATGGCCTTTGGCTTAAAAATCCACTGCGTTTCACTAGCCATATTAAATAAAAAAATACAATGTGGCTACTATAAAGTTATGAAAATTATCGCAACATTACTCTTTAATATTTATGTATATCATATCTTATTTTGTGAATGCTGATTGACCAGTAATTGGAGACTACACAGTCGCCAAGACTCAGGCCAATTGTTATTCATACTTATAAAATGCTGTACACAGAAGCTGTTGGTTTTACCTTATAAAAAAAAATACTATCGACTGCATTGATTACTAGTAAATTAGTATTAGCGTGAAAATATATTTCTATTTCTTTACTATTGATTGGCTCGCGTTTGACCACCATCTCACCTGATGGTAAGAGATGATGTTGCCGATGATGGAACACGCTTGCCTAGAAGTAACCTATTCACTCTTGACTTAAATGCCACTAGGCTGTAGCTATCAGGAAACACAGACTCCGGCAGGGAATTCAACTCCTTAGCACAATGGATGTATTCCCATAACACTTTTTATGGGTTGGTGGGGGGATACTGGGATGTCCACAATATACCGGTGGCGCAACGCCGTGCCGCCGATGATCTAAATAAAAAAAAAACTTTATAAGTGTTACTATATTTATAAATGTTACACCATCTCAAAAATGTATTTTCTACTATTTGACATTTTTTTTTATTTGATGTAAACTAGTGCTTGACTGCGATCTTACTTAATGGTAAGCAGTGATGCAATCTCTGATGGTGAGGCGCACTAGTTTATTAAAAGCCTATTCACTCTAGCCTTGAAGGCACCCCATTGCATCAACTGACGAAGACAAACAGTTTTCAAACTCCAAACGCAACAAAATTAATTAACTGAAAAGCGTTTTTACATTCTTTTTCCTTAAGGCTCTTTCGACTTTATAACAGAATCTTGAGTCACGTACGAATGTAATACGCCCAGTACAAAAGGTTTCATGTCAATAGGATTAGCTGTTTTTACGTCAATCTAACTAAACAGGACAGGTTTTCCCTGTTTTCAGTCGTTTAAGCCTATTTTCGGAGATGTTACAGTCACTTGGTTTTTTATTTATTTATTTTCCTTCTTCTTCTTCTTCATATACACATATAAAATATATGGCAAGAAGAAGGAAACAGGAAAATAGATATTAAGGTGAAGCTTATCAAATTAAATATTTGAAAAGACATTTTTTTTTATCTGCTATAAACTAGTACTTGACTGCGATCCCCAGAAAAATCGATATAAAGGTGAAGTTATTCAAATTAAATATTAAAAAAAAACAAAAAAAAAATTGTCTGTGACTGCGATCCCGCCTGATGGTAAGCAGTGATGCAATCGTTGAAGGTGAGGCGCACTAGTTTGTTAAGAGCCTATTCACTCTAGCCTTGAAGACACCTAAATATACACCTGACGGGAAGACCGCAGCAGGCAAACTGTTCCAGTCCTTCGATGTACGTGGTAGATGTTTCAACAACGTAAGGGTGGATACTCGCCGTGCGTTGGTTTGTCCGATGGTAGAAATGAGATGGCGGAATCAAGTCATGCAATTTTATTAATAATTTTTTTCTTTATTTATAAAAACACTTGCTTTTGCCCGCGCCTTCACGTGCTCACATAAAATATAGCTTATGTCACTCAGGAATAAAGTGTTTTCTATCGGTGAAAAAATTTTAGCAATCGGACCAGTACTTCCAGAGATTACCTCCTACAAACAAAAAAAAACAACTTTACTCATGCCAATAAACCGTGTAATTTTAATTTGGACCAAAAGACACAAATTCTTCTAGAAACAGAAAACTATACCTAAAATCCGCCCTCTTTAAAACTGGCCAATATATCCAACATATACATACTCCCAATCGTCCTCTAAACAGTGCAGTATGAATCTCTAATTCCCTCCTACTCGGTCTCTCGGAATACTTATCTACCCTCGTTTGAAAAATTAGCGTGAAAGAAAAAATCAATAGGCGAACCTGGCGACTTAATTGAATGACCTGGTAAAGCCGCCTTAAGTGCTTCTAATCCTTATTGCCTTTTAGCTAGCGTAAAATTGCTAATGAGTAGAATCTCTATTCTATGAGCGGGGCTCTAAAATTCCGCTTTTTGAATTAAGGTAAAAAAGTACCTTATAGGGTACACCTTTCAATGATGATAGTTTGAATGATAGACAAAAGTACGTAATAATACTCGTAACTTTTATTGACTGATATACTAACTAAATAATGAGTGCACGCTATTTAAGTGATAATTGTGTACCAAAGTATAGGCCATGCGTAGTAAGTAAAGTGCTGACATAATAATTTTAAAGTACGTGCTTACACTGTACATACAAGTACATACATTCTAATATTGTAATCACTGTCCTAAACTTCACTGGTTTTGAGTTTTTGTTATTGAAATAAGAATGCTTGCTAAATACTGCTAGAAACGAAAACTCTGGGTGATTCAAGAAGGACTCTTTTACAAATCAAAACCAACCCATATTATATTATTTAAATAATTTAGCTTCACTTGTTTGACTGACCAACATTTTGACAATTCAAAAGTGCCTGTAACTGGTCTATTTGAAATAAACGTTTCTGATATTACTTCAGTAACTCTTTCGAGTCCCGGGACGCGGTGGCTCTTTTAAACACACCTGGAGCCCAGGGGAGACTTGGAAATAGTGTGTGTGAAGAAAAACTCTGGACAGACATATATTGATATTATTAAGATACTCCTATTACATGGTCTAACAAAAAATTACCTGAATCAAGTTATTCCGATTCCGATTTTTCAATCAAATTCAAATTCTGCAACCCCGCATCTTGGCTGAAACAAAAAAGAGGACAGCGGTGCCTGTTTCGAACAATAACGCAGGCTTGGTAGGCATACAGCCTCATCTTTCTGTCGCCTCCTTTACTAGAATTACTGCTTCGCAAAAAGAGTTAACTGCTTCCCATACCCTCTCGCTCTAGAACCTGGACCAGAGCGGGACACAAGAGGCCGGGTTACAGCAGTAAGAAGAAATATATAATAAACCAGCTTTTTCCCAAGGCTTCGTCTGCGTACATAGGATAAAGCTTATGTCACTTAGGAATAAAGCTACATTCTATCGGTGAAAAAATTTTAGCAATCTGTCTAGTATTTTCTAAGATTACCTCCTACGCCTAAGAGAGTAGGCTCTAATACACCACATGAGCATAGTAATTGGTATTATAATATTATATCTGTAAATGATTGACTCTAGGAAATGCTAGTTTCCATGAACCGGAGACCAATACAAAAAACGCATCTGAAAGAACACTCAGACTTTATATAGAAGTCATTTAATGATTTCCCTCATAAACAAAAGGATATCGCTTTTGAGAGAAGAGTAGAAAGACTACACAAAGCGCCTGCCTAGATTAAAACACGTAACATTTTTGTCATCACTATTTGGTTGTAATTATTAAAAAAATATTTTATAGATTTATTTGGTTCGACACAAGACACAAAAAGCACTAGTCAAAAGTATGAACGAAAAAAGACAAACATAAAATAGTGCAACACCGCTGCTGAAAGTAATAGAATAGAATAAACTTTATTGTACACCAAAATAGTAACAATTTCACAGAAACTTAAACCTATGTGCACAGCGGTGGTCTTATCGCTGAAAGCGATGTCTTCCAGACAACCTTGGGATGGAATATAAGAGAGAATTTCTTTGAAAATAATCACTAATGTCTATTACGAGTATGTCATGTCTTTTTCTGTTTTTTGTGTGGACATAAATTATAAAATGGAAGAAAAAAACGTGTTGCGCCGACCCCAAATAAAACGGGACTAGGGTAGGAAGATGATGATGATAAATTATAAAACAAATAAATAGTTATTATGTATATATTTTGTTGCTTTAAGTTGTAAATATTAAGTTGAACGTTATGATTGACTGTCAGCAATAAATAGTACACTGCATTTTAAGTCTTTGTAGATCATTTACGCTGCAAAACATCTCATAACAATTTTACCAAGAAGCGTCATCTTACCGCTCCTACGGTTACACCATACCTTTGGACAAAGCTTCCCGACCATTGTGCGGTGTACTACAGAATGAGATCTTATTATAGATTGCCGGTTCACAGGCAGTAATCGATCTCCTCTAGCCAGATAATACCTTTAATATCGCAGAGGTTGAATAGCACTCTTTGTGAGTTATTCTACAATACTGAGTTGAAAGCGCCGTCTTAGGGCTTTTTGTGTGCGATAAGTTTTTTTTTCTGTGTTAATCGTACGTGTAAGGAAGTTTGAGGTTTGTATGAGCGTGTTTTTAGTATTTTTTTCGAGTTAACCCTTTCGTTTTTGAGTTAGTGTTTGATGGAGTGTTTAGTGTCGATGGCGGCTGATACTGAAAATCAGCGCTGTGTCTCTGTCTTACACGAGCCCCAGCATTTTGCTGAGCACCAGCCGTTTTACGCTGATGTGAGGCATATCCTACTTACGTGCTACTTTAGTCGAATTTGTTATTTGTTTTATTTTAAGGTGTTTGCCGCAAATAAACACTTCTTCTTTCTTTCTTTCTTCTTTAGTGTTATTGATAAATTCCCTAATTAGGTACATACCTAATTTAGTACTTACTAAACGATGAATATCTACTAATTCATCTATAATTATACTTATGTATAAAAGGAGAAATTGACTGACTGACATATCAAGCTCACAGCCGAAACAAATGGGGCTAATAGCATGAATTTTTGCACATGGTTTCCTTGAATTCAGAGGGAGAGGGAGGCCAAAGAAAAAATGGATGGATTGTGTGAGGAGTGATATGGGAAAGGCAGTTAGTGATAGTGTGACAGAACAGAATGGAAGAAAAAAACGTGCTGCGCCGACCTCAAGTAATATGGGGTAAGGGCAGAAAGAAGATAAAGATTTCCTTTTCCCGCTGACCACTAAGAGAGGATTTTTTAATACTCATCCCCTAAGGTGATGAAATGTGGGTCTAAAGTTAGTATGGAAAAATCTATTTCGACAAGGGCGAGCCGTTGCCAGAAGCTAGTTATAAATTAAGAGCAATCTTTTGAAAAGGAACCCCGTGAATTGAATGAATATAGACTGCGGTTTTTGTTAGTAAACGTCTGAAACGCCCGCTCCGGCTTAAAGCGAATGAAGTCATCAAGTGATTTCATCCCACAAAAAATCCCACGATCAAGGTGAGTTTCAGGTTTAAAAAAATTAATAATGGCTTCATAAGTCTGCGGGCTTGCGGACAGTGAGCCACCCATTGCTCACTGTCCGCAAGCCCGCGCCTACGGTGGCCGGAAATCGGGATCAGAATCCCGGCGGCGGCGGCGGCGATAACGCCGTTGCCTGATGCGTTCGGCCTCCTCCTTTGCGAGTATTACTGCTTCGCAGAAGTCGGCGACCACCTGCCACTCCTCCTCGCTCCGGACCATGGCCTCAACCAAGGCCCGGCGTAAAAAAAAAGGCTGATGATGATGAATTGCTAAAATGAAATGATAAAATTGAGTTTTTCTTCCTCTTACAAAATTTACAGAAATGGAATCAGCAAGTTAAAGAATTAGGACAATTATAAGTAGGATAGTAGGATAGAAGTATTTATTACACGTTCCTGAAAAAACAAGAAGGAACCTAAGTACCTATTTTTCTATTTCTGTCTTCCTTTTTTTTCTTTTATAAGTTAAGTGTGTACATGAAATGTTAAATAAATCTACACTAATAATATAATAAAGAGGTAAAGTTTGTTTTTATGTTTTTTTGTTTGTAGGAGAGATTACCTCTCTGGAAGTATTGCTCCGATTGTGATAATTTTTCCACCGTTAGAAAGCTGCTTTATTCCTGAGTGACATAGGCTATATTTTATGTATGCGGGCGAAACCGCTGGCTAAAGCTACTAAATAAATAAGGAAGTGTACCATGAAATTTAAACAAAACAGCAGCATATTTATTTATTTAAAGCTTTATGCACAAAAAAAACTGTACAAAGGCAGACGTAATGCCTTAGGCATTATATGCCACTCGACCTTAGTGGTGCAGAAACAAAACATGGCAGGTGCAACTTAATAAATAGACAAAATAGAAGAGAAACAAATATATACAATAGTAAATACATACTCAGATACATACATATAAAAAAAAATGCTGTTGTGAAAAAACAAATCCAACCAATTAGCGCGGTGATGATTCTAGCAACATCTTGCGAATATGCTCACGTGCCTTCACCTTAAAAGAAAATCGGCTTGTTGCCATCCTGATATTCAGAGGGAGCGCATCCCAAAGAGATATCATATTATTTTACCATTTCTCAAAAGTATGACATGTCTGTTGCAGAATTTAGCATCCTTTTATGAGGTTGGCCCGACAGAGTTTACCGAAATTTCCTCGGGGACATAAACAGCGGGATAGCCAACATGCATCGTGACCATGCCACGCTCCAATGCTAGTATAAAAAAATATGAATAGGTATATAATAAAAATATGTAGGTTTATTTACATGAAACTCTAGCTTTTGTCCGCAGTTTCGCCTGCACACATTAAATATAGCCTATGTCGCTCAGGAATAAAGCAGCTTTCTATCGGTGAAAAAATTTTAGCAATCGAACCAGCCCCCCTAGCCAAGTTATAACCGTTTTGCTTGCGCTGAACGCTTCGAGTTGATCTTGCCGCCAATTCTTTTGTTCTGACCACGTGACTAAGTGTTAAGACGACGTCATTCCCGTACATTTGAAGCTTTTTACAAGCGCTAACTATTGCAGATTAGCAACTTGGCTAGGGGTACAGTACTTTCAGAGATTACCTTCTAGAAACAAAAAAATAAAAATACAAACTTTACCGCTTTATTAGTGTGTTAGTGTAGATTATGGTTACTGATGACGAGACACAGTCGGTCGCACTGAGTATGCTAAACAAGGTCTAATAAGCCCCGTACGTGTATTCCTTACAGTGTGGCTAAGAAAAAAATAATCTCTGCCGTTTGGCGACCGTACCTAAGTGAATTATTTATCTAAGAAGCTCTATTAAGGGCATGCAACTCGACATACATTTTTACAGTTTTTCACACAACCGCTCTTACGTGATAATGACATGATTAGATATTTTGGAAACACAGTATCTTGTGGATATTATTTAAGATTCTATTAAAATCAATTTATTTTGTATAAAACTAATTCAGTAAAGACCTCTGAAAATCTGCTATTTTGCATGTAGTTTGATACTTCATAATTTAATCAAAAATTTAAAAAGTCAAAAAAAAATATAACAATAGGCCTTTATAGGGCAAATTTATTCTAGATTCTGAATAACGTCAAATTTTTTCAAAAACTTTAAGGGTTTAAAAAAAAACACGTATTTCCTGGAACATTTTTTGTGAAATTTTCGAGTAAATCATGGAATTACCGAATGCTAACAGAGTTTTTAGACTCTATCTCTCTTTTATCTCGTTCCCTATTCGTCAAAGATCAGTAACAAGCTTCTAAACTATACTCGATGTTGACATTAGGCGAGTGGACCCTCTTAAAAGAGAATGCACCACTTTCTGATGCAGCTAGAATACTATACAAACTAAGTCAAGGTTATTTATTTTAAATATGTAGTTTGATTTTGTTAAACCAATCAGGACGGCATAATCGCATGTGCGACAAAGTAGTTATTTTTTAAAATATTTTTTTATTAAAAAAAAAAGACTTATTACTACTTACTTTTTTATTTTATTCAAAATAATATTTAAAAAAAAGACTTGTGGCACTCGGGGACTGCCGCTATTACATAACATTTTTTATCAACTTATGCAATAGACCTCGCCAACAGCTGCTTAACCCCACCCATCCAAAACCAGACCTCGCCAACAGCTGCTTAACCCCACTAATCCAAAACCAGACCTTGCCAACAGCTGCTTAACCCCACCCATCCAAAACTAGACCTTCCCAACAGCTGCTTAACCCCACCCATCCAAAACCAGACCTCGCTAACAGCTGCTTAACCCCACCCATCCAAAATGAGACCTTGCCAACAGCTGCTTATCTCCACCCATCCAATACCAGACCTCTCCAACAGCTGCTTAACCTCTTCCATCCAAAACCAGACCTTGCCAACAGCTGCTTAACCTCTTCCATCAAAAACCAGACCTCGCTAACAGCTGCTTAACCCCACCCATCTAAACACAGACCTCACCAACAGCTGCTTAACCCCACCCATCTAAAACCAGACCTCGCCAACAGCTGCTTAACCCCACCCATCCAAAACCAGACCTCGCTAACAGCTGCTTAACCCCACCCATCCAAAATGAGACCTTGCCAACAGCTGCTTATCCCCACGCAGCCAATACCAGACCTCGCCAACAGCTGCTTAACCTCTTCCATCCAAAACCAGACCTCGCCAACAGCTGCTTAACCTCTTCCATCAGAAACCAGACATCGCTAACAGTCGCTTAACCCCACCCATCCAAAACGCCTACAGCTGCTTTCCCTCATTTGTTTTCTTATCGGTCACCACGCTCAAAGAACAAATGAGTTACGGAATTTCTGGATTCGGTCTCCACGCTCAAGGTCCGCGATAGAAGCTATGCAATAGCTTAAAAACGATAAAAACAAATATCAATTTAAACACATTTTTTTTAAATAAATGAATGTGCTCAAAACTACAAAGCTTTCTTATACTACGATATAAGTCAAATGAGATCCAGGAAGAGCTAATTAGTGTACAAATATACTCCACTTTACAAACTAAGTGGAAACCATTCATATGAAGCTTCTCGGAACATATCCAATGAATAGCATATTAGAACAGCTTGCAATACAAACCTCACTTCAAAGCAAATATGCTTGGCAGGAGATTTTAGATCCGCAATATAATTTTGTAAATCCTCATAAGTGGATGAAATAATTATGATTGTCAAATTATTTTTTACAGACTAGCTTTTGCCCGTGACTTCGCCCGCCTACATAAAATATAGCCTATGTCACTCAGGAGTAAAGCAGCTTTCTATTGGTGCTATTTTTTTTGCAATCGGACCAGTACTTCCAGTGATCACATACAAAAAAAAACTTTACCTTTTTATTATACAAGTGTTGTGTGCGATGTAGACTGGCTCGCTTCTGCACCATCGCGTTTAACTAAAAAAAAAACTTTTAGCTTTTTCAACGTTACGGGGTCTAATAAGCCCCTTACAGTCATAATAATAGTTCAAACGAAATCCTTAACGCCCCGTTTTTTTTTTATTATTGTCGATAAGCTCGCGTTTGAAATTTTGAATACTATCTCGTCTCATGGTAAGTAATGATATGGACCTATTCACTCTTGAAAGACCTATAAGTTGTAGCTATCAGGAAACACAGAATGAAGCATAGAATTCCACTCCTTAACCCCTGAGACCCCAAGCATTTACGACCCGACTAAGCATCGACGACCCTGGCCGGGTCATCGGTCTACCTTGTGGGAGGCATACGGTACCATCTAGTTATCAGGTCAAACCATTTAAATTGACTGGCCTGTTGGTCTAGTGATTAGTAGCTCTGACTGCTATGCCGGAGGTCGTAGGTTCGATTCCCACCCAGGACAAATATTTGTGTGATGAGCATGATCATTTGTTCTGTGTCTGGGTGTAATTTATCTATGTATGTATTTATTTAGAAATATATAAGTAAGTTTATCAGTTGTCTAGTACTCATAACACAAGCTCTGCTTAGCTTGGGACTAGACGGCGTTGTGTGATAGTTGTGGAATATTATTATTATTAAATACATTAAGCTAGTCATTTACAAAATGCCACAGACAACTAACTAGGTCAATATAAATGGTTAGAGTCACATTTTCAAAATGTGATTCTGATCATTTATACGCTGTTTTAAAAAATTTCCTTCACATAAAAGTATCCAAAATTATACCGAAGTACTTCCCTTTAGCCGAGACAAAATTAAAGTATTCATCAAAAATTCTCAAACAAAAAGTGCCCTGATGCCTTACCGACACCTTCTTAAAAGTTTTAACTTTGACAATATCGTAAAAATGTAAACAAACTCACGTACTGAGGGAGGTTACACAGAATAAATAGAGACAGAAGGTCAGTTTTGTACAACGAGTGAAAACAGGCGCAGAAAACACCCAGCAGGTCCGATGCCCGCTGGGGCCACGGGGAATTTCTGAGAAGAAAACTAGTGAACCTGAAGGATCCAGAAGTGGTATTTAGTCTGAAAATTCTGACATCTCGATCAACCTTAAAAGGTGGATCTTTTAAGGTGGATCGAGATGTCAGATTTTTAGCGGGCAATGTTACCCACCTCAAAAAAAAATACACACTCGGACACGATGTTTGGCGATCTCAAATAATTGAAGACAACGAGACAAAAAGAATTAATTTTCATACCTGAAATAATAGAAAAATACATCAAAAAGTATGACTGCGCTTCTACTCATTGTTCGAAGCATGTATGAATTTTTAGTATTTGTGGAACTCTTCTCTTATTTTAGAAGTTACAGACACACATATTTTACCACTTAGGAAGTGTCTCTCGCGCAAACTATTCAGTTTAGAAAAAAATATATTAAAAACTTTTTTTCTTTTTTTGTGGAATCTGAATATAGTTTGAGCAAAATTACCCATCAGTCACCTGGATGGCCCGGTGACCATGTATTTGTACGGACAACCAAGTAACGTAACAAGCTTTTGACTTTGTGATTTTTCATGATACAGTTATGAAATTTTATACATAGATTATTTACAAAAAAATACTAGACACGTGTTTCGGGTTTAGCATATATTAAAACTAGTGTTGTAAAGTCATCACTTCTTCTTCTTCTTCTCTTGTCGATTTGACTCAAATTTTGTCCGACGAATATTTAGCCACCTCTCTACCATGAGTTTAAAGCAATAGTATTTGTCGATACTCGATACCGACTACGTAAATATTTTTTATGGCAAATTTTGGTTCCGTAAGTGACCGCTAGAGGCGCTGTAAAATTTGC
Organism: Mythimna albipuncta; assembly: GCA_929112965.1. NCBI lineage: Eukaryota > Metazoa > Arthropoda > Insecta > Lepidoptera > Noctuidae > Mythimna > Mythimna albipuncta. The sequence continues at coordinate 17,316,214 of OV815979.1, read as the reverse complement.
CATACTGTATATTTGCCATACGGTATCGAGTATCGACAAATACTACTGCTTTAAACTCATAGTAGAGTTACTGGACAGCTCTGTCATTAGCTTCGTTTAAGTCATGGAGGGTGCATGTAGTTGTACATTGGCAAGAAAGGAGGTGACACATATCCTGTGAGGGAGCTCCATACTGGCACTGTATTTGCAATGGGTCAAGGATACCCCATTTGGCGAGATTGACAGGCCTGTTGGTCTAGTGGTTAGTGACACTGACTGTTCGATTCCCACCCAGGACAAATGTTTGTGTGATGAGCACGATCATTTGTTCTGTGTCTGCGTGTAATTTATGTAAAATATGTATGTATTTAGAAATATATAAGTATGTTTATCAGTTGTCTAGTACTCATAACACAAGCCCTGCTTAGCTTGGGACTAGATGGTGTTGTGTGATAGTTGTGGAGTATTATTATTATTATCTTTGCAACGGCCAACCTGAGTCCGCAGTCAGTAAAGTCATCACTGTTAAAATATCATTTTGTTTACAACCCCTTCTGTCCATATCTATTTTGTGAATGAAGTATGGAAAGTCCGTGAAATGCCCGCTAAGGCTACAGCTCTTAAAACGTCCCCTTACAATATCGTATTATTTATTTAGGACGCGCTGTGGTGGAGAGCTCTAGCTGTTAGGGTTGTCACAGCAATGGGGGAAAGTTTGAGTCAACTTTGATAAAATATTGGATGAAGATATTGATCGAAAACATGTTATTTTTTAACCGACATCTAAAAAAGGAGGAGGTTCTCAATTCGGATGTTTGAATTTTTTTTTTATGTTTGGACATAACTTAGTCGCTTGCTAACCGATTTGAAAAATTCTTTTTTTTGTTGGAAAGGGTATTAATACTTTCCAAATGGTCCCGTAGTCACCAAGTCGGGATCTGATGATGGAATCTTGGCTAAATCGAGGGAACTCTTCAAATATATAGACTATTTAGACATTTTGATATTTTCATCAAGAAATTAAGCATTTACAGTCAAAAATTGACCTTTGATGAAGTGGAACTGGTTAAGAAGACCAGAAATTGCCAACGGAACTTCATACTCAACCAAATATCACAATTAACATAGTTAAGCGACTATGACAATACAAATAAATGAATAGCTCTGAATAGTTATGTTGAAAATGGTATCATCGAAGTAACCTGATGATAGTGATGGAGCTGGAAGATAGGCACCGGAACTCCGTAATTAATCAATGTAACCTACCCGTGTTTATTATTATTAGAAATGTCATGAGATGCACTTTGGCTATAAGGTACTATCGAAGTGATCTGATGATGGAGCCGGAAGGTGGAAGGTAGACACGGGAACTTCATATGAAAATGATGTATTCTAGCAGGGTTTGAGTTAATTGGAATTCACATGAGAAAAAAGTACTCTGGCTGTAAGTGTGTTGCAACTAAAGAGTATGAAATAATAAACTTTTTATAAAAAAAATATAACCGACTTCACTAAAAAAACACTAAAACGATCAAAATAATTTTTAATTTCGGAAGTCGGTGATAATAAGGAACAAACAATAACGAAAAACACCGACTTCCGAAATTAAAATTATTTTGATCGTTTTAGTGTTTTTTTAGTGAAGTCGCTTATATTTTTTTCATAAAAAGCTTTTTTTTAATTATGTTTTTTTCTTTCTTGTTTACCTAACTATTTTCTTTCTACCCTTATTTCTTTCTCTTCTTCTTTCTTTCTTTCATTTTTTGTTCTTTCTTTCTTTGTTTTACGGAATAGAATCAGTGAGTGCAAGATTGGCTCCTGTACCTATCTGTTTTATGCGAGGAGTCTTTAAGTCAAGAGTGAATAAGTTAGTCTGTGCGTTTTTTGTTCAAGGGGCGCTGTAATTCTCTCGAACAAGCCCACAGCCCTTTTTGAACACAACAAATTGTTTACCAATGAATAATAAAGTCCTCTCAAGATATTTTTTCAAACACACTTCATATCTTATCATTCTATCGTCATCATATCAGTCTAAAAACCATACGCTGAAGTCAGAGGCCTGGATTCAGGGGAGAGAGCTATGCTTGTAGTTTGTTAGCTTGGCCGGACCACCAATGAATATATTCCCAAGGGGACCAAGGTTAGGTTCGGTTAGGTTATAACCGTAGTGAGACGTACAGGGTACTTTATAAAATATCTACATACATAACATAACAAAGTCATGTTAGTTACACTGAAAATGTCCATCGGTAACTTTTGTAATCACGGACAAGTCAGTGAACTCAAAAACCGATTTGTCTTTGCCCCGAATAGCAAAATAACTATTAAAATATCGGTAAATTCACGTAATAAAATAAAAAATATTATGAGGGGTACTTGTCTCAGGGGGACAGTTAAAGTAAAACCACTACGTAAATCACTGTACTGATATAATGTTCAAAAGTTTACACTGTAAAGGGTACGAAAACCTAATGTTATAAACTTGCTTCGGTAACACTCGATACACTTATTACGTACGAACTTGTGAGAGAACTCCACGCGACTGCAACGCGCATTTTGCCGAGCGGACGTTAGTGACGTCGGGCCACGCCTACGAGTGCGAAAGGGATGCACTATCCAAGTATCTTGTCGGTACGCGACCGCGGGACGCTCTCATAGGGCGTGTGGATGCGTGTGTTGCTATAATATCCAAATTCGTCTAAAACTGACAGTAACTGTCAGTTACATTCGTCTCAGTCATTTCATCATTCAATCAACCATTCTTTCAATCGTTGGCTATTAGGTGGTACGAAGTTTGCCAGATCAGCGAGTATATATTATACGAAGAACTTGAACTTGTGTCAGTGTTTTTTCTATTTTTTTTGACCATAATTTTGTTTTTACAGTGTGTGTAAATAAATTATTTTTCTTTCTTTTCTTTACAAATAGTATACTTCTTGTTATAAATCACAAGTTTACTACACACGCAACTTTTGCAAGACCTCAATACGAAGTGGCGTCATCCCTAGTGCGTTGGACAAAGTCTGAAAATGGAATTCAACTTGAAACTCAATTATTCGTCGAGATATCTTACTATTTATACCTGGACGATACCTCTTCACGTTTGCTTTCTTACTATCTTACTTATGCTGTCCCTGACACAATTTTTTATTTTATTTTGAGGATTTTTAAGATTTATATTAAGTAAGGACGGTTTAGAGCAGTAGTGGCCTAATAGTAATGGCTCCGACTTACGAGTTGTAGATCACGGGTTCAAACCCTACCAGGTGCATCATTTTGCGTAATTTATTTTATTACCACTGCTCTCAAAACGGTGAAGAAAAACATCGTGAGGAAACCGGCATGTCCTAGAACCAAAAAATTCGATGAAATGAAGTGCCAGTGCCGGTGCCGGTATGAAGGCTTGAAGGAACGGAGTGGGTTTTTTAATCAGTAAGAGACTGACACTATCTCCCGCTCCGCCCAAGAGCGGGGGTCATTTCATTAGTCATTGGATGATTTTCCTCACCAAAAAAAAAGCCACACAATTCACATTCAAATTTTTATTTTTCGGACATCATGATCCAACGGTTAGTTTATGTATAGGTACTAACCGTTGGATCATGCATGATGTCCGAAAAATAAAAAACTATTGTTAGTAAATACAATGTTATTGTTTTTATTTTTGGTCAATTTAGGCTTTTTCTTGATTGTGTGTTACTGTGTGCCAAATATACAAGACTTTTTATGTGTTTTTTTTTGGGTTTTCTTATAGGTAATTCCAAATTCGTTCCTAACCCCAAAATCCTTAAGCTCCTTTCTAGTTCTGAGTTTTACACGAAAGCTGACAAATGCTTGCACTGACTGGACAGGTCCACTCAGAACTGTGTGGTTCTTTCTTCAAAAGACCGTCTCAGACTTCAATCTGCAAGGTTCTCATATCATTTGACCATTACATGTTTGCTGTATGGACTTTAAGAGAAACTTTGACCCCTGAGTTTGTTTAGGTGTTTCTTCTCAAGGTAGTCAGCTTTTTTTTTTCGATGGGAAAAATCATCTTGTGACAACCCCCGCTCTTGGGCGGAGCAGGAGATAGTGTCAGACTCTTACTGACTAAAAAACGCATCCCGTTCCTTCAAGCCTTCATACCGGAGCTCGAGCGCCCTTTCGGATAATCCTGGCCCCAGTAGGCTTCGACCCGGCTGGGTCCCTGATGTTGCTGACAACTCCTTGAAGGCGCGCGGGAACAGCGCGCGCCGTCGACGACTTGGGCTTGGTCCGGACAGTTACTGTCCGCAAGCCCGCGCCTACGGTGGCTGGAAATCGGTATCGGAATCCCGGCGGCGGCGAGAGCGCCGTTGCCTGATGCGGTCAGCTAGGAAACACCGTTTAAATTGACGAAAAAATTTACCAGATAAAAGTGTTTTTAAAAACCTATTATCAAAATAAATACCATTTATCTTTTACCAATGTTTTAAGGGAACCCCAACTCATTCCAGTATTTCTGAATCCTGAAAATTTCTCCAGAGGAATACAGTGCAACAGCTGGTTTACGAATAAAAAACCTTCCAAAGAGCAAAATCGTGCGCAAAAGCTAATCTGCCCCGCACTACTTTAACTAACTTTGTTACTCGTAAGTTTTTTAATTAAATCTAAGTTCACATTATTTTAATGTCGTTGGCACTCTTCCAACCTGAATCTTTGTTGAAAGGAATAATTTCCTTATTTGCACGTAGTAGTGTATTTATTACTAGCTTTTGCCCGCAGCTTCGCCCGCTTACATAAAATATAGCCTATGTCACTCAGGAATAAAGCAGCTTTCTATCGGTGAAAAATTCTTAGCAATCGGACCAGTACTTCCAGAGATTACCTCCCACAAACAAAAAAAAACAACTTTACCTCTCTATTATACTAGTATAGATATAGTAGTTTTTTTTTAAGGTGGGAATATTATCCAATGACAACCCCCGCTCTTGGACAGAGCGGGAGATAGTGTCAGACTTTTACTGGCTAAAATCCCACTCCTGTTTCTTCGTTGCCTTTCGTACCGGGGACGAGACTTCCTTTCAGAAACAGATCCATGGCCCCAGTAGGCTTCGACCCTGTTGGGCTCCTACGGTTTGCTGACAACTCCTTGAGGCGCGCGTGGAACAATACGCGCCGTACTTAGTAGTGTATTATATCGTAGTCAGATCTTAGAATCATCAGAAGGCTTAAAATCACCCAAAGAGCAATGGAAAGGGCTATGCTCGGGGTTTCCTTGCGTGATCGAATAAAAAATGAAGATATCCGCAGAAAAACTAAGGTTGCCGACATAGCACGAAGAATTGCCAAACTTAATTGGCAATGGGCTGGGCACATTGCTCGCAGAACTGATGGCCATTGCGGCCGAAAGGTTCTGGAGTGGCGACCGCGTACCGGAAGACGCAGCGTTGGAAGGCCTGCTTTCCCGCTACCTTCACCAGGTCATCGGTCCACCTTGTAAGGTGGACCGATGACCTGGTGAAGGTAGCGGGAAACCGATGGATGCGGGACGCACAGGAGCGTTCGATGTAGCGACGCTTAGGGGAGGCCTATGTCCAACAGTGGAAGTGTATCGGTTGAAATGATGAGATCTTAGAATTGATCAGTTCATGAAATAGCCAACTAAAACTCACCAGATCGTTTAAACGTTAACATTTGATGATAAGTCGTAGTCGTGTTGTAGTTTTATTACTATTTTGGTGTACAATAAAGTTTACTCCATTCCATTCTATTCCATTCCATTCTATTCCATTCTATTCCATTCTATTCCATTCTATTCCATTCTATTCCATTCTATTCCATTCTATTCCATTCTATTTCATTCTATTCCATTCTATTCCATTCTATTCCATTCTATTCCATTCTATTCTATTCTATAAGTCAATCTTCATTTAGCCAAATCATTGATGTAGAATTCCATGATAATAAAAGGTCTATAGACAGTAGACCAAACGAAGATGGAAATATCGTCAATCTTTAAAGTTTAAAATGATCTGGCCAGTTTTGCTTAGCCATATCATGAAGTTATCAATTTCTAAGATCTGGCCTCGACATAGACACGGTTGTGCAGCGGTGGAGCGATTGGTTACAGTGCTGCGTGTCGCGGGTTTCATTCCCATGCGGAACAAATATTTGTATGGCCTACAAATAGTTGGGTTGGTGTCTTGTATATGTGAGTTTTGAATGTTTTTCCAAAAGCTTTAAGCTTACCTGTGTACATCAGCTGTCGTCATTCAAATTATTTAAATAAGTTTGTGTACAACAGGGTGTTTTACGTTATATAAGAAAAAATCTTAAAATAGATAAAATAATATGATAATCTTAAGATAGCTTAGGCAAAAAGCAGTCGGCAAGTAGGTATTCATTTTAGTTCATAAAATAACAAAATAAATTTTTAAATTCAAACCAAATTTTCAGTTTGTTTTATCTGTACTTTATCACCTTGAAATAGTCACCATGTTTTTATGTTATTCAGATGTATAAACTAAACGTCACAGCTGTCAACTGTCAACTGATCGGCCATACTGATGTCATACCTCGGAGAAAATATGGCGTCCACTACGTTCTGCATTACGCAAAAATGTCAATTTTAAATGCATTTTTAGGGTACTTAGCGACTGAATAAAAATTTTGTGTATTTTTTTAATGGTTTATTAGCACTATAGAATCTAATTGAGACACTTTTCAAAAATGAGTGTAATAACCTATTGAGAAAAAAAAGACATTTATTTGCGTACTTACATGGCCAACAACACTCAACAAAATAATTTAAAACCACAAATTTCTCTAGCTAATTGTTAGCTCACACGGAACGGATTCACCCTGTTCCCCGTACTAGTATAAACTGTATTACGGTGAAACAGTATTCATCGGCCGCGGTTTATATTAGTTCATACATTAGACTAGTGGCACTAATAATATAACAAATAATTAATTAAATGTAACAAATCAAAGAAAGACAATGGCGGTAATTTTTTTTTGGGTATTTATTACTTTCTTGAAGAAAGTTAAACATCAATGGACAGATGCTTTTTTTTTTTAATATAATCACACCTTTCCATTTTGCCCTGTATGAGAAGCTATAACTGTCAAATTGATTGATTGGAAAGGAGCTAATGACTTAGTAATATAGGGGTTACTACTAATACAGAACCCCTGCGAGTGGTAACTGAGATCCTAACCCAATGCCTCAGAATTTACTTGACATAGGAACTGAACCCTAGGGCTGCGGGGTCCGACAGTCACCGAGCCGCTAAAGGCAACTGAAGAACCAAGAGTTTTTTTTTCGGTGCGTAAAAATCACCCTGCCCATGGGCGGATCGGGAGATAGTGTCAGACTCTTACTGACTAAAAAAACCCACTCCATTCCTTCGTTGTTTTACATACCGGGGCCGAGCCTCCCTTTCGGTAACAGACCCTTGGCCCCAGTAGGCTTCGACCCCGCTGGGGCCATACGGTTACTGAACGGTCGGACAGCGAGCTACCCATTGCTCGCCGTCCGCAAGCGAAGGACCAAGTGTGGATTTTTGTCAGTAAAAGTTTGGCATTCTGTCTTACTTCACCCAGGGCGAGAGAACTTATGATTTTCCATCTAAAAAAAGGAGTCATTGTCTTATAATGGTTCCGATAACAGTCTACTACTCAATAGAAGCTAACGACTAGTATCTCAACTGAAAAACGAAGATATTGGGTTATGGTCAATAATAATATCTTTGTTTTGCATTTATCTTGCAATAGTTTCTCACTATTTGGTTAGAATCGAATAGAATAGAATAGAATGGAATAGAATAGAATATAATAGAATAGAATAGAATAAAACAGGATAGAATAGAATAGAATAGGATAGGATAGGATAGGATAGGATAGAATAGAATAGAATAGAATAAACTGTATTGCACACCAAAACAGTGACAAAAGGTAGGTTGTACCATTAAAGACACTCCGCCTGCGCAATGCTAGGTTCATTTTTGCTTGCACTCGAATCGAAAATCTCAAAGGATTTTTATTGACTCTCTCATTGAAATATATATGTTTTCTTCTTTTTTTTACATTCTTCTTTTATTTCTTGTTTCTGTACAACGCATTAGTTTAGACTGTAATGTTGTATCAGTAAATTGTAAATAAATAAATTATATTTCCATTGTGTCTCTAATTACGGATTACGGTATTCGAAAGTTTATGGTTTATGAGATACAGCCGAACCCTCTGACAGACGGACAGACAAACAGACGGCCGAACAGCGGAGGCTTACTAATAGGGTCCTATGGGAACCCCAAAACAAGGGATTGAACCTTAGCACTGCACGCTCAGCAGAAATACTCGCGACCACTACACCAGCAAGACCCACATTTTGTTTTACGATTTGGTAACAAAATACGGTTTTGGCATAATTAAAACATTACCTGTAGCTCTCAGGTTATAATTAAAAAAGGGTTTATGTTATTTTGAAGCTGACGTGAAATTAATACTGGCTTATATTATGTATTATTGTCTGTACAAACGGACTTTAGAAGTAATTTTATACAAACGTGTGTTGGATTAAATAATGCTTTAGAGTTTAGACATGTTAGGTACATTGTACATATGATAAATTATGGTTGATTTGACATATTTATAATTAGTTTTTTTGCTTTTGGGAGCTAATTAAACTGACTTGTTTTTAATAGCATTATTCGCCTCTAAATATCTACATTGGCTTCAAAATTACTAAGTCTGAATGATACTATCTGAGCCAGGAGCTCAAAACTGTGTGATTCTTTCTTCAAAAGACTATCTTAGACTGCAATCTGCATGGTTCTCATATGATTTAGGCGCCGCACCGCCCGCCTTAGGTACGTTGTCTTCTAGACGTTCCTACGCTGCTGGTGTCACCACCAGGAAACCATCAATAGCCCGATTCACGTAATCAAAACCGTAACGATATCGTAGCAATTTAGTCGTTTAGACCATTTCCGTATTCATATCCATCAATCGAGTTAGAACGACACCGATTTTAAAGTCGTTTGGTCGATCGAAGAGTCGATTAAAAAAAAAACAATCTGTATTACATTATTTTGGTAGAATACTTATTAATGTAACTGGAAATAGATCGTCGATAGATCGTTTAGTTTTGCGCCATTTGAGTTGTCATTCTATCAATATGGATCACGTGAAAACCGCTTTTGGATAGGACTTCGATCGAACGACTATAAAACTTCAACGATATTTGGCTTGTTTGATTTTACGTGAATCAGGCTACTGGTAGATACATCGCAACTTTAGCGACCAAGCGAAAATAGGGGACAAAGAGAAAACGGGTTCCTAACCTACCCTGACTGTGGTCTGTAGCTCCTTGCTAAAAACGGGCCAAGTTGATGAAGAGGGTTTCATTCGAGTGGAAAAGAAGAAGAAGAAACCCTGTTCCCGTAGCATTTAGACCTAAATACTGCTGCGTCCTGCTGTGCCTACGACGCAGCTGTACATTTGGCGGCTACATTGCTTTTCAAAGGTTGATGAAGTCGTAGAGTATATGAAGATAGAGAGCAACTGGACTCTGACGGTCGAAAGGCTGGATTCAAGCAACGACACCAACTTCAAGTCGTTCGTGATACGAGATCCAATCCACCATCTGGAGGCCTTTTTGAGAGAGGACTTTTGGCCGAAAGGTGTCGTGTATCGACGTTTCCGAGGACGGCTACGCGACTTCATGCAGCGGTGTGCGAGCTGTCAAATACGGTAAAAACTTTAGAATGTGTTCACATTGTAATGGAAAACAAAGTGACTATACTTATATTATATGTATTTCTGTGTACCTAAAACTAATTACTTTCTAAAGATATTAGCTAAATTTTAATCCGTGCTAAGCTGAAAGCAAAAAAAGAAATACTTCACAAAAAATCTACTAAGCCGAAAAGACAAAACAATTATACCTAACAATAAAAAACGGTAGAAAACAACCAAATGATCTCACAAATACAATTAATTTCACGTTTAAGAGCATCAGAATAGGGTCCCGTCCTTTTAAAATGATATAATTATAACCCCAAAATATTGTTACAAAATCCATTACCAGAGGAAGAAAGTGGAAAATTTTAATTGGAAAATATAATTGCAAATAGGAATTAGGCGCTTGTAACTCAATTAAGTCGCAAAGCCGTTAGACATATGAATTAAATGTGTTGCACTAACTGGGTTGCGAAGCGAAAATGGGTAGCGAATTTCGACATGGCGAACGCTTATTTTTTAATTTTTAATGACACCCTCCCGTTCCGCCCAAGGGCGTTTCAGACTTTTATTGACTAAAAACCCACTTCTGTTCCTCCTTTGCCTGCGATTCAGGGCCCCGGGGTTCATCATCATCCTATCAGCATAAAGACGTCCACTGTTGGACATAGGCCACCCCTAAGCGTCGCCACAACGACCGGTCCCGTGCGTCACGCATCCATCGGATTCCCGCGACCCTGACCAGGTCATCGGTTCACCTTATAAGAGGCCTACCAAAGATGCGTCTTCCGGTACGCGATCGCCACTCCAGAACCTTTCGTCCCCATCAACCATCTGTTCTGCGTACAATGTGGCGCCCATTGCTACTTAAGTGTGGTGATTCTTTCCCGGGGTTCAATTTCACACAACTCATGGCCCCAGTAGGCTTCTACACCACCTCTCCATGAGGCCAGCGTGGAACACTGCGCGCCGTAGACGACTCGGGCTCGGTCCGGACGATTACCGGACGGTCGGACGACAAGCTACCTATTGCTCGCAAGCCCGAGTATGGCGAACTCTTGCCATCGTTTTTGTGTTATATTGTACTGGAATCCCTTTAATATGCACTGAATTTAGCGGGTTGGGTTGTTTCGTTATTTACAATTATTATTATGTAAGAAGATAAAGCATATCCTGAAATTATTATGTTGAAAATTAGGTAGGTATTGAATATTTTTTAGCTATTTTGAAAATTAACAATATTACCGTCACGGATCTTGAGCGCTCGGCGTCAGAGTGGGGATCGCTTTGCGCATTCCCATTGGCGAGCCAATCGTCATCGCTATTAGACACATGCAGCAAGAGCAGGGAACGAAGACGTCTATGGCGCGATGGCGCGGCGAGCGAATCAATGACACTCCCCGCCCCCGCGTCTCACTTCGCACCACTAAAGAGACCGAATATTTGACTTCTGCGCAACTTGAAGCCAGCAATCAAGATCCGTGCCAGCAATTGTAATCACAGTAATCAAAGATAAAGTTTGTGGGTGCATGTGTGTACGTATGTTTATTACTTCTTCATGCCCGAACGACTATACGATTTTGGACAAAATTTGGCATACGAGTAGACCATGTCCTGGAATACTAAATAGAATACTTTATATCTAATGCTATCTATCGCTCTTCACCATAATGAACGCTCCATGTGCTCCTGATTATTTAAAACGTACAACAACAATATTTTATATCTTGGGCAGTTCTCATAACCTTCTCTTAACCTTCGTGCATCCAAAAACATGCTTCTTCATATTCCTTCTCACCGTACTGGTTTTATGTCCAATTCTTACGCTGGTTCCACCATAAAACTCTGGAATGTGCTTCCCCATCCAACCATTTGACATAAAAAAAGCTGAAAGTAAATTATCCTTCAAACGTTAAATTCGGAACTACTACTTAAAGTCCTCTCAATCTTAGTTGGGTCTTCGTTCAGAATTGTTATTAAGTTCTCCTGATCTGATATTTTTCATAATAATTATTATATATGTATTTTAATATATTTTGAACTATCTGTTATTTGTTTATTGTGCAAACCTACCACAGTGTTGTCTTTTTTAACTCAAAGGTTGACTGGGGGAGAATGCCTTGTTGCATTAAGTCTGCCTATGTACCACTATTGTACATGAAGTTTAAATAAATAAATATCTCGGGAGTACTTATGTTCCCTTGAGAAGATTTTCTACATTCACGCGGGCGAACCTGCTGGCAGCAGCTACACTACAATTGCTATAGGATGGTGCGGGTGACAGCTGTCAGATTCATACAAGAAATATAAATGTAGAACTTAATAACTGGGAAAAGTTAACCGCAAGATTTACATACGGTGACATTGACATTCTCACGTACTCATCAATGAACAGTCATACAATCCTCACTTTCATAGTAACAATACATGATGAGTCGACAGCTTTCATATAAACCCCAACCACAATACAAGTCCAGGAAAAACCCTACAATTCTTTGTTGTATGTTACATTTAGCATCATCCGTGCGTCACTGCGGGATGCCAGCTGAAAACCAGCGCTGGGTGTTTGACGCCCAGCAATTGCTGAGTTGGTGACCCTTTCGGTTCAGGCACAGTCACTGCAACTGTATTGTATGTCTGTACTATTTTTTATTATTATTGTTTTATGTTGTGGTATATTGTGTTGCTTGCGCCGAATAAATGCCATTCTATTCTTTTCTATTCTATTCTATTCTATTCTATTCTATTCTATTCTATTCTATTCTATTCTATTCTATTCTATTCTATTCTATTCTATTCTATTCTATTCTATTCTATTCTATTCTATTCTATTCTATTCTATTCTATTCTATTCTATTCTATTCTATTCTGTTCTATTCTGTTCTATTATATTCTATTTACTACAGGCTACGGGGTTTCCTGTTCCTTCCTAATTTGTATTCTTTTGCCGTCCAAAAACGAGTGACTAATTTTCAATATTACCTTTTCTCGAAAATTGAGATTCATTACAATTGTTTGCCTTTTTTTTATGATACAAGCCAGTGCTTGACTGCGATCTCACCTGATGGTAAGTAGTGATGCAATCGTTGATGACCATACAATACAATCCTCTTAAAAAAAATACTGCGGTCATTGCAAAATGTATTCTGTAAAATATAGAAAGGTGAGCTACCCTACGCCTGTGATTAAGGCTTTGTAAATTAACCAAACCAAATCAATCAATCAACCAAATCTGGATCACCAATTAGCCTCTTCGCACGCCTTTTACCAAGCCCAAAACTGCTAAATAGCATTTTGCAGCACCAGCCCATATGTGGCTGCAGTACTCAGCACACGATCGGACCTATGCTTTGTATAGCATTTGAAGCTGTCCCGGTGTTAAGTACCGCTGGAGTTTCCTAGCAGCTACTTTGGCTTTGGACTCAATGAACCGCCCAAAATTGAGGTTAGAGGAAATTTCAACTCCTAAGAGTTGAAGGCGGTGCAAAGCAGCGATACATTCTGAAAAGTAGGAGCCAAGGTGAACGGGGCTCCTTTTGGCGGTGAACAGACACGCCTGTGTTTTGGCGGTATGTTTTTATCATTTAAAAGTCACCATTCTACCATCGGACCACCCGAAGTACCATGAGAAGAGAATCCTTACATTGTTGAGGCCTCTACGGTCTGAACTAAGCGTTTTGCCTCGTCGTTTATACCGAGTACACCGAAGCACTAAACCAATTTGCCTGCTGCGGTCTTCCCGTCCGGTTATAATTTAGGTGTCATCAAGTATAGAGAGAATAGGCTTTTAATAAACTAGTGCGCTTCACCATCAACAATTTCATCACTGCTTATCATCAGGTGGGATAGCAGTCATAAAAGAAGACATTATGTAAAAGTGTCAATCAGAAAGACAAAAATTAAAAAGAAGAACATATAGAGAGCAATCCATGTACTACTATGACTTGGCAATTAACAGTAACAGTACATCACAACAATGCTCGACACACTATCATGTCTACAAAAAACAAAAAAAAAATCTCAATGCAGCATTCTCAATTCTCGTTCGCCATCAATTTTTGAGTAAGCGAATAAAATATTCATATTCGCTTCGACATTCGACAGTGCCCGCCAACCCCAACGGTCGCTAATGAACCAAATACGAGTTATTATTGATGACCACGGCCCCAATTCATCATTCGTTGATCAACTTACCAAGTTACCTGTTACCTGTGACTGCTGATGGAGATAAACGTACCTGTTCCGTTAGTAATGCCTGTTATTTATTGTCTTGATTATTGTAATTCGTAAAACAATAAATAAACAATAAATATCGTGAAACAAGGGTCCCCTGACTTAAACCCTATTGAAAATGTATGGGGTTTAATGGTGCAAAGATGGGAAGCTCGGGACGAGAGATGCCCTGAGCTACTCAAATCCCATTGCATGCAGTTATGGGATAGTTTGCGTGGCACAAATGTCTGTGCAAATATTGTGGCGTCTATGCGTCGACGTCTCATTAGCTGTATCGAGGCTAACGGAGGTCATACGAAATATTAAAAATCCTAAACAGGTAGGGTAATTTTATGTCAGGGGACATAGTGACCGTAACTTAAACAAATTAGTATTTATATTATTGTAAAATTGAGGTTAAGTTTCAATCCTCTTTTCATTGAGAAAATGAATAATTAAATTTAACCTCATAAATGATGTCAGAATTTTCATAATATATGTAACCTAAAATATGTTTTTAACATTCTATACTACAATAATACCATAAGAAAGTGTAAAGGAATTCTTGTATAAAAAAATAATAATATTACTTATTTGTTTCATTTATTATCATTATTATAATAATAGATTACCTTTAAAATATATTTATTATAATATCTATTTGTTTAAAGCAATTTACAAAAATAAATTATTAAACATTCATTAAATAAAACATAAAAAACCGGTCCATCTTGGATTCGAACTCACATCTATCCCGGTCACACTAGCTTCGTTACCGATCTAGCTAATGTTAACTTACACATGCTTATCAAAATTTTGCATTACTATGACAAAAATAATCAGACGGTGATTAAAAAAAAGTTACTGATATTGTCATCCTTGTCTAACATTGACCACATCTATATTATTACTCGTAGCGATGCTACACGACATGTTAATTTGTTAGCGTTGGAACATCACTCACACGGATATATGCGTATGTGTGTATAGAGCCCGTATAGCGCAAACGATAATGTGCATTGCGGTGGAAGTGGAATTTTGACCTTTGACTGTACAATAGTTTCATAGCTATTCATCTACACTAACATTATAAAGAGATAAAGTTAGTTTTTTGTTTGTTTGTAAGATGTTATCTCTGGAAGTATTAGTCCTGTCGCTAAAACTTTTTCACTGATAGAAAGCAGCTTTATTCCTGAATGACATAGGCTATATTTTATGTACGCAAAACAGAAGCCGCGGACAAAAGCTAGTCCAAAATATAACCAAAAGGCTGGTGCTGTGTTGAAATTCCAGCTCAGTCCCCATCGCAAGGCTGCAGTAAGCTTCTTATAATTGTGCTGACAATATGCAAATACTTGTTCCTCCTGTTTTCTACTTTGAATCGGTAACAAAGTAGCTACTGATTCTATTACAGCGATTTAAAGGAGATGGGTTGAAGATTTTCATCCTTTGTGGGGAAGGTAGTAAAGGAATTTGGATCGTTAAATATTGAATTGGAAGAATAGATGGATTCGGAAACGGTTTTAAGTGCATTTTGTTCTTTCTCCAGCATCTTCGATCCTTATCTATCTATAAAACAGAGTAACTCGACGTATTCCTTGCAGGATGTCATGGCAGGACTAAAATGCAGCAAATTAAACCACCAAGTGTTCTATAATTGTTCAATTCTGTAGTTTTAAAGTTATTAAGATTTTTAGATTTTTTATGCAAAATTCCAAATTTAATCCCAATCCCAA
The DNA here is from genome assembly GCA_929112965.1 of Mythimna albipuncta. NCBI lineage: Eukaryota > Metazoa > Arthropoda > Insecta > Lepidoptera > Noctuidae > Mythimna > Mythimna albipuncta. The sequence goes on along the minus strand of OV815979.1, from coordinate 17,300,582 downwards.
AAAAGCCAATTTGAAAACTACTCGTATTTACGTCGCGACTGTACTAAAATTTGAGTTATTATCATAATTGATGCCGTAGCAGATGTTTCTTAGTAATTAAAAGTAAAAAAATGATATCACTAATCTAACATTAAATTTTTCGTAATTTCTGCTAAAACTCTACACAAAATGTTGTCCTAACTTAACCTCAGGTATCTTAAGAGTTATTATTTACGTTAATATTTCCTTAGGATACTACGTCGTTTGTTTATTCCATTCTACTTGTCACCCGTCACGCTATCACTAACTCCCTTTTCTTTCATATCACTCCTCACACAATCCATTCATTCATCAGGGTTCCGAAATTATTCGAAAGAAATTCAAAAGTATAAAAAAAATATTTCATGTAGGCTTACAAGGGCACTTAAAAATGTTTCCTATGAAGAAGAACCGGCAGGGAACTTCATAAAAGAAGAGAGAAAAGAGAGCAAACGGCAACTGAAGGAACACATATGGTATTCAGTCAGTAAAAATCTGACAGTTCCATTAAATCAATATCTTACATTATTTAGGACTAACAGCTATATATATAACCTTCCGCACGTATGGAAAACAGGTTAATGAAGGAATCTACGATAAAAATCTTCAGCCCAACACTATTCCATTACAAACTTCACAACTTCTTGACACGAACACCGTAAACTACCGCCAATCGAAAACGAATCAAAAAACTTTTACGTATATTCAAAAAAACTGGTCAAGTGCGAGTTGGACTCGCGCACAAAGGGTTCCGTACTGTACTTGGGAAAATACGGCAAAAAAAAAAACGCGTTTGTTGTATGCCCTTAAATATTTATTTTATTTTGTTTTTAGTCCAATCAAAATCGAATCAAAGCATTTATTTCAAATAAACCATTTGCAGGCACTTTTGAATAGTCAAATGTCGGTCCGTCCAAGAAAAGTGAAGCTAAATTGCACGTTCCAATGCGTAAATCTCTATGGAGAAGAACGTGCAAGAAACTACATGGACACTTTTTTAAATCATATTATGGGTTTCTTGGTTCAGTATTTGTTGTTACAGTAGCATCAGAAATACATAACTATCTAGAAATCGCGGTTCTTGAGATATTGCCTGGTGACAGACAGACGGACAGCGAAGTCTTAGTAATAGAGTCCCGTCTATCCTTTGGATACGGAACCCTAAAAAGTAGCTGAAAAAAAAAAACTATTACATGAAAATCGATGTTGATTAAAAGGGAGAATAGGGACGTACAGCATTGGGAGTTTTTATATCGATAGACTAGATCGTAAAACGACGGGGAAGCCGTAAAGTGGGGACTCTCGTCCGTTCGCGATAATACCGAAATTCTTCCGTTCAGTCATACATCACAAAACGCGACAGAGCATTCTAAAAGTTTTATAGTTTTTGTAATGTTTTTCCTGCCTCTATTCGTCTTGAATAGGAAAGTTGTCGACATATAAAAACAGGTCAATGAACAGCAGACAAACTTATGGTAATCGGGTGACATAGCTATATCACAAAATTGGTACAGATTACAATGTACATGCAAGACACGTTCGAGTAACGCACACATAGACATCGTTCACGGACACGATAGCATAGCATAGCATAGTCGGCTTTATAATGTTCCCACTGCTGGGACTCAGGCCTCCTCTCTAGGAGAGGGAAGGGGCCATAATCCACCACGCGGGCTCAGTGCGGGTTGGTGAATGACACACGTCTGCGATTTTTTGGTTCTAGGACATGCCGGTTTCATCACCGTTTTGAGAGCAGTGGTGATGAAATAAATTACACAAAGTAATGCGCTTGGCTGGGTTTGAACCCGCGACCTACAACTCGTAAGGTGGGGGCCATTACCACTCGGCCACCACTGCTCTACGGACACGATGTCTCGGTTCAATTCAGCTCAATGCTGTATCTATGAACTTTTTTGTACAATTATGAGCAAAAAAAAATGTTATTTTAACTATTATATTTTATATAAGACAGTTGCTTAATCACGTAATCAAAGTAAGTACTGTTACATAAAATATTCATTATGCTGAGTTATACAGGTACAATGACTTGTTTTTAGGTTTCTTTCTTATAATTTGGTTAGATATCATTATAGTTAAATGGTGCAACTCACCCTTAATGTCGTTGGTATCCCTCATAATAATAAATAAATAAATATTATGCCACGCACGGCGGAAAACATAAAAGAAAAACACAATTAAAAACATGTTATTTGGTCATATAGGTTTAGGTATATAATGATATTTTTCACTTGCAACATTATACCAAGCGGCAAATTCACGAAATGCCACAATAATTCGCAGTAATAATAGGTTACAGCTGAAATTCGAGTCCGTTGCTATAATGAGGCCATTTTACGGGCTGTGTCGAAATGCGGTTGTTCCCACCCTGTATAATATCCTCCTGAATAGTGTGCATTTATATTGTAATTGTACTAACGACCAGCTTTGCATGGATTCTAGAAATCTTCAGCAGGCTTTTTTCCTGTATTATTACATATAAAAAATCCTTATGGATCACTTTTCAATTGTTGCAAATCGTATGAAAATCTATTCTACAAGGTGTACACAAATTTTAAGGGCTCAGCAGACGAAACTGACCAGCCTTCCACAAAAACTTTTTTCAGGAAACGAAAAAAAAAATCGGCCTCGGCATATAAATTGTCCAATCAAGTTTATATAATATAATGACGCCATTATATTACCTAGTAGATTACCAAAACTGCCAAAACTTGTCAAAATCAACAATTATGAAATCAATGATAGACCATTCTGACACTATTGTAATAGCAGACTTGGGGCAAATTTCTTAAGGAAAAAATAAATAAAAATTGGTGTACAGTAGGGTAGAGTAGGGTAAAATAGGGTAGAGTAGAGTAGAATAGGGTAGAGTAAGGTATAGTAGGGTAGAGTAGGGTAGAGCAGGATAGAGTAGGGTAGAATAGGGTAGAGTAAGGTATAATAGGGTAGAGTAGAGTAGAGCGTGAGCGAAGCCGCAGGCAAAAGTTAGTACATATATATAAAAGGAGAAACTTGACTGACTGACGTATCAACGCACAGCCAAAACTACTAGGTCTAGGAGCGCGAAATTTTACACAATATACTTAAAAAAAAGCTTTCACACAAGCGAAGCTGTTGGCAGAAGCTAGTAACTAATATTCAAGAACCGTTTACTTATTCACAAGTCAGACCTTTGCGTCCTAAATGAGAAAAAAAAACCGGACCGTACACAACCGTCCGAAAGCATCCGGATCCGTCCGACTAACTACGTTAGTGTCACCGTTATTCAATTCGCGAAACGTGGGACATTTCGGAAATTGCCCATTTGGACCCAAACCTAATATTTCGATGCCCCGGCGCGACTACCGTCATATTTTTAGCAAAAATATTTTGTACATTAAATCCTTATTATATGGTCACCGTAGTGAGTATGAAGGGTTATTTATTGGTTGTGTTGGTCTTATTAATTATTTATTTGTTAAAACGTTCAATGATGTTTGTAATGGGATATTCAACTTAACAATTAAGTATCCGTTGAACTATTAAATAGTAGATTATGTGAATAGAGGATAAAGCAGTGTCTTTAAGTCGCGGGCGGCATATTAAATTTCGAACGAAACGAAGGTTGCTGATTGTAATCCCGAACGTAAGTAATGGATTTGTATAATTAAATCCCGAGCATTGCGAGGGAGTTAATAAAGAAACCTGAGTGAAGTGAGGAATTCAAGCCGTCCAAGGCAAAGCTTTAAGACAGCTTTTTCCCCGTGTTTCAAACTCTACTTTTTACACCATCTGTGACATAATTAAAAGACAATTTAGTCGACCAAATCATATATTAGAGAAATATAACTATTATATTTACAAGTTTATCGAACAAACAAAATTAACTATGCCAAGATTCTACTGTTTAAATTTTCTATAACGCTCCCTTCAGTAAGCAAGCACGTTTTATTCTATTTTTTTTTTTGTTAGTTGCCTGTTTGAATTTTGAGTCAACTTGATCGATGCACGTACATTTTAATTCTCAATGTTGACGATTTTTGATGTTCCAAATTCAAATCTCATTATTCCCTAGGGATCAGCCATACTTCATTATCTCCCTAGGGATAGAATGACTTGCTTAAGTGAGGTTTGTATGAAGTATAAAAAGACATTATCAAGCAGGTGGTGTAAAAACAAGTTTAATTACCAAACGTTCAAACACAGATTTTCACTAAATATTGTAAAATGTTGTATGTAGCATTTTGATGTATGTTTGTTACTTCTTTACACTCCACATGAAACATGGTAAACGGGTAGACCATTACATGTCCTGGAAAAATACATAAGTTACTTTTTATCCCACGAATATGTTCCCTTGGTATATTCTTTTACTATCACGCGAGTTAGTTACTAGCAAGTAGTTTTGATAAAGCAAAATACAAGTAATGTAAATTATTTAATTACTGGCACTTGTACGCACAAGTTTGAAACTCAGGACGCGAGTCCGACTCGCACTTGCCCAGTCTTTTTTTTCAGGAATCATTCTTAATCTTTTCTTTCTTAACTATATAATCCTTTAACACAATTCATCCATCCCATATTCAAGTAAATGTGATGACAATAATTATATTATCTTTAACTTTGACGCCATTTTATTACCAAAATTCTTCAGCAAGAGTGGAAACTTATGTTTTCATTTTACCCTCCATAAAGACTGTGTATCATGTATGTGTGTTCTCAAGGAAGCCAGCTCGGTGAATTATGTGTTTAAGTTTGTTTTACATACGGTATGACTTGGTACAGTACACTGTGGTGTAAGTTTAATGACGCCGCGGTCAAAAAGGTAATAATTTTTTTTACGTGAAGAGAAATATTTATATTTTGCAAAAATAGTTTTAAAAAACACATTTGATTTTTTTCTTCAATTTAAACTAAATGAGGCCAGTGTTTCCTAGTTGACTACCCTGAGAAAAAACACCGAAACAAATTCAGTGCATATAACTACAAAATATTTAATAGTCAAATCATGGTTTTCAACCATGTAGATTGGTGTCCAAAATAGTTGTTTGAGAATAAACCACACAAATTTGAGTGGACCTGTCCAGTCAGTGCAAGTATTTGTCAGTATTTGTGTAGCTCAACTCAGGACTACGAAGAAGCTTAAAGACTTGACGAACAATACCAACGAAAGAACTTTTGTGTAGGAGGCATAAAGTACCAAAACTTGCCAGACATTATGTTAAAATTATAGAAAAAGAAATAAAAAAGAAAAAGAGACCGCCTACTGAGACAACCAACGAATAAGTACCTACCTAAACATTATTTATAACCTAGTAAATTCATAAGCAATATTTGGCAAATGCTTCATTTTAGAAAGCAAACTATTTCAGCTAGGTTTTACACTTAAAATAAAAAAAAGAAAAAAAAAAAGAAAATCGAACAGCAGATTGTTCGTAGCATTTTAACGTCATTATTACTTTAGCATAGACCCCCGACCAGCTCCTTATATAGATAATTAGAAGATCTAAAAGTAAATGTATTTAATTAACATGAATAAGTTCTATTTCTCTAAATAAGAATTAAAATACAATTAAAAACATTGTTGAATTTGGTACTACATATTTTAAAAAATTAACAGTAATTATACAAATTCCGTAGACTGTCAATATCAAATTATGTTAAATTAAAAACTAAAAATAATACAAACTTACATATGTTTTCTTAAAAGTCCATTGTAATTTGGAAAAAAAAACCGTAAACATAATATAAAGACTATGAGAGATTGATTGATTGCTTGATTGATTTATTTATTCTTGAACAATTAATTGTATACGAATATTAAACTTAAAAACTATGATCACACACGCACTTAGAACAAAACTAGGCCAGTATTGACTAATAATAATTAAATGTCAAAAAAAAAGAAAAGAGAGTGAACGACGGCGTTCGCTTGGGGTTTAATTAACTAATTAGACTAGACAAAAAACCACAATTGACGAATCACTTTAATAGGTAACTAACGATAATGCAGATGACGCACGCAGTATAAGATATTAAACAACACTGATAACGGATTACAAAATAAAATATTTTAAAACATATTAAATAAAACTATGAAGCATCATCATATCTCTAATGGGTCATCAAATTAACCAATTGAGGAGTAAGATTTTTATCTAAGAGCAGTGATGACTTCGAGTTGCATATCGCCGGTTCAAACCCAACTGGGCGCACTACTTTGTGTAATTTATTTCATCACCACTGCTCTCAAAACGGTGAAGGAAAACGGCATATTTTTATTTTTTATCTGTTATAAACTAGTACTTGACTGCGATCCCGCCTGATGGTAAGCAGTGATGCAATCGTTGATGGTGAGGCGCACTAGTTTATTAAGAGCCTATTCACTCTAGCCTTGAAGACACCCAAATTATAATCAGACGGGAAGACCGCAGCAGGCAAACTGCATATCCTAGAACCATAAATTCTATGACATGTGACATCCACCAACCCGCACTGGGCCTGAGTGTCGGATTACAGACCATTCCTTCTCCTAGAGAAGAGGCCTGAGTCCCAACAGTGAGAATATTTAAAATGCTATTTTTATCTTTGACTTTCGTATGGCTCGAACCACAGTGCAGTGGTTAAAAACTTGGGCAACGCATGAGCTGAACTCGTTTAACACTGCAAACGTTTGTTTAAAAGTAGCTAACCCAAAAGATACTGTCCCATCTGAGTTCCGTAAGGTCCTAGCAGAACCGAAGCCTATCGGGGCCATGTATTGACTTCCGAAAGGAAAACTCGTGGTACTGAAAGGCAAAGAGATAACTTAAAAGTCGGACACGCACCCCCCCCCCCCCCGAACCACCCTAAAGCGGAAGAAGTCATTATATGATTTGGGAGCCTTAAAAAAAATCATCTCAGTACATAAGTAATTGTTAAGAAAACGTCAGCTGAGCGAGTTCAATGACCTGTACGTAATTAATACGCAACGCCGATTACTACCTACATGTCATTGAACTCGCTCAGCTGACGTTTTGACCCTCCACGGGATTAAAACGATCAAAATTTAACGGTGTATAGATACTGGATATTGAGCGCTGGCTTCAAATTGCGCAGAAGCCAAATATTCCATCTCTTTAGTGGTGCGACGTGAGACGCGGGGGCGGGGAATATCAGTGATTGGCTCGCCGCGTCATCGCGTCTTAGACGTCACTTGTGATTCGTTCCCTGCGCTTGCTGCATGTATGTAAGAACGAAGATGATTAGCACGCCAACGTATGGAATGCGCAAAACGATCCCCACTCTGACGCTGAGCGCTCAAGATCCGTACCGATAACTATACCTAGCGGCTCTTCCGGTGTAGTTTAGCTTCTACTAAAATAGATGAAATAGCTACTACTAAACCGTACCCCTAAATAGTATTGTATTTCTTTTAGTTTCGTTGCAAGTTTCATTCCAGGGTTTTTCTTAAATGTTAAAACGGGCCTTTTATTTTTTAAAGAATTTATAACCATTAACCAAATTATAAAAAAAATATTATTCAAAAAGAATATTAGCCAAGGCCAGCCATATTTAAAGAATTTCCTTACCAACGAATACTATTGCATTTTTATTTAATTAAAATCAGTCAGAATAATATAAAAAAAACAGTCGCGCATTTCACAAATAGTTAACGAACTAACTAAAAATAGGAAGAGATGGAATGAAACCATTTCATTAAAACCTCGTCGCTTATCAATTCAGTTTTTAAAAAGATCTTTAATTCAAGACTAACAAACGTCCAGAATCAGCCAACACCACAGAATAAATAGACACAGAAGGCTTACTCCATACGAAAAAGTGGTCCACGCATACATACTCGTAGTTGTACGTACGTTACGTAAGTGACAAAACTATCACTGTTCCAGTGTGCGAGAGAGATGAACGTCGAATAGCACTGTTTCTTTTTTACAATGACACACACGGGTCCAAGTTTCTGAAATAACGGCCATGTACGCCATATTCGGTCCATACCTGTGTACATAGACCTATATTGGATTGGACCTATTACAGAGCCTATATAAAGCAATATCTCTCAGAAATACCGTAAAGTGATAAGTATGTTCACCAAACAAAATTATCTCAAAACTAATATCAATGACAAGCAGGCTTCGTTAAGTTTAACCTCCCATAAAAATCATGATAATGTGTCCCAGAATCAATAAATACGGCTTAGGTTAAGTTTTAAATGCACTAACTTCACGGTATTTTCAATAAACGAAATTTTTAAAGTCAACTGAATTGTGACCGTCTGTGTCAGTGTTTAGAGGTCACACTCTCTTCCTCATGAACTGAGTGTAAAGTCAAAAAGGGAGGATCCTTTGAAAAGACGAGAATGTTATATCTGTTCCAGGCCACAGCCCCATAGTTGATTTTGATGGTTTCTCGTTTAAGGATAGTTACGCCCCAGCAGCCAATCCTAAACCGGTTTCATGCAGGCAAACTTGGTTCTGAGGACGATTATTAACTGTATAAATGTGTGCGCTCTCACTCGTAAGTGATCGTAACACAAAGCATTCTGTACCAATCTATTCCGTGTCCAATGAATCTTAATCTATAAAAATCTAGATTGCGATTCCAGTCTAGACTCGATTTAGCCGAGTCAGCATGGCCGCGGCTAATTGCCACTAGACGGAACATCGCTCGGTTATTATCAAGAGACATGAAAGCACTATGCGATTAAGATGTACCCGGTTTCACCCGGTTCCATGGAGCGGACACAATTGTATCCGGTTTCTGTACGGTTTTATTTCCGGATGTGGATTGAAACTGGATAATGGATGTGGCTGTTTCTTTGTGTTTGTGTGTTTAGTTTTTTTGTTTTTGGTTTGGTTCTGAACTTGGCTTTAATTGAACGTAAACTTTTATTGTTTCTCATTCTGCTGCACCTCTGCTGCTATTTTTATCTTCACTATTATTATATATAGGTAAAGTTTGTTTTTTGTTTATAGGAGGTAATCTCTGAAAGTACTGATCCGATTGCTAAAATTTTTTCACCGATAGAAAGCTGCTTTATTCCTGAGTGACATATGCTATATTTTATGTAGGCAAACGAAGCCGCAAGTAAAAGCTAGTTCGAAATATTTTCTATGAAATGAATTCTTGTTTATTTAATTTTATTTTAGAACGTATTTAGATTTTAGATTTTTAGTCATCGTCTTGGTATGGTCATGTGAAGAGGATGGATGGAACGCATTTGATGCAAAGAAAAGATGGATGCAATGTGTGAGGAGTGATATGAATAAAAAAGGAATCGGTGATAGCGTGACGAGTAACAGGACAGAATGAAAAAAAAGGCGTGTGGCACTCGGGGACTGCCGCGGTAAAGCTATTGCATAGCATCACTCATTTGTTTTCTTATCGGTCACCACGCTCAAGATCCGCGATAGAAGCTATGCAATAGCTTAAAAAAACCGGGCAAGTGCGAGTCGGACTCGCCCATGAAGGGTTCCGTAGCAGCAAGTAACATAATATAAAAGTTCTTGTAATGTATTGTAACTTTGATCGATGTTTTAATAATAGTGTATTTTTTTCGGTTTATGACGCATTAAAAAAAAACTACTTACTGGATTTTGTTCAAACCAATTTTCGTTGGTAGTTTTTATAGTAATGTACATCATATATTTTTTTTAGTTTTATCATTCTCTTATCTTAGAAGTTAGAGGGGGGGGGACACACATTTTACCACTTTGGAAGTGTCTCTCGCGCAAACTATTCAGTTTAGAAAAAAATGATATTAGAAACCTCAGTATCATTTTTGAAGACCTATCCATAGATACCCCACACGCATGGGTTAGATGAAAAAAAAATTTTTGAGTTTCAGTTCTATGTATGGGGACCCCCAAAATTTATTGCTTTTTTTCTATTTTTGTGTTAAAATCTTGATGCGGTTCACAGAATACATCTACTTACAAAGTTTCAACAGTATAGCTCTTATAGTTTCGGAATAAAGTGGCTGTGACATACGGACGGACGGACAGACAGACAGACAGACAGACAGACAGACAGACAGACAGACAGACAGACAGACATGACATGTTTTTTGCCATTTGGCTACGGAACCCTAAAAACGTGTTACGTCAAACCCAAATAATACGGGACAATGTCAGATAAATGATGATTTAGACAGTCATTAGTTCTGAAAAAATAAATAAAGATAAATCGGAGTGTAGGTACTAACATAAAAGCCGTCAAAACATTATCGGCCAAACCGAAAACCGGATCAAAAGCAAGTGTAAAGCCCCTCCTAATAAGGCCATATACACACACCACGGACCGCAAGTCCACAAATAAAACATTTTTACGTTCACTGGCATAAAACTAAGCGATGTTTACACCAGTAGGTTACGATTATTTGTTCGACGTCCATTGCATGCTAAAATAGAAAGCTTAGCTTCTAATGTTGTGTTTACGCTGACTTGTATACCGAAGCGTTGGAAAAGTAGGGGTTTTTTTTCGTTTATCGTTTTATGAGTTAGTGCGGCTTAGCAATGAGTTTTTCAACTCGAGTTCTTGGTTTTGTAGGTATGCTTTTGTTCTATTTATTTTGCAAATAGGTTTTAAAAAACACTTTAACTCGTCAATTTTTTTTCGTCTGTTTAAACTAGATGATGCTGGTGTTTCCTGACTACCCTGAGAAAAAACGCCGAAACAAACTCAGGGGTAACTGCCCTTGAGCAAAAGAATTCATTCCATGATTTCCCATCTCAAAAAGGGCCCTCGTTACTGCCCAAGTAGTACTACACGCTGTGTAAAGGTTATGTGTAACTGTCTAAGCTATAAAGAGGTTGTATAATCGCTTATACAACGTTTATAAGTACAAAAATATATACATTTTACATTGAAACACTCACAATTTCTAACATAGTCTCGAGCCACATCCAGTTACGCTCAAACCTATATCTTTGTCAGCGATAAACGCAGTGTATCGAACAAACTTTTTGCATATTTTTTAATCTACCTTCAAAACCTGTATAGTCGATGTCTAGTTTTGTAATATGTCCAACAGAATTGATTTATATTTAGTTTTATAATTCTCATGTTAGTGAATTTATGTAATTTTTATGGGAATAAACGATCTCAAACCTCAAAAAGGACCCCAAATTACACAGCTTTTTAAACGTTGGTAGCGAATAGCAGCTTTATAATAGCAGTTACTGCCCAAGTAGCACTACATGCTGTGTAAAGGTTATGTGTACACTTTAAGCTATATAGAGGTTGTATAATCGCTTATACAGCGTTTATAAGTACAAAAAGAACCCCAAGGTTTTCAAGCGTTAGTGGAGAATAGTAGCTGTAAAGATGCTGTATATAGGTATATAGGAGTACAAACTCTGTATATCGGTGTACTATGGAACATTCGCTATACAGATATTCACTTATAAGTATCTTATACAGTCAGCTGCAAATGGGTGGTTTAAGAGAGCTATATGAAAACAAAACTAAAAGGTAAAATGTCCTTTTTTTTTTGTAAGACTCATACGAGTAATATATATGGGCTGTCGCGACATTATAAATGAATCAAAAGAGTTTAAATATGAGGTCCAAATTGAAGATATATTGAACCGCAAAAGGCCGCAATTTTACATAGACAAATTGCTCTTAATTTCATCCAATCATTTGGAATTCCACAACTAATGAGTTTTCAATTCAAGTGTAACTCAACTTTATCGACAACTACTATCTTGATTAACAATACTATCATGTCAACCAATTAAAGTAATTATACACTATAAAGGTCTCGAGAAATATTTCAACAAATTCGATTAGGTTAAGTTGATATTATCGATTTTCGCTACACTTAAGAATAGTTTGAAGTACAGTCGGCAATGGAATTTAAAAGATCGTAGCATAGCATATTCGGCCTTATAATGTTCCCACTGTTGGAACTATGGCCTCCTCTCTAGGAGAGGCAATGGGCCGTAACGGGCCCAGTGCGGTTTGGTGGATGTCACACGTCTTTGAATTTTTGGTTCTAGGACATGCCGGTTTCCTCACGATGTTTTCTTTCACCGTTTTGAAAGCAGTGGTCATGAACTGACAACACAACATTAACATTCAATCATTAGGTCAATCGCGAGCCAATCCAATCGTATAAAAAAGTATTCCAATAGGTACACAGATACTGGTGCGGCCTGATAAAACAAGAAATCGATGTCTTCAACTGTACGGCCGTCGTGACATATAATGGGACCTATCACGATCAAACAGCGTGGCAACAATATATTATTTAATAGCTTCGAAATGCCACGCGCATCCCTAACTAGCCCGCTTTACTTAAATGCTACTAAAAAGATTGCTTTGTAGCATTCGTTTTAAAGGCTTTTTTTATTTTTTTATTTAATCTATAATAATATTCCATAACCATCCATACTTTTGCTCTAAATAGTCATTGTTCTATGACTATTTAGAGCAAAAGTAAGTTATTATTTATGATGTTAGTGATATGGTGGGAAAAATCATCCAATGACAACTCCCGCTCTTAGACGCAGCGAGAGATAGTGTCAGACTCTTACTGACTAAACGACACACCCTGTCCCTTATAGCCTTCATACCGGGGCTCGAGTTCCCTTTTGGATAACCCTGGCCCCAGTAGGCTTCGACCCGGCTGGGTGATGCTGTTGCTGACAACTCCTTGAGGAGCGCGGGAATAGTGCGCGCTGTCGACGACTTGGGCTTGGTCCTGACAGTTACCGGACGGCTGGACAGCGAGCTACCTATTGCTCCCTGTCCACAAGCCTGCGCCTACGGTGGCCGGAAATCGGGATCAGAATCTCGGCGGCGGCGGCGAGAACGCCGTTACCTGATGCCGTCGGCCTCCTCCTTTGCGAGCATTAGTGCTTCGCAGAAGTCGGCGGCCGCCTGCCACTCCTCCTCGCTCCGGACCATGGCCTCAACCAAAGCCCAGAGTAATACAGTCCTGCAAGATTGTTAGTTTTTTAAAAATAGCCCTGTCTACATATATCTCAATATTATCTTAAAAACTAGGGCACCTAACGAAGATATATTTTAGTCCAAATCGCTAATCTGTAAACTCGCATACACAAGACGCCCAGACTCATAACACATCAGTAGGCAATAAAAATATTAGTCCCATTTAGGAATCGAACTCGCGAGAGACAGCACAGCAGTCAATTGCTCAACCACTTCTAACTTTCACTTCTAGAAAAACAAACCTTGATGCTATCCGTTGTAAAGAAAAACAATTTCCGCAATTTACTTCGCAATATATCTAACTTTACTAAAGATCTATTGACTAATCAGTGAACTAGTTTCGTTACAAAACTGAATCCCGAACATGGCTGGCTGGTTTGTTATACATTACTGTAAGGACACGGAATAGGAAGTATATGGAGTGCTAGGTTGGAGATCTAAAATGAAAAAAATATGTATTTTCACCGATTTCTCAGTCAATTGTGAACCAACTTTTTATTTTTCTGAGGTTGCTAAACAAATATCTTCTCTCACTCTAGGTGTAGCGAGAAAGAGTGTCCGACTTTTACTGACTAAAAGTCACCCGTGTTTCTTCAGTTACTCTTTGCTTTCAATCAATCCCGAGTCTATAGTTGTGACCGATTGCCCCATGACATGGGAACTCCTGTGATATGAGATTTAGACTAGTCTTAACTAGGAAAATGTGCGTTTAGTACATATGTCACGGTAAAATTGTAACTCTTTGAGGCGTGGCTGAAAAGACCACACAGCATACTCACCTTCCGCATGACGCAGGTTCTCACCGGATTCGTGCGGAATCCAGGAACCTGAAGTTTACAATCTCGCGAGATACATTATAATTATAATGGTGAAATATAGATTCACTTCTACGGAAATGCAGTCATGAAACAAATTAGGCGATGCTCGCAAATAACTTAATTCAAACAATTGTGAAAGCCAAAACTTCACTCATCTCTCAAATTAATTCATTAAACCCCAAGCGAACCGGTGCGTTCGCTCTCTCATTGTCTTTCTATTGTGTCTCTAATATCGGTACCTATTCGAAAGGTTAACACTCCATTTACAACCTACTCCCAACAAAAACGTAGTTTTGTATTTATACAACCATTCGCTTTGATAAACACAGCCTGTTCGATAGATTGTGTTCAAGTTTAAACAGGACTTCCATATTAGTTTCATTGATAGACGTTACTCGCTGTTTTCATGTTGATTCAGTGTTATTGATCTATTTGTGTTTTTGCTCCGGCGCGGTACTTACATATTGAATTGTAGATATTGTTAGAATCATTTTTTGGAATGGTATCTGGCTCTTATGTTGATTAAATGGCGAAAAATTGCTGACGAATAACTACTGCTGCTTGTAGCTTCGTCCGTGTGAGTATAGAAAAGTGAAAATACAAGTAAATACAAAGTATTCTATGCGCTATTTCAGAATGTGGTCTGCCCGTGTCCTAAATTTTATCTAAAAGTGTTTAGCCGTTCGAGAGTGAAGAAGTAACATACATACTTACAAACAAACTTTCGCCCTTATAATATTAGTATGATAAGTCTGATGATAATCTTAATCAAATGACAAATTTTGGTCCACCATATTTTTTTGCAGCACTTAATTATGTTAATTCTTAAGAATAAACATATTATGCGATTTATAATAATTACTTCAACAACAACAATTAGGCGCCTTGCTTCGACTATTGGACCGACTTTAAAAATTCTTTACCAGTAGAATGCTACTTTGTCAATAAGTGTCATAGGATTGCGGACGACAAGCAATGGGTAGCTCGCCGTCCGGCCTTTCGGTAACCGTCCGAACCAAGTCCGAATACAGACAGCGCGTAATTTTCTACTAGCGCCTCATAGAGATGTCAGCATAACCACAGGTGCCCCGCAGAGCTGAAGCTTACAGGGGCCAGTTATAGTCCGAAAAGGAACTCCAGGCTTCTGGAACGCAAGATAAAAAAGAAACATAGGAGTGATTAGTGAGTTAAAATTTAACACTATCTGAGATACCCTCTCGCCCTACCTTAGACCGGAAGAAATCGTTGAAAGATTTCCCACGTAAAAAAATAGTGATAAAAAGAGTTTTTTTTTTCTACTTACACTTCGGGCAAAGTCACAGGCAAAAGCTTGTCTTCCAATAAAAGGCCGTTTTACAAAGAGTGAAATTACCTCTGTATCTACCAGTGCCGATAAACAGCAAGATCTTTTGAAACACTTACTTAGCAGCATAAGGGTAAGTAGGGTTATAAGTGTGAAACGCTTTACTGTTCAATCAGCAAATTAGAGAAAAGGATACCATTGTTTCAATCACTTATCGTATGTACAGTCAACGAAAGAGATAAATAGTCAGGGCCGGGACGTTTGGCCGTCCGGACCGGACCGAGCTCCAGTCGTCGATGGTGCGTAGTGTTACACGCGCAGCTCAAAGAGATAATAAAAATAATATAATATAATAATACTCTACAACTATCACACAACGCCATTTAGTCCCAAGCTAAGCAGAGCTTATGTTATGAGTACTAGACAACTGATAAACATACTTACATATTTTTAAATACATACATTATAGATACTTGCAGACACAGAACAAATCGTGCTCATGACACAAACATTTGTCCTGAGTGGGAATCGAACCCACAACCTCCGACATAGCTGTCAGAGCCACTAGAGACACTAGACTAACAGGCCAGTCACCATCATGGTCAGATGTCAGCAAAACCGCAAAGCCGATTCCTAAGAGAGTTATGGATTGACTTCTGAAAAGGTTACGGTAACTGAAGGAACATAGGTGTGGTTTTAGTCAATAAAAGTCTGATACGTTCTCTTGCTCCGCCCTACAGCCGGAGAAGTCATTAGATGATGTCAAACCTTTTGAGGTTGAATGAATGAAACACAATTAAGTTCACAGTAAATAAAGAACTCATTAATAAAATTAAAATTCGTTCATATCCATCCATCGGTTTCCATGGGTAGCTCGCTATCCAACCGTCCAGTAACTGTCCCGACCGAGTCCAAATCGTCGACGGCGCGCACTGTTCCCGCGTGCCTCAAGGAGTTGTCAGCAACAGCAGGAACCCAGCTGGGTCGAAGCCTATTGGGGCCAGGGTCTAGTTCCGAAAGGAAGGCTCTGCCCCGGTATGAAAGGCAAGAAGGAACGGGGTGGGGTTTTTTAGTCAGTAAGAGTCTGACACTATCTCCCGCCCCGCCCAAGGGCGGGGGATGTCATTTGGATGATTCTTACCCACCGAAAAAAAAAACAGTTTCCATGAAAACTTCAATTATATTTGACGACCCTGGTTACTTATTTCCTCTGTTGACTGTACCTATATAAGAAGTATCTAAATAAACTTCTAGCGTCGATTTTTTTTTGCAAGTATTATTCTACTAGCCTCTGCCAGCGGCTTCGCCCGCGTGATAGAGGAAAATTATTTCCAGGGACTCCCGAGACATTTTACTATTATTTTTATTCTCCGAATCTATTTTACCTTTCTAGTGTAAATGCGCAATACGCACATATTTATAGGTAAGCGAAACATGGTGTCATCATCATCATTTCAGCTGATAGACGTCCACTGTTGGACATGGGCCTCCCCAAGTGTCGCCACAATAAACGATCCTGCGCGTCTCGCATCCATCGGATTCCCGCAAACTTCACCAGGTCATCGGTCCACCTTGTAGGAGGCCTTCCAACGCTGCGTCTTCCGGTACGCGGTCGCCACATGCAAACATGGTGTAAAGTACCCATAACGCTTCGTTGAAAAGGGAGGATCCCTCGACCACACTTGATGCCCAGACAGATGTTAATCATCCAATGACTTCTATCGCGTGTCAGATTTTTACTGTTTATAAACATACCTGTGTCCTTCAGTTGCCTGTTCTTTGGACCCGCTACCGCCCCCCATGAAAACCTCCAGCGCCCACTAGTGGGAATCTATGGTCTAGACGGTTACCGGGCGGCCGGACGACGAGTTACCCATTACTCGTCGTCCGCAAGCCGAAGTCGAATTCAGATTCCGGAATTGCGGCGAGTTATTCCAAATGTGCACAACCATTTTTTAAAACAAGGCTCATGTCCTTAAAAATAGTGAAGAAAACCACGTACGAATACCTCTATAACCAAATCCAAATAAATAGGAAGGTACAATAAAATACCTCCAACTCCAGCCCCCGACTAGCACTCCAAGACTTGGTTCATAGATAACCTCTTGAAATCTTTCCGAGTACGTTATCAGAACTAGTTTGTTAGAACCGGGACCTAAGGCCGGGACTTAAGTCCCATTGTCTAGTATACAGTGTAGATTAATTACCCGCGGTTGGGCCATGCGGGTAGCTACATTTTTACTTTAGGAAGGAGTATTACGGAGATTTTGTAAGTTTAGTTTGGTGGTATCTTAGTTATATCGCTTGTTCGAGACATAGTAGAATATCAGAGAGTTTTGCCAATTTAATAATCTACAATCGTTAACGCCAGTAGAAAGCTTCAAATGGGAATGACATCATCTCAACGTTAAGTCACTTAGTCAGAACCATCTAAATTTTTTTTATTATTGATAGGCTTGCGTTTGACCACCATCTCACCTGATGGTAAGCGATGATATGGTCGACGATGGAGCACGCTTGCCTAGAAGTAACCTATTCACTCTCGACTTAAAGACTCCTAAGTTATAGCTATCAGGAAACACAGACTCCGGTAGGGAATTCCACTTCTTGGCTGTACACACAATAAATGTGTTCCCAAAACGCTTTGTGCGTATGGGTGGGATGTCTACCATGTACAGGTGGCGCAACGCTGTACGTCATGAGGTCCGATGATGGAACAGAATTGGCGGAATTAGATTGTGCATTAGGGTAGTTTCCAGGGTTAAAATAATTACATTTTATTTAGTCCGTATTTTAGATTTTAAAAAAATATTGGACACGTATTTTTTCTTTTTTGATTAAACAAAAAATAACAAAGATATAGCCCATTTTTAAGTTACGTGTGACGTCATCCCGTGCAAAAAAATGCAGCACGGCGTGTCGTTACACGTAACTTTAATATCTTTGTCATTTTTAGTTTAATTTAGATATAAAAAAGTACGTGTCCCTTATTTTTGAATAACCTAAAAGACGGACTAATTAATTTTTTTACGGCAACTAGCCCCGAAATGTAAACGATAGAAAACCGACAGACTAGCAACTCGGAAAAAAAAATTAGTCCACGCTACGCTTCTCCAACAAACATTCCTTATCATTTCAGTCCTGTGAAATTGAAATTATCTTTTTTTTCATTTAGGAATATAAAATTCAGCTTGTACCGAATGAATGGTTCGGTCCTGGTACGAAACGCAACGAAGGAACAGAGGTGGGTTTTTTGTCAGTGTCTAACATTATCTCCCGCTCCACCCAAGACCGCGGAGATATCATTGGTTGATTTTCCCAATTACAAAAAAAAAATGGGATCACTACACAGATTAAACTTTTTAAAATTAGATGCGGTTATGTTTACCAAAGTGGGTTGTGGTTGCAAATTTAGGAGATTACCAAATAGACTCGATTCAATAATCCTAAGAAGGACATCAGTTTAACTCAAATATATCTTGAACTAAAGCTGTAATCAAAATGATTGGCATACAGAATCAAAGAGATGGTATTTATTTATTTATTCAGACATAAAGAACAATACGAACTCCGAAGGCGTACCTACCAAAAAATGCCTACCAAAAAATGCCTACGAAAGAAATACCCACTTTTGATCTACGCCTTTCCTTATGTTTCCTAGAAATGCTAACCCTTGCCTAACCTAAAAAATTTGAAAAGGGATTATGTACAAAGGATAGACTACTATTAAGCTTTTCCGGGAACCTGGAGATGCTAAATTCACCCTGGGTACAAAATAGATAGGTACAGAATACAATCTACATACAAAGCGCTTTCGAGCAACGCACACATTGACACCGCTCACGGACACGATATCTCGGCTCAATCGCCAGGTCGCACTCGTACAGTTCGGCGCAGCGCGCTGACCCTAGCGCGATCGCCTAGCGTAGGTATAAAAAGTGAAGTAAATATATACATAACATTGACTACTGCACCTACCTATTCTGTGCCCTGGGCGTTAGAAATCGCAGGCTGACGCTCACGGTACCTACACTAATATTATAAAGAGGTAAAGTTAGTTTTTTTTTTTATTTTGTTTGTAGGAGGTATTCCCCGAAAGTACTGGTCTGATTGGGAAAATTTTTTCACCGATAGAAAGCTGCTTTATTCCTGAGTGACATAGGCTATATTTTATGTACGCGGGCGAAGCCGCGGGCAAAGCGCTAGTCTTTCAAAATTTGGAAAACGAGACAGTGACTGCCGCAACCCAGTATTCGACTACCTAATCGCTTACCTTCAGGTGAAATAGTAGTACTTTTTTTTTATGGTGGGAGAAATCATCCAATGACAACCCCCGCTCTTGGGCTGAGCGGGAGATAGTGTCAGACTCTTACTGACTAAAAGCCCACCCCGTTCCTTCTAGCCTTCATACCGGCGTTCGAGTTCCCTTTCGAATAACCCTGGCCCAGTAAGATGAAAGTATGCAAGTATGGCAGTTTTTGAAGACTCTTGGTATTGGCAAAGCCACTAACAAGAGTTCTCTTGATAAAATGGACCTCAATGCACTTAATGCACACTTTTCTATGTCACCAGTTACACTCGATGACGATGTTAAATCGTCTACTCTTAATGATCTTGCTAATCTTCCTCTGCCTGATAATACTTCTTTCTCTTTCCACTCGGTTACTGAGCTAGATATTAAGAAATGTATCCAATCCATATCTACCAAGGTGGTAGGCGACGATGGCCTTCAGCTCCAAATTTTCCTACCTATTCTGAGTGAAATAACTCCTGTCATAACTCACATTATAAATTTCTCTCTCTTCACTAACTCCTTTCCTTCTGCTTGGAAAAAGGCTCACGTCCTACCGCTTCCTAAAGTTTCAAATCCCACTTTACCATCCCAGTTTCGACCAATATCCATCCTCCCAATCCTCTCCAAAGTCCTTGAGAGTGTTGTTCAGAAGCAACTGTCTCGTTATCTATCCTCTAACAGCCTACTAAGTCCCTACCAATCCGGTTTCAGACCTGGCCATAGCACTGTAACAACCCTTATCAAAATAACTGATGATATAAGACTAGCTATGGAAAATAAATGTCTAACCGTATTGGTTTTATTGGACTTCAGTAGTGCTTTCAACTCAGTTGATTTTGACATCCTCTTAGGAATCCTTTCCTCCCTTAATGTCTCTGCACCAGTAATCGAGTGGTTCAAATCTTATCTTCGGGGCCGCTCGCAGTCTGTTCGATCTGATGAGGATTCCTCTGAATGGTGTGATTTGGCTGCGGGTGTACCTCAGGGTGGCGTCCTCTCTCCTCTACTTTTCTCAGTTTTTATAAACGCTCTCACTAAGGTCCTAACTTCCAACTATCATCTCTACGCAGACGACTTGCAGTTATATCGTCATTTTAAAGTCGGCGAACTCGTTGAGACTATAGCTGCCATCAATGATGACCTTGAAAATATCAACAAGTGGGCTTGATGATGACCTTGAAAATATCAACAAGTCCTTTGGGCTCTTACTGAATCCAAATAAATCTCAAGCGCTCATTATTGGTGGCAGATATATGCTTAGTTTACTGAATCACCAGTCCCTCCCACCAGTAGTTTATGACTCAGTACCTATACTTTACTCGAAAAGTGCTAAGAATCTAGGCGTCCATATAGATACTAACCTTTCTTGGGAAGTTCATATAGCTGATGTTAGTAGGAGGGTCTTCTACTCTTTTCAGTCCCTTAAACGTCTCCAAAAATTCCTACCATTTCATACTAGGATCACCCTTGCGCAATCTCTTCTTCTACCGCTAATAGACTATGCGGATGTCTGTTTTCTCGATGCAACGGAGGTTCTACTAAACAAACTCGAGCGACTGCAGAACTTGTGCATCCGCTTCATTTTCGGCCTCCGCAAATACGACCATGTGTCGGAGTTTCGGACCAGATTGAAGTGGTTGCCGATTCGGCGTCGTCGTGATGCCCATATCCTATCTCTTCTCTACACTATCCTACACAACCCTAATTCTCCACAATACCTTCGTGAACGCTTTGAGTACTTCGCCCCGAGGGGTAAACCCTGTCGCACTGCCAATTCTCTTCTTCTTCGTACTCCGTTTCACACTTCTAGCCGTTATGATGGTTCCTTCTCTGTAACTGCAGTGCGTCTTTGGAACTCCCTCCCACACTCCTTACGTGACAGCCCTTCTTTAGATGTCTTCAAGAGGAAAATTAAAGAGCATTTCCTTTCACAATGACATAGCATATATATATATATATTTATAGTATATAAAGTATGTGTGTATTTATGTACGTAGATATATTTGTTTATGTATTATTATTTTATTCTTAATATTTCCAATTTTAAAATTGTACACTGGACCCTACCCTCTATTGTCATCTCTCTCTATCGCTCAATGGTTTGCTGGAAGAAAACTCAACTTTGAGTTAAGCTCGCCTATGTACATGAACTTTGCTATCCACTTATTTTTTTGTGTTTATAGTGTACAATAAAGAATAAAGAATAAAGAATGAAATAGTAGTACTTAAAACAAGAGAATGAATATTAAAAAAACTCTCGTTCTTAAAGAGCCTTTGCTTGTGCGGGGCCCCTTTGGCTTCAAAGTCGTGGGCGAGGGGCCACTACACCCAGATCGATGCCTACTAGAGCTGCGAGTTTGTTCAAAGAAGTTACCCAGGAAGGGTAACTGAAGAACTCTAGCTGGCTAAAGCCTCGCTGAGGAGCATACCATAAAAAAATCATCTCCAAGGTCTTAAAAACAGGGCAGTCGGAATTTTTGAATTGGCTGCAGGAATGAAGGTAACAGTTACCATTGTCCTGGAACACAAAAAGCAACTGAAGGTACACAGGTGTATTTATAGCCCACCTATATTCCCTTCAGTTGCCCTGTTTACCAGTAAAAGTCTGAAACGACCTCTCACCCATTTAAGAGTAGAAGAAAAAAAATGTTTGACAACTTCAAAATAAAGGTCCTAGAAGCAGTAATAAGTAATCTTTAGATATCTCTAAGACTAATTTTGACATTTTCTGATAAAAATTACTTAAAAAATCTGTAGGTAAGATGTATAAAAACCGGCTTTCAGAGGATCACACGGCTTATGTCTTCTTATTTTAAGTAATTCAACTGAATATAAAATCGCGGCTTTGACCTTTATTCTGCCTTGTCTAACTTAAAACCGTAGTCAATATAATCCCAGGTCACGCCTCCGATTGTTTTGTTCTGACCACGTGACTGAGCGTTGTGATGAAGCCAGAACAAAAGAATTGGAGGCGTGGCCAACTCGAAGCGTTCGACACAAGAGAATAGAATAGAAACGGTTGTAACTTGGCTAGGCTGGTCGTTAATTTCTACTAATCAACAGTAAAGAAACAGATAGTAACCGATAGTGGTCAAACGCGAGCCTATCAATAATAAAAACAAAAAAAAAACTAGCGTAAAAAATGTCCCCCAATTCGACGCACAACGCTGTCATATTAATAATAATAATAATATTTTATTTCAACCAATAAAATTACAATATAAACATAGGTACTTAAATAAATCATTTGTTTGTTGGTTACACTTACATAGAAGCAGGTAGGTGATGCAACCAGCACCCTTACTAAGTTATATAATAACTTGTATTAAGGGTGACAGTACAAGCCCATACATAATTGGTAAAACAATATTGTCCAATAACATATCCCGTGTCACGTGCATCATACAATATTTTAAGGCAAGTTGCGGGACACTACGCAACGTTGCAACGTCAAAAAGATTGAGCGTTGCGCGTCAAGTAGGGAGACATTTTGTCCCCCAATGTCTCTGAGGCTTTATCGTTCCGAGTAAAATCGTGTGAACACTTTGTCATTGTCTCCAAAATACAGCTTGCAATTTAAGCGCTTGTTATCGGACTGCTAACGTACTGCAACCGGCCGGCTGCGGTACGGTAAACGTACGGCAGCCAACCGGTTGCAGTACGTATAAATTAAAAGTGCCCTTTTTTTTATGGTGGGAAAAATCATGCATTGACATCCCCCGCCCTTGGGCGGAGCGGGAGATAGTGTCAGACTCTTACTGACTAAAAGACCCACCCCGTTCCTTCTAGCCTTCATACCGGGGCTCGAGCGCCCTTTCGGATAACCCTGGCCCCAGTAGGCTTCGACCCGGCTGGGTCCCTGCTGTTGCTGACAACTCCTTGAGGCGCGCGGGAACAGTGCGCGCCGTTGACGACTTGGGCTTGGTCCGGACAGTTACCGGACGGCCGGACAGCGAGCTACCCATTGCTCACTGGCCGCAAGCCCGCGTCTACGTTGGCCGGAAATCGGGATCAGAATCCCGGCGACGGCGGCGGCGATAACGCCGTTGCCTGATGCGTTCGGCCTCCTCCTTTGCGAGCATTACTGCTTCGCAGAAGTCGGCGACCGCCTGCCACTCCTCCTCGCTCCGGACCATGGCCTCGACCAAGGCCCGGCGCGAGAGGTCTCCGCCGCCGATCGCCCCCACGAGGGCACGGCGATGCTCCGCCCAAGCAGGGCACACCTCGACTGTGTGCTCCACCGTGTCCTCCGGGCGTTCCGCACAAATTAAAAGTGCCCTTAATGTGGTATAATGAAAATGAAAGGGTTTTTACAGTAATTATGTGCATTCCGCCTTACCCTACCAGATAATATCGCGGCTTTAAAGGCCCAGAACTTAGCGATAACAAATTATTTCCTAACAATATTATCTCGTCCATGTTTTGCGGCTGTTTATCAAAACCGCAGTAGGAGACAAAACCCTAATCTTATCTCAAGACGAAATACTCGATTGTTTGTCAAAGGAAGGCTTTCTATCTGTTTGTGAGGACTTATCCATTTTTACTCGATTCTGTCTTAGTTTAATATTGAATTTAGACATAGAGTACGGAATCACAGACTATAGAGAGTACCCAGTCGTCGACTTTGTGGAGAGTTCTTTAAACCCAATGGGCCGTCGACACCAGTTTGGCTCTTATTTTTGACGGCGAACTACCTATTGATCGCCGTCTGCAAACCCTCGCCTATGGCAACCGGTATTCGCCCTGCCTCTCCGCGATGCCTGAGGCGTCATCAGCAGGGGGTTGGGGTGAGAGGATTATCTCTTCCTCTCGTTTACGCGATGTGCATGCTGAGAACAAATTTTGGCTGGCATAACAGGCTGTTTATTTCTACAAATAAACAGTAAAGCTAGGGACAAAATGTTCCTCAACATGAAACGCAACGCTGTCAAATTGTCCAACAACATATCCCGCGTCACGTGAATGCATCGTAGAATGTTGGGAAGGCAATTTGCGGGACGCTGGGAAGTTGCAGGGGTACGTAGATTGAGCGTTGCACGTCATGCTGGTGGACATTTTGTCCCCAATCTATCTGAGGCTTTACGCTCCTAAACATGCTTATGCTGGCCACACACCATCCTACGTATCTTCCAAACCTTTCGTCCAATCGGTTTGACGCTACAGGTTTGATCCAATCTGTAGTTCCGTGTGTGGGAGTAAACTGGTATGACTCATACCAATCCACTCCCACACACGATCGAACCTGTAGCGTATTGGACAAAAGGTAGGATGGTGTATGGCCAGCATAACTTAAGGTTTTGACAGTGCCCGCCAAGACGTTTCCATAGTCTATGGATTCAGATGTGTTTGATCTTTCGCTTACAATGCTGTCATATTTTATGATAAATCTGTTTTCAATCACAAAAGAGCGTTTTCTTATTCTTTTGTTGAACAATTTTGGACCGGGCGTAGGAAAATTGTTGGGAAGATCGCTTGTGGTCCATTTACATGCAAATCTGTTGAGCTTTAAACAAGAGGGTGAAACAACGCATTCTGCATTTCTGGTTGAGATGATCCAGTAAATTATACTACCTACTATACGGTAGATTTTGTATACTTATTCAGAAAATCGTGTAAGCGTCCCCGTACACGGGCCACAAAAAAACGCCGCTTCAAGCTCCTTTTTGAGGCGGCCTATTTTTGTGGCTCATATGCTGTGGTGCCGCTACAAAAAAACGCTTGAAGCGGCTTCAAGCCTCTCCGGACAAAAGTGGTGTCGCGCGGTTCAGCTGTTTTTTGCGGCTGCTTCTAGCTTTTTTTGCGGCTGCTTCTAGCTTTTTTTTGTGGCCGCTTCTAGCTTTTTTTGTAGCTGCGTATTATGAGGCCCGTGTGCCCCACGCTTAATGTTTTTTAAAACAACTTCACCATACGTACACGTGTCTTGTGTGTCTCTTATACCTAAAGCGGTTTTCTGCGGTCCTCACCTAATTCAGTACACATTGCGAGGTCTTCCACCGCTGCATCTTTTGGGACGCGGTCGCCAATCCAGAATTTTTGGCCCCGTTGATGTTAGAAAGTAGCAGATTTCTAAACTAATTTTGCTCCATTGGTGTAATTGAAGGTGTTCCGATGCGAGGATAATCAAATAAATAAATCATCATTATCACAAAAATGTCCACTGTTGGACATAGGCCTCCTCCAAGTATCTGTGCATATTACATCAAAATTGTATTCTTGCGACACACTTGGTAATCAGTTCACCTTTTGGGATGCCTTCCAAAGATGCATTTTTCAGTACGCGATCGCCACTCCAGAGTTTTTCGGCTCCATCGAGCATCTGCGTGCAATGTGTACTGCTATTAAGTTTAGCGATTCTTTGAGGTATATTGGTTTATGATGATGATGATGATTGGTATACCCACCAAACTGATCATCATCAACATCAGCCTTTTTAATGTTCCCACTGCTGGGACTCAAGCCTCCTCTCTAAGTGAGGGAATGGACCGTAATCCACCACGCGTGCTCAATGCAGGTTAGTGAATGTTACATGTCTGCCACCGTAGGCGCGGGCTTGCGGACAGTGAGCAATGGGAAGCTCGCTGTCCGGCCGTTCGGTAACAGTTTGAACCAAGCCCAAGTTGTCGACGGCGCGCGCTGTTCCCGCGCGCCTCAAGGAGTTGTCAGCAATAGCAGGGGCCCAGCCGGGTCGAAGCCTACTGGGGCCAGGGTTATCCGAAAGGGCGTTCGAGCCCCGATATGAAGGCGTGAAGGAACGGGATGGGTCTTTTAGTCAGTAAGAGTCTGACACTATCTCACCATAAAAAAGGGTATGGTATATCAGCATGTGCTCAAACTGATTACCTTCGCAAAATGGATCAACAAATTACCCTCCATGATCGAATGCTTCAGCTAAATCTGTGACATATAAAACCATGGATCATTCAAAACTGGCTCAACATTTGAGAAATCTCGGCAGTTTTCTCCCTCTCGCATTCGCGTTTACCGTCGCCAAATTCCCGTAATACGTATCCTACGATATCAACTCAGTCTTTATCTACAAAAGTTGGCCTTTTGTCTCCCGAGTTTAATTTTATCAGTACCAAGTTTCGACAACTAACCGGCGAGCGATTTGGGAGTTACTCCCCGAGTTATTGGACCTTTTCGATGTTCTAGAGCTTTCGATTCGAGATAAAAAGTTCCGATTTTGAATAGGGGTAATTAAATTAATTTTGGGTTCCAAGTTTTTTGGTGCGTACGTCGTACTTATTAGATTTTGATCATAAGTTTAACTTTCCAAAGAGACCTGATATCTAGAATTTTGATAAAAAAAGGTTTGAATTTGTAAAATTATTTGATATCATGCATGAAGAATATTCAAACTTTATAAACAGTAGTGGTACTTAGGTATCTAATCAGACTTAATGTAAAGTTAAAGTCAATATTTTGGTTAGAATGTCAACATTGGGATATTTGAAATAGAATGAAACAGCATACCTAATTAATTCTCATTTAGATTTTCATTAAAAAAATACTAGTTACATACGATTCACTTATACTTATTTCGAGAGGCTATGGTTGAACGCTTGA
The DNA here is from genome assembly GCA_929112965.1 of Mythimna albipuncta. Lineage (NCBI taxonomy): Eukaryota > Metazoa > Arthropoda > Insecta > Lepidoptera > Noctuidae > Mythimna > Mythimna albipuncta. The sequence continues at coordinate 17,273,632 of OV815979.1, read as the reverse complement.
ATTCGTCCTTAGAGGCAGTCTCAGAATGGGGCGATGCCAATCTGGTCAAGTTCAATGCGACGAAAACCCAGGCGTGTCTTTTCTCCGCTAAACGGAGCCAATTCCAACCGGCTCCATCTTTTCGGGGTGTAACCGTGCCAATTACCAACCACCTTGAGCTTCTTGGGTTACCGCTATTGTCTACCCTCAATTTCGGCTCCTACATCGAGGCAAACGCCCAACTAGCTGCCAAAAAATTGACGATCTTAGCAAAGGTGAGACGGTATTTCACGCTGGAACAGCTGCTCAACCGCTATCAAGCGCAAGTTCGATTGTGTATGGAGTACCGCTCTCATCTTTGGGATGGGTCAGCCAAGTACCAAATTGATGCAATGGAGTCGATTGAAAAGCGTGCCAAGAAGATCATAAGGCAATGATGCACTTGCGAAGTCAAAACTCCAAAGTCTTGAGCATCGACGCCGAGTTGCTACCCTGTCTGTTTTCACTAGAGTTACACAATTTAATTCCCCCAAGTCCATTCCATCATCGGACCACAAGACGTACGGCGTTGCGCCACCGGTACGTGGTGGACATCTCACCCATACGTAGAAACCATTTTGGGAACACATTCATTAGACGTACAGCTAAAGAGTGGATCTCCCTGCCGGAGTCTATGTTTCCTGATAGCTACAACCTAGGGATCTTTAAGTCAAGAATGAATAGATTGCTTCTAGACAAGTGTGTTCCATCGTCGGCCACATCATCGCTTACTATCAGGTGAGATGGTGGTCTAATGCAAGCCTATCCATTATAAAAAAATAAAATTATATTAAAATATATTACTACTAATTAAAACGAACTAAAAACCATTTAAATATGGCGTAGACATTTAATAATTCCTACGCAAAAAATCTAACTCAAAATATAAGTTCTCGCATTGCACAAAATTAACATAAAACAAGAAATTCAAATACTAGCATCTCACTTCCAAACTAGGAAGTAAATAAATCAGTTTCTGCCACTAAAGTTTGCCGACCAATGAGCAGTGATCAATTACTGGAGACCAGCAAAAACTGTGGAGTCCTGGCGCAGTTAGTGATTGAGGGCGAACTCCCCTAACTTAATTCGACCCCAGGTACATACTGTAGCAGCAGTGGTGGCCGACTGGTAATGGCTACGGTTTACGAGTTGTGGGACGCGATTTCAAACCCAGCCAGGCGCATTACTTTGTGTATATTATTTCACTACCACTGCTCTCAAAACTGTGAAGGAAAACATCGTGAGGAAACTGGCTAGGACATGCCAGTTTAGAACCAAAAATTCGAAGACATGTAACATTCACCAACCCGCACTGGGCCCACGTGGTGGATTACGACCCTATCCTCTCGTAGAGAGGAGGCCTGAGTCCCAGCAGTGGGAACATTAAAAGGCTGATATGCTATGGAATGCTATTGTAAACTCGCCACACTTTTTTCTACGTACTGCTTCCACGACTGCAGAAAAATTAAACACTAGAATAATGTATCACTAACATTCGAAGTTTGATATTCCATTAAATTGACGTAGGTAAAGTACAGTATATGTGTATCTTTGCAAGCGACTCGCACAGCTAAAAAACTTTTCTATTTTAAAAGTTTTAACAAGATGAAACGGTACTCATATACCTTGCTAGAATGCTGCTTCTTCATTCAGATTTATCCTATTATAGTTGCATTTAAGGAGTTGAATAATATCAAAAAGTCAAGGATTTAAGGTAGAACTACGCTGCGCACACGTGTGCCACACACGCCCATCTACCTCTACCATGAGTTTAAAGCAATAGTATTTGTCGATACTCGATACCGACTACGTAAATATTTTGTATGGCAAATTTTACAGCGCCTCTAGCGGTCACTTAAGGAACCAAAATTTGCCATACAAAATATTTACGTAGTCGTTATCGTGTATCGACAAATACTATTGCTTTAAACTCATGGTAGAGGTATTGGGCGCGTCTGTCTCCATACATTTTATATGGAAACTAGACTTGTAGAGCTACACTAGATCCACGCCACGCGACGTCGTTTTACGTACAAATAAGGCGTGTTACACCTGTGCGTCGGTCTAATATAGATCTAGCTTTAAAGGCATACGGTACAGGGTGTTAATTCCTGCATACCTCCGTTGAAAAGGGTGGATTTGCCTGCTGCGGTCTTCCCGTCTGATTATAATTTAGGTTTCTTTAAGGCAAGAGTGAATAGGCTCTTAATAAACTAGTGCGCCTCACCATCAACGATTGCATCACTGCTTACCATCAGTTGGTATCGCAGTCAAGCACTAGTTTATACCAATTTAAAAAAAAACCTCCGACCAGACTGGTGTTATGTCTGAACCGGACAACTGCCCGATAGATTATTTTCGGGGTGGAGCCATAGAGTTATTTATAGAAAGCACTGGTGTATTTCCCTCTCTAAAAAATTACGCTCCTGACTTTGACCCAGAGAAATGATTCAATTTGGACTGGCCTGTTGGTCTAGTGACTGATGGCCCTGACTGCTATGCCGGAGGTCGTGTGTTTGATTCTCACCCAGGACAAAATGTTTGTGTGTTGAGCACGATCATTTGTTCTGTGTCTGGGTGCAATTTATCCATTATGTATGTATTTAGAAAACGGGTGATTCATTTGGAGTTACTTTTTCCAAAACTAAAAAAAATATGAATAAAACAAATTTATCGGGTAATCTTTATTATAATACAAAAGAACCATTCCTTACATTTACTTTTTAATGATTATTTCTTTCAAATGTTGTCCGTAACTGCGATTAAGGTGGTCCATTCTGGAGTTCTAGTTTTCGATGACCCGACCGAGCATTTCCAGTGGTATTTGACGAATAACGCGAGTAATGTTGGCTTCCAGTTGATCAATCGTACACGGCTTATCCATATAAACTTTGGACTTTACATAACCCCACAGAAAAAAGTCTAAGGGTGTGATATCACAGGATCTAGGCGGCCAACTGACTGGTCCGAAACGCGAAATTAACTGTTCACCAAATTTTTCTCGCAACAAAGCCATGGTTTCACGTGCTGTGTGGCAAGTGGCGCCGTCTTCCAGAACGTCACTGTCAATGGTGACCGTTATCGTACCATGATAACGGACTATTTGTTTCCTGAAATTGAAGCCCGTCATCTTCAAAACTTTTGGTACCAACAAGACGGCGCCACTTGCCACACAGCACGTGAAACCATGGCTTTGTTGCGAGAAAAATTTGGTGAACAGTTAATTTCGCGTTTCGGACCAGTCAGTTGGCCGCCTAGATCCTGTGATATCACACCCTTAGACTTTTTTCTGTGGGGTTATGTAAAGTCCAAAGTTTATATGGATAAGCCGTGTACGATTGATCAACTGGAAGCCAACATTACTCGCGTTATTCACCAAATATGAAATGCTCGGTCGAGTCATCGAAAACTGGAACTCCAGAATGGACCACCTTAATCGCAGTTACGGACAACATTTGAAAGAAATAATCTTTAAAAAGTAAATGTAAGGAATGGTTCTTTTGTATTATAATAAAGATTACCCGATAAATTTGTTTTAGTCATATTTTTTTTAGTTTTGGAAAAAGTAACTCCAAATGAATCACCCGTTATATAAGTTGTCTAGTACTTATAGCAAGCTAAAAAATCACATGGTAAAAAGGAAATTCAAATTTAATATTAAATCCTGAACAGATACAGTACTTAAAAAATCTTTGATGGACGAGAACCAGACCTAAGCTCTTCGGAATCTCTCCAGAAATAGTGTCGAAATTAACCGTTGGAAGTCTGAACAGGTTCCATTTAGTTCAATTAGAGTTTTTCCACTCATTCTGATATGGTTTCGTTTAAATTAAGTGGTGCCGGCGAAACAGTCTATCTCTATGTCAATGAATGAATTTGTAGCTAGTTAATTTTCTTGTTCGTCGTCGAGGGTTTGGATGTCAGAAGGAATGGGTTTGGATGTGCATTCAGAATCATGATAGCATCGATATACACCGCTAAATTTTGATCGTTTTAATCCTGTGGAGGATCGATCCAGTACATGAAATATTATCGGTTTGTAAAGATAAAATTAAAAAATAAAGTACCTTATTTCAAAACTCGCATTAATTTAAATTAATGCATGCATGTACGAAATTAATTTCTTAACGAAAACGTCAGCTGAGCAAGTTCAATGACCTGTAGGTAGTTTTTACGCAACGTCGACTACTTGGACTCGCTACTTTAATTAACTATAATAATAAAACCCTACGCTAATTACAACTAACAATAACAACAACTAAAATCAAACTAAAATATGGCGTCAAAAACTCTTCCACATCGCTGTCGACTGATAATGTGCTCGAAAGACTGGCGGCATTGCCACGCTTATGCGTATCCTCTATCCGAGGTAACAGCCAGCCCAATTCGGGAATTGAACGGTTTTCATAGGTAAGTTTGTACGAAACCCTCATTGCTTGAATCCTACGCGTACTTGCCCGATTTTTCCTTGAAGTACCACATCCAGTTTTAATAAAGCCACGTTCTTTCTTGCATAAGGTCGAAACTGCTCGGCGTTGGTAATTAGAGTTTCTCTACACAGTTCGCTACTTTGTCGCTGCGACTCAACATTTTTACAATGTGCTCTGTTATATTTACCTTTTAATTAAAACAGTTATGCCGCAATTAATGGAAGATGTTTTATTTACTTTGTAAGAGTTTGCTCTGCGGTGTAATAATGGTTCTAGTACTATTTATCACCAATTACGGAGACTGCAAGGATAAAATTCGAAAACGCTGCATCTTGAGGGCACGTAGTGTTTCTAAACGCGTCAATGAGATGTCAGCAAACCGTAGGATCACAGCAGGGTCGAAGCCAACTGGGTTGTGCGAAAGCGAACTCCGGGGTCCTCTTGGTGGGTAAAATCATCCAATAACAACTCCTGCTCTTGGGCGGAGCGGGAGATAGTGTCAGACTCTTACTGACTAAAAAACCCACCCCGTTCCTTCAAGCCTTCATACCGGGGCTCCAGCTCCCTTTCGGATAACCCTGGCCCCAGTAGGCTTCGACCCGGCTGGGCCCCTACTGTTGCTGACAACTCCTTGAGGCGCGCGGGAACAGTGCGCGCCGTTGACGACTTGGGCTTGGTCCGGACATCGGACATCGAGTTACCCATTGCTCACTCTCCGCAAGCCCGCGCCTACGGTGCCTGGAAATCGGTATCGGAATCCCGGCGACGGCGAGAGCGCCGTTGCCTGATGCGTCCGGCCTCCTCCTTTGCGAGCATTACTGCTTCGCAGAAGTCGGCGACCGCCTGCCACTCCTCCTCGCTCCGGACCATGGCCTCAACCAAGGCCCGGCGTGAAAGGTCTCCGCCGCCGATCGCCCCCACGAGGGCTCGGCGATGCTCCGCCCAAGCAGGGCACACCTCGACTGTGTGTTCCACCGTGTCCTCCAGACGTTCCGCACAGTGGCGACATCCGGGCGTCACTTCCGCTTTAATCCGGAACAGGAACCTCCCGAACTTGCCATGTCCGGTGAGGACCAGTGTCAAGCGGAAGGTAAGGGAACTGCGGGGCCCTGAAACCAAGGCAAAGAAGGAACAGGAGTGGGTTTTAGTCAGTAAAAGTCTAAGCCCTCCCACGCCTCCACGCCACAAAATAGATAGGTGAAGAAGTCAATCTCATGTATATACATCACTATTTATATCTACGCTAGGCGATCGCGCTAGAGTCAGCGCGTTGCGCCGAACTGTACGAGTGCGACCGGGCGATTGAGCCGAGATATCGTGTCTGTGAGCGGTGTCAATGTGTGCGTTGCTCGAGCGCGCTTTCTATGTAGATTGACTTCTGTACCTATCTATTTTGTGTTCACGCGCTCCGCCCGAGAGAGCGGAGATGTCTTTGGATGATTTTCCTACCTACAAAAAAAAAAGGTTCGACTGATGATGTGCATGGATTGCTCAATTTTTCTATATGGAGCCCAAATGTGGATATTGAGCATGCGAGACAGTCGCAAGTCAATCGCACTGGAAATGTGGTGCTGGAGACACTTGCTTAGAAACCCAAGCGTTGCCCACCGAACCGAAATGTTTCGATCCACATAAAATTAAAAATAATATTCTGCCGTCTTGTCCCAAGCTAAGCAAAGCTTGTGTTATGAGTACTAGAAAACTGATCATCGTCATCTTACATCGCCGGCCTTATAATGTTCCCACTCCACACAGAGAGAGAATGGGCCGTAATCCACCACGCGGGCTCAATGCGGGTTGGTGGATCAAAATCAAGGTCAAATAGGCCATGATGATGATAATGGATGTCACATGTCTTCGAATTTTTGGTTCTAGGATATGCCGGTTTCCTCACGATGTTTTCCTTCACCGTTTTGAGAGCAGTGGTGATGAAATAAATTACACAAAATAATGCGCTTGGCTGGGTTCGAACCCGCGAGCTACAACTCGTAAGTCGCGGCCGTTACCACTCGGCCACCACTGTTCTTAGGGACCTTCAGACAACTGATAAACATACTAATATATAGTAGAGTCAAAACCACGACAGCCCTCTAACCACTAGACTAACAGTCTAGACCAGCCAAAATTCAATATCAAAGAGTTTTTTTTTTTTTCACGCGAGCGAAGCCGCAGGAAAAAGCTAGTCTTTCAATAAAATCACAAACTTTATGAAAGCAGATGCATTAAGTTTAATTCGTTTCTAATTCAAAGAATGAAAATTAATTGATCTCTAAGACATGACGTTCTTTGATCTCTATCTTATTACATTAAACTTGTTAATCGTCCTGTCCGTCTAAACGACTTTTACAGCCAGTCTATTAGCACCCTTAGGGCCAACGCTGCGTTAAGCGGCCGCCCGCGCGGGCACCCATCTCGTGACGTCGCGCGTGACGTCGCGCGTGTCGCGGTCGCCTCCTTCTGCGAAGCAGTTATGCTAGGTGGGGGTAAGGTGGCCGCACCTATAAGGGAACGGGCTGTCTCTTGCCCCAGCCACCAGGATCTTGACTCCAATTTCCAGCTACTGTATGTATGCGTGAGTTTGCTGAAGACAAGCAATGGGTCCGGTAATTACCCGTCCGGGCTCAGACCGAGTCGTCCACGGGACGTAATGTTCCACGCCTGCCTTAAGTCAGCGAAACCGTTGGGACCCTTTAGAGCCTAAGCCTACAAGGGCTGGGTTACCCCCTAAAGGGAAACCTGGGATTCCAGAACGCAAGGCAAAAAAGGAACATAGGTGTGCGTTTTAGTCAGTAAAAGTCTGATACGCCCAGCTCCGTCACAGAGCGGGAGAAGTCATTCGATTTAAATCCAATCAGACCAGTACTTTCTGAGATTACCTCTTACAAACAAACAAAAAAAACTTTACCTCTTTATAATATTAGTGTAGATAGACCTGTATTTGTCTTACAAAGGCACAGTCACTGCAACTGTACTGTATGTTTGTAATACTCTTTTTTTTATTACTCTTTTATGTTGTGGTATGTTGCGTTGCTTGCGCCTAATAAATGCTATTCTATTCTATTCTATTCTATTCTATTCTATTCTATTCTATTCTATTCTATTCTATTCTATTCTATTCTATTCTATTCTATTCTATTCTATTCTATTCTATTCTATTCTATTCTATTCTATTCTATTCTATTCTATTCTATTCTATTCTATTCTATTCTATTCTATTCTATTCTATTCTATTCTATTCTATTCTATTCTATTCTATTCTATTCTATTCTATTCTATTCTATTCTATTCTATTCTATTCTATTCTATTCTATTCTATTCTATTCTATTCTATTCTATTCTATTCTATTCTTAGTCCTAGACTCTTGACAGAGTGGTCGTGATTATGCCTTGGTCGAGTCTCCACCAACGCCTCTCTCGCTACTTACCTCGCCCGCTACTCTCGGCACTTATAAAACGCTTTTGCACGGTTCCAAATGGTCGTTGATTCTGACGAATGAGCGTCGCATGATTTCCCAGCAAAAAAAAAATGGTAAGGGCCCCTTATCACCATAATCCTGCAGGCAACTAGCTACCCCGCAACTTTTTTAATTCTCGGCGCAATATTCAACATTCATGCATATCTATGGCACAGTAGAAGGCTAACTTTTCAGCTTTAAAGTCGAACCTATTTTTAATCGTCGTTTTCGTTGGTCGATTTGTTTCAGTCAAATCGATTTTGAATTTGCCTGAGTTGCGGAAAAATTTTGAAGTCCTTAGATGAAAAAACTAGTCCTTATATATAAAAAACTGGGAAAAAGAAGTCCTTACTTTCATCTCGCCACCTCTTTCTAGGGCGACCTCGATGGCGTTTACCGTTCGCAGGAACCCACTGGGTGGCGACACTTGCCCAGCGATCACTGCTCATGCGGCTGACGTGATCCGCCCAATCCCATTTGAGCCTGGCAGCCTTGTCTGCAAGGACTTGGGGGAGGCCTTTGCCCAGCAGTGGGACAGTAATGGCTAATAAAAAAATATATTATATTATAATCCTTATAAAAAAATAATTTTACTACTATCATGAGGACAAACCGCTTGTAACAGCTAGTCGATGCAATAAATACCACAGAAAAAACTTACTTTTACTAATATTTCAACTAAAAAAACGAGTAAAAACTATTCCATGAGCGAACACCAGACCGCGCTAAATAAATTATGAAAGTTATTTCAGTTCTTACGTTAAATTATACAATGGCAATCAATCTAAAACTTAACCGTTAGAGAAATTAAACTACAACAGTTAACTCAAGGCTTAATTGATGGCGTCTCGGTTAAATTTGGACGGTTAAACAATGTTCGCGAATCTAATTTGCGTTCGGGATAATTTATCAAAATTAACTATGTTATTCTAGTTAGTTCAAGTGAGTAGTGCTATGTAAACGGTGGGTCATAATTATGCTTTCGGCTAGCTTTTAAAGCATAGAATAGCAAAAATAAAATTTTAATTCTTTTTAGTACTTAAGTAGTAGTGTGTCACTTCTCCCTCCATAGAGAACAAAGCATAGCATAGTTGGCCTTATAATGTTCCCACTGCTGGGACTTAGGCCTCCTCTCTAGGACAGGGAATGAGCCGTAATCCACCACGCGGGCCCAGTACGGGTTGGTGGAATGTCACATGTGTTCGAATTTTCGGTTCTAGGACATGCCGGTTTCCTCACAATGTTTTCCTTCACTGCTTTGAAAGCAGAGGTGATGAAATAAATTACACAAAGTAATGCAACTGGCTGAGTTTGGACCCGCGACCCATCACTCGTAAGTCGGGGCCGTTACCACTCGTCCAATACTGTTCTATTACTTGATATACTGGTGTTAGATTTTTCGCCTTTCGACTATTCGTAGCAACTGCCCGATAAGTTGATTTTGGGCTTTTGAGTTTGTCCTAATTGCGCGAAAAATTCTAATACCGCGATACAGGATTTTAAATTTTAGTTCCTATGTGGCGTCATAGATGTCGCTACTTCTGTAACTCTTTCTCACAGCCTTATTGTTTAAGTAGCACCTGGAGTGACTTCTGAATTAAAACTACGAAATCCTGCATCGCGCAATTACAGTTGTTGTTGGTGCCCAGATCAGACAAAGGGGGATCCTCCCTTTTCAACGGGGGTTTGCGGGACTTTATAGTCTGTTCTGCATACCTCCACACAAACAGAAATTTTATTTAGTTTGTAGATTTTGTATAATGTACTCGTATTTTTTTGTGAAATTAATATATCCTTAATTAATATTTTAAAATTGTGTTATTAATTCTTAATTTATTATTATTAATATCTACACTAATATTATAAAGAAGTAGTTTGTTTTTGTTTTTGCTTGTAGAAGGTAAGCTCTGGAAGTAGGTACTGGTCCGATGATAAAAATGTTTTCACCGATAGAAAGCTGCATTAACTTCTGAAGCTGCGGGTGAAGCCGCAGGCAAAAGCTAGTTATTAATAATGACCTAATAATCCTTTCTCCAAGCTTCTGTATATAAAATTTAGATGTATTTTCCACCATTTGATCACGACTAAATTGAGTAGAAGGGAATGTTAAAGAGCGACCACCATTTTTACGCGCCATTTACTTTCAAACGTTACAAGTCTTAATCCGTTTAGTAGAAACTTCTCGAAATACTGCCAAGTGCCAAGATTTAGGAAAAATGCTGCCAAGGAGAAGTTTGAATCATATTGAAAGTTTTGTTACTCCAATAACTTTAACCCTGGGGTAACATAGATATTCTTTACGTTTTCATTGTGAAGATGGAATTGTCTGACAGTTTCAGGTTTATCTTTGGATAAACTTAAACTTAAGTATCTCAAAAAAGGTAAGGTATGCGGTGAAGGATGCGGGACGCACAGGATCGTTCATTGTGGCGACACTTGTGGGAGGCCCATGTCCAATAGTGAACGTCTATCGGCTGAAATGATGATGAAGAAGAAGGTATTGTGATATCGAAAGGAGATCGCATGAGTTGTTTTTTTTATATAGCCAACGGACTGGCTTGTAAAATATACTTTTAAGGATTATGCATTTCTAGAATAAGTTTCAAAATTTGTAGAAAAATAAAGATGTGTGTTGTTTTTTCAGTGCTGAAGTGATTTTTGTTAGAAAAGGTTGTGTTGCGAGTAAAGGAAAATATAGAAGTGTGCCGGCCCGTGTCTTTTCTTTATAGATAAATCCCAACACGAAGCCTACCGTGAGCTGAAGCTACAGTATCTCATGTAGTTCTAGGATTTTTCTTTTATGAAGTTAGGAAATCATCTAACGACTTCTCCCACTCTGGGTTTTTTAGATAGCAAAATCATCCAATGACATTACCTGCTCTTGGTCGGAACGGAAGGGTGTGTCAAACTTTTACGTACTAAAAACCTACTCCTATTCCTTCGTTACCTTTCATACCAAGGCCGAGCTTTCCTTTCAGAAGCAGATCCTTGGCCCCTGCAGACTTCGACCCTGCTAGGCCCCTATGGTTTGCTGACATCTCCTTGAGGCGCGCGTACGCTCCGTCGACGACTGGAACTCCACTTGGGTCCAGACTTAATGCTTCAATTAGTGATATTTGCCAAAGTTTTAATAATTTTTGAACTTTAAGTACTAAGAATGGTCTGCTACGGCATCAGTTATGATAATAACTTAAATTTCAGTACAGTTGCGACGAAAATAGTTTTCATATTTGCTTCGAATGATTAAAGGATTTGGCTTAAAACATAAAACAAATCTTACTAACTCAAAAACTACTGAATCGGTAGAAAAATTGGAGGCTTGATTTATTGCGTTTTAGTCCTACCATGATGTCCTGCAAGGAATATGTCGTGTTACCAGTAATCCTGTATAAAGTAACAAAACAAAAATACAAAGGAAAAAAATGTGGGTTAACAGATAACATAAACTCGATCGGAAGTTAACCAAGCCCAACATGGATGTACGAATTTGATTTTTACTAGGTTATTACAATTTTTATTGCCATACAATGAAAGCCGTACACTCTAAGGATTTATCTGTGTGCTTGTGAGCCACTGAAACGTAGTTTTGAAGGCTAAGCAGCGAAGATAATGATTATCTTTTAACATTTTATTGTTTTCATTTATATATTTTGCTTTTAATTGTAAATATTATTATTTTATCTGTGATTAATTTAAATTAATGTAATAAAAAATGTTTTATAAATAGAACTACTCTCTATTAGTCTTAATGTATGAATAATGTGCAAGCTTGTAATCAAATTGTTTACATAAAATCTTAAAAATAATTATACAGTTTTGTTGCTGAGTGTACAAAATAGTAAACATGGCCTATACAAAAAAAAAAATAGACCGATGAGGAATATAAATAAAATAGGACAAATCGAGAACAAAATAATTAAAATAATATTTTGGGACGAAAAAGCATGTAGCTTGTAACAAACCAGGATTTTTATTTGTGGGACAAAAACCGAGTGGGCCGAACGAAGTACAATCCAAAATCTGTAACCTAAGAAATAATCTGTTAACCAATTTTTGATGTGCCTTATCAATAAAATGAAAATAAAAACATCACACCACTTATAAACCCGGTCCATTCACTCAAAACTATTTCGAAGAGAACCTTACAACAAAAAGCCTATATTCAAAATATCTGTATCGCATACACATCGAATCAGCCTACCAATAAAACCAAGCACGCCCGAAAAATCTTATTAAGAGAAAATAACAAAAATCAAGCACATCCTGTATTCGCGATAGGATCTTTGAGCTTGGGACCTAATTCCGTTGGTAGAATCTCAACGAGGAAGCTACAACGAATCATGTTAATATTTTCCTGCGGGCCTATATATCTCTGCGAGGTTTCAGACAGAGATCCCTTGGGCACAGCGGGCATTTCGTATCGCATCCCTACTCTGAGATTGCCCTTAGCTCTTGGACACACAGATAGGAAGGATGGGCAGCTAAGTTAAATACCAATTTAATCTTTGGTAACAATACGAAGTACTATCAAAGACACTGAGTTTGTTTAGGTGTTTGTTCTTAAGGTAGTCAGCTAAGAAACACCGGCCTTATCTAGTTTAAACTGACGAAAAAAATTGACGTGTAAAAGTGTTTTTTAAAACCTATTTGCAAAATAAATAAATATCATTTATCACTTCCGTCTGATCACCGCTAAGTTCATTTTTGCTTGCACTCGTAACGAAAACTTCAAAGAATTTAGTTTGGCGCTGCGTCCCGCAGGATTCTAGCGAAATTTTTTATAGGTGATCAGGCAGAAATTAACGCGATAGTAACCTACATATATATGATACACGATAAAAAGTGAGGTGTGTTGAAAAACAGTCCATGAATTGAATGATTTTAATGGTAATGGCGCTATCAAGAAGTTTAATGACTGAAGAAGAAATGAAAAAGTAATTGAAAATTTCATAAGTTATCATGAAGAAAAAAATGGGAGTACCAGAGATAAATCAGAAAAAATAAAAAAATGGTTTTCTCATAATACTAATTACAAAAACACTCAACCTTTTCTTTATAAACCAAGTTCTCTACAAATTAGCTTACTCATCCAAAATTGCTGGAACGTCTAAACATCAGTAAGTCCAATTTCGTATCCGCAGATAAGAGCCGTCGAAGAAATTGAAGTAATATCGCCAGTTGTTACTTGTTTGCGGGTAAACACTGAGGGATATCCGCGCGTTCTTTCGAGACGCTCGAAGCCATCTTCATGATGGACTTAGTAATCTTGTGTAGTAGTTGGTAATGCTACAGGATTTTGGGGATTTTCGCCAGATAAACTCCTTTTTTTTTAGTACAACTACGCTTTTTAGAAAGACTATGCGTTTACCCGGAGGCGGTTGATGTTTATTTGTTTTTCTTTTTTTGGACGGTAGTTGGATATGTTTAGAGATGGCGCCCAACGTGGGACTATTTACAATATTCATTTTATTATCACTGGCTTGCGATGGCTTTGGTCTTTTTATTGTTAAAATTTAAAATTGTGTACAATTTTTAGGCTGGACTTTTCCTTATCAACTTTCAAGTTCATCTGACCTTGCTAAATTGCATGTTACAATTATATTTTTTATTTTATTTTTTATAACCCTTTCGTCGTAAAGGGCAGAAAGAACTGGAAGGTATTAAAATAATACGCCATTTTACATATAAAAACAGGGGTTTTAACTATGAAAATTTTTCGAAACTAAAAATACAAATTCATATTTTACTCCGACATTTCCAAGGCTCTGGTCTGGTTATGTCTTTTGTATCTTTTTCGAGATTTTTTTTACTTCAAACGAGATATAAAAGTCTATAACTATTCTATTGTGATATAGTTTTCAACGAAACATGGAAATCGTATTCGTATTCTTCATTGTACACAAAAATATTAACAAACAACAAAAAAATAGGACTTTTGATGTACATAAGCGAGCTTAACCCACAACTGTGTTCAAAATCTTTTAGTAAATTACTATATTTTTTTGTCAGAATAACTACTTAATGTCTTACTAAAAAAATATTATGAACCACCTATAAATTTTTATTATTTCACTATATCATAAAATAAGGTTTTACTAAGAAAAAATACCAATACAAGGCAATATAAATGAATTAGGTTAAAAATGTATCGCTATCATTTTTTATGCTGTTGTCAACGGCGACGCGTTGAGGACGAAAATCATTTATTTGATTATTAAAGAGAGCAGTGGTGGCCGAGTGGTAATAGCCCCGACTTACGAGTTGTAGGTCACGGGTTTCTAACCTAGCCAGGCGCATTACTTTGTGTAATTTATTTCATCACCACTGCTCTCAAAACGGTGAAGGAAAACATCGTGAGGAAACCGGCATGTCCTAGAACCAAAAATTCGAAGACATGTGACATTCACCAACCCGCACTGGGCCCGCGTGGTGGATTACGACTCATTCCCTATAGAGAGGAGGCTTGAGTCCCAGTAGTGGGAACATTTAAAAAGCTGATGATGTTGATTATTATGCTAAGTGAACAAACAGGCTCTTACAATATTTATTTTTAGTCTGTGCCATCCCAAAGCATGACAAACAGAAAACATGAAAGAGATTAGAATGGCCCTGTAGGTGGGGCAAGCGCGCCTCAAAATATGATCATGCTCATAATTGACACAACCAATAGCAAACTTGCGATCTAAGTGTGCGTGGTCTGTTAGTTGTGTAATGCGCGATCGTATTGGTTTATTGCCTGTAGTGGAGTTAAAGGGTGTGAGACAAGCGGCGACACTCGTTGTAGTACAAATCGGAAAGTATTTTCTTTCTCTTTCTTCTTTTCGGTTACGACAAATGCTTTCCTCTCTTCTCTTCATTCCTCCCGATTTTGGCCAAGAGTGGACTACACCTGTCAATAGACGTCAAACTTGTGCTGATACTCTTTTCTTTATTTTCTTTGTCTTTTTTTCTACTAATTTTCTTTTGTTTCTATCTTTCTTTACTACTAAACCGGCTTTTGTCAGCAACTTTGCCCATTTGAAAATAGTTTTCACCATTCAATCATCAGTTCCCCATTAGCGTGCTTCATCGTCATCGCTTACCATCAGGTGAGATAGTGGTCAAACGCAAGCCAATCATTAATAAAAAAAAAAAAATTTAACAGTGCATGTACCTACACACTTATAAAAGAAAAGAAACAGAAAAAATAGGTACATAGGTGATGCTTATTTCTAAAGAAATGTCTTCCAGCCTACCCGCGAAAGGAGAATCCATCCATCCATCCATTTCATCCTCTTAGTGGATAAATTTTAAATAATGCTTTATTAGTGCCAGCATACGTCTAAGGGAAACCTCGTGCAAAATTTCACACTCCCAGTAGTACCAGTAAGATTGTCAGCTTGTTGATATGTCAGTCAGTCAGGTTCTCCTTCTTCTTTTTTTATTTATTACTCTTCTTCACTCTTGCCAAAGTGGTCGTGGTTGTCACGAAGGTAGCTCTCTGGAAACCGTCAAGGTACACCGCACGACTTCCCGCCACTTTTGCCTGCTGGCAAATTACTCTTACGATACTTAAATAAAAATGTGTTTGACGAGTAAAAAAACTCTTCCATTTATTCCTCCACAATTAAGAAAAACTATAATCCGATACAAAACTTCCTTCGAATCCTGAGATGGTAGGTAAGAAAAATAGGTTTTCACTGTTCCAATTAATTAATAATTCGTCTGCTCAGTCTCGCAGTGAAATGGGTAGTGGGTGAAAATTTAATGAGCCTCAACTCGTTCCACGAGTGCTGTATTCCGTAGCGCTCAATGAGATATAATTCTACTATCGAAGCTGTATTTTACATCGGAGAAAATGTAGGTAAATAGTTGAAGAAATTACGGTGGATGAGAGCTAAAGTTTGTTGAAAGTCAGCATCAGACACTGGTTGTCTAGCACTCATGCTGAACTGGACCTATTTTGGTGTAGCATGAGGCAGACCACTGTATTTTTGATTATTTTTTGTCTTATGTTTACCATAATATTGTTCGTGTGCCTTGTGTTGTGCCAAATAAATTCATTTTCGTTCTTTCTATCTTTTATCTTCCTTTTTACCTATGTATCTATCTTTCTTTCTATTTTTTATCTTTCTTTTTATCTATGTATCTATTTTTCTTTCTATCTTTTATCTTACTTTTTATCTAGCTATCTTATAATAACTACAGTAGATAAATCCGGTTTGGGCTTGTCTTGTAGAGGATTTAAAACAATATGGAGATAGGGACCTGGTGACATGTAATACAGGCTCTTCTTAAAATCTAATTCTGGTTCCATTTAATTAAACTCCAGTTTGTGATTTGCATCGCATCAAGTAACAAGCCTAAAAGCCAAAAGCCTAAAAACCTGAACCAGAATATAATCAAAGAAACTTAAACTATTTATACTAAAACCTAAATAAATACCTAACGTATATAAATAAAATACAAAAACACAAAGTGCACTCAGGCGTCGAAGTACTCCTCCACATCGCTGTCATCCGGAAATGTGCCCAGAAGACTTGCAGCATTGTCACGTTGAATGGCAATGCTAATTCTTTGAGCGAAGAACGAGCCAGCCCTCTGGTCACGCAAGGTGTCGATCAGTCGGCGAAAAATTTCCTTAAAAAGGAGGCGCGCATTCCACACCAGAGGCCTACCCACCTTCCACGGCACCAACGTCATACCATCTGGTCTCTTTCCATCGTCACGTACCAAGCCATTTGGTTCTAATACAGCGGGTACGCCGGCGGTGACAAGGCCTCCCCTAAGCGTTACCACAACGACCGGTTCTGTACGTCTTGCATCAATCGGATTCCAACGATCCTCACCAGGTCCTCGGTCCACCTTTTGGGAACCTGATTTAGGTGTCTTCAAGACAAGAGCGGCTAGATTAAGCTCATAAAAAACTAGTGTGATTCACCATCAACGATTGCATAACTGCTAACCATCAAGTGGGACATATTATAATAAAAGAGAAGAAGAAAGAAACAGAAAAAATAGGTACAAAGGTGATGCTCATTTATATAGAAATCTCTTCCAGCATACCTGCGAATGGAGAGTAGAAAAAAACATATAGACACCGTGTGGCAGAGTAATAGAACAAAAAAAAGTACAAACACAAAAGTTATTATTGAAATATACTATCATAAATATTCAGGGTTATTTGTGAAACTCGTATTACTAACATCATAAACAACAACTTTTATTCTATGACTTTTTACAAAACTTAATTCATTAACCAAAAACAAAGCTTCAAGATTTATGTATCTAACACATTTCAACTCTGTATTTTGCTATACTTTACTACGTCTGTGTGACGCAACGCAATCACATCAAGCATCAACGCCGCCCAATCCTCGCTCACCTCCGCTATTGTACTATCGTTTGCTTCGCACAGACTTCGTAATATTTAGAAATCTATATTTTTGCATGAAAATCTGATGAACTAAAATGTGATACATTTTTGAACCTCGTAGAACAATAGTTATTATTTGTAATGTTCTTTACATAGTCCTGAGTCGATGCCAGTGTTTTACGAATAACCCTGTATAATAAACTGGTTTACGAAACCAAAGCCATAACCTGGAAAAACCCCTTAAAAACACTTTGTCTCTAAAAATGTGGTTCCACGAAATAGTCTGAGAGTCTCGGTGCACGCATATTCCACATTTTGTGACTTTCATAAGTCCGTTTTATGTTAGCTGTAAACTTTAAAAACCTTTTGCTTTAAAAAGAAAATAGAGTAAACATCAAGTTAAGAATTTAAAATTCCGTGTACCATTTAGATTTTGTGGAGAAAATGCATTTATTTTTTAAGTAATCTACTAGTAAGATGTGTTTTGACTTGACTTAAAATCCTATGTCCCCTAGCTGGGGCAGAGGGCGTCAACAGTAGACACCCATCGCGATCAGTCTTGAGCTTTACGCTTCATCTCACTCCATGTCAATCCGATGGCCATCGCTTCTGCCAACACGGTACCTCGCCAGGTTTGCCGAGGACGGCCACGCTTTCTTTTCCCTTGGAGATTCCAGTCCAACGCCTGTTTAGGTATGCGATCGGAATCCCTCTTAAGCGTGTGACCAATCCATCTCCACTTACGACGCTTGATCTGGAGGTTGGTCGGGCTTTCATAGCATTTCTCCAACAGCTGAACGTTTGAGATGGTTTCTGGCCAGTAAATTCCGAAGATGCGACGAAGACAACGGTTTACGAAAACCTGGATTTGGAGTGAGATCTCTTTTGTAACCTTCCACGTCTCGCACCCGTGAAACAGCACGGATTTGACGTTGGACCCAAAGATTTTGAATTTAACCCTTCGGGAAGTCGGCCTTCGGGGTCTTGGACATTGGCAAAAGGAAGTCTTCTTTTTCTCTTTGCACCTTATTGCTATGCCTCCGCCGGCTCAATGATATCAATTAAAATGATTTTCGTTTTCCAACTAGACACCTTACAAAATAAAGTTTGCTAGAAAATAAAAACTTTCCTGAGCCAAAAGAACAACGTAGGTACAAATCAACAAAGTTTAAAGTAACGATGGTCATTTGATTAAAAGTTCAGCTAACCAAAGTCTGGAATATCAATGTTTGAATTATTTATTAGATACACTATTGACCAAATCATTCAAAGGTCAAAATGGATTACTGGATTCCTAAAGTTTAAAATCACGAAAGTTCATTTGACCGAAAGTTTAAAATCCCGAAGTTTAAAATCCTCGTCGGTGTCGGGGTGCCCTAAGGTCCCGATATGTTTTATTTTGAGAAGTGGGGTTGTTCACATTTCTAACCTAAAACAATAAAATAATAATAATGAGTCCAGTGTAATAGTAGCTATTTTTGTTATTTTAGTAGTAGCTATACTACACTGGACAAATCGCTTGGTAGTTAAAATACAAATGTCAAAATCTTTTATTTTTAAGCTATTTCATAGCTTCTATCGGGGGCTTTGAGCGTGGAGACCGAATCCAAAAATTCCGTAACGAAAATAACCTAACACCCCCCACTCATTTGTTTTCTTATCGGTCACCACGCTCGAAAAGTGTAACTTCAATTAATTTCAAAGAAAAAAAAAACAAAGGAAAAAAAATACTGCATAAATAAAATAAATAAATAATTATAATTGCATAAGTTGATAAAAAATGCTATGCAATAGCTTTACCGCGGCAGTCCCCGAGTGCCACACGTCTTTTTTAACAATTTAACTGTTTATTAACGTCACTAGTTGAGTTTACGAAGTACAGCTATAACAATTTGTAATCTGTCGTAAGGCTCTTGATCAAAATTGGCTCCTTTTTTGAAGTGGGAAATCTTATAATGGCTTCTCCCGCTCTAAGGTGGAGTGGGAAGGTGTGTCAGACTTTTACTGACTAAAATCTCACCTATGTTTCTTCAGATGCTTTTGCGTTCTAGGACCTCGGGTAACCTTATCATAATTCGATCCATGGCCCTAGTATGTTTCGGCCCTGCTGGGCCCCTACGCGCCATCCAAGACTCTGGCTTGGTCAGGAAAGTTATCGGTCGACTAGACGACGAGCTACACATTGCTCGCTGTCCGCAATCCCACACGCCGTCGCCGTCGATGACTGTTAATCGGGGTCGGGTTTTCAGCGGCAGGGGCGTGATGGGGATGACAAATTAGATTAAATAGGTACTTATTTTTTTAAGAAAATCATTATTACAAACTCAGTGTTGCTCAAAATGAAGATCACACTTAACGTTATTCCCATAATCATTATCCGAATAAGTCTCCCGCATCCACAGATAGAATAATATTACATGATTGTAATACAACAGAGAGGAATTAACGAGAACCCTCCACGGAGCCATGACATTTGAGTTATACGAAAAATATACCAGTATTATTCAGGCTTGTGATGTTGAAAAATATTATTAAAATATCTAGAGTATAAATGTTTACATTGTGCTTATATTAGAATTCTGAGAAATTTCGTATAATAGTATGCTTATTTTATATACATACAGCAGTGTATCCATACTGATATTATACATGGTGAGTCAAAATGACGGGTGTACCAGAGTGTATTAAATTGTAGTATTTACCAATAAAATTTACTGTTCACTTAAGTCTAAAATATCTGTACCTCCATCAGAATTAAATTGATTCAAAATTAATTAATTAATTTCGACTGGCCTGTTGGTCCACCTAGGACAAATGTTTGTGTGATGAGCATAATCATTTGTTCTGTGTCTGGGTGTAATTTATCTATAATATGTATGTATTTAGAAATATATAAATAAGTATGTTTATCAGTTGTCTATTACCCATAACACAAGCTCTGCTTAGCTTGCGACTAGACGGCGTTGTGTGATAGTTGTACAATATTATTAAAATATACAAGGTGTAAGGGACAGCCCTCCACAAACTTTAAGGTCTTGCTCAGTAGACGAAACTGAACAACCTTACACAAAAATTTTTTTCAGGAAACGAAAAAAAAATTCAGCTTCACCATACAAATTGTCCACTCAAGTTTATCATTTTGTATGGTGAGGCTGTTTTTTTGTTACGTTTCCTGAAAAAAAAGTTTATGGTAGGTTGTTCAGTTTCATCTACTGAGCAAGCCCTTAAAGTTTGTGGAGGGCTGTCCCTTACACCTTGTATATATATATAAATGGTGAGTCAAAATGACGGGTGTATCAGAGTGTATTAAATTATAGTATTTACCAATAAAATGTACTGTTCAGTACCTAGGTCTAAAATATCTGTACCTCCATCAGAATTAAATTGTTTCAATATTAAAGTACACCCGCCATACTGACGTCAAGATGACGGGTGTTTTGTTTTTACTCATAAAATATAATTAGAAAAGACCACGCACTTAATCAGTTTTTTTATGAGTAATATCGATCTAGGTACTGAATAATAGATTTTAGGCACATTTATCAGTAATTACTTTAATCGCTTTGGTACACCCGCCATTTTGACTCTCACTACAAATGTGTAAGGTTTTTGATGAAATTTGGCTTGTCGCGCTGGCTATGCCGCTAACGTTTTACAAAGAAAGCATAAATATTTCATAAAACGAATGAAGTTGATAAAAAAATTAAATGAAAGAAAGAAAAGGCTTTCAAAGTCTGGACATTCGGAACATAAAAAGAAAACTTAGCTAACCGCTTAGGCCTGTCACCCATGGAGACTTTTTGTAGCGATTCTGTAGCGCGTTTGCATCGATACAATCGCGATACAGTAGCCCGTTAGTAGCACGTTGGCATTTTTTCTATAGCGCTTGCAAATGCGATTAACGCGCGTTAGTAGCGCTACAAAAAGTCGTCGTGAGCGATGGGCCTTAGCTTTTCCAAACAGGCGTAAGATGCTTCTGTGAAATATTTTTATTTGTCTGGAAGGATTACCACTTGAGCAGTAATAATAAAAGATTTAAGGGCTTTCAATTAGGTGGGACTCACAGCTGCACGGCGTCGTATCGCGAGAGAGGCGGTGGTGCGGGACTCGACTGAGACATGACCACGAGCACCTGTCAAGAGTGTACGACTGAGAAGAAGATTTAGGTGGGAAATCATCCAATGACTTCTCCTGATCTAGTACGGAGCGCGAGAGCGTGTCAGACTTTTACTGACTAAAACCGACTCCTGTTCTTTCTTTGTTTTAGTTCCAGGACCTCGGGTTTCTCTTTCGGTCCTGTTAGACCCCTACGGTTTTCTGACATCCGCCGTCGACGATTTGGGCTCGATCCAGATGACGAACTACTTAATGCTCGACATCCGCCCACGGCTACGGTGGCTTGAAATCGGGGTCGCGATCCCGGTGGCTAGGGCGTGAGAGCCTATCCCTCACGCGTGTGGCGGCCTCCTTCGCTAGCTGCTTTGCAGAAGGAGGCAACAGCCTGCCATTCCACCATGCTCCGGACCATGGCCTGTGCCAGAGACCGGCGCGAGAGGTCGCTTTCACCGATCGCTATCGCAAAAAACGTATATTTAGACACTCTCAAAGGAATCAAAATTCATAGAGTACTTTCTGTTGACTTGTAATTCTGTAATTTGGCATAAAGCAAGGTATAGGTATAGCACAAGTAATAAGGAAAAAAATGAAAACTGTAAATTTTTTGTAACTTCACAAAAAGACTTTTTGCGATTCGGAAGAATCTTCATAAATCAATTCAGGAATTGAATTGTTTTCATAGGTAAGTTTGTACATCCGTACAAGCTTAGACTTAGACTCGCACTTGACCGGATTTTTTTTTTCATTTACTTAGAATTTCGATTTTTCACAGCTTCAAAGGACCGCAGACTTGAGTATATGATTATAATTTCAACTCGATACCTCCACACGATTCCGAGACAAAGGGTCTTGACAGAAAAACAACCAAGTCATCATAAAAAGGTTCAAATTTTTCTTTTGGGATACCGGTACCCCAAAAAATAAATCAGTACCTCTAGGCAAGTTGCTAATCTGCAATAGTTAACGCTTGTAGAAAGCCTCAAATGTACGGGAATGACGTCGTCTTAACGCTCAGTCACGTGGTCAGAACAAAAGAATTGACGGCAAGGTCAACTCGAAGCGTTCGACGTAAGCGAAAAGGTTGTAACTTGGCTAGGGGGGCTGGATTGATGACCTCCACCAATTTGCATGAATGAAGAATCCTCACTCTTTTTGCGACTTCCAGACACACAAGAAAATGTATTATGCATCTAACTCGGACAAAGTCACTAACAAAATCGTTGCTAAGTAAAAGAGCCTTTTAAGCAAGTACTCGGCTAAAGGCAACATGTGAGAAACTCGGCTAGTCATTGCATAAGTCGCGGTCACACTGTGAGATGAGATGTGGTCAGATCAGTTTTTTTTTTATAATAAACTAGCTTTTACCCGCGGCTTCGCCCGCGTGGCATTAGGTACTTAAGGAATCGGGATAAAAGGTAGCCTATGTTCTTTTCCATGTCAAAGGCTATATTCATGCCAAATTTCCTCCAAATCCGTTCAGCCGTTTTTACGTGATTAAGTAACAAACATCCAAACATCCACACTTTCACATTTATAATATTAGTTAAGATAATATCTAATAATAAATATTTATTTCAGACGAGGTCCATATTTTGTTACTAACAATTTCTTCAGTGGTGGCCGGGTGGTAATGACCTCGACTTACAAGTTGTAGGTCACGGTTTCAAACCCAACCAGGCGCATTACTTTGTGTAATTTGTTTCATCACCAAAACGGTGAAAGAAATCATCGTGAGGAAACCGGCATGTCCTAGAACCAAAAATTCGAAGATATGTGACATCCACCAACCCGCACTGGGCCCACGAGGTGGATTACAGCCAATTTCCTCTCATAAAGAGGAGGCCTGAGTCCCAGCAGTGGGAATATTGAAATGCTGATTATGCTATATACTATTAAATCGTAGGAGAACCAACAGTTACAACAAATGGATAACAATATAGTTTATGTCTTGTTAAAAATATTTACTGGCATCAGTAGTAGTAGGAAAAATGTGAGTCCTGTCACAATTTTTTTCTTATCGCAATTGTTTATTTCTTACTAGATTTTGTCAGCGGTTTTGCTCGTCGATTAATTATCCCAAAAGGACATAATACAACAATATCCTATATACTACTCCAGGCTATGATCTAACTATGTGCAAAGTTTCATCCAAATCCATTCAGCTGTTTTAGCGTGAAGGAGTAACAAACACTTACACACTCACAGTCACATTCCTCATTTCCTACCTAATAACAATTAATTTCCTACCTTCTTCGTCTTCCTGCCCTTATCTCATATACTTGGGGTCAGCGCAACACGTTTTTATCTTCCATTCTGTCCTTTCACTCGTTACTATCACTAACTCCTTTTTCTTTCATATCACTACTCATACAATCCATCCATCTTTTCTAATATATTTCTTACCTTTTCTAATGCTAATTAATAAAAAACAGGCTTCTTATAAAAGTTTACTACCATTTTCTTAGCTTAAATAATTTCTCAACTAACTTAACCTTTACGCCCATCTTACTGCCTCCTTTCATTAATACCGATAAGTTTAGTCCCGTTATAGTTTCAATTAATGATATTCCCTTACATAAAAAGGCATTGCTCTACAAAATTCCAGGATAAATAAAGCTTGGCGCAAAAAGCTTGAAATTCTCGTTCTGCTACATAATAAATGCGCAACTGAACGGGATTTAAATACGACTACAGTATCGTGCCGTACCTCAGCTCGGCTCTCTACCCAGCTCAGCTCATTCCTCGCTCATCTCTCGGTAAGGGAGGGCCCTTTTGAATGACCACTTATCGTCAGGTGGGCTTTTTACGCTTTAGCTAAAAATAAATGTTTCCTTTGAGACTGAAAGTATGCCAAGATTACTATGCGAATGCAAAGTTTTGTTCGTAAATTATGTGCATTTAGATAATGTAGGGGTACGTGAGAGCTGTAAGTTTGGAAGACCTAGGTACTATTCGAAATTACCTGTGTTTTAGGAGGTTTAGCTTTTGAAATTAGAGCAGCGTACTTTCTAGGTACTAAAGTACATACATTGTTTGTGCTCTACTGCCCATTAGCGCTATGTTACTTTGTTTTTTTTTTTGCACCAGCTTTTGCCTTCGGCTTCGCTCATATACATAAAATATAGCCTATATCACTCAGGAATAAAGCAGCTTTCTATCTATGAAAGTTTTAGTAATCGGACCGGTTCTTTCAGAGATTGCCTCCTACAAATAAAAAAAAAAACAAACTTTATCTCTTTCATTCTTTAATTCTTTATTGTACACCATGATAAATAACAAAATATGTGGACGTCAGAGTTCATGTACATAGGCGAGCTTAACTCAATGTTGAGTTTTCTTCCAGCAAACCATTGAGCGATAGAGAGAAATCACAGTTGAGGGAAAGATCCAGTGCACAATTTAAAAAAATAAATAATATGAATAAAATAATACAAAAACCCTATATAAAAATACATAACATACATTATATTATTATAATATAATTTTAATATTATACTTATAATATATTATATTATATAAGTGTAAATAGGCTCGCGTTTGACCACTATTTCACCCGATGGTAAGCGATGATGTAACCAACGATGGAGCACGCTTGCCTAGATGCAACTTATTCACTCTTGACTTAAAGACCTCTTGGTTATAGCTATCAAGAAACACAGACTCCGGCAGGGAATTCCACTCCTTAACTGTACGCATAATGAATGTGTCCCCAAAACGCTTTGTACGTATGGGTGGGATGTCCACCATGTACCGGAGGAGCAACGCCGTACATCTTGTGTTTCGATGAGGGAACGGATTTGGCTGAATTAAATTGTGTAATGCCAATTCACATTTCCCGAAATGTAATCGATAGAAAGCCGACAGACTAGCAACTCGTCGTCGATGCTCAAGACTAGAGTTTTGACTCAATAATCGTATCATTGTCGATGATCTCTTCTCTTGGCTCGTTTCTCAGTCAACTCCAGTGCATTCAAGCTAGTATTTGGCAGACAACGATCACGATCGATACACGATCGAAATTGCGATTGATAGGTATTGAGCAGCTGTCTGAAATACCGTCTCACCTTTGCTAAGATCCCCAATTTTTGGCAGCCAGCTTTTGCCTTGATGAAGGAGCCGAAATTGAGCTCCGTTTGGTGGAAAAAAGACGCCTGGGTTTTAGTAGCATTGAACTTAATCAGATTGGCATCGCCCCAGAGACTGCCTCCAGGGCCAAGTTCATGCATTCAACCTTTTTCAACAGTTGTGGTGTAGACAGGTGGGGCAGTCTTTCATGCAGTCGGCCAGCCACCTAATGCTGCTTGCGCCAAACTCCTCAAGACTGGCTTCACTGAGCATCATACCGGAAAACGGCCAGGTCACTGGGCGGTACGTCTTTGCTCAGTGGGCGTTTGTAAGTCAACACGATATAAACGACGTGAGACGCTTAGTCCGGACCATAGGTACACTCGCCGTAAGTCGGATTGTCCGATAGCAGATAGGTGATGGCGAAGTCGTGTAATTCAAACGTAATTTAATCGTAAGTCAAATGTTTTCAGAGCGACTACACTTTATAAATCAGTTTCAAAACAATTCAAAATACAGAAACGTAACAATAAACCATAAAATATGACCATACTCGACCTAACTTCGAAAACAAAACAAAAATAAGGAAGTACACAAAACAAATCGCAAGCCTTGGTGCCGTAAAAACTCGATTAGGGGTACGAGATACCCGGTCGCGTGCAGCGAAACCACAAAATAGATAGGTACAGAAGTCAATCTACATACAAAGCGCGCTCGAGCAACGCACACATAGACACCGCTCACGGACACGATATCTCGGTCGCGTCTCGGACAACTCGTCGAACAGTTCCGGCTCAAACGCTCATTAGTGTGCGTCCACCGAGCGTAAGTATAAAAAGTTAAGTACATACATGAGATTGTCTTCTGGAACTATCTGTTTTGTGGCGAAACCGACTCGATGGAAAAAGGATTGTTATTGTACCCAGTAACTGGTTCCATCCACTTTTGCAGTATCCACCACATTGCTCCAATACTGATATCTTTTGAGAATCTTACCGATCCGCTAAATTTCAACACTCCAACAAATTATTGTGGACTTGCTTCTCTTAGCGGCTTTGCCTGGAAATTGCCCCAGAGGAAACATACTGAGGTACAGTCTACACTAATGTAATATAATAATAAACAGGTAAAGTTTGTTTTTAAGTTATTGCATAGCAAAATAACCTAACACCCCCCACTCATTTGTTTTTTGAGCGTGGTGACCGATAAGAAAACAAATGACTGAACAATCAATCAAAATTCATTTCAATGTGTGAAAGTGTAACTTCAATTAATATCAAAGAAAAAAAACCAAAGGAAAAAAAATACTATATAAATAAAATAAATAAATAATTATAATTGCATAAGTTGATAAAAATGCAATGCAATAGCTTTACCGCGGCAGTCCCCGAGTGCCACACGTCTTTTTTGTTTGTAGGAGGTAATCTCTGAAAGTACTGGTCCGATTGCTAAATTTTGTTCACTGATAGAAAGCTGCTTTATTCCTACGTGACATAGGCTATATTTTACATACGGGCAAAAGATAGTATTTAATATTTTTTGTTTTGACTTTAGTTTTTTTAGGGTTCCGTACCTCAAAAGGAAAAAACAGAACCCCCTGTATGGGTTCACTTTCATGTCCGTCTGTCTGTCAAGACCCTTTATCTCCGGAACGCGTGGAGGTATCGAGTTGAAATTAAAACCATATACTCAGGTCTGCGGTCCCTTGAAGCTGTGAAAAAATTAAACTTCTGAGTTAACGAAAAAAAAAGATACCTCCGCTTATGTTGCAAAAATAACGTATAATCGACAAATGTATATCGACTCTATACTCTCAAGGGTATCATGATTCATAGGGTACTATTTGTTGAACTAGAATCCTGTTTAGCATGAAGCAAGGTCTCATAGCACAAGATTAGGAAAAAATCTGAAAGCTGTTCTGTGTGGAAACTGTTTTGTCAAACAAAAAAAAATGCTACGATTCGGAAAAATCTTCATAACTTTTGTACGGAACCTTCAGTGCGCCAGTCTGACTTGTATTAATCCAGTTTTGTTTTTTTTTTTGGTTGTTTTTAGGGTTCCGTACCTCAAAAGGAAATTCTGCGAAGCAGTAATGCTCGCTAAGGAGGAGGCCGACCGCATCAGACAACGGCGCTCTCGCCGCCGCCGCCGGGATTCCGATCCCGATTTCCAGCCACCGTAGGCGCGGGCTTGCGGACAGTGAGTAATGGGTAGCTCGCTGTCCGGCCGTCCGGTAACCGTCCGGACCAAGCCCAAGTCGTCGATGGCACGCGCTGTTCCCGCGCGCCTCAAGGAATTGTCAACAACAGCAGGGGCCCAGCCGGGTCGAAGCCTACTGGGGCCAGGGTTATCCGAAAGGGCGCTCGAGCCCCGGTACGAAGGCTAGAAGGAACGGGATGGGTTTTTTAGTCAGTAAGAGTCTGACACTATCTCCCGCTCCGCCCAAGAGCAGGGGCTGTCATAAGATGATTTTTCCCATCGAAAAAATAAAATAAAAAAAACCTCAAAAGGAAAAAAACGGAACCCTTGTAGGATCACTTTGTTATCCGTCTGTCAGTCTGTCTATCTATCTGTCAAGACCCTTTATCTCGAAAACGCCTGAAGGTATCGAGTTGAAATTAAAACCATACAGTAAAGGCTACGGACCCTTAAATTAAATGTGTCACCGTTTGCAGGGACCGTTAGTTTATTATCTAACAAAAGGAAACTAAAACACATCTCTTTCAGACAACTTGGAACCTAGAAAAGACAGCAATTTTCAGTCATTGTCTATGTCCTTCCCCTGGAGCTTTTATTGTCGGTGGGAAAATCATCTAATGACATCCACTGCTCTTTGGCGGAGCGAAAGATTGACTTTTACTGACTAAAAACCCATTCCTGTTCCTTCTGTTACTGGGCCCCTGCTGTTGCTGACAACTCCTTGAGGCGCTCGGGAACAATGCGTACCTCAAGGTACAAGGTACTCCAGGTTGGTCCGGACAGTTACCGGACGATCGGACAGCGAGCAACCCTACACTCCCACGGTGGCCGGGAATCGATATCGGAATCCCGGCGGTGGCTGGGGTCCCCCCTTGGGGTTCAAGTTTGCTCAGTAGCAAATTTCAATTGCAAATTTCATCAAAATCAGTTCAGTAGTTTAACTATGAAAGCGTAACAGATAGAAAGTAATTCTTACTTTCACATTTATAAGCGGCTCAAATAATGATGATGATGATGACCATTCATCATCATCATCATTATTTGAGCCGCTAAACGTCCACTATTGGACATAGACCTCCAACAAGTGTCGCCATAACGAACGGTCCAGTGCGTCGTCATTCATCGGATTCCCGCAACCTTCACCTTTTTTTTTATGGTGGAAAAAATCATGCATTGACATCCCCCGCCCTTGGGCGGAGCGGGAGATAGTGTCAGACTTTTACTGACTAAAAGACCCACCCCGTTCCTTCTAGCCTTCATACCGGGGCTCGAGCGCCCTTTCGAATAACCCTGGCACAGTAAGGTGAAATAGAAATACTTAAAACAAGATAATGAATATTAAAAACAACTGTTGTTGCTGACAACTCCTTGAGGCGCGCGGGAACAGTGCGCGCCGTCGACGACTTGGGCTTGGTCCGGACAGTTACCGGACGGCCGGACAATGAGCTACCCATTGCTCACCGTCCGCAAGCCCGCGCCTACGTTAGCCGGAAATCGGGATCAGAATCCTGGCGGCGGCAGCGGCGATAACGCCGTTGCCTGATGCGTTCGGCCTCCTCCTTTGCGAGCCTTACTGCTTCGCAGAAGTCGTCACTCCTCCTCACTCCGGACCATGGCCTCAAACAAGGCCCGGCGCGAGAGGTCTCCACCGCCGATCGCCCCCACGAGGGCACGGCGATGCTCCGCCCAAGCAGGGCGCACCTCGACTGTGTGCTCCACCGTGTCCTCCGGGCGTTCTGTACAGTGGCGACACCCGGGCGTCACCTCCGCACGAATCCCGTGCAGGAAACTCCCGAACGAACCATGTCCGGTGAGTACCTGCGTCATGCGGAAGGTAAGGACGCCGTGAGGTCTTTCCAGCCACGCCTCGAAGAGGTGACTTACCGCCATGACGCAACCTTTACCTGGGGTCCACGTTGTAGGAGGCCTTCCAATACTGCGTCTTCCGGTACGCGGTCGCCAGAACCTAATAATGATAATATTGTAGTATGGATTAAAAAAATACGCCCATACATTCGTACATTCAATCTGTTAAATTAGAATTTCGTTTTATCTAACACGTTCAAAGTTTTGCTGTTGAACATTTTCAATTAAAATCTGTTCGTTCATAGAGTTCATTGTTTTTGGCTAGTCAAACAAAAATAAACCATAGACAAACGTGAACTCTATGTTAGCAGAAAGTAGTTTATCAAATGGAAGTGTAATTTGTTCCTGTTTCATAACTGTTATGTCGCGGTTAAATGGAGATAAAAGCTTTGCTTTCACGTTGAAAGGAACGAAATAAATATTTACCAGAAAGATGACTGTTCAATTTGCTACCTTACCTTTGCAAGAGCAATTCGAAAAACAAAGCTTTTGATTAGATTTTCTTGATACGAAACAAAACCGATACCAATTTTCCGGATTTGAAAATCGAACACAATTCCAATCAAGTGTCCCACCACTGCAAAATCAAGCGTGCCAACATTAAATTTCAAACTAAAACTTTTTTTTTCTTTGTCAATTTTCGAAGTTCAAATTCTGGCCTCCAAAAAGTTCGAACGGAAAAAAGTCCAATATCTGAGTTTTATTTAGAAAGTTGGTAAGACAGAGTCGTAATTAAGCATCGTGTCGACTCCGCCGCTACAAATCTTTGGCGATAAGGATCTCGTTTAATTGGCTCCCTGTTTTAACACAAATGAGAACATTTGAGACAGACTCGCGTTGATGTTGCGGGGATAAATTGAAATTCTTGGAAGGTTTGATGGCTGTAAAACAATCGGACATGTGTTTTTTAGGCTTGAAATTAACGATATTAATACATCGTTACACCTCATCTAGACCCCTGTCATGACGTCGGGAGAGGCGAGGCGATTTTCGAGCGCCGTAAGCGAGGGACGACGAACAATGGGTAGCTCGTCGTCCGACCGTCGTTTCTATAATAGTTTTCTCTTCGTTATTTAACACCGACTTCCGAAATTAAAGCTATTTTATACTTTTTAGTGTTTTTTAAGATTGAAGTCAGTTGTTTGTTTTTTTGTAAAAAGTTTTTTATTTTACACTTTTTAGCTATAGTACCACCACTAAAAAGTACCCCTCAGACAAATTTTAATAACTTATAGCAGTAACTTGTAACAGTGCATCTCATAGCGATTCTAATAATCCCAAACACAGTTACATTACATTAATTTATTTTTTTCCTTCTGGCTTCATCATCAGATCAGTTCGATACATCCCCCCCCCTTTTCTGACAGTCAGTCATCGACTACACGTATAAACAAAGCCACTTTACTTGTAACCACAGTTCTACTGTGATTCTATGAGGAGTTCTATTGCATATCTTCGAAGTTTTTTTGGGACCAACTTGAAAGCATAACCTTTCAATCAACAACAGAATTTTCAAAATCGGTCCACAATTGACCGAGATATAGGTAAAAAAAAAAACATACATTCAGCCGAATATAGAACCTCCTCCTTTTTAAAGTCGGTTAAAAATTATCTTTTAATAACCGTCATAATTTTCCTGCCCTTTTCCCGTGTAATTTGGGGTCAGCCAAACACGATTTTTTTATCCATTCTATCCTGTCACCCATCATGCTATCACTAACTTCCTTTTATTTCATAACCCAAACCCCCTATACCCTTATTATAACCAAATCATTTAAAATTGCATACCTCAGCTGATTGGCGAACCTTTCCAACGAACTGTTCATCAAATATACACGTGATTAATTAACTGCAGTGGAACAAAAGTGGAGAACTACAGGCAAAGTTTAAGTTCGCACTGAGAAACTTACACCGCTGTTAGTCACAGTTATTAGACAGTGTTGCCAATGAAAAATTATTTAAGAAGCGAAGCAATATTTGTGCAGGAACTTTTCTGAATTTTTTTTTTTTTTGGGTGTTGTTACTACTTCTCGTGTAGTTAGCAAATCAGGAAAAACTGTTTATTCCGTTCTAATACCAAAAACTTATACCACTTGTATTTGTGTTAAATCATATTTATTTTCTTTTCCAAACGAATACCGTAAAACTGGGGGAATAGAAACGCAGGGTTGAATAGAAACAAAACTTTGGTTTGGTTTGGTTTGGTTTGGTTTTACAATTGCCAGTGAAAATACCATTTTAAGTTTTGATTCTATTCACCCCTGAGTGTCGATCCACCCCATTTGACTGTACTGAAGTCGACACGGCCACTAACTGTGTGCCAAATTTCATCCAAATCCGTTCAGCCATTCAAGCGTGGAGTAGCAAGTAAAGAGATACACAAACTTTCGCCTTTGTAATATTGATATGATGTGCCTATTAGAAATTTTGATAGTAATTTTATTCGTTGCTCCGAATTTCAGAACTGTTACGGAAAATATTCCACCAGAAAATTAATACAACAGATTCTAGAACACTTGACCCGGGAATTTAATCTTGTACTTGTCGCTTGACAGCCACTTGTGCGACTACTGGAGCAGTGAACTTTGAAACGAATGTGAATACATTTGCTTGGTTAGAAGGTGCAGTGCGGTTAGGTTACCTACAACCCGAGCGCATTAACATGGCACCTGCACACTTAGCCAATTTGTTATTCTGCAATCGTTAACGCTGTAGAAAAGTGATGAAACATATGGGAATGACGTCATCTCAACGTAAAGTCGCGTGGTCGGAACAAACGAATAGAAAATTCGTAGCCAAGTTCACATCGTTCAAAATGATAGAATGAATTTCTACAACGTTTAACGCTATATCCTTTGATAAACAAACGCTACATTGTAGAACGAGCGGCTGACGCTGATGCGCGTGACAATTGCTGACACCGAAGCGTTACCGATTGAAGAACGGAATTCGACATGATACGGTTGTAACTTGAATAAACAAATGGGGCTCTATACATACCCGTTACTGATCATATATTTGTAGTTTAAAGTATAAATAAAGTATAAAAAACGGAATCCCAAAATTGATCGCGAGTCATAATTGGTAAATTCATAATAAAATCAATCAACTTTATCAATGTTATGAATTAACAATTGCTACCAAGAAATACTACGTTTATTCATTCATAAATCAATAGCCTGTACAATATTTCCATAAATTGAGTGACATTTTGGGACACAAAACAAACAAACTTAGGTGTTTATGAATATCTTATGACTTTGCTTAATTTTTTTTTTAATATTACCACAACTATAACACAACGCCGGCGCCGTCTAGTCTCAAGCTAAGCAGAGCTTGTGTTATGAGAGTACTAGACAACTGATAAACTTACTTATATATTTCTAAAAACATACATAATAAAGATAAATTACACCCAGACACAGAACAAATGAGCGTGTTCATCACACAAACATTTGTCCTGGGTGGGAATCGAACCCACGACCTCCGACATAGCAGTCTACTAACCACTAGACCAACAGGCCAGTCGCAATAATAACAAGACTTTTGCTACTAGGCCCTTTAAATATTTGTCCTAATTAAAAATTAGTGGTATAGGTATATGTTAATTTTCGAGCATCCAAAAACATGCTTCTTCATGTTCCTTCTCATCGTACTGGGTTTATGTCTAATTCTTACGCTGTCTTTATCACTATTTTTTTTTATTGTTGATAGGTTCGTGCTTGACCACTATCTCGCCTCATGGACAGCGACGATGCGGTCGACGATGGAACGCGAATACTAAAACAAACAAATAAGATAGTTATCATGAATTATTGAAAACAAAACCCACTTGAATTCATAGCCAATTTTTGGTCCAAAAGACGTACATTGAACTAAGTAAGGTTTGTTCAAGTTATTGTTGAAACCTGGCGTAATGCCAAGCCCGAGTTCTATTTAATCTGTAATAATAGAGGATCCGACGTTTAATGCTTTTATCTTGAACTTATCCGGTTTTTAATTGGACATGGTTTTGAGAAGCAGTTAGAGTAGGTATATTTAGATGGAATATCTTGTTGACTTTGTCAAAGGAATTGTTTGTTTGAAACTTAGAATAGAATGGAATAGAGATACTTTTATTCTATACTAGCTTTTGCCCGCGCGGCTTCGCTCCCGCTCTTCCCTACATCAGCCGACTATACCCTACTCTACTCTACCCTACTCTACCCTACTCTACCCTACCCTACTCTACCCTACTCTACCCTACTCTACCCTACTCTACCCTACTCTACCCTACCCTACTCTACTCTACCCTGCTCTACTCTACTCTACTCTACCCTACTCTACCCTACCCTACTCTACTCTACTCTACTCTACCCTCCTCTACCTTACTCTACCCTACACTACCCTACACTACCCTAATTTTCATTTTTTTTCCCATAAGAACCTTCTCCTCATAATAACGAACACAACAAAAAAAAAATAGCGAAATCGGTCCAGGCGTTGTTGAGTTATGCGCTTACCAACACATTTTGCGATTCATTTTTATATTATAGATAGACACAGCACAACTAACGGTAACTCTGTGGTAACTGATTCAAAATCCATTAGTAAAATTTGCAGCCTCTGTCATATCTTCGGTAGTATAGTGGTAAGTATCCCCGCCTGTCACGCGGGAGACCGGGGTTCGATTCCCCGCCGGAGAGATACTTTTTACATTTTTTTTTTAGTTTTTCAGTTTTTGTATGAAAATGTTGACTGCGAAAAAAAATAAGTTTTCTTTCTTATATATCTAAGTACTTAGTTTCGACACGAGACAGTAGAAAGAATAAATAAGTACTTGCACTCCTTACGACATGAAAAGTATTTCGGATTCAAAGTGCAAGATCGCCCGTATGATTGGTTTAAAATACGTACGTTATCGAAAACTGAAGTAAAATTGTGCAGCGACGGTACTTCATGAATATACTAGTGTGGAACAGATGATTTGCTCAGTAAGAAGAATAGATAAGAATTATTGCAAAACTAGCTGTGCCCGCGGCTTCGTTCGCGTGGACTAAAGGTTTTGAATTTATTTTTTCTAAAATAAAAGTTGTTACTCCTTATTACATCAGCTAACTGCCAAAAAAAGTCCCGTCAAAATCGTTCCAGCCATTTCAGAGATTAACCCGGACAAACAGACAGACAGACAAATATTTAAAATAAATGTTATTTTGGTGTATGTACCGTATATATATTCATATGCATGTAGTAAGCAGTTATTTCAATATTACAAACAGACAGTCCAATTTTATTTATATGTATAGACTAACTATTTCTATCATCGGTTTGTCTCATCATCATCGTCCTTTCAGCTGAAAGACGTCCACAGTTGGACACAGGCTTCCTCCAAGTGTCGCCATAATGACCGGTCCTGTACGTCTTGGTCAGGTCATCGGTCCACCTTAAAGGAGGCCTCCCAACGCTGCGTCTTCCGGTACGTAATCGCCATTCATCCTTTCGACCCATCGACCATTTGTTCTGCGAGCAATATGCCCTGCGCATTGCCACTTAAGTTGGCGATTCTTTGGGCTATGTCTGTAACCTTGGTTCTCCTGCGGATATCTTCATTTCTGAAATGATCACGCAAGGAAACTCCGAGCATATCCCTTTCCAACTACTGAGTACAACCACAAAATAGTTAGGTAGATACAGAAGTCAATCTCATGTATGTACTTCAATTTTTATACCTACGCTAGGTGATCGCACACACGTCAACGCGTTGCGCCGAACTGTATGAGCGCGACCGGGGACTGAGTCGAGATATCGTGTCCGTGAGCGGTGTCTATGTGTGCGTTGCTCGAGCGTGCTTTGTACGTAGATTGTCTTCTGTACCTATCTATTTTGTGGTACAAATATAGAGAAAATAATAAGTGTCTGTTCCATCTACTGCCCTCATTAACATAACTAGTTTAAAATAATGCACTCCAAAAACCCAAAACTCCAAATCTAAAACTTATCCAGTCCGTACAACAAAAGATTTCTATTGCAATACAGAATAATATTCGAAAGTGCTTTTGAATCGGATTTAGTTAAAATATTCATATGATTGTGGGCACACTAGTGCTGCCCCCTCTTGGGGGACGTTGTGCCTGATTGCCCGGGAATTTTCCAGGAATTTGCCGGCAGTCCCGGCCGCGAGATAGCTCGCGCCGCTGACTCGGCGATATGTATTGCGTGGTCCAAGTTATGGAAAAGAGCGGGGAGTTTAAGGAGCTGAGTAATAGTGACCGAATCTATCGCATTTCCGAAATAACAGAGCCCAGGCCATATTTCGGAGCGAGGAGAAGTAGCAGGCGGCCACCTCCTTCTGCGAAGCAGTAATGTTAGCAAAAGAGGCCGCCGCACGCGCGAGGGAATGTTCCTCAAGCCCCATCCGATCCCGATTTCTAGTCACCATAAGTGCAGGCTTGTGGGCGGCGAGCAATTTGTAGTTCGTCATCTAACCGTTCGGTAACCGTTCGAACCGAGCCCAAGTCGTCGACTTTTTTTTTTATATCTCTCGTAACTTTTAACAATAGTATAACATATTTTTAACTCGCCAAACTTAATAGTTTGATTGCGAGAAACGCTCGTTTACAATCAATTTATTGACATAAAGCAACACATACACAGTAAAAGTATGAGTGGGTTTCAGTATGTGTACAATAAATATTACATGCTTAATCCTTTAACAAAATTTTACTTTTTAACAAAATTGCCTTTTTTATTTTAGATTTATTTCTCGACAGTAGCAGACCTGGCGGGTCATTTTAGTTCGAAACTCATTCCCTATGTAGTAAGTAATGAGTCTCCAACCAAAACACCCGATGCAGTGCCGCCGCTCTCGAGTAACAAATTCCTTAGTCTCGACTTTATGACACCTTTTGACTGCACGTAATAGTCGACGCACGCCTCAAGGAGATGTCAGCAAACTATAGGGTTCTGCAGGGTAGCCTACTGGCGCCATGGGTTGTGCGAATGTCCGGTCCTGTGCGTCTCGCATCCTTCGGAGTTCCGTGACTCTCTCGAGTAATTCCTAATAAAAACAACACATAAGTTGAACTTAATCTTCAAAGAGCCGCCAGCGCTTCCGCCTTGGACCACACTCAAACGAATTAGCGAACAATAGGGCACTGTTTACTTGAAAAGTTGGTGTCTATAATAATGTGGAATTTATAACATGTGCCGTGTAGAATGGAGGTGCCGATCAGAGTGTACGTAATGGATTTACGTTCTAAACGCAGTTTATAGGTAAGTATACGGTATCCTCTTTGATGGCTTTGTACTCGTAAGATATCTTCCCGAATTTTCTTTTTCAGTACATTTTGAGCTGTCAAGACTCTTAGTTGACACTTCGCGTGACCCAAGGGCTGGTTTTTATCTCGGTCAGAGATTAAGCATTGCCATTCAACGTGGCAATGCCACCAGCCTCTTGGGCACACTTCCAGTCGACAGCAATGCGGAGGAGTTTTATGACGCCATATTTTAGTAGGAAGTAGCCCTTAGTGTGTATAGTTAGGTTAAGCATACTTAAATATTTTAATTTAAGTTTATTTTGAACATACATTATATTCATCATTCAGTATATTTTGAACATAAATTAACATAATTGATATACAAAAAAATCCTTTCCAGCCTTATCTAATACACAAGGTGGCTGCTATTTCAGAGGTTATTATAAAACTCGTAAATAATAATCAATCATAGAAATCTTGAATAAATACTCGTGTCAGTGTTTGTTAGCACCAAAGGTTTAGGAATTAGGTAGAGTTATTTATGTACTTCATTAAAATGTTGATATATTAATATGGATCAACAATTCTTTATACCAATAATATTACAAACTAGCTTTTGCCCGCGGCTACACCCGTGTACATAAAATGTAGCCTATACCTCAAGAAGTTGTTAGCAACAGCAGGGGCCAGCTGGGTCGAGAGACCAGGGTTAGCTCCGAAAGGTAGCTCAGCCCCGGCATGAAAGGCAAGAAGGAACGGGGTGGGCTTTGTAGTCAATAAAGAGTCTGACACTATCTCCCGCTCCGCCCAAAGATTGGATGATTTTTACCCACAAAAAAAAAAGTAAAAATCACACGCTTCTCGCTCCACCCTAGAGAGAGGGAAATTATTTGATTATTTTCCACCTCAAAAAAAGGCTATTTGGTTGAAACGCCAGTTCCATAGTGGGGTCTTTCCATGGGTTGTGCGAAAGTGAACCCCGGAGCCCTGTGGAACGAAGTTAAAGAAGGAATAAGAGTGGGATTTAGTCAGTAAAAGTCTAACACGAAGGGCGGGTGGTATCATTAGATGATTTCCCACCTTAATTTATTAAGGCCCAAGCGCCCGAAAAGTGCCATAAAACAGTGACTTTCTGAAGCTTACTCCTCGGTAACGGCCAGGTTAATAAGTTTGAAAAATATGTATGTTTATTATAGATTCATGAACAACATTATCAACATTTGATTTTTTCGTGCTATTAATACTTTTGTCTAAAAAAAATATTTAGCAATTTCGCAACTTTTCCCTACTCTTTCGAAACGTCTTGGATCTTTAGAAACATTTTTACACATAAATATTGCTGGTTAAATATTCTTCAAAATGAACATTGCTTAAATAAATCAATCAATATTTCGCAAAGAAAATGGATTTACAGGGCAGCCGCGCTCTTTCCGGGCGCTGTTGGCCGCAAATAAATGCACAGATTTGCGTACTGCCGCCTAGGCGGCTGTGAGAGGTGCGTCCACATAATTTTGGCCAGATGGTTCAAGGGACTATAAGCCTTAAACCACAAGCGAGCGCCTCGTTCACTTTCTCATTCTCTTTTTATTGTACCTAATTGCAGTATTCGGCAAGTTAAAAAAAAAACCGGCCAAGTGCGAGTCGGACTCGCCCATGAAGGGTTCCGTAGCAGCAAGTAACATAATATAAAAGTTCTTGTAATGTGTTGTAACTTTGATCGATGTTTTAATAATAGTGTATTTTTTTCGATTTATGACGCATTAAAAAAACTGCTTATTAGATTTTGTTCAAACCAATTTTCGTTGGTAGTTTTTATAGTAATGTACATCATATATTTTTTTTTGTTTTATCATTGTCTTATTTTAGAAGTTAGAGGGGGGGGACACACATTTTACCACTTTGGAAGTGTCTCTCGCGCAAACTATTCAGTTTAGAAAAAAATGATATTAGAAACCTCAGTATCATTTTTGAAGACCTATCCATAGATACCCCACACGCATGGGTTTGATGAAATAATTTTTTTTGAGTTTCAGTTCTAAGTATGGGGACCCCCAAAATTGATTGCTTTTTTTCTATTTTTGTGTGAAAATCTTAATGCGGTTCATAGAATACATCTACTTACAAAGTTTCAACTGTATAGCTCTTATAGTTTCGGAAAAAAGTGGCTGTGACATACGGACGGACGGACAGACAGACAGACAGACAGACAGACAGACAGACATGACGAATCTATAAGGGTTCCGTTTTTTGCCGTTTGGCTACGGAACCCTAAAAAGTGGGGTCTTTCCTTAAAACCATAATCACCAATCCCACACAGTCCTCATATAAACCTAAATTCAAAACAAAATGTTCTAATTTTCAAACCACAGCCCGACCAACTCCAAAGTGCTGTAAAAGTCGTTCAGTTTGAAAACGGCTCGAATTACTTCTACCGTCTGATATATCTACATAAGTGAGACAAGGATAAATGGCTTTAGAAGGGGACAGAAGACGATTTCTTCGTTTCAACAACATATGTAGATGTCAGATTAACGGAAGACCTGATATACGCCGAGTTAATTTAAGTTCAACGGAGGTGTACTGGCGAGGAGACAAGTGTTAGCTTTACCTATCGGCTTCACAGAAAATATGAAAGAGATTAGAAAGGAATTACTTTCCGATTTGTACTACAATGACACACCTCTCACAACTCTCACACCCTTTAATCACAAACGAGATAGGTACAAAAGACAATCTCATGTATATACTTCACTTTTTAGGGTTCCGTAGCCAAATGGCAAAAAACGGAACCCTTATAGCTTCGTCATGTCTGTCTGTCTGTCTGTCTGTCTGTCTGTCTGTCTGTCCGTCCGTATGTCACAGCCACTTTTTTCCGAAACTATAAGAGCTATACTGTTGAAACTTTGTAA
Organism: Mythimna albipuncta; assembly: GCA_929112965.1. NCBI lineage: Eukaryota > Metazoa > Arthropoda > Insecta > Lepidoptera > Noctuidae > Mythimna > Mythimna albipuncta. The sequence goes on along the minus strand of OV815979.1, from coordinate 17,233,984 downwards.
GTAGATGTATTCTGTAAACCGCATTACGATTTTCACACAAAAATAGAAAAAAAGCAATCAATTTTGGGGGTCCCCATACATAGATATGAAACTCAAAAAATTTTTTTTCATCATACCCATGCATGTGGGGTATCTATGGATAGGTCTTCAAAAATGATACTGAGGTTTTTTATATCATTTTTTTCTAAACTGAATAGTTTGCGCGAGAGACACTTCCAAAGTGGTAAAATGTTTGTCCCCCCCCCCTCTAACTTCTAAGATAAGAGAATGATAAAACTAAAAAAAATATATGATATACATTACTATAAAAACTACCAACGAAAATTAGTTTGAACGAAATCTAGTAAGTAGTTTTTTTTAATGCGTCATAAATCGAAAAAAATACACTATTATTAAAACATCGATCAAAGTTACAACACATTACAAGAACTTTTATATTATGTTACTTGCTGCTACGGAACCCTTCATGGGCGAGTCCGACTCGCACTTGGCCGGTTTTTTTATACCTACGCTCAGTGGACGCACACTAATGAGCGTTTGAGCCGGAACTGTTCGACGAGCGGGCCCAGCCGCTCCGAGATATCGTGTCCGTGAGCGGTGTCTATGTGTGCGTTGCTGGAGCATGCTTTGTATGTAGATTGACTTCTGTCTGATTGACCTATATATTTTGTCCTTCAACTCCGCTACAAGAAATAAACCAATACGAACGCGCATTACGCAACTAACAGACCACGCACACTTTGATCGAAAGTTTGCTATTGATAGTTGAACTATGAGCATTGCCCTACTTTGTGGCACGCCTGTCCTGCCCACAACCACTCTAACCACTTTCATCTGTTCTATAATTTTCATGGTCCAATGAAAGACAGTGTATAATTGAAACTACTGAAAACAGGTGCATGAAAGAACAACAAAAATTACTAAGTGTCTTAATAGGTTACCATGATATATACCAACGAAATAATTGACTAAATATTATCAAATCAAGATAATGGCCAGTCCAAGGATCGCGATAAAATCATCTTAATTGAAAACTAAATTAACATAAAGGACATACTCTAACCGTTTTCCTTTCATCAAATTCCGTTCTAAAGTTTGAGCGTAAAGGAGACATATATTTGGACTCTGCTTGTTCGTAGCGAAAAATCATCAAAAAGCTCGTCCCGCTTTGAGGGGAGCGAAAGTGTTACCTGTGTTCCTCCTGTTGCCCTTTGCGGTCTAGGCCTGTGGTAACACTTTCGAATAAGCCCTGGTAGACAGCACGCTTCACACTACTCCATGCTTCCCATACCCTGTCGGTCTGTACTATGACGTAGGCTGGAACCAGATACTAGAAGTCACCGCCGCCGATTGCCTCTACGAGGATACGAAGGTGCTCCACCCAAGCGGGGCAGCTCTCCACCATGAGCATCAGACGAACCGCACAACACCTTTTTGCGAGACTGTAAGGAGTTATTTTTAATTTCTACGCCATTTAATCAAAATATTCTCCGTGTAACTCCACTGTCGTCGCTAGTACATTTAACCTCAGTGGTTCCCCAGGGGCCCGTACAATATAAGTCTCTTGCAGCCAAACTAAACTTAACCACCCAGCACAAGCTCGTACTAAATTTATTATAATTGCGCCATCGAACCAGGCACACCCGGACCATTTTCTTATATTCTTGTACAACGCATTGCGGTCTTTTTAAACGTTATTTATGTGGAACTTATGAAGTTATGATTGTTTAAAATGGTGTGGAACTTCAGAGGTTGAGAAAAATTGGCATTGAACAAGACGCTTTTCAAGACAATTTATAATATTATTACACTATATTGTTATTTTACGCCAGGGGTTCATTGACCCGGAAAAGTGCCGTATTTACTTAACACATTACCAAAAATTGATTTTTCTAGAATAACAAATAATATTATATATATATAGGTACAATAATATGTTTAGTAACCAAAATTTTCGGCCAAATAACTTTCGTGCAAACTTAGGGAAAACTCGAAAATTAAGCATTTTTCAAGAACATCCAAGTTGTACAGACGTATGTACAATCGGCGCTCGAGGGGTTAACTAGGTTTTGTCCGCGGCTTCGCATGCGTATACAAAATATAGCTTAAGTCACTCAGGAAAAAAACATACATTCCGCCGAACATATAACCTTTTTACGAAGTCGGTTAAAAAGCAGCTTTCTATTGGTGAAAAAATTATATCAATCGGACCAGTACTTTCAGAGATCCTACAAAAAAAAAAACAAATTTTACCTCTTTATTATGTTATTGTCACGGATATGGTTATTGTAGATTATTGACTTTATTAATATAATAAAGAAGTAAAGTTTGTTAGAGGTAATCTCTGAAAGGACTGGTCCAATTGCAAAAAAACGGATCGAGAAAGAGTGGCAGGCGGCCGCCTCATTCTGCGAAACAGTAATGCTAGCAAAGGCGGTGCCTCACGCGCGAGCCAATAGCCCTCGCGCCCTAGTTGCCGGGATTCCGATCCCGATTTCCGGCCAGCGTAAGCGTGGGCTCACGGACGGCGAGCAATGGGTAGCTCGCCGTCCAGCCGTCCGGTAACCATCCGACCCGAGCCTAAGTCGTCGACGGCTCGTAATGTTCCACGCGCGCCGCAAGGAGTTGTCAGTAACCGTAGAGGCCCATTAGGTCTGCTGAGGCCATGGGTGATGCGAAAGAGATCCCCGGGGCCCTGGAACAAAGGCAAAGCAGAAACAAGAGTGTGTTTTTAGTTAGTAAAAGTCTGACACTATCTCTCGCGCCGCCCAAGAGCGGGAGATGTCACTGGATGATTTTCCCACCTAAAAAAAAAATCATTAAAGAGTTTGATGGCATAAAATCCGACTGACCTTAAAGCTACACAGCTGAAGTGGCACTCAATTTCCTATAAAGGAAAATATAATCAAAAACCTTAATGAATTTCCCAAAATATTTGCACTATTATAATGAGAGGGGTCGGGACGACGAACCGTTACTATCACCTAATCTACCCAGCTCATCCGGATACCACTCGACAGGAAAAGGCAGAAAACCCATGAAAATTAAGTGTTTGATGGTGGCTAGAGTATGTCCCGCAAACCTCCGTTGAAAAGGGAGGATCCTCCAGCCAGACGGGTGTTATGTCTGGTGGGCAACTACCCGATAGATGATTTCGAACTGTCGCCTAAACTCTAATCGCTTGGAGAACTTTACTTGCGCGATGCAGGATTTCGTATTTTCTTCGTAGTTCTTATTTGGCGCAATAGATGTCGCTACAAGTGCATTTTCGAAACAATGAAAGAAATGAAAGAAAGAAAGAAAAATAATTTATTTTTATAAATGGAAGGAAGCCTCTGCCCAGAAGTGATACTTTATAATTATAGATCAAAATTGTCAAAAAAAAAATCAACCGCCCGTATTTTTTTTTCGCAAATCATAATAGGTATTTATTTATTGTATATGTTATATTTATGTATAGTGTGCTGTACACATATCTGTTTAGTATATTTTTAGTTGTGACGATGATTGAAGTTAGATTTAATTTATGTGCTTAAGTTTTTTTTTGTACATTTAGTGTCCACGCACACGGGCCACAAAAAAAGCTAGAAGCGGTCACCAAAAAAAGCTAGAAGCAGCTAAAAAAAGCTAGAAGCAGCCAAAAAAAAAGCTGAAGCGCGCGACAGCTTGTGGCCGGAGGAGCTAGAAGCGACTTTTACCTTTTTGTGGCGGCAGGCACCGCCGCACGGGCCACAAAAAGAAGCTGGAAGAGGCTTTTTAAAGCTATCCTCAAATGCAAAACTTTTTTTTTACCGGTTGCCTGAGGCTGGGGGTCGTCTCGGTTAGCGTTACACTTGGACAAGGTTCGGTCGTATACTTGCCAGGCAGGGCGACGGGAAGCCTACCTACTGCATTCGCACTGAGGAGGACTTCGCTCGTATTTTTGGCCAAGAATTGTCTGAGGCGAAGAATGTTTAGTTTCGTGGTTAGAGATATATTTGTTTTAAGCTATCTTATTTTAAACCTTATTCTAATTCAATTTTTTTTTTTGTGATTTTATATTTTTTGTTTTTTTTTTAAGTTAAGTTTTCTCTGTGTGAGGTCAGAACTGTTCCTGTCTCAGTGCTTGGAGGTTTATTTCTGTGACCCAGCTGTTCAGGCATCAATCATGTATGTTCACAACTTATTTACAAAATTACTTTCTATTATATTTCTCATTTAAATGGTTTGCTGTAAGAAAACCCAGTAGTTGGTTAAGCTCGCTTATGTACTTACATAAAATGTCCATTTTATGTCGGTTTAAAATTGTGCGTACAATAAAGAATGAATGAAGTTGTTTATTTCTATGGACATTAGCGTTTTTTAAAAATATAACCAACCAGACGTTTACGGTACATCTTGTAGATAAGAATAACATTGCCGATGTAAACAACGCTAATAGCCCTGTTCAAGATAGAACAATCAAAACAAACAACTCGGAATTGTAGTTTTTCAGCGCGATTTTTCGCGTGAAATCTCTGGTTTATTTATTAATTCATAGTCTCAAATGTCTACGCAACCGAACAATGTGTGGAATCAGAGAAACAGGCGCGATCAAAAATAAAAATAAAAACTGGGCAAGTGCGACACTGAGGGTTCCGTACAGACGTGATAGGAAGAATGGAAGAAACCAAGGAGATTTTTTTACCTTTTTATTAAGTTTTAAATTTAGAATATTTAGTTTTTTGATACAGTAGGTATACACCGCTAGGTTTTAATCGTTTTAATCCCGTGGAGGGTCGATCCGGTACATGAAATACTATCGATTTGTAAAGATAAAATTAAAAAATAAAGTACCTTTTTAGGGTTCCGTAGTAAACTAGGAACCCTTATAGTTTCGCCATGTCTGTCTGTCCATCTGTCCGTCCTCGCTTAATCTCTGTGACCATTAGCACTAGAAAGCTGAAATTTGGTACCAATATGTATATTAATCACGCCGACAAAATGGTACAATAAAAATTGGAAAAAAATGTTTTATAAGGGTAGCCCCCCTATATGTAAAGTGGGATGTGATTTTTTTTTTTAATTTCAACCCTAACGTGTGATACATCGTTGGATAGGTATTTAAAAATTAATACGGGTTTACTAAAATCATTTTTTGATAATGTCAATTATTTCGGAAATAATTGCTCCAAAAGTAAAAAAACATGTTGCTGACGCAAATTCTGCTATTGCTGCTATGAATCATGACCTGGATTGTGTCAGTGCTTGGGCTAAGTCATTTGGTTTGCAGATCAACCCAACAAAATCACAGGCTATGATCATAGGCAGTAGATTCGTTCGCAATGCGGCTGTAGTTTCTTCATTACCGCCGTTATTTCTTCATGGCGTTCGCATTGAATACTCCGAAACTGCCAAGGATTTGGGTGTTATTATTGACTCCAATCTATCGTGGCGCGCGCAGGTTAATGAGGTAAGTCGAAAAGTAAATTTTTCTTTTCACTCGCTTAAGTGTCTCCAGGGTCTATTGCCTTTGAAAACAAAAATCAGTTTAGCCCAAACACTTATTCAGCCGATTATAGATTATGCCGACGCCTGCTACCTGGATGCTGAGGAGCTATTAAACAAGCTTGAGCGATTACAAAACTTATGCATTCGGTTTGTTTTTGGATTACGAAAATATGACCATGTCTCTCATTTTCGCAAGGAACTCAAGTGGCTCCCTATTCGTCTTCGCAGGAATACTCGGATTTTATGTCTTCTTTTTAATATCTTACACAACCCATCTTATCCCTCCTACCTTCGTGATCGTTTTTCCTACGCTCGTCCTAGTGACGCGCCCTGCAGATCACACCTCAGATCCCTTCTTAAATCCCCTCCCCATAAATCCAGTTACTACTCCTATTCTTTCTGTGTCCATGCCGTGAGGTTGTGGAACTCACTTCCGCCTAGCATTCGAGATTTAAAATCGATCTCGCTTTTTAAAAATCGATTAAAAGAGCACTATCTTTCCTCTCAATTGTGATATTTATTTATATATTGTATGTATTATGTATAGTATATATTTATAGCTGTAGGTATATATTATTTTTAGGTATATATAATTATATATGACTTTGGATTAAGACTTCACACATTCTTCTTTTGCTTCCTACACACTATGGTCTACATTTCTTTTTGATTTCTCCTTTCGCAGGTCTGCTGGAAGAAATTTCTTTGGAAATAAGCAGTACCTTTGTACTAACGTCTCTTATGTATTAAGTGTCTGTTTCTGTTATTTTTGTGTGTACATAAATTGTGAAATAAATAAATAAATAAATAAAAACAATAGGTGGGGGGACCTCTAACTTTTGAACCATAAGTTTAGAAAATATGAAAAAAATCTGAAAAGTAGAACTTTATAAGGACTTTCTAGGAAAATTATTTTGAACTTGATAGAAAGAACAGTTTTTGTACAAAAAAGACAAAAGGGTTCTACAAAATAATTTCTGGACTAAGTTTGTAGTATAATCGTATATGCAAGCATTTTTTTAAACTCATAAGTGGGTACACTTATTGTGACGGACGGGAAACTACGGAACCCTACACTGAGCATGGCCCGACACGCTCTTGGCCGGTTTTTCAAAATTAGTATTAATTTACGCATGTACGAAATTAATTTCTTTAAGAAAACGTCAGCTGAGCGAGTCCAATGACCAGTAGGTAGTAGTCGGCGTTCCGTACAAACTAACTACACGTTATTGGACTCGGTCAGCTGACGAAAAAAAAGATACGGACGTTTATGCCGCAAAAAAGTAATAACGTATACATATATTTCGACACTCTCAAGGGAATCGAAATTTGAAGAAAGAAAGAAAGAAAAACAGTTATTTACCAGAAAAAAGATGCAATCTTAAAACTAGCTAACAAACATAACGAAAAAAAAAAATAAAAAAAAAAATATAAATTCATAGGGTACTTCCCGTTGACCAATAAAAGAATCCTGAAACTTAGCATAACGCAAAGTCTCATAGAACAAGTATAAGAAAAAATCTTAAAACTGTGAAATTGTAGTTACGACACAAAAAAAAACTTTGCGAGTCCGAAAAATCTTCGCAACTCAATTCGGGAATTGAACTGTTTTCATAGGTAAGTTTGTACGGAACCTTCAGTGTGTGAGTCCGACTCGCACTTGCCCGGTTTTTTTACACGACTACGGCAAAGCCAAAGGCGATTATTTTCTATTAAAATATTTGAAAATATAATTTACTAGCCATATTAATAATTTAATTGTATGTGTGTGTGTGTAATTTGAATTTTAATAAGATGGATGGATTGAGTGAGAAGCGTTATGAAAGTAAAGGGAGTTAGTGATAGCGTGACGAGTGACAGGACAGAATGGAAAAAAAACGTGTTGCGCCGACCTCAAATAAAACGGGACTAGGGCAGGAAGATGATGACGTGTGTGAGTGTAAGTTAATGTGTTGTTTTTTTTTTAAATTCTCTAGTTACATTTTTGCCCGCAGCTTCGCCTGGTAAAAAAAAATAGCAATCGGACCAGTAGATACTTTCAGAGATTACCTCCTACAAACAAAAATAAACATAAAAAAAAAACTTAACCTCTTTATTATATTAGTGTCTCCCTCACCTAGAGAGGAGCCCTGAGTCCCAGCAGTGGGAAAATTAAAGAGGCTGATGATGTTGATATTGTATATTACTGCAGATAGGTAGGTAGTGTATTTATTATATTGTTTATTCATTAATATTTATTATATTTAATAATGTGAAGTAGCAGTCCGAAGTAGATTTTCTTCGTCGCATCTTCTCAGTGTCTCTAGGTGGCGGGTGACGAAGGTTGATCACCGGGCCTCAATGCTGATAGGTCACGAATTCGATAGCCGACCCAGTCGGGATATTTGTAAGCTATCGTCTTTGTAATTTGCAGTTAATTGGGTCATGCTGATTTTATGTGGTATTACTTTTATCAAAGATGTATGGGAAAATGATTTTGTATTTATAAAAAAAAATAAGTCTAGTAGATACTTTATAAAAAAACCGGCCAAGAGCGTGTCGGGCCACGCTCAGTGTAGGGTTCCGTAGTTTCCCGTCCGTCACAATAAAGTGTACCCACTTATGAGTTTAAAAAAATGCTTGCTACGATTATACTACAAACTTAGTCCAGAAATTATTTTGTAGAACCCTTTTGTCTTTTTTGTACAAAAACTGTTCTTTCCATCAAGTTCAAAATAATTTTCCTAGAAAGTCCTTATAAAGTTCTACTTCTCAGATTTTTTTCATATTTTCTAAACTTATGTTTCAAAAGTTAGAGGGCGGGGACACATTGTTTTTTACTTTTGGAGCGATTATTTCCGAAATTATTGACATTATCAAAAAATGATTTTAGTAAACCCCTATTCATTTTTAAATACCTATCTATACCTTAGGGTTGAAATTAAAAAAAAAATCACTTCCCACTTTACATAATTATAGGGGGGCTACATTTTTTTCCAATTTTTATTTTACCCCTTTGTCGGCGTGATTGATATACATATTGGTACCAAATTTCAGCTTTCTAGTGCTAACGGTCACAGAGATTAAGCGAGGACGGACAGACAGACAGACAGACGGACAGACAGACATGGCGAAACTATAAGGGTTCCTAGTTGACTACGGAACCCTAAAAACTTTGAAGGCTAAAAATGTGGCTTAGCCTATCTAAAAAATCAAACAACTTTTTTTTCGCAGTGGGAAAATCATCTAATGACATGCCCCGCTCTTGGGTGAAGCGGGAAACAGTGTCAGACTTTTACTGACTAAAAACCCACTCCTGTTCCTTCTTGTCTTTCATACCGGGACCGAGCTTCCCTTTCGGATAACCCTGGCCCCAGTAGGCTTCGACCCGGCTGGGCCGTTACTGTTGCTGACAGCTCCTTGAGGCGCGCGGGAACAGTGCGCGCCATCGATGACTTGGGCTCGGTCCGGACAGTTACCGGACGGTCGGACAGACCCATTGCTCGCCGTCCGCAAGCCCGCGCCTGCGGTGAGGCCCGTGCCGGTTATTCTAATCAAATAATCAAATTCTTGAAATCTAATGTAGTCAACACTGGTTGAACAATCAAGGTTGCAAAAAGTTGATCATTAAATTACTAATAGATTCTTATAAAAAGTATTGTATGTAATATTTATATTTAACAAATTTTTTTATTCGTTTAAAAATTTCCAAATCGTTTGTCTTTTTAGACAGACTATATTTGTTTATTTCTATAAAATGGTATTTATATTATTTAATTATATTTATTTAATACATAAATAAATATATTTTATAAAATGTAGTATAGTAACACATTGGTAGCTATAATTACTTACTGGTGGAGCAAATATGCTCCAGAACATTCGCTCCACAAGTGAGGGATATCATGCAATGACTTCTTCCGCTCTAGGGAGGATGCACTCTACCCTAGAGCGAAAGAAGTCATTTCATAATATCTCTTTACAATACATGTGTAATTCTTAGTGTGGGACAACATTAAAAAAAAAAAACACTTGAATAAATCCAACCAAAAACTCCGACTGGCGCGTTGTTGGTACTGCCGTCAACGTTATCTACTACTGAATGCAAATTACAGTTTGATAAGGTTACACGTGCTCGTTATATCTTCAGGAAAGGCACCATGTCGTAGAAAATTGTACAACCTTGTCGACTTTAGGGTATGAGTGGGCGTGTACAGGGGTCTGTTGGGAAACAAGGAAAGCTAAGCATTATTACTTACTAGCTTTTGTCCTCGGCTGTGCCCGCGAACATAGGACAATATAACCATAGGCTAATATTATCACTCAGGAATAAAACAGCTTTCTATCGCAAAAAAAAAAATAGTAATCAGACCAGTAAAAAAGCCTGTGTAATATTAGTGCGTTTTTTTTTTATTATTTTATAAACTACAAACACGCTTATAAAACGTTAGAAGCTTGCGCACATGTAGATAACGGATGAAATTGAAAAAAAAAACTTAAAAAAAATAACCGGTTTCACTAAAAAATCGTAAAAAAGGTGTTTCTCGATTTTGTTTGTTTGTCCAACAGTGGACGTCTTTCGGATAAAATAATGATGATAATGATGGATATTATTTTTTTCAATACACTTGCTCAGAAAGTGAGTCTTATCGCACTGTACTTAGGTACATAATGGCCCTTGTTACCAAACTGTGACATTTTGATTACCATTACGCAATGGTGCTATAATGTAGTTAAAACCTTATTGGGCCTGCCATAATTATATTACATGTAATCGTATCAGGATGGGTGCAGGTCGTCCCCCACGAGTCGCCGGTCAACCCCCGTTTATTCATTTCAGTGAGTGTATTGAAAGGTAAATTTTAAAAAATATGGGCGCGCATATAAAAACAGATTTTTACCGCCACAAAAGTTTACTAGTTTTAGTTATTTTACAAATGTATTGAAAAACGTCGTATGATACACGTGAGTAATTAATGATTACCGTTCTCGGCTCTCTTAGGACTTAATACCGCCTCGACGGTAATCACTAACATTACACACTTATATCATAATGTACTATTATAGTTTAGATTATTTTTTATATTATATTATGAGCTTACAAGCACTACTTTTTCTGTCTATGCAGTAAGTTTATGGAATTGTCTTCCGCTTAGCGTTCGTGATTTGAAAACTATTTCACTCTTTAAGACTCAAATAAAAGAGCACTATCTTTCCTCTCTTGCGTGATAATCTTATCTGTATATATACAAATGTATTTATTTTTATAGTATTATAGTATATACATATAATCGCCCTCCCCGCTAACTGTCGTATCTCACAAACTGGCGTATCTGCACTGATATTACCAACGTGTTCATAACATTATTTCGAATAAGTTCTCTCTAATCTTCATATCTGTATCGTTTACCGTTTAAAAAATATTCAAGTATTTCGTTTTGCGGAAGTGTAAAAGAAGGGAAAAAATATCGCCACTACCTTCGTAATTTAGGGCTTTAGGGCCACTACTAACTGAAAGAATATGCCAAGATTAATATAAAAAACTTATTAATTCATTAATAAAGCTACAGCCAACGCAACTATATGAATACGATTTTAACGCCAGACCGAAAAACGGTCGCCCTGGAAAAATATCAATTGCTAGTTACGACAGTTAGCAGGGAGGGTGACGAATTATATAGTATTAGTTTTTATAGTTATATAATTATTTATAAGTTTAATTTAAGTTGAGTTTTAAGTTTCTTTACTTATGTACACTACTGTCTCATCTCTTCTAATCTTTCCTTTCGCAGGTCTGCTGGAAGAAATATCTTTTTCAGTGTGTACATCTACACTAATATTATATATAGAGAAAATTTTTATTTTTGTGTGTTTGTTTGTAATGAATAAACCCAAAAACCTACTGTGACAATTTCAAAAATTCTTTCTTTATGATTCTAACATAGGCTATACTATATTGCCTGTGCAAAGCCGTGACGGCCCCCAGGAAACTATAAAATAAATTTTAAAAAATTCTTATAAAAAGATTATTCGAAACTCAACCCAAAAGAAGTGTTGAAATGTAAACGGTATGCAAACTAAATCGCTGGCAACATCTTCCACCCAATAAATCCCTTAAAACAAACTTTATGTTCCAAAAAATATTTGGGAATAGACAAAAAAGGGCGAATTCAATGAAGTAGCAATCACGGATGGTCTCCGATCGTAAAGTGCGACAGAATACATTTATTTCTCAACAAATCGAATAAAGAAAAACAAAGAGACATTCTCTAAGCCATAAAATTCACCTTTTATTGTGAATGTTATACGTTCCTTTACTTTATTTACAACTTTGGTATATAGGAAGTACATATATCAAGTGTAAACTATACTTGCAGTAGAGTCTGTCTAAAAAGTCAAACGATTTGCGTAATTCATCATCATCATCATTTCAGTCGATAGACGTCCACTGTTGGACATAGGCCTCCCCCAAGTGTCGCCACAATGCACGATCCTGTGAGTCTCGCAACCATCGGATTCTCGCAACCTTCACTAGGTCATCGGTCCACCTTGTAAGAGGCCTACCAATGCTGCGTCTTTCGTTACGCGGTCGCCACTCCAGAACCTTTCGGCCCCAACGGCCATCCGTTCTCCAAGCGTTGTGCCCTGCCCTTTGCTACTCGAGTTTGGCGATTCTTCGTGCTATGTCTTGCTTGGGTCATTATTAGGGCAAAATGAAATCTGATGTAGTCAACACTGGTTCAATAAATCAAGGTTGATTAAGAGATCTTGATCATTGTTTACTTATAGAAGAACCTTATAAAAAGCGAATATACGTATAAGTATAGTAAGTCGTTTGACATTTTAGACAGACTATACACGAGTAAGTTACTTGTTTTTTTTTTAAGTTAGGCTTTATGAAGCCTCTGTCAGTTTGACAGTCTTTGTCAGACTGAAATACTCAAGGGTCTTTGTTTCGCGCCTCAAGGAGTTGTCAGCAACTGTAGGGGCCCAGCAGGGTCAAAGCCTGGGGCCAAGGGTCAGCTTCTGGAAGGAAGGCTCGGCCCCGATATGAAAGGCAACGAAAGAACGGGGTGGGTTTTTTTAGTCGGTAAAAGTCTGACACTATCTCTGGTTCCGCCCAAGGGCGGGGGATGGAAAAATTTTCGTAACTCGATTCGGGAATCGAACAGTTTTCATAGGTTAGTTTGTACGGAACCAGCAGTGCGCGAGTTCGACTCGCACATGGCCGGTTTTTTCTTGTCTGATCTCGTCTAACAATATTGGATTGCTTACTTGAACGAAAAACTTTTTTTTTATTGTTGATAGGTTCGCGCTTGACCGCTATCTCACCTGATGGAAAGCGATGATGCTGATGATGATGATTTAACGCGCTTACCTAGAAGAAACCTATTGACTCTCGACTTAAAGATTCCCGGGTTTGTAGCTATCAGGAAACACAGACTCCGGCAAGGAATTCCACTCCCTAGCTGCACGCACAATGAATGTGTTCCCAAAACGTTTTGTGCGTGTAGGTGGGATATCCACTATGTACCGTAATGTAATTAAATATAAATCATTCAGTAACCACAATACAATGAGTCTATTAATGTTTCTCTGCTGGGACACAGACCTTCAGGAGTGGTGGAATGATGCCCACTAGGGAATGGGCTCCACGTCGCTGCGTCGTACCAAATCGGGTTCGAGGATGTCAAGTGTCTTCGAATTTGGTTTCACTGATCTATTAAAAACCTGATCACTGTAAGAGCTAGCGCGCACTAGTGACTTTTTCATATTGTTCTTTTAAAAAAATAGTTTTTGTGATTGTGAACTTGATGAATGTTGCTAAGGTTTCTTTTTAATTTTTCCCTTTAGTTTTTTTTTTTGTTTCATTTAAAAAAAAAACGTCTTTTTGCCCTAGTCCCGTTTTATTTGTTGTCAGCACAGCACGTTTTTTTCTTCTATTCTGTCTTGGATTTCTCAAAAAAAAATACAAAATAAATCCCAATTTTTTTTTCTTAAAAAATCTTAGTTATTTATATTCTAATTCACGAAACATCTAATTCAAAACAGCAAGATATTACATACATTAGCAGACTCCTCCCGCGAGTCCCCACAGAGCTTTAAAACGTTTTTGTGGTTAGAACGTCCACAGAGTACGGAGGCAACTTAGACACCGCTGATAGAAATGGTACCTTATTTTTTAGCTTTTGGGAAACCTTCAAAAGGCCCTGGACTTTGGGGATAAGTCCAGGGAGTGTGGGACTTTACCTCACTAAAACCACACCGGTGATCACTATCAGCACATAGAAGGGGCGCCATTACCTCGTAAAAGACCATTCGGGAACCCCCTACGTGCAAGGCCTTATAGGGCACATCCCTGAGGAGTCTGTACAACTGTATCCCATGACACTCTTTGTGCACGGCAGCACGTGAAAAAATGGTACCTTTTGTCAACACTGTCCATACGAACTACGCATGACACTGGCCTTTTTTATTTCAATAACTTCATCCGCTCTAGAGTGATGCGGGAGAACGGCGTGTCGAACTAGTAGGCGCCGACCTTGCTGGGCCCTTACGGTTTGGTTGATATTTGAGACGCGCTAGGAACACTACGCGCCTTCGACGTTTACCGGTCCGCCGGACAGCGAGCTACCCATTGCTCGAGCACTTTAACAGTTCAGCTTAGGTCGTAAAATGGATCGCGTTATGAGCTTGTGGTAGCACTGCAGGGAAATAACATCAACCTTGCACCCCCTCTTCCTACAGCCTACAGTTATGACTTCTCTACTGAATCCAAGCTCTACAATACAGTTAATAGTCTACCGCAGTATATTCCCTCACGTCATATACCAATGACTGGTATAATATTATGACGTTCTAACTGGAAGAGATGAACAGTGCTCGCAGTTAAAGTTAAGTTTACTACCATAATGGTTAACGAACTTGGGTGAGCTTGTTTATTTTATGATTGAATTGAAGATCTTTGTGATGCAGAGTTTGGTGTCTTATTCGAATTAACGAGCAGTTTATAGCCACAAGTTACTTTAACAGTCGTTATGGTAATCTGGAACTGGAGGTACTGAAGAGGACATTGCTTCACGGATCGCCAAGGCCCAAGCTACCTTTTAGCAGCTGAGACACGCACAAAACGTATTCGCTAGGGAGTGGAATTCCTTGCCGGAGTCTGTGTTTCCTGATAGCCAACCCGGGAATCTTTAAGTCGAGAGTGAATAGGTTTCTTCTAGGTAAGCGCGCTCCATAACGACCGCATCGTTACTTTCCATCATGTGAGATAGCGGTCAAGCGCGAACCTATCAACAATAAATAAATAATAAAAATAAGAGACCTGTTTAGCAGTCTCCAAAGACATTAAATATAGCAGTCTTGAAAGCTAACCCGAAGGATAAAACCCAAAATCTTCGGGTTTAATGTCAAATCCGTGACACTCTACTGATGCGAAACGTGGAAGGTCTTCTCAAACCGATCCAAGTTTTCGCTAACGATAATAATCAGAAGCCATCAAACCTGACTTTCAAGTTTTATCAGGTGACCCGGTTACTGGAACGTTGATGGGATCCAGGCCGGTCCATGAAAAAAAAACAGCTACATTTAGTTAAACTGGAAGCCCACCTAAACACAGCTCAAAATGAAGGAAAGAGAGGAGAAAACCGACATGTCTTAGAACAAAAAAATAAAGCCATGTGACGTCTACTAACACGCACTGTGGTTGAGTTTAGCCCATTCCCTCTTCAAGAGAGATGCCCTGCGTCTCATTAATGGTATTATTGAAAAGCTGATTGAGCTAATAATAGGAAGGACTGTGTTAGACTTGGTCTCTCTGTTCATTCCCTAAAGACTATAGATTTATTACCGCCCTCCAACTCCTTAAAACAAGAAGGCATATTAAACGGAATGCATTTAAATAAATATCCCATAAAAACAAGTAATAAAAATATATTTCTTTTAAAAACTTTCACATCTAAATTGTTACTTCACCGCTTGTCAGAACTTGGCGAGGGTAATCGTGAAAAATAAGCGAATTATTCCGTCGGAAGCAGCCCGAACGTATAAATTTTCAATCCTTCACCGCACTGACGTGTTATTTGGCCTATCTTACACAAGCTCTGCCTTATTTTTGTTTTCGAAAACCTTAGAATGTACAAAAACTTGTAGGTACTTTAGAAAGGCCAATGCAAACTAATGACAAGATTTATTTTTTACTGTTCGCCAGAAATAAAACCTAGGTTATATGTTAGAGGCTAATAAGAGGAATCGATAGCAAAAAGAAGCAGGTCTTTAAACCGTAACTAAACGAAGATTGCTAGTATATTTTTGTCAGGCTTTAACTATTTTCGTAATATTTTATTGAAATGGAAATATAATACGTAATATTTCGAGGTTTTCATTGATAAAATTGATTAAATATATTATATTATATTATATTATATTATATTATATTATATTATATTATATTATATTATATTATATTATATTATATTATATTATATTATATTATATTATATTATATTATATTATATTATATTATATTATATTATATTATATTATATTATATTATATTATATTATATTATATTATATTATATTATATTATATTATATTATATTATATTATCAAATGTTCAAATAACAATTTAATCAATAAATATAAAAGAATCAACATTACACAAAGAAAACGTCAAATGTCAATAAATAACCCGCCCCTGATCGTTCCCGCTGCAAAGGTGCCCATAACACTCGCCGCATTTCCTCGCTGAATAGCGATGGCCATTCTTTGCACCAAGAACGACCTGGTCCGGGAGTCACCCGTTGCCTCACCGAGCCTTCGGCCCAAATCCCGCACAAAAGACCTTGCCTCCGTACACCAACTGCCCATTGATTAAATTAGTTATTACTGTATTATTTTCATACTCGCAGATTTTCATCACTAAAACTAGTAACAAAACTTATAATATCAGATAAACAGTATTTTTATAAAAAAAAACACCTTAAAAAATACACCTTATAACAAACTATAGCAATATACTAAATAGTCTCTAACTTCGTTTTGTTACGGTTGGTACACATAATTCTTTTTGCTATTAATTTATCATACAGTCCCTTAGGATATGACCTTGGTTTCACTTTTGGCGAAAAGAAAAAAAAATACATGGCAGCAATGTATGGGAAAAGTTTCATTCCCCCTTTTTTTATAATGGATAGGCTCGCGTTTGACCACTATCTCACCACTACGGCCGACGATGGAACACGCTTGCCTAGAAGCAATCTATTCACTCTTGACTTAAAGGCCCCTAGTTTGTGGCTATCAGGAAACACAGACTCCGGCAGGGAATTCCACTCCTTAGCTCGCTGTCCGGCCGTCCGGTAACTGTCCGGACCAAGCCCAAGTCGTCGACGGCGCGCACTGTTCCCGCGCGCCTCAAGGAGTTGTCAGCAACAGCAGAGACTCAGCCCGGTCGAAGCCTACTGGGGCCAGGGTTATCCGAAAGGGCGCTCGAGCCCCGGTATGAAGGCTACAAGGAACGGGGTGGGTCTTTTAGTCAGTAAGAGTCTGACACTCCCGCTCCGCCCAAGGGCGGGGGATGTCAATGCATGATTATTCCCACCATAAAAAAAGCACACTCCCCGAAATGTAAACGATAGAAAACAGACAGGCTAGCAACTCGGCGTCGAAGCTCCCCTTTTCTAGGTTTTTGCTTTAGATATTAAGAAAAATGGGTTTGTCGACTCTGCAGGGAGTGTGGGACGTGACACCGTCTGCAATGAACGTAATAAAATCATTTAACAATGTAGTTACATTGTTTATTTTTGTTCTAGCGTTTATATAAGGTCAATAACCGGGAACAAAAACAAAATGGCGGCGGGATTGTTTGGAAGAGTCGAAAGGCCCTTTTTTATGGTGGGAAAAAATCATCCAATGACAACCCCCGCTTTTGGGCGGAGCGGGAGATAGTGTCAGACTCTTACTGACTAAAAGACCGTTCCTTCTAGCCTTCATACCGGGGCTCGAGCGCCCTTTCGGACAACCCTGGCCCCAGTAGGCTTCGACCCGGCTGGGTCCCTGCTGTTGCTGACAACTCCTTGAGGCGCGCGGGAACAGTGCACGCCGTCGACGAGTCGAAAGTCCCTGGAATGCAAAGTGCAACTGAAGAAAAACACGAGTGTGTTTCAGCCAGGACTAGTGATGTGCCGTTGTCGGCAATATTTCCTTGAAGTGGAAATATTGCCCGAAATACGAATATTGGTGGCAATATTGCCACAATGTTCCCATATTGTCGGCAACGACACATCTCTAGTCAGGACTACTGACGCGTAGCTTCAAAGACGCGTATTCTTCATTATACGCTTGATTTACGCCTGCGTGAAGCTTACATACAAAATTATGAAACTATCAACGATACGGCAACAATACGACGGCGCGATGTTGACAAATCACTTCTTTATTTATTATTTACGCCTAAAAAAAAACTGTTACCTTTTTTCTTTTGTTTGAAATACGCTCCCCACACTAGGAATAACTTCTGTATCGTGAGTGTGTTCACCAACATGCAATCTCAAATACATAAGACACCCAAACTCGAAACACCTTTGCCATACAAATATTTGTTCCGTACGGGATCGAACTCGAAACTAGCGTAGCAATGCTCAACCACTGAGCTCTCGGCCCATGAAAGGCAACGTGTCTGATACACCCTCAACATTGGATGATTTTCCCACCTCCAAAAATAAACCCCCCGAAACGGAAACATGATGTCTTTAATATACCTTAGATCCTTAGATTAAATTATCAATCCTTTTGAAGAGAAGAGCTTAGAATTCAAAGACGTGTAACGTCAAATACCTAGTCGCAATACGATATTGAAGCTCAAAACTATGCCTCGTTTGCATTGGTAGGGAAAATAGTCGAGTCCAGTGCAACCGAAACTTTGAATCTTTAAAGCTAACCCACAGCGTCAATTTTCTAACAAAACATGTTATTCAAACATAATGTCCATTCGTCTCGGCAAACAAAAACTGTTAGGCCACGCCCCTATTCAGTTAGCAAACAATGTTATTCTGTTAGCAAACATGAAAACACGTCGCCTCTCGACAGACTCGTTCATTTTCCATTATATATTTTGGAAACAGACATCTTGTGGATATTACTCGTTGAAATCAATTTATAAAATTGTGTAAGACTAATTTAGTAAACACCACTGAAATTTAAAAATTATAACAATAGAAGCCTTGCAAAAATCAACAATGTGTAAAAAAAATGTTGTTATTCATTTTTTTAATTTGTAAAAGTTACAGAGTTACTTAATGCTAACAGAGTTTTCAGGCGTTATCTCTCTTTTTTCGCGGTACCTTTTCGTCAAACATCACATTGGATAGCGTTAGATGAAGTAACAAGATTTTAAAACATGCTCGATGTTGACGACAGGCGAGTGAAAACTATTGTAGAAACACCGACTTCCGAAATTAAAGTTATTTTGTACTTTTCAGTGTTTTTTTTACATTGCAGTCGGTTGGATATTTTTGTTTTTCTTTTTTTAACTTTTCTTTCCTCCCTCCGCTCCTAAAACCGCCCATTATTAGGTAGGTACATTCCGTAAATTTTAACACAAGTGGGTTTTAGTCAGTAAAATCTAACAACCTCTTGGTTCATCCAGAGCTGGAGATGTTATTTGATGAGAAAAAGCAGATACTCTACTAGCTACTCTACTAGTCACTAGTCTATTCACTCTACCTAATGTGAACGAGCTCTAAAGGAATCCTGTTTGAGCTTAGCATATAAACGTCAAAGTCTTGTGATCTATACTCAGTGAAAAATATTGTAGGAGCTTCGATAAACAGGAACTTTTCTAAACAGCTTTCGATAATGCTAATATTTATTATAATGCTTAGGATTAAATAACAACGTGTCTTTTTTTCCACGGTTTTTTTTTTCTCGTATTATAATTTATTTAACAATCGTCGATTTATTGTTTGGATTTATGAAATGGAAATTAAATTTTAATTGGATTTAATTAAATTGGTTCATATGGAAGGCATTTTTTCTGTATTATATATATCAAAAAAAAGGAAAGTTATAAATGATTTTGCAATGATCTGAGTAGCCTTTTTCAGCCATTTTGTTTTTGTCAGCCTACATCAGTTTTGGTTTCGGCCAAAACTGGAAGCCGAAACTCGGTTTTTCGGTGGTGTCGGTGTTCGGAAAATAGTTTTATGTCGATCACTAAAAATAATAAATGTTTATCAGATGATATTAAAACCAAGAAAGACCATTTTTTTTAAGGAGTTCATCTGTTCAATGGATTACCGGACGATATCAAGGAATGCGATAACATGTATACTTTTAAAAACAAACTTAAGAACCATGTAACTACATTATAACTTCTAATACTCTGGAGGAATTTGTATTGTATAAATCATACTTATTACTTTGTATCTGATTATAAGCGGACAGTATGTTCTTATGAGAAATAAATTTCTTTAAACCGATATTAAAGTCAAGAGTGAATAGGTTGCTTTTAGACAGGCGTGTTTGAACATTGGACACATCATCGCTTACTATTAGGTCAGATAGTGGTCAAACACGAGCCTATCAATAATAATAAAAATAATAATAATTAATAGATCATAAACAAACGTGTTTGTGTGTATAAACAAAGACGAAACAAAAGGTTTCAACAGCTTCAGCGAAGCACATACGTGGAAACAGATAGAAGGATCCACATTATAATAAGTAGGGATGTAACGGAATTGTTATATCGAAACCGAATTCGGAACCGGAGTTTTTTAAATTTAGTTTATCGGAACCGGAATTTGTGAGCGAATACACAACATTCCAATCACGAAACAAGACGAGTAATCCACAGAAGGAACAAGGGGTGAGGAAGGTACCTTCGGTATCAGTTCCGATTGCAATTTATCGGAACCAAAATCGGAATCGGAGGTATTTTTAGGGTTCCGTACCTCAAAAGGAAAAGACTTGACTGTGATTCCGCCTGATGGTACCTAAGCAGTTATGCAATCGTTGATGGTGAGGCCCCAGATAACCGTGGAACGTTCATTGGCCCTCCTACATTTGTTGACATTCTTAATTTCAAAATCGGAAATAAAGACAAAGCTGTCTTGAATCGACATGTATCGTGAATCGTGATCTTTTACATGAAAAGCAGTTCATTGTTTGTTTATTTATTTAACACTTTATGCAAGTGGGTACAGAGGCGGACTTAATGCCTTAGGCATTCTCTTCCAGTCAACCTTTGGGTGATGCGGAGAAAAAGTAGTGGTAGGTGCAATAAAAGAGTGAGAAAAAGGCAAAAACAAGAATTTATATACTAATAGACCATAGAATAGATATACTAATAAACCATAGAATAAATATATACAACTATACAATATATACTCAAATTACGACACTACATAAATGCACTAAAATAGTCAAATAATTGACTTAATTGATTTAATTGTTTTTCGGGTACCTACACAGAAATATGAGGAAAAGATCGATGTATTTTATTTCCACGGCTATCTGGTGCCTTCTATAGTTTATTCATTCATTAAACCCCAAGCGAAAGCCGGCATTCACTTTCTCATCGTTTTTCTATTGTGTCTCTAATAATAATTACGGTATTGGAAAGGTTAAGAGCCTACTCTCTCTAGCTTCGATGACACCAAATCGAACGGGCTGACCGCATCAGGCAAATTGTGTATTAATGAAACGGAAGTTCCGACCTTTCGGAATCGGAATCAAACCTTTGTAACATCCCTAATAATAATCTCAAAGGGTACCGAAGACCTTTAATGCTGTCGGTAGAATCTATTTAATTTTCACTTCAGTGCAAATATTAGTGCGACGAAGGCCCATATTTATGTTTGCTTGGTTTGCAAATCTGTATATTTGTTGCAGTGGCGTAACTATAGGGAAGCAAGACTGGCAAAATGCCATGGGCCCCTGCCCTGCTAGGGACCCCGGTCCAAGAGGCCTTTTTAATTATTTTTCGGTGACAGATGACATCCCCCGCCCTTGGGCGGACCGGGAGATAGTGTCAGACTCTTACTGACTAATAAACCCACCCACCCTGTTCCTTCGTTGCCTTTCATACTGGGGCCGAGCCTCTCTTTCGGAAACAGATCCTTGGCCCCTGTAGGCTTCTGACAACTCGTTGAGCCGCGCGCGCAGTCCAAGACGCCATGAGCTCTGAAAAAGTATCTAAATATACAAATTCAAGTAAATTATTAAGATCATAAGAAAAGGACTAATTTTCCGTGGTATGTAGCCAGCTTTATCACCATAAAGATACGCCTTCTTTTGTAGGTGGGAAAAACATCCAATGACATCTCCGCGAGAAATACGCCACGGGGAAGCCACCTTCAGGGACGAAATATAAAAGTCCTCGTGTATTAAAGAACTTGCCGATTGACCGATATATTAATAATAACGAATGTTTTATGCCTGTACTTCAATGACTTATCCAAATAAAACTACGTTGTCGATTTTCCAAGAGCCACGGGCCTCAGATGGTATAGTTATAGTTACGCTCCTGATTTGTTGATAGCTTTTCCACTTACTTACCAATTAAACAGGAATAGCCGATTTGACAATAAAATTATGTACATACATAAGTACAATGTGATTCATAATTTCATGTTAAAAAGTAAAGTTACAATTAGAATTTATTTTTTATTTTTTTTGTTATTATTGATAGGCTCGCTTTTGACCACCATCTCACTTGATAGTAAGCGATAATGTGGTCGACGATGGAACACGCTTGCTTAGAAGTAACCTATTCACTCTTGACTTAAAGACCCCTAAGTTGTAACTATTAGGAAACATAGACTCCGGCAGGGAATTCCACTTCTTGGCTGTACGCAAAATATGTAAATGTGTTCCCAAAACGCTTTGTACGTATGGGTGGGGAGTCTACCATGTACCGGTGGCGCAACGCAGTACGTCTTTGTACGTATGGGTGGGATGTCTACCATGTACCGGTGGCGCGACGCCGTACGTCTTTGTACGTATCGGTAGGATGTCTACCATGTACCGGTGGCGCGACGCCGTACGTCTATATACGTATGGGTGGGATGTCTACCATGTACCGATGGCGCGACGCCGGACGTCTTTGTACGTATGGGTGTGATGTCTACCATGTACCGGTGGCGCAAAGCCGTACGTCTTTAGTCTCCAAACTCCTTTGCGTTCTAGGACTAGGTTTTCTATTCAGAAATTCCCCGCGGACCTAGATAGCGGGCATCGGCCCTGCTGGGCCCCTACGGTTTGCTAACATCTCTTTGAAGAACGCGTGGGTCACTACGTGCTGTTGATGACTGGACTTAATCCGGTCAATTACCGCACGACTGGACGGCAAGCTACCCATTGCTCGACGTCTGCAAGCCCGTGTCTACTGTGGGTGGTAAGTACTCCCAGGATTCCAAAATGTGACTAATGATTTTCACTCCTGCGTCTATCGTTGACCTTCCTTTCGTGAAACCAAACTGATGACTATGCAAAATCCTGTTTGAATTCAAATGAGACAACATCTGGTCGGGCATGATTTTTTCATATATTATACTCAATGCTGGAAACACAGATATTGGATTTGAAAATTGGTACTGTGTTTCATCAAATCAGGGAATGTACCACTGTCTAAACACTGATTAAATATGCGTGTTAGGACAGCAGCAATTGTATCAATAGTGTCTCCAAAATGAATACTGGGTGCAAAGAACCCCTCAGTCGCCCGGATGGCCCGGAGACTATGAATTATAGAAGATATAACAAGTTTATAACTTTGCCCCATAAGTCTTCAGTGTTTCTTATGTTTAGACTTTTGAATGTTTTTATAATATAGAGGTGGAATCCCGATTTTCTTTTACTACGGTATGTACAGGGTAGCCACATCGGAACTAACCAATTCCGGGACAATTCCATGTCGGGCCGTAGCTATAGCTATGAATAAATAAAAATAAACCACGAGATATCTAATTTTATATTTTTAATTTAATTAATTTTTAAAGAGAAATTGCATTTTTATTTTTCAAATATATACTTTTATCAGTCCAGATAAAAGAAGTTTGGTAGAAAATCACCATTTAAAAAAACTAAAAAAAAGAAAACATGTTTATAAAAAATTGAGAATTTTGTTTTTACAGTAGGCTACTACTTACCTTATATCTTATAAACTAAAAAAAAATTAGACTTTAAAAATAAAAATAAAAAAACTAAACCTTTTCTTGTGGTTCGTTGATTAAAATTTACTGCCTGCCTTAACCGCGACATTTTAATTGTTATTTTTTTTTTAATTAATTATTTTTTCGTAATCCGGTACAATAGGATCGAATTAATCACGGAATTAATGGATACAGGACAATCCCAAAAATCCTAAGTAGATTCTGTCTAAAAGTCAAACGACTTGAGAATTTTTGAAAGAATACTTATATTACTACTTAAAATTATATTTGATACTTCTTATAAGGTTTCTCTATTAGTAAACAATAGTGAAGATCTCTTAATCAAACCTTGATTATTGAACTAGTGTTGACTACATCAGATATCATTATATATTAATAACTAGCGGCCCGTCCCGGCTTCGCACGGGCAATAATATACTATATAATATATATACTATAATGTCTACACGTGAGGACTTGTAATTGGCTCTCTAGTGATTATGGATTCCTTTTTTTTGTCTGGTTTTATTAGCTGTAAGTCCTCCATGTACTAAATAAATAAATATAGCCTATGTTACTCAGAGTGAATGTAGCTTTCCAATGGTGAAAAATTTTTTGAAATCGGAACAGTAGAGTTTGAGTTTATTCATTACAAACATACACACAAAAATACAAATATAACCTCTTTATAATTGTAATGTAGATTAAGTCATCAGCCCAAGTCGTCTGGCTTTTTAGACAGACTATAGCTACTAGACTGTTCAATTTTATTGGAAGTGTAGAAAACACTTTTCATGAGCAGAAAAGTGTTACCCATTCCTAGACGTTGCACGCTCTCTGATGATTATGACAGACAGGCAGGGTCTTCGAACTGATTTAATATTCCTATATCGCAGCAGCATTCACAGTAAATAAAATACCAATTGTCAACATCAAATTCAATTCGATTTTTAGTCGTTTCACTTGAAAGAATTTCGTTGGCGACTGTCGTAAAATAGCTCGGTACTGTCGCCCCCGTCCACCGTTCCCGCGCACCGAACCTCTGAACCGAATAATTCACGAGAGTTCCCAACAAAACCCCAACTGCAATCCTCCCAGACCTTATCACGTACACATAAGATCCATTTTAGATTGCACAAATCATTGTTAAGTTAGCAGAAACCGGCTCCAGCAAGCAGCCGCATCGAAAATCCTTTTAAAAAGAATTGAGCGTCCCCTCGCTGCAAACCTTTGCACAGATAAAGGTTTATTTAAAAATATATTATATAGTAAGTATATTAGTTTTACAAAATATGTACCACAATATTTTCAAGCATATAACAAACAGCATTTTCATAGAGGTGGGAAAAACCGTATCTTGACTTTATTTACGGTTATTGTTTACGCGCTATTTAGGAGAATTACGGTTTTCACTTTATTGATATAATGTAAAAAAGCATTATATCCGATGTTGTCATGAACCCCAAATTGAGAGTAACATAGCCTATGCCTAACAAAATCTTTGATGGCAATTAAATATCAGCATAGTTAATAAACCTTATAAACTTACGGTACATTTTCGTTCCATCATCAGACCACTAAAAGTACGGCGATGCGACACCAGTATGGTGGACATTCCAGCCAAAGAAAAAAAAAGTACAGTTAAGGAGTGGAATATCCTACCAGAGTCTGTTCTTCCTGATGGCTACAACCTGGGGTCCTTTAATTCAAGAGCGAATAGGTTACTTCTAGGCAACCGCGCTCCATCTTCGACCACAACATCGCTTACCATCAGGTGAGATAGTGGTTATACTACATTATTTTTAGTACATGTGAAACCTGAATATAATTTGTTCAGAATCAGTAACTGAATGGATTCCAATAATTTTTACACCACGATATATTTTTTCCCAAAAATATTTAGAAAAGGTCACAAGTTGGACATCACCCAATTACCGGCACGGATCTTGAGCGCTGGCTTCAAGTTGTGCAGAAATCAAATATTCGTTCTCTTTAGTGGTATGAAGTGAGACGCAAGGGCGGGGAGTGTCAGTGATTGGCTGGCCGCGCCATCGTGTCATAGACGTCAATCGTGATTCGCTCCCTGCTTTGCTGCATGTATCTAACAACGACGACGATTGGCTCGCCAATGTATGGAATGCGCAAAGCAATCCCCACTCTGACGCCGAGCGCTCAAGATCCGTTTCGGTTATTGTACAAAATAGGTCACAGCAGGTTATAGCGGGCATTAGGCGCCAGCGCATCGTTGGATGCGGAAGCAAAACAACCCCTCAGTCACCCGGGTGACCCGGTGACCATGTATTTATGTCGCGAATCAGGTACTATAACTGGCTTATAACTTTGTGATTTTTCATAATACAGTTTTGAAATTTTGCACATAGATTCTTTACATAAAAAGCCGGCCAAGGGCGTGTCGGGCCACGCTCAGTGTAGGGTTCCGTAGTTTCCCGTCCATCACAATAAGTGTACCCACTTATGAGTTTAAAAAAATGCTTGCATATACGATTATACTACAAACTTAGTCCAGAAATTATTTTGTAGAACACTTTTGTCTTTTTTGTACAAAAACTGTTCTTTCCATCAAGTTCAAAATAATTTTCCTAGAAAGTCCTTATAAAGTTCTACTTTTCAGATTTTTTCCATATTTTCTAAACTTATGGTTCAAAAGTTAGAGGGGGGGGGGGACATTGTTTTTAACTTTTGGAGCGATTATTTTCGAAATTATTGACATTATCAAAAAATGATTTTAGTAAACCCCTATTCATTTTTAAATACCTATCCAACGATATATCACACGTTAGGTTTGAAATTTAACAAAAAAATCACCTCCCACTTTACACATAGGGGGCCCTAATAAAACATTTTTTTCCAATTTTTAGTTTACCACTTTGTCGGCGTGATTGATATACATATTGGTACCCAATTTCAGTTTTCTAGTGCTAACGGTCACAGAGATTAAGCGAGGACGGACAGACAGACATGGCGAAACTATAAGGGTTCCTAGTTGACTTCGGAACCCTAAAAATGGATGGATTGTGTGAGAAGCGATATGAAAGAAAAGGGAGTTAGTGATAGCGTGACGAGTGACAGGACAAAATGGAAGAAAAAAACGTGTTGCGCCGACCCCAAATAAAACGGGACAAGGGCAGGAAGATGATGATGATGCTTTACATAAAAATACAAGACTGTTGTTTCAGGTTTACTAAAAATAAGGTTGTATAATCATCATGTTTTTTTTTTCAATTTGCGAGTCATCATGTAACGTCTAGCACTCTGTGTGGAGCTGGACATGTCAGACTTTAACTGACTAAAACCTACATCTGCTCTTTCAGTTGCCTTTAGATTTCCACAATTCACGGTTACAGTAACCCTTTCGAACATTCGCAGATCAGTAACGCATCTCGACCGATCTCCTTTATGAATAATACTTTTGAAGAAATGAGGAAGGAACAACAATCATCAAGGGAAGCAATAAAGAAATTGGAAATCAGGAATGCAGAGCTAATGACCACTGTCGATGATCTTAGCGAAAGACTTACCAACTTGGAGCAGCAGACCCGTTCCAATAATATCGAAGTGCAATGTGTGCCAGAGAATAAAAACGAAAACTTAGTCAGCACTGTTTCTCAACTAGCACGCATGGTGAAGTGTGAGATAAATGAAAGAGATATATTAAAGTGCTCACGCGTTGCTAAAGTTAACCCGTCGAACAATCGCCCCCGCTCCATTATTGTGCAGCTGGCATCCCCTAGAATACGAGATCAGATACTGGCTGCAACTATAAAGTTCAACAAACTTAACCCTAAGGAAAAGCTAAACTGTTCCCACCTTGGGTATGGTGGGCCGAAATCTGCTGTGTATGTTACTGAACATCTGTCCCCAGCGAACAGAGCTCTTCATGCAGCTGCAAGGATTAAAGCCAAGGAAAACAGCTACAAGTTTGTCTGGGTCAGAAACGGCAGAATATTTGTGCGGAAAACCGAGGGCTCTGAGTCTATACAAATCAGGGGCAAGAATTCCCTCAGTAAAATTGTTTAGCAAGTAAGATTTTTCAGTTATATAGTTAAATTATAATACAATGCAAGTTTCTTTGTTCCTCTATTTATAAAATTCAAGGAAATTCTAATCTATTACCAAAATTGCAGAGGCTTGAGAACCAAAACGAATAGGTTTTATTGTAATTTATGTAGAATGAACTACGATGTTGTGATATTAACTGAAACTTGGTTAAACAGTAATATCCTGACTGGTGAACTTTTTGATGATCGATATGAAGTCTACAGGCGTGATAGGGAATCGACTGGGTTTCACAGCAATAAGGATGGGGGTGGAGTGTTGATTGCTGTTAAGAGAACTTTCAATTCCGTGCGTATCGATCGCTGGCAAAGCCGCTGTGAGGATCTTTGGGTCACAATAAATATAAATAAGTCTACTCAAATTGCTTTCTGTGCTGTCTACTTGCCTCCACCAGTAACTCTTCTAACGCTTGATCATTTTATTGAACACTGTAACAGAGTTCTAGATTTTGTAGATATGCCTGTATGTATAGTGGGTGACTTCAATTTGGGTAAAATTAACTGGGAGTCATTAGCCAATGCTACAGTTCTCTCTCTATAACTTACCAAAACCTGCTGGATTTCATAAATGTTAACCAGTTGGTGCAATATAATCATGTGAAAAATTGTTCGGGCCGCATTTTGGACTTAGTAATGTCTACAATGCCTGCATGTTCAGTAAGCGAGTCTATCTGTCCTCTTACCGGTATTGATATACTGCATCCACCCCTTGAAGTAACGTTTACACTGGCGCAGGATTGTAACTTGCCTTACAACACTAACAGCAGACCCAACTTTTTTAAAGCAAATTATGTGGAAATTAATAAGTACCTATGTGAGCTGAACTGGAATGAGCTTTTTCGACATACACGCGATGTAAACGAATTAGTTACAATATTCTATGGACATTTAAGAGATGTTATTACTAAGTTCGTACCTAATAGGATGCCAAGGAAAGGCCGATATCCACCATGGTTTGATAAAAGTTTAATTAAATGTCTAAAAGAAAAAAACAAGTTGAGGCTACGCTTTAAAAAATATAAAAATCCTATGGATGAAATGGAGCTTAAATTGATTTCTAAGCGATGTGAAAGTTTTGCCACAAAATTGTATAACGATTATGTAAGGAAACTAGAAAATGACATTAAGACTGATCCAAAGCGTTTATGGAGTTATATTAAAGCCAAACGCGGAGGGTCTAGTGCCTACCCTCTAACTATGACTAACGGACAGGTCGAAACTTCAGATGGCTCTGAAATCTGTGATTTTTTTGCAGACCACTTTTCAAGCGTGTACATATCTGATACTGAAACAGAAAGTAATTATTATTCAAGTTTTCTTCAAGCAATTTATAATAATAGTCAGGGCTTGGCTTCCCTAGAAATAGAAAATGAATGTCTACTTAACAAATTGAAATCAGTTGACATCAGAAAAGGAGCTGGTCCCGATGGCATTCCCCCCGTATTTATTTATAATTGTGCACTAGCTCTGGTGAACCCTTTATTAATCATCTACAATGTGTCCCTGTCCACAGGAACATTTCCATCAGAATGGAAAAAGGCTAAGGTAGTTCCAGTATACAAGTCGGATAGAAGGGACTCCATCAATAACTACAGGCCCATCTCAATTCTATCTACATTCGCTAAGATCTTTGAATCTTTTATTTGCCCTCATATCCAGCAACATTTCAAAATGTACGTGAGTAACTGTCAGCACGGGTTCGTAGCTTCAAGATCTACGGCTACGAACTTAGTAGCATTTACTGAGTCCCTAATTCAGACTATTGACGATGGCAAACAACTGGACGTTATTTACACCGACTTCAGTAAAGCTTTCGACAAAATGCCCCATTCCATCCTATTAAAAAAGCTTGAAGCATACGGTATAGCTGGACCTTTGTTAAAGTGGTTCAAGTCGTATCTTTCTGGGCGCGAGTTCTATGTCGTTGTTAACGGCTTTCAATCCACAACACGAATTATCACCTCTGGCGCGCCGCAGGGATCGCACTTAGCTCCAATACTTTTTATTATATTTATCAACGATCTTCCCTTATGTCTGCGATTTTCCGAACCGTTTATGTACGCTGATGACTTGAAATTAGCACGTAAAATTGATTCTTCAAAAGATAGTGAGCTCCTGCAACACGACGTTAATCAAGTGATTGAATGGTGTCGAAATAATAAAATGCAGTTGAACTCAAAAAAATGTTACCATGTAAAATACACACGGAACATTAACTCCATCGAAACTGAATACTTCATAAACCAAGACAAAGTCCAACAAACAGAAATCAGCAAGGACTTAGGGGTACTCTTCGATAGGAAAGTAAGCTTTGTACCCCACATCGACAGCATAATTAAGAGAGCTTCCAAAATGTTAGGATTCATAATTCGTAACACGAAAGATTTTCGCAAAGCTAGCACGAAAATAATGTTGTACAACAGTCTCGTGCGAAGTATTTTGGAGTACTGTAGCGTTGTATGGAGGCCTCACTTTGCAACCCATATTCTGAGGATTGAGCGTGTACAAAAGCGTTTTATGTGGCATCTAGCTTTTTGTGAGGGGAAACACAAGTCTTCATTACCCTCATACAATTCTCGGCTGCAACATTTCAGAATGCAACCCTTATCTGCACGCGGAGATGTTGCTGATCTTTTATTTTTATTTAAACTGTTGCGTAACAAAATTGACTGTCCCGATTTACTTAGCCTAATTAGATTTCGTGCGCCTGCTAGATATCCTAGGAAAAGTATAACACCTCTGTGCCCGCCATATCGAAGGTCTGTACTGGGTGCAAACTCTCCAATTCCAAGGTTATGCAAGATCCTCAATGGCTATAGTGACTTATTAGATATACACCATTCCAGTGTAAGTGCAGTTCATAAAGTCATTTTATTGAGTAATCATACGACACGCTTGTAGGGATATTGCTGTTTACATTTTGATATATGTACATTTTGATATATATATATTTTTTTTTATACTATATTTTTTATACTATATTTTTCTTCTCTACAATAAAATCCATTGTAAAATTTAGAATGTATTGTAACATCTAGAAACTATTATTAGTTAATTATTAATAATTGTGCAATTTAATTGAATCATTTTTTATGTCGGTTGTTTATTTCTGTTATATGTACATATGTTTGTTTTAATTTATTTTTGTTTTAATGATTATGTCTTGTGTTTGTTAATGGAATTGGATATTTGGATATTTTTAAAGTTTATTACCACCACAGTTTCACTTTGTTTAGTAATTCATTAATATAATTTAATTTAATTTACTACTAATTTAATTTAATTTTTCATAATCGCATTGTATTCACATTTGTATTAAGAATAATTTTTAACCTAATAATTTAACGACTTTACCACTGCTTTCTGTGCTAGCGGTGTTAACCTATAATTAATTGTTGCGCCCGCAATTGTATCCAACTATTATTATTAAGTTGCTAGTGTACTGGTGTAAACAGTTGTTGGTTAACCTGAACAAAATAAATAAATAAATAAATAAACATGACTTGTTCATAAATATTCCTATATGACAGATCTCAGCAGTCACCCCTTTCTATAATGTGATACACAGAATATTTTTATCGTATTTCGTTTACCATTGCCGGTATTAGAGAATCCAATACTGCAAGCGCGGGGTCCCGCGATTGAGGATCCCGCGCTTTTGCTGCGGGATCGGATATGCCGGATAAAAAAACTTTACAAGAAACTCGTGACATTTTTTATAGAATTTGTCTGATTTTTTTTTATTTACTTTTATTATCTACTTTATTATCTACATTTATCTACTTTTATTTAGTTGTTTAGAAGTGGTAATATTATATAATCTGTATATAAAATAGTACATTGTTACACTAGGGGTGAAAGTAACTCATTTTGTCCCGAGAAGGAGTTGGCGGCCGAGCGGAGCGAGGTCGCTAATACTCTGAAAGTTATACCCATTTAACTCCTCGAATTAGCGACCTCGCTGCGCTCGCCCGCCAACTCCTTCTCGGGACGAAATGAGTTACTTTCACCCCTAGTGTAACAATGTACTATTTTTTTTTTTACTTTGCGGTTAATTAATTTTTGAATTGCTATTTTCCTTAATCAATGTCAGTTTTGGTACTCTATTCCAGGGATTCCATAAAGCACTTGAATTTAATTTTCTAAAAGATGAAGGTTCATCATATACGAGTATTTTATTGTTCCCTAAAAGCAGCCGATTTCATATGAAAATCGTAAAGTACAATTACATTACAAATATTTTTATTGCGATTCGGAAAATCTTTGAAACTCGATTCGGGAATCAAACTTATTTACATAGGTAGGTAAAATAAAAAACTCGCGGTGTAAAAGTCCTACTCGACTTGACCGGAAGAAATTAAAAACCTCCACATCACCTGCGGGATTGCTAACTGCAATCCCGCAAACATGCGGGATCACGATTTTGTTGCGGGGTTGGATTCCCTAGCCGGTATCAACTGTACTAAGCTTCTGTGATTGTATATTTCATGATGCTATCCTTCTAAACAAGATTATTTCGCTCCAATACTACCTACACGGAAGGGATTTACTCAATCGGATGGCCACTGACAAAGTAAATAATAGATATGTTTCACTATCTTCGAACAGATCATGTTTTGATCTAATAATATTTTCTTAAGAAGGGATCCGTTACGCTGTACTGGTATGGATTTAGGCGTCCAATTATGAGTAAAGGTTTTTTTTTTAAGGTTCAGTTATTTAATGACTTCTCCCGTTCTAGGGCGGACCGTCAGGGTGTGTCAGACTTTTACTGACTAAAGCTACAACTATGTTCTTCTTTACTTTTTGCATCAGGACCATACAATGGCCCCAGTAAGCTTCGACCCTGTCGGGCCCCTGCGGCTGCTGACAACTCCTTGAGGCGCGCGTGGAACGCTACGAGCCGTCAGTCAGAGTCTGACACGCCCTCTCGCTCCACCCAGAGCAGAAGGAGTAATTTGATAACCAAAACTCAAAAAAAACTGTTAGCAGAGATAATTCAGAGTATGAAAACAGCGGAAGATATTTCAATTTTTTTTATTTTTTTTCTTCTTTTACAGCAACATCATCCATCGTCATAGAAGAGGTTCCAATACCAATCAGTTCAGATATTTCTTCCCATGTTGGAGCATCGATCATCAATACCAGATCAGACTCCAAATATGCGGCTTCCACTGAAAATAGTTGAGAAATAAGTTAGCCAAGGAGCAAAATTGTAAGTTGTAGATGTTATGTGTATATAGATGTTATAAGCTGCAACAGGTACGGCATAGCTGACAGATCTCCGGCGGGATCTCATGGTGAAATGGCCAGCGACTCGACAGTTGCTGACGCCATTTCAACCAACCCAGGTTGCGACCAACCCAGTGCTGGGCACGCCACAATTATGGCGGTAAGTCCCCTCTTTGAGGCGTGGCTGGCAAGCCCAAGTCGTCGACGGCGCGCGCTGTTCCCGCGCGCTGCATTTAGTTGTCAGCAACAGCAGGGACCCAGCTGGGTCGAAGCCTACTGGGACCAGGGTTAGTTTCGAAAGACAGCTTGAGCCCCGGTATGAAGGCTAGAAGGAACGGGGTGGGTTTTTTAGTCAGTAAGTCTGACACTATCTCCCGCTCCGCTCAAGCTAACCCCCGCTGGGTTATCATTGGATGATTTTCCCCACCATAAAAAAGCCTTCTCATATTAAAAAAAAATGTTTGCGTTTTAACGTAATTTATTGATTTACTTTAATGTGTTTTTATTATGGTCTGCAAAAAAGATACATAGTGAATCTAAAAGGTAATTTTTTTCAGGACATAAAGATGTGAGAAAAATGCGACCGGCAGCATTTTAACACGGGATCTATTCAAATACCTAGGTTTACAGAATGACCCGCGTTCTCCAAATTCTTTAAACGTAATGTACTACTAGATTCTTGACTGAAAATATACGATTTCCAGCTTTTTAATTTTTTTTTCCCCAACAGAATTTTTAGGCATTTTAGAAACTATATCACGCTTAGTGAAATATAACGCAAATATTACAAAAATAAAAGTTTATATGTAAGTGTGTATATTTGCAAAAGGTTGATCAAATTTGGGTCAATATCATCAGCATCATCATCATCATCATTTCACAAACTATGACAGATACATCAATGAAAGTTTTAATTGGAGTTTTGTTTCATTGTTATCTCTCAGAAAAACGCATAAAACAGGACGTCCGCAACTATGGTCAAATCCCACACTGTGCATCATCATTTCAGCCGAAAAACGTCCACTGTTAGACATAGACCTCCCCCAAGCGTCGCCACAACGACCGATCCTGTGCGTCTCGCATCTATCGGATTCTCACGACCCTTACCACGTCATCGGAACACCCAATTTAATAAATACAGTTACCCCAATATGTCTAAAACAAGTGTTTTTTTTATTCGTGTTTAGTTACTGTACTACCGATATTACTAGACATAACTTTGTATGAAACTGTTTATTGATTTAAAAGAGTGTCATTGAACGTTCTTCTCCATAGAGAATCTACGCTTTGGAACTTACGAATAGCTTCATTTTTTTTTGTGTCTGACTGACCTTCGGTTTAATTGAAGCAAATGCTACGATAAATGTTTTTCTTACTCGCCCGCATACTTCGAGTATAGCTTAAGGGCCAAGCGCCCTAGAGTGCCATAAAATAGTGATTTTCTGAGGCCTACTCCTCCGTAACGGCTGGGTCAATTGGTTTGAAAAAAATATATGTTTATTATAGATTCATGAACAATAATATCAACATTTGATTTTTTTGTGCAATTAATACTTTTGTCAAAAAAAAATATTTAGCAATTTCGCAACTTTTCGCAACTTTTCCCTATTCCTTTGAAACGGCTTGGACCTTTAGAAACATTTTTACACATAAAAATTGGGGGTAATTATTCTTCAAAGTGAACATTGCATATGTAAATCAATCAATATATCGCAGAGAAAATGGGTTTAAAGCGCTTTCCGGGCACTGCTGGCCGCAAATAAATGCACAGATTTGCGTACTGCCGCCTAGGCGAGTGCGAGAGTTGCGTTCACATAATTTCGGCCAGATGGTTCAAGGAACTATACGCCTTAAGTCACTCAGGATTATAGCAGCTTTCTATCGGTGAAAAAAAAAGAGATTATCTCCTACAAACAGAAAAAATAACAAAATAGCATATTTTACCTCTTTATAATATTAGTGTAGATTTTAAATGTTAATATTTCTTTTTACATTAATATTTTTTTTAACGTACGTAGATATTATATTCAATTTTTAAGTATTAAGACGCAGCGTTGGAAGGCCTCCCAAAAAGCGGACCAGTGACCTTTACCCCTAGCCAAGTTGCTAATCTGCAATAGTTAACGCTTGTAGAAAGCTTCAAATGTACGGGAATGACGTCGTCTTAACGCTCAGTCACGTGGTCAGAACAAAAGAATTGGCGGCAAGGTCAACTCGAAGGGTTCGGCGCAAGCGAAACGGTTATAACTTGGCTAAAGGGGGCTTATGAGTGACCTCACGGGAATCCGATGGACTGGTGAAGCACAGGACTGGACGTTAATGTGACACTTGGGAGAGTCCTATGTCCAACAGTGGACATCTGGAAATCGACAAACAACTCTTCCCGCTCTAGGTGAAGCGAGAGGGCGTGACAAACTTTTACTGAACAAAATCCACCCAATCTTCCTTCAGTTGCCCTTAGCGTTCCTTAAGCTCTTAATAAACTAGTGCGGCTCACCATCAACGATTGCATCACTGCTTACCATCAGGTGGGATATAAAAAAAAAAAACGGTCTCTCTAAGTCAACCAAAACTAGTTCTAACTGGTTACAAACAACACTAATTGATTTCCATTATATCGTTACGATTCCATTATAAGTTCATAATATCAACAGGCATTAAGATAACGCAGGTTATAAATATAATTAGGGTCAGGGACAACAAAACGTTGTCGGTAAAGTTTTTGAGTCATTTTCATTAATGATGTTCTGCTGAGAAAATGTCGGTTACCCGGTTACCTTTCTACATAACGAAATTTAAATGAAGAAAATCATTAAAACCATAAAAAAAGTACCTAGAAAAAAACTTCTTATTATTTTTCAAAAAAGACATAGACCATGTGCTTGAATAGCACATAGTATACTTTTAATCCCGAGAGTGTGTTCTCTTGGGATAATTTTCTGCTATCGCGCGGGCGAAGCCGCTGGCAACAGCTAGTATAGGGTATAGTTACTTTGTTTTCCATTAGTATGTGGATTTAAGACATCATCATCAGCCTTTTTAATGTTCCCACTGCTGGGACTCAGGACTCTTCCTTAAGAGAGGTAATGGGCCGTAAACCACCACGCGGGCCCAGTGCGGGTTGATGAATATCACATGTCTTCGAATTTTGGTTCTAGGACTGTTTGTAGGATGTTTTCCTTCACCGTTTTGAGAGTAGTGGTAATTAAATAAATCACACATAGTAATGCGCATACAACTCGTAAGTCGGAGCTATTACCACTGGCACAGCGATTGGAATTTAACACAATAAAATATTATTTTTTTGCAGTATTTGCCAGCAAATGTTTTGAGTCAGCGTTCTCGGCAAGCTTCGATGGGTACTAAGAAAAATTCTACAGTAAAATTCTCGGATTCTAAGTCCGCACCACTATACAGAGATGATTCCACATTTCATCATAATTTTTTTATTTTTTTTGAAAGGCCTGCGCTTGCCCAATATCGCACCTGATGGAAAGCGACGATGCGATCGATGAAGGGGCGCGATTACCTAGAATAAAGGGCCTATTACTCTACGCTGAATAACGCATGCGATATGCGATATTCAGACTCGTTTTATTTTTGTTCCCGAGTAAAACAGTCTGACCCCTATCACACTACGCAATACGTCGAACCATAGGCTAGATATATACGTCGAATCATAGACTAAAACGGTCTGAATAACGCGTAGTGAAATAGGCCTATTCACTCATATGATCCTGTTTAGACACGTGAAACACAAAACCTCACCAATTTTACTTAACAATACCCAACAGAAACCCATTTGGGAATCATTAAAACAGCCGCTAAACTACACTCGTTAAACTGCCGCCAAAAACTTCCCATGTCGCTATGTTCTCATTTATTTACCTGAATAAATATAATTAAAGTTAGTTGGTGGGTTTTTTTAAAATCCTTTTGATGTTGTGATCGCATTAAAAAGTAACTGGTTAACATGCTGGCTGGCTGATCGGTCGCATACACACTTGGGTATTTCAAATTTAGAATAAGATTTGAATTTGGTTCGTAAAATATCGAATAGGGTCCATACTTTTAGTTTTTTAAACTTAGAATAGGATATTTGATGGTACATTATTTTAATCCTCGCTTTTTGTATAGACCATAAAACAAGAACCGAAAGTATGAATATTCAAATAAATATTCGAAGTTTTTCTTTGTACACACGACGCCCCTGGGCATATCCACTCCTCCAACCTTAGAATATTATTCTAAGCCTCCAACCTACACTAAAATCCCTACAATATTCACAAGCACATATACCTCTCATTTGGTTAATATTATTAACAATTTTCTTCATTTTATCGAGCTCCTTTTCGATTGCAGCTTTAATATTATTGAAGAAATCGGGATCCGGCAGATCTTCCGCGGATTTACTTGCAGCTTCCATTTCTGAGAACAATTTTAGAAACAGTTCCAAGTGTAGGGATCCGGTTGTATTTTGATATCAACTACTCAAACTTATGTATTATTCAGTTAATTTCGAGGGCCTTGTTATCTGTGAATAATTGCCGGGACGAACACGGAATGTTGTCAAAACAAACGATCCTACAAATAAAACATTAGTCAGACCATTTACAAATTAAAATACGAACGTGAACGTGATTATGTTTAAATAAACACTAACAAAATCTGGAAATATTTTTCACAAAATATAAAAACTTTATTTGATTTTAACTCAGCGCCCTAAAAAGTTTGACAATCGGAAACGCAAACGGAGCGGGAAAATGTACGGAACTTTTTAAAATCAGAATTAGGTCAACGATTGCACGCGATCGTCGACAAACAGCCAGAAAGAGTTTTTAACACCGAAACTGTTCATACGAAATTTAATAACAGAGAGTTAAAATTATAACGTATTAAAAATAGAATACAGCATTAAATTTAATTTACTAAAGAATTTATTGTTTATACTAAAATAACAAGTGGTAAATGGCCTACTTATTTTAAAACAAGATTATAAAGTAAATAAATTCATCCCTTTAAATAACAATCTATTATTACATAATTTAGTAAACAGAATTATTTAATCAATGTCAGTTAATAATCTCTAAAATGTCGCCAACAAGAGGACTTTGTCTAAAACTTGGTAAGTATCCGTAATTACGGCTCTCAAAATAATTTTCTTGACAAGCATACTTCATTGTCAGTAGATTGTGTTATTACCCAGTTTATGTCGAAATAAAACAAGAGATAGATTACATTAAGAAATCAAATAGTCGCAAAGTTTAAATACGTCAGATCAATAAAAAAAAGATAACCAATTAAAAAGCTGTATTTTTTTTAAAGTCATTTAAAAGAGGCAATGACGACAAAGTCATACAGCCGACTATAGGACTTAAATATCGAATATTATGTTTGAAATCCATCACAATGCATGAAAACGATCAATTAGTGCAAACAGTCGAACAATGACGCCAATCATCTCGCTCGACTGAACTAAATCTGTTTTTGGATGAGTTTTGGTATGTCAGCCGCGTCACACGCCGAATGTCATTGGATTTATAAATACAATCAGCTCCAGAAATAGGTGGCTACAGGTTTTCCAGGCGTACCGACCTAAAATAAAGCAGCCTGGATTCGTTAACAATATAATTGTCTCCACTTGGTACGTGCATCGAACTAGTGAGCGTAAGAAGTTTGTTAGTGGGTTTTTATAAAGTAAATTGTGGCAATGGATGATGAGGATGTACAACAGTTTTCTTTGCGCTGGCACAATCATCAGGTAGGTGAGTAATATTTTATTTTATCAACACACCCACTACAGATGACCAGGTACACTTACAATTTTTTTCCTTGGACATATTTTTATCTTTTTTTTTCGCTTCAATCATAAAGCCTTTGCGTTTCGATTTGACCTTTTTTTTGTTATTAAGAATTTTAGTGATACGTAGTGTAAAATGAAACGGTGTTTTTTCTTTCGTTTATTTTAGTCGTGTTGTTTGAAGTTCTGTGTAGTTATTATATAGTTTAAATGCTTTATTAAATATTTAAATAAATGAAAAACTGTTTTGATGATATGATAATTGCTACTGTCATTTGAAGCTTCAAACTTTACTAGAAATCACGTAAAACTATTTTAATATCAATTGCAAAATTGTTTAATTTGGTTTTGGCGCTGAAATATAATTTATAAATGTAAATATTAGCACCCTTTGCTTAGCCTGAATGTATTATACCTTTGCCAGCGACACTAAGAAGAAGGTTACTAATAGATCACACGCACACCAATTAATCGACTATTGCTACAACTAACATCGATGTAAAATTAATAAGTTTAATTCAGTGCAGCAGCTTTTTGGTCGAAATCCGTCATTTACTTGGTATTTTAAATATGTTAGTTTTTAATAAAAAAATTTTTTTTTTATGTCTTTCTTGTGACATAAATAGTAAATAATTACTTTTACTAGGCAAAAAGTCCACTGACCTTGTCAAAATGTATCCTCAAAAAAATAGGGTTGGGCTCGTTCTTAATTCAAAATCCTGATTCAGATAAAGAACTAATTTTTTTTTTTTAATTTTATTCTCTTTGAAATGTAGACTTGCTAATACATACTACAACACACATTTTTAGTTTTTATTTATCTACTGTAATGCCAGCCATACATGCTAGTGTATACCTGATAGGTTTGCCTGTACATTTGAGTAGTACAGGTAAACCGGAACTTATATGTTCTGCCCTGGTAATCGATATAGCAGTAAGTCAAAAAAGGCGGTTTCGAGAAAACGGCGCGCAAATATTTTTGTTACAATTTTAGCGTTTGTGATAAAACTATACACTCGATTTTTATGTTCTATATGTCAAAAGAAAGGGAAAAATGTGTATTTTACAGTAAAATAATATTGTTCTATAATCTTTCTCGAAACCGCCTTTTTTGACTTACTGCTATATCGATTACCAGGGCAGTGTTGCACACCTGTGCAATTGTGCAGATTTCCATACAAGCTGACCTGACAGGTTATACCTACCTGTGTAGGCAAACCTGTCAAAAATTTATCCTAAAAATAGGGTTGGAATCGTTCTAAAATCAAAATATTTGATTCAATATCCCGATTTAAATAAAGAACTGATGCATACAAACTCACCTAATAGGTATAAGTGTGCAGGCAAACCTGTTAGGTATACCCTAGCGTGTGTGGGTACCTTTAGTCTCTTTGAAAGTCTTTTAAAACTACAACACACTTTTTTATTTTTCTATTGACTTTTATTATAGTGAATTCATAAAACGGCGGCGTTCATGCTGCTTTTGTCTTAATTTGTGTCTCAAACTGACGGTATCTGAAAGTTTAACGGTAAATAGCAAAGAAGTCACTGACGGATTTCCCAAAAAAAGCTGCTGCAAGTCAAAGAATTAAAATGGCAATTTTACTTAAACAGAACAGCTTGATAGGAGCCCTAGGTCGCATGTTGAGCACTGGAGCCCTGACTGACGTCACTCTCAGCGCCAGTGGGACCTCCGTGAAAGCGCATAGACTGGTGCTGGCATCTTGCAGCCAGTACTTCGCTCAGCTTTTTAAGGTGAGGATGATCTTAACATATATATCCATGACCACATCATCGCTTACCATCAGGTGAGATGGTTTTCAAATGCAAGCCTATCGATAATAAAAAAAAAAACTGCACCCCTAGCCAAGTTCCTAACCTGCGATAGTTAACGCTAGTAGAAAGCTTCAAATGTACGGGAATGACGTCATCTCAACGCTCAGTCACGTGGTCAGAACAAAAAATTCGGCGCGACGCGGCCAACTCGAAACGTTCGACGCAAGCGAAACGGTTTTAACTTGGCTAGGGGGGCTGGTATATTCAAAATAGGGTTGATAGAAAATAAAGCTAGAACTACATTAGTCCGCACATGTGTAACCCGCCTGATTTGTACGTAGAACGACGTCGCGTGGCGCGGATCTAGCGTAGCTCTACAAGTCTAGTTTCCATAAAAAAAATATGGAGACCGATGCGCCCAGATCGGCGTGTGTACTGTAACGGGGGAGACGCGAAATGAAAGGCTTTATTGTTAATTTGACTAATTATATTGTTAGGAGCCTTTAAATTGTTATTATATAAAATACAAATTCAATATTTTTCCTTGTTGACAATCATCTATCCAATTCGAATCTATTTTTTAAATACCATAAACCTTAAAAAGATCCACAATGTGGCCAGTTTTAACTACAATTAATATGTGACCTTTATAGACGTCACAGTATGCAGTGTAGTTCTGGCTTAATACATCTGATACCTTCAAGCTCGTATATTCCAACATTTATCTGTCACTTCTGAAGGGTTTTATCTGTCACCTGCCGCTGTGAGCACGGGGCGGAGAGCTGTAAGATCCAAAATATGTAAATTTGAAAGAAAGAAAGAAAGAAAATAACGTTTATTTGGCACACAGGTACACACAATGATATAAAAATTTATTGTAGTATGGAATCTTAAACTTAAAATATATCTACATTGTATGTCCCACGGCTGCAGCAAATAGGTCCAGTTCAGCATGATGCCAGGCCACTACGTAGCAGTTGCCTGACGCTGGTTTTCAACTGAACCTTGCTATGAGTCTACGGATGTTAATCAGTTGTTAGGTGTGAGATAAATAAATATATGTAGGCATAAATTAGTGTGTAGTAAATGATAAATAATAGGAAGGTGTTATGTGACAGATATATAAGAATCAGGAGAAAAAAAACACATACTAAGAATAAAAATAAGCTATCATGAAACAGGCCACGAGACGCTGCTCATAGCGAAAACGCGCGCGGTTACCGATGCTGCCCCGCTCGCCGCGCCGCGCTCCTCTTATAACGATCTACATGGTCAAAACGCGCGCGGTTACCGATGCTGCCCCGCTCGTCGCGCCGCGCGCCTCTTATAACGGTCTACATGGTATAAAGCACAAAATAGATAGGTACAGAAGACAATCTCATGTATGTACTTCACTTTTTATACCTACGTTCGGTGGACGCACACAAATGAGCGTTTGAGCCGGAATTGTTCGACGAGTGATCCGAGACGCGACCGAGACATCGTGTCTGTGTGCGATGTCTTTGTGTGCGTTGCTCGAGTCGCACTTTGTATGTAGATTGACTTCTGTGGTCAATGTATATATTTTGTATCTAAAGTGTGCCAGTGCTTGGTCGAAAGTTGGTTGGAGCGGGAGAAATAATTTGATTTGAGCAGATAAGCATCAACTACCTATTTTCCTGTTTCCTTCATCTTTTCTTTTATTGTTATGTATGTATAATTATCGGCACGGATCTTAAGTGCTCGGCGTCAGAGTGGGGATCGCTTTGCGCATTCCATACATTGGCAAGCCAATCGTCGTCGTTGTTAGATAAATGCAGCAAACGCAGGGAGCGAATACCGAGTGATGTCTGTGATGCAATGGCGAGGCGAGCCAATCACTGACATTCCCTGCCCTCGTGTCTCACGTCGCACCACTAAAGGGACCGAATATTTGACTTCTGCGCAACTTGAAGCCAGCGCTCAAGATCCGTGCCGATAACTATACTACATAAATTGTTTAAAATATATTATTATTATTATATCTAGCACGTACTGTCCCACTGCTGGGCAAAGGCCTTCCTCCACTCCCTCCAATGTTCCCACCTCTTTCCAATTCCCAAGGAAAACATCCAAGTCGTCCCGCCATCTCCTTCAAAATTCTGCTGACTTATTGACAGACATGTTTACCATCACATCCCACGTAAGAAAAGAACTGCCGTAAGCTATTTTTCTAACTCGGAAATAATAAATAGCCCGTGACATGAATCGATTATGTACCTCTAAGTATACAAAAAAAGATTTTTTTTCTGAAAACACCATCAAAATTGGTTATCAAATGAAAAAGCAATTTAATTATAGGTACGAAGATGAGTGCGGGCGTGATGGGAACATATTTTTTATCTTATAACTAGTGCTTGACTGCGATTCCACCTGATAGTAAGCATAGGTGGATATCATGTCTTCGGTGGATTCATTTTTAGTTCTAGGACATGCCGGTTTCCTAACGATGTTTTCCTTCACCGTTTTGAGAGTAGTGGTGATGAAATAACTAACACAAAGTAATGCTCCTGGCTGGGTTTGATAGAACTCGCGATCTACTACTTGCAAGTTGCGGTCGTCAGTATAATGTTTATTTATTTATCCTCACATTGGAGCGCCTTATAAAAATTACACCAATGGAGCATAGTTAGAATCTGCTACTTTCTAACATCATGTGCGCCGACGTGGTAGTAATCAAAGGAGGCGGCGTAGCGCGGTGGTGGGTCACGAACGTTCGCTTACGCAGCATCAAGCCAGCAATCCTCTAGGATTCCATGTCTCATATCGAACACATTTTTTAATTTTTAGTTTTTTAATTGTTTATTATTCATTATTATTTATTATAATCTTTATTGTACACCAAATAAACAAAAATACAGGACAAACATTTAAAAGAATAAGTGCACAATGGGCGGTCTTATCGCACAGGGCGATCTCTTACAGACAACCTTTGGATGGACTAAGAGAAAGGAGATAGATTTAGGGTTTTCAGTGTACAAACAAGATACATTAACACATACATACATACAATACAAAAAATATACTAATAAATAATTATTAATTCATTAAACCCCAAGCGTCAATTGTCTCTCTATTGTGTCTGTGATTTCCATGATTGAAAGGTTAAATTATTTATTAAAACTTCATGCAACACATAGGTACAAAGGCGGACTTAAAGCCTTGGGCATTCTCTACCAGTCAATCTAGTGTGGTGAAGAGAAAACATGGCAGGTGCATAAAAAAGAATGGGTTGTTAAAAAAAAAAAAAATATTAGAGAGTTTTTTATAGTGAAATTTTATCTTGACGGTGGACCATAGCTGAGACCTAGACCATACTAATGTTTATTTATTTATTTTGTTCAGGTTAACCAACAACTGTTTACACCAGTACACTAGCAACTTAATAATAATAGTTGGATACAATTGCGGGCGCAACAATTAATTATAGGTTAACACCATGTTGGTATTGCCTTATAGATCATCAGTGATCGTTGATACTTGATTCTTCTTTAAAACCTTTTCCAGGAAGTGGAAGCTGAGAACAACACACTAGTCGTGGTGCTCGGTTGCGACGTGACGGAACTGCGGCTCCTGCTGACGTTCATGTACACCGGGGAAGTGACAGCCTCCAAGAAGATCCTGCCCTCGTTGCTGCGGCTCGCGCAGACCTTGAAGGTTTCAGGTCTCACTGATGCCGATACGGTGAGAAATTAAAGAACTTTTTCATGCAGCTGTTGGTGTATCTACAGTTCCATTTTTAGAGGGGGTTGGGTTGCTTCACGTTGAATTCCGATCCGATTTTTTTTAAAGCCGCTGCCAACATAATGTATACAGCTTTAAAGAGAGTTACTCACCTGGTGTCTGTTTGTTTGCGCAACCAATTTGGTGGCGCGATCAGCTCGGACGCCAGTCCGGTCGCCAGTAATGCCCGGGCCCAC
Source organism: Mythimna albipuncta (assembly GCA_929112965.1). Classification (NCBI taxonomy): domain Eukaryota; kingdom Metazoa; phylum Arthropoda; class Insecta; order Lepidoptera; family Noctuidae; genus Mythimna; species Mythimna albipuncta. Next base: position 17,189,557 of record OV815979.1, on the reverse strand, counting down.
CAAAGACTATGTTTAAGATTCAGTTGAAAACCAGCGTCAGACAACTACCCGTAGTAGTCTGGCATTTCGCTGAACTGGACCTTTTTTGGCGCAAACGTATGACACACAATGTTACTTTTTATTTATTTTTTTTTTATTTTTTGTTTGGTGTTTGTCTTAATTTTTTTTTTGTCTACAATGTTTTTTTTTGCGCCAAAATAAATACTTTCTTTTCTTTTCTTTTCTTTCTATGTATATGAAAATCTATTGGCTATATTTCACCATGACTTCATGTCCGCGCAATTGGTCACGCCACCATGGTGTCTTGAAAGATAGCCCTTTAACTCATTATAGGTCGAGTTGTAGGTTGCGGGTTTGAACCTAGCCAGGCGCATTACTTTGTGCAATTTATTTCATCTTCACTGCTTTCAATACGGTGAAGGAAAATATCGTAAGGAAACCGGCATGTCCTAGAACCAAAATTTAAAGACACGTGACATTCACCAACCCGCACTGGGCCCGAGTGGTGGATTACGGTCCATTCGCACTCCTAGAGAGTGAGTCCCAGCAGTGGGATGATTATGATGAACTCATTATAATCTTCTTAACACTCAATATATCTTCTTGAATTCCAGAATTCAACACTAACACCGACGGAACCCGAACTGACCCCCGACGAATTCAACACCCCTGTCAACCTACAGATTAAGAACGACCCGCAACAACCCCTGGTCATCAACGACAACTCCAGTTCCAGCTCCAAATTAAACTACGATGACATACTGTCACCAACGAACGAGAAAGACGGAAGCTACGTGTCTGATTTTATGGGAAAGAGTGAGAAGGATAGATTAAGTAAGCTAGACCAGATTGTGCAGAATTTATACAGCACGCACAAGATTGGAACGCCGCCCGCTGCGACACTGGTTAATTCTGGAGGTGAGTGAAACCATTTTTTGTTTGTGTTTATTTAGCACTAACTTTTGCCAGCGGCTTTGCCCGCATACATAATATATGCCTCGCCCACAAATGAGGCCATTTTAACCTTATTCATCTGTACTGTGGAGTAGCCCATAGCATTAGGATTAGGAACTAATTCAGGGAGTATGTTCTCTTGGTATAATTTCAACTGTCACGCGGACGCAGCCGCTTGTAGGAGCTAGTTTTGAACTCGTGTGTACTCAAGTAATTTTTTAATCAAGCTGCATTATTAAATAGATAAGTATTTAATAATGTAGACAAAGGCCCTAAACATAAGCCTAATTTAAATACTGAATCATAATAATATAATGTAGTTATCTACTTAACAACGTATTTTGATATTAACTGAACTTAGCCCAAAAAGTCCCAACTTCACATTATACTGTAAATAGATTGCAGTTTGTTATTCCATCAGTGAAATTAATTTGATTTAACAATATAGAGCAGTGGCCTCCAAACTACGGCCCGCGGCTAAAATCCGGCCCGCCATCGCCGGTGGCATCAATCCGGCCCGCGACAAGCTTAAGACTAGTGACAGCAATCCGGCCCACGACAGTCAATGTCATATTGTTGTTATTATTGTTGTGATAAGTTGAAGAAGAAATTATAGATATCATTCTGTGTTTTCTTCTTCTACTTATCACAGCTTCAATTTTCGTTGTGTCCGAATAGTCAGAGAAAAAAATATTATACGGTGTCAATTCGGACACTGGCCGAATGTATTGTGTCAGAATCGACAGCAACTCGATTTGAGGACCCAAAAATATACCTTCCTTTAGTTTAACCGCAGAAAGATTCGTAAATACTGAGCAGAGGTATTGAAAGGCAGACGAAACAAAGACCTCTATAACTCTGAATTGTAACGTGCTCTGAAAAAATTAAAAAATACTGTTTAATTACCTTATATAGCTTACAAAAATAATAAAGGCTTAATTTAAAGAACAAAATTGGAGTGATTTTTAATCGAGGTAGAAAAAATAGCCTACTGGAAGCCTTTCAAAAGTGTTCTTAAATTTTTTTCAGGCAATAAAAATTGATAATTATAAAAATACATAGAGGTAGTTGAAAATCTATTACAATATTATGAGCGTATGGGTATAAATGAACATAAGCGAGCGATAAGATCAAAAGTACAATTACCGGAACGGATCTTGAGCGCTCGGCGTCAGAGTGGGGATCGCTTTGCGCATTCCATACATTGGCGAGCCAATCGTTTTCATTGTTAGATACATGCAGCAACGCAGGGAACGAATCGGTAATGACGTCTATGACACGATGACGCAGTGAGCCAATCACTGACACTCCCCGCCCCCGCGTCTCACTTTGCACCGCTAAAGAGACCGAAGATTTGACTTCTGCGCAACTTGAAACAAGCGCTCAAGATCCGTGCCGGCAATTGTATGAAAATATTTTGATGCACGCCACTAGACGCCGCTCATAGTGCCCCACACCGATGCCTTCTGGTCGCCGCTAAGACCGTAGTCGTAAGCAGGCCGTAAGATTTTAAAAATTGGTAACCCCTGACACAGAATTAGGGTTTTAAGAAGCTCTTTAGTGTCTCTAGATAACTTTGAAAGTTTTTAATTCACTTGTTGCTTGTAACACTTTTAATGAAGTTCATCAGCTGGGGAGTGGAATTTTAGTGTTAATCCTGAGACTTAATATGATCCAATCTAGCCTTAAGTATTTACTAGCTTTTTCCCGCGGCTTCGCCCACACACTGAAGTACCTACTGGTTCGATTGCTAAAATTTATTCACCGATAGAAAATGGCTTTATTCCTGAGTGACATAGGCTTTATTTTATGTACAATTGCCGAAACGGATCTTGAGCGATCGGCGTCAGAGTGGGGATCGCTTTGCGCATTCCATACATTAGCGAGCCAATCGTTTTCGTTGTTAGATACATGCAGCAACGCAGGCAACGAATCACGAGTGACGTCTATGACACGATGGCGCGGCGAGCCCATCACTGACACTCCCCATCTCCGCGTCTCACTTTGCACCACTACAGAAACCGAATATTTGACTTCTAAGCAACTTGAAGCCAGCGCTCAAGATCCGTGACGGTAATTGTAACACAACAACACATTTTATAACTATTCTAAACCTCAGTTACAGAGCCACCAGAAGCCTACGACAGAAAATGGCGCATGAACAGCTCAGTGTGTACGATTTGCAACAAACGCCTATCAAACCAGTACAACTTACGGGTGCACATGGAGACTCACGCGGGCAGGAGGCACGCGTGCAGGGCCTGTTCTCACGTCTCCAGGTCCCGGGACGCGCTGAGGAAGCACGTGGCTTACAGACACGCGCCACCGCAGCATAGGACGGGACGAGGGGATTTGTGAACTGTGTGGTAACAAGAAAACCTGTGGGGTTTGGCAAATGACTTTTCAATACACTTTCTCGTAAATCCGCTCTTATATCGCTTCTAGGCACACAATTTACGTTTTTTTTGCACTAGTGCGGAAAAGTACTCGAGCTCACCCCTGCCACAATGTTATTATGATCATAACAGACAGGGCACGCGTCGACCCCCACCAGACGCGCGTCAACCCTCTTTTATATCTACGTAAGTGTATTGGAAAAGATATAAGTGCCTACGTGGAAATTTGCCAATGCAGCACTACTCCATAACACCCTCGCCTATAACGGCTCGTGCGAATTCCACCTCGGTACTAATTCAGTTAGCGTTCCTACCAAACGCTAAATACAAAATGTACCTATACAAGGTGTAAGGGACAGCCCACCACAAACTTTAAGGGCTTGCTCAGTAGACGAAACTGAACAACGTCACAAAACTTTTTTCAGGAAACGAAAAAAAAAATCGGCTTCCCCATATGAATTGTCCAATCAAGTTTATCATTTTCTATGGTGAGGCTGACTTTTTTTTCGTTTACTGAAAAAAAACTTTGTGGAAGGTTGTTCAGTTTCGTCTACTGAGCCAGCCCTTAAAGTTTGTGGAGGGCTGTCCTTTACACCTTTTATAGCAATGCCATTACCTGTCACGTGACTTCTCCGCAGATAATGTCATTGTCATACATTTGTATCTAGCGTTTGGCGGTAACGCTAACAGAAAACTCATTTGTCTAACCCCACAGGTGCAGTGCTATTCTGTAAAGATTACGTCGATATTGGAACTGTGTCAAAGATAAATTAACGACGATTTTAAACATATTGGTATGAAAGAAAGACAACAGAAAGAAAACACGATTAGCTAAATGAGTCATTCAAAAATGTTATAAACCTTTGCAATTTTTTTCTTAACAGAAGTATAAAATGCACTACAGAATACCACTAGTGGTCGACCATAATAAGACGGAAAATGAAAACCGAAATTGATTTCCTATTTTCTGTCATTACGGCAAACAGTAGCCCACTAGTCTATTATCACACGCGACCGGTTGGGGGGCGCAAGCAGGCGCGCAGCAAATACGTCGCGAACACGCCGCGGCTGCACAGCGAAGACGTCGCGGACGCGTGTAAATTCGCAACATTTTCAACTCGTGTTTGTAGCAAGTTAACGGCATAAAATACACTCAGTAACTAAATGGATTCCGACGAGGAGACACTGCTGTTGGTTTTGTGTACTTCGAAGATACCGGAGGCCAGTATCTTGTTAGAGTCTGTGCGGAAAGTAAACCATCGTGGGATTTGAGGGCGCTGCTGTAGATAAATATCGTTTTTGTTGTGTAAGCAACATTGTGACGTCATTATAGTGCGACTTACGTTAAATCTTGATATTTTGAAACTCAGTTAGACTAGCTTCTTCCAGCGGCTTCACCCTATAATAAAAATTATCCTATTGGCTGAATTTGCTGACCTAACGAAACTGCAAAGTTATTGCTTATGTGCTATATTATTACAATGTATATGATTAAGTTCATCTGTCTAGTAGTTTTTGCACGACACATCCATATATACGAGTACCTTCATCCATCTTCACAAACTTTCGCATTTATAATATTAGTAGCCTATTTATTAAACTTGCTCACGTGATGAAACTTATAAAAAAAATAGGTTATAAGCTATATTATTGCAACGTTTATCATTAAACTCATCCGTTTATAAGTTTTTGCCTTATGAGTAACAAACCGTTAATTGTAGCGACACCTGGGGGAGGACTATGTAGAACAGTGGACGTCTTTCGATTGTAATGATGATGGACATTTAAATGCAAACAGGAATCGGTAAAGGAAAATAGCGTGAAGAAACTGCTGTACTGCCTATCTAGGTAGGTTCCACCAACGACCACTTACCCAGTTCCAACGAAAATGGTTCTATCACTTTGACTGGGATCGGTCTATTATCACTGACTAGAATATTGTAGCTAACAGCATGTTTATGTACTCCCTAGTTAAATATTAAGGTAAAAACGGGACACACTACCACTTTCTCGTTGTCTTCCTCAGTACATTTTTCCCTTTTGCTAATCAATGAAAAATATGAACTTAATGACTATGAAAATAAAATACACTTCAGAATTTGTAATGTTGCTTCGTAAAAAATCGTTGACCTAGAATCCTGAAAGGCATAAATAATAATACTAATAATAATAATATTCCACAACTATTACACAGCGCCGTCTAGTCCCAAGCTAAGCAGAGCTTGTGTTATGGGTACTAGACAACTGATAAACATACTTATGTATTCCTAAATACATACATATTATAGATAAATTACACCCAGACACAGAACAAATGATCGTGCTCATCACACAAACATTTGTCCTGGGTGGGAATCGAACCCACGACCTCCGGCATAGCAGTTAGGGTTACTAACCACTAGACCAACAGGCCAGTCAAATAAATCAAGGTCTTATAGAACAAGTACAGGGAAAAATCTTAAAAATTTAATTTGCAATTCGGAAAAATCTTCGTAACACAATTCGGGAATTGATTTCATAGGTAAATTTGTACAGAATCCTCAGTGTGCGAGTCTGACTCGCACTTGCCCTTTTTATTTTAGTTACTTCCTTCCTTACTCAAGCCTGAAAAAAAATATTCTTAGTTAGTCGAAACGCGTTATAAATTTAAAGTATCAATACTCTTTATACTAGCCATCGAAAATATTGACCAAAACAAAATAAAGAAATATCGTCATGTTTAAATGAATTTCCGTTTAATTTATATATATTTGGAGATAACTGGGACAGGAGTTTACCTAGGAAGTCTAAAAAGATTAAAATAAAAGTGTTACGTACCAAAAAAACAGCATACCAATGTTTCCCAAGATCGTGACTTTGTTTTGATCAATTATGGTGTGATTTGCCATTTGTTATCTTTGGCAAAACTGTAATATATTAAATATTATTTTCCTTGCAGCTCGGTGAAATTTTTTATCACATTTCTGAAGATTTCAATTGAAAATTATAACAAAATAACATAATCAACAAACCGATGTCAACATTTTATGACGTTTTGCATTTGACGGATGGCTGGGTTGGGTTGCTACTTAAAATCTTTAATGTTGTTTTCACTTTACGCCACGACGGTTCTTTTATCGCACAGACTATACCAGCACGCTTAGCCAAGTTGTTATTCTGCAATCGTTAACGCTGTAGAAAAGTGATAAAACGTATGGGAATAACGTTATTTCGACGTAAAGTTGCGTGGTCGGTATAAACGAATAGAAAATTCGTAGCCAAGTTCACATCGTTCAAAATGATAGAATGAATTTCTACAACGTTAAACGCTACATCCTTTGATAAACAAACGCTACATTGTAGAATGAGCGGCCGACGAAGGTGCGTCAACATGGCTACCCACTTATCGTTTTCTACAATTGCTGACACCGAAGCGTTACCGATTGGAGAACGGAATTCGATACGATACGGTTGTAACTTGGCTAGGGGGGCTGATCTCGTTGCACGTCCGCGACAAATTCACTACACACGCGCGGCGTGTTCGCTGTGCAGCCGCGGCGTGTTCGCGACGTATTCGCTGTGCAGCCGCGTCGTGTTCGCGACGTATTAGCTGCGCGCCTGTTTCCGCCTCCCAACCTGTCGCGTATTCGTTGCGCAACCGCTCTCAAACCGCTAGTGTTATAACGCCCTTAGTCTCCGCACAGGAATCAATTTCACTTCTAATTTGATAAGCACCATAAAACAATGGATTGAGCGTTCCCTAACCACGTTTCTAGGGATAAAAAGGGCATCGTGTGGCCAAGTCTTTTTTTTTATAGAGGCGCGCCACAACCCGACACTGTGACTTTTCGTCACTACGACTTGTAAAAAGAAGGTTTCGGTCGCATACAATAAAGAAAGAAGTCAGATCCTTAATGTAACCTATTCTTTTCTCTCATATAAAAAAGGTTGGTGCGGGTAACAACTGTCACACGCACTATCCTATAGTAATCGTAGTGTAGTTTTACCTGTTTTTAAATATTGCAGCTATCCTTTTCTCTCATCTGCTCATATTTTCGGTCTGTTGTCATCCTACCCATGCTATGTAAAAAAGACCATAATCTATGTACTTCTGGTTCTACAATAATACATAGAGTGCGTCTACTGAAAGCGTAACCTGGAGTTTTTTTTTTAAATTAAATTGGCAACATTGTTTTGCCGAAAAAAATCACGTCAAAGTCTATGATCGCAATTGTCAGTTTTGTAAACAGATATTTATTTTTCAAGAATAATTGCTTTATTATGGGAAAAACAATAAACAGTAACGTGCGAAAACTGCTACACACTATGGTTAATAAGTTCAAACAAAAACAAGAAGAGAAAGAAGGTGTTTTCAATGAAAACCAACAATGTTTACATACGATTTCAGAATTTTTAAGTTAGTATGACGTTATAATCTTGATCCTTGTCGACTAATATTATTAGATAGTTATATTTAGGACATAATGATAATTTGTTTTTCTTATATTTTTAGATAATCTGACATATTGCGAATTTCATAATGGACAAAAACATCAAACAAAGAAGGCTTTTTGTGAATCGACTTAATCAAAAATACGTGCTAGTGAGTGAATGCGTTCAAAAGCAGTTGAGATGTAATGAAAGATTTGCCTCACTTTTTCTGATAGAGCATCAAAATCTTCAACTGAAGTTAAAATTGCGAAAGTGAAGGAAATAGTGACTGAAATCCTAGTTCAAGTTTGAGAGCTGTTGAACTTTTTGTGTCTCACGAGTCGATCCGTATCATTTGAAACAATCATTGGAGTATAAAACATGTTCCCACTTAACTAATTCCAAAAGATCTGAATTTTCTCTATGCTAAAACCAATCGATTCCAACCCAACAACCTTGAAACACATTAGTGTTGACGAGACTTGATGAAGTTGAAATCATGTTGACCATTTTATTTGACTATCGCGGTGTTGCGCACTTGGTATTCTTGCCAGAAGGCCAAATGGTAAATAAAGAATATTATTTGAATATTATATAGCGCCATTTTTTTTCCGATTTGAAAAATCATCCTATGACAACCCCCGCTCTTAGGCGGAGCGGGAGATAGTGTCAGACTCTTACTGCCTAAAAAACCCATCCCGTTCCTTCAAGCCTTCATACCGGGGCTCGAGCGACCTTTCGGAAAACCCTGACCCCAGTAGGCTTCGACCCAGCTGGGCCCCTGCTGTTGCTGACAACTCCTTGAGGCGCGCGGGAACAGTGCGCGCCGTTGTCGACTTGGGCTTGGTCCGGAAAGTTACCGGACGGCCGGACAGCGAGCTACCCATTGCTCACTGTCGGCAAGCCCGTGCCTACGGTGGCCGGAAATCGGGATCAGTATCCCGGCGCTGGCGGCGGCGGCGATAACGCCGTTGCCTGATGCTCGGAGCGAGAGGTCTCTGCTGCCGATCGCCCCCACGAGGGCAGGGCGATGATCCGCCCAAGCGGAGCACACCTCGACTGTGTGCTCTACCATGTCCTCCGGGCATTCCGCACAGTGGCGACACTCAGGCGTCACTTCCGCATGAATCCGATGTAGGTACCTCCCGAAAGAACCATGTCCGGTGAGGACCTGTGTCATGCGGAATGTAAGAACGCCGTGAGGTCTTACCAGCCACGCCATAATAGCGACATTTGAGAGAACAGATAAATTAAAATAATTTGGGATAAAAACCAACATTTTGTGTGTTATTGACCTTTACCATACACTCACCAAATAATTAAGTCTACACACATGTTTTTGACTAGGATTAACTATTATACAATTGTTATAAATACAAAAAAATACTCTAGTATCAAAACTTTTTTCTCCTACTATTTCAATAATACCACATTCAAAATTTTTGGTCGTAACCTCCTTTTCTCAGGTCACGCTTTCATTAGACGGACTCTACTTATTAATCTAATCTCTTTCAAGTTTAAAACAAAGATGGCTGACAATATTGCCTATAGGGTAGGCAAACTGCCAGTATCCCTAAGTTTGATTATATTATAATTAATAATGAACCTAACTTTAGATAAAAGTGAAAAACTGTTGAATACCCACCGACGGTATATTACCAAAGTAACACAAAAAAGACGTTTTTGTTACATTTTTGTGTTTTACACAATTTTATAGTTAGTGTAATGTTCTCAATTTCTTCAATGTTATTCACTTTGGAATAAAAATGGGCGTGGCGTAATAACAATTTTTTATAAGTTTCTTTCTAGCTACGCTCATAAATGACAATAATGGTTGTGAAACCATTTTCAACGGTGAATAACCTTTGCACGCAAGTGCTCTATGTAGAACAATTTTACAATGCTAGTTATTTTTACTCTGTATTTATTATCCATTTTAAAGATATTTATAGGAGTGTTGTGTATTATTGTTCAATTTATTTATATTATTCTGTGATACAAGGAGGTAACGACAAACTTATACACACGTATATTTTTTTGGCGCCAAAAGTCATGCGAAAACAAAATGGTGGTCAAATAAAAATGCAAGATGGGCACTAAATTAAAGATGAAGTTGTGTTGTTTGTTCGCTCCATGATAAATTGTTTTTTAGTTTTATTGTGCATGTCCCACAGATTAGATGTGATGGCATAAATTAAAATACATAAACTACAAATAAATAAACAATTATTTTCGGAGACTACATCAAAAATATTGGAGTGACATTTTGTTACAACCATGTTCTAGTCATGTTTATAGGCCATACGTTTATATTATTTAGCGTAAGCTAGTTTAAAAAAGACATTTTTATTTAAAAAAGACAATTTAGTTAATTCTTAATAAATATTTAAAAATTTTGTGTTTTTTTCTTTAATATTCTCTCTATTAAAATGCACTTCACACATGCTTCACACTAATATTAAAAAGATGAAAGTCTGTAAGTATAATATACGTTCCAAATAATATGGTCGATTGCCATGTTGTGACGTCACGTCATACTGTCAAATCGAAGAATTAATAGGGTGGGCAAAACAAAAAAAAATGACAAGTCTATTTACGAACTGTGAACGAAAAGTTTCAATTTTGCCCAATTTCTTGCGATTTGACAGTTAGACTTGACGTCACAACACTGCAATTTATCGTATGATTCTTATTAGAACGCATTGTACGTTTGTAACTTCATGCTCGAATGGCTGAACGGATTTCGATGAAACACGACCATGTGCTAGAACAGCATGTACAAATACGGGCACGGATAATGAGCGTTGGCTTCAAGTTGCGCAGAAGTCTAATATAGGGCCTCTTTAGTGGTGCGACGTGAGGCGCGGGGGCGGGGAGTGTCAGTGATTGGCTTGCCGCGAATTACGTCTTACACGCCACTCGTGATTTCTTCATAGCGCTTGCAGCACGTATCTCCCGACGACGACGATTGGCTCGCCAATTTATGAAATGCGCAAAGCGATCCCCACTCTAACGACGAGCGCTCAAGATCAATGCCAGTATTTGTAGGATACCTTTTATCCTGGGAGATTAAGGCAATTTTAATATTGAAGCGAGCGAAGCCGCTCGCTATAGCTAGGCGGGCTTACGTAAATAAAATACATTTTACAAGTGTATACAAGTTTATTTTATCATCTTATATCATACATCATTTTAGTAGAAATCGCGTAAAACTAAGAAAAAGTACATCAGAAATTAGTATAAAAATACTGTTTTGAAAACGTTTTTTGAACGTATTATTTGGAAAGATAACGTGAAACAGTAAAAAATCTATTCAGAAAATACATCAATATTACAATTACAAAAATTTTATTTGGTAGAAAGTCTAAAATTGAGATCCAGCCAAAAAAAAACTCATTTTATTTTTTACGAAATACGTTTAAATTTAAACATTTCTATGATACACAAATAATAAATTAGTTATAGGTATATTAGTGACCAATTATCATAATGATTAAACCCTTAGAACTTACATTGACAATAGGATTTTAGTTAAATTGTAAACGTCTTAATATTTCTAATACTGGACAATTTTATTAATATTTTACACCTTTTTTAACTCGGCACTCTGGAATAATGAGACGAAAAGTTTTACAAATTACGAAAACCGATTGCCTCCAAGCGGCAGAACACCGTGAGGGAGGTTGTTAAGTTTAACCCCTCGAGCGCCAGAGTTTAATGACCCGGAAAATTGCCGTGTTTACGTAAATCACCAATAAAAAAAATAAATAAATAAATAAAAAAAAATTGTTTTTTTCTAGAAAAAACAAATAATATAATAAATATGGAATAATATAATATAGAAACTAAAATTTTCGGCCAAATAAGTTTCGTACAGACGTGTGTACAAAACGAAAATTAAGTATTTTTCAAGGTCTACAAGTTTTACAGACGTATGTACAATCGGCGCTTGAGGGGTTAATATAGGGTAGCTATTAGTCTTTAGTGCGAACCATTATTATCTTGAGTCGGTACACAAAGTCAAAAAATGATCGTACATTGATATACCTCATCTACTGTAACGTTTTATAACTGCCACAAAACCGCACCTACCGCTTTTATGCACGCAATTTACTGGTTTTGCACTAGTGCGGAAACATTTGCACCGCAAGCACGCTTCTGCCACAGTTTACTAGTTATGTGTCAAAACGCCGTGCAACCACCACGAGTCGCGCGTCAACCCCCGCTTATTTATCTTCGTAGGTGTATTGAAAAATGTCGTTTGATAACTTATTAACTCCATAACACCCTTGCCTACGGCTCGGGCGCATGCCACTGCGGTCGCAATAACAATCTTTATCTCCACTTGTATCAAAATGTACCTACTATTGATACACCAATGGTTCGTTCTCTAATATTCTTTGCGACCCATTCTAGAGTGCCAAGTCAAGCTAATTAAAAAATAAGTTATTCTTTCCAAATAATTTAAATATATAATTCTCACTAGGGCATGATAAATGCGATTTCACACCGTTAGTATGCAACGACGGGTATAAAAAGGACCATTCAGATCGCACCAAGTTCAATATAAAACAAAAATCACAATGCTCGCATAGAAATAGGACTGATTTGAAGGAGAAAATAATTTTTAGTCATATACAACATTAATTTAAGTATATACGGAACCTGAAACACGTATCTAGTATTTTTATGTAAAGAATCTATGTACAAAATTTCATAAATGTATCATGAAAAATCACAAAGTTATTAAGCTTGTTATGCCAGCAAAAATACATAGTCACCGGGCCATCCAGGCGATTGAGGGGTTGTTTTGCACTTGCACCTAGCTGTTAGGCTTCTAATTCGCGCTATGACCTGTGTTATACTTAGTGTTGATGGTATCCAACCTGTGACCTTTTTAAATATTTTTGGGAAAAAATATAACATGGTGTGAAAACTATTGGAATCAATTCAGTAGCCTGATTCACGTAAAATCAAACAAGCCAAATATCGTCGAAGTTTTATAGTCGTTCGATCGAAGTCCTATCGAAAAGCGGTATTCATAGGGATTGGATAGAACGACAACTCAGCTGGCTCGAAACTAAACGATCTATCGACGACTTATTTCCAGTTATAATTTATATAAGTATTCTACCAACATAATGTAACACAGATTTTTTTTTAAATCGTTTCTTTGGCCAAACGACTTTAAAATCGGTTTCTTTCAAACTCGATTGATGGATGTGAATACGGAAAAGGTCTTAACGACTAAATCGCTACGATATCGTTACAGTTTTGATTACGTGAATCGGCCTACAGTTACTGAGCTGAACAAACTATATTCAGGTTTCGCATAAACTAAAAATAATGCTGTATATTACGTAATCACAATTTTCACTCTTATTCAATTCAATTGACCCTGACTATTTTTATTTTGATCAATCATCTAAAATCGATAGATCAATCGATGTATAATGCGTTCCAAATGAGAATAGGATCGCCCACCATGTTATGACGTCACGATTTACTGTCAAATCGAGGATAGAAATTTTTAAATATTAATTAATTTACGAAAAATTTAATTTATTAATGAACTGTGAACGAAAAAAGTTTAATCAGAATCCAGTTCTTCAATTTTAATCATCTCCGAGTTCTTCAATTTTGCCAAAATTTATTTGATTGACAGTACTAGGAGTCGTCAAAACATAGGAATCGGTCCTATTCTCATTTGGAACGCGTAGTAGTATCGATGATTCTGTCTAGGTGAATGGTGAAATGGTAGTGGTCGGTTCACAACTGATGATTTATTTATTAAGCATATAGCAAGCCAACAATCTACAAACTAAAAAAATATATTACAAACATTAATCATAGGTCATGCTGTTGAGTTTTACAGGTAAACCGCAGTGTGTATGTTGCACAACTGTGCAGGTTTCCGCACAAGCTTACCTGACTGGGATAACTGTGTAGGCAAACCTGTCAGGAACACCCGTGTAAGGCTACCTTTAGCGAACAGTGAGCAGCGAGCCAGCGTGCGAACGTTATCGATCTTATTGAATATGATATGATCATCATCATACAACTATTACAACATACAACGAATGATCAGTGTTTGCAGCGAATTATTGTTCCCCATAGTTTGCCAGTCGACAACGTTAGTGATAACATGACGAGTGACAGGACAGAATGGAAGAAAAAACGTGTTGCGCCGACCCTAAATAAAACGGGACAAGGGCAGGAAGATGATGCCAGTTTGTCAGTCAATAGAGAGCAAATATCGATCAGTCAGCTCGAATCAAATAACGATCATGTGATTTCAACTTATAAATCTTTTCACTATGAATGCCGGATATAAGACTAGATATAAATGCAGGATATTTTACTATCTTACTTTGTTTTAATAAATAATTAGCATCCATATTGATCCTTTTATCTATGTTTGAATGTAGACGATAAAACAGTATTTAAAGATCATTTATAGTTTTTGTATTATGTATTTGCATGAATGTCAAAATATTTGGAGTTGGGTTTTTCTCAAACTATAGTGCGTTTCACGTAAGAATTCCCTTTGCCGCAATGTTGGCAATGCGGAAAAACAGTGTTACCTATATTTTTAGTAATGAAATTACTTAATATTAGAAAGATTAACTGATATTTCGTTACTTTTAACAACTGCCATTTCGATTGTCCTGCAATTCTTTCAAATACCGAAAACGCCACGCCACTATATCGTACCTCTTCACTAACCTTCCTTAACCTGCTTTTTTTTTTTAAATAAAATCCTATTCCCCTCACAATTCTTCATAAAGCGGTGAGACTACCGTTAAAATAGATTTTGTGTCGCATTTCGTGGAACAATTTTGCTAGAGTAGGCAACTCTTTTCTTTTTTTTTTTGACAGATGGAAGGCAACATTACGGCGAAGGGAATTCTTACAAGGAACGCACTATACAGTACAATTCACGAATGATGGCGGCCTTGAAGTTTGCGTAGAAGGCTGCGCAGTAACGTGTTTTAGGAACCAAATGGCGACGTGCGAGTGCGAGAAGAGTGTAGTATGCGCGAACGTTCGCAAAGGCTAACTTCACGGCCGCCATCATTCGTGAATTGTACTGTACTTTATCTTGAAAATTTGACATTCGAATAGGTTAGACACGTTCTTAATTCAAAATACCCGAATCAGAAACTAGCCCTTTAACATGTACCAATAATATTTTTTTAAACCAGTCCATAGTTCTAAATGCGAGCAACATCACTCATTGTTAGTAACAAAAATCTTATTTATTGTTAACTAACAGAGACAGTTCATAACTTAAGTGTAGTAAGCGAAATAAATACATTAGTATTCTCCTTATATATGCTAGATAATCTGAGTTATTTATAACTATTACACTCATTTGGGGGAATATTCTTTTATATAAATAATCTTGGTTTTTTGAATTTATTATAGGCACGCTATGATAACTTAAAATAATTAACCAACGTCAACACGTCCACACACACGTCACGACAACGAATTAACCGTATTTTATATTAAAATAGAGTAATCACTCTTTTTTTTTAAGTAATCATGAAGTTTCTTATCGGTCTTTTTTACATGTTTGTGAACGCACCCACGGTACAGGAGTTATTCCTAATGTGGAGCAAAGATAAAAAAATCGAAACGAATTTGATGTTATAATTCAACAGTTTTGAAAAGTAGTAAAGCAATCACGATTTGATGCATACTTTTCCATGCCTTTTATTTCCACTTGTGGGATACTTGTACAGTCAAAGAATATTCCCCCTCGTGCGTGTGTAGGAGGGTTTAAGCCTTGGGCACGGTCCACACGCGCGTGTTGGCGTCCTGCCCCACCGACACCACGGTCTCGTCGTCGAGCCACGCCAGCCCCGTGATCTGGCTCTGCGGGTGGGCGTCTGGAATCAACAGTAAAGAGGATTAGAATCTGAAATGTTTGCAGAGACACAGACGGCCTTCAATCCATAATTCGTAAAAACAGGGCTTTGTTGCTTAGCAGAGTGGGGAATAGTCGCAACTATATCTTGAGAGCGATGGCTGAGAGCTATACACAAAATATTACCCATATTGTGCGGAGGGTGATTAGGTCAGTCAGTAGGTGACATATTTTCCTGCCTAGTCATTGTTTTAATAATAAAAATGTATATCATTAACACTTCTATCATCGGACAAACCGACGCACGGCGAGTATCCACCCTTACGTTGTTGAAACATCTACGGTCCGGACTAAGCGTTTCGCTTCGTCATTTATACCGCGTACTTCGAAGGACTGGAACAGTCTGCCTGCTGCGGTCTTCCCGTCCGATTATAATTTGGGTGTCTTCAAGGCTAGAGTGAATAGGCTCTTAATAAACTAGTGCGCCTCACCATCAACGATTGCATCACTGCTTACCATCAGGCGGGATCGCAGTCAAGTACTAGTTTATAACAGATAAAAAAAAAAAAAAAAAAAAAAAACTAGAATATACATAGTCTAAGATCCGATTAAGAACGACCTTCACCGGCCTGTTTAATGGATGAAACGTATTTTATGATAAATTTAGTGTATTAAATAATATAACGCGGGTGGGTTGCCTAAGAAATTCCTGGCCAGACTATTATTAATTACAAATTGAAAATTTACTTTTTTTTTAGAAAAATGTTTTTATATTTTTTTGCAGACAACACTATAACATCGTATTCGTAATGAAACAGCGTTTATTTTGATATAGAATTTGTTGTATATCAAAATAAACACACCCGTTTATATATACCTGTTTATACCTGGCAACCCATAGTTATACCAGGAAACAAATAGGCAACCCAACGTTTTTATGTTCTAAAGGCTTCACTCTTTCGGTTAGTATTAAATTTATTCGTTAAACACATAGGTGAATTTTTCAAAAAAAAAAAAAAAAATTGTTTGGCCAGGAATTGTTCAGGCAACCCACCCGCGTTATATTATTTAATATACTAAATTTATCATAAAATACGTTTCATCCATTAACCCGTTGTATGTCGGGAACGCGGATCCACCCGGACACAATAACTTTTTAATTGTGTCTCTAATTACAGTACGCCGGTGAAGCTGTTGGCAGAAACGAGTTAAAAATGTAGTTACTTTTGATGTAGGTGTGCTTGTTGGGCGCGTCCACGCTCCAGATGATAATGGTGGTGTCGAGCGAGCCCGACGCGATGCGCTTGGAGTCCGGGCTCCACGCCACGCAGTTCACGCGCGCCGTGTGGAAACCCCATTCTTTATTATGGGCCAGCTGAGGAGCAAAATGTACATTTTTATTTCGCGCTTTATTTTTTTTTTAAGTACAACCAACAACGTGTGTACCATTAAGCAACCGGCGACGGATGAATTTCCATACAAACGTAATACCACGCTCATTTGCACTTGGAGCATATTTCCAACGTATTATGATGATATTCGGTTATAGACAATATTTATCTTGGTTCCTACGTCGAGAATATTAGAAATATTGATATTTTTAATACAGGAAAATCCAAATGGTATGATTTGCCATTTACGCTGTAAAAAAGTGCGAAATACAATTCGCTTAAATATCTTTTTGTTTTTTTTTTTTAAAAAAAAGAAAGACGTAGGAAACTAGATAAATATTGTCTAAAACCGAATATCATCATAATATGTTGGAAATATGCTCCAACTGCAAATGAGCGTGGTATTACGTTTGTGTGGAAATTCATCTGTCGCCGGCCCCTTAAGCTAGAACTTCATTAGAACGACGCACTCGTGTAACACGCCTGTAGCCCGATTCACGTAATGAAAACCGTAACGATATCGTAGCGATTTAGTCGTTTAAACCATTTCCGTATTCACATCCATCAATCAAATTTGAACGACACCGATTTTAAAGTCGTCTGAAACTCGTCGATTAAAAAAGGAATCTGTATTCAATTATCCTGGTATATAAAATACTTATTAATATAACTGGAAATAAGTCGATAGATCGTGAATACCGTCTTTGGATAGGACTTCGATCGAACGACTATAAAACTTCAACGATATTTGGCTTGTTTGATTTTACGTAAATCAGGCTACAAGTTTAGAACAACGTCGCACGGCGTGTACCGTGTAGCTCTACTAGTCTACTTTCTATATAAAATGTATGGGTGCGTCAGACCCAGATTGGCGTGTATGGCACAAATGTTAGCAGTGTAGTTCTACCTTTATACATACCGAAAATACAATATTCTTACATTTTAGACAGAGCGGCACCGACCCTAGTTCGACCGCCGAGCGTAGGTATGAAAAGTGAAGTACATACATATGACTGACTTCTGTATATATCTGTTTTGTGGCAGCAGCATGTTACGCTCCACTCGGTGCAGCACCGAACTAGTTACAGGCTTATATCCTATGCTATAAGGTTGACAATTGGTTGACAGTGAAGTGTCGTTAACGTATTAGTAGTTCGTAGTAACGTAGTTCAGGGGGTTGGGTCAGTTATACTCTGTGCCTTTATATCTATCACAGAAAAATAGTCATATTTTTTTTGTAATATTCCTAAAATGAAATTATAATGGTGAGAAATACACTATTTTTATTTATTTTACTAGCTTTAGCCCGCGGCTTCGCTCCCGCTCAAACCTATACTACCGTACGCTACCCTAATTTTCCTTTTTTTTTTCCATAAGAACCTTCTCCTCACAATAACAAATACAACACAAAAAGAATTAGCGAAATTGATTCAGCTGTTTTCGACATTTGTGCTTAGGAACACATTTAGCGATTATTTTTAATAATATTATAGATAACTTACCTTGTACTCATCAGTGGAGTAGAGTATGAGCTTCCTGTTGGCGTCGCTGGCCACCAGGTAGCGCGAGTCGGGGCTGAAGCGCACGTCCGTGACGGCGCCGAGGTGCTCCAGCGTCACGCCGGGAGTCAGGGTGCGGACGTCCAGGGTGTATAGGTGGACTTTGTTGTCGGCTCCTGGAAAAATGGCAGAATAAATATAGCTTCTGCATCTGTATAAAAAAGTCTATCCTATGAGCTATTCTAAACCATAACCTACCCGTGTGCTAAATTTAATTTAATTACAATATTAGCAAAGTGCGAGTCGCATTCACACACACAACAAAAACCGAAGACAAAATAACGTTTCTGTATGTATTCTACGCTCCGTGTTCCGAGTCACGATAAAATCGATGTTAACGCGCCAACAGCCATTCCTTGTAAATGCGCTAAGAGACGTTTTCGTGACTTGGAACGCAGGGATGGTTTTAGTCTAGAACGGACAGCAGACTTAGATGAGGCACTATTATCTCGCTACCACCCTTCGTTTAAGAAACCCCAACAACGGAAAAAATGCACTTTTGCCTTACGACCTTTTTTCAAGGTGAGAAAATCATCTAATGACAACCCCCGCTCTTGGGCGGAGCGGGAAATAGTGGCAGATTCTTACTGACTAAAAACCCACCCCGTTCCTTCAAGCCTTAATACCGAGGCTCGAGCTATCTTTCGAAACTAACCCCGGCCCCAGTAAGCTTCGACCCAGCTGGGCCCCTGCTGTTGCTGACAACTCCTTGAGGTGCCTTACGACCTCGAGTAGAAAGCATCAATAATACAAGCTGACTCACCTCCAACAGCGACGTGCCTGGAGTTGGTGTCGATACTGACGCACGTGGGCTCGTATGACAGCGGAAGGCTCGACTGCTTGCTACTGCCGATGATCACCGCCAACTGTACATGAAGAAAACATAGCTTAATACTTCTTAACAACGTAACTTTTAGCAGTTTAAGTTTGATGCATCGTGGAGAAAGGGTTAGTCAGCTAGTGTAACCGAGTGCTAGTTGTCCAGAGTTTAGAGTCGCTGTACGACATTTTTAGGCGATTATCGCACAGCCACGAACCACGCAGCGTAGCACGTGAATGCGTGTTTTAACGTTGCTTGTATGTATCTCCGTTTGTATAGAAAACACGCACCGTCCAATATACAGAAAATGCATTCGCGCGCGTTCATGCACATGCGCGCCTACATTTGACACGCACGTGGGGGCAGCACTGAGTCACGTAGTGCCGTGCGAGATTTTGCATGCAATGAGTTAACATGCAGCGTAATGCGTGGCAGTGTGATAATCCCCTTAATACCGCTTGGGGAGGCTCCTTAACCCTTTGTGTTCCTTAAATTTTTGTCAGTCTGTCTGTTTGTTCCGGCTAATCTCTGAAATGGTTGGACCGATTTTGACGGGTATTTATTTATTTATTTAATTAACTACAACGGTTAAACAACCAATTACAGTAATTAAACAAAGAGTAAAAGTATAAACATTTAAACAACACGTACATCAATTCCTCTCACAGTACTTCTGACATGCCAATAAAATCATCTTCCATTCATCCGCAAACAAATCGTTTGTTGGATAAGAATCCAAGAGATCATTTAGTGCAGCCAAAGTGCGAGGTATTGGAGACTGAGAACGGGCAACAGTGCGACACTGAGTATACAGCGCGACACTCGTATATAACAGCGCGACACTGGTATATTAGTGGCAGGTAGCTGATGTAATATGGAGGCTAACTTAGGCTACTTTTATTTTAGAAAAAAAATCGAAATCCTGTAGTCCATGCGAACGAATTCGCGGGCACAGCTAGTACATAATATAATGTCTGTGTGTATACTAAGACTGTCACTAACCTCCTTGACAGTAGCGACGATGGTGGTATCATCTTCGATGATGTGGTCCATAGCGCGAGGCTGGGAGCCCAGCGGTATCGACACATCAGTGTAAGTCGGTACCTCGCCTGAAAACACAGTATCACTGTTGAGAATTTTTTTCTAACAAACTAGTTATGAAACAGCACTATGGCATTTCGTTACAATATAGAAGTTTTTTTTTTTTTAACCCCATATACAAGGTATAAGGCACAGCCCTCCACAAACTTTAAGGGCTTGCTCAGTAGACGAAACTGAACAACCTTCCACAAGATTTTTTTTTTTTCAGGAAAAGAAAAAAAAAATCGGCCTCTCCATACAAATTGTCCAATCAAGTTTATCATTTTGTATGGGGAGGCTGATTTTTTTTATTCGTTTCCTGAAAAAAAGTTTTGTGGAAGGTTGTTCAGTTTCGTCTACTGGGCAAGCTCTTAAAGTTTGTGGTAGGTTGTCCCTTAAATCTTTTATTAATATCACAATTGAAATAAATAACGGGCCAGTTGATGCAGTTCCTACTCCTCGGTTGGTGACCGAGCCTGCTCTTTTACCCTTAATTTTATCTTTCTACAATAAAAATCAGGTTCTGGCTCTGAAAGGTTGTCAGACTTTTACTACTGTCTTGCTAAAACTCATCCATGTTCCTTCAGGTGCTCTTTGCTTTCTCTGGAAAGGAGGATTCATTCACGGTGACTCTTTCCAGCAATCCTTCAGCTTGCACCGGCTCTAACTGGCCTCGTCACTCGTACTGACATCTCTTTGAAGCCTTTATGGTGCATCTTTATCGAATGGCTCCAGAAACTTCGGAGGTTTTAGTCGGAAAGACTTTCATCATCCATGTAGATGATCACATAGTGTTGATATAATTTACCTTCGGCCTGAGGGGCAGCTCGCCGCAGCGTGTCGTCGATGCCGCACGTGAGTAAAGAGCCGTCCTTGCTGGCTCGCATGCCGTTGACTTGGTTGCCGTGACCTTGACCCAAGATGTGACGACCTTCACCTGGAAAATTAAAAATAACGCTAGTTATTCCTAGGTTACTTCACCGATGACCTGATTGGGGTCGCAAAAATTCGATGAATGCGAGACGCATAGGACTAAAAACCACCCGTGTTCCTTTAATTGCTCTTTGCATTCCAGTGCTATGGTATTATTACCGGCACGGATCTTGAACGCTGGCTTCAAACTGCGCAGAAGTCAAATATTCGGTCTCTTTAGAGGTACAAAGTGACACGCAGGGACGGAGAGTGTCAGTGATTGGCTCGCCGCGCCTTCGTGTCATAGACGTCACTCGTGATTCGTTCCCTGCCCTTGCTGCATGTATCTAACAACGATTGGCTCGCCAATGTATGGAATACGCAAAGCGAGCCCCACTCTGACGCCGAGCGCTCAAGATCCGTGTCGGTAATTGTAACTCTTTCGAAACATCCCGCAGGCCTGGCGGGACTCATCAACTCTGATGACTGACATCATCAACTCTACTGGACACTGTCAAATGTTGGTCTACTTGGATTTGACTTTTTACACCGTGTCATAAATAAGTGATTTGCATCCATACACTAAAATAAGGTTCAATCGAAAACCAGCGTCAGGAAGCTGCTTCGTAGTTGTCTGACATTATGCTGAACTGGACCCATTTGTTCAGCCGTGAGACACACAATTTTATTGTTTTCTAATTAATTTAAATATAGGTTTCTACATAAGTTGTTTCTTCATTGTGTGTGTGTCTGTGTGAAAATATTTTTTTTCTTTCTGAATGACTCCACTACTAAAATAATCATAACTAACGAACAGTAATATTTTAAAGACATTTTTATTTTATTTTTTTTTGTTTGTAAGTAATCTCTGAAAGCACTGCTCCGATAGTGAAAATTTTTTCACCGATAGGCTATATTTTATGTACCATAGCGGTCATTTCTGTCGGCTCACTCAAAAAATTTTCGCTTGAATCCTACGGCGCCGCGCCAAACCAAACCCTTTGAAGTTTTCGTTTCCAGTGCAAGCAAAAATGAACTTAGCGGTGGCCAGGCGGAAATGTATTTGATGGTACGTGGGCGAACAAAAGCTAGTTATTTTTAAACTAATACAAAATAAACTCACCAGTCTCAACATTCCAAGCAGTAATACAACCGTCATGGCTCGCTGTGTACACAGTATGCCTGTCCGGATGCAGCGCTAGGCAAGTGATGGGCTTGTTGTGACCCATCAGCACTTGCAAAGGTTTGTCCGGGTTCTCCACGTCCAAGTAGTTGATGACTCCTGAGAGGGACACGGAGAGGAGGTGCTTGCCTTGCCAGAGGCACGATACCTGTGGAAGATTTTTACATAGGGTTATTTGTGTCAACCCCTCACGACTATGTTACATCATAAACAACAACTTTTGTTCTATGACTTTTAAAAAAATATCGTATTTAAGTGGGGGAGTGGGATCGGGTGGCGGGGGTGCTTGATGCGCTTGTGTCGCGTCATGCAAATGTATTATTTATTTTTTATTTATATATGCTTTATAGCACATCATGTTTAAAAAAATGTAGGTAGGTATAGCAAAATACAGAGTTGAAATATCTTGGATAGAACAACGAAATCTTGAAGGTTTGTTTTTGGTAGATAAATGAATTATGTTTTGTTAGCAATACAGTCCTGGTAGGATGTTAGTGTTTTGCAAATAACCTTTATTTATTTATTAAAACTTGATCGCGAAATGGGATTTGGCAGCCCATTGTTAGTTCGCCGTGCCCTCGTGGGGGTGATTAGCGGCGGAGACCACTCGCTCCGGGCCTTGGTTGAGGCCATGGTCCGGAGCGAGGAGGAGTGGCAGGCGGTCGCCGACTTCTGCGAAGTAGTAATGCTCGCAAAGGAGGAGGCCGAACGGATCAGGCAACGGCGTTATCGCCGTCGCCGCCGCCAACGGGATACTGATCCCGATTTCCGGCCACCGTAGGCGCGGGCTTGCGGACAGTGAGCAATGGGTAGCTCGCTGTCCGGCCGTCCGGTAGCTGTCCGGACCAATCCCAAGTCGTCGACGGCGCGCACTGTTCCCGCGCGCCTTAAGGAGTTGTCAGCAACAGCAGGGTCGAAGCCTACTGGGGCCAGGGTTATCCGAAAGGGCGCTCGCACTATCTCCCGCTCCGCCCAAAAGCGGGGGTTGTCATTGGATGATTTTTCCTTTCGGAAAAAAGCCCATTGTAAGTATGTGTTTTATTTTATTTAGTATTTAGTTAATGAAGGGTGATCTGCCGATCTCCCTGAAGCGCAAGCTCATCGACATGTGTATCCTGCCCATCCTAACCTACGGTGCTCAGACCTGGTCTCTCACCGAACTACAAAAGTTTCGCCTTAGGGTTTGCCAGAGAGCTATGGAGCGCAGCATTTTGGGCGTAAAAAGAACAGACCGAATACGAAACGACACATTGCGCTCCATAACAGGTATCATAGACGTGGGCAAAAAGGCTGCCAGGCTCAAATGGGACTGGGCGGGTCATGTCTGCCGCATGCATAGGGACCGCTGGGCGAGCGTCGCCACACAGTGGGTGCCCATTGAAGTAAAGCGCCGTCGAGGTCGGCCTAGAAAGAGGTGGCGGGATGATCTGGACGCGTACCGTAAGGACTGGTTTGAGACGGCGCAGGAGAAGAAAGTTTGGAAAGACTTGGGGGAGGCCTTTGCCCAGCAGTGGGACAGCAACGGCTAGGTTAAAAAAAAAAAAAAAAGTATTTAGTTTCCTTTTGTGATTGTAATGGTGCAAAGTGTATTTGGTTTCAATAAAATATAAATAAATTTAGGTCTTCTTTGCAATCTTCTGGACTTTTTTATGGTAGGAAAATCAACTAATGACAACCCCCGCTCTTGGGCGGAGCGGGAAATATGTGTGCGTCGGTCTAATGTACTTTTAGCTTCAAAATTAATTAATTACATTCCACTTTTTTTTTTACTTGTAATATAACGTTGACAAATCTTTCACAATTCAAGCTGCACGTTTGTGGAATGCGTTACCTTTAGAAGTAAGGCGTGCTCAAACGCTACCAACATTTAAAAAAATGGTGAAGGAGCATTTCCCTTTCTCTTTGATATATTTTTCTTCTCCTGGTTCAACTATATATTTGATATTTATTAGTATTTTTTTTTTTTGTATTATTGTATGTATGTATTTGTGTTAATGTATCTTGTTAGTATTATATCTGATGTTGTGCACTGACAACCCTTAATTTATCTCCTTTCTCTCAGTCCATCCAAAGGTTGTCTGTAAGAGATCGCCCTGTGCGATAAGACCGCCCATTGTGTACTTATTCTTTTAAATGTTTGTCCTGTATTTTTGTTTATTTGGTGTACAATAAAAATTATAATAAATAAATAATAATGGACGAAGATCCGTCACACTGTTTGAACAAAGAAGTACCTGTTGGTTCTCGACAGCGTTGCCCATGTTGAAGAGTACAGTTCGCTGGCGGCTCTCCACGTCCCATATGGCGCAGGTTTTGTCTCCGGAGCACGACAGCAGCTGTTTGCCGTCGGGGGACCACGAGATGCCGTACACGCCGCCTTTGTGGGCCGGAGAACCGATCTGAAAATAGAGAAAATCGGAAACCCTTGATAAATATATCTTATCTTAATATATATAATAAATAACTAGCTGACCCGGCGAACTTCGTACCGCCTAATAGTTATCTTATATCTTTTAGCTAAGCTGTCTACTCTACCCAACTCTACCTTACTCTACCCTACTCTACTCTACTCTACCCTACTCTACCCTACTCTACCCTAATCTACCCTACTCTACCCTACTCTACCCTACTCTACCCTAATCTACACTACTCTACCCTACTCTACCCTATTCTACCCTACTCTACCCTACTCTACCCTACTCTACCCTACTCTACCCTACTCTACCCTACTCTACCCTACTCTACCCTAAATTGAAAATGTAGCTTATATGACACGTTCGTAGATTTACCATAGCAGCGCCATCTATTGATTACTTACTCAACCCAGTCGAAAGGTATCGACATCTGTTAGAATCATTTGGAGTTAACAGATAATTGTGACTGTCAAATAATAACAGACTAATAATTAGCAATAAATTAAAATTGTGACTATAATTTGAGATTTAAACTATCCTATCTCTCAAGTTGGATCATAGAATATTTATGTACATAGTTAGGTTTTAGTATAAATAGTTTATTTAGTATTTAAGTTTTTTATGTACGTATGTTTATTATAATAAATAAAGACTAATTTATTTATCAAAACGTTAGATGAACGAGTCCAATGACCTGCAGGTATTTAGTACGCAACGCTGACTACTACAGGTCATTGGACTGAAAGGAAATTGCCGTAACCGTAAGGGAACAGAATCTGATTTTTCAGAATATTAATAACCTGAAAGTGAATGAATAAAGAAAGAAATACTGTTGTGAGTATATTTTTCTCAGTTAAAAACTCAACATAGGTATTTAACTACTTTTTGAATCAATTGCCAAGTTTATATTTTCTTCAAAAGGTTTTTTTTTTTAAAAAAAAAGAGCTAGCTAGACAAAACGACTTAATAAACATTTCAGCAGATACTAGTAAAAATTTACCAACCTAACACTGGAGTATGGTAGACGGCCCATTCCCAGTCTAGAGGAAGCGTGAATCCCAACAGCGGGAACATTTTAAGGTTCATTATGCTATTGCTATTATGTTATAATAAAAACTGACCTCTCCTTTAAGTTCAGAAGTAGCACCATCGAACAAGAAGATCTTGCCGTCGAAGCCAGCCGACGCGAAGAGGCTCCCATCGGGACTGTAGCGGACTGCCTGAGCGAATCGTGTGTGCTCCTGTTGAACAAACGTCAAATTATCAGTACACAGTTACTAAGTTAGATCATATAATGGACTATACAAGGTAATAGTGGATCATGCACCAAATGTAAAGGCCTCTCCCAAGTGTCGCCAAAATGAACGATCCTGTGCGTCTCGCAACCTTCTCCAGGTCATCGGTCCACCTTGCAGGAGGCTTTCCAATGCTGCGTCTTCCGGTACGCGGCCACCACTCCAGAACGTTTCGGCCCCAACGGCCATCTGTTCTGGGAGCAATGTGCCCTGCCCATTGACACTTAAGTTTGGCAATTCTTCGTGCTATGTCGGCAATCTTAGTTCTCCCACGAATATCTTCATTTTTTATTCGATTACACAAGGAAACCCCGAGCATAGCCCTTTCCATTGCCCTTTGGCTGACTTTAAAACATCTGATGAGGCTGATTGTGAGCGACTACATTTTGGAGACATGTCATCACTGGCAACACGCACTGGTCATAGACTTTCCGTCTTGATACACCGACGGACAAAAAGATTAAAAAATATGGTAATTAAATAATAAAGAATACACTATTCACAAATATCTAACAATTTTTTTTTTATATGTATTGTTGATAGGTTCGCGCTTGACCGCTATCTCACTACGATGGAAAGCGAAAATGCGGTCGACGATAGAACGCGCTTACATAAAAGAAACCTAATCACCCTAATCACTATCGACTTAAAGATTCCCGGGTTGTAGCTATCAGGAAACACAGACTCCGGCAAGGAATTCCACTCCCTAGCCGCACGCACAATGAATGTGTTCCCAAAACGTTTTGTGCGTGTAGGTGCGATATCCACCATATACCGGTGGCGAATAGCCGTACGTCTGGTAGTCCGATGATGGAATGGGCTAGGCGGAATTAGGTTATGCAATTCCGATACACACTCCCCGAAAAACAAATATTTTCATTAATACAATAACGTAAGTGTATTGACTGTCAATAAGTCCAACTTGTGACCTTTTTAAATATTATTGGGAAAAAATATAACATTGTGTAAAACTATTGGGATCCATTCAGTTACTGATACTGAACAAACTGTATTCAGGTTTCACATGAACAGAAATAATGTTGTTTATAGATAATATGTCATCCGATGGATGCGGGACGCACATGACGTTCGTTGTGGCGACGCTTGGGGGAGGCCTATGTCCAACAGTGGACGTCTATCGGCTGGAATGATGATGATGATAGATAATATGAGTACTCCGAAGCGTTTCATTACATTTCCGCCATCGTAGCAGCAATACCTCACCTGCTTAGTACACTTAAACTTGAAGGGGGGTCCCTCGAACACAGCCAGGGTGTTGTCTTCCGAAGCAGTCACGATCCGGAACGGTCTGGAAGGCTTGAAGTCCACAGAGTTGATAGGCTTCGACTGGCCGCTGATCTCGCCCACTGAGGTACCCGTCTCCGACATGAATACGTGGCCGAATCTGAAAAGATAAATATTGAAACGACATTTATTTCTGTACTAGTAGATGCCCTCGACTTCGTCCACACCAGATTCGTAAAACAGCACACAATTTCAAGTCTTGATTTTTACGCGAAACCCTAATTATTTTTCTAAACTAAAAGTAGCCCAAATTACTCGTTAAAACATCGACTATCTAAAAGTAAGAGTCCCTTTAAAATCAGTCTAGTCGTTTCGAGGATTTTTTCACATTTCAACGGACATTTCAATTTTATTTATAAGTTCGGATATCAGTTTCAACCAACACTAAAAAATATTTAAAAAAAAACATATAGGTAATTATTTTAAAAGAAGTTGAGGACAGCGCTTCCTATCTGAACTGAGAAAAAAAAACCGCCGAAATACAGAGGTGACGTGATGTCGTGGAATATAATATTTTTAGTAAGTTACTGCAAATGTACAATCGTTTGTCTTGGTATGGTCATGTGAAGAGGAGGGATGAAGATGGTCATGTGAAGAGGAGGGATGAAGATGGTCATGTGAAGAGGAGGGATGAAGTGCATGTTGTAAAAGAGTTCTGAGTATAAATGTTCATAGGAGGGAGGCCAAAGAAAAGATGGATGGATTGTGTGAAAGGGAATCAGTGATAGTGTGACGGGTGACAGGACACAATAGAAGAAAAGAACGTGTTGCGCCGACCTCAAGTAATACAAACAAAGGCAAGAAAAGAAAAACTGAAAATTTAAGAAAATCGCAAAATTATAGACAACTTTTTCCTCTTTACACCCGTCGATTTATCAGGATACGTTTTCGTCGAAAAATTCGTAGACTCGTGGCTTCCACCAACCCGCACTGGGCCCGCGTGGTGAATTACGGCCCATTCCCTCTCTTAGAGAGGAGGCCTGAGTCCCAGCAGTGGAAATTTAAAACTCTGATTATGCTATTATGCTGGTGTTAGCACAGTTGTTGTGTGTAGCACATTTTACACAAGTGATGTAAAAAAAAACTTTTATCAAAAATCTGCATCACGCGCATAAATAACATAAACCAACACTAAACTAAGTAAACTAAGTATATAACATTATAAATAATTTAATCATATTTTTATACTACTTAAAGACTTTTTTAAATATTGTTATCAATAGTATTGTCCTAAATAACTATAATATAAGAGCTTCTACCGCCTGTGATACAGGTTTATCCTAGTACAGGCACATAACATAGCATTTACCTTTGTAATTACTCTTAAGATTTTATGTAACCATTTTACCAAATGTTATTCTGAATAAACATATTATTATTATTATAAATAAAACTTGTTAGTGCTCGTAGACCGTAGCTGTAACGAGAAGCTAATCAGTGCATCAATTGTATCACAATACACTTAACAAGTTTTGAATTTCCGGTGCAAGTAACCTTGAACTGCAAAATTGAAGTTAAAAAACCTTGGACTAACTGGCGTGATTCACGATGTGACTTCTATTTCAAATTTCACAATGTGATGCAATTATTTGACTATTTTAGTGTATATAGAATATTATAGTATTACTAGCTGACCCGGCAAACTTCGTACCGCCTAATAGTTACCTTTTATCTAAGCTGTCAACTCTACCTACTCTACCCTACTCTACCCTACTCTACCCTACCCTACTCTACCCTACCCTACTCTACCCTACTCTACCCTACCCTACTCTACCCTACCCTACTCTACCCTACTCTACCCTACCCTACTCTACCCTACCCTACTCTACCCTACCCTACTCTACCCTACCAAATTGTGAATCTAAACCATTCCCAGATCCCCTTGAACACACACAAAAAATTTCATCAAAATCGGTCCAGTCGATTGAGAGAAGTTCAGTGACATACACACTCACAGAAGAATTATATATATAAAGATTATTTTTTACCATTGCCAAATTATTGCCCGAGGACGTCGATTTATATAAATTGTATTATATCTATGGTTTCAGTCTATATATTATATATAGACTGAAACCATAGATATAATACAATTATAACCATACCAACCATAGATATAAGACTAATATATTATAGTCAGCCTCATAATGTTCCCACGCTGGGACTCAGGCCTCTTCTCTAGGAGAGGGAACGGGCCTTGCCTTCTAGGACATGCCGGTTTCCTCACGATGTTTTCCTTCACCGTTTTGAGAGCAGTGGTGATGAAATAAGTTAAACAAAGTAATGGGCCTGCTACTATTAGATACCTATACCAATAAACTATATAACTAATTCTATTTCTGGGTGGTTATAAAAAAAAATTACCACGAAAGCTAAAGTAGGAGCTCTGCTCCGCTCCTCTCCCACCTTAGCCTTCTAACCTAACCTGTACCCCTAGCCAAGTTGCTAATCTGCAATAGTTAACGCTTGTAGAAAGCTTCAAATGTACGGGAATGACGTCGTCTTAACGCTCAGTCACGTGGTCAGAACAAAAGAATTGGCGGCAAGGTCAACTCGAAGCGTTCGGCGCAAGCGAAACGGTTGTAACTTGGCTGTTCTTGTCGGGGTGCCCTAAAATTCTAATTTCGCTTCGCTCGCTCTTGGACTATGTTATCAAAACAAATCTAAGGAAGTACCGTTTGATGTTTCGTATTTTTCTTAAAAATAGTAGCTCGTAACTCACTATTTCTATTATCTTTTCCTTAAAACCATTGAATTATGAAGCTGTTTTTATTTTATTACAACATAAGTAAGTTTCTTTTCTTATGTAAGTTAAGTGTGTACATGAATTGTTAAATAAATAAATAAGTATATAATTTTTCGTCAACAAATTAAAATTAAAATGCTACGTGTTGAACTGTCAAACGATACTTCTTTTATTTGCCGGGCTTTTATATTGCGGGTTTGGCCTAGGCTAAACTAGTTTATCCTAAAATCGGGTTTGGCAGAACATACATACCTACTGTCATAAACCAATTCTAACTGCAATAAAAATTTCACTATGTTCTTAGATATTAAGGTTCATAGTCGCAAAACAAACATACCTCTCTCGACCTTCACCGACAGCGACCATGCGCTGGTTGTCAGCACTCCACGCGATGTCCTTGATCGGACCTCCGATTGGCTGGAACTCATTCTTGAGGATGTGTTCCTTGTTCACGGTATCCCAAATGCGAATCTTACCGGACGCGTCTGAAATGGAATTGTTAGATATGTTAAATGGCAGGCGAAACTGTACTGATAATATTTTTGTAGTCAAATGCACTGATAATATTTCTCGCAGAACAGATGGCTGTTGGGGCCGAATGGTTCTAGCCAAGGCGACCACGTACCGGAAGACGCAGCGTTCGAAGGCCATTCTACAAGGTGGACCGATGACCTAGTGAGGGTTGCGGGAAACCGATGGATGCGAGACGCACAGGATCTTTCATTGTGGCGACACTTGGGGGAGGCCTATGTCCAACAGTGGACGTATATCGGTTGAAATGATGATGGGTCAAAAGTAAAAGAAACGTCCCAAAATTGTCCATGAAAATTTGTCATAATTGGCAAATTTATAATAGAATCAATCATTTCAACTGCTACTAGAAAATACTACGAACAGTATTTCCATTTTGATCGTCATTCATTCATTCATAATCAATAACCTGTACAATATTTCCACAAATTAAGTAACTTTTTGGGATGTAAACAAACGCTAATAACTATGCTGTTTATTAGTATTATTTATTGAGACTACTAAAATAATAAAAACAAGACGTCTAATAAGCCGTTTATGTATTTGTATTAATTAAAAATTTGTGGTGTATTTTTCTAAATGCACGCGGGCGAAACCACTAGCCAGAAGCTAATAACGCGACGCCGACGCTACCGACGGGCGGCTATTACAATACTTGCACGAAACTTCCTCTGGCGAGAACACCTCGTAAATATTGCGACTGTATTAGCCATTTATATTCAATGTAAAGTGCCATGATTTTAAACAATGCATATTTTACAAGAAGTTGACAGTCTTTTTATTTGATCATAATCTGGCTGTCAACAGTAGTAGTAGTAAATATAGTAGTAATTTTATAGTTACTAATAAAATTACTACTATACTATTTTTATTAATATACTATTATTTCATCATCATCATTATTCATCAATCAATTTTTAATTTCAATTTCATTATCCTTATTAGTTTCCAATTAAGTAAATTATTATCAATAAAATATTATGTTTAAATGTCCCGTTTTTAATGTATTTGTAGTTTTAATTTTGTTAGCTTTGTTGTTTTTAGATAATTTCTGATTCTGGATATGCTGTGGTCTCCTGAAAGGAGTAAGAAATAACTAAACACTCATTATAATTCACGCAGAACATATGGTTGATGGGAACGACAGGTTCTGGAGTGGCGACCTCGTTCGTGCCGGAAGACGCAGCGTTGGAAGGCCTCCAACAAGGTGGACCGATGACCTGGTCAGGGTCGCGGGAATCCGATGGATGCGTGACGCACAGGACCGGTCGTTCTGGCGACGCTTGGGGGAGACCTATGTCCAACAGTGGACGTCTTTCAGCTGATATGATGGTGAATTAGATTTAATTCTTAATATTGTGTACATAATTTTTTGGAGATCCTAAATAAATACTCGTAAACGACCGAACGGCATTTGAAGTTTGGCACACAGGTAGACCAAATACTGGAATAGTACACAAAACACTAATTATTCCAAGAGTATGTTCCCTCGGGTTAATTTCCTACTTTCACGCAAACAAAGCCGCTGGCAGTAGCTAGTATAATATAAATAACGAGTCACCGGTCAACTGATACGATACAACAACCGTGACGGGGGCGAAAAACACCAGTGCGGATAACATCAAATGCGTGCCTAAAAGCGGTATTAGGGGTCTTTTTTATTATTGGTAGGCTCGCGTTTGACCACCATCTCAGCTGATGGTAAGCGATTATGTGGTCGACCATAGAGCACGCTTGCCTAGAAGTAACCTATTCACTAATGACTTAAAGACCCCGCTATCAGGAAACACAGACTCCGCCACGGAATTCCACTCCTTGGCTGTTTTGGAGTAAGTGTATTGAAAAAAACTTTCTGCGTGGGCTAGCCAGATTCATGACGAATAGTTTAGGCTACATAACATCACGCTAAAACCCACACAACCGGAGTAGTAACCAAAGACGCGGATGAAACTGCGGGGTACACCTAGTTTACAATAACCGGTTCCGCCCAGCGGACATCCAGCAGCTTCCCAATGCATCTACAGCCATACTAATATTATAAAGAGGTTGTTTGTTTTTTTGTTTGTAGGAGGTAATCTCTGAAAGTACTGGTCCGATTGCTAAATTTTTTCACCGATAGAAAGCTGCTTTATTCTTGAGTAACATAGACTATATTTTATGCACGCGGGCGAAGCCGCTGGCAAAAGCTAGTATTATAAAATTTGGATTTTAGTATTTTTGTTTATAACGAATAAACTTAAAAACTGACCCGATTTCAAAACTTCTTTCACCAATAATATGCTACTTTATCACTTAGTGACATAGGCTATACATTATCTACTACCACGCAGGCCGACCTGCTAGCAGATACTAGTTTACTTAATTAACCCATTTATGTCCCACTGCGGGGCGAAGGCCTCCCTCTCCCTTACCCACACACGTCTGTCTTCGGCCTTTGCGAGCCAGTCCCTCCGGTACTTATCAAGCTCATCTCTCCACCTCCGCCTTGGTCTGCCGCGATGTCGCCTTGCGTTTAATGGGACCCAGTAAGTGGCTCTTTTAGCTCACAGCTCGTCCGACTTGCGGCAAATGTTAGTTTACTACTAAATATTCAATTTTTTCTTAAAATATGCATTTTACATTAACTTTGGCTCGAGTATGGCCAATAATTACGTTATTCGACTATAAATAAACTTTTCTATTCTCGTCGCGATACTTTTGCTGCTCACAAGCCCATTTCAATGTCAATGCCAAGCGTTATCTCCTCGATTTATTTATAATACTTACTAATCAGATAAAAACACAAGCGACTTATTGATTAGTAGCAGCATTACTGAGAAACATGGCAAATCCACTTATCTTTACATTGACTTAATGGCATATTGACAAATGTATTTGTGAATTGGCTTCAGCTAGCTACTTCCGAATACGTGAAAGTTTTAATTAAAATAATAATGCTTATACAAAAGGTTGATTTGGTCTTGACTTCTAGTGATCCTTATAAAGTAAAGACCAAATCGTCAATTTTAAGAAGAATAACGAAAGCGAACAGGGAATCGCCTTGTCGCGGGAATTGAGCACTTTTATATGGGACCGCGAGGACGCCCGCATTTCGGCCTGAGGAGTGATATGAAAGAAAAGGGAGTTAGTGATAGCGCGATGACATGACAGAATGACACAAAAAAAACGTGTTGCATCGACCACTAAATATAACGGGACAAGGGCAGGAAGACGATAAGTCATTTAGTGTTTATCTGTCTTAACAAGCATAGCTATCTATCTGTCGGAACAAGTATGTTCGCAGAGGCAGAAATTGATGACTTTCATGCTATTATGCGCAAGCGATGCGCCTCCATCGTGCGCAGGGTACGCATCAGCCCCAACATCATCCTGAAAAGGTGGGATTGTCCCATACTGGAGCATTGGGTACGCCTGCATGCCCCTGTGGCATATAATAATGTTACGCCACTAAACGTGAACCGCCATATCTCCGAGAAAATAACGAGTGGCACGTAATAATTAAAACGCATTGCTGTTCGAAAGGTCTAGAGTAGTTGTACTTAGCTAGACTTAGAAAAATCTCGAAACATCCACAAGGTACCTACCTACCAAGGTACATGTAGTAATAGATATCATCTAACCGATAAGGGAAATTGTACTCTCCGACGTTAACAATAGAGTCGAAATTCGCATGAACGTGACTCTTATTATTACGAGAAATAAAAATGATTTATGACTTCGAGAAGCGATTCAATTGTTCTGGAATTCTGGATAGATCCGGGGACGTCGGTATCTAGAATTTTCTTGGCTCCGCATATAAATACGGGCCCCCGGCCGGAAGCGAGTCAGTCACCCCTGCCTCTCCACTTGCACTCGATGGTCGCCGAGAAAAGACGCCTACGCAGACGGTGGCAGGCAACCAGATGCCCGACCCTCAAGAGACAACTAAACCGTCTCGCGGAGAAAGTGAAGGCCGAGTTGCGCGCGCACAACACCGCGAGTTGGGAGGACACCATAGACGCCGCTGAGGGCGACTGGCCGGCCATACATAAGCTATGCCGGCAGTTTACAAACACCCCAGCTCCGGTGCGCCCGCTTAGAAACAACGACGGGGCGCTTAGATACGCCGCGACAGACCGCGCGGAAATCTTTGCTGAACACCTGGAGCGTCAATTCCGACCTAACCCGACCACCGACACGGAGCACGTCGCAGCAGTTGAGAGGCACCTACACGAGTACTTCGAAACGCCGATAGCTCACGATGAAGACCCCATCCACTTCTCGCCCAACGCCGTCCGACGCGCCATCCTACGAACGAAGCCCAGAAAGGCCCCCGGTGCCGACGGTATCACAAACACAGCGCTGCGCCACTTGCCGTTCCGTACGGTAGCGGCCTTGGCGCGCCTGTACACTGGGATACTGCGCACCGGGACCTTTCCCGCTTCGTGGAAGGAGGGGCGCGTCATCATGCTGCCCAAGCCGGGGAAAAACACACTGAAGCCGGAGAGCTATCGGCCCATCACTCTCCTCCCCACCGTGTCAAAGGTGTTTGAGTTGCTCCTGCTGCGACACCTTACACCGCACATTACGCCCAGACCAGAACAGTTTGGTTTTAGGTCGGAACACAGCACGACGCTCCAGCTGTCGAGGATACTGCACCTCATGACGGGCGCTTTAAACAAGAAGGAGCAGGCGGTTGCAGTATTCCTCGACATGGAGAAAGCATTCGACCGTGTCTGGCACGCCGGTCTCACGTACAAGTTGTCGAAGTCGGATACGCCCCGTCGTATTGTAAAAGTGCTGTCATCGTTCCTGCAAAACAGGACTTTCAGAGTGGTGGTAGAAGGCACGCTATCCAGCGCCCGCCCGGTGGCTGCGGGCGTACCGCAGGGAAGCTGTGTCTCGCCTGTGTGTTACTCACAGTACACGGATGACATCCCCACCACCCAAGACGCCACGCTCGCGCTGTATGCTGACGACGCCGCTTACGTCACGACGTCGCTAAACGCCAGACATGCGGCGGTCAAAATGCAGCGCGCGCTCGACAAGCTGCCAGAATGGCTAAGCAAATGGCGACTCTCCGTGAATGTGGGTAAGACACAGGCGATCGCCATCGGGCAGGGACGCCTCCCACCACCCCTACAGCTGCAAGGGGTCGACGTCTCGTGGTCCCATACGGTAAAGTACCTGGGGGTCACGATTGACCGTCGACTCTACATGAGTAGTCACGTACGTCAGGTAGTCGCAAAGGGTAGGGCAGCCCGCGCTCTGCTCACCCCAGTGCTCTCATCTCGCCTCCCGCTTCGCGCTAAATTGGGCGTATATAAAACCTATATACGCCCAATTATCACCTACGCCGCCCCAGCATGGCTCGCCCTCACGAGCGAGTTCACTAAAAACAAACTCCGCGCACAAGAGAACATCACTTTGCGTCGCATAACCGGGGCGCCTCGCTTCGTGAGGAACGACGTCCTACATCGCGACCTACAGATCGAGAGCCTGGACGAGTTTTGCGTGCGGCTAGCGTCGAATATGTTCGCGCGTGCCGACGCCTCTACTTGGCCCCATATTAAAAACATAGCGCCATGGCACGCGCGGCCACCGGACGCGAGACGCCTCCCCCGCGACTTACTGCCTGACGATGACGCTCATGGCCCACCGGACTGACCCATGATTAGGTCACACACACCTACACGTGACCTAATCATACAATAAGACTCTACAACACTACATACGCTCGATGCGCGCTGTGTGCTAAGTTAATATAGGCATAGCGCGCACCGAACCCCAGACATGCACGAACTCTACATTCGTTAAACTCACGCAACAAGCTGTGTGGCGCAGGCACGTACCTTGATTGCTAACAAGGGCGGTGTTACACACACAATACCGCCCCCACACAACAGTCACACGACCCCGCAGCCTGGAGCGTGACCGGCACGATCTGGAAGCGTGACAGGCGGGGGTCACGCACTCACAGTAGGGAGCGCCACCAAAGTCGGCACTCTCGTCGCAGGTCATTCTTCGCTAGGCCTCCCCTGGGCAACTGGGGGTCCCACCTGGCGGGGTCTGACCGCCGGGGTGTCGCGAAACAGCGACGCTACATGTTAAGTGGCGTCGCGGCGCTCCCACTGCACATAAACAATGACACCACAGCCTAAATGGCAACCAAAAGAAACACCCGCAGTGGCGGGTGACACCAGACACCGCGAGCAGGGGGCGAAGCCCCGACCTCGCCTGCCGCGTCCCCCTAGGGGGTCGTAGCGATTGCTCGAACGTCAAGCGAGTCAGTTGTGATTTCGACTGCGATCAAGAGCGAACTACCCTAGTACTCGAAGTGATTTTTATCAACGACTAAAGCGATAGTGTAACGGTACTCTAGTGTTAATTGCGATTCGGATTATTGTTGACTGGACTAATTTGTTATTGTTTGTGGTAAATAAAGTTCTCTCGTCAGTAAATCGGCATTTGATTACCCGCGTTCGTAACAACTGGTGTCAGAAGTGAAATGCCATTAACACCGAGAGACGACGAACAGCGACCACGAACAAGAAGGCAAATGGAGATGGATGCTGCGCGTCATCGTATGGAGGAGGAAGATCAGGCTGGTATGGTAGCAACAGAAGCTGCTGAGGCGCCAACAGGACCATCCTCGGAATTGAACCTCGCTGCGGTGTTGGCCGCCATGCAAGCTAGTATGGAAGCCGCTCGCCGCGAACAAGAGGCCAATCAGTTTAAGCTTCAGGACCTAATCGCAGCGAACCAGGAAGCCGCTCGCCGCGAACAAGAGGCCAACCAGCGTAAGCTTCAGGACCTAATCGCAGCGAACCAGGAAGAAGCTCGCCGCGAACAGGAAGCCGCTCGCCGCGAACAGGAAGCCGCTCGCCGCGATCAGGAGGCTAAGCAGAACCTGATCCTCGATAAAATCGACCACGGCCTTGTCACGTTGGGTGAGAAGGTAAAGAATCTCACCTTGGAGGTCAAGGAGGTTTCCGCCCGAGCTGATAGCCTCGAAACAAGAATTGATGGCCACGAAGATCGCCTGCTGGACATCAACAAAAAAATCGTCAAGCTCGAAGCACGCGAACCCGTTGTTGTCGGCTCACCATCGCACACTCCCTGTGCATCCGCGGCAAAATTTGATGTGCCGCGTTTTGATGGCACGTCTTCCTGGACGGCATTTAAGTACCAATTCGAGACATTGGTCGAAACGAACCGCTGGGATGATAAGCAGTCTTTTGCGGCATTAACTTTGGCTCTACGAGGGGACGCCCTGCTGGTCCTAGAGAACCTCCCTGCGGACGGCAGGACATTGGAGCGTCTCATGGAGGGACTGGACACTCGTTATGGAGACAAGCACCTCGAGCACGTTTTCCGCGCGCAGTTACGCGAGAGAACGCAGAGGCCGAACGAGAGCCTCCAGCAATGGGGAGTCGAGGTTGAACGGGTAGTCCGGCGTGCGTACATGTCAATGACACCAGAGACGGTGGAAGTAAATCTGGTGCAAGCATTCATCGACGGTCTACGGGATACTGAAGTCAGGGCTACGGTGCGACTTGGACACCACCAAACTCTAAAGAGTGCGATGGCTCACGCTTTGGAAGTGGAAGCCGTACGACAAGATACACGCACGCACAGAGTTCGGGAAGTGGTGGTCTCGCCGTCAGTGCAAACAAGTCAACGAGAAGTGGTAGCTGCTTCTTCGGCAAAGTCCCGCTATATTCCGACGTGTTACGGGTGTGGAGAAAAAGGGCACATTCGTACCGATTGCCCCAAGAGGAAGAGGGGGAGTGTGGACTCCGGAACTCAAGTTAACGAGGAGTCGTTAAACTAAATGTCGCCAGGGCCGCGGGGCGGGTGCTGGCTGGTCAACTGAAGGCCCCAACCATCACCATCAATCAAGTTCACAACGGAAATAGTTTGATCATCGAAGGGACGCTGAATCATCGGGCTTGCAATTTTACCATTGACACGGGGGCGTCGCGGACTGTTATAAGACCTGAGTTGCTGAAACGCACCATCTTGTGGCAAAGGGAGTCTCCATCCTGCCGACTTCAGACAGCAACCGGCCAGCCAGTCTCCGTCCTCGGTGATACAGAAATTGAGATCAAAATCGGTGATCAAGTGTATATCCATCCTGCGTTAATTGCGAATATTACCGACGATTGCATACTGGGTCTCGACTTCTTGCGGAATAACCGATGTATTTTAGATATCGACAGGGGAGTATTGAAATTCCCAGATCAAGAAGTCTTCCTGCGAGGAATTAACTCATGCAACCTCTACTGTTTAAAGAATACTACACTGGCTCCGAGAACAGAAACCTTAGTCGAAGTAAAGTTTCCCAAGAAAATCAGACAAACAAGATGTGTTTTGGTAGAGGATACTGGCCGGCACCCGGAGATCATCACCGCGAGGACATTAGTTATGACGACAGGGAAATCCAAGGTCAGGATTGTGAACCTTGGGAGAGAAGAGGTCCAACTGAAGAAAAACAGTGTTGTTGGGAGATGTGAAGAAGTTCAGTATCTCCGTCAAATCAATAAATCTCCAGCAAAGCAAGAAACGAACAAAGTCGAAACTAATCACATCCAGCAACTTCTGGAAAATTCTAAGAGCAACTTATCGACTTCGGAACTACAGCAAGCAAGGGAATTTCTGCTACGGTTTCGAGATATCTTTGCAACGGGAAAAGACTGCGGGAGAACAGGTCTCGTCAAGCATGAGATAGATACAGGTGATGCGAGACCAATTAAACAGAGACCGCGCCGCATACCCTGGGCTAAGGAATCTGAGGTAGCAGAAATGGTAAAGGACATGGCTGATAGCGGAATAATTGAGCCTTCTACGAGTCCATGGTCTTCTCCAGTCGTTCTGGTGAAGAAGAAGGACGGCAGCACCAGATTCTGCGTGGACTACAGAATGCTGAATAATGTGACGAAGAAGGACAGTTATCCCTTACCAAGGATAGACGATACGCTGGATATGCTGAGTGGCATGAAGTGGTTTTCGACCATTGATTTGAAAAGTGGCTACTGGCAAGTGAAAATCAGCGAGAAAGATAAAGAAAAGACAGCGTTCAGTACGGGTATTGGCAGCGGCCTGTGGCAATTTAACGTCATGCCTTTTGGGTTATGCAACGCTCCAGCGACGTTTGAACGCCTCATGGAGAGAGTCATGGTGGGTCTTCTTGGTGACGTCTGCCTGGTATATTTAGATGACGTCATTATAATGGGTCGCACTTTTAAGGAAAACCTGAGGAATATGGAGAAAGTGTTTACCAGGATACGAGGGGCTAACTTAAAACTAAGCCCAAAGAAGTGTGCCCTGTTCAAGAAGGAGGTCAGCTACCTAGGACATGTTATTTCCGCCGACGGGGTGAGAACCGACCCTGAGAAGATAAAGGCAGTCCAACAGTGGCCGGTTCCAAAGAACAAAACGGAAGTACGTGCATTTCTAGGGTTGTGCACATACTACAGGCGGTTTGTCAAGAATTTTTCGGATATTGCAAAACCTTTACATCAGCTGACTGAGGATAAACGAGATTTTATCTGGGACGGGGACTGTGAGTCAGCATTCAACGCGCTAAAGCAACGGCTATGTGAAGCGCCCATACTGGGGTATCCAAGCAGAGACGGAAGATTTGTCGTTGATACCGATGCCAGCAACACGGGAATTGGTGGAGTGTTGTCACAAGTGCAGGGCGACAGACAGGTCGTAATCGCTTACTTCAGTAAGGCACTTTCAAAGCCAGAAAGGAACTACTGCGTGACTCGACGAGAACTGCTGGCTGTGGTAAAAACCTTGCAGCATTTCCACAAGTACCTCATAGGAAGACAATTTACATTGAGGACGGATCACGCTGCATTGAAATGGCTTCTACAATTTAAAAACCCTGAGGGCCAAGTTGCAAGATGGCTCGAGCAGCTGCAGGAATTTAACTTTGTGACAGAACATCGTAGTGGAAAAGGGCATAACAATGCTGACGCCCTGTCGCGACGTCCATGTAATGATGACTGCAGACACTGCCAGCAGAATGAAGCCCGAGAACGCGTTAATTTAATTAGGGCTGAAGGCAACTTCAAGAAGTCCCAGGAAGAAGATGACGATATTCGACCTATACTAGACTGGAAGCGTAGCGGAACTAGGCCCCAGTGGAGTGAAGTATCGTCACACAGTCCCGTAACTAAGAGCTACTGGGCACAATGGGACAGTTTAGTCCTAGAAAATGATGTGCTTTGTAGGAAATGGGAATCGAACGATGGCAAGGAGGTGACCACACAAGTGATAGTACCACGATGTGAAGTAGTCCCCCTGCTACAGGAAATACACGATGGTGCTTCTGGAGGACACCTGGGCATCAAGAAAACTCTACTGAAAGTGAGACAGCGGTATTACTGGCTCAATTGTAGAGATGACATAGAGCAATGGTGTCGGAAATGTACAGCGTGCGCATCTGTGAAAGGACCACAGACTAGGAGCAGGGGCAGGCTTCAGCTGTACAATGTGGGAGCCCCATGGGAACGCATAGCTATCGACGTCGCTGGACCTTTTCCAGTTACAAATGACGGAAACAAGTACATAGTGGTGATCCAGGACTATTTCACAAAGTGGCCCGAAGTCTTCGCCATACCTAATCAGGAAGCGACGACAGTGGCGAAGAAGGTGGTCGAAGAAGTAGTATGTCGGTATGGCGCACCTTTGGAAATCCATTCCGATCAAGGCCGTAACTTCGAATCTGCGCTGTTCCAGGAAATGTGTACTCTTCTGGGAATTTATAAGACACGCACAACACCTGCGCACCCTCAGTCGGACGGAATGGTGGAAAGGTTTAACCAAACCCTGGAGAATCACCTGGCTAAGGTTGTCGACGACCATCAGAAGGACTGGGACCGGTATATTCCACTATTTCTGATGTCTTACCGATCGGCAGTGCATGATAGCACGGGACATACCCCGGCAAGAGTGAATTTCGGCAGAGAGATGAGACTCCCGGTCGATGCCATAACTGGCGTGCCACCTGACAAGACTAAGCCAGTTACAGATTACGTAAGTGACCTTCAAGATCAATTGGACGAAGTGCATAAACGAGTTCGTGAGAATAGCATGAACACCAGCGTAAAAATGAAAACTAGATACGACCGTAATGCCAACGCCAAGGGATTTGAGGAGGGTACACTGGTCTGGCTCCACAACCCGCTTCGACGAAAAGGGAAGTCGCCGAAACTCCAAGCTCGATGGGAGGGACCTTACACCGTGTTAAAAAGGATTAATGACGTGACCTACCGCATCAAGAAAGGGCTAAGAGGGAAGCCCAAGGTTGTTCATGTGGATAGATTGGCGCCGTATCACGGATCTAATAATGCTCGGGACGAGCATGACTAAGAGGGGGGCACTGTTACGCCACTAAACGTGAACACGCCATATCTCCGAGAAAATAACGAGTGGCACGTAATAATTAAAACGCATTGCTGTTCGAAAGGTCTAGAGTAGTTGTACTTAGCTAGACTTAGAAAAATCTCGAAACATCTACAAGGTACCTACCTACCAAGGTACATGTAGTAATAGATATCATCTAACCGATAAGGGAAATTGTACTCTCCGACGTTAACAATAGAGTCGAAATTCGCATGAACGTGACTCTTATTATTACGAGAAATAAAAATGATTTATGACTTCGAGAAGCGATCCAATTGTTCTGGAATTCTGGATAGATCCGGGGACGTCGGTATCTAGAATTTTCTTGGCTCCGCATATAAATACGGGCCCCCGGCCGGAAGCGAGTCAGTTGTGATTTCGACTGCGATCAAGAGCGAACTACCCTAGTACTCGAAGTGATTTTTATCAACGACTAAAGCGATAGTGTAACGGTACTCTAGTGTTAATTGCGATTCGGATTATTGTTGACTGGACTAATTTGTTATTGTTTGTGGTAAATAAAGTTCTCTCGTCAGTAAATCGGCATTTGATTACCCGCGTTCGTAACAATAATTTAAAAAAATATCTCCGCTAAGGAAATCGTTTGTCTTGGTATGGTCATCTAAAGAGGAGAGATGAAAAGCATGTTGCTAAAAGAGTTATGAATTTATATGTGGATGGATGGAGAGGGAGAGGAAGGCCAAACAAAAGATGGATGGATTGTGTGAGAAGTGATGTGAAAGAAAAGGGAGTTAGTGATAGCGTGACGAGTAGGGAATGCAAAAACCGCCAAAATTACAAACCGGTTTTTTTTTCGGGTTTTCTTAAAAAAAAACCGGTTAACCGGGTAACCGGTTTTAAATTTGGTTAATTTTAAAATTTATTTTTAAAGTGAAAAATTTAACTTTTTTTGCTTGTGAAATTCTAAATAATTATTTTTAATAATTATTTTGAAACTTATCTATTGAAAAAATATACTGTATACTTAATATGGCCATGAATTCTGTCAAAGATAAAAAAAAATAACTTCATAAAAACGAATGTCTCAGAATGATGTTATATATAGAGAATCTAAGCCAGAAGTTAATTTAACTCTACTCAAAATATCCATCGTTACCCTTAACACAAGTTTTTAGGCGTTCAGGCCACGCGTCATCGGTTTACGCACGGTGATCATTGGAAAGTTGTCCACCGCTGATTGTAAAGAATTTTTAATTATTGTTAGGTGAAGGCCATGCCCTCTAATATAGTAGATCTCAATTTGTAGTTCAGGGGTTGAGGTCTGGGCTAGTCAAAGGTCAATCATCAGCCTTAATGAAGTCCGAAACACTCGTTGTAAGCATCCTGAAAAAACCTAGTATGTTATCAAAAAGAGAGAGGCTTTAAGAGGCTTTGCTATGGCTTTTAGGATAGTATCTTGATACTCTTTAGCTGAAGTTAGAGTAGCCCATTTTCACGAAAATGAACCATTACTGATGCCACATGATGATCATTCAGGACTCTGATAACTGTTGAGAGTGTTCTTTGGAGTTACAAGCTTACACCCAATTGTTTTGTGCTTGTTGTAATTTTCCTTGATTGTGATAATTTTCTCATCGGTAGCAAGAATATCCTTTTTATGGCGGGAAAAATCATCCAATGACAACACCCGCTCTTGGGCGGAGCAGGAGACGGTGTCAGACTCTTACTAACTAAAAGCCCACCCTGTTCCTTCTAGCCTTCATTCCGGGGCTCGAGTTCCTTTTCGGATAACCCTGGCCCCAGTAGGCTTCGACCCGGCAGGGCCCCTGCTTTTGCTGACAACTTGAGGCGCGCGGGAACAGTGAGCGCCGTTGACGACTTGGGCTCGGTCCGGACAGTTACCGGATGGCCGGACAGTGAACTACACATTGCTCACTGTCTGCAAGCCCGCGCCTACGGTGGCCGGAAATCGGGTTTGGAATCCCGGCAGCGGCTGCGAGAGCGCCGTTGCTTGATGCGGTCAGCCTCCTCTTTTGCGAGCATTACTGCTTCGTAGAAGTCGGCGAACGCCTGCCACTCATCCTCGCTCCGGACCATGGTCTGAACCAAGGCCCGGCGCGAGAGGTCTCCGCCGCCGATTGCCTCCACGAGGGCACGGCGATGCTCCGCCCAAAGCAAGAATATCCCTGAGTTTTTCATCAGTGTAACGAACAAACAAAGATTTTGATCTTTTCACTCTCTTCTTTAAATGCGACTTGTTTAAGGAGATGATATTATGATGAGTAACAACGGTGGGTATTCCATCTGTGCATAAGAATTTCTGTGTCCTTACGAGATTTTAATTCTGGCCCTTCATTACCTGTTCTCACAACACGTGGCCGGCCTGAATTTTTAATGATCGTAAACAGAAAAACTGTACAGTTGGTTTCGCTATCACTATGACACGTATATATAAA
The DNA here is from genome assembly GCA_929112965.1 of Mythimna albipuncta. Lineage (NCBI taxonomy): Eukaryota > Metazoa > Arthropoda > Insecta > Lepidoptera > Noctuidae > Mythimna > Mythimna albipuncta. Next base: position 17,144,874 of record OV815979.1, on the reverse strand, counting down.
CAAACCTACGATTGATATCAAGCCTTAACAGAGTTTTAAAACAATATTTAATAAAAAAATTAGTGTCATTTGAAAGTAATAAAAAAAAACCGAAAAACCGGTTACTTGAAAAAATAAACCGGTTTTTTTAATCATTAAAAATATGCCGAAAAACTGGTTTTTCGGTTTTCGAGTTAACCGGTTTGCATTCCCTAGTGACGAGTGACAGGACAGAATGGAAGAAAAAAACGTGTTGCGCCGACCCCAAATAAAACGGGACAAGGGCAGGAAGAAGAAGAAGAAGATCTCCGCTAGTTATAACTAACACTAGTTTTTAAGTTTTGTATAGGTACTAACCAACTATGGACTTAGTCTGAAATATAAGATTTTTATTTTTATTTTTTATAGCTGGAGAACTTTATACACGGTGTGTTTGAAATCAACGCACAAACGAATACCACGGATTCAGTACAAGATTCTGGACTCTCAGTAGTTGAATTTTTCATCGGCTTTTTCCTAACCAAACCCGATGATATTTTTAGTATTAAAAAGTCATCGGGGTAGATTAAATCGTTATTCTAATCAACCTTTTTTTTGGTGGGACAATATCATCCAATGACATCCCTCGCTCTTGGGCGGAGCGGGAGATAGTGTCAGACTCTTACTGACTAAAAGACCCATCCCGTTCCTTCTAGCCGTCATACCGGGGCTCGAGAATCCTTTCGGATAACTCTGGCCCCAGTAGGCTTCGACCCGGCTGGGTCCCTGCTGTTGCTGACAACTCCTTGAGGCGCGCGGGAACAGGGTGCGCCGTCGACGACTTGGGCTTGGTCCGGACAGTTACCGGACCGCCGGACAGCGAGCTACCCATTGCTCACTGTCCGCAAGCCCGCTTATTCTAATCAACCTCGATTGAACCGATATCCCCTAGAGTTTGTTAGAACAACAATTTTATACAGTTAAAATTATAAAAAGTTAAGATTAAAAAAAAAATAGGAAAAAAATTCCACCACTAGAGGGTCCAGAATCATGTATTGGATCCAAGGTATTCGCTTGTGTGTCGATGTCAGAACCCTGTATAATGTCATTTTGACTCACAACTTTTCAAAACCAGATGGTCTTGAAAAGTTTAAAGGATAAACGCCATATTCGTATTTAAATGATGCCCACGACGACCATAAGAAAACCGCCTCGACATTTACATGTGTATGTAGGTGAACCACACGTGTTAACGATGTTATCGCACGCTAAATTGCGTGCATCAATCTATTAAGCCACGACAATCGAATAGACGAGAAATCTTAACACAGGACGGGCCCAGATTGTTAAGCGCGATTTTGTATTTATTTTGGTTCCCGGTCAATGGCGACGGACTCGCCCCGTATCAATCGGGCCTAGCCTTTTCCCAAATATGTTGGGGTCAGATTATAATCTAAATGAATGCAATAATATAATAAAGAAGTAAGTTGTTTCTTTTTTGTTTTTGTGTTTTGTTGTTTGTAGGAGGTAATCTCTGAAAGTACTGGTCCGATTGCTGAAATTTTTCCACCGATAGAAAGCTGCTTTATTCCTGAATGACATAGGCTATATTTTACGTACGCGGACAAGTCGCGGGCAAAAGCTTGTATCCAATATTTTTAGATGGGGCAACTGATTTTAACCCTTTAAACGCTCGCGTCGGATTCATCCAACGAATTTTTTCGCGTAGTATTCACCAGGGTCGTGTATTTACGACTGGGTACTCCATCTCGTTTAGCTCTCCAATGGCCATATGTGGGTGACAGAAGAGCTGGCGAGATGGAATATTTAGTCGTGGATGTGCTACCCTGGCGGAATAAAGGCTGAGAGAGAGTGCTTGTCGTATATAGTCAAAGTCAAAATACTTTATTTCACATAGGCCTACTCGGGCACTTACATAACGTCAGAAGCACGGTTCCAAGTTGGTGGTTGTCCACTCCATAGTATATCCGAAGTAGGCCGTTAAAAGGTTTATATAACCTCCACGTTACAGTAACACTGAGTGGAAAATCATCAAATGTCTTCTTCTTCCTCTGGGTAGAGCGGGAGATTGGGTACGATTTTTAATGATTAAAAGATCACCACCTGCAGTTTACAGGATCTATATGAGGCCAACAATAGAGCTGTAGAGGTTGCCAAATATTGGTTAGAAAAGAGAGCATCGCCAAATATTGGTCAGAAAAAATTTAGTTTGAGAGCATCGACACGAAAAGAAGAAAAACAAGAATAATTAAAAGCCCCACCTATGTTCTTTCAATTAATCTTTGCGTCCCAGAGTTCTGCGGTAACTCTTTCGGGAAAACGCACAGTCCTAGCAAATACGACACAGACACCTATCCACGGACCTCGGTAAGCCTTAAACACATTCATTATGCGTACAACTAAGGAATAATTTCCTGCCGGAGTCTATGTTTTCAGTATCTACAATCTGGGGATTTTTAAGTCAAGAGAAAATAGGTTACTTTTAGGTAGACGAGCTCCATCTTCGAACACATCGTCGCTTTCCATCAGGTGAGCTACCGGTCAAGCGCGACCCTAACAAAAAGACAAAAAAAAAATGTGGAAAATCATCAAATAATTTGTCCCACTCTGTGTGGCGATGCATCGGACTTTTACTGACTTTAATCCATCTGTGTTCAGTCAGTTACCCTTTGCGTTTCAGGGTCAGACATCTCTATCGGAAAATCTGGAAGCCCACCTTTGGTATACCCTGGAAAGTTACTTTTATAACATAATCATAATAATCAGAATCAGCTTTATAATGTTCCCACTGCTGGAACTCAGGCATCCTCACTAGAAGAAGGAAGAGTCCACGCCTTTAACTATTCATTAACCTCTTGAATGTCTTAAGTTCAGTTCGACGTAAGCAATTGTCTTTCTATTGTGTCTCTAATTACGGCATTCGATGAGTTAAACTCCGGCCGATAAAAGAGACAAATCTCACAGATATAAGATTATTTTTAGTTTATTCTAAACCTGAATATAGTTGCTTCAGAATTAGCAACTGAATTGTATTCCAATAGTTTTAACATCATTTTATATTTTTTCCTAAAATTATTTAAAACGGTCACAAGTTGGATACCACCGACACTAAGTACAGCACAGGTCAGGGCAAGTCATAGCGGGTATTAGGCGCCAACGAACAGCCGGGTGCAAGTGCAAAACCACCCCTCAGTCGCCTGGATGGCCTGGTGACTATGTAAGCTTATAACTTTGTGATTTTTCATGATACAGTTATGACATCATTTTGTACATAGATTCTATACATAAAAATACTAGACATATGTTTCGGATTTCTCATATACCTAAACTAATGTTGTAAAGGTTAATTCCGCCTCGTTAAACCAGGACATCTTCCGGTAGTCAAAATTAGCCCAGAACATCTTATAAAGTGTCAACATAATGTAGAAAATCGGACTTAGTAAATACAACGTGGACAGTCTCACAGTTTAATTCTGGAGTGATCCACGAGCCGGCTGGCAAGTCGCCAAGCAGTGCTATTATACCAGAAATCATATAAATGTTTCAGTTACGAATGTTTTCATAATCCTGGTGATGGCATACTACCTACAAGTGGAGAAGTGTTACATAAGTGTGCAGTTTGATTGTTGTTTAATTCTTTTCTTTGTGTTTTCAAAAGCATGTCACTAAAAGAGTAATGAGTATACATGTGGATGGATGGAGAGGAAAAGGGAGACCAAAGAAAAGATGGTTGGATTGTGTGATGAGTGGTATGAAAGAACAGGAAGTTAATGGTAGTATGACGATTGACGGCAGGATGGAAGAAAAAAACGTGTTGTGCCGACCCCAAATAAAGGGACAATGGCAGGAAGATGTTGATGTGTTTGTGATTTTAATGGTCAGTTTTCTTCTCAATGTTTTCGGTGATGGGACTTCGGTTCATTGGATTTCACAAGCCTCTTTTGCTGCAGTTAATTGCGAATAATAAAACAACTGCCGATGGGTAAGGCCAGAAGGAAATAACATAGCATAGTCGGCCTAATAATTTTCCCACTGCTGGAACTCAGGCCTCCTCTAGGAGAGAGAATGTGCCGTAATCTATCACGCGGGCCCAGTGCGTGTTGGTGGATGTCACATGTCTGCGATTTTTTGATGAAAGAAGGAAATAGCGTGACCATTTGCGACTACCGAAAGAATTGGCCAAATTATACTTGTGACGGAGAAAAGTAAAATTTCTTCTACTTACTAATTTATTTCAGTGTTTTTATCATTAAGTATTATTGGTTTAACTGCCCCCAGAAGGAAATGGCGAGTCGTGACTAATTAGATACCTAGAACATAGAAAAATGAAGAAAGGTAGGGAGGCTTTAACCCTGCAATATGACACATTAGTCTCATAAAATAAAAAAACCGACCAAGCCCGAGTTGTTTTCTATACAACTTTTTCATACATAATTTATTTTATCCTGTGTTTAGTTAGATACGGTTCATGAGATAAAGAAGAAGATACCGGGTGTCAGTCAGACGGGCAGTGGAGTCTTAGCAATAGGGTATCCATTTTTTTTGTTTGGCTACAGAACCCTAATAAAAAGAGTAACCGCGATGATTCTTGCTAATTTAAGTCAAAATAATACAAGATGTAAGGGACAGCCCTCCACAAACTTTAAAGGCTTGCTCAGTAGACGAAACTGAACAATTTTCCACAAAAAAAGTTTTCTGGAAAAGGAAAAAAAGTCGGCCTCTCCATACAAACTGTCCAATCAAGTTTATAATTTTCTATGGAGAGACGGATTTCTTTTTCGTTTACTGAAAAAAATTTTTGTGGAAGGTTGTTCAGTTTCGTCTACTGAGCAAGCCCTTAAAGTTTGTGGACGGCTGTCCCTTACACCTTGTATTACTCAAATCCTGACTAATTCAATCGTAACACTGATGAAGCAGAGGATTATAATTCGTTCATTTCATTCGCGATTTCGCAACGTAATACCGAACAGAACCACTAATATAATGAAGACGTACCTATAAACTGTACATTTCCCGACTTATCTAGTTCATTTCACGATCTAGGTACTAGTAATACCGCTGCAATCTCCCGTTATAACTCCGTAATGCTTTGATATATAATCGCAAAACTGAATCGATTTGAATCGCACGACATCTTCAAAGATTTTTATCTAGAAGCATTTCATTATGTAATTTATATCTATACTATTATGTTTAGGAGTAAAAGGAATGTACCTAATGTCTTATCACAAAGGGCATCGTCTCCGAAGTAACCTTTAACTGAACTGTGAGATGGGAATGAAACTTTTATATAAGCTGTCCCTGTGGTTGCTCGATACAGGGCAAAGTACTTCGTGAACCCAAATAGATATACACCAAAAATATACCCGTACTGGCCCGTACATATTATTTTTTATTTATTTTTTTATTTGCTATAAACTAGTGCTTGACTGCGATCCCACCTGTAGCATGATTCACGTAAAATCAAACAAGCCAAATATCGTTGAAGTTTTATAGTCGTTCGATCGAAGTCCTATCCAAAAGCGGTATTCACGATCTGTCGACTTATTTCCAGTTACATTAATAAGTATTCTACCAGGATAATGTAATACAGATTTTTTTTAATCGACGAATTTCAAATGACTTTAAAATCGGCGTCGTACAAACTGGATTGATGGATATGAATATGGAAATGGTCAAAACGACTAAATCGCTACGATATCGTTACGGTTTTCATTACGTGAATCGAGCTACTGATGGTAAGCAGTGATGCTATCGTTGACGGTGAGGCGCACTAGTTTAAGAGCCTATTCACTCTAACCTTGAAGTATATGACTTCAATAAGTCACATTGGCACTTCTATAGATTTTAACCCACACGCCCAGCATGAAAAAGACGTCTTAACACTCGTCACCCTTTTATAAAAAATAAAACTATTAAAGAACGGTAAAACTACAACAAAAAGTCGACTTCTAAAGACGCTATCAGACAGCAACTAAATAAAAAAAGTCTGTAAAGAATTTGAAACGCAGTCAAAGAGAAAATCGAGCTAAAAACCTTGGCAACAATCTAGAATTAATTAACTAACAAAAAAATAAAGTATACTACCGGGAGTTCTTTCACCTTCTAAATATTTTTAAATGAGACATTTGTTTATTTTCTAACGACTCGGTAACAAGTAAACGAAGCATCACAAATTTTGGCAGACCATTCGTTTGTTTGACGAGCAGTTCTTATGCCACAATAGTTGGTAGTTAAACTGTTATTGGACGTGCGAAGCTGGGTGATAAATGGCTTTGGAGAACAATTTGCGCGCGAATTTGCGAAGTTGTTCTATTGTTTCTACATAGCATCTTTATTTATCGAAATAAATCGTCAATCACACCCATTTGTCCAGTTTTAAGTCCCATGTCACAGAAACTGGGCAGAAATTTAGGAAACCTGCGGATCCATTCGAAAGAGTCACAGCAGCTATCGAATGCAAAGAGGGACTGAAGGAACACGGGTAGATTTTATAGTCAGTAAAAGTCTGACGCCCTCTTGGTCGGGCCCAGCCCGCCCAGCTGGGTCGAAGCATACTGGGCTTATCCGAAAGGGATGCTCGGGCCCGGTACGAAAGGCAAGAAGGAACGGGATGGGTTTTTTAGTCAGTAAGAGTCTGACACTATCTCCCGCTCCGCCCAAAGGCGTTTTGTTTTTGGAAGATTCCAACCCAACAAAAAAAAAAACTCCCTCTTGGTCCATCCAGAGCGGGAGAAGATTGCGCGATATCAACCTCAAAAAAAAAAAAAAATGTGAACCTATCAATCAACCCGCACTGGGCCCGCGTGGTGGATTACGGCTCATTCCTTCTTCTAGAAAAGAGGCCTGAGTTCCAGCAGTGGGAAAATGAAAAAGGCTGACGATGATCATGATGATGAACCTATCAATGAAAAAACATATTAAAAAGCCTGCGAATCTAAAAACCTAGTTTTTTATAATCGTGATGTTCATGGGCCAAAGCGACTCGATGACTAATTGCAGTCACAGCCGCAGACTTGCGAGAGATTTCCTTATAAGTTATCAGTTTGCGGTAGATTGATCAGTATTCGATGATTCATAACAAATGACACACTTTCTCCACATAGAAAGCACGTCAGCACAAAATACCTTGACTATTAACACAGTCCCATACCTTTTTTTCCGATGGGAAAAATCATCCTATGACAACCCCCGCTCTTGGGCGGAGCGGGAGATAGTGTCAGACTCTTACTGACTAAAAATCCCATCCCGTTCCTTCAAGCCTTCATACCGGGGCTCGAGCGCCCTTTCGGATAACCCTGGCCCCAGTAGGCTTCGACCCGGCTGGGCCCATGCTGTTGCTGACAACTCCTTGAGGCGCGCGGGAACAGCGCGCGCCGTCGACGACTTGGGCTTGGTCCGGACGGTTACCGGACGGCCGGACAGCGAGGTACCCAATGCTCACTGTCCGCAAGCCCGCGCCTACGGTGGCTGGAAATCGGGATCGGAATCCCGGCGGCGGCGGCGAGAACGCCGTTGTCTGATGCGGTCAGCCTCACAGGCGAGGCCTGAGTTCCAGCAGTTGGAAAATGAAAAAGGCTGACGATGATCATGATGATGAACCTATCAATGAAAAAACATATTAAAAAGCCTGCGAATCTAAAAACCTAGTTTTTTATAATCGTGATGTTCATGGGCCAAAGCGACTCGATGACTAACTGTTCTGCAGTCACAGCCGCAGACTTGCGAGAGATTTCCTTTTATCAGTTTGCGATAGATTGGTCAGATATATTCGATGATTCATAACAAATGGCACACTTTCTCCACATAGAAAGCACGTCAGCACAAAATACCTTGACTATTAACACAGTCCCATACCTTTTTTTTCCGATGGGAAAAATCATCCTATGACAACCCCCGCTCTTGGGCGGAGCGGGAGATAGTGTCAGACTCTTACTGACTAAAAAACCCATCCCGTTCCTTCAAGCCTTCATATCGGGGCTCGAGCGCCCTTTCGGATAACCCTGGCCCCAGTAGGCTTCGACCCGGCTGGGCCCCTGCTGTTGCTGACAACTTGAGGCGCGCTGATAACTCCTTGAAGCGCGCTGATAACTCCTTGAGCGCACAGTCCCATACCTGATGCTGTTTATTTTGAAAATTCGACAATTAGCATAGTCGGCCTTATAATGTTCCCACGCTTGAGACTTCGAACTCTTCTCTTGGAGAGGGAATGGGCCGTAATCCACCACACGGGCCCAGTGAGGGTTAGTAAATGTCACATGTCTTCGAATTTTTGGTTCAAGGACGTACCGGTTTCCTCACGATGTTTTCCTTTACCGTTTTGAGAGCAGTGGTGACGAAATATTATTACACAAAGTAATGGTATAATACACCTGGCTGGGTTTGAACCCGGGACATACGACTCGTAAATCGGGGCCGTTACCATTCGGCTAACACAGCTCTCACACCCTCAACTTAGTCAATTAAATAGTTTTAAATTATTTGCTTCGTCGAGAAGGCGAGTTTGCTTCATTTTGAAGAAAATTTCGTTATCATACCTTAGGCGGTAGGTAATTATGCAATCGGGTTGTTGTTGGAGTGCAAAATATGTACCACCCATACGTACAAAGCGTTTTGGGAACACATTCAATACTAATTTTGATGATATTTACCATTTTTTTTTCTTTTTTTTTTTTTAATTTTAGCATAAAATATATCATGTACTTAATTAAATATATTAAGCATATAATACGTTATATGTTTCAAATATGCTGCAGGGATATAGAAATTGTTTGCACTGTAAACAAGCTGAACTGGATAGGTTGAGTGAACAGTGAAGTGAGCCATCGATACCCATTACATAAGTAGATATTTGAGTGTGGAAAACTATTTTTATTATAACTAACTAACTAACTAACTAACTATTAACTAACTATTATTTTATTTATTAACTAACTATTTCTTTTTTTTTTTTCTATTTTTTTTTTTTTTTTTATTTATCTAAGGTAGAATCTTAGGACAACGCATATTGAGTCTCTAAGAGAAGCAATTATCTCATTACAAAAAAAGTTCACAGTAGTGAAATATTTTTCATTGGGAGTGTCTTTATCAATTTGTGATATAACAATGAGTCATATAGAAGATAAATATTGATCGACTTTGTTAATAATGAGTCACTATCAGTTACATAAAATTCATTGTTTCATTCGAAGTCAATGCCAAATAAGGAATTGGAAAGAAGCTAGCTAAATCTGGTGCCGATGATGTTAAACAATAAAATTTGTTGTTACATTCAGCCATCATAATGAAATAACAGATGAGGAAACAGATTTTTTCTATGGATCTTAGGTCATTAGAACATGTCTTGGATATTCTACACCGGTAACACTTTCAATGCTGGGAACAAATATTAATATTTGTGTACCCTCAAGTGAGCCCAACATTTTTAGATCTTTCAATTTCTAATTATAAAAAAATAAACAATAATAATTTATTTATTTCAGGTAACCCATATTAGAGGATAAAATTGAATCGGATAGTTCATTAAACCTCAAGCGAATGCCGGCGAAAAAAAAAAAGTAATAAAATAAATTTACAATCCCAATAATAAATCCAAAAAGTTAATAAATATAGAATAATACTAAACAATTCCAAAAAGTCAATTAATTAAAATACCACCAGACCTGACCTTCCAGACAGGTCCTTAGCACATAAAATTTTAATTAAATTACTACATACGTTCCCAAAGCATAACTTCTGAATTTCATGCCCGCCAAAAGAAAAGCTGGCTGGTTTGGGCCTAATGAGATTAAAAGAAGTCATAATTATGCCTAATTGGGTAAAAACAAAAATAGTATTCAGACCAAAGTAAGGCTTCAATTTACGTGCTTAGTGCTGCTTCGATCTTGAGGATTTAAGTAGGTATAAATATAGATAAACGGAAAGGTTGCTTATTTTCGATGTTTACACACTACTTTATGAAAAACTTCTTATTTACATTCTTAGATACATAGCATACAAATAAAACGCTCAGTATTTTAATAATCTATGCAAACTTTTAATAATCTTAGTGTTAACCGAAAGGTGCAAATGCCCGCATTCACTTGGGGTTTGAGAGGTTAAGAAGAACAATTGAATTATATGAAGCTAAAGAATTATTATCTTACTGCTTTCATTAGCTAGAGCTGCTTTTAATAAACCTAATCAAAATTGTTATGTTTACAACCCATTTAATTTGCAACCTCAGGGTTACTACCTATGAACTCTTGTTTCTTCATACATAAACCCACCCATCAGTACATTGCTTGACTTAAAAATTGTAAATTGATTAGCAATTTTCATTCAAAGTTTAATTTAATTATAAATGAATTTTTATCCAATTTCACAAAACACCATGTTTTGTGTTGATACCTGTGTTTTTTTTTGCTTTATTTCATTAAACCCCAAGCGAATACCGGCCGGCATTTGCTAAGGGTTTTAGAATTAATTCAATCATTGTCTAAGGCCAGACTTACTTTTATATATCAGATGTTGAAATACCTAAAATTTACAAATGCTAACAAACTGGAGAAAGTGATGAATTTCCTCATTTTAAAGTTGTAAAAATTAACTACTGTAAAAATTCTAAGTGAAAGTGAGTATTACATGCATTTTAGGTAGAATTCATAAAACATAGTTTTTGTTAGTGTCAATGAACTTCATAAAAATAGAATTGTAGTCAACTGAGATGACCAAATTTTTTGTAAATAACTGATCAGTAAAGAATGTTTATTACTATTAATACAGTTGAGTAAACAAATAAGCCGATTATTGAGGAAAATTGGTCCAGATACGTGACTACCTGAATGCTACAAATATGGTGTGTTTATTACAAAATATTATGAGTCGTGACTAATGAGATTTTACGTGATTCATACATGAGTTAACAGTATGAGGAAGAGCATTCACGCCATAAATAAATACAAAAATAAAGCGCTTGGCAGCAACAAGTTTCACATCCTAGAATTAAAATCGTTGCTCAAGAAATGCATAACCTTACCTCCTGAAGAAATGTAGAATCCACTCGGGGAGTATTTGGCGACATTCACCTGGCAAGAATGCTCAGTGTATGTATCTGCGATCGCGGGGTTCTCAATATCTCGTATGATAACGGAATTCCCATTGGTGTACAGGAAGTTCCTGCCCTTCGGATCACCGCCTAAAACTAGCGGTGTACCTCTCTGGGTCCTCGGTAAAGCCGCCCAAGTATATTCTGCGGACACAAAACTACACTGTAAAACCACTGATCACTATTATTTTTATACACAGACTGATTTATCATCATGTTTCACCCGCTAGATACAACTACCACGCTGTCCCATTAAAGATTCAAATTAGAACTTACTATGAGAATAAGACATTTTGTAAACACTCTTTGCTAACTAATCACTAAGCCGATAATGCTAAAACTACTGTTCACTCAGTACTTTTTATAATTTTTAGTAAAACACAGTCAGCCGCTATGTCCCATAGCCTACCAAAAAAATGACGTACAATAATATTTTTTTGTAAGGTTGGCACAATTGTCGCTCATTGATATTACCATATATGGGCAGAGGAATACCGATCATTTTGTAATCATTTCTAATGTTTTAGTGGTGTTATTCTTTTAAACCGTATGATTTTTAAGATATCAATTAAAACCATCATCTTTTCACTGTTTGTGTAAATTAAGAAATTTTTGCTAATCGATTTTTTATTTTGCTGGTCATCTTTAGTCGATTTCTTGTCTATGGAAAAATAACGGTTCTTTGTTAATGAAACACGGAGCAAGTCACTAGTATGATGCCATAGTCTATGTTTGAAACCGGTTTTAGAACGAAAAATTTTGCTCGCATTCATTCATTTCTATTTGTCAAAAATGCTACGAACCAGCTCGCTTCACCATGCGACGAATTTAATTTAAAATACAGTTTTTTGTGATATTTAGTCGTTGTTTTAGTGTTTTACTTGAATGGGAAGAGTGATGCTTGCGTGTGGTGCATTATATTTTTACAACAGAATTTCTTTTGTTGCATTTTTCGGCTTTATTATTTGACACTTGTTTCCACGTGGTTCACGTCATAATCGGTCGACGTGTTAATTTTCTACATAGAATTTAAAGTTCTTGGCCGTATCTTAACAAGAAATGGAGTCGTTGAACATCTCGAAACTAAACCTGTACAGCGGAAGGAGTCGGGGCTCCCAGGACAACGGCGTGAAGTTTGAAAGGACTGAAGAAAAGTTCGAAACCAATGTAAGGAAATACCATGTGTTATAAAATCTTTTTAATACTGCAAATGTTAAATAAAAGAGTATCAACTTTAATACTGCTCTGTAGGTAAGGCTTGTTACTTGTTTTCAGAACTGTGCAACCATGTCGTCATATTTGCACAAGTTTCAATATTCAAAAATCAGATCATTTTTCATGACCAAATAAAGATGTCAATAACATATTTGATACTTCGTGACAATATTGTCTTGTGGTCTTTTTATCAAACAAGTGGTAAACTTCTAATTCAGAGGTAATATGATTGTTTTGATTATATGATGCAAACTCACTGCAATGAGTAGGTATCAATATGATGACATAGAACAGCTGTTTTACAAAACATTTTGAAATTGAATTGACAGATAATGTTAAATGAATACTAAGTTGTAGTCTTCTAGTTCTGTAAACAAAAATAAATTATTTTACTAAAATCTGTTTGCTGAAGAATATTAAAATTACAAAAGTTGAACAATATCTTAAATTTTAATATTCTGGAGCAAACAAAATGTTATGATTATAAAAGAATTAGGGAAAAATAGGAGATTTAGTAACTATTAGTACTATTTATGATTAGATTGTGTAAAGGTACTATTTACTTATATTTAACATTTCTGGCCACCTTAACCTTTCAATCGTGGAAATCACAGACACAATTGAAAGACAATAGGTGCGCGAACGCCGGCTTTCGCTTGAGGTTTAATGAATTAAATAAACACCACAAGAATAATGAAGAAAACGGCAATTAATATTTTGTAATCACACCTAAGATACCTGGAAGAAATTGGGGGAGGCCTTTGCCCAGCAGTGAGACAGTATAGACTATTAAAAAAAAAAAATCATACCTAAGACCACATTCTGACACTTACAAATCACTGGTTTATTTAACTATTATATTACATTATTTCAATTACTAATATTATTTAACCTTTCAAATACCGTCAATTAGAGATGCAATAGTAGGACAATTGCAGCGCAAACATCGGTGTTCGCTTGGGGTTTAATGAATTATTATTACGAACTGGGGTTGTAAACTTTATGACTATTATATATTTATTTAACTTATAATTATTAAACACTAGTTACTCAACTTTGCATGGGTCTCTTTCTGATCTTTGAAATTCCCAGCTTTTATTATTTTTGAAAACTAAATGAAAATCTGTTTAGTTGTTTTTGGAGTTTATCGCAAACATACAGATAGATGGACGTGGTATTTTATAACATGTAAGGGAGATGAATTTTGCAATAACAGCCTGCAATCCTAAATGACCATAATTATTGCAATTTATGATAATTTATACTGACAAGTTTTTTTCCATAATTTCATTTAACGCATATGACCAGAGGTACGCATCAGTGTTTGTACCCACTTAAAAAGCTAATGCCAGCAGCTTCAGCCACTTGAAAAAAAAAAATTACAATACAAAAATTGTCCCAAGGCAACATACTCCTGGGATATAAAGAATCCTATGTGCTATGCCAAGACTTGTTCAGCTATTTGAATGTAAAGAAGTAACAAACAGTAATCATCATCATCATCATCAGCCTTTTTAATATTCCCACTGCTGGGATTCAGGCCTTCTCTCTAGGAGAGGGAATGGCCCGCAATCCACCACGCGGGCCCAGTGCGGTTTGACAAATGTCACATCTCTTCGAATTTTTGGTTCTAGGACATACTGGTTTCCCCACAATGTTTTCCTTCACTGTTTTGAGAGCAGTGGTGATGAAGTAAATTACACAAAGTAATATGCCTGGCTGGGTTCAAACCCTCGACCTACAACTCGTAAGTCGGGGCCATTACCACTCGGCCACCACTGCTCACTAAACAGTAATAAATAAATAAATAAAATAGCCATTTATTTCCAAACTTTGGGATACAATATATATTATTCTTTGTGTGATTGTTATAGAATGTCCCCCCGCTCGGTGTGCCTTTTGGCATAGGCCTCCTCCAACTGTCTCCACTGGACTCTGTCCATTGCCACCCTTGTCCAATATGGACCCAAGGTCAGGCGGATGTCGTCTTCCCAGCGTCTCATTGGGCGACACTGTTTTCTGACGCCATCTCTTGGGTACCATAGGGTCATGCTTGCTCCATTTGTTGGCCGTGCAGCGAATCATGTGACCTGTCCGACCCCATTTCAGATGATCAATTCTGGTCAGGATGTCTGAAACTTTGTTCTTTTCCTTATTTCCGCATTACTAATTCTCTCCCTGAATTTTATTCCCAACATACTTCTCTCTGTTGGCATTTTGCAAGTTTTTTACGATAGTCTTGGTTGAGAGACCATGTCTCACAGCCATATGTAATGCAAGGAAGTATGCAAGTGTTAAAGGTTTTTTTCTTAATAGCAATGCTCACCTCTTTACTTTTCATTATTTCTTTCAGAGACCAGTATGATTTCCAAGCACAGGCTATTCTTTTGTACACAGTAACACAGATGTAATAAATTTTAGTCTGTTTATTGTCTATGTATTGAAAAAAATTTAGTGTAATAAAATACCCAGTCACATCAATTTAGGTGCATAGAATTTCCTTAGTTTTGAGGAGACAAAGAAACGTGAGTCATATTATGTACACCTAGATAATTTATGATAGTCTGGCAAGCTGCCATTATCCATGACTTTACAATCTTTACACACAATACATTTTGTAGATAGATTAGACCGACACATGTGTAACACGCCCGATTTGGACCGCGTTTGTGTTGTATTTGCATCACATAACGTGGAGCAGGTGTAGCTCTACAAGTCTAGTTTCCATATAAAATGTGTAGAGACCGACGCGCCCAGATCGGGGTGTTTCACACGTGTTGTCCTAGCTTTAATCTCCACTTTGAGGAATATTAGAGAGGTACCACAGCATCCTCACTTTCCATCTGATGTAGGTTCTCACTGGGCAAGAGTTTCGGGAGTTTCATGTTAATCTTACTTTTTTGCTTTTGTATGGTTCTTAATTCTTTATTGTACGCTATAACAACTTATAAAATAAGTGGATAACAACGTTCAAGTACATAGGTGAGCTTAACTCAAAGTTGAGTTTTCTTCCAGCAAACCATTGAGTGATAGAGAGAGATCAATAGAGAGTAGGATCCAGTGTACAATTTTAAAATTACAAATATTATGAATTTAATAATAATACATAAATAAATAAAAATAAATACCTACATACATAAATACAGAAATACTTTATACCTTTATTTTGAATATATTTATAGGTATAAAGTACATAAACCGGCACGGATCTTAAGCGCTCGACGTTAGAGTGAGCGAGCCAATCACTCCCCGCTCCCGCGACTCACTTCGCACTACTAAAGAGACCGAATATTTGACTTCTACGCATCTTGAAGCCAGCGCTCAAGATCCGTTTCGGCAATTGTAAGGTGGACACAGACTAAAGTCGCCTCGTTTATTTTTTGGTTCCGTTCCCAAAGGGTAAAAACGGGACCCTAACACTAAGACTCCACTGTCCGTCTGTCTGTCATCAGGCTGTATGTCAGTACCATGATAACTAAATAGTTGAAATTTTTCACAATGATGTATTTCTATTGTATAACAACAAATAATGTTATGATGCACGAGTCCGACTCGCACTTGGCCGGTATTTTTTTGTTACAATGTTGAAGCAATACACTCCAATGTTTTGCAACATTTGATAGCAAATGTAGAATTTTTTGGCAGGCTTCGCTGAGGTAGTTAGAGGTAGCATTACTACAATAAAAACCTCAGCTCTATTTTAGTGGGATTATACCAAACTACACTTATTTTATGTCACAATATGCAATTTACAAATAAATTAAATCTGCGGCTGTACACTCATACCGTCTAGTGTAATGGATGCTTGTGTTTATCAAGTATCCGAAATATATTACTTTGGCAAGTTCCCATTTGAAACTGTTACCTACTACAGAATATCTTTTCCTTGCAGGCTCTCACAGACCAAGATGAGGAGTATCACTGTGAATATAAAGAAGAAATTTGGAAGAACCTACTGGAACAAGAAGCTGAGAAACCAACCATCCACCTGCAATCACCACAGGTGAGTCTTAAATAAAATAAAAGTGTGTCAACCCTTTTTAGACAGTATTTAACTCCTTCCCAGGACTCGATCTAACTATTTCGCCGCTCCGGACAAAGATAATTTTTGCCGCCTTTTACATACACAAAACCATAAAAGTCATGAGTCTAATGCCGGCCAAACAAACAAACCAACAAACAAACAACATACCGATTGGACGACAAGTTTGACCGTGTCTTTGTCTTAAATATTCCCACTATCCAATCTGAAGTAGGTTGGAAGGTGGCACATAAAATTCTCAACCTACCAATTTGGGTGTGGATGGCTAATGGCTAGGTTGAAAGATAGGAATAAGTAAATTTTGCCGGTCTGAGCAAGTGCCCGGCTTGTCCCCCTTTAGATCGGGCTCTGCTCCTTCCATGTATTTTTCTCTTGAGTCACCTCGAACCAGCTCTTGCGATGGATATCTAGGTCGTCTCGCCCCCTCCTCACAGGTCGACCTCGGCGGCGTCGTCTGTCCTCTGGTACCCACTTTGTGGAGATTCTTGCCAACGGTCAGTGTGCATTGCATGCGACTGATATGACCTGCCCAATCCCATTTTAGCCTGGCAGCCTTTTTTCCTCCCTTTAGATCGGGCTCTGCTCCTTCTATGTATTCTTCTCTTGAGCGACCCTGAACCGGCTCTTGCGATGGATGTCTAGGTCGTCTCGCCCCTTCCTCACAGGTCGACCTCGGCGGCGTCGTCCGGCTTTTGGTACTCACTTTGTGGAGGTTCTTGCCCAACGATCAGTGTGCATACGACTGATATGACCTGCCCAATCCCATTTTAGCCTGGCCGCCATTTTTACCTACATCCATGATTCCAGTCTTTTGGCGCAATGTGGTGTGTGGTGTTCCTTATTCTGTCTGCTCTTGACACCCTAAATGCTGTGCTTCATTGCTCGATAAGATTACCATCATTTTAAATAATTGTTCAAAAATATATTGTTACGCCACTAAACGTGAACACGCCATATCTCCGAGAAAATAACGAGTGGCACGTAATAATTAAAACGCATTGCTGTTCGAAAGGTCTAGAGTAGTTTTGCTTAGACAGACTTGGAAAAATCTCGAAATATCCACAAGGTACCTACCTACCAAGGTACATGTAGTAATAGGTATCATCTAAACCGTAAGGGAATTTGTACTCTCCGATGTTAACAATAGAGTCGAAATTCGCATGAACGTGACTCTTATTATTACGAGAAATAAAAATGATTTATGACTTCGAGAAGCGATTCAATTGTTCTGGAATTCTGGATAGATCCGGGGACGTCGGTATCTAGAATTTTCTTGGCTCCGCATATAAATACGGGCCCCCGGCCGGAAGCGAGTCAGTTGTGATTTCGACTGCGATCAAGAGCGAACTACCCTAGTACTCGAAGTGATTTTTATCAACGACTTAGGCGATAGTGTAACGGTACTCTAGTGTTAATTGCGATTCGGATTATTGTTGACTGGACTAATTTGTTATTGTTTGTGGTAAATAAAGTTCTCTCGTCAGTAAATCGGCATTTGATTACCCACGTACGTAACAACTGGTGTCAGAAGTGAAATGCCATTAACACCGAGGGACGACGAACAGCGACCACGAACAAGGAGGCAAATGGAGATGGATGCTGCGCGTCATCGTATGGAGGAGGAAGATCAGGCTGGCATGGGAGCAACGACAGCTGCTGAGGTGCCAACAGGACCATCCTCGGAATTGAACATCGCTGCGGTGTTGGCCGCCATGCAAGCTAGTATGGAGGCCAACCAGCGGAAGCTTCAGGACCTAATCGCAGCGAACCAGGAAGAAGCTCGCCGCGAACAGGAAGCCGCTCGCCGCGATCAGGAGGCTAAGCAGAACCTGATCCTCGATAAAATCGACCACGGCCTCGTCACGTTGGGTGAGAAGGTAAAGAATCTCACCTTGAAGGTCAAAGAGGTTTCCGCCCGAGCTGATAGCCTCGAAACAAGAATTGATGGCCACGAAGATCGCCTGCTGGACATCAACAAAAAAATCGTCAAGCTCGAAGCACGCGAACCCGTTGTTGTCGGCTCACCATCGCACACTCCCTGTGCATCCGCGGCAAAATTTGATGTGCCGCGTTTTGATGGCACGTCTTCCTGGACGGCATTTAAATACCAATTTGAGACATTGGTCGAAACGAACCGCTGGGATGATAAGCAGTCTTTTGCGGCATTAACTTTGGCTCTACGAGGGGACGCCCTGCTGGTCCTTGAGAACCTCCCTGCGGACGGCAGGACATTGGCGCGTCTCATGGAGGGACTGGACACTCGTTATGGAGACAAGCACCTCGAGCACGTTTTCCGCGCGCAGTTACGCGAGAGAACGCAGAGGTCGAACGAGAGCCTCCAGCAATGGGGGGTCGAAGTTGAACGGCTAGTCCGGCGTGCGTACATGTCAATGACACCAGAGACGGTGGAAGTAAATCTGGTGCAAGCTTTCATCGACGGTCTACGGGATCCTGAAGTCAGGGCTACGGTGCGACTCGGACACCACCAAACTCTAAAGAGTGCGATGGCTCACGCTCTGGAAGTGGAAGCCGTACGACAAGATTTACGCACGCACAGAGTTCGGGAAGTTGTGGTCTCGCCGTCAGTGCAACCACGTCAACGAGAAGTGGTAGCTGCTTCTTCGGCAAAGTCCCGCTATATTCCGACGTGTTACGGGTGCGGAGAAAAAGGGCACATTCGTACCGATTGCCCCAAGACGAAGAGGGGGAGTGTGGACTCCGGAACTCAAGTTAACGAGGAGTCGTTAAACTAAATGTCGCCAGGGCCACGGGGCGGGTGCTGGCTGGTCAACTGAAGGCCCCAACCATCACCATCAATCAAGTTCACAACGTAAATAGTTTGATCATCGAAGGGACGCTGAATCATCGGGCTTGCAATTTTACCATTGACACGGGGGCGTCACGGACTGTTATAAGACCTGAGTTGCTGAAACGCACCATCTTGTGGCAAAGGGAGTCTCCATCCTGCCGACTTCAGACAGCAACCGGCCAGCCAGTCTCCGTCCTCGGTGATACAAAAATTGAGTTCAAAATCGGTGATCAAGTGTATATCCATCCTGCGTTAATTGCGAATATTACCGACGATTGCATACTGGGTCTCGACTTCTTGCGGAATAACCGATGTATTTTAGATATCGACAGGGGAGTATTGAAATTCCCAGATCAAGAAGTCTTCCTGCGAGGAATTAAGTCATGCAACCTCTATTGTTTAAAGGATACCACACTGGCTCCGAGAACAGAAACCTTAGTCGAAGTAAAGTTTCCTAAGAAAATCAGGCAAACAAGATGTGTTTTGGTAGAGGATACTGGCCGGCACCCGGAGATCATCACTGCGAGGACATTAGTTATGACGACAGGGAAATCCAAGGTCAGGATTGTGAACCTTGGGAAAGAAGAGGTCCAACTGAAGAAAAACAGTGTTGTTGGGAGATGTGAAGAAGTTCAATATCTCCGTCAAATCAATAAATCTCCAGCAAAGCAAGACACGACCAAAGTCGAAACTGATCACATCCAGCAACTTCTGGAAAATTCTAAGTGCAATTTATCGACTTCGGAACTACAGCAAGCAAGGGAATTTCTGCTACGGTTTCGAGATATCTTTGCAACGGGAAAAGACTGCGGGAGAACAGGTCTCGTCAAGCATGAGATAGATACAGGTGATGCGAGACCAATTAAACAGAAGCCGCGCCGCATACCCTGGGCTAAGGAATCTGAGGTAGCAGAAATGGTAAAGGACATGGCTGATAATGGAATAATTGAGCCTTCTACGAGCCCATGGTCTTCCCCCGTCGTTCTGGTGAAGAAGAAGGACGGCAGCACAAGATTCTGTGTGGACTACAGAATGTTGAACAATGTGACGAAGAAGGACAGTTATCCCTTACCAAGGATAGACGATACGCTGGATATGCTCAGTGGCATGAAGTGGTTCTCGACCATTGATTTGAAAAGTGGCTACTGGCAAGTGGAAATCAGCGAGAAAGATAAAGAAAAGACAGCGTTCAGTACGGGTATCGGCAGCGGCCTGTGGCAATTTAACGTCATGCCTTTTGGGTTATGCAACGCCCCAGCGACGTTTGAACGCCTCATGGAGAGAGTCATGGTGGGCCTGCTTGGTGACGTCTGTCTGGTATATTTGGATGACGTCATTATAATGGGTCGCACATTTAAGGAAAACCTGAGGAATATGGAGAAAGTGTTCACCAGGATACGAGGGGCTAACTTAAAACTAAGCCCAAAGAAGTGTGCCCTGTTCAAGAAGGAGGTCAGCTACCTAGGACATGTTATTTCCGCTGACGGGGTGAGAACCGACCCTGAGAAGATAAAGGCAGTCCAACAGTGGCCGGTTCCAAAGAACAAAACGGAAGTACGCGCATTTCTAGGGTTGTGCACATACTACAGGCGGTTTGTCAAGAATTTTTCAGACATTGCAAAACCTTTACATCAGCTGACTGAAGATAAACGAGATTTTATCTGGGACAAGGACTGTGAGTCAGCATTCGACGCGCTAAAGCAACGGCTATGTGAAGCGCCCATACTGGGGTATCCGAGCAGAGACGGAAGATTTGTCGTTGATACCGATGCCAGCAACACGGGAATTGGTGGAGTGTTGTCACAGGTGCAAGGTGACAGACAGGTCGTAATCGCTTACTTCAGTAAGGCACTTTCAAAGCCAAAAAGGAACTACTGCGTGACTCGACGAGAACTGCTGGCTGTGGTAAAAACCTTGCAGCATTTCCACAAGTACCTCATAGGAAGACAATTTACGTTGAGGACGGATCACGCTGCATTGAAATGGCTTCTACAATTTAAAAACCCTGAGGGCCAAGTTGCAAGATGGCTCGAGCAGCTGCAGGAATTTAACTTTGTGACAGAACATCGCAGTGGAAAAGGGCATAACAATGCTGACGCCCTGTCGCGACGTCCATGTAATGAGGACTGCAGACACTGCCAGCAGAATGAAGCCCGAGAACACGTTAATTTAATTAGGGCTGAAGGCAACTTCAAGAAGTCCCAGGAAGAAGATGACGATATTCGACCTATACTGGACTGGAAGCGTAGCGGAACTAGGCCCCAGTGGAGTGAAGTATCGTCACACAGTCCCGTAACTAAGAGCTACTGGGCACAGTGGGACAGTTTAGTCCTAGAAAATGATGTGCTCTGTAGGAAATGGGAATCGAACGATGGCAAGGAGGTGACCACACAAGTGATAGTACCACGATGTGAAGTAGTCCCCCTGCTACAGGAAATACACGATGGTGCTTCTGGAGGACACCTGGGCATCAAGAAAACTCTACTGAAAGTGAGACAGCGGTATTACTGGCTCAATTGTAGAGATGACATAGAGCAATGGTGTCGGAAATGTACAGCGTGCGCATCTGTGAAAGGACCACAGACTAGGAGCAGGGGCAGGCTTCAGCTGTACAATGTGGGAGCCCCATGGGAACGCATCGCTATCGACGTCGCTGGACCTTTTCCAGTTACAAATGACGGAAACAAGTACATAGTGGTGATCCAGGACTATTTCACAAAGTGGCCCGAAGTCTTCGCCATACCTAATCAGGAAGCGACGACAGTGGCGAAGAAGGTGGTCGAAGAAGTAGTATGTCGGTATGGCGCACCTTTGGAAATCCATTCCGATCAAGGCCGTAACTTCGAATCTGCGCTATTCTAGGAAATGTGTACTCTTCTGGGAATTTATAAGACACGCACAACACCTGCGCATCCTCAGTCGGACGGAATGGTGGAAAGGTTTAACCAAACCCTGGAGAATCACCTGGCTAAGGTTGTCGACGACCATCAGAAGGACTGGGACCGGTATATTCCACTATTTCTGATGTCTTACCGATCGGCAGTGCATGATAGCACGGGACATACCCCAGCAAGAGTGAATTTCGGCAGAGAGATGAGACTCCCGGTCGATGCCATAACTGGCGTGCCACCTGACAAGACTAAGCCAGTTACGGACTACGTAAGTGACCTTCAAGATCAATTGGACGAAGTGCATAAACGAGTTCGTGAGAATAGCATGAACACCAGCGTAAAAATGAAAACCAGATACGACCGTAATGCCAATGCCAAGGGATTTGAGGAGGGTACACTGGTCTGGCTCCACAACCCGCTTCGACGGAAAGGGAAGTCGCCGAAACTCCAAGCTCGATGGGAGGGACCTTACACCGTGTTAAAAAGGATTAATGACGTGACCTACCGCATCTAGAAAGGGCTAAGAGGGAAACCCAAGGTTGTTCATGTGGATAGATTGGCGCCGTATCACGGATCTAATAATGCTCGGGACGAGCATGACTAAGAGGGGGGCACTGTTACGCCACTAAACGTGAACACGCCATATCTCCGAGAAAATAACGAGTGGCACGTAATAATTAAAACGCATTGCTGTTCGAAAGGTCTAGAGTAGTTTTGCTTAGACAGACTTGGAAAAATCTCGAAATATCCACAAGGTACCTACCTACCAAGGTACATGTAGTAATAGGTATCATCTAAACCGTAAGGGAATTTGTACTCTCCGATGTTAACAATAGAGTCGAAATTCGCATGAACGTGACTCTTATTATTACGAGAAATAAAAATGATTTATGACTTCGAGAAGCGATTCAATTGTTCTGGAATTCTGGATAGATCCGGGGACGTCGGTATCTAGAATTTTCTTGGCTCCGCATATAAATACGGGCCCCCGGCCGGAAGCGAGTCAGTTGTGATTTCGACTGCGATCAAGAGCGAACTACCCTAGTACTCGAAGTGATTTTTATCAACGACTTAGGCGATAGTGTAACGGTACTCTAGTGTTAATTGCGATTCGGATTATTGTTGACTGGACTAATTTGTTATTGTTTGTGGTAAATAAAGTTCTCTCGTCAGTAAATCGGCATTTGATTACCCACGTACGTAACAATATCTTCTTTGTAACTCAGTAGTTATCGTCGCGTCTGCGCAATGGCTCAAAAAGTTGCCAAGATTCGAATAATATTAGTAGTGCACCTTTCCGTTAGTGGTCGCAATGCTCGCAAGAATCGCAAAAAAAAACAAGGTCTGACTTAAAATATTCGCACTGCTTGGACTCAGGGCTCCTCTCCAGGAAAAGGAAGGGTCGTAATCCACCACGCGGGTCCAGTGAGGGTTGGTGGATATCTCGTGTTTTCAAATTTTTGAACTGTTACATTAAAATTACTCATTGGGTCATTAGGTACTTAATTAATTATAAAAACACAAATAATTGCTTTAAGACTTATTTAAGCAATTACTTATCAGTGTGATAATGTTTTGAGGTTTGATTACTACTGATAACATCAGCAATTTACCCGTGAAAGTCCCGCTAAAACCGGTTTAGTCGTTTCGGATATTAGACAGGAAAATCAAACAAAATTAAAAAAAAAAAAGAATTTTTACTACAGATATTGAATATACTTTTATCATCATCCTCATCATATTTTCATGTGCATTTAATAATTATTATTTTCACATTACAAACAGATATTTCAATTTTATTCGTGACGTGTTGATTTATTGCATTATGTGTGGAAACTCCTTGATGAGTACTTGATATAATCAGTATTCAGATATTCTAGTGATAATGCTTTGATTAAATAATCATGAGATACATGCACTTAAATGATGTTGTAAACAAATGTACAATCAATGTATAAATAATAATATTGAAGAACTATTGTTGTGGAATATTATTATCTAGGCATGTTCTAATAATTCTAATAAATACTTGTCCAAAACCTTCACACAACGCCATCTAGTCCCAAACTAAGCAGAGCGTGTGATATAAGTACTAGACAACTACAATATATTTATAGATCCATACATATCACTACATAGTATAAAACAAAGTCGCTTTCTCTGTCCCTATGTCCCTTTGTATGCTTAAATCTTTGAAACTACGCAACGGATTTTGATTCGTTTTTTTTTTTTAATAGATAGAGTGATTCAAGAGGAAGGTTTATATGTATAATAACATCCATTAAATAGTGGAGAAGTACTGTTATTTAGGTTTAAATAAAAGGTTTAATGTGATGTCGTAAATAATTACATTTTTTCCGCTTACATTGCAAACGCAGGCTGAACCCTACGAGTTTTATCAAAATAATGTACTAAGTATTGTACACATTGAAAAGGTCTACAGAAAAGTCCGTGATGGTATATGTCTATCTCTTATGGATAACCCACAATAACTTTTTTTTGTCATTTACTTTTTACGACAAATAATGGCTAATTTTCGAAGCGATTTTAACCAATACAGCATTAATCCTTAACCAATTAAATACCTTGAATACATTGTTCATTTAATATAGATCAATATGGCCCTTTACACAGTATGATTTAAGTGAATATTTTCGAAGATATTACAGATTTAAAAATTGCGGGACGTAGCGTTTGCGGCAGTACCGGCCGGCCGCCCGGTGCGGCAAGAGCATTGCACCCGTGCGAAGCCGGGGCGGGTCGCTAGTTATAGATAGATTACCTACACACAGACACAGAACAAATGATCGTGCTCACTCATCATATAAAGATGTGTGTGGGTAATGGCATGTCTTAGGTCGTCATTTTCCTCCCTAAGTTAATTTCAAAAGGAAGGGATGATGGGGCTTAGAGATCTTCAAACCGTTTTTTTTTGTCATAATACATAAATGAATGAGGGCGAGAGAAAGCTTTACGTACCTTTATATTGTTCTTAAATTTTATGACTCTTTTGTTCCGACAACTACAGCACGGTAAGCCTTAAGTCTATTGTAAAATTTCTAGGAATTAATTATGCCCTTGTCCCAAGTTCCTTGGGGTTTGAGTAACACTGTTTTTTTTACTTGCATTCAGTCATGTCAACCGTCACGCTATCACAGAATCCCTTTTCTTTGAAATCATTCTTCACACAATCCAGCCATCTTATCTTTGGCTTTGTGGACTACCTAACCAATATAATATTATATATAGAGGCAAACGTTTATATGTATGTTTAAACATATGTATGTTAGTGATAGTGTGACTGATGACAGGACAGAATGGAAGTAATATGAGATAAGGGCGGGAGGAAGAAGAGATTATATGTAGGTGTCTTACTCTTTTGCACTCAAACGGCTGAACTGATTTTGTTAAAATGCTATAACCAGAACTTGATCTACCAGTGTAACAAACACTGGTATAGCACGTAGGATATTTTCATACAACAAGGATAAAAAATAAAGTTAAAAGCCAAACTACGAGTAGAAGCTAGTCATATCTATGAACCAACTTCTGCCATCAGCTTTGCCCGCGTGAATAGTGAAAATATATCCCTATGTCACTTCAGTGTTATTCAGCATTCTACTCTGAAAGAATTCTGAAAACGGTCCAGTTGTTTTTAATTTTATTCATTGCGAAAATCTAAAAATATCAAGTCTTTTCTCATTATAATATAAGTATAGATTAGTTTGGGTGATGACGGGTAATGAGTATAATGACGGTGGTATTCACCGTCATTACCCGACACACGTCCATTGCTGAACACATAGACCTCTTCTAAACGGGGACATTCATAATAGAGTTATTTACTCAATAAACTACTATATCTTCACTTGTTTAAAACAACTAAAATCGATATTTATTTTACTGAATAATTAATGTAGCCTTGCTGTGATGCTTTCTACCTACTCTTGACTAGGGATGTAATTTAACAGTTATATCGGAACCGAATTCGGAAGCGAAGTTTTTTTTTAATTTATCGGTATCAGCAGTGGTGGTAGTAACGTCAACTGAAACACTACTAAAACCAACTGAAAATTCGGTTAATTAGGTGCCTATATAGATACTTTCACATAACCGTCCCAAACTAAGCAAAGCTTGTGCTATGAGTACTAGACAAGTGATAAACATACTTACATATTGCTAAATACATACATAACCAGTGAAAGAGTAATCGACAGAAGGCACAGAGAGGGATGTTCCCTGCGCCACAAGTATAAACCTTTGTTTGTTTGTACCTCCGATATAACTTCAATTAAAATTGAGGAATCAGAGGTACCGTAAAATGGGGTGAATAGGGACTTAGGGGTGACAAAACTTTAAAGGGCATTTTCTCGATATTTGAATATTTTTTGCAGCATTTAACTATATCAATTTATTAATGAATTGTTATTCTAAAAAATCGATGCTTTGCTAGAGGCTGATATTATATTATCAAAGTGAAAAACCAAACCAAAGTTTTGTCTCTATTCACCCCATTACAAAATCAAACGGAAGTTCCGACCTTTCGGAATCGGAATCGCTCCTACGTAGCGTCTTTGCTGTGAACCATACCACGCTTACATTAATTTAGTATTGTTTCACAATAGTAAATTATTGTAAGCACCATTGTTTGGTACCTATTTACCATTGAAAATAAAATCTGTGCAAACATCACCAATCAAGACAATGGCAGTTAGTTTCTATAAATTTGCGTACATAAAGTAGCCTATGCCACTAAGGAATAAAGCAGCTTTCTACCGGTGAAAAAATTTTAGCAATCGGACCAGTACTTACAGAGTAACTTTACCTCTTTATTATATTAGTGTAGATAAGACACACACATTCATTATGCGTATAGCCACGTACAGCTAAGGAGTGCAATTCCCTGCCGGGTCCTGTGTTTTCTGATAACTACAACATAGGGGTATTTAAGTCAATAATGAATAGGTTACTTCTAGGCAAGTGTGCTCCATCGTCGGCCACATCATCGCTTACCATCAGGTAGATAGTGGTGAAACGCGAGCCTGTCAATAATAAAAAAAAACTCGACCGCTGTTTTTGTACAAAGGTACAAAAATATCTAACAAAAAATTCTTTTAAACCTGTTTCATCGTAAAATAATTCTAACGGAGATCCAAACGAAATCTTAAACTCGTTTTATCGCAGGGATTGTGTCATGTGTGTACGCCCTTTATGCAAAATTTTATATTTATTTGATTTAAAATTTGTGTAACAATTTATTTCATTACCACTACTCTCAAAAACGGTGAAGAAAAACATCGTAAGGAAATCGGCACGTCCTAGAACCAACATTACGAAGATGTGAGACATCCACCAATCCGCACTGTGTCCGCGTGGCATATTATTCCCTGTCCTAGAGAGGATGCCTGATTTATAGCAGTAAAAAAAATATTAAAAGCTGATTATGCTTACTTAACATAACACGGCAATTAGCCAATGTTAAGGATATGTTCTTGACATCTACACTAATATTATATAGAGGTAAAGTTTCTTTTTTGTTTGTAGGAGGTAAATCATTGAAAATACTGGTCCAATTGCGAACATTTTTTCACCGAGAGAAAGCTGCTTTATTTCTGAGTGTCATAGGATGTAGTGATATTTCATGTAAGCAGGCGAAGCTGCGAGCAAAAGCTAGTTAAATATAACTAAAAGGTAGTAGTGTGTGATGAGTGACTCTCACAATACTCCAAACATACAGACAAGATCATCCATCCATCCGCAAACGCGTCACAATTAGGTTTAGCATCCAAGAGAGCGTTAAAAACTATAATGCAGATAGGTACACAAAATATCCCACGAATTCCGCAAATGCATGCATTTTGTTCTCACATTCCTATAATTTCCTCAAACATTGTACCTACCTAATGCGTCATCAGTAGGTAATTACATTCGTAAACTAATAATGTAATGACGAAACAAATGAGGCAATATTGGTAATATAGGCAAACATTAAATTATGCCTTCATGATATGGCCAAATAAAACTGGCCAGCTCGTTTTAAACGTTAAAGTTTGATGAACCGTGTGTCAATTCTCGTTCGGTCTGCTTTCTTTAGACCTTTTTATCATTGAAATCCTACATCAATGATATGGCCAAACGCAGATAAACATAATATCATCAAATGTAAACGTTTATTAAGTGTTTAAGGGTATTTCTTAAAAATTCTTCGACTGCGAACTTATGGCCAAAATTTAATGTGACTTATCGTCATTATTATTAAATCATGTTTTAATTTAAATTAAATGATTTCTGTATATCATGTCTTTTTTATGAAGGTATAGGTTTTTGATACCTATTTCCATAAGAACATGTTTAACAGAGTTTTAGCTGGTCAATATCATGAAGTGGCCATTCTAAAATCTGCGTTGACATCTATAAGGACAGTGTTAGTACCATCGAAGGGTAACTAAACTATTACAATTTTATTGAATGTAATTACATGATTCATATCGATCGACTGTTTTGCTCAAGCGTCGTATTTCATCATGCAAACCTTCCATACTACATTCACTTTTACATCATAGGAATTAGAGATTAAAGTCGCTTGCATCGATTGCTATTGCATGGACTTTAAAAGTATTGCAACATATTACAATTACAAACGTTGAGGGCTTTATAAGTAGGGGGAGACAAAAGAAACGAAACCGGTCAAGTGCGAGTTGAACTCGCATACGAAGGGTTCCGTACCATTATCTATACAACATTAGACACTATATTCTGACTTTACATGAAATAGAGTGATTTGTAGCTTTTAGAACAAAATCTCCTTGGGGACAATCTCTAGATTTTTTTTTATTTATTGGTGGGATTGCGCTTGACCACTATCTTATCCTTTTTATATTTCTATGATCTGTTGGTAATGGTGGAGCGCACTGGCCTAGAAGTAACCTATTCACTCTTTACTTAATTCATTAAACCCCAAGCGAACGCCGCATTCGCTCTCTCACTGTCTTTTTATTGTATCTCTAATTACAGTATTCGAAATATTAATAAAGACATTAGTACTACCTACGTTAAGTTTGTAGATATCAGGAACCTCAGACTCCGACAGAGAATTCCTCTCATTAGCTGTAAGTATTCGCAATGATTGTGTTCGTTACCATAATAGCACATTTCTCAGTCTTCGCTTCGTATTGATTTTTGAATATTCAACCTCATTGCTAGTATATTTGGATGGATTTCAAATTATGCTCTGTGTTTAGACTCGTTAAAAAATAAAAGGCCACGGGCCCGTTTTGACATTTGAGAATGACTCTTGAATGTACTTAACTTGGAACGAAACTGGAAGAAATAGTAATTAGGGGTCCGGTGTAGTAGTAGCTTGACACCGGACAAGCTGCTAGGTAGTCAAAATAAAAAAAAAGAAACTAATGTCAAAACTTTTATTTTTAGGGTTCCGTACCCAAAGGGTAAAAACTACTATTGTATTTGTATTTTTAGGGTTCCGTGTCCGGACAGACAGCGAAGTCTTAGTCATAGACTTCGCTGTCTGTCCGTCTGTTTGTCACCAGGCTGTAATCTCAACAACCGCGACAGCTAGACAGTTGAAATTTTCACAAATTATGTATTTCTGTTGCCGCTATAACAACAAATACTAAAAACAGCGAAATAAATATATAAGAGAGCTCCGATACAATAAACGCGATTTTTATTACCACTTTTTTCTACGGACGTTACGGAACGCTGCGTGCGCGAGTCCAACTCGCACTTGGCGCGCGCTGTTCCCGCGCGCCTCAAGGAGTTGTCAGCAACAGCAGGGGCCCAGCCGGGTCGAAGCCTACTGGGGCCAGGGTTATCCGAAAGGGCGCTCGAGCCCCGGTATGAAGGCTTGAAGGAACGGGATGGGTTTTTTAGTCAGTAAGAGTCTGACACTATCTCCCGCTCCGCCCAAGAGCGGGGGTTGTCATAAGATGATTTTTCCCATCGAAAAAAAAAAAAAAAAAAAAAAAGTCCAACTCGCACTTGCCCAGTTTTTTTACAACTTTAGAGCAGAATGATCCTGATCTTTTCCTTATTTTATGGAGAGAACAAAAATCACGCTACAAATGTCAATGTTTTCTCCCCCTAAGGAAAAACGTTCGAAATATTATTTCAATGAAGAACATGCAAAAAAAAAATGTCTTGACATCGGCAAGCGAATTGTAAAGAAGTTTTTGCCGTATCTGCAAATTCTGCAAGACAATTATTAGGTATGCCAGCTGCTGCTTCTACAAAGACATTTATGTTATCTTTCATGGGGTACCAAAAGTAAGGGGATAATAACAATACAATCTGTATTTACCCGCTTTGTTACATCCAAACTGGTTCAGGTAGTTTCTTAAACGTAACAGATTTTTATTTTTGAACCAAATACTTATTTCGCAGTTGTTAAGAAGGGTGCTTTCGGGTAAACGCAAAATTCAAGTTTTATAACATTTCAATTTTTTTATTATTTTTTTTTATTGAGCTAAACTAATGCTTGACTGCGATCCCACCTGATAGTAAATAGCGATGCAATCTTTGATGGTGAGGTGCACTAGTTTATTAAGAGCCAATCGGACGGGAATATCGCAGCAGGCAAACTGTTCCAGTCCTTCGACGTACGCGGTATAAACGATGAGGCGAAACGCTTAGTCCGGACCGTAGAGGTTTCAAAAACGTAAGGGTGAATATTCACCGTACGTCGGGTTGTCCGATGGTAGAATTGCGATGGCGGAATCAAGTCATGCAATTCCTGCGCACACTCTCCAAAATGCATCCTGTAAAACACCGAAAGGCTGGCTACCCTACGCCTGTGTTTGAACCAAATCTGGATCACCAATTAGCCTCTTTGCACGCCTTTCCACCGAGTCCAAAGCTGCCAGGTGGTGCAGGTGGTGGTTAAAAGTTAATGCATTAAACCCCAAGTGCACCAGGTGATGGTAGCGGGAATCTGATGGATCTGAATCGCACAGGACCGATCCTTGAGGCGACGCTTGGGGAAGCTGGCCTGTGTCCAGCAGGGACGTCTTTCGGCTGAAATAATGTTGATGATGGTGATAAAATCTTTGGTTTTAGCTATTCAAATTAATTCTTAAAGTTAGAACTGCATTAGACCTACGCACACGCGCAACAAGCCTGATTTGTACGTAGAACGATGTCGCGTCGCGTGGATCAGGTGTAGCTCTACAAGTCTAGTTGCCATATAAAATGTAAGGAGACCCTCGTGCGTGTGTGGCACACGTGTGCGCAGTGTAATTCTACCTAAAGGCCCAAGCGCCCGAAAAGTGCTTTAAAACAGTGACTTTCTGGAGCCTCCTCGGTAACGGCCAGGTTAATTGGTTTTAAAAAAATATATGTTTATTATAGATTCATGAACAACATTATCAACATTTGATTTTTTCGTGCGATTAATACCCTTATCTAAAAAATATATTACATACAACAACATCACATTCGCAACTTTTCCCTACTCCTTCGAAACGGCTTGGATCTTGAGAAACGTTTTTACACATAAAAATTGGTAATTAAATATTCTTCAAAGAAAATTTATTTAAAAGTCAGCGGGGCTCTGTCCGGGCGCAGCTGGCCGCAAACAAATGCACAGATAGTCGTACTGTCGCCTAGACGGGTACGATAGTAGTGACCATTTAATTTCGGCCAGATGGTTCAAGGGACTATAAGCCTTAAAACTTTCCTTTCATTTCTACAGCATTAGTTTTTGTACCTAGATATTTGCGAAACCTAAAACACGTGTTTATTTTACTTAACCTTTCGGATACCATAATTAGAGGAATAATAACAGAGTGAACGCCGTGTTCGCTTGGGGTTTAATGAATTAAAGAATCGTATGTACAAAATTTCATTCAGATTTCATTTTTGGCCTTTGCCCAGCAGTGGGACAGCAACGGCTAGAAAAAAAAATGTACAAAACTTCATAACTGTATCATGAAAAATCATAAAGTTGTAAACTTCTTATGTCAGCAAAAATACATAGTCGCCGGCCCATCCAGGCGACTGAGGGGTTCTTTTGCACTTGCACCTAGCTGTTTGCTGACCTGAAAAAATTAACATGGTGTACAAACTATTAGAATCCATTCAGTTACTTCTTTTTAGGGTTCCGTAGCCAAATGGCAAAAAACGGAACCCTTATAGATTCGTCATGTCTGTCTGTCTGTCTGTCTGTCTGTCTGTCTGTCTGTCTGTCTGTCCGTCCGTATGTCACAGCCACTTTTTTCCGAAACTATAAGAGCTATACTGTTGAAACTTTGTAAGTAGATGTATTCTGTGAACCGCATTAAGATTTTCACACAAAAATAGAAAAAAAGCAATAAATTTTGGGGGTCCCCATACATAGAACTGAAACTCAAAATTTTTTTTTTCATCATACCCATGCGTGTGGGGTATCTATGGATAGGTCTTCAAAAATGATACTGAGGTTTCTAATATAATTTTTTTCTAAACTGAATAGTTTGCGCGAGAGACACTTCCAAAGTGGTAAAATGTGTGTCCCCCCCCCTCTAACTTCTAAGATAAGAGAATGATAAAACTAAAAAAAAATATATGATATACATTACTATAAAAACTACCAACGAAAATTGGTTTGAACGAAATCCAGTAAGTAGTTTTTTTTTAATGCGTCATAAACCGAAAAAAATACACTATTATTAAAACATCGATCAACCCTTCATGGGCGAGTCCGACTCGCACTTGGCCGGTTTTTTTTTTATTTTTTAATTATTGAAAGGCTCGCGTTTGACCATCATCTCACCTGATGGCAAGCGATGATGTGGTCGACGATGGAGCACGCTTGCCTAGAAGTAACCTATTCACTCTTGACTTAAAGACCCTGATTCTGAACAAACTATAATTAGATTTCGCGTAAATTAAAAATAATTTTGTATTTTATCAAAGAACGTTTATCAAAAGAAGCACACCCACGTCCTAAATTTAAGGCTGTTATTACGTGGGGGGATTAAATTAGTGAACTAGCCTACTCTCATTACGTCTGAAGTGTCACGAAAGTAAACCATGGTTTAGTAACCTGAACTGGTAACACGATGTGCTAAATGACGTCGTTGATAGCCTTAATAATAAGTGAGTTTACTTACTCTCATGAAATCTGAATTCGTTGACTGATTAATCGTGAAAATTAACTACAATTTATTTTAAATCAGCCGAACATAGAACCTCCTCCTTTTCGAAGTCGGTTAAAAATAGGTAAAACTTAGTTTATGTGGACCCTTAGGCGTCCGCAAGCCCACGCCTACGGTGGCCGGAAATCGGGATCGGAATCCCGACGGTGACTTAGGCGTGAGCAGCATTGCCTAATGCGGTTGGCCTCTTTTGCTAGCTAGCATTACTGCTTCGCTGAAGGAGGTGGCCGCCTGCCACTCCTCCTCGCTCCGGACCATGGCCTGTACCAAGCCGGGGAGGTTTAGGTGGGAGTTCAACTAGCCGATTGGGTTCCTAATATTTAGAACCCAGTCTGTGACGTCGTTACATTTTATTTTACAAATGAATTTCTCCTTTCCAGTTGGAATTCCGTGGTGCCTTAGTACAGCAGCTCCGCGATGTCACCAAGAAGTTGGGACTCTGCATCGCAACCCTACACTCGGCCGTAGCACAACTAGACTTGTTCATGGACGCGCATAGACTGAGGGCGGACCGACTGACGCATGTCGCTTTAGCTTGCTTGAGTTTAGCAGGTACGTAAAGAAAGAAATTTAGTTTATTCCGCCTAAATAGATGTACACAACATCACTAATACAAAAAAAAAAAACAGTTTTCCTGTCAGGCCATGTGTGTATCAGGCATAACTGTATTGCACCTTGTACTACTTGTTCCAAATGAAAATAGGACTGATTCCTATGTTTTGACGTCTCGTCGTACTGTCAAATCGAAGAAATTGTGGCAAAATTGAAGAACTTAGAGATGAATAAAATTAAATATTCTGAGTAAACTTTCTTCGTTCACAGTTCATAAATAAATTAAATTTTTCGTAAATTAATTAATGTTTAAAAATTTATTTCCTCGATTTGACAGTGAATCGTGATGTCACAACATGGCGGGAGATCCTATTCTCATTAGGAACGCATTGTAACGGAGTTGTCTTGGCAGGCTCTGCTGGCGCTGCCGCTGCTGCGTCTGAGACCCTTAAACGGCGCAAATACCTTATTGGTAATTACAATTTTGAGCCGCTTGGGATCGAAACGCTTGGTTCATGGAGTCCAAGTGCGCGTCTCCTTTTCAAGGAAATTATACTCCGACTGATCAACACTTTACGTGACCAGAGGGCTAGCTCGTTCTTCGCCCAAAGAATTAGCATTGCCATTAAACGTGGCAATGCTGCCAGTCTTCTGGGCACATTTCCGGATGATAGCAATGTGGAAGAGCACTTCGACGCCTGAGCGTACTTTTTCATTTTGTATTATATTTATGTACATAGGTTTTAGTATAAATAGTTTAATTAGTATTTAAGTTTTTTTTTATGTATTTAAGTGAAGTTATTAATAAAGAATGTCTTTCAAATACTAACAATTATTCCAATTGTCCACAGCGAAAAGCGAAGAGAAATTCAGTCGGGCGCCCACATTAAAAACTTTGTCCAAAATCAGTGGGGTCCAACTGTGTGGTAAAACATTCAGGCAGTTGGAATGGATGGTTGGTCAACATGTACGTTGGAGGCTGTTGGCGCCAACCCCCGTGACGTATGCGGCATTGTTGGCCCAATATGTGGTGACAGATAGTGACTTGACGACGCGGCATCCGAAGTTTGTGAGGCGTTTCAAGAGAGATGGGGCCAAATTATTAGAGGCTTATTTGGACTTGACTTTGTCTGGTAAGTTTTAATGTGTTTTCTTTTAATCTTTTGGTGATGATACATAGATTTAGTTTAACACTACGACCCAGAGGTGGGTTGAGAGGAATTGTCAGATTTCTACTGACTAAAACCCACTGTGTTCCTTTTGTTACCTTTTGCGTCCCATATAATAATATCAAGGCGAAACTTTGTGCGTATGTTTGTTCGCTCAAATGACTGAACGGATTTAGATGAAATTGGCACTCGGACCATAGTAGACCATGTCTTGGAATAGCTCATAGGATATATTTTTTATCCCAGGGGTGTTTTCTTAGCACAATTTTCTACTGGCAGCAGCTTACACTTACTGACTTATATGATGTTGTTTTTCATAGACGTGCGCCTCAAAGTCGTGGAATGCGTGGACGTGGGCTGCGCGTGCGTGGCGTGCGCGCGTGCCGAGCTAGGGCTAGCGGCGTGGCCGGCGTGGCTGGCGGCGCGCGCGGCCCGTCAGGCCGCCGCCGTGGCGCCTATCGCGCGCCTGCTGCAGAGGTACGTTTTATAGTATACATAGACGTGTGCCTCAAAGTCGTGGAACGCGTGGACGTAGGTAGCGCGTACGTGGCGTGCACGCGCGCCGAGCTGGGGCTGGCGGTGTGGCCAGCTGTGTGGCCGGCTCGACTAGCCGCCGCCGTGGCACCCATAGCGCGCCTTCTGCAAGGGTACGTTATACAGGGTTATTTGTATAACACTAACAACCTTGCAGGACTGTATTACTAACATCATAAACAACAACTTTTGTTCTATGACTTTTTACGAAACATCATTATCAAACACAAACCTTCAAGATATCGTTGTTCTGTCTAACACATTTGAACTCTGTATTTTGCTATACCTACCTACGTTTTTATGACGAGACTCAACCGTATCAAGCACCTCCGCCACCCGATCCGCGCACCCCTCCGCTATTATACTATCGCTTGATTCGCATAGGCTTCGTAATATTAAATATTTTTATTTAAATATTCGTATTCGTTCGAACGTTCAATTTAAATATTTTTATTTTTGTATGAAAATCATAGAACAAAAGTTGTTTATGATGTTAGTAACATAGTCCTGACAGGATACTAGTGTTTTACAAATAACCCTGTATAGTATACATAGACGCCTCAAACTCGTGGAATGCGTGAACGTCGGCCACGTGTGCGTGGCGTGGCCGACTTAGCTGGTAGCTTCTTCATAAATCTGAAATAACCATCCCTCTCACTCGGAGTCGGGCTTTAATAGCTGCGCCACAGTTTTAACTTTTGCTGCTATAATCGATTATTTTGTTTATTTTTCTAATTTATTTATTTACAATTTACTTATACAACATTACAGTCTAAACTAATGCTTTGTACAAAAAAACAAGAAATAAAAAAAGAATGTAAAAAAAGAAGATAATATATACATTACCACTAATATAAAATAAAATATCCCACAAAACCAAATAAGACCTAAGAACGTTTACTTATTTTTCATTCATCCTCTCACAAAACCTCAGACATTCACGACACACATCTATCCATCTCCCAGCAAACAAGTCACACTCTGATGTTAAATCTCTAATTTTGGCCGTCGAATCCGTTTTATTCTTCATTCTCCATATTTTCTTTAAGCCTTCCTCTCCCTCTCGAATCATCAAATCGCACACCGGGCTCACGTGGTGAATTACAGACCACTCCTCCCACCCTGCGCCGCTTCAATATACCCCTATGACTAATTCGAACGGTTCTTTTAGCAAACAGAAACGCCATCGCTCGTATAGATTGACTCTTAAATGTCAAGTATACTGTTGTAACTATCTAATGATGATCAAAGGCCGAAAAGACGCTCACAAGAGCTACAAGGTCGATATCCCTTCCGGTTGATGTCCCTACTTGGTTATAACACCGAAGCGAATACCTGAACACTACCAAGAAAACCCCACAACCAATTCAACTAACAACAAAAAAATAACAAAATAAAAAAACAAATTACAGGATGATGCAAATTTTGAAGTCCCGCGAGACATCGGTGGAGTCAGATTTGGATCAAGGCTACAGCAGCGCCCGAACATCCCCGAACCAGACACCCTGTACATCGCCCAGCTTCCACGTGTCTCCGGCCTCGAGTACTTGCAGCACTTCATCCCGAAGCCATCTGAACGTCGACACATCTTACCGTCAACGCCCTGTCGAACGACGACCAGACACGAACTATTCAGTCTTAGATCTAGAAGAATCCAACGTGCCTCAGAACAACGTTCAAGACTACTACACATTACCAACCGCTGTAGACATGACCCTGCAACGGGTTAACACAGCGGCTGACTACAGGTATT
The DNA here is from genome assembly GCA_929112965.1 of Mythimna albipuncta. Classification (NCBI taxonomy): domain Eukaryota; kingdom Metazoa; phylum Arthropoda; class Insecta; order Lepidoptera; family Noctuidae; genus Mythimna; species Mythimna albipuncta. The sequence continues at coordinate 17,107,691 of OV815979.1, read as the reverse complement.
GTAGGTCCCGTAGACTTGTTGAAGCTAGCTTGGACGTCCAACCGTCAACTAGTATGGCTGTGAAACGTGGTCTAGATACCAATGTTGAACTTGAGCGCAAGAGGTACCGTCTGACCTCGCAGATGTCTCAAGTGGTTCTATGATCATGTCTAGTCTTTATTTAAGTCTGTATTCAAGAATTGTAGGATTTTTGTTGTTGTTACACGAATGAAAGTTCAAGAACTACAGCTCCTTTTAAAAAAAAAACTGCACTAATTGGAACACGATTTCTAACTGAGGCTATTAAGATATTCCGTTAAAAAAAAAAAAAACTCTAATATACCTCGCATTCCGAGTCACGATGAAGTCGAAGTTGCGCACAGTCATTCCGAGTGATCGTAAATGCATATATCGATACAGCGATTTGTTGAGGCGCTAACAGCGTTGTCTTCGTGTCTCAGAACGCAGGGATTATTCCTCGACCTAGGCTTCGAATACACAACCTCATAATTGTTATTGCGAACACCAGATCAACGAAATAGTAAATAATATAATCAATATACACCAGAAAAAATACTACTGTAACTCGGAAGTCGTACAAATTCATGAGTACAGACGATTGATTATAAATACTTTTGATTTTAGCTTTTAAATTTTAATAATGTACGTTTCTATACTTAATAACTCTTATTTATTATTGGAATCGAAAGTATTTTTAGTCAATAACATAGGTTAGTATGCATATTCCAGAATATGTTATTTGAAAGCGTAGCTGATTATTACGATTATGCTTTACATTATGTAAGTGGACATAATATTATTATGGTTGATGAAAATTTTCTGTTTCAAAAGAGTTTTGAGTTTGGTTCAAATATCTACCACTAACGAAACCTATATCATTAAATAGCGTCTTAAAAACGGTTACATATTTTTACAAAGATACATATTTTTAAAATATAATTAACTTTGACTTACAAGTTACAATATTATTATCACCTAAATGTCACTGAACAAAAAAGAATTATCTTTACTTAAAATAGTAGAAAACAGAAACTTTTTTTAGTGTTAAATGGGCGAAAAATGCCTCTTATCCAATTCTCCTCCTTTTTACTGTATTAATTAAATCCCAAACGAACGCGTTCGTTCTCTCATTGTCTTTCTATTGTGTCTCTAATTACGGTATTTGAAAGATTAAGTTAGAACTACGCGACGAGTGACAGGACAGAATGGAAGAAAAAAACGTGTTGCGCCGACCCCAAATAAAACGGGACTAGGGCAGGAAGGAAGTTAGAACTACGCTGCTCACATGTGTGCCATACACTCTGATCTGGGCGCGTCTGTCTCCATACATTTTATATGGAAACTAGACTTGTAGAGTAACACTTCGGCCACGCGATGTCGTTCTCCATACAGAGGCGTGTTACATGTGTTCTTCGATCGGTTTATTTCCAATTTCGTTAAGCTATTTAATGGTTTCGTTAGTGATGAATTTGCATCACTTATGCTCATTCTCTCATTGTACTCCTCCTTAGTTATCTTGAAAACAAAGCTATGACTACTGCATAATTCTTTAAATTAATAATATCATGTCCAATTGCAATAAATTATTATATTATCACATAGCAATAAATGGTTGAGAAGTTAAATAATATTGCTTTATTAGTACTGTTGGAATTGGAATGTTGAGCTTTAGAAAAAAAATACATAAATAGTTACTGATTTTGCTTTAGATTCTGAAAGTTAAATAAAATACAGAAGCTGAAACTGTTATGATTGTTTTTTGTTACTTCAATCAACCAGTCAGTAAGAACCACTATATCACAATATAATATTAACAGTTTAAAAAATTCTTTATTTTCACTACAGTATCCATATAAAACTTATTTTTCTTTATTCTCAAAAAGCAGTTCAACATTTTAAATAAAAAAAAACTTCTCGATTATGCATTTCCTAAATTAGTTAGTGAGAAATTGTTGGTCGATCACCAAATCTCGAATTAGCTACTAAACGCAAGGTATGCGCTGGTTAGCATTTAATTTTTTTAATGGTGATTTTGACGTATCTTATGAAGTGGTTGTCATGACATGTGCGGATGTAGGTGGCTATAGTATCAATGTGCCTAAGGTAGGTGTCAGATAAACATGGAATAATGGTCATTGACCTTCCTACATTTGTTGACTTTCTGCATTTCAAAAATGGAAGTAATGACATCAAGCTTTCTTGAATCGACATGTATAGTGATCCTTTATAAGATTTAGTAATGAAAAGCAGTTCATTGTTTGTTTTTCGGGTACCTACGCAGAGATATTAGGGAAAGGTCAATGTACTTTAGACTACAGTTATCTGGCGCCTTCTATAGCTTTCTCAACGATAGGAGGGAGGGGGGTAGATTTCTAGTGAAACGAAATGCAGCTCAATATTACATGGAATGACAGTTTATCTGACTTCCGCAACCCAGTCACTGGTTATCACGATATCTCTTTATCAAGATTGGTTCGTTAAACCAACAAATCCGCCATGTCCTGTCAATCTAGTATTGGATAATGACTGCCTTAAATAATACTGTAAGGTTCACTATGTGATTGCAACAGTATCCTTTGACAATCATTGTTTTCTTAATTTATGATAGTTAGAACTTTTGTATTATATTCAGTTCCCCCGAGGGATCTTGGCGAGCCTGAATATGGGCTCTGCGCATGGCAAACGGCGTGAGAGAGAGAGAGATGCGCAAAGCCTATGTTCAGATTCGCCAAGATCCGTCGGCCGTACTGTACGTTGTTATAATGATGGAATGGTGGAATTATAAGGACGATTGATTCGTGTGAGGCCCTCTTGTTTCAACAACCGGTTTTGAGAGCATTTTCGAGACTGATCTATGAATATGCTGTCGGATTGGTCGCCAATGACTGATATTTTTGACATTAGATTTAGGATCGTTTTTTCAATAGCCGAGTGTTTGGTCGTGCCTACTCGCCAGGGTCGTGCGGTTGCGACTGAGTATTCCATCGCGTTTAGCTTTTCAGACCCCATAGGCGACAAAAGAGCTCACGAGATGGAGTATTAAGTCGTGGATCTGCAACCCTGCTGTCTGACGTTGGCGCAGGAATAAAAATGGCGGTTTGACAGCTGTCAAACAGTCATTTATTCTTCTGATAAAAGTTATCCGACTATTAAAAAATCGGTCCCAAATTGAATATGCAATCAAAAACTATACGAAACTCAACTTTCCGAATCGTTGTCAAAAACATTCCGTCTTTAAACTCAATTTCACCTTAATGTATCTATTATAAAGTATATTTTGTAATACTGTATCCGAAATAGCAATTTTTATAGTTAATTATGCCAATTTCTTTTAAATGCAAGTCGTGTTATAAAATAAATTAATTTGATTGTGTCTATTTTGCTGTTTTGGGTGTAGAGCGGTTGTGATTACGTACTTTTTAAATTATTGTTCTATTGTACATTTCTTTCTGCTTGTAAACGTTACGTTTGTGTAGACTTTGTTTATTTTACACATAGCTACAGTTGAGCACGCTATATCGCGTGTTCTTAAAGCCATTCTTATTAAAAATGCAGAATGTATACGTCCACATTGCGCAAACACTAAAAATCTTGTTATAATTACTGCAACGAAAGCGCGGTTTGGAACCGAGTAGCCATATTGTTCCCGCCATATGTTATGTTTTGAATTTAGAATCTTACGGAGTCATAGATAACTTTTATAAGCAGAAAGAATTTTCGAATAGTGGTATGGAATAGAATCTTGTTGTAAACATTTTTTATTGCTCATTTATAGTGCACTGTTTAAGTTATTTTTTAATGTTTTTATTGATGAATTGTAAGATTCCGTTCCATGTTCACTTATTTTTTTGTAAAAAATTGTTAGGTATATGACAAAATATGTGATGTTAAACCCGTATTAATTAACCAGTGACAGTTGACACTCGATTCGCGAACTTCTGTTGACAATAATATTGAGTTTATTGATACAACGGTTCATTGTATATTTGGTCATATCACTCCACATTATTTTAGTTGAATACCTTATTTTAATTCATTAAACCCCAAGCGAACGCCGGCGTTCGCGCATCTATTGTCTTTCAATTGTGTCTGTCATTATCACGATTGAAAGGTTAAGGGTTTTTAGAATCTTGAAATAGCGAAAAGGGGATACAGTTATTCACTTTTATAATTTTTGTCAGTTGTGATCAGATTATGTTGCCTAAATCTTTAGTCAAATAGTGCACGATAATGTACAAGCGTCACTGTCTATGCCTTAGGTATATACGTTACTGTAACTATCCATCATTGATGAACATCCACACTCATACCCATGTATCAGACACGTTCTAAAGTTTGTCTCATTCAAACGCTGGAGCATTGAAACTGGCGAAAAGACCGTATTTATAAGGCCAACTTCATAAACGCATATTCGTCATTATACGTTTGGTGTACGCCTGCGTGAAGATTGCATACAAAATTATGGCCTACTCGAGTTTCATTGTTTTGTATGTAAGCTTCACTCAGGCATACACCAAGCGTATAGTGTCGAACATACGTCTATTAACCAATCAATCGTGATAATTACAGACACAATTGAAAGACAATAGGTGCGCGAACGCCGGCGTTCGCTTGGGGTTTAATGAATTAAGCTACCCATCCATGAACAGGTAGGTCTAAGTCTACGTAAACCCTTTTTACAAATATACCTAAAGCGCTATCAGTGACAGCGCGTTCATTATTAATGATGCCTCAAAGATCACAAAGAATATTCCCTTCGCTCTTGAAAAGTAATTTTTATGCGGGTTTATAAGTGGTCTCGTAATTACTTCAAGTTTAGAAAATTATTATTTGTCCAAAAAGGAAAAGAGACTTCATCAACTATTTGGCCTCGATGCAGCTTACGATAGATATTTTTCTTCTCATTTTGTTTCGTTCTGCCGACCAACCAAATACTGTTACCGTGTTAAAAGTTGATAAGTGTAGTACTATCCTAAACCTTTTAACCGCCTCAGTCGGATAAATTCGACAAACACACTCGCCTATATTCCGCCAGAGTTGTACATCCACGACCAATTACTCCATTCTCGGCAGTTCTTCTGTCACTTACGGTGATTGAAGAGCTAAACGAAATGCAGTACCCAGCCGCAAATACACGACTCTGGCAAATAGAACACGAAAATACTCGTCGGAGAAAACCGACGCAAGTGGTTAATAGTGTCTTTGTTTAAAATGATGACATATCATCAGTTATTGTATTCACAACTTCACTAGTCGGCGGCATTTAGAGGCTTCATAACGATAAGAATTTGGTATTATGCGGTCTATAACATACGGCTATAAATATACTCACTGTGTAAATTGTCTGACTCGAAGGCCTAAATTAAGTTACCAAAACGATTATTGAGTTATGTATTTGTTATTCCTTTAAATGTAATATTACTCTTATGTAGATATGGTACTAGTAAACTGAGCTTCCTTATTAAATCTGCCTTAAGATTCCATAGTTTGTCGATAATAAAACCGGAACACTTTTTCGCAGCTCTAGCTCCATTTACGATATTTTTTTTTTTTATTCGTAGTACTGAAATAAAATTCTTTTTTGTTTCATAAATAAGTTATCGACAAATAATTGAGTCTACCCATGTTATAAAAATATAAATCTGCTTAAAAATAATAGAAAATTTTCATTGCATTTCCACCCTACACCTTTCCAAGATACGCAATGTAAATTGTCTATGGTATATAAAATAAATACATATAGTCTGTCTAATAAGTCAACCGACTTGGGAATTTTGTATAATATTTAATCATTTAAAAACTACTTATATTCGGTAGTTTTTCTAAGGTTCTTCTGTTAGTAAACAATGATCTCTATCTCTTAATCAACCTTGATTATTGAACCCGTGTTGACTACATCAGATTTAATTAAATCCTAATAATTACCCAAGTCGTTTAACTTATTAGACAGACTCTAGCTTCACAAATATGATTATAAAATTATAAGTACATGTTTATCAATGTAGAAAATTTATGATTGTTCGAAGACTGAAGGATATGTAGTGTACATTGGCATTGGACTGAACTGAATATGAAAATTATTTTGTACCTCTAAAAACTTAAGATTAAAGACACATTATAAACCTTGAAATAAATATTTTACTTCTTTATTTATTGGTTTTCTTTCGCAACCTCCAAAATTGTACCTAGATAAAAGTAGGACAAACGAATATAGGCCGACTCCACGTTAATCTTGCTGACTAGTTTACTTTCCTTCGTCAATAATTAAATACTTATTTTTAGCAACACTATACAATAATGTTTTAGGGCCGTGCTTTGTAATCGCAATAATTAATCTAGATTCCTAAGGCCCAGTGCTATCCTATTAAAAAAAAAAAAAACAGGAAAAGGAAACGCCATGTTTGTTTTTATTTTTTATTGGCATCTTTACAATAAATATCTAAAATTGTTAATGATTTGCCATTTCTCTTATAATCTCAAAAATTTGTTTGATGAATATGAAATAAAATATCGGTGGCAGGCAGCTGCTCATATATATATTTACACATATATATATATTTATTTTTATTTACATTTCCACTATCGAAAATATAATTTGTGCTGATTTATTTATCTAAGCTAATCGGTAGACTGATGTGTCATCGGGAGAAAGCGTTGGCAAACGCGGGGGGCGACGCGGCGGGCGGCGGCGGCGGCGCGGCTTGCACTCGCAGTGCAGCGCACACAAGCCTATGCCAGCGCAACCAGAAATGAAAAGCGGAACAGCCAAGGTCCTAGTCACCGTAGCCACTTGCTCTCCTCTCGACCAACGCGGTATCACCACCGTCGTATCGGCTCGCGACCAGAAACATGGGTACCTCGCACCGACATACCCGTAGCTCGTCGTAAAATTCTCACAGTCAACCATAGGTGGATAGCCACATCCTTTTATATTGACAAACAGCACAGCCGGACGCCATTCTTCAGAGTGAGCTTTGTACTTCACGTGGAGCTGTGTACATTTGTAGGCATCGCTGGTACACCCCTCTCTGCATGAAGCCCAGGTACAGTTATCCAAACCAAGTCTGTCATCACGCCTCTCAGTTATGCACTCTGCTGGCACTGGATCGAAATCAGCTGCTAGGGCACTTAATGCTGGATCAGCGTACAGCGGGACGAGGAAGAGCAGAGCAGAGCCACCACCACCTAACAAAGTGGCTAGTATAACGGTGATATATCGCGTAAGTTTGGCACGCGTTTCTCCTCTACGACGAGAAGGCCTTACGACCAAACGTTCCGAACTTCCACCCCTCATTTTATGAGCACTGCGTCAACCCATGCTGAATTGCGAGCCTTGCCCCATATACATTACTAAGGTACGCATGCGCTAAGCCAAGACGAAACATGCGCTGTATGTTAGTTGTTCATTGTCAAGATTCTTTATAATTGCCTATATTATTATGTAGGTATATGATTGCAGTACTTTTGCATAATACGTTGTTTGTGATGAGGAAAATAAGCTATTATTTTTATTTGGTAGAAACTCATAAGAAAACCGAAAACTTGCGCATCCGAGGGCCCGAGGCTTTTCCGACCGAGCCATTTGTTTAAATCTCGGCCCAGTTTCAAAGGCTTTTCATAAAATAGTAGATTGATAAGACAATCTCAGTTAAACAGACCTAATTCGATTTCAGTCAAATAAATTTTATAAACCGGTAACGTATTGACTCAAATGCGGTTGAGAGGTATGCTCAATTATGTCTATAGCTAAACTACTAAAACGTGACACCACTAGCAAAATGCAAGCAAGCCAACGCTCTCTAATCTGTGCAAGTCAAAATGGCCGACAGTGGCAGTGAAAAGTTATCGAAAGTTAAAATTATTTGCTAAAAGTTTTTTTAAGTGATAAATTGTTATTAACAGTACAATTTTCGTTTGTAGGTATGTCCGTCACGATATTCAGACTATTCGTAAATACTTTGAGACAGAATCTGCCGAGACATCCCATTAGATCAGGTAAAAATGCACATGGGAATTGTCGGCATTTCATTTGTTGTGCCTAAAAAATGATCTTTGTGTTTTGTATTGCGACAAGTTTTGTTTCCTTGATTAGCTTTATGCCGTAAGCTTGTTGGTTACGAAAAAAATGCTTGGAGAGAGTTGTATAGATATGAGATAACCTCTTTGATCTCCATAGACCCAACTGTAACTCTTGTACAGGCCACAGGCACATATAAAGTAGTCTGTCATTGATAAGTAAATTAAATACTATCGCTCAATGGAACAAGTTATAATTTAATACGTGCTTAAACCTATCGCTATAACAAAAATTACAATAACCTTCAATCCGCCGATCCTTATTAATCTTGTGTCGATCGTTTACGGTTCAGGCGATGCGATTATGGAACACTTTGCCATTGTCAATTAGACAAGCCCAGTCGTTAGGTTCTTTTAAAAACCTTGTCAAAGAACATTACCTTTCTCTCTAATTACTCTGATACAGTCAAATTTAATTTCTTCCATCTCTAATCTTTATTCTATTCTTTTCTTTTTTGCTTCCATTTAATTGTAACACATGATATATATATTTAAATATATATATATATATATATATATATATTGTATATAATTATATATGTACTTGCATATTATTATTTTTTCCCCTTAATTCATTAAACCCCAAGCGAAGGCCGGCGATCGCGCACCTATTGTCTTTCTATTGTGTCTGTAATTTCCACGATTGAAAGGTTAATTAATTTGTGCCTTGATTTATATTGCTTGAAGTACACCGCAGACTACCCCCTTTTTTATTTAGTTTAAGATCTTATATTCCATCCCAAGGTTGTCTGGAAGACATCGCTTTCAGCGATAAGACTGCCACTGTGCACACAGGTTTAAGTTTCTGTGAAATTGTTACTATTTTGGTGTACAATAAAGTTTATTCTATTCTATTCTATCCTTAGATTTAGGTTCTTGTAAAAAATAATAAATTATCATTAATAAATCTACTAAACCAATATTTTTTTTGTTTCATTTTACCAAGATTATTATAACCTACTCTTTGGTGGTTTTACCCTACATATAGAGAATGAACTGAGGTTGCAATCGGATGGCAAAATTGTTTTATTTACCTTTTGAATCAATGCAAGCTGAAAACTTACAAACAGCTGAGGATTGGAGGGGGGGAGGGGGATGTTTGGCGTATTTACCCTACATAAAGTAAAAAAAAATAACTCTTTAGACTATGTTACTTGCTCTATGTTGCTCAAACTAATGATAAACATACTACCCCAAGAGAGTAGACATTTTTACTCATCAGTCCCATAAGGCCAAAATAAAACTGAATTGTGTCACTTTGCACAAAATTATTTCCGAAACTTTATGAGATAGAAGAATGTGCGTTAGATCAACAAAATTGTAGTCTGTTTATAAGTTCTGTGTTAAAATCTCAAAAATGATATAAGTTGAGTTATCACTTCATCACTTTTCACAGAAGGCACAGAATTAATACAAATACACAAAGACAATATACAAATAATTGTAACAACTAAACCTGTGTGCACAAATATATTTTTTTGTATTTGTTATATAGTAGTAGTAGTATCTTTATTCATAACAACATAAATTGTTTTGAACAGATTGATAATTATAAATATGTCTTGAAAACTAGATTAAATTAACCTCATTTATCTTTGCAGCGTTGCTAGTACGTCCAATATCAGCCATGGAAGTGGCAACAGTAGAAAACAAAATTGCAATAGAAAATACAGAAACACAAGAAATAGTTCCTAACAAAAATATGACAAGATTCAAGAAACGTTTCATGAAACGGCAGTGGCAAGAATCAGATAATGAAAACCAGAATGGGGAAACGGAACAGAAGAAAGTTTGTGAGAGGCCAGTCGAACGGATTAAGAGAAAGAAAATGGCGCTAGTGTTAGGCTACTGTGGGGTTGATTATTATGGCATGCAACGGTGAGTTCTATTTTTAATCTTCTGTTGCAACCTTTGGTGCTTGACCAGACTAGCAGCACGGTGCGGGGAGAGGAGACTAGCAGCACGGTGCGGGGAGAGGAGACTAGCAGCACGGTGCGGGGAGCGGTGACCAGCAGCCCGGTGCGGCGCTTTCCGCAACACGCATGTTGTGTGTACGCAATCGAGCCATTGTAATGTCTCGCGTGATTATCTTGAACTAATTTGTGTTAGGCCTACTGTAAAGCCGAGTCCGCTGCGCCATTTTTCTAACAAAACATGTTACCCATTCGTCTCTGCAAACAAAAATTGTTAACGCCTCTATTCGGTTAGTAAACACGAAAACATGGCGCTGCGAACCTGGCTTAACGCAGGCGTACACCAAGCGTATTATAACGAATACGCGTTTCTTACGCGCATCTTTGCGTCCGCGGAAAGTAGGCTTTCCATGCGTATTGCCGCTTGCCATCCGCGCACTATGGAACAAGTAACAAGCCATGGCGTGAATTGCCCGCGCGCGTCCCACGGCGAGCAGACCGCTTCTCTTTACTGCATGTACACTATGGACACTCCGAAGAGGTTCTTATGTTTGAGTACTTCAGGCCGCGCCTGTGTTTGCAGTCTGGTCGAGCATATAGTAGAACAGTAGGTCATTTAAAAATTAAATGATTAAAAAACTCTTTAAGTAAAAAATAAATCATTTTTTCTTTCAGTAACCCTGGTGTACGAACTATAGAGGAGGACTTACTAAGAGCATTAATGGAGGCTAAATATGTGACAGAGGATGATTTCAATAATCAACAGAATACCCAATTTCAAAGGAGTTCTCGGACGGACAAGGGTGTGTCTGCTGCCAGACAGGTTGTGTCTCTTAAGCTACGTTAGTATTCTTCACATTAATAACCCATGATCAGAGAATGGATATCTAGGTGCGTTCTTACCTAAACCTTACTTTTATTCCAACTATGAATTATATTGAAATGCATTTCTGAATACATCTGTGTGCTCTATTTTTTTTTGCTATCACCACAGTTTTAAACAATTTTAATATTTTTTTTTAATTAATTAATTCAATTCATTTAATTGTAAATGTGTTCAGAAAGAATCATCTTTATGCGAAAAGTAAAGTGTAGGTAAATAAATCATCAACCATCAATAAATCTGATCATAAAAATATTATAAAATGAAAGTTAGCACTTTGGAATGATACTCATAGTTAGTGTATATGAATCAGTTAGGTTTTGAATTTGATTTTTCGATTTCAAATCCAGTCTTTTTAGATCATTGTTAGAAATAGTTACTGCAGCTCTCAAAAAAGGCAAGTGAAGGAACACTGGGTTACAGTCAGTTAAAGTCTGACACTCCCTTTCGCTCTACCCAGACTATGGAAAGTCATTTGATGATTTCTTACTGCCCTGCATTCAAATTTGAGTTTGACGGCATAGGGTAAATACTTTACCCTGGCATTTTTTAACGCAAACGAGTTTAACTGTCAATTTCAAGTTTAAAGCCGCCTACTTCAACCTACCCTGATCAGAGTTTAAGTTAATTGGGTTAACTCTAGGGTTACTCGAGTTATACAAATTCAAAGTTTTTTTATTTCACATAGGCCTACATGGGCACTTATAAAACGTCAGAAGCTAGTGCATGGTTCCAAATTGGTTATTGGATTGCAACTCTACATTACTCTGGTTATCTTTGGACGCAGGGCTTAAAAAAAAACTTAAGTCACAGGCTTCTTGAGACAATGCACCCATATCGTACAGGAGTGTGATTTTTTTCTATAGCATAAGCTCTTTTTAGGGTTCCGTAGTCAACTAGGAACCCTTATAGTTTCACCATGTCTGTCTGTCCGTCCTCGCTTAATCTCTGTGACCGTTAGCACTAGAAAGCTGAAATTTGGTACCAATATGTATATCAATCACGCCGACAAAGTGGTAAAATAAAAATTGGAAAAAAATGTTTTATTATGGTAGCCCCCCTATATGTAAAGTGGGAAGTGATTTTTTTTTAATTTCAACCCTAACGTGTGATATATTGGTGGATAGGTATTTAAAAATGAATAGGGGTTTACTACAATCATTTTTTGATAATGTCAATAATTTCGGAAATAATCGCTCCAAAAGTAAAAAACTACTTTACTTAAGGACTTTCTAGGAAAATTATTTTGAACTTGATGGAAAGAACTGTTTTTGTACAAGAAAGACAAAAGGGTTCTACAAAATAATTTCTGGACCAAGTTTGTAGTATAATCGTATTTGCAAACATTTTTTTAACCTCATAAGTGGGTACACTTATGCTAGAACTACACTGCGCACACGTGTGCCACACACGCCGATCTGGGCGCGTCGGTCTCCATACATTTTATATGGAAACTAGACTTGTAGAGCTACACTAGATCCACGCCACGCGACGTCGTTCTCCGTACAAATCAGGCGTGTTACACGTGTGCGTCGGTCTAATGTAGTTCTAGCTTTATTGTGACGGACGGGAAACTACGGAACCCAACACTGAGCGTGGCCCGACATGCTCTTGGCCGGTTTTTATTTTTATTTTATTTTTTTATTGTTGATAGGTATAGCTCAAATTATTGTAGTAGAAAATACACACCTAATATCAATTCCTAAAATATTTTGTTATTTGTCCGCAGCTCTTGAAGTCGATGTAGCAGAAATAAATAAAAGATTGCCTGAATCAATAAAAGTTTTCTGTGTGAAAAGAGTAACAAATAAATTCAACTCAAAATCAAAGTGCAATGCTCGAACATATAGCTATACTCTTCCCACATATGTGTTGGAGCCTAATCTTGTGACAGATGAAGAGAGACGGCAGTATAGGATAACCGAAGAAAAAAAAGAACAAATCAACAAGGTTCTATCAGTTTATAAGGGGACCAAGAGTTACCACAACTTTACGGAAAAGAAGTGAGTTTTTAATACCTATTTCTTTGAGGTTTCTTTTTTTTTAATTGATCTAAACTAGTGCTTGACTGCTATCCCACCTGATGATAAGCAGTGATGCAATCTCTGGTGGTGAGGTTTTCTTATTAATGTTACAGGTATTTATCTCAGGAAGGCTAGTTAGTCTTGAATGGGTGTCGTTGGGGTAGAAATGGCTCATTGTTTCTCTGTGTGTAACCTATTTGCTACGACACACAGAATAAAATAGCGTTTATTCGGCGTAAGCAACACATCGCTCTAAGCTTACGCTCACAGGAAAAAAGTATACATGAACCTAAACAGCCACAGCGCTGTGCTGCTAGTCTGCCGGTTTTCTATGTAGTTTGACTCGGGGAGCATTTGTCTGAATTGCATAGACAAATAAAGCACAAATGACTACTCATTAGGGATATGAAAAAAAAAGATTATTATTTTTTTTTAAATCTTTTTAATAAAATGTAATAATTAGAAAATAAATAAAAACTAATTAATTAATAATCGATTTTTTATGTAGAATATAAAATCCCTAGTTAGTGCTTTTTTTTTTTTTTTTTTTTTTTTTTCGATGGGAAAAATCATCTTATGACAACCCCCGCTCTTGGGCGGAGCGGGAGATAGTGTCAGACTCTTACTGACTAAAAAACCCATCCCGTTCCTTCAAGCCTTCATACCGGGGCTCGAGCGCCCTTTCGGATAACCCTGGCCCCAGTAGGCTTCGACCCGGCTGGGTCCCTGCTGTTGCTGACAACTCCTTAAGGCGCGCGGGAACAGCGCGCGCCGTCGACGACTTGGGCTTGGTCCGGACAGTTACCGGACGGCCGGACAGCGAGCTACCCATTGCTCACTGTCCGCAAGCCCGCGCCTACGGTGGCTGGAAATCGGGATCGGAATCCCGGCGACGGCGAGAGCGCCGTTGCCTGATGCGGTCGGCCTCCTCCTTAGCGAGCATTACTGCTTCGCAGAAGTCGGCGACCGCCTGCCACTCCTCCTCGCTCCGGACCATAGCCTCGACCAAGGCCCGGCGCGAGAGGTCTCCGCCGCCGATCACCCCCACGAGGGCACGGCGATGCTCCACCCAAGCAGGGCACACCGCGATTGTGTGCTCCACCGTGTCCTCCGGGTGTTCCGCACAGTGGCGACACCCGGGCGTCACTTCCGCTTTAATTCGGAACAGGAACCTCCCGAACTTGCCATTTCCGGTGAGGACCTGTGTCATGCGGAAGGTAAGGACGCCGTGAGGTCTTTCCAGCCACGCCTCAAAGAGGGGACTTATCGCCATAATTGTGGCGTGCCCAGCTCTGGGTTGCGATAGTCGCTGACGCCATTCCACCATGAGATCCCGCCGGAGCTCTGTCCGCCATGCCGCGACCTGTCGCGGCAGAGGACTTTCACCCCGGCGTTGCATCTCCACGCGCATGTCGTGCATGTGTGCAAGGACTGTTGCCTCCAGATCCCACGGTGGTAGGCCAGCCAGAAGGCTCGCCGCTTCGCGGGAAATCGTGCGGTATCCCCGCACCATTCGAATTGCCATGACCCTCTGGCAGGCGTTTAGTATGGCCGCCGGTTGCTTTTTCAGCAACGGCGCCCACACCGGCGCCCCGTAGAGGGCCATGGACCGAACGATCCCCGCGTAGAGCCTCCGGCAGGAGGCGTCTGGACCCCCAAGGTTGGGCAGGAGCCGCTTGAGCGCAGCCCCAGTCCGGTTCAGTTTGGGAGCCAGACGTCGGAAATGCTCCACGAAATTCCACCGACTGTCGAGGACGAGTCCCAGGTACTTCATCGTCGACCCGACACCGATGTGAACTCCTCCTACCGTTAGTTGGGAATTCATTGGCGGCGCGTTCCGAGAGCGGCGACCGTGAAAGCACATCGCCTCGGACTTGTGCAGCGCCACCTCGAGTCCCAACTCCTGGATCCTATCAACGACTATCGCAACCCCGCGTGTCGCTAGAGCGACCGCCGCCTGGTACGACTCTCCCTGCGCTAGAACCAGCGTGTCGTCTGCGTAGCAAACCACGCTGACCCCGCCAGGGAGGTCGCCCCGCAGCACGTAATCGTACCCGATGTTCCACAAGGGTGGCCCTAGGACCGACCCCTGCGGAACACCGCACGACATCTCCCGACGTTTCCAGTCTCCCTGGTGACCGGGGTAGACAATGTACCTGTCCGACAGGTAGGCCTCGACTACTCGACAGAGGTATTCGGGCACCCGGTGGTACCGGAGTGCCCTCCGGATCGTACTCCAGGGCAGGGAATTGAAGGCGTTGGCAATGTCCAAAGACACTGCCACGACACACCTACCCTGGGACACCGCATCCCCCGTCGTGAGGGCTCGCACGCGCATGATGGCGTCCACCGTCGAGCGCATCCTGCGAAAGCCGAACTGTCCGTCCGAAAGGTCCGGCCCCACCCGTGAAAGGCGCGCGACGAGGCGGCTCGCAATCACTCTTTCAAAGAGCTTGCCCACCTCGTCGAGCAGCACAATGGGCCGGTACGCGGACGGAGAGTCCGCAGGGCGCCCTGGCTTCGCGATAAGGACCAGTTTCCCCGTCTTCCAGCGAAGTGGGAACTGGCCCCTCTCCAAGCATGCGCTGAAGAGCCCTCTCAGTCGAGGCCCGAGAGCCTCCATGGCCAGGACCCAGGCTTTCCCAGGCAAGCCATCGGGTCCTGGGGCGGCGTTCTTGGCACTCAGCCTTTGCACCGCCACTCTCATCTCTACCTCGGTCACCTCTGGAGCATTATTGTCGTCGTCGCTATTGCGGTCCGCGTCAGACACCGCTGGCGGAGGCGGAGCCATGGGCGGGGGGGAGTGTTCCCCTCGCGCAGGGAACAGAGCGCTTACCACACCCTCCACGAGTTGGGGCCGGAGACTCTGAGTCAACGGGGGAGCCCAGGGGCGCAGTTTCTCCCGTACCAATTTGTACGGGCGCCCCCACGGGTCCGCGTTCAGAGACCCCAGCCACACGTCGCGGGCCTCGAGTTTGGCCCGCTTAATCTCCGCTCGGAGGGTGTGTTTTGCCTCTCTGTAACCTTCGTACAGCTCCGCCTCTCTGGCCTCCGCATCCCTAGTTAGTGCTCATGGAAGTCTTGTTTTGGGAACACATTTATTGAGCATACAGGTAAGGAATGGAATTCCCTGCCTGGGTGTGTGTTTTCTGGTAGCTACAACCTGCGGCCGGCATATTAAAACCATCATGTTTTTTGTGTGAGAAAAAGATAGTGCTATTCGTCCTGTATAGCTCCGTCTCTTTTTCACACCGAAAACATGATGGTTTGAAGAGGTCATAATACGGCCCCTGGTTATAATAATAATAATAATTAATTTAACAAGACAACTTTTGGTCCACATTGTATGTTATATTTTGTACCTGCTCATTTGTCGACAATATCACATAATCACATCAGGTGAGATAGTGGTCAAGCGTAGGCTCGTCTTTTAATCTGTTGAATGGTTACTTGGTTGTGTGGCATAAATATTATTAACTTTGACTAGCCTGTTGGTCCAGTGTGTACCCTGACTGCTATGTCGGAGGTCGTGGGTTCGATCCTTACCGAGGACAAATGTTTGTGTGATGAGCATGATCGTTTGTTCTGTGTCTGGGTGTAATTTATCTATTTGTATGTGTACAGAAAAAGTATGTTTATCAGTCGTCTAGTACTCATAACACAAGCTCTGCTTAGCTTGGGACTAGACGGCGTTGTGTGATAGTTGTGAAATATTATATTATTATATCCATATTAAATATATAACTAGAGCATTTGTTTCAGACATTTCCAAGATCCCTCATCACTAAGATTCATGATGGGTTTCACTTTAGACAGAGTATTTGTTGACTCGGATATGGAATTTGCTGTTTTGCTAGTAAAGGTATGTTCTTGTTAATATCACCATTAACCCAAGGCTAGCAATAAATGTCCTAGCCTTGCTATTTGTACTTTAGTACTTTACTTTTACAATACTAATATCCATAAAAAAATAGCCGACAATCCAAAGTAATTTCACATCCGTAACCATATTTAACTCTTTGAATGCCGTAATTAGAGACACAATAGAAAGTCAATTGCTTATATCGAACTGTGTAACATAAGACATTCAAAAGGTTAAAAGCGGTATAATGTAATTGGGGATGGTGAACCTATGGCACCTGTGCCATGGCTGGTTCGTGGTAAAATAATTTTAGCACGCCAATATAAACATCTTTAGCATCTAGGTAAATGATAAATAATATTTATTTTGCAAATAGGCTTAAAAACACTTAAGCGCAGGCCACACCGCCAGCTAGCGGGCGGGCGGGCTAGGCGTGCGGGCGAAGCGAACGAAGGAAACTATACAAACTACGCGAAATATTGGCGAACTAAACTATGGGGTTCACACCGAAAACTACGGAAAGACGAGCGACGAGCGGAGCGGGCTAAGCGGGCGAAGCGGGGGTAGACGACGAGCGTCGACTAGTCTACTCGAAACGGGGAGGACGGGCGAACGAACCGGGCGAGCGGGCTGGCGGGCGAGCTAAGCTAGCGAAGCGCACGAGGTGAACGAGTAGCTTCGCTGGAATCGTCGGATATTTCGTTAGCTTAGCTCGTTAGGTTCGTCGGTAGCTCGCGGTGTGAACCGAAGTATGTAAAGAGGTGAAACGATGTTCGCCCGCCTAGCCCGCCCGCCCGCTAGCTGCCGGTGTGGCCTGCGCTTTACTAGTCAATTTTTTTTTGTAAGTTTAATCTAGATGAGGCCGGTATTTCCTAGTTGACTACCCTGTAAAGAAACACCGAAGCAAACTTAGAGGTCAACACCACTTTTAAAATCCATACAGCAAATATGTAATGGTCAAATCACATGAGAGCCATGGCAATTTGAAACAGTAGTTATCACACCTTTCCTGTATTTAACCGTTCATACACCGTCAATTAGAGACAATAGAAAGACAATGACAGCGCGAACGCCGGCGTTCGCTTGGGGTTAAGTGAATATAATTAAATTAAAAAAAAAAACTAAAAATTACGATAACTATACGAATTTTGCAAATTAGGAGTTACAGTCCAGTTAAACTTTTGTCTAATAAAACAAAACAAAGTCAATATTTAGTTTTTCGTCGTGTTTTTCTTGTAGCGACGCATCCTTGAATAAAGGTTCCCTGATGTAATTCTTACACTATTCTGTGTTCAATTTTCTAACGATTTTTTTTTATATTTATAAAGGACTTTTGGTCACAGTAAGACCATGCCAGCCCCAACGTAACTTAATACAAGTAAAGCTAAACACCTTATCAACTATTAGGGCTCCAAAACCTTACTAATTTATAAACAGCGATAGCTGCTTTTCTAAAGCCGCGTACATGTCGCGAGGCGTGCGACGCGAATGGTTCGTCTCGCATGCCACGGGCTGTGTGGACGAGTTTTAGCATTCGCGTGTTACGATCGTTGCGAACGCCGCCTCTAGTACGAGCCGTGCGCTCCTTGTGGACGGATAGATGTCGTTTGCGTCTTCTATTGACGAATACCGTGCGTGGTGGTTTGCGTACTCAGCTTGAGCACGAGTCGTTCGGGACGAATGCATAAATGTACCTACCGTCGTATGCCTCAGGTTGAGGCATGCGTGACGAACCATTCGCGACGCACACCTCGCGATGTCTACGCGGCTTTAAATTGTATTTTTTTTATTACAGGGTCAAAGTTTTATGTTGCACCAAATACGCAAGATGGTTGGGTTGGCCATAGCAGTGGTACGTGGTCACACTGACAGTTCTATACTCGAGAAGGTGTTCGCCAAGGAAAAAGTCATGATACCCACCGCGCCCGGCCTCGGTCTTGTTCTTGATACGGTATGTATGTGTCATAGACCGCGTTTCGACTCGCCAGTAAATTGCATGCAAGTTAAAATACATTGCGGATTACCGAGGTATGATGTAATCAAGCGGTTCTTCGTAACTCGCAATATGATTCGACTTGCATGCCATTTGCTTGCAAGTAGAAACGCGGTCATATAAAGTTGGGCCGATGTCCACAACTCCAACAGGTTTATTTGTAAAATACTGGCAACCTCTCTGGACTATGGTACTAACATCATAAACCACAACTTTGGTTCTATGACTTTTAAAAATTGATCATATTTTAGTTCGTCAGATTTTCATACACAAATAAAAATATTTAAATTGAACGTTCTAAATATTACGAAGTCTATGCAAGCGATAGTATAGTAGCCAAAGCGAGTGGGGGTGCTTAATGCGCTTGCATCGCGTCATACAGACGTAGGAAGGTATAGCAAAATACAGAGTTGAAAGGTGTTAGATAGAACAACAAAATCTTAAAGGTTTGTTTTTGGTGACTGAATTATGTTTTGTAAAAAGATATGAAACAAAAGTTGTTGTTTAACCTGTCAATCGTGATAATGACAGACACAATTGAAAGACAATAGGTGCGCGAACGCCGGCGTTCGCTTGGGGTTTAATGAATTAAGATGTTAGTAATACAATCCTGCAATGTTGTTAGTGTTTTGCAAATAACCCTGTATATGAGTATTCGCGGTAGAGAGTGGATACAGACGCGATAGACGCGTTTTCCGCTGCAGTTGCTGGTACAGACCTGTAAACGCACGTTGACGTGGCGGTTAAGCGGGAACTATATTAGACCAATGTACACGTGGCCCACGCCTGATGTGTCGCGTCGCATGGTGTGGGTCTAAAGAGCAGTACAAGTCTAGTTACCATATAAAATGTAAGGAGACTGACGCGTCCAGATATGTAGCTATATATATTATATGTAGCTCATGTGTGCCCAGTCTAGTATTGATGCAGTTGTGCGTTCGAAGCGATACAACATCAATAATACGTAATTGCAGATGCGTCATATAGCCCATAAAAGCGAATTATCTATACTATCTACACTTATATATTATTTTAAAGAGGTCATTTTTTTTTTTGTTTGTAAGAGGTTAATCTCTGAAAGTACGGGTCCGATTGCTAAAATTTTTTCACTGATAGAAAGCTGCTTTATTCCTGAGTTACAGAGATATTTTATGTGCGCGGGTGAAGTTGCGGGCAAAAGCTAGTTTCATGTATTGCCAGTCTAACTTATACCATCTCATGCCATTGCCAGTATTTGGTTGGTTGAATTCTAATGCAAACTTAATCATTTTGCTAATTTGCAGGTCCACTACGACAGATACGACGCTAAATTCAAAGAAAGCCACGACAGTTTGACTTGGTCTGATGTAGAGGACGAAATTAACGAGTTTATTCATAAGCACATATACCCCGTCATAATAAAGGGCGAAGTAGAGGGCAAGTCTATGGAGATGTGGCTTGAGAAACTTCAAAAACATTCATTTGAGCCCTCTGAAGAATCTCCTGAGAAAATTGATGAAAAAGAACTAGCTGTTGGTGGTGATGATGATGACGACGACGACGCTGGTGATGACGGAGATGAAAATACAAAAAGTAAAGATAGCGTCAACATAGATGCTAGAACAAATCTAAGTAATAATGAAACACCTGAAATAGAAGTTAGTTATGTTGAGTCCAGTGAAAAAAGTGGTAATAATATTGAAAAAAATAATGTAGAATCTAAAATTAATGAAAGTGCAATAAGTGAAAGTGTTAAAGTAGACAATAGTGCGAACGATAAAAGTAATCAGTAGTTATACATACCCAACAATTATGGCATTAGTACATTCAAAATGGAGGTTGGTGCTGCGCTGTTTGAACTTAATAATAAGTAACAGGAATGTATTTTTGACATACGCATAATTCACAAGAAACATGCGAATGTTTGGCAATTTTTTTTTGACATAAAAAAGTATTTAAGTATTGATTGAATGAATATAGATTGATACTAGCTTTTGCCCGCGCAGCTTCGTTCCCGCTCTTCCCTACTTCAGCCTACTATACCCTACACTACTCTACTCTACTCTTCCCTACTCTACTCTACCCTTCTCTACCCTACGCTACCCTACTCTACCCTACTGTATCCTACTCTACCCTACTCTATCCTACTCTACCCTACCCCACTCTACTCTACCCTACTCTACCCTACGCTACCCTACTCTACTCTACCCTACTCTACCCTACCCTACCCTACTCTACTCCTGACGTTTCATGTCAAGTCACACGGGAACGCTGTCGAACGGGATAAAAAGTGTCTATGTCCGTCTCCTGGCTCTAAGCTACCTCCCTACCAATTTTCACCCAAATCTGTTCTGCCGTTCGTGAGTTATAAGTGGTGTAACTAACACGACTTTCTTTTAAATATATAGTTATAAAATAACTGATGTAAAGAATGTTAAATTTCGACGAATATTCGCATTCGCATTGAGAAATTAAACAATCGTTACATCACTAATTCATATCAGTTGTATTATTATTCTATATTCCTTTAAACTGATACTTTAATACCTTTTTATTTGTCAAAAAAAAAAGCCAAATATTCACATGTTTTGTGCGAATATTTGCGAAAGTGAATATTCGTTACATCACTAATAAGTAAGACTAACAACAAAATAAATGTAAACTTTGATGGTAAGATTCATTAGTCCTCTTACTGTTTGTGAGTTGGGTTATTATGAATATGTCAATGCAGTAAGACACTAACATCTAGTAAAATAAACCATTTTATAATTTATATAAAAATGTAAGAATAATAAGTTTCTTATTCATAATGACAAGCTAGAATATTATAATTGTTATTAATAAGTAGAACTTAGATATTGTTTTACATTCTTTATCTATTAGGAACAGGTATTATAAATGATGTATTGGAAGACAGGCATTTAAAATAAATGGCTGAGCATTATTTCGAAACAAATTTAAATGCATATTTAATTTTATTCATTTCATTTACAGGTATCTGTCTTGTGGGATAAGTTATGCGGCTTGCTAGGTAACCGATTGTTTTTGTCATTATATACCAAAATTCTGTTGTTTGCAAGATACTATTCTGCGCTGAAGAAAAGTTGGATTGGAAAAAAAAATAGTTTGTTCAGTCTTGTCTAAAAAAAGCAAATAGTTTGTACAGTCTAATCTGAAAATAATTTAGGTTGGTCAAAAAATAAAAAAAAGTGTTGTCTTGTCTGAAAAAGCGGTGGGTTGGTCAAAAAATAGAAAAGAGTTTGTACAGTTTGGTCTGACAAAACGGTAGGTTAATCGAAAAATTAAGTAAGTTTGTAGTCTTGTCTGAAAAATCCGTAGGTTTGTGGAAAAATAAAAGAAGTTTGTGTAGTCTTGTCTGAAAAATCGGTAGGTTGGTGGAAAAATAAAAAAAGTTTGAATAGTCTTGTCTGAAAAACGTTAGGTTGGTCAAAAAATAGAAAAAAAGTTTGTCTTGTCTGAAAAAGCGGTGGGTTGGTCAAAAAATAGAAAAGAGTTTGTACAGTTTGGTCTGACAAAACGGTAGATTAATCGAAAAATTAAGTAAGTTTGTAGTCTTGTCTGAAAAATCGGTAGGTTGGTGGAAAAATAAAAGAAGTTTGTATAGTCTTGTCTGAAAATTCGGTAGGTTGGTGGAAAAATAAAAGAAGTTTGAATAGTCTTGTCTGAAAAACGTTAGGCTGGTCAAAAAAATAGAAAAAAAGTTTGTCTTGTCTGAAAAAGCGGAGGGTTGGTCAAAAAATAGAAAAGAGTTTGTACAGTTTGGTCTGACAAAACGGTAGATTAATCGAAAAATTAAGTAAGTTTGTAGTCTTGTCTGAAAAATCGGTAGGTTGGTGGAAAAATAAAAGAAGTTTGAATAGTCTTGTCTGAAAAACGTTAGGTTGGTGGAAAAATAAAAGAAGTTTGAATAGTCTTGTCTGAAAAACGTTAGGTTGGTGGAAAAATAAAAGAAGTTTGAATAGTCTTGTCTGAAAAACGTTAGGTTGGTCAAAAAAATAGAAAAAAGTTTGTCTTGTCTGAAAAAGCGGTGGGTTGGTCAAAAAATAGAAAAGAGTTTGTACAGTTTGGTCTGACAAAACGGTAGATTAATCGAAAAATTAAGTAAGTTTGTAGTCTTGTCTGAAAAATCGGTTGGTTGATCGAAAAATGAAAGAAGTTTGTATAGTCTTGTCTGAAAAATGTTACGTTAGTTAAAAAATAGAAAAGAAATTTGGATAGTCTTGTCTGAAAAAAACTTGGGGTTGGTCAAAATTAAAAAGTTTGTATAGTCTAAAGAGTGTTGTCTGAAAAAAATGTTACATTGGTTTAGACTTTCCCGGAAATTTGACAAACAAGGTTGGCCAAAAATAGTGTGTTGTAAAAACTTGTTGTTTTATGCTATGGTTTTGGTCTTAAAAAGTAAAGGTTCTTGTGCTCTTGGTTGAAAATAAGTTAATTGGTCTATAAATAAAGTCTGAATGGTTTAATTGCTCTTGCTCTTGGCTGCTTTGTTAGATTTCTCTAAAAATAAAGTATTTTAATGGTTTAATCGTTTATGCTTTTGGCTGAAATTAGGTTCATTAAGTCAAAATTACTGAAATCTTTAAAAAAAATGCTGCATCGGCTTTTGTTTTACTTACATCTTCCGTGATTTAATTTGAAAAATAAAACCAATCGAGGTTTAAAAAGTAAGCCATGCAGTGGCGGATTTACAAAGCCGCTAGTAGACTATTTATTTTTTTCCACCCCTACTGACTTTTGAAATTCATACGCTAGTTTAGTTCACGATCATAGTCATCATCATCATCATCCTTTTTAATGTTCCCACTGCTGGGACTCAGGCCTCCTCTCTAGAAGAGGGAATGGGCCGCAATCCACCACGTGGGCCCAGTGCGTGTTGGTGAATGTCACAAGTCTTCGAATTTTTGGTTCTGGACATGCCGGTTCCCTCACGATGTTTTCCTTCACCGTTTTGAGAACAGTAGTGATAAAATAAATTACACAAAGTAATGCGCCTGGCTGGTTTCGAATCCGCGATCTATAGCTCGTAAGTCGGGGCCATTACCACTCGGCCACCACTGCTCTCAAATAATCACATTAATTTATTCTGTAACTAGCAACCCGCCCCGGCTTCGCACGGGTGCAATGCTCTTGCCGCACCGGGCAGCCGGCCGGTACCGCCGCAAACGCTACGTCCCGCAATTTTTAAATCTGTAATATCTTCGAAAATATTCTCTTAAATCATACGGTGTAAAGGGCCATATAGATCTATATTAAATGAACAATGTATTCAAGGTATTTAATTGGTTAAGGATTAATGCTGTATTCGTTAAAATCGCTTCGAAAATTAGCCATTATTTGTCGTAAAAAGTAAATGACAAAAAAAAGTTATTGTGGGTTATCCATAAGAGATAGACATAAATACCATCACGGACTTTTCTGTAGACCTTTTCAATGTGTACAATACTTAGTACATTATTTTGATAAAACTCGTAGGGTTCAGCCTGCGTTTGCAATGTAAGCGGAAAAAATGTAATTATTTACGACATCACATTGGAAACCTCAAAAATAACAGTACTTCTCCACTATTTAATGGATGTTATTATACATATAAACCTTCCTCTTGAATCACTCTATCTATTAAAAAAAACCGCATCAAAATCCGTTGCGTAGTTTCAAAGATTTAAGCATACAAAGGGACATAGGGACAGAGAAAGCGACTTTGTTTTATACTATGTAGTGATTGCAACTTTATGATTTGTGCTCTATCGTCCCCATCACATCGGCTTTATCCCGTTATTAGTATGGTTTTGAACTAGGAGATAGTTGTGTCAGTTTCTAGATTATTTTTGCAATTCACGCTTTAGTGAAGAGTGACTTAAAAACAGCACTATAAGGTAGGGAAAAGTATACCTTAAAATACTTATACCATGTGGGCACAGCTTATACTAAATAATGTGTAGTCGCTAAACGTTGTTTTTGTTAAATATTTTTTATTACACTCACAGTTAAAAAACGATACAAAAAATTTCTATTAGGTAAATAATATGTTTAGAATCCGGTTAATGGTGACAATGAAATCAATTAAGTTTTACTTATCTTTTTGCATCGCAAAATGATTAATTATATCGTCATATGAAATCTTGTTCATTAGTTCTGACTATACACAAAAGAGATAAGGCGTTAAGCTTTTCTTGACTTAAAGTATATCATAGATAATTTTTACCTGCTTCAACTAAGACTTCTCTCACCCGAACAATTTGTCACTGGTGTACGTAAAGCCATGCGAAGTGCTATATCCAAGTTTGGATACATGTTCTCCAAATTCTGTTTTCGCAAGAATAAAGTTAGACTACATATTATCAAAAGTTCTTTGCGACGAAATGTGGCATTGAAAGTGTACGCATTCGAGTTTCTCCAAATTCAAAAGTATTTCCACCGCTTCTTGTTGCGTATCTTTGATTGATTTTAGTCTTAAGAACTTCGTGTCAATAATCTCGCGTCCTCTCTCGCTGATGACAGATTTACTCTCTTCAGGGCTCTGCCTTTCCCGATTTCACTTATTAATTTAAGCCAGCGTTGTGTCGACATGAATAATAATTTCGTTATCCATAACAGTGTTGTGAATAATATTTTTCTGTCTTCCACATGCCGACATGTATTTGCCCTCATTATACGGACAATCATTTCGAGTCGTTCGGTGATGGCGTTTCATTCACAGACTGATGTCTCGGAGTTACAGCAACTCTTGGCTCAGGCAAGCGGTTATGGGAATCATCATTTACTGGTGTCATTAAATCGCGCGCTGGATTATCAAAAGGCCCTTCTACCTCTGGAAGGTCTTCGTCAATGAAATCATGATCTTGGAATACATTTCTGTTAACGGGATATATTACGAAAGCCGCTAATGGCCAATTCTGCTCGCTGAGCTCTTATATAGGCTTGACCAAATAATTCTACAATGTCATAATGTGTTATTGCTCGAGCTTGCATTCGTAGTCGTTTACAAATTTCTTCAGTCAAGTACTTTTTTAGTGGACCCATAAATGTTTTATCGAGCGGCTGCATTTTGTGACTAGAGTGTGGGGGCAGACTCAGCAAGCGAACGTGGTTTTCTCTGGCTAAATCCACTACTTTGATATTTCGGGTGTGACTAGCATGCCCGTCTAAAATCAGGAGAACCGGCGATGTAGCTGTTGGTTTCACATGCTGTAAAAAGTGCTCGAACCATTGAGTAAATAGTTCAAGTTGTATCCATTCTGATGCATGACAAGCGTGAATGGCACCAGGTGGAGCACCTTTCATGAGTAGTGGATTATCCCGTTTTCGCGGAAATATCATCATAGGTGGAACAAATGTGCCACCTGCACTCATACATATCACACAAGTGATCGTTGATCCACGTTCTGCTGATGTTACAGTTCCTATTTGTTTTTTGTCCTTGAGCGCCAATATCTCGGGCATTTTCGATGGTACCACAGAAATGCCAATTTCATTTACGTTGGTCGCAGGATACTAATATTCATTTACAGAATTCTCCAACAAATCAAAAAATGCGTTAACATTTTCTTTTTTGAAGCCTTTCATTCTTACGACTGATGTACCCGTTGAACGGCGAAAGGATAGATTAGGATGGCGATTAAGGAATAATCTCAACCAGATCGTCCCGCAGATTCATTATCTTGTGAAAATGAGTGCTTTATGTTATTTTTTTTCTGCCAGCTGGTAAGCCAAAGATCTGTGTGTCCCTGCGTGTGAGACCAACTCCAGATTTTTCCATTTCTAGAATACAATCAGCTAATTCATCTTCCAATTGAGGAGTGATTTTTCAAAAGGCCTTATTTCCACCAGAGCCAAATTTTCAGTAGAGCCAAATATCTGTGAGATATGCAAAGGTTGTACTATAACTTTTGAAAGTAGTCAAAATAAGTGTGCATTAGATGTTCTGAACATATGGCATTTAAAAAAAATAGTTTTATATACTTGTATTGTTTTTATCTTAAACTAGCTGACCCGACAGACTTCGTCCTGTCAAAAAGATTTGTAATGTGGCAGTTTTTGTGCCTACGTATTTTAAAAAATTCTCCTGAACAGTACCGTCACCCTGGTGATAGGGCGTTGTGAATAAAAAATAATTAAATAAAACATATATAAGCATTTAAAAGTAAGTAATCGCTTTATTGTTAATCATGTGAATCATAATTATTATTATTATCATTGTAGTGCTTTGTGGTAAACGATGTTTTTTGTTTGATTACCTGGCGCATAGATAAACAAATCTGATGGTTTTCCAACACGGGAACAGGCAACATACAATTGACCATGTGAAGATTGTGAGGTGGCAATCCTGGCAAATCCAGCGAGTTTAAAAATTCCGGTGGATAGTTGACTACATCATCTTGATTAGTAGCCGAATCAACTGATTTATATATCCTCAATTCGCCTGTAATTTGTTCTTGAATTTTGAAATTTAATTCATTTACATCTATGTTTTTTGCAGCCAGTATAGCTCGTTCGCTCAACCAATCATGGATTCTGTAATTTTGAGAAACATCTGGAAACACCTTCTGAATAAGTTCATCTTTTGATCGAGTTAACTGACAAAAACTTTGAGGAAAGTTAATGCAGCCAGTCAACATGTCTATAGGAAATTTGCCATTACCAATGTCAATGAGTTGTTTAGAGAATATGTTTCCAGATTGGTCATTTTGCAACTCGACACGCATATTCTTGCTTAAATGAAGTACATTGACATGTTTCCACAAATTAGAGGATTTTAGACATGCATTGAGTTCATCAGCTGGCGTTGATCGTGGAATCACTGGCAATGTTTGACGAAAATCTCCTGCTAATAAAATCATTGCACCACCAAATCGGTTATTATTGCTCCGTAGATCTTTTAAGGTTCTGTCTAAAGCCTCCAAAGATTTTTTATGTGCCATCGTGCATTCATCCCAAACAATCAATTTACATTGCTGCAAAACCTTTGCCATTGCAGAGTTCTTCGAAACGTTGCAGGTTGGAGTTTCATTGCTTTGCATATTTAATGGCAATTTTAGTGCTGAATGGGCTGTTCGACCACCTTCAAGCAAAGTTGCTGCGATTCCCGACGAAGCGAGTGCAAGTGCAATTTTATTTTGTGAGCGAATTGTTGCTAATATTAATGAAATCAAAAAAGTTTTTCCTGTACCACCAGGTGCATCTAAGAAGTAAATCCCTCCAGTTTCATCATTTGTTACTTTCATGAGAGTTTTAAATACATACTTCTGTTGTTCATTTAATAGTGGAAGATTTGTTTGAATTAATTCTTTCAAAGCGTTGAGATCATACAGTCTTTCTCGATGCAACTCTTGGTTAAAAGCGTCATGCATTGGACGATTGGGCGCGGTCAGGCCTAATTGAATTAATAGTTTGTTTGACATTATCAAGCACGTCCTCAATTGAAATCAATGCTTCATTGTAAATTTCTTCACTGATTTGTATATTTGGATTTCCCATTCTATTCCGTTATTGATACAAAATATCATCACACATATAATCTTTGTACACTCACTTCCAAAAGTCGATAGGAATTCTTAAAACGTATTCGTTTGACGTTTAGTTTGACTTACGACCTTTTATTTTCAAGTTTCGCCAACAAATGATTGAAATTCACAATTTCATCAACTTAGCATAAGTCAAGATGGCCCAGTGGTATAGGCACACAGATTGAAGCACAAATCAGTGTGCCGCAAGTTCAAATCCCACGCAATTATTGACTTTTTGTAAGTTCTTACCCGATTGGAAGTTATGTATTTGCATTACATATATTAAATTATTCTTTAACTTGTTCACACATTTCTTAGAGTTAGAAAGGTAGATCACAAAAAACTAAATAAAGAATTAGATTTCTGCGAGGTAGACGAGGTTTATGAGTTTTAACTTGACCGAAATGAACTGTCGTTTGGTTGTAGTTGTTGGTTAGTGACGTGTGGTTGACAGTATTGTAATATTCGCAAAATGCAGGCTAATATTAGTATTGAAGTGAGGGCGACTATCATTGGGCTGCATAAAAGTGGTTTTAATAAAACACAAATATCTGAAGAAACCGGACTGAATGTGAGTATAATAGCTATTAATGAATTGTAACTTTATTACAAATTAATCTTCTAATTAAAACGTATGCCATTTATGAATCCATTCATCGTATCTATAAGAGGTTTAGAAGAGAAATACGTAAATCGTTGGGTTTATTGGATTGGTTATTGGATTAATAAATGCAGTTTTATTTTAAAATTATATTCAATAATTATGATTATTAACATTTTATATAATGAAAATGAAGTGAAGTAGGTATAGCTGCCTAATATATATTTTTATTTTATTTTAGAAAAATACTGTAAATCTTTGGCTAAAAAGATATGAGGAAGAAGGTAGCCTTGCTAGTCGAAAGAGAAGTGGGAGACCGAAGCTTATTAGCGAGGCGCAGCGACGACATATGGTGGACGTATACGAAACGAATGGTTTCGCACCAACGAGACATTTTGCGGAATTGACACCTCGATGGATACTGTTCGCCGTGCACTTCACGCTGAAGGCGTGCATCACAGAAAACCTGCTAAAAAGCCGTACTTGACAGAGAGGCACAAACAAGAACGATTACGTTTCGCACTAAATGTTTAATGTTAACTAAACTAAAGGGCCTACCATTTTATTTTAACATATCTGTGATTATTCGTTAACAAACACTGTATTATATTGTGTTTACTTTCGTTTAAAACAGCTATATCTTTTAATTTGTGCCATCGCCTCATCTTAAGAATGCAGTGAACTCGCTATCAATTTTGTTGACAATAATCATGAGTCTATTTCGTTTTTTATTCTTCTACCCGCACTGTTATAACATAATATTATAGTTCATTTTATTTTGCTCATCTTGTGAGAACTAAAGTTCTTTTAACAGAAATTGAGGTTTAGTTTCAATCTTCTTTTCGTCAAGAAAATGAACAATTAAGCTATGACCTCAATACATTAATTGTGACGTTACACAAAAATAAAATGTTTACAAAGTCTAAATCATAAATCACTTTTCAATAAATAACTGGATATAAACAATTACCTATATTTTATTTTATTAAAATTTGAATATCCGTTCATTGTTACGTTATTCATAATATGAATGGTCTAACCCACGTATACTTCCAACAAACAATCTTACGTGTAACATAGATAACGGTTACAAGATAACTTTTTGCTATTCGACGTCACAATTCTCATAAATGTTTAATTTGTAAATATAAAGCATAAACATTTTTATTAAACACGTCTTTTTATTTCCACCTTACAACATCGAAAAGATGTAACAACTAAATAATTGCAAATTACGAATGTGATTCTTCTTGTGGTTAATAGATCACATTCGTAATTTGCAACTATTTAGTGCAAAAAATGCAATAGTATTTTTCATAGAAATTTAAAAAAAAGACTATATCAATATAGATTGGGAATTTTCAAAGTAAGAAATAACTTGCAACGGACCGACCATGATTTGAACTCGGGTTACGTGATTTGCGAATCCAACACTTAGTTCACACGGCTACCAGCACATGACGTATTTGCGCGAATTTTATCAATGCTATGGTAAGAACAGAAAAATAATAATGTTTTGCTCAGTGCGACGACAGTTCCTTAGTGTGTGTTATCTGTGGAATGTGGATACTCATACATGCGCACACATACGCATCGCGCTCGCTCGGTTCATAGCAATGTAATCTTTAACGTTCCTATGGACTTTTGCCTCGTTACTGTACTTGATCCACAAATCAATTGGGTTTGATGGGAAGCATGTAGATATGATTATAGAAAACAATGTTCGTATTTGATGAGCGTGTGATGATATTACAGCATCATTGAGAGTTTGATCCCAATGAGCGTCATTTTCAAGCAATTGCAAACGTTGACAGGCTTCTCTGTAGGATCCACACAATTCACCATCAACAGTTCGTAACTGTTGGAATGATGTTGGGCCACGTACATTGACTAATAGCAGTCGTAAATAAAAACATTCATCATTGCTTGGATGTACTGAATAAATCCGGCCAATCGCATCGGTGGAATATACATCTGTATATCCTGGAACTGGTTTTCCTTGTTTCCGTCGTATAAATCTCCTTGAGGATTGATTCCAGGTAAAATATTTTGGCATTTCAGAATATAGCAATGTTTGTGCGAAATCATCGTTTTGGCATGTCTCAAAAAAACTGGTTAATGTAGTAGATGGTGGCTGAGCAGCTCTTTGTACTGCGTTCTGTGCTGTAAAATACACTCTTTGTCCATTTTCTAAATGCACAGCTAAGTGAACAACAGAAGGGTGTCTCTCATGAATAGGAAAAGAAAATATTCGCCAAACTGCTTCATTACTACTGACATAGCGGCCCATTTGGTATTGGGTAACTTCATCATTGGAATTCTCTGCACCAATTCCAATCACAGCCATATCACTCCCTTTGGTTACATATTTGCAAATGTATTTTATAGATTTCACTGAATGGCAAGATTCAACGTTGATGTGTGCTTTGAATGTCTTTGATAAAATGGGTGAATATGGAACAATCCAACGATTATCTATTTCAATATCTTGTTGATTTTCCATTGTCTGCTGTCGATCTGCGACGATACAATGGATAACCGTCATTACCAGTAATTGTTTCCGATATTAATGTCCGTGGATATCGTTTTGAACATTTACCATCCATCATACACGGTGAATTTTGATTAAGAGTTCCACAGGGACCATGTATCATGTTTTTGATAACTACCTCATGCAATCCAGGATCTACTTGTACATTAGGGATTTCAGCTGATATCACTGCATCAACTTCATTTGGCCTTTTCTTTTCAACCAACCAAATCAAAATGTGTGCATGTGGCAATCCTCGTTTCTGCCACTCCACAGAATACATCCAGCAGCGTGTCTCACCAAACACATTATGTTTTACGATGAAATCCATTAAAGATTTCAACTTTTCTTTCAGAGTCTAAAGACTCTGGCTGTAATATCATGACGATCAATGGGTGATTGCCCAGAGAATAACTCCTGCTTGATTTCTATCCATTGCGGATTGCATGTAAATGTGATGAACAAATCTGCTGTACCATAATGACGAACATACGACATGGCATCTTGAGCATATTCGTGCATATGCCGAGGGCTTCCGATGTATGTTGCTGGAAGAATAGTCATCCGACCGACATTTTGTGCATTTCCATCAGTATTAATCGCATCTCGAAGGTGAATATACTCTTCAGATCGGAGTTTGGTTTGATTCAACCTGATGAATGTTAATCTCTCCGTTTCAATTTTAACATACATGTCAACAACATATTTGTGATATAATCGCCGACATTTCAATATGTGATTATCTTTATTTTCCCGAATCATTAGGCGGTATGAATAATAGTTCATTGAACTTACTTTTTTGTTGGTTTCAGAACCTGTAAATAGATTTCGTTTTAATAACATTCAAATATAAAATTAAAATACATAATATAATGACTTAGATATTATCGCCATAGCTAAACTAATATTTTAGTTACCTGTAATGGGATTTATCATTTTTATTGAGAAATCGTAGCCATCTTCACCTTGCCAAAATATAATGGGATATTGCAGTGCATCATATGAGCGGTGTGTTTCCTTTATACGTTGTAATTGATCATTCCGACGATGTAAAACAATATCACGGGATTCCAAGTTTTCTCCAACTACAACGATAGCAACTTCATCAATAGTTGGTGCATTAAAACGTCTTGTATGTTGACCTGCAGGTGTTTTATCAGCTCTGATTACAATTTTGTGATTATCGGATGGCATCAGATCCAGGGCAGTTTTAAACAATATAATCGATTGTGTTGATGAAATAAAGTTTGTAATTGTTCTACAATAGACCTCTTTACTAAATTGTTATGTGCACAACGCAAATTAATTTCTTGTGGTGAATTGCCCATAAAATAAATTTGCAGGAATTTGTTGTCGCTATCTGACACTGGTAACAGTGAACCTGCTCTGTGATATATTTGCCCTTGTATCTGTAAATAAATAAAAAATATTATGGTGTGGTATAAATTAATGGATTGTCAGTGATCAAACTTAAATAATATTTGATCTTAAAAAGTATATATTTAGTTTTAACTAATATCTATCAAATATAATAAAATATAATAAAACTGAATCACCATATAATATGATGACTAAGTGATATATTTCGTAATGATTAAGAAATTGAAGATTAGTGACACATCTTAACTTTGGTGACAGAAAATTTTGTTCGCTAAAATAATTATGAGTAACTGCTATAATACATACCTTGAAAGTTGGCATAAAATTTTCCCGAACTACATTTGTTGCCCCAAATGAAGTCATTTGAAAGCAATTGTTATATTGTTGGATATGTGTCAAAAAGTGTATAGAATCTGTTCCTATTCCTGAAACCAATGAGTACAATGGTTCTGGTGGTAGATCCAATGGTATCAATTTCACTTTACCATTTGCGCAACACAATCCATTGGCTTCATTTTTGTATTTTAATGCCTTACAGTGTGAGCAAACCGAGTTCATAGAACCAATAACAACACATTGGTAGTTACTGTAGTCAATTGACACATCGTAACTGAAAGCAGTTCGATTCAAACTTGCGCGATTATTAGTTGAATGTCGCGCTCGCGCTTCACGCGTTTGTGATATCCGAATTCTTTCACGTTCATTTCCGTCGTCACGTTCTTGTGCAGTACGATTAGATCGGTAATTAGCTTGGTTTGTAGCATTTCTGGTTCTTCTACCTAAATTGCTTCGTCTTATAGGAGGCATATCAAATATAAATTATTTTTTCACTAATCACGAACTAAACAAACACTAACTAAATTCTGTTCAGGAGAATTTTTTAAAATACGTAGGCACAAAAACTGCCACATTACAAATCTTTTTGACAGGACGAAGTCTGTCGGGTCAGATAGAATTTGTTTCGTGTATCAGTTGACAAAAGCAAACTCAGTAGATTAGGTAACAGACAACTTTTTTTTTTTTAAATTTAATATGACTTGAAGTCAAATCCTTTTAAGCCGTACGAATTGTTTTATTTATTTAAAATTTGTATATTAAAAATAATAAAACACTGTTGGTAACGCGATTTTTGTTTGACTGATGGAATGACGTGGAAACTGATGCATTTCATCTCGCGTGCCGAAACTAATACAAAAGAAACGCGAGTTTCGGAACGCGACATTAAACTCCTCCAACTATGTATTCTGTGCTCCAACGCACACACGCACATTGTTTTGATATGATCTTTGACGTTAGGAACACACCTACATTGCTTAGACAACAGTGAGTGCTTGTAATTTAATATGAACTTTATACCATAGCAATAAAGCTCAAATTGACTACGTTTTAGTTAGAAATCATTTGTATGGGAAAAAGAAAAGGGTTATTTTTAGGGTTTTTCCAGCAATAATTCTAATTTTTCTCGCCGTAAAAACCATCCTTGAACTTCAACGAACATTTTAAAAAAAGATTTGGCCAAATTGGTCCAGGCGTTGTTGAGTTATGCGCTTACCAACACATTTTGCGATTCATTTTTATATTATAGATTAACCTGTCAATCGTGATAATGACAGACACAATTGAAAGACAATAGGTGCGCGAACGCCGGCGTTCGCTTGGGGTTTAATGAATTAAATTTTGGAAATATGACCTTTTGTTTGCTACAACAGGAAATAAGGCCTTTTGTATAAAGTGAATAGGAAATATGCCCCTTTGTTGCACACCAATTTGGAAATAAGGCTTTTTGTACAATTCAGAATGAGTAGGTTAGGTAAAAAACAACTAGATAGCGGTGTTACTTAAAATATTAAAGAATTGTTGTTAGGAAATAAATTGTTTATTCACAAAATGAGACCATAACAAATTTAAATTCTAAGGTTCAACAAATCATCTGGTTCATTGCATTCACATGCCATTGTAGGATCATGCAGGTCATGCTCATCTTCCTGCAAAGTGCTTAGAACATCATCTAAAATATTTTTATACCAGCCCAGATTATCCATGTTTCTCCAGTCATCTCCAAATTGTTTTTTTAGTAGATTATCCACGTCATTCTTTTTCTTTGCTGAAAGAGGTATCAGCGCATGTGGTAATGTCAAAATTTCTGAAGGAATTCTTTTACCATGTTTTAATAGAGAAACTGACTCTTCAGAACCAGACTGAAATCTGTAATGTTCATATCCAGTCACTTTGCAGCTCAATACTTTCCCTGTTCTACTGTTCACACTCTTTTTAATGAAAATCTTTTTTAAGGACTGTATTCTATCAACTTTTTTAAAATTAACAGACAATTCTTTATATCTTTCAAACACCATTGCCCACCTAATGTCTGTACATCTCCATGCTTGCTAATTTTTTCAATATATTCCTGTTTATCCGTTATCACAGCACACCTTCGCAAATCTTTTTCGATTCTACCAAAAACTCTGTCAGCTGGTAGAAAGCTGTGACCACGGACTGGGTAACATAGCTGAATGTCTCCTAAATTTATTGGTGATTTAGAATACAGCCAATGCATTAGCATGTGTATTATGAAGCTATTTTTGTTCTGCCCCCCACATCCGTCGCAGAATAACCTGAGTACAGTAACATTGTCAGGAATATTAAGGTTATTTAAATAGCAGTAAAGCGCTGAACCAATCTCTGTAGCTCCGCGGTTAGCTTCAGTCTCATCCCACACATAAAAAAAAGCTTTTTTGGCATCTAAATTATAAATGCAGAAATTATACAGACTGATTTGTCTGGAATAAAAACAGTCCTGTATAGGAGTCTTCGGAAGGGGTAACACTTGCTGTAAGTCAAAGCATAGTGTGATGCTATCAGGTACATCCATTTTCAGTAAGTCATAAAAGGCATTAGAACGCATGGAGTGGACTCGTTTTTAGGGTTCCGTAGCCAAATGGCAAAAAACGGAACCCTTATAGATTCGTCATGTCTGTCTGTCTGTCATCAATCCCATACGTGTGGGGTATCTATGGATAGGTCTTCAAAAATGATACTGAGGTTTCTAATATCATTTTTTTTCTAAACTGAATAGTTTGCCCGAGAGACACTTCCAAAGTCGTAAAATGTGTGTCCCCC
Source organism: Mythimna albipuncta (assembly GCA_929112965.1). Taxonomy (NCBI): domain Eukaryota; kingdom Metazoa; phylum Arthropoda; class Insecta; order Lepidoptera; family Noctuidae; genus Mythimna; species Mythimna albipuncta. Next base: position 17,071,803 of record OV815979.1, on the reverse strand, counting down.
CCCCTCTAACTTCTAAAATAAGAGAATGATAAAACTAAAAAAAATATACGATGTACATTACTATAAAAACTACCAACGAAAATTGGTTTAAACGAAATCTAGTAGGTAGTTTTTTTTTAATGCGTCATAAATCGAAAAAAATACACTATTATTAAAACATCGATCAAAGTTACAACACATTACAAGAACTTTTATATTATGTTACTAGCTGCTACGGAACCCTTCATGGGCGAGTCCGACTCGCACTTGGCCGGTTTTGAATCATGTATTCTGACATTTTTCGGTGATCTTTTTCATTCTTTATCTTATTTGATAATAATGTGCAGACGTTACATACATCTGACGATGGTTTGCTGAATCCGATGTTATAGTCATTGTGAAAAATTTTATAGAACATGCTTGGTTTTACTTTTAATTCATTAAACCCCAAGCGAACGCCGGCGTTCGCGCACCTATTGTCTTTCAATTGTGTCTGTAATTATCACAATTGAAAGGTTAAGTGCATTGGAACAGAATCATTATATAATTTTAGTAATTTCTTAGGATACAGCTCACTATTTAAATACAATCGTTTTGATTTATTCCTACTGTAGTGGCTTTCACGTGCAGGCAAGTTATCTAAAAACTGGCGTAGCCTCTGTTTCTTTTCTGCTGACTTATGTGATCGATGATCACCACCACGTTTTTCTCTTGGCAGTTCTCCATTTAGTAAGGTTTTATTTAAATTTCTGAGCCTTTTCTCATTGACACTTAAAGCAGCCATAAAAGACCTTTTGCAAACTGGCACAGCTTTTTTTTCCGAGTGAAGAGGTTGTATGTACAACTTACTTGACGGTTCTTCAAATTTTTCAGAGGTATCTTATCTCGACGAACTGGCTGATACGTAGACAATAATCGACACAAAAACATATCTTGATCGGTTTTGTTTTTCGTATTATAAAGCATTCGTCGATTTTTTAGTATAACGTCCATACTTAGGGAATCACATCTAAACTTGGTTTTTTCACTTTTATGTTGACATGGTTTCGTAAAATTTGTTCCCAGCGGATCTTGGTCTAAATATCTGAAAAGAAAGTCACAGTAATTAAGCCAATATTCAAATCTTGGTGAGATCTAACGAAATTGCAGTATGGTTAGAGCTACACATTCAGGTTACAACTTACCTTTCTTGTTTCTTGCTTTACTTTTATCCCTCTTTTTTCTTCCACCGGGATTTAGTGCGCCTACTGTGTTTTCATCCATTTCACGACGTACAGACAATACACGCAATATCGTTTTTATTAATTTAATAGAACCCGAACCCGAAACACGTTCATTAAAATTGGCATTTGTAGCGCGAAAATAATTGCCAATGACAGTGACAGCTAAATGTCAAACAACTTTTTTTTTCTGTGTATGATCGACGTGCAGCCTCAGTGTTACCATGCATTAAATTTTCAAACAGAACGCTTCAAATTCACCAAAAAAATAGGTTGTTTTCTTTGACCAATTTTAGTTAAATATGAAATATGCCGTTTTGTATGAAATTTCTTAACACGGTTAAAAAACAAGCAGGAAATACGGCGTTTTGTTAATTTTCACACTGCCCGTCTACCTACGGGTGGAAATGTGCCAGTTTGTTTGACATTCTACTTTTGATGCGCCTTTTACTATAGGAAATAAGGCGTTCTGAACTAAGCAAATGCCAGTTCCAGTTGCGATTTTGACTAGACTTCACGATTCCGTCGAAATCTACATCAAAGTAAAAAATGGAAATAAGGCCTTTTGAAAAATCATTCCTCAATTGACTTGGTATAGTAGATTTTCTTCCAAGTGTTTGGTTCGTAATATCACTAATTGATTTGTCTTCTTAGACAGTATAAGCGTAGTTTTGGGTACTCCGTATGTTTTGAATGCTTTCAAAAAGCCCATTTGCTTTTCTCATTAGCTTTAATTGCATTTGCTATTGCAGTTTTATCCCCTAAAACAATCAAATTAAATATAAGCGACTGTTTGTAATATGGACCACTAGTCCATATTCAACACATGTCGGTGGTCCATATTATAATACACATACATTTCTGGGTTAGGCCTTTATTGTTGATTTTAGTTTCAATAACAAAAGTATTGTACTATGCCTCAAAAAAAACTCATTTATGCTATCAAAATATAAATAATGTTTAACTGATTTTCGGCAAACGGTAGTTACTCCTCAACTTGTCTTCCGACAAAGGCCTCCTCTAAAGATCGCCATTCTATTCTATCCTTTGCTGTTCGGGTCCATGTTGGACCCGCTGATCTCTTTGTTTGTCTTCCTCTGTTCCTTTTACCGTCTAGCGGGTACCATTCTGTTAATAGTCTGGTCCATTTTTCCTTCTTCTCTCTTGTCATATGTCCTGACCATCTCCACTTCAGTTGTTTATATGTTATACAGGGTGTCCCAGAAATCAACGTCAAGCCGAAATCGAGCATTAGGCCAAGTCGTAACAGTTATCAGAAAAATATGAAAAAAAATCTTGGTCATGTACTTTTCAAATTATATGTATTCAAAAATAAATCTTAAAAACTGACACCCTGTGATGATCTTTCAAGTCCTGTGACTGCAAATATTAACTTTTCGTCATTTTTTTTTCTACCGTATAACTATGAATAACCCTTCTGTCAAACACAGTTAAAAGTTAGAATATAACTGCCTCAGTTTCAAATAAAAAGTTAGATTTTTGCCCAACATTGAATGCAAAATAATTACATTACTCAACTTTAACCGACTGTACTGTAAAAAAAATGTACTACACTATTTTGGCAAGTAACATTAAAAGATGGCGCGTTTAGTCTGGATTCCAAAATGGTATGACGCTTACTAATTGCTTCTTCATAATTAAGGAAAAAAATTTTTTTAAGAATGTGACGTGACTTACTGCTTTAATAAGAGTGAGCGAGATAGATAGTGACGGTACCTTGATCAAAGGGTACCACTACTTAAAAAAGTAATTTGTTAGTTTTAGGTGCATTTGAAATAAAATTTAGTCGTTGGGTTTCCTTATGATTTTTATTCAATCAGATTTAATGTTCAATGTAACAAATGTTCAAACTGTTTGCCTTCAGCTGCAATGCAAGCAAGCTCTACACCTCTTTAAAAATGATCGCGTGATAAGACGGGCGTATCTTTTCGAGTTGATGTATTCAGCGGCTTCTGAAATTCTTTCGCGCAGTTCATCTAAATCTTGGATAGGTTTACAGTACACTTTCTCCTTTATCGTACCCCAGTAAAAGAAATCTATGGGGTTTAAGTCTGGTGAACGGGCCGGCCACGAAATTGTACCGCCCCGCCCAATCCACCTATCGGGGTATTCTCGATTGAGAAACTCTCGTACTGTGAGAGTATAATGCGCTGGGCAGCCATCTTGTTGATACCACATGTTGCCGTAAATGTTCAGTGGCACTTCTTCCAATAAATCTGGTAATTGGTTCTGTAAGAAGTCCAAATAAGCCTGGGCATTTAAGTTCTCCGGCAGCTCGATTGGACCAATAACTTTACCATTTAAAATTCCCGTCCACATATTTACTTTAAACCGGTACTGCGATCTGTCCTCCCGCATCAAATTTGGATTTTCCACGTGCCATTCGTGCAAATTGTGGAGGTTCATGTAACCGTCCTTTTTAAATGTTGATTCATCGGACCATAGAATTTTTTCAAAGAATCGCGGATCCTCTCGGTACTTCTGCAACATCGTTCGACAAAATCGCACTCTCTCTGGGTGGTCTTGGGGTAGCAGACTTTGTACTCGTTGTACATGGTATGGATGAAACTCGTTTTTTTTTAAAATACGATGAGCAGTACTTTTGGGGACTCCAATGCTCTGTTGAATTCCACGTACTGAGATAGTTGGGCCTTCTTCAACTGCTTGCAAGACTTCGTCCTCGTAGGGCATGACGGGTCTTCCCTCGCTTACCATTTGAGTAGGGAATCAACCCTCTGATAATGACCGATGCAAATTAATAAAAACCCGATGATTGGGATAACGCTCAGCGTTTGGGTATCTCTCACGATACATTCTAGCTGCAGCATTGGCATTGCATAAGCATTCTCCATAAATGAGATGCATGTTGGCGTATTCCCGTGCGGTATATCGAGATGGCATGATAATACACTACACAAACACGGGATCACGATTAAAACAATTCAGGAGTCGTAAGGAACCGAGCAGATAAAACCAAGTCACAGTGCTAATCAAGTCCAATAAACAAAGCCACAGTTGTAACTACGAAGTCAAGGAACCGAGCAGATAAATCCAAATCACAATGCAAATCAAGTCCAATAAACAAAGCCACAGTTGTAAGTACGAAATCAATACGAATACAGAAAGATGCGCAGTAAACGAAAGAGCGTAACGTACTGCAGTATTGCACAATGTGTCTACGCATCCCTGTTTTGCCAGATTAGCGTCTCTATCTGTTTCACTTACACATACGAAATAATGTATCAATACGTCTCGCTCTTAGATAGAAGTAGCGTCACTATCTATCTCGCTCACACTTGATAAAGTAGCGTCACCATCTGTCTCGCTCACACTTGATAAAGTAGCGTCACCATCTGTCTCGCTCACACTAGTCAAAATAACGTCCCTCTTCTGGTCGCTAATCACGCTGCAATCTATCAACTCAACTGAGAGAGACAGTGCTCTAAAAAGAAACGGGATGGATAAATTCCTCTCTTTTCTTTGTAGAGCGGTGTCTCTCTCAGTTGAGTTGATAGATTGCGACGTCTGTAATCAGCATTCATCTCGGTCGACATTGTATGAAATCCGACTTTATTCAAAAGTTTTTTTTTTATTAAGAAGTAGCAATTAGTAAGTGTCATACCATTTTGGAATCCAGACTAAACGCGCCATCTTTTAATGTTACTTGCCAAAATAGTGTAGTACATTTTTTTTTACAGTACAGTCGGTTAAAGTTGGGTGATGTAATTATTTTGAATTCAATGTTGGGTAAAAATCTAAGATTTTCTTTGAAACTGAGGCAGTCATGTTTTAACTTTTAACTGTAATTGATAGAAAGGTTATTCGTAGTTACATTACAGAAAAAAAACTGAAGAAAAGTTAATATTCGCAGTCACAGGACTTGAAAGATCATCACATGGTGTCAGTTTTTAAGATTTATTTTTGAATCCTTATAATTTGAAAAGTACATGACCAAGATTTTTTTTCATATTTTTCTGATAACTGTTACAACTTTGCCTAATGCTCGTTTTCGGCTTGACGTTGATTTCTGGGACACCCTGTATATGCATTCTTGAACTTAGTTTTATTTTTAACAGGACTTGTCAACAGGACACCAATGAATAGAAAAAACGGAAAACATTAAATATATTTTTTTAAATGTGGGTAGGTAGTGGAAAAAAAACTGTTTATTAGTAAAAAGGCTTTATTTATGCGAAGGAACTTCAGAATAACATTGGAGACAGTACGTCTTTTTGCATTTATTACAGTGCGTTGTCACTCTTTTAGCTTTAGCTCTCGCATCCTTTGGAAGACTTCCCTGATCAATAAGTTTTTTATAACACCCAAAACATCGTCTTCGTACAGATATGCCCCTTACTTTGCCAATATGTTCTAAAAAATGTGAAATCTTATTAGATCCTACCAGTGTACTTGAGGATGATGAAGACACGCTTTCGTATTGCCTTTGTCTTACGGGTGAAAGTGAAGTGCTCGTCTTTGGTTGCGCTTCACGTGTTTGCTGCTGAGCAGGTTCAATTTGCAATAATCTCTTCACGATTGCAATTGGCGATTTGCCGCCAAAACAGTGTATTTTTCTTTTTTTTCAGGGTGGAATTCATTGAAAATTATCATACAGTTTATCACTGCTATGGCCAGCAAATCCGTTGCAACTTTCTTTTATTAGATTAACGTTTTTCTAACAGGCGTGTTTGTAACTGGACAGTTGATCAGCAATATCTATTCCTTTTTTAGCTTTGTTGTAGGTAAGTATCATATCAGGCTTCAGCTTTGGAGTGCGTGCTGTCGTCACAGATAGTCTTTTGCCGTGAAAAGTCGACAATACACAAACATCTCGCTAGTCTTTCCATTTTAGAACAGTGATATTTTCATTTTTTTTGTTTGACGGCATTTTCTCCTACTTGCAAAACAGCATTTGTGACATCTTTTGGTATACCCCTCCTTTTTTTATTTAGAGTGCCACAGATATCAGTTTTACAAGAGAGAAGAAATTCTGCAAGAGGCACACTCGTGTAGTAATTATCCGTGACCATACAACGACCTTCATCTAACAGTCCTTCTGCTAATTTCACAACAATAGTTTCTGTTGTATCTAAACCAAAAAGCTGTTCGCTTTGTCCGCAATATACAGGGTGTCCCAGAAATCAACGTCAAGCCGAAATCGAGCATTAGGCCAAGTCGTAACAGTTATCAGAAAAATATGAAAAAAAATCTTGGTCATGTACTTTTCAAATTATATGTATTCAAAAATAAATCTTAAAAACTGACACCCTGTGATGATCTTTCAAGTCCTGTGACTGCAAATATTAACTTTTCGTCATTTTTTTTTCTACCGTATAACTATGAATAACCCTTCTGTCAAACACAGTTAAAAGTTAGAATATAACTGCCTCAGTTTCAAATAAAAAGTTAGATTTTTGCCCAACATTGAATGCAAAATAATTACATTACTCAACTTTAACCGACTGTACTGTAAAAAAAATGTACTACACTATTTTGGCAAGTAACATTAAAAGATGGCGCGTTTAGTCTGGATTCCAAAATGGTATGACGCTTACTAATTGCTTCTTCATAATTAAGGAAAAAAAAATTTTTATGAATGTGACGTGACTTACTGCTTTAATAAGAGTGAACGAGATAGATAGTGACGGTACCTTGATCAAAGGGTACCACTACTTAAAAAAGTAATTTGTTAGTTTTAGGTGCATTTGAAATAAAATTTAGTCGTTGGGTTTCCTTATGATTTTAATTCAATCAGATTTAATGTTCAATGTAACAAATGTTCAAACTGTTTGCCTTCAGCTGCAATGCAAGCTCTACACCTCTTTAAAAATGATCGCGTGATAAGACGGGCGTATCTTTTCGAGTTGATGTATTCAGCGGCTTCTGAAATTCTTTCGCGCAGTTCATCTAAATCTTGGATAGGTTTACAGTACACTTTCTCCTTTATCGTACCCCAGTAAAAGAAATCTATGGGGTTTAAGTCTGGTAAACGGGCCGGCCACGAAATTGTACCGCCCCGCCCAATCCACCTATCGGGGTATTCTCGATTGAGAAACTCTCGTACTGTGAGAGCATAATGCGCTGGGCAGCCATCTTGTTGATACCACATGTTGCCGTAAATGTTCAGTGGCACTTCTTCCAATAAATCTGGTAATTGGTTCTGTAAGAAGTCCAAATAAGCCTGGGCATTTAAGTTCTCCGGCAGCTCGATTGGACCAATAACTTTACCATTTAAAATTCCCGTCCACATGTTTACTTTAAACCGGTACTGCGATCTGTCCTCCCGCATCAAATTTGGATTTTCCACGTGCCATTCGTGCAAATTGTGGTGGTTCATGTAACCGTCCTTTTTAAATGTTGATTCATCGGACCATAGAATTTTTTCAAAGAATCGCGGTTCCTCTCGGTACTTCTGCAACATCGTTCGACAAAATCGCACTCTCTCTGGGTGGTCTTGGGGTAGCAGACTTTGTACTCGTTGTACATGGTATGGATGAAACTCGTTTTTTTTTTAAATACGATGAGCAGTACTTTTGGGGACTCCAATGCTCTGGTGAATTCCACGTACTGAGATAGTTGGGTCTTCTTCAACTGCTTGCAAGACTTCGTCCTCGTAGGGCATGACGGGTCTTTCCTCGCTTACCATTTGAGTAGGGAATCGACCCTCTGATAATGACCGATGCAAATTAATAAAAACCCGATGATCGGGATAACGCTCAGCGTTTGGGTATCTCTCACGATACATTCTAGCTGCAGCATTGGCATTGCATAAGCATTCTCCATAAATGAGATGCATGTTGGCGTATTCCCGTGCGGTATATCGAGATGGCATGATAATACACTACACAAACACGGGATCACGATTAAAACAATTCAGGAGTCGTAAGGAACCGAGCAGATAAAACCAAATCACAATGCTAATCAAGTCCAATAAACAAAGCCACAGTTGTAAGTACGAAGTCAAGGAACCGAGCAGATAAATCCAAATCACAATGCAAATCAAGTCCAATAAACAAAGCCACAGTTGTAAGTAGGAAGTCAATACGAATACAGAAAGATGCGCAGTAAACGAAAGAGCGTAACGTACTGCAGTATTGCACAATGTGTCTACGCATCCCTGTTTTGCCAGATTAGCGTCTCTATCTGTTTCACTTACACATACGAAATAATGTATCAATACGTCTCGCTCTTAGATAGAAGTAGCGTCACTATCTATCTCGCTCACACTTGATAAAGTAGCGTCACCATCTGTCTCGCTCACACTTGATAAAGTAGCGTCACCATCTGTCTCGCTCACACTAGTCAAAATAACGTCCCTCTTCTGGTCGCTAATCACGCTGCAATCTATCAACTCAACTGAGAGAGACAGTGCTCTAAAAAGAAACGGGATGGATAAATTCCTCTCTTTTCTTTGTAGAGCGGTGTCTCTCTCAGTTGAGTTGATAGATTGCGACGTCTGTAAGCAGCATTCATCTCGGTCGACATTGTATGAAATCCGACTTTATTCAAAAGTTTTTTTTTATTAAGAAGTAGCAATTAGTAAGTGTCATACCATTTTGGAATCCAGACTAAACGCGCCATCTTTTAATGTTACTTGCCAAAATAGTGTAGTACATTTTTTTACAGTACAGTCGGTTAAAGTTGGGTGATGTAATTATTTTGAATTCAATGTTGGGTAAAAATCTAAGATTTTCTTTGAAACTGAGGCAGTCATGTTTTAACTTTTAACTGTAATTGATAGAAAGGTTATTCGTAGTTACATTACAGAAAAAAAACTGAAGAAAAGTTAATATTCGCAGTCACAGGACTTGAAAGATCATCACATGGTGTCAGTTTTTAAGATTTATTTTTGAATCCTTATAATTTGAAAAGTACATGACCAAGAAAAAAAAAATTTTCGGAAAATTGTAAAAAGATCTGTGTTTGAATCGAATAGCAGATTTTGGCGAGTTGGTTCGTCGTGCCCTGTGAAAGGTTTTCTAGATAAATCTTTTACAACTACCTGCCACTTGGAGTCAAGAGACACTTGTGATTGTATTCGTCTTAACCTTGACGTTCGTGAAGATACATTTGGTGGGTCACTGACGGTGATGGGGCTGTCTGGTATTTCAGCATTTTCATGTTGTCCACTAAGTATTTCAGAGATTTGCAGACTCACCCATTTCTCCACCGTGTTGTACCTCTCTGGCGATTGCTTCGATTGTCTTCTTCACATTCATCAATGTCCACATCATCGTCTTCAACAATTTCCTCATGGTCATACACATTGAACAGTGTATCTTCACCATCAGACTCCTCCAACACTCTCCTGATGTCTTCGTCGTCAAAGTTCTGCATATTTACCTAATATTATTCACACAACAAAAAAAAAAAAAAATCTCTCCGATCTCACTCTAACACTTAACAAAAGAAAGAGATGAACACTAATGTGTTGTTGTCTTTTTCTGCCTCAAAGGCTTTTATGAGGCTTTATCTTCTATCTCTACTTTTGATATAAAAACGTCAAATTTTGAGTGTGTGTGGCTGTAATTTGTTATTGTGTGCAAATACTCGTCGAACATTTTGTTCTAAAAAAAAGCCAGGCTTTGGCAAATTTATGAATGGGTTTTTTTGACATAAATTTTTACGCATATATAATACGAGGCGCCCTCTATGACGCGTAAAGTTGTACGAACTAAAAAGTACTTAGTTCAAATTTGCTTTGATCGGTTATCGTGTTGTACGTAATTATTGTTTTGATAGTTTTTTTTTTGTTTTCCGTCTTTTCACAACAGTTTATGAATTCGGAAACTATACTTGTGGTTGTGTGTGGATATTATTATTATGTGTGGAATCGATATTGGCCAGGTAGGGTTTGAGTTTTTAAAGATAAATATAGCCTTCCTATTTTGTAACTTTACTATTTTGAATATTTCTCAGAAAAGTTAATAACAATGCTTGGAATACATCAGGTATGATTCAAATAACTTCGCTAGTGCCATGAAAATTCTCAAAAGTACTTGAAAGCTGTTATTTCATTCTTTATTTTTGGTAAACCGCCAATAGAAAGTTGGTTATCTTTCTCGACAGTTAAGTGATAAGTGTGTTTTAAAAAAGCCAAAAATGAAAAGCTACCGCTGTTTCAATTGTGAGTATTTGCCAATAATATTACATAGTATTGTTACGTACGTGGGTAATCAAATGCCGATTTACTGACGAGAGAACTTTATTCACCACAAACAATAACAAATTAGTCCAGTCAACAATAATCCGAATCGCAATTAACACTAGAGTACCGTTACACTATCGCTTTAGTCGTTGATAAAAATCACTTCGAGTACTAGGGTAGTTCGCTCTTGATCGCAGTCGAAATCACAACTGACTCGCTTCCGGCCGAGGGCCCGTATTTATATGCGGAGCCAAGAAAATTCTAGATACCGACGTCCCCGGATCTATCCAAAATTCCAGAACAATTGAATCGCTTCTCGAAGTTATAAATCATTTTTATTTCTCGTAATAATAAGAGTCACGTTCATGCGAATTTCGACTCTATTGTTAACGTCGGAGAGTACAATTTCCCTTATCGGTTAGATATATGCCTACTACTACTTGTAGGTATGTTGTGGATGTTTCGAGATGTTTCCAAGTCTGTCTAAGCACAACTACTCTAGACCTTTCGAACAGCAATGCGTTTTAATTATTACGTGCCACTCGTTATTTTCTCGGAGATATGGCGTGTTCACGTTTAGTGGCGTAACAGTGCCCCCCTCTTAGTCATGCTCGTCCCGAGCATTATTAGATCCGTGATACGGCGCTAATCTATCCACATGGACAACCTTGGGTTTCCCTCTTAGCCCTTTCTTGATGCGGTAGGTCACGTCATTAATCCTTTTTAACACGGTGTAAGGTCCCTCCCATAGAGCTTGGAGTTTCGGCGACTTCCCTTTCCGTCGAAGCGGGTTGTGGAGCCAGACCAGTGTACCTTCCTCAAATCCCTTGGCATTGGCATTACGGTCGTATCTAGTTTTCATTTTTACGCTGGTGTTCATGCTATTCTCACGAACTCGTTTATGCACTTCGTCCAATTGATCTTGAAGGTCACTTATGTAATCTGTAACTGGCTTAGTCTTGTCAGGTGGCACGCCAGTTATGGCATCGACCGGGAGTCTCATCTCCCTGCCGAAATTCACTCTTGCTGGGGTATGTCCCGTGCTATCATGCACTGCCGATCGGTAAGACATCAGAAATAGTGGAATATACCGGTCCCAGTCCTTCTGATGGTCATCGACAACCTTAGCCAGATGATTCTCCAGGGTTTGGTTAAACCTTTCCACCATTCCGTCCGACTGAGGGTGCGCAGGTGTTGTGCGTGTCTTATAAATTCCCAGAAGAGTACACATTTCCTGGAACAGCGCAGATTCGAAGTTACGGCCTAGATCGCAATGGATTTCCAAAGGTACGCCATACCGACATACTACTTCTTCGACCACCTTCTTCGCCACTGTCGTCGCTTCCTGATTGGGTATGGCGAAGACTTCGGGCCACTTTGTGAAATAGTCCTGGATCACCACTATGTACTTGTTTCCGTCATTTGTAACTGGAAAAGGTCCAGCGATGTCGATAGCGATGCGTTCCCATGGGGCTCCCCTAACGTCGGTGTAATCGCCCATACCTGACAAGTACGTGGCGGCTCCCGCCCCTAACACTACGTCGTAGCCATCGACAAAGTGAATCAATCGATCCTGGTCGTGGCTTGCCTCTCCTCTTCGCTTCGCCATCATGGCGACACGGTACCACCACATAATGTGATGGTAATACGCGAACGCGCTTTGAGGGATGTCCTTTACGACGTGTTTATCACAATCCGCAAGTGCATCATACTCACGTTCCACTAATGCGACATGCCTGCTGCGTCTGCGTTGAATTTCTTGACTCCTTCTGCGTTGGTGAGGCCTCTCTCTCCTACGTTGACGAACGATTGCAACCATAGCGGATCATTAGTTGATGTAGTTGATAGATGCTTAGGTTTTGGTAATTCTCGAGTCGTCAATACTGGCTTCGGTCGCCGAAAGGGTTTCTTCTTAGCGCCTGGCTTCTCGCCGTCTTTTATGTCTGGTGGGTGTGCGATGGTGAGCCAACAGCAACGGGTTCGCGTGCTTCGAGCTTGACGATTTTTTTGTTGATGTCCAGCAGGCGATCTTCGTGGCTATCAATCCTTATTTCGAGGCTATCAGCTCGAGCGGAAACCTCCTTGACCTCTAAGGTGAGATTCTTTACTTTCTCACCCAACGTGACGAGGCCGTGATCAATTTTTTCGAGGATCAGGTTCTGCTTAGCCTCTTGATCTCGGCGAGCTTCTTCCTGTTCGCGGCGAGCGGCTTCCTGATCGCGGCGAGCGGCTTCATGTTCGCGGCGAGTGGCTTCCAGTTCACGACGGGCTTCTTCTTGGTTAGCCGCTATTAGATCCTGGAGCTTACGCTGGTTAGTCTCTTGTTCGCGGCGGGCGGCTTCCATACTGGCTTGCATGGCGGCCAACACCGCAGCGAGGTTCAATTCCGCGGATGGTCCTGTTGGCGCCTCAGCAGCTTCTGTTGCTACCATACCAGCCTGATCTTCCTCCTCCATACGATGACGCGCAGCATCCATCTCCATTTGCCTTCTTGTTCGTGGTCGCTGTTCGTCGTCTCTCGGTGTTAGTGGCATTTCACTTCTGACACCAGTTGTTACGTACGTAGGTAATCAAATGCCGATTTACTGACGAGAGAACTTTATTCACCACAAACAATAACAAATTAGTCCAGTCAACAATAATCCGAATCGCAATTAACACTAGAGTACCGTTACACTATCGCTTTAGTCGTTGATAAAAATCACTTCGAGTACTAGGGTAGTTCGCTCTTGATCGCAGTCGAAATCACAACTGACTCGCTTCCGGCCGAGGGCCCGTATTTACATGCGGAGCCAAGAAAATTCTAGATACCGACGTCCCCGGATCTATCCAGAATTCCAGAACAATTGAATCGCTTCTCGAAGTTATAAATCATTTTTATTTCTCGTAATAATAAGAGTCACGTTCATGCGAATTTCGACTCTATTGTTAACGTCGGAGAGTACAATTTCCCTTATCGGTTAGATATATGCCTACTACTACTTGTAGGTATGTTGTGGATGTTTCGAGATGTTTCCAAGTCTGTCTAAGCACAACTACTCTAGACCTTTCGAACAGCAATGCGTTTTAATTATTACGTGCCACTCGTTATTTTCTCGGAGATATGGCGTGTTCACGTTTAGTGGCGTAACAGTATTATAACGAACAAGTGTTTGAAACACCAAGATTTCAAAAAATGTATGTATTAGTTACACATTAGTTAGATCATAACTAGATGGCGTTGGTGTCAAATTAGAATTCCGTGTTAAGATTCTCCGCCGTTTACTTTGCCTCCTTTCAATAGAGTTCAATTTAGGATAACATTAGATTAGTATCTAGTACTCGGTTGTTTTATTTCACACCCAACTCAACCTTATATTAGATATTCATTAAGTTCAAATTAATCGTTTTAATAGTATTGGCTGACCATCCCGGCGACCGGCCGGCACTCGACAAGAGCGGCTTTCCGAATTATCTTTGATTGCAATTGAAAGTCAGCTGTTGCTAGAATTACGTTAAAACGTTTTACGTTCACCAACATTTTACGCTGGCGTATGTCACGGAACAAGGTGTATGTAATAAAATCATTTTTAAATCTAGATAGACAATTTGAATTAGAATACAATTTTTTTTTCTATTCATGTATTTAAACTTCACTATTATTGGTATGATGATAAAGTCGTTGTGGTGAAGCTTTTGTTATCATTATTTATTACTTACTATTAACATTATATTTGTTAATAGTAGTGTAGCAATTCAGAAAAATCAGCATTACTGCACTGATGACACGTGATGGAATGTGGTGGCACAAGATTTTTTTTAATTTAGGAATACTAGGTAAGTAGTAGTTGGGTCAAGATTCCTTGGCTTGCCCCCTGTAAAGGCATCAGGCACGCCACTGGGAAAAGTACGGTCCAGGTGCTGTCGGACTGGGAGTACCACATGCGGCGGGGCGCCGTCGTGCTGAAACTAGATGGTAGGTAGTTGAGCTAAGGGTTCGTTCTCCATACGATCCCGCTCTTGATTTAGCTCAGCCCGCAGTGTCCATCATGGCTTCAAAATCCTGCTGTAAAAATTCGCAATAACGCCGGCCGTCCATTCTAGTTGGCCAAAATACGGTTATGGTATACGCCAGCCCACACATTCAGTGACCACCTCGTCTGATGACCCGTCTGCTGCATTGCGTACGGGTTGTGGCGTGCCCAAATGTGAGCATTCCGCCGGTTCCACATACCGTTTCGTGTAAACGTCGATTCATCGGTCCAAATCACCCGTGAAACGAATTGGCGATTTAGCTGCTGCCGATGTATCAGCCATCTGCAGTACGCTAGTCTGCGGGTTTAGTCGCCAGGTACCAGAGCCTGCACTTTATGGATCCGATATGGACATTGCTTATCCTTTCGAAGGACTTTGTGCACAGCCCAATGTGAAACCCGGGGTCCGTTATTACGCCTTACAAGTTTTACAGCAGTACGGATTCCCAAACGCGGATTTGGACGGACAACATCTAAGGGGCAACGCAAATAGAAGACGGCGAGACGAAGGTACGGTACAGACACGGCGCAGATACGGTGCAGGCGCGATATCTGCGCAAACAGACGCGGGGACGATACGGCAAGTTAAGTCATTATAGAGCGTGATATTGACGGGATAAGACATGTATTCCTCTTCAGACGAAGATGAAGATGCACTGGCTTTGCTACAGATTATTAATTTACAGCAAAGACCAAGAAGGTATTGGATACATCCAGTGTGGAGAAATGCAGAAGAGCACAGGTACTATAAAATAATGGAAACATTATATGAATATCCTGATCGTTTTCGCACAGTTTATAAAATGTCACTGGAATGTTACCATATCGTATTGTCAAAAGTAAGAGAAGGACTTCGGAAGCAAGTTACAAATTGGAGAAAACCAATCAGCCCTGAAGAAAGACTACTGATAACTTTAAGGTAAGTGAAACTATTTTTTACAGATCAAACTTTTATTGACAAATCAAAAGATAATATTCATTGAAAATGTTTTTGGTTTAGCATCTTTGCTACAATTAGTATTTATAAATTGCTCTCAGTGTTACAGCTAATTTGAGTATCTGTCAAGCTGTCATCATGTGCTGTCCTTATCTCACAATACAGAATCAGCGCATGCGGACAGTGACAGCACATGACTACTCAAGCTAGCTGTCGCACTAAGAGCCATTTATAAATAAAGTTCAAGGCATTGGATAGTTCTCATTAAAATCACTTATTTCGTCTTCATGAGATTGGATAGATGTCTCTGGATTCGGGTGAGGTGTAGCTGGAGTTATTGGTGAAAATATTGGCAAACATAATGTAGTTGGAGTTGCCGGAGGTGCTAAGGATTGTGCTCTTTCATAAGCTCCCGGTGTCCGCGTTTGCTGATATTCTGAAATGCTGAGTTGATAATAAGCTTTCTCATCATAAGTTCGGTGTCTTGAAGGCCCAGCTATTTGTTCAATTACAGCCACTGCCGCCGGTGGTGCTGGATTTATATACTCTCCGGATATCAAAGTCAGCTGAGTTTCCGGATTTTTGTTAGCTGCTGCAGTATGTTTAGCTGTCTGCTGAGTCGAGGTAAACGAAGGTGCTGGACTTGTATTAGCTCTGGATGTAAGAGTCTGCTGGGTTGCACCTTCATTAGGATCATAATCTGTCTCTCGAGGTGTTCGTGGATAATACGGCTGTGTCCTAGGATAACTAGGTACTGGGTCATTTAAAATTTGCTCTGATAAATTGAGAACGCCCATTTTAAATCTTCGTTTTTGGGCTGGTGTCATTGATTTCATATCTGGAAGCATGCTTTGAAAAAAAGCTAGATCGCTGTCTGTTTCAGGCTCAGCTCTATGTATGGTCTTCATTTGTAATGCTCTTTGACTGAAATATTCATGTGCTGATTTATTAACATCTTTTAAAGAGATTGCCCTAGATTTATTTAATAGTGGTAGCAGTGGCGGTGTTGGCGTGGATTGATTGGAGATGGAATCCGAATTTGTGTTTTCAGAAGCTAGTTGACCAGTAAACAGTGTCTCATCGACTTCTTCACTATCATTACCGTCTGTGCAATAATATTTGCTTAGATTGCTTTTGGTTGGTCGGGACTTCAAGTAATTGTCTAAAAAATGTAGATGTGGTGAAAGGTAGTACTCTTTAATCGTCTTTGCACCTGATCCAGATGGCAAATCTAGCCTTTTCTTGTTTTTGCTGTAACTACATCGAATATTCTTCCACCGTTCTTTACATTCTTGGGCTGAAAAATATTTAAGGAGATTAGTTACAATGTGTGTTTAGATTGAGGTGCCACTTTTCGCATCGTAAAGTGGCTAATGGAGTTATTTAGTAGTAGTTTAGAAAATTTTGTAGAACGGATATTGGATTTTGTATTAGAATACTTCAAAAGTTAAATGAATATAAAGGTGGCACCTCAATCTGTTTGGATTGAGGTACCACTCAGAACTGGGAATATTATGGATGAGTTTTCATCAAAATTTCGTAGTACTCCAGAATTCTGGAGTACTACAAAATAATACAAAATTTTGATAAAATTTCATCCATAATTTTCCCAGTTCTGAGTGGCACCTCAATGCAAACAGTTAGATTGAGGTGCCACCTTTATATTCATTTAACTTTTGAAGTATTCTAATACAAAATCCAATATCCGTTCTACAAAATTTTCTAAACTACTACTAAATAACTCCATTAGCCACTTTACGATGCGAAAAGTGGCACCTCAATCTAAACACACAAATGTTACATACTTATTGCTATTTTATTTTTGTTACAGATACTACTCAGATGGCTGTTCGTTTACATCACTTTCTGGATATGTATTGAGAGGAGGCAGTACCGTCCGGCAAATTGTGCATGAAACCTCTAGCGTTTTGTGGGAATGCCTACAGCCGGAATATATGCCTGTACCTACACGACAAAAATGGGTAGAAGTTGCTGAACGGTTTTACACTCTCTGGAATTTACCGAATTGTGTTGGGAGTTTAGATGGAAAGCATATTAGAATTACAGCGCCCATCAACTCTGGGTTCGACTTTCATAAATTATAAGGGATATTTCTCTATTGTATTGTTAGCAGTTGTAGATGCAGATGGTTTCTTTTTAACTATAGATGTTGGTGAATACGGCCGAAATAGTGATGGGCGAGTATTACAAGTTAGCTCTTTTGGACAAGCTATGGATCTAGGCGATCTCGATTTACCGAACCCTACACCTTTGCCTGGAGAAACACAGAATGTGCCCTTTTATTTTGTGGCAGATGAAGCTTTTCCACTAAAAAGAAATATTATGAGACCATATGGTCGAAATCAATTGACTAATGAGAGAAGAGCTTATAATAACAGGTTGTCAAGGGCACGTAAGTCAGTAGAATGTGCCTATGGTATGTTAGCGTCAAAGTTTGGTGGACTTTACACGCCTATTTGCTGCAAACCAGAATATGTTGATAATATTATAAAAGCAATGTGTGTGTTGCATAACGTAATTCGCACATGTGATGGTAAAAAATCAAATCCACGGTTTAGAAATAATTTGATAGGAGCAAACATTAACATGCGATTAATGGGAGAAAATCCCTACCATATCAGGGAATATCTTACAACATATCTAACACAACGATCTCCGATTCCGTTTCAGACTAGACATAATGTTTAAAATTTAAATAAAATACATACCTGTTGCACCGACTTTTATTGCTATTTCTTGCCATATTTTGTCTTGCACATTTCTGTTACTGTACCCTGTCTTAGTGTAGTCATAGATATTCGGGTATTGCTCAATTAACTCGCAAAACTCAATATTAAACTCAATATCGTCACGCATCCTGTATACGAAGCGACGTGCGTCTTGCGTTATCTTTTGTTCGTGACTGAAGGCGGCAAGCGGACGGCGCAGGCACGCCGCTCCTCGCCCCCCGCCACGTCGCCAGCAGATGTAGGCGCAAGCGGCGTCTCGCATTATATACAGTATGAACAAAGATACGTAGCGATATATTTTAAACTGTTCAAATTTTCGTCCATATGGATATTTAAAGGCTGATTGATTGGTTGAATCCATGATTTTAATGAAAATCCGATGTAATTTAACTTATTATGATTTGATTTATGTATTTCGATGTTATTCGTATTTTAAAGTAGTTAAATAGCAAACATAGCGGTTACATATTGCAAACATAAGTACAGTCGACAGCACATCAAGCTATACAGTTTGACCTTGAGCACGCCTTTATTGCACTTGTAATAGTGGCGGCTTTCGTAGCGCAATGTTACACTTGATGTGCTCTCGACTGTACATAGGAATTATAATGATACAAAAGGAGGGAATTAGTATTCGAAAAAAAAACCGAAAGGAGGTGTATTAAATGTTATTTCCACTAAATAGCACCTTGTATAATAATACTCTGTGCCGTACCGTCCCCGCGTCTGTTTGCGCAGATATCGCGCCTGCACCGTATCTGCGCCGTGTCTGTACCGTACCTTCGTCTCGCCGTCTTCTATTTGCGTTGCCCCTAAAATCGCCTGCTTAGAACGAGCACTGATTGTCCTTCCAGCACCTTCCTGCCGTGGCACAATAGGTAAATTTTCTAAAACACGATGATATGCCCGTGTGATAGTACGACTATTAGCTGGATGTCGTTCATTTGGGTGACTTTGAACATAGAGCCTTAATGCCAACGACGCGTTTCCCAAGCTTAGCTTCACCCAAGCGCATTAACATCTGGCCATATTCGCGAGCACTAAACGTTTCATTACGCCGATTCATGACGATACCCACACAACACAAAAACACACAGCTCAACTCAACGCACAACACAGTCCCGAACTCCCGACAGTTGAAAGAAAACGAAATAGACGTCCAGAACGCACCAGCAATCGCGGCAAACTGAACTGACGGCTGAGTGAGTGCTGACGGTTTCGTTTGTCGGCAAACTTTTGAGAGTGTGTGTGACACGTGTAGCATAGGGCTGCCCACATGATATGAAATGAAACATTTTTATTTCGGTAATATTACTAGGTACGTTAGTCGAGCAGCCCATGGCACAGTAGTTACCGTGGTCGGCCTACGATTGAGATAAAGATGAAGAACTAGGTATTGAAAAAGAATCGTATCGTAATCGTATGATAAAGATTGTTATTAACCGCTATATCTTGTAACTTCTACTCATGGTTCTGCTTCTAAGTTTAAACCTAGTACCTGTCAATCCCCAAGCAGCACGCGCGCGATTTCGCGCAATTTTTTTAAACACTAAGCAAACGCCGGCGTTCGCATAGATTATAAAATAAGCGTTTTTTTATAGGGTATTTGTTCAAGAACGCATCCGAGGCGTAACCTTGGAGAAGAGGAAAGGCTTGACAACGAACGATTGTCTAACGCCCGAGTAGTGATTGAATGCGCTTTTGGTATAATAACACAAAAATGGAGAATTTTAACTAAATGCATAGAGACAACTACAGAAAACGCTGAAACTATAGTGAAATGTATCTGTTTACTACACAACATTATTATTGACAAAGAAGGACAATCAAGGCACAGTTATTCTACAAATCAAACAAGTACACTCACCGGCACGGAAACTTGGCCACCAATAACTTGCCGATAATTTCTATTTAAATATTTAATTTTCACTATATTATGGGTTTATGCACTAAATCGCGTTTTTTATGGTTTTGTAACTCAGTTATTGAAAAAATGATGCACCAGCAGTAATCTTTAAAAAAATAAGCAGTTTCACAAAAATATTGGTTTTAACACTGTCAATTTAAAAAGAACACAAAATGAAAAATAACCAAAAAGTCTTCGTTGTGTTTGCATTTTAATATCGGGTGTTTCCTCCCCTAGCCCCGATAACAGCTTGCATTCGTTCTGGCATACTTTGGATGATGTTTCTGATCTCAACTTGTGGTATGCTTTCCCAAGCGGTCAGTGCTGCATTTCGAAGCTGATTCAGAGTTTCAGGCGGGTTGGAGGAGGACTTTCTTTTAAGCTTGTCCCAGATATGCTCTATTGGATTTAAGTCTGGACTACGAGCTGGCCACTGCAATTTTTGAATACCAACCTCTGTAAGGTATTCCTCCACGCAATGTGCAACGTGTGGGCGCGCGTTATTGTGCATTAGGAGGAATTCGTCAAATCCAATAAACCCTGAATATGGTAACACGTGTTCCTGAAGAATCTCCTCGATGTATCGTGTTGCCGTTAATCGGTTATCGACGATAACTAACTCCGTACGTGCATCGGAACTTATTCCTCCCCAAACCGTTATAGAGCCTCCATGAAAACTAACAGTTTGTGTGGTGGTAATGGGTAAAAACCGCTCTCCTCTTCTTCTCCACACTCGCTCCCGACCATCTGGAGCTCGTAAAGCGATTCGACACTCATCTGTGAACAGTACTCGAGCCCACTGCTCATGGGTCAAGTTGACGTGTTCTCGTGCGAATCGAAGTCGAGCTAGTCGGTGACTTCTGAGAAGTTCTGGGCCGCGTGCTGGTCTACAAGCTTGTAAATTCACTTCCTCCATTCGTCTTCTCACCGTACGTTCACTACCATTGACACCTCTTGTGAACTGGAGTCGCTGGCGTATCTCAACAGCGGTGAGGTAGCGGTTTCTCAAAATTTTCAGGACAATAAAGCGGTCATCCCGGGCTGATGTGCATCTGACGCCTCCGCTGCCTGGTCTGCGGGAGTAGCGGCCTGTCTCCTGGTATCGTTTCAACGCATACTGCATCCACGAACGTGGTACATTCAGTATAACAGCAACTTCTCGCTGTGTCAGCCCTTGTTCGATCAATGCTACAGCTTGTGCAACCTGTGATGGTGTTAATGGCATTTTTATTGGAATTAAATCACCTTTAGTTATTGAAGTAACAGTACGATATCACAATAATTGAATAACCTAACAATAAACTTTCACAAAACACCAATTTAAAACAGCAACTTAGTCGCTCAGATGACCGGGTTCAACTAAAACTTAAAAATAACGTCATATTGCACTCAAACATGATAAATTACCCTCTTGAACTAAAGGTAAACATTTTTTAGACCAACCTTCATAGTAAATAATCATAGGAAACACTTAAAGCTCTTGTTATCGCGAAATACGCGCTTGGCCAAGATTCCGTGCCGGTGAGTGTATTTCGGGTCAAAGAAGCAACTTTGCATCTAGGGGACAAAACAGAAGTACGACCGAAGCTATATTCGTGAAGCTTTCAAACAGTTCTTTTGTAACGAAATTACATACAGGGTGTCCCAGAAATCAACGTCAAGCCGAAATCGAGCATTGGGCCAAGTCGTAACAGTTATCAGAAAAATATGAAAAAAAATCTTGGTCATGTACTTTTCAAATTATAAGGATTCAAAAATAAATCTTAAAAACTGACACCCTGTGATGATCTTTCAAGTCCTGTGACTGCAAATATTAACTTTTCGTCATTTTTTTTTCTACCGTATAACTATGAATAACCGTTCTGTCAAACACAGTTAAAAGTTAGAATATAACTGCCTCAGTTTCAAATAAAAAGTTAGATTTTTGCCCAACATTGAATGCAAAATAATTACATTACTCAACTTTAACCGACTGTACTGTAAAAAAAGTGTACTACACTATTTTGGCAAGTAACATTAAAAGATGGCGCGTTTAGTCTGGATTCCAAAATGGTATGACACTTACTAATTGCTTCTTCATAATTAAGGAAAAAAAATTTTTTATGAATGTGACGTGACTTACTGCTTTAATAAGAGTGAGCGAGATAGATAGTGACGGTACCTTGATCAAAGGGTACCACTACTTAAAAAAGTAATTTGTTAGTTTTAGGTGCATTTGAAATAAAATTTAGTCGTTGGGTTTCCTTATGATTTTTATTCAATCAGATTTAATGTTTAATGTAACAAATGTTCAAACTGTTTGCCTTCAGCTGCAATGCAAGCTCTACACCTCTTTAAAAATGATCGCGTGATAAGACGGGCGTATCTTTTCGAGTTGATGTATTCAGCGGCTTCTGAAATTCTTTCGCGCAGTTCATCTAAATCTTGGATAGGTTTACAGTACACTTTCTCCTTTATCGTACCCCAGTAAAAGAAATCTATGGGGTTTAAGTCTGGTGAACGGGCCGGCCACGAAATTGTACCGCCCCGCCCAATCCACTTATCGGGGTATTCTCGATTGAGAAACTCTCGTACTGTGAGAGCATAATGCGCTGGGCAGCCATCTTGTTGATACCACATGTTGCCGTAAATGTTCAGTGGCACTTCTTCCAATAAATCTGGTAATTGGTTCTGTAAGAAGTCCAAATAAGCCTGGGCATTTAAGTTCTCCGGCAGCTCGATTGGACCAATAACTTTACCATTTAAAATTCCCGTCCACATGTTTACTTTAAACCGATACTGCGATCTGTCCTCCCGCATCAAATTTGGATTTTCCACGTGCCATTCGTGCAAATTGTGGAGGTTCATGTAACCGTCCTTTTTAAATGTTGATTCATCGGACCATAGAATTTTTTCAAAGAATCGCGGATCCTCTCGGTACTTCTGCAACATCGTTCGACAAAATCGCACTCTCTCTGGGTGGTCTTGGGGTAGCAGACTTTGTACTCGTTGTACATGGTATGGATGAAACTCGTTTTTTTTTTTTAAATACGATGAGCAGTACTTTTGGGGACTCCAATGCTCTGTTGAATTCCACGTACTGAGATAGTTGGGTCTTCTTCAACTGCTTGCAAGACTTCGTCCTCGTAGGGCATGACGGGTCTTCCCTCGCTTACCATTTGAGTAGGGAATCGACCCTCTGATAATGACCGATGCAAATTAATAAAAACCCGATGATCGGGATAACGCTCAGCGTTTGGGTATCTCTCACGATACATTCTAGCTGCAGCATTGGCATTGCATAAGCATTCTCCATAAATGAGATGCATGTTGGCGTATTCCCGTGCGGTATATCGAGATGGCATGATAATACACTACACAAACACGGGATCACGATTAAAACAATTCAGGAGTCGTAAGGAACCGAGCAGATAAAACCAAATCACAATGCTAATCAAGTCCAATAAACAAAGCCACAGTTGTAAGTACGAAGTCAAGGAACCGAGCAGATAAATCCAAATCACAATGCAAATCAAGTCCAATAAACAAAGCCACAGTTGTAAGTACGAAGTCAATACGAATACAGAAAGATGCGCAGTAAACGAAAGAGCGTAACGTACTGCAGTATTGCACAATGTGTCTACGCATCCCTGTTTTGCCAGATTAGCGTCTCTATCTGTTTCACTTACACATACGAAATAATGTATCAATACGTCTTGCTCTTAGATAGAAGTAGCGTCACTATCTATCTCGCTCACACTTGATAAAGTAGCGTCACCATCTGTCTCGCTCACACTTGATAAAGTAGCGTCACCATCTGTCTCGCTCACACTAGTCAAAATAACGTCCCTCTTCTGGTCGCTAATCACGCTGCAATCTATCAACTCAACTGAGAGAGACAGTGCTCTAAAAAGAAACGGGATGGATAAATTCCTCTCTTTTCTTCGTAGAGCGGTGTCTCTCTCAGTTGAGTTGATAGATTGCGACGTCTGTACAAAGACATTATACTAAAACAAGACTGTGCACTTTGTCAAATGAACGGACCACGTGAGAGACACGCTGCATGGTGTTTGTCCTCTTCTATTGTAGTGTCACCACACTTCTAAGATATACCAAGGACATACAATTATTAATAGGCTAACTTTCGTCCATATCCTCTTTGCTATCCTTTGTGATCATCCTATGTATAAAACTAAGTATACAGTAACAAACTGATTTATGCACTTGAAAGATATTGTCAAAATATCGATATGGGGGATCTATATATGACCAACGGAAGCCAAAAATATATTTTTTTGAATTTATATCTGTCTGTATGTAGATACTCGCGTCACTGAAAAACTACTTGACGGATTTCGATGCGATTTTCGCAGGATAAATAGAAATAAATAATAAATTACGGACAAATCACACTTTCATCTTCGAGTCTTCTGTTATGGGGTACACGATACTATATGTACGATACTATGTTTTTTACAAATACATATTTAGATAAAGATAAACATCCAAAAATAAAAAGCAAATAATTAGGTAATCAAAGGTTTATTCCAGTTTCCTTTTAAACATTACTAAACAATATAGTTTTATGTAATTTCTGGCGTAATGTAGCTCGATGCCCAATGTTTTCGAGTGTTACAGATTTGGCATATGCTTTGAATCTCAAATGCAAAAAATTTTGGGCTATAGCTTTAACTAAATCTATTTGATGTAATCCTTCACATCTTGGCAAATCAGAAGAAAAAATGTTTTTTGGTTCATACGCAAAATGCTGCACAGTAATATTGAGCATTTTTTTCATGTTTAGCTCATTCTTCTCTGTCATAACCATAAACATTTTTTCTACGTGTTTCACAATATCGTAAACAAATTTCGACGCAAATTTTAAACCACCTTTATCCACAAAAGCAGTGAAGGATGAAAATTTTGATATATCTACAATATAATTATGGTCATCATGGTGCTCATTTGTAACCAGTAAGGAACAGCATTGTTGACAAGTAATTTTATTCATTATTTTTCTAACAAGAAAGCCCGAAATATAATATAAAATATTATTTTTAAAATCCGATAAATTTGTTCGACTCATCAAATTAAGAAGATTTTCAGTTTGATAATCATCATCATCTTCTTCAATGCTTTCTTCTACAGTCGACCTTTTTGCACTACGAAATTCTAATATTGTTGATGTCTCATATTCAGGGTCCACGCAATTAGCATCCATGCTTGGCCGAATACTGTTTCTAAACAACAATTTTCGCAGAATATACATAAATTGAAGAGCGTTTGGATTGTCATTAGACCCTCCTCTTGCTCTTACGCATGAGAAAAACATTTCAATATGGTCTTGAGACGATTTATAAGGCAATAGATACTCTAGGATATTTCCGCCTAGCAAATTAGAAGCTAAACCTGCAAAACTATAAGTGTCCATAATAAGACCCAACACTGGCGTCTTCCTCCTATGTGTCATTATATTTTCACCGTTTATTTTAAGTTGAGACAAATATTCTCTCGTTTCTTTAAAAACCATCATCCACACATGTTTATTATTTTGACGTAAAGGAGATTTGAAACCTGTAGCCGTAGGATTTTTGGCATTAAAAATGTCAAAAATCCGATCCAAATATCGCAAAAATTCAACTGTTGCTTCACTTCCACAAAAACTTGGATGGCCACTACACCTCAAAAATTCAATACTGTCAGCAACAGAACTACTAAGAAGTTGAGTGGCTAAACGAACATTCATTTTTTTACCAAAGAAATTGACGTGCATTTTAGTTAATTTATTTTTCAACCTTAAGCCCGTTTCTTCTTGCATTTCGTGAAGTTTTTTCACAAAGTCAAATTTTATATCACCTTTGTCTGAAGACAATGAAGTCTCTGCGAAAACATTTCTTGCTAACTTCACCATGTGCGCAGGATCTAGTACGCAATAAACTTTGGTTGGTTGAGTGGGATGTTTAAAATGAGTTTTCATAGGCGTGAGTGAAAAATCGCAGCCCAGTTTTTCAAATGTGCGAATGTTTGTAGTTGTCCCGTCTGCTGTTAAGGATCGAACTGTAATTTTTATATCAGCAAGCATACGTATAGCAGTCATAATAAGTTGGACTTGCATATCTGCAGAAATTTTATCTATAAAAAAATAACCAATAGGGCATACAAATTTTTCTTTTAAGGAAACTATTTGGAATACTAATGCTTCTTTTGCAAACGATTCTGAATCATTTGGTACGATTCCACCTAAATCAATACCACCCCAAAACTTATCTGTGGATTTATCATACTGTTTGCCTACTTTTATGGCCATGGCATCAAAAATTAACGCTACGTTCCTTATATGTATGTTCTTAGCAACCTTAACCTTGATGAATTCTATTACTTCTGATATGAATCCCACATTACAATTGTGGGTGGCCAAAATTCTTCTTAATGTTGCCGGGTGTGGTAATGAAATATGGTTTCTTAAAAATAAATATGATTTGCCAGAATAAAAATATAGAGATAGAGCAAATGATTTTAGTTCTTCCGAATAGCGATTACCTTTATTTGATTTTCTAACATTTAGTTTAGTACTAATATTTTCAAAATTATTTTGGATAATTTGCTCCACTTCAGCATAATTGTCACATTTTTTTTTAATAATTGCCAGTAATGATTTTAAATTATCAATAGCTGTATTTCGTCTTATTATACGTTTCTTCAAATTTTTTATGTCACGTTTCAATTTTTTTTTCCGTGGAGTACTAGCCTGGGCACTAGTTTGTGTACACACATCATCAGCAAGTTTAATCTTCTTGGGTGGTGGTCCGGGCTCTGATACTGATGCTGCTGGTGGAGCCAGTGTTATATCAGACAAAACTGATATTTTATGTTCTTCGGGTATGATCTGCAAAAATAAAACAATATCTAATGTATAATTGTGAATAAAATCATATTGAAATTTAGATTCTAAATATATAAAACACAAAAGTGACTGACTGATCTATCAACGCAAAGCTAAAATAACTGGACCAATCAGGTGAAATTTGGTATGCAGATAGCTACTATGATGTAGGCATACGCTAAGAAAATATTTTTGGAAATTACACCTTTAAGGGGCTCAAAATTTGTAGACTTTTATTGTTCCGTTTTTGTAAGATTGCTAAAATTTAAATGTATAAAACACAAAGGTGACTGACCGACTGATCTATCTACGCACAGCCCAAACTACTAGACATTTTGTGTAGTACTCATGGTTACAATATAGTTTAATTACAATATAAATTTAATCTTACCTTTGGAAATATCGATGGTACTGCTTCTAGTTTTAAGACTCTTTTATTCATCTCAGGACGATAGTCATCTGTCTTGAAATGTGCACTGCAAATGACAGAATTTTTTGTGACGTGTCCAGGCACAACGGCCGTCCATACCTGTCTTCGTTGTTCATTCTTAGGAAATCTAAAAAATAAAATTGTTAAAATATGAAATCATGCTGATACAGTTTGTTTAAAATCAATGAGTAGCCTACTCAGTGGAATCATTGTCACCCTACACTTTTACTCACCGATGAAAAGATAATTTGGTGCCCGGATACGCCTCATTTTTACATCCTTTCACACAGCAACAGTTCACCATTTTCTTCAATAATAAGTATTTATACAATAAGTTAAGCACAAGCTTTATTTTCTCACAAATATCGAAAACAACACAATTGCACTTACAGATTGACGAGATCACGAGACTGAACGACGCACAGAAAATAATACTCTGGACGACGCCATTACACCCAGTGTTACCCAATTAAATATCTTTATTCTACTATGAATATTACATGTCTTTTGATATTACTTTGCAAATAAGATTATTTACGCCAAATAAACGTTAATTACTATTATTTTGTAAATAGCCTTACTATAAGGTTGTTTATTATTTTTCTTAATACAGTTGTAAATAAAATGTCTATAGAACATTATTTCTTAATATTCTACCAAACTCACGTATGTTAAACACTGGCAAGTTGTTAGACAAGGACACACACCCTGCAAGGTGCCTCTCAACCGGTTCCATACAAATTCACATATCAATTACAACTTTATTATAAAGACTTAAAGACTAAATTGATTATGAAAAAAATCTGAAGTGCACTGTCTTGTTTTTAGTATAATGTCTTTGCGTCTGTAAGCAGCATTCATCTCGGTCGACATTGTATGAAATCCGACTTTATTCAAAAGTTTTTTTTTATTTTTTTTTTTAAGAAGTAGCAATTAGTAAGTGTCATACCATTTTGGAATCCAGACTAAACACGCCATCTTTTAATGTTACTTGCCAAAATAGTGTAGTACATTTTTTTTACAGTACAGTCGGTTAAAGTTGGGTGATGTAATTATTTTGAATTCAATGTTGGGTAAAAATGTAAGATTTTCTTTGAAACTGAGGCAGTCATGTTTTAACTTTTAACTGTAATTGATAGAAAGGTTATTCGTAGTTACATTACAGAAAAAAAACTGAAGAAAAGTTAATATTCGCAGTCACAGGACTTGAAAGATCATCACATGGTGTCAGTTTTTAAGATTTATTTTTGAATCCTTATAATTTGAAAAGTACATGACCAAGATTTTTTTTCATATTTTTCTGATAACTGTTACGACTTGGCCAACTAATAGCTATGTTCAATAAAAATAAAAATATGTAATGGTATTAATAAAACTTATTCCAACATAGTGAAATGAAAATTACCTACTGTTGGTTCATATCTAAATCTGCATACGAGAAAAGGCTCTGGGCAGTTGTCGGTTGTGACACATTTGATGGTATGTTATAGTTTGTGGCTGGTGTCAAGTGGCCCTGCGCAAATGTGGATGTGTGTGAAAGTGTCATTGGATTCGTGGTCAGTGACAAAGGCTCCTTAAAATTAACAACGTATGTCGGAAGTGACGCATTTGATGACATTTCAGAAGAATTAAGCCGATTAATTAATTAATTAAGCTTACGGGAGAATATTGAGGTTGATTTCTTTCTTCTTCCATAAAGACGTCTAATAACTTCCGCTGAACAGAGAGTTTTCTATTGCGTGGCACTTCTTTTAATAATGGAAGTAAACTTAACAAAAAGTTTCGATCAGGGTCTTCTGCTGACTTATCAGCTGACTCATATAATTGAAGTTTTCGTTTTTCGATCTGTAAATACTCTTGTTCGACGTCAGTATTTCGCTGGTTTCTAATACGTCCAGTTAACGAGTTGAAACGATAAGCTTGCGTTACAGATACACAAGTAGGATTTGTGTGTAATGGAGTATGTTGTTGCGCCGTTAAATTTTCAGTTTGGCTCGAATTTGAAGTTTCTGGTCGTGAAACAGGCGAATGCTCGACCTGCGGTATTGCTCGTGGTTGTGATTCCGATGACAACTCCGAAAACTGAGATGATTCCGAATCATCTTGATGTTCTTGGCTCGCGCTTCCTTCAGGCAAATTCCCACTTACTGGTTTTGGAGCAATTTGTTTCGCAAGGAATAACAACAAATCGTAATATGCCCACGAAGATAATTTGTGATCCGCCGCTGAGCCAGATTTACCTGGTTGACATACACACATGTGTTATACTTTTTGCGAAATTGGTCCCTCAGGTTACTCCATTTCTTCTTAATATCTGCCACCGGTACTTCAATTTCTGAAGCAACTTCATCCCATAGACGTTTCCCAATATCTCGATTATTGTAACTTTTTGAATGTCTGTCCCACAGTGACGGTCTGTTATAAATGCAAGTAATTGATTTTTCAATATCCATTCTTGATCCAAATAACGACGCGATCGCAGAAAGAAGCCGGTAAAACTGACAAAAAATCCAAACACGTTCGGCCTCGTCAGTTGATCGTCCGTTTTCGGGCGTCATCGGTCGACGTCAGTAGTAGCAGTGTATGCGCTCTCTTCCATTTAATTACGTTTGATTTGATCGGCCAAGATCGGCCGATGACGAATTCGGTGTACGCGTACCGTAAGGAATCTGGCAATATTGACGCTGAAGAGGTATGTAAGCGTAGCGAAAGCTGTCCCGGAATTTCACCAGGGACTGTAGTGTGAGGTATGAGTGCTATGCAGGTGGTTACAAGCGTCTGAGCAATCAGCAGGTAGTGATAAGCTATGCACTGATCCGAAAGGCCGAAAACAAAAATGAACGGATTTATTTTTAGGTTCTAAAAACTGTTTATTACCACAACACAAGCAACCAAACTTAAATTATAGCTTAAAATAGTAAGCGCGCGCGCGAGTTGATGGTTCATCGAGGAGTGCCGGCCGGCCGCGGACCGACACCCGCGCAGCTGACCCGGAACATTCTCGAACGAAGGCGGAGCTTATGTTTCAAACAAAGGATCACGCCATCTGACGTCACGCGTAGGACGCGGTCCAAGATTCATAGGCGGAGCGGAATTGGTAGCGGCTTGATGTTCGCTACAACGCGATATTTTTATGTCCCACTTAATTGTCTAAACCAAACAATTTACATTACTGTAATGCAACGCGTGTGTACAGTTCGGGTGGCTTCGTAATTGATACTGTAGATCAAACTGTTAAACACCGCGAGGACTTAATAAAGCATTTTACATAAATAAAAATAAAATTACAAGTATTAAATTCCATACGCGGTACAAACCCTAGCAGTGTCGGCACGTAAGCAAAGGCGTCGGCGCGCAGCACACAAAGGGAGCGAGCGGTATGCTGTCTCTGTCTGTCGTAGGTACTGTTGGAGGCCAGTAAACTTTTAGAGCTTACAGCTGATTCCGCGCGGTGTGTATGAATTTTCTTTTAAAATAAATCATTATTATTTACATTGCCGAGTTTAGGGTTTTTGCTATTTTTCACTTAAATTATATTTTTAGGGCTGGATTTTGTTGTAACAAATGAATAGAACACAAATCTAGTTGAAACACAGTCGGAAAATTCGACCATTTTCCTGAAGAAAATTCCAACGTTTTTCAGTCTTAAATCATGGTCTGAAGTCACTGTTTCAGTTTTTGCCAACCTGTCAATTACGCGCGGGACTGTAACCTTTGGGACTTCATTTTCTTCTGTATTTGGAATACTCTCCTTTTCGGCTAGTGGCAAATTTGATTTTGTAGGTCGATGACACACAATTTTGTTCAAGAACAGCATTTGTTCGTAAAATTTATATTTAGTGACCGATTTTGCACCTGAACCAGATTTGTACTCTTTCAGTTTTTTGGAAAATCTCATCCAGTTATCTCTAGCTCCACTCCATTTTTTGATAACCTGCTTACCTGAAAAATAATTGTTACAGATATTTAGCATCAGGAAATTCATTCACGGATCTTCAATACACATTCAGAATTGGAATAAAAACTATAAGCTACATAGTATGAGAAGTGTGTGTGTACAACGATATGGTCCAAATTAAGAGAGACATATATGAAAATTCCATCCACAGAAGAGTGGATAATGATAGCCAATAATTTTGAAAGTGCAGCAAACTTTCCTCTTTGCTTAGGAACAATAGACAGCAAATATATACGAGTCGTAAAGCCTGAAGAAAGTGGATCTATGTTCCTTAACTATAAACACTTCTTTTCTATTGTATTGATGGCTGTGGTAGACGCAAATTATAATTTTATTTACATTGATGTTGGTGCATACGGGA
The DNA here is from genome assembly GCA_929112965.1 of Mythimna albipuncta. NCBI lineage: Eukaryota > Metazoa > Arthropoda > Insecta > Lepidoptera > Noctuidae > Mythimna > Mythimna albipuncta. Next base: position 17,040,218 of record OV815979.1, on the reverse strand, counting down.
AAGAGTGCGATTCAGCCGTATTTAAAGAAACACAATTTCGGAAAAATCTCATAGATAACAGATTAAACATACCACCATCGACAAATAAATTAGGAGCGTACTGTGAACTACCTTATGTTTTTGTAGCTGATGAAGCATTCGCACTGCCGTCCGTTCCGTCATCGGCCGTTTGGTGGTCATCAACTTAATGACGTAAAAAAGATATTCAACTACCGTCTGACAAGAGCGAGAAGATATGTTGAATGTACATTTAGTATATTGGCAAATTTTGCATCGACCATTGAACGTATCACTGGACTTAGCAGTCGATATGTTGGGAGAAGTCATGTCCGTCACAGCGGACATTACCAATAACTTAACGATGAACGCGTAGATTTGCATGTCTGCTGTGGTGGACAGTGCCAAATTATAAAAAAATAAAAAATGTTAATATTATTATGTTTAAGAAAATACAAAACAAAAAACGCAGAAATTGACCTGAAAATGTTATTTATTTGATATGGAAAACAATTTCTCGGGGTTTTGCCTGTTACAAAGCATAATCTAGTATTGCATTTTATGCAATATACGACGGTCTTCTTTTGGCAGTATCTGCAACGACCTTCTTCCATCGTTGAGGGGAAATGGCCTATGTTGTCATATTTGACTGGACTCGATGGGCGGGCGACGTGTGGTTTGCTTACTTTTGCTGTCTCAGTTTTACTTCTTTTGGCACATCTGTTTGCCTTCAACAATATTTCATAAATATCGTATCTGAATGCTTTTAGAGGTATTTTACCCTTCGCGTTACTTGAATGCTTACGGCGGTAGAGTAACCAAGCGTTATTCACACATATATCCAAAATTTGAGAGAATATAGCTAAATACCATCTCCTACTTTTAAATGGTGTTTTATATAGTGAGATGAGCATGTCAGCGAGATCAACACCTCCCATATGTTTATTATATTGGCGTACAATCTGTGGACATTGGACGTCGATCTTGCATTTTGCATCCTTGCAATATCTGCGGATTTTTTCTACAGGCTCACTTGCACAAAATAACTAATTAATGTGACAGCCTTATTGGCATTCCAACGAACTATTGCTAAGCGATTTTGGTTACAAACGGCTTGTACAAAATGTAGAGGACATTTTTATAGCCTTATCAGTAAGCAGAACAGTTTCTGCTCCTTTAGGGCGATTGCCTCGGATAGTACCTAAAGCAAAGATGCCATAATGTTCCCGAAGAATGAAAAATAACTCCGGTGATGAAAAAAAGTTATCACAAAACACGAATGGCCGGCTTATGGTCAATGCTTTGGCATAAAGCTATGACCACCTGAGCGCCAAAACCAAGAGACAATTCCTCTTCAGTAAACGTATGGTAACGGAACGTATCGTCACCTCCATAAAGCACAAAATCATAAATTATCCCTGAAATGCCAGCCCGTACGTAATTCTTAAACCCCCATTTATTTGGCTTATCCTTCATATATTGTTTTCTTTTGCCTGCCTTAGATCCTTTTTATGCTATCATCATTTCATCTATGCTAAATTTTGTCTCCTTTTTTTGTTGTTTTAAACAATTTTGTCTTATTTGCTCTACAACTGGACGTACTTTATAGTATTTGTCTCCATCATCCATGTTATTGTCGACAAAATGCAAATATCGTCGCACTTGTTGGTACCTTTTCAAGGACATTATATCACCAACTTTAGCATACCTAAATTTATCCGACCAATAATCGAGGTATGAAGGCATTACAACAATACCCATGATAGTGTGAATAGCCAAAAAGTCTTTAAATTCTTCTACTGACAGCTGAATTGACTTGCCAGTTTGTTGAACTGAGTATAAATTTGTCTGTTCAACAATATTACTAATGACATTTTGAGAAAAAAAAAAGATTAAAGTAACTCAAAGGTGAGTCAACATCTTCTGGCAAATCAATATAATCTCCATTTTCATCCTCTTTTACTGTCGCTCTGTGGCGGAATTGTGCTACTTTCCATTTATAAGACAGCTGAAACTTTTTACCCTTCTTTGCTTTCTTTGCTGGTGCTGTAGATGGCTGTTTCCTGGACCTTGTGTTTCGTGTCATCCAATACCAGACCTCGCCAACAGCTGCTTAACCTCTTCCATCCAAAACCAGACCTCGCCAACAGCTGCTTAACCTCTTCCATCAAAAACCAGACCTCGCTAACAGCTGCTTAACCCCACCCATCCAAAACGCCGACAGCTGCTTAACCCCACCCATCTAAAACCAGACCTCGCCAACAGCTGCTTAACCTCTTTCATCCAAAACCAGACCTCGCCAACAGCTGCTTAACCTCTTCCATCAAAAACCAGACCTCGCTAAAAAGCTGCTTAACCCCACCCATCCAAAACGCCGACAGCTGCTTAACCCACCCATCCAAACACAGACCTCACCAACAGCTGCTTAACCCCACCCATCTAAAACCAGACCTCGCCAACAGCTGCTTAACCCCATTCATCCAAAACCAGACCTCGCCAACAGCTGCTTAACCTCTCCCATCAAAAACCAGACCTCGCTAACAGCTGCTTAACCCCACCCATCCAAAACGCCGACAGCTTCTTTCACTCATTTGTTTTCTTATCGGTCACCACGCTCAAAAAACAAATGAGTGGGGGGTGTTAGGTTATTTTCGTTACGGAATTTCTGGATTCGGTCTCCATGCTCAAGGCCCGCGATAGAAGCTATGCAATAGCTTATAAACATCAATAAAATTTAAACCTCCTTTTTTTCTAAGTCGGTCAAAACATTGCTATACTGACCATTTCCTGAACAGTGTACGAAACACAAAAAACATGGCGGCTTGAAGGTCATAAACGTCAAATGTTCTGTCTGCTAAAAAATCTGGAGATTCGATTTTCGATTACTTTTTTTAATTTCAATATTTACACATTTTTTTTACGAATTTTACTAATAAAATGCCTAATACATACGTAGTAACGTACCTAAATCATGTTTCTAACAACATTTTGTCGTCTCTAGTGTATTTTCTACTCACAACAAGTAGAAATGTACCGGCATGGCGCTCGAATTTCAAAACAATGTTTGGTGAAATAACAAATTCTGTCCAAAATCTTTAACAAATACAGAATGCAGCAATTAAAAACTGTTTAGTACTTGTTCACGGTTAATCTTATCACACCACACTATAGTTCGATAATAACACTTATAACACCAACCAAGTATCACTTTAAAACACGCGCCGCGTCGTTGACATAAACGAAATGATGCGCTCTCAACAGAAAAACGTTCCGATAACAAATGTTGTTGAATGTTTAGCATGTGATGTTTTATGCCTTTCTTATTCTTTCACCTACACTCTGTGTAAGTTAGAGTAGGAAAGGTATACTCTAGACAGGCAATATTTGGCATTTAATCCGACCCGATCCACGAAATCTCCAGGAGATTCCCACCAGACGCGCGTTTTTTGACAGAAATCTCCTGGAGATTTATTAGCGGACGGGAGGAAGTACAATAATAGTAATTTACGACAGACAATATTTTTTTTATCATTTCATTTTAAATTTTTTTTGCCAGTTAAAAAAAAATATTTTAGTTATCTAAAGCAGAGTTGGGCAAATTGTAATCAGATTAATGATTAAGGATTACGATGAAATTTTGTAATCATCAATCAAGATTACATATTACGGAAATTAATCATATCGGTGATTAATGATTATTAGTTTGTAATCGTTATTTTGATTACTTTTTGATTGATGCATACTAACTACATTTAGGAATTAGAAAAATAAAATCATTAACATTGTAAATCATCTTTATTTTTTGATCAGTCCCGTGAATTAATTTTTTTTAATAATTATTATACTTAAGAAAACAATCAAGAAATATTTTTATGTGTGCCATGTGTGGCTTAAATTAGATTTTAAAAGCACCCTCTTTTCAAACATCTCATCCGAAAGTCTGTGTCATTTAGGTAAATTGGTCATGGTCGCATATGAGAAAAGTCTTTCGACAGGACCCGATGACGGAAGAGGTGTGTTATATTTTTTAAAAACACGTTTAATTTCAGGGTATCGATTTAGCATCGATACATCCCGATCCTGGTCCGCTAAAAAATGAGAAATAATGGCATCTGCCTTTGAGCGTTGTATTTGGTACATATCTCCCGAATCAGGCTCTGAAGAATCAGTGTCAAACTCAAAATAGCTGTCTTCATATATATTATTAGGTGTGACTTGAAGCGTTTCAGGTGCCTCGTGGATTTCCTTAATTACAGCTCCTTTAAAAATAGATTTGATTCTGGAATAGTATTCTATATTAACACAAGCAAGCCATTTGTCCTTTAATCTGGGGTAAGACATTGCAGCAACTGCTGCATTTTGAGCTACTTTTGAGGAGAAATCAAAAAACTCTGCAAATCGCGTTTCTACGCTCTCCAAATATTTCTTTACCAACATTTGACAAAAAGTAAGAGATTCTCTATTCAGTTTTTGCAACTTTTTGCGCAAAGATACTAAACATGGCAATAATATACCGTAATACATGTCTTGTTCGCCTTGTAACATATCCAGGGCCTCTGCTATTGGTTTTGAACAACGCAAGTATTCCTTTATGTAATGGAAATAATTATCACGTAAAACGATTGTCATTCCTAATGCCACGTGCAGCTGTACACTCTTCTCCTGTATTGATGCAATTTGTTTTAGTGAATCATAAAGGCTGTTCCATCTAGTGATTCCCGGTTTGGAAAGGGTATGACCAACACTGTCAAGTATTATTTCAGCCGATTTAGGCCGGCCGGCGGAGTTCCACAAGTTGTTGCATTTTTTAATAACTTGGTTATGAATATTGACAATACTTGTGTCGTTATTTCGTAATACTTTATTGGCGTCCGTAGTGGCACATAAGTTTAGCTTGTGTGCACAACACCCTAAATGTACAGGCAATTCTAGTATTATTGACTGTGGAATAATATTTTCGTCAAAAGCTAGCGGATCAACTTCATTATAAGTACTAAAGTGTGCCACAGAAATGACCTCGATGTGAGAATCTTCTTCGAGGATAGAACTTTCTGCGGGTTCTGAATTGTCATCAATGTTATGTGTAAAATTTTCCACGTCTATGCCAAACTCTTTAAATGCTTTTTACAAAATTACTACTATTATCAGTAACTGTAGCCAGCAATTTCCGGGAGTCGAGACCAAATTCAGCATGTACTGCTTCAAGTAAAAGAGCTATACGGTCGTAGCTGTGCGTACCTGAAAATCTTCGACAAGCCAGTGTGCGGTAACGCCCAAAAAACTTCTTGTTTTTGCCGACCAGATATCGGCAGTTGTGCAGACTTCATCTACATCACGCAATTCACTCTTGATTTTTGTAATTTCCTTATTAAAGTAATCATCAATCAATCGACCCAAAGTTCTTCTACTGGGAACGTTCAATCCATTTGCAGAGATATTTAAATTACCAAAGATTTTTTTAAAAAAGTGATCGTCTATTGCTTGTAAAGGAATCATAGAATGAATAAAAAACTTTAACATATTTTCATTAAATTGGTCCTGTGAAATCGTTCGATCAGTAGGTACATCACTAGTACTACCATCTCTAATATCTGGTTGCAGTTGGTTGGATGTTCTAGTAGACCGTTTGTTTTTTTTTCATAGTTTTCAAGTAACTCTGATACTCGCTGTGTATTTCTTCCCCGTGTCTTCGTTTGAGATGAGTTACAAAGGACATTGACCATCTATGTATGGGAGTTGGGCCAAGTGTTGCCCAGAATGAACACATAGTGCATTATGTACCTTAGGCTAACACTACTCTGTAAACGAAAGCTCATCAAAATCTATTCCAGGAGATATGAGAAAAAAATATTTTTTGTTAAGATTTTTTATTGGTGAAGAATGAAATCCAATGGTACGTACCGCAGTAATTATATTAAACAATTACTCACTTTATTATTAAAATCAAGTATTTCATGATTTCTGACATTCAGAATTGATTTACATTAATAATACTCACAGTCATCTACTTGACATTAAACAATGAATTACTAACCTTGATATTATTACATTATTCGTTTACATCGTATAATCTATAATTATTCACTTAATCGTCATCATCGTCATCGATGATAATTTTATCGAGAAATAGAGCAGGACGCCTAATAACGTCTTGGTGTCTAGCCCAGCCTAAAAACCAAACTAGGCACATAATGTGGGCACAACTGCCAATTGTTCTGCGACCTGTGAAACATGAGCAGCAATAGTTTCTTATGCTGTCTATTCCAGGATTGTCCTGATGTATCAATATGTAGCAGTGGTAAATTTTCGACGATACATGTCTACTCTTTATGTGTGCTCTTATGAGTTGGACATTACTGGAAGGCATAGTAAATGCTGACAGATCGTTAAGATCTCCGTTATATTGTTGGATAAGAAATGATCCACTTCTGCGTACATGTTCACTGTAGTAACTGGGTGCAAGTTTTATTTGGTAGGTGCCTACAGCGAAAAGGGTCAATTCTTCAGCGGTCAATATTGGAAATGCGGTAACATTATTCTGCTCAACAGTAATATTTTCGAAATGGGCTCTATTTCGGTTTAATCTTTTTTCGTCCACGTAATCTGCCAAGTTATTGGCAACATTCGGTCGCTCTCTAGCTATGTTTATAAAATCGCTTGCATGGGGACTGTCTATTATGTCGACGTGAAAGGCATTCTTTAAAGCCGCAGCGATTTTAAGGTCTGTGAAAAAATGACTCATGGCTACATTACAATATTCATGACGAAAAATCTTAAAATCACGTTTCAGCCTCCCATTTACTACCTCAACAGGCCACCGGCAAATGGTGCACATTCTTGATTTATTTGCCTGGATTGTACTCAATTGAGTAGCTCTTCTTGCCTGAGATTATGCCAACATATCCATGGGATTCCAACATGGGTATAGAGTCACGAAACCCTCTGTCTAAAATAAATATATCACCGAACTGTAACAGCCAATGAATAACTCTACCTGGACCATCTAAAAGATTATTTAAAATAGTAGCGTCATTTTGAGTCGCTTGATAAGGTTCAGAAATATCGATAATGTGCCCATCACATGTAACAAATAAAAATGGTTTAAGTAGGTTTCTGTACTTGTGGAGACTGTACGTGACTTTTTGAAATGTGAAGTTACTGCTCTTTTGGATGTACATATAAGTTCCATCGCAGATTATTATAGGGTTAGAAAAATGCTGCGTATTTTTGGGCGGCTGGGTAAGATTGCAGATGACTCAATTCTAAAGATGATTTACTTCTCTCTATGTCAATCCGTCCTCAACTACTGTATCATAGCTTGGGGCGGGGCTGGAAAATCCTCATTAATTAAGGTAGAACGAGCTCAAAGAGCTTAAGGTTGCCTATGGACGACCATTCCGGTACCCCACAGATACACTTTATTCTGAGGTGGCAGTGCTTAGAGTCAGACAGCTTTTCATCCTATCAATCGCACTAAAATTTCACAAAACGTCCATGAGCACTTGTGTCATGTCAAGTCGAAGGGTACATTGGGAAAAGACACGATGTCGTAAAACGATAGGCAGAAGGTCATACGGTTATTGGGTCCGCACATATATGGGAAACTCGAATGACCGACACAAAATTCTGTCCTTAACACACAACCAATGCAGAAGTATAATAACAAAGTGGCTTCTTACTTTAGATTATGACGCAACAGAAAATTTATTGGCCTAAATGGTAAACTCACGGAGCACACGCTGTTGTTCATACAATCATATATATTTATATTCAAACACTCACATAAAGACACTCACATTTACGTTTATAACATATCTTAATTTCTAAACACTTATTTTAGCTAACACCATTATACACACACGTTCGGTAACCATTGTTTTTTTTTTTGTATTCCTTCTCAAAATTAATTTAGCCTAAGGAACATGTTCTCAAGTCGAATAAAAAAATAATGTAAGGTATGGAAAGAGCCTGAATCTCACGTCACAGGGAATCCTAGTGTGAGTTCCAGGAAACAAACTTATATAAATGTATCTTCTGTAATAATAAATTATTTTTATTCTTATTCTTATTATAATATTTTTCTCATTATTAGTGAACAAAGCATTAGGAACCGCTAGATTTCTTTCTATTATCTGTTCTCTGGTCATGTGATCGAAACCCTAGTGGCGAGGAACAAAATCACTTTCTAGGCATTCCCTAGCTGTTTTCATCTTCCGTTCGAGAGTCGTTCGCGACATGTTAAAAAACGTGGCGAGTCTTTCATTCGATGCCCCAGTTCTAAGTTTAGACAGAAGTATACCTAGTGCTGTCCGTGGACATCGGCATCTTTGTGCTAATTGTGTAGTTTCATTGAACAGCCTTTCGAATTCGTCACGAGTGCGACCAGTCCAATAAAATAATTCGGCATCATGTTGCTGATTAAGATTTTCAAAATCTATAATGTGGCTTCTGGGTAGTTTTAATAATTCCAACATTTCGAAGACTTGTTGGGGATTAAAATGAAAACAACGATTTCGTGCAGTGAAAAGATCATCCCAGGAGTTGCACGCGTGCATGTGCTGGAATAAAGTAATTGTGGTTTATGAGCAATTGCACTTTTAGACTTTTCGGAACTCGAAGACGAGTATTGTTTGTACAATTGTATACCATACAAGTAGATGATGTGTTCGGGGCTCGGCAGTAATTCTCAGGAAGCCTAAACGTTACGTTTTCCACTGCCGGCGGATCTTCTAGAGCAGGCGCATCTTCCACAGCAGGTATATCTTCCACAGCAGGTATGTTCTCCACAGCAGGCACACCTTCTACAGCAGGCACATCTTCCACTGCAGGCACACCTTCCACTGCAGGCACACCTTCCACTGCAGGGAGCGTTAGCCTTCCTCGTCGAGCTCTTGTCCAACAACCATGGCAGATATGTTCGCTGTTATCGAATGTTATCTGAAAATAAAAATAAAAACTTGAATACCGTAACAGCTAAACTTAAGGCCGTGAAAATAGAACTCAAGTTAGATATCGTGTCGTACACGTCAAAAGTGAATAATTGGGCCTACAAAAATCGCAATCAATCACTTAGTTCAATTAATCACCTATGGCAATCACCATGCGTTACGAAACGATCACGATAGTCGAAAGTCGTTTTGGTAGCCCCTAAGATCGTAATAATTAACACGTGACATTTACATGAACGGTCCTGACAGTGTTCAGTGGATTCAATTTGACTACCGCTTAGTGATGTTATACTTAAAAAGTACTTACATGTTTTGAACCGTATGCTGATGGTTGTTCTGTAGATTACGAGTTAACGTGTGTCTTCTGGTTCTTTCCACAGAACGGTTACAAAGTAAACATACCCTGTTGTGTGGTTGATACATTGCTCAGAACACTTAGCACTTCGAAAATAAACTCAATCTAAACGCAATATGTAGCACTACGATAGTCCAAATGAAAATCCAGGTCAATGGGTGAAACAATACAAAAGTCCAAGTAAAGCCAAGTCGTTAAAAATAATGGATGAAATAAAAATGCGCACAGTACACAACGGATCACTGCAGTGCGAAATCAGTGGCGCGCGCGCAAGCAGGTACAGACGCAGGTATATGCATGAGACAGACAAACATATACATAATCTAAATGTGCGCATGCGAGACAGCATTTTTTTCACAACTCTGATTGTGTTGCAACTCTCAGCCGGTAAGCATTCATTAGAACTGGTTTTCGAGCCGAGCGAGATTACTTTTGATGGAATCTGATTGTCATGGAGTTACATATTATTTTTATGCGAAAACATTTTATTGAAATAATAGTTAACTAAAATCGTCCCGAAAATCTTAAAAAAAAAACTAAAAAAAAACCCTGGGACCAATTTTTTTTATATTTTTTAAAATTATATGTTAATGCAAGTAATCATTTGGAAGTACTCCCATTCTGGGCAGCATATGGCCCAGAACCGGTCAATGTCCTTTGATGTAGAATTATTAAAACCACTACTTTTAACTAGTTTTGGCCGACATAATGTACAAATTGCCACTTTCTTTTTGCTCGTAGACTCCGATTCTGAATACGTAAAAAATTTTCCATCAAGAATGCATGGTAATGTCTCAAGTTGTTCATAGTGCACGGTTTCAGATTCTGAATTAGTAGATAAAGACGAAAAAGAACTTGACGCCATTTTACAATAAATACGGATTTTACAATAATAATGTTTAAACACCAAAACACATAGGCCAATACGTCACGGTTTAGACTCGTGAATCAATTTACGTTTATATCCTTGCGCACTATTATACAGACTGACTGCTTGCGCTATGGCATACGCGGGGCGCAGGCGGCGGACGATTGGCTTACCGGCCGTACCCCATACCCCACCCAACTCCCGCACCCCGCGTGCCGTATCTTCGAAATGCAATTGAGCACGCAGAAATTCTTTTTCAAATTTACTTAAGGATTTAAATAACGAAAGAGTACAAAACGTCCATGACATCCAAATTGGATCAGAAGTTTTTAGAAAAACGCAGACATACAAGATACATACTGATTAAATATATAAGGTGTTAAAAAATTACCTGCAAGAAAATTAATTACTTGTTTAGAATCATAAATAAAAAAGAATTGCGAAAAAAAGATTTCAAAATAACAACCCGTTTCAGAGTTAAGCAATATTTTCACTTCGCACAAAATTATTGAATATGCGCACTGTACACCGCACGCGCGCCGGCGACGGCGGCCCAAGCCTCCGCGACTGGCCGCCGCGCGCGCCGCTCTGCACGCGTGGGTCGATCACCCCTGCAGTACGACAAGAGACGGCGCAAATTTGAAACAGCTGATTCTAATTTTCCCATCACATTTCTCAGACTTTGGACTGGCGTAGTAGAGGACGAAACTGGCCATAGTCTAATAACCGCTGGTAGACTCCTAGGATTGTTTGGACAGCAGGCACTTGTCGTTGCTCACCAAACAGTTCACGGTAACGGTTACGAGCCGCAGCTAAACTTTCACCAGTCGTAATGTAACACAATATCATATCCAAGTACTCTCGATTGGAATACGTAAAAGGCATTATTGAAGTATTCGCGAACGTACGTATTTGCCGTAATAAATCAGGGAAATACACCCTAGTCGAGCGACGGATATCGGACGACTGAACGGGGCGCGAAGGGCATAAAGCGGGCTGCGGGAGGGAATAGTAGCGGGCGGCAGGGGTACGACGCTCGCGCGCGGTATTGGAGCGAGCCGCTAGCGCAGCCCTGCGTACAGTGCACAAAAAATATGATACTAAATTGTTTTATTAATGTGAAAATATAGAAAGTGATCAAAAAAAAAAAATTTTTTTTGTAATGTGTTTGTTTTTCGATGTCGAGTATGTGGACGAAGTTCTTGCAGTTAATTTTTTTACACCTTATAGAACCGCATTTATTAAAAATATGCTTAAAAAATTAATCAAATCTACCCATGTAATTAAGATTACTGACTTTTGTAATCAAAACTAATGATTACAAATGTAGTCATGATTGAAAGTAATCAAGATTAAAAGTAATCATGATTGATGTATTCATGATTACTTTCAATCAGATTATTAATCCGATTACTAAAGTAGTTGATTACGCCCAACTCTGACTAAAGTAGTATGCGTGCCACGGAAAAAATGAACTGTCGTAGGGAACTCATCTTAGGGCAAAAAAGGTATAGTACTTATGTCTATTCTTGTATTCGTCTTCTCTTTTTATGGTGCACACAATTAAAATCAGTTCTATTTTTACAGAACTTTTGTTTTAATGTCACAACATTAGGAAATCCTTTGTCACCTATATCGATCACTTCACAGTTTGCATACAACTCTTTAATCCATTTTATCTTTTCCAAACCCTTTGTAATATTTTTTTTTGTTTTCTAAAAGGGTAAATTAACGCGGTGGAACTCTTTGTAGTCTATGTAGCCATCACTCCAGCAAATTCCTCGATTTCTTTCTAACCACCTCACCTGCTTTTTTTCTTCTGGTGTTAGGTAATGAAATGAATATGGTGGTTTTACCAAGAACGGCTGTGTATGATTCTGACTCACAATGGGCCTATTCTTTGACGATGAAATTATTTACATAATCATTAAATCCTTGCAGTTCCACTGTAAGGGTATCCGCCTTCATATCTTCTTAACAATGTTACTTAGTGGTCTATATTCAACAATGCTGTCGTTCAGAATGAGACAGTACGCTGAAGTTTGATCTGGTCTTTAGGTTATCCGCTTATCTAGAGCAATCGACTACAAACAGCGGCGCTATATCTCTGAATCATTTCTCGCTTATTAGTATGGGCTCCGAGCGACGTCCGTAATACGACTGCTGAAATCTGATATATTGTTCATATAATAAAGCAATAATAATTCTGTTATTAGAAAAACTCGCATTTAGTTCTCATATGGAAAATAAGTTGAATTTAGATAAACTCTAACGTCTCGAATATGGCAATGATCGAATTGAGACATGTCAGAACTTGCATTGTTTTTTCTTTTTGTCTGTAGACTAATGATAACGTATCTTGGTTTTTCTATCTGCGATGAATTTTTGATGTACCAGGTATGTTTTGTAGTTTTAAGTAAAGCGGGGTATTCGTACAGATTCCAATTTCTGTATATCATTTGAAGTGGACGATCTCTTTCTAATAGTTTTAACAAACCATTTTTTTCTTTGTCAGATACTTTAACATGAGGTACGCGCCATATGATTTTGTTGATCTGGACCTCATCTACTACTTCGCCAGTATTAAGGTTTACAGCATTTAAATTAGTTCTACTCTACTTCGTAATAATATCAGTTCCAGTCTGCTATTTATCACGAAGTGTATGCAGGTATTCTTCCTACATCGATATTTTTTACACCATCAATATTCCATCCCCAGTCGTTAGATATTTTAGATTCACTTTCATTCATTGAAATTAGTTTTTTCATGGTTTTTTTTATACCTGCATTTTTTATTTTATCAATTTCCACTCCATTTAGCTCATACCTTATATCTTGGAACAAATAGAGTAGAGAATTGTTCGTAAAATTGACACTAGTAGCTCTGTCTTTCGTATCTTTTTTGGTAACAGGGACTGTTGTGTTCCTTCCAAATATAGGGTGCTAGCTGATGGTAATATGTATAAGTCGTTTAGTTGATAGATGCGAATTTCATCTTTCCTGTTAAATCTTGTTACATATGGCTTGTAGGAATGAAATTCGATACCTTCTATAGTATTATCATAAATTGGAGCGTATAAAACGTCTAAGGTATTCATTTTAACAATCCGATGGTACTAAGGAATGCTTTATTGTCTGAAGTTAATTTTGTTTTCTTTTCCGAGAGGTCTTTTTTGATAGGTAGCACGAGCAGAACTGATGTTCTTCTACTTATAGAGACACATTTTTATTGTAGTCAATATTTTTTTTTTTTTCTAAGATGCAGATATACTTGCACTTTTTCACCACGTGAATTGATTAATCGATCTAGCATTCTGATATGTATGCAGCTTATGTTGTTTTGGTGGATTTCATATATAGCGATCTTCGGAATTTCTATAATCCTATATCCAGGTGGCACATTAAGTGCAAATTCGTGAATAATATGACTTGGTTCACCGTTTATATATGAACCGCTTACAATATCACATTCAACCCGTACTACGGTCATAGGTAGAATATTGACTTATTATTCAAGATTTATTTGTTTAATGCGAAAGTCTTCTTTGATAAAATTAATGTCTTTTGTAAAAAATATTCTAGTTTTTGAAGTATTATTATTGCACCGTAGTTTGATCTCTGCATTTTTTATTTCTGATTTTAAGTAATCACTGATATCTTGTAATTCAGAAGTACCTTCCGGTATTTCAATAACTTCATCAGAGCCATAATAGAACTTATTATTACTTTTATCAATGTATGGAATAGAATTAAATGTAGAAAAGTGCAATAAAGCATACTCATACTCTCCATCTAATTGCAACGTATTGGGATAGATGTAGTTAACACTGATGAGTCTCCAGTAATCGCCAAAGTGAGGGACATCTTGGAAATGATTGAAATGAAAGAGAAGCGTATTGTCCTGTCGACTTGGTCGATGAAACCAGCCAATTCAAAGGTGTGAGGCCCAAAATCATACAAGGGCTCATCAATTGGTGCTGTTTTATCTTTTGCACTAAAATCGAATGAGACAGGTGCGTCTTGTTTAGCACCCTTCTTTTCTTCTTTCTTCGCTTTTCAAGCTTGACTACACTTGTTTGGACCCCGGGGTTGCCTCGGACGCTCTTCAAACTCATGGATTATTCCAGTCGGTGTTGAAACTCATAGGTCTTTGACTACGTCTCGTCTCACATCAGCGGTCTCACCACGCTGTACATGTTGTGAACGTCCGTTTCCACGGGTAGTTTCATTTTGATTCGACATCCTGTCGTGCAAGTTTTAAAACATCTAAAAACGACAAGAACCGTACCTATATTTTATATTACATTTTTATTCTAAAATGTCCACAAATACTTTAAACATGTTGACCACGATTAACTGCGTTGAATTGTTGATATCTTGTGTAGTTATAAAAAACACTGCAATTTTTTTAATATTGCGTTGTATACAGACTAATATATACATTGATAGCATAAAAATAACTTAGCTAACTTAATTAGCTACTTTATATTTATGCTATCGCTGTAAAGACGGGCTCCAAATCATTAAATAACTCATGAGTCTGCCTCATATTAAGGCAAGCCCAATAAAATTTTAACCGATTTCAAAAAAAGAAAGTTCAGTTTTCGACTGAGTATGTAGGTACCTACGTATGTATCATCGCAATTTTCTCATAAACTACTGGTTAGGTACAATAAATTAAAAGTGAAATTATCCATCTTCTTCTTCCCTCTTCTTTCTTCAATTCACCCTTGCTTGTCGTGCGGTGAATGAGGTAACTAAAGCTCACTGAAGGCATGCTAGTGCTAAATTGAATATAATAAACATATCAGCAATTGCATACCTCCGGTGGATTTAAAAAAAGCCGTTAGGTTTGCTTCATTGCTTGAGGGAACAAAGTAATGGTAAGTAGTTGCTTGCTTTGTAACAGGACTAAAAGGTTACAGACAAAAAAAAAAAAAAACAAAACAGAAAGTTACAAAACGAAAGTTAAAAAATAGCTATATAGAATGTAATAAGGAATTTAAATAAATTATTTATATTCTAATTGGAATCGTCTATCTTTCTAAAGAAATGATTTAATTACATCAGAGTAAAATGTTGGTGATCTTTTCAATTCTACCAACAACTGTTTTTCAATAGCTATCATTGATAATTCGGAAAGACGCTCTTGACCTTGTGTATTTCTCAGATAGTATGGATACGTTTAAGAGACGAAAAAGCACGTTCCGCGGAAGAACTTGTAGCCGGAATAGTTACAACAAGATACGCTAACTTTAACAGCTCGGAAAAGGCATCTTCGAGGTTATTCTCATGAATGAAATCAATTAATTCGAAAACATTACGATCTTTCAGATCAGGACTAGAATACAAGCAAATCAATTGGTTTTTTAATGTTTGTTTGTCAAAATAGTTTGCTTGTTTGTTTTTGACATTTATTGTCAAATAGTGAATCAATTAGATTTCCTCTTTGATTGATTCCTCTTTGATGATTTAGACCTCTGTAGGAAAATGTAAGTGATAATTGTCAAATTTTTTGTTGTTGAGCAGTTGGAAAAACTTTAATTTATAAATTTCAGAATATAGTTCAGTAATTTCGGTGTTAATGTTATTAATTACTTCTACAAAAAGTCGTCTATATTCCGTTTTTGCACAGTGTACGTTGCGTCTTAAACGAGGAGCCGAGTTATTTTGCAACGTATTCTCAAAATTTGATCAAAATCGGATTGAAATTCAGCACGTAACCATACCTGAAATTCCTTTATTTTATTATTACAATAACCGACATCAACTTGTGATTTTTGTAGAATATTGTACAAGCAGTCAGTTTTTTCAAATATCCGATGAATTTTTCATCGGATATTTTATTTTAAAAAGAAAAAAAATAAAATTAAAAGATCGCAAAGTGTTTTCAAAATTCTCCGCAGCTAAAATCGTATCCCCGTCCCAGTTCTGTGGATTGTCGCACAGATCAGAAAACAACTCAATAAGTTTACTTTTTTGTTCAAAACCATGTTTACAACTCGCGACATGTAAGTCCAACGAGTTGCGGGAGCATTAGGCAATTTTTTGCTGCAATCGTAAAAAGCAGCTCGTTTTGTACTATTACTAAAAAAATTACACAAAGCCTGAAGGGCTGAAAAAAATAAACTAACCTCCTGAATTCTATTGCATAATTTAGACAACACTAAGGCCAAAATATGTGCATTACACCAAACGTAAATTGCTTGTGGACAAACAACTTTAACTTTTAGTTGCACTCCGTTTCTTACACCGGACATTACACTAGCACCGTCATAGCTTTGCGCTACTAATTTTGCGATGCAATCATGTCTATTCAATAATTCTAAAATAATATTAGAGAGTGATTCTGCTGTGCGACTTTCCGACACATTAAGAAAGCCCAAAAAACGGTCATGAATTTCATTTTTATAATAATATCTGAGAATCAAGCACAGTTGTTCTCTATGACTAACATCGGGGGTTTCGTCAATAATAATTGAAACAAATTTTGTTTGCCTAACTTCGTAATCGATGCAAGTTTGCACCACATCGGCTACGGAATGAATAATATCGTTTTAAATTTTGTTAGATAAATAACTCGGCCCCGGTTTGTCACTTTCCTGATGCTGCATATGCTTTTCTAAAACGACATCGTATTTTGAAATTAACGAGACCAGTTCTAAAAAATTGCCTTTGTGTTGTGGACTCATCATGTGAAATGAAATGAAGTTTTGGACTCATCATGTCCTCTTAAAGGAAGTTCCTGTTGTGCTAAATAACAAACAATATCGACTAATCTTTGAAATACACTACGGTTGTTATCAACGCGCGTGTTATATTTTGAAATTTCCTCAGATAACTGGCGTGATATAGATGTCTCAATTCGTTGTTTATCAAAATTATCGAAAGAAACCATTGCACACAGGTGTTTATGGGAATTTGCGTGCCTTTTAATTAATTAATTAATTAATTTATTTTTCATATTTTAGGAAAGCTTACAGACTACTTACTTTTAATGGCGCCAGATATGTTATTTAAATCATTATAACCAGATGTATTCCAAACGGAATCTTCATTCGAAAAAAATATGCAGCACCAGCAATACAACTTATTAGTGTGCGAACAGCCAACAATTCAACTAGTTTTATACACTGATCTATTAAATTTTCGTTTATGCGATTTACTAGTCTGAGAAATACACAGATTAGGCGTCGGATTTAATGAAGAAATTAACTGTTTTTTCTGAGCAAAGTTTCAAGATTTTACCTTATCTTCGCCAATCAAAACTAGAACGCATTTTAAATCCTCACAAGGTACAATTGCCTCCATTGTTGTAGTTAAGTCACCAAAACAATTGTATCACTAAGAAAATCTAAGAAAACACACAAAAAACAAAAAATCTATTTTCCACTCAAGCAAATGAAACTGAAGTGAGTTGCAGTGTTGTCATTTAGGCAATAAAAAGTCGCCAGGTATATGAAAAATCTAGCTAAATGTCGCAAGTTTTTTATTTTTAATATATTGCTTGAATATTTAATTTCGTTGTTTTAAAATGTCGCTAGTTTTAATTGTTGCTAAATCTTAAAAAAAGTTTCCAAACTCGTTAAAAATCTCCAAGATCTCACAACGTCGCTAAAACGGCAACACTGCAGAGTTGGCAAGGTGACAAGGTCACGCATACGCGAGCAACTTCATACGAATGCCCGGCTTAAATCTTCCATACTGATCGATTTTTAGATGCAAAAGGTACTAACTCGTTATATGGCACGTCGCCATAGGTGCGAACGAGACAGACATAGTATTTGAAAGCCCGGCAAAAGCCGGTACGTGTAAGCGAGATAGCTATATGTAGATGCTGCAAATGCGAAACTCTGCGCGCGAACAATTACGATGGGTAGTAGTGTGGCATAGATATAGATACGATAAGATATAGATACGCAGCCCCGGATCTTCAATTTTTTCGAGGCGGGGCAAAAACTGAAAAATGCCGCCCCCACCTCCCGCGTATACTTTTAACTTTACCATTATCATTATTTCAATCATAAGACGCATACTGATGTCCAACAGTAAGCCTCCTGGAACAAAACGCAACAACGACCCGTCTAGCGCTATTCTTTATGTGTTAAGCCTATTTTTTCCAAATATATAGGTACATATTATGTGTAGAACACATATCTTTTTTAATTAGGATAGCACAGAATGGGGTCTGATAAAATGAAACGTAAGATTAAAATAAAAATCAATTATATCATTAAAATCACAATTTTATTCTTCGAGCTTTTTGTTCTGCAAACATATCTATGACCTTGTCATAATTAATCTCATGTGCAATTCGATTTTCTATCGCTAAGATCGCGAGACTCGATAAACGTTCCTGGCTCATAGAGGATCGCAAATAATTTTTAATAAGTTTTAGTTTACTAAAACTTCGTTCACAGCTTGCGGATGTAGTAGGAAGCGTTGAATAAATTCGCAAAGCAATACAAATGTTAGGAAATGCATCCTGTAAATCATGCGTATATATTTGTTGCAAGAGATCGAAACTGTTAGCCTTTTTTAATGTCACCAAATAAAAGTGGAGCCTGCTCTTTAAAAACATAAAGTTCCTGGCAGAATTCAGCGGTGTTTAAATCTCGCTCGTATTTTCGAGCCAGATCCGCTCCATGCTTTTGTAGTTCTTCAGTTGACATATTTAAGATTTTAGTACCATTGAGAAATTCAAAATTTAAATTTAACATGGTAGCACTATCAACCCGAGTTTTAATTTCTGTTATGATTCTATCAAATATTATCATTATCTCTTTAGAAAAGAGTTGAATAGTTTGAAGTGTTCGTGATTCGTCATCACACTTCTCATCAAACTGCTTTTTACATTTTGGGATCCGTTTATTTGGCAGAATAGGTTCAACACCAATTTTTTCAGCAACTTCTCTAGCCTCTTTTATCCAATATTGAATAGAATTTTCTCTCATTTTTTGTAAAGTGTTGAGCAGGCCATCCATTAAAGCGACGGAACGCGTAAGGATTATATCTTGCTTTTGAATTTCTACATTTACTCGATTGATTTCGCGGAGAATATTTGCCCAAATCATCAAATTTAAAATAAATTTAAAATTCAATATAGCACTTAAGAGATGTCCTGCCTCGTACTTTGCTTCCGGGACATGAGAAGTTTGCTGAACTTCTTGTAAGGTCTGAACTACTTCTGGCAAATTGTTTAATAGGGCATTTACTGCAACATGTTTCGCCGACCATCTCGTCTGACTGCTTCCTTTTAAATTTGTTTTAACATGTTTTTTCATAAT
This sequence comes from Mythimna albipuncta, assembly GCA_929112965.1. Classification (NCBI taxonomy): domain Eukaryota; kingdom Metazoa; phylum Arthropoda; class Insecta; order Lepidoptera; family Noctuidae; genus Mythimna; species Mythimna albipuncta. The sequence goes on along the minus strand of OV815979.1, from coordinate 17,020,763 downwards.
ATCCCACCGAGTAGTGGACCCGACAAAGAAGCAATATACTTTCTGAATTAGTCCAAATAGGTTTATAGCTTCCTGGGATGATGAGGCAGCATGGACACCTACAAGATTTAAGGAGTGAGCTAAGCACGGCACGAACTCAGCCAGCTCATTTCTTTCTGTAATCCTGGCTTGTACTCCTTTGTAGGTGCCAGCCATATTGGACCCATTGTCATAAGATTGGCCACGACATTGTTCAATATCTAAGCCATCAACTGTCAACTTTTCTACAATCTGTTGACAAATGTACTCTCCTGTCTTTCCAGAAACTTCTATAAAATCAATGAAACTTTCTTTTATTTCACACACATAACCAGTTTTTTTTACATATCGAATTACTTGACTCATTTGTTCTGTATGGGACACGTCTGGAGTACAGTCGAACATTATCGTGTAGTATTTGGCTTCTTTGATGTCATTTAATATGCTATTTCTAACTGTTTTGGCCATTATGTCAATAATTTCGTTCTGTATTGTCTTTGATAAATAAGATACTTGTCCCTTTTTTAAATTATCTAATTGAAACTTAAGAGTTGAATTATGTTTGGCGAGCAGGGAAATTAAGTTCAAGAAGTTTCCTTGACTAGGCTGAGGACATTGTGTAATGAGGTCAGTAAGGGTTTCGTGGGACCCACGAAAAGAAAGACAGTTTGTTGATAGATACAATACAGCATCCATAACAATACGCAGGATCTGTCTCCATTTTTCTTTCTCTGTGTGAATTACTCGCTCAACGTCTTGATCAATACCCTGGCATGATTTCATTTGTTGTACTCGAGTTTTCCACTTAATCATACACTCTTTGTGCATTTGAGTTCCCTCGTGTTCGGTTAATCTCTCTGAAGCTTTTTTCCAATTCATAAACCCTGTAGAACACAACGCAGATGTGGCTGCAGAAGACGGTTTCTGGTAAATTTTGCAGCACGCACAAAAAATTGAATTTTTTGTCTTAGAATATATAAGCCAAGATCTTTTAAGTCTCTCGCAATTAGCCAACGTTTTGTACCACATAAAAGGTGTTAAATGTCTGCCGGCGCGTTCAGTTGATCTAAATTCAATGTTTCCAGGGTGATTTTCTGCTAATAACATAGCCTGATTGCTATAGAAAGATCGTTGCTGATCTGTCATTTTTTCCGTGTCTGGCCAATTGCCTGGGTCCGTCAATACAAATTCGATTTTTTGTAGTTCATCCAAATCCTGGTGAGCCGATTTAGGTTTTTCATATTCTGGCTTTATTCTTTCAGGCTGCTGTTCGCAGATCAATGAAGATGTTGAAGTTTGCACTCTTAAATCAGTACTCGTATTAGTCGGTTTGGCGACTGTAGGTAAAGAATCTTGATCCGCTTGGTCAGGTAAAGTGCAAGGAATATTCTGTATCTCAATATCATCTTCAGAATTTGCGGCAGATGCTGATGGGCCACCTCCTCCGTTAAGCCAATTTTTCATCTTGTTTGCAAATTGTTTTCCCTGTAGCACCTTATATTTAGCTTTTTTCCTATATTCCGCTCCCGATAATTTTTTTCTTGGCGCGCTCATTATTTCAACCTGTAAAAATAAAATAAAATTGTTATCCTCAATTAACTAACTTTGGCAAATCACTGGAAGGGGCGTAATTGCATATACAATCTATGAATGTCCCACTACATTTTATCATAGGGATGACTAAAATATGCTATTAAAATAACAAATTACAAAATACGAAATTTACAATATTTCCGATTCACCACATTCAAACACCGATTTTGGCAAATAATGCCCCATTAAATTATCTTTAAATATTTTTAATTTAAGTCTGAAATGCCATTATCTTTTGCTTAATCCTAAATTTTCGAATATCGATCAACTTTTTTGTGTCTTGCACTAAAATTATTAAGAAGAGTATTTTACTCATAAAACTGCAATCGATGTACTTTGCAGATACTAAAAAATATTCTAGAAAAGCTTACTGTTTAAAATGACCTTTAATCTTAAAAAGTCATGAAAACCCCTAATGACTCCGAAACTACTAAAAATCGCTGAACATACATGGAGGTGAAATCGAAAGGCAGATACCTACGGTACTCAACTATTAGCTCACATTGCAATGCATTGGTTTGAAACCTTCTGCAGAATAATAACTAAAACCTTACAAGAAACACCCTGCATTAACAAAACCCATTTTTTAAATATAATCATCTCATACCATGAACAATGATTATGAAACTAGTCGAAGTCCACAGGAAGTTTGATGATATCATTGAAAATACTTAACATAATGTAATTAAAATACAGATGAACATTAGGTATTCCACTAATTTTTTTAAAAGCCCTCAATTAATTATTGAGATATAGGTTATTATAGTTTAGGTAGGTAAGCATTCCTTAAGGCGTGAGTGTTCGTTCGAGTCATTATTTGATGCTTTCTTGTTACTTTTTACCACTCTATAACAAAAGGTCAGCGGAACGAGCGGCGTTTTACAACAAACATGTGTTGACTACCCGTGAAAGTAGGTAAACAAAAGATAAAGGCAAGGAAGTTTGACCATTGAGTTTTTATTGGCATCGACTTGCAGTAATGAAATAACATCTGCATTTCTAAGAAGCCGTACAAATTACTCGCTAAAAATAATAAAATGGAGAGAAACAAGTTTCTGTGTAACGTTTACCCGAACTTGGTTAAAGCTCTCCTATTCTAGAGAAAGAAGCTTTTCATGTTTAAAACTAGTAAAAATTATCAGAGGTTTTCATTATCACAAGAAAAGTAGGTATATAAATCAGTAGCGTCGCATTATAAAAATAAGTAATATACTTACCTAGTAATTTAAAAATCACAAGACATAAAATAGGTACTTACCTAGTAAAGGCGATCGATGAGTTGTGATTGATAGATTTATGCACTAACACAGTATTGTTCTACGACTCTACGTTCGGTTGATCGACAAGAACTAAACAAAACATTAGTAAACAAATTGAATGTTTGAAACAAGAACACGGCTGCTTGGATCGTAGGAGTTTTCAAAGATAGCTCCATCCCTGTTGCACCCACGCTAACCATCCTCAAGTGTGAGCGCGTTACATTTGCTCATTGCACCGGCCGCGCATACGCTCGTCTCCGATTTTGGCGGGGAGTGCGGGCGGTTGTTAACGAAAAATAATTTACATTAAGCTTAAAGTACTGGACGTCTGGTCAAAGTTGCGGTAATGATGAGTTGTATATTCGTCTGCCAAGTTCGAATTCGCCGCCCTCCCTGAATTTGTCGCCCGGGGCATGGGCCCCGGCTTGCCCCCCCCTAGATCCGGGGCTGTAGATACGTTGTGTTATTTAGATAAAAATTAAGCGCGCGAACTTTTAAATAGTTTGGGTTTGATATTGATTCTCTATCGAGCATTTTAGTAAAGCTTCTCGGCTTGTATGAAGGAACCGCCACTGCTGTAGACCATCCCACTGCGGAGTGTTGCGGTCTAACTGAACTTTAAGGGTCACCTCAGCTCTCTTCCACCGATCCTTTTTAGCGATGTTAGCCACCTCAGCCTTAATGTACACTTTCACCTCCACGTAAAAGTCTCCAGTTACGTTCACGGTCCGTCGCACTTTCCCGTTTGCGACCCGACTAACTAGCGACGAACAGCAGTCCGCACTGAAGATCGTCCGCGGAGAAATCTCGCTTTCCAACCTGAAGAGGTCTGAGCAGCTGGAGCAAGGTTTTTTACGAAACAATTTAATAAATTTAATAACAATACTTCGTGAAGTAACGGTAAACATGCAAAATAAATGCCTAAAAACGGGCCTGTATAATGCAATTTCGATGCGACTGTGAGTTTATTTGTTTGTTACTCTTTCAATGCACTCAAATATATCATGACTTGGAATAGCACATGAGAGAGTCGTATAACAATTACCTCGGTTTTGTTGTTGGCTCGGAGACCATGCGCTTCACTGCCTTTTTTTTCGCCTTGGATGTCTCCGCAATGGCTGCCTACTGGTAGATAGTGCTGACTTCGGAGTCGGACCTGAAATGATACACATCATATTATTAATAACATAGCCATCCAATAGACTGCACACACACACATCTTCCAATAACACTATTTTTCTTTAACTAAACCTCCTCTTTCCCGAGATTTACAATCCGTACTTTAGATTTCTCTTTCTTAATAACTAATGTCCTCGTGGTGATGAGCCCTTGCTTCAGTATCCCGTAGACCGTCGATGAATGCTTGTACCAGGTTTACTTTCACCGTTTCCGGTGTCATCGACATGTATGCACGCCGGACCAACCGTTCAACCACGACTCCTAATTGCTGGAGGCTCTCATTGGATCTCTGCGTTCTCTCGCGTAGCTGCGATATGCTCGAGGTGCTTGTCACCATAACGAGTGTCCAGTCCCTCCATTGACGCTCCAATGTCCTGCCGTCCGCAGGAAGGTTCTCTAGGACCAGCAGGGCGTCCCCTCGTAGAGCCAAAGTTAATTCCGCGAAAGACTGCTCAGCATCCCAGCGGTTCGTCTTAATCAAAGTTTCAAATTGGTACTAAATTGCTGTCCATGACGACGTGCTGTCAAAACGAGGTACATCAAATTTTGCGGCGGAAGCACAAGTGGTGTGCGATAGTGAGCCAACAGCAAGCGCGCTTCGAGCTTAATGATGATTTTGTTTATGTCCAGCAGGCGATCTTCATGGCCATCAATTCTTATTTCGAGGCTATCATCTCGTTCTTTACTTTCTCGCCTAAAGTGTCGAGGCCGTGAACGATTATTTATGCTTAACCTCTTGATCTCGGCGAGCTTCCTCCTGTTCAGCCGTGATTAGGTCCTGAAGTTTAAGCTGGTTAGTCTCTTGTTAACGGTGGGCGGGCAACTTCCTGTTCGCGGCGGGCGGCTTCCTGGTCGCAACGGACAGCTTCCATGGCGGCCAACACTGCAGCGAGGTTCAATTCCAAGGATAGCCCTGTTGGCACCTCGGGAGCTGCCGTTGCTCCCATACCAGCCCGATCTTTCTCCTCCGTACGATGACGCGCAGCATCCATCTCCATTTGCCTCCTTGTTCGTGGTCGCTGTTCGTCGTCCCTCTGTGGTAATGGCATTTCACTTCTGACACCAAATGTTGCGTACGTGAGTAATCAAATGCCGATTTACTAACGGAGAACTTTATTCATCACAAACAATAACAAATTAGTCCAGTCAACAATAATTCGAATCCGTTACACTATCGCTTAGGTCGTTAGATAAAATCAATTCACACACTTAGGGCTCGTACACAAAACTGCGATGCGATGCGATGCGAATTCGCAACGCAGAAAATTACGACACGAATTGCTGCGATGCGATTTCGTGCGACAAGGCGTCTCCCAGGGTGACCATTCCTTCGACGACCGTCAACCGTACTAAACGTATTTTAAATTGAAAACTAGGTCGTGACATGGATCGTAAAAAGAACTGTTTACTTTTGTTATTGCTTAGGAGATACAGGAAAAAGAAACAAAGAAGATTTTGGGTTCATCCATTTACTACTATTATGAATCCCGATGGGAATTATTTGAAAACCGACAAGAATTTTTTTTTGAGTATTTTGAAATGAGCATATCTTCATTCGAACAGCTTTTAAGTTTATTATCACCATATCTTCAGAAACGATCGTACAAGGGGAGAATTCCTGTTATGCCTCTAGAAATGATTGGCCTCACTATCCGTTAAGTAAAGTAAAACAATAATTGTTTACATTAGTTTTTATTGAGAAAAGAGTTTTCCAAATATTGCAATCGATAAAATTTACGTAAAATCAAAGTCTTCTTCAGTTGAAAGTGTGCTTAATATGCTTGAGGTAGAAAAATCATTACTGGGTGAATCAATTTGATCTGATATGTAACTCGCAGATGACTGTGGACGTATCAGTGGCGTTTGTTGAGATGTAGCAAAATGCTGAGTTTGATAGCCACCCTGGTAGTTGCTATTCGGATAGTAGTAGCCGAGAGGTTGATGCAATTCTGTTAAAAGGAGATTGCCCGTTTTGTAAAGGAAGTTCGGTCCCAGTCGAAAATGCTTGTGCCCTGAAGATTTTTATTTTACCTTATAGTAAAAACAGCATTTTCATTATCAGAAACATTTTTTCAATTATTCACCCTGGTTCAAGAGATATCATTATTTTTCTGTTTAAAAATCTAGGTTATAATTACAAATTGACATAAACTATACATCACTATGAGCATGGAATTATGTCTCTATTACTCTATGCATTAAGTAATAAAGACATAATTCCATTACTATAAGCATATTTCCATACTATAAGCAAGTTTAGGCATAAAGTAATTCCATTGTACCTTCGATCGTATAATAAAAAGTAAATAGGTGCTCATCTATTGTGTAGAATAATAACGTTTAAATATGGCAAGATATGTACAATTAGTTCACAGCTTCAGCAGTGGACTAAATTTTTATTAATGATTCATTTAACGTTACTGATACATATTTTTATTTTAGTAATAGTACATACTTACCAAGGGAAATAAAACAAATAATACTTGAATAAACTCTTTATTCTTCATAAAATATTTCATCCAAAGAATGATCTGGAGCACTTACATTGTTGAAGCGGCCCCAGCTTAAATACCATAATACTGTCATTGTATGAGCACAACACCCTACTGTACGGTTACCCACTAGACAGTTACAATAGTAAGCAATGATACTTTCTAAAGAATTTTCCCGATTTTCATCTCCACTTATCAATAAATAAGAGTAATACGTTTTGTGGCTCACATGGCAGGACTTAATTCTAGCCCTAATTAAATAATTATTTTGACCCAGTATTAAGGGTAAATCCTCTTACAATTTCAACTACCCATCTACACATAATTACACATCTAGACTTATTTGCTTGATCAGTTGTCAATTGAAATTCATCTTCCAATAATGACGCGGGCATGTAAGTTTTATAACTAGCTTTCCAACTTGGGGATCACGTCTCTAAATCCTCTATCCAATATAAAGACGTCCCCCTGTCTAAAAAATGAGCGCATTGGACCTCTTTCATTACGAAATAGATCACTCATGATTGTTGAATAATTTTTTGTTGCTTCATATGGTCCAACGCACTCTAAAATATATCCATCACAACATGTAGTTAAAAAGGGTTTAACCAAATTAGTGTATTTGTGTAGACTATATGTCTGTTTTTGGTATTTGTAGTTACTACTACTCTGAACATAAACATACGTACCATCACATATGACAATGGCAGGTTTAACATCTGAAGCCATGCTGCGGTCTCCAAATAGACCTTCAGGAATAGTCCTGTTACGTGAGGCTACATTTTGTATATTAGTATGAGTAAGTCCTAAATGCATTGGTACAAAATGTTCTGTTAAACATTCTCTAACAATCTTCATTTTTTTTTCTAATGTAGAGCGTGGCAGTTGAAAAAGAGTTGCCAGTCTTTGATTGCTGTCCCCTGTCCTAAGCTTAACAAGAAATATGCTCAATGCAAGGCTAGGATTTGTAACCTCATTATTTAAACTAGGAATGCTATTTAATAGCTCATTAAACTGCCCTTCTGTTACTCCCAGCCAATAATGGCGTAAATGTGAATCCATTGCTGCAATATTATTAAAATCTAAAGTCCTTTGAGAAGCTCTTTCCAGCATAGAAAATATATCATCGACTTGAAAGCCACTAAAGTCATTTAAAGTGGCAGTTAGTTCATCCCACTGATTACTATGTAAATGGTGATGACAGATTCTAGCATTTAAGGGTATACATATATATATTGTACTGCAACAACAACAATTCCTTGATAGTCATAGGCACTAAAAGACGTTCATTATTTTCACATCCTACAAATATGCAGTGACGTGAAGCTGCAGCAACACGTTTATACTTTTGTGAGTTAACTTTAGATTGTAGTCGTAGTGCTTGTTGCGGTTGGGGTGTTGGAGCTGGCATTGGAGGTGGTTCAGGTATCCCGCTGTCTTCTAATGAAGGTGAAGATGCATCCATGACACTGTCGGGTCTGTTTCTATTTTGAACCTCCAATCGACGTGTTTCCCGAGTTGCTGCTAACCAGCAAGGAATACACACTCTTTGTAAATGTGGAGCCTGAAATGGAATAGTCAGTATTATGAACATAAGAATAAACACCAAACCCTATCTTTTTATCGTGCAAGCATGTGAATAAAAATACTATCAATTAGAAAGAAACAGTGCAGCAGTTTTTCTTAAACATATTTAGAAAATGTAGAGCACAATTGCAGAGCATGAGGTCTCAGGTTCATTTCCCAGGTTGGGTTGCTGGGTTTTTCCAATAAGAATTCCTGAGTAGCAGCCAGAAGTCTGGCAGTGGGTTTGTGCCCGGTTGATGGCAATACTTGAGACATATACATAACTGACCTGTGTATGTATGTGTTCATTTAGGTATACCTCTGCCTAATTATCATCACGCTTATGATTTGGGATTACTATTGTTACGTACGTGGGTAATCAAATGCCGATTTACTGACGAGAGAACTTTATTTACCACAAACAATAACAAATTAGTCCAGTCAACAATAATCCGAATCGCAATCAACACTAGAGTACCGTTACACTATCGCTTAGGTCGTTAAGTAAAATCACTTCAAGTACTAGGGTAGTTCGCTCTTGGTCGCAGTCGAAATTACAACTGACTCGCTTCCGGCCGGGGGCACGTATTTATATGCGGAGCCAAGAAAATTCTAGATACCGACGTCCCCGGATCTATCCAGAATTCCAGAACAATTGAATCGCTTCTCGAAGTCATACATCATTTTTATTGCTCGTGGTAATAAGAGTCACTTTCATGCGAATTTCGACTCTATTGTTAAAGACGGAAAGTACCATTTCCCTTATCGGTACATAAATACCTAACTACTAGTGGTACTGGTAAGTCTGACTACGCACAACTATTCTAGGTCTTTCGAACAGCAATGCGTTTTAATTATTACGTGCTACTCGTTATTTTCTCGGAGATATGGCGTGTTCACGTTTAATAACGTAGCTCTATGATTGGGGATTACAGGTGAAACAATGTGGAATGTTATTGAAAAATATACTGACCAGGTATGCTAGAGTCCATCTTAAAATCATGCTGCGTTGTGGGCAGTCTAACTCGACTTTATGGGTTCTCCGACTTGCAATCGAGATACCACATCCATAACAAATGTTCAAGTGACCATATGCAGGTGATATATCTTCGTGGGATCCAGTTATATTTGATAGCATCCTTTCTTGCAAAAGTAATTAACATTCAATACACAGGATATCATCTGATGTTACCTGGAAAAGATTATAAAATCATTACTCTTCCACATTATATCTGCTTAAACTAGTAAATACATAAAATAAACTGTCATGAAGATAACTCAAAATTACATGTGATTACTTAGTGTCGCCGCACACGAGCCACTCGCCACAGCCACAAACGCCGCCACTAGAAGCTAGAAGCGGCTACAAAGGTAGCTGAAGCGCGCGACAGCCACTTGTGGCCGGTGGTCGACACTTGCGGTCGGTGGCTGCTTGTTTGCGTGCAGTATCATAATGGACTCTGACGAAGAAGGTTTAATTGCGCTACTTTTGATAAAAAGACGTCGTCGTAGAAGACGAAACCGTAGTTATTGGATACATCCAATTTTAACGAATGTAAACAAATGAAACGAACATTTCGATAATCTTCTAAACCATCCTAAAAAGTTTTTCAAACATTTTTGTTTAAGCATAGGTACGTTTTGGGAACTACATGCTCTATTATATGCTGGGTTAAAGCACCACGATACCAACATGCGGAAAAGCATCGCACCTGCGGAAAGACTAGCTATCACATTAAGGTAAGTGGCAATAATCACTAGCATAAAACTCCACAGAACACTATGATAAAATAATCTATACTTTATTTATAATACTAGAGAATAGCTAGTTAACAAATAAAACACGTACATAGGTATTTGTATTTAGTTATTATGTCTTTATTATAATTTGGTATCACTCGTCATCATCACGGAACATGTTTTCGATAACAGAACTGTTGTCCATAGACTGGTCAGAATAATATGAATGAGTTGGAGAAGGCTGAATTATAGGTGAAGACGGGATAGATGTAGAAGCTTTTTGTGTCGAGTGTATGTTGGCATTTCCTGAAGAATAACCATAATATTGTGCCGAATAGATTTCATGATTTTGATTATGCGTGTACTTTCTAATTAACTGTAATATTTCTGATTGAAAATCAAGTTTACAATTTTCGACAATTTTTTTTACATGTGGAAGCAGCGACATCAGAAATTGCTTATCGGGGTCATTTTGGTCGCTTATTTGATCATGTTTACGTTTTAAATTTTCCGAAAGTGTTCTGAGAATTTCATTTTCTGATTTTTCGGCCCTTTTTCTGTTTATTTTCGGGCGAGATGTTTCCGCATCATCAGTTGCATTAGTAACATCGGTAGGCGGTCTCACTTCTTTTAAGGAATTCAAGAACGATAGATGATTGAAATAAATGTACTGTTTACTGCTTGTTGCTGCCGAACCACTCGCAACGTTCTTGTTTTTTGCATTTTCTCTATTAAAACTGTCACGAAGACTCTTCCACTTCCTCTGTAATTTAGTTACTGTAACAACAAAAAATATAATTTTAATTTATTTAATTTTTTAAATATAATTTGTTTCAGGTATCTAGGAACTGGATGCTCGTTTGAGGATTTTGAACTCTCTTACCACCGTGGGGCCTCTACAGCAAGGAAAATAGTACAAGAAACATGTCAACTAATTTGGAACTATTTAAAAGCCGTTTGTATTCCAGAACCGACCCAAGACATGTGGAAAGAAATTGCCAGCGGATTTCTTCAAAATACTAATTTTCCTAATTGTTTAGGCGCCATAGATGGGAAACATAAGAATTATTCATCCATTCGATACCGGCTCCTTGTACTTTAACTATAAAAATTTTTTTTCAATAGTACTTCTAGCAAGTTGCGACTCGAATTTACTTTTTACGTTCGTGGATGTTGGGGCATACGGTAAAGCATCCGATTCTACAATATTTAGAGAAAGTGAACTGTGTAACAAAATACACAGAAAGACATTAAATATCCCCTCACCACGACAGGTCGGTAATCGACAACCATTGAACTACACATTTTTTTGGTGATGAAGCATTTGGCCTCAGTGAAAATATGATGAGGCCATATGCTGGAAAATATTTGGACTTAGACAAAAAAGTTTTCAATTATAGGTTAAGCCGTGCCAGACGTTGCATTGAGTGTACCTTCGGCGTACTAGCAAACAAATGGAGAATATTACATCGCCCATTAAACACTTCTGTTCATTTCTCAGAAGACATTGTGAAAGCTTGTTGCATTTTGCACAACTTTATTCGCAAAAGGGATGGCTTCAACTTTCGGCATACTTTGAAAATAGTGGACTCGAAAATATACAAAATACAGGCTGGCCAGTAACACGAGCGTCTACGGCAAGAGATACGTTAAAAGATTATTTTACGAATGAAGGAGCAATACCGTGGCAAGAAAATAGAATATAAATATATGGTTTTATATTATTTTATTAAACTTACCTTCAATGTTCTTTTCTTTGGCAGTTTTATTCGAAAAATCTCCCACAAACAATTCGCAGATTTCTTCCCAGGCCTTCACTTTTTCTCCTCTATTACTATAACTATCACTTTTTGAATCCCAAATCGCAGGACGGGATTGTATCTCTGATATAAATAATTCTATATCCATATTTATCTACCTATATGAACTACAGACTACGTGCGTGCGTTACCGTCGACTTACACAGGTTAACTGAGGCAAGGGAGAGAGGGGCGCGGAATCGCGCGAGTGGCGTGTGGCGGATTTTTGTGTCGGCGTTTAGTGGCCGGTGCGAGCCACAAGATGCAAGCTGCGACGATTTGAAGCGTGTGGCCGCCACCGGCGCCAACCGTGTGCGGCGAGTCCATATAAAATGTATGAAAAATACAGGAAATATGCCAGTGGCGGCGTTTTGTGGTTGTGGCCGGTGGCCCGTGTGCGGGAGCCCTTAGAGTAAATGAAGCACTGTATAGTCTAACAGTGCTTCTTTTACTCTAATCCAATGTTATTTTGAGTTAGTACAATGCATTTAGGCACTACATTGTCGACAATAAAACTGTTGTATATGCACACGATAACTTACAGGTGTAGGCATTGTCCAAGTTCGTAGAAGAACTGTCATTTGCTCGGTCAACTCCTCAACTGTGTACCGACGTAAATTAGGTGCTAATAAAATCGAACAGTTAATACAGCGTCGGGAAGGCAGACGGTGTGCCCGACTTCTGGCTGGGGTAGACATAGTTCTGACAAAACTGTTTGGGATATCTCACCAAAGATAGCACTTAAGAGTCAAATATCTCACAAAGAACAACACAAATAAGAGTCAGTTATCTCACAAAACATAAAGTACTCGAGAAACTTATTAAAAGTAAAATATTTAGAAGGTTCATACTTCACGCTATTTGATAAGCTCAAGGAAGACCCAAATAAGTTTTTCAATTATTTTCGGATGTCAACAAAATCGTTTTACTACATACTTTCTTATCTGAGTAATGATTTAAAAGCTCGCCGAACACACGTATCGCCTCCTGAAGAAGCACTAGCCGTCACATTGAGGTAAGCAATATGAAAATATTTTTTACTAGTTGATAAAAAAATAAAAAATATTTAAATAATATTATTATTATATATTAATAGTTAAAATATTTTTTACTAGATGATTGAACTAACCGGAAGATTTTGTCCTAAAAGTCAATTGTATTGTAATTTTAAAACTTAGACAACGTGATAAAAAACACGTGAAAAGAGCTTCCTGCCAGTTCCATCAATAGACAACAATTATCTAGAAAAGGGCATAGTCAGGTTAATGGAAAATAAAAATTACCTTAATTAATTATTGTAATCAGTGTTTTATAATTCACTTATGAACTTAGTACATACTAATAATCATACATCATCGTAAGTTATTTTATTAAAAAAAAATTGATACACATTTGGATCCACTCGTTCCGTTTGTATATCATCTTCCTTTGCTGAGCCATGTATGAGTTGAATGTCGTGTATAATTATGTTTGGTGATTCTTGGATTGAACGTGGATTTAGTGATATAAAATTATATTTATACGGTGCTTCATCTTCGCTGTCGTTTGGTGGACGATGAATTTGAGCATCGTGATAAATCAAGTTTGTGATGGATTGTGAAGATTCTTGAGTCAGGAACTGTTGGTCGTTTCGAGGCACTGTAGACTGGGATGTAGATGGCTGTGGGTTTTTTTTATCATAAAAGGCGTTTACAAAGTTTGTTTTTGGTTATTCTTTGTTGTTGGATCTTGTGTGGTTCCCTTATAATATGTCCTTTCATCGTTAGCTTTAGATTTAGATAGTGTATAAGTATCAGGGGTACTCCTTGCTTGACCGCGATTTTGTTTAATTTTTTTTATAGAATTCAATATATCCATTTGTAAATCAATTTTCTCGCTCTCAGACATATCGCCTCAATATGGAACAAAGGATACAAAGAATTTATCGTCAGGAGATGTGTCTTTCTGGCTTTTTCAATTCTTCAATTGGTGAGTGTGCACCTGGTTGAGAGTAGCTGCAGTGTCTATGTCACTCACCTCATCGTCAGAATTGTCCAAAGAGTTCAGGTTGCGGTCCACGAGCCGTTGGTATTTCTTGTTCCGGGCTATTTCCACAATGCGCATAATCCCCTGGCGCTCATCTTCAGATACATGACGTATTCGTCCAAAAATGTGCCCGTTGTTGTTCATACATTGTTTTAATAAGGACACAGCATCCCAATACCCTCTAACTAATATAAAGGTCTCCCCACTTGCAAAGTATTTTTTTATAGGCTGACCATCTGCAAACTCATTGCGCATAATATCTGCATCTGATGTAGTTGCAGGATATGGCCCAAATACATAAATGATATTAACCATCCATTATTTTTTCTGTATTTGTGAAGTGAATAAGTTTGTTTTTGGTACTTATAATTTCTACTTTTTTGGAAATACACGTCCGTCATCATCAAAAATAGCAATTGCCGTACTATAATCAACAGAACCAAATAATCCATTTGGTATAATTAAATTGCGATTAGCAACCTCTTGACGGGATATGAGACTTAATCCTAAACGTCGAGGAATAAAATTCTGTTTAAGTAATTCCCTAACCTTACTCCATCATACCCTCAAAAGTTCTTGGAATATTAAATAGTTAGGACAAGCTGTCCTCTGAGTCCCCTGTCCTCATTTTAATTAAATAAACTAGAAGTCCTGTTAACCCTTTAATCATATCATTGAAACGGGGCACCTCAGCAAGAATAAAGCCGGGTCCAGACATGATCATTTGACCGGTCCCATCACCGTATCTGTATCTGCGTATTGTATCAAGCCCCGTATCAAGTTGTGGACGCCTCCGATTTGCTCCGTATCCGTATCTTCACAATATAGTCATGATCGGCTATCAAATTGCCCAGTTCAGTTTCTGCTCTCGATCAAACATGTCGTCGCAGTTGGTTGAAATGTACGAGAATTTAGCAATTTCATGTGCCTGTTTTATTGTCATTCACAACATTCTAACCTCAAAACCAAAACAGAGACGATGGTGGCAAACGAAATTATTTAGAAACAGAAACAGACTTGGAGGAAGAGCTTTGATGAGAGACCTAAGATTTCAACACATAAGTGGTAAATACAAAAACTTCACCCGTATGGCACCTAGTGACTTCGAATATTTGATAAATTTGATTGGCAACAAAATTAAAAAAAAACGGATACTACATACAGGAAAGCAATTTCTGTTGAAGAAAGATTAAGTATCACTTTGAGATTTTTAGCCAGCGGAGATTCCTATACAAGCCTACAATATTTATTCAGAGTTTCGAAACAATCGATAAGTGTTATAGTGCCAGAGACCTGTCAAGCTATCGTGGAGGCATTAAAAGACAAAATCAAGGTAGGATATTTTTTATTATAGAAATAATTATTGATCCATGTCATCAATTATTTATAAGTTTATAAACAATTATTGTTTATTACTAATAATTGATGTCATGGATCAAATCACGAAAAGAATCTTCGGAATCCATCGACGAATCATCCACTTGAGTCACTAGAGAATGTGCTTGATTTTCAGTCATGTACGGGGCTAAACTTTGTGCTCTGTTTGAATAAGAAGAATTTACAGACATTTGTGGAGTTGTAGTCTCAGCCATGGGATATGTAGAGTGGAGTACCCGCGCTGATATTCATATTGTCCACAATCAGCGTTATATAGGATGTTGTTTATTTGATGTTCCACAGTCATGTAAGTTTAAGTTAAGTTTGCTTGGAATAACCCCTAAAGCCTGCCAAATAATTAGCGTATAGCTGATACTGGTCTAATCCAGTAGCAGGTGCAGTCGAAGCAGTAGCTACCGCGCTTTAGAAGCCGAAGCTGATTATGTCAGCAAATCAAATGCCGATGGCAACATTGGGTTCTGTGGCTGGGGTCCCATAATACTTACTTTTCTTTATAGGCCTCGATAAATTTAATAACATTTTCATTGTTCCAATTCATTGTTTTTACTTCACGGCAAGGACTGAAAATGACGCGCACGTGCAACCGACCGAGCGTCGCGAGTGACGCGTCCAGACTGACCCACGTCCGTATTTGTATCACCTTACGACATGGGACGGGCCGTATCATAACGGCGTATCGAGATCCCGTATTATGATACGTATATCATTACCCGTCCACATATGCGATCATGATATGCGTCGACGATACGGATACGGGGATCGGATCGGGCAACTGATACATGTCTTTTTTTTATGGTGGGAAAAATCATGCATTGACATCCCCCGCCCTTGGGCGGAGCGGGAGATAGTGTCAGACTCTTACTCACTAAAAGACCCACCCCTTTCCTTCTAGCCTTCATACCGGGGCTCGAGCGCCCTTTCGGATAACCCTGGCCCCAGTAGGCTTCGACCCGGCTGGGTCCCTGCTGTTGCTGACAACTCCTTGAGGCGCGCGGAAACAGCGCGTGCCGTCGACGACTTGGGCTTGGTCCGGACAGTTACAGGACGGCCGGACAGTGAACTACCCATTGCTCACTGTCCGCAATCCCGCGTCTACGTGGGCCGGAAATCGGGATCAGAATCCCGGCGACGGTGGCGGCGATAACGCCGTTGCCTGATGCATTCGGCCTCCTCCTTTGCGAGCATTACTGCTTCGCAGAAGTCGGCGACCGCCTGTCACTCCTTCTCGCTCCAGACCATGGCCTCGACCAAGGCCCGGAACTGATACATGTCTGGACCTGCCTTAAGATTAAATTGATTTTTTGACAATCCGATCCAATAATGAAGGTGGTCATCATTCAACCTATCAATGTTCTGAAAATCTAAAACGCTTGTAGACATATGACTAGACTGAAACCATGTTATGATTTCTTCAAGATGTTCTGGCTTAAAAAAAATTAATGCATTTTCTGCTTCTGATCAATTATGCCAAAGTGCTGCAGATATATTATGTTTATTACATACACTACATTTAGCAGGTATATAGAAATTGTCAAAAAAACTCACACAAAATATGTTTTCTAATAGAGGTGAGAATTATCCTTATTTGTGAATTTATAGAACTGCAGCATATTTGGAATACTAGTTTTTTTTTTAATGATACTTTTAAAGAGAAACGGGATGGCTCAATGAAAAAGACAATAAGATATTGAAAAATTATTAAACTTTAATAATAAAAACAATCAAACATAACTAACACCAGAAATCTTTTCAAAATGCCTATCAAACTTAAACTCCAAAATAGAGATTTGACTTAGGGTGCAGGTAATTTGGAATATAGTAATTATATTCACATTTTTTTTGACATTTGTTAACACTTTTCCTTAGAAACTAATAGATTTCTTATCTTTGTAACAGTTTTATAGTCTTTAGATCTTTGGGTAATCAGTATTTTTTAAACAAAATAAACTAAAATAACATTTAATTAAGTAATCAGTCACAATAATCACAGATCAGTATTTAGTTTGTTTGTTTGTAATCACAAATTAATATACACACCGGATTCATTACCACTACAAGCATCGTGAACCCACAATTCGCACATTAAGCACTGTACCCATTCTTCACGCCTTTTATCCTCGCTATATTTTCCGTTACAGAAAAAACATTCGACGTTTTCGTTAGTAGGGACAGTAGTCTCATCTCTCGTTGCTACATCGTCGGAAGAGGTTATTTCCAGTTATAGCCCGAGAAATTGGATCTGATGAGTCACTATCTTTTACATTTCTTTTCTTTGTCTTCTTTGTAATTTTTTTCTTGCCTTTTCCTTTTTCTGTGTTCTGTTTTCTTTATCACTTTTTAAGTTGTGCATTCTCAAGGTCTTTTTTATAAGGAGAACTTGTGATTATAGCCGATCTTGCTGGCTTACGGCCCCTGTTGCTAGTCCTCTTTTTTATAGTGGGCATGGGAGAAATATGAGAGGTAGTAACAAGGGGGTTAATTTCTGTCCTAATACCTGACGGTCCTGGTTCTGTTTCATCAAAATTCCCCCATTGCAAAGAATCATTCATGGGTGAGGCGATCGTCGTTGAAATTGTTTCACGGTCTTGATCCTCTTCAAAATCTGTAGCAGCGGCCATGTAATCAGCTTGAGTAAATATATTTCGATTAAACGGATATATGCCACCAACTCTGAAACCATTAGCAGCAATTTCTCCAGTCTGGCACTTGATGTAGGCTTATATGGCCGAATAACTCAACAACGTCATACGGTGTTAAGGGCCTATTAGTTTATCTGAGAAACACCCGAACTTCTTCATTAAAATAGGATTTTAAGGGTCCCATGAAAGTGCGGTCCAGTGGTTGAACTGTATGTGTACAATGAGGTGGTAGTGACAATATCGTCACATAATGTTATTTATGGAAGGAGTGGAGGGAGGCCTTTGCCCAGGAGTGGGACAGAACAGGCTAACAAATAAATAAATAAATAATAATGTTGTTTTGCTATATCTGTCAACTCTATATTCTTGGTGTGACTGTAATGGCCATCGAGAATCAAGAGCACTGGGGATGCTTCTGTTGGTTTTACGTATTCTACAAAGTATTGAAACCATTCTGTAAATAAGTGAGTTTGGATCCAACCCGATGGATGTACTTTTCCTATAGACCCAACTGGAGCTCCTCTCATTAACCCTTATTTCGACACAGAAGGTGATAGTAAACTTATTAAAATTTTATTGTATAACCTAGTTTCCATGGTTTTTCTGAACCTCCAAAAAAAGGAAAAAATTAATCTACCCCCCACCCTTATGGAGAAAAGCGATGTCCGCCACAGCGGACATTATCGAATCTTAGTAAAAAAAAGTGTTAAAATGACTTGTCCGTCCTAGCGGACTTAATCGAATACGTGAAAGAAGTTGCATAGTAATAAAGTAAAAGAAAATAATAGTAAAAGAGCCTTTATTTTTTATAAAAGTACAAAGAAACTGTAAGGGCTTGTATTATTTAACATGAAAGCTCAAAAAACAGTTGCGAGGATTTTTACCCGTCACAAAACAAAGGCGTGTAATCACATTTCAGGCAGTAAACCGTAGTTTTTTATTGCAGTACATACAACGACCTTCCTCCTTCACTAACGGAAAGTGAGAAACTCCATCGTAGCGTGAACTGTCTGCCGGTCTTGTTTTACAAAGGTGCCTGATCGTGCTTTCATCCGTTTTCTTATAGGTAACACTTTTGTTTGTGCTGATCAAACTGTGGTACACTTCGTAGCGAAAACCTTTCAGCCGCATGCATTTAGTGGCAGGGTTTGCATGTTTGCGATACAGGATCCACGCATTGTCGACGCAAATGTCAATAATTTGTGCGAACATCGCCATGTACCAGCGCTTACTCCTGAATGGAGTTCTATACAAGGCGATCAACATGTCGGCCAAGTCTACACCGCCCATATTTTTGTTATACTCTTTCACAATATTGGGATAATCAACATCGATTTTCCTCTTGGCATTCTTGCAATATCTTTTAATCCTACTAACTGGTTCAGCGTCAGTATAGGAACTGATTAGAGTAGCAGCTTTGTTGTCATGCCACCTCACAACTGACAACTGGTTTTTGTTACAGACGGTTTGACTGAAAGATCCCCTTGGTTTCTTTTTCAGTGCCTTTTAGCTACTCAATTTTTCTTCGGCTCCTCTAAGGCGGTTGCTTCTTATGGTACCTACAGAAAAAATACCATAATTTACACGCAACAGGTAAACAAGTTCAGGTGATGTAAAAAAATTATCGAAACAAACCGTTGCTGGTTTCCTTTTGATGGTCTGGCAGAGTCCAAGCACGAGTTGGCTACCAAATCCTAACGTTCGCTCTTCATCGGTGAACTTGTGTTATCTGAATGTATCATCCCCACCGTAGGGCAGAAAGTCGTAAATCATGCCCGAAGTTCCAGCTCGAACGTACATCTTGAAACCCCATTTGACCGGTTTGTCTTTCATGTACTGTCGTCTTTTGCCTGCTTTTCGTCCTTTATACGGCACCATCATTTCATCGATACTGAAAGTGTGTTCGCCTGTAGCACTCTCCTGAGCCAGACAGTTTTATCGTATTCCTTCAAGCAAAGAGCGAACTTTGTAATACCGGTCAGAGCTTTCAAAGTTATTGTCCGCAAAGTGTAAATTTTGGCGGATGGCTTCATACCTCTTCAACGACATAACACTAGCAATTTTGTCGTACCGATATTTTTAGGACCAGTAATCTAAATACGATGGTAGCCCATCAAAATTAGGATAGCAAGAAAGTCGGGAAACTCATCTTCTGTCAAGTTTATAGAGCGGCCTGTTTTTAGCACGGAATTAGCGTTTGTTTCTTGTACAACATTAGCAATCACATGTTCAGAGAAAAACGTCAAAAAGTAATCTAAAGGTGAACGTACTACGGGAGGATTTTCAACTATTGCAGTATCTTCTATCTGGGCTCTATACAAAAAGGTACTCTGTTTCCATTTGTACGAGAGGGAAAACTTTTGAATTTGCTTGGGTCTCTTTTTTGTCACAACTGATGGTTCTCAGAGTCTTCTTTTTCTATGCACAGGTGTTGGCAACGAGGGTAAAGACGATATATAAGGTAAGCTTGCAAAATTGGGTTCCTGCGACTGGTTCGGGAAAACTTGCTCTATAATTGGAGTCAAAGGCGTCGGGAAGTCGTTGTTGAGTTCAAAACTTGTTTCAGAAGGGTTTTTATCAGGGCTGTCTGCGATATTCAAGCGCTCTAGCGAAGATGCAATAGACGGTGCAGGTGAACTAAAGACAGAAGGTGGATTAGAGAATGGATGAGGCTCATTTTCGGCGCCGGAGCTATCATCTGTTTCAGACGGTGCACGTTCTGCAGGAACGAGTGCCAATATTTTTTTCGAGCGTGCATGCAAGGAAGACTGAAGCAAAATAAAAGAAATACGTGCTAAGCAAAACACCACCACCAATAAAAAAAAATAGTTAATACGAAAAAGTAATGGAGTAAGTAAGAGGGCACACAGATACAGAGACTCATGGTGTACATTATAGAGTCAATATTAGTTTTGTAAATTAGACAGTGAGTAACCAGTTCTTACAAAAGTAGTTCTTTAGGAATAAAAGTTAGTAGGTACTTAATTTTGAGCATGTAAGTGTAACGTAAAGGCTAAGCAAATAAGTAGTAGGTATATAATATACACCAGTGAGTACCTGTTGAGAATAGGTATAGGGTTCTTTTCACGTAAGTAGGTAGGTCAGGTAAGTAGGTAGACTAACTTTTAGTAATTAGTTTTTAGCATTTTAGTTTTATGTAAAGGTTAGGTAGATAAGAAGTATCTAACAAGTTGGTAGGTACTTTTTTTTTTTTTTTGATGGGAAAAATCATCTTATGACAACCCCCGCTCTTGGGCGGAGCGGGAGATAGTGTCAGACTCTTACTGACTAAAAAACCCATCCCGTTCCTTCAAGCCTTCATACCGGGGCTCGAGCGCCCTTTCGGATAACCCTGGCCCCAGTAGGCTTCGACCCGGCTGGGCCCCTGCTGTTGCTGACAACTCCTTGAGGCGCGCGCCGTCGACGACTTGGGCTTGGTCCGGACGGTTACCGGACGGCCGGACAGCGAGCTACCCATTGCTCACTGTCCGCAAGCCCGCGCCTACGGTGGCTGGAAATCGGGATCGGAATCCCGGCGGCGGCGGCGAGAGCGCCGTTGCCTGATGCGGTCGGCTTCCTCCTTAGCGAGCATTATTGCTTCGCAGAAGTCGGCGACCGCCTGCCACTCCTCCTCGCTCCGGACCATGGCCTCGACCAAGGCCCGGCGCGAGAGGTCTCCGCCGCCGATCACCCCCACGAGGGCACGGCGATGCTCCGCCCAAGCAGGGCACACCGCGATTGTGTGCTCCACCGTGTCCTCTGGGCGTTCCGCACAGTGGCGGCACCCGGGCGTCACTTCCGCCTTGATTCGGAACAGGAACCTCCCGAACTTGCCATTTCCGGTGAAGACCTGTGTCATGCGGAAGGTAAGGACGCCGTGAGGCCTTTCCAGCCACGCCTCAAAGAGGGGACTTATCGCCATAATTGTGGCGTGCCCAGCACTGGGTTGCGATAGTCGCTGACGCCATTCCACCATGAGATCCCGCCGTAGCTCTGTCCGCCATGCCGCGACCTGTCGCGGCAGAGGACTTTCACCCCGGCGTTGCATCTCCACGCGCATGTCGTGCATGTGTGCAAGGACTGTTGCCTCCAGATCCCACGGTGGTAGGCCAGCCAGAAGGCTCGCCGCTTCGCGGGAAATCGTGCGGTATCCCCGCAACATCCGAATTGCCATGACCCTCTGGCAGGCGTTCAGGATGGCCGCCGGTCGCTATTGCAGCGACGGCGCCCACACCGGCGCCCCGTAGAGGGCCATGGAAACGATCCCCGCGTAGAGCCTCCGGCAGGAGGCGTCTGGACCCCCAAGGTTGGGCAGGAGCCGCTTGAGAGCGGCCCCAGTCCGGTTGAGTTTGGGAGCCAGACGTCGGAAATGCTCCACGAAATTCCACCGGCTGTCGAGGACGAGTCCCAGGTACTTCATCGTCGACCCGACACCGATGTGAACTCCTCCTACCGTTAGTTGGGAACTCATTGGCGGCGTCTTCCGAGAGCGGCGACCGTGAAAGCACATCGCCTCGGACTTGTGAAGCGCCACCTCGAGTCCCAACTCCTGGATCCTATCAACGACCATCGCAACCCCGCGTGTCGCTAGAGCGACCGCCGCCTGGTACGACTCTCCCTGCGCTAGAACCAGCGTGTCGTCTGCGTAGCAGACCACGCTGATCCCGTCAGGGAGGTCGCCCCGCAGCACATAGTCGTACCCGATGTTCCACAAGGGTGGCCCTAGTACCGACCCCTGCGGAACACCGCACGACATCTCCCGACGTTTCCAGTCTCCCTGGTGACCGGGGTAGACAATATACCTGTCCGACAGGTAGGCCTCGACTACTCGACAAAGGTATTCGGGCACCCGGTGGTACCGGAGTGCCCTCCGGATCGTACTCCAGGGCAGGGAATTGAAAGCGTTGGCAATGTCCAAGGACACTGCCACGACACACCTACCCTGGGACACCGCATCCCCCGTCGTGAGGACTCGCACAAACTCTAAAAATAAAAACTCTAAAATAGTACAGCACGTCAAAGTAAATAAAAGTTTAAAGGCCGAACAGCTGTCGGCTTTCAATAGTTACGTACCAAAAGATGAAGGATTCTCCCCGTCTGTGTCTATATCATCATTGCTACCTGTTAAATAAAACAGTGTTTACTTTTGACCATAATTTCAACAAACTCACATTTTTAGGTTATGAAACTTTCAAAGTTTACTTACCATCACTTAAAGAGTTTCCTCTTTTTCGTTTTTTGGAGTATCTCAAAGCTTTAAACAATATTAACTCACTTCTCTTCATTTTTACGTTCAACAATAATTAGGTAAGTACATAAGCGACGTGCGTGAGCATTGAACACCAAGGAGTATGTAATTCCATTGAACACAGATTATAAAGTTTTTTGTTTCGTTCGTTCGGAAACTTTAACATTTATTTCCAACAACTAAAAGTTTCAGCGAATTGTAAAATAAAATCATGGATCTCTTTTGTAATTTGTTTACATTGAAATAATAATAGTTTAAAAGGCGCCAATTCTTTTGGTACATTGTTGAATGTAACGAAATACTTATAAAATAGGATCTAAGCCGTTTGGATCCTTTTTGATATTTAGGTATACTGGTTAATGAGACATTTATTTTTAGCAAAAAGGATTCAAGTAATCTGGAGCCTTTCTGATATTTGAGTGTGTATATAAACTGTATTTCTCAAAAAAAATCCAAACAGTTTGGGGCGTTTTTGTGATTTTCCTAAAACACTTATTCCATAAAGTTACCATTTCTCAAGAATGATTCAAGCGCTTTGGATTCGTTTTGATGAAAAATATCTGATGCAGCCCATAGATGTGGCTTGGTATCTGGTAGTTGTGGATACGTTTAAAATTGTGTTTTTTCACTTGGGTGTTTTTTGACATTAAAGATATCACCCCAAGGATGCGTTTGGTATATATAACTCAATTTCGGGGAAAGTGTGGATTGGATCCTTTTTGCGTAACTACGTCCAATTCCCTTCAGGTTTATTTAAAGTGCGCGACGCATAAGCGATTGGCTTATCTTTGCCGACGGGACCCTGAGACAGTATTGCGCCAACGGCAAAGTTGCTAGCATCAGTAGTGACATTAAAAGGTTGCGAGAAGTCAGGGTACTGCAGAAGAGGAGCAGTATTAATTTTTCTTTTAGAATTTCGAATGCATGTTGTTGTTGTGTCCCAGTGGAACTCAACACCTTTTTTTAAGAGAGACGTAAGTGGTTTAGTTAACTTAGAAAAGTTTTTAATAAATCGGCGATAATAACCTATTAGGCCTAAAAATGATTCAATATTTTTGGGATTTTTAGGAACTAGAAATTGCGATGCAGCGCTAACTTTTCAGGATTCGGAGATACACCTTTATCGATGATTATATGGCCAAGGTAAGTTACCTCGTGCCTTAAGAACTCACACTTGTCTGGTTGGAGTTTTAAATTATACTCACGAAATTTGTCGAAAACTAATTGTAATTTGTGTATATGATCTTGTAGATTCTGACTATAGACTATACAATCATCAAGAGTTTATTTTTCTGAAATTTTAAATACTGTGTTGGATTTGTCATTGATTGACTGATTCTTTGACTGTTTCGCATGTTGCACTTGATAATAAGATGGAAATATATTACTGTCTTTTTCGTTAACACTTGTTCTTAAAGTATTGTATTGCCACTTGGTCAGCTTAAGTGATAAAAATAATGCTAAAGCCAACAGTTTCACTGCCAGCCAGGTTGTGAGGGTAGAGTGCCAAATGCCGAACTGTTCTTTACAATTTAGTTAGCTTCTAAGACATCAGTGATAAGGAGAAGAAAAAAAGAATTATTAATATTTTCGTAAATAAAAAAAATTAAATTAAATCCCGCGCCTGAGCGGGCCCGGCACTGCGGTTAAAAAATCCATACGTAGTGCCAAGCCCGCGCCTGTGCGTGGTTAGGTATTTAGTGTTTAAATGATTTATTATAAAACCAAATTAAAATTTCTAAGAAGTACAGCCACTAATATGAGTTATAAGAAACTAAAATGACACTATGAATTAGTAGAAGTAACAATACTATGATAAACTACCCTAATAATGAACAATTTTTGCCTTGAATTACTATTTTTTAGCACGAAATCAAAATATCACAGTCAATAAAAAAGAATATATATATTTTTTTAATTGAAGAATGATATACTTCAAAACATTCGACTCATAATCCAGGTTTTTCAATGCAAGTAATAAAATGCCAAATAGTGTCTGTACGTTTTTTTTCTTTTGTGCATTGGCTACACTGCTTACGTTTCAATTTACCATTTGCGTTTCTTTCAGGTATCTTACTAATTTTGTGCGTCATAGGTGGTCTTCTCACAAGTCCTGGATTTGCAGTTACATGTTTATCAGGTAGCAACGCGCTTATTACTGATAAGCGGTAATCATACATTTTAAGCTGTCCAGAGTATCTATTATGTAATTTGAAAGAATTTATCAGTAGCAGCTGTAATGTGTGAATAGCAACCTTTAGGTACCACCGCAGAGTTTTCCTTTCACATGGGTAAAATGCTAACAGTTGATCCTGTCGGTCCACTCCAGACATAAATTCACTATATTTGGCAATTGCCTCGGGTTTTTGGACGACTTTTCCACGTTTATTAGTTACTGGAACCATATTATTTTCAAATTCTGAAGTAATGTAGGTGACAGGTCGTTTATTCTTCTATTTTCCTATGTGTGCCACCACTAGTCTGTAAAAATAAAACTTATTAAATAAATATCAATCACCTTATTATTGAACTTTGAAAAAACCAACTACGACTTACTTGGATCTGGTTCATTCTTTTGTTAGTACTGCGTTTACGAGCGTTCTTTTTAAGATTCTCCCATTTCAAACGTAGCTGCTGTGGTGTCCGGCGATAAACCGTGGCAGTGGCCATTCATGGCGGAGCCATCCTTCTATCTTCATCTTGTTGTTAGTAGCGTTGGTGGTTTTTGACAGAATTACTTTGCTGTTTTCTATTTAAGAACAAAGATTTCGTCACCTCTTTCGATAGGGTTTTGCCTCTCATTTTGTAATAAAAAAATTAAAATGTTTAATTGTGCCTTTGTTGAGGCTCCAAATCAAGGATGTTATTGATATGAAATTTCGGATACGGATTGGATACGGATATAGAAATGATTATTTTATGAAATTATTTCAGATAATCCATTAGTTTCGGATAATTTCGGTTACGGATATTAGATTTTTAAGGAATTTCAGAAGTAAAATATAAATAGCTAATAAAATGGTTTTATTTGGTAGGAACAAAAATTAGTCAGATAAATGTTGAGTGTTTTCTACCTAACACAACACTTTTGTTTCACTAATTTCTTGAACTATTCGTAAATGTTTGATTCCTCACAACACAAGTTAGATAGTTACGTCACAAGTATGATAAGACGAGGACGACAACAGAAGAAAACAAACAATGCGCGCGTGTGTCGGCCGCTGCTCGGCCGATCAAGAAAACAAGTCATAACGTGTCGCAATTAGGCTCCGACACTATCCGAAACTTTTATTTCGGATTCGGTTACGGTTACGGATATTATTTTATATCGGATATCCCATAGTTTCGGTTACGGTTATGGAGCTCCCTAACATACCTGCTCCAAATGTAATGTATTATTGTGATTCACAAAATAAAACAGAGAAAATGTGAAAATATAAAGAATTTGGGCGCCACGGTAGGATCACAAACTAACTTCGTCGAAAAGATAGGGCTGAAAAAAATAAACTTTTGGTTTTTATTTTCCCTGCTCGTAGTTTCTTGTCTATTTTACAACGAATCTTTAAGAATAGGTGATATTATTGCATCTCGGTTAATAAGTTATTCAGTAACAGGTTAATATATCATCCGTTTAAAGGCTCGGAGACTCCAGGCGTGATCAAACAAATTAAACACAAAATCCAGAAGGAATTCCGAGATAAATCTTCAAGAAAGAAACCCAAGAGAAGAGAAAACGCCAGACGGCTGGAAAAACATTGTAATATTTTATCGATCTATAAATCGGCATCAATTACCTTTATTAAAAAAAAAAAACACCAAGAAATTACTAGGTTTATTTCCTTTAATATGCGGAATTGCCACTGAGCAAGTTGTCTATAGCTTGTGTTACTGGAACAGTATCATCATCCTCTACAACCTCAATTATGTCTTGTCTGTGCATTGCAATACTGTGCAATACTGTCCCTGCATTGGCAGTTGCATTGGCGCTGCACCTTTATGTATTTTCCAACTTTATAGTGAAACCTCTCAGTAAACGACGGATCCTTTGCTTCCACAAGTCAAAACATCTTTCTACTACTTACTGGTTCATAAGTGTGCTCGGTAATATAATTCTTCTTTTTTTGTAATAGGAAGGACAAGTAGTAAACAAATATACGAGTACAAGAATACCCTGAATCTCTTTAAAGCCTGCCTTTAAATTCTGACTATTTAAATCGTTGTTTTTAACGACATTTGTTAAATATTCTAGAATTATGTGTACTACCTCGCCAGTGAGCCACAATATTCCATTGTCTCCAAGTTAGCATTTGATACAACCTGAAACGATGTACACAAATATTGAAATATAAGTTACGGGGTTCACTCGTACTCTGGTACTAAAAAACTTACTTGTACATATATTGAACAGTATCCTTTCCGGGTTATGTAATATTGTCCAACTTTTGAGATTCGAATATGAGTGCAATCAATTACCCTAAGCCTTAATAATCAAAAACATTAAGGTCTCCGGCATTATCTTGAATCTGTCGATATAAAAGTTTTGGTTACAAATTAAAAACAAATAAGTATCTTAACCGACTCATTGCCACCATCATTTTCATGCACACTTTAGCCAGGCCCTGAACATTGGACGATAACGCGCCAGGCGCGTCATGGGTCTACAAACAGGATGACGTACCTTGAGCGTCATTGGCACCCTATGATGTTTTATGCGTATTTTGCCGTTATCTTGCGTCGATCTGCTAAGAGAAAAAGTTCTGTGTGTGCTTCAATTCTTTTTCGTCTGAAATATGGCATCCCAAGGTAGGATTTATTTATTTTAGTAAAATGTTACGGGGGTAGTCAACATTTGTGTAAATTTATTTTATTAGGTCAATTGTTTGTGATAATAAACGTATTATTTGTAGACAATCAGCAAGAAGACGAAATTTTCCCTGAATGTAGTCAAGCATTATTTACCAATAAACATGAAGATAACCAACAAGATAACGATAAAGAAAATGATGTTTTTCTTGAATGTAGTCAATCGATTTTGCATATTTCAAAGAAACGTAAATTCATGGGGCCATGTACTCTGACCAATAGTCAATATACAAATTATAATTCAGACACTAGCATTGAAGAAATTATTATATACCAAAACATTGAAAAATTGTTCCACTGCTTGTCTGTTAAATCCTGCAGCACGTGCAGCTGAGGTACTTTCAGGCTGTCTTATAGACAATTTTGGGTGTCTTTTTAAAAAACTTTGTGCCCAGTCTTTTCCGGCTTCCTGTTTTTTGTATTAAATGGGTTGGTTTTATTATTTAACCGCTAACTGGTAGACTAAGCGCCTAAGGTCTTTCAATGTCAACCCGTACAGCCTACTTTCCATGTCTAATATATAATTGCACAATTCTTGCTCTTCGTTGGCGGAAAAAACTTGCACCTTTGGGCCTAACTGGACCTTCAGTGGTTTCGAACGTCGAAATAAACGCCGCACTATAGCGCACGAATCGTGATTTTTATAATAATGCTAAACGCAGAATGCACGTTGCGCTCCAGTGAAGTGATCCATCGCTACTAAATTTCCGTGAACCGAGCTACTTAACCCCATCAACCACCCGCGCAGTCCCCTCTCAAAAGCTTCAAACGCAAGAGTGTTTTTAAAATCGTACTCCTTTCTGGCCCACCTGTATAAGACTATCGGGCATTCGCTTTAATCGTTTCCATTGAATTTTCAATTTGTTTAGTTCTCGAAGTCGGTCATTTAGCTGATTAAACCCAATACAGAAGATAAATTAGGGGTTATTTATAAATGTAACATTTAATCTCTATCTACTGAATTATACAAACTATATTAAAGATCATATTATGTAATTGTACAGGTGGGGTTCTGATATACCTATAGTTCACTAGCCTCACCACATTTATTTCCCCCAAATATGCAACTAAAACTTTTAAAGCCTCTTACATAAAATCCAGCCATTGAGCTTGCAACTGCACCTCTACATCACGCTGTCGAATCCTCTCTCTTTCCAATTTTTTTTATGCGATTCGGTCACGTTCTCTTTCATACTCCTCACGCTCCTTAAATTTTTAAAAAATCGGATCTTCGGTTTTCTTTTATTTCGGTGGTTTCCCATGTGTGTCCACTGGAGCTGCTATAGGTACTACTGGCTGCGCGGGAGGAAGTAGAACGACTGTAGGTTGGCTACTCGTTCCCGGAGTATTCCATGTAATTGGAAAAATTATGGTTCAAAATAAATACTATTTGGCTAGCTTTAGTTATCTGGGACTTGACTAGACTAGCTTTTGTATTAATTTAAATTTTAAGTTTTAAATTATGTTTTATTTAAAAGTACTTATTTCAAACTATAGAGGTACGTGAGTTTGTACCTTAAGTTAACGACAGATAAATTTTAAATATATAATAACCTCGTCGACAGTCAATTCGACATCTACAGTTTCTGTGGCTGGACTTGTAGATGAACCTGACAAGCTATCTTCCTCCGCACCACAAACCTGTTTTAATTAAAAACAATAATTTAGTGTTAGAGCTTACATACCATTCGATTTAAAGCCACGTTTACCGTTTTTTATACTGCATTTTTTTCTTACTATAAAATCGAAATTGCTGCATCTATGAAGTCAGAGAGAGAGAGAGAAAAAAATATCCTCACCATACAAAATGATAAACTTGATTAGACAATTTGTATGGCGAGGCCGATTTTTGTTTTCGATTCCTGAAAAAAAAAAAATTATGGAAGGGGGTTCAGTTTCGTCTACTAAGCAAGCCCTTAAAGTTTGTGGAGGGCTGTCTCTTACACCTTGTATAAAATCTATAATAAAATATCTATTTACAACTTCCACCACACATCTGCATATAGTTACACATCTACTTTTATTTACTTGGTAAGATATACCAAGGACATACAATTATTAATACGCTAACTTTCGTCCATATCCTCTTTGCTATCCTTTGTGATCATCCTATGTATAAAACTAAGTATACAGTAACAAACAGATTTATGCACTTGAAAGATATTGTCAAAATATCGATATGGGGGATCTATATATGACCTACGGAAGCCAAAAATATATTTTTTTGAATTTATATCTGTCTGTATGTAGATACTCGCGTCACTGAAAAACTACTTGACGGATTTCGATGCGATTTTCGCAGGATAAATAGAAATAAATAATAAATTACGGACAAATCACACTTTCATCTTCGAGTCTTCTGTTATGGGGTACACGATACTATATGTACGATACTATGTTTTTTACAAATACATATTTAGATAAAGATAAACATCCAAAAATAAAAAGCAAATAATTAGGTAATCAAAGGTTTATTCCAGTTTCCTTTTAAACATTACTAAACAATATAGTTTTATGTAATTTCTGGCGTAATGTAGCTCGATGCCCAATGTTTTCGAGTGTTACAGATTTGGCATATGCTTTGAATCTCAAATGCAAAAAATTTTGGGCTATAGCTTTAACTAAATCTATTTGATGTAATCCTTCACATCTTGGCAAATCAGAAGAAAAAATGTTTTTTGGTTCATACGCAAAATGCTGCACAGTAATATTGAGCATTTTTTTCATGTTTAGCTCATTCTTCTCTGTCATAACCATAAACATTTTTTCTACGTGTTTCACAATATCGTAAACAAATTTCGACGCAAATTTTAAACCACCTTTATCCACAAAAGCAGTGAAGGATGAAAATTTTGATATATCTACAATATAATTATGGTCATCATGGTGCTCATTTGTAACCAGTAAGGAACAGCATTGTTGACAAGTAATTTTATTCATTATTTTTCTAACAAGAAAGCCCGAAATATAATATAAAATATTATTTTTAAAATCCGATAAATTTGTTCGACTCATCAAATTAAGAAGATTTTCAGTTTGATAATCATCATCATCTTCTTCAATGCTTTCTTCTACAGTCGACCTTTTTGCACTACGAAATTCTAATATTGTTGATGTCTCATATTCAGGGTCCACGCAATTAGCATCCATGCTTGGCCGAATACTGTTTCTAAACAACAATTTTCGCAGAATATACATAAATTGAAGAGCGTTTGGATTGTCATTAGACCCTCCTCTTGCTCTTACGCATGAGAAAAACATTTCAATATGGTCTTGAGACGATTTATAAGGCAATAGATACTCTAGGATATTTCCGCCTAGCAAATTAGAAGCTAAACCTGCAAAACTATAAGTGTCCATAATAAGACCCAACACTGGCGTCTTCCTCCTATGTGTCATTATATTTTCACCGTTTATTTTAAGTTGAGACAAATATTCTCTCGTTTCTTTAAAAACCATCATCCACACATGTTTATTATTTTGACGTAAAGGAGATTTGAAACCTGTAGCCGTAGGATTTTTGGCATTAAAAATGTCAAAAATCCGATCCAAATATCGCAAAAATTCAACTGTTGCTTCACTTCCACAAAAACTTGGATGGCCACTACACCTCAAAAATTCAATACTGTCAGCAACAGAACTACTAAGAAGTTGAGTGGCTAAACGAACATTCATTTTTTTACCAAAGAAATTGACGTGCATTTTAGTTAATTTATTTTTCAACCTTAAGCCCGTTTCTTCTTGCATTTCGTGAAGTTTTTTCACAAAGTCAAATTTTATATCACCTTTGTCTGAAGACAATGAAGTCTCTGCGAAAACATTTCTTGCTAACTTCACCATGTGCGCAGGATCTAGTACGCAATAAACTTTGGTTGGTTGAGTGGGATGTTTAAAATGAGTTTTCATAGGCGTGAGTGAAAAATCGCAGCCCAGTTTTTCAAATGTGCGAATGTTTGTAGTTGTCCCGTCTGCTGTTAAGGATCGAACTGTAATTTTTATATCAGCAAGCATACGTATAGCAGTCATAATAAGTTGGACTTGCATATCTGCAGAAATTTTATCTATAAAAAAATAACCAATAGGGCATACAAATTTTTCTTTTAAGGAAACTATTTGGAATACTAATGCTTCTTTTGCAAACGATTCTGAATCATTTGGTACGATTCCACCTAAATCAATACCACCCCAAAACTTATCTGTGGATTTATCATACTGTTTGCCTACTTTTATGGCCATGGCATCAAAAATTAACGCTACGTTCCTTATATGTATGTTCTTAGCAACCTTAACCTTGATGAATTCTATTACTTCTGATATGAATCCCACATTACAATTGTGGGTGGCCAAAATTCTTCTTAATGTTGCCGGGTGTGGTAATGAAATATGGTTTCTTAAAAATAAATATGATTTGCCAGAATAAAAATATAGAGATAGAGCAAATGATTTTAGTTCTTCCGAATAGCGATTACCTTTATTTGATTTTCTAACATTTAGTTTAGTACTAATATTTTCAAAATTATTTTGGATAATTTGCTCCACTTCAGCATAATTGTCACATTTTTTTTTAATAATTGCCAGTAATGATTTTAAATTATCAATAGCTGTATTTCGTCTTATTATACGTTTCTTCAAATTTTTTATGTCACGTTTCAATTTTTTTTTCCGTGGAGTACTAGCCTGGGCACTAGTTTGTGTACACACATCATCAGCAAGTTTAATCTTCTTGGGTGGTGGTCCGGGCTCTGATACTGATGCTGCTGGTGGAGCCAGTGTTATATCAGACAAAACTGATATTTTATGTTCTTCGGGTATGATCTGCAAAAATAAAACAATATCTAATGTATAATTGTGAATAAAATCATATTGAAATTTAGATTCTAAATATATAAAACACAAAAGTGACTGACTGATCTATCAACGCAAAGCTAAAATAACTGGACCAATCAGGTGAAATTTGGTATGCAGATAGCTACTATGATGTAGGCATACGCTAAGAAAATATTTTTGGAAATTACACCTTTAAGGGGCTCAAAATTTGTAGACTTTTATTGTTCCGTTTTTGTAAGATTGCTAAAATTTAAATGTATAAAACACAAAGGTGACTGACCGACTGATCTATCTACGCACAGCCCAAACTACTAGACATTTTGTGTAGTACTCATGGTTACAATATAGTTTAATTACAATATAAATTTAATCTTACCTTTGGAAATATCGATGGTACTGCTTCTAGTTTTAAGACTCTTTTATTCATCTCAGGACGATAGTCATCTGTCTTGAAATGTGCACTGCAAATGACAGAATTTTTTGTGACGTGTCCAGGCACAACGGCCGTCCATACCTGTCTTCGTTGTTCATTCTTAGGAAATCTAAAAAATAAAATTGTTAAAATATGAAATCATGCTGATACTGTTTGTTTAAAATCAATGAGTAGCCTACTCAGTGGAATCATTGTCACCCTACACTTTTACTCACCGATGAAAAGATAATTTGGTGCCCGGATACGCCTCATTTTTACATCCTTTCACACAGCAACAGTTCACCATTTTCTTCAATAATAAGTATTTATACAATAAGTTAAGCACAAGCTTTATTTTCTCACAAATATCGAAAACAACACAATTGCACTTACAGATTGACGAGATCACGAGACTGAACGACGCACAGAAAATAATACTCTGGACGACGCCATTACACCCAGTGTTACCCAATTAAATATCTTTATTCTACTATGAATATTACATGTCTTTTGATATTACTTTGCAAATAAGATTATTTACGCCAAATAAACGTTAATTACTATTATTTTGTAAATAGCCTTACTATAAGGTTGTTTATTATTTTTCTTAATACAGTTGTAAATAAAATGTCTATAGAACATTATTTCTTAATATTCTACCAAACTCACGTACGTTAAACACTGGCAAGTTGTTAGACAAGGACACACACCCTGCAAGGTGCCTCTCAACCGGTTCCATACAAATTCACATATCAATTACAACTTTATTATAAAGACTTAAAGACTAAATTGATTATGAAAAAAATCTGAAGTGCACTGTCTTGTTTTTAGTATAATGTCTTTGGTTCCATCATACATTACAATTCTTTGCTCATTATTTTTATTATAAATACCATTTGGTATCATGAGGTTGTGTTCTATTAATTGTTCTCTTGTTAAGTGATTTATCACAAGGTTACATGGAACATAATCTTGTGAAAGTATCTCTCGTGCTGTTTGCGTTAACCTGTCTACTGTAGTGAGAGGAACTTCCAATAATGTGGATATTTTTGCGTCAGAATCACCTGTCTGCATTTTTATTAATACTGCTGCTAGACCTAGAATACCCCTGTGTTTCCTAACAGTCGGGGAAGGTCTTCCAACAAATTTAAGGAATTCCAAAAAAATTAAGGAATAAATGCAATACCCTATGTACAAGTAAACACCAGAATCTAGCTTTAAGGAGACCGATTGTCCTCTCAACAATGTTTCTTGTCCGGACATGCACACTAGTGTAGTAAGCTTCGGGAGTATCCGGGGTGGCATCATTTACTGGTGTCATCATATAACGTCTTAATGGGTACCCAGAGTCACCTAGAAATAATGAAAAATACTTAATAATTTCGTAAATGTACTAAAATTTTTAGATCATTTGAATAAACAAACTCAGATATTGGAGTAATTTTGAAAAAAAAAAATCATAACAACACACCCCAAGGAGTTAGAAATATAATTCTTGTAAAAGATATTTACGTACCAAGTAACCATACTTTCATTTCTGCTAATAAGCTCCATGTGCTCCTTTAAGGGATGGTTTGTCCAGATAAAAGAGTCATGAAAAGCTCCACCAAAACTAGCGTCCACACTGACTATTTGCATGTCTACATTACTAATCTAAAATTAAAATTGTTTCAGATTAATTCCAAAGAAATAAAGACTGAAGAAGAATATAAGTTTTATTTTAAATTACATCATTTAAAAAATTCGATGTATCAATTTAAAAAAATCTTACCAGTCAGACATTTAGCGAGTGATACTGTTTTCTGCAGTAATATCTTTCTTCATTTTCCACTGGACGTACAATTGCAACGTGTGTGCAATCAATCCATCCTAATACTCCCGGCATTTTAAACTTATTGAAGAATCTAAGGCCCGTATTAATAAATGGTCCTCAGCCCAAGATCACGTACTTAATACCAAGCTTGAGGTCTTGATCGTATTAATAAACGAGATTTACAAGCTCAAGCTCAAGCTTAAGTCTGAGCTCAAGCTCAGCTTAGGTTTACGACATCAGCCGAGTGTTGCCTGATTAATAGACGAAACTCGAAACTTAAGTTTACAACAATCTCTGTACTTGAGCTGCCAGATCATGAGTGTAGACCGACCGGGACTTGAGGTCTTGATTAGCGTAGCGCGAAACATGGCGTTTGAAAATATTATAAGTGAAATTAATTATTATGATGAAATAGAGCACTATGATGATATTTTATGGCCTACCAGATATCGTTTAACAAAAATTTATATAAGGGATGCCTCGAATCCTTTTGAATTGCCCAGCGAATATTTCAAAAAAAGATTCAGATTTGTGCAAGACTCTGTGTTCTATATGGTTACATTAATAAGAGAATCATTTGTTAAATACAATAATAGAGGTCTTCCAATTTCCCCAGAAATAGCCGTCCTATTAACTTTAAGGTTTTACGCAACAGCATCATTTCAGGTTGGCATGTTAATATAACTTATACTTACTTACCTCATAACTTCATAATTTTATGCAATTATGTAGCTATTACTTATTTATTTCTTTATATATTTACGTATGACACAAACTTTGTAAGTATGTACATGCCTTGTTTTTGATTTTATTAACAAATCCAAAGTCAGTAAATATTCTGAAAATGTAATCTAAATCATTTATGTTTCAGCTTGTTTGTGGCGATTTAACAAATTTATCACAACCTACGGCATCAAATATTATAACTAAAGTGTCAAAATTTGCCCTTATTCATACAAAATACATAAAAATACCTCGAGGTGATCAGGCTATTGCAAACAGAGAACTGTTTAAGAACTTGGGAAGGCATGGACGTTGGCCAGGACTCCCAGGAGTAGACGGTGCTATTGACTGCACCCATGTAAAAATAGTAAATACACCAGGATGCCAACATCACGAAGTATATAGGAACAGAAAGTCATATTTTTCTATTAATGTACAAGTACCTTAGCATATTTAATATCCTGTTAAAATTGGTTGTGTAAACCAACGACTAGACATTTTATAATAAAAAGTGAATGTTCAGTTACATTAGTACAATTTAACAAAACTTTATTTTTCAGGTTGTTGTTAGTCCTCGAACAGAAATTTTAGACATTGTTGCGAGATGGGCTGGTAGCATGCACGATTCTAGGATATTCCAAATGTCTTCGGTGTACATGAAATATGCCCAGGGTATCCTAGATGGAAGGCTTGTTGGTGATAGTGGGTATCCTGCGCTACCATTTATACTTACGCCTATTAGACCTTCTCCTGAAGATCCCCCTTCAATACGCTATAACAGAGCCCAAATAAAAACAAGAAACATTGTTGAGAGAACTTTTGGAATTTGGAAACGTAGGTTCCCTTGTCTGGCAAGAGGGTTAGGTAATAAGCTTTCAACTGTGTCAAATATAATAGTCGCTTGTGCAGTGTTGCATAATTTATCATTGATTTTAAATGATAATATTGAACTTTTGAATGAGGTAGACCAACGTGAAGTGGTTGATGAGCCAAATACTCTGATACCTGGCACTAGCTCAGGATTCTCATTAAGGAATACAATAGTAGAAAATTTCTATCAATAATTTAAAATTTGTAATGGTAAAAATGGTATTCATTGATTTAAATTATCTGATATATTTAAATTGTTATGTTAAATTCAAGTATTGTTTATGTTCCTGTTTATTTAATTGTAAGTTACTTTTTAAAAATTGTTAATGACTGAACCATACAGAAAGACTGAAATTAAATAATGTTAAAGTATATAAATGTATCTTTATTCATATAAATCACTTCAGAGCGCAATAATGGTGGGTAATAACCAGCACGATTCTGTGTCTAATCTGTAACAAAAGAAAGGTTTGTATTTTTAAGTGATAACCACAAGATAAAATTAACTCTCAAACTATTAGTATTGCTAATAAAAACAATTTTTAATCTCGGTGAGTATCATAACGATGAATTAAAAAATAAATAAACCAATGTTTTTAAATTACCTGCAGACCGTTGTTGATGTTGCCTGAGGATAATCTCAGCAAGGTCAGCTTTCGCAGTGGCTTCTCTGCGCTGCTCGTGGAGAATTTGCATCTCCACGGCATGTTTCTCATTCGCCCTCATTTGGCGATCTTTATATTCTCTCTCCAAAATTGAGTCCTTCAGACGCTGACCTGTCGGAACTGTTGGTCATCTATGGGGCAGGTCATCATGGACTACTTGAGAGGCAGACACCTGCCTCTCA
The DNA here is from genome assembly GCA_929112965.1 of Mythimna albipuncta. Classification (NCBI taxonomy): domain Eukaryota; kingdom Metazoa; phylum Arthropoda; class Insecta; order Lepidoptera; family Noctuidae; genus Mythimna; species Mythimna albipuncta. Next base: position 16,983,452 of record OV815979.1, on the reverse strand, counting down.
ACAGTTTCCTGATTTCTGATTTGTGGGTCAGGTGTAGTCACTGTCACTTCTTCAATTTCGACTGTCTCACTCTCTACTAATGGCGCTGATATTTCTAAAAAATATATTTTTTTTAAACTTAAATACATATGCATTATTTAATAAAAGGTGTATAATATAAACTTATTTTTGAACAGCTCTTACCAAGAATTGTGTCGGAATCAATGGCAGTATCCACACCAACTATTAATGCTGGAGCCACTTCAGCAATATCCGGGTCAATGATGGCATCACTAATTGACGGCCCTCCCCCAGTAGCCAAGCGGTGCTGGCGTTCCTTTGTTAGGGCCTCCCTCTGCCTTTGCTTTAAATTCAGCCAGAGTCGCCGCAATTGTTTACTTGTAGCCTGAAGTATTAATGAGTTGTTACAGGAGGACATTACAACAAAATAATCAAACTGAAATCGACATCTATACATGATTTCGTGGAAATATGGTCAAAATGACAAGCCAAAGGGATTCATTTTATCTTATAGCCGAGATCACAATGTTAAAAAGTAATGTTTAATAACAACAGTAGTGTAGTTATTTACCTGGCTAAATGCGTGTGGACTAGCATTAAATTCTGCAGCTATTTTAATCCAGGCCTCGTTTTTACTTTGCAGAGACGCACCATCGGTATTTTTATTTTCAATAGTATTTTTGTATTTTTTTATAATTTCAAGAAAATGCTTCTTCTCGTTGGGAGTAAAAACGTGTTTCCTATTTTCCATTTTCGTTTTGCGACCAAAACAAATAAAATAAAAAGCAAACAAAACAAGAAAAACGGGAGCTACAGTAATGTACACAACACAGTTGAACACAGATTACTATGAAACGTTGAATTCAAACAGATGTTTATTTATGTTTGGTCACAGACTACACAGGGATACTTATTATTTGGTTAATAATAATCTGTGGTGAGCACTAACGCTTATTTTGTACCCACTGAGTTGCAAAATAAACAATTGGAAAATACATACATGACTTTTTATACAATTTAAGCCTATCTTGGATAGCAAACTACTTCGTTATGTGATACAGCGCTGTTAAACAAAGTTTTAACAAAATAAAAGTATTTCAATTAATCTTACGACACATCAGTAACGAAACGAGACGAATTTGATAATAAACTTCATGGCTTAAAGGACTTAGTAGTCAGGTTTAAACTATGACAAAAAAAAATAATTATTATAAACTTCGGTCAATGTGACGTAAACGTTCACATTGAGTAAGCATTGAGTACAGAGCATTGAGGAGCTGATCTTGGTAACAGAGATCCTGTACTCATGCGTTTATTAATTAGCTATGATCTTGAGCTTCTGACATTGTATAATCTGGGATCAAATGATATTGCACTTGAGGACGGAGTTGAGTATCGTTTATTAATACGGGCCTAAAATGGAAATAATACCTATATTTATATAGATATAATAATTTATTGCTAGTTTCCTTTCTCAGTATGAACGCGCCTAAATGGAACGCACCCAAAAGAAGGAGGGACGCGCGGGCGCAGAGGGGCAGGAGCACGCTTCCGCGACGCGACGGGCGGCCATTTTCTTACTTGCACGAAACCACCTCCGGCGAGAACACCTCGCCTCAAAAATGTCGCGACTTTTAGCCATTTTTTAATGCGTCATTATTGTAAGTGCTATAATTTAAAACATTACATGTTTACAAAAGGGTTGAGTCTTTAATTTTATTGATCTTCAACAAATGGCGACCGTGACAGGACCATAAAATTTAAAACTAAGCTATAAATGTATATCTATATAAAATTGATTATAGAAAAATTAAGACTAAAATATAAGAAATTATAATTTGGATTAAACATAAGACTTAAAAACTATAGATTATAATATGAGGGCAATTATCTCCTAACACATAAAATGAGAATAAAAACAAAGATTATAGTAAAAGTTGTACTCAAACCCCAAAATGGTGGAGAATTAACCAGTCTATTTACAATTGTGACACCATCACTAGTGTCAGGATCACTATTAGAAAAGTGATCTTCTTGAATAGGATCAAGAGAATTATAAGGAATAGAATTAAAGGTATAATTGATGCCAATACTATTTAGAGATTTTAAATCATACAATTCAGTAAACTGTGGCTCTCCATTGCAAAGGAAAGAATGACCATTCATATGAACCACACTTGGGAATTTAAAAACTCCAGGCTCATTTTCTGAGGTAGCCCTGAAACTCAACAACAGATGAGAATCTAGATGAGCCACCTCCCACACTTTTACATCAACATTAACACAGTTACTATTGGAAGATTTTAAAGGAAGTTTTCTATCACATTTCATAGAAATAACTGCCTCTCCTGAAAGCTTCCAAGAAATCATTCTACTAGACACATCGATAGAAAGTTTAAAGTAGAATGATTTCTTGGAAGTTGGACGCGACGCGACCACGCACCCAAAAGAAGGAGGGACGCGCGGGCGCAGAGGGGCAGGAGCACGCTTCCGCGACGCGACGGGCGGCCATTTTCTTACTTGCACGAAACCACCTCCGGCGAGAACACCTCGCCTCAAAAATGTCGCGACTTTTAGCCATTTTTTAATGCGTCATTATTGTAAGTGCTATAATTTAAAACATTACATGTTTACAAAAAGGTTGAGTCTTTAATTTTATTGATCTTCAACAAATGGCGACCGTGAACAATATTAACTATTAATCAACGAGATTCGAGAAAAATTCAAGATCGAGCACGTGGAGCTACAAAAGGAGCCGGCGGCCTAGCGACTTGGATTCATCGAGCAATTCTAGAAGTAAGCCCGTTCCTTATACCTACTCTCGATCTTTCCTAATTCCTGCTTTGTTTTTGGTGTGTGGGTGCCTAGTTAGACAAGCTATTTTCATAGCTTATAATCGCCTGGGTATTTGCGTCTATACTGGCGCAACTCTGCCGCATACCTGTTCACAGGTCTTTATTTTAACCAGAACCTAGGTCGTACTATACAGTACCTACCTACGGGGCGCTTAACCTATTCGCCATACATAATTATTTTGTTTGCGAGCACGTGCATTTGCGTCTATCTCATCGCATCCCGAAGCTACTTGGTTACCGTAAGAGGCTAATATAATATTAAGTACAAAACAGTGCTGTTGCTTGGCTTTATCGCTCAAAAAACACTATATTTCTAAGTGCACGTGGCACGTGATTCAATAATTGTTCTCTGGAACTAAATTCCCTTTGCACTAATTCATGTCCTAGGTATACTAAATACCTACGAATAATAATATATTTCATTGCATTGTCAATTCAAAGCATTTGCCGAACATTCCAGCGTTCCGGGTCCGCGAGTACGGCCCACGCGTTCACAGTCCTTCGTGCCTCGCACTAGCGTCCGTCGCGTCGCGCGCTGCTGTTGCTGCCACGTGCTGTGTTGCCGAGCTCGGCGGCAGCGGGTGGCAGGTGCGCGGCAGCTGTGTGGTTTGAGCTGTTTCGTCTGCTGGAGTGTATAATCGGTGGGATTGCACATTTTATTTAAGTAGTTACTACCCGAAAAGTTGCCCAACTCATTGTTTGGCTTCAAGTATTGTTTTAGTTACTGTGGTGTTACTATTTCACACAATATGACGGATGATACGGGTACCTCTCCTAATGTGGAGGGCAATGAGAATCTTAAAGTACTAATTCGTAGACGAGGTGGCATACGGAGTAGGCTAACAATATTTAAACAGTTCATTAGTAAATACCAAATTGATGTGAAAGCATCTGGTCTTAGTAGTGTAGAAGTAAGAGAGCTGTCTTTGCGACTCGCTCAGCTGCAAGAGTTAATGTCAAAATTTGATACTGTTCAATCTGAGATAGAAGAGATTGCTCATAATGTAGATGAACAAATGGCAGAGCGAGATTGCACAGAAGGGGAATTCTATAGCTTAATTTCTTTCACACAAGAACTAATAAGTTTAAATTCATCTAATAAGAAAGAAGATTGTGAATCGGTACATTCCAGTTGTAGCAAAATAAACAACTCGGTTAAATTACCAACCATAAATTTGCCCACATTTGATGGAAACTATTCTAAGTGGCTAGAGTATAGAGACACATTTGACTCTCTAATTAATAACAATGAGAACATACCATTAATAAATAAGTTTCATTATTTGAGAAACTCCTTGGTAGGTAGCGCGTGTAATATAGTGAGGTCTATAGATTTTACTGCAGCGAACTATCAAATAGCATGGAAGTTGTTATGTGACAGATTTAATAATAAAAATATTCTTATAAATAATCACTTGCAGGCATTAGTTAATATTAATCCAATCCAAAAGGAATCATTTGTTGAAGATCAATAAAATTAAAGACTCAACCTTTTTGTAAACATGTAATGTTTTAAATTATAGCACTTACAATAATGACGCATTAAAAAATGGCTAAAAGTCGCGACATTTTTGAGGCGAGGTGTTCTCGCCGGAGGTGGTTTCGTGCAAGTAAGAAAATGGCCGCCCGTCGCGTCGCGGAAGCGTGCTCCTGCCCCTCTGCGCCCGCGCGTCCCTCCTTCTTTTGGGTGCGTTCCATTTAGGCGCGTTCATCCTCCGCGCCGTTGAAGTTCTTCAACTCTTCATTCACAGGTAAGGGGCACATTTTATTTACTGCCCTCTTGACGGTGCCGTTAGTGGTGAAGATTTCGGCAACTCTGCAGACCCCATCAGCTCCAGGGTATAATTTGATGACCCGGCCCATGCGCCAGTGAAGTGGCATCAAATTATCTTCTTTTAATATAATAAGATCTCCGACCTTGATCGGTGCGGTTCCCTTCTTCCATTTCGCTCGATTTTGGAGCTCGGCCATGAATTCTCGCCGCCATCTTTCCCAGAACTGTTGCCGTGCTTTTTCGATCAGCTGGTATCGAGTCTTCGAGGTTTCCATCGGCCGTGAAGGTACAGACATCAGTGGACGTCCAATCAAAAAGTGCCCCGGGGTCAATGGATTTGTATCGGTGGGGTCTGATGACAGGGGGGAAAGAGGTCTGGAGTTTAGGATAGCTTCTATCTGGGTGAAGAGTGTCGCTAGCTCTTCAAACGTTAATGAAGCAGTGCCAATTGCTCGTTTTAGGTGAAATTTCGCAGATTTAACGCCCGCTTCCCAAATACCACCAAAATGTGGTGAATACGCGGGGATAAAATTAAATTTGATTGCCTCGTTAGCTGCATAATCTGAGACTGTTTGAACGCTGGACCGTATAACCCTACCCAACTCATTGTTAGCGCCAACAAAGTTCTTGCCGTTATCGCAGTATATGGCATAGGGCTTGCCTCGACGTGACACAAATCTGCGCAGACATGATAGGAAGGCCTCAGTCGTAAGATCGCTTACAACTTCCAAGTGTAAAGCCTTTGTCACTAAACATACAAATACACACAAGTAGGCCTTGGTGATACGATTACCTCTCCCTTTTTTGGAAGAAATCATGAAGGGTCCAGCAAAGTCTATTCCGCAGGAATTAAAAGGAAAGTCTGGGTTAACCCTTACACTTGGCAAGTCTGCCATTAAAGGTTGCGCAGTCTGACCTTTGATTCGTGTACAAACTACGCACTGTCTAACTATGGTGCGAGCTAAGATCCTACCTCCAAGTGGCCAAAATCTCTCGCGGACTGATGATAGAAGCAACTGTGGACCTGCATGCATCAAATGTAAATGTTCATATCTCATCAGAAGCTTAGTAAAATGGTGTTTAGCATCCATTAAAATGGGATGTTTTTTGTCGTACTGACAATCTGACTGACTTAACCTGCCACCCACTCTTATTAAACCATTGGTATCTAAGATCGGATTCAAGGATAACAATTTACTTTTGTGATGCAGTTCTGTTCCATTTTGAATATGTTTCGTATCCTTTGCAAATGACTCTGATTGACTAACCTTAAGCAGTAATATTAAAGAGTTTTCTAGCTCATTAGCTTGCAAAGGTCCCTTTATTTTTAACTGTTTACCTTTAGAATTATTTATAAAACGTACAACTCAGTTGGAACATGTTTCCACTCAAATTCTTTAGTAATTTCATTAATTTTGTTGACACGGTTACGCACAAATGTCTGTAAGACTCTATTCTGAGTTTTCAGCCATCCAAGTACAACTGTTGAATCGGTCCACATATACACCTTTGTAACATTGCATGGTACAGACTGTAATACCTTTTCAATAACTTGACAACCTAACAACGCAGCACATAACTCTAAGCGTGGAATTGTGAGCTCTTTAATTGGAGCGACTCTAGTTTTTGCACATAGTAATCTTACTGTAATATTTCGTTTATTATCTTGGGAACGTAAATAAATACATGTTCCATATGCCTGCTGACTTGCATCCACATAGCAATGTAACTCAGCTGACTGGGTTTCTAAATTATTACCTAAAACATAACGTGGTATTATAATATCAGATAAATAATGCAAATTTTGAATGAAAATGAACCATCTTTTAGCAAAAGGGGTGTTGACCCACAGCATCTGCAATCATCATCTTTATGGTGGGAAGGTCCTTCGTTCCTTAAACAGGGTGAATCTTATTCGCCTACTCAACCTCACACTATACCAAAAAACTTACCTGAGGTTAAAGTACTAGTCTCTGTTGATGACAATATGTCTAGATTAAATTCATTAATACCGTTTGAAAAATACTCAAGTTATAGTAAACTCAAAAGAGTCTATGCATATGTTTTACGTTTTATAAATAATTCTAAAGGTAAACAGTTAAAAATAAAGGGACCTTTGCAAGCTAATGAGCTAGAAAACTCTTTAATATTACTGCTTAAGGTTAGTCAATCAGAGTCATTTGCAAAGGATACGAAACATATTCAAAATGGAACAGAACTGCATCACAAAAGTAAATTGTTATCCTTGAATCCGATCTTAGATACCAATGGTTTAATAAGAGTGGGTGGCAGGTTAAGTCAGTCAGATTGTCAGTACGACAAAAAACATCCCATTTTAATGGATGCTAAACACCATTTTACTAAGCTTCTGATGAGATATGAACATCATCAGTCCGCGAGAGATTTTGGCCACTTGGAGGTAGGATCTTAGCTCGCACCATAGTTAGACAGTGCGTAGTTTGTACACGAATCAAAGGTCAGACTGCGCAACCTTTAATGGCAGACTTGCCAAGTGTAAGGGTTAACCCAGACTTTCCTTTTAATTCCTGCGGAATAGACTTTGCTGGACCCTTCATGATTTCTTCCAAAAAAGGGAGAGGTAATCGTATCACCAAGGCCTACTTGTGTGTATTTGTATGTTTAGTGACAAAGGCTTTACACTTGGAAGTTGTAAGCGATCTTACGACTGAGGCCTTCCTATCATGTCTGCGCAGATTTGTGTCACGTCGAGGCAAGCCCTATGCCATATACTGCGATAACGGCAAGAACTTTGTTGGCGCTAACAATGAGTTGGGTAGGGTTATACGGTCCAGCGTTCAAACAGTCTCAGATTATGCAGCTAACGAGGCAATCAAATTTAATTTTATCCCCGCGTATTCACCACATTTTGGTGGTATTTGGGAAGCGGGCGTTAAATCTGCGAAATTTCACCTAAAACGAGCAATTGGCACTGCTTCATTAACGTTTGAAGAGCTAGCGACACTCTTCACCCAGATAGAAGCTATCCTAAACTCCAGACCTCTTTCCCCCCTGTCATCAGACCCCACCGATACAAATCCATTGACCCCGGGGCACTTTTTGATTGGACGTCCACTGATGTCTGTACCTTCACGGCCGATGGAAACCTCGAAGACTCGATACCAGCTGATCGAAAAAGCACGGCAACAGTTCTGGGAAAGATGGCGGCGAGAATTCATGGCCGAGCTCCAAAATCGAGCGAAATGGAAGAAGGGAACCGCACCGATCAAGGTCGGAGATCTTATTATATTAAAAGAAGATAATTTGATGCCACTTCACTGGCGCATGGGCCGGGTCATCAAATTATACCCTGGAGCTGATGGGGTCTGCAGAGTTGCCGAAATCTTCACCACTAACGGCACCGTCAAGAGGGCAGTAAATAAAATGTGCCCCTTACCTGTGAATGAAGAGTTGAAGAACTTCAACGGCGCGGAGGATGAACGCGCCTAAATGGAACGCACCCAAAAGAAGGAGGGACGCGCGGGCGCAGAGGGGCAGGAGCACGCTTCCGCGACGCGACGGGCGGCCATTTTCTTACTTGCACGAAACCACCTCCGGCGAGAACACCTCGCCTCAAAAATGTCGCGACTTTTAGCCATTTTTTAATGCGTCATTATTGTAAGTGCTATAATTTAAAACATTACATGTTTACAAAAGGGTTGAGTCTTTAATTTTATTGATCTTCAACACAGTACTTGAGGGTCATTAACACCTTCATAAAAGGTAAAGCAACTGCAGTAAGGCAACATAGAGTACAGTAGGCACAACGGATCTTGAGCGCTCGGCGTCAGAGTGGAGATCGCTTTGCGCATTCCATACATTGGCGAGCCAATCTTCTTCGTTGTTAGATACATGCAGCAACAATCACTGACACTCCCCGCCCCCGTGTCTCACTTCGCATCACTAAAGAGACCGAATATTTGACTTCTGCGCAACCGCTCAAGATCCGTTGTGCCTACTGTACTTCATGTGTGTGTATAAGGTTACACCATAACCATGCTGAATTAAGTCTTTTTTTTTTAATAAAAATAACACTCACTTTAACTTGTTATCATTTCTTTCCTCTGAACTTCTAGGAAATTTTATATACTTGGCTCGCATATGCGGTAAATTCAATAAATTGGTAATCTACTTGATCACTACTGATACTGTAGGCTGTGCTACAGAGTGTGCAGATATATCACCAACGGGGCGTTGGTAAGACCCCGTAGCAAAAAATGATAATGCAATTAGCATCTGAAAGAATAATTAATTTGTATATTAATTTCATTATCAGTACAGGTACACATAACCATGAATACAGAAACTGTGGTCTAAGTAATGGCTAAATCAGGCTTTTTATTTAATGATAATGGATAATGGTCACATAAAAACTCTAAAATTACTAACCTTTCTTTCTATTGATAAATCCGACGCCCTTGTAGACCCAGTAGCTACATGAGGTCTCAGTTCGTCACATAAACTATGAACTAATTGTTTGCTAAGCCTGTAACGTTTTATAAACTGAACTTCATCAATAGCGAAAGGGTCACTAAGATCTCGACGACGCGTCCTTTGAATTTTAGCTTCGTTGTTCTCTCGTGAAGCATCACTTTCGAGAAATTCGAAAATTATCAACTCACACATCCTAAGTTTTATTTAAGAATCAAAATAGATTCAGATATAATAAAAAGACAAAACAATTCACTAAAAGTTACTAGATACTGGCGTATACTGACTGGCTTGTTAGACACAATTTTTGACACTTTAGCAAGCTACAAAATGTCAGTTTGACGCTCTTAATACGGAATTCCCAGCCAATATCCGTGCAGATGTCGGTCAAGTGTCACGTGACTACTGACTGGCTGGCAATAAGATTTCATAATACGGATAAGCAAGGCGGTTCATTTTACGGCGTAAATTGACTTAAGAATTAAGAGGTCGTAATAGGACCCCAAGAGCGAGAAATGTCATTTAGATGACTTTCCCCCCTAAAAAAAGGTAGGCAATGTTACCTATTATTATATTTTATTTAATAATTATATATCTAGCCTGAGTAAAAGTTGGTCAAGAAACTGTGCAAATGGAGTTATGTTATCCTGGTGTCGCGCGTAGCCCAGGTACCATACAATACTCATTACGTGAGAGCAACATCCCACAGTACGCAAACCAACAATACAATTGCAACAATAACTGGTGATGGCATTCCTACCCACTTGTTGCCGATCTATGGATACAAAAACTAAATATGATTTTCGTGACACATTTACACAGACATTGACACAGTACTTTACTTTTGCTCGAATCAAATAAGAATTTATTCCCCTAACCTGCTTAAATCGACATGGTCCTCTCTGCAAACTTCTATTGTGTAAAGGCCATGAAAACGTACTTTTTCCCCTATGTATGACCTAGCTTGTCGAATTTGATAAGTAAGTAAGTAATGCCTCAAGCAAAGAGGACCAATTCTTCTATAGACAGGTTGGGGAACACAATATTTGTATTTGTTATTGTTGTAAATAAAGAGTTTCTTCTATTAAGATTCTCTTCTTTTACTATTACTGCTAAAATATTGTCTGCAAAAAGCCTTTCATTAATAATATTGACTCTCTTTATTCTCTTTATTCTTTATTGTACACTATAAACACAAAAAAATAAGTGGATAGCAAAGTTCATGTACATAGGCGAGCTTAACTCAAACTTAACTATTTGTTCCGCATTACTAGGATCCACAAACATTGTGGCAAATGCATTATGCAGAACTGCTGCAATGGAGAAGTCCTTCATCATATGAGGGCGGGGGGCATGCACGATTAAAATATTTATGCCTGAATATTTTAAAGTCTCTTTTAATCCTACCATTCACAGCTTCCACAACACATCTATTTATTGTCACACAGCGAGACCGGTTCCCTTCTAGTGTAGTCAACTGTAACTGACCTGGTGACAGAGTTTCTGGTAGATGGGCGAGGAAGCCACGCTGATGTATAGCGTCTACACTATCCCTAAAGCCTCTATCGAGAGTAAAAATATCGTCTTCTCTGAAAAAATTTAAAAAAAAAACTGTCTTTATTTAATAAATCCATCATTATCGACGCGTCGTTAGTAGTGGCGGGATATGGCCCTGTAACATCCAGGATGTATCCATTGCAACACACAATCATAAATGGCTTTATGAGATTTCGATACTTATGAAGAGAATACGTGTCTTTTTGAAATAAATAATTCGAGCTTTTTTGGGCATAAACATAGGTGCCATCACAGATAACAATTGCATTTTGCCTTTCCAGTGGGAAATCAGGTCTGCCAATTAAACTGTTAGCTATATACGAGTTTTTACTGATGACATTACTCCGGTTTATATGATTCGGACCTAAATGTTGATGCACATACTCCTGAGCTAATATGTCCCTAGCCTTGTTCATCAGGGTTTCTACAGTGCGCCTTGGCGTTTGAAACAAGCTCGCTAGCCTGTCTCCCGTCCTTAATTTACATAATAATGCAGTTAATGCAAAACTTCCTCTGTGCATTTCACGAAGTCCTCTTGTTTCGTTCATTATTTGTTGATGATGGGTTATCCCCAGAAAATAATGTGCTAAATATTCTGGCAGACTCTGGATGTCTTCAAAATTAAAAACACTTCAGGTTCTGATAGTATAAAAATCATATCTTCTGTTTGGAAATGATTAAAATGGTCTAGTGTATTTTCAAATGTGTATAGTTCACCAAATATGTTTCTACCCATATGGTAAACGCATATCCTTGCATCGCTAGGTATATAGAAGTTGCAGTCACTCAGCACACGTCTACGTATTGCATCCGGAATATGGTATCGCTCAGGGTTCCTGCAGTCAGGAAACAAGCAGTACCTTCTTGTGTCAGCAGCTCGTCTAATGTTTGGCAGTGTAATATACTGCTGCTGTGGTATTACCTGATTTCCAGATTGTTGAACAGTATTTTCTTCTGGAATTCCAGACATAACCAGGTGGTTTGCAAGCTCCCAACAAGTGTGGCACACATAATCGGTGTCCACAATCTAAAAAGAAAGTTTTCACTTTAATTTCTCATTGAACTTAATAAAACAGTTAAAAAAATATGATTATGACAGCCTGTAACTTACGTTTCTTGGATATGTCCACAGCCTTATAACTCTTATAAAGTGTTCGCTTTCTGAAGACAGACAATGCCTATTTTCTGCAGACAGCAGCCGTATGTGACAGTTTACACAGCTGTCTCCAATTTCCTCATGTTAAGGACTTTGGTGAGGGGATATAGCCATATCCTCTAAAACACCACTGTTAAACTGGGTGTTTATGATGTTGGTGCTACGACGCAATATTCTTTGAGCTCGTAGCCAACATGGCCCACATGCTTCATCAGTAGGAGTAAGCTAAAACAATAATTAATACAATCAATATTTATAACAACAGAAATAATTAGAAAATATTTTTATAAAGGCAAAAAAATATATTTACTTGACGGTGCCGTATCCACTGTGAAATAATTGCAGCAAGTTGTTGTTCTTCATCAGTACTGTTTTCACTCAGTACTAAACGACTTCTGCTTCTTAGAATGGAACGATCACATCCAACGCAAACATTCTGATGCCCAACTCTTCTTTCAGGTGCAACTTGGTTAGTTAACATTAGAAGATGGGTCTTCAAATTTCCGGTAGTGGTTTCATAACTTATAAGTAATGGCATATATGGCATTTGTCTCATTTTTCGAATTAGTCTCAAAGTACACTGCTATTCTCACGAGAGCTTTAACACGAGACATTTTTATCAATCCCGTACAGAAAGAACAACTATCGATAAAGTTAACAAAAAGTGAAGAAGCATCTCTAGTCGTTTTTATGCTTAGTCGGGTCGAATTTCAAGTGGTGTTATTGTAAACATCTCAAGCTCTTTCGTCAAATTGTTTATATAATTAGATAACACAGGCCCTTGTTTCGGATTTTGTTTATGTTTTCATATATTTCTTGAAATTTACTCGACAATCTGGTTTCTCTAATTATAATAATCTTGCTTTACTAAAAACCAGCGGTATACCCAATTCACCAAATTCACCCGTTTTTATTTCACTACTGGCACCTTTACCTAGAGCTACAAAAAGGGTGCCGTTTTGGAGTTTTAATCAATTTCCGTTAAAGTGATAACGTCTCTTTTAGAAACAGACGAATTTACTGGAAAAATATGGATACTACGCGCACAGGAGCCGTTCAAGTTAATGCCTTGCCCAAAGCAGGCCACAATCAAAATGAAGTCGCCCGATAGCTAAATTTTAGCTGTTTTCCTGTTCGTCTGGTATACCAGAAGTTTTAAGAGACCCGTGGGTATATTTGGCGACCAGGATATGGCCGGTGGCACATAGGATCAGGGCGTGATTATCGCTTTTCTGTAACAAGTACTTTGAGAAATCGGCTACTGAACACGATTAAACTGACACAAAAGCTTCATGAAGTTTGCAATATCAATATAAGTCAGTGGACGATTAGGAAAAGACTGGGTGAAGCAGGCTTGACTACACATCACTCCTCAAATGGAACCAAATTGACCACAGCTTACCGACAAGCCCGGCAATAATTTGCCGCGAAACACTTAAATTGGATGTATTCTTAATGACAAGATGTTGTATTTTCTGATAAGTGCAGAATGACCTAGATGACCATGATCGATGCTGCAAGGTCTACAGAAGGTCATCAGAGCAATTTTAACTATGCTGCATAAGCGAAGAAGTGGGTTTTGGAGGCGAATTGGAGTGGCAGAATGTTGGACAATAAAACTGATATTGTGGTCATCTCTGGGCCATTACTGGCCTGATATTGAGAGGGTTGACGGCTTTATGATACATCAAAAAAGTGCTCGAAGAATGTGTGAAGCTACTAGTGTGGCTTATGGTAGGTTTTTTTTTCTTAATGCAGAACGACACCAGATCGCATGTCGCCAGAACAGTTTGCGACTACATGTAAGACGTTGGAATCATTGCGATAGACAGGCCAGCTCGTAGTTCTGATCTTAATCCAATTGAGCATATCTGGAATGACCTTGAAAGAAGACTTAGTGAAAAAAGCCTGGCTCTCCACGCCTCCAAGAGCTTCAACTTGTCTTTGACTAGATGTGGGAGGTTACACCCTAAGATTTCATGGTAAAATTAATACGGCTGATAAAAAATCGAGTAACAGCTGTAAATAAGGCTAAGGGATGGACTACATTTTATTAACAAACAGGATGAACAACAATTTTAAGTTTGACTCTCATTCTTTCTTAAGTGAAATTTGGTAATTTTTCCCATTTGTTGGATTTTGTGCTCTAAACCCTTTTAAGGATATTTTTTCATACTGTACTTCATATCATTAGAAAGGTAATTAAATAGGCTTTCAATTAGTGTACGACATGTTAATAACTATTCACATTTATGACAAAAACTGCCTTAACAAAAAGAGTTATGATGTGCGATTTTTTTGCTCTCGTGTAGTTGCTGCCAGTGGCTTCGCTCGCGTGATTGCAAAAAATTATCCTAGGGAATACAGACCTGGGACCCACGCCCACTTACATTCTGTCCTCGCACATCCCTTCGTCCACCTCTTCGTCTACTTATTCTTATTTCACTAGCTTGCCATTCATTTCATTCACTATCATTCATCTGACGCTCCTCAGAGGACACATACAAAGCGAGATCATCTGGAGTCCAAAAAGCGCCCACGTCGACCTCGACGACAATTTCTTCGTTGATGACGCCAACCCCAGCGTCCAGCGGTTGGCTATTCTCCCCAAAAATCTGTATCACCCTGCCTTGCTCAGGTGCCAGTGCACTTTAATAATACTTTTACTAAATTTATTTTATATACGTCCATATCAGTAAGATACAGAAGATGACTATTCGTAAATAATATCAGTAGATATAAACTTACGATTACGGCGGCAGATTTATAAATATTTTGGATCGTACCTGTCCCGGGACGCTGAAGGGCGTGTCGACCAATCATCCTTAAACATTCAAATTCAAATTCCCATCAAAATACAATAAAAATACAGTTCACAAATTATTATTATTATAGTAAATAATAAGGCAAACACTACAACCTCATCGTCGATGAACTCACCGTGTTCATCGCCGCTCTCCTCTTCAACGTCCGGATTTTCCTCGCCGTCATAAAGGAGGTCGAGGTAGAACGCAGGAGGCTGCTCATTGACGCGCCAATTAGAAATTCTAAAAAACAAAAAGAGAAAAAAATATCACATTATTTTATTTATTTATTTATTTTATTTATACTTCATGCACATAAAAGTACAGAGGCGTACTTAATGCCTTAGGCCTCTTGTACACACACGTTTTTTCGCCGTAAAAATCTGCGGTAAATTCACCGTGTGTAGGCACGGCTGTCAGTGTTGTATGGGCCACTGTAGAAGCTTGTTGACATACACGGCAGCTTTACGTTCCGGCGCCGCCGCCGTGTTCGCCGTGCGTCCCCCTCGGCACGCCGCGTCTACACACGGCGCCATTTTGATCAGTGTTGTATTGCAGTCTATGCGAGCGTGTCGACGGTGCCGGACGTTTTAACGTTTTCGTGACGGATTACATACGCTCATTTGTATTACAAGTAAAATGAACATAAATCAAGAATTACTAATTACACTAGTTCATGAAAGACCTGTAATATGGGATAAGACTATTGACGATTATAAAAATAAGCGGCTTAAGTACGATTCTTGGAAAGAAATCTTTACAAACTTAAATCCCCTATTTGAAGATTTAAGTGGTGAAGAAAAAAACAATTTTGGTAAGTTACAGATATGTAATTTATTTCCTTACAAAAAAATATTTAAGCATATTTATTTTGATAAGAGAGGCTACCTTCGTTAGACATAAAATATTGTGCAAATCTGTTGCGAACATCGTTAGCCACTAAACTTCCGCGAACTGCATTCGTGATAGGTAGCTGTGTTAGTTCCGATTCTAATTCAAAGGTGGACTCGATTTCATTATCAAAATGAAAGCTTTCTTCTTTATGTATAAAATTTTGCAAAACGCAACAAGTTTTCACAATATCTACAGCCAAATCGATTGACACATTCATTGGCCGGTGAAAAATACGCCATTTGTTGGCTAAAATTCCAAAAGCACATTCAACAAACCTTCGTGCTCTTGTGAGTCTATAATTAAACGTTCGTTTTATTTGATTAAGTTGATGGCCTCCGAATGGACGAAGTAAGTGATAGTGCAAAGCAAAGGCTTCGTCTCCAACAAACACAAACGGAAATTTGTAGTCAGTTCCAGGCAAGCGTGATGCATCGGGTAGATTTAATGTGTTGTTTGTTAATTTTTTCCAAAATGTGGTTTCTTTAAAAACACTGGAATCACATTCCTTTCCGTAGGCACCAATATCAACAAATATAAAATTGTAATCGCTGTCTACTACCGCCATTAAAACTATTGAGAAGTAATGCTTGTAATTTAAAAACATCGAACCACTGTCCATAGGCTTAATGACTCTGATGTGTTTACCATCAACCGCTCCTAAGCACAGCGGGAAATCGGAAGATTTTTGAAATTTGTTTGCAATTTGAAACCAGTCTTCTTTAGTCGGCATTTTCATATATTCTTTGCACAGTTCTGACCAAATGAAGTAGCAAACTTCACGTACAATGCAACTTATAGTTTTTATTCCAATTCTATAGGTATAATGTAGATCTGTAAATGTGTCTCCGGTTGCTAGGTACCTGAAATACCAAAAAATAATATCATTTTGTTTTTTAGGGCAACAGGTGATGAAGAAATGGACCAATATGAAAGATAATTGGATAAAATGTAATAAAAAAATGAATGAATGTAAATCTGGATCTGGAGCGAAAAAAATAAGAAAATACAATTTTTATGATGAAATGCTATTCTTAAAAAAAATTGTCGAGCATCGCAAGACCGATTCTAGTATGATTGAACATGTAAATGATTCAAGCCTTCAATCAAGCTCAGGGGACTGTGAAACGAGTGAGGTTCGGAAGGCTACAAAAAATAAAAAAAATAAAAATCAACTCAGCGAAGTTGACATTAAGTTTATGAAGTATATGGATTCAACAGCGCAGGAGGAAAGAAGCCGTAGTATGAACTTTTTTAGGGGAATTTCTGATACTGTTGACAAGTTTAGTGATGAAAATATGATTGACTTTCAGTTTCAAGTCATATCAATAATTAAAAGCATCCAACAGAGAGAGCATAACCGATATATACCTACACCTAGAAACCAATGGGATAGTGGCTATCAAAGTGGCACAGCATCAGCGAATTCGCAGTTATCAATGTATGGGTATTCTACAGCTGCTAGATCAGGCTTTGGGAATAATCGTCAGGAATATGATTTTGGACATAGTTCTGGTTTGGAGTCAATCCCCAACCGACCAGAATCGCAAGTATCTGTGTACAGTGAAAATGCAGGAAGTACCTCTGCAAATTCTCAAGCTAGTGCTGAAGAAGAATTCGATTTCAGTTCTGAATTTCATTAGCATATTTCCTTGTTTCTTGTTTCTACGTGTATAATTAATTGTTGATTAGTAAGTAAATAATTTATCAACAGTACAATTTTGTTTGTGATAAATGATTAGTATAAATAAATAAAATTAAACAAAAGTATGTAAGTAATTTAATTTTGTACTAACCTCAAAGTTACAGCCAATCTTTCTGCGGCGGAAATACTTTGTCGCATATTAGTATCTTGGTGCTTTAGTTTCTGGGATAAAATTTGGAGCAATTTATCGAATGTCGTTTTCTGCATTCTAAAATAATTGAAAAACTTGTCTTCATCTTCCCTCAGTTGATTCTTGACAAGTGTATGAAAAGCGCCAAATTCTTCGCGTTTTTCTAAAATTGGATGTATCCAAAACCTTCTTCTTTTCTCTTTTTTTTTAAGTTTTCTATATACATAGTACGCAAGAATAATCTTTTTTTTAGAAGGGTTCATGTCGAAAACGTCGTAACTTGGCTGCAGAAAAATGTGAACTGAGCGGCACCTGGCCGTTGTCTCGACCGGTAGCTTCGCCGTGCCATATACAAGCTGGCACGTTTTGTTAACCGTACGGCTAACACGCCGTACGGTTAAGAAAACGTGTCGTGGACAAGAGGCCTTAGGCATTTTCTTCCAGTCAACCTACACATTCACATTAGTACCTAGATACCCCTTAGATCTCTTCAGTTAATTTTGTTATATAGAAGAAAAAAAACTAAATATGTAAATTCAAATGTTAGAGCTTTACAAATAACAAAGTTATTATCTATACTATCTATACTAATATTATAAAGCGGAAGAGTTTGTTTGTTTGTTTGTTTGTATGTTTGTTTGTTTGAACGCGCTAATCTCTGGAACTACTGGTCCGATTTGAATGATTCTTTCAGTGTTGGGTAGTCCATTTATCGAGGAAGGCTATAGGCTATGTTTGCTTTTTTTCAAAATTAGGGATCCGTAATAAAATTGCTATTTTGTAACACAATGTGTAAAATCGAAAACCTATTTTTGCGTGCGCTGCAAAAACTATTGACAATAGAACAAAATGATGTACTACGGGTTTGTAGATCCCATTAAGAGCTACAAAAAAGTCCGCGAGAACATATATCTAGCTATCATGGTTTAATCCCAATAACTGATTTTGTGTTCAAAATAATTATTAAATCGACTGAAGAAAAAAAACTACGTTAAATATGTATCGTAATATTAATCTTTATCGAAATTAAGCATTATGTTATCAAGAATATTTATGTAGAAGTAAAATACTTTTTGTTTCATCTCAATCGGATATTTCGTTTAAAAGTTATCACCTGTGTAAGATATTAAGAGTTGGTACCTATTAATGAGTTATGGGCCATAGAGTTTTTTATCAACATAAAATCCTGTAATAATCTTTTTCGAAATATATTTGGTGATGATTGTAAGTATAAGATCTTTTAAGAGTATAATAAATACATTTATGAACGTGGTAATCTTGGGAAATACTGATCTGATATGAAAACTGTTTAAATATTCAATAGTCCATTTATTGAGGGAGGCAATTATAGGCAATATTTTATCTCGGTATTTCCACGGAAACGAGAAAAACGCGGGTGAAACCGCGGGGCACAGCTAGTGCAAAAATAATTATACAATAAATACAAATTACCGGTATCACTATCGATGATGACAAAATTTCATCGACACGTTTATGGACATACTACGTTTTCCTAGTCAAACCTTCAAAAAGAACAGTTTTAAACCAATTTTGTACTTATCTGAATACAAATAAGGACCATAATGGCTTGTTGGATTTTGTAAATAACTAAATTGGCAAAATATATATTTTGGTAAGGGTCTGACTTCCAAACTGGATTGGATGGATGTCTATAAATAATTATAGAAGAAGAGCCCTTTTATGTAGTTAGTCTGAATCACTCATTAAATCATTAAGTATTTCTGAATCGTTTTTGTAATAGGATGGTCCCCGCGACTTCGTTTGCATTTGCAAACCACTTGTGCTTGGTTGGTCAATTGCAGTCTTCAAAACGTTTAAACGAGTATTTTTAGAAACAGGTTTCAAACGTAATGGTATTTTATTTTTCATGGTAATAATTGTAATAAAATACTCCTGCGATATTTTTTCGTTGGCGATAATTTTTATTTTCTGTCTCTTATCTTCAGGACATAAAGCTTTAGGTTTAGACAAAGCCTCTTTATGTATGGTATTATCAATCAATTGGTTCAATTCCAAGTTCTCACTGAAATATATATCGCCAAATTGTGAATTGTCGTCTCGCGGAATCTGAACTTCTTCCCCGAATAACGTAATATCTTCAAACACTACGGGCATCGTTTCTATATCTGCAACTTCTATTCGAGGCATTGTTTCTGTATCTGCAACTTCTATTCTAGGCATTGTTTCTGCATCTGCAACTTCTCGGTCTCGTCTTTTAGTTTTTTTTTTCCTCTCCCCTTGCCTTTCTTAGTCTCTACGCATGTTATTGTAGTGGTTTCAGGAGTTTTTATTTTCTTAGTATTTTCCAAATTATCCTCCTCTGTTTCCACATGCTCTTCAGTTTCAGTGCCAACACTTCTTCCTAGAATCACATCTAATTTTCTTTTTCTTTTTGATTCAGTTACATTCATAGTACCGATACCATATCTCATTTCCTTGAGAATATCAAGGACAGATTTTTCTACAGCATCTTCTTTGTTTTCATTATTATTTTCCTCAGGTAATCTACCAAAACCTGATTTTCATCAATATGCCATATGCCTGTTTTTCTGAAACCAGCCAAAATATTACCTTTGGCATTTTGGTTGAGATCAATTATAAGTTTTTTCAAAAGTTTTGGAAAGCATCCTTTTGGAACCGATGCTTGTGTCTTTCCATCGGTTTTCTTCCATTTTAAAAGAATATTGCGCCACGCAATCTTCATCGGACGAAAAAAGCCACATCTAATGGTTGTGTGAGATGCGTACTATTTGCAGGCTTAACGATTTTTTTTTGTCTGACAATTTAAGAATCTAACAAAAAATGTTTTTTGAAAGCTCTGTCGAATTGTATACAAGTGGGTCCCCGAAAATTTCCACCAGCCTGCCTCATGAGACCAAATAAATTTTCTAAGCAACCATTGTTAATTCTTCGTGTGAAAATACAATCGTATATAGTCTTTTTACGCTTGTTTTAATACCAAAATTTTCTTTTGGTGCACCTACCATATTGTCTCTTCACCACCCTAGGTTGACTGGTAGAGAATGCCTAAGGCACCAAGTCCGCCTATGTTCTTTGTGTTGCATGAAGATTAAATAAATAAATTAACCTCAGATCTCATATCTTTATATAACTGCCGAATTGAATTAATTGTTACGTTGAAAGCATTTATGACGTTTATTATTTTGATTACATCGGCCGTTATTTTTATTTTTAACTCTCATGCTTTTAAATAGAACCTGTGATTTGTCTTCTTGCACTGTAGTACCCCTATATGGTTTATTGTAGGGTTTTGGTGAGTCAATGCTGCTTGAATTCAATAAATCAAAGAGGTTCATGTTCAAAATATATCGTACCATAAGCAATTTGTAGAGCACCCAACGATTGGTAATTATTTAAAGCTGCTACTACAAAATTGCTGAAAACTTGAACGGCAAACCGAACCTTGTTTTTGAAAACTATTTGCCTGTATACGCGAATCAGCTAGACTAGGAGCTAATCACATGTCTTTCATTCTGTCTTGTTTATACATGTTTTTTATATCCTCCCACCGAGCAATTTTGTTTTCCAACTCGTAATTATATTTCAATAAATTATTACGAACGTATTTCATTAAGTGGGGCACATCAAATATGTATCTTTTATTTCTTATACATAAACATTCTGAATAGGAAAGAAAAATGGTGTATTTATTTTAGAAATTACTACACCAAGCCATATATGGCATTGTATGCATTCTAGTGGAATTATATTGGGTCCATATATGGCTTTGTATGCATTAATTATAAAATTAAATTATGTTCTATGGAAATCCTTGAAACAATTTCTTTTATCATTGTAACATAAATTAACTTAACATTTCCCACATTTAGTAAACGAGCGGAATTTCGAACAGTGCTGACATATTTGTCGACTTGATTTCGTCCACTCGGGGAAATGGTCCACGTTATCTGAACGTACAGAATCTAGTGGTAGGTCTTGATGCCTGGCTGGAGTTTTTCGTGCGGTATGGGCGAATCCGGCAAGCTGGTTGGAGTTGCACCTCGGCTTGTTGGGGTACCGACTTGGATGCGCGTAGGACTACCACGTTTTTCAGCTTCCGGATCTGAAACTGACTCTCCCTCTGGCTTCTGGACTGTCGACTCGATTGGTTGGAGTTTCGGCTCGACTTGAGGTTGGTGTTCCTAAGTTGCTAGCTGGATGACCACGTTTTTTGCCCACAACTTTTCCTATTTTACGAAATTGCTAGTTTGAAATCAAATAGCGGGAGGTATTCATTTACATGAATTCGACGCCAAAGCAACCAGCTATTTACCAAGGTCATGTCTATCATGTGAAAAAAAAAATCTTTTATACCATTGACGAGATCGCAGGTGGATTCGGTAATAACCATTGACTTATATTCTAGTGATAGACAGGCCCTTTCATGGAAAATATTTGTCAAAATATTGAAAAGTTAAAACAAAAAATCCGCTGCAGCGCTACATTAGCAATATGTCGTCTAACAGAACTATTAAAATATGAAGCGCTGATAGCTTTTAGAGGATACTTTATTCGCGACCAAAACGTCTTAAGCGCCATGAATTTCGTAGTACTTACGCGTTTAGTTCAACACAGTGTAAAGACATGTTATCCATATAGATTTTTATATCGCAGAAGTGACACAGCTTTTTGCCTACAAGACTTCATTACAATAACACTATTTCAATATTTTACAATAGTCCTCGTTAGTGTAATTTCAGAAAACTGCGTTCTACTACTTTGATAAATAGGTGAATTCAAAGTCGTGTAAAATATTGAAACCATTTATTGTAATCACGCAGAACAGAATAACAAAACAACGGTAAAAAAAAAACTACAACACAGTTAAAATAGTTTTATGCACACCTCTTTTCTTTGAAAATAAACTAAATTCGTCTAATTCTTGACTATTTCAGCTATCTTGAGTGAATCAAGATCAATATTTAGTAACAAAACAAACAATAACGGTAACGAATGAACTGCAACACAGTTAAAATAAAAAACTTACTCTATAATACATTTAAAATAGTTTTATGTACACATCTAATATAAAAAAATAAAAGAAACAAAAAAAATATTATT
This sequence comes from Mythimna albipuncta, assembly GCA_929112965.1. Lineage (NCBI taxonomy): Eukaryota > Metazoa > Arthropoda > Insecta > Lepidoptera > Noctuidae > Mythimna > Mythimna albipuncta. Next base: position 16,961,028 of record OV815979.1, on the reverse strand, counting down.
AGTGCCATGTAAGGGTATATTATCAAAATATTATTCTTACTATTTTTTGTAAGAATTATATAGTTCTAATATTTGGGGAGGAATTTTATTAAATGTTTGCTTCATCTGTTGCATTTCTAAAAAAAATGTAGATTATTTTCCGTCAAATAAAATTAATTTGGTCAATTTCTGTCTTTTTGTTAAGAAAAAAAATTTACCTCGGGATCAATTATGGCTTCATGGTGTAGTCTTTTTTGCCGTATTTTTCGATTACGGCTCTAATTAAATGAGTTCTGTGATTTAATGTACCCGGCTGTTGAAAAGAATGTAAATTTAGCGAGTCAAATGTTGATGTATTAATGAAAGTTTTTAGTGTGTTAGATACTATTATGTCGATGCTGCTATACATCCTTGGCAAATTTTTTCCGTGTCCTTTAAATTTAATTAGGTGACATATTAGCGTTTCGGTTTTTAAGCAAATTTTGTACACGTCTTCTGTGGAGTAACACAGTCCACCCATATCTTTTAGTTGAATTAATTTGTGATGCCATATTCGAACCGATGTCACCAAGGTAGAAATGCACTCTTCACATTTAAGCTCTTTATTTAATTTTCTTGATACATACCCTGATATATAACTCACAATCAATTTTGTAGCTACTGTTAATTGTTCTGAATTTAAATGCTCAGCAAGAATTGCACAATTTGTTTCCGCTAGTCTGTCAGACTCCAAAGTTCTTTCATTTTCAAGTATTTGAAATTCTTCATCGTCGTGTCTGTTCATTATAGTATCATTAATTATATCAACTGAAGAAAATTTCAGTATTGTGAAGTTATCCAGTGGTATACAATGACAGGTAAAAGACTAGCGCAGCTCCAATTGATTAAGCACTTTTTTATATGCAGATCGAAATTGTAGAACATTTGGGTTATTATTATTTCCGCCGTGTCTACGGATGCAACCAAAAAATAACTCAAAGTGATCTTGGCTTAGTCGGTAGGTTGATAAATATTTAACTATCGATTTTTCCACCAACGTCGAATATAACCCTTTGAGGCTTTCTATGCATATAAGCGCACCAAGAAATCCAGTTTTGTTTCTTGACTTAACAATATTTTTCTTCAAAATATGTTGTATTATTCTGGGTTCGGCATTCGAATTTCTCGTTTTTTTTTTTTCAAGGAATGTCAGTCTGCTAATGTATTTTTTGGCATTATCTAAAAAAACCTAATTTTTTTTTTACTGTTTTTACAATCAATGGGTCTTTTATATCCATAAAAATGGCAAGATTGCGAATTGAGGACATCAAAAAGATGATTAATTGTGATAATAAATTTAACCGTGGCTTCCGAGTTTTGAAATTGAGTGGATTTCAACTCTTTATCACAAAGAATAAGTGCGTCCGCAACACTCATGCTTAGTAATTGTATTGCTAGTTTTACTTTCATCACCTGATTGCGGAAGTAAATAGGGGAGACAATTTATTGGCAAAGTTAAGACCTATACTCTGTTGTAATTTTGACAAATTAATAAGAAGTTGCCACTTTATGAGTTGGTCATCTTCATCATACAGTACTTTTTTTATTTTCAAATGTATTTCGAATAAGCTTTATGACGTGACATGGATCCAGTAATAGCGTCATAATGATCCGGAAATACGCTCGATCACGGACAGCAGATGTTTGTTCCAGAGAATTTTGAAAGTAATTTCTATCTTTTGTCAGATGATTTATAATCGATAATACAATAATTTGGTAGAGCAAAATTACTTTTTTATTTTTTTTTAACCGACTTCAAAAAAGGATGTTCCTCAATTCGACCGATGTTTGTTTACGGATGACTTCGTCATTTATGAACCGATTTGAAAAATTCTTTTTTTGTTCGAAAGGGTATACTTCCCAAATGGTCCCATGGTCAGGATCTGATTATGGAATCTTGGCGAAATCGAGAGAACTCCTCAAATATTATAGGCAACCATATTGCGATTTTTATATTTTCATCAGAGAAGAGTTCACTATGCCGTACACTGGTCCAACTTGTTTTATCCTATCAGTGTTTTTTTTTTGCGCGGAGCGGGAGCGGGTGAAAATGGATAGACGTCCACTGTTGGACGTAGGCCTCCCCCACATTACTTTCACTGGCTAAAAACCCACCGATAGACGTCCACTGTTGGACATAGGCCTCCCCCACATCAGACTTTTACTGACTAAAAACCCACTCCTGTTCCTTCCTGCCTTTCGCACCGGGACCGAGCTTCACTTTCGGATCATCATCATCCGAAAGACGTCCACTGTTGGACATAGGCCTCCCCCAAGCGTCGCCAAAACGACCGGTTACATATTCTGATGATATGCGGTGTAGCACCCATCGATGCACAAATTCACCGCGCAGGTGCTACACCTCCACATCGTCGTGCGACACACTTTGGCAGCGTAGCATTGTTTGCATCGCTGCCTCTGCTCGTTCTTAACCGGCAAGTGCATCTGCGCCGGTGCGGCAGATACACTTGCCGGTGCGGCAGGTGCCGCTGGTGCTAAGGGCCGGGGTAAGGGCTGAGGTCTGCACATTTGCAGCCACTCCTGCGCCAACTGAAGTCGGAAGTCTCGATTTCCAAGGCTTCGAGTGCGGTCGTGGTTGAACATGACAAAAGCATTGTGTATGGAAACATTTACAAGTCGGCGGAAAAGCTTCTTGTACCATATAAGGTTTCGGACCCTCTCTATGGGGTAGGCATGCAGCATTTGATCTTTATGGTCTATGCCGCCCATAGAGAGGTTGTAATCTAAGATTACTTCCGGCTTATACTTATACCACCCGTACTTGTCTTTTCCGCCGACTTGTACTTTGTGAAATATAGAAATCATAGGCACAATGCTTTTGTCCATCCACACAACCACATTCAAGTCCTTGGTCGAGCTGAAAGCCACCTCTCCCGACTTCATATTTTTTTTACTTTTGCCCTTTAGACCCTCCGGAACAAACTCCCTGCGGAGTCGGAGAGTGCCCATCGAATCAGTTTTGTGCTTCACTTTGAGGACTCTAGACAACAGGGGTGCGTTATAGAAGTTGTCCTTTACGACCGTATGACCCCTGTTGAATAAGGGTCTCATCAAAGTGAGCACAATTTGAGACGTGGCACCCTCTGGCTCATCCCTTTCCTCATGCTCTTCACCCGGTTCTTGAGCCCCTACCTGCGCAACATGCACGTGCCCCTTGCCCGAGCAAACCTCCATCCTCCACAAATAGCCCGTCCTCGACTCACACAACTCGTAGCTCTTTATACCTACTCGAGCTTTTTTCGTAGAAATTTTTTGTGCAAATGAGAGTCGCCCCTTCCATAAAAGGAGCGACTCGTCAATTGCTACGTTTTGCTCGAGTAGGTATAAAGAGCTGAATTTATTATTGAGGTGTTCGATGACGGGCATAATTTTGTGGAATCTGTTGGGATTCACGGGCAAGGAGGCGTTGTCTACAAAATGTAGACAACGCTTGATGACCAAGAACCGGTTATAGGGCATGATGGCCTTGAAATCCCCAATACGGAGTCCGTCAAATTTGGGATACCAATACTCCCGCTCCACATTGTTTACGACCAACGACTGCAGCATAATGATGGTGAAATATGACCGGATTTCGTAATCGGTAACCTCCTTCCACCGACTCATCCTGGAATGAGGCTTCCGATTACGATCCATCAATTCGCCACCATACCGGTTCGTCTCGCGCACAATGAGGGCGACAATATCGGCATCCCATATTTTGAGGAAAACTTCCAAGGGAGTTAACTCCGCGTTTGAAAAAGTTGAACCAGTGGACGACACAGTGAATTCTTCTCTGACCCCTTCAAAATTCTCCGGCTCGCTCCGCCAGTCAAAATAAAGGAGGTCGTCCTCGGGTCCGACGACGGTCCTAAGAGCCGAGTCGGCAGCAGCGTCTATTTGCTGCATGGCTTCAGCTAGCGACGGGTCCTCTAAAGTTTCGTCGCAGACATTCCTTGTTTCCAAGGGAATGTCTACTACTTCTTCAGGGTCCACGTCGCTGCCTTCGCCATGCTCGCAGAAGTCACGTTCCATATCTGCGGTAAATGGATGAAGAAGTTTTAGGATTTGGTCCACCCTATCATCTTATGGAGGCGACACATTCAATGCAAATATTAGTCTCAACTTACCAATCTCGCAAAAACTCCTCCCGGATTCAGGAGCCGACTTTGAAGTCGTGGTAGAAGCTGAAACATTAATGATTTTTTGTGAAATGAGTCAAATGTTCAAAAAAATAAATAAAAACCTTTTAATATGACACTAACAAGGTGTAAACCCCAGGAGCTCTATCTCAGCTCTCACCGGACTTTGAGGATCTTCAGCAGCCTGAACAATCCCAGTCGACGGTGAGAACTGGATGTCCTTGCGCTTCCTGTCAATTAAAAATGGTGGAATTAAATTTTGTTTATTTTTTTAGAACCGACCTCATAAACGCATTTACCAGTCGCTGAAACAGAATAACCTACTTCGTTCGAGGCGAGGTCTTTCTTGAAGTGTCCTCTTCTGGAGGAAGGCTAAACTCCATAATTGAGGGCACCGATACTATAAGAAAGGCACATTTCCTCGTTAATAAACAATATACAGTATGGCGTAAGCTAAAACAAATGATTTCTGTCATAGGATCTGTTAGTCTTACTCATAACAGATTCCGGAGCGGTCCGTGAAGACTTACCCGCTGACTGCACCACTCTGGACATCACATGAGCTGGAATAGCGGCTTCCGGAGGTGTACCCTCAATCATGTCCTCATCCTCCTTCTCCGCCTCCTCCTCGGTGATGTCTAGAATATAAGTTTTTTTGAGCCACTTTATAAACTATGAAATTGCAATTGGTATGAAGTAAATATCTTAGTTTAAACATGATTATTTGAACTACGTCGGGAATTTTAAATTTTGACGTAAGCCTGATTTTGACGGATGAAGATAATACGCAAAAATTAATAATAAGATATTCTGCACATACCATGCGAACGCTTTATCTCCCACGCCTGGGGTACATGAGGGGGAGGGACTGTGGGAACCCCCGGTAAAAGTGGGCATGGGCCCCACAGCCTCGCGTCTCTCGCCTTTCCTTTTCCTTCCCTGTAAATAAATAAAGAAATACTGACTGGATACCATGTACATGTTCGACGCTAACAAGTTAGCGACAGTACGAGCAGGCAAAACAGATTTTATTTCTGAATTTACTTACTTTGGCTTTGGAGCGTCCGGCATCCGAAAGAAGCCCACCTGTTTTCTTTCTCTGAGCTCCACTAGTTGATTTTTTTGGCCCGGAGATAGCCGCGCTAGGTTTTTTGCGTCCAAATTCTTGGCCGCCTTGTACGCCTTCAACTGCTCGGCCACGGATTTTGGACTAAAAAAGTCGAATGAATGAATGAATGCTGCTTGAAAAATTTAGTATAATAAAGTATTATTATGTTAATTTTACCGCAATTGTTCTCCGGACGGGCCTGGAGTAGGCTGTCTCGACGGACCTGGAGTGGGCTCCAGTAGACGGGCCTGGGGTAGGCTCCCCAGACGGGCTTGGAGTGGGCTCAACATTGTCGCTCAAAGAACTAAATATAAAAATGAAATTGATGAAATGGAACTGATTTCGGATTTCGGAAGTAACAAAAATAAAATAAAAAAATTGGTAAGTAGGTAAGCGTAAGCATACCTCGGAAAAAGCAGCGATCGCGCACAAAGTGGCTTTGAGATGCGACCACGTCTTCCACCTCTTCGGGCATTCCCCCGACCTCCACCTCTTCGGGCATTCCCACGACTACCTCGACTTACACCCCGACTGCCCGGCACTTTAAAGCACTTTTTAAAGCACTTGCTACATGCAGAAAGCAAAAAAAAAAAATCAAAACACGAAAGCTAAAAAAAATCTTACCTTTCAGATACCGTCAATTTGGAACACAATAGTAAGACAATAGATGCGCGAACGCTGGCGTTCGCTTGGGATTTAATGAATTCAGGTGGGATCGCAGCAAGCACTAGTTTATATCAATAAAAAAATATATATATAGTACGTATAACACCACCAAAATAAAAAAATATTCACAAGCAGTTTTTGTATGCCAAATGTTACATTTAAAAACGCGTACAAAGAAACTCGGATCGAAAAAAATATTAAATAAAAAAACCGGCCAAGTGCGAGTCGGACTCGCCCATGAAGGGTTCCGTAGCAGCAATTAACATAATATAAAAGTTCTTGTAATGTGTTGTAACTTTGATCGATGTTTTAATAATAGTGTATTTTTTTCGGTTTATGAGGCATTAAAAAAAAACTACTTACTGGATTTCGTTCAAACCAATTTTCGTTGGTAGTTTTTATAGTAATGTACATCATATATTTTTTTTAGTTTTATCATTCTCTTATCTTAGAAGTTAGAGGGGGGGGGACACACATTTTACCACTTTGGAAGTGTCTCTCGCGCAAACTATTCAGTTTAGAAAAAAATGATATTAGAAACCTCAGTATCATTTTTGAAGACCTATCCATAGATACCCCACACGCATGGGTTAGATAAAAAAAAAAATTTTGAGTTTCAGTTCTATGTATGGGGACCCCCAAAATTTATTGCTTTTGTTCTATTTTTGTGTGAAAATCTTAATGCGGTTCACAGAATACATCTACTTACAAAGTTTCAACAGTATAGCTCTTATAGTTTCGGAAAAAAGTGGCTGTGACATACGGACGGACAGACAGACAGACAGACAGACAGACAGACATGACGAATCTATAAGGGTTCCGTTTTTTGCCATTTGGCTACGGAACCCTAAAAAAGTAAACCACGAAAATAAAAAAAATATTCACAAGCAGTTTTTGTTTGCCAAATGTTACATTTAAAAACGCGTACAAAGAAACAGTCCGAAAAAAAATGAATAAAAAAATAGTACGTAAACACTACCAAAATAAAAAAATATTCACAAGCAGTTTTTGTATGCCAAATATTAGATTTAAAAAGGCGTACAAACAAACCGTCCGAAAAAAAAAAATGGATTAAAAAAATAATACGTAAACACTTCCAAAATAAAAAAATATTCACAAGCAGTTTTTGTATGCCAAATGTTACATTTAAAAACGCGTGCAAAGAAACTCTGTCCGAAAGTCAGTTCCATTTCTCAGTGTGCCCCGCCCTTAAACTGCACCAACGACACTTCACATTTGAAATTCGTTTGAAATTTTAAATTCTTGACATATTTTGATAATGTTTTTTGCCATCCCGGCTACTGATAACTAGATCTAACATATTATTAGCGTTTAGTATGATAAAACAGGCAAACAATGTCTAAATTAAAGGTAGAAAATATTACGTAAATTTTACCACTGTAGAGGTTGTACAAAGTTTATTTATTTATAGATGATGATGATTACACGACGAACAATACACAGAATGCGGTTTGGATAGGTCTAGGTGCAAGTAGGGCGCCTCGCGACGCAGTCGCGCGCGAACGTGCTATGTCTAAGGGCGTGTAGGGCCGACTGGCGACTTGAGGAGCGGTGGGGGCGCGGGCGGCCGGCGCGTGCTTCGCGTTAGCGCGCGAAACGCGGGATAGACCGCGGAAGATATTCTCGCTACACCACTAAATTAAACCAACCGCCAAATTTTACCACCAAACATTTCATCTCAACAACGCTAAATTTCGTGTTTCATGCTAAAAACTTTATTTCTACGTATTAGTTGTTTACTTACCTTGAATATAAAACAAACACGATAACACTAAGGCACTGGAACTATTAAAATTATACCCTAAACACTTAACACGTCTGCGCAGAAAAATCATTTTGACGTTTCGCAATATTGACAACTTCAACTTTTTTTTTTTTTAATATTTTGGCTTCGTTCGGTATACAGTTTAGTTTATTTTGGTAGGAAATTTAATGGAGAGGCGAAATAAATTTATACAAATAGACCATAGACAGACAGAGACAAGTAAACTTCAAAAACTTACAACGACTGAGGTGCGCGGCGCCCATGTGCCCCTCAGCGGCACACGGGCAATCGAGGCTTCAAGGTCATGTGCCTCTCAGGGGCACACGGGCAATGTAACGGGTATGAACCTTCTCCTCATAATAACGAACACATTTTAAAAAAATTTTGCGAAATCGGTCCAGGCGTTGTTGAGTTATGCGCTTACCAACACATTTTGCGATTCATTTTTATATTATAGATTAAAATAAATCAGTGGCTACAACTAAAAGTCTCATGCCCGGTTTCTGAGGTGCTGTTAGATATCTCTTCATTAATTAATTATTAATTCGAGAAACAGACAACCTTTTTAATTCTTTATTAGAAAGAAAAGAAAGAAAGAAAACATGTTTATTTGGCACACAATGAACATAACAAGTATTAAAACATTAATTCTTCTTTCTGCCCTTGTCCCATCTTATTTGGGGTCGGCGTAATACGTTTTTTTTCTTCCATTCTACCCTGTCACTCGTCATGCTATCATTAACTTCCTTTTCTTTCATATCATTCTTCACGCAATCCATCCATCTTTTCTTTGGCCTCCCTCTCCCTCTCCACCCATCCACATGTATACTCATAACTCTTTTGGTAACATGCATTTCATCCCTCCTCTTTACATGACCATACCAAGACAAACGATTCCCCTTCAGCTTGTCAGTCACTGGCGCCACTTTCAAACTTCCTCTAATATACTCATTTCTCACTTTATCCAATCTTGTCACACCACACATCCATCTCAACATTCTCATCTCCGCTACATGCAATCTTTCTTCATCCGTCTTTTTCACAGCCCAACATTCTGATCCATACAGTATGACAGGCCTTATCACGGACTTGTAGATTTTACCCTTCAACTTGAGAGGCATCCGTGGGTCACAAGTTGTTCCAGTGACCTGTCTCCATTTCATCCATGCTGAATTGATCCGATGTGTTATGTCTCGGTCTACCTCCCCATCTCCTTGGATAAGCGACCCGAGGTACCGAAAGTCGAAGCAGATTGGTATGGGCGTTCCAGCGAGAGCTAAGGGTACAGAACCGGAGAGACCGCCAAAATCGCAGAATAAGTACTCAGTTTTCGTTCTACTTAATTTTAAGCCAACACTCTCCAGTCTATGCCACCACACTTCCAATTTGCTCTGGACCTCTAGGCCACTCTCGGCAACCAGCACAATGTCATCGGCAAACAGCATACACCAGGGAGCCTCTTCCTGGAGGTCCGACGTCAAAGCGTCCATTATCATCAGGAAGAGGTAAGGGCTGAGAGCCGACCCTTGATGTAAGCCGACAGCCACATTGAAGCTGCCAGTGTTGCCCACCGTAGACCGGACTTGGGTACTGCACTGACTGTACACATTGCTCGGATCAACTGCACATACTTTCCAGGCACACCTTTCTCCTTAAGGGCCCACCACAGAACTTCACGAGGTACCCGGTCATATGCCTTTTCGAGGTCAACAAACACCATGTGCAAGTTTTTATGCGCATCTCTGTATTTCTCGCACAGCTGGCGTATGGCAAAAATGGCATATTACTACCTCGACCAGGCATAAAACCGAATTAGTTCTGTGAAATTTCACTCTCTTCTCTCAGTCTCCTTACAATAACTTTCTCCCAGGCTTTCATAGTATGTGACATTAGCTTTATTATTCTGTAGTTGTTGCATTCAAGCACATCACCCTTGTTTTTAAAGATGGGCACCAGGGAACTGTTGCACCAATCATCAGGTATGGCTTCTTCCTGCAACAACTTATTGAAGAACAAAGCTAACCACGTCCATCCATCCACTCGCAGCAATTTCCACACTTCAACTGGTATTCCGTCTCAATTGCCTTACCATTTTTCATTCTATTTACAGCTATTCTGACTTCATCCATGCTAATCATTCTCACTAAACCCATATTCACTGGTTTATGCTCCAGAATCCCATTCCAGTTGTTTTCCTCATTCATCAGTCTTTCAAAATAGTCCTTCCACCTCTCTTTGATTTTTTCATCTTCTGATAGGATCATTCCAGTTTCATCCCGTATACACTTTATCTGACACACATCTCTCGCATTTCTCTCTTGCTCTAGTAAGCCGGTATAGATCTTTTTGGCCTGCCGGACTGTCTAGTGTATCGTATAGCTTGTTTTGCTCTTTTGCTTTCACTATTGCCACGGTTTTTTTGGCTTTTTTCTTTAAAGCATCATATTCCCTTTTTTTTTGTAGACTTTAAACTAACGTTTTCCGGATCTATACACTGCCATTCCTTAAATTTCCTCTTTTTTTCCTTCAAAGCAATCTTATTCCAGCTTTCATTTATACTTCGTTCATTCATGTCTCCCATCTCTATCATTTTATCTACCACTCGCTCTCTGAATTTCTTCGCACATTCACTCTTCTCTATCATATGCCATTTTATATTAGGGGGGCGACGCTCTTTAATTTTTTTGTTCTGTGTCTTAACTACTAAAACCATAACCAGGAGCCTGTGCTGTTTGACTAAGTCTTCTCCTGGTAGCACTTTGCAATCTTTGACGTGCTTTAGCTGATTGCGCCTAACCAGAAAGTAATCGATTTGCGTCTTGTGGTTACCGCTTTTGTATGTGACCAGGTGTTCGTCTCCGTTCTGGAACCAAGTATTGGCTACTGCCAGGTCAAATGCAGTAGCAGATTGCAATAGCGTCTCCCCTGCATTGTTCGAGCTTCCAAAACCCCATCCCCCATGTACTCTTTCATAAACACCTCTCGTTCTTCCCACATGACCATTAAAATCCCCTCCAACAATCAGTTCCTCATGTACAGGGATGGCCATTAAAGCTGTATCATAATCCTCCAAAAATTTCTCTTTCACTGTTTCTTTGCATCCTACTTGTGGTGCATACACATAACTACATTCAACATTACATTCTCTAACAAAATCTTTACAACTATAAGCCTATCATTAATCCTTTGTACTTCCATCACGCTTTCTTTCAATTTGCTGTCTATTACAATCCCTACACCATTTCTTTTACCATCACTTCCACAGTAGTAGAACTTATATCCCTCACCAATTTCTCTCGCTTTTGTCCCTCTCCATTTAGTTTCTTGTAAGCACGCTACATTTATTCGTCTTCTTTTTAATATATCCGCTAACTCTCTTGCCCTTCCAGTCATAGTCCCAACATTCCAACTTGCATACCTCAATCTCGTTTCCCGAGCTTGCTTCTTACGTTGCACCCGCCCGGGGTGGTGCAACAACCCTAGTCCACTTCCCACAGGAGCCGGGTGCTGCTCCTGCGCGTCGCCTGTGGGGTACGCCCTAACTCTATCGCGCATTCCATTTGTACTCAACATATTGCTAAAGGAAATGGCTACTGTTTTACAGTCGGCCGCCTGCCTGACACTAACCCTCCTTGGAAATGCTGTTGCAAGTGGTTTACCCGCCACCGCAAGGACACCTCGAGTGCTCAACAGTACGCACGGTCTCAAAATGTCCTTTAGTCGCCTCTTACGACACCCACGGGAAGAGATGGGATGGTGTTATTCTTTACGTCCGGACACCATACGTAAGTATTAAAACATTAATCCAAACTAATATTATAAATGCGAAAGTAACTCTGTCTGTCTGTCTGTCTGTCTTTGCTTCACGCCTAAACTACTGGACCGATTTGTGTGAAATTTGGTACAGGCATAGTTTGGAACTTGAGAAATGACATAGGATAGTTTTTATCACAAACAATAAAATAAAAAATAATATAAAAAATAAAATTTATTCCGGACATACAGCGCCATCTATTGGTCAAGAGTCGACATCAATTCAGTACTATCTGCCGGAAGTCACTATTCCACGCGAACGAAGTCGCGGGCAAAAGCTAGTATAAAAATAAATATAAAAAATTAAATAAAAACTATCAACAATAATGTGTCTCACGGTAGTGCCAAATAGGTTCAGTTCAGCATTCTGTCAAACAACCGTGGCTGTTGCCTGACCCTGGTTTTCAACTGAACCTTTGAGTGTAGTTGAGTAACGGATGAAAATCGGTTTATGAAATATGTAAAAGTATATGAATGTGTATATATATATGTGTATATATGTGTCGTGGAGAACGATATTGAACTACAGAATCTTTGTTTTGTTAATATTATGGTACCTACCAAAGGGTGTAACGCAGTGGCGTCATTTTTTATACGTCACGAGGCCAGAGTCATGAAAAAAGGGGCAGCGACCCATGATGCGAGCACAGTTTGGCTTGCACTGTTTCAAGAGTCACACCTCTAACATGAAACTGTCGGTTAACCCGTGTATTCGTGATTATTTAGTATAGGTACTTACAACACTATTGTGAATTATAAAAGTGACATTATAACTAATTGTGAACTGTGAAACTGACATTATAAGCCATCTAAATGAACCCTGTACCACTGAATCAAAATGATGACGGTAATATCGCTCAGCCACTCCTGGCGCCGTCATCAGAAGTGGGATCTGAATCTAATTCCCACTGGTGCGCAATGCTTGAAGTGCAAAAAAAAGAAAAAGGAAATTTGATGTGACTAATTGAAATCATTAAAATACCAACAACGGTGTTTGAAATTACGCTGCCAGAATTCAACCCAGAACACCCTGATTCCAGGCCACGCGCTTGGTGTGCCTCCGTGACAGTGATATCGAAACGAATACCTCCTCAAAGGTTCATCGCTCGTCATAGCCCTCAGCAAAGCCCTGAAAAGCAGTGCTTCATCATGGTTATCACAAATATCAAACGCAGGCATGACGTGGGAGCATGTTTGTGATCTATTTCTCGTACTTTATGAGTGATTATTTAATGTGAACAACGGCTAGTCGAAAGAAAGTGAATGTGAACAAATAGCAGCAAGCTATAGCCACGGGAGCAGCACAGGAAGCACGCCATCGACAAGCAGCTCGAGTTATCGCAACGCAGACGCAGGCAGCGCGGTTGCAGAATGCCGCGACGTGTCAATAGTGGTCAAGTATCCGGTGTATGCGGGAAGTTGGAGCAATCTGGTCAGTCGTACAATTCTTATTTTGAATCCGGGGCTGAATGGTCGCTTGTTAAGTAGTAAGTACATCAGTCATAACTTCGAAGGGCCACGTAAGTACGCAATTGTTGTTATTAACAGTGTCGGTTGGTCGGTTAACATAAACCGTAGCGAACAAATCTTATGTGACGTTTTTAAATTATGGTCACGGCTTACGCATTTTATTTCAAGTGGTACCAGACGTTTGCTTGAAATATGCTAAGGGTGGCCGATGGACAGCGACGACGTTGAAATGCTGGGTGACGTCACGGGATTGGCATTTGCGTTCAAGTGCACGCGCTCACCCTGGGTGCAGACAAAAAAATACATCTGTTAACCTCTTGTCGGGGTGCATGGGAGCTTTGGCAAACCCAAAGTTTCCATAGAATATTCAGACATTATTAATAAGTTTTACTAAACATTGTGCAAGACAGACATCCTAATTTGCAATTAGTGTAGTCTTGCTCACGACTCAAGTTTCATCATAACACATCAAACATATCTAGGATTCTGACAGGAATCACTGTACTTATTTTATTACAATCGGAAAACAAACAGTATTAACAACTAACAAAACAATAAATTATGCAATTGTAAACCAATGACATGTTTTCACATTTGATTGTCTATGGAGAGCATAATTGGAGAGATTACAATGATGGTATGCACTTTAACAATACGACACAATTGCAACATTTGGTCTTGCAGGACAAGTTGAAACGGTTGTCGAACCAATGTTTGGTAAGTAAGTAAGATTGAATATACGCGGCTTAGAAGTGAATAAATCAAGTTCAGAAAAGTCAACTAAATCATTGTAGGACTTTGCGCATCTTATAAAGAACGAATTCTGTCCGTAATTTGTGTTGCATCAGGGAACGTTAAGAAAAAGAAAGAGCATTCTAGAGATCTAGTGGGGGTGCCTAAATTAATCTTGGAGAGAAGTTGCGGGGCGTCGATGTAAGATTGTGCTAACTTGACGAGGAAAGAGATATCTGATATATTTCTTCTCTTCCTAAGTGGTAGAAAACGGTACCTTTTATATCTCGACTCGTAATAAAATTATGAACGGGTTTTACATCTATACTGTAGGTATCGCGTAAAGTTTCGCTGGACAGATTCCAATACTGGGATTCCAAACCTGCGAAAAGTACCTATTCATGTGAGCTACGGACGATGGAACCGTACAATATTTTGAGACTTGTAAACTGGGAATAAGATCTTTTTAAGAACCTTAGGGCTTTGTTAGACAGCAAAAGGGTTCATAATACTAATAACTTATTCTTCTTTGATTATTTCATAACTAAAATCGATTGCTTTATGAAATCCTATATCTAAACTGTTGTTTCGTTTTAATGGTATAGATACAAATAGTCAGATAGCGAGACACTAAAGAACAACAGATAGCATTATTTAAAGATAAAGAATTTTCTCGTTTATTTATTGACGGTTTATCACTCAAGTTGCATCCGGTTAGTCAAAAGTTCTGGGACATGCTGGGTTTGTCACTGTGTTTTCCTTCACCGTTTTGGGAGCGGTGGTGGTGCGCCTGGCTGGATTTGAGCCCGCGACCAGCGCCTGGTGGATTGGGCTGTTGCCACTCGGCAACACCACTGCTCTTATTAGACTTGCTAGCTTTGATTGAACGACCTTCTTCTGAGAATATTCATCAACTTAGATAAATCATTGGTCTAGCCTCGTATTGCCGAGGGATTGATAAAAAAAAAACACATCTACTGACCACCGCCAAATTATTTAATTGGAATTTAATCGGAATTTCATTGGATATTCATTGGAAATGTTATTGGAATTTAATTGGATGAGCTTTAACTACTAAATCAGTTTTGCATTTTTTTAACCCGGAATTTCTTATTGAATGACATACCGATGCAAGTGCTGATGTATATAGTGCTATACTTTTCCAAAAGGTCGATAATGAGATATTTGTAACCACGCACCCAGCGTGATCGGAGCTTTTAAATGTAGTGTATTCTTATTTGGAGCCCTGATTCGGGTTATAGTGGATCAAGGTAACTAGCAAAGATTGTGTCCTAGTTTATCGTTTATTTTACCACCACATGATCAAGTCATGCTAACGGGTAAATTGATAGCAGACGATGAGCATATTAAAGGGTATGCTTACATTTTTAGAAACGCAAGATGCTTTGGATGATGAGCCACTTGCTTTGAATCGTCCTATTCACCATGTAAACCACAAAAGTACGAGCCACTAAAAAAAATCGTTAAATGTGTAACTTACGGTGTGACAGCTTGTCATTTAGTTTTTAGATTAACCAAAAAAGATTCGTTATCCGTTTTAAAATAGCATAACGCAATATTGTGCCTCTTAGGAACTCATTAAGTCTGTGTTTTATCGGATACAAACCTGCACTTGTATCCGCCACATGGCGAAAGCAATATTTCATGCTCATTGAGATACCATATTCTTCACGAATTCTAAGAGTCGAAATGACCCAACATAAAATACGGCAGAAAAAAAAAATACAGTGTCACAATGTGGCCGACCCTTACTTATCGAACAAAAAAAGGGATTGTTTTAAAGTTTTCTAAACACAAACAAGGGCCCTTAAACTTATGAGTTACTAGCTTTGCCCGCGCGGCTTCGCTCCCGCTCTTCCCTATTTCAGCCTACTCTACCCTACTATACCCTACCCTACTCTACCCTACTCTACCCTACCCTACTCTACTGTACCCTAATTTTTTTTTTTTTTTTTTTTTTTTCATAAGAACCTTCTCCTTATAATAACGAACACAACAAAAAAAAATTAGCGAAATCGGTCCAGGCGTTGTTGAGTTATGCGCTTACCAACACATTTTGCGATTCATTTTTATATTATAAAAGATGACGGCATAGCTAAACTGTTAAATCTTGTAACTGATTGTGAGACAAAAAATAAGTGTTTGCTAGAGAAGAGAGAAAGCGTAAACGAACATTAAAAAAAAAAAAAGGTTAAGTGGTAAGTACGAAACATCTAAATTTGATAAAGATAAAGCTAAATTAGTAAAGTTTGATATTAATAATTTAGTTTTGATTCATAAGGAAACTAAACTAGACAAAATTGAATCAAAGATAAAAAAGACCTTTTAAAGTCTTTAAAATCTTTGAAACCTTTGAATGGTAACCGAGCCTATGAGTATGTTCACAATCGTATACAAAAGATGCCTCTAAGTAGCGCTCCTACTGAGCTAGATTTATTTGATGTAGAAGACGATGAGGAGTATATCTCCAGAGGAAAGTAGACACATACCATGGCTATTTGGTCGCACTGCATGCACTTATCTGTAGTCGTAACTGCAATTCATGCGTGAGTTGTTCAGGGCGCGATGGGCAGTAAGTGCTGCGGTGTGGGCCTGTGTATTTTTGTGTTGGTCATGTATTGACCTGAAGTTTGGTCGCACTGCGCGCGCTTATCTGTAGTCGTAACTGCAATTCATGCGTGAGTTGTTCAGAGCGCGATGAGCAGTAAGCGGCGCGGCGGGGACCTGTGACTTTGTGTTGGTCATGGGTTGACCTGAAGTTTGGTTGCACTGCACGCGCTTATCTGTAGTCGTAACTGCAATTCATGTGTGAGTTGTTCAGAGCGCGATGAGCAGAAAGTGGTGCGGCGGGAGCCTGTGAATTTATGTGTTGGTCATGTGTTGACCTGAAGTTTGGCCGCACTGCACGTGCTTATCTGTAGTCGTAACTGCAATTCATGCGTGAGTTGTTCAGAGCGCGATGGGCAGTAAGCAGAGCAGCGGGGGCCTGAGTTTCTGAGGAAACTATTTTGTGTTGGTCATGTGATGGCCTGAGAGTCGTGGACTCTATAAGAGAAGTGTTTGTTGCTTGAAGCAATAAGGATACAGGTGGCAAGGTTTGTCACTAGCTGCTGAGACAGCTGGGCCATGAGCGTTGTATGTGATCTAATTGCGTTTTGTATTAGTGTACCTAAATGTTCACTTTTGAAACTTTTTAAGTTTAGAGGTACCTTTTGATACTTTGATTAGATTTGATTCTAACGAATGTTGATATTGAATTATCCATTGCTGATGCACTTGTTCTTGGTCAGGTTGGCCGAGGTTGTACAGTTGCTCCTAACGCGAATTTTGGTTACAGGTGTACACGAGGACGTGTAATTTGTCAGGTTGGCCGTGTCGTGGAGAACGATATTGAACTACAGAATCTTTGTTTTGTTAATATTATGGTACCTACCAAAGGGTGTAACGCAGTGGCGTCATTTTTTATACGTCACGAGGCCAGAGTCATGAAAAAAGGGGCAGCGACCCATGATGCGAGCACAGTTTGGCTTGCACTGTTTCAAGAGTCACACCTCTAACATGAAACTGTCGGTTAACCCGTGTATTCGTGATTATTTAGTATAGGTACTTACTACACTATTGTGAATTATAAAAGTGACATTATAACTAATTGTGAACTGTGAAACTGACATTATAAGCCATTTAAATGAACCCTGTACCACTGAATCAAAATGATGATGGTAATATCGCTCAGCCACTCCTGGCGCCGTCATATGTATATTTTTATGTGTACAAAATTATATGTCGTAAATGTTTAGTGTAAGTTGTTTGAGTATTTAATCAGTACCCAATTAAATAAAACTTTAAATAGGTCCAAGCGTACATGATCTCGAGCCACCGCATCAATACAGCGCACGTTACATAACCCATTATGCTATTAGCATCTGAGCGCGGTAGACGAGTTGCAAACCAGCGAAAAATGTGTTAAAAGAAAAGCAAGTCGACTACGGGTATTTGAAAATAAATAAATAATAATCATAATAAAATCAATCTGTGTAATGTGTGTGCAGTTTAACGTCACGTCTGTAAAGTGAAATGAAAATTGTGAAAATATAGAAAGATATTGATAAAAGGTGCTTATCTACAGTAAAAAGTCTATGTTTTTTCCTTTTGCAGGTGCGGGTCATAATGAGTCAATTATACCACCAAAAAGAATGTTTATTGCAATAAGGAGGATGAACGGCTAGGCAGGCGCCGACACAGGAAAACAAGGCAGCTGAGAGGGAACCGGTGCTCAAGAAATCTCATTCACCCGCACACACACATTGTAGCTACGTATAATCCTTTGCATTATTGTGCAACATATCCCATGGATACCTACAAACCGAAGATAGTTAAATGACTCAATTAGCATACTTATCATATTAATGAAACGTTTAATTGGTCAAATCTAGTTTCCGCTGCGCATCAATCAAATATTGCCGTAAACGTCTTCTAAAAGTACTTATCGTTTTGATAACTCTAATAGGCGGAGGGATGTTGTTCCACACTTTCATTGCTGAATAACGGAAACTGCCTCTAAATGATGCAGTGCTATGGGGATGTGATGAGAGTTGCTGTGAACATTGCCTTCTTCCGCATTCTCGCTTGCTCGCGATCCAACTCAGTTTATTATATAGGTAGTCTTTTTTTTTTTTTTTTTTTTTTTTATGGTGGGAAAAATCATGCATTGACATCCCCCGCCCTTGGGCGGAGCGTGAGATAGTGTCAGACTCTTACTGACTAAAAGACCCACCCCGTTCCTTCTAGCCTTCATACCGGGGCTCGAGCGCCCTTTCGGATAACCCTGGCCCCAGTAGGCTTCGACCCGGCTGGGTCCCTGCTGTTGCTGACAACTCCTTGAGGCGCGTGGGAACAGTGCGCGCCGTCGACGACTTGGGCTTGGTCCGGACGGTTACCGGACGGCCGGACAGCGAGCTACCCATTGCTCACTGTCCGCAAGCCCGCGTCTACGTTGGCCGGAAATCGGGATCAGAATCCCGGCGACGGCGGCGGCGATAACGCCGTTGCCTGATGCGTTCGGCCTCCTCCTTTGCAAGCATTACTGCTTCGCAGAAGTCGGCGACCGCCTGCCACTCCTCCTCGCTCCGGACCATGGCCTCAACCAAGGCCCGGCGCGAGAGGTCTCCGCCGCCGATCGCCCCCACGAGGGCACGGCGATGCTCCGCCCAAGCAGGGCACACCTCGACTGTGTGCTCCACCGTGTCCTCCGGGCGTTCCGCACAGTGGCGACACCCGGGCGTCACTTCCGCATGAATCCGGTGTAGGAAACTCCCGAACGAACCATGTCCGGTGAGGACCTGCGTCATGCGGAAGGTAAGGACGCCGTGAGGCCTTTCCAGCCACGCCTCAAAGAGGGGACTTACCGCCATGATTGTGGCGTGCCCATATATAGGTAGTCTGGTTTCTGAAATTTAATCACACCGAATAGATGGCAGGCCAAGTGAAGCTTACGTCTCGACTTCATTTTGAGGGTAAAATGCTTGTATAGGAACGGTGTTACGTGGCTTCTAGGAGGAATTTTATATTATTAAGTCCTTTGTTTAAAAAGGCATTTGCTTATGTAATTGCAGTTATGTCAGTAAAGTCGGATGACAGCTAAACATCAGATAAAGTTATGAAATAAATAAACATCAATTCAAACATAATAAGTAAAAATATTTGAAACAAAACATACTATTTTAAAACATAAATTTTCTTCTCTCATTTCTCTTAGCCTTAGAGTAAATATTTTGGACGAATACCTTTATTTTAGCCAGTCTTTATTCTTAAGTAAATCTACGTGTTGTTCTTTTAGTTTCTCACATTCATTTCTTTTAGGCGTTTGATGATTTTTTATGTGAAATTTAAAGTATTTTGTAACTACGTCCTTTTGTTCTTTTGTCCAAGGTACCAACGTCCTTTTTTTTCTTTTCGTATTTTGCTTTCGTTACCTAATTGAGACACGGGTTCATTAATAAGTTGTTGAGAATCATTTTGCATACCAGATGGTCCAGCCTGAGATAAGTCATTTAAATTACAATATGTTTGTACGTAATCAGAATTAGCATCTAAAGTAGGTTCAGGTTCAGGATCATAGTCTATAATTTCGTTGTTGTCCACGGGCTCTTCAATTAGCTCTTCATTCAAATCAAACAATATCTTCGAGAGATTTTCCTTTGTAAGCGTCTTTCATCTTGCATAAGAATGAGAAGCTTTGATATCTTAGCAGTTTGGTATACGTCATATGGCAACCTGTAAGACTTTTTATGTACTTCATTAGTATGGCCCATGAATGTATGCTATATAATATAGCTGCTCCATATCATTTTCAGACATGCTGAAAATTTGTGATAAGGTGGCTAAATGTTTTCTTAGCCTTGTAGAGGATATTGCTTTAGGCTGTTTGGCCCCTGATAATTTGGCATGCTTTTCCAAAACTTTGTAGCCATAAATTGTATTGTTAAATCCGGGATTACCAAACAAAAATTGATTTGGTCTCGAAGCAAAAAAAAAATTATTAAACAGAACTGGTACTCCGCGGCCGCGTTTACCTCTAATGACAACACGTTTAAATTTCTTTACCAGAATCCTTTCTGAGGCAGTAAGCGCACGATCAAACTCTTCATACTTATCTATCATTATTGTCGCTTTCTAAATAATCGTGCACTGTAGTTCTTTGAAGTTCTCCAGGTCTGCGCCTATTTAATAATAAAACCCTACAATACACAGTCTCTAAAAGTTGTGTAAATGTTTCAGATTTTTTATTTAGGTATTCTTTAAGAATTTTTAAATCATTTGCTAAAGGCACAATAGTTATCTTATTCCACTTTTTCTTGTTTAAATCTGTTGCAGCTTGTGTAGACACATCATATTTCCAATTTGATTCAATAAGTTGAATCAAAGTTTTTAAATCGGCTTTTATTTTGCCAGTATCTACTTCCGTGTAAGGCCCTTGCTTTTTTAATGCACACATTATTGCAATATTGCGGCATTGTTTCAAGGTGGTCGACAGATTCATTGCGAACGTAGGTGTCTCATACCTATCTTTTTCTATGTCATAATTTTCCAGTATTTTGGTTTCTTGTACAATGATATCATAATGAATTGGTCTTAAGGCAGAAAAGAAGTCATTAATGGATGGATCAATCTTTTTTAATTGTAGTAATAATTTTGCAAGCTCTCTCATTTTTCTAGATACTACGTTAACGAAATGTTTTTCTCGGTGAGTTTTTAAATATTGTTAGAATGTATTCTAGATGCTCAACGCCATACCGCACAGAACTTAGCTGATTTAATACTTAAAATTTGCAGCGAATGGAATGTCACCGAAAAAGTAGTGTCAGTTACTACTGACAATGCCAATAATGTTCAAGCTGCCATTGCATTATTAAAATGGAAGCAGGTACCGTGTTTAGCTCACACACTACACTTTATTGTTCAAGCAGGTTTATCTGAAATAAAATTAATTCAGAATAAAGTGAAAACCATAGTAGAGCTTTTCCGAAGGAGTGTTTTGGCTAGTGAGCGCCTAACGGCTATGCAAAAGCAGCTAGACGAAAAACAGATAAAAGTCAAACAAGACGTGATAACCCGGTGGTACTCCACGTTCGACATGTTTGAGAGGATTTTGAAGATCAAAAAAAGTGTAATTTCTACCATTGCGACCGATTATCCCCTTTGACTCCCGACGACATACATATTTTGTCCAAATGTCGTGATTTACAGACATTTTAAATCATTCACTGAAATTATGAGTGCAGATGTTACTGTATCGCAAATCATAGTTTTAGCTACTTTGCTCAGAAAAAAGTGTGAGGCAATCATCACTCAAGAAAATATTCTGCAACGTGTAATGGATATGGCCATTCAGTTTATAACCGATTTATCAACCAGATTTAGAAATATAGAGGACAATAAATTATTTGCCGTAAGCACATGGGATCCACGATTCAAGACATGGATTTCCTGAAGACAAAAAAAGTAGCATAGACAACGTAAAAAAATATTTATCAAATATTTCGGCTAAATCTGTTGTATTAAGTATGGATGATCCAGAAAGCGACAATACACAAGCGATACAACAATGTTAGACATACAGCCTTCTATATGGGATAATTTCGATTTGAAGGTTGTAGACGTAGTAAAAAACATTTCTGTATACGGCGACTTCAATTCCTTCTGAAAGAGTTTTTTTCGAAAGAAGGACACGTCGTCACTGACAGGCGCAACCGATTAGATGGACAAAAAGTGCGCCTATTTTTTTTTTTTACATGCTAATATGTAAAGCGTAAAATTCCGGAAAACATTGATTGAAATAGTTCAAAAAAAGACGTGAGAGTCGTTTTTGGTGGGCAAGAAAACTTATTAGCTAGATTGTTTTGATTAAAAAATACTCTTTGACCAATTTCTAAGTGCACAGCAAGATGAAATACTGTAGGAAAATGCTAGTGGATAGGAAACCCGAAAATTCGCCACACTGCCTCTGGACTACTTTTTACTACCTTCCACTTTCATATGTTTTTACTTCATCTTATAAATTATCTAAAGAGACAGTAGCTTGGTCAGACCCTTTATTCACATATTTACAAACATACTCGTATTTAATCGATTTTACCGAGTTACAATATTCCACATTGATGTGAGCGAGAGTTAATGTTCTTAAAAGAACTGGATTAAAAGGGGACTACCCAACGATTGTCGAGCTCTACTCCATTTATGGTCACTGTAAATCCACTATTATCTGGAGGACGTCTCCTGTAGTTTGGATATCCGTCGTTTCCGGTCTGTGTTTCTGTAAGCATCGTTCGAGGATAGCGTTTAGTGCACAGTTGGTCTTTCATACACGGCGAGTTGGTGTTGAAATTTCCACAGGGCCATGTATCATGTTAGATTTGACTATTTCCTATAGCTTTGGATCTAGATTGGGATCAGGTATTTCTGCACAAATTAAATTGTCAATAATTTCAGAAGAAATGTGGCTCTTTAGCCATATTTTATTATTTATTTCTGGTTTTCTCAGGTTAAGGGCCAAGCGCCCGAAAAGTGCCATAAAACAGTGACTTTCTGAGGCCTACTCCTCCGTAACGTCTACGTCAATTGGTTTGAAAAAAATATATGTTTATTATAGATTCATGAACAATAATATCAACATTTGATATTTTCGCGCGATTAATACTTTTGTCAAAAAAAAATATTTTACGAATCTCGATACTTTTCCCTACTCCTTCAAAACGGCTTGGATCTTTAGAAATATTTTTACACAGAAAAATTGGTGGTTAAATATTCTACAAAGTGAACATTTTTTACGTAAATCAATCAATATTTACTAAATAAAAAGAGCAATAATGAGTTCGAATATATATAAAAGTCTGTGCGGGCGCAGGCGGCCAGTCATGCGTTAGCATTCAGACGGGGAGGCTGTGTCGCTCTGCGCTCCGTTCCCGCTATGGAACGACAGCGCGCTATGTATGTGTTGGCGCGAATGTTTACGAAGATTTTGTATTAGTGTGAGTTTATAGGCTAGCGCGCTTGCAGAGGACCCAATATGACACGACTTATAGATTTCGGGTGGCAAATAGTCGCTCCGTGCCGTGTAACTTACCGCGTCACAAAAACATATTACACAAAAGTCGTAACCGTTTTTAATTACAATAAAACTGTTCACTGAAATAAAAAAAGTCATTTAGAAACAATATTATTTTTATAAACTGTACTATGAATTATTAGTATTATGAATTTCAACCGCTCACGTGGATATTTTACCCCGGCCCTATAGATAAAAATAGGTGAAAGTTACTGAAGCAAATAATATTGAAATTAAAGATAAGATTTTTTTTACCGACTTCTAAAAAAACCGGCCAAGTGAGTCGGACTCGCCCATGAAGGGTTCCGTAGCAGCAAGTAACGTAATATAAAAGTTCTTGTAGTTCGTTGTAACTTTGATCGATGTTTTAATAATAGTGTATTTTTTTAGACATATGACGTATTAAAAAAAAAACTAGTAACTACATTTCGTTCAAACCAATTTTCGGTGGTGGTGTTCCCCCCTACTCCAAGTTCTAAAATAAGAGAATGACAAAACTAAAAAAAATATATGATGTACGATGTGTCCATGCGGCCATGCAAACCACCAACGAATATTGGTTTGAACGGGATCTAGTACGTAGTTTTTTAGTACGTCATAAATCTAAAAAAATACACTATTATTAAAACATCGATCAAAGTTACAACGAACTACAAGAACTTTTATATTACGTTACTTGCTACTACGGTACCCTTCATGGGCGAGTCCAACTCGTACTTGGCGGGTTTTTTTTTTTTTGTTTTCATTAACTTAGACGTTTGGTTTTTTTACAGCATCATGCAACCGCAGAATTGTGTATATGGCTTTAATTTCAACTCTATAATTCTATGCTTTCCCGAAATAAAGGGAAACAGATAAAAAGACAGCAACACAATGATCCTATAATATAAAAGTACCGTTTTTTACTTTTGAGGTACGGAACCCTGCCTACTGGGGCCAGGGTTATCCGAAAGGGAGCTCGAGGCCCGGTATGAAGGCTAGAAGGAACGGGGTAGGTCTTTTAGTCAGTAAGAGTCTGACACTATCTCCCGCTCCACCCAAGAGCGGGGGTTGTCATTGGATGATTTTTTCCCACCACAAAAAAAGGTATGGAACCCTTAACATTACAGCAAATCTTTTGGGATTGCTGTAATCGCATGTCTGTTTATTGTTTCACCATTTCATAAGATCACGCCAGATTGCGTTGAAGGGGCCACATACTCGTATGCGTAAAATTCACAATATTATAGTGGTACCCTTATTTCACCAATTATGTTCATATTCAAAGATTTAACTTTTTTAAATCGTTCCATTTCTTTTCGAGCTTATTCGTAACAAACAACAGAATAAAAACAAAAACTGATTTTTACCACATTATAGTTATAGAAGAATCAGATATAACATTTATCATAAATTGTTTTTTGAATTACTTTTGTAATATACACTTTATGTTATGAAATAATCGAAAAACAGCAGTATTTTAATGAATTTACTTTGTATAACCTGTTGTTGTTTTTGTTGTATTGTTTCTTTTTCTACACTTACCTAGGTACATACAAATGATAAAGTTTGAGAATTACACGAAACATAATAAGTATCTATTTAAATTAAAATTAGCCGTGCATCTTAGAAGTTCTGGAGTCGTAGGCAAAATACCACTGAATAGGCACGCCTCTCTGCGTCACTGCGTTATCTTTGAGCGGTAGCGCGTTCGGTCCGGAAAGTCAGTGTGTGCAGGTCTCGCGCGTATGTGTGAGTTCGACGCTCAAGGTCGATCTTGCGCACTATGCGCTTTAAGACGACGCTTCATAAAACTTTTTAACCATTCTATGCCTGCTTCTTTTTTTTTCTTTCCATTTTTGTAGTGCCGTGGCATATTCATACGCTAACGACCTAGCCTGTTTGTAGGTAAGTCCGTAATTCATTTTAGAACTTTTTATTAAATACTCTCTTACCATCCTTTCCTCTTCTCTAGTAAATACTTGTGCGACAGTGTACTTGGATGAGAATACTAAGTCATTTTGAGGTTTTTCTCTTTGTATTTTTTTAATTCTATAAAATAATGCGTTTGATTTAACATCATAAACCGCAGCAGCCTTTCTAAGTTTCATATTTCCATCAACTACTGCCAAAATGGCATTATTAATATCTTCCTCGTTAACATCTTGATCTCGTTTTTTTTTTTTTTTTATAATTGCGCACCATTTTACCTTTAAACAATTTGTTTAAAGGTAAAATGGTGCAAATTAATTTACTTTCAATAAGATTGGCATTATTTACCTATCTAAATTTACTCATATGTTATGATTTTTAAAGAAAATATTCATAAATCGTTCAACTTCCAATAATAAGCGATAGATGGCGCTAGTAGTTACATGAACTTTAGACATTCATTGTAGATATTAAGTAATCATTTATAATATTACACTTTATGGATTTGTTTTGTATAATATATCATATCTGTTAAAATGAAATATTTACTTGCAGTTAATTATTAGATAAACTCTAATGTATATTAGATAGTCAATCTCTTTACTTTGCGCTGATTGGTCGGTCAGTCGACC
Source organism: Mythimna albipuncta (assembly GCA_929112965.1). Taxonomy (NCBI): domain Eukaryota; kingdom Metazoa; phylum Arthropoda; class Insecta; order Lepidoptera; family Noctuidae; genus Mythimna; species Mythimna albipuncta. The sequence continues at coordinate 16,935,125 of OV815979.1, read as the reverse complement.
GAGTTTTTGTGAAAGTGGGTAGTAGCAAAACACGGGGGTTTTTGTAACGATCTTTTGGGACAGAGGCGGTCTGCTTTGAGTTGTTGTACAGAAAACATGTCCGACTAATCTGTGTATTTGTAAATGATTGTTAATAGAACGTAAGTATGAAATTGTGTTTATCAAAGTGAATAAAATATTTATACAATTTATCCTGGAGTGTTTGAATTGTTACAATTCAGAAGTGACACGGACCAGACAAAAAGGTATGGTTGAACAAATATTATAACGTTTATCGAAAAATTTTCAACGCCCACCAATGTTAATTTCTATATCACATAGATACATAGTCGTTAATCTATCAACTATTCACATTAAAACTGTCAGCAGACAAATAATCTCGATATAACCTAAAAAAATTTTTAGTTAATATACATTTTGAGTACTATTTCTTGTATAAGCGTTTGGTCGGGGCTACACTCCGATAACGTTCATCTTAACAGACGTTTAACATGTGTTAGATAAACAAATTGAGAGAGAGAGCCAGAGCTTCACTCTGGTAGCGTTTTGATTTCTTTGTTTTACTTCTCACATCGACAATATATACTGCATAACGATCACGCATTATCTAAATATGACACATTATATAATAACACATGAAATATTCAGGGTAATTGTTAATACATCGTAGCACTGATTTTTAAATCTCTATCTAATGATAAAGTATCGTATTGATTTTAAATATTTTATATCGAGACATGATATGGGTGAACTATGTATGTTCATCGGATTATGTTAGGGGGTGAACTATGTATGTTCATCGGATTATGTTAGGGGGTGAACTATGTCTGTTCATCGGATTATGTTAGGGGATGGACTATGTATGTTCATCGGATTATGTTAAGGGTGGACTATGTACGTTCATCGGATTATGTTAGTGGATGGACTATGTACGTTCATCGGATTATGTTAAGGGTGGACTATGTACGTTCATCGGATTATGTTAAGGGTGGACTATGTATGTTCATCGGATCATGTTAGTGGATGGACTATGTACGTTCATCGGATTATGTTAAGGGTGGACTATGTATGTTCATCGGATTATGTTAAGGGTGGACTATGTATGTTCATCGGATCATGTTAGTGGATGGACTATGTACGTTCATCGGATTATGTTAAGGGTGGACTATGTACGTTCATCGGATTATGTTAAGGGTGGACTATGTATGTTCATCGGATCATGTTAGTGGATGGACTATGTACGTTCATCGGATTATGTTAAGGGTGGACTATGTATGTTCATCGGATCATGTTAAGGGTTGGACTATGTACGTTCATCGGATTATATTAAGGGTGGACTATGTATGTTCATCGGATTATGTTAGGGGGTGAACTATGACCTGTTCACCAGTGTACATATGTGTACGATCTTACTAGAAAGTACACTACCCACTAGTTGTGTGTAGGCGCATCGTTGCCGGTTGATAGTGAGCTATGTATACTTGCTAAATTCTCTTATTCTTAATTATGCCTACAAATATGTGCAGTGATAACAGGAAGAGGTTATGTGTGCCTAAATTGAAGCTAAATGAGCTTGAGATTTATTTATTTTTTTTAGCCAAATGTGCCAAGTATTTTAGACCAGTATCATACTCACCCAAATTTCTTACCGATGGTGACAGGCTCGTGTATTGAATCATTCGATTCCCTGCAAATGTGTGAACTGAATGGTATTGATATGCGCGTCATGTTCGTAATCGAACGTTGACAAGACTAAACACCTCTTATATGCTGGTGATTCATTTTAGTTTCTATATTTCAAATTGGGTTGCTTTTCCTTTCTTTATTTTCATCGAATTCGTATAATGATAAATGATAAATGATGAATGATAAATGAAAAATGATAAATGATAAATGATAAATGATAAATGATTGATGATTGATGATTGATGATTGATGATTGATGATCGATGATTGATGATCGATGATTGATGATTGATGATTGATGATTGATGATTGATGATAGATGATTGATGATTGATGATTGATGATTACTGATTAATGATTAGTGGTTGGTGATTGATGATTGATGGTTGATGGTTGATGATTGATGATTGATGGTTAGTGATTGATGATTAGTGATTGGTGATTGGTGATTAATGGTTAATGATTAATGATTGGTGACTAATGATTAATGATTGATGGTTGATGATTAATGGTTAACGGTTGATGATTGATGATTGATGGTTAATGGTTGGTGATTGATGATTGGTGATTGATGGTTAATGGTTAGTGATTGATGATTAGTGAATGATCAGTGATAGTGCTTTGATGAAGCCAAGTGTGCCTTGATGAAACCAAGCGTGCTTTGATGAAGCCAAGCGTGCCTTGATGAAGCCAAGCGTGCCTAGATGAAGCCATGCGTGCCTTTGATGAAGCTAAGCGTGCCTTTGATGAAGCCAAGCGTGCTTTTGATGAAGCTAAGCGTGCCTTTGATGAAGCCAAGTGGGCCATTTGATTTGGCCAGATGAGCCAATTAAGATTCGGGTTAAGTGTGCCCGGTGCAGATGAAGTTATCCTCAAGAGCGTAAGTAACGTATGAATTTACCTATAGTCTGACTACGTTGGTTTAATGCAGATGTTGTAAATGAATTGAATAATTTATTAAGTTTATTCATATCATTTTTGAACTGTTTATTGGATGAGATTTGAACATTCTGTTATAGTTTTTGAAGATATTATAGGTTTAATTGAATTGAAAGTATATTTTAACACTGGGATTTGATTCTTAAGAGTTTCAAATGAATGATACAAGTACTATTTCCTGTAAATGTTTTAACCACTGATTTTTTTTTATTTTTGAGGACTTGGATTCCGACAGAACTACAGAAGGAAAAATTGCCAGTTTTATTGAACAATAGATAGTTCCTGGTTCAAACAGTACAGGCTTGAAGAAAAATGATGCAAAGAGACGATTTGGAAGGAATAAGACACCACCACGATGCAAGAAGCGAAGAGGTACCCCACGTTGGTCAAAGAGAGTGGTTGATTTTCAAGGAGGAAGGCGTTACAAGTATCGAGGTTTGAACATATCCATTGGAACTTTGTGATACGGGAGTTCTACCACTTCTGTAAATCTTTAGAGTATTTAAGTTTGATTAGAAAGAGTAATTATAATTGATTGGTATTAAGCAAGTAGGATCAGAAACTGACTATAAAATTTGTCTCAAAAGCTTGCTAGTCTTACCAAGAGAAAATAGAAAATTTACGGAACCTTGCCAAGTTTTGTAAGTTAGCATCTCGTGACGAAGTGGTAAACTAAACTAAAATGATTTTATCTAATGAGCAGAATTATGGTCGGTTTCAAGCAGAAATGTTAGCTGGTAAGAATTAAGGTGTAACTTATGTGAATATTATTACGACAAATTAATGCTTATGTACGGATAACATATAAGTAAAAGAGCTGCAGATAGGAGTTTAAACACACGGTATTAATGATAAATCTATTAGGAATTGAGCCAAACCATTAAATTGTAGACGAGGAAATGGATTTATCACACGTTTTCAATTCCTGTAACGTGTGCATACTGTAGCAGAGACTGATTCCATAGATAGAGAACACAATGATATTTATTTTACAAGTAGGATAAAATATATACTATTACATGACCATAACTAGTTCTCGTCGTCCAGACTGAAATCGAAGCCGGTTCCTAAGATGATTATGATACAAGGAATGATTTAAATAGAGCTAAATATTACATCGTTATTTATTCGGTTAAGGGGAAGATGGATTGAAAATCCATACACTAGAGTAGAGGACCAATTTCAGGGTTTCAAACAAAAATGAAGTTTGACGAACAGTGCGATCCGAACTTCATTATTGGAACCTTTACTTGGTACGAAATCACGCACATATGCTGCTAATATTATTTGAGAGATAATTTTAGTACAATTAAGCCCTAAGCCTCTAGCCGAAGGATCACCTTTATTCTAAATGCTTAAGTTTCTGTTTTATATTCAAATCAAATCAAATCAAAAATATTTTTATTTCACATAGGCCTACATGGGCACTTATAAAACGTCAGAAGTTAGTGCACGTTAGTTAGTTAGTGTTATTATGCTTCCAAATAATAAAAGTAATGAACTCTGACTAAACGAGTCGCCACACAACATGTAGCAACATGGTGGCTACAGATTTGTGAGTTTCGTTTAACCGCTGAGAGTGTAAGATCTAGGACGCGTATGTCGATACCTTAAGCCGTAATATCATGTTTTCCACAGAAATTAAGACGAATACTGTTTCTGTTTATAGTATTGAGACGAGAATTGATCTAAATATCAACTTTTCGAATACTTTGACTAGAGACACAATAGAGGGACAATGAGGGGCCGGCGTTTGCTTGGGATTAAATGAATAAGATCTAGATTCCAAATTCTTATAGCTGAACCCTATGAAAAACCTAATGACATGAAGTGAATTCAGTGCGCGTAGATAATGAAGAATACTTTCGAACAAAAAGCTGATCAATTTTACTTTATGCTTACAGTCTCGCATAATTAACATTGACCAATGGTTTTGAGTACCTAATTTAGTGTTGGTTATAAAACATATTTGACAGTAGTTTATTAACTTGAATAATAGTGCAATCATGGATTTCTTTTAGATACCCTACTATCAAGAGCTTTTGCGATAGTCATAGTATTCACCTTGTTTTTAAAGCTGTATATTGTCTAAGTCGAGCGCGGTTTTGCTAAAATGTATAACCACTATTTTAAATCCCCTAGCTAAATAAAATGATTCCTATGACGAACACCAATGAAACATATACTTATGGCGTGTTATTAATTCTGTTAAATGTCCCACTAGACGGACTGCCACAAAACTACGTAAATATGTATCGTAATATTAATCTTTATCGAAATTAAGCATTATGTTATCAAGAGTATTTATGTAGAAGTAAAATTCTTTTTGTTTCATCTCGATCGGATATTTCGTTTAAAAGTTATCACGTGTGTAAGATGTTAAGAGTTGGTACCTATTAATGAGTTATGGGCCATGGAGTTTTTTATCAACGTAAAATCCTGTAATAATCTTTTTCGAAATATATTTGTTGATGATTGTAAGTATAAGATCTTTGAAGAGAAATAAATACATTTATGAACGCGGTAATTTTGGGAAATACTGATTTGATATGAAAACTATTTAAAATATTCAATAGTCCATTTATTAAGGGAGGCAATTATAGGCAATATTTTATCTCGGTATTTCCACGGAAACGAGAAAAACGCGGGTGAAGCCGCGGGGCACAGCTAGTACGTTATAAATTTTAAGATATGAAGTGAGCGCCAATATCTGGGTTAGACTAGCAAAAAGATACTTTCGTTATCAGTAAACTCCTTGATACAGCATACAGCATAAGTAGTTTAATAAAGATTAGTAGATCTGATTGCAATTATGAGGGTAAAATTGAATTTGCCTCATTTTAAAATTCGATTAACTATTCTTCGTGTGATGAATACTGTAAATATATGACGTGACGATAAAGCAAATAATCAAGACTAAGCCGAATGTTATGATTATGAATGTAAGACTCGGTTCCTTGTAGAACTGGAATTAAGTTTCATAATTTTAATGAAAATATCCTATCATGTTAATTGTAGTCGTGCGTCAGGAGATCGCACGATGTCGGATGGCCGAATGTTATGATTTTTAAAGAAAATATTCATAAATCGTTCAACTTCCAATAATAAGCGATAGATGGCGCTAGTAGTTACATGAACTTTAGACATTCATTGTAGATATTAAGTAATCATTTATAATATTACACTTTATGGGTTTGTTTTGTATAATATATCATATCTGTTAAAATGAAATATTTACTTGCAGTTAATTATTAGATAAACTCTAATGTATATTAGATAGTCAATCTCTTTACTTTGCGCTGATTGGTCGGTCAGTCGACCGAGTTTTTGTGAAAGTGGGTAGTAGCAAAACACGGGGGTTTTTGTAACGATCTTTTGGGACAGAGGCGGTCTGCTTTGAGTTGTTGAACAGAAAACATGTCCGACTAATCTGTGTATTTGTAAATGATTGTTAATAGAACGTAAGTATGAAATTGTGTTTATCAAAGTGAATAAAATATTTATACAATTTATCCTGGAGTGTTTGAATTGTTACACATAGTTCAACAACTAACGCTTCCGTACTACACAATTAATAAGGGGCAGATTTGAACATGTTCAAAAGTACCCCGTTGAATTTGTTGCCCCATACCTCCTTTTTAAAGAAATTAATTAATTTTATTCCATAAAAACGTTCGATGAATAAAATGAAACACTTTCACAAAAGCCTATAGTTGTCAGCAACAGCAGGGACCCAGCCGGGTCGAAGCCTACTGGGGCCAGGGTTATCCGAAAGGGCGCTCGAGCCCCGGTATGAAGGCTTGAAGGAACGGGATGGTTTTTTTAGTCAGTAAGAGTCGGACACTATCTCCCGCTCCGCCCAAGAGCGGGGGTTGTCATAAGATGATTTTTCCCAAAATATTATTAGAAAGTTGTTTCGGAAAGTCATTTTTATTGCACTTAAGTTCTCAGAACTTTTGTAATGTAAGTTTTTTATTTCAGCCAAATTTACATCATCAACTATAGGTTTCCATGCCGCTTCTTTTATATCTATGTTTCGGTATTCTTTAATTGATACATTCCAAAAACATGGGTATTGTCGTACAGCTTCTATAAATCGCTCCATTTCAAACCAAAACAACACGTGTTACTCGACTGCCATAACAAACAACAATGCGGTGATGCGAGCGCCAGCCGGCGCGTAGCTGCGGGAGGCGAGAAGCGCGGGGGCAGACAGCGAGCGAGTCCGTTCTGAACTAGTCGGTGCAGGCCTTGCGCAGCGGACTCTTTTCAATTTCTTTTTACTCGCTCAATCCGCCCCGCTCACCACTTTCTGTGTGGAAACGCTATGTAAATTGTAAGAGTAGAAATGAACTCGCTTAGTTCTACTCTTTCTACACGCTCGGCTCTTTCCGTCCAACTATTTGTTGGTGGAAATACAAGTATACAGTTTGCGTTTGCGAGTTTAACGAAGTCATTAATGGGTCCGTTCCGCTCGCGGTGGAAACCGGGCTTAATATTAACTCTCGTCCTCTTCGACAGCTGTCAACTAAAATGTAAACAAAATATGTTTTGTGACTTATATGGCGGGATTGTATTCGACCCCACAGTAACCAAGAAGTATTTGTAGCCGACAACTGTCGAAGAAGGCTGCTGTCTACCTCCCTGCACTCTTCTATGATGAACCCATCAGTTCCCCGCATATGTTCACCAAAATAGGACCGTGCCTGCTTTAATTGATAAGTACCCAAGGATACAAGAATTAATTCATCATATGACAACTGGGGAAAATCATTTAAATTATCATTTTGAACAGTTATTGCTTCAAAATCAGCCCTACGTCTATTATATTGATTGTTCACAATAAAATCACCTAATATGTTATGTCTATTCTATCGGTTATGGGAGGGTGAAATCTATTTATGAGAGCAGCAGCCAACTTAAAATCTTTAAATAAACTTCTTGAGGCTGTATTAAAATAACATTGCCTTAATAATTTAAAATCTCTTTTAAACCTGCCATTTACAACCTCTACCACCCAACGGCAAATGGTGACTGCTCTCGATTTGTTTGCGTCAAGTGTTGACAGCTGTGTTTCACCCTGCGCCATGGTAGCAGGTACGTATGTCCTAAATCCACATTGATTTAATAATGGTAATGAATCTCGGAAGCCCCTATCCAGTATAAATACATCACCATGTTGCAAAAATTCCCGGAGTGGGTTTTCACTTAAAAATTCATGTCTCATTATATCCGAGTCTGACGTGGTTTGTGGTTAAGTTTTGGTATTTATGCAAACTGTATGTTTTTTTTTTATATAAATACCTGTAGGGACACAATGTACATGCTAAGTCAGCAATATTATTATGACGCACGGCTGCGCCCGTGATGCATAGACAATATAATTTAGTCGCGAATAAACCGTAGTCGCAAATAGTCGTTTCAATTAATCTTCACTCCAACACACCGTACCATTCAGTGGAAGTAAAGTCGAACTCTCAGTGAACCTTGACATTACACACACATAAACATTACATAACCCCAAATTGGTGACCCCGATGAACTTTAGTGTTGTTTTTTTTCTCGGTGAGATTAGACTGAGATGGATATGAATCCGCAACAGAGTGTTACACCACGTGCTCAGGACGTGAAAGTGGACAGGTCCGGCGACACCAGCGAAAGGGAGCTGGCAAGCATAACCGTCGCTTCACGAATCCCAGAGTTCTGGGCAGACCAAACGCGACTCTGGTTTGTCCGGTTCGAAGCCGCGGTGGAAAACCAAAAATTGAGCGATGCCGCGAAACAAGATCTCGTGGTAACCAAATTGAGCAAGACGGCTATAGAGCAGGTGAGCGACTTATTGCTCGCTCCACCAGAAACTCGGAAATATCAGACGCTGAAGGAAAGGCTGCTGGAGGTTTTCGAGGAATCGGAGTCAAGGAAACTTCAAAAACTAATTAGCGAAATGGACTTGGGAGATCAGCGACCATCGCATTTGCTACGGCGTATGCGTGAGTTGGCCAGGGAGAGAGTGCCCGACGAGACCCTTAAGTTGATGTGGCAATCACACCTGCCGACTTCGGTGCGAGCTGTACTGACGGTGACGGACTCAAAGAGTTTGGATGTGCTCGCTACGATAGCAGACAAGGTGATGGAAACTGCAGGAGAGAGTTCATCATCGGTAGCTGTAGTCAATGCAGAAAAGGCCCAGAAAAAGCCCGCAGGGAAGATGACTGACGTATCATCGGATATAAGCAAAATCCGAGGGGAGTTGGCGAAGATCAACCTGCGGTTGGCAGGACTGGAGCGTAGCAGAGGCAGAGGACGTCGGGACAGCAGCAGCAGCCGTAGAGCCAGGTCAGCATCGGTTGGCGACAGAAAGAGTGATAAGTGGTTATGTTTCTATCACTACCGTTACAGGGAAAAGGCAACAAAATGTGTAAAACCCTGTAATTGGAGCAACGGAGCGGAGAAGTCAGCGGGAAACTAGAATTAGTGCAGCCGACGGCGGGACGTTGCACAATATACAACCGTCTAATAGTGTGTGATAAGAAAACATGTACGAAATTTTTAATCGATACAGGAGCGAACGTGTCCGTAATTCCTGTAAAGAAAAATCGTTCAACTAGTTATTATAATAGGAATAAGTCTAACTTTACTTTGTATGCTGCTAACGGTACAGTTATAAAAACGTATGGTATACAGACGTTAACTCTAAACTTAGGATTAAGACGACCGTACATTTGGCATTTCATTGTAGCAGATGTGAATCAGCCTATAATAGGCGCGGATTTTTTATTAAAATATAAGTTACTGGTAGATTTAAGCGGTCGACGACTTATAGATGAGGTAACTACTTTAAGCTCAATAGGTTCTATTGTAGAGTGGAGAGAGCCATCCTTAACTACGATTGATAGAACTTGTATTTATGCGGAGATACTAGCGGATTTTCCAGAGATCACTAAACCAGTGTCTTTTAGGGAAGAACCCCCACAGGCGGTGTTTCATCATATTGAAACACATGGACCTCCCGTATTTGCTCGAGCTAGACCATTAGCCCCCGAGAAATACGTCAAGGTCAAGGAGGAGTTTCGGCGCATGCAGGAAATGGGAATATGTATGTAGGCCGTCGAAAAGTCCATGGGCCAGTCCGCTGCATGTGGTACCCAAAAAGGATGGGCAGGTACGTCCTTGTGGTGATTATAGAGCCTTAAATGCTATTACAATTCCAGACAGGTACCCCATCCCACGGATAAATGACTTTACGTATATTTTAAGCAAGAAGTGCATTTTCTCGCGTTTAGACTTAAATAGAGCGTATCACAATATTTTAGTTGCACCAGAGGACATAGCGAAAACAGCAATCACTACTCCTTTTGGTCTATGCGAGTTTACGCGTATGACTTTTGGCCTAAGGAATGCTGCGCAAACTTTTCAGCGATATATGAATAATTCGGTATTGCAAGGTTTAGATGCACAATGCAAAATAGATTCAGAAGGTCAGTCAGACTCTAGTTTTTACTTCTGTTATATAGATGACGTCATCGTAGCCAGTGATTCGTCAGAGCATCATAAATTACATTTAAAGGCGATATTTGAGCGATTAAATCAATTCGGTAGAACCATAAATATGGCGAAATGTTCTTTTGGAAAGGAAAAGCTAGAATTTTTAGGTTACGAGGTCACAACGTCAGGGATCAAACCATTACCAGACAAAGTGCAGGCAATAATCGATTTCCCAAAACCTAAAACAGTAGATCAATTACGGCGATTTTTGGGCATGATAAATTTTTATAGGTCTAGCTTGCCTAGGGCAGCTGAATATCAATATGTGTTAAACAAGTATTTACAGAACAGTAAAAAAAAAGATAAGTCTATCATTAATTGGTCGGCAGAAGCGGACATCGCGTTCGAGAAATGTAAAACTAGCCTTCTGAACGCAACGATGTTGTCGTATCCGATAATGAACGCTGAGCTTGCTATATGGGCAGACGCGTCGAATGACTGTGTAGGTGGCGTGTTACAAGTTAAGGTTGACTCGCACTGGCGCCCGTTAGGATATTTTTCTAGAAAACTTACAGATGCACAACTTAAATATAGCACGTATGACAGGGAACTGTTAGCCATCTATTTGACGGTAGAGCATTTTCGTTATATGGTTGAAGGCAGGTCTTTTACAATTTATACGGACCATAAACCGTTAGTTTACGCGTTTGCGAAAAAACCAAGCGAGAAAGAGACATCTAGACGTGTTAGACAGCTAATGTATATCAGTGAGTTTACGACAAATATTCAGCACATAAGCGGGAGTGATAATTCTGTAGCGGATGCGCTGTCTCGTGTCGAAACTATCACATGTCCGACAACGCTGGATTTCGATGAATTAGCGTTAGCACAACGGACGGACGACGAGCTGACCGCGCTCTTATCGCAAGAACACAAAGTAATGCAATTTAAGCGAATCATATTACCCAACGGTAAAGGTGAGGTGACATGCGAAGTATCTACTAAGAATGCAAGGCCATACCTCCCAATAGGTTTTAGAAAAAGGGCATTTCAGGTGGTGCAAAATTTATGCCATCCTGGAATTCGTACTACTAGGAAATTAGTAACGTCTAAGTATTTTTGGCCGAACATGAACACAGACGTAGGAAAGTGGGCCAAAACCAGTGTTCAATGTCAAAAGTCGAAGGTCATCCGTCATACTGTATCGGGGCTAGGGAAATACGAAAGCAGTGGTAGATTTGAGCATATCCAAGCCGATCTGATTGGGCCCCTGCCAACGTCACCAGATGGGTATAGGTATTGTCTCACAGTGGTAGATAAGGCAACGGGCTGGCCAGAGGCTTTTCCAATCAGAGACATTCATGCTGACACGGTAGCTAAGACGCTGTACGAAGGCTGGATCTCGAGATACGGTTGTCTTGTAAGAGTTACAACAGACCAGGGCAGACAGTTTGAAAGCAGTTTGTTCAATGAATTAATGAAATGTTTAGGAATAAATAGAATAAGGACTACGGCTTATCACCCGCAATCGAACGGCGCTGTTGAGAGACACCATCGAGTGTTAAAAGCAGCACTGATGGCCAGAAGGGATAGTGGCACGTGGGTGGAAGAATTGCAGACAGTTCTGTTAGGGTTACGCGCGACACCGCGGAGCGACACTGGTGTCAGTGCCGCGGAATTGACGTTCGGAAAAACATTACGTTTACCCGGTGACTTTTATGAAGGCCACAGTATAAACATTAGCGATTCAAACGAATATGTTAGTAAGATAAGAAAAACTATTGAAAACCTCAGGCCAAGACCGATTAAACAAAGGGACGCGAGGACTATCTTTGTTCATTCAGATTTAAAAACGTGTTCTCATGTGTTTGTGAGAGTAGATCTGGTTAAAAGATCCTTACAGCCTCCTTACGATGGTCCATATCAGGTTTTAGAAAGAAAAGAGAAATATTTCTTATTACAAATAGCGGATAAGCGAGTTAGAGTTTCAATTGATAGGTTAAAACCAGCATACGTAGCTAACGAAGGAACCTCTCCACTAAAACCACAGGATAAAAAGTGTATTGTAACTCAACCTACTGATAAATTGTGTAGAGATAAGACTAGTACTAAGCGTGTAACTTACACCACTCACAGTGGTAGAACAGTTAGAAAGCCGATAAGGTTTACAAAATAAAAATATGTTTTGTGACCAATGGTGCAGTGAATCGTTATGCTACAGGTTCGAATCCAATTTTAAATAAGTATTGTAATATGTATTTAGACACGTAAGAATAATACTAGGTATAAGGTATACATTTGTCAACTAACATGTAAGTGACACTTAAATTGTTTTGCATACAAACAATTTTAATGCATTTAGTAATAAGTAATAAAATTATAATGTCTTGTTTGCATTTAAAAAGTTGTTGTTTTAGGTCAACGAAATGAATAACTAGCATAGAGCCTAGCTGATTGTTACTAAATGTAATTAGTCATAGTCATAGTCATTTATTCATTAACAATAAATTGTATCTGAAATTACAAACAGTTAAATATTACAACAACACACAATTAATTTGTTCATTGCGTGAATACGATCATAAGTATCATAGTTATTCAGAACTAAACATCTCTGTAGTTGATTTAGTAAAAGTCACTAAAATGGGCTATAGTCAAAGCAAACCACAACAAAACAATGTCGCCATCGCACAAACAGTGTCAAATGAGATGATCGGACAAAAAGTCAGCTCTTTGGAAATAATAGTAATTGTGTGTGCTGTTTTCATGGGAATATTGACCCTATGGTTCATCAGAAGCCAATGTAAGAAACGGGTGCGGGACTGGTTTCAGAAAGAAGCAGTCGTAGCTGGGTGGAGTCCGCTCGTGGTAAAAGTACAAACAGTGCAGCCACCGACTGTACCCCGTCACTCAGAGGCATATTAGGATTGAGTGTTATGTGTTTCTAGACGTAGTACAGTGTTATATGTGTAATTGTTGATTGTACCCATATAATATTTGACAGGCCTGTTGGTCTAGTGGTTAGTGACCCTGACTGCTATACCGGAGGTCGTGGGTTCGATTCCCACCCAGAACCAATGTTTGTGTGATGAGCTCAATCATTTGTTCTGTGTCTGGGTGTAATTTATCTATAATATGTATGTATTTAGAAATATATAAGTATGTTTATCAGTTGTCTAGTACCCATAACACAAGCTCTGCTTAGCTTGGGACTAGACGGCACTGTGTGATAGTTGTGGAATATTATATTATTATTATATTATATTAATGGAATTGTGTTAAGGAATGATGATGTTGGATTGGATTTGTAAAAAAAATGCGATTAATTAATTAATTTTATTTTATTTGTTAACATTGTTTAACATTATGTTGTATGTGTATACTCAGTGTAAGTACTTTCTTTTTTTAAGAAGGGGGCTACTGTAGGGACACAATGTACATGCTAAGTCAGCAATATTATTATGACGCACGGCTGCGCCCGTGATGCATAGACAATATAATTTAGTCGCGAATAAACCGTAGTCGCAAATAGTCGTTTCAATTAATCTTCACTCCAACACACCGTACCATTCAGTGGAAGTAAAGTCGAACTCTCAGTGAACCTTGACATTACACACACATAAACATTACATAACCCCAAATACCTAATTAGAACTTTTTTCTACATAGCAGTATGTTCCGTCAAATATAGCAATGGGCCTAGAATCTCCTTTATATAAAGCACTAGGTATGGCTAAGTTTCTTTCTTTAATTAGTTCCCTAGTGATGTGTTCTAATCTTAAATGCCGGGGCACAAAATGTTCAGTAAATATCTCACGGGCTTGACACAGCCACTTGCTTAGAGTTTTCTTAGATATTTTAAATAATGTTGCCAATCTTTCATTAGAGTCCCCAGTTCTTTATTTCATAAGATAGGCTGCTAGCACTGAAGAACTGTTGCGTATTTCTAACAATTGCGGCACCTCATCAAATATTTGACGAAACTGAGTTTTAGTCAATCCAACCCAGGTATGCACAACATGGTCTTCCATATCATCAATATTTCCAAAGTTCAATAAGCTTTCTTTAGGGGACTCTTTTAATGTCATCATATCTTGGATATGTCTCGCAGTAAATGTTTGTAAGTAATTACTTCTTAAACTATCAAGGAAATTCCATGCCTCAATAACTAAATGTGTATCACAAAGACGATTATTTTGTGGCACATAATATTTATGCTCATTAAGTAACATTTTTCTTGTTGCTAGAGGAACTCTGTAACGTTCAGTTCTCTGACAACCTTCTATGAAGCAATGTCGCTCCGATTCAATTGCTTGCATGTAATCTGGCAATAAAATTGTTGATTCAGGGTTCTGCCTTCCTGGTTCCACAATTGGGACAACTGGTGAATGTGGTTGCACCGAGGGATCATGTACATCATTACCGTGACTTTCTTCTGGTTGAATGGAAACATTTGCAGGTTCACGTAGACTGTTGTCCTGATTTCCATCCAATTGTCCAACAGAAACGCCAACTGACGATTGGGCTTGTGGCGGGTTACTCTGTGAGGAAGTTGAGGGACCGGTTCTCATATTAACAGCAGCTCTGTCTGCTAATATCCAACAAGAGTGGCATATACGATTTGCCTCAACCACCTATAAAAAAAGTAAAATTAAATCCACAATTATAATGTAAGTACCTACTGATCAGATCAGATATAAGTACATTTATTTATTCATATTCAATAATGATACACTAAAAATAACAATGTTGAGATTAGAATTTCATACAAAAGCGAGCTTTACTCAGAACTAAGTTCTATATCAGGAAACCTTAGAGGGACAGAGAGATTTGATGTCATACATTAATATAATAATATAGTGAAAATCATTATATTTAGTGTCAATTTATAAATTAAGTCCCAGATACTCCCTCAGAGATAAATTTAAAGAAATTAATGTAATGACTGTGCCTTCACAGTATATTTACGAGAATATTTTGTATGCCCATAAAAATATAGACATGATTAAAAAATACAGTAATATTCATAATTTTAATACAAGAAACAAACATAAATTTGTAGTTCCTGCAACCAGGCTCAAAAAAATAGGGGGCTCATTTAGATGCCAATGTATACACTTCTATAATAAGCTTCCTAGTCATATTCAACAACTAAGCCTTAATAAGTTCAAATCATTTGTAAAACGTAAACTTTGTCAAAAGGCTTTTTACACTGTAAAGGACTATATTCAGCACGAGAAGGCTTGGGATTGACCTGCTCCAGTACCTACTATAACTGTTGATATTTTTGTTTTTATCTTCTTTTTGTATTTTTTTTTAATTATTTTTATTTTCAAATGCGCTTTTTCTTTTATTTAATTTTTTACAATTTGACATTGCGATTATTTTTATTTTATTTTACAAATTGACGTATATATATATTAAGTACTTACAAGTATTTTTTTTTCTTTGACATAAATATTTACTTTGCTAAATATTTTGTAAACTATTAATTTCCCTAGATTATTGTAAATGTGAGGACTATGTTGCTTTTTCTTTGCTATTCAGTAATTTTAACGTTTGTCTGGCAATTTGAGTATTTTCTGTGGCCTACCCAAATGTCCTTTCTTTGGTATTGTTCGTCAAGTCGTTGAGCTCTTTAGTAGTCCTAAGTTGAGCTTTCGAATACTGACAAATGCTTACACTGATTGGACAGGTCCACTCAAATCTGTATGGTTCTTTCTTCAAAAGACCATCTCAGACAAATCTGCATGGTTCTCATGTGATTTGACCATTACATATTTACTGTATGGACTTTAAAAGAAACTGACCCCTGAGTTTGTTTCGGTGTTTCTTCTCAGGGTAGTCAGATAGGAAACACCAGCTTCATCTAGCATAAACTGACGGAAAAAAAAAAATGACGTGTAAAAGTGTTTTTTAAACCTATTTACAAAATAAATAGCATTTATCATTTAATAATTATTAAAACGCACACTTTCGGTTAACGACATTTATTGGAATGAAAGCAGGGTTCCAACATACAAAATATTTAACGGTGTTGCTAGTACTTGTATATATTTTGTTATGGAATAATTAATATTATAATACCCCTTCTTAACAAAATATTTGGAAATTAAAGATATAGCAATTCTTAAATTAAACTTAAACTTAAGTAGGGACAAGACCTATTATTTTTATAAATTTATAATGCTTGCTGGATAACAATCCTTTAGTAAATAAATCCGCAGGCATGTCATGTGTTGATACATATTTAACTTCAATTGAATTGCACTTTATGGCATCTTTTACATAATGGTAACGAACATCTATATGTTTCGTTCTGTTTAGTGATTGATGATTAGTAGCTAATTTTAAAGCACTTTGGTTGTCACAATGCAACATAACAACATTTAATTTACTTGTAATCTCATATATCAAACTTCTTAAATATACAGCCTCTCTGGCTGCCTCTGACAATGCTACATACTCAGCTTCTGTACTTGACAGAGAAACTGTCTTCTGCTTTCTGCTCTGCCAGGATATCACAGAACCACACATAGTAAAGCAGAAACCAGAATATGACTTTCTGTCCAACATATCACTAGCCCAATCGGCATCTACAAAACCCTTTAGCTCTAAGCTACCTTTACTATATTTTAAAGAATAATGTTTAGTTTTTTGTAAATACTTTAACACCCTTTTAGCATGGTTATAGTGAGTTTCATTATGACAATTATTAAATTGACTTAGGTAACTAATAGAATATGCTATGTCAGGCCTAGACATGACAGCTAAGTACATTAAACTCCCTAAAAGTCTTTGATAAGGTACATTTGTTACACATTTTTTAGCCTTTTCAAGATTTAACTTACATTCTATAGGAGTATCTATAGACCCACAATTGAACATTCCAAATTTAAACAATAATTGTTCAATATATTGTTGTTGATCTATTGTTATAGTATTAGATCTTTTATCTATATTGATTCTCATACCTAAATAGCGTTTGACACAACCTAGGTCCTTTATTTTAAATTCTGAACTTAACACAGTCTTCAAGTTTTCAGTCTCATTCTTACATGTAGAAAATATCAAAAAATCATCGACATATATAGCTATTATTAACTTTACACCATCATTATATTTTGTAAATAAACACTGTTCAATATTGCTAATTTTAAAACCCAATTTACATAAACAATCTTTAACTCTTTCGTACCACATTAAAGATGATTGTTTAAGCCCATAAATAGCCTTTTTGAGTTTTAGAACTTTCCCTTTATCTTTGCATTCAAAACCTACTGGAATAGACATACAAATATTCTCTTTTAAGTGTTCATTTAAAAATGCAGTAGTGACATCTAGGTGTGTTATATCCATACTCCATTGTACACTGATGGCAAATAACATCCTCAAGGTTGAATGTCTTATGACAGGCGAAAAAGTGTCCACATAATCAATTCCACTTCGTTGTGAAAAACTTTTGGCCACAAGCCGTGCACGATATCTCACTTTGTTATGAACATCTAACTTTTTATTCAAAACCCACTTACTTTGCACTATTGGAGTATCACCTGGTACATCAATGAGCTCCCATGCGTCATTGTACTCAAATGACTCTAGCTCCTCACGCATGGCCTGCTTCCACTGTTCAGCTTCTGGTCCATTCACTGCATCTGAGAAGTCAATCTCCTCGGCCCCTGGTAAGTTATTTGAAACACACAAGTTTGTATAACCAAAACGAGTTGGTGGTCTTCGCACTCTCTTATTTCCCACTACTTCACTTGGTGGAATTTGAAGCTCACTTGAGGAAATATCTGTTGATATAATAGAATCAGTTGAAGTTTCATCACTAGTCTCTGGATCCAGGTATGCTGATGAATCAGAGCTTGGACTGGCAAGAGATTCATTGACAGTAAAATCCCCCACTGAATCTCTGCCCTCTTCACTTGGTTCCTGCACATCCTGTGTTGTTTCGGTCTCTGCCCTCTGTTCCAAGTTATTTTCTTCATTCTGTTCATTCTGAACCCATATAGCGTTTTCTTCTGGATTTTCAATTCCTTGTTTTCCCTCCATCACTATTATATCTCTTTTCACTGTAATAGTATTTTTCTTTGAATCATACACCCGATATCCTTTGACATTCTCTGAATATCCAACCAATATATATTGTTCTGCCTTTTTATCCCATTTCAACCTCCGTTCTTTGGGAATGTGTACCATCACAAGGCTTCCAAAGAGACGTAAGTGACTCAAATCTGGTTTCCTTTGATACCAAATTTCATATGGTGTTTTTGTTTTCAAGCTTGCTGTTACAGATCTGTTTTTTAGGTACACTGCAGTATTTGCCGCTTCTGCCCAAAATTTCTTATGTAGTTTTGCATCAAACAATAAGCATCTAGCCTTTTCTATTACAGTTCTATTTGCTTGTTCACAGACACCATTCTGTTCTGGAGTATATGCTGTTGTCTTTTGATGTATTATTCCTTCATTGGTTAAAAATAGTTTTCCATCACTCTATTACAGAGCTCACCTCCGTTATCAGTACGTAGAATCTGTATTTTCTTGTTTTGTTGGTTTTCAACCATGGCTTTAAATTTCTGGAACACTTCATTTTTCTGTTTAAGAAAGTAAATGAATGTCATTCGACTGTAGTCGTCCACAAAAAGCAGAAAATATTGTGAACCTCCAATAGACTTGGTTTCCATAGCACCACATAAATCTGCATGAACTATTTGTAGTGTTTTCATGCTTTTATGTTCACTATGCGTGAATGGCCGTCTCATTTGTTTGCCCTCACGACAGGTGACACAGTTCTCTTTCTTTGTGTCACTAGGAGCAGAAAATGTCACTCCTTCTACTATTCCATTTCTCATCTTATTCAAATCACTGCTGTTAATGTGAGCCAGGCGCCTGTGCCATAGCTCTGCACTTGCCAATGCTGGTGCTGTCAACATACAATCTGCTGTTTTTATATTTAGCTTGTATACACCATTGGTTAAACTTGCCGTAGCTACTAGCTGATCCTTTTCATTTCTAATGTAGCAATTGTTTTGTTCAAACTCAACTTTGTTGCCATTCTTTATGAGTTCGCTTACAGACAACAAATTTGTTGTTAACTTAGGAATACACAATACGCTCTTGACAGTGATGTCATAATTGCGATCCGTGGTTACTTGAATATCTCCAGAACATAATACAGGCACCTTTGTATTGTCGGCAACCGTTATTTCTGGTAAATTTGGTGTAAAGTTTTCATTGATTAACCATTCTTTATTTGATGTCATGTGTGCACTTGCACCAGAATCTATATACCACTCGCTTTTATTATACTGTCCGTTTAGAAACACTACACTGAACGCGTTGGATTGTTTATTTTTTTGCGACAATGGACACTGATTTCTAAAATGCCCGATTTCTTTACATTTATAGCACGTAATTTCTTTTTTAGACGCCATTTTTGATGTTTGTGATTGCCGTGACTGCGGATCAGTGTTGCCATTTTGTTTTTTGTACCGCATCTTCGAATTTGATTAATTCGCAGCGAATGCAGCGCCACTAGTATCCAAATTTTTGTGATTTGAAGAAACTTCCAAATCGATCAATTTCGATTTTATTGCATCTGTGGTAATTTGTATTCCCGAATGTTCGATTGCCATGATCATTGGAGAATATTTTTCCGGCAAACCTGCTAATAATAATGATCCTATCCAATCTTCTGTAATTGCAAACCCTGTTCCTTTTAATCTTTGAGCTGTCTCGACAACTTGCGTCACATAATTAGTCATTGACTCACAACTTTCTTGTCTGATTGAAATTAGATGACGGTTTTTTTAATATACATTTCAACTAGTTAACTGCTGGGAAGGAGAAGGCGACTTCTGGGAGTCGCCTTCTCCTTTTAACTCGATTCGCAGGCAGGATGGTGACTTGAACTTGATCATTTACAGAACATTCTGGTTTCAACATTACAGACACTCACTTGTTCTGGTAAGTAATTTGATGGAATATTTTCACTATCATTGATTATATCTTTGATAGGTTCAAGATATTCAATTGTATCTTGTTTTTCAAAATTGAGACGCCGTTATTTTGTCTGAATGTCTATCTGATTTATATTTGTCGATAATTATGATTTGGTGGAGTTGCATTGTACCGGGAACAGCCCGTGTTCCTTCGGGGATGAGAGTTTTCATATTTTTGACATCATCGGCAGACACTATAAAATGTTTTAAGAGTATATCAGTATGTATCAGTTGCGTTAGTAATATCTTCGCCATATAATATTCTTTTATCCAATTGTCTTTTCACAGACCCCCAACGCCATCAGCTAAACTTTTACCATGCCCCGCCTCCGAAAATAACCAAGAAGTATCAGTTAATTCTAATTTCTTCGTGAAATAGTTTAGGAGAAAGAAATTATTCTTTTGTCGGTATTGACTACTTGGCCCATCTGAAAAAAAAAAAAAAAAAAATTTCATATCAGGATTTATTTGTTTTGCCTCTTTGATAACTGGTATAAGGCGTCCCCAGATGGAATGGGGCTCATGGCAGTTATCATCAGATATAGTCACAAATGAAGTACTGCATTCCTTTCCAAAAATTACTCCAGTGTGCAAAGTTATGGAATTTTTGGACGCTCCGTAACGATGCATCGTTACGGAGCGACCGCTCTGCTCGGTTTTCCGGCTAGACTGCTGTCAAAAATCACATGTCATATCATGGCGGCTGTCTATGGGCTAAGAATGTTGCCATTTGTTAAATTAGGTAATATTTTTCATTAAAACTTGTTCAAACCCGTAGTGACGTATTGCGAAATTTCCGCGCGAACGATTTTTAAAGACGGTAAATAATGTGTTTATTTTAATTTTAAACTCTAAATCACCTATCATTAAGTTTAATTATAATATATTGGACATATGATCTTTTAAAATAACAATCGTATCAATATTATAGAGAAGAATAACATTACAAATTTGCTGCATTTAAATCTGCATAGGTGGTGACGACACTTGAGATTGGGCATGTTTTTATTTTTCATTTAATATTTTTTAAATCTAATTTAGGATTTGCAGTTATTATAAATGATTTTTGTTTTTAGATTAATATAAAACATTTCAATTTATTTTTAAAAACACATTGTATTGAAGCAATGCTTCTCCGATAAACAAGTTAAAAGTCTTAAGACACGGAATTTCCTTGGAAACAACATTTGTGAAATCCGCCCTTATACCTACATGGATGGTTTTATTTTGGTCATATTATAAATTTTGTAGGTATAGTACAGCATCTACAAAACTCCCACCCTTCATAGCTTCCTAGTGTTGTGGCTGGGAAGAAGAAACAGTGCTGTCACATATTTGAAAAATAAATTGAATCTGAATAGTAGACCGTATATACATATATTTTCTGAAGAAATACAATGTAAACAATATGAGATAGGTATCAAAGAGAATCTGCTGCTAAATCAGTCATGATAATATAGTTTGTAGTGTATGTAGGATGCGTGAAAGGAACGTACGAATGATGTGTAGAACGAAGCGTAAGAGAGAGAGAGAGAGAGGAAGAATATGAAGGTGACAGAGGGGAAGATGGCGAGTTGAAGTTGGAACAGGAGTGACAGGCGATAGGACGCAGAAAATCTATTTTTTATTAAGAAGCTTTGAAGACATTAAACAAGAAACGCAGACATCACGTTTTTTTATTTATTTTCCAAGGTCGCAACCCATATACACTACATTTTTGGGGGCTCGTCCGGGATCGCGACCACATGGAAAAACAGTTGAAGGCGAGGGCGAAAGACGAAAGGCGTAATTATAGTAAGACGGAAGACGAAATACTCAATTATACGATGTCGGAGTTTGAAATGACAAAATTCAGCGGCGAAGACCTCACCTACACGTCGGAAAAATGGGCTCAGGATCTTGAAGATAATGCTGAGATATTTGGTTGGTCACCTCACCAACGACTGATCATAGCCCGTAGGTCGTTGACAGGGACCGCGGGGCTGTGGTTAAAAACCGAAAAGGTTCACAAGACGTACGAGGATCTGAAAGCAGCTGTCCTAAAGGAATTTCCTGATGCTGTAAACAGCAAAGAGATGCATGAAATGATGGCGGCACGCAAGAAGCGCAGAGATGAGTCGTGCTATCAGTATATGCTGATAATGAAGGAGATGGGAAAACGCGCCAAGTTTCCCGATTACGTCGCTATCGAGTACATTATAGATGGCATTACGGATCTAGAAATTAACAAGATAGTATTGTATGGAGCGGTGACCTATCCGGTGCTAAAAGAAAAGCTGGCCTTGTATGAAACCCTCAAGAAAAGAACGGCAAGGCAGAACGCTGAACGACCAGTTAGGCGGGCTGCGGACTCGTCGAGCAATGAAAATGTATCAGAAACGGCTCATCATTGCTACAATTGTGGTGAAAAAGATCATCGAGCGAAAGCATGCCGTAATGGTTTGAAGTGTTTTAAGTGTAATGAATTTGGCCATATTAGCACAAAATGTACGAATCCGAGCGGAGGAAGCAGCGGAAATTCAATGGCCACCAAGACGTCGTCGGCAAAACAGATGTCATCAGAAAAGGAGCGATCATACCCGTCGATAAAACAGGTCGAATCGGATACGAGAAAACATTCGGCTATGTTCGGAGGTACGTCGACAACCAACGACAGCGCGGTATTGGGCGACCATGTCAAAAGTTTCAAGACGGAGAACATGACGGAAGATGTCACGCAAGACGTAAACAAACATGGTGACCGGCTATTGAACAATAACAAAGCGGTAAAACTAGTGAAAATAGGCGATAAAACAATAAGTGCGTTAGTAGATACAGGCAGTGACGTAAACTTAATTTCTGAGGACTTGTGGTGTGAATTAAATGTACCGTGTCACTTCGATAATGTGGTCTTGGCGGGGCTAGGACTTTCTAAAGTAAGAGCGCGGGGAAAAATATTTGTTTGTATAGAGATCGATGAAAAGTGCTATTCAGATGTAATTTTTCACGTTGTGCCTAAAGGGTCAATGCCCTATATGTTAATAATAGGTCAAGAATTCCTACAAAATGTTGTGATGGTAGTTCATGAGGGTGCTGTGTTGTTGATGACACAAGATGATGAATGGTTGTCGCGCGTGAATTGTTGTGTGAATTCCATCGATATTGCAGGTCACATTTCTAACGCGGATTTAAAGATGGAGGTTATGCGGCTAGTGGAAGAGTACAAGCCCATTCGGATGAAAGAAGCTCCGATTGAGATGAAAATAGTGTTAAAAGACGATGTGCCAATATCTCAGCGACCCCGGAGAATATCACATATGGAACAAAGATTAGTCGAAGAGCAGGTAGACGAGTGGTTACAAAAGGGAATAGTGCAAGTTAGTTTTTCTGAGTACTCTAGTCCATTAGTATTGGTCAAGAAAAAGGATGGCTCAACACGGATTTGTGTTGATTACCGTTTATTAAATAAAAAGGTAGTGAAAGATGAATTTCCATTACCCATCATTGATGACCTGATAGACAAGCTGAAAGACGCGATGGTATTTAGTGTATTAGATCTTAAAAATGGTTTCTTTCACTTGAGAATAAGCAAGGAGTCTGTGCCTTATACATCTTTTGTTACTCATCACGGACAGTTTGAGTTCTTACGTGCACCTTTTGGTCTGTCCATTTCACCTAAATATTTCATGAGGTTTGTAACAATTATTTTCAGGGAGTTGATAGCAAAAGGTATTATGTTAATATTTGTTGATGATATTGTTATCCCAGCTGATTCGGAGAACCAGGCACTGGAAAGACTGAGGCAAGTTTTAGAGGTAGCATCACAGAATGGACTTGAGATGAACTGGAAAAAGGCGAAACTTATCAGACGTGAGATAGAATATTTGGGTCATTTAATCAAGGAAGGTGAGGTGAAGCCGAGTCCAGAGAAAGTTGAGGCAGTTGCTAGGTATCCAGAGCCCAAGAATGTTAAACAGATTATGGGTTTTATTGGTTTAACATCTTATTTCAGGAAATATATAAGAGATTATGCTAAGATCGCTCGACCACTTACAGAACTGCTGAAGAAAGAAGTACCATTTATATTTAATGATGAGCAACGGATTGCTTTCAATACATTGAAGCAAAAGCTGACAAGTGATCCAGTATTGAAGATATACAATCCTAATTTGCAGACGGAACTACACACTGATGCGTCGAGTCAGGCGTTGGCTGCAATACTTTTGCAATTGCACCCAGACGGTGAGTTACATCCAGTGCATTACATGAGTCACAAGACGAATGAGGCTGAAAGCCGATATTCAAGTTATGAGCTGGAAGCACTTGCAGTTGTTCAAGCGGTTAAGAAGTTTAGGCATTACTTGTATGGAATACAAGGTAAGGTCTTTGAAAAAGTTATGCTCAATCAAATGCTTATCCATTTTAACATCAATAAGATCTTACACGAACAGCAGTATGGTTTCACCAAAGGACGTTGTACGACTGACGCTGGTGTCACCTTATTAAAACACATATTTGCAGCATGGGAGGAAGCCCAAGATGCTATTGGAATTTTCTGTGACCTCTCAAAGGCTTTTGATTGTGTCAATCATGAAACCTTACTTTTAAAGCTAGAACATTACGGATTAGGTAAACTTGCACTAAGCTTAGTGAAATCCTATTTAAATGACAGGCAACAGCAAGTTCAAATAAATGGTGTCAATTCACAGGGCTTAGAAGTCAAAATGGGTGTACCACAAGGCTCTATATTGGGTCCTTTCCTCTTTCTAGTGTATATTAATGATCTACCGCATTTATTGAAAAAACAACCACATGTAGTATTGTTTGCTGACGATACTTCCTTAATATTTAAGATAAATAGACGCTCCACACATCTTGATGACGTAAACTACATTCTGCAGCAGGTCCAAAACTGGTTTACTGTCAATAATTTAGTATTAATTCATTAAACCCCAAGCGAACGCCGGCGTTCGCGCACCTATTGTCTTTCAATTGTGTCTGTAATTATCACGATTGAATGGTTAAACGGGAAAAAAACAAAGTGCATAAGATTTGCGTTACCGAATGTTAAAAGTAATGATTTGGAAATAGTATTGAACAGGGAGAAACTTGAATTCGTAGAAAACACGGTTTTCCTGGGAATCACGCTCGACTCGAGGCTACAATGGGGTCCTCATTTAACATCTCTGGCAGGACGGCTTAGCTCAGCAGCATATGCTGTCAGAAAAATCCGTCAATTTACTGATATACATACCGCGAGACTGGTTTATTTTAGTTATTTTCACAGTATCATGTCTTACGGTATTCTGCTATGGGGACGGGCTGCAGACATTGAGTCTATTTTTATTCTGCAGAAAAGAGCTATCAGAGCCATATACAATCTTCGCAGGCGCGATTCTCTTAGGGAACTATTTAAAGATATAAACATCATGACGGTTCCTTGTCAATACATTTATGAAAATATTATGTATGTCAGGAAAAATATTCATCTTTTTACTAAAATAAGTGACAGGCACAATTTTAATACTAGAAATAAAGATAAGTTAGATCAACCTCGATTCAGATTGGCTAAAGTATCTAGTTCTTTTATGGGGTACTGTGTAAAATTTTATAATAAAATTCCACTTGAAATTCTCCAATTAAACGAGTCAAAATTTAAAACATGCATTAAACGCACGCTATGTAGGCAAGCATATTATAAATTGGAAGATTATCTACTCGATAAAAATGCTTGGCTGAATGCCGGTCCTGCTCCACAGTCACAGTCATTAGCTACGAATTAGTCGTATTTCTTATTTTCTTTAAATTTTAATTATAAATATTGGAAGAGAGGCTGCTGGCCTTTTCCTATTGTTGTTTTCGGATTATTTTTTTTTTTAATTCTATTTGTTTATTTCAATAGAACTTATGATTTATTACGTGTTACATTTGGAAATAATAGCATTGTATAATGTAGAAGCACTTTTTTTTTAATTTTGTGAATGTGAAGTACCATGGAGCATTTTTACTTGGTTACAAGTTGTTTGACACTACAAGCATGGCAGTTGAGAGATTGTCATGCTCACTAAAATGTCTCGCTGATGGTGGCATGTGTTATTGGGTCATTTGGCTCCCTTCAAAATGGTTGAGCTGAGTGGGGCTGATGCACGCGTCATGCTCGTGAACGGGCGCCGTCAGTTGAGACTGGTCATCTCTTAGCTGCCAGTGACTTATTCAATTTCTTTTTTTATTGTTACCATTATATTTAATTTTTATTACTTATCTTCATTGTGTTCACATAATAGAAGCAAAAAAAGAAATATGTAATCGAAGATTCATGTAACTCAATACGATTTAAAAGAGTGTCCATGGAGTTTCTTGCACGTTCTTCTCCATAGAGACCTACTCTTTGGAACGTGCAATTTAGCTTCACTTTTCTTGGACTGACCGACATTTGACTATTCAAAAGTGCCTGTAACTGGTCTATTTGAAATAAACGTTTCTGATTTCTGATTTCTGATACACTTCAAGATTGTCACGGATTGTAAAGCCTTTGAGCAGACGTTAAAGAAGAAAGACCTGACACCAAAAGTAGCCAGATGGGTGTTCATGCTGGAAGAGTATGATTATGAGATCGAGCATAGAGCAGGCGGCAGAATGCAACACGCAGATGCTCTCAGTAGAAACCCATTCGTGGCAGCGGTGTCAAGTATACAAGAAGACATAAGACGAGGTCAAGAGACAGATGAAGAACTCAAAGCTATCAAAGAGCTGATATTAAAGGATGGGAAGTACAATGACTTTTGGCTTGATAATGGTATCCTGTATAAAGGTGATGAGAAGAAATTAGTAGTTCCAAGGATTATGGAGAAAGAAATAATAAAGAAAGTGCACCAAAATGGACACTTTTCAATAAGAAAAATGAAAGAAGCTATAGGAAAGGATTACTACATCAGAAACATGGATAAAAGTATTGAAGAAGTTGTTTTAAGTTGCATACCCTGTTTATTAGCTACAAGGAAAGAAGGAAAGCAGGAGGGCTATTTGAACCCAATAGATAAAGAAGGAATCCCGTTTCACACTTTACATTTGGACCATATAGGACCATTCAGTGAAACAAGAAAACAGTATAACTACATACTAACGATGATAAGTCTACATCTAGCTCAGAAGTATTGAACAAATTGCGGGTTCATCAGCAGATATTTGGTAATCCAACTAGGATTATAACAGACAGAGGCACAGCATTCACTAGCGGAGAATTCGAAGAGTATTGCAAAGAAGAAGCTATACAACATGTCAAGATCACTACTGGAGTTCCTCGTGGGAACGGACAAGTGGAGAGAATTCATCGCATTCTAATTCCTATGCTGACTAAGCTTTGTATTGAAGATAAGTCCCAGTGGTATAGACATGTAAGTCGGGTTCAGCGAGCTATAAATAGCACTTACCAAAGATCTATAAATACTTCACCATTTCAGTTACTTACTGGAACTAAAATGAAATGTAAAGAAGACATGGAGGTATATAATCTCTTGCAGCAAGAAGTGATTCAAGATTTTAATGAAAATAGAGAGAACTTAAGGTTGAAAGCCAAGCAGCAGATTCAAGAAATCCAAGATGAGAATAAGAAAACATTTGATGCAAAAAGGAAGCCAAGTTCAACATATGAACTGGAAGATCTAGTGGCCATCAAGAGAACTCAGTTTGGTCCAGGTCTTAAACCTAAGTTTCTGGGACCCTATAAGATTACTAAAGTTAAAAGAAATGATAGATATGACGTGGAAAAGCTGTATGATGCTTCTGAGGGACCAAAGAAGACCTCCAGCTCAGCAGACAATATGAAGAGGTGGCCAGGTAAGAATGAATGAATGAATTGTGTGTGCGTGATACCCGTGCATATAAGACTACTCAGTATCCTTATGAATACTTAGTAGGAGTAGGAGTCTTATTAGCGGTTGCGTTATGCTATTTTATACAATTAATTGCCATTGTTTTTGTGGTTACATTTTGTGTAAGATGTCATATTTAATGTTTAGTGTTAGTAATAACAATGTTTGTATATCTGAGGGCAGATATGAATGCAGGACGGCCGATTGTAGGATGCGTGAAAGGAACGTACGAATGATGTGTAGAACGAAGCGTAAGAGAGAGAGAGAGAGAGGAAGAATATGAAGGTGACAGAGGGGAAGATGGCGAGTTGAAGTTGGAACAGGAGTGACAGGCGATAGGACGCAGAAAATCTATTTTTTATTAAGAAGCTTTGAAGACATTAAACAAGAAACGCAGACATCACGTTTTTTTATTTATTTTCCAAGGTCGCAACCCATATACACTACAGTTCCAATCGATATTAGATGCTTAGACTGGTCTTCATTCATAGAAAATACTTTGTCCATAAAACGCATGACCCGACGCTCGTCTCGTCTTTGTTTTAAGTATTTTTATAGGAATTATGTTCAACACTGTATATACTATAACTGATTGTGCCATATTAAACACTAACTACTTTAAAAAAAAAACATTTTAAACACAAAAAAAATTCTAAAAAGTTGCACTTTTGTTATTGGAAAAATCCCAATCGACAAACAATCCCAACTCAATATTGGCGCAATAAGCAGCTGTCAAAATCAACTCGAGAGTAGCGTTTAGCGCACGTCAAGCGCAATTCTGATCCGAATACGATTTCACTTAGTTCCCAAAATGATCACGCAATTTTGAACCAATTTGGCGCTATCATCGAATCGACCGATCGGAATTGAATTCAAGAGCAAACCTGCAGATTACGTTTTAAATTTACTGTGATAAAAAATGTGGCAAATATTTATAATAATTGATAAATATACAACAAATGACCATTGGTGACTTACCCTTTACAGCTATCAACAATAATGTCACGAAGGATTCCTTCAAACACCTTACGTTATTGTCTGATCCACGTTTTAATGAAATCCAATTAATGCTTCTGTCATTAGTATCAGTAAAGAAAACCTGCTCTGTGTCTGAGTCGAAGGCGAAACCATAAATATTTTTGCCGCTTCGTTCTGTCCTGTCGTCGACGTACAGCATCGTGTTATGAACTTCATCGTAAGTTAACGCTGATATATTTCGGGACGCCAGACTTATGGTGCTTGTTATAATATCGTTTATGAAACTTAACAAATTATCTCCTGCGCTTGTAGCGATGTCGGAAAGAAGATAAAAAGACACTTATTATTATTGGAATAATTTTTGTTTTTCTACCAGGCCGCATTTGAAAATCATGAAAAGGTAAGCACAAAAAAAATGTTTTTGTAAATTCATCTTCTGTAGGGATTCCGAAATAACACTGCTGCCAGACCAGAATTAAGTTCCATTTGTATTAATTGATCACCCAAAACTAATTCAATTAGAAAAGACTTATCAGCCGCGTACCTTATATTAAAATTCTGGCACTCGTCGCAACCCGTATCCTGGAGCTGTTTTTCACTGCATTCTTCCTTTTAGTCTTTATGGGCCACACTGCAAATAAACACAAACAGAAATCAATTTCGAACGTGTTGAGTGCAGTTTTTCTAGCGCGAGAGTTCAATCAAGACGACTGGTACGTCGACTCTGGCGCAAGTGCTCACATGGTGTCAAACAAGAACATGTTGACAAACATAACATACGAACCGAAAGTTAAAGAAATAATTGTCGCTAATCGCACGAAAGTTTCAGTGCTGTGCTCCGGAGATCTTCGGCTTACTACGCGAGTGAAAACAATCACACATGAAGTAGAAATAAAGAATGTTTTGTGTATACCAACACTCACCACGAATTTGCTTTCAGTCAGCAGAATGATCGCAAATGGTAACAGAGTATCCTTCAATAAAGATGGATGTTACATTTACAATACTCAGAATGTTTGTATCGGTGAAGCGAGCTTAGAAAATGAAGTGTACAGATTAAACATTGAAAAGTCGAAGTAGCTTTTAGCGGCAGTTGCACAGATCTCATGCAACACTTGGCACAGACGATTGGGTCATATTAACATGAATGACCTTGAGAAAATGAAAAAAGGAGCAGTTAAAGGTGTAACTTACCAAGAAAAACAGAATATAAGCAAATCAAGTTGTGTAGTTTGCTGCGAAGGCAAACAAAATCACTTGGTTTGGCAAGATACTATCTGTTATTTGTTGACGATTACAGCCGGATGTGTTTTGTTTACTTTCTTAAGGAAAAGAATGAGACCTTTAAGTATTTTCGCGATTTCAAAGAGCAGGTTGAGAATCAGCAGTCACAGAAGATTAAGATATTGCGGTCTGATAATGGTGGGGAATTCTGCTCAGTGGAGATGGAAAATTACTTAAAGCGACATGGGATAATTCATCAAAAGATAGTTGCCTATACACCGGAACAGAATGGCGTAAGTGAAAGATACAATAGGTCAATTGTAGAAAAAGCGCGCTGTCTTCTATATGATGCTTCATTAGACAAACACTTATGGGCGGAGGCAGTGAATACAGCAGTATATTTGAAAAATCGATCGCCAGCATCAGTTTTGGAAAATAATACTACTCGATATGAGATGTGGACTGGCAGAAAACCCGATCTAGAACAAATATTAGAGTGTTTGGAAGTCCAGTTATGGTCCACATTCCAAAAGTGAGACGTAACAAATGGGACAAAAAATCACGAATGTTACATTTGGTTGGATATTCAGAAAGTACCAAAGGCTACAGATTATATGACCAGAAAACAAATAAAATAATTGTGGCACGGGATGTTGTGGTCATGGAGAATCATATGACTGACACAGCAGAAGTTTTAGTTGAAGAGAGGGAGCCAGACAAAGATATAGAAAAGAATACAAGTGTTGAGGAAAGTTCAATAAGCATTGAAGACAATGAGAGATCAGGCAGAGAAGATCCAACATATATTGCAAGTGATTCGTCAAGTGATCAGGATGACGAATATAGTGAGTGCTTAATAACAGATGACATTTTGGTCGCTACTCAGAGTGATGCTGTCATTCAAGAAAAGAAGCGTGTTTGTCGTGTACCAGAGAGGTATGGCTTTTCCAATATGTGTGTTAAAGACTTTACTAGTGAACAAATATCTCTACAGGACGCTCTCACAGGACCCAAAAGGGAGCATTGGTGTAGTGCAATGCAAGAGGAGCTGAAATCTTTTAAGGACAATGACACATGGGTTTTAGTGGATAGGCCAAGTGAGGGCACAGTAGTGAAAAACAAGTGGGTGTTCAAGGAAAAGTGTGACAGTAGTGGAAATGTGCGCTATAGAGCCCGACTTGTGGCTAAGGGCTTCACTCAAATAAAAGGTATGGACTACAGTGAAACATTTTCTCCTGTTGTGCGTTATTCTACCTTGAGACTACTTTTTGCATTGAGTGTTCAACTAGACTTAAAAAAACCGGCCAAGTGCGATTCGGACTCGCCCATGAAGGGTTCCGTAGCAGCAAGTAACATAATATAAAAGTTCTTGTTATGTGTTGTAACTTTGATCGATGTTTTAATAATAGTGTATTTTTTTCGGTTTATGACGCATTAAAAAAAAAACTACTTACTGGATTTCGTTCAAACCAATTTTCGTTGGTAGTTTTTATAGTAATGTATATCATATATTTTTTTTAGTTTTATCATTCTCTTATCTTAGAAGTTAGAGGGGGGGGGACACACATTTTACCACTTTGGAAGTGTCTCTCGCGCAAACTATTCAGTTTAGAAAAAAATGGTATTAGAAACCTCAGTATCATTTTTGAAGACCTATCCATAGATACCCCACACGCATGGGTTGGATGAAAAAAAAATTTTGAGTTTCAGTTCTATGTATGGGAACCCCCAAAATTTATTGCTTTTTTTCTATTTTTGTGTGAAAATCTTAATGCGGTTCACAGAATACATCTACTTACAAAGTTTCAACAGTATAGCTCTTATAGTTTCGGAAAAAAGTGGCTGTGACATACGGACGGACAGACAGACAGACAGACAGACAGACAGACAGACAGACAGACAGACAGACAGACATGACGAATCTATAAGGGTTCCGTTTTTTGCCATTTGGCTACGGAACCCTAAAAATGAACCATTTGGATGTATCAACAGCTTTCCTAAATGGTAACATTGATGAATGTGTATTTATGGAAATACCAGAAAATTCTAATTTCAAAAATTGTGAAAATAAAGTTTTGAGGCTAAAAAAGGCCATATATGGTCTAAAACAGTCAGCTAGGGCCTGGTACATAAAAGTGAAATCTAGTTTGTTAAAGTTAGGTTTCAAGAAATCAAAATATGAACCCTGTCTATTCATGAAATGTCACAATAATTTAAAGATTTATGTAGCTGTATTTGTCGATGATTTTTTTGTTTTTTACAAGTGTGATGATACATACAAAGGGTTGAGAAGTGTATTAGAGTCAGATTTCAAAATTAAAGATTTGGGTCAAATAAGAAATTGCCTTGGCATGAATGTAAATGTTCAAAAGAATTTTGTAACTTTGGACCAAGAGAAATTTATTGTCAATATTTTGAAAAGATTTCATATGATTGATTTACTTTACTTTGATTGATTGAGTTTACTTCCATTGGAGTATCTGAAGTTTTGCAAACTTTAGATACTCCAATGGAAGTAAACTTAAAATTAGAAAAGGCTGTTAATGACCATTCTAGTGAGACTTATCCTTATCAACAATTGGTTGGATCACTGATGTATCTTTCAGTTCTCACAAGGCCAGATATTTCATATAGTATAAGCTTTCTGAGCCAATATAATACATGTCATAACGAAACACATTGGAAACATTTGAAAAGAGTGTTAAGATATTTGCAAAGAACTAAACATTTTGGCTTAATTTTCAAGAAAAACAGTACTGATTTACATGGTTTTGCTGATGCCGACTGAGCATCTTGTAACATTGACAGAAGGTCTTATACAGGATACTGTTTTGTATTGTCAGGTTGTGTAATAAGTTATGAGTCTCGAAAGCAAAGAACAGTTGCCCTGTCTAGTACTGAGGCTGAGTATATGGCACTTGCAGAGGCTTGTAAAGAAGCAATTTATTTGAAAAATTTAATGTCAGAACTTGGTATGTATGGTAAAAATAAACCTTTAAGGTTGTACAGTGACAGTCAAAGTTCTTTAAAATTAGCTTCTAATCCTATGTTCCACAAACGTACGAAACATATTGATGTACGCCATCATTATACTAGGGTGTTGTGAATAAAAAAATCAAAATCAGTTATGTGCCAACCTCTTCTATGCCAGCAGATATATTTACTAAAGCACTTTGTGCAAATAAACATTATAAATTCATAGATCTGATGGGCATAGGGGAAGTAAATTAAAATAAGAATGTAGTTTGTAATTTTTTTTTGTTGTAATAATTATAACATTTTGTAAACTCAAATTTAAAATTTGTGCAATTCTCGGGATATTTTGTTAAGAGAGGGTGTTATAAATAAATTGAAACTTAATAACAAAATATCATACTATCAACGCCATCTATTGGTATATGAGTGTTAATATGACTACTTTTTTTACTGTCTATAAATTAAAGTTAGTCTGTTGCAAACCACCAAACAAGTTTTACTATTCTATTAAGTTTACCACTTCGTCCCTAGATGCTAACTTACAAAACTTGGCAAGGTTTCGTAAATTTTCTATTTTCTCTTGGTAAGACTAGCAAGTTTTTGAGACAAATTGTATAGTCAGTTTCTGATCCTACTTGCTTAATACAAATCAATTATAATTACTCTTTCTAATCAAACTTAAATACTCTCTACAGAAGTGATAGAACTCCCGTATCACAAAGTTCCTATGGATATGTTCAAACCTCGATACTTGTAACGCTTTCCTCCTTGAAAATCAACCACTCTCTTAGACCAACGTGGGGTACCTCTTCGCTTCTTGCATCGTGGTGGTGTCTTATTCCTTCCAAATCGTTTCTTTGCATCATTTTTCTTCAAGTCTGTACTGTTTGAACCAGGAACTATCTATTTGTTCAATAAGACTGGCAATTTTTCCTTCTGTAGTTCTGTCGGAATCCAAGTCCTCAAAAAAAAAAAAAAAAAATCAGTGGTTAAAACATTTACAGGAAATAGTACTTGTATCATTAATTTGAAACTATTTAAGAATCAAATCCCAGTGTTAAAATATACTTTCAATTCAATTTATCTATACCTATAATATCTTCAAAAACTATAACAGAATGTTCAAATCTCATCCAATAAACTGTTCAAAAATGATATGAATAAACTTAATAAATTATTCAATTCATTTACAACATCTGCATTAAGCCAACGTAGTCAGACTAAAATCACATTAATAGGTAAATTCATACGTTATTTACGCTCTTGAGGATAACTTCATCTGCACCGGGCACACTTAACCCGAATCTTAATTGGCTCATCTGGCCAAATCTAATGGCCCACTTGGCCTCGAATGGCCCTCTTGGCCTTGAATGGCCCTCTTGGCCTCGAATGGCCCTCTTGGCCTCGAATGGCCCTCTTGGCCTCGAATGGCCCTCTTGGCCTCGAATGGCCCTCTTGGCCTCGAATGGCCCTCTTGGCCTCGAATGTCCCTCTTGGCCTCGAATGGTCCTCTTGGCCTCGAATGGCCCTCTTGGCCTCGAATGGTCCTCTTGGCCTCGAATGGCCCTCTTGGCCTCGAATGGCCCTTTTGGCCTCGAATGGCTCACTTGGCCTCAAATGGGCTCGCTTAGCTTCATCAAAGGCATGCTGGCTCGCTTGGTCTTATTAAGCACTATCACTGATCGCTTATCACTGATCGATTATCACTGATCACTTATCACTGATCACTTATCATTTATCATTCATTATATATTATTTTTGGAGCCCACAAGAATAACTCCTACTAGTGCCACATGCGTAGATAACATTTATACGGATATTGTACCAAGTCATAAAGAAATAATAAATTAGATTCTGATCATTGTGGACAATTAATTACTTTTCAGAATAAAAATCACATAGCGGCTAAAAAGAATATCATTGTTAAAACTAAAACTACAAGTCGTTTAGAAACTTTTAAAACTAAACTCATTAATAATTTACCAGACTTGTCTACATATGATGATCTCAATCATCAATATGAAGGTTTCTTTAACATGTACTGTAATCAATTTAATTCTACTTTTATACCTAAGACTATTTCGGTTAATAGTAACGTGTCGTTCAGTGAATGGGCTACCACTGGTATTCATATAAGTTGAAATCGGCTTTACGAATTATATGATGAAAGGATTGTTGTCAATAGGTACTTCTGAATTTAGTTTATATGTCAGAAATTATTCAAAATTATTTAAAAGCTTTGTTCTGTAGCGAAATCGCGTTATTTAAGTTCCAAAATTAAAAACAGTAATAATATTATTAAAACCACTTGGAATGTTATAAATAGTGAAACTGGAAGATCTAAAAGACCATCTAGTGACTATAGACTTGTAATTAATGACAATGTGATCACTTCGGACTCACAGGTTGCCGCGGCTTTTGAGGACTTTTTCTCAGAGATCCCCATATCAACAACAAAATCTCTGAACTCATCACCCACTGCTGCAGAGTCTCTGCTTCAAGAGAATGTAAAAGTTTGCGATTCTGATTTTAATTTCGAACATGTGACTTATGTTGATATTATTAAAACGTTTCACTCTTTAAATGTAAAAAAGACTGCAGATTTATGGGGTAATATCAACATTGTAGCTCCTTCTTTAGCTTTTATTTTTAACAATTGTATCGATCGCGGTGAGTTTCCTGACCTAATGAAAAATAGTAAAATAATACCATTGTTCAAAACCGGTAGTACATCGGACCCCACAAATTACAGACCTATTTCAGTACTACCTACCTTTAGTAAAATATTTGAAAAGCTCATTCTACAGCAATTACAGAGATTTTTTAATAGACATAAATTGTCGCTTACCAAACAGTTCGGTTTTACTAGGGATCGTTCGACAACCGATGCTGGTGTTGAACTTTTAGTACATATTTAAAATGCATGGGAAGATAAATGCGATGCCTTGGGCATTTTTTGCTATTTGTTCAAGGCCTTCGATTGCGTTCCCCATGAAACATTAATCATAGTCTAAGATCCGTTTAAGAACGACCTTCACCGGTCTGTTTAATGGATGAAACGTATTTTATTATAAATTTAGTGTATTAAATAATATAACGCGGGTGGGTTGCCTAAGAAAATCCTGGCCAGACTATTATTAATTAAAAATTTAAGTCCGGCGGTACTTCACACCGAGACAGCTTTTAATTTTATACAAAGCACAGGTCCGATCGTGTGTGGAGTACTGCAGCCACATATGGGCTGGTGCTGCAAAGTGCCACCTGGCAGCTTTGGACTCGGTGGAAAGGCGTGCGAAGAGGCTGATTGGTGATCCAGATTTGGTTAAGTCCAATCTTCAAAGCCTTGAGCACAGGCGTAGGGTAGCCAGCCTTTCGGTGTTTTACAGATTGCATTTTGGAGAGTGTGCGCAGGAACTGCATGACTTGATTCCGCCATCACATTTCTATCATCGGACAAACCGACGCACGGCGAGTATCCACCCTTACGTTGTTGAAACATCTACGGTCCGGACTAAGCGTTTCGCCTCGTCATTTGTACTGCGTACTTCGAAGGACTGGAACAGTCTGCCTGCTGCGGTCTTCCCGTCCGATTATAATTTGGGTGTCTTCAAGGCTAGAGTGAATAGGCTCTTAATAAAATAATGCGCCTCACCATCAACGATTGCATCACTGCTTACCATCAGGCGGGATCGCAGTCAAGTACTAGTTTATAACAGATAAAAAAAAAAAAAAAAAAAATTAAAATTTATTTTATTTTCCGAAAAATGCACAACCGTTATTCATACCAGATTTTTTTGCAGACAACACTATAACATCGTATTCGTAATGAAACAGCGTTTATTTTGATATAGAATTTGTTGTATACAAAAAAAAATATACCCGTTTATACCTGGCAACCCATATCGATGCCAGGAAATAAATAGGCAACCCAACATTTTTATGTTCTAAAGGCTGCACTCTTTCGGTTAGTATTAAATTTATTCGTTGAACACAACGGCGCATTTCACAAAAAAAAAAAAAATTGGTTGGTCAGGAATTTCTCAGGCAACCCACCCGCGTTATATTCTTTAATATACTAAATTTATCATAAAATAGGTTTCATCCATTTAAGAACGACCTTCTGGACTATCAGGAAACTACACCATTACGGGATCCGGAACTCCTCCCTGGATCTTCTTACATCATATCTAAGTGAAAGGATTCAGAGAGTTGACGTAAACGGACAAAGATCTCCCGGATCTATTGTAATAATGGGTGTCCCCCAGGGCTCAATTCTTGGCCCATTTTTGTTTCTAATTTACACAAACGACTTACCTTACCTCATAGAGGACAATCATAATATAGTGTCGTTTGCAGACGACAATTCACTTTTGTTTAAACTTAAACGTCAGCAGCAGGTTACTGACGATATAAATATAGCTCTTTCAAAAATAGTACACTGGTTTAATGTAAATAACCTGCTTCTTAATGAAAAAAAAACCAAATGTATTAAGTTTACCATGCCTCATGTGAGGCAAGTAGAAACCAGTGTGCTAATAAAAGGTAAAGAGTTGAGTCCTGAAGATACTACAGTGTTCTTGGGCATTACTCTAGACGCTAAGCTTCAGTGGGGCCCACATATAGACAAATTGTCGAAAAAACTTAGTTCAGCAGTATATGCTGTAAGGCAAATTCGAAATTTAACTGATTTAGAGACAGCCCGTTTAGCTTACTTTAGCTATTTTCATAGCGTCATGTCGTACGGTATTTTATTATGGGGAAATGCCGCCGATATACAGACAATTTTCGTTTTTCAGAAAAGGGCTATTCGTTCAATTTATAAATTAAGTCCCAGATACTCCCTCAGAGATAAATTTAAAGAAATTAATGTAGGTAATGACTGTGCCTTCACAATATATTTACGAGAATATTTTGTATGCCCATAAAAATATAGACATGTTTAAAAAATACAGTGATATTCATAATTTTAATACAAGAAACAAAAATAAATTTGTAGTTCCTGCAACCAGGCTCAAAAAAATAGGGGGCTCATTTAGATGCCAATGTATACACTTATATAAAAAGCTTCCTAGTCATATTCAACAACTAAGCCTTCAATAAGTTCAAATCATTTGTAAAACGTAAACTTTGTCAAAAGGCTTTTTACACTATAAAGGACTATATTCAGGACGAGAAGGCTTGGGATTGACCTGCTCCAGTACCTACTACAATTGTTGATATTTTTATTTTTATCTTCTTTTTGTATTTTTTTTTTAATTATTTTCATTTTCAAATTTGCTTTTCTTTTTATTTTATTTTACAAATTGACGTGTATACATTTTAAGTACTTAAAGTATTTTTTTTTTCTTTTCTTTGACATAAATATTTAGTTTGCTAAATATTTTGTAAACTATTCATTTCCTTAGATTATTGTAAATGTGAGGACTATGTTGATTGCCTTTTGTTTTCTATTCAGTAATTTTAACGTATGTTAACAATTTGAGTATTTTCTGCGGTCTACCCAAATGTCCTTTCTTTGGTATTGTTCGTCAAGTCGTGGAGCTCCTTAGTGGTCCTAAGTTGAGCTTTTCGAATACTGACAAATGCTTACACTGATTGGACAGGTCCACTCAAATCTGTATGGTTCTTTCTTCAAAAGACCATCTCAGACAAATCTGCATTGTTCTCATGTGATTTGACCCCTGAGTTTGTTTCGGTGTTTCTTCTCAGAGTAGTCAGATATTAAACACCGGCCTAGATATTAAACACCGGCTAGAATAAACTGACGAAAAAAAAATTGACGTGTAAAAGTGTTTTTTAAACCTATTTAAAAAAATAAATATCATTTATCATTATTGTGACATACTAATAAGGGGTACAACATGTTTTTACAACTATGCGTCGAAACGAAAGGGAAATTATCGTGCCACACAAAGTAATCCGAGGCAACAATGACAATTATCGCTATGGGAAATAGGAAAATTTTACATAAAAACTGTTTTTTTTTTAAATTTATCATTATACGAATTCGATGAAATTAAATAAAAGAAAAGCAACCTATAATGAGTCCCTGAGTACGGTCCTGTTAGAAGTGCGTCCCTGGTACTCCTCTCACCCCGTCCTTCGATACCCCGCGACCCGCTGTGTCCTTCTCTGCACGAGCGCATCATCAGTCGGCGATCAGCCTTACGCTCGCTTCTCGTGTCATATGTGTATGCGCCCGCGCACTCACTCTAGTAATTAGTAATTACGTGTTTGTCAGACTTTCTAATCTCTGTGTTCTACCAACTATCGCGTACCTATGTACTTACCAAAATAAACATCAGTGGAATACAAATGGTGTCTCATTTTCACGAACGTTATACTAGCTCCCAACGTATTGGCCGATCGATATTCTAGACTGTTCGATACACGTGCACGGGATTTTAGTGGAAAACAATCATGCCGCCGCGTAAAGTTCCTAATAACGATTCCAGTTCGGACGATGAACCCGTGTCTGTGACGGAGACACCTGCAGCTCCAGTGCTTACGTCGGAAACTCAGCTATCGTCGCTCCTGGCCGCCTTCTCTTCGGCGCAGACCGAGGCGAACCGGAAGCTCGTTGAGGCTCTGCTGACATCGCACTCAGGGACGCCGCCTAGTGTGACCTCCGGCGCCACACCGTCATCGTATGCTGGGAATCTTGTCAAATACACCTCGCGCTTCGATGGGTCGTCGGAGTATCCGGAGGCGGTCGAGGCATTTATAGACGCCGTCGAGATATTTATGGATTGTGCTTCGGTCAGCGACGAGATGGCACTTCGTGGACTCCCCTTACTTCATGGCCAAGCAGCAGTTTGGTGGCGTGGCATCCGTCATGAAGTTACGTCATGGTCAGAGGCTGTCAAGCGCCTGCGTTCGATGTATGGTATACCACGGCCACCGTACAAACTGTATAGAGATGTTTTCGCTGCCGAGCAAGGGTTGGAACGCGCCGACGTTTTTATCGTAAGATTACGATCTCTGTTGTCGAAACTACCTTATCAATTACCAGAGGAAGCGAGACTGGATATGATTTATGGTCTACTTCACAAGAGAATCAGGAAGCGGTTGCCAAGAGACGCTGTGATTGATATCGAATCGCTTATAGTAAAATCTCGCAGCATAGAAGAATCGTTGTCGGAGAACTCGTCGTCGTCGTCATGTTTACCTATGGGGTCTGCCCTCAGCTGGTCTGCGCGCTCAGCGAGAGTGCGCATCAACACGTCGCTCCGGGATCGAGTTAGAAGAAGTAGCTAAGATTCTCACTGACCTGGAAAGTTCGGATGAACTGTCAGTGCATCGTTGGTCGGATAGAGGGTACCTTATCAATCAGGGAGTATTGTACAGGTATGCACAGGATTCTGATGCTGAAGAGCCTCAGTTGGTGATCCCGGAGAGCCTGCGAAGCAAAGTCATGCACGAGTGTCATGACTCGCCAACCGCCGCTCATGGGGGTATCCAGAAAACCCTTCACCGCATATCTCAGCAGTTTTACTTCCCAGGTATGAGGAAGTATATTACCGACTACCTCAAGACCTGTACGGAGTGTCAGCGGTACAAGTCCTCAAACCTGAAGCCACCTGGCTTACTCCAGACTCCGGTACCCGCTCAGAGATTCGAGATCATTGCCGTAGATCTCTTCGGACCGCTACCCAAAGGTTCTCAGGGCGAAAGGTGGGTGTTAATCGTAGAGGATACAGCCACCAAGTGGGTGGAACTTTTTGCCCTCACCGAGGCCACAGCCGAGATCTGTGCGAAAACCTTAGTGGGTGAGATTTTTATGAGGTATGGACTCCCTAGGCGTATGATCTCAGACAACGGAGTTCAATTCGTCGCTGATGTCATGCAGAAGGCGCTGTTTGTCTTAGGGGTGAAACAGAATCTGATACCGCTATATCATCCCGAGGCCAACCCGGTCGAGCGCAAGAATCGGGACTTGAAGGCTCACCTTGCTATTCTTGTAGAGGGCAATCACAAGCAATGGCCTGAGGTTTTGCCGTTCGTCCGATTTGCTCTAAATAGCTCATTTAGCATTTCTACCGGGTCCACTCCAGCTTATTTGACATTCGGTCGCGACCTTCGTTCTCCTCTCTCGGTTCAGGCTGACTTACGAGCAGTCATCGAATCTGAGAACTTAGTCCCTCAGATCACACCGTACCTCTTAAAGCTTGTCGATTCTCTCTCCCAAGCTAAAGAGAATATTGAGCATCAGCAGGATCTTCACAAGCACCAAGCTGATTGTAGCCGCCGTACTTCGGATTCTTTCGCACAAGGGGATCTCGTGCTAATGAAGACCCATGTCTTAAGTAATGCTTCCAAAGGTGTTACCTCTAAGTTTATCCCGAAACAGGATGGTCCGTATGTAGTCTCCAGGAAGGTGAGTACTACTACATATGTTCTCACCTCGCAGAAGACTGGTGCAGTTGTGGGTAAGTATCACATGTCGGATCTGCGTAGATACCATGACAGAGGTGGTGAGTGTCCGGAGCCTATTGTTCCGAAACGCCGCAGAGGCCGCCCTCGGAAAGTCCAAACGTAGGTTAGGTAGGAGTTTGACCAATGAGGCTTCCCCTCTTGGTCAAAAGGGGGAGAGTATAATGAGTCCCTGAGTACGGTCCTGTTAGAAGTGCGTCCCTGGTACTCCTCTCACCCCGTCCTTCGATACCCCGCGACCCGCTGTGTCCTTCTCTGCGCGAGCGCATCATCAGTCGGCGATCAGCCTTACGCTCGCTTCTCGTGTCATATGTGTATGCGCCGGCGCACTTTAGTAATTAGTAATTACGTGTTTGTCAGACTTTCTAATCTCTGTGTTCTACCAACTATCGCGTACCTATGTACTTACCAAAATAAACATCAGTGGAATAAAGTGGTGTCTCATTTTCACGAACGTTATAAACCCAATTTGGAATATAGAAACTAAAATGAATCACCAGCATTTAAGAGGTGTTTAGTCTTGTCAACGTTCGATTACGAACATGACTCGCATATCTGTACCACTCAGTTCACACATTTGAAGGGAATCGAATGATTCAATACACGAGCCTGTCACCATCAGTAAGAAATTTGGGCGAGTATGATACTGTTCTAAAATACTTGGCACACTTGGCTAAAAAAATAAATAAATCTCGAGCTCACTTAGCTTCAATTTAGGCACACATAACCTCTTCCTGTTATCACTGCAGATATTTGTAGGCATAATTAAGAATAAGAGAATTTAGCAAGCATACATAGCTCACTATCAACCGGCAACGATGCGCTTACACACAACTAGTGGGTAGCGTACTTTCTAGTAAGATCGTACACATATGTACACTGGTGAACAGGTCATAGTTCACCCCCTAACATAATCCGATGAACATACATAGTCCACCCTAAACATAATCCGATGAACGTACATAGTCCATCCCCTAACATGATCCGATGAACATACATAGTCCATCCCCCAACATGATCCGATGAACATAAATAGTCCATCCCCTAACATAATCCGATGAACATACATAGTTCACCCCCTAAGATAATCCGATGCACATACTAAGTTCACCCCCTAACATAATCCGATGAACATACATAGTTCACCCCCTAACATAATTCCATGAACATACATAGTTCACCCCCTAACATAATCCGATGAACATACATAGTTCACCCCCTAACATAATCCGATGAACATACTTAGTTCACCCCCTAACATAATTCAATGAACATACATCGTTCACTCATATCATGTCTCGATATAAAATATTTAAAATAAATACGATACTATATCATTAGATAGAGATTTAAAAATCAACGCTACGATGTATTAACAATTACCCTGATCATTTCATGTGTTATTATATAATGTGTCATATTTAGATAATGCGTGATCGTAATGCAGTATATATTGTCGATGTGAGCAGTAAAACAAAGAAATCAAAACGCTACCAGAGTGTAGCTCTGGCTCTCTCTCTCAATTTGTTTATCTAACACATATTAAACGTCTGTTAAGATGAACGTTATCGGAGTGTAGCCCCGACCAAATGCTTATACAAGAAATAGTACACAAAATGTATATTAACTAAAAATTTTGTAGGTTATATCGAGATTATTTGTCTGCTGACAGTTTTAATAT
This sequence comes from Mythimna albipuncta, assembly GCA_929112965.1. NCBI lineage: Eukaryota > Metazoa > Arthropoda > Insecta > Lepidoptera > Noctuidae > Mythimna > Mythimna albipuncta. The sequence goes on along the minus strand of OV815979.1, from coordinate 16,891,869 downwards.
GAACAGTCGATAGATTAACGATTATGTATCTATGTGATACATAAATTACCATTGGTGGGCGTTGAAGCCACATCCCAACAGACAAAATTTCTTAATAAACGTTATAATATTTGTTCAAACATACCTTTTTGTCTGGTCCATCCCACTTCTGAAGTGAAATAATTCAAACACTTCAGGATAAATTGTTAAAATATTTTATTCACTTTGATCAACACAATTTCATACTTATCGTTCTATTAACAATCATTTACAAATACACAGATTAGTTGGACATGTTTTCTGTTGAATGACAGTTACAAACTCAGTGTTTCCCCTACTTTCACAAACACTCGGTCGACTAACCGACCAATCAGAGCAAAGTAAAGAGTACGTATCATCAATTGACTAACTAATATACATTAGAGTTTATCTAATAATTAACTGCAAGTAAATATTTCATTTTAACAATTATGATATATTTATATAAAACAAATCCATAAAGTCTAATATTATAAATTATTACTTAATATCTACAACGAATGTCTAAAGTTCATGTAACTACTAGCGCCATCTATCGCTTATCATTGGAAGTTGAACGATTTATGAATATTTTCTTTAAAAATCATTACACAAGAATTTCAGTCTGGCAATGTCATGATTTACTTCTTCGATAATGCGTTTCGTCGCTTCATTTTATGAACCTAAAAATGTTTTATTACGGATTTTTTTCTGTGTTACAGATAGTTTTTAGGGTTCCGTAGTCAACTAGGAACCCTTATAGTTTCGCCATGTCTGTCTGTCCGTCTGTCTGTCTGTCTGTCTGTCTGTCTGTCTGTCCGTCCTCGCTTAATCTCTGTGACCGTTAGCACTAGAAAGCTGAAATTTGGTACCAATATGTATATCAATCACGCCGACAAAGTAGTAAAATAAAAATTGGAAAAAAATGTTTTATTAGGGTAGCCCCCCTATATGTAAAGTGGGAAGTGTTTTTTTTTTAATTTCAACCCTAACGTGTGATATATCGTTGGATAGGTATTTAAAAATGAATAGGGATTTACTAAAATCATTTTTTGATAATGTCAATAATTTCGGAAATAATCGCTCCAAAAGTAAAAAACAATGCGTCCCCCCCCCCTCTTTTTTTTTTTTCGATGGGAAAAATCATCTTATGACAACCCCCGCTCTTGGGCGGAGCGGGAGATAGTGTCAGACTCTTACTGACTAAAAAACCCATCCCGTTCCTTCTAGCCTTCATACCGGGGCTCGAGCGCCCTTTCGGATAACCCTGGCCCCAGTAGGCTTCGACCCGGCTGGGTCCCTGCTGTTGCTGACAACTCCTTGAGGCGCGCGGGAACAGCGCGCGCCGTCGACGACTTGGGCTTGGTCCGGACAGTTACCGGACGGCCGGACAGCGAGCTACCCATTGCTCACTGTCCGCAAGCCCGCGCCTACGGTGGCTGGAAATCGGGATCGGAATCCCGGCGGCGGCGAGAGCGCCGTTGCCTGATGCGGTCGGCCTCCTCCTTAGCGAGCATTACTGCTTCGCAGAAGTCGGCGACCGCCTGCCACTCCTCCTCGCTCCGGACCATGGCCTCGACCAAGGCCCGGCGCGAGAGGTCTCCGCCGCCGATCACCCCCACGAGGGCACGGCGATGCTCCACCCAAGCAGGGCACACCGCGATTGTGTGCTCCACCGTGTCCTCCGGGTGTTCCGCACAGTGGCGACACCCGGGCGTCACTTCCGCTTTAATTCGGAACAGGAACCTCCCGAACTTGCCATTTCCGGTGAGGACCTGTGTCATGCGGAAGGTAAGGACGCCGTGAGGTCTTTCCAGCCACGCCTCAAAGAGGGGACTTATCGCCATAATTGTGGCGTGCCCAGCACTGGGTTGCGATAGTCGCTGACGCCATTCCACCATGAGATCCCGCCGGAGCTCTGTCCGCCATGCCGCGACCTGTTGCGGCAGAGGACTTTCACCCCGGCGTTGCATCTCCACGCGCATGTCGTGCATGTGTGCAAGGACTGTTGCCTCCAGATCCCACGGTGGTAGGCCAGCCAGAAGGCTCGCCGCTTCGCGGGAAGTCGTGCGGTATCCCCGCACCATCCGAATTGCCATGACCCTCTGGCAGGCGTTTAGTATGGCCGCCGGTTGCTTTTTCAGCAACGGCGCCCACACCGGCGCCCCGCCCTCTAACTTTTGAACCATAAGTTTAGAAAATATGAAAAAAATCTGAAAAGTAGAACTTTATAAGTCAAATTATTTTGAACTTGATGGAAAGAACAGTTTTTGTACAAAAAGACAAAAAGGTTCTACAAAATAATTTCTGGACTAAGTTTGTTGTATAGTCGTATAGGCAAGCATTTTTTTAAACTCATAAGTGGGTATACTTATTGTGACGAATGGAAAACTACGGAATCCTACACTGAGCGTGGCCCGACACGCTCTTAGCCGGTTTTTTTTTTCTAGTTACATTTGTCGTGGATTATAATAGAAATAAGTATTACCAAAAATACATTTATTTCACAATTCATATCATTTTTGGTGTTTGGTTATCTACCGGGCAAAAAGACAGGGCACCAAAGCCAGGGCCGATACTGTCAGTTGTCATTCAATTCAAATCATTCCGTTTCGGTTATTCGTCTCTGGAGTGCTATTTTTATTGTGTTATTTCGTTTTTATGACTTGGCTATTCTTCCCTAGACTTTTGATAGACTTCTTACAACTTGTTGACCTGGCTTACGAATTTGGATTCGATACACCTGACTTGGCTGCGATCGGTTCTCTCATTGGATCTCGACAACTGTGCGACATACTCTGGACTCTGATTTCCGACTTTTTACATCAGTTTTGTGTAAGTATACGGCTTTATCACATTTTTTTAACATCAACATATTAGTACTTATTACGAAAAAATAAATACCTTTGACCAAGTTTTTTTTTTTTGTTTTAGTATAACAGGTGTACTGTACAACAATGCAGTGCTGCTCATGCAATATTCCCTTGAATGATGAGGGGCAGTATTATGACTTATTGGAAATAGGCAGTAAAATAAGCTCAATTGCTTTAAGAAATCTAAATCGTGAGATCTTTTGAATAATGGATTTAGAGACACAATAGAAAAACAATGAGAGCGCCAACACCGAAGATTCACTTGGAGTTTGACGAACTATATGATTTTGTTGAGGCTGTAAAATCCGATAGTTGCGGAAAGCACTAGATCGGTCAAAGTGCTTGCTTGGCCTACGTCCAGCCTGAACATCTTTCGGCTAAAATGATGATGCTTAAAGTAAAACAAATTACAATTAGTAGTTTTTTTTCTTTTTAGATTGACTACAATAGCCTTTTAAGTGAAAACTGCTTTACATCAGCTGCAAATCTATTGTCTTCGGAATCAAGAGCTGTCTCGGAAGATCAATGTGTATGATGCCAGAGATCTATTTTTGGTTGTCACTCTCATTCATTGCCCAATGGTCCTGAAAGAAATGATATCGTTCGCCGTATACTGCCGCGACAGGTAAGAAGTATAGCATTGACAGACCTGTGCTTATTTTTCTACTAACACTAGATGTACCCTGCAGTTTCACCCGCATCTTTGGTTACTGCTTTGCTCCTAATAGTCTAGTGTGATATTATATAGCCTATAACCTTCCTCCATAAATGGGTTATTTAACAGTAAAAGTATTTTTCAAATTAGACCAGTAGATCCTTAGATTAGCTCACTAAACCAAACATACAAACACTTCAGCTTTATAGTATAGATTATAAAACTAATTTATTATGTTAAAATCTACTTTATTACATTTTGTTTTTAGATACAACCTGCAAATAGACGATATTGAATCAAGGATCGACCACCACACAGCTAGAGGATACGATTCCGGACTCAACAACTGAACTAAGTTCTCGTTCCACGACAGAGGTTATTACGACGTTAAATCAAGAATCGACCACCACACAGCTAGAGGATACGATTCCGGACTCAATAACTGAACTAAATTCTCGTTCCCCGACAGAGCTTATTACGACGTTAAGACAAGGAACCACCATCACACAGCAAGAAGATATGATTCCGGACTCAACAACTGAACTAAGTTCTCTCTCCACGACAAAGCTTACGTCAACCTCATCGATGGCCCATGAAGCGAATGATAAAAAACTTTAAATGACAACTCAATGTCGATAAAATACAGGAGTATAGTAATGATTGTACCCGTGACAATGCTTGTGATAGCAATACTAATATACGTTTGTTACCGCCGGCGCAATTTTAGAAAATATATCTTAGTATATTCAATGCATTGTTGTGGGTCATTGATTATATTTTCAGCAGACAACTCTAGCCACTCCGGAGACTGATATAGAACTGGTTTAAGCTTGCAGCGGTAAATTTGACACTCCCGATAAATTATGAGGTGAAGTATATTTATTCATTTGTAAATTGTTAGTAATACGTTCAAATAAGGTTGTGCAAATAACCCTTTGTTAGAAAAATTGAAAAATAAATCTCGTAACGGTAATGAAAAAACACTTTTTCCCAAGAAGGTATCACACATAATCACGAGTGTAATAGAATCAATTGTATTTCTTTTCAGGTGCCATCAAATTGCATAGTTGACATGAAGTTATCATTCACGATGTTAAATCAAGGATCGACCACCACACAGCTAGAGGATACGATTCCGGACTCAACAACTGAACTAAGTTTTCGTTCCACGATAGAGGTTATTACGACGTTAAGTCATGGAACCACCACCACACAGCTAGTGGATACGATTCCGGACTCAACAACTGAACTAAGTTCTCGTTTCACGACAGAGGTTATGACGACGTTAAATCAAGGATCGACCACCACACAGCTAGAGGATACTATTCCGGACTCAACAACTGAACTAAGTTCTCGTTCCACGACAGAGCTTATTACGACGTTAAGACAAGGAACCACCATCACACAGCAAGAAGATATGATTCCGGACTCAACAACTGAACTGAGTTCCCTCTCCACGACAGAGGTTATTACGACGTTAAATCAAGAATCGACCACCACACAGCTAGAGGATACGATTCCGGACTCAATAACTGAACTAAATTCTCGTTCCCCGACAGAGCTTATTACGACGTTAAGACAAGGAACCACCATCACACAGCAAGAAGATATGATTCCGGACTCAACAACTGAACTAAGTTCTCTCTCCACGACAAAGCTTACGTCAACCTCATCGATGGCCCATGAAGCGAATGATAAAAAACTTTAAATGACAACTCAATGTCGATAAAATACAGGAGTATAGTAATGATTGTACCCGTGACAATGCTTGTGATAGCAATACTAATATACGTTTGTTACCGCCGGCGCAATTTTAGAAAATATATCTTAGTATATTCAATGCATTGTTGTGGGTCATTGATTATATTTTCAGCAGACAACTCTAGCCACTCCGGAGACTGATATAGAACTGGTTTAAGCTTGCAGCGGTAAATTTGACACTCCCGATAAATTATGAGGTGAAGTATATTTATTCATTTGTAAATTGTTAGTAATACGTTCAAATAAGGTTGTGCAAATAACCCTTTGTTAGAAAAATTGAAAAATAAATCTCGTAACGGTAATGAAAAAACACTTTTTCCCAAGAAGGTATCACACATAATCACGAGTGTAATAGAATCAATTGTATTTCTTTTCAGGTGCCATCAAATTGCATAGTTGACATGAAGTTATCATTCACGATGTTAAATCAAGGATCGACCACCACACAGCTAGAGGATACGATTCCGGACTCAACAACTGAACTAAGTTTTCGTTCCACGATAGAGGTTATTACGACGTTAAGTCATGGAACCACCACCACACAGCTAGTGGATACGATTCCGGACTCAACAACTGAACTAAGTTCTCGTTTCACGACAGAGGTTATGACGACGTTAAATCAAGGATCGACCACCACACAGCTAGAGGATACTATTCCGGACTCAACAACTGAACTAAGTTCTCGTTCCACGACAGAGCTTATTACGACGTTAAGACAAGGAACCACCATCACACAGCAAGAAGATATGATTCCGGACTCAACAACTGAACTGAGTTCCCTCTCCACGACAGAGGTTATTACGACGTTAAATCAAGAATCGACCACCACACAGCTAGAGGATACGATTCCGGACTCAATAACTGAACTAAGTTCTCGTTCCACGACAGAGGTTATTACGACGTTAAATCAAGGAACCACCATCACACAGCAAGATAGATGATACGATTTCGCACTCAACAACTGAACTGAGTTCACTCTCCACGACAGAGCTAATCACAACGTTACATCAAGGAACCACCATCACACAGCAAGACAGATGATACGATTCCGGACTCAACAACTGAACTAAGTTCTCTCTCCACGACAAAGCTTACGTCAACCACATCGATGGCCCATGAAGCAGATGATAAAAAACTTTAAATGACAACTTAATGTCGATAAAATACAGGAGTATAGTATTGATTGTACCCGTGACAATGCTTGTTATAGCAATACTAATATACGTCTGTTACCGCCGGCGTAATTTTAGAAAATATATCTTAGTATATTCAATGCATTGTTGTGGGCCATTGATTATATTTTCAGAAGACAACTCTAGCCACTCCGGAGACTGGTATAGAACTGGTTTATGCTTGCAGCGGCAAATTTGACACTCCCGATAAATTATGAGGTGAAGTATATTTATTCCTTTGTAAATTGTTAGTAATACGTTCAAATAAGGTTGTCCAAATAACCCTTTCCTAGAAAAATTGAAAAATAAATCTCGTAACGGTAATGAAAAAAAACTTTTTCCCAAGAAGGTGATCACACATAATCACGAGTGTAATAGAATCAATTGTATTGCTTTTCAGGTGCCATCAAATTGCATAGTTGACATGAAGTTATCATTCACGATGTTAAATCAAGGATCGACCACCACACAGCTAGAGGATACGATTCCGGACTCAACAACTGAACTAAGTTCTCGTTCCACGACAGAGGTTATTACGACGTTAAGACAAGGAACCACCATCACACAGCAAGAAGATATGATTCCGGACTCAACAACTGAACTCACTGTCCACGACAGAGCTAATCACAACGTTACATCAAGGAACCACCATCACACAGCAAGACAGATGATACGATTCCGGACTCAACAACTGAACCAAGTTCTCTCTCCACGACAAAGCTTACGTCAACCTCATCGATGGCCCATGAAGCAGATGATAAAAAACTTTAAATGATAACTTAATGTCGATAAAATACAGTAGTATTGATTGTACCCGTGACAATGCTTGTAATAGCAATACGATAGCAATACTAATATACGTCTGTTACCGCCGGCGTAATTTTAGAAAATATATCTTAGTATATTCAATGCATTGTTGTGGGCCATTACGATTATATTTTCAGAAGACAACTCTAGCCACTCCGGAGACTGGTATAGAACTGGTTTAAGCTTGCAGCGGCAAATTTGACACTCCCGATAAATTATGAGGTGAAGTATATTTATCCCTTTGTAAATTGTTAGTAATACGTTCAAATAAGGTTGTGCAAATAACCCTTTCTTAGAAAAATTGAAAAATAAATCACGTAACGGTAATGAAAAAACACTTTTTCACAAGAAGGTGATCACACGTAATCACGATTTTAAATCAAGGATCGACCACCACACAGCTAGAGGATCATTCAACACAGCCGGCTCAGTATGCAGCTTGGAGGGAATACACCCCTCTCATCCACAATCTTCACCTAAAGGCTGAGAAAATGACGCTTTATTAGATGATTTTCATTGATGAACAAAAAGTCTACCAGAAGAATGTAGATGATGACATGGCAACGGTTTTCATTGATCAGCAACGACACCCACACAAGATCATGAAAGAAGTTGCTCCAATTAGTGTAACGGACAAACATCATAGACTAATAATTTTTGGAGACCAGTAGGGCTATGGTCTCAATATAATTCCGGTGGCTTAATTCAGTTTCTATCTTTTAATTATTTTACATTTTTATTTCTCTATCGACATTGTGCTCACATGATAGAAGCAACAAGTAATATGTAACCAAGCATTATATGTAACACATATATGATTTAAAAGAGTGTCCATGGAGTTTCTTGCACGTTCTTCTCCATAGAGACCTACTCTTTGGAACGTGCAATTTAGCTTCACTTTTCTTGGACTGACCGACATTTGACTATTCAAAAGTGCCTGTAAATGGTCTATTTGAAATAAATGCTTTGATTTGATTTGATTTGATAATAATGACTAATAGCAGGTTATACCAATGGAATAATAACTATAAAATTACGTCTTTCATCAAGCCCAATGCAACAAGTGCTCAGATTCTTAGCAGCTGCAATGACGACTTCGTAAAGACATTGACCAGTGACGATATTATAGTTTTAGTGATTGGATCAAATGACAAAAATCCGTACTCTTTGATAACTGAATTGTGTAACGTCCTTTATAAACTGCGAAATAATACTGTAGTTATGACTGACGTACAATATAATCCTAATTTAAATGAAAATACAATTAACTATAATAATACAAAATTATAAAACATGTAAATACATAAAAATATACAACTTAGACTACATAAATAGCACCAATGACATGTCGATGAAAAGTTACCGCCAGCGCTATCTATCACATTTATGTTTGAAACTAAACACAAATATTGACTAAGCAAAATATAAGACTGAGTTTCTTCATCGTTTTAAAAATAAACACGGTTTCCAGAATAGAACAAACACACATACGACACCGAGAAAAACAACACAAACCAAGATTACTGCCTTTGAGAAAATAAAACAAGTCGGTAACAGGAAGAATACTGGGTTTTTTCGCAAATAATTCGGAATATACTAAAATAACGATAATTCACCAAAATATTGCTGGCGTATTAAACAAACAGGAATTAATAGAGGTGGACATTTCAAGTTTACAAAAGGAACTGGGTTTCGTAGACGTTAGAATAGAATAGACTTTATTGTAAGCCAAAAAATAACACAGCTTATACAAAAACTTAAGACGACTGTAAGACGTTATATGTCTTACAGAAACTTTTCTTAAAAGTGGTTGTGAACAAAACCTTAGACTTAATAACTATAGAATGGTATCCTTCTTCTCTCGGACTAACCAACGACGGGGAGGCACGTGTATTCTATTAAAAAATAGCCTAAAATTTAGAGAAGTAAAAAATCTACCACGCCCCATTCCCTTTCAATTCGAATGCTGTGCCGTCGAAATAATTAAATTTAACCTAATTATAGTCTGCATATATAGAACACCTACATGTGATGCCTCAATATTCTCAAATAATCTAGAACTTCTCTCCGATAAATTATGTAATAAAGGTAATAAACAAATTATCATCTGTGGTGACTGGAATATTGAAACACTGAAAACAAATAAAACATCAATTGAGTTAGTAATAATAACTTAATAAACCACATAAAACTGTCTACGAGAAAAAAACGCTTGTTTGGACTTAATAATAAGTAACATCCACGACGCTAAGTCTGCAATTCACTATCTAGCGCTTTCAGACCACGGATCAGCACAATCAATAACGGTTAACTTACAAACTGTTTCTCAAGTTAAAGATATTCATAGCTTTTGGTTTAAAAATTTAAGAGAACTCAGTGACGAAAATATAATTAAATTTAATGACTGCATCTCAAGTTTATCTTTTTCAGAAGTTTACCAAGTTCAATCAACAAATGACGCCTTCGATAGATTACACGACATAATAACCCTTTTCTACAATGATGTTTTCCTGTAGTTAAAGTAAAAAATACTTCTAAGCAAGTGAAAAATAGAGGTCTGACTAAGAGTATAAAGAGATGTTGTATAGAAAAGCGAATATTATATTTAAAATACCATCTCTACAAACATTATAAAAAACAAAACAAAAAAATTAGACAACTACACACGAATACTGAAAAAAAACCGGCCAAGTGCTTGTCGGACTCGCCCATGAAGGGTTCCGTAGCAGCAAGTAACATAACATAAAAGTTCTTGTAATGTGTTGTAACTTTGATCGTTGTTTTAATAATAGTGTATTTTTTTCGATTTATGACGCATTAAAAAAAAAACTACTTACTAAATTTCGTTCAAACCAATTTTCGTTGGTAGTTTTTATAGTAATGTACATCATATATTTTTTTTAGTTTTATCATTCTCTTATCTTAGAAGTTAGAGGGGGGGGGGGACACATTTTACTACTTTGGAAGTGTCTCTCGCGCAAACTATTCAGTTTAGAAAAAAATGATATTAGAAACCTCAGTATCATTTTTGAAGACCTATCCATAGATACCCCCACACGCATGGGTTTGATGAAAAAAAAAATTTTGAGTTTCAGTTCTATGTATGGGGACCTCCATAATTTATTGCTTTTTTTCTATTTTTGTGTGAAAATCTTAATGCGGTTCACAGAATACATCTACTTACAAAGTTTCAACAGTATAGCTCTTATAGTTTCGGAAAAAAGTGGCTGTGACATACGGACGGACAGACAGACAGACAGACAGACAGACATGACGAATCTATAAGGGTTCCGTTTTTTGCCATTTGGCTACGGAACCCTAAAAATGCATACACAAGGCTCAGCAGATTAATAGTTTAAACTATATTAATAAAGCCAAAAACACAAGCAAAGCGGCCTGGAACATGATTAAAACCAACACGATTAATATGACAAGTAACTCTTAAATTGACGCTGTTAATGTAAATGGTAAAATGCATGACAATCCAACTAAAATATGTGACTTAATGACTTCTATATATCCCAAACAAAGAAGACTAATTCCGCTCAAAATAACATGCAAAATGACGTAAAAATAACGACTTCTCAAAATCCTAAAACTATTTTCCTAGCACCAGTTGATGAATCTGATGTTTATAAAATAATTCACGGTCTTAAAAAGATGTGCAAGGAGTCTATTGTGTCCCTTAACTTATATTGTAAATCTCTCTTTAACAGAAGGAGTATTTCCAACTCGCCTTAAAAGGTCAATTGCCAAACCTCTTTATAAGGTGTAAAAACTGACATGAGCAACTATCGCTTAATAACTTTAATACCAATTTTTATCGAAAATATTTGAGAAAGTCATGTGTATCAAAATAGAAAACTTCTTAACAGGATGTGATATTCTTAAAAAGACAATTAAAGTACAATTTGGTTATAGGAAAGGCATTTCCACTACTTTAGCATGTTTTACGCTAGTAAAATACATAACGGGAAGTCTGAATCAAAAATCAAAGATAAGTTGCGTGTTTTTAGATATGACAAAAGCTTTTGATTTTGTTTGCCATAAAACACCACTCTCAAAGCTTGAACATTATGGAATCCGCGGTAAGGCCAACGACTGGATCAAAAGTTACCTTTCTGAAGGAGTACAATGCGTGGAAGTAACAAAAACAAGTCAAAATGAAAAAAAAAGCCTATAGCTCTGAGTATAAGCACAATAACTATGGCACCCCACAAGGAGGTATCTTATCCCCGCCACTTTTACTAGTTTACATCAACGATATTCTAGAGGCAATAGGCAAAGATTTCATATTATTTGCTGATGACATGACAATAATGCGAGTGACACTGATAAAAATTTAGAAAATGAAATCGTCTAAGCTTTGGATAATGCAATCAATTGGCTTGAAAAAACAATTTAAAAAAAATATGACTAAAACAAACATCATACAATTTCAGACATACAATTAAAACATAAATAAACTTTACATTCAATATAAAAATTCTCACTTGACAACTATTGATAATTGTGTATTTTTGAGTATAACAATCATATTAACAAAAACTTTCAACAATAAAAAAAATATTAAGACAATATTTTAAGTTACAAACAGTTTTGTATTATTTTTATGAATTTTAAACTCTTTATTATCTTTTACAATCTTTTTTAGGTGAGACATCTTCAATGACTCTGTTTGGTCCTAAATAAAACTTATCTAACTTATCTCCTACTAAAAAAGGAGATTTAGTATTTTTAATTAAAACTAAATCTCCTTTTTTGTATTTTATTGAACTTACATTTTGGTCAAAATTATTTTTTTTAATTCTTTACTAAATAAAAAAATATTTCTTGCTTCAGCCTGTGCTCTTTGAAGTCGGTACTTTAATTCCAAAGGGTATGAATCAGGAATATATAAAGGATCAACATATGAACTTTTTTCTATGTTAGATGGTAAATTAAAATTTTTGCCAAATACTAACTCAGATGGAGTGTACTTTGTCTCAGAGTGAACTGTAGTTTGAATGAGAAACACCCGAATGGAAGCCAACTGCTCCAGTCTGTTTTATTGTTGTCACACTGAATCCTAAGATAAGCTCCTAGAACCTTATGTGTATTTTCCAAACCTCCTAGAGTCTCATGATGATAAGCTGTTGAATGCAGTTTATTTATATGCAGCAAATTACAAATTTCTGTAAATACTGTTGACATAAACTCTGTTCCCTGATTTGTTAGTTTTTGTATAGGTAAGCTGTATTACTTTTTGGTGTACAATAAAGTCCATTCTATTCTATTCTATTCTATTCTCTTTAGGAATACCATATCACAGAATAAAATTGTTTACAAATGATCGTGTGACTGAAACTGTATCTTTCTTTTTGTTAAATCTAAACTAACTCTTTCAAAAGCAGTGGATGCCGTGGAAGTGATAACTATTGGCTCCTTTGTATGTCTATTCGAATGCTTTTGAATCTGACAACTTCTACATATCTTTACGTATTCTGATACGTGATTGGTCATTCCTGGCCAATAGTAATACTTCCTAATATTATTCAACATTCTGTTCACCCCCGCGTGGCCACTCGTGGTTAACAGGTGAAAATCATTTAAGATCAGTTTTTGTGTCTTTGTCAGCGATTCTTGTCACATCTTTAATAACAAGTCACTTGGGGAAATATGTCAGTTACGCTTAGTTATTATTTCCTATAAAATATTGTTTATAAATTGTTCATAGCGCTTGTTTTTAATTATTACGAGCTCGTGTATTTTGATCTGATTGCAAAAACGTTGTAATTATCTCGTTAACACACTTACGGTAGACAACGATTGAGAAATCACAAAAATTGCTGATTTTTCAGGCACATATTTGCAGTTACCATTATCACTACTGAAATGTTTTAATTTTTCTATCTGCTTTAAAGTATTTGTATTACAAAATAAAATCAATTCAACGCTGTCAATTGGTCGTTTGAGGATTTCCACTACTGTAGGTTTATCAGGCCTTGGAGTACGAGCCTGTGCTCTTGTCATGACCGATACTGCATGCTGTTGCATTTCCTTTAAACTGTTGGATGTAATAGGTATCCGGCTCAATGCATCTGCAGCTGCGTTGTGCCGTCCTGAGACAGCTGATTTCAAAATCATACTCCTCAAGGTATATTCTAAACTTAGTTAAACGGCTTGAAGGATCAGTCATATTAAATAAATAAATCAATGGTTTAAGGTCAGTTTTAATATAAAACTTTTTCCCATATAAATAAGGTCTAAAATGTCGACCTGCCCATACAATAGCAAGTAGTTCTAACTCAATCACAGGGTATCGCGTCTCAGCTGGTTTCAAGTTACGGCTGCCATACGCGACTACCTTGCCATTGCTGTTAGACAGCACGGCGCCTAATCCAAGTTTTGATGCGTCAGTTTCTAGAGTCAAAGTATTTTGGTCACTAAAGTCTGGATAATCAAGTACAGTCGGACTATAAGTATCTCTTTTAACTTATAAAATGCTCTCTCGCATTCATCACTCCACACGAACGGTACTTTTTCTCACATAACGCATTCAAGGGATAGGCTAATTCTGCAAATTTTGGAATAAAACGCCTATAATAAATAGTTAGCGAATGCAACAAATCTCTTGACTTCGTCTACATTCTGCGGAATTGGGTATTTTAATATTTTCTAGATTTTTTGTCTAACGACAGCTGATAATAACCTTGACTGAGATCTAATTTTGAAAAATAGATGTTATTTGATAATGAATCCAAAATCTCAGTGATGTTAGGTAACGGGAACTTATCATCCTGTATCCTATCATTGAGTTGGCGATAATCCACTACAAGTCTCCATTTCCTTTCTCCTGACCTATCTGTCTTTTTGGGTACTAAAAGAATAGGACTAGACCACTCTGAAATAGTCTCTTCTATCCAGTTTTTAATCATCTCATCTATTTGTCTTTGTACTTCGCCTTTCAATGCTTTTGGCAATTGATAAGGCTTGACATATGATGGAGACGCGTTTTCCTTAAGTTGGATTGAATGCTCTATTATATTAGTTATTAGTTGTTGTGAGCGTATCTCCTGGTAAGTGAAAAACATCTGCATACTTGGCATATACGTTCTCAATGCTTCTTTGCTCCTCTTTATTCAGATATGTGTGTAATTGCAAAGTAGTGAGCAAAGTTTTAACTCTATCCACCGATATATTTACTATCGTCATCAAACTTACAAACATAAAAATTATCTAGACAACTAATGGATAATTCTGAAGTGTTTATACTAACTGAACTACCTGTTGTATTTAATATCCTAACAGGAATAAGTCCATTATGTGGCTTCGACACTATATCCGCTGTGTACACACGTTTATGAACTTCCTTTGACAAAATGACGCAATCAATGTTGTGTGACGTCGGGATGTGTTTGATTACTTTGCAACAGGGTGGAATTGTGAACGTATTTTTATTAACATTAACACTAAGACTCGTCTTGGGTTTCTAAACTAAGCGTTCCATCTTTATAATTTAATACCGAGTTATATCGCTCGAAAAAATCCTGCCCGAGTATACCTTCTGCGGCGCAAGATAAATGTTCAAAAATGTAGAATTTCTGTTGAAAATTCACATGATTAATAATAATATCTAAATAAATAAATCCCATTGATTCTAAATTACCACTAATTCCTTTTATAACTATCTTATCCTGTTTTACTAAGTTCAATAAATTCCTATATCGCAACAACCATTCATACTTAAGTATGCATAAGCTAGCTCCACTATCAATTAATAAATTAAGATCAACATTACTATTTTTAAGATGACAATTAATTACACAAAAATTACTGTAACTAAAATAGAATGAGTGTACTGTTTAGGTACGAAAAAACTCAAAGTTTTCATTATTTGCGTTTTCGTTGCGCAAGTTGCCTTGGACATTGGACTCTTGCGTATGCTGTACTCGGTGACAATGCACCGGATGTCCGCGAAAATGCTGACGCTGGCGCTGATCACTTGAGTTTTACCTCGATTTACGCTATACGAAGTTCTTTGACCTGTGCTATTTTTATAATTACGATTATAACTCATCTTCTTTTTATGGAAATGACTATGTCCTCGACCTCGAAAACCTCTGTAGTTCCCACGTTTAACGTTTTTGTTAGCTCTAAATTGCAGTACCCGCTCTTGTGGCTGGAAAGACATGGATTGCTCGTCTACCGCTTAAACTGTCACGAGGCAATGATGGTGCTGAGCCGTTTGACAGCCAAACCCTCGCTGAACCGTTTAATAGCTGTCTTCTCATTGAGAGGACGCAATACCTCATAAGCATCACGCTTTTCGCTAGCCTGGGCAATCGTAAGATTTACAAACAACTCCTCGATCTCAGTACCAAATTTCTCTATACTCCTACGACCTTGAGTTGCTCTAAATAGTTGGGTTTGTAATGCTACAGCCGATTTTTTAGACAAAAAGTAAACGCGAATATCTTCTATCAAACTGTCAATGTCTGCATAAGTAGATTTAAGGCGCAGTTTAGCACTAGGTGAGAGACGTGTTTTTAACACAAAATCTATTAATTTACTTTTAATAGCTTCATTAATAAGCGACCTATAAAGTAAAATACCATCAATAAGCTGATTTGTCACCTGCTCCTGGCCATTCATTACCGGCAACAAGGAAATTGCAGTTTTGATATCAAATGAGTCAGACATTTTTGTAGCACAATTAGAATATTCTATAAAATCCTTAGAACTAGTTTGACTACTACTATCTTTTAAGGAAAATAAACCGTTTATTTTCTGAAAATTAAGTTGTATCTCATCAATTAACGTTTGGAAAACCTCTTTTTATCTAACTTGCGATCTTGAACTTCTTGGTTCAACTGAGTCAAAATAAAATCCAATTTACTATATTATTTTTCAACTTCCTCTAGTTTCTTAATAGCTAAATCTTGTGTACTACTATTTGGACCAAGTTTCACTATGTTTTCTCTTAAATATTTTAAATTAGCATGTAAATCTTGTAATTTTTGGGACATAATTTCCTTTAACTGAACGTGAAAATTTAAATATTACTGTATGACCTTATTATAATTACATAATTATAAAATATCGTTGATAAATTGACATTAGTAGTGCAAAAACTTACATTGCAGTAGGTAGGTATTTACTGTCAACGTTTATGTAGGTCATGATGTCTCACGTTGCATGGGTGAATGGACTCCTCAGCATTGGACTCGAACTGACTCCCAGTTGCTCCACATCGGACCCGTACAATTTATCTCCCGGCGCCCTGCATATCCTCTCATCATAAGGCTTGAGCATTCTCCCGGCACCCGGCAGCAACACGCTTTTCTGTCTTCTTATATTGTTTTCACAGCTTCATCCAAATCGATCTTCTTTGAGTGTTTTTCTGACTTCTATATTGAAAATCTTTTCTTTCTTCTTATTGTTCGTCTTCAAATCATTCTGTCATCATTATTGTTATTCTTCATTATTGTATAATTTTCTTTATAATTTATTCAGCTTTTTTTATTATTCCATATATGTTGCAAAATTTTAATTGCTGGCTAAGGGGTCGCCATGTATTGGAGTGAAGTAGGCAAAATAAAAGAGAACTGTTTAATGCGACGATTCGTGTAACACTTTAGTGTGTGCAGTTACAAATATAAGGTTAGGCGAGCTGCACACTACAGTGGTGGTCGATCCTTGATTTAACATCGTGGCACCTGAAAAGCAATACAATTGATTCTATTACACTCGTGATTATGTGTGATCAGTGATCACCTTCTTGGGAAAAAAATTATTTATTTATTTATTTAATTAAATAGAACGGCCGAAGCCAATTACACTATTTAAACTTATACCTAATTCTTTAACTCAGTCATGCATTCTTCTCACAAAAATTCAAACATTCAAACATTATCGTCTTCCATTCATCTGCAAACACATCAAAACCTGTGTTTGAGTTCAGGAGAGCGTTAATGGCGGCTTCTGTCCGCGGAATAGGTGACTTGGAATGTGCAGTAGTACGGGAAGTTGGAACAGCCAGTAAGCGATGTTTTCTGCCACGACAATAATTGTCTGGGACGAACAGATTGAATATTTCATTGTGCAGGCCGGGATCATCAATAATACCCCTAAGAATTTTAAAGACAACTGTCATCTGATCGCGCGACCGTCTTACTTCCAGGGAGTTGAAATTTAAGCAACAAAATGTTTTATCATTACCGTTACGAGATTTAATATTTAATTTTTCTAAGAAAGGGTTATTTGCACAATCTTATTTGAACGTATTACTAACAATTTACAAAGAAATAAATATACTTTACCTCATAATTTATCGGGAGTGTCAAATTTGCCACTGCAAGCTTAAAAAAGTTCTATACCAGTCTCCGGAGTGCCCACAACAACGTATCAAATATTAAGATATATTTTCTAAAAATACGCCGGCGGTAACAGACGTATATTAGTATTGCTATCACAAGCATTGTCACGGGTACAATCATTACTATACTCCTGTATTTTATCGACATTAAGTTGTCATTTAAAGTTTTTTTATCATCTGCTTCATGGGCCATCGATGAGGTTGACGTAAGCTTTGTCGTGGAGAGAGAACTTAGTTCAGTTGTTAAGTCCGGAATCGTATCTCTTTTTTGCTGTGTGATGGTGGTTCCTTGATGTAGGTAAAGTTGTGATAAGCTCTGTCGTGGAGAGAGAACTTTGTTTAGTTGTTGTGCGCCATTACGCACAACATCGATGTCAAATCGATAAAACGGATCCTCTTTTAACTTCCCGTACCAATATTTTTGATGGTCATTCCATGACTGACTTAGAACGACTGTGGTATTCACCGGGTGCCCATCATCTGAGGAAAAACGAAAGTAATTTACGTATTAGGCCAAATTGGGCTAAAATGCCTCACCATATTTTTCATAAGTGTGTATATAAATACTTCTAACAACGACACCATTACCTTACACAAAGTAGGGTTGAAATGAGTGGAAAGAGACACACTTCTGCTCTCTTTTGGCATGCGTACGAATCTGTGGAGTTTTTTAATTCGCGCTTTGCAGGTGAACATACAATAGTTGTGGGCTAGAGACTACAATGATAATTTAAAAAAAAATGATTTAAGATACACATTTATTATTCATACTCACAGATTTTATCCCTTGGATTGCATTTTTTTGGTATCTGAAAAACAACGGATTTTATTAGATATATTAGTAATAATATGTGGTGAATGCCTCATGAGAAAATGTTTGACCTCTACAAGATTTTTCCCGAGTTGTACGTAACTGATTTGACTTGAATAATCAGAGGAGCTAAAGGCTCGGAGAGGATAAAATCATTAGAGATTGAACAAGTAGCTTATTCGAAACTTGGATTTTTATAAATAGAGGAGACCCTTTTTAGGGTGAAGGCGAGGTTGCATCTCACTGCTACACCGTAGCAACCTGATAAAGGAAAGGAAACTGGCACTACCGAAGGCCTTTCCAAGCCTACTTCGGCCAGAGTCTCTTTATTTCCTGAGATGATAGTAGTGTTGGGCCAAAGAGAGGTATGGACTCGTGGTGGCTGTGGTTATATACCACGCGCAATAAGGTTTTTCGAATGTACCTCCTGTTAACGTCCACCTTTAGTCGTTACTCGATTATATTTTTGGACTAACAGTGTCGTCTGGGGTGGAGGTAGGCATGTACGCAACGCATGTATACCTCAATAGGTGAGCAAATGGTCTCCTGTACAAAGGAGGCAGACTTTGGTCTCGTTATAAATCGTAAAATCGTTACAAGATTCTATTTTTATAAGAATCGGTTACTAGCACAATCTAATTTAAACGAGATAATACCAATTTACACAGAAATAAATATACTTTACCTTGTAATCAACGTGTAGACTTATTTTCGCTCTTCCCGCCAGGCATCGAAAACCACCATGGTGGATCAGAAATTCGTACCATTGTCTTTCATATTCGAATTGTATTTTTGTTGTATTGACGGTTCCGTACAACAACGGCTTTCCAATATCTAAAGAATAACAAAAAATATTTTAAGTACCAGGCGTACCTTATATAGATAATTATAATATTGAAAAATTATACAAGGTGTAAGGGACAGCCCTCCACAAACTTTAAGGGCTTGCTCAGTAGACGAAACTGAACAACCCACCATAAAAATTTTTTTTCTTACAAACTGTCCAGTCAAGTTAATCATTTTGTATGGCGAGGTTTTTTTTTCGTTTAATGAAAAAAATTTTTATCCTAAGTTTTTCAATTTCGTTTATTTCTACTGAGCAAGCCCTTAGAGTTTGTGGAGGACTGTCCCTTACACCTTGTATATCATAAGAATATCTTTAACTAATATTATATTAAATAATAACCCTCGCAGATTTTAATCACGGTGGATACACGGTGGTTTGTTCCATTTTACCACCGTGTAACCACGGTGGATCCACGGTGTTTACACTTCCACGGTGTTTCCACCGTGATTCAAATCTGCGAGGGAAACTAATCACTGAATGGACATTATCCCATGTACGAGAACATTTTTCAGCTTATTAATCTTCAAGTTGCTTAACTTAAGATAATCATTTAATAACACAGCTGTATAAACTCCATATTAGAAATAATTTGTAACAAACTCAGATGATATGAAAAAATATATCGTAAATCGAACACCCCTCGTTTTTTTTCACAATGATATTAATAATTATTTTACACTTTTTAGTTTGTTTGCTATGAAAGCGTGTTTTTTTTTTTTTAACTATATTTTTATTTTTCACTAAAAAAAAAGGGTTATTGTATTGTCACCAGTCTATGATGTGGGTGCAAAGTTTGAAGAAAATCTGATCGCCCAAAGTAGGTCAAAATCGAGCTCAAAGGCGTTGGTTACAAACATACAGGTGAAGCTAATATAAGCGTGTTAAAAATGGACTTTACTTTCAAATAAGTAACTTTTCTCAGAATTTTACATCAGCCAACGATAAAATCCCTTCTTCTTTTTGACGCATAGGTCAAATGCCCTATCGACTCGCACTGATGAACTATTACAAGTTTAACTACCAATCAGCGTGAACTCTAATCAACTATTTAACTCCGCTTAATAATTCTCATCCCACTATTTTTGTGATCGGGATACTTTATAAAAACTCTCGCTCTCAGAGTGTAGCAGCCAGATTTTAACGTCAGAATTTCATTAAGCTATCAAGTCTATGATACCTTCAGTAAGTTTGACTATTAAACATATCTAAATTGTATCACATTCACAAGTGAATACTTTTAACTTCTCAATTCTATAACTATTATTTTGAATAAAAATATTGTTAACACTAGTTATTTCGGGTCACTGTGAGGTAATTTTCGGTCGAAAACCCAATATCTACAAATCTAGCTGAGTTGAAAATCAACGTCGTGCAGTGGAAACGGAACGCTACTACTCTTTCTCTTTCTTTGGGAAAGTAGAGATACTTTCCCACTCAACACACACCGAGATATTTCAAGTTTCCCAAACACAATTCAATCCTTTAGGATTGATAACAAAGCCAGGTAGACATGCATTAGTTATGGGCTAAAGATTACAATGATATTTTAAAAAGATTAATTTAAGATATACACATTAAATATTAATACTTACATGATAATACCAATGTTGGAATAAACGCCATCAATATTACTATAAACAACATGTTCACTCCACTTAAAGTCTGCTGGTAAACTGAGTAACTTCCATTGAAACTTTTCGAATTTAGTATTTGCTTCCGGTACTGCTTAGCCCATACAACGTACTATCCAACTGATAAAAGAATGGCATCCCATTGGTTGGAGGATTTGATTTTAAGAGTACAGAGTACACCGGATACAGTCGATATTATAAATTGCAAATGATGAGTAATAATATCATGTCAGGCTTGACTGGATGATAATATAACCTCTTATCAGTTCCGGTACGGTAGCTAGAAACACCCATTGTCATTCATTATCAGCAGCCTATAACATTAATGGCTGTTGCTATGTCTCTAAATAATTCTACTGATTAATAGTTTTACATGAATGTAGCGTGATATGGAAAATACTGATGTATCTGTAGATCAAGTGGACCCCTGATAGACACTTTTCTACAAAGGAACAGCATACATTTTGGTCTATCTCAAAAATTGTTTAAGACTAAACTTATGAATTGCAATTAGAGTACTTTGACATATTTATGATACATAATAATCCTGACCAACGCCACAAATGACATTAAATCTAATAACTCCGAATGCTTTGAATTTAGAGCATTCGTCAGCAGAGGTAGAAAAAAGTTGTAAGTTAAGTTTGAACAACCCTATCAAAAAAATCTGTCTATCGGTTGACCCTACGGGCCAGCCCTAAAACTTCCCGCTATTTTCGAGCTCACGGAGCTCGAAAACATTGTTATGAATACATTTTCAAGCTCGAAAATATGTTTGTATGTCATTGTTTTCGAAAAAAAAAACGTTTTATATCATTTCATTCTCCCACGATATCTCGCGAACCAATTAACCGATTTTGATAATTGAGGCGGTAATCGAAGCGTTTTATTGAGTTCTAGAACTGATCTGATTTTAAATTTGATCGGATCAGTCACTTCAAAGATAATAGAAAAAAAAACGATTTTTTACCATTTCTTTCTCCAACGATATCTCTCGAATTAATTAACCGATTGAGATGGTTAAGACAGCGATCGACGCGTTTTTTAAATTTGTAAAGTTTATTAGATTTTCAAGTCGATCGATCAACTCGTTTCTGAGAAATCTATAAAAAACTAAAAAAAAAAATGTTATTCACCAATATTTTCGATGTGATCTGAAATTATCAGGAAAGTTGATGGCTAACAAGCTCTTTCGATTGCCGATTAATAAAGAAGTGTGTGTTCTCACACACACACACACACAAACACACACACACACACACCATACAGCCACTCGGAGATCATTCTGAAAATACTGAAGATATAGAATAGAGATAGATACAGAATAGCTACTTAGGACCTCAAAACGTTGACATATGATAAAAGCTCGATTTTCGAAAATCGGGGTGAAAACTTCTCGAATTCTTGAAAATTTACAATTTTCTTAGCGGAAAGTTAAAAAAAAACAATATGGAAATCCAGCCTAGATTCCTATGTGGGTTCCCATTAGCATTTTCGGATGGATTCCTACATAGTTTCTTATAGAAATCCAGTATAGATCCCGAGATATAGATTCCGAAATGATTCAAAACTCCCAAATGCTAAAGAGTTACTATGTAAGTGTCAATTTTACTTTACTGACACTCAAGTTCAGATTATGACACAGAAATTTTCTAATTGAAGAAGATTACTAGATAGATGTGTTTTGGGTTTAGGTGCCCTTTTAATGACAATGAGAACTGGTAACTCTGATGACCGCTTGTCACAGTTATTCATGGTTCCAAGGCGCACATTGGAAAGTTTGATGAATAAGGTTAGGGTAATATTGGTGCAAAATTTTGTGCCCAGAAATCTGGGAATTGAACATATATCCCATGACCAACTGTTGCAACACAACTTAATGATACGCAATGCAATTTATAATCAAAATAATGAAAATCCAATAATAATATGTGATGAGACTACATTCAAACTAAATGTTCCAAAATGACACATACTCGCTACATAAATATAGAAACTTATTAAAACCATGTCTGCTAGTGGCACCTGATGGTTACATTGTAGACTGCTTTGAGCCATACAAGGCTACCACGTCTGACGCAGAGATAATGATGTCTCTTTTCCAAAATGAAAACTCTCCTCTCAGATAAAACTTTCAAACTAATTACATTTTCATTCTAGGCAGGAAGATTTAGCGATGCAATTAATCTGCTAGAGTCTTGCTATTATAAAACATACATGCCGGAATCCTCTTATTAGAAGGTGAGCATCAACTCACCACTGAGCAATTGTGTGACTATATGCCGTTGGGTCGTGGAGGTTGTGAATGGTTATTTTAACCCCTCGTATGCCGTAGAGACACAATTAAAAAGCCAATGTGTCTCACGTATATCTGCGTTCCGGGCATACAACGGGTTAAACGGGATTATAAATTATTCCGGCATGAATATTTTAATTTATCTGTGCCACACGTGATGCAAATGTTTTCTATCGGGTGTAAAAAGACCCTTAACGAAAACGAAAACCACGTATTCTACCCATCACTAGGATAGTTTTTTCTAACATGCCTGGGAAATCACTGGTTCAGGAGATATTCAAGGTCAAAGTGAATTATTTTTTTCGGTTTTTTTTTTTCATAATCGTATAAAAAGTGTCATTAGTAAATTTTCTTCCAAACAATCATTATCAAATCGATTTTTCATAACAAATTACCGATTTGAAGATACAATAATGCAATGAATACTAAACAACGAGCATGGCACGCACGCACACGCGTGCAGTCGTCGACTTCATCGAGTGTACCTACGTTGCTCAGCTGATAGAAATTACTTACACATACACTTACATACTTAGCACATTTATTTATTTTATCAATTGAACAGTTTTCAATTTCACAGTTTCAACAAAAACATTGATCAATACTTAATTGTTTAAATTTTGAAATTAGATAGGTACCTACTTATCTACATGCGGGTCGGGGTTGCTTGCTGTGCACGGCGCATCTTACTTACCTACGTGAGTTCGTTTCTTTGATAATGTGGGTCTACGCTACGGCGAAACCCGCAGCGAACGCATCAGACAGAGAACATCCTCTCGACCCTAGCCGTCGCAGCCCCAGAGATGACCTGGACTTCGGGAGTCCAATTCCGATCCCGATTTCCGGCCACCCGTAGGCGCGGGCTTGCGGACGGCGAGCAATGGGTAGCTCGCTGTCCGACCGTCTGGTAACTGTTCGGACCGAGCCCAAGTCGTCGATGGCTCGCACTGTTCCCGCGCGCCTCAAGGAGCTGTCAGCAACAGCTTGGG
The DNA here is from genome assembly GCA_929112965.1 of Mythimna albipuncta. NCBI lineage: Eukaryota > Metazoa > Arthropoda > Insecta > Lepidoptera > Noctuidae > Mythimna > Mythimna albipuncta. The sequence continues at coordinate 16,867,673 of OV815979.1, read as the reverse complement.
TCCAGCTGGGTCGAAGCCTAGAGGCCAGGGTTAATTCGAAAGATAGCTTAAGCCCCGGTACGAAAGGCAACAAAGGAACAGGAGTGGGTTTGTAGTCAGTAAAAGTCCGACACTATCTCCCGCTCCGGCCCAAGTGCGGGGGATGTCAATAGATGATTTTCTACTAAAAAAACAAGACACCTATTATACACACTAAATTTTAAACACTAAAGACGTCTTTAAAATTTAGTGTGTATTTATGTACCAAATGGGGCCTTCAAAGGTACTTACACCTACACCTACTAAGGTAGGTGCCAGATGGAATAAAAATCAGAGAGAGAGAGAGAGAGTTTCAGGCTTTTACTGACTAAAGATCGCTAAAAGTCTTCACACAGAGCGCGAGAGGTCGTTTGATGATTCCCCATCGCAAAAAAGGTACTTCCTATTTATCTAAAAACTAAACTTGAATCCTAGGTTTAAGCCCTACCTACATTTAAACTTCTTAAATAACAACGTAATAAAACTCACTAGGTAGGTACTAGTGACGCAACGAATATTGTAGGCATTTTTAGAATGATTTCTAGTATTTTCTAGTAAGGATGGCTTCTAGTGCATAAGGCTGTTAGTTATTACTAAAAGCCGTCCTGTTAAGTATGATTGGAAATAAATCTCGCAAGTAGATAGGTACCTACTTACCTCACTTTAAAAAATGTTTAGTAGGTACCAAATAAATTACATTTCAAAACATGAACGAGCACTCGACGCGTTTTATCTGCGTGAATTCGTTTGTTTGTCGGGAATCACAGAGTGAAAATATGGGTCGTTTGCTGATTAAAAATCTATGTCTCCTTTGTTTTTAAAGATAAAGAGTTGAAATTTTGCAGTGACATACTACTTTATGGATTTAAATAGGTATAGATTTAATAAGCACTAGGGTTTGCTCGCGGTTTTACTTGCGTTTTAATTTGCAATTATGTCAAAAAACCGTACGTATGTTATTTTAAATTAACTTCAATTTGGTTTTTGTATCTTTTTAATGACCTAATAATATGAAGTAAGATGTTAACACAATATAATACACTTAAATAATATAATAAAAAATATTTATAGTTTTTACTCATATTAAAATCAGTCTAAAAGGTGATTCAAACAAAATAACCTGGATTGCTTAATTCAAGTGTATTTCTTACATTTATTTATTTACCTTTTACATGTACCTATACATCTAAAAGGTAAATAAATACATGTAGGTAAGCAAGTTTTGCACCTGAACAACCTTTTTTTTTTATGGTGGGAAAAATCATGCATTGACATCCCCCGCCCTTGGGCGGAGCGGGAGATAGTGTCAGACTCTTACTGACTAAAAGACCCACCCCGTTCCTTCTAGCCTTCATACCGGAGCTCGAGCGCACTTTCGGATAACCCTAGCCCCAGTAGGCTTCGACCTGGCTGGGTCCCTGCTGTTGCTGACAACTCCTTGAGGCGCGCGGGAACAGTGCGCGCCGTCGACGGCTTGGGCTTGGTCCGGACAGTTACCGGACGGCCGGACAGCGAGCTACCCATTGTTCACTGTCCACAAGCCCGCGTCTACGTTGGCCGGAAATCGGGATCAGAATCCCGGCGACGGCGGCGGCGATAACGCCGTTGCCTGATGCGTTCGGCCTCCTCCTTTGCGAGCATTACTGCTTCGCAGAAGTCGGCGACCGCCTGCCACTCCTCCTCGCTCCGGACCATGGCCTCAACCAAGGCCCGGCGCGAGAGGTCTCCGCCGCCGATCGCCCCCACGAGGGCACGGCGATGCTCCGCCCAAGCAGGGCACACCTCGACCGTGTGTTCCACCGTGTCCTCCGGGCGTTCCGCACAGTGGCGACACCCGGGCGTCACTTCCGCATGAATCCGGTGCAGGAAACTCCCGAACGAACCATGTCCGGTGAGGACCTGCGTCATGCGGAAGGTAAGGACGCCGTGACGCCTTTCCAGCCATGCCTCAAAGAGGGGACTTACCGCCATGATTGATCAGTAACCGGCTGCTGACGTTTAAGCTTAAACAAAAGCGAAGTGTCGTCTGCAAACAACACTATATCATGGTCATCCTTTATGAGGTATGGCAAGTCATTTATATAAATAAGAAATAAAAATGGACCAAGAATCGAGCCCTGGGGCATATCCAATGATACTACAGACCCCACGCAGGCAAAACATCGTAAAAAAATGGCAAAAACTAAAATGTACAAATTTCACGCTAACTGGTTTCTATTGTTTAAACAACATTCTTAGTAAAACAGCCCCTCTAGCCAAGTTACAACCGTTTCGCTTGCGCCGAACGCTTTGAGTTGACCTTGCCGCCAATTATTTTGTTCTGACCACGTGACTGAGCGATAAGACGACGTCATTCTCGTACATTTGAAGCTTTCTACAAGCGTTAACTATTGCAGATTAGCAACTTGGCCAGGGTTACAGGTTAGCTACCTGCGTAAGCGACCCGTCCCCTTTGATTCTTTGTTACCTAGTATCTTAGTCCAAAGTTCAACTTGTTAAGCAGCGGGCGTGTTTTGTTTCATTAATTTTTTAAATTCAACTGTAAATTGTATTAAGTTTTTCGGTGGATTTAAGTGTTGTAATGATGGATTCTACTCCTGGAAGTAAGGAACTATTATTATATCTGTTAAAGCATTATTTTTTAGCTGTATTTCTATGGTTTTTCGTATTTCTTGTAAAATCTGCCGCAATTTTTAGTGATCGAACTTCTCTTAGTATGAAAGTACCATATCCAGTGGAGTCAAACCCTCAAATGTACTTTAAAATGAGCATTACATATTCTTATTTTATAAACATTTACAATGAGATGCTCGTTTTTGCGCACCTTGAACAAACTTTATGAATTTTAGTACTAAGGTAGAATTTTAATAATTTAACATTTATTTTCTCTTTTTCTAGGATCAAACTCTGAAGAGATTTATATTAGTAGACGTACTCTTATTGAATATTATAGAGAGTCTACTTCAAGAAAGGACTCTGAAAAAATGCAGTATCTTTATAAAAAAGTGGAAAATGCTCTAAAACAAATTCAAATTTCAAGTGATGCTAAAAGTGTGTTGGAAAAACTAATACATCAATATAAATCAAAACTTGAGAAATATCAAAGACATTTTGAAAGATGTCTTAATGCGCATAAATATTGGTTTGACCAATATGTTTGTTTTAACGTCTCGCAATCTCATAAAAGTATCGGTTGGTCGACCCTCTAAGGATTTTGAAGAATTAAGTGAACGAGCTCAACGGCAAAGAACTGAAAATATACGACAGCAGGTGACATCCGCAGAACTGGCGTATGCCGCACAAATGAAATATAGGGAGTGTGGAGAGATAGAAAAATCTAAATAAAAAAAAAATGTTTCTCAAGACGGATTTTTTCCAAGAATGGATAAAAACCATGCCACTCTTTGTCCTGATAAAGCCTTGTCTATTGTTATTGAAGGGCAGCTTACGAAGCACCAATATAACATATTAAGAAAAAGTGCAATGGAAGTGAATTGTAATTTATATCCAAATTATGAAGCAATAACCAGAGCTAAAACAAAATGTTACCCTTTTGGTATTTGCACTACAGAAACACGAGCAGAAGTACCTCTGCAAAATCTTATGGATCATACGGCTCAAAGGCTATTATTATCATTAAGTGAAGTAATCCAAAGTCTTAATGAAAGCGAACTTCAACATCTTTGCTTGATCTCTAAGTGGGGATGTGATGGTTCTCAATATAAACAAAAATTTCAAAATGTTGAATCAACAGATGAATTTATGTTAATTACATCAATAGTGCCAGTACATCATGGGGAAAATATTATCTGGGAAAATCCTCGTCCGTCATCGCCGAGATATTGCCGACCTTTGAGACTTCAGATGGCTCACGAGACAATAGAATTGTCAAAATTGGAAGCTGAAAATGTAAAATACCAAATAAAACATTTGGTTCCAACTACAACTGCTGAATGTGTTGTACTACATGATTTGAAATTAACTATGGTTTATGGCAAGAAAATTAATGCGCTCACCGATACAAGCTCAGCCATGCGGTGTTATCTTTGCGGGCTTACCTCTAAAGACTTCAATAATATTAGAAAGTGCATCAATAAACAAGTAACTGAAGAAAATTTTGAATATGGGCTTTCATCACTTAATGCTTGGATAAAATTTGCCGAGTGTGTGTAAATGCAAGATATTTAGGATACAAAAAAAAAATTAGGAAAATGTCAAGCAAGAGGTGATGACAAAAAAATTGTTGCAGTTGAAAGAAAAAGAATTCACAAAGAGTTTTGGCAAAAACTAGGGCTACACGTAGACAAGCCTCGCCAAGGAGGAGGAACATCGACAGATGCAAATACTAATCGAATACTTTTCCAGCATGCAGATGAAACTGCACAAATAACTGGAGTAACTTTAAATATTATAAATAGATTCCACACTATCTTGAAAATAATATCAAATGGTTACAAAATTAATTTTATAACATTTAATACGTTTTGCCTACGGACTGCGTCAGCTTTTGTATATGGTCCCATGGTTCAATATGCCCACTACGGTGCACAAAACTTTAGTCCATGGGCCCTCATTGTACACAATATAGGTATTGCTATAGGTCTTTTGAGTGAAGATGCACAAGAAAGTAGGAATAAAGATCTTAGAAAATATAGACAAAACTATTTAAGAAAATCTTTTTTTCGATGATGATCTTTTTCCGTTTACATCAACTCTCTGTATCCTATCACTCAGAGAGAAATTCCGGACCCGTAATGGTGTAGTTTCCTGATAAATGTTTCATAGAGAACGCAATCGAAAGCCGTGAACAAAACACAAAAAATGCCCAGGACATCCATTTGCCTTCCCATGCATTATAAATATGTCCTAAAAGTTCAACCCCGGCATCGGTTGTTGAACGACCCCTTGTAAAACCGAACTGTTTATTATGTAACAACTTATGTCTATTAAAAAATCTTAGTAATTGATGTAAAATTAGTTTCTTAAATATTTTACTAAAGGTGAGTAGCACTGAAATAGGTCTATAATTTGTGGGGTCAGATGTACAAGTCAGGAAACTCGCCACGATCAATACAATTATTTAAAATAAGTGCTAAACTAGGAGCTACAACCTTTATAATGGACTTTACAACATCCACAGAATTTCCCCATAAATCTGTGGTCTTTTTTACATTCAAAGTGTTAAAGGTTTTAATTTTATCCACATATGTCACATGTTCGAAATTAAAATCTGAATCACAAACTTTAAAATTTTCTTTAAGCAGAGACTCTGCAGCAGTGGGTAATGAGTTCAGAGATTTAGTAGTTAATATGGGGATCTCTGAAAAGAACTTTTCAAAAGCTGCAGGAACTTTTGAGTCCGATTTGATCAGACTGTCATTAATTTTAAGGCTATAGTCACTACATGGTTTTGTAGATCTTCCAGTTTCACGGTTTATAATATTCCAGGTTGTTTTAATTATATTGTTACTATTTTTAATTTTGGAACTCAAGTAGCGCGATTTTGCAACAGATCATACATTTTTTAAAAATAATTTTGAATAATTTTTAACATGCAAACTAAATTCGGCAGTGTTTACAAGAATTTTTTCATCATACAATTCATAGAGTCGCGTTCTACTTTTATGTATACCAATGGTAGCTCATTCACTGAAAGATACATTACTATTAACCGATATAGTTTCGGGTATAAAAGTGGAATTAAATTGCTTACAGAACATATTAAAAAAACATTTATATTGTTGATTCAGATCAATTTAGGTAAATTATTAATTAGTTTGGTTTTAAAAGTTTCTGAGCGATATGCAGTTTTCGGGTTAACAGTGATATTCTTTTTAGCCACTATGATGTTTGGGATTTGAAAAGTAATTAATTGCCCACAATGATCAGAATCTAGTTTTATAATGTCTTTATGGCTAGGTTACAACATCGGTATAAATATTATCTATGCAAGTGGCACTAGTAGCAGTTATTCTAGTAGGTTCTAAAAACAAATTAACAAGATTGTAGAACTGAAACAAACTTATAATTTTGCTACATAAAGCTGAATTTTCTAATAAATTAACATTAAAATCACCACATGTGATTATGTACTTGTTTGAATTACAAATCTTGTGAAACACTTCATCCATTACCTTTTCAAAGCAGTCATACAATCTGGAAGGGGGTTTGTACACACTTAATATAATAAACTGCTCCAACGGCTATTTCAATTGACCGCTCAACAGATAGACTCACAATATCCTTACGTTCCTTAAATTCAATGTGGTTACTAACTAACATCAATGAGCCACCACGTAAGGCATTAGTTCTGCTGAATGAACTACCAACCTGGTGATTATTAAAATTGAACATGAGCTGGTAGCTTTTAAGCCAATGTTCAGTTATACAAAGAATATCAATATATCATTACAATTAAGGAATAGCTCTACCTCTAAATCTTTATTCATGAATACTTGAATGTTTTGATGCACTATTTTTTTATTTTAAGATTTGATTTGAATGATTTTTGTTTATTAGTAAATTCGTGCTAGAGATTAACTCTGATGTCTCAATTTCCAATTTGAATTAATATTAATGTCAATATTTGATGCCAACTTATTGGCACGATCAATTATAAAGTCAATAAGTTCAGTTTAATAATTCAAGAAGAACCGTGGACAGAAAAATACACAGCGTGAGATGTTTCTTAGAAGATTTCGTTTCAGTACAACTCGAACTGGATCACATAACTCGGGACAAATTTCTACCTAAATATTTCTTCGGAAATGATGCTACACCGAAAGCGATAATAATCTTAGATGGTACGTATCTGTTTATTGAGAAATCGACCAATTTTTTATTTCAACGCGTAACTTACAGTACTCATAAGTATCGGAATTTGATCAAGCCATTTATGATCGTGTGTAACGTATGGATACATACTGCACGTGACGGGTCTATATTCTGCAAGAAAGTCGGATGCCAACAAAGTAGAACAGATTTTAAATAACCATAATGAACCTATTGAGGAAGCAGCCACGTTTTTATATTAGATAGGGGATTCCGGGATGTAGTGCCAAGATTAGAGTCACATGGCTACGTACGGCATATGCCTCTATCTAAACGCCGAAATGAAGCTCAATTAATCACAGAAAATGAAAATAAATCGAGGGTAATAACTAGCGTTGAAAAAAACAGGGAATATTCCCGTTTCTTTCAAATACTGTTGTTTTATTCAATGTAACATTCGAAATTTTCAAGAAATTTATAAATTATAAATTTCATGTATTTTTCCAAAAAAACCGAAAGAAACGAAAAAATATGTAAAGAACCGAAAACTTCATGTTTGTTTTTTTCAAATGCGTACTTTTTTTTTAAATTAATGTAAACTAGCGCTTGACTGCGGTCCTACCTGATGGTAAGCAGTGACGCAATCTGATGGTGAGGCGCACTAGTTTATGAGGCTTATGTCCAACAGTGGGCATCGATCATTATAGCGCCTAAATGGCGACACTTGGGGAGTCTTATGCCCAACTGTGAGCATAGGTCATAGTACGGGGAGGCCTATGTCCAACAGTGGGCATCAATCATTATGGTGCCTAAATGGCGACTCTTGGGGAGGCTTATGCCCAACAGTGGGCATAGGTGATTATAGTGAGAGGAGGCCTATGTCCAACAGTGGGCATCAATCATTATAAGGCCTAGGTGGTGACACTTGGGGGAAGCTTATGCCCAACAGTGGGAAAACGTCATTATCGCGAGAGGAGGCCTATGTCCAACAGTGGGCATCAATTATTATAAAGCCTACGTGGTGACACTTGGGGAGGCTTATGCCCAACAGTGGGCAAAGGTCATTATCGCGAGAGGAGGTCTATGTCCAACAGTGGGCATCAATTATTATAATGCCTACGTGGTGACACTTGGGGGAGGCTTATGCCCAACAGTAGGCAAAGGTCATTATCGCGAGAGGAGGCCTATGTCCAACAGTGGGCATCAATTATTATAATGCCTACGTGGTGACACTAGGGGGAGGCGTATGCCCAACAGTGGGCATGGGTCATTATAGTGAGGGGGAGGCTTATGACCAACAGCGGGCATATATCATTATAGCGAGGGGAGACTTATGTCCAACTATGGGCATCAGTATTTGAGCGCCTAATGGCGACACTCAGGGGAGGCTTATGTCCAACAGTGGGCATGGGTCATTATAGCGAGGGGGAGGCCTACGTCCAACAGTGGACAGCAGTCATTAAAGCCCTAAATGGCGATACTTGAGAGAGGCTTGTGTCCAACAGTGGGCACCGATCATTATGGTGACACTTGGGGGAGGCTTGTGGGAGCTCGATTCTGATCAAGTTGACGACAGTGAAATCGAGATTTTGTCTGAGGAAAGCTAGCTAGATCATTTGTCATTATAAATATATTTCAATTTCAATAAAACTCGTTTTTTTTTCCTATTTTCATGAAGTTAACCGAAACAATGAATAAAATATTCGAAAGATTTCTATTTTGTTCCCAAACGTTTTTTTTTTTTCGCAATATTTCAATGCAACATGTAAATAAAACGGAAAAAAAAACACAATTTGTTTTTTTCATTGAAAATTCAATTTTAGAACCAACATTTCCAACAGATCTTCCCCAAATACCTCTTTTATCACCAACTCCAAACAGCAGTACAATTTTTGTTGCTACATATCCAAATATAACTATTTTTATCGATGTTGAACCAGCTTTCCGGTTTGTTGCACCAGCACGCTTTTCAGCAATGTATCCAGCTCCGATATACGATTTGAATAAATCTGATAAACCTTCCGATAACGACACACAATCGAAGGTAGTTAAGAATAAACTGAAATATCCAATAATGGCAAAAACCTGTGAAGCGAAATGTTGAAGATCTTGCAATTATTTGACTTTGAAAGAGCGAGAAGACATATGGAATAACTATTGGAATATGAGTTATTCTTCACGTCGACAGTTTCTGAATAAATGCGTAAAATTTGAACCAAAAAAACATACTGCTATTGAAAATTCAAATAAAATGCACCTGAAGAAAGAGTCTAGATACTATTATTTTTACTATATGGGAAAAGAAATAAATGTGTGTAAGGCGTATTTTCCCCAAACTTTAGGTTATAGGACTGAGTGTCATAACAGAACTGAGTAAAGCTGTCAAAAGGAAACCACTTTTTGAAGATGTCAATGAAAATAGGGGAGGAAAGAAGCCTTTACTTTCAAGAGGTCCAATTCAGCAACACATCATGAGTTATAATTCGGCTTTGAGCCATTACCGAAGAAATAATGCGCCTTTGACAAAATACCTTCCAAGAACACTTACACTTCAGTCACTTGAAACCTACCGGACGACGATGAAACAAATGAAGGTGTCATAAAATTTTCCAAAAGGAGACCAATGTACCGATTGCGGAGTTTTTGAAGAAAAAATTAAGAATGGTGATTAAACAGAAACTTTAAAAGAGACATATGTCACAAGAAAAAAGCTGAGAAAGCGATTAAAAGATACAGAGAAGACGGGACATATAAAAATACCGCTACAAATCATACCTATTCTATGGATTTGCAAAAAGTAACTCTACTACCAGACATGCCGAGTATTAAAGACTCAGTTTTCCTCAGCAGATTAATCGCATTTAATTTAACATTTGCACCGATAAAGAAAGACACAGACATACACTCTAAATGTGTTGTTTGGCACGAAGCCTTGATGGGTAGAGACGCCAATAACATAGTCGACGCTTTAGTTGCGTTTCTTCGTAGCTAGAGAAATGTTAAACATTTAATAATGTGGTGTGACAACTGTGCGGGCCAAAATAAAAATTGGTTTTTATTCACAGCTCATGTTACTATATTAAACTGTCAGTCTTTTGATGTTGAAACTATTACATTTAAATATCTTACGAAGGGGCACACCCATATGTCAGCGGACGGTGTTCATGGTAACATCGAAAGAGACTTCAATCGGCGAAACGAGTTTACGACTACGAGGACTTTAAAGATGTGATTGCGCAATGCAGAAAAAATATTGTGATTGAGGTGCAACAATCATATCAATGGCCAAAGAAAAAGCGCGTTGCTCGTCGGAATGCAAAAGATAATCCTCTGAATAATTTTTTAATAGGTCCATTAGTCGAGGCTATGTTCACAGCAGGATCACGTAATCTTTTGTACAAGACTGATTTTGGGGACCCTTACAAAGAACTCGATTTTTTTATTAATAAATTCGATGTATCAAAGCTTCCACCTTTATCAAATAACATTCCACGTGGAATAAAATCTTCAAAAAAAGATGGTATAGTTTCTAAACTAGTACCACTAATGTCCATTAGTCGAAGAGAATTTTGGTTACAGTTACCAATTAATGAACGATCTATTGATTTAATATCTGATGGACAAATAACTAATGATGAGTAAATTATTTAGATATTGTAAGAAATTATTACTTGGAAATAATAAGAGATCTCGGAGAAGGAATAAGCCATAGCACTTGTGAAGAAGAAAATTCTGTTGCAAATAATATCAATGGTGAAGAAGAAACTACTAAAAAAAGACCAAGTCGGCCAAAAAGGGGGCGAAAAAGAAAATTTAAAGATTATGCGTTAGCTCAAAGAAAATGTCGCAAATATGCTAATTTGCCGTACAGAAATACAGTACAAAAAAAATAGAGAAGTTCGCGCAAAAACGTTTGAAAGCTACGCATGCGTTTGCAAAAAACAGTGTCATTTGAACGTAACAGAAGAAGAAAGAAGAAAAGAATTTAATAAACTTATCACACTTGGGTCGTACGAAGCTCAGCTACTGTACATTTGCTCGAACGTTACGGAAACACGTAAAAAACGGTCATATATATCTGAAAATACTTCATCTCAGGTCAAAAAGCCACGAAACTTCTCCAGAAAGTATAGAATTTCAAATATTCCTGTGTGTCGTGACATGTTTTTAAACACATTTCAAGTAACTCATCTGGTGGGTGGAATAAAACTGCGCAAGAACAAATAGATTTTGTTTGTAATATTATAAATAACTTACCAAAATATGAGTCCCACTATAGAAGATCTCAAATTGGTGATGCACTATATCTGCAACCAGGATTGACTATGCAAAAGATATATGATTTATATGTTGACGAATTTAGACTCATTCATGGCAACGACAGCAAAAAATATGTATCATTAGCCATTTTCAGAAAGATTTTCCTGAAAGAATTTAACTTAAGGTTCAAAAGTCTTAAAAAAGACACGTGCAATAGATGTGGAGCAAAACTAAAAGTCCCGAACGATTTGTCAATAGAAGACAGAAACCAATTGATTTCCGAAAAAGAAAAACATTTAAAATTAGCTGAGTCCTTACGAAGTCAAATGAATTGCCAGATTGAAAGGGCAAAAGTAGATGAGATATTTGAGTATTTAACATTTGACATGGAGAAGACGTTGCCTTTACCACGTATTCCAACAAACGTGGTATTTTATAAAAGACAACTCTGGTTTTATAACAGCGGCGTTCATGTGTCTTCTACAAATAAAGGATATTGTTTTGTTTGGGTTGAGGGTCAAGCTGGCAGAGATGCCCAAGAAGTTGGTTCCTGTTTGAAAAAAATTATAAACGAAGTAATGCGTCCTAATGTTGAATATCTATCATTGTGAATATACAAAATGTGGCCTCACGTAACAGGACTATTCCTGAAGGTCTATTTGGAGACAGTGGCATGGCTTCAGATGTTAAACCTGCCATTGTCATATGTGATGGTACGTATGTTTATGTTCAGAGTAGTAGTAACTACAAATACCAAAAACAGATATATAGTCTACACAAATACACTAGTTTGGTTAAACCCTTTTTAATAACATGTTGTGATGGATATATTTTAGAGTGCGTTGGACCATATGAAGCAACAAAAAATGATTCAACAATCATGAGTGATCTATTTCGTAATGAAAAAGGTCCAATGCGGAGACAGGGGGATGTCTTTATATTGGATAGAGGATTTAGAGACGTGATCCCCGAGTTGGAAAGCTATAGTTATAAAACTTACATGCCTGAGTCATTAGTCTTGAAATGATACGACCAGATCAAGACAAGCTGCATATACGTGGTGTCCGTAAGACTAAAAACGGAGGCGTTATAATCAGTACCGAGACAAAAGTTGATGCGGATAAAATTAAGCTTGCAGTCCTGAAATCAGCATCTGGCCTTACCGCCGACGAACCCAGCAAGCGAAAACCCCGGATTGTAGTTGTAGGAGTGCCGTCCTCTTTCGCTGACACGGAAGTCTTCCGGTGCATTTATAAACAGAATGTGGCCGAAAAGTTTCCGACGGTTTCCATGGAGTCCTTTTTGACATTAGTTAAATTAAGCCACAAATCGGGGAAAAAAGATTCGCAGACTTGTAACTACGTGATTGAAGGTCCAGCCAATATTCGCAGAGCTCTGATTTCTCAGTCCAGGATTTTCATAAATTGGACGTCCTGCCCTGTCAGGGACTTCACTCTTGTTACGAGATGCTACAAATGTCAGCAATATGGACATGCAGCAAAAACCTGTAAAAAGGTCAACTCGACATGCGGCCACTGCGGTGAGATAGGACACTCGATGGCCGAGTGTGCAAAGAAAGCGGACTCACCGAAATGTGCAACTTGCTCTCGCTTCAAAAAGCCCTCCAACCACAAAACGGGAGACGCTGAGTGTCCTGCTAGGAAAATTGCGGAATACAAATATATAAATTCTGTCGATTATGAGGGCGCCTAGAGCGTCATACTCAAGGCCAGACTTCCGTATAACGTATAACGCTGACTCAAAATTCTTGTGCGCTGACCTACAAACGATTGTTTTTCTTAATATTTAAGCATATAAGTTACCGATAAAAGTGTCCAATGTAAACATAACTTAATATTGATGCAACCTCGACTCTTAACCCAATTATAAATTCTGCTGACACAAAATATTGTTTGTGTAACGAGACTATTAAGTGCAAGAAACACATTTAAAATAAGAAATAAATTATTGTGACTTTTATTGTTTAAGTAAACTAGGTATAAAATATAGTAAATAATTATTTATTCCATTGTTTCGAGACTAACTGTTAAATATTGTTATCTATTTTATTGTTCTGCAAAAACCATAGCGTAAGAACTTCTACGCCTGTGATACAGGTTTATCCTAGTACAGGCATTTAACATAGTCATACCTTTATAAATTATTCCTAAGATTTTATGTTACTATTTTACCAAACTTTAACTCTGAATAAATATTATTATTATTTTTATACATTTATTTATCTCAGGACCATGAGGTCCTGGACCTTTAGAAGGCATACGAGGAGCCGAAACCAACTCGCAGAGGCCCTTTTAGCTGCTTATAGTGGAACGTGGTACCAACCGGCGATTATCCCTGTATGCGCTATGCTAGTGCATCCAAGGACAACCCCCGGTCGAAGGGAAACTATTGCAACATGTGAAAAACTAATATAAGGCTATGGTTTTTGGAGTCTTAAGTGGACTGGTTACCAGGAACTATGTTGAGACTATGGCCCCTGCCTAAACAATGTTTTTAATTTCCATCGACAAAAAGGCAAGGGGTGACTTGCACTCAACAAATGGGCCCCCAAAATGGTCGCTAGCACGAAGTGACGTAGCAACAAGAGGGCAACATATCCTGATGTGCTTGAGGAGTCGAGAGGTATACCACGGCTATCAGGACAATCCCGGAAGTACGGTCAAGATCCCTACCAGCACCTTACTGGATTATACATCCTTCTCCCGAGCGCATTAATTGCTCTTGCGAATCTCCACTCAAGCCAGCCAATAAAGGCAAGAGAGAGGTGGGAGCTCTGTTCCTCGTCAGTGTTCACTACGACCGGCCAATAAAGGCAAGCCAGAGATGAAGAACAAGAATTCTCCCGGGAGATCGGGTCCGTGGGATCGCTAATGCCCAACAATTTGCCACAAAACTGCCCTGCGGATTGTATCTCTCTTGGTCTGGCCCCTCACCTTAGGCATGTTACGGCTAAGCATTATTAAAAAGCATTATTTCAATTATTGAATTTCAATTGACAACTGATCAAGCAAATAAGCTCTTTTGAATAAATTCCACCCAACAATAGAAGACACACCTGATGCTGCGGATTATTTAAAAATTGCTCGGGCGAGATTAAATTCAAGCAATTGTTTAGGGGAATTTATTCAAAGGGAAAACATCAATAGGAGACGTACGGTTTTCCAAAACATAGATAGCAATGCTCCCCATTTAGACCATTTTCCTAGATTAACTTTAGATGATTTAAGAAGATTTGCATTGGGATCTTACCAATTAAAACAGGCTAGATCCTATTATGGGGAGCACATAAGAAATAATGGTATTTATAATGTTGAAGTAAGCAATGTTTTGGAAGAGGATTTACCCTTAATATTGGGTCAAAATAATTATTTAATTAGGGCTAGAATTAAGTCCCGCCATGTGAGCCACAAAACATATTACTCTTATTTATTGATAAGTAGAGATGAAAATCGGGCAAATTCTTTAGAAAGTATCATTGCTTACTATTGTAACTGTCTAGTGGGTAACCGTACAGTAGGGTGTTGTGCTCATCCTATGACAGTATTATGGTATTTAAGCTGGGGCCGCTTCAACAATACTTACATTGTTCTCTAGCTCATTCTTTGGATGAAATATTTTATGAAGAATAAAGAGTTTATTCAAGTATTATTTGTTTTATTTCCCTTGGTAAGTATGTACTATTATTTATTATAAGCTTTATTACTTTATGCCTAAAATTGCTTATAGTATGGAAATATGCTTATAGTAATGGAATTATGTCTCTATTACTTAATGCATAAAGTAATAGAGACATAATTCCATGCACATAGTGATGTATAGTTTATGTCAATTTGTAATTATAACCTAGATTTTTAAAACAGAATAATAATGATATCTCCTGAACTGAGCCAGGAACCAGGGTGAATAATTGAAAAAATGTTTTTGATAATGAAAATGCTATGTTTTTACTATTAGGTAAAATAAAAATCTTCAGGGCACAAGCATTTTCGACTTGGACCGAACTTCCTTTACAAAACAGGCAATCTCCTTTTAAATTAAATCTTATATATTGATAATAACATAATAAGAAGGACCAATATCATCTTCTTCATCCTCCAATAGCTGCTGAATAACTCTCTTTCTTGCTGCGGATATATTGTCTGACATAACATACATATACAGCAATAAAACACAATCATCACATAAAAAACTGCGAGAAGACTGACGGCTGACGTCGCAGTCGCTAACATCGGAAAGGCGACAGGCGACCATGGTCGCGTGGTCGTCTAGTCGCTGTCGCGTGTCGCGGTCGCTAAGAACGGAATGCCACCTTTAGGTTTACTTTAACGTGAAAATAAAATGTTACTACGGTGCGCAACGGTAATGACATTGGCTTTAAATACGTTTAAAGATATAATAATTAATTGGTACATCAAATCAGCAGACAATAAAATAAATACTGTGTGGAAAGTTATTTATAGTGAAACTGATAGGAACAAAGTACGCAGCACGGATTTTTTATTGGAGACTCCACATGGTCCCAAAAGTTCAAACATGGAAGTAGCCAAGTGTTTGTGAATTATTTTATCAATGTACCTCTTAGGACAACGGAAGCTCTAAATTCCTCCCCTGAAGCCTCAATTGCTTTATTAAAAGCAAACTTGCCAGGCTGTCCGGTTGAATTTCAATTCAAACATATTAACCCTATGACAGTCATGAAGGCTTTCCGGCAAATCAAAGTCAAATTAACCGAAGACCTATGGGGAATGTCTGTTAAAGTATACACATCCATAATTAAGACTATAGCACCATTCTTAGCTTTAATATTTAATTTGTGTGTGGGCCAAGGCGTCTTTCAACATATAATGAAATACAGTAAGGTTATACCACTTTTTAAATCCGGTGACCATAAGGACACTAATAATTACAGACCTGTATCAGTATAGCCGGTATTCAGTAAAGTGTTTGAAAAAGTTATGCTTAATCAAATGCTTTATCATTTTAAAAGCAATAAAATGTTTCACGAACAGCAGTATGGTTTCACCAAAGGACGTTGTACGACTGTCGCTGGTGTCACTTCATTAAACATATATTTGCAGCGTGGGAAGAAGCCCAAGATGCGATAGGATTTTTTTGTGACCTCTCAAAGGCTTTTGATTGTGTTAATCAAGAAACCTTAACCTTGCTTTTAAATTTTAAACATTATGGGCAAACTTGCACTCAGCTTGGTAAAATCTTACTTAATTGACAGGCAACAGCAAGTTCAGATAAATGGTGTCAATTCTCCGGGGTCGAAAGTCAAAATGCGTGTACCGCAAGGTTCAATATTGGGTCCTTTTCTCTTTTTAGTATATACAGGGTGTGGCGTAAATAGTGGTCCAACGTTAAGGGGTCGATACACCATGTATTCAGCTATCACATATATAGCGGGCGTCGATATATCGATATTTATCGATATAAATCGTTGCAACCCTAGCCGCGACACAGTCAACTAGCATACACGTTACTGTGCACACGCGTTCCGCAACAACATGTTTGTAAGCGCTCCGCAAGCAATTTTCATTTTCAATGTAGGAGTCTCACAAAAAATTAGTATTGTCGTAAAACAGTGTCAGTCATTTCCATCCGTAACACGAGGCTAATCGGGTTTGTAGAAAGATGTTTTAAAGTACTATATCTTCTATTGAACGAATCGCACCTACGGCGTCGAAAAAGTATGAAGCAGAAATCGCTGTTGCTGAAGACAAACAAGGCCAATATAAACACAAGCTTAGAGTCATCGATGACATGATGGTGCAGAGCGTGAAAGTCCATGTGAACTCAATTGATCCTGTTGATTACATTACACGGAAAAGTTATATTTAAATACTAGTACTACGCAGATGTTCCGTTTGCATGAGAAATGGTGTTGATGGTATCCAGGTAAATATACGAACAAGGCGACTAAAAGCCAGTACCGTGACATCGTGTGAATGTCGTTAGATAGGTGTTTCAAAAACATTGTGGGTTTATGAATTTTTTTATTTTTTAGCGATCAGATACCTAATTATAAACATAGTTTATAGAGTTTTATTTTAGATGCCACAAATTCATAAATAAATAAAAAATTGTAAGTATTTTCATTCAAAACTTACAATTATTAATTATCAGGCAGAGCAGTTTAGGTGATTACATAAGATATTTCAATTGTAAGTAACTACACAATAATACTTTCTATTTAATTTAATTTTAGAAACAAGAATATGTAGTAAAAGAAAATAAGCCCAAAGGAAGAAGAATCATCGACTCTAATTATTTTTTTGACCAGCTAATTCATATAGATAGTCACAGTTCTCTTTTTAATTGCGGCGTGAAACATCTCAACATGGTCAAAGAAAAAAGAGCTGACCTTCATTCTACATTTGATTTAGTTTGTGAAATGTGTGGTGAGAAGTTTCAGATTGAAACAGTGCGCAGTGTTGACAATAAAATGGATTTTAATCAGGAAGTTGTAGCAGGAATTTTATCATCTGGTCCTGGATACACCCAGCTTAAAACTATCCTTGCACATGCTGACATCTCATCGTTATCTGTGCGGTTGTATGAAAATACACACAATCAGGTTTGCCAATGGTGGGAACAAATGGCGGGTCATTGCATGGCTGAGGCAGTGAAAGAAGAAGTCGAACATGCAAAACAAATTTGTCGTCTCAAGGAACCCCAACGTTAGCCGTAATTGCGGACGCGTGCTGGAGTAAGCGGTCATACGGCTCTGCTCTACTCTGCTTCTTCTGGTAATGCAATTGTTGGCCAGCACAGCAAAAAAAGTGGTATACTCTAGTGCAAAAAATATATATTGTATCATATGTACCCGAGCAGCAAACAAATAACTAGAATCGCCAGAACATGTATGTTTTAAAAACTTTAGTGGCCCTTCAACAGCCACGGAAGCAGCCATTATTATAGAAGGTTTTATATGTTCCTTATCTCACCATGGGCTTATATATTCCCATTTAATTGCTGACGGAGACGCCAGTACTTATGCTTCTATAAGAAATGCTCGACCTTACGAAAACGTAACAGTTAGCCGCGTACGCACGTACGAACAAATTTGTTGCGTTACATGATACGCAACAACTTGGTTCGCACGTGCGTACCACTATCGAACATCGAACACTCTGTTTGTCAAACATGTTCGCGGCGATCCTTGTAGAGTGTTCTGTATGGACGGTGTTCGAAGAGCTTTAATAAATGTTACGCAACAAAACTGTTCGTATACCTAGATCTGGGCGGGGTGCGGGCGGGCGGCAGAGGTCCTACCCGTACCTCAGTTCTCGACGAGTAGCCGTCAAGGTTATTCGCGTGCTATGTTTATTATTAAAAACATCCCTAAGTTTCCCAGTCATTGAACACAAATGTGGAAAGTTGCAAACATAAAATGACCTCAGTTCTTTTTCGGTTTTATTTTTCTCCCTTCTAAAACGACGCCGCTACGTGCCGCGACCGCGGATGACGAGTAAGTACTTACCTAGATGTAGTAGTAAACTATTCAATTTTCAGCTTCATTTAACAAATGAATACTTAAAAATGAACTTTCATAGAGGATCTTTTTGTTTACTTGTTCTGGTCATGATATGAGCCGACTTGAAATTATCACTAGGTACATAGTATAAAACAAAGTCGCTTCCCGCTTTCTGTCCTTATGTATGCTCAGATCATTAAAACTAAGCAACGGATTTTGTTGTGCTTTTTTTAATAAATAGTGATTCAAGAGGAAGGTTATGTACCTATATTACATGCATAGTATATTTTTAATATCACCATTGCACTCGCGCGAAGCTGGGGCGGGTCGGTAGCAATTAATAATCTAATGTTGGACCGATGACATGGTGAGGATCGCGGGAGTCCCATGGATGGGTGACGCACAGGACCGATCATTATGACGATACTTGGGACAGGCCTATGTCCAACAGTGGATGTCTTTTGGTTGTAACAATGAACCTAATGTTGGGGTTGATTATAGATATAAAATGCTAAATGCAAAGAAGAAAGACGAGTTGCTATTTTTCGCGGTATCAGACCATTTATTATGATGTACATGAATCTGTACTAAATATAATTATATTTTACAGAAGGAGAGCCGAGGAACGCCGGCTGAGACTTCTGCTTCGCGATGCGCTGATAGCAGAAGAGGGCGGATCAGCGCCTCGAGGAGCAGGAGCTCCGCCGACAGCGGCGGCGCCTCCGGGAGGAGGAACTCCGCGAGCTGAAAGAAAACTGGCGGAGGGCGGTGATCGCCGGGGAGGCGCGCCGCCCTCGAGGTCTCGGCATGGACACAGAGGCCCGCCGTCCTCGCAGATGCGCGGTTAGGGAGCTCTTACCGAGCTCCTAAATTGTAATTTTAAGTCTTGTCAAGCTTCTTGGTCGTCCTGTGGGTGGTGCTGCTGCTAGCATGGGCAACCAAGAAGTTTGACAAGACCTATAATTATGATTTGTCAATCGGACTCGGTATAGAGCTCCCAAATATAATGAACTACAATCTTAATTTTTATAATAAATTTTGAAAACTATAAGACTTGTTTTTAGTTCCTTTTCTTTTCCATAAATCATGACACTTGCCCTTTCTATGTAAAAATAGTACTCTGTGTATCTAAACATCCAAAAGGTTTACTGATAGTATTACACAATACACACGCTCGAACTTGGTACGACGATTTCGGTTAGTCATGCCAAGGTCAAGCATACTAATTAGTACTAACACTGTTTGTCGGACGGACCAAGACCTTGGTACGACGGTTCTGGTCTGTCGAATCAAGGCATGACCGCGTGTTAACATGTTTTTTTATTTTTAGATACAACAATTGCGATGACCCATACTATCCGTGAAATTACCGGAATGGTGGCAAGATCAATGACTTGCCACAAGTTGTGAAAGATTATTTCTTATGAAAGTAAAAGTACCAACTTAAATTTAACAGTCATTCCTAACTTGAATTAAGAAGGGAATATTATTGCCAAGTATCAAACCATATCGCTACGTTCCTTGACACTTGTCTCTGAATTGTGAAACAAGCTCATCTAAGTATTGTAGGTAAATGAAACAAAAAAAAAGTTTGATAAATTATTTTAATTTAGATTTCTTACCCACGCCTTTACCCTTGGGCGTGGGTCGGGACTCCTGTGCCGGTTCCTGCTGAATGCAGAGCCTCTTTGGTGGTGGAGTCTTATCGTCCACCAACGCGGTGCATTTGGTAGCCCGCAATATGCACGAAAAACTTTCAGCGATGGGAGACTTCAATTGGTCCGAAGGGACCCAATCGCTGGGCATTGTATCTTCGTCATCCCTACAATTAAGATATAAAAAAATATTAATTATATATTTATGAGAATTTCTTTTATTTATATGATAAAATAACTAAAAACTCGTTGGTCAAAATTAAAAACCAGCAAATTGTAGTTACTTAATCCCCAAGCGAACGCCGGCGGTCACACACCTATTGTTTTTCTATTGTGTCTCTGACTATGGTATTCAAATGATTTAAGGAAGTATAATTTTATCTCAAGTAAAAACAAAAACTTAGTCTTTCAAAAATCATGCTTTTCTATTATGTATTATCTCACACAAACTTGAATGAACTACCTACGAGTACCTATCTAATTCATAATAGTTAGTTAACACTAACATTACTTACATGACTACCTAGGTTTTTTTTTCTTCAGCTGGCCGTGCGCACAATAATTTTAAAATTTTGACAATCAAATTGAGTCTTGTGTAGTTCGCGAACGATGAACTAATAGGAACCGTATCTTCTTACTGAATGAAAAGAAATGTTTCCGAACACAAGTTGTTAATCAGTCAGTCGGTCTGTGGTTCATCTGTTTAAAGCCACCGGCTCGGTACCTATACAGACCAGACTTTTTTTTTAATTTGAGTGAATTAAAATATGTACTGTGTAATAAATTAGTGAAGTTATTTCGTTGGGTAACTAGTTATACGTTTCGTTTCTCAACAAAAATGTACTTCAAAATGAGTTTTTTTTTTCTGAAATATTGTTATGTTATTAAAATAATGTTAAAGCAAAATCAAACATGTATTCCGAATATTCTGATGCTGATTGTGGCAGGTATTTTATTGTTATCTCAGATTCGACATAGACTTATGCCCCAAAATGGTGACAAACTGACAGAATTACTTTCGAATTTCTGTATTAGTTTGAATGTAAAAATATATTAGGTGTGTATACTACATACTGTTTCAAATAAAACTACGAAAATACGCGATCAATCTTTATAATTTACTCAGGATAAAATAATACTAATGAGAACTATATAGTACCAATTTTAACCATACACAAACTTAACCTAATAATTAAAATAATGCTATTGGAAGTTTTATAATACTTATCTTAACCATAACTTATAGAAATACTAATGACAATTATATAATACTAGTTTTAACCGTAACTTAAACTAACACTAATGAAAATAATATAATACTAATCTAAACCACAACTCAAACTAATATCAATTGAACCACTTAAAAAAAGGATGTGTCCTATTTGTCAAACACGATACAAAATGAAATCATCGATATAATGGCAAACAAAGTTCGAAATACCATTTTTAATGAGATCAAGGATGCCAAATATTTTACAATCGTGTTTGACTGCACTCCAGAATATCTCGCACAGAGCAAATGAGCCAGGTGATTCGATACATCATAATGACAGAAACTGGATGTGAAATAAAGGAAAGTTTTATTGATTTTATTGAAGTTGACGGAAAGACTGGAGAATATATCACAGCGCATTCTAGAAAAACTAGAAGCTGATGGTTTGGATGTGCAAAAATGTCGTGGACAATCTTACGACAACGGATCCAATATGGCATATACAAAGGAGTCAAATCCAGAGTCATGCAAATGAACGAGCTGGCAGAGTTTGTACCATATCTAGCGAACGAATTTAAATCTTGTTGGCGTGCATGCAGATTCAACATGCCCACAAGCAGTTAGCCTATTTGGGCTTGTACAAAAACTATTGTTTCTTTGTCGGATCCATCACGCGGTGGAAAATAATGCAAAAGTGTACAAAAACAAACTTAAAAGGAAGTAGTCAAACTAGATGGTCGGCTAAACATCAAGCTGTTACTGCTCTATTAAATAATTTATCGGAAGTCAAAGCTCTGGCAGAAATTGAAGAGTTCTCTAGCCGCAGAATCTAAGCACGAAGCTGGTCATTTGCTACATGCGGTAATGGATTTTAAATTTATCCTCAATTTTACAATTTGGGATAATATTCTCCGAGAGATTAATAGAGTAAACGTTGAAATACAAAAAGAGGATATTATCATTCCGCGTTCTGTGGCGTTAATGCTAAGCCTTGGTAAGATCTTGCAAAAAATGAGAAAAAAACCGGTAGAATATTGGATCAAAGAAGCTACACCTGTATCAGAAAAGTTGAAAATTGAGCCGGTTCTCAAAAACAAACGATTTTCCAAAAAGAAAAAGCTACACGACGAAATCTGTGAAGACGAAACCAGCATGCTAGATCCGACTAGGCTATTTTCCAAAGATTTAAAAGTAGTGTTTGACAAAATTTTAACAGAAATTGAGATAAAGAGTAGAGAGTGCCAACATGAAAAATTCGCCTTCCTCAGTGACCTTTTTAAATATGTCGACAGAAGATCTGCAAAAAATGGAGCCGATCTAGCTTTAAAATATTCAAAAGACTTGAATGCAGTTGATTTTTGCCAGGAACTCGCCGTATTTAAAGAGCTAGTACATGAAATTAATGAAAAATCAAGTGCCTTCGACCTCTATACAAGCACGACTTGCAAGAAGCATTTCCCAATGTTAATATAGCTTTAAGAATTTATTGCACATTACCAACAACATCTGCAAGCTGTGAGCGAAGCTTCAGCAAACTGAAAATAATTAAAACTTATCTACGTTTAGGGTTACCAGATGAAAAAACCAAAAGTCCGGAGAAAAGACCCGATTTCCATTGAAAAATCCTGAGATTTTTTACAGTTTGAGAATGCTTTCACACTGCGTGTTCAAAGTCAATTTAATATGTCTTCAAATTTAGTTCCATTTTTGCAACTAGATGGCGTTGTTCATTTAGACCTAGTTTCTACATCGCGATGTTAAGATTCTCTAGCAATAATCTATATACTGCGAACTGATGCATGTTTTAGTTCTATTTTTTACAACTAGATGGCGTTGTTAGTTCAGGCCTACTTTCTACATCGCGGTGTTAAGATTTTCCGTCAATTATCTATACCTATGAACAAATGTAATTTTTTTGAGTTTGAGAGATTGAGATCACGTCAAGATCCAATACTAAAATATACCACTATCCAAAGTATCCGGTGTATTTATTTATCCGAGATCCGCGTAGTAGTGTTCATGGTCCTTATCGAGTCGGATAAGTGAGATCCAGATAGTGTTTTGTGATTCTTGGCGTAGAAACCAGGGTGGATCGCCCTGAAGCGCCGCACACCCAAGCTGGTGTGCACAGTGTTGTGTGACCAGTGCTGCTGAAGAGTTGGCGTGGACCAGTACCAAGAGTTCGCGCAGGGCAGACGGAGCTGGACACCAGAGGAGTGAGGTTGGCGCAGGGCGGACTGGACATCATCAGCGCTAGCTGAGTGTGAGGAGCAGGCGCAGGGCGAGCAAGCGGTGACCACACCTGGATTCAAGACCTGGGTGACGCAGTCACCAGTCGAGTGAATCAGTCAGTGGTAGTGAAGTGCGGTTTGTTGAAGACAAAATCGTGAGTACTCTTATTGATATAAATTGCAAGTCGGGTTTTCTCAAGATAGAAAATTTTGTCTGGAAGGTTTTATTGGACATTAGTAAATTTATTTAGATTTTATTCATAAGTTTAAAGTGAACCTACTTGAACTTGTGAAATTTTATGTGTCACTCTGTGTATTATTGTTCAAATGATTGAACCAATTCATTTCAACGGGTTGTGTTTAAATAATTTATTGAATGAGCTGTGGTAGTCTATAAAGTTTAAAGATATTTAATTAATTTCACGATAAAAGCAAATTTTGTGATTGTGGTTAACATTTTGGCTATTTGGTGTTCATTTTACATTAATAACAAAATTCATAAAAAATGGAGGCTATGTATAAATTGCAAAATAACACTAAACTTCTTATTGATAGGGCTCAGATAAACTTAAAAAAAACTCCCAAAGATAGAATTACTAAAATATACATAGAAACTAGATTAGAGGCTCTTGAAGCGTTATGGAAAGAATTCTCTACTACTCACAGAGCTATAGTACAGAATGATGCTCAACGGGATTCAGACAAGTATTTCGTTAACGATGTATATGACACCACTGAAGAGACGTATGTTTCACACAAAACTCAATTAAAGGAAATTTTAAGTAAATTTAGCGATAACAATAATTTAGATCGAAGCTCAAATGGTGACCACACAATATCAAAATCAAATAATGTTAGATTGCCAAAAATAAATATTCCTAAGTTTTCGGGTAACTATGCCGAATGGACATCATTTAAGGATTTGTTCACATCTTTAATACACAAGAATGATAGTTTAGAAGACGTGCAAAAAATGCATTATTTAAAGGGCTTATTGTCGGGAGAAGCAGAACAACTTGTGAGGCATATTGCAGTTACTTCAGAGAATTATAGGGAATGCTGGTCATTACTACATAGTAGATACAATAACAAACGTTTTCTGTCGAACTGTTTGTTAAAGCGATTGTTAACTCAGACTAATGTAACAGAAAGCTCCAATAGCCTTAAGAATTTATTAGATACCACAATGGAATGTTTAAATGGTTTAAAAAATCTTGGAATTGACGTCAGCACGTGGGACATTATAATCATTTTCATAATTAGTGCAAAACTTGATCCCGAGTCAAGAATGCAATGGGAGACCAAAATTAGCTCAAAGGATGACTTACCCGTGCTTTCAGAGTTCAGAGATTTTTTAGAATCAAGATTTCGTGCGCTTGAGTTCCTAGATAATAAGTCGAGCAAATCTAGACCAAAGGTTCTCCATGTAGTTAGTACCGACAATAAGGCCGTTGAAACAATTTGTCCATTCTGTAAGGAAACCCACAAAATTTATAATTGTAAGAAGTTTGCCCAAGAGACTTATGAATCTCGTCATAATTTCGCTCAAACCAGGCGCTTGTGTTATAATTGTCTAAATTCGAATCACTCCATTAAGTTTTGTCGACAAACTGCGACGTGTCGTATATGTAAGAAGAGGCACCACTCACTACTACATCCAAACTCGGTCTCGAACTCCATAGTAGGTAAGGAAAGTTTTGATACAGCAGCTGAAGTTAAGGCAGCGGTGTCTGGTGTTCGGGCATCGTTATCAGAAAGCGAACCATTGACTTCAAATGTAGTTTCACATTTTTCTAAAGGGTCCGTACCCACTGAAGTTTTGTTGGCTACTGCTCTTGTCGAAGCACAGACAAGGAGTAGTTCTAAACAACTGCTGAGAGCGCTATTGGATCAGGGTTCTCAGGCATCATTCATAACGGAATCGGCAGTGCAGCTACTTGGACTAAAGAAGAAACCGACCAAGTCGGTAATATCCGGAATAGGCGGTGAGGGAAGCGCCTTTGCTTCAAAGTTTACGGTCACTGTGACTATTCACTCACGTCTAGATCCAAATTTTAGTGTCCAAGTGCATGCATTTGTATTAAGTAGTATTACATCGCTATTACCCTCTGAAAAATTAGAGCGGTCGTCTTGGCCCAAGCTAAGTGAGATAACTTTAGCTGATCCAGAGTTCCACACGCCAAGCAAGATAGATATCTTACTTGGTGCGGAAATTTATAGCCAAGTTCTTAGAGATGGACTTATTCAAGGTCCACCAAACTTACCGATTGCTCAGAATACTGCCCTAGGTTGGGTACTTTCTGGACAGATCTCACCAAGCCGTGACTCTATTCATTGTCATCACGTCGTTCATAGCAATTCAAATCAGGCTGATGACAACGCACTTTTGCGACAGTTTTGGGAAATTGAGTCTATTATCCCTGGCAAGAAGATTCTTTCTGACGAAGAGCAACGATGCGAGGATCTTTATGCAAAAACCACTTACCGTGACAAGGAAGGTCGCTACGTTGTCAACCTTCCCTTTCGCGATCAAGATCCGCAGTGTCAGCATGGTAGGTCGAAAGACCTAGCAATAAAACGATTTCTTCTTGAAAACAAATTCAAGAAGAATCCGAGCATCAAGGCACGTTACTCAGAGGTGTTTCAGGAATACATTGACCTTGGTCATATGGAGCCTGTACACGGTGATGACTGTGACTTGAGCACAGCTGTTTATTTGCCACATCACGCCGTGGTACGTGAAGACAATACAACAACTAAGGTTCGAATAGTATTCGACGCTTCAATGAAAGGATCAAATAACGTGTCTCTGAATGACGATCTCATGATTGGTCCCATGCTACAACCCCCGTTACGTCACATCATTATGAGATGGAAAATGCATCCCATAAGTCTCTGTGCTGACATCATAAAAATGTACAGGCAGGTGAAGGTTTCTCCTGAACATTCAGAGTTTCAGCGAGTAGTGTGGCGCGATAATCCGGAATCTGAAATAGAGGAAATACAAGAAGCAACAAAGACATGTATAAGGCTGTTTCAGAATCAAGAGTTTTCCGAAGAGATGAAGGATATAAGAAAAACAGGAAGCGTGAAAGCGAAAAGCAAGCTTAAAAGTCTGTGTCCAGTCATTGACGATGAGGGCATTCTCCGTGTCAGTGGACGCATTAATAATGCTGACTTAGACGAGGCTGTCAAACACCCCATCATTTTACCACCTGACAGTCACTTCACCAACCTAATAATTGATGAAGCCCATAAGAAGACATTACATGGAGGACCAACATTAATGTTGAGCCATCTGAGGACCGGGTATTGGATTCTCTCTGCCAAATCAAGGATTAAGGCTCACGTACATAAATGTGTTAAGTGCAGGCGGTACTCAGCATCTATTCAAACCCCACTAATGGGTCAGTTACCGGCGAGCAGAGTCACGCCAGCAAAACCATTCCGAAACAGTGGCGTGGATTTTGCTGGTCCAATTAGTATTCGAACGTCAAAGGGTCGAGGTCATCAGTCATACAAAGGATACATTTGTGTCTTTGTATGCATGGTGACCAAGGCAATTCATTTGGAGGCGATCAGTGATTTGACATCACAAGGCTTCATTGCTGGTTTTAAAAGATTTGTTGCTCGACGAGGTTTTGTCAGTGACATTTGGAGCGACAACGGAACCAATTTCGTTGGTGTGTCCAAGGAGCTTCGGCATTTAGTAGCTGCGGAAAATTCTTCTGTGGCATTAGAAATCAAACAGTGGTTAGGCAACACCAGTACTTCTTGGCATTTCATTCCGCCTCATGCCCCTAATTTCGGTGGTTTGTGGGAGGCCGGGGTGAAATCGACCAAATTTCACTTAAAACGCGTAATCGGTAACTCTACACTTACATTCGAAGAAATATCAACACTTTTGTGCCAGGTAGAAGCGTGCCTAAATTCTAGACCGTTATCAGTGCTGCCTGATAACTCCACAGATCCCACTCCTTTAACACCAGGTCATTTTCTTATAGGGGAGCCGTTGATAACAGTGCCTGACCGTAATTATGAGAACTCTAATATTAGCAACCTAAAACGTTGGCAAGTTACTCAACGCATGTTGCAAGACTTTTGGAGACGATGGTCAAATGAATACTTGGTTCATTTACTACAGCGGTATAAATGGAAAAAAAATACTCCGGAACCAAATATCGGAGATATAGTTTTGGTCAAGGAGGACAATTTGCCTCCTGCTCGTTGGCTTTTAGGTAAAATCATGGACAAGCACCCTGGTTTGGACGAGGTTACACGAGTTGTGACACTCAAGTGTAATGGATCCATGATCAAACGACCTGTATCTAAACTGTGCATTTTGCCAATTTCAAATTAATGTAACTCTTAAATAGTTCGTGTTAAATGTTACTTAAACTGTTATATATTTTAAACTATAGATTATATAGATTGTAAGTTAGATATTGTTATACAGTCCACAAGATATTGCAAATTAGATTTTTATATTTAAAGTTATGATTATATATAGTTCTTAAGCTACTGTAAATTCTTCCACGCCATCATTTTGTTGCAGTTTGCTATTATTCCTTTTGAGCTCCTGACCTCATGGTGGGCGGTTTTGTGTAATGAAGGACATAAAATTATGCCCTTGGTGGGCGGTATGTTCAAAGTCAATTTAATATGTCTTCAAATTTAGTTCCATTTTTGCAACTAGATGGCGTTGTTCATTTAGACCTAGTTTCTACATCGCGATGTTAAGATTCTCTAGCAATAATCTATATACTGCGAACTGATGCATGTTTTAGTTCTATTTTTTACAACTAGATGGCGTTGTTAGTTCAGGCCTACTTTCTACATCGCGGTGTTAAGATTTTCCGTCAATTATCTATACCTATGAACAAATGTAATTTTTTTGAGTTTGAGAGATTGAGATCACGTCAAGATCCAATACTAAAATATACCACTATCCAAAGTATCCGGTGTATTTATTTATCCGAGATCCGCGTAGTAGTGTTCACTGCGGGTCTACTTAACTCATGCGTTGCGCACTCAAAGTGGTGGGAGTGGCAGTGGAACCCCAAATGATAATTAATTTTAGTTTATTTAACTTTTTTTTTTTAAGCTTGTTTAACTTTTCAGTGTACCTAAGCTGTATTTTAATGAAATTTCCTAAATTCCTGAGATTTCATGAGATTTGCAAAATCCGGCCGCAATCCTGAGAAGAGTCCAAAAATCCTGAAATCTCAGGACAAATCCTGAGATATGGTAACCCTATCTACGTTCTACAATGATTCAGGATTGTCTATCTGGCCTCGCGATCCTAGCCATTGAAAACAAAACTGCCTATGCAACGGACTTTGAGGAGCTAATAGATTCTTACGCAAAAAAGAAAGCACGCCGTGTAACAGCCCTTTCACACGGCAGACCAGTTTTTAACAGGATCCCGTTTGATGGCGAATGTGTTTATATGCTAGCGTTCACACGAGCATCCCGCATGCGGGATCCTGCAAAAAACTGATCCGGTCGAATTGTGCCGTTCGGTTTTGTCACTAGAAACTGGATCCAAAGTCCAGTAAAAAGCGGGATCCCGTTTAATCACACATATATTTCAATAGCAGTGTTCACACGGCTTCTTGCGTGCGGTTTTTTGCGGGATAGTGGAGTGGTGGCAGCCCCCGCCCCGCGCCCGCCGCGCCACCCGCGCGTGTGTAGCGCTCGCGCATTGCTCTTTTGCGCGGCGCCGAGAAGGTTGTGTTTAGTCGAAAAATGTCGCAAACAAATATTGATCCCGAACGTCTTATTACACTTATTGAAGTGAATGGGGCTGATGCACGCGTCATGCTCGTGAACGGGTGCCGTCAGATGGGACTGGTCATCTCTTAGCTGCCAGTGGCTTAATTCAGTTTCTATCTTTTAATTATTTTACATTTTTATTTCACTATCGACATTGTGCTCACATGATAGAAGCAACAAGTAATATGTAACCAAGAATTATATGTAACACATATATGATTTAAAAGAGTGTCCATGGAGTTTCTTGCACGTTCTTCTCCATAGAGACCTACTCTTTGGAACGTGCAAAGGAAAGCATACAAACAGAAAAATAATTGATCCGACACTTCTACAAGATATAAAAGACCATATCAATTTAATACCCAGAATAGAATCCCATTATTTAAGAGCACAGACTAATAGAGAAGTTATTTCCAACAGCAAAACTATTACAGATCTTTGTGAGGGACTTTAATAATCTTCAAAAGGAAAAAAATAGACCGGAATGTGAATACTGGTTGTATCGTAACATATTTAATAAAGATTTTAATATTGGATTTTATGAACCAAAGAAAGATAGGTGTGAAACTTGTTTAGCTTATGAACTTGCCCCCGCAGACATAAAAATTTAACTAAAAACTAACTACGACAACCATATTATTGAAAAAAACAGTGTCGTGAAGAAAACAGAGAGACCGCGAGAATATAAACCAAACTCATATTTGTGCTGTGTACGATTTGCAATCTGTAATGCTTTGTCCAAGTCCATCTTATTTTTACTATTGCTCAAAAATTAACTGTCTTAACTTCACGATAACCGAATTAAATAATAAAGGTAATCAAGACACTAATGTTTCTGCTTACGGTGATGTTTACTGCTATTTTTGGGATGAAACCCAGGCTAAAAGAGGAGTAAACGAAATAGGATCTTGTGTTTTTGATTACCTAAAACAATTGAGCCTTCAACACCCAAATAAAAAGTTGCACATCACTTTTTATTCCGATAGTACTACTGTACTGGGCAAAATAAAAATAA
Source organism: Mythimna albipuncta (assembly GCA_929112965.1). Lineage (NCBI taxonomy): Eukaryota > Metazoa > Arthropoda > Insecta > Lepidoptera > Noctuidae > Mythimna > Mythimna albipuncta. The sequence continues at coordinate 16,837,234 of OV815979.1, read as the reverse complement.
ATCTATGGCAGCATTGTACTCTTTTGCAGTAACAAATTTAGAAAATATAGAGACCATAACGCACAAATATTTGATTAAGGGTCATACCCACAACGAAGCCGACAACGTTCATAGTTTAGTCGAAAAAGAGATAAATAAAAATGAAAGAGCAAGTCCCATTTATATACCCTGTCAATACGCAACTCTTATAAAAAGTGCTCGAAAAACGGGTAAACCTTTCATAGTTAGGGAACTCGATTGCACTTTTTTTTACAATGCCATGCAAGACCAATGGGGATACAATTTTAATGAAGACACTGACAAAGTTACAGTATTATGGAATGATATTAAAATGCTAAGTTTTAGGAAAGGAAACGAATTTCAAATGCACTTTAAAACTTCTTATTTAGAGACAGAATATCGAACTATTAATATTCGCAACAAAAGGAAGAAGATGAAAAATTACGAAGAAATAAGATTAGATAAATTATATGCACAAGCGCTTACCTTAAAAGAAACTAAGAAAAAAGATCTGAAAGACTTGGTCAGAAAAAACCTAATTCCGATGTATTATACAAATTATTACAATAATTTGTAATATTGGCTGAACAGAAATATTATGTTGATTCTTCTTTAGTACCTAGCTGATGTTGTGATTTTAAAATCCCAAGGTTAATTATAGATACTTTCAGTAATCCACCGTGTTCTCTGAGCACTAAATAGGTACTCCGTAAACACAGTGGATCGGTGAAAGGCGTTCTTTTAGGACTGATGATTGTACCTAACAACTAGTAAAAGTCTTACCTACTTAAGTTCAAATATTATAATTATTTAAGATAAGTAAACAAAAGAGAGCTATTTATTAAATAATTTTATAATAATATACCTACTACGTTAATTTCAAATAGCTCTACTAAGATTTTGTGTAATATGAAAACATACAGACTGCTATGAATAATCCGTAAGACTGATTATAATAAGCTTAACGCTGCATTGCCTAGTCCGTAATGCTTGAATTTCCGAAGCAATGTTTCATGAATTACACAATCAAACGCCTTAGATAGGTCGCAGAAGATGCCTATAGCATCTTGTGCCTCTTCCCACGCATTAAAAATGTGTTTTAGTAAGGAAACACCCGCGTCAGTTGTACAACGTCCTTTGATGAAACCATACTGTTTATCATGTAGGATGTTATTGGAGTTAAAATGACTAAGCATTTGATTTAACATAACTTTTCAAATATCTTGCTAAGAACCGGCAAAACGGACACCGGCCTATAATTATTAGTGTCTTTACTATTCCCGGATTTAAAGAGCGGTATCACTTTACTATATTTCATTAGATCTGGAAAGACTCCTTGATCTATACACAAATTAAATATTAAAGCCAAGTACGGCGCTATAGTCTCAATAATTGAGGTACAAACTTTGATAGACATACCCCATAGATCTTCTGTCAATTTAATCTTGATTTCTTTAAAATATATTTTAAAGAAATATTCAGTCGAACAGGCTGCAACCTTCGCCTGTAATAAATCAAAAGCATGCGATGGCGACGAATTTAGGGCTTCAGTAGTTTTAATTGGTACACTGGTAAAGAAATTTACAAATTCTTCTGCAACTAGTTTGTTATCGCTAATAAGACCATAATGAGTCTCCAATGTGTAATCAATATTATTTCTTTTGTTTCTGTTGGTTTTATTATTTATAATATTCCAAACTGTTTTTATTTTATTATCTGCTGTTATAACTTTGTTGCTAATGTATAAGGCCTTAGCTGCCTTACAAGCTTTTTTAAACATTTTAGAATAAGTAGCAACATATTTATTAAAAGTTTCAGTGTTAATAATAGGCTTAAGGCCACACAACTCGAAAAGTCTTTCCCTACTTATTCTGATTCCTTTAGTTGCCCAGTCACTAAATCTAAACTTAGGGCAGATAGTTTTAGTTTTTTTCTCAAACGTCTGATTACACTCCTTTTGAACTACTGAAAATATTTTTTTATACAAAATATTACCATTGTTTTCTGCAAGGTTCCAATCACCCAACCTGCTAGTTAAAGTGCTATTAAATTTATTTAATTTACCGGATGTTATTGGTCTGAATTGTGTATCTGCACTTGTTGTATTGGTAAGTTGGATTCAAATGTTACCATAAGGCCGCTATGATCAGAAGGCAGATAATTTACAATGGCTTTTTCTAAATACTTGCAGAAACAAAAAACATTATCGATACATGTACAGCAGTTGTCGTTGTTCGAGTTGGTTCAATAAACACATTTGATAAATTAAATGATTTGAAAAGATTTAATAATCTACTGCTATCTGAATTATTGTCTAAAATATTAACATTAAAGTCTCCGCAGATAATTACTGGTTTATTACCAGTTGAAAGTTTAGCCATAACATCTTCCATGACTGACTCAAAAAGTAGTTTTGATAATTAGGGGGCCTGTAAACGCACACTATGATATGCCTATCCAGCTCAACACACGACACTTCAATGCTATGTTCAACGGACAGTGCAACTATATCTTTACGAGTTTTAAATTTAATACTATTTTTAATAAGGATTAGTGAACCCCCACGTAACATTGACTTTCGGTTAAAACAACTGCCCACATTATAATTATCATAATTAATTAGCATTTCAAAATCTTTTAACCAATGCTCAGTAAAACAAATGATGTCAAACATAGTTTTTTCCAAAAATAATTCAATTTCTAATTGTTTCGAAGAAAAACCCTGAATGTTTTGACGTAACAAATTAAAGGATATTTGCTTTCCCCCTGTAGCTTGAATTCTAGACAATACTGTATTGTTAAGTTGACATAAACTGCTAACAGTACCAACTGTTGTCTTATTACCTAGTTAGATTAAAGAATAATTCATGTAGGTACTTCTAAATGTTTTTATTTGTTAAAATAAATACAAAATATTAATTATGTTTAATTATTAAAGAAATGCTGAAATAGCTTTTTTAAGTTTTTTTCTCCTCCTTTAATTTGATTTGATCTCAAGTTTTATTAACATGTTTCAGTAATAAATATAATTTCATACATACATTTTCTCGTTTTATTGACCAACTTTTCATCAATATCACAGAACCAAAGTGACATAATTTTAATTAAGTTGTAATACATGCTCTTATTATAAAAATTAAACTGACCTATAACTGAATAATTCAATGATATTTAAAAAAATATAGTACTAAAATGACACATTTTTGAAAGGTTTTTTTAATGATTATTTTATAAACTCTTAAGCTCTTATTTTTTAATGCATTTTGGGTTCAACCAATTGAAAATAGTCTAAACAATATATTGGCATCATAAATATGTAAATAGCTTTCCATTTGAAAAAGTTGACATATTTTATTGGAAACTCCGTAAAATACGAAGTCAATTTTGTGATTTCCCACAAAATGCAAATTTCGTGTTAGGTCACTTTTATTGTCATGGTGCGATATATAGATATTATATAGATAGAGATATTTAAATCCGCCGATTGCTTTGCAATGTTTTTTTATATATTGACTTCAATGAAAACATTCTGTTTTGAACTCATCCGCATTTATGTCTTCATGATAAAATTCTTTGCATTTTTTGGCCAACTCATCAGATTATATTGTTGTTAACTGACAAAAAAAACTAAATCGACTACCTATCAATTTCTTGGTATGCCGCCGAACTTTTTTTAAATGTGTAATTTATGTGTCAATTGTGGGAAACTACACAAAACTTTTCCATATCTCTCTACTGTGCCGTCTCTGATGATCCTTCTAAAAAAGTGATGCGTGTGCTGCGAAATCTTTTTATTTCAAATGTGTCTTGGTAGTCAGCATATTGATTTTTTTCTTTAGCAGCCGTTTCGTACCAATCAAAATTATCGCGTGCGGTATTGGCATAACTGATCAGAGACTCGTTAAGTTTCGTTACAACGTCCATGGTCAGTACTATTCTGTAAACTTAGACTTGTTTTATTAATAATTCCAAAAAGATATTTCCGTTAGAAGAGCAGTCTTCAATTTTTCCATTTTTTTTTATAGGCTTTGGACTTTCTTTCTAGTGTTTACGATTGAACACAATGCTTTACTAGTACATTATGATATAAGTGTGTAATCACTAATTACTCAAGTGTATCATACGACGTTTTTCAATATACTTGTGAAGAAAATAACTGTAAAATTAGTAAACTTTTGTGGCGGTAAAAATCTATTTTCATATGCGCGCCCATACTTTTTATTCATTTACCTTTTAACCCTTAATTTGGCAATGTACTTCACTGATTACATTAACTTTAAAAAAATCTACTGACCCAAAAATCCACAAAAAGTACAATTTTGATTTTTTTATGAATTGCAATAATTGTCAATTGTAGTAGAAATTTATTTTATATTGTGGTAACATCAATAATAGTTTGTCAAATTCAAAATGTCTTCGAAACGATCTGGTGTCTCTGCGACTCGGGTAAGTTTTTAAATAATTTCTTTACTTTTTTGTTTGGTGGTACTGGTTTTTTGGCTTTGAAGTGCATGGGGACCTAACAAGTAATATAAATCATTCGCTATTTTCGGTGTAATTTACGTAATCACGACTTTATGAGTTAGAAACAATGTATGTACTCCGTGAATACCGTTGCGAAGTCAGTAGTAAAAAACACAAAATAGACTTTGGTATACACGAAGTACATTGCCAAATGCATAGTATAATTCAATGTGGATTTTATTTCTATATTTTATGAATAATAAAAAAGGTTGAGGTGTAAAAAGTATGTTGTACAGCATGTCCTATTTTCTTTTTCTGCAGTGCTTTAACCTGACACGATCGCATAAGATTTTAGCTTTGATACCCAAGGAAAATGCATGTTCTGATGAAAGTTCTAGTTCCGATGACGAATCACAGTTCCTACCGCCATCTCCAAACCAGCTCAGCTCCGACCCACCTTCACTAGATTCCTCATACGAAAGACTGAACATTCTGGATAATGACCATAATGATTCGGATGACGACCATAACGATTCTCATAACGCTTTTCACTGTAATCTTGACGATGTACCACTAACACCAACGCTTCAAGAGGTTTTCCCATCCCCGACAACTAATAATTATGATGCTATACCCACATTGAATTCTATTCAGTCATTACCTACTCCATCTGTAGAGTGTCTTCAGTCACCAATTCCTAGCACATCAAGAGCTGCACCTGTGCTGACCACAAGATCTAAACGTAGAAAGATTACTGCAGTTGCTAAAGTAATAAAAAATACTAAATTTTCTCTAAATTATACATGGAAAAAGACTTATTTGCATCATAGGGGTAATGTGGATGAAGGAATTCACGTACTAGGTAGAACACCACATGAAAGTGTTTTAGAATACTTCCAATATTTCTTTTCACCTGACATCATTTCGGATATCGTCCACAATACCAATTTATACTCGGTTCAACAACATGGAAAATCTATTCAGTTGACAAATGAAGAGTTGGAAAGTTTTCTTGCTATTGAAATGTTGATGGGCGTAGTTCGAATGCCAGCTTACACTGATTACTGGGCAAGAAAAACTCGATATTCTCTAATAGCTGACGAAATGTCTCTAAAACGTTACCAACAGATACGTCGCAACATTCACTTTGCAGATAACACCATGGATAACTCGGACCGCTATTACAAAATACGCCCCGTTGTGGAGAAAATACGACAAAATTGTTTGAAAATGGAGGAAGAAGGGCAGTACTCTATTGATGAAATGATGATCCCCTATAAAGGCACGAAAGCCGGGAAAAGAAGGCAATACATACAGAACAAGCCAAAAAAATGGGGCTTCAAAAACTTTGTTCGCGCCGGTGTTTCTGGCCTTATTTATGATTTCGTTATGTACGGCGGAGACGACACGTTTCGGGAACACATTTTCACAGAGAAAGAAGCTTCACTTGGGGTTGGCGGCAAGGTGGTAATTGCATTATGCCAAACAATAAAAAAAAAGCCATCCATCATTTATGCAGACAACTTCTTTACTTCTCCAGAACTTATTTATTTATTGCGAGAAGAACATGGAATATTTAGCCTGGGGACTACTAGGACCAACCGGCTTAGAGGTTGTCAAGATATGTTACCATCTGATAAAGATTTTAAAAAGAAAAAGAGGGGATATAGTGCTCAAGTTGTGTGTAATAGGAACAAGTTAGCTGTCGTGAAATGGAACGATAATAAGGTGGTAACACTCATCAGTTCCTTCGTGGATTCACATCCTATTGAAAAGATACGGAGATACTCTAAGGAGGATAAACGCAAGGTTGATGTAGACTGCCCTCAACTTGTAAAACTATATAATAAGCACATGGGGGGCGTAGATTTAGCCGATATGCTTATATCACTGTATCGGACCCCATTCAAGAGCCGGCGATGGTACTTGGGTATATTTGCCCAATTATTGGATATATGCGTCAACAACGGCTGGCTACTATACAGGCGAGATGGGCGTTCGAAGAAATCCCTAAAAGAGTTTAGGCTTGAGTTATTTGAAGGACTGTGCCGGGCTGGAAAAATCGGTAAGTCGACTGAAAGCATGCCGAAAGTAAAGGAGAGAACTATACAGAGGCCTACAGCTGAAAGACCGGTTGACAGCGTCAGGTATGACGCTATCGGGCATTTCCCAGAATCTGCAAACAAACAATCCCGTTGCAGGTTTTGCAAAGAAGGAAGAACTAAAGTTTTTTGCGTTAAGTGCAATATGTATCTATGTTTTGTGGTAGGAGAAAACAACAAGAGAAACTGTTTCCGTCAATTTCACACTAAATAATTATTGTTTCTGATCTTTTTTTCAATAAATAAAGTAATAAATTAACAAAATGAGTATTATTGATATCTTGGCACTGTGCTACACGTAGTACAAACATAGGAAGACATAGTTTACACTATAACTGGCAACGTGCTCTCTGGAGTACACAGGTTTTCGCGAAAACTGTAATATATAGTTTTTTTTCACTATTTTTTTCACTCATCTGGGATCATAATAAATACGAAAATATCAATAAAATGTCAAATTTGAGAAACAATTTCCCTTGCCAATTTAAGGGTTAATACACTCACTGAAATGAATAAACGGGTTGACCGGCGAATCGTGGGGGACGACCTGCGCCCAGTCTGATACGACAATGTATTAAAATTATGGCGGCGGAGCGGTTGAACAATAAGGTTTTAACTACATTACAGCATTAGTGCGTAATGGTAATCAAAATGTCACAGTTTGGTAACAAGGGCCATTATGTCCCTAAGTGCAGTGCAATAAGAGTCACTTTCAGAGCAAGTGTATTGAAAAAATATTTAAATAACCATTTTGCAAAGCATTAATAGCATTGGCACGTGCAGACCATCTAGTTTCCGAAATAGACTTCAAGACTCTATTTGCACCTAAATGCTTTGTCAAAATTTTCCATCGTTTTGTCGAAGCCGAAAAAAAATTAAACATTTTTTGTACAAATTGAAAGAATGTTACTGCTTCAGTAACACTCTCAACAGCCTGAAAACCCACTAAATTTAGCGAATGTGCACATGGAACGTTAATCGCAAATTCAAAAACTTCTTTTATTCTTGACTAAACACCAGTAGTCTCCAGACATATTTGATGCATTGTCGTAGCTCTACGCGCGACAATCTTTTATAGAAATATTAAGGCTTTCAAAAATGTTTAAAATGGTATCTGCTATATATTGCGCATTATGTTCATCCATAGGCAAAAATTGTCAAAATCTCTCAATAGGCTGTCCGTCTTTTATGTATCTAACTAACTATAAAAGTCAGTTCGTCAACGTGGGACAGATCTGGTGTCGAATTATTGCGCATTATGTTCATCCATAGGCACAAATTGCAAAAACCTCTCAATAGGCTGTCCGTCTTTTACGTATCTAACTATAAAAGACAGTTGGTCAACGTGGGACATATCTGGTGTAGAATCTACGCTAATAGAGTAGTACTTTGCTGGTTTAAGTTCTTTGAAAATGGTTTTCAAAACTTGCTGTCTCATTAAATTAATAAATGCATTACAAATGTGATCAGCAGGAAAAGAATCAAACTCACTAATCAAATCTAAGCATCCCAAATATTTCCCATTATTTTGCGATGCTAATGTCTCATTATCACCACGAAAAACAAGACCTCTTGAAGCCAAAAATTTCACTACTGCAACAATCCTATTAAGTACATTTTTCTAATAGTTGTGGGATAATCCAGGGACTTGATAAGCCATTTTAATCATTATCATACTGTTATTAAAGATGAAAATTCTTTGTGGCAGCATTTCGATAAATCATGTTAGCCTAGTGTGAGGGTAGATTAATAAAAATACTATGGCACATCAGTCACACATAGCTATAGCTAATTTCGAGATTTTTAACAACCGTTCCCACGATTGAAAGGTTAAGAAAAGATTATATACCTAATTATATTGAATATTTAATGAAATAATAATCATTTAACCTTTCGATCGTGGAAATAACAGACACAATAGAAAGACAATAGGTGCGCGAACGCCGGCATTCGCTTGGGGTTTATTAAGGTTTGAATTGCAATTAAATTAAGATATATATATATATATATATATATAGATAATGTGAGCAAACAAAAAAAAAAAATTTTAAACAGATGAAAGAAAAAATAAATAAGAAATAAGTCAAAACTAAAATACATTTTATTTAATACAGGGTGGCCCAGAAACGAATGCACTTTTGAAAATTCAAGGAAAAAAAAGCTGTATAATTTTGAAGAACTTTATTCATTACAATCTAAAGCAAATTAAATGAAATTTATTTTTAAATTTACTTTATAAAAATTACATCGTTTAAGTGATTTTCTTGGCGGTTACAACATTCATCCAATTTGGTGTCAAAATTTTGGAAAACTTTTTATGGACTTATCTTCGAACTGGATTCCATTTCTTGCCGAATATTCAATTTCAGTTGCTGAAGGGAGGTAGGGCTATCAGAGTGTACTCTTTTTTTTAAGGTAATCCAGCATAAAGAAGACTGCTGGAGTGAAATCGGGGCTTTTTGGTAGCCAGGAGATGTTACCCCTGCCTAAAATTATTTTTTGTGGCGACTTGCGCATTTCATTTACAAATCTCAATCTCCATTCGAAGTCTGATGCCTTTAGTTCCTGTACCAACCGTATCTTATATGGATGTTATTTCTAATCAAGCCGTAAAATTCGCTGCAATGTCGATCTAAACAATCACAAAGCTGATGAACTCTGTGCTCCGTCATTCGCGCGTACAGATTCAAGAACTCGCTCAATGTTTTCGTCGGCCCGTGATACTCTTTGACGGTCGCGAGGCTGCATTTTTTGCGTCGATCTTGTCCTTTTAAATCATTCAATCCATTGCTTAATTAAATTAGTGCTTGGACATTCACTAATGCGCCGCAATTTGAATTATGCACTGTAGAGTCGTCGAATAGTCACATAAGATCGAGCATTCTCATAAAATGCGCGGATACAAAACGCGCGCAGCACTATAGTGTAACAACCTATGGAGACAAAAATTTTAAAGTCCGCGCTTTGCACTGACACAACTTCCGCGCGCCACCGTTTTTTTGTTTCAAAATGCGCGCAAAATCAAAAGTGCATTTCTCTCTGGGCCACCCTGTATCATAACCCAACTAGCAAAATTAGTCGTATAAAAAACTGCAGCACGTTTCTTATTCTGCTATTGGTGGAGAGAGAGATCTGTAAAATGTCGAGAGAGAGCTCTGTTCACGTTCTCTCGGTCCGATTTCGGCGCACTTCTCTCAGCTTTAAATGCTATGAATATTGTAAAATCATCGTTTAAACAACCAAATAGTCGAAAGAATACCGAGTAATCGCAACTCCAATGTTAAAAAGTGCTATGAATTTATATCAGACTGCCATCATTCCACACATCAACTTACTTTTTTCACATTGTCACATCACTCACATACCATTAACTTTACAAGTCGGTAGAACTTCTTTCATTCGACTTATTTATAGTAAATTAGCAGCCCGCTTGCTATCACTCGACTGTTTCATCGCGTAAACATTATCAAGCGACGTTCATGGAACGTTTTATTTGTCGTAATATTTACAAGTGCGTTATAGTTGTACGAGTTCGTGATTATATAATTAAAGTAAGTATTCTGCCATTTTTAAACTTTGCCACAGTTTTTGTAAAAGTTAAGATTACTTATCTGTAGCGATTATCATATGCGAATTAAATTTTTTCGTCTATGTGCCTCACATTTTAAGTAATATTTTCATGGGCCCCACGAATTCTTCGTAAAAACTGAATGACATATAATATTAATTTAATTATTAAAATTAACTCGCCATTTATAGCACTAACTTTATCATCACAAAGCACTCACTCTGCCTTTAGCCGAGAGACAGAATCGAGGATTCCATTTTACAACTTCTAAGAGCGCCATACAGCTTGTTTAGGGTTCCTCGTGTAAAATGTTAAATCACTGTTTTTTGTCATTACCTCATCCTGATGCAAAGTACACTTTTGCAAGCTTGACGTCACAAGTTTGGTGTAAACTACAATATTATTAAACTATGTATAAGCTTATTCGTAGGTATATGCAGGTATATGTAATATGCCAAAATGTAATAGACGACGATAAAAAGATGAAAAAAAAAGGCCGCGGTTCATTTTCTCAAATTGTCTGCAACGAAAATAAAATTGCCGTTGTCAAATGGTTCGACAACAAACCGTCATCACTTTAGTAAGCTCATTTGCAGATTCCTATCCAGTTACCAAAATAAAGAGAGATATTCAAAGGACCACAAAGCCAAAATAGATATCGATTGTCCCAAAGTCGTCAGACATTATAATACACACATGGGGGGCGTAGATTTATCTGACATGCTGATAGCCCTATATAGAACTCAAATGAAAACCAGAAGATGGTACATGGGCATTTATGCCCAAATTCTAGATATTAGTATAAATAACGATTGGTTATTGTATCGACGACATTGTGCACAAAAAAAAATTAAAAGAAAGTGTTGAGTTTGAAAGACTTTCGATGTCACATTTACTTCTCACTAATTTCCCAAGAAGTTGTAGAAAGGTCTGATGTAGCGGGACCTAGTCTGAAAATAAAGAAACCAGTTAAATCCCGGCCAATAGATGAAATAAGGTATGACGGTATGGGTCATCTGCCTAACCTTGAAAGTAGAGGACGTTGCAGGGTATGCAAAGATGGACAGTCCACTGTGATGTGCATTAAATTTAATGTGCGGTTATGTCTGACGAAAAAACGAAACTGTTTCTACGATTTTCATGTGAAAAAATAAAAATTTAAGCATTTTTTGTCATTTCAACAAAAAATTTAAGCATTCTTTGTCATTTTAGATAAAAATTTAAACATTTTTTGTCATTTTAAATAAAATGTTAAGCATGTTTTGTCATTTTATTTCTTAACCCTGATTTGATATTGTATCTTTTTTGACACACTTCCAAAAGACATTCCTCCGTATTTGGCAATGTGTCAAAAAAGACACATGATTTTCGCGTAATTACTGAAAAATGATTTTTTTCAGTATTTTTTTGTATTCCCTTACATCTCAAATAATCGGTAAATAAACATTTTTTTATAAAATTTGATAAAAATGGTGCTTGCCAAATTAAGGGTTAATGGAAAAAATTTGTATACTACCATAATAATATTGTTACGCCACTAAACGTGAACACGCCATATCTCCGAGAAAATAACGAGTGGCACGTAATAATTAAAACGCATTGCTGTTCGAAAGGTCTAGAGTAGTTTTGCTTAGACAGACTTGGAAAAATCTCGAAACATCCACAAGGTACCTACCTACCAAGGTACATGTAGTAATAGGTATCATCTAACCGTAAGGGAATTTGTACTCTCCGATGTTAACAATAGAGTCGAAATTCGCATGAACGTGACTTTTATTATTACGAGAAATAAAAATGATTTATGACTTCGAGAAGCGATTCAATTGTTCTGGAATTCTGGATAGATCCGGGGACGTCGGTATCTAGAATTTTCTTGGCTCCGCATATAAATACGGGCCCCCGGCCGGAAGCGAGTCAGTTGTGATTTCGACTGCGATCAAGAGCGAACTACCCTAGTACTCGAAGTGATTTTTATCAACGACTAAAGCGATAGTGTAACGGTACTCTAGTGTTAATTGCGATTCGGATTATTGTTGACTGGACTAATTTGTTATTGTTTGTGGTAAATAAAGTTCTCTCGTCAGTAAATCGGCATTTGATTACCCACGTACGTAACAATATTATTTGTATTATCAGCCTAAACAAATACTGAAAGCATTATTTTAGGTACATTAATTAAATAAGGTGTCTAGTTACCATATACTATAACTGACATGAATTTGTTTTCAGCATGTCATTTAAAATCGTGGAAACAATTGAAAAAGGGAAGTATGTACTAACCGCCGTACCTACGTCTTGGGAAAATCAAGGTAATCTACGTTGGCCAAAAATTAAAAGTGAAAAATTACGACGTGATCCATTTTCGATACCTGAAGATACCTGGCGGAGTATGAATTGTGTTGTTAAAAGGAAAAATATAATGAGCTTTGAGGAAGCAGAAACTGAATTAAGAGCTATCAGTGATGTTAGTGATACAGATCAAGAAATGTTAATACAGCATTTGCCAAGTAAACCCACAAATGTAAAAACTGATTTCAATATATTAGCTCGCCAATGTTTGGAGACGCCGGCTCAGGTATTTCTTTTATAATTATTAGCTTTAACTTGCTTTCCTTTAACTTATCGATATTTAACTAATTTGTTTTATTTAAGTGCCTTCATGGTATAGTGGTTAGAGCGGTTGGTTCTCACGCAAAGTTCGCGGGTTCGATCCTGTGGGGACAATTACTTTTTGTTGTTGTTTAGTTTGGTGAAGTCATTGCAGGTCACCTCATTGTCTGATAAACATAATGATCCGTGCTTCGGAGGGCACGTTAAGCCGTAGGTCCCGGCCGGTGCCTTTGACAGTGGTCGTTACACGTTACCACGTCTGAGGCCTGTTAGTCGGTTTCAAAACTCTGACACCAGGGTTCATTGTGTCGTACTTCTTCCATGCTGGTCTGAGAGAAATAGAAAAATATGGAATCTACCAGCTGCTTCTCTTCCCGCGCAGGTCGTAAAAGCCGACAGAGGGAATTGGGCGAATGGCGAATTGCTAAACATGGCCTTTAGGGTCTTATGGCCCCAGGATCTGTCTACCTCGTGTGGGCCAAGACATATTATATGTATGTATGTATGTACTTCGTTCGACCCAAGAACCCACACGATATGATGCCATCGAGCTTATACTATGTGAATTAGATAAATAAATATTAAACTATAAGTACTTATTTTTTTGCATTACAAAAACTTTTATTTATTATATACCGTATATGTACGTTGAAGTATCGTTTTATTTTTAGAGACAGAACATAAGCTAGGTCATAGATAATAAATATTTTATACAGGTGTAATAAAACAAGAAAGTCATATCATAATCATCATCATGTCAGCCGCAAGCAGTCCACTGCTGGACCTATGTCCAGCAGTGGACCTCTCCCAGAGATTTCCAATATGATTGGTTGTAAGCGGCCTGCATCCAGCGTCTTTCTGTGTCCAACGCCGCGCTTGCCGTTCCGTAGTCTCCATTTCAGAACCTTTCTGCCCCATCGGCCGTCGGTTCTGCGCGCTATGTGCCCCGCCCACAGCCACTTCAAAGAACTAATCCGCTGAGCTATATCGACCGCCTTGGTTCTTCTACGGATCTCCTCATTTTTGATTCGATCTCGTACAGAAATACTGAGCATATAAGGTCGCTCAAAGAACTATGGCCCTCTCCATAGTTCTTTGAACGACCTTGAGCCTTCTTATGAGGCCCATAGTAAGCCACCATTTGATACGTTGAAAATGACCACCAAATATTAATACAACCTGTATAGGCATGATGTCTTTTTATTTTAAAATTATATACGTTTTTGTATTTTCGTGATATTTTACTATTGTTTTAGATTCATAACCCCTCACCTGCTTCAAATATTATATTGGAGCCCTCCCCATCTTTGGATAGCAATAAAAATATTCTGTTCAAGAATGATGCAAGAATGGAACCTACCTCGTTTTTTCGCCATCTAACAGTCATAATCCAGAAGCAGTGCAATCAGTACAAGTTCAGGTAATGATAATTCATGAAATACTATTATATCATAACCATTTTTGGTTAACAGAGCAATCTTTTTCCAATTACGTATTTTTGTTGTAAGCACTCATATTATTCTTATCATGATATGTACAAAAGTTCGGCGTGTATGTACTTCGAAGTCTTTGATTTAATTTTTTTATCATATAATTGTTTAATTTATAACTTAAAATTTATTTCAGAATATAAATACTTTTGAATACGGAGGGAATGCACCTGGAATAGACAATGTTAACTCTGATATGTTTACTAAACACACTCATGAGGAAACCGGTAAAGGATATGAAGAGCAACAAGTGTCTATGACAAATACGGACATTTTGATGGCAGCTATAAACAATTTAAGTACAAAATTGTCATCTTTGGAATTCAAAGTTGACAACCACATTGCTAGTAATTCAAAGAATCAAATAATCATCACCATGAACCAAGAACAGATAATGCAAAAACTATCTGAAACATCAGCCCAATTTGATGAATTCATCAAACGTTCATCAACATTTAACTTGTGCCAGACAGAAGATTTAAATAAAGGGATTAAATATATATATAATGAAAAAAGTTTCAACGAATTTGAAGAGTTATTAAAAAATAAGCAACAGCTAGAAGAGATAACGAAAATTTATTCAGTAGTATGCGGCAAAGGTAAAGGCAGGGCGATCAATAATGCATATACATTAAGCGATGTGATGTTTGATCAGAATTTTTTGAGTCAATGCTCTTGGGCTGGAGGATCTCGAGGGGAGGCCACAAAAATTTGTTTCAAAAGTTACAAACGTACCATTATTTTCTTTTTTCATATAATCCACTCATCAGATAATCAATTTACGAAAATTGAATGTGAATCTTTTTTTAAAAACATACTTCGAAATGCTAAGAAAAGGTGTGAATCTAAACAGTTAAAAAGGTCAGCTCAAAAAATAAGACAAAAGAAGAAAAAGCCTGAAGAAAATGAATCACCAGAACTCGCAAATGAAGAAATAGAAGAGCCTAATGCAGCTTCTAATGAAGAATAGGAATCTGCCATAAATAACATTCCAGAAGCAGTAAATGAGATCAGCAACAATCAAAATTTACTTTTCCTGGAAACAAGTGTGTAGAAGAAAAAGTAACATTATAATTTTTTATCGAATACCGTGTGAAACCAATACACCATATCTTCAAAAACTAAATACTACTGCAATTTATGTTCAAAGATAAATCAGTTATTGTGGTTTAGAGGAGTTGTTATTCAATGTTCAGAAATATATTTATAGCTTATTCATGCCATCAAATTTTAAAATGAAAAAATATAAGTTTAAAGTTATTAAGAAAACATTAATTACCCATACATTTTTTTTTTTTCGATTTTTAGGGGTGCTGATTCCAGTCCCGAGAAATCACAGGTTCTATAGGATGAACTTCGATGATAATATTAATCTTACCGGCGCTAGTCGCCAGCGCTACAATGTGTACGAGGGTTACGGAAACTTGTTTCCGCCCGTGAATTCCCCGTCAGGAGGGTAAATGAGATCAGCAACAATCAAAATTTACTTTTCCTGGAAACAAGCGTGTAGAAGAAAAAGTAACACTATAATTTTTTATCGAATACCGTGTGAAACCAATACACCATATCTTCAAAAACTAAATACTACTGCAATTTATGTTCAAAGATAAATCAGTTATTGTGGTTTAGAGGAGTTGTTATTCAATGTTCAGAAATATATTTATAGCTTATTCATGCCATCAAATTTTAAAATGAAAAAATATAAGTTTTAAGTTATTAAGAAAACATTAATTACCCATACATTTTTTTTTTCGATTTTTAGGGGTGCTGATTCCAGTCCCGAGAAATCACAGGTTCTATAGGATGAACTTCGATGATAATATTAATCTTACCGGCGCTAGTCGCCAGCGCTACAATGTGTACGAGGGTTACGGAAACTTGTTTCCGCCCGTGAATTCCCCGTCAGGAGGAGTTCCCCGTCCGCCAAGAAGAGGACGAGGTCAGACACGATCCCGTCAGGGATATCAAACGGCACGAGTCGAAACGAAGAGATGCGTAGAAGGTGCGAAAACAACAGTGGGCATCGACGCTATGATCCGTTCGACATTACATCCAGGAGCAAAGTCAAGTGATGATTTGCTAGCCAAGATTGGAGAGAACCACAACCTTAAAGCCATAACACTTTCAATTACAACACGAGGAATAGGTTTTGGTCTATGTCATCTAAATTTTATCGCCGTATCTTACCACGAGATAGTGGTCCCAAGTGTCTACGCACAGTATCGTGTGTTTCTTACAGTTCTAGAAGCAAAATTAGAGAATCTCAAGACTGCATATCCTCTGCCCGCCCGAGATGCTGATTTAGCATATAAATATCAAGTCAACGCTGATTTGTTACATGTCGCGCAGACTGTTACGGTCGCGCCTGAACCAATTAAACGCCTGATTAACGCTGTTGGAGTTATCCAATATGATGAGGGAGTGTACATCCCCACCGTTGCTAAAGCCGTGAGTGACGATAGAAATCGTTTCATCCCGCAGGCACAGAATATTTTGTATTCTTCTTTACGTAGAACAGTAGTTGCATTGGCTGACCCCGCGACGCCAGAACGTTATCGTCGCAGCTTCGAAGAAAATAATCCGACACCAGGAACGATTTGGAATAATCACTTGTTGCAGAATCCCGACGAGATAATGCCTGCAGATTATAATACAGATAACTTGCGCGATGACATCGCGCTTTTGAATCCATATCTGAACAAACTTCAGAAACACATTCCAAAGATGGTAGATGGCACCATCGACTTTAAGAGTACGGGAAGACTATCTGCATTCGTATGTAACCGAATGTCCGATTTGCACATACCACACCGAGAACCAGGGGAGCAACTACAAGATTACTATAGGCGAGCATATCCAATGGGAAACATAAAAGAGTTTTACTCTTATGCAAAATTACCAGCAGCAGAAAGACTTGAAGGGCAAGTTAATTTACTGGGTGAAATACCACGATTTGATAACCTCGTGTACCCAACTTATGTTATGCGTACAGAACATGTATGCAAATATCAGTTGCAAACTGATTATAAAGCTATCGCCCAGATACTATACGCATTGTAGCAAATGTGTGAATGAAGGAAAACATACAACCCGTCCGGCTTAAATAGACGTTAAATTCTAATTTAACAACATCGAGAGTGAGTCTAGAGGTTAGGTTAACCATACATTTTCAAGAATGATACGGTGTTTTGGCTTCACACAGTTTTTGGTTTTGTCGTACAGTGGGAATACACTTTATTTTTAACATGTCGTCAATTTACTTCGTCTTCGTCTGTTCTTTTTAGTTTCCATTATGATTATTTTTTCTAATTTAGGTGCTACCTCAACTCCGTAGCATTTTCCTGTCATGTCAGATTTATTAGCTAAGTTAATTATCACATATTACATATAAATTTAATTTTTAGTACATGATCGGTGATTGCTCTAGTCAAGGGAGTACTTGTCGTAAAATATACGGGTTATGAGTACAAAGTTTTCTAATGTTAAGTTGATTGTTCAAAGACTGTTGAATCGTTATAATAAGAAAATAAAAAAAAAACAAGTATATTCTAGCACTTTTTTATCGGATTGACATTCGAAATGACGATCTAAACATTTGCGTTTCCAATCGAAAAGTGATAGAATTTACTAACATTTTGATTTGGACAGTGAAAAACTAATTGAACTTATAGGATAAGTAAAAAATTTTATGAAAGTCTTAGTTAAAGAACCTGTATTTTTTTAAAGAAATTATAATTTTATTTTCAGAAGACGTTTTTAGGGTTCCGTAGCCAAATGGCAAAAAACGGAACCCTTATAGATTCGTCATGTCTGTCTGTCTGTCTGTCTGTCCGTCCGTATGTCACAGCCACTTTTTTCCGAAACTGTAAGAGCTATACTGTTGAAACTTTGTAAGTAGATGTATTCTGTGAACCGCATTAAGATTTTCACACAAAAATAGAAAAAAAGCAATAAATTTTGGGGGTCCCCATACATAGAACTGAAACTAAAAATTTTTTTTTCATCAAACCCATGCGTGTGTGGTATCTATAGATAGGTCTTCAAAAATGATACTGAGGTTTCTAATACCATTTTTTTCTAAACTGAAAAGATTGCGCGAGAGACACTTCCAAAGTGGTAAAATGTGTGTCCCCCCCCCTCTAACTTCCAAGATAAGAGAATGATAAAACTAAAAAAAATATATGATATACATTACTATAAAAACTACCAACGAAAATTGGTTTGAACGAAATCCAGTAAGTAGTTTTTTTTTAATGCGTCATAAACTGAAAAAAAATACACTATTATTAAAACATCGATCAAAGTTACAACACATTACAAGAACTTTTATATTATGCTACTTGCTGCTATGGAACCCTTCATGGGCGAGTCCGACTCGCACTTGGCCGGTTTTTTTCTGCTGCTCTCTGATTTGTACTTCCAAATTTATGGCTTAAAAATTTTAATGTTGTATACTATACTGCTGGTTGAGAGGAACTAGATAAAAAAAAACTTGAGAGGTGTCAAGGGACACCCGGATGGAACGAAGTTCCTTTTGATTTTATACACAAATTGTAGTTACTGTTGGTTTGATTTTTTTAAATTTTATAAAACTGTACTCTTATGTATCTCATTTAGAATTTTATCAAATAGGTTAAGTCTAATTCAATTTAAGATTAGTAACTACTCCATTCCATTTATTTAGAGTTGAAAGATGCGTACTTTTTTATCGTTTTTTTTTTTTTTAAGTCGTTGTTATCTTTCGTTCCGAATGCTGAACATACGACAATAAAAATGACACAATATTATATGAGTGTTTTATTTTTTGATTAATTATAGAGTATGTAACAAAGGAGAAAAATATATGTATGAATCATGAGTCACTGCAAACAGTTTACTCTTAATATCACTCACTTGACACATAACAGCAGTTTTTTTAATATTATTCATGTTACATTTAAATATATTTAAAAGCGAGGACTTGATTGGTTCGTCAAACACATCAGTTAAATTGAGAATTTGATTTCCTTGAATCTGTATGCAACCAGAACTACTCAATGAAATAACTTCGATTTCTATGATGTGATTTTTGGAACTAAGGAACCATTTGTCTGGACCATACGATGAAAGAATAAAGTCCATGAACTGGAGTTTCAACTTCTCAGATCTATATTTCTTTATTTGTGGGTACGAGCTGGCACGGTTTTCTTTCAAGTTCTCATTTTTAATAACATGTTTTTCACTGAGTCTTCTTGCTACTTGAGCCAGAGGATTATTTCCTAGCCTTATTAATTTTTTGATAGAAAACAATTTATTTTCAAAAGGATAGGCATTGTAATCTTGCAGTTTTCCAAATCGTCTAACTTCTGAAACTATATGGGATAAGTTATGAACGTTGCTTGTTATATAATCTTTGCTATAAAACTTATCAAAATCTTCGATAAAACAATCGAGTAATTTCTCTGCAAGTTCTAAAAAATGAAAATATTTTTCATTCGAGCAGATTGTGATAGCACAAAAAAAAAAAACATAAAAAGTGTTGATATGCCTCAGAACATAGTACATCTTTTAGAATTGCAAAGCTCAAGTAGTACAGGAATGTTCGAAATTCGGATGCTTTCCAATACGCTAACACCTCTAATGATCTTGTAGAACGATGTATTTCTTTGGGGGTTTTACAAGTCACTAAAAACTTTCCAACCTTTTGAATATCCTGCGCTCGCCACTTGGTTATATATTTGCCAAATTTACCATCTTTCCATCCAACCAATAGTCTTTTCATAACTCCTAAGTCGATAAGATGAAGAGAATCGGAAACGGGAAAATCTTCCACCATGTCTAAATCAAGTTGTAATAATGGTGAGTCACGTTTGTGGTGTTCTCCATATTTTTTGGCACGGAAATCTTCGTTGTTTCTTGCTAGAGATCTTGCTTTTAGAAAAACTACTGTATGCGAATTATGAGAATACTCTCCCACTGTAGTACACTTCAAGCATCCATGTTTACTGTTGAAATTAGATACACCTGAAAAGTAAGTACAAACTATTAGTTTTAAGATTCAAAATTATACCTGTTGTTGTCTCGTCCTCGATGATGAAGCAAGTTACTAAGGTAGTATATTTCCATGTTACCTGAGGGCGTCACATAAAGTTTAAATGTTCAAAAAATAAAAAATTGTAATCGTATCCGAACGCTCCCATTCCCAGCTCACCGTTCTATTATCTGTGGATTTCATTCGTTTCTTATGTCACTGCGAGGCGTCACCGCTCCCGCTAAAATATTTTTCTATTTAGTGTTTTTTAGTGCTTTTTTACAGTTTTTGTATCAAATCCCTTAACAAATAATGGGAAAACACAAAGATAGAAAATTATTAAGGAAATTAAAGAGGAAAATCGAAGAATTAGAAGAAAAAACCAAAGGTTAGTTTGCAGACGCCAATGGCGCCAACTTACCCTCTAAAATTTATTTTTTCTTTGTGTGAAATAATAAGTTGTTGCTGTACTGACACGAGTACCGAACAACTTTTCTCATGATAAAACCGAGCTATATTGACGAAAAAATTTTGTTGCTATGCTAACAGAGCATCGAACAACTTGGTCAATTTTGCGCGCAAGTCTCACATTGTTGTTGCTATACTGTCAGAGTGTCGAACAACTTTATAAACCTAATAAGGTTTAGGTAAATATACCTTTTACACGCAAACCACAAGTGGTGGGTGTTGTTGCTATACTGTCCGAGTATCGAACAACTAGGCGTGTTATGTGAGTGATCTTGCAACTAGTTCCTTCATTTTTTCCTGTTGTTGCTATACTGTCAGAGTATCGGACAACTCAGCAAAGGTGTAATATCCATTATTGTTCTGGATACAGGGTCTTCACAAAGTCGCTCGCCAAAAGACCGTCGCCACACCCGGTCACCAAGTGCTCGTTCCCGATCGCGACACCGGTCATCAAGTACTCTTTCCTCTCCGCGACACTAGTCACGTGACTGCTCCCGATCGTTGAGTGTACAGCGCCACGCCCGATCACCAAGGGTGCGGCGCCACAACCGATCGCCAAGTGTACGGCATCATTCCCGATCGCCAAGCGTACAGTACCACACCCGGTCTCCGAGTGCGCAACAACAACCTGACAATCAACATATCAGTGAGCCTACAAATAACACAAACGTGGAAACTCCACAAATCACTCCAAAAAAAAAAAGGGGCTATAAGGGTGGGTGGGACTCATCATCTTCGGACGAGACAACAACAGGAACAATCTCAATCGAACGGCGCTTACAGGTAAGCTAGTTTGATTGTTCAATTATTTATTATGTACATTTAAATTTAAATAATAACTGTCTGCTGATAAAATATATTTTATTATGCCAGTTTATTTTACATTTAGAATTCAATAAAAAATAAGTTTTTATACAATCTTAACAACAAACTCGATCAACTGCGAGAAAACAAACACTTTTATTTTGTTATTTATTGTAATGTTTTTGTTTATTTACTTACCTTTAATCAAAACTCTGGCAGGTGAGTCGCAGACGAAGGCTTTAATTTTTATTTTGACAATCTTTTCAGTTCCTGTTTTTGTTATAATTCTGAGCCCATCTTCAAGGTCTTTCATTTCACCCACAAAGTGTTCTAAATATTTATCTAGGTCCGATGGTTTTTCTTGACCTACATATATTCCGACAACTAGGGGCGAAAGTGTCGGTATTTCTACTATTTTACAAAATATTGGCCAAAATTGAAGTTTTGAGCTATTAAATTTGAATGAATCAAAAATAAGGATTGAAATACAAACTAAGAGATAGAAAACACAAAAAAATATTGTGATGCAAAAATGCCACATCCACGCCCTCTATTATATACTGGTAGGCCGTCAATATTTATGAGAAGACTTAAAACATCAAAATTGCAGCCAATAATTTCCAAATATTTTTGTAAAGGTTCAGTTAATCCATTATGCCAATATGATCCAGAACCAACGACATATATTTTAATTTTTGATGTATCTGTTTTTAAAATAGTACGGGGATTTTTTGGCAGTATACAAGGCAGTCTTCTGTTTAAAATTGTTGTCAATTCTCTTAAGGCATCATGAGAAATGTTAAATCGGAGTGCCCACTCTTTAAAATTAGACCGAAACTCATTATTTAAAGATTCCTTGTCTTCGGAGTTTGAACTATCATTGGCCTCAGACTCTGATCTGTAATTGTCATTATCATCATTGCTATTATAATCAGATTTGCTATCATATTCTGAGTCTTGATTACACGACATTTTTTCAGTACGAAAACTCTCTTTACTAGAAGACGGTAAACAGATTCCATTATTAGGTGTGTGAATATTACCTACGGAGCCCTCAATAATATTAAGCGATTGTTCTTTGCCATCTGTTACTGTCAATGAACATGTTGCCTGTTTCAATTGAGCGTAAAGGGAATCGCCTATTCTTGGCCATGTACTTGCCCATCTATTTGATAAATATAATAAAAATACTAATTTTACAACTTAAATGAGAATGGGCAAAAATGTATGAAACCTGGGACCACCCTCCAATAGTAATGAGATATATATCGTTAGATAGGTCTTTTCAATTGGAACAACAATTGTTATGACAACTTTGTTGTAACAACTGTCCATTCAGAGTTATAGGGCTTACAAGTTCAGATTTAAAGATAGAAATATTAAAATATTTTTGAGGGAAAATAATAACACCATTAATAATTCATTAATTATTATTTGTTTTTTTTTTTTAATATTCAATAAAAAAAAGAACTAGTAGCCCACCGGTATCAGGAACAGGGTCCAAGCTAACGGTGGTCAGGGCTCTAGAGAAAGGAACCTCCTTCAAATCAAGCCCTTGATCCAATCGCCTAACGAGAGCCTCCTAAGGTGTTGGTCGAGGCTCTTGGGTATTAGGCCATTGGCTGAAACAACTATCGGTACAATGATCGCTGAATCCACTTCCCACATGTCGAGACAATCTCGCGAGCCAAGTCAATAAGTATATACGTAATCTTGATTTGTTTATCTTTCTCGGCTTTCACAAAGTTCTCATCATGCGGAACGGATATGTCAACAATCGTTGCACGCCTCTCGCTTCGGTCCACCACCACTATATCAGGCTTATTGGCCACGCACTTCCGACGTCTGGCTCCCAAACTCAACCGGGCTGGGGCTGCGCTCAAGCAGCTCCTGCCCAACCTTGGGAGTCCAGACGCCTCCTGCCGGAGGCTCTACGCGGGGATCGTTCGGTCTATGGCCCTCTACGGGGCGCCGGTGTGGGCGCCGTCGCTGAAAAAGCAACCGGCGGCCATACTGAACGCCTGCCAGAGGGTCATGGCGATAAGAATGGTGCGGGGATACTGCACGGTCTCCCGCGAAGCGGCGAGCCTTCTGGCTGGCCTACCACCGTGTGATCTGGAGGCAACAGTCCTTGCACACATGCACGATATGCGCGTGGAGATGCAACGCCGGGGTGAAAGTCCGCTGCCGCGACAGGTCAGGGCATGGCGGACAGAGCTCCGGCGGGATCTCATGGTGAAATGGCGTCAACGACTATAGCAACCCAGTGCTGGGCACGCCACAATCATGGCGGTAAGTCCCCTCTTTGAGGCGTGGCTGGAAAGACCTCACGGCGTCCTTACCTTCCGCATGACGCAGGTACTCACCGGACATAGTTCGTTCGGGAGTTACCTGCACTCGATTCATGCGGAAGTGACACCCGGGTGTCGCCACTGTGCGGAACGCCCGGAGGACACGGTGGAGCACAAGTCGAGGTGTGCCCTGCTTAGGCGGAGCATCGCCGTGCCCTCGTGGGGGCGATCGGCGGCGGAGACCTCTCGCGCCGGGCCTTGGTTGAGCCCATGGTCCGATGTAGCGAGCAGGAGTGGCAGGCGGTCGCCAACTTCTGCGAAGCAGTAATGCTCGCAAAGGAGGAGGCCGAACGCATCAGGCAACGGCGTTATCGCCGCCGCCGTCGCCGGGATTCTGATCCCGATTTCCGGCCAACGTAGACGCGGGCTTGCGGGTATGCAATGGGTAGCTCTGTCCGGCCGTCCGGTAACTGTCCGGACCAAGCCCAAGTCGTCGACGGCGCGCACTGTTCCCGCACGCATTAAGGAGTTGTCAGCAACAGCAGGGACCTAGCCAGGTCGAAGCCTATTGGCTCGCGAGATTGTCTCGACTTGTGGGAAGTGGATTCAGCGATCATTGTACCGATAGTTGTTTCAGCCAATGGCCTAATACCCAAAAGCCTCGACCAATGATTTAGGAGGCTCTCGTTAGGCGATTGGATCAAGGGCTTGATTCAGAAAGCAGTATTGCTGGACACGGCTCGTATAGTCAGGAGGTTCCTTTCTCTAGAGCCCTGACCGCCGGTAGATTGGACTCTGCCCCGATACCGGTGGGCTACATTTTTTTATATTTTTAAACGTTTTTTTTTTTTTATTGAATATTTTAAAAAACCAAATAATAATTAATGAACTATTAACGGTGTTATTATTTTTTCCTCAAAAATATTTTAATATTTCTATCTTTAAATCTGAACTTATAAGTCCTATAATTCTGAACGGACAGTTGTTACAACAAAGTTGTCATAACAATTGTTGTTCCAATTGAAAAGACCTATCCAACGATATATATCTCATTACTATTGGAGGGTGGTCCCAATGTGCCCATTCTCATTTTGCCAATATTTATCTGTTATATAAACTTCGGAAAACAAAAGATGAATTATTCAAAACTCAGTCGATTATTGGAGTGTCTAATACTTCCCCTGTATCGGTCGTCAGTCCTGTCAAAATAGGGATTGAAACCCTTTTTTTTAAAAAATCGATTCATTAAAAACCGGTTCTTGATAATCGATTTTTTTTTAAATAATTTTTAACAATTCGAAAAACATTTGATATATTTATCTTTTATTTATATATCGTAAATATTAAACCACATGTTTTTTGATTTACGTACCTCTAAGTGCGATTTATACGACCTCTTTTAACGATCCCGTATTTTCGGTTTATTACAAATATCGATTTTTCGATAAATAGATCCTACGTCCCATCCCTAATGCTTTTGTTTGTTGACACATAATAACGTTGGCATTTCACAATTCGGTTTGTGCTCTGCGCTTGCGATTTGTGGTTTTTCTTATTGCGTTTCTGATTTTTCGACGACTGCTTACGATTATGGACCCCGTACCCGCTCCCGATAACGACCTTGGCTTTACATTGGATTCAGTACCCGCTTCCCACGACAATACCGCCATACCATTGGATACCGTTCCTGTTTCTCATGAAGGACTTGGCACGAACATGGAACCTGAATTAAATGAGCTTATTAACTTACCAAGAAGCCATCTCTGTGTCAACTGTGGAGTAGATACACGAAGACTTCAGAGATTGACTCTAACTGATGTAGGAGTACGATCTATAATTCAGCAATGGATTGCACCACTGCAAGTAAGTTACCTATTTATTTACTATAAGACAACACAACTTGTAATCTAATATATATCTGTATGTATAAGCTAGCACATTATCCTGTCTGAATTGAATGACCAATCAATCCAAATTGATTGTTGAAATAGTTGTAGTTTGTATTGTCTTGACTTATTGTCACATGTTGTCTTGCCTCTTTGTGATACACCATTTTATAAGATCATGCAAATCATGATCATATTACCAATACTGCAATACTGCACTAGTGTCATTGAATGGATACTCTTCTTAGACATAGTAATCTTTTGGTAGTGAACAATCTAATATTCAATATGTTGGTGTATTATACTACAACTTGTGTATATACTTTATTTGTGCACATAAAATATTTTTATAGTTACTTAGATAGAATGTTACAGTATGTTAATATGAATTAAATTATGACCGGTGTGGAAATAGGTTTCAGATGATAGTCTGGTGTGTCAGCCTTGCTGGATGTTGGCAAGGGATGCACAGCAGCATGCTGGTTCACTTGACCGACGCGTTGGTCATAGACAAGTATGCGTGAACTGTGGCCAATCAGTTTTACGACAGTGCTTCCATCAACTTAATCCAAACAATTCAGGCACAAGAGAAACACAAATAAGAAATATATTTATAATAATAATAATAATCTTTAATTCAGAAACATAAGTAAGGCGTAAGACTTCTGTCTTAGAAGTTGAATTTATATTAAATTCATATGAAGTATTTAATATAAATAATCTAGAACTAAATAGAATGGTATGTACAAAATAACAAAAATCATAATGTTTAATATGTTTTTCTTACATTTTAGTTGACATCAACTGATCTGGTATGGCATACTTGTTGGACTCGAGCAAGACGAGCATTACCACAGTTTACACCAGCATCTACTTCATCTCAATCTCCGCAAAATGAAGGTATGAGTGTTGAACCAACTAGCTCTGAAGAATTGGATACAAGAGAAATCAGTGGCGTAGCCGGACCAAATGCTGAAACAACAATATACCTTCCAAATTATATTAGGGCTCCAATCAGCCAGCAACATTGCTTTTATCCAGAATGCGAACAACCAGAGAGGCTTACAGTGCCAACAAGTTTACGGGCAAGATAATTCATTGATTTTAATTATTCTGTTTCACCAACAAATAGAATATGTAACTATCATAAATCAAATACTTTTGGTAATCAGCTTACTGCAGTTGAAAATCCAATTCATACATTTTCGGCAGAGCAAATAGAGGAATATACTGATTTACTAAAACAGTCACAGTCAGTTCATTTAGATTTTGAGAATATCGAAAATATGGATAGTTCCGTAGTTCATTATTGGTTTGGCCTATCACTAGAAAATATTTTAAATATAATTAGAGAAGTGCCACGATTAGGAACAATGCATAGAGGCAAAACTGCTCTTGCCGCTTATTTAATGAAATTGAGAACTGGAGATAGCGATCAAAGAATATCAACATTATTAAATATACCAAGGAGTACCCTAGAAAGGCTTATGGGAAAAGTTAGAGAAATCCTAAATCAGGATTTTGTGCCACAGCATCTCGGTTTAAATCATATAAGCCGTGAACAAATCTCATCAAGAAATCTAATTATTCCAAATGGGCTTTTTGGGGGTGAAGAAAGTAGGCCTATAGTTATTGTCGATGGAACCTACATTTACATTCAAAAAAGCTCTTATTATACCTATCAGAAAAATACATATTCAATGCATAAATACAGGAACCTTGTTAAGCCTTTTTTAATAGTTTGTTGTGATGGTTACATTGTAGATGTGTTGGGCCCCTATCCAGCAACTACCTCAGATGCTCAGATAATGATAAATGAATTTTCAGAGGAAAACAGTCCCATGAGGCAATATTTTCAGCCTAATGATGTTTTTATTTTGGATAGGGGTTTTAGAGACTCATTATCATTATTAGAAGGTACATGTAATTATTCTGTTCACATGCCTTCATCTCTTCGAGAGGGTGAAACCCAACTATGCACGATGGAAGCTAACAAAACAAGATGTGTAACCATAGCTAGATGGGTTGTTGAGGTGGTTAATGGCATTTTTAAACACTCTTTTAAA
Organism: Mythimna albipuncta; assembly: GCA_929112965.1. NCBI lineage: Eukaryota > Metazoa > Arthropoda > Insecta > Lepidoptera > Noctuidae > Mythimna > Mythimna albipuncta. Next base: position 16,809,475 of record OV815979.1, on the reverse strand, counting down.
TTGTTTAGGCAAGAGTTTTTCAGCAATGCTTCAAAACACATAATGATAGACTTTGCCATAGCCGCTTCACTTATTAACAGTTTCCATCTGCGTGTAAGAGACAGAGAAGATGCCAGTTTAATTTTAGCTAATATTAGAAGATTTTTGTATATTAATAATGATCTTGTAGAAGGTAATTATTTAAATCGAAGGCGTACACAATTCGTAAACATAAATGTAACCACAGATAATATAACTGAGTTTCCCCGACTCACTTACAGTGACTTAATATTATTTGCATGTTGAACTTACCAGTTGAAACAGGCACGCTCTTATTATGGCGAACATATAAGAGCACAAGGTTCTTATAATATTGAAGTGTGCCCTGAAACAAATAATAGAATTCTAGATGGATTTCCTTCGGCTAGTAATAGTATTTTGGTTAGAGGAAGAATTAAAAGCCGTCATATCAGTCGAAAAATGTATTTCGTATTGTTACGCCATCAAAGGTAAACACGCCATATCTCAGAGAAAATAACGAGTAGCACATAATAATTAAAACGCATTGCTGTTCGAAAGGTCTAGAATGGTTGGACGTAGACAGACTTGGAAAAATCTCGAAACATCCACAACATACCTACAAGTAGTAGTAGGCATATATCTAACCGATAAGGGAAATTGTACTCTCCGACGTTAACAATAGAGTCGAAATTCGCATGAACGTGACTCTTATTATTACGAGAAATAAAAATGATTTATGACTTCGAGAAGCGATTCAATTGTTCTGGAATTCTGGATAGATCCGGGGACGTCGGTATCTAGAATTTTCTTGGCTCCGCATATAAATACGGGCCCCCGGCCGGAAGCGAGTCAGTTGTGATTTCGACTGCGATCAAGAGCGAACTACCCTAGTACTTGAAGTGATTTTACTTAACGACTAAAGCGATCGTGTAACGGTACTCTAGTGTTAATTGCGATTCGGATTATTGTTGACTGGGCTAATTTGTTATTGTTTGTGGTAAATAAAGTTCTCTCGTCAGTAAATCGGCATTTGATTACCCACGTACGTAACAGTATATATCATTGTTAATACTGATGAAACTGGATTAGAGTCCATACGACAATATTGCTGTTATTGCATATCTGGCCGGAGGACAGTAGGGTGTTGTGCCCACGTGATGACGATTGTGTGGTTCTTGGGCTGGGCAAGGTATCAATCGAATATAAATCCCCCAGCCCAATTCCTAGATGATGTACTTATAACTTATTTAAATGAAAATGAATAAAGACTTGAAAACTATAATTGTGCGTATATTTTTTTCTATTTTCAGTTTGTGATGTTCCACCAAGTTCTAGGTAAAAAATAGCGGTTATTTCTTTATCTACGATATCAATCCTAATACCTATCATTGGTTTCTTTCTTGGGCATAACTTGGCCAAAACTTGTTTATCAAATGGGCATTTCCCTTTATTTACTTTCCGTCGGTAACGACCACTTCTTCAATAAAAAAAAAAAACCACCACTTCTTTTAAGTTTTATCCACCGATTACAATCCATTGTCGCAAAACGAAATAAATACGGTTGTTGCAAAAGTACACTGATTTAACAAAATGACGTTCATAGTGCTGTAAAAGATTTCATTTAACTATAACGCTGTATACTAACTTTCAAATAATATTTAGACCACCTCCGATGCTGTCATAGATAATTTAGAAGCATTTTCTCAACTTCGAAATTTAAGTCAAATGAAAGCCTCCAGAAAGCTATCATATAACATTTGAGTGCAGAAATAGCAACTCCAATGCTATTTTGATGAATGAGTTGCCTTTACTCTACAATATTGTTCTGACATTCAATTGTCGAATAGTGCTGTAAAAGGTATTTTGATGATAATTTGGCAACTTGATTGCTTTCAAAGAACTGTCATGAGAATTATGGTCGTATGAACGTCATTGAAAGATGTATTTATAGAATTATCGAGTGAATGCAATATAAATCTGCCGAGTAAACGTTTACTAGACATGTTTAAACAGCGAAAAAGCATTCGATGGAATACAATCTAGAAAGATGCATTTTTACGTCTTTTTGAAATAATGGGATCTTTCATACGAGTGTTTCTCGATCCATAGTCGGGAGAGTATTTTCTTATACGATTTTTTTGCTGGTTGGGAATCAAACTTGAACGTTTACAAACACTTTAAAACAGATATGCATATAATAGTAATGACTACTTATCATCAGAGGTCGGAGTAGGTAGATTGATTTTATATACTTGCGTCAAGATATTATAATATGGACATGCCATTTTATCCATAACGTGCGGGAAGTACCGGAAAAAGTTCCGGGATTGGAATTATGGAATAAAATAAAATAAAATAAACCGGCCAAGTGCGAGTCGGACTCGCCCACGAAGGGTTCCGTAGCAGCAAGTAACATAATATATATGATGCTATGATGTTTTAATAATAATGTATTTTTTTCCATTTATGACGCATTAAAAAAAAACTACTTACTAGATTTCGTTCAAACCAATTTTCGTTGGTAGTTTTTATAGTAATGTACATCATATATTTTTTTTAATTTTATCATTCTCTTATTTTAGAAGTTAGAGGGGGGGGGGGACACATTTTACTACTTTGGAAGTGTCTCTCGCGCAAACTATTCAGTTTAGAAAAAAATGATTTTAGAAACCTCGGTATCATTTTTGAAGACCTATCCATAGATACCCCACATGCATGGGTTTGATGAAAAAAAAAAATTTAGTGTTTCAGTTTTAAGTATGGCGACCCCCAAAATTTATTGCTTTTTTTTCTATTTTTGTGTGAAAATATTAATGCGGTTCACAGAATACATCTACTTACAAAGTTTCAACTATATAGCTCTTATAGTTTCGGAAAAAAGTGACTGTGACATACGGACGGACGGACAGACAGACAGACAGACAGACAGACATGACGAATCTATAAGGGTTCCGTTAAGCTATATCATGAAAAATCCTTGTCGTCTGATCCTAATTTGCATAACCATGTTAGACTCTATTCAAAGATATTCAAAAGAGTCTGTGCCCAAGCTAAATCTAAATCAATAAGTAAGATAATTGGAAATTCTAATAATAAAATAAAAGCTGTCTGGAAGGTGATAAACAAGGAAACTGGAAAGACAAGCCAACGAGATCGGAATGAATTCTCACTAAAAATTGATAATAAAATCGTCTCTGATAGGTCAAAAGTAGCTGAGACGTTCGAAAACTTTTTCACCAACATCCCAATAGAAGTTACGAAATCTCTCCCTTCTTCGTCTTTGTTAGCTGAATCTTTTTTAAAAGAACATTTCACTAAGGATATACCAAACTTTGAATTTAAGCGTATTTCTGTGGATACAATAATGAAAACATTCAAAAGTCTTAACATAAAAAACACTGAAGACTTATGGGGTATATCCGTTAAGATTCTTGGAGAAATTATTGAAACAATTGCTCCTGTCCTGACAGGCATATTTAATCAGTGTTTAGACAGTGGTACGTTCCCTGATTTAATGAAACACAGTAAAGTAGTACCAATTTTTAAATCAGGTAGTAAGAGCGATCCCTCTAATTATAGACCAATATCTGTGCTTCCAGCATTGAGTAAAATCTATGAAAAGATCATGCTCGACCAGATGTTGTCTCATTTTAATTTAAATGGGATTCTGCATAGTCATCAGTTTGGTTTCACGAAAGGAAGGTCAACAACAGATGCAGGAGTGAAACTCATCAGTCACATTTTGGAATCCTGGGAGAAGTCCCAGGATGCTATTGGCATATTCTGTGACCTCTCTAAAGCATTTGACTGTGTTGACCATAATACTCTGATCTGTAAATTACATCATTACGGAATTCGTGGACGAGCTGCTGATCTTGTTTTTTCCTATTTATCTTACAGGCAGCAAAAAGTATCCATTAATGGGGTGACGTCCTCGGGGTCTTTAGTAAAGATGGGCGTGCCTCAAGGTTCAATTCTAGGCCCTTTCCTTTTTTTAGTTTATATTAATGACCTTCCCTTCATGATGGCTAATTTATCCGATATAATTCTATTTGCTGATGACACCTCTCTTATTTTTAAAGTAGACAGAAAAGATGGGGATGTCTTGCATGTCAACGAGAGTCTGGCTGTCCTTTCGAAATGGTTTGCAGCTAATAATCTCTTATTAAATGCAACTAAAACTAAATGTATAAAGTTTTCATTGCCAAATGTCCCTCAAGTTGACGTCAATCTAATTCTTGACAGCAAAAAACTAGATGTTATTACAGAAACAGTGTTTTTGGGTATAACTATCGATTCTAAACTGCAGTGGGGTACTCATATTAGAACTCTCTCGGGAAGACTAAGCTCAGCTGCATATGCAGTAAGAAAAATAAGGCAATTGACAGATGTAGCCACAGCTAGGTTAGTTTATTATGCTTATTTCCACAGTATTATGTCTTATGGCATTTTACTGTGGGGACCTGCAGCTGACGTAGACTCAATCTTCATATTACAAAAGAGAGCAATCCGGGCTATTTATAAAATGGGCCCTCGCGAGTCCCTCAGAAATAAATTCAAAGAAATCGATATACTTACTCTGCCTTCTCTTTACATCTTGGAAAGCATTTTGTATGTACGTAAAAACTTAGGACTCTTTAAAATCAGAAGCGATTTTCACAACAAAAATACACGTAGTAAACACGAAATTGTCTTACCCAAATGGAGACTAGCTAAGACTAGCAAGTCATTCTTAGTTAACAGCATTCGCTTTTATAATAAGCTGCCAAAGGCGGTAACAGAACTTAGTGAGGGAAAATTCAAAAGTCATATCAAGCGTGTCCTAACCGAAAAAGCATATTACAAGGTTAAAGACTATGTCGAGGACACGCTTGTTTGGCAATGACTACCTCTGCACATGTGGCCCCCTGGTAAATCATCAATATTTTGTCTATTAACTGCTCCAGCTTTGTTTTAATAATTATATATACATTTTTTTTTTCTCTGACACATTGCTTTTGCAATATTTTTATTTTTATTTCAACTGTCATAAATTTGTTAGTAATTTATTTTGTTAATATTTTATTGATAGTTGTAATTATTATATTATTCCTGTTTTTTTTTTTTAATATATACAGCCTCTTTTTGTATTGTAAATGTGAGAACACTGTATACTCCACGAACTCTTAGACTACTTCCTATTACGACTTACTTTGTTTTTTACTGAGAAAATTTTGATTGTGCTTTTGTGTACAATATTTGACTGGTCTACACTGTTCTTACATAACATTTATCAATATTGTAAAACAACCACTTTTTTAAAAGAGTAACCATGGAGTTTCTTGCCGGTTCTTCTCCATAGGAAACGACCAATTTGGAACCGTGCACTAACTTCTGACGTTTTATAAGTGCCCATGTAGGCCTATGTGAAATAAAAATATTTTTGACTTTTGACTTTTGTTTTTTGCCATTTGGCTACGGAACCCTAAAAACATAATGATAGGTTAACAAAATCGTGTATTATATGAATGATTGATTGAATTCAATGAACAATTATTTTTAATTTGTATAAAATAAAATACTGATTTCTTTCACACAGGCAGCGTAGACTGATATTATTAATACCTACGTTTTTCACCTTAAACAAATTCGTGCTAATTTCAAAATTCCGGAACAAACATCACAATAAATATGAAGTTCCGGTATTTTGGAGGCATACCCATATTATCCTCTACGTTTGACGTCAACGACTTTAAATCAATCTACCTACTCCGACCTCTGCTTATTATGCAATTTTGATTCTTATGGTGTAAGACATAAAGTTTATTATTTTGTATTTTACAATAAAGTGACTACAGATATGTTATTTCGATCCTCATAGTTAATAACACATGGTCTAGTGGTCTATGCGTCAGAGTTCGACGATTTTTGGCACAAATGAGTTCAAATCCTGCCTAGCCACACAGAGTACAAATCCTGCCTAGCCGAGATGTCGTTTTGCTTTCAATTTGGAACTTTTTCAAAGCAATAAAGTAAGTAAAAATCATAAAACACGAATATAATCTTCAAACATAGGAATATACTTTAGCCTCACTTGTAATAAGTGGGTAAGTCAAGATAAATATGTGTATTCATAATAAAACTGGTATTAAAAAATGTTACGCTAAGGGTAGAAAAATAATAAAAAAATAAGCCGTTCTAATAAAGCAAAAAAAAGTTTTTTATTTCACACTTTTTAGTTGCAATACACTTACAGCCAGAGTACCTTTTTCTCATGACAATTCCAATTAACTCAAACCCTGCTAGGATACATTGTTTTATTATGAAGTTTCCGTGTCAACCTTCCGGCTCCATCATCATAATCAGATCAGCACGATAGTAGCTTATAGCGAAAATGCGTCTCATGACAATTCTAATAAGCCCAAACACGGCTAGGACACATTGATTAAGTACGGAGTTCCGGTGCCTATCTTCCGGTTCCATCATCATCATCAGGTCAGATCGATGATACCATTTTCAACATACCTATTCAGAACTATTCATTTATTTGTAACTATGTTCGTTGAACTGGTGAAGAAGATCAGAAATGGCCAACGGAAGTTCATACTCACACAGATCTCCCATCTGTGTGAGTGGGAACTCAGATGGGAGATCTGTGTGAGTATGAACTTCCGTTGGCCATTTCTGATCTTCTTCACCAGTTCCACGTCATCATGTTATGACTATAAATGCTTAAGGTGATTGTTCCGCTGGCCTGTTCATACATTTAAAACTGATGAGATACTCCGTACATAGACACTTTTTTCTCAAAAAGAAACACTTTATCACTTTTCTACAATGAAACAGTGGCGCATTCGACTTCTTGGTAAATAATTTGCGTTATATATTGAGAAAAACATTCATGAAAACCGGGAAAAATTTGACATTGTGTTTACTAGTGTGAGTGCGATTTGACAACCAAATTACCAAACCATACCGCCATGATTGCGATAGGTTATAATATTTAACGCTAGATGGCGTGCAACCGATAATATAAATTTGAAAAATTATTACTAAATTTATAATATGGATTTCATTAAAAAAAAAAAAACATTATAATAACGTAAAACTAACTATCCTAGACAAAAACATAAAACATTGTTGTTATCAAAAAGTTGTTAGCATTAGTTATGATTATTGTTACTGGTAACGTGTTATCGTCGATGTCGGGCGTCGCGTTTTACGTATGATGAATACGTAAAACGCGACGCGCGTTGTTGCCGTTTTTCTTACTACTTCACTACGTGACCCTTTGACCTTAGATGTTACGTCGGAATTTCTAAGAAAACGCGTTGTCAAACTTATTTCAATTTGATGATTCGATTGATTTGAAATAAAATACATTTTGTAACTAGGCTAGCTAATGCAGTGATAGGTTTTACGCGCGGAATTGCTTGTGTATTTTAAATTGTATGCATTTTCATTGATTTGAACTGCAAAATGGCCGTCGTTACTATGGTACTTACAACCATACTGTTCACTAAAATTTATCGTATTACAGCCGCGTGAAAAAATTTGAAGATCTGAAGAAATAAAGAAAAAGTTAGCGAATGAACAAATTATCCCTGATAATTCTATAGTGTATGTATCAAATAATCATTATTTATTGTGATCGCTGATCATAAAACTCATGTTGTGGCATTACTTAATCATTTATTTATTTCTTTCAGTGCCCAGAATACATTACCGAGAACATATGCGCGTGTGAAACCAAAAGTTCACTTAGAGGCCACCTACAGTGTGCCTAGTACTAGCACAGTGACGACTGAATTTGAACCTGTGGTAGACATAAATTGGCCACAAGCAGATCCTGAATTCGAGTCTTTTCAGTTGACTGTGGAAACTGTTCCAAATACATGTTTATCTGGAATATCTGAGTATCGTATTGTGGACCTTAGACATGTTATTGAGTCTCCTTAGAGCCTTCCTTATGGAAAGACACCGAAATATCTGTGAATCTTCACAAATTGAATTTGTCAGTGAAAAACGTGATGGATTTCGAAGTGCAGTATGTGTGGAAAAGCATGGGAACACTGCACAGAGAGCAAAGACAAATAAATAAATACTGCATTTGTGTGGGCTACTGTGACTTCTGGTAGCTACTACACTCAAGCAGCTCATATAACAAGTCTGATGGATATTCCAACAATGTCACCTAATAAATTTCGGCGTGTTGAAAAAAAATTAGGCAATGTTTGGTTAGAACATTTGACAGAGGAAATTAAGACAGCTGGTGAACAAGAAAGAACAATTGCTATTGAAAAAGGTCATGTGTCTTCAGACGGTGTTCCATTTATTACTGTATATGTGGATGGAGGATGGTTAAAGAGATCATACGGGCATAACTTTGATTCATCATCTGGCATGGTAAGATAAATTATTACTAAACACAAATTGTATTTATTGTCAAAACAATGTAATACAACCAACAATTATGCAATGTTGAATTTTGTTATTTTTTATTATTGAATTCAATCAATTTGTTCAATATTTTCAAGAGGTTTGTTTTTCACTTTCAGGCCTGCATTATTGGGAAAGAAACTAAGAAATGTCTATTTCTTGGTGTTCGAAATAAATATTGTTATACATGTCAATATTATGATAAGAGAAATATTGATGAAACCACATAATTGTTGCAAAAATTTTACTGGACCGTCAACAGGAATGGAATCACAAATTATTGTGGAAGGCTTTCAAAGGAGTGAAGAAATACATCAACTTCGCTATTTGAGCTTTATTGGTGACGGAGATTCCTCTGTGTTTGCAAATTTGAAAGAAAAGGTAACATAGGTAGGTGTAGGTTATAGAAACATAATAAAAAAAAATTGAATGGAAGAATCATGTAATCAAAAATTATACCAGTGCACTCTACAAGGTAAACTTAGGCTTACTAATATTATACTTATAAATGCACAAGTGAGTTATTTGTTGGTTTGGCTTTCACACCTTAACTACTACTGATTGCCATTAAATTTTACATACATCAAAATAGAAATGCAGAATAATTAATATACCAATTAATCCGGTTGGCGCAGTGGTTGAGCTATTGATTGCTGCTCTGCGTATCGCAGGTTCAAACCCCGCAAGGAACAAATTTTTGTATGTCTTGTGTATGTGAATTTACATGTTTGTTAACACAAAATTATGTAATCATATTCTATATTTATATTTGTACACTTTCAGATTTTGGCCAACACTAAGCTTCCACTTCGTGGGAGAAATATTTTGAAACCAAAAGTAATGAAACTTACCTTAGTGGCACGGAAAATCATAATGTATAGCAGTGATAATACTGTTATGGCTGTAGATTTGAGAAATGGCCTACTTCATGTATTTGGAGTTCATGGAAACTGTAAGTTCTGGATACTTTAAAAAAATATATTTTATCTTACTTTTATAGGTTTGTAAACGCCGTGTTACAACACCATGCCACAATCTGGTCAAAGATATTCTATATAAAAAGAATATTTGTACAAAAGATATGTTATAAGGACAGCAAAATAAAAATGTGGAAAAAAGCATGTTTATGCAACAATATAATAAAACTGTAAGGCCTTCAGGTCTTTTTATTGATGAAGAATTTGGATGTTTAGCTGGCAGTCCAGATGGTAAGTCTTTCTTTATCAATATTCATGTATCATATGTGTATAAGTTGGATCTTACTTATACATTTGATAAATATGGAAAATTATAACACTAGTTATAATCACGCAAATTTGTTATAGGTGTAATTGAAATTGAGAGAGCCGTAATAGAGATCAAGTGTTTTCCATCACTGGCGAGGAAAAACCAAAGCCTAGTGGCAGCTGCACTAGAAAAGATAAGCTTTGCTCTAACATTGGATAATAATGTTCTAGTTATGAATAAAAAGCATGATTATTACTATCAAGTAAATTCATAATTCTATTGCATGTGCACTTTATAATTTATTTTAGCATGTCATTAACTCTTACTACAATATTAAATCTATTTCAGGTTCAAGGACAAATGCGTGTCAAAAAAGTGCAAATGTTACTTCATATGTTTTATTTCAGTCAATGAACCTTACTTGACTGTTATAGAAGTTTATCGAGATAATGAATTTATCAGCAATATGTTGCCAAAGCTATTAGGCTTTTTTTAATACTGTGTTCTGCCAGAAATAATTTTAAGACGAGTTCAAAAAAATGCGAAATGTATAGATATGAAAGGTACACTAAATTATTACTTTTCTATTTACTTCATAATTTCCAGTTTTTCCTGTGGGAAATTGTTTTTCAACATCCACATCAAAAGTTACACACTATTATATACTAATTATAGTAATTTCTTTCACAGCAGCTGTGTAGCGGTGGTTTCCGGACAAGAAAATCAAGAACATCAGAAAAGAAAGAAGAAGAAGAAAAGGAAGAGTGAAAACTACACATCAAAAGATTTTTGTTTTAATTGTACTTTTATAGTAGTTTGTTTAGAATCTACAATATCAATGTTTGCAATCATATTCAAGTTTCTGAAAAACAAAAGAAGAACTCTTGCTTTTTTTATTTCTTAGTTCTATGTTTTAATTATTTGTTAGTTCTATGTGATTATGGATGCTTAGATATTATCAAATATTTTCCACCGTCCTGGTTGCAATCTCTCATTCTAATTTGCGTTTTAAATTTGTTGTCTTGTTATGATTTATAATTTCTTGCGTTTGTCTTGTATTGGTGTGTCATTGTTGTAAATAAATATACCTTGAATTACTTCAAACTTACATTGGGACTAAATATTTTGAAAGATTGTTTTTTAGTAAACAGTTATGTATCAAGCAAGACAAATTGTCACTATAAATACTTGTAATTATTGTTAATTGGTATATATTATTTTTAAAATAATGTATTTGGGTAATATAATAAAACTATCTTGTATTGCATTCTTGACATTCATTTTATTCCTAAAATAATTAATCAATTAAATAGTTAACACCAGAAATACCCCCTTTTATTATATAATCATTATTACTTTTATTTCGGGTAAAAATTCAGTCGAAGCTAAATTGCAGAGACGAACGTTTTTTACCTTGCCTTATGCAAATAACCACATCTTTTTTTTTAAATATTGTTTTGTTATTGTGTCTCAATTAAGAGATTATTTAAAATATAAAACAATCTATTTACATGAGGAGAATATTGGCATCAGAGAGATTTCTAGAAGACTTAATATAGCAGTAAGTGTATATTTTATATTTCTCCTTTAACCTTTCAATCGTGGAAATTACAGACACAATAGAAAGACAATAGGTGCGCGAACCGGCGGCGTTCGCTTGGGGTTTAATGAATTAAACCTAGATATTCAAGCAAGCATATTTTTAATTATACTTACATAAAATAATTCCTGTTAAAATTCTTTGTTTCAGAGAAATACAGTCAGTCAGGTTATGGTTACGACGGTTTGAAGAAACAGGAAACGTTCAAATGGATCGTGTCCGTTTACCTGTTATGTTTACTCCCGCATCGGAACGGCACCAAGCGATTGTTAGCAAACATGTAGAAAATCCTTTCACTCGGTCAACAGCAGTGCAGTATAATATTTCAATGAAAACGGTTAGAAAACATTTGCACGCCGCTGGACTGAAGAAATATAAGCCAGCACGTAAAATTCAGTTAACAGCAGTTCATCGGCAGGCAAGAGTCCGCTTTGCCCAAGAATACCTGGATTTTAATTGGGAACAACATGTCGTTATTTTACCGATGAAAAGCCCTTAAAGTCTGACAAGGATGGACGGAAAGTTTTATGGCGGAAAAAAGGTGAACGTTATAATGAAAATTGTTTACTGCCATGTAAAACCAGTGGTAGGATTACTTTGGGTTATTGGGGCTGGATGTCTTCTATGGGACCTGGTAAACTTGTAGAAGTGGGTGGCCGATTTAATAGTCACCAATATTAAATGACGTTATGTTGCCAACAGTGCGTGCTTGTTATCCTGACACGGATATTTACTTTGTGCAGGATAATTGCTCCTTACACAGAGCTGCTGTGGTACAAAATTGGCTAGCCAGTCAAGAAGGAGTCAAAATAATAAGTTGGCCATCTAAAAGTCCTGACTTAAATCCTATAGAAAACTTGTGGGGCCCAATGATTTTAATTTGGGATTCATCAGAAATCAGGACAAAAGATAATTTGGCGCAACTAGGGACTTCAACATGGGAACTCATGAATGGAAGTGATACTTGTTGGAACATGGTTTGTGGTATGCGAAGCCGATTGCAACAAGTTATCGAAAAAGATGGAGCTCCACTTCACTATTTTACGGCCGATCTCAATGACGTACTTACCTTTAACAATCTGTTAAATTACCTATCTTTTGTAGTTATAGCCGCATATTTGCGAATCAATAAACTAAAGATAGATAGGAATATCTACCTTTACCTTTGAACTATCTTTAGGAGGGCTTACCGCTACCATAGATAGGTAGATCAATAGAAAAAAAAACGTAGAGCGTCTCAATAACATTTTGACAGCTATCTGTAGTTTGTTTTCGTTACTGTCAGTCCAAAATTTGTAATCTCCCGAAATCGGGTGATTTACTGGTGGTTTTCATAATAATTACAACTTATTTCATAAAAAATGGATTTGTTCAGTGACGAAAGTGATAATGAGATGTATGAGGCCGGTGTATTCGATTCTGCGATAGCTACAGCATCAGAAGAACGCAGAGTGTACAGCCGCATTAACTACGAAAGTGAATTTTCTGACTCGGAATTTACATTTAGATTTAGATTAAATAAAACTAGTGTAAATGAATTATTAATAAAAATTTTGCCAAATTTGAGAGTAAAATCCTCCCGGTGAGTAAATTATTTCAATTACTTAACCTAAACTTATCAAGAGAACCAACAAAATTATTATGCCAACTAGTGTAGCTCAACAAGAGATGTTTTTATTTATTTATGACTACAACTAATTAAACATTATATTTCAGGAACTATGGTGTATCTCCACTACACCAGTTGTTGCTCACACTTAGATTTTATGCATTGGGCACAATGCTTGTATCTGTTGCCGACTTTGTTGGAGTTTCAAAAGCAACAGCTGGCAGAATAGTGTCTGATGTATCTCGTGCAATAGCTGGACTGTATCGTGAATACGTTAAAGTTTTGTAAAACACCCAACATGCCTTCTATGCCATTGCAGAATTTCCTAAAGTATTTGGGGCAATTGACTGTACACATATACCCATACAATCACCCAGTGAGTTGTCATTTTTTTTATTTTTACTGTTAAAATGTTTCAGATAAAAGTCGTGTGCTTTCATTCCTTTTACAAAGCTTCTACTTACTCAAATCTAAAGTAATAAATTAGAGATGTTTATTTTTAGATTCTAATATAGGAGAAGAGTACAGGAATAGGAAAGGAATATTTTCAATGAATGTCCAAGGAGTCTGTAATGCAGACTTGCTATTTATGAATGTAGTTGCTCGGTGGCCAGGGTCTGCTCATGATGCTACTATATTTAACAATTCCATTATTAAAAGTGAGTATTAATATTTTTTTTTTATATTTTACTATCTTCTCATTTATTAAACTTTTCAAGCATACCTATCTGATAACATCACCTACATAAAATAACATTCTTTATTATTTTCAGTGCAATGTGAAGATGGGATCATTGAAAATAGATGGCTCATTGGTGATAGTGCATATCCTTGTAATTCATACCTATTGACGCCATTGCTCAACCCGGTATCTCTTGCAGAAATTCGCAAGATATTCGAAAGATAGCACCACCGCCCGCAGCCAACAATGCTTTCGCGTCAGTGCGTGTGTAAACCGTAGTTATCTTAATTTTTTAAGAAGTGTTTAGCCTTTCAATCGTGATAATGACAGACACAATTGAAAGACAATAGGTGCGCGAACGCCGGCGTTCGCTTGGGGTTTAATGAATTAATGCAATGAATAACCTGGAATTAAAATTCTTCAAAAAGTCTGTAAACTATGTAAAACATCAAAATATTTAGTGTTATTTGTACTTAGATTTTATGAGCAGGTATGACAGTTAATGTGGTGGTGCTATTGTTATAAAATAGAAATATTATCTATATGTTTCTAATTATGTAACACGTTGATTCATTACAGTTATCCGTTCTTTAAAAATAAAATTAGTATTTCATTGGCACTACTGAAACAAACTGTTTTATTTGGCATGTTAACTACTTTAAATATAAAAATTCAAACTATACATAGTTTATACATTTATAGTTATATATTTTAAGCTTTACATATATTTTTGTAAATTAAGTGTATTGGATGAGTTATTACTGGTATTTTTTTAAAGTAAATATTACTTATATTGAATAAATAGCTACATATCTTAATCATTATTGTGTTTCATTATTATTGTTATTTTCATTAAAATATTTAATTTAACATAGAATAAAATCTGTGCCTCCTGTGATAAGTGATATAACTCGAGTTGTACCCTTTTTGTTATTTTCACATGAGCATTATCAAAAATACGTCTTTTGTGGTCTAACTCACGTTCTTCTATCTGCTATAGTTTCGGAGATAATTTTGTGCAAAGTGATACAACTATAGGGATTTTGGCAAAAAATTCGTTACAATCGATGTTTGTCAAGATGTAACCCCAAAACCGGTCACTTAACACACAATTTTTCGTGATTCGTGATTTAAATGCTATTGTGTTTAACTTCACATTTTATTTTTCAGTTCATTTATCGTGAATTTTGATGTGACTAGAGTAATATCCCTTTAAATTAATTCTTTCGATATGCCTCTAGGATACAAATCGACATGTATCTACAAATCTGAATGTAAGGTATGCTCTTTTTTGTGAAAAGTGATACAACTTGACTTAAATCATTCTACACAAATCTGTTTTTATGTGTAAACAGATATAAATGTAGTTGTATCTAAAATTCCAACCAATTGTAAAAACATGGTACAAAATAATAAATGTGCTAAGTGATACAAGTGCAGGTGGCGGGGGTTCGAGGGCGTAATCGGAGGTGCGCGGGACGTAGAGCCGTATTAGCTCACTCGTGCGCTCCGCAGTGTCGCTGCGACTGTAATGGAGTGTGTTCACGTCCGAATGCGCCATGGATCGATGCGTAAGTTGATAGATGTATCATTTTACACAAAATTCAATAATATTGAGATTTTTGTTATTGTATTGAATTAAATCACCTTACACCAAATAACGAAAAGTTGACACAATAAAATATTATGTTGCTAAGTTTTAAATATTGTTTTTAAGTAGGAGGTCAAAGTAATTTTCCCTCGTTGTAATAAATCTAGACATTTAATTTTATTATATGATATTATTTAAAGAATACCTATGGTTTTCTTACTCTTCATTTTTTTTTTAGCTTAAATCTCGAATTGATAAAATAATGAAATTGGCTACTAAATCGGATATTGAAGAAAAACATTTTGATACCCAGGAAAATGGCTGCGAATCAAGAGAGGAGCAAGAAACAAGCAAAACGGTTGACGGGTCATGGCACCGAGGTCCAGTAGTTGCAGAAACGGTCACTGAAAAAGAAGAACCTAATGATATCCAGGAAGAAGGTAACGAGTCAATAGAGACGCAAGAAGGAAAAGAACCAGTTGAAGAATCGCGGAACCCTACAATTGTTGCGGAAACAGTTTTCAATAATAATAAGACGAACAAGACTCAAGAAAATTCTTCAAAACATCTACTCGATGATTTGAGAATTTCAGAATCATCTGATGATGGCGATTTTGGATCTTCTAGCAGTGATGAATATATTTGCAATACTGATGAATTGTGTTCATCCACTGATGATGAACGAGTACCGGTTAAAAAAAAAGAACTGCTACGTCGTCATTGATGAGACAAACCTCCAATATTACGATTCCAGAAACACCACCGTCACCCATGAGCACATTAGAAAATTCCGTTCCTAGTTGCTCTTTCTGGGAACGCAACGGATTTAACAGTACCGGAAAAAAGAAAAAAAACGAGAAAAAGTGACAAAGAGAGAAGACAGGATAGAGCTAAGAGAAAAATGTTTCGTAATACTGGCTTAGAATATACAACTTCATCAGGGCGAACAAAGGAACGTCGGCAACTTCGTGAACTTCAAAACTGTCGTCAAAAATGCAAAGATAGACTACCACAGGATTTGAGGAAGAAACTTTTTGAACAGTACTGGAGTCTAGGCAATTACGAAAATAGAACGAATTATATTTCAAAATGTATTGAAATATGCCAAAAAAATCCTCGAAGACTTCCCCAAAGAAAAATCGCAGCGTCAGCTTTCGTTACTTTGTTTATAGTTTTGATCATACAAAAATTCGCAAACAATGTTTTTTGAAGACTTTCGATGAAAGTAGTAAATATCTGCAAACGGTATGCGAGAAACTACGAGACAATTGCGGTCATCTTCCACAGCGCAAAAGTCGAGTTGGTAAGTCAATTCCTGATTTTAAACTAGAGGAAATAAAAGCTCATATTGCTAGTTTCCCTTGCACAAAAAGCCACTACGGCCGCAATCAAACCACTAAAAAGTTTTTGAATTCTGAGCTAAACCTTCAAGTTCTTTATACCTTATACAAGCTGAAGACTGATGGTCCGGTAAGCAAAACTATCTTTAAAAAGGTCTTTGAAAGCATGAATTTGTCCTTCAAAAAGCCTTCGGTTGACACTTGTTCAAAATGTGACAGCATAGATATGAAACTCAAGTACGCATCCGGAGATCAGGTTGAAATTCTAAAACAGACGCTCAGGGAACATCAAGAGGCTTTTAAGGCCGCTTACGAAGAGAAAAAAGCAGATAAACAACTAGCTCAGTCTTGCGAAGATATAGCTGTCATAACATTCGATTTATTTTTTTTTTAGTGCGCCTCACCATCAACGATTGCATCACTGCTTACCATCAGGCGGGATCGCAGTCAAGTACTAGTTTATAACAGATAAAAAAAAAAAAAAAAAAACAATGTCTGCCAACCCCGTACTTGCAAACAAATGTTTCATTTTATAAGCGACAATTGTGGACATTTAATTTGACCATACATGATTTGAAAACAAACAAGGCTTTTTGCTACATGTGGCCGGAGTGCGAGGGAAATAGAGGTGCTAATGATATTGCTTCTTGTCTCTACGATTTTATCATCAATCAACTACCAAACTTACACCCAAACGCTAAGAAGCTGATTATGTACTCGGACTCTTGTCCTGGGCAAAAATGTTTAGCTAAATCGTGCATTCAAAACATAAACGGCCGTTTTTGTTACAAATGCACGATTTAGCTAAACAGCTATATTTCAAGTGTTGACAATGTGTTATAAAATTACGTTATTGCCTTTTCTGCAGTAATAATAGACCGCATTTTGTATTTTTGATTCTATTTACGAGTTATGACATTTTTTCGATTGGCGGCGTAGTGGACTGTAAAAAGCCCCTTAATTAATAGATGGAAAGACTATTTTTTAGGGTTCCGTAGCCAAATGGCAAAAAACGGAACCCTTATAGATTCGTCATGTCTGTCTGTCTGTCCGTCCGTATGTCACAGCCACTTTTTTCCGAAACTATAAGAGCTATACTGTTGAAACTTTGTAAGTAGATGTATTCTGTGAACCGCATTAAGATTTTCACACAAAAATAGAAAAAAAGCAATAAATTTTGGGGGTCCCCATACATAGAACTGAAACTCAAAAATTTTTTTTTCATCAAACCCATGCGTGTGGGGTATCTATGGATAGGTCTTCAAAAATGATACTGTGGTTTCTAATATCATTTTTTTTCTAAACTGAATAGTTTGCGCGAGAGACACTTCCAAAGTGGTAAAATGTGTGTCCCCCCCCCCCTCTAACTTCTAAGATAAGAGAATGATAAAACTAAAAAAATATATGATGTACATTACTATAAAAACTACCAACGAAAATTGGTTTGAACGAAATCTAGTAAGTAGTTTTTTTTTAATGCGTCATAAATCGAAAAAAATACACTATTATTAAAACATCGATCAAAGTTACAACACATTACAAGAACTTTTATATTATGTTACATGCTGCTACGGAACCCTTCATGGGCGAGTCCGACTCGCACTTGGCCGGTTTTTTTCTTTACAATGTTAGTCTACCTACAGGTGGACATTTAAAAGGTTTTTAGGTTTTATTAGAGGTTTTTGATTTAATTGTACTTTTAAAAACTATGTGAGATTATCTACCTCTAAAGAAAGTTTAAAGTTTTTTTTTTTTTTTTTGTTATTTTTATAGATTAAAACTTTATTGTGATACTTTGTATTACACTGAGTAGGTCAATTGCTTGCTGTGATAGCTCATCAAAACTGATCTGTGCCATTACTTAGTTTTAAGTTTCAAACTTTTGTTTATGATATGTTCCTTTTGAGAATACCTAGTTACAATCGTATTGTCAGATTGTGATGATTTGATCTCCATTTAGTTGTATAAGAATTTTGATAAAAATTTGCCTTAACTATTAGAATATTATAAGATCTGGGTTATTTAGCAGAGTAGGCAGATTAACAAACACAGCACAGCTTGTATCACAGGCGTATATTTTACTGACATTAACACAATCAACAAGAACCTTAGCAACGCTTATCTCATCGACATGATGTTGCATTGCTATAAGGAGGTCTTATCTCCATCACGCACCCTCAATGCATCATCATGTATAAACACATAGTGTACCTTTAACATTCTTACATGTGTACGCACCCTTAACACTGTAATTTATTGCTGCACCTTTAAATGTGCATTTAAAATACATTGAGTCTATCAAAAACAAAATTAGCCATTATAAACAAAAACAATATCAACAGAACTAAGAACAAAACATTTTTATCAACAACTAACCTAGGTCTAGATTACCCGCCCCCTTAATGGATAATTTCTCTAATAATGACTTTAGTTTCGGGCCTGACAAAGCTTTTGTCAACATATCTGCTATCATGTCCTGCGACGACATGTAACGCACCTCAACCGCCCCATTAGAGATTGCTTCGCGGATAAAATGATACCTTATGTCAATGTGTTTTGTCCTATTATGGTTCATTTTATTCTGAGATATTCTGTGTGCAGACTGATTGTCATTGTAAATAATAACAGGTTTTTCACCTTTAACATCTGTTAAGCTTTTTAACAGAGTCTGCAAATAAATGGCTTCTTTCGATGCTTGACTAAGGCCTACATACTCTGCCTCCGTAGATGACAGTGCCACGCATCTTTGTTTTCGACTTTCCCACGCAATTAAATTTTCGCCTAACTTAAAAATTAGACCCGAAAAAGATTTCCTATCATACGACCCACCCCAATCTGCATCTACGTAGCCGCATAACTCCAGTTTCCCTGACTTTTGAAAAACTAGTGCAAAATCTGATGTTCCTTTTAAATATTTCAACACCCGTTTAGCACACTTGAAGTGTATATCATCATAGCATGAATTAAACTGTGCTAAAAAGCTAACTGCGTGCGCAATGTCTGGCCTAGTGTTTTGAGCTAAGTAATTAAGACATCCTATCAGATTTTGATATGGCAATCTACATACAGATTCAGGAGTTTTCTCTAATTTGAGACCTACTTCCATTGGGGTATTGACTGGTTTACAGTCTGTCATATCGAATTCTTTCAATACATTTTGAACATATTGCTCCTGATCAAGATAAATACAATTTTTATCTCTTCTAAGCCTCATGCCTAGAACATGTCTAGCAGGACCTAAATCCTTGAGTTTAAACCTTTTTAATAAACCGTTTTTTAAGCTCTGTTTTTCGATTTCGCAGTTACGAGTGTAAAACACAAATATGTCATCAACATAAATTACTACAACAAGTCTGCCCTTGTCTGCTATCGTTTTTTGATACAAACATGGCTCTATTTTCGATTGTGTGAAACCTAAATTGAGCATCTCCTTATCTAACTCATAATACCAAGCGTTCGACGCTTGCTTTAGTCCATATAAAGACTTTTGCAACTTACATACTTTGGTCTCTTGGCCTTTAGCAATTGCTCCTTTAGGTTGAAACATATAAATGTCCTCTTTCAGTTTACCATAAAGAAAAGCAGTGGTAACATCCCACTGGTCAATCAGCCAATCATATTCTGCAGCTAATGAAAATAACAACCGTAATGTCGAACTTCTTATGACAGGAGAATAGGTTTCGTTATAATCGATTCCACGTACCTGCGTAAATCCTTTCGCTACCAGCCTAGCCTTATATTTGACAGTTCGTGTATTAATCGAAATAATATACTGTAAGTTCCTCGTCCATGGCCTTCTGCCAAAGTTCTTTATCAGGTCTCATAAGAGCCTCTTCAACCGATGTTGGATCACCATCAATGTCAGCTAGAGCATTCACGCATGTACCTGTATAGTCTACACGCACTCGTGCACGTAAGTTGTATCTCGGCTCAGCATTTGCTTCAGTACTCAACTCGTTACTTGCAACAGGGTTTGGTGCTACAAACGTGTCAGTACTCGTTTCACCACTCGATTGCTGAAAGGTAGCGGATTCGGTACTCACAATTTCCGCGTCTTGAAAATTTTCTCCATCTGAGTCAGAGTAACCATCAGGGGTACGCACTGGTTCCATCCGTTCCTCCTCTATGTTTACAGGAACGACTGTGCTTTTCGTCACCTTTGTACCATCACCAGGAAATACGTTTTCAATAAACTTTACATCTCTTGCAATTGTTACTTTTCCAGTTTTTGGATGCATCAATCGGTAACCTTTTGTAGTCTCACAATATCCAATAAAAATCAGAGCTTCGGTTTTCATGTCTAGCTTCAGTCTTTTCTGTTTAGGTTTCAAAGCATGTGCTAAACAACCAAAAACTCTCAAGTGACTTAGGTCGACTTTCTTACCAGACCATAATTCCTGTGGTACTTTTTTCGTGACAGCCTTGGTTGGATTCCTATTTTTTAGATATACCACGGTACATACTGCCTCAGCCCAAAATTTCTTGCTAAGATTTGCTTCACAAAGTAATGTTCTGGCTTTCTCCAGAATCGTTCTGTTCGCTCTCTCTGCAACTCCGTTCTGTTCTGGCGTGTATGGTACCGTCGTCTGATGTTTTATACCAGACGCCTTTAAAAAATCTTCAAAAATATTGTTAACGAATTCTTTACCATTGTCACTTCTTATGCATTTTATTGCTTTTTCACATTCTAACTCGACTTCTTCTTTGTATTCCTTGAATCTTATAAAAGTTTCACTCTTTTTCTTCAAAAAATAAACATTTGTCTTACGCGTATAATCATCGATAAACAGCAGCATATAACGGGAGCCAGCCCACGATGGTTCTTCCATCGGACCACATATGTCCATATGGATCAGGTCCAGGACTTGATCAGCTCTCGTACCTTGTTTTTTAAACGGAGATCGCGTGCTCTTGCCTTGAATGCACGGAACACAGGGTTCAACTTTATCCGTCGTTTTTAAATTCATTCCGGTGGTTATTTCTTTTAAAGAAATCATATATTTTCTACCTAAATGAGCTAATCTTCTATGCCATAAATTTGACAAAATTTCGTTTGACACTGTCAAATTGACCACGACATTTTCTTTTTCTTTCAGTTTGAAAATTCCGCCAACTTTATTACATGTCGCAACTATTTGGTCATTTTGGTTTTTGATAAAACAACCTCTTTTGTCAAAATTTACTGTGAAATCTTTTTTCACAAGATCGCTCACCGAGATTAAATTCATCGATAGATTTGGTACATGTAAAACATTATTCAGTGGAAGTTTCACACTTTCGCTCACTTTAAGCGAAGCATTTCCTTTTCCTTTTACAGGAATCTCTTCTCCAGTTGCCACTCGAATTTTCATATTATTATTCAGCTTTTTATAATCGAATAATTCGTTGGCATTATTTGTCATGTGATTCGAGCATCCACTGTCGACATACCATCCATTTTTGTTGATGCTATCGGCCATGCTCATACATACGTTCACTTTCGGTGATTTTTTGCATTCCGATGCTTTATGTCCTATCTTATGACATTTAAAGCATTTGTACACTGGCTTTCGAACTTGTGCTTTAGTTTTGGTAGCGTGTCCCTTGGTTGTAGCAAAGGCTTGTTCACCAGTTCCTGCGCCTATTTCGGCTTGTCTATTGCCTTCCTGGAGTAATTTGGTCTTTAACTGTTCCAAACTCATTTCCTTTCCACTATTATCGACTGCCATTATTAACGGGTTATAGTCCGTTGTCAAACCAGCCAATAGTATGGAAATAATCCAGTCATCTGCAACTTTTGCGTCTATGTCAGCTAACTGCTGTGCTAAAAATACAACTCTGGATATATATTTCTCCATTGACGTAAAGTCCTCGAGTCTGCACTGCCACAGTTGACGCTGTAAACTTATTCGCCTGCCCCATCCTTTATCCTCGTATGCGTTGCACAAATTGTGCCACACTTCTCGAGCCGTTTTTGCAGTGTATACATGTGCAAAGCAGAATGGCTCTATCAGAAAGCATAACGTGCTTCTCGCCTTTCGATCTACATCTTTTAGTGTGGTACTGACGTCACTGGATTCTACGGCAATCCACCAGTTCTTTGACTCTAAGTAGTTTTTCACAACAAACTTCCAGTTGCCAAAATCTGAGGCTCCTCTTAGCTTTTGGATGCCGCATATGGTAGATGATGAGGGATTTTCGTCCTCTGACGTCTCAAAACAATTGACGTCGCACAAAAGTGAAAATTTTATTTTGTGAAAAGCGATTTATTTACCTTGTTTGTTGTCGAAATCGAACTGCCATAACCTATTAGAATATTATAAGATCTGGGTTATTTAGCAGAGTAGGCAGATTAACAAACACAGCACAGCTTGTATCACAGGCGTATATTTTACTGACATTAACACAATCAACAAGAACCTTAGCAACGCTTATCTCATCGACATGATGTTGCATTGCTATAAGGAGGTCTTATCTCCATCATTAACGACTGTATTTTTCGGTTAATAAACGTTGATTTTTATTTTTCTAAAACTTGTATTTATTTACACATATCACTATTTTTTTTAGGGGTACATCTTGACTTACATCATTTAACATATCTTCTGAAAGACTAGGATTTTAGTAAATTGATACAGTTCAATTAAAATATGTAAAAAAAATATCACTATCTAGCACATTTTGCTAGAATCATTATTCTAATGAGTTATTAGACGTTTTAACTTGATGTATATCAGTTTACACTAAGACAATTTATTGGTGCAAGCTTGGTGCAACGTAATATAACTGTACAAGTATCATTAATAACTTAATTTTAGCACATAAAAACTAAGTAAAAGTTACAAGTCGCAGGTTTTCATGAATTACTTCCAAAATTAAATATCTATCAAAAAATCTAAATTATATAGAGAAAGAAAATGTTTTGTTCTACAAAAGAGTGCACTGATATTTTACCTAGCCCACTTAATTAACGAACTAGATTTTTTAAAATCTTGTTTTGCTGTCCTGTAAAATGACGTTTTTTGACTTGTATCACTTATCACAGGAGGCACAGAAATAATAGTTGATTTAAAAAAACATAATTCAATATTTTAAACAAAACAACTAAAAGTGTCATGTTAGGTTTGAATTTACGACCACGTGGATGTAAGTATACTATTGACACCATTAGACCAATTCGCCTTAGGAAACATTGTTGAAATTATTAAGTGTATTATTACGCGATAAAACCGCATTCATAAGCTTACCTACCTTAACGTTATGTGTTAAAGATCAAACTCACATAACATTCATTCTAAAATATTTGTCTACCTCGTTTCGTTTTTATTTGTTGAATCGCTCAGAACTGAATACCACTCGCGTATCTTCTGCTAATTGCAGAAGGTTTAAATTCGTTCAACTTTTAGGATGTCTTAATTACTTTCGTTGTCAAGTGGGTCAGCCCTCATAGTCCTCTAACTGTACAGCAACTCAGTATCAATAAGGGTTGCTCAGGATTCCTCTTCCACTTCATAATGCGGAAGTTCCGCTATATTTTGAGTTCCTCAACCGTTACCGCATCCTAACAAATAAAAAATTCTCTTCCGCTATCGCTTCCTCAAAATAAGAGGAATCTAAGAGGAATTTCACTGCGCATGCACGTATCGGCGCAGCACGATGCCGAGCCGAACGGTCAGCGCGCGAGCCATCCCCTCCCGCCACCCGTGCTCTAAACTAGACAGCGTTGTTTTGTATACCTACGCACGTAAGCATCGTGAATTGCAAACGTAATAAATTTGTCTCTAACCCATTCAAAAACATTGTTAGATCGAAATGAGACCGGTATATGGACCTACTTTAACGAAGTTGACGATGAGACTGTGCGTTGTAAGTTGTGCAATCAAACTTATTCAAGGAAAGAGCGCGGAACTTCTAGGCTACGAAGTCATCTCCAGTCACGTCATAAAACGGAATATATGGAGTATAAAAAATGCGTTGCGGCATTGAAAAGGCTGAAACGGAATAGAAACGTAGGAAAACATATATATTTCTTGTGTGAGTGTGTATGTCACTGAACTCCTTCGACGACTGGACCGATTTTGATGATTTTTTTGTGTTCGAGGGGATTCAAGAATGGTTTAGATTCACAATTAGGGTCACTGAAAAATTATCTTTTGATTAATTTTTGTGTGTGTACAGGACAGCGTCTGTAGGGTCTGCTAGTATTTATATATATCATATCTTCCTCATCCGCTTCCTCTTCCTCATAATCACTTCATCAACAACCCTAGTATCAATTCGTCCAGTAGTTTTCATTCTTGCAACATAATTCACCATAAATTTTCTGTGTTGTAAACTGTTCTCATGCTCTATCAGAACTTTAATTATGTCCAGCACCAGTAGTGGTATTAAATAGACGGCAGCAATAACAGTATACAGATTTCTTTGCTGGTGAATAAAGAAGCCATTTTCTCACGATTTGTCAATTTACGAATAAAAATATTTTTTGTCAAGCATCTTGTTTTTGTTTTACCACTTGAATCTGGAAAACTAGAAGAAGTTTCGGAGAAATCACTACTTATATTTTGGTTAAATGAATTAATGAAGAATCTACTTTAGTGAAACAAGAACTAAATCAAGTGATACAAGAACTTTAGGTGTATAGTGCGCAACATCGACCTTGAGCGTCGAACTCACACATACGCGCGAGGCCTGCACACACTGACTTTCCGTTTGACGAACTTATCAATAATGGAATAGATATAGATGTTGTATTTGTCACAGAACATTTCGTTGAGACAGGTAATGAGAGCTTGTTACATCTACCAAATTATCGCTTAGCTACCATCTTTTCGAGAAATATTAAAAGAGGAGGAACCTGTATATTTGTTCGTACAGGATTACATTAGTAGTGCTAAAAAATCAGTGACCGGTGTTTTCGAGTATTGTGGTATTGAGCTGATATCTCATGGTATTATTATTGTCTGTGTTTATCGAATACCTAAATTAAATTATAACGTCTTCTATGAAAAATTGGATGACATTGAGAATAATTCGTTCACTTACAGACAAAAATATAATTTTAACAGGAGATTTCAATATCGATGTTCTAAAAAGAAACAAAAGTACACTGGAATTTGAAAATTTTCTCTTACAGTATAATCTTACACTTGACCTCTATGAACCAACTAGATTAAGTAGCAATTCTTGTATCGATAACTTTGCACACTTACCGAAAAAAATGCAAAACGGCAAGGACGTACCCAGGGGGAGAGGGGTCCAAGGGGTCCGGACCCCTCCCGAAAATAGATGCAACCCATATAATAAATCACTCAGTAGTAAGTACAGTGCCAAATATGACTCTCGAGTGGGTGATAGACGTGCGAGTAAGTACGCGGACTTGTGGCTCGACGGCCTTTTTCGCCTGTGTGTCACCTTAAAAACGCGTACTTTAAAATTGCCGCGCAAGTTTGCCGGCGATCCAACCTGTTTGAAATCTTACTCGTAGCTCGTCTCGGCTCGTACGTGTGGCAGCGCTGCGAGCCGAGGCCGCCATTTTGTTTTGCCTGTCCGTGGATGCACAACGCTTGTGGTGTTTGACGTTTGTGTAATTTTTATTAATATTGGTTTACTGCGCAAGTGCCTAATCATTTAGTTTAGAAAATTCTCAAAATGAGTGATTTCCGAACTTATTCGCATGAACTGCTAACAGAATTTATAGAAGGTTTTCGAAATAATCCTTGCCTTTGGAAAATTAGAAGCAATGATTACAGAGACAAAAATATGAAGTTTCAAGCATACAATAATTTATTAGAAATTATACGTAAGGTGGAAAGAGATGCTACCATAGATAACGTCAAGAAAAAAAATAATTCATTGAGGGCTGGGTATCGTAAAGAACATAAAAAAGTGCGAGATAGCATGAGAACAGGTTCAGGAGCTGACCAGGTATATGTACCAAAATTATGGTACTATAGTCAGCTTGAATTTCTGAATGATCAGAGCCAAGGTAAGTATAATTATTTATAAATCAATTGCCAGCGGGGTGTCCAGCTTGTAGTGGTGTTGTTACAATACATAATAAAAGTGTGATGTTTTAAAATAAAACAAAAAGTACATAATATAATCTTTTATTTACAGGTGAACAATCGGCTGACAATTTGGATAGCAGTAAACAGAAGACAGTTAATGATGATGAAAGTACATTTGACGTTGAAAATGATACTCAGGTAAATTATATATTATTATTATAACATTCTGTGTTGCCATGGTACTGCACCACTAGTACTAAAGTAGGTTTCATACTTCTCTCGGGTAATTTTTGCATTTTGAGTGGGATTACGATCATGTGTTTGTCGCAGTGACTGTAATTCTCCATTTCGTGGTCTCAGTCCCAAATCAATAGTTCCATTTTCAGGATTTTCACTATCAAATTGCTGACGTGAACTGTAAGTTTGTTTTGCTTTTTTCCTTAAAAAATTGTGCAATACACAACATGCCAAAACCATTTTGTTAATATTGTGCACACTGGTATTTATAGGCGACCAAAAAATGTGGAATCTTCCCGCCAAAATTCCGAAAACATTTTCTATAATTCTTCTAGCACTGCACACTCTATAATTATATATCCTCTTACTTGAGTTAGCCAGTGATTGCCTTTGTGGGTATGGTTTTATAAAATCTGTTCTTAAAGCAAAAGCCTCATCGCCAATACATACATAAGGCAACTCTTCTGAATGTCCGCTTGGTTTTCTCGGGTTAGGAAGATTTAAACTCTTCGAATTCAATCTTTGAAAAAATTTAGTTTTTTGTAATACACCACCATCAGAAATACGTCCATTTGTTCCAATATCCACATAAATAAATTCATAATTTGCATTAGCAATTTCCATTAGAACGATACTACGATACCCTTTATAATTGTAAAAATGTGACCCTGCTCCGGCAGGAGGGATTATAGCAACGTACTTCCCATCAACAGCTCCTAGGCAATTTGGAAATTGTCATCTGCGCTCAAACTCTTCAGCAATTGCTATCCATTCTTGTTCTGAACTCGGGAACTGTAACAAAAAAAATTACGAGTCAGTATAATGATATTATTTTTATTTACAGAGTACCAACTACAACGTGTCTTCACCTGCAACATCTACTGCTTCATCAGCACGTCGCATCATCGCGTTGCGTATCACTGATAGGTAAAAAATGAGAAAAACCTGATGATGAATATGATGCTATTGGAAAAAAATATTGCAGCTAAACTCCGCAACATGACTGCTACCCAATAAGGCATAGCCGAAAAACTCATCAATGAAGTAATATTTTTGGGATGGTTTGAAAGATTAACTTTTAATTCAACTATAGTCTAGTCCAGGTACCCCAAAGACCGCTGATAAACCCAATTGTTCCAGTCCAGATGCAAGAAACACAAGAATTTAACTTGTCACAAGACTCGCAAGCTATTACTATCCCGGACACCCTGATTGAATATTTAAACTTTAATAATAATAATTCAAAATAACATAAAGTTACGTTCTTAACATTAATGTGCCATAGATAAATAAAGTCTGATTACTAGATTATTTTGTATAATTTTATTTATAAAATAGATTTAAACTACGTACCTTCAAATATGTTTTGAGTGCAGAGCAAATTGCGTCGCATGTCTCAGGAATTATGTGCCCCAATGATTGTCTTGATATTGCTGACGAATACATTAAATCTTTGTATGTTCCACCAGTTATCAAAAATCGTAATGTTACACTTAACACGTTGAACGCCATGGCAGACACCATTTATCTGCCAGTGTGTATTCTCAGTGGGCTTCATGAAATATTAAAAAACAGTCAAAATTTGTTAACATATTTTTCCGGTTTAATTGTATGAAAAATGGGTATAATCTAATATGAAATAAATACAATAGCGAAGAATAGTAAATATAGAGAAAAAATAGCTGGCAGTCACCATTATCTGCCATGGCCCAGCCAAAGCACTATTCGTTATTTCAGTGGAGGGGGCCACGCGGGTCACCTTGTCAACCACCCCCCGCACCCGCGCGTAAGCGCTGCGCTTGCTCTCGCTACTACTCAGTGGCAAAAGTCGTACGCTAAAGTGCGGACCGTTTCGCGCGCTCTGTAATTTGTAATTATACCTACATACGTATTCAGTATTCGTTACTAATACTCCTACTATTACTAATAAACATGGAAGACTTGGATTTTGATATAACCGCTGAACATCTGATGCAACTGGACAATATTGAAATATCATTACTAAATAATAGTTTTATAATGCCGAGTTCAGATGACGAGTGTAGTGATATAATTCAACCCCTAAGACGAAAGTGCCGCCGAATTATATTATCAACTAGCGAAGACAGCGATGCCGAAAACGTTCCGCCCTGCCCCAGTAATAATACAAGCCCTTCGAACATCTGGACAGAGGTTCAAGGTAATCAACGCCGTATTATTCCGTTTACAGACATTTCTGGTCCCGCACCCCATATAAAGTGTATGCATGGAATGACTCCTGCGCAATGTTTTTCGCTTTTTTTGACTGATAACATATTGCAACTAATAGTCGATGCCACTAATGAATGTGCAATTAAAGAAATAACACAATTACCTGAAGCTTCTAAATTTGCACGGGTTCGTAGATGGACACCCACTAACCCTGCTGAGTTGAAATGTTTTTTTGGCTTGATTTTATTTATGGGCTTGGTGAGGCTACCTAAATTAGCTGATTATTGGTGTAAGGACGACATGATTAGCCATCCATTTCCAAAGACCATTATGTCTCGTAATCGTTTCGAGCTGTTGCTGCAAATGTTACACTTTTCAGAAAATGACAATGAACATAAATCAGACCGACTGCATCGTGTCCGCAAGCTGTATGATGAAGTAAATAAAGTATTTCAGGAAAACTTTTCGCCAACAGAAAACCTGTGTATAGACGAAAGCATGGTCCCTTTCCGTGGGAGAATTATTTTCAGACAATACAATAAACAAAAGAGGCATAAATACGGGATTAAAGAATTTAAACTATGTACCATACCGGGCTATACTTATAAAGTAAAAGTATACGCGGGGAAAAATGATGATGTTCATAACACGCCCACAAATGTTGTGATGTCTTTATGTGAAGATCGTTTTGAAAGAGGGCATACATTATTTACGGACAACTGGTACACAAGCATTACATTAGCCAGACAATTATTACAAAGAGAAATGCATCTCGTCGGCACCGTAAGAAAAAATCGTAAAGGTTTACCAAAAGAGGTCATTGATGCCAAACTTAAGCGTGGAGAGTATAAAGCTGCAGAGAGTAACGACGGAATAACGTGTTTAAAATGGAAGGACAAGAGGGATGTGTATGTTCTATCCACTAAACATACTGATCGATTTGTTAATATTCAACAGCGTGGGAAAACTATACGGAAGCCAAAAATAATTGTTGATTACAATATGGCAAAGGGTGCGGTAGACCTCTCTGATCAATTAGCGTCTTATTCGACTCCACTACGAAAATCTGTCAAATGGTATAAGAAGCTTGCCATTAATTTACTACTAAACACTACAGTGATAAATGCTCTAATTTTGTATCAGTCAGTCACAAAGAAAACTATTCAAATAGTAGATTTTAGAAAGGAAATTGTACAACAATTCTGCCAAACAGAGAGCGAGGAGTATCGACTTCGTGAGGTGCCTAAACGGTTGAAGCATCAATTGTCTAAAAAAGATGGCAAATCTAAAAGTACCCGACGTTTGTGCTCTGGATGCTATAAGCAAAATGTCATTTTGATGGGCCGACAATATGCTAGAAATAAAACCAAGAAAGTCAACACATTTTGTGAAACCTGCCCTTGTAAGCCGTTCATGTGTTTTGATTGTTTTAATAGATTACATAAAGTTTAGAACTTATGTCTATTTCATGGGCCGACAATATGCTAGAAATAAAACCAAGAAAGTCAGTATATTTTGTGAAACCTGCCCTTATAAGCCGTCCATGTGTTTTGATTGTTTTTTTTTTCATTTTTATTATGTATAATTAAGAAAGAAGTCATTTAATTTGTTTGATCTCCAATTTTAAGTCATAGCGTAGAGTACTGTATTTTTTATTTTATAATAAAGGTATTTTTCTAATATTTGGCATGCTTAATTTTATACCCCAATGATGTAAATAATTAAAATCATAACTGTATGACACAATTTATTTAACTAAAAGTCATCCGTATAAATGTTAAACCAGAAATGTCAGAGAAAAAATGTGTCGGGTCCGTCAGGTCCCAAATATCTCAAAGACTTGTAAGATTTTTGCCGCGCTAAGGCGCGAGGTTTGTTCTACAGCGCCCCGCGGGTCACTGCGAATAGCGTTCACAAACTTATTTATGTCTGCCAGCCCAGTAAAGACATTTTAACGCAGATCGTACTGGCAGTCAAACCGTGTCTGCCGCGGCCCGATGGACCCGGCTCATTGTCAGCCATACGGTGTCTGCCATGGCCCATAGGGCGAAGGCGTATTTTTTTTTGGGCGTTCAACGTGTTAAACGTTCATGCGGTGAAATAGTTTCTCTCATGCAAGTATCTTATTTGGCTATAATTGGTGAAACTAAACGCAAAAGTTCTTCATACAGCGGTTCAGGCATTCTGAAATAATTATGGAAATCTTCCTTCTCTTCACGTAACTCTCTTACTAAATTCACATGCGATAAACGCTCTCTTTTCGTAATCCAGTGCTTTACCCATACTTGTCAATTTCGTCTTTTTTTATTAGTTTTTAAAATGTAGTATGATATAATTCCCAAATAACACAAAGCTTCTTCTCTCGACGACATCGCGATATAGTATGAGCAATCTTCACGTGTGTCACCGACATCGAGCCGATTCAGTTGACGATCTTAAAAACCGCGTACTTTAAGTTCGTACGTCTATCACCCACTTAAAGTACCAGGGTCCCTATCGCGTAGTAAAAATGCTCCCTAATGATAGGTTTCTCGTCGAGGACACACCTCTAACTCGTAAGCATGGGCGTAAATATGAAGCGATAGTAGCAGTGGATAAAATTCAACCATGGATGAATTTTAACAGAAACCTGGAATCCGATTCGTCAGAGAATGATTCCTGTGCCAGTGAATACGAGCAGACATGTGCCCTAGACAAGAATTAGTGTAGTAGTCAAAACTATTGAACTAATTATTTGTGATTATAAAACACTTCGATTTTGAATGTTTTTACTAGTATTAGGTTACCATTATGAATAAGTAGTATCAAAATGTTTTATTATAGTTTAATTCATTAAACCCCAAGCGAACGCCGGCGTTCGCGCACCTATTGTCTTTTAATTGTGTCTGTCATTATCACGATTGAAAGGTTAAGCAATAGTACGCAAGTCAATAAGGAAATAATAATTATGGTCATAAAAGAAAAAGCGATGGGACTCGCTTTGAACAGGATAGCCGAGCTGTTAGGTTATGTAGTATTTAAGAAGTATTGTATTGACTAAGTACTATAATAATGCCACTCAAATTGATTAGACCACAAGTCGTGAAGTGATGAGTTTACTTCTTTAAAATACTTTTAAAGACTTAATAATTAATTTGTGTGTACTTATCGCATAATATTAATTTGTTTGTAATTTATTAGTGAAATGTCAAATGACGTATTATCAACGAGTCATACACTTATGAACTTGTATATTTAAAATGATTTTAAGGACTTAATAATTAATTTGTTAAACCTTGTAATAGATATGTATTCGTAATTTAAGTTTGTCAAATCATTTAAATTGATCAATGTATTATTTATTGGTTGCTCAATTGACTAACGCTACCTCATAGTGGGGACTATGAGGTGGGAAACCTCCCACTCAAACTCAAACAAAACCCACCCAAACTCAAACTCAGAGCAGGTAACCACCTGCTCTGAGTTTAGAGACCATGAGAGGCATTCGCTGGGTAGCACTGGCTGAAGTAAGAAGTCTAATTTTTATACTGTATCATTGTAAAAATCATTGTAATAAAAGTGAAGTTTGTGTTACGTTATGTGTTTTATTTCCTGACCAATAAGACTAATCAAGGCGATAACGATGCTTTGAATTATGTTGAAGCATAATCGCTCGAAACAGAAAGACCTGAGTTTATTTACAAAATCCTCATAGATAAAGAGGGAAAAATAGTCAAACTTTTTCGTAAGTCCCCTACAAAGAATGATTTGTTACAAAAATATGTCATTGAAACACATAAAAAGGAAACGAAT
The DNA here is from genome assembly GCA_929112965.1 of Mythimna albipuncta. NCBI lineage: Eukaryota > Metazoa > Arthropoda > Insecta > Lepidoptera > Noctuidae > Mythimna > Mythimna albipuncta. The sequence continues at coordinate 16,776,800 of OV815979.1, read as the reverse complement.
TATAGCAGAAATCATTTGCTCTGGCTTACGCCATACTTTATACTGTTTATTGACGAAGAAACGTGCCCTTCTTATAGTACCGGTGCCTTCAACGGAGAAGTCAGAAGAGGAGAGCACACCATCTGTGGTGTGCTCTCCTCCACTACCACCTCGGCTCGAACAAAGTAGGTTCAAAGTAGGTAGTAGGTAGGTAGTAGGTAGGTAGGGGGCTGTTTCAGCGACTGGTGAATGCGTTTATGAGGCCGATTTAAAAAAAATAAACAAAATTTAATTTCACCATTTTTAATTGATAGGAAACGCAAAATCCAGTTCTCGCCGTCGACTGGAATTCTCCAAAGTGCCGAAGCGCCTGAAATTCCGGTGAGAGCTGAGATAGAGCTCGTGGGGTTTACTTTACACCTTGTAAGTGTCATATTAAAAGGTTTTTATTTATCTTCATTCATTTTACATATAATCATTTTTAAAATCGTTATTATTGTATTATCTTATTATGGCTAGAAGACCAAATGTCTCAAACTTAAATAGTGTCCTGCAGGGGTACCAGCCTGTCAAGCGCTCTCGATATACTCCTGGCATACCGGCTGATCAATTGGAAGAGCTGAATGAAAGAATAACCAGAGTTGAGCAAAACCTTGAGACCATTCAGACAAAACAAGATAATCATAAACCTACTAGAGTCATTAATGAAAACTTGTGTCTCTCCTCCTCTAGTTGTCCCACAACCAACAGTGCAATTTAAACCGTCTTCAGCAGTCTGGAAGCTTCTCCAAGATGAGTCAAGGAAAGACTCTTCCCAGTGAGGTTGGACTCATCAACGTCAAATTTGACACTGCTCTCAATTTAGCAAGAACAAAATTACTAACTGCTCAGGTGAATTCAGGAAACATCTCAGATCTGGACGTTCAACGAATCTTACTCAGTTATCCCGAGCTTGCTAACAATTAAATAGATAAATCTTTTTGAACATTTGACTAATTTTACTAAATTTATTAATGTTTCAGCTTCTGCCTTTTCGAAAACTGCGCCTGATTCAGAAAGGAGCGGCTACGAGATTGGTAAGTTAGACTAATATTTGCATTGAATGTGTCGACTCTATAAGATGATAGGGTGGATCAAATCCTAAAATTTCTTCATCCGTTTATCGTAGATGTGGAGCATAACTTCCTGGAGCCTGGCGAAGGCAGCGACGTGGAACCTGAAGACATCGTAGACATCTTGAAACCAAGGAATGTCTACGATGAAACTTCAGAGGACCAATCGCTAGCTGAAGCCATGCAGCCCATCGACAGTGCTGCCGACTCAGTTCTTCAGAACGCCGTGGGACCCGAGCAGGATCTTCTAGATTTTAGTTGGTTGAGCGATCCGGAGAATTTTGAGGGGGTCAGAGAAGTTAAAGTTTACTGTGCCGTCCACTGATCCAACTTTTTCCAACGCGGAGTTAACTCCCTTGGAAGTTTTTTTTTTTCAAATTTAGGATGCCGATTTTGTCGCCCACATAATTCGCGAGACTAATCGTTATTGAGTCGGTGGAAGGAGGTGATCGGTGACGATATCTACAAATATTTCGCCATCATAATGACTCAGTTCTTCAGAACGCCGTGGGACCCGAGCAGGATCTTCTAGATTTTAGTTGGTTGAGCAATCCGGAGAATTTTGAGGGGGTCAGAGAAAAGTCTACTGTGCCGTCCACTGATCCAACTTTTTCCAACGCGGAGTAAACTCCCTTGGAAGTTTTTTTTAATTTAGGATGCCGATTTTGTCGCCCACATAATTCGCGAGACTAATCGTTATTGAGTCGGTGGAAGGAGGTGATCGGTGACGATATCTATAAATATTTCGCCATCATAATGACTCAGTTCTTCAGAACGCCGTGGGACCCGAGCAGGATCTTCTAGATTTTAGTTGGTTGAGCGATCCGGTGAATTTTAAGGGGGTCAGAGAAAAGTTTACTGTGCCGTCCACTGATCCAACTTTTTCCAACGCGGAGTTAACTCCATTGGAAGTTTTTTTTTTTTTTTCAAATTTAGGATGCCGATTTTGTCGCCCACATAATTCGCGAGACTAATCGTTATTGAGTCGGTGGAAGGAGGTGATCGGTGACGATATCTACAAATATTTCGTCATCATAATGCTGCAGTCACTAATCGTGAATAATGTGGAGCGGGAATACTGGTATGCCAAATTTGAAGATCTCCGAAATGGGGTATTTTAAGACGTTTTATGACCAAAAACCGATTGTAGGGCATGATCCCTACAATCGGTTTTTGGTCATAAAACGTTGTCTACATTTTGTAGACAACGTCTATGCCCGAGCATCCCAACAAACTCCACAAAATTATGCCCGTCATCAAACATCTTAATAAAAAATTTAGCTCTTTATACGTACTCGAGTAAAATGTAGCGACTGACGAGTCGCTCCTTTTATGGAAGGGGCGACTCTCATTCGCACAAAAAATTGCCACAAAAAAGCTCGAGTAGGTATAAAGAGCTAAGAGTTGTGCGAGTCGAGAACGGGGTTTTTGTGGAGTATAGAGGTGTACTCGGGCAAGGGGCACGTGCATGTTGCGCAGGTACCGGTGGCTCAAGACCCGGTTGAAGAGCATGAGGATGAGCCAGAGGGTGCCACGTCTCAAATTATGCTCACTTTGATGAGACCCTTATTTAACAGGGGGCATACGGTCGTTATAACTTCTATTACGCACCCCTGTTATCCAGGATCCTCAAAGTGAAGTACAAAACAGATTCGATGGCCACTCTTCCACTCTGCAGGGGAGTTTGTTCCGGAGGGTCTAAAGGCCAAGAACAAAAACAATATGAAGCCTGGAGAAGTAGCCTTTCAGCACGACCAAGGACTTGAGTGTGGTTGTGTGGATGGACAAAAGCATTGTGTCCATGATTTCAACATTTTACGAAGTACAAGTCGACGGAAAAGAGAAGTACGGGTACCATAAACCCCTGGTTATACTGGATTACAAGCTCTTTAGTGAAACCCTCTTGTTTGGGTTTCGTCGTGTTAGCATGACCCAACTGCTTCACTTGTAGGAGTTTTTAAATAACCACAAAGAAATTGCTGTTGAGTATAACAAATCTACTCAAGCCCGGGACCACAACAAACGAATGTGGGAAAGAGTTGCAGACATTTTAAACTCAACAAGCGAAGGATCTATTAAGTCTGGACCTGAATGGTCTAAAGTAAGTAGCTTTTTCCCCCCCACATCCTGTGGTTTTCTTTCTATTTTATATTAAACAGCAATATAATTTTTAGTACTGGGTGGACATGAAGTCCAAATTAAAGATAAAAATCGGCTTATTAACGATAGCAGAAGAAGAACAGGAACCACAAAATTTGAACTCTTTGATATACACCACTAATTTTTAATTAGTACAAATACTTAAAAGGCTTATTAGAAAAGCCCTTGTTATTCTTCTTCTTCTTCCTGCCCTTGTCCCATTTTATTTGGGGTCGGCGCAACACGTTTGTTTCTTCCATTTTGTCCTATCACTCGTCACGCTATCACTAACTCCCTTTTCTTTCATATCACTTCTCACACATCTGGTGGTCCGACTGTCAACTTGGAAATGTCGAAAAATTATTCTCAAATTTTTCCTAAACTATAAATATTTAAATACTATAGCAAAATGAAATTATCCGAAGAAAATAAAGGCCCCAACATACAGTAAAACATTGTGATAAGTGAAATATCTGTGTACCTAACTAAAATGACTTTACGCAAAATACAAAATACAATGTCATATTTATGACAAGGAAAATTTCGACGACGATACCTACGTAAATGTTGACCAGAGCCGCAGCTCGCCGAGCACGCCCACCACCTCCGGCCCCGTCGCGCAGCTCCGCCTCGCCGCCGCCGGAACTCAGCCACATCGCGAGTGCTGTGAAACCGGCCGCGACAGTTGCGTCGAGCTCCAGCGACGAGTTCTACTCTCCGCCCACATCACCACCACCTGCGCATCGACGGAGAGGACGCCGGCCGCCGAGTAGTTTAGGACCTCGAGGCCCACCGGCCTCTGATAGGGTCCCAGCTCCCGGCGGAAGTGTGCAGCGCATGCAATAGACGCAATCCATCAACGAAAACGTCATGCGCTCATACTATGGGGCTACAGAGGGAGGAAACAGCCTATTATTTAAGTAAAATCTTAATAAATAATATAATAAACATAAACAGCAACGTTATCAGAGTTTGTTTTTACCCCAAAATGTCAATTTGTGGAAATGTTGTGCAGGCTATTGATTACACAGGTCTGCAAAGAAAATGCTGTCTGGATGTTTTCAACTGATTTATATGTATTAAGGTGTTCTGAAAGCTGAAAAAATACTCAAAAAATTTTAGAACGTCACGTTATTTTGCTAAACGCAAAATTTTATTACAAAAAGGGGTTTTTGGGCTAACTTGAAGTCATAAATAAATAAGTACAATTTTATTTTGATAATTGTTTTTAAATGTATTCAGGCCATAACTATCATTACTTTCTAAATAAGAGCTTAACGTCGGCGAAAAGAACGTCCTGCATGAAACATTGGTGCCTCGTCATAAAGTTCTTCTACCACCGCTTCACGTAAAGCTGGGATTGATGAAGCAATTTGTAAAGTCACTTCCAAGAGATGGAAATTGCTTTAAATACTTAATATCAAAGTTTCCAGGCCTCTCGGAGGCAAAGTTGAAAGAAGGTGTTTTCACTGGACCAGATACCTATTAGACGTCTTATGGCTGATCCACAATTCATCACAACCATGACGGATCCTCAAAGAAAAGGGTGGATTGCCTTCAAAGAGGTCATAGAAAATTTTTTAGGCAATAACAAAGACCCTGACTACAAACAAATCGTCAAAAGAATGTTAAAAGCATTTCAAGCTTTAGGTTGCCTAATGAGTTTAAAAGTTCATTTTCTTCATTCCCATCTCGACTACTTTCCAGAAAATTTAGGGGACGTGAGTGAAGAGCAAGGTGAACGATTTCACCAAGATATTAAGGAGATGGAAAAAAGATACCAGGGAAGATGGAGCGTCTCAGTGATATCAGACTACTGTTGGATGCTTCAGAGAGACCTTCCAGATGCTTCCTACAAGCGAAAATGTACCAAAAGGAGTCTCACTGGGAAAAAGAAAATTGTTTAGTGCTTACTAATAAATGTATTTAAGATAAAAAAAATAAGTTTCGTTACGCAATTATAAATAAAAAATTTTTTTTTAGTATTTTATCTTTTATTTTAAGGTGATAACTTGTTTAACATAAATACCTATATTGTCAGAAAACGTGACGTTCTACGAGCAAATGAAAGTCATTTTCGGATTCAGCACACCCAAAAACATAAGAATTACGCCAAAAAATCAAAACAGCTCTCAACTTTTTTTTTTTTTGCAGACTTGTGTTATGAATGAATAAATGACGACTAAAATGGAAAAACACTTCCGCAGTATTTTCTACTAGCAATTGTTATGTATGATTGAATCTGTGATGAATTCACCTTTTCGTGGTGAATTCATCACAACACAAAAATATGAGCAGTAACGGGTACAGGATACAGCCCCATTTTTTTGTACTAATTAAAAAGTTGGGGTGTAGACAGTAAGTTCCTCAGTATCCTTGGGGAAGATTATGGGATGGAATTGGAAGCGAAAAGACCTCGTCGTAAACCACTCAACCCTGTGCCAGTAAAAGATGTAAGAACGGATAGTGTCGACCACAACGAAAGAAGATGCGAAAAGAAAAATAGATGCAGACTGCCTGGTTGTTAAGGATTTTCGCGCACCGAGTGCACAAAATGTCTTGTTGCTCTTTGCCATACCAAAGAAAGAAATTGTTTTGCTGCATTCCACTCTTAGATTAGGTAGTCCTTCAACGTATAATGTATCCAAAAGGCAACATAGTTTTTTCCTAATAAAATCTTTATTTTTTACTTGGTTTATTTTTCGTTTTTTTTTTCCCATTACATATACGTCAAACATCTACACAAAAATACAAACATGTGAAGGAATATTACTTGTCCTTGTAATTTTGTTTCGTTTTTAGCTGTATTAATTGTAGTTGTCACTTGTTTTCTTGCCAATATAATTATTATTTAGTATGTATGTATTTAAGTATGTATTTTAATTTTAAGTATAGTACTTTTTTTTTTTTTCTTTTCTTCACCAGTAATTGTTTAACTTGTTTTGTAATGCACCATGTGCAACCCCATTTTATGTCCAGTCAATCTCTTTCCATACCAGGTTGCCTGGAAGAGATCGCGGAATGCGATAAGGCCGCCAATTGTATATTTTAAATATAAGGCTAAAATCTGTAATTTATTATCTTGGTGTACAATAAAGGATATATAAATAAATAATAAATAAATAAAATATTATTTATTTTACAAAACAAAAAATCATGCATTTAAGGGTTAAATGAGTGCTGCAGATGCCAGAGAGCGGCTGGTCATGTCGTCTGAAAGAAGGGCGCCAGCCGAGTTAGCTAACAGCCGATTCTTAGAGAGGATAGCTGATAGGATTAGGCGCACAATGCCACATTCGCAAAATGACATATTGACGCAAAATGCCACTTTCGCATAAGGGCGCGTACACATAGAACATCCGTTTTACAGGTCCGTTTAAACGTATATGTTATTAGCGTATGTAGTTGTATGAGCGAGTTCATACAGAATACAGTATTCCGGATCCAGTAAAAAATACTGATCCGACAAAATAAGCAGCAATCCGTTTTACAGGTCCGTTTAAACGTATATGTTATTAGCGTATGTAGTTGTATGAGCCAGTTCACACAGTATTCCGGATCCAGTAATACTATACTAATCCGTTTTATCGGATTGAAACCGCACGAGGCTTTGCACGGGGGTGCGCGGGGTGCGATGTGCTACACACAGCCGCCATTTGCCGGTTTCATTCCTAGAGTAGTGCACGTGTCCAGTGCTATCATAATCATGGCAAGCAAGGCGTTTGAAAAATATGTTGAGCAAGAAGTTTTGATAAATTGTGTTGAAAGTAGACCAGTTCTTTGGGACAAAACACTGGAGATTTATAAAGATAAAATTGCAAAAACCGCAGCTTGGCGCGAAATATGCGGAAGGAGGATTTTGAAGCTATGGAACAAAAAGAAAGACAAGAATTTGGTAAGTATTTATTTTATATTGTAATGGAGACATTGTTTTTTATTTTAAATAGCTTCATTCTGCCAAGAAACTGACCCAGATTCGGACACGAAATAGTTTTCGAATTCCGTTCGAACTGAATTTGCAGTTCGACCACCTCGTAGCGTTTCATCATCAGGTAGGCTATTGAAATGAAATGCTTCAGATTCGGATGTGTTGCCATCCTTTAAGCCCTCTTTTTCCCTTACAAAGTTGTGTAGAACGGTACATGCCTTAACTATCCATATAGCTGTTGTTTTGTTGACGTCTAGAGGCCGGTGGAACACTCTCCACTTATTAGCAAGAATACCAAATGCACATTCAACGTATCGTCTAGCTCTGGTCAAACGATAGTTATATATTCGCTTATTTACGTCTAAATGCGTCCCGCTAAATGGCCTCATTAAATTTTCGTGTAAACCGAAACCTTCATCGCCGATTATGACGTAGGGAACTCTCGTTTCTGAGCCTGTTATTAATGGGCAAGGTTCTGGTATTTGTAAACTGCCATCTAGCATCATTTTCCAAAATGTCGACTCCTTGAATATTGATGAATCGCATTCTTTTCCATACGACCCAATACTAACATATAGAAAACGATAGTCAGAGTCTACGATCGCTAATAATATGATGGAAAAAAAGTCTTTGTAATTTAGGTACATTGAGCCACTTTTTGCTGGTTTTCGAAGTCTGATGTGTTTACCGTCCACTGCTCCTAAACAGTGGGGAAAATTTGCTTTTGTGTCGAATCCATTTGATATATGCTCCCATTCACTCACTGTTGTAGGAAGTCGCATAAACTCGTCATTCAAGTTGTTCCATATGCATCGTGTAACTTCCTTAATAATGTTGCTTATAGTTGACACACCGACACGAAAGACGTAATAAAGTTCTTGAAATGTACACCCAGACGCTGCATACCTAAAAAAAATAAATTAATCAATTACTATATTATTACACATATATTGACTTCCCATACAAAGTAACGTTAGTGACTGTAAGGGTTTAGTTTTAGTTAATTTTGTCTATTACTGATTATGTATATGTCTATGTTTCGTAGAGGTACTTCTCTATGGTCAGACTATTAAAGATGGCTTGATGAATAAGTCTTGTTTTATTATAAAACTATAAAATATTATAGTGACCAACAAATTTTGTATGGAAAGTCGAAATTTTTATGAGAGTTTTTAGCAAAGTCGTAAATCAAAACTCATACTTATATATATAGTACATAAATAAAATAAAATTAAACTGAACTGAACTAAATTATAAAATTACCTAATTAAAATAAATTGATTTAAACATTAGTAATACTTTTTTGCTTCCCATTATTTACTGACCGATTAGTTCTTGCACTGTCAATTTGACTTATCCACTGACCAATATGGTAATTAATTACTGACAAGTCTATTCTACCTTCTTATTCGCCTTTCACTTACTAAGCTATTGACAACCATCTTATATTATTATTTACTTGCTTCAGGAAAATATGTTATAAAAAAATGGAATTCGACTAGAGATGCCTGGATACGAACATTGAGTGAGAAAAAGAAATTGAAGAAATCTGGAGCTGCTGCCTCAAATACCAAGCCTTACAAATATCACAATCAAATGTTATTTTTGAAAAAAGTTGTCACCCCAGGTGATACACACGAGAACGTTCCTGCTAATGACAACATCACGGAAACAGTAGAAAGTAATAAAGACAACGAAGATGAACCTGATCAGATTACGGAACAAAGTGGTAGTGACAGACAAAAGGAAAGACAAAATTTAGCCCCGCCGCAACGCAAGGCAATCAAAAGAAATGTGAATGAAGTAGACGCCAAAATGATTGAATACATGAATGATCAGTTAAAAAAAAGTAAAAATGAGTTTGAAGATCCCAATTTATCGTTCTTCAAAGGTATTTTGCCGCAACTGGCTTCACTTAATGGCGATCAAATTTTAGAATTTCAGTCTGGAGTGATAAACCTTTTACAAAATATTAAAAGTAGAAGATATGGTCAGTCAAACTACGAGTGGCCTCCATATTCACAAAGTTCTAGCACTCCTCACTACCACACCCAAGGTTATTTTAGTAGGCCACATCATCTTGACTCTACACCATCAGTAGAAGGTTCGCCATCAGTAGAATCTACATTCAGCCAGGAGTCAGACTTGCCAGATCTGTCTATGTTTTGAAATAAATCTTCATTTTTGTAAACCTTTTTGTCATTTTAAATTTTAATTGATAATAACAAAAATTAAAGTTCTTACCTTAAAAATATCGCTAGTTTTACTTCAGGGCACAAGCTTTTCCTCCAGTTTGTGTCTTTCTTTTTTAAATCCTTTTCTAATCGTTTAAGAAGGTCATCAAAAGTAGACGTCGTCATTCGGAAATAAGTAAAAAATTTAGATTCGTCTTCTTTCAGCTGACGCACAACAGCACCACGACAAAATCTTTGCCTTAATAGTGGATGTATCCAATAACGCCGGGGCTTCCTCCGCCGCAGACGACGATAGTACCAATACAACACGACAACGTCCATTCTCGTAGAAAGTAGGCGATACACTGAAGAACGAAAGTCCAGTAGCGTCGGATCTGTTAAAATCGGTCCTGTAAATGCTGTGTGAATATTACCTCCAGTAGCGTCGGATCTGTTAAAATCGGTCCTGTAAATGCTGTGTGAATATTACCTCCAGTAGCGACGGATCAGTTAAAAAGGATCCTGTAAAACGGATGTTCTATGTGTACGCGCCGTAATGCCAAAATGTCATTTCGAACTCAGATTTTTTTTTTATTTGTACGTTAGTATGTTTTTATGAATAAAAACCCACTGCAAGAAGTAAATAAGTAACAATAATAATAAATAATAATAATAGTATTTTAACAATTTTTTAAATTTTAATTTACGTAAATCGCACATTATGCAATCATTACGATGTTTTTAGAATGTGTCATTTTGATAATGTGGTATTTTGCTAATGTGACATTTTGAGAAAAGTCATTTTGCGAATGTGGCATTCTGCGCCTAATCTAGCTGATGGTGTAAGTCAAGTAATGTATGAATTAAGACAGATACAAGCTGGGTGAGAATCTTTATACTTAAACAAAAAATACTAATAAATACTTAACTTAATTTTTTACTAACTACCGAAATGAAGGAGGTTATCAGTCGACACATGTATTTACAATTTTTTGGTGACCATTCACAAAATTGTATAGGTAGGTATGTATATTTCTCTCGGTATGTCTCTGAAACTATAAATCAGACTGTGATGTTTTTTCTTTTCTTGTTTACGTTCAACTAAGAATAATAATGAGTTTCATCAAAATCGATTCAGTACTTTTCTAAATTATGGACTAATAAGTGTGTGTGTAACCTGTCATATCAATAAGGTGTGGTGCCAAATGGCACACTTCTCAAAACCTTTACTAAATGAAAAATAAAATCATTTTTAATCAATGGATTTAGTTGTTGCTGGAGGATTATAAACTTTCCGCCCGCAACTTCGCCTCTTGGATTATATCATTTTCATTTCTAAAGACAACTTTATTTAAAGTATAAACTCAAAATTAAAACACCTGCCTAAGACAGATTAAGATTGTACAGTTTTTTGTGCATATTGATTTAATAAATAAATAAATGAAATTACTTTATTCAAAATAAACCCATTTACTTTTGAATTATCAAAAAGATAGTCAAAAAAAATTTACTTAATTACTCACTCCAAAGCAATTGATTCTTAAGGAGCAGAACAAACAAGAAGTTTCTTGCTTGTTCTTCAATTTTCTTTTTAAACCAATATATTACAAAAATAAAAATGTGAACATACAACATCCAGGGTACATTTATCACATTAGTAAATTCGTCACATTTTGTAATCTCCATACATTGAAAGTGTATTACTAGTCACATGTTTAAAAAGTATGTAAATTCGTCACAAGCCTGCGTACATAGGTACATATTTTTTGCATAGAGTACTGGTAGAAAACAAAGTTATTGATTTTTAGCGCTCGAAATGAAAATGATTTGAAAATTTTTGTTTTCTTCTGCGCTCCTGCACATGCTTTCACGCGCTTGCTCGCTCGCTGTATCTATCTCTTTCTAGCCGTACCGGTCAATGCATCAGTCCAGTCATTCAGTGGCTCACTTGACATTCTTTTTGGATGGCACATTTTCAGGCTGCCATTAACCATTTTATCAGCTGTATTGTTTACATGGAGACGTGAACATAGATGATAATAATTCGAACATAGTCCCACTCATCTACGTTCATATGTATAATAAGCAGGAACGGTCTTATGAACAACTTTTTACATCACTGATGCAAAATTTGCCTACTTGGACACCGCTTACAATGATTGTTGACTTTGGAATTGCTGTGATAAATGTCATAAAAAAAATATTTCCTGATGTTAAACTACTTGGATGTAATTTCCACTTCAAACAAGCCCTGGCCAAAAAAGCTCATGCCTTACAATTGAATGACATTGAAGAGAAGACACTTAGCCATGTGTACTGCATTGGCCCATATAAAGAAACAGGACATTGAAGACGCTTGGTTGCACATCATAGAAAATGCTCCACAGAACCATGCAGTCACAAAATTCAACGACTATTTTGTAAGTTACGGCCGGTTCACACATGTCTCCGTTTTACTGTTCCGTTTTATCGTGTACGTTTTTTTTTTTTTCGTCGATGGCGTACGTATTTGTATGAGCGACTTCACACATGGCACAGTATTCTGTATACAGTAAAAAATATCGTTTCGTAAAAAAATTACATTCCGTTTTTTCATCGAATACTGGACGACGGAACAGTAAAAATATACGGATACGTAGAATTTTAACGGATAGATACCGTGTGCGTGGCGGGCGGCGTGTGCGGGGTGTAGGAGGGGGAGTGATGCGACAGGTTTTGTTTGATTCACATTTTTTATTGTAGATTCCTAGAGAACGCGCGCGTGCATTGTGTGTAAGCAATGGCATTCTGGCAGTTGTTGCTGATAAATTTGACTGCCCTCTACTACATCATCAAATTAGGGTGCTGACTGAATGTAAAAAGTGACAAAGTATAATGTGACATTTTTAATCTTTTAATTGTACTAACACCTAGATGATAAGTTTGCTACTAACCATTGGATCATTGATGTCTGAATAAATAAAATTATTATTATTATTTATTATATTATTATAATCACTGATCAACCATGTCAACCAAGGAGTGGGAAAAGTTTTTGGAAGAAGTCCCAATGCATTTTATGTTAACACATTTAGATTTTTAATCATCTTACAAAATATAAGATAATGATTTTAAAATGATCTACATAATGCATCGATCGATACTTTGTTTGTGCAATGGCAACAGTAAAACTTGTCAGTTGACAAATGACAATAATAGAAATGTCATTGCATTACTTTGTTTGCATTTGCATCATAGTGATTCGCTGCGTGTATTTTGCTATAAAAATCGATGTTTTTGACCATGAATACTGACTCTGGCGATTGTCCTGTACCTGACGACCACGGCCTGAATATAATAATAATAATAATAATTTATTTCGCTCCAAAAGTACAACAATCTTAATTAATATACATATTATATGAATATGGATTCCGCTCTTGCTGATAATGACAACCCCTGCGATAACTTGGATTTGATGTCAGTACCTATCGAAGACCCCGGGCATTCAACCTGGTTCAAGTTCTTCTCTGCGAACTGTTTCAAGTGGATATGTATGCTGTGTAAATTGTAATTTAAACATATCAAGAATGCGAAGACATCCTTTGGAAATCGTCGAAGTTCGATCTTTCATACAAAGATGGGTTGGACATCAACAGGTAACTATAATAAGACAAGATCATTATCAATATATTATTTGTGGGGCATACTAATAATAACATTCGATGTTACTTGTGGGCACTCAGGGCCTAAATCACTATGGCGGCTTGGCATCCCCCTTTTGAGTTAGTAGCAAGTGGAATTGGAGCGAACCGTCAACCTTGACCGAAATTTAACCGAACATAACATTAAGTCGGTAGCTCAAAGACAAGATCACCTTAAAAATAACCGCTTCTTGGAGAACGAACAAACGTAAATAATGAGCTTCATTTTTCATTAGAGAATTGTGTACCAATTTCTAGGCATCATGATATATCATTGATAAACAAACCAAGGATTGCACCTACTACAAGTTTACATACAACTTGTAGTGATACACGTAATTGTGACATGTGAAGTTTCATTTGAAGATTGCTTCTGAAATCTGTTAAACGTGAGACTGTAAACTGGGTTTTAGTGAAATTTTCTACGAAAAAATCGGTGAAGCACTTTGTTAGCGTGGTACTGCATAGGAACGGTACCGGTTATCCAGTAATAAAATATGTGAGAAAAACGGTGTCAATTATTAGAAGGCCAAACAGTGTTTACTTTCCCAACCATTGAATACATTAAGCCCATTAAAGGACGAAGAGGACAAATTATATTTAAAATGTTATTCAAAACCTATAATATTCAATAACATACACTAGGGGGTTTAGAAATGGCTCAGATTACTAACATTATTGTTTTTATTTTTATTTTATTTTAAAAGGATTGTAGTCTTTCTTGTTGTTATTAGTTTTTTCGACTGAATTTAACATAGGATTACAATTATCAAAGAGCAAGGCTATGACTGAATCTATAACCAAAAAGTTACACTGTGCTTGATAACAACTAGTTAACATTATTTTATGGTCTCACATTTTTTTGTAATATATGATTTTATTTTTATCCAGGCTTAGATTAAGCTAGAACTTAGAAAGAAGAGTTTTTTATTAGAGCTAGGTCAGACATGGCGGAATCCGTGCGGATGCAAATCGTGCCGTTAGACCGAGCGGATCTTATTTACATTAGCGCCTATAATTCGTTCATACCTGTCGCGCGGATTGCTACCGCCACTCAACCGCTTGAAAATGAATTCACGCGGTCGCCGCTCGGATCTATTTACTTGACTTAGCTAGAGCGCGTTCAGTTGCTCTGCGGAAGCCGCGCGTATCGGACGGAGACAATGGATCGCTTCGACACCGAGCTATTCATCGATGAGGTGGAAAAGAGACCTGCTTTGTGGGACATCCAATGTGCAGAATATTCTAATAAAATTATTAGAAATGCGAGTTTGGCAGGAGCTAGCTGATGGAGATTTTTGGAGAAAATGAGGAAACTGAAAGACAAAGTTATAATCGTTTTCACAGATAATGCTAGTAACATGAAATCTGCTGTCGAAAAAATGGGCTATAGGCATTTCGGATGTTATGCCCATTCAATAAACCTAATAGTGAGAAGTTGTACCACTGAAAGCACTGCAAACGAAACAATATCAGGAGTAATCACGAAAGTGAAAAGTATTGTAGCACATTACAAACGAAGTGTAAAAGCCACTGAAAAGTTACTAATATACCAAAAACAAAATAATATTGCAATCCCAAGAAAAGTACTTCAGGATGTATCCACTAGGTGGAATTCTACTTTAAAGATGTCACAACGCTTTGTGGATTTGGAAGAAGCTATTAAAGCTACAATGGCTTTGTCTGACGAGGAATGGGAAACCTCGTCAGCCGAAGAATGGCGTATATGTCGCGAGTTATGCACTGTACTCAAGCCTTTTGAACAGATAACTGAAGCGATGAGCGGCGAAAAATACGTATCCGGGAGTCAAATACTCATTTTAACTAGAGGTCTAATTTCGGCACTGAATAAAATGCTTCAGGTTACTGAAGACCCAATGGAGGAAGATTTTTCGAACAGTCTTCACGAAATAACTAAAAACCTAATAAGTTCTTTGAGATCGGAGACTGAAAGAAGATTCGCTAATATCGAGGCTAGTAAGACGATTGGTGTTTCGACAGTGCTAGATCCACGATTTAAACTACATGTGTTTAGAAACCAGGTTTACGCAGCTGATATTAAAAAAAAACAGTAATTGACCTGGTCACTGCCACTATAAATAAAAATTTGCCAGTTCAGCAAAGAGAAGATGTGGAAGCCCCTGAAGAACCCGTATCAAAAAGAAATAAGTTTGATATTTGGGACGAATATGATACCATAGTTAACACAGTGCGGCCTGAAGGTACACCTAGATCGCAGGCAGTGCTGGAAGTACCGAGATACCTAGAGTTACCTGTTACGGGAAGACAGCAAGATTCATTAGAATGGTGGAAAACTTTCAAGCATAGCTTTCCTAATTTAGCAGTTTTGGCCAGAAGTAAATTAAATTTTATGGCTACTTCTGTATCCTGTGAGAGGCTCTTTTCTAAAGCAGGAAATATTATGAACGAGAGACGTACAAGGCTTGGCATTAGAAAAATGCAACAACTTTTATTTTTAAATTCTAGTTATAAAACAAAAAAAAAAAAAATAGTATATAACAGTAAACATGTAAATAGTGTACATATAAAATCAATGTAAATAGTTGATCAAAATATAAAACACGCCGTTTAGTTTTCAAAATTATGCGACAGTCCTAAGCCTGTGTAAAGTGTGAAGGATATTATAATCAAATCAAATGTAAATAGAATATTTATACAAATTTGTACGCAATTTCTTAACACCCTGTTAGGCTGCAAACTGAACGACCGCGGGCGCGGGCGCGGTCGTCCAGGTTTTCGTCCGCGTGATGTAAGGGAAGTATCCCAAGGGAACATATTACTGGGATAAAAGTACCCTATATATTAATCCAGGTATTAAACTACTTGTATGAAATTGTTATCCAAATCTGTCCAACCGTTTTCCCGTGAAAGAGTAACAAACGTCCATACATCCTCACAAACTTTCGCATTTCTAATACTATTATCAAGTACTAATTATTAGGATATAATAACACCGAGATGTAATTTTTTCTTTATTCTGCATTACAGCTACAGGCGATGGTTTTTAATAATATTCGAAAAACTAACAAACACGGTTATTTGTATGTACCCATAACATACAAATGGTTATTTAAATTGTATCTTTTTGTTTGTGTTTATGTTGGTACATATTGGGCACAACATATTATGTTCACTGTGTTTAATTTGTATTTAATCAATTCTATTTTGATATCTATGGTTAGTGGTTAGAAGTGTAAAAGGAGTTACACGTTGAGTGAATATGCAGAAATGTTTGGAGGTATGCGGAACAGAGAGTGAAGTCCCACATGCCTCCATTGAAAAGGGAGGATCCTCCGACCAGACTGGTGTTATGGTCTGGTGGGCGATTGCCCGATAGATGATTTCGGGTTGTCGTATATGTTCAAATCGCGCAGAGAACTGTGATTGCGCGATGCAGGATTTCGTACTTTCTTCGTAGTTCTTATGTGGCGCCATAGATGTCGCTAAATCACTCCCCTCCGGAGATCGGAGATCGATGGTTCTTGATGCGTGCCAGGCCAGAGTAGGTTGGTTCCAGTGGGTCGGAACCGATGCCGCATAGTTCTCGGTGAGTCGGAACTGTCTGCGGTGATGCCCCAGTGAGTCGGGGTGTTGGTATCCCAGTGAGTCGGGATAATGCCCCAGTGAGTCGGGGTGATGATGTCCCAGTGAGTCGGGATGATGCCCCAGTGAGTCGGGGTGGTGCTGTCCCAGTGAGTCGGGACGATGCTGTAGGCTCCAGTGAGTCGGAGTAGTGCTGCTGGCTCCAGTGAGTCGGAGCGGTGCTTGTGCGACGTAGGGCTTGATTGTTGGCGTCGACCAGGAGAGGTTCTTCATGGCTTTTCATATGACTGGCCGAGGGTGTGGTGTGCTAAGCCAAGGTCGCTGATGAGGCTGAGGGGGATGACCAGGTATGACCAAGTAGTCATGCTGATGGTCAGGATACCCTTCATAGCCGTGGGTGCTGGCTATGGCTCGCTGCTCGAAAGCTTGAGGAAGTGATGATGACGTCACGATGTAGTAGCTGCACGAAGGCTGCGCTGACGTTCTTTGTCGAGGGTCACCAGTTTGGAGGTATGCGGAACAGAGAGTAAAGTCCCACATGCCTCCATTGAAAAGGGAGGATCCTCCGACCAGACAGGTGTTATGGTCTGGTGGGCGACTGCCCGATAGATGATTTCGGGTTGTCGTATATGTTCAAATCGCGCGGAGAACTGTGATTGCGCGATGCAGGATTTCGTACTTTCTTCGTAGTTCTTATGTGGCGCCATAGATGTCGCTACAAATGCATTAGTTTTTATGGAGTTGCACGAGTAAATGGCCATGAAGCAGCGCGACTGTATCGCGAACCACTTAAACGTTGTGGTGGGGCGCAACCTGAGCGATATCCCGACCACCGTGTTTTTATTAACACGCACAATACTTTAATGGCAGGCCGCAATCCTGGTCGACGCGGCAGTCATGAAGGAATCCCTAAAACTAATCTAAACTCCGAATCGCAGAGTATAGTGCTGGAAGAAGTTCAGCAAAATCCGCTTACGAGTACTAGAAGTATGGCTCGCGCTCTGAACATCCCAAGGACTTCAATCCAAGCTATTCTTTAAGATGAAGGATACCACGCGTTCCACATCCGAAGAGTCAAAGCTTCGCTGCCACCAATTACGCGTTGCTTTTTGCCAAACCATGTTACGAAAATAGCAAGAGGATCCTAGATTTTACAATAATGTTTTATATCCAATATTCATAATTACCACACGTGGGAGATTGAAAATCCACACGAAGTGAGAGCTTCAACGTTTCAACATCGTTTCAGCGTTAACTAGTGGTCTGGTATCCTCAATGGCGAACTAATTGGTCCGTTTGAACTGCCGTCCAGACTTGATGGAGAAACCTACAAAAACTTTTTGGAAAATTAACTGCCATTGTTGCTGCAATATGTGAGTCTCTAACTTAGACAAACCATTGTGTTCCAAAATGACGGCGCCCCGTGTCACTACGCAACACAGGTCCGAAATTACTTAAATGAAACATACCCCAACAGATGGATCGGACGCAACGGACCAATTAGGTGGCCTCCACGCTCACCTGATCTCAACCCCATCGATTTCTTCATTTGAACAAGAACTGAGGCAGTTGCTGCAACTGAACGTTTTGTGAGAGAGAACAGAGAAGCTTTTAGACGATTGCCAGACAATTTCTTACGTAGGTGTAGAATGTGTATTGCTGTTCGTGGTGGCCACTTTGAAAACCTTTTGTAAATGTTAAAAATAAATTACTTTTTGAAGTGAAAACTTCTTTAGCGGCGTTGAGCACTTTTTCTGTAATGGGTATAAAATCTTAAACTCGCGTCAGGACACGTGACCTGATCGAAAAAGCGTAAGACGGCGACGTCATCGGGCGACGTTGATTTTTCGGAGAGATAAACTTTTTAATGTAAAATAATTGTAATAGTTTTAAAGTGTTAAATTTTTAATGTAATATAAATTGTCATGTTTGTGTACGATAGCGCAATAAATGAATATTGTATTCTACCACCTATATGATAGTACTTTTATACTGATAAAGCAATTGGTGCAAAATTATTCCCTAACCATTCCAAAATATCAAACATGCTCAACGTTAATAATCAAGTTTTCACTTCTGCCGGCACTCCCGGAGTGCAACCCGTCTTTTTTTTTCACATTATCATCTGTGTTCTATTTAAAACCACTTCTCACTAAAAACATTTCTTCCCTAACCTCTGAAACTAATTTGTTGGTTAGTTTTCAATATTCTTTTTATTATTACACTAGGAACGCAAATATATTGTCAGATGGCTAATTTTGTGTATATACTACTTAGGCATTGTTTCATCGCAATCGGTTGACTATATCAAAAGTTATATCACATTTCTTGACTGTTATGCAGTACGAAGTCCACAGACTTTCGCCCTTTTAGAAAAACCAGGGGGTCAATTCCACTAATTTTACAACGAAATCGCAACAGAACCGTAACTAAACGACCGCTATTGAGCGTTTTTCTATTCTGCTAAAATAAAAACGATTTAAGTTTAGTTCTAGTCAAATTTAAGTAAAAAACTCGATTCTACTAACACCACCGATCCCGAACGAAACGTTAACTTGTTATAGTCGCTATTCTACCATGTTTTGACGCAAGCGTCACCTCGAAAACAAAATGAAACTAAGCGTCTCATCTGTAAAAATTAGTCGCTACGGAAAAGTTGGCTTTGTATAACTTTTTCTTGACTGTTCGCATTTATCCTTTAATTAAGATGATGTTCTACAATGAATATCTTAGTCTCGCCGATCGTAACGTCGGAAGAGTGAGGAGACGACAATTTGTCTTACTAATTTGTTTACAGGAAGGACGAATTTACCAGCAAACATTAGTACGTCGTTTATGGAGAGCCAGGTAGCCTTTAAAAATGGAAATGTGTGATGGGCTCTTTCGGTTTTCTTCCGTGTCTAAAAATAATTGGGGTCTTAATTATCGAAACCAATCTAATTAGTTTTGTATAATGTTCAATCTATTGGGGTAATAGGACACCAAAGAAAGGACTAGGATATTTTCATAACATATTTATAATACCTACATTCAAGGCAAATAAAAGATTTGATTTGATTTTGATTTGAAAGAGAAACATCATTTTAAAGATTTCAATAATAACTCTATCCCCATGACCACTTGACTGAAATCCCCAGGATGGTTACAGTTACTGTGTTCCACTAGCCTTGCTTAGAAGCACACGTCTCACGTGATATTACTGAAACACACCTTCCAATATAAAGAAAAGGATAATAAACAGTTATTATTGAAATCTTTAAAATGATGTTTCTCTTTCAAATCAAATCGTTTATTTGCCTTGAATGTAGGTATTATAAATATGTTATGAAAATATCCTTGTCCTTTCTTTGGTGTCCTATTACCCCAATAGATTGAACATATACAAAACTAATTAGATTGGTTTTGATATTTAAGACCCCAATTATTTTTAGACACGGAAGAAAACCGAAAGAGCCCATCACACATTTCCATTTTTAAAGGCTACCTGGCTCTCCATAAACGACGTACTAATGTTTGCTGGTAAATTCGTCCTTCCTGTAATTGATGGTTCCAACGATCCACTCTTGATTTTCGGCGTGCATCAATGTGAGCATCCCTTTCTCTTTCATTTTGTTCTTGTTGTAACGCTTCCTGGTCTTCTCCATATTCAAACTCTAAATTGCATTGAAGAGCAATATTGTGAAGAACACTGCAAGCGTTAACTATTTTTGCTGCAACAAGGGTTTGTAGTGAAGTTTTCGGTCCACCAACAAACACCTAAAAGAAGAATAGTTGTGTGTTTTATGGTTTCATGTAAATAGTTTTTAATCTCTTAGCCTAGTTTTTAGATTATTGTCAAGAGCATAGTAATTATAAATAAATTAAAATGAAATGAAACCATATGAATTTGATAATATTAATGAATTTCGAGTTATAGTTGAGTATTACGTTATTCATAATTATGAATTTAAAGCACGAATCTTACTGACAATTTTATAGTTTTATTAAAAAGCTTACCTGAAACGTGCTTTTAAAATGCCTATGCACCTTTCCACAACATTTCCAGTAGTCACGTGCATTTCTGTGTATAGTGCCTCTGGCGTATTTTCTTGAGCGTTCGATATAGGAGTCAATGAAAGGGAAACCGGCATCTCCTAAAAAATGTTTCACTTGATGACTGATGAACATGATAGTTGTTCACATTATAGATAATATTGAATATTGCTTAATTTCCTAAAAAATAAAATTCTACATTTGTCCTTACAATATCTTTAAGGGTATTAACTAAGCGGATTTTTTTTTTTTAATATTACTGAATGTTAGTGTACACAATGCGCTTGTGATGTGCCAAAGTTCACTGACTCGACGCGATATATTGCCTGTGACGCATCTTGAGTTTCGTTTTGCGCTTACTGAATCTCTAGCTATCGGATTCATCTACAATAAACTGACGAAAAAAAAAATTGACTTTTGTGAATGAGAATTGTGTAAAAGTGTTTTTTAAAACTATTTACAAAATAAATATCATTTATTTAGTTAAACGGCATCGCCCCAGTTTAGTAGAGATCAGCCAAGCAATAAGTGTACACATGAGGCTGAGGCGAGATATTATGCACGAGCCAGAGGGTTTAGGAACTTCGAATAAAAGTAGATGTGTGATTTGTAATCGACAGAAGATAACCAAATTAGTTCGTATTAAATGCGTCCAGTGTGACGGTATATCTATGCTTTGCGGACTGCTGGAGAATTTGGCATTCTGTTGCAGTGCTTCCAGGCGTAGATATACGTGGGTGTAAACGGAACCGTTGAGTGTGAACCTTTTTGGGGATGTGGATATGGGTTATGAGTGTGTTTGAATGTGGTGGTGATCCGGAGCCCTCGATTGAGGGGCCCGTTTATTGGGAGGGACGCCTAACCGTTTATCATATCTCGCTTACTTTGGTTGTTGCTGACGGGGACGTCACCGCTTTGGGGGGGGGGGGGGGAGAGTAGCGTTTTAGCTTCTCTGATGATATTTTACGGGATGAATATCAGTCTGAGTTTGTGCATTGTAAATGATATCTTACGGGACAGATATCAGTCTTAGTTTGTGCATTGTGAATGATATCCTACGGGACAGATATCAGTCTTAGTTTGTGCATTGTGAAATCATAATATTTGTAAATAACACCCACAATACAGGCAAACCCTTCCTATCTTGATTCTTCACAATTAGGTATATTCCATAAATGTCTGATCACATTTGATATTTTTGCTTTAGTCTGCGTTTGTGCATTCTGAAATTACATATTTGTAAATAAAATCCACGATACAAGACAAAACCTTAGAATAAAGACCTCGGAATACTTACTCGCTACTACAGTGAAGGATACCATTACAAATTTTATGTTTATAGCTTTTGCCATTTACCATTTTACGTACACTTTGTTTGGTAAATAATAAATATTTCTTTAATTTTTTTTTTTACAAAAATAACATAATAATATGACTTTACCGTCACTTTGTGTAATGTGCAATTATTGTGTTCAATAAAGTATATTCTGTTCAACTTTTTCGCACTATGCTATTTTTACTCGACTGCCCTAGAAGGAAGGTACTGATTTTTTGCAAAAAATTTTGCATACATCATATTAGAAGTCAAGAATAAATAATAGGATACCTTATGCTGAAAATTTTCAGTTCCCGAGGAATTGTGCCAAAATTAGTTAACGCGGGCGAAGCCGCAGGCTACAGCTGGTAAATACAAATAAATTGGTGATAAATGAATTAAAAAAAAAACATTACAAACAGCACAACATAAAATCTCCTTTCTTGAAGTTTGTTACGCGCCTCACTATAAAGGGAAGCGCTGACACCTAGGCACGAGGCAGCGCGTGTGCATCGACGTCATCGCCGCTGTTGCCACCGAGCGGGGGAAACTGCTGACACAGACCACGAGAACCGATGACACCGTCTACGTGACCACGGCCGCGCACTTCGGATCCAACCTCGATCGAGTCAATTTAATTGTCTTAGCATAATTGTAATTTCTATTTTGAATTAAATTAGTTTGTAAAATAAATTGGTTTTTTTTGAGTCATCCGGCAGTAGCCTACGTAATTAGTTGGTAAACAAATTTTTAATATATAAGAATGGAGTGACACCACAACACAAATAGAAAATATCACAATATATACGATAAAATAACAATCTATGGTTTCTTTTAAAAATAATAGTTAGATTGTAATTTTTGTAAATATAATAGAATTTTATTAACATTACAAACAATAAAAAATTTTTACAAAATAAAAAACACTAAAACCATCAAAATAATTTTAATTTCGGAAGTCGGTGTTTCTCGATATTATTTGTTCCTTATTTAACACCGACTAGAAATTAAAATTATATTGATGGTTTAAGGCCCGTATTAATAAACGTTCCTCAGCCCAAGATCTCGTACTTGAGACCAAGCTTGAGGTTTTGATCGTATTAATAAACGAGATTCAAAAGCTTAAGCTCAAGCTCAAGTTCGAGCTCAAGCTCAGCTTAGGTTTACGACATCAACCGAGTGTTGTCTCAAACTCGAAACTTAAGTTTACAAAGTTCTCTGTACTTGAGCTGCCAGATCATGAATGCAGACCGACCGGGATTTGAGGTCGTGATTAGCGTAGAGCGAAACATGGAGTTGAAAATATTTTAAGTGAAGTTAATTATTATGTTCTGTAATTAGTATCTAATATAAAAATTAAGTTAATTATTATCTTATGATCTGTTTTTTCGTTAGCTGTAGTCGAAAATTTTAAGCAACTGGTCTACACGTTTACATAATAACAACAAAATAACAACATAATTTAGACACGTTCCTACGTTTATACATAATATTTTACTTGTGAATTTCGTTTTCTTTTACGTAAAATACTTAACGGAAGAAAAAAAAAACGGTCAACATTTTTTGAATTGGCGCGCAATTCGAACACAGGACCTTAAAACCGCCATGGTTTTAGTCATGTAAAGTGAAATTGGTCAATTTATTTGATGCTTGCGTTGGTTGGTGGGGGTGGTTTTTGCTTGTGTGTTGAATTTTTTTTTATGTTTTGTTTGATTTTAGATTGGTGGGTTGTGGGTTTTAGTTTTGTGTTTTTTGTTTCTAACACCAAGTTTTTTTTACTAGTGAGATTAGTCGTCCTCGTACACGTGGTCCACGACGTGGCCGTGGAGTACGTGTGCGAGGAGGAAGAGGAGCAGCACGGCAGCTCCTAGCGGCAGCAATAGGGGAGGTTGCTGCGGTGGGGGCAGTTGCGGAGGTATCGCGTGGTTGCCCGCCACGTATAGCGCGTGTGCGTGGCTGCCCGCGACGTGGTCGAGGTAGGCGTAGCAGGGGAGCAGGCTCTGACAGGCCTGGACCGCGCACGATAGACGAGTAAATAGCGTTAAACGCTTTTATGACTAATATTTGTATACATTATTCATGTTGTGCATTACAATTGAATCTTTCATTTCAGAATATCGGTAATTGATATCGATAGTTGGCCGCCATGTCAGGGCCTAGAGGTTCCTCTGCACCCATACAGAAAACGACGGTGGAGTCCGTAAGTAGTTTAAAATCGTGTCTGGTTGCTTTACACTGACGAGAATATTTATTTTAAAATGTGCATTTAGGTCAGATTCGGCACCTCTGTGCTGAGAAGTCACGTATATTGTTCATCATCGTGTCACGTATTGTCCAGGGTTAAGTTAAGGTAAATATACTGTTTTACGTAGGCTTAGTGTTAGCACGTAGTCACGTACTATCTATATATATTTAAAACACCTATTAAAGGAGAGAGGGCAGTTGAGGACTGTAGTGATGATAGTGATGGATTAATTAGCATTAGCATTCATTATTAGCATGCGAATGCTTATTTAGCATTTAGCAAATGAAATGTAGTTGCGAAATTCTGTGAAGTGCGAAGTGATTTCATCGCTTCGTATTTCGTTCATACTATTGATGCACGATAATGCCGCGGCACTCAGCGAGACAGCGCCACAGCGGCAGCGTGCGCTCTTCGTCGCACCCACGGGAATACTAATCTATCTGTTTCACGTGACCCTGACTTTTAGCAGGGGCATTTGATGCGAAGAATATGGTTAAGCAATTATTATCTTATTATCTTTGATTTGTTCGCACTTAGGGTCGTATATTGTATGAATGCGTGTGATCGTTTAATTCGTTAAAATTATCAGCAGAGTGATGCGAAGAAAGGGATTAGGCAAATTATTACCTTATAATCTTTGATTTGCTCGTATTTAAGGTCGTAAATTGAATAATAATTTGTGTGACACGTGTGTGGCGCGCGTCGTATTGTAATTTATTGTGTCAAAGTTCAGTACGTTTTGGCAAGTGATAGTGAGTGAGAGTTTGGTTTTTTAAATTACACTCTTTCGTTACGCTTATTATTGTACTTAAATTGATAATGGTGTGAACTCATTAGGTACCTATCTGTAAACAATAGTAGGTACCTAGTTAAAAGTAGTGAGAAGTGGTTGTGTATAAAAGTGTAAATAATAATTTTAGGTTTTGTATTATACAAATATTTTAGTGTAAGTAGGTACTTATAGGTAAATAAACTTTTGGACGTGAAAATGTCTCACCGAACTAACCCTATTTGGGATTATTTTTCAAATGTTGCTGGTGAAAATAAAATTGCCAACTGTAATCAGTGCTCTAAAAACCTATCATATCGAACATCAATCACCAATTTAAAAACCCATCTAAAACTTAAACACATTGGCCATTACAATAGCTTTTTAGCCGAAAGTGAACCGACTCGGTCCCGTTCGGTACAAGTGCGTCAGCTGCAGAATGCTGATGCACCTGCACCTTCGCAACCAGTTCAACCGGGATCTATGCCGTCTACATCAGCGCACCAGGAGTACTATGTTGGGGAATCCCGACAGGAAAACACTGCTACCAGAACCGGGACCCAAAGAAATATTTTAGAATATGCACGACTTCGAAGACCTTTACGTACCGAAGAAAAAAAGCATATAGATGCCATGTTTTTGAAGATCATTGCAAGAACGTACCAACCGTTCTATATCGTTGATGAACCTGATTTTGTAGAATTTGTAGAGGCGTTAAACCCTAATTATGTTTTACCGGGGCGTAAAGTGTTATCAGAAAGGCTAATACCATTTTTATATCACAGATGTTTAGAAGACCAGAAAAGAATGTTGCGTCAGGAAGCAGTAACAATTTGTCTAACTACCGATTGCTGGACGTCTGTTTCAATGGACGCTTTTATAGGTGTCACTGCTCATTTTATTAACAATGAGTTTGAATTTAAATCCGTGGTGCTGAAATGCAGTGTAATGCATGGTGGACATACAAGTCAAAATCTTGCATCAGTTTTAAGAAACACGTGTATGGAATGGGGTATATTAGATAAGATTAATTTTTGTGTAACGGATAATGCAGCGAATATAATAATAATAATAATAATAAGCCTTTTATTTCATTCCCTTAAATTACAATACATTTGAATTAACAATAGATTAGTTGAAAATTAATACATTAAAATTGATTATAATTGATTAATACATTATAATTATAATTGATTATCAGTATGTAAAATTAATTAAATAAAAAATATTTCCCGTAACCCAGCTTGTTCAATTAAAGGGAACCCCTGTGCGGGTAAAGGCCTCCTCCAGACAAGACCATTTCTCTCTATCTTGAGCTTCCCTCATCCAGCTTGCGCCAGCTATAGCTCGGATGTCATCTGCCCATCGCTTGAGCGGGCGGCCCACACGTCGCTTGCCAGAGCTGGGCCCTCTCCACTTTGTTACTCTCTTTGTCCATCTTCCATCCTCACAACGAGACAGGTGACCTGCCCATTTCCATTTCAATTTTCTTACATGGTTTATTGCGTCAGTGACCTGTGTTCGTTTGCGGATTTCAGTGTTTTTTACTTTATCCGAAAGTTTAAGGTTCAGAATACTTCTTTCCATTGCTCTTTGACAGATTGAGATTTTGCTAGCCGTTTTCTCTGTTAAGCACCATGTTTGGCAGCCATATGTGAGGCAGGGCAATACACAAGAATCCAGCACTTTCTTTTTTAGTTTGGTGGGCAATTTAGATTTCATTATGTGTTTTAATGACCAATATCGTTTCCATGCTGAGGCTATCCTTCTCTCCACTTCTTCCTTGTCTATCTCTCTAAAGGATAGCTGCTTACCCAGGTATATGTAGTCATTGACATACTCTACATTATCCTCATTTATTTGAATCGGTGTTAAGATACTGTTGGTCATTATTTTTGTTTTGTCAAAATTTATTTCCAGTCCGACTTTAATGCTTCGCAAATGTAGAGTAGTTAGCATGTCATTGAGTTCTTCAGCAGTGCTGGCTAGTAGTGCAATATCGTCCGCAAATCGCAGATGGCTCAGGTACTTGCCGTCTATTTTTATGCCTTTATTTTCCCAGCCTGTATCTTTAAGAATGAGTTCCAGAACGGCTATGAAAATTTTCGGTGACAGCGGATCCCCCTGGCGGACGCCGCGCTCTATTTTGAAAGTCGGTCCCGTTCTCTCCAGTCTGATCTTACTCTTACAGTTTTCGTATATGTTGCTAATGATATCTATGTACGTTGACTCTATTTCGTGGTATTGTAGAGCCTCTTTGATTGACGCGTGTGAAATAGAGTCAAAAGCTTTCCGGTAGTCCAAGAAGGCAATGTAGAGTGGGGAAATAAACTCTTTGTATTTGTCAATCACTTGACTGAGAACGTGAATGTGGTCTACAGTGGAGTATTTGGACCTAAACCCAGCCTGTTCTATGGGTTGTTTGGCATCAATCTTTGGACCGATTCTTTTCAGCAGACACTGGGAGAACAATTTGTATAGACTCGCCATGAGACTAATCGGTCTGTAATTTGAGACGTCTGATGGATCTCCTTTCTTATAAATAAGAACGATTTCAGATACAGTCCATTGTTCTGGCACTTTCCGCTCTTTCAGGATCTTGTTGAAAAGCATGGTAATAAAACCTGAAACAATTTTTTCGCCTATTTTCAGTGCTTCATTAATAATAGAGTCGGGCCCTGGGCTTTTTCGATTGTTTAGGTGTCTGATACCCAATATAATTTCCATCAGGGAGAAGTCTTTTATTTCGGTTTCATCTTTTAGCACCTGTGAAACTCTATCTATTGATACTTCTTCAATGGGTCTCTTTTTATATAATTTTCTATAAAAACTCGTAGCCAACAATACTAAATCTTTTCTGTTCTCTGAACTACCTTCCGAGGTGTTAATTTTTGGTATCCACATTTTATATTGAAGTAGAGACTTATTCGCCGACTTTACGCTACCTGTTTTTTGTAACCAACTTTCATAGATATCTAGTTTGTAGTTTTCGTATTCCTTATGTATATTTTTGTTGATAGTTTTGTATAAACTTTTTAACTCTATTTTTCCTTCCTTGCTTCTACTACTGTTTAGTTGTAATATATGCCTTTTCTTAATTAATTCTCTGGTTTCATTTGATAATTTAAAGGACTTTTTTAATTTCTGATTACTTCTTGCTTGTTTCAGACTCTCTATTATACTTGATTCTATGTAGTCATATAAACATTGAATAGGCATGTTTGTGCATGGTTTTTTTTCAAGTGCTTTTCCCAAGGTTTCTAAAAATCTCAGTTGTTCTTTCTCTTTACTCAACAAAGAGTTATTTTGTGAGAAGAAGAGAGAGAAGAGAAATTAAAAGCCGCAAAAAAAGTCGCAAAAAATTCTCACAAAATAACTCTTTGTTGAGTACAGAGAAAGAACAACTGCGAATATAGTCGGAGCAATCAATATTTTAGGCTGGACACATTGTGGCTGCATGGCTCATAAGCTGAACCTCACTTTGCAGCACCCGTTAAGAATATTGGACGACACTTTAAAAAAAGTAAAGAAAATAGTGACGTACTATCGAGCTAGCTACAAGGCCAAAGAAAAGCTTATGGAGTACCAAGTCAAAGTACAAGGCGCTAGCCAACCTTTGGTCCTGATTAATTCAGTGCCAACAAGATGGAACTCCACCTATTTTATGATAGAACGTTTTATCCAACTTCAAGATGCGGTCAAAGCAACGACACCAATTCTCGACGTAGATTTACCTATAATAACAGGTGAAGAGTGGACCGCGCTTAGACAGTTCTGCAAAGTATTAAAACCATTTGATGAAGCGACGAAAGAACTAAGTGCAGAAAAATATGTGTGCGCTTCAAAAGCTATTGCCGTCATAAGCGCGTTGAATGATGTGATGGAAGAGCTAAAACGAAAACCAACTTATTTTGATGCTATAAAAAACATAGTTCAATGCATCGAAACCCAATTAAAAAGTAGATTTGGAGATCTTGAGCACGAGCAATCTTTAGCATTGTGCACAATATTGGACCCGAGGTACAAAATATCAATGTTCATTGACGAAAGTGCAGCTGAAAGAGCCAAGTCCAACCTAGTGACAAAAGTCTATAATCTCATGACAGACGAGACAGGGCTAGCTCCTTTAGCTACCGCGGAACCTCAGTCAAGCAGGGAGGACGACGAGGAAATTAGTTTGTGGAGAAAAAGAAATTTAATCTTAGAAAAAAAAAGGGTTAACCCTAACCAAAATCTTTTTCAAACCGCTCAACGGGAAGTAGAATTGTACCTACAAGATGAGTTTGTACAAAATAGCTGTGACCTTTGCGAGTGGTGGCGATCCAGCGGCCGATACAAATATCCGCATCTCGGCAAATTGTTTACTACAAACTGCAACATAGTCGCGACTTCAGTGCCCAGTGAAAGACTTTTTTCAAAAGCTGGTTACACCTTGTCAGAGAGAAGAACAAGGCTTTCTGTCGAAAAAACCGAACAGTTGGTATTTTTAAATTTCAATTTGAAAAATTCCGACTACAAAAAACTAATGCCATAAATTAATGTTGAGTAAATTTGTAAATAATGAACATTATATGTAAAAACTAAATCATGTAAATACGATCAAGTGAACTTATAAATACGCCAGTTTTTTAACATTTTACTGCCAGTCCTAAGCCTGGATAAAGTATGAAGGAAAGTTCACAAAATCTTAAACAACAAAAGGTTTAAAATTGTCAAATATTTTTAATTATAATAATATGATCAATATCATAATCACAACACAATGCAAGTGTACTAGCAGAAATAAAACGTTATCGGCGAGCAAACTAAACGCACGCTTCATAAGGCGAACGCGCTCTTTAATAATTCGTATAATAACAAAATTCATATAATTACTTATTGTCAATTATCGTTATATTAGCAAATAGCATAGCAATAGCAATTAACATGCTAAGACTCGAGAATTCGCATGCTAATGAAATTTATGCGAAATCGCATTAATTACCATCACTAGTAGTTGAGTACAGTTGAGTCTCAGTTCACAATTGACTCTCAAAGTAATACACGACATGTTGTTTACTTAACCCCTCCTCATCTCCACATCGCATGGCGACCCTGCCAGTCGGCTGGACGGCGTTATAGTTCTCCGTTCGAGGGATTCGCAGCAGCAAAAGTCGACTAGGCTTCGGTGAGCTGCGCGTCACATCGGGTCACGGGCCATGGGGAGCACAACGTCAAAGGAAGAAGTGGTCATCGCTCAGACGGCGGCGGGTGGTTCGAATGCCGCAGCGGTTACACAGGAGCAGGTGACGGCCATCCAAGCGGTGCTGTTATTTATTGCTGTATGTTTGGCACTTGTCATCGTTGGTGTGGCAGTCCGGATATATAGAAGGTGTCATCACAGTTGGGTCGAGGACCAGCTAAACAAACGGGAGGTTCGCAAGGCTGTGCAGATGTGCTGACCAGATATGGGCGAAGTAACGTTCCCTCGTCAAGTAATTGATTAAGATAGACAATAGTATACATATAGTATGTTAAGTTTAAATGGAAGTGGAACTAACGTCACTGTTCGTGCAACTAAGGGCGCGTACACATAGAACATCCGTTTTACAGGTCCGTTTAAACGTATATGTTATTAGCGTATGTAGTTGTATGAGCGAGTTCATACAGAATACAGTATTCCGGATCCAGTAAAAAATACTGATCCGACAAAATAAGCAGCAATCTGTTTTACAGGTCCGTTTAAACGTATATGTTATTAGAGTATGTAGTTGTATGAGCCAGTTCACACAGTATTCCGGATCCAGTAATACTATACTAATCCGTTTTATCGGATTGAAACCGCACGAGGCTTTGCACGGGGGTGCGCGGGGTGCGATGTGCTACACACAGCCGCCATTTGCCGGTTTCATTCCTAGAGTAGTGCACGTGTCCAGTGCTATCATAATCATGGCAAGCAAGGCGTTTGAAAAATATGTTGAGCAAGAAGTTTTGATAAATTGTGTTGAAAGTAGACCAGTTCTTTGGGACAAAACACTGGAGATTTATAAAGATAAAATTGCAAAAACCGCAGCTTGGCGCGAAATATGCGGTATTCTAAAGGAGGATTTTGAAGCTATGGAACAAAAAGAAAGACAAGAATTTGGTAAGTATTTATTTTATATTGTAATGGAGACATTGTTTTTTATTTTAAATAGCTTCATTCTGCCAAGAAACTGACCCAGATTCGGACACGAAATAGTTTTCGAATTCCGTTCGAACTGAATTTGCAGTTCGACCACCTCGTAGCGTTTCATCATCAGGTAGGCTATTGAAATGAAATGCTTCAGATTCGGATGTGTTGCCATCCTTTAAGCCCTCTTTTTCCCTTACAAAGTTGTGTAGAACGGTACATGCCTTAACTATCCATATAGCTGTTGTTTTGTTGACGTCTAGAGGCCGGTGGAATACTCTCCACTTATTAGCAAGAATACCAAATGCACATTCAACGTATCGTCTAGCTCTGGTCAAACGATAGTTATATATTCGCTTATTTACGTCTAAATGCGTCCCGCTAAATGGCCTCATTAAATTTTCGTGTAAACCGAAACCTTCATCGCCGATTATGACGTAGGGAACTCTCGTTTCTGAGCCTGTTATTAATGGGCAAGGTTCTGGTATTTGTAAACTGCCATCTAGCATCATTTTCCAAAATGTCGACTCCTTGAATATTGATGAATCGCATTCTTTTCCATACGACCCAATACTAACATATAGAAAACGATAGTCAGAGTCTACGATCGCTAATAATATGATGGAAAAAAAGTCTTTGTAATTTAGGTACATTGAGCCACTTTTTGCTGGTTTTCGAAGTCTGATGTGTTTACCGTCCCCTGCTCCTAAACAGTGGGGAAAATTTGCTTTTGTGTCGAATCCATTTGATATATGCTCCCATTCACTCACTGTTGTAGGAAGTCGCATAAACTCGTCATTCAAGTTGTTCCATATGCATCGTGTAACTTCCTTAATAATGTTGCTTATAGTTGACACACCGACACGAAAGACGTAATAAAGTTCTTGAAATGTACACCCAGACGCTGCATACCTAAAAAAAATAAATTAATCAATTACTATATTATTACACATATATTGACTTCCCATACAAAGTAACGTTAGTGACTGTAAGGGTTTAGTTTTAGTTAATTTTGTCTATTACTGATTATGTATATGTCTATGTTTCGTAGAGGTACTTCTCTATGGTCAGACTATTAAAGATGGCTTGATGAATAAGTCTTGTTTTATTATAAAACTATAAAATATTATAGTGACCAACAAATTTTGTATGGAAAGTCGAAATTTTTATGAGAGTTTTTAGCAAAGTCGTAAATCAAAACTCATACTTATATATATAGTACATAAATAAAATAAAATTAAACTGAACTGAACTAAATTATAAAATTACCTAATTAAAATAAATTGATTTAAACATTAGTAATACTTTTTTGCTTCCCATTATTTACTGACCGATTAGTTCTTGCACTGTCAATTTGACTTATCCACTGACCAATATGGTAATTAATTACTGACAAGTCTATTCTACCTTCTTATTCGCCTTTCACTTACTAAGCTATTGACAACCATCTTATATTATTATTTACTTGCTTCAGGAAAATATGTTATAAAAAAATGGAATTCGACTAGAGATGCCTGGATACGAACATTGAGTGAGAAAAAGAAATTGAAGAAATCTGGAGCTGCTGCCTCAAATACCAAGCCTTACAAATATCACAATCAAATGTTATTTTTGAAAAAAGTTGTCACCCCAGGTGATACACACGAGAACGTCCCTGCTAATGACAACATCACGGAAACAGTAGAAAGTAATAAAGACAACGAAGATGAACCTGATCAGATTACGGAACAAAGTGGTAGTGACAGACAAAAGGAAAGACAAAATTTAGCCCCGCCGCAACGCAAGGCAATCAAAAGAAATGTGAATGAAGTAGACGCCAAAATGATTGAATACATGAATGATCAGTTAAAAAAAAGTAAAAATGAGTTTGAAGATCCCAATTTATCGTTCTTCAAAGGTATTTTGCCGCAACTGGCTTCACTTAATGGCGATCAAATTTTAGAATTTCAGTCTGGAGTGATAAACCTTTTACAAAATATTAAAAGTAGAAGATATGGTCAGTCAAACTACGAGTGGCCTCCATATTCACAAAGTTCTAGCACTCCTCACTACCACACCCAAGGTTATTTTAGTAGGCCACATCATCTTGACTCTACACCATCAGTAGAAGGTTCGCCATCAGTAGAATCTACATTCAGCCAGGAGTCAGACTTGCCAGATCTGTCTATGTTTTGAAATAAATCTTCATTTTTGTAAACCTTTTTGTCATTTTAAATTTTAATTGATAATAACAAAAATTAAAGTTCTTACCTTAAAAATATCGCTAGTTTTACTTCAGGGCACAAGCTTTTCCTCCAGTTTGTGTCTTTCTTTTTTAAATCCTTTTCTAATCGTTTAAGAAGGTCATCAAAAGTAGACGTCGTCATTCGGAAATAAGTAAAAAATTTAGATTCGTCTTCTTTCAGCTGACGCACAACAGCACCACGACAAAATCTTTGCCTTAATAGTGGATGTATCCAATAACGCCGGGGCTTCCTCCGCCGCAGACGACGATAGTACCAATACAACACGACAACGTCCATTCTCGTAGAAAGTAGGCGATACACTGAAGAACGAAAGTCCAGTAGCGTCGGATCTGTTAAAATCGGTCCTGTAAATGCTGTGTGAATATTACCTCCAGTAGCGTCGGATCTGTTAAAATCGGTCCTGTAAATGCTGTGTGAATATTACCTCCAGTAGCGACGGATCAGTTAAAAAGGATCCTGTAAAACGGATGTTCTATGTGTACGCGCCGTAAAATTGTTAAGGGAAAATATTGTGAAATTAGGTCCTAGTAGGCGGAAAGGCGACAATTTAAATAAGAAAATTAGTGACGCGAAAGCCTTATACGATAAATTTAAGAGTATAATTTCAAGTTCGGGTAAATTTTCAGAAGAGTTAATTATAGTTAAAATAGAAAATTTGTACGTAGGTAATGTAAAATTTGAAGACATCGGCAAAATCAAGTTAGAGATGGCGGCGGAAAGATTTTCTTTAAAGACGGCGTTTAGCTTGCTACCGAAAATGAATGGCGAAGAGCAGATGACCCAAGATTTGATTGATGCCATAGGTTTATATAGTTCTATTTTGGAGGAGACAGATAATACAGCTCATACATACATACTCTTAAAATTCGTTCTAACGGCTTACCCAGGGGGCTAGGATTCGGTTGTCTTCCAATTACGCAACAGTGGACAGTCTGCTAGCTGACATGAGAAAACATTTAATAACAGTAGAGTCGGACGTGGCTGTGCAAGCCAAACTTGCTTACGCTAGGCAAAACAATAAATCTGTCGCGGAATTTGGTGCCGAGATAGAAAAGTTAATGGTCAATTTGACTATTTCTCAAGCCGGGGAAAGTTCGGAAGCTTATAAAATTTTGCAGCCATTGAACATTTGCCGACGGACTTCGTAATCAGCGTCTTACTACGGTTATTGCGGCGCGGAATTTAACTTGTTTAAAAGATGCGATTAGGGTAGCGGAAGACGAGGATTGTGCTTCGTCGTCGCAAGTGTTGACGTACCAGCGCTGGCCCGCAATACGTGGTTTTTCATCGGGCGTAAGAAATTGCGGAAATAACCATAGGCGGCAGATTGTAGAGAGTAGGCACGCGCAGCATGGGACAGCTGTTGAGCGTACGCGAAAAAATGTCAAGGCATGGCATAGCGGTGGAATGCGCGGTCGCAGCGATAATGCTCGTCGTGGACGCCAGGCTTAGCAAGGTCGACGGCGTGTAGGGTGTTTTGAGCACGCGCGGGGCGATGCTGACTCAGGCGCAGTGTCAATGTCACGGAACGATGAAGGCGGGCTGCTGAGTGAGACTCGGTTTTTTCGTGCCTAAGCATATTTTAGCTTGTGATAGCATTAACTGGGTTAATTTGTTAGTTGATAGTGTAGATACGGAATGGTTAGTGGATACGGGTGCGGGGTGATGTGCTGAGAAGTCACGTATATTGTTCATCATCGTGTCACGTATGTTGTACATCAGCATGTTACGTATTGTCCAGGGTTAAGTTAAGGTAAATATACTGTATTCCGTAGGCTTAGTGTTAGCACGTAGTCACGTACTATCTATGTATATTTAAACCACCTATTAAAGGAGAGAGGGCAGTTGAGGGCTGTAGTTGAAGTACAATTGAGTCTCAGTTCACAATTGACTCTCAAAGTAATACACGTCATGTTGTACACGTGTGTAGGCACTCCTCATCTCATCCCCACATCGTAGTGACTCTTAGTACCACATGCAATAAAAATGATTTATGACTTCGAGAAGCGATTTAATTGTTCTGGATCGATCGTTGGATGTCGGTATCTAGAATTTTCTTGGCTCCGCATATAAATACGAGCCCCCGGCCGGAAGCGAGTCAGTTGTGATTTCGACTGCGATCAAGAGCGAACTACCTAATAAGTGTTTGAAGTGATTTTATCTAAAAACCTAAGCGATAGTGCAACGTTACTCTAGTGTTAATTGCGATTCGGATTATTGTTGAGTGGACTAATTTGTAATTGTTTGTGGTGACTAAAGTTCTCTGTTAGTAAATCGGCATTTGATTACCCACGTACGTAACAGTTTTAATAGCACGAAAAAATCAAATGTTGATAATGTTGTTGTAACCAGTGTCGAAAATTTTCAAAACCAAAAAAAATAATAGTAGGATGAAACCCATTAGAAAAGGAGGAGAATATTATAAAAATGAAAGGAAAAATAATTTACGGGCGATCTGAGGTCGGGAAGGGGGTGGGGGTGAGCTTTTAAGGGGAAAAAACGGATTTTCTTGATTTCCGGCAAAACTAAAAGTCCTATGCAAAAAAGTCAAATGGCAAAGTTGTAGGTAATAAAAAGATCTAAAACTTTTGTATTAACACTTTTTTCACATAACCATAATTCAAAAAACCATATTTTTGGTTTTTTATTTTTATCTCTTTAAAAAAAAAATATTTTATCACGAAATTTGGTGAAAACTTAGCTTTTTATGTCCCAAATACGCTGTAATTTATTTGATTAGAAATATTTATTTTTTCACCTTATTTTGAATAAATATCGAAAAACCACCCTAATTTTCAATCGAAAATTCACCCGTCAAAATATCTTTTTTTTTTTCAAAAAGTTTATATGGTGTCTGTTCGTTGAAATCTCTATTTTCCGATGGTGAAAAAAAATATATATGTTACCATAGTAAATCTTCTCAGCAAATGCAAAAAATCGAAAAAAAACTCGAATTCGAAATTTTTTTTCAATTATTATATACAATGTAGAGCTATTTATTAAAATTTACACTTTAATTACTCGAAAAACGTAAAATTACATGTTACATAGATAACAAAAAAAATTGCAAATCAAAATAAGTACTATAATCAACAAACAAATAAGTTGATAAAATTAATATTTAATAAGACGTCTACAATATTTGGAGAAAGGAGTCGAATCTTCTTTAAGTTATATGCGTAGATGCCTATTAATAACTATTTTTAGATAACTTATATATACCTGAGTGACCTACGAAAAATTTTAACCCATCAAAAGGTATTTCATAGAGAAGTGGGGAAGGGGCTAGGCGAGTCCGGGTCTTACTACATACATACCTAATATATATTTTATACATTTCAAATATATTTCAGATGTATTAATTTTTTTTTTTTAGCTATGTTTTTTTTGTCTTTTTTATGTCTATATTTTGAATGTACCTAAAATATATGAAAATAGGCCAAAAGTTAGTTATTTACCCTGGTCTATTCATGAATCTCTAATAAACAGATATTTTTATGGCAACACCTGGCCGTTACCGAAGAGTCACGGCTTTATGGCACTTTTCGGACGCTTGGACCTTAAGTAGTAAAGTTAGATAGAAAAACTCATAAGGATTCTGGGAAGGATAATTTATCCCATCTATTTATCGACGAAATCATCGTTTTTCTGGAGGTCTACCCAAAACGAAAAATTTCGTATAAGTACGTCTGCCGTCGTGCGATTTGGCGCGCGCGCGAAAGATCACGGGAAGGGTTTAAGGCTCTACGTACAATATAAATAGTAAAATTAACGATAACCCTTTTATTTAGTCCAACCTTGCCTAGGCTGATTGCCCACTCGCATGAGTGTATGCATGCAAACTGCTATAGAAAAGTCCCCAAACCTTGCAACTGTGACTCAATTGATCTCGTAGATAAGCAAATATATCTGGGTCTAACTATTGATAGCCGGCTCAGTTGGAAACAACATATCGATAGGGTTTGCGATAAATTAAGATGCATCCTAGCCAAATTTTCGTTGATAAAATACAAAATACCGTATAAAATATTACTGATGCTGTACAAATCTCTCGCTGAATCAATAATATCTTATGGACTATCGAGCTATGGGAGAACATATAAAACCCACCTTGACAAAATTTACACATTACAACTACGTATATTAAAAACTATTGTTCCGTATAATATTAAAATTAAATTCCAAAATGATTACCATAAGCTGTTTGAATTCTGTAAAATTATACCCGCATATGAAAAAGTTAAATTAACACTACTGACTGAAGAATTCTTTAATGAAAATTATAGGACATCAAAACCCGTAAGCGTTAATCAAATTAATACTCGTAGTGTCATCAACGCGAGGCTTTTACTTCCTAAATACAGCAACCTACATGGCAAGAGATTATTGAAATATATGATACCATACCTTATAAATAGTTTACCGACAACATTAATAGATAAAATTACACATAAAAACATAAAATACAAATTAAAACAACACTTCTTACATTTGAATACCTAGATAAATAATAATTAAAAAAAATAACTTATGCATCTGTGCACATAAATTGATTTAGACGATGAGGAATGCACACAGATAGGTGATTAAAATAAAGGAACAACCTGTATCACTCTCAAAACATTCCGCGGGTAGTCAGTCTGATGCGATGTTACGTTCGCTCGTTCAATCGAAAATTTTGGCGTCTTATTTTAATTATACCCTGTTCGGATGTAATTATGTGATCTGGAACGTGATATTTTTATTTTTATTGTGTTTTGGTTAAGTTTTTCTTTGTGTCGATGATTATGATGCACGGTAAAACTCTAATGAGTTTATGATTTGCATCATTAGTATTGTAAATATTACTTGTATTCTATTTATATACAAATAAACAGAAAACAGAAACAGAATTTGCGTCTCCCATGCCACAAATGGTGGAGGCGCCGGGTCCGGCCGCCCTATATATTGTTTGACTTTAGATATACGAACCTGACAGTTGAACCACTTCTCTCGTACGCCACGCGAAATAATTAGCACAGCTGTTGTAGCTGATGCAGCATGTACTTCTCAGACATAGACGAGGTCTGCCTCGAGGAATTTATTACCGATTTTAAGTTGACTGCCAGGTCTAACGAGTGGCTGGAGAGCGATTATGCACTTATTTTGGGCGCATATCTGCAAGGAGCAGCCCAACATAGGTAGGTACACACTTCATGGGTACACGTACAACGATGGCATAGATTTTGTAAGAAAGTAAAGTAGAAAGAAAGAAAAGTGATGCGATGAATTAAGAAATAAATTCCTGTGCGAATGTTTTTTCTGTAAGCAGCGTCCGCACGTTGCAGCAGTGCAGCCACTGAAATCGTATCCCCATTAAAATCATATTAGGATCTTTTAGGAAATAATTAGTTACTATTCTATACTAGACGCAAGAAGAAATACTCGACAGATTCCAGAGACAGCATTGGCTACAAATACTACGCCTACCACTTCCACAAACAAGGTAGTACAAGAACAAGATCAGCAGCCCAAGCCTAAGACAAAAAAAGCCAAAACATACGAATACTATCAGAATATTAAAGACTATAATATGGAAAATGTGATTTCCAAAATGACTGCGTGTGATGGTCAACCTTTCAGCGTTTTTTGCAAATCAGAATCTACGAGTATAAGTATGCTTTTTTTAAAAAGTGGGTACGAAGCTTTGCCGAAATCTCCGAACACAATTAACCTCTTAATCCCCAAGCGAACGCCGCGCCTGCGTTCGCGCGTAATGTCATCGCGCCATTCTGTCAAACCCCAAGCGAACGCCGGCGTTCGCTCTCACCCACTTCATTATACGCCTTATTTTATCGATACTTACAGACTACTTTTCTATGAACAAGTTTGGATATTTACGTTCTTGGATAAATTTTCGCAATTGAAATCTATGGTCTGCTGTTTTTTTTTTCAACTTGACATTCGACCAATAATTTAGGTGCGGGCGGAATTTTGTTTGTTGTTTTGGTGTGTTTTTTACCTGATTTTACTCACGTAAGTATTGTATTGTAACTATTGTTCTATTTAGTGTATAATTTACATGAAATACATTGTTATAATTTGTGGACATGTTTTCCGATTTCCGTGTAAATTATGATGATTTTTAATAATAAATGTAATGAAACTATTGTAAAAAGTAATTATAATCGTTTATATAACGAAAGAATAACGTTTTAATTCAATTTTAGTGAAAAAAAATCTTGACAAAAAAGCACGCGTAACGGTCGTTATGCCTTTCAAAATCCAACAAGCCATTTTGGTCCAGAGTAAATGAACAGCCTCCTGCGGACTTCCTGGACTTGCTGTACGATCAGGAAGATCCGGACGTTAAAGAGGAGAGCGGCGATGAACAGGATGAGTTCATCGACGATGAGGTCGTAATGTTTGCCTTATTATTACTACTATAATTTGTGAGCTGTATTTTTATTGCATTTTGATGGGAATATTTTTGCATGGATATATTTCTTTGTACACAGGATGTCTTGCATCACTGTTCATCGCCGGAACGCATGGGGAGCTTTTTCCACTAGTGGTATTGCGTTTATTGTGGTTTGAGGTAATTTATTATTTATGGGTGGCGGTGTATTTGCATGTTTTTTTTGTATGTTTAGGACGAAGCTGATGATGATGGGACCCCTCAGCATCCCCTGTCACCGGAGGCTACTCTCCTCTCACGTCGCCAGAGCGCTCTGCAAGGAGGCAGCCGCAAACGGTAATACTTTTTTTCTTGTATTCGATTTGCAATATTTCTGTATTTATTACAGTTGGATTTCAATAATTTTAACGTTTGAATACTTTAGGATGATTGGTCGCCACGCCCTTCAGCGTCCCGGGAAAGGTCACGATCCTCAATATTTATCAATCTGCGGCCGCAATCGAAGTTTTTATTGGAACGGAAGATGAGTATTCATAATTAATATCAGTAACATTAATTAAAAAATATATATATAATACTCATCTTCCGTATCTTACCGATATGGACGTATATAAAATAAATTTTGTAAAAGTATTTATGTTTACAGTCTACTGGCACCTGAGCACGGCAGGGTGTTGCAGATTTTTGGGGAGAATGGCCAACCGCTAGACGCTGGGGTTGGCGACATCGACCATGAAGAGGTGGTCGTGGAGTTCGACGTGGGCGATTTTTGGACCCCGGATGCCCATGCTTTGTATGCGTCTCCCCCCTGAGGAACGTGAGATGAATGATAGTGAAAGAAATGAATATTTGCAATCACGCGAGCGAAACCACTGGCAGCAACTAGTTGTAAATAAAATAAAATGTAATGTTTGATGTGTAAGTATTTTTAACCCGGCGGCACTCGCTACTGGGTAAAAAATACCACAGAGTACCTAAATGACGTGATATTCTCATTACTAAACATTGTGGCAACTCACGACTTTAAGTACCTTCTGGCCAATAGTTAACACACGCGTGCGTCACCGGGCGGCCAGTTCGCGCGCGGCGCTTGGCGACAACGGACGTGTAAAGTGAGTATGGGTGAAAAATACCCGGTAGCGACGGTTCTTGTTTCATTTTTTTTCAAGTTATTGGTTATTTTATTTTGTTTTAGAGCTGGTTCATGATGAGTTCCCTACTGACGGATCGAATTATAGAAGAATGTCTAGAACAAGAAGATAGTGAAGAAGAGAATGTGTCAGAAATAGAAGATTTTGAGGAGCATAGTGATCATGAAAGCGGAACAGAGCAAGAAGTAAGTGATTCAGATGGGTCTTCAGTGTCGGAAGAGAGTTTTCCTTCGAATTTACATATTGAGAAT
Organism: Mythimna albipuncta; assembly: GCA_929112965.1. NCBI lineage: Eukaryota > Metazoa > Arthropoda > Insecta > Lepidoptera > Noctuidae > Mythimna > Mythimna albipuncta. The sequence continues at coordinate 16,735,664 of OV815979.1, read as the reverse complement.
ACTGAAGATGAAGAATATTTAGAGGATGTACCGCTGAAGTACTTGAGGCGAGGTCGTTTTACTGGAAAAGACAAAAGAACTCGCTGGCAAGTTCGTGAGCCGCCGCGACGTGTACGAACAAGATCCCATAACATTATATATCATTTGCCGGGACCGCTTGGCGAAGGCAGATCTTGTTCGTCTATGTTAGAAGCCTGGAATCTTATTTTTCCGGAAACGTGTTTACTAAAGATAGTCCAGTATACTAACATTTATATAGAAGAGCTAAAGTCTAAATTCTCAAGAGAACGTGATTGTAAATGTACAGATATCGTTGAACTTAGAGCTCTTTTTGGATTACTTTTTTTCTGCGGAAGATTGCGAAGTGGTTACCTGAACACAAAAGATCTCTGGGAAAAAGATGGAAGTGGTTCCGACGTCTGTATAGCCACTATGTCACGAGAAAGGTTCCATTTCTTACTGCGGAGTTTACGGTTTGACAATATTCGTACACGACGTGAAAGAAGACAAACAGATAAGCTAGCACCCATTCGCGAGATTTTCGAAGACTTCAATAATAATATAAAAAAATATTATGCTGTCGGCGAAAATGTAACAATCGATGAAAAGTTGGAGAAGACTCGCGGCCGTTGTTCATTTCGGCAATACATACCCAGCAAACCAGGTAAATATGGTATAAAGATATTTGTGTTGGCTGACGCACATACCTTCTATACAAATAATATGGAAATTTATGTTGGCAAAAATGATGGGCCTTATGATCACAGTAATTCACCAAGTGAAGTCGTTAAACGCTTAGTAGAACCTATAAAGAATAGTCATCGTAACATAGTGATGGACAATTGGTTCACTAGTTTTCCGCTCTTACGTGATTTGCTCAATGATTATGGTTTGACAGCATTGGGTACTTTGAGAAAGAATAAAGCTGAAATTCCACCTGTATTTACCTCTACCAAAGAGCGGGAAGTTCACAGTTCCCTTTTTGGATTTCAAGATGATTGTACTATTGTGTCTTATGTTCCAAAGAAAAATAAAGTCGTGCTCTTGGCGTCAACTATGCACCATGATGACAAAAAAGATTCTGGAGAAGAAAAAAAGCCCGAGATGATAATGGACTATAATAGAACAAAATGTGGCGTCGATGTTGTGGATGAGATGTGTGCTACCTACTCAGTAGCACGAGCTACCAAAATATGGCCATTGGTCTTGTTTTATGGTCTTTTGAACGTCGGCGCATCAATGCGTACGTGATAGTGAAGGCAAATAAAGTAAATAGTGGAGCTATGATGACTCAGAGAAGGATCGCTTTGAAAGAACTAGCTTTGGGCCTTGTGATGCCACAGATAAAAAAGAGGTCAACAATAGCTAATTTGCCAAAAATTATCAAAACAAAAATTGATTGTATGCTCAATGCCGACTCGAATGACGAAGCCACGCTCACAAACACACCCTCAGCTTTGCGACCGTCCACATCTGCTTCCCGTTGTGCAGTATGTGAATGGAAGAAGGACCGAAAAACTAAGACATCTTGTAAATTGTGTTCCAAAAGAATATGCCGTGAGCATATGACCCCAATTTGTGGCGATTGTTATGTCAAAGCAAAATAGTTAGATTAGGTACAAGTTTTTTGAAACATAATATTTGACGATTATTGTCTCGATGTTTATTAATAGTAACAGTATTTTATTTTTTGTTGTTTTGGTAGAGTATAAGGTCGATTTATAATTTTTGATCTCAATTTTACGTGATACCAAAGAAAAAAATTTTTTTGTTGATTTTTCTAAGACTATGAAGAATTTTTGTTTAATTTTGTGTTCTTTTTTAAGATAAGCTATAATTTGAAATAAATAATAATTCAAACTTTCAATTTTCTTTTATTTATTAGACATTAGTATTGATAAACTAAATACGCCATTAAAGTCTGTAAAGCTAACTTATTTTCCAAGATAATGTCATTTAAATCATGTGGTATTTTTTACCCAGTAGCGAGTATTCGTGCATGTAAACACCTAGCGAGTACCGCCGGGTTAATTTTCTGCAATCACGCGAGCGAAGCCACTGGCAGCAACTAGTTCTAAATAAAATACTTATATTTTAATGTAATTCCACTGGAGCAAACCCTACAGCCGGAAGATATAGACGATTTAGTGGAAATTTTTGATAGTCACTTCAAATCGAAAAGCGGAGGATGATCATCCACGGGTGTAAGTATATTTTAATGTAATAGTAATGGTGGTCTACCGCGTTCTGTATTCCGAGAAATTTTATTAATATATAATCTTCTTAAATTTTCTTTATGCAGTCAGTATTAGATTGTACCTAAGTTATTCGACATCGTAACTTTGTAGGTATTTATCGTAATTAAAATTTGATGATTCTCACAAAAGACCGGATTATTGGAAATTAGGAATCATTTTTTTAGACATACAAATTAATATCAAGCTTATAGATTTGTCGCGAACAATGAAGATAATTATGATCGCTGATAGACTAATGCTACGGTAATAATATCTAAAGTAATCCAACTTTATAGAAAAGTACAAAACCGCGCGCTATAACTACGCGGCTTGATCTCGCCGGCCGCTCGTAGTGCAGACAGTCGCGACTGTGCCGCAGTGACGATCGGACAGTGTGTCTTTTTTTTAACAATAACCGCTCGATTTTTTTTTCTTTGAAGATAGGGGCGCGTAAGGTATGTCTTCAAAGGGTAAGCTTCGTCACCAACTAAGAAATGAGGCAAAGCTATATCAGTTCCTGGTAATAGTTTTTCCTGGTTTGTGTTGAGAGCACTATTTTCCAATAGTCTTGAGAGGTTTGAATGTGAAAATATTCCACCGTCACTTTCTTTGCCATAGGCTCCCACGTCTATAGCAATAAATCTGTAATTTGCATTCACAACAGCTTGCAATAAAATTGAAAAAAAAAGGACTTGTAATTACGGTACATACTGCCAGAATGTTTTGGCGCGTTTATTCGTATATGTTTTCCATCAATGCTACCAGAACAATTAGGAAAACGCCATTTACTTCAAAAGTCGTTATTTTTATTGACCATATCTGCACGTGATGGAAATTTCATATGAATTTCATTTAAAAAAAATCCCAAATAGAGTTACAAGTATCATGTACGAATATAACCAACAGCATTGTTTGAAATCCTACATGTATATCCAAGTGAACGATAAGCCAGTGGCTAAGTACCTGTAATAATAAGAATTTGTTTTCAGTTGAAGAGTTAAAAAAAAATAATGGCGGGGACTACGAGTCACTTTCGGGAAGGAACTACATAAAGTCAACAACAAAAAATCTGGCCAAGCAGCCAATTCAGAACAATTCTCCAAGTGGCCTTATTTTCAGCTTTTTATGTTCCTCCAAAGTACAATGTCCCGAAGGGATCTGCAGGGTATCGTGCCAGATATATGTGAGAGTTCTGATGGGGAGGATAGTTGTTACGTTTGAAATTGGGTAGGTACTAGCAGAAATAAATCAACCGGTGCGTTGAAGCTCGTATATTGCACTATCTACTGCAGTCCTATTTCGTTTCGGCCGAGTGACGAGCTCAGTGACTATAGAGGGGGCTACCGGAGGGACAGCCCTTTCAGCGGAATGTTCGCCGTGAACAGGCGCTGATGATGTTTCAGGCTCCATTGGTGATTGCTCTATAGGAACTTCGAATGGCTGCTGCCCGGAGCTAGTCGAGTATGATGGTATAATAAATGCAGGAACGATCTCTTCGCATGGCTTATCTTCCCTCCCTCTATATTTGAGCAACTGATTGGCATGTTTTTTGACAGTTAGACCTGAACCACTCAGTTGTACTAAAAATATGGTTTTCCCAATGTTCTTAATGATTACACCACGTGACCAATATTGTTTTTGTTGGTTATAAAGTTTCACTAAGACTTGGTCACCCACACTGAACAGTACTTTACGATTGCCACGATAATTGTCAATCTGCGAACACTGTTTGACTTTTACCGCTAAGTCGAGTGCTGTGTCGGATGGTGTCGAGGTGGTCGGTGTCAAAAGATCCAACCGACATCTTAAATTATGGCCGAATAATATTTCAGCTGGTGATCTGTTTGTTGTCGAATGTGTGGAATTCCTGTATCTTAGTAAAAATTCTGATATTTTAACATTTAAATCTCTTAAACAAGTACCTGATAACAAATATGTTTTAATTGCTTTTTTAATAATTTTAACGTAGCTCTCCGCTTGTCCATTGCTAGCCGGATTATAAGGTGGAGAAGTTAAATGAGTGATGTTGTTCCTAGCACAGAACTGTTTAAATTCTTGCGACACAAAAGAAGTACCGTTATCTGAGCAAATCGTATGAAATAACCCAAATCTTGACATTACTTCGCATAGCTTTTCAATTACTACTCGCGAAGTAAATCCCGATGAAACGTCAAAACATTCAACCCATTTAGAGTAAGCATCGACTACTATTAAAAATGTTTTGCCGCTAATCGGTCCCAAAAAATCAATGTGCACACGATGCCACGGCTGAGCAGGGAACGGCCACGGTGTGAGGGGGCAGCGCGGAGGCGCAGAACGCTGCGAAATACATACGGCGCACGCACCGATGTGTTGTTCGATGGCCGCGGACATACCCGGCCACCAAAACCTATTGCGTGCCTCTTCTTTCACTTTTGTGATTCCTAAGTGTGCTGAATGTAATTCTTTTAACACTTTAGATCGCAAACTTGTAGGAATTACTAATCTGTGACCCCTCATAAGACAACCGTTTTCCACTGATAATTCTAACCGGTGACTATAATAATCCTTTATTGAAGGTTCACTAATTTTACTCGGCCAACCATTTTTGAGATGATCAATGACGGTTTTAATAACATTATCCAACTTAATCGCGTCTTTGATATCTGTTAGTGACAGAAACCTTTCTCCTTCGTAAACAAACCGCACATAACTTGATTTATCAACAAGCGAATCATCACGCTCTGAGTGTGAGATGTTCGTTTTTGAGTCATCCACTACTGATCGACTTAAGAAATCTGCACAATTATGAGTACTGCTAACATACTCTATTTTATAATTATATGCTGATAGAAAAATGGCATAACGTTGTAAGCGATTTGCAGATATTTCGGGAATGCCTTTGTCCGGATTAAATATAGATATCAAAGGTTTATGGTCAGTTCTTAAAATAAAAGGTTCAGTTCGACCGTAAAGATACTGGTGAAATCTTTTTATTCCAAAAATTATTGCGGTAGCCTCCTTTTGAATTTGGCTGTATCGTTTTTCTGCTGCAGATAGTGTACGAGAAATATAGGAGATAGGTTTTTCAACCCCACTTTCAACCTGTGATAGCACGGCGCCTAACCCGCTCGGTGACGCATCAACCGTTACGATTAACATAGCTTTTGGGTTAAAGTGCGCTAGGGTGGTCTCAGAAACTAATTCTCGTTTAATTCTCAACACCGCTTCGTCATGACTTTTAGTCCATGACCAAGATTCATTTTTCTTCAGCAAATCATGCAGAGGGCTTAAAATCGATGATGCATTTTTTATAAAATTCCGATAATAATTGACCATACCTAAAAATGATTTTAACTCCGTTGTATTAGTGGGAACTCGACTTTGCAAAATGGCTTTAATTTTCTCTGGTGACTTATGCAATCCATTACGGTCTATGATAAAACCTAAGTAGGATACCGATTCCTGGAAAAAAGTGCATTTATCTGTATTTAAAACTAGGCCTGCTTCTTGTAACCTACGAAAAACTTCGTTTAACCTGCTCGTCATTTGCTCCCTGTCTTTCCCACATACTAAAATATCGTCAAGAAATAAAAGAGTACCATCTAACCCTGATAGAAGCGCTTCCATGGTTCGCTGAAAAATAGCTGGCGCGCTAGCCAAACCAAACACTAAGCGAGTATACTTATATAACCCCTTATGCGTGTTTATACAAGTGATCATTTGTGACTTCTCATTCAAACACAATTGATTGTATGCATGCGAAAGGTCCAATTTACTAAAATACTTACCGCCATGTAATTTAGAAAACAGCTCGTCATACCTAGGTAAAGGATATTTATCAACAAGTAACTGTTTATTGATAGTCACGGAGTAGTCGGCACACAAACGTATAGAACCATCACGCTTTAAAATTGGTACAACTGGACTAGCATACTCCGCGTATTTTACGGGTACTAACACCCCCAAATCTACAAGTCGGTTAAGTTCTTTTTCAACACTTTCCCTAAGTGAAAAAGGCAATGGTCTAGCCTTGAAAAAAATTGGTTTTGCGTCTGGTTTTAACTTTAAATCTACCTTGACGCCTTTAAAACAGCCTAACTTATCTCCAAACAATTGTGGGTATTTTGAAGAACATTCGGATATGAAATCGTTACAGTTATTTATCGAACATATTTGCAAGTTAAATTGTGAAAAAAAATCTCTGCCTAACAAGGGAGGGCCTCCATTCCGTACGACATAAACTCCTATTGTTAAAGATTTATCGTTATAAGTAAACAGTAATTCTATTTTACCCGCAATATATAACTTATCACCGTTGTAACTATGCAAAATAACATCACTTGGTTCTAAAGTTACGTTTTTGAAATGCTTAAGATACGTTTGCTCGGAAATAACGGTAAATGGTGAACCCGTATCTATTTCAAAAGTTAAACTAATTCCATTGACACAAACAGATTCCCGCATTGGTTCGCCGCGAATAGTGCGAATATTACAGCATAAATGCTTACCATCATCGTCAGCATCCTCACAGCACTCGACATAGTGTTGCTTATTCACAGTTTGTCTACACATTCGCTTAAGATGTCCCTGAACGCCGCACTTTTTGCACTTATACCGTACAAACCGACACGACGATGCCTGATGGCCTGCGTAGCCGCAAGCTGTGCAGCCACTGCCGCCGTCGCCTGCTGCAGGTGTCGCTGCTTCCTGGCTGTGGCGTGGCGCGGGCGTGCTGCTGCCGCGCGCTGCGGTGCCCCGTGTAGTCGCGTCCATCTTCATCACTTGAAACGGTATACCCAGATCCGGTTGCCGTGTCGATTCTTGTGCCCCCATGCGAGCACAGCGTACGCCTTCAGCTATTTCCAGAGCCCGGCTTAGAGTTAGTTCCGACACTGCCTTCGTGAACAGCTTATCCCTTTCCGGTCCGGGTGCCATGCCTAGCACAAACCGGTCGCGAAGCTGTTCGTCGATATTTTGCGCCAAGAAGCCGCAGTGTGCTGCCAAGCCACGTACTCGTGCCGCCCACTCTGGCAACCCTTCGCCGACATGTTGCGTGGCGCTGTGAAATTTGTATCTTTCGGCGAACGTGCACTTTTTCAGCTCGAAATGTCCATCCAACAAAGAACTTACTTCATCATAGCTCAATGTACCGATCTGTCGCGGTAAAGCTAAATTTCGGATCAATTTGTATGTTGATTCTGAGCAGTTACTGAGCAGAATAGCTCGACGTTTAGCACCGGCTCTATCCACTTCTACCCCGATTTCATTGCAAGAAACCACTGTTCCAGTCTTTCTTTGTACAGTTGCCATTCTTGGTGTTCGTGGCTAAACACTGTTAAAGTGCCGACCGAAACCATAGCGGATACTTTTGCCATTTCTATAATGTAAATTATGCACGCGTAATTTGTACTTTGTCCTCGTCGCCAACTGTTACGTTTGAAATTGGGTAGGTACTAGCAGAAATAAATCAACCGGTGCGTTGAAGCTCGTATATTGCACAGAGAGAACATTCGCCATCTTTTTTCATCTGTTATTCTTGTCACCATGGTAACTATCCACATAACAATAGTCTAAATACAAATTTAAGTTCTAACTATACGCCTTCGCCATTACCCGATCCATCTTCTTAACAAAGTGACCAAGAAATTCCAAAACATTTTAAATCTCCATTGAAAAAAAGGTAAAAGACGTCAGCCAGAGGAAATCGATGCAAAACTATTGGAAATTGAAGAGGAGAAATTACAGTACTTTAAAATAAGTGCGAATGATCCTTATGCACAGTTCCTAAAAATGAATATTGTGAGAAATTGTTTAAATGAACAATTTTTTTTCTAGTCATTTAGGAATAAACCACATTACTATCCAAAATGTAACATCACGGAATAGAATCATTTCAGAGGGCTTTTTTGGAGATGCCAACATGGCTTCAGATGTTAAACCAGCGATTGTAATATGTGATGGCACATGTTTATGTGCAAAGTAGCAGTAATTACTCTTATAAAACGTATAGTCTGCATAAATATGCCAAACTTGTTACACCGTTTTTATTTGTTTGCTGCGATGGATATATTTTAGAGTGTGTAGGGCCATATTAAACCACAAAAAATTACTCATCAATTATGAGTACCTTGTTTGCTACTGAAAATAGTCCTAGTCCTATGCGCTCATTTTTCAGACCTGGTGATGTATTCATTTTGGATAGAGGTTTTAGGGATGTGATTCCCGAGTTAGAAAGTTATAATTATAAAACTCACATGCCAGTCTTTATCCGAAAACGAACATCAATTAACCACCCAGCAGGCTAATAAATCTAGATGTGTAACTATGTGCCGGTGGGTGGTAGAGGTTGTCAATGGGAGAATCAAGAGATTTTAAATTGTTTCGCAAGGACTATTTTAATAGAGCGTCGAGTCATATTATGATTGATTTCAAAACAGCTTGTTCCCTTTTGAATAAGTTCCACCCTACAATTGACGATAGACCCGATGCTTTGGAGTACCTAAATATTGCACTGTCAAAATTAAATACAGTAAAAAAATTGCCAGAGTTTAAAGGGAACATATAAATATAAGACGTACGATTTTCCAAAGCATAAATAGTAGTGCTCCACATCTAAATAATTTTCCAAAATTATCATTAATCGAATTAAGATTTGCTTTAGGATCCTACCAATTAAAACAAGCAAGATCCTATTATGGAGAGCACGTGCGGACAAATGGTTCCTACAGTGTAGAAATAAGCAATGAGTTATTAGAAGAAGTAATGATATTAGGACAAAATAATTATCTAGTTAGGGCTAGAATTAAATCGAGACATGTAAGTAGCAGGATTTATTACACATATTTATTAATAAGTAAAGAGCAACATAGGGCTAACTCTAACTTATTGTACTTGCTTAGTGGGAAATCGTACAGTAGGATGCTGCGCTCATACTACGACCACATTGTGGTATTTAAGCTGGGGTCGTTTTAATGATATGCGCCCCAGCACAATTTCTAGATAATATATTCCTTGAAGAATAAAGGTCTATTATTGTAATTAATTATTTTACTTATTAAAAATCTGTATAGCAGCTTACTGTATTTTAACCTCCTCTATAATTAAACAGCTGTATATCAGCTTACTGTATTTTATCCTCCTCTATAATTAAACAGCTGTATAGCAGCTTACTGCATTCTAACCTCCTCTATAATTCGGTTGTATAGCAGCTTACTGTTTTTAACTTTCTGTATAATTAAACATCCTTATAGCAGCTTACTGTATTTTAACCTCCTCTATAATTAAACAGCTGTATATCAGCTTACTGCATTTTAACCTCCACTATAATTCAGTTGTATAGCAGCTTACTGTTTTTAACCTTCTGTATATTTAAACAGCCGTATAGCAGCTTACTGCATTTTAACCTCTATAATTAAACAGTTGTAGAGCGGCTTACTGTACTTTAACTTCCTCTATTATTAACCTATTCTCGAATGTCTTATGTTAAAAATAATGCTTCAAGTGTCTTAAGTCGGACAGTTACACTTATGGGCTTGGTCAGGATTGGTCGCTAAATATCTTTAGTTGTGTTGCAAGTAGCAATATGTTCTGTATTTATATGAAAGAAATGGTTCATTTACTCTTAATTTTAATATTTTTAAACAGCAGAAACATTATTTTGAACGAACTAAAAAATAAATAAATTCATCTGACATTCCACTCACGGCCAACGTCAAAGAGCGTTGCGTAATTTGTGCGAAACGAACGGAGAAATAAACGATGAATAGAGGCAGCAAACGGTAAGTTTTCTTATAAAAATCTATATAGAATTACTAAGAATTAAGTGTAGATTCCGTATTGAGTAATTATTTTTCAAAAAGTAATGATTATATAGGCGAAAAAAGTAACGAAAGTTTAGACTTAACATTTTTTTTCCAAAATGGCCGTAGTGTTATAACATGTTTTTGCGAGGGGTATAGTTTCAAAACCCGAAAAGTCCATTTTTTACACGTAGCAATATTTTTATATCTCTAGCAACTCCATCTTTTTCCGCACATTTTATACAGGAAAAGTTTTTAACCACTGCGTAAATTTTTTTTGGTGGCTCAGTGTAAGTAATAGAACACATTTCCATTTTTAGTTTATAACTTTTTTTTTCACATTTTTCCACCTTGTCCCATTTTGAAATAAGCATAACATGGACATAATTTAATCGTAATACTATTAAATACTATGAATGAAAACGCGCTGGCCGCCGCGCCGCCCGTTGTACGAGACGGGGGTGCGGGGGGAAGGGGGCGGGGGTATGCGGCGCCGGCGGCGGCCTTTGATGTGCGCAGCTGCAGTACGTCACTTGCGGAAGCGGGGTTCGGACGTTCGCTCATATTCATCCCTGCGCGCGTGTGTGCCGCGTACTCGTGTCGTCACGATGTCGAACTTTACTCACCGCGAATACTACGAAATGGTGCGAGTGTATCTACTTAGCCACGAAAATTTACGAGCAGCACGAAGAAGATATGAGAGGGAGAGCGTACCTCGTATGCGAGCCCAAGGGATCCGTAATCCTACGGTACCTAATGAAAGGACAATTCTTGCAGCAAATCAGAGGCTGCTTGATCACGGCCAGTTCAGAACCCCGAGCCATGCACTAGGGTCTGGCAGACCTCGACTGGCAAACAAAAAATAAATAACGCTTTCAATGAAGTGAAAAGTGATACTAGTGACCTAAACAAACTAAATGCAAACTTATTTTAAACGTGCACGTTTATGCCTGGAAAAAGGAGGAGGTCACTTCGAACAATACCTTAAATACTGTGATTAACGAAATGTAGAGGTAAGAAATTATAAACAATCTTAGTGTGTTAGGTTCTTTTTGATTGGACATTGTTGTAAATAGGTAGTTGATTCCAATTTTTTAAATACGCCAGAATGCAATTTTTTCAATTCAAATTTTATCATGAGTAATTATCATACATAAATGTTTTAATTTGAATGTAAAAATTATTACTTGATTTATTTTCTGCATTTTGATGGTCCTAAGCCCATGAAAGTATGAAGGAAAAATTGGAATTACCTAAACTTAAAAAGTAGCACGAAATTGCGGTCAGTAACCGCACCGCGTAGGTACTTACGTCGGCGCCGTCGCATCGAGCGATCGCACATAAGTACTTACCTACAACTCAGCTGATACAGCTTGCCGGTCGGGCGACCAGTCGACGCGTGAGTCGGTCAACCGGGCGCCAGACTGGCAAGCGACCATAAAATAAATTTCTATGTAAATAAGTCTCGTAAGCGATAACTTTATTTTTTACTATTAACACATATCAAAATAAAAAATACGTGTTTATTAAAATATATTCAAGTTTATCATGACAAAATTTGCGCACTGGTTAAAAACTTTTCCTGTATTTATCAGATCTTACCATACACAGCTGTGTCCAATAGAAAATTCACTTTAAAGTAGCCTGTAGCTTCAAACACTGCCAAGTCCATCATAGTTTAAATCAAAAACCGCAAAGTCCAAACTAGCCAATGGCGAGCCACCATTTTGGTCACGTGATATACAAAACTGTTATGGCGTCAGCTTCGTTTTTGTTGAGTTTTTCTCGTGAAAAAGATAATTTTTTTATTAGATACTTTATTAATTTCGATGTTGAAGTGCCTTAATTACGAAGATGGACACATCCCCGATCGTTGTAGATAAAAGTAAAGCTCGGAAACGGCAGAGAAATCCAGAAAAATGGAAGAGAAACATGCGGAAATTAGAGAGGTAAGTAGATACTAGTATAAGTAGTTTTGATCATTGATTTCAAAATATTTAATTTTTTTAAGTTGAATCTGTTGTTTCTTTGTTTTTTTTTATTCGACTTTTGATAAACTATAATAAAAAAGGAGTTGACCACAAAATATTACGTTTATAGCCGTTCGTCGAAGAAAATGATTAGAGTTTGTCAAAAAACATTCGTCGATATACTTAATATCAAAAGGTACCGAGTTGAAAGAATACCAAAAAAATTTTTGATAGAAGTATTTATGCCAGAAGAAAACCGAGGGGGAGACCGTAAATCTCACAAATATTTAGAAAAGAAAACACCAATAATTGATTTCATCAAAAAACTAAAATGTTCTGAGCCTCATTACTGTCGAGGTAGTAGCGCAAGGCTTTACCTAGCTGCTGAATTGAGTATCAATAAGTTATTTACATTTTACAATGACCAAGCGGAAGAGCAACTAAAGGCCCATTTACATGATGCCATTTTCTTGTACATACAAGGGCAATAATTGAATGCAATACAATACGCGCAATAATTGATCTTCAAGAATTGTAAGCAACTGTTTACACGCGGATATAAGTAAAAAAATGGAATGCAATTATTGTATGAAAGTCTTGACAAGAAATTATTGCAAATGTCTTTTGGTTACACCAATACAATTATGTTTAGGCGATTATTGCTTACAAGTTTTGACTTGTCTAAACACTGACTTGTATGTGCGTGTACCATTTTGTAGTGGGTTGCTTCAAGTATTGCACGTATTTGCGTTGGCGAATTTTTCATTCTAGTGTTGAACGTTAAAAGCTACTGTGTTTATTAAAAAATATGACCCAAAAAGTGTTAAAATTCGGTTCCGCTGATTTAATAAAGTTCATTGAGATTTATCGCAATCATGAGTGTTTATGGGATACTGAAAATGAAACTTATAGGAATCGTGATGCACGTAATGCTGCACTAACAGCATTTGCACAGGAATTTGGAGTTGACTGTTATGGACCTAAGGAAATAACAAACAAAATAAAATATTTAAGGACGCAGTATCACGGGGAAAGGAAAAAGATTAAAGATTCAATGGGCACCGGTTCCGGTACTGCTGATGTTTACAAGTCCAAACTTTCTTGGTTTAATTTAATGGATTCTTTTTTAAAGAAAACTTCTGAACACAGAGAAACAACATCAAATATGGTAAGTATGTATTTATGTAAATTTTCTTAAGTACAGTCAGGTGCATCAATATGTATTCTGTGGTTTTATGCATGCTTAAACGCGCTTGTTGTGTTATTAAAAAATGGCATTGTCTTGCCAAGGTACAGCACCATCATTATTAAAGTAACTACATTAATCGTCACGGATTCTTATAGCCGCTCTCGTACTATTCCTGTTGTTCTGTGAGGTTATATTTCCGAAAGCTCCGCCTGAAGCATTTTGTCTCCAAGTACCAAGACGAAGACCACTTCTTGGACATTCTTCGTCTATAAAACCTGGTGGGGTGTAAGACGCTGGTGAAGTTTTCCTCAGCCAGTTGTGTAAAGCGCACGATGTTTTTACTATGACGTCTACCTTGTCAATACTTGTAGTGATTGGTTTTTCAAAAACTCGAAATCGTGATGTTAAAATTCCGAAAGCATTTTCAACGATTCTTCTACATCTACACAATCTGTAGTTATAGATTTTTTGTTCTCTTGTTCAAATCATTACGGCGAGGATACGGTTTCATCAAATAAGGTTTTAAGGGAAACGCTTCATCTCCGACAAGTACTGAATTACTTGGAAAATGTACGGTGTTCTCTTCAATCGCCTTCTTTAAAGTACAATTATTAAATATTCCACCATCAGAGTTTCTACCCTTAGCCCCCACGTCAATGTATGTGAAACAATAATCGTGATCAACACAAGCTAGTAACACAATACTAAATGTATTTTTGTAGTTAAAAAAGTCTGATCCTGTGCCAGGGGGACATTTTATATTTATATGCTTCCCATCAATGGCACTAATACAGTTGGGAAAATTCCATCTTATAAAAAATTCCTCTTCGTATTTTATTCGTCCTCTTCAGATCTTGGAACCTGTAAAATAATTAAATAAATTTACGTTTTTAGAATGACACTTCCCTGGCATCACAAGATATCGTTTTTGAATACATTGATAATAATACAGAAAATACAGAAAATTTGACAAATTCATTTATTCAAGTCCTCGACGAAACTCCATCAACAATACCTAAAAAAAGAACGAAAAAATCGTCTGATTACATAGGATCGGCCTTTAATAAACTGGACAATATTGAAAAAAGAGCAAGACTAGAAAAAACAGATGATGATTTGGACAATTTTGGAAAATATGTTGCGTCTTCATTGCGAATATTAGATACCAAAAATAGCATACACGCTCAAGACGAAATACAAAAGATATTATCAAAATATAAACTACGGGATCTTCAAGAAGGACAAAACTCTACTCCAATGCCAGAATCCCCGTATTCGAAACAAAGCTGTGAAGACACATGGTGGAACTTGTAATTCTTTTTAATGTTTTGATTACTACTTCCCTAATTCCTTTGCCATGCCGAAAATATATGATTCTATTCTAAATAAAAACAGATTCTTTTCATATGTACCTTTATAAAATCTTCTAATGCAGAGCAAATAGCTTCAAGGACATCAACCAAGAAAGTACTTATACACTTAGGTACTCTAAATAATTGTGACAGTGTACCTAATGAATCTCCAGTTGCCAAATATTTTAATGCTATTTCTAGTTTCGTTCGAGCAGGAATAGCATTACGCATTGCTGTGTTTTGCCTTTGTATAGAAGAGCCAACTTTATCTAACAAATAGTAAAACTGGGTTCTGTTCACACGGAACATGTCCTTAAAGTCATCTTCATTTTCTGTTTGTAGTTCTACACAAAGATTATTAGATGCTCCGAGAACCTCTCTTCTTTCTATCCATTTTTTGATCCAACACTTTTTCTTACGACGTTTTCTCAATATTTCTTGCCTCAGAAGAGCAGCAACGATTAACACACCCTCACTCACTGCACTCATGTTTGCAAATGAAGAGAGAATCCAGTTGAATACAAGAATTGCTTTTATGTGCTGTTTACGCCAAGAAAAGTTTTGAAGCCTATCCTTTAATGTGTTTTAATATAAAATAATCCTGTGATCTTTTATCTTTATTCTTGTAATAACCAGAATGAAAGGCATTCAAATCGCTTATTGTGAGAGAGGTACACTGATATTTTTTTTTATGTGTACAGGTAGGTTTTTCTGGTAGGTAATTTTTTTGCCGAATATCTGAAATGAAAGTTGCACATGAACCAATTCGCATCCGTAGGTACATAAAAATCTCCTCAAAACTTGGGGATCGGCTCACATAAATGAATTGGACATTTCGAATAGATATTATAGTTTATCAAAAGTCGAATAAAAAAAAACAAAGAAACAACAGATTCAACTTAAAAAAATTAAATATTTTGAAATCAATGATCAAAACTACTTATACTAGTATCTACTTACCTCTCTGATTTCCGCAGGTTTCTCTTCCATTGTTCTGGATTTTCTGCCGTTTCCGAGCTTTACTTTTATCTACAACGATCGGGGATGTGTCCATCTTCATAATTAAGGCACTTCAACTTCGAAATTAATGGGCCTTTCTCTACTAACTGGAAACTTGTCTATTGACAGCTGTCCGAACCCTATTTTTCTAGAAAATTAAACATGTAATGTATTAAGTTGATAGATAGTTATAATATAAATACATATAAACAAGAAACCATTGTAATTTTCCCTTATTTTTCGAATTATAGGCAATTTTGTAAAAAAATGCGGCAGAGGACTGTTTTGCCACCCAGAGGACTGTTTTTTCCACCCAGAGAACAGTTTATGTCAATGTTTATATGAAAAAAAAATAACACAATATCAATTATTAAATGAGATCAAATAAATTCTTTTCTTTATTGAATACTGTATCACATACAGAATTTAAATACTTATATTGATCAGGAACAAATTGTGAGTTTAGCTCTCTAAGTAACGAATTAAAATAATTATAATCAAAATTAAGCTTAGGTACTAAGAATCAGCCTTGTTTATTTATCAATGCAGCCTTATTTCTCAAAAACAGGTACAGGTATATTAAAATAATAAAACATTCGTTTCCCTTTTAGGGCAATATCTGGGTTTGGCAACTTCTTTAATATTTGGTCAAAAGACACATCAGAAACATCATTTTCATCGACTCTGAATGTGTGTCCTTTGTCATCACAAATTTTTAAGAAGGTTACTGTTAGTTCGCCTTCTTCCGTGTCTATCTTATTGACTACTGCAGCATAACAATATTCAGTGTTTCTTACTAGAAATTTAACCAAGACGTAATCACCGATGGTATAATTCTGTTGGTTGATTGAACTAGGTCCAGCCAGTGCAGCGTCGTCGTCGGTCTCCATTGTGAAATCCTGTGAGTTGTCCATGTTTTCACTTTCAGTGTCTGTGTAAATATCATCTACGTTAAGTTTTATCTTGTTTTTGTACTGTAACACTCCTAAATTGAAATGCTGGCACTCATCTTCACAAGTGCAACTTAAACTTTTCATTATGAGTTTAGCGGCACTTGGAGCTGATTCCAGAGGACTTCTGAATATTTCAGCCTTTACTTGATGTATTTTTAGAGTGCCATTAAAGCTTTTTAAATTAACTGTTTCATTTTGAAGGTCGTCTGTCAATTCTTGGATGGCTTTATCGTCGATTGTGAACAGGGTAATTGCGGAACATCTTCGTTGAATGGCCTCTACAAATGATTCCAAGCTATCAATATCACCTCCTGTAGCGACGACGGCATCAGCGGTTCTCTTGCAGGTCGCTCCAATGCCATCAAGGGCCCCTTTGCCATGTCCACTCTCTGAATAGTTCCACGTAAACTTCTTCACATTTAAAATCTCTTGTTGAAGCCTTGATGCCAGGATGTAAAACATCGTTTTATTTCTGTATTGAGCTACGGGTCCATCGCTGACGAAGTGGATGCTTTTTATGTTAGGTGGGAGAGTTTTAAAGATTGGCCGCAAATGTGCCCAAATAGCAGCTGGTGAATGTGTGAGATTTTTGGAAACGGTACAATAAGACTTGATAGAGTTTTTGGTATACACTACCACAGTATGAAGACTTAGCTGAAGTCTCGACCCTCCAAAATGAAATGCTTGTATTTCTTGACCGTATTTGAAACAATAATTTTCTGAAAAATCCATATGTATGATAGCGTCTTCGTCGGTAAGGTTTTGTTTTTAATATAATTCTCTCGTGTTGATAATAGGCTTCTAAATCCTCGTGCAGCTCTTCTATTAATTCTCGAGGGCGAACCGTGAACGTTTTCTTTAGGTATTTGGTAACTGTTCGAGCATTCTTGGTCTTGGGGTCGTTGTAAGTTTGTTTCTCGGATATCCATTTTTTAAATTCAATAGGCTTCCTGTCATCAAACTCCCTGTAGTCAGGATTCTTGTCAATACAGCGTTGGCAGAATCGCGACAAACATAGCTCGTCATAGCGATTACAACATGTCTTTTCAAGCAGTGCAGTGTGACTATTGTAAGTCAAAATTCTTCGCCTGTGCAATGCTGACAGTTTCAGATCGATGTTCGCGTGCTTTATGCAGAGGCACGTGTCACGGTCGTTTACATTTGGTGTTACAACCCAGAAAGGACGTAGACGACAAAACGTTGTGTAGCTTATTTTAAAATGTTCAGCTTGAAACTTCTTGTATAAATTTGCAAATGCTATCCGATAGATATATTTTCTGTTTTTTAACCCCTTTTCTGGTCAGGCATTCTCGTTTTCCTGCGCCAAGTCTGCTGTTGTCATCATTTTCATAGAAAGTTCGTACGGTATTTATGCAATCAGATGAAATTCTGTCTTTACGAGTCCGAAGCTTGGGTACTAAAACTGATTACTGATTGACACGCTGACTTCTGAATTGTTTTACAAGATATAGCACTATCTTTGCTTCGCCATAACTTGTACTTGTGTATTAGTTTACCGGACACGACTTTTCCGAATATTTGTTTTTCTTTACAGGTTTTTAAATTAGCGTAGTTTTCTTTCAGCTGTGTATTCAAAACTTCACCGAATAGCGCCTTTTTGACTACTTCTCTGCGAGTTTCTGGCGAATCACACATTTTGGTAATTTTAGTGTTAGGTGTGTCTACATTTTTCTTTGTCTTAGCTTTTTCCAAACGTTCTAATCTCTTCCTATACTTCTCGGATTTTTTTTGTAATACTCGATCTTTTTGTCTTTATCCTTTATAATTTTGTCACGTTTCTTTCTAGCATTACGCTTTCTCGCATTACTTGCATCACTTCGTGGAGTGGTCATAGGTAGTACTGATGGAGAGACAGGTCTTTGAGGAGAAGGTGAACCCTCGGATTCGGGTGTATTTTGTCGTACAAAATTATTTGTAATTTCTTTCAAAGCTTTTTTTTTGCGCGATAGGTAGCACAGTGCTTTCTCCATTTTTTAGTCACAGCTTTGTGTTCACGTCGAGTCATATCTTTAACTGGCTTTCTTGTACCTTTTTCCTTTTTTCTTTGGTAGTTTCGTCGTTCTTTTTCCTTCAATTGCTCTCTTTTTACAGGGTCATTTTTTAGCCGTTGATATCTTAATCTTTCTGCAATTCGTTTCTGCTCTTTTATTTCTTCTTTGGTTTTAGGTTTTTTTGGTGCCATTGCGGCAATACTAAAACAATAAAACATACTTTCAAAAATTAAAAAAACCGTAAGGGTTTAAAAACAGGTAGTTACTAGTTAGTTAGTTTTTACTAGTTAGTTTTTTTTGCTGGCAACACTGCCCCAGTGACATGTCAAATTTGTACTCCGTATTTTAAAATTTAATTTAAATAGTATTTAAGTGTAATTAATGTGTAATTGTTTGTATAACCATAATATAATTGCATAAATCGTCAGGTTTATCGTTTTCGTGGTAAAATATCTTGTAAAACACGAGTTTTTGGTGCCAACCGGTTGTCACCGGTAACGAACAGCTGACGTTTGAACTACGGAATTTCACGGGGAGTATTATTTACTTATATTTTTATTTATAATAACACACTCGTTAATTTAAGTTATAACACGATCGTACAAGTTTTATCTTTTCAATTTACTTCACTTAACACTAGCGTGTTGTGTCGAAATAGTTTTGTTTACATTGTAGAAAACAAATCATCGACATTTTATTTCATAATTTGATTCATTTTAACTTATCCCGATAATATTATACTGCTCAACAACGCTTCTTGTCTTTATTTTGAATTGTTATATTGGTCATTATTTGATAAAAATTCTGTTAAACCAGACTTTCACATTCTAATCAACTTACCCACATTAAGTAAAAGTAATATCATAAGGCAATGAAAAGCTAGAAAATTCAATAATTATTAGCTTTTCAAGCCAAGTCAGCAGTCCACCTCATTTCCCTATTGAACTGCACTTTCTTGTTTTAATTTTTTCCCCATTCTTTTCCAACTTTTCTTTATTTTGTCATCTTCTTGATTCTCACTGTTTCTTTTCTTTTTCTATTTACAGTAACTTATTCTGAAATCATGCCTACGATGACCCGTAAGGCAACAGCCCAGGATATGCAGCTTAAATTGGAAAATGCCCTCCAGGAGCTCAAAGAATCCAAACTCCAGTGCCAGCAAATTTTGCAGGAGAATGAGGAGAGTGAGAGGGAAATAAAGAATATAATCTTTAAAAATACAAGCCTTAAGCAAGAGTTGGTAGGCCTTAGTCAGCAATACCAGGATGTTGTTGATGAACGCGACCAACTGCGAGCGGTCACGGATGGTTTCAAAAACTGTAGCGACTTATATGAGGAGGCTTTGTGTAAGGTTAGGGATCTTGAGGATGAATTAGTTCATGCTAATGGTCTTATTCTTAAATTGCAGAAGGAAAAGGAATGTACTCAGACTGAGAAGACTAACCGTTTATATGATGAATTAATAAATTCAAAATATAACCCTCATGCCTTAGTAACAATTGATCTTACAGAAGATTCCATACTAAAAGACAGTAATACTTACAAACTTAGTCAAAATAAAATTAAAAAATATGCTAAACTCAATAAAATAATTAAAAAATGTAAAAACCACAAGAAGCAACAAAAACACTGTTCCAAAAATATTCAACTGCGGAAAGAACGTGTTAACTTAATTAATCAATTAAATAATTATCAGATTAAGTTGGAAGACAGTATAAATATTTATCAAATTGACACTCAGCGCTTGCAGTCTGAAATACAGACGCTTGATAACTCCCTAAAGTCATTATATAACAAATATGTATGCTCAAAGAACCAAATAAAGGAACATATTCTGGCTACAAATGAGCTGGTGGACAAAGTAGACTCTCTTACTCTAAGAAACCATAAATGCACTTGCCAGACAGAATCTAAACCAGCTGGCCTCAAACTTGTGGTAACAGAGAGCTCATCCCAGCCCATCAGTGCTCAGGACTGTATTCCCGACCAGGTACCCCACATTCAACATGAATTAACTCAAGGGGTAGATTCAGAAAATTGTAATTTTTCCTCTCATAGCAGTAGGGTTTATCAATCAATTATATTTTCAGATAGCATCGGAAGAGGATTAGGGCAATTAATTAGTAAAAAACTCCCTTTTCCTTCTCAAAATTATTGCACACCTCAAGCTTCCTACCATCACATAATGTCATTAGTAAATGAGCAAGTATATGATCCCAACGCTATTCTAACTGTATTTGTGGGTAATAGCTTAAATGTGAAGAAAGATGATATCACCAATAATATCACTGAACTGTTGAAGATAAATTGTAAAAAGATTATTTTGTGTGCTTTTCCTTACTTTGAGCACTTATCAAACAGACAAAATAAGTACATACATATGCTAAATATGCATATGCATTTTTTAGTTACGCACCATAGTAATAAGTTTTTATAATATTATCTTATTCTTTTAAATGTTTGTCCTGTATTTTTGTTTATTTGGTGTACAATAAAGATTATAATAAATAAATAAATATATTTTGACATCAACAATGTTGTTGATAAACTTTTTTCGACCAGGTATACTGTATACCTACCTATTGTTTTAAGACGTCAAATAGCGAAGCTATTAGAATTTAATATTTACTCAGACATAAATAGTATGTCGACGTACCCGGTAGTTAGTCCAACCATTAGTAGTAGTACTAATGATTTAAACTAGTTAATAAGACAACAGTTGGTACTGTTACCAGTTTATATCAACTTAATACAGTATCGTCTAGCATTCAAGCTACAGGGGGTAAGCAAAAATCCTTTAATTTGTTTCTTCAAAACATTCAGGGTTTTTCTTCGAAACAATTAGAAATCGAATTATTTTTGGAAAAAACTAAGTTTGACATCATTTGTTTTACTGAGGTTAAAGGATTTTGAAATGCTAATTAATTATGATAACTGGTCAACACATTTTAAGGTTTTGTTAATCCATGAAATGAGTTGTGCTAATTGCGAAAAAATACCTCTAAACATACATTTTGATGTAAGTTTTAAGGTCGAGTTAGCTCGCGTTTTTTGTGGAATCAAATAAAAATCTTTTGAATTAAGATAACATTTTATTCATAAATCACTTAATATAAAATTTAAAAATGAGTTAATATATTGCTTTTCCGTTTA
The DNA here is from genome assembly GCA_929112965.1 of Mythimna albipuncta. Classification (NCBI taxonomy): domain Eukaryota; kingdom Metazoa; phylum Arthropoda; class Insecta; order Lepidoptera; family Noctuidae; genus Mythimna; species Mythimna albipuncta. The sequence continues at coordinate 16,714,018 of OV815979.1, read as the reverse complement.
TAAATAATATCTACAGCCTCTCTCTTCAACGTCCAGCAGTAGTCTGCTAACATAGCAGGACTCCATTTGCCCTGGTATCGCCGTTCCATGCCTGAAATATCCTGGTGAAAACGTTCACCATGTTCGTCGCTAACATCTCCCATATTTTCAGGACAAAAATCCAAATGTGAGTCGAGAATATGTATTTTGAGGGACATTTTGCAACAATGATTGGATCATATTCTTAACCAGGTTTTCATAGTCTTCAGATTTTTTTTAAAGAAAAAGAAATTTTGAAAAACTTTTATCATGGATGTCCAGGCCTGTTTTTCCTTGCTATTCAATGTGCTTTCAAAAGTTTTGTCATTCATTAATTCTTTTATTTGAGGTCCTATGAAAATTCCTTACCACAACTCGAGCATATTACATGCGGAACCCAGGGCTTGTCTTGATTTTTCACTGGTATTCCGAAATAAAGTTCGTAAGAACGACAGATTCTGGGACTGAAGTTTTCGCTCGTATTTTTTGTAGTGAATTTACCACACACGTAACAAAAATTGTTAGGATTGCTTTCACAGGAACGAGGCATATCAAAAATATAAATTCACAAAGTTTTAGTTCAAACTTCACAATAAAAACTAAAAACAAAATTTGTTTGATACACTTAAGACGTTGCTGTATGTTACAGTGCTATTACCACGTCATACACTAATTGTATTTTCACGGTGTTTGATAGCGAATGCCAGCGCAATCTTAACGTTCTTTATGATGTATTAATCTAGTAAAGTAAAGCCGTGCTATAATAACGAACAAGTCGAAACTTGCGAGAGTGCGGCGAACGCAATACAAGATTAAACTTGCATAGCTCGATAACTCGAGCTAAGACACTTGTAATATTATAATTAATGATTAGTATTTACCAAGTACTGCCTATTTTTGTATTTCATCATTCATGGGCAAAACCATTGTTAACCATTGTTATCATGTGGGCAGTTGTTTTAACCGCAAGTCAATGTTACGTGGGGGTTCACTAATCCTTATTAAAAATAGTATTAAATTTAAAACTCGTAAAGATATAGTTGCACTGTCCGTTGAACATAGCATTGAAGTGTCGTGTGTTGAGCTGGATAGGCATATCATAGTGTGCGTTTACAGGCCCCCTAATTATCAAAATTACTCTATTTTTGAGTCAGTCATGGAAGATGTTATGGCTAAACTTTCAACTGGTAATAAACCAGTAATTATCTGCGGAGACTTTAATGTTAATATTTTAGAAAATAATTCAGATAGCAGTAGATTGTTAAATCTTTTCAAATCATTTTTTTTTTTTTTTTTTTATTATTGATAGGCTCGCGTTTGACCACTATCTCACCTGATGGTAAGTGATGATGTGGCCGACGATGGAGCACGCTTGCCTAGAAGTAACCTATTCACTCTCGACTTAAAGACCCCTAGGTTGTGGCTATCAGGAAACACGGACTCCGGCAGGGAATTCCACTCTTATAATTCCACTCATTTAATTTATCAAATGTGTTTATTGAACCAACTCGAACAACGACAACTACTGCTACATGTATCGATAATGTTTTTTGTTGCTGCAAGTATTTAGAAAAAGCCATTGTAAATTATCTGCCTTCTGATCATAGTAAGTAGTAGTGTGTAGTAGTAGTGTGTCGATAAAAATGTCGATGAAATTTTGTCATCATGGATAGTGATAGCGGTATTTTATATTTATTTTATAATTATTTCTGCATGATAACTTTGTTATTTCTAAAGCTCTAACATGAATTTATAGTTTTATTTTTTCTATAAAAAAAATTATTATATAAGTACTAATGTGGTATATTTTTTTCTCTTTTTGTTTTTTAGCATGTCTAACTAGAGAGTAAATGAGCAGCCTCCTGCGGACTTCCTGGACTTGTTGTACGATCAGGAAGATCCGGACGTTGAAGAGGAGAGCGGCGATGAACAGGATGAGTTCATCGACGATGAGGTCGTAATGTTTGCCTTAGTATTACTACTATAATAATTTGTGAGCTATATTTTTTTTCATGTCTTGCATCACTGTTCATCACCGGAACGCATGGGAAGCTTTCCACAAGTGGTATTGCGTTTATTGTGGTTTGCGGTAATTTATTATTTATGGGTGGCGGTGTATTTGCATGTTTTTTTTTTTTTGTATGTTTAGGACGAAGCTGATGATGATGGGACCCCTCAGCATCCCCTGTCACCGGAGGCTACTCTCCTCTCACGTCGCCAGAGCGCCCTGCAAGGAGGCTGCCGCAAACGGTAATACTTTTTTTCTTGTGTTCGATTTGCAATATTTCTGTATTTATTACAGTGGGATTTCAATAATTTTAACGATTGAATATTTTAGGATGATTGGTCGCCACGCCCTTCAGCGTCCCGGGAAAGGTCACGATCCTTAATATTTATCAATCTGCCGCCGCAATTGTAAGTTTTTGTCTACTGATATTAATAAAAAATAAATTTAAATCTTCCGTATCTTACCGATATGGACGTACATAAAATAAATTTAGTAAAAGTATTTATGTTTAGTGTACTGGCACCTGAGCACGGCAGGGTGTTGCAGATTTTTGGGGAGAATGGCCAACCGCTGGACGCTGGGGTTGGCGACATCGACCATGAAGAGGTGGTCGTGGAGGTCGACGTGGGCGATTTTTGACCTCGGATGCCCACGATTTGTATGTGGGATACATACAAATCACTGAGGAACGTGAGATGAATGATAGTGAAAGAAATGAATATTTGCAATCACGCGAGCGAAACCACTGGCAGCAACTAGTTGTAAATAAAATAAAATGTTTCATGTGTTTGTATTTTTAATTTTCTCCGATCACGCGAGCGAAGCCACTGCGCAGCAACTAGTTGTAAATAAAATACTTATATTTTAATGTAATTCCACTGGAGCAAACCCTACAGCCGGAAGATATAGACTATTTAGTGGAAATTTTTGATAGTCACTTTAAATCGAAAAGGGGAGGATAATCATCCACGGGTGTAAGTATATTTTAATGTAATTCCACTGGAGCAAACCCTACAGCCGGAAGATATCGACGATTTTGTGGAAAGAACAATGGGCGGTTTTTTCCCAAGTGTTATAACATTTTCCTACCTATATCATATGAAAGATCTCAATTAGTGTTGTTTTTTTGTATGGGCGTAACTCTGTATCTAGTGCAGGGAATCTGTTATAGTGGTTTCATTTATTTAATAAAACATTAAAGAAAAACTTAATCAATTAGTATTTTAGTGACGAAAGGGCTGAAACTATTTTAAAAATCAAGTGGAAAACCACACGGGCGACTGTGCGCCTACTCTAACCCAACACCCTCCGCCCACCGCGCGCCACACGCTGCCATATTGTAAGCGCAGGAGCAGCGAACGATATTTTATGAGACAGCGCTATACGTTAGAAAGAGACGATTACCGGTGCCCGCAAATGTTATTGTTTAGCGAGCGCTATATGCACATTCAGTTTTTGGTAGCTGTGCTGCACTTCCGTGTTTTAAATTGTTACTCCCCTGTTTATTTATTGTCGACTTACGCATTGTTAAAGGACTTCTGGTGTTTATACATTTGCAACTATCAACTTCGGCTTGTTTTATGGACTTGATTTGTTATTGATTGGCAGGGTGATTGCAAACTTTTTAAAGAATCAAAAGAGTGATATCTATTTTATAGAAACTGCTAGGGATTTTAGATGTGTGGGAAAATCGGAAAATTATTTTGGAGGGACCAATGCCGCTCGTGTCTTTTTGATATATGAATCTTCAATGTATTCAAATTTGAAAAAGCCAAATAACAATGCATGTACTTCGACAGTGTTGGATTGCGATTTTGTCGAATATTATTATTATTATTATTATATTATTGTACAAGACTATCTGATAACCGGAGAAGATGTTAAAGAGTTTGTAATTTATTTGGTAAATTGTGACATTTATCAAAAATACAAAAAGGAATATAAAGTTTTGCAAATTAAACTATCCATAGATAAAACTTGCAGCATCATGTATAAATTTGTTAAATTTAATAAAGAAACAAAACTGTTTGAATTTGATAAAATGAAACCATCCAAAAATATCAATCAATTGGAAAGTGGTGATTTTACATTAAAATGTGAAAATGCCGAGGTAAATAAATTCATGTCAAAGGTGTATACCACTTTTAAAGATGAGCATGTTAATATATTTTTGGAAACTCACACTGGTCAATATTTTGGTAATCACTTTCCAGTTGGTGGTTATATGGAAACTAAAAAATTGAAGGATGTAGGTAAACATGCAGTTAATATAGATTGTGAACACGAATTTGTAAAATATGAACAAAACGATAGGGCGGGAGATGAGGCAGTGACAGTTAAAACTATATGTTCAAAATGTAACATTAATGCTCGTGATGCGAAAAATAAAAAAATTATAAAATGTGAAGAGATTAAAAAATTATCTAATAATGTTAAAAAAATGTTGAATATAGATGAAAATGTTAATTTGAATGGAATGTGTAGATTGTTGTTGGAATGTTGTTAAATAAAATTGTTTTCATTTTTCCACTTTTTTATTATCCTCTAACATCTCTTTGTATATAATGTCCATTTCTTTACTATTGGCAGTTCTAAAATGAATATCGATACCATCTATTGGATGTTTTTCAAAGTATTTCATTTTTGCCTTGTTAAGGAGCATGGAAAATTCAAAGGCGCTTTTATTTTCACCACCAAAGATTGGTCAAAACCAATCTTTGGTGGTGATACATCTCGTTTGGATCGATGATGCTCAGTATCAGACATTAGAATGTTTAATTTTTTTGACAAAATTATCGGTGTATCATCATCATTAATGGTTATATATTTTTTGAATAGATAATTGAGAGCATCGAGAATTGTACATTTTGTTGATGTTACTTGTAACTTTTCAATATCAAATGGTATTTTAAAAATCTTATTATTTTGATTTTTATAATTTTCAATTAGATTGATTGTGCTTCCATTCATGCAGACATATTCAAACATTTTATCGTTATTGTGTATTTTTGTTGCACTAAAACTTCCGATTGGGCAATCAAATGACATGTCTGACACAACATAGACTTTGTTGTTTTTCCCCAAAACAATCCAATTGAAGGGCTGTATCATTATCAGACGATCGCATGTATCTGTTGTTGATCTATCGTAAATTAAAAAGTAGCTGGTGTGGAATTGCGTCAAATTACTGGCACTCTGTACCAAATTTGCAATTTTTTGACCCAAATTTAGACCTTTTAGTTGATAAATAGAATATATAACAATTGCTATACATATAATCATAATAATTGTATTGATCATCATAATGAAACGCAATTTTAGTTAAAAAAAAAAGACTAAAGAAAATGTCCCGTTAAAAGTGAGGAAATTAAATGATGATGCACCTTCAACAATAGTTGATACTGGTGATTATGAAATGGAAAAAAAAGAATCTTATAATGTCTTGTCATAATATAATTAAACATCAAAAACAATTTCTCTCGGACAATTATTCTAATGAATGTATGCAGGTTTTAAACTGTATCGATGGTAAAATTTACAATATAGATAAATGTAAATTGACGTGGAACAATTTAAAGCAATTTGAAGAAGTTGGTCATACAATGTCACTGAGTTTTAATTACAATTATAATCTCAAGTTAATTTTGGATTTTGATTATAAAGGAGAGGATGATGATGATGATGTTGATGTTGGATCTTCGGCAATGATTGTTTTTGCTAGAATGTTGAGGGAATATCTAAGTGTTGAATTTCCACAAATTGAAGAATTGAATGACGAAAAAATATGATTGTAATGAGGAGAAACAATAATATTCAATTTATTTCAATGTTGATGTAAGTTGTTGTTTGTATAATGTGATTATAAATCAAATTATTGCTTTTGAAAATGAAAAAATTATAAAATTGATAGAATTGCAAATTTACCATTACCATTTTCTGCAAAGATGGACGATTCTGAATATAAAATTATAACAGGCGTTGAAGACGATTGGTCTTTTACGGATGATGGGGAATTTTACGATTTTGAAGAATATACTCAAAGTGAAAAGTCAAATTTGGAAAAGAGGTTAGTTATGGAATTTTTAATTCAATCCATGCAAGAATCAAGTGAGGTATTGATAAATGAATACAGTAAATAGTTGTTCAGTTAGTGATTTAGCAAGTTATACGCTACCGATTTCTGATTTTCAACAAAAAATTGAAGATTTTGATGTTGATTTGGACTACGAACTATCGCAATTTGATTTAAAAGAGTATTATCAAGAATGTTACACACTATCGAATAGTGATGCTAAACAAGTATTTGACGTTGATCTCGATGATATCAGTATCAGTATCAATCGCACGGACCAAAAATCATCATCGATGGCAGATTTTATCCGACAGTGAAGATGATCAGATTCTCATGTTACCAACCTCACGAAATACAGAAGTATGGTTCAATCCGTTGGGTAAGCAACCAAGCATTATTCCATATACTGAATGTCCTGGGCTTAAGCCATTTTCATTGCGATCCAGCATGAGTTCAGCTAAACCAGCAGAATTTAATTCATTGCTAGTATCTGATAGGATATTCAAGTACATAGCCGAAGAAACAAACCGCTTTGCTTTGCAAACCTTGAACAAAAGTGCAACAAAATCATACCGAATGCAGAAAGGCATTTTAATTTGGACGGGGATAGTGAAACTACCCTAACTATCTTTGTACTGGAGCACTAACCAATATTATGAACAGCAATTTGTAAGTCCATTATGAGCCGATATCGACTTGAACTCATTTTGAGGATGTTGCACTTTGCCTATAATGAAATAAACCACAATAAGGACGACCGCTTGTTAGATTTTTTTTTATTATTATGGGTAGGCTCGCGTTTGACCACAATCTCACCTGATGGTAAGCGATGATGTGGCCGACGATGGAGCACGCTATAAAATCACGCTAGATATGCTGAATGCTAATATTAAATGTCATTATACACCTAATCAAGAAATGTGTGTTGACGAAAGTCTAATTCCATCGTGGCCGCGTTATTTTTAGGCAATACAATAAAAATAAGCGACACAAATATTGAATAAAACTTTTTAAGCTGTGCTCAAACCCAGGATACACTGTAAAAGTACAAGTTTATGCTGGCAGAAATTATGATAATGTGAATACTACACCGACTAATGTGATCCTCGCCTTATGTGACGATTATCCAAATAAAGGACATAAGGTTTGCACGGATAATTTGTATACCAGTTTGGTTCTGGCACGAAAACCACTAGCAGGACAAACTCACCTCATAGGCACACTTAGAAAAAATAGACGAGGTTTACCTCAAACAGTTGTCCAAACCAAACTGAAGACAGAAGAATTCTCAGCTCAAGAAAATGACGACGGAATAACTATTATGAAATGGAAAGACAAGCGGCATGTCCCGCTGCAGTCTACTAAGTACTCCGTAAGTTTCAGAAGAATAACTAAAAATGGAAAAGAAAAAATTAAACCGAAGATTGTGGTAGATTATTATCATGCAGCAGTTGATCTGTCGGACCAAATGTCCTCTTACACGACCCCTCTTCGGAAGACAACGAAATGGCCCAAAAGATTGGCGATGGAGTTATTACTGAATACTTATTATAATTTATTTTAAATAAATTAACAACCAAAAAGCTCTCTTTCGTCCAGTTTAGAACCGCGTTGGTTGACTACCTCGTGCATACAGGAGTCCCGGAACCTAGTGCCTCCGCTAGACCTAGGCGATTAAAGCATGAATTGAAGAAATGGCAAGGGTTGGCCTCTGCCTGTCGTAAATATTGTGTTAGGTGTTATAAAGAAAACTGTGCCCAATTTGGAAGAGTTCATGCTCAAAATAAAACCAAAAGAGTGGTAACATACAGCTAAGATTTCCCGAATGAGCCACACTATTGTATCAGCTGTTTCAATTTAGTCCACAGTGATTGAGTTTAAACGTGTTTGAACATGATGATTGATGTAGATTTGATTTATTATGTTGCCAATGCCAACTTAAATATGAATAAAAGCAATTAAAACATTTACCTACCTATAAGTTTCATTTACAAAAAAAAACAAATATTTTTGTAATCACTCTTTTGTTTTCGAAACTTCCGTAAACCTAATATTTCTCAAAACGTAAGTAAAAGTATCGATGCCATCACTACAGTTATAATTTACCAGGCCTTGACAACCATACTACACACAGTTAAACATCAGAAACGTGGCTGAAGACGAAAAATCGCGCTTTCAAAACAAGCATATTCCGTCAGCCACAAATGGGTGACACGGCTCAATTGGTTTGGAAAATGTCAGCCATCAGCCACATATGTTAGGATAGATAAGATATTTTCATAGTTCATAAGTAGCACGTAAACTAGGTATATAAATGTACTAATAATAGAGGGTCATCGAATTGTCTTCAGTTGTCAAGATTCGACATCAGTGACTCTTGGAGTAGCTCACTCCATGTCGTTTACTTAACCCTCATCCTCCCACATCGCAAGCATTCGGCTGCGATGTGGGAGGATGAGGAGTCTCATGGAACGCAACAGTGACAAAGATCATTTGCTGTTTGGTGACTCGTAAGATAACGGTAAACCATTAACATACTGAAACTTGTTTTGTTTTAGGTCCAAGACGACAACGTCGCAGGATTTTGCAGGCCACAAGAAGAGCCCAGGGGGCCTAGACAACGTTACATTTTCATCAACGATAACGAAATTCGATATCTCCGAAATGTATGGAACTGACATAAGCTTTCGAAATGTCACGTGATCGATCGCTAATTGCTAGACAACGTCACACTGCGTTACGAAACGACAACGAACTTCGATCAACATAAACGATATTCTCATACAATGCTTAGACAAGTGGCACTTTCGACAGTCGAATTCGCTGAGATTTCGAAATTCTGTTTCGACAGTTAAACGAAGTCTTGGACCCTGTAGAAAAGCAAATCAACATGGCCGCTTTTAGTCAGCTGGTGGTGTTATTTGTATCAAGTGTGCTTGTTTCTTGTCTTTTGTTGTTGTTTTCTAATAAAAATGCTTACATTGTATTTACTACGGGCGGCTATCTATCAGAAAAGATCAACTACTGGCAAAAAATGGAAAGAGTGGAAAATATGGCAGAGTCAGAGATTCATGGAGAATTTTTGATTGAACAAGAGCCTTTGCCGGTAGCTTTGTAACGATTTGCGTGTTCGCACTTCAACACAACATACAACAAAAGTTTTCAAAGTACAATAGATTTGATGTTACCTATCAAAAATGGGAAATATTGAAAATTAAGCAATAGTTGAAAAGTTAAGGAATAATAATGATTAACATACATGGCTATTCAATTGTTACCTTTTTCCATTTTTCTGACGTTTTATTAACCAATCCAGTTTAATATTGTTACCAACTCACGCTACTAACGCAGGACGCTCAAATTTCACTTCGCCCTTGAGGTCCGCTAGACGCAAGGATTACGTCATTGTTTACATTAAGCATATTCAAGTGATATGAATTGTATCAAGTTCATGGTCACGTAGCGTTTTTTCGAATCAACACTTCGTTCCGACTTCGACTTAGCGATATGTTGGTCGATGTGACGTTGTCTACCATTTTAGAGTCGACATCGCTAAAGCGAAATCGAACTTCGAAGCGACTTCGACACGGAGCGAATGCCTCTTGTCTAGGCCCCCAGGCGTCACCACCATCTCAGCGACGCGCTATGGGACCAACCGGTATTTTTCATCTGAAAAAATCGATAACTCTGAACTTCAGAAAGAAACAGTTGTTAGCGAAGCTGTAGATTCCGATGCCTCTGAAAACGAACCGTGTCAGACAGGTAGGAAATCGAAAAATGAATATCTAATTATGTAATCGTATTCTTATTGTAGTGTCTATTTCAAGCGTTGAACGGGTTTTATTCAAATAGATATTTTTGCTTCTTTATAGATCAACGGTTTCCATCACCAATTTGATGATATTTTATTTTGTATATAAAACTTGTCTCCTGATGGAGAATGGACCGAGGAGACGTCGATTCAAAATAATTTCCCATTTACTGGGGTTTCGGAAATAAGACCCTCGGAGGCATCCTCAAAAGGGCCAGTAGAATATTTTAAACAAATTTTTGAAGAGAATTTCATGACCAGCCTAGCAGAGAACACCAATATTCATGCCCAAATTTTAATAAAAAAAAACCACAGAAACCAAACAGCCGTTTAACGAGATGTAAAAATACCAATTTAACTGAATAAAATGTAATTTATAGTATTTTTTTATGGGCACTGCTAGGCTGAGTTAAATAGCCGATTATTGGAAAAAGAAGTATATGTCCAGGAACAGATTTTTATATATATTGAGATGTGTCTTTTTAATACAACATATGAAAACAAAATTGATTATTTATTGAATTATTTCAATGATAGGATGAAAAATTTACTATACCCAGAAAGGGAGTTGAGTAGTGACGAGTTAATGGTTGGTTATAGAGGGCGAGTCGTATTTCGGCAAAATTTTAAAAATAAACGACATATATATGGTCTAAAATCCTCGGCGGATCCTAAAGGATTCGTCCATAAAATACACTTTTACAAAGGCTCGCAGGATGTTGAAGTTGGTGGTAACGGCCATATGAACAAAGTAGTCATGATACTATTAAAAGACTACTTGAATAAAGGCCATTCCATTTACATGGATAATTTTTATAAGTGTCCAGTTAGCGTAAACATTGTTGTCAAAAAAAAAAAACATACTGCACTGGCACTTTAGCTGCTAAAAGAAAAAACAATCCAAAAGCTGTAATTATTAAAAAACTTTTAAAAGGTGGTAGTATTCATTGGTATAAAGCCAAGTATTCACTGAGCAACAATTGTGTATAAACTGTTTCAGAAACATATAATTTTGTTTCTGTAAACACTACGTGTTTATCGGTATGTTTCGGTGCTCCGCACTTGCGGCGGAGAACATAGAAACAAATCAGTTGCGCAACAGGTGCATGCGAGTGTGGACGCGTTTTACATTTGTTTATAAACATGGCTGTAGTGTGGAACGATGAAACTGTCTTTAAATTGATAGAACTGTTTGAGAAAAACGAATATTATCGGATTGCTTAACAAAGGTCTACAAAAATAAAATCAAAAAGAATGACGCCAGGGAAGAAATTTCGAATGCTTTGGCAATTATATACAATAAATAAACCACTTAAACCAAATAGCCGCTTAACAAAATGGAAAAATACTAATGTTACTGAAATGTGGTCATTTTTAGGTGCCAATATTAATGCCCAAATTTTAATAAATAAACCGCAGAAACGTAACAGCCGTTTAACGGGATAGAAAAATATCAATTTAAATGAATAAAATGTAATTTATAGTATTTTTTTTTTAAATGGGCATCGTTAGACCAGTGGCGTGCCCGCCATACAAGCCAAAAAGCCAGGCTTGCCCTACCAAAACCTCACCTAATTCATAGAACACGACCAATCAATTATCATTTTAGTAAGCCAGGCATACCTTACTAAAATGCTCGATAGAAGAATCAATATCAAACCCGAACTATTTAAAAGTTCGCGCGCTTAATTCTTATCAAAATAACACAAAGTGTGCCACACTTACTACACATCGCGATTGTTCGCGCGCAGAGTTTCGCATTTACATATAGCTATCTCGCTTACACGCGCCGGCTTTTACCGGGCTTTCAAATACTATCTCTGTCTCTTTCGCACCTATGGCGACGTGCCGTATAACGAGTTAGGACCTTTTGCGTCTACAAATCGATCAGTATGGAAGATTTAAGCCGGGCATTCGTATGAAGTTGCTCGCGTATGCGTGACCTTGTCACCTTGCCAACTCTGCAGTGTTGCCGTTTTAGCGACGTTGTGAGATCTTGGAGATTTTTAACGAGTTTGGAAACTTTTTTTAAGATTTAGCAACAATAAAAACTAGCGACTTTTTAAAACAACGAAATTAAATATTCAAACAATATATTAAAAATAAAAAATTTACGACATTTTGCTAGATTTTTCATATACCTGGCGACTTTTTATTGCCTAAATGACAACACTGCAACTCTGTTTGCAACTCACTTCAGTTTTATTTGCTTGAGTGGAAAATAGATGTTTTGATTTTTTGCTGTTTGTTGTTTTTTGTTTTCTTAGATTTTCTCAGTGATGCAATTGTTTTGGTGACTTACCTACAACAATGGAGGCAATTGTACCTTGTGAGGATTTAAAATGCTTTCTAGTTTTGATTGGCGTAGATAAGGTAAAATCTTTAAACTTTGCTCAGAAAAAACAGTTAATTACTCAGAAAAAACAGTTAATTTCTTAAAACCGACGCCTAATCTGTGTATTTCTCAGACTAGTAAATCGCATAAACGAAAATTTAATAGATCGGTGTATAAAACTAGTTGGATTGTTGGCTGTTCGCACACTAATAAGTTGTATTGCTGGTGCTGCATATTTTTTTCTTTTTTTGAAATCGATTAAAATTTTATTGGGCTTGCCTTATTTTGAAACCCTAGGCACGCCACTGCGCTAGACTGAGTAAAATAGCCGATTACTGGAAAATAATTATCTCGTAAAAAACATTAATAAGTATAGGTTCAAGGACAGATTTTTATTAATATTGAGATGTCTCTTTTTTAATACATGTGGAAACAAAATTGATTATTTACTAAATTATTTCAATGATAGGATGAAAAATTTACTATAACCAGAAAGGGAGATGAGTATTGACGAGTCAATGGTTGGTTTTAGAGAGCGAGACGCATTTCGGCAAAATTTTAAAAATAAACGAAATAAATATGGTCTAAAATCCTCGGCGGATCCTAAAGGATTCGTCCATAAAATATAAAGGCTCGCAGGATGTTGAAGTTGGTGGTAAAGGCCATGTGAACAAAGTAGTCATGATACTATTAAAAGACTACTTGAATAAAGGCATCCATTTACATGGATAATTTTTATAATAGTGTCTAGAAACATTGTTGTCAAAAAAAAAATACTGCACTGGCACTTTAGCTGCTAAAAGAAAAAACAATCCAAAAGCTGTAATTATTAAAAAACTTTTAAAAGGTGGTAGTATTCATAGGTATAATGGCAAAGGTGTTTGTGTCTGTAAAAGGAAATATAAGAGAGATGTGCTCACTATTTCCACTGAGCATTCACACCAGTTCATGCCAGTGGAACATAGGCGTGGTCGTGTTATAACAAGCCAATAATAAATTTATGAAAGGCGTTGACAGGCACGACCAAATGTTAGCATATTACCCAAGTGAGCACAAGTCAATGAGATAGTATAAAAAATCGGCGTTCACGTTCTGCAGATGATGCTAGTCAATTCCTTTTTTTGTTCCAAAAAGGTACAACTTTTTTTGTTCCAAAAAGGTACAAGCAGTACTATGTCCCTAGAGTCATATAGGGAAAAGTAATGCTTGAATTTATTCCCGATAATAATGGATGTCTTAAAAGGCGCAAATGTGTCTAGATTGTGATGTTGGTCTCTGTCTGCCATGTTATGGTCCACACCACGAAGAAATGCCTATGAGAAGTAATACCCGAACACCATATAAACTATAGATACGTAAAAGCGGAAACGGTGCCGAACCAAAGACGACTCACGGGTAAAATGAGCGAAACGGAAAAATTAAATATCGCACAAGAAAACGAACGAATACGCGAATTTTGTTGAATTTGCATGTTGCGCGCCAGTCGATATCAGTCTGTCTCCGATTCGCGACGTCGATGGTTTGTGTATTTGAAGTCATGGCTGAAGATCTCGTGTACGAAGTGACCGTGCCTGAGGATATCGGTCCTTTCTTCAACCCTACTGCGCCCCCGCCCCCCGTGGAGGTCGATGAACCTATTCCGGTGTTACTCGAACCCGGTGTTGAACGTGAACCCCTCGTCGAGCTGCAGAACGTCGAACCCGTCCCAGAGCCGCCACCCGTCCCGGAGCCTCGACCCGGACCGTCTACTGGATCGGCGGAGCCCCTCACCCCTGTGCCCAACCCCTCCATGCACGACAGCGAGATTGACATCTTCGACGAAGAGGTGACTGCCGATCGTCTTCGTGTGTTCTACGAGGACTTGCGAGCTTGTCCTACGTACTGGGTCAAGCGTGTGACCTTTTACTCGCCGCGTCGTACGTGTTATCATCTGTGTGGTCGTTGTGCCGGCCGGTCTGTGTATTGTGTTAATACCTTTTTGTATTATGATTGTGTGTCGTTTCACCGCGACTGCTACCGCGATGGTTATTTTTGTACTTATTGCGATGCGAAATTGTATACTATTGTATTATACATCCCCGTCTCTTCTGTAGCTGAGCGGTGGGTGTTGCGCTTGCTTGTCTTTCTGTGTAATCTATAATTTCTAATTTTAGCCTTAGTCTATCGTATGTATTGTTTCTGTCGTCCTCGTTTAAGCCGCGTCCAGACGAGTATAACGTGTAATGTAACACGAATTCTAAGTGTGGACGGCACTACGAGCATTACATGTAACGCTCGCGCGGCGCTCGGGGTTGATCCATCGGCTGTCGGTTTTTCGCGCGAACACAAAGACGCTCGCAGTGCTCGTTTGGACGGCGTTCGTGACGGTTGTGTCGTATGTACGTTCATGATGTGGAGTGACGAACAATCGCTTGAACTTATAAGTTTGTATCAAGAAAAACCTGTTATTTGGGATCCAAAAAACCCGCAATACTATAAAAAAAAATCTGAAACACGATGCTTGGAGTGATATTGCTCATTCATTGGAAAGAGATGTAGAAGAATGCAAAAACAAAATGATTAGTTTGCTTGCTTCACATCGAAGAGAAAAAGGAAAAGTAAAGAAGAGCCATAGTTCCGGAAAAGGTATGTTTTATTATTTATAAATTTCTTTCTTATAAGTACGATACAACATAAATACTTCAGAAGGTATTCTGTTGAGGGGTCGCATAATATCGCGGCATGTATCGGGTAGAATCTATTACTCGTATATTTTGATAAAAAATAGAGCAGAAACAGCGAGAAATGCAATCGCCCATTACTATTGCTTATGTTTAACGGGAAAAAGAACAGTAGGTACTTGTGCTCACATAATGAGTATCATTTGGTACCTTGGCTGGGCTAGACACCAGCCAAGCATATTGTTACCCGCGACATTTTTAGATGAAGTTATCATAGATAATAATCACTATTAAAAGTACCTGTAAACGATTTGCATATGTTTAAGCTGTACTCTAACGTAAGGGTTATAATCCTTTATAATATAAATAACAAAGGAAATAATAAAATTAGCAGAATTGTATTATTTCCTTCGTTATTTACATATTTTCAACTGTGCAGTTGTTAATAACGGCAAAAAAATTACTACTGCCTATGATTACTGTACAATTATTATAAATGTAATAATTATGTTTACATGTAACGCAAAGTGTAATAAAGTAAGATTAAAGCATTATTTGAATCAAAAACCTTTTTTTCACTTGAAACCCAGTAACTTTGGACCTGCACGCAATTACAGTAAAAACATAGCATGTTGATCATAAAAAAGCTTAATTGAACATGTTTATACTAGTCGCAACTTGTTACAAGGGTTGGGACACAGCTCCTACAATAATGCCCATTGTCCTTAAACATAAATAAGTATATTTCCTGGGACAGATTTTTAAGTATATTGAGATGTGTCTTTTTTAATACAACATATGAAAACAAAATTGATTATTTATTGATTATTTCAATGATAGGATGAAAAATTTACTATACCCAGAAAGGGAGTTGAGTATTGACGAGTTAATGGTTGGTTAAAGAGGGCGAGTCGCATTTCGGCAAAATTTAAAAAATAAACGACATATATATGGTCTAAAATCCACTTATATAAAGGTTAGCAGGATGTTGAAGTTTGTGGTAACGGCCATATGAACAAAGTAGTCATGATACTATTAAAAGATTACTTGAATAAAGGCCATTCCATTTACATGGATAATTTTTATAATAGTGTTCAGTTAGCGTACAATTTGTTGTAAAAAAAAAAACATACTGCACTGGCACTTTAGCTGCTAAAAGAAAAAAACAATCCAAAAGCTGTAATAATTAAAAAACTTTTAAAATGTGGTAGTATTCATTGGTATAAAGCCAAGTATTCACTGAGCAACAATTGTGTATAAACTGTTTCAGAAACATATAATTTTGTTTCTGTAAACACTACGTGTTTATCGGTATGCTTCGGTGCTCCGCACTTGCGGCGGAGAACACAGAAACAAATCAGTTGCGCAACAGGTGCATGCGAGTGTGGACGCGTCTTACATTTGTTTATAAACATGGCTGTTGTGTGGAACGATGAAACTGTCTTTAAATTGATAGAACTGTCTGAGAAAAACGAATACTATCGGATTGCTTAACAAAGGTCTACAAAAATAAAATCAAAAAGAATGACGCCAGGGAAAAAATTTCGAATGCTTTGGCAATTATATACAATAAATAAACCACTTAAACCAAATAGCCGCTTAACAAAATGGAAAAATACTAATGTTACTGAAATGTGGTCATTTTTAGGTGCCAATATTAATGCCCAAATTTTAATAAATAAACCGCAGAAACGTAACAGCCGTTTAACGAGATGGAAAAATACCAATTTAAATGAATAAAATGTAATTTATAGTATTTTTTTTTAAATGGGCACCGCTAGACTGAGTAAACTAGCCGATTACTGGAAAAGAATTATCTCGTAAAATTTAACATTAATAAGTATAGGTTCAAGGACAGATTTTTATTAATATTGAGATGTCTCTTTTTTAATACATGTGGAAACAAAATTGATTATTTACTAAATTATTTCAATGATAGGATGAAAAATTTACTATACCCAGAAAGGGAGATGAGTATTGACGAGTCAATGGTTGGTTATAGAGGGCGAGTCGTATTTCGGCAAAATTTAAAAAATAAACGACATAAATATGGTCTAAAATCCTCGGCGGATCCTAAAGGATTCGTCCATAAAATATAAAGGCTCGCAGGATGTTGAAGTTGGTGGTAAAGGCCATGTGAACAAAGTAGTCATGATGTTATTAAAAGATTACTTGAATAAAGGCATCCATTTACATGGATAATTTTTATAATAGTGTCTAGTTAGCAGAAACATTGTTGTCAAAAAAAAATACTGCACTGGCACTTTAGCTGCTAACAGAAAAAACAATCCAAAAGCTGTAATTATTAAAAAACTTTTAAAAGGTGGTAGTATTCATAGGTATAATGGCAAAGGTATTTGTGTCTGTAAAAGGAAAGATAAGAGAGATGTGCTCACTATTTCCACTGAGCATTCACCCCAGTTCATGCCAGTGGAACATAAGCGTGGTCGTGTTATAAACAAGCCAATAATAAATTTATGAAAGGCGTTGACAGGCACGACCAAATGTTAGCATATTACCCAAGTGAGCACAAGTCAATGAGATAGTATAAAAAATCGGCATTCACGTTCTGCAGATGATGCTAGTCAATTCCTTTTTTTGTTCCAAAAAGGTACAAGCAATACACTATGTCCCTAGAGTCATATAGGGAAAAGTAATGCTTGAATTTATTCCCAATAATAATGGATGTCTTAAAAGGCGCAAATGTGTCTAGATTGTGATGTTGGTCTCTGTCTGCCTATTATGGTCCACACCACGAAGAAATGCCTATGAGAAGTAATACCCGAACACCATATAAACTATAGATACGTAAAAGCGGAAACGGTGCCGAACCAAAGACGACTCACGGGTAAAATGAGCGAAACGGAAAAATTAAATATCGCACAAGAAAACGAACGAATACGCGAATTTTGTTGAATTTGCATGTTGCGCGCCAGTCGATATCATATCAGTCTGTCTCCGATTCGCGACGTAGATGGTTTGTGTATTTGAAGTCATGGCTGAAGATCTCGTGTACGAAGTGACCGTGCCTGAGGATATCGGTCCTTTCTTCAACCCTACTGCGCCCCCGCCCACCGTGGAGGTCGATGAACCTATTCCGGTGTTACTCGACCCCGGTGTTGAACGTGAACCCCTCGTCGAGCTGCAGAACGTCGAACCCGTCCCGGAGCCGCCACCCGGACCGTCTACTGGATCGGCGGAGCCCCTCACCCCTGTGCCCAACCCCTCCATGCACGACAGCGAGATTGACATCTTCGACGAAGAGGTGACTGCCGATCGTCTTCGTGTGTTCTACGAGGACTTGCGAGCTTGTCCTACGTACTGGGTCAAGCGTGTGACCTTTTACTCGCCGCGTCGTACGTGTTATCATCTGTGTGGTCGTTGTGCCGGCCGGTCTGTGTATTGTGTTAATAACTTTTTGTATTATGATTGTGTGTCGTTTCACCGCGACTGCTACCGCGATGGTTATTTTTGTACTTTTTGCGATGCGAAATTGTATACTATTGTATTGTTACGCCACTAAACGTGAACACGCCATATCTCCCGAAATAACGAGTGGCACGTAATAATTAAAACGCATTGCTGTTCGAAAGGTCTAGAGTAGTTGTGCTTAGACAGACTTGGAAAAATCTCGAAACATCCACAACATACCTACAAATAGTAGTAGGCATATATCTAACCGATAAGGGAAATTGTATTCTCCGACGTTAACAATAGAGTCGAAATTCGCATGAACGTGACTCTTATTATTACGAGAAATAAAAATGATTTATGACTTCGAGAAGCGATTCAATTGTTCTGGAATTCTGGATAGATCCGGGGACGTCGGTATCTAGAATTTTCTTGGCTCCGCATATAAATACGGGCCCCCGGCCGGAAGCGAGTCAGTTGTGATTTCGACTGCGATCAAGAGCGAACTACCCTAGTACTTGAAGTGATTTTACTGAACGACTAAAGCGATAGTGTAACGGTACTCTAGTGTTAATTGCGATTCGGATTATTGTTGACTGGACTAATTTGTTATTGTTTGTGGTAAATAAACTTCTCTCGTCAGTAAATCGGCATTTGATTACTAACGTACGTAACAGTATTATAAATCCCCGTCTCTTCTGTAGCTGAGCGGTGGGTGTTGCGCTTGCTTGTGTCTTTCTGTGTAATCTATCATTTCTAATTTTAGCCTTAGTCTGTCGTATGTATTGTTTCTGTCGTCCTCGTTTAAGCCGGGTCCAGACGAGTGTAACGTGTAATGTAACACGAATTCTACGTGTGGACGGCACTACGAGCATTACATGTAACGCTCGCGCGGCGCTCGGGGTTGATCCATCGGCTGTCGGTTTTTCGCGCGAACACAAAGACGCTCGCAGTGCTCGTTTGGACGGCGTTCGTGACGGTTGTGTCGTATGTACGTTCATTATGTGGAGTGACGAACAATCGCTTGAACTTATTAGTTTTTATCAAGAAAAACCTGTTATTTGGGATCCAAAAAAACCCGCAATACTATAAAAAAATCTAAAACACGATGCTTGGATTGATAGTGCTCATTCATTGGAAAGAGATATAGAAGAATGCAAAAACAAAATGATTAGTTTGCTTGCTTCACATCGAAGAGAAAAAGGAAAAGTAAAGAAGAACCATAGTTCCGGAAAAGGTATGTTTTATTATAAATTTCTGTTGCTTCACATATTACACACTTTTATTTATTAATTTAGTTTTTACTTAGGTATTATCACTTACTTGCTATTAGTACAATTATTACTTCTATTGTATACCCACTATATTACTATATTCTACTATATTTTACTATACATATATGTACTATATTCTATTGTATTGTTTATTTATTGTAATTTATTTTACAGGTGGGGATGAAACGTATAAAAGTACATGGTTTGCTTACGAGGCGCTGGCATTTTTAGGAGATCGAAATAATCCAAGGAAACGACGCAACACAGAGGTAACTGCATTGAACTAGTTTCCTTCGACTTGATAAAAAAAACTTAACAATATGTATTCTGCCAAGAAACTGTACCCTCGTTCATAAAATAGTCATTAAACTCATCCCTAATTTGTTTTGCCGTTGAGGCAGCTCTTCTAGGTACATTATTCAATGGAAGTAAAGATGACATTTCACAATCTCTCCGCCAACTACCTTCACATAATCTTCCGTTTTGGTCGCTGTCAAGTGAGCCAGGGGGTGCATACAAGTTTTTAGATGAATCCGTGTTTCTCAAAAAATTATGCAAGTGTGCGATAGCCATGACTATAGTCTCCACGGTTTTGGGCTGAAGGAGCATAGGTTTTTGTAGAACTCTGAACACAGATGCTGTGATACCAAATACATTTTCTACAATCCTGCGAGCTCTGCTTAACCGGTAATTAAAAATTCTTCGCGGCGATCCCTTGGGGTATTCTCCTGGATAGGGTTTCATTATATTGTTTTGTAAAGGGAAGGCAGAGTCTCCTACAAAAACATATGGTACTACTTTGTTTCTACCTTGCAGTGCTTCAGGTGCAGGCAATCTTAACGAATTATTTTCTAG
This sequence comes from Mythimna albipuncta, assembly GCA_929112965.1. Classification (NCBI taxonomy): domain Eukaryota; kingdom Metazoa; phylum Arthropoda; class Insecta; order Lepidoptera; family Noctuidae; genus Mythimna; species Mythimna albipuncta. Next base: position 16,693,574 of record OV815979.1, on the reverse strand, counting down.
TTTTTTATATAATTTAGTTTCTTTAAAAATTCCACCATCTGAAATGCGGCCTTGACATCCGACATCCAGAAATTTATAATTATATTCCGCGTCTACTGAAGCAAACATCACTATACTTACTGAAATTCGATTTGTAGTTACGATATTCTGTGCCACTATGTACCGGAGCCTCGAGAATGACATGTTTACCGTCCATGGCTCCGGCACAATGGGGAAAATTCCACAATTCATCAAATCTGTTTGAGATCTGGATCCATTCTGACTCTGTTTTTGGCAGCTGAAACAATGAATTTCTTTTTAATTACAGATTACAAATGAACCAGAACAGAGTGCATCTACAAGTGTAGAAAATGATAACAGTTCAGAATTTAAATCACCAACTGGTCAGGCCCCCAAAATAAAGAAATCAGACGAAAATAAAAAAATGGGTATGCTTTCGGAGGCTCTTGGCCTGCTTAAGAGTGCTGCTTCTAGTCCTACTCCTGAACCCCGAAACAATAATCCAAACAATTTTGACAGTGAAACCCTTTTCTTTTCAAATTTTATATGCAGCAAGATGCAACAATATAACAGAAGTACTAAAAATGCCGTGCAGCGAGCAATAATGGACGTAATATTCAAAGCCGATGAAGGATGCACTAATTTTTCTCAACATTATTATCCATCGGCATTCAATTACAGTGTGTATACAACAGGCTCGGTTCCTTCATCAAGATACTGGCAATGAACCACCTTCTTCGTCTAATCGTTCAGAACTTACTTCAGGGTATTCAACTGGTCAGAATCAGACAAGTTGCCCTACTGCTCCATATGCTTCACCTGTTCCCTCAGAATTATCTCAAACTTCATATGAAGATGTAGATTTTGTGAATGACCTGATTTGAAAAGAATAAATTTTGTACTATATGATTTGAAGATACAATTTGATTTAACTTTCTAATTTTAATTTTGGAATAATTTTAATTTTGCTTACCCTACTTAATTTGTTATTTTAATAAATAAATAAAAATATGTAAAACTCACCTTAATGTTTTCTTTCAATGATTTTATAATCGCTTCACAAACTTCTGGTACAATGCAAGACATTGACTGTTTTGAAATTCTGAAGGTGTATTGAAGGCTTGTAAATGAATCTCCTGTTGCCAAAAATCTTAGTGTTAGAGCCAGTCTATCTTGCGGCGAAATTGCAGATCTCATTATAGTGTCTTGTATTGATATTTTAGGCGCAATGATTGTTAACAAATATTCGAAGTCAGTAGGCGACATCCGGGTAAAGTTTTTATATTGACCGCTTATATGTTGAGATTTTAGTTCCACAAGTAAAGAAGATCTTCTTTTATACAAATAAGTTTTCCACCATCGACGCTTCCGACTTTTGCGGTCTTCAGTTAGTAAATACATGAAAATAAAAGCCGCACCAGCTATCACGACCTTCCTATTCGGCAGGTTCGTAGCAACTGAGTGGAAACAGCTTTTGAAATATTTTCGCGTTCACAATTCGCTTTGAGTTCGTGTGCCGTCCACACTGTTGATGCTAAATTACACGTAATCTTACATTACACGTTACACTCGTCTGGACCCGGCTTAAAGCCGAAAGCTAAAAGCTTAAAGGCGAATGACATCATGTTAAGAGAAGATAAATGTATTTACGGTACAACTAAAGTTCAATTTCTAGGACACGAGTTATCTGACGAAGGGATTCGACCATTAGACAAATATTAATCGGCCATAAAAAATTTCAGAACCCCAATCAATATTTCGGAGCTACAAAGCTTTTTAGGGCTCATAAACTATATTGGTAAGTGGATTCCCAATATGGCGACCCTCACAGAACCATTGAAGCAATTGCTTCGCCAAGGATCAGCCACAAATGCTGATATTAGGGATTCTTGGGGGAAAAGTCAACAAACAGCCTTTTGTGCTTTAACCCCTCGCGCGCCGATTGTACATACGGTTGTACAACTTGAAAAATGCTCCAAGCGCCGATTGTACATACGTCTGTACAATATGGACCGGCCGACATTGGTCGCTCTATATCTGACGTTTATTTGCTCGTGGCAACACGTTTTACGCATATTTATACTAAATAGTTCATTCACTCACTATTTTAATATTTTTTTATGGTAACAACGCTATTTAGAACGAAATAAATAAAAAAAAACAAAACCGTCCGTCATTTCAAATTTTGGCGGCGCTGTGACGCGGTAACGTTAAATTTGTGTTGTGCTTACGCGAAGCTAATAAAATGAATTCTCGGAGAAAAAGGTAAGTTATCTTATAAAAATTTATATAGGATTACTGAGAAATAAATGTAGATTCTGTATTGAGTAATTGTTTTTCGAAAAGTAATGAATATATCAGTGAAAAAGTAACGAAACTTTAGAATACGCAATTTGTTTGCACTATGGCGATCAAATTACGACATGGTTTTTGTGACAAATATTCTTATAAATAGTTTTAAATTCTCATAAGTAGCTAGCTTATTTACCTATGAACATAGTTTAGCTACTATATAGTAATAATATTGCGTATTGATATCGTAATCGTAGTTCAAAGAGTAAAATTCGTTGAAATTGGCGCCAAAATGGCAGCAGTCGCAAAAAGTACTAACAGCAAAAAAAAACGATTTTTTTTTTATGTTGGTTGTTATTTTATTATTACGTAAACATATTCTTAGCGGTCATATCTATGAATTTTTTACGTAGGATTTATGATTTTATGCCATTTTTTTTTTGTTATATTTAATAATTTTTAAATTAATTCGGTTATGTGGTCGGATTAGTTGATTGTACAAGTAGTGATAAAGTTTAATAATATTTTAGATTCGCGCAATACGTAATGGGAGGGCGGTCGAGGAGCGTTACCCCCGTGATGGGAGGTGAACGTGGTCCCGACCGCCAGAGCGCGGCTCGGCGGGCCCTATTATTGGATCTGGTTCACGACAACCCGGCGCGTGAACCAGAAAACTCCATGTCTCCACCGCCATGGTGAGTGTTTTTTCTATACCTACTACTTTACACACTTTGTTTATTTAGTTTCAGTGGAGTAATTTGTATTTCTTACTATTTTAGTTCCTACGCGTTCCCAGTTAAGGTGACACCTGGGGGGTCGGTCAATGTGTGCGGCGACGCCATTGTCGTTGAGAAGACCCCAGGTGGCCACGTGCACATCGGGCAGGCCAGAAAGTCCAGGCAACCCAGCCTGGACTTACCTCTCTGGTAAGTAAACTCTTCTTCATTGAGTATCTTCGTAGTACTTGTTAAAATATGGTTATATTTTTTTTATGGTTATATTTTCTCACAATTCCCATGTGGCGGAACGCGTAGAGGCATTAGACATGTCTGACGACGAAGCGGAGGAGCTATTACAGCTGGACCCTGGGCATCTACGGCGGTGGATGCGGGACCTGCCGGGAGTCAGCGACACGCCGGGAGCCAGCAGCAGCAACACGGTTGGTCCAGCTCCTCTCGCGCCTAGCAATATCTCAGAGGTGACTGTCGCCGCTGAAATTGATGTTCGTCCATCAACTTCGGCTGTGACAGCATCTACACAGATGTTGCCTAGGCGTGATGGTAGTGACCTTGACAGCGAATTTGATGACGAGTTCGATGCCCCGGTCATACCAGATGCCAGGAGAAATATTCCTGACATCGAGGAGTTGGAAGAACCGTTACAGGCTTTGGTAAGCGAGATTGATACGGGGATGGATGATGCCGTCGATTGCCTATTGGGTACGTCGGCTAGTTTCACGTGGGTAGCGGACTTTGATTCGTTCAGGGGTGTTCGTGAGGAATTCTCAGGTCCTACCCCTGGGCCAATCACAGACTACGATACGCCCTATGATGCTTTTACCGATATTTGGGATAAAGATATCATAGGGTTGATCGCCACGGAAACTAATCGATATGCCCAACAGACAATCGAGTCAATGCGCATCGCAGGGACTTTGAAACCATCATCTCGCCTTTATTCGTGGACTGACACAAATACAGACGAGATAATGATTTTTTTCGCGGTGTTGATGTATATGGCTATCGACCCGCGGACATCGGTAAATGAATATTGGACATCAAACGAAGTTCTCCAATTACCGGGGTTCAAGAGTTTGATGTCCTATAATCGTTACACTTTGTTGAATAAGTTTCTTCATTTTGTAGACAATGACGCTGTCGAGAGTCAGTCATTGTCACAAACTGGGGTTGCTTCTTCAGCAAAGCTATCGACTAAGCTGGGTAAGGTGGCACCTATTATTCAACATCTCGAAAAAAAATTCAAATCCCTGTATAACCTAGGGCCTGACATTAGCATCGATGAGTCTTTGACCTTATTCAAGGGCCGCTTGACCTGGGCCCAAACAATAAGGTCAAAGGCTGCGCGATTTGGAATCAAGTCATATGAACTATTTGAGTCCCGCACTGGTTATATGGCTAAATTCCAAATCTACACGGGCAAGGATGACAGTTCCGGTGGTGATCCATCACTTGGTGTCAATTTGGGGGGGAAGAGCACGAAAGTGGTCCTTGAGCTGTTGCAAGGTCTTGGACGTCGGGGGCATTGTGTGGTGATGGATAATTTTTACAATTGTCCATCATTAGCACGATACCTCAAGAGTTTGGGCTTTGATTGCTTAGGGACCCTTTGTGCAAACCGTCGAAACGTCCCTAGTGACATTGCGAAGGTACCGAAGAAAGTGAGTAAGGGGACTATTATAGCTCGCCATTCTGGAGACGTATCCATCATTGCATGGATGGACTCCAAGATGGTGAATATAATATCCACTTATCACGGACCCGATACCTACCATGGAACTAAGGCTGGTAAACCACTTTTGAAACCAGTTTGTGTGAAAGATTATAACACGACCATGGGGGGTATTGATCTCAAAGATCAAAAACTCTCCATGTATCTGTTAGAGCGAAAGAGAGGCGTGAAATGGTATATGAAAATTTTTAAAAGATTACTGAATGTTAGTGTACACAATGCGCTTGTGATGTACCAAAGTTCACTGACTCGACGCGATAAATTGCCTGTGACGCATCGTGAGTTTCGCTTTGCGCTTACTGAATCACTAGTTAAACGGCATCGCCCCTGTTTAGTAGAGGTCAGCCAAGCAATAAGTGTACACATGAGGCTGAGGCGAGATATTGTGCACGAGCCAGAGGGTTTGGGAACTGCGAATAGAAGTAGATGTGTGATTTGTAATCGACAGAAGATAACCAAATTAGTTCGTACTAAATGCGTCCAGTGTGACGTATATCTATGTTTTGCGGACTGCTGGAGAATTTGGCATTCTGTTGCAGTGCTTCTAGGCGTAGATATACGTGGGTGTAAACGGAAGCGTTGAGTGTGAACCTTTTTGGGGTGTGGATGTGGGTTATGAGTGTGTTTGAATGTGGTGGTGATCCGGAGCCCTCGATTGAGGGGCCCGTTTCGACGGGACGCCTAACCGTTTATCATATCTCGCTTACTGCTGCTTTGGTTGTTGCTGACGGGGACGTCACCGCTTTTTTGGGCAATAGCGTATTAGCTTCTCTGGTGATATTTTACGGGATGAATATCAGTCTGGGTTTGTGCATTGTGAATGATATCTTACGGGACAGATATCAGTCTTAGTTTGTGCATTGTGAAATAATATACATATTTGTAAATAAAACCCACGATACAGGTCAAAACCTTAGTACACTTATTAGCTGTTACAATAAAATAATTCTTCACAATTATATTCATAAATGTCCGAATAAATTTGCTATTTGTACTTCAGTCTGCGTTTATGCATTATTGTCAAATCATATTATATTTGTAAATAAAACTCATGATACAGGTCAAAACCTCAGTATGCTTATTAGTTGTTACAATAAAATGTACCTATTTTATTACTTCACAATTATATTCATAAATGTCCGAATAAATTTGCTATTCGTGCTTTAGTCTTGCGTTTGTGCATTGTGAAATCATAATATTTGTAAATAAAACCCACGATACAGGTCAAACCCTTCCTATCTTGATTCTTTACAATTATATTCCATAAATGTCTGAACACATTTGATATTTTTGCTTTAGTCTGCGTTTGTGCATTCTGAAATTACATATCTATACTTATAATAAATCTGTAGAGAGGTAAATTCTGTACATAAAATATATTTAAAAAATAACTATCAAGGGGTGGTTAGGGATCGCTACTGATGCTAAAAATGCAATCAGTAAAATTTTTGTCTGTCTGTCTGTCTGTCTGTCTGTCTGTATATTCGTTATGGAAACAAAAACTACTCGACGGATTTCAACGAAATTTGGCACAATTATTCTTCATACTCTTGGGCAGGTTATAGTATACTTTTCATTACGCTACGATCAATAGGAGCAGAGCAGTGAAGGGAAATATTGGGAAAACGGGAGAAGATACTCCATTTTTTAAGCTTCCGTCGCGTGTGCAGGCTTATAGGTTAAAGCTACATAGAAATCATGTATGACGGAAATATTCGCCCTAAAATTATATAAAAAATATTCCTCGACAGCATATGTCTATCTTTTATGGTTGACTCACAATAACACGTGAAACTCCCGATAGCTTGGCAATTCGGAGATTTCTGATTGTATTTGTCTACTCTAACGTTTACAACACTATCACTCATCCCTAATTAAAAAAAGTTAACATTATTACCTATTCAATAAAAAAAGAATCATGTAAATCGGTGTAGAAACACCAAAGTTATACATGAAATAATAAGTCATCGCGCGTGAATACAGAGTCATGCTATAAGGATTATTTTTGTGTATCGGTTGCCGCGCTCGACGCGCGTCGTGGCGGGAGGTATAAAAAGGCGGGGGGTCCGCGCTCGAGCGTCATTCAATATTTGGCTGTTGATGCGAATAGACGTTCAGACTGTTCGACCTTATTGACAACCAATAATTGTTATTTGCAAACCGTGCTTATCAGCACGACTTTTAGTCTTTGAATAATTTATTTTTAGATTTGTTTTGTTGTTATTTTATATAATAGGTATTATGGTAGTGTTTAAATATATTATTAGTTTTAGGTATAAGAGGTTTTGGTAGTGATTAATTAAATTAATAGTTTATTTTCGTAATTATTATATTAGTTATTTTGGTAGTGTTTAATTGTATTAATAGTTTATTTTCGTAATTGGTAGTGTTTAATTATATTAATAGTTTATTTTCGTAATTATTATATTAGTTATTTTGGTAGTGTTTAATTGTATTAATAGTTTATTTTCGTAATTGGTAGTGTTTAATTATATTAATAGTTTATTTTCGTAATTATTATATTAGTTATTTTGGTAGTGTTTAATTGTATTAATAGTTTATTTTCGTAATTGGTAGTGTTTAATTATATTAATAGTTTATTTTCGTAATTATTACATAATTACTATATATAATTGTAAGTGTAAGGTAGCTTCAGTTACCGTCGATTAAAAATACACAATGCCACCTAAAAAACGACCATCTTTATCTCGAAATTCGAGAGATGCTAAAAGGATGAGAAATGCGCGTTCTCAAGAATCGGCAGAGGAAAGAGCACATCGGTTAAACTCTATGAGAGTTAGTGCCTCAACCTCTCGAGCCAATGAAAGCTCTCCAGAGAGAGAGATGCGATTAGCAGCTGACAGAGCGAGACGAGCTACATCACGGGCGTCTCAAAGCTCTTCTCAACGAGAGCTGAGGCTTACCATTGACCGAGAACAACATGTGTTATCCCGAGATGCTGAAACTGCGTCACAACGAGAATTGCGTCTCACTGCTGACCGCGAACGGCATACATTATCTCGCGAGTCAGAAACCTTCACTGACAGGGAATTACGTCTCACTGCTGACCGCGAACGGCATACACTATCTCGCGAGTCAGAAACCTACACTGAGTGGGAATTGCGTCTCACTGCTGACCGCGAACGTCATATATTGTCTCGCGAGTCAGAAACCTACACTGAGAGGGAATTGCGTCTCACAGCTGACCGCGAACGTCATATTTTATCTCGAGAATCTGAAACTTTAACTCAATATGAAGACCGTTTGACAAATGATAGGGTGCACCATAATGTTATTCGATCTCTCGAAGACGCACATGAGCATGAACAACGACTAGAGTCGGTACGCGAATATTATAATTCTTTGAGACAAGAACGATCAGTAAGTTTGTCTAATGAAAGATTAAGAATCGAAAATATTCGGTCTCTTGAAACGGATGAACAGCGAGAGGCCCGTCTTACTGCAGACAGATTTCGACATAGCCTTAATAACTTAGATGTACACATAGAAGATCAATCTAGAAATTCGGTGGTTTGGTCCGACAAATATAAAAGTGGGTTTGCTTATAACCTCACAATTGATTACGGATCATCTTCTGTAATAGGCGATATGAACGTGGTATGTCGTTTTTGTAATGCTGCAAAGTGGAGTAAGGAGTCAGCTGGTTTCTGTTGTTCTACAGGTAAAATAAATTTGCCTTCATTCGAAGACCCACCGGAACCTTTGAAATCACTACTTTTAGGGGAACATATACAATCTAAACAGTTTTTAGATAATATTCGCACTTATAATAGTGCATTTCAAATGACATCCTTTGGCGCTCAACAAATCTCAGAAGGTCATTTCATGCCTACTTTTAAGATACAAGGTCAGGTTTACCATTTGATAGGATCCCTTTTGCCTGAAAACCAACCTAAGTTTCTTCAAATATATTTTGTATCCGACTACAACGAACAGTCGAATATAAGAAATCAATATTTCCCGAATTTAAATACTGAACTCATATCACAACTTCAGAACATGTTGCATCAGGTTAATTCGTATGTATGCAGTTTTAAATCGGCATTAGAAGCTCTTCCTCGAGATGATGATAACAATTATAAAATTGTTATAAATGCCGATAGGCGTCCAACTCAGGAACACCCTGGGCGTTATAATGCTCCATCCACGAATGAAGTTGCTGTGGTATTGGTCGACCAGGAATGTGATAGGCGTGATATCGTTATCCGTTCCAGAGATAATCGTTTGCAACGTATTTATGAAACCCACAGGGCTTACGACAGTTTGCAATATCCTTTGATATACTGTCGAGGGGAAGATGGTTATAATTTTGCTTTATACCAAACTGATCCGCGTACAGGCGCACCTAATTATAATAAAAAGATTTCATGCCTTCAATTTTACTGTTACCACTTGCAAGTAAGACGGAATAGGTTTGTATACTTTCAACGTTTTCGTGGCTTATTCAATCAGTTTATTGTAGACATGTACGCAAAAATTGAAACCGAAAGATTAGTTTATATACGATCTAATCAAAGGCAGCTGCGCGCTGAAGAATACGTGCACCTTCGCGACGCCATGCAGCAAGATAACGATACGGTGAATATGGGTCGTTTAGTTATTTTGCCCTCTTCTTTTACTGGTGGTCCACGATACATGCACGAACGTACTCAAGATGCTTTTTGTTACGTAAGAAAATATGGACGTCCCGACTTATTTATTACTGTAACTACCAATCCTAAGTGGGATGAAATTACTCGGGAGCTTCTTGAGGGTCAAGCACCGCATGACCGCCATGATATCATAGCAAGAGTTTTTCATTTAAAATTAAAATCAATGATAGATCTACTTACCAAAGATAACATTTTTGGAGAAGTATTGTGTTATATGTATAGTATTGAATGGCAAAAACGCGGCTTACCTCACGCACATATCCTGCTTTGGTTAAAAGATAAGGTTCGACCTAATGATGTAGACAGTTTAATCAGTGCTGAAATTCCAAGTCCGATTGCAGATCCCGTGTTATACGACATTGTTAAAACTCATATGATACATGGTCCATGTGGTGCATTTAACGGGAATTCTCCTTGCATGCAAGACGGTCGTTGCACTAAAAGATATCCAAAAGCCTTAGTGGATGACACTGTAACAGGACATGATGGATACCCATTATATCGTCGCCGTTCAAGAGATAATGGTGGTTTTACTGTTGAAAAGCGAGTGTCTGGACAACAAGTTACTTTAGATAATAGGTGGGTCGTTCCGTATTCTCCTGTGTTGTCCAGAGCATTTCAAGCTCACATAAATGTTGAAATGTGTAATAGTGTAGAGTCAATAAAATATATTTGTAAGTATATTAATAAGGGCAGTGACCAAGCTACATTTGCTTTGAGAAATGAACATGATGAAGTTACAAGATTTCAGTCAGGCAGATATATAAGTTCTTCAGAAGCTGTGTGGCGGATCTTAAGTTTCAACATTCACGAAAGATATCCACCTGTGACTCATCTGGATGTTCATCTTGAAGGCGGCCAACGTATATATTTCAACGCCGAAAATTTCACAGAACGGTTAGAGAACCCTAGACAAACAACTTTATTAGCATTCTTTCGACTTTGCCAAACTGATGATTTTGCAAAATCTCTTTTGTATGAGGAAGTTCCATCGTATTATACCTACGATAAGCAACGGGGTGTCTTTAATCGAAGACGCCGTGGCAGGCCTGTAGATGGCGAGTCAGGTATTTTTAAAGAACATGTTCTTGGTAGAGTGTACACCGTTCATCCTAACAACGCTGAGTGTTTCTATTTGCGATTATTATTACATACCGTGCGAGGACCAACCTCATTTATAGATTTGAGAAAAGTAGACGATGTTGTTTATCCCACTTATCAAGCAGCTTGCCAAGCACGTCATTTGCTTGAAAATGATCAGCATTGGGATGACGCTTTAGCAGAATCCTGTGTTAGTGATAATCCACGACGGTTACGCCATTTATTTGTAACATTACTCATATTTTGTAATTTGTCAGATGCTGTAAAATTATGGGAAAAATATAAAGAAAAATTTGCAGAAGACTTTCTTAGAAATATACCTAACAATGATGAAGGCACAACTAATGATAATTTCCGTGATCTTGCCATAAATCAGTGCTTATTAGCTCTTCAGGATGACTTAACAGCAGTAGGCGGTAAATCACTCTGTGAATATGGTTTGCCAACACCAACCTCAGTCGGAGAGGTAACTAATAGGGAATATTCCGCAGAGATTGGTTACAATTTAATGGAACTGCTGACAACATTAGAAAACGGTGTCCCAATGATGACTGCAGAACAACGTTCAGTTTATGACCGCGTGTGCAATAGTGTTCAAAATAATTTGGGAACAATATGGTTTTTAGATGCACCTGGAGGAACTGGAAAAACCTTTTTGACTAAATTAATATTGGCTTATGTTCGAAATCAGCGTAAAATTGCTCTTGCCGTAGCTTCATCAGGGATAGCTGCAACATTGCTACCAGGAGGTAAAACTGCTCACAGTATGTTTAAAATACCAATTGATTTAGATCGCACGGAAAGTCCAACCTGTAGTATTTCAAGAAATAGCGACAAAGCTAAGGTATTACGCGAGTGTAGTTTAATCATATGGGATGAATGTACGATGGCCCATCGAAAAGGAGTAGAAGCGGTAGACAGAACTTTAAGGGATATAAGACAAAATGATCGACCAATGGGCGGTATCACGGTTTTATTTTGTGGTGATTTCCGACAAACCTTACCAGTAATACCACGGGGAACCCGAGCTGATGAGGTTAGGGCTTGCCTGAAAAGCTCTTATTTATGGCGTGATATACAATCGGTGCATTTGACTATAAATATGCGAGTGAGAACTGGAGATAACCCGGATGATAGTCAATTTTCTGACACATTATTAAAGATTGGTGAAGGTACCTATCCACAACTACACCAAGGAAAACTTATTCTGACGCCTGAATTATGTTGTATGGTGCAATCTCAACCACATCTTATATCGTCGGTTTACGGTGACGTAACAAATATATTAAATAGGGACAATTCTTGGCTATGCGAAAGATCTAGTTTAACTCCTCGCAATGACCAGGCATCTGAGATCAATAACAAAATACTGTCGAATATACAGGGGGAAAGCAAAGTTTATAGATCAATAAATAGAATGGTCGATGAACAAGAAGCCACTAATTACCCGATAGAATTTTTAAATTCTTTAAATATGCCCGGACTTCCCGCTCATGAAATTTGTTTAAAAATTGGGATACCGATTATTCTGCTCCGAAATTTAAGACCACCACAACTTTGCAATGGAACTCGACTAAAAGTAACCCAGTTGCAACAAAATATAATCGAGGCTCAAATTTTAACAGGTTGCGGTGCAGGAGAAACCGTCTTTATTCCCAGAATACCCTTAATACCAAATAATTTTCCATTCCAATTTAAAAGGACGCAATTCCCAGTATCGGTGTGTTATGCAATGACAATTAACAAGGCTCAAGGGCAGACTTTTGGTGTTGCTGGAGTAGATCTCAGTGTCAGTTGTTTCTCGCATGGTCAGTTGTATGTTGCTCTCTCCCGTGTTAGCAGTTCTAAAAATCTTTATGTTCACGTGCCGGACGGGTCAACTTTCAATATAGTTTACCCGGAAGCTTTGCACTGAAGTATTTTCGTTTTATAGGTACCTTTACCTTACCTTTATAAGGCAGTGGTACTTATATTGCCACCAAAATTTGAACCTTAACACATTATTATAAAGTTTAAAAGCAATAAATATTTTTAAGTTCTGTGTCTTATAAAGGGTTAAGCCTCATGTGAACGTGATCTAAACAATATTACCAATATAAATAAAAATAATAAATATTACCAATACATTAACTTAATACACAAGGAGTTACACGCTGACGGAGACGCGGGCACAGCTATCTATACTTTTCTGCCGGAAGTCACTATTCCACGCGGACGAAGTCGCGGGCAAAAGCTAGTTTGTAAATAAAATCCACGATACAAGACAAAACCTTAGAATAAAGACCTCGGTATACTTACTCGCTATTACAGTAAAGGATACCATTACAAATTTTATATTTATAGCTTTTGCCATTTACCTTTATAACGTACACTTTGTTTGGTAAATAATAAATATTTCTTTGCTTTTTCATATTTTTTTACAAAAATAACATAATAATATGACGTTTGCGTCACTTTGTGTAATGATTCGGTTTGTTCAGCTTGAGTAGTATAAAATAGCGCACATTGAGCTATATTCCAGTTATTGTGTTTAATAAAGTATATTCTATTCAACTTTTTCGCACTATGCTATTTTTACTCGACTGCCCTAGAAGGAAGGTAATGTTTTTTTGCAAAAAATATTTTGTATTAATGTTTTTATAGATTTATTATATAATATAAATATTTTGAAAAGAAAATTAATTTTATTTTAACCCTTTTGAAGCCCCCTCTTAGATATTATTAGGAAAGGAAGATTGGTATTACATCAAAACGCCTTTTGACGCAGCTGTTAGTAAGTAAATAAGTGCAGACAATGATTTTTATTTTCGAAGAAATAAATAACTATAATATTATACTAAGGTAAAGTTTGTTTTGATGTTGTTTTTATTTGTAGGAAATTATCTCTGAAAGTACTGGTCCGATTATTATTATTTTTTACCGATTGAAAGCTACTTTATTCCTGAGTGACATAGGCTATATTTTATGTACGCTGGTGGAGCCGTGGGCAAAAGCTAGCGCAAAATATACAATGATTTCGTTTCGCTTGGGAGTACCTATAGCACCTTTCAAATAATCCTTATCCTTACAAAGTGAATTTGTTAGTTCCACTTTCATGTCTAAGCTACTGAATCGAATGACAAAAAATTTGGCATACATCATATTAGAAGTCCAGAATAAATAATAGGATACCTTTTGCTGAAAAATTTCAGTTCCCGAGGGATAGTGTCAAAATTAGTTAACGCGAGCGAAGCCGCAGGCTACAGCTAGTGAATACAAATAAATTGGTTATAAAAAATAAACATTACAAACAGCAGAACGTAAAATCTCCTCCTTTCTTGAAGTCGGTAAACAAATTTTTATTATATTAGAATGAAGTAACACCACACCACAAACAGAAAATATCACAATAATAAATGATAAAATAACAATAAAAGGTTTCTTTGAAAATTAATAGTTAGATTGTAATTTTTGTTCGTGGTCGATTAAAATATAATAGAATTTTATTAACATTGCAAACAAAAAATATCACTAGAATTATAATTATACTCAATTATAAAAATATACAAAAACATTCCTTGAAGCTAACAATAAAATAATAACATTTAAATATTAGTTTTTAGATTTTTGTGGCAACGGTACCAAGCCGCCATGTTACTGCGCCACGCATGCGCAGTACGAGCGGCTAGCCGCCGGGCCGCCGCGTAACTGCCGCCATTCTGTTAGAGTATTCTCGACGCGCGTAAAAAGTTTTTATCACGTACAAAAAGTTTGTTTACAAGTGTTATAGTCATGATATGAATGTGTAAACATATGTGTTATCGTATTATAGTGTCATTTTGGTGAATATATGTGTTAATTCGGTGTATTGTGATAAATTGTCAAGGTTAAGTGTACGAAAATTATCAAAATGAAAATATATCACGTAACTGCGAAGTCAGGTCAGTTTTATTTAATTATGTAGTAAAGTTAGTAGATAGGAAAACTCATAAGGATTCTGGGAAGGTATAATTTATCCCATGTTAATATCTATTTATTGACGAAATCATCGTTTTTCTGAAGGTCAACCCAAAACGAAAACAATCGTATAAGTACGTCTGCCGTCGTGCGATTTGGCGCGCGCGCGAAAGATCGCGGGAAGGGTTAAAGGCTGCTCTGAGTGATATACCAAATTTGGGGTTCTACAACGTAGACGATAAAACAATGATATTTGCAGATGCTAGTCCGGTCGGACTCGGAGCAATTTTAGTGCAGACAAATGAAAGAGGCCCACGCATAATTGCGTTAGGGAATAAGACGCTCAGTGATTGCGAACGTAGATACTGCCATACTGAGAAAGAGGCTTTGGCATTGGTGTGGGCTGTGGAACACTTCCACATGTTTTTGTACGGCAAAGAATTTGACTTGATAACTGACCATATAAACCTCTTGAGGTCATATTCGGACCGAAGTCCAAACCGTGTGCTCGTATAGAACGTTGGATATTGAGACTTTAATCATATAAATATAATGTCATATACCGTCCAGGAAAAAATAACATAGCTGATCCCTTGTCTAGATTATGTACATTTAAACATGATGAGACTCAGCAAAAAGATTACGTTCAGGATATCATTGATCACGCTAGACCAATAGCCGTATCACTTAAAGACATCGAAGAACATTCAAAGACCGACACTGACATACAAAAAGTAAAACATGGCATATTTAGCAGAAAATGGGATGATTCAGTAAAAAGTTACAAACTATTTGAGAACGAGTTGTGTTTCTTTGGGGACATATTACTAAGAGGCACAAGAATAGTTATACCAACACAACTGAGACGTTTTGTTTTGGATGCTGCCCACTAGGGCCACCCTGGAATGGTCGCCATGAAGTTAAGACTTAGAGCGAAAGGTTGGTGGCCTAAGTATGATAAGGACGTGGAAAGTTTAGTACGGTCCTGTAAGGGATGTACTCTGTTATCAGCACCAAACCCACCACACCCACTCAAAAGAGAACTACCTATTCAATCATGGGTCGATATTGCAATAGATCTTTTAGGCCCATTACCAACTGGCGATCACCTTTTAGTAGTGATCGATTACTATTCAAGGTACAAGGAAATCAAAACTTGTCGAGACATAAGCAGCAAGGAAATGATTCGCCTACTAAAAGAGATTTTTAGCCGTCTAGGACATCCGGTTTCCATAACTTCCGAGAATGGAAAACAATTCATAAGCGCAGAGTTCAAAACCTATTGTCGTGAAAATGATATAAAACTGTTTAATTCAATACCCTACTGGCCACAGCAGAACGGTGAATTGGAGCGACAGAACCGAGACATTCTTAAACGACTCAAAATATGCCAAGTAGAGAGAAAAAGCTGGAAAGAAGCATTGATAGAATATCTGACTATGTACAATAGCACACCCCATAGTGTGACTGGAAAAACTCCGGCTGAATTATTTTTTCAAAGGAAATTTAGGGACAAGATTCCCATGATAGGTTATGCGGAACAAAATTTTGAGGATTTGGATGTAAGAGACAAAGATAAAGAACAAAAAGAAAAAGGGAGAGAATATACAGATAAAAGACGAAGAGCACGCGAAACTGATTTACAAGTGGGAGATAAGGTGTATGTTAAGAATACCAATAAATCTTATAAATTGAGTCTTAATTTTGATACAGCTACGCATACTGTAAAATCTAAAACAGGAGGAGATGTGGAAGTACAGAACGATGAAACTGGACAACAATTAAGAAGAAACATACTCCATTTAAAGAAAGTGGAAGGAGAATGGACATCTATGAATAAAGAAACGGAAGGACACATACAGAAATTGTAGAAGAAGAGAGTTCAGACGAGAATATTGGTGACGATTAGGACTATCGTTAAGAATACTAAAATTAAAAGTAATATGAGATGATTAAGGTTGATTGTCAATACTTACGAGTATAATAAAACGATGAATCATTTATTTGATCAATTGTTTTTAATTGTTTCCTTCTTGTTTTATAAAAAAATAAAAGAAAGGAGGGATGTAGTGTATGTGAGTGAAAGAGAGGGAAGCATTATGTCATCTCTGGCGCACGTGCGAGCGTACACAGCTCAGTCGGCTGTGAGCGGTGTGAGTGAGAGGGCACGCGCGGCTAAGAGCCGACAATATTGAAGGATACTACAGGAATGAAAGCCTTGATGTTACAGTTGATTTTTGTCAATTGTCTAACTTTCTATAAATATAATCATTATTTATTGTGATCGTTGATCATAAAACTCATGTTGTGGCATTACTTAATCATTTATTTATTTCTTTTAGTGCCCAGAATACATTACCGAGAACATATGCGCGTGTGAAACCAAAAGTTCACTTAGAGGCCACCTACAGTGTGCCTAGTACTAGCACAGTGACGACTGAATTTGAACCTGTGGTAGACATAAATTGGCCACAAGCAGATCCTGAAATAGAGTCTTTTCAGTTGACTGTGGGAAACTGTTCCAAATACATGTTTATCTGGAATATCTGAGTATCGTATTGTGGACCTTAGACATGTTATTGAGTCTCCTTAGAGCCTTCCTTATGGAAAGACACCGAAATATCTGTGAATCTTCACAAATTGTATTTGTCAGTGAAAAACGTGATGGATTTCGAAGTGCATTAACATTCAAGTGCAGTATGTGTGGAAAAGCATGGGAACACTGCACAGAGAGCAAAGACAAATAAATAAATACTGCATATGTGTGGGCTACTGTGACTTCTGGTAGCTACTACACTCAAGCAGCTCATATAACAAGTCTGATGGATATTCCAACAATGTCACCTAATAAATTTCGGCGTGTTGAAAAAAAATTAGGCAATGTTTGGTTAGAACATTTGACAGAGGAAATTAAGACAGCTGGTGAACAAGAAAGAACAATTGCTATTGAAAAAGGTCATGTGTCTTCAGACGGTGTTCCATTTATTACTGTATATGTGGATGGAGGATGGTTAAAGAGATGATACGGGCATAACTTTGATTCATCATCTGGCATGGTAAGATAAATTATTACTAAACACAAATTGTATTTATTGTCAAAACAATGTAATACAACCAACAATTATGCAATGTTGAATTTTGTTATTTTTTATTATTGAATTCAATCAATTTGTTCAATATTTTCAATTTTTCAAGAGGTTTGTTTTTCACTTTCAGGCCTGCATTATTGGGAAAGAAACTAAGAAATGTCTATTTCTTGGTGTTCGAAATAAATATTGTTATACATGTCAATCTTATGATAAGAGAAATATTGATGAAACCATATAATTGTTGCAAAAATTTTACTGGACCGTCAACAGGAATGGAATCACAAATTATTGTGGAAGGCTTTCAAAGGAGTGAAGAAATACATCAACTTCGCTATTTGAGCTTTATTGGTGACGGAGATTCCTCTGTGTTTGCAAATTTGAAAGAAAAGGTAACATAGGTAGGTGTAGGTTATGGAAACATAATAAAAAAAAATTGAATGGAAGAATCATGTAATCAAAAATTATACCAGTTCCCTCTACTAGGTAAACATAGGCTTACTAATATTATACTTGTAAATGCACATTTGAGTTATTTGTTGGTTTGGCTTTCACATCTTAACTACTACTGATTGCCATTAAATTTTACATATATCGAAATAGAAATGCAGAATAACTAATATACCAATTAATCCGGTTGGCGCAGTGGTTGAGCTATTGATTGCTGCTCTGCGTATCGCAGGTTCAAACCCCGCAAGGAACAAATTTTTGTATGTCTTGTGTATGTGAATTTACATGTTTGTGAACACAAAATTATGTAATCATATTCTATATTTATATTTGTACACTTTCAGATTATGGCCAACACTAAGCTTCCACTTCGTGGGAGAAATATTTTGAAACCAAAAGTAATGAAACTTACCTTAGTGGCACGGAAAATCATAATGTATAGCAGTGATAATACTGTTATGGCTGTAGATTTGAGAAATGGCCCACTTCATGTATTTGGAGTTCATGGAAACTGTAAGTTCTGGATACTTTAAAAAAATATATTTTATCTTACTTTTATAGGTTTGTAAACGCCGTGTTACAACACCATGCCACAATCTGGTCAAAGATATTCTATATAAAAAGAATATTTGTACAAAAGATATGTTATAAGGACAGCAAAATGAAAATGTGGAAAAAAGCATGTTTATGCAACAGTATAATAAAACTGTAAGGCCTTCAGGTCTTTTTATTGATGAAGAATTTGGATGTTTAGCTGGCAGTCCAGATGGTAAGTCTTTCTTTATCAATATTCATGTATCATATGTGTATAAGTTGGATCTTACTTATACATTTGATAAATATGGAAAATTATAACACTAGTTATAATCACACAAATTTGTTATAGGTGTAATTGAAATTGAGAGAGCCGTAATAGAGATCAAGTGTTTTCCATCACTGGCGAGGAAAAACCAAAGCCTAGTGGCAGCTGCACTAGAAAAGATAAGCTTTGCTCTAACATTGGATAATAATGTTCTAGTTATGAATAAAAAGCATGATTATTACTATCAAGTAAATTCATAATTCTATTGCATGTGCACTTTACAATTTATTTTAGCATGTTATTAACTCTTACTACAATATTAAATCTATTTCAGGTTCAAGGACAAATGCGTGTCAGTAACATGGATAAATGTTACTTCATATGTTTTATTTCAGTCAATGAACCTTTGACTGTTATAGAAGTTTATCAAGATAATGAATTTATCAGCAATATGTTGCCAAAGCTATTAGGCTTTTTTTAATACTGTGTTCTGCCAGAAATAATTTTAAGACGAGTTCAAAAAAATGCGAAATGTATAGATCTGAAAGGTACACTAAATTATTACTTTTCTATTTACTTCATAATTTCCAGTTTTTCCTGTGGTAAATTGTTTTTCAACATCCACATCAAAAGTTACACACTAAATATACTAATTATAGTAATTTCTTTCACAGTAGCTGTGTAGCGGTGGTTTCCGGACAAGAAAATCAAGAACATCAGAAAAGAAAGAAGAAGAAGAAAAGGAAGAGTGAAAACTACACATCAAATGATTTTTGTTTTAATTGTACTTTTATAGTAGTTTGTTTGGAAACTACAATAACAATGTTTGCAATCATATTCAAGTTTCTGAAAAACAAAAGAAGAACTCTTGCTTTTTTTATTACTTAGTTCTATGTTTTAATTATTTGTTAGTTCTATGTGATTATGGATGCTTAGATATTATCAAATATTTTCCACCTTCCTGGTTGCAATCTCTCATTCTAATTTGCGTTTTAAATGAGAATGGGCAAAAATGTATGAAACCTGGGACCACCCTCCAATAGTAATGAGATATATATCGTTGGATAGGTCTTTTCAATTGGAACAACAATTGTTACGACAACTTTGTTGTAACAACTGTCCATTCAGAGTTATAGGACTTACAAGTTCAGATATAAAGATAGAAATATTAAAATATTTTTGAGGGAAAAATAATAACACCGTTAATAATTCATTAATTATTATTTGGTTTTTTTAAATATTCAATAAAAAAATACGTTTAAAAATATAAAAAAAAATGTAGCCCACCGGTATCAGGAACAAGGTCCAAGCTACCGGCGGTCCTCCTTCAAATCAAGCCCTTGATCCAATCGCCTAACGAGAGCCTCCTAAGGTGTTGATCGAGGATCTTGGCTATTAGGCCATTAGCTGAAACAACTATCGGTACAATGTGTTATAAATAAATTGTAACTTATTAACAAAATATCATACTATCAACGCCATCTATTGGTATATGAGTGTTAGTGTGACAACCTTTTTACTGTCTATGAATAAAAGTCAGTCTGTTGCAAACCACCAAGCGAGTTTTACTATTCTAATAGGTTATGGGCCCAGACCCATCTGGAAAGTAAAAAGTAATTAGTGTTTGTAGATTAGTGTTTGTGTTTATAGACTATCAGTGCTAAAATGTCGTCAGGTAATTACGCAATGAACGTTCCTAAACTAAAAGGACGTGAGAACTATGACGACTGGGCGTTTGCCGCCGAGAACTTCATGATCCTGGAAGGCGTGGATGTAACCAGCACCACGGGGCTAACGGAAGCTGAAAATAAGAAGGCGAGGGCAAAAATTATTATGACAATCGATCCGTCGTTGTTTGTCCATATAAAAACCGAAGCCACGGTACAAGCTTTGTGGGCCAAACTGAAATCATTGTTCGATGATTGTGGTTTTACGCGCAAGATTACTCTCTTAAGAAGCCTAATATCAATACGTTTGGAGAGTTGCGATAGTATGACCAGCTACGTTAATCAGATTGTGGAAACGGCTCAACGATTAAAGGGCACCGGATTCGAAATAAACGACGAGTGGATCGGCTCTCTGTTGCTGGCAGGACTGCCAGAAAGATTTAGTCCAATGATAATGGCAATCGAGCATTCAGGATTGAAGATAAGTGCTGATTCTATAAAAACGAAATTATTAGACATGAGTTCGGAATTTGAGGTTAGGTCAGAAGGCGCGCTAATTGCACATGCACAGAAACGCCACCTACAGGCGCATAGCGGCAGTAGCAAAAACGAAATGTCAACGTCACCTGTCAGTGGAAATGTCAATGTCAATACAACCCAGAAAAAACAAATTCGTTGCTACCATTGCAAAAAGATCGGACATTTCAAGAGCCAGTGCCGCCTATTAAATAAAGACAAACAGAAATCAATTTCGAACGTGTTGAGTGCAGTTTTTCTAGCGCGAGAGTTCAATCACGACGACTGGTACGTCGACTCTGGCGCAAGTGCTCACATGGTGTCAAACAAGAACATGTTGACAAACATAACATACGAACCGAAAGTTAAAGAAATAATTGTCGCTAATCGCACGAAAGTTTCAGTGCTGTGCTCCGGAGATCTTCGGCTTACTACGCGAGTGAAAACAATCACACATGAAGTAGAAATAAAGAATGTTTTGTGCATACCAACGCTCACCACGAATTTGCTTTCAGTCAGCAGAATGATCGCAAATGGTAACAGAGTATCCTTCAATAAAGATGGATGTTACATTTACAATACTCAGAATGTTTGTATCGGTGAAGCGAGGTTAGAAAATGAAGTGTACAGATTAAACATTGAAAAGTCGAAGCAGCTTTTAGCGGCAGTTGCACAGATCTCATGCAACACTTGGCACAGACGATTGGGTCACATTAACATGAATGACCTTGAGAAAATGAAAAAAGGAGCAGTTAAAGGTGTAACTTACCAAGAAAAACAGAATATAAGCAAATCAAGTTGTGTAGTTTGCTGCGAAGGCAAACAAAATAGGCTGCCTTTCTCTGCCAGTACCAGCACGAGCAGCAGGGTCCTAGAAGTGGTTCATACAGACCTGTGTGGCCCCATGGAGAAGAAATCACTTGGTTTGGCAAGATACTATCTGTTATTTGTTGACGATTACAGCCGGATGTGTTTTGTTTACTTTCTAAAGGAAAAGAATGAGACCTTTAAGTATTTTCGCGATTTCAAAGAGCAGGTTGAGAATCAGCAGTCACAGAAGATTAAGATATTGCGGTCTGATAATGGCGGGGAATTCTGCTCAGTGGAGATGGAAAATTACTTAAAGCGACATGGGATAATTCATCAAAAGACAGTTGCCTATACACCGGAACAGAATGGCGTAAGTGAAAGATACAATAGGTCAATTGTAGAAAAAGCGCGCTGTCTTCTGTATGATGCTTCATTTGACAAACACCTATGGGCGGAGGCAGTGAATACAGCAGTATATTTGAAAAATCGATCGCCAGCATCAGTTTTGGAAAATAATACTACTCCATATGAGATGTGGACTGGCAGAAAACCCGATCTACAACATATTAGAGTGTTTGGAAGTCCAGTTATGGTCCACATTCCAAAAGTGAGACGTAACAAATGGGACAAAAAATCACGAATGTTACATTTGGTTGGATATTCAGAAAGTACCAAAGGCTACAGATTATATGACCAGAAAACAAATAAAATAACTGTGGCTCGGGATGTTGTGGTCATGGAGAATCATATGACTGACACAGCAGAAGTTTTAGTTGAAGAGAGGGAGCCAGACAAAGATATAGAAAAGAATACAAGTGTTGAGGAGGAAAGTTCAATAAGCATTGAAGACAATGAGAGATCAGGCAGAGAAGATCCAACATATATTGCAAGTGATTCGTCAAGTGATCAGGATGACGAATATAGTGAGTGCTTAATAACAGATGACAGTTTAGTCGCTACTCAGAGTGATGCTGTCATTCAAGAAAAGAAGCGTGTTCGTCGTGTACCAGAGAGGTATGGTTTTTCCAATATGTGTGTTGAAGACTTTACTAGTGAACAAATATCTCTACAGGACGCTCTCACAGGACCCAAAAGGGAGCATTGGTGTAGTGCAATGCAAGAGGAGCTGAAATCTTTTAGGGACAATGACACATGGGTCTTAGTGGATAGGCCAAGTGAGGGCACAGTAGTGAAAAACAAGTGGGTGTTCAAGGAAAAGTGTGACAGTAGTGGAAATGTGCGTTATAGAGCCCGACTTGTGGCTAAGGGATTCACTCAAATAAAAGGTATGGACTACAATGAAACATTTTCTCCTGTTGTGCGTTATTCTACCTTGAGACTACTTTTTGCATTGAGTGTTCAACTAGACTTAAAAATGAACCATTTGGATGTACCAACAGCTTTCTTAAATGGTAACATTGATGAATGTGTATTTATGGAAATACCAGAAAATTCTAATTTCAAAAATTGTGAAAATAAAGTTTTGAGGCTAAAAAAGGCCATATATGGGCTAAAACAGTCAGCTAGGGCCTGGTACATAAAAGTAGAATCCAGTTTGTTAAAGTTAGGTTTCAAGAAATCGAAATATGAACCCTGTCTATTCATGAAATGTCACAATAATTTAAAGATTTATGTAGCTGTATTTGTCGATGATTTTTTTGTTTTTTACAACTGTGATGATACTTACAAAGGGTTGAGAAGTGTATTAGAGTCAGATTTCAAAATTAAAGATTTGGGTCAAATAAGAAATTGCCTTGGCATGAATGTAAATGTTCAAAAGAATTGTGTAACTTTGGACCAAGAGAAATTTATTGACAATATTTTGAAAAGATTTCATATGATTGATTGCAAAACTTCAGATACTCCAATGGAAGTAAACTTAAAATTAGAAAAGGCTGTTAATGACCATTCTAGTGAGACTTATCCTTATCAACAATTGGTTGGATCACTGATGTATCTTTCAGTTCTCACAAGGCCAGATATTTCATATAGTATAAGCTTTCTGAGCCAATATAATACATGTCATAACGAAACACATTGGAAACATTTGAAAAGAGTGTTAAGATATTTGCAAAGAACTAAACATTTTGGCTTAATTTTCAAGAAAAACAGTACTGATTTACATGGTTTTGTTGATGCCGACTGGGCATCTTGTAACATTGACAGAAGGTCTTATACAGGATACTGTTTTGTATTGTCAGGTTGTGTAATAAGTTATGAGTCTCGAAAGCAAAGAACAGTTGCCCTGTCTAGTACCGAGGCTGAGTATATGGCACTTGCAGAGGCTTGTAAAGAAGCAATTTATTTGAAAAATTTAATGTCAGAACTTGGTATGTATGGTAAAAATAAACCTTTAAGGTTGTACAGTGACAGTCAAAGTTCCTTAAAATTAGCTTCTAATCCTATGTTCCACAAACGTACGAAACATATTGATGTACGCCATCATTATACTAGAGAGTGTGTTGTGAATAAAAAAATAAAAATCAGTTATGTACCAACCTCTTCTATGCCAGCAGATATATTTACTAAAGCACTTTGTGCAAATAAACATTATAAATTCATAGACCTGATGGGCATAGGGGAAATAAATTAAAATAAGAATGTAGTTTGTAATTTTTTTGTTGTAAAAACATTTTGTAAACTCAAATTTAAATTTTGTGCAATTCTTGGGATATTTTGTTAAGAGAGGGTGTTATAAATAAATTGTAACTTATTAACAAAATATCATACTATCAACGCCATCTATTGGTATATGAGTGTTAGTGTGACAACCTTTTTACTGTCTATGAATAAAAGTCAGTCTGTTGCAAACCACCAAGCGAGTTTTACTATTCTAATACAATGATCGCTGAATCCACTTCCCACATGTCGACAACCTCGCGAGCCAAGTCAATAAGTATATACTTAATCTTGATTTGTTTATCTTTCTCTGCTTTCACAAAGTTCTCATCATGCGGAACGGATATGTCAACAATCATTGCACGCCTCTCGCTTCGGTCCACCACCACTATATCAGGCTTATTGACCACAATAGTCCTGCCAGTGACGATGGGCCGATCCGAGTACAAAGTGATATGACCATTATCAAGAACTGGGTCGGGCTCATACCTATAGTAAGGCACTTCCGATTCTACAAGAGAGGATTTCACAGCAAGTTGCTGATGGATAATCCTGGCTACAAGGTTGTGCCTATGTAAGTACTCTTCGTTAGCTGGACAAGAACAACGAGAGATAATGTGACGGATTGATTCTCCCGGACGGTTACATTCCCGACAGATGTCAACCGTTAATTATTTATTATTACGTGATTCATTTACACACATCGACGTGTTCTATGGGTTATCTATAATCACATCATTCAAGAACATTGCTGGTGCACTAAATCCTTCCTGAACTGCATACCCTAAATACCATAATTATTATTGATATAATGTGTGCACATGTGTGCCTATTGTTCGCCGTCCCGATAAGCATTTACAATAATGTTGTACAATGTTGTCTTCATTTTGATAATTATTTATTAAAATATTTCAAAAGCCACACATTTCCCTGAATACCGTAATCAGGCAGATCATCTAACCGATTTTCTCTATATGTTTCTAAAACATATAAACCATTTTGAAGATGCTCGCTCCAATAGCTTCGCGCCAGTTTTAACTGATATGTACCCAAGGCTAGTACAATTATTTGGTCTTCAGTGAGCCTTGGGAAGTTTTCTATTTGATTAGCTTCCAGCCGTAGAAAATCTGCCCTCCGGTTATTCAGGTGTTTTTTTTCCAAATAACTATACAGCAGATTTGGTGTGTCAACTTTGCGTCTTATGGGTACGTGGAAGTGGTTTATAATAGCTGCAGCAATTTTGAAATCTCCAAACATGTGAGGTAGCGCTCTATTGAAATATTTTTGCCGCAACAGCCTAAAATCGCGTTTAAATCGACCGTTTACGACTTCCACTACCCATCGGCACATTGTCACAGCTCGTGCTTCATTTGCCTGTTCTGTAGTAAGCTGTGTCTCTCGATGATCTTTAGTTGGTGGCACATAGTATTCATAACCGCAAGCTTCTATATACTCCAACCCATCCCTAAACCCACGGTCCAAGATAAATGCATCATTTTCTTGAAGTAAAAAATGTAAAGGGTTTTCTTCGTCAGTCATTATATCTCGAATGATTTGCGCGTCAGTTTTTGTGGCGGCGAACGGCCCTAAAACGTCAATAATATACCGCATGACGAGAACCTTGTGAAAGCCAAGAAAGATAAACAAATCAAGTTCAAGTATATACTTATTGACTTGGCTCGCGAGATTGTCTCGACTTGTGGGAAGTGGATTCAGCGATCATTGTACCGATAGTTGTTTCAGCCAATGGCCTAATATCTAAGAGCCTCGACCAATGATTTAGGAGGCTCTCGTTTGACGATTGGATCAAGGGCTTGATTCAGAAAGCAGTATTGCTGGACACGGCTCGTATAGTCAGGAGGTTCCTTTCTCTAGAGCCCTGACCGCCGTTTTTTTTATTGAATATTAAAAAAAAAAACAATAATTAATGAACTATTAACGGTGTTATTATTTTTCCCTCAAAATATTTTAATATTTCTATCTTTAAATCTGAACTTCTAAGTCCTATAACTCTGAACGGACAGTTGTTACAACAAAGTTGTCATAACAATTGTTGTTCCATTTGAAAAGACCTATCCAACGATATATATCTCATTGCTATTGGAGGGTGGTCCCAATGTGCCCATTCTCATTTGTTGTCTTGTTATGATTTATAATTTCTTGCGTTTGTCTTGTATTGACATATTAACATAGCAAATAATTTCTTTGTTAACGTTGGAAAGTGTCAAGCAGAAAAAAATAACCGGGGTCAATCTCCTTATCTAAGGAACACTTCTATCACGGGTAGCTCCACTCTATCATCCTTTGCCATGCTTGATACTGACGAGACAGAGGTAGAAAATATAATCATGTCCTTGAAAGATGAATGTGCAGTTGGATGGGATGAAATATCAAATAAACTTATAAACAGTTCAGGAATATTTTAGTACCTCCACTGACTTACATTTTTCGAATGTGTTTATCTTTGGGTATTTTTCCCGAGTGCCTCAAAAAAGCAGTTGTTATCCCCGTTCATAAATCTGGCAGTAAAGAACAAGTAACCAATTACAGACCTATTTCTCTACTGCCTGCTATGTCTAAAATATTGGAAAAAATCATAAATAAAAGGTTGTTCAAATATCTAGAGGACAAATCAATTTTATCGGAGCGTCAGTTTGGTTTTAGACCTAAAGTTTCAACTGCCGATGCCGTACATCATCTGACTGACTTTCTAGCGCAAGAACTTGACAAGGGTAACCATACAGTAGGTATTTTCCTGGACCTCGCCAAGGCTTTTGACACAGTATATATTCCTACTCTATTGCGCAAGCTTGAGACAGTAGGTATAAGAGGTATTCAGCTAAAACTTTTTAAAAGTTACCTAGAAGACCGTACTCAGTGCGTTAAGATTGGCAGTGTCCTCAGCGTAGACCAAAAAAAACACGTCTTTTGGTGTTCCCCAAGGAAGTGTATTAGGGCCTAGTTTATTTTTGATATACATAAATGACCTATGTACTTTAAAACTAAAGCACGGCATAGCTATATTTTACGCTGATGACACTGCTCTTTTTTCGGCTGAATCTGAACATGAAGTCCACAAGCTTGCGCAAGACGGCTTCAATATTGTAAATAAATGGCTTCAGCACAACTCATTAACCCTAAATACAGATAAAACCAATTATATAAAGTTTTCCATGCGCAAACAAACTTCAAATAATTCCTCAACGTTGTATGCTCATTGTTGTACAGTCCCTGCAGAATGCCCGCTTATGTGTCCCAATATTAATAAGACTAACAAAATAAAATACCTAGGTTTTATAATAGATGAGACCCTTACGTTCAAACAACATATGGAAGTCTTAAATAATAGAGTTCGTAAGCTGATATTCGTGTTTAAACAGTTGCGACATATTGCGGATTCAAAAATAATAAAGCAAGTTTATTTTGCTCTATGTCAGTCAATTTTGACATACTGCATTACCTCATGGGGTGGAGCAGGCAAAACTTTATTACTACCAATCGAAAGAGCCCAAAGAGCGATTCTCAAGGTGTCTACTTGCCGCCCTTTCCTTTTTCCCACTGACCTGCTCTACAAAACTTGTGAAGTCCTAACAGTCCGGCAGTTATTTATAATGAGCATTGTACTAAAACAACACGCAGCCCTCCGCTTCAGCACTGAACTTACTAAAAAGAGACTGAAAGATAAAGTTTGTCCCACAAACAGCACAAAACATGCATTTACATCCAGATTTTTTGTGTTTCTGGGACCACTACTCTATAATAGACTTAATGCAAAAGCAAATATTTATTCCCTAAATTATGTAAATTGCAAAAAAAACCTCAAGGAAACACTTCAAAGTTTGTCATATGAAGACACAGAAAAGTTATTAGTTGTACTCAAATAGAGATTAATTGCACTTTTTATTATGATTAGTTAGCTTAGTTAATATACAAAGATTTTAGCAAGTAAGATTTTTATACTGTTTACACCTCTTTTACGTACCTATTAGTTGACTACTTTACTTTTTGTTAAATAGTTACAGTGATTATTTTAGTTATTTTACCTTCTCTCGCCTGAAACACAGGATGTCCTAGTTCAGGCATATAACACATGTGAACTCTACATAGAATTAAGAAAAAATTTATATACTGTATTACTTTATACCTTTTGAATAAATTTATTATTATTCCTTTATTATCTATTTTAGCATATTAATTACATTTTTAAATATTCCTTAAACAAAAAAAATATTTAAAAAAAACATTTAAAAATATAAAAAATAGTGTCCCACCGGTATCGGGAATAGGGTCCAAGCTACCGGCGGTCAGGGCTCCAGAGAAAGGAACCTCCTGACTATACGGGCCGTGTCCAGAAGTACCGCTTTCTGAATCAAGCCCTTGATCCAGCCGCCTAACGAGAGCCTCCTAAGGTGTTGGTCGAGGCTCTTGGCAATTAAGCCATTGGCTGAAACGACTATCGGTACAATAATCGCTGAATCCACTTCCCACATGTCGACAACCTCGCGAGCCAAGTCAATATACTTGATTTGTTTATCTTTCTCGGCTTTCGCGAGGTTCTCGTCATGCGGAACGGATATGTCAACAATCATTGCACGCCTCTCGCTTCGGTCCACCACCACTATATCAGGCTTATTGGCTACAATAGTCCTGTCAGTGATGATGGACCGATCCCAGTACAACGTGATATCGCCACTATCGAGAACTGGGTCGGGCACATACCTGTAGTATGGCACCTCCGATTCCACAAGAGAGTACTTCAGAGCAAGTTGCTGATGGATAATCCTGGCTACAAGGTTGTGTCTATGCAAGTATTCTCCGTTAGCTAGACGAGAACAACCAGAGATAATGTGGCGGATTGATTCACCCGGTCGGTGACATGCCCGACATATGTCAACCGTGCCGTCCTTCACAATAAATCTCCGGTAGTTATTCGTCATGATAACTTCGTCCATAATTGCACATACAAAACCTTCGGTTTCCCCAAAGAGGTCACCGACGCGCAGCCAGGCTACGGACGCTAGTTGGTCTACATCGGGCCCATGAAGGGCCCGGAAAAAGCGTCCGTGAAGTTCCTTACTCTGCCATACTTCCCTGCGTACGTTAGTGTCAAGCACTACAGGTTTGCGCCAGTTCTCGTTAGCCAAGGAGAGCGGGGTGAGTCCCTTGTCCACTGCTACTACATCCCGATGCATACCCCCGTCGGCGGCTAGGAAGTATTCCCTGAGACTGCATACCTCGCGATTGTGCAGGGACTTAGCATTTAAAAAGCCTCGACCCCCACACTTCCGCGGGATATACAGTCTCATTACCGACGACCGAGGGTGATGCATTCGATATGCAGTCAGCAGTGTACGAACCCTCCTATCCAGGGCGTCAAGTTCCGTTTGAGTCCATTTGAGTACACCGAAAGCGTACATCAATACCGGCATGACCCAACCGTTGAAGGCACGCACCTTGTTTCCACCTGACAGAAGGCTGTTAAGTACCTTCTTCAGGCGGCCAAAGAAGCGCTCCCTCAACGATTGCTTCATGTCAGTGGCATTGATGCCTAAGGCTTCCGACATACCCAAATACTTGTAGGTTTCGGTTGGAGAGAGGGATCTCAGGTGTATGGAATCCGGGAGTTGGATACCCACGGATTCCACAATCTCCCCTCGCTTTATATGCATGACCGCACATTTGTCCACACCAAACTCCATCCTGATGGCACTACTGAAGGTTTCCGTTACCTTCAGTAGCTCCATCAGTTGCAGATTGTTGGGAGCAAAGAGCTTCAAGTCATCCATATAAAGAAGGTGAGATATAACCTGACCACCTCTCTTCAACCGATAGCCTAGTCCTGAATTCTCCAGCAATGTGCTCAGAGGATTCAAAGCTAGGCAGAACCAAAGCGGACTCAAACTGTCACCCTGGAATATACCTCGCTCGATCCTTACCGGTTCGCTGTTCCTCTGGATATTTCGACATCCTGGATAGCGAAGGACCGTCCTCCATTGCCTCATACATGACATCAGGAAGGTGCGAAGAGTTGCATCAACTTTATACAACTCCAGCACCCTCATGAGCCATGTATGAGGAACTGAGTCATAGGCCTTCTTATAGTCTATCCAACATGTCGACAGATCCTTTCGGGAACGCCGAACCTGTTGGCTAATGGCCATAACAATGAGGAGTAGCTCCTTTGTACCGCGGGACCCATTCCTACATCCATTTTGAGAGGCAGACATGATAGCGTTATTATCAACATGGTGGTTAATCTTTGCTCTCAAAATGGATGTAAGAACCTTATAAACTGTCGGCAGACACGTAATCGGCCGATAGTTTTTGGGTTCCGCGGTGCTACCGGATTTGTGGAGCAGGTGGGTAACTCCTGTTGTAAGAAACTCGGGTAGCGAGCCAGACTCTAAGGCGGCCTTATTATTATTATTATTATTATATGTCAAATAAATAAATAATATATAAATAAATAAATATAGTCTATAACATTTATCGACGACGAAGTTTTACTAGTCGGTGAATAAGAAACAAAACTTACTGGCTTTTGGAGCTAGACGACTCAGTTCGTAATATTTTACTCCTCAACAAAGAACATGGTGAAATATTTTACTAATATTTTTTTATTTCAATTTTTTTAAGACTATAACTAGAAATTCAAATATGTACAACGACAGACCCAAGAGACGAGCGAATTATTTGATTCCAAAGCTTTCATTTCAACATTCAAATCGACATTTTCGTACCTAATCACAATTTTTCAAAATATAAATACACATTCATTTTTGAGAGAAATATTTACAAATTTAATAAATAAGTATAAAAGAATGAATAAACGAAATAATAAAAACAATTCGAACATTTTTGACTGGCAAAGTTAATAAATATTAACTTTTTTTTCAATATTTTTTATGACCTTTACGCGACTTTCAAATACAACCACAAATCCAAGTGACAAACCAATACATAGATACATAAACCTATTCCAAAATAACATTTACGAAAGGCACTTTTTTACTGACATTTATTTCGAAGATACAACCAAACAGCAGACTAGATCAACCCCGTAGACGAACAACCAAACAAACAACCTATAATTTTTTTTCAACAATAGCAGCTGAAATTCATCGCAATCATTTCAGTGTGCAGCATAATGGAAGATACATTGAAAATTTTGAAGGACCTATATTAGTTCTGATTGCCAAACTGCCAATTCTACTACTGAGAGTATTCAGAACTTCACAGTTCTGAATAATGTCAATAGCAGAATAGCCTTAGTTACTCAGGAATAAAGCAGCTTTCTGAGAAAAAAATTTAGCAATCGAACCAGTACTTTCAGAGATGGCCACATACAAAAAAAAAAAAAAAACAAAAACAAACTACATACCTCTTCATAATATTATAAATAAATAGTGTAGATAAAGCCTTAATTTAATCATAAAAGGGTTAAGTGCAAAGAAATATCCAAGAGATACATATACAGGGTGTAACGGAAAGACCTCCACAAACTTCAAGGGCTTGCTCAGTAGATGAAACTTAACAACCTTTCACAAGATTTTTTTTATTTATTTTCAGGGCCAACTATCACACAACGCCATCTAGTCCCAAGCTAAGCAGAGCTTATGTTTAGAGTACTAGACAACTGATAAACATACTTATATATTTTACTAGCTGACCCGGCAAACGTTGTTTTGCCATATAATTTTTTTTTTTGTCACTAAGGGTTATGAAAAATAGATGTTGTCTGATTCACAGACCTACTCAATATGCTCACAAAATTTCAAGAGAATCGGTCAAGCCGTTTCGGAGGAGTACGGGAACGAAAATTGTGACATGAGAATTTTATATATAAGATAATACATATACATAAAGATAAATTACACCCAGACACAGAACAAATGATCATGCTCATCACAAACAATTGTCCTGGTTGGGAATCAAACCCACAACCTACGGAATAGCAGTCAGGGCCACTAACCACTGGCCCAACAGGCCAGTCTTAATTATACTAGAGTTATCAGATAGTTGAGAAAAACATCATTTTAAAATTATAAGACTTGAATTAAACATTAGGTACTTGATTCTGTCAGTTGATTTATTGTACAAAGTTTATTTTATTTATGCTTCAGCTTCTAAGCTAGTAACAGCCATCTTCAAAGCTCCTTCTCTCGTAGTATTGCCACCGATGAAACCAGTGCTATGGCAGAATATGCATCCTTCAATCCTCGCCACCTCACTAAGTACTTCATCTCTAACTCCCCACCAATCCTTGTGTAGAGGTTTCCTGAAAAGAATGGT
This sequence comes from Mythimna albipuncta, assembly GCA_929112965.1. Lineage (NCBI taxonomy): Eukaryota > Metazoa > Arthropoda > Insecta > Lepidoptera > Noctuidae > Mythimna > Mythimna albipuncta. The sequence goes on along the minus strand of OV815979.1, from coordinate 16,660,861 downwards.
AATGGCAGGTTCATGAAACAGTTCATGTCAACACCTTTCGAATACCGCAATTAGAGACATAATAGAAAGACAGTGAGTGAGCGAATGCCTGCATTCACTTGTGGTTTGATGAATTAATCAAGAAACGCAAACGCAGTATCCCACAAATGCGGTATCCCGCAAATCTGCCTGATTGAAGTTTTTTTTTATAGAAAATTAAATTCCGACAACCTGCTGTTTTGATTATTTATTAGACGCAGCTCATCCACATTAAAAAGAGATGAAACAACTTTAAATGGAACTCATTACATTTTTTATAAAATTTGGCTGGAAAATAATTATTTTGTTTTCGATTTTATATAACTAGATACTCAGTGAATAAGTAGTTTTCTACCAGCGAAAGAATTTTGAGATAAATCGTAAAATACTAACAAACAAATAATCAAATCTTTCCTCTTTTTAATATTAGCTTAAATGTGTCTAGTGTCTAATAATATGTGTAAATGTGTATGTATGTGCTAAACCCATTGACTTGTAGTAAATAGTTATCTCACAAAATGTTTTATGAGACAACCACTTACTCAATCGGCTCATACTTGACCAATGTTTCCTGACGGCATGTGCTGATGTGGTCAATAATAGAGCACACTCGCTTTGTCACCTATTCATTCATGACCTAAACAGCCCCAGGTTGTAGCTATTAAAAAATAAACTCTAGCAGGGAATACTTTCTGTGCAATAGGCTATGTGAGAACTGAGAGCTGTGAAAAAAAGTTGGTTAATAATATGATAACTCACCTCGTAACAAAGCTGGTAGGATTGACTGGAACCGCTTGAACTCTCCAGGAGTTTGGTTTATCATTAAACAGTACAAACTTGATTTCATGCCCAATATTCATTTCTTCTTCTAAATCAAACAGGTGTTCTTTCCATGGAAACCTCTCTGTAAATTCGAGAATCTGTCCAGATTTGTGAATTTCAAATCTGTTGTCTAAAGCGGACCTAACATATTCCCTTGCAGGAAGCCAAACAGAAATGAAATAGTTGACAGTATATTTAAACTCTTCACTTACAAGTACCATAGCTTTCTCAAAAACTTCATCCAAATTAATGATTTGTTTTGAATTCCATTCTGGATTTAATCGTGCAACTCTACTGCTTAAATTCGTGCGTATTTTGTACCTCGGTTCTTCAGAAGCTATTGGAACACCATTATCGATAGCATCAATTTCTTCAATGAAGTTTTGATAGACTTTCTTGTAAATCACTGTAAGATCTGTTGGGTTTAGAGAAACATTTTTTGGGACTAACTGCTTGATGACTTCTTCACCATAGTAAGTGTAGACGAGGCCCGCAGAACTTAATCTAAGGAAAGAAAATTATTATGATTCTTAATGTCAGTTAAAATATTTTTACTCCAGCCATTGATGTTTAAGATACAATTCCGCAGTGGGAAGCATGAGATTTCATTAAATCCTAATAATTACCCAAGTTGTTTAACTTATTAGACAGACTCTACTAAAAATTATTGTTAGTAACACATTTCAACTCTGAAATAACCCTGTAGTGCATTCAAAAATAACGAGAGTCGAGTAGAGTTGCAACCCAGGGTTGTTCTTAAATAACTCGAGTAGCTACCCTAGAGTTGACCCAACTAACTCTTTGAGCAGGGTAGGTTGGGGTAAGGGGCAATATGCTTGACATTGACAGTTGAACTAATAGTAAGTAATTACCTAATGACCTCATTAGAGTTAACTCTGAACTCAAATTTGAATGCAGCCCTATATGTATATAAAAGTAAAAGAAACACTTACTTAATTTTGTACTTGTCTCCAAGTTCCGGCCTCAATGTGCTCAAGGTTTCATTGAAGTCCCTCTGATGATGGTCATATCGTCTTTTCTGATGGTCGAAGACTGCTCCTACATCAACTACAATGTTGCATTCGTTCAGCTTGGCAGTATCCCGAGTCCTAACAATGACTGCATCACTGTATTCAGGTAGAAGTTTGAGCATGTAGCATGCAAGCACTTCATCACAGTGGAAGACTCCATCATGAGTACCAATCTAAAATGAAAAGTTAATGTTTAACCTTTTGAATACCATAATTGGAGACACAATAGAAAGCCAATCAGAGAGAGAACAGCAGCGTTTGTTTGGGGTTTAATAAATTAAGCTAAATAATGTCTTTTTTAATTCAGTTTTGTGCTAATTACTTTATATAACCAGATGCAGAGTACAAATGTAAAATTGCTGAACAAATGTTTCAATTACTTTACAAAAACGACATGAACTCACATGCTTTGAATTTGTAAAGTAATCATAATAGTGGTTCAGTAATTTTACCTTTCCACTGTAGAAATAGTTCACATGGAACAATTATCTATTTAATCTCTAGAACCAAGAAACTAAAGAATACAGTACCCTTAAGACAAAACCGGTGTTGGTTTATGTGACTCTATCATTGCGACTGTCAAAAATCTAGAAATGACAATGGGAAACAATGGATAACATGCTGTCCAAGCCACAAAATGTCTCGTAAGTTTGCAAATGATTGTAGCCCAGCAAGATTAAGCCTGCTGGAGACTTCTGAAAGGGAAACCCGGGGCCCTGGAACGCAAGGCAAAGAAGGAACATATAAGTGGGTTTCAGACACCCTCATTGGATGATTCCCACCTCAAAGGTTTTTTTGGTGGGAAAATCATCCAATGACAACCTCCGCTCTTAGGCGGAGCGGGAGATAAAGTCAGACTATTCTTGACTAAAAAACCCACCCCAAGCCTTCATACCAGGGCTTGAGTTCCCTTTCGGATAACCCTGGCCCCAGTAGGCTTCAACCCGGTTGGGGCCCTGCTGTTGCTGACAACTCCTTGAGGCGCGCGGTCGAAGACTTGGGTTTGGTCCAGACAGTTACCAGAGGTTGGACAGCAAGCTACCTACAAGCTCACTGTCCGCAAGTCCGCGCCCACCTCAAAGGTCAGCGAGTCGTCGAAGGAGCAGATTTTTTAGTCAGAAATATCAAATTACTTCTGCCACTCCGGGTGGAGAGAGTTCAAGACTTTTACTGACTAAAACCCTATGCTCCCTCAGATTCGACAAAATACATGTTGCCCTTGAGGAGAGCCACGATTAGACTTTCGAACAATATGGCAGCCCAAAAACAATGCAAGCACTACAAATTGTAGTGCTTACATTGCGTAGATTGTAGTCTACAATCTACAACTGTGATTTAATGCTGACGTGATAGTATTGGAAATGTGTCACTAATATTTATAGGGCAGTTTAAATTGCTAGTACAAAAACATAAATCCTAACTAATATAATAATTAAAATGAAAGTGTGGATGTTTGTTACCTAACTACATAATCACGCAAAAACGGCTGAACGGATTTGGATGAAATTTGGCATGCTAGTCTTTGACATAGAAAAGAACATAAGCTATCTTTTATCCCGATTCCTTAAGTACCTAATGCCACGCGGGCGAAGCCGCGGGCAAAAGCTAGTTATAAATAAAACTAAACTTAATAGAAACACAAATCTTCAAAATAATTGAAACAATTAGGTAACAACAATACACACGAATAACAAAAAAATCCCACCTTCATGTTTCTTGACTGATTGAAGAAACGCCGAGTTACAAAGTTTTTGTAATATGAATTATTATAAACTATATCACTGATGGTACTAAAAACTTTTCTAAACATTTACACGTATAACCTAAAAACAGGCAGCGTGTACTTACAATTTTTCGTACGACGCGGCGACACGACAAAACTTTCTTGTCTTTCTTTGCAAGCGTTTTTCACTTCGGCGCCAACCAGTTGCCTGGCCAAATTGACCCAGTCTTGTGAAACTCCGAACAAATTACTTTTTCTATGGAATTTCGTGCATTCTTTAGCCAACATTGAGAAAAACATCAATTTGACCAACATTACACAATGAACTTACTAGATGTTTTGGTCTGTGGTCAAAGACTAACTATAGTATTGTCTGTGGTACTTAAAAACAAACATGGCTACCTTTGTGTAATTAAGTTTGTGTTGTGACTATTCTGTTTTTTTTTTCTTTTTCTTTAAGATTTCGGAATATAAATCATCAGAATAAGTTCTGTGATTGTACGTATAACGTTGAGTTTTCATCGGTTTTATCGAGATATTGACTCTGTTAGTGTAAGTGACTCTTGCGAGATATTTGACTCTTCTATTTTTTGTTACTACATATTTTAACGAGACGGACACTCTTAAGTTGTTCTCAAGTTTGTGAACCATCATGAGTAAAGGCCACAGAAGATGTGAAGTTTGCGGTCAAAGAAGCTTGACATGCTGATACCATAAAACCATAGGTATAAAGGTTGATTTGTAGAAAAGCGGTAAAAGAAACAGCTTCTGTAACTTTGTATGTTTAAACTATTAAATATATAAATAAACATGAAATAAAAACATGTAAATTAGTGTTTTATTTTACCCAGTTTTCAAAATAAATACGTCAGTTATGGAACCCCCTATGACAACACTAGTGCATTTTATCGATATCGATAAAAAATGCACTAGTGTAAACTCAACATCGATAAGTTTATTGTACGTTGTGCATCCCTATCTATGACAGTTCTTTACTTCGAGTTTTCATGTTGGTAGCTTTGTTTTTTTTTTTAAGTGGTTGGCTAAAGAATGTAAGAAATTTCTCAAAACTGAATGTTCTAAGTTCCGTCTCTTGTTTAGATGCTCTGTGAACATTGAACTATATTACTAGCGTATAGAACAGACACCCTGAACCAAAAGTTTGCTTCATTTTGGTAAGAATTTGAACTAAAGTTCGCTGCAGCGCTAAAACAATAGTTATGTCATCTAACCAAACTAATAAAACATGCAGCGCTTAATAGCGTACAGAGTACAGTTTTCTCGCGACCAAAACGGCTTAAGCGCCGGGTATTTCGTGGCGCTTCCGCGTTTCGTTCAACGTAGTGTAACAACAAGTCGCTGCCATAGATTTTACAAAGCAGAGGTGACACAACTTTTGTACCTATTACATTTGACAGGAGTCCAATGTTGGACTCTTACACAGTTGAAAGGAACACAAAAAGAGAACATAAAAAACAGTGTTTGCTATGTTCTGTGATCTAATAATAATATACTAGTCTGCCTTATCATTAATTAAATAAACGAAGTGAAATAAAAATTCGTTGCAATTTAATATGTATACACTTTATTTATTATACAAATTCAAAATAAATGAACACAAATTATTATTTAATTGCCTTTAAACAATATAAGTTTAGTGAGTTTTTGGCGTTTGCTCGTACAATCATTTGTTATCTTTGCCTCGTGGTGCAATCGAACAGTTGTATATTTGTTTATTATTGCACGTATTAGATGCACTCTGTGATTTAATGTAGAAGGTTGATCAAATGAATGACCAAGTAAACAAACGAATACGTCTTTCTCAACGAAACATTTTAATGTATTAGTTGTAATATAGTTGTAGTCGTATTTAGATGACAGGCCATTCTCGCCACTACACCGAATTAAACGACGTATAACCATTTCCGTCGATAAACAAATTTTATAAACATTTTCAGTGGAGTAGCATAAACCACCCATATCTTTTATACTTATTAGTTTATAATGCGGAAGTTTCTGTGTCGTGGTCAAAGTATCAATACATTCCTCGCATTTTAACTCTTTGGTCAACCGAGTGCTTACATATCCGGAAATGTAACCAACTATTATTTTAGAAGCTTCCGTTATATTTTCATCATCCAGCATATTTACGAAAATATTACAATTATTTTCAGCCTCTATATCAGTTTCAAGAGCTCTTGTACTTTCCAAAACTTCATATTCAAGAGTATCGTGTCTATTAGAGTTTGTTGTGCTATTGATGACATTTTGAGACGAATAATGTAAAATGCTGAAATTGTCTAAAGGAATGCAATTTCCTGTGAAAGATGACCGCAGTTCAAGGTGACTTAACATTTTTTTGTATGCAGCTCTAAGCTGTAGTACATTTGGGTTATTATTGTAGCCACCGTGCTTCCTTATTAATCCAAAAAGAAGTTCTAAGTGATCCTGACTTATGCGATACATAGATATGTAGTCTAGATACTTTTTTTCTTCTACTATGTGGTTATATAATGTTTTCATCGACTCAATACATATGACGGCACCCAAAAATCCTGTTTTATTTGAAGACTCAACAATGTTTTTTTTAGTTATCTGTATTATTATTCTGGGTATCTGATTCCTTCTTCTAATAACTCTTTTTGATTTGGAATGAAATTTAAGTTGTAGTATATATGTCTTGACTTCATCTAGTAATGCAAAAATTTCAGATTTGTTTTTATGATCTATAGGACGTTTATATCCGTAAAATTGAGACTTTCTAGAATTCATCGTATCAAAGAAATTATTCATCAAAGTAATAAATTTTGCTGTGCCCGCGGAATCCTGAAATTGTGTAGATTTTAATTCTTCTTCACAAAGAGTTAGTGCTTTAGCAACACTCATACTTAAAAGCTGTGTGGCGAGTTTCACTTTCATAATTTGGTTACGAAAATGTATATGACGGGGCGTTAATTTATTAGCAAACTGAAGGCCTTCATTTTGCTGGAGTTTGTTTAAATTAATAAGTAGCTGCCATTTAATTTTCTGGTCATTTCCATCATACAATAATCTCTTTCGTTCAAAAGAGTTTCTAATTAATTTAATTACATGGCAGGGATCAATGAAAATGCATATTTTTTCTGATGTACTTGGATGAAGGAAGTAGGTTTTCAAATTATTCACATCAGACAACTGACATCCTAGAATTTCAGCAGCTTTAAAATTAGCAGCACACCCATCAAATGTGAGATTTGCGACAGTTACACCAACCTCGTGGCACTTCTCTAAGCAAATTTTTATTAAGTTGGCTTTTGTTTGCGCTGTTATTCCAGATATTAGAAAGTACCCTACAGGCAGTTTCCAACTCTCATTTAAAGCCACGAGCATGAAAACTAAAGCCTGCGCTGCTATTGTATCCTCATCTTCACCTTCCACAGGGCCTACTCCAAAATTAACCATACCCAGTTTGCGTTTTTGATTAAATAGCTTTTGCTTTCTAATCGCCATCTCATCGAATACCAACGAACACACCACAGGCTTTTCACTTAATTGACGTTTTTCTTTTAGCACTCGAAACGCTTCGGCAGTAAATCCCGGTTCTGCGTCAACTGATGAATACCATCTGCAGATTGTTCTAGGATGTGGGAGGGCTTTATTGTAGAACTCCCTAACATATTTGTAAGCTGCTGTAGAATAATAGTGCAAGGTCAAGGCGAATTTCCGTAATGGTGCGGTGTATAATTTAGGATGTTTATTCTGCTTACTTCGTTTAATCAAAGATTTTTGTAGCTCCACAACCTCAGCTTTACACATTAGATCATTTTCGGCATTCCGATCCAAACCGAATTTTTCTTTTAATGTTGAAACCAACGTTTTATAGGATTCATTTTTTTTCTTCAAATATCTGTTTTGACGCTGTATCTTCCTTATTTTGTCAAATAATTTCTTTTTCGCCGTGCTTTCTTTGAAAAGTTTTTTTTTGAGCACGATTTTCCGAGGAGTATCAAAAATTGACTCTGAATCGCTTACTGGTTCAGATATTGAATCCAAACTGGATTGATGAGATCTTGAAGGCTGAAAATTAAATAAACATATTTATTTTTTCAGCGAATATAATAAAACTGTTTTATTATAAACTATTAGGTATTGTCTATCGCTTTTGAACATGTTCCCGTCAAAATATTAATATAAACAATATTTTTATCTCATAATATACACTACTAATTTTTTATTAGTACAAATACTTAAAGGGCTTATTAGAGAAGGTCTTGTTATTATACCTACATATAATGTAAAGTCTCACTATATAATATTGATAAATAGCAAAGTTATTAGCGTTTGTTTATATCCCAAAATGTCACTCAATATACGGACATATTGTACAGGCAATTCATAATAGTATTCATTAATCGTGTTGTCGCGGTCACGTGGTATTTTCTAGTAGCAAGTGTTATGAATGATTGATTCAATTATGAGTTTACCAGTTATGACAAATTTTCGTAGACAATTTTGGGATTTCGTTTTTTTTTACTTTTGACTACATAAATATGATCAGTAAAGGGTCGGACAGAGCCCCATTTTTTTTTGTACTAATAAAAAATTAGTAGTGTATGTACGTACATACTAGCATATAACAAAGTAAGAAATATAAGATACCTACTAAACACAAAATTTAATAGAAACTATACAGAAACCACACTTACCGATACTAGTATGGTGTTTTTATCGCATGGTACAGCAGTTTTCTTCAGATAAACTCGTCCTGTTTTTGTATAATGCTTATCCTCATCCTTAAAGTGCAACGAACATATATATGTATGAGGAGTCGGAAGCCATGTTTCTTCATTCCGATTATTTTGCACAAATTTTATCCAAGTTTCTCTTTTCTCATGACCCGGCCGTAGAAACCTTCAAAATTATTTAGGTTATTTAGGTAAAAGTCACAATTTACTTATTTTACATCTATTCTACACAATAATAAATAACACTTATACTATTGACAAACTGAACCACAAAATAGGTACAAATGTATGTTGCGTATCTGCGTCTTTTGTTTTCATTACTCTATGATTAGTATTGCAAAATGGCGGCGCCCGGCACCCCGATTCTCGTGAGCATTGTTACATCGAAAAACTTTAAATCAAAGAGTTTTAAACGTTTAAATGTCTACTTACCGATGAAATGTTAAACCATCACTTTTTTTTGATGTTCTGGAGTGTTTACGGCAGTCTTTAAGTACACAACCAGGCATTTTGATGTTGTTATTTATGCGAGCCAAACACGACTAGTCTCTACGGGCGTTGGATACTCACTGGATAATTGTGGTACAGTGTACCGCAAAGCGTGGCGCAAAATCGAGCAACGCGTTGACTTCTCTATACGTAGTAGTAATACCTCAGTGTCTGTGAATTGACCAATGACGTGATGGAAAAGTATAACGTCCGAGTTCATAGAGAACATAGAGGTATAGCAGTGATGCCAACAGTTAATTTAGGTTTCCTTTATTTAACTTACAGTTTCAAAAGAAAGACGTTGGTTTTTATGAAAACTCTGCTCAAGCTAATTCTCAAATTTTGCTATGCTGATGATAATTTTGTACCGAAAGATTTTTTATTTTTATAGACTTTCTTCAAGAAAGTTAAATAAAAGTCTATATTTACATAGTACAATTTTGTCTACATAATACCTAGATTTTTTTTTCAAATATAGCTAGGTAAATCCTAGCATCCGCCAGCGAGTCCGCCCTCGTAAAAGGAGATAATACTATGTAGCTCAATGACAACAACAATTAACAAAAATTCAAATCTCTTCTTTTTATAATACAAGTACCGAACAACGAACCATAGATATAAATATTTAACTACCAGATTTGGACATTGTCATTGAATGAAATAAATTATTTATTCTGATATAGTATTATCCTTCTCCATAAAAAACGCATAAACAAAAATGAATAAACCAAGTAGGTAATACACCACAAATTTTTAATTAGTACACATACTTAAAGAGCTTATTAGAAAAGCCCTTGTTATTTTGTAAGAAAATTCTCAATAAATAATATTTTTAAACAGCAAAGTTATTAGCGTTGGTTTATGTCCCAAAATGTCACTCAATTTATGGAAATATTGTGCAGGCAATTGACAAATGAATTACAATTATTAAAAAAACACTGCCCACAGTATTTTGACAATGTATGATTGATTCTAATGATGAATTTACCTTTTCGTGGTGAATTTTAGGATTTCGGTTTTTTATACTTTGACTACAAAAATATGATCAGTAACGGGTACACATAGAACCCCAATTTTTTGTGTACTAATTAAAAAGTAAAAGTGTATAAAATATTAAGATAAAAGACAAAGAAAAGTTACTAAGTTTAACTTTCTAATTAGGTACATAAAATCAGTTTAAATCACTAAAAGTAATATTAATTTATTTTATCTACTAAATGACGGGTCGTATTCATTCACCACTTTTAGTGGAAAATTCACTGAAATGGCAACATAGTATAGACAAGAAACATTTTTTTCCCGACAGAGTTCTTTATGGCAAACCTTGATCGCTTGAGTTACGGTTTTTATAATCGACTAAAAAACTAACAAAATTCTTTACCGGTTATATTAATCAAAACAATTATGTCGTAAAAAAATATTTAAAACTTCATAATAATTGTTTTATCAAATCAAAAATCGTTGAAATGCTTAGCTGTAAGAGTTATTACATTTAAAATATAGATGGCATTATACACAATGGCTGTTACTGTTAAAAATAATAGTTACCAAATAAATTAACAGATGGCGTTCCCAGTTTCAATATGACAATATATTATGACTAACTTTTGCCCACGGCTTCGCCCGTGTACATAAAGTATAGCCTGTCACTCAGGAATAATGCAGCTTTCTATCGGTGAAAACATTTTAGCAATCGGACCATTACTTCCAGAGATTACCTCCTACAAACAAAAAAAAAAACAAACTTTACCTCTTTATTCTGTATTTTTTTATGTATAATATACATAATATAATATACATAAAAATAGGAGGTAGGTAACACCACAACAAAGCTGCCGAAAATCATTCAATGCTGAAAATTGTGAAAAGTTTTTATCGAGCAAGCTTTTTATTCTTTTAACGAATTTATAATTTAATTTATTTAATTTAACTTTGAACTGAAAATTATTGTGACTTTTATTATGATTTTAATTTGAAGATTGTCTATTTATTTGTTTTGTTGTAGATATTTTCTTTTATATTTTTGACATTTTATATAATAATAATAATAATAATAATAATTCTTTATTCAGGTATAAAGTAAGCGACATTATAATTTACATTAATTACAATCGACATAAATTTAATTCAAACTGTCAAAACTAAGATGTAATTTTAAAATTCTGTGTATGACTTGTAAGAATCCTTAGAATTGGAACAGAATATTGTGCTTCTTGTATACTTAGATGCTCCTATTTAAGTCCAAGCTACCGGTGGTTAGGGCTCGGGGACAGGAATTTCCTCAACATGTGAGTCACATCGAGAAATAGTGCCTTCTATGTATAATCAGACCTCGTTCATAAACAGCGATGCAGGCTTTTTAATTTTAGTTCCTACTAGCTGTGCCCGCGACTTCGTTCGCGTGGACTACAGGAATTTGAATTTATTTTTTCTAAAATAAAAGTAGCCTAAGTTACTACTTATTACATCAGCTACCTGCCAAAAAAATTGTGTCAAAATCGGTCCAGCCATTTCAGAGATTAGCCGGAACAAAAAGACAGACAGACAGACAAAAATTGTAAAAAATGTTATTTTGGTGTATTTACCTACCGTATATATATTCACATGCATGTAGTAAAAAGCGATTATTTCAATATTACAAACAGACACTCCTATTTTATTTATATGTTTAGATGTATAGATGAGGCTATATAGATGTCGCTACGGACTATTATTGTGCAACATTATCCGGCTTATTGGCAGCAATAGTGCTGCTGCTGCTGGGGATGGTAGATGTACCGGGGATGGTATGCAGTAGGGTGGGTCAAAATTTTTATTTTTCGTTTTCTTAATGGGCTCAGCGATAAAAAGGTGCCAAATAGTGTAATTAATTCATACGTAAAGTTTTATCAAATTACTAGCTGTGCCCCGCGGTTTCACCCGCGTTTTTCTCGTTTCCGTGGAAATACCGAGATAAGTATTGCCTATAATTGCCTCCCTCAATAAATGGACTATTGAATATTTCAACAGTTTTCATATCAGATCAGTATTTCCCAAGATTACCGCGTTCATAAATGTATTTATTATACTCTTCAAAGATCTTATACTTACAATCATCAACAAATATATTTCGAAAAAGATTATTACAGGATTTTATGTTGATAAAAAACTCTATGGCCCATAACTCATTAATAGGTACCAACTCTTAACATCTTACACACGTGATAACTTTTAAACGAAATATCCGATTGAGATGAAACAAAAAGTATTTTACTTCTACATAAATACTCTTGATAACATAATGCTTAATTTTGATAAGGATTAATATTACGATACATATTTAACGTAGTTTTTTTTTCTTCAGACGATTTAATAATTATTTTGAACACAAAATCGGTTATTGTGATTAAACCATGATAGCTAGATATATGTTCTCGCGAACTTTTTTGTAGGTCTTAATGGGATCTACAAACCCGTAGTACATCATTTTGTTCTATTGTCAATAGTTTATGCAGCGCACGCAAAAATAGGTTTTTGATTTCACACCTTGTGTTACATAATAGCAATTTTATTACGGATCCCTAATTTTGAAAAAAAACATATCCTTACTCGATAAATGGACTACCCAACACTGAAAGAATCATTCAAATCGGATCAGTAGTTCCAGAGATTAGCGCGTTCAAACAAACAAACAAACAAACTCTGCAGCTTTATAATATTATATATATATAGTATAGAAAAGTATAGATTTTAAGTTTTATTACCTCCGGATTGTGAAAGAAGTTTTGAAAAAAAAGTAAATTTTTGATATCACGTTGCTACTAGTTTTGATCTTAATTGTTACAGTTTTCATTTGCAATAGTTCTTAAAAACTCCTCTGTTTCCACTCATTGATGATAGTACGTCTGGACCACACATTTTCAGGGAAAATAGGCTAGTTACCGTAAAAAATGTAATTAGTCCGTCTTTTAGATTATTCCAAAATAAAGGACACGTATTTTTAGGGTTCCTTAGTCAACTAGGAACCCTTATAGTTTCGGCATTTCTGTCTGTCCGTCTGTCTGTCTGTCCGTCCTTACTTAATCTCTGTGACCGTTAGCACTAGAAAGCTGAAATTTGCTACCAATATGTATATCAATCATGCCGACAAAGTGGTAAAATAAAAATTGGAAAAAAAATGTTTGATTAGGGTAGCCCCCCTATATGTAAAGTGGGAAGTGATTTTTTTTTAAATTTCAACCCTTATGTGTGATATATTGTTGGATAGGTATTTAAAAATGAATAGGGCTTTACTAAAATAATTTTTTGATAATGTCAATAATTCCGGAAATAATCGCTCCAAAAGTAAAAAACAATGTGTGTGTGTGTCCCCTCTAACTTTTGAACCATAAGTTTAGAAAATATGAAAAAAATCTGAAAAGTAGAACTTCATAAGGACTTTCTAGGAAAATTATTTAAAACTTGATGGAAAGAACAGTTTTTGTACAAAACAGACAAAAGGGTTCTACAAAATAATTTCTGGACTAAGTTTGTAGTATAATCGTATATGCAAGCATTTTTTAAAACTCATAAGTGGGTAGGTACACTTATTGTGACGGAGGGGAAACTGCGGAACCCTACACTGAGCGTGGCCCGACACGCTCTTGGCCGGTTTTTTTATTTGTAAATTAAACCAAAAATGACAAAGATATAACCCATTAAAGTTACGTGTAACGTCACGCGCCGTGCTCCGGTTTTCGCACGAGTTGACGTCACACGTAACTTTAACGGGCTATTAATTCAATGGCTATATCACAAATTTGTTAAAGTTTGCACCCGTGACTCGGGCGATAGAAATACTCAATAGTGTCTCATTAAGGTTAGACATTTTTTCTTGCACATTGGCGGAATTCCAGAGGTTGACACTAAGAGTGTTGTCCTCCTCATGCTCACTAAAATGTCTCGCTGATGGTGGCACGTGTTATTGGGTCATTTGGCTCCCTTCAAAATGGTTGAGCTGAGTGGTGCTGATGCACGCGTCATGCTCATGAACGGGCGCCGTCAGTTGAGACTGGTCATCTCTTAGCTGCCAGTGACTTATTCAATTTCTTTTTTATTGTTACCATTATATTTAATTTTTATTACTTATCTTCATTGTGTTCACATAATAGAAGCAAAAAAAGAAATATGTAATCGAAGATTCATGTAACTCAATACGATTTAAAAGAGTGTCCATGGAGTTTCTTGCACGTTCTTCTCCATAGAGACCTACTCTTTGGAACGTGCAATTTAGCTTCACTTTTCTTGGACTGACCGACATTTGACTATTCAAAAGTGCCTGTAGCTGGTCTATTTGAAATAAACGTTTCTGATTTCTGATTTCTATGTAACTTGTGCCGATTCTCCAGGGTGCTGCTTGAGACTGAACATCGATTATTCATCATGTATGTATGTTGCATGCACTAATGGATATCTGATCATTTTGTGGGTGGTATCTTTGAGTGCATAGTATATTTTGCGACTACTTTTGTTACCTTGGGTATACCTGTTAAAACAATTGTATGTGCTTATAATAATAAAGAAATAAATAATAATCTTTGTCATTTTTTGTTTAATCGAAAAAAGAAAAAAATACGTGTCCAACATTTTTTTATAATCTAAAATACGGACTAAATAAAATGTAATTATTTTGACCTTGGAACTACCCTATTGGCAAAGAACTTGAAAACTGCGAAAAACGTCACTTTTGATCTATTCCGAAGAATTTACCAGACCTATCTATTAAAAGAATTAACTAGTACAGACTAGAAATACTTGTACAAAATAGTTGAAACAATTTCAACAGACATATTTCCTAATGATTTAGTAAACAAATCACCTATTAAAGTGCACCACGCTCGATGGCTAACTCGTACCAACAGGATTCTCCGTCTGTATGTTTCAGTAGCGAATACCTTTAGAAATCGACTTCTTGTAGCGTAAGTTGTCCATGTTTATGCTTCGGTGTGAACACAGGATATTCTATAAAAACTTACTCCAACTGCAAAGATGAATCACGACACTTAATTATGCTCATCGAGTTAGTCAGATATTTAACAAAGAATTTGAAAGCTTTTATCGATATCAAAAGAATCTGCTATTTCACCAGAAAACTTGTTGTTTTTTATATTAATAGGTCTCAAGACATTGGCCAGAAAATACTAATCCTAATACCTCGGTACGAAGGCTAGAAGGAACGGGATGGGTTTTTTAGTCAGTAAGAGTCTGACACTATCTCCCGCTCCGCCCAAGACCGGGGATTGTCATAAGATGATTTCTCCAATCGAAAAAAAAAAAAAAAAATTAAAATCTGTAACAGAACAAAGTTCCCGATTGTATGTTGAACAAGAACTGGTCTAATGATTGGATTTATTACGCTTTCCTTGCTACACAAGTAATAGAAAGAACAGTCAAAGCTGTGGCTAAAATTATAGCTAATCTAAGCTAAAAAACAATACGAGAAAGATTCTTTAAAGTCCAGATAAACGTGAAAATAGCACTGGCGAAATACGATAGCAAAAGGCATTTTGCCACAAACTAAACGGTCCGATATATAACGATTATTTTTAATTATTTTTTTTTGCACAAATGGTAAATAATGTTAATTAATTAACACTTTTATTACTAAACTATTATTTTTATTTCTAAATAAATTTGAAAAATCTAACTTGGTATGCAATCATGTTAAGTCCTTTTTAACCGACTTCGAAAAGCAGGAGGCTGAATGTATGTTTTTTTTAACACCGCGATAGTCAAAGAAAACAGTCAACATGACTTTGACTTTGGCGTGGTGTTTTGGTTTTGGTTCAGTTGGAAGGCGCCACTCCGAAGCTCGTTGTCTTGTCTGCATGTCAAACTCGTAAACCCACGTCTCGTCGCCAGTAACAATGCGTTTCATGAATGTTGGGTCGGAATTGACTCGTTCTAGCATGTCCTCAGCGACTTTCATGCGATTGAGTTTTTGGAGAAAATTCAGGTCTTTTGGGATTAGCGGAGCGGCAACATGTTTCATACCCAAATAATTAGATAAAATGGTACGGATCGACTCGTGAGATAGGTACAGAAAGTTCGGCAGCTATCTCTCTCAAACTTCACCCAAATTGAAGACGAATTCTTTCATCGATGTTTTTATCCATGAAATTCGCAATACACACTAGATATGACATAACTAAAAACAGCTGTGCCAATCTAGCAACAACAAAAAAGTCTAAAATTTGAATTTGGAATCATATACAAATCATCCATTTCCGACACTTTTTTGACTGTGTAGGGTTTTCAATGGTAATTATGAATTGCGTGAACTGGTTTTAATCATTCTTTTTTTATTTAAAAGAATATACGTTCAGGATAAATGCTTGGCTCAATGCTGGTCCAGCTCCACTACCACTAGGGCGTACTAATTAGTTGATTAGTTGGAAACTAATATTATTATTTTGTAATTTGAAAGACACAATAGCATTGTATAATGTAGAAGCAAATTTTTCAAGTTTGTGAATGTGAGGCACCATGGAGCATTTTTATTAGGTTACAACTTATAAATGTCTCGCTGTTGTTGGCACGTGTTCTTGGGTCATTCAGTTCTCTTCAAAATGGTTGGCTGAGTGGGGCTGATGCACGCGTCATGCTCGTGAACGGGTGCCGTAAGATGGGACTGGTCATCTTTTAGCTGCCAGTGGCTTAATTCAGTTTCTATCTTTTAATTATTTTACATTTTTATTTCATTATCGACATTGTGCTCACATGATAGAAGCAACAAGTAATATGTAACCAAGCATTATATGTAACACATAATATGATTTAAAAGAGGGTCCATGGAGTTTCTTGCGCGTTCTTCTCCATAGAGACCTACGCTTTGGAACGTGCAACTTACCTTCACTTTTCTTGGACTGACCGACATTTGACTATTCAAAACTGCTTGCATATGGTCTATTTGAAATAAATGCTTTGATTTTGATTTTTGATTAATAATAAAATATCAAAAATATGTAAACTAAGTTTAAAAAATGCTTTTGAAAAGTTTGTTATTCAACTGTATATCAGTTAAATAACAAACTTTTCAAAAACTGGTTAACCCATCAAGTTCAAAATAATTTTCCTAGAAAATCTTTAAAAAGTTCTATTTTTGAGATTTTTTCATATTTTCTAAACACAATATAATATACATTTCTTTTTACTTTTGGTGCGTCGATTATTTCCGATAATATTAACATTGTCAAAAAATTATTGTAGTGAACCCCTATTCATTTTTAAATACCTATCCAAAAATATATCACACGTTAGGATTAAAATGAAAAAAAAAAATCACTTCCCACTTTACGTGTAGGGGTGCGTGATTGATATACATATTGGTACCAATTTTAAAACTTTCTAGTGCTAACGGTCACTGAGATTATCCGCGGCCGAAAGGACAGACAGACATGGCGAACCTAAATGGGTTCCTAGTTGACTACGGGAACCATAAAATGATACAGCCGTTTATGTCGCAAAAACTCATATTTCGTCACTCATTAAAAGACGTTTCTAACATTTTTTCCAGATTTGATTTGAGTTTCATATTATTATTAAACCAAGTTAAAGCTCATTATATTCGGCTTTATTTTCAACTTTTAATATGTAAATATTTTTTACTCAAAGACAGCAAATAATTTCCCGTTTCATTCAATAAAACATTTTTTTCGCCGTTTTTACTTTTTGTTAATACGTCTTTTTAACTATCTGGGGCAGTTTAAGGAACTCAAAATTCAAAGGGTACTTTCCGTTGACCCAAAATCCTGAAAATTTTCATAAAGCTAGGTCTTATAACACAGGTGGCAGGTATAGGAATAAATTAGAAAAATGTAAAGGGCTGTGGACAAGATTGTTATTTATACTAAAAATCTTAATAAGAATTAATTGTTAAAATAATATCACGTCAGTTAAAGTTTGATTGTATAATATTAAATAACAAGAGTATTTTTCAATAGAGCTTATGATAATTTATTACCTTTTTAATTGGAAACAAAATAGCATTGTATAGTCAAACCTGAGTAAGTGAGAACTGGGTAAGCGAGAAAACTCTATGAATGAGAGCATTGGCCAGGTCCCGTCATTTTGCCCTCCTAAAACCTCTATAAGTGAGAAACATAAACCTGTATAAGTGAGACTTATTTTTCACGCGTGAACCTCTTTAAGTGAGATTGCTACTTGCCAATACCTCTATAAGCGACAGTTAAACCTATTTAACATGTGCTATTTATGACTCATTCTTACACTTCTAGGAACTCTTATTCTATCCGAAATACCAAATGTGCTTCCGTTATTGTTTTCTGTAGATTTAGGAATTTACATTGTAATTGAACGTTCAAATGTGCGTACCGACTTATTGTTAGGCTAACTACAGTCAATTAATAAACACAGATGCGAAAAAAGTACAAGTAGGTAGTTTCTCTAGCAGGGACCCAGCCGGGCCGAAGCCTACTGGAGCCAGGGTTATCCGAAAGGGCTCGAGCGCCGGTATGAAGGCTAGAAGGAACGGGGTGGGTCTTTTAGTCAGTAAGAGTCTGACACTATCTCCCGCTCCGCCCAAGAGCGAGGGATGTCAATGCATGATTTTTTCCCACTATAAAAAAAAAGTTAGTTTCTCTGGTCTAAACGATATCTGAATGTATTGGTCTATGATATACCAAAAATTGTGAATGCTTTTGAATCAAGAAACATGAAGCAAATCACACATATTAGCATTGGGGACGTTTTTTTTTTGAATACATGGCAGTTGATCAAACCATAAAAAAATACATCAAAAATATAAAAACAGAATCGCAAAAACATTAGATTTTTTTTTAAAATAAATGTTGTAAGATACACGTATTTTTTACAATTACGCGTACATAAGCCATATTTTTATAGACCTCTATAAGTGAGATAGTTTGGCGGAAAAAGCAGTGGGGGCCTAGTAGTAACTGCCCCGACTTACAAAACAATCGACATCAATTAATTATATCATCGTGGGATTGTGTGATTATGATGAAGCGAGGCGCATTTCTTTATGTAATTTATTTTATCACCACTGCTCCCAAAACGGTGAAAGAAAACATTGTGCAGAAAGCAGCATGTCCTAGAATCAAAAGATTCCAAGACTTGTGACATCCACCAATCCGCATTGGGCCTGCTTGGTGAATTACGCCCCATTCTCTAAACTTAAGAGGTCGGAATCCCAGCAGTTTAAACATTACAAGGCCGATCGTATTTATGCTTATATGTTTGGCGGGAACACTGACAGAATAGGACCTTCATTTTGTTAATAATATCATCCAGATGACATCCCCCACCCTTGGGCAGAGCGGGATATAGTGTCAGACTCGTACCGACTAAAATACCCACCCCGTTTTGCCTTTCATACCAGGGCCGAGACTCCCTTTCGGAAACAGACCCTGGCCCCAGCAGGCTTCCACCCTGCTGGGCCCCTACGGTTGCTGAAAACACCTTGAGGCGCGCGGGAACAGTGCGCGCCGGCGACGACTTTGGCTCGGTCCGGACGGTTACCGGACGATCGGACAGCGCGCTAACCATTGCTCGTCGTCCACAAGCCCGCGCCTACGGTGGCCGGAAATCGGAATCGGAATCCCGGTGACGGCTGAGGCGTGAGCGCCGTTGCCGAATACGGTCGGCCTCCTCCTTTGCTTGAATTCCTGCTTCACAGAAGGAGGCGACCGACTGCCACGCGTCCTCGCTCCGGACCATGGCCTGTACCAAGGCGGGGCGCGAGATATCGCCGCCGCCGATCGCACCCACAAGGACACGGCGATGCTGCGATCTGCTCAGGCGGGACACACCGTGTGATCCACCGTGTCCTCTAGGCATTCCACACAGTGGCGACACCCGGGCGTCATTTCCGCACGAATCCGGTGCAGGTACCTCCAGAGAAAGATTGTAATTGCGATCGCCTGAGCCCTGGGCGAGTGTTTTGAAGCCGAGTAGGTGCCACAAGTAGGGGTTGATGCACGACTCATGGGGGTCGCGTCTAGCCTGAAAAGTGTCGGTCAATTATGGACCAAGGTCCTTTAAGATACCTATTTATGATTGGACGGGGACCTGTCCCTGATACAGAGGTGGATGCAGCTTGATACAGTGGTGGATGCAGCTTCATGTTAGCAGCTCTCCTTGTATAATTTGTCAAGAATTATCCAAACGTTCTCAAACGCACTCTTCGCATGACTAACTTCGTCAGAGATTAAGCATTGCCATACAACGTGGCAATGCCGCCAGCCTTTTGGGCACACTTCCAGTCGACAGCAATGCGGAGGAGTTTTATGACGTCATATTTAGCTAGGCCTTTATATATATTATTTATAATTAGTTAAGTTATTTTATAATTTAAATTGTTTAATAATAGTCCTAAAATAAATCCTATTTAATTTGTCATTGTGTGTGTGAAAATAACTGTAATTATTGTGTATGTCTAATTTTGTGATTTATTGTATAATATGGTATTAATTTGATGTTTTATTTGTTTTTTTTTTAATTATTATAAACTAGTGCTTGACTGCGATCCCACCTGATGGTAAGCAGCTATGCAATCTTTGATGGTGAGGCGCACTAGTTTATTAAGAGCCTATTCACTCTAGCCTTGAAGACACCCAAATTATAACCGGACGGGAAGACCGCAGCAGGCAAACTGTTCCAGTCCTTCCACGTACGACTTGATTTTAATTTTGTAGGTACGTAATGTTTAGACTGTGTCTGAATTAAATTTTATTTTTAATAGTATGTATTTATAACAATGATCATAGGTTCCTCGGGACCTCTGCAAGTTGATTTTGACCCATCGAATAAGTTCCAAAGGTCTGGTCAATATAAAAATCTGTATTCAAATCTATTTACAATAAGAATACATAAATACTCGTACATACTTCATTAAAATAAATTAAAAATGCCATACTACTATGGGACTTTGCCGGTTGATGAAATTCAAGACTACGTCAATGGTAAGTACAAATACCCTATAAGTTTTACTAGTATCGAAAATTATGGCTAATTATATTGTCCAATGACTTCTCCCGCTCTAGCTTAGGGCGGGAGGACGTTTCAAACTTACTAACTTAAACCACACCTGTGTCCTTTTTGCCCTTTGCGTTTTAGGGCCACGGGTTTCCTTTTCAGAAAATCATCGGCCCTGCTGCAAAAGGGACCATTGCTCGTTGTCCACATTTCAGCAAGCCCGCGCATTCCGTGGCTGGTAATGGAAGTCGGGGTCGCGGTGGCTGGGGCATGAGAATATCCTTTCGCTCACCCTCGTTACTGCTTTGCTGAAGGATGCGACCGCCAGAGTGCCATTCCTCCTCATTCCTGACCATGTCCTGAACCAGGGCCCGCGATAGGTCGCCCCTGCGCCGCCGCCGATCACGAGGACACGGCGGTGCTCCGCCCAACCGGTGATACCTTCACCGTATGTTTCACCGTGTTCTCCGAGTCCACACAGTGTTGGATTACTTGTACTTTACTGTTAGATTTGTGGGAAATCTTCAAAAAACCCCAACCGCTCTGGATCGAGCAAGAGGGAGTGACAAACTTTCACAAACTTTAAACCCGCCCATGTTCTTTCATTTTTCCTTTCTGTTCCAGGGTCGCAGTGACTCTTTCGGACTATCCCGTCACCAGTACCTCATCACCTCATCATCATTTCATCTGAAAGACGTCCACTGTTGAACATAGGCTTCCCCAAATGTCGCTATTTCGAACGGTTCTGTTCGTCTCGCATTCACCGGATTTTAGCCATTTCCCAAGTCGTTTGACTTCGCATCGGCGTCGGGTCATCGATGAGGTACCTGAGACTCATTCTCGACAGCCGATGGAATTTCGAGGAGCATTTCCGACGTCTGGCTCACAAACTCAACCGGACTGAGGCCGCTCTCAAGCGGCTCCTGCCCAACCTTGGGGGTCCAGACGCCTCCTGCCGGAGGATCGTTAGGTCCATGGCCCTTTACGGGGCGCCGGTGTGGGCGCCGTCGCTGCAAAAGCGACCGGCGGCCATTCTGAACGCTTGCCAGAGAGTCATGGCAATTCGGATGCTGCGAGGATACCGCACGATTTCCCGCGAAGCGGCGAGCCTTGGCTGGCCTACCACCGTGGGATCTGGAGGCAACAGTCATTGCACACATGCATGATGCGTGTGGAGATGCAACGCCGGGGTGAAAGTCCTATGCCGTTTTTTTTTTTTTTTTTTTTCGATGGGAAAAAGATGTTATTAATTTGAAGTTTTATTTGATTTTTTTTTAATTATTATAAACTAGTGCTTGACTGCGATCCCACCTGATGGTCCTATGCCGTAACAGGTCGCGGCATGGCAGACCGCCGTCCGCCGGATCTTATGGTGAAATGGCGTCAGCGACTATCGCAACCCAGTGCCGGGCACACTACAATAGGGTAGTTTCCAGGGTCAAAATAATTACAATTTATTTAGTCCGTATTTTAGATTATAAAAAAATATTGGACACGTTTTCTTTTCTTTTTTCGATTGTGTAAAAATGCAGCACGGCGTGACGTTACACGTAACTTTAATGGACTAGGTATATCTTTTTCATTTTTGGTTTAATTTACAAATAAAAAATACGTGTCCTTTATTTTCGAATAATCTAAAAGACGGACTAATTACATTTTTTACGGCAACTATTATGGCGGTAAGTCCCCTCTTTAAGGTGTGGCTGGAAGGCCTCACGACGTCCTTATCTTCCGCATGAAACAGGTCCTCACTGGACATGGCAAGTTCGGGAGGTTCCTGTTCCGGATTAAAGCGGAAGTGACGCCCGGGTGTCGCCACTGTGTAGAACGCCCGGAGGACACGGAGGATGGAGCACACAGTCAAGGGTTGCCCTGCTTGGCCGAAGCATCGCCGTGCCCTCATGCGGGCGATCGGCGGCGGAGACCTCTCGCGGCGGGCCTTGGTTGAGGCCATGGTCCGGAGCGAGGAGGAGTGGCAGGCGGTGGCCGACTTCTGCGAAGCAGTACCTAATACACGCTACGGAAGAGGCCGACCGCATCAGGCAACGGCGCTCTCGCCGCGCCACTGCCGGGATTCCGAAACTGATTTCCAGCTACCGTAAGGCAAGGGCTTGCGGACAGTGAGCAATGTCTAGCTCGCTGTCCGACCGTCCGGTAACTGTCCGGACGAAGCCCAAGTCGTCGACGGCGCGCACAGTTACCGCGCGCCTCAAGGAGTTGTCAGCAACAGTAAGGGCTCAGCCGGGTCCAAGCCTACTGGGGCCAGGGTTATCCAAAAGGGAACTCGAGCCCGGTATGAAGGCTTGAAGGAACGGGGTGGGTTATTTAGTCAGTAAGAGTCTGATACTATCTCCCGCTCCGCCCAAGAGCGGGGGTTGTCATTGGATGATTAACCCCACCAAAAAAAAAACACATGGCTTTGGATCAGTGGCGTAGGTAGAAGACCAACGCCACAGGGGCAAAAAACTGGGACCCTTATTTTTACATGGGAAATCATCGAATGACTTCTTTTGCTCTGGGTGGAGTGCGTGTGTCAGTAAAGCCTACTGGGGCCAGGGTTATCCGGTATGAAGGCTAGAAGGAACGGGGTGGGTCTTTTAGTCAGTAAGAGTCTGACGCTATCTCCCGCTCCACCCAAAGGCGGGGAATGTCAATGCACGATTTTTCCCACCACAAAAAAAAAGACTTTTACTGACTAAAAGTGAAAAAAACCGGCCAAGTGCGAGTCGGACTCGCCCATGGAGGGTTCCGTAGCAGCAAGTAACATAATATAAAAGTTCTTGTAGTTCGTTGTAACTTTGATCGATGTTTTAATAATAGTGTATTTTTTTTTATTTATGACGTATTAAAAAAAACTACTTACTAGATCTCGTTCAAACCAATTTTCGTTGCTAGTTTACATGGTAATGTACATCATATATTTTTTTTAGACACACATTTTACCCTTTTACCACTTTGGAAGTGTCTCTCGTGTAAACTGTTCAATTTAGAAAAAAATGATATTAGTAACCTCAATACCATTTTTAAAGACCTATCCATAGATACTCCACACGTATGGGTTTGATGAAAAAAAAATTTTTGATGTTCAGTTCTAAGTATGGGGACCCCCAAAATTTATTGTTTTTTTTCTATTTTTGTGTGAAAATCTTAAAGCGGTTCACAGAATACATCTACTTACTAAGTTTCAATAGATAGCTCTTATAGTTTCGGAAAAAAGTGGCAGTGACATACGGACGGACGGACAGACAGACAGACAGACAGACAGACAGACACACAGACAGACAGACAGACAGACAGACCGACAGACAGACATACATGACGAATCTATAAGGGTTCCGTTTTTCGCCATTTGGCTACGGAACCCTAAAAAGTGGAAAAAGGTAAAAGTTGCCATAATTAGTGTTGTAGATTTTGAAGGTAGGAGAATTTTTCAACATGCTATGTATATTCGTCTCCGTGTTTTTATTTTCATTTATCTCAACGGGCGTTTTATTTTTTCTAATTTCATCCGGCATAGCAGTCAGGGCCACTAACCTAGTGGTTAGTGCTATACCGGTGGTCGTGAGTTCGATTCCCAGTCGAGAACAAATGTTTGTGTGAGTGCACGATCATTTGTTCTGTGCCTGAGTATTTAGAAATATATAAATATGTTTTATCAGTTGTCTAGTACTCATTCATAACACAAGCTCTGCTTAGCTTGGGACTAAACGGCGTTATGTGATAATTGTGGACTACTATATTTTATATTAAAATACTGAATTCATTTCGTCAATATTGGCACTAACCAATGGATTTCACTAAGTCTTTATACTAATTTATATTCTTGTAAAATGAGGGGATATCCTGTTTGAAATATCTTCATAACTTATTTTTTATCTCTAGGTTAACAAGTCAGACGTTTTTCACACTAACACAACATTATTATGTGGTCATTATTCTCTTGATCAATACACTTGACATGCTAATTGATAAAATATAATATAAAAATATCATTATACTCATTGACCCATGCAAAAAGTAGGTAAGTCATAAAATAACAATTTTATGTAAATACATTTTCTTGCGGTCTGATAACTATTATTAAGTTCATACTTAGATAACTGGTTTGTTTAATTAATCTTTGTATCTCTTAATTAATATGTTAAATTCAGGACAAAAATCACTTTACAACTTTGTCATTGATGATGCATCGCTTCCCCGAACCATACGTGTCGTCATGTTCCATTATACTACATGGCCAAAACACGAGGTCCACGTTTTTTTTATGACCGTACATTCGTATACCAGTTTTCGTGGCTGACGGTACCGCTAGCACGTTAGGTTGAGCTTTTTTGAAGACGTAAAGTGTATCGGGCCGCGGAGTCCAGATAGCAGTTGAGCGCGAGGCCTCAGTATCGCGCGAGTTGCCGCCCGCGCCGGTCACGTTATGCCGCTCGACGAAGTCGGCCGAGCGCTCCCGAACACGCTCACGAAAAATCGCAGCCGGTAATTGACCAACATGTGATCGGCAAACACAAAATACCATAGAGTAATAACCTCAAAGTATTACCAAAAACTTTCCGCGGCTTTCACTTTTTGAGGTTAGGATTTTTCCGGTTAACGTTTTTCCGAACAACTTCGTGCGTTCGAAAACCTTAGTTTCGCGATTTGGCAGCCGGTCCGGCGTTTTGCAATTGCATAACAATGCAGCGAAGGCCGGACCGCGTGGAAAAGTTGATTTTATCATTTCGCACAGGTGAAAATTAGTGTTGAGTGCCTAGGTGGTCTGTTTCCACGCGACGTGCGTACGTGATCGCTGATTTGGGACGATTTCAGAGTAACGACTTGTGCGCTGGCCCGCCTGTTACAAATCGCTCGGGGCGAACAATTTCTTACCGAAAAAAGAAAAACTTTTTTTCTCATCTGACGACAGTTATCTGCTAATTGCTTGACAAAATCTCTTTTGGCACGGAGGCGCGCTGTAAGTTTGCGCCTGAACATACATTGCATGGCGGCAGCGCACCAATTTATTTAAGTAAACATTTGCCGACTTCTACGTTTTATCGCGTCCTTTATCGATTCTTTTAATTTTCTTATTGACAGTGCGGGGTTATTTTTAATATGTTTTGTTTTCTCCTGCGTGACGCTACTGGCGTTTTTATTACTCTATGATATTTTAGTGCCGAAATTATAAAAGTGTATTTTTAAGTAGTTCATGTGTTAGCTAATAATGTGCGTGATTTTCAGTTCGCAGAGAAACGTCGGTGGGAAATATTACTAGTATCAATTACCTTCCCTGTGTGATGTCTATTTGCACCAATAATACGAGTGTTGAGTTATTCGAGTTAGAGTTACAATAACCACAAGTGAACACGATCTGTTCGGAAACTGTACGAAAGTGACACGACGTTGGGAAACTCACGCGGTTTTGAAAAACATTCATTTGTGTGAACTAACGTATTTCGAAAGTGTGACTTCGGTTTCAGGAGAAAAATTCAAAGTGTAACAGTTTATCGGTTGAATAATTTTGAATGTGCAACATCTGTCCCGGCAGTGTCTATAGACATTTAAACAGGTGAGTTTCTACTTTACCAATTTCATATTTAATTTGTAGTGAAATTTTTATTTTATGACTTGTTACTGTTTTCAAATTTGGAGCTCGCTCAAATATAGAGCTTTAAAATATCAAATAATTAAACTCAAATTTTTAGCGGTTCGTAAATGTTCAAAAGTGTTGTGAGCACCGACAAACTGGCGTAAGTCATAAAATGGATATTTTGAGAAAAAAGTGTGAATGAGGAGTTGGAGAAAGTGAGTTTCTGAGTGCATCAGTCGTCGCACTTTATAATATTAATCTGTTTGTATTTATAGTCGGCGCATAACTTATAGACGATGTTGTATCATCAACTAGCACTAAAAGGTAGGCGTTATTTTAGAAATAGTCCACTACTGGCACTACGAGGCAGACATTTCAGAGCAAATCTAATGGCACATGTTCATACGAATACACATTCTAGTTCGTGTCATTACGCAGGGCTAAACGTAGAATTTGATAGGTAGAGATCGTAGAGAATGAAAATACAGATATTAAATTAAATAACATATTTAATACCTATTTATTTCTTCATGCATGCAAACAATATAATGAGGATAAATTATTTTCTAATAAAATATTGTTCTACTTTACGCATAGTGGGCTAATCACCATTTAACCTAGAAAAAAATATACTTGCTGAAAATTGCCTCTTTTAAAAATGTGAATTGAGGTTTTCAAAAGTGCCATTGCATCAGCCGTGTAGCTCAGGGGTTGAAATTGCACTGCGGGTCGTGGGTTTACATCCTGCAAGTAGAAAAAATATTGTGAACGATGTTATACTGTTAATGTTCCCTATGGTAGTAAAATATTTTTTTTCTCTCATATAAGATCGTTGCTCAAACTCAGTCTCCAATACCTCGCACTTTGTCTGCACTAAATGATCTCTTGGATTCTTATCCAACAAACGATATGTTTGCCGATGAATGGATGATGATTTTATTGCCATATCAGAAGTACTGTGAAAGGGATTGATATACATGTTGTTTTTTTTACTTTTTTTTTTTGTTTATTTACTGTAATTGGTTGTCTAACTATTGTAATTATTTAAAATAATTAAACATAATTATATGAATAAGAAGATTCATCTAGTGTCGTAGTTGATTTTGAAACTGCAATATGGTCACTTTTTACTTAAATTTACTTCAGTCCTTCTAAAACTAATAAACTCTTCCTGTTGCCGGAGAAGTAATTTCACTTTCGTTCTGCTTGCATCGAGTTACAATAGATACTTTTATGCAAGACGTACCGCAATGTTATATTTTGAGGGATCATAATTAATTGCGAAATCATCGACATTGACGCAGTTTTCAAATCAAAGCTTCAAAGTCTTGAGCATGTACATTGAGTTGCTAGCTTGTCGGTTTTCTGTCAGCTGTATTTTGGGAAGTTTGCTTTGGAATTGTATAACTTAATTTTCCATCATCGGATCACCAAACGTACGGCAATGCGCCACCGGTACGTGGTGAACATCTCACCCTCACGCACAAAACGTTTTGGAACAAATTTATTATGCGTATCTATAGGTAAAAACTGAAATTCCGGAAGTCTGTGTTTCTTGCTAGCTACAATGTAAGAGTTTTTAAGAGGTCTACACGCATGGAACACGCTTTCCTAAACGTGTTCCATTGCCGACCACATCAGCGCTTACCGTGGACGCTGATCACCGCTGTATTTAAATTATCTCTGACTTTCGTTGTAGGGTGATCAAGAGTTCAAAAATCTGACAACGTCAGATGTTAGTGTTAGGTGAAACCAAATCACTAAGTTGTAAAACTCAGGTAGGCAGCTCGCGCTTCATGTAAAATGAAGCCTGTAAACTGGAAGCTAACCCACCTATAAATAACGAAAGGCTAGACCGATAATGTTATATGCGATATTTGCGACAAATTCATAAATTTGTAAGAAAAGAAAAAGGAATTTCGTTGCCCATTAATCCCCATTAATCGTCTCGTTTAATTTTCTGAAGGAAACCGATTACATAATGAGTGTAGTAGGCGTTGGGCCAACAGCCTGTCAAGGCAGATGTCACCTGCGTTCAACGATAGCAGACTTACAGCAAGCGCCATTGAAACCCATCAATTCATATGCTATCGTACTAGACTATGCACATGTCAGTGAACTTTGGTCTATCCATTTGCCGTTTAAAGCTTAAATTTTTGTAAAACATATTATTACGCTTCTGTGTGATACGATGTTTTGTTTTAATTGGTTTAAAATAATACTTGACAGCGAACCCACCCATCAGGTGGGATCATAAGCAGTGATGCAATCGTTGATGGTGAGGCGCACTAGTTTATTTAGGATCTATTGCCTTGAAAACATCTAAATTAAAATCGGTCGGAAAGACTGCAGCAGGCAAGTTGTTCCAGTACTTCAATGTTCGCGGAATAATAGCCTCAATCATTTTGGCGACACTTCAGCAGCAACGTCCAGCAGTGAGTGTATTTCAGCTGAAATTATGATGTAGTTTTCCAAAAAGACAGCAGTATTTTACTGCTTTTTGTGAGATTGGAAGCCGTTCTCTAGAAAGTTGGAAAAATGATAGGCAGAAATATCTTGGATTGGCTGGGACCAAATCTAGAAGACAAGCTACGTAGTTAACTATAGTACACTGCTTGACCAACTGATAGTCAAAATTCTATATTCTAACCAACTTTTCTCTATAAAAGTCCGACTGCTCAACTTCACCTTTACCTAAGTCAGGTAAAAAAACTTTATTACGGGCCAAACGTGGAATCGTTGACAATTTTTTTCGATCTAAAACCAGCTACAATGCAGGTTTTATTACAAGAAAAACATGATCTTATTTTAATAGCTAATTTGCAACAACTTAGCATTTATGCATAATCCTTTTGACTAAACAGCTATTTTATTGGTTGCACGCTAATATTTTTTTGAATTTATGTGTTTTAGCTAAGTTTTTTCGCTATTAGTAAACAATGTTGTGGATCAAGATTATTAAAGACTAACGATGTGCAAACTGACGTGGGTGGGTTTTATCGACAAGGTATCGAAGAAGTGCAGGTTTTATCGCATCTTCCTGGTTCCGGGTACAGAAAAAAAGTGTTAATGGCAAGCAATCTCGGTGACTCTATAGAGAAGTTTTGACCAACTTTTTTTTCAATGTTTGTTTTTTCTTAGAATGTCGATAAACTTTTTACATAATTATCGAATGGTTATTTTGTAAAGTGACACTTTATTAAATGAATTAATTCACCAAATGTGTGATTACAGATAAACCCTAACTCATTTATGGTTAATAAGTTAGGGTTTATCTGTACAATTCAATATTTTGCATGAAATCTTCACATTAAGATTTGTGGCGCGAACATCTTGCAAAACGTTGAAAGACTTATAATGCAATACCCGAATTTTCACACACTGCTACAAAGCAGTTTATACAATACTTCAGTAATAAAAATGACAAATTATGTAAACGCCACAAATGCAATATGTTCATTTGTGTGCGAGACAAAACAGCGTCTGCGACCGTCGGCAAAACAATGACCTCGTAATGAAAATTTTCTTCAGAACTAAAAATAATCGGCCATGATGGGATCTTTTCATAAAGTTTAGAATCGCACGGCATTTTTCGTTTCGTTATCTCTTTTCACGCCTACCGGTATCTCGCACTGATTTGATTACGACGATAAACCGAAGAAAGTATACAATGCACGATAGTGGCCAGATATAAATTACTTATCTTTTGCCCCGTTTCGTGATATCTATACCGAAAATGTGACGGTAGTCGTTGTCGGGTTTGATTGATTACTTTTAAAATGTCTCGCCGAAATTCCGGGATGAACAAAATTGAGATGGATTTTTTTCTAGATTTTTTGTCAGAGTGCGCACTGGGTGACTTGTTGATTCCGGTTGGGGAACTCTATTGTTGAAGTGATTCGCCCTTGACCACTTTCTTGTTTGATGTTGGGACAAATTGTATTATAATTTTATTTATATTAAGCTTGATACAGTTCAGGGTTGTCGGGGCACGCGCCAACGAAGCGACACGCATGTCCGCAAATATTCTGTCTCAAGTGACGTAAAGTGCTTGAGTCTAAACTATGCAGTAGTCGTCTAGATGACGTTGAAATTCGTTCTCAGAATATTCAAGAAACCTTGACAATGCTATGTTAGTTTTCATAATGACATTAATACCAAGAGTTGACACAGACTGCAGGTCTGTAAAGTGAGACGGTTAAATAAGGCAGATATGACCTGTGCCCGTGTGTGCCCGAAGAATCGCCAAATTTAAGTGGCAGTAGGTAGAACGTGATGACATATGGCACCGAAACGTGGTACAATGGGCCTCATCAGAAGCCTTAAATTCACCGAAAGGGCATTGTCCTCTCCCCTGCTCGGGATTTCTTTGCGTGATCAAATCAAAAATGAAGATATACGCAGGAGAACTAAGGTTGCCGAAATAGCACGAAGAATTGCCTAACTTAAGTTGCAGTAGGCAAGGCACATTTCTCACAGAACAGATGGTCGATGGGAACGAAGGTTTCTAGAGTGGCGACCACCTTTCGGAAGACGCATTAGAAGGGCTCCTTCAAAGCTGACGGATGACTTGGTGAGAGTCGAGGGAATCCTATGGAAGTGAAAAGCACAGGACCGGTCGTTATAGCGACGCTTAGGAGAGGCCCAAGTCTTATCAGTGGACGCCTTTCAGCTGAAATGATGATGACATTGTTTCATTGTCGCATCACACTCGCATCTGTCTGCGGGTTGCTTTACTTTACATGGTGGACATAGCACCTATAGGTACGCACAAAACGTTTTAGGATCACATTCATTGTGCGAACAGCTAAAGAGTGGAATTCCCTGCCGGTGTCTGTGTTTCGTATTAGGTAACCACGCTCCATCGTCGAACATCACGTTAGATAGCGGTCGAGTGCAAACTTATTAACTAAAAGAAAAATGAATCAAATATTTTACATAAGCTTAAAGACAGAACACAGGAAAATTTTGCCCTGTAAAAGCCTGACTGTCCCACTGGACTCCATAGATAAGACATAAGAAAGGTTTTTTCTACACTAATCATTGATATACAAAAAACCTTTTTATAATTCAATGACACTAATATTACAAAGAGGTAATTTTTTTTTTGTTTGTTGTAGGAGGTGATCTCTGAAAGTACTGGTCCGATTGCTAAAATGTTTTCACCGATATAAAGCTGATTTATTCCTGAGTGACCTAAGCTATATTTTATGTAGGCGAAGCTGCGGGCGAAAGCTAGTTTTTTTTATATTTCTATGTTCAACTTGGAGCGGAAGAAGTCACTGAATGATTGCTATCCAAAAACAAAACTTAGGGAAAAGGAGGAAGCTAACCTATTCTGGGGCGCCGGCTTTTAGGAAACCTCATGGGTAGTCATGCTCATTTGATGACTCGAAAAAGTGGCGAATTGTGAGAAGCACATATGTGTGTGTGCATATATGCACATTAATCGACCGACAAATAAATAAATGTCCTACATACATACTGCGTACTTTTTTATTAACTTTATTAATTATGTGTGCCTTGCGTCTCAACCGGCGCTCTAGAACACTGCGCTGAACGGGTCGTTGAGAAATGAAAAAACGCCCATTCCTGAAAGGCGATTACTGATCTGCCCCCCTAGCCAAGTTACAAACGTTTCGCTTGCGCCGATCGCTTCGAGTTGACCTTGTCGCCAATTCTTTTGTTCTGACCACGTGACTGAGCGTTAAGACGACGTCATTCCCGTACATTTGAAGCTTTATTATTTATTATAATCTTTATTGTACACCAAATGAACAAAAATACAGGACAAACATTTAAAAGAAATGCACAATGGACACAATGCACAATGGGCGTGTCAGTGCGCAATGTCTTTATACAAGCGTTAACTATTGCAGATTAGCAACTTGGCTAGGGGTATTGTTTCTTGATGTCTATTCTTAGGGATGATTGGCACCCACTGTTTATTTCTCATGGGTGTTCGAGCCCCCGAGCACCCACGGAGTTCAAGAACTAAACTCAAGAACGTTAGACTACGCTGTGATTACATTGTATTTTATGTTAATGTGTTATGTGATATGTTAGTAATGAATGGAAACCTATCTATCAACTCCGTATCAGTCAGTAGTAAGTCAATAGAAGAGATATGGGTCAGTGATGTCCTAGGCTAGTTATCTTGTACATAAAATAGCTATATATAATGTATAAATATTGTTCTGGGTTTCTATTAAAACATCATATTTATATTAGCTTAAAATCGAAATAACAGAAATTTTTTCCTAACCTAACCTAACAATAAAAATTGTTGATAATTTTTATTATATACTAGCTTTTGCCCGTAGATTTGCCCGCGTACATAAAAGATGGCTACTCAGGAATAAAGCAGGTTTCAATCAGTGAAAAAAAATTAGCAATCGGAACAACACTTCAGAGATTACAACTAACGAAAAAAAAAACTTTTATTCATTAAACCCCAAGCGAAGCCGGCGTTCGCCTCTCATTGTCTTTCTATTGTATCTCTAATTACGGTTTTCGAAAGGTACTTTAATAAGGAACCTATATTAGTGTAGATTGTGAGTTGCATAGCAACTAAAATTAAAAACAACTTCACCTGAAGTAACCAATGCTATAATACTAGCATATAAAAAATCAAAAGCAATAAAAAACAAACGACTACTAAAGAAAAAAAAAACTAATAATTTCTCTTTCACGTCAAATGTACATTTGCATATGCTTAACATCACCATGCGGAATTTTACTGGCCCGAACAACTGCAGTTCGGAAAATAAAAATTCAGTCGTTATAAAGTTTGACACACGACACGGTATCTTCCCGTAGTAGTATAGTTAATGTGTGAGAACCATCGTCCGATCGCTATTAATACGCTATTCGGTTATTTTAACAAACAAATAGACAGTTTTAAAATCAATATCGTTAGACGAAAAGTCAATTAACCTTAATTTCGGGAAGGCCGCTAAAATGACGCTTGAGTTATGGCGTCGGTGGCGTGCAGTAAAAAAAATCATTTATAACGTGCAATTTAAGAATATATATAATAGGTTATTGTTTTGTTAAAATAGCAGATGATGCTAGTTTATATCAAATAAAAAAATATGAACTAAATATTTATAACGATAGTTTTAGTGATAGCAAGATTTTTTTTCTTTAGGTTGAGTTCCTCATCCAATGACTTCTCCTACTCTTGGGCGGAGGGCGTGTCAGACTTTTACTGACTAAAAACCATTGTTTCTTCTTTGTCTTGCGTTCCAGGATCCCAGGGACCCCTTTCAGAATACCCGTGGTCCGAGTGAGTAGGCTCCGGCCCTGCTGGGCCCATACAGTTTTGCAGACATCTCTTTGAGGACGCGTGGAACACTGCGCTGTCGACCGACTCGGGTTCGGACCGGACGGTTACTGGACGGCCAGACGGCGAGCTACTGGTAGCACGTGGTCGTTGATTGGGGTCCAAGAGTGGCGATTATAGTAACATGTTCGAGAAAACTAGCAATCGTTGCGAAAGTGTCAAATAGTTCAGCGTCATTAAAAGTCGTAAAATAGCTTCAGAGTTCATTTATCTCATTAGTACGTCACCAAAAGAGCCCATTTGCGTAGATAACAATAGGTAATTATTGTTTTTCAGAGCACGTGTTTTTGAAATCTCTTCAGAAATTTTACCTCTATTTCTAGTTTTTGCTAACATACACTATTATTTATCAGAATTTCATATAAGTGAAAGAAAGAAGTGCGGGCCTGCGAAATATTGAAGGAGCCCAGAACAGTATACATATTTATACAATTAAAAGAGGCTTAGTTCGCATGAAAATGGAACATATGTAACCAATTCACTCAGTGATAAACTAGTATTCTATTTCAGTAGTTTTTGAGTCCGAGTCTTTTCCGACTGAAAGAAAACTTTATGATTGGGAAGTAACAATGATTTTGAAGACACAAAACACATTGTTAGGTACTGTCTGGTCCAATCTGCTTGAACTAATATAAATTAAAAATAAATTAGATGTATATAAAAGAGTCACTTTTGCTTCAAACTTGGTATGCAAATGGTGGTTAAAATAGATAAAATTGAACGTGATAGAAACACTTATCGTCTTTATCTTTATACTTACAACAACAGTAAACATTTTCCTAAGTTTAAAATGGCTTGCGTGGGATTACCAACTGATCCTATAATCCCTGTATGTTTTCGTTGTACTAGGCGTTAAGAAAAATATAAGAGGTTATCGTAAAAGTGTTTACGGCTTTATTCACAAATAAAGGCATGTATTTTATTATTATTATTGACAAAGACTAGGATATATTTCATGAAGTATCTTTTCTCACACATTAATATCCTTATAAGCCTGAGATATTTGTGTGGCTTCTGGTACATTTTTGTAGACAGTAACAGTTATGGTTGCTAAATAAAACCTTTGTTGATTCAAGTGATCGAGTTTGTTCTTACAGTATTACTTTAATGTATGTAAGACTGCCGTCCTAAACTTTTCTAACAAAAAAAAAATATTATTATTTTTTAATAAAATACCGAATAAGTAATATAAATTCTATATTTGGATCAATATTTTTTTTAATTTTTCTTTGAAAAGGAGAAGGAGGAGTTATTATTCATGTGATTTTATTTCGATATCACAATACTTACTAACTTATTTAAACTTAAAGTTTTCAAGTTTACTCTAGTAACAAATTAAAAACGGAAATGTTCAAAAAATAGTTCTGTTCCAAATGAGTATTATGAAAAACTCATCATATTTATATTCATGAGCACACATGCGGTTATAATCGGCCATGAATACGTCTCAAGGTTAACATTTTTCTTCACTATCTTTTAAGGCAAGTGTTTGCTCCATATATTGTTATTCTCTGAGTTAATTATCTTCATTTACATTAAATTGTAGAAAACACTGTATCCGATTTTATTATATTTTTTACAAGGAGTATGCACTCCTTCCATCATTATTTTTTTTCTTTTTTTCCTCTTGTTTTAGTTTCATAGGTAATTTATATTTTTAGTGCACAATAAGGAATACCTCTACCTACTCTATCTATCTACTTTGTTAAAATATGTATATTATAAATATTACTTATTAAAACAGGTTTATGGGAACACATTCATTATGCGTCCAGATAAGGAGTATAATTCCCTGCCGGAGTCTGAGTTTCCTGATAACTATACCTACCTACCTAGGGGTCTTTAAGTCAAGAGTGAATAGATTGCTTCCAGGCAAGTGTGTTCCATCGTCGGTCACATCATTGCTTACCATCAGGTGAGATAGTTACTGGTCAATCACGAGCCACCATAAACCTATATCTGTTAAGACAAAATAAAATAAAAAATTAAAACGAATGTTGTCAATGAGTCGTGTAAATTACATATGTAGGTATATGAATTCTTAATAATCTACAAAATACTATTTTTTCTTATTACTTATAGGCTCACAATCAATTCGTTAGCGGATTTCCTCAACCCGAATGTGTATTGATATGTAATAACAAACAAAAAAAAAACTAATATCAATTTTAAGTACCTATTAGGTATAACTACTGACTACGGGGTCAACAGCCGCTGTTGTACTTAGTTTTTTTTTATTGATAAAAACTAGTGCTTGACTGCGATCCTGCCTGATAGTAAGCAGTGATGCAATGGTTGATGGTGAGGCGCACTAGTTTATTAAGAGCCTATTCACTCTAGCCTTGAAGACATCTAAATTATAATCGGACGAGAAAATCGTAGCAGGCAATTGTTCCAGTCCTTCGATGCACGCGGTTTAAACGACGAAGCGAAACGTTGAGTCCGGACCGTAGAAGTTTCAACAACGTAGGGATAGACAAGCGTACAATCGGGTTGTCCATTGGTGGAAATACTTACTGGACCCGCGTAGTAGATTACGGCCCAATCCCACTTATAAAGAGAAGGCCTGAGTCCCAGCAGTGGGAATATTAAAAAAGGCTTATGATGATGATGATGGAAATGCTTACTTAAAAAAGTGAGTTTAGATTATATCTAACTTAGCGGTATCCATCACGCTTGCATAGTTTAATTTATTGGACCCTAAATACGATTCTGACAGCAGCATTTTAGCTGCCAAAAAGCCGTGGAATGCGCTCGCGTATCTAAAACTTGAGATAAAAACGTTAGGAAAGTTATATAAATGACTGTTACTCGTATATAAACTAACAACCAGGCCCAATGAAGGCTCTAAATACACTGTATGTATAATTTAGTGATTTTTCGGAATTTTTCTTAAGTGACACGTGGTTTGTGACGGTACAAAGTGGCACAAATTAATTTATTATGCATTCAAATAGATTTATTCTATTTTAATTTGGTTTTTTAAATAATTCTGTTATCAAACGTTGGTGTTAAATAGTCATAAAAGTATTTTATTTCTATGCCATGTATTGGTTTAGTATTTTTTTATTGTTAACCGATTCCAAAAAAAGAGGAGGTTCTCAATACTTTCATTTTTTTCGGATATTAATCAGAGATACCGATTTAGATTTTTTTTAAGATTACGTTTCCTCAGATCCTGACCTGATGACAATGGGAGGTGGATTTGATTTTATTAATCGAGGAAACTTTTAAATTTTATAGGTACACTTGTTTTATGTTATTTTTTTTTTATTTCAAAACGATCACACAATGCCGTCTAGTCCCAAGTTAAGCAGAGCTTGTGGCATGAGTACTAGACAGCTGATAAACATACTTATTTCTTCTAAATACATACATATTATAGATAAATTACACCCAGACACTGAACAAATGATCATGCTCACCATACAAACATTTGTCCTGGGTGGGATGGAACCCACGACTTTCGGCATAGCAGTCAGGGCCACTAACCACTAGACCAACAGGCCAGTCTTTTTAATTGCATGACTCCTTAATTGCAGGTTTGCAGTACTTAGCTAATCTTACTAAATAAATTGCCAAAAAGAAAGGGTGGTTATAGTTTCTAGACGCCTGAGCGTACTTTGTCATTTTGTATTATATTTATGTACATAGTTAGGTTTTAGTATAAATAGTTTATTTAGTATTTAAGTTTTTTATGTACATAAGCATCAAAAAAAAAAAATAATCGTAATTAAATGTTTGTGTTTCTAGTTATAATTTTATATTATTTTAAAATCATTAAAATTACTAACACAATTTTTATTTGTAATAAATATGTATACTCTATAGGCTTTTGATTGATTTATTAAAGAAAACAAGTTTGTGAAGCTACTTAATGGCATTTTTCTATAAATTAACACATGGTTACGACTCATTGGAAAAAAACTTGTTCTTATTTCGTTTTCCCGTAAAAATGTAGTTCAACAAATAAATTCTTGAATAATTTTAGTTTATCAGTTGTAATTTATCTTGTAGTCAGATTGGAGACAGCTATTATCTAAGATTTAAGATCTATTGGTACTGTTTATTTTATTTACATAATAGACATTATTTGCATGGTCAAAAGGTCAAGAAGAAATATTCCGTCCGACCGTCCGGTAACTGTCCGGACTGAGTCCAAGACGTCGACGGCGCGTATTGTTCGACGCGCGCCTCAAAGAATTGTCAGTAAACTCTAGGGGCCCAGCAGGGTCGGAAGCCTACTGGGGCCAAAAATTTGTTTCTGAAAGGAAGATTCAGCCCCGGTACGAAAGGCAACGAAGGGTTTTAGTCAGTAAAAGTCTGACACTATCTCTCGCTCCGTACAGTCTGTAAAAAGGGCAAAAAATCACGTTGATTGTTTTGTCCCAATTATACATTTATTATATATCGTTTTTAGTATTTGTTGTTATAGCGGCAACAGGTAACACTAGGTATCTGTGAAAATTTCACCTCTCTATCACGGTTTGTGAGATACAACCTTGTGACAGACGGACAGACAGCCAAACAGCAAGACGGACGGACAGCGAAGATTTAGTAATAGGGTCCCGTTTGGTTACGGAACCCTACAACCTAAAAATAAAACCTGTAAAAATTAACTAAAGCATTTAAAATAAATTCGGTGTGTGAAATTTGAAAGTAAAAATATTTTTTATTACAGATATTAAAATAAGTCAGCCTAAAATGCCAATATAAAATAATGTATCCATTGAATTCATATTATGAAGAAAAAAAAAAATTCACAAAATCAAGTGCGGTGCGCGCATGATACATTTTGCCGATAAGCCGAAACATTTTGTGAATTCGGCTTCGATTTTCGTGTATGTTGCCTTCAGGCGAATAAATTATTGTAAACTTTATTGTTTTACAATTTATTGGAAGGCTACTGAGTTTTCGTTGTAAGTTTAAATATTTTTGGCCTTGTCTTTTTCGCAGCTCAATATTTAATTCACGTCAAAAAAAAAATGCGGCTGAACACAGAACAAATGAAAGAGGTTAGAATGGCCTTGTAGGCGGGGCAGGCGTGCCACAAAGTAGGGCAACGCTCATAGTTCAACTACCAATAGCAAACTTGTGATCTAAGTGTGCGTGGTCTGTTAGTTGCGTAATGCGCGCTCGTATTGGTTTATTGCCTGTAGTGGAGTTAAAGGGTGTGAGACAAGCGGCGACATTCGTTGTAGTACAAATCGGAAAGTATTTCCTTTCTAACCTCTTTCATCTTTTCTGTTAGGCTGAAGATCTAGATTTGATTTGGCTAGAGTCATTGAACTGCGAATGAAAACCTTAACTTCGAATATTCGCCTCAAGGCCCTTGTTTGCCTTTTATTGAGTCGTTGCAACAAATCTTCTTTGCACACTAAATACATGCGTAAGTCATTAAATGAATGAAAAAAGTCCCAGTCCAAATATTTTAAAAAGTCGAGCACCAACCTGCCGAACCGGCTTCTACATGTTCCGGTTTGCATTTCGCGTAATTCTCGTCACAAGTTGACCCCTAAAATGAGATCTCGTTACCGAAGGCTGACATTTTTTGATTTCATTATTGCATAAGTGTCGTCGAGAACGGTATATTGTTCGGCAAAATTGTCGATGGTAAAGACTTTGAATTGGATTCGATATTCAAAATTTGAATTTATTCTCAGCGGCGAAAAAAAACTTATTTCGAATCGAAAATCGAACGTTACCGTCAAATGGCCATCTCTATTTTTGGTTTAACAAAAATTAATAGTTTTTTTCTCAGATCGTTTTTCAAAAAATATTCGAGTATTAGTTTGTTTTGCAAAAAATATTCGATTTTTTTCTGTTTGTTTTGCAAGCAAGTCATTTCGGTGCACAAGGTTACTTACAACATCGCTCTCAATCGGCCATCGTGTTTAACTAGTGACAACAGATCACAGTGGCGTGTATTTATAAACTGGCTGTAAATAGTGCGTCTGATTGCTCCACTAATCACTATCTCTTTCAATATATCATAGTGGAGATGTATAGCGTCATCGCTCTTTTATCAGGGCTTGTGTTGTTGAGGATAGTATACTACTTTCATTTACCTGATTGTTGAATAGTTTTAACTGCAGCTTTTGATTTTAGGCTATTTTATCAGATGCTTAAAAGGTAAAGACCTTACTCAACAGCCTTTTGACCCTAGACGCTGAAATTTTGAACATACAAAATGCATGCTCCATTGTCGGCCATATAATCGCTTACCATCAGGTGAGATGGTAGTCAATCGCGATTACCAATAATAATAATAAAAAAATCTTCCAAAATTTACCAAGGATCAAGGGGATCCAAAGTTTCTATTGAGAAAACTATTTCTGGAACCGTATTAGCGTGAAGAAATAACAAATAAACACACACACATGCATTTATACAAACTTTTGCCTTTATAATATTTGTATGATGTTTCTACAATATTAGCTACACATTCCTGGGCTTCAATTCTGCTATTACAATAGTGTCAGAATGGTCTATCATTGATTTCATAATTGTTGATTTTGACAATTTTTGGTAATCTACTAATATAATGGCGTCATTATAACTTTCCGATGGTTAACCCCTGATACTTCATTGAAAGAAATGGCATAGAATGGTAATCTCGTCCATAATGACAAATAAATATCTGACGTGTTAGATTTTAGAATTTATAAAAATAGCAGACTTAGGCCCCTGGACTGTATCAATTTGCAAAAGCTTCGACAAGCTAGTGTAAAAAAACATTTAACCCGTTGTGTGTCAAAACGTGGATCCACGCGAGACACAATGGCTTTTTAATTGTGTCTGTAATTAAAAATATAACACGAGAGGTTAAAAAAAATTCCTAGTTTTCAAATGTCACCTACTAGTACTACGAAATGATTGGAAATCTCCTTCAAACGCACCGCAGTCTGGTTCAACTTCTAAAATCAATTTCATAGACACTAAATTGTAATTAAATTATTTACAACCGAACTTACAACTTCAATTATCAAAAACTTTGGTTAATTTGACGATTAAACTTTAACTAGGAAACCGTATTTTATAACAACTCTAGTGGTAATATATTAAGATTACGCCACGTTAAGTTGTTGTCGTCATAATTTGGGTTTTACGGTAAGTCGTGTCATAAAAACGAAAAAGTCTATATTATTTCATTAAATCTGAATGACTACGGTTATATTCGTTTTGAAGAGTAATCTGTAGAATTTATTTTTAAAAAGAAGTTTTAGTGACCTATTAGGTTTCAGTGACGAAAGAAAAGAAAGAAAGGAAAGGGAGTTAGTGATAGTCTGACAAGTGACAGGACAGAATGGAATAAAAAAACGTGTTGCGCCGACCCCAAATAAAACGGGACAAGGGCTGGAAGATGATGGTGACGATTTCAAATATTAGGATAAAAAAAAATATGCTATGTAATATGCATTGAACAAGAAATGTATTTATATATATGCGTTTTCGAACACGCAACCTCAGGCATAAGAGGCGGGTGCCTTAACCACTAAGCCATCACGACACTTCCTTCGTTCCTTTCAATGAAGGTATCATCATGATCATCATTTCAGCCGAAAGACGTCCACTGTTGGACATAGGCCTCCTCAAGTGTCGCCATAACGACCGGTCCTGTGTGTCTCGCATCCATCGAATTCCCGAAAGTATGTTCCCGATAAAACATAATTAAATCATTTCAACCCGGGAATAACCCGATATAAAAACCAAACACAAACTACGATAAGATAAAATCGTGTAAATAACAACTATTAAATTAAAACACACATACGTAATATGGTATAACGTAAAGCAAATATGTCTTCTTAGGACCGGTATGCAAACTGTAGTGTGTTCTTGTGGAAATTGAAATTCTGATCAACATGGAATGATTTCGTCGTGATAAAATTTATTCAGCGAAATACTGTTGTGTGTGGTTTTTTTTTTAGTTTGGAAATCATCAAATAACTCTTCCCGCTCTGGGTGGAGTTGATAGCAGTGGTGGCCGAGTGGTAACGGTTCCGACTTACGAGTTGTAGGTCGCGGGTTTAGACACAGCCAGACGCATTTCTTTGTGTAATTTATTTCATCACC
Source organism: Mythimna albipuncta (assembly GCA_929112965.1). Taxonomy (NCBI): domain Eukaryota; kingdom Metazoa; phylum Arthropoda; class Insecta; order Lepidoptera; family Noctuidae; genus Mythimna; species Mythimna albipuncta. Next base: position 16,619,085 of record OV815979.1, on the reverse strand, counting down.
ACTGCTCTCAAAACGGTGAAGGAAAACATCGTGAGGAAACTGGCATCTCCTAGAACCAAAAATCGAAGTCATGTGACATCCACCAACCCGCACTGGGCCCGCGTGGTGGATTACGGCCCATTCCCTCTACCGTATAGGAAGTCTGAGTTCCAACAGTGGGAACATCTTAAGGCCGACTATGCTATGCTCTGGGTGGCAGTCAGAGTCAAAGTCAAAAGTTTTCTATTTCACATAGGCCTACATGGGCACTTATAAAACGTCAGAAGCTAGTGCACGGTTCCAAATTGGTCGTTTCCTATGGAGAAGAACCGGCAAGAAACTCCATGGTTACTCTTTTAAAAAAATTGTTGTACTTACAATATTTCCATATAACAGTATTAAAAGGTATTATTTAAGAACAGTGTAGACCGGTCTATATTGTACTCAAAAGCATAATAAAAATAATCATTTAAAAAAAGTGAGTCAAAATATAGGTAGTCAACGTACGTTGGGTTGTCCGATGGTAGAAATCACTTTCTCCATTCTCACTCCACACAAATGATCCACATCCTTCTCAACATTCATTTTTAAAACCAAATACCAAAATAAATTTATTATTATTATTCTACTCTATTTTATCTTTAGCCACTGGCCAATCCTTAAGGTAAGAGTCCAAACCAACACGCCATCTCCTTCTGGGCCTACCGCGTCGCAGGCGCCTGCTGTTCGGAATCCAGTCAGTAGTTGCTTTCGCCCCAATTTTGTTGTGACATGCGGCAGATGTTTGCCTAGTTCCATTTTTTAGGCAGCTGAGTTACCTGCAATGATTAAATGTATATTATTTATCATTTATCAATAGGACCACACAACTACATCTTCCGAAAGATTTCTCTTACTAAAACTTTCGCTACAAGACAGACTGCTGTCGCAAGTTCCTAACTCAATCCTGCAGACAAATACCTCGTTCTTGAACATTATTTATAGTGAACAATACTGAACACGGCAAGTGAAGTTGTCTCCAAGCATGGACATGTTTCCCATGATCTTTAGTCCACGATTTGTCCGACAATATCTGAGTAACGGCACCGCTAAACACATGCATCTGTCCACTGCAACATTGAATTGAATGGACTTTCTATGGTGCAAGCCATAGGTTATGGGAACAAGTATAGCCAAGCGGAGACAGCTTTGTGGACAAGGGTATTGAATGGGAAATTTATGGGTTTGCATGTTTTGACCCTGTACGGTAGGAGCTTGTTGCGGGAAGCGCCATGCTTGTTGAGTTTGTGCTAAGTGGTCATTTTAACACAATAAACAAAAACTGCAACGCATATTATTTACCTTAAAAATGTTACTATTTTTCTCCAAAAGTTAATATTATAGGTACGGACGAAATTGAGAAATTCTTTGCAAAAACGAACTCTGATTTTAATTAGTCCTTTAATATATATATTTTCTTTACTGTGACTTGTAAGTCACAGTAAAGAATATAAATATTAAAGGAAACACACAATCAAAATGTACACATAATTTTCTTGCTTAATAAGTTTTAGTAACTTTGGTTATGAGTGTGTGTTAAATTAAGTAAACTTACTGTAGTGGGATACTAATCTTTTATTACTTCAAATCAAGCATTCTCTAACTTCGACCACATCATTGCTTACCATCAGGTGAGATGATAAAAAAGGTTAAAGATTCACGCTCCTGGAAACCGAAGGGAAAACGAAGGGACACGAATTAGTTTTAGTCAGTAAAAGTCTGACTCTCCCTTTAACTCTACCCAGAGTGGGAGAAGGTATTTGATGATTATCTACTTAAAAAAATATACATCGCACGATCGCACGCTTATCAAAAAGAGATGCAACTCAAAAAAAGGTATTTTTTTAATTTAACCTTTCTTTTAGAACATATTATGTTTTCAGGTTCAAATACCTTCTTTTTGGGATATACCTAAACTAATATTATAAAGAGATATTTTTTTTTTTTTTTAATATAGGATTTAGTCTCTGAAAGTAATGGTCCGATTTGTTCACCGATAGAAAGCTGCTTTATTCCTGAGTGACGTAGACTATATTTTATGTATGCGGGTGAAGCCGCAGGCAAAAGCTAGTTATGTATATTAGCTTTCCACAAACTAAGGTCTTTTTTAAATATTATGAGTGAAATTTACATCTTTAGGAAGAGAGAAAAGAATAGGCCGCTACATTGTATGATTCTGACAGCTGTCACCCGCATCATCCTATAGCAATTGTAGTGTATTTCTAGTTAACGACCTTGAGCTAACCCTGGCTCCAGTGGGTTTCAATCCAGTTGGGCACCTGCTGTTGGTGATAACTCTTTGAGGCGCGCGCCGTCGACGACTTGGGCTCGGTCCGGGCAGTTATAGTTAACGAGCTCCCGAATTTTCTCAAACCAATAATCTTCCGAGGTGTTATGAACACGCTTGGCAATGTCTCATACACTGCAGCACTAAATCTTCTTGCTTACAAAGATTAATGCAGTAAAAGACCTACTTGGCAAGGCCAGTACATCGGATAACATTAGGATGTTGCTAATTTCCGGTCTCATCTCAATAGATTATTCTGTATTTTCCTTATAATATTATTATGAAGAGCGCCTTCACAATAGCGTTTGTCCAGTGTTGGCGTTCGATAAACGTATGCGCAGCGTAGGCGTCGCGTTATTGTGGCGTTTCCTTTGGAGTCAATTAAACGCAATACTAAAACAAGAAAAATAAATCACTTAACTCCTAGATAAAATATGGCGTGAAAAAATTCCTCCGCATCGCTGTCGACTGGAAGTGTACCCAAAAGACTAGTGGCATTGACACGTTGTATAGCAATGCTTAATTTTTGACCGATGTAAAAGCCAGCTCCTAGGGTCTCGCGAAGTGTCAACTAGGCGTTTGAATAATTCTGGTAAAACGCAAAACGTATAACACTCGGATCGCACAACCCAAGAGTTTCAACCCTAAACAGCTCGAAAATATAATTGCCGACGACGTTATATTTCCGCTGCTTGAGGTTCTCCGAAGCACCAGCACAGCATGACGAGCTAGGTTTAAGATTATCGACACAACACTAAAGACCCATCTTCCACGGAAATTCAGAGAAGACATTCTATCCGGTCTCTTACCATGGTCGCGTGCCAGGCCATGAGGTTAGTTAGTTTACACGTATTGTTTATCTAAGAGATGTGTCAGTCCCTTATTTTCTTTTTTTACAAGGGAAATCATGAAATAACTCGTTCCACTCAACCCAGTTAAAAAAAAATCTATTTGGTGATTTCACATCTATTGCCATTTGAAGAATGAAAAACACTTATTGAAGTGGCTTTAAGGCCCAAGCGCCCGAAAAGTGCCTTAAAACAGTGACTTTCTGGAGCCTACTCCTCGGTAACGGTCAGGTTAATAGGTTTGAAAAAAAAATATGTTTATTATAGATTCATGAATAACATTATCAACATTTGATTATTTCGTGCGATTAATACTTTTGTCTAAAAAAAATATTACATACAACAACATCACATTCGCAACTTTTCCCTACTCCTTCGAAATGGCTTGGATCTTTAGAAACGTTTTTACACATAAAAATTGGTAGTAAAATATTTTTCAAAGTGAACATGGCATATATGTAAGTCAATCAACATTTCGCAAAGAAAATGGATTCAAAAGTCAGCGGGGCTCTGTCCGGGCGCAGCTGGCCGCAAACAAATGCATAGATAGTCGTACTGTCGATGTCGCCTAGACGGGTACGAGAGTTGTGACCATTTAATTTCAGCCAGATAGTTCAAGGGACTATAAGCCTTAAAGGCCTCTTCAATCAATGTTTTTTCTAACTTGATAATATAATTCACAATATGAAACAGATACAAAACTATCATTCACAAGCAAACACGCAGTCATAGTCCCGTTCTCGTCTTCCGGGGTTTTAAACAAACCACTTACCTCTGACGCTTGCCGTAGTAAAATAGTATTTCTCTGTTTACGAGAGATAATGAGTAAATACGTAAAGTTGTATCACAAGCACAGCTGTGTATAGTTTGTGTTAGCGGCCGGACGGTATGCGTTCGCCATTATTCAATTGTTATGTAAGGCGATGACCTAAAATCGAATCGGACTGCAAGTGCCGTGGGGCCGTGTGTGCTTAGTGTCAGCGGGCAGCGGGGAGATCAGCGGGGACAGAAGTACCTTTACAAAATGACATAGCATAATCAGCCTTCTAATGTTCCTGGACTCCTCTCTAGGAGAGGGAATAGGCAGTAATCCACCACGCAGGCCCCGTGCGGGTTGGTCAATGTAACATGTCTTCGAATTTTTGTTCTAAGACATGCCGGTTTCCGCATGAGGTTTTCCTTCATCGTTTTGAGAGCAGTGGTGATGAAATAAATTACACAAAGTAATGCGCCTGGCTGGGTTTGAACTCGGGACCTATAAACCCGTAAGTCGGGGTCGTTACAACTCAGCCACCATTGCTCGCTGCTCGCAAACTGCGACAAATTGACACCGACATAAGGGACCGTGGCGTCCTAAAACGCAAATGACACTGACATAAGGGACCGCGGCGTCCTAGAACGCAACTGACACCGACATAAGGGACCGCGGCGTCCTAGAACGCAAATGACACCGACATAAGGGACCGCGGCGTCCTAGAACGCAAATGACACCGACATAAGGGACCGCGGCGTCCTAGAACGCAACTGACACCGACATAAGGGAACGCGGCGTCCTAGAACGCAAATGACACCGACATAAGGGACCGCGGCGTCCTAGAACGCAAGGAAAAGAAGGAACATAGGAGTGTGTTTTAGTCAGTAAAAGTCTGACATACAGCGCTGAGAAGTTATTGGATGATTTCCTACCTAAAAAAAACATAATTATTAGACCCAAACGGTGTAACAATAAAAGATTCCTGGACTCCTCTCTAGGAGAGGGAATAGGCAGTAATCCACCACGCAGGCCCCGTGCGGGTTGGTCAATGTAACATGTCTTCGAATTTTTGTTCTAAGACATGCCGGTTTCCGCATGAGGTTTTCCTTCATCGTTTTGAGAGCAGTGGTGATGAAATAAATTACACAAAGTAATGCGCCTGGCTGGGTTTGAACTCGGGACCTATAAACCCGTAAGTCGGGGTCGTTACAACTCAGCCACCATTGCTCGCTGCTCGCAAACTGCGACAAATTGACACCGACATAAGGGACCGTGGCGTCCTAAAACGCAAATGACACTGACATAAGGGACCGCGGCGTCCAAGAACGCAAATGACACCGACATAAGGGACCGCGGCGTCCTAGAACGCAACTGACACCGACATAAGGGACCGCGGCGTCCTAGAACGCAAATGACACCGACATAAGGGACCGCGGCGTCCTAGAACGCAAATGACACCGACATAAGGGACCGCGGCGTCCTAGAACGCAACTGACACCGACATAAGGGAACGCGGCGTCCTAGAACGCAAATGACACCGACATAAGGGACCGCGGCGTCCTAGAACGCAAGGAAAAGAAGGAACATAGGAGTGTGTTTTAGTCAGTAAAAGTCTGACATACAGCGCTGAGAAGTTATTGGATGATTTCCTACCTAAAAAAAACATAATTATTAGACCCAAACGGTGTAACAATAAAAGATATCGTTCGGGTTAGCATTAATTACTTATATTCAAATTAACAAACCGCTCCACGACCTGACATGCTGGAGTGGCGACAACGTACCGGAAGACGCAGCGTTGGAAGGCCTCCCGCGAGGTGGACCGATAACCTAGTGAGGGTCGTGGGAGTCCGATGGATGCGAGACGCAAAGGACCGGTTGTTATGGCGACACTTGGGGAGGTCTATGTCTAACAGTAGACGTCTTTCAGCTGAAGTGATTATCTTACACTTAACACTAAACTTCATGATAACATCGACTCGACTATAGTTTACACTAGCATATGTTTTGCGATAAAAAAGTGCATTGGCCGACATGTAATGTAGAATTTGGTAAAACATTTAGTGCTTGGCTATTACCTAATATTAGCATTACTTTATTAAGTAAACTAGCTTTCGCCCGCGCGCTACTCCACCCTACTATTTCCTACTCTATCCTACTCTACCCTATCCTACTCTACCCTACTCTACCCTACTCTACTCTACTCTACCTTACACTGCTCTACCCTACACTACCCTAATTTTCATTTTTTTTTCTTCTCCTCACAATAACGAACACATCAAAGAAAAGAATTAGCGAAATCGGTCCAGCCGTTCACGCGTGATGGCGTGACTAAGGAAATAGGCATTCATTTTTATTTATATATATCAATCTGCCTCGTCGTTTATACTGCGTACATCGAAGAATTGGAACAATTTCCATGTAACGAAAAAAAATCTTCCTTCCGATTATAATTTAAATTAGGTGTCTTCAAGGCTAGAGAGAATCTTAGGCTTACAACTAGTGCGCCTCACCATCAACGATTGCATCACTGCTTAAGTACTATCAGCTGGAATTGCAGTCAAGCACTAGTTTAATCATCAAATAAAATAGAGCAAGTACGAGACGGACTCGCGCACTGAGGGTTTCCTACAAAACCTAAAAACTATATAGTTCAACTCCCGAATTTATGCTCGATGATTTTTCCGAATCTCAACAAAAATAAAAATTATGACGTACCTAACTATAAAACTGTTCACAGGTTTAACCTTTCAATTGTGATAATTACAGACACAATTGAAAGACAATAGGTGCGCGAACGCCGGCGTTCGCTTGGGGTTTAATGAATTAATCCTTTGCTATGAGACCTTGCTTTAAGCCAAATTTCAGGATTCTGGGACAACGGGAAGTATCCTATGAATTTTGTTTTCCTTTAAGGTATCGTACGTTTTTTGCGACATAAACGGCCGTATCTTTTTTTTCCTTAAATAAGAAGATTGATTTTTTCACTGCTTCAATTACCTCAGACCTGAGTATATGGTTTTAATTTCAACTCGATACCTCCACGCGTCCCCGAGATCTTTAACTGTCAACAAGGCGATCCAGTAAGGGTTCCGTTTTTTCTGTTTGAGGTACGGGACTCTAAAAATATTGAGTTGTTCACGTTGGTTCTCGACTGACCGCTGCATAAGGTTAGAGGATATATTGCCATTATAGAATCACTGCGCATGATGGATTGGTGATCGTGAGTGGTTTCAGCAAACAAGAGGAAGCCGGCCATTTTCTTGCAGTAATCTGCCTCAGATTTGAACGTCTTTTGTTTATTCATATTGCTTTAAAAACCCATTAGCTTCTGCCAGCGGTTTTGGTCGCGTGAAAGTTGGTTTCTTCATACAAATTTTGGACCCCCGTTTCATCCCCTTAGGGGGTGAATTTTGGAAAACCTTCTCTTAGTGCTCGTCTACGTCATAAAAGGAAACCTTGTGCAAAATGTCAGGTTCCTAGACCCAATAGTTTGGCTTGCGCGTTGATATACAGTCAGTTAGACAGATAGATAGATATATTCTGTAGTGTACATCAAATCAAAACACGCACGCGTGCTTAAAAGTAACCAATTTATTCTTGTCTTAAAGACCCCTATAGGCTATCAGATTTCGGCAGTGAATTCCACTTATTAGCTGTACGCACAATAAAGGTAGAACTATACTGCGCACACGTGTACCACATACGCCATTTTGTGGGTGTCGGGCTTCATACATTTAATATGGAAACTAAACTTGTAGAGCTACAGTAGATGTAGATAAACGCCACGTGACGTCGTTCTATGTACAAATCAGGCGTGTTACACGTGTGTGTCGGTCTAATGTCGTTCTAGCTTCAATTAGGTATTTCTCCAATAAATTAATTAAAATTAATTGCTAGGAAATAATAAACAAATTAAACAATAACTTAAATAATTAAAAATAATATATACACTAAATGCCTAGCTAAATATGACGTCATAAAACTCCTCCGCATCGCTGTCGACTGGAAGTGTGCCCAAAAGGCTGGCGGCATTGCCACGTTGTATGGCAATGCTTATTCTCTGACCAAGGTAAAAGCCAGCCCTTGGGTCACGCGAAGCGTCAATTAAGCGTTTCGCCAATTCTTTAAAAATAAATTAATAATTAATATCTCTCCCAATGGAAATTAATAAGATTCGGTCACACAAGGACATTGTCCATCGGCTCCAAATCGTAGAACTAGTATGAACCTAAACTGTTGGCCTAAAAACCTTTCGCTTATCTTTGCAAAGTGTCTTACGTCACGTTATCTAGATATTTCGTTGTTAGTATAGTAGACCATATTCACATGTGACCAGAGAACGGTAGGACATTCTAAACTAGTCAGTAGGGCTGCCAATTAGGCTGTTAAAGGGTTTTATATCGTGTGTAAAATAATTAAGTTAGACCAATATTGTGAAGATTTAAAGGACATTGACCGAGTTTGGACCAATTGCATCACAGATTTGGAACTATTCTTCAAAATATTATCAATTAAATAAAATTTTTAAATAAAGATTTGCCTCTAGATAAAATTTTGTAATATCTTATAATGTTGACTCACAAAAATTGTATTTAATTTCAAATTCAACACATATTCAATCGTTACAGTTCAGGTAAGCAGAAAATAGTTTTGGCTATTTTTGAGATCTTATGAGAATTTAAAGGTGAATTTAAGATAGAGGAATAGGATGGTTAGAATGTCGATATGGCTTAGGATTAAATGAAGACCTTTTTCTGTTTGAAGACTAGGAGACTAGGAGACTAGGATTAGTTAAAGTAACATTAAGTATGAATTCTGAGCAGCACTCGATTCAACTTCCATACATACATGGCCAATGTCCTTGTTTCTTTGTAGGAGGTAAAATTCTTTTAGTAATAAAACACAATTTCCGTGAGATAGGCTTGAAAGTGATAGCATAGGAAAAGGCTATTATATTCTTATGCATGATCAGCCTTACAATTTCTCCACTGCGAGACTCAGGCTTCTTCTCTATGAGACCGTGGGGGTTGGTAGATGTCACATCAAGTCCTCGTGTATAATAAAATCAATTGCAATAAGAAAAACTAGTAAGTACCTTTATGTATTCGTTTTTTACATAACACACTTTGCCTTGGACTCCAAAGTCTAATTTCCATAACACGAGCATTTTTATCCGTTTTTATCGCGTTTCTAAGCTACATAATTTTAACAAGCATCTGACTAGCAAAGACTGAATATTTCGGATCAAAAAGTTCCGGTACTTAGTAAAGTTTTTTTCTCAAATAACCGTTTAACGTAAACAGGTGTTCTTTGGTGGCTTTGGATCAGACTCGATTGACCTAAATACTTAATATTGCTGTAAAAAGTCAGCTAAGTGATTTTTTTTGGTCACCGAGCGACGAAACGTCTGAGCACCTTCACGACGAACACAGAAAAAATGTCAAAATGAAATTCTTTTATACTTTTTGTCATTATTTGTTATACCAAGAAAAATCTACTCATATTTGTCTATATTTGATGGTTGTGCTCCTTGAATTGAAATCGAGCTTTTTAAGAAAACATTGTAAGCGACAATAGGCGTTTTTCTGCTGGAGGCTTTTATTTGTAATGTTGTAGTTGTTAGTGTGTAGTTGTTCTAACACCTTTACGAAGCTAGGAAGGGTCACTAGTAAATAATATACCAACAGCAGTCAACCAAGGGCGGTCAAGAGAAAAAAAATGCAGAAGAATAAAAAAAAAAGATTACTAAGAAAACAAGGGTACAAATGTATATAGTTGTTAGTGTGTAATTGTTCTAACTCCTTTACGATGCTAGGTCGCCAGTAAATAATATATCAGTAGCAACCCTACGCGGACCCGGCCAGTGGCCTGTTTGGCATACGGCAGCCAAACTCGAGCTCCCGCCGCGTCGCCCAGTCAAAAAACGCATAATATATAACTGTTTGTTGCATTACCTTAGATAATAGAGTAACGGGCGTAGTTTGTTGCACTATTTATTATAAAGAGGTGCCTCCACGCGTTTATCTCTTTGTTTTACGATTGTTCTTGTAGTTAGTTTAGATTTGAATCAGTAGCAGATTATGAAAGAGCCTCTTGTTACGCGTTCGGTGTATTTTTGATAGTTACGTGTTTTGTTTGAGATCCTTTTTTCTTATTAGTACTATTCTAATAATTAAAGTATCCAAAATATTGAAATTTTACGTAATTTTTAGCACTGTTTTGGGTTTATATTACAGAAAGCTTCATAGTTAGGAATATTATTTATTTGTTTTTAACAAAATAATATCTTTTATGACAGATTATAGAAGGTTTTGGTGTATAAACAACGTATTACTTATCCTTTGCCCATGGTAATAGTCAACCCTTGGGTTAAGAAAGTGTAAACAAGACGTTGTAACAGATCTTTACATAGGTAATTTGTGAATGCTCAGACCCTATGATCCATTGGATTATGTCTTGGACAGAGGATATTGCCATACATGTCGACAGCGATGTGGAGCAGTTTTCGACGCCATATTTTAATTTGTTTTAATTAGTTTAGAGATTTTTTATTTTATTTTTTTATTTTAGTGTTAAATATTTTTTAATAAAAAAAAACCTGTTTTGAACAACGTTTCTGAGCACATCACTAATCGAAGACAATAGCACGAACCGCAGCAGGCTCGACCATAAAACTTTACCGTGTGTTTCCAAAAGATTCAACAGTCTAGATTAGAAGAATTGAACATTGAAAATTCAAGGCGATGTCAGGCGTGAACCATAATAATACAATGTAAATCACGATTCGGATACATACAAAATGTTTCATAAATTATTCAACGAAAATTTCAGTTTTGAATACGAATAAATATTCCGTCTGGATGTTGTAATAAAAAGAAAAACGGTGGTAGACAATAGTTGAATATTTTTATTTACGACATTTTGTCTATTGGCGCCAAACTTACCTGAATGGATTGGGCAGTGTCCATTAGTAGCAGAAGAGATGGTCGATGTGGCAGAAAGGTTTTGAGTGGCGATTGCATACTGGAAGACCCAGCGTTGAAAGGCCTTTGGTTGAGGCCATGGTGGAGTGGCAGGCGGTCGCCGACTTCTGCGAAGCAGTAATACTCGCAAAGGAGGAGGTCGAACGCATCAGGCAACGGCGTTATCGCCGCCGCCGCCGCCGGGATTCTGATCCCGATTTCCGGCCAACGTAGGCGCGGGCTTGCGGACAGTGAGCAATGGGTAGCTCACTGTCCGGCCGTCCGGTAACTGTCCGGATCAAGCCCAAGTCGTCGACGGCGCGCACTGTTCCCGCGCGCCTCAAGGAGTTGTCAGCAACAGCAGGGACCCAGCCAGGTCGAAGCCTACTGGGGCCAGGGTTATCCGAAAGGGCGCTCGAGCCCCGGTATGAAGGCTAGAAGGACCGGGGTGGGTCTTTTAGTCAGTAAGAGTCTAACACTATCTCCCGCTCCGCCCAAGGGCGGGGGATGTCAATGTATGATTTTTTCCGACCATAAAAAAAAGCGTTGAAAGGCCTGCAACAAGGTGGACCGATTATTGTGCCTTGTACGTATTTCGGCGTCTTTTATGAGTTTAAAGGTTCTGTAGTGGCGACCGCGTACCGGAAGGCGCAGCGTCGGAAGGCCTCCTACAAAATGGACCGATGACCTGGTGAAGGTTGCTAGAATCCGATGAGTGCGCACAGGATCGATCATTGTGGCGACACTTGGGGGAGGCCAATTTGCAGCTGAAATGATGATGAAAATTAGAACATTTTCGTTTTCGGATTTCCGCCTCTATTACCTAAGACAAAACCAAATCCTATAAACATGTCTAGTAAACACATAATGCCTAGTAAACAACTGTTCTATACGTTACCACCTTCAATTAAATCCGAGCGGTTTTACTGTCCCGTATAAATTTATAATGACTGCATTAGTTCTTAAATTTAGTGTCCTGCACACGTTAGATGTAATGTAATCTGAATTAATATATAATTCGTAGAACTTTTAACTTTTAAGCCTGGTTTAAACGTATCTAATTCTTAGTACAGTGAAAATCTTCATTAGAGTACCTTCTAACTACGTAAGTGTGTCGACAGAGCTAGGTCCACAGCTAGGTATTTTTATATAGGTTTTATTTATTTTACTATTTATGTACACACAAAAATAACAGAAAAAGATAATACATAAGAGACGACAGTCCAGAGGTAATGCTTATTTCAAAAACCGACTTCACTAAAAACACTAATACGATCAAAATTTATTATAAAAGTTATTGTTTGTTCTTTATTTAACACCGACTTCCGAAATTAAAATTATTTTGATCGTTTTAGTGCTTTTTTTAGTGAAGTCGGTTTTTTTTTAAGTTTTTTATTTCCTTTTTTTAGTTGCAATATACTTACAGCCAGAGTAAGTACCTTTTCTCATGACAATTCCAATGAACTCAACCCTGCTAGAATACATCATTTTATTATGAAGTTCCCGTGTCTACCTTCCACCTTCTGGCGCCATCATCAGATCAGTTCGATAGTACCTTATAGCCAAAGTGCATCTCATGACAATTCTAATAAGCCCAAACACGGGTAGGATCCGGTGCCTATCTTCCATCTCCATCATCATCATCATCAGATCAGTTCGGCAGTACCATATAGCCAAAGTGCATCTCATGACAATTCTAGTAAGCCCAAACACGGCTAGGATACATTGATTAGTTACGGAGTTCCGGTGCCTATCTTCCGGCTCCATCACCATCATCAAGTCACTTCGATGATACCATTTTCAACATGACTGTTCAGAACTATTCATTTATTTGTATTGTTATAGTCGCATAACTATGTTCATTGTGTATACATATCTGTTTGAGTATGAAGTTCAGTTGGCCATTTCTGGTCTTCTTCACCAGTTCCACCTCATCAAATGTCACTTTTTGACTGTAAATGTCCTTAATGCAAATATCAAAATTACTATATAGTTGCCTATAATATTTGAGGAGTTTCCTCGATTTTGCCAAGATTCCATCATCAGATCCCGACTTGGTGACCATGGGACCATTTGGGAAGCATACCCTTTCCAACAAAAAAATAATTTTTCAAATCGGTTGGCAAGCGACGAAATTATGCGCGAACATACATAAAAAAAAATACAAACATCCGAATTGAGAACCTCCTTCTTTTTTAGAAGTCGGTTAATAAAATAAAAGTAGCCTATGTTACTCCTTATTACATTTTTAAATTTAAATTAAAAAAAAAAACGTCAATATCCCAAGATACCATCGCAATCTAGCCTCACTATGGGTTATGGGGGCCACTATGAAGTTCCCCCCTCACATGTTCATTACGCACTTTATTAATGCTATCTGATTGCGAAAAACAATTTTGCGTCAATCGCTGGTTCTTGCAAGTTAGCAATAATATTGGGTAAAAATCAAGGTTAAATACTAAAAAAACGTCAATATTCTAAGATACAGCGAGAAAGCCACATGTTTCAATTCGCTACGTACAAATATAATTCCAGCTACGCTACTAGCTAGCACAGTTTATTTCCGTCCCACATATTTATATTCTAGCTCAGAAACTATTTACTGATATATTTCAACAAAGACTGTTTAACGAGACACGCGTTGGACTGGGCCCGTTTGATCTAACATCAATTATCGCTTAATCGGTTAGGAGTAAGTTGGATAAGAGTGCATACAAGACAAGTAAGTGTTAGTGAGAAAGCGTTGCGAGGATGTTTGAGTTATAATTTCTATTTCGGCTCACCTTTTTTTACTGACTCGTCTACAATGTCCTTACGGGTCTGTGGTCAATTGGTCCCGCTCGATTTTTAGTCCCACGGGTCCACTTGACCACACAATTTGCTTTCTGTATTTTTATTGGTCAACTGGACCTACAATCAAATTAAAAAAAATCCACGGTTTAAACTTTTACCACGGTTCTCACATACCTACCCATTCATATTCGTATATTGCAAAACCATTATTTTTTTTTAAAGAGTAGGCAAACGTGCTCCATCGTCGGTCACATCATCGCTTACCATCAGGTGAGATAGTGGTCAAAGGTGAGCCTATGCATAATAATAAAAAAAGGGAACCATAGAGTCTCTTGCAATTCTTCTTCATAGGAAACAACCTATTGGAACCTGACGTTTTATAAGTACCCATGTGGCCTATATGTGAAATAAAAATATTTAGATTTTTTTTTTTAAATTGAAAGAACACAGTTATGTTTTAGTCAGTAAAAGTCTGACACGCCTCATACACCCAGAGCAGGAGATGTTATTTTTATAAATTATTTCCCACCTCACAAACTAAGTGCTAGTAAGAAACATTAAATGAAACGCAGGTAGTAACATATTGTTAGTAGTCGGAATTTGACACAAGTCTCACGCTATTGAATAAATATAAAAACAATTTCAGTATTTCTAATAATTGTCACATTGTAATCTGTCAAAATTTTTCAATAAAGCAATTTTTTTTTAATTTTCTGCATTTTGACATTGATATTAATGTCACAATTTTGTTGTCGTTCAGATGAGATAGCGACCAGGTTTTAAAAGTTTTCAAATGGAATTGGCTTTCAAATCATATGGTGTTTATTTCCGAGTTCAGCGACAGTGAAATGCGGTTAGATTCTAAATGCGTTGAACCTGATTTCTAAATTGCAATTTAGAGGTCCCCCTTGTAATTTGCAAATTGTGTCAATTTAAGATACGTCCTGCGTTTTTGGCACCCCTCTTTTTGCATTTGGTTCCTGCTCAATTTTATTAATATTTCGTTTTTAATTTTCATTTTTGTAAAATCTATGAATAGCATATTTGTGAGACATTTTGAGTTCGATATTTAATAACGGTACGATGGATACAATAATCACGCTAATATTACAAAGGTGAAAGTTTGTTTGTATGTATGTTTGTTACATATTCTCGCTCAAAGCAAGATAAGCAATCACAGGATAAACATTGCCATCAGTGTGGCAATATTGCCAGTCTTTTTGGCATAATAACCAGTCGACAGCGATGCGGAGGAGTTTATCGACGCTATATTTTAGATGGTTTTAGTTAGTTTTAATTAGTAGCATAGCATAACATAGTCGGCCTTATTATGTTCCCACTGTTGGGACTCAGGCCTTCTCTTTTGTAGAGGGAATGGGCCGTAATCCACCACACGGGCCCAGTGCGGGTTGGTGGATGTCACATGTCTTCGAATTTGGTTCTAGGACGTGCTGGTTTCTTCACGATGTTTTCCTACACCGTTTTAGGAGCAGTGGCAATGAAATAAATTACACAAAGTTATGCGCCTGGCTGGGTTTGAACCCGCGACCAAGAACTCCTAAGTCAGGGCCATTACCACTCGGTCACCACTGCTCTCACAGCCACCACTGCTCTTGCTTTTAATTAGTGTTTTATTAAATATATAGAAAATGTTAAATAAAATAATTAGTTAAGCCAAGTAAATATTAAATCGAACATCGATAGATGAACCATCTCTATTTCAAAATCTCAGTCTATGCGATGATAAAATGAACAGCTAGATACAACTGAATATCAAAAACAACACTACAATTTTTAAGTATATCGGCGAACACACATATCAACTCACTACATCAGCAGGATACTGCTACCAGTTTCGATCACACGTCGATAAGTTAGCGGGTATGCTGGACCACACCCAGACAATATCGGGACGGTAACAACTATCTAATGGTCTGAGAGACCGACACTACACATGTCGACACGGATTTCATTTCTATTTTATAGTCGGTGCACTTAGGGGTCGGTTCGACCGTGTTTTTCGAGAACCTTTGAACTTTGTGGTACTTGTTTGAGACTTGTTTCTTATGAGGGGTAAATAGAGGTATGTTTTTTGAGACTTAGCAGGTTGGGGTCAGCTTCTGCTGTAGTTGAGTGCGGTGAAAGTATTAGATTTGACGAAGATAGTTTTGCTTCTTAAATAAAATCGTGAGCATATGCTCATGGATTTTTTTTCACGTTTTTCTCTTTAAAGCGCGTTCTCTACGTTTTAGAATGTATAATTAACTTCATGTTTCTCTGTGACTTGATTTCTTGATAATTCAATAGGCCTGTAAATGGTTCATTTGAAATAAATGCTTTGATTTTGAGTAAAACTTTTGTTCTGAGCAGTTTAGCTGGAATTTTTTTATTGATTAAAATTGTACACGCGTTGTTATTTTTTATTATTTACGTTTTACCCGTGGCTAGAATGAGTAGGGTCTTAATAAACTAGTGCACCTCACCTTCTACGATTACATCACTGCCTACCATCAGGTGGAATCGCAATAGCACTAGTTTGCGATCTACAAAACAAGCTACAAAGTATTTTTTTAAATAAAAAAAGAACGTATATATTTTTACATCACTTGTTCTGTATAAAAATAAGACTGACCATCTCTAAAATGGTCTAATCTTAACCGTATCTACTCGCACTTCAAGAAATATAAACAAGGGTCTTTGCCCTATCACATACTAGAAATAATCTCTTGATATGTTTAGTAAAATGCCTTCACGAGTAGCCAATCTTGCGGCTAAAAAGATATCAAGCTTTGCAGTGGGCGCTTCAAAGTCCTTAGGATGTACTTAAATGGTCCAACACGTAAGCCTAACATTCTTATCATATACCATCTCTTCATGGTCGACAACCCTAATAACTTGACGAAAAACAGGTCTAATTGACAATATCATAAATTTAGAGCGAAAGAGTAGTAAATGAGCTAAATAAATATCTAGTTAGAGCAACCATATAAGAAGATACAGTTGTACGAAAACTATTTAGATCAAGATGGCACGTGGGTTGATATGCACAAACATAGTATTATATATCTAAATATTATAGCGGTACGGCGCTCACAGCGCCCAAGCCGCCGCCGGGATTCCGATTTCCGGCCACCGTAGGCGCGGGCTTGCGGACGGCGAGCAATGGGTAGCTCGCTGTCCGACCGAGCCCAAGTCGTCAACGGCGCCTACTGTTCCCGCACGCCTCAAGGAGTTGTCAGCAACAGTAGCGGTCCAGAGCTGGATCGAAGCCTACTGGGGCTAGGATTAGCTCCGGAAGGTAGGTCGGGCCCGGTATGAAAAGCAAGAAGGAACGGGGTGCGTTTTTTAGTCAGTAAGAATCTGACACTATCTCTCACGCTCTGCTGAAGAGCGGGGGATGTCATTTAGATGATTTTTACCCACCAAAAAAAAAAACCTTACTAGCAGTCCCTGCAGACATTGTTCTGCTCGAAAACTGTTTTTTTAACAGGAAAGAAAATTGAGAACCCGAATTCAACTATATTTTTAAACAGTCAGGGACCTACTCAAATATACTCACAAAGTTTCATCCGAATATCTTTAACTGTGGTGATCTTAAGGGGATGATGATGTACCAATACAGAAGCCTCAATAGCCCCAAACAAATAACTAAATGCACAAAAGTAATGCATATTAACAAAAGCAAAAGCAAATGCATAAGTAAAAACCATTTGATATGTATAATTATGTACTAAGCATAATACTTATCACTCGGTAAGAATTATAAAGAGTAGACCATGGATATTTTGACCACTTAAAAGAAACCTTAACGAATCTAACTGAATAAATGTAGGAGTAAATACGTTCCAATTTATGTTCCAATATATGTATTAATAAGTTTAAATTTAGATCAGTTTAATGGACTATCTATCTAGATTCTAGATCTAAAAATAAAGGTATGCTTCTACTTCCGAAGCTAGATATTTCTTTATTACTTTGCTTGTTACTATTTTTTTTTCATCTCAAAATTGTCTCATAAATGATTTTTTGGCAGATATGAAAATTGAGATTTTGGTTTTAAATTAGTGATTTCTGATTGAATATATTTTAAATAATGTATGCATAATTAATTGTTTGAGCAGTTAACACGCTGAATCAAATTAATTAGTATTTGAATCGCATATTTGTTTAATTAATATCAGTTCTTTTTCTTTTTTTAATCAAGATAGCTTAACGAAAAAATATGTCTATTAAAATTTATATTGCCTATTCTTAATAACACTAAAATAGAATAAAATAAACTTTATTGTACATCACAAAAGTAACACCACTTATACATAAACTTAAATCTACGGATACAATTTAAATGTGCTTAACTAAGAATGTAAGCTTACGGTAAGCTTAGTACGTAGACTTTCACTTCCATTAAAATAGTCTTGCCTAATTATTCATTCTTAAAAGTTAACTAAATGTCCAACTGTCAACATTAGAGCATAGATTAATGACACTATTGTAGAATGCAAGAAATGTCAGTTTTTGTTTTTATACAAATTTTTAAAAGAAATTTTTACATTATTTTAACACTATTTTTCGGCCAATGCCAAACATTCTACATGAAATAATGACCCTCATTTCCTGACTAGACATTGGCCAGTAAGAACCCCGAGTAGATAGATGCCAAATTCAAAAAAAGAATTTGTTGAGTGTTAGAAGGTAAAGTTGAATGCTACATTGCAGAAAAATACATGTCACAATTTCAAATTATGAACGAGACGTTTTTTATTTAAATTTCTTGATAAATCTACGGACATCTTCATCTAATGGAAAATGTTAGTTAATATTTAACTAAAGGTGACAAATGTAAAAAAAGAAAACCATCAATTCTGCAAACACTCTTAATTTATGGAAAACATAATATCTTTTCTGACTAATTAAAAAGTAAATATGGCTACAAAATTAAGAGGTTAACGCATTAAAAATTAAGCTTCCGTCAGCCATGACTATTAAAAATGTTTAATGTCATAGAGAATGTAGAGGCACGTTGCAAATCTTTCGTCGAGTTCCTCTAATCAAGATACGACTGTATTTTAACTGTTGCTGCGTCGGTGACTGAATACTTTCTCATTGAAATTAATTTTATCTATGTATATTAATGCTGTCATAAAAACTGCTTACATATATTTCATTGCGTTAGTTTTAGTGTCATTGTTCTGATTAGAGTTACATTTAATTGCCACATAAGGTTTCGTAAAATTATTTGAATGGTACTTCATCATTTTTTCAGCACAATTTTTTTTTTTGCTAGGCGAAAGTAAAATCAAATATAATATTACGCTACCTAAAGATGTAAGCACTAAACAGCATACTTCTAGACAAACGTGCTCCATCGTCGGCCACATCATCCCTTATCATCAGGCGTGAGATAGTGGTAAAACGCGAGCCTATCGTTATAAAAAAAAACAACTTTAGAGAACTAGGAGTGGTATCGGGTCAAGTGTGTGTGATGTGTTTAGAAGAAAAGTCTCTCAAAACGGTGAAGGAAAATATCGTGAGGAAACCGGCATGTCCTAGAACCAAAAATTCGAAGACATGTGACATCCACCAACCGGCACTGGGCGCGTATGGTGAATTAAGGTCCATTCCCTCTCGTAAAGAGGAGGCCTGAGTCCCAGCAGTGGGAATATTATAAGGCCGACTATGCTATGCTAGTAGAAAATCTGTGAAAGTTGACACAAAATAGCTAGATATGCGTCATCATTATCTCCTATTTTCACGACAGGTTGTAACAGACCATAACTAGCCGATTTAAACAACAAATTCCAACACAAGTCTACATCAGTCTTTCCCACGACATCTCTTTTCTGATTATCCCGACCAGCCAGACTCGATCCCTGTCTATGCGTATGCATGTTTACAGCAAACAAAAATAGTAATCAGACGTTTGTGCCACGGCTAATTGCCAACGGCTGAGTAACGAACCTGACGTAACACTGTGGGCATAGCCGAGACACCAAGCATTATCATTCTAACCTAGACAATGCCACTTTCACTAATCAAAGCTGAATGACATGAGATTGATACAAATAATTTTTAAAGGTCTAATAACTCAGCAATTCGGGTGACACCTAAGACATTTTGCAGTTGTGGTAGTGGCGATATAGCAAAATAAATTAAAAAAATGATAACGGAAATCTTATATTTACTGTAGAAAGATACATGATAAACACACTGCTGCAAAGTCAAATAATTACTATTAGCAAAGTTGATATTGAAATTAGGCAGAGAAGAGGTTAAAATGAACTTCTAAACAAATAAAATATTTCCTTATGCTTTCGTTACTATCAAAGACATTTATGGCCAACAAACTGCTCAAGGACAACAATATATGGCAAACAAAGCTTTATAAAAGGCGCAAATTGATATAGTCAATAAAGCAACGTTCAGATAGGCAATAGTCTAAAATCACATCGAAACAGCTAATCTGTGCCTAAACACGCGACTATACCACTGTTGATTTACCAAACAGGTTTACAATACACGTCGAGTTTTTTTGCAGAATAAAAATGTCATCTTGATTTAAAACAGCAATGTATATGACAATATGCAAATATTCACGTGTTAGTGGATCGAGTAGACATACGGTAGACAAGGTGAGAGTAACGGTCGAAGTATATGATTTATTGGTAGAACCGGTTTCTTATTTTGAGCTTAGCACTGTTGATTACGAGAAATCTGTTGCTAAGGATATGATTGAAATTATCACTTATGTGAAATGTTTACTTAACCTTTTACCAAATGTAACTCACATATGGCAAAAGGTTAAGTCAACATTTTTACGAGTAACCATCACTCTTAAAACATATAAAACATTATGGTACTTGGGAAGTAACTACTGTAGACCTATATAATGCCATCAAAAGTAGAAATCGTAAAAAAGTAGTCGTCAAACATAGTATTGCCAACAACGTATTGCCATATAGCATATTGCATAGCATATCGACTTTTGGCTTACTTACAGTTATTACAGTTGATCATCATAATGATAATAATTATCCTGCCGACAAACTTACTGTCACAGTAGGCAATCTCAACGAGATAAGCCAAATATGCAGGAGATTTTATAGTGCACAATGTGGCATATATAGCTGTAGTTTCAATATTTTTTTTACTTTAACAGTTCAATGATACTGCAATCTGACACAACGGCGGAGAGATCAGCTGCAGGACTAACGGTATTACGTGCCTTCTGAGTCACAGGGGTTGCATACCACCAAATTTTGATCTCCGGACTGCTACTGACAATGAACACACTTGTCCCGACCTAATCAGACCCAGGACCTGACGCTCAGCAGTAGTACATGCAACCATAAGATCCACGGCTATATACTGATCATTAAAGTGCAAAGCCTAATCTTTTAGGACAAGTGGTATTGGAATTGGAATGCTAAATCCAAATAGTACCAAGTTTATCGAAAGCATAGGAACTGGTTTATGATTTAACGGATTTTATGTCAAACTTAATAGATGTTTGAGAGAGCTTCGCAAGATAACATTGCGTTGTTTGAGTTTCTTGTTATCATATCAATAAATATTTCTTTTTGACTACGCATACATATATTGTTGGGATATTAAACTTTTTGTATGTCACGTATATTTTGTCCATGGATATTGGATGTATGTCACCAAATATTGTAGAAAGCACCCAAATCATTGCTTTAAAACTTTCAATAAAAGAAAATTACGTACTGTGTATTTTATTAATTTTAACGATAGTGAAATTGTTTTGTATTGTTCATCTATCTAAACAAATCTATTAGCTAATGCTTCTGCATCTTCATTATTTCTTTAACGCAACATTTAATGTTTGACGTGTTTCTTACCAATTACTTTGCCAAAGTGTTTTCCATGATTGTTTATTAAAGAAACGATAATTTCAATAGCTTTGCCAATATATCTCTTTCTTCTATATGATATAAAATGTTATATTCTTCTCCGTCTATGATTCATTTAAACATTTCTTGATCGTAAATCTATTCAATTTTAAATCAATATTCCATGGAATGTCTAGAATGTTGAAGAGCGCAATTATAACTACAATTTCAAGGTGGTCCTAGTTCGTTATCAGTTCAACCTAGAATCAGTTGTTCAAAACTAAACTAACTTCAACAAAAGCTCGTTAATCTCTTGACCTATTTGCCTGGTTCTTAACTGTTTCTCTAGTTAAAACTTATTAGTATACCAATTATAAATGCTGTTATTTCATTATCAATATATGGACCGGAAATCTAAATCTTCGAACACACGAAGTAGTTAGTCGTGTTAAATATATTGTTTCTTTTTGTGTAATAAAATAGCCAGGAGTCTCGACAAATATCTTAGGACTTTTGTTAGGTGGCTGGATCAACGGCTTGATTCAGAGTTCACTGCTGGACACAGTTCACTAGGAGGTTTTTTCTCTCGAATCCTTAACGCCACATCAGTAGCTTTGACCCTGTTCTCAATATCGATGCCGATGAGATGTATTTTTTTAATATTCTTTGTGTAGTAATATTATAATATTTGCTCTACTGCTAATGGTATTATTGTAAGTAGATGATTGTCATATATTGCACAGGCATTTGAAATGAATTATTATCCAATAGTGTAATGATTTTGTCCTACTTTTCTTACTAAGCTTTTTTGAACTACTCATATTAAATAATGTCACTTAAAAACGAAGTATCGACTTTTTCGTTTAAGCGATTACTTATTGTGATTTATACTTTCCTTTTCATCGTATATTTAGTTTTCTATATTTATTAGAACCTGTAGAGTATTTACATAGTTAAGTAGTTTACCCATATTTAAACTCTTCCTCTTTCGTCAGACAGAGTAACAGGCAGGTTAATAACTTAAGCTTAATCAACCATAATTTCAAACTGTGTCTACAACTGCTGATCACAATCTTTACTTGTCTGATAGATTTCTAAGATAGCTAAGTTTAGGATAAATATTGTGAAATTGCTCGAGACCCCCGTCGCTAATTGATATGTTTGTTTCCTTAATTACTTGTTAATTGATTCTTTTATAGACTTGATTGGAGATAAAATCAATTGACACGATGTTCCGTAGTAAATTGTGTAAAAAATTAATGCCATCGACTCACTGGTGTATAGTGAGTTGTTGTAGATATCTCAATTAGAGATATTGACGTTTAACGTTTTGAAATAAAGCTAGTTGCAACTTTTATTGATATACTCGTGGAAGATACATAATAAAGGAAAAAAGGTAGCGTTGCATGATTGTTTGAAATAGGTACCGTGTCCCTGGAACACGAAGGGCAGTTGAAGGAACACGGTTTTAGACAGTAAGAGTCTGACACTCCACTCAAGCGGGAGAAGTTTGATGACTTCCCATTTAATAAAAAATGGTAAGTAAAATGGAAAGTTGTAGTCAACAGAAGCATTTTTTTTAAATCATTTAAAGAACTTCTTCTGTTCATGAAAATGAAGAAGAAAGAAGTTACAAAAAAATTGTATTTCTATATAAATTTTGATCAGCTGATGATAATTTTTTACAGAAAGTAAATTTTCTTTCGAGATTCTTCATTAAAAAAAAATACACCTCGATAGGTAGAATTTTTCATTATTATACAGTCACTCTTGCCCACTCTCACCAGATGGTAAGCGACGGTGTAATCAACGATGAAGCACGCTTGCCTAGAAGTAACTTATTAACTCTTGATTTAAAGATATCATATCTTAGCTATCAGGAAACGCAGACTCACTATATTTCTAAATAGGTATATACATTTACCCAGGCACAGAACGAGTAATAATAAAATTATTGTACCAATTTTTTGTTTATTAAAACCATTTACTACCAAATCTGTTGACACCATTACAGAAATCGAGCTTGTAGATATTACTTTGAGATATGTAATTAAATCTCTGTTGTCTTAGCATAAGAATATAATATGGTGTTCTAAAACTCGTTTGTGTACCTTGTATATTATATTGATAAAATCTTAGCACAATAAATCTACTAGATGTCAATTAAATACGAATGCTAAATGATTATTTATTTAATTTAAATAAATCTCTGAAGTGCAACATTATATCTACTTTTGTAGTTATTATATATTTCTGGCCCTTTATTTATTACGATGCAAATGAGGATGTTAGGGACTTTACATTGGAATATGCATTTAATTTTTCATTTTTTATATAGATACCGTTTCTAATACATTTTTTTAGCTTTAAGAAACGTTCGTTAAATTTCAATTCTGTTCCGTATAAGCTCAAAATATTGTCAAATATAGACCAGACAGCCTAGTCAAAAAGATTTTTTATCTTAATATTTTTGGTATTCTTAGTATTTTCGATAAATTTAATTTTTGATAAGAACTAGTAACCATATTTAGAGTGCTAAAAGCATATTTCATTTATATTTACAGCTACCATTTTTTAAATTATTGTTATTGATAGGCTCACGTTTGACCACTATCTTGCCTGATGGATAATCGATGATGTGAATGACGATGGACCACGGTTATCTAGAAGATGCCTCTCTCTCTCTGTTGTAGTTCTTCACTTAAGACACCCTGGTTGTAGCTATCAGAAAACACTGACTCCGCCAGAGAATTCGATTCTTCTACTCCAATTCAATGAAACAATAGCTTCATATCTTCAATTCAAATTGTCAAGAACTCTGACCATGTCAGTGTCATAGCTGTCAAGACGAGCTAATTAATATGTGTGTACTGTAGACATATCATTTAAAAGTACAGTACCAGCCCTTTTCCCATATGTCAAGTGCGTTATCATCAATAAACGTGTCGCACAACTAATTGGAATGTCCGACATGTCTTTGGCCATAACGTAATTGTTTTATTACTGTATTCTATTATCAGCAAATTTTGTTATTGATTGATGTTCCTGACATGTTGTGTGTCTTCGTGCATACAAAGCGTTTTATGTGTAAGATATTTAAATAGTACTATTTGTTTTGTTTGTCCATGGATGTCTCTGTGACCAAAACTCCTTGTAGCTTTTGTAAATACAGTGAAACCTTTTTTGGGAGCTCAATTGATCTTGTGTTTATGTATATGTGTATTTATTTAGTTAGGTTTAGCATAAATACTTAGTAAAATTTTTAATTTCTTAGTTCCAAGAATATTGTAATATATATTCGTTTCGGCGTTATTGTATACTACGTATTACATCCGGGATAAAAAGTTTTACTGTGTTATTACTTATACTAACAATATAAAGAGAATATATTCGGTTTTTTAGATAATGATAATAGAATGAAAAATCTCAAAAACTATTGGACCGATTTATAAACACGTTAATTACTCACTCAGTGATGACATAGCCTATATTTTCTAGACGCAACTACATATATATTTAATTCATTAGACTCAGATTTCGTTTTTTTTTAGATATGTCTCCTTTTATTTCTCTTTCGAGTTTTCGGAAGCAAAACAGTGGAAACATTAAACGTGGCTAAACTTACTAATTTGGATCCGAAGTCGTTACAACTAGTTCACAACCAATTATAAGTAAAATATTCTCCCGCACGTAAAATAAGTTAAAACTTGTAACGTACGTGCCGGAATTTGTTTTACAACATCCAGCGAAGTTATTTTATTACACTCAATTACTGAATAATATGATATTTCTAACTGTACAGTTGTAAAATTAAATCTTTAACCGATCTGATGTAATGCTTCTTTCGAAATGAAACGTACATAAAAAATATTCATCTACTACAACCATCACTTTTGTAATCCGTAATCCCTAAAGTTAAGTACCTACCGCTGCTCTGAGGCTGCTAGGACGCTAAGGGTGACTGAAATAACACTGAATAGTTTTATCAGTAAAAGTCTGATACTTCTCGCTCTATCCTGCAAAAAACGTATAATTTACTAGATTTAAGACTACGTTGAAGACATGCTTGTTTGGATATTATACGTTTTCATGTGGCTTCCTTCCTATTAACTACATTATCGTGTAAACTTTAATTAACAGCTGCATCTTTAATCAATACCATTTTGAATGAATATTTTGGTTCATGAAATGGTTCTTGCAATATTTTTACAGTATTTAGTTTACTAAGTAACTTCAACAGCATCAGCCTTACAATGTTCCCACTTACTTACTGGACTTACGCTTCTTCTCTAGAATTGGAAATTGGCCGTAATCTACCACGCGCGTTACATGTCTTCGAAGTTTTGATTTTAGGACATGACAGTTTCCTCAAGATGATTTTCTTCACCGTTTCAAAGTAACACCTGCTTCGGTTTCACCCTCTACGTACAACTCAGGGTTATCATTGGACCATCATTGCTCTTAAAAATGTTGGCTACTTTATATAACGAACTAAGATGACGACTAGTAATTTTGTTTTTAATTCCGATTGTCATAACATTGTCTTAAACTAATAAGTACACATTGTAAATGAGCAATACTATCAGAACTATCTCATAACATTTGCCTTGTCATGAAGTTTTAAAATCTCAAGCGTGCGAAAGAAAAAGAGGGATGGAGCGATATTTATTATTCTACATCAACTAAATAATTATAACACTTTGAGGACACAATTGGCAGCCTTATCGCATTCCTTGATCTCTTCCAGGCAATCTAGAATGGACAGAGTTTTCCTGAACGCAAAATCGGATTGTATTTGATGTAATTTTTAAATAGTCTTTTTTTTTCATTGGACCGACCAATTGGTACTAGCTTCTGACGTTTTCTTGTACCTTTAGGAATTGGATTTCAATTATCTTTAGTATAAACTCTATCGCAAGAGAACCAAAGTTACCGATATAGCTGGAAGAATCGCTAAACTTAAGTGGCAATGGGCAGGGCACATCAGAACAGATGGTCGATGGGGACGAACGGTTCTGGAGTGGCGACCACGTAGCGGAAACGCAGCGTTGTAAGGCCTCCAACAAGGTGGACCGATGACCTGGTCAGGGTTGCGGGAATCCGATGGATGCGTGACGCACAGGACAGGTCGTTGTGAAGACGCTTTGGGGAGGCTTATGTCCAAGTTGTTAGCAACAGCAGGGGCCCAGCCGGTTCGAAGCCTACTGGGGCCAGGGTTATCCGAAAGGGCGCTCGAGCCCCGGTATTATGGCTTGAAGGAACGGTATGGGGTTTTTAGTCAGTAAGAGTCTGACACTATCTCCCGCTCCGCCCAAGAGCGGGGGTTGTCATTGGATGATTTTTCCCATCGAAAAAAAAAGGCCTATATCCAACAGTGGACGTCTTTCGGCTGATATGGTGATGATAAAAGCAAGTTATAAAAATGCACACTCTATATAACTCCATTCCTTTAACAGTTCAGTTTAAGTCCTAAACTGGATCGCGGTAAGTGCTCATGGTAGAACCTCAATTCCAAACGAACTATCATTACAATAAACGCAGCTTAGCATACGGTAATTGACATAAAATTAATTCAAGAGGCGTTCATCAACATTTTTATTGTTTTCAGTGTCTCACACAGTAAATTACTACTTTATAGTTACGATGTCACGCGTGACTCATAAAACTGAATCTGATGGTAATGGTTGCGCTTAGTTAAGTGAAGATGCGTTTCAACGCACACCTAGGGTTGGTACGGCAGTAAAAAATGAACATTTTATTGGCAGTTACATGTTGAATCCAGTGAAAAGTAATGGGATTTGATTTATAAGAAAATAATTGTGTCAAAGCGGTTTTGTAAAAAGACATTCTAATTTTAAAATATGTGATTAGAACATTAAAAACCGTCATAGAATTTATTTTCGGCATTTTGATAACTTAAAAAATATTTAATAATTTGATTATACTCTAGTAACCTTAGATTATCATAATGGTTCTTCTCCATAGAATACGACCAATTGGAACCTACGTAAAAACAATATTTTTAAATTTAATTTAATTTCTATTTTAATTATGTTAACCCTAAACATTCTCTCATTATTAAATGCCTCCATTACTGATCTGCTACCATGGGTTCTGGATGCAACAGCTCTTGCAAACATGCACGATATGTGCATGTGTGCAAGGAAGACACAGATTTGGCAGTAAAAGTGTGATACACCGCTCCGCCCTAGAGCGGGAGCAGACATTAGAGGACTCATACATTTAATACATGTCATGTATATTGCAAAATTGATTTCGAGAATAAAGAAAGATAATATCTTTGTCTAACAAAAATCGTTCTTATCAGTCTGGTAATATGTAATGTAGGTTTATTGTCCGTTCCAAAATCGACGGCGCACACGCATGATCAATGATAACAAACAATGTAAGCGTAGAGATAGGAGTATTTTGAATATTTCGCAATAATTAAATGTAAATTTTATGTATTTAATTGAGCACGTTTTTAATGTACATTCATTACGCGTACAACTAAGGGAATTCCCCGCCGGAGCTTGTTTTCTGATAGCTACAACCTAGGGTTTTTAAGTCAAGAGTGAATAGGTTGCTTCTAGGCAAGCGTACTACACCGTCGACCACGGGTGTTTTTGCCTATTATTGAAATATTTCAGACTAACAAAAAAAAAACAACAGTTAATTTCAAAATATCAGTCAAAAATAACAGTTCATAATATCAGTTCTCAGTAGCAGCCCTATTAGTTCGGCATCCAAAATCTCCCAAACATCTATTAGCAGAATATACTGTTCTCGTGTAACTTGCATTAGGGATGCCAGAATATAATCACAAAATGACGACGTCGTCTACGAGACGACTTCATTTGTGTAGATTTGTGATACTGTTCAATGAAACAA
This sequence comes from Mythimna albipuncta, assembly GCA_929112965.1. NCBI lineage: Eukaryota > Metazoa > Arthropoda > Insecta > Lepidoptera > Noctuidae > Mythimna > Mythimna albipuncta. The sequence goes on along the minus strand of OV815979.1, from coordinate 16,590,679 downwards.
ACTGAGGGATTCCTCAGTAAACTAAGTATGTTTATTATGTCATTAGTTTTGGTATAAGTCTTTTGATAAAATGAAGTTGAAATCCCTTTTTTATTAAATATTTGTTTATTAGTTAGAGAATAATTTACATTTAAAAAATACTTACCTAAGTATACTTTCAGTAAAATGAAACTCTACGCTAATTACTTACAACTAAAATATACGTTCAAAACACTCTTCACTTAAGTATCGACTGGTAATATGCCCAAAAGACTGGCGGTATTGCCAGGCTGTATTCCTTTTTTGGTTGGGAACTATCAAATTACTCCACCCGCTCTGAGTGGAGCAAGATACTCCTTACTGTCTAATTTTCACTGACTAAAATCCATCTGCGTTTTTTCAATTGCCCTTTGCATGGCGTTCTCGCCGCCGCCGCCGCCGGGATTCTGATCCCGTTTTCCGGCCACCGTAGGCGCGGGCTTGTGGACAGTGAGCATTGGGTAGCTCGCTGTCCGGCCGTCGTCCGGTAACTGTCCGGAACAAGCCCAAGTCGTCAACGGCGCGCACTGTTCCCGCGCGCCTCGAGGAGTTGTCAGCAACAGCAGGGTCTCAGCCGGGTCGAAACCTATTGAGGCCAGGGTTATCCGAAAGGGAACTCGAGCCCCGGTATGAAGGCTAGAAGGAACAGGGTGGGTCGTTTAGTCAGTAAGAGTCTGGCAATATCTCCCGCTCCGCCCAAGAGCAGGGGTTGGCATTGGATGATTTTTCCCACCGTAAAAATAAAACTATCAAGTCAGCTATATCTCTTTCGAACAATACCGCAGCCCTTTATTTGAAACCCTAACCACCTAACTATACTTACATTAAGTATTACATATTTACTTACATTTACTTTTTACTAACATAACAATACATAAAGGTATATGTATTAAATATACCTACATGTATGTTTATTCTAACTACATATACTTCCATACCAAAAGTATTATTATGAAAAACATAAGTTTAAGTTACAGTTAACTTAAAGTTTTGTTTTTACCTAACAAAAGCTGAAAGACTTACCATAACCAAAACAAACTATAACGTTTTTGCATAGAGTGTCGGCCATTTAGTTTTCTATAGCAGGTCATCAAAACAAATTATTTGACAGTAACCATCCAATTATCAGCTTAAAACATATTTGTATAACAATAAAACATTCAAACGCACAAAACGAATAAAAAACTAAAAGCATTTCAATAAAAACTCGTTATATTTGTAATATATCAGCTAATTTGAATAACACTTAAGCCGACAGCGATTTTCTTTCACTAAGATGAATTACAATTTATAGATGAACGTATTTCATTGGACGTTTGAGTGGATAGCGAAGTTGGACATCGTTACTTTTCCTTCCGCGAGATTTATTATGTTATCTTAATAATGCAAGCTTTTCTGAAGACGTTTACAATCCAATCTATCTTTTCCCAACGACCAAATAAAGAATGCTGTAAACTGCCCGCAGCCGACACTTTCTGACAGTGACATTTCAAACGTAGTTAATAATAATTTTATTTTGAGAGCTGTGAATAAGACAGATTTAGAAACAGTTAAAGTTCAGCATGCTAATTAAAGTCAGTTGTATGAATATAACTGCCGTATCATTGATAATATTGGTATTATAAATGTCACATTGTTATCATTAATCTGTAGTAATAATGATTAAAAAGATTGAGGCCTTAACCACAATACTAAATTGATCAATGTATTAGTGGTTGATTAAATAAATATTAATCTTGCCAAGCGAATTTCGATCACGGTGACCAATTTCAAATAGGAAAACACCAAGGAGATACTGTGGACAAGAGTGTGCGCAGGTCAAGGTGCACTCCCTTTTCCATTACTATTATGGTCCTTTGAGACAGACACGACTGGAGAAAGATCAGGTGCACGACTAAGGGCTTTATGTGCCTTCCGAGGCTTGGGATGCTGACACCGCAAAATTCTAAAATGCCAGCCCGCTAATGAGAAATTCCTAATGAAAAACCCGATAACATTTCAACTTTGAACTTGAAATGTTCGCTGTGGAATAAGGATCAATTGACATTATTTTAAAAAAATACACTGTAAAATTAAATACTGCTGTTTAATATTCATGACACGTATTTCAGTGAATTGAATGAACGACGAAAATCTGATTTCATTGACCTTTCCACCTGTTAGTTATTTTCGGCATTTTAACGGCAATATTATTTAATTCTATCACAGATCGTGAAACGTAAGGAAACAACGATATAAATTTGTGGGCAGCTATTTTTTGTGGGAATGTCGTGAATCCGGAAGACTTTCTGGATATCAAAATAAACTCTTTTCAAATCTTTTATATGGGTATAACGATTCTAAAAGTAAAACAGCTTTAGGGACTACTACTATTTTATACATAACTGTGAGTAATGAAAATATCAAGAACGTTACAATTATCCCATAAAATGATTTTCAACAGAATGAGAGAGCTTTTTCATGAGATCAAATTCAAATTGATAGTCACAACTTCCAATATACTTGATAATGAAACACATATCTGGAAGGTGACATCAACGTACCAAGAGGAAGCTAATTCCCGTGGGATCCAGGAGCTGGAAGTTTCATTGGAACAACTCGTAAACTATAGAACAGACTAGAAACATCTGTACAACATTTAGGATATACTCGTATATAATTTGATACCAGACTTAAGTGGCAATCGTAAAATTTATAAAAGTTTTTAGGCATTAAAGACACTTGGCAACATAATAAATTGGCAAAAATGAGTACTATTAGTTTTCATTTTGGTCTAGTGCTTCGGACTTATAAACTACAATTAGGTTTATTTAAAAAGTGACAAGTTCTATAGAAGTTTATTGAGACAATTTGAGGAGTGATGAAGATGATAATACAGATTTTCTTTAGTATTAAAACAGCGTGCCCCAATTTAGAGCTGTGCGTGCTCTGGGAAGCAATGATAGACAGAAAGCAGACATTTATGTTGATAGTTATACTGTTAGAGCTACTGACGTAGCTATTTATGTACATATGTACATTTGCATTGTTATTCTTTAATCTTGATTCGGAGTTTAGCCATGAGAAAGATGTATTTATTTATATACTCTTTTATTAATGAATTTGTTTTTTGCTTCTATTAACTCTAAATCATCATCATTTTCTTCACCTATAAACCAGTTTATTTTGGGCTGGCTTCTACTTCTATCTTCTTCATTCATTATATTAGTCGTCAGCGCAGTATTTTATGGAATGTAAGTAGGTATACAATCTTAAACAATTCTCTTCTTAATATTTGAAAAAATTGCGTAGGGAATCGTCTGGTAGCATAATGTTTTAGTTTATTTTTACTAGCGATGGTGTTTGTTTGGCGTTCGCGTTCGGGTGCGGTTTGTTTTTGTCTACACCTGCTTGGATCATGGCCGTTCAAGTACCAAATTCTTCTACGGATAAGTTTTCCTTTATATATTATAAAAGTAATTAGTTTACGTCACTAATATCACATGTTTTATCCAGTTTGCTTCACTATCGAATATTTTTGCAGGCTGAAGCCATTATTTTATTAAAAAACCCGAAGGCCAAAGTCTTATGTTTGAAGCCTATTACTTTCTAATATGTTAGTTACTAGAATCACTTTCAATTTTAAAATTTGTTCATAATTACAAATTAGAAGTTATTTAGAGAATTTTAAGCTTGACTTTTACATCACAAATTTTGTTAAATTCCACTACATACTTGACTCAAAGCACGTTTTTCCTGATAGCAACTTTAGAACCGGATTTTCTATTCAAAAGCTAAACTGCATTACTCACCTATTCCAACTGTAGTCAGCTCGTAGTATTTACTACTATAGGTATTTTTCAATGATAAAGCGAAATAAGCTGAGTATGTCAACAGGGTCTATAACCTCTTAAAAATCTAGGTAAAAAATCTAGGTCCGTACCAAGCAGCTAGCCTGAGTGTATTGTTTAGCATTCTAGATGTGTATGAAATATCATTCAAGCTAGTTGAACCTAATATTTTTTTAAGACAATATTTATTGAGTATTTTCTTTTAAGCTTTGAATGTTTTACAAATTGAAAAACTTATACATATAGATCCATATATCAAGCATTATAGTTAATATACTTTTTACAACCAATTTTTACATTCAATATTATAAAGTGTATTAAATCTTGATTTCTATGAAGCATTATGGTGAAGATTATTATATTGTCAGACTATTTCACTGATTGCCACAGCAGATAATACTAGTTAAGTAGGCAATTCGAATTCACAACGATTAGTTTTAATTATGATAACACCATAATAGGTGTAAAAACAAAGTGAAAATGTAGGTGTAAACATTTTGATTGCACGTATAAATTATGTTCTTATCTCATAGAGTGTGGGAAACAGGTTATCTTATGAAGATGATAGATGCACCTGTCAGGGATGTTTGCAGATTCAATCTGCACCACATATATCACAGTTTGTGGAAGTGCGATAACATACCTTAAATTTGTTGTTTTTAAGTTGTATTTCTGTTAAAGTGAACCCATTCATACATTATGTACTGGGTGTGATGCTATTGATGGAAAAGGTAGACGAAAAAATGTCTACTTCATAATATTTTAAAATCATTCATTGATAAACATGGCGTAGACTAAGCCACTTGATTTTAAAAACTGAAACTATTCGCTTGGGTTCCCTATATTATATAACGAAGTGGAGCTTTTTAAAGAAAGATTTTTTCATCCCCGTTAAGGTAAGAAATATTGAAAATCACATCTGTTTTCTGATTTTGTGAATTTTTCTTTAATAAGCCTTGCGCTTAAATTCATCGAAAATTTTTAATAAACATCCGATGGATGCGAGACGCACAGGACCGTTCATTGTGGCGACAATTGAGGGAGGCCTATGTCCAACACTGAACGTGATTGTTATTGATTCAGCAATGGTAAAATCCTTTGAAATGTATGTTAGTTCTAATGATGACATAAATCTCGGTGGAAGCTATGTCAGGACGAGTATCTGACATAAAAACCCGTATAAGTCGTATTCTAGAAAGCTATCATTTTGAAAAGAGATTTTAGAAATAATAGGAAAACATTCAACATCACACTAAAATCATTAAATAAATTTCGATGATCTGTCACAATCACAGACGCCAATTATTTAAGCTTAGGTATTCAGCGCAATGCTAATTTCAGTTTTACTTCCAGCGTAGATTATTCTAAAGCTTTTTGCAAAGACTCGATCACCGCCTACAATGAGAATAGCAATATTTTTATTGCTATAGCACTAAGCTTTTAATTGTTTTAAATGAAGAGAATGACAAGATAATAGATATAATGTTAACACAGTAACTCTAATGTATGGCATTTTATATCAGACCAACGTAGAAATACCATTAACGCTGACACTTTAGCTATATATAATAAAGTAACATGTTAAAACACAGGTATGCACTAAAAAGCAACCGAGAACCAACTTAGTAAATTGATTATAAAACTTGAAACTATTTCCTAAGTGGCAGTCGTCCTTGAAAACTATCACAGAATGTAACATACATAACGTAGCAAATCAAACCAAATGCATAAGAATGAACTCGATAATTAATGAAAAACAATCGCTCAAACAGCTGGCTTACAAAAACATAGTCAAATAAAGTTATATCCAACCTCAAAAACGATAAAAGACCATCAAAAAACCTGATTGGTACTAAACATTCTGTAAGTGCTTCGGTTCGATACTATACAGGCGCTAATAGTTACGTAACAAAATGTTTTACTCAATGAACCGAGTCGGGAGAGGGTGAACTCATGATCTACTCTAGAATAGTTTCGATCACGGTATAAGATATATCAGTATCCCCATATAACTCTATCACTCCTCTAAAGATAAATACTGCGAACTGTGTTTAAGCATCAGGCGATTTACGGCGTAAATGATCTATTTTTTTTTCTATTTTGTCAACTATGTATTTCAGGCTTAGTTTTGGTATGTTGTGTAGAGTGAGTTTTCTGTTCTTCACGTGTTTGTGGTTCCGATGCTTCGCGCTCGCAAAATATCGATGCTAATTCTGTACACAGACCGAAGTTATGCATTGTCCGTTGTCGCTACCACTTCTGGTTTTCGGTCTAACGTTCGCCAGCTATTTTGATTCGTAACCTGTTTTTGAGGATCTTTGAGTGTTATTGTATTTTAGTTTTATTACTAGGATTTGGAATTAGGACTTATGAATTAGATGCGGGTCAAATATGCTATTTAAATTATTATTATTTTTATGCGATCTTTGATAGAAGTCTGCACTTTAAAATTGTATGAAGAGATTTCGTATACTTTAACGCTTCTTAATGTAAACAAATCTCAGTTTTCCAATGCTAAAATAACTTTTTACAACCTAGTTTTTTCTGACATTCAAATGGAACCCTAGAGCGACATAGTATGGTTTGATCATGTATAGCTACTAGCTACTAAACGTACAGCTACTAGGTCAGGCCAATGTCATGGTTAATAACAGTATGGGCTGGATGAAATACAGGACATTGTATAATCTTCTCTTCTGATTTGATATGGTCTTGGACAACAATGAAGCAGGCATGCCCAAAGTTAGTCAGGAAACAGTTATTGGAAAGCACATTTTTCAAAAAACATGAAACCCTTTCCTAGTACTTAAGATAACGCAAGTTCATTGACCTCGTGACGTCTTAGCCAGAAATAAGCGAAGGGAAGCTAAACTTCGGCAATTAGAAGTGTGTACTATTTGCGTCCCTCATTTTTTAGCAAAAGATTTGGCAGCTGCATGGCTCCCGTTATAGATGGTCGACTAGCTTTGATCTATTGACATGGACATCTGTCTTGTTCCGCGGTTGTTGCAATTTGAGGAAATGTTTTGAGCTCGGTGTCGTGTATTATTTTACGTGGACGTTTAATTTGAATATTGGTTTAAACAGGGTGACTTCTTTTTTTTAATTTTCTAAATATCTGTTTGATTTAATTTTCAAAGTAAAGAACCGATAAATATGATATAAAAAAATAACATTGTGTCGCTTTCATTCTGTCTCTAAGACCAATAACTTCCTTGTAGAATTTACTCCAAATCCAGGTTACGGCAAACGAATAGTCGCGTACATTTACACCGTCACCGACGCGTGAGGCAGTAAAACCATACGCGTGCTCTTAAACGTCGCCAACTCACAAATGGCCACAAATCGGCATTTGCGATAAATTTTACGATCTACCTTCTTGTTTCGGTTGAATAATTTTATTTTGTTACGTAGCTACTTGTGTTACTAAAAGTAGTTTGCGTTTTTGATTGTGGTTATCTTGGTTTTGTGTTTCGCTTGCCTCTTCCAAGAGTGGTGTTGTGTGAGTGGTGTACTAATCTGCATCTCATTTCTTTGTACGCTAATTTCTAACTATATTATCATCAATTTTCTATCCTTGTTACTTGAGGGTTATCACAATATATTTTTTTCGTCCTTTCTGTGCTATTAACCGTCTCGCTATCACTAACCCCCTTTCGTTTCGTATTGCTTCTCATACAATCCATCCAAATTTTTTTAGTCTCCCTCCCATCCACATGAATACCTCTTTGAGTAACATACATGAATACCTGTTTTGGTAATACCTATTTTAGTAACATGCATTGCATCCGTCTTCTTTACATGACCGCACCAAGACAAACGACTAGCTTTTAACTTTTCGGTTACTAGCGTCATTTACTATATTGTTCTTCTTATATGGCCTTAGATTGAAACTTAAAATGGCAGTGACTACAGACGTAGGTACTTGGCCTAGGCCTTTTCTTCATTACCTAAATCATCATTCTCTTGCCCTTTCTTGATATCTTGATTTATGTTGATGCAATATATCTTGTTCAATACGTCTATTGGTCATCAACGCATAAATCAACGTCCTCTTTCTAAATATATTACAACTTCATCCTCTTTTGTAGCTTCTTAGAAAACTATATTTACGAATAGATACAGCTCTTTTTCTTATTACCTTTAATAGCTTTAGTAATTGTAAGGGATTAATTAGTTTAAACGTATAGGGTTCTTTATTTGGCAATAACTCCTCAGCCAATACGGTTCTGTCAATTTAATAGCCTAATAGCAAATAGACAGGACCGTTAAAGACAACAGGGCTACCTGCCAATCATGCCTAACGCGTCGCATGATTCAACGGAGGCAAATTAGTTTATTGATATCTTTCTACGCACATTAAGTGTCTCTTCAAGGGCTCTGAACCGGAGTTATGTCTATTGTTTATATTTATAACAGTATTCGTTGAAATAGAGTTGTTTGTTTGGATGAACGCCCTAACCACTGGTTAGATTGAATACATTTTTTAGTGTTGGATAATCTATTTACTGAAGAAGGAAAGGTTACACCTAACATCACACTGCGATCAAAGAAAATATCAGAGAACAGCACGAAGGGTAGAAAGATTTACGGGAATCCAGAATCAATACGTGAATTATGTGATGCATTCAAGATGCAGTCTGTCTTTCTACAAGTATCAACATTTGACAATAAAATATTCTAATAGGCTACGTTATGCATCTTTTGTGCCGTGAAACTCCAATGACCCAGTTTAACCGGCTCGTGAGCAGCACAGTAACACATGTTAACAAGAAAGCAATACTGGCTCGTTTCATTGTTGACTTTTCAACAAATAAGATTAGTATTTTATACATGTAGGATGATCTGCACCTTCATGTGTGGCTACAGTGACGGTAGCAGATTACGGTATCTAGTTTTAAATTATGACAGGTAAGAAATCCGAAAATATTCCTATATAGCACCCGATATTTAGGATTACTTTCGGATTTCTTACGTGCATTTTCGCATAAATCTGAATTATTTCGAGCTTAGCTGATCCCCGTATTTTTTTTTTCGTTGGGAAAAATCATTTTATGACAACCCCCGCTCTTGGGCGGAGCGGGAGATAGTGTCAGACTCTTACTGACTAAAAAACCCATCCCGTTCCTTCTAGCCTTCATACCGGGGCTCGAGCGCCCTGCTGTTGCTGACAACTCCTTGAGGCGCGCGGGAACAGCGCGCGCCGTCGACGATATTTGGGCTTGATCCGGAAGGTTACCGGACGGCCGGACAGCGAGCTACCCATTGCTCACTGTCCGCAAGCCCGCGCCTACGGTGGATGAAAAGCGCTGATCCCCGTATCAGTAGTTTTCTCTGTCACCACACCATATGTTTAGCACGTGTTTTTGACAGAATAGTTCTTTAGAAGAATATTTGCGTACTAAGGAATTAAACGTAATATGAAACAATACGCGATGCCCTTTTCAATGTGCTTTAGATATGATAACTTAGTAAGCGTACAGGGTGTGCCTTTAAACCACGTTTATTGCCGAAGACAATTTATCCAAATGTTTTTTAGACATTGATTTTATCAATTTCTTGATTTTACGCACATTCGGTTTCCAAATTGTCCAAATAAACTAAAGCTTCTGAAATTGTTCATTCACTAACAAATTTTTGACCAACTAAAAAGCCCTAAAAACCAATAACAATATTTTGAAGCTCTAACGCTCTATAAAATTAAACGAATATGTTTACGCTGAATTTAACACCTCTTTTTCCTGTTCGCATTTTTTAGGGTAAACGTTTCCATGTATAAACAAATAAAACGTGCTAAGTTTTAATTTTATCTAAATAAATAACTATAAAAATCGTTGGAAACGTGTGTTAAATGCTTTTCTCGCTGTGATAATGTAACATTCAGATAATTATCATTCGGAATCAATGTTTCCAGAAACTTGCCTATCGTTGAAATAAAACTTACTTCTGCTTACAGTTTATATAAAATAATATGCAAACTGTAAAAATAATTTTAAATTAAACACAGTATTTATATTATTCATCTCATAGATTAATTTATTTCAGCCATTTTTGCATCTTTCACGTACAATAATAGCAGCTGCATCAAAAGAAATATTATTTTAAATCGAGTCATTGCCCGATCAGTTTAACGATAATTTTTCCGATTAAATATTACTATTATCTAAACGAAATTTCACTCCTGATTTAACATCTTTACGGCACGAATTATCAAATATTCTCCGCTTATTATTATTACAAAAGCAACTCTTTTGTAAAATGGCATATTCTTATACTCAGTGGTTTAGCGTTATTTGACGTCAAATTAATTAAAATCGCAAAATCATTTAAGTGGAAACTCACAAAACCTTAGTAATGCAGAGGTATTTTTGACATATTGTGACTGTGATGTGAATACAAACGATTCTTAAATACCCCTCAGATATATCCCTGTATTCGCAGGCGAGAAGGGCGCGTGGCAATTATTCAATAATGTCATAGTTTATCTCCCGCCTGTCATTGTCAACTGACACCTCCTCTGAGATAATACCGCGCTTATTGAATTCATTCTTATTTGTTTATCGTTTAAGTCCGTGCCATATTGTTATTTTTCTTCCATTCACACTCCCCTTTTATCAGTGTCAACGTAGCGTGTCATAAACATCTTGTTAGTTCGCGTGTTGGTTATAACATTTGATAGAGAAGTTTCTTTCTCTTTCTTTTCTATTGTTATATCTGATTGATTATGAATTTAATACTTTCGACTGTTTTCATGAAAATTTGTTATGCCTTGGCTGCCTTTGTACACTCTCAAGTTATACGGATTTAATATCCTAGCTCGAAACACTTCTTGTGTTTTATGTGTGCTCATCCAATTATTTGGATTGATTAACTGTATTCAAAGACGCATTCGCACTTAAGTGCGACCACCCAGATTTACCGAATTGATTTGACACTTCTTTGATTTTTATCTATAAAGAAAAATTAAATAATTTAGCATTATATCGTATTTAATCTCGATTATGAATTGTTATGACCTTAAATATTTCATTTGTATGCATGTCAAGGTCATTGAAATAATATTAAATCAGCCATATGGGACCAGTCGGGGCTTTTGACATTATTAATCGTATGCTAATGCTCTTTCTCAGATTATACGAATGTGTATTCGATTGAAATGTACGATTAATTTATCGAATAAGAGTTGTGTTGCAAAGTTCATTGATCTTTGGTTTGTGAAAAGATATTTGAAGGCATCTTTCTTTAGGCCTTTATAATGTTCTGTTAGCATGTTTATGTGCATCTAGATTACACCAACAAGTTTAACACCATGGTCTCTTCTCTCTCTTACCTTTTACCAGTGTCTGTCTTAATTCAGGTTTAGGGTAAGACTATCATTTCTCTAAGCTTTCATATTTAAATGGATGTTGTATTTCCAAGGCCAGAAGTTAGTTGCTTTATGTAAAACTATGATACATAGCCACATCCGTTTAAATTGGATGGTGACCCCAACACTGAACATAATAGAAAACGATGGTAAAAAATGGCCAGGTTAAAAGCTAGTTGATCTTACAATTACAATTTTTAGAGCAAGTAGAAACTTGCCGGTTGACCTTTTACGCCAAGCCGTCGTCAACCTTATAAATTATAATAATATGTAATTTAGCTTCACTTTTCTTGGACTGACCGACATTTGTCTATTCCAAAGTGCCTGCAAATGGTCTATTTGAAATAAATGATTTTGAATTTTGAATTTTTTTTTTTTGAATTTTTATCATTTCTTACTAATGACCGATATGTGTCAAAGCAGTCTAGACTCTGGCAAGAAGCCAACAAAGACCCAAGAAGGATGCATAACTAGATAAGATTTTTATCCACCAGAATTGGAATACCAACGAAATAAAATTAGTATTTGAATTAAAAATTCCAATAGACATCGATCTTTGGGAAAAATAAAACACAACAATCGGCTCTTAACATCGTTTACTAATTAGCAAACGACTTACAGCGGAAACTCAAAAGAAATGTGTTGTAATATTGACTCCGGAGTTAAAATCAAACAATTACAATGCCGATCAATAGATTACACAGCAATAAAGATAGATTGCTCAGTTGGACCGCACTCTATCTCAAGATAAGAACGGGAATACGGGTGAAGGTGTGTAGAGAAGCTTTAATGGTTCCGTACATCGATTTATGCCGATGGAATTTACCGGTGCAAGTAGTTAGGTCGTAGAGGTCAGACGGGAGTCGATACGTGTAATATACTGGTATTTGCAATGACTTGTGAGATTGGAACCCCACCCTGACATAATTTGGAAAAGCTGGCTACTTGACCTGTTAGATTAAAGGGTAGCTGAAAAGCTATTAGATGGACTACAGCAATTCTGAGATATACAGTAAATACACTCATTACTTCAAAAATACCAAAACTTGTTGGTGTCTTCAGCATTTCCGTAAATGTGTGCTAAACGTACAAGTCTAAGGAACTCTAAAAATTTACAATTCAGATGCATAGAAAGCTTATTGTAATCGAATGTATCGCATGAATCTTTCCTAATCTTAACGTGTTTGTTGACGCAATAGCAAGCTGAATAAGTTGAGATAATAGGAACGTTATTACTTGAAACGAGGATCTATTAAATGCAGACGAACGTGTCAATGATTGAAATTGTAGTAGAAACAGTTAGGACTTTGATTACAACAATACCTAGGTATACTATAGGTAAGAACGAGATTAGTGTTTAGAGCGAGCTAGTTGATGGCATAGTTGACACAATGATTGAGTGATTGGCTGATACTACATGTCGCAATTTCGATTCCCGTACGAGGTTTGGTCTATAAATAGTCGATTCGGATATCCCGGTGTCTAGTATATGTGAGATTACTTTTATGAATGCAACCACGATGCAAGAGTAATTCCAAATGTGAATAAATGTTAAAAAAATACTGAAACCAAATCAATCAAAACGAAATCAGAGTTTTTAGGAATTACTCAATAGCTCTGTAATAGGAGCATAAACTATATATAAATCGCGAAGAATTTATGAAAGCGCTAACAGCCAGGTTTTACAGTTTCCGAAAGTAATTTAGAAAGATTACGCTATTGAAAACCGTGATGCAGACGAAATGCATTTCATTGACATTTGACCTACCTAACTGTAAATATAATAATGTTTTTTCCTGGTAAACGCTAGAGAACCGGAAAAAGCTGTAAAAATAAGATCTTTTAGTGTCAAAATATTAATGTACCAAATAGAAATAGAAAACTGATAGTAAGACGAACCAATCTTGCAATTTTTAACCATATTCAGTGAAGGTAATGAAAAAGCTTCTAACAATATCAATTTATCTTGTTCTCAAACTCGTATTAACGTCATCATAACTGAAGCGCGATACGATGATAAAAGATGATTGACAGCGACAGAAGTAGAAAATGATGATCATAATCTGATGTTCATAGATGATACAGTAATATATGACAAAAACTGTGATGATTAACTACTTAAACCAACTGATCTTATTTTGATATGAAATAAGTGCTTTTGAAAAGACATTAAAGACATTGCAATGGTTCTTAGAAGATATGGTCGTTAATCTTTTGATGGGATTCACTTTTGTTAGATATTTCGACAATAATCTGTTGTCAAGTGATAAGCATAGTAGATTTAATAATTATCTCATATTTATTTATTAACAGGTAACAGTGCAATCCTAAATGAACTAAGTTATATTAATAATTATTTTCACATCGTTAAAAACTTAACCGTACTTCTTAAGTATTTTTATCGCTGAGAAGTACACGAATCTAGAACAACATTTCACTTATCAGAACATAATCTAAAATTGTTAAGCCAAGAGTTCTATGCAAGCAATTAGAGTAAGTTGATAAAATAAGGAATAGAATTTGCAACTTTTGCAATCTCTATCCATTGTCGGCGAGTTTCTCGCTCCATTCAATTACATGGAACAGGTTGACAAATTGAGACCAGATTGTGTTACTGGATTGCCTGATACTATTACCCGAAGAGAAAGCTATTAGAGTTAAGAAGATTTTAAATGAATAATTGAAGATAACAGGAAAATAGCATCAAAAAACTCAGGCAAGTTAAAACAAGTTTGAATATACAAGCCATTTTGTTGTAATTTTTTACGGTAGTAAACGAAGAAGAAGTAGAAGATACACTTTTAAACTATACTATAAATAAACCAATATTATAAAACTGTAAGTTTATGTTTTTATTTGGTTTAAAGCGCTAATCTTGGTTCCAAATTGAAAAAATATATTTTAGTGTTAGATAGCCTATTAATTATTGAAGAAGGTTATAGGATATATAACATTACGTTACGACTAATATTAAAGAAGCAGTAACCAAGACGCGGGTGAAGTCATAGACCATCGCCAGTTACAGTATACTGGCTTCTAGAAATCTTGAAGAATTTTCTAAATTAATACATTTTTTCAATAATGTTTCCATTTTATCTTTAAATGTAGGGGGCAAAACAATGACCCGGTCTACTTAGATGCATTGGTATCATGGACATTAACAATCAGATTCAATCATTACTCTATACGATTCGATCACGTCAAAAACTCAAGTGGCATGAATCAATAAAATCATCAAATAATTGAGTATATGGAACAATGTGTGTGGCAACAATGTAACGGACTTGTACTGAAAAGTTTTAAATAGATATCAAATAGCAAGGGTCAAAATGATAATTGATTTTAAATGTTCAGGGAACAGGTAGGCCCAAATTCGCTTACTTAAACACCTGCTCAAATAAAACCCATTAGTTTGCGTAAAAGTCAACGTGATGACAGATAAAGCCGATCTGAAAGGTTATCAGCTAGTGAGAGCTGTGATTTGTCGCATTCTTTGAAAAAGAGCGCTGGAAACGGCACGGTAAAAGAATTTTCGAAATCAAGAAGCACATTCGATTAATTGGTCATATCACGATTTAATCTAGAAAGCCAGATGTATCAATAAAAGAAATTATGATTGTACGACTGCAAATGTTTTCTTCCCGACCGTAGTATTCGAAAATGAACAAGACTGAGTCCAATACTACTAAGATAGCTTCGTTAGAAGTTAGAACCAGAGTAGGTCCACAAATAAAGACAGTTACTGGCTCCTTATCTTTGAGTGGTAGACTGCTTCAACGGCCGGCGATCGGATCGCATGTAAATGTTGAAAGTCGGACAGATTGTCGACCTACAATTTTACCGATCGGTAGCTATACGTTATCGACTTTCCTTGGCAACCATCGCCGAATAAATTGTATTCAAAAGTTTATTTTTTTATTTTCGTCCAACCTCAAAATGTTTTGTTTTTAAATGTTGTCACCGGCTTGTTATAAATATTTAATAATCTACGTCTGTTTCTGTTTCTTGTTCAAATGATTCCATTTTTATAATTTTAAATGTGTGTATACTAGGTATGCGTGCCATAGATTTTCATAATTTATTACAATTGCAATAGTTATGTTTAATTCAAGCATCATTTTTCAACGTATAACGATATCAATGATATGAATAATGCTTGTCATACATTGTGTTCATTATTATAATCACTATCATCTTCAAGGTGATTTAATTTTGACTAGGACTAATTTATATTTATAATTAATTAGCGGATTCATTGTCCGCTCTCGATCGTATCAGTCTTTTGTTTGAGCAAATTGTATTTAAACAATTTAGCTGTTTGAATTTCGCACGTCGGTCGTTGCAAGTGACATCGTCTCGTCCGCTGCATTGTCAACAGATATAATAATGACAGTCATCATTTACGTTTAAGAAATTGTGTCAGCAAAGTATATTTTTTGTTTTTATTCCTAAAATACAAATCCCAGGTTAAGATCATTTAGCCATTAAAATTGAAAGATACTTGTAAAATTTATAACGGCGAGACGTCTAGACATTGTTAGCTCAAATCTATTTGCTATGTCTGTATTAAACAATTGTTCACGTGACGATGTGGTGTATCAGTTACCAATTTGTCCACCACACTCTATTATTAAACACAAAATTATTTTGTTGCAGATCGTGTGAACAACCTGGCTTGCGGCGCTTGTAAACCGAGAAGCTGTCAATAATATGGTGCAATAAAAGTAATATGAGGGTGTTGGGTATGATGCGTGTGAGAGTCCACCGAACTGAGTTATAAATAAAGAAGGAAAAACCATTCAAACTGGGTGGTGGAAGTAGTGGTGGGTTGAGCGAGGTATGAGAAGCGGTGTTGTGCAGTGACGGCGTCCGGGCGGCTGCCATGGGCGCGGCGCGCCATGCGCTCGCGCACGCGCCCGCTGCGGCTGCTGTTGGCGGCGCTGGCGCTGGCGTCCTGCGCCGCGGCCCCCGCGCCCGAGCCGCGCGCGCAGCGCTCCGCCAACCTGAGCCACATAACAGGCACCTCCCGCACCATACAGATGTTCCTCAAGAATCGCTATCTGCAGCTGCTGCCGGATGGCACAGTCAACGGCACCACAGATTACAACAGCGTTTACAGTAAGTACCTACTATTCCTAAGTTTTTCTATTTCTCCAGCTTGAAATATACTTATATCGTATCGTACCTATACGTACATATATATCAGTTCTTACACTGATAAGAGAGCAAAGTCTACTTTCAGGAAACTTTTTTGTTCTTGACTCAGCTTCTCCTACAGTTACATTACAGGCTATTTCACAACACTTAAAGCGTGTGCCTCGTAGTTTTTATTCCGTCACCGATCGGCACGTAATATCAAGATCACAGCGGTACATTGACAGTGCCCCCAATTATATCAATTGTTTTTTTTATTCCTTTTGATTCACTGAAGTCTTTTGTGTTTATTTGCTCTACGAATTTGCACGTGCCTACAACATTATTGGCCGGTGGTATTTCCGCAAAAAAAAAACAATTGTTGCGTGGTAATTAGCAGTACTTGTATGTTCGATTTGTATGTTAGCCGCAGAAGTAATGGCATTTGTAGAGAGGAGGAAGATATGTTTTCTGTTGGGTGAACGGTATCATCTAATTTGATTGCTGATATTTTGCGTGTCATTATACCGTTTGAGCACTACTCTGCGATGTTTAAAGAGTAGGTACCAAATAGTTACTAAGCCGAGTAGCTTTCTCATATTGTAAACTTACGATTCTATGCTAGTTTTGTGAAAATATTCGAGATATGATCATGATTTTTACTATTTTTAGTAACAGTAGAACTAGTGATCACGCATTTTTATTTCAGTTGGAAATCTTCAACTGAATACTTGCGCTCGGATGGAGAGCGAGCTATCCGAGTCACACTTTTATTGACTAAAACACACCTGGGTTCCTTCAGAATCCTTCAGTTGCCCTTTGTGGGCTCCAAGGCCGCGGTACGTTGTGATCACGTACTTACAAACACAATCTTTTAAACAGTTATTTTTTTGTAGTTATAAATATTCTTTTATAGTGAATAGCCACTCCTTGTATGCAAAATATTTCGCATATCTTTACGACAGATAAAAAAAGTTTTGTTTTACGCTCGTAGTCAATATTTAAACATGGATGATAAAACTGCGAGGGGCAGTGTACTCGGAGTTACGCAATCGTATCCTTGACATAAAGTCTTTGTATTTTTTCTATCAATAATCACGACTGGCTTTGGTCAGTAGTGTTGTTGTGTCTAATAAGTTAAATAGATGCTCGCGTAGCCATAATAACAAATTAACTCTACAAGATTTTGTAGAAGAAGCAAATAATTATTTCGATCTGAGTTTTTAAATTCGTGACAGGAGTATTACTAACCTATTTAATTAAGCCTGTATGTCAAAATAAATTACTAAGTGGAACTCCACAAAGTGATGAGTCTTCTTCTTCTTCCTGCCCTTATCCTATATTACTTGGGATCGGCCCAACATTTATCTTCTTTTCTGTCCTGTCATCCGTCATCACTAACTCGCTTTTCTTTCATATCATTTCTCACACAATCCATCCATCTTTTCTTTGGCCTGCCTCTCCCTCTCTATCCATCTACATGTATACTCAGAACTCTTTTAGTAATATGCGTTTCATCCCTCCTCTTCACATCACCCTACCAAGGCAAACGATTCCTTTTCAACTGTTCCGTCACTGACGCCACTATCAAACTTCTCCTAATATTTCTCACTTTATCTTAACATTCTCATCTCCGCTACGTGCGATCTTTTTTCATCCGTCTTTTTCGCAGCCCAATATTCCGATCCATACAGTATGACAGGTCTTATCACGGACTTGTAGATTTTAAATAAATATGTAAAAAAAAAAATGTAAGTTACAAGTACATGAAACAATAAATAATTTAAAAATATTATTAAATCCGTTATTTCTAGTCATATTAATGCGAATCCATATACGGGAACTACCTTATATGCAAAAGAGCATGAAAATAAATACCAACAGCACGTACCGAGTTACAAGCATGTTGCAAGACTTGTTACGTCGTAATGTAGTTAAAACAATATGTCGTTAAAATAAATTATAAAGAGTCTGCAGGTTCCGATCTTAACTGAAGGAGTTTTGTAATCCGTAAATATCTAATCAATCATATGATTTTACCGATGAGTTAAATTTTGGTTTGGTTATATTAATCGATTAATAATTTAAGGATTTTAAAAGAAACCGAGATCATAAAAAAAATATCACAAGACTTGTGACACAAGTGTCAGACTTTTAGTAACTAAAACCCACTCAGGTACCGACTCCGTAAATATTTTGTATGGCAAATTTTACAACGCCTCTAGCGGTCACTTACGGAACCAAAATTTGCTATACAAAATATTTACGTAGTCGGTATCGAGTATTGACAAATACTTTTGCTTTAAACTCATGGTAAAGGTACTGTTCTTTTTTTGCCTTCGATCCAGGGGGGTTCACACAAGCCATGGCCTCAGTAGCCTTCGACCCTGCTGGGCTCCTAAGGTTTGCTGACACCTCCTTGAGGTGCGCGTGGAACACTACGAGCCGTCGACGACTTGGACTCGATCCGGACGGTTACCGGACGGTTGGACGGCAAGCTACCCATTGCTCGTTCGAGTTGTTATTTAGTTTATATTTTGTATTAAAATTATGTCCTTAACTTTAACTGGGCAATGGCCAAATAAAATTAGTAATATGGTAAAATAACCAAATGCAATAATTACGCAGTATTAAGTTGATTCTTGATACTATCTTCACCCCTGACTTTTCCTATTATGGTTATAAGAATTACGAAAATTATATGCAACATTGAATGTCTCAGGTACCACAGAATGATTGAAATTGAATAGTAAGCGATTATAAATTTAAGGAAGAAAATTGCTAGCTTATTTCATTCGAGAGTACTATTTCTAAGGCTGCAGCCGCACTGGTAAAATATTTTTTGATTTTTTTTATTCCACCACTCTCACACAACATCATCTAGCCACAAAATAAACAGAGCTTGTGCTATGAGTACTAGACAATTGATAAACATACCTTATTTTTGTTTTAACACTCACATATTACAGATAAATTACACCCAGACACTGAACGAATGATCGTGCTTAACACACAAACATTTGTCTTGGGTGAGAATCGAAGCCATGACCTTCGGCATAGTATTCAGGGCCACTGAATCAACAGGCCAGTCAAAATACACTTTCGAGTCATGACTAGCTTTAATGTAAATATGACGTAAAAAAAATATTATGTAACAGTGAATGCTTGAAGAATGTAACTATGTCCTTAACAATTCAAAGCTGCGGAGATGTACGAAAGAAATACAGCGGCCCTGAAAAGGACACCTGAAGGAGCATAAATGTGTTTTAGTTAGTAAAAGTCTGACAGTCCCTTACGCTCCAATCAGAACGAGAAGAGTCATTTAACAATATATCTTAATGAAAAAAAAGCAATATCTTTCAGAATCTACTTAATATAGGCGTATTTGCGTAGAATGACAGGCAATAAATGAACTACGTTTTTTCTCAGATACTAAATTAGTATCTATGGAAGTTTTTTTCCGTGTTTTTGCGCTCACAATCTTACTCACTATACAAACCAGACGACTCCTAGACGTAGGTTATATAACTCGAACCAGTTTTAATCGAATGACATAAATCAAGCCTGCTCTATTTTTATATAGGAAAATAATAGCGACAGTTTAATTACATGTCCTCAAAGAGACTGGAACATTTCCTTAATAACACCATAGATGTGAATATCACTCTTAATCTAGATCGTAATTACATATTTGGTATTCAGAATCAGTTATAGAAAATTGTGATAATGGCTCTATAAGAACATTTGAAATGCCTCTAGCGTTAGCTGCGGTGGTCCAATAAGATTGGGATCGTAAAATTCTAATAACATCTTTATAGACTCCAAATAGAGATTTCGTACTTCGATAGCGGACTGTTTCTATCAAGTAGTCTGGTAAGCGAAGTTTTTTTTTTGTTTGTTTTTAACGATAAGTGTGTCGATTTCGTAATGTAATGCGTGGGTAAGTGAGCCGAAATTAATGATCTGTGAAATTAATATAAAGATTGAATGTTGACGTGTTCGCCAGGTTATGAGATTAAGGCCGGGCGGTGACGGCTGATTGTAAAATATTACACGCGTATCAATCTGTTTATTGCGTGAATACATTTGATTACCAAAAATTAATAATTTTATGGTAATCTAACGGAGATTACCTTAGTTTTCCGTTATACGTGGCGGCAAAGATTAATACGGAATTCTTTGAAAACTTTTGAATAAATTAAAACTGAACTTGAAAATATGTTGCACAAAAAGATAAAAACACGGTCAGCTTTGATCCAAAATCGAAACCAAATAAAGATCCCGCCAAACAAGAAACATCAAAGGAATTTCGCCCATCGCATAATTTCCATTGCGACACGTAATAAGGACCATGCGCGGACGCAATCAAAGTTTTTTTTTCCTTGCAAAAACTGATCTCCGTGAAATACTACAATAAAATTGTCTTAAGCTTTGCTGCATACGAATTAAGTTAAAAATTATATTTAAAATACATTCCACGCCATAAATATATTTGGAAGTCATTAAGTGTGATAAATATCGAATTTAATTTAGCAGTTAGTTTGGCCAAAATGAACTTGACAGTTAAACCGAATATCAACTAGGTACAGTCGGCAAATAAAGCTTTATACATTTCAAATTCTGCTATATTAAAATCTCTTTGTAATCGCCGTTACTGTTCGAGTAATGTTTTAAATCCTTTTCTAATCAAAACAGCCTATTAGACTCATACATAGGATATATGGCCTATATAAAACACCGTTATTCTACTAATTAAAACATGAACTTTCACGCCGGTTTTAATAAAAAAAAAACTCGTCATTTTGTTATAAATTTGAAACCGTTTCAAATGGTTAGTCATTCAATAGTTTAATTGTTCACAGGCCAATCAACTGTCTGATTGTTATAGAAAACTGATAGCACCGTTGGCGCAGTAATTGAGCGATTGGCTGCTGCGCTACGTGTCCCAGGTTCGCTTCCTGCGTGAAGCAAATTTTGTACTCACATATTTGTACGTATGGGGTTTGGGTGCATTGTTTATGTGAGATTACAATATGTTTGTGAACACACCCATGATACAGGAGTGATTAGTAATGTGGGGTAATGTTTTTTTTTAAAAACAGTATATTATAATATATGATTTAATATTTGAAGAGCAGTGGTAACCGATTGGTAACAGCCCTGACTTACGAATTTGTAGGTCGCGGTTTCAAACTCAGCCAGGCGCATCACCACTGCTCTCAAAACGGTGAAGGAAACCATCAAGAGGAAACCGGCATGTCCTAACTAGAACCAAAAATTCGGAGACATGACATTCTCCAACCTGCACTGGGTCCGCGTGGTGGATTACGGTCCATTCCCTCTCCTAGAGAGGAGGCCTGAGTTCCAGAAGAGGGAACCGTAAACGGCTGATTATGCTGGGCTAATTATAATGTTTATAAGTACAGACAGCAAATATAACCCTCATTTGGCATTGCCGTAGTCGGGTAACAAAATAAAGAGACGCTTATACAATATAATTAATATGCAACTTTTTTTATGACAAAATTTTAACGGTCTAGTAGAGAGAGATTATTTACTTCTATAAAAATTAGAGATATTTCTCAAATATAATTCACCGTGGCAGTCGACTTAGTCAAGCTCAAATCTTTATAATTACTTTATGAATGGTGTCTTCCGTTCTCTTCATCCGGCGCGTGTGAGATGAATGCCTTATATTCGCTCTTAAGAAATGATGTGTACCAAGCTTTATATTGTGTGAGAATGAAATATTGATATACCTTTTATGGAGATGGAAGTATTCCAGTAGTTAATTATTGAGACTAGATTTTTTTTCCGGTATAAGATTTTTTTTACGAAGACTTGTTTTACTGTCGCTACTGAATTTGGTTTTATTGTCTATTTAGTTCTTTTATAATTATGTACACTCATATGAGTATAACAAAAGAAGTCACATCATTTATACAAAAGTACTGTTTATTTCTTCGAGCAAACCTGCGAAAGGAGAGATTAAAAGAGATGTAGGCAATAATAAGATATACTTCCATAAATAATTTTTTCAGACTAAATTTTCCACACAAACACATAAATCCTCCTAAATCTTCAAAGTAAAGTGCAAACAGATTTTTTGATAAAATTTATAGACATCAAAATATTTTGTTTGCCACAAAAAAATTAACTCACCTTTCTCGACTTCCTGGTAGCAATTTCCCCAGATTGCAACATTTAAGTCCACACCCGCTATACATGATCTCAAAACCAATTTACATTTACCGTTCATAAACTTCCAATCAATCTAAAATGAACTCTATTTCCTCTGTATGGACTGTATTTGTGAAAAATTGTGTGAACTTGTAAACTGGTGGTGGTCAGGCCTTGTCGTGTAATCTACTGGTCTGATTATATCAATTACTTCTTTATTGAAGGTGATTTGGCAGCGCACCACAGATTGCCATTGCATTGTATCGGAGATCTAAATTCTATTATTTTGTAGATGCAGAACAAATAGAAAGAACTCTTGAATACTTCTAAAGCACCGGCCAACCTTGTAGGTTGCGACATCAAAAAATGAGGTTTTGTTCCGTAGAGATTGTAATAAATACGAGAAGATTATTCTTTCAATTATGATCTCGGTCTTGCTTAACCTTCCGGGTTCGGTAATCACTATTGATGCTTAATCTTTTTAAGTTGAAGTAATAACATTATAGAGTTTTGGCGTTTAGAGTACGGTGCCTGTCATTATAGCTAGCTAAAGTATCGTCAATGTGAAAATTATTATTGTTTCATTTATGGAAAAGTCTCTTTAGAACTACAGATTTAAATCATTATGATGAGTGAAATGAAAAATAAACTACCTGTATAACTGGGCAGGACACTGATGGCTAAAGTAGCATAGATTTGGTAGTCTGAGACAGTGAGAGGGGTCACGGCAGACCACGAAAGAAATGCCAACTGGAGAGATTTTGCCAAAACGGGAAGGAGGAAGCACAGGTTCGCAAAAGATGAGAGGAGTGAAGAGAGATGAAAGGCCTTTGCCCATGAGTGGCATAGAGCAAACTAGCAAAAAAACACAGATTTATGGAGCAAGAGACAGAAGGAGATATTATAGAATATGAGTTAATGGATAAAGTCAAAGATGTAGTGTGGGATGAATATAGGTATTACAAACACTTATTATAATTTGTGAATAAACAGGAAACGAATAGAAAAAACTTAAACATGAGTTATTGATTCAAGAAGATGAATTTAGAGCTAATTGATTCAATGAACCTAAAATTCTAACATCTGCATTGCAAGACCTAACAAAAAACAACATTATATTTAAAATAATGTCAAAAAAATAGACAAACTGCGTATTTTATGTAATAATACTGAAAATATTATTATAATACATAGCAGGCTGGCTTGCATATGTTATCAATATCTAGTTTTTTACGCGTGGTCTAGTTAGTTGATGACAGCTTTATAGTGTTTTACAAAAAAGTTCAAGGTTTTATTCTCATGGTAAGCACGCCTAAAGTCGAAAAATAAATATATGTTCAATTTAAATTTCAAGGACGATGTACTAAACTTGTTAGTAAAAAATTTAACCAAAAACATGAAACTGAAACCAAAAATTTAAAACGATCATTATTTTAAGCACTTTTTAGAGTAATTCGAGCTTGTAAGCTTATAGAAGATACAAAAAATAGTACTAGAAGCGTCTTGTTTTCTTTGGATGACAATAATTAAATATTATGGAAAACAAAATAGATGGAGCAACAGCATTAGCTGCTGAAATGGCCTATCTGTTTGCTAATGACAGCGATTATGGCAATATGATGGAAGTATAAGAGAAAGAAGACAGTGACGGATGCCATGATTGAAGCTGGTGACGGTGATGATGGTTGACATACGACACTGTACTAAAATAAATTACACTAATGTAATAAATGTGTCAATTCGGCGGCAGTGATATATGCCTCAAATCTGGATCATAAATAATACGCTAGTGTGAATAGCATCTCCTAGTCTCATTTAGATTGTTGATTTATGACAACAATGATTTGTTAGCGTTGTCAGGTTTTGATTCGGTGATTCTTTCACTTGTAGAGTACAATATACTCAGAACAATATTTTATCAACGTGACCTGTTTTGTCGTTAGTATCTTTAGGAATAGTCAGCATTGTTACCTTTACAATAAGTGAATCTGTTTATTATGTCATAATCATCATCATTTCTGCTGCTCATAAGGCTCCTCCAAGCATCGCCACATCCACCAGACCTGTGCGTCTCGCATTTTTCTTTAAAACGCAAAAACTAAATAAGCAAACTCTAAACTGGGCTATCTGACAGGAGCAAGTTCTATCTCAAAATTCGAATCGTTCGGCGCCATCTTTAACGTATAAATCAGTCATCAGATGCGCATGCGATTTGTATATATGAGTATAATCAGCCATCTTGGGTGTGGGCAGAACAATACATGGTGTCAGTTTCTTGGTTTCGCTGTTTAGCGTATTTTCTTTTGTTTTAGGGAGCTAAGAATGTTTTATGAGCTGGTCGCAAGAATTTTTGATGTCATGTGTGATTTTGAAAAGCTTTGTGTTTATATGCACTGAATAGAAGCTTTTTGTAATCTCTGAATCACTGGTTATGCCTGTGGAAACCTTTTATTATTTTCAAAGAGCGCCAACAGTACACCATATGAAATAGAATGGAATAAACTTTATTGTACACTAAAAAAGTAACACTGTTTATAAATAAACTTAAATCTATGGGTACAATGGTGGTCTTATTGCTAAAATCGATATTTACCAAACAACCTTAGGATGGATCGTAAGAACAAGAACATAAATAATGTTTTTTGAGCTACCTAACCTATGTAGGTTTAGGTTTGAGATTGATTACGTGACATTTTGGAATCAATCTTATAGGTCTTGAACACTGCTAATACATGTACATATATTTTTATTGTTGATAGGTTCGCGCTTGACCGCTATCTCACCTGATGGAAAGCGACGATGCGGTCGACGATGGAGCGCACTTAACTAGAATTAACCTACTCATTCTTGAGTTAAAGATTCCCGGGTTGTAGCCATCAGGAAACACAGATCCCGGCAAGGAATTCTACTTCTTAGCTGTACGCACAATGAATGTGTTAATTTAATATATTGCTTACAAGTTGTTGTTAGCAGTGAAACTACCTGCCGGAATCTGTTTCCTAATGGTTACAAGTGTTACAACCTAAGGGTTTTAAGTCAAGAGTTAATAAGTTACTTCTAAGCCCCATCGTCGACCACATCATCGCTTCTCATTATTTAAGATAGTGGTCCAACGAAAGCCTAATAGCCTAGTAATAACAAATTTAATCCAGAGTCCTTGGACCTAATAGAATTAAATCTGAATTGAAACTTCTGACCTTGACCGCAGTTAACCTGTTGGACCCATTTTGAGTTCAGTAGTTCATACTGCAAGACCATAAATGATTCTATTCAAGTTCAACTCATGAGCAAAGCATCTTAACTGGATGAGTGCTCTACATCTTGTAGTCAATCAAGACTTGTTATCGCATTGTTATGATTTTGAATGACTGTTTCATCGTTTATCCAAAATGTTTCACGCGGCGTTTAAAATCTAGTGTCACAGACAGGCACAAACTTTTGACATCCCTCTTTTAGCCTGTGCGGGTAAAAATTTACCTAAAAGCTGCCTATTTTAAACCGGACTTAATTTATCCTTCTCCCAATCAGCCATGGTCCAGCATCCAAACACACAAGAGCTGTACCTCTTACACAAGTCCGAACAAGCGTACCATTATTCATGTTAATATTGATATTAATTAACGACTTACGTCATGTTAGGTTAACTAAACCGTTAATTTAAACTCGTTTTTGTTCCCACACGGGTCGAGAAAAGTTAATAATGTGGTCAACAAGAAAAATCTATTAATGGTGTTGTATTTTTGGTGGAAGGTTGCATTGGATTAGCACATTAGAAGGTGATTAAAGACGGTAATTCATTTGATGTATGTGATTGAAATGCTATAGGTTACATCTATTTTTTTGTCTTGAAGTTACATAACAGAAATATAAGGAGTATTCTCACTTGTGATTAGTCTGAAAAATCGCTAAACTTAAGCCATCGTTGGGTCTGAAAGATTCTAGAGTGGTTACCGACTAGAAGACGCAACGTTGGTAGGCATCACAGAAGGTGGACTGATGAAATGGTGAGTGTCGCGGATATTCGATGAATGCGAGATGCTCAGGGCCGGTCAGATGTGGACAGTGGACGTTTTTAGGCTGAAATGTTGATGATGATGAGCCTAACAGGATCTTGCTCCATCCAGAGGTGAGAGGTGCGAGTTATTTGATGTTTTCTTACTTTCAGAATAAAAAAGGCTTAACACTTCTGCCCTGTATTTTTCTTTGACAATATCAGGTAACCGGCAGATATTAAATGGTAGATAATAACACATCGTCTATATCGTTACCCAGCTTCTCCCGTGAGAAGAAGGTGGGTAGATATCGTTAAGAACCGCATCTAATAACTAGCAACGTTTAGAATTACAACAAATCATAGTAGTTAATGGTATCGTTTACTATAACGTTGCAACTAGTTCTACTCGGGTGGGTTCACAGTGTGCAGAAATGTTTTATTTGTTACCCGACTGCCAGAAAAGGGGGGTTATGTTTTTTGAGTGCATGGAGTTATGTTCTATGTATATTTCTTTGGTATCCCCTATTCGGCTTGTAGAATTTTTTTTTAAGGGGGGAAATTATTCAATGGCTTCTCCCGCTCTAGGGCGAAGTAAGAGGGCGTGTCAGACTTTTGCTGACTAAAACCTCACATACGTTCCTTTTTTACCTGAGAATGAAACTGGGTACATATAATTGGCGGCACGGATCTTGAGCGCTGGCTTCAAGTTGCGCAGAAGTCAAATATTCGATCTCTTTAGTGGTGCAAAGTGAGACGCGGGGGCGGGCAGTGTCAGTGATTGGCTCGCTGCGCCATCACGTCATAGACGTCTCTCATGATTCGTTCCCTGCTCTTGCTGTATGTATCTAACAACGACGATGATTGGCTCGCCAATGTATGGAATGCGCAAAGCGATCCCCACTCTGACGCCGAGCGCTCAAGATCTGTGATAAAAATCAAAATGGCTGATTTTTGGAGCCATATTATGTTTTAAATTGACGGAGTATACTAGACTAAACTTATATATTCTTGACTTAAAGCGAGTTTATGCGTCTCAGTATATTGCGTTAAGTTGCGACAGGCGTGCGTGCGTGGGAAGAGTTTCTTAAAATATTATAATAGAAATGATTATTAGGATATTGTTAATTGTGATTGTGTGTAGTGTATTTTGTCCGAGTAAAACGCTTCTATAGAAATCTACGTAAGTCTGTACCATACTGATGCTCCATTCATCATCATCATCATCATCATTTCAGCTGAAAGACGTCCACTGTTAAGACAGAGGCCTCCCCCAGGGGTCGCCATAACGACCGGTCCTGTGCGTCACGTATCTATCGAATTTCTGCGACGAGGTGGACCGATGACGCTTCATTATTCCCAAATAATCTTAAACTTGATTTTTAATTCTATAATTTAGCATGGTAATAACCCCTAATTTAAATCAAGCAATACAAAATGTCATCTCTTTTTCCTAAAATCCTTTTCGCACCAAATATATTCGACCCAAAAAAAGGACAGAAAAATCTCCATACGAGGCTTGTAGAAGCTGACAGCGGTATCATTACGCTACTAACAAACAGGGATTGTCCGAAAACACGGTTCTCATTATAAACGTTGAAACTTGTCGTGTGGGTGACAGAAGGTAACATGTGTACAAACTGGCCGCTTATTGGTATTGGTACGGAGTGAGGTTCGTTCCACTTGCGACTTTTAAATTTAATTGTACAATCACGAGCAAGAGGATTTCCAAAAAAATTGATTTAGAAAAATTTGTTGTATATTTTTGTCTTGAATGGATTAAAATTCAGATTAATTTATTATTTGTCACAGGTGAAGTTAAGCTATTAAAATTATTATTGTAACAAGTATCTCTGTAATATACCCATAGCCTGTACAATGTTTTTTTTTTTAAATTGTATGTCAAAAACAATAGAAAACCCTCATCGTACACAAAATAACGAAGGCAATATAATATAATATTAATTACCACTTTTGGCAGATGTTAAGAATAGATATGGATAAAAATATTTTTATTCCTATTATAGAGAGCCAGCAATTCACTTGAGACCAGCTAGTATATGACTTTCCATCAAAGCGAAGAAAAAAGAACCGAATTAGTCTTTTTTTTTCATTCATCCTGATGAGTCTTCACTCAGAATAGGAACTTTAATAAAAGGTTATATTAATACTATAGTAGGTTTTTAAGAACTTTCTTAAAATAACGCTTGATTTCTTATAATATTTTTTTGTACATTAGAGTTTATAAAACAGTAATATCCATTATTTACAATCACGCAAGTATCAAAATAATAAATTAGGCTATTTATTATCCTATCAACACTCAGCACAATCAATATATGACTAAATACAACATAACACCGACAATGCAATTAGTAAAATATAATAAGAATAATGACAGTGAAGTATTGCCTACCATTACTACCAATGAGTCATTTCTATTTATAAACATTCAGAGTTTTAAAAAAACTGGTAACATTTATAAATTCTAATGAGTACTACTGGTTATTATTACCTTTCTGATATTCAAATCTCGTTGTTCATAAATGGAACCTATCAAATAATAGACTCGTAAAGGCTACTGTTATTTTTTTACTTATTGTGCCAACTAATAGTATGTTTAAGGATATTAAAAATATTGGATGTTGCTACGTGATATAGTCTATCAAGTATCAATTTATTTTTAGAGAACTGCTCTAGTACTGTTCAAATGAAAATCTAACTTTATCTAAAAATAAAAAAAAGACTAAAAAAAAATTATAAGACTTGCAATAAATAAAAAGAAAATTAACAAAAAATCTGTCTGAAATATAAAGTAACATTCTCAGGACGAAATCGGCAAAGCTTTTCGCAGCTAAACGACGCATCCATATGCATGGGACGTGCGCCCGCGCCGGTGAAGACAGAAAGATTGATCGCACTCTTTTAATATAGCAATTTACACCTGTTATGCTTTTACAGCTTCCTTATACAACATCTTCATCATCCAAACGATTATCTGTGGTGTGAGAAAAAATCCAATTTGTGATTTGAATTTTAAATTATTTGCTGGTTACATTATATTCTTCCAAGTTTGTACAAGATTGTTGTAAATCTTCCAGATAACCATATTTGCTTGAAATACCAACAGCTCTTTGATGTTGTTTGATTTATCTTTGGTACCTGCATTCTTATTCTAATTTATTTCAAAATTGCTTGTTGATTTTATGTGGCGATAACTTAAGGTGATAATGGCCTGCTATTACTCATTGTCTGCATTAATAATTGTGTTAAACTTTACTTTCATTGAACTCGGTCGGTATATTGGTAATCATATCTGCTATAATATGTAGTATTAAGTACAGCTAATAGGATGTACTCATGGTATTTTCCCTTTATCTCGTCTTACCGTCAACAGTATTCATATTAACAGAGTGTAATACTTACTTGAGGATGGAGCATACGTTTTCTTCTTGCATTCTGTCATGTTTATCTTCGGCTCTTACTCCAGCCAGCCCTTCGACCATCCATTTATATTTATATTCATATACCTACTCGTAAAACTCTTTTCCTCCCTTACATGTCCATGACAAAAGATCAGAAGATCAAAACTAAGTACTCTTACCAATTAATTTAGCCACGGAATCTTCAAACCTGTGTAAAATAGGCAACAATTTAAAGGTCAAGTAACGAACGAGTCTAACTACCTAACTGCATTCCACGAATTTTTACTCGAAATCGAAATTTAATCGAATAATCGTTGCATTTCAATTGGATTGGTTAATGGGTAACCGCCTCCGACCATTGGACATCTTTATTTCGGTTCAGTACTGAGTTCAATCGATATTGTAATCGATTCTGACGTTTAAATCGTTGGCATTACTTTAAGTGACGAAATTGGATTTAAATGTAATGAGTTTATGGGTGAAAAAGATTTTTTTAGAGAGTGAAGAGATTTGGTTTGAGATAGGAATTGCTTGTTTAAAAGATCTGATAATGAAATTAGGTGGCAAGATTCCGTGAGGCAATAAACGAATGATTATTATCAAAGCTTTTTTACTTACCTAATGGAAATCTGTTAAACAGACATTGTAGGTATACACAATAACGTTACAAGCAACAATTTCGAAAGTCTGCATAAAACTGCAGAAAGATTAAAGGTTAGCCATAAATATAAATTGCTCTAATTAGGCAGCGACCACTTTCCGAACAGCTTGTTCTGTTTATCTAACACCTATGTAAAACTATAGTCTTAACCCAAATAGTTAAGTAAGCGACGCGTGCTTCCACACATAATCAAATAATTTAATATCATTGGTAAGCCCCATCAAGACACCGTTATTTTTTACACTGATATCACGTTTCACAAAAACGATTGCATTTTCAATCTCATTAGGTGCTTATGAAGGCCATGTAACTATTTATTTTAATTAGTTATTGGTCGCCATGACATCGAGAATGTCAAGTATCGAATTGCTATAATATTTGTTATAAAGTAGGTGAGACAGATGGTTCGGTGTCAAATAAATGTTATTGATTTGATGATGTAAAAGATGAAATCGATTGAAATTACTTTGCAAAGAACTAAAACAGTTCCAATTATGAATGATTTTAAAATATAATAAAATTATCTGGATTCTCAGAAAAAATGAACCTATTTTATCTTAAAATCCTGAACTAATACTTGCTACTGATACCTCACATGTTGAAACAACAAGGAAACATGAAACTGTGATAACAAAGTTCAGTAAACTTGGCGCCACACAGAATTTTACAAGCGACGTGGTTCTGGAGACGGCAAATATTAATATGCACCATTGTAGCCCCAAGTTAAGACATATTAAAGTGGAGGAACTGAATAGGGAAGTCAGATTGCTAGGCTGGGCCAGTATTGTACCAGGCGGTTCAACAATACACCCTGTGTGAGAAAACTACTTTGACTTTCTAAAGCAAACACGATTAGAACTCGGATAATAGATGGTGCCAACTTGAACAAATTTTGAACGAAACTGTGTCTACAGGTTTGAATAATTGTTTCTGTGTGGTCTACAGCTAATTATGGGCCACCCTTGTTTCAGCTGTATAAGGTATGTACTGTAACAAACCACATGAATGGAACGTAGAACTAGCAGGCCTGAGTACCTACAAATTGCTACGAGTATAATACGGTCGTTTGTTTAAGATCTAATCTTGTCCAATAATAATGATCATGATAAGAACTTGAGTTACCATTTATTTTTTAGAATTAAATCTTATATTGTGTAGCTTAAGAATTTGATATGATTGGTTAAATCAAATCTTTAAGCATAAGCAATAGCAAAAGCATAGCATAAATCAGCCTTTTAATATTCCCACTGTTGGGATTCAGGGCTACTCTCTAGGATAGGGAATGGGCCGTAATCTACCACGCGGGCCCAGTGCGGGTTGGTGAATGTCACATGTCTTCTAATTTTTGGTTACGGGATATCTCGGTTTCGTCACGCTTTTTTCCGTCAACGTTTTGAGATAATAAATAACAATGAGCATAATAAAAATTACACGAGCTTCCATTAGGAACCAACCAACCAACAAATAATTTCTGAAGTGACAACTTCATTAATTTTTAACGTTATAGATGATGTTAATATCAATGTAGGACAATATTTATTAGCAATTTGCAGATTTCAGTCACGACGCAATTATTCCTCTAAGTGCACTATCGAGTGTTTCATAGCTCTGTCACAATTATCTTGTCCTCTAAATGTGCCAGAATTAGAATAGTGTTCTGCGTTAATTTTACACAAAATCGGTGTCAGTCAGTTGTGTTTAGCGTTTTAATAGATGTTTGCAATTCATTGATATTGCGGAAATACGTAGATGATTTTGAGTCCAGAAGTTTATGAATCCTTACACTTCGTCATTTTCTTTGGTTATATTATGTGTTATTTATACATATTATAAAACAAAGTACCCCACTGCGTTTGACAGTCTGTTCACGGTAAAATCAAAAACAACTAAACGGTTTTCATGCGGTTGTCACCAATAGACAACGTGCTTCCAAAAAATTGTTAAAATGTAATTGGTTAAAATTCTTGTTTTTTTTTTTACTATTCTTTATGTATGCATATATAGAGAATAGTAAAAAAAAAACCGAGAATTTAAAAAAAATCTAACAACTGTGGAAAACTGATACCGGGTATATTATATTATGATATATATAGATGACACTGTCTTTTTTTGGTAAAGACTACATGTGTTTTGTATAAAGCAAGAACTGAATTCGTAGACGACAAGCGCAGTCTCAAGATATTGCTACTAAAAACTAAAGAGCCAAAGCTTCAAAAGACTTCCGTTACGCAACGAAAGAAGCAGCTGGCAGTGATTTCGCACAAACTATATTATTAATATTTTGCTAGCCCATTTCTAAATGGTTTTCACAGTAGTCGACTTAGACACGGTTTTAAATGCATGTCTAAATGCGTAACATCACAACCTACAGTCTGGTTTACTGTCAATCATAATTCAGATGACGTATTGAATTCCAAATACATTTATATTATGAAATGTCGTAAGTCAATTTTTTCCGAACGCCTCTCGCACTTTATGACAAAATGTGGGTTTTATAGTTTTTACAGATAAATTGTTTTTCGTGCTTATTGATTTACATTTTGTTTGTTCTTTAGAATTTATCTACGCAATATTTTTTATAAATTGTAAATATTGGTCCTGTGCTATATTGGCTGCTGCACTGCGTATCACTCTTTTGATGTCTATACAGACTAAATATATAGAATACAGGCTTTCTGAATTCAGGTTGTAGCTTGAAATTGAGCAGCTCTATCAGGATTTATTCTTGCAGGCCGATAGAACTATTATTTTTTTTTAATGACTAAATAGTAACTTGCAGCTGGAATAACATTAGCGTGTTAAAGAAAATAACTAAGTGTATATACTGCCTAAATTGGTAGTTTTCATTCAAGGATAAGAACAAAACAACTTTAAAAAAATCGTGCGTGCCTATTGTAACGTAAAGTGTTACATTAAGGAGTGTAACAGTTACATGAGAGGGTAAGGAGGAGTATGGGAGTGAGGAGTGTAGAGGAAGAGTGAGAGTAAGAAGAGTAAGTGTATAGTAAGAGGAGAGAAAGAGTGTTACGCGAGTGCTAGAGGGAGTGTAGTGAGTAAGTGCCTCCAGGGAGTAGCCCTGGCAAGGCACGTGTGGTGAGTAGTGAGAGGTTGAGTGAGGGAGGAAAGTATGGAGGGAGAAATAATATATATAGATATGAATCCTTGTGAGGTTGTATTACAAATAAAGGCATATAAAAACAATAGGAATATAAAAAGATATAAAGATATAAAAACAGTTCAGTCGGGCTCGGCGTCAGAGGCGGAATGCAGCAGCAGGAGTAGGCGTAGCCCTCAGCCGTACGAGGGACGGCGAAGGCTACGCAGCCGCAGGCAGCAACAGATAGTGGTAGTCACAGCCCTCCAGCGTAAGGGCCGGCAGCAGTAGAGGAGGCCCTCAGAGGCCAGGTCCAGATGTAGAACAGCCCTCTGCCGTGAGGGCCGGCAGAGGCAGAGAGGAGGTCCTCAGTTCCTTCTCTGAGGAGGTCTTCATGGGTGGAGGAGCTCAATCAGGGAAAACTGACATCAGGAGCTGAGCCAAGAAACTGTCACATGTAGCTAGAAAAACTGACACCAGGAACTGTACATGTAGCTGCACCAAGAGTCTGACCGAAAAACTCCACAAGAAACTCACAAACATGGTTTTTATAGTCAATTTTGACGGCTATGCTGGCTGTCAATTCATAATTTAAATTTGAAAACAGGTTTCAGCCAGCATTGCTGTTTCACAAGAAAGATATAAATTACAATTTAATTTTAAAGAATAGTTTCAGATAAGAGAACATATAATTTGATAGCAAATTATATGTTTACAAAATAAATAATATTATGAGTAAAAGAATAAAACCTAAGACTATGAAAATACTCTTTGTTGATACCTAATCAAAACCATAGAAGAAAATAGTAGTGACATGACAGATGACAGTGATCAATGAAAATAAACAAACTAAATATATAAGAAATATTATAAAGAGATGTGATTATTGATAAGTAAAGTAAACGTAAATATGTTTACAAAATAAATAATATTATGTGTAAAAGAATAAAACCTAAGACTATGAAAATACTCTTTGTTGATACCTAATCAAAACCATAGAAGAAAATAGTAGTGACATGACAGATGACAGTGATCAAAGAAAATAAACAAACTAAATATATAAGAAATATTATAAAGAGATGTGATTATTGTTAAGTAAAGTAAACGTAAGTATTAATAACATTACACTATGTCAAATGATTTCCAAACATGACAGATGCAATTTAAGTTCCTGATAACTAAAGTTTGGGGGCATTTAAGTCACCCATGAATAGTTGTTCTCCTAGACAAGCGTGCTTCAATGTCGACTGTTGAAAACATCATCGATTACCATCTAATGAGATATCAAATACGAGCCTATAAATAATGATAATAGTTATGACTTCAACATTACATACATTTACAAGTAATACATCGTAAATTAAATCAGGAAAGTGAGAGTATTCTAACTTTATCGCAAATAAATTTCCAGATACACAAATAAATTAGTGTCATAATTGATATGATTTGTATGTAATTGAATATTACGTATATTTTTGCGGTAGGTTATCGCTTTATCTATGGACATACACTGTGTTTATGTTGAACAAATCTGCTTGAATCGCGTAACTGTAACATATTGTTGCTAACGACAATGTTGCACGCGTGTTGATTAATGGTTATAAAATTTATGTTTAATATTGTGATTCAGGTCTATTTTAATATTGCGATTGATTGATTTATTGGTTTAAGGTGTTCCTTTTAAGTGATATTGGAAGATTCTTTCGTGGAATATTATTATATTTTCATGCAATTTTCTCTATAATAAAGAGTAATTTATAAGGAAGTGTTAACTGTATAATACAAACTAATAAGTAGAGAAAAGTAGAGAATTTCAAAGATTTCTGATATGAGAAATATTTTCTTGAGAAACTGGGACCCGCTAGTAAAAAAATTATAAAAAAAAAAACTTATCGCTAATCAAACAGTAATATTAAGAGTTTCCTACTACTCAATACTAAATCGGTCTCAAAGCAACATACGAGTAACATATGCTTGACTTGAAATTCCAATCGTAATAAAGGACAATCTTGTAGGTACTTATTAACACAGGTGTACCGCAGCCAATCTTGTTATCTTTTGTACCAGTTTAAAAAGGTACTTATTAAATTTTCTTAGTTTCTAGCTTTGCTTATTGACTTGTAGGCAGAAAATGAGAACTGCCGTCGAATTCGTTGTCAAAAGTGAAATTTAAAATTTAAAAAATCGGTGAACTTATTGCTTACGGAATTTTTCACACACTACGATTTAACGCTCGGGTGTACGATACTTAAACATGTGATTGTGCTCATGATCACAAACAATATTTATTATGGGAGCAAAGCCATTTTTAATTTGGGTGTCTTCAGTGGCTAGAGTGAATTGGCTCTTAATAAACTAGTGCGTCTCACCATCAAAGATTGCATCGCTACTTACCATCTGG
Source organism: Mythimna albipuncta (assembly GCA_929112965.1). NCBI lineage: Eukaryota > Metazoa > Arthropoda > Insecta > Lepidoptera > Noctuidae > Mythimna > Mythimna albipuncta. The sequence continues at coordinate 16,554,580 of OV815979.1, read as the reverse complement.
TGGAATCGCAGTTAAGCACTAGTTTATATCAAATAAAAAAAAAATCGCTTAAAAAATATCAGCGGTTCAGTACATTAGGCAAACATAAATGTACTAGCTGATGTTTTTTTGCGATTTTTGGTTTGTTCCTATAGTAAAAGTTTTTGGTTTGTTCCTATAGTAAAAGTTTTTGGTTATCATGAGCACAATCACGTGTTTAAGTATCGTACACTAATTACCAGTCACCCTATATACTTATTAACTACGTCTTTTGCATGCTTCAAAGTAATTTTATTCTCCAAAGAAGTTTATTGTCCAATAATAATAATATTTATTTTCTCACAACGCCATCTAGTCCCAAACTAAGCAAAGCTTGTGCTATCACTAAGAGACAACTGATAAACATACATAAACAGGATTATTTGTAAAAAAAATGGCAACCTCTCAGAACTATGATACTAACATCATAAACAACATTTTTTGCTCTATGACTTAAAAAGGAACATATTTTAGTTTATCAGATTTTCATAGAAAAATAAAAATATTTAAATTGAACTTTCTAAATATTACAAAGTCTATGCGAAGCAATCGATAGTACAATAGCGGAAAGGAGTGGGGGTCACATGAGGTGGCGGACGTGCTTGATGCGATTGCGTCGTATCATACAGACGTGGATAAGGTATAGCAAAATACAGAATTGAAATGTGTTAGATAGAACAACGAAATATTGAAGGTTTGTTTTTAAATGTATTGTTTTCTAAAAAAGTCATAGAACAAAAATTGTTGTTTATGATGTTAGTAATTTAATACAGTTCTGCAAGTTTGACAGTGTCTTACAAATGACCCTGCATTATTTCTAAATACATAAATATTATAGATAAATTACACCCAATATCCATACCCTTTTAATAATGGCTACACGTGCATAATTATATCATAAGGAAATAGCGTGACCGTACTCATGAATAATAGGCAGAAAGAGAAAGTTCGGCGCGTGTCGCGTCTAGACTTAATAATCTATGGAACTTATTAGCATAGGTGCGTAGTTCTGAAACGAAGGAGGATTTTATCGAAAACATTTGCTTTGATAAGGCATAGACAAGACTTGTTTCTCCATGATAAGGATCAACTATTAAAAGTAGGATTCATGAATTTCTGAAGTACTCAACTGCTAGTTATTTTTATAAAAACTAAGTCTTGCAGTTTTGGGTGTGGCTATAAGAGTTTTATTATTAGTATTCAGAGGTGTCCAACAAACAATTGCTATTGAATTAATTCACAAAATACACTGTTACTGAACTGTTATTGCTAAACTGTACTAGAATGTGTGCGTATAAAACACCTCAGTAATTCACGTTTAAATTACATCTCTAAAATACGGACGACATGCGCTAGATCTATTAAAATTTTGTACGTATAACGTCGGTTTGACACTTTTGCCTTTGCCTTATATCCAGGTGCAAGAATTCACGCATATTGGTCCGTTACTGGTCACGTAATTGGTCTGTAACGCCAATAACATTACTAATCCTCCCAACCTGATTTTGATGACGGTGGCCAATTTCTGCCACAATATATCGTAGGTAATATTATCTAGGTTTCTATTGAAACCGAAACATAATTTGTGTAAAACTTATGCAGTAAAGATCATTGCCAGAGAGTATGCTATTTTGGGTAAACTGTGACTCTTCATAATATATTTATAAATTGAAAAAGTAAAAACAATTAAATATTTATAAACATCTTGCACATTTAGTCAACATTCTGAATGACTACATGGTTTTACAAAAACTTTTTAGGTTTTAAAAAATATACATATTTCTTGGAACAAATTTTGTAAATTATTGGAGGAGTGACGGACTTTAAGGCACATTGTATTGGATTGCGTTGGATGAGACAACAAGCTTTATAACTATGCTTACGTTGACGATAAACGAATTGGGATGGGCACTCTTAAAGCCTTCAGGCTCTCAGTTCATAAAGCAATACAAATGCCTGTCGCAGTGGAAGGCGGTTACAACAATTAGAAAGACAAATGGATTCTAGTTAATAAAACATATTTAACTTATGGAGCTACAAACATTGACAAGGTTATAAACGTATCATTTGTAAAAGTCTGAGAAGATTTCTTAACTAACTATGCTAATTAAAATTGATGTTCTAACAAATTGTGTCGTTAGGAAAAATAAATGATAACAGGGCTGACCATTCAGGTTTTTGCAAAGCTTTCAAAGACTTTGGGTAAACAGAAAACTAACGTAACGTCTGAAATGTGAGATTGTTCGAAAGACTTACCAAGACCCTTTTGATGAATTTTGCATCAATGTCCTAAGACTAAACATATATACTTCCTTCATCTTAGCGTATCGCTGGCAAAACTAGTTAAATTCCTTGCCTGGCCCAGAATTAGGCACGGCAATGCCGTCCGCTGATCCTGTCATTAGGTCCCTACGTGAGCAGGTAACAGAGCACGTGATGCAGGACGGAAGGTGGGACATGGGATACTTCCTTGGAGAATTTATACCAAATCAAAGTTACGAAAAAACAAATAGTTATACAACACGTTAAGTTTTACTCTTTTACATATGCGTAAGACAGTAAAACCATACGCGCATTTCAGCCGAAAGACGTCTACTGTTGGATATAGGTCTCCCCCAAGTGTCTCGCCGACCTGACCGGTCCTAGAGTGCATCTCGCATCCATCAGATTTCCGCAACCAAGTCATCGATCCATCTTGTGGGAGGCCTAACAACGCCTTCTTAAATATCGCCAACTTAATAGTTTTTTTTTATAGGTGGAAATTCGTTATATTATTTGTATATATTATATTCGTTCTCCTCCCGTTTCAAATTTGTACTGACTTACCCACAAGTGTTTTTTCATTTGCATAACTTTTCGAAAAATCCCACAGCCCTAGACACCAACCCTCATAATACAAATGATGTTGCGTAACTGACCATCAAGGAACATCAATTAGAACTCAAAGATAGCCATCATACACCTGCTGATTACGACGAAGATCCGCGATACTTATCTTAGTTGAAAAATTATAAGCTTCATAAGAAATTAACTTGTAAAACATGGTTCTATTAGGAAGATATATTATTACTTGAGCTCCTATAATGACTTCCTTATCCATGTTCTGGCGAATTTATGGCTGTATGAGTAGCTGCTGTTTGACCTTCGGAATACTCAGGGTTCATAAGTTTTGCGTTGGAATGCAGTTCCTATTATACATAGGCTTTTTTTTGAACTGATAATTGTAACTTTATGTGCTCTATCATTAAACACATCTTCGCTTGCCTTCATGTGAGACAGTGGTCAAATGCGATCTTAATTCAATAATTAAAAATATTTTTAGATCTGGGCTGAATTTTTACGTAGGGACCTGTCATTTTAATCTTCTTTATTTTACAAATATTATGTGTAGTCACTTGCGATACCGAATAAAAGTCAAGTAGGACTTTTTACAATGTCTTAAAATGTATCTGGCTCTATAATGCCTGTTTCAAATGTTTTCATCATCTTTCTCCTTCGTCTTCTTTTTCAATGCTACTTGGCTACTCTTCAGCTCAATGATCTCCCACTTTAGAAATATCAGTTTTCTCACAATCCTTCTATTTTTTTCTTTAATTTTCCCCTATCCTTCTTATTTGTCCTCAACATTCATATCTTTCTTTACGACCTTTCCTTTTTCTATTTTGGTCAAATAAAGTTGTCATGGTTATATTATCATTATATCTAACCTGGACTGCCCCATTACTGGTAAAAAGCCTCCCTATATTATTTCAGTTGTTTTTGACTCTGGACCAGTTTTCGCCAATTTCCTTCCCAATGAGACGATTTAAGTTGTCTCGCCTCCCTTTCATGGTCTGCCACGAACTCTATCATTATATCTAGCCTCTACCGTCCCACTGCTGGGCAAAGACCTTCCTCTATTCTATCCACTGTTTTCGACTCTGGGCCATTTTTCGCCAATTACCTTTCCTATTGTTGGAGATAAAACCTTCTTGCAAGCTTCCTAAATTATATGAAAAAATAAGACACTTCTATTTGTCACTTGTCTTCACTTGTTTTTTGTAAAATATATTGTTCACACCGAAAATTATTAAAAACTAATTTGCATTGAGCATCCAGTCATTGATTTTCATCAGAATACCCATAATTCTCGCACATGGTCCATAACGAGCCGGATGAAATATAATTAAGAAGATCAGCGATTATTTTCAAGAAAAAGAATAGAGACTGACTTCCACGCTGAATGGAGGTTCATGAGTTCACTGCTGGAGAACTGGATTGATTTCAAGCAAGTTAGTTAGTGGTGTACAGTTATAATTACGCTAATATCGTCACCCAACACTCAGGTAGTATATATAAGTAGTCATACTAAGGTCAGTACTATTTTATTAAATTACCAATTATATTGTGTTTGAGTAAAATCATTAGGTACTTTGTTGCATTGTGATTAGTATTTTATTCAACAGCAATGTTAAGTTTAAACTCATACTTTTAACAGTATAGTTAGCTATTTTGCTACATTATTAAACTTACATTATATTAAGCTGTAACTAATTACATAACTACTTAACAGTGGTATTAATTTTTAACAAGTATCTTGACATAATAAAAATATTTGAGTGTTAGATATTAGTACAAGTCATTGTTATAAATTATAGTTAGCAGTCAGAAAGGGCATAGACTACAGCTAGGCGTATAATTATTGAAATTATATTGTTGTTTTAATTTTTATATTCCTGTATCAATGCCAGGTTGACAACACTCGTCTCCCAGAATGTCTGAGGAAAAGGATTTAATTAAGAAGCGAGGCAGCTTCAAAGGTCGCTTGACTAGTTTCCTCAATTTTCTGGACTCATTCAAGGACAAGGAGCTATCTAGCTGTGATGTGTCCGAGTTGCAGTTGCGCATGGGCAAGATAGAGGCGTTGTATGAGCAGTATGATGAGGTACAGTTACGTCTAGAATGCATTGTTGACGACATCAACTTACAATATTCTCAGCGTTCCGAGTTTGAGTCTATTTATTATAAAACCTTATCTAGAGCCCAGAATATTCTGACTGACTACAATAAAGATAATAAATCGATGGAAAGTTGTAAAAGTACTCGTGTTAGCATAAAGCAGCCGGTTAAATTGCCAACGATTCAGTTACCAAAGTTTAGCGGATTATATTGTAATTGGCTTGAATTCCGCGACACCTTTACTAGCCTAATTCATTGTAATGATGACATAGACGCAATCAATAAGTTTCACTACTTGCGAGCATCACTTGAGGGAACAGCTGCTATAGTTATCAAATCCATTGAGTTTTCTTCAAGTAATTACTCTGTGGCATGGTCATTGTTATGTGATCGGTTTGACAACAAAAGATTACTGGTTCAGAATCATATAAGTTCATTATTTACTATTGAATCAATTACAAAAGAATCTTCTGTTGCCATTAAGAATTTGATCGATCAGTTAAATAAAGACTTGCGAGCTTTAGAGTCATTAGGGGAGCCTGTGAAACACTGGGATACACTTTTAATCTACATTGTCACACGAAAACTTGATCAAAAAACCTATCGTGAGTGGGAGGAGTGCAAAGGTAGGATAGACAAGGATGGCTTAATCACGTTTAACGCATTTATGCAATTCTTACGCAATCGAGCCGACCTCATCGAGACCCTGGAACTCCCCCGCAATCATTATTCGCAATCACCAGGTAAATCAGGTCCTAAGATCAAGTCAATGGTAGCACAATCTCCTATCAATTCTAGCACTGACTCAGCTTCTAAACCTTGTCCTAAATGTAATAACAACGATCACACATTAAATAATTGTCCACAGTTTCTCGCATTGAGTAACGATGACCGTCTCAAATCATTACCTAGTTATAAGGTATGTTTTAACTGTTTTCGTTCCGGACACTATGCTAACAAATGTAAAAAACCAGGCTGCAAACTATGCAAACGTAGGCACAACACATTAGTTCACGTACATTCTAATGGCACTGTATCGAATACACCTAGTGGTAATTCGATGAATAACTTGTCTGCTACGACTGAAACGAATAACGTAGCTTTATCCGCAAACATTGCATCTCCGTGTGGTCATACGCAACGAGATGTGTTGTTATCAACCGCTTTGATCAAATTAAGAGACCACAATGGGTGTGTGCATCTCGCTCGCGCGGTGCTCGATAGTGGTAGCACGTCTTCACTCATAACAGATAGGTTGTGCAATAAACTTAACTTAAAAACTAGCCAGGTAGATAGATCAATCCTTGGAATCAATAACGTCACTTCGCACGTAGGTAAAATATGTCGGGTTAAGGGTACGCCATTAGATGATAGCTTTGTATTCGAACTAAATTGTTTTGTTCTTCCGTTCATTACGAGTAGTGTTCCGTGTCGTCAGATAAATATTTCTGATTTCGACTTACCCTCGAATATTACTTTAGCTGATCCTACTTTTTATAACCCTGCCGATGTTGATATTTTAATCGGCGCTGATCTTTTTTGGGATTTGTTAGGATCTCAAAGACTAAAGTTAGGTACCGGGAAACCAATATTATGTGAAACCCGTCTAGGATGGATAGTTTCCGGTCCAATTACTCAGAATACTATCTCACTGCTGACGAATGACGTAAAGTGCAATATGTCTAAAATGGTTGCCGACAGCGATGGTGACTGGGAAAACCTCAAGTCAGAATTGACAAAGTTTTGGCAATTAGAGGAGGTGAATGCGAAGTCTTCCAATTCTTATATGCCTGAAGAGAAATTGTGTGAAGACAATTTCGTTACAAATACGACACGATTGTCTGATGGTCGTTTTTGTGTTCGCATCCCCCTTAAGAAAGATCCTTCAATTTTAGGAAATTCTTTTAATAAAGCCACACATTGTTTACATTCTTTAGAGCGTAAATTAAAGGTTAAGACGAACTTTAGTAGAATGTATCATGACTTTTTGTCAGAATACGAGTTACTTGGTCATATGACAAAAATTAATAAACCTAATTTATGTTTGGGTTATTTTATTCCACATATGGGAGTTTTACGCGAGTCGAGTACCACGACCAAACTTCGTGTTGTTTTCAACGCTAGTGCTTCTACTTCGACGGGAGTGTCCTCTAATGACCTACAGATGGTTGGGCCAACCGTACAGGACGGTCTATTGTCTATACTTCTTCGCTTTAGAGTCCACAAGTATGTTTTATCTGCGGATGTGGAGAAGATGTATAGACAAATAGTCGTCCACCCGTCGGACAGATATTTACAACAGATTGTTTGGCGTGATAATGTTAGTGATCCTATTAATGTTTATCAATTAAACACCGTCACGTACGGTACGGCCAGTGCGCCATTCCTTGCGACACGATGCCTTAAACAAGTAGGACTCGACTGTAGGAACCCTAAGATATCGGAAATCATCCAACATGACTTCTATGTCGACGACTTGCTGACCGGAGGGGATGACTTAGATGAAGTAAAGTTCATTCGCACTGAAGTCACCAAAGCGCTTGCGTCGGCATGTATGCCATTGAGAAAGTGGAAGTCAAATGATTCTCAATTATTGTCGAATGCTGTCCCTGCGTCATACGATTTGAACATTGGACAAAATGAGCCAGAAAAGTTGCTTGGTCTCTGTTGGCATATCGGCACTGATGAGATAGGGTTTCCTATAGGTCTGACTAAATCTTCGACTAGGTACACAAAGCGTGACTTGTTATCCGTTATTGCGCGAATCTTTGATCCCTTAGGTCTGTTAGGTCCTATTGTTATTACTATGAAGATCTTGCTACAGAAAATGTGGTTAGATAAATTATCATGGGATCAACCATTACCTAATGAGATTTGTAAACAATGGGAGATTATTATTAAATCTTTACCTCTTTTAAATCATGTTCGCATTCCGCGACTTGTAGTCTGCAATTCATTTACGGAGTTAGAACTCCATATTTTCACAGACGCGTCTGAGTCCGCGTACGGTGCTTGCGTCTACATTCGCAGTGTTAATGCTAAGGGTGAGTACATGGCTCGCTTGTTAATGGCAAAGAGTCGAGTTGCTCCCATCAAGCCTACGACAATTCCGCGACTGGAGTTATGTGGTGCGGTAGTCGGTTCTCGTCTTCACGAGAAGGTGATGAGCTCACTTCGAGTGAAGATCAGTCGGGTTTATTGTTGGACTGATTCAACCATTGTCTTGGGATGGTTACAGATGATGCCTACCAGACTTCAGCCCTTTGTGCGCAACCGCGTTGCTGAGGTTTTGGATAAGTCGGGTAACTGTACTTGGAGGCACGTCCCAACAGATCAAAATCCAGCAGACCTAATATCTCGTGGCATGGATATTAGTGATCTGCAGGAGTCAGATCTGTGGTGGAAAGGACCAGAATTTTTAAAACTAGATTCGTCTGAATGGCCTTCTCAAATTACGAGCCCAGGACTACAATCGTTACCGGAGACTCGACCTAAAATCATATTACATGTTGTAAACGATTCGAAACCTGAAGTTTTAATTGATTTTAGGCGTTATTCCAATTACACACGGCTCGTACGATCTGTTGCCTACGTATTACGATTTATTAAGTCATGTAGAAAGCATTACCCTAAAACCAAATACTTGTCACATGATGAGGTACAAGATGCACTAACTCTTGTCATTATTAAGAGTCAGATTCAGTCATTTTCTGAATACCAATTATTTTGAACAAAAAGAGTTTACCTAAAAAGAGCGCCCTTCTAAAGTTTAATGTTTATTTAGACGATAATAATGTAATGCGAGTAGGAGGACGTCTCGATAACTCTAATTTTGCTTATAGTAAGAAACACCCTATTTTATTACAGTCCACTCATGATTTCACTAAACTATTATTTAATTTTGAGCATAAAAGGCTGATGCATGCTGGCCCACAATTATTATTAGCTTCCATTAGGGAAACTTATTGGCCAATAGGAGGTCGCAAGTTGGCGAAAGCCTGTTATCATAAGTGTGTTTTGTGTCACCGTATGAAGGGTAAGGTTGTAGCTCCCTTAATGGGTAACTTACCACGAGAACGCCTTCGTCCAGGTTATCCCTTTGAAAGCACAGGCGTTGATTACGCTGGCCCTATTATGTGTGCTAGTCGCCAGGGCCGTGGATGTAGGTTAGTAAAGGTGTATGTCGCTATTTTTATTTGTTTCACAACCAAGGCCATTCATTTGGAGCTCGTTGGTGATTTAACTAGCAATAGTTATTTACTGGCTTTGTATCGGTTTATTTCTCGGAGAGGTAAACCTGCTGATATTTTTTCCGATAACGGTACCTCATTTGTCGGTGCATACAACGACCTTTCCAAATTTTTTAAAATTAAATAGTTTGTCCTTGGGTGAAAGTGCAGCAAACGACGGAATAAGGTTCCATTTTATTCCCGCCTACACCCCACATTTCGGTGGACTCTGGGAGGCGGGTGTCAAGTCAGCAAAGTATCACCTTCAGAGAGTGTTGGGAAATTGTAACTTGACTTTTGAGGAGCTGTACACCACACTAACCAAGATTGAAGCCATCTTGAACTCTCGTCCATTGACGCCGTTGTCTTCAGATCCTGCAGATTATACTCCGCTCACGCCAGGACATTTTCTTGTGGGACGGCCACTTACTTCTTTGCCGCAACCTGATTACCAGGATAGCTCTGCCAATTATCTGTCTCGTTACCAGAGGATCGAGCAGCTTCGCCAGCATTTCTGGAGCAGATGGAGCAAGGAGTATGTTGCAGAATTGCAACAACGCTCCAAATGGCGTTCCTGCAAGGATGGCTTGATGCTGAACTCCTTGGTGGTGATCAAGGAAGACGATCTTCCTCCGTTGAAGTGGAGACTTGGACGGATCGTGGCTGTTCATCCAGGAACGGATGGTATCGCCCGTGTAGCTGACATTCGGACGTCTACTGGAGTCGTTCGACGGGCATTCAACCGAATCTGCCCTTTGCCTGTGTCTTCAGAATCTGGTTGAAACCATTGGTTTCAACGCCCGGGGAAATGTTGGAGATAAAACCTTCTTGCAAGCTTCCTAAATTATATGAAAAAATAAGACACTTCTATTTGTCACTTGTCTTCACTTGTTTTTTGTAAAATATATTGTTCACACCGAAAATTATTAAAAACTAATTTGCATTGAGCATCCAGTCATTGATTTTCATCAGAATACCCATAATTCTCGCACACCTATGAGACCATTTAAGTGGTCCCGCAACCTCACTCGTGGTCTGTCGCGAACTCGTCACGTGATTTCAGTGCACCAATTTTGTTGGTGGTCAAGTTCATTACAATTTTTTTTTCTCTCCGACCTTGAGGGTTGTATAAGTCGATTCTTGTACAAAGATCGATATAAATTATTCATGAGATCAAAGTATCGCCTTACAATGTTGCTGTATGTACATAATTAGCGTTTTTAATGAGAGGTATCGTTTTGGAAATTATAATACCATCAGATTATGTATACTTTGTGATACAATTTGATGATTATGTGTCCATTTTTTGTATTGATTTATTTCTACCCGCTCCTACGTTTTTGTCAGCATATATTTGTTTTAAGAATATCTAAGAATGAAAAAGACTTAGATATAGTTTAGTAGCAGTTGTGACTCCTGCTTGCTATAACTTTGTATATATTTTTTTAATGACTTAAGTTTGACCATTAAATCACCTTCTGGTAAGCGATAATGTGGTAGACCATGTAGCACGCTTGCCAAGAAGAAACCTGTTCACTCTTGACTTAACGACCCCCAGGTGAAGTGTATCAGGAAACGTTTTTATTACAGGGAGGTTTACATCAAAGACTTCTCACACTCTATGTTAAAGTGACCGAGCGTGTCAGATCCACTAAAACCCACCTGTCCTTCAATTACCCTTTGAATTCTAGGACCATGGTCATTCAGGAAATATATGTTTTCGCTATAAGTGTCCTACCTGTTCAGGGCTGCCTTTATTTCAATGTCTTGTTTCATTCTAATAAAATTGTCCTCTATTTGCCTCTCGTACACTAAATCCTTCGTTTATTCATTGCCGCTTAAACGCATACCAAATATCAACATCAAACAGCCTCTGATCTCCATAAACCCAATTGTTATTTAGAGTCCATACCGCTGCCTTTGCCTACACCGTTACTACAACATTTACACTAACAACTTGTTATATTATGACGGTTATGTAAAGTACATAAAGTTCTTCGGTTCCCGGTAGCTAGCTAACGAACGTCAGGGATCGGGATGTCTCGGAGACACTCGGAAACTCTCGGCTGTGGATCTACGGTGGGTGGTGTAAGGGCTGATGTAGACTAGCGATTAGATCGCCATTGATAGATTTCGTCACGGCATTCAGTGTTTTGAAATGTGAAGGCGTTGGTGGTTAAAGTTGTGTTTGTTTATTGTACACTAGCTTTGATGGCTGGCTTCGCTCACGTGGAATTAGTATATGACTCCTTTATAAATTATACCCAATGTGTTAATCCAGTGTATAAGCTATCCTGATACTAAATTTCATAGCAAACTATTGAGGTATTTGAGCGTGAAGGTACAAAAAGACACAAACTTTCATCTTTAAAACAGTGCTTATTATTATTATATGAGGTAGTTCTATTTTACTCATATTATGTATGTACACTCATTGCTTCATTAGTTATTTAATGAACTATTTGTTTACCAGTTACCGTACTTTACTAGCTGTCTCTTGCGTTTTCGGCTACTGCTCCGCTTGTATGGGTCTTTATAACCTTTATAGCCTTGATAAATAGGTTAAATACTTAACATAAAAAAAATCAATTTGAAGCATTCGTTCCTGCGATTATCGCGTTCTACCAAATAAACATACTATTCAACTTTATAATACGAGTACCTATTACTAGCAGTCCCGAAAGACGTTGTTCTGCCCGAAAACTGACACGATGTCAGAAAAAAAAGATAATGATTGCACCGCCATCTACCAGGTCCAATAGTATTTTCAAACCATCAAGGGACCCACTCAAAATTTCATTCAAATCGGTCAAGCGTAAGGTGACATATGCTAATTAGACAAATGAGATCATTTAAGTTTCTAGATTATTTTTCTTTTCCATTTTACTTGTATGTAATATTTCCTTTTTCACCATAATACATAGTTCAGTTTCATTGTTTATTTCTTACACAACATGACCTTTTTCCGTGTCACTATTTGAATACAATGTTAAATAAATAAATAATTTACTTAAGTACCAATATCGTGAAATGTCGAAATGAATATTTGATTTTCAAATATATATGAATTCGGTACCTACTTTAAAAATTAGAGTTTCATGACTCGATCGAAAGGTCACTCGACAAGATCGACACATTCGTGGTTGATTCATCAAGAGATTGTACGAATGCTACCGAAAGATAACTTAATCAGCGTCGTTATATTATCTGTACATATACCTACATTTAATAAGCGCACTCAAATAGATTTCAACTGCCGCTCTACTTGGGTTTGCATTTAACTGGCCTGTTGGTCTAGTGGTTAGTGGCCCTGACTCCTATGCCGGAGGTCGTGGGTTCGATTCCCACCCAAGACAAATGTTTGTGTGATGAGCACGATCATTTGTTCTGTGTCTGGGTGTAATTTATCTATAATATGTATGTATTTAGAAATATATAAGTATGTTTATCAGTTGTCTAATACTCATAACATAAGCTCTGCTTAGCTTGGGACAAGACGGCGTTGTGTGATAGTTGTGGAATATTATTATTATTATATTATTATATTTGTAAACAATGAGTTATCGTTATCATCGTCATTTCAGCGTCCACGTCCACTGCTTGACGTAGACTTCCCCCAAATGTCTTCACAACGACTGGTCCTGTGCGTCTCGCATCCGCGCCGATTCCCGCGACCCTGACTTGGTCATCGGTTCTCCTTGAGGGTTTCCAACACTGCATCTTCCGGTACGCTTTCGGCCCCATCGACATCTGTTCTGCGGGCAATGTGTCCTGTCCATTTAAGTTTGGCGGTTCTTTAGGTGTCAGTAACCTTAGTTTTTCTTTTGTGATTCGATCACGCAAGAAAATTCTGAGCATAGATGGGTTAAAGTAACCCAAAGAGGAGTGAACCCCCTTGAGTACATTGCCCTTTGGGCTACTTTAACCCTTCTGATGAATCCCATTGTAGGCGACCACGTTTTAGAGCCATATGTCATCACTGGCAGCACGCACTTGTTTGCCACTTGTGGCACGTGAGACGAAAAAGTACCTCACAGCTTCCCAAACTCTGCTTAACCATGTCGTCGACGATTGACGTCTTTTTCGCAACTAGATCTATCTAACTAATCCGTCTGTCCCAATTAAATGTAGTCGTCTACAACTTCATTGATCTAAAATTATTGTGCGATTCAATCTTTCTTTTACTTAAGACCCTTTTAGACACTTCTGTTTTTAACTTACTGACCCGAAACCACCTCAAACGTTGAGCTGTTGGAGACATGCTCGATCGACCAAGATTCGATTGATCAAGCGTCGTAAGTGAAGATGGATTGGTCACACGCTTAGGAGGGATTCCGATCAGATACCTAAACAGGCGTTGGACTGGAATCCCCAGGGTAAATGAAAGCTTGGGCGTCCTCGGCAAACCTGGCGACGTACCGTGTTGGTAGAAGCGACGGCCATCAGATTGACATGGAGGGAGGTGAAGCGTAAAGCTCAAGACCAATCGCGATGGGTGACAACGGTCGACGCCTTCTGCCCCAGCTAGGGGATATAAGATCTTAATTCATTAAACCCCAAGCGCAATTGTGTCTGTGATTTCCACGATTGAAAGGTTAAGTCAAAGTCTGTTTTTAACAGCACTATCAAAACAGCACAATCGTTCTCTGCTAACATCACAAAATCGGATACAATCGCCATAACAGAAACTCGGCCGTAAATCAGATCTCGACAATCGGTGATATCTTCAAGTCAGCACCCAGCCTTATCTAACTCTATAAGTTAAACCAGTCTATCTAGCTACATCTCTTTGTCGGTCTGTCAGTACCTCCATAAAGTATAGTTTAAGTGTATTAGGAATATATTTAGCCGATTTGCACGCTCCGGGGTATAATGTGTTTGACATAACGAGTTGGACGTACTATGATGATTTATGTTTCAACCGTAATTGTGGTCTTGTTTTCTGTGTCTGAAGTGTAATATTTGTTTGGATTTATGTATGACGAGAGTGGTGGTTGGGATGTTTTTACTTTATTCCGACTGTGTGCATCCAAAAATAATGTAAATAAAATATTTACGGTTTTTTTTGAGATTCGCACTTCTTGTTTACTTTTATTAAAAGTATCTACATTTACTGCTTCAAATTGGATAATAATATTACATTGAGTATAACCTCCTCTCCCTATTTTTTACATGTATACTTCTATATTATATTAAAAAGAAGTAAAGTTTGTTTTATTGTTTTTAGGAGGTAATCTTTGGAAGTAGGTACTGATCCAATTGTTAAATTTTTTTCTCTGATTGAAAGCTGCTTTATTCCTGAGTAAAATAGGCATTCGATGTATGAGTTACAAAAAATATTGCAACATATTGTTTTGATTTTAGTTAGTTGTAATCAGCGTAGGGTTTTTATAAATATTTTTTTATTTTACTGTAATTATGGTTAAGGTACAACAGGTATTTTCAAGTTCATTTTTTTTTATACGTTAATATTAAAATAAAATTTTCGTCACAGTGTCTCTTGCTAGTATCCAAAATAACAACTTAATTTCTGCTAAACAAGAAAAACACATGCTTTTATGTTGTAAAATAACAAATTATAACATTATAATTACCATGATGTTAACTTTAATTTATAGTGATGCTTATAAGAATAATTGAATAATATTACACATTAGAGATAAGATCGCACAGATCAATCTTCATAGCGATGTCTTTAATTTGTTAGAGGATATTATTAATACTAATTAATCGGTATAAGGTTTCTTGTGAACATGTAATTACTAATTAGGTACAAAACTTGTTGATGATTTTAAAATAATGAATGATGAACTTAAGTTGTAAGTGTTTGTAATAAGTTTTTTTTACTGGCCTATATTGTAGCCCACGGCTGTGATTTCTGGCTAAGTTTTTAATAAGATACGAATATCTATGTATATAATTATACACTAGCTTTTGCATGCCGCTTCGCCCGCGAACATGAAATATAGCTCGTCTCTCAGGAATAAAGTAACTTTCTATCGGTGAAAAAAAATTTAGCAATCGGACCAGCACTTTCAGAGTCATTACCTCATATAAACAAAAAAACAAACTTTACCTACCTCTTTTATATACTAGTGTTACTGTAGATACTAATTAGTAAAACAAAAAGTAAGTAATCTCTATAAATTTAACTTAAAAAATAAAAAAAACATTATAAAGTTTAAAAAAAAACAGACAACATTTTTACAAGAAAAAAAAAACTCCTGGTGCTAATTGATGATGATGTAACTCAACGATTTTGAATTTTTTAACACCTAACAATCCTACAAAAAAGTTGGGATAAGTACGATTTACAAAAAAGGCGAGAAAATATGATCAAATGATTTGTCAAGAAATAAATTCTTTTTAATATACACTTCCTTCAATTTAAAATAACTCAAACACGTTAACGATTTTTTTACAGTGGCAACATGCCACTCACACGTTTCCAGTCGAGACTTGTCATTCTAATCTAGAACATATTACAAACAAGACGCATAATTATGCACTGACAGGATAACTAGTTAGAAGATAATTTAATTATTTTATCTAAAGGATAATTAAAACGGACGACATTTCTTGATAATTTAATTGGGTTTCGATTTTATTGATTTATCCCGTATGTAGAGCATGTTTCATATCGTATCGACCGGTAAATTTCTAGTCTTGAACAAGGGCGTAATTTCCTGCTACAGAAAGCTCTTGTAAGGAAATAGCGCCATATCTCTTGTCTTTGCAAATGTATTATTGATTGACATAGGTTGTCTATTTTTTATCATCATCTTTATTTCTGCCTAAATAGGTATTACTTCGACTAGTTTAAGTCGTGGAATGTGCAGGTAGTGCATGACGAGCAGGAAAAGAGGTGACGCAAATCCTGTGAAGGGACTTCACGTTGGCAATGTGTTTGTGATAGGTCAAGGATACACCATTTGGCCAAATTGCTTCTGCAGAAGCCATCCTGAGCCCGCTATCGATTCAGAGATTTCTAGATTGGCCACTGCAGTTCATGTGTTCGATAGCCTGCTTATTGCCACATGAGTTTGGTTATTCTTCGGATTATCCCCTTGAGCGCCAGAGTTTAATGACCCGGAAAATTGTCGTGTTTACGTAAATCACCAATAAAATAAATAAAATATTTTTTAGTTTTTTTCTAGGAAAAACAAATAATATAATAAATATGCAATAATATAATATAGAAACTAAAATTTTCGGCCAAATAAGTTTCGTACAGACGTGTGTACAAAATGAAAATGAAGCGTTTTTCAAGGTCTTCAAGTTGTACAGACGTATGTACAATCAGCGCTCGAGGGGTTAAGGCTAGTATACCTGGCCGTCCTCTCTTTTTTCTTTTTCATCTTTCATCTGGCCAGCATTTTCTATGAGGTTTTATCTAAACCACCTTAAACTTCAAGAAATGTATAGGCAATTCAGATAAGCATAAATCATGATATTGGTAACGCATCGATGCACTTATCAAAATTCTATTGTCATTTAACAAATGAACTATCCATTCAATAGCTGCATTATCGATGAGAACAAAAATATTCAAAGAATGTCTTTCATCATTAGATAAATAATAAAAATTGTATAATCTGAGATTTGATTATAACTGAGGGTTCCGTACAAAACAGTTTTTTTTTTGTATTATTGCTATTATTATGACTTTTTTATTGTGCTGAGTATATTATTATTATTATTTTGGCGTTTTTAGCGTTGGACGGCCTCCAACAAGTTGGACCGATGACCTGGTCAGGGTCGCGGGAATCTGATGGATGCGTGATGCACAGGACCGGTCGTTGTGGCGACGCTTGGGGGAGGCCTATGTCCAACAGTGGACGTCTTTCGGCTGATATGATGATGATGATGATAATTATTTTGGCGGACATAATGAAACAAAGCATTCTCTACCAGTCAACCTTTGGGTTAAAAAAGACAACACTGTGGTAGGTTTGCACAATAAACAATTTACAGATACTTCAAATGGAAAAATATAAAATAAGTTATTTATAATATTGCGTTTTATATGTTTCCTATGGCTATCACGCTTCATTTTATTAATAAGCCTGTATTTTGAGAGGTCTGGCTCTTGTGATACCGGATATCCTAGTACAACAGCCAGAGCGCCACTGATGTTTGTGTCTATAGTGTGTTAAATAAATAAATAAATAATAATTATTATTTTGCTGTACCTAGAGGCTATGCGGTAAAGTGGATGGGAAAAGCCCTCGCGGGCGCAGCCCAATACGTTGGTTAGACCAGCAGGCTTACTCTCCAAATTAATTTCAATATCAATCTAATATCAATCCGATTTCAATGTCAATTTTCACGTTACGTGATTTGGTACTCTTGAAAACAATATTGTCAACATATACGATTTCACTTAGTTCTCAAAATGGTCACGCAATTTTGAACCAATTTGGCGCTAGCATTGAATTCAAGGGTACGAAACGTCAGAATCTCAATGTCGACCGATCGGAATTGAACTCAAGAATATGCCTGCAGATCCGCACCGCTCTTGACTCTACGATATACAACACCTGTTAAAACAGCCAGAGACAGGAACAGATGGAGGAATACTCGTATCATAAAAGTTAAAGTGATGAAGCAGGAAGGTCATGACCCTCAGCATTGAGAAATACGACGTAAGGAGGAGGAGGAGAGGCTGTGTAAAGATGTTATCATTTTTATAACCCATCTTTAAGCTCATTTGCCTGTAAAGGACAGAGAATCTGCAAGCGGCATCAAGTCAAATGCATAATGCATAGAAATGACTGGTAGTGATCAAATCACGCGAATAGATTGTATGCATTCACCTTGCCGCAGTAATTTTATCGTGCATCTTATACCAATGAGAACTTAACTTGTTTTAAGACGTATTTTCAGTCTTAATGATGACACTTGCATAGATTACTTGTATAAAAAAATATACCTACCTAAATACATAAGTCCCAGAAAGAATTATTGGAGTGTCAAATACATATTATTGAATTATTGGAGTGGCGATTAAACCATATCAATAAGCTTACCATACTGCCATAAAGAAGGTTAGAGTTTTCTAGTAGTCTTGCAATTTTATGATGATACTTGGTCTTTAAACTTTTTTTACTTTAAGGTGGAATACATCAAATAAAGTTTCCCGATCTGGTTAGAACTATAGGGAGAGTCAGACTTTTACTGATTAAAACTCATTTGTGTTCCTTCAGTTGCCTTTGCTTTCCAAGGCCACGGTAACATTTTGGACTGCCATGCTGTTAACGATTTTGAGTAAGAAAGCCGATCAAACCACACGGGCCCCTAAAAAAATTAAACAATGTTCATCGATTCAAATCTATTTATATCGTTTTCTGTTATCATATTAATGAATTATTCACGTGCAGTGTGCCACTGCTCAAATCGAAGGTACTTTCTCCCGAACAATGGTTCGGCAGGTACCTACAATGAATGTATGTAATGCAACGCACTGCATTACAGATGCATGTGTATATTATTATCTTACACGTGCTGCATTTGCTTATATAGGCTTAATTTTAGGGTTGTGTGTTGATGAAAATTAAATTAGTTCATAGGTCATTTAATTACGGACAACATTTTCCACGAATTTCTCACAAAGTACATATAATACAATCTTGACGACGGTATGTTTGGCGTAGTGGATCGACGATGTTGATGTGGCAACGATTGGGACTGGTCTATCTCCTTGTCTTTTGGCTGAAATGATAAATGGTGATGCTGAGATTTCAATATAAAAATGGCATTGTAGAAAAAGAAAGGAAATCCGCTAGCGCCGATGCCTGCTAGTACTGCGGGTTTATTCAAAAGTGTTACCGCGGCCCTGGAATAAATAGGGTAACTTTTAAGAAACACAGGGGATTATAGTAAAACTCACGTAAAACCCTGACTTTTCCTCTCGATCTGTATAGAGGAGTTATTTGATGATTTTCCTCCACAAAAAAGCAGGGTAGTTTCCAGGGTCAAAATAATTATATTTTATTCAGTCTGTATTTCAGATATATAGTCCATTAAAATTAACGTGTGGCGACACCCCGTGCGAAAAAACCGGCGTGACGTTACACGTAGCTTTAATGGGCATATCTTTGTCATTTTAGGTTTAATTTATAAATAAAAAAATACTTGTCCCTTATTTTTGAATAATCTAAAAGACGGACTAATTCAATTTTTTACGGCAACTAGCCTATTGTGGAGTAATTTATTTGCGTGATTTCTACGTCGCTATTTTCGCTTGTGTATTCTATTATTAATCAGCTCTTTCTCATCTCAAAAAGTCCATGCATAAAACTCGAGGATTTTTTCGATTTAATTCAAAACGTAGTTGACAGCCCTACGAAACAATTTATTTCCTTATAAGAAATGGGACATTATTTAAAACAAACAGTAATGTCTTAATTTATGTAAATGGCCGGTAGCATTGTACAATTATATTATTTGTTTAGAGTCAAAACAATACCATGCTTTTGTAAAGGTCGCCGCACACAAGCCACCGGCCAGAACCACAAAACCGCTACCGGCTTATTTTCTATAGTTCACATTTATTTATTTATTTATTTAACAGCTTATGTACACACAATAATAAAAGAACAGAAGAAGGTAACAAAAGAATAGTACAAAGGTGATGCTTATTTCTAAAGAAATCTCTTCCAGCATACAAGCGAAAGAAAATTTGGAGAAAATAGAGATGTAAGACTCTGTGTGTAAAAGTAAAAGAAAAATGAGTACACACAAAAATCAAAGCTAACAATAAAATAATATAACATGCAAAAATAAGATATACCTACTAATATAATTATATACATACACATAGTAAAATAAATATCACAAAAATACATACTAAATGATATAATAAAATAATACATACTAATATACAACTATGACGAAATGGGAAGATAAGTGTTCTTTCACTTTTCTTTTAATAACTGCTTATATATATATATACTTATATATTTTTTAAATTATTGATAGGCTCGCGTTTGACCACTACCTCACCTGATGGTAAGTGATCATGTGGCCGACGATGGAGCACGTTTGCCTAGAAGTAACCTATTCACTCTCGACTTAAAGACCCCTAATTACTGCATGTAGAGGTTAAAAAGTAGCAGCCACTTGCCACAAGTGGCTGTCGTTCAGCTTCCTTTGTGGCCGCTTCTAGCTTCTCATGGCAGCGTTTGTGGTTGTCGCGTGTGCTCTGTGTGCGGCGATCCTAATCTTCCCATGTTGTTGATGATACTTCTAAAATTAATTCAAACCACTGTTTGGAGATCTCATCTTGTGTAACGTTTCATTCAATGTTACTCGATACTTTTATGTACTTGTATGAGTTTATGAGAGCAGTGGTGGCCGAGTGGTAACGGCCCCGACTTACGACTTGTAGGTCGCAGGTTCAAACCCAACCGGGCGCATTACTTTGTGTAATTTTATTCATCACTTCTACTCTCAAAAAGGTGAAGGAAAACATCGTGAGGAAATCGGCATGTCCTAGAATCAAAAAATTCGAAGACATGTGACATTTACCAATCCGCACTGGGCCCGCGTGGTGGATTACGGACCATTCCCTCTCTTATAGAGGAGGCCTGAGTCCCAACAGTGGGAACATTATAAGGCCGACTATGCTATGGGTTTATGAGATAACTAGCTGTTGCTATCAGCTTCGCCCGCGTGATGGTAGAAAATTGTCCCAAGGAAACATTTTTTTTTCTTGTTATTGATAGGCTCGCGATTGATTACATAACACTTTACGGTAAGCAGTGATGACGATAGAGCAGGTTTGCCTAGATTTGCCAATTCAGTCTTGTCTTAAAGACTCGCAGGTTGTAGCTATAAGAAAGAACAGACTCCGGCATTCCATTCCTTAGCTGTACGGATAAATGAGTTCCCAAAACGTATACAATTGCCGAAACGGAACTTGAGCGCTCGGTAACCTTGGTTCTCCTGAATCTTATCGGATATCTTCATTCCTGAGAGTGAGTGTTAAACTTTAACTGACTAAAACCCGCTTGTATTCCTTCAGTTGCCCTTTGCGTTCCAGAGCAGCGGTAACTCTGTCGGACAATCCGTTGGGAGACCACAGTAATTTAAATATCACATTCAGATTCCTCATATAATTGGGAACACATAATAAATTAACCTACAAACGTAATCTTTTTTATCTTTTATCATTCCATCTTTGATGGCCATCGTAATAAAAATGGTAGTCCAATTTAGTCCCAATTTAATAGTCCAGTTTACGCACCCAATAAATATTTATGTAATGAGGTTTATATATTTATTGTACCTGTTATTGGAGCACAATATGTAACATAATTAACGGATTCTTTACTGTTCGAAATAATTTGTTTGAAAGAATTGTTTGTTTCGAATTACATTGTTGTAAAAAAAAATTAATGTTCCTGTTTATTAATTTTAAAGAAGATGGATGTATGAAAACTGATTTTATTTTTGCTGTGACCGCGTTTTATAATTCACATGATTTTTATGATCTACGGTCCGGTTAAGCGCTTTGCCTAGTCGTTTATACCGCGTATATCAAAAGAATGGAACAATTGGCCTGCTGCGGTCATCTCGTCATCTTTTCTCAGAAAAAAAAAAATTAGTGGTGTCTTATGTAAAATCACGTAAGAGTTCTCATCGGAACAAGCATCGGTACAGTCGCGTCTCGACAATGCGAACAATAGTCTGTGAATACACGATACATGAGCAATTGAGCACAGTACGGTCGAAATATATCTTGACCACTCTGAACTTCGAACAATCGCAGTAATTCTTCTTAGGAATCTTATGGCGAGTGCGTATTGTATATTCTCGAGTTAGCGCAATAGTTCGGAACGCCAACTTCAGAGTGGTCAATATAAATATTTTGATTGTATTGTAATTCAAAGTTTTTTAATGACAAAATAATTTTTGTTTTTAATTTGGTCGTTTTTTTTTAATGTGTCGCGCCTATCTAGGGGCTCCTTTAAGCGGGATCCTGATTTGCCTGTATCAAATTATCATTCAAAATTCGTCTACTGTATCAGTTCCATATAGGAAGTCGAACCGGGTTACAACGTTATTTATTAATATTTATGTATGAGCCTGTAGGTGATCAGGTTTTAAAATCAATACGGTACGAGCTTCGACATTGCTCGGTAACAGATCCAGAAGTATAAATCCAATGAAAACTACATCCACACTTAAATTATAAAGAGGTAATTTTTTTTTTATTTGTACGTGGTAATTTATGGAAGAGAGCAGAGAGGATAATGGCTCCGACTTATGAGTTGTAGGTCGCGGATTCAAACCCAGCCAGGCGTATTACTTTGTGTAACTTATTTAATTACTATTGCTCTCAAAACGGTGAAGGAAAACATCGTGAGGAAACCGGCATGTCCTAGAACCAAAAATTCGAAGACATGTGACATTCACCAACCCGCACGGGGCCCGCGTGGCGGATTACGGCCCGTTCTCTCCTAGAGACGAGGCCTGAATCTCAGTAGAGGGAACATAAAAAAAAAAAACAAATGATGATGATCTCTGGAAGTCCTTGTATGATTGTTAAAATTATTTCACCGGTAGAAAGCTGCTTTATTCCTGAGTGACATAGGCTACATTTTATGTACGCGGGCAAAGCTGCGGGCAAAAACTAGTATATTAAAGATTGAGATTCTAGCGGTCTCAACAGTTGTTGTCCTGCCTCGGTCAAGCGGATTAGGAACAGTTAGCTGCCAAACACACCTATAGAAGAACTAGCTTCTGCCAGCAGCTTCGTCCGCATGAAATTTGGTTTTTCCAAACAAACTCTGGACTCCCGTTTTACCTCCTTAGGGGTAGTGTTTCGTAAAATCCGTTCTTAGCAGATGTCTACATCCTATAAGGAACCTACCTGCCAAATTTTAAGTTTGTAGGTGTTATAGTGTATTAGATTTCGTGATTAATCAGTAAGTGGTATTTCACTTTTATAATACTACCATTATTTTTAGTTTTTGCGAAGCCTCAATAGGTATAGTTTGTTCAGATCAAGTAACTGAATCGAATCCAAGTGAAGTTTTTACACCAATATTTTAAAAGGTTAGGTAGTTGAACACTACCGTCACGAAGTACAAAACAGGCCAAGGCAGGTCATCAGCAAACAGCTGGGTGCAAATACAAAACAACCCCTCAGTCGCCTGGATGTTCCGGTGACTATGTATTTTTGCTGACATAACCAGCTTATAACTTTATGATTTTTCATAATACGGTTTTGAAATTTTGTACATAGATTCTTTACATAAAACTACTAGACAGATGTCGGGTTCAGGATTCAGGTTCCGCAAATACTAAAACTAAGATTGTAAAGAAACTGGTTGAGGCCATGGTCGGAGCGAGGAGGAGTGGCAAGCGGTCGCCGACTTCTGCGAAGCAGTAATGCTCGCAAAGGAGGAAGCCGACCGCACCAGGCAACGGCGTTCTCACCGGCTGCCGGGATTCCGATCCCGATTTCCGGCCACTGTAGGGCACGGGCTTGCGGATAGTGAGCAATGGGTAGCTCGCTGTCCGGCCGTCCGGTAACTGTCCGGACCAAGCTCAAGTCGTCGACGGCGCGCACTGTTCCCGCGCGCCTCGAAGAAGTTGTCAGTAACAGCAGGGGCCCAGCCGGATCGAAGCCTACTGGGGCCAGGGTTATCCGAAAGGGAACTCGAGCCCCGGTATGAAGGCTTGAATGAACGGGGTGGGTTACTGATTCAGTAATTCCCGCTCTGCCCAAGAGCGGAGGTTGTCATTGGATGATTTTCCCCAACAAAAAAAAATGTTGTAAAGAGATTATATATTGAAATAGTCAATCAGATTAATCAGGCAAAGAAAATAGTAGCGAATTGCAATCCATTGGTTTATAAATAAAACACAACTCAATTCTCCAACCAAAACATTCCCTCTCAACTACCTAATGAGACACTACATCTTATTTATATTAATTACTTTGACTACACACCGCAAAACCCATAAAACACAACATTAACCATGAGTTATTACTGAAATTCTACTAATTGACACTTTGCTATTCGACTAAATTATTATTCGATAATGACTGCGATAAAAATATACGTTTCGTCTTTTTAATAAGCAATAGAAAGGTACTAAATGAGACTTTAACTGCAAAAGAATTTTGTTTTTAGAATATAATCGACTAATTTTAGCTTTGAATTGGTTTATTCGATTTATGAATCGACTATATTTGGCTACTTGCTTCTGCCCGCGGCTTTGCCCGCATGAATGGAGAAATTTATTTGCAAGTAATAAATTCCTATAATAAAACATTCTATCTGGGGGCACGGTAGTCTCTCCGCCAAGACGACCAAAAAAGCGGCGCGGCGGTACCATCCTTTTCTCGAAACAGTTCAGGCTTATTTATATAGGCTTATATGCTTTTCCTGGACGTAGTCTACTCATGTGTCAAATTTCACTCGAATCCGTACAGCCGTCTAAGTGTGAAGGATTAATAAACATGCACACATACTTACAAACTTGCTTTTTTTATAATACTAGCTGCTGTCAGCGGCTTCGCCCACGTGTCAGAAGAAAAATGGTCTCAAGGGAAAGTACTCCTGAAATTCAAATTTCTATGTGATATTTTAGGACATGATCTACTCGTGTACCAAATCTTTACAGCCGTTTAAGAGTGAAGGAGTAACAAACATTCACTCCTACAAATTTTCACTTTTATAATACTATTTTGACTACTTTTTTTGTGATAAATAGGCACGTCAATAGAGGTGTGGCGTGTAACCAGTAATTAGTAAAATTTTGTTTAATTTATATCGATTTAATAGGAATTTATGGTATTTTAATTAACATACATTTTCCTTGTTAACAAGTTTTTAAACATATCGTTAGAATTTTTATGTAAGTAATGAACTTTTATTTATTGCGGATGTGATTGAATGTTTTTTTTGGGTTTATTTTTAATTAGACGGCGACAAGTGTTTTATTAATTATAATGACTACTTATTCAAGATAAAGCCATTTATTTAGAACTAGCTGTGCCCGCGACTTTGTTCGCGTGGACTATAGGATTTTGAATTTATTTTTTCTAAAATAAAAGTAACCTAAGTTACTCCTTATTACAACAGCTACCTGCCAATAAAAGTCCCGTCAAAATCAGTCCAGCCATTTCAGAGATTAGCCGGAACAAACAGACAGACAGACATACAAAAATTGTAAAAAAATGTTATTTTGGTGTATGTACCTTAAATAATTCAAATGCACGTAGTAAAAAACGGTTATTTCAATATTACAAACAGACACACCAATTTTATTTACATGTATAGATGTATAGATATCTACTTTTTTAAGTTTACATTTTATGTGAGTAGGTAATCATCGAATAACTTCTCCCGGTCGTTCTCGGGAGAGGGAGGGAGTGTCAGACTTTTACTGATTAAAACCCACTCCTATGTTCCTTGCTTGTGTTCCAGGACCCTGGGTTTCCCTTAGGGAAGTAAACCGATGGCCTCAGTTCGCTTCGGTCCTGCTGGGCCCCTACGGATTGCTGACATCTCTTTGAGGATCGTGTGGAATACTATGCGCCGTCAACGACTTGGGCTCGGTCCGGACGGTTACCGGACGGCCGGACAGCGAGTCATTCATTGCGGGTTGTCATCAGAGTGTAGTACATTAGTCTTGCCACTCGTGTACCCACGATACCCTTTGCAATACTAGTGCCAGATTTTCTGGCTTCTGACTATTCGTAACGAATGCCAATGATCTACAAATGACCACCAGGACCTAAGGCTTAACGTGCTTTCCGAGACATGGAGGAGTTTTAGTAAGATGGTCACCCATCCACAGGCTGACCTCGGCAAGCGTTGCTTAACTTCAGAGTTCAAAGGCTGTTATAACGACAATTGAAATAACAACAATGACAACGACAACATATATATTAAGTGGACAGTCAGGCTGTTTTTTCAACCCAACTGAATAAGTAAGTTTAACAGTCGACCGGAAATAACAACACAACAACAAGAACATTACATAACTTAACCGGAATAATTCATCAATGATCATTTCGGGTCACAGTGACCCAAATTAACTGACATAAAATAAGTGGGTAATGTGTTTAATAACGTTTCCTTGACATCGGCCATTACACACATTATCTATAAGGTAATCTGCATAAACTCGCAGATATTATGAACGGTTATAAATAGATGGTCAGACAATGTCTAGCCTCCACCGATTGGATAAGCACTAAAATCTGTTGACATGGATCCAGGTTTAGTGTTTGTTGATAATGAGCGGTGCTTGTCTGGTTTCGATAAGGGCTATCTACCTGATTCGTTCTAATTACTTACTGTACTTGAAATTATAATCCATAAATCTCTCTATACATATAATTCAATTCAGATTGTTTCTTGTACTAAGAAAACAGTATATTATACATATTCAAACAGACCTGTTGGTCTAGTGGTTAGTGACCCTGACTGCTATGCCGGAGGTCGTGGGTTCGATTCCCACCCAGGACAAATGTTTGTGTGATGAGCACGATCATTTGTTCTGTGTCTGGGTGTAATTTATCTATAATATGTATGAATTTAGAAATATATAAGTATGTTTATCAGTTGTCTAGTATCCATAATATAAGCTCTGCTTAGCTTGGGACTAGACGGCGCTGGCGCTATGTGATAGTTATGGAATATATATAAAAAAAAGTATATTTTTCAAATTGAATATATTGCTTACCGTCAAGTGGGACCGCGGTTAAGCGCTACTTTATATTATTAAAAAAGTATATCTACACTATTTACTATAAATAGAAAAAAAAACTTTATCTCTTTGCAATATTAGTGTTGATGAAACAAATCAAAAAAGTGTTTTTTCCGACCGAATTAAAAAAATCTTTCACCCAGTAAATACTACTTTATCATTAAGTGACAGGATGTGTATTTTCTACATTCACGCAGCCAAATCCGCTGGTAGAAGCTACTCGTAGTTTTAAAATAAAAATAAAAACAAATGTCACCTAGAAATTACTTGCTCAAACAAACTGATGGTTTAATAACATAGGACTAAACTGCTTTATCAATCTCGTTCTGTCCACCCCTTAGACGGTGTACCTTGATGATGATGGCATTGTAATTAAACGGATGGTGCAGACCACCTAGCAGATCTATTTGATTTTAAATTATATGCCCTAAGCTAAATAAGTCGTCTATTTTTTCTGTATGGTAAGGGTGAGTTGCACCATTTAACTATAAAGATAACAAAGCCGTTAACAGTTGTCAAATCGTCGAATTGACCAATAGGCGACCGTTTCACGGCTGGTTACGGTTTGGTTATCGTTATAGTTAAATGGTGCAACTCACCCTAAGTAGTGTTAAAGATAAACGCAGTTGTCTCTCTTAAAATATTTATTTATCCCTTTAAAACCGCCTACGTCGAATTCATAAGACAAAAACTCTCCTGTCAGGGTCGTACATTCACGACCAAATACTCCATCTCGTCAACTCTTCTTTCCTTTTGGGAATACTAATTCATTGTGCGTGCAGCTAGGGAGAGGAATTCCTTACCGAGTCTGTGTTTCCTGATAGCTACAACCCGGAAATCTTTAAGTCGAGAGTGAATAGGTTTCTTCCAGGTAAGCGCGTTCTATCGTCGACCGCATCGTCGCTTTCCACTAGGTGAGATAGCGGTCAAGCGCAGACCTATCAACAATAAAAAAAACCTATGGGGAATGAAGACCTTAACGAGATGGAGTAGGTACCCAGTCGTAAACACATGACACTGGCGGTTAAGGGACATTCTTGCATAAATTAGCACTTTTATAATAAAGTCGATTACCAACATATAAACGACAACAAGACAAATTAATTAAAGAAATCTAAATTTTAGGCTGATTAATATTCTTTTGGTTTTATCTCATCGCTTTTGCAACCTATAAATTTTATAATGGTATATAATCAAAACGTGAGGAGGTTTTCATTGATGGGATTATAAAGGGTAACGACCACTTTAGAAAACCATGAACTATGGTTTATAACAGGAATAGGCTTACTTTAAAAAATTCTACGCGATTATGATTTTTTTTTTAAAGATTAAATCATAATCTTTTGAATATATATAAAAGGCTGTCCTGATTTACTCAATAACACATCATCGCCCAGACCAAACCCTAGGATCTAGAACAGTGAAATTTGCGAGGCCAAAAAGACTCCTATCTCAGCATATACTGTGATATTTAAAAAAGTAAAATAAAACAGCGCTGGTATTTTGTTATGCCCTAGTGATACCACGTTCACACTGACGGATTATCTTGGCATTTCAACTGCAACGCATTATACGTCAAAATTTCCCGCCATTTGGCAGTTTTATATTTGAATACGTATTTTTAAGGTAAGTTCGAAATTAAGGGATGGATTCAACATGTTTAGAAGTTCAATCGAATATTATATTTTACAAGATTTTCTAAAAAAAACAGGTATCCTTGTTAAGTAGGCATTTGAACGTTGTAGGCATTTATAAAAGAATTTGAATACTTGCTAGTATAATTATCATAATTAAGACGAAGCGATAGCCTAATAAATTGTTATAATATCTTAATTCTTATGAACACTATCAATATTTCACCTAATAAATTGATCGTTCATGATTATAAGCCGTATTTTGCATTATCTATCATGTTTTGACAATATAAAATCATTATACAATAAAATCTTTTATAATTGTGTTTTTGTTTTCATTTTTATAAAGGGTTATGCGCATTAATAAAATGTGATCAATGGACAATTTAATAAAATTATAAAGAACTAGCTTTTGCCTGCGGCTTCGTCCGCGTACATAAAATATAATCTTTGTCACTCAGGAATAAAGTAGCTTTCAATCGGTGAAAAAAATTTCGCAGTCGGCCCAGTATTTTCAAAGATTACCTCTTACAAACAAAAAAAAAAAAAAAACAATATCATTTTTTTTATAATACTAGTGTAGAAATTTTTATAAATAACATAATTTCTAGAGAGACATTTTTAAATAACAAAAGAAAACTTAATTCGTACGAACGCAGTGTTTATCAACAATGTGAAATAGCAACACTATTATTTAGCATTACGATAATAAAATTTTTTAATTTACATGCGATTTCACTACAGAAAACTGCAGTACAAATTGAACTTTACCTGTTAGTGTTAAAGTTTTAAATTGAGTGTAATTTCCGACCACCCAGGCGATTCTCAGGCTGTCGTAAAGTACCTAATAATTGATAACTTTATCAACTTATTGATAACACGTATTTGCTAACACAATTTCGGTCTGATTTTGCATATCCACGTGGTCGGCTAGTGTCAATTGAATCAACTGATAAGATTCGGGATCATTGAAACCATTATTGATGTTATTTATCACGGAAAAGTGACACTTGCCTAACTGCTGTGCTAAATAAGTGGGTATGCCAATAGTACATTGAGTGAAAGATCAAATTCACAAGGTAAACGCTGTGACAATTTCACTCAGTTTCCCTGAATTCAACCCGGTCATCCTGCGGAGCTGAAAAAATATTCGCAAGAGTTACCGTTGCATTGAAACATAGGTGGGTTTAGTCAGTAAAATTCTATCACGTCCTCTCGCTCCACCCGGAGCAGGAGAAGCTATTTAATGATTTCCCACCTAAAAAAAATCTGATTACGGATATCTTCATCCTCATCGGACGTCATCAGAAGACTATCAGAAGTCATCCAAAGAGTGATAGAGAGGGATGCTTGGAATTGCATATCAATTCCAACCAAAACAATGTTTCTTGCCAATAAATAGAAACACTAAGATTATACAAGCAAGGCAACTCGTCTCTTCCTCTTGAACAACGCAAAACACCTGTAAACCTGAACTTCCTTGTCCACTGATAACATTATCCTGGGAACACTTTACAGGGCTGTCATTTTGAGTTAAAAATGTTTATTGATAGTTATGCTATGGTAGTTGAAATTATTTACGCGTGAATCGAACAGCGTAAGTAATTTCGTATGGAGAAAATACATTAAGTTTGACTTGAAAATAAAAATATTAAATTGTAGATACATACTGGACCAGATGTACATATCTCAGTAATATTTGAATGCCTGTACGCAACAATGACACACACCTAATAAAAGTGCAGTTAAAATAATAATTATAACTCTTTAATTCAAACAAAACTCATATAGTATTAGCAACAATATTACAAAAAAAAAATGCATCATATAATTTCATGTAATATATCAAAACCTTATGGTATATTTCGGAAGTTCAAACAATTACCGTTCAAGGCATGTTTATGATAATAATTAATAAGAATGTTTTTATAAATTATTATCATAAATTCTTGATCATAGCAACTTTAAACTAGGCCAACGTTCTTTAAAAGCGCTCCATCATCTTGCTGTGATTTCAAGAGGTAAGCAGAGGTAACGTCGCGCCGCAGAAGCAAATACTTGAAGTGTTCACGTCAAAATGCGACGTTTAAATAGGGCTGGCAGAAAAAAATAAAACCGCTGTCTAAAAAAAAATATATCTTACAACTGTAATTGAATGACTTGTTCATGACATATTTCAGTAACATGAATAACAAAGCATAATGGTTCCTTTAGTAAATTGTGAAAAGGAATTTTATAGACTGATAAAATTCTGCATGTGAAAGTAAGTGAATTCGTAAAAGTAACGACTGTATTAATCCCACCGACATTAAATCTCACAAGCAGTTTACTGCCCTTAGTAGCCAAAGCGCTATCTCAAAATTTTCGTAAATTCTGTTTTTGTTAGTTTTCGTCGGAAAGCTTGAAACTTTCAGCATCGGACAGGTTCGTCGAAAAATTTGTAACTGTATTGAAACAATGAAAAGAAAAACACTATCGTAATTAATTATTGTATAAATGCGAAATTAATTCTGTTAATTTATTCCAAAAGTATGCAAAACAGATTTGAACGCAATTTAACATAGACATAGACCTGAAAAAAGACTTAAAATATTATTTATCAACATTTCATGTTGGCAAAACCGCAAGCAAAAGTTGTATTTTAATAGGTGATAATTTTTTTTTTTGCTACAAAATCCCTGTTTTCTATAAACTCACTTTGACTGAGTTATGGCTTTTTGGCTTCTGAGGGCAGTGTAAACCTGTCCCACATTTATTACAAGTATCTTAGCACCTTTCATTTCTTGTCATCACATAAGCATGGCTTTCAATTATAGAGACAGACTGCGAGACAAATCGTGACACAAGTGTCCCAGACATCGCAATTTATGTCCGCACCTAAACATAACCGGGGCCTTTCTACGAATATGATTTCCGAAACTGTTAGAACAAACATTTCGAGTTTACACCGGAATTGGTCTTGTCTTGCACTTTCCTGGTCTTAAATGTACGCGTTACAAAATATATTTATGAGTTACATTTATCGAGATACTAGTGGCTGTGGGGAAAGCTGACAGGTGGCAACCCTGAGTTGGCTGTAAATCGCGACCGCGTCGACGGATTATCTTTCGCCAAACAGGAGATAAGGTGATGGATGCCTTACATTGTAGGCCGAGTGGGAAACACATTGAGGGTTGAGGAACGTAGGAAATGTAGGCCCGTGAACTGAATATTTTTAGACTTTTATCAGTTGTGTAGGTCAGAAGCGAATTAGAGTTTTAACATGAAAATATTATTGTTAAGGTTTTGGTAAGCTAATGGACATAGACATTAAGAGTACCTAAAACTGTTATTTTTTATTAAAGGTGGGAAATCATCTCCTGCTCTGGGGTGATGCACACCTATATTCGTTCTTTACCTAGCGTTCCAGGTCCCTAGGTTTTCCTTTCACTCTAATTTTTTCTGGTAATTACAAAGTTAAAAATATACCATGGGCGTCAACAAAATTTTTGACAAAATTTCTTTCTTTTTCTCACATTCATCTGAAATGTTAATTCTAATTACTACTTAGTTTTCTTAATTTTATTGCTAGACAAATCGCTAACATGTTTCGTTAATTTACAATTGACAAGGTATGCGAGTCCAAGTGATATGTGATTATCGTTTCCGAATAAATTGATTAGCCCGAATGTATCGAAATTGTCTAATACTGAATACATAATGTATGAACGTCAAAGTAAAAGCTTAGAATTTTGTACAGCTAAGTAGTATTGCGTAATAGAAACATAATCGTAAAAATATAAAACCATTTTAAATACTTATTAAAAAAAATACTAAAAAATAAAAAGATTTTTTTTTTAACATAACCTACATTTCAGAAGTCAGTGTTAGATTCAGGACACAAAACCCGAAATATTGATAAAAAAATAAAAGTTAATTGTTTTTTATTTTTCAGTTCACATTGAAATATTAATATATAAAATTAATTGTATTTATCTGAACCAAATATATCTTATTCGCTATTCATTGCCGGCCGAATTTTTTTTCGAATCTGAATTTAAATATTTTGTTATATTTTTAGTATAAAAATGAATAAAGCAATGAGTAATGGATATTGTTTAACCATATAATAAATTGTTATCTATTTCAATAAAATTTAATTTATCAATTCAATTTGAGTCATCCACCTTTTATTAAGTACTTTTGATAGTGACAGCTGTTTGAAGCCTACGCACTGATTGTTATTTATTACGAAACATTCTTCTATGTCCCGCCATTGTCGTCGTTCGCAAATTTATGTGTTTCGACGATGAAACATGTTTTTTTTTTCAACGAAATTAGATGATCTAAGAGGTTTTTACACGTTGTGTATGCGTAAAATAAGTTTAACCTCGGTAGAGAACTGGGGTTGGCTAAAATTAATATGTGAACGTGTAATATTATATATATTTTTTAATAATATAAACTAGAGCTTGACCGTGATCCCACCTGATGGTAAACAATAAGAAATTATATTCAATTTGAGAAACATTGTTTTCTCAGCACAAGAAACAATCTCGTGTCTATACTTTCTATCTGATCGCTAAGCCTGCAAGTGCGTTCAGATGTTACATTTTGGCATAATACCTAAATAGAAAGAAATTAGTTTCATGGTCCATTAAAGAATTTTCTAATTTATTACATTTGTTTTAGATTTTATTTTCGTCAACTATAACGTGGGCAACGACCTTTATCCAAGGGCCTTTATCACTGTAATATTTTAGAATTTTCTAATTAATTATTTGTTTTATATTTTCTTTAGCCAACCATAATGTGGACAACGACCTTTATCCAAGGGCTTTTATTAGTGTGATATTTTCAAAATATAATATTTTATTATTCACTTCTGCGGTGGGCCTAATAAAATTGGCCCATCATTGTCAATTTAAATAAATTTGGACCACATGTAAAGATTATGTTAATGTTACAATAAAATACACCTGTTTTACTGTTTCTGTGATAAATGTATGCAAACTGTTTGACGAAGGTGATTAACACCCACGTGAGCATTAGAATTGAAGTAAGTTTCTTGTCAAGCCTATAGGTGAACAGTTGTTTGAACATTTCACTAAACTTTCGCTATTACAAAGTGAAAAATTTTTTTTTTCTTTTTTTTGCGCAACCTTCACACAACTAAATAAATATTCAATTTCGGATAAAGTTGCTTTTTAATCAGATTAAAAAAAAAAGTTAAAAAAACCGGACAAATGTTGAAATCGCGCACAAAGGGGTCCGTAGCAAAATACAGCAAAAAAAAATGACGTTGGTGGTTTGGGAGCCCCACTTAAATATTTATTTTATTCTGTTTTTAGTAATTTTTAATATAGCGGCTGTAGAAATACATCATCTGTGAAAATTTCAACTGTCTAGCTATCACGCTTTATTTGATACAACCTAGTGACAGACAGACGGACCGCGGAATTTTAACAAAAGGGTCCTATTTCTACCCTTTCGTTAAGGAACCCTAAAAATTAGTCAACTATCCCAATTGCCGTTCCGATTTAATCCAGCAAAAACAAATTCCCTGACGCATGGGATGACATCATGATATCGTAAGGTAGTTCAAATAAATGACACACTTAATCTTCATTCAGATTAGCCATGAAATTGAGAGACCTTGGTGTTTGCAATAAGTTGTTTGTAATTATTATTAATTAAATGAAGTTGTTCTAAATTTTGGTTGCTTTTTTGTTACAGGTAAGTACGGAAATTAAGGTGTTTTGGAGTTTTGTAAGTAAAAAATAACTTTTTTCTGTTAACATCGCAATTTCAAGTTCAGAAGGGTTTTAACTTATTACAGATAGATAGATCTTTAGTGTACTCCATAAATAAAATAAAGTACTATAGGAACTTTAAATTAATAGTGTCTCACAATGGCGGTCTTATCGCTAAAAGCTTTTTTTTATTATGTTGATGAAGAAGCAAGACTATCACATGTTTTATGAACTTCTATATATATACACCGCTAAATTTTAATCGTTTTAATCCCGTGGAGGGTCGATCCGGTACATGATACACTATCGTTTATTAGTATCTTTAAGAAAACGTCAGCTAAGCGAGACCTGTAATAAATAGTCGGCGTTGCGTACAAAGTACCTACAGGTCATTGAACTCGCTCAGCTGACTTTTTCTTAAAGAAATTAATTTCGTACATGCGTAAATTAATACGAGTTTTGAAAAAGAGGTACTTTATTTTTTAATTTTATTTTTACAAATTGATAGTGTTTCATGTACCGGACCGACCCTCCACGGGATTAAAACGATTAAAATTTAACGGTGTTTAAAGAATTTAAAAAAGGAAAACTGACTGACTAAGAAGGGATTTTTTTTAATTCACTCCCTGGGATGAAACGGGGCTTTCTCCATCCAAACGTTGGACAGGATTGTGTGAAGAATCCTATATTCACGGAAGCGAAACCGCTGATAGAAGGCATATAATCATAAGCTACTAAAAAGAAAACAATTTAAAGTTATGATCACGAAAAAGACTAATTTCTTCCGTCATTTTTTCAACAGCCAAATCTGTCTTCAAACATGACAAGACGAACTCAAATTGTAAAGACGGCAATAATATCGTGTGTCGCAACCCGACCCGCCAAGTCTGTCGGCCGTCTGCAGCCGTGAACCGTGACAGTAGAGCCAACAATGTGACATTACAGCAACACCGTTATTTACCATGACACCTCCGATTGAAATTTGAGCTACTGATTGCAATGTTGTATGGAATTCTGCGTGAGTTTGTAAGTTCCGTGTTTGAACTTGCAGTTGAATATATGGCAGTGATAGGCTCATTGATTTTGATATGACATATATGGTGGTTTTAGACTAGGCATCTCGTTCTCATGGTTCCCAAAGATTCACAATCCCGCATCACAAAGGTGCAAGGTAGCTTGTTCAAATTCTTTGTTTTTTTTTATTGCTACCTGATTAGCTCCAATTAGGTTGTTTGCTCGTCTCGAGAGTTTCTCAAGTAGGTATAATTTGACCCTGATTATCCAATCTGGTAATCAGAGGCTAACAGACAAGAGCAGTGTTCGCCCAGTGAGCTCCAACTTCTAAGCTGTAGATCGCATAATCAAACTCAGCCAGACGCATATCCTAGAACCAAAAAATTTAAGACATGTGACCTCTATCAATCCGCACTAGGGCCGCGTGGTAGACTACGGCCCATTACCTCTTCTGGAGAGGAGGCCTTAGTCTCAGCAGTGGGAACATTATGAAGCTGATTTCATTTGCAATTTAGCTTCACCTTTTTTGGAGTGACCGACATTAGACTATTCAAAAGTGCCTGCAAATGGTTTATTTGAAATAAATGCTTTGATTTTGTTTATGCTGTAAAGGGATTATTATAGCCTAAAATTTTTAATTAATTAAACCCCAAGCGAACGAATGCGTTCGCGCACCTATTGTCTTTCAATTGTGTCTGTAATTATCACAATTGAAAGGTTAAATCTCAGTGGATGGATTTGCCTTCTAATTGCCTTAGAATCTTTCATCTACCTTTCGCGTTCCAAAACTGTAGTATAATCTAGTCTCAAATGCTTCCTTACATGGTAATAAATTAAGTAAATCCGCTTCTAATTACTCAGACTTCCGATAACTCCTTAAATCAGTCGGCAATTACAAAAGGAAGACCAGAACAGTAGCCCCAGGGGTTTATTCAACTTGTACCATCTAATAGGCTGACGACACCACTATTTCCGTTGCGAAATTCAGCGATGTTCATCTATGCCGACGATAGGATGCGTGTTACCCTGAATGGGAAGTGAACTGCAGATAAATCTTAGAAGCTAATTTAGTAATCTGTTCACGTATCTCCCTTACATACATATATCAATGTTGGCGGACGTTGATTCAATTATAGAGATTCAGTGTAGAAAGGAGGAGATGAGCGGGTTTGTGGAATTATAAAAATATTGCTTTTTTTAAGTTGTTAGTACCACTAATGTTTCTTTATTCCTTAGATATATAATATGTAAGATTCTCAAAAAAACAAGAAAAGAGAGTGAAAAACTATTAATTTTAAGTATTCCCAGTTTAGTCAAAATGGAACTACATAAGACGCAGCGTTGGAAGGTCTAGTGACGGTCAAGAGAATCCAATGGATGCAAGACGCACAGTACCGGCCGTTGTGATCACAATTGGCTTATGTCCAATTATGGACGTCTTTCTTTTGAAATCATGTTGATTATGACTACTGAATCACCATCGTCAATATTTTCAAAAATATAGTTACACTACTTCTTAATGTTTTTTAGCGTATTGATTTTCCCTTCATTAAATTAAGCACCAGCTTGATAACATTCTGACAATTTACTTTTCAAACACCATAGAACTTTATCCATGCTTAACAATTCAAAATTCAAATCTTCAAACCGCCATTCTCTCCCAACATGGCACCTTTCCTCGTATGTTGCGTGGGCGCAGCTTCCTGCGCACTGACAGTTGACAGTGCTCTGAGGCACCCGCCACCGGTGCAGCCGCTGCTAATACAGTGGTCCCTACTCCTATAATAGGGATGTTCGAACAAGATGTAGAGGAGTTATTCTGCGTATGAAATAAATCGACAGAGTAATTGATGATGAGGAAGAGAATGATACAGATGTCGTAGATGAAGATAGATACGAGAGTAAAGACGAAATATGGTTTTGAATTGTATGAGATTGACATGATATCTAGAATGAAATCTGACCAATATTCATAACCAATCATCAAATTTTAAAAATATGTGTTGTTTGAAACCTTGTTATTAGCAGAAACGGGGCCCTATACTCTGTTTAAAGTACGTGATTGCTCTTCAATCTAGCAACCACATTCTCAGGGCAATTCAGACACAAGTGAAAAGGCAACATATGAATAGTGCGTCTTGTTCAACACCTAAATCTGCTTGCCCATAATAAATAGCTCTATATTTTTATCATACGCAGAATAAAAGTAATGAACGCCAAGGAATAAATTATGTCTTATACTAATAATTAAGCTAGTCCTAACCGAAAAAGCATATTACAAGGTTAAAGACTATGTCGAGGACACGCTTGTTTGGCAATGACTACCTCTGCACATGTGGCCCCCTGGTAAATCATCAATATTTTGTCTATTAACTGCTCCACCTTTGTTTTAATAATTATATACAAATTTTTTTTTCTCTGACACATTGCTTTTGCAATATTTTTATTTTTATTTCAACTGTCATAAATTTGTTAGTAATTTATTTTGTTAATATTTTATTGATAGTTGTAATTATTATATTATTCCTGTTTTTTTTTTTTTATATATAGCCTCTTTTTGTATTGTAAATGTGAGAACACTGTATACTCCACGAACTCTTAGACTACTTCCTATTACTACTTACTTTGTTTTTTACTGAGAAAATTTTGATTGTGCTTTTGTGTACAATATTTGACTGGTCTACACTATTCTTACATAACATTTATCAATATTGTAAAACAACCACTTTTTTAAAAGAGTAACCATGGAGTTTCTTGCCGGTTCTTCTCCATAGGAAACGACCAATTTGGAACCGTGCACTAACTTCTGACGTTTTATAAGTGCCCATGTAGGCCTATGTGAAATAAAAATATTTTTGATTTTTGATTTTTTTTAGTGTTTTATATTTGCCTTCAAATGGAAGCTACTTAAAACAACCAAAAAATAGAAAAGGCTTTTTTAATTTTTTTGATAATATATGGAAAAAATAAGCTTATCGTCTACAAAACGAAATAAAGATATCTTAAAAGTTTGTATAGTAAATAACCGAACGCCTTTTGCGATTTCTTAAGTATTTATTTTGTTTAGAAATATGGCGAAAAGTAATTTAACTCTAGATATGAAAATCAATAGCTTTAACATTTTTGGGCACTGGATATACTGTAGGCGGTATAGTTATCACAAAATAAATATTTGTAGGCAAATATATAGTCTAGACATAGACCGGATATGGCTAATCGCTTTTGAAAGCATACTACTATGCCTTATGTGCAAAAAAGTATTGCAGACATCTTTGGACATATCCACTTAGTCCCTTTTCTCTGCTGTGATCGTGTGGATTCGTAATTTTCTTTGTATAAAATATGCACAGGAATTCTCTGCATGTTCACTGTATTTTTTTTTATATAAATAGGCTCGCGTTTGACTACTATATCACCTTATGGTTAGCGATGATATGGCCAACTCACTCTTAACTTAAATACTTCTAGATTATAATTATTAGGAAACACAGACTAATTAGAGATATTTATAACAGAATATAACTACATTATACATTTATAAACCACTAAACTAATAAATAACTTAATAGTATGTACAAACGCGTGTAAATTAGATATCAACAATTTAACCACATCGCTGTCAACGGTAAAATTGGCCAGAACGCTGGCAGCATTGCCATGGTGTATAGCAACGCTGACTCGTTGGCCAAATCACGCAAAGATTCGACTAGTTGTTTGTGGAACTACATGATAACCACGCGAACTCTATGATCCAAGTGTTTTGACCTCAAAGGGATCAAACTCATAAATATAAAAATATAATATCCTTTATGATTGTTATAGCGTAAGAGGGAAAAGCAACTTTCAGCGTCTAAAACCCACTCGCAGTGATCAATAATTCATTTTTAAACCTGCGTGACATTATTATCTTCATTTATCAAATCAATGATCATCTATCAAATACTATTTATATTAGTCTTAAGAGTACAGATATCTCAAAACAGCCCCCAGACAGGTCCGATTGAGACGCAGATAGCGGCTCTTTGTGTGGGCGATTTTTGCACCAGCCCAGTCTTTCCTGTACTTAATTGTTCCAGTCTTGTTATGAAGATATTACGGAACGGTAAGGGCTGCCCACGTTAAAATACCTGTTCTATTTGATTCTTGATTGTAATTGTAACAAGACAATGATTAATATTGTTTGTGTTCGTTAAGTATTGCTTAATTCCTATCGGGAGAACGTTAAGTAGGTGTCTTTGAAAGGTTTAAATGAACGAAGCCCACACAATCGCTTATATTCCTGTATTTCCAAAAATAGATTCCTTTATATTAGTCAATATCTCTCTTATTGAACTTTCCATATTACTAGCCAGACGTGTATTAATTTCGTAAAAATTTATACCACTAAGGGTGAGTTGCACCATTTAACTATAACCAAACCTTGACCAGCCATGAAACGGCCGCCTATTGGTCAATTCGACGATTTGACAACTGTTAACGCTTTGTTATCATTATAGTTAAATGGTGCAACTCACCCTTAATATACGCAGTAAAATTTTAGGACTTCATTTGGTTTTTTTTTAAGTTTGTGGTTAAATTCATTGATCATTTCATTATCAGTGGTGTTCCGGCCTTGACCAATATTATAAAAGCCTATATTATTCAACTTCCAATTTTACTTCGTGCATGTTTTTATATTTGTTTTTCTAAGGTTCTCTGTATTTTGTCTATATTCTCTACTATCTTCGATTTAAGATCGCGTGCTACTGAAGATAACACAAATACTTGAGAGGCAACCAAATCACAGTTTACCGTCAGTTTCCAATGATTTATAACTATACACTAGTTTCAGACGACCCACATATTTTGCAATATTTGCTCAGAAACCACAGAGTATCTCTGTATTGTTATTATAAGTTATTGTAGTAACTTCTGAAATATTTGCGATTTCATTGCAACCACAATGTATATATATTGTTTAATCATTTTTTGGGTGAAAATCTGCGATATCTATAAATTCCGCTCATATAAATATTCTAGACGAGGTCATGGTATACTCAATCCTGTTAAACAGAAACAAAAAAAACATATGCCATTAAGTCTGAAGCTATAAAAAAACATTAGCATTTTTTTTTTGTCTAGCCAAACATTTCATCAGTTTTGCACTTAACC
Source organism: Mythimna albipuncta (assembly GCA_929112965.1). Classification (NCBI taxonomy): domain Eukaryota; kingdom Metazoa; phylum Arthropoda; class Insecta; order Lepidoptera; family Noctuidae; genus Mythimna; species Mythimna albipuncta. Next base: position 16,514,131 of record OV815979.1, on the reverse strand, counting down.
TGTTCGCCTTGGTGACAACACACACTTTTGTGTTTTGTATACACAACTGCGTACGCCTTCACAGTACACTGTTCGTATTGTGATGCGCGTACGCACGAGCACGGCTGTTTGTCCACATGTTTCCTGTTCATAAATGTGAGTTTGGTAATATTTTGCTATTACATATTCGTGTTAACCAGTTTTCTTTGCGGCATTCTTTTGATAAAGATAAAAAAAATATTTGTAAAAATAAACAAAAACAGCTTGTAATATGCTTTGAGTTTTACTTTATTTTAGTTCCGGCCTAATAGTGATTTGACCCTCCTGTCGGTTGATGTGGTTACTGGTCATTTACACAATACCAATTGAGCCAATGAGCAGTCTGCGGAATTTTTCGAAACAGTCCTGGAATGCAATGGGCAACTGAAGGAACATAGGTGGGTTTAGTCAATAAAAAAAAAAACTAACACTACCTCTCGCTGCACCTAGAGTAGAAGAATATGTTTGATTATTTTTTTAGCTGTAGAATCTTAAATTAATAAAATGTCAAAACAGACCTAACCAACGCAAACGAAGCTATGACATAACAGAAGTAATTCTAGTGATAAGGTCGCATTTGACTTCGTAAACCCAATTATAGCATTATCATTAACCAGTAAAATTGAAGCAACACTAGACTTCCGCAATCATCCTTAATCCATCTGCACGAAACTGTTGGACAACTTTAAATTCATCACAGGTTTCGTCAGACATTATCTTTCACATCTAGATTCCCTCTGCCAATACAAACCAGGAACAGACCTCATAATACAAACGTTTGACAGCATCAGTTATCTCATACATGATGTTTATAACGGTGTCCAAGGCCACAGTTACAGCCTTGACATACAGACAGTCAAGGGAGAAAATGTTGAGGCAGTACTGGGCATGATGTCGATAAAACGAGGCAACGAAATACGCGGGATACGAGTTGAAACAGACTGTAGAGATGTGTTAGAATTTGGAGAAGAAGATGTTTGCAATATTGACAACGATATATGTCCTGGATAGACAGAAGTTGATAGGATTGATAGAGTGAATAAAAAATACCAGGTATTTTGGCATAACAATGAACAAATCATAGGAATATCTGCACTAGACTTCGAGCCAGTTGACTCTTTAGTTAAATAGTCTATAAGCATCAAACCAATACTTACAGACTGAGTTAGATATACTAGTAACCTTAAATCAAGTTAATTGATAATGAATATTGTTAGGCTTTTTTGTAAAAGTAAGAAACAATCGTAACCTAACTGGGCATGGGAATGAACCGTAATCCACCACGTACGCCATTTGCAGGTTGGTGGATGTCATATGTTTCGAATGCTTAGTTCTAGGACATTTTTCCAGTGATGTTTTCTTACATCGTTTTGAGATTAGTGATGACAATATAAATTACACAATGTAAAACGTATGTCTAGGTTTGAACCTGAAACACTTCCCTGTGCGGTTGCCACTAGGTAATTCTAATAGGTATTATCCAAATATATCCAGACTTGAGTTTGTTACAACAAATGAAAACAAAACCAGAATCCCAAAATCGCTGTCTTCAAAGCCACACGACCTAACAAAGTAATAAAGAGTCATATAACTTAAGATTTCTTGAAAACTTCACTGACAGACGTTATGTCAACGAACAAATGTGACATGTGTTTAATTATCTACGGTAACCGGTGACTTTGATATGGTAATGTTAGTAACGTTGATGATAATGTTAGTACCGTTGATGATAATGTTGGTGGCCGTGTTGGAATCGGTAATCTGATCACTCGATGTTTTAATAACGTTACCGTAAGATTCGTGGCTACTACGAATCAGATTGGGTATCTAGATTTTGTAGTGTAGTTTAAGTTACTGTCATTCTGGGATTCGGTCATGGAATCTGATTTTTGGGTTTTATATATTTTTTCTGTAAAAATACCTATTTTCTAAAGTGTTACGAGTATTTCAAGTTATGGTTATAGATGCAGATCGAAATTTTGTGCATGAAGTATTAGTAATGTCGATAGTTTTTGGCGTGATTTTTTTGAGTAAAGTTCAGTGACTGTTTTAATTGATTGTTGACATTGTGATGTAAAATTGCTGTAGTTTTGTATTTCAAGTTTTTACAACTAGAAAATATGTGGAATCACTGGCGCAAACAGGCGCGATATCGGCAAAATGCAACTGAAAAACTTATAGTACTAGTTACTTCAGCGAAGCTTGCTGAAAAGACAGATTTAATCTATTTGCTACAAAATACTGCAAAAACATTATAATCAGTTACATCTGCTTTTAATGAAGTAGCTGTATACTGTCTCTAAAATTAACATTAACTAAATGCAAAAAGGAAAATAATGTTATTTCTAGACTTAGAAGATTCTACGGGAACAATTAGACATTGAAATTGGAGAAAATGAAATCACCTTTTACAAATTTTTTTTGCCTGTGTCCAGCAATCGATATCTTTCTGTTAAAAAATATGTGTTGAATTTCATCTTTCTTATTAAATGGAGCATCATTCTCAACCCTGTGAATTAACAATAACCCACATATCAAGAGATACGTGGGTTATTGTTAATTCACATATACTTAACTATTTATTAATATTCTTAGTTTTTTTTACTTGTCTGCATTGTAAAGTCCTAATGAAGGGAGTTTTATGTTCAGTAACAAATATTTGTATGCGTCTGTTTGCATTGTCTCATCCGTCACGTCGTAGCTGAGCAAACAGTAGTCATTGTTGAGTAAAGGCTTGAAACACATTCCTGTGAGTCATCGCGAAACAATTTTGGATGCTAAGATGAATCAAGGGGTTATGAGGCCAGCTTTTTTTAGAGTTTTTAAATATTGCGTAATAGAATGACAGTGTTCATATGTTTAGAATTTATGGTCTTTTTTAAGGTCGGAAATCATCCAATGATTCAGACGTTTTATAAGTGCCCATCTAGGCCTATGTGAAAAAAATAAAATTTTCTCATAGGCCTAGATGAGCACTTAAAAAAATGTTTTTTTTTAATTTTTTTTTTAAATCATAGCCCTGTTACTTTAGAAAACCGTTTCCACACGTCACGTCAAAAGTGAAGTCTTAAGACAACGGACACGAGATCTTTCGCAAAGGTTGTAATGGTGGAGGTTGTCAGTACCCTGCTGTCTTAAGTAAGTCCTCTGTTTAATATACTGTTTGTGTTACTTGTAATGGCTGTACAAGAGATAGGAGATCAGCGATAGTGTTTGACCGAACGAAACTACTTGTATAGTTTTAGTTTTCGCTTTGTTACGTTTCATTATGTAGATAGGTAACCATCTATGGACAGACCTCAGTAAACGTTGGTTATCCTTGAAGATCGTCGATCTTGAAGAGAGAGAGAATAAAAATTCCCTGCCGGAATCTGTGTTTCCTGATAGCTACAACTTAGGAGTCTTTAAGTCGAGAGTGAATAGGTTTCTTCTAGACAAGCGTGCTTCATCGTCAACCACATCATCGCTTACCATCCAGGTGAGATGGTGGTCAAACGCAAGGCTATCAATAATAATAATAAAAAAAAATGTTCTGTGACTGAATGTTTATTTAAGTGAGTTTATTAGCCTTAAAAATTGTATCAATGGTCTGCAGTATAATCAATTATAGCCCGATAGCACTAAGTTCTCAAATCTTTATCGCTAATATAGAAATACTGTTCATGTTCAAAATCTAGATACTAGACTACTAATATTAGACTGCCAGTACTAGACTACTATTATTAACTATTGTTAGTACAATCGATTTACTATCGAATTTTAATTAGTTAGGTTTATTTTGTTTTTGTACGATATTTTGTACTAAACAATCATTACATGACACTGTCTACATTCTTATTCTGTTATTTACATTTATACAGTTTCCTCTTCCATCGGATTTGAAAAATTCCTAACTTACTAATGAAACCCTACGCTAGATACAACTAACTAAAATATGACGTCAAAAAACTCTTCCACATCGCTGTTATGGTAATGTGGCTAACTTGCTTGATTAGAAATGACTTTTGATAAGAAAATTCTTACTGCATGCGATTTTTGGGAAAAAAAACCTAAAAAAAAGTCTGTTCTTACATAAACTATAAATTTTGTAACAACAAGCACATTTTTTAAAAGAGTAACCATGGAGTTTCTTGCCGGTTCTTCTGCATAGAAAATGACCAATTTGGAACCGTGCACTAGCTTCTGACGTTTTATAAGTGCCCATGTGGGCCTATGCAAAATAAAAAATTTTGACTTTAACTTTGAAAAGAAAAATTAAAATTATTGCCTTAACTACCCTACTGAAAAAACTGTTTTGTCTTTTAACTTGCGCCATACATTAAGTCGTCTATTTTGTATGTATTGTCCAATAGTCAATGGATGCTTGCGTCAGGGTTTCGTAAAATCTTGCTTAAAAGTGATCATATTTATTTACATTGCATCCTTGATAAAGCGTTGCAATCTTTTAATGGACGCGGCAGTAAAATAATTACGCTTTAGATTTTGGTACAAAAAAAGTATTCACCTACTTAAATATAATAATAACTTTCACACTTCGGTTGGCCTTCCACAGTCATATTAAGAAACATTTAAATCACTTGCTGATTTTTACTTTTACTAATATGACCGCGTACCGGAAGACGCAGCCTTGGAAGGCCTCCTACAAGGTGGACAAGGTGGTGAAGGTTGTGGATATCCGATGGATGCGAGACGCACAGGATCGTTCATCGTGGCAACACTTGGGGGACGCCTATGTCCAACAGTGGACGTCTATCGGCTGAAACGATGAATATGTATTTAGATATGTATTTTTTTACTTTTCTACTTTTATGCAGGCGAAGCTGCTAGCAGTTTTTAGGTGGGGAAATCATCCAATAACATCACCCGCACTTGGGCAGAGCGGGAGGGCGTGTCAGACTTTTACTAACTAAAAAGCAAAAAGAAAAGAAGATAAAAAGAGGAAGAAGTAGAAGATATCGCTTTCAGCGATAAGACCGCCATAATTGTACCCACAAATTGAAGTTTTTGTATAAGCTGTATTACTTATGGTGTACAATAAAGTGTATTCTATTCTATTCTTGTTCCTTCTTTGCCTTCGTCCCAAGGCCTAGTTTTCCTTTCTGAAACCAAACATTGGCCCAGTAGGCTTTGGACTCTCCTGGGCCCCTGCGGTTTGCTGACATTTCTTTGAGGCGCGCATGGAACAGTACATTGTGTGTATCTGTGTGCCAAATTAAATATTTTTCTTTCTTTCTTTTTTTTTTTTTTTTTTCTTTCTTTACGTGCCGTGGAAAATTTGAGTCTTGTATAGGCTAGAAGTCTTAAAAGCTATAAACCAAAGCTATTAAGTAGCAGTACTACCAACATTTAAACCATCAATTACAGTACCGTTTACCTCTTAAGCATTAGCAAGTTACGCAACATAACAATTAAAATTACAATTAAATTGAACACATAGACTTAATTATAAGTAACTTTAACCAATTATAATTCACTAATTGCTACAGTAATTTATCGTACAACGTAACGGTGTTGGAATTATCGTCAATTATAAATGTAGCGATATTTTGATCTGTGCATGACTTAACTGATGAAAAAACCAGCCAAGTGTGAGTCGGACTCGCGCTCTGAGGGTTTCGTACAAACTTACCTGTATAGATAGTTGAATTCCCGCATGGAGTCTCGAATATTTATCCGAAATGCAATTTATTTATGTTACCTGACAAAAATTTTACTATTTTCAAATTTATTCCTGTACTAGTGCCATATGACCTTGCTTTATGCCTTCCAGGTTCTGGGACAATAACAAGTACCCCATGGATTTAGATTTCCTTGCGAGTGTCGTACCTTTAATGCGATATAAACGTCCGTATTTTTTTTTCACGGCTTTAAGGGACCGCAGACCTGAATATATGATTTTAATTTTAACTCGATACCTCCACGCGTTCCTGAGATAAAGGGTCTTTACAGATAGTCAGACAGACGGAAACAAAGTGATCTTGTAAGGGTTCAGTTTTTTACTCTTGAGTTACGGAACCCTAAAAATGGAGGAGGTTCCTAAGCCGACATGTTTTTTGTTGTCAAAGTTCAAGAAGATTATATGGTGTATTGGTATGTTAATGATGGTTATTACAGTGTAAACGTTTCTATGTCGAAGCGAATTAGATGCCTTTGTTTGAGACAGAAGGAAATTGTAATTGGATATTAACGTCCGTTTTTTTTTTTCACGGCTTTAAGGGACCGCAGACCTGAATATATGATTTTAATTTTAACTCGATACCTCCATGCGTTCCTGAGATAAAGGGTCTTTACAGATAGTCAGACAGACGGAAACAAAGTGATCTTGTAAGGGTTCAGTTTTTTACTCTTGAGTTACGGAACCCTAAAAATGGAGGAGGTTCCTAAGCCGACATGTTTTTTGTTGTCAAAGTTCAAGAAGATTATATGGTGTATTGGTATGTTAATGATGGTTATTACAGTGTAAACGTTTCTATGTCGAAGCGAATTAGATGCCTTTGTTTGAGACAGAAGGAAATTGTAATTGGCTTTTATAATGTTATCAATCTGCGCACGATTTGCTTTGAGGGCGGATTGACCAGTATTCTTTTATAATATAACTATTATTATATCTATCATGTACCTGCTTTCCCACTACTGGGCCAAAACCTGGACCACTTGCCAATTCCTAAGGTAGTCATTTAAATCGAATCTCCACGAAAGATATGGCGGGACGTCGGCCTGCCGATTAATTTGGTCTTTAGCTAGACGATTTGGCGTAAGAATACTGCCAATTCATTTATTAAACTATCTTTTATCTGTTTTTAAGGTTTCCGGAACCGTAAATTCGCCAAAAACACCCATATACGATGTTTTTTTCCGTTTGTCCGTCTGTCTATACGTCTATCCATCTTTCTAGTGCACTAAGTGGACCCAGTGTGTCACACTAGATTTCACTTGTCGCCGTATTTAAGATTCTAGCTAGGAGGTTTCCTTGCGATATTTTCTTTCACCGTTTTGAGAGCAGTGATGATGAAAACAATTACACAAAATAAAGCACCTGCACAGGTTTGAACCCACGACGTACAATTCATAAGTCGAAGCCATTACCACTAGGCCACAAGTACCTACTTTAAAATACTTCTATAGTATACTTAATTTCCGCTTAGATGATAATGCTAATTAAATCAAATTAATTGACACAAATAAACCTAGTCCCTTCCCCATTATACTTGAGTTAGAGTTATAGATGACAACAGGATGGCCGCCATTTGAATTTATGATATCAAAATGGTTGACATTATAACCAGTAGAGACGTTCCTAGCAAAGCAATCAAACCATAGATGAAACGTTTCATCCTAAATAAGGACTAAAGATTAAAGAGTGTGACTTAAGGCACTTAATGCTGCCGGCGCGGGTTCCCCATTTTCTTTGCGAAGTATTGATTGATTTACATATACTTTATATATTCTGAAGAACATTTAACTTTTTTGTATAAGCATATTCCAAAAGATCAAAGCCGTTTGAATGGAGTAGAGAAAAATATCATGTTAATTCTTTTTTTTTTTTTGGCTTGAGTATTATAGGTGCCAGATAACTGTGGAATAAAGTACATTGACCTTTTCCTCATATCTCTGCGTAGGTACCGGAAACCAAACAATGAATAGCATAATATATAAAAATTACTAGATCATGTAAAGGATCACGATACATGTCGATTCAAGACAGGTCTGCGTCTTTATTTCTGTTTTTGAAATTAAGAAATGTAGGGGGGTCAATGACCGTTATTCCACGTTTATCTGGCCCCTACCTTAGTCATACGAAAAAATCATATGTTGATAATGTTGTTTTTTTTTTTTCAAATCTTTTAATCCAGCTGTTACCAAAGAGTAGGTTTCAAAAAGTCACTGATTTATGGCTAAATGGGAGCAAGGGCCTTAAAAGCCCCCAACAATATCCCAAATTAGTTGAAAAAACGCAGGCAGGGCGGGGCGCTCAGACTAATGAATGATGATAAATGGTATAAATAAGATGTCAGTTGTTATCGCAGACGCAATCTTCAGATATCTACTGAACTCATCTCGTTTGTTCCTTGTACGTAAAAAATTTGTTGGGTCCAAAAAAAAAAAAATTGAAACAAGAATTTTGATAGATAGGCTGATATTGATATATGTTTTAATAGACATAATATAAAGATTTTTAAAAAGATATTTAAGTATGGGAAAAATTACAGTAATCTACAATATTTTTTATTTACATTTTTTTTCTTATCGGATATAACTGGCAATTTACTTGTGTTTGACATACTATAGTGCTCAAAGTGTCCTTAAATCTGCTCTGGTATCTGATCTAAATGGAGATTAACCAACTACGCAGGAGATATTATAGGGCAAAAGTGTGGCACACCAGTACTACAAGGAGATCAAGCTCAAAAAATTGATGCATTAATGCCTTGATCACATGTATCGAGTATAAGAGCGAGACAGTAAAACGTTGCTCGGCCAAGACAGTGATGTAGGTAAGTGAGTTGTAGAGATAAGCGCTCGGCCTAGCACTCGGCGCTTTGTTTACACGTACCGAGTATTCAGCCGAGAGCACTGTATCGTCCGTTTACTCGGTACGTGTGATCAAGGCATAAGTGCTCCGAGTAAGATACGTACCGAGTAATCGGTCGAGAGCACTGTCTCGCCCGTTTAATCGGTACGTGTAAGATGTAAATTTTGGACTCAACTGAGTAGAACATACAGATTTTGCATGTACTGGGAACAGGCCTCATACACGCCGAGATTGCGGCTACACCTCACACGCGGGCGGGAAGCGGGAGGAACAAAAGGATATATTTTATTAAGATTACAAGACAGGCCCCGATGCTATCGTTAATCGTATGTTATTAGCAGACAAATATTATTCGATTATCTCGATCATTTTTAAAGGTCCATTTTATATTTTTAAGGATGTTAAATGAGGTGTTTTTGTCTACCTGTACGAGTATCACGGGGAATTTCTGAAAGAAAACCTCAGTAAAAGTCAGACATGCCTCACGCTCCATTTTATAGCAGGAAAAGTCATTAGATGAATTCCTACCTCAAAAAAAAAAAAAAAAAAAACAATAAAAGCTAATGAAGTATTTATCTGTAATATTATAAAGAGGAATGATATGTATTTTTTTTGTTTGTAAAGAATAAACTCAAAAGTTACTGGACCGTTTTTAAAAACTCTTCCACCCGCAGAATGCTACTTAATCACTGAGTGATACAGGTAGATATATACATTTTCTACTTTCACCTACTAAAAAAATTTAATTATTTTTACATTAGCTTTTGCCCGCGTTCATAAAATACAGCTTAAGTCTCTCAAAAATAAAACAGCTTTCTATCGGTGAAAAAAAATTAGCATTCGGACCAGTACTTTCAGAGACAACATACAAACAAAAAAAAAAACAAAAAAAACTTTACCTCTTTATTATATTAGTGTAGATGTAAATTAACAATACACCAAAATTCAAATTGATCACAGCAGAAAGCAACTACCCTGCAACTGGATTAAAAAAAACAATGACACAAAAATAACTCATTCAAATTCAGTATCGAGCGATAAACCAATCGATAAAATTGACTAAAAATACTTTACGGCTGCATAGCAAACTGCAGGTAAGTATGAAAAGCAAATATTTGAGAATTAGCGACGTTCCACATACTAACAAACGTTGGGTTCAACGTACTCGTTGCATAAGCAATGTGCGTCAAAAGTCGATCAAGGTGATACGTCATGCTGGTGCCATATGCATATGATGATATGGATACAGCAACAGAAATACAAAAAATCTGGTTGGTAGAAATAATTTTTGAGTATCAATTAACGCTAGTACGGTTTTGCGTCACCAGAATATGGTAGCCAAAATACTTTGAAGACACATGTGTGGAGCTATGGAGTGAAATTCCCTGTTAGAGTCTGTGTTTCTTGATAACTATAATCTGTGGGTTTCTAAGTCAAGGGTGCATAGGTTACTTCAAAGCAAGCGTGCTGCACCGTCGACCGCATCATTGCTTTTTAAAAATACGAGAACTTTAAAAAGGATAACTCTAAAATTACGCTTTGTGAAAATAACTTAATAATATTTACTTGTATCATATTTACTGAAAAAAAAAATAAAGCTTACCAACGTTATTAAGATAATTTTGTGATGTGAATGCAGAGATGGCTACCTTTTAATCAATTCCATTAGTTTTACGTTTATTGCAAAGTAATCTCGTATAAAACGGTGCACTTAAAATATCGTTATAAATGTAAAATTTCCCGCCAGCCCTTGGCTTACTTTGTATGCAATTATTACAACAAATTATTAAAATACATACTTCAATTATTAAGAACTTTTAATATTAAAAACCAACCTTTTAAATCATTGACCAATCGCGTGCCCTGCATTCGTAAACTAAACTGGTATAGGTAACTCAAAATATTTTTTTTAATGAACTTACACGATAAAAAAGCTCCAATTATCCTAATGCCCATACGTTTTAGCTCATTAGATATCTAAAAGCCGTAAAAAATTTAACATCGCCCCTTTCTAAGGGATTAAACAAATATATTACCCTAATGCATCGGAACGAAGGTACCAACGTATTAATCAAAATTCCTATTGATTTATCGGTTTTTCGTTTAATAATCCTTTATCACGCGATGGGGTGAACAATATTGAATGAATTTCGGTAAATTGGTAGCTTTTTGTTATTCTTTTACGGTTTTTTTTTATATTTTTTTTAAGCCTTCTGTTCCGCTTTGTGTATTTAATTAAGTCTTATGACGTTTTAATTTTAAAATTTATTCTGACCCTGCTAACGCAGTGGGGTGCACAAAAATTAAGTTAGAGCTTTCGTATTATTGTGTTTCAAATATCAGCGTCTTATTTTAGGCTAAAAATATGGTGAACAGGTGTCAATAAAGTATCTTTTGCAAGAAAAATTAAGTCTACAATATTATTTTCTTAAAATACTTGTGATCAACAACCCAAAAAAGCTGAGTAGCTTGCCGTCCGGCCGTCCGGTGACCGTACGGACCGAGCCGGAGTCATCGACGACTAGTGTTATACGCGGACTTCAAGGAGATGTCAGCAAAACCGTAGGGGCCCAGCAGGTCTAAAGCCTATTGGAGCCATGGGTACGCTTCTGAAAGGAAAACCTGGGGATCAAACAAGGAACATAGGCTTTAGTCAGTAAAAGTCTATCACGTCCTCCCACTCCGCTCTAGAGTGGGAGAATTCATTAGATAATTTCCCCTCCTAAAAAAAACTTAAGCAATAATTAAATCTAAAATAAAGTGTTGAAAATAATTATCATCATATCTTAATAGTAACAAATTAACTTTTGTAAAAAATGAATGCCGCTCATCAATGTCTATTCGCATTTGTGCAGAATTATCACGTTCTGAAATTATTGTGCAAAAACTATTCAAATACTTTTTGCTACTGACTATTAGCCGTTTTTTGTTCAAATCACGCACTCCGATGATTTACTCAACATATTTTTTCTTTTATTTCATTAACTTTACTTGTTAAAAGTCTTAATTTTATTCATAGTCCACGGCGTTTTTAGGACGTCTTTCTCCATAGAGGTCTACGCTTTGGACTTTGCAATTAGTTTCCTCTTTCTAACTGACTGACTCGTTGACTATTCAATATTTCCCATTGATGGTTTATTGGAAATATTTTTTGAAGTTTGAGTTTGATTAAGAAACGCCACTGGATTGTCGATATCCTCTAAACCTTATATTCCAACATTCGAAAGAGTGAACGTGGACTAAGAACACAAAAAAAAAGTCTACATGCGCTGGGTGTCTTACGTCCAGCAAATGCTGAGGTGGTCACCCTTTCGGTGCGGGCACGCTCGGCGTGCTTTGTACTTTTATTTAGTTTGTGTATAAATGTAACCGTTGTGCTGTGTCTGTACCGAATAAAAGTTTTTCTATTCTATTCTATTCTATTCACTTATAAAACGGCAGAAGCTTAGAGCACGGTTCCTATTGATCATTTCCTTTGGAGTAGAACAGGAAAGAAGCTACGTGGTAACTCTTTTAGAATTTAATTAATTAAAAAAAGCAACGAATGTGTTATCGTACTCCGATTGATTTGCACTTCGACAGCTCGTCTATCATAAAATCAATAAGTAGACACACAGCTTTTACTAAAAGAAACCAAACCGTCTTCAAAGCCAAGACGGCATCCCCCTACAGAAAACTTAACAAATACAGTAAACATCTTCCCTAAAATTACTCGAATAACTTCGTATATCAACATCAAGACCCTAACATTCAATAACACTGATTGGTTCATTTCGTTCACGTATCTCACGATAATACGAGCTTGTTGAATGGGCAATACCATTGCTCGAAACGATATTACTTTTATGATGATTACGTATAAAAATATAGCATATAAACTTTCAATAAACAGTCACGATGACAAGACATAGTCGACATTTGTAATTCGATCGACGATTTATTGTGAAAGCGTGGTACATCACTACTGAAGTTGTGACTTTAAGTGTCAATATTTCTGTGTTTATTGAAATATTTTTAATTGATTTCTATATTAGTCTGTTCTTGAATGAAAATGGAGGAGTTGATGAGGATAATCAACGGCTAGAAGTGGGTTAATGTGGTATTTGTGAAATAAAAATGTTTTGTTTATTGTAAATAAGTGAAATCAGAGAATTCGAATGCATGAGATATACACTTTTGATTTGATGCGGTACTTTTGAACAAGAAAGGTATTAAAATACAGTACCTGCAGTAATTTGCAGTTTGTATAGGCATAAAAGAAAAGTGGCCTTATTCGATACCATTCAGTAACGTTTATACAGTTTTACTAACTACCGCATAATTCACAAAAGAATTTCAAACCTCATTTCCTCACAGGGCTGGTTCCTGGTGGCTCGAGAAAAGAATACCTGAAAAAAATTGGGGGAGACCTTTGCTTAGTATAGTAGTGGGAAAGTACAGACTAAAAAAAATCAAATTAGTCGCAATATTTACAGAAAATATTACACGTATTATATCAGTTCTGCCAACCCCAGTAGACTACAAACAGTTCACTAAATCTTTCACGACAAGTTCCGCATGCATCCTCATATATTAATAATGCCGTTTTGTTCTACGCAAACGCATGAAGATTGATGAATGCGCCCACGACGCTAAACTAACGCCTTTTATGTGTATACTCGCCGTTTTCCTGGACCAAACTGTAGCCCTTATTGGTGGTGATGGTATTTTTAGACACAGACTATTGTGTTGTAAGAGAAGACAAAGTAATATTTGGCCACAAAAACATATTTGTGAAAAGTTCAAGATGAATTGGATTGACAGGTGAGACTAAAATGTCACGTAGTCAATCACACTAATATTATAAAGGCAAAAGCCTAATATAAATTAGATTGACAGGTAAGACTGAATTGTAACTTAGTCAATCATTCTAAATATTATAAAGGCGTATGTCCAAGATGAATTGGTTTGACCGGAGAGATTGAAATGTTACGTAGTCAATCACAGTAATATTATAAAGGTAAAAGTCCAAGATGAACTGGATTGACAGGTGAGACTGAAACGTCACGCCCCTGATAGTTAAAAAGACGTATCTAACAAAAAGTAAAAACGGAGAAAAAAATATTTTAATGAATGAAACGGGACATTATATGCTGTCTTTGAGTAAATTTAAATAGTTACATATTAAAAGTTGAAAATAAAGCCGAATATAATGAGCTTTAACTTGAATAATATGAAACTCAAATCAATTCTGGAAAAAATGTTAGATGCGTTTTTTTTTACTAACGGGGGCAGACGTAGTTAATCCCACTAAAATTATAAAGGCGAAAGTCCAAGATGAATTGGATTGACAGGTGAGACTAAATTGTCACGTGGTCAATCACTCTAATATAATAGATATTTTATTACTTAGTTACGCTGGGAGCTGATCTCAAATATCAAATATCTTCTAACATCGTTATCGCTGATTGAAAGTCATTTTGTCTAGAACTCAAGAGCTTTTAAAAAGTATGGTTTAAAAAAGGATGATTGGAAAAATACTGTTGCTTGAAAACACGCTCAATGTAAACATATCCTTGACTGAAGTGTTTTTACTTTGATGCTATACAAACAAATCGTAAACACTGTATTCAAGAGGGTTGGCTTTTTTAAAAGCGTTATTTATGAAGTATCATTCAATAATTGTGTAATTTATCCTTAGACTTAACCGAAGTCGGTTTGGCAACTAAAGAAATCAAAGAAAAACACACAAACAAAACAAACTTGAAAACACGGCGAAATCGTGATTTTCTTTCTCTTAATCACGAAAACTTCATTCATGAAAGTTTGTAAATTGATTTCGGTTCCAAAAAAAGAACTTCGAATGTTTGTATGTCAATGTAAACGGAAGCCAATACTCGTAACCAATATCCATTCACACAACGCTGCCATATCCTCAACTTCAGACAAAGGAAAGAAAACAAACTGTTCCGGAATCCCGTGCGCAAACGCAACGTTTAAGGGTTAGCTCACACCGAGACGTGACGATACTTCAATAGACTATTCGTTTCGCGACTTGCATAGCGAAACTGCGAAGTGTAGTCAAAATCGCAAGACGCAGTAGATACAAAGCTGCGGCGCTCAAGGTACAATGCGATGCAGCGCTGGGCCATTACTTTCTTTTGTATTATTTCTCATTGATAAATGAGAAATGATAAATGAAGATTTGGATAAAATTTCTATTTTCACTTGGTTGTAACCGCAGGCTAAGAGTGCCATTTTTGAATTGCTATCTTAAAAACACTTCGCAGCGAAACACAACGTCCATCACTTTTTGTGTATTAATTGTTCATAGATTATAGTTATTTTTTTTTTAAATGTATTAATATATTATTTTGCAAGATAATTATTATTTGTGTATTTTATGTTTAGGCCTTAGTTGCTTGATAACAAAAAATATTAATTATTTAAAAAGTGTCGCGTTGCATCATGGTGTGTCCAAGCCCTAAGTGTAACCATACTTGTCGGCACTGCAATATTTGCATTTTATTTTCGATATTTATTTTACATGCATCATCTACCACCTGTTCAACCGAATGATTAACCACTTGGGTTTCCTAGAGAAATTGTGTGTTTACAGTGTGTCAACAGGTTGTAAATATTGTGTCTAACTGCGCTCCGTTTATTTTTGCTATACCCCGATTGATTGGAGTCAACGACCCGTTATTTTGAGTTGAACCAATTTAGATGTTGGGTAATAATTACGTAATTTGCGTACGAGGTAAGTAATGGGTTTAGTTTTATTGTAGTAATTTAGTTCGAGCTATTGTTTCTTTTTTTTTCTGCCAGTTAAGTGATTGTTTGATTTTGTTTAATTCTTTATATCTGTTTTGGGCATAATATACGTGGTCTAAAAGCTCAAATGAGATTGGTCGCTTCACGTCAGCCAAGTAAAGTGACCTCTGGACAAGAGTCGCCACGTAGTGGATTTCAAAAGAGATGGTGAGAGAATGGGTTCGAGACAGCACCGCAGAAGAAAATTTAGAAGGACTTAGGGGCGGCTTTTGTCTAGCATTGTGACAGTAATGGCTCAGGAGAAAAACTGTTATATAAGTGTGTGTCTACACGATACTCAATACCTTAAATGATCTCAGTGTCTACTATGAGTTTGTTTTAACGTTAGAGCGTCGGAATCGGAACGCCGAACGTCTTAAACGTGTCGATCACACGTTTAAGCCGTACGGAGTTCCAATTGGCCCCCCGCAAGATCTTAACCAATCATAGAGCCAAACTTGGCAAACGTTTCGATCGTGTTAACGTGAAAATAACTCGCACTAAGCGCACTGCATACAATCGCATATACGATTGTTTGTTTCAATGTATTTAATACAAAAAGTCACAAAAAAGCTATCAGAGTGCCTGCTTTCCATTGTTCCATTTTATGCCTCACTAAAAGATAATAGTTTAAAGGAACTTTCCATTATCTTGTTGTTAGGCCGCAAAAATAGACCGAAAGGGTACGTTATCAAATTTTTCCCCTCATTAAACGGTTTATAGTCACTTATCGCTTTTCTCATAGCAATAAAATAGAGATGAGGAACACCTCGATAAACACAACATTAAAATTGTCGAGCAACATCCTTTATTTCGGTCCTCGTAAACTTTTTAATACCCTCAAAGCTGGCTATGGAAGGCCCGCTTTAAACATAAAACTTAAAAAAAAAAATATTAAAAAATGACATTTTTTAGGGTTTAAAATATATTTTTCAAATGCTTAGTTTTACATGGATTAATTGTGAGACATGCATTAAGAAAGAAATAAATAATATGTATTTTCTTTTTAATAAACTTCCTTTTCTTTCTTTATTTATTTATTTATATCGAGTTGGTTTCCGCAACTCTACGTCTAAAGCAATTATTTTACTTATGAGTTGGATGAATGTTTTATTCGATCCAGCTCCTCAAAGAAGGCCAGCACTTTGGTGTTGGACCAAGCCCAAGTCGTCGACGGCGCGTAGTGTTCCCGCGCGCCTCAAGGAGTTGTCAGCAACAGCAGGGGCCCAGCCGGGTCGAAGCCTACTGGGGCCAGGGTTATCCGAAAGGGCGCTCGAGCCCCGGTATGAAGGCTAGAAGGAACGGGGTGGGTCTTTTAGTCAGTAAGAGTCTGACACTACCTCCCGCTCCGCCCAAGGGCGGGGATGTTAATGCATGATTTTTTCCCACCATAAAAAAAAAAGCACTTTGGTGTTCTCATCCTCCATTCCAGACTGCAGAGTGGACTATCTGTAACTTCAATGACTGAGCGGTGCTTATTAAATTAAGCGTGCTCATTGCTTGTGCTTCTGAGTGACTACACTCTTGCCAGAGTGTTTGTGGTCATCACTGTGAATCACGATAAGTGATCATCTTTGTAATGCAGCATCTCATTGCTGACCTACCATGTAGCCTGGTGCCCTCAACTTTGCACTACACTTTTTTTATGGTGGGAAAAAATCATCCAATGACAACCCCCGCTCTTGGGCGGAGCGGGAGATAGTGTCAGACTCTTACTGACTAAAATACCCACCCCGTTCCTTCTAGCCTTCATACCGGGTGCCCTCAACTTTGAACTGCACTACGAGAAGCTCTATGGAGTCATTATTACAATGTGATACATGGCCGAAGAAGGTCAAAATGAGGGACAGCACTGTGGATAATAGGCGCTGTTTGTCTGGTACTGTGCTCATCGCTTATCATGATAATGGTCTAGTGTAATCTTAAAAAAAATTAGATGACCTGCAGGTAGTTTTCAGGTCTTTTGACACCGCGTAGGTATAAAACTGTTATTTGACAAATACTCTCTTGATATTTCAATATGTGCGAAAAAAAACGACTAATTTAAATTCAAATAATTTTTTTTAGACACCTGCCTGTCAAAGTATTATTGAAATGAGAACGCCGTCATGCGATTTTTTTTTCCATTGTCAGAGAATATTTTTTTACAAGCAACTAATCTACGTATTATTAGCCGATCAAGAGCCTAATTATGTATTTATTACGGCCTTTTGGCTACTTTTGATGAGGTATTATCTTTTTGTCGTTCGCAACTTGCGTAGGTAGAGGTATCGAAAAAACCTGTCTTTGCCTTTTATGCACAAATCAGCGAATTTACGATTAGGCTAACTGGTTTTCTTTTTAATTTTTTTATTAGTTTTTTTTTATTTGAATCATAAAAAGATTATTTGAATAAAAAAAAAAAAATTAGCACGTGCCTAGTGGTGCCAGGTCTTAAGCATATGGTATATTTAAATCTGATTTCTGCGTGTGTATTTAGTAGTTTTTATACAAAACGTTTTCCTATTGCCTTTATTATTGCCATTTAGAAAGCTATATTTTGTCTGTAAGGCCAAATATACATACCTACCTACATATTTACTTAATCAGCTTTATAATGTTTCCACAGCTGGGACTCGCCACTTCTTTCTAGGAGAATGAATGAGATGTAATACACCACACGGGCCCAGTATGGATTGGTAGATTTCACATGTTTTCTAATTTTCAGACTATTTTAGCCTTTTTCGATAAATGCGCTATCCGACAATAAAAAATAAATCAATTCAAAATCGTAGTTCCTAAGTTTAGCGCGTTTAAACTTCAGCTTTATAAAAATAGCTTTAGTTGAAATAAGTGGCATCTTTATGCTCTGTCTTTATTTGTTCTTTTTATTTTTAAGTATTTTTGTGTGTATAGGTACATAAATAAATAATTAGTAAAGATTTAAATAAAAATATCATATATAAAACACTCACTCGGGAATTCTGTTGGTAAAAAAAAATTAGGTAGTAATCGGATCAGTAATTTCAGATCAGATCAGAGATCAGATTACCTACTGCAAACAAAAAAAAACAAATTTTACCTCTTTATGATATTAGTGTAGTAATCCTTAATCGCACGATGAACAGCCTTCTTTATCCCACCATGTGATCAAAGCGAATCCAGGCAAAAATTTAGATTAGGCAGTAGTAAAAATTTTATGTACCGCATCATCTTTTGACTGCCCAAACCCGCCTAAACCCAGAGATAAATAGAGCAGTAAAGAGGTATCATTCTCCGACTGTCGGTATTTTTAATATCCTGTATTTGTTGATATTGTTTTAATAGTACATTAATTGGTTTTTTATGTTCTGTAATGTAGTGTTTAATGGGGTCGCAAAAAGGATGTTCGGAGATACTGGATAAGGCGAGATACAGTCCCTACTTTTACAACTTGTAATTGGAGTAATGAACACCTTTTTACATCAAAATAAGAGAATTAACCTTTTGAATGTTTTAAGTTACACAGTTTAACATAAGCAATTGTCTTTCTATTGTGTCTCTAATTACGGCATTCGATGAGTTAAGAAGACTACAGGAGCTAATAGCGAATTTTATAATGTGCAAAAGTATATGATCCGCTGTAGTAAATAGAATCAGAAAATATATATGCTATTCTTTAGGTTATATGCTAGATAGATAATGTTTTAAAAACATAATAGGTATAGCTAATTTAATACAATAGATAAGACAGCTCATTTTACACTTATTATTAACTAGCTTTTGCCCGCGGCTTCGATTGCGTACATAAAATATAGCCTATGTCACTCAGGAATAAAGCAGCTTTCTCTCGGTGAAAAAAATTTAGCAATCAGACCAGTACTTCTAGAGATTACCTCCTACAAACAAAAATCAAACTTTACCTTTACTTATTTTATTAGTATAGACTAGCTGTGCCCGCGACTTCGTTTGCGTGGACTATAGGATTTTGAATTTAATTTTTCTACATTAAAAGTAGCCAAGTTACTCCTTATCACATCAGCTATCTGCCAATAAAAGTCTCGTCAAAATCGATCCAGCCTTTTCAGAGATTAGCCGGAACAAACAGACAGACAGACAGAAAGACAAAAATTGTAAAAAAATATTTTGATGTATCCTTAGGCTTGTAGTAAAAAGCGGTTATTTCAATATAACAAACATACACTCCAATTTTATTTATATGTATTTTTATGCGGTGTACAATAATAAAGGATGATTTTTGTCCATACTTGTTTGGCAAAGCTAAAAAGTAATTCATATTTCCTACTAGCTTTTGCCCGCAGCTTCGCCCGTGTACATAAAATATAAGACTATATCACTCAGAAAAAAATTTAGCAATTATATCAGTACTTTCAGAGATTACCTCCTAAATAAAAAATAAAAAAATACTTTACCCCTTTATAATATTATAGTGTAGTTCGCGGGTTCGAATCCAGCCAGGCGCATTACTTTGTGTAATATTTCATCACCACTGCTCTGAAAATGATGAAAGAAAACATCGTGAGGAAACCGGCGGTCCTAGAACCAAAAATTCGAAGACACCAACCCCCACTGGACCCGCGTAGTGGACTACAGCCCATTCCCTGTCCTAGAGAGGCTGATGATGAATAGTGTAGATTGTTTAGGTCACGACGGGACTGACTTTCACTATGCATAAAAATCCCTAAAAACAAAGAAAAAAAATCACATACCTACTCACTAAATAAGTAGATACTTATCCACTCACCTACTCTTGACTAATAAACACGTATAAGATAAAAAAGGACAATATACATATTTTCTCATGTTTACAAGATACATTACAGTTTTACGACTTGTCACTGTGGTCTATTTTCATACTGCCAATGTTTTATGTTGGTTACTCATCTGCTACCATATTACTGCATTGGCGAAGAAGTAAATATTTATCAGTGCATTATAAGTGCGTTCTCTAGTGATGATGGGTACTTAAAAAGCACTAGCTTTGCTGTTAACCTTGCCGATTGGGTTATCTTTTTGGCATTAGCTGTTATTGTGTTGTTCGTACTGGAATAAGCGAAGGTCAGGTTTATTCTCATATTTAAAAACGATTAAAGCCATGAGTTGCTGCCGCGACAGGAGGGGGCCTGGGCGTCGGGAGTTGGACGACGAGCAATGGTTAGCCAGCCATCCAGCTGTCCGGTATGGACAAAACCTGAGTCGTCGACGGCGTTTAGTGTTCCACGCGTTCCTCTTAAAGATGTCTGCAACATTGTGGAGCCCAGGGCCTCAAGTCTGCTATTACAATAGTGTCAGAATGACGAATTTATAAAAATAGCAGACTTGGGGCCCTGTAGGATTGATGCCTGCTAGGGCCACGAGGGATTTCTGAAAAGAATGCCATGGTCATGGAACACAAAGAAGGACACAGGTTAGTTTTAGTCAGTAAAAGTAGCTCCCGCTCTAGGGTGGAGAGAGAGGGCGTCTTAGACTTAATTTTAGAATGAATTGGATGAATACAATTGGATAACATAAAAAAATTTATAGAATGCAAATTTTCCTATAGAATACAGGAATTGCCTCTCAGGAAAATCAGTAATTTATTTTCTTCCTTAGTAGTTAGTGTTGAGGGTAAGAAATAATCAAATAATTTCTTCCGCTCTTGGTGAAGCGAGAGGAAGTGTCGGACTTTTACTGACTAAAACCAACTTTGCCGTTTTCGTTCAAAGGCCTGCAACTCCTTGAAACAATCCTGCAGCCCTAAATTGATATCCTAACAGAAGCCGAAAGTATCTTTTTCAAAAAATAAATAACCTGTGAACCCAAAAACTGTCGATATCTTAGCGAATTCACATAAAAATCCAAAGCGAATTATTCGTAATAAAAATCGAATCAAACAAGCAATTTAAATTAAAGTTAAAATACTTTACCAGTTCTTCACTTATCAAAGTTCTTTTGTGATTACGAACCCATCTCAAGAAAGTGAGCCCAAAATATTTAATTACATGAGGCGGCTTACGACGCTTTGGAAAACGAGCGACAAAACTTTAGGTTTCGCGTGACACTTTTATTAGGGTTGTCACTTTGTTAAAAAATAATTTAGCTTTTTATACTATAGATAACCCCGTGTTTGAACTATCTCACCTAGTGGTAAGTCATGATGTGGTCGATAATAAAAACGCTTTGGGAAATCATCAAAAAAGTCCTTCCGCACAAGCTGTAGCGAGATCAGACTTTAACTTATTGAAACCCACCTGTGTTTTTCAGTTACTCTTTGGCTCTAAGACTGCGGTTGCCTTAGGGTAGACCATGTCCTAAATTAGGACCTACGACAATTTTTATCCATTGAATACGCTCCCTTGGGATGACTTTGAACTTTCAGTCGGACGAAACTGGCTTATTATAGAAAACTACAGTACAGCTAAAAAGCCTGTGTAACCTCAGTGCGTCCAATTTTTTTTCAGTTGGGTAATCATCATATGACTTCCCATGCTCTAAGGTGGAACCAGAAGACGTGTCAGACTTTTACTAATGAAACTCACCTGTGAGGGACACAGTTGCCCTTTGCCTTCTAGAACCACGGTGATTCTTTTATTCTTTTACTACCATCATCGTTTCTTAGTTAAACATTCTTTTAATTATTTGCATATCACACCTTCACAGCTATATCTCAAGAAAGTAATCGGAACCTTAAAAAAAGGCGGCATCACTTTTAAGAACTATTCCGAAAAAAAAGTTCTCAAAAGTGACACCCCTGTGTATAAACTAAGGCCGGCTGCAGACGGAGGTCCGTTCTTATCAGCCGCTACAACTTTAGGCTGTAAACCACTCACACTCCGCTTGGCAAACAAATTTCGTAATAATATATTATGTTAGGATGCTGTGGATGAGACTGGCAGAGAGGCGAACGGCAACGATACGACACAGAAAGAAAGAAAGAAAGAAAATTGCTTTTTGCGCTTGCATAAGCTTCATGCAGGCGTACACCAAGCGTATAATGAGGACTACACGTATATGAAGCTACGCGCCCGTAGACAATAGGTCTAACTCTTGCGCATGGAGAGTACATTTTTATTAGAAAAAAATATTAATACCTACGCTTTCGCTTGATCACTATATCACCTGATGGTAAGCGATGATGTGGTCGACGATGAAGCATGCTTACTTAAAAGTAGGTAACGTAATTCACTCTTGGCTTAAAAACGCCTAGGTTGTTGGGAATTCCATATCTTAGTTGTTCGCAAAATTATTATAATTTACTAGCTTCTGCCAGCGGCTTCGCTCGCGTGAAAATTGTGAATCTAAACCATTCCCAGATACCCTTGAACACACACAAAAAATTTCATCAAAATCGGTCCAGTCGTTTGAGAGAAGTTCAGTGACATACACACTCACAGAAGAATTATATATAATATATAAAGATTACAAATGCTATTATTATACAAATTCTGCCAAACTACAAAACAGTTTGTCGGCAGTTGTTCTCATTTCACATTTTTACAAATTTTGATAAGACGTGCTAATAAATTTATACTAACTTACTTTCTTAAACGATTTGGGCGTATGGGTGGGATATCCGCCAAGTATCGGTAGTGCATCGCTGTGCGCTTGTTGTTGATGAAGGAAACAACGAGGGCAAAGCAAGTTCCACTCAATAAAATTATAATTTAGTGTCTCAGTAGAAAGTAATTAGGAATATAACCATTTATAATTTCCAGTTTCAACTTGCAGTTTACTTAAGGTGTCATTTATATGCATTAAAATGTATAAACATGTAGAATCTTTTATACCGCGACGGAAATCACCGATATTAAAGAAAATTAACTTATCAATACACAGGAAATAAAAAGCAATGATTTCAAATTTGAAAACGTAAATACACACGAACGGAAGTTTTAAAGAAACCAAATACATAAGCTACCAATTACAAACACTTAAGTTCTACTTTAATGTTCGCAACTGTACTTGAGTACCAACAAAATTACTATTGAAGTACCCTTTAATATGTTCTACCAAATATTTTTCCACTTGAATTAAATTAGGTAAATTTTTTGTAACGGCACAAAATTCTAACTTAAAATCATAGCATTTATTTTAATTGACCCAGTATATACTATATATACGTCGAACTGTTAAGGGATATAGTTCATATGTTAGAGATGTAGAAAATTAGGCACCTTCATGATTCCATCGTCCTTTATAGTTACTCATAATATCGTAACATTATCAACCTCATAATATTTCCTCTGCCTAAACCCTCACTTAGGTCTCCTCTTTTGGAGAGAGAATGGTCCGAAACCCACCACGTGGGTCTAGCACGGGTTGGTAGATGTCACATATCTTCGTTTCTTTTTATTCTAGGATGCGTAGTTTCTTTACGATATTTGTCTTCACCTTTTTAAGAGCAGCAATGATGAGATAAATTACACAAAGTTTAGGCCCTGGGTTTAAATGCAACACCGTTACCACTGGGTCACCTTAACAATTCTTAGTCGGGGTCGTTGCAATTATATTATTGTTTATTGCATAATCTCTTTTATGAATCTATTCCTTCTGCCAGTTACTCTATTTACCTTTTAATTCTCGCCCTTGCATTATTTGTTCTCCCTATCCAATTTGTTCTTCACTTTTTCAGAACATACCTTCTTTTCCTCATTACCTGCAATTCAAGAATTCTTCTTGGGCATATCCACTCATTTCTTCAAAGTCCCCATTAACAAATCTGTTATCTTCCCCCTTCTCCCCTCCCTCTTCCTGTGGCTGCGCAAACGCACCGCATTCATTAGATACACATGTTACAGGTAGAAACACTGGATTATAAATCTTTGTTATTGATAACAATCGGTTTAGTTCTTTTATTGTTCTTGTCTAATTTTGGATTAGAATTCTCGTTTAGATTTGCGCTTTTTTATTATATCTGAAATACGAGTTAGCACTTTATTTTAGTTTTACGACTTTCAAAGGCTTTTTAAACCTGCATAAATTTTTATTTAAATTTTATGTGAGTATATTAAAAAAAAAGATTTAATAAACCCAGTTAATCTACACTTCTACACTTATCTACATTAATATTATAAAGACGTAAAGTTTGTTTTTTTTTTGTAGGAGGTAATCTCTGAAAGTACCTGGACTGGACCGGTAGCAAAAATTTTTTCACTGATAGAAAGCTGCTTTATTCCTGAAGGGCATAGGCAAAGTTGCGGCCAAAATCTACACGTCAGAATTATCAAATAGTCAATCAAATCATCTTTGTCAAATAAACAATTTACAAGTACTTTTGAATTGTCAAGTAATTAGAATAATGTTGCTAATTGCACAGTCCAAAGCGTAGATCCCTGTGCAAAAGAATGTACAAGGAACTCCATGGCCACACTTTTTGAATTTATCTTCTAAACTAAGATGAAGAAGATCCGAGAAAAGACTAAACGGTATTTCATTCTTTATTTAGAAATTCTTCTGTCTACTCAAATTGATAAAAGAATTTCGTATATTTTATTATAGGATCGGACATATTATGGCAATATTTTCTCAATGGATTATGTGTGCCATACATTGTAATTTGTAGCACGTTTGTTTAGCAACACAAACGGTCTGTTGTCGGATTTGTTTTAAAACTCTTATTTATTGGGACCAGTCAGAATTATTAGTTCTAAATCCCAAACATGTCGTAACTCTTGTTCTGCGTTATTTTTAAATTTAAAGGTTTCCTCTGACACTAATATCTAAACGTGCTACAAATAATGTGAAAAGTTTAATTTTTTTTTTAAATATTAATATCAATCATAAATTCAATTACCAATTTCATTTAATACTACAGTAGTATTTTTGTCGTATGCCATTAAGACCTACAAGTACGTGACTATAAACTTCATACGAAGGCATACCTATGCAAAATGTTCCCTTGGGGTAATTTTGTAATGTCACGTGGGCAAAACTGCTGGCAGAAGATGGTTTTCCATGCAGTAAGCATAATTCCACTAAATAGACTCTTTCAACTACAAACTGATAGCTACAAAGACAACTCCTCAAAATACCATCATTTATGAAATACCTTTAATAATTCTAAAAATCATTCCATCCGTCACCCACGCCTTTAAAGGCACCTCCTTTCTTTAACATACCTACCATTGACGCCAGTACCTTTGAAGATCCTTCCTCAGGTGGGTACATACCGGGTGGCCCCTGCTAAACAGTAATACGACATTAACCCAACTTTACGACAGAACCATAACTCACCCCAGATTGTGATGCTACTAATAAATACAAATATTTTCTTGTTATTTGATTTAATAGGGTGATCTCTGAACGTAAGGATGGTGTGGATACGACTTGCTACGGATATATCGAGGGGACTCTTTTTTGTATTAAGTACTATTTTCGAAAGAATTCTGTCAATCCTGTTTACAACAGATATGATTTAGGTAACATCTAAGTCTAGTTGCCTCCCACATGATGGACCGATGACCTGGTGATGGTCGCAGGAATTCAATGGATGCGAGTCGCACAAAACCGTTCGTAGTGGCAACGCTTGGACTCCTCCAAGCGTCCATTGATGACCATTGAAAAACGTTCATTGTTGTCATAGGCCTATCCCCGTCTAACAATGGACGTCTTTTGACTGAAATGATGATTATGATGAACATTTCGGTTTGGAGGCGATCAAGTTCAGTGTCATCCAACATATGTCATTATGTTGGAAGACCCACACCTGATTCAAAATTCGATGGTCCGAGTGCTCACAAAATGTATGAAAACCTTTCTACTCGCTTTGTTGACACTTCGAGTGACCCAAGGACTGGCTATTACTTTGGACAGAGGATAAGCAATGCCATACAGTGTGGCATTGCCGCCAATCTTTTACACATACTAGTCAACAGCGGCAGCGATGCGGATGAGTTTTTCGACGCCATATTTTAGTTTTATTTTTTTATGTTAGTGTATTTAATTATAGTTGTTGAGTGTATACCTAATCCAAAAATTTTATGATACTAAAAACATGAGTGGGTCAAATTACTTGACGTTTCTGTTTTGACAAGTAATACCGTCATAAACTTATTTTTTTTTTATCAACTGCCGCAGAGGTAGTTTATTTTAATTACTGAAGATGACATTTATGGGGATAATATTTTTGAATTAGACATCGGAATCAAAACAAACATTTTATTACGATTTTAAATTATGCAAATATATTTATTAATCGTTCCACATTAATATTACGACCAATTAGGGGGCTTCTTGCCAAATGGGTAGGCATTTTATTTACTGTGTTTTGAGTATTTTTTAATTCATTAAACCCCAAGCGAACGCCGGCGTTCGCGCACCTATTGTCTTTCAATTGTGTCTGTCATTATCAAGATTGAAAGGTTAAAAGCCATTATTATACTATTAAAATGTGTCGTTAAAAGTCTTCAAAGCGCCATAAAATAAGTTGTTAATTAGTTATGCTTATTGCTTAACCTTTCAATAACTTTTATGTCAATGTTATCCTTTAACTGCTCGCGTCGGATTTTTCCGACGAGTATTGTCATGTTCGCCAGGGTCGTGTATTTGCGACTGCGTACTCCATCTCGTTTAGCTCTTCAATCCTCATAGGTGACAGGAGAGCTGACGATATGGAGTATTTGGTCGTGGATTTGCGACCGCGGAAGAAAAGCGATAGTGTTTGTCGGATATATCCGACATAGGTGATCAAAAGATTAATATATTCGGTTTCGGTAACATCTAATGAGCGAAAACTTTACGAAGATTCGCTAAAGAAATAAAAATAGTATTAAAATCACAATTTTGCTCTCGAAAGTGTTATTTCTTAATCATCGTAGATAGGTAGTAATTAAACCATTAGTAGATGACACTTTAGATTCCTTTAATATTTTTAATAGAATATTAAAACAACCGATTTATATTGTAAAGTTTATGAATGTGTGTATGTTTGTTACTTCTGAACGCTGGGCACGTGGATTAAATGGTTTTATTCCGGGAATATGGTACCTTGGGATAATTTTCTACGTTTTCGCGAGTGAACGGTCTGGAGCAGGAGTTAATAAGATGCGGTCACCTTTTTGTGCGAAGCAGTAATGCAAGCGATGCCTCAATAGTGAGGGAACGGACATCCTCATGCCATGGCTACCGCTCCAAGTGACGCCCCGGGCATCGGGAGTTGCAGGGCGGTTTTCGGCAACCATAAGCGCGGGCTTGAGGATAACGAGCAACGGGTAGTTCGGCGTCCGCTCGTCCAGTAAAGGCCGAGCCGGTCGTCGACGGCACGTAGTGATGGCCGATGTCCACTAGGGCCACGAGGAGTTTCTGAAAAGGAAACCCGTGGTCCTAGAACACAAAGGGTAACGGAACAGGTATGGTTTTTGTCTTTAAAAGTCTGACACGCTTCACCCAACGAAGTCATCGGATTTTTTCTTACCTAAAAAAAGAGGCAGGCGAAACGCGACAACGCAACACCTATTTTATAAGTCAGTTCCATCATCGGACCACAAGGCGTTGCGCCACCGGTACATAGTGGACATCCCACCTATACGTACAAAGCGTTTTGGGAGTACATTATGCGTACAGCTAAGGAATGGAATTCCCTGCCGGAGTCTGTGTTTCCTGATAGATATAACCTATGGGTCTTTAAATCAAGAGTGAATAGATTTCTTGTAGGCAAGCGTGCTTCATCGTCGGCCACATCATCGCTTACCATCAGGTGAGATTGTGGTCTAACGCGAGACTATCCATTATAAAAAAAAAGACGGATGGCACTCGGGGACTGCCGCGGTAAAGCTATTGCATAGCATTTTTATCAACTTATGCAATTATAATTATTTATTTATGCAGTATTTCTTTTTCCTGTTTTTTTTTCTTTGATATTAATTGAAGTTACACTTTCACACATTGAATTGAATTTTGATTGATTGTTCACTCATTTGTTTTCTTATCGGTCACCACGCTCAAAAAACATATGAGTGGGGGTTGTTAGGTTATTTTCGTTACGGAATTTGTGGATTCGGTCTCCACGCTCAAGGCCCGCGATAGAAGCTTTGCAATAGCTTAAAAAAAATATATATGAAAATCAAAAACAACTCCCTAAACACAAAACCACGTCCCAGTTATTCCAACCTTCTGCTTCATAAGTAGAAAATTAAAATCAGTTTATGTTTGTTTACGAGGAGCCGCTTCACCGTTAGGGCGGGTGCACACAAATAACTTACTAATCGATATTGGAATCAATGCGTGCCACGCCCGCTTACCATGCTTAGGGTGTTCTCAGACTACGGGATTATGTGAAAGAGGTTTTTTTTCCATAACTTTCACACAACGCCATCTAGTGCCAATTAAACAGAGTTTGTGCTATAAGTACTAGACAACTGATTAACATACCTATACTAGGTTTAACTTTATCTAAAAGCTTGCTTAGTTGGGTTGGGTTCGATTCCCACCCAGGACAAATGTTTATGTGATGAGCATGATCATTCTCTCCACCATCAAAATCTAAATAAATAATATGCAACACTAATTATGTCAACTTGTAGTACTGACTATTAGAAAAGTCCCTCTACCCTGAGCAAAAGAAGTTATTAAGGCCCTAGCTCCCGAGCAGTGCCATAAAACAGTAACTTTTTTTTTTCTTTGTCTGGGTGTAATTTATCTATAATATGTATGTATTTAGAAATATATAAGTATGTTTATCAGTTGTCTGATACCCATTACACAAGCTCTGCTTAGCTTGGGACTAGACGGCGTTGTGTGAAAGTTGTGGAATATTATTATTATTAAAAAAAAAAACTGACAAACAAGATTTTTTTTCAGGAAACTAAAACAAAATCATCCTCTCCATACAAACTGTCCAATTAAGTTTATAATTTTGTATAGGAAGGTCGATTTTTTTTTCGTTTTCTGAAAAGGAATCCGATGGATGCAAGACACGCAGGACTGTTCGTTGTGGTGACACTTGGGGGAGGCCTATGTCCAACAGTGGATGTCTTTCGGCTGAAATGATGATGATGATGATGTTAATAATTAGAAAATTGTTGACTCTAAAAAATCCTGGTAATAATATATTTGTATTTTGTAGCCCGCGTGATGGATTACGGCTCATTCCCTCTCCTAGAAAGAAGACCGAGTCCCAATAAACCTATGATATATCTCGTTATACTCAAAATATAGTATGTTATAGTAACAAGGTATACATTCGAACAGCATTCGTTTACGATAAACATAGTTGTGAAAGTGAAACTGACTCTTACTTGCGTTTGCGCATACGATTAGCACATAGGTAGGTAGTTTATGCTGTTGTCTTTACATTTCCTACATCTGATCCTGTGTAAACTAATCTAAAAAAAATCTGCAGAAGAAACTAAAATTGGCTTATCTTTATAGTAAAAAAAAATTAGCTAACTAAATTTTTCTTTCATCATCATCATCATTTTAGCCGAAAGACGTCCAAAACTGGATAAAGGCCTTCCTCAAGTGTTGTCACAATGACCAGTCTTGTGCATCTCACATTCATAATTTTTTCTTTACTTGTAACAAATCGTCCTAGCCGAATCACAAAAACAATATCTTATACTATAAGTATTCCACCGTAGGCGTGGGCTTGCGGACGAAGAGCAATGGCTAGCTTGCCTTCCAGCCGTCCGGTCACGAGTCGTCGATAGCGCGTAATGTTTCACTCAAGAAGATGTTAGCAAAACCGTAGGGATCTAGCAGGGCCAAACTAGTTTTGGCCCTGCTGGATCGTTGACTAGTAAGTCAAGGAAACGCTATGCAAAGAAGGAATATTCCTTCTTTGCCCAGAAGTGGTTTTAGTCAGTAAAAGTCTGACAGGCCCGCTCCGCCCTATAGCGGGAGAAGTCATCTTAATTCATTAAACCCCAAGCGAACGCCAGCGTCCGTTATCTCATTGTCTTTCTATTGTGTCTCAAATTCGGTATTAGAAAGGTTAAAAAAAAACAAGTCTTATTAAGTCAAAAAAGTGTTTTTTTTTTACATCATACTGTATGTAATCCGAACGCCTTTTATGTGATCAAGAAAACAAACGGCCTGTAACTAAAACAAATAGTTAACGTGTGTTAAGTTTATTGTTATTAGACTGCGCGCGCCCAGGTTCGACGCCTGCGCAGGTGAAATAAGTCAAATGTTTTACATGTAAGTAACTGCAGTAGGAACAAATAAGTAACTTTGTTTTGGTTTAACATCAAACGATTTTTTTTCTTTGAAGGGCTTGGGTCTTCCGATGGGAAATCTTTTTTTTTTTTGAAAGTGTAAGAAAAAGATTGCAGAAAATTTACTAGGATTGAGGAACGTAAAGTACTAAACTATTTTCATTTTAAAAATTACAACACCTTATTTGTCTTTTGATAAAATATCTAAAGGATCTACTTACACTTCTACGCTAATATATCTCTATGATGCAAACAATGCGCATCATGGTGCGTAGAGTAGCGTAGAGTAGCGTAGAGTAGCGTACGCATTGTGTCATGTGTTGTGACATGTCCAGGAGTACTGCCTTCTGGATCAAGCCCTTGAATCAACTGCCGAACGAAAGCCTCCTTAAGTGTTAAGCCATTGACCGTCACGACCATCGGTACAATGAGATGTGTCCGCTTCCCAAATGTCGACAACCTCGCAAGCCAAATTTTAGCAAAAAATCCACCGCACTTATTCATAAAATTTATTAGTTATTAAAAAATATCAAAAGGCAATATCACTCAAATCAGTTAACAAACCTAGCAATAGAATTCGTTTTGAACAGAATAAAACAGTTTATAGATATACAGAGGTCTATATAATTACAAAACTAAATCAAACTGCGAGTCTGTGACCCAGAAACGTAAATCTTGCTCGCGAAGATTCTGTACTTTATCTTAACTACAAAGTAATAATATTTGCTAGCCAATATCATGAGTATTCATTACAAAACCTTGGGCAATTATTATTATAACTAATATACGAAGCTTAGAACATAGATCAGGCACACGAGCCATAAACTATGCTTAAACTTCATACATATTCAAGTAGAAAATTAATGTGCGAATGTATATGGAAAATCTATTGTCTTGTGGCTAAATATTATTTTCTTCAGCAATAATTTATCTAACAGGTATAAATATGATCGAAAAGCTAAGAAAACTAAACCCAATATCAAAGATGATGTCACACGTAGCGGGCAACTAATAAATCTCTTATAACATGATAGTAATTCTATACATAAAGCTCTTAAACACACGGAGATGCAACCAGCATATCCGACAGATGACTTAATAAGGCCTAATAAAATTATACCGACGCACGAAAAGCAAACACTGGCGAGAGCGAAAGTCCAAGACCCCACAATTTTCTGTTTCAAAATTTGATAACTTCATCTCACATAATAATAGTGTAGGAAAAATAACGACCACCAATCACATGCGTCAGTTTTAACCGCCCGCGTTTGAATTTCGAATGCTACACTCAAATGAAGACCGACCTCCGACGACGGTAGACGTGTGTTTAGTTAGTAATTTGATGATAATTTGCAAAATGAGATCGTGTGCGGTAATTTTTTTGCTGAATTTTCATATTAAAATGTCGCTGAACTTTGGGGGTGAAAGTACTTCAGCGGGTAATTGAATATTTTATCAGGCGTAGGTAATAGGCTTGTTGAGGGTTCATGAATATAAATAAGTGTTGTTTCCAGGGTTTTTGGCTTACTGTCTCTGATTTTCATTGCGGTTCAAAACTGCCTGTTGGTCGTTCAACTTTCGCTTTTACAGCGTTCTTTCAGTTTTATAGCTGAGGTAGGCATTATTATTGTTGTTTTTACCTCCATTAAAATTTTAACTATAACGTGGTCTTTGAACTTTGTTTCTGTTACGTTTCATATTTTTGTGGTATTTCTTTTGCTGTAAATCCTTTCGGTGTTTTATGGCACACTAATTAGTCGGGCACAATTTATGTGGATATTAATTATGTGAAATCAGAGCGAGTCAGTTTAATGCGAATTTTATTGGTGTCCAACAATGCGTGACTGTTTTGTAATGAAATATTATGTAGAGCCTATAAAAGGGACAAGCATGCTTGCCGTTGGGTATTATTTATAATTAAATTAATTTAGCTTAAGAAACATGTTCTCAAGTCGAAAAAAAAATGTAAGGTATGGAAAGAACCTGGATCTCACGTCACAGGGAATCCTAGTGTGAGTTCCAGGAAACAAACTTATATAAATGTATCTTCTGTAATAATAAATTATTCTTATTCTTAATTAGTAAGGATACATCTCAGAATCGGAATATCTGTCTGATCTTGACTGTCCTCCTGACTGGAATCCTAACTTACCTCCTATAAAAAGTGGATCTAATTCACATAATTATGTACATGTACATACCTTCCCTTTCGTGAAATACAGGAGTTAATGAAATCCAGGTGTTAATCAGTTGACAGCATGACTTTCAATTTCTCGTGCCCAAAAGTGCCAATATATATATTTTTTTCCATTTTAAACAAATTTAAAACAACTTCATAAATTTGCAAGTCTCCGGTTGATTTATGTGTGTTTGTGGCCAAGTCTGAAGGTTGAATGACATTATTACGACAGATCGCTTGCCACCAACGGCATTTAGCAAGGTAATGGATGGCAATAAAAATAAATGGATTAAGTAACTTTATTTATTTTTGGTTTTGTATGTGTCATATCTTCTTTGCTTAGGGCACGTAGGATTGTTATATCTTTTCTATTTACAGACAATGTGACTACTGACTTTTTCTGGTTTCAAAACCAGAAAAAATCTTCGTCAATATTTATTCTAGATGAAAAAGACTAAAATTTACAAAAAAAAAATGGAATTTCTTAAATTTTATCTACTTGCTTAAACAGACGAATGCAAATTGATAATAAAAATCAAGATGCAGAACTAATTATAATTATATATATATTCTCGGTTACTTATAAATTAGGTTACTTTGAACCAAAATCCGACTTCCAACAGAACTCTCTTCATTTCAAACGATACCAAATCGCCAAATGAAGACGTACAATACTAGTACCTACTGCAAATAATGATGTACAATGCTTTTCGGTTTCGTTTCTGATTTATTTTATCAAGTAAAGTAAAGCGAAGCTGGCAATGTACTTCTTAGTGGAAGATTTATCGTTATATCAAGTGCAATGTGGTAAGGTTAGGTTAATTGGTGTCAGAGGCCAAGTAATAATTCTAAGTGTAATAAACAAAGATGATGGCTGGTGTTTTGATTTGATATGCACCTCTGTTTCTTGATGTTTGCTTAGAGATGGCGCCATTTATTAAGTCATTATTCCTTCGTTGATAAGGCTGGTTTGGTTCATTTTTACGGCTCACTCTTCTTTAACTTGCAATTTTGGGCCAGTTTTAATAGCCCCGTGGAGCTTGTAGGTCGTAGATTCAAACTCAGCCGGGTGCTTCGTAAAGGATAACGTCGTAAGGAAACCGGCATGTCCTAGAATTAAAAAATCGAAACCGTGGTGGATTACGGTCTATTTCGTCTTTTAGAGAGGAGGCCTGAGTTTAAGCTATAAGAACATTAAAAAGTCGATTATGATGTTTTAATTTCAAAGGTAGCGATAGGCTTTTATTTTACTTCTAATTTAGATAATGTCACTCTTCCCTAATATGTTCTATCTATTCTCTTTGCATTAAAAACGCGAGATATGTTTGTAATCATAAATCATTCAAATGCTGCTTGTAAGTTTTACCCTTTGATAGTTATAAAAGTAGCTGTATCAAAATATACGCACTATTTTATTAAAAAATAACGCATGGCTACCAGGTAAAACATAGT
Source organism: Mythimna albipuncta (assembly GCA_929112965.1). Lineage (NCBI taxonomy): Eukaryota > Metazoa > Arthropoda > Insecta > Lepidoptera > Noctuidae > Mythimna > Mythimna albipuncta. The sequence continues at coordinate 16,480,047 of OV815979.1, read as the reverse complement.
GGTTTAGAAAATGCATCTTCTTTGCTTCATCTAGTGTTAGGTTACATCGCATGGTCTGTGACACAAGATGAAAGCTGCAGCGATTTAAAATTTATATATTTTTCCTTATTTCACGTTCAAAATATCTTTTACTTAAAAATGAACATCTGAAAATGTATGCTTCTGTTTTTTTTTTCATTTTCTCAAGCACTTTTACGTTTCTTCTTATCTTAATACGATAGAAACATGGCATGTTACCGTCATTTTGTCATTCCTAGTAAAGGGTTTTTAGTTGGATAATACTACAAAATATATTTGATCAGCTATAATGCTTCTGGCACAATGCACTCACTCTATATTCGAACCAACATTTATCATCCAATAACGAATATATTAGTCATCTAAATGCAAACAATACTTCTCTGCCTAGCTTCAAAGATCATGTTCTAAAATTGTTTGAAACGTTTCAATTCCTGTTACAGCATCCAAAACACGACTTTGTCTTTGGAATAGCAATATGCTTGCTTTGCTTACATTTCAGATGTCAATGTCATAGACTGGTTTGTTCGCATTATCATGCGGTTCTATTTCATGGCCACCATCGTCAATTAGTCTATCTAGATATACCTGCTGCTGTTGCATAGGCCTTCCCCGAACGTGATCCCAGTGAACAGTTTGTACCTCTCGCATCCAATGGACTCCGTTGAATGTTGATCGCCTGCATGTATAATAGAATAGAATAAACTTTATTGTACACCAAAATAGTAAAAATTTCGCAGAAACTTAAATCTATGGGTACAATGGCGGTCTAATCGCTGAAAGCGATACAAACCAGCTTAATACAAAATAGAGTAATTCCCTTTACCCTAGTTTCCTTGCCATTTAAAACTCGTATTCAATTATATATTTACCTCAGCACAATCATTACTGGAGATAACCTCACGCTCAATAACTCTATAACTATTTACGTTCCATTACGAGTATAAATTGAATTGTAACTTAATGTTACACTTGTCAATTGCTATCTAAGTTGCTATATATTTCACTTTATTGGCTTGGAACCGTTCGTGGGATATTAGAATCCAGAACTTATCATTTACTTGGAGAAACCAATATATATAACTGACAGTTTCTTTGCTAAATGGCTTCCGAAATGCTTCCGAAGTGTAGTTTGATATGCTACCGGATATAGGCATATTGAAAGACAAGATAAGGTCTTACGATAATATTTGTAGTGATAAGACATAGATACTGTTGCCCATAACTCTTGAGCACTTGAAGTAACCATGCAGTTCTGACTTTAGAACTTGTAAAGCTGAACAGTAAAAGGGAAACAGTAAAGAGAATACAAGGAAACTTATACTTTATTGAAATGAAAGTTCATTGTATATTTGCGGATGAAATCAGTGTTTTTGGTAGAAATAACTTGCATATTGAGCTCGCTTATCTTATTACTAAGCCCCATCCTAGACACATCACTGTAAAATAATACTGTCATGTGCGTAAACGCACGCAATCTTTGACACGATGCACGTGCATACTTGGACTTTACGACAACATGGTACTCGCAAATATAAGCTTTAGAACTAACAATGTTATCTATATATTTGTAAAATTCAACCGCTAAGCTTCAATTTGAAAGTACCTCATATGAAGCTCTTAGATTTTGTTTAGTTTGAGCTTTGAGAATTGATGTACGTAAATTGATAGACTATTTTCATCGAATTATCTCTAATTCTCCTAATACATATTTGGACATAAGATCTTCATTTTTTGCATCTAATCTATCCTTGCCACCATATGAAGTCTTCATCTTTGCTGAGTCAAGCGCCTTTTTACCTTGTACTGTTTAATTTACTTTTTTCATTGCGTATTTTAGTTTATGCGATTGCGTGACGCACAATAAACGCTTTTATCTATCTCCCTCGTGTCAAAATCTTGAGTTGAGTTTTAATGATTGTATAAATGTCAGTAATAACTCGTTACGTAAGTTTATATAACGAAATGTCTAGGCTTATCTTCTATATGTTTTGGGTACAAAATGTGCGTGACTTCATATTAGCGACATGGCCTACATTTGTAATCAATATTATTGCTAAGACTCGGTTAATATAGCAAATGTTTAGTTATAAAAGGTACTAGATTAAATAAATTGTATCCTGTTAATTCATTTCAAATTCCAAAAGTATATCTGAAGCCAACATAAATATATTGATCTAACTAGAAGAGACATAAATATCAATACCTCTGGGCTCAAAGGGCATATAGCATAATATCCAAAATGCGCAATACGAGCTTTGTGCTCAGAGGCATCGATATCACAATAGCAAAAATCTAACAAAGTCAATTGTATAACTTTTCTGACAAAGAAAAAAATTATAAACAAGAAATGACTCTTGTTTTGAATTTAGATCATTTGAACTCTGCCAAATTATATCTTACCACAAACAGTCCGAGTCTTAATTATTTTGTATGCAGCGTCAATATTGATAACCTAGTCACCCATATATCCGAGAGATACAAACAAACAAAATTTTGCCACTAAATTCGCGCTAGATTCGAGAATTTCCAGCAATTCTCTACAACATAGGCCCAGTGGCCTTGAGAGAGACGAACGCAAAGCGAAATCAAATAACATTATCGCCATGTACGTAGCAAATAGACATATCTTGGAATCGTGATTACGTATTATCGGACCAGATTCGCGGAGTCAACGAACTCTTATCAAAGGAAGATATGCATTGCGTCTTCTGACAAAAAATACAGTAAGTGTTTATGAAGACATCTCTTTTCTCACCGGATGTGAGATACCAGGATAATTGTTTATTGTGGGATTAAAATTCAACACTTTGAAGTATTCTTTTGAGGATGGTGACTTTTACAAGTACAATAGCTTTTTGTTTAAGAGGTTTGTTGTTAGAAAGATGATGAGTTAGTTTTCCGTTAATATTATTAAAATCGGTATTCGTATGATATACTGAAATAAATAAAACGATTTAACTAATCGATGTTTCTCAAACGATTTTTCAACAAATAGTAACTTCATCATCATCGTCATCATCATTATTGAAAGATGTCCAGTGTTCCCTTGACACTAGGTCATCGGTCCACCTTATGGCCTTCCAACGCTGCGTATTCCAGTACGTGATCGCCATTCCAGAATTTTTCGTCCCCATTGACCATCTGTTCTACAAGCAATGTGTCCTGTCCACTGTCAATTAAGATTGGCGATTCTTCTAGCTATGTCGGTAAATTTTAATAAGCCTTTATTTACTAACAGTATATTTACTAGATGCTGGATATTGTGAGTTTTCCTCTATAGATTTGGGAATCAAATGGAGATTTAATGGTCTATATGTTACATTAAGTCATTTTTGCAACGCGTCATATCTTTGAACAAGTCAAATAATTTAAAAACATTCGTCATTCTTACCTATGATCCTCATGGTATTCTGGCTTCCTGCCAGGTTCTAATTCGGTTAGAGACACCAGGCATGCGTTCATTGACAAGTGCATGGACAGTGCTATCCACACCACGCCCACTTTCGACCTAATTTTGATAAGAAATTTCTTCTCTTCGGTACTGATATGTGTAACGCCAAATGATTGTAGCGTTATTCATACCAGTATAATCAGATCCTCGGTTTTTTTCTCTTGCTTTAGCTTTGAATAATCTACAGTTGCAAATAAGTGATTAACAATGCTTTTACCAAAGGTGCAAATTTTTAAAACAATGCCTTTTCGAAGTTCATATAACAAAGTCAATATCGAGCTTTAAGCATTTGAGATAATGATACACAAATGATTCTTCACAATATATGCGATTTAAAACGCGCACTACCCCACATCTGTAGTTAAAAATGTGGTGACAAATTGGTCTGATGCCAATGATTTTTTTTTATAATGGTTTCGGTCAAGCACCTCGTATGTAGACATAGAGTCTGCGATATATCCATGGAATTTTTTCTACGCCTGTGTGAAAAGAGCTCGGAAATCAGAGCATCTATAAAAACAATAATGACTTTACGTAAACATCTTATTTCTTTTTTTTTCTCTTTGAAATATTTTGACGTAGATCTTGAGAACAAAAATAGCGTTCAATAAGTTTTTAGCAGTGCCAAAACAATAGAAATGTTACTAAATTGAAACAGTTCAATTAATGGTTGGAACTGTTTCTTTTAAATTACTTAATTTTAATAATTTCATTTCATAACAAATTAAATGTTAATTCAAATAACTAAAAAAAAAATCAATAAACTTATCATCAATTAACTTATGCTCTGTATTCATTTTAGTATACATATGAATTATATTTTTTTAAATTATATAATATAAATGTTTTTTTAAATCCGTGACCGGATGTATATATGGCCAATCTGTGGACAATAATGTGAGCTATATGTTGCCTATTTATCTTTTTGTATTCCCTTAACACGGATCTGATTGTCCCCTGATAAATAAAATTAAAATAACTTAAAAATGTACTGTAACACATTCTCAATAAGAGTCTCATGCCAGTTCGTTTCCAAGTATCAACCTACACTTCATCTGCTAATAGTTCATACGTGAGCACGTATTCTTGAATATGAAAGCCAACGCGTCGTAACCAGACCTAAAAACATCTAGTCGATTTTCCAATAGAGTTTGGAGTAAGTAATGGCTAACAATGGTTCCAATGAGCTGTGAACCGATGAGTCTTTAAACAAAATAGCTCTAACAAATCATTCTCTATTTCAAACATATGTAATAGATATAACGTGTTTTGTTCGTTCCAGAAGATGGATCTTTAAATATCACTAGCCTACGAATCAACTCGAGTGAAATCAGTCATTTCCACCTTTGTAAATCAAAACTTGTGTTATTTAAGGATATAAACTGTCCAGGTACTAATTTCTATCTAAATTCGTTTAGACGATAGAGCGTGAGGATGTAACAAACACAAACTTTCGGCTTTATAATGATAGTGCGATAATATATTATATCGTTTAACCTAGATAAACATTTGCAACTTGTGATGCGTCAGAAAAATATTTGGGAATACATCCGGGCTTCGTTGTTCTAATACAAGCACTGTTTCACAATATTAGTTAATATCTGTCTAGCTTTTTTCAACTATTTTGGGGTCGCCTTAGTCTAACTGGATGTAAATGGACGCAGTATAATCCATACCAGTTAAAGATAAAGCTGAATAGATGAATGACAAAATTAGGCAAGACGTAGTCAAGATAAAAGATAACAAATAACCTTCAGTAAATGAAGACATCACTGCTCTTAAAACGGTGAAAGATAAAATATCGTGAGGAAACCGGCATGTCCTAGAACCAAAAATTTGAAGACATGTGTCATTCACCAACACGCACTCTGCTCGCGTGGTGGATTACGGCCCATTACCTCTCCTAGAGAGGAGGCTTGAGTCCCAACAGTGGGAACATTAAAAAGGCTGGTAATGAAATGTAGACATCGATCCAAAAAATGCTGCAAAGCATTCAACACTAACATTTACTGAGCCAAAACCTCCCAATGCTTCACCCGATGAAGCCACTTACGAAGCCCTAATTGTGTACTGACAGGCGATATCTTCATTAGCTGATCGGCAGCCATATGGAAGTTTAAGGAGGTTAATCATCCCATTTGAATGTGCTGCCAAACATAATAAGGATGATTGATGAATTGATTGACTGCTCCGAAAAGTGGCCGTAAAAATCTTGCGAGGCAGAATCTTCCATGAAAAATAAAAACATGTTTTGTAGGTTCTGATTCGAGTTCAATTATAGATTTGTGTTTTAGTTCTAACTTCTAGTGTTTATTGTTAGATGAGGATGGAGATCCAGGATATGGATCCTGGGATGGAGAACCTAGAAACTAATAGCTCCAGTCAAGAAATTGTCATAAATCTAGTCTTACGTAATTTTATACATATAAATTCTTGTTCATTAAAAATTCTAAACGTTTTTACTTCAGATAGGCCTACAGGGGCATTTATAAAACGTCAGAAGCTAGTGCACGGTTCAAAATTGGTCGTTTCCTATGGAGAAGAATTGGCAAGAAACTCTATGGTTACTACTCTTTTAAAAATAATGGTTGATCTCACAACATTATGTTTAAAATAGCCTTAAGATTCAAGTGTTAAAATAGAAACTAGTGTGATTTTTAGTGTTTGGTAATTTAGGCTACAAAATTTCGGTAGTCTGACGCATATGTTTTGAAATGTTTATAATACATATTTTTTTCTATCGTCATCTTCCTAAGCTCTCTCAATTTCCGTAACTCATGTTATTGTTAGAATTATTTTTATACTAAAATTCATAGTTGGCGGGGTATTCACCTTTTGGCAAGGCCGTCAGTCGAGAGAGACAGCGTTATCAGAGCTTTGTTGTGTTAGAGCGAGATAGGTATGTTGCTGAAAGATATTGCCGGCATGATTTATTCTCAATAGCATCTCTTCAACAGGTGCGTAACCCATTGCGTTATGTTATTTCGATTCCATGCCAAATTGTGTATTTATAGAAATTGTGTGTCGCGAAAATATATCATTATCAGTGAACAGTTTTATTTCTTTCCTTGAAGTAGTGAATGTGAGTGCTTCGATAATGGCCGCTCTCGTGGTATCTGTTGTCTTTACTATTCTATTTCCGTTAACATCGTTAAGTCGTAACTGTAAGTTTATTGTCTTACTTCATTCAGTTATTCTTATCTATTTCGTAGCATTGGGTTTCTAATATCTGGACATGTTTATAAATTCATTTTAGCTACAAAGAGCGCCGTTACACCATTTTAAAGGTCAAGTCTTACATCAATCACATGTTTGCTTTACACATTGATCTTCGACGGTAAATACAATCGACAGTCATGTAGGATTTTGCAATAATCATAAGGATTAGCTAAAAGAATGGTGATCGCATAATTTTATGCGCGATTGAAAACTTGCCCTTGACTAAACTCTCGCTTTTAATGCTTAAAAAACATTTAAAAACTAGGTTATAACTTTTGGTGTACAATAATGAAATATATCTGTAACTAGCTTTTGCCCGCGCGGCTTCGCTCCCGCTCTTCCCTACTTCAGCCTACTCTACCCTACTCTACCCTACTCTACCATCTAATGTCCGTCTCTTGGCTCTAAGCTACCTTCCTACCAATTTACACCCAAATCTGTTCTGCCGTTCTTGAGTTATAAGTGGTGTAATTAACACGACTTTCTTTTATATATATAGATATCTTTTCTTGTTTTATGTAAAATTTAACAATTTTATTAATAATTAATATTGAAGAACCTTTTATTAATTTTAATATTTCTTTTCAGGTAAGTTCGTAAGCAGTTCAGATCTTTAAGAAAAATCCTGGAGTAAGTGACTTATTCAGAAATAAAAATAATCACGTACGATAAAATGCTTGTTCTAACATTTGATCTCGTCTGTCACATATATTCATGTTTTACAACGAAAAAAATATTTCAGTCGTGCGAAGTACCAGCATAAAATATTCCTATATAATTTATATTTTGGGATAGCTAATAAACTTAATTCAAATGATGAGATGGGTTTTGTGGTTGAACAGTTTTTATTATATTCATTGCCTCCGTGCTTTTCTTGTCGTCCAAATCTATGTATGTTGCTTTAGCAAAATTGTTTATTTAAAATAAGAAGTTTTCGCTGTTGAAACGCTACATATTTCAAACGGTACCTACGAAAGTATATTTATCGGTAATAGATTTGTATATTTTGGAAGTATATTCACTTTTCTCAGAATACTAGATAGGGTTTCATTTACCTTGAAAGCAATATGTTTATCTACTTCTGTCTTAATTTTAAAACATATACAAGTGTCGGAGTGTGTATCTAGGTGCTAGGAAATAAATACATCCATCGCAACTACTTCAAATTTCTGCCTATACAAAAGTATAGGGTATTTGCTAACTGTCTTTCAACTGTAAGGTACTTTTTCTACATTTGTTTGAGATTACAAGACATGGAAAACTATTTACGTATGTATACTTTGCGTTCTTTTATAAAATATACCTCATCTTAACTTGCCCTTTTGCAATATAAATTCAGCGCATTTTGTTTTTGTATTTTATTAATATTGGCGCAACAAGTTTTTTATTCTTTCATTCTAACTTGCCAACCATTACCTTATCATCGACTGCTTTCACATCATTCCTTACACCATCCATTCATCTTTTCTTTGGAAGCTCTTTAACGTTTCGTAAACATTTGAATTCTTACTAGAGATTCGCCCCAGCTTCGAACAGGTGTACTATTGTTACGAGTATATGCTTGTATTATATATCTAAATCTTCTTCTTGAATCACTTGGTCTATTAGTAAAAACTGCATGAATTTCTATTCTGTAGTTCCTTCTCCTAGAGAGGAGGCCTCAGTCCCAAGAGTAGAAACAGTAAAAAGCTAACTGTTATCGGTGATTTTTTATTTTATTTTGTCGGGACTTCGTTTTTTTTATGTAGATATTAAGGATATTAATGTTTTAATCACATGTATGTTTGTGTATTATATAATATCAATTATTTAGTGCATTCCAATCTCAACAATGATTCTTCAAATTCACATCTTGTTGTTCACGTATCGTATCCAAAAATGACGAAAGCATAGTGAATAAGAAGAACAAACTGCGCATTTATTAGTACCTATCATTTAAAATAAAGTGAGAACTAACTGATGGTCAATCGTTTAAAATATTATATGTATTTAGCGTCAATTTATTTTGTCACGTGTCTGACTAGATTTTTCAACATCGAGACCACACACCTATTTACTTAAGGTATAGATGATAATTTGAACACTAAATTTAGGCATAGCGAAATTTTTTTTTTGTTGCAATGTTTAGTGTCGAACCGGATGTTAAATCAGTGATAATTTATTTGTGAATTGGAACTGCAATTCACAAATAAATTTGAATTTTGAGTAAGATCGTGATTTGCATTTATTTTTCTAGAATGTACTTATTTCTATATTTACATTGGCCTTGTGATAATTAAAAGTAAGTTTCACGCACAAAGTGTTACTTTTTTTTGTCGTCGTCGTTTAGTAAGAATTTTGTCACTGAAAAAAAGTGTATGTATTTTTATTTTATATACGTAGGCGGGATGATAAGTAACTAGCCTCAGCTATTTAAAAAGTTAAAATAAAAAAAAATATATGTCATTTTTAAATTCGTATCTCTGGGCACCTGTGTTCTAAATTTGAATTTGGTGGCGTGAAAATTTTATTGATTTTTTGTCATTTGAAAATATATTTCGCCAACTGTTTTCAAAATGGATAAAATTGAACAAAGAGCGGTGATAAAGTTTCATATGTGCTTCTTCTTATGCCACAGTAAAAAACTGGGTGGCTGAGTTTAAACGCGGTCGTACATGTGTCCAAGATGAAGCCCGCCCCGGATGTCCAAAAAGCGTCACGACTCCAGAAATGGTCGTGAAAGTACATGATATGGTTTTAGCAGATCGACGATTGAAGTTATCTAAAATAGCTGACACTACTGGTACCTATCTCAAAAGAACATCATATCCTAAGTAAAGAATTAAATATAAAAAAATTATCGGCGCGTTGGTTGCCGCGATTGGTTACGCACGATTAAAAAAGGATTCGGGTGCAAAACTCAAAAGAATGTCTGGACCGTTTTCAGAGTAATAAGGCCGATTTTTTACGTCGATTTGTAACAACGAATGAAACATGGGTTCATCATTACACGCCAGAATCAAAAATTCAATCAAAACAGCGGATCAGTCAGGATGCCCGACTCCGAAAAAAGCCATGGCTGTAAAGTCGGCTGAAAAAGTGATGGCTTCCGTCTTTTGGGATGCAGATGGGATCTTGATGATAGATTACCTTCCTAAAGGCCAAAAATCCAAAAAATAAAAAAGAGAATACTACGCTAATCTTCTAGATAAACTTCATTAATCAGCAAATTATTCAGCAAAAACGACCAGGTATGTCGAAAAAAAACAACATTTTTCACCAAGACAACGCTAGGGTTCACACATGTGTTAAAGCTATGGCAAAAATCAACGAATTGAAATATGATTTGCTGCCTCACCTACCTTATTCGCCTGATCTAGCGCCATCAGACTTCCACTTATTCCCTAAGCTCAAAACATTTTTGGGCGAACAAAAATTTGCCACAAATGATGAAGTCATAGCCGCTGTAGAAGAGTATTTTGCAGGCCTCGAAAGAAATCATTTTACGGAAAGCATTACTGCTTTAGAACGAAGATGGAATATCTGCGTAGAGGTTCACAGAGACTATGTTGAAAAATAAAATTAATTTTATCACGGAAAGTTAAGTGTTTTCTTATTAGGCTAGTTACTAATCATCCCGGCTTATAGTACAGACATATATTGTCTGGAATCGTTTGCTTCGTCACTCATCACTCAAGATTCTTTGGGAAACCCACGTCAGACAGCATCTGCCTGAGTCTATTTTAGCGTAGCCGTGAGACACATACAAAGTTTTTTTTTTTATGGACTGTTATTTTTTATTTTTTTTTCTGTTGTTTCGAAGTGTGGGCTCTTTAACCTACGACATATTATTTTGATTGGTGCTACTGTTTGACACATCTATAGGTGCTACTTTGTCGTTGTCTATATTTATATAATGAAATATTATTACTGCATATAAAGTTATATTATTATATTATTATCTGTTTTAACACCCGTTAAAACAGATAAATGAGTCATTTTTCCTAAGATTTATTTGATACCTTTGATCAACGCAACAGGTTAGTTTCCAAACAAAAATCTACAAAGAGCCACATGAAGATACCTACGTGATCTTTGTTGGTTACACAAACAATCATATTTGATACTTTGTTAGTTACACAAACAATCTTATTTGATACTTCGCCTTAACATACGGTGGAACAATTTTGGCATATCGCCAAAACTGACTGACTGAATATAAAGTTGTAAAAAATGTACCTAATGCCATTGTCTAGTCCGACAGTCATTAGGGGGATACATGACGATTGATCGGCAAAGAATTTAGGAAGTGCCATAGGCTTGTTACAAATTTTTTTTTCTTTATTATGGATAGGCTCACGTTTTACTACTAACTAATTATGGTAAACGATGATGTGGTCGACGATGGAGCGCGCACTTGGCACATTGCTCGCTGAAAAAACGATCTGCTGGGATACCTTGACATTCAAAGTAGACCGTTTTATTCTTATTCCAGTGTGGGCAAGAGACAGAGCTATACAGGTTGTGTAGCGCCATCTCTTACCCATACTGAAATTAGAAACATACTTTGAACGTCATGGTAAACCACCAGGGCCTCAAGTCTGCTATTACAATAGTGTCAGAATGGTCTATCATTGATGTCATAATTGTCGATTTTGACAAGTTTGGTAATCTACTAATATAATGGCGTCATTATGACTTTCCAATGGTCAACCACTGACACTCCATTGAAAGAAGTGACATAGAATGGTAATCCCGTACATATTGACAAATGAATATTTGACGTTTGCGGTAATCTACTAAAACTTTGACAGTTTATTTGATCAGTGTTGTACCATTAGAACGTTATTGTGCAGTTATTGGTTTTAATATGCTCGAAATTATATATAAATATACAAGACCAGTGACCGATCAATGATCGATCATTATGAAATAGCAGATTACAAACTTTTAGCAAAATGACAATAGAATCGTGTTGGAATGACGAATTTATAAAAATATCAGACTTGGGGCCCTGTTCTGTTCTGCCCCCCCTAGTCAAGTTACGAGACGGTATTTTGAAGAAAACCATACAGATTTGAATGGACCTGTCCAGTGCAGTTTTTGTAAATCAAATCACAGTGACCACGAGACCTAAGCAAATGCTGAATAATTAGTTATGCTGTTGGTATTAAATTAAATAAATAACCAGACGTTACAAGCCTTATGAAATATTACAAAATAATTATAATATACAAAATCGAGTTGTCAAATCAAATGCCTATTAGTGACGTAATTGTGCAAAACATAGGCAAGCTCTCAATAAAGATAACGAATGAAGGAATGTATAAATTGACGATAATTACCTAACAATTTATACAATTATAATTATGACACATCAGAAGGTACGCGCAGAAGGGCCGTTTTATTCAAATCCTAAAAGCTGTGCTTTCGCGTGTGCTCCTTCAGTTACAGGAGAGCACAACATGCACATGTTATGACTAGAAGACAGAACAATATTTAAAATTAGGGTCAAAATCATGCTCTCTCGCTGCGCCTAAGAGCGGGGTAAGATGATTTACCACCTAAAAAAAATGACAATGCAAATTTTTTTGACAAAGAAAAAATGAGCCAGCCCTCTGGTGACGCAGTGTCGATCAGTCGATGAGTTCCTTGAAACGGAAATGCATTTCCACTTAGTAATTTAATTTAAGATAGCTAAAAATGAGCTAAAGGTAAAGTTTATTTTTTTTTGTTTGTAGGAGGTAATCTCTACAAGTACTGGTCCGATTGTTAAAATTTTACCAATAGAAAGTTGCTTTATTCGTGAGTGACATAGGCTATGTTTTATGTACGCAGGCAAAGCTGCGGGCAAAATTTAGTATTATAAAAAGGTAAAGTTTATTTTTTTAAGAGGTAATGTCTGAAATTACTGGTCCGATTGCTAAAATTTTTTCACCAATAGAAAGCTGCTTTATTCCTGAGTGACCTAGGCTATATTTAATGTATGCGGGCAAAGGCATATGCAAAAGCTAGTAAATTATACAGACCCTAAAACTTCTGATATTATTATCAAGTGATGCTGGTGTTTGATAAGTCGCGGGCCCGGCGCCTGCTCACCGCAGTGCAATTGTGTCACCTAATTGTCCGCTTGTCGCTTGAAAACTATAGAGTGGCCTTATGTGTTAAAAAAATTTTAGTAGCAGAAGAAAAAGTTACATTGACGACTATCAAGGGTGGACACAACTTACTTCAAAATAAAATTTAAAAGTACTACTTTTAACTTTTGTGATTGAGATTTTTGTTACAGCAATAAATTACTGTTTGACTAAATAAAAAAAAGTGACGTAAATAGTCGTATGTTATTAGTATACGGTATACTATATCATTCTTATCTATAGGTAGCTAAAGTTAATAATAAAAACATAAAAATATTCTTGCCAGATTTTTTTTTAAAGTAATGCGACTCCATCCCTGATTCGAATGCTTGGTATGATCGGTGTACGATTCGAGTCGACCGCATGTTTGCGGCTGATCGGTCTAATAACGATATGCGATTGGCGAGACACCGCTAGCAACAGGTTTTGGCGGTCTTTAGCAACTTCTTAGTTTTTGAAGTTAAGTAAATATCCTAAACGCTTTATTATACCGAGTTATTTTTAAAACACTGGTAACCTCTTAAGACGAATATGTTACTATCATCATAAACAACAAATTTTGTTCTGTCTTTTAAAACTGTTTCATAATTTAGTTCATCAGAACGATCTAAACATTATGCAGTCTATGCAATGCAAGCGATAGTACAATAGCGGAGGGGAACGGTGGCGGGGGTGCTTCATGCGCTTGTTTCGCATCATACAGATGTAGGTAGTTATAGCAAAATACAGAGTTTTGTCTTGGGCTCGGTCCGGACGGTCGAACGGCGAGCTACCCATTGCTCACCGTCCGTAAGAACGCGCCTACGGGAGTCGGAAATCGGGATCGGAAACCTGGCGGCGGCTGGGGCGTGAGGGCGTCCACATTTCTAGTGATATGTTCCCAGATAATGAATAAAGCCGCCAGAAGGAAAAGAAAACTAATTCATACGACAAGAAGCTTCTTCTTCTTCAAACTCCAAGTGTAATAGTTGTCTAAAATGACTATTGAAACATTCCTAAAAAGTGAAATCATTTGGTAGTTCAGATCCTGTGAATCGTGTCCACCATCAATTGCACGAGATATCAATTGCAACCAAGGTTAGGAATCCGTCAGTTTTAATTAATAAACACAATTATTATTCCAATCAGTGCATGCATCACGTAACCAAGACTATAACCGTTCATCATTTTGAAGTAAACTCAACCAATGGTCGTATAATTGTATTCCACCACTTTTTAGATGAGATTACGTAATCATAATAATTGCTTTATGATTATGCACGGAATGTCGCAAAGATGGTCTTGTTGCTGCACCTAGGGATTTTATTTATGAGTTTTGTGAATAACTACAAAAAAAAACATAATTTTTTGTTAAAATGTAATAATTTTTTTTTTTTTTTTTAATTTCGTTTGTTGTGTCTTTCATTTTGTTTTTGTTATTCATAAAATGATAGGTTTGTTGTAAGAAAATCTAATTGTGGGTTACGCTAGCCTGTTCTATTTATTTTTTCATTAACTATAATGCGGTGTGCAGTATGGAATATTTATCTAAAAATTGCTATAATTGTTTTTAAATGCTAAAAATGAATGCTTGACTGCGACCCCATGATGGTAAGCAGTGATGCATTCATTGATGGTGAAGCGCTCTAGTTTATTAAAAGCCTCTAACCTAATACATCTAAATTATAATCGGATGGGAAGACCGCAGCAAATTGTTCCAGTCCTTCGATTTATGTATGCGGCATACGAGGCGAAACGCTTAGTTCGGACCGTAAAGGTATCAGCAATGTAAGGGTGGACACTCGCCAAGCGGAGAAATAAGAAGAAGTGAAGTTTTATAAATACATACGAAAAGAAAGTATTTTTAATTTTAAGCTATTAATACCGAATCCACAAATTCCGTAACGAAAATAACCTAACAGCCCCCACTCATTTGTTTTCTTATCGGTCACCACGCTCAAAAAGTGTAACTTCAATTAATATAAAAAAAACAAAGGTTTAAAAAGATACTGCATAAATAAAATAAATAAATAATTATAATTGCATAAGTTGATAAAAATGTTATGCAATAGCTTTACCGCGGCAGTCCCCGAGTGCCACATGTCTTTTTTTTTGTAAGAAATTACTATACAGTATTCAATCATTCAGAAAATTCCAAGTAACCTTATAAATTTAAATCGATACACTATAATAATTCTCATATTTCCTTGACATCTCGTCAGGCTACGATTATGTTATAGCCTAAGTAATGTCTTACCCCGCCTTGTTGAGTACTTAATTAATGACTTAAGAACCATTTTGACGCCATAAGTAATTTGTACCGATTTGTAAGCAAATTGACCACAAATTGACCTGCTTGGTCAAAAGTTAACCAATGCTTGTTTTACCCTTATATAGCTCCGTTGGGGCCCAGCAGAGTCGAAGCCTACTGGGCCCCATGGGTTCGCCTTAAACAAAAAAATAAATATAAAATTCATTTAATTCAGATAATCTTAAACCTTGATCCATAGTTACAGTCAAAATAATTCATCATCGTCATCATCATTTCAGCCGATACACGTCCACTGTTGGACATAGGCCTCCCCCAAGCATCGCCACATTGAACGTTCCTGTGCGTCCCGCATTCATCGGTTTCCCGCTACCTTCACCAGGTCATCGGTCCAACTTGTAGCAGGCCTTCCAACGCTGCGTCTTCCGGTACGCGGAAAAACAATTCATAACAATAAAAAAAATAAAAAAAAATAACAGCCTTATTACCATTTGAATAAAAATGAAAATTAAATCAGAACTCAAAATTAAAGTCGGTATTAATGAAACCCCAGGTTGTAGCAATAAGGAAACACAGTTTTTGGTAGAAAATTCCACTCCTTAGGATCCTCCGCATGATGAAAGTGTTGTGTAAAACTGTTTAATGTGTATGAGTGAGATGTGGCCTGATGATAGAACGGGCTTGGCGGAATTAAGTTATGCAGTTCCGAAACACTCCCCGAAATATATCCGGTAGAAAATTTAAAGGCTAGGTAGGAATTCATTGTCGATGCTCAAAACAAAACCTTTTTATTAAGTTTGTTTCTTAAATTATTTATTAAATAATGTATATATATGTAATTTATCTATAATATGTATGTATTTAGAAATATATAAGTATGTTTATCAGTTGTCTAGTACCCATAACACAAGCTCTGCTTAGCTTGGGACTAGACGGCGTTGTGTGATAGTGTGGAATATTATATTATATTATATAAAAAGTTACAATATCTACACCATATCGTAATCTACAATAATAACATAAAGAGGTAAAGTTAGTTTCTTTTAATGTTTTTTGTTTGTCATTGAGTGATGGAGAGGGCTCACAATAGAGGATAGAATCCAATAAGTTTGGCGATCCCACCTGATGGTAAGCAGTGATGCAATCGTTGATTGTGAGGCGCACTAGTTTATTAAGAGCCTATTCACTCTAGCTTTGAAGACACCTTTTTTTTGGGTGGGAAAATCATCTAATGAAGATGTCATTGTCCCGCTCTTAGGCGGAGCGGGATATAGTGTCACTTTTACTGACTAAAAACCCACGCCTGTTTCTTCTTAGCCATTGTTTCAGGGCCCGTGGATCTTATTCGCATCACCCATGGCCCCAGTAGGCTTCGATCCTGCTGGGCCCCTACGGTTTTGAAGACACATAAATTATAGGATAGATAAATGTCAACGTAACAAGAGACAGACAGAGATAAAGAGATCAATTAACTAAAGAACATTTTGTATCTGTCAATGTGTTCTAAGTAACGCAACTTGATATTAGTGGTTTTTAGTTTGGCCAGAAGCAGGTCATTGCGGTTCCTTATTTAGTGCAGCCCAAGATGTAAACTGTAGCAATAGAAATAATACTAACTGTATTTTATGATTATTAAAAAAAAATAATATTGACTATTCTAGTTCATTTTTTTTAACGAAATAAGGTAAGAAAATGAAATGAGTTTGTAAGGCACAATAAAAGACACACACTCAATATTTAAGTAAATACGAAACAAAAAATAAGTAAATAAAAAAAAATTGCAATTGTATGCCTCACGGCCACACCAAATTAGGTCCAGTTCAGTATAAAAGCCACACATCTAGTGCCTGACGCTGGTAAAAAACACAAAGTAAAAGAAAAACAATGTACAGAATACGCTAAGCATGCCCTTGCTGAAGGCTTTACCACCTCCGCATTTGCTGGGTGTCAGATACCCAGCGCTGGTACATTTTGCGTTCCAGGGCTGTGGTGACAACGCCATCTAGTCATTTAGAAATAACAAGATGGCGTTGTGTGTAAGTTATTACATATTATAGATAAATACACCCATACTTAGAACAAATTATCGTGGTCATCACACTAACATTTGTTCTGGGTAGGAATCGAATTTACGACCTCCGACGTAGCAGTCAGGGGCTTTGACCACTAGACTAACAAGCTTGTCAAAATTCCGCAGAAGTTGTTGGCTTAAGCCTACAACTTGCACCCGCACTAAACACTCAAAGTATGTGGTTATGTATAATATTAATAAAATTTAAATGTACAATATATTTGAGCAATAATATCATTTTACACGCCACAGTAATGACAACTATGTTTTACGATCTGTTTGCTTACTGGTTGAATAATTAATTGTGGTCATCCTTGCATGAGATAAGTGTGCAATAATATGCAATGTTTATGGAATACCTTCTATATTGATATGCTAAACGTGGCGACATTGACTCTATTATACTCCCGCCCACATCCAGAAAGGAAGAAAGACGGACGTTTATTTGAGATTTGCACAAAACAAAGAAAATAATAAAATAACTAATCACATAAACAAAAATAAAAATAAATAAAAAAGCCGTACGAAGCTAAAAATATTCATACATAAGCTGCGAAATTTAAAAAAAAATGCAGCGTTGATATTCTAAAAGCCTGTGACGCCACACTCTATCTCTGCCGTCGTAATAGAAAACACAGTAGGCATTTAAACTTACTGTGTTCTCACTTTTTTTTTTATTATTGTAATGAGACTGAACTCTACGCGGCAAAAATGTCGGTTTATTTTTAACGCTTCGGGTTCCCGAATCGAAATTTTCGCCCCGTAGAATTCAATCTCGTTGTTACGATGATAAAAAAGTGAGAACACAGTATGTTACTGTGTTTTCTACTACGACGGCAGATCTACTCAAAATAAATCTGCATACCTTTTTTCAGCTTCCGGTCTAGCCGGATACCATAAGAGAAGGATACCAGGAAAGAAAGGAAATGTATCAGTATTGTACATGGAGCGATTGCCTATATAACCCAATAACTGACAAACTGGAAAGACCAGTGTCAGTTAGTCCACATCAAAAGAAAAAAGAAAAATGTAAATTGCCACATCTTCCATATTACACGATCTATGGTTTGTACGGGTATGATACACCTGCAGACAAGAGGTGCCAACAAAACAATATTAATTGTTTTAATATTGTAATAATATGCAGAAACAATAGGATATTGTTATTGCGTATAGGAATGAATTAATATAGTTAATTATTTAGCTTTGTTATATTTTTCTTTAATTTATTATATAGGATTTAATATGAGGTATTTGGTGTGATTATACAGCGGGTTTCATAGACCCGACGGATATCCAATGTGTCTGCGGTGCCCATGTTCAGAATATGAGCCACACTTAGGTGTGCCCTAAGTGCCTATACCTACACCTTCATTGTGAAGTACTAAATGATTGTTAATTAATATTGCACATGCAATATGTATATTTCGACGACTGGTCGACACCTGTAACCAAAGGGCTAGCTTGTTTTTCACCCAAAATATTAGCATCGCCATTCAACGGGGCAGTGCTGCCAGTCTTCTGGGCACATTTCCGGATGACAGCGACGTGGAGGAATGATTCGAAGCCTGAGTGTATTTTGTGTTTTTAATAAAAACTTAGTTAATATAGCTTAGTAAGATCAGATAAGATGATCTTACAAAATAATAATTAATTAGATACATACTGTATAAATTGTTTTAGAATAAATAAATCAATCAGTCACTGACATTTCGCTAGTTTTGTTAACATCTTCATGAAAAGTACAGTTTTCAATATCAATGTGCGCCTCACCATCAAAGATTGCATCGCTACTTACCATCAGGTGGGATCGCAGTCAAGCACTAGTTTATCTCAATTAAAAAAAAAAAAAAACAATTCCCCACCAAAAGTAAGTCGACCAATAGATTGAATGAATAAATACGCATCAAACCATTCTCTTTCATGAATATCTTCTGTCTCAACGAAAATAAAACAATAAACAAGGACAGCTGACGCTAAAGCGTGACGTTGACGAGGGCGGCGCGTCGCGAATCGCTTAATACATTGCATTGTGCGTGATGAACTGATGAGGTATACAGGTATACTTGTAGCTTGTAGTAAGGTTTACGACTAGGTGGTTGAGAGTTTAATGTCTTTATTCGAATTTAACCTTTTAATTCGTTAAGATAATAAGTAAATCGTTTCTTTTTGTCTTACGCTTCAATTTGTCTTTTGATTGTCGATGCATGATACTTGGGGTCCTTTTTTGAGGTGAACAAAAATTCAAAATTCAAAATCATTTATTTCAAATAGACCATTTGCAGGCACTTTTGAATAGTCAAATAACAATCATCAAATGACTTTTCCTACTCTAATGTGGAGCGAGGGTGCGTGTTAAACTTTTACTAACTAAAACTCACCTGTGTCCTTCAGTTGCTTTTTGTGTTCGATGGCCACGGTAAATCTTTCAAAATTTCCTAGCTCTAGCTGGCTCTAGCGGGTATTGGCCCTATTGGGCTACTACAGTTTTGCTGACATCTCTTAGAGGCGTGCACTACGCGCCCTCGTCGACTCGGGCTGAGTGCTTATCAGAATACGGACAGCGAGCTACCCATTGCTTATCGTCTGCAAGCCTGTGCCTAAGGTGACCAGGAATTGGCATCCGTATCCCAACGTCCAGAGCATCTCTTGTGGTGGCGGCAGCTTGGGTGCGAGGTCCGTTCCCCCGTGGTTACGGCCACATCTTTTGCTCGCAGGAGGTAACCGCTCTTCATTCACACTCGCTCCGGACCATGCGTTCATGTGGCTTGCTACAAAATCGGCTCTTATTATAAGGTGAGACATTGGTCAAATGCAAGAGGCTTTCAAATATAAAAAAAAACTTTTTGCATCCACACAGCACAAGCAAATTTGAATCTAAAGCAAAAAAAAATTTACAGCTGCTTTATCTTTAGAACTAGGTATTTATACTCAACTGACATAAATTCTTCCATAAAGAGGCAGAACCGTCAACAGTCGAGCATACCCGTCACAGATCATTACAGACGGGTACCACCTCCGTCCGCCTAACTCGATATTTATTTATAGTCAGCCCACAGCAGCATAATGACGCTTCTATTTATTTTGCTATCTCTTCGCCCACATCAAGTTATTGTCAACGTAAGTGACTGGAGTTAATAGGAATTGACAGTTAGTTAATGATGGTTGGAGCACTGGGGTTGATTTTGTAAGGTAGATTTAGTTATTGGTCTATTTTGGCCAACCTCGCCATCAGAGATTGCATCGCTGCTTACCATCAGGTGGGATCGCATCGCAGTCAAGCAGTAATATATATCAATAAAAAAAAATCTTATAAAAACCCAGCACTGGGTGTCTGACACCCAGCCAATGCAGAAGTGTTATATGGTAGATTTGGTCTATTTTGACCAACTTCACCATCAGAGATTGCATCACTGCTTACCATCAGGTGGGATCGCAGTCAAGCACTAGTTTATATCAATAAAAAAAATCTTATAAAATCCAGCACGGGGTGTCTGACACCCAGCCAATGCAGAAGTGGTCAACCTTTCGGTGCGGGCGCGCTCGGCGCATTCAATTTAATAAAAAAGTATTGATGATTATAAACTATTTCTTCTTCATTCAAAATGAGGCAATATTTTATTACAGACTAGCTTTTGCCCGCAGTTTCGCTTGAGTATACAGAGTATAAAGCATATCCTGTCCAATATGGCATATCCTCAAGAATAAACCAGCTTTGTATCGGTGAGAACTTTTTTTGCAATCAGACCGGTACTTTCAGAGATTACTTCCAACATTTCCAAGAAGAAAACATAAAAAAAAACTAACTTTTCCTCTTTATATTATTAGTATAAAACAAAAACAACACGAAAACAAAAACAAAACAAAAGATAATGAGAAAATAATTTTCTATGCTAGTTGATTCTTTGATATGGCCTCATTCATACCCTAGAACTATAGAGTTATGAGATATCAAAAAAACATATTGTTTATATTTTTTATTTATTTTTAATTGGTTTTCTAACCGTTGTAATTAATTAAAATAAATAAAATCACTGACTTCTCCACCCACCGAATCAATCAACATTTCAATAAAAGATTCGAAGACTAAATTAAAATCTCCCTTGACCATGAATACTATGATTGAATAATAAAACTTCCCCACAAATGGATACATATTTTGACTGGAAATGAATCTGCCCATAAAAGGAGATCAAGATGAAATTATTAAATGAGATCCTCGTACAAGGCTTGACTATTTATAAATTTTTGTGTTATGACTCCTGTATTGTAATAAACTTGTCTACTTATACCCTATATGTAATATATCTTGATGCTTTGGTAAATTGCTCTATACTATATTCAGTAAAACTATTCTGAAGAAAGCTTGGAAAGTTCATTTGAAGATGTTATTTCAAACATTACTGTAGCGTTTCAGATAGAATTGAATAAATTAAACTGTAAACCTTATTTAATTTATACAGAACTAGCGGACCTTAAAGTCTTGTGCTCTTACCCAAAAGCTGACTTATCGTCAGAAAAATTCAAATCGGTCCAGCTATTTAGAAGGAGTTAGGTAATAAAAACACGTAGGTACGAAAAATTTCATAAATATATCCGTTGAATGCACCGAAAAGACTGCCGGCATTGGCACGCTGTATGGCAATACATATCCTTTTTCTAAACTATAAGCCATGGCAACAGTACATTTGGACTGATCTTATCTAATTTGTAACACTTGACCCCAATCCGAAAGATTCAGAAAAACACACAAAAAAAAACAATAAGAAAAAATGGTCACTATAATATTACATCAAAATAATGGATAATTCTAATGGAAAATACAGGCAACACTAACAAGAAAAGAAATATTCTCACAACCAAGCAAACAAATCAAAACTAGACCACGACCAAATACATACATAAATTAGGCCAAAACAGACGGACAGACAAGCAATCCATCTTCTACTAATCACCGTGAAAAAACCAAATTATAATATAACTTCTTAGTAATGGCAGATGGAGTGTTTCCGAACGTAAGCTGGGGTAATCCGCGCTGTAATATCACTGGGTGGAGACGAAGAATCGGCAAAAACATTTTGACATTATGTGGTGGTGTGTAGAAGGTTTACTGAGGTCTATCTTTGAGGTGTAGGGGATGGTTTCGACTTCTTTGCGCGTCAAACATGTTTTGTTCAAGTTTCATCTTATTTTCTATTTTTTGAAAGTTGTTCGGCATATTTAACATACTAGGGAGTATGTTTTTTGTAGGTGGGAAAATCATCCAATGACATCTCCCGCCCTTGGACGGAGCTGGAGTGTGTCAGACTTTTACTGATTAAAAACCCACTCCTGTTTCTTCTTTAAGTGTTTCAGATTACATCTTACTATTTTTCTCGACGTGTGGAAAGTGAATTATATTTTCTATCTTTAATTTACCAATTTTGTGTTAATAAATTTCAACACCTTACAAAAAAGGTCATATTCAAAAACATGATTTTTTTTACAAGTAATTGCTTAATTTTTGCACTATTAACGTTTTTAATACCGAATTATCTGAAAACCGCAAAGTAGCCGATGACTCTTTACTTTGCAGCCATCGACCTATGAAAGTAGTTTGGACCTATAACAATCACCAAACCATCAATCACAGCTTATCAGCTGCGCAGATGTATAGGTCAGTGTCAAATTGTATGTTGATTAAACTATGAATGGCGGCAGTAACACATATTTTTACGGAAATATGATTTTCAATACAACAAAAACCTCTTTCATCACCTCATCATCTCACCATCACCAGCATCACCTTAAACTGGTCTTTATTATCTTTGCAGCAGAAAAACGTTCAATGCTAGACAATTGAATGATATGCCAATAACATACTAGAACTTACCAAAACATAACAGTATTTCTTAACGACATATCTTCGGTGACACCATCACTATCACTTACAACAGATGGAGTAGCGATATTTTTCCAACACTAATCCTCAAACGATAACTTTTAAACCCTCAGTTAACCTACTGCGGTTAACTGTCAGTTGTCGTTAATCTCAGATTGAAACGTTAGCGGTAACGCTTTGATTGTTGCGCCCGCGCCGCCAGATCTCTGTCAGTTGTTATGATTGGTAGCAGTTTTTTGCTCGCCTTTGGATTGGTGGACAAGGCATAGGAGATCACGGAATTGTATTTGTAAAATTTTACTTCCTTTCGTCATTCTCTTGATGGGTTCCAAGTTTGAAGATCTTTACTTGACGACGGTGCATTATGTCTGTGGTGCAGCGCACTGTTGGTCATATGCCTCCCCGCCTCCACCAAGTATCGCCATAACGACAGGTCCTGTGCTTCTCGCATTCATCAGATTCCTGCGACTCTCCCAGGTCTTTGTTCCTACTTGAGGGAGGCCTTTGAACACTGCGTCTTCCGGTATGTGGTTGTAACTCTAGAACCTTTCGACCCTAATCAATCGTCTGTTCTGCAAGCTGCGATATCCACCTGCCACTAGGCATTATGTACATATTTTCTTCAATACTTTATTATACCAGCTCATGCTGTCCGATTGCTCGCATTTATTTGGAGCTCTTTCTTTAAAGTGAAAAATCATCTAGCAACTACTCCGGCTCTGGGTAGAGCGAGAGAGCGAGTGAGAGCATTACTCCTTTACGCTTTGAGTTATAAGGCCACAGTAAAGCTAGAAGCTAAAGCTACATTAGACCGACATACACGTATAACACGCCTAACACGCCTTGTACGTAGAACGACGTCGCGTAGCGTGGACCAAGTCTAGCTCTACAAGTTTAGGTTCTGTATAAAATGTATATATGCTCGGAGTTTCCTTGCGTGATCAAATCAGAAATGAAGATATCGGCAGGAGAACCAAGGTTGCCGACATAGCACAAAGAATCGCCAAACTTAAGTGGCAATGGGCAGGGCACATTGGTCGCAGAACAGATGGCCGTTGGGGCAGAAGGGTTCTGGAGTGGCGACCGCGTACCGGAAAACGCAGCGTTGGAAGGCCTCCTACAAGGTGGACTGACGACCTGGTAAAGGTAGTGGGAATCCGATGGATGCGGGACGCACATGATCGTTCGTTGTGGCGACGCTTGGGGGAGGCCTATGTCCAAAAGTGGACGTCTATCGGCTGAAATGATGAGGATGATGATGATGATGATAAAATGTATGGAGACCGACCAGATCGGCGTATGTGTCACACGTGTGCGCAGTGTAGTTCTAGCTTTACTCTTTCGAAAAACTCCGCAGCCAAACTAATGCCTTGATCACACGTGCCGAGCAAACGGGCGAGACAGTTTTCTCGGCCGAATACTCCAAGCGCTTATCTCTACAACTCGCTTCCATCACTGTCCCGGCCGAACAACATTTTACTGTCTCGCCCTTTTACTCGGTACGTGTGACCAAGGCATAACAGTCTTACTGACTAATTACGATCTGTAAGTGTAAAGAGTCTTCTTCTTCTTCTTCTTCCTGCCCTTGTCCCATCTTATTTGGGGTCGGCGCAACACGTTTTTTTCTTCCATTCTGTCCTGTCACTCGTCACGCTATCACTAACTTCCTTTTCTTTCATATCACTTCTCACACAATCCATCCATCTTTTCTTTGGCCTCCCTCTCCGTCCAAAGAGTAAACCTACCATAATAAAAAAAATCCTCCCGCTGTACTCTCACAACTTAACCCCTCCACAATTCAAGTCGCATTTTAATATCGCGACTGGTTATTGGTTATACGCTAATATGGTTCGCCATTTCAAGGCGCTAATTACTTGCCATAAGTAAAAAATATTGATACATATTATAAAGTAGTAATAGAAGTGAAACAGGAACTTTTGAACAAGTTAAATGTGCGTAAGACCGATTTGTAACGAGCTATTTGATGATTTTGTTATGTCAATGCTTAGGATTAAGTGTAATGGTGATTAGTGATTGGTTTGTTGATTGGTGCGTATATTGATCTTAGTATTAGAATAGAATAAACTTTATTGTTAACAAAACCTTAATCTATGGGTTCAATGGCGGTCTTATCGCTGACAGCGAGCGACCTTAGGATGGATTGGAACAAATAAAACGATACATGGGAAAACAATATTCTTTATTGTACATAACTTTACAAATTATACATAGTAAGAAAGCCGATGTACACAGGCGAGCTTAACCCAAAATTGGGAAATTAAAATATATGGCGAAGATATTTTCGAACAAGCTTTAATGTCGCCCATTAACGCAAAGGGCAACTTAAGGAACACGTTGTTTTTTGTGTTGGGAATTCATCTTATGACTTCTCCCAGTCTAGGGCGGAGTGGGAGGGCATTTCAGACTATTACTGCTTAAAACCACACCTATGTTCCTTCTTTGGCTTGCGTCCCAGGGTCATGGGTTTCTCAGTCGGAACTCAACCCATGGCTTCGGCCCTGCTGGACCCCTACGGATTTGCTGACAACGTCGATAACTTGAGCTCGGTCCGGACTACGAGCTACCCACTGCTCATCGTTATTATATTATTTCAAGCCTGTACTGTCCCACTGCTAACCAAATACCTCGATCCATTTCTTTCATTGTTTCCAGCTCTGGACCACTTCTTGTCAATTCTTAAGGAAGACATCTAAATCGTCCTGACATCTCCTCCGTAATAACAATACCGTGCATTCTACACTAATATTATAAAGAGGTAAAGTTTGTTTTTCTGTTTGTATGAGGTAATCTTTGAAAGTACCTACTGGTCCGATTACAAAAATTTTTTCGCCGATAGAAAGCTGGTTTATTCCTGAGTGACATAGGCTTCTTTTATGGACGCAGGCGAAGCCGCAGACAAAAGCTAGTAGTTAATAAATTTGTAAAATCTCTTCAAAACCCACAACGAAAAAGACCAAAGCCTTCTTTCCCAATAAGCGTCTTGTAACATGCTGCTAGAAGTTGCAGATAATTTTGAAGTAATCCTTTTAAAGATCCTTCTGAAGTGGAGATACTTAAGTACTGCGTAAGTCGCGTAAGTACTCAACTAACAGCGGCCAATCTTTACACGGCGACATGAGCTAATCTCGTGAAGTTAGTTCCGACATGAGTAAAAAGAAGCCAAGTGCAAGTCAGAGTCACGCACTAAAGGTTCCGTGTCACCAAAACTATACCCTATTCGCGTTAAGAATAGAAATTTAAAGAAACCTTTTTTAATGTCTGCTCAACCGATTTTAATATCTATTTCGTAGTCATAAGAATGGCATTCAAAGCAAAAAAGTAGTTACAATACGAACTATTTACTGCAGCCGCCATTTGTTACGTCACCAACGTAATAAAAGTGAAAATCGCTTGAACGGACAGCAATGAAAGGTTTTCATAAATTTCTAACGTTATTTTGAACAGGTTATTTGGTAGGTATAGGTTACCTAACTTAAAAATATTTGGTTGCTGGTTAAAATGACTTCTTTTTAATAGCATTATTGATCTCTAAAAATCTACATTCAGAATTAACGAGCGTTTGAATGATACTATCTTAACCACTAGTTATTTTCTATGTAAGCCACTTTCTGGGTGTTTTGTAAGAAATCAAGTCGGAGTAGAAAAAGTGGTTATAGGGTGATTCTTTGAAGCCGAGATAAGAGAAAGAATGACAAAGAAAGAAAGAAAGAAAGAAATAAAAAAGAAGGAAAGAAAGAAAAACATTCATCTGGCCTAATTTTCGTACTTATCTATTTTGTATCGTAAGCCACTCGGCGCGAATGAATGCCTCTGATACATTTAGTGGTCAGGGAAACTAATATCTTTAAGCGAAAAAAAATTGTAACTCAAAAACTAGACCACATGAATTAGACACTCTCTCGGCTTCAAAGAATCACCCTAAAGTCATCATCATTTCAGCCGAAAGACATCCACTATTGGACATATGCCATCCATCAGATTCCCACGACCATCGTCAGGTCATCTGTCTACCTTGTAGGAGGCCTTCGAACGTCGCGCTTTCTGTAAGTGACTCTCTCCAGAACCTTTAAGCGCTATCGACCATCTGTTTTGCGAGCAATACACCCTGCCCACTGCCTCTAAAATTGAGTTCTATTCGGGGTTTTCTTTCGGAGTAGTCAGCTAGGAAACACTGGCCTTATGTAGTTTAAATTGACGTTTATAAGGTTGATAATTCTTTGGGCTATGATCACAAAATAGATAGGTGCAGAAGTCAATCTCATGTATGAACTTTACTTTTTATACCTACGCTAGGCAATCGCGCTAGGGTCAGAGCTTTGCAGCGAACTGTATGGCGAACATTACACGGTCATGCAAGCGTCAATCAATTCCATTAATCATGAATGATGGTAAATTATTGTTTTCGTCAATCAGTACTAAAAACCGTCATGCAACGCATTAGACGGTAGGTTCTCAATCAAGGTTTTGACTGTGGCAAAACTGACAGCAAAACCTACCGTGTAATGTTCATTTATGAGAGCAACCGGGCAATTGAGCCGAGATATCGTGTCCGTGAGCGGTGTCTATGTGTGCGTTGCTCGAGCGAGCTTTGTATGTAGATTGACTTCTGTAGGTACCTATCTATTTTGTGCTGTGGTGGTTACGGTGGTGTCATGATTTTCATAACAGCAACACTCCTTACTTAGACAGACATAGACATAAGCGCGCGCCGTTAATAAGCGCTCCAATTACCTGGTCATTAGCACGTCTCAATATGATTGACGTCGATATATTCTAGCAAACGAGCCTTGTTATAACTAACGATATTTAGACGTTTACCTGATTATATGCATTTAAGTTATGCTGTAAAGTTTTGTTTGACGGTCAAAGTTAGATTAATTATCTTAAATTTTTATTGTACTCTAACTTTTGCCCGCAGCTTCGTCCACGTACATAAAATATAGCCTATGTCACTCAGGAATAAAGCAGCTTTCTATTAGTGAACCAATTTTAGCAATCGGACCAGTACTTTCAGATATTAGCTCGCAAGCGTGCTCCATCGTCGGCCACATCATCGCTTACCATCAGGTGAGATTGTGGTCAAACGCGAGCCTATCCACTATATAAAAAAAAATACATTATAAAAAAGCAAAACAAACAAACTGTTTCTCTTTATAATTTTAGTGTAGAAGTGTAGAAAAAAGCTTAACATCGTGATTTGACAATATCATGTATAAAGACAAATCTAATTCAACGATGAGAGCACCCAGTGTACAATATACACCTACATAAGTAAATAAGCCTAATGTGTATTATAACAAGTATGTATACATTAAAAAGCTGATTATGCTTAAGGTAGTCCATAAGCATGTAGCATGCAGCCTTTTAGAGAAATATAAGTAGTGACTGAAAAGTTGAAAGGTAATCGGTTGTCTTGGTATGGTCATGTGAAGAGGAGGGATGAAGCGCATATTACTAAGAGAGTTCTGAGTATACATGTAGATGAATGGAGAGGGAGAGGAAGGCCGAAAAAAAGATGGATGGATTGTGTAAAAAGTGATATGAAAGAAAAGGGAATTAGTGATAGTTTGACGGGCGACAGGACAGAATGGAAGAAGAAAACGTGTTGCGCCGACCCCAAGTAATATGGGATAAAGGCAGGAAGAAGAAGAAGAAGAAGAAGAAGAATTACAGCTCGGACGTATGGCGACTCTGGTGTCTGTATGGTGTCTAGTTTGGTGGCTATATTTCACTATGGCGGCGCAACTGGTCGGGCCGCCATGGTGTCCCGGTGAAATATACCCCTTAGCCTCTCATAGTCTTCTCAAACCCCCGAAAATTGGCCACAAACACCTAGCCAGCGATACGCGACACTCGTATCGACGATTGCACAACGGATCTGAAATAGCTCGGGCGCAATAGCACGGCCCACTTAATGGCAGTTTGTTTAAATTCCAATGCTTATTCATACATGTTATTCGCTAATTTGTTATACAGTGTTCGATTACAGTCTGGTTATTAATATTGGGTGTGTGTTTCCTGGTTTAGTGTTGTGTTTTGGTGTGGAAGTTAGATATATTGGCGCCAAAATAACGCCGATATTCCAAGTCATCTAATGACTTGATCACTGACTAAGGTGGGTTTGTTAGACGCTTTTTACCGACGAAAACCCATGATCTATGTTTCTTCAATAGCCCTTCGCGGCCAAGGACCATGGGTTTTCTTTTCTGAAGGGAACCTATGATGCCACCCCAGTAGGGTTCGGCCCTGCAGGGGCCCTGCGGTTTTGCTAACATCTCTTTGAAGCGTGCGTGGAACACTAAGCGCTGTCGTCGACTCGGGCTCAGTCTGGACTGTTACAGGACGGCCGGACAGCGAGCTTCCCATTGCTCACTGTCCACAAGCTCACAAATTTGGAAGATGGTTGGGTTGGGATTAGATTGATCGTGTTTTGAAGTGTCGCCTAATATCAAGTGTACAGTAAGAGCACAAAGAGGTTAACATATTGCTGCGTAATCACATGGTGGCCAACTGAAGGGACACAAGTGGATTGGTTGGAAGAAGGGGAGGGAGAGGTAGGCCAAAGAAAAGATGGATGGGTTGTCTTGAAAGTGATTTGAAAGAAAAGATGACAGGACTGAATTGAAAAAAAAAACGTGTTGCGATGATTCAAACAAACGGGATAAGGGCAGGAAGAAGAAGAAGATATCTGAATGTCTTGCTAAAAGAAAAACAGCAACAGGAATAAGTCTTTTATTGCCATAAAAATGATCCTCTCTTTTCAACGGAGCTGCCGATGTAGGACCCTTTTTCGGATACCTCTAAAAATCTAAGAAATAAAATCAATTTAACTACAGAACAGTTACATCCCTCGCTATAACTAATGTAATTACTTATTCCCTCGCATTGAGTTTAGCACACGACTGCTTGTCTATAATGACTGAAGATGTGTCGTAATGTCTACAAAAAGGGCGGCAATATCCTCGTTTATCAGGATGGTTCCGTGTCAATCAATCGGGGCAATTAAGAGAGTTGTCCCGTTTGATTCCCGACTCATTTCCTTATGCGAATACAGGAATACACGCGATGGAAGAACTTTTTTTGTTTGTTTTTTTTTTAAGATGCTTTCCAATACGTGTTTTACGCTCGTTAGGTGTTCTTTTTTAAATTGTTTTTTTTTTATGGATTCTTTCAATTTCCTGTATGGCTTTTTTTAAATTATTTTGGCTTGGACACTTAGTCCTTTAAGCCATGGCTTCGTAATAGTTAATTTGTTTGAATGAAAGGCACATGGGTAGACTTTGTCTTGGAATAACGCATACGATACTATTTATCTCGGGAGTGTGTTCCCTTAGAATAATATTCTATTTTCACGCGAGCTAAACCGCTGGCGGCATATAGTGAAAATGTTAGAAAAGTGGTATCTTAAGTTACCTTTAAACTAAATCCGTAAAAAAAAATCGTGCATAATCCGTCTGCAGCAATATCTTACGAGAAACTCCTAGACCAATTATAATATAATATATGTAAACTGCTTCTGCCAGCGATTTCATCCGTGTGAAGATAAGTCTCTCCACACAAAACACACACAAAATTCCCTCTTAGTGCTCGCCTTTGTCATAAAAAAATACGTTCCTAGTCCCAGTAGTACCGGCTGTATTTTGATATGTCAGTTTGTCAGTTTCTCCTTATAAATAACGTTGTCGACCTTTTGTTTTTCTGTCATTTGAGTACATGTTATATATATTGTTTATTAGGATATCTATTCTTTTATTCACCTGTTTTCTTTCTTTTTTGCACCTACCACTATTTTCTCTGCATCACCCGAAGGTTTACTGGTAGGAAATGCCTAAGGCATTAAGTCCGCCTCTGTACTTTTGTATGCATAAAGTATTTAATAATAATAATATCATATCCGATATAATGATATTTATTTATTTATTATATACATCATATCATTAGTTTAATTAATCAACGAGGCGTGTTTCCAACACGTGCGATACACTTTGCATAGCCGGCGCCAACTAACTGCAGATTAAGGAAATTATTATGTTATGTTCTAGGCAAATTACTGTAGTACTTGGTAATTACCATCATCCATCATATTGACTGGTGTCAATGACTATATCTAATTGTTATGCTGTTAGCTTCCGTATGCAAAGCGATATTGTTCACTTGGTGACGTTAAGTGGGTGGTACAAGATCTAGAATTATGATAAGGTATTTAACACTGTGGATATGGTAAACTAGCTGTTTTTCTGATAAATTATGATGCCGGATCCAAGATGGTTGAATCATATCTCCGTGCATAATCTACTCTGCCTCAATGCTTTTCTGGTATTTGCGAATGATGACTCAGGCTTTTAAGGGTTGTTGAGTAGTTCATGAAATGGTCGTATTTCACGACGTTATTGGGTATATGATCTAAAATTATGATAAGGTTTATGTTACTGTGGATATGGGTAACTAGCCGATTTTTTAATTAATTACGTTGCCGTTAGATTAATCATATCTCCGAGAGTCCGCGCGTAGTCTTCTCTACCTCAATGCTTTTTTGGTCGTCGTGAATGTTGACTCTGACTTTTAAAAGTTGCTTATTTCATGAAATGGTCGCATTTTATGATATAGAACCTTGCCTGCTATTCACATCATGTTATGGACTAGCCAAATCAACAATACATTTAATTAGGATATAGTTAATTAGGTTTATTTTGTTATGAGTGTGATGACATATAGTAAAATACTTAGTTATATTGTCCATCGGTAGAGGTGCTGATTTCGCATTTTTACGTAACATGGTCACTCTTTATTTAAATCGAATAATAACATTTAAATGGAAGATGAATTGCAATACAATTACGATTCAAAACTGTGTGTTTGATATAACTTACGGACCTACAGTCAATCAGCGGTTCGAATGCAGCTATGGTACAATATTGCTAACGACATACAAACCATTACTATTCACTTTTTATTTGATGCATGCCATCTATTTAATCTGAATTCATTAATTGTTCTCTATAATCAGATTTTTTAAGCTTATATTTGTACTTACAAGACCAAAACGTAATTTCGTTGTATAATCATTAAATCCTAAAATATTGCCAAACGTGGATTCATTAAACGTCAAAGTTTTTGCCCGTTGTAGTCGGGTGTATCAGGAAATGCAACCATTTCATGAAATGGGCAGCCTTATCATAAAATGGCCAGCCTTATCATGAAATGGTTAGCCATATCATGAAATGATCAATTCTAAGATCCAGCCACGGCAATATGACCTTACAATGTCGTATATAAGAACTTTGTTCGCGCAACTTCTAGTCCTGGTCACATATCTCAAACAAACCACAATAAATCGCTGGCAAAGTCTTTAAATTGTCATAAAGAACGAGAAATTGTTCAAATATGCATTGCAAATGAATCTACATCCGATATAACGGTGTAAATGAGCCTACATTGTTTATACTAAGAACAATCGAACTATTTTATCGATAAGATTTATCGATGTTTTGAAAGATTGTGATTATTAAACTATTTGTTACATGAGGTTGGAATAATGAAGTTATTAATTTTAGAATTTATAGAAGCAGGAACTGATTTTTTTAAATAAATTATCTCCATTGATTATGTTTTGCATTTTAAGTGGTATTTATGTGTGGGTGTTCTAGTTTTAAATAAGGACATAATTTTATAATTTGAACTGATATGAGTAATAAATTATTGGTTTTATTATTATATTTATTTATTTATTTAAACTTCATGTACAATAGTGGTACATAGGCGGACTTAATGCCACAAGGCATTCTCTACCAGTCAACCTTTGGAATATGAAAAATATGCAAGCATACACTACCAGGCGACATCCCATGCTGAAGACTTTTTGAAGTCGTATTTTAAGTGATTTAGTTAGGATTAAAGTTTTTTAATAATGTATTTTATCTATAAAAAACAAAATGTGTCTGGCAAAAAAACTAAACAGCTAGAGAACTAATAAGTCAATCAAGAGCAACCAAAACACAAAACCTACAGCTTCAAACTCAAGCCTGATAAGCATGCAGCTTCCTAAGTTCAGAAGGCAAAAAAGCTATTGGGTTTTTTCCATTAGGAATTAAAAACAAAGTACACCTGTGTTTGCGCACACGCCTGAGTTCTCCAATATTTTCTGCGCACTTGGCTAAGCTCTGTCAAGATTAGCCACTGTGCCCGAAACTCGGTGAGAAGGATTATTATTATCAAAACCAAACAACAGATTTAGAGAGATCAATCAATCTCATTCAAAAACCATAAAAATCAAACCGTTACTTCCTCAAAAGCAACTAAACTTCTTTTATCACTACATTATCATTTTCTAGACAAATAAACACGACATCCAGGTCGCCTGCTTGTTTTTAGGGTACTGCACCTTTTTTTTTTCGATGGGAAAAATCATCTTAGGACAACCCCCGCTCTTGGGCGGAGCGGGAGATAGTGTCAGACTCTTACTGACTAAAAAACCTATCCTGTTCCTTCAAGCCTTCATACCGGGGCTCGAGCGCCCTTTTGGATAACCCTGGCCCCAGTAGGCTTCGACCCGGCTGGGCCCCTGCTGTTGCTGACAACTCCTTGAGGCGCGCGGGAACAGCGCGCGCCATCGACGACTTGGGCTACGTCCGGACGGTTACCGGACGGCCGTACAGCGAGCTACTCATTGCTCACTGTTCGGAAGCACGCGCCTACGGTGGCTGGAAATCGGGACCGGAATCCCGGCGGCGGTGGCGAGAGCGCCGTTGCCTGATGCGGTCGGCCTCCTCCTTAGCGAGCAGGGTTCTGCACCTCAATCGGCAAAAAGAACCCTTATAGGATGGATCACTTTGTCGTCCGTCTGTCAAGACGCTTTTTCCAAGACCGCGTGGAGATAAGAAGCTGCAATGAATATCAAATACTCAACTGTCTGCGACTCCAAGCAGCAGTGAAAAAATTTAACTTCTATGTCTTCTTCTATGTAAGATCCATACTAAAATAATTTTTTATTTCATTGTGTGTACCTGTGTGCCAAATAAACGTATTTTCTTTCTTTCTTTCTTTCTTCTTAAAGCAATCAGTGTCAAGGTGCATATTTTGACACTAGCTAGGAAACCGAAACCTGTAGGGTTCTTCCCCCCTATTGGGGCCATGAGGTCTACCTACTAGATCGTGGGTTGTGCGAAAGAAAACCCCGGAGCAACAAAGGCAAAAATGGAACAGGAGTGGTTTTAATCAGTAAAAGTCTGACTTGCCACCCAAAAACGGGAGAAGTGATTTCCAACGTATCTAATTTTTTTATACTTATCTATTTCTAGGTACCTAAAAAAATAGAGTAAAGGGGAAGTCCCTTGATCCAGAATCCTAAAATTTGGCATTACTTTTTAAAACTAGTACACCAGACCATCAACATTTGCGTCACTGCTTACCATCAGGTGGGATCGCATTTAAGCACTAGTTTATATCAGATAAAAAAAGTATAAGCAAATCGGACCACACGACGTACGGCGTTGCGCCACCGGTACATGGTCGACATCCCACCCAAACGAACAAAGCGTTTTAGAAACAAATTTATTGTGCGTACAGCCAAGGAGTGGAATTCCCTGCCGGAGTCTGTGTTTCCTGATAGCTACAACTTAGGGGTTTTTAAGTCAAAAGTGAATAGGTTACTTTTAGGCTAGCGTGCTCCATCGTCGACCACATCATTGCTTACCATCAGGTGAGATGGTGGTCAAACGCGAGCCTAGCAACAATAAAAAAAAAATCTCATAGCAAAAATATAGGAAAAAGGATGAAATTTGTAGTTACGTCACAAATAAAAGAATGATTTAGCGATTCAGAAAAATCTTCGAGACTCGATTCGGAAATTGAACTTAGTCGTTAGTACGGAACCCTCGCACTTCATCGGTTTTTTTTTCTGTACCAGGATCCCATAAGACGCAGGCTATAGATCATCTGCGACACATCTAGTTTGTTGACGGACAGACAGACAGATCGGTTGACATGCGCTCTACTTATTGATAATAGATAAAGTAGCTAGATAGTGCTGGAGTTACACTTATGAGTTTACGACTCAACTCATACTTATTAGTATGGCAATAATAAGTAATATTGAAATGGCCGTTTTATTTCTTGCCGGTTCTTCTCCTTTGGAAATTGTCTATCAGAACCGTGCACTAGCAACAATACGACTACACGATAAAGCGACAATGTGACATCGCGACATGCTATTATAACTTTTTATAATGTAAATAGAAGAACACTGTAGACTCCACGAATTCTTAGATTACTTCATATTTTGACTCACTTTTTTGAAATGATTATTTCTATTGTGCTTTTGAGTACAATAAAGACCGGTTTACACTGTTCTTAAATAATACCTTTTATTACTGTTATATGGAAATATTGTAAGTACAAGCATTTTTTTAAAAGAGTAACCATGGAGTTTCTTGCCGGTTCTTCTCCATAGGAAACGAGCAATTTGGAACCGTGCACTAGCTTCTGACGTTTTATAAGTGCCCATGTAGGCCTATGTGAAATAAAAAACTTTTGATTTTGACTTTGACTTTGTCTTCGTTAGTAGTTATCTAAACATATATTATTATTATACCAAAACAAGCAACGAACAAAACGAGATTTTAATATTTTATCTTTGTGCTGAAATTATCGTAACCTATGAAAGTTATCCATCTCAAACATGACATATGTTTAAATTAAAATTAATAAATAGGTAGGTGTGTTTGAATTAAAATATATAATTGTTATTTAATTATTCTCATTACTTCATTGTTTTGTTACAGGTAAGTACATACCTATGGAATCTAAAGGCCGTATGTTCTGGGCTTCGTAAGTACTACTTTATCACCACGGCATAATGTGTTTCTAGTTTGACTTCAGAAAACATAGCAAATCGAACATGAAACCGGGGGAGTTGGTGTTACCCCCGGTAATATAATAACACAGTTTTAAATTGCACAAGTATTTACCTACTAAAATAAGATTAATTTGGTTTTATTTAAAAAAATTAAACTGTATTTTATTGAATATTCTAAAAAACCTGAGGTTTCATGCAAAATCCAGCAGAAATCCTGAGATGTGTACGACAATCCTAAAGTCTCAGAACAAATCCTGAGATATGGTAACCTTAGTGGCAGTACTGGCAGTGCACCTACCTTTTAAAACAATATCCAACCCCAAAAATTACACATCCGACCCAACATTACAAAGGCCATTAAAAGCCTCAATATCTTCATCATCAGTGCTTAAGTTACAGCTAACTGCTTCATCCTCGTCTGTCATCACTAACCGTTCATCTTAACTTTATGCCCAAACAAGTGTATTTAATGCGCTTCAGTTAACCGGAGGTGGTTGCAAAGGTGCCGCATCAATTTTAACTCTTTACGACTACGAAAATGGTATCGGACTCGATCAAGCGGTCAATTGAGGCACCGAAATAAGCGGGTTATTAAAAATGTAAAATATGTTGGTTTTGTAATAAAGTCGTGAAGATGTTACTTTTTTTACTGATTTAAAAATAATAATTTATTTAATTCAGATAATAAAATCCATTATTGTTAGTAAAGACATACACAACTTATAAGCTAGTGTTAGTACATATAATAAACATGTCAATAATTTAAACTAATATACATACATTTTAATATTAATAATATAAACTAGTAGATATAACTAGTGTTTGACTACAATGCCACCTGATGGTAAGCAGCGATGCATTCGTTGATAGTCATGTTTATTTAGACAGTTTATTACTCTTACCTTGAAGACACCTGAATAATATTTGACGGGAAGACCGTAGTTGTTTTTCCTTTAGGCAAATTGTGATAATATTGGTGAATAATTTGTTGTTGTAATTATTTATTTCAATAATAGAAAGGCAGATAACAAATACAATTTTTTTTTTGGGCAGGCTTGTTGCCTCATTGGTAATAATATGGTATGAAATGCCTATGAATTGTCTTTTTATGAAACATCAATGAAAATCTTCGGATTGGCTTGGAATAAGTTCAAGAAATATTACATTTCCGTTTTAAATTTCTATGAGTTTAAAATTTTCAAAAACCCAATTTTCTTTGTAATTTTAAAATCAGAATAAGATATACCTAATGCAAAAATTACAATTACATGAACTGGAAAACTCATTCAGTTGAAAACCATCGTCAGGCTCAGTGCACATAACTTTTTTAATGATTTGCATATACCTATATACCTAACCAATGTTTGTCTTTTGTTGTGCCAAAAGAAAATATTTTTTTTTTCTTTCTTTTTAACTGTAATTAATAATATATAAATTCACCTTCAAACGATAATAAATAATGCGTGTAAATATTTTAGTAGTAGAAAAATACGCCAATATATGAGCGACATTTTGGCATGTTTTTATGAAACAATACTGCATTCATACCTTACTTTTCAATCGTGGAAATTACATCACAATAGAAAGACAATAGGTGCGTGAACGCCGGCGTTCGCTTGGGGTTTAATGAATTAAACTATCGACAAGGGACAATCATCACTATAGTAATCATTGATGATCTTCTACATTAAAAACATTTTCACGACAAAAATGACAAACAGCCGTGTCACCATCTGCCGGGATAAATGGCGCCCTACATCGTTAAACAATTTGTCATTATTTGGACGCGATCCAAAATGAAAATCAAAGGATATTTGCGTGATTAAAGTACCATTTTGTCATACACTTTTCACGAATGAACTGCGAACAAATTGGGTTTGTGGGCTTGTGACATGTTTTTTTTTGTAAAAGTGACAGTATTTTTATGACAGACAATCGATCAGTACAACAAAGTGACAGTGTCAAAAAACTGACCATAAAAAACGACTAAAAAGTTTGAAACACATCACTTATGGCGTTCTATAATTGAATAAAATTAAATTATACATACACCAAAATAGTAATAAAACTTTTACACAAACTGAAATTAAACGACTGAATTTAATTTCACTAAAGTATTTGTGATTTTGGATAGTATAGTATATCTAGTCTTATCGTTCCCATAGCTGGGACTCAGGCCTCCTCTGTAGTAGAGGGAATGGGCCGTAATCCACCACGCGGGCCCAGTGCAGGTTGGTGGATATCAAATTTCTTCAAATTTTTACCGGTTTTCTCGTAATGTTATCCTTCACCATTTTAAGAGTTGTGCTGATCAAAAAAGCGGGCGAGATCTGCATGTAGTCGTATCAACAGAGAACTTCAATCTATTATTACGTAGCATAACGGGCGAGAGGCGCGACTGCCCGCGTCGGATATCCGCGCGGCGAGCCGCGACGGAGCACTATTGTACGGAACCGCGCGGGCGTCCGCGTAACACAGCGTTAGCTCTAACAAATAACACAAAACGCAAATCCTAGGCAACTAGATACCCTACAACTCCAATAGAAACGTAGAAGCTACAAATCCCGCTTTCCCTAGAGAAAACACCTCGATGATAAGACAAAGCTATACCAAATCGCAATTAAATTAATTTAACATTACTCGGAGGGAATAATTTAATTAATACGCGGACGTAATGGCCGATCGCGCCGCATCACCGCTTAATGGGCGGTTTGCATGCATTCGCGGAAGCTTATCACGTTGCCGGCTGAGTGTACATCGTGCCTTAAGGTGCAGATATGACTTTAACGGCCTTTTCCTTCAATATTCTAATATATTTTATTATAAGAATAAATATGGCAGTTGGACTTATTTTCTACTCGCTGATAGTGACTTTTCCCGCATGATTTTAGAAAATTATTCCAAAGAAAATTACTGCCTCTGC
Organism: Mythimna albipuncta; assembly: GCA_929112965.1. NCBI lineage: Eukaryota > Metazoa > Arthropoda > Insecta > Lepidoptera > Noctuidae > Mythimna > Mythimna albipuncta. Next base: position 16,441,243 of record OV815979.1, on the reverse strand, counting down.
GGATATCTTCATTTCTGGTTCGATCGCGTAAACTCCTAACACTATGTGAATTAAAGTCTTCTGATGAGGCCGATTGTGAACGACCACGTTTCAGAGCCGTGTGTCACTGCTTGCAACACGTACTGCTTATAGAATTTTGTCTTGAGACATTGTGATATGTCGGATAACCGCGCAGCTTCCCGAACTACGAGTATACCCAAGTGGAATAACACCAGGTGAGGGTCGTTGAAATCCGATGGATATGAGACACATAGAACCGGTCACACTTGGGAGGTGTCTATGCCAATCATGATGATCAAACCATCATCTTAAAGACGATGTAATTCTCATTATATTTTTAATATACGACTTTTTATTTTAAAGTCAAAGAATACTGTGAAAGATATTTATTTCGACTGAATTTTCAGTCGCGCGGGTTTGAACCTCTTGTCCATTTTTCTTTCTTGTGTAAAGTCGCTAGGGTATATTGTCGCCTTAAGACGTGTACTTATTATCAGTTTTTGAAAAGTAATGATTGATGATGAAGTTGTTACGGTTACTGGTGTAAGTAGCATAAGTTTGAAGTCCTGTAAATGCGTGAAAGTTCAATTATAACTTTTGATGTATTGGATCAATTTAAAATTGAACTAGGGCAGTGTTAAATTGAGTAGCCTCCAAAAAAATCTCTATCAACATTGTAAGCGACAGTTTTTTTTCCGTAATTAAAGATTTTATTATAATTAATTCAGCCTATTATTCATTTATTTACTAATTTAATGTTCATTAATGGTTTTTCGGGTAGAGTCTGTCTAATAAGTTAAACGACTTGGTTAATTATTAGGATTTAATGAAATCTCATGTAGTCACTACAGGTTCGATAATCAAGGTTGATTAAGAGATAGAGATAATTGTTTACTAACAGAAGAACCTTATAAAAAGTACCGAATACAAGTATTTTTTTAATATTACACAAAATTTCCAAGTCGGTTGACTTATTAGACAGACTATGTCTTCGATATCATCAAAAACAAATTTAATATTTAATAAATAATTTCTAAATTCTGTTTGTCCAAATTTAATTTAAATTTAATTTAATTCTTTCTTTAATTCTTTATTGTACACTATAAAAACACAAAATAAGTGGATAACAAAGTTCATGTACATAGGCATTTAATGATCAAATTAAAAAAAAATCTGTTTATTCTTACTATTATTTATTCTGTATTTTAATTATTGTTATTATCTATTAAGGCGTACAAATTAGTGCATGTAGTGAGTCAAAGAAGAGTCTTTTAGTGATGGGGCACTTAGACGTAAGATATTGTTTTTAGGGTTCCGTAGCCAAATGGCAAAAAACGGAACCCTTATAGATTCGTCATGTCTGTCTGTCTGTCTGTCTGTCTGTCTGTCTGTCTGTCTGTCTGTCTGTCCGTCCGTCCGTATGTCACAGCCACTTTTTTCCGAAACTATAAGAGCTATACTGTTGAAACTTTGTAAGTAGATGTATTCTGTGAACCGCATTAAGATTTTCACACAAAAATAGAAAAAAAGCAATAAATTTTGGGGGTCCCCATACATAGAACTGAAACTCAAAATTTCTTTTTTCATCAAACCCATGCGTGTGTGGTATCTATGGATAGGTCTTCAAAAATGATACTGAAGTTTCTAATATCATATTTTTCTAAACTGAATAGTTTGCGCGAGAGACACTTCCAAAGTGGTAAAATGTGTGTCCCCCCCCTCTAACTTCCAAGATAAGAGAATGATAAAACTAAAAAAAATATATGATGTACATTACTATAAAAACTACCAACGAAAATTGGTTTGAACGAAATCCAGTGAGTATTTTTTTTTTAATGCGTCATAAACCGAAAAAAATACACTATTATTAAAACATCGATCAAAGTTACAACACATTACAAGAACTTTTATATTATGTTACTTGCTGCTACGGAACCCTTCATGGGCGAGTCCGACTCGCACTTGGCCGGTTTTTTTCTTTATACATATGTAATAGTGCACTCATTGTTGAAGAGCCAAATAAATAAAATAAATAGATATATTGGAGATATTAGGAAAGCTCAATGTACTTTATTTTAAGTATAACTGGCGCCTTTTATAGTAGCAAGTAATAAGCAATTACTGAAACTAAGTTTTCAAAGATAAACAAATTTCTCCCAAAAATTCATAAAATCGCAATTTTTAGCCGTTATAACCAATGAAATACCAATAAATTGGCGGGATCCGCAGCCTACGAGCATAACTTTGAAAGTACAGTTTAATTCAATGGCACTTTAACAAACATGGCAGCGGCTATCGAAGTATCTGCTCGGCTTAATTTACAGGGCTTCGCACCAGTGTGCGGGACCCCGAGAAAGCGACACTTCGCCAGTAATAGATTTCATCCGAATAATTTATTGTATTGAGGGTTGGATTTTGCCTGATTGTTTGATTGTAATTGTCGTGAGAATTGAAACAGTTGCCGATTACTTATCAGCAGGCTTTTGAAATTACTTTTCTGTTAACGTTTCCGCCAAAAGCTAAATCAAAAAATGTATGTCAATGGCAGCAGAAATTAAGATATCCGCAAGTAAACTAAGGTTGCCTACATAGCACAAAGAATTGCCAAACTTAAGTGGCAATGAGCAGGACACATTACTCGCAGAACAGATGGCCGTTGGGGCCGAAAGGTTTTGGAATGGCAACCGCGTACCGGAAGACGCAGCGTTGGTAGGTCTCCTACAAGTTGTACCGATGACCTGGTGAAGGTAGCGGGAAACCGATGGATGCGGGAGGCACAGGAACGTTCGATGTGGCGACGCTTGGGGGAGGCCTATGTCCAACAGTGGACGTGTATCGGCTGAAATGATGATGATGTTGAATGGCAGCAGCGGTGGCCGAATGGTAACGGCCCTGACTTACGAGTTGTAACTCAGTCAAGCGCATTACTTTGTGTAATTTATTTCATCACCACTGTTCTCAAAACGGTGAAGGAAAACATCGTGAGGAAACCGGCATATCCACGAACCAAAAATTCGAAGACATGTGACATTCACCAACACGCACACATTCCCTCTCCTAGAGGCTTGAGTCCCAACAGTGGGAACATTAAAAACGCAAAAAAAAGAGTTTTTAAAAAAAGGTACTTTATTTTTTGATTTTATCTTTATAATTCAATAGTGTTTCATGTACCGGATCGACCCTCCACGGGATTAAACCGATTAAATTTTAGCGGTGTATATTCGAATAACTTTCAATAAAAATATAATTCAGGTTAGAATAAAAAGATTGCATCCAAAATCAAATGAAAGAACTGCATTTATTCATTTGTTTTAGCATATGTCAATTCCACAACAATAATTCGAAAACGGTGACTTTCCCAAGATCTACTAAGCTGCATTGTATGGAGAAGGCTCCGAAGCCAAAACGTAATTAACCTTAAACCCAGCAATACATTAACTGGATTAACGGTCTCCAATATATATCCGAGTGTTTGCATTCAGAGTTGCAAGTTCAGATATATTAGGTTCAGATTGAACGCGATAGGATCGCGTTCCCAGCACTAACTGTTAATGACTGAGAACTGTTCCGTGGGCTAGAGGTCTTGGGATATGCTACCTTCACACTATGGAATGTGCTTTAATTGTAATGACTATAAGTATATGGAAATTTGCCTTCGATTGCCGTTTGCAGTGAGAGGTGAAATGGTACTGCCGTCGCTATTAAAAAGGGCACAACAATTTTTTTTATTTAATTGAGGTATAAAAACAATTGTTTTTTTTTTAATCGGTTTAAATAAATATTTGAAATCAGTTTTTTTCTAAATCCAAATATGTAGATATATGTTTAAATAAATATTCGGAATCAGATTTTTTCTAAATCAGTATCAATTTTAATTTTATGTCCTTTAATGAATATATTATAATATATTGCTTATATTTCAAATTCGAAAAAAAAAAACAATTTGATTATAATAGTGCCCTTTATAATAACGACGGCAGGAAAGCGCCGCAGCTTACTTCGAAAAGTTACCGTGACCTTGAAACGCAAAGGTCAATTGAAAGAACACGGTTGAATCTCGGTCAGTAAAAATCTGACACGCTCTACCTTAAATCGGAAGCAGTCATTGGATGATGATGACTTCCCATTTCAAAACAAGCCCTAGATCTTACCTTTTCATTCACAAAATACTAATTCACAATTCAAGCTGCAAGTTTGTGGAATGCGTTACCTAGAAATGAGGCGTACTCAAACGCTACCAACATTTAAAAAAATGGTGAAGAAGCATTAGATACCTTTCTCTTTGATATATTTTTCTTCTTCTGGTTCAACTATATATTTGATATTTATTAATATATATTTTTGTACTGTATGTATGTATTTGTTTTAATGTATCTTATTACTAGTATTATTTCTGATGTTTGTACACTGACAACCCTAAATCTATCGCCTTTCTTTCAGTTCATCCAAAGGTTGTCTGTAAGAGATCGCCCTGTGCGATAAGACCGCCCATTGTACACTTATTCTTTAAAGGTTTGTCCTGTATTTTTGTTTAAATAGTGTACAATAAAGATTATAATAAATAAATAAATAAATACTACGGTCGAAGGCGCCAACGTCAAAAACTCATACCAGTTCCAAAGGTCCCGCTGTTACCGCAAACAATGCGCTTATCGATATGTTTTCACGTATTTGGCTCACAGTTCCTCATTACCAGTCGTTTACTCTACTTTTATACTTTTCCTAGAAAATAACACTAGGTTTGTAGAAAATTAAGCTTGAAATTGTAGTACAGTGGCAGAGGCACAGTTTGAGGTAGGTGAAGGTAATTGATTTTTTCATTTCATTTCTTTGGGATGTTCTTCATTTACAAGCTTTTTTAGTTTCACCTGTCCCGATGCTTGTATGTCTGTAATCAAATCTTGCAAATTTTTGATTCACTTCCCGGTTACCGATTGAGCTGAAATGCATGTATGTGTAAATCAGATGACAATGTAAAATTATTATGACATGCGAGCTGATCTGATGATGGAAACGAAAGGTGGCCATAGGAACTCAGATGACCCTATCGTTTTTGAGCTTTTTGTAATGGTCAGGGCCACTGACCACTAGACCAATAAATTAATGATATATGACTTTTTTTGCAAAAAGGTTTTTTTTAAGTTTTATAAGTAATTTTTTTTTTCGTCAGTTTAAACTAGATGAGCTAGTGTTTCCTATAGATACTCGTATGAAATCATGCTAAGAGTTACTAAAATCTTAGTCCTTTTTGAATCTACCGTTTTGTCTTCAAGGACAAATCCAGTTCTTGCTCCAACTTCTAATGCAAATCCTTTAGCCCATCATATCTTAGATCTGCACTGGTCTGAACAGTGAACAAGCCAGCACTAACTCGATCATTACGAACTGCCCACGAGATGCCAAGATTGCATAATTGAACTACTCAATCGAGCCAGCTTTATCGCCAAGGTGGTGTATTCAGGGGCGTAGCTAGATAAACAACGGCCCTGGGGTAAAAAAAAACAGGGGCCCCTATTTACGTTGGAAATCATTAAAGAAAAAAAGAAAGACAAATATTTTATTTGCGCACATACATACATACACATAGTGTAAAAAAAACAAGTAAACTTAAGATAACAGAAAAAACTCATCGCGTATCTCACGTTAAGTATGTCAAAGCGTGTAGTCCCTTGAACATTTGTCCGGAGTTAAATGCACACGTATTTGTGCTGCCGCCTGCTCCCGCATAGAGACCCGCTGACCTTTAAAACCATTTTCTTTGCGAAATATTAATTGATTTACATTCTGAAGAACACTTAATAAGCTATTTTTTTTTTGTGTAAACATATTTCTAAATATCAAAGCCAAAGGAAAGGAGTTCGGAAAACAATCGAAAAAATATGATGTTGTTACAATTTTTTTTGTTGTTAAATACGAGTATTATTAGTGATACCAAAAAATCATTTGTTGATAATTTTGTAGGTACATGAATCTGCAATAAACATATATATATTTTTAAACCTATTAATCTAGCCGTTACCGAGGAGTAGGCTTCAGGTAGTCACTGTTTTATTTATTAAATCTTTTACATATAACACTGTACAAAGGCGGACTTAATGCCATAGGCATTGTCTACCAGTTGACCTTTGGGTGGTGCAGAAACATAACATTGCAAATGCAACTTAATAATTAGACAGAACAGGAGAGAGACAAATACAATAGTAAATACATACTTACACATATACTTATAAATAATCAATGTTGTGTATGGCACTGTTCGAGATCTAGGGTTTAACATAACTTCCCTTGCTCTGGGTGGAGCGGCAGGGAGTGTCAGAATAGTTAGACTACAAGTTGTCGTAATAGTGTTGAACCTGTTTTATTGAGATTTTAAAGGTGAGAGATTTTTCGCTAGTTCAATAAGTTTGTTAGTCTGGTTGGGGGCCTCCCCGAGCTTGGAGGCCCCGTTAAGGCCCCGCCTAGCCCTTCCGTAGCTACGCCACTGGGTGTATTGAGGACAACAGCAAGATTGGAGGCTTGCAGCTTTGTTGGATTGCTTCGATATTGGATAGTATCGGGTGTTTACATAAGATTAGATTAGTGATTCTGACCTACAGTGTGGTTTGTAGACATTGAACTAACTCTTAGGCCTGACTTGTGGAATAATATTCTCAGAATGGGCCACTGAAGGACATAGCTGTGGTTTAAGTCAGTAAAAGTCTGACATACTCTCTTGCTTCACTCTAGAGTGTGAGAAGTTATTGGATAATTTCCCACCACAAAAAAAAATATATACAAACTCTTCGTCTTAAAAATATTAATGTAATTTTCGTCTTGCAGGACCAATTTTTCTTTTTGCGAGGAAAATCATCAAAATGACTCGTCTGTGTTCCTTTAGTTACTCTGCAGTCCAGAGCCAACGTAACTCTTCCACACCAACCCACAGTTGATGGACTAGTCAACAAATTAATTCTAGCAGAAAATCTAACTGAAACATGGACTCTCTAATGTCCTCACCACCCATACAAAATCACTAACATATTTATCACGATCACCGTCCACACTTACATTGCGCCAATTGGTTTTACTTAGGTTGATAAATAGCTTGAAACTGTCCTCAGAGCAAGTTTACAATTTATTACCAAACGCACGAGTTTCCTTGCGTTTACATTCCTTCCTACACGCCTTAGAGAGCTTTTCCACTAGAAATGTGACGTGCTGCGTTGTAATTTTTTTTAGGTGGTAAAACATCCAATGTCTTCTCTCGCTCTATGTTGAAGCGGAAGGGCGTGTCAGACTGATTAAAACCACACCAGTGTCATCGATTGCTCTTTGCTTTCTAGGACTGTGCGTTTCCTTTTCAGTCCACTGACATCTCTTTAAAATGGCGATTCTTGGATGAGTGGATGTCGAGCTACCCATTGCTCATCGTCCACAGGCCCGCGCCTACGGTGGCTAGAGATCGCTCTGCAATCCCTGAGGCCCCGGGTTTCTTCTGTCGCGTTGACTGAGGCGCACCCAAAGAGAATGGCGCACCCGAGCGTGAGGATGTACCTTACTTCAATCTTTTGACCGCCTCCAAATTGCTATGAATGCGTTTGATATCTGCTAGTCATATTCTTTGTTCCACATAGCTTAACACTGTTGGGAACAGGTTCAACTAAGCTATGTTTTTTATATGAATGGATGCACGCTATGTATGGTCGCGAGTGCTGTAGCTATGTGCAGGGCAAAGTGCCTATAGTAGGCACTCCTTCTCTACTTATAGCTTATGCAATGCATCTGCCTCGCACACTTACCTCGCGGCGGCGCATCTTCATAGCACATCTTACTTAGTTTAGAAAAACCTCGCCCAGCTACATAGCTTACCATTAGTAGAAACGGCTACATAGTTTCGTAGCTTATGTTTCACATCCTCGCAGCATAGCTGTTAACCTTTCGAATGTCTTAAGTTACACTGTCCGACATAAGGTAATTGTCTTTCTATTGTGTTTCTAATTACGACATTCAAAGAGTTAAATACATTTCAGATGTAAAAGCACCCTAACTCGTTCAGTTCCACTTCCATACACTAAGTAAATCATTTGGACTTTCCCAAATATTTACATACAAGCCCAGAAGGCTTTATTGACTGCAAAATAACAGTTGATGGCCGGAAAGTGAAAACAAAATGTTCATGAATGGTTTTGAATCTAACTTGTAAGTCTAGTCAAGTCAACAGGCTTGTCGGCACTTCATAAATAAGTAAAGCATAGCATAGAATCAGCCTTATAATGTTTCCAGTGCTAGTCCTCAGGCCTTCTCTCTAGGAAAGGGAGTGGGTCGTAATCCACCACGCGTCTTGTCACATGTCTTCGAATTTTCGGTTCTAGGACGTGCCGGTTTCCTCACGATGTTTTCCTTCACCGTTTTGAGAGCAGTGGTAATAATAATAATAATAATCCTTTATTATCAGGCATCTAAGGCCCATAGATAAAATACAAAAATAATCTTACAAAATAATAAACTAATAGGTACATAAAAAGATACAACTAATCATTTTTAAACTATAAACTATTGCACACGAAGGGACAGCGTCGTGTTCCGCTACGAGGTCGGTATCCTTCCACGAAATCGTCAATACACGACACCCTTCGGCCAAAACTCTCCTTTGAGGAAGGTGTCAAAATGTTAAGTTGGCACTCGCACCACAAACGACTTGAAATTAGTGTTATGGCGCGGCTCCAGCTGCTCAACTCTCAAAGTCCAGTTCGTCAAACAACAATGAGATGAAAAATGATAGAAAAATGAATGAATGAATGTATGAATGATGATGGAGAATGAAATTAATGACACAAAATAATGCATGTACACGTAAGTATAGTATAATTAGTTTACCATTTGTAGGGATGTAAATTAAAAAACAAGAAAGAAAGAAACATATTTATTTTAGCGCACATATATTGTAGAAAAAAAAAACATGTTGAAACACAAGATAGAAAAAAAAAAACAACAAAAAAGCTAACATTGCATGACTTACGTCTGCGCCAAAAAGTCGAGTTCAGCGAAAATGCCAGACAACTACGAGGTTTATTTCAATACAAGCTTTTGTCCGCAGCTTCGCCCGCGTAAATAAAATATAGCCGATCTCACTCAATCGGACCAGTACTTTCAGAGATTACCTCCTACAAACAAAAAAAACATACAAACAAACTTTACCTCTTTATTATATTAGTGTAGATTATTATTAAATACGCGGACCAACTACGAACAGACATATTCAAAATCTCGCAGCATTTCCCTCCTGACCCATATACGAGCCAGTTTTCTCCATACCATTAATTCAAAGACCACAACGCCGCTAATTCGAAAAGCTAATCCCTCCAAAATTTATCACCGACCTACCAACTTTACCGTAGTCACGAGTACCCCTTACAAGACCCTGAAGAACCTCTCCGTCACAATTAGCATCCTAGATGTTCTTCATTAACGCATCCAATACCAGACCAGGGTCTTAACTTATCCTGGTTTAAACACGACTTTCCACAACTTTACAATGTTATTTACCTAAAACAAATTGATGTTAATTGCCTGGGACTAATGAGAACATCGTTTGGTGAGTGCATATTGGTTGGCGATGGTTAATTCTGTTTTAATTAGGGGAATATTCAATGAACTAGGGACTTGAAGAAAATGTGTAAGACTGTGGGTTTTCACGTGTTTTTTGAGGTTGGAAATCATCAAATAAACAACAAACTGTTCTCTGTTGTGCTGTGTCATCGATAAACTGTTTTTCTTTCTTTCTTTACAAATGACTCCCGAGTGAAGCGAGAGGGAGTGTTAGACTTTCCTATAATTGCCCTTTGCGTTCCTTGGCCGCTATCAATCTCAAAGACCTGGCAGGTTTCAGCCCTACCGGGACCTACCAATCATCCTAATAAAGTATCAGGATGATTCGCAGTGGCTTTTGGCGTGACTCAATATATGACGTTCACGTGTCAGATAATAAGCATTGCCATACAACATGGTAATACCGTCAGTTTTATGAGCGCATCTGAAGATTATTATCAAATAATTTCATCTGATTAACTCCATATCCCGTCTAATTATTAAGTTCGATTCAAATTCGGAATTAATATTTATACAGCTTTCAGATAATACTGGGCCTGGTTGTCTTGAATGTGTGATGTTGATGCAATCGCACCCATAAAACAGGAGTAATTCACAAGGACAATGGACAAAAGTAATGCTAGTGTTCTATAATCTTAAATTTAATCAAAAGATAAGCCACAAAAATGTGAACAAGTTATTCAAGCCTGTTGTGTGTAGCATTCTACATTTTTAAACTTAATCAAGTACACTTTTCACAAACAAATCCTACACTATTCCTGTAACTTCCTGAACTCTCGTAACATCCGTCCCGTCAAGGGTCATAATCGCTTAACTCGTGTCTAGAGAAGGCGTGAAGCCGACTCTAATGGACCCCCAACGATCATTGCTTAATTACTCATTTGTGCCACTAACAGCATCCTGAAACTATTATGTACTAGTCGAGGGGAACTGGTGCGAATTTCTTCCTTATTTATGAGCCCCTACTACTTATTAGTAAAGTCATTACAACTATAATAATAATAAATTCATTATAATAAATTCATTTATTTCAGGCTAAAAAAAACCCATAGTAAAAAGACAGTTTACAGATTGAAAAAGTTAATTATAAAATTAAAATTGAAAAATTAAAGATAATTATACTATAAATTCAGATTCAGTCTCAGTAATTAATCCAATGTCAGATCAATAATAACAATGTCAGATAATACACACACGACACATGGACATGGTGTCCTCTATTTTTCGTTCGTCTGACTTTCCTTTCGCAGCTATACATTTCATCCGAACTACCTATGCATTATCACCTTTGTACCTATTTTTCTGTTTCTGTCTTCTTATCTGTGGTATAAACTAATAGAGTGAATTATACTAACAGTCCGCCCCAGATTCGCTCGAGTATTACAAATCGTTGTATTCACGGCTTTTCTTTTCTATAACATACATGTATAATACATGTAAATTATACATATTTAAACCTCCTGAATCGCTCTGTCTAATGGTGAAAGTCGTCTGAAAATTAGTTCAGTAATTTTCGTTTTTTTTTTTTATTTTTGTAATTTGCGTTCATACAGACAGAGAGACACGGCGAGGGACTTTATTATTTTATAAATATGTATGGATGTATACATTAACAATACACAAATAACTGCAGTATTATAGGTAAAGGCTTAATTTCAGGTCAGGGAAAATGTAAAAAAAACACTAGTTAGGTATATTTTCTCCTGGAATCTGACTTCCCTTCGGTTGATGCAATTATAACAAAGTTACGTTGTTCATTATCTTATTTCTAACACAAACTTAAATAGAATATAAGCGTTAAAATTAACTATAACAGTTATCATTAAAGTGGTACCTAAATATCGCTTTCCATTTAAATAAATGTAAGATACCATTCAATTTAATATCCCTTTTCAATTTCCTTGATACAGTTCTAATATCTAAATGATAAAACAAATTATGATCATTAGATTCTATGATCCAATTACGGTATAATCGCTTTATCTTAAACCGTAGAAGCTGATATTAATGATATTGTAATTATACGCTTGAGAAGTACGTACTACGTAAATTATTGGCGGAGACCACAGAGCGATTAAAGTGGTAGATAGGGAAGCCCAAGTTCATTTCTAATTAAAACTGATTGACAAATCTTGTTCACAAAATTATGTTTGTAATATTCCCGTCTGATTCAATAATCTAAAACAATAATAAAAATATTTAACACTAGGTTCTGCCAGCGGTTTCTTCCACGTGATAGTAAAAAATGTTCCTAAGGGAACATACTCCCAGGATAAAAGCATCCTAAATGTTACTCCAAGCTATGGTCTCCCCGTTTACCAAGTTTCATCGAAATCCTTTCATTCAGCTGTTCGAGCGTAACACAAACTCTGGCCTATATACATGTATATATATATATGTAATAGAATACAATAAACTTTACTGAAAACTAAAATAGTAACAATTAATTCATTAAACCCCAAGCGAACGCGCACCTATTGTCTTTCTATTGTGTCTGTAATTTCCATGATTGAAAGGTTGATAAAAAAAAAGTAAGAAAAAAATAGAAAGAAAGAAAAAGAAGGGAAGAAGTAGAATGTAAGTTTTAGTAATTAGTGTGATAACCATCAATTAAGGATGATGCATAAAAATCACTGCCACGCAAAATCAGGTTTACCTGAAGGTAGCCAAGTATGTAGTAAGTACCTTTTTGGGGTGAAAAACTATCGAATAACTTCTCTCTCTTGGCGGAGCGAGAGGGAGTGACAAATTTTTACTGACTAAAACCAATCCGTATTCCTTAAGTAGACTACATCGTAGTCGCGGTAACTCTTCCAACAGTTCCAGGTAATGAGAACAGGCTATGATCTTACCACGTGTGCGTAGAGTAAATTAGTAGAGGTCAAGACAAGAGGTCTTTGAATTATTTTGAGTTTACCATGTTTAATCACAAAAGAATAATATATAAACGTTCGCTTTTTACTTTGAGTTTCAAGGAACCTCTATAACTTTTATTACTCTATGTCGGAAATAGATAATCAGATAGAAATGTAATTGCTTGTTAACTTTGAGATTCTTTCGTAATTTTTAATGGCGTTAGATTTATTAATTGCGCAGGAGTGGAGCGTTACATATTTCTCTAGCAATCAGTGACAGTAAGCCTCCATTCGAAACATTTTTTCTCATAATTATCTGGAGTTTCAAATCGTTTCCAAGTAAGATTTCTATTGATATGTCACCATTGATAAATCTATCAAATTCTATTTGCTGGATTAAAAGTATACTAGGTAGTAAGTATACTAAATATCAGTTATGTTATGATCTAGGTAAACCGAAAGAAGTATTTTTATATATTTCTCAATTAAAAAGATGAAATTGAGATTATTATAGGTCTTCAAGTCAAGAGTGAAGAGATTACTACGGGATCTCAATTTTAATTAAGAAATACTTCTTTCAGTTCACCTACATCCTCCAATTCTCCATTCCTGTACCATGTACCTACTAAATTTCATCGAAATCCGTTCAGTCATTCGAATTTGAACAAGTAACAAATATTTACATTTAAACTTTCCTCTAGAATATTAGTGTGTTGACAGGATAGTGCTCATTAAATTACTATTTTAGTACTAAACTTTATCGATAACTTAAACTTAATTTTCCTCCATTTGCAAACACACGTTCGCGAGAAAGATGTAACTTGTCATGTATGTATGTTTATGTTTACTTAGCTACGAAACAGCTAAACTTCCGCTAGCGCCCGCCTAGGGTTGCCTGAATATATTTGAGTATAAATTACCGAATATCTAATTTTACACTTGAAGAAAGTTTGGAAAGTCTTAGGGGAGGCCTTTGCCCAGCAGTGGGACAGTAATGGCTAGTTTAAAAAAAATACTTTTATTAGACCAGATAAAAGAAATTTGGTAGAAAATCACCAAATAATAATATAAAATTGAGAATTGTGCTTTTTTAGTAGGCAATCAACAAGTTTCTAAATTATGATGCACTATCTTATAAACTAAATAAAATCAGACAAGAATAATTTAAAAAAAAAAAACAAAGAAATCAACTTCTCATTGTGGTTCATTGATTAAATAGACTTATACTTAGCTACCTGCCGCCTAGCCCTGTCATTTACTGCAATATATTTTTTTAATTATTAAATTTTTCGGGATCCGGGACAAATAGATCGAATTACTGTTGAGGACGTTAAATTCCGAGACAATCCCGGAAATCTCGGACATCTGACAACCTTAGCTCCGCCATTAAGTTACAACTTAAACATAACTTATTTATAGTTATAAGCCGATTTACACGTTTTTGAACTAACGTTGTTTAAGTCAAGTTAGAAGGTAATATGGCGTCCCGCGGAGATGCTCGCTGATTTAATTATTTAAAATAAGTTATTATTTATTATCTGATTTGTTCATTGATTACCGTTAGGTGAATCTCATTATTGGTATTAGTTTACACTAATATAATAAAGAGGTCATGTTTGTTTTTTTTTATTTTTTGTTTGCAGGAGGTAATTCTAGGATCTCTGAAAGTAGGTACTGATCCGATTGCTAAAATTTTTTCACCGATAGAATGCTTGTCTCTTTTTTATCTGAAATCTTAAACCAGTGCTTGAATGCAATCACACCTGATGGTAAGCAGTGATGCAATCGTTAATGATGAGGCGCTCTAATTTATTAAGAGCCTATGCAGTCTAGCCTTGAAGACACCCGAATTATAATCGGACGGGAAGACCGCAGCAGGCGAATTGTTCGAGACCTTCGAGTTACTTAAGCTATATTTTATGTGCGCAGGCGAAGCCGCTGGCAGAGGCTTGTTTAATATATATAACAGTATCTTTCGTGTGAGTTGAGCAAATCTTCTCATGAATGTAGAATGTATCTATTAGATCTAATTGTGAAATATTTTACGTTTACTAGCCGAAGTTATGACACTATAAATTCACGGAAATCGTAAATTAGAAGTGGATCGAATTTACTGTCTGTTTAGAATCGTATTAGTAATACTAATTTAATTTACATTCACTTAAAATACGATTGAAACGGACACACAGATTATGACATACGAACGAAAAACGAAGTCCATCTGTGATGACTCTGTATCCTTTTGAGGTTTTATATACCCTTCGTAGTTGTTCGAGCGACTGACAATGCGACCGAACGTTTTCTTTGATAACCGATCATTCGGCTGAACTTTCGAAGAGTGGAAAACCACTCAACCGAACAGTCCGTCGGGCGAACAATCATTGAGCAGAACATTCTGTCGGGCGAACAAGCATTCAGCCAAATGTACGCTCGGCGAGCAATCATTCGGCTGAACTTTTTAAGAGTGGACAACCATTCGGCCAAACGTTCTCTCTGGCAAACGATCTTTAGGCTGAATGTTTTTAGGCCGAACGTCCATACAAACGGACATTCTGTCGGTCGAACGATTATTCGGCTGAAATTTCTTAAGGCAGATCATTCTACTGAACGTTTTCTCTGACGAACGATCATTTGTCTGTATGTTCTTCCAGCGAACGACCATTCATCCGAACACTCGTCAGATGAACGATCACTATTTCGATTCACTTAAAATTTAGGCACTCGTAGTCTATAAGTATACACATTTAAATTTAGTTTTTTAAAATAAACACAACCCTATAAAGGTATAAACATAACTCTTTAATACAATTTCAATTACGTTTTTCAGCGGAGCATAAAATCGTCCTGACAGGCCGCCATTGTAAAATGGCGCCTGATTGAAAAGATAACGCGAACTAAGGATTAATAATATTTAGTCCAGAGATATGTATGTACACACGTCTAGAAGTCAGCGCTCGTTAAAATGTAAGCTTAAAAGATTACCTTTGATCAGAGGGTTATTAAGTTAAAGAACATATTTACTTTGTCGGTGTTTGTTGGGATGCATCTGTCTAGCCGCCTTTTGATTGCATACAGACTTTCATAATTACATCTAGTTAATATGAAGACGATAGGTTTGATTGGCATTGTATTTTTTTTATTACTGATAGGTTCGCGATGACCACTATCTCGCCTGATGGAAAGCGACGATGCGGTCGACGATGGAACGCGCTGTAATAGCACGTAGGATACTTTTTAACAAAACCATTAACAGAACCTAACATTCAAATAAATCACGAAGATCTTCTAAACAAGACACTTTGAGTTATACCTTCATTCCGTAAGCAGTAATTCACAAGGACATTAATGCGATATTGCACATGAAAAATCCTTGCTAATACAGACATAGCCCGGAGGCGGGCCATATATTGTGTTACTAATACTGTGAGAGCTAGAGTTGCCAGGCGTCCCGATTTGCGCGGGATGTCCCGATTTTTAGGGGTCTGGGGACGCGTCCCGATTTGCACCTGATCGGGACGCTAAATGTTCCGATAAATCAAAAACTCTGAAACGCAAATAGCGATTGAAG
Organism: Mythimna albipuncta; assembly: GCA_929112965.1. Classification (NCBI taxonomy): domain Eukaryota; kingdom Metazoa; phylum Arthropoda; class Insecta; order Lepidoptera; family Noctuidae; genus Mythimna; species Mythimna albipuncta. The sequence goes on along the minus strand of OV815979.1, from coordinate 16,425,232 downwards.
AAGTCTGAGTTTTACTCGGTAAGTTTAACACGCCCTCTCGTTCCACCCCTGAGCGGAAGAAATCATTGGATAATTTCCTACCTAAAAAGTCTTTATTAAAAATATATGTATTTGTCCCGATCTAAAACCCTAAATCCCGATTTGTTACGCCATCTGTCCCGATTTTTATACAAACGGACCTGGCAACACTAGTGAGAGCCGACTTACTGGGTGAGTTATGCGAGTCATCTGTTAGGTGGACTGTTAGCCTAAGGGATGGATCGTATTGTGCGTGGCCACGGAAGGACTAAGGAGATGTAATCGATCATGATTGCTGTTAGATTCGAGGTGTAAAGTAGCATTAGGTTATTTTCGATGATTTTCTGATGCATACCTATAATAGCTAGTTAGCTACGGACGTTAACGTTTGCGGAGTCAGGCAAATGTTGTTCTGTTCTGTAGTGCGTAAAAAAACGAGCAAGGAAGATTTTTCGGAATCGCAAAGAAAAAAAAAATGACATAACTACAAACACATGTAGCGCCATCCCATATTCCACGTACGGCGGGCTGTGCTGGCGCTGCCGCTGCGGCTGCTGAGACCCTTTAACGGCGCAAATACTGTAACCTTATTGGTAATTACAGTTTTTAGCCGTTTGGAGTCGATACGCTTGGGTCATGGGGTCCGAATGCGCGTCTCCTTTTTAAGGAAATTTCTCGCCGTTGATCGACACCTTGCGTGACCAGAGGGCTGGCTCGTTCTTCGCTCAAAGAATTAGCATTGCCATTCAACGTGGTAATGCTGCCAGTGTTCTGGGCACATTCCCGGATGACAGCGATGTGGAGTACTTCGACGCCTGAGTGCACTTTGTGTTTTTGTATTTTATTTATATACGTTAGGTTTTTATTTAGGTTTTAGTATAAATAAATAACTACAAACTAGTTTTCAGATTTTTTTCTTATACTTGTGCTATGAGAACTTGCTTCACGCCAAATTTCAGGATTCTAAAAAATTTGAATAAAAATTTTTTTCTAAAAAATTTATGATTCTAGGTCAACAGGAAGTACCCAAAAAATTTTGGTTCTCTTGAGGTTGTCCAAATATACGGCTGAATCTTTTTTTCCGTTAAGTCAGAAGTTTGATTTTTTTACAGAGACAAGGAACCGCAAACTTGAATATTCGGTTTTAATTTCATTTCAATACCTCCACGCGTTCCTGAGACAAAAACTCTTGACAGACAGACAGATATTTTCTTAAAAAAACCTCTTATGACAAAAATAAACGATATATGCGCTAGCACAACATAGGCATACAGGCTACACATTGCCTTTACTTTTACTCGGTAAAAAGGCAGTATTTTACTGCTGAAAATTTTTCGCACCCGCACACACAGTAGGTCGGTTCAATAGTTTCAGAGATCATTACCCGTACTTACAAACATACATCTATTACCTTGACTGGCCTGTTGGTCTAGTGGTTAGTGACCCTGACTGCTATGCCGGAGGTCGTGGGTTCGATTCCCACCCAGGACAAATGTTTGTGTGATGAGCATAATCATTTGTTCTGTGTCTGGGCGTAATTTATCTATAATATGTATGTATTTAGAAATATATAATTATGTTTATCAGTTGTCTAGTACCCATAACACAAGCTCTGCTTAGCTTGGGACTAGACGGCGTTGTGTGACAGTTGTGGAATATTATTATTTCCTTTATTTATCAATATTACATATTAGGTATAAATTACATTTTTAAATATTTCAATATGAAATAAATAAAACATTTAAAAATATAAATTATTATTATTATAACCTAGTATGGATCATCTACATAACAGTATGTTAAGTCACTATTACAAACTCAATAAGTAAAGTTACTCGTACGTACACCATACCTAAACAAACAATTTCCTTTGAAAATAATGAAAGAAAACCCATCTCATGGCTATTCTAAAGCTCTAAGCTAACTTGTAACCCAGTTAAGTATTTCTATATTGGTCTCACTGCCGCAGTACCGTATTTAGCATACCATACATTCCGATCTATACAAGATCTGCTTACCTTGTGTACGGTTAAAAGGGTTATGTTACGTATAGAAAGTATTGATGTTGAATATTATGAACTAGGTTTTGTCTGCAGCTTCGCTTGCGTAATTTAAATATAGCCTATGTCACTCAGGAATAAAGCAGCTTTCTCATCATCAGCCTTTTTAACGTTCCCACTGCTGAGACTCAGGTCTTATCTCTATGAGAGGGAATGGGCTGTAATCCACCACGCGGGCCCAGTGCGTGTTGGTGAATGTCACATGTCTCCGAATTTGTGGTTCTAGGACATGCAGGTTTCCTCACGATATTTTCCTTCACCGTTTTGAATGCAGCAGTGATAATGAAATAAACTGTACCTTTTTTGGCGCAAACGTGTGACAGATAATGTTACTTTTTTGTGTTTGTCTTAAGTTTTTGTTGTCTACAATGTTTTTTGCGCCAAAATAAATACTTTTCTTTCTTTCTTTCTAAATTACACAAAGTAATGCGTCTGGCAGGGTTTGAACCCGCGACCTAAAACCCGTAAGTCGGAGCCATTACCAATCAGCCACTGCTCTCTATTGGTGCTATTTTTTTTTGCAATCGGACCAAATCTTTCAGAGATTACCTTCTACAAACAAAAAAACAAACTTTACGTCTTTATTATACTAGTGTAGATAAGCACACGATTGCCATAAGTAAAAATACCAGACGTTCATAAGCCAACAGTAGTGTTGTGACACAATGTATCTCAGTACCTATTAACACCATGCAGTAACCGCTAAGTTAAAATTATCTCCTGAGGTGCCCTCACTCAACACGTTGACACGACGCCGACACGGCGACATGTGGTTTTGATACTTTCAACTTTGAATTGACGTTTAGAAAAGTTTTGTTTACAAAAAAAAAAAAATAGTAACGGAAGTATTATAATAAAGTTTTTATTTCTGCTTATATGATAGTAAGTGTTGCCCAGGGATAGCCAACGAACAAAGAAATAAAAAGTTGAGAAGATAACATCAAAAGAGTTACCGGTCCAGAATTAATCTGAATCACAAGAGATAGAGATAGTTGGAAATCTTTGGAAAAGGCCTTTGTCCAAGGACAAACTGTCACTGAAACCCGACCGTCATCAACAAATGTAATAGTGTTAATTGTATAAAATAGTAATAAAGGCTTATATTATTATTAGGTATTATAAGTGTTGGCCCAATAGTAATGTGAAAGAGTAACCATGGAATGTCTTGCCGGCTCTTCTCAATAGGAAACGACCAATTTGGAAGCGTGCAAATTGCTTTGACGTTTTATAAGTGCTTGTGTGAAAAATTCGGAGACAAATATGTACGTTCATACATTGGTAAATAGCAATATATGTACTTATTTCTTTTAACAAATAAAAATGGATTTATCTTGACATTTATCTACATAATTACCTCAATATATCTTTATTGGTTAATAGCTTTCTTAGCGTTGAGATATCGTCTAATTAAACACTGCCATAAAACAAGACATCAAATTCTACTTTCTTCTCTAATTAGGTACTAATGTGCTACTTAAGGAGTACTTTCATCCGCATTCCCCCTTAAAGTTCGGCAGATTAATACGTAACTATTAGCGCCACACAGTAGCTGTTAAGTTAAAATTATCTTCGAGTGTTTCGCCCACTTGGGGCCACTCAACACCCCATTGAGCCTACGACCTAACTGTTTTGATACTTTTGAATTAATATTGTACTCGGCTTTTACAAATCTTTGAAATCCTCAGCTTTTCATGTACATATTTATACATCTTAACCCTACTCTCTCTATTGATAGAAAACATATTGAAATCCATTCTGCTGTATCTGGATTTATTGCGAACAGACAGACAGACCGACGCGGAGAAGAAGGAACTTGTTTTTATAATATGTATCCAAGGATTTTATCATTTTTAACAGAAACTATTTAGCCTAAAGTTCTCCAGTTACCTCTATTAGTTCCTATATATAGTAAAACTAAGTAAATGACTTGGATATTAAAAATAATGTTGGACCGTTTTAGTCAGGTTGTTGAAAACACCGTTATTTCGAGCATTTTTCTTATGAAACTTGCATAGTTGCTCACATCGTGAGATATTTAACTGTTTTTAAGATACGGATATATTGTAAAGTATTTGAAATTATATTAATATATCATAACGAGAATGTATAACCTGATCAAGGTTTATTGTAATCTTATCGTATTCACAATAATTCGGTGACATATAAATGTACATATAAATAAATAACAGATTATAATGTATATCACTGGCAAATTTCTTCGTAACGTAATTAACCACTAGATACTACTAATCTTAAAACGATTTCGTTTTATCTCATTCTGAAGTGCTATCAGACCAAATTTACAACACGGAAGTACTGAAAATAAAATATCTACCTAACTGATAACAATGCAGTTCATTGCACTTTCAAAATACAAAGTTTAAAGATAAGTTTATCTGAACTACATAAAAATTTAACTACAAACATGTTTTTTTTTAATGATAAGAAGCTAAAAGTGCATTTTTTATTCTTTTAATCATCATCACCATTTCAGGCGAAAGACGTCCACTATCGGACATAGGCCTTTCCCAAATGTCGCTATAATGACTGGTTCTGTACGTCTCCATCCATCGGATTACCTTGTGTGGCTACCCCCGCTGTGTCTTCCGGTACACGGTCGCCACTCTAGAATCTTTAGTCATATTTTTATTACAAAACATTATTTTCGTTAATAAAAGCATCAACTACGTTCGATCGCAGTAGTCGGGCTGCGCCCGCACACCCGAGCACGTGCCTTTAATATAAACTACGGAACCGACTAAATTAAATAATTCACAAATTAATTATAGACTTTACTGTGTATTACAAATATTATTACAAGATACACCTTTTCAATTACATTATCTTTTTTTATAACGTGAAGATGAGAACACTAGACTCCGTGGATTCATAGACTTATTTTTTTTTGCTTTTGGACACAAAGCTCTGTTCTTTAGTCTTACGGCAGAATAGAACATTTTGATACAAGTGGAAAAAGTTTATTACTGCAACCGAGGCGGAATCCTGTTATGTAGTCGAGTGCTGTAGTAACTAATTTCCACATGTATCAAACAACGTTTTTCAATATACTTACAAATAAACGGACGTAAACGCGCGTTTTGGGCTTGTAGTTGTCGCTTAGCGTCCTAAATTATTGTATTTACCGTATCAAGTTGATACGGTAAATACAATAATTTGGGGGCAAGCTCGCACATTTTTCTACATTAGTGCAGAAAACAATCAATTGCGTGCCTAAAAGTGATAGGAATTAGAGTGGCTCACCGCCAATTGTTCCCACACTCCAATTTAACAACTTAAGTTCGATCAATTGCTCCTAATCCATATATAATCAACAATCAATATCAGCTTTCCAACAACTCGTTATATAAAACCGTTACAGTTAACCTAATAACGTTAATTGTTGGATAAATAACGTTGAAATATAACTATATCGAACCAGGCGCCGCTATTTACAATTGTAGAAACAATAACAACCACTTCTTAGTAATGTAGTACCCGATGTTATAATAAAATAAGTTTCCTGTAACTATAGTGTTGTACCTCATGACCTATATCGATATCGATTTGTTTTGTCGCGTTATTTTAGTCTAAGGGCGGTAATTTTATTGTGTTATCGTGAAAATGTCAAGTGTACACAATAATATACAAGGACATAACAACTTTTCACGTATTTATAAACTTGTTCAACAATGAGAACTCGTTGGTACTAAAGAAATAATGTCTCTTACTTTCACCAATTTCTTGAATAATTTGTTATGGCCACTACAGTTGTTATAGCTACCTGATAATCAGTGGAGCACCATTATAGCGCGATAAAGCTATCAAAATGTTATGCGTATGCGTATAAAAACGTCTTGAACACACATTCGTCGAGAAACATTGAAATATCAACGATTTGCACTTGCACTTAACCGAAATGGAAAGTGCTCATAAATTAAACAAACAGTTTTTATGATTCTGTTTGAAGACTAATAAAAAACAGTAGGTATTGGTTCATTTCAACAGAAATGTTCAATCAAATCCGAAATAAAATGCACATTTTGAAGCCATGATCGCTTAAAGATGAATTAATTTTCCATACTAAGCTTTGGCAGCAGCTTTGCTTGTCAGTTGAATGTTAAATTTTAAGACTGAATGTAGTTAATTAGCAAGTTAACAAGATGAGCCTTCGTAAAAAAAATGTGTGTCACTTCACGTTGACCTGGTGAGGGTTGCGCGAATTTGATGGATGCGAGACGCACGGGACCGTTCATTGTGGCGACACTTGGGGGAGGCTTATGCCCAACAGTGGCCGTCTTTCGGCTGAAATGATGATGATGACACGAGTCAACATATAGCAACAGACATAAGACGACATTTTGTGACACATATTACTAAATGAGTTATCTAATTAATTCAGAATGGGCCGTTTTACCATTATTGAAAAACACAACAGACAGCCAAATTCAGGCATCTTTTTCATTAAATATAAGATTAAAGTAATAACTTAGCCGAACCGTATCTGCAAAGATTATCGTGTGAAGTTCGACATCGACAGATTTATCGATACTTATTTGCACAGCACTGTTTGTTTTCTTTCAGCGTTTCGATATTAGCAATGCATTTTGGAAGGTTTTATTTTTATTTTTAAATCGATTCTTAATGTGAATGTTAACAAATATGTATATTTTAACGATTAAAAATATTGACTGCATTCGCCGGATTTTTTAATGATTGGTGATTCCTGGAAATTTTCAATCTTGAATTTTGAACTTTCGGATCTAAAGTTATTCTTATTTCAGTGAGATGACCAGTCTTTCAAAATGAGGACATCATTTCAGGGGTCGGCTATAATTACGTTTAAGGCCCAAGCGCCCGATAAGTGCAATAAAACAGTGACATTCTGAAGCCTACTCCTCGGTGACGGCCAGGTTAATAGTTTTGAAAAAAATATTTGATTTGATTCATGATTTCATGAACAACATTATCAACATTTGATTTTTTCGTGCTATTAATACCTTTGTCTAAAAAAAATATTTACGCAACTTTCCCCTACTCCTTCGAAACGGCTTAGATCTTTAGAAACATTTTTACACATCAAAATTGGTGGTTAAATATTCTTCAAAATAAACATTGCATATGTAAATCAATCAATATTTCGCAAAGAAAATGGATTTAAAGGTCAGCCGCGCGCTTTCCGGGCGCTGTTGGCCGCAAATAAATGCACAGATGTGCGTACTGCCGCCTAGGCGGGTGCGAGAGGTGCGTCCACATAATTTCGGCCAGATGGTTCAAGGGACAATAAGCCTTAATGATGTATTCGTCAATTCAATTCTCTAAAGTATTGAGCATCGATGCCTATTTGTTTGCCTGTCAGTTTTCTATCGGTTGCATTTCGGGGAATGTACATCGGATTACATATTATAGTTCTGCCAAGCCCGCTTCATCATCAGACCTATGAAAAACATTTTAAGGAAATAGTATTTTTTTTTAGTTGTATACATATATGTAGTAATATTATATAATTTGTATGCAAGTGCTTGTAAATTAATATTTACACATTATTAAATAAATAAATTATTATTATTATTTAATTATATAAATATAGTACCCCACCGACATCGGGAACAGGATCCAAGCTACCGGTGGTCAGGGTTCCAGACTCGTCCAGGAGTACAAGAGCCTTAATTATTATTATTACATCCAGTAGATTCTAGCAGCCTTCAACAGATCATTAGTCAACATTATAGGAGGTTTCCCAAAGGTTTCAAGTTCATAATTGTAGACAACTAAATTATAAGCCAATCTCAAGCTTACTCACGCTTTTATGAATGGGCGGTTATTACTCCAACAGTTACAAACTGTCATCTCAAGTTCGCGCGTTGGCGAACGAATTGCCTCGTTCAGTCACTCGTGAATGAAGTACTGAATGAAACGCTACACCTTCATTCAAGGTAGATCACTATTTCAACACCTACGAACTTTGTGTCGTTTGCTTCCTTTGGCTGACTTATAAGTTAAACGGGAATTGTGTCTTGAATTGCGGTCAAAATATTACGGTTTTGTCATAAATGTCATTGTTGTTAGTGCAGTAGAAATAACGGTTTCAGTGTGTCTTGACAAAGTGTCTCATAGAACTTCTATGGGATTAGCTTTTGCTCGCATCTTGGGTCGCGAACATAAAATCGCTGAAAAAAAATTTGCAATCAGACCAGTACATTCAGAAATCACCTTCTACAAACAAAAAAAGAAGAAAAAACAAAATTTTCTTTTTAATAATAATAAGTGTAGATTAACTTATGTTATAGAATTGTGGCATTATAGGCAGGGCACATTGCTCGTTGAATAGATGGTCGATGGGGCCAAAAGGTTCTGAAGTGGCGACCGGGCACTGGAAGACGTGGCGTCAGACGGCCTTATATAAACATTTTAAGCAGAGAAAAGAACCAGCAACTACCTACTATAACTTTACTCTACAATCATCCATCTATCTGTCATAAGATATGCTACCTTTTCAACGACCATATATTTCAAATCTTCATCCATGTTCCTAGTAGCTAACAACATGATAATCCTACACATTCTTCTATTAAGAATGTACAGTAATTTAATAATATCGTTGTAACTCAGTAAGGCGAAGAGCGGGTAATTTCAATGACACTAGCCGATAGAGGTCGCCCTACAAATATTCAGAGCTTTAGAATAAATAATATTTAACATATTATCCTTAGGATCATTGATGTAGGATTAGTTTACTTGGTTCGGTGCAGGGTTGTCACGTAACAGTAATTTGAGAAAATAAATGTACCTGACATTTACATAATAATTTTTCACGTATTTTTTTATACCTGCAAGTTAATAATAATTTGTATTCATAATACTTACATAGGAAACGTAAATATTAACTTTTTAATAGTTTGAGATAATAATGCATTTGCAAATTTTTTTTTACTGATTCGTCGTTTATTTCCTAAGTATTCAATGATATAATAAAAAGTTGCTCTGGGTAAAATTGAATTTCAATTTTACATACTCTTTTATATTATCTGAAAAATGTGGTTGGTTTTGCATTTACCCCATTTATTGAATTTTGTCATTTAATATAAAATTATACTTAATGCATTACCATTTGTTTTCCCAAATAAAATAAAAAAATCTTTATTGTACACAAAAACATACAATGTTCACGGTGATACAACTCATCAATGAGTTTTCTCCCAGCAAACCTTTGAGTTACAGAGAGAGAATATATTCCAGTGCACTAAATAAACCTACATATATAATTATAATATACACATAAGTCTAATATATAATTAATCATTTCTACACGTAAACGAAAAATATATCAGCAAAATATGGAAGCTTTTAGAAACGCATCTTTAATATATAATATATTACAAGTGAAAATTTAGTTAGTAAGCGTTAGTGCGCCGTAATTTGCATGTGATCTTTATGACTCTGCATTTATAGTTTCTGGCTACCTATTTCAAAATAACTCGGTGACAAAATGCTGCCGGTTTATTACTCATAGAATGAAAGCTTTATTGATTCGCTATACATTCGTATTAAACTGACTCTTAACTTCATGGTTTACATTATATTAGGCAGTAGTGAAACTAAGCTTTATCTAGTGTTTCGCCAGTGTGAACGTCGAAATTTTTCACAAGGGAACTCTCGGGATAAAAAGTATTCTATTTTCTTCATAAATACTTCAAAACCATCTACTTGTTACCAAAGTTTTATCTAAAACAGTTCAACTATTGGGATATGATTGATTAACAAACAAATAAAAATTACAATGTCGGAACAAATACCAAACTATAAAAAATATTTAAAAAATGTCAACAATAAAAATTTTTGATATAACAGAAATGTCAAAAGATAAAATAGGAAAATGTAAAGAAGAAGGAGGGTATTTTCCTGATAGTGACAACCCTGCAAGGACATAACAAGGGGTGACAAGTTCACAGTTTAAAATTATATCCTTAAAACATCTGATAAGTTCGGTGCCACAAAGAGAGCCTTGGCCTAACATAAATAACACAAAATATTATACATGCATCTGTAGTGAAAGATCTTAATTTATTAAGATGTTAACTCTGATACAAGCAATTTATGAAGTCGGGACCTCTGCCTATTACGAAGATAATGATGGTAGATAGAATGTTTTTTTTTTTTGTTTGTAATATGATTGTGTGACAACCCTACGCGGCAAAGTTGGTAAGCGTTTTGATTGGTGATTGTTGTATGGTGAGACGATGGTATTTTCGTTTGATTTTGAAATTATTGTTTTTGATATTTTTTTTATCTTTTTGTTTCTTAGTAACTACATAGTTAGTTCAATGATATTTTTGCAAAGTAAGTGTAACTTTGAGCCAGTTAGGCTCAAAGTTACATTGTATTGACGATAACGGTTATTATCGGAAATCCAAAATGTTTCAGTTTAGCTAGATAACATTTCTGTACAAATCAGTTCTCATTTATTCTGAAGAATGTTTGTGTTGACTTCAGTGCTCGTTAAAAGTTTTCGTGTTGGCAATCTTACGCAGTTTAAATCCCAAGCGGTTTTTCCGTAGATTTGTTTACAACTACTGTGAGTCGTTTATCTTAAGACTTGAGTATGAAAAGATAAGAAAGATGCCTATTTAAAATAGGTAAAGCATAAGCATAATCAGCATTATAATGTTCCCATTGCTGGGACTCAGGCCTTCTCTCTCGTAGGGAATGGACCGTAATCCACCAAGCGGGCCCAGTGCGGGCTGGTGGATGTCACGTCTTTGAATTTTTTTTTTTTTTGAAGAAAAAGATATTTTATTTAAAACACGTTGAAATTATGTTTAAGTATGTTTTTTTTTTTTTTGGATGGTCCGACGTTTGTATCGTTGGATTGGTTCTACGTTTGTATCGTCGGATTGGTCCGACGTGTGTATCCCGTGTCCTATTCGCCAGGGTCGTGTGTTTGCGACTGGGTACTTCATCTCGTTTAAATCTTGCGTCAGAACAGCTGAGGAAATGGAGTATTTGGTCGTGGATGTGTGACTCTGGCGGAATAAATGCGAGAGTGTTTGTCAGATATTTCCGACGTAGTTTAAACATTCTCAAATTCTCGAGAATGGATAGAGTGAGAAATTAGTATATTAGAGTAAGTTTGAAAGTGGCGCCAGTGACTGAAATGTTGAAAGGTAATCGGTTGTTTTGGTATGGTCATGTGAAGAGGAGGGATGAAGCACATATTACTAAAAAAGTCCTGAGTATACATGTAGATGGATGGCGAGGGAGAGGAAGGCCGAAAAAAAGATGGACGGATTGTGTGAGAAGTGATATGAAAGAAAAGAGATAAGGGAAGTGATAGTTTGACGAGTAATAGGACAGAATGGAAGAAGAAAACGTGTTGCGCCGACCTTAAGTAATATGGGATAAGGGCAGGAAGAAGAAGAGTTTAAACATCCTCAAACCCAATTTTATCAAATAACTGACACAGTTTACCCGCCCATTTACAACATTAAGAATAATAAAATCCAAATACTTTTACTGGGCAATTTCTCTGTCCCGTATTTTCGACACAAGAACGTGTCGCAACAAATAATATAACTTCAAAGGGGACAAGTGGAAACTCTCAGGGTTTTATCTAAAAAGCGTTTGTCTCGTTCGAGAAGCCGTATCTCTCGCTAACGAGAAACTAAACGACGATTTACTGTAGGAAAGTTACTTGTACCGGTGACTAATTCGTTTTACCAACATCTCAACCCTTTCCGCTTTAAATGGCGTATATATTGTTTATAACTACCATACTTTTGACAAGTGGCAAAAAAAAAAACGATAGTAAATGAAATGAGAGCATTAAAACTAGAAGCGCGGGCGTTCCATATTTGACCCATTCCTATGTTCTTTCTGGGCTAGTTTTGTTTATGCGTAGAATCGTTAAGTACACCAAAATATGTGTAATACATAATAATAGTAGTTTATGTGACTAGGGATAAAGCAGTGTCTTTAAATCGCGGGCGGCATGTTGAATTCCGAACGAAACGAAGGTTGGTGATTTTTTGTATAAAATTAACTCCCGAGCAATGCGAGGGAGTTGATTTATGTTACTCTGATAGTACTGGTCTAATTGCTAACATTTTTTCACCGAAGCTGTTGTATTCCTGAGTGACATATATACTATATTTTATGTACACGGATGAGGCTGCGGGCAAAAGTTAGTTTTAAATATACAGACTAAAAGAGCGTGAAAAACTAAATAAGATTACATCAGAGTTTTTTCTCTGAAATAGTATTTACTTTTAAAACCATTACCATTTTAAAGTATCGATGTCGATATTATTTGGCAGGCAAAACTTTGCAAATGTTTATGCGATAGACAAAAAACACTGTTGATACCCAATTTGTTTTGTTGCCTGTTTCAATCAGATATTTTTTATTAAGTAGCCGCACAGCAGTTAGAAATATAAATCCAATGTGCAACCTGTCGATCATCGTTAAATAAAAGATCAATTTTATCCGAAAAAGATAAAAAAAATATCATGACAACGCGAAAAATTAAGCCGATACCATCGGTCAAGCATGAATTAGTGATTTTTATCAACAATTTAACAAATACGTGACAGACAGAAGGCTTTAAATATACATAATAATCACGAATCAAAGCAAAAAATTGCGAAAAAAGTAATAAAAACCATGATATTAAAAAAAAGGTTTGGCGACAATATCTTACAATTTTAAAGTTCATTTAAAATCGAATGCTTATAAAAAGAAGATGAATGATGATCGATGCAAGCAAACCTGCGGCGCGGTCGCTAGTTCAATACAAACATGTCATTTTAAATTACTCGATCGATTCTTTGTAGACATTTTTATTGGGTTGCAATAATTTAATGTATCACTTAACGAGAATAAAATTTATTTATAGTCGACATCTTGGTGTGAGGTTATATTTTTGTTAATATAAATATTAAATCGACATTGTAAGAATGTTTACGTAGACTGTAATGGGAATTTTTGTACATAAATCATAAAACAAATAAATATCGGATCGTAAAGATGTCATTAATTCTTGGAGTAATATTTTAATGCTTTTAACGTGTATAAAATTATCACCCACTGTGTAGGTAATGAATGAAGAATACCTAGAATATTCACGACACAAGCTTACACCTTTAATAAAAATAAAAAATAAAACATTTCTTGCGAATACCTATTTAATGGAGAACCGTTAAATATTTGTAAGAAATATTTTTTTATGAAGTTATCAATTACTACTGAAACTTTAAACTTTAAACAGCTTCAAACACACTATAAAACATCAATTAAAAACACAATTTAAAAAAAATAAACACTGTAAAACAAACACTCATGTCACAAACGTCAAAAAAAAAGAAACGTCAAAAAGAACGTCCCATTCAAATATAAACAATTGAAGTTGAACCGACCGTGAAAAGGGACACTTGCGCCGCCTGTGGGGCCGTATTAATATGGATCTGACAGCCCTGATGGGGACTGTCAACTTGGTTCATAATAATTGGACGTGAGTGACAACCCTAAGTTGATTGATACTACTGACTACTGTCCCTTTATTTGTTGGGTTTTGATTTTATTATTTCTGGTGTTCTGGGTCTGATTTATTTTTTAAGGAAGATAATTACGTTGACTTTGTATATATTTATGATACCGTGTATAACTTTTAAATATTTTTGTATTTTTTTTTATTAATCTAGTACCGATTATTTTAAATGAATACCTAACACAGTGTTTTCACATTCTTTAATTCATTAAACCCCAAGCGAACGCCGGCGCGTTCGCGCACCTATTGTCTTTCAATTGTGTCTGTAATTATCACATTTGAAAGGTTAAAAAACGTTTTTGGTATTGGAGAAATCATCAGTGACATAAAATATTTTTCTCGCTTAAAAATAGCCACCCAATCAACAATAATAAAAGATGTCACCAAGACTAATAAAGGATATTGAAACATTTATAATTCACCGACGAAAAAATTATAGTCCTTTAAGTATAGAAATAACGTTAATCCGTCCTACAGCGGCTATAACATAACTAGTCGTAAACAGTTTACGGCCGATATATCGATGTTCGTCGGTATTGCTGCCGTTTGCTATCGATATTATTGATAAGGGATGTTATATAATAAATTAATGGTTGCATAAGAATGCTACCAAGGATTTTTCCTACAGAGAGAGTTCCTTATGTTTGCGCCCTCACTTGTGCGCATAGTAAACCATAAATGCGTGTCTTAGTTTTGCGACACACGTGTGCATCTCAAGTTAAAGGACCTATTACACTGCGCTGAATATCGCGTGCGATCGTACTATTTTTCATTCATAGAAAGACAGTCTAGTCTATGGTTCGACGTATCGCGTAGTGTAATAAGGGTTAGACTGTCTTTCTATGAATGAAAAATAGTACGAGTCGAAATATCGCAGGCGATATTCAGCGCAGTGTCCTTAAAGGATAAAATTACGGGCGCACAACGAACACTCTGAGCATGCGTAGCGAATTGGTTGCGGGCGCGCAACGAGATCCGGCAACAAGGTGCGGGTCGATATTCGAAGTAACAAAGCCAACAACAGTGTCTCCTCGTCTGAATCCGTTTTGTTACTGAGTGAATTGTACATCGTTAACTTGCTACGAACACGAGTTGAAAACGCTGCGAAATCGCCACGCGTCCGCGGCGTCTTCGCAGTGCAGCCGCGGCGTGTTCGCGACGAATTCGCTGCGCACCCGCCTCGCAGCCGCTCGCAAATCGCTAATGTGATAAAGGCCTTAAGGATATCACTTTTGCCTGATTAATGTAAAACTAGAAACATGATGGTAAGTTTCTAGCAAAATTGAATTTGCAAGTGATCCGTTATTGGCTTGTATCGGCAACTGGCAACACTCAATAAGTGTCCCATAAATAATGTTTTATATCCTTGTTAATTTATAGGACTTACTGGTTCTAGGAACAGTTATTGCTTGTTATGAGGTAACGTCGAGGTAGGGAATGTGATTATTGAGTTCTACTGTGGATGTGGTTATGGAACTTTCTAGTTCGATACAGATCTAACATTGACTTTTTGAGTTGTTCTTTGTGATTTTTAGGTTCGTGCTTGACTACTATCTCGCGTGATGTGGCCGACGATGGAATACGCTCATTTAGAAGTAACCTCCCCACTCTTCACTTAAAGGCTCCCAGAACTTAGCAGCCTTCTTCTTTCGTGTCGATCTGACTGGATCTAGCCACCTGGACAGCTATACGGGGTGTCTCTGACATCGACGCACAAACGAATACCACAGATCCGACCGGACCGACGAAAAATTCCACCTCTGGGAGGTCCAGAATCATATAATGGATCCATGGTATTCGTTTGTGCGATGTTACAGGCACCCTGTATTGTTGACCTCGTAAAAGTCGTAGAAGATGAAGCGTAGGGGTCAAGGCCGAATTCTACTGGGGCCACGGGTTTGCTTCTGAAAGGAAAACCCGGGATGCTGGAATGATAGGCAAAGAAGGAAAAGTGTGGTTTTAGTCAGTAAAAATCTAATACGCCCTCGTACTTCGTCCTACAACGGGTCCAAGAAGTTGAAAAAATCAGTTGTATAGTTGGTGGATTCGTCTATAAGTGAGAGTTGGAGCACAGAACAAATGACAGACGTTAGAATGGCCTTGTGGCGGGGCAAGAGTAGGGCAATGCTCATAGTTCAACTACCAATAGCAAACTTGCAATCTAAGTGTGCGTGGTCTCTTAGTTGCGTAATGCGCGTTCGTATTGGTTTATTACCTGTGGTGGAGTTAGAAGGGTGTGAGACAAACGGCGACACTCGTTGTAGTACAAATCGGAAAGTATTTCCTTTCTAACCTCTTTCATATTATTTTCTGTGAGTAGAAGGTATGACATAAGCCCACCCTGTCAGATATAAGTCTACCTTGATAACATAACTTCCCAGTAAATAAACGATCCCTGTAATTAAGCCAACTTCAATAAATAAAGGTGGGTAATAGGATTCATAATATTATGTTTCAATCTCTTCAGCATGGAGAGTCGTAAAACTTTAACGATTTGATTGCTGACCACTGATTATGTTAGATACTTTCGAAGAATAGGTTGGCTATTTACGTAAATATATAAGGAAAATTAACCTTGAGAACGCTGGAATTTAAAACATTTTCAATTTTGTTGCGGGTATTAAAGTAAAATATCGGTCAAGTTCGAGTCGGACTCGCACACCGAAGGTTTCGAACAAACTTAAGTAAATACCTGTGGAAATATAGTTCAAGTCCCGAATTGAGTCCGAAAAAATTTCCGAATCAAAACGAAAAAAAAAAGGTTTTTTTGTGAAGCTGTAATTTGTAGTTACGTTAACTACAAAATTATAGCTTTCAGACTGCGTATTTGATTTTAATTTAAGGTTTATACTTCCATGCGTTCCTGTGAAAAAGGGTCTTGATAGACGGACTACAAAACCATCCTATAAGGATTCCGTTTATACCGACTTAGGTACGGAACCCTAAAAAATATATAGTCTATTTACTAGCTTCTGTCAGCAGCTTCGTCTTGTGAATATTGGTGAGTGCGGACGCGAAATCGAAGTCAAAAACGAATAAAACGTAGCCTATGACCATCTTTGGAGTTCAAGCTTTCTCCACACCAAATTTCATTAAAATCGGTTCAGTTGTAATAGTGTGTAGTGCAGCAAGTTAATATCACATTCATAATGAATCAATAATAATCAATAATCAATTATTCATTTGTTTAACATAGGTGAATAGTCGTTCTTAAAATAGGTAATAAGCTCACTATGTTATGCCTGAAAGCGTACCAATGTAGGTATTATATTTATAAATTTGTACTAGTGCGCCTCACCATCAAAGATTGCATCGCTTCTTACCATCAGGTGGGATCGCAGTCAAGCACTAGTTTATCTCAATTAAAAAATACAAACATCCGAATTGAGAACCTCCTCCTTTTTTAGAAGTCGGTTAAAAAAAAAATTTAATCATAATATTTAAATTAATTGTAGCATGGTGAGTGTATGTCAAAAATTTAATATTATTATGTAAACAATTACTTTAAAATGTTAGTTTGGATTGGCCTTCTAATTAATCTAGCATTTATAAAGAACTCCCATCACGTTTAACCAGAAACAAAGAACGTACATAATATAAAAGTGTCCTTAGCATTGACATGGTGACCCAGACTTCTGCTTACCATATCACTGAACCGACCCTGATACTATCTTAATTATTTAATTAAACACAGAGTTCATTGTATCATTAATTACGGAAATGTTGATAAGTTTTAATAAATGTTTTTAACATTTTCCCCTGCCTTGACATTGGGGTCATTTTTATGGATATCTGTGTGTTATATAATTCTGGGTGTTTTGATCGGTGTAGCTAGAACGACATTAAACAGAAGTATACACGTGTACTTCTGTTTTTTTTTTTTTTAATGGATAGGCTCGCGTTTCACCACAATCTCACCTGATGGTAAGCGATGATGTGGCCTACGATGGAGCACGCTTGCCTACTTGCCTTGTTTAATGTAGTTTACGTGTATACACGCCTGATTTGTACGAAGAACAACGTCGCGTGGCGTGGATCTAGTGAAGCTCTACAAGTCTAGTTTCCATATAAAATTTTCCAAATAAAATTTATGGAGACCGACGCGCCCAGATAGGCTTGTGTGTCACACGTGTAAGCAGCGTAGTTCTACCATTAAGGTACAACTAATGTAGTTCTAGCTCAATACAACGATATTTTAGAATCAAGGCGATAACGCATCTCTTTGAGGAGAGGAGAGCTAAAGATATGTCAGCAAAACCTTAGGGGCCCAGCAGGGCCCTACAACATATTGAACAAGTTGGACACGCCCTCTCGTTCCACCCAGGGCAAGAAAAGTCGTTGGATGTTTTCAAACCACAAAAAAAAAAACAAAAAAAAATGGCTTTCTTGTAATTAGCCACCAGCCAGCAATGGGTATGAAGGCTAGAAGGAACGGGGTGAGTCTTTTAGTCAGTAAGAGTCTGACACTATCTCCCGCTCCGCCCAAGAGCAGGGGTTGTCATCGGATGATTTTTTCCCACCATAAAAAAGCCAGTAAAGGAAAAATTGTACAAGATAATGGTAGATCTATACTGTTCACATGTGTGCCACAAACGTCGATCTGGGCGCGTCGGTCTCTATCCATTTTTATGAACACTAGACTTGTAGAGCTACACTTGATCCACGCCACGCGACATTGTTCTTCTTACGTACAAATCAGGCGTGATACACGTGTCACCATCATCATCATCAGCCTTTTTTAATGTTCCCACTGCTGGGACTCAGGCCTCCTTTTTAGGAGAGGGAATGGGCTGTAATCCACCACGCGGGCCCAGTGCGGGTTGGTGAATATGACGTCCTCTATTTTTTTCTTATACGTGTGCGTCGGTCTAATGAAATTCTAGCTTAAGTCTAAAATTATATCGAAACCATTGCCAAGAATAATTAAGAACAATAAAATCTAATAGTTTTGTAACCGGTACGTTTACCTATAATAGGCATTAACAAATCCACTTAAGTTTTGTTTCCATGAACACTATTTAACTTGAAACATTTTTTGCATTAAGTATTTAATAGTGCAATTCGCAACGACTAAAGATACATTGAACCTCATTTTTAGGGTTCCTCTAAAGGAAAAAACGTAACCCTTACAAGATCACTTTGTTTTCTGTATGTCTCTCTGCGAAGACCCTTTATCTCGGGAACGCGTGGAAGTATCGAGTTGAAATTATAACCATATACTCAGGTCTGCGGACTCTTGAAGCTATAAAAAAATAAAAAAAGATACCTACTTCGGTTTATATGGCAAATAACGTACAAGGCTCTGCACCGGTATTAAAGGCAACGAAGGAACGGGGTGGGTTTTTAGTCAGTAAAAGTCTGACACTATCTCCCGCTCCGCCCAAGGGCGGGGATGTCATCTGGATGATTTATACCCACAGAAAAGAAAAAAATACCATCGCAGTAATTTCAACCTGATCACTTAAAAAAAAATCTGCTTCAATCCAAATCGAAGTTTTCGTTTCGAGTGCAAGCAAAAATGAACTTAGCGGTGGTCAGTCGGAAGTACTCATTTCGACACTCTCGAGGAAATAACAATTCAGGGTACTTCCCGTTGACCCAGAATCCTGAAATTTGGCATAAAGCAAGGTCTTATAGCACAAGTTTAATATAGGATATTCATTTGTATTAACATAGGTAAGTCTGTACAGAACCCTCAGGGCACGAGCCCGAATCGCAATTGCCCAGTTTTTAGTATTTTAAAACCGTTACCAGGATCTTACTAGAAATAATTTACCTATTTTAAGAGCTAGATTTAGTTTAGGTAAGCTAGAATAATTTGATGGTACTAAGTAGTGTGACATTGCTGCAACGTTGGAAATTCCGGGTTCCTTGCTAAAAGACTTTTATTATTGTCATTTCATAGTAAGTAAGCGAGATTGTGAATTCTGAATCAATTAAGACTTTGTCTTAGACACCGTATTTTATCCTATTTCAATATCTTATTTTAATGTATTATTTTAAATTCTCCTATTTTGCGAAGAAAAGGGCTATTCGAACACGTGTGGTTAGTGCACAATCGTCGTTTTTTCATCCTCTCTACACTTCGTCGCGGACCTGCGAACGAAGAGCAAAAGGTAGCACGCTATCCCTCCGACTGTTAACAGTCCGGTTCAAGCCCAAGTCGTCGACAGCGCGTAGTATCCCACGCATTTTTCTAAGAGAGATCAGCAAACAGTATACCGCCCGCGGCCAATTTCGGAAAAGGAAACCCGTGGTCCTAGAAAACAAATGGTAAATGAAGGGGAGTTCTGGTTTTAGTTAGTAAAAATCTGACACGCCCTCCTGCTCCATCCGAGATCGCGATAAGATATTCGATGTTATCACACCTCTAAAAAAAATCTTTTTAATATCTCATCTTCTCTACGCCATATTGGTTCCACCATATTAGAATTCACCACACTCATAAATCACCTGTTAACAGTAGATCAACCAATAGATATTCGCGTCTATCGAACTCCGGCGCAGTTCATGATTTTCCCAGGAAATCGCGATTAGTGTCGAGTGTCACGGTTCTCTAGCCGACGCGGAGTCGATACAGTATTCGATTTGCTCCAAATATGACAGGTCAAACTGGGCACGGGAAATTTAATGGAGCAAGTGAATTTCTGACGGAGATCTTGGTTGAACCGTGGATGGAAACACTTAACATCTGGACAAAAAAAACTTTCACGAGTTTTCTGAAGATTGACCGACTTAATATCTTCTCGTTGGCTTTTCTACACTGGGTAGCTCATTCTTTGCTCAAATAATTATAAATTGATTTATTGATTTGACATCTATCTGTTACGCTTTCATGGTTATTCTTTGACTGGCCGGTTGGTCTAGTGGTTAGTGACCCTGAATGCTATGCCGGAGGTCGTGAGTTCGATTCCCACCCAGGACAAATGTTTGTGTGATGAGCACAAAGAGAATTGGATGAGCACGATCATTTGTTCTGTGTCTGGGTGTAATTTATCTATATTTATGTATTTAGAAATATATAAGTATGTTTATCAGTTGTCTAGTACCCATAACACAAGCTCTGCTTAGCTTGGGACTAGACGGCGCTGTGTGATAGTTGTGGAATATTATTATATTAATTAAAGGCCGAATGGCGATCATTCGATGTGGCAAACAGTCATCTAAGCACGTTCCGAATGACACTTCTAAATTTTATGTATAGAGTGTAATTGTATCAACTCAGACCAACAACAGTTAAAAATTAGTCAAGAAACATATCCGACAGAGTTTTAGATTTGTAAACCTATAAGATCTTCTATCTATATAAATCTATAAGATCTATCTCACGAATTTATAAAGTCATTTTTTTTTTGTGCGGGTATGTTTATTACATCTTCACGCTCGTCGGCCTAAGCTGATTCGGATGATAATTGGCACATGGGTAGGCCATGTCAAGTGAGATGGCACTTAAGACACTTCTTTATCCCGGGAATAAGTACATTGTTATTTGTATGTTCCCTTGGGAAAATTTTCTACTTTCACGCAAAAAAAAACGCTGGCAGCAGCTAAGTGGTAAAGAAAAAGCTATTAATCTCTTAAAAATACTCTTAATTAACACAAATATAAAAAAAAACACACGCACATGCTGATTATAGACATCTATAAATTAATGCCTACATTTAAGCGAAACTCTTCACAAGCACACACAGTCCCTACTTTAGTGTCAGACTAGGTCATTACTTTGTTTAACTTATGTTCTATTCCAAGTCTCAACACACTAGTGCCCGCGGGTATGCCTGTACAAAACTAAGTTTATGACGACACTCAAGATAATAAGGCAGAAAACGCACTGGGTAAATTAGCTGCCGCAGTTTCTGAGCGTTTTATATAACTTGGCAAGTTAAAACACTCTTGACTAAATTAAACAAATTGAGCACAAATAATCAAATTGCTAAAGATCTTTAAGTCAAGAGTGAATAGATTACTTCTAGGCAAGCGTGCTCCATCGTCGAGCACATCGCTTACCATCAGGTGAGATAATGGTCAAACGCAAACCTAACAACATTAAAAAAAATAGAGTACAGTTTATAATGGTAGTGAGAAAAATAAAACCATATATTTGCTCACAAACTAGCAACGGAAATCATAGATATAGCTGAAATTAAAGATAGCTTCTATTTTAATTCTATCGTAAGTTTAAATTTTTAAGAAAATAGTGAAAAGAAATAGCCAAATTGATGGTTGGTATGTCATTGGGCATAACGGCACTTTGAACCTCGTAATGAAGGTAGAAAAACGGAATTATTAGGCAAAACACAAGGCACACAAACATAAACAGATAAAGTCATAAACGCCAAAACAGCTTCAAAATAGGTCCAAGTCAGTGATACTGGTTTGCAATTAAACCTGAAGTTCTTACGTGACGGACACAAATTTTGAAGTGTAAATATAATGTGATTAATACTTGTATTGCAAAACTTTCTTTCAGTTCAGCCTAAGGTTCGTCGCCGCAGTTTTAATTCCCAGTGCGTATACAACTATACACCTCACACTTTCATATTATGAGATATGTTTAGCCCTGAACAAAGTATCAAATAAACAGATCCCATTTGCCTTCGAATTTCCTTTCATGGGGTTGAGACCTACTTATGAAATGGAGTTGTACATACAAGTACACAACATGGCACCATAATGTTTAGCTTGTAACAAGAGATTTAGATCCAATGTTAAATATAGTGTGTTTTCTTTAGTGTTCTAACACTTTCTCTGGTCGCAAAATAGACACAGATGTTAATAGTGTACAAGTGCTCAAAGTTCGTCGTTACGATCGAGGCGGAATTCTTACTTTATTTTTTTTTAAGGGTCAAAGTTAACTGGTGCCATGGGTTGTAAGAAAGTGAATCCCAGGGTCCTGGAATGAAGGTAAAGAAGGCCTACGGCGTCGGTTTGCGGACGACGAGCAATAGGTAGCTCGTGTCCGGTTGTTATAGAGCTGAGGGCTGCAGTGACAAAGCACGTGTATCAAACGACGTTTTTCAATACACTTACGAAAAAATTAATACACGGGGGTTGACCAGCTACTCGAGGGGGTCGACTCGCGCCTAGCCTGATTTGATAAATGAAATTGCATTGTGGCGGGGGAGAGCACGCGCACTTTTCTGAACTTGTGCGGGAAATAGTCTATTGCGTGCCTAAAAGTGGTGGGGCAAAGCATTTACTTTTTAATTCATTAAACCCCAAGCGAACGCCCATTCGCGCACCCATTGTCTTTCTATTGGGTCTGTAATTCTCACGATTGAAAGGTTAGTGGCGCAAAGGATGGGATGCCTGCGAAATCCATGAATAGCACTACAACTTTAATGTACACCAAAAGAAATCATAGTCGGAAAATAATAGCTAAATGTGTAGTTTCTTCGACAACCAGGATTTTTAAATACTGTTTTATTGCTTACACGTTGATCATACCATTGATAACGAGATCAGCAGCATTCTAATTATGCTGTGGTAATGTCGATCGTAAACCCTAGCAGATCGTGTTACATTGATATGAATTGTAAAAATACTATAAATAGACATATCAACGGCATGGACACTCATTTGATTATAGATACAACAAGATTTTTAGTTTAGCGAAACCTGAATACAGTTAGTTCAGAATCAATAACTGAATGGAGATCAATAGTTTTTAAACCGTGTTATATTTTTTCCATTCCATTTATTTATTTATTTTACAATTTATGTACACACAAATATACTGAGGAGGATAACATTATTAGAAAACTTTGTACAAAGGTACTGCTTATTTCAAATAGAAATTTCTTCCAGCAGACCTGCGAAAGGAGAAATTACAAGAGATGTAGACAGTAGTGTGCAGAAACGAGAAAGAAGTGTTAGTGAAATCTTAAATTAAACCAATAAATACTTATATAACTATATATAACTTATACTTAAAATGTTATATGTTATATATATAAAAAGGTCACAAGCTGGACACCACCAACAATAAGTACAACACAGGTCACTGCAGGTCATAGCGGGCATTAAGCACTAGCAAACAGCTGGCCGCAAATGCAAAACAACCCCTCAGTCGCCTGGATGGCTATTTCTTTTTTTTTACTGTGGGAAAATCATCAATGACAACCCCCGCTCTTGGGCAGAGCGAGAGATAGTGTTAGACTCTTACTGACTAAAAAACCCACCCCGTTCCTTCATGCCTTCATACCGGGGCTCGAGCTATCTTTCGAAACTAACCCTGGCCCCGGTAGGCTTCGACCCAGCTGGGCCCTTGCTCTTGCTGACAACTCCTTGTGGTGCGCGGGAACAGTGCGCGCTGTCGACGACTTGGGCTCGGTCCGGACAGTAACCGGACGGTCGAACAGCGAGCTACCCTTTGCTCATTGTCCGCAAGCCCGCGCCTACGGTGGCCGGAAATCGGGATCAGAATCCCGGCGGCGGCGGCGAGAGCGCTGTTTCCTGATGCGGTCGGCCTCCTCCTTTACAAGCATTACTGCTTCGCAGAAGTCGGTGACCGCCTGCCACTCTTCCTCGCTCTGGACCATGGCCTGATCCAAGGCCCAGCGCGAAAGGTCTCCGCTGCCGATATCGCCTGGATGGCTCGGTGACAATGTATTTTTGCTGACGTACCTAACGCTTATGACTTTGTGATTTTTAATGATATAGTCATGAAATTTTGCACGTATAATAAGTTGATTCTTTACATAAAAATACTTAGACATTTGTTTCGAGTTTCTTATATACTAAAATTAATGTTGTATACGGGCCACCGGAACCGCTGCTAAAAGCTAGTCCGAACATAATTTCATATTGATTATTATTAATTAGTCTTTCTAAAGCCAGACACGAAAATATTTCAAACCAGCCGATTTCCTATGTTATTTACGATGTTATAATAGAACAGATAATAAAATATATCGAAGCGATAACAAATGCTTTCGGTTGAATCGATTGACATTTAAAAATTGGGGTATCAGACACAATTAGTGTTTATAGAATAATAAAAATACTTTTTTTTTCACACTTAATATTACAACCTTCACGTTAAAATAACTGCCCCCCTAGCCAAGTTACAACCGTTTCGCTTGCGTCGAACGCTTCGAGTTGGCCGCGTCGCCGAATCTTATGTTCTGACCACGTGACTGAGCGTTGAAATGACGTCGTACCCGTACATTTGAAGCTTACTACAAGCGTTAACGATTGCAGATTTGCAACATGGCTAGGGGTACTGAACAGATTGTCGGAGAGACTATTATTCCAAGAAAGAAAAAAACAAAACAAAAACAACACAACATAATTAATAGGTACCTACTTAACTTATTTCATTTTTTTTCCGTTTGTAGTATTTGTTATTTTTTACTGTACAAACGTACCACAGTGTTGCCTTTTTAACCGACTTCGTTTAACCTAAAAGTTGACTGGATAAGAATGCTTTGTTGCATTAAGTCCGAAGTAAGAAATAAATAATAGAGCTTAGATTTTTTATTTTCTGCTTTCACACAGGCGAAATAGCTGGTAAAAGCTAGGTTTCTATAAATTGCTTGGTTGTTAATTAACTCTAAAATAATCAAAAAAATCAAAATCAAAGCATTTATTTCAAATAGACCATTTGCAGGCACTTTTGAATAGTCAAATGTCGGTCAGTCCAAAAAAAGTGAAGCTAAATTGCACGTTCAAAAGCGCTTCTCTATGGAGAAGAACGTGCAAGAAACTCCGTGGACAGTCTTTTAAATCATAATATGGGTTACACTTCTTGGTTAATATATGGCTTGAGTTGGAGAGGAATATGGCGTTTAGTAAGTTCGCCATAATTATGATTTTCTTCACACTCGTATCAATTGAACTGATTCCAAGACTGGGTATTATCATAAATAGCTTAAATAGACCAGCAAAATTAGACTAGACAAATTCTTCAGCTCTATTTTGCAGAGATCGCGCTTGTTTCAATATTTCCATACATTGTACAATTATGTAGACATCCATACAAAACCACACCAATTTTACATTACAAAATCACAATATTCACTAAGAATCAATTTGCGAATAAACTAGTGCTATTCACCATAATCCATTGCATCAATGCTTATCATCAGGTGTCTGTGTATCAAAGTCAAGCACTCGAATTTAAAAAAAAGCATTCACTCGAAAAAAACCGAACAAAAACCTAACAATATCAAAAAGAAAATGGCCGCAAACTGGTGTTACCACCTTAATAATATACTTTACAAAAGAGATTTAGCAACAGATAAAGCAAATTAATAAATTAAGTAGCACATAATAAGAGCCAAAGTCTAACAAAAAATATATATTTAATTTAGAACCATTGTATAATTCCGATAAATTAGCTCCAATAGAATTAAAACAACTAAATACACATTAATTGCCTAACAATGATCAAAAGAAATATCGTCCAGGTGTTTATAGAAACAAAATTCTTAATGGGTATAATTTAAACAACTATTTATCATTTATTAATTGGTAATAAATCTAATTCCACAGCATTTAAGAGCTTAACAAAAAGATGTTGATTATAATGAAATGTTATTCTCGCATTCTGGTGAATTAAAAAGGTACCAACAGATAGGTGCGACGTTGACGGGTACAGTTGCCAAAACGGATCTTGAGCGCTCGGCGTCAGAGTGCGAGTGACCGAATATTTGACTTCTGCGCAACCGCTCAAGATCCGTGATGGCAACTGTAGTGTACCACGTCTCGCTTCAACGAGATGTCAGCAAAACCGTAGGGGCCCAGCTGGGTCGAAGTCCACTGGAAGAAAACCCCGGGTCTTGAAACGAAGGCAAAGAAGGAACAGGAGTGGGTTTTAGTCAGTAAAAGTCTGACACGACCTCCCGCTCAGCTCAAAGGCGGGAGATGTCATTAGATGATTTCCCACCTAAAAGAAAAGACAGGTGCGATATGCAAATGCGATAACATGCTTTAAGAGGCTACTTTTTCACTTGCACGTCAACATCGAGCATGGTTTGAAAGCTTCTTGTTTCATCTAACGCAATCCAACACGATGTTTGACGAAAAGGCAAAGCGAAAAAAGAGAGATTACGCCTGAAAACTCTGTAAGCATTCGGTAATTCCATGATTGACTCGAATATTTTTTTGCAAAACTTGTTCCAGGAAATACGCGTTTTATTAAACCCTTAAAAGTTTTTGAAATAAAAAGGTCGTCATTTAGAATCTTGATAAAATTTGCAAGGCTTTTATTTTTATATATTTCTACTTTTTAAATTTTTGAGTAGATTATGAAGTGTCAAAGTTCATGCAAAATAGCAGATTTTCAGAGCGGTTGTATGAAAAACAGTTAAAATGTATGTCGCGTTGCATCCCCTTATGTAATATCGGCTTTTGAAAGCCTCAGATACACTATTAAGAATAGACATTTAAAGAAAACTGTTTTACTGTCTGTTTAACCGATTTTAACTTCTATTTCGAAGGCATAAGGATGTCCTTTAAAGTAAACAAGACCCAGGAAACGATGCCGGAGAAAAAAACTAGTGGGGCACAAAGTTATGTGCAAAATTTCTACTGGCCTTGTGAACATTTAAATATATCTTACAATGTAATACAGCTAAGTAAATATCGACATAACGTAATTCTATACATAGGAACTAATATAATTGTCTTAAAGCGTAGCACGAGTTAAAATGATGCGGAACGTTTGTTTAGTGCTGTCAATTTGTTTTATCGATAGATCTCTAGTCTAATTTATGAGGCTGAATAGCCAATGTTGAGTACCGACTCACCATCAACGACTGCATCACTGCTTACCATCAGGTGGAATCGCTATTTAAAAAAAATGCCAATCTATCTGAAAAAATTCAGAACTTTTAAGAGAACCATTCGAACGTTATGCCAATCAAAGCGAGCAAGAAAAACACCGTAATCAGTAGTAATAGTTTTCACAGATGAAGACGGAATACCAAAATAACCTACATTCATCATTTTTTTTAGTTCATGTCTTCTTCTTATCGGACAATATATCAGGATCAAAAACACACGCTATCAGCCATGACTATCGAGTCTGGGTCAAGATGCCATGCGTTTAAAGAATTCAAACCACGAACATAAAATTCACACGGCGACAGCGTTAATTTGTAAGCACTACGCGCTTCTCATTTACATAATTTAATCATTTTCACTGCAAAAAATACTCAGTACTCAATAAATTATTCATTCATAAAAATATTAACAAAATGACAGACTTTAGATAATATTTACTCAAAAGTATCCAAACGAAATTCTAGTGATGGGACAACAAAGGTTCGGTAAATCACTAATATCGATAAATTCGTCCTACGCGTGCCCGCGAAATATTACATGACGCGTAAATACGACTAATTGTGAGTCATCTGGCGTTCACGATTACAAACGACATTTTGTCTCGGCCTCGTGTTAAAATAGATCTAACGACGCTATTCTTATCAAACCGACGCTGTATAACTGTCCTAGACATCTACTAATCGCACTGTCATGTAATAAAGTCTTTGATTAGTGCTGGGAATAACTTTATGTAGATAAATAAGTAAATATTTATACGAAACTTTGTCATAATTTCCAAGTACGTAGTAGATAACAAAAAAAAATCCACATTAGTGGTTAACCGATGCTCTCGATATGTTCCTTAACACAATTATGCGTCAGTTATAAATGACCAAATTCCTAGTTTTGTTAGTGTTTAAAAGAAGTAAAAACCACACACTACATGCGTTAACCATGAGAATTGTCACGAGAAAATCAATTGTTTTACAGTTATGCAAACATATGACGAAACCATAATCAAACATTAACTCTTTCGCTTTTATCGATATTGACACTTGCGTACGTCACTAGAGGGGTGCGATACGTGCGCTGGAGCACGTTGTCACTCTTGTAGTGACGTCACGGCCGAGGTGGCGCGAAATTCGCCGAACAAGGCCGAACGTCGACCTCAGAACCTACAAACTGATAGAGCCGTGAGAGCGTCACGTGCAGTTCCTAGTGATATTTGTGGGCGTTTTATCATGTGATTCACAGAGTAAGAACAGCTGATAATGTGTTTCTAATCATGCATTTGGCAAATCTTTCACTAGAAATAGACTTTGGATACTAAACAACAATAATAAAGTTGAATAGCTGTCCCCTGCAGCACAGCATAACTAAACTATACAGTTTCAGTCGCATCTTTGGCTACTGTTCCACATCCATGGGTCATAGCGTGATGTCTACTAACTATCTAGCATTAAAATAACTTTTCAATTCGAACCAGTAGTTAGTTCCTGAGATTAGCGCTTTCTTCTTCTGCTTTATAATAACATTTACGAGTATCGTATAGAATACATTACATTACAACAAGTGTTAATTGATTCTCAATCGAATCATCATTGTTGAAAATCTAATAATAATTTATTCCTATCTGATTTTAATCGTTTGTATTCATACATGAATGCAGTTATTTCTAACCGACTTCGAAAAGGAGGAGTTCTGTGTCCGGCTGAATGTATGTTTATGTATGTTCACCGATATTTTTGGTTCAAAGGCTTTGCTTCCAAGTTGGTCCCATATAAATATTGTTATGATATGATCATAAACTTCGAAGATATGGAACAGAACTCCTCATAGAAACACAGCAGAATTTTTGTAACAAGTAAAATTGCTTTGTTTATACGGGTAGTTGATGACAGGCTGAAAGAATAAGGGGAGAGGATGTATCGAAATGATCTGGTGATGAAGCCGGAAGGTAAATTAATGTAACCTAACCGTGTTTGGGATTATTAGAAACGTTTTGAGATGCACTCTGGTTAGAAGGTATTTAAGTTTGGTTGAGGGGTACTTTTTAGTGGTGGTACCATAACTAAAAAAGTGAAATATATAAAACTTTTTACAAAAAAAAAAAACCGACTTCAATGTAAAAAAAACACTGAAAAGTACAAAAACACTTTAATTTCGGATGTCGGTGTTAAATAACGACAAAACTAATTATTATAGAAACACCGACTTCCGAAATTAAAGTTACGAGTATTTTGTACTTTTCAGTGTTTTTTTTACATTGAAGTCGGTTTAATTTTTTTTTGTAAAAAGTTTTTTGTAATTACATATTCGCACTGCTTACCATCAGGTGGGATCAAATAAAACAATTATAAAAAAAAATGAAATTTTAATTACGTTGACGCGAGATGACACATGTCATAGTACTCTAACAAAATTTATTGGAGATATGAAAATGGCCACAACCTTGAACAGCTCTTCATAACTGGCATAGTTGATGGCAAACAACAAAGACGCCGCAGCCCAATAAGATGAGCAGATCAGGTCCGCTCCACACTAGATACCCAATTGCTCGTCGCACTTCATGACGCTAAGAACCGTCACAGATGGCGAGATACAATCAATAAGAAGCTAATTCTGCGGCAACTTCACGACCCTCAGTAATGAGGAATACGACTCGAGGAGGAGGAGGAGGATTGGAGATATACCTACTCGTAACTACTACACAAAAGATTCCAGTGTCAAATATTTTCATTACCAAATCTAGCTTATTGACTTCTAAACTATCCAGAATTGTGTGATTTATGTGCACAATTGAAGCGGTGCTGTAAGAAATTGATAGTCTTCTACAATTTGCGGTCTAACTGTCGCAGTCAATGAACATAAATCAATTAATAGTAACCATTAGCGGTTTGATGTGGACAATCTCGTAAAAGCTGTCGCGACAATGCCAGAAGAATTTTAGGCAAAATTTTACGACTACACTTTCCGAGTTTTAGTAGTGATTCATATGTCTAGAGATTTTATGAGAAGATGCTGTTAACGTTACATACGAAAATAAAAATAACATTGAAATTAATTGTCCCATGAAACTGGTGATGACATTTATATAAGCTTAGTTCAAGAAGCTCACGAATAGAAACTTCATCAGCATGTGATCATTGAGATAATCTAGCTTCTCGATCACACAAATATAGTGAGAAGACTACAAATAAACAAAACCAATTTAGTGTTTAGTAATAATGAACATTATAAATCAAGTGCTACCTAATAAATACGAAGTTTGAGTATTCCTCTTATGGAGACAACCAAATGGACACATTCTTAGTAAAGATAATCTACTAATTCAGGATGTAATTAAATTACTTATTAGTCTACATACAAGACTAGATGATCGTAATAAAACTGGTAATGGGAATGTAATAAAACCTATTCTTTGGAATTACACTAAGATAAGAGAAAAAAATCATAAACCAGAATGTAAGATTCTCAAGAGACACCCAAAGTACCAGTATCAATCAAAAAAAGTCACCGTAACGCCTTCAAAGTCCAAAAAGTAATACATAAGTGATAATTACGAAAGAATCTATTAAACAGTAGTACATTACCAGCTTTCTACCCAAGCCTGCTATTAAACCAACGGCTTCCCACTTTCTTACAACTAATTAAGGACCATAAACCTGCTAAAGTCCATATTTTTCTCATTCCCAGAGGCACATGATTTACTATCTAAAACGTCCTAACATCTTTAGATTAGGGTCTCATAATCTTTGATCCCAATGACAAACTACTTAATAAAGCATCTGACCAAATATTTTCAGTCATAATCTAATCGCCTCTACGGTGGCCCCAAACCGGCCTCAGTACACCTCAATGCTACCAACTTTCTCCGTAATTATTATTTATACCAGCTTTGGTTTTATCTTACACTTTATAATTTCATTACTTGACATGTCATGATACATTATTATCTATCTTTGTTAACCTGGCATTAAGTTGCTTAATGTTTTTCTTGTAATGAGATTCTTGACGTAATTTCTGACGTAGTTGGTTCGATGACTCAGTTTTGCGGGAGCATTGATCGATTGGGTTTGGAATAGTTTCAACTATTTTTCTTGTTGAGCTGTTTAGTTTTTCAGTACTATGTTATATAACTATGACGTTAGAAACTACAAATGCCAATTTAAATATTTGTATCAATAATGGAATAGCTATTTCAGAACGCTATTGTCATTTCAATATCAGACACCCATAAAATATCCCATCACAACGGGTCAAAGCAATACCTCCTAATTGAATTCTAACAGCAATAATCTCCATTTTAATATTTCTGTACAACTAACTACGAAGGCCGACGGATATCTCAAGATAAATGCGGTAAAAATGAGACAGTTATCTTACGTCACAGTTACTGATAGAAGAAGGTGAAGAGGTGACTACCTGATAAAAAAATCCCGTTATATTTACACTGACTACTTAAGATGCCACAGCAGATTACGAGGGGGAAATGAGATCTTGAAGCGGGTTTGGCCGTTTGAATCTATTAATCTTGGTATAATTATAAGATTTAATGGCTATTCGATAGCTCCAAAGTGTTGAGCAAGTCGATTGAAATATTGTTATTAAACAACCGATAAATGTTTGGGATTCTTGAAACGTTATGTTACTTTAAAATTCTTAACTATGGTAAACCCTAGCCCGGTAAATCTTGAGATTTTCCAGCTCTTCCGCAGTCTGAATTTATGACTAATTGAATCGTTTACCATAGCTGGTAAATATAAATTAATATTTTTAACAAAAAACTTAAAATTGTAACATTGCGAATTTTTACGGGGATCGTGAACCGTCATTGGATGTTACCGGTTACTAATCTTATTTGCATAAAAATAGAACATGCACATTGCACATCCCGTGGTTCTATTTCTAGAAATGTTAAAAGTGACCAAAATTATATTCCTGAGCTTTTCATTTTAAGGATCGCTTAGATTGCCGTAAAGTCCAAAAACCTAGGACAGGCTGGAAAATATTCAACGAAATCAGAACAATCGTTTGATGCAAGCGGTCGCCTGTCGTGTGTACTTTCTGAAGAATTTCCTCAGCGTGTCTTCCCGTCTTAATAGATGTAAATAATATCAGCAGTGTTATAGAAATACTTGGCAGTCTGTTTTCTTCACACTGTTTTGTATCTGGACACAATCGTGCCTGTAATAAATAATATTTAGCAAAATAACATTTCAAGATCATACGCGTTCTAGTGGTATCCAAAATAACATTCGAAAGTAAACAGTTAAGGAAAAAATCTACACATGCAAAATTATTCAAATAAAATTCTTAACTAAATAAAAATAAATTCCAAGTCATCTTCCCCAAGCAAGTCATTCATTACCTATCTTACCCTACAATAATAACAAGCACTCGTGCCCGATTTATCCGAGCATTAATTAGATAAATAACAGTGATTGCTCCGCTCTTGACACGTCCGCAATCGTGTGTGGTCGTCGCGTGACTGACCGCTATTACGCGCTTGCGCAACTAGTGCCATCTAGAGGACGTGATCTATGATTAAGTTTTTTACAATTATTGGCTGTGAAATCGTCTTTTATAGTAAGTTTCACGGTTAATCAATGAAGTGTGTTGGAACTTTCTCTTCGTTTATTATTTAGAATAGGTTATTAAAATATTGTTTTATGGAAATTTTATTCATTTTAAGATCTATATCATTTCTGAACAATATTTTTAAAAATATTCATGAACCCTTATCTGGATGTTTCATTTAAATATTTCAACACTTTTAAAACCGGTACAATCAATATTTTTAGTGCAAAGTCATTACAGTGAGCTCTTGGAATCTGACTCTTTTATTAAATCAATTCCGAACTACATTTTATTTTCACTTAACATCGACTAAAGTCTGTTATTTTAGTCGACTAGCGTCATTTAGCGTCGATCGTATGTATTTAAGGGTGATTTTGTATCAGTTTACTGATTTACACCTCGGAGGCAAATTCGATGTATAGTGCAGGTATCGATAAACTTAAACGATGCATTACTTTTACGTTATTATTTATATTTATTGCAAAACCAATCCTTAATTTCTTCTACACCAAAAAAATGCCTACGCCATTTACGTACATTTACGAGCAAGCAGACTTTTACTGACTAATACCCACCTGTGTTCCTTCAGTAATCCTTTACGGTCCAGGCCATGGTAACTCTTTAAGCTTTCTTTTTTTAACATTCACACGGCTTTTACAATGTCATAATCTAATCTAAAGCTTTATCCGTTTAACCTAGTTTTCATCGTTATAAAATCAAGCTAAAGATTAATTAATCGATAATTTTAATCTCTATAATAATCGACTACATCCCCTCACTAGCCGTCAATCGCTCTCATTACTATCTTGGCGGCGACTCACTGCCGCTCAGAGTCGGCAAATTGCACATGCACAAAACACCCCATTCACGGCTATTTAACGTAAATTAGCTCTAGTTATCGATAGTCTGTGTTTATCGACTAGGTTACATGACTATTTTTTGGTTTGAGAAGGATAAAATGTTCATAATTTTTTTCTTGTTTCTCTTCTTGTAATTAGTTTTTTTTTTTTTTAATATGGCGTTGCACTAAAGTGACTTTAAAAAAAAAATTGAAGTTTTTAAATTAAATGACACTTAAATTGTTAAAAAAAGCATATTTGACCCAAATTTTAATGCCTATAACTATAAAACGGTTATCTTAATATATAAAACAGTTGTACTATTGTACATCTCACTTGACCATATTTGCAAACAATCTGTTGTTCATTTCCCGCTTTTACCGTACCCCCTAACTTGTAAATGACTGAATTGATTTTAATGAAATTTATCTAAAAACCTGCTTTTAAATAAAAAAAAAACCGCATCTGTATCGGTTCGAGACAGACACACACAACGGTCAAACTTACAACACCCCTCTTTTTATTTCGGGGGTTAAAAAAATATATAAACCTGTTGAAGCCTATCGAGAAAATCAGATACTTATATGTTTAGAGTAATCTAATAATACTATATCAGCAACACTGACCGACAAATCGTCATTCAATTGCCCTTACACTCAATGTCACTCTCAAAAAAATAAGTTTGAACAGCATCGTTTTTTAGTTCTAACATGACTTAATTTAATTAAAAAACGATCATAATTTCTGTGTATTAATAAAAAACAAAATAAATATACAGATTCTAAACAGATAGTCTTAAATGCTTCATGTCCAACAAATTGTCCGATATTGCATCGTCACCATCTTCATAAATGTTACCATAAAAATAAATGGCAGAATTTCAGGTCTTTTATTAATATGGCAACTTCTGTAAGCACTAATAAAGTATTTTAGCGACTTGTAAAAAGTTATGGTGCAATGTGATTCTCGGTAAAGTCGTTTATGGATATCAAATTTCGTATTTCGTTTCGGTTCCGAAGTTACAAATTCCGGCTGCACTTTTTTTACCAACCTGAAATATTTCATGGAGTTTTTTAGTTTTATAGCGTTTAATGTAATGTTAAGATACAGTAAAATCACAGGGAGACTCGAAAACCTGCACTAATTGATGGTAAAACTAAGCGATACGCTAAGAAGAAAACCTACAGTAACAAATAATACCAAAACACTAACTTTCAAAAGAATTACAAAATGTACCTTCTACCTCAAACTTACAATGACAGCGGCGCCCGCGCCTCTGACAAATGCCGCGGGCGCCGATACTTATGAACTGGAGTCGTGACAAGGAAAATAAAGGTAGCTCAACATACCGAGCACTATCTGTTTCTTACAGTGCTGGTTTTTCCTTCAAAAATGATTTTGGACATTCAGTTTCCGAAAGTTATCATCATAGTCCGAAAAAAAATTAAGAAAATTTATATTTTGCGTAACTAGCAAAAAATTTAAGTAAATTTATATTTTGCTTGACCTAAGCAAAAAAATTAAGAAAATATAATTTTACGTGACCTATGCAAAAAATTTAAGAGAATTTATAGTTTTACGTGGCCAAAGCAAAAAAAAAATAAAAAAATTCGAATTTCGCGAGCCATCTAAAGTCATCATTATAAGTCGTCATTGCAACTCAATATATGAGCGTAAATATGTTTTCGTATTTAAGCATTATTTGATTGTCTTAATGGCGTTTGGTTATTAGCGGGGTCATTTCATTTGACACTTCTATGGTTTGTGTGTGGTCTGAGCTATGAATATTGATGGTACAACCATAATTTATTCTATAAAAATAGCTTTATTTCTGAAATTCTGCACGCTGTTCGTGAGTTTACACAAGCATTTGTCATCAGCATATATAATAACTTTTATCCCAATATGCGCACTCTTTTTCTGTGTTTGTTTTCTATTTTATGCGAATTTTGTCTGGTATACATTTTTCTATAATTTTTTGATAAATGCTTAGGAACCACCCATAGATTACGTTACATTAAGGGGTGGGAAAGGGGTTAACGAAGTGTTAGGTTGAGTTTTGTTTTTGACATGAGAAATAATTTAATAACTTTTAGGCGTCGCCCTATAGTGAGAGAAGTTCATTTCTCTATCAGTTCTTGCAGGAATAGTAAAAAGTTTCATGTCGTCTCAAAATGTCGTATCTAACATATTAAAACGCGAAATTTTTACAATGTTGTTGAATTAAAATTGTCTAGTTTTTTTTTCGTTTATAAAAGTATTAAAGTTAATAAATCTAATTTCGAACAACTGTATTAATTAATACTTAAAGAAAATGATGTCAAATGATGGTACATCTCAAAACTATGACTAGCTGTGACAAGAACAAGATGAAGCAAAAAAGGTCATATAAATCTTATGAAATAATTTATGGATAATATATGAGATTAACAAATTAAACATTACTCAAGCAAGCAATAATCTAGCCATGAATAGCAACATAATACAACACCAATCAAGAACCATTAGTATACATTACAATTAAGTGCCCATTTCGTTAATATAAGTTTACTGTATGAATATTCAACCAATGTTTCATGTGTGTCAAGACACCTGACACCAGTGATCTTGGTTTATAGCCATGACAGATTATTGCAGGCCATAAGGCAGTATCTATAGGTTAGATAACTACTAGATGTATAGCTGTCGGTTTTTGTAACTAAGATCAAAGATTTGAAGATTCTTTTTCATTGTGTGTTCTTGAAATCTTATGAATAATAATAATAATAATATTCCACAACTATCACCCAGCGCCGTCCAGTCATATATCATATCATTATATGATAGTCTATGGGTACTAGACAACTGATAAACATACTTATATATTTCTAAATACACACATGTTATAGATAAATTACACCCAGACACAGAACAAATGATCGTGCTCATCACACAAACATTTGTCCTGGGTGGGAATCGAACCCACGACCTCCGGCATAGCAGTCAGGGTCACTAACCACTACACCAACAGGCCAGAATTTCGTAACCTCTTAAAAACAAACGATTTATTTACAATCTTGGTTAAAAAAGCAAGATTAGCAAGCAAGATATATACCCTGTTTCGATCATTCTGCGAAAATCAGGCATGAAATGGAAAACTAATTCGATTGGAAATGGAAATCTGCAAAAAAGCCAAATGACAAAATTAGTTACAAAATCTCTTCGGATAAAATGATTGTGCAAGACTTTCTAAAACCAAAAAGTTTTCTAGAAAACTCAAAAAAAAATGTTAACAGAAATGTTTGGGATACATCACAAATTACCAAACAAAAAACTTTTCTTTCTATTGTCAATATTAATTTGTTATTCTAATTTAACAATGATTAAGATGCGTATCATTACAAGCTCAAACGACATGACAACAGTACCCGCTAATTAAAATCAGTGTTAACACGCCTACTAATTATATGCTAAACAGAACAAGAACATACTGCCACCAATTAGCTATTTTTAATGACTTGAAGACATTATTGCGATCGTACAGTTACATAGTTGAAGATAATAATTATGGACAGGAATAGAACATTGCATTGCAAGCTTCAATAAAAAATATAGAGTACTAGTTTTTACCCGCGGCTTCACACAAAATATAGCCTAGATCACACAAGAATAAAACAACTTTCTATCGGTGGAAAAAAATTAACAATCGGACCAGCACTTTCAGAGATTACCTTCTACAAACAAAAAACATAAAAACCACTTTACTTCTTTGTAATAATTATGTAGATATTTGTCAACGGTATGCAGAAGAGAAGTTCGGTTATGATTGATAAGCTTTATCGTTCACATCATCGCTAATTATCAAGCCTACTGGGGCCAGGGTTATCCGAAAGGGAACTCGAGCCCCGGTATGAAGGCTAGAAGGTACGGGGTGGGTCTTATAGTCAGTAAGAGTCTGACACTATCTTCCGCTTCACCCAAGAGCGGGGGTTGTCATTGGATGATTTTTTGCCACCATAAAAAAAGGTGAAATAGTGTTCTTTGAAATAGTGCTGTGTGTTTGTAGTGTTCGTGTGTCCATCCAGTAAAAAGAAGCTTCACCAAAACTTTACGCAGACGACTGCTGCAGTAAATGCCACTACTACTACGATTAACACATGATGACCTTGTAATACCAGCTATTATATTCCTATGAACAGAATATAACCCACATTTATATTATTTAGACCGGAACATAATCATCACTAACCAGACACTAATACTTACAAATCGTCTCATATCCCTCTTACAAAGATATTATCACTAGAATAATACAATTCACTTCCTTTCAAACATATTTTATCGACTAGATTCAGATCCCGATAGCATTTACGACTTCGGTCACTTACATCAGAATGTTAATAACAATTAAATTAAACATCCCCTGTAGCTATCTCTTGATCTCTTACTATGTAAATGTTTTAAAAGATCCACTTTATACAATCATTGACATAGCATGATATGCCTCACATGCCTGTAATTTCATAATTACCTTTAAAATTGCACTTTGTAAATCATTAATCAAGAAATTCTTCTAACCATAAGCTCCTATAAAAGCACACCAATCACTGCACTGAAACTTTAATAAAGTGAAATCTGTTATCCTTAATTCATCACCGATAAATCCATATCCATATTTCGTCCTTAAATTACATTAAACGATTTGATATCACTTAAGAACACGTCTGACTCAACAGTTATATGATTTTGTGGCTAAAAGTCGATGATCAGTCTCTTGCCTTAATTTATACCAGCCAATTTGCTTAGAATCACTGCAGAATGTATCTTCTTCTATTTTGCTTCATTAGTTTGGCATTTTAGCCGTTTCATCTTTCATAATTATCATGTTATGCCCACGGTTTCTCATGGTTATTCACATCAGTTTGCTTAACCAACAGGAACAGTATGGTCGACGATTTAATTATTTCAGGCAACTTCAAAAGGCTTTCTACTATTCCAAATCTGCCATCCTTCACTCAACACATGATTTCAGACACAAGGAAGCTACCTCAATTGTTCTTGCTTTCGTTTGGTCAATACTCGTTTTCCTTAGGCGCCAGGCGCCTACGCATTAAAAGCTTTTTTACTTATCATGTGTGTGAAACTTCTGTTAATTCTGCATGGTCCTAGTACTGAGATTGCCAAGTAGAGATAGTCGGTGCATCTTTATTACAAAATGAAGTGTTGTTTATTTTCCTTTGCGTTAATTACTACAGTTCCTGTTTGTGGCTTTGTTCTATTTTCAGATGGCTAGACCAAATGTTGAGGACTGAGTTATGGAAGATTTGTTTGACTCGAAGTCAATCGCTCTTCACAGATGGTTGAGTGCAAATAGAAAGCGTCTATTAGGAGCGTTTAGTTCTGCGGTTTTACTGCAGTTTTGGCTATTTAAAGATTGTAAATAGTTTTTAGTAGTTTCCTTCACAACGACATTGTTTGATGGCTTAAGAGCTTGGACATCATTGTCCTATTTTGTTATCCGTGTTGTGTTTTGTTTTGTTTCTTTATCTTCTACTAGTTAGGCTTGCTGCTGTCTTAGTATATAAATATTATATACGTTCTGTCTTCTTCTTTAATTCTTTATTGTGCACTATGACAACTTATAAAATAAGTGGATAATAAAGTTCATGTACACAAACGAGTTTAATTCAAAGTTGTTTTCTTTCAGCAAACCATTGAGCGATACAGAGAGATTTTTTTTTTTGTTTCATGTATCTTTCGCGCGTCTAATTTCATCTTCATTAAAAATTAACAACTTCAATAACACAGTTACATGTAGAGATTTCTATACTCAAGTTGTTATACAGAACTGATCTAATTTACCTTACCTTCTACCTTAGAAATGTACTTCCCTTTATAACCCTTTTATATTTTCTAATATAGTAAACAACGCTACAATGGCTCGGTAGCCAGAGGACGTCGTTTAGCGTAACATCTTCACATGCTGGAGTACTAATAACGTATTGTTGCACGCCATCTTGGGATCTAAGCGATAAAACTGTTGTATCAAACTTGAGCGCAATGTTAGGGATAAGGGGAAGATTAAGTTTCAAATGTGAACATTTAAAAAATTTTTGATCTTACATTATTGGTTCTAGCGCAACTGCCAAAAATGCATTGACTTAAATCAAGTTTATATGCACTCTTTTTTTCTTTCTTCTTAATTTGCTGTATGTGTCTTGACTGCTATGCAGGTTCGATTCCCACCCAGGACAAATGTTTGTGTGATGAGCAATAATCATTTTTTCTGTGTCTGGGTGTAATTTATCTATAATATGTATGTATTTAGAAATATATAAGTATGCTTATCAGTTGTCTAGTACTCATAACACAAGCTCTATTAGCTTGAGACTAGACGGCGTTGTGTGATAGTTGTGGAATATTATATATTATATATTACTTAGCTTTTGATTTTTACGTACATATGAAACTTAAATATTAACAAACTTACTAGTTTCTACAAGCGACTTCGTCCTTGTGAATGATGGTTATTGCGATCGTGAAATGGAACCAGATAAAAATAGCCTATGTCCTGCCTTGAGATTCAATATCACTTATCACAACACTACGTACCAAACTTTGTCTTCGAATTTTGGAGGGACTCACTCTTACTTAATATGCAATGGTCACCGCTTTCCAATTGATGGCCAACTTAGACCAATCATTGACCAAATATTGAATAAACTTGTGATCGATGTATGTATGATTTAACCTATCTAAACAGAAATACGCTGCTGTCCTTTCTAAGACCAACGTGATAATTACTTAAATATTTATACTAATTAACAATCATCTTAACTTTCATTTTCACACATCTCTGTTACAACAGTTTACCAATGTCAAAGCTGTACCGAAACCGGTTCAGTAGTTTAGGGGATTAACGTTGAAATACAAACAAACACTAACGAGTGTGCTCTCAAGATGATTGACAAATATTACTCACAGTTAGATGTCAAGGCAAACATTTGTCTCGAAGTGGAACTGCAGGTGTTAGCGTCAGTTTAGTAGTTAAAGATAAAATATACGTATAGTGTACCATCAAAGACACTTCCGCATGACCACCACTAAGTCAGTTTTGCTTACACTCGAAACGAAAACTTCAAGCGGTTTGGTTTGACGCCGCGCCGCAGGAATCGAGCGAAATTTTTTTAAGTGATAAGGCAGAAAAAACTGCGGTGGTACACCTTTTTTAACCATTGATTGAGTCGCGCTTGACCACTCATCTGATGGAAAGCGATGATGTGGTCGACGATGGAGCACGCTAGCCTAGAAGTAATTTATTCACTCTTGACTTAAAGAACTCTAGGTTGTAGCCATCAGGAACACAGAGCCTAACAAGAAATTCTATTCCAAAGCTAAACGGATTTTACGAAACTCCACCCCTATGGGGGTACAACGGGGGTAACTATAACATCTACAAAATTCTCCCCCGCTCTTGGGCGGAGCGGGATATAGTGTCAGACTTTTACTGACTAAAAACCCTCTCTTGTTCTTTTGTTGCCTTTCGTACCGGGGCCGAATCTTCCTTTCACAAACAAATCCTTGGCCCTAGTAGGCTTTGACCCTGCTGGGCTCCTAAGGTTTGCTGACAACTCCTTGAACCTTTAAGATGCTGCCGTTTAGATTCGCAAAGATAACCTAATGGCAAAATGGCAGACAAGATTCATCAATCAATAGACAACGGATTACACGTCGCATAAGAACCACACTTGGCACCATTGGCACATGACATAAATTACATATTGTTATGTTAAATTACTTGCATAAGGAACACAAGTCTTGACCTTAACATATTTTTCATTTTCCCCATTTAAACCTACCATATTTACGGAGAACATTTGAAACGCGTTGAATTTGTTACTGGCAACACTAGTGCCATGAATAGTGTTGTCATGCAAATAGGAAACTATTAAGATCGCCATTTTAGTCGAGTCAATGAGTGTGGACCGCGTTTTATTTAGACTTTAAGATTATCTCGCATTTAGAATTGTGAGAGATGTTCCGATTTGTTTTTAGTCGATTGTGTAAAATGACAGTTATGGTTTTTCATAATGAGCTCATTCAAGCGAGTCGCTTGGAGTGAAGGTACTTCCTTGTGGATAATATGCTTCTAATATTTATTATAAGGAAACATCTTGAACCTTAGATCTTGTTGGAAGTTGGAATTTCTTCTCGAATAAAATGGGATGCGCTCGTCGCGTCTTTGACAATCAGAGATCTTCAAACGACTGTGAATAAATGTATTTTGAACATATATAACTGTAAGTGCAGATGGTTGAGAAGATATTGCACGTTTACCGTTTTTAAATGGCTTGTAAATGTTCGTAGCTCTAAATTGTACGCGTTTTAGTGCGTATTTATGACATATTTAATTCCTATTTAGTCTTTGTGACCGATTATGTTTTAAATCGCCTATATAAGTAAGATTGATGAATCGATAATAACATTTGTAATCGACTAAAGCTATTCTAGTCACAGATTGTGTTATTTCGTACTAGCTGCTGAAAGTGTCTTCGCCTGCGTCATTTCAGCCGATAGACGTTTACTGTTGAACATAGGTCTCCCCCAAGTGTCACCATAATTACCGGTCCTGAGCATCTCGCATCCATCGGATTCCCGTGACCCTCACCACCACCAGCATCCACCTGATGAGAGGCTTTCAACGCTGCGTCTGCCGGTACGTGATCACCACTCCAGAATCTTTTGTACCTACCGACCATCTGTTCTGCGAGCAACTGCCCTGCCCACTGAACAGAACTTAAGTAGTTAGGTTTGGTGATTCTTTGGGCTTTTTCGATAACCTTGGTTCTCCTGGTAATATCTTCATTTCTGATGTGCTGGGATGTGACAGGCTAAGAAACTCAGAGCATAGCCCTTTTCATTGCCCTTTGGGTTACTTTAAGTCTTCGGATGAGGCCCATTGTAAGCAACCATGTTTTGGAGCCATATATCATCATCACTGGCAACACGCACTAGTCATAGACTTTCGCCTTGAGACACTGTGGTATATTGGACGAGAAGATACCGCGCAGCTTCCCGAACGCTGCCCAGCCGAGTCGGATTCGAAGGTTGGCCTCTTTCTCGAAATTAGATCTACCCAACTGGACTGTCTATCCAAGGTAGACATAATCGTCCACAACTTCGAGTATAGAGTCTCCGATCTTGATAGGTGTGGATGCTACTTGGTTGTTTATCATGAAATTAATTTTGTTCATGTTTTATGTTAAGTACTAGTAACTAATTAGTCTCTCTCTCTTTGTCCCCAGCGATACTTCAGCGTGCGACGTTCAAGGTCGGCCTCCTGACGATCCAGGGGGTCTCCACCTGCCTCTACCTCTGTATGGATGCTTGCGGGTTCCAGTACGCTCATGTGAGTATAACGCTAACATTTGTACCCTCAACTCTTATATATATCGAGCCTTTTTAGGAAGAACGTTGTAAGTGACTGTTAGCGTTTTTGCAGGACTAGATTTTCTCTTCCATAATTAAAAAGTATACATGATAACTACATTTTATAAGAAAATATTTCTTCATATAACTACCGATCTAATAGAATTGTTGCTACTAACATAGGTATTTTCGTAAATACTTTTTAATTATGGAAGTAGAGAAATCTCGTTCCCGCAAAAAATGCAAATGGTCGCTTACGATGTTTTTCCTGAAAAGACTCGATATATTGATAACTACACATTTATTTATTTTCATACAATGTCGCATCACCGGAAAATAATGCAAAAAAACATGCATTGCCAGGTTGACGTTTTTGCTAGTGCCAAATAGGAGGGAGCCACATTTTATAAATGGAGGACGCACGGTAAAAAAAAATGTAGGTTTAGGTTTTTAGTAATACGGTGTGAAACATCTACCTGGTATAAATATACCTTCGCTCACGTGCAGGGACTTAAAAACACCTTCATGAAGGTTACAGAATTATAAGTGTTACATGTTCAATTGGTAACAGAAACAAATATGTTACACTTATAAGAGTGTTTACAATGTGTTAACCCAAAACACTTATAAAAGTGTAACCGTAACATATCTGTAACAGATATAAAAGTGTTAACAATATTATTAAGTGTAACAGGTAAACGCAGCGTTGCCAAATTTGCAATTTGCTTATTTAAGGTACTGTGCAATTACTTATACCTAAAGGTATACTAAAACTGATTATTTCAGTTACACATATTGAGTTATTACAAAAGGTTACAGTTTCATTCGGTAACATTATTGTATCTGTTATATTTAAAAGTGTTTTTCTGTTAAAACACATAATTACGGTTACAGTTTGAGTTCCTGCTCACGTGAAAGTCCTAAATACCTAAGGGGACATACTTTTGAAATAAAATAACTCTTGTACACCCTGTATAAGAATATATATTCATAGTATACATGTTGTAGAAAGAAAGTATAAACATAGCAAAAATCTGAAAAATCTAAACGCAAATGTGTCATCAGTAACAGAGGTTCCTCACATATCCATCATCATAATTTCATCCGAAAGACGTGCACATTTAGACACAGATCTCCCCCAAGTGTCGCTAAAAGGACCGGTCCTGTGCGTCCCGCATCCTTTGCTCTAGGGCATCAGTCGGTCCTTTTCCGACCATCTTTTCTACAAACAACGTGCTATGCCCACTGCCACTTAAGTTTGGCGATTCTTCGGGCTACATCAGTAACCTTGATTCTACTGTGGATATCTTCATTTGAATCCCCGAGCATAGCCCTTTCCATTGCCCTTTGTGTAACTTTAAGCTTTCTGATGAGGCTCATTGTAAGTGACCACGTTACACCACTCTAATATCCAGGCCTCATTTAACCAGGTTTCACTAGGTATATCTCGTCCCTGGTTGTAACCATCGATACTTTTCAAAGTTCTATGGAACAAATTGAACCTATTCCCTTTTCAAACCAGACGCCGAATCCTACCCTTTTGTTGACAGATCATCAAAACAAACGATGTTTCTTTCAACGCGGCATGGTACCCGCTTGTCGGCGCTTGCGCAGCACGCGCTGGTTAGTGTTGCCAGCTGCTAGCAAATTGCGGGACTTTGAGGGGGATTTTGGACACGTTGAATAA
Source organism: Mythimna albipuncta (assembly GCA_929112965.1). Classification (NCBI taxonomy): domain Eukaryota; kingdom Metazoa; phylum Arthropoda; class Insecta; order Lepidoptera; family Noctuidae; genus Mythimna; species Mythimna albipuncta. The sequence continues at coordinate 16,380,334 of OV815979.1, read as the reverse complement.
AAAATGTGTTGAATTCTATTTCATTTTTATTATTAAGTACAGTAAGATCATAATAATGATAACTTCGTTAGTGCCTTCCATTAAAAGAACCCGAAACAACTATTTGCAGGCCACACAAATATTTTTTCCGCGTGGAAATCGAACCCACGATACGCAACGTAGCAGCCAATAGCTCAACTAAAAGCTAATATTATTATTAATAATAAAAAAATTATAAATAATAATATTATTATATATAATAATATTATTATTATTAGCTAATATTATTATTTAACAAAAAATTTAAAAACGTTATATGTTAATGTACTCCACATCGCTGTCTTCTAGGCACGGTAGGCATCTATTTTACCTAACATAAACTTAATTAGCATCATACCGGTCACAGTATAACTAACAAAGGACAGCCCTGCTTCACGAGATTGCCAGTAGGTAAGAGATATTGCAGCCCTGAAACGCAAACGGTAACTGAAAGAACACGGATGGGCTTTAGTCAGTAAAAGTCTGACTCTCCGTCTCACTTCACGTCATGCGGGATAGGTTATTTTTAAAAGTAATAAGTAATATTATTTTGCCATGGCTATTTTGTGGACTATGACGGTTTCCTTTTCATTTAGACAAATAATTATCAATTTAAATATTGCACACTAGCATTAGCCCGTAGCTTCGCGCGCGTACATATGTATGCATAGCCTATGTCACTCAGAAATAAAGCAGCTTTCTGTCTGTGAAAAAATGTTCGTAGTCGGGTCAGTACTTTTTTAATGTGGGTCCAGTTGACCGGTCCTCTAGCGAGCGTGTCCAGTTGATAACAGACTCCAGAGATTGCCTCTTACAAACAAAAAAAAACTTTCTCCATATAATATTTGTATAGAAGTACAGCCTAGCGGTATGTTACTGTGATAAGTACTTGTTACAATAATAATTTTAAGAGCAAAATCTCCATCTGTGAAAAAAAAAATGAATCTGATTTTGAAAAAAATACCAAAAAAAAGGGGGCAGCTAACATCTGGCAACATTACCGTAATGGCCGCTAGATAATCACTACAGCGCCATCTACCGTTACAGTAGCACTAATTACGTTTATGATACAGGAAATTAGACAAAATGGTACCGATCATGAAGAGAGATTTGTTACTAATCAAGCTCAGATTGGGGTAATAAGATTAATTATAATGGTAAATCTGGTGTAATTTGAACTTAACTATGGGGAAATGGAAGATTCATTAGCAATTAAGGCTTCTTGTTGAGGTAATACGATTGATTTTGTTAAGTAGATAAATATAAATGACGGTAGATATGTCGACACTTCCTATGCATAAGGTCCTAAGGCAAAATGTGTATTTTTTCAGGGGACCTATTTTATTTGTTGTTTTCCAATTATAAGCAAAAAGGGTTTCACAAGAAACCCTTTTAATCAGTATTTTTATGCTACGTATTCAATTAATCAGTTTAAAAAAACTGTTTACAAAAAAAAATACAACTGACTTCAATGTTAAAAAAACACTGAAAAGTACAAAATAACTTTAATTTCGGAAGTCGGTGTTTCTGTAATAGTGTCTCTTCGTTATTTAACACCGACTTTTTGAAGATTTTTTACTTCTCAGTGTTTTTTTAACATTGAAGTCGGTGGTGCTTTTTTTTTGAAAAAAGTATTTTACTTTACACTTTTTAGTTATGGTACCACCACTAAAAACTACCTCTCAGCCAGACTTAAATACCTTACAGTCAGAGAGCATCTCATAACGATTTTAATAATCCCAAACGCGGTTAGATTACATTAATTTACCTTCTGGCTTCATCATCAGATAAGTCCGGCACATCCCCTTCCATTTTTCCTACAGCCAGTCATCGACTACACGTATAAACAAAGCAATTTTACTTGTTATGACAGTTCTGCTGTGATCCTACGAGGAGTTCTGTTCCATATCTTCGAAGTTTATGATCACAACATAACAATATTTTTATGATGATCTAAATAATTATTCAATGAGACCAACTTGAAAGCACAAACTGTCAATCAAAAAAATAATTTTCTAAATTGGTCCACAATTGACCGAGATATACAGGAAAAGTTTTTAACCAGTGCGCAAATTTTGTCATGATAAACTTGAATATATTTTAATAAACACGTATTTTTTATTTTGATATGTGTTAATAGTAAAAAATAAAGTTATCGCTTACGAGACTTATTTACATAGAAATTTATTTTATGGTCGCTTGCCAGTCGGGCGCCCGGTTGACCGACTCACGCGTCGACTGGTCGCCCGACCGGCAAGCTGTATCAGCTGAGTTGTAGGTAAGTACTTATGTGCGTTCGCTCGATGCGACGGCGCCGACGTAAGTACCTACGCGGTGCGGTTACTGACCGCAATTTCGTGCTACTTTTTAAGTTTAGGTAATTCCAATTTTTCCTTCATACTTTCATGGGCTTAGGACCATCAAAATGCAGAAAATAAATCAAGTAATAATTTTTACATTCAAATTAAAACATTTATGTATGATAATTACTCATGATAAAATTTGAATTGAAAAAATTGCATTCTGGCGTATTTAAAAAATTGGAATCAACTACCTATTTACAACAATGTCCAATCAAAAAGAACCTAACACACTAAGATTGTTTATAATTTCTTACCTCTACATTTCGTTAATCACAGTATTTAAGGTATTGTTCGAAGTGACCTCCTCCTTTTTCCAGGCATAAACGTGCACGTTTAAAATAAGTTTGCATTTAGTTTGTTTAGGACACTAGTATCACTTTTCACTTCATTGAAAGCGTTATTTATTTTTTGTTTGCCAGTCGAGGTCTGCCAGACCCTAGTGCATGGCTCGGGGTTCTGAACTGGCCGTGATCAAGCAGCCTTTGATTTGCTGCAAGAATTGTCCTTTCATTAGGTACCGTAGGATTACGGATCCCTTGGGCTCGCATACGAGGTACGCTCTCCCTCTCATATCTTCTTCGTGCTGCTCGTAAATTTTCGTGGCTAAGTAGATACACTCGCACCATTTCGTAGTATTCGCGGTGAGTAAAGTTCGACATCGTGACGACACGAGTACGCGGCACACACGCGCGCAGGGATGAATATGAGCGAACGTCCGAACCCCGCTTCCGCAAGTGACGTACTGCAGGCAGATCCGCACATCAAAGGCCGCCGCCGGCGCCGCATACCCCCGCCCCCTTCCCCCCGCACCCCCGTCTCGTACAACGGGCGGCGCGGCGGCCAGCGCGTTTTCATTCATAGTATTTAATAGTATTACGATTAAATTATGTCCATGTTATGCTTATTTCAAAATGGGACAAGGTGGAAAAATGTGAAAAAAAAAGTTATAAACTAAAAATGGAAATGTGTTCTATTACTTACACTGAGCCACCAAAAAAAATTTACGCAGTGGTTAAAAACTTTTCCTGTAGGTGAACATACATAAAAAAAACATACATTCAGCATTTCAGCCGAACATAGAACCTCCTCCTTTTCGAAGTCGGTTAAAAATTACAGTCACCAGAATGTAATAAGATTTTTTTTATGATTTAATTTTACTCAAAAAATATGTCATGACTTTATACGTAGGATGAATCGAAATCATGATCTTGTAACGTCAAAGGCGACTGATTGAACTTAAGTATAGTTTTAATCAGTAAAAGTCTGTAACGCCCTCTCGCTACGCACTCTAGAGCGAGAGAAGTTATAAGATAATATCTCACCTAAAAAAAAAACCGTCTAGGCATTTATCAATTTGCTCCTTTCTCAGATTTCTGTAGGCCATATAACCCCTTCTGATTATTTGGCCTACAGAAATCTAATCTTACCTCAATATATTCAGAAAACCGTGTCACCCTTATTTTAATCGATAGAAAATTCCTACAAACACAGAAATAAGAAAGCTCATTAATTTGTTTACCGATTTGTAATTGGAGTCGGCCCCGAATGAAACATGCGAAAGTGTATTTTATTTATCTAATTATTTAGTAACACTTTTTCACTGGTATCAATTACTGGGGTTTTCACTTCTGGTTTTAAGCTAGAAAATAAACTTGGAATAAATTTAAATTAAGGGAAGTGACATTCTCTCTTAATTTATTTCTGCATCCCCAGGTCTGTATTAGATTTTTTTTAGGTGGAAAAATCATCCATTGACATTGAACGACAATTGACGCTTTTGAGCGGAGCGCAAAGATGTGTTAGACTTTTACTGACTAAAAACCCACTCCTGTTCCTTCTTTGCCTTCGTCCCAGGGCCCTTTCACACTACCAGTAGGCACCAGTAGGCTTCGACCCTGCTGGGCCACTACGGTTTACTGTTAACTCCTTGAGGCACGTGTGGAATAATACGTGCCGTCGACGACCTGAGCTCGGTCCGGACGATTACCGGACGGTCGAATAGCGAGCTGCCCTTTGCTTGCCGTCCGCAAGCCGCGAGGCCAGCGAGGTCTGTTCCAGTAGAGTTTACTTTTCCGTAGCATGGGAGAGGAGCCAAACTAAGAGAGATTCAATCCACAACTCCACAGGGCAGTTTTCTGGCGAACTGTTCGTGACCATAAATAGTAAGTAGGTAAAAACCGTAAACCAAACAAGAATGACAGTTATTACTATTACCTATTCATATTTAACTCGACTAATCGTGATAAACACAGGCGGTCATTACTGTATGCAAACTCATAGATCACCGACTTACATCCATCTCCCCTGACACATTGGGGTTGCCACTAAAGTAAAAACTTAAATATTGAGACATAAATCCAATTTGGAGGCAACACTTAAGTAAAACACGGGTACGAGTGGTCGTTTATAAAATTTATGATCGTTTCTCAGCAACCGACAACTTTTTGGATTTTAAGAAGATTTGCTGAGAGAATTATCATATTATTTTGTTTCATGGACAGTAACAAGACAAAATGAGGTTTTTAAAAGAAAAAAATATAGTTTTTAAGTAATCTGACTAAGATTATTAATTTAGCGATTTACATATATTTTTTATGGACATCACAGATTATTTTCATACTCAAAGTCACATCCAAGAACATAAATAAGATTTAGTTTTGAATTTAATGAATATTTTTCAATTAAATATTTCTTGTCGTCTTAACATAATGAAATATTACGAAACGAAAAAAAAAAACTAAAATTCTCTACTTCACAACAACCAGAAAGTTAACGTATATTTAAAAGAGCGATTAAATTTAATATCCGTTCCATATTTGGAACACAGTCTTCATTCATATTAAAAATGACATCTCAAGTTATCTCTTTTACGATTTCTGACAAACGAAAAGTGACGTTTAAACCGATAGTGTCACCACTACAATACAGGAACACCTACAGTACACCCGAAATGCCACCCACAAACCAAAACCGACTCCTGACTAAATAGATCAAACGATTCAATTAACAATGGACCTTACTATTGATACAAAACTTCATCCAAAATCATAGAAAACAACCAATACCATACAGTTTTGAATCCTATCCCATGAAAATAAAGGTGCCTCTATTTTTTGACGTTTCAAAAGTATTTTTGCCCAGACTAGATGTAGGCGTCATTCATTATCAGTAATGTTATGAAGCAAAAGTATTGTGTGAAGTCAATAAATATGTTCGTGAAAGGGATTTTTATCGATCTATCGATCAATGTGTGATTGATCGGTATCCTGGAGCAGGTGAAAGTATCTGTGGCAATAGATCTTTGTTGTTTAACCGCCTTTGCATATGTCGATATGAATCTATAGTCGATATAAATTATAAATTGAGATTACAAGAGCAACTCTAATATTGGACGTTGAATGACCTAAAATTTCAGAATGTGTTACATATTACACCTGGGGCATAGTTGGAACTAAGTGTATAAAAAGTAATGATTTCAGTTAAATATATTATATTTTTCTGTAATGTATTTTACACATTCCTCAAATACCTCTTCTACCCTTTGGGTTATGCAAGAGAACCTGACCTATGCTCCTTCAATTGTCCTACATTGCTACAAGATTTTTCAAGCAAGCATTCAATTATTTCTCAGCTGTGAGCCATGTATCAATGTAGGGTACTAAGGTTAAGTAATTAATTTAGTACCAATGAGCCAAAAATGAGCTTTTTTGCTACACAAATATTGTAAAGAGGTAAAATTTGCTTATTTGTTTGTAAGAGGTAATCTCTGAAAGTACTGGTCCGATTGCTAAAATTGTTTCACCGATAGAAACCTACTTTATTTCTGAGTGTCTTAGGCTATATTTTACGTGCGCGAGTGAAACCGCGACCAATAGCTAGAATCAAATAAATATATATATATATATATGATCATTCATAAAACCTAAGGTTTTCTGTCGACACTTCCTGCATAATCCGCGCACATCCATAACGCTGAATCTTAATATTGTAAATAATAATGCTTCTGAATATTCATTGCCTGCACATGAGAAGTCTGCACAAGACACGTACACAGATTTAATGCTAAGGTACACCTTATTTTAATATTAACATAAAATATTTAAAGACATAATTACTTTTGCCCATTGAACATGACCCCTGTAAATACAATAAAATAATATTCCGAAAACAAGACAAAATATGCTTGCATTGACTAATCAAGTCTCTATGCATGCTCTTGCGCACTAGCTTCTGACGTTTTATACTTATAAAACGTCAGAAAGTTTTTATTTCACTTAAGCCTCTATGGACACTTGCCCATAGAGGCTTAAGTGAAATAAAAACTTTTGAATTTATATTTTTTTTTTAATTTCTCGAATCTCTACTCAAATTTGTATGTTTTTTTCCTCAAAAACTGTCTCAGACTCTAATCCGCACGGTGTTTATTTGATTTGACCATTAAACCATCGTCATCATCTTTCTGCCCTTATCCCGTGGGGTCGGCGCAACACGATTTTTTCTTCCATTCTGTCCTCTCACCCGTCATGTTATCACTAAATTCCTTTTTTCACACAACCCATTGAACCAAAATCCAAAATCTAAATCTATCTGAATCCATTGTTTTCACCATTTAAAGGTCACATTTTAAATGATAAAAGATGATAATATTATTTTGCAAACAATATTATTATCTTTTTAGGTTTTAAAATACACTGTAGTTTTTTCAGTACATGGTGGTCAGCACAAAATATTTTGGGAACACATTCATCGGGTGTAAAGCTAAGGAATGGAATTCCTTGCCGGAATCTGTGTTTCCTAATATTTACAACCCGGGAATATTTAAGACAAGAGTGCATAGCTTACTTCTAGGTAAGCTCCATCGTCAACCGCATCGTCGCTTTCCATCAGGGGAGATAGCAGTCAAGCGCAAGTCTATCAAAAATAAATATAAAAGCTGATTCTGAGAAGAAAACCCGAAACAGACTCATAGGTCAGTTTTTAAGTTAATACAGCAAAAATGTAATGTTAATGGTTTCTACATGTAACGTAATAACATTTTAAATGCAGCCTCATACGCAACTTTTTCAGTCACTTTCACACAATACAAATGACACATATCATCGAATGGCAAACAGTACACTCAGTAAGACTTTGACGCGTGTATCGCTAAACGTCATCTGCCAGAATTTGCACATTTTTCACTCGCGCCCCTATTCATGGGGAGCGATGACAACTCAATTTGGACGAATGACAAATGATTTGTTTTTCAACAGCTTGCGTAGTATAGCACACTATTAGTTAATTGGTAATTTTATTGAAATAAAATTAGGTAGGTAGGTACCTCTCTATTCTAATTAATGAACGAAATGAGAAAAATAGTAAGTACTTACCTATTTTCTTTTTTTGAAGTGAGAAATTGATCAATGACTTCTCACGCTCTGGGCGATGCGAGAGGGCGTGTCAGACTTTTACTGACTAAAATCACACCTGTGTCCTTCTGTGGCCCTTTGTAGGGCCGGGTTTCCTTCATAAATTTGCCGTGGCCCTCGCGGACATTGCCCCGCTGACCCAGCATGGTTTTGCTGATTTCTCTTTGACATGTAAGCCATATTCATGTTATAATCAATTCGAGTTCCTTAAATTAGGTATATAATATATGTTAGTCTTAATAAACTTATTATTATTATTATTAGGCTAACTTAAAGAACGCTGATTTGTGACACTCAAGATTGTCATAATTTAAAGGACATGTTTTCGTCTTGCTGCATCCCTTATTGTAGTAAAATCACTAAAGATCATTATCAATCACTACCGTCACTTTCAAACTTCCTCTAATGTGCTCATTTCTCACTTCATCCATTCTCGTCACTCCACACATACATCTCATCATTCTTGTCACTACATGTATTTGATCCGTCTTTTTCACAGGTCAACAAACTGATTCATAGAGTACCCTAAGTTTTATCACGGACTTGTAGATTTTACCCTTTTACAATACTTATGATAACTTGGCTATTGATTTCTTAGTTTGCTAGATACTTTTGATACTATTCACTTTCCTACCTTGGGTTTATTACAGCATCTCTTATAATTTTTTCTTAGCTATATTTTAATATCAAAAACATTTATCTTCAAAGAATTTATTACAGTTAGTTTTCGAACCATCTCGTACACTCAAACGTCCTGTCAACGCATCTCGAACATTATCAGTCAAAAGGAGTCGCTTTGTAAAATGGAGCGCGATTCAAAAATCGAACATGACACACGCTAATCGTGGAAGCAAAGACATTTTAGGATACAGCCTTGACATAAGCGTAGCGGGGTTGTGAAAGGAAAAAAAACTTTTTGAAGAATGCTGTTGAAAGGGTGAAAATAAAGAAACTATTGTTGCTGTATCTCAGAAAAATATTGAGTGATATCGCAAAAGTATTCTAAATGAAAATGTGAAACCCAATATTCTTAGACCGTTAGACGAACTAAAAATTAAACGAATGCAACGGAGTGAAACCTACCTACCTAACTGTCTAATGTTAATAACACTTAATTAAGTTTTATTGTTTGTATTGTCCAAAATCACTACATAATTAAAAATATTTCCTAATTTAAAATAGAACCATGATCTTTATCTGTTCTTAAGTACTCTTTGAAAGACTTGTACGGGTATAAAAGGTCTCGGTCAAAAACGTGTCTACCTACTCTGTATTTAAATACGCTCATTGCCCGCCAGTAATACCAACCTTAACATCCTCAAAGCACCCAATTTAAATTGAACAATAAAGGATTCGAATAGCTAATCGATAGGCCATTTTTCTACTCGACTAACGCCCGGGTGATCCCATTAAGGAGGCGCAACACTAACGTAGGGTAGATAAGGATGTAGTGACACCATTAATCAGCGAGTTCTCGATTCATTAACGCGCAGTGCGAGCATCGATTTGTCATAGGGATGCCACTCAGATACGGGGCAAATTGTTTCGGTGCGATAGTGTGTTTCTCTATGATGGAGTAGGGATGTGAAGATTGTTTGTTGTACTTAAGGATGCAAGGAATATGTGAGGAAAAATATTACTTGGTTTAGTTGGCACTCGTGATGCATTGTTTGTTTAAGGGAGCTGAAACTAATATGATTTTGCTAGAAAATCTAATTTAAAAGCTTATCCATCAAGTTAAGAATGTTTGTTCTTTTTGAGAAAAAGAGAAAAATTAAAACTTCAATTTAGTTTTAAGTTTAGACGAAGAATTTGCCCTTTATCCATTTACGGCAAACAATTCAATTAAAACGAAATTCTTTTCGAAATTTCACCCAAAATTAATTTAACTTTAGCAACTTTTAATTTACAACTCAGTTATTTTATTACCTTTAACCTTTAAAAGCATTTAAGACTCCTTTGAACCCTCGTCTATGTACGGAACGCGAGAAATTCTTTGAGCTAAACGCGTACAAATTTAAAGTGCGTCTTTACGACTGAAGACAGGCAAAGATAATGTTAAAATTGGATAAGAAACCTTTTAAATAATATTTAACGAGATGTTGAGTGTTATTAGGTGCTGGTAATTAGACGCTTCCGTCATTTAATGTGTCTCTAGTGTTTTGGTTAATGAGTATATGGGATGTTTTTCCGCTTTTATCGGAACTGTGGAGCTTTAAGTTGAAATGGTAGCTTAGCAAAGAAGCCTACGATTTTTGATCATCCAATAATTTTCATTGTGAGTACTTATTCTACTTCTACGCATACGCCCAAACGTTTTAAGAACACCTGTATTGTGTGTATAGTTAAGGAGTAGAATTCGAATTAGGAATAGAAAGGATGAAAAGATAATACAACCAAGGGGTCTTTCAATCAAGAGCCAATAGTTACTTTTAGGCAAGTGTGCTCCATTATCGCTCACGTCGTCGCTTACCATCAAGATAGTTAGATAATAAGACTAATAAGAGTTAGTTAATGAGATAGTTTTTTTTGAGTTAGCATATCATCACATGGCTTCTCTCAGTCCAGGGCGTCTATCTGTCAGTAAAAACTGACCTCTGTGTTCCATGTAAAAATCCATCACATAAATTGTCGCTAGTACTGAATTGAATATGTTAAACCAATATAAACTTAAAACTAGAAACTAGAAAAAAAGTTAGATGATTTTTCCATATCTCTTTTTTTAGTCTATTTAAGGTCGTATTTCAAAACTTATCCAGTACTTTAGCTAATCTACGCGTACACTACAAAGCGAAAATAAGGACATAGTTGACATAGCTGAAGTATCGTCGGAAATTGTGCGACTATTTCAATGGTAATTTAATTTCATTGAGATAGAGGAAAGGGGTACGAACCAACCCCCTTTTTTACCTTCTTAAAAAGGTTCTATAGTCCCTAAAACCTTATTGAATTACTCGAATAAATCTCAGTCTAACGCACAAATCTTTAGATATTCGGCTGACTATAAATTGAATTAATCTTTGTAAATTTTCATTTACTTTTGAACTAGCTGAGTTATAAACTTAAAAATCTTTCAGTACAACCTTTTGGCATAAGGCGTGTCTCCAAGTTTTCGGTCACTTTCGCTTCTTACCATGGCCTGAATAAGAGCCGGACACGAGAGGTCGTCACCGCCAATCATCTCTACGAGGACACAGCAGTGCTCCGACCGAGCGGGTAGACCTCCAACTGGTCCTTCAGACGAAGCGCTCAATGGTGACACCCGGGTAAACCCCAACGTTCTAATCAGAGTCAAAATAATTTAATCATAGAGAAAACTCCATTATAGCTATCTAGAAGTTTATCCATAAAGAGTAACCATGTAGTTTCTTGCCGGTTCTTCTCCGTAGGAAACAACCAATTTGGAACCGTACATTAGCTCTTGACGGTTTACATTGGCTCTGAAGGCCTATGTAAAATAAAAACATTAGATCAATGAATTTTTTAGAAAAACCCTCCTGATTCTGCCAATTTTTTTATATTAAAAACATCACTTACCACATAATCTCCAAATTCAATTTCTAACAGACGGAAGCCGAGACCATAACATGCCATCTAACTGTTCATTTCCAAAAACGGAAGACAGGCATCCCGATAATATATCAACTCAATGTCCAACTTTCACGCTACCGAATCCAAAATTAATTGGAGACCAATAGAATATTTTGATAGCTATTAAAACAAACGATATGAACGAAGCGAAGAGCATCCATCATTCATATCTAGCGGCTCTCAATAAGGTAACTTTCTCACTGACTTAAGCACTGGAGCGGGAATCCAGTGCCTTGTAATCAGTTGGATTTTATTAATAAAAGGAATGTGCCGTATCTGTAGGGATTAATCTCCGTACTAGTTGAAAACAATATTCTGTAGTAACTAAGCAGGATTTGCTGACACCCACTTTCTACGACTATTATTATCAATAGGAAAAGCAAATATGTATTATGTATGAGATTTGCTTTGATAGACAAAACTGTAAACCCCTTACAGATTTTACTCTTAGTGAAAATACTATCAATCTCTACTTAGCATAAAGAATCCAACAGCCTAGATTATGCGATTTTCAACCTATGGAATGTATGTATGATGAAATCAAGTCGTTTTAAAATTAATTATCTGGAAGAATGAATAGCTTTTGACAGCAGCTTGGCCCGCAAAATTCATGCTAAGAAAATAATTTATACTTACTCTATAGCACTCATAAATGGTGCAGCTACATATATATATTTGTAGGTAGGTACTCTTCATTTGTTTTCTTCTTCTTTTTCTGTTATTATCATGTGTGACAATAGGAATAGGTAAATAATAGTGAAAGATTATTCTAAATAAAATCGTAGCTACAGAGGTTACCCCCTACATTAAAACTTACTTACCTCTTTATAATTTTAGTTTAGAAAATATCACTTTATCTTTGCCCTGACTGCCAACTCGCCTGTAATTCAACACTAAATGAACATTGATATTAATAAAGCAAAATCAGACTAAAATCAGTTCACCATTAGCCAACTTAAGTTCAGCTTACCATCTAATCCAATTACAGATATGACCGTGAGAATCATTAGCCTGTCAGGATTAAAGCTGCATATCAAACCTGTCCAACTATTTCCTTCTTGGTCGGTTTCAAACGTTTTCAATAGGTTATGATGTGAATAGACCATAGATATTACAACTGCAATAGTGACAGTTTGAAATGACATTGCGTAAATGGTTTAGGCGTTTGATAACTTTGATACTTTTTTCTACCACGAATGTAAATCTCGACGGTGCACCTTTCCAAGTCGCCGTCTTAACACGACTCTGGCAGAATAGTCGCTATCGGCTCAATTGCCTTAAAAAAAAAAAAACTTTGATACTTACGTCAATTTTTTTTAATAGTATTAGATAAGTATCGACTCTTTTGCAACTAATATTGAATTGGTTTGTCTACACAACTAGGCAATATTTTTGAGATACAATACTACATCAATCATCAATTTTGTTTGACAATATTCACTAGCAGTGAATTTGCAAGTAATTAAAAAAGTCTCTAGACTTCACTTGAAAAAATCCCGCCAGACTCGGGTGATTTGTTGTTCTAACCAATTCTATAAATAAATATCGGCCAGAATTTAAAAAAGAAATAACAAGTTAGTAAGTATGTTTCCTGATATTTCCAGTTTAACATTTTGTCATCTAAACTTGTTCCCAAACTTAACCCGCTGGCAGCTAGTCTAACCAGATACCTTTTAAAACGGACATTCATATACATAAATACTACTACACGATATTAATATAATTACCCAATAATTTTATCATAAGTGCAGAGCTTTGCAACCGTCTCCCGCCATCTTAGAACCGGAAACCAGTAATAATAAGCCTATCACTCGTCCGTTTTGTAACTTTTTAATTTATTACCTGTCATAATGCAATGCAATGCACTCCATACAGCCTAGTAGGTACGGTCACTCTATGCATTATTGAAATATTCTTCTAATTATACAAGATGTTTAACTACAGATCTAAAGATAATTTTAAGCAAAATATTCTACAAATCTCAACTCACTTTTAATGATAGGAACTTATTTGTAATTTGACTGTTGATGCATGTTTAGTAGACTTGTTTTATAGATAATGTCAAGCTTAAATTCACTGATTAAATCTTAAAATAAATACTTCAAATAACCTTTTACGAAATCAGCAACATTGGATTATGTAGATATCCTATCTAATACATAATCTGAAGTAAAGTTACAATTAATTCATGCCTCAACGTTTTTGGAGACTTTAACGTCGTTTAAACTGTCTAAAAGGCAAATTGCGAGCGACACCCGGGACAGTAAGCTAAGAATTTATGGCTCCATTACAGGACACAAAACGAATCGACTAAAACGGACAATAGGCACCGCTTAACGAAATAAAGCGTTCTCAGATAATGACTAGAAGAGTATTAATAACCCGCTTAGAAGATAGCAACACCGAAATAGCCTTATAAAAAGACATTTTGAAAAATAAAACTAGTTCCATTTTTAAATTCGGACTAAAGGGTTTCGCCGCGCCACAGGCGCCGCTCGTGTTGCTACGACAAAAAATCCAAGGACAACAGAAAAAAGTGTAAAACGGACCACAAAATAGACATAATTTATACTTGAATTAACGACACCATTGTGTGTTTTCGTTGTAATTTTTATTTACGATTGTTTACCCTATTTTATGTTTTAATATGACGCCATATTTATGGGTGTTTGATTCAGTCTGTTGGAATTTTATTTTTTCTATGGGGATGTTTTAATTTATAGGGTAGTTTGTATCGACATTTTGATGCGATTGGGTTGTTTTAAAACTCTTCTAAGTGCTGAAGATTCCTACTGATAGCCGGTTTATTCTTAGCGATATATCAAACAATATTTATATCTATGGCGTAATAAATATTATTATCTCTATTGTTAGACTAAATTTTTTATTGGTTTTAATTATTGAACATTTTCGTATGCAGACATAAATTTACATGAATCGTTAGGTATTTTTATTACTATAGGCGGAATTATTAATAACTTCGTGAGCTAAAAATAGATGCCTCATTTAAAACAAAACTCTCGAATTCGTTTTTAGGCTACAAAGATGTTACTTCGGCTTTAGGAAACACATTCAAAACATTTCACACGCCGTTCATGTTGTTCCTTATTTGAATAAAACTTTAAATTTAGAAACATGGCGGTGCCTAAACTAGATCACACGGTGTCTCGCGACGCTCGTAAATAATTAAGAAATAGCTTGTTTTTAAATAAAACTACTAAAAACCTGTGTATACATATCGACAATCACATTTTTTACTGCTTTTTTAGTGTCGATGGAATTCCCGAAAGGACAACTAGGGGCGGTTTACGAGTCCGAGTAGATTGGGAGATTATAATTCGATATAAATTTAATAATGATTAATAATGATATCGACTTTTGGAGTATCGAATTAGATTTCGATTTTGAGTACCGTGGAGCTGCTTGATTACAAATTATTTGAAACGTTTCGGTTATTTTTAATCCGTGATGCAGGCACAGGAATAATGTGGAGAGGATTTGTGACTAAAAAATCTGTTTTCTGACTAAACAAATATAATTTCTGAGGTCTTCTTCATTCGATAGTTATTATGGATATAATGAAGCGTTTCTAGCGTTCATCAGGTCCTTTAAAATGCAAGAGTATTGGCACTTAGGGCAATCGAGTTCTAGACTGGAGCAGCGCGCTCACATTAACAATAAAACCGCGCAAACAATGTCTGCTTATTAACCGCATGGTCTGTTTACTCACAATGTCCTGACCATACGCAATTCTGTGATTTATTGTTATTTACTGCAAAATATCGCACATGCTTGACAGAAATCACAACGACTCTGAACTAGGGGTATCAACACTGCAGGTACAAAAAAAACGAGGAAACCAAACTAATATTACGTAATAAATATAAAAGTGCCTCTATCTACCAGTTTGTTACATTTCTACGCCTTTCATGATCAATTAACTGCTGGAAAAAATTCGATGAACTTAGTTATAGAAATAGTTTTGACATTATTGTTAATTCTTCGCTGTTATAATTGCAAGCTTTCATGTGAGCAAAAACGCTAGCAGAAACTAGTTTTCAATTAAGTATAATTTTATTTGACGATATTGTTAGGTCAAGCCCTAATAGTAAGTGTTTAATAAAGAGGTAGTATAAAATGGTTTTATCTACTAAAAAAATAGTATAGTGTACTAAATCCTCTCTCACTAAATTCTGGCTTACTTCACACCTTTACACTAGCCATCCCCTTTATAATTGTAAAAAAAAAGATGAACAAACTACACCCGCTCTTCGCATCCCTGTTCGTAGCAAACCAATATGGGAGTTCTTAAAGTCCCATAAACCGAAGAGGTTAGTGACGACAATGAGGTAACGGATCGTAAACTTTTATCTCTTCATTCCTCTTTATTTCCTTTTTATACCCTTTGTTTTAACGTGAACACAATCAATATAAACCGTTTGGCTAAGTGTTCCATTCAATCGTAATTGCTTTCAAGTGAAGGCGTTCGAAACAGTCGAATCGATTTAGAATTAGTCGATTTTTTTGTAGGGAAGGGGATGGTTTGATTAGGCTGTTTGTGTTTTGTTATGTGCTATTTTTCTTATATTGGTATCATTGCACGAAATGAAATCGTTCTGTTTTAAAATCGTCACGAATTAAATATACATAGATAATCACATAACCAAGTTAAATGCTGTTACAACTAATTTAATTACGAAATATCTGAGTTGATATAAATACAGAATATCTTCCCTATATTATTAGAAATACAATATACACGATAAAATTTTTTAACTGAGCATTATATCTTTACTATGAGATCATAAATTCAAGATGTCGCATTATTGGATGTTCAACGTATTGATAAATTAGGTTAACAAGCCCTGAGTGATGGCTGATTTTATTTTTATGAGCTTTTTAACGATCTTTAATATTGGTATTATAAGTTTTCTTGTCTGTTTATATTGTTTCACAGATATTTCTAGCGATTTTATCTTAGAAATTTATTTTATGGCTGCGTGACAGAGGTGTAAGCTTGGGAAACAAAAATTATGAATAAGAATTTGTTGAGCTAATTTTAATATGGGAATTGTCTTTAATGGTAATCGTACTTATTGGTACCAATTATTTTTCATATTTATAAGATCGAAAAATATCACTATATCTATCTTTCTAACTTTATATCTAGTTGAATAGTTGACTTTTTAAATTTTGAAATACAACTATTTTTTTGCTATGTTTGCCTACACAATGAGTGGTTATAATTTTACTATTATATAAAACTACTAAAATACAGCAAACATAAATGTCTATTAATAAAAATTGGTCCATATAATCCGGTCTTCACAAATCTCGCACATAAATAAAAATTAGATTATGTTCGAACGATATTTCACCTTAAAAGTTTAAAGAATAATTCAAAGGTCAGTCGAGGCTCCGAGCACAGGTATTTGTTTTGAAACCATACCTATTATTAAATATTATTAGCCACAGTAATTATGTTAACATAACTTCATTAAAAAATTTAATCTGCTTAAAAAAAATAACAAGAAACTATATGCAAATGTCAGTGAAACAAATTATTAAAAAAATATATCCCACGATCTATGGTTCCGATTGTATTGGTCTAGGTTTTATTCTAGACGTTTCATTAAGTTTTTAATTATGGAACGTTGATTTTAAATTAGGTTCTTATCTTATGTAGGTTGAAATCATCCGCGTTGGTCGTGGGAATTAACATGATGTGTACCAGCTAGTTTTTGTCAAGATTTTGCGAAAATGCATTTGGTAAGTACTTACTATAGGTATTTTTAAAATAAAAAAGGAATTAAGACATAGGGTTATGAGCTAAATTATTTGCATATACAGATTAATTTAAAATTGATGTATTATTTATTATGATTACTCTAAGATTGGTTATCCTGATGTTTACATCAGCCTCATTTTGTCCTAGTTAATTCTAAAGATTAGGAATTATAAAACGGAAAGAATGAAGTAATTAATTCTAGCAATCTCGAGCCAATTTTTACGAAAGGGTATTCCAAAAATCAAAAATAAAATTTTAAATACTTTAGTCTCTATTCGAAAACACGTCATTAAATTTTATTATAAGTGCCGCCGTCGCATAAATTAACACTAGATTCACAGACGACAGGTTAGATTCACCGCAAAAGCGATGAAAAAGCCCTAGTTTTTGGCTTGACGGAATCCCATCAAAATACTTGGAAGTGATGTATTCTGACCGCATCCATCTTGTTATTGATCGCGATCAACGATTTCGGGGAATCGACTAACGATTGCTGGTAACCCTACGATGTGTCACGTTCGTGTTTTTTCGGGGCCGACCATCGCCAATTAGGAAATGTTTTTTTTGTTTCGTCAAGTTGGCTATAAGACCAATCTAAAATTTTACGAAGGAAAAAAATTAACTGTAAATATATTTCCAGTTACTTTGCCATTGGGATCCTTATTGAATTCAACCATTCATCCTGTAACGCAAAGCCTTTATATTTGTTAACAATAGATGCTAAACATGTCTCTTCCCGTACAAATATCGGTAAATTCAGCGGCTGCATTCATGAAACTATCTACATTCCGCAAATGCATCGCGTGGCGCGCATTCACTTGACTGACATTCGATTATTGAATTTGCATTCGAAATATAAATTGTTGATGTTTATCTTAAATACAAATGTGGGGACATTAGGTTTATGTGTAGTCAACCTCTTTGGCCTTTTAGATAGTTTATTGACAAGGAATATGGAAGCAGGTCGCATTGGAGGAATAATGGTGTGCCTTTGCCCGGTGGTCTTGGCGACGATAAGACCACCCCGTCAATAAACTTTATGTTGATATTATTTCAGCCCCCGGGCCGTTCAACTATTCATTCGATATAGGTATTAGAAACCGTTTCATTGCGCTCGTATATTTAATTAATAATACATTTCTGCGGTGAGTTAGCAAGTTATGACTTCCATAAAGTATGTATAAAAGTACGACTAAGTGCGAAATTAGGTTAGGCAGCATACTGAAAATGCAAGTTAACGTTTCTATTTCATTCATTTTCATTCTTCTCTATAGAGATCTACGCTATGAACCGGGCAATTAGCTTCATATTTCTGACTGATCGACCTGTTGACAATTCAAAACTGACTGTTTATTTGAAAGAAATGCTCAAACAGTTTACGATATCTACTAACTAGCGACTTAATACCTATTAGATAATAATATATTAAGCTTAGTTTTCACCGCGATTTCGTCTGCGTAAATGTCGGTTATTGTCAACGCGAAGTCGAAGTCAAAGCCACATATAAAGTGGCCGTAAAAACGTTTTAAGATTTCAAGCTTACCTACCCCGTATTAAACATTAAAATTGTTTTAGAAGGTTAAGTATGAAAGCGTAACAGACAAACAAAGTTACTTTTACATGTATACACTACTACGATTAACAAAAACGACAATTTGCTTCACGATTACTTACTGAAGAAAGGTATATATCCCCATATCAGAAGTCATAAACAATTTGATATGATGACGGTCACGATCATAGAACCTTTCATTAAGAAACTTCAATGGCACTTCGATAGGCCATAACTCAACAAATCTAGGTCTACGACCATTTATTAGCTATGTACCTGTCGCACATAACTTGTACATCTGAGGGTACTATTTATTGTTGAAACAAATGTCAAATGACGTTGTTAACTATGGCAGCTCGCCAGTGTGTTTGGTTATTCAAATTTCGAAGTCCATTGAGTCTATGGACTATTTCGCATTCATTTTTATGTTGCCGATGCCAAAAGCTCAAATATCAGAAAGCTGTCAAATGTAAGGTAACATATAGGGGTACATTTTCAGAAAATTTTCATTTATTTTGGCAACGTCTTTTCAAAACCTAATTGGTTGCGTTCGTAAGTGATTTAGTAAGACTTTCACAGAACATTTTGTGTACAATAAAGAGTATTTTAATTCGTCTCATTCTTTTTATTGCGTAGTCATCTCACTATAAATTTCTCATATATCTCTTTGCTATGATTTCCATCATTCACACAAGCGAAGCCACTGGCAGAAGCCAGTGTGTCCTTTGTTAAATCACATATTCTAATAAAGGGTTGACCACACGGTTGCAAACTAGCGTCCAACCAAGGTGACCTTGATTTGTGTTGTGGCTAAATAGATGTAATCTATGCGTCAACACGTTCGGTGGTTGGGAAAATGCGCCTCCCAACCAAGAGCGCTGAAGGTCATGGATTACAACTGCTGTCTACACGGATTTAAACTAGCAAGTTGGGACGTTGGTTTGCAACCATCTGGTCACCCCTTTAATGAAGCTGTACACATGTCGGCTGAAGCTTTTATTATTTTAACGATTAATAATAGGCTGTATTAATTGGAGTGTTAAAGTACCATTATTACAGCGTTATTGGTTTTACGACCAGTCTTAGTCAGTCACGTCTTGAATTAATTCATTGGTTTAAGAGATACGTTACTTGTTTTGAAATGATTCAAAGCTAATAAGATGTTATGGCAATTATTAGATGCTTTGGAATTTGGATCTTTGTTAACTACAGTTTTTTTTTTCACTACATTTGTGTTAAAGTTTTTCAATACTTAGTTTGTTTTAATTAGCCTATATTTCCAACTGCTGAGCAAATGCCTCAACCAAATCCTTCCAGCAATTTTTTTTTATATGTTGAAACTAGAAATTTCTCATGTGGGTATATAAGTGGGTTCGTTTACAAACACTAAGCTCACTTACACAAGTGATCCAGACCTAGAACAACGTGCGGGAATCGAACCCATGACTCGCAGCTCAGCAGCCAATCACTCAACCGTGCTGACCGTTCTTTTCTCTAGCCTCTTTAAAGCAGCCCTTGGGGTAGGCCTCTGGGTTAACGAATAAGTACTTAGTTACTCGGTATCTTTCATTATTTAATTTTTGGTCCATTTACGGTTTCTGTTAACTACTAACATTTATTCTTTCCTACTCGGTTTGGCCCATATATCTGGCATGCAACAAATATGGCCGGCCCAGTTCCACTTTGGTTTGGCACACGTGTTTATTTTCACTTATTTTGTAACATAAGGGCTGCCAACGGGACACAAGTTCTATATGAACATAAAAGCTACACTGCTTGCAAAACTACAAATATTTTAATAATAGTTTTCTTGATGAGCTTTGATTACAAACTACAACCATCAAATGTTTTGGAAACACATTCATTGTACATACTGCTAAGGAGTGAAATTCTCTGCGGGAGTTTTTTGAATTAAGAGTACCTAAACAAGTTACTTCTAGGCAAGAATGTTCCATCGTCGACCACATCTTCGCTTAATTCATGAACGCCGGCATTCGCGCTGTCATTATCTTTCTATTGTGTCACTAATTGACACGACTGAAAAGTTCGACAGTAGAGATAGTGCTAAAGCGAATCTAACAATGATAGAAAAGAAAACTTACTATGGCGTTACATAAAGTAGGTTCATTTTTCTCTTACAGTCAATCTTATAAGACATGATTTTTTTTCTCACAATAAGCGACTGAAAAGCAATACTGGTAGGTACATTAACTTTGTAATCAAATATAACTAGTTCAATCATCAAAGCCACTCAAAGATGACTAACCACTCTTTCTTTAAACTCCTTCAAATCCCTTTTAACTCTACTGTCACAAAAAACTTCTAACGCAAAGTTCTTCATTTTAAAACACGAGTGACAACCCTGTATAAATCTGTCCCGACTAGACTACTGTAATTGACATATTTATTGCGGAATAAATAACTCTAGAGACGCGTAAATTAGGATTCAGAGCTTTCTAATTTAACATTTACATTGCCATCTACTGTTATCCGATTTCAGAGAGATTCTCCTACGGTGTTGGGTTTTTTTTCCTTTTTTAGTTGGTTGTAAGTTTGTGGGTGGCTTTTACTTGAGTAAAATTGAAACCAGCCATGTCTGTTTCCATGGGTAATCCGAAAGGGAACCCCAGGGGTGGCTTTTGCTTGTGTAAAATTGAAACCAGACATGTATATTGTCGGCTTACTGCTTGAAATGATTAACTGCCAAATACAAAACTTTTAATAAAGCCACTTAGTAACTACTTGTAGTTTTAGTTATTTTGCACTTTTGTTTTTGAAACATTGAAGTCGGTTGTATCTTATATATAAAATTCTCGTGTCACAATGTTCGTTCCCGTACTCCTCCGAAACGGCTTGACCGATTCTCAATTTTGTGAGCATATTGAGTAGGTCTGAGAATCAGCCAACATCTATTTTTCATACCCGCAAAACAACGTTTGAAGGGTCAGCTAGTTTTATTGTAAAAAAGTTATTTATAGTAACTAAAAGTGCTTTTATTCAAAGCGTCACTAACACTGCACGCAAAGCATTGCAAGAACTCATTTTGTCAGTTAATAAATTCTTGCAGTAAACTCACGATATATCTATGCGTAGTACGAAAGGGAACCCCAGGGTTCTGGAATGCAAGGCGAAGATGGAGCATCGATGTAGTTTTAGTCAGTAAAAGTCTGATAAGCCCATGCTTCGCCCCAGAGCTGGATGATTTCCGGCCTCATTAAACCCCAAGCGAACGCCGGCGTTCGCGCACCTATTGTCTTTCTATTGTGTTTGTAATTTCCACGATTGAAAGGCACATTAATAGTCTGAGGGCATCGACTACGCACATATTATCGATGGCTGAGGAATTATTTGGAAAAGTTTCCGAGGCCCTGGAACGCAAAGATTTTTACCGACTCTTTGGTTTGATGCCACAAACCAAAGAGTCGGTAAAAATCTAACACAGTCCTGATCCAACCAGATTGGAAGCAGATATAATATGATGACTTCCCCCCTCAAAAAGGAGGTATGAATGTATAGTGTGTCCTCAAGATAATATCTATACCTACTCATAAGAATAAATTTGTAGAAGTTTTTAGTTGTGCGCGCATCACATAAAATGCACGTAATGGAGGTAGATAACTTTTATACATTCAAATTGTTTGTAACTTGATTACTAGGTACTTAGGCTTTGTTTCATCGCAATCGGTTGACTATATCCAAAGATACTCGTAAACTATGTATATTCGTTGACTTTTAGGTGGTAAGTAGTTCGCCGGGTCAGCTAGTTGCAGGTACATAAACGTAGAAGCTAGAAGACTTCGGAATTTTTTAAAATAAAAAACAGCATCAAGGATCGGTCGGGATTCGATATCCGTGGTCAGGATCATAAAAGGAGCTATTGGGTAGCCATCCCTTTCAAACGCACCGTCTCAAATAAAACGAGCGTCTTCACAATGTTGCCAACACCCCAATAACCCACCTAGTGGGTGTTAAGGGATACTGTTAGGTACAGAAAAAAAAAAACATAGATTTTATTTCTTTGTAAGTGACATACGAAGAAACATGTCAATAAGGACACTAAAATTTAATTTCGTCATATTATATCCTTTACAAGGAACACGAAACAACGTATCTTCTTTGGCGATTGTTTCTGGTCCATAAAGATCTTATGCGATAACCCTATCTATGTTAGTGTCGTGTCGCCTATTCACTATCGATAGTCGATCATCGGTATCGATAAATTCACGATCGTAAAATGTTTGACCCTTAGGTTGGCACGATTTATCGATTAGAAAATGTATGTAAATATTATGAGTATCGATATTTACATGTTGCAGGGAATCATTGAATTAGAATAATCTTGTTAGTCTTGTTTGAAAGCGCGTAACTTAAGTTTGAAATATTAAATTGCATGTGTGCATGCATGTATTATGCATGCTTTCACATAAACTTGAAGGTAGGAACTTACTTTTATTCAATCACATTGAATAACTTACGAATCTTTTCATAATCGGACAGCAAGTAAAGTTATCAAAGTATGACTGGCTGGTTATTTTATGACCAAATTGTATACAGTAAGTGCAGTATATTTACTACTAATATAAGTGTGTTTTTATATCTTTTTCATACGGTCCGCATCGCAATAAACTTGACTGCATTAGCGGATACGACTTTATGTTATCGTAACTCTAAACTGTCATTTAATAAAATCTTAAAGCCCTGGTATACTGACCGCTATAATTTCCTCTTAGATAACTTTCTATTTTAATTAATCTTATCATTGAAATTAACTTTTTATCGATATTTGAATGGCTACCGATCAATCTCTAGTGTGTCCTTATCTATGCCTACTTCTCACACCATTTGCCCTATGCTCCAATTCTCTACTAAACGAATCCTGTTACTATTTTTGGAAATGGGTCCCAAATGAGATAAGATAGCATATATTATGACGGTTGGTTCGTAGGTGCGATTTAATTGATAATAACGTGTGCCACCTGCCTTAATTGAACTATTAGTAACGGTTAATATTTATCTATGGTTGATAGTGTTGTGATTGGGGTATAAAAAAAACGGTTTGTAGTTTAAAGGACTCTGTTGTAAGAGACTTCTTAATTAAATGTTGTGTAGCACTCATTTGTTTTAAATTATTTGTAAGTTAAAAAATTAAACGTTAAGTTTTGTCTATTCTTATTAACGTTTAAGTCAAGTATCCTTTTCGACCAATAAGATCACCTCTTTCGGAAACGTGATAATTCTCCTTTATCGGCCCTTTCCTACACATAATATATTTCTGATTAACCTAGAAACTGAACCTAATTTATAAGTACTATCCGATACTCTTGACTAACCAATACTCCACCGGTTTAGGTAGTTAACTAAAGGTTTAAGTAACAATCTTGACTTTTTTTTTAATCAATCATATAAAAGACGTACAAAAATTATTTAAATTTAGTTAATTAACTAACATCGGTTTAGGTAAATATCAAATTGTAAACAATTTTAGATTTTTTTTAACAACTTTTTCGATAAAAGATGTCATTTAGATTAGCTTAGATTGTTTACATTTAGTTAAAAACCTAAACAAATGGAGTTTAAGAAGCGAATCCAGGCCTCCAAGCTCTTCACCAAAATTAGCTTACCAAATCAATATAGACACAAAAACAACATAAATTCACAAGTAAAATTCCAAAACTCTCCAATACAAATTACGTTCATTCTCTGTAATGGCCACCGATCATTTTCAAAGCTCATAATTAAAAGCCTTAGGCCCGTTTTACACGCAATTATATGTCTTTTACGATTAACAGTTAAATAGTAACCACATACGGTACGTAGAGACGATATTAATATCATCTAGTTACGCTCCAGGGTACATAGCGACCTCTAGTGGTCTATTTTGAGGTTACAATGTGCAATGCTGCCAACCTTCCAGCCAACTTTATGGTTTACGCGCCAATACCGTGTTACAAATTGGCGGGAATATTTTTGGCGCGGGTTTTGAACGCCATTTTGTGGAGAGTAGTAAATTATTGTGAATTGAGCAGGTGGTGAATATTGGAAAGGTTACTAGAGAGATTTACAGTCTATTTTTCGCAAAACAAAATGTAATATACATTGTAAGTGCTTTTCTCGCAAATTTATATTAAATCTGAACTGTCCCAACGTATTTAACACTAAATACATACCGTACTAATAAACCCTAACATAACATTACCACATTTTATTCTAATACGTGCTTAATTATAACAAACTTAACAGCACACCTCCAGGAACTTTAAACTCCATGGGTGGTATACAGAGTATGCCGTACGCATTATTTAATAGCGACTATACCAAACTGATTGCATTCCATTGCGGATCTAGTACGCGAACACTGATCTATCACTAATGCAGCCCCCGCTTCCTATATCAAACAGGTTGTAATTTTCGAGAGCGCCAGTTAATTTTAATGTAAACCATTTGTTTAGTTAACTACGCTGAGATTTAAATGTGTTCTGTTGTGTGAGCAGTTACTAAACGTAACTGTCTTTGATGAAGTATTTAGAGCATGGTTACAGGAGTTTTCGTTTAATTACATATGTAACCTAGTTTGTGTGACAATAGGGTAGCAGCTGCCGGTAGAATAGACTAGGAAGTCCTAATTTGAACTTTGGTGGAGTTGTTTGACAAGCACTGTCAACCATAGAGTGTTTTTCGGTAAAATATACTTGGATAGGAAGTCCTTATTAAGGCTTGGTGGGTTGTTACTTTGACAAGCACTGTCACCTATAAAGCTTTTGCTATCTGTCTTAACCATAATGTAGGAATTCCGCTTTCAATTTTGAAAATAGAATGTATTTTTTTATTTCTTGTAAGCTTTTGTAACTGACAGCCGTTTAATTTGTTGTATAGCTCTTCTTGAGCTCTTCACATTAAAAACCATTTTAAATATTGGTACGTCGCGGTTACTTCTAAATCATGATCTTAACCAACTTCTTACTGAGATTATATTAATCAATCTACCTGCTTTTTCTCAACCAAACCGGGGTCAGCTTCCAGTCAAACCTGATTTAGCTGAGAACAAGTCGAAGCTTACTGGGGTCATGGGTGATGAAAGAGAACCATGGAGCCTTGGAACGAAAGCAAAGAAGGAACAGTCTAAAACCCACTGGTTTTGGACAGTAAAATTCCGAAAAAAAACACCTGGGGGACTACTATTAAAATACTGGTCCCCAGCCCCCTTGAAGCGACTACCTATCTGTCCTCCACAAGACCACAACCCAGTAATTCGGTAACACGATACTCGTTGGTACGATTTCCTGGCTTCTGAATATCTGTAACAACTGTCAAAGGTCTACAAATGAAAGCCTGGACCAACAGCTTATCCTGCTTCCGAGGTACACAGGAATATCAACCTCAGCAAGCATACCTTAACTTTAGAGATCGACTCGTGGAAACCATAGTACAGCATAATCAGTCTTATAGTGTTCCCACAGCTGGGACTCGGGCCTCCTCTAGGAGAAGAAATGTCCTGTGCGGGTTGGACCCGTGCGACTGTTACTATTTTAGCCACTGTATCCTCCTGTGTCCGATATTGTGAAAATCATTAGAAAATAATGTATTTTCAGACTTGAAGCACTTAATGAAACACTTATTTAGAAAATTAGGGCTCACAGACCAAAGTAGAATGAAAATTATATTAGTAACAGTCTACATTTTTTATGGCTATCAACACTATCAATTTCTTCAAATATCTATCTCAGAGTTTCCGGGTAAACATACACTTTTAAAGGCTGAACATTTCTCCAGCTCGCCTACCTAAATGTGTGCACAACCACAACTTCCATGGCAGTTAAACAAGTACCGCCCAGGAAACAAGAAGTTTCTACAACACGTCCAATGAAAGGAAAGCTTTTAAAAAATGATTTATATGCGCAAGAACACCGTGGATAATTGAATACGCATATTCATAAACCATTAGATAGCTGTCTGTGGAGACTGTCATTTCTACTTATAACAAGTTTGAAAAGTAACTGAATGTGCACTATGGGAAACAACGAAATATCCAAAATAAAAAACATTATTTTCCATTTAACTGAACATCTGGTTCACAAGTACTAAACTTAGACATTAATAGTTGCTCCACAAACCACAAGTCATCGCTGGTTGGTATGGCAACGGCCTTTACTAAAGAACTTCCGATAGGACAAATTGCTAGCACCATAAATCTATGGGGCAATAATTTTCACCCACCGGCCACAGTAACCCGCAAACCATCGCAGATTGAATTTAATGTCCTCGATATTATGTGTCTTGGGACAATTTAAGAGGCATTAGTACACCCTACAGCGATTCACTTATACATGTTTATGAATAAAACAACCAATCTGTATCGCTCGTGCACCTGGCTGCCGCAACCATAACGGCACTACAACCGGGGGGGTAATACGGTTTTCCTAAAAGGATAGTCCCAATTTGTTGAAATTGTCAAACTAATTCCTTGTACGCCGCTTTGTGCCCTGCTCCCTACATAAAAGGGAGTTTATAGCGGATTTATAGAGTGATAAATTGTGTTCTGATAGTATAATTGTAGAGTACCAGTACGGTCACAGATTCTTGAATCAATACACAATACAAATGAATGTTGCTCTATTCCAAGCAGTGGTCACAGTAACATTGCTGACCTCAATAGCGACAAAGTTATCCTACAACACACAACACACGTCCCTATAATTACGCCTACTTTGACAACTAATCGCATCTTTTTCATTGTTTCAGAAGGATCTCTCGGACGACTGCGTGTTCGAGGAACATATAGAGGAGAACAACTACAACACATACTCGCGGTTACGCAACGGGAAGAAAACCTTCTTGGCGCTAGACAACAGGGGGAGAGCGAGACGAACGCAGATCCCCGTGAGTCGGCCGCTCGGCAACCTGTCGCCGTACGCGCTGACCCTGACGCGGCCGGTCCCGCCGGATGGGCCCAAGCAGACGCACTGCCCGCCGCGGCGGCATCGCGGCAAGCTGAAGCGGCCTCCGCCGCGACACAGGAATTGCCACATACGCCTCCAGAAAGCGAATTTAAGGCATAAGAGGAAGCACAAGAAGGCTAACAATCCCAAGAAAAAGCAGCGGCATCCGAAGACGAGGAGAAAACACGAGAACGGGACGACGACCACGACCGAAGTGACGTGGGACGAGTCGACGATGTCGACCATGTCTACGACAGACGCCGAGTTTTTTCGGTCGGCGACCGCGCAGGAGGCGGTCGCACGCGCGTGAGTCGGGCGCTGGTCGCGGTCGGGGCAGCCGTCGCGCTCGCACACTAGCACCGTTCCACACTTACACGTGCAAGAATCTCTGTATCATTCCTATTTAGTGCCGTTCCGATTGATATACGGAACGGCTCGTGAAATATTGCGACAAAGTAGCATTGCTCTCTTACGAATGGCGCTCCAATTTAACTATCGAGACAGTTGAAACCCGTGACGCGTTCATAACGATGTTTGTCGAAACTTGAACTTCGTTTTCCTTTACTAGTAGTACGTACGAAACATAATACTCAATGTTGAGTTAGGCGGTGTTGCCGTTAAAGTCGATACATAAAACGAATGATATTATTCTACCAAAGCTACTGAAATTATCTATCTCAATTTATATTCCTAGTTCGCTTTAAAACGTAGGTTTATCGGCAAGATTCCAGTTGTTAGTTACTGTTACTTATCAAGAAATTAACGTAGATGATAAATTAACTTTATTCGATAATGACTAAAACATTGATTGTTTTTTACGTCGAGATTATCGTTTGGTAAGGTGGAACTGTGTTAGGAGAAGGCAAAAGATTCCTGTCAATTAAAATTTAGCCTAAATACTTATCGTTTCGGAATCCCTCTCTCGAACGAGCATCGCTTCATTCACGTTCATAAAATCAATGTTCATATCTATTTTTTTTTAAATTGGTGTTTCTTTAAAAAATCATTAAATAACATTCGTGTACTATGTTTCCTTAATTAAGTTTAAGTTATTCGTTAATGGTTTGATCGGAGCTCGTTCGGCTCGCTTACGAACACAAACATTAACTGTCCAGATATCTTAAATGCTCGTAATTTTCCACATTCACAAAGTGCTCCAAAAGCTTAGCTATTCAAATTAAGAAATTAACGCTCTATTCCTTTTATACGTCAATGTCGTAAACGCGACTTTAAAATATATTATCATCGAAATTAAAACATCGTCGGCTACCATTACATTTGCAGCCGAATACTTCAATAACACGAAGAGAAGAAATTCCGAAACGTTTTTGTACTTAGATACGTGTGTTGAGGTGTAATTTCATAAGAAATTGACTGAAAATTGGACTGAGTAATGTAGTTTATGTTGGTTTCGGCCTAGGCTATGATAGGATAACGTAGTGCGGCGGACGGCATGCTTCTGTATTCTATTCTAAGTTAATTCGAACGTCGGAGGCGAGCGGGCGTGCATTTAATGTCTTCGAAGTTATAATCGACATGGATAGTATTCCCACGCGTGCCGATGGCTGGTGACACAATGCTTGACACACCCCGCGGCGAGGACTAACTAAACCAGTTCGAACTGGTAAATAAAAAAAAACGATAAACCGATAATTATAATTGCGCAATGCGCATCACTAGTACAGGTCCGCTCGCTTCGACTCGTCCAAAAATGTAGTGATAACGACGACGAAGTGACTATTAGTAAGTAGTTCTAAAACGTGTATCTAATTTGTAAATTTATTTATTTTCCATAGAGAAAGTCGTATTTTGTTAACGTTTTAGTTGATGTTTTTTATTCTCTCGTCCCTTATAGATCCAACCGATCGTAGATGTGTAGGTTGTCATACGCTTTTTACTTTTAGTGAGCCAATTTTATTTGTATTATATTTTTAAGTCCTTTCGGTAACAATATGTGCTCTGTATGCAGTTTTGTATAGTGTGTAATTGATGCATTTGCAAATATTGTGATTGAATGGATTTTACACGATTACATTCTCTTTAGTGATGTCCCTCGCATTCTGAATATGTGCGCAGATTTTGTAGCAGGTGTATAATATCTTGTACTTTGTCAGCGAACATTTTTTTAACGTCTTCTTCTTCTTCTTCCTGCCCTTATCCCATATTTCTTGGGGTTGGCGCAACACGTTTTCTTCTTCCATTCTGTCCTGTGACCCGTCAATTATCACCCTTCCCTCCTCGTCCCTTTTCTTTCATATCACTTCTCACACAATCCATCCATCTTTTGTTCGGCCTTCCTCTCCCTCTCCATCCATCTACATTTTTTTAACGTGCCTCACTATATATAACGTGTAGGTAAGTGTAACCTACTACCTAAGGGGTTAAGTAAAGTTTGATTAATTTATGAATTATGCAAAACGGGTGTCCCACTTTCAGTTTTAGTTCATAATTAGCGTCTATCTATTTCGAATTTCTCTTAAATTCCGAACCATGACAAGACCGATTGAACAGGTTGGTATTACTGGAACGACTCAACCATAGAGTAGACACGGAAATTAAATATGTCAAACACAAAATAAAATGTTCGCTGACTAAGGTTTTCAGGAGTTTTTTTGTGAATATATGCAGCAAGCTTTATGAATGTACCTACGTATGTTATACGAATGATATTTTGAATTTATTTATATGTATGTATAATATTTTAGGGATCACATGAAAGCGACATGGAATATGTACATAACGAAGCATTTACTCATCTTATAAACATTTTTATATAAAATAATCACGATCGTATCGATTCCTTGTCGTTTTCGTATAAGTCAATAAATTATTCGATTATCGGATTCGTTATACTTGACTCGTTATTGTAAATGAATACCAATCGATCTTTATGTTAGTGTAGAAGCAGTATTTCGGTATTGTAAAAAATGGTTCTCCGTTACAGTATCTAGTTTTTGTAGTTTTTATATTGAATAGAGATTGTAAGAAACTTCAACAGATGTCTACAATTGATTTTATTTTGTTCTCCTATACGTAATGTTACTGGCAAGCTATACTGGTGCCGTGTTTACAAACTCTATCTCGCACTACAAAAAAAAAAGTAAAAAAAAAACCATAGACAGTTTCTTTTTTATTCTTTTAATACCAGATAAGAGTCATATTCAGCCTACTAAGTAGTGAAATATAAATAAATGTAATTTATCAGTCTGCTATAAGAATTTATGCGAGAATCCGTGAGTTTGCATAACAATGTGCCGATGATGGTGTAAAAATATGAGTGTTATGTTAATTTAATGCCCATGTGCCATAATACTGCCCTCTGGGTTAGCCTACCGATTCAATAAACACTTCATTTTCACACAGTTGCTATACTCAAGTACATAATGTCAAATATTGTTAAGAAATAAGGGGATTATCCACTTCATGGCCAATAAAGGACAATATATAAAATTGTAGATAAAATGTAATTGATAACGGTTTTCTTAACATGGTGTAAATACCCCCTTGTTTCTCTAAAATTATAATTATATAAGAATGTCAAGAGGAGTCAAACAGTATTACTTACTTAATTAATTTCGATACCTTTTTACAATAATTAAATACTTTAAAAATGATCGTGTTTGCTTAGTGCATTTATATATGTACGATTATAGAAATAATTCTGAATAATTTAAACGTTTTTGAATGTAGAAATAAATATCTTTAGATGTTTTTTTCTAAAGTAGAATTTTAAAAAATTACCTATTTACCTACTTAGTTCTACCAAAAGAAAGATTGATCGAAACTTTTAGACAATAACTTTTTACAGCCTCTTATACCGACAAATAAATAAAAATGATTCTATAATCTCTGCGTTTTTTTTTTGCGGCTCACCTTCCTTGCTGACACACTTCCATAGAAACAAAACCAATCACCTACCTTTTCACTATACAATGTGAAGACGACAAATGAAAACAAACAAAAACAAATGAAACCACGAGCAATACTCACCTACACAGTACCTACCTTTTCACCGTAATATGTGGAGACAACTAGTAAAAACAAATGAAAACACTGGCAATACTCACGTACTCAGCAATTGCTTTTTCACCGTACAACGTAGAGACGAGAAATGAACACAAACAACAACAAATGATAATACTGGCGATACTCACCTGCACAGCATCTACCTTTCTATTTTACAATGTGGAGACGACAAATGAAAACACTGGCAATACTCACCCACACAGCACCTACCTTTCCATTTTACAATGTGGAGACGACAAATGAACACAAACAACAACAAACGATAATACTGGCGATACTCACCTGCACAGCATCTACCTTTCCATTGTACAATGTGGAGACGACAAATGAAAACACTGGCAATACTCACCTACACAGCACCTACCTTTCCATTGTACAATGTGAAGACGACAAATGAAAACACTGTAAATACTCACCTACACAGCACCTACCTTTCCATTGTACAATGTGGAGACGACAAATGAAAACACTGGCAATACTCACCTACACAGCATCTACCTTTCCACTGTACAATGTGGAGACGACAAATGAAAACACTGGCAATACTCACCTACACAGCATCTACCTTTCCCCCGTACAATGTGGAGATGACAAATGAAAACACTGGCAATACTCACCTACACAGCATCTACCTTTCCATTGTACAATGTGGAGACGACAAATGAAAACACTGGCAATACTCACCTACACAGCATCGACCTTTCCACTGTACAATGTGGAGACGACAAATGAAAACACTGGCAATACTCACCTACACAGCATCTACCTTTCCCCCGTACAATGTGGAGACGACAAATGAAAACACTGGCAATACTTACCTACACAGCATCTACCTTTCCATTGTACAATGTGGAGACGACAAATGAAAACACTGGCAATACTCACCTACACAGCATCTACCTTTCCCCAGTACAATGTGGAGACGACAAATGAAAACACTAGCAATATTCACCTACACAGCATCTACCTTTCCATTGTACAATGTGGAGACGACAAATGAAAATACTGGCAATACTCACCTACACAGCATCTACCTTTCCATTGTACAATGTGGAGACGACAAATGAAAACACTGGCAATACTCACCTACACAGCACATACCTTTGTATTGTACAATGTGGAGACAACAAATGAAAACACTGGCAATACTCACCTACACAGCATCTACCTTTCCATTGTACAATGTGGAGACGACAAATGAAAACACTGGCAATACTCACCTACACAGCATCTACCTTACCCCCGTACAATGTGGAGACTACAAATGAAAACACTGGCAATACTCACCTACACAGCATCTACCTTTCCCCCGTACAATGTGGAGACGACAAATGAAAACACTGGCAATACTTACCTACACAGCATCTACCTTTCTATTGTACAATGTGGAGACGACAAATGAAAACACTGGCAATACTCACCTACACAGCACCTACCTTTCCATTTTACAATGTGGAGACGACAAATGAAAACACTGGCAATACTCACCTACACAGCACCTACCTTTCCATTGTACAATATAGAGATGACAAATGAAAATTGAGGCAATACTCAGCTACACAGATGACAAATTAAAACACTGGCAATATTCACCTACACAGCACCTACCTTTCCATTGTACAATGTGGAGACGACAAATGAAAACACTGGCAATACTCACCTACACAGCATCTACCTTTCCATTGTACAATATAGAGATGACAAATGAAAATTGAGGCAATACTCAGCTACACAGATGACAAATTAAAACACTGGCAATATTCACCTACACAGCACCTACCTTTCCATTGTACAATGTGGAGACGACAAATGAAAACACTGGCAATACTCACCTACACAGCATCTACCTTTCCATTGTATAATGTGGAGATGACAAATGAAAACACTGGCAATACTCACCTACACAGCACCTACCTTTCCATTGTACAATGTGGAGACGACAAATGAAAACACTGGCAATACTCACCTACACAGCACATACCTTTGTATTGTACAATGTGGAGACAACAAATGAAAACACTGGCAATACTCACCTACACAGCATCTACCTTTCCATTGTACAATGTGGAGACGACAAATGAAAACACTGGCAATACTCACCTACACAGCATCTACCTTAACCCCGTACAATGTGGAGACTACAAATGAAAACACTGGCAATACTCACCTACACAGCATCTACCTTTCCCCCGTACAATGTGGAGACGACAAATGAAAACACTGGCAATACTTACCTACACAGCATCTACCTTTCTATTGTACAATGTGGAGACGACAAATGAAAACACTGGCAATACTCACCTACACAGCACCTACCTTTCCATTTTACAATGTGGAGACGACAAATGAAAACACTGGCAATACTCACCTACACAGCACCTACCTTTCCATTGTACAATATAGAGATGACAAATGAAAATTGAGGCAATACTCAGCTACACAGATGACAAATTAAAACACTGGCAATATTCACCTACACAGCACCTACCTTTCCATTGTACAATGTGGAGACGACAAATGAAAACACTGGCAATACTCACCTACACAGCATCTACCTTTCCATTGTACAATATAGAGATGACAAATGAAAATTGAGGCAATACTCAGCTACACAGATGACAAATTAAAACACTGGCAATATTCACCTACACAGCACCTACCTTTCCATTGTACAATGTGGAGACGACAAATGAAAACACTGGCAATACTCACCTACACAGCATCTACCTTTCCATTGTATAATGTGGAGATGACAAATAAAAACACTGGCAATACTCACCTACACAGCACCTACCTTTCCATTGTACAATGTGAAGACGACAAATGAAAACACTGGCAATACTCACCTACACAGCACCTACCTTTCCAATGTACAATGTGAAGACGACAAATGAAAACACTGGCAATACTCACCTACACAGCACCTACCTTTCCATTGTACAATGTGGAGACGACAAATAAAAACACTGGCAATACTCACCTACACAGCATCTACTCTTCCATTGTACAATATGGAGACGACAAATGAAAACACTGGCAATACTCACCTACACAGCACCTACCTTTCCATTTTACAATGTGGAGACGACAAATAAAAACACTGGCAATACTCACCTACACAGCACCTACCTTTCCAATGTACAATGTGGAGACGACAAATAAAAACACTGGCAATACTCACCTACACAGCATCTACCTGTCCACTGTACAATGTGGAGACGACAAATGAAAACACTGGCAATACTCACCTACACAGCACCTACCTTTCCAATGTACAATGTGGAGACGAAAAATGAAAACACTGGCAATACTCACCTGTACAGCATCTTCTCTTCCATTGTACAATATGGAGACGACAAATGAAAACACTGGCAATACTCACCTACACAGCATCTACCTGTCCACTGTACAATGTGGAGACGACAAATGAAAACACTGGCAATACTCACCTGCACAGCATCAACCTTTCCCCCGTACAATGTGGAGACGACAAATGAAAACACTGGCAATACTCACCTACACAGCACCTTTCCATTGCACAATGTGGAGACGACAAATGAAAACACTGGCCATACTCACCTACACAGCACCTACCTTTCCAATGTACAATGTGGAGACGAAAAATGAAAACACTGGCAATACTCACCTGTACAGCATCTTCTCTTCCATTGTACAATATGGAGACGACAAATGAAAACACTGGCAATACTCACCTACACAGCATCTACCTGTCCACTGTACAATGTGGAGACGACAAATGAAAACACTGGCAATACTCACCTGCACAGCATCAACCTTTCTCCCGTACAATGTGGAGACGACAAATGAAAACACTGGCAATACTCACCTACACAGCACCTACCTTTCCAATGTACAATGTGGAGACGACAAATAAAAACACTGGCAATACTCACCTACACAGCATCTACTCTTCCATTGTACAATATGGAGACGACAAATGAAAACACTGGCAATACTCACCTACACAGCACCTACCTTTCCATTTTACAATGTGGAGACGACAAATAAAAACACTGGCAATACTCACCTACACAGCACTTACCTTTCCAATGTACAATGTGGAAACGACAAATAAAAACACTGGCAATACTCACCTACACAGCATCTACCTGTCCACTGTACAATGTGGAGACGACAAATGAAAACACTGGCAATACTCACCTACACAGCACCTTTCCATTGCACAATGTGGAGACGACAAATGAAAACACTGGCCATACTCACCTGCACAGCATCTACCTTTCCATTTTACAACGTGGAGACGACAAATGAAAACACTGGCAATACTCACCTACACAGCAACTGCTTTTCCACCGTACAACGTAGAGACGAGAAATGAACACAAACAACAACAAATGATAATACTGGCGATACTCACCTGTACAGCATCTACCTTTCCATTTTACAATGTGGAGACGACAAATGAAAACACTACCTTTCCATTTTACAAATGTGGAGACGACAAATGAAAACACTGGCAATACTCACCTACACAGCACCTACCTTTCCATAATGTGGAGATGACAAATGAAAACAGTGGCAATACTCAGCAACACAGCACTTACCTTTCCATTGTACAAAATGTGGAGATGACAAATGAAAACACTGGCAATACTCAGCTACACAGATGACAAATGAAAACCTGGCAATACTCACCTACACAGCACCTACCTTTCCATTGTACAATGTGGAATTGACAAATGAAAACACTGGCAATACTCACCTACACAGCACACACCTTTCCATTGTACAATGTGGAGATGACAAATGAAAACACTGGCAATACTCACCTACACAGCACATACCTTTCCATTGTAAAATGTGGAGACGACAAATGAAAACAAAAGGAAAGGTTGTTCAGTTTCGTCTACTGGGCAAGACCTTAAAGTTTGTGGAGGGCTGCCCTTACACCCGGTCATCATCTTCCTGCCCTTGTTCCGTTTTATTTGGTGTCTGCGCACATTCTTCCATTCTGTCCATTCTGACGTGGGATCTGCGCACATTCACTCGTCACGCTATCACTAACTCCCTTTTCTTTCATATCACTTCTCACACAATCCATCCATCTTTTCTTTGGCCTCCCTCTCCATCCACTTGTAAACTCATAACTTTTTTAGCAACATGCGTTTCGTCCCTCCTTTTCATATGACCTTCCTCCTTTTCACACGTCCCTTACACCCGTATAAGCAGATATTCCTTTACTCGATTTCAAGAATTTAGAATGTCTAAAAAACTTGTTCATAATTATAAGATAAAAACAACT
This sequence comes from Mythimna albipuncta, assembly GCA_929112965.1. Lineage (NCBI taxonomy): Eukaryota > Metazoa > Arthropoda > Insecta > Lepidoptera > Noctuidae > Mythimna > Mythimna albipuncta. Next base: position 16,343,368 of record OV815979.1, on the reverse strand, counting down.
TAACCCCTTATTAAAAGTGTTTCAGTTATTTTAATTGCGCATCGTAGGTAAGTTTCAGAACATCAACCTCTTCCGGAATCCACTTCAAGAATCGATCTTCGTTTTTTTTTTTCATTTTCATTCCCTATTCACAGTGCATAAAAGTTGAAGCCCGGAATATCATACTTACAGGTCGCGCGGTGAAAGTAGTGGGGGCAATCGGCGCATGTGTACAATTGCGCACAGAAATTCTTAGTGTGTTAAGATTTTATTTTTAATTACGTATGTTTGAACCGTAGTTTTAGCTTGTAATTTATCTTGTAACTAGGTAAATTCAGAAAAATTAAAAACAAAAGTTCTTTTTTTAATTAATACTTACATAAAATTGTAGAAAAATTATTTATCCGGCAGTGGTGGTATTCCATTAGTCAACTTGAGATATCGAAGTAGAAGGTTGAGGATGGAAGCATGAGCCTACAGGCACATCGTTATCGTTGGACATTTCGGAGTCATTATGATCACTCTCTTCGCTGTCGGAGCTGTCATCAGTAACACTAACAATAAATTGTTCCGTCATAAGATCTATAATGTGGTCACTTTTTGCGTATTCTTCTTCTACAGATATGGTTTTATTACACAAGATCTCCCACTCTCTTGCTCCTATTAGATTAACTTTTTCTTGGACAAGCTCGCTTCTACAGATATCAGAAACCTCAACATCATTTTTGAAGACCTATCCATAGATACCCCACACGTATGGGTTAGATGAAAAAAAAAATTTTGTGTTTCAGTTCTAAGTATGGGGACCCCCAAAATTTATTGCTTTTTTTCTATTTTTGTGTAAAAATCTTAAAGCGGTTCACAGGACACATCTACATACAGTTTCAACAGTATAGCTCTTATAGTTTCGGAAAAAAGTGCCTGTGACATACGGACGGACAGACAGACAGACATGACGAATCTATAAGGGTTCCGTTTTTTGCCATTTGGCTACGGAACCCTTAAAAAGAACGTCAAAATTAGAACTTCGATGTAAATAATAATTCGAATAAACAATTGATTTCGTATTCACACATCTCTATTCTTTCGAATAATCCATTGATTGTTCAGCTGAAAAGCGATTCGATTGTCCGTTCGGCTGGAAAAAATACGCGATAGCGATTCATTCGATTGTTTGCACAATTCAATATGGCATACCGCATATCATAACAGATAGACTGAATAGGCTCTTATAAAACTAGTGCGATTCACCATCAACTATTGCGTCATTGCTTACAAATCAGGTGGGATCGCAGTCTAGCTCTGGTTATACATCATTAAAAAAAAAGATCATACCAACCGCACAGAGAGCAATAGTGGCCGAGTCAAGTGTGAGCAGTGGTGGCCGAGTGGTAATGGCTCCGACTTACGAGTTGTAGGTCGCCGGTTCAAACCCCGCCAGCGCATTACTTTGTGAAATGTATTTCATTACCACTGCTCTCAAAACGGTGAAGGAAAACCTCGTGAGGAAACCGTCATGTCCTAGAACCAAAAATTCGAAGACGTGACATTCACCAACCCGCACTGGGCCCGCGTGGTGGATTACGGCCCATGCCTTCTCCTAGAGAGGAGGCCTGAGTCCCAGCAGTGGGAACATTAGAAGGGCTGATGATGAACCGCACAGTAACTAAATCATCATTATCAATCGTCTTTTAAGCTGGAAGATATCTTTCGCCTCGTCATTTATACCGCGTACATCTAAGGACTGAAGGACTGGAATAATTTGCCTGCCGTCCGATTTACAATTTGGGTGTCCTCAAGCAATAAGCAAATAAGCTCTTAAATGTTAAATGACATTTATTTTGTAAATAGGTTTTTTAAAAACACTTTTCAGGTAATTTTTTTCGGCTATTTAAACTAGATGAGGCCAGTGTTTCCTAGGTGACTACCCCCTGAGAAGAAACACCGAAACAAACTCAGGGTTAATAAACTAGTGTACTTCGCCAACAAAGATTGCATCACTGCTTACCGGCACCTATATAGCTTGCCAATACCTTCACAGCTGGGCACAGGCCTCCCCCAAGCGTCGCCACAACGACCGTTCCTGTGCGTCTCACATCCATCGGGTTCTCGTCGTCGTCGTTCCAGTTATCGGTTCACCTTGCGTAAGACATTCCAACGCTGCGTCTTCCGGTACGCGTTCACGTCTCCAGAACGATATCGCCTTTTCGACCATCTGTTCTGCCAGCACTGCCTCTGTTTATCCTACACTTATGTACCGTACTATTGACTGGCCTGTTGGTCTAGTGGTTGGTGGCTCTGCCTATGCCAGAGGTTGTGGGTTCGATTCCCACCCAGGACAAATGTTTGTGTGATGACCAGGATCATTTGTTCTGTTTCTGGATGTAATTTATCTTGATATATTAATATATGGAAAAATATGGGAAGAGGCCAGTTTGGGACTACGGCGATTTCTGATAGTTGTGGAATATTACTTAATCTAATTTATACATTTATACGACCTAGACACCTATCGAAAGAGCTGGTTCGAGGTGGCTCACGAAGAATACATGGAAGGAGTTGGGGGCAGTGGAAAAGTAGTATAAGTAGGTAAGTATTTAAGTTGTAGTATTTAATTCACCAAATGCTTAAAGAAAATAAATATCTAATCATAATTAAGTATTTTTATATAATGGCTTTGTTAGTTTTTCATGAAATGCAACTATTCCATGAAATGTTCGGTCACATCATGATCAACACGAAATTAGATAAAGAGAGAAAACTAAAAAAAAAAAAAAATGTGATGAAAGCTATTGCCGAATGACTAATTTGAGCTAATAGTAGGTACTACTTACTAATTACTTTAATTAAGGATAAGGAACACAACTTTACCCAAATTACTCCTACAATATTTATCAAGATTGGATAAACATTCAATAATTTAAAATAGATTAATTTATTAACTATCAAAACTTAATGTGTTATAAATTCACACAAGACTTTAAAAAGCAAACGGTAATTTCGTCAAAACGAGCAAGTCTTCGGTAGTATAGTGGTAAGTATCCCCGCCTGTCACGCGGGAGACCGGGGTTCGATTCCCCGCCGGAGAGATTCTTTTTGATTTTTTTTTTGGCTCTATCCTAATCTTTTTGATGTTTTTATGAAGATTTTTTTTCAAAGATTGTATTCAAAGCACACAGACAATTTTGTTTCTTGTTTTAATGCGGCTTTGTACAAAAAACCTGTTTTTTTTTTTAAATGAGTCACGTTTTAGACATTTATATACTTAAGTTGGTAACAAAACCTAGGGTTGAATGAAACTTAGAGGGTGAATGCATGGTTGAATGAAAAAACAAGTTAGGGTATTTCGAAACCTTGTTGAATAACTAAGTTTCACCAAGATAGGCGGTTTACATAACTTAGGTTTAGAATAGCAAGTAAATGTTATCATCAGACTGAGGGATTAGCATAGCTTAGCCCCTAATATTTTCTAGTATAAAATAAAATTTTCAAATGTGAGAGAAAATCACCTTCAGTTCGAAATGAATGAAATACCTACGAACTTCAGTCAATGGAACGCGCCAGCCATTGATCGCTCTTATTTTTACAAAGTTGGCAGCACTACGCACTAACTGACGGACAGGTGGCCAATGAGAATAAGTGTGAGAGAAACGGGTACAGCAACATTATCGGGGAGTGGGAAAGAGAAAGGTAGTAAGCGAAGATCACGTGGACAAACTGCAAAAATATTTGTTGCTACCCATTAGTCTCTAATTTAGAAGGAACAAAGCTCATTATTGCGTATCAAGGGTGTTTGAAATATTGGTACGCGTTCAGTCTGAAGTGGTGGCGTCACTGCATATCGAATGAAGGTCGCTCGCTCGCTTCGCCGCTCGATGCTTCATTCGATCGCCATTTTGTATAGGTGTTCCAACTCGTAATACTTTTGATTCGATTCGATTCAGACCTAGGCTAATAATCGGTTTCGTCGATGCAATAACCATCTGATTTTCGGCGCCAAATTGATTATCAATATTATCATCGATACAAAATGAAGAAATGTTCTTCGGTGGTGTGGAGGTTCTTTGAACGAATTGAAGAAAACAAGAGATGCGTTTCAGTGTTGTGTAAACTATGTGAAACTCAATATAAATACTTCGGAAATACGACAAATCTTAGGGCTCACCTAATAAACAAACATCCAATTCAGTGGGAGCTATCGCAGAATGGAACATTGGACGAAAGCCATTTCAGAATTGAAGATGATGATACAAATCAATCATCATCGACGCCAAAACGAAGAAAATATACGCCGAGGGCTCGCAAAGATAAAAACGTACGTTATTCAGTATCAGTTAACGAAGATTCAGCTGGAATGGGTGCTATGCCTAAAATCGAAATACAACGGGTACCTATATTGTTATAATTAGGTTATATTTTCCTTATCAGTTATGAAGCTGTGACTGCTATCGACAAAATTATCGATTAGCGGTCATCGGTAGAATCAAAGTAACGTCGCGTGTTGATAAAAATCCAAGCAATCGATTCAAGAAGTTCGATCGATAATGATTATGACGTAACTGATAATCGATTTTTGTTTGTTGTGTTGATGTAAAATTGTAAACTTTGTTGTGCAAGAGCTTTAAAATAATTGAGTTTGTTCGAAGATGGTAGATTGAAAGTTTAACTTAAAAGTATCATGGTAACATAAATATCGGTTTGATGCTGTGGGAAAATGACTTTAAGGTGTTTAAAGGTTATGACGCTACCCACTTTCTTGTTTACTACATATTGTTTGTGACCAAATTGTGGATACAAATGAGCTGAAAAGTTTTTTCAGCCAATTACAGTACGACACGGCATCGATAAATACTAGTTTTCATTGGTTGTTCCATTGATAAGCTACCTACGATTGGTGGTTTGTTTCCGACATGTTTATAGGTTATATCCCGCCTAAATTAGAAAAAAGGTTTACATTCAGTGAGTCTATGGCTAGTTAAAATAGTTGTTGTATTACAAATGGTTACCAATAAATATTAGGTTTCATAGCATTTTGGTTTTTTGATGTTTTCTGTTGCACTTAAAAAGTTTTCTAGGTAAAATAATGTTTAACGTTTTGACTTACTGAAATAATATTAATTGATGTTATGTCTGTGTTAGGTTTATATTAAAAATAGCAAAGTTTATTAACCAATAGCAACACGGCACACCATATTTACCATGTTCCTATTCGTCAACAAGCTTGAGCTAAAATTTTACCTTGGGGCCAAAATAACCTGCTAACTTTACAACATTCTATTTGTCTCAAACTCACTTTATTTTCAGGTTGACGTGTTAGAAAATACAGATTCTGACGTAGACAGAGATGAAGGAAATGAATCTACCATAAACCTAGTCCGCCAAATGCATGCAGGAGGGAACACAGATGAGGAGTGGCTTGAGGACGACCCATACCAAATCACACATATAGAGACATATGAGCCAAAGCGCAAGAAAATGAAGTACAGAAAGATCAAACGCGAAGTTGCCTCACCGACCGGCCTACCAGGCTTTTATGTTGCACCCAAAGCAGAAAAGACTGTCATCTACGAAGACTCACAGAAAAAAGACGAATACTCCGTATTTGGAGAGTATGTTGCAAACAAACTGAGGAAGTTTAAAACTCCTCGAACAAGGGGAAACCTACAGCAATTGATCACAACTATCTTATGGCAAGCAGAGTATGGACTGTATGATAATGCAGAGGCTGTAAAAAGAGTTCTGATGTACTCAATACAGAACCCGGAACCTGAGCCGGAGCCATCGGTAACAGTAGATTTTGAAACACAAATACAAACGGTTCAGGCGGAAGAAATTGTGGAACATAGAGAAGATCCCGTTCAAAATAGTGAAGGAGAATTAGGTGTAATGAATTAAATGCATAATCTATATTATTATTAGGGCAAAATAATGGTTACATATTAAATAATAAAGCTTGTTCAAAGTCGTGGTGTTACTTTTATTTAAACTGCCTCATTATCATTGAGAATTAAAACAACATTAAAATGGCTAATTGTAATGATGATAAGAAAGAATAAGTTCATAATAAGTATTGTATGTCTAAGTGTCAACTCGCACCGAAAGAGCGGCGAAAGCAGCGCATTTTCAGTGTCATATGAATTTTAACTTTATTTTCATTTCTATAATACTTATTATCGCATGAGAAACACGAACGAGAGAATTCCCCGGAATTTCTGCGGCGCCGCGGGCATCTGCGCGACTCGTTCGAGTTTCTCATGCGATAATAAGTATTATGGTAATGATGATAAAGTTAAAATTCATATGAAACTGAAACTGCGCTCCGCTTCGCTGCCCTTCGCCGCTCTTTCCGTGTGAGTTGACCCTAATAAGTAACTGACTTGTGAATTTTGTATAATATTTAATCATTTAAAAAATACTTATTTTTGGTACTTTTTATAAGGTTCTTCTGTTATTAAACAATGATCTCTATCTCTTAATCAACCTTGATTATTGAACCCGTGTTGACTACATCAGATTTCATTAAATCCTAATAATTACCCAAGTCGTTTAACTTATTAGACAGACTACCATATACCCTTATTGCAAAAACCAACTATCTATATTTTTTACTCAAATTAAGTTACTATAGCTATTGATTTGTGTCATCAAGTAAAACTGGTTATTAGCTATGACACTTATTTACAAAGATAGTTTCAGCAAAAAGTAAATAACCTACAGAATTGATTGAATATATTACCTAATATAAAATAATAATCCAAAATTGCTGATAGTTGTTTTTGCAATAACAGCATGGTGATCACTAGGGCCTAGACCATGACGTTTAAAGTAAGATTGTTTTAATCTTGTTTCCGTGTGGATAAGAGACAGAGCTATACAGGTTGTCTAGCGCCGTCTCTTACCCCCACAGAAACAAGATTAAAACAATATTACTTTGAACGTCATGGTAACCCCGCAGTTCTATGCTCCGTCGGTTTAGGTAGGTAGGTAGTTAACTAAAGATAAACAATCTTGATGTCTTTTTATTTTAAATCTATACTAATATATAATATTATTAATATTATAAAGCTGCAGAGTTTGTTTGTTTGTTTGTTTGTTTGAACGCGCTAATCTCTGGAACTACTGATCCGATTTGAATGATTCTTTCAGTGTTGGGTAGTCCATTTATCGAGGAAGGCTATAGGCTATGCTTTATTTTTTTCAAAATTAGGGATCCGTAATAAAATTGCTATTTTGTAACACAAGGTGTAAAATCGAAAACCTATTTTTGCGTGCGCTGCAAAAACTATTGACAATAGAACAAAATGATGTACTACGGGTTTGTAGATCCCATTAAGACCTACAAAAAAGTCCGCCGGAACATATATCTAGCTATCATGGTTTAACCACAATAACCGATTTTGTGTTCAAAATAATTATTAAATCGTCTGAAGAAAAAAAAAACTACGTTAAATATGTATCGTAATATTAATCTTTATCGAAATTAAGCATTATGTTATCAAGAATATTTATGTAGAAGTAAAATACTTTTTGATTCATCTCAATCGGATATTTCGTTTAAAAGTTATCACGTGTGTAAGATGTTAAGAGTTGGTACCTATTAATGAGTTATGGGCCTTGGAGTTTTTTATCAGCATAAAATCCTGTAATAATCTTTTTCGAAATATATTTGTTGATGACTGTAAGTATAAGATCTTTGAAGAGTATAATAAATACATTTATGAACGCGGTAATTTTGGGAAATACTGATCTGATATGAAAACTGTTTAAATATTAAATAGTCCATTTATTGAGGGAGGCAATTATAGGCAATATTTTATCTCGGTATTTCCACGGAAACGAGAAAAACGCGGGTGAAACCGCGGGGCACAGCTAGTCTATATATATAAAAGAAAGTCGTGTTAGTTACACCACTTATAACTCAAGAACGGCAGAACAGATTTGGGTGAAAATTGGTAGGGAGGTAGCTTAGAGCCAGGAGACGGACATAAGATTAGAGTATTGTAGAGTAGGGTAGGGTATAGTAGGCTGAAGTAGGGAAGAGCGGGAGCTAAGCCGCGCGGGCAAAGGCTAGTAAATCATAAAAGACACAAAGATTATTTAGTTAATTACTTATCATCGGTTTAGATAAAAACCTAATTGTAAATATTTTTAGACAATTTTTTCGATAAAAGACATGTTATATGATTGTTTACGTTTAGTTAACTAACTACCTAAACTGATGGAGTATAAAAAAAAATACTAGGAGGTACTATCACAAAAACCCATTAACTATACAATGCCTACTACTACGGAATAACTACTAATTAATTATTTTGGAAATAACTCTATAAAAACACTAGAAGGTACTATTACAAAAACCAAATAACTATCATAGTTATTTTATCAGAGTTTTTATTGAGTTAATTTTAAAGTTGCAAATAATTAATTAGCAATTATTCCATAGTAGGTAGTAGGCGTAGGTAGGCGAAGTGAGCGCTCGCACCCGAAATGGCCTCAGACTAGCGAGGGCGAAGAACGAGGGTTTTTTTATAACTGTTAAGCTCGCGTTTGACCACTATTTCATCTGATGCTAAGTGACGATGTGTTCGAACTCTGGTTTGGTTTGATGACAGTCGCTGTCTCGTTTTCGAATTTATGAAAGAAAAAGCCCTCGCTGATGTGCCTTCACCCACGTCTAAATTAATCCACGTTACGCCTCTGCCAAAGGTTTTAAGTTAGGAAGAATACCTTCTTTCAAAGAAGGTGAAGAAGAATACTCTCTTTCAAAGAAGGTATTCTTTCTAACTTAAAACTTAATTGACTTGATACGTAAGTGATATTTAACCTATTTAATCTAGGGTCAACGTGATCTGAAATTATAGTCAAATTTTTCTCCCTATTCACCCCGATTACAGTACCTAGTGCGTCATATACCACAAATCCAAGGCGCACAGTTGGCGCAGTGGTTAAGCGATTGGCAGGTGTGCTACTGTTCGCGGGTTCGATTCCAGCTCGGAACATATATTTGTACGGATAGATGATAGATGTTCCGGGTCTGGGTGTTGTATAAGTGATTTTAGATCAAGATGTGTTTAAAAATAGGATTCATTTGTCTGAACTTAGCATAGTTTATGAATCATTTTAGGCCCACAAAATACTATAGATACTATCATATAAAATTATGCATTGAACTTTACATTAGGTTTAGTATATCTAGTGAAGTAATGAGATAAAATGCTATGTTACTGATATCAAGAGCACGATATCTCATTTACACTTTACGGAGCTGAAAATAAGGCTCACTATTCCAATATCAAAAAAGTCCTCAGTCTGCTACACGCTGAACCTTAGACGCAGCCCTCCTTATGTTATATTTCTTTCATCTAGCTGATTCTGCATAACTATTCGGTCACCAAGATACAGGCTATGCCTAGTTTGGGACCCATCGATAATCCTGTTAATGATTATTGTAATTGTATAAAAAAAAAAATTCGCTTGTGCGAAACACCGCTTTGTCCTGATGGAAGCAATCAGTGGCAAAGACCTCTCGTGGCCCTGGTTCGGGATATGGTCCGGAGCGAGGAGAAATGGCAGGCGGTGGCCTAAAGCCTAAAGGAGTGATGCTAGCGAAGGAGGAGGCAGCGTGAGGTAATAAATGACCTCACGACCCAGCCGCCGAGTTGCCGACCCCGAAAACCAGCCATGGTAGACGCGGGCTTGCGGACGTCGAGCAATGGGTAGCTTGCCGTCCGGCCGTCCGATAACTAACCGGACTGAGCCCAGTCGCCAGCAGCGCATAGTGATCCACGCGCTCCTCAAACTAAAAAAACTAGCTAGGGGAGTAAGACCGCTTGGAATTTCTGAAGGAGAATTCTGTAGTCCTAAAACGCGGTGTGGTTTTAGTCAGTAAAAGTTTGACACGCCCTCTCTCTCCGCTCAAGGGCGGGAGATACCATTGGATGATTTCCACACGTAAAAAGAAAGGCCCCGTCATATGTAGGTATCGTATCAGGGTGGACGTTAGGTAAGCGACCCACACGAGTCTACGGGCAAATCCCCCACATAATCCACAGTATAAAATAAATTAGTCACTTTTGCAAGGATTTCTTGACCCAGGATTATGATACCTAAGTATCGAACATTTTAGTGTTTTCCAAGTAGGTTTCTTAGTAGACCAGTGGTAGGTAACAACCGCGAATTACTTGCAATTAGGTCTGGGGTTCGAAGTCAGAGAAACATTTCACTTTGATTAAATAATTTCTACACAAACGGTGTGGGGCATATTAGAAAAGCGGCATGTGAAGAGTGTCCATGGAGTTTCTTGCACGTTCTTCTCCATAGAGACCTACGTTTTGGAACGTGCAATTTAGCTTCACTTTTCTTGGACTGACCGACATTTAACTATTCAAAAGTGCCTGCAAATGGTCTATTTGAAAATAAATGATTTTGACTTTGATGTCCTAGAACCGAAAATGTGAAAACGGGCGAGACCACAGAGCAAATAAAACAGTAGGTACCTATATCTGTGACATTTTTTTCCGATGGGAAAATTGTCTAATGACATCCCCTGGTCTTGACCGGAGCGGGAGATAGTGTCAGACTTTTACTGATTAAAAACTCACTCCAGTTCCTACGTTGCCTTCCGTATCTCCCGTATCCGGTTGAGCTACCTTTTGGAACTAACCCTGGCCCCAGTAGGTATATCTGTGGCTAAGAGGCTCAGTCGCTCAGGGGAGACCGTTGTACAATCTGCTCAGGGATTTGCCCTAACAGGTGTTGCTCAGAGGGAGTTCTGGAATGGTCTTATATCTTGGCGATAATACAAAAGCGGAGGGGAGTGGAAATCGGGCGGCAGGGAGCTTGATGCGCAAAATATAGAGTTGAAATGTGTTAGACAGAACAACGAAATCTTTAACGTTTGTTTTTGGTAAATTAATTATGTTTTGTAAAAAGTCATAGAACAAAAGTTGTTGTTTATGATGTCAGTAATAAAGTCCTGCGAGTTTGTTAGTGTTTTACAAATAACCCTTGAATTGGATAGATAAACAATCCATTCCTTCTGACAGAAAGGTAGCCTCTCACCTCTGTGCTCCGTCAGTGAAAACATTAAAGGCTGGTTATAATACTAAATCAACAAATAACTTCTCCCACACAAGGGAATTACGTCAGACATTTAATGACTAAAATCCTGCCGTGTTTCTTCAATTATCTTAAGCGTTCCAGGGTCAATCCTACGATATTACGAGCTACAGCCCTGGCACGCAGGTAGGTTTTTTTTTTCGGTGGGAAAATCATCCAATGACATCCCCGCTCTTAGGCGGAGCGTGAGATAGTGTCAGACACTTACTGACTAAAAACCCACCCCGCTCCTTCGTTCCTTCATATCGGGGCTGAGCTTACCTTTCGAAACTAACCCTGGCCCGAATAGGTTTTGACCCAGCTGGGCCCCTGCTGTTGCTCTCTAACTCCTTGAGGCGCGAGGGAACAGTGCGCGCCGTTGACGACTTGGGCTCAGTCCGGACAGTTACCGGACGGTCGGGCAGCGAGCTACCCATTGCTCGCCGTCCACAAGCCCGCGCCTACGGTGGCCGCATGTAGGTAGATGACTTAGTATCTACATCTACTTCCGACCGTATGTTTACACACGTAAATTGTAAGTATGTACAAAATTATAACAGACCCAGATATTTACGTAAAAGAAAACGTTTCATCGGCTCACTACGTGATAACCTACGTGACTAAACCTACGCATTTCTAAATCACGTGAAAATTCATAGAGAAACATAGTTTCTGGTTATTTTTATGTTCACACATACCGGAGTCATCGGACTGATAATGTTTTTGCTGCAGACTGAGACAAATTGATTGTTAAATGTGTTATTTTAGTAGGATTAGGAGAAATCCCGGAAAAGTAGCTGGGGACAACATCATTTGATTTTTATTTTTTAAATGATTCTAAATAATAAATCTCTGCGTTAAACAGAACAGTATAGTTTTAGGATTCGTCCGTCTGTCTGTCTTCTGTCTGTCTGCCTGTCCGTCTGTCACCAGGCTGTATCTAAAAATGAAAAAAAAGAAACATCTCATCTGATGATGATTCCCATGAACCGTGATAGCTAGACAGTTGAAATCACAGATGAAGTAGGTATTTCTGTTGCAGCTATGACAATTTTTTTTTTCTTTATAAGCCTTTTCTTTATTTAGTTACAAGAAAATATATACATAATAAACTTAAATATTAAAAAACAACTTAAATAATTAAAAATAATATATACACTAAATGCCTAGCTAAATATGACGTCAAAAAAAAAACCCATGTAACAAAACGTGATTATTTTGCCGTTTTTTGCTACGAACGGTACGGACCATTCGTGCGCGAGTCCGACTCGCACTTGGTCAGTTTTTAAATTTGAAGTATCTAATTATTTGTGAAATATTAGGCACACAAATATCTTAACTTAGTCTCGGTCAGCAATGCATCGGATTGACTGTAAAATGTGTTACTAGTAAGAAAAAGGAATAGCAGAAATTCCGGAAAAATAGCTGGAGACTCCATCATTTGAATTTCAGCGTCAAAGCAGCATAGTTTTTAGATTTGAAGAGTCTGGTTATAACTGAAATAGTAGGCACACAAATATCTTCAACGTAGTCTCGGTCAGCAATGCATCGGATTGTCCGTAAAATGTGTTATTGTGACAGGTAAAAAAGCCTTAGAAATCCCGGAAAAGTAGCTGCGAACTCTTTGAATCTTTGCGTCAAAGTAGCATCGTTTTTAGATTTGAAGGGTCTGGTTATTTATGAAATTTTAGGCACACAAATATCTTCAACGTAGTCTCGAACCGCAATGGATCGCGTTAAGAACTGCCTGATGTCTTGATACTTCGTCATTCACAGAAGTCCCTGTCATGTTTACGATACATCAAATCACAGTTAACTACCCACAAAACGATCCTAAACGATGCACTTTCGTTTGATTCACTTAAATACACGAACAGGACAAACATTACGGCGCATAACACTCATTTATGAAGCCAGCAGAACCACAGGTCAAATGCGGCTTGGTCCTGTAATCAATGATAAAGATCTCATAAATTGGTCCTTCATAGTTCATGGTCTTAATGAAAATAGAAGGCGCCAGTTAACCGTGGAATAAAGTACATTGACCTGTTCTAATATCTCTGCGTAGGTACCCGAAAACCAGACAGTGAATTGCTTTTCGTTATTAGATCACGATACATGTCGATTCAAGACAGCTTTTCGTTTTTTAAATTAAGAATGTCAACAAATGTAAGAGGGTCAATGACCGTTATTCCACGTTTAACTGGCACCTAGTTTAGGCTGATTATGAATTGCATAGGCCATAGAGCAGAGTGCGTATGACGTTACCAGAGACAAATAGATGGTGTGAAGAATTTGGGTCGGGTGTTCAACTCAAACCAGGATGCAAGTTAATTGTGCAACTAAATAGATGGAATGAACGCGGTGAACTGCTAAGGTAATTTATATGGGAATGTTTTACAGCTGTTAAACAATACTAATTGTGGATGCTGTGTGATCTGGGCTTAGCGAGCGCTAAAATGATGTATCTACCTTAAGTATCTAGGTATCTGGGGCTTCACCACAGTAAGATCCAGAATTTACCGTTACTCTAGTGTCACTAGGTGTGGGCGACATGGGCCCTTGTCCACGGCTTCGCGCCCAAAGGACTTATTTATTTATTTGCTTAATGCACACAAAAGTACAGAGGCGGACTTAATGCCTTGGGCATTTTCTGCCATTCAACCTTTGGCCTTATGATTATGGCCTTTGGCTTTTGGCTTCGGGTGTGCGAGGGTTTATTAACAAAGAGGGTTTTGTTTCATAATTTATAGGCTCGCGTTGGACCACTATTTCACTTAGGTAACGGTAAGCGACGATATGGTCGAACACCGGGTTGCGACAGTCGCTGTCTCGTTTTCGAATTTATGAAAGAAAAAGGCCTCGCTGATGCGCCTTCGCCCACGTCTAAATTAGTCCACGCTACGCCTCTGATCACAGGCACTATCTTTGCTTTCGCAGTCCAGTTTGTACACAGAACATCACGTATGCTTACACATATGTTTATGTTCCGGTGGCGCTCTAGATAATCTAGATTCATAATCTAAAATTTATCTTAAAAAATCTGATTGATCAATCGTGATTCCCGCACATGCAAACGTCTTTATGGAAGAGGAATTAAATCGCATTGCTTTTGGCAGTGTCAACTGAAAAGATTCGATGCGCCTCCGTCATGCGTACGGTACGCGTCAGCCCAAACATCGTTCTAAAGACAATAGCGGACAGGTGGGACAGTCCCTTATTGGTGCATTGGGTAGGTACATGCAGGCCTGCATTGCATGCCCGTAAGGCGTATAATACGTAAAAAATTGTTTCCCTTAGTTATAAGTACTAGTACGTAGGTTCTAAGTTGTACCACTAACCAATTAAGAACTGTTTCCGAAATATAAAATGTATATATATTTTTTTTTATAATCCGGTATGTGTGTTAGTTATGAAATCATAATCTTAAATATTTCGATGCGAAATTTAGAACGCTCGTCAGTAGCATTCTTACAGATCGGATTGAGAAATTCATAATCTGAAAAAAAAAAACAGAATATGAATCCAGAGATCCATTTCGTATGTATGAGGCCAGATTACAGATAAAAATATTTATTGGTAAAAATCACAATATGTTACTAAATGAAGTATGTACTACCTAGCTGTGTAAAATTATTTTGCAACAATAAATTCATTACTTAAATTAATAAAATTGAGTTTTAATTAAATTAAAAATAATAAATCTTTCTTAAAACAAGAAATTAATTGGTAATCATTGAAATTAATTGATTAATAATTTCATTCCAGTCAGCCTAAAACATGAGCTTTACCAACCACACGCACGGTGAACAGTGAACGAAAATTGTGGTGAAGCTTGAGCGTGTCATGCCCAGTAAACTTAGCGTAACATTGACATCTACCCTCAATGTTTGCCCATAAATCGAGGCAAAAGCTCAACTTGTTGCCAAAAAGTTGAGGATCCTTGCTAAAGTGAGACGGTATTTCACGATGGAACAGTTGCTCAACCTCAAGGCCTTGGGCGGTAACCGAGTGACTAAAGCAGAACTGTTTGTCGTTTGGCGGCGAGATGGGTAGATGACATTGATATCACAAGGTAAAACCTGGATGAGTGTGGTAGGTACCTACACAAACGTGGAAATCGTAACAAGATAGGGCTATGTTCAGCAGTGGCCGAAGTTGGTCTGTGAATGATGATGAGCAATGTTCTATTCAAGGAGTTCCAGGTCATGGCCTACCTAAGAGCCAAATTTCATCCAAATCTGTTTAGCCGTTTGGGCATGAAAGACCAACAAACATACACACCCATACGTAACTACAAAGTTTTGTACTTTCACTTTAAAAATAGTTATTAGAGCGATAAGTGCGATTAGAATTTTGCAAAAACTCAACAGTGTTATCCGCAAACTTCTGGAAAACAATGCGATAACATATTTCCGAAGAATTTATTTTATAACCCTTATTGCGTACCAATAGGGCTTATTTTTGATCGTGCTTCACGTATCTAAATTGGACAAAACACGCGCATGCGTTACTTGACTTTTCATTCTGTTTCTCTCACATTGTATCTTTGTCTCGCTCGCACACGTCAATCCGCCGTTCTGCCAACATGGCCACGTTAAGCCGTACTTCGACTAAATTATTTAGAAAAATACAGTTTTCACCTGTTATTACGCGTAATTTTAGTAATGTGAGAAGTGATAATTCGCTGAAAAAGGTTTTGACGACCTGTGTGTGCATCGCGGGTGGAAGCGCGGTGTTTTATGCCGTAAATAAGTATGGTAGAAAGAACACAGTCTACGCTCTCAAGGCGAAGGTTAGTCGTATTTTGATCAATTATTCATACATTTCTGCAATTATCGATCCACTATAATGTCTGAGAATGCCTTTTCTTTCATATTTGTTGAGTTATGCCTGGAAAAAGGTTAGTTTATGTCATAATTTTTAATATCCAAGGGAAATCGTCGGGAGGTTGTTTATAAATAGATCTGCCGAAATTTGACGTTTGAGCGAACGTTCCGAAATACGCGGTAACAGGTTTTATGAAACTCGTTTTATTGGCGAAATATTTAATTGAATTTTTATTCATTATTATTGTTTGCATTTAAAACGATTTGAAATATTGCAAAATCATCGTAATTTTATTTTTCTGAGTAGAGCGAGTCCGGTCGTGGTCGGAATATACTGAGCGTACTGTACATACCTGCGTATCTTTGGCATGGCGGAAGGAAAAGAACATCGCTATGGGTCTTTAGACTCGCGGAGACATCACCACTGTTGACATTTACGAAGAAGAAGACTGTAATCATTGTGGTCACAGTAAAGTGTCTTGCGTAGGTACCGATATTATTTCATGATTATGTGAATACTACCATATCTATGCAACATACATACCCAGACGATGCTGTGACAAATTGGACTACTATACATATAATAAACAAATAAATATGAAATGTAAAAATAGGATAAAATAAAAAGTTTCAAATGCTAATCGAGTTGGTTGCGCGATACCCCTGTAAAAACGGGGCGGTCGAGCGGTTGCCCTGTTCGCGACCCCCTAAGGACACCACAGAATTTCTCCTTCTCCTAATGACCTGGAACAGCCTGCCTTCATTAAGTCGACAACATCATACCAAGACGCATATTTTGTCGCCCAGTTCACACCCTTGTAACTACCACAAAACATCGATGATAAATAATCCTAAATTCCTAAGTTTCGATACTAATGGAGTCGATTAATATCAACCTTTGGTGTGAGAACTCGGTAGTCGAGTTTGAAGTTATATTTTTTTAGTTTAAACACGTGTTAAAAGAGTTAATGAATTTCTTGGCTGGTGGTGTTAATAGGACAGGAGAATAATTGCCGTCATCGTTTAGGGGTTCCCGGTTTTAAGTGTTCGTCTCTTTTTTTATAATGAGACAGTGGTTTTAATAATAATGGTAGGTGTGTACAGATTTGAACGAGTTCTTTGGGGGACGGGTTACAGCTGTTGTTATGGGTCCCCGAAACGGTCTGCGATTGAAAATGAGATTATGCCAAATAATGCAAAAACATGTCGTTTACTATTAATTTTGCTGTGACGCCACCGATAAAAGGCAACTGCAGGAGAAAGAAAGAAAGAAAAAGAGTTTATTTACGTCAAACATGACGCATACCACAACAAAATAAGTAACAAAATCGATTAAAAGTAGCACGTAGGTAAGAGGTAGGTTTTAGCCAGTGAAATTCTGACATAAAGTACCTTTCGCTCCAGCCTAGTGCGGAAGATGACATAAGATGATTTACCATCTCCCAAAAAAAACCTACCAAAGTGGAAAAAGTTATTTGATGTTGCTCATAGGTGTAAAAACTTATAGGAAGAATTTCAATAAGTCAAAGTTTACATCCCACATAAGAGATACGTCTCACATGCCTCCAAAGAACAGGAATTTTGATATCAGATCAACTTAGTATTCAAGCGCTTCATTATCTCAATACGCCTTCCTTATAGAACCACATACGATAAAACACCAACTGCCTCACTCAAGACCTAACATCCTTATTGAGGATAACGACAAATCGCAATACATTTACTTACAGTCACGTTTGTCCAAACAGTTAGATTCTGACAAATTGATATCTTACGGCTTCTTATGGCTCTAAAGTAGGGATGTAATGGTACTGGTTATATCGGAACCGTAATTCGGAACCAGAGTTTTTAAAGGTTTTCCGGAATTGTTACCGGAATCGGAGGTGGAGGCAGAAGCATCAAATGAAATAGAAACTCGGTTAAGTATAAGGCCTACTGTCCAAAGCCGCGTAGCTTCATAGTTCGTCATTATACAATTGCCAAAACGGATGTTGAGCGCTCGGCGTCAGGGTGGGGATCGCTTTGCCCGTTCCATACATTGGCTAGCCAATCGTCTTCGTTGTTAGATACATACAGCAACGCAGGGTACGAATCAGGACTCAGAAGTGACGTCTATGACGCGATGGCGCGGCGAGCCAATCACTGACACTCCCTGCCCCCGCGTCTCACTTCGCACCACTAAAGAGACCGAATATTTGACTTCTGCGCAACCGCTCATGATCCGTGACGGCAATTGTACTCTTGCTGTACGCCAGACCGTACATACAAAGCGGCAACGAACGACACGACGGCACGACGTTTCTACTCCGTTGACAGAGTTTTGTATGTAAACTGCGAGCAGGCGCACACCAAGCGCCACCTTACGATGACAAATACGCGTCTACGAAGCTACGCGTCCGTGTACAGTTGGCCATAACGAAGAGTGAATTCACAACATTCCAAATACGAAACAAAATAAAAAGTGACAGAGTAATCGACAGACTGGATAGAAGGCACGGGAGGAGGGAGATTCGCAAGACAAACATAACATTGTTTGCACCCTCGATATAAGTTCCGATTAAAATTTATCGGAATCGAAGGTGCAGAATCAATCGAAAGATCCGAACTTTCGAAATTAGAATCGAACCTCCGCGCCACATGATCACATCTCCAGAATCTGAATCGATCTTTGCTCTAAAGATATGTTTGATGGGTCTACGACCGAAAAATTTCCTTAACAATTTTGTTGTAAACATTTATATGTGGAGAATATTGAAATACTCGTAGGTACTTGATCTGTAGTCGTCTTATCTATTTATAATATATTGTACTAGAGATTTCTGTTGGGGTATGTTTATGATTATTTTATGTACGGACAAGAAAAGAGGTTAGTGCTTTAAGGTTGTGGTGGGTGTAGTGTTTGTATTAGGAGTATCTATACTTAAATATAGATATACGCTATCTCGGGCGAGCGACGCTTATGTCAGCCACGGAGTTACGACTGCGCTGTGAGCGAGAGTACACGTGCGCGTGCGCTTGCGAGCGAGCCAGTGTTTGTACGAGAACATTACAATGGACAGAGGTCCTACATTTGGCGACGAGTAAAAAGGTATGTTCAGTATTTTATAATTATATAAATCAAAAGAAGGAAAGGAAAGTACCTACATTTTATGACTGGTAGCAACAATACTCGTAACGTTTTCTTAAGGGGATGCATCCCATGCATTTTCACTGTTTTTCGTACAACCGCTTAAGAGCGGTCAAATCTAATAAAAACAAATTCAAATCAAATCCAGTTAAGACCTCTGAAAATCTGCTATTTTGCATGGGCTTTGACACTTCATAATTTGCTCACAAGTGAAAAGTAAAAAAAGAAATACAACATAAAGGCCTAGCAAATTTTATCAAGATTCTAAATGGTGACAATGTTTTTCAAAACTTTTAAGGAAAAAAAAAAACACGCATTTGCTGGAACAAGTTTTGTGGAATTTTCGAGTAAATCACGGAATTACTATTACAGAGTATTCAGGTATTATCACGTTGCCTTTTCGTCAAGCATCGCGCTGGATTGCGTTTGATGAAGCAACAGGCTTTTAAACCATGCTCGATGTTTGCGATGGGTGAGTGGAAAAGCAGCTTCTTAGATATCAACCTACATAATATACGCCTTTCAACTTTGTAGGTACGAGTACATACCTACGGTTATTTTTCTATAATCCACAACGTTTTGTTTTGTATACCTTCGTGAAGACGTTATGTTGTTTGAGATATGTAGCTACATTGTAGCGGATGTACACTGTACGTATGGTCCGTTTCTGGGCTTGGAAATATAAAACAACGTGATGGCAAAATAAATATGGTGTACAAAGTTGCAATAGTGGTTGCGTTGTGGAGCACGTAGAACAAGGAAACATATTCTTCACTGCTTGAATAATTAACTGATATAATTTGAATTCTGATATTTGTACTTGTAATGGACGGGCCTGTTGGTCGTGGGTTCGATCCCCGCCTCGTTGGCGAATGTTTGTGTGATGGACGCGAAGTGTGTGTGATTCACCTCCAAGGTGAATGGGTGTGTTTGTCGATCGTCTGGTGCCCATGACACGAGCTCTGCTTGGCTTGGGACTGGATGGCGTTGTGTGAAAAAAAAGTCCTTTGTGGTTTTAAGATCTCCATTAAATTGGAAACATTTGCGATCTTAAAACATCCATTAAATTGGATTTTTTGTGGTTTTAAGATCTCCATTAAATTGGAAATACTTGCGATCTTAAAACATCCATTAAATTGGAACTTTTGTGATTTAAAGATCTCCATTAAATTGGAAATTACTGTGATCTTTAAATATCCATTAAATTGGAACTTTCGTGGGTTTAAGATCTCCATTAAATTGGAAATACTGCGATCTAAAACCATCCATTAAATTGGAACTTTTGTGATTTAAAGATCTCCATTAAATTGGAAATTACTGTGATCTTTAAATATCCATTAAATTGGAACTTTCGTGGGTTTAAGATCTCCATTAAATTGGAAATACTGCGATCTAAAACCATCCATTAAATTGGAACTTTTGTGATTTGAAGATCTCCATTAAATTGGAAATTACTGTGATCTTTAAATATCCATTAAATTGGAACTTTCGTGGGTTTAAGATCTCCATTAAATTGGAAATACTGCGATCTAAAACCATCCATTAAATTGGAACTTTTGTGATTTAAAGATCTCCATTCAATTGGAAATATTTTGCTCGCGAGAATTAAATGTTCATGTTCTCCTGTATACTATACACTTGTCATTGACAGCAGGGTACAGTTTAGAAATGACTTTTCAAGTTGCCACAATAGACCTCCTGAAGTCGATTTATCATCAATTTGCTAACGCCCGAAATTCTCCATTTGGGCAATAAGTTAGACCGTGAGGTATTGTTGTAAGGACTCAGTTCAGCTAGTATGATAAAGAAAGAAAGAAAGAAAGAAAAGAAAGAAAAACAGTTTATTTACGCGTTAAAGACGCAATCTTAAAATTAGGTAACATAACAAAACATCAATAATAATTAATAGGGAGGATATGCGTCTCCTCCGCGCAAAACGGCCGAACGCTCAGCATAAAGCTGCGGGCTCACGCATAATGCGTTGAGCTCACAGCGCTGGTTTTCAGCGTGGGCCGGTCGCTGTGTCGTAAAGACGCTGGAACGGTGCAGTAAATAAACGTAACTAAAAATAAGTATAGAAAACTAATAAATATAAATAAAATAAATAGATAAGGTGACAAATACAATTTTATAAAGTTTTATAAAGTGGCAACACCACGATGCACCCATAGCTCAATTTGTTTTAATAATCTGTGGTAATTTCATACACTATGGCAAAAACACGAATACGTGATTGGACGAATTGGACGCGACCGTGATGCTGTTGACGTCAAAAATGATCGCGATACATAAAAAAAAAAATTGCCAATTTTCACGACGTAAGCAATTGTAATTTCAACTATCGTCGCGCGTTGGCAGATCTAATAGATACTGTTACGATTTCTTTTATGACAGTGCTTATTTCTCCGTAGATAATTTTGACATTGTTGACATTGACGTATCCCTGGAATATTAATCTGCGATTATTTCTGCGTTAAATCGAAATTGAACTATTTTATTATCGGTATGCTACAAACGCGTGTCACATAAAGTGACCTTATCCGTTTAATTAACTCATCTTTGTAAAAGACGACCATAGCGGTCTAGCGCGGAACAATAAAAATAATGCGTGAGCGGGTAGATAGATAGATAAATCCTTTGATAGATAAATCCTTTATTGGCTACAGCACAAAACATGCACCAAAATACATAAAGCACACAGATTATAAAAAACTAAGCACATAGACAACAACAAAAGAAAGAAAAAAAAAAATAATAACACATGTGGGTACAAAGAAAAAAAAAAGAGAAATAGCAATATAGACCCATAGTGCGGTGTGCATGTCGCGCTGCACCAATGGGAGTCTAGCTCAGCATGTGTCAGGCATAAGTACCTGACGCTGATATTATGCTGGATCCTTGTGGTGATATTCGGACGCTCAGATGGTTTTGAGTGAAATGTAGATAAATACATAAAGTTAATAGGCATAAAATAATAAGCAAAGTGAATAATTAAAAAATAATGTAATGTACATAGATATCGATATCCATGGTAATGTACGAGTAGTTCAGTGTTATTTAGGTAGCTTAAGGTAGTTGTTAGTTAGGCAGGAGTAGTCGGCTAGGTAGGAAATCATAATATTTATATTTTATTGGACTACCATAATATTCATTAGAAACATTTATACGACAAAACAATATTTGCCGAATCAGCTGGTTTTCTATACTATTCTCGCGTTCAGAAGAAACTAGTCTTTGGGCTACGGTTTCTTTGGGTGTCTTTTGGTAAAATTATAAAGGGAATAAAATTAGTGTGCTGGTAGTTCAAAGTTGCTCGTTTTAAATGAAATTAAAAGTTGATACGAAACTAAGTAAACAATCTATTTCAAATTGTCATGATTTTTAGATATTGATATGTCGGAAAACAAACTAAAAAATTGTCTTACTAAAATGATTTTTTTTAGAATTTAAAATAGTAACTAAAAAAGTTGAAGGAGTAAATTAAATGTACCCTCAGTTTTAGTTACAAGCTGTGATTGTTACTGATATCAAATAAAATTTAATGTTGTGGTCCGTAGTAAATAACTGATATCACTGACTTAAACTATGATCTGTAAAAGAGTAAATAGAAGATTCAACGTTCAGAGCAATTTGCAATAATATTGTCAGGTTGACCGAGCGATGTATTGTGTTGGTAATCTTACTAAAACAGGCTAGAGTTTATAGCCAACTGGAATAATATTAAATTATTGATTAGCCGTTTATTTTGAAAACAAATTGATGCCACTGAGTCAAAATGATTATGTTCGAACAGAGTACAGGTGAATATAGTTGGCATGACTAGGCATTTGGTAATGATTCGCTGATAAACTATTAAGAGAGACGTCGGGAGACTTAATGTAGTTTTAAAAAATCGTTGTCTACAGCCGGATTTTCGTTAGATTTGGAAAAGTGGAAAAAAAGGGTTGTTTTGATAATGCAACTCGTGTTGCTAGGATATGAAATAAAGTCAAGTGGTGAAGTTAGAAGAAATAGGACCTATTAGCAGAAAACAGATAACGTACATTCGACTCTGCCCCTACTTTTTATCGTAGCTCAGTTAGAACAGTTTATAGGTCTAGTAGCTTACTCCTGGTGGTTTTTACCTAAGTTTTCTCGAGTATGGGGCCGTTCTAAAGACGATTTGACGTGTGGTAAAGTTTATTTTTTGGCAACTGCGCCACAAAAATTGAATAAGAAATAATTTAATTTTTATGAAAGAGTCGGGTTTTATGATTTAACCTTTCGATCGTGTCAATTGGAGGCACAGTGGAGGGACGGTGAGTGCGCGGGCGCCGGCGTTTGCTTGGGATTTAATGAATTGAGACTCGCAAGTACCTAGTCGTAGAATTTCATACTGATACCAGTTAGCGGGCTACCTCAAACGGGTGAAACCATAAGATATGACTGGACCCTAAGCGTACGTCCTGTAGTAGTGCCATACGTGACTTCTTATCGCGAAACTGTATCTCATTGCGTGATCGTAAAGTTAATTTACCGTCAGTTGGAAGTTGGTCAGAAGGTAAAGCTAAAAATAACTCTCTGGTAATTGGTAACGACACTGAAACATTGAAGGTTTTGATTAAAATTACTGGTAGTCTCATCTAAATAATTTAGAGTTCTGTGATTCAAGTAACATTGTCTAACACTTTCATCGCGACGGGACAAACCCGTGTGAATGAGGAGGACTAATATGAGATATTCGTGTTAGAACCAATGCTAATAGCGATTGTAGAGACCAGGGACCATTTGTGGTAGGGTCCATTAGGCGAAGTCCAACTCACGATTGGCTGTACAGTTACAGACACTTAACCAAACGACGAACACTGGTGCTCCTTTGGAACTCTCGATAGGCAAGACTTCGTTTTCTCTGCCGTTGATGTCAAAAGAGGATGTAGAACCCCGAGGTTAATTTAAGTGCCATGATACATGATGCGTTACGCAATATAGAGTACGTAGTAACTTAAAAAAAAAAGTGTAGGTTTAATCAGGATAAGAAAAAAATTTTTTTTTTTTCTTCAATCTGAGACTTCCTAATGATTATAAACGGGCAGAGCAAGTAAACTAAGCTAGATCCATTTAAAGATTTGTTTAAAATAACGGAGATGAGAATTAAGGATCAGCTGTTGATCAAAAGTTTAAATCGATGTGGAAGGATATTTCTTTACTGTACCTTTGCTTCGAATTTTTTATAGTTTCTTTTTAATCTCAAATAAATATTTTTGAACATGAAAGGGATGTAGTGTTTGTATTAGGAGTATCTATACTTAAATATAGATATACGCTATCTCGGGCGAGCGACGCTTATGTCAGCCACGGAGTTACGACTGCGCTGTGAGCGAGAGTACACGTGCGCGTGCGCTTGCGAGCGAGCCAGTGTTTGTACGAGAACATTACAATGGACAGAGGTCCTACAGTGGGTAGTTTGATAGCGTATGACAATATCTCCAGTATGTTGCTTATTCTCTGTTGACAAAGTCGAAGTCTTAGGCCCCTCGCCCACGGCGAGCTTTTGTAGCGCTGTTGTAGCGCTTTTGCATCGATACAGTCGCGATGCTGTAGCTAGTTGGCATTTTTTCTACAGTGCTTGCAAATGCGACTAACGCGCGTTAGTTGAAGACGCGCGTCGCTACCAAAAGTTGTTGTGGGCGAGGAGCCTTTTAAAGGGTTCATACAGATAAAAACAGGGGGTTTTAGTGAAACCCACCTGAGGTCTTCATTTGCCCTTTACGTTCCAAGACCATGTTAACTCTTTATAAAAAGGCCATGACTGGGTCCCTTTTTTTTTCGATGTGAAAAATCATGTTATTACTACCCCCGCTCTTGGGCGGAGCGGGAGATAGTGTCAAACTCTTACTGACTAAAAAACCCATCTCGTTCCTTCAAGCCTTCATACCGGGGCTCGAGCGCCCTTTCGGATAACCCTGGCCCCAGTAGGCTTCGACCCGGCTGGGCCCCTGCTGTTGCTGACAACTCCTTGAGGCGCGCGGGAACAGCGCGCGCCGTCGACGACTTGGGCATGACTGGGCCCTACGGTTTTCTTACGAGCCGTCGCCGCCGACTCAGGCTCGGTCCTTGCTGTCAGGTGCGCAAGGAACAGCATGCGCCAGACTGCCGGACGGCGAGCTAACCTTACTCGTCGTCACCGTGCAATGGAATGAAAAAATAAATAGAAGGATAAAAAGTTTACCATGCACTTCAATAAAACTAGAACAACTGAATGGGCTTATAAGTGACAATGAAGCACATACCTAAAACGTTAGTCATGTAAATGTATGATAACCTAGATAAGAGACCTAAGCTTTTACAAATATAATTTAGAAAGCCCAGATAATTCAGGCTTTGAAACGCCCGCCCTGAGTCACAAAATAGATAGGTACAGAAGTCAATTTCATGTATATACTTCACTTTTTAGGGTTCCGTAGCCAAATGGCAAAAAACGGAACCCTTATAGAAAAAAAAAGCAATAAATTTTGGGGGTCCCCCTCTATACTTAGAACTGAAACTCAAAAATTTTTTTCATCAACCTTGTACGTGTAGGGTATCTATCGATAGGTCTTCAAAAATGATATCAAGGTTTCTAATATTTTTTTTTTCTAAACTGTGTAGTTTGCGCGAGAAACACTTCCAAAGTGGTAAAATGTACGCACCCCCCCCCCTCTAACTTCTAAAATAAGAGAATAATAAAACTAAAAAAAATATATGATGTACATTACCATAAAAACTGCCAACGAAAATTGGTTTGAACGAGATCTAGTAAGTAGTTTTTTTTAACACGTCATAAATCTAAAAAAATACACTATTATTAAAATATCGATCAAAGTTACAACGATTTACAAGAACTTTTATATTATGTTACTTGCTGCTACGGAACCGTTCATGGGCGAGTCCGACTCGCACTTGGCCGGTTTTTTACCTACGCTAGGCGATCGCGCTAGGGCCAGCGCGTTGCGCCGAACTGTACGAGTGAGACCGGGCGATTGAGCTGAGATATCGTGTTCGTGAGCAGTGTCTATGTGTGCGTTGTTCGAGCGCGCTTTGTATGCAGATTGTCTTCTGTACCTATCTATTTTGTGCCTGAGTCCACTTAGCCTACATATGAGGAGGGTAACGTTATAAACACTAGGAAAGATAATACCATAATGTACGTTGCGATGTTGGTAAGCCGATTAGCCATCGTGTGATGTATAGGAACCTAGGACCTGCGAGGTGAGTGTAACCTCTTTACCTTGTTCACACTGATATGAAAATACGCTATAAAGTTATCGTGTAAACTAGGAAAATGGGTATGGGTGACTTAGGCTTCGTTCACGCCAAACGTTTTGTCCGCCGCGACTGTGAATATCACAGAAAATATGAAAGGAAATTACTTTGCGATTTGTATTACAACGAGTGTCGCCGCTTGTCTCACACCCTTTAACTCCACTACAGGCAACAAACCAATACGAACACGCATTACGCATCTAACCGACCACGCACACTTAGATCGCAAGTCTGCTATTGGTAGTTGAACTATGAGCATTGTCCTACTTTGTGGCACGCCTGCCCTTCCTCTTATGCTCACTATCAGCCCCAACGTGGACTCAATCTGCAGTGTGCGTTTACACCAAACTGAATATGTTACTTGGGTGAACAGAAGAGTAGGCTTGCTACGCGTAGTATAATAATCGTATAGTCGGTTTGGTGTGAAGTGAGTGTGAACAAGAAGTTACTATTGGAATAGCGATAAACTGGTAACGCGCGCTCACAGTCAGCGGCCGAAAATTCGTTTTGTGTGAACAATGCCTTAGAATTGAACATGATGTTGAAACGTATGATGAAACCGAACATCTTATTACAGTATAATATAATAATATAATATAATAATATTCCACAACTATCACACAACGCCGTCTAGTCTCAAGCTAAGCAGAGGTTGTGTTATGACTACTAGACAACTGATAAACATACTTATATATTTCTAAATACATACATATATAGATAAATTACACCCAGACACAGAACAAATGATCATGCTCATCACACAAACATTTGTCCTGGGTGGGAATCGAGCCCACGACCTCCGGCATAGCATTCAGGGCCACTAACCACTACACCAACAGGCCAGTCGAATCACAAGTAACATCTTGGGTGAACAAAAGAGTAGGCTTGCTACGCGTTGTATAATAATCGTATAGTCGGTTCGGTGTAAACAAGAAGTTACTATTGGAATAGCGATAAACTGAGTAACGCGCGCTCACAGTCAGCGGCCGAAAATACGTTTGGTGTGAACAATGCCTTAGAATTGTACATGATGTTAGAATTAAACTTACCATACAGCTGCAGAAGTTCGTTTATTCCCATCGGCCACCCCTTTAACGTATGATGAAACCGAAAATCTTATTACAGTCGTCTCATAAAGACAGTAACTGTTTATTGAATCCACTACATGAAACATAATCGGCTTTGTTATAATGTTCCTAATGCTGGGACTCAGGCCTCCTTTCTAGGAGAGGCAATGGGCCGTAATCCACCACGCGGTCCTAGTGCGGATTGGTGGATGTCACACGTCTTCCAATTTTTAGTTCTAAGCCATGCCGTTTTCCTCACGATGTTTTCCTTCACCGTTTTTGAGAGCAGTGGTGATGAAATAAATTACACAAGAATTAAATTATTAAAGAATTTAATTACAATGAAATAAAAGAAAATACACAAAAAAATATAGTTACCGGCACGGATGTTGAGCGCTCGGCGTCAGAGTGGGGATCGCTTTGCGCATTCCATACATTGGCGAGCCAATCGTCGTCGTTGTTAAATACATGCAGCAAGCGTAGGGAACGAATCAGGAGTGACGTCTATGACGCGATGGCGCGACGAGCCAATCACTGACATTCCCCGCTCCGCGTCTTACGTTGTACCACTAAAGAGACCGAATATTTGACTTCTGCGCGACTTGAAGCCAGCGCTCAAGATCCGTGCCGATAACCATACTTTTTAAACCCGGCCAGGCGCGCCGGGTTTAAAGTTTTGAACTCGCGACCTACAACTCGTAGGTTGGGGCAGTTACCACCTGGCTACTAGCTTACATAATCCTAATAATAATGTCATAACCGATTTTAATGTATTGTAGTGCAGATTAAATTATGATAAGCGCCTACTAGCAATGTCGTCGGTTATAATTTGATTATTTCTGGAGGAATATTTGCTCTTAAAACACTGATTCTTGGCCTATGTAGGAGGCATTCTAGTTTATAACGGTGTAACTATAATACTTACTTAAATCTGTAACTGTGTACTAATTTATTTAAATTGTAAAAGTACGAATAAATGAATTATTATTAATTTGACCTAAGCTGTTTTTGTTCCTACTGGTTTTTAAATCTGTATAATTTAGTTACGTTCATGAGTTATAGCCTGGTGACAGACTGACGGACAATGGAGTCTTACTAATAGGGACCCGTTTTTGTTCTTTGGATACGGAACCCTTTTTTTTATGGTGGTGGTGTGAAAAATCATGCATTGACATCCTCCGCCCTTGGGCGGAGCGGGAGATAGTGTCAGACTCTTACTGACTAAAAGACCCACCCCGTTCCTTCCAGCCTTCATACCGGGGCTCGACCGCCCTTTCGCATAACCCTGGCCCCAGTAGGCTTCGACCCGGCTGGGTCCCTGCTGTTGCTGACAACTCCTTGAGGCGCGCGGGAACAGTGCGCGCCGTCGACGACTTGGGCTTGGTCCGGACAGTTACCGGGCGGCCGGACAGCGAGCTATTTGGATACGGAACCCTAAAAAATTAGTACCCTTACCCTCTGGTCAGAGCTAGTCTAGTACATATATTATATCAAAGCTCATAAAAAAATCAAGTTCAATTCGCCACTAGCAATCGATACTCCATTTAACAATGAATGACATATATTAAACAAAGGCCATATTAATCGGATCAATCT
The DNA here is from genome assembly GCA_929112965.1 of Mythimna albipuncta. Lineage (NCBI taxonomy): Eukaryota > Metazoa > Arthropoda > Insecta > Lepidoptera > Noctuidae > Mythimna > Mythimna albipuncta. The sequence continues at coordinate 16,314,392 of OV815979.1, read as the reverse complement.
ACAGAACACAGAAGTTCCACTGCGGACACTCCTAGCGACGGCATCATAAGAATTTGTCAAAAAAACCAAGCGTGTCAATACTATCAATTAAGTTAGCGGTAGCATTTAGACATCATCAATGTTTAATGAAATTAGATATATTTATATTGTATAATATTTGTTAGTCTATAATGTCTTTTGCTGTGCCCAACAGGGTCCACAATTGTGTCCATTAAATTTTCACTTACCACCTAAGCATGTACATTGTGGAATGCAATAAAAAATTGAGTATTGAGTATTGAGTATCATTCAATGATGGGCTGCGGAAGTTTTTACGGGTTTGTTTTTTTTTGTCGTTAGGCTCCCGCTTGACCGCTATCTCACCTGATGGAAAGCGACAATGTGGTCTATAAAACACACTTACCTAGAAGTTAATTTTTAACTCTACGTTAAAGAAAAATTTGAAAGGGTTTCCGCGGCCCTGGAACGTAAGGTTCAACTGAAGGAAGACAAAGAGAGAAAAAAGAAAGAGAAAAAGAAGAAAGAGAGCAGAGTGAGTATTAGTCAGCGAAAGTCTAAAATTTTTGTCCCTCCACTGAAATCGGACGGAATAATTTGACTTTTCACTGACGAAAAATCAGAAGCTGCTTAGGTTAAGGAGAAAAATTTTACTTGCCAAGTTTTCGAATTTATTTGTGATGTTTTCAGTTTATTTTAATGTGTTTAACTTATTAAATTCAGTTGTGTATTTACTGAATTTTAAAAAGTATTCTACGTCCTACTCGAGGACTTCTACCTATGTTCTTGCACCAGTGTTGGTCGAAATCTACACTAATATAATAAAGACGTAAAGTTTGTTTTTTTGTTTGTAGAAGATAATCTCTGAAAGTACTGGTCCGATTGCTAAAATTTTTTCACCGACATAAAGCTGTTTTATTTCTGAGTGACATAGTTTATATTTTATGTAAGTACGCAGGCGAACCCGCGGGCAAAAGCTAGTCCGTTATAAAATAAGAAATAAAAATTCTGTAAATAAACATTTTCATTTATTCCATGCTACATTACACAACGACACAGCACATTTATTAAAAAAAAAATACAAATTTAATTTAAATAGACAATTGATTCAATTCGAAAAAAATGTAGGTCATAATTATAATTAGGTATTTTATTTATTATTCATAGGTTCATTCTAATATTATTAGGAAAGACGGCATCTCGAGCCGCGTCGACGCAATTCCAAGCTCTGTGAATCATTGTTCGCGCTTCGCAGTTCAACTCATGCGCAGGACGATCCATATCGCAATGATCGACTGGTTGTGATGACTTTTTAGTTTATAATACATTGCTGGAGTCCATTGCAGCGTTGGTAATTGGACAATTAATTGTTGAAGGACGCTTATTATTGGTTTATACTGGGCTTGGTGGTCGTCTGTCAAATAATAATAATAATAATAATAATAATAATAATAAATTTATTGCAAATAACGTTTACAAAAACGGTTTAATAAACATGATGTCTGTTTTTTTTCTGAAAGAGTACATCGTTTCTTATTGTCATAGTAGCTTAGTACATTAAATATGGCCTATGTCGCTCAAGAATAAAACAGCTTTTTATCGGTGAAAAAACTTTAGCAATCAGACCAATAGGTAGTTTGTTTGTTTGTATTTTTTTTCTGTAAAGAAGTTCTAGGTAGCCATATACTTAAGGTGTACTTGACAGGATTGCCTGTACAGTTGAGTTTTAAAGGTAAACCGGAGCGTGTATGTTGCACAACTGTGTAGGTTGCCAGGTTGCCACACCTGTACAGGCACCAGAAAAAATATGAATTTTGATATTTTTTGCCCTTGGGTATACCTGCACAGTTTAACTATACAGGCAAAATTGAGCGTTGACTGCGAAAGGTAAACCGATTAGCATCTGCTGCCGGGCCATGGGTTCAATTGAGAGTTTGTATAGGTAGATTTACCTTTACATGTATGTCCTCTACTCAGCTCAAGCTATCCGACAGGTGTAACTACAGACAAAACTGTCAGGTATACCCTAATGTGCTACATTTAGCCTTTTTTTTATGGTGAGAAAAATCATGCATTGACATCCCCCGCCCTTGGGCGGAGCGGGAGATAGTGTCAGACTCTTACTGACTAAAAGACCCACCCCGTTCCTTCTAGCCTTCATACCGGGGCTCGAGCGCCCTTTCGGATAACCCTGGCCCCAGTAGGCTTCGACCCGGCTGGGTCCCTGCTGTTGCTGACAACTCCTTGAGGCGCGCGGGAACAGTGCGCGCCGTCGACGACTTGGGCTTGGTCCGGTCAGTTACCGGACGACCGGACAGTGAGCTACCCATTGCTCACTGTCCGCAAGCCCGCGTCTACCTTGGCCGGAAATCGGGATCAGAATCCCGGCCACGGCGGCGGCGATAACGCCGTTGCCTGATGCGTTCGGCCTCCTCCTTTGCGAGCATTACTGCTTCGCAGAAGTCGGCGACCGCCTGCCACTCCTCCTCGCTCCGGACCATGGCCTCAACCAGGGCCCGGCGCGAGAGGTCTCCGCTGCTACATTTACCCTCATGTCCGACGAATGTGGCAGGTTGGAGCGAGATGCAGTGTCACTTTCGTTCCTTTAGTTGGCCTTTGCGTAACAGAGCTGCAGTGACTCCTTCGAACGATTTCGTAGGCCATGTCCTTCTGCTTCTCTGTAAAATAAAAATTATCTCTATTATATAAAATAAAACTGACTGACGTTGATAGGTCATCAACGCACATACGAAACTACAGAGCCTACGAGCGTGAAATTTTACACAAGATTTCACACATAGGCAAGCGCCATGGTCACACCTACCGAGTAAACGGGCGAGACAGTGCCCTCGGCCGAGTACTCGGTACGTGTAAACACACCGCCCAGTGCTCGGCCGAGCGCTCATCTCTACAACTCGCTCACATCACTGTCTCAGCCGAACGACATTTTACTGTGTCGCCCTTTTACTCGGTACGTGTGATCAAGCCGGATTTTTCAGATTCACTCCCTAAGAGGAAAAAGCGGGGTTCTAAAATGTGTATGGAGAAACCTATTTTCACGCGGGCGAAGCCGTTGGCAGAAGCTAGTATAAAATAAAAAGAGAAACTGACTGACTGACATATCATAGCACAGCCGAAACTACAGAGCCTACGAGCATGAAATTATGATGACATAGGTAAGCACTAAGAGAGGATTTTCCAAATTCACCCCATGGAAGGGGTCCAAGGTGTATATGGAGAAAACTATTTTCACGCGGACGAAGCCATTGGCAGAAGCTAGTTAAATAATAAATCTATAGATACTGTATGTAGGAATTCCCTGCCGGAGTCTGTTTCCTGATAGCTGCAACCTAGGGGTCTTTAAGTCAAGAGTGAATAGATTGCTTCTAGGCAAGTGTGCTCCAGCGTCGTCGACCACATCATCGCTTACCATCATGTGAGATAGTGGTCAAACGCAAGCCTATCAATAATAATAATAAAAAATGTCCAAATACTTATATCGATGAACGGCGCCATCTTTATTCGCAAATCCTATCATTATCTCTGCGCATGCGCAAGTATTGCTGCGATGTAGAGTATAATTACCGTCGATAAACGCTTTATCATGTCTATTAAGAGGAAGTGTGTCAATTTGAGGGTTTTTAAAATAAATCTTTAAAAGATTTATGCTTTTGTTGTCTGCTGCAGACCACACAATGGGCTTACTTGACACAGTTTGATATTTGAATATATCAATGGTTTAAAGTCACTCAGCACCATTGGCGTTAATATTATATTACTCGTATTTTAAAATTTATCAATTTGGCACAAGTTTTACGTAATAACCTTCTCTTTTGGAAAGGTCAGTAAGTTTCAGGCGAAATGTCATCATAAATTCAGCCGAAAGACGTCCACTGTTGGACATAGTCCTGTTCCAAGTGTCGCCATAACGACCGATCCTAAACCGAAATGTATTAATTAATTAATAATATAATAATACTCCTGGTTTTACAACGCAAAGTGGTTCTAGTCAGTAAAAGTCTGATACGCCCTCCTGTTCCACGCAGAGTAGAAGTCATTGGATAACTTCCCACCTTAAAAAAAACTTCCCAAATTAGAGTATTAGCACCTTCCGATACCAAAAGAACAGCCTCTAAAGTCGACAAATCCGGTCCCATCACTAAAGCAAAGTAATAAGAGCTGTGTGGTTTAAGCAAATCCCTTGCATCGTTGCCGCTTCTCAATATCCACTCATACGCACCTCGTAATGTGACAGGCGTGGCTTAAATACTACGTTTATTTCATCTTATTGGTACTTAATGACCGACCGCCATTCGAGAACGACTTTTTGAATGTATTTTTGGAAGATTTTGCGGTAACATTAATTACTTTGACATTTATTTGAATCAAAAATCAATTTGCCCTGTGGGTTACAGCCTAAATTGGCGTATAATCTGCACTAAATCATAAAGGATAAGCTGCGGTCTTTCCTTCCGATTATAATTTGAGTTATTATTCAAGGCAAGAGTGAATAGACTCATAAACTAGTGCGCCTCACCATTAGAGATTGCTATGCTCGCAAAGGAGGAGGTCGAACGCATCAGGCAACGGCGTTATCGCCGCCGCCGCCGCCGCCGGGATTCTGATCCTGATTTCCGGCCACCGTAGGCGCGGGCTTGCGGACAGTGAGCAATGGGTAGCTCGCTGTCCGGCCGTCCGGTAACTGACCGGACCAAGCCCAAGTTGTCGACGGCGCGCACTGTTCCCGCGCGCCTCAAGGAGTTGTCAGCAACAGCAGGGACCCAGCCGGGTCGAAACCTACTGGGGCCAGGGTTATCCGAAAGGGCGCTCGAGCCCCGAAGGAACGGGGTGGGTCTTTTAGTCTGACACTATCTCCCGCTCCTCCCAAGAGCGGGGGTTGTCATTGGATGATTTTTTCCCATCATAAAAAAAATCAGAGACTGCTGGAACTCTGAAACTCATGCAACGATTTTGAAAAGTCTCAGCTGCGCTAGTTATGAGTCCTGACTTAAGTTTCTGATTCCACAAGATGGGTCGGAGGGCGTCCACAGTGCGCCGCCATCCCGTTCGGTCTTGAGCTACGCGTTTCATTTCTCTCCAGGTCTTCCCTATGTTCTTCGTCTCGGCGATGACCGTTCGACGCCAGGTCTGCTTAGGACGACCTCCTTTACGCTTTCCTTGAGGATTCCGGTCTAGGGCTTACCGTGGTATTTCAAGATCCCTTCGGAGCGTCTGGCCGATCCAGTTCTAGTCCTGAGTGCTATAGGTTATTTTTCTTCTTTCACGAGGGTAAAGCCGCTGGCAGAAGTTATATACTATATCGATATTGTTGTTTTTAGGGTTCCGTACCTCAAAAGGAAAAACGGAACCCTTATTGGATCACTTTGTTGTCCGTCCGTCCGTCTGTGTGTTTGTCAAGAGCCTTTATCTCGAGAACGCGTGGTGGTATGGAGTTGAAATTAAAACTTAGGTCTTTGGACTTTTGAAGCTGTAAGAAAATCAAACTTGTAACTAAAAAAATGTACATTTGGACAGTCTCGAAGAAATCAAAATTCAAAGGGTAATCCTGTTGACCCAGAATCCTGAAATTTGACACAAAGCAAGGTCTTATAGCACAAGTATAACAGTAAATCTGAAAACAGTAAATTTGTTGTTACCCAGGTACGTCACAAAAAAAAAAACTTTTTTGATTTAGAAAAAATCTTCGAAACTCCATTTTGAATTGCAGTTTGCTCAGAACCCTCAGTGCGCGAATCCGACTCGCACTTTGCCTCACACTAGGAGTTACTCCTGTATAGTATTTTCCTTACAGCACTCAACAAAAATTGCAATTCTGATGCTCCTTTCTCGGTAAAGACGCCTTTAAATAACCATAACTTTCCCATCAGAGTGTAACCCTGATGCATTTAACAATAGGTTTCCTGATAACTTTTAATAATAAGATTTGTCGTAGGTGCTATGTGTGAACAGGAAAGTCTGGTAGTAATATGATTTGTCACTCTAATAAATAATTCAGTTCGAATGCTCCTGCGGTGACCTAACCCAGATCACGCTGATCGGCGTACAAATTGATTGAATGGACTAAAACAATGCTATGACATGGAGAACACAAAGTAGATGAGGACAGAAGGTTGAAAGATTTAAGAATAGAGGTGAGTGGGTATAAGTGTAGGGAAGATAAAAGGAAACGATGGATGGACTGTGACAAGACCCGTTATATTATAGTTATGATAATAATCTTTCGAATTCGAAATCAAATTCTATAGGGCGACTGGTAATTAGTGACCGATAATTATACACGTGATTGCACTCATGATTACAGACGACTTTTCCAAAGAAACTTTTTTTATACTCATTATTTAACTTATATTATTTAACCGGAACATGTAGGTACCTACTCTGATTACATACACTGGTTTGAAGCGGCGCGGGTGCACTATCGCTATTGTAGGATAAGGTACATGGGACAATGGTATTACGCGGCTAACAGCTGAGAGGTCCGATGCGTTGCTCTGCGAATAAAATATTTGTATGGCCCATAGTTGTTCTCTCTCTCAGGACATAAAAACCACGGGTATAACAACGGCTAGTAGTTTAGATTATTCCTTCTCTATAAAGATCTTTCTTCGTTAAATTTCGATTTAATGTCTTTTGCGGCACTAATTCATTTCATTGGGTCATTTAAGTTGACCTTCTGTGCTTACTTTTCTGTGATGATACTATGACACTATGAAACACCGGCGCCGTTTCATGATTCACGGTCGAAAGAACAAGGTCCTGCAGGATTTCCTATTGAAACAAAAAGTGAAGAAAATGTAAATTTTTGGCATTGTTCTATTGTTTCTTAGTGATTTGTGGGCAATAGTAATGAGGTTATTTTCGATTTTGGCGTTTTGATCTAAAATCTTTATGCATGACGCTTAGATTTGTATTTGCATGTCTGCACCGGACATCTTTGACATACATACATACAATGCAGTTATATTTTATTCACAGAAAATCTTGCCAGACCAATTTTTTGTTCAAGCTCATCTTGTTGAAGACTCATCTAAGTCAAGTAGTGAATGGAAAAGGGTATAATAAAGAAAACATTCATTACCATTATTTCAGCCGAAAGGCGTTTCTTGTAGGACATTGGCCTCTCCACAATCTCCTCTCATCTATCGCATTCCCGCAACCCACACCAGGTCATCGGTCCACCTTCTAGGAGACCTTCTAACGATACGTCTTCCGGTACGCGGCCGCCACTCCAGAACTTTTCGCCCCCAACGGCCATCTGTTCTGCGAGCAATGTGCCCTGCCTAGTCCCACTTAAGTTTGACGATTCTTCGGCAAGGAAACTTTAAATCTACACTAATATAATAAAGAGGTAAAGTTTGTTTTTTTTGTTTGTGGGAGGTAACCTTTAGAAGTACTGATGCCACCAATAGAAATCTGCTTAATCCCTGAGTGACATAGGCTATATTTCACGTGGTCCAAGCTGCGGGCAAAAGCTAGTAAGGATATTTACTGAACACTACTTAAAAATAGTTAGACTATTCTAGGCCACCATGCTAAACGTATCTCTGACATCGTATGCTGAATTATCGATGTCTCAATTCTATTAAATTACAATAAAACTTCAATTTATAACAATCAAAGCTTAACAGCATTCGGAAGATCTTTTGTGTGACAAACGATTTCATTATCTGTGACACACTACATTTGATAGATGTCAACTAGTCACGTAGGCAGTTCATAGTTCCATGCCTATCACGCAACAAGTAACGTCACTAGACCATCATATTGACACTCTGTGGTCTAATTTCGATCGCGTTGATAATAATCAACACTTAGTATTGCCTCAATGCCTGACCACAAGCAAGAAAAGGCACTGGGATTGTCCCCTAACCTTTAGATCATATCCTAGATGAGTCACCTGCCATAATTTGTCGCATGTTCGTCACGTATTTCGGCTTCTGACTTCGGCTTGAATTAATGTTATAGGCCTATTAGTTAAGCATGAAGTGAAACTATTCGTCTATGAGTCAGGCAAGGGAAATGGGTTGAAATCGTGGGCGATGGTTTATTAACTTATCACTAAGCAATATTGCAAAGTTCTTAATAGATTACCGACCTACGTCCAGTGTCTCCGTTTGCACGATAATCAGTACCTCTGGGCATGGCAATATTGGATTGGGAAAGATGAAACATGTCTATGAAATTTATGGGAATGACAATTAAAGATCAAATGATAGAGAGCTACATGTATCAATGATATTGGAAAGCAATAAAAAGGATCCACGAGAGGCTTTAATAGATCTTGTGTCTTTAGCGATTAAGACAATATCTCCTTCTCAGTCGTACACTACTGGCGGAGTGGTCGTGGTAATGGATCGTCTGATAATTTGCGGCTTTTGCGAGACTTCTCCATCTCTCTCTAATAAGACAATACATATAGCTGCCAATAATTAAGACATTTATTCTAGGCATGAGATAGTTCTTATATCGCGCCAGATCGTAGGTAGCGTAGCGACACTACAGATGAAGAACCTCTTGTGAATTTATCCAAGCTAAGTTCTACCAGCGGCTTTAACTGCTTGAAAGTAGTAAACTTCTGGGATAAAGTATCTATATAGTCTATCCGTTTGCCACAAATCTAAATCCATCAAGTCGTTTGAGCGTGAAGGAGTATTAAATATAGACATAAATTTCGCCTTTACTATTAGTGTAATGAATTACTCGAACTTATCTAAATACAACAGACAGGGAGACACCTAGGGAAGCTTAATAACAGCCAATGTTGAAGAAACTTTACAGCAAATTTTAACATGGATTAAAAATAAAAAGACCAAAGAAGCTCTGTGTCCGTCGCTACAAACACCGCACCTACAAAGCGATCTAGCGAAATTGTATACATGGTAGTTTTTTTACTTCTATGAGAAAGTTGTACATCAAACGTTTTGTTTTGTAGCAGACGAGACCCATGTTTCTCAGTCGACTACTTTTTTCTTGTCGAAGTAACACAATCCACTGTGTCGCACTAAACTGTCCAGAGCCCTTACTATTGGTGCGTGACGTACTGGGATTTGATCGAGTCCCTGACTTATTATTAGCCTGTTCTGGCCAACTACATTGCAAAGGCCTTATGCTCTCCTTTTCAATTCTCTCTATTTTGAGGTATTGTCCAATCATCCTACCTGTAGGTGCCAAGTTCGTTCCACCATACCAGGATCTGTAACAAAGATTGAGTTGAGTTGTATGTATGTGTTTTTAAGGTAGGCATCAAATAAACGTGGAATAACGGTCACTGACCCTCCTACATTTATTGACGTTCTTAATTTAAAAAATGGAATTAAAGACTGTCTTGAATCGACATCTATCGTGATCCTTTTCTATAAAACAGTTCATTGATGTTTTTTCGGCTACCTTCGATATATTGGGAAATGGTCAATGTACCTACTTTATTTTATCTGGCACCTTGTATATCCTAGTATACTTCAACTCTTTGAATGTCGTAATTAGAAACACAATAGAAAAACAAAACCTTATGTCGGACAGTGTAACTTAAGACATTCGAAAGGTTAATATTTTAATGGTGAAAGTATAATTTCACATAATATTTTCTCCCGACACCAAACATCCGGCAGGACATGCATAATCTTGGCTTTACAGACGACGACGCTTCCCAGTGAAGTGAATGTCTCCGAAAGGTTATAGGAAAGAGGCGAGGGCAAAGAAGAATATTTTCTCACGATTATTTTAAAATCATATTGATGCATTATCTCACAGAAAACTAAATAATTGTAACAAATTCTCGACATCTTATCACGCATCATCTCACGACTGCCATCAATTACTATCAGAGTGCCAACAGAAACAAATGGTAGGGCCCACAGGCCTGCTCGTAACAAAACACTTGAATGGCGCGCGATAATATCAAACTCACGATTAAAAGTAAATCAGTCGATGCTATTCAACGGTTTAACCCTAAATTGTAGCAACCCCCTATAAACGGGACCATATTATTGTCCGTTGCCCATTTAGTAAAGGGTGTTTCTTAGAAGAGACCACCTGCATCGCCATTGATGATCCAGTTCCAAATACTTCCAAATATTGGTCAGTGTATCACTTTTTTGTCATCCTTTATAATAGTCGTTGTCTAGTGATATAATGAGATAATTTGTTGTCGAATCCTTTTGTAACTTTGTTAGCTACGTGTAAAGTATGGGACGTAGATTTTCTATATTTATGGGAGACTTAAATAGTTGTGACGTTATGGGAAAACGAAAGGGTTGGTATTAGGTAAAAAAAAACTGGGCAAGTGCGAGTCGGAATCGCACACTGAGGATTCCGTACAGACTCCCATATGTAAATAGTTCAATTCTTGCTGTTTTGAGATTTATTCCTCTATCTATGCTTAAGTGCCTTGCATTATGCCGAATTTCAGGATTCTGGGTCAGCGGGAAGTACCCTATGAATTTTGATTCCCTTAAGAGTGTCTAATTATACGTTTTTTGCAACATGAACGAACGTATCTATTTTTTTGTTAACTTAGAAGTTTGATTTTTCACAGCTTTAAGGGACCGCAGACCTAAATATATAGTTTTAATATCAACTCGATACCTCCATGCGTTCCCGATATAAACGGTCTTGACAGACGGATAAGATGGACAACAGAGTGATCCTATAAGGGTTCGGTTTTTTCCCTTTGAACCCTAAAAAGGAGTTAGCGCCTTTTTATCCACATTATCTTGCAGTATATCAAGAACATTTGAAGCTACGAATGGTGAACCCAAGTTCTAATATGAGTTATTTAAAAAATTATTATCTGTTTATAACAATAGCTATTCAAAACAGTTGAGGAGCATACTTTAATAGGTAGCAAGAACACATGAGTGAATCATACAATCGGCCTAGCCCAAGACAATAGTGGTCAAGTAGCAAAAAATATCAAAAGTGCTTTATAAAACACTCGCGAACAATTACTACTTCATATCATATGTGACAGCTTAGCTATCGAAGTTGTCGATACAAAAGAACCGTAGGAAGAGGCTTATAAAAGTTGATTAAGTTATGATTAGTAACGAACCGACTATTAATAATTAAAATGACTGTGAGACCAATCAATGTGGTGATGCGTAATATAAACGAAGGCATAATAATTATGCCGCCAAACGACACTTTGAGAAGTCAGTATTATCATCCAAGTTAAGATATCTCGTACCAAGATTCCTCTGTGCTTTGGAAAGTATGTTAATACTTTGACCCGACAGTCATTTGTGACCCATTGTTACGGATAGTCATAAGCCAGATTTTTTTATCATTGATAGGCTTGCGTTTGACCACTATCTCACTTGATGGTAAGCGATGATGTTGCCAACGATGGAACAAGCTTGCCTAGAAGTAACCTATACTCTTGACTTAAAGACCTCTGAGTTGTTGCTATCAGGACAGACTTAGGCAGAGAATTCCGTTCCTTAGCTGTATGTATAATGAATCTGACACCAAGTTACTTGGTTATGAAGGTGGAATAAGCAGTTGCACTATGTGAATTACTGGTATGACACTGTATCCGTTTTAACTGAAAGTAAATCCCATGAAAAAGCCTAAGCATGCAGTATTATCCTCCTGCCTCTATAACAATATCTTTAGAATTCTCTCAGCATGTTTTCTTCCATATATTCTGGTTAAATAATCTAATCTAAATTAATACTACCAAAGGGTACAATGTTGTTTATTTATATGTTTATAAAAAATCTACTCTCTGGATATATTGAGTTTTTAAAAATGATTGTCTCTAAGTGTTGCAACACTTGAATAGTGTTGTAAAATGAACCTGTAAATTTTCAGTGCCTATAAAATTGACGATCCTAATAATAAATTTCATTAACAGAGACCTACATACACTATCGTCATGTGTCTTAAGTCATTAGGTTCATACTCTTTATATTAACTTGTACTTTTAAAAAACCGCGGTTTTTGAGGTAGAAGCCACAGACACGAAATCATGGGAAAAAGTTGTAATAGCATTTTCATAATGTGTTAAATCTGCACTAGAAATTTTCCCGGAACTACTTACTTAAAACCATGTTGGTCACAATTTTGTTGAAAGTGCTGGTACTTGACAAGTCGTTTACAAATGTTAAGACATTATTCCGCTTTAACGAGATGTGGGAAGGTAAGAAGCTGCTATTATGGTCAGACGGGAAAATGCACGATTGTATGTTGATGCTGATCGTGCTAACTCACTTATTTCTCACCTCATGAATTCACTGTGACACCTGTAGACTCTTATTAAGACGTATCATTGTGAAACTACGGCAGCTTAGTGAGTAAGTTGTTGGGAGAAAGATCTCTATAACGAAAGTACTCAATGCATTAAACCATATCTACAAAGTTACAGAGACAATATACTCTATACAATTATGTGCATTCCCAAGTTTATTCTCTATGTTATCAAAATCAGACAAATAAATGTCAATCAAGTGATCAAGGGAAGGAAAAGATTATAATGCTTCCAAAAAAATTAAAAATATATCACCTTATGGAGCTCTACTACCAACTGCTCTCAAAAGTCTCGAACTTTCGACAACCCTGATTGCACTATCCTTATCACTTCCGTTACCGTCTATATCAACAATACTTCCAAAAATCTCACCCTAATCTTTTCATTAATCTATCGTCAGTCTAATAAACAAACATTCCCCCCTACTTATTCGGTTCCCCATCAGTGACAGTGTCTCCGCTAATTTAACCTTCGTTTCGCAGACGATTAGAGGTCCGGGCTCGAGTGTAATTGATTGTTTTTCTGCACGTCTGCTTCTGAGGGTCCCCTAAGATCGTGTGTCGTTAATTATTTACCTATCTGTTGAACTTTGTGTAGGGTTGGTAAGTACTTGTGTTGTTGTTCTCGAATATTCTACTAGGAGTAATCATCAGATTTGATATACCCTATAGTTCAAAATTTTGTCACCGAAACAAGACTTCGTTGTTTAATGCGGTTTATTTAATTATGTTGTTAAAATTATCATCTATGTACAATAAAACTTAAGTAGTCGCTTAGCAACACCTATTAAGTTAAGTGATGCAGTTAAACAAAGTTATGAGGTGTTTAAATTGATACATAATTACTTTCTTCTTATCATACTCTAATAGCATCGCTTAGGAAAATTCGAAAGTAAAAGCAATATTTTGACTACGTTTCGCACGGTAGATGTTTAAGTATATGCAATTAGAATAACGTTCGACAATTTTAGCAAAGCTGATCCAAGAATGCATTTTGGCATCGATACAAAACGATCGCCGTCACGTATTCAGAAAAAGTCTGAAAATAGTTTCGGTAAAATTCCCATTACCGGATATAGCGCACGACATAAATCGCAAGGGGACAGAATCCCCTAGAAATGTCACTGACAAAACAAAACGTTCAAGTTAATCCCCTCCTTTTGGAATTTTTCAATCAACCACAAACATGTGACTTCATAATTCTTTTCACAGTGGGACCGCTTGAGAACCCTGGCGATAAAGATCTTGCTAGATAACATTGATCTCTATGTCTTGAATACTTCGGTTGGTAGTTCAATGAAGGAGTAGGGGAAGGTGGAAAAAAAGTGAAATGGCGCGTACAATAGGTTATGGCGGTCATTGAAACAAATCTGTTAGGGGCGTCGTCGAGGGTAAACAGATCCTTAACAAGCTTGAAGAGTTAAGAAGGATGGATAAGGACGCCTTTTAACTTGATTGTTTTGATAACAGTAGAAAAGTAATACTATAGAATGACGCAACATCAGCTATTGCTTAACCAATTGCAATGTGCATATCCCCCCAATATATTCAAAGTCGTAAATATCTTCATAACTTGCTATTGGAACAGTTATTTCCTAATGAAATAAAATTTATTTTATGATACTGTAATATTTCTTTCCGTTAGAACCGGTGACTTCCGGAAGTTGTTCGGATTGTGGAATCTGTGCTTGTATATTTTGCTCTAGATAAGGTCAAAGAAAATTCATATTACGAAAGAGTTTAATTGGGACCCCTTTATCTAAAATTAATTAATTGAACCTTATCTACTAAAATGATCAAAGTTTTTAATCTCGTAGTTACATTATCTCAATCTCTATTTCCTTTATTTCTAATTTTATATTTACATAAACAGTTCGTGTTTTCTATCCGAATCTTAAATTGGAAGTTTTGTTTGGTCCAAATTCTTCAAATGGAGTTAAATAACGTTGTTTATTTAATTTAGGAATAGATTCGCTCTTCCGTATTCCCTCGCTTCCGACGTAGAGCACGTTTTTGATTTAACTCAAATGTTTGTAGATCTGACTAATGCTTTTAACAGAGTAACCATTAAAAAAAAATTACTTCGTCTGTCAATAGATAAGTAAACATTCCCAAAAGTACTTCTATAATATTAAAGTACATTTTTAAAAGCAATTTGAAACTTCATGGTCTAAAAATATAACCGTGTGACAGTTCTCACACATTCATATGCATTGTCAAATCAGTTCATACATCGATACTTCAAATTTAGAACACGTTGACCTGCGCCCGCGCAGCCACACGCATTGTTCACAGATAAACATCTTGTTCGTCAATCACTACCACGACCTACCCTCACAAAAGGACTAAAGCTATACACATCAATATGAACTCTACTATTATTACGACAAAGATAAAATTCATGTGCATAGGAAAATGGCTAATAGTAGGATAATAGACTATTACGTGGCGAAGTGTTTATGCCTTTTAAGGGTTTAACATAATGTTTAAATTGTAGGGCGTTGCCTCCTGGTGCAATAAATAGTCATTTTGAATTTACATTACTTGATTATTTGACAATAAGACTAAAAAGAACTACGTATGTATCGTTAAAAGATGGGGGCAATTCTGTCAACTCCAAATCGCATTTAAATTCTATTATCTTTTGAAAAATGGCCAAAAAGCACCAGAAAAAGCCTTAATGGACTCGTGCAATGTTCTCAATGGTGAACAAACAATCGACAATATCTATAATTGGCATACTAAAGGAAGCACAAACAAGACCTTGAAAGAGGAATATCGTCCTTTAAAAGTAGGACACAGTAAAACGACCACACAAATTAGGACAGGACGAGAAGCGCTAACAAATGGTCAAAACAAATCATCCGAACATTCGGTTCCTAAATCGGAAAGATGGACTCCATTACCGATATACAAAGAAGTTTTTACACTTGGCAAAACCGATACACCTTTTAAAGATGCGATCCTATGGGAAGGAAGGCAGAAAAATTAACTGCAGAATAAAGTTTGTAAAGGAATAAAGGCTGATTTATATAGAGCAAGCCGACTGAGACTGAGAAGTTGTGACTAATAAATCTCAATCAAGATGAGAGATACGATATGATTGGTCGGTCGACTGTCGGCGGGAGATGCCGATGATAGCTTACATAACTAGATTTGCGGTGGTAATGAACCTGTCCTTTTATTTTAAAATTAGCCCTTTGAAGAGGATTTGAAAGTGTTTTGTAATGGCACGTCCATACTAGTACCTGAACTTTCCGATATTTTCTGGGTCCATCCTAAGTCTAATACTTAATCAGTCGTGTGGTCTTTGTCTTATCTCGTAGAAGCAATTTTGAAACGAATTAAGTCCGTGATGGATTATGTTAGTAAAATTATTTTTACTAATCGATCTGTAAGCTTAACTGATAAACTCAAATCTGGTTATTGTTGCAGCAAGCATAGTACTGTGTAGATTGACGTCAGAAAAGAAAGGACCAGCAGTAGGCGAAGTTGGGTTTGTAGATGGTGATGTTGATAACCACGATTCCTGAAATGTAGGTGACGGTGCTAATTTCAACCCATTAATCACAAGACTTTTTTTGCGGTCTTCTATGTATTAATGAAATAAATAAATAGACTCTGTCAGAAGCTAGTTAGCTTGTCAACTGAGACAAATTGGACATTGACGAGAGCTTGTTGGTGACGAGTGAGCGATCAATCATTATTAATTCTACTTACGTGCGAATCAGCTTCAATATGTCACTGGTTATTTGATGTTCTTGATTCAAATGAAAAGATCAGGGCCTCAAGTCTGCTATTACAATAGTGTCAAAATGATTGATTTCATAATTGTTGATTTTTAGCAGTTTTGGTAATCTACTAATATAATGGCGTCATTATGACTTTCCAAAGGCCAACCAAAGACGCTCTATTTAAGAAATGGCATAGAATGGTAATCTCGCAATAATCTCGTACATAATGTCTGACGTATGCGGTAATCTTCTAAAATTTTGACAGTTCCTATAATCAGTGACCTACCATTAGAACGTTACGTGCAGTTATTTCTTTTCTTAGTCTCGATATTGTCATTTTATCACAACTTTATTATGAGATCAATCAATGATCAATCTTTATGAATTAGCAGATTACGAACTTTTATCAAAATGACAATGGGATCGTGTTGGAATGACGAATTTAAAAATAGCAGATTTTGGTCCCTGATCTGATGATTACTAAAATCCTAGTAATCATGAGATCAGATCTTGAGTTTTTTTTTTTTTATTTCAATACAACCAACGAAATAGTAATGATAGCAGAGATATATTTTTCAGTTATAAAAATATAAATAAGAAAACAACCCTTTAGTGTGCAATTGATGTATCAGATCTATTTTAAAACTATTTGAAGTTATCAAGATAATAATAGACATTAAAACTAGCGTTCTCATAGACGTGTCTTTAGTATTAGAAGCATATCCTATCACACGGCTGCAATCTCGGGAGCCTAGCCGGCAAGTTGATCTGGGTCTTTTTTGTACCGATCCCTTTCTTTGTCCTTATCGGTAGAGACTAGAGATTTGTTCGAGTCTTTTGTTCTTTTTGGAATATATGGTATATCTGCAAATGTGTATTTATTTTACTAGGTCTTAGGTTATTCCTAGTCTGTGTTTATTCTAAAGAATGAAAGATGTCCTTTGCAATCAATAATCTCATTTTTTGCCGTCTTGAAATTACCTCTTAGGAACATTGAATAAATTATTAATATGACTTTTTTCCTATGCTGTATAAACGCCTTTTTCTTCCAGGTATCATTTTCCTGATTCCCATTCCAATATATCTATCTGTCTATTTTCATTTTGATCATCACCTTTTGCTACATCTATTTACATTTTGATTATCACTCTCTGTATTATGCTTCAAATGTCATTTCATTTGAAGATCTATAACAATCTTCTAGCAACTCACCATTAGAAAATCTGTTGACCCAAACAGAAGACTATCACCTCACATATTGATGCCTACATAATAACATACACAGACATCTAATTACTATAATTCCTTTAGTCGAGACCTCTTGAGTTTAATCCGTGAAACACCGCCCGTCATTGTATGCTGTAAGTGTTTCACGCTAAACTATCTGATATAATCGTGATTCAATTTGCATACAGTTAGTTCTGTCTCGGAGATAATGTGAGCGAGACAGTTAAACACATGCTTAAATGCTGCTCCTATAGGGAACTAGGTTTTGCCTGCGGCTTCGCTTGTTGTATCGTTTAATAATACAATTTCTACATCTATACGAACCTCTATTTTTGATTTTGTCTTTATTACTTATCACGTTACACACTTGAATCTTATCAATATTTTTCTGAATAAAGTGTATTATATTTCTTAAAGCTTCTTACTTCTAATAACTAACTGTTCTAGCTAACTAGTGTGACTCACCATCAACGATTGCATCACTGCTTAACATCAGGAGAGATCGCAGTCAAACACTAGTCTATATCAATTAGAAAAAAAAATCATTCTTTAATTAAGGCTCTCTTTAATGTAGGCTGTAGACATCATTGGCAATGTAATTACAGCTATTAAGATCTTTCATCCGCAAGTAACTATGATTCCTTATTTTGGCGATATCCAATCAAATTATAATTATAATATCGCCCATATATGTATGTATATGGTTAACGAATTTAATTTGATACAGATTTGATTATATCATTTATTCCTATTGAAATTTTAAATCACTTTTAAATTTTGTTACAGGTAAGCTGAATTATAAATAGTACAAACAAACATAATTAATTCCAGTGTTCAATATGGAGAGTGGTAAGTGCTACAATGTAATTTTATATTCAGAAAATAGCAAATTGTGATACTTAGAAAGGCATACGCATTTAAACGATGAAAGAAGATGAATCTAACTGTTGATCTTGTACACGAGATGATAAACAATGATTTGATAGACACATTGAATATGGAAGCAATAACTCTTCATTAAAATAAGTAAAGGTGAATTCAAATGTGGTTTAGTACGGAATTTGATACAGATTAGAAGCGACCAAGACAATGCCAAAAGCTAGTTCAAAACCGATCGTAAACATGCTCATTTTCAAGGTTCTGATCTGATGATCCTATGTATTAGTAATTCTCTACTGACCGTATGTCTGTCCGTCTGTTTAGCAGCGGGCTGTATCTTATAAACACTAAGAGGTAGAGAGTTGAAATTTTCACAGAATGTGTATTTCTATTGCCGTTACGACCAAATACAATTTATGTGGTTCGCTATTTTGGCGGCATTTTTTAATAGATTTTAATATCGTCGTCGTCTCGCAATTGAATCTTTCTATACTTGTGGACGATATACACTGTACAGACAACGTCTCAGATACAATCGTCTATTACGAGTCACACGTTCTCATGCATGATACCGTACAAAAGGACCAAAAACTAGGGCTTGACAATACGCCTTTACAAATGATGTATTGGTCGACAGGATCGATATATGTGACATAAATCACTATGAGCCTATAGGAACGCAGGCTTCCTATCAGCCTTATCATGGTTCGACTGTTTATAATTTATCTTAAGGCGTCAATAGGACAAAGGACCAGACAATTTTGGAGTTTTGTTGCGACAAAAGGTGTTTCGGCTTAGTGATTTTAAACTAAGTCTCAGATCCATTACAAGGGTTCCTCTTTTTTCATTCAGTTTATATTAAGTAATATATTAATGGCAGAGCAAGAAAACATAATTTATTAAAACTAAAAATACATACATATAATCGGTGTGAGGCCAATAAGTTGCCTATCGCAGCATATTGCTAAGGACGCTAGTATTCTGCTAGGGACGGAATAACACATTCATGGAACGTCATCGTGATGATGAAGTAGGTAGGTAAGTAGACCTGAACATATATATAGACACATAATATTCTTTATTGTACAGCAATAATAAAAATTCATCATCATCAACATCATTTCAGCCGATACACGTCCACTGTTGAACATAGGCCTCCCCCAAGCGTCGCCACATCGAACGTTCCTGTGCGGTCTGCATCCATCGGTTTCCCGCTACCTTCACCAGGTCATCGGTCCTCCATGTAGGAGGCCTTCCAACGCTGCGTCTAAAAATTACAATAGGAACTTAAAATTAATAGGACGTCACAATGTACGGGTCTCATACTCATACTCTCTAAAAGCGATTTTTATACAAACAACACTATGTTCTAGATTTCTCAAAAGTCAATTGCTTTTCATTGCCCGTATTTCTGGTAAAGTTAGGCAGAAGTGTATATCCAAGACCAAGAGTCCAGTCCATGCACGTTCTTCTCCATGGAGATTTACGCTTTTGAATGTGCACTAGGTGTCATTTTTTTTCTGATTGTGTTTGTGAATGTTTTTGACAATTCAAAAGTTATTTATTTGAAATAAATACTTTGATACTCACCAGTTAAACGCTGATTTTCCCCAGTCAATCCCCATAACTGTTATATAACAAGGGCTAATGTGATTACCACGGATCTCCAAACAAGCCGACAAGCGGAGCTATCAACGTGTCGCTTCTATATTAATCATTAAGCCCCATTTTCACGGTAGATCCTTCTAACGGGATGAACACGAACAAACGGTATCGGGTATTATTACGGAATTGCAAACGCATATTAAAAATAACTGCAATGATTTAAAAGTTAGTGAAAATACAAATAGAATGCGCTCTATCGCTTTCCGATAGGTGAAAGTGGGTTTACCAGGAAAAGTAAAAAAAACCAGTCAAGTGCGAGTCGGAGTCGTGCATGAGGGGTTCCGTACCGTCCGTAGCAAAAAAGGGCAAAAAAAAATCACGGTAGTTGTCCCATACAACTCCCCACTTAAATATTTATTGCATTCCGTATTTAGTATTTGTTGTTAACAGATATGCATCATCTATACATATAAATAACATTGGAGTGTCTGTTTGTAATATTGAAATACTGCTTTTTACTACATGTATATGAATATATGTATTTATACACGGTACATACACCAAAATATATTTTTTTACAATTTTTGTCTGTCTGTCTGTCTGCCCGGGCTAATCTCTGAAATGGCTGGACCGATTTTAACGGGACTTTTCTGGCAGGTAGCTGATGTAATAAGGAGTAACACAGGCTAGTTTTATTTTAGAAAAAATAAATTCAAAATCCTGTAGTCCCCGCGAACGAAGTCGCGGGCACAGCTAGTCTGTGATAATTTCAACTGTCTAGCTTTTGCGGTTCATGATTTTCTGGTGACAGACAGGCGGACAACGGAGTGATAACAATAAGGACCCTTTTTCCTCTTTAGGCAGGGAACCCTAAAAAAGGTCACAGTGCATAGGTATCACTTATGGATCCAGTGCAGAGAATGCATAGAAACGGAGGAAACAATCGCATATGAGCTCATTGACTGCACAGACGTCACTGAAAATGTATGTGAACTCTTGTATCGCCAGAATCCCTCGTAAACCCCCTGAACAAGTCGAGAGGCCTAATCAGATTCTGAAGAGAGGTGAATAGAAAAAAAAAAGACGTGTGGCACTCGGGGACTGCCGCAGTAAAGCTATTGCATAGCATTTTTATCAACTTATGCAATTATAATTATTTATTTATTTTATTTAGCAGTATTATTTTTCCTTTGTTTTTTTTTTCTTTGATATTAATTGAAGTTACACTTTCACACATTGAATTGAATTTTGATTGATTGTTCACTCATTTGTTTTCTTATCGGTCACAATGCTCAAAAAACAAATGAGTGGGGAATGTTAGGTTATTTTCGTTACGGAATTTCTGGATTCGGTCTCCACGCTCAAGGCCCGCGATAGAAGCTATGCAATAGCTTAAAAATGGCCACCGAACGATGGCCGCTACGGACCACGTACAATGGTCCATCATGGCCTTAGTGCAGAAACCCAACTCCATATAGATCACGAACTATCAAGCTCAAGAAATCATTGTAAATCACACAAAATATTGGTCCTACTTCTCATAAAACTTCTATAGAAAATACATAAAAATGGTCCTTTGAAAAGAAAATCATAGATCATGCTACGCCACTTTATCGACGCTACTAGCTTAACAAACTTAACATTAAGAGGCTCCCTTTCCACTCGCATATCGAGCATTTTTAAATGCTAGTAACTTCAATTCAACGATGTTTGATAAAGAGGGAACGCGAAAAAGGAGAGATAACGCCTGAAAACTCTGTTAGCATTCGGTAATTCCGTGATTGATTGGAAAATTTCATCAAAACTGTTCCTGGAAATACGTGTTTTTTAAAACCCTTGAAAATTTTTGAAAAAAAGTGTCGGCATTCAAATCTTCTTTTTTGTAAGGCTGACTTTATTAATTTTTAAGTAAATTATAAAGTGTCAAAGTTCATGCAAAATACCAGATTGTCAAAGGTTTTTACTGGATTAGTTTTACACAAATTTATAAATTGATTTCAATAGAAGCCTAGATAATATCCACAAGATATCTGTGTATCCAAAATATGTAAAGAAAAATATGTAATAACGTCACAATCGCGTAAGAGCGGATGTATGAAAAACAGGGAAAATGTATCTCGAATTGCATGCCCTTAACAAAATTATTAAACCTAACATTAAGTATAAAGCTTGCCACACACAACACGAAATAATACAGTCTCATCTCAAGCTTGAACTTGGCCAAGTGATCGAATTAAATCATCCCGAAGAACCGGTCTTCGTCAGAATGCCCTGATTTCGCCGACTTATGTGCACGCTACGCCAGATTTATTGGCCGGAGACGGGAATTTAGACCCTGGACTGATACAAGACAAGTAGTTTTTAATAGAAGACGTTTAGTTAATGGCCAAGCTTAGTGTTGCGACGTGAATGGTGGCTGTTTAAAATATCTTACGTACGTTTTTAATGGAATGAATACGTCGTAATCGTGGACTGCTGTTTATAGATCCCACCGTCATCGTTTATATAGGACTAGCTCCCTCCTATAGTGCCACTCGCGTCGTAATGCAGTTTCACTTCGATAGATTGTAATCTACCGAAAAATAATGCGTTAAATTATACTAAGTATGTTACAGTTCACAAACTTTTGACAGTTTACAATCTCGCGAGATAGATTATAATCTAACGGTATTTACAATTTTATTGTGACATAAATATACATATTATATATGAAACAAATTCATCACACACACAATTGTCCTGGGTGGGATTTGAAACCACTACCTCCGGCTTAGCAGTCAGAGTACTAACCACTATTCCAACCGGCCAGTCAAAGAATAACCATGAAAGCGTAACAGATAGACAGTTAGTCTCACATTTATAATATTAGTTAGGAATAAACTTTTTCTTCTATGTTCTTATTATTAGCTAAAAAATGATTCACCAAATCGAAACTCAACTCTTTAAAAGATTCCTATTTTAATTTTTCTTTGTTTCCGGTAGCCATCCATCAATCATCTCAGACATATATTGGCAAAGGGGTCTTCTATTCAGAGAAAATATTTTCAGAATTATCTTCCAACTCAAACCAATTGTGTCACAAAGTTCGGTCGTTTTATTTTTCTAAAACTGTTAGTGTTTTTGAAAAAAAATTTTCTACCATCGGACAACCCGTCGTACGGAGAGTGTAGAGTCTACACTTACATTGTTGACAGCTCTACAGTCCGGACCACGTACAACGAAATACTGGAACAATTTACTTGCTACGGTCTTCCCGTCCGATTACAAATTAGGCGGCGTAAGGCTAGAGTATGCTCTTAATAAACAAGTGAGCTTCATCACCGACGATTGCGTCACTGCTTATTATTAGGTGGGACCACAGTCAAGTCTTAAAAAAAAATGCTAAAACAGTTAAAATGTCAATACAGTTTATTATAAGTTGTAGCTTTATAGACCGATATCTTTGACATCACTGACATTGGTAAATGAAAACATCGTGTAAAAGAAATAGCCAATTTGTCTGGAGCAAGCGTGATGACGAACGTGTTCTCCGCATGAGAAGAGGCATATTTGCTCTGAACTGAAACAAAAATAAAGAAACCATCATTCGTGGGGACATATAAAGGTTTAAGTCCAATATCTGACCATCCCAATCAAAATAAACGTAACACAAAATAAACCTCGATTAAACATATTCCTTTACAATGAACACATTAAAGGCACCGATTATAAAATAATTACAAGACGACAGGTAACGATCCCCAAGCAATCGAAAGTGATATTTTTTCCTACGTTACCTATCAGCCATATACATTTGTGTCGTATTAAATCCTGCGCATGCGCTGGCCCGTCGAGAGTGAAACAATGGCGGCCGTGCACTGCGACGGTCGGTCACGCTCCCATCTGTCATGTCTACCACAACAGGACCCCCGTGTGAGGCTATTTTAATATAGTTTTGTATCTAGTTAAATTTTTAAACCCGGGTTCACCTGTTGTTATGTGGACGAGGTTGGGATAAATTGCATTTTAGCGTTGTTTTTAGATTGAAAGAACCAATTAAACGAAAAAAAGAATGTTGAACGCGCCGCGTTGTTGCCGAAAGCGTATTAGGTTTTCATTAAAATCAACAAATTTTTAAAAGATTTTTGACCATAAGCATGAAAAGATCGATTAAATGGGCCTTTAGAATTTTTGAGCCTGCGTCTTCACACTAATACCAACATAAAATCCATCAACAAATGCCAAAACAACAACCAGACAGTTACAAATGTTACAATAGACATGAATAAGACAACAACTGTCACTTGCAACACCCAAAAACTCATCGGAGAACGTCAAGTGACGTCCAAAGGTGACATTTACGGCGTCTCGAAGCGAACGCAATAAAAAGCATACCTTTTTAATAACAAGGAGGACCATTGTACTGTTGTCGTCACAAATCATGCTCGAAACGACGTTAAGTTCATTTGGAAATTGGCAGTCGAGCTGTGTGAACTAATAACTGGAGTCAGAAATATTTTTTTGTGGTTTATAATTGAATTTCGGCTGTTAGTTGTTAAAATTTTGAGACAAAGGCTATAAGGGACTAACGTTTAAATGGAATAAACAATGGCAGCTGAACAATTATCCCATCCACGAACGATTACAATTAGGTACCCAGTTAGAGTTCTAAAGAATTGATCATAAGACCTGACAATAAAACCTGAATCGTCCTGAATCTTTGGTAAAAAACCAAAACGTTAGATGACAGAGTTGGATAAAACAGCAATTTAAAAAATTAAGAAATACGAAATTCTACTAATTGTTGTGGGAAAAAGTCAAGCAGACGATAAACGGAATGCATTCGCGGTGGAACACGAATTTTGACAGGTTGCATTGCGCCAAATTCGGCAGATGCGTCCGCGCATGGGAACACACTGTCGCCCTCAATCATTGGCCCGTGACAGACAGCCATTTTTGATCGATCGCCATCGTCTTTGACAGCGAGACAAAACCCACGTTTTGCCATGTTGGTACATGAACAGTTCTTGTGGTTCTAAGGACCCCGATGAACTCGTTGCTGCTGGTGGCTTTGTATTAGCCCTTTGATGAGGGATTCTCTGTTTATGACATTTTGTGACAAAACGATTGTGATTCAATAATTCAGTGTGGGGCCAGATTCGATCAATCATTAGATAATCAGATTCAGAAGGGATTTTGACTGTTCCATAACTCTGACTGAATGAGGTTTTAAATATGTAGTTAAGTCAATAAAATAAATTTATTATAATCGATACCATGTATACAAAATGTGTTAAAAACCCTCCAAACGAATGAAACGTCGTAATATTTAAACAAATAAAACAGAATAAATCCCGTACACCAGTCAATTCTAGTTGTGTGGGCGAAAAGAATTCACTTAATAAATATCAAATAGCTTTCACTGGTAGAATGGGAGTATGCAAATGGACCGGTTAAGGTATCTATTAAGAAACTAAGTACACGTCCGAATTGATGTTGACTTCAAAGGAATCCATTTTATACTTGTCGAAAATTCTGTTACAGTTAGACCGATAAAGAGTTACAAAACATGTCGAAGAACGTATTTACAATTTTCGAGCTGTATCGAAATGTATGTACCAAGGGCCTCGCTTCCCCTGATCAGATAATCGTTCCATATTATCTAAGCACAATAGAGTATCGTTGGAATGTCACAACATGTCGAACGAAGATCTTTTTGTGTCCGGTCAAAACACGGACGCTCCAAAATTAGATAGCAATTTATGTATCAGAAGCTATAAAACAATTTTACAATGCGGTGTACTACAAAAGGCGACAAATCCCACGTATGTTGATCGCACAATCATGCTATTATGACCCTCCTTGAACTGTGTTTGGGGATTGACTGCTCATCATTGTTGCAATTTGGAGTGGAACATTACAATTGACTTAGGGACTATTGGCTTGAGAGTCAGTTTGAATGTTGAGACGAAAAACAAATCTTAGTGTGTAACGTTTGAACAGAAGAACAATATTGCTTGTCTCGCAACCAAATAAATAATAATCCAATGATTTAATCTAAACGATTTTTACATCGCATGTTTGAGTTTAGTTTTATTAAATGTTACATCATAACGATGTTCACAAAAAATACCTGCATGTAATCAACCAATATTTGCAAGTAGATGAAAATCTAACAGTTCATGATCGCTAAGGAGGAGGCCGACCCGCTAAGGAGGAGGCCGACTCGCTAAGGAGGAGGCCGACCGCATCAGGCAACGGCGCTCTCGCCGCCGCCGCCGGGATTCCGATCCCGATTTCCAGCCTCCGTAGGCGCGGGCTTGCGGACAGTGAGCAATGGGTAGCTCGCTGTCCGGCCGTCCGGTAACTGTCCGGACTAAGCCCAAGTCGTCGACGGCGCGCACTATTCCCGCGCGCCTCAAGGAGTTGTCAGCAACAGCAGGGACCCAGCCGGGTCGAAGCCTACTGGGGCCAGGGTTATCCGAAAGGGCGCTCGAGCCCCGGTATGAAGGCTTGAAGGAACGGGATGGGTTTTTTAGTCAGTAAGAGTCTGACACTATCTCCCGCTCCGCCCAAGAGCGGGGGTTGTCATAAGATGATTTTTCCCATCGAAAAAAAAAAAAAAAAAAAACAGTTCATGATAAATATACGAAAGTTGCATAGAAATGTTCACAGCATAAAATAAACACGTTGTTGCTATTTAGGCTACTGGGTGTTAGAAGTGTTAAAA
Source organism: Mythimna albipuncta (assembly GCA_929112965.1). Lineage (NCBI taxonomy): Eukaryota > Metazoa > Arthropoda > Insecta > Lepidoptera > Noctuidae > Mythimna > Mythimna albipuncta. The sequence goes on along the minus strand of OV815979.1, from coordinate 16,287,974 downwards.
TTGGCTCAGAAGCCAGGCTCGGGTAAAACAACAAAAAATATCTAGCTTCGGTCCACTGAGCTAGTACTTAAATATAGGTACAGAAGACGCGATACCGTTAGATGTAGGAGTCATTATAGCTCGCGATCGGTCTGTTCATATTTTAAAATAAGTCGTAACCTAGTAGAAAGGAAATAAAATTCATAGATAAATTAGGAACGCAAGTTTTAGAGTTAAGTCTCACAATCTATCAGGAATATTTATTCGCAGAGACAATTCTAGATTGTATCGAACTTGCTTTTGAAGTGAAGCATCTGTACTAGGCAATCAATGTACCAGTTAGCTATAGCAGATAAAAACATAGAGAACACAAACCTGATAACAATCCCGCAGTTATCTTACGACCCAGTCACATCGGAATCGTATCGCAAACTCTAAAGAGCCGACTTGCCGAAATGAATTAGTAAATCGACGTCGACATTCCCGATGCGTCCCGTCTCACGACTAAAAAGAGCGGCGACAATGTCTAATTTATTTATGAGAATCGGTAGCCCCTCACAATGGAACTTAGAAAAGATCTTCAAATGGCCAAACAAAGATAGCGTCAATCCTTTGAAGGGAGAATGGTTTTAATTAATAAAGGGTGCGCAGACAATAAGATGTTGAACGCCCTGAAAATTGGCTGGATGAATTATTGATAGCAGAGGAGGAAGATCTTATTGTTATTGAACGTTTGATGGTCCTTTGAGCCCTCTGATCTTGGTCAATGATAAATCAATGTTTGAGTATCTCGAGGGAAAGTCAGTGATTCATGTAGATTATACAGTTAATTACAAAGACAGTGTACAGAATTAGTTTTGGCTCGTTTGATAGTTTACGAGGTAGTAATGAAACCATAGTCGTAACATTTAATGACCAGATAGAAAGTTGGTGTTCACTCTCCTGAGTAGATCTTGATTATGATCTCCATGTCTTTTATAATTAACCCTGCAAAGTGACAGCGTTGACTCTGGAGGCAGACATCACTATAATAATATAATTGCTCATATCTACTCCGCGCCAGGTTCTACACCATTTAATTCTCTCATCGTTTCATTTTATGAGCTCTGTGTTGTAGTATACGGTTACCATATATGTAAGGATAACTGAATACTTAGTTATCACTCAAGTCATAAATATGTTTATGACAGAAATACGGATATAAAGATAGACTTCTCTGTATTCTTATAATTATTTTCATATTCCAACACGTGTCTCAGATCGGTGTTTGTTTGAGTTCCAACTTAATCTCAGCTTATTAAAAAGTCAATGAAACGACTCCGTAGACGGCTCGTTACATCATCTCCCCTGATTTCCTGTCAAAATTATTAATCTACACGATTTCTCTCATCGTAAGCTTTTGTCTTGAGTGTCATATTTATTTCCCACAATGACGCAACTAGACCACATACTTGAATAACCACAGCATGTTAACACATTCTCGATACCACAGCGTCGGGTATACGTGATAATTCATTAGCCGATACACACGTCATTCTTATGATTACTAATACCGATGTAACTGTACCAATGTTTGTATTAGTTTCAATATTAGCAATCATCACTTCATTTCCAAACTTACGCTCTAGACTTAAAGCTGCTATACCATTCTAATTGGCTGCAAACACATCTATGTAAGGATCAGATGAAATAATTAGTCCGTCAGAAACTACTTGTCCGTTACTATGGACAGGTTTGCATTCTATCTTATTAAACGTCATCGCATCGTTCTCTAACTAATGTATTTTTGCAAATGATCCTCCCACTCATTTGGTTATGTTAATTGATTTAATTGGAGCCCATAATTTAGCTTTTGAAATGGATTTGAATAATCGGTCATTAAAATTGCATGAGCATGATATTTACTACATCTGTCTTCTTATAAGTGGATGGAGATTTAAGTAGATCTGTTGAATCGCTTAGGGGCTCGTTCGCATTGCATTGAATGTTTCCTATACCGCTTTCGGTCACAGTAATTGGATTTATGGACTTAAGTATTTAAATTCTCGCGCACATGAACAGAATTGGAGCACTTCCCTTGTTATATTCTGAAAGCTAACTACTAGTAGTTTCTCTAAAACTGCTATTAACCTTAACTGCTCGTTTAGGTATATGCACAACGATATAAATTAAAGAGTACGTTTTCATGTCTTTTTAACAAAATCGTTGTTATTAAGCATGTTAATTGAAGACCTAACAACATCGAAACCAACTTCTACAAATATTACTATTCGCCGGCTAAACATACCTTTTGCTAATATATATTTAGGATTCAACAAAAAATAGAGACAAGGCGAAATTAAATCGCGGGGATGAATTTAATGGTAGAACAGAGATATTATGTTAATTTAGCCATTAAGTCAATGGGCTTCTACAGAAATTACCGGTGGTCCTACTATATCATTATCGTGTTTTTTTGTGAACCACTTCATTATCCGTTGTTTGTTCAGTGCGGCTTTTTAACATAATCACTGCGGCGACGATGTGTTCAAACTTGTATTTTAGTTCGTGTGATGACTTTATCAGTGAAAATTGATAGTTACAGTCTCGCTTCGGGATTTTTTGTTGCCCCTCGTAAAGCCATCTCATTGTTTAAATTGCCATCATTTTCGTCAATCGACGTGATTGCCACTGCCACCCAGTTTTCTATTATTATGCCATTATTGTCAGCTATTAGCTACCGTTTAAGGATCACAAAAAATGATTATTTCATCATTACGTCTGTAGACAGTTTATGAGGATTATAAATAGACATGACAAATCAATTTGGAGTCATTATTCGTCGAGCCTTTGAAAGCTTCTTAGAAATCTAGACCTAATAAAAAACTATTATTCTAATCGCAAATGGCTATCAATGTTCATATGTGTAATAAAAGTTTTTGTGTGTATGTCAATAGCTATTGAACCATATCGAAGATATGAGATGTTGGAGTCGATAACATAAAAAAAAAACATATAATAAGCAAATTCGTTTGATGTGTTTCGCTCGGGGCAGTACAGCGTTTGTTAATGAGAGCTCAGGAAATAACTTACAAACTGACAATACGTGTACGATTTCGAAGGTCGTATATTTATAATCAATTTGTTCCAATAAATTCTTATTGGGTGGCATTTGGAGCAGTTTGATTTGTGTAGTCATTTGTTTAAAATTACCATCACCAAAGCTGTTACAACTATCAATGTTATTTATTCGTTTCTTTATATTGACTTTAATTTTATGGACATGAAGAGTGATGTTGATAAAGTTTTTATTTATCTTAAATATTGCATAAGGCAATGCATTGTATTGACTAAATTTAGCACTGGTTTTTTCACCAGTATGTGCAACTATTCTATTTCTGTTTAAGTTACATTGTTGCAGGGTTATAAGCTCAACTAGTCATACAAATGATTCTAACATTATCTTCCTCAATAACTTCAAATCATAAAACTCATCTCTTATTACTATCTTATGACGCCATCATTACAATAGCCATCAAATAAATATAATTGACGAGTTCATTGCTCTCGTGCTTCTAATTTGCATTGACACTGTTAAGTAACAACATAGTAATGTATGAACTGATTGAAATTTACAGCATGCCAAATTTTTATTGAACTCCTTTGAAGGCCGATTCAATGTTTTTGTAGTATGACGTGGTATATGTCGTAAAAGGTTACTGGGTATTACTCTTGACCCTATTTGAATTGAAAATAGGTTTGTTATATTATCATCATCGTTCGAAGAAGGCATGAGTGTGATGACTAACTTTACTGAATGAGTGAAGTATTTATTGGCTTTACCATGCTTGTCAAGGTCATCTGTTGGATAATTATCATCATCATCAATATACTGCAAGCTACCATTAAGCTCCACTCACATCCAAGCTGAATTTCAAATTCTTACAATTCTGTCCTCCCATTTTACTTTTACACGCCGTACGTGACAATATAAATCATCATCAGTATCATTTCACCCGAAAGACGTCCACTGTTGGACATAGGCCTCCCCCATGTGTCGCCACAATAAACGGTCCTGAGCGCCTCGCATCCATCGAATTCCCGTAGCCCTTACCAGGTCATCGGCCCACCTTGTAGGAGGCCTTCCAATGCTACGTCTTCCGGTATGCGGTCGCCATTCCAGAACCTTTCGGCCCCAACGTCCATCTATTCTGCGAGCAATGTGCCCTGCCCATTGCCACTCAAGTTTGGCGACAAGTGAGAATATAAATATCAAAACTTATTTAGTGCTTTTTTATTTGTTTTCAGTAAGTAGTTATAGTTCAACTACAAAATGATTCGTATACTTTCCTGCTTCAAGCAGAACTTTTGGCATATTTGTATCAGATACATTCCTATAACTGTCATCTCATTTGTATGCTGTCCATAAAAAAGTTAGTAATCTATCATTGGAAGTTGAAGTATGACTAACTACTTTATCGCCAAAAAAATAGCTATTTCTACGTGACATTTGTTACTCCAGTGAATTTATGTAGTGTTCGTTATGATTCATAGATGATCATTGATTTTATGATCTGGAATAAGAAACTCGATATATCCAGCTCTATCGAAATCTGTTTCAAATAATGAGTAAATTTTATCAAAAATTTGTACGTCATTGGTAATACATACACCGCTATTTAATCGTTTTAATCTCGTGGAGGGTCGATCCGGTAAGTATATGAAACACTATCGATTGGTAAAAAAAAAAAATTACTTTTTTTAAAATTCGTATTAATTTACGCATGTACGAAATCAATTTCTTTATGAAAACGTCAGCTGAGCGGCTGAGCGAGTCCAATGACCTGTAGGTACCACCTTTTTTTTAGTATAAAAATGAAACACCTGTCTAGTATTTTAATGTAAATAATCATTGTACAAAATTTCAAAACGGTTTTATGAAAAATCAGAAAGATATAAGCTTGTTATGTCAGCAAAAATACAAATTCGTCGGAGCATCCAGGCGACTGATGGGTTGTTTTGCACTTGCACCCAGCTGTTTGCTGGCCCTAATGCCTGCTATGACCTGTCGTGACCTGTGCTGTACTTAGTATCGGTGGTGTCCAACTTGTAACCTTTTAAAATATTTTTGGAAAAAACACCACGTTATGTGGTGTAAAAACTATTGGAATCCATTCAGTTACTGATTCTGAACATACTATATTCAGGTTTCGCATAGGTAAACTAAAAATAATGTTGTATAATAATATGTTAAGTTAAACTTAACCAAACTTAAGGTTTGCCAACGTGCTATGGAGCGCAGTATGGTCACAGATTACTGAATAGTTTGACTAGGTGTTAAAATAACGGATCGCGTTCGAAACACTACACTGCGTTCCAAAACGCAAATCGTTGACGTAGTTCAGAAGGCTGCCCAACTTAAGTGGGACTGGGCTGGACATGTCTGCCGCATGCCTACCGAGCGGTGGGCCAGTAAAACGCAAAATTGGTGCCCTGAAATTGCACGACGGGGCCGCGGCAGACCAAGAAGGAGATGGCGGGACGACTTGGATATCTTCCTTGGGAATTGGAAAGAGGTGGCTCAAAACCGGGAACATTGGAAGGAGTGGAGGGAGGCCTTTGCCCAGCAGTGGGACAATATGGGCTAGATATAATAATTATAATTATCCATTGTCACATATATAATAGGTCAACACAGATACTATTTTAATCTAAATCCTATTGATATTCCCCATTGTATATTCAAAAATCGTTAATTAGCTTAACATTTAATATTATGCGAATAATTTATTCGTAGAATCTTTATTGTATGGCTCGAAGCGCACGAGTTGATTCCTTGAAATGGTCAGAGAAAAAACATTGAAAGACCGTGAAATTAAAATCGGGTGTGCGAAAGAGAAGGTGGACTTCATCCTACTGGTATCTTTTTCGTAATTAAGGAAGTTAAAACAGTAGTGCGTAAAAGAAACCATGTATAAACGTATGCTTTGCAATCAGAGCTGATTGCAGTGTTAAACGTGATTGTAAAACAAAATAATTGAGACTGATTGTTTTATTTTGGCTGCCTCATTATTCTTTGCCAAGAATTTTATGGGGACAATGATATCTTGACTGCTATATACTGGTTTGTACCTAATCATTATGTTTTTACTGGAACGATAGTAGAAACATAAAATAAATTAGGGACATTTGGGGAATCATGTGATAGTTAATGGACTATTGTGTCTAATTGAAAGTCTAGTTCAGTGACATGAAAGTCTACTTATTATTACAAAATCGAAAGTTTGTATGTGTGTTTGTATGTTTGTTACTCCTGCCAGTTCAAACGGCTCAGTAATGCTAGCAAAGGAGGAGGCCGACCGCATCAGGCAACGACGGCGCTCACAGCGCCCCAGCTGCCGCCGCCGCCGGGATTCCGATCCCGATTTCCGGCCACCGTAGGCGCGGGCTTGCGGACCGCAAGCAATGGGTAGCTTGCTAACCGACCGTCCGGTAACTCTCCGGTCCGAGCCCAAGTCGTCGACGGCGCGCACTGTTCCTGCGCGCCTCAAGAAGCTGTCAGCACCAGCCGGGTCGAGGCCTACTGGGGCCAGGGTTATACGAAAGGAAAGCTCGGTCCCGGTACAAAAGGCACGAAGGAACGGGTTGGGATTTTAGTCAGTAAGAGTCCGACACTATCTCCCGCTCCGTCCAACAGCGGGGTTGTCATTGGATGATTTTTCCCACCATAAAAAAAAAGATCGTACGAAGACAGCTGAACGGATTTGACTTAAAGTTGGTACCCCGGAAATAATAGTATGATGCACGAATGCATGACGAAGACGGTCATCAGAAAGAGTGGCGGTGTGTTGTGAAGCTTGCCAACCAACACCTGAAGTGATGACAACAACCACTCTGTCAAGAGTAGAGATGTGCCGTTGCCGGCAATATGGGAATATTGCTGGCAATATTGCCACCAATATTCTTACTTCTGGCAATATTCCCACCAATATTCCCACTTCACAGCAATATTGCCGACAACGGCACATCACTAGAGTGACACCGACAAGGAAGCGGATCCTTCGGAGTAGTTTTCTACTTTCAAGCAAGTAAAACCGCTGGCAGAAACTAGTAGTTACTCTACATTCTTCTAACAAGCTTCTGACGTCTACATCCATCACTTCGGTCGTAAAATCGTATATTGCTAACTAACTCGACACAGTCGGGGCAGCGGCTGAGCAATTGGCTGCTGCGGCGCTTCTTGTGGTCACGATTCTCGGTCGGACCAAAAATTTGTATGGCCTACAGATAACTGTTCCGGGTCTGGGTGTCTTGTGTATGTGTCATACACAAAACCATATAAGTCATGAGTCATAAGTCTTATTAAATATTTCTACAATATTTCAGATTAGAAGGTGGCACATAAAATTCTCAATCTGCCAACTTGAGTGATGTCTAGGTTCGCCGTGCCCTCGTGGGGGTGATCGGCGGCGGAGACCTCTCGCGCCGGGCCTTGGTCGAGGCCATGGTCCGGAGCGAGGAGGAGTGGCAGGCGGTCGCCGACTTCTGCGAAGCAGTAATGCTCGCTAAGGAGGAGGCCGACCGCATCAGGCAACGGCGCTCTCGCCGCCGCCGGGATTCCGATCCCGATTTCCAGCCACCGTAGGCTCGGGCTTGCGGACAGTTAGCAATGGGTAGCTCGATGTCCGGCCGTCCGGTAACTGTCCGGACCAAGCCCAAGACGTCGACGGCGCGCGCTGTTCCCGCGCGCCTCAAGGAGTTGTCAGCAACAGTAGGGACCCAGCCGGGTCGAAGCCTACTGGGGCCAGGGTTATCTGAAAGGGCGCTCGAGCCCCGGTATGCAGGCTTGAAGGAACGAGATGGGTTTTTTAGTCAGTAAGAGTCTGACACTATCTCCCGCTCCGCCCAAGAGCGGGGGTTGTCATAAGATGATTTTTCCCATCGAAAAAAAAAAAAATGTGGCACATAAAATTCTCAATCTGCCAACTTGAGTGATGTCTAGGTTGGAAGATAGGAATTGACTTAAATTTTGCCGCTCCTCATTTTTTACCGCTTTGGGTAAATGCCCGGCTTGCTCGTCCTTATATCGGGCCCTGCTCATCATCATACCTCATTTCAGCCGAAAGACGTCCACTGTTGGACATAGGCTTTCCTCAAGCGTCGCCACAACGATCGATCTTTTGCGTTATATCAATGTAGTATGTAGATATGTGGATGTAGTTTATATCAATGACTGGCCTGTTGGTCTAGTGGTTAGTGACCCTGACTGCTATACCGGAGGTCGTGGGTTCGATTCCCACCCAGGACAAATGTTTGTGTGATGAGCATAATCATTTGTTCTGTGTCTGGGTGTAATTTAAAAATATATAAGTATGTTTATCATTTGTCCAGTACCCGTAACACAAGCTCTGCTTAGCTTGGGACTAGACGGCGTTTGTGTGATAGTTGTGGAATATTATATTATATTATCAATTAAAAAAAAAACAGTGCGGGGTTTTCCTTTTTTTTAAAAAAAAAACACCATTTCAATATTTTATTTTCAACTCAAATAACAATCCCAATAATTCTCCGTCAAGCCATCCGCTTCCTCTAAACTAATTTATTCCTTTAGAAATTGTAGAGAAACTGGTCCCTCTTTGTTGTATCCAATCAATTCGTTTGCTAATTAGTTGGCCACGCGAACTGATAATCAAAGCTTTCGCGGTACCCTCTATATCATCATACTCTGACGTCTGGTTTGTGGGCGGGGGACCACACAGCTTTTGAAATGGACCACTATTACGGTGCCAAGGTATCTTAATTAGTATTATCTAGTAGTAACGTGTTTAACCTATAATTTGTGGCGGGCTGAAATATAATTATTTAGGTTTTCGTAGCTATATGATTAGTTTTAGGTGTGAGATGGACGTGTGCTGTGTAAAAAATGGATTACAAACTAGATCAAGGAATTACTGGCCTTGTGCAGTGGGGACTTTAAAGGTGAGTCTACGCTTGAGCAGCCAAAACGGAGCAGAGCACGAGCCGAGCTCAAATTCGTGTAGTGTAGACCGACTCTAAAGGAGCCGAGTACGAGCGAATTATGTTACGTCTAGGCAAACGTGCTCGTTAGGGCTTATTTCACTCGATGTGACCTGATGATGATGATGGAGCCGGAAGATAGGCACCGGAACTCCGTAATTAATAATATTCCACAACTATCACACAACGCCGTCTAGTCCCAAGCTAAGCTGAGCTTGTGTTATGGGTACTAGACAACTGATAAACATACATATATATTTCTAAATACATACATTTTATAGATAAATTACACCCAGACACAGAACAAATTCAAACATTTGTCCTGGGTGGGAATCGAACCTAAGACCTCCGTCATAGCAGTCAGGGTCACTAACCACTAGACCAACAGGCCAGTCATCACTGGGACACTATGGTGGCACAACTGATCGCGCCAAACCTACCTACGTCCTAAGCTACCAAACTAGACACCAGAGCCGCCACACGTCCAAGCTGGGCCTCAAGTCTGCTATTACAATAGTGTCAGAATGGTCCATCATTGATGTCATAATTGTCGATTTTGACAAGTTTGGTAATATACAAATATAATGGCGTCATTATGACTTTCCAATAGTCAACCACTGACACTCCATTGAAAGAAGTGGCATAGAATAGTAATCTCGTAAATCTGCTAAAACTTTTACAGTTTATTTGATCAGTGTTCTACCATTAGAACGTTATTGTGCAGTTATTGGTTTTGATATGCTCGATATTATCGACACTGACCGATCAATGATCGATCATTATGAATTAGCAGATTACGAACTTTTAGCAAAATGACAATGTGATCGTGTTGGAATGACGAATTTATAAAAATAGCAGACTTGGGCCCCTGGTCGCGCCATCAAGAGCTGTATACATTTTGTTGATGGCGGTGACCAGCTGCGCCGCCATGGTGTCCCGGTGAAATATAGTTCTAAGTCGACCTCATCATCGCTTACCATCAGGTGTAATAGTGGTCAAACGCGAGCCTATCAGTAATAATAAAAAAATCCGGTCATGAGGGTTCCGTACAAACTTCCCTATATAAACAGTTCAATTTCAGAATCGACTCTTATCTTTAAATTACGTATTTGATATTGATTTTCGCATTTCTAAGACCACAGACGGACAATGATCCTATGAGGATTCCGTTTTTACCGAGTTAATACGGAACACTAAAAAAATGTTATCTAACCAAATACAACTAAATAGCAGAACTTAATTGACATAATCATTATGCAAAATTCAAAAAATCGCTCGAAAAAATATTTAAAAAGATATTTGCAACACAGGAGGTCGTTTACTAACCCGTCACTGCGAACTATTTCAACCTTTGATCAACCTGCTAAACGCCTTCACAATATTAATATCGCCCGGGGCGCTGTTTACCCCATAAGGGATAAACGTGGGCTATATATCACAGTTGCTCATTGGCGAGACATAAATCTTGGAATAGATACGTACCGCCAAGTTCGAGTCGGGTTTGTGTTGAAGAAGTTGAATGGGTAGTGAAGGAATGTTGTTGTTTTTTTTTTATTTATTATTGATAGGCTTGCGATCAAACACCATACCTTTATAATTACCTATCGGTACAGTGCCCTTTCCCAGGTTATACGTCGCCTCCTTTCTTGCCCAGCTTACACAACTACCTGCACGTTCCACGAATGCGAGACCAACAACAGAGCTGTCCGCGTGGCTAAATATTGGTCGGACCAGATTTGAGCCAGCCCTTCTCCTTTGGTAGCATAACTGCCTCGTAGAAGGAGGCGACCGCCTGCCACTCCTCCTCGCTCCGGACCATGACCTGTAACAAGGCCCGTCGCGAGAGATTGTCGCCGCCGATCGCCCCTATGAGGTCAAGGCGATGCTCTGCCCAAGCGGGGCACATCTCCACTGTGTGCTCCACCGTGTCCTCCGGGCGTTTCGCATAGTGGAGACACCCGGGCGTCACTTCCGCAAAAATCCGACGCACGAACCTCCCGAACTTAACATGTCCGGTGAGAAGCTGCGTCATGCGGAAGGTGAGGACGCCGTGAGGTCTTTCCAGCCATGCCTCAAGTAGGAGACTTACCGCCATAATTGTGGCGTGCCCAACGTGTTTTTACTATTGTATTTTCAATTTAATTTAAAAAGATGCAAATTGGCAATTATATTTAAGTATTACTAGCTTTAGCCCGCGCGGCTTCGCTCCCGCTTTTCCCTGCTCCACCCTGCTCCACCCTACTCTACCCTACTTTACCCTACTCTACCCTACTCTACTCTACCTTACTCTACCCTGCACTACTCTACCCTACACTACCATAATTTTCATTTTTTTTTTACAAGAACAATCTCACAATAACGTACACAATAAAAAAAGAATTAGCTAAATCGGTCTAGCCGTTCACGCGTGATGGCGAGACCAAGGAAATAGGTATTCATTTTTATAGATTAACATTAATCGAAGATATTTTTTGTTCTGGTCTTTAATCGCCATTCTCAAGTTTCTCTAAAAATACTTCGAATATAGGCTGACAATTCTTTACAACTCATAAACAGTCAAAACATGAACACGTGACGCATTTCAATTAGTTCTAGTTTGGTCAAAACGCGTAACTGATCATAGACAAGCGCCATAGCAATAAATCGATAGTTATGGCTCGCCCCCATGGCCCATAGACAACGCTATCATAACAAACAACACAATTGTTCCACTTTGAATGTCCATACCGAATCGCCGTGGAATAATTCAAATGTAATGTGAACAATCCGATGACGTGCATGGTTTTTTATTCTCTATAGGTTGTTAGATGCTCAGCATGAGTGATATTAGGTATATTATGTACTTAACTAATGTACTGGGAGTTTAATTTAATTTAAGAGATTTAAAATTGTATTTGTCTTTTTATACTATCGTCTTCCAGCGTCTTTGCCCGCTTGAAAGTCGAAAATTCTTCCGGAATAACAACCATCCTATGTCCTGGAAAGACTTGGGGGAGGCTTTTGCCCAGCTGTGGGATAGTAATGGCTAGAGAAAAAGAATGTCTTATTCCAGGATAAAGTCTAACCGTGTACTTATCCATATCCCTTCCCTCCCTCTACTATTTAAGCGTGAAAGAGTAACAAACATACACACATATATTAAAACTTACACACACACACATCATAAAAATTTTCGCCTTTAAAATATTACTAGCTGCAGCCAGTGGCTTTGTCCACAAGAAAATAAAAAATTGCCCTAAAGGAACGTACTTCCGGGATAAAAAGTATTCTATGTACTTTTCCAGGATATATGGTCTATCCGTGTGCCAAATTGAATCAAAATCCGTACAACCATTCGAGTGCTAGATGTAACTAATATTCACATGCGTTTATATTTCTTAGTGTATCTAATTAAAATGTTGTCTAGTAACATTTAACATCTACACTAATATTATAAAGCGGTAAAGTTTGTTTTTTTTTGTTTATAGGAGGTAATCTGGAAGTATTGGTCTGATTGGCATTTTTTTTTTTACAGATGGAAATCTGCTTTATTCTTGAGTGACATAGGCTATATTTTATGTATGCGGGATATATAGACCCATCGGTCTTCAACCATTTGTATTTGAGAGATATTTGAGAGAAGAGTTCCCAAAACCTACTGTAGGTTCATACTTTGATAGTCTATGATTTCAGATTAGGTACCTACTCGTTGATAAAATTCTGTCGAACTAGCAGCCTAGAGCCATCAGATGAAAATGAATATGAGTAGTAAAAATCGTTCCTTGTAATTTTTTTGTGAAGCTTCCTTTTAATGTTTTCTTTTATATTATTTCTGGAGCTTCAATAGCTTTAATTATATCAGTTGTCGCATTTGTGAAAGTGCTTTCAATCAAACTTATCGTAAATTGAATCAAAGAAAGGCGTTGATATAGAAACCGACGCCTTATCGTTCTCATCACATCTGGAATCAGAAGGATTTCGTCATTATATTCTTTTAGAAAATGTTAGTCAATTTCAAAGAAATATTGATCTTAAAGACTGTTTCTTTTACGTGAAACCTAGGTAAAGTTATTTTTCCGAAGAATCTGAGCAATATTTCAATTTCTTTCATAATGCACGAATATTTACTGTCAAAGACACTTCCATCTGACCACCTTTAAATTCATTTTTGCTTGTACGCGAAACGAAAACTTCAAAGTTTAGTTTGGCGCCGCGTCGCAGAATTCAAGCTAAAAAAATCAGGCAGAAATTACCGCGATGGTACGTATTTCATATATATCCAAAAAATATCCAAGATACCTGAAAAAAATATTGGCTTGCTTGTTCGCGTGTGGTGAACCCTGGCCACAGTAGGCGCGGGCTTGCGGACGATGAGCAAAGGGTAGCTTGCCGTGCGGCCGTCCGGTTCCCTTATGTTCTAACTTAGAGCGGGAGAAATTGATGATTACTCACATCAAAAAAAAACCCTCGGTAATCTACAAGCAATTACTTCTTGCCAGAGCTGCAGGAATGTTTTAAAGAGTTACAGCGTCCTTGGAACGCAAAGGGCAACAGAAAGAAGATAAGTGGATTTTAGACAGCAAAAGTCTGCCACTCCCTCTTGCTCCACCCACTTATATGATGACATCCACCAAAAAAAAAGCAATTACTTGCTAGAAAAAATTGAATTTCCCATTCACAAGTCTCGACCTCATTCCCGACTACCCACAGAACTACCTTCACATACAATTTGTTCGTGTTCAATTCAAATAGAACGGTCATAACTCTCTTACGCCCGGGGCGAGCCGTCACACAAACATCACTTGTCAACCATTTACATTTTAATAAAATAATAAAGCTATCATATAAAAACGCTTTATGTTCCGTTATGGCTGTCTGTACACCCCCTAAATATTGCCACTTGGAAATTGAGCTCAGAAGTTCGACTCTTTTAAGAAAGGTTTCCAAAGCGCTTCACGATTCATTTGTGTCACTGCTTACCAGCAAGTGGGATCACAGTCGAGCACTAGTTTAAATCATTTTTTTATCTTAAGTGGCGATAACATTAAATTTTTGGTCATATTATATAATTTTTGATAATTAATTTTTAATATAAATTTTTTGACATGAAATTTTAATTAAGTATTATTGATATTTATTTTTCATTATTTTTTTTTACATTAAATTTTAACTTTAACTTCAATGACATTAATTGTAACAAATAATTGATCCATAACCTTTGACATATAAATTTGACATAAGTATGTTTTTATTTTTAAATTCAATTGTAATAATATAAAATAATTAAGTGAAAGTACCCATTTTTAATACATGCTAAATTGGGATGATAAGGGCAGGCGTATCATAAATTATTGCAATGCTTGAAAAAGGCTGCTAAGTCATAAGCATTAAAATAATATAATGCCATCATTGTACACTTGGTTTGCAATAAACTTTTTGACTTTGACTTTGAATGCGTCTTGAAGAAAGGCTTGTGCTATTTTGACATCTCTCTTTAGTAACGAATAACGTGAACGAGTGGCGACAAAACATACAAGATGTATGTTATATTTGCTACTGCGTTGATGAAAACGCGCAACTGTATTGACCTGTCCATGGGACAAACAGTCAACAGTTATGTAGTAAACGTATGACACACAATGTTACTTTTTATTTATTTATTTTTTGTTTGGTGTTTGTCTTAAGTTTTTGTTGTATACAATGTTTTTTTTTTGCGCCAAAATAAATACTTTCATTCATTCTTTCTTTCTTTTCTTTAGTCAATATAGTGTACAGTGTACTGCGTGTGTCTAGTGTCTATACGCTCAACAAAAAATAATGGTGATTCACAAAAAACGTCTCAGCCGGTCATAACTGACACCTCGACTCCATAATAACACGGAACCGCACAATATATAATTTTGCACTATGTTGATCACAAATTTAGCCATTCTTCTCGTAGTTTCGTTTCTTTGCAAAAAGTTAACATTCCAATGCTAGCTAATATAATCTACACTAATATTATAAAGAGGAAACGTTTTGTTTGTTTGTAAGAGGTTAATCTCTGGAAGTACTAGTCCGATTGCTAAAATTTTTTTTTCCGATAGAAAGCTGCTTTATTAGCTGCTGTGGGCGAAACCGCGGGCAAAAGCTAGTTGTCAATATGTCCATTTTCCGTATTTTTTTATTAGGGATTTTTCTATGGACTGTTGTAAGTGGACCTTCTGTTATAATTGTACTGTGTACCCATAGCGTGATGGTTCTTCCTTTTTTTGTTCTAACAGATTGAGACATTTGAATTTAGATGTGATTTTATTCAAATCTCGGATATGGCTGGATTATTTAGATTTGATGTGCTTACCTAATATTAGATGACTAGGTTATTGTTGAGTTAGCGGTTGATAAATTGTTATTTTAGGCGAAAGTATTTATTAAGATGGTCAGTTTTCTTCTTGAATAGACGGTATAAACACCTGTGGTTTCTTCATGAAATTGCATCACTAGAAAACGGTATAGTTGGCGCAGTGGTTAAGCGATTGACAACTGCAGTAGAACAGCAGCGTCGCGGGTTCGATTGCCGCTCTGAACAAACATTTGTATGGCTTACTGAAAGTTCTTCTGGGTTTGCGTTTCTTGTGTGAGTTTCATGTTTGTGAACGAAGAGAATAAAAAAAAGGAAAACAAAACTAAGCAATACGAATACCTACCGTTTTATAAGGACTATGCATAAATATTAATTTCGTGCGGGAACCGAACCCGCAACACGTAGTGTAGCAGTCAATTGCTCAACCACCACGACAAACGGGCTAATTTATAGACTATTCAAATTTAAAAATTCATGTTTTTTTTTATAGTTGCCTGTATCGTGGGTGCGTTCACAAACATTTGAACTCGCATATGTAAGACATCCAGACCCAGAACACTTCTCGCTGTAGATACAAACATTTTTCGTGCGGAAATCGAACCCGTGACCTGCAGCGCAGCGGTTGAATCAGAAGCATTTAAACCCTGGCAAGCAGTGGTGGCCGAGTGGTAATGGCTCCGACTTACGAGTTGTAGGTCGCGGGTTCAAACCCTGCCAGGCGCATTACTTTGTGTAATTTATTTTATCACAACTGCTCTCAAAACGGTGACGGAAAACATCGTGAAGAAACCGGCATGTCCTACCAAAAATTCGAAGATATGTGACATTTCCAAGTCGCACTGGGCCCGCATTTTGGATTACGGCCTCTCTCTCCTAGAGATGAGGCCTGAGTCCCAGCACTGGGAACATTAAAAAAAAGCCTGATGATGACGATGAAATCATGGATTCTTTCGTTATCGATGAACGAAGTAAACATGATACCAATCTTTCTAAAGCACATAATGTTACATATTCAGTATACGAATACCACAACTTAAAGTAACCGTATGCAATGAGGAAACATTGGCATAACTAAAGTTATCTCAATCGTGTCGGTCGCCACTCGTCATTTAACTGACAAAGTGCCGACAGTAGCTCACTTGAGATTTTACGAGCGATATCAAAGTGATAAATGTATTCAGCAGTAGATTTGATTGGTAAAGCGAGACAATTATGATATACATAGTTTCGTGGTCATTGCTAGATATGGTCTAAGGAAATACGCTGCGGGATTTTTCGAAACCGTGGGCCTGAAAAGTAAACGGTTACTGAAGGGTGCTTGGGCGGAGCATCGCCGTGCCCTCGTGGGGGTAATCGGCGGCGGAGAGCTCTCGCGCCGGGCCTTGGTTGGGGCCATGGTCTGGAGCGAGGAAGAGGGGCAGGCGGCCGCCGACTTCTGCGAAGCAGTAATGCTCGTTAAGGAGGAGACCGACCGTATCAGGCAACGGCGCTCTCGCCGCCGCCGGGATTCCGATCCCGATTTCCAGCCACCGTAGGCGCGGGCTTGCGTATAGTGTGCATGGGTAGCTCGCTGTCCGGCCGTCCGGTAACTATCCGGACCAAGCCTAAGTCGTCGACGGCGCGCACTGTTCCCGCGCGTCTCAAGGAGTTGTCAGCAACAGCAGGGACCCAGCCAGGTCAAAGCCTACTGGGGCCAGGGTTATCCGAAAGGTGACTCGAGTCCCGGTTTGAAGGCTAGAAGGAACCGGGTGGGCTTTTAGTCAGTAAGAGTCTGACACTATCTCCCGCTCCGGCCAAGAGCGGGGGTTTTCATTGGACGATTTTTCCCACCATAAAACAAGAGCAGTGGTGATGAAATAAATTACACAAAGTAACGCACAGGAACGTTCGTTGTGGCGACACTTGGGGGAGGCCTATGTCCTACAGTGGACGTGTATCGGCTGAAATGATGATGATGATGCACCTTTCTGGGTTTGAACCCGCAACCTACAACTCGTAAGTCGGACCCGTTACCACTCAGCCACCACTGCTTTCAATGATGAGCTATACCGGTAACCAAATATCATCATCTGCCAAACCACAATACGTTAGGGTCGGCTACCAGTCTTACAAGTTGTGGTCGAATCAATACCCAACAACACTTTATATTCAAGTGACTCATCTTACCTTCTCAATCCAACTGGGTCAAATTGCTACTCTTAGCGAAGTCCAGATGTTTGCCTTTCTGCTTTTTATATAATACGAGTGAGATTTATAAATAGACATTCTTCAGGCAGGAACCATAGGTTGTATTCATACCTTCTTTTAGTTTCAGACTTTTACTGACTGGAACCACACTTCTGTTCCTCCGTTGCCTATCGTACCGGAGCCGAATTTTTTCAGAAGCAGACCCTTGGCCCTAGACTGAGACCCTGCTGGGCCCCAATGGTTTGCTGACAACTCCTTGAGGCGCGACGAACAATACGCGCCGTCGACGTCTTGGGCTCCGTCCGGATGGTTACCGGACGATTTATATCTATATCTTGGTTTACCGTAAGTCGCAATAATTTCCCATCAACCGGGGATTTTCCTCGAGTGCACTTACATAGCGCGTAAAAGGATAATCGTTGGTTAGTACTATGTTCCATGAAAAGTGTCTGAAGCCTCTGTAAGTCGATTTCGGCCTTTCGTACGCCCGCCAAAGGCCCAAGACCCCAGGATTCTGAGATAAATAAATACATAATAATAAATTCATTCACGTCAGGTTTAGAATGAACCAAAGTAAAATTCATTTAAAAATTAAGACTATGGTAGCGTATAATAAATTATTGCATTTTCACTCGATGAAGTAATTTCCTAGGAATGAACTTAAGAATAACCTCAACATGACCTACCTTTGTGATCTTCTATTTATATTTGTTATTCTCGTTTTTATGTGTTTGTGTTACATAAGTAAATAAACAGACAACAGCATTCTTATATGGTGATCTCATATCACCAATCTATTGTTTTATTGCTAATGTCCCAATAAAACTTTTAATCATTACCGTTTCAACGGAAAGACGTTCACTGTTAGACATTATCACCTGAACGACCAGTGTGCGTCTTGCATCTTTCGGGCTCCCTCGCCCCTTACCAGCTGACCGGTCCACCTCATAGGAGGCCTTTCAACGCCGCGTCTTCCGTACTCGATCGCCTAGCACATGCTATCTAATTTCATACTTTAATGGCTGCACGTGCAAGTGCCCAGTCACAAAATAGAAAGGTACAGAAGTCAATCTACATACAAAGCGCGCTCGAGCAACGCACACATAGACACCGCTCACGAGCACGATATCTCGGAGCGTCTCGGACCACTCATTGAACAGTTTCAGCTCAAACGCTCATTAGTGTGTGCGTCCACCGAGCGTAGTTATAAAAAGTGAAATACATACATGAGATTGTCTTCTGTACCTATCTATTTCGTGCCTCAGTCTAATAATACTTAATTAAAACTAACTCCGTCACCTGATATTCTGCTGAGCCCAGTCACAACATACCTGTGTCCAAGCCTGCGGTCGCCTCTCATTCATCATGCGAGCACCAGATAATAAAGCGACTGGCCGTGTCTCCTCGCCTAATCGAATCGTTTTCCACGCTGTGGGATCCAAATGGAACAGAGAACTTAGTGGAGTAGTCTCGTTTCGTTGTTTCTATATATTTTTTTGTCTTTCACAACTTTAAACTTGATGAATAGAATGATTAATCTGGTTTTAGTGCATTAAGCTAATATTGTAGCTTTACGTTCAAAAATGCAGAGTATTTAATGAAATTTTAGTCTCTACATAGTATAAAACAAAAATACATTCAGCCGAACATAGAATCTCCTTCTTTTTGCAGTCGGTTAAAAATGGTTCGTAAGTCTGTCTGTTTATTCGCTTACTTCATTTTACTATGCAATGTATTTTGATGCGGTTTTCACTACTAGAAAGAGCAATAAACAAGGAAGGTTCCTGCGTTATAATTTACACTCGTGCGATCTCGGGGAACTCGGGGCGTACCACTACTGTAATTGTAAATCACATTTAATGTGATTTCTCATAGAAGTCATTATCGAATCCAAAATGTTCATCCAAAATGCTGTTATTTTGTCTTCTTGAAATATGAAAACATGCGCTCCTCTCTGCTGTACACTTTTTTCATCTAGCTTTTAAACGTGTCTTGGCAAAGTATTCTATACCCTTTCCTCTATTCACAATTTCATATAGCGCCATAGTTGTCCCTTTTACGAGTACTACATAAAATCAGAATATTATTACTCCTAAGTCGTCTCCATTCGTCTCCCTGTTCATTTTGTATATTACTTTCACTATTATTATTTCTATTACGTTAATATCGTCAAGTGCCATTATTGTCACGTTCATGCGCGTCCGGCACCGGGTCATTATCTTTAGACCTTGTGTTATGTCTTGATGCCACCAAGCTTAGATCTAACACTTTTACTCGTATAATAACTAAAGCATTATTGTGAATAAGCTTCAAGAATAGAATACCTATGTAGGTCCGCGCTTGACCGCTATCTCACCTGATGGGAAGCGACGATGCGCTCGACGATGGAACGCGCTTACCTAGAAGAAACCTATTCACTCTCGACTTAAAGACTCCCGGGTTGTATCTATCAGGAAACACAGACTCCGGCAAGGAATTCCACTCCCTGCCGCACGCTTAATGAATGTGTTCCCAAAATTGTTGTGTTTTGTTTTTTTTTTCTGCAATAAAAATGACTTTAGCATCTAGACCATTTTTTTTTTTTTTTGATTGGAAAAATCATCTTATGACAACCCCCGCTCTTGGGCGGAGCGGGAGATAGTGTCAGACTCTTACTGACTAAAGAATCCATCCCGTTCCTTCAAGCCTTCATACCGGGGCTCGAGCGCCCTTTCGGATAACCCTGGCCCCAGTAGGCTTCGACCCGGCTGGGCCCCTGCTGTTGCTGACAACTCCTTGAGGCGCGCGGGAACAGCGCGCTTCGACGACTTGGGCTTGGTCCGGACGGTTACCGGACGACCAGACAGCGAGCTACCCATTGCTCACTGTCCGCAAGCCCGCGCCTACGGTGGCTGGAAATCGGGATCGGAATCCCGGCGGCGGCGGCGAGAGCGCCGTTGCCTGATGCGGTCGGCCTCTTCCTTAGCGAGCATTACTGCTTCGCAGAAGTCGGCGACCGCCTGCCACTCCTCCTCGCTCCGAACCATGGCCTCGACCAAGGCCCGGCGCGAGAGGTCTCCGCCGCCGATCACCCCCACGAGGGCACGGCGATGCTCCGCCCAAGCAGGGCACACCGCGATTGTGTGCTCCACCGTGTCCTCCGGGCGTTCCGCACAGTGGCGGCACCCGGGCGTCACTTCCGCCTTGATTCGGAACAGGAACCTCCCGAACTTGCCATTTCCGGTGAGGACCTGTGTCATGCGGAAGGTAAGAACGCCGTGAGGTCTTTCCAGCCACGCCTCAAAGAGGGGACTTATCGCCATAATTGTGGCGTGCCCATGACGGGGTTGCGATAGTCGCTGACGCCATTCCACCATAAGATCCCGCCGGAGCTCCGTCCGCCATGCCGCGACCTGTCGCGGCAGAGGACTTTCACCCCGGCGTTGCATCTCCACGCGCATGTCATGCATGTGTGCAAGGACTGTTTCCTCCAGATCCCACGGTGGTTGGTAGGCCAGCCAGAAGGCTCGCCGCTTCGCGGGAAATCGTGCGGTGCATCTAGACCATTCAATTTTCTCTATTGAATGCCCGCCATACACGCTAGAGTATACCTGACAGGTTTGCCTGTAAAGGTGAGTTGTGCAGGTAAACCTGAGCGTGTATGTTGCACAACTGTGCAGGTTTCCATACAAGCTTACCTGACAGGTAAACCTATTAGGTATAACCCTAGCGTGTACGGCTTTAAGACCGTTTCAGCCGATTACCAAGCGTCTTGCACTTGTTTTTGATTACAGCAGTTTATGGAATAAATGAATCTACTGGAAAGTAGATTCATTGATTCCATAAACTGTTTTTGATTATTGAATAATCTTGGTGCTTTGGTTAAGGCTTATAGTCCCTTGAACCATCTGGCCGAAATTAAATGGACACAACTCTCGTACCAGCCAGGCGGCAGGACGCGTTTCTATGCATTTAATTGCGGCTAGCTGTGCCCGGATATTGCGTGGCTAACTTTTCTAAACATCCAAGCCGTTTCGAAGGAGTAGGGAAAAGTTGGGAAATTGCAAAATATTTTTTTAGATAAAAGTATAAAAAAATCAAATGTTGATAATGTTGTTCATGAATCTATAATAAACATATATTTTTTTCAAACCTATTAACCTGGCCGTTAAAGTCACTGTTTTATGGCACTTTTCGGGCGCTTGGGCCTTAAGGCATCCGCCTCTCATACAAGAGATTGCGTCAAGTGAGTTCTTAGCGTCGTATTCGAAGTTATGTTGAAGAAAGAGTACATAATATATCTATTGTTTCTCGAAATTGGGACTGTGTCGAAATAATTAACTGTCGAAATTCAAAACACTCAATATTTTGT
Organism: Mythimna albipuncta; assembly: GCA_929112965.1. NCBI lineage: Eukaryota > Metazoa > Arthropoda > Insecta > Lepidoptera > Noctuidae > Mythimna > Mythimna albipuncta. The sequence continues at coordinate 16,266,138 of OV815979.1, read as the reverse complement.
CTTCCATACCTTTCCATGTATTAATTACTCGTTTAAAGGTGACAACTTTCAACACATAATTATTAATTCCAGCGCCTCCCAATAAAAAGTTGGTAACATTTTAATTTACGTTCAAACAATTTTTAATTATGGTAATACTAAATATTGAGAGGCGAGCTTTAGATATAAATTGTTCTATCGGCAATCTGTTGAAGTGTGGGCAGTTGGGCATAACTTCAAAATTATTATATTACGAAGTTACGTAACAGATATTTAAATTTAGTTGGTGACATGTCTGATGTATTGAGTTTTAGTTTATAGTGGTATTAAATTGATTAAATGAAAATAAGCAAGATTAATTATATGAGTTAATTATAATTATGATAATTGTACTCAATGAGACGCGAGTCAGATGGTATAATGGTCATGTAATGAGAAGATCTGAAAAACATATGACTAGGCAAAACCTACACATGATTCATACCGTTCCAAAAAAGCGTGATATACCTACCTCTTCGCACTTGGATATCTGTAATTAGCAAGAACCTAACGAAAGTCTAAATGAATGACTCAAAGGCCCGGAATTGAAATGTTTGGCGAAAAATGACGAGGAGAGCCGACCGCAAATCAAATGAGATAAGGCTAAGCAAAGAGAGAGAGAGAAACAAGATAATTATATGAAAATTCACGTCAATCTTAAGTCAATTGTACTAATTATTAATTGAGTCATTTATTTGCAGCAATAAGTACTGTAATCAATTTAGATAGGCATAATAATATTGAGAGATAATTGTTGGATAAGACGCTTACATTAAAAGAGGACCAAAATTCACCCCCTTAAGGGATGAAACGTGGGTCCAAAGTTTGTCTAAACAAACCTACTTTCACGCTGCGTAGACGCTGGCTACAGTTTGATAAAAATGTTTTCTATCTTTTTTTTATTGTTGATATGTTCGCGCTTGACCGCTATCTCACCTGATGGAAAGCGACGATGCGATCGACGATGAAAAGCGCTTACCTAGAAGAAACCTAACCTACATATCTTTGTATTATTCTATTGATAAATTGGTTAGACACCAATATTTTTACATGAATAATACCTATTGTTGTGATTACAACAAAGGCCTCACAATAATATATTATTATACAACGCAATACTTTCATTAAAAAATATCTCCAGAACAAAACCTCAACAAAGCATTTCAAAGTACTTTCCTTTTCAACGGTTGTGAAACCCATTTCGATTCGGCCAGACAAAACAATAATTGGGTCGAATGCTCAAATCGATTCGAACCTCGAAAAACTTAATCGATATGTCTAAAAAGCCCGGTTAGCCGGTTAAGGCTTGGTCGCGAACCTTCAAAGGTGATTAATTACTGGCAAAACGTTAATTGTGCACGGCCTTATTTTTATATGCGGCTAATTTGTGCGAACGTACCTTAAATTGGATTCGTTACAGGGATTCACACGTAAACTTTTTGTTTTTGGCTTCTGCAGCTAATCTAAGTTCTTAAAGTAATTAAGCAAAAAAAATATTAAAAAAAACTTGGCAAGCGAGTCGGACTCGCGCAATGAGGGTTCCGTGCAAACTACAATTCCCGAATGGAATCTCGAAGATTTTTCCGAATTCCAATTTTTTTTTTGTCACGTAGGTAACAACAAATTTACTGTTTTCAGATTTATTTTTATAGCTGTGCTACAAGACCTTGCTTTGTGCCAAATTTCAGGATTCTTGGTCAACGGGAAGTACCCTATGAATTTCGATCTTTGAAAGTATCAAAATATACGTTTTTTGCGACATAAACGGCCGTATCTTTTTTTAGAAGTTTCAAATCAATTTTTTTTTCATAATTGGTAAATTCATAATTTGATTAAACATTCATAACAATTGCTACTAGAAAAAATTTACGCACAGTGTTTTTGTTTCATTTTGATCGACATATATTCATAATCCTGTACAATATTTTCATAAATTAAGTTTCATTTTTGGATATAAACAAACGCTAATAACTTTGCTTTTGTGAAAATTATTTATTGAGACTTTACTTAAATACTATTATTTAGGTAAAGTCTCAAGATCTTGGAGAGGGAGAGGAAGACCAAAGAAAAGATAAAAGAAAGAAAAGGGAGTTAGTGATAGTGTGACGAGTGACAGGACAGAATGGAAGAAAAAGACGTGTTACGCCGATCCCAAGTAATATGAGATAAAGGCGGGAAGTAGAAGAAGTAGAATTCTAGATTTTAGGAAAAAATATTACCTCTTTTAAAAATCAGCTGAAATCGCGGTGCACTTGGGACTGTAGGCTCGTCATTCCTCGATCCTTAATTATAATGCTTTCTTGTCACACCTACTCATACCATAAAAATAATAAATATACTCAATCAAAGAGTAGGCCGCAAACAAAAAATCACTTCCTATATAGAATCAACTTATTATCGCTACGACAAGGTACGAGTAATCACAGGAAATCTGAACGAAAAACTGAATGTACGGTCATACATCAAAGTGGTGCTAGCGTGTTATTTGCACCACCCGGCCACCCCGCCATATATGGGAGACGTAGGGGTGGCAAGACGAAATAAAAATATTAAAACCGCTACTAGTTAAGCATGTCATCTACACTACTAATATATTAAAGAGGTAAAGTTTGTGTTTTTGTTTTTTGTTTGTAGGGAGGTAATCTCTAGAAGCACAGATCCGATTGCTAAAATTTTTTTACCGATAATATAATAATAATAATATAATATTCCACAACTATCACACAACGCCGTCTAGTCTCAAGCTAAGCAGAGCTTTTGTTATGAGTACTAGACAACTGATAAACATAATTATGTATTTCTAAATACATACATTAGATAAATTACACCCAGACACAGAACAAATGATCGTGCTCATCACACAAACATTTGTCCTGGGTGGGAATCGAATCCACGACCTCCGGCATAGCAGTCAGGGCCACTAACCACTAGACCAACAGGCCTGTCAGATAGAAAACTACTTTACTCCTTAATGACATAGGCTATAATTTATCTACGAAGCTACGGGCGAAGTTGCGGGCAAGAGCTAGTCGATTATAATATTTAGGCGTCTTCAAGTTTAGAGTGAATAGGCTTTTAATAAATTAGTGCGCCTCACCATCAACGATTGCATCACTACTTACCTTCAGGGATCACAGTCAAGCACTATTTTATTTCAATAAACAGTATTAGAGGGTGTGCAGAACAGTGTGTATAAAGTGCCGCAAACCTCCGTTGATAAGGAAGGTCCTCCGACCAGACGGGTGTTTTGTATGGTTCGGACAACTGCCCGATATTATATTGCGGACTGTTATATTGAGAAGTTGCGTACCTACATGAAGACCAAACAAGTCACAATATGGAAATTTTGATGGTTTATTTCCCTTTTTTCCTGGTATGTATTGAGTGAGAGGGAGTGTCAAAAATTTACTGATTGAAACCCACCCAAGTTCCTCCAATTGCCTTTTTTGTGGTGGATCTCTCCTCTTCGAACCATTTTGTAACCCTGGCAGGCATCGAACCTAATTGGCCCCGTTTTAACTAACTTCTCTTTTTAAGACGCCGTGCCTTCGACCCGGGCTTGGTTGGTCCGCAAGTCTGCAATTGAAGTCGCTTCCATCTTCCCTAGATTTTCTACACACTTTATCATCTTCAAGAGATGTAATCGCATGGCAGTTCAAGGACCCATCTTCCTTGGTTCTGTGACAGCCCTGAACCGTCCCATCACCTACCATATAAGCCCCAACCACACAGTGGTCGTTAATTGAGACGTTTTCACGATAAACGCCGTCTAATTGACCGCGCCATAGAGTTGAGCCTTAATCGCCGCCCCAAGCGTGTAATTCCATACACGATTATGTACATTTTTTTGTTGGAACTGTTCTAGTTTTCGTATGATTGATTGTGTTCCTTGTATGTCGGTTGTGTCTTCGTTCTTTGTACGGGTTTGTGTCCGTGTGTTAAAGTGTTTTTTTTTAATATCTTGCGGATTTCATCACGCATGCGGGGTAATCCCGCATGCGTGATGAAATCCGTAAAAAAATAATAATAATAAATATAATCCCGAAAACAAAACAGTATATTTCACGTAGGGAGAAAAACGCTAGCCTCGTCAAATCAAATCAAAATAACTAAGCGTTTCGCCTCGTCGTTTATACCGCGTACGTCGAAGGACTGGAACAACAACAACAACTCTGCCTGCTGCAGTCTTCCCGTCCGATTATAGTTTGGGTGTCTTCAAGGCTAGAGTAAATAGGCTCTTAATAAACTAGTGCGCCTCACCATCAAAGATTGCATCGCTACTTACCATCAGGTGGGATCGCAGTCAAGCACTAGTTGATCTCAATTAAAAAAAAAACATTTATTTCATATAGACCATTTGCAGGCACTTTTGAATAGTCAAATGTCGGTCAGTCCAAGAAAAGTGAAGCTAAATTGCACGTTCCAAAACGTAGGTCTCTATGGAGAAGAACGTGCAAGAAACTCCATGGACACTCTTTTTAAAACATATTATGAGTTACACAGTTTATGGTTACATATTTCTTATACTATACAAGGCGCCAGATAAACTTAAAATATATTGACCTTTTCCTAATATCTCCAATATATCAGAGGTACCCATCAGCAAAACCATCAATTGTGTCCTCGCGCATCTCAAAGGTATGTCAATAAACTGTAGGGGCCTAGCAAGGTCGAAACCTACTGCTGGGGCCATGGGTTGTGCGAAAGAGTGCCCCGGGACACTGGGACACAAAATAGAAAGGTACAGAAGTCAATCTAAATACAAAGCGCGCTCAAGCAACGCACACATAGACACCGATCACGGACACGATGTCTCGGTCGCGTCTCAGATCACTCGTCGAACAGTTCCGGCTCAAACGCTCATTAGTGTGCGTCCACCGAGCTTAGGTATAAAACCGGCCAAGTGCGAGTCGGACTCGCCCATGAAGGGTTCCGTAGCAGCAAGTAACATAATATAAAAGTTCTTGTAATGTGTTGTAACTTTGATCGATGTTTTAATAATAGTGTATTTTTTTCGGTTTATGACGCATTAAAAAAAAACTACTCACTGGATTTCGTTCAAACCAATTTTCGTTGGTAGTTTTTATAGTAATGTACATCATATATTTTTTTTAGTTTTATCATTCTCTTATCTTGGAAGTTAGAGGGGGGGGACACACATTTTACCACTTTGGAAGTGTCTCTCGCGCAAACTATTCAGTTTAGAAAAAAATGATATTAGAAACCTCAGTATCATTTTTGAAGACCTATCCATAGATACCACACACGCATGGGTTTGATGAAAAAAAAAATTTTGAGTTTCAGTTCTATGTATGGGGACCCCCAAAATTTATTGCTTTTTTTTCTATTTTTGTGTGAAAATCTTAATGCGGTTCACAGAATACATCTACTTACAAAGTTTCAACAGTATAGCTCTTATAGTTTCGGAAAAAAGTGGCTGTGACATACGGACGGACGGACAGACAGACAGACAGACAGACAGACAGACAGACAGACAGACATGACGAATCTATAAGGGTTCCGTTTTTTGCCATTTGGCTACGGAACCCTAAAAATGAAGTACATACATGAGATTGTCTTCTGTACCTATCTATTTTGTGCCTGGAACGAAGGCAACGAAGAAACAGGAGTGGGGTTTAGTCAGTACAAGTCTGACACGCTCTTCGGCCTTCCGCTCCGTCAAGGGCCGAGAGATGTCATTGGATGAATTCCAACCTAAAAAAAAATTATAAGTTGTGTTACTTTTTTGGTGTACAATAAAGTTTATTTTAGTCGTTGAAATACTGGAGAAATGTTTTACCACACAACAGTTCACCCTGTCAGCAAACATAAGTGCCTTCAAAAGTTGATTGTGCTGAAATATTAATGTTATTATTATGTAGATTTTTGCAATATTAGGGAGAAGTAACACAGTCACCGCGGCGCCATTATTTGCATTTGTATCGTCATTGTTATTCAGAGCTTTTGTCTGGCTTATCTTGTGGGCTGTAACTGTTATCAGATAACATTTAGACACTGGCTAGGGAATTGGAAATAGAGTGCAACGTACTTCAATTAAGTACCCAGTCCTGAAAATGTAAATTATTTTTTTATGAAATTCCGTGTCTACTCAGTGAGTCAGTGATTTGAGGTGGAACTGTGCTAAGTCCACCCTTACTAGAAGCGATACGATGTTTTTTTTTTTTGGGTAAACATCATCCAAATGTCATCCCCCGCTCTTGAGCGAAGCGGGTGATCAGTGTGTCAGACTCTTACTGACTAAAAAACCCACCCCGTTCCTTTTTGCTTTTCATACCGGCCGAGCTACCTTTCGGAGCTAACACTAGCCCCAGTAGACTTCGACCCAGCTGGGCCCCTGCTGTTGCTGACAACTCCTTGAGGCGCGCGGGAACAGCGGTATGGTGTGGTTTTCTAGCTCTTGCGATTATGGTAGTACAGTGAACATATCTCTCAAAGTGAAGTTCCTTGTGGGTTGATGAAGCGCTGTTACCTACCTTTAAGATGGAAACTGTGTAAGAAAGAAAGAAAGAAAGAAAGAAAAATATTTTATTTGGCATACACACTCGTATTACACACAATGTAGTAACAACATGTAGACACAAATAAATTATTATATATAAAAAAAGAGATAACTAACAATGGGTGTCTCACGGCGGCGCCAAATAGGTCCAGTTCAGCAATAATGCCAGACAACTACATGGTAGTTGCCAGACGCTGGTTTTCAACTGAACCTTATTTCGAGTGTAGTGATCAGTCGACTTATAAATTATATATTTCGATCAATCCATCCAAATGTTTTTGCAAGAGATTGCCCTGTGCAATAAGACTGACCATTTTTACACTTGTTTTCTGAAATGTAGTCCTGTGTTTTTTATGAGGTGTACAATTGAGAATTGAATAAATTAGGTGATACCAGAACACATACTGATGTGTATATTATACAAAAAAACAGTGTAAGCGTACAATAAACCTATTTTATTGCTTGTGGAAACCATGGATTTTGTTAGAACTTTAACATAACGATGAATAAGGGGTTAGTCTGTAAGTAAAACAACACGAAATGGTAACGGGGGAGCGAACAGAGATGTCAGCAAAATAGCAGAACACAAACCCAAATGTATTAAAACAAAAGTTTATTTGTTTTAGTTTCTGCTAACAAGGCAATTCTTTGTTTTTATGTGAGAAGAGATTGTGGATAAGATAAGGAAAAACGCTCTCCTATTGTCTTATTTAATGTTGAGGTAGATGCATTTTTCTTTTAAGTGGGAAATCATCCATGTAATAATAATAGCCATGTAATAATATTCCACAACTATCACACAACGCCGTCTAGTGTCATGCTAAGCAGATCTTGTGTTATGGGTACTAAACAACTGATAAACATACTTATTATATTTCTAAATACATACATATTATAGATAAATTACATCCAGACACAACAAATGATCATGCTCATTGCATAAACATTTGTCCTGGGTGAGGATCAAACCCACGACCTCCGGCATAGCAGTCAGGGCCACTAACCACTAGACCAACAGGCCTGTCAAAAAAGTCATCCAATTAGTAATTACAGGATTTTCGTCAGTAAAGTCTATTATTTGATGCTCAGAAAAGATGAAAGAGGTTAGAAAAGAAATACCTTCCGATTTGTACTACAACGAGTGTCGCCGCTTGTCTCCCACTCTTTAACTCCACGACAGGCAATAAACCAATACGAAAGCGCATTACGCTACTAACAGACCACGCACACTTAGGTCGCAAGTTTGCTATTCAATTCAATTCAATTCATGACCTTGATTTGATGAATATCCACTGAACAAAAAGTAACATGCTACACCAGGAAAATGATGATGATATCTTGAAGACGGTGGCGCATGTGCTGGATCATTTGCTTTCCTTCAAAACTGTTGAGCTGATGGTCATGTTCGTGAACGGGCGCCGTCAGTTGGGAGTGGTCATCTCTCAGCTGATATAGTTTATTTGAATTATTGATTAAGAGTGTCCATGGAGTTTCTTGCACATTCTTTTCCATTGAGATCTATGCTTTGGAATGTGCAAATATCTTCATTTTTTTTTTGTATGCCTTGAGCTTGATAATTCAAAGGTGCCTGTAAATTGTTGATTAATTGAAATAAATGCTTAAAGATTTGAAGTGTCTTTTATGAGTTTATGATGTCTCTAGTACAAATTAGGTAGGTCTATTTTTACTAGGTGGAAAATCATACAATGTCTTCTCTTGCCCTTGGGCGGAGCGGGAGGGCGTGAGGTGAGCGATGGCAAGTCAGACTCTTCCTGACTAAAACCCACTCCTATGTTCCTTCAATGCCTTGTGTTTCAGGGCCCCAGGGGTTCATTTTCACTTAAATCCATGGCCCCAGCAGGCTTACGATAAATTTCTGCGCAGACACAGCTTAAGGGTCGTCATACGATATCATTTATAGTTTCCGTTTGAACGATAACGATGTATAACAAAGTACGACAGAACAACCACATAATTGGTCTCGTAAACTTAAAATCTCTCTTTAGAAATACTAGGTTCGGTAAAGGAAAATTGTTTAAGAGAATTAAATTCAATGGCCTCGTTCGTTTAGTAACGTAAATAATAATTATACGAGTATCAGACTTAATATTATGAAGGAAAAAGTGTTTGTTACTCCTTCACGCTCCAATGGCTGCTGAACAGATTTGGATGAAATTTACAACGAGGTAGACCATATCCTGGAATAGCATAAAGGATATTTCTGTGGCCCTAGTGAAAAAGGATCTAAGTCCAAAAATGCAACTTTACAGGAGACGTAAAAAACACTCAGCGTGCTTCAATTTCGTGTTTGACCTCGTGTGTCATTCAAACCGCTACCAAATGAAATACATGTGATGTTTTTTATAGGTAAACAATTTATGCTCTTTACTTTTATTGGGTTATTTTTTATGTAAAGTTAATAGTTTTTAAGATAGTGACTTATACCAATCACAAAATGAATTCCATAAGGATATAAAATAAGTTAGACCCGTTCTCCCATAAGTTAAATATTAATTCATGCACGTGAAAAGGGATATGCATTTAAAATTATTTTTAATAACTAATTACCTAATGGAAAGAGAGGTTTTTTCTCTTTATTTCGGTGAAAACGGATATAAGTCTAATAATATCCTTTCTAACTTAAACCATTTTTATGGACTAAGTGTTGTTGTATCGATAAACACCAACCAAATTGAAATGTGGTTGATTTATGTCAATTTAGATTAAAAAACACAAAAGAAAGTTTTTATTTTTCCGTTTAAAACAATATAAATGGACTTGAAACCAACTTGCGAGGTTTTTTTGGTGTCAGTTGAATCCTTTTGCACAAAGTAACTTCCTTATTTTTAGGGCTAGCTTAAATCTGTTTTCACCAAACGATAGAGCATTTTTTCTGATCATTTTGGTATACTTAACTCATTTTCGACAAAATCGGACTTATACCCCTTTTCACTAGGGCCACAGATTTTTTGTCCCTGGATCATTTTCTTTCACGTGGATGACGTCGTTCGCGCTAGTGTTCTAATATGTATTAGACAAATCGCTTTTGCTTTAGTAATTTGCAACATTAGTTTGCAATGCAGTCTGCTAATTGCTGGATTCTGCGTATTTTTTGGTATTATGTTCCAGTAGTTTTCATTTCTAAAATGATATTGCCTTTCTAAAATTATGTCCCCGTTTCTTATAAATGTTACCTTCTACTGCTATCCTATTAGCTTTACATTCGTCTAATTATATTTCTCTATCAGTGGTCTTCTCAGTTTTCATTTCATAACTTGTTTATCTTATGTATCTTTCGCGCATTCCATCTTTTCTTGTCTTTCATTAAATTCGCGTTTCTTATCTATATTGCCTTCTTCCGCTATCCTAATATCCTTATTTTCATCTAATTCTACTTCTCTGTCAGTGGTCTTTTTAATTGCCACTTCCTAACTCACCATTTTCATCTTTTCTTGTAAGTACTTCGGCCACATAAAAGAGATTTTATATTAGGTGTATGTTGCACTGCGGTATTTTTTTAATTCCATATGAGCTAAGCCGCTGAAACAAGCTCGTATTTGCGTAAATCTTGTCTTTGATAATGTTGATATGATATTGGACAGTGGTAAAGAAAATCAGGCATTTAACGATGATGTTGTCAATAGTAACCTACATAACATGGGAATGACACAATTCCATATAAATCCTTTCATTCTTCCACTTGGTCACTTGACGTAAGACCAGCCTAACAATGGGTTATCGCACACAATGGTTGGTGGTACACCTCGTCAATGAACCGAATCGCAGTCGTTACGGTCGTGTAGCGAATGAACTCGTCACTTGCACTAACATGACCGTGTTAAAATCTGTAGTCGACAACTCGATAGCATTGATAAGTTTATCGATTATGTTTGTATCGAGAGCTTCATCGATTTGAGGATAACTTGTCAAATCACAGATTATCTATTTTTTTTTTATCTGTTATAAACTAGTGTTTGACAGCGATCCCATCTGATGATACGCAGTGATGCTATCGGTGAGGCGCACAATTACTTTATAGTGCATTATAATAACTTATAATATAAGAAGTTCATGTACATGGGGATCTAAACACAAAGTTGAGTTTTCTTCCAGTCACAGAAAGAGATCACAAGGATCACAATTGAGGTTAGGATTCAGTGCAGCAGTGCTTTAATGCAATCCAAGTGTTCATCATACTATAGATCTACAAATCACAACTGGGACCAATGGCTTCGTGCTTTCCAAGGCACGAGGTGTCAGTAATGTCATAGATAAACTTAGAAAAGTAGGTACATATGAAATTATGGATTAAAAAAATTACATTGGTTCTGGTCCGGTTTCGAACCCGCAACCTCATGAATAAAGGTGTGCACACACTACACTGTGCACAGTTGCACACATATGCCACGTACGCTGACATATCTATACTAATATTATATACGAGTAGTATATAACGCACACGCACACACGTGACGCACAGGACTGACAGGACCGGTCGTTGTGGCGACGCTTGGGGGAGTCCTATGTCCAACAGTGGACGTCTTTTGGCTGATATGATGATTATAAATATGTTCCCGTACAACAGCAAACTTTATTCCAGAAAAACTGTCGTAATAGCAAAACTATTTATTATTATTATTATTTCAATAACTAGTTTTATAAATATTATTGCAATAACAGCTATTGTTCATGATGTTTCCTTTATGCGTTATCTCGGTTTCTTGCCAAGGTCCTTCTGACTAAGCACTGATCTACTTTAACATACTCTAGAAACCAGTATCCTTGAAAATATTCTATCCTTATTTAAAATATCAAAACCAAGACTTATTATTATTACGTATCTACCTAAATTGTGCTCACATATTAGAAGCGACAAGAAATATGTAACCAAGATCTATGTAACCCATAATATGTTTTAAAAAGAGTGTCCATGGAGTTTCTTGCACGTTCTTCTCCATAATGATCTACGTTTTGGAACGTGCAATTTAGCTTCACTTTTCTTGGACCGACAGTTGACTATTCAAAAGTGCCTGCAAATGGTCTATTTAAAATAAATGATTTTGATTTGATTTGATTTCATACAACTTATAACTGATACTGAATAAAGTACACCCTTATTATAAACCACAATTAGAAACGACGCACTAGTTTGTAGCGCATCCGTATTAGTAGGTATTACGCACACACAAAAACGGACGAAATCAATTTCAAGACTAATCGCGAATTTAGTTTTTATCTACACTAATATTTTATAGAGGTAAAGTTTGTTTTTTTGTTTGTAGGAGGTAATCTTTGAAAGTATCTACTGGTCTGATTGCTGAAATTTTTTCACCAATAGAAAGCTGCTTTATTCCTGAGTGACATAGGCTATATTTTATGTACGCGGACAAAGTCGCAGGCAAAAGCTAGTATTTTATAGAGGTAAATTGTTTTTTTGTTTGTAGGACGAAATACTGGTTCGATTGCTAAAATTTTTTCACCAATAGAAAGCTGCTTTATTCCTGATTGTTGTGGGCTATTATGTACGTGAGCGAAGCCGCGGGCAAAAGCTAGTCTTATAATATTTTATTTATTGGTTAGCCTGTTCTGTCCCACTCCTGGGCAAAAGCCTGCCTCCACTACTTCCATTTTTCGTCTTATAATATAGTTAAATAAATATAATTTTGATCTAAACGATTTTGATTTTTTTTTTAAATAGTTTAATTTATTTTTTTTATGTTAAAATCGTTTCAGTAGCCGATTCTGAAAATACTACTTGCAGGATGAGCTGTTAGTATTTTACATGTTGTATAACAAAATACCCAAAATTTTCAAAAAACCTTTTGGCAAACCCGAAATCCGCTACCCGCTCTCATCACAACCCAGCACAACAAAGGACCAATCTCCTGACTTAGAGCACCGTTGCTACACCGCCGTACCTAAAGGGGCCACGTGATAACCCTGCCCATGATACGCATACTCATGAATGTAAATAACGCGAGGCTTGTCTCGCGACCCTTAAATGTAGATTACCGTTGAAGCTGAAACTAGTATTTCAAAGGTAATGAGGTGTTTTAGGGTCGGTCATGACTCTGACCCCGAGTTAACACCTTGTTGCTAGATAAAGGACGGACGCACGCGATCGACTGTGACTCAGATTGTTGGCGGGCACGCACTCAGGTTCAATGTTCATACATATTATGGGTGGGCTCGGCATTTGGTTTCGATCTGGTGAAGTTAGCGACTAGTGATATAAACTAGTGCTTGATTGCGATCCCAACTGATGGTAAGCAGTTATGCAATCTCTGATGGTGGATGCACCAGTTTATGAGCCTATTCACTATTGTTTTAAAGACACTCAAATTATAATCTGACGGGATGACCACAGCAGGCAAATTTATTTATTACATCTTGGAGGACTTACAGCTTAAACAAACTAAAAATAAAAACAAACATAAACGACAGCAAGCCAATTACAAGTCTTCACGTATAGTGTTAGAATTAAAATTGAGAAGTGACCATAGCACCCTTTACACAGTGATTGATATAGCTTAATAAAATGTTACAGTTACATAAAAAACATTGTTCCAGTCCTTCGACGTACGCGTGGTTTCAACAACATATGGGACGTATGTGTACGTCGGGTTGTCCGATGGTAGAAATGAGATGGCAGAATCAAGTCATGCATTCTCCAAAATGCATGCTGTAAAACACCGAAAGGCTGGCTACCCTACGCCTGTGCTCAAGGTTTTGAAAATTTTGAGGAAGTCGTTTTTTCTCGGTATGTTGATGTGAAGTGGAGGGATGAAATGTAGGTTACTAAAAGAGTTCTGAGTATACATGTAGATGGATGGATTGTATGAGGAGTGAAATGAAAGAAAAGGGAGTTAATAGTGACAGAACAGAATGGAAGGAAAAAACGTGTTGCGTCGACCCCAAGTAATAAAAGACAAGGACAGGAAGAAGAACTAGACACAGTATCAGTATGGTTATTTTATGTTGTTAGCTTAGAATAAAATTGGCACATCTTAACATAATTTGCAAAAATCTGAAACAAGAACAACTGCCGACAAACTGTATCACAGTTTGGCAAAAAAAAATTGTAATGATGAAGGCAAATTTTGAATATTTCAAATAATAAAAAAGAAGACCTACTTCCCTTGCAAAACTGTTAATAACTTAGTAGATTGTTTATATTCACTTGTAAGACCACCAAGATGGAAAAAAGAGTGCTGTAAAGTTATGGTGTGAGGTCTTAAATAAACTAAGAGCTAAATGAATGCGTTTAATTTCAAGCGCACTAATCCATTACTTTAAATCAGCCACATTTTAAAATGAAACATCTTTTTCCAATTTGTAGTTATGCAAACTATTTTCATCGTGTCGTTCACGCATTTGCATGTTAAACATACAATCGCAATTACAACAATCATTGTTTAGTGCGACTGTAATTGTTTTCGATTCATATCTTAAGATAAAGCTGCCATGCGACAAAATATTCGCAATTATGCGCCCACTCTTAATGTCCGTTTAGTTTCTCCTATTGAAGTTATCAGCGAAGCGAGCTGCGATATGCATAATGCTCAGATCTGGGAATAGTAATGGTTACAATATGCAATTTTCTGTATAGTTTTCATATATTATGGTCCTTTTAAAAATAAAGCGTGAATGGAATTAATTTAGGTAGTCTACAAAGTACGCAGTTGACGGGTTAATTGTTTCAACGAACAGAATGGTAAAATATCCATGACCTATCATGGATATTTTAAAATATTAAACTGTACAAGAACCATGTCTGAATTATGCCTATATATTTACTCAACTGTAATATGGTTCTCGCATTTTATACAACGTTATTTTTAGTTTACGAGTAGTTTGTTCAGAAATAGTAACTGAATTGATTCCAATAATTTTCACACCATGTTATATTTTTTCCCAAAAATATTTAAAAAACTCGTCCGTCCCAACAAGCTTATAATAACTTTGTCATTGTTCATGATACAGTTATGAAATTTTATACATAAATTCTTTACATAAAAATACTAGTCATGTATATCGGGTTTTGCTTATAGTAAAATTGATGTTGTATTATAAATGCTCAGCGTTGTCTGTCGGTATCTCACTCTGTCCAAAGCTGTCATGTCTACGCACGGAAACTGTAATTATTTTCGTAAATAGTTAAACCCGAGATAAGACAACCAATTTCCTCTCCAATTCTTCAGATATTGCCCACCAACACGGAAATAGGTTACCATTGTCGTTCGTATATCAAAGGCTACATCAATGGCTAGAGTCGACGAAACCTCGAAATTTCCTTATCTTAATACCAGAATTTATTGGTGCTACATGGCATACATGGTGTCATAAGTCCCCGATTCCGTGCTCATGTTTCTGTCAGGGCTGTGAGTTTGCGGCTCAATCGCGGTGCACTTTCCACCCGAGCACCGCCCACGATCCTAGTTGATGGTATCTTGCGAGTTACGAGCTCGAAGAAGATGTTGCCCCGTGTTAACGATCGCATGTATGTGTGTATGTGGAATCCTTCGGTGTTTGGATGCGGTAGTCCTGGTGCTATAGTGGTTCATAGATTAAATTTTCTGATGAGTAAAATAAATCTAGTTTTTTTATAACTTTATCAAACACAAGTTCGATGGTGTACTGGTACCGTTCTCATCTTTGGGACGGATCTACCAGATACCAGCTTAATTCGCTGGACTTAATTGTAAAAGGACTCTAGAGGATCTATTTATTTATTTTTTTAAACTTCATGTACAGTAGTGGTACATAGGCCGACTTAATGCAACAAGGCATTCTCTACCAGTCAACCTTTGGGTTTAAAAAGAGATCACAGTGGTCGGTTTGCACAATAAACAAATAACAAATAATGAAAACGGAAAAAAATAAATAAGTTATTTCTATAATATAATAAAATACATATATATGCTAAAATAATAAACTAATTAATACTATGAAAAATATCAAATCTTAAAGAGAACTTAATAACAATTCTGACGAAGAATCAACTAAGGTTGAGAAGATCATTGGTGATAATGCATTCATCGAGTCAAAGCTTCAAAATCAGGAAACGATGATGTGGCTGTCGTTGTTATTTCTTGTCTAGAAGGAACGTATTCTTGACTGAAATACTTCCAGGTTGCAGGCAGGGAATTTCAATCCTTAGCTGTACGCAAAATTAATGTTTTCTCAAAACGTTTTATGCGTATTGGTAAGATGTCTACCATATCGGTGACGCATCGCCGTACCTCTAGGCGGCCCGATGATTTAACGAGCTAAAACTCCTAAAAACATATAAAATAAAAACCTGCTCCTTATCCAAGATGCATTTTGCAGGATCAAAAAGTAATGTCTCATCCTTTAATTTCTTCCTCGCGGTAACTGCAAGTCTAATGGTGCGGGAATAGTTCTAATATCGAGTGTATCTCGAGTGTATTTTGTTAAACGTATCTGAATCCCTCGAAGTTCCAGTGTTTAGATGAAATTCATGCGTATGTTCTTTGGGGACTTTCGATTATTTTGTACCGATTTTTTCTTTGGTTAGATAGAATTTAAATTTAGCTGTGGGGTTTATAGATTTGTAAGGAATATTTCTGGTTCTTTCATGACTAAAAGGTCAATAGGCTACAGATTCACCATAAGTTTATTTCCTTAAAATTCCACTACTACACAGAACAGTCATTATACACAGTTATTACGGGCATACACCAAATGCATAGTTTACATGTATACGCTTTCCGACGCAAAAGAAAACTTTTAAGCTGATTTTATTATTTGTAACATTTAAACTGTTACAAGGAGCACTTTTTTTTTAGGTGGAAAATCATTCAATGCCTTCTCCTACGCTAGGATGAAGTAGGCCCTCCTACTTCAATTCCTCCCTACCTCCTACTTATTCGTGTCAGAATTTTACTGACTAAAAACATACGTGTCCTTCCCCAGACACAGTCAAGCCAGTCAGCCAGTCAGTTTCAGTTGCCTTTTGCGTTATAGGACTACGATTGTCCTTTCAGAAATTCTCTGTCACTTCTAAGGAACTTCAACTGCAACATCATTATCTTCCTGCCCTCGTCCCATTCTGTCCTGCCACTCGTCACACTAACTCCCTTTTCTTTCATACCAGTCCTCCACAATCTTTTTTTTGCCTCCATCTCCATCCATCCACATTCTTTTAGTACCCTTTCAACTTTTCAGTCACTGGCGCCACTTTCAAACTTCCTCTTCTCCACGAGTATATCGTGCTTATTTCTCACATTATCCATTCTTATCACACCACCTATCCATCTCAACATTTTCATCACCGCTACATACGATTTGAAATCGCCTGAGATATTAAATCATAATTCAATAAAATGAATCTGTTAACACAAAACAATTTCTTGTTGATCATCGTTTCATCCTTAACAAGTGCCTCACGTGTGTATAACTGATAGATGCGCTTGTTAATCACCTCCTGCTGAGCCTTCGCTCCTCTGCCGTTACTCCAGGACCCCGACATGTTACATTTCTGTACCGTACTATCATAACGGGTTCTCAGGTCTATAATAGAGGCTACAGTAATTGTGTCTGTTTGTTTATTTGTTATTGCATTATTGTGCAGTCACGGAATGCCAATGTCGTTCATGTTGTAAGGGGTAACCGTGTCGTTGTTTTGGTGTAATTCTATCTGAAGCTAAGTGTCTTGTTTGATCTGTTTTGACCTAGAATGGAATTAGAGCTGCATTATGTTGCTTAAGGAATTTAGCGTCATCTGTTGCAGTTGTATCTATAGTGATTTGATTGCTTATTTATTTTGAGCTCAGTCCTTTACTGTCTAAATTATCTACCTACCCACAAGTTCAGTATTTTCTGTCGGCTTTTATTCATTAGGACTAATTTAATAAAATGATGACTAACCTAAACTTATTTCTAAGCGACTTCAAAAACTTTTATTTTGTAGAGCATTTAAATTTTGGTGCAGATCGTGTGAAGAACTTCGGAGATAAACCTTGGAATTCTTCAATAAATGATAAATTGATTCATAAAGACATTTTGTCATTTCTTTATGTAGTGCAGTGTAGTTTTAGTTCTGAAGTAAAAGATCTTTTAACTAAACTTTTGACTTTTAAAAGTAGAACTGACTTCAAAAAAAATTTTTTACAAATCAACTTAAATTTTGAAAGTCAATGTCAACAACTCTGAAACATCAACCATTTTTTGTTTTACTGATTTCTCTGCTATAATATAAACAGTATTTTATTAGTAGTCCTTGTACTGGCAGCAAATTAAAACAATACCATTGACGAAATAGTTATTCAATCATAGGGTTTTATGGTAATGCCATTTAGATTTACATTTACGATTCACATGGAAACAGCCTTCTTTGCAAGCAAACCTTCGAAGGCACGTACTCACGTGAACTTTCACCTGTATTGTGTTTAAAATAGTTCGCTTTTGTTCTCTATTTTCTTATTGAAATACAGTAAAACTTAGAATTCGCATTCGATTAAATTGAAACCTCTCCGAGCGTAATTGTGTGAGCACAAAATTCATCGGCACGAAGTAAATTTTAAACTCTAAACAAGAACCTAAAAGTATTTATTGGTAAATATTACTTGCAGATACTTAGACCGCCTTCACAATAGCGTTTGTCCAGCGTAGGCGTTGCGGTGTTTCCTCTGGAGTCAATTGAACGCCGCAACAACGCGACGCCTACGCCGCGCTGTCACGGCGTCTGCGCGACGTATACGTCTATCGAACGTCTACGCTGGACAATAGCTAATGGGAAAGTATCTACAAGTAATATTTACCAATAAATACTCGTAGATTCTTGTTCAGAGTTTAAAATTTACTTCGTGCAAAATCTGTCCTGTCCAGTCCACGCGAACGAAGTCACGGGCACAGCTAGTCACTAATAAAAGCAGAGGGGATCTGAAAAATTTACCTGAATATAAGTGGCGTCAATACTCAAGTGATGGTTGAGCATGCAGAGGTATAGGTCATGTTTGTACTAATTTTGAGGTTTGTTTTGTTAAATTCAAAACGACACACACACATGACATGACGTATTTTTTCTGTGGTTTGTATCTTATGTCATAACCATTATTCTTATTTTACCGCCGAATATTTACGACCAATAACCAAGCTTACATAAATAAAACGGCCTACGAAAGCCATCAAACGAATCCTTAGAGCTGAACCGGCTTGTAATTCGGTCAAGTGCGAGCCTCGTGCCAGCCTCGACATCTAATCTCGATTAGCTATACTGTTCCACAAAGAAAAAAGGGGGTATCTGCCGTTTTAGACTTTTTTGTTTACATACTAGCTTCAGTCAGCGGCTTCGCTTGCGTGAAAGTAGAATATTATCTTAAGAGGCTGCTTTTCCACTCGCCAATCGTCAACATCGAGCATGGTTTAAAAGCTTGTTATTTCATTAAACTCAATCCAACGTGATGTTTGACGAAAAGGCAAAGCGAAAAGAGAGAGAGATAACGCCTGCAAACTCTGTTAGTATAAGGTAATTCCGTGATTTACTCGAATATTTTGTAAAACTTGGGGTCTACTCGCTTTCTCCGAAAAACGAAGTTTCGATTGAAATTCGGCGTGTTTCCTACCATGGTTCATTTCGTTCCCGAAATTTCGTACGAACGAAAATTATTTGACGTACCGAATCTCTAAACCTACTCTAATTAGTTATATTTCGAAAAAAAATATGATCATGACATACGAATATTTTGCAATTTTAACGTCAAATTGACGAAACCAAAAACCTTACCTTTTCCTTTTCGTTTGTGTTGATTTTGTAAGAAAAGTGCTAAAAATGGCCTCAAAAATGCTTTTAATTGAAGCAGCTCTACATTACGAATGTTTAGAGCGTACAAAGATCCGGCAACCAGCTCAAATTCCTGACTTACACGTTGTGGATAATGTTAGACTCAGTCGGCAATTATTTGAGAAGTTGTACCAGGAAATAGTGCCTTTATTACCTTCAAGAAGCCTCCAAAGACTTCTCCTTAGCAAAGCACTAGGAAGTGGACTACTACTGTGATGTTTTCAGCTCAACATTATGCAAATTCCTGACACACAGTTTGTGGGAAATGAGGGACTCAATCGACAATTATTTGAAGAGTTGTACCAGAAAATAGTGCGTTTATTACCTCCAAAAAGCCTCAGTAGGCTTCTCCTCAGCAAAGCATTAGGAAGTAGAGTACTACTGTGATGTTTTCTGCTCAACATTACGCAAATTCCTGACTTACATGTTGTGAATAATGTGAGACATAGTCGGTAATTATTTGGGGAGTTGTAACAGGAAATAATGCCTTTATTACCTCCAAAAAGCCTCTGTAGGCTTCTCCTCAGCAAAGCACTGGAAGTGGAGTACTATGGTGTTTGCAGGGTACTGTGACTGTCTTAAATTGTTGTTGTTTAAAAAGACTTTAATAAAAGACTAAAAAATACATTTATATTTTTTATTAACTTGAATCCTGTAGGATTCAGAGATTTTCATGTCACTAGTGGTCAATTTCCTGGCAGGGTCGTATGTCCACAGCTACCTCGGGCTGTGAAAAGTTTGGAGGTTAGCTTGATTGCCTGGAGGTGGATGGTATTGGTTCATTGATCTGAAAATAAAACAGATTAAATACCTAATATAATCATAAAATATTGAAATTTAATAGGTAAGAATTGATAGAATTTACTTTTAATATGTGGTAATAAAATCAATTGTTATTGTTTAAAAAAAAATTTGGACACAACTAAGATGGTAAATAAAAGAATTCTACGAATGACTACCCACGACTAAAAACAAATAGGTACATACATGGTACATACTATATTGTATAATTATGATAATATTACTTACAAAGATCAAAGATCCACAACAAAACTTGTGGAAGACTGCGACATCCACAGTTCTACTTGAAACTTTCTTACAGAACGCGTACCGTGATGACAAAATATGTATATTAAAATATACCTATTTGTAACTTGAGTTAAGTATAGGTAAAATCCAAAGAAAATCTTTTGATTTCAAAATTAACAATGCAAGTTGACCAGTGCTGCCAACTCCTTAAATTATTTTCTGCTAAATCTGCATTCAAAAAATGCCAAATACATGCCAACATTTTCGGAAAATGATAAATACTATGCTGATAACTGGACCCTCGTGTGTATCCTCTTCGTATGATGTCTGAGCAGAGCGGAAGAAGCTATTCTTTCAAATCGGACATCAATTCCCACTCTGCACGATAAAGTTGGTTATAGGTTATTTATTGACATTGTGAATTTAATAACTCTTATTCAACGCACGTAGCCAAATAAGAATCAAACAAAACTAAATTACCTTTGATGACAACGTCGAGTGATGCAATAAACCATATGTGGTTCAATCCAAGCGGGATTCCCCTAACCACTAGGGTCCCGTTCACAAACAACAGAAACATCAAGATTTTATTTTGCATTTAGAAATAATGTTCAAACTTTCCGAGTAAAATGCTAAAAATATGCTAAACTGAATTTATACATGCCAAATTACTTAGAAAAATGCTAAATTTAGCCATATTAATACTAAATTGGCAGCACTGAAGTTGACAATGTTGACAAGTTACACATTGTTTTTTTTTGCCCCATTTGGGCCGGCTAAGGTCTTAGACCATACCGCCTCATCATCAATAATAAATACGTTTTTTTTAGTTTCATTTGTATTCTATGCATAAATATTACAAGAAATATTTAATCACCTCAAAGAGGTATTAAATGTAAAGAAAAGTTGTCGTGGCCCAAAAAGGTAGACTGCGACAGTCCGACTTTCTTACGTAATGTGTCATGTAAAAAAGCACTGGCAGCATGGTATTTTTGTAAAAATTCAAACTAAAAGTCAAATTCAAGTTGACATTCAAAGATTGACATGTTACGTGTGATTATACAGATATTTTTAGTTGTCATACGTTAGTACCGATGATTGAAGTAAAGTAGCGCTCTTTATATAAGTCGGTTAACGATGACCGTAGAAAAGGTTGTTTTATGGTGTCTTTTTGTATTTTATCGAAAAATATTTTTTACGACATATTTATGTTTTATCTATAAATATTACAAGAAATATTTAATAAACCACCTCATTAACGCAAAATTTTAAAATAAAGCAAGATTTAAAATTAATTTAAAAACCGTAATTTACTTTAAATGACTTATAAAAAGACCCAAATCATATAGTTCATTCTATTCGGTCACGAAGATTGTCTGTGGGTCCGAACTTCTTGTGTGTGTCCGAAAATGAAACAGAGTAGGTGCACTAACGAAACTTCGTTTGAATATCGTTCGTTTACGAAAATTACGTTTCGGAGAAAGCAAGTAGACCTCCTGGTTCCAGGAAATACGTGATTTTTTTTTAACCCTTAAAAGTTTTTGAAAAACTTTGTCATTATTTAGAATCTTGATAAAAGCTAGGCTTGTATCGTTGTACTTTTTTGACTTTTTAATTTTTGAGTAAACTATAAAGTGCCAAAGTTCATGCAACATAGTAGATTTTCAGATGTCTTAACTGGATTAGTTTTACACAAATTTATAAATTGATTTCCATAGAAGCCTAGATAATATCCTCAAGATACTGTGTTTCCAAAATATATAATGAAAAATGTGTAATAACGTCATAATCGCGTAAGAGCGGTTGTATGAAAATCATTGAAAATGTCGAGATGCATCCCCTTAAGAAAATATATACATGTGCGTTCGCGTGGAATCCTATACGCCGTCGACGACTCGGTGGGGGAGGCCTATGTTCAACAGTGGACGTCTTTCGGCTGTAATGATGATGATGACGTGTATTAAGCTAGAACTACATTAGATCGTCGCACACGTGTAACACGCCTGATTTGTACGTATTTCGACGTCGCGTGGATCTAGTGTAGCTCAACAAGTCTAGTTTCCATATAAAATGTATGGAGACCGACGCGCCCAGATCGGCGTACGTGGCACGCGTGTACGCAGTGTCATCATCATCCTTTTTTTTTTATTCCCACTGCTGGGAATCAGGTCTCCTCTCCAGGATTGGAAATGGATACGGTCCACCACGCGGGCCCAGTGCGGGTTGGTAAATGTCACATGTCTTCAAATTTTTGGTTCTAGGACATGCCGGTTTCCTCACGATGTTTTCCTTCGCCGTTTTGAGAGCAGTGGTGATGAAGTAATTTACACAAAGTAATGCGCCTGGCTGGGTTCGAACCCGCGACCTACAACTCGTAAGTCAGGGTCATTACCACTCGGCCACCACTGCTCTAAGTGCTCAGTGTAGTTCTAGCATTATTTATTTATTAACACTTCTTGCACAAAAAACTGTACAAAGGCCTTAGGCATTATCTACCAGTCGACCTTAGGGTGGTGCAGAGACATGGAAGAGGTGTGGTAAACACATTAAATGTAGGACAAGCCAAGAGACTGACGTCACTCTAGTCGCACTTCCACCGTGCTCTCGATTACACGTCACTCTTTGGGTTTGCCTGCTTACTGACAATTTGGTTGTTTCATTTACTATAAACCTTTTTTTTTTATTAATGATAGGCTTGCGTTTGTCCACTATCTCACCTGATGGTAAGCGATGATGTGGTCGACGATGAAGCACGCTTGCCTAGAAGAAACCTATTCACTCTCGACTTAAAGACTCCTAAGTTGTAGCTATCAGGAAACACAGATTTCGGCAGGGAATTCCACTCCACCTAAATCCCTAACTAGTGATTTTAGTGAACACCACATTACATTATATCTCTCCGTTTTGTATTTTGGTTAGATGTGTCCTGTTTCCTAACAGATACAGTATAATCTCGATCAGTTATCAGTGGCGCCATCGCAATCATGAGCGGCGCCCCAATGGTAATGTGTTTTAGTATAATGAGAACTAATTGACAAGTGGTTTGTTACTTATTGAGTTACTGAATTGGCTATCGTTAGCTAGTGTACAGTACCCGGATGATAATTTGGCACAAGGAAGAGAAAACGGCTACGAGATTGTTTAAAAGAGTTACTGCGGCGCTTTTTTAAAGGTGGGAAATCATCTAATGACTTCTCCCGCTCTAGGTCGGTGCGAGAGGGCGTGTCAGACTTTTACTGTCTAAAACCATGCCTATGTTTCTTTATTGCATAGCGTTCAAGGACCCCGAAACGCTAGGCAACCCATGGTCCCAGTAGGCTTTGGCCGTGCTGGGTGGTACGGTTATGCTGACATCTCTTTGAAGGGCGCGTCCGGCCAGTTTCCGGAAGTCCGGACAGCGAGCTACTAGCTAGCCGCGGTCACGCTCCAGCCGCCACCCGGGATCCCGACCCGCCACCATAGTCGCGGTCTTGCGGACAGCGAGCAATGGATAGCTCGCGGTCGGATAAAGACCAGGCCCGCCTCAAAGAGAAGTTGGAGCTCGCCATTGCAAGTGCCTGCTTGGACCGCAAGACTGTACACACTAAAAGTCTGATACTCCCTCTCACTCCACCCAGAGCGGAAGAAGTTATTTGCGTATTTCCCTCCAAAAATAAAGCTCTATTGCAAAAGATCATACCCATAGAAATTTCTTATATCTAAGATCATAACATACCCACATGTACTTTGAAATTGTTGTTCTAACATAAACCCGAAGCTAGTAACCATCAAACACATTATTATTATTTAAAAACACTTTCACCAACTAGGTAATATTTCTTCCTTCCAAGCTTTATACAATCCGGTCAAGTGCGAGCGGGGCGTGTTGAAGCGTGGGCTTGTAATCTAGATCTGTATTATACAGGGCGCCGGCGTCCCCACTTGCCGACTCACGACGTAATCGCGATCATCCTGTATCTTTGTATCTGTACTTGCTGTATACATTAAAGATACAGCCTTTAGAAATAATTGATGGTTTGGTTTCATTTCCGCGGTTGTTGTGATATTGTATCGATTTGATTTTGTGAAAACCGAGTTGTGACGTAATTTTTTTTTTCCACTGCTGTAAATTTCCCACTTCCAACCATTCTATAGCACATTCTATTCGTTTTTACCCGTCTGCATTAAAAAATGGCGGATATTTGGCATCAAATTTTCTTCGTGACTTAATCATGAAGGGTATTAAAATAAAGGTCTCCGAGGACATGGTGGAGCATACTGTGAAGGTGTACCCCGCTTGGGCGGAGCACCACTGTGTCCTTGTACGGTTGGTGCCTTGACTTCTTAAATGGGAAACCCGTCGTCCTGAACAAAAAGCAAAGATATACATAGGTGGGGTTTTAATCAGTAAAAGTCTGACACGCCCTCCCATTCCATTTTTCATTCCGCCATTTGATATTTTCCCAAATCAAAAAAACCTACGTTCAATCATTGATAAATACAAAGCGAACGTAAGTGAACGTTCGATCATGTGAAGCGCTTTGTATTTATCAATGAATGCACAAAACCCATCCAACGAAAAACGCTTTCATTCAGATCAAAAACAGTAAAAACACCTATAATCACTTTTCTCTCAACCAGCCCATTAATTGCACGTCGCGTCGTCGCCTGCGCAGCTAATCTCCAATCGACACCCAATCGCTTACAGTCAACATGTAACCTAAACTGTGGTTGTGTAAACGAAACGAATTAATTTAGTCTTAATCTGGAGAATAATCGACCGGCGCGTAGTTTGTCAACGACTTCTCGCTTGGACTTAAAGAAAATCGTTTCATTACCGATTCTTAGATAACTGTGCGTAGTTGAGTTGTGAACAGTAGATCAGGTCTGTTTAATAATGATATTCTACAACAATCACACAACGCCGTCTACTCCCAAGCTAAGCAGAGCTTGTGTTATGAGTACTAGACAACTGATAAACATACATACATATGATACATATTATAGATAAATGACACCTAGGCACAGAAGAAATTATCGTGCTCATCATACAAACATTTGTCCAGGGTGGAAATCCAACCCATGACCTCCGGAATTGCAGTCAGGGCCACTAACCACTAAACCAACAGGCCAGTCATTTCATTAGTGTTTGTTCAGGACAAAAGAAAAATTATAAGATAGATAATCAGATATCGTGCATTGTGGCGACACTTGGGGGAGGCCTATGTCCAACAGTGGACGTCTATCGGCTAAAATGATGAATCAGATATACTCTTACGGCGCGTAGTGTTCCAAGCGCGCCTCAAAGATATGTCAGAGAAATCTTAGGGTCCCACCAGGGTCGAAGCCTACTGGAGCTATGGGTTCGCTTCAGAAAGAAAAACCCAGGGTCCTGGAACGCTAAGCTAAGAAGAAGTGGATTTTAATCAGTAAAAGTCTGAAAGAAAACATTTTTATTTATTATGCTTACTATTTTACTCCAGGAGTTAAATTTAGAAACCCTTTTACAATGTAAAGGTTGTAAACAAAAAAACAACCTACTCGCTAACTCAGCTACATGCAGCAATTTACCGCGACAATTCACACTCGTCCTTTAATCTGAGTTTTATTGTCCTACATGATTATCCACCTTCACAGACAGAGTAAGTGGTCACCTCTTACAAAAAGAACAAAAACTTGGGATTGTAATGGGTTCAGTACAAGACTGTAACAGTTCAATAAAGTGTGATTTAAAGCAAGTGAAAAGAGTATAGCCATTTATTGAGCCCCCACAAAATGAACACTACTATATAGGAACCTCTATAAACAGGTAGGGACAGTCATAAATAAAGAAAGAAAGAAAATATTTTATTTGGCACACACAGATCCATACAGTGTAGAAACTTAAGATTGAAAAAAAAAACCACACGCATCGCCACCGTCATCATTTGCGGACGGCGAACAATAATAGCTTGCCGTCCGGACCTAGCCCGAGTCGTCGACGGCCATAGTGTTACGCGCGACTCTAGGAGATGTCAGCAAAACTGTAGGAGCCCAGGAAGGTCGCATGGGTTGTGCGAAAGAGAACCCCAGAACCCTAGAACGAAGGTAAAGAAGGAACATAAGTGGGTTTTAGTCAGTAAAAGTCTGACACCCCCTCCTGCTCCGCCCTAGAGTGAAAGACAGGATGATTTTCCACATGAAAAGAATTAAAAAAAAAAATTTTTTAAAAAGCATTATACTAAGTAAATGAGTCTTATTGTTACTCGGAAATAAAGATTATTATTATTATTATAAACAGTAGTTAAATAACACAAGATTTGAAAGACTATACAGAATTGTACCTCTGCTCCAATCACACTGTGTCCGGATAGGTTCCTCGGGTGATGTCCGATACTGCACCGCAGCCGGTTCCTTGCTGTCGTCACTGTCAGTGTCAGACTTTCTCTCCACAGGTGCCGATAGTCCTGCCAAATGAATGGGCAAAGTGAAAGCTAGGTAGCTCTTAAACCATTTAGAGGAAGTTATAGAAGGTTCGTTAATGGTTGCCGTGCTGTTAACGGCTTCACCCGCGTGAGAATAGAAAATTGTCCCAAGGGATCATACACCTTAGATTAAAAGGGTTGTACAGTTATTGATTAAAATAATACAACGTGTGTGCCTCCAAATTCGTTTAGATTAACATGAAGAAAAAAGGCTAAAAAACCATCTGAAGGTCACACAGGTGGGTTTTAGACAGTAAGCAGAATCATAATCTGCCTTATAATGTTCCCCCTGCTTGGATTCTGTACAGATTAGTGGGTGTCACATGTATTCAAATTTTTGGTTCCAGGACAGTTTCCTCACAATGTTTTTATTCACTGTTTAAAGAGCAGTGGTGATGAAATAAATTACACAATGTAATGTGCCTGAAGGGGTTTAAATTCTATGCTCCCTCTCGCTAAGTCCAGAGCGGGAGAAACTATTTAATGATTTCCCACTCTCAAGAAAAAGGTACGTGGACAGATAAGAATCGAAAAAACAAGAATAAAGAAACAATATCTCTTTAGCTAAAATAACCTCCCCTACACGATACACCAAACAAAATAGTCGATTTTCTTTCAAATCCAGTAATCAACGATACAGTAGCTCGGAAGTGATTAGAATAGTAAGCAAACTATCATTAGTGGGCGTTAGATAGTAGGAATTTTGATTGAGTTAGCTGCGCCGGTGGCTCTGACGGCTGCACGGCTGCGCGGGCGCATTCGACACCATCCACGATTTATCGACGATCGAGTGACGTAACGACTAATAGATCGTCGATCGACGTCGACAGTAGCGTAGGTAGACGTGGGTTAAGAGGGCCCTCGATCATGGCCTCGCACCTATAGGGACCTCGCACAAGCTAAGGCTAAGGGTTTTTTTTTTAATAATAATATTTCTTTAATATGATATCGTTAAAAAAATATTTAAAAATGTAAATGATAGATATGTTTAAATTCACAAATGTAAAAATAATTATTATTTATTTAAGATAATACAACAATATGGTCCACTTTGTTAGAAACAAAAATTGTTAAAATTAGTGTTAGTAGTGAACAATAAAAAAAAAAACAAAATAGAAACAAGCAGTGATGTGGGTGCCTGAGGCAAGATATGCAAAAAATGATATGGCAAGGAGTAAACTATCTGCCATTCTCTCCACATAGTGCCTCAGAAAAGGGAGTAAGGACTATCAACCGCTGTTTTCAGGATGCTAATGCCACTGACCCGCGTTCTGTTCATCAGTGATGCGACATTCTTGCGAATCACTGCATGGAAGTTATAATTGGTGGGCTCACGTTTGACCATTATTTCACCTGATGCCCCTGATGGTAAGCGAGTGTCGATGGTAAGTGACAGTCGCTGTCTCGTTTTCGAATTGATGAAAGAAAAAGGCCCCGTTGATGTGCCTTTTCCCATTTCTAAATTAGTCGACGCTACGCCACTGGACGTCGATCGTGGTGTAATCTCGTTGTTTGTAATTTAATAAGAACGTGGGTGAGTTAAATATTTTTATGTGATGAAAGATTTAGTGGTTTACTTGTCATCATAACCAATATGGATTTGATAAGTTATGGGTTAGATGAAAGTAGAGGTGTTCTGTAGCAATCAAAATTTATGGTTTAAATTCTAATGGTTTTTAAATCAGTATCACACTTTATTATAAAGGCGAAAGTTTGGATGTGTGTGTGTTTGTCCTTCACGCTTAAACGGTTGAACAGATTCGAAGGAAACCAATGGCCTAAGTAGGCTTCGACCCTGCCAGGCCCCTACAGTTTTCCTAAAATCTACTTGAAGCTTGAAGTGCGCATAGTACACTCATGTGCCGCCGAGAACTCGGGCTCAGTCCGGAAGGCCGGGACGGCGAGCTACACATTGCTCGCCATCCGCAAACGGTAACTTACCTACGTTGGTATACTTGTAATACTTTTTACTCGGAAACAACCTCTTCTTTAAATATCTTTAGGCCTACATCACAAATACCATAAAATTAATAAACTCTGACTAAACCCTAAAAAATGCGTAAAAGAAAATTATAATAAGCAAAGCGTGAAACTGTCCCTTACTCCTGTCTCGTATGCGCACGCGCAGACGTCGCGACTTTGAGTGATTTAGAGCGAACACACTAACATTAATACCAGTCTAGCAATTAATATATACGGAGTTAAATGAAGAATGTGATCGTTTGTGTGTAAAACTAAATATTAACCTAAGTTATATTCGTAATTTGTTTCGGGGTGAAGTATTTTTGGTTGGTTTATATGGAAAAACCAATTTAGGTACGAAAATTGAAGAAATTATTATAATTAATTCATGTTTTTGTCAGAAAAAGAAGCGTTCTTTCTCAGGAAAGTCGGTTGAAATCGACTTCGAAAAAAGAGGAGGTTCTCACATCTTTCCCAAATGGTCCCATGGTTGATGACCATCACGTCAGGAACTGACGATGGGATCCTGGAGATAATCGAGTGAACTTTTCTTTTATAGGCACACTTGTAATGGTTCTTCTTCTTCTTCTTTCTGTCCTTGTCCCATATTACTTAGGGCAAATTTTATGTAATGGTTACGTAAAACTAAAAACTTTTAGAAAAATAAAATACAGCCGACTGTACTAACAGACTTCCGAAATTAAAGTCAAATTGTACTTTTTAGTGGTTTTTGCTTTAAATTCGGTTGTATCATTTATACAAAAGGGAAGCTTATAGATATGCACGTAACAAATCATGAAATTACGTACGTAACATACGAAAAGCTTATTTATACCTTTGTAAGCACTTATCCTAAATCTAGACCAAATTCTAATGTTAAAGCCAGTGTATGCTATGAGTTGAGTATCTTCTTATCTTATCTTCTTGGTCTGGTTTCCGCACTTAGTCCTTATCGGACCACTGTGCGGGAGCCATAGCTGCCTTTACTCCAACCAGCCCACCTCATTCCAGAAACAGATGAGTCTCTTCAGTTTGCTCAGGGCGTCCATCAGTGAATTCGGTGCTCCCAAGGTTCGTGTTCTTATCTCGCTGACGGCTGTACACTCGAGGAGCGCATGCGCGACAGTTTCTTCTGATTCCATACATCCTCTGCACAGAGGGCTATCTGATCTGCGATATTCATTGTGATATGAGTTGAGTATAAATAACGCTACATTGCGGCGACACACGTATCAACATTTCCAACATACGACAGACGTAGCTTAAATTACTATTAAGAGCTTCCAACCCGCGATACAATTTCACTACTTTTCATACAATGCGATTATCTAAGCGCACGGCCGTGCGCAGGCCAAGTTTAACCTTTTGAATGTCTTATGTTACACAGTTCGACATAAGCAATTGTCTTTCTATTGTGTCTCTAATTACGGCATTCAAAGAGTTAAAGTTATTACACCATCTTCTTTAGATATTTTGGAAATACAGATATCTTGTAAATATTATCAAGGTTTCTATTGAAATCTACAATAATATAATAAAGAGGTAAATTTTGTTTTTTGTTTTTAGAAGGTAATCTCTGAGAGTACTGGTTCAATTGCTAAAATTGTTTTACCGATAGAAAGGCTATATACTCTATGTACGCGGGCAATGCTGCAAGCAAAAGCTAGTAAAAAAATAATCTTGTTTAAATTCAGAAACACCTCTGAAATTCTGCTATTTCATGTGAATTTTTACACTTCTTATTGTGATAAGAAGGGTAAAAATTCTCATGCATGAAAAAAGTCAAAAAATATATTTATAGAAACCTTGCGCATTTATTGAAGATTCTTAATGACGATTTTTAAAGTTTAAAAAAAACACGTATTTTCTGTTGTAAGTTTTATAGAATATGCGAAAAATTATTTTATAAAGATTAGATCTATTAGTTACTAAAAGTCTTCTGTCCACGGACAGCTAGCTTTAAAGACACGTTTCCGTCATTATACGCTTAGTGTACACTTGCTCACAACTTACAAAACTAAGAAAAACGGCATCGTTCTACATTGTGTCTTTGCAGCTTCGTCGAAAGAATTTCTTACCTAGCGGCAGGTATGAAAATCTTGGTACAGCCCATGGTCCGGAGCGAGGAGGAGTGGCAGGCGGTCGTAGTGTCCCACGCGCGCCTCAAGGAGTGGTCAGCCGTGGGCGATGGGTGTTCCGAAAGAGGGGGACCTCTTTGGGGGTACTGAAACAATGGCAAAGAAGGAACGAACAGCAGTGGGTTTTTAGTCAGCAAAAGTCTGACACTATCTCCCACTCCGCTCAAGGGCATGGTGTCATTTAGATGACTTTTTCTCACGCAAAAAAAAAGGTATGAAACTCTTTCGACGAAACAGTACCTTACTTTGCTATTAATTAAACTTAGCTAATTTGTCGCAACAGATCATAATCGTAAGAAATGGGAATTTAGGTACAATTTGCTGTTACGACAGCTTTGATCCCTTTCAACTAAATATCCTGTATCGGAGTACTTTGATTCTCATTATGATTATGTCATTTTGATAACGGAGAACATTTCGTGACTCGATATCTAGAAGTCTGGCACACGATGCTGTTCATCTAAGTACCTGATATCATTTCTAAGTAGCTTCTTACGAAATTATACTGATTGCGTAATTGCATAAGGTTCATTATATAATGGTCCTTATGATGTAATCTATATTATAGAAGGAGATACTGACTGACTGACTAGGAACGCGAAATTTTGCAAATGGCTTCCTTTTATGACGTAAGTGAGCACTAATGTCTTGATCACACGTACCGAGTAAACAGGCGAGACAGTGCTCTCGGCCGAGTACTCGGTACGTGTAAACACAGTGCCGAGTGCTCGGCCTACCACTTTTCTCTACAATTCGCTGACATCACTGTCTCGGCCGAGCAACATTTTACTGTCTCGCCGTTTTACTCGGTACGTGTGACCAAGGCGTAAGAAATGATTTTCCAAAATTAACCCCGAAAGGGTATGAAATGGGGTTCCAATAGTTTGTATCAAGAACCTTTGTTTCACGCGAGCGAAGCCTCTGGCAGAAGGTAGTCTATAGATATTATACAAGTCTTCTATAAAGGGTGTAAGGGACAGCCCTCCACAATCTTTAAGGGCTTGCTCAGTAGACAAAACTGAACAACCTTCCCTTCCACAAGACTTTTTTACAGGAAACGAAAAAAAAATCGGCCTCTTCATACGGTCCAAACAAGTTTTTCATTTTGTATGGTGAAGCTAATATTTTCGGCAAAAAACTACTCGTACTATTATTATTTACCTAAATTCTTATTACCCTAATTTAAAAATAATAAATAAATTACTGAAAATCAAACAGAAAAGAAAAAAAGCAAAGAATGAAATAAATCCGAAGAAAGAAATGACACTTTGACTATTGACACTTTCTACTCACCGTTTACTTAGCAGAGGGACCCAATACTCTCTCTCGCTCCTCCCAGAGTGGGATAAGGTATTTGATGAATTTCCATCCAGCCATCAATGATTCACTTCATTTGCACTTCAACTTCTTAACTGTCTATGAGCCGTTTTTTTTTTATCGTCTGAAGAATTCTCTCACAAGATATTACTAGTACAACAGTAAAGTGGTATTCAAATACAAGCAAGTACCTTGTTTTGCCAAATACTTGTAATATTTGCTCAACAGTTTATACGGTCAATTGACCCCCAAAATAGTCGATTCGTCATCACACTCAAAATCATCGATGTCGATATCTGGCTCTGTATGATATCAATGAATCGCTTTGCCTAAACCAAGATCCGAATGTTGTATCGATAGGGTAATTCAGTTTACGCATTTTATACACACAATTTACTGTTTTCCGCACCAGTGCGGAAAAGTGCATGAGCTCGCCCCCACCACTAATTAGTAATTGTATTGATCGTATCAGGCTGTGCACTAAGGGACATTCACGAGTGGCCGGTCAAACGCCATTTTAAAAATTATGCGCTGATTTTACTTAAACTTACGGCTTTCATGGTTTGATTGCTTTCCATTGCAATCAAAACACTCAAATAACTATGTCAGAGTTCTTAAAAGTCAAAATAATTACTCATCCATTTCCGTTTCCTCATATTCCATTACTTGAGCAATGAAGTAGCGATCATTGTACGAACCGGAACTTCCTCCATTAAAAGCGAAAAATTGCTATTACATAGCTTATCCAGGCGTTCCCAAACTGTGCGCCTCTAAGCCCCGGGTCGTCGCGGTTTTGTCTCAGAGACCTCGCATACTTAGAACCTTACCATGCCGTACTAAACTGCCAGATGTTCGAGCGAGAAAGAGGGATGGAGCTTAACAGTTCAGTTTAGGTTGTGAAATGAATAGCATTAATCGCGTACTTCTGTACGCTTATGTCGCACCGCATGTACTTTCAATCAAATTATAGCAACAGTTTTAACGAATTTAGAAATTATTTGTATAAATTGTAATTCCATTAGTTTCATTTATTAACTTCTCCATAATACTTCACCCTTCTGTCACTAATGAAGCATATTAAGCATAGAATGCTATGTACAGTAATAATTGGATTTCAGATTTATGTACTGTATTTTGTATTAACTGTCTAAATTGTCTTAGTCTGTAGTCTGTCACTGTACTTATTAAAATAAAATAAATAAATAAAACAGCAAAACACAGCTGTTTGAATGATCTTGTGGTAAGAACTCTAAAGTACAGTTCCATAAAAAGATTCAATTTTGAATTTAATTTATCCAAGCAATATCATTCAGGTACAGATTTTTAACAACATAACTAGCTTCTGCCAGTGAGTTCGCCTGCTGGAAGGTAGATTTTTTCATACAAACTTTGAAAAAATCTCTTAGTGCTCACGGCTACGTCATAAAAGAAAACCTTGTGGAAAATTTCACGCTCCTAGGCCTTGTAGTTTTAGCTGTGCGTTAATATGTCAGTTAGACAGTTTCTCCTTTTATATATTTATAGACATTTACTCACTCTGATGTACATATTCTTTTACAATCTGCAAAAAAAAAAAATTGAAAATGTAAAAAGGGAGACACAGTGTAAAAAAGTTTGGGAACCCCTGAGCTAATCCATAAAGCGAGAATCCCTGTTTATATAAACACTAGAACAACGTTTGCTTATCTAGCAGCCTCGTCCCACTTCGCTACAATATCTCATTGTTTGACGCCACAGCTAAGAAACTTGATGAGCGTGCCACGAGGATTAGTGGAACGGTTCCGTAGATAAAAAAAAGTTACATATATGTATAAAACAAAGTTCCCACTGCATCAGTCTGTCTGCATGTTCGCGAAAAAACTCAACTACTTAACTGATTTTCATATCTTTCGCCAATAGAGTTCATCATCATCAGCCTTTTTGATGTTCTCACTGTTGGGCATCAGGCCTCCTCTCTAGGAGAGGGAATGGGCCGTAATCCACCACGCGGGCCAGTGCGGGTTGGTTAAGTGGATTGCCAATACAGTTATTCAAGAGAAAAGTTTTTACTTAGACTATTATTTTATATCTATATTTACGGGTCGCCTGTAGATATAAAATAGTTTTACATTTAGATAAATACCTACTAGTCCAAACAAAAATATAATCAATCAATCTACACAACCTTTTCTCAACTAGGTGGAAGCTGGCTTTTTTATTACTATTCATAGGTTTGTGCTTGATCTCATCTGATGGTACCTAAGCTATTATGTGGTTGATGATGGAAAATATTCGCCTAGAAGTAACCTATTCACTCTTGTCTTAAACATTCCTAGGTTATAGCGATCAGGCAGCGTACACACACGTCACTCCTTAGATTTACTTAATATTAAAAATAAACAGTAAATAGAAGAACAAAGTTTTGCATACATTTTATTTATTTATAAATATAATACCTGCAACCTTGTTCAGAAGACATAAACGTGTCCTTTAACGGAAATAAAAGGGTCCGTTATCATTTTTACGGAATCCTAAAAGTCCTGTTTATTTTTCCATTCCGCTGGTCAAACGCTAATTGTTCTTAAAAGGATCACAAATTGGCACATAGTTGCGAATAATTGTTCCTTTGTAGGCCAGTGTTTAAGCAAATTGCTTCAATGTTTAATTCCGACGCATTTTCAACATACCTTTTGTCACGAATCGTTTGAAGGGATTCCTGTTGTTTAAATTACTGTTTCTTGCTTCGATTGATATTTATTAGAATTTTGGGAATGGTGGCATTCGAGTGACTTATTGGGAGGGATCGTTGTAGGTACGTAAAACGGGGTGAATAGAGACAAAACTTTTGTTTGGTTTTTCACTTTGCTACTATAATATCGGCCTCTAACAAAGCATCGATTTTTTAGAATAACAATTCATTGAAAAATATTCAAATATCGAGAAAATACCCTTTAAAGTTTTGTCTCTATTCACCCCATTTTACTGTACTGAAAGAATAATTTGTTGGAAATATTGAGCAGCATGCATGATTTGATCACCAGACTTAAGTAGCAGTGGGCAGGGCACATTGCTCGTAGAACGGATGGTGCATGTGGCCGAAAGGTTCAGGGTTGGCGACCGCGCACTGAAAGACGCAGCGTAGGAAGATTTCCCACTAGTTGGACCGATGACTAGGTGAGGGTTATTTTTATTCTTATATTATGGCTGAAATGATGAGACAGTATGTATGATTTGTCGAAAATTACTACTAAAAAATATCATCATCTTCCTGCCCTAGTCCCGTTTTATTTGGGGTCGGCGCAACACGTTTTTTTCTTCCATTCTGTCATTACTACTAAAAAATATACGAATACAAAATAAAATTACTATTTATAGTAATTTTGTATACTTACACAGATTTTTGACGGTTTTGTGGTTCTACAGATAAATGGCCAATATTTAGCATTAATCGCTATTACAAAAGCTTCATATGATCAAAGTTCCTTATTAAAAGCTAGATTCTGCCAGTGGCTTCCTCCACGTGAAATTCTAAAAAGGAGAAGTATGTTCCGGGGTACAAAGTATCTTGTATTTCATTCTGGTCTACCAGTGTGCTAAGTTTCATCCAAATTCCTGTAGCCGTTAAGACATTAAGAGAGAGACAGTGCCTACTACATCATCAATTACATCCTCATCCATCTCGCCGCTGTGCGGAACGCCCGGAGGACACGGTGGAGCACGCAGCGGATAGTAAGCAATGGGTAGCTCGCTGTCCAACCGTCCGGTAACTGTTCGGACCAAGCCCAAGTCGTTGACGGCGCGCACTGTTCGCGCGCGCCTCAAGGAGTTGTCAGCAACAGCAGGGGCCCAGCCGGGTCGAAGCCTACTGGGGCCAGGGTTATCCGAAAGGGAACTCGAGCCCCAGTATGAAGGCTTGGAGGAACGGGATGGGTTTTTTAGTCAGTAAGAGTGACACTATCTCCCGCTCCGCCCAAGAGCGGGGTTGCCATTGGATGATTATCCCTACCAAAAAAAAAGACTCTACATCCATTTAATCACTATCCTATGACACATACTAAACAATTAAATAAAGAAAACATGATTCAAATCCCTCTCGACAAACATATCATCGAAATAAGCGCTACCTCAAGTACACTTCACGTCAAGTGTACTCCAACTGACGCCAACCCTTCGAAGACGCTCCAAACACGGATCTAATTACAGAAATAATCCCACAAGTCGAAGTTTAAGGCGCATAGTCCCTTGAACATCTGGCCGGAGATTTTTTTTCTTTTTTCTTAGGTGGGAATTTATTAAATGACATCCCGCGCCCTTAGGCCACAAAATATATAGGTACAAAAGTCAACCTACATACAAAGCACGCTCGAGCAACGCGCACATAGACACCGCTCACGGACACGATATCTCGGACCGCCTCGTCCCGCTCGTCGAACAGTTCCGGCTCAAACGCTCAGTAGTGTGCGCCCACCGAGCGTAGTAGGTAGAAAAAGTGAAGTACATACATGAGATTGTCTTCTGTACTTATCTATTTTGTGCTTAGGTGTAGCGGGAGGGCGTTTCAAACTTTTACTGACTAAAACCCACTCCTCCTCCTCCTTCGTTACCTTGTATTCCAGGGCCGGGTTTTCCTTTCAGAAGCGAATCTCTGGCTCCAGTAGGCTTTAATCCTGCTGGGCCCCTACGGTTTGCTAACATCAACTTGAGGCGCGGGACACTACGCGCCGTCGACGACTTGGGCTCGGTCCGGACGGTACTGGACGGTCGGACGGCGAGCTAATCTGGCTGGAGTTAAAAGCACACATACTTGTACTGCCACCTGCGCCCACATAGGGCCCCGCTGACCTTTAATATCATTTTCTTGGCGAAATATTGATTGGTTTACATAAGCTTCTGAAGAACACTTAAAAAGATTCTTTTTTTTTTGTAAATATATTTCTAAACATCAAAACCGTTTGAAAGGAGTACGGAAAAGAAGCTAAAAAATTATCATATTGTTAAAAAAATATGTTTGGCTTAACATAAAAATATTACTTTTTGATGATGAAGGAATCTATTTTTTTTTTCAAAACTATTAACCCAGCCATTACCGAGGAGTGGGTTTCAAAAAGTCACTGTTATAAGACACTAAATGGGAGCAAGGGCCTTAACGAAAGGGTGTATCGTCAGGATTAACAAACGTGACAATTACTGTAAAAGCCCTTACAGTTGGCTGTCAGACGTCATTTATTTATATTGGCGGTTTCACTCCCCGCTGGGACTCCCAAGGGACCTACCTAATTGCTCCTGTCAGATGTCACAGACGTTGGCCCAATAAAGTTGGCTGTAAGTGCTACCAAGTTGGGCCCAATGGGGCGGAATGTGGTTGCCGAATGTCGGATTAAGTTTTTGTTTTGCGACTGTCATTTGTTTTGAAATCGGTATCGCGGTTTTGTTTCGCGTGTTTTTGAGTAACCTACCGCTAAGTTATTCTTTGCACTTGGAATTGTCAGTCTGCCCCCGTTAGTAAAAAAGACGCATCTAACATTTTTTCCAGATTTCATTTGAGTTTCATATTATTATTAAACCAAGTTAAAGATCATTTTATTCGGCTTTATTTTCAACTTTTAATATGTAAATATTTAAATTTACTCAAAGACAGCAAATAATTTCCCGTTTCATTCATTAAATCATTTTTTTCTCCGTTTTTACTTTTTGTTAGATACGTCTTTTTAACCATCAGGGGCAGCAGTAAGCTTTTAGGGGGCGTTCATTAATTATGTGATTTTGGCGATTTTTACCCCACCCCTCCCCGCAGTGAGATGTCTTGAGATTTGACTCGCCCCTTCTTTCCCCCTTTGATTTCACGTGGGATGCTTGAATTTGCACAGTTTTAGTATAAATACAGCAATCACTTAATAAAGTGTAAATAATTTAACTTTTTCTTGATTGATTGATGAGAGTCGCAGGAATCACATGGATGCGAGGCGCACAAGATCTTTCGTTGTACGTCTTTCGAGCAAAATAAAATAAAAAAATCATCACCATTTCAGTCTAATTACGTTGAATATAGGTACTTACAATAAAGTAATTTGATTTGTATTCTATAAAAATAATATTATTTAAGATTAGTTAAGTTTTACTCGACCTGATTGTGCGATTTTAAACTGTTTATTTTTTATAATTACCCATTCCCTAAACTACTCACGGAAATAATAAACGCCAGTCGCCACCTAAGTTTGTATAAAATATTCCGGACATTTACTTCAGACAAGTTAAAGTCAAATTAACCCCAAGTTCCGTATACCTTTGATATCCTGAATCGAAACAACAGCACAGAACTCAAAGGATTCTCCATTTAATAACCCCACAACTTACAGTCCTTACAATAAAGACTACAGACCAAAACATTCCGAACTTTCAAGTTTACTTGCGAAAGTCTGACCACAAAAGAGAGATAGCAGAAGTCAATCTACATACGGTTTGTTTCGGTGTTTCTTCTCAGGGTAGTCAGATAGGAAACACCGGCTTCATCTAGCATAAACTGACGAAAAAAAATTGACGTGTAAAAGTGTTTTTTAAAACCTATTTGCAAAATAAATATCATTTATCATACAAAAAACGCTCGAGCAATGCACACTTAGGGCTATATTTCACCGGGACACTAAAGCGGCGCAGCCATGGTGTAAGCTACCAAACTAGACACCATACAGACACCAGTAGCCTGATTCACGTAAAATCAAACAAGTATCGTTGAAGTTTTATAGTCGTTCGATCGAAGTCCTATCCAAAAGCGGTATTCACGATCTATCGACTTATTTCCAGTTACATTAATAAGTATTCTACCAGGATAATGTAATACAGTTTTTTTTTTTTTTAATTGTCTAATCTCAAACGACTTTAAAATCGGTGTCGTTCAAACTCGATTGATGGATGTGAATACGGAAATGTTCTAAACGACTAAATCGCTACGATATCGTTACGGTTTAAAGTGAAGTACATACATGAGATTGACTTCTGTATTCATCTGTTTTGTGGCCTAAAGCTGTGCAACTGTTTAGATAAGGCAAAGTGTTCTGTAATATCAGCATTAGCAAGTGTTACAAGTAACTTCAAAGGTAAGGAAATAAACACGATATAAATAAGGGTTTTATATACACTTTCTACTGTTATCTTATTATTTAATACGTAAACGGTGAACGCTCTACGTGGGAACTGTTAACCTGTTTTTAGTTACCTCTGATGTTACGGAAGGATTATCTGCCGCGATAATATTATCTTTCGTGTGAACTTTGTGAACTAAACCAAAGAGGATTTTATAAAATGACGCTCACTAGTTGACAGCACTGAGTCGTCAAGTCTAGGCAGGTGTCAAATCGCTTATAGCAATGACATTATTTAAATAGACGTCAACGTCAAGTCAAATTAACCTGTAAAATACGTTGTATTCTAGACCTCTCAGCTAAGTGGCGCCAACTGGTAGTGTGAATTTTCCTGAAAACCCGTTGATTTTTTTAAAATGTTTTCGGCTTGGATACTAAGTCCTTTAAGCCACGTCTTGGTTTGGAGTGGTCACTTTGAGTTCCATTAGAATGCAGATGGCAGAAGATTGGAACCTGTTCTACGAGCAATGCGCCCTACATGAAGTTTTTCTTATTTTCGTGCAATGTCTTATTAACGAAATGCGTCATGCACGTAGACGCTGATCAACTGAAGATAATGCACGTGCCGTTTCCTTCGAGAGCTATACACAAAGAACGCACGTGTCAAAACGCACCCGTGACGCATGGGCTTGATATTGAAGCGAATAGTCAACGCGATGAAGAACAGGATTGAATTAAAGAGGTTACTATAGCGAATCTTAGAAATACTTTGATAAACTGGTAAAGGTTGGCACAATGCTAATATATTAGGTACTGCTGTAAGAGAAAATATTTTTAGCTGAAATAAAAACAAAATATGCAAAAAGAAAAACTAGCATTAGAAATGTTATAAAAGACAAAAAAAAAACTAAATCCCGACTACGACAAAAAGCGATGCTGAAAAAGTGTGAAACAAGATTTTCAGGACGCTGAAACAAACTGTAAAAATAAGAACAGAACAAAAAGAAAAGTCGCTGTCACACGTGTACCTATAACGTGTGGCTACGGCTTTTCATTCTGTTCATATGTCGAGTTCTGATTAGTAAATTAAAAGCTAGGAGGGAACAGATGAACATAGCCTGTCAAAATCATAACCCTCTTTTGGCTTTGCCGTAGTCGGGTATAATATACCTAATAATAATAATATAATAATATTCCACAACTATCACACAATGCCGTCTAGTCTCAAGCTAAGCAGAGCTTAGCTTAGCTTAGATAAAAATACACCCAGACACAGAACAAATGATCATGCTCATCACACAAACATTTGTCCTGGGTGGGAATCGAACCTACGACCTCCGGCATAGCAGTCAGGGTTACTAACCACTAGACCAACAGGCCTGTCTAAACAGGCCTGTATAAATGGTTCATAAAGTCGAAATAAAACAATCATCTTCCTACCCTTGTCCCCCTGTTATTTGGGGTCGACGCAACATGTTTTTCTTCCATTGTACTCTGTCTGTTGTCACCCTATTACATACTAACTTCCTTTTCTTTCATATCACTCCTCACACAATCCATGCACCTTTTCTTTGGCCTTCTTCTCCACACAACGCTTTTAATAACATGCGTTCCATGTCTCCACTTAACATTACCATACCAAGACAAACGATTCCCCTTCAGCTTTTTAGTCACTGATGCCACTTTCAAAATTCTTTTTAATACACAATCAGTATCTATTCACGTAGAATCAAATACCTACGCTTGTAATACTGAGTCAAGATTTATTAAGAATTGATCAAAATATGTGATTTATTTATTCTGAAATACACAAGAAACATTTAAGGGATAAATAAAACCCATTTAACTAAAAATAGCGGTAGTCTATTGATCGATCGAATCGATCAGTTGCCGATTCTGAACTTGCTATTTTCAGGTTGTGCGTTTATTATCTTACAATTTATGTCAAATAATCCTTCCCCATATTTTGGCCATACAAATTCTTTATCGAGGAAGCATCAACATTCACGCATAGCCAAGCGTTTACCATAGATTACGAGCTAGTAAACTGTTGGGCTGGTGACCAACATACTCGTATCTTAATGACAACGGCTATCTGAATGGTGATTGGCTGAACCTGTCTCGTTTGCATCGACACCATCTTACTACGGAAACTCGCTTTTGGAATTAGGATTTTTTGGATCCCTTGAAATGTTGGAGAGGAAATTTTAGAGATGTGTGGAACAGAATGTAAAATCCCGCAAAGTTCAGTTGAAAAGGGATGATACTCCGACCAGACGAATGTTGTGTCAGGTCTGGGTAACTGCCCGACTGTTCCTTCTGATCGTGAGGAGAACTCATACCGCAATGCAGAATTTCGAATTTTACGTCATAGATAGTTTTAAATGCGATACAAAAGATAAACTCAATGTAAGCACAATTAAATGGAAAACATTTAAGTCAATTTCATTGTGTGCCTCACAGCTGCGCCAAATAGGTTTAGTTCAGCTAAATGCCCGATAACTACCTACATAGTAGTTGCCTGACGCTAGTTTTCAACTGAACTTTAAATTTAGTATACTGATGCTATGAGCTTTATTTAGTGAGTGTTTAATAAACATATACATAAATAGGTATTTAGTGAGAAGTTCGTGAAGAAATAAAAAAAAAATCTAGAATATATCATCTTGTAAATTGTTACAATGATGTTTGATAGGGACCACTGTTGGAGCTGGTTATTATATTTTTGACTCAAGAAAACTTGTGCGAGAAATAATACAATCAGTTGCCAAGCATAGGTGACTATGTCAGTTTTCTCTCCGACCAACTAAACCTTTCCAATATTTCTAATTACTATGTGAAACAAAATGAAGCAAAAATACCTGAATGACTTGTCAACCTTCATTAATTAAAGACAATATTTTTTCTAATACAACGAAAGTAATCTATAAACCAGATTTACCTGATGGCCATCCCAACTAATTACAAGCAGGTTCCCGCGACTCAGGGCTTGATAAAGTTATCAAAATCACACTATAAGTATCGTTAGGTAACGATATTTTCATAAAGTTAACGCTTTACCGGTAACACGGGTAACGGTAGATTAGTAACAAATCTATTAATAATGTCAATAATTAACGGTTACTTTATTTGTTACTTAATGCGTAATGTTATATATTAATGAAAAATGTTGATACGTGATCAAACAAATAGGTACTGCATTAATCTAGACAAAACAAATTGATTTGGTAACATTACCCAGCCTTGGGCATTGATAACGTTACTATTTACCGATAAAATCATCGATAACGTTAAATAAGTTTACCGGTAAAAGTGCACTGAACTATCGTTACACACATAACGTTATATCTAATGACGTTATTTTCGTATAATTATGGTAACGAGACCAATTTTTTAACGTTATTTCGAGCCCTGTTCCTGACTTTAAGTGAGAAGCTAGCGAACATAAATGGTACAACTAGAGATAATGGTGGTTCGCACCAAACGCGGCTCAGTTGAAACAGAGATTGATTGTAATGGTCGGCTAGTGCATGATTGAAGATCTTGACATCAATGAGACTGGATTGGAGGCTGGACGCCGATTACTAGTGACAAACGACTCAGATTAGACAAATTTTACCTTGTATAACAGCCTCATTCACATTAAAATTAACGGAGAGGTGGCATGTCAAATATCACTTGTATTGCGACACTGCGTTATATTGAATGAGTTGTTTCCGTATTTATCGGTTAGAAAATCTTGCTTACAGCTGCTGCTGCT
The DNA here is from genome assembly GCA_929112965.1 of Mythimna albipuncta. Lineage (NCBI taxonomy): Eukaryota > Metazoa > Arthropoda > Insecta > Lepidoptera > Noctuidae > Mythimna > Mythimna albipuncta. The sequence goes on along the minus strand of OV815979.1, from coordinate 16,223,088 downwards.
GCTGTGAACCGAAGTTGGGATGCTTACCGAAGGGTGCCAACGGAACCCTAATCTAACCTCATACTAAGCCTCTGCTCTCCAACCGTTTGTCTGTTAGTATCGCGTATCCGAGAGTTGAAACTTTTTTGAAGTGGAAAGTCTTCATTTGACTTCTGTTGTGGAGGTAAAGGCGTGTCAGGCTAATACTGACTAAACCTGCCTGTGTACGTTAGTTGTCCTTTGCGTTTAAGGGCCACGGTAACTCTCAATTATTTTTTCTTTCTATTTTCTTTTTCAATAGGAGAGGCGTGTTAGTTGAACATGAAAATCTCAGAGAATATAAACAAATCGACCAACAGATAGAAGCGGTAGGTAACTTTATAATATGTTCACAGGGATATGAAATAACAATGTATTATTTATTTACAGGTTTGATAGTTGTACCTCAATAAAAGAGGATAAAGTACCATAGGAAAGCACAACATTGTAGATCCAGAGATGAAATGACCACCTGTCATAAATTGCATCGTATTTTGCCATCTTAATATTCCATAATTATGTAAATGTTATTACTGCGAAACTTCCATTTGCGACATATTTTGTAATGGAAGCTCTCCTTCGATGTATTTATTAGGAGGGGAATCAAGAAATATATATTTTTAAACGTTCTCAATTGGCTGTGCCCTGTGGGCAAGCACTGTCTGTATAATTTCCTATATTTGGCCTATTTCCTCAAGATTTCTAGGTTTCTACATATCCAAGTTTAGTTTAAGGGTAAGCTTGGAGTTTCCTTGCGTGGTCGCATCAGGAATAAAGATGTTCACAGGAGAACCAAGGTTATGGATATAGCTCAAATAATCACACAGCTTAAGTGCCATCGGGCAGGACACATTGCTCGCAGAACAGATGGTTGACTGAAAGGTTCTGGAGTGGCGACCGCGTAGGTACCGGAAGGCCTCCCTATAGACTGATGACTACTTGGTGAGTTGCGGAAATCCGATGGACGAGAGACACACAAGACCTTTAGTCTTCGGGGAGGCCTATGTCCAAAAGATGATGATAATGCTAATCACATAAAATATATCATCACTCACGACAATGTCATAAAATCATTTGGGTTTTCGGGCAGATTTTTTTCGGGTGCACAGTAGTTCGCAGGCCGTATGTATCATTCGCAAATTTATATCTAGTGGATATATAAAATCCGAGAATTTTATTGTTATTGTAATTCGACAATATTGTTGATTAGCTTACCGAGGCTTGCCAAGGAATTTGACTCTAAACATTTGCTGTCAAATAATGGAAAAAGCTAACCGCACTGAGCCTGCGTGGTGGATTACGGCCCATTCCCTCTTCTAGAGAGTTAGCCTGAGTCCCAGCAGTGGGAACATTAAATAGTTGAGTGTGCTGTTATTATTTTACTCAAATGTCCAGCTAAATTGGCAGGTCTGTCTGGCTTTTCGGTTTGAAGACGTGACAACCCTACCTATAGCTACCTCAAGTAAGTCCAACTTGCCCTAGCAACAAAAGATAAAAATCTTTTTATTGCCATGGAAACGGTCTTCGCCGTAGCAAAAAAAAAAACCTTAATCCAATTGATTCGCAGATTGGGATTTTCCGCACCACCATTTTTTATCAGAGATTGATTCATCAACACTAATTTGAAATTGTTTAGTGAACTGTGCCTTGTAATGGTCTAAACGTTTTTTGCCTTTCTTAGAATTGAGATCATTGTTCTAGTGGTTAAATTTAAAATTAATTATATTTATGGTAAGCTGGTAGACCATGACTTTGGTTCTGCAATGTAGACAGTTTTTGTGAGTTGGAAATAAATCGCTGTTTTACTATAACAATATATTTGAGAAGAAGAAGAATTAAGTAAAAACTACTACATAGCTCAACTAAGCTGCTGCTTGCATCATCATCATTTCAGCCAAAGGACGTCCACTGTCGGACATAGGCCTCCCCCAAGTGTCGCCACGACCACCATGCCTCTACGTCTCACATCCAGCGGATTGCTTGCATACTATGTACTTTTTTAATAAGAAATTGATGACAACCGGTACAAACGTTTGCTGTTTTTAATTAATTTTACTGCTACAGGGCCTCCAGTCTGCTATTACAATAGTGTTAGAATTGTCTATCATTGATGTCATAATTGTCGATTTTGACAAGTTTGGTAATCTACTAATTTTCCGACTTTCCAATGGTCAACCACTGACACTCCATTGAAAGAAGTGACATAGAATGGTAATCTCGTACATATTGACAAATGAATATTTGACGTTTGTGGTAATCTGCTAAAACTTTGACAGTTTATTTGATCAGTGTTTTACCATTAGAACGTCATTGTGCAGTTATTGGTTTTTATATGCTCGAAATTATCATTCTAACACAATTCTATTACAAGACCATTGACCGATCAATGATCGATCATTATGAATTAGCAGATTACAAACTTTTAGAAAAATGACAATGAGATCGTGTTGGAATGACGAATATATAAAAATAGCAGACTTGGGGCCCTGTTTTCTTGCAAAATCCTATACAACTTTTTTATAGGTCCCTTAACGCATAGGTCTCCCCAACCTTCTCCATTTCTCGTAGTCTCATGTAGCTCTGACCCACATGTCACCAGTCACCTCCACATACCAGCGTTTGCCTTGTCTTTCAATTACAACTTTGCATTATTTTACAAATTAATCCTAATGCCTAACATAGCCAATTAACTGAAACGCCAATTAAAGTCAACAACATCATAACGACACCAGATAATGAAAGCTCAACAAAGTTATTCCACATTTACCTTATCCAGTTACAAGCAATTTGTATCTAAACTACCCATATTTGCTCTTCAAGACGTCGATTCTAATGATTCTAGTACACTGTCGAGCAATATAAATCACCCACTTCATAACTATAGCGAGTGTCACGTACTAATACGTCCATTTGACTTGCTAGTAGAGCTAATCGTAGGTAACCAGCAGTTGTTACCTATTTGTCTTATTAACAAGCTATAGTTAGCGCCGGTCTATGTAGGGTAATGGTGAGATTACTGATCGTTTAGGACAGATTTGCATTATCTGAAGGTGGGTTAGTATTTTTGCAATACAGTGGAAGCTTTATTTTTTCGATGGCTCTCAGTACAGCGGATTCTAGGTAGCGTATTCCATCGTTAATCGCAACGCAAACAGCCCTTCGCAAACTTTAAGGGCTTGCTCAGTTGATGAAACTAAACCACCTTCCACAAGATTTTTTAAATCAGCCTCACCATACAAAATGATAAACTTGATTGGACAATTTGTATGGCGAGGCCAATTATTTTTTTTCGTTTCCTGAAAAAAATTTTTGTGGAAGGTGGTTTAGTTTCGTCTACTAAGCAAGCCCTTAAAGTTTGCGGAGGGTTGTCCCTTACACCTTGTATAAGTAGATGCTCTTGATTCGGTTAAGGCAAATATGGGCAGTATTTGGACTAATAACATTGGTATAATAACACTACAAGCAGCAGCGTTGACTGCTATATCCTAATTTATTTATTTATTTACAATGTACTTGTACAAAAAGGTTGAAAGGAAATCGTTTGTCTTGGTATGGTCATGTAAAGAGGAGAGATGAAAAGCATGTTGCTAAAAGAGTTATGAATTTACATGTGGATGGATGGAGAGGGAGAGGGAGGCCAAAGAAAAGATGGATGGATTGTGTGAGAAGTGATATGAAAGAAAAGGGAGTTAGTGATAGCGTGACGAGTGACAGGACAGAATGGAAGAAAAAAACGTGTTGCGCCGACCCCAAATAAAATGGGACAAGGGCAGGAAGAAGAAGAAGAAGTACTTGTACAACATTACAGCCTATAACTAATGCGTTGTACAATTTAAACTAAGAAATAAAAGAAAAAAAAACATATACATTACCTTTACCACTATATGCAAAACCTACAATTCTCTCTCTCGAACACCAATACTACATTCCTCATCATTGTAACTACAATTACCATAAACTTAACTGCCTCATTCCACAAGAAATTCTTAAAGAAGTTCACCACTTCCACTTTCATCCTCGATATTTATAGCAATATGTAAGGTGCTCGGGCGCCGATAATCTGCCATTACCGCGGCATCTTCGCCTATAATCGCGACGAGAATTTATCGTATATCAACCAGTTTGTACCGAGGAATATGATGAAGATGCTGTAAGAGTAATATCTAGATAAGTAAGCTATCGAGAGGTGTTGTTATTGCCTTAATAGATCGGAGGGAAAATAAAGCCTTATAGTGCTTGAGTTGGGAAGCGTTTTATTCTCGAACAAAATCTTGAATGACTTGCCAAGAAGTAGAAAGGCTAACATAGATAAAAAAACTAAGAAAGCCACAGAAATGTGAATATTTTTAATAAGTTTGAGTAATCTAAAAAACTGAAATAGGAAACTTATTGACATTGCACTTAGCTAAATTATCTACAACTAAAATAAAATGCTGTCCTATGCATTACTTTTTTCCACTCCCGTCGCACAGCTAAGCAAAGGCTTGCGCTAAGTCTTCAGCCATCTAGAGCCAGTCCTCGTGGTACCAATGAAATGTTATTTCTATCTGAAGACATTTCTAATGAAACAACAATAAGTACCTTAGGACAGTTAAGACCGTTTCTCTACGTCAGGTATATTTACGAAGTTCCAGCTACTGGGACACGTCAATCCAAACAAAAGTGTGTAGCTACGACCTTTAGCCCACTTTACTGAGAACCAAACAAAGCGCTTGTCTTCAAACATTCTCTCGTAAACAAATGTCCAAATGTCCGACACAAATGTGCAGAGCCGTCACTGGAGAATGTAGAACGCGTTGCATTGACTTGATGTCGCAACCTTGAATGCGGAAATATGTCGAATAAAACTATGTACGCGAAGGGCGCCGGCGCGGTGTTGAGAATGGAGGGGAATACAGTCTAGAAGATGCGTTAGCAATCACTAATATTTTAGTTACCGAAATGGAGCTTTTTGTCTTTAAACATCATATACTGGTAGTTGATAATATATATGTCGGGAATACAGTTTGAAAGACTGAAAGTGGTAAAAAAACTTATTAAGTTATTGGCGTTATCTGAGTTACTGCTGGTACTGCTACTCTACAGTTCAGGTTTTTGATCTTCCCTAATGCACAAAGCTACACTTGTATCCAGTATAGTTTGAGAGTAGTGTACAATTAAATAAGATAAAAAATCGAGGGCAATCTAAACTTTTCTTCCGATTAAACCATTCGGACATGCTTGAAGCTTCTTTTTAACTTCAGAACTCGCCCTAATTTTTAGAGACACCACATCCATCTCGCTTCTTAGATCTTTACTATAAGAGTCCTCAAACTATTTTAAGGGAATGTCCCCCACTGGCTCTCTGATAGGATCATAAATTGGGTCCAGTTTCGCTGTAACTGTGCTGACGAAAATATAACGTCTAAGCAGTCAGACCTAACTGTTTAACTTTGTATTTAGTAACCTTTATGGGCAATAAAGTTCCAGTGGGCATTGTTATCAATAGTTACCAATGTTATTTGTATTGTATAAGTTTAGATTGTGAAGTAACTGCGCTTAAAGTAATGATCACATGCAAATGTGTTGTTTACAAGCTTTGCTGTAGGTCTGTTTGTGCCACGATAAGGTCGTTGTTTGACGTTTAGCGAATGTTCCCGATTTCGAACAGATATGTATCCGACTACTAATGCATCTAAGATATTATAACTGTTTCATTTATAATTTATTGACCTTAACATGGCACGTTTATGTTCTAAATTTGCAGTTTTTTTTTATGTTTTTAAGCATTCACAATTTTTCTCAATTCGCATACTTCCGTCATGTAGGTCTTGCTTCAAATTCAAACAGTTTTATGGCCTTCGTATGGTTAGTATATTTATGTTACATTCAAGGGTTCTAGTACCTGACATGAACCGTTTTATTTTATCCTCTACCTATATTTTATCCTCTCCTAATACTTCACCGTTAACATTGTGAATATACAATTACGTTACATTGTACATGGCGCCAAGTTTCCTATTTTACAACCACGTGTGAGTAAGATACGAATCGATATAGCCGGAGTCACTCACACATCAGTAATACGTATACTAATCTCCAAGTAATATGTATCGCTATCTCCGTCTATTTAGCAAGTATTCAGATAATCTGACGCCTCGCTGTGAAGCCGCAAACAAACAGATACGCTTCAAAAGCATCCGGAAACATTCGGAGTCTGAATAAGACTAACAGACACACTAGTTGGTGTTAGATGTACTTGTAATAGTCGGGATTATGATACATATCCGTATGATCATCAGAAATTGAGTGACTTTAAAAAATAAGTTCCTAAGGTTCTAATGACTGCGAAATCAGTTCCCATTTTTCTAAAACCTAGATGTTTAGTCAATAGCACGAGAAGATGTAACAAAAATTTTTGTTATGAGATTTTAAACTATACTGCCTATAACAAAAAGTAAACAGAATAAAGCCTTTCTTGGGTTATCTTTTCTTTGTTAGCAAAATATATCTTTAACGACAAAGAAGCCATGTGACTGGGACCAAAAAAACTTTATGCAAAGCAACTAATAAAAAATATAATAAATAAGTAAAGTAATGAAGTCTTGCCGGTCGCATTCCGTACATAACTAGTCTAAATAAAATATTGGAATACCAACCCGATCAAATATTGTGAAATGAAATTATAGAATAAAATTAAATAGAAACATGCTCTGTATCGAATTTGTATGAAAACGTAGCAACTGCGTCCACTTTACGTTGACACTATAACTTGGCGTTGCTTGTTTAGCCAATGTTTACCAGTTTTTAAATTTCAGTACGCTATTTTAGTTCGCTTTTTCACCGTAGATCAAGCTAAGTTGGTTCTTCTGTTTCTGTATTGTGACTATGTGAGTCGTTATCTTTAATCGATTAGGTTTTATAGCTTATTTTATTGCCAGGTGGAAAGTTTGATTGATGTGAACATGTATCTAAGTGTTAAGAAATAGTTTTTGTGGTACAATTTTGCGTTAATTACTGTAAATAGTGGTGACAGCTTTACATTTGTGCTTTTATCGATCATGAATCTATTATCGATATCAGAATGCATCGATTAATCACTATCGCCTTTTTAATCTTTCCACTGTTGGGATTCAAGCTTCCTCTCTAGAATACACCACATGAGCCCGGTGCGGGTTGGTGAATGTCACAGGTCTTCGAATTTTTGGTTTTAGAACATGGCCGGTTTCCTCACAAAGTTTCCCTTCACCTATCTGATGCATCGATTCAAACCTATGCAATATGAGGAAGATCTGTACCTAAAACCTAGCTGTAGTATTTTCCTCTTTCGACGATTCGATACCAAGAATTTGACCCATTTATCCAAATTAACCAAACGCTCGAAATTCTAAGATTTGACCACTGATACAACACATAAAATGTTAAATAAAGTTAACATTACAAATTCCTCCACATTTAACGATTTCAGTGTAAACATTGGAATCAAATTTCTTTTTAAAAGGAAGTTTTCCTGGTTGAACAAATTCTAAACTGTAGATGCAGTTTCAAGTACGTTCAAATAGAATCGTAAAGTCAGGTGATAAAATTATCACTAGTGATAGACGGAACATTATTCTTGTACGTGTTGGGTATGTGATAGTGTTCCTAAACATTGTACTGTTCAATACAATGGTATAAATAAACGTTATTTACCTAATTGTGTGGTATATTTAAGTATATTTATAGCAGTAATATTTTGAAGCAAAAGTTTGTATTTGTAGACAACCTTATTTTTAGTAAGTATATATTATGAAAAATCACCCGGGCGACCTGGGGGATTGTTTTACTTCCGCACTCGGCTCTGCGCTGCCCTCTATGACCTGGCGTGACCTGTTTTGTACTTAGTGGTGGTGGTGCCCAACTTGTGACATTTTTTTTTTTGGGAAAAATATAACATGGTGTAAAAATTAGTGGAATCGATTTAGGTACTGTTTCGCATATACTAAAAATAAAGTTGTATATTTGTTACTCCTTCTCACTCGAGACGGTTGAACGATTTTGTATAAAATGTAACTCCACACGGGTCCCAAGAAGAGACCAAGTCCTAGATTAACATATAGGATAGGTCGTTTTTTATATACCTAGTCTCTTTTTTGTAATGTGAATGTGAGAACACTGTATACTCCACGAACTTTTAGACTACTTCCTATTACTCATACGATTTACTTTTTTTTATTATGATTATTTTTATTGTGCTTTTGTGTACAATTATTGACTATCAATTTTGTAACAACAACCACATTTTTTAAAAGAGTAACCATGGAGTTTCTTGCCGGTTCTTCTCCATAGAAAAACGACCAATTTGGAACCGTGCACTAGCTTCTGACGTTTTATAAGTGCCCATGTAGGATTGTAGTAGGCCTATGTGAAATAAAATATTTTGACTTTGACTTTGACAGGAGTATGCCCTTGGAATCTGGCAGTCCTCGCTGGCAGAGGCTAGTATTTAGATAATGTATACTCGTATATTGGTCAAATCGCTTTCAGTCAGCTGATTACTGGATTATGTATTTTTTTATTATTGGTAGGCTCGCGTTTGACCACTATCTCACCTGATGGTAAGCGATGATGTGGTTCGTGACACGCTTGCCTAGAAGTGGTGGTAGTGTATTTATAATCATCTAATTATACTTCTCTAACAGTGATCTTTTCAGTTTCCTCTTCCTAATTTGTCATTATCATCTTTCACGCATTCCATCTTTTCTTGTATTTGCCTCAGCGTCATAAAAGAGACCACACACCTCGAATTTTCACCAGCGCCATCCCGAGAAAGTTAATTTACAATTTCTAATAAAAAAATCATATCAATAACATTTGCTTAACAAAACCCAATTCAACGATTGCACAACATACACACGGTCGCTTAACCCTTCGCACAATGCATGTCAGAGGTGGGTGACACACGGCCGGTAAATCACGCGAGCCGAGCCATTAAGTTCGGACATGTTCGGCTAATACGATACAAATGTTTGTACAATAGAGTGTTTAAAACTGTCGCTTCACGATTTATGGGGGACGTCCAGGAAAGAAAGGCAGGGATGGACTTAGAAACTGATGATTAAAAATCTAATGAAGAATTAAATGATGATTGGAGTTTCTAGCACATTTTTCAAGGTGTTAAAGATGTATTTACTAGAAAAATTGAAATATTTAGACGCTATGATCGTTAGTACTCGTAGATAAAACCGCACGGTGACTGCGATAAAGACTAATACTACTAATAAAGAATTATAGAAAAGGAAGATATATGGCATCAACCTCAAATATATTAGGATAAGGAAACGGAAATAATAAAAAAAGCAGTTGAAGCCAAAAAAACAGTCCTAACGATCATCTACAATGTAAAACAGGTTAAATTTTTATTACAGTTGGTCTATGAATTAAAACATTGCAATAACTACACCTTAATTCTAAAAATCTCAGCTAAGCATATTATAATAACTCCACTTCAGGTAAAGGAATTTATAGATATGAAAATAAACGTGTAAATTAGTCCCTGTAGCCGGTCGGTTCTCACAAATCCATCTCGTTGTACGCGTCAGTGCCGGCGCCTGCGCGTGCGCACCTACGACGCGACGCGCTGTTTATGTAAATGTATTCAATTTCATATTATTTCCTCGGCTGGTTTACGTCGGTTACAACTTTAATAGGAATTAATTTTGATAACCAGACTATATTAAAATCGAATTGATTTTTCAGATTTAAAATACCAAACGGAGAGTCCAAATTATGTCTGAATAAATATTCTGCTTAGACTTTTGGAACTGTTTTGATTTTTTTTAATGGCCGTATGGAGCTACCATTACTGCATTATTGCACTTGACCATTGCATGATTGCATCTTATTGGTATATATTATAATGTAAGTAATTCCTCCCTTCTTGTACCTACCTAGCTAACTGGCAAATATTGCTACTACAGCATTTGCATTATCCATTGTTGTATTGCACTTGGCATTTTAATTTACACTTTTTCAATACAATTTCCACGCAAAGCGGAACGTTCGATGTGGCGACGCTTGGGGGAGGCCTATGTGCATCAGTGGACATGTATCGGCTGAAATGATGATGATGAATACAATTTCCATTTCTTCTTCTTTATATATAACATTATTTTTATTTTATGCCAAACCTGAATATAGTTTGTTCAGAATCAATAACTGAATGTATTCCAATAATTTTTACACCATGTTATATTTTTTCCCAAAAATATTTTAAAAGGTCACAAAGGTCGGTTGGATACCACCGACACTAAGTACAACACAGGTCACGGCAGTTCATATCGAGTATTAGGCGCCAGCAAACAGCTGAGGGCAACTGCAAAACCACTCCTCAGTCGCCTGGATGGCCCGGTGACTGTATATTTTTGCTGACATAACAATCTTATAACTTTGTGATTCTTCATGATACAGATATGAAATTTTGTACATAGATTCTTTATATAAAAATACTAAACACGTCTTTCGGGTTTCGCATTACTAAAACTAATGTTGTATTTATCTTGACGCCAATAAGGATGAGTCAACCCTGAAATGTCGAATTCCTCGCTAAATGTTCTTCGAGGAAGATAGTCTTCTATTCAATTATCGCCAGAAAGATTTATTTGTGTTTTATTGTCGGTCTGTCTGTTTTTACGGTCTACCTCGTGGTTTGCATTTGATGCTGGGTTTAACTGCTTTAGAATGGCAAGGTGTTTTCAGTATTTGTATAAGTATTCCTTTTAAGCTCGTTAAAATGGATAACAGGATCGTCTTTGAAAAATTTAAAATCTCCTTTGTTTATAGTGTTAACACCAACCACCGGGGCTACATCAAATACAATTTTTTTGGTTGTTGATTTTATTTGAATGGTTATAACGTAAATTGTTTCAATTTTTAAAATGTTAATCGTGTGTCTCAAATTAAAGTTACCTTGCATTTTTTTTATTGGAGTCCTATGAACTTTTTGTAAAAAGGCTTTAAAATAACGCAATGACAAAACTCGTCGCATTCTTATATGCACAAAAGAGTCCCGCTACCTTATCTACCCACGTTGGTACAGGTATCTAGTCATCTGTCCTTATAGCGCTAAACTATCTCTAATACGCACAGTAACATCATTGAATGTCACCTAAACCCAGATTTAAGATTGCACAACTATCAAATAGACAACTATAACTTTACGAATCCCCGCAGCCATATCTACGATATCCAATATAAATTGGTACACGGCAAAATATAGAACTAACACAAGGTGTTCCAAATTTGATAGATGTGTATCAATGGTCTTTACAATCAGCGCTGTTCTGAAGTTTCATTTTATAATAGCCACTCAGTTAATACGACCAATTTTATATTGCACTTGTTGCACTGACATTTACTAGAATAAATGGGTGGTGAAGGAGTTTTATGTTGTTGTTTTTTTGCAGAATATATCCGGTTTTAGAATGTGATCTACTTTTGCCGGTTCCGTGTTGTAATTCGTTAAAGTCAATACAGAAAATGTTTGATATATTGAATTAGTGGAAGGTAGGCTTGAAGAGGTAATTGAATGATTGCGGTTAAGAAATGTGATCTTAGCGGAAACGTAATAATTTTAGATCAATACCTGCTTTATGAGTCATGTCCGTATAGGGTTGAAAATGCGGTAGCGAGAAATTTCAAACACGAAGCAATTGCTATAATCAATAATTGTAGCATTAAAAACGCATGTGTTCTTGATAAATCCAGTAATTGTATCAAGGACGACAACGACGATCGATATTATTGAAATCGATAAACGTATTGTGCTGTAGTTTAAACTGGCAAACTAAGCCATAAGCTGATTGTATTAAAGGTTCAATTGTAGTTTTATGCATATTTCATACATACCGCTTCGTCTGCAGGCCCGCCTTTTGATTGAACGGGAAATTAATGAGCCAGTGTTCATGCGAAGATGACACTTGTTTTAGTTTATTGAATTGTGCATAATATATATTACTAGTTTCTGCGAGCGGCTTCGCCCGCTTCAAATTACATTTGTCCATCAAACTTTGGACCCCCGTCGGTTTCCTCCCTGTAAAGGGAAAGTTTTCGAGTTACGTCATAAAACGATACCTTGTGCAGAATTTTATGCTTCTAGTCTCGGTAGTTTCAGCTGTGCGTTGATATGTCAGACAATCAGTTTTTCTCCTTTTATATATATAGATTATTTTAGGGTTTTAGGCAAATAAGAAATCGGTAATTTGTTGATATCCCGTTTAATAAAGGTAAAACAATTTGGATAGCACGATACAAGATTTCGTTTTATAAGTCAGGGCACAAAAGGCGCCACAGGAGGAAGTGAACAAAGACAAAAACTAGTAGGAGTGCCTTCCAATTTCATCAATTATAAATAATTTAATAAAGATGTTAATTAGTTAATTTGCGTATTTATTACCAAGGCATAGATTTTTTGTAATTGAAGAAGGTTTAATCTCAAGAATTATTTATCTGATTACAAAATACCTTTCATTCATAGAAAAATACAGTATTGTAGAGTGTCATGGGATAAGTTCAATTGATCACGAAAAAATTAAAAGATTTCTTTTAGATAAGCCACAGGCACAAAACCACGGGAATAAGCTTGTTATAAAATAAGAGAATAGAAAGGAAGCGATTATACAAGTATACCACCAACAGCGTTCTCCACAGATGGGGTTGCAGGAAGCTTGTCTGAATGAATTTGTTTGCATCACAAAATATTTCCCCATAGACTCTTAGTTAAACATTAACACTTGATAGTCTTACAAAACAACAACTACCCACATTTAAAGCAGGAGTGTCCCAACACTACCGCACTCCATAGCCAATCGTTCATACTTTCATTCACACAGATGAAGTGATAGAAACAATATTTACCGAGTCGGGTAAAATTGAAAGCTGAGCTGGTAGGCCTCTAAGTAGAGAAGTAGGGTTGTTAAATCAGACATAAGAAATAAGGTAAATTAGAAAATCAGCAAAATGACGAAAGACAGGCAACAAGTATGTAATGCTTCAGTTGAAGTACAGTTATTAGTTTAAGCTAAGTTTCTAGGTCTGAAACAGCACTAAGACAAACATTTTTGGAATGGTATGACTAGGATTTTAGAGTAAATAGGTTACTTCTAGGCAAACGTGCTTCATCATCGACCACCTAATCGCTTACCGTCAGGTGATATCTATACTATCGTGCTCAAACGTAATCTAACAATAATAAAAAAGTATAACAATAAGAGTCATTCAAAAAGCTAGAACGTCATTTTAGCTTAGAGATCCGCTTCTGGACACATTCCTCCTCCAAGCGACCTCACTTCTGCCGGTCCTCCTTCCCGCTCAAAGGATTTAGTCCTAACTCCTTGACATTGTAAAGGTAGGTGGTTATTTACTAATCGCCGTAATCAACTTACTTTGATACCGATACTTTAACTCACTTAAGATTCTATGTTCCACGCTGGGGTAAAGGGCGTCCACACTTATCCTCCATCGTCAGTAGTCTTGAGCTTCATGCTTCACCTCGCTCCACATCAATATGATTCTCTTCGCTTCTTCTTCTTTTTAGCGTATTGATGACAAAACCATTTCTTTTTCCAAATAAAATTTCTTGCGTGGCCCAGTATTCGGCCACGGCAGTCCGTCTACTGATGCTGTCCTTAGGTCTCTATGTGAATAGGAAACAGGACACGTGACGCAGGATGGAAGGTGGGACATGGTCTACGGAGAGATGCCGCACAAACACTGAAGATCGAAACCGTCTGAGAACCCACATCTGTGGAGATTGAGAAATTACCTTTATCCATTCATAAACTCGATCTGTTAGCTGATACTGTTGGAATTAGCATTACAAGAAAAGTATCTGACGAATGTCATTTTGATTTAAATAGATAATAAATAAATCAATAACCTAGTCAAATACCGGACGACCAACCCTACAGCCGACAAGTAAATGAAATGCTACAGACCACAGATATCAAGCCGTTAAGGCGTAGGTACAGGCTTACAAAGCAAGTATTGATAGATAACGATGTCACTTTTAATTGGAGCGTAGCTGGAACATTCACGCTTTTTCTTCATTGAAGACTTGATGGCATGAACCTGTGATACCGCTTTTATGAATGAACTAGAGTTTGAATAGTAAATAATACACAGACATTTAAAATTTAAAGGTGGTATGAGCGATTGGTCGCTCCGCTGTGTGCTGATTCCTGTATGGCCTACAAATAGATGTTCCGGGTCTGCATTTCTTGTATATGTTGTGAACGCACCCACGATACAGAGGTCTAAACTGAACTGTTAAAGAAGCTATTTGGGGTGTCTAGCTCCATCCATCTCCTTTTCTCGCTCGCTCTTGGCTCTTGAAAGAGGGTTATTTAAATGAAATATTCAATCGTCCGCTAAAGAAAATATAAAAGACAGTAAAATCAATATTCGTCATGAATATTATAACTGACTCTATTTTTTACTAAGCAGCTTCAGCCTAATTCTGTGTCTTTAACACATCTTATTCTTCTAATTTTTAAATCAACGTTGTTTAAATTTTTTCAAATGCAACCCTCACAGTGTTCTACTCTAATATTCCTTCGTCAAGTTATCGTAAAGTTTTTTGACTTGACATGCGGTCTTTTTACAAATATTTTGCCTGTCTTTACTATTTTTCGGTTCTAGTTTTTTTCATTTTCTCTACAATCCCGTTTAAATATTTTAGACTCACCTTGTGTCTATCTCTATGCCGTATATTAAGCTGCCCTACTTTAGAACATACAATTTAACCTTACACGGCCACCCTCACTCGAACAAACATTCCATCCACCGACCACCATTCATTAAACCGCTCTTAATAACTATCTGTGTAAGCAAAACTCAAAATTATGCTAGCTAACGGTGAAACCAGCAGTAACCCGTCCTTAGTAAAATATGTACAGCGTAATGACGATTTCTATCGACGAAGCGAGCCGATTAATCAGTGCTGTTGCTTGTAACATTAGTACATAGGATACTAGACCTCATTGCTAGTGCTAAACCCAAGCCAATGAGCGTGAGAATTGCTTGCATATATTAGTCTCGATTCAGCTAATTGATGAGCCGGTGATTGAGAACAGAACAGCAGAAAGCATTTGGGGTCCTATTTTTTTTATTAGTAAGCTTATGTTTAAACACCATCTCACCTGGAGGTATGCGATGATATGGTCTAAAAGTAACCTATAGGTTCTTGACTAAAGACCTTCTAGGCGGCAGCTATGAAAAAACATAGACTTCGGCAGGGCATCCCACTCCTTAGCTGCACGCACAATGAATGTGTTCCCAAAATGTTTTTTAAGTATGGGAATATCCACCATGTACATGGTGGATATTCCCTATACGGTATATTGTATATTGCGTATATTGCGTATATTGCGCCATTGGTACTATATTTCCATAGTACCAATGGCGCAATATAACACGTTTAGTGGTCCGTTGATAGAATGGGTTTTGCAGAATTAAATTGTGTAATTCCGATGCACATTCCCCGAAATGCAAACGATAGAAAACCGACAGGCTAGCAACTCAGCGAGATGCCTCAAGACTTAGAAAATTTTCCTTTACAAGTGCATCATTGCCTCACCTTTGCTGAGATTTTCAACTAGATGAGCATTTACCTCGATGAGTTTTGACCTCACAATTCACGGTAGATGTAAAATTGTCAACCTGCTGTTTACTTAAACTTCATGGGTTAACCCATGAAGCCTAAGTAAATTGGCTAAATTTTGCAGTGAAAACAATAATTTTATCATTGAAGGCTGAAAGGAAAAGCTTGATTTGACAACATTAAAAGGTAATGATAAAATAACATCAGATAAACATAACATGACACTCATAGAAAGAAAAAAAGACAACTTGTTTATTTGGTATACAAGAGACAAACAAGTATGAAGAATCATCTAACTAGACTTTTTGTATTTTGGGGTCGGATGCCTATCTAACAGGATGCGAATACCAAATTACACTTAACAAGTAATAAAGATATCTTGACTGTATAATGATTGCATTAATTGCGGCATTCCAATGAAATACCATACGACTTGAGCAATTTGCAAAATCCGACATTGTAAATGAGAAAATCTCCAATAAGTTGACTAATTGTACTGATTGTTAATTGCACTTCAGTATAATGCTTAATATATCCATTGTGATTCATATTGATTACGTCTATACACGATAATCTGTAAGCTTAAAAATATTCAGATTTCTGCTCTTTGGAGAAGTATTTCGTGGTGTGACGAGAATGGATAAAGTGGGAAATGAGTACATTAAGGGAAGTTTGAAAGTGGCGCCAGTGACTGAAAAGTCGAATGAGATTCGTTCGTCTTGGTATGGTCATGTGAAAAGGAGGGACGAAACGCATGTTGCTAAAAAAGTTAGGAGTTTACATATAGATGGATGGAGGGTGAGAGGGAGGCCAAAGAAAAAAAAAAAGATGTATTTGTGTGAGAAGCGATATGAAAGAAAAGGAAGTTAGTGATAGCGTTACGAGTGACAGGACAGAATGGAAGAAAAAAACGTGTTGCGCCGACCCCAAATAAAACGGGACAAGGGCAGGAAGATAATGGAAAAGTATTTCGGAAATATACGTAACTTTGGTAAATGAGAAATTTCTAAGTGTGCGAAACAAATTAGGGCTCCACCTACCACACCTAAATCTACATTCAACGACAAATCACATATGCTTCGCAGCTTTACATGAGAAGGGTTGGAGAATATCATCAACAAAGCGTTGTCAGATTACAAGATAGGCTATTACTGTAGGTCAGGAGGACACACATAGCTAGTAGACCTAGAGAGAAATCTCTAGAAAGATCCCCTTAATCACTTCCATCGGATACCTTTACACCATGATCCGTATCACTGAGAAATTCACATCATGAATCATTGATGTTTTCTACTAACACATGTTTCAGAACAATTAGAGGTTGTGGGGCTATCGCGATGGCCTCTCCTCATAAACATCTCATTAGCTTGGGTTACCACAATTATCGTCTTTCAACCTGTTGCTACAAGCTCCTATGTATATATGTGACCTTATGTCAAATTAACTACATATTCAATAGGATGCAAATTGGTGTTTTCAGTTTGTATGTCACTTAGTATTTTATGAGTATAAATGTGTTGGCAGAAATTATGGAGATGGAGTACTGCATTTTCTACGCCTGATTAAATAGAAATATACATTCTGAAATATGGTTGGCATGGGTGTTATTTTCACCACCCATAGTCAAATTTCTTGCAATATTATAGACCTTATTATAGACAAATTGAGTAATGGTAGTAGAGCCAAATACAAGAGCTATAAGGACCAAGGACCATATATCATCGAGATTAGCCATGGGCATCTTAATATTGCTAGACATATTAAGTCTTTAACCAACATTTCCATTGCAAATAGGCTTCAAAACGGTACCAACACTTACAACTAAACCATCTTTCTACCCACCAGCTCCAATATTAACTGTATTAAGTCAACCATCGACATTAAATTGCACAGCACTTCACATTACATCACATGGCGAACTAACTACACGACAGGAGCCAGGGCGCGCAGCTAGTTCAAAACAAACAGTATTTATTAATGTCCGCAACGGATAATATGCCTTTAAATTGTTCCTAATGGCTACCAGTTTAAATAGAATTAATATTGTGTACTATCTGATACATGGAGCCAGTGATTTAATATCACCATCAGTGGAAACATTAATATAGAAAGTTGTTTGCGGCTTGGTATTGTTGGTCTCGCCTTTTTTGTGTTAAGGGGAAAAGTTCCTGTGAAATGTAGTCCAAAGTTGGGGAAATATAGGAAACACTTATAAGCGTAATAATAACAACTTCATACGTTATTTTCTTATTGGTCTTCGAAGTGGTGTTTAGATCACAACTTTGGTCCTTAGACAGTTAAAGAACGATGTTATGGAACGCCAACTTTGCAATTAGCCAAATACTTTTTTTTGTTTTGATGGAAAAATCATCAAGTAACGTCTTCCACTCTGGATGGTGCGAGAGGTAGTGTTAGACTTTTACTGACTAAAAGCCATTTATTTTCCTTCGGTTGTTGCATTTTGCACTTCAGCTCCCTCAGCCCACTAAGCCAATAACCCTTGTCCAGATTTGTTTTTGTATCTCTAAAGATCTTCATAAAGCATTCGAATGCTTCACCACCCTTTCAAAACTCAGAACTCACCTTTCAGAGTGAAAAATCTTGCTTTATAATACTTGAATATGCAACTGAGAGCAGGCAAATCAAACTATTATTATAAGGCAAAAATATATGAAATGGGAGATAGTATCATCGTAAAAATAACAGCTTTATACGTTTTGTTATTAATCTTCTAAGTGGTCCTTAGTGGATCAGAAATTTTGTTTTTATACAGTTAAAGAAAGTATATGTTACTGCGGTGTTATGGAATACGAACTTTGCTATTAGCCAAAACCCTTCGTCCATATTTGTTCTTACATCTATAAAGATATGTATAGAGCATTCGAATTCTTCACCACCCTTTCAAGAACTAAAGTAGTCAAAAAATAAAAGGCAACTTTTGACATTTGTATTTTGATTACTTAGCAGCTTGTCCGGTGTAGAGTACTACTAAAATAGCTACCAATACACCGGACCCCTAATTAATATATTATTGTTTATTTCAGTTTCGTTCCAAGTTACATTTTAGGGTATTTCCTTGGACTTAATTTTTTTAAAGAGTTGATATTTCAAAGAGGCAAAAAGCTTGCTCTATATTTTCTGAATACTCAACTCAAAGCACGCTAATATTTCATACGTATACCGTATTTCATCTAGCTCCCCTTTTACATTAGGTTACTTGTTCCCCAGTTTCTGACCGAAGCGGCTGGTCTTTGAGCATGTTAAGCCGCGGCTAATCCTTTGATACCTATAGCCGGAGATTCTTATGGCGCTTACTTCCATGAAATCTATTGTCCCCACGTCAAAAAAATAACCCCTATAAGAAACATAAATTGTTTAAACACACACTTACCTCCTTATAAAGATTTATAACTCTTTTCGGGGGTGGTTTTGTAAAATTTATTGCTATATCTGTGACAAAGCGGCTATTACTTAGGGGTTGGGTTTATAACAACCCTGATTTATGCATGCGATAAGAGAATAATTTGTTTAAAGATTTAGTGTTCTGGTTCTGGTTTTAAGTAACTGGTTTTCGGGTTAGTTCTGCATTAAGTCGAAAACAGTTGTGCCCCAATGCAGTGAGCAGTCGTCGGATTGTAGGGCACATTACTTGTAATTTGTTTCATCACCACTGCTCTTAAAATGGTGAAGAGAAACATCGTAAGATCGTTTTCGGCATGTCCTAGAGCAAACAATTTGATGTCATGTAGTATCTGCCAACTCGCATTGCGCTTCAGCACATCCTAGAACGAAAAATTCGAAGTCTTGTAATATCCAACAACTCGCATTGAGCTTCGGCATGTCCTTGAGCAAAAAAAAGTCATGTAATATCCACCAACTGGCATTGCACTCACAAGGAACCCACCTAGCTATTACGTTTAGGAATTATTACGTTAGAGACAAAGTTAAAAAAAAAAACAACTTCTTGAGGATGGTTTAACTGAAATAAATGTTTTAAATTCTAGTTTAAGTATAGAAGCAATTGATTGAAAATCCCGTTTTTTCGATTTACTTATAGTGATTACTATTTTATATTCGCTGTCCTAAGCAGTAGCCATGTTAACCATATTTTACAAATTTAAAGTAAACAACACAATCAAACTTAGAAATCACATAGACTCCTCTATTTTAGTGATTTCTAGTCTTATCGATACTTTTCCTTCCGATGTATGTAAATGAATCCCGGAATAAGATACGCACAAAGTTTATACCTGGCAACTTATCTTTGGAGGTGACTTTTCGAAACTCTACTAAAATTCGGAATTAGTTTATCAGTTGCGTCGTGTAAGCTTCAGTATTACTTGCTACCTAAGTTGTCTAGACATCGTTATCAGCGATAACACTGCCAATATATCCTTAAAATTAACGATATTAAGAGCTGTGTTACAATTTCGATGTGTACAATCAATATTACATTTTATTACATCTTAAGAGTCTATCGTTTTCGGGTATGGCTGAAAGAGTTACCGTAGTCCTTTTTTTTTGGTGGGAAAACTCATCCAATGACAACCCCCGCTCTTGGACAGAGCGGGGGATAGTGTTAGACTCTTACTGACTAAAAAATCCACCCCGTTCCTTCAAGCCTTCATACCGGGGCTCGAGCTCGACCCGGCTGGGCTCCTGCTGTTGCTGACAACTCCTTGAGACGCGCGGCAACAGTACGCGCCGTCGCCGAATTGGGCTTGGTCCGGACATTTACCGGACGGCCAGACAGCGAGCTACCCATTGCTCACTGTCCGCAAGCCCTAACCTACGGTGGCTGGAAATCGGGATCGGAATCCCGGCGGCGGCGAAAGCGCCTTTGCCTGATCCGGTCGGCCTCCTCCTTTGTGAGCATTACTGCTTCGCAGAGTTACCGTAGTCCTCGAATGTAAGGTCAAATTAAAGAACACAGTTGGGTTTGATTCAGAAAAGCCCTGACACGAACGGGACGGACGTTCGGGGACTCTTCTCAAAATAACCAACAACTCTATTACCTACATTATTGCTAAATGAATGATTTCTATTTCCACGCCCTCTCGATTCACCCTAGAGCAGGAGAAATCATTTGATTTCACTTTCCACCTCAATAAAAAGAAAAGAATCAACCGCTACACATACGGGGTTAGCCTCTACATACGCACTTTTGAAGACCGAAGATTGAAAACAAATGAAAATTATGCCAGTATTAACTTGGCAACCTACCTACCTAAGCCTAAATTATGTAAGAACTAGCTTCTGCCAGCGGCCTCGGCCCCGTTTCGTTCCCTTTGGGGGTGAATTTCGGAAAATTCGTTCTTAGTGGATGTCTACACCCTATCTGCCAAATTTTAAGTTTGGTAGGTGTTATAGTTTCTGAGATTTCGTGATTAATCAGTGATTGGTATTTCGCTTATATAGATTTAACCAATGACTCGAAATAAAGACTCTTGCGTTCATTTTTGTTAACATCAAAACCATTCGTGCCTTTCCACAAAGCTACATCCATCTTAGCAACAAAAATAATGAAAATAGACGTTCGGATTCCCATTATTTCAACTCCAGTGACATTATCAAAACAAACAGCATCTTTAGTGATAAAATGTCGCCAGCAGTCAACACGCTATACAGAAAACACTGCATTAAGATAGATAATACGATGTCACGTAGGGCAAAGCCATTGCCACTTTTCTAAGCCCAAAATATACTGGCCAGTTTATTGTGGCACCCAACCTAAGAAGGAACTTTTTAATATGGTTCAAAGGTTAGTGGGTGCTTTGTCCACAAGCTTTTATGCGTGTTTTTAATTGACAGACCCGCAACCAAAAAAATTGACATGTAAAAGTGCTACCACCAATTAGAATAATAATAGGAAGTGCCAGGTCGATTTTTTTTAAATGTTTTTTTAGATAACCTATTCAAACAAGGACTTTTTTAGGTGGAAAATCTTCCAATGGCTTCTCCCGCTCTAGGGTGGAGTGGGGGGGCGTGTTAGACTTTTACTGACTAAAATTCACTCTTAAGCTCATTATTTGCCTTGTGTTCCACCGCCCCGGGTTTTCCTTTCAGTAGTGAACCTATGGTCTCTGTAGGCTTCGACCCTGCTGGGCCTCTACGGCTTGCCTGACATCTCCTAGAGACGTGTGGAACACTACGCGCTGTCGACGACTCGGGCTCGATCCGGACGGTAAGCGGACGGCCAGAATCAATAATAATAATAATATTCCACAACTATCACACAACGCCGTCAAGTCCCAAGCTAAGCAGAGCTTGTGGTATGGGTACTATACAAACTGATAAACATACTTATATATTTCTAAATACATACATATTATAGATAAAATACACCCAGACACAGAACAAATGATCATGCTCATCACACAAACATTTGTCCTGAGTGGGAATCGAACCCACGACCTCTGGCATAGCAATTAGGGTCACTAACCACTAGACCAAAAGGCCAGTATTAAAAAGAATTCAGACAAAGGTTACCAATTTTTCTTTGAAGAAATAGAGTTCCTACCTTTTTTTATGGTGAGCGGGAGAATATAATCGGATTTTAGAAAGGGGAAGTAAAAAAAGACTCTTTGAGAATAGAGTACAGTCATCTTTATAAGAGTACGACCCTGAAACAGTTCCAGAAGTAAATATCTCTCAAGCTTTCATCCATGACAGTTCTATATAAATTGGTCATCTCCACCGTAGACCAAACGAAAATAGTGAAGCCGAATTTAGCGAAAGTCGTTCGCATTCGTTTTCGCCTTACAGCACATTACCGAAAATATTATTTTAAGCTTCGGAACGAGGGAATATACTTTTGTTCCGCGTATCTTGTTACTAGTTCCACTTCGTTTATTTTCGGATTTCCTCACTTTGATTCTGTTGCTAGTTGGATTGTGTAGGCGTGCGACTTTTTTGTGAGCGTTTCTTTACATTTCAACTATTGTATAGTCTCCTCTGTCCAATAAATGGATCACTTCATGATATGAGCGGCCATTTTTTTTATTATGGATAGAATTTTTATTTTCCGTGGGAATAATCATCCAATGACAACCCCCACTTTTAGGCGGAGCGGGAGATAGTGTCAGACTCTTACTGACTAAAAAACCCACACAGTTCCTTCAAGCCTTCATACCGGGGCTCGAATTCCCTATCGGATAACCCTGGCCCCAGTAAGCTTCGACCCTACTGGGCCCCTGCTGTTGCTGACAACTCCTTGAGGCGCGCGGGAACAGTGCACGCCGTCGACGACTTGCGCTTGGTCCGGACAGTTACCGGACGGCCGGACAGCTAGGCTCACATTTGACCGCTATCACACCTGATGGAAAGCAACGATGTGGCAGACGAAGGAGCACGCTTGCCTAGAAGCAAATTTTTCATTATATATTTTAACCTTAAAAACAATGAAATGATTTTCATTACTAAAAATGTAAATCGCGTAAGAATTCAAAATAGCTTTTTGCCATGATTTCCGTATAATAAAGTAAATTAAGGATGCCCATAAATTTAGGAGAATCAATGAAGAGAAGCAAGAAATTATCGACTCTTAACATAATACCTTCGTATACGATAAAATACAATCTTTTAGAATGTTTCAACAACTTATACACCGTTAAATTTTAGACCCGGCAGCAAACTCGCTCAGCTGACGTTTTCTTAAAGAAATTAATTTCGTAGATGCGTAAATTAATACGAGTTTTGAAAAAAAGGTACTTTATTTTTTAATTTTAACTTTACAAATCGAAAGTGTTTCATGTACCGGATCGACCCTCCACGGAATTAAAACAATTAAAATTTAGCGGTGTATACCTTCTTAGGCACTCTAAAATAGAAAGTTCTATTTGAATAGAGACTAACTCTTACACAAGTTACACAATATAACTAATTAACTATTTTCATGTTCGCCAGTCATAAAACGAAGCAGTTAATCAGATCAGATCTGTATCCTAACATTGCAACCCTGTGATTGGCTCGTCTTACGCAACGGTTCCACCAATCAAACATTGTCTTATCATCCTGAGAAATGTTACCTACTTAAAACGGATTCCTATCACAAAACACCGGCACGAGAGATAAATTCTCCGTAGTGACACTAGAAGCAGAGTCAGGGGCGTAGCTATCGCAGTGTCTGCCGTATCAAAAAGACGGGGCCCCCGCGCTGCAAGGGCCCCAACGCGACGTGCGCAAAAATTCTTAACAAGTTATCCACAATCAACAATCTTATTAATAATAGACTAGTCAATAAATAATAATAAAAAAATTACAATGTCCTAGTTGTGCAACCTTATTTTTACTACATGCGAAACATACCTGCACCCGCCTAGTATTTTTATGTAAAAAATCTATGTACTTTCAAAACTGTATTATGAAAAATCACAAAGTTATAAGCCAGTTATGATACCTGGTTGGCGACATAGGTAAATATCTACATGTTCACCGGGCCACCCAGGTGACTGAGGGGTGGTTTTGCTTCCACACCCAGCCATTTTTTTTTTGCGCTGGTTTCTAATGCCCGCTATGACCTGCAGCGACTTAGTACTTTAGTATCGATGGTGTTCAACTTGTCACTTTTTTTTAATATTTTGTGCAAAAATATAAATAACATGGAGTAAAAATTATTGGAATTGATTTGGTTAATGATTCTGGACAAACTGTATTGTACATTGTACATGTATGTCTCAATAAAAACTTAAACTAAGTATCCTAGTCCAGAATGCTCCCCGAGCTAAAAAATAAAAAACATGTTTATACGGGGCCCCCGAGGGCTTACCTACCTACGCTACTGAGCAGGGTCTTAGGTAACTCCTAGATCCGGTGTAAGTTGTTGAATAATAAGGTACTTTATGAAGGTGTCGTAAAATTAATTGATTCTTTTTAGAGAATGCAACACCTATATATAAGCAATCTAATAAAACTAAACGGATGGCGCAGTGGTTGAGCGATTAGCTGCTGCGCTTCGTGTCGCGGGTTCGATTCACGGACGGAATAAATAATTTATATGGGCTACTAGCTTCTGCCAGCGCCGAAGCCGTTTGAAAGTACAATTGCCGAAACGAATCTTGAGCGCTCGGCGTCAGAGTGGGGATCGCTTTGCGCATTCCATACATTGGCGAGCCAATCGTCTTCGTTGATAGATACATGCAGCAAACCAGGGAACGAATCAGGAGTGACGTTTATGACACGATGGCGCGGCGAGCCAATCACTGACACTCCCCGCCCCCGCATCTCACTTTGCACCACTAAAGAGACCGAATAATAATAATAATAATAATTTATTTCAGTACTTGTACAAAGAAAATACATAAAATAAACTTAAGAATACTTAGCAGCACTATATAAGTTCCAAGAAGATTGGCTTAGTTACCTAATTATACAAAACTAGTTTAATTCACTTATGTTAATAATGACCTATTCTTATAATATGTTATTAGTACTGCTATTAAAGCTTGTAGCGACTTGCCTGAACTAGGTTAATAAAAACCTGTGTTTCAGGAATATTTGACTTCTACGCAACTTGAAGCCAGCGCTCCAGCGCTTAAGATCCGTTTCGGCAATTGTAGGTTTCTCCATACAAACTTTATAGGTCCGTTTCATCCCCCTTTGGATTGAATTTTGAAATATTTTTTGTTAGTGCTCGCCGATATTTTTTTTTTTTTCGATGGGAAAAATCATCTTATGACAACCCCCGCTCTTGGGCGGAGCGGGGAGATAGTGTCAAAAAAGGTAACTGCAAAATTTCACGCTCCTATCTCAGTACTTTTGGTTGTACGTTGATATGTAAGTCAGTCAGTTACTGTGAAGATTTATTCCTAGCATATTTTATTTAAAAGAATACACTGGCACAATTTATCTTTATAACGACACTAGAAGCAGTAATTCCTGGATCCGGTGTATGTCGTTGAATAATCTAGCTGCTTTATGAAGGTGTCATAAAATTAATACATCCTTTATACATTGAATGCAAAAACTGTAAAAGCAATCTGATAAGACTTAACAGGAAGTCTATTGCAATATAAGTAATGCCAGGGTGTAGCTAAAGTAGTCCTTCCTCTTACTGATACGTAAGAGGTTCCTTTGATACCCGTTTTACGGATTTTTACCATGTGCTAACCGACGCGCCTACGCGTCCTTACAATTTACTAATATTCTTCGAGTGTGGCGCGCTGCACCTGTGCGTTCATTTTGCATTTATTTATTTATTTATTTATTACATCTTTATGCAACGCACAGGTACAAAGGCGGACTTAATGCCTTAGGCATTCAATCCCTTAGGCATGCATTTCTATTGTATTATAGTATATAAAACAAAAAAAAATACAATGTAAAACATTGTACTTTTTTTTGTTTTTTTACCCACCCCTTTACCTTTGGGCGTGGGTAAAAAAATGGCCTGGCCTGGCCCGCCGTAGTCAGTGACAATCGGGGTCACTAACTCCGACGGAACCCAATCGCTCGGATTTGTATCCTCGTCTTGGCCAACAAAAAGTTACAAAGATATAAGTAATCGGGCTTACTGGTTCGGTAATTATCTAACACATGCACACAAACATATTACAGCTAAACCTTTGTATTAGTAGGTAGTCATAAAAATGTAATACTTACAGAAATCCTTCACATTCTATCTTTTTCTTTTTTTTATAACCTCTCAGTGGGAAAGAGATTCCAGGAAGGAAATAGGAGACAATCAAATTCTATTTTTTTAGTTTATCGCCATTCAATATCAGGCATTAAAACTAGGCAGTACGGATCTATGACTAGATCCGTACTGCCTAGTTTTAAGTGAATTGTCTTATTTGAACTTAATGTCTATTGTTTATCATCATCATCATCATCATCATCATATCAGCCGAAAGACGTCCACTGTTGGACATAGGCCTCCCCCAAGCGTCGCCAAAACGACCGGTCCTGTGTGTGCATCACGCATCCATCTGATTCCCGCGACCCTGACCAGGCCATCGGTCCACCTTGTTGGAGGCCGTCCAACGCTGCGTCTTCCGGTACGTGCTTGTCACTCCAGAACCTTTCGTCCCCATCGACCATCCGTTTTGCGTGCAATGTGCCCTGCCCATTGCCACTTAAGTTTGGCGATTCTTCGAGCTACGTTGGTAACCTTGGTTCTCCTGCGGATATCTTCATTTCTGATGTGATCACGCAAGGAAACTCCAAGCATAGCCCTTTCCATCGCCCTTTGGGTGACTTTGAGTCTTCTTATGAGGCCCATTGTAAGTGACCACGTTTCGGAGCCATAAGTCATCACTGGCAACACGCACTAGTCATAGACTTTCGTCTTAAGACACTGTGGTGTATAGGACGAGAAGACACCGCGCAGCTTCCCGAACGCCGCCCAGCCGAGTCGGATTCGACGATTGACCTCTTTCTCGAAGTTAGACCTACCCAACTGGACCGTCTGTCCCAGGTTAACGTAATCATCCACAACTTCGAGTGTACAGTCTCCGATCTTAATAGGAGTGGGCGTTACATGGATGTTAACCAGAATTACTTATATCGAAGTGGGTTTCTAATAAACTAGTGCGCCTCACCATTCACGATCACTGCTTACCGTCATCAGGTGGGATCGCAGTCAAGTACTAGTTTATATCCTTGAAAAATATATATGTCGTAGCCATATCATTGATGGATTGAGAAAGCAGGCCAAACGAGGATTGACATATCATCAAACTTTACTGTCCCCGCACACGGGCCACAAAAAAACGCCGCGTCAAGCTTCTTTTTGAGGCGGCATTTTTTTGTGGTTGGTGTGCGACGGTGCCAGCACAAAAAAACGCTTGAAGCGGCTTTAAGCTACTCCGGACACAAGGTGTCGTGCGCTTCAGCTGTTTTTTGCGGCGGCTTCTAGCTTTTTTTTGTGGGGCCTTTTATTTGAGGCCCGTGTACGGGGATGCATACGTTTAAAATGATCTCGCCAGATTTACTTATCCATATCATGAAATGATAGATTTCTAAGATCTGCCTGCGACTTACATGTATATTAAATTTTATTCTCATCATTGAGAGAGAGCAATAATGAGAAGCAGGTAAGAATATAGTTCTGTCCCTAAAAACCCATTATATCTCTGAAGACCTAAAGTTCATAGATGAAAATAATGTAAGTAACTATCGAAAGATATCAACCGTGAGGCGTCGTCCTAATAGAACGCGAATGCGCGATCATCGTAGGTTCGCGCGAATTTTACTCGTACGAACACGCGATCAAACATATTGAATTCGAATAGGTATCCTAACTGGCAATCGCACGACGCTGTCGCTCGACTAAAAATACTAAAATGTTTCGAAATCTATTCGCGCGAACTTAGTTCATACGAACGCGCGATCATGTCAAATAGGTTTCCTAATTGAAATTCGCGATAATTGTAAAATAAAATATTGTCTATTTACGTCATCCAAACATTTCCCGACGGCAAAAATTGGGTGTGACTGACATCCACGGTTGTTGGTATCAACCGTGCCCAGACCACGTAGCTCGCTGAGCGAGCGAACGTGGTCTAGGGCAGGCGAGCGAGCCTCGCTCGCATCGTCAATTCGCGCGATGATCAATAGGACAACTAGTTTTTGACATCGCGCGAACACGCGATGGTCGCATCGCTTACTTGCGCGATGATCGCGTATTCGCGTTCTATTAGGACCATGCCTGAGTGTATCGACCTGCGTTATGATATTAACCGCCCACATAACTCACTCATCGGCCTCGGTCGTGCCAAAACACGGAACAGATGAACTACACTGTGTTTTCGTACAGAACTACCGGCTATTAGCACGCGGCTTGGTTAAAGTTTACTAGTATATTATTGCCAAATGAAACCTAACGTAATGCTTCGGATAACGCATTGAGCCCACCCATGGCTGGGCATTAGAAGATGGAAATAGGGACGGCTGAAGACATTACTTATAACAATACTACTAACTATACCTAGACATTACTAACTTTAATTGGGCCCGCCGCAATCACGGTGATAAATCCCCTCTTTGAGGAGTGGAGCGCCATGATATCCTCTCTTTCCTCTGACGCAAGTCCTTACTGGACACGGTTATTTCAGGAGGATCCTGTGTCGTATACACCAGGAAGAAATGGTCCAGGCCATGGTACCGGGCAAGAGAATGGGAAGCAGTAACGTCCTACTGCGAATGAGATGGTGGAAAGCACGAAAAGTAGACTATTGTTAAGCCCCAGCCATCGTAGGAGGCGGCAGTAGTCAGCATTAGATTAGTAGCTTGAGTTTACCATAGGGCTTAGATTTAATGTACTTATACGATATACGTTTAAATAAACTTTCATTTTTCCACAACAACGCCTTCATTTACATCACCCACATTTTAGCTTTACTGTGCTAATCCCTTCGTTTCTGAGTCAACTTAATCCAGATCTTGTAAACAACGCCTAAACAGCAAATAATAGCAACACACTATAATGCTGAATATGATTTGCCATTCATTTTTTGGCAGGATCTGTCGCTAAAAATAAATAACTATTTTCGGTGTTCGAGAATGTGGGTATTAAATAAAAACAAAACTGTAAACCTGTAGAACTACTACTACTCCTGTACTAGTTGCTGCCAGCGCCTTCCCCCGCGATATAGTAGAAATTTAGCCGAGGGGAATATAGTTCTGCGATAAAAAGTATCTTTTATGCTAGTCTAGGACATGCTTTACTTTCATCATCATCATCATCATTTCAGCCTACAGACGTCCACTGTTGGACATAGGCCTCCCCCAAGTGTCGTCCCGCATCCGTCCATGGTTTACCTTACCAAGTTTTTAATCAAAATCCGTTTGGCCGTTTGATCATAAAGAACTAACAAACACACACATTCACAAACTCGCCTTTCTAACCATAGCTTTCTTTGTCTCCAGCCGGACGAGCTGGCCAAATCGGTGAAGCTGACATCCCGAGAGAGGCGCTTCATTAAGTTCGCGAGCGTCGAGTATGGCGGCCAGCTGTACATGACGCCCCAGGACTTCCTCGAGTCTGTGGTGGAACAGGAACCTAGACGTAAGTATCCATTGACTGTTCTTAAGACTCGTGCCTTTGGGAGCTCTTCCAACAAGAGATTTGGTATGCAGCTATACTGAGAGCTCTCTTTGAGAAGCTGCTAAAGCGGCAACACGGCGTCCTCACCTTCCGCATGACGCAGGTCTTCACCGAACATGGCAAGTTTGGGAATTCCAATAGGGGCCATCTTTTTGTTGTGCTTTTCATGTTTGAGGGGGGGTGGTGGCCATAATCGCCACGCTTTGCAAGCGGGTTGGCTATCACAGCGTGGTTGTTGCCTTTTACGATACCCCCGGGAAAAGATGGGATAGTGCTATTTTTTACGTCCGAATGGCATACGGTGGAACTTTATAACAAAAATAATGAGATGTTATTGTCGGCAGCTCGTTTGAAGCGGCGCCTGCTGACTACGAAGGAGATCGAGTACCTGCGCGACCACACTCCCCCGCTCAAGAAGGGCTCCTCCCAGATGTTCCGCAACATGAGGGACAAAGGTATCAGTTGTTATTGTTATCAGCTCGTGTGAAGCGGCGCCTGCTGACTACGAAGGAGATCGAGTACCTGCGCGACCACACTCCCCCGTTCAAGAAGGGCTCCTCCCAGATGTTCCGCAACATGAGGGATAAAGGTATCAGTTGTTATTGTTATCAGCTCGTGTGAAGCGGCGCCTGCTGACTACGAAGGAGATCGAGTACCTGCGCGACCACACTCCCCCGCTCAAGAAGGGCTCCTCCCAGATGTTCCGCAACATGAGGGATAAAGGTATCAGTTGTTATTGTTATCAGCTCGTGTGAAGCGGCGCCTGCTGACTACGACGGAGATCGAGTACCTGCGCACTTTCTTTCTTTCTTTTTTTAAATATTTCCCCACACTAAGAATTACTCCTGTATCCTGGGAGTGTTTACACACATCATCACACATGATTGTAAACTGACATACACAAGACACCCAGAATTGGCTACTTGACAAAGAATGTCAAAGGTAAACGAGGTTTATCGGAGGACATGCAAAATAGGCTAGTTGCCGTAAAAAAAATAATTGGTCCGTCATTTAGATTATTTAAAAATAAGGGACACTTATTTTTTTATTTGTATATTAAACCAAAAATGACAAAGATGTAGCCTGTTAAAGTTACGTGTAACGTCACGCCGTGCTGCATTTTTTCGCACGGGATGACGTCACACGTAACTTTAATGGACTATATTTTTGTTATTTTTTGGTTAATCGAAAAAAGAAAAAATACGTGTCCAATATTTTTTTATAATCTAAAATACGGACTATATAAAATGTTATTATTTTTACCCTGGACACTACCCTATTATATATATTTATAAATAACAATAATTCTTTCTGTTTTCAGGCATCATCTCCTACACGGAGTATCTGTTCCTGCTCTCAATTTTAACGAGTGAGTACTATCTACACTCTAAATATTATACTTAAAATAATGTCGTTTATTTGTTTATTTTTTCATTTGTAAACAGGCTGAATTTTACATATCGGAAACTTTGAGAAAAATGCTCAAAGGAACCACGAACGAAAAAGAGATTTTTTTTTATTAACGTAAGAAAAATAAAAAACTATTTGGTTGAAAATTAGTTCTCTGTTGTTTAACAATTCATACCTTAGACTCTAATCGATCATCTGACCTATTTCTTCACAAATGATGAACTTACTCTTCTAAAAATAATTCCGAAGTTCCCATATAAAAACACTAGTAATTTGTTTACAAAGCCCTCATTTATTCTTAACACTGTAAGCACATCTGCGACGTATCTGTAACACATAATTTCGTATTTCAGAGCCGGCTTCAGGCTTCCGGATCGCGTTCAACATGTTCGATACCGATGGCAACCAGCGAGTCGATAAGAACGAATTTCTAGTCGTGAGTATAGTGCATATGAGGAGCGGTGTCAGGGACGAGCGGGGAGCGATTTCAAATGAGAACTACTTGGCTAGGTCCTAGCCTAGTTGCCGTAAATGAAGTGTAGTAAAGTAGGAGACATTAGGATACCTATTGACTTTACCCAGAGACAAACTGACGCAAAGGCTTTGAAGAAATAGATCTAAAAACGACAACATCTTTTCTGTACGAAAAGACGAATATTCCCGGTCGCCCCACGCTTCTTTATCGTCGGAAAAGTCTGACTGGCTGTAAGACCGATAGAGATGAGGCGGTTTGTCGACTTATGCCGCAGTGTGTAACATTTCAAGTAGAGGCAATAACTTCCCAGTCGCCATCTGGTGGCAACTGAGAATTTTATTCCCAATTTCCACTTGGTGGCAATCCATATTCCTTCTTTTTTGTCTGGTTTTAGTGGCTGTAAGTCCTCCATGTACTAAATAAATATGGGGGCGATTGCGAATATTCACAAAAACAGACTTTTGCCAATAAGATAATTTGAAGGTGATATTAATAGAGACTCATTCCATATTTTTAAACTTTATGAAATTATTCGTAAATCAATTTCCAATAACAAATTCGTTACAGCAAAATAGGCAGCAATATATATGACTACATTCGGCTTTATTTGTTTTTACGAGAAAAAGGCACCCATTATTTTATATTTAAAAAACCAAACCAGTTTCACAGCTTTTTTTGTTAGCCAAATATTTTGTTAATCGCTTCCCGCTGCCACTTGCACCATACGGTAGGCGTACTATACAAAAATTAGCACAAGCTATACAGCCGCTAAAGCACAACACGTTAGATTATAACAACGTAGAGGAAGATTTGCGGTCGCGGAATTATTTTGTTAGATATTATTAGAACTTATGTTTGTAACTAACTGGTGTCCGGTGGTGGGTTAAAACCGTAACATACTGAAACATGGGGAAGGTACGAGTATACACCAGTAATTTTTCATCTTACTAGAAATTCTCTGGTTACTTAAGCGAAGTCTCAAAAAAATTTTTTCATAAATAGCAAAGTTATTAGCGTTTGTTTATATCCCAAAATGGCACTCAATTTATGGAAATATTGTACAGGCAGTTGATTATTTATTAGTTAAACACTGCGCGTAGTATTATTAGTAAAAATTGTTATGAATGATTGATTTAATTTTGAGTTTACCAATTAAAACAATTTTTTTGTGGACAATTTTGGGATTTCGTTTTTTTTTTACATTTGACTACACAAATATGATCAGCAACGGATACTGAAACAGCCCCATTTTTTTTTTTTGTTCTAATTAATAAATAGGGATGTACACCTATTTGAATAAATACAAAACTCCGACCAAGACTACAGGGTATAAAATCTTGAGACAAAATTATTGTTGCACCTATCCAATTAAGACTTGAAGTGTTTGATAACAGTTTATTTATTAATTTTTTTATAATATTTTCTTTAAAAAAAATCGAAGATTTGAGAACCACCTTCTTTTTTGGAAATCGGTTAATAATTTTAAAATACTTTTGAATTAGAAGGGAGTGTGTGCGACCTCGTGAAAAATGGAAGGAGTGACGATAAGTATTTCCCCAGGAGCAGTACAGAAGAGACTAGCAAAAACTGAATCTCACATAGCAATCAGTATTTCGCCAAAGCAAATCTTTAAAACAATTCACATTATTGTACTGAAATTTACTTCTTTTTTCTTCTGAAAACCATGGTAATCGTTGCAATAATGTGAATTCTACTAATATAGTGGATAATTGAATAATGCACAAAAAACACAGATTTCAGTAGATGCTAAAATAGCACAGCATGTTAGAAAATCTTTATGAGACAAAGAACCAAGAAGTTATTATATATATTTATTTACTTTTTTTAATTTTTTTTTTTTGGTTTTCTTTGAATGTTTTTTTTTGCGATGCATTTATTTAGATCCAACGCCTGCTGGGTGGTACGTTTAAGGAGCGTAAAGATTTGGACGCCAAGAGCCAGGAGGCAGTGAGTTTCAAATTGACAGCTTGCGGAAGGGATTCTGCCTCGCTATTCAAAAATACGGCTTCGAATTTTGATTCGATTTGACAGTTTCTTCTTCTTGTTTTCTTATTTTTTTTTCTTCTTTTCTTGTCATTTTTATTTTTGAAAATCGAATCAAAATTTTAACCGTCACCATCAGTGGTGTTAATGCCGCTCTAATGTGTGAATATCCGTAAACTCTTTTTGTTGTTGTCTTTGGGATATATATTTAATCTATGACAAATCCCAATTAACTTATTTTGAATTTGTTTTACTGATGAATTCCCCCTTGTGATGACAAGTAACAATATTTTTTATAAATCCTTTTTAATGAAAAGAACCTTGTAATTAAACATAAATTGTCACTAAACTGTTTTAAAACAAAAATGCTTTTTATAATTTTGATTTACAGAACAATAATCCATATTACCAGAGCGGCATAAGGCGTTCTTTCGCTTTTTATTTTCGTTTACGTTTCAATATACATGTATACAAGTATATATGTAAATAATAATATAATATTTGTGTGTGTATTATGTGCTCACCGCGGCTTAGCTGCTTACATTAGTCTCAACAAGTGCCATGAAGAACAGGAGTGTTATCGAGGTCCAGGGACCGTCCAGAGTAAGTCCTAACGGACATCGCTTTACGTCCTTCCGTTTTTACTGTCGTTCGTCATGATTTTTTTTCTACTTTTTTTTTTATTTCTGTCTGTCATGATCTATCTTCTTTGATGGTTTGAAACTATTATTTTTTTGGTCTTTCTATCTGTCATCTATGTATTTATAAGTTTTACGGATTTCTTCTTGTGGTTATATTTAGATTATTTATGTATTTAATATTTTATTGGATGGTGGGTAAGGGTTATAACCGACTACGATATTTAGTATTGGTATGTAGTGATAAAAACTGTGAGATGATCCGTAAAAATCGCTTTTGCACTTTATTTTGTTTTAATAATTAATTGAGTGGTTCGCTATTGCATTTGCTTTGTTTAAAATTTTAAAAATATTGTCTGCAATAATTTTCATAATCTTAAAACTAATTTGCTTTATTAAATAATATTTGTTAATATTAAATAATATAATGTAAGATTGGCACCGAATTATTGTAAGTGTTATCCACAACGCTAAATAAATTTATTTGTAAGTAAGATCATTTATTTGTGTGTCGATTCGAAGTTTTGTATGTATATAGGTAGTGTAACACATCAATGCAATTAACACAAACTTTTTTGAAACTGTAACACGCTTTTTGAATCAAAATCAGTCTGACTGCGTATACGACACTTTTTTTACTTCACAATATTTCAGAACAATCATGTTTTTAACTTTCTCTATTTTTCACTGTTCTTTACATAACATAACATAAAATCTAAGGCCACATCCACATGTACATATTTCACTACAAATACATTTAGACTTTTCTACATACATATACTTTCAGCACAAAATAGATAGGTCCAGAAGTCAATCTCACGTGTGTACTTCCCTTTTATACCTACGCTAGACGATCGCACACACGCCAGCGTATTGCTCAAGGACCTATTACACTGCGCTGAATATTGCGTGCGATCGTTCTATTTTTCATTCATAGAAAGACAGTCTAGTCTATGGTTCGACGTATCGCGTAGTGTAATAAGGGTTAGACTATCTTTCTATGAATGAAAAATAGTACGAGTCGGAATATCGCACGCGATATTCAGCGCAGTGTAATAGGTCCTTATGAACTGTATGAGTAGGACCGGGCGATTGAGCCGAGATATCGTATCCGTGAGCGGTGTCTATGTGTGCATTGCTCAAGCGTGCTTTGTATGTAGATTGTCTTCTGTAGGTACCTATCTCTGTTTTGTGCTTTCAGTCTTTGAGTTTGAGTCTTCACATCAGCAGAAACACATATCAAGCGCAGTCGGACGAAAGGTCAATTCTGTGAATTTTAACTTCAAACTTAATATTTCAGATGGAGAAAATCTTCAGCTTCGCATGGCGAGGCAAGAGGGGGATGACGGAGGAAGAGAATAAGGAGGATGGCAAAGGGGACGCGAAGGCAGACGGCAAGGCTCATGAGAACTATGTCAATGATGACCAGGGCTTGCAGAGGAGGCACAACGTTGATACTTTCTTGCAGGTTACTAATCTATTTTTTTAGGGTTCCATACCTCAAAAGGTAAAAACCCTTATAGTGTCACTTTGTTGTCCGTCCGTCTGTCTGTCAAGACCCTTTATCTCGAGAACGCGTTGAGGTATCGGGACCTCAGTATATTAAAACCATATACTGAGGTCTGCGGTCCCTTCAAGCTGTGAAATAAAAAAGATACGGCAGTTTATGTCGCAAAAAATCGCATATTTTGATACTCTTAAAGATCGAAATTCATAGGGAACTTTCTGTTGACCCAAAACAAGGTCTTATAGCACAGGTATAGGAAAAAATCTAAAAACAGTTTTGTTGTTACCTAGGACACAAAAACAAAAATACTCCATTCGGGAATTGTAGTTTCCACGGAACCCTCAGTGCGTGAGTCCGACTCGCGTTTACCCAGTTTTTTATTTTATTTACTAGCTGCTGCTAGCGGGTTTGCCCGCGTGATAGTAGGCTTGTTCACAAATACTTTGAACGCCTGGTTCGACCCTTTAGGTTGTGAATTTTGGAAAATCTTTTTTTATTTAAATTATTCAAAATTCGCTTACAAAACAGATTACAATACTTCTGACAAAATTTTAAACAGTTCGTCGGCAGTTGTTCTCGTTTCAAATTTTCACAAATTTTGTTAAGACGTGACAAGTAACTTATGCTAGGCTAACAACATAAAATAACCAAATACATTCAAACGAAACACGAAATCAAACAATCCCATATTCGACATCCATCCCCCGCCCGCGGACGCTTAGTGTGAACAGACGTGCGGCGTGTCTACTCCGTATTTAAAATTCTTTAAACCAAGTCTAAAGTGCTTTGTTTTGCGCAAACTATCGACATACGTAATCTGTAATGGAAAAGTGACAATTCAGTGATATAATCAAAGTGAACTTACTCTTAATATTATCAATAACAACACTTTTAAGTTAAAACGTTCGTATAATTTCAAATAAAAGTGCGGTTCTGGACTTTGGACTCATTAGCGGCGACGCATAGTGAACAAAGAACTATTTACAGAGTCATCCAACTGTTGCTACTGGCGAATTGAGCCGTTCAGAGTGCAGCAACTAATTTGGACAACCGTCTCATAACTACGTGTAGCTTTGGTGATTAACGAGTTACCTCTTTCGAAGCGTTGACTACGAGTCTCAAGTTCGAATCCTCCCGAGGGCGAAGAAAACTTTTTGTAATTTTTCTACTTTTTGTTTTTATTTATGATGTCACTAAAGCGTACTCCACCAATGTTGCCAGCTGTTTTAAAAAAAACTCCACCAGCCCACCACCATCCTGAGCCTAATATTAATTCATCCATGGATCTTCTCGACGACTGTTCGCCGACAAATATCACCAGTCGAAAGAAGAAGAGGCGTTTAATCCGTAAAGAACAGGATTACACAGAAGTTTCTGGCAATCATGAAATTGCTGACATGATTAAAGAACTCAAAAAGGAGCAGTCCTCGTTTTTGACGTCAATGGAATCTTCGCTAAATGAAATTAAATCTCAGTACATAAAGCTGCAAGAATCTGTCGATTTCACCTCGACAAAGTACGACGAGGTGATGAATAAAATGCTCCAATATGAGGCTGAAAGAAAAGAGACTAACACATACATCAAGAAACTTGAAAGCCGAGTGGATCAATTGGAAAAACAAGCAAAAAACACCTGCCTGGAAATAAAAAACATCCCAAAGAAACCTAATGAATCCAAAATGGATCTAGTGAACATAGTTTTGAACATCGGCAAAGTCCTCGGTCCCCAATTAGCTCAAACCGAAATCAAGGATGTCTTCAGGATCCATTCATCTACAGCTATGAACAACACAGTCATAGTAGACCTCACTACAGTCTTAAAAAAAGAAAGCATGTTGCAAGCTGTTAGAACTTACAATAAAGAGAACAGGGATAATAAATTGAATACCTCCAAACTGCACATTGATGGCCCAAAACTCCCAGTTTACATTTCAGATAATTTGCCTATGAAAACCCGGAAATTATTTTTCCTGTCTAGAGAATTTGCTGCACTACATAACTTCAAACACTGTTGGTCAGCCCATGGCAAAGTGTACATTCGCAAGGAAGATGGGGCGAAACGGTATTGCATTAACTCTGAAGAAGATTTATCTAAGATTCCTGAAATATGACTAGGAAATGTAAACTCTATAGTTATTTGGTTTGTTCCCCAAATTTCTAAAAATTTTTTGTTTTGTTTATTTTGTTATTTTATTCCGAGTTTAATTGTTTACTTTTTATTAACTATCATAACTAACTTTTTTGTCAAAAAAATTACTCACCTACACTTATTCAGATTCACTAAGCACCTTATACACATATATACAATTACACACACTCCAGCTACCTTTAATCTACTACACTCCTCATACCTAAACTGCCATCACACTTACACATTCGTCCACATTTCTTCGTCAGTGTTATTTAATACATGTCCCAATTTCCTTATATATTCACTCTATATTCCAATGCCTCGATTAGCACTACCCCCGTTCCAATTTATAGAATCACTTAAAATTGAATCACTTCTATATTACTTTAAACATTCGATAATTTAAATCATATTCAAGATGAACTAGACAGCGTATCAATAGCCGACTCAGCAACCTGCAACATAGAAGACTGCAACGAAATTGCTAAATCACATAGGAATGCATTAGGGCTATTATGTCAAAATATAAGAAGCATCAATAAAAACTTCATAGACTTTACTACTCTACTTGAAAGAAGTAGAGCAACATGGGATATAATAGTTCTTACCGAATGTTGGTTGTATAATTCTCCTCCAGTGCCTATACTCGACGACTATACCTCCGCTGCTACTACCGTACATAACACACAAAACGAGGGAGTGGTAATCTACTTTAGGAACCACCACCCGTTTTCAGTCACGGAACATATAATACAAGATGCAAACTGTCTTGTGGCAAAACTTAACAAAGCCACAGTAGTGATAGCTATATATCGTCCCCCCTCATATCGAAATGTCTCCCCGTTCATTGAGTCGTTAAGTGGACTGCTTCACTCTCTATCTTCCTACAGTAATGTTATTATCACAGGGGACATAAATATTGACATTGCTAATAATAGTAGTGACGCTCGCTCCACTGAGTATCTCACTATGTTAGCGTTTCACGGTATGTTGCCAGCGCACACGCTTCCCACTCGTAACAATAACACTTGCCTCGATCACGTTATCCTAAAATCAAAATTCCCAGCGTTTTCCTATGTCGCAAACACATCTGTCACTGACCATGATACTGTTCTGTTTTTCATCCAACTTTCTAAACCTTCCCCAACTCTTTCGTTAAAATGTAAAACGTCCAGAATTGTTGACTACGCTAACATTGAAACAATGCTTGCGCAAACAGATTTTCATCCCCTGTACAGTTTGGGAAATGTTAATGAGGCTACTAACTACTTTGTCAATACGCTGAATATGATCATACAACAAAGTACGATTCAAAAAGTGGTGCCATGTCGTAAACGGCTGCGAAAGCCGTGGATGACCCCAGGTATTTTAAGATGTCTCCGAAACCGCGATGGTCTGCACCTAAAATTGAAGAAATCTCCTGAAAATGAGGTTTTAAAAGTTACATTTAAAAGGTATAGAAGTTATTGCTCCTTGGTACTCAAAACTGCTAAAAAAAACTATGATAAAAATCTTATTAATAACGCAAAAAATAATAATAAAAAGCTATGGGAAGCAATAAAATCAGTCACTAACACTACCAAACCAAAAACACATGCAGCGGATCTTTTGTCTTCTTCAGACTGTAAAGGCTGTGTAAATCAAGTCAATACCTATTTTGCGAGTATTGGACGCTCATTAGCTGAAAACATAGCTGTTCCAACTACATCCTTACGACCTGAAAATACCGATGACCATAAAACTTTTGTCCTCTTACAAACAGACGATTCTGAGTTGGAACATTTAATTAACATGCTTAGGTCCGACTGTGCAGTGGGCGCCGATAACGTGTCGGGGACATTTCTTAAAAGATTTAAACACATACTTATCCCTCACATGACATATTTATATAACCTGGCCCTTAGTACAGGAGTCTTTCCTGATGCGTTCAAGCTGGCAATCGTTCATCCCGTGCACAAAAACGGGGATAGAGACAAACCTTGCAATTACCGACCCATATCAATTCTTCCTACACTATCCAAACTGCTTGAGAGGCTAATGAATAACAGGCTCGTTAAATACCTTGAGCACTATAGTCTTTTGTCCCCTTGCCAATATGGTTTTCGTTCAGGAATTTCCACCAGTAATGCGGTACTGGATCTCACTAATGACATCGTTAGTCATTTGGACAACAAACAGTGTGTTTTAGGCGTCTTCCTAGATCTGGCAAAAGCCTTTGATACCATCTCGATTCCTAAACTCATAATTAAGCTTGAGAACATCGGTATCAGAGGCGTTCAGCTCCTACTTTTTAAGAGCTACCTTACAGGAAGACGTCAATGTGTCAAAATAGGCGAATGGATAAGTGACGAACTCCCAATAACCTATGGTGTACCACAAGGTAGTATCATTGGACCGACCTTATTTCTCATTTATATTAATGACCTCTGTCGTCAAAAGCTTACTAATGGATCCATTTTTACTTACGCTGATGATACTGCCTTAATATTTCATGGTGACTCCTGGGAGTCGACATTCAAACATGCACAACTGGGAGTTGACATTGTAACTAACTGGTTGGCACAAAATCTGCTCACTTTAAATGTTGAAAAATCAAAGTATCTTACTTTTTCCCTGTCCAAAGTTGGCAAACTTTCGTCATCCCATTTTTCTTTGATTGCACACTCTTGTAATGCAGCACAATCACCATGCAGCTGCCCTCATCTAAGTCGTACAGATAATATAAAATATTTGGGTGTCCTTATAGATGACTCTTTATCATTTTCCAAACACATAGATTTACTTTCATCCCGACTTCGTAAATTAATATTTATTTTTAAAAACCTTCGCCATGTGGCTGACGAAATTGTGCTCAGACAAGTCTATCTAGCCCTCGGTCAGTCAGTTGCCCAGTACTGTATAGTTGTGTGGGGTGGATCAGCGAAAACACATATCATTAGGCTGGAACGTGCCCAAAGAGCAATCCTTAAAGTTGGTTGGTGTCTTCCTTATCAATTTCCTACTACGGAACTTTACAAAACCTGCAAGGTACTCTCCATTCGGAAATTATTCATTTAATCTTAACAGTCCACACTCGCAATTCCTTTAACCCGGATAAGTTTAAATCTCTGAGAAGAAAGCATACTGTTTGTTCATCCATCCCTGCTCACTCGAGGCTAGCTCAACGTTTTTATAATTTCCTTGGTTCCTATGTTTACAACCGAGTAAATAAAATTTTACATATGTACGAAATGACTAAATATAAATGTAAAACAACAGTAATGAACTGGCTTCTTGATTTGGACTATGAAGACACAGAATATATTATCCAAATCATAAAGTAATTTTAATCATAATCATTTACACACTATCATACACATACATTATACACCGCACACAAATACTTTACACCTATACACTACACACACTTTTTAATAAAAAAATACTTTTCCTTTACATTTAGAATGTCATTCTACAAATCTCTCTCGCTCAAAATTTTACAAACATAAGATTCATGTTTATGTGCCGCAAAATGCGATTATGTTTAAAAGGGTGTGAGCCTGGAGATCTGTCACACAGGTCTCGAACCTAGTTCAGACTCCAGCTCTCACAAAGGTTTTAGTCTTAGGCAAAATGTCTAAATATTACTTGTGTAAAGATGTACCTTTTTGAGAGAAATAAAAATGATATATCCATGGACAATTTTCACTGTTCGTGGATGAAAAATGCGGGGCTTGTTACACATCCATATAACTACGCACTATTTTACGTTATGTGTTTACCTCTTAGTATACTGTTACGCCATTAAACTTAAACACGCCATATCTCAGAGAAAATAACGAGTAGCACATAATAATTAAAACGCATTGCTGTTCGAAAAGTCTAGAATGGTTGGACGAAGACAGACTTGGAAAAATCTCGAAACATCCACAACATACCTACAAATAGTAGTAGGCATATATCTAACCGATAAGGGAAATTGTACTCTCCGACGTTAACAATAGAGTCGAAATTCGCATGAACGTGACTCTTATTATTACGAGAAATAAAAATGATTTATGACTTTGAGAAGCGATTCAATTGTTCTGGAATTCTGGATAGATCCGGGGACGTCGGTATCTAGAATTTTCTTGGCTCCGCATATAAATACGGGCCCCCGGCCGGAAGCGAGTCAGTTGTGATTTCGACTGCGATCAAGAGCGAACTACCCTAGTACTCGAAGTGATTTTTATCAACGACTTAGGCGATAGTGTAACGGTACTCTAGTGTTAATTGCGATTCGGATTATTGTTGACTGGACTAATTTGTTATTGTTTGTGGTAAATAAACTTCTCTCGTCAGTAAATCGGCATTTGATTACCCACGTACGTAACAATACTTTATAAAATACACCTGTGCAAAATTTCAGCGTTCTTGGTTCAAGAGTTTGGGCTAGGCATTGATGAATCAATAAGCGAGTCAGAGAGGTAGCAGCAGATTCGCCCGTGTGAAAGCAGACAAGTGTCCCAGGGGAACCTACTCCCGGGATAAAAATTACCTTATGTACTATTCCGGGACATGGTCTACCTAATCGTGTGTCAAATTTCATCCAAATCCATTGAGCCGTTTGAATGTAAAGAAGTAACAAACATACACACTCATTTACCCTACTCACCCTTTATTTACCCTAATCTACCCTACTCCACCCTACTGTACCTTACACTACCCTAATTTTATTTTTTTGACCATAAAACCTTTCTCCTCACAATAGCAAACACAACAAAAAAAGAATTAGTGAAGTCAGTACAGCTGTTCTCGAGATTTGCGCTTAGCAACACATTTAGCGAATCATTTTAATATTATAGATATCAGAGCATGCAAAAAATACTCTTTCTTCCAGGTGCACTTCTTCGGCAAGAAAGGCACGAACGACCTGAAGTTTGAGGGCTTCAGGCAGTTCATGGAGAACTTGCAGACCGAAGTTCTGGAGCTCGAGTTTCATGAGTTTGCTAAAGGTAGGCTTCATCAGCACCCTCATTCTATCAGAAAGCCTTCCACCATAGTCTTCCCTTAAGCGTTGCTACATTGAGTGGTCCAGGTATTATGTGCAGGATTAGCATCATGATTCCGTTGTGAAAAAGGGATGATAATGTTCGTCCTTTGTTGCTCTGCCTCTCTGGAGTACTGCTATCACGGGAAGGTATCTGCAATATGAGATGAGACGAGCCAAGACAATCGAAGACGAGTCTTGAGCATCGAAACCCAGTTGCTAGCTGTCGGTTTTCTATCGACTCTATATTAATATTAATTCATTGTGTACCTGTGTCCCTTAAAGACTGAATTTTCTGATAATATTTTTGGTTTATTGGATTTGTTACACCCTCTTACTCAAAATAGCCAAAGAGGAAGCCGCTTACCTATCAATTATAATCATCATTTCAGCCGATAGACGTCCACTGTTGGACATAGGCCTCCCTCAATTATAATAGAATAATCAAAAAGGAGAGCAGTGGTGGCCGAGTGGTAATGGCCCCGACTTACGAGTTGTAGGTCGCGGGTTCGAACCCAGCCAGGCGCCTTACTTTGTGTAATTTATTTCATCACCACTGCTATTAAAACGGTGAAGGAAAAGTTCTGCTCTCAAATCGTGAGGAAACCGGCATGTCCTAGAACTAAAAATTCGAAGACATGTGACATTCACCAACCCGCACTGGGCCGCGCAGTGGATTACGGCCCAGTCCCTCTCCTAGAAAGGAGGCCTGAGTCCCAGTCTGCAGTGGGAACATTAAAAAGACGATGATGATGCGGAACTTTTGCTCCACTTACCT
This sequence comes from Mythimna albipuncta, assembly GCA_929112965.1. Classification (NCBI taxonomy): domain Eukaryota; kingdom Metazoa; phylum Arthropoda; class Insecta; order Lepidoptera; family Noctuidae; genus Mythimna; species Mythimna albipuncta. Next base: position 16,179,459 of record OV815979.1, on the reverse strand, counting down.
ACCTCTAAAGGTTTAAGAATCACCTAAACATTCCAGGTCATGAGACAATATCCGAAGTGGACTTCGCGAAGATTCTCCTCCGCTACACGTACTTAGACACGGATGAGTACGACATGTACCTGGACAGGCTGCTGGACCGCGTCAAGTACGAGCACGGCATCACTTTCGAGGAGTTCAAGACGTTCTGTCAGTTCCTCAACAACTTGGAGGACTTTACTATCGCCATGAGGATGTACACGCTCGCTGATCATCCTATCTCGAAAGGTTAGTAGATTTTTGAACCTGAGGTGGTGATAAACTTGGCATTCACTTGTAATGAGCATTCTTGCGAATGTTACATTCTGGAGTGCGTTCTGGCGGCGAGCATTCTAGCGACGGACAGTAAATTTGCTCCGAATTTTAGCGTTCACTAGAGTGCTCATGAAAATGTTCGTAACAATTTTAGCTCTATGCTTGGCTCGTCTCATTATTTAGTTCGCCAAAAACAATGACGAATGCGCAATTTTCTGTTACAAGTGAATGTTCAGGTCTTTCAGCACCGGCGTGAGAAAGTCCGTTCCCTCACGCGTGCGGCCATCTCCTTCGCTAGTATTACGGCTTCGCAGAAGGGGCCATATCCTTCGCTAGCATTACTGCTTCGCAGAAGAAGGGAACATCTCCTTCGCAGAAGAAAGGGGCGGCCATCTTCTTCACTATCATTACTGCTTCGCAAAAAGAAGCCACTAACTCTTCTTGCCTGTACCTAATGCCAGCATCTTGGAGACGGTGTCAAACTCAAATTCGCCTTCTGTTCTTCGCAGATGAGTTCCACCGCGCCGTGAAGATCTGCACGGGTATCTCGCAGTCGGAGCACCTGGTGTCTACGGTGTTCGCCATCTTCGACGCGGACGGCGACGGCCTGCTCAGCTACAAGGAGTTCATCGCCATCATGAAGGATCGGCTGCACAGGGGCTTCAAGGTAAAGAAATTGCCTGAGGAACAGGTTGAAAGTAATACACACAAACATTTCTTTTGAACCATGCTCCAACTTTCTATACAGCCAATCAATTACAATAAAAATCTTTTTTTATTATTATTATTGATAGGTTCGCGCTTGACCGTTATCTCTCTATCTACCATCAAAGGTTCCGTACCCAGATTAAAAAAGGGACCCTATTGATATCATCTGTCCGTCTGTCTGTCATCAGACTGTATCTCATGAATATGTTGTATGAATATAATAGTTAGACAGTTGAAATTTTCACAGATGATGTGTTTCTGTTTCTGCTATAACAACAAATACTAAAAATGACTAAAAATGTAGGGCTCCTATACAACAAACTTGATATTTTTTGCTGTTTTTTTTATTTTTATTTTGCTTCGTACGATATGGAACCTTTTGTGCGCGGAAGGAATACTTCGAATAGGTAGTATCGCCTTTTTTAGGGATCCGTACGGAGTCCAAGACGGCTATTCTTTATTTAAATTGCAATATTAGTAATTAATATCACAGAGAAATGTTTTTACCCGACAGCGCCCGAAAGAGGGTTTTGTTTTTTAATTCAAAGGTATACAGGTAGAGAATGCCTTGTTGCGTTAAGACCGCATAAGAACTACTACTGTACGTTAAAATAATTAAACACTCATCATATCAGTCGAAAGACGTCCACTGCTGGACATAGGCCTCCCCCAAGCGTCGCCACAACGACCGGTCCCGTGCGTCCCGCATTCATCGGATTCCCGCGACCCTCACCAGGTTATCGGTCCACCTTGTTAGAGGACTTCCAACGCTGGGTCTTCCATGTTCATCACGTCTGTGTTGTTTAAATAAATTAGCATCACCTATAGATTGCTGATGATAGGAATTAAAAAAAAGAAATAGAGTGGGATTTTAGAAATGAAAAACTAAGGAAGCTTTGCTTTTGGATTTTTTTTTGGGAACAGTTTTATATTACACAACCATTACATACATATAATTAGAATATTTATCTAAAAAAAAACGGAAATACTGAAGTTTCAAAGAAAAAATCTTTTGAAAACAAAAAGTTTTTCGCGACCCTGCCAGGATTCGAACCTGGAATCTTCTGATCCGTAGTCAGACGCGTTATCCGTTGCGCCACAGGGCCAGATGATTGCTGCGGTGAAATACATAGCTAAATAATACAAATAAATATAATTTACACGTAAAAAATAATAGTACCTGTTTTGATTCTTTTTTTTTTCTATCCAATCTTGTAAATCATTCTTATATTGTTATTATTACCAGATGAATACCAATATCGCCCGTCTACTGCTACTATAACTGCTGTCTGCAAAAATTCCTAACCTGTCAGTTAAATTCAAAATAGTCATGACTTAAATATAATTTATCTGACTGGCATCTTATAGATATTTCGAACTTCTACGGAAGTGGTAAAACAGACCATAGGTACAACATAAATTTATCAAAATAATCCTTCAAAATATTACACTAATATCATAAAGGTGAGCAATGGGTAGCTCGCTGTCCGGCCGTCCGGTAATTGTCCGGACCAAGCCCAAGTCGTCGACTTCGCGCGCTGTTCCCGCGCGCCTCAAGGAGTTGTCAGCAACAGCAGGGGCCCAGCCGGGTCGAAGCCTACTGGGGCCAGGGTTATCCGAAAGGGCGCTCGAGCCCCGGTATGAAGGCTAGAAGGAACGGGGTGGGTCTTTTAGTCAGTAAGAGTCTGACACTATCTCCCGCTCCGCCCAAGAGCGGGGGTTGTCATTGGATAATTTTTCCCACCATAAAAAAAAAAATCATAAAGGTGAATGTTTGTGTATGTTTGATATTTCTTCGGCTGAACGGATTTAAATGAAACTTCTGAAAGGGTAGACCCTGTCCTGGAATAGCACGAAGAATACTTTTTATCCAAGGATTATATTCCCTTGGGGCAATTTTAATACTTTTACGCCAGTGAAGTGCTGGTTGATGTTTAATATAATCTTATTAATTCTTATTTTTTTTCTATCCAGTCCTATGCCAAGAACGAAGGTTGGGAGGCGTTCAAATCCTGCGTCAAGCAAGAAATGAAGAGCTCCGTGTAATACAACGACACAATAATGTAATGTTGCCATAATCACTAACGATTTCAGATCTCCACCTTATACACACTTGTTACCTATTTAAAAATAACTAGGTATATTAGCAAAATATTACCATAGACCTGCAGTTGTTTTTTTTTTTATGTATTGCAACTTCGTAGTTACAAAAAAATCTATGTCTCTAATCTTGATATCATGAACCACGATCGGTACACTTATAGCCCTACCTACAATGACGTTTACTGGTGGAAATAAGCCTCCCCAAGTGTCGCCACAACGCAATAACTTATATTTACGAGTTGCTATAAAACAAAGATAACTGCGGAGACATTGAAGTGAGAAATGTTTATCGTAATTATTGATAATTAATTTGGCCTAGTAATCTTGCCTACTATTTTGGCTAATACTTAATATTTATTTTAAATATAACTTTTTATCAAACAGGAACAATCTGCTTCGGTTTTCATTAACAAATCATTTTCAATTAATTTTACTAAAATTAAATAATGTTATTTAACCAATCACAGAAGTTGTCACAAAAAAATGCAACCTTAAAATTTATAAACGGGTAACTCACTACTAATATTAATTACTAATTATATCAATTTTTACACATAATTTATTACAGCAATATAATTTATTTTGCACTGAATATGTTACAATATTTTTGCACATTTTTCTATTAATTAATATTATCTAATAATTACTAACTATAGGTAAGCGTGCAGTGTTATGTGTCAAACTATCAACAGTGAGATTATTTATTTTATGCAGCATTTAATTTATTTCTACATAATTATTGTTTAACTAGATTAAACTTTAAAGGGTATTTTCTCGATATTTGAATATTTTTTGCAGCATTTAATTATATCATTTTATTAATAAATTGATATTCTAAAAAGTAGATGCTTTGTTAGAGACCGATAATATTGGTGTCAAAGTGAAAAACCAAACCAAAGTTTTGTCTCTATTCACCTCGTTTTACGGTATTATACTAATAAATATTGGAAACTTGAAATGGTGTCGACTGTACAATGCGTTCCAAAAAACAATAGGATCGAAGCCATGTCAGGCCTCCGTCACTCCATGTACTTGCGCGCTATAAGTGCCTACCGCCCAGCCGAGCGGTCTTGCTCCGCCGGCGAATCAAATTCAGTGCGGTTTTCGCAAGCGAAACGCGCGCACGCCGTTCAATTTTAATAGTGCTGTTCGTTCGTACGCGTATTACGATGCCGTGTGGTGCCTTGTAAAAAAGAAAACCGACTTCAAAACACTAAACCGTAAGAAATAATTTCTTCTTTGATGTCGGTGCTTTTTCGATTCGTAATTACCAGCTGTTAGCACTAACATAAAAAAAAAAAAAACAAATTATTTCTGCCGTAAGAAATAATTTGTTTTTTTTTTTTTTATGTTTGTGCTTTATTTGAAGTCTGTTCTCTTTTTTTAAGGCTTTTTTTTTCATTTCTAGTGAACATCTCCGAAGATCATCATCAAACTAAGAAGTATTATACTTATTTTAAAACGTTCTCCTAAATGTAACAAATCCTTTTCTGAAAACCGCATCAATATCGGTTTAGCCAAACGCGAGATTATCGCGCACAAACATACATACCTACAAACCATACAAGTCAAACTTCTCAGTTTGGCCTGTATGTCTGATCACCTCCTTTTTTTAAGTTGGTTAAATATTTTATAAATGATAAAATTTTTAACTGCCACATAAAAGTCAGAACATATTCACAGTTCTCAATAACATAGATAAAAAGTTATGTTAATTTAATTTTATCGAAAAGGCAGCCCTGCGATTAGTGTGGAATCGCGCGGTGCGAAGCAATCACTGCTGTACGCTTGAGCATTTAGGCGCATTTTAGCATACAGTGGTTGTTGACGCGAGGGAGTAGGCAATTATCGTAATAGGTATTGGAAATTTTCTACTGAGTGAAGTATCTGTTACGTAGTAACTATTCAGTAATCTGTGGCCATGTTGTGACGTCACGTCATACTGTCAAATCGCAAGAAATTACACAAAATTAAAGAACTCAGTCAGAGATGAGCAAAATTTAAGAACTGGATTCTGATTAAACTTTTTCGTTCACAGTTCATAAAATAAATTAAATTTTAAAAATGTCTTGTTTTGTTTACCTTATTAGTTCTTCAATTTGACAATTTGACGTGACGTAACAACATGGCGATCGATCCTATTCTTATTTGGGTTGCATTGTACTGTAGGTGTCGATCAAGGCTCTAAAGGGCATGCGCGCTAGGCAATGCTTTAGGAGCTTTTTCTACCGACTTTCTTCATGGTAATTGGCATTGTATAATACAGATTTAAAGAAAATACATTGTCGTGTCGCGCCTTTCTATAAAAGCCTTTATTACTTTTTGATAATTATATTCAGCTCAATACCATAAAATAAAATAAATACCCTGTACCAAATTATAACTGAGCGTACCATACGCTTCAAACGTTAAAATAATTAATATCGTAATGTATACAACTTTAATGTTTTTAATTGTGTTCCTTAATTATTTATGTATAGTGTGATATTATTTTCATTATGTTTTTTATATATACAACATTATCTTTGGTATATGCGAAACCTGAAACACGTATCTAGCATTTTTATATAAAGAATCTATATACAAAATTTCATAACTGTATCATGAAAAATCACAAAGTTATAAACTTGTTATGTCAGCAAAAATACATGGTCACCGGAACATCCAGGCGACTGAGGGGTTGTTTTGCACTTGCCTACCCAGCTGTGTGCTAGTTCTTAATGCCCGCTATGATCTGCTGTGACCTGTTATCGGTGGTGTCCAACAGTGACCTTTTTAAACATATTTGGGGAAAAATATAACATGGTGTAAAAACTATTGGAATCCATTCAATTACTGATTCTGAACAAACTATACCTATTCAGGTTTTGCTTAAACTAAAAATAATATTATATAAACATTCTTGGTTTGGTTAGTGAGAGCTAATAAGTTCAAAGATGTAATAAACAGTATAATAATTACTTAACAAGTAAACAAGCTAGTCATTGCACTAAGTTACAAACATAGTTTGTTCCAACTTAAAGTTACCATAACTTTTAATGCAAGTAAATTATTTGTATTTAAACTAATATTATATCATGGTGTTATTTTTGCTTGAATGTATTCGGCCATTTGATCTGATAATAATAAAAATGTTAAAAACATAATCGCTTTTTATTTATTTCCCGCCAAAACCGACGTCAAAAAGATAAGCCGAACTTCACCAAACCAAAGACAAGGGTAGAGCTTTATTGTAATAAAAACTTAAAGAATTTCGTTATTTAGTCATGCTTATGGACCTATTTAAAGCACTCGATATTCAGACAGTTTTGGTCGATGGCTCGTCATGTCGCGTAGTCTAATAAGGGTCAGACTGTCTTACTCGGAATGAAAAAAAGACGAGTCTGAACTCTGAATGTCGTGTGCTGAATAACGTGTAGTGTAATAGGCCCTTTAGCTTCAGTAAATACATATGAGCAGAGTATAAGGATAATCAGCCTTTGATAATCCTACAACTGGGATTCAGACTTCCATTCTGGGAGAGGAAATAGGCCGTAATCCACCACACAGGCCCAGTGCGGATTGGTGTCACGTCTTAATTTTTTTTATTCTTGGAGAAGCCAGATTCCTCCTCTGATGACTCCTCACTCTCTAGACAGAGCAAGAGGGAGTGTCGGTAAGTCACCGACTAAAATCTACCCATGTTCTTTCAGTTCACAGGGACACGGTCACTCTTTCGAACAACCTCTCAACCCTGCTAGGCATCAAACTTAACGAGCCCCTTCAATTTTGCTGGCAGCTCTGACGTGCGCGTGCAACAAAACGCGCCGTCGTCGACCCGGATTTGGTTCTTGCCTAACGCCAAGCTACTTGTTGGTCACGGGCTTGAGCAATGGATAGCTCGCTGTCCGGCCGTCCGGTAACCGTCCGGACCAAGCTCAAGTCGTCGACGGCGCGCGCCTCAAGGAGTTGTCAGCAACAGCAGGGGCCCAGCCGGGTCGAAGCCTACTGGGGCCAGGGTTATCCGAAAGGGCGCTTGAGCCCCGGTATGAAGGCTTGAAGGAACGGGATGGGTTTTTAAGTCAGTAAGAGTCTGACACTATCTCCCGCTCCGCCCAAGAGCGGGGGTTGTCATAAGATGATTTTTTCCATGGAACAAAAAAAGCTACTTGTTGGTCGCATCCTCAAACTGATGCCTACAGCCACAGTGGCCGGTGGTTGCTGTTTTGGCCAAATTTAAATAGGTACTATAATGACGGTACATTCGGTTGCTGCTGTGTGGTGACAGTAAAATATACGACGAAATAAAGTGTACTACGCGTTCCAAATGAGAATAGGACCGATTCCTATGTTTTGACGTCTCGTCGTACTGTCAAATCGAAGAAATTATGGCAAAATTGAAGAACTTAGAGATGAGTAAAATTGAAGAACTGGATTCTGATTAAACTTTTTTCGTTCACAGTTCATATATAAATGAAATTTTTCGTAAATAATGTTTAAAAATTTATTACCTCGATTTGACAGTAAATCGTGTCGTCACAATATGGCGGGTGATCCTATTCTCATTTGGAACGCATTGCAAGTAACTTATCTGGGTATAACGTATTTTCGAACAAAAAAGGGAGATAAACGCCTTTCCATCGTCCAAGCCTGTGGGGACACTGCAATGGGGACAGCGGGAATACACACCATGACGAAAATCAATAACAAATAAAACACAAAACTGAATCAAATATATCTTTATTTCATTTAAACATCAATAGCATCTGTACAATCTATACAAATTGAGACATGAGTAAAGTCCCTATCACACGATCAGTTTAGATCGGAATAAGTAGCTACTGGATGAAAGCGTTAAAATAAAAATGGACTGTGTGACAGGGACTTTAGGGCTCTTACACAACGCTGTGATGCGACACCGCATCGCAGGAGCCTGCAATGCTACTACGAGCGGCAAAGCATTGATTTAGTGACCATACAATGTGCGATGTGAATCAATTCACAAGTTCTTGCGATGTGTCCAGCATGTTTTTAGATTTTTACGATGCAATATCACATAGCAGTTTTGTGTTTAGACCCTAAGAGCTCGACCACACTGGCAGCGCGATGCGGGGAGCGGCGCGGACGTGGGAACGCGCGCGATTTGCTTGACAAGACTGGCAGCGCGGGGCGGGGAGCGGTGCTAGTTCAGAGACTGGGTTTTCGTCCGCGCACTGTCTGTGGCCACCTGTATGAACGAGCTATGACATGAGTTCAGGCACCTCGCGCCATTTCTCTAAGACAACTCAAAAGATGTTTTTAAGTTTGAGATTGCGGCGCCGCGCCCTCCCCACACCCTCTACCAGTCTGACAAAACACTAAGAGCTAAACCATAAAATAAATACTTCGAGCAAGGACACAAATGATTAGGTACTAAGGCACTAAAGGTGTAGTTGAAAAACGTCGTTCTTTAATACTATTTGCTTATGTATAAGCATTTTACGTAACTTTCTACTACATACTTAGTTTTTTTTTACCTTTAGTACTTACAATTTTTTTTAATCTGAGATCGTTAGTACAAAGTGGAGTCAATGAAATGAATTAAGGAACTTTTTAACTTTTAGACCGTTACGTTTCTCGCTGTCGGAAGTCAATCTATACTAATATTAAAAAAAAAAAACATTTTGTTTGTAATAAATAAACTCAAAAATTTCTGGACCGATTTTAAAAATTCTTTCACCAATTGAGTGCTACTATATCACTGAGTTACACAGGGATGCAAGCAAAGCCGCTGACAATAGCTAGTCATAAAAAAAAACTAAATTAATTACTAACTCAGAAACGGGTTATTTGAAAAAATCACCGCCGCCCTGGAATGCAAAAGGCAACTAAAACAACAATAGTGGATTTCACTCAGTAAAAGTCTGACCCTCCCTCTCCCCAGAGTGGGAGAAATTCTTCAATTTTATTCCCATACTAAAATAAAAAGAAAAGATCATCTTTACAAATTAGTGGAGTTTCGATTCTAGTACTGATTGCGCTTTCAAAATACAATTAAGTTAAATAAATAATCGTTATACTATGAGTTGATTAATTTCAATTACGTACAGTAAAATCGGATTACTTTGACCCTGGGGCATAACTTTGGCCCAAGCTTTATTAACCAATAGCAACGCGACACGCTGAGTTTACCGTGTTTCTTCACTTTCTATTGAATCACGACCTGAGGAATTTAGAATTTACCTCAGGGTAAAAGTAACCCAACTTTACAGTATGTAGGTAAGTGTTGTCCTTAGTCCTACCGTTGGGAACAATTGAGCCAATGTGCTTAAGACCGTAGCGATTTAAAAGTTAACCAAATGAAAAAAAAAGAGATTTTTTTTCTTATAAATACGTAATTTCACAATTTAAAATAGAAAATTTTAAAACTAAATTAAAATAAAGACTCACTGTGAGCAAATCTTAAGATTAAAAGAATTATTTTTATTTATTTTTAACTTGTTTCGAAAAATATTTTCGTTTAATAATAAATATTAGATCATTTTGAGAATGCGTTTACAATGGTTGAGAAAAATCGGACACTAAGACAATGGACATAAATAATTAATAGCTAGCAGTTAGCTATTTCTATTTGCATCACTCGAATATTGAGTGGTAAAAAATGCCTAAGACATTAAGATAATTAAAAAACTAGCTCAGTTCTTTGTACTAACAGTTTAGTATAGTATTTTTTTTAGTTTTACCATAGTTTCTTGTCGGTCTCCTTTATAAGAAACGACCAAATAGCCTATGAAGTATTGCGTGAAATAAATATTTATGAACTTTGAACTATACCAATAATGTCCCTACCCACCTACTCGACCAATGTAAACACATTCGCTACTCCACAATGACCAGCCAAAGCTGATAAGTTTAGCCTCTTCTCTCCGTCCATGTCTTAAAAGGTAGAAATTAGTCATTATCAGAGGTCGGAATTAGGTGGAGTTAAATAAATACTTATACTGATTTCATACAGCGAAAGAATAAAGTGGAAGTCCCGAGATTAATTTAAAAAAGCAGACATTTTTTATTACTCTATCTTACACTAATATAACAAAGAGGTAAAGTTTGTTTTCTTGTTTGTAGGAGGTAACCTCTGAAAGTACTGGTCCAATTGCGAACATTTTTTTCAGCGATAGAAAGCTGCTTTATTCCTGAGTGACATAGGCTATATTTTATGTACGCAGGCAAAGCTGCGGGCAAAAGCTAGTCAGAAATATAGCAGAAAAAATTTCTTCCTGCATTAATGACGAAGAAGTGTATAAATTTGTTAACCTGACCTCAGTTGACGTAGAGATCTTTTTCAATGTAAAATATTCATAAAAATTTTATGATTAATTATGTTTTATTTGTCTGAGGTATTTATTATTATTTATTTGTAATATTGTCCGCACGGCGTTTTTCATTAGAAATCCCGGGAAGATCCATATTAATATCAACATTTCGATGCAAGTACTAAATATTGAATAACTCTACTTAATTCCGAACTTTGGTCATTATTCATATGTTTTTTTTTTATTGTTGTTTCTCGATTACAAACTATATGAGAGAATACTGTATCGACACTTTTGGACGCCTTACGGCCGAAATGCTGATGATTTTGATAAAATAAATAAATACAATCTAAAATGAATAGTTAAATAATTAAACACAGCTTTGGCCAATCAACGTAATAAGTAAAGGAGTACTATTGATAATTTTCGCATCATTCTCGGACACTTACAAGAAACAAAACGGTAAGTACATACTTCAATGTGTTCAGACTTTAAAAATATTTTTGTCTCCATTTTTATTGTTTTAAAGAGAATTCTATTAAAATCACTACAAACCATTAACATTTACTCACACCTATCACCTAACCGCCTAACGGCCTGTTCACCTTGCCGCTGTGAGGGGTCACTCAAAAGTATGAAAATGTTTGAAGCACGCCATGAGACGCCGCTCGTAGCGCCCCGCTCGCCGCGCCGCGAATCACTTAGTACTTGTTCACGTTGAAACGCGCGGACGCGGTGGCGGGTGCGGTCGCGAAAACATGGCGAATTCGTGTACACATTGGCCGCCAGGCGTTTGCGCGTCACACCCGCCTGGCGACAAGTTTATACCATTTGAACTTACTGACGACGCGGGTGGATCGCGCGCTCCTCCGCTAGTTTGACGTGAACAAACACAAACATTTCAAGCGTTTGATACAGCCGCGAGCTCACCGCGCGCGCCACTCGCTAGCATGCACGCTACTTAGACCGCACGTGCGTTTCGTACGTGAACACTTCGATATTGAGCCTTAAGTTTGATATTTCGTGACCGCGCCCGCCACCGCGCCCGCGAGTTAACGTGAACGAGTACTTAGACCGAAGTCGTGACCAGACCGTTATAGATCGGCAAAGTTGTTTTTACATTCACATTTTTCCAGCCCCATGCGCTAATAGAAGGGAGGATTATCCTCCCGACCTGGTTTCAATCACGGTGGTAAATCTCAACAGAGATTAACTAAGTACACAGATGTTATAGGGCTTGCCAGTAGCCTGATTCACGTAAAATCAAACAAGCCAAATATGGTTGAAGTTTTATAGTCGTTCGATCGAAGTCCTATCCAAAAGCGGTTTTCACGATCTATCGACTTATTTCCAGTTACAGTAATAAGTATTCTACCAGGATAATGTAATACAGATTTTTTTTTTAAATCGACGAATTTCAAACGACTTTAAAATCGGTGTCGTTCGAACTCGATTGATGGATGTGAATACGGAAATGGTCTAAACGACTAAATCGCTACGATATCGTTACGGTTTACATTACGTGAATCGGGCTGCTGGGCGCTATAAGTGGCGTCTCGTAGTGTGCTTCAATCATTTTCATACTTTTGATCTGACGACAAGGTCGAGAACCGTTACACTCATAGTCCGATGAGACGGTTATTATATGTGAAAAGGGCACAAATATATTGCTATAATAACACAACCATAATTATTAGCTGCTTTTCATTACCCATAGGTAAACTTCAATCAGGTAGGATCTGATCTGTTCGTAAAGGGCCTCTGTTCTCACCAGATGGCGCTGAAGGCGACTTTTTTTTAGTTCATTTTGTTTTTAGTGTAATTTGAGAATTATTAGCGCTATAATTAGAGAATCAGGTGGATTTTCAGGCAGTAATTTGTGTGCGTGTGGAATGAGGGCCCGTGATAAGTCTTTGTCTCTTTGTTTTGCGATACCTTATTTTCACAAATTGACATTAGCTTAGATTTTGGCACAAAGACTTTTCTGTAGTGTCCATAGTTTATCCAGTACAGGTGGGCCCTCAATCCTCGATGTGAGAACTGAGGGCTCAAGTTAACCGTCCTTAATTTTGTTACTTGAATTTCTGTTTCCAACTTCTACAATTCTTTGGGAAAGTTCACTAAATCTTAAGCATATTTTCAAGTTTTGACAAATGGGCCCTCACTACAAATACAAATCCACAGTAATTTGACTAACTTTAATAAAGTGGAATGTCCGATTTCCGCGGACACCATTTTCCGACTTAATAATAAACATAATAAACTAAAACCGTTGAACTCAACGCCATCTAGCGACCACAAGACCACGTTCAGGGACGTAGCTTCCACTCTAAATGCGTTATTTATTTGGCCCCTTTCCTTTTTTAAATTAGAAGTCGGTTGCCTTAACTTACGCCTATCATTCGTTACACTGGGTCACACGCAATATATACCTTGCTGGTATACCTTTGATGAGCTATTCTCATCACTCCTAAAAGTATATCCAATACCAGAGTCAATGATGCTCATAGGCTCAATTTACACCGCCGCGGAATGGAATGGAAGCGACTTTGCAACGAAATTGTACAAAGCATATGAACAAAGCATAATGAACTTTATGTCAATTGTATAATATACAAATTAAATACGAGCCAAGAAAAGGTCGCGCGTCTTCCAGAGAATCCTCGCGCATTCCAGAGAATTACCATAGCTAGACCAAATTATCACTGTTTGTATAAGAACTAAAAGGCAACCGAGTTACAAATAATATTTATACACAACCATTATTTTTTCTAAACTATAAAAGCACTGTTTTCAACAACCTTCGAACACTATCGTTTTAAAAACTTATTCGCCATCAAAACATTACTTCACAATCCAAAGCCGTGATTAAAATAGAATTCTCCATAAAACAGTAAGTCATGATTGGTCAGTTGTTTTAGAGTGAGTTTTATACTGCCCATTATAACTTGACATACGGCACAGACTTAAAGTTGTGTTTTACTGAAGTTAAACTGATGTCACTGTCCGACGTTGACGACATAACAAAAGTACTTGATACTTTTATTTCGATACTACTAACGAGTACAGTATCGATGTTTTCTAATCGATATCGTGCCCCCTTTCTAGTCTTTGTTCTTGAAGGATCCCCTTGATAACAAAAAAAGGGGAAGTAGATTTTAGTAGTGGTTCGTTGTCGAATTCTTAACCGACGAAACGAAACCGGTCTTGCGACAACAGAAACGGTTGTTAGAAACGGCCCTCCTCGCGACTGGTTTGAGAATGGTTTAAGAGTGACAATATTTGTGCTGTATTCATAGCCATAAAGTTCATTTTTCATTGCAAGAACTGGTTTAGATGACGCTACGAGAGTGATGGTTGAATTAATGGATTCTCAACCTTATTTCTTTAGCGGTAAGATAACAATTCACATACAGAAATTCGAAGACTGGTTTGTGCAACGAAGACTTTTTGGTCGCAGGACGAAAAACGGTTGTTACGTTGCTGGAGAAAAAACGTTATTTAAAAACTGTTTGTTGTTGAAACGCCCACCGCTAGTAGTTTTTAGCTATTGACTCGATTATATCGTTCTATCGCAAACAGAAAGCTAAACCCGCTGAATGTCAGAAATGTTTTAAGTTTAAAAACATATATTACAGAAGTTTTCAGATTATCAGATCAGGGTTTCAGGAAGCATTTGTACTGTACCCAGCCGTGACGTGATGGGTCAAGTTATATGGGCTTTAAGTATTCTAGTATTTAGTTCAGCAGCCGGGCATACTGCCATGCACAAGCTGCATCATTTCACCGTTCTCCGTGGCCGTTGTGAGGCGGTGCCGCAGCGCGAACGATGCCACCACTCGCGCCACCTGCAGAGGGGACCACAATATATTTTGACAGGCCTGTTGGTCTAGTGGTTAGTGACCCTGACTGCTATGCCGGAGGTCGTGGGGGTCGTGAAGTCTAGTTTCCATATAAAATGTGTGGAGACCGACGCGCCCAGATGTGTGGCACACGTGTGGGCAGTGTAGTTCTAGCACAATTACCGTCACGGATCTTGAGCGCTGGCTTCAAGTTGCGCAAAAGTCAAATATTCGGTCTCTTTAGTGGTGTGAAATGACACGCGGGGGCGGGGAGTGTCAGTGATTGGCTCGCCGCGCCATCGTGTCATAGACGTCACTCGTGATTCGTTCTCTGCGTTTGCTGCATGTGACAACGACGACGATTGGCTCGCCAATGTATGGAATGCGCAAAGCGATCCCCACTATGACGCCGAGCGCTCAATATTCGTGCCGGTAGTTAAGTATAGTACTGAATTAATGATAACTAACCTCGCCAGGAGTATCTTCGTGTACTGCATGTCCACATCGCGTTAGAACCTGCATCTGGAATTTACCTGGAACCACACAAAATCAATGTTATTTGACGTAAGGTTATGATTACAGTCAGAACAAATCCATTTAGCGCAAAAAGCCACTTACAAAACGTTGCCTAGAGTTTAAAGTTCTATTAAAGTCTTTATAATGAAGATTACATAAGATAAGTTTTTGGATTTGAACCAATTGTTTGACTATATTAGGGTATATATGTATGTAGTTTATTAATTTGAGTATGTATATATGGATGGTTTATTAGTATATCAATTCTTGGAACCACCGACTAATTCTTTTTTTCTCTTATTGACTGTTTTCCTCTGCACCACCCACTGTTTTCCTCTGCACCACCCAAAGGTTGACTGGAAGAAAATGCCTAAGGCATTAAGTCCGCCTCTGTACTTTTATGTGCATGAAGTATAAATAAATAAAAAAATTACAGGTCATAGATGTTCTTCTGACACCTTTTTGTAATGGGATATCCTCAAACATCTCTTCCCACTACGCTTTAGATGGAGCGAGGGAATGTTAGATTTTTAATGACTGTTTTTGCGTTTCAAAGCCGCGTTGTCGCCTGGGTATAATTTCGCAGGCCTGGCAGATATCGGCCCTACTCCTGTCAATCATGCATCACAACACAACATCGTCCTGTGGTGCACTGGAACACGACGTGCTTTCGACCAAGGCTGGTTTTTATCGGACGGTGTGTTACCTATTGCTCGCCGTCCGTTGGGAATCTTCAGCGGGGGCCGGAGTGTTCTGATACTAACCCTGCATCTGTCCCACGGTGAGCTCTCGGTCTAGCCCGTCGATGGAAGCCAGCAGCAGTAGCCTGGGAGCGCGCACGGCGAGGAAGGCGGAGGAGAGGCCGCGGAACCAGCCCGACCAGTGGCGTTCCGTCTTGGACAAATCGATGCGCCATTTGTATCTGGAAATTAAATAACGAAATGTTCATAAGTTATGCATTGCAAAATTTCCTTACAAAATAAAAATAATTTATACCCTGTCGGCGCCATGGATTTTGATAAAAAAGAAGTTCCGTCGGAATAAAAGTGCCGAGTAGGCACTATTATTTGTCGGCAGTGCCCACTGCCAACCACCGAGCTCCGCAGAGGTACGACGCTCTTTTTTCTGTCGGCAGCCGTGTGAACAACAACGTCTAGTCTCGGGGACTGTCTCATGGCTCTTTATGTGAAGTGAAAACCTTAAGCTTGCTCCAAAATAAATTAGTTGTGTCCTCTGAAATAATTTGTTTGTTGCATCAAGCAATCCCAGTCATTGCTCACAAAACACGAGTCACTGGACAGTTTGAATGATACCTATAATTAGACGGACCTAAAACGTAAGGAAGTGGGTGATGGCTTACTTCATACTAGCGCTGCCGTCTCCTACAGCCGCGGCCTTCGGGAACAGTTCGGGATCCGCCTCCGCGTCGTGTCCCGCCTCGGCGTCGTGCCCCGCCTCCCCGTCGGCGTCGTGCGCCGCCTCCCCGTCGACGTCGTCGTCCTCCTCTGCGATGCGGTCGGCCAGCGGCGCGTGGCGCGTGGCCGTCGGGACGGGCTCGTCCGACACGGAAGTGTACGTTTCTATTTCATTTGTAGCTAAGAGACCGGATTCACAACTAGAAACAGAATAAAAGTAGAACTACACTGAACCGTCCGAATCATTTATCTATAATATGTATGTATTTAGAAATATATAAGTATGTTTATCAGTTGTCTAGTACCCATAACACAAGCTCTGCTTAGCTTGGGACTAGACGGCGTTGTATGATATTTGTGGAATAGGTATATATTATTATTATTATTATATTAAACATTCCTTCATTTCGTCCTCACATTCACGCAATTAAAAAATATATATATATTGTACTCACTTAACAATTTGACTGGGCATTGACACTTTAGCTGAATCCACATTTCGAACTTGACCACTTCTGACACTGAAAATAAAAAAAAAAACAATTGAAAGAACATCAGTTTTCACTGTAGCTTCAGAAATAAGTATTTCGTAGAACCGAGCATTTGATGTTATGAGCGAACGTGAATATGACGTAATTACGCATCTTTCTCTAAATATTTTAGAAACACAGATATCTTGTGGATATTTTATAGGTTTCTTTAAAGATTAAATCATAAAGTAGAATACTAATCAAGTTACGACCTATGAAAATCTGCTATTTTGCATGAACTTTAGGCCTTCATAATGTACTTATAGAATACAGGGTGTAAGGGACAGCCCTCCACAAACTTTAAGGGCTTGCTAAGTAGACGAAACTGAACAACCCACCATAAAAATTTTTTTCAGGAAACGAAAAAAAAATTCAGCCTCTCCATACAAACTGTCCAATCAAGTTAATAATTTTGTATGGTGAGGCGGACTTTTTTTTTCGTTTCCTGAAAAAAAAAATTATGGTAGGTTGGTCAGGTTCGTCTACTGAGCAAGCCCTTAAAGTTTGTGGAGGGCTGTCCCTTACACCTTGTATATTAAATGATGAGTTTTTTTTTTCAAAAACTTTTAAGATATTTAAAAAGCACGTATTTCCTGGAACAAGTTTTCATAGTCATAATCGTTTATTTGCTAATATGGGTAATTACATAAAGATATTGAAATACCGAAAGCCAACAGTTTTCAGGTTTCATTATTTATTATTATCTCTTTTTTTGCGTTGTTATTTATCAAATAATACGTTGGATGCGTTGGATGAAATAAGCTTTTAAAACAAGCTCACGTTGACGATTGACGAGTGGGGAGAGGCCCTCGTTAATTGATACGAATTGGTGAATTAGATATTTAATTATTCGAGATCGCAAGGCTGTGGCAGTAAGTTTTTTGTGGTGCGTGCGTTGTTAAGTGTTTCGTATTAGTAAACTTAAAGGGGACGTGTTATTCGTTACACTTTTCTAAGTCATGTAAAACACTCATAAACAATGCAATGATAACTTACCACCACTCGATGGCGTGTTCGAGACTCCTAAAGTGTGTGGGTCTACTCCTCAAGAAGCTCTGCATGCTGGCTAGCGCATCCATAGCTGTGCCTGTAGTTATAAAAGCCATTTATTTAATTTCGGAATTAGGTAGTTGGATTATGAATATATGTGTGTGTGCGTGTGATGGAAACCGGCATGGCCAAGAACCAAAAATTCGAAGACATGTGACATTCACCAACCCGCACTAGTACCAAGAGGTGGATTACGGCCCTTTCCTTCACCAAGAGAGGAGGCTTGAGTCCCAGCAGTGGGAACATTAAAAATGCTGATGATATATGTATTATGTTATGTACTTATCATGAAAATGTATGGGATAAAAATTGCAATATTGAAAAGAGATGGGAGTTCTTTGATACCCAATGATAATAATTTTATATCTAACTAGCTTAAATATAGCTTATGTCAGTCAGGAATAAAGCTGCTTTCTAACGGTGAAAAAAATTGGTAATCGGATCAGTACTTTCGAGATTACATACCTCCAACAAAGAAAAAAACAAGCTCTGGGTAGAATTTAAGAGAATTGCTAGATTTTTACTGAATAAAAGCCACGATTGTAATCGAAAAATGTTTTTTTTTTGCGATTTCACTAAAAAACGCGTAATTACATAATAATAATACCCCCCGCGCGCGAAGGGTTAATAACCCTATGTGTTTCTCCTTCAGATCTTGCCAAAGTAAAGAGGCTAAAATCGGAGTTTCCTTACACTTGTAGTACATAGTTGAGCAGAGTGGCCGAGTGGTAACGGCCCCGACTTACGAGTTGTAGGTCGCGGGTTCAAACCCAGCCAGGCGGATAAGTTTGTTTAATTTTTTCATCACCACTGCTCTCAAAACGGTAAACACGTCCTATAACCAAAAAATTCGAAGACGTAACATCCACCAACCCGCACTGGGCCCGTGATGGATTACAGCCCATTCCCTCTTCTAGAGAGGAGGCCCGAGTCCCAACAGTGGGAACATTATAAGGCCGACTATGCTATGTAGTACTATAACATACCCTCGACGACGTCAATGACGGCGATGCCATGTATGGCGTGCTCCAGCGAGGGCTGCAGCGCCACGCGCACCGCCACCGCGCCGCCCATCGAGTGCCCCACCAGGATCAGGGGCGGGATGCCCTCGGTGAACAGCTTGTGCAGGACTTGTTCTACATCACTGGAATAGAAAACATTGAAAAAGTTGCAGTAACCGTGAAAGCTGTACCTTCACTTTTTTACATTTTTATTTAATTATCGACATTGTGCTCACATGATAGAAGCAACAAGTAATATGTAACCAAGCATTATATGTAACACATAATATGATTTAAAAGAGTGTCCATGGAGTTTCTTGCACGTTCTTCTCCATAGAGACCTACTCTTTGGAACGTGCAATTTAGCTTCACTTTTCAAGAAAAGTGAAGCTAAATTGCACGTTCCAAAGAGTAGGTCCAAGGACTGACCGACATTTGACTATTCAAAAGTGCCTGTAAATGGTCTATTTGAAATAAATGATTTGATTTTGATTTTGACGGTTATTGCAAATTTTACACGATTTGATTTGCTGCCATTCTTGCTCTTCTTTTTGACTTAATGGTTAACCATTCTAAAGGGTTTTGTTGGGCCCAGTTTATTTGCAACCATTATTATTACCATCAACGATTGCATCACTGCTTACCATCAGGTGGGATCGCAGTCATGCACTGGATTTATCATTAAAAAAAATATCTGTCATTGTGGATATTTCAATCTATCAATCCCTCTTCATTGTATCAGTTGAAAGTTATCCACTGTTGGACATAGCCCTACCCAATCACTCCCTTTTAGAAGATCCATCAATTACATGAATGTTGTGTCTGGTCTAACAACTGCCCTATAGTTGATTTTAGATTTTGTATCGTGTTGTAAGCGCGCGGTAAACTCCGATGAACCGCGATACAATAGGGTAGTTTCCAGGGTCAAAACAATTACATTTTATTTAGTCCGTATTTTAGATCCGTCCATATTGGACACGTATTTTTTTCTTTTTTCGATTAAACAAAAAAATAACAAAGATATAGCCCATTAAAGTTACGTGTCACGTCACCCCGTGCGAAAAAATGCAGCACGGCGTGACGTCACACGTAACTTTAATGGGCTATATTATCTTTGTAATTTTTGGTTTAATTTACAAATAAAAAAATTCGTGTCCCGTATCTTTGAATAATCTAAAGGACGGACTAATTACATTATTTACGGCAACTAGCCTATTATAATTTTTTAGTTTCTATGTGGTGACATAGATGTTGGTACATTCAGGTATGCAGGAATTTGAGAATCCTTTGATTAACAAGACACTCACACAATTAACCATCTCAACTTTCATAAGTGTCAGAGATAAATTAGCTGTCAGATCATAACCATGAAATATGAGAAAGCATTGCCAAAATGCTTGACACGATAGTTTTCAATTACATGTACATTAAACAAATGTACAAAGAGAAGGGAGCTATTTATCTAATGATGTAATCAATTAAATTCTAAAGCAATAGTTCATAGCAGCTGTGTTATAGTAATTAGTTACAGGTGTGTTATCAACCTTGATCTGTTATCTGTGTTGAACAAACAAATAACACTGATTTAATTATATTTAGACCAAGAAATAAATAGATTATTTAACTATTTTAGCCACTAGCTTCTGGCGGCGGTTTCGCGCGGCGTTTTGGGCCGCGCAAATTCAAACATATATGACGATACAATTACCATCACGGATCTTGAGCGCTGCCTTCAAGTTGCGCAGAAGTCAAATATTCGGTCTCTTTAGTGGTGCGAAGTGAGACGCGGGGGCCGGGCGGGGAGTGTCAGTGATTGGCTCGCCGCGCCATCGTGTCATAGACATCACTCGTGATTCGTTGCCTGCGTTGCAGCATGTATCTGACAACGAAGACAATTGGCTCGCCAATGTATGGTATGCGCAAAGCGATATCCACTCTGACGCCAAGCGCTCAAGATCCGTTTCGGCAATTTCTCTCATTAATAAGAACAACTACTTACTGAACAAGTGTTTCGATACTGAGGTCATCAGGATTGTCAGCTTTGGTCTCCCCGTGACCTCTAATGTCTATTGATACCACCTGACAGTGAATCATGTTTGTTATCTCCTCCTAAAAATAGAACGGATAATGTAAAAAAGATGAAAGATATACTCGGCGACACATTACATCCTATCAGGATTAGCATAACAAAATCAGCCTTTTAATGTTCCCACTGCTGAGACTCAGGCCTCCTCTCTAGGAGAGGGAATGGGCCGTAGACTACCATGTGGGGCCAGTGCGGATTGGTGAATGTCACATATCTTCGAATTTTTGGTTCTAGGACATACCGGTTTCCTCACATGTTTTTCTTCAACGTTTTGAGAGCAGTAGTGATGAAATAAACTACACAAAATAATGCACCTGACTGGGTTTGAACCCGCTACCTACAACTCATAAGTCGGGACCATTACCACTTAGCCACAACTGCTCATAGATATATTGATTCCTTTTTATTTTACAACCTTCACACTAACTTTGTTTATAAACTTCTAGGCAAGCATGCAATATTGTCGCTTTCCATCAGATAAGATAATTGCGAGCCTGAGATCATAATTATCATTATTTGTGCATCTGTGACTTATACAGGTTGTTTAAAGGCCAGGTTTTTTTTAGGTGGGAAAATCACCTACTGAGGTCTCCCACCACCCCTGGGATAAACCAGAGGGTGTGTCAGACTTTAACTGACTAATAACCCACTCCTGTTCCTCATAGTCTTCCATAAGAGAGCAGTCT
This sequence comes from Mythimna albipuncta, assembly GCA_929112965.1. NCBI lineage: Eukaryota > Metazoa > Arthropoda > Insecta > Lepidoptera > Noctuidae > Mythimna > Mythimna albipuncta. Next base: position 16,157,960 of record OV815979.1, on the reverse strand, counting down.
TGCTTGCAGAAGCAGATCCTTGGCCCCAGTAGGCTTCGACCGTGCTGAATCCCTACGACCCAATCATGGTAGCATTGGTATATGGAATGTTCGCTTATTTCATCCCGTCTTTAACCCAAATAAAAAGAAATTGCACTTGCATGACAATTTAACTCACTGGCACTTTAGTTAAATCCATAATACAAAACTTACAGTAAACAAAGCCCAACTAAGCCCAGAGTATCCACCTCCATGCAGGGTAACTATCCTGGGCCTGTCTTGGTGATCAGGTTCTGGTGATAGGTAGACCCTGAAGGTTCCTCCATCCGTCTCCACATCCACCATCCTATGGAAATACTCTTTCCATGACACTGGAGTGTAGTCCTTACGACGACCTGCACCAAACGGTGCCATTCTGAAAGAAAATTAATAATTATTATTACATGTTAGTTTGGCTATAGTGGGTATTGAACCTCCAACATTAAAGGGCATATTACACTAAGCGATACTCAGAACATTTAAGTCTATGGTTTGACATATTGCATACTGTATTAGGAGTCAGACTGTCTTACTTTGACAGGCCTGTTGGTCTAGTGGTTAGTGACCCTGACTGCTATGCCGGAGGTCGTGGGTTCGATTCCCACCCAGGACAAATGTTTGTGTGATGAGCACGATCATTTGTTCTGTGTCTGGGTGTAATTTATCTGTAATATGTACGTATTTAGAAATATATAAGTATGTTTATCAGTTGTCTAGTACCCATAACACAAGCTCTGCTTAGCTTGGGACTAGACGGCGCTGTGTGATAGTTGTGGAATATTATTATTATTATTATTATTACTCGGGAAGAAAAATAAGACGGCATAGTATAATAGGCCCTTTATTACTTTTAAAAAAGATTAAACAGATTTGCATAGGCATTTATTATAGTCATCAACATTTTTACATGTAAAACGATACCTTATTGATTGTTTAGGTTCCTACAAAGTAATGCGAGATATTTGGAAAAGGGCAATGACCCCTGTTGCTATACTAAAACCCTACCCTAGTCCCGTTTTATTTGGGGTCGGCGCAACACGTTTTTGTCACTCGTCACGCTATCACGCTGTCACTCGTCACGCTATCACTAACTCCCTACAGTGCAGCAGTGTGAAAACGTTCTATGCGACCATCAAACTATAAGTTTTACCGCGGCTGCGCTCGGAAAGTGCATGTTATTATAATATTCGGAAGAAATAACCGTGACGAAAAATCATGTTTATATACACCATATTTATGATAATCATGTTGGAATAGAAAGTGGAATGGATATTTAATAACCATAAAAGAAAAACAATTTCGATGATGTATGCATGATGACAATGTTTGAAAACAATGCACCTAAGATTAATTGCGAATTATAACAATCACACTGCTAGTGTGGTCAATGCTAAGTAATATTATTGAAATGCAATATATTGAGAATATGTTTTATATGAAGCTGTTATAATATTACAGTTATAATCCCAAAAATCTTCGTCCCTTACTTTGATAATCCAGAAGTTCTGGGAAATCTTGGCGGCAATTTGTTTTTCATTATAGTCTTCTGAAGAGCAGACATTTTTAACATTAATCTACAAAACACTGTTAATTCACACACTTAATGTTATTTCCGTAAAATAGATCACTATATTTTTATAAACTGTTATCATTCACATTTCACCGTCATTTCACAAATTGACCCGCTTCTCTGACCACAGATTAGAGAGCGTAGACATTTCACATTTTAACAAAACCACACAGCTAATAAATAAAACACCTTAAAGTTTGTGTACACTAATCGACTGAAAAGTGATTTCTTCTAGGACCGACACTAGTAGTAAAAAAAACGATACCAAGAATAGTCTATGGAATTTTAAAATAATCTGCCTCTCATTTCTGTCAAATCAACAAAATACATCCCAATCCAAACAAATCGATAAATAAAACAAAATTATAAGGAACGCTTGGAATTGGGAATTTGAGAATTTGTGACTACCTAGTTTGATTAAATAAAGTTAACCGGCGTCGCGTAGCAGCCTCGGTCTACGATATATAACCTGGGTATTCTTTCTCAACCCATATTCATAGATATGGATGAAGAACTGTGGTCCGAAGCGAGAAAAATATGTCGTATTTGTCTCCGCATAGATCCCCGATCGGTTGACATTTTCAACAGTTATTATGTGGATAGATACACTTTGTACTGTGATATGCTGGCATATTGCACAAAATCAGGGGTAAATATACTACACTAATTTCATCTCTTCTCTTCAACTAAACTGATAGTTATAATCTGCTGGGAAGTCTATCCCGCAACAAAGAACAAGACTTGTGACAGAATTTTATATTTCTACTAGCATTAGCCTGCAGCTTCACCCGCGTATATAAAACCTATGTTACTCAGGAATAAAGGCAAAATTTTAGCAATACTACTTTCAGTACTTTCAGACATTGCCTCCTACAGACAAAAAATACTTAGTGTAGATAAAATGCGCAAAGCAAATGCCTATAACCTACTATAAGAAGCCAGTTTTTAAAGATGACAAATGTTTGTTTTTTCTAACATGCATTAACTTTTTGTATTTCCTTTAATATTAATATCCTTTTTTTAGCTACACCCAAAGGATGGGCTGCCTCCTTACATGTGCCGGAATTGCATTGAACATCTCGAGGATATGTACGAGTTCCATTTGGAATGTGAACAGAGCGAGAGGAACTTCCTGTGGGTACTATCAGTGAGATGATTTACAGGCAATGAGTGAACTGATGAACGTTCACCAATATGAACTGTTAAAATGTTAAAATCTATCAGGGATACTCATTCTGAAGATTTTTATGAAATCTGTGTGTTGTACATGGTTTTAAAAATGCCTAAATTCCATGTTTTCTGTGTAAAATTACATTATTAACAATTATTTAAAAATAGTTCGTTGTCTGATTGACCTGTTGTATGCGGGAACGCAGATCTATCTAGCATTTTCACTGCCTCTAGTTACAGCATACTAAATGTTAATCTAATTCACTAGCATTTTTCTAATAACTGTTTAGTAGACATTATTGCAATAAGTATCAGCAATTCTTTTTAAATTATTTTGTCTAATATTTATTGCCAATATTCTATTGCCAAAAGAGAAGCTAAATAATTGGTGGTTTTGGTAAATGCCTCTTTAAAGTGAAACTAATTTTTATCTGTTGAAATTGAACTGAATAATGATGTTACTCCAACATGATTAAACAAGTTGATTAGGAGGGATGTCAACAAACAAAGTCAAATTCTTAGAAGGCCTCCGGAATCAATATATATTTTTTTATGTTATTAAGTAATTAATTGTACTTATAACATTAAAAAATATATATATATATACCCATTCATGAAAGAGATGAAGCTAACTAGAAGAAATGGGGCCTTTGCCTAACACCTAATACAATCTATCTGTAAAGTGTTATTATCCCAGAAAATTTTAAACTTAACATTATGTGGGGGTGGATCTGCATACCCAGCATTTGGATAGGGGCAGGGCGTAGTTAAGAAATCTAAATAGCAAAATGGAGTTTTGGTGGGACATTTTTGAATAAATTTCATTTCCTCAGTTTCTAGTATCTCTCATCAGAAACTTCACAGTGAATGTTTAACCTTTTAAACATCCGATATATCCGATAAATACTCCCGCATTTATTCTGCCAGGGTCGCACAACCACAACCAAATACTCCATCTCGTCAGCTCTTTGGTCACCTGTAAGGATTGAAGAGCTAAACAAGATGGAGTACTTCGTTGCAAAAACATGACCCTGGCAAATAAGATGCAAGTGGTTAAAAATTTAATAAGCTGTAGGTAGGGTGCTTGCTCCACCCTGTTCCACCATGGATGATATGAAGTTTTAAACGATGTGACCTGATACAAATTATACAGGAAATTTCATCTAACCACACCAGAAAAAGCTATTCGCCTGTCTTGTTATATATACCTTACCTGAACCACGTTGGTTAAATTCTATACAATTTTAGAATTATCTAATGTCTATTCACATGTATTTTGTAGTTATATACAGTTATTAGTGTAGAACTAATGTTTCAATGTTATACAGACATACAGCAGGTTGCATCAAAAGAAACGGAGGACACGGCGCCGCTCCGCCCAGGCGGGGTAGACCTCCACCGTGTCCTCCAAACGGTCCGCGCAATGGTGACACCCGGGCGTTTACAGGCAGGTACCTCTCGAACGCCTCAAGTCCAGTGAGGACCTGCGTCAGGCGGAAGATGAGAACGTGGTGTGGCATGTGGTCCTAAAACGCAAAAGGCAACTAAACTTGTCTCGCTCCATCCTATAGCAGAAGAAGTCGTTTAATGATCCCACACCTAAAATAAAGGCTGAACGGATTGATGTCCCTATGCCTTTAACCTTTCAATCGTGTCGATTAGAGACACAATAGAAAGACAATAGGTGCACGAACACCGGCGTTCGCCTGGTGTTTAAACATAGATATTTATATTTCTATGGGTTTAATGAATATTGGTATTTAATTCCCGACCATCTCATTGGCGACTCCGTTAGCAAATGTAAGGAAGCCGTATTACCTTTTATGATGTAAAATTTATGACGTAATTTGATGCAATCTGCTGAAGAACTGACAATATTTTTTATTAAAACATTATTGTTGAAATATACATCCTAGTCATTATGATAAAATAATACTGTATGTGGCGTTTAAATTAATATATGTGCTTAAAAAAAATTGTTCACTTTTATTACACTACACACTACACTCAGCCTTTTAATGTTCCCACTGCTGGGACTCAGGCCTCCTCTCTATGAGAGGGAATGGGCCGCAATCATCCACGCGGGCCCAGTGTGGGTTGGTGGATGTCACATGTCTACGAATTTTTGGTTCTAGGACATGCCGGTTTCCTCACGATGTTTTCTTTCTCCGTCTTGAGGGCTGTGGTGATGGAAAAATTACACAAAGTAACTGGCTGGGTTTGAACCCGCGACCTAGAACTCGTAAGTCGGGGCCGTTGCCACTCGGCCACCACTGCTCTACACTTTTATTGAAACAAGTCTTTTAGGAGTACTCATCAAGTTTGAGTTTTTTATAGGAAAACTCTTGAAATGAAAATTCTATACCGTGACCACTTCCAGCCCATAATGGTATGGTTATTTCATCCACTACTGGAGGACTAGTTTTGAATTTTTAGTACTAACTTTCGGACAAGCTCCTCAAACTTGGACATCCAATATCATGCTCTTGAGAACCGAGTGCACCAAAGAAATCTTTGAGTTGTCCGTACAGCTTGGTATCCCCCAATATAGGTAGTCCCGTTTTTCGTTGTTCAATGTTGTCCTACGGACGGGGATGTAGGTAGCTACATACGCCCACCTTTTTTTTAAGGTGAAAAATCATCCAAGTACTTGTTCCGCTTAAGAGTGTTGTGAAAAGCGTATCACTTCTATTGTCTAAAACACACCTGTGTCCTTCAGTGGCCCTTAGCGTTCCTGTTTAGAAAATTGCGTGGCCTCAGCAGGCATCAGCTCTACTGGGCTGCTTGCAAAAATTTCTTCAAGGCGCGCTTGGAACACTAATGCCGTCGACAACTCTAGCGTGGTCCTTGACGGGCGGCTGGACTGCGAGTTACCGACGACAGGGGTTGTCTCCTCAAATTTGTAGCCACCACCTTCGCCAGTATTGCTTTGCAGAAGGAGGTGGCGGAGTATGGAAAAAATTATATACTACGCAGACCTCAAATAAATTAGGAAATACTGGTACTGACAATCTGGATATTGGAATACACTTGCCTACTTAGACAACCCTAAACCTTTGTCGCTTTGACGATCGTGAATGCCGAATACGAATTCTTCAATAAACGTTCTACTAATTTCTTTTTTAAGGAACCGAATCAAAAAAGTACTCTGTCATACCTACCAACCATGTAAGATAGGTACTCACTTTCTTTTGCTTATTTGGTTCTTTCTTTATTCTGTAATTGTCGTCGAACAATAATTATTTAAATAAATACCACCACCGACACACCATAATATGACTCCTATCTATTTAATTAATCAAAGTGTTTATTTTGTTGATATCATTGACATATTTAATAGCGTAATATTTATATTATTTGAGTTCTATTGAATGTCAAGGGTGGCCGCGTGGCCGCGCATCCCGAGTCTGGCGCCAAAGAGCAAAGAGAATGTAATCACTACGTTCTGGCGCTTTCAATTAAAACGTTTCATGTCCGCCCGCTGACACGTTTACAGTCCGACAACAAGCGCCTAAATTGAAAACGTAAATGGCTGCCGTGCGTTTTTAAGCCAGTAATTTAATGCGCTATTCAACACCGCACTATTCAAGATCGAATTGAACACGAGGTGCTTGTGACGTTGCCGTCCTGTTGTCGACCATTCGTGGTACCCATCGATATCTGTGGTGGTACCCAAGTGCTCGGCCACAGCGGCAGCGCGGAACGGGTAGCGGCGCGGGAGCCACAACACGCGCGATTTGCGTGGCCACACTGGCATCCCGATGTGGGTAGTGGTGCAGATGACAGTGCAAACCGAGATCGGAATCACGACGACGGCGAGAGCCCCGTTGCCTGATACGATCGGCCTCCTCCTTTGCCAGCATTACTGCTTTGCAGAAATTGGCGACCGCCTGCCACTCCTCCTCGCTCCGAACCATGGCCTGAACCAAGGCCCGGCGCGAGCGGTCTCCGCCACCGATCGCCCCGACGAGGGCACGGCGATGCTCCGCCCAAGCAGGACACACCTCGACTGTGTGACCGTGTTGTCCGGGCGTTCCGCACAGTGGTGACACCTGGGCGTGACTCCCGCACGAATCCGGTACAGGAACCTCCCGAACTTGCCATAACCGGTGAGTACCTGCGTCATGCGGAAGGCAAGGACGCCGTGAAGTCTTTTCAGCTACGCCTCAAAGAGGGGACTTACCGCCCTAATTGAAGTAAATTATAGTACAGTTCTACAATAAACTGACCAATTTGAATTTACCCGCCACGTTTTGAACATTGTAAATCGACTAGAAACACTTGCACCTTTTTAAAAATAACTTGGATTAAAACGATTAGTAACCATGAGGCATCATTCATGATCAATCATGAATGATGGTTTTCGTCAATCAGTACTAAAAACCGTCATGCCTTCATGCATGCAACGCATTAGACGGTAGGTTTTTCGGCAATCAAGGTTTTGACTGTGGCAAAACCGACAACTAAACCTAAAAGGTGTAGGGCCAGGAGAAACTAAAAGGGAAATCGTTCTTTGATAGAACGCTAATGGTAACTGAAGGATACAGGTGGGTTTTAGTTAGTAAAACTCTGATACCCCCTCGCGCTTCATGCTAGAACGGAAGAAGTCATTGGATGATTTTGTACCTCAAAAAAAAAGCGCCGGAAGGAAAGCGTTCCGAATTAGTTTTCGTGTGTGCTAAATAGATATTAAGGTCAAACAGCGCGCTCGCTTTTCGCCTCACGTTAAAAACGAATGAAGAGATGCGACCACGAATGTGTAAAATGAGGCGTAGATCTACTCGTCCAAAATCTAATCAGCTTTTAAAGCGCTACTAGCTATCATTGGGGCGCAACTAAACGTTCCGCATTGTGTGTGTCAGATTTCTGTTTTGATGTAATTTTGACAGTGACATTTTATTTGTTTGTATCAGAAATCGACGAAGGACGATTGTTTAGTATTTTTTAATTAAAATGCATTTTTTTATAACATCCTGATTAAAATCTCAATTTTCATATAAATCCATACAATCTCCGTTACATTACACAAAGTCAAATCAAATAATGGCGTTAGATTTTACAAAAATATGTCGAATTTGTCTCGAAGCCAATAAAGTAACATACGATATTTACACTAGTTATTATGTGAAAAAGAATACTTTATATAGTGATATGTTGATAAAGTGCACTAGGTTAAAGGTATATATCGTTATTTCCTTCATATGAACCTTTATAAAAAATACAGTTGAAAATAATCTATTTGTTATGAATTCTATTTCTAGCCAGAAGTAGGAGATGGTTTACCTCGTTTGATTTGTAAGGAATGTAGCCGGCAGCTTAAACGTACGTATGCCTTTAATCTCCAATGCGATGAGAGTGACAACAGGCTAAAAAGTTTGTTAGAAAACTCAACAAAAGCGGACAGTAAAAGAAATGGTTGCTCTGATGATTTTGTCAAAGATGAACTGGATTTTGAAGATCTGAAATTCGAAAACAGTCGAGAAGTAAACGAGGAACTGCTATTAACAACTCCAGATGATAATAATCAAGAAGATATCAAGGATATTAAACTTGGTAAAGTGTTTTACATTTTTTATATATTTTTTTAATAAAAAAAAAAATAGTGTGCAATTTCAAAGGCTGCTGCCTACTGCTACAGGAGTGACTTGCTACCTAAAAAAATGATTATGACTAACATCTGTTGAGGATACCCCAGGTACAGGCAGCAAAAAGAGTGTTTATTTATTTATTTATTATTAATGCACACACATGAACACAAAAGAGTATACATTGTTATGAAAATTGTACAAAGGTACTGCTTATTTCTAAAAGAAATTTCTTCCAGCAGTGTTAATAGTATTGTGTGTAGGCAACAATTTTATTCTTTCCCAAGTGCAGTAGAAAGCAGAAATGATAAAATAACAAATAATCATTCCTGTGTGAACAAAAGGTTTAAGTAGAAGTGTAACTGAAATACACTCACCAGAACTTGTTAACATTATCAAAGTTACACTATAAGCATTAGTAAAAATTTTCTCATAATTAACATATATCAATAAGCAACATATTCTTTACACTACTTATTTCAAAGTACTGTTATTTATAGGAATATTGTCACATTAATATTTTTTTTATATTGCTTCACATAAGGAATTACTTCTGTATCATAGGTCCTAAAATTGTAAACTTGCATACACAAGACTCTCCCGGCCGGATCCGGAAAGACTATCTGTAGGCCATTCAAATGTTTGTTTCATGCAGGAATCGACAACATGGCACACAGCAGAGCATTTGCTCAATAACTGTGCCAACTATCAATTTAAGCATGACAATTTTTTTTTTATTTCCTCTAAGCTATCTGATTTTCTATGTTTATCTTAAAAGGAAAGTGTTGTGAAAGCTCCCACATTGAACTGTTTTACTGTGCTAGTGTGTCTTACCAAATAATAATAACCATAAGAACTCACTGTAAGGGTCTTATCATATAATGACAAGCCTGTTGGTCTAGTGGTTAGTGACCCTGACTGCTATGCCGGAGGTCGTGGGTTCGATTCCCACCCAGGACAAATGTTTGTGTGATGAGCACGATCATTTGTTCTGTCTGTAATTTATCTATAATATGTATGTATTTAGAAATATATAAGTATGTTTATCAGTTGTCTAGTACCCATAACACAAGCTCTGCTTAGCTTGGGACTAGACGGCGCTGTGTGATAGTTGTGAAATATTATTATAAATATTATCCCCGCCCCGCCCCGCAGCTGCCCCGCCCCGCCCCGCCCCGCCCCGCCGAGCCCCGCAGCCGCTCGCAAACCCCTAATGTGATAAAGCCTTAATGTTTGTCCTATTAATTTCAGAACCATTGTTAAATGATGATGGAAATGACAGTTGCTGGGATGCTGATGACGACGTGTTGCTAGGAGAAATCAAAATAAAGAAAACAGGTGACTGGAAGTTTTAACTCCTATGTACCTACTTACCTTTATAAATCTAATTTATCAAGTTGGTATTGGATTTAATTTTGCTTTGTTGCAGAAAATGAAAATGCAGAGGAGAAGCCAAAAAAGAAAAGAGGTAGAAAAAAGAAAGGTACCTATGCAATTTTTTTACAAGATTTTATTTTTGTGACAATTTTTTTTTAATTATACAAACCAGTGCTTGACTGCGATCCCAGCTGTGAGACCAACGTTGATTGTGAATCGCACTAGTTTATTAAGATCCTATTCACTCTAGAATATAAACTGGTCACTTGGTTTCCATTTGTATTTGCACAAATATTCCGATTTTTTCAATCGGATAAAAATCGGTTTTTGGGTTTAAACTGCCCGGGTTTATTTTACCTGAGGCGGTTTCATCATCATCATCATATCAGCCGAAAGACGTTCACTGTTAGACATAGGCCCCCCTCAAGCGTCACCACAGCGATCAATCCTGTGCAACACGCATACATCGGATTCCCGCGACCCTGACCAGGTCATCGTTCCACTTTGTTGGAGGCCTTTCAACGCTGCGTCTTCCGGTACGTGGTCGCCACTCAAGAACTTTTCGCCCCCATCGACCATCTGTTCTGCGTGCAACGTGCCTGCCCTGTGGCTCTTTACTTTATGTAATTTTTCACCACTCCTATAAATGAAAAGAATGCAGTATTTAAATTAATAATATAACCTTAATTCTAGTGTACCTGGAGGGTGAATCTCGCCACTTACCGGAGAGCAAGCTGCCGCATCAGTGCGACATTTGCGGCAAGTTCCTCAGCACTAAGAGTAACCTAAAGGCTCATAAGCTGTGCCATACTGATCTCAGACCGTTCCTGTGCCCGGAATGCCCTGCTACCTTCAGGTAAGAAGAACACTTGTAAAATACTAGCTTTTGCCCGCAGCTTCGCCCGCGTACATAAAAATAATATAGCCCTATGTCACTCAAGAATAAAACAGCTTTATATCGGTGAAAAAATTGGACCAGTACTATCAGAGATTACCTCCCATAAATAAAAACTTTATAATGTTAGCGTAAACGGTTCTCAAACTTTTTTTCCAACGGAACCCTATTTAAAGGCAAAATATTTGACGGGGCCCTTAAATAAAAAAAAGGTTTACGGGCAATGTTTACTTTGGATGAGTTAAAGTAAAATCTAATGCGAGGTATGACATTGCTTTTTATTTTTTAACAATTAAACAATAATTTAAATACTGAGACCCTAGAACGACCTCATAAGACGATCCATTTGACGACGTAAACCAAGAGATGGAGGTATATCTCATTCTCACTCGCACTCTTGTAATTTTAACGTCATGGCAAGGCCCCTGGTCTTTATACCTTCTTCCACATTATAATTTGTATACACATGGAGCCCTGAAAGAGGCTTTGCGGAGCCCTAGGGTTCCGCGGAGCACACATTGAGTATAGCTGGTGCAGACTATTTGACTAAATACTGTCACGCTCCATAACTTTAGAAGCAGAGCAGACTTTAGAGCTTCTAAAGTTATGGAGCGTTTTGACCTCGATCTATTGGCGAGTTTGTCACTCGCTAATAGATCGAGGGAGGATGACGCTGTCGAGGTAGACCGCGGGTAAGGTGATGTGACGACGTAATCAAGTTGACGGAGCAAACTTTGCCAGACATCACTCAAGTCATTTGTATTTGGAAGGATAAGGGAGAGGCCTGTGCCCCGCAGAGGGACACAGAATAAGCTACAAAAAAAAAATCGTAAAAATATACTGAGTACCTAAACATTACAAACACAACGATAGAATCGTAATTTAAAAGTAAATGCGGGTGATAATGGGGTTATCGACCTCGGGTTGGTTGGCACTTTATTTTACTTAATGTTAATGATTATAGAAATAGTAAATAATGCAGATGGACTAACTGGGACGAGCTTTCATGAGTGTTTAAATAGAATAATAATAATCGCACTAAATGTGAAATATTACTTTACGACTCTAAAAGCGGTGCGAATGAACTAGTTTTCAACATAAGTGTGTTTAAAACTAGCTCCTTTTTCCATGTCCATGCGAAAGTTTATCTTTTGCATCAAAATACACCATTTTTATTTTATCATCATATGTTGCCATTACTCATCACTATAACTAGTTTAATGTTAACTAAGTAACCGGACCATGCCTCAACCAAGGCTGGGCGCGAGAGGTCTCCGCCGCCGATCGCCCCCACGAGGATACGGCGATGCTCCGCCCAAGCAGGGCACACATTGACTGTGTGATCCACCGTGTCCTCCGGGACCACTATTTCACCTGATAGTGACAATGTGGTCGAACACTGGGTTGCGATAGTCGCTGTCTCGTTTTCAAATTTATGAAAGAAAAAGGCCTCGCTGACGTGCCTTCGCCCACTTCTAAATTAGTCCACGCTACGCCTCTGCTTGTCTTAACAATAAGAAACACAAAAAAGAATTGTCCAATTTGATGAAATTGTTCGAAAGTGCATAAACTAACAATTTCATCAAATTGCATGCATAAATAGGCGTACATAAACGGTGATATATTTTTATTCATATAGATTTAATTGATCTTGTATAACAACAGTAAATGTGTTTTTCAGAGGTCACAGTGCACTATTTCAGCATAAGAAAGTACATACAGGAGAGACCCCGTACCACTGCACTTACTGTCCGAAACAGTTTGGCAGAAGAACTGGACTCGTCAACCATATACGTATGCATAAAGGTAAGATTTTAAAACATCGTTAACAATTTTTTTATTATAAAATAAACGTCATTGTCGTCATCAACTTCCGGCCCAGGTCCCATGTTAGTTGCGTTCGGCGCAACACGTTCTCTTCATCCATTCCATCTGGTCAACCATCACACTATCCGCTGACTATAATTTGTTCAAAATTACAGTATTAGAAATTTATGAAAACCTTTTATTACTGTCCGTTCAACCGGTTTTGACTTTTATTACGTTGGTAGCGTGACAAATGGCGATTGCATTAAATAGTTGGTATTGTAACCAATTTTTTTGCTCTAAATGCTTCGATCAATAATGTACTCTAAACGCTATCTAATAAAAGTTAAAATCGGTTGAACAGACAGTAAAATAGGTTTCTTTTAATTTATTATCGGGTGTAGGGATTCCAGAAAAGGGTATCTTTCATATTGTTACGTACGTGGGTAATCAAATGCCGATTTACTGACGAGAGAACTTTATTTACCACAAACAATAACAAATTAGTCCAGTCAACAATAATCCGAATCGCAATTAACACTAGAGTACCGTTACACTATCGCTTTAGTCGTTGATAAAAATCACTTCGAGTACTAGGGTAGTTCGCTCTTGATCGCAGTCGAAATCACAACTGACTCGCTTCCGGCCGGGGGCCCGTATTTATATGCGGAGCCAAGAAAATTCTAGATACCGACGTCCCCGGATCTATCCAGAATTCCAGAACAATTGAATCGCTTCTCGAAGTCATAAATCATTTTTATTGCTCGTAATAATAAGAGTCACGTTCATGCGAATTTCGACTCTATTGTTAACGTCGGAGAGTACAATTTCCCTTACGGTTAGATGATACCTATTACTACATGTACCTTGGTAGGTAGGTACCTTGTGGATGTTTCGAGATTTTTCTAAGTGTGACTACGCACAACTATTCTAGATCTTTCGAACAGCAATGCGTTTTAATTATTACATGCCACTCGTTATTTTCTCGGAGATATGGCGTGTTCACGTTTAATGCCTAAAACCTTCCCCCCGGATCTCTGTGTTGTGCAGACGTGTTTTAAGTCAGCTGTGTTGTCAAAATTTAATTTAAATATTTTAATCTAAATTAAAAACAAATAATAAAAATTCGTGCAAGTACTGGGCGCACATAAGCAGAAAGAATTTAACTAGTGAGCGACAGGTGCCACCTACACCAGCTATCTCCGCGCATCAACTGTGTGAGTAATTAGCTAATTAGCCAATAAGTTCAAAACCACACCCTCGACGCTAATCACCCAGGCGCTCATTGCGCGCACGTGACGCTGTGGTCACCGCCCATCATCCGTAAGTGCGTGCGCGCTGGAGGCGTAGCGATTGCCAAATACCAAGCTACCAGGCGCAAGCATTCAAGTTAAAGTAAACATGTCGCTTCAACGAACTCCGCCGCAGATAGCGACCTCCTCGGAATCTATGGTCTCTCAATACTGCAGTGATTCTGAACCAAGTATTCCCACCTGCGATTCTGATATAGGTCTTGATGATTTTTCTAAAAATGTATGCATGCGTGCATCGAAACGTAAATTTGATCATGAATATAAAGTGGAGTGGAATTCTTTCAAAACCGAAATAATGAATACACTCACATCTTGGTCTGACACTCAAAATATTAAAATTGACCAAATACTTACAAGCGTAAATGAGATACGAGAAGAATATCGTGAGCTGAGAAAATCAGTGGAGTTTAATTCCGGCAAGTTTGATGAAATAATTGCAAACATATCTAAACTGGAAAATGAACGTCGCGACCAACAAAAATACATTCAAACACTCGAAACCAAACTTAAAAATATGGAGAGAAGCTTAAAATGTTCGACTGTTGAGATACGAAACATCCCTAAGAGCAACAAAGAGACGACCACAGATCTGATAAGCACAGTGAAAAAAATAGGGAAAACTGTTAACATAGACATTGAAGCATCAGGGATCCGAGACATTTACCGAGTTAACACCAAATCTGAGAGTTATAAACCAATTATCGTCGAACTAACTAGTAAAATTGTAAAGGACAACATCATAACTGCCGTCAAAAAGTTCAACCACGAAAATAAAACTGGCAAATTAAACACTACCCACCTACAAATAAAAGGGCCGCAGACTCCGATATACGTAGCAGAAACCCTTACGGCAAATGCAAGAAAGCTTTTTTATTTATGCAGAGAATTTGCCAAAGAACACAAATACTCGTTCTGCTGGGTAACGCATGGAAGGATATTCCTAAGAAAAGCTGAAGGGCACAAGCAAATTCTAGTGGATAGTGAATCTGATCTCAATAACCTTAAAAAACAATGACTATTTACAGTAATTGTTAAACCTAGGTACTGCATGCAATGTTTTATTTATACGTCTTTTTTAGTTTTAACTTTTCTCTTTTTTTGTTTACCTTTTATTTTTTCTTTATTAACAGACTACCAACAGCGCCTGTACTTTCTAAACATTTACATTGCGGCAATAATACACTGCGGCACAAATCAATGCTCACACTTTCACTACACTCAAAACATAAACACACAATTGACACACACTATTTACAATCACATATACACATACAATGAAAAGTTTGAATTTATGCTTTTAATAGCCTCCAGTCCCTACTATCGAATGGAAACCACATCAATACTGATGCCAATGTTGCAAGCACATAACTTCAAATGGTCATATAGCTGGTACCTCAGGTTCTCTCGTAACAAAATTCGATAATTCCAACTTGATTATAATCGATGACCTTGACTCCACGGGTAGTGTTGACTGTACGCAGCTTACGG
Organism: Mythimna albipuncta; assembly: GCA_929112965.1. Taxonomy (NCBI): domain Eukaryota; kingdom Metazoa; phylum Arthropoda; class Insecta; order Lepidoptera; family Noctuidae; genus Mythimna; species Mythimna albipuncta. The sequence goes on along the minus strand of OV815979.1, from coordinate 16,142,738 downwards.
ATTCAGCTCAATGTTCTCTTGTTTTAAATAATGTCACGGGTTCGAATCCTTTTAGTATTCTATGTTTGAATATTCGCAGTATATACTGCAACTTTGATTTGCTGCTTTCCTTTTTAGCAACCATCGATACAACAGTAGATATCATAGTACTAACTGAATGTTGGACAAAAAAGGGAGTTCCACTTCCCAACCTAAATGACTATAACACGTACTATACTAAGAACACCTTGAACCAGAATGACGGTATAGTGGCATACGTTCGAACAGAAATCAGTGTTGTTGCTTCAGAGCCAAGCATGTTGGAGGGTAACTGTTTGCAATTAGATACGGCTCGGCATAGTATAATTTGCTCTTATCGGCCTCCTAGCTACAAAAATCCGCAACTCTACCTAACATCAATAGACGAGATTCTTAAGAGGACTCGTAACAGGGAAATTGTCTTTACTGGGGACATTAATATCAACACGTTGCCATGTGGCGTAAACAACAGTTATGCAAATGACTATTTGTGTATCATGGCATCGCATGGCCTACAACAGGGCATACTATACCCAACCAGAGTTAATACCTGCCTGGACCATTTTATGGTAAGATCGAAAGAACGATGGCAGACAATCGTCTTTCCAGAGCTTACAGACCATAGTCCTATACTATTGTGTATCAAGCACGCAGGTTTACCTAAAAGTAAGCCTGTGTATCTAAATACAAACCTAGACTATGATACCGCACATTTAAAGTTAAAAGAGGTGGACTGGTCTGAATTTTATAAGCTAGATGATGCCAACGTTGCCGCAGAATACTTAGTAAAGACGATCCAGAATATTATGAGTAATTGTACAAGTATCTCCTCCAAACCTAAAAGAAAAGCCCCACTGAAACCATGGATTACTGTGGGCGTTGTTCGATGTATCCGTAAAAGAGACAAGCTGCATCAAAAATCAAAGAAACAACCCGAAAACGAACAGCTGCACCAGATATATACTAACTACCGAAATTCATGCAATAAAATAATTAAATCACTGAAATCCCAATACTACCGTGCGGAACTAGAAATTAATAGCAAAAATCTCAAAAAAACCTGGAGTATCATAAAGGACATCTGCAATATGAAAAAAAGTAACGACACACCCAAAGAACTACTGCATATAGACAGCACACCAATTGAGTCACTGAATCAGGTTAACAAGTACTTTACTTCTATTGGTAGTGAGCTAGCTGATGCCACTCTCCGCAGGTTAAACAAAACCGAAGCCGAATTAGCTGCCACACCAGATACAAACACAGCGCCAACTAACATGTTTTTCACGCCAACAGACGCAACAGAAATTGGCAGCATCATTGCATCTCTGAAAATAAATAGTGCACCGGGTCCCGATAATATTTCTAGTAGGTTAATCAAGTTAGCTAAAGACGTACTGGCAGAACCTATTAGTTACCTTTGCAATCTAAGCTTGGGACTAGGCACTTTTCCCAAAATTTTTAAACAGGCTATAGTTTCACCTGTACACAAGGCTGATGATAAGCAACGACCTTCAAATTATAGGCCCATCTCGCTGCTCTCGTGTGTATCGAAGGTTCTAGAGAAGCTAGTAACAAAAAAACTCGTCAGCTACTTGGAAAAAAACAAGTTGTTAACCGAACGACAATTTGGATTTAGAAAGGGAATGTCCACAAATGATGCCCTTCTAAAGCTGACATCGATAATTACGAAGCATGTCGATGAAGGCGAGAAAGTAATTGGTGTTTTCCTCGACTTAAAAAAAGCATTCGATACTGTATCGATTCCTATACTTCTAACAAAACTATGCAGTATGGGTATAAGGGGACACGTCCTTCAGTGGTTCCAGGACTATCTGACGGGTAGGGAACAACGTGTCAGGGTAGGAAACCATTACAGTGATGCTGCAACTTGCACATTTGGCATTCCGCAAGGAAGTACGACTGGCCCGGCTCTCTTTTTGGCTTACATAAACAGTCTAGCAGAGATTGCTATTCCTAACGCGGAAATTATTATGTTTGCAGACGACACAGTCATCTTGTTTCATGGCCAAACATGGGAGCAGGTCCGGACGGTTACAGAAAGCGGTCTAGCGATTATCACAAAGTGGCTCGAAGACAACCTGTTGTCGCTGAATACATCCAAGACAAAATATTTATGTTTCACTAAGACTCCTGTTTCACGTCCGGACCCGAATTTTAATATAAAAATTCATGCTTTCCCGTGTAACCGGAATCCCCGCGGAAGTGATCAATGTGCCTGTGATGTTTTGACAAGATCAAATGTTATAAAATACTTGGGTGTTACAGTTGATGAAAATTTAAACTGGAATCACCATGTTTCGAGTCTAAGTGCCCGAATACGTAAACTAATTTATATATTTAAACAACTCAGAAATATTGCACCCACAAAGCTTCTGATATCAACATATAAAGCACTGGGCGAATGTGTACTTAATTACTGCATCTGCTCCTGGGGTGGCGCGTCCAAATCAATCATAATTGAACTGGAGCGTGCTCAGCGTGTGCTCCTCAAAGTTTTAATGTTCCTTCCATACCGACACCCCACAACAGATTTATACAACCTTACTGGTGTCCTCACAGTCCGTAAACTTTACGTAAGTCGAGTACTTCGTAGATTCCACCGCATCACAATTCCCCAGTTGTTGCCGACCACCAAGAGACGTTTTATATGTCCAGCACCTTCCGCGAAATCCACATTTGCAAGACGACACTACAACTCCACCGCACCGCGTTTATATAACAAACTGCCTATTAAAAATGCACAAAATTTAAACAACCATAATTTCGGGAAAATTGTACTAAACTGGCTCAGTACATTAGAGTACGAACAGATAGAAAATCTAGTCACCAGTAACCCAAACAAATGAAAGGACTGTACTTTGAAGACATTCAGACATCACCACACATACTCAAACACACCCTAATACCCTTACAAACACATACAAAACATACCATCATGACTATCACACCACAGCACAACAGGTTTACATGAGCAACTTTTTTTTTTTTTTTTTAATTATTGTTATTTTTATTTTATAATTATTATTCTTTTTTGTAATCAATAGCACGATCAATTTTTTATTATTGTTATTATTATTATTTTTTATACGTGTCTTATTTTATTATTATTATGTTTTTTTTTTTAAATCTTAATATATGAATTGGCGTTGTGTGTAAACAAAATTGTAAAATATATAGGAGGGCAACTGTCTCCTGAGATACAGGTTCACTACCTAGTTCAGGAGGCAGAGCATTTATGTAAATGTGACACTTGTTTGCAAATAAATGATTATTATTATTATTATTATTATTAATGGCGTAACAGTGCCCCCCTCTTAGTCATGCTCGTCCCGAGCATTATTAGATCCGTGATACGGCGCCAATCTATCCACATGGACGACCTTGGGTTTCCCTCTCAACCCTTTCTTGATGCGGTAGGTCACGTCATTAATCCTCTTTAACACGGTGTAAGGTCCCTCCCATCGAGCTTGGAGTTTCGGTGACTTCCCTTTTCGTCGAAGCGGGTTGTGGAGCCAAACCAGTGTGCCTTCCTCAAATCCCTTGGCATTGGCATTACGGTCGTATCTAGTTTTCATTTTTACGCTGGTGTTCATGCTATTCTCACGAACTCGTTTATGCACTTCGTCCAATTGATCTTGAAGGTCACTTACGTAATCTGTAACTGGCTTAGTCTTGTCAGGTGGCACGCCAGTTATGGCATCGACCGGGAGTCTCATCTCCCTGCCGAAATTCACTCTTGCTGGGGTATGTCCCGTGCTATCATGCACTGCCGATCGGTAAGACATCAGAAATAGTGGAATATACCGGTCCCAGTCCTTCTGATGGTCGTCGACCACCTTAGCCAGGTGATTCTCCAGGGTTTGGTTAAACCTTTCCACCATTCCGTCCGACTGAGGATGCGCAGGTGTTGTGCGTGTCTTGTAAATTCCCAGAAGAGCACACATTTCCTGGAACAGCGCAGATTCGAAGTTACGGCCTTGATCGGAATGGATTTCCAAAGGTGCGCCATACCGACATACTACTTCTTCGACCACCTTCTTCGCCACTGTCGTCGCTTCCTGATTAGGTATGGCGAAGACTTCGGGCCACTTTGTGAAATAGTCCTGGATCACCACTATGTACTTGTTTCCGTCATTTGTAACTGGAAAAGGTCCAGCGACGTCGATAGCGATGCGTTCCCATGGGGCTCCCACATTGTACAGCTGAAGCCTGCCCCTGCTCCTAGTCTGTGGTCCTTTCACAGATGCGCACGCTGTACATTTCCGACACCATTGCTCTATGTCATCTCTACAATTGAGCCAGTAATACCGCTGTCTCACTTTCAGTAGAGTTTTCTTGATGCCCAGGTGTCCTCCAGAAGCACCATCGTGTATTTCCTGTAGCAGGGGGACTACTTCACATCGGGGTACTATCACTTGTGTGGTCACCTCCTTGCCATCGTTCGATTCCCATTTCTGCTACCTCATTTTCCTTAGCCCAGGGTATGCGACGCGGTCTTTGTTTAATTGGTCTAGCATCACCTGTATCTATCTCATGCTTGACGAGACCTGTTCTCCCGCAGTCTTTTCCCGTTGCAAAGATATCTCGAAACCGCAGCAGAAATTCCCTGGCTTGCTGTAGTTCCGAAGTCGATAAATTGCTCTTAGAATTTTCCAGAAGTTGCTGGATGTGATCAGTTTCGACTTTGGTCATGTCTTGCTTTGCTGGAGATTTATTGATTTGACGGAGATACTGAACTTCTTCACATCTCCCAACAACACTGTTTTTCTTCAGTTGGACCTCTTCTTTCCCAAGGTTCACAATCCTGACCTTGGATTTCCCTGTCGTCATAACTAATGTCCTCGCGGTGATGAGCTCCGGGTGCCGGCCAGTATCCTCTACCATTACACATCTTCGTTGCCTGATTTTCTTGGGGAATTTTACTTCAACTAAAGTTTCTGTTCTCGGAGCCAGTGTGGTATTCTTTAAACAATAGAGGTTGCATGACTTAATTCCTCGCAGGAAGACTTCTTGATCTGGGAATTTCAATACTCCCCTGTCGATATCTAAAATACATCGGTTATTCCGCAAGAAGTCGAGGCCCAGTATGCAATCGTCGGTAATATTCGCAATTAACGCATGATGGATATACACTTGATCACCGATTTTGAACTCAATTTCTGTATCACCGAGGACGGAGACTGGCTGGCCGGTTGCTGTCTGAAGTCGGCAGGATGGAGACTCTCTTTGCCACAAGATGGTGCGTTTCAGCAACTCAGGTCTTATAACAGTCCGTGACGCCCCCGTGTCAACGGTGAAATTGCAAGCACGATTATTCAGCGTCCCTTCGATGATCAAACTATTTCCGTTCTGAACTTGATTGATGGTGATGGTTGGGGCCTTCAGTTGACCAGCCAGCACCCGCCCCGCGGCCCTGGCGACATTTAGTTTAACGACTCCTCGTTAACTTGAGTTCCGGAGTCCACACTCCCCCTCTTCCTCTTGGGGCAATCAGTACGAATATGCCCTTTTTCTCCGCACCCGTAACACGTCGGAATATAGCGGGACTTTGCCGAAGAAGCAGCTACCACTTCTCGTTGACGTGTTTGCACTGACGGCGAGACCACCACTTCCCGAACTCTGTGCGTGCGTGAGTCTTGTCGTACGGCTTCCACTTCCAAAGCGTGAGCCATCGCACTCTTTAGAGTTTGGTGGTGCCCAAGTCGCACTGTAGCCCTGACTTCAGTATCCCGTAGACCGTCGATGAATGCTTGCACCAGATTTACTTCCACCGTCTCTGGTGTCATTGACATGTACGCACGCCGGACTAGCCGTTCAACCTCGACTCCCCATTGCTGGAGGCTCTCGTTCGGCCTCTGCGTTCTCTCGCGTAACTGCGCGCGGAAAACGTGCTCGAGGTGCTTGTTTCCATAACGAGTGTCCAGTCCCTCCATGAGACGCTCCAATGTCCTGCCGTCCGCAGGGAGGTTCTCTAGGACCAGCAGGGCGTCCCCTCGTAGAGCCAAAGTTAATGCCGCAAAAGACTGCTTATCATCCCAGCGGTTCGTTTCGACCAATGTCTCAAATTGGTATTTAAATGCCGTCCAGGAAGACGTGCCATCAAAACGCGGCACATCAAATTTTGCCGCGGATGCACAGGGAGTGTGCGATGGTGAGCCGACAACAACGGGTTCGCGTGCTTCGAGCTTGACGATTTTTTTGTTGATGTCCAGCAGGCGATCTTCGTGGCCATCAATTCTTGTTTCGAGGCTATCAGCTCGGGCGGAAACCTCTTTGACCTCCAAGGTGAGATTCTTTACCTTCTCACCCAACGTGACAAGGCCGTGGTCGATTTTATCGAGGATCAGGTTCTGCTTAGCCTCCTGATCGCGGCGAGCGGCTTCCTGTTCGCGACGAGCGGCTTCCTGTTCGCGGCGAGCTTCTTCCTGGTTCGCTGCGATTAGGTCCTGAAGCTTACGCTGGTTGGCCTCCTGTTCGCGGCGAGCTTCTTCTTGGTTCGCTGCGATTAGGTCCTGAAGCTTGCGCTGGTTGGCCTCTTGTTCGCGGCGAGCAGCTTCCATACTAGCTTGCATGGCGGCCAACACCGCAGCGAGGTTCAATTCCGAGGATGGTCCTGTTGGCGCCTCAGCAGCTTCTGTTGCTACCATACCAGCCTGATCTTCCTCCTCCATACGATGACGCGCAGCATCCATCTCCATTTGCCTTCTTGTTCGTGGTCGCTGTTCGTCGTCTCTCGGTGTTAGTGGCATTTCACTTCTGACACCAGTTGTTACGTACGTGGGTAATCAAATGCCGATTTACTGACGAGAGAACTTTATTTACCACAAACAATAACAAATTAGTCCAGTCAACAATAATCCGAATCGCAATTAACACTAGAGTACCGTTACACTATCGCTTTAGTCGTTGATAAAAATCACTTCGAGTACTAGGGTAGTTCGCTCTTGATCGCAGTCGAAATCACAACTGACTCGCTTCCGGCCGGGGGCCCGTATTTATATGCGGAGCCAAGAAAATTCTAGATACCGACGTCCCCGGATCTATCCAGAATTCCAGAACAATTGAATCGCTTCTCGAAGTCATAAATCATTTTTATTGCTCGTAATAATAAGAGTCACGTTCATGCGAATTTCGACTCTATTGTTAACGTCGGAGAGTACAATTTCCCTTACGGTTAGATGATACCTATTACTACATGTACCTTGGTAGGTAGGTACCTTGTGGATGTTTCGAGATTTTTCTAAGTGTGACTACGCACAACTATTCTAGATCTTTCGAACAGCAATGCGTTTTAATTATTACATGCCACTCGTTATTTTCTCGGAGATATGGCGTGTTCACGTTTAATGGCGTAACAATATTATTTGGAATAATATATTTTATATCTTCATCTTTCCTATTTTTCATCAGTTATAAAAACTGCAAACTATACAGGTGATTTTTAAAATAGGCATTTAAACTGCAGACTGCAGCTTTTATAGCTACTTTAAATATTACTCAAACATTTTTTTTTGTAGTAGTGTAGGGTGATTTTTAAATAATTATAACATTAGTACACCACTTCGCGTATTTTTTTTTAATTAGCCATAGAAGCTGCACCCCATACAGTGTTATGTTTAAAGTAGGTTTAGAAGCTGTTCTCAATACAGGTTGAGTTTTAAAGGACAAGCTACAAACCAAGCAATGTGATGTCATGTGCTTGGAAGCTGCAAATAACGTAGAATAATTCATAGAGTAGCCCTAGAAGTTGCACACTTTACATGGCGATATTTATAACCGAAATTAGAACTGCACACTGTAAAGGTGAGGCCAAACGAGCGTAATTTTGTGAGCCGTGAGTCGCAGAATTTCGGTCGCGTAATTTCTACTGCCGCACACAACTCATTTTGCGTCGCCGTGTGAATGAAACAGGACTTTTTTTATGAAACCGAATGCAGCAGAAATTAAGCGACCGAAATTCTGCGACTCAAGAAGCAAGAAGACTCACAAAATTACGCTGGTTTGGTCTCACCCTAAAAGATGAGTTATAGAATAGGCATATAAGCTGCGATCATTTCTTGTTGTGAAGATTAGGAACAGTTTTCTTAGCCCGTATGTTCTTTTTTTAATTGATACTAGTTTTACTGCTTACTATCTGGTGGAATTGCACTGGTTTAGTGCAATCCCACCTGATAGTAAGCAGTGATGCAATCGGTGATGGTGAGGTTTACTTACTTTTAATTTTCACTTTTAAACCTAGTTAAACTACTGCGAGTTTAACTAGGATTAAAAGTAAGTAAAAATAAGTCATTATTTTGTTACAGGGGAAAAGTTGTATAGCTGTGAGATTTGTTTTAAGACATTCGTGCAGAGCGCTCAGCTGTCTATACACATGAAGAGACATAAAGGAGACAAGCCTTACTTGTGTCAAGTTTGTGGGAAGGGTAAGCTACTTATTGACTATTTTTGCCCACGGCGTCGCCCGTGTACATAAAATATGCCAGCCATGTCACTCGGGAATAAAGCAGCTTTCTATCGGTGAAAAAATTTTAGCAATCGGACCAGTACTTTCAGAGATTACCTCCTAAAAACAAAAAAAAACTTTATCTCTTTAACATTACTAGCTTTTGACCACGGCGTCGCTCGCGTACATAAAATATAACCTATGTCCCTCGGAAATAAAGCAGCTTTCTATCGGTGGAAAATTTTAGCAATCTGACCAGTAAGTACTTTCAGAGATTACCTACTAAAACAAAAAAAAAGAAACAAACCTTACCTCTTTACTTAACAATATATGTACACACAATAATAAAAAGAACAGAAGAAGGAAACAGAAGAGTAGATGCTTATTTCTTATGAAATCTCTTCCAGCATACCTGCGAAAGGAGAATTGGAGAAAAAAGAGATTATTATTATTATTTAGTAGGACACGATAGCAGCTATTAGCTGATGCGTGTGTTTTATATAGTTTGGAGATGTTTAGTCTGTCCAACCGATATTTTAAGCAGTTCAATGTGGGAGCTTCCACAACACTTTTCGGGAGCCTGTGCCATGATGTTACAAGTCGGTTTGGTAGACATTGTTAAAAGCATTTAAAAATATTCCATATCGGGGTAAACGTATAAAACGTATGCGCAGCGCAGACGTGTGTTGCGCGTCTGCGCGGCTTATACGTCTATCGAACGCCTGTGCTGGACAAACGCTAGTGTGAAGGCGCTCTTATACAGTCTGGCCAAACACTTGAATGATGCCAGCTGTGGCGTAGTTACCCCTATATAAAATATTTTATATGCTTTTTACGAGACTGGATAGGTTGACAAGCCCCGATAGAAAATGAGCTCGTTTAATGCAATATTTGGAGTAGGATAGGATAATTTTTTATTGTGATCTTATGTAGACAATTTTAGGACAAGCGGAGCGAGCTATAATATTGGAACGTTATCAATTATAGTCATTAGGTAAATAATAATTAACTACAGGCTTTTTATCGCTGTACTGTAAGCAAATAGTCAGGCTCTTTTAACAGCGTACCACGGACTGGTTGCGTCTATTTCGCGCTACGGGATTGTTTTCTGGGGACAGTCTACTGATAGGGAGCTGGTATTTAGGATGCAAAGGCGATGCATCAGGTCAATGTGCGGTCTTAAGACAACTGATAGCTGTGTCCCCTATTTTAAATCTTTAAAAATTTTAACTTTTCCTTGTTTATATATATTGGAAACAGCTTTGTTTGTAAAATGTAACCTTAATCTGTTTAAAAAAATTTCAGAGGTCAAGAAAAATCCAATGCGGAGTCAATACATTAATCAATTGTGTCAAGTAAAATGTAAAACCGCACTAATGCAAAAAAGTTTTTTTGGTATTGCCCCACGTATATATAATAAAGTTCCTAACTCTATTAAAAATATGACAACAATTGAATTTAAAAGGGCGCTAAAAGAATTTTTAATTATGAAAACTTATTACACGATTGACGATTTTCTTAATGACGATTCACTAATTGATTGACATACGCCTACTCTGTTTGACATACTCCTACTTTGTTTGACATACAGCTACTCTGTTTGACATTATTATTTTGATCCTGTTTGACTTACTTTTTATTTCTGTTTGACATGTAGTCTTATTTTGCTTTTTTTTAAATCTTATGACCTTTATTAAGCTGACATTTTGAACATAATTATATAATATTTTTTTTACCCCACCTGCTCGATAATGTCGTTTTACACGTCATACAAACCTCACTTAAAGCAAGTCATTATATGCCTAGGGAGATAATGCAGTATGGCCGATCCCTAGGGAATAATGAGATTTGAATTTGGAGCATCAAGAATCGGCAACATTGTGAATTAAAATGTAGGCGCATCGAACAAGTTGACTCGAAATTCAAACCAAAGAGTATGTAATCACTATGATTCAAACTGACCACTAACAAAAAAAAAGAAAATAGAATATAGTGCGTACCTACTGACGACACGGGAGCATTATAGAAAATTGATACTGTAGAATCTTGGAGTAGTGAATTTTGTTTGTTTGATGAACTTGTAAATATAATACTTATATTTCTCTAATACATGATTTGGTCGACAAAATTTTCTTTTAATTATCTCACAGATGGTGTAAAAAGTAGAGTATGCAACACGGGGATAAAGCTGTCTTTGTCTTGGGCGGCTTAAATTCCTCACTTCACTCAGGTTTCTTTATTAACTCCCTCCAATGCTCGGGAGTTAATTTTATAAATCAAAATTAAAATCAACAACCTTCGTTTCGTTCGGAATTCAACATGCCGCCCGCGACTTAAAGACACTGCTTTATCCCCTAGTCACATAAACTACTATTTCATTTTTAAATTGCAACGAAATTAAAAAACAAATGTAAAAATTTGCATGCCAATGTGATGGCAAAATATAGAGGACTCTGTTATAAAAAACACCTGTGTACTATACCCATGTTTGCAAATAAAATAAATTATTATTATTATTATTATTATCGAGAAGAGAATTTAAGATTGTGGATTACATGTTACGAATTATTGCTCACTTTGGGGCTTTTGTAGCCCGGGGGCCCCCTATGGTGCTGATGCGGTGGTAGCTACGCCCCTGGATGCCAGTATCTTCTATATATATAAATATTTTTCATTTATCTTCTCGTCTACAGGTTTCCCAATCAAAGCAGAGTTGAAAATTCATCAACGGACCCACAACGGTGAAAAGCCTTATTCTTGTCACCTCTGCACCAAGACGTTTGCCACCTCAGGAAACTTGTCCATACATGTCAGGATACATAATAAAGAAGTCAGGTGAGTACCCTTGCTTTTTTGTTTTCGGATATTTTTATGCTTATGAGAAGGTGCTTCTAAAGCACATGACCAATTCGGCGAAATACGTCCACTGCTGGAAACAGGTCTCCCCTAAGTGTCGCCACAACGAAATTGCGTCTCGCATCCATCGCAGACTCCACTCCAGAATATTTTGGCTCCATCGGCCATCTGTTCTACGAGCAAAGTGCCCTGCCCATTGTCACTTAAAAATGGCGATTCTTCGAGCTATGTCGGTGACCTTGGTTCTCCTGCGGATATCTTCATTTTTATGATAACGCTAGGAAACTCCGAGCACAGCCCTTTCCATTGCCCTTTGGGTGACTTTAAACCTTCGGATGAGGCTCACTGTCCTATGTCATCACTACCAAAATCCAAATCCAAAGCACTGCTTCTGAATATTATTTGGATTCAACTATACTGTCATAAAATTTATATCATTAAATTTATCTCTTTGAATGTCGTAATTAGAGACACAATAGAAAGACAATTACCTTGTGTCGGACAGTGTAACTTAAGACATTCGAAAGGTTAAATTCAATAATGATTCTCCCGACGGGGTTTTGAGCATGATGGCCAACCTCAAAGGAGATGAGCCAAGTACAAAGGAGATATTATAGTGTGCGCATACGCAGGTGACGTGCACTCTCTGTTCTTTTAGTCTCATAGTTCGATGGGAGAAAGGGGAGGCTTTACCCAGCTGTGGGACATAATAGGCTACACAAAAAAGTTCTTCATCAAATCATAATCAGCCTTTTAATGTTCTCGCGAGTTCAATGCGGGTTGATGAATGTCACATGTCTTCGAATTTTTGTTTCTAGGATATGCCGACTTCCTTACGATGTTTTTCTTCACCGTTTTGAGAGCACTGGTGATAAAATCAATTACACAAAGTAATCTGGCTAGGTGGGTTTGAACCCGCGAACTACAACTCGTAAATCGCGGCTGTTACCACTAGGCCACCACTGCCGCCAGCAGTGGGACACTATATAGGCTACAAGAAAAAAGTACTTCTATACGATATTCTAGATAATTTCTCTTATTTCATGACTGGCCTGTTGGTCTAGTAGTTAGTGACCCTGACTGCTATGCCGGAGGTCGTGGGTTCGATTCCCACCCAGGACAAATGTTTGTGTGATGAGCATAATCATTTGTTCTGTGTCTGGGTGTAATTTATCTATAATATGTATGTATTTAGAAATATATAAGTATGTTTATCAGTTGTCTGGTACCCATAACACAAGCTCTGCTTAGCTTGGGACTAGATGGCGTTGTGTGATAGTTGTGGAAATATTATTATTATTCTCTTTATTCAATTTTTTTTACATATAAAATTACATTTTTAAATATTTTTTAAAGAAATTATACAAAAGAAAAAAAAACATTTAAAAATATAAAAATATAGTTATCCACCGGTGTCGGGAGCAGGGTCCAAGCTACCGGTGGTTAGGGCTGCAGAGACAGGAACCTCCTCACAATGCGAGCCGTATCGAGGAGTACTGCCTTCTGTATCAGGCCCTTGATCCACCCGTGCAACGATAGCTTCGACAGATGGTCGTCGAAGCTTTTGGCTATAAGGCCATTAGCGGTCACAACAATCGGCACAATGACAGCCGAGTCCACGTTCCACATGTCGACAACCTCGTGTGCTAAGTCAAGATATTTTATTTGTTTTTCTTTCTCTTTATTATTATTATTTCCTTTACTATCCATTTTAACATATTTATTACATTTTTAAATATTCCTTAAAAATATATTAAAAAAAAACATTTAAAAATATAAAAAATAGTGTCCCACCGGTATCGGGAATAGGGTCCAAGCTACCGGCGGTCAGGGCTCCAGAGAAAGAAACCTCCTGACTATACGAGCCGTGTCCAGAAGTACCGCTTTCTGAATCAAGCCCTTGATCCAGTCGCCTAACGAGAGCCTCCTGAGGTGTTGGTTGAGGCTCTTGGCTATTAAGCCATTGGCCGAAACGACTATCGGTACAATAATCGCTGAATCCACTTCCCACATGTCGACAACCTCGCGAGCCAAGTCAATATACTTGATTTGTTTATCTTTCTCGGCTTTCGCGAGGTTCTCGTCATGCGGAACGGATATGTCAACAATCATTGCACGCCTCTCGCTTCGGTCCACCACCACTATATCAGGCTTATTGGCTACAATAGTCCTGTCAGTGATGATGGACCGATCCCAGTACAACGTGATATCGCCATTATCGAGAACTGGGTCGGGCACATACCTATAGTATGGCACCTCCGATTCCACAAGAGAGTATTTCAGAGCAAGTTGCTGATGGATAATCCTGGCTACAAGGTTGTGTCTATGCAAGTATTCTCCGTTAGCTAGACGAGAACAACCAGAGATAATGTGGCGGATTGATTCACCCGGTCGGTGACATGCCCGACAGATGTCAACCGTGCCGTCCTTCACAATAAATCTCCGATAGTTATTCGTCATGATAACTTCGTCCATAATTGCACATACAAAACCTTCGGTTTCCCCAAAGAGGTCACCGACACGCAACCAGGCTACGGACGCCAGTTGGTCTACATCGGGCCCATGAAGGGCCCGGAAAAAGCGTCCGTGAAGTTCCTTACTCTGCCATACTTCCCTGCGTACGTTAGTGTCAAGCACTACAGGTTTACGCCAGTTCTCGGTAGCTAAGGAGAGCGGGGTGAGTCCCTTGTCCACTGCTACTACATCACGATGCATACCCCCGTCGGCAGCAAGGAAGTATTCCCTGAGACTGCATATCTCGCGATTGTGTAGGGTTTTAGCATTTAAAAAGCCTCGACCCCCACACTTCCGCGGGACATACAGTCTCATTACCGACGACCGAGGGTGATGCATTCGATATGCAGTCAGCAGTGTACGAACCTTCCTATCCAGGGCGTCAAGTTCCGTTTGAGATTATTATTATTATTATTATTTACAGATACAACTGTAAGGAATGTCAGCGCGGGTTCATAACCTGTAGTGCCTACAACGTCCACCTAAAGCGTCACAAAGGACAACGAGACTACCACTGTGAATGTGGCAAGACATTCTACACGTCATCAGCATTAAAACAACACAGGGTAGTTCACACAGGGGAAAAGAAATATCAATGCAAAATTTGCGACAGAAAATTTACACAAACTAGTCACTTAAGCCGCCATTTTAAAAGAGACCACGCTAAACCTAACGCGCCTGTGCCTTCTTCTGATCATTATAAAGTGGTGTTGCCAGAAAATAAAAATGTTTTTAATCTGTTAGATAATACTGTACAGAAAATTGGACAGAATATGAATGGTGATGTCAAATGTGAAGGGTCGTAGCGAAAGTCTGTAATTTGGAGATTTTTTATTTTATTTTGATTTTAAAGTGAAACTACCTCAATTTTGACAGTTATCGGTTTTAAGGTTTTAAGAAATTGTCAAGAGATATTTTAAAACAACAACAAGGCAGCTATTTGGAAGAAAATCAAGCATCTAATCATTAACTTTATATTTTTTAGATTAATTTAGATATTATATTTATTAACAGTCTGTATTATCTTAGATCTGAGAAGATTAGATTCTCATCACGAAAAAAAAAACTGTGACTTAAAAAGTTTGTATGATTTCGTTAAAGTTTTTTCTTTAAAAGAAATCGCGTAGACACCTCTCAACTAAATCAACAGTCTGTATGTATGGCATGTCTCTGTTAGATTGGTACGAATTTTATCAAATAAAAATCTCATTAATCACATAATTAATTTTACTGCTTATCAAATTACTACTTCAATAGTTATGACGCTAGTATTATATTTATTGATTTATTTAAACTTCATGTACAGTAGTGGTACATACTACATAGGCGGTCTTAATGCAACAAGGCATTCCCTTCCAGTCAACCTAAAAAAAATCAGTCATATTGTAAATTGACTGTATTTTATTACAAAATTTCTGAAATAAAGGGTATTTTAAACTGCTGTCTTATTAGCATAGAAAAGACGCTTTGTGGCGTGTATGTGACGTCACGCCAGCGAGAGGATGTCAAATCGTGAAATTCTTGTGGCGTTATTTATTTATAGCCCCTTAGACGTGTTTCTCAGGGTAAAACAATAGGCTATAATCATTTCTGTATGATCACAAATGACTATTTGACAAGTTTGACACTTCGCGCCAAAGCTCCTCTTTCTGTCCGTGGCCAGAATAAAATTTCGCAACATGCAATCTTTTTAAAGAAGTAGACTCCAAGTACAATACTAACAAACGGAGAGTATGAAACGTAATATTTAATATTTCGTCACAAATTAATATTTATTCATCTATGTGAAATCTGTGTGTTATTTATTTATACTTTTTTAGTGTTTGTTTTATTTATTGCATATTTATTGACATAAGGTAGGAAACGGTAAATATAATTTGAAAGCTGGTTTGTATATCCCCTCAAACGTAACGCCAACTCATTGTACCTATACCTTTTCTTCCTGCCCTTATCCCATATTAAATAGGGTCGGCTAAACACGTTTTTTTCTTCCATTCTGTTCTGTCACCCGTCAAACTATCACTAACGCCTTTTTCTTTCATATCACTGGCATGTTTACCTATTATAAGTATATATATCGAGCTTATTATTTATTTCATACCCTTGGTTGACGTACGGTGATTCTGTATTTGTTCATATTGTAGAATCTATTATTGTAACAATACGTAATCTGGAGATTTGAAGAAAGAAGCGATGGGTGCACACATGATTTACCTATGATAGGCCAAACAAGCACAGATCAAGAGTATTCTTTCGTTGGTCTCATCATCATCATCATGTTCAAGTTCTAAGTTCGTTTTGTCTAAATTCACATTAATACTCGAAGATTCGTGGTCCCAGCTGGGCGCCACTAACCAAAAATTTGGCGCCCAACTGGGACCAGTCTTTCTATGACAATCCAATGCCATGAGTTCATTGTGAGGGAGAGACAGAGATATACAGGGCAAATAGCACTATCCCTTTTTAAAATTTAATCGTGATGGCAATGAAAAGTTATATTAGTGGGAATGAGAGTGCATTTTAACACCATCATACGCCGTGTGTCAATCAAACTTAGCATAAGTTACCATTATAATTAATATGGATATTGTGTTGTAAATCTGTTGTACAATTGGAAAGAAAAATAAAATAATGTTTTGTGATAATAAAGTGTGTACAATAATATACATTTGAATACAAAATATGTGGTTTTTTTTAAGGTAAAATTTCCAATTTGGAGTTTGCGCAAAAACTTGTAATTGCTAAAGTAAAACTACAGAGTTATTTAGGGTTTACTAGTCTCAAAGTTTTGCGCAGTGATGTTGAAAATTTCTATACCTCGTCTCAAACGAGGTCGACTTATTCAGGAGAGCTTAAACCAATGAAGAAGAATTAAGGAGCGAGGTCAAAAATATAAAATAAAAAACGGTGACTGGTTCACTTATATTATACGTTTTAGATTTTAGTTGTTTATATACCTTTTTCTATTTCTATAAATATGATACCTAAATGCCTACCGCAAGGGCAAGTTCAAGGAGACCTGGAAGAATTGGGGGCCCTTTGTCCAGCTGTGGGATAGTGTAGGGTAAATACAAAAAATATATACAGGGAGGATCCACCTCCGAACCAGTGTCTCACACGCTTATTTTTGTAAAAGTCGCTAACCACTGTATAAACTAATTATAATGGTGTCATTTTTCATAAATAAGGCCCGAGCTGTCTAGGTCAATTAACAGTAAGTAAACAGATCACAAAAAATAATACAGCTTCATTAAAGTATTAGTTTTTTTTTTTTTGTTTATTGCATTAGGAGTTGTATGAATTCAATGACAAGTATCTAAAAGAGCCTAGATGAACTTTTTAGAAATGTTTATGATTAGATATCCAACGATGCCTTTAATGACAGACGATAAGCATTGCTGCACAGTAATACTGACATTCTTTTGGGCACATTACCATTACCAATCGAAAGTGATGCAGAATAGTTTCTCGACCTGCTAGGATATTAATTGTGTTTAGTGTTCTCGACGCGTGACCCCATGTTTAAGATTCTTTTTAGTAGGTACATTATAATTAGGTTTTATATTACATTTTGTTTTATTTTATATATGTTTAGGTAATTATAGTTAGTTCAGTGTATTTTTAAATACATATGTAAATATTAAAGCATAATTATGTAAATAGTTATGTTTTTGTAAATAACATGGTCACAAACAAACTTTTTATCCAGGAATCTGTCTGGAAATGTTTTATAGCTTTTTTGTTTTAAGGCCTGGCAACCCTACTTTAAAGTGTTGTTTTATCATTTTATACTCTATCTCTGAGGAAGAAGAACTAGATTTTGATGACAGAAACGAGAAATAACATAAAAGCCGCCATTGTGAAGGTCGCTTTCATACGTTTTGATTTTGCTCTTATTTAAAACTACTAGAAACAAATTGGTTTTTGAATATCAAAATACTGCGGTATTATAAGTGTTTATCTATTAATAGGGTGTGAAATGATAATTTTACTACATCAAAAGTGTGCACGTATCCAACTCGATAATTCTTGAATTTTAAATAGAAATATACATGTTTCGTTATCTGTCAATCTGTTTGAGTATGAATGATATAAACTATACGCATTTGAAGTGTTGAGTTGTTGATTGTAGACTTTGCATTTATGTTCTAATTTTTTTATTTTCAACCTGTTTTAAGTTAGTTACACTAATGTTTTTGACTCCACCGTAGTTTTAGGATGACAATGGAAAGGAGGATAAAGTTAAAAGCACTAAACAGTCACATAACTTGCAAAATATGTCGCGGCTACTTTATCGACGCGACCACGGTCACTGAGTGTCTTCATACGTGTAAGTATCGATATATATTCTTGTTTACTAATCAATTAAATGTGAACTCTAACATAAACCTTTTACAACACATCTTACATAAAAACCTTTCATACCTTTCATAAAAAGTGTTTTATCAAAGTGTCATGGCAATCAAAATCATTACTTACCAATCGATATTTCCCGCTATAATTTTTTTTTTCTAATTCTAATCTTGACAAAATAACTTACTCAGCCTACCTGGTCTGAATACTTATGAAAGAAAAACTACCTAATATAACCTCTTTTTTGTGTTTTTTTTTTCTTTTCAGTCTGTAAAAGCTGCTTGGTGAAACATTTGGAGGAGAACAACACATGTCCAACATGCGACATAGTGATACACCAGTCCCACCCGTTACAGTATATCAGCTTCGACCGGACCATGCAGGACATAGTGTATAAGTTAGTGCCAGATTTGCAGGACAGTAAGTATCTTATTTGCGTTGTATCGTTACAAGGAAAGTCACTTTTAATTGGATTGTTTGCTGTGTAAGTGGAAGGTCTTGAAGTGATTGCATTTATAGGAAAAACTGGGAAGATATTTATATTTTTTACAGACAGATCATTATGTAGTGCTATCAAAGACTTACAATAGAATAGCATAGTAAACAGTAATATCAGGGTTTGTCAACTCATGGGTAGGTAGTAGTCACCAAGTTGGTTTAATTGGTGATCACGAAGTATACTGAAATGTGCTTTCTATATAATCTTCTTCTTCTTCCTGCCCTTATCCCATATTACTTGGGGTCGGCGCAACACGTTTTCTTCTTCCATTCTGTCCTGTCACCCGTCAAACTATCACTAATTCCCTTTTCTTTCATATCACTTTTCACACAATCCATCCATCTTTTTTTCGGCCTTCCTCTCCCTCTCCATCCATCTACATGTATACTCAGAACTCTCTTAGTTATATGCGCTTCATCCCTCCTCTTCACATGACCATACCAAGACAACCGATTACCTTTCAACTTTTCAGTCACTGGCGTCACTTTCAAACTTCCTCTAATATACTCATTTCTCACTTTATCCATTCTCGTCACACCACACATCCATCTCAACATTCTCATCTCCGCTACATGCAATCTTTTTTCATCCTTCTTTTTCACAGCCCAACATTCTGATCCATACAGTATGACAGGTCTTATGACGGACTTGTAAATTTTACCCTTCAACTTGAGGGGCATCCGTGGGTCACAAGTTGTTCCCGTGACCTGTCGCCATTTCATCCATCCTGCGTTGATCCGACGTGTTACATCTCGGTCTACCTCACCATCCTCTTGGACGAGTGACCCGAGGTACCGAAAGTCGGAACAGATTGGTATGGGCGTTCCGGCGAGAGCTAAAGGCACAGGGTTGGAGAGACCGCCGAAATCGCAGAACAAGTACTCCGTTTTGGTTCTACTTACTTTCAGGCCAACACTTTCCAGTCTGTGCCACCACACCTCCAATCTGTTTTGAACCTCTAGGCCACTCTCGGCAACCAACACAATGTCGTCGGCAAACAGCATACACCAGGGAGCCTCTTCCTGAATGTCCGACGTCAGAGCGTCCATTATCATCAGGAAGAGGTAAGGGCTGAGAGCCGATCCCTGATGTAAGCCGACAGCCACATTGAAATTTCCAGTGGTGCCCACTGTGGACCGGACTTGCGTACTACATCGACTGTACATCGCTCGGATCAACTGCACATACTTCCCAGGCACACCTTTTTCCTTAAGGGCCCACCACAGAACCTCTCGAGGTACTCGGTCGTATGCCTTTTCGAGGTCAACGAATACCATGTGCAAGTTTTTATGCGCACCTCTGTATTTCTCGCACAGCTGGCGTATAGCAAAAATGGCATCCGTCGTACCCCGACCAGGCATAAAACCGAATTGGTTCTGTGAAATGTCACTCTCTTCTCTCAGTCGCCTTTCAATAACTTTCTTCCAGGCTTTCATAGTATGTGACATTAGCTTTATTCCTCTATAGTTGTTGCACTCAAGCACATCACCTTTGTTTTTAAAAATGGGCACCAAAGAACTGCTGCACCACTCATCAGGTATGGCTTCTTCCCGCAACAACTTATTGAAGAATAAAGCTAACCACGTCCATCCATCCACTCGCAATAACTTCCACACTTCAACGGGTATTCCATCTGGACCCATGGCTTTACCATTTTTCATTCCATTCACTGCTATTCTGACTTCATCCATACTAACCATTCTCACTAACCCTACATTCACTGGTTTACTTTCTAAGATTCCACTCCAATTATTTTCCTCATTCATCAGTCTTTCAAAATAGTCCTTCCACCTCTCTTTGATTTTTTCGTCATCCGACAGGACCACTCCAGCTTCATTCCTTACACATCTTACCTGACAAACATCCCTCGTCTTTCTCTCTCTTGTTTTAGCTAGCCGGTACAGCTCTTTTTGACCTGCAGGACTGTCCAGTGTGTTGTACAGTTTGTCCTGGGCCATTGATTTTGCTAATGCCACGGCTTTCTTAGCTTTTTTCTTCAAAACTTCATACTCCCTCTTTTTTTCCGCTTTCAAACTACCGTTTTCTACTTCTACGTGCTGCCATTCCTTGAATTTTCTTTTCTTTTCTTTCAACACATTCTGAATTTCTATCGACCACCACCATGTATCCCTATCTATTGTGCCTTTTCCTCTCGTCTCTCCCAAAATATCTTTCGCTGCGTGCCTGATACACTCCGCCAACTCATTCCAGCTTTCATTTATACTTCGACCATTCATGTCTCCCATCTCTATCATTTTGTCTACCACTCGCTCTCTGAACTTGTTCGCACAATCATTCTTCTCTAGCATATGCCATTTTATTTTGGGGGGAGGACGCTCTTTGCTTTTGTTGCATTTTATTTTGACAACTAATTCCATTACCAGGAGTCGATGTTGTGAGACTAGGTCTTCTCCTGGTAGTACCTTGCAGTCTTTGACGTGCTTTATATTGTTGCGCCTAACTAAAAAGTAATCTATTTGCGTCTTGTGGTGGCCGCTTTTGTAAGTGATCAGGTGTTTCTCACTTTTTTTAAACCAAGTATTGGCTATTGCAAGGTCAAAGGCGGTAGCGGATTGCAACAACGTCTCCCCTTCATTATTTAGACTGCCAAAACCCCATCCTCCATGTACCCGTCCATAAATACCTTTCATTCTTCCCACATGTCCATTAAAATCACCTCCAACTATCAATTCCTCATGTACAGGGATGGCCATTAAAGCAGTGTCAAAATCCTCCCAAAATTTCTCTTTCACCATTTCATCACATCCTACTTGTGGTGCATACAAACTAACTACATTCAACATCACATTCTCTAACATAACTTTCACAACTATAAATCTATCATTAATCCTCTGCACTTCCATCACGCTTTCTTTCAGTTTACTATCAAGCACTATTCCTACTCCATTTCTTTTTCCATCACTTCCACAATAATAAAACTTATAACCCTCACCAATTTCCCTCGCTTTTATTCCTCTCCATTTAGTCTCCTGTAGGCATGCTATATTTATCCGTCTTCTTTTCAGTACATCCGCTAACTCTCTCGCCCTTCCATTCATGGTCCCAACATTCCAACTTGCATACCTCAATCTCATTTCCCGGGCTAGCTTCTTACGTTGCCCCCGCCCGGAATGGTGCAACAACCCTGGTCCATTTCCCACAGGAGCCGGGTGCTGCCCCTGCGCGTCGCCTGTGGGGTACGCCCTAACCCTATCGCGCATTCTATCATTTATTCCAATCATGTTGCTAGGGATTTGGCAAATATTTTACAGTCGGCCGCCTGCCTGACACTAACCCTCCTTGGGAATGCTGTTGCTGGTGGTATAACCGCCACCACGCGGTGACCTCAGGTGCTTAACAGTGCGCACGGTCTCAAAAAATCTCCCTTAGTCGCCTCTTACGACACCCACGGGAAGAAATGGGATGGTGTTATTCTTTACGTCCGGACACCATAAAACCGTAAAATCATAAATAAGGATGCTCACTTTAGTGACATTAGCTAAATATTGAGTATAGTTTATATTTTGGAACCCATGCCCATCAGATCAGATTTTTGTGAAAATGTTTCTTTTTCCTTTAAAATTGTGATTCTTTTAAAGAAGCTCTTCTGGCTGGTTTTAGTGCACATTTTGGTGCACAGTTATTATTTTTTGTTAAACAGGCACATTTTGTAGTAGAAATGGGAACAAATTGAGGAACAGTGAAATAAAATTTAGGAACAATTAAATACCCATTTTAAATTATAGAATACTCATTTATTTAGTTTTTGGCTACTATGGCCTTAAAACCTTTGATTAACGCCCCATGGTTTATAAAGAATACAGAAGTCCATGAATATGTAGATGAAAGTACTCATGAACACTAATTTGCGTATTCTGATTGAGAAGGACAAGATTAGCTTCAGTCCGAAGAAAATTTTTGAATAAGAAACCAAGCACATCATTAGATGTGCTAAATCTCAAAAATCATAATTTATGACATCAGACAAGTTTAATTATAGCCAGATGGTTGATTATAATATTATAAAAAAGTTACTTAGGTATAGTAGTTACTCTATGGTAGCTTCAAGTCAAGAAAAAGCAGAGAAAATATTGTACCCTTATTGCAAAAAAAAAACAATTATCTGCAATTTTTTTTCTAAATTAAGTAAAATATAGCTATCGATTTATCGGTTATTTTACTTTCGAAAAAAATAATTACAATACAAAAATGGCATTTACTTGGTTTTTGCAATTAGGTAGGGTACAATATTATATTTATCAACTCGCTCAAATCATTCCCTGCTGCTTCCAGATGAGATAAAACGCGAGCGTGACTTCTACCGGGCGCGCAACCTGCCATGCCCCAAGGATGCGGCACTGGCTGCTGACAAGCCCGGAGCTGATGAGCCGGAGCAGCCTGACAATACTGACTGCCATAGGAAAGATGAACAGGTATGTTTGTTGTTATTAGAAAGATAAACTGACTCTTTTATTATTGTGATATTTAAATTTCTTTTGAAAAGTCCTTTTTCAATCAATACTGCTACTGGCGTGTTGGCCTAGTGTTTAGTGACCCTGACTGCTATGCCGATGTTCATGGGTTCGATTCCCACTCAGGGCAAAAGTATGTATGATGATTACAATCATTTATTCTGTCTCTGGGTATAATTCGTCTATAATATGTATGTATTTAGATATATAAAGTATGTTATTCAGTGGTCTAGTACTCATAACACAAGCTCTTAGCTTGGGACTAGACGGCGTAGTCTTAGGGGTAAATTTTGGAAAATCCTGTGTAATTCTTTGTAAACATCTTAAAAGATGCAAAATTTCAGTGTTCTAGGTTCAAGGATTTGAGCTATGCGTTGATGAGTCAAAGAGTGAGTTAGGATTGTGCCTGTCATACATACAGATTTATTAAGCAAGTATTATGTTGAATTCCAGGTGAATGTATGCCTGGAGTGCATATCAACGTCCCTGCGGACTCTAAAGCGCAGTTTCATCCGGTGCTCAGCACAGGCTACCATCACGCACCTCAAGAAGTTTATAGCTAAGAAGGTTTTAAGTGGCATGGAGAAGTATAGAGAAGTAAGTAGTTGAGTATTTGACTCACAGTTCTTTTTTATTACTTTTAAAAAACTTTAACATAATTCGAAAATGGATAGAAATTTTTAATTCTATTCAAAATTAAGTTATCTAAATAAAGAACTACATTGCTCATAGGTGTGCTACACAAGCCGATTTGGGCGCGTCAGTCTCCAAACATTTTCTATGGAAACTAGACTAGAGCAACACTAAAACAACAACAACAATGCCACGCGACGTCGTTCTGCCGATAAATCATGCGTGTGTTATACGTGTTTGCATTTGAAACCAGGTGGAAGGCGAAACTATCAAATAAAAGAAAAAATCACACTGGAATGTGACTTTATTGACATAACAGTACAAACAAGATAGCAAGATGATCCCACCACACCCCCACTCTTCTGCATACGAATATTTGAAATGTCAATTACTGCTTCATTTAATAACACATTTTGACACTGAAAATAATAAATTAGTGTTACTTAATTGTTGTTTCATATAAAATGGTAATCTGTTGTCGTAAAAGAGGCTGGTTGTTTTCCCGCACGTGTTGGGAAAAGTAACAATACTCCAGAAACTATTTAGGCATAGCTAATAACTACTTACTTATTAAGGCTATTTTGGCTTTATAATGACCCTACTACCGTATTGCCAATGCGGGATAGTCGATGTAATATGTCTTTGACTGGTTAGTTCTAGAACTTACTGGTTTAATCATGGTAATTTCTCATCATTTTCGACATCAGTAGTGATGAAATAAATTACAAAAAGTAAAGCACCAGTCTGGGTTTGGATCCACAACCTAAAACTCGAAAATAATACTACTGTGCCACCATATATTAACCAAAATACTCTTTTTCCAGATTGACATACTATGTAACGACGAACTACTAGGCAAGGACCACACATTAAAATTCGTGTACGTCACACGCTGGCGGTTCCGCGACCCTCCGCTCCGACTGCAGTATAGACCTAAGATCGATTTGTAAACATTATAGTTATTTTTATATGTGTTGTCACTAAATACGACTCAACACTTCCCATTTATTGTTAGTCAGAATAAGCTAGGCTTCCTTTTTTGTATGTTTCAAAGAAACAATAAGCTTTATAAGTGGTTTTTTTTTCCAGAGGGCGCCACTGTAGCTAGTACTTTTTGGGCCCTGTATTACGTTGATGTAAATAGTCCTCACTATAAGTTAATTTTCCCGTGCAATGGATGTCTAGCTTATTGACTCAAAGATATGAAGTGTCTGTATTCAATATTCCTAGAAGTTTAAATCTAAATTAGTTTAAATTTACCTTCCTCAAGTCAAAATATTTAGTTGAATTGTTTATTAGTTCAATTCATTTCATGTATTATTATGTTTCCTCAAATGTATATTTTTAGTTTTTGTTACTTTTGTTTTAGTTGCTGCTACGGTTATCATAAAAGGTAACTTAAATTAGGATAGTTAAAAGAAATCTCCATGGAAGGGTAAAAGTAATTACGAATTAAATTTTCCTTAGTTCTTATTAGTTAATGGAGTTACTGTAATTTAGATTTAATGAAACAAATATTTAATAAACTGAATTATATTAATTTTGGAGTTTTACTATACACCAACAAAATTATTAAAAATCGTCACCATCTATCTAATCAAAAAGCTTAGCTCCTCCTGCTGTCATTTGTGCTGTCCCTTCCACTGTGGCAGCGGGCTTTAGGCCGCGTTTCCACTGACGCGGAGCTGGACGGAGAGGAGCGGTGAAAAGTGGTCAGTGTTTTCACTGAAGCGGAGCGGAGCATACTTTTGGAATCGCGCATTTTTGCGCTTAGTTACACTCAATCTCTCAGAAAGACCATCCGTCGTGTTGTCGTTTAAAAAGAAAAAGCAATAATTTTATATCTTTCTCTACTTGAAGACTAAGATAACTAATCAGATGAAGTAGCATTGACTGTTGCGACTTTTTTGGTTTCGAAGAGAAAACATAGATTCCGGATTCGACAAAACACTTTATAGGTACTGAGGCACTGTGCGCGAGTCACGCACCGCACCGCCCCGCTGTCCTCCGCACAGCACCGCCCCGCTGTCCTCCGCACAGTACCGCCCCGCTGTCCTCCGCTCTGCACTCCAATGCTCGTTGTCCTCCGCACCGCATCGCCTCGCTGTATTTTTATTATGAATATCCGCTTAGCTCTGCTCCACCCCGCTCGTGCTGTTTCCATTGAAGCGGAGCGGAGATTTCGAGCATAGTGATTGGTCAATTCGTGCACCACTAAGCTCCTCTCCGCCCCGCTCCACGTCAGTGGAAACCTGGCCTTATGAGCTGCATCTCAGCAAACAAATTGATAGGCTGTTAAATTTTCTTTTTACACTGTTTTTCGATTGCTCCTATAACAACAAATATTTTTTATTATTTTTTAAACGCTATCCTTTCGGTGTAGGCAATGATGAAAGCTTCAATATTTCACAAACTGTAACGCCGGATCCACACGTTCCTCGAAATATTATCTCAGTGTAAACAATATTCACTCAATAATCGACTAAACTACTTTTATTAGACTGATAACATCACTAGCTTTGACATTTGCCGTTTCAATGTGTGTGTAAACGCCATTGTATTTATTTATAGTCTCCGTGTGTGAGTAAAATGAAAATGGATGGCCGATAGATTCCCGTTTGGCACGTGAATAGATATTTTTATTTAATTATTTGTAATTATCATTTGTCCGTCAAACTGGGTGCCAAAACGGTAGAGCGGTTCCTCAGCCTAGCAGACGACAACTTTGTCGACGATGTCAACGAAGACCTAAGATGTTTTTTGTCCGAAGGAAGAGTTGACAGGTAAACAATTTTATCTTTATTGTTATTCAGAAGCATTTTCGCGATAAGTTACGGATTTGGAGCGTTACTGTTGAGTGTTCGAGGTTGTAGAGGCTGCTGAAAAGTGCTGTGTAACACAGTTATTGCTGTATATTTTCAAGGTTATTATGTGTCAAGCGCAAAGGAACGTAGGTCGCAAATCAAATGATGCGAGGCGAGATGACACCTTGAACGCTGATAAAATATTCATGGAGCGGTAAAAAAGCGGCAACACGCTGTTTCCGTGTCCGCTAATTACCGGTGTATTGCACGCAGAGGAACGCTAGCAATTTGCAATAGTTTCTTTGCTATAAATCACTACAGTATCGCAACACGAGTCATGCCGGCTGTATTTTTTATTTACGACTTTATTGGTGTAGCTAGAGCATGCTGAAATGTTTGCAATATTTTTTTCATGTTATTTAATTAATGATGAATAATTTTTTGTTAAACATTTAGTATCATGATATAGATCAGCTTTGTACCATGGTTTCCTTAAGATAATTCATTCCCTGAGTTAGAGACGTGAATTTCAATTTCAGTGAACTCTGAAAAAGTTCTTGCCTACAGTATGATTTTTTTTTCAGTTTATGTAGACATTCAGCTCAGGTTTAAACCTAGTCCAAGCTTACATTACTATGAAAGTCTATTTTATGAATACACATTGCTAAAAGTAAAAATTCAATTAATAAGATCACTCAAACCCATAAATAGCACATAATGCTAGTTTGACATTAACTATCTGTCTATAATGTATAACTGTAACACCACAAGAAAATTTAATATAATTAATTTACTCAATCAACAGTATTGGTTTCATAAATTCACGATAGTTTACAAATGAAAAAGAACATTACTGCTAACTGTAACCCTTTGTCATCCCACTGGACTGGACTGGACTGGAGCGTCCCTTCCCCCATACACCACATAGGTACCAATAATTTGTGAAGCTTCCATTCAGGGCTAGTGTAGAATTTTTCATAATTAACTAACATCAGTGTAATGTTTCAGCGTGCTAGTGTTCCCTCCAGTGAGCAACTACCGGCGGTTCCTGATCCACAACTCAGTGGAACAGCTGGGTCGTTCAGACCTCGCCACCTTCTCCATCGGGGTCAGTGACGAGCGCCGCACTGTGGTCTGCTACAAGGAGAGATTGCTGAGGTAATGTATTTGAAGTACAACAGGCTGTTTTCCGCAAGTCCAACAACTAAAGCGCGTATTTTGCGTATGTAATGTACTAGAAAGAATTTACTTATTTATTTATTAAAACTTCTTAATGCCTTAGGCATTCTCTATCAGACAACCAAGGGCGGTGAAGAGAAAACATGGCAGGTGCATAAAAAAAAGAAATGATTATTAAGAAAACAAGGGTTAAAATTTTCTTTTACACTAGCACACCTTTGTGTGTGAAGTCTAAATAAATCCACAATTCATGTTAATTTCTGTGATGGGCTGAATCAAATTAAAAAATAGTATAAATCTAATGATAAAATATGATTAAACAAATACAGAAACTAGGCAATAATCCTATTTCAAAACAGAATTAATTATTGCATGGCTATGCGATTTGATTTATTATAATGTATCATTGATTTTGGAAATATTTACATGACTATGTTATTTTTATAAAGCTCTTTACTAACACGCTGCGCTCATTATTGTCATAGGAAAATTGCTCTTACAAGTAAAATATTATACAATTTAATTTTGTCCCATCTTTTTATTTTCATACAAGCATTCACATAGTTTGAACAGACGGGCCTAAAATAAAATCAATGTTATAGTAATCTGCTAAAGTGCATGGACCAACTACTGGTATATATCTATATTAGGGTCTATGGTAACTCGATTCTTCATCGTCATCATTATTTCATTCTACTGATGGACATAGGGTTCCCTAAGAGTCTCTTGCGTCTTACATCCTTCGGGTTCGCGCGACTCTCGCCAGATCATTGGTCCTCCTTGTAGGAAGCCGTCCAATGCTGCGTCATCCCACCAGCAGCCAGGTTGGGCGCAGCAAAGACAATTTCCACAGATGGGGGTACCTGGACGGTTCCGACCTTCAGTGTTTGTGCGGCGTCTCTCTGCAGACCATGTCACACCTCCCATCCTGTATAACGTGTCCTGTAACCTGTTTACGTAGGGATCTAATGACAGCGTTAGCGGACGGCATTGCTGTGGCCGAATACTGGGTCAAGTATGGAATTTCATTAGTTTTGCCATCGAAACGCTAAGAAGAAGAATGCTGCGTCTTCTGTTAAGGGTCAACTCACACCGAAAGAGCAGCGAAGGGCAGCGCAGTTTCAGTGTCATATGAATTTTAACTTTATTTTCATTTCTATAATACTTATTATCGCATGAGAAACACGAACGATATGATTCCCCGGAATTCCTGCGGCGCCGCGGGCATCCGCGCGACTCGTTCGAGTTTCTCATGCGATAATAAGTATTATGGTAATGATAATAAAGTTAAAATTCATATGAAACTGAAACTGCGCTCCGCTTCGCTGCCCTTCGCCGCTTTTTCGGTGTGAGTTGACCCTAAGCGGTCTTCACTGCAGAAGCTTTCGGTCATAAAGGCCATCTGTTCTGCGAGCAATGTGCCCTGCCCACTAGCTCTTAAGTTCGGAGATTCTTCGTGCTATATCGACTATTCGAGTCTTACTTCACTAAAACGTAACAAACTTTATCGAGCATGCCTTTAGCGCGTCTTACGTGATTGATGCACATTAATCAACGCGAAATGCCGCGTTAAACACAGTTAGGACATAAACCGGTATTTTATCTGATATCTTACGTCTGTGATCTATGTCTTGGCTCTTGTTACCAAGTGAAAAATGATTGATTAACCCCCGATTTCTGTTTTGAGGATTTGAAGTTGAGTATTTTACTTTAACTTACATTAGAGTAGGTAGGATTAACGTGCTAAACTTAAATACTGAATTCAGAAACTCGTTCTATGTGCCAAAGTTGGGCGTAAGACGTAAATAGTCAATGTAAAGATTACATAGCAGAGGTGCACAGACCGAGGCCCGCGGGCCGCATGCCGATGGCCCGCCAGTAAGCTAGCTCTTTTCAGATCATAAATAAATTCGGGCAGTTAAAATCATTTTCTAATTACAAGAAAACGGCTGAAAAATTCAATAAAACTGCAAAGGCAAATAAAAGTTCGGAAGCAATTTTACGTGTACAAGCAAATTTGAGCCAAATATAAAAAAGATTGTGAGCACATGCAGTGCCACGCTTCAAATTAATATATGTTTTCTTTTTTTTTGGTTTTGACCTTGATGATATAATAATAATCTATGTGGCAGGATACAATCTTATTTTTATTACATGCGAAACTTTAAACACCTGTCAGGTATGTTTACACAAAGTATATGTACAAAATTTCAAAACCATATCATGAAAAATCACAAAGTTAAAAGCTGTGTTACCTGGTTGACGCACAAATACATGGTCATCGGGCGACTGAGGAGTTATTTTGCTCTCGCACCCTGTGGTGCGCTGGCGCCTAATGCCTGCCATGGCCTGCCGTGACTCGTGTTGTACTTATTGTCGGTGTGTGTGTGTACTTGGGACATTTTCAAAATATTTTCGGAAAAAAAATATGACATGGTGTAAAAATTATTGGAATTGATTCAGTTACTGATTCTAAACAAACTATAATATATTCAGGTTTCGCAAATACTTAAAATAATTTTGTATTTTATTAAAATTGTAGGATAAGGAAGTACTAAGTAACGTTGTGTTTCCAGTGATGAAGCTTGCGCGCGACCAGCCATGGGCCTGACACAGACTGAACGCGATGATGCCACCATTTCACAAGCAGGTTAGTTGCACCACTATCTCTCTTACGTATTTGTCTATTGCAGTGGTTCTCAATCTTTTTATGAGTTGGGGCCACTTTTGGATTCTTTGTTGACCCGATGTCAGAAATAAAATTCAATTATGTTTAACTAAATAGAACTCAAATCAAAACAAACTCGTAACACATCTAGGTATATATTTTTTTAAATCTATCTACTTAATATTATCAAGAAAACAGAATTAATAATTATAATTATTAATAATTTATAATAATGTTGTATCTTCTACTTTTACTGTGTGTACATAAATTATAAAATAAATAAATTAATTAATAATAATTTTATCTCGGACACTAAAAATCTACTAAAAAACGTACGCCTAGTATTAGTAACAATTAATCTCCGCACAAACTTACTGAACAATCGGAAAACCGAATGTCTACGCTACAGTTTTCAGGATGCTGTTTTGACTGTCCCTCACTCTCCTCAGTAGCGATGCAGATGTTTTTGCGTATAATCGAGTAGAAACCGTCGGTGCAAGCATGCACAAACATTTCCGACGCGCTAAAGTAACTAAGTAGCGTCAACAAGATCCTGAAAGCATTGTTATATTGGACGCGCAGGACACCAACATCTCTTAGTATAATTGTCCCATGGATGGCAATTGTCCGTGTACAAACTTTGGTATTATAAGCTACAATATTTCTGATAGAAACTTAAAATTAGAATAGAATAAACTTTATTGTACACCAAAATAGTAACAATTTCACAGAAACTTAAACCTATGGGTACAAGGCGGTCTTTTCGCTGAAAGCGATGTCTTCCAGACAACCTTGGGATGGAATATAAGAACTTAAACTAAAAAATGATAATTTTTAATTGGAAAGTTAAAATCTTTAAACATTTCGCAGACCATATTTTAATTCTTGCGAACCACCATCACCTGTGGTCCATGGACTACAGTTTGGGAATCACTGACCAAAATATCTTAATCATAACAGTGCTGTTACGGTTGTAATATCTTGGTCAGTGGTCTACTGTAGGTGCTTACATTTTTTTTTGACGTGTGAAGTTATCTAATGACTCCCGCTCTAGGTTGGAGCGCAAGGGCGTGTCACACATTTATTGACTAATTTTCTTGACGGACTATTTTTCCTGTGTGGATTTGAAATTCGAATCAAAAGTGCTTTAAGATTCATTGAAGTCCTTGGGGTCAATGACCTTAGTAAGCTGCATAAGTGAGCTAGGTGAATAATTTGACATTTTTACGGAAAGTTAAATTCCGTTTATTTTGATTCTGGTAGGACCGATTTTAATTAAATTGATATAAACTAATGCTTGACTGCGATTCCACCTGATGGTAAACAGTGATGCAATCGTTGATGTTAAAGCGCATTAGTTTATTAAGAGCTTTCACTCTAGCCTTGAAGACACCTAAATTATAAATCGAACGGGAAGACCGAAGCAGGGAAATGGTTCTAGTCCTTCGATGTACACAAAACGAGGCGAAACGCTTAGTCCGGACCGTAGAAATTTCAAAAACGTAAAGCTACTCGCAGTACGTCGGGTTGAAAAAAAAAACACTCGATATCAAATAAGAAACGAAATGTAAACGGAATATAAGATTCCTCGCCAGTGCCGGGTGTTTCCCGTTTCACTCACTCTCCCGTTGGAGAGAGCGGGACAAAAAAAAACTACCGCTATAAGGTAAATGCACCAAAAACGTTAGTCACACGATGCGGTAGTAATTCACGTGTTTGGAGCTTGAGATTTCAATTTATAACAATTTTATTGCTTTGGTGTTGTGTGTTTATGGTTACCAACTCCTAACTTTGATGTGCCCGACAGGGTCCATATTGATCTTAACAATATTGTATACCATTTATGTATATGTATGTATAATATGGAATGAAATAAAGTATTGAGTATTGAACTATTTTAAGAAGAAATAGAGTACATGATCTGAGAGTGTTAAAATTACGAGTACTTACATTATTAAAGAAAAAAAAAGCGTACCGTCAATTGAAAAGGGCCTATTACACTACTTTTTTTTTCGATGTGAAAAATCATCCAATGACAACCCCCGCTCTTGGGAGGAGCGGGAGATAGTGTCAGACTCTTACTGACTAAAAAATCCATCCCGTTCCTTCAAGCCTTCATACCGGGGCTCGAACGCCCTTTCGGATAACCCTGGCCCCAGTAGGCTTCGACCCGGCTGGGCCCCTGCTGTTGCTGACAAGTCCTTGAGGCGCACGGGAACAGTGTGCGCCGTCGACGACTTGGGCTTGGTCCGAACAGTTACCGGACGGCCGGACAGCGAGCTACCCATTGCAAGCCCGCGCCTACGGTGGCTGGAAATCGGGCGGCGGCGAGAGCGCCGTTGACTGATGCGGTCTGCCTCCTCCTTTTGGGTTGTCATTGAATGATTTGCCCCACCAAAAAAACAAGGGCCTCCTCTCTAGGAGAGGGAAAGGGCTGTAAACCCACAACGCGGCGGGTCGCCAGGGCGGGTTGGTGGATGTCACATGTCTTCGAATTTTTGGTTCTAGGACATGCCGGTTTCCTCATGATGTTTGCTCTTCACCGTTTTGAGAGCAGTGCTGATGAATTAAATTACACATAGTAATGCGCCTCACTGGGTTTGAAACCCGCGACCTTACAACTCGTAAATCGGGGACGTAACCACTCGGCCATCACTGATCTCTTTTGATGGAACCCAGCAGTTTTGACTGTAAAAAATTACCATTCATTTTACACCTGTCTGCAGTCCGTACAATCTTGGGATTGTCATATCAAGACAACGAAGTAAACACTTCCGCTCGACCAAAGCTGCGGCCTAAGGCTAGTTCCAAGTAGTTACAAAAGGAAGAGTATTCATTTCCTGTGCCTACCTACTTTGATACTATACTTGGAACAAGTTGCCAAAGCATATGAAAAGGTCACTTGCCTCGTAATAGGTCACCACTGTCTAACCTATCGAGTATTATCGCGTTTTCTTTAGGAGCTTAGAACTTCTTAACAGATTATACATATTTAATGTTATTGAGACCATGCATAATAGTGTGACGGACGCGTGCTTCCAGATGTATTTTTACTAATTTTTTTTTATACTGGCAGTCTGTCTAAAATGTCAAACGTCTTGGGTAATTATTAGGGCAAAATGAAATCTGATGTAGGCAACACTGGTTCAATAATCAAGGTCGATTAAGAGATCTTGATCATAGTTTACTAATAGAAGAACCTTATAAAAAGTATCGAATATTTAGTATTTTTTAAATGATTAAATATTATGCAAAATTCCCAAGTCGTTTGTCTTTTTAGACAGACTATACACAAGACACTTTTCGAATACCGTAATTAGAGACACAATAAATTAAAACTACTTATAATAAATTTGTTATTTCATTTATTTCAAACATTTTTAACAATACATTCGTCGACCATTTTTTTTTTAAATTACTAATTTACTAAAATGGTTCCTATTAACACTTAATCATAAATACTTTTTAATTACGAAAGACAAACCTCTTTCTGTATAAAATGCTAACTGTCGCTTACGACATTCTTTCTGAAAAGGCTCGGTATGTCTTTTATTGCATAAATACGTATCAGGAACAAGTTTGTTTATTTTGCTACTGTAACAAAACCGCTTACTTCAGTAAATAATGATATATTTATATGAAATAAACCATTTACAGGCTTTTGAATTGTCATGAAGTAAGTCAGTCAAAAAATGATGCTAATTACACATTCCAAAGCGAAGAAGAATGTTCAAGAAATTTCATGGACACTCTTAAATCATGTTATGTATTAAACTTATTTCGGTTACATATTTCTTGTCGCTACAATGTCGCGAGAGACAAATGTTGCGTCGGATCTCAGCCTTCGCTAACTGAAAGAAAAGGGCTGTCGCCCGCTATTATGCTACATCAGCAGCTTTGCTACTGAAGTCGCTAATACGTTTCGGTGTTACCAGCACAATTATTTATTTATTTACTTATTTTATACTTCATGCACAAAAGAGTACAAAGGCGGACTTAATGCTTTAATGTCGATTGCAATGAATAATTGATTACAAAATAAATAAAATTCTCTATTAAAAATCTGTACCCGTGTTCCCGAGATCCCGCGTCAAAACCTAACACTATTAAGGATCAGTAGCCCGATTCACGTAATGAAAACCGTAACGATATCGCAGCGATTTAGTCGTTTAGACCATTTCCGTATTCACATCCATCAATCGAGTTTGAATGACACCGATTTTAAAGTCGTTTGAAATTCATCGATTAAAAAAAAATCTGTATTACATTATCCTGGTAGAATACTTATTAATGTAACTGGAAATAAGTCGATAGATCGTGAATACCGCTTTTGGATACGACTTCGATCGAACGACTATAAAATTTCAACGATTGGCTTGTTTGATTTTACGTGAATCAGGCTACAGAACTGGTTCCAACAATGAGTTCTTACGATAGCTATTACGAGGTATGTGTGGTATCTGCAAAAGTTCACAAGTGAATGTACAATGTGCCTACATAACTTCTAGGCGTGCAAGTATTCCTTGCTAAGATCTCAAGACCACTCTAGGAAATACGTGAACGTATCAGTGGGCGGGTATTATGTTCTGTGGCTTACCACAATGAGAGATTGTGGTCGATTGACATAGTTATGACTAGCTTGGAGTAGATCGATGTCCAGTAGAGTAACTCCTCTCTGCGGTTTTATTCGGAAGAGTTTTTTTAAATGCTTTTATTTAGTTTCACCTGTCCTGATGTTTCTTTGTCTGTTATAGAAACTTGCAAATTAAATTTGGTCCACTTCCCTGTTACCGATTGAGCTGAAATTTTGCATGCATGTGTAAATCAGATGACAATGCAAAGTTATTATGACATAGAGCGGAACCCGAGGGTGTCCGTAAGAACTCATACAAGTATAACCCTATCATGTTTGAGCTTTTTGGAATGATCTTGATCAGTATTAATTGTTTAAGTATACACCTACCGCGCTATAAAATCTTGCTATGAAAAAAATATTTTAATTGAAAACTTGTTTACCCATTCACTGACTCGATATTAATTTCAAGTTTATTTACAAAATTGTGAATAGCGATGGCCGAGTGGTACCGGCCCTGACTATGATTGTAGGTCGCGGATTCAAACCCAACTGGGCGCATTACTTTGTGTAATTTATTTCATCATTACTGCTTTCAAATCGGTGAATTAAACCGGCATGTCCTAGAATCAAAAATTCGAAGACATGTGACATTCACCAACCCGCACTGGGCTCACTCGGTGGATTACGGCTCATTCCCTCTCCTAGAGAAGAGACTTGGATCCCAACAGTGGGAAAATTAAAAGGCTGATTATTCTATAAGTATTTTTACATTTTATTACAAAGGTGTTCCACTTTAGGTCAATTACACAATCTTGCAGTAGAATGCAGTCCAATACCCAGTTCCGGTCGTTATGAAATCCTACATAATAATAATATTTGTGGCAACACGCGTCGTTCCCACAACTTTCCCTGGTCTGCCGAATGTTCTCGCATGTCTGTCTGTCGTTTGCTATATATGCTGTTAGACAGTGTATGCCTAAATGGATGCTGATGTAATGGATTCGTGTGTTCAATGGGATATTTTTCTTGTAGTCGTGTACAGGATGTTTTTTAATGGACACGGGAGAGGCTAATACTGTATCTATAGTCTGTCTAAAAGTCAAACGACTTCTAAATTACGTATTATATTTAATCATTTAAAAATAACTTTTATTCGATATTTTTATAAGGTTCTTTTATTAGTAAACAATGATCGAGATCTCTTAATCGACCTTGATTTTGAACCAGTGTTGACTACATCAGATTTCATTTTACCCTAATAATTACCCAAGTCGTTTAACTTTGTAGACAGACTATACTAATACTACACTACTAATTCACGTACTCTATAAAAATTCTATCTCTATCACAAATCTAAAGCAAAAATAAAATAACCTTGTCCCACACACCACGAATTAGTCTTGTATCGAGAATGCGTTCACAATCATGTAAACTCATACACCAATTTTCCAAACCTGGACGAGCTACTTATAGGCAATTTAAATATTGGTCCTGTGCGGGAATTGAACCTGATTGAACCTGCGACACGCAACTACTGCGTTGCGTGTCGCTGGTTCGATTTCCGTCACTCAATAACTGCACTGACCAGTCAGAAGAATGTATAAGTTGAAGGAAAAACTACCATAAGTTTCTTGAAGCCTTTTTTTTTCGATGGGAAAAATCATCCAATGACAACCCCCGCTCTTGGGCGGAGCGGGAGATAATGTCAGACTTACTGACTAAAAAACCCATCCCGTTCCTTCAAACCTTCATACCGGGGCTCGAGCGCCCTTTCGGATAACCCTGGCCCCAGTAGGCTTCGACCCGGCTGGGCCCCTGTTGTTGAAGCCTCTAAAATTTTTATAGGTATGCGGAAGTGAAGTCCCGCATACCTCAATTGAAAAAAGAGGATCTTCCCGGTGTTTTGTCTGGTCCGGTCAACTGCCCGATAATTGATTTCGAACTGTTGTATAATTATCTTCGAATTGCGCGGAACTCTGATACCGCGATACAGGATTTTGAATTTTAATTCCTATGTGGTGACATAGACGTCGCTACACAATAATTAATTAGTTGATTACCATTAGCCGTGGCGAATCTTAAATAATTAAAAGTCGGATTTGAATTTAATTCTTAACCCAAGCAAAACCTTTTCTCAGTCGTAGAATAGAATAAACTTAATTGTACACCAAAATAGTTACAAAACTTTTACACTACTTACATATTAATCTATGTGTACAATGGCGGCCATATCGCTGACAGCGATATCTACCAGACAACCTTAGGACGTAGGTCGTAGTCTTGTTTGTGACTTTGCGTACAGCTTAATAATAAAAAAAAATGTTGCCAAATCTTCAAACAGCCTGTATTGTATCGTTCCATCAAATCGTTAGAAGAAAGTAGTAAAATCGATTGTGCATCTGCATAAAACCTCTTCCAATATGTTACGTAGATATTCCTTTTGTAACGTTAGACAGAGAAATGTAGATCTTTTTTAATTTTACGCTGGGTAGTAAAAGCGCCGGGTAAGAGCCTTTACGCACGAGATTATGAACAGCGTCATGAACCTCAAACTTATCTATAATAACACAGTGCCAGTGTGGAACCACTGTCACCTGTTATTTTTGGCCAGCACAGCAGGTGACGCATGCCATGGCAGGATGGGTATCTTGCACAAACACCTGCACTTTCCAGGATCTATACGAGGCCATTAACAGAGCTGTACAGTCTCCTCGTGTCTGTTGGACATAGGCCTTCCCCAAGCGTCGCCACAACGACCGGTCCTGTGCGTTACGCATCCATCTGATTCCCGCGACCCTGACCAGGTCATCGGTCCACATAAGTGGCAATGGGCAAGGCTCATTGCACGCAGAACAGATGGTCGATGAGGATGAAAGATTCTGTAGAGGCGACCACGTACCGGAAGACGCAGCATTGGAAGGCCTCCAACAAGGTGCAATAAATTAGCCGAATAAAATTTTAATTTATGTTAGGCGTCATAACGAGATTCAGCCGTAACTTCACACGTCAGCTAAGTAGGAACTAATCTTCATTTTGGTAATTATGCTACTCAAAAACAACATTCTTTTTACACTCTCTTGTAATATGTAGGCATTAAAGGCGGTATGGTCTTCTCATGTTTAAAATAAATAAACATTTGGTAAAACTATTGAATAATACTTTATAATTATTGCAAACATTCTACACTATGCGGCGGTGAATATGCAAATGATATGCAAAAAACGTCGGAATAAACGTAAACAACGCAGAATAAATAAAATTTGCATAAACAATGTGATTATAATCGAATATTTTAGCTGGCAATACAGTAATGGTTTAGGAAAAATTAAAGACTGACCGGGGGTTTATTTAGTTATTTTGTTCAAATAAAATTTGAGTCTTCGTATACAGTAAGAGCTATAAACGAGGAAGGTTTTTGCATCCGAGCAAAGCCGCGCCGGGTAGAAGTCATTGATTTCCAAACACCTGAAGAGAACGATATTTCAAAAACTGCTTGAGAAGTTAGTCTACTAAACATTCGCATTGAGCCAATCATTGAGCTTATTGACACAAAATAGATAGGTACAGAAGTCAATCTACATACAAAGCGCGCTCGAGCAACGCACACATAGACACCGCTCACGGACACGATATCTCGGAGCGCCTCGGCCCGCTCGTCGAACAGTTCCGGCTCAAACGATCAGTATGGTGCATCCACCGAGCGTAGGTATAAAAAGTGAAGTACTTACATGAGATTGTCTTCTGTACCTATCTATTTTGTGTTATTGATTTCAAAATGTCGGGTCTATTTAGATAGATAGATAGATAGATAGATAAAACATTTATTTGATGCAACAAAATTAACACACAATACACAAAAGCACAATAAAATTACAAACATAAACCTAAACACAAAACTAATAAAAATTAAATAAATAGAAAATGTAAACAATCACCCCGCGTTCGGTATTAAGACATATTCGATTTTATCGCGCCTGTCAGCGCCTATAGTTGTTCTGAATTACCGTAAACGAGCTGATATTGTAATTTGGAACGCGGGAATAGAGATTAGCTTTTTTCAGCGGTTTTTGCGCTAAAGAGTATCCGTGGCTCTCGTGGAGAGTAAATGAAAGAATGCTTATAGGTTTTATTTTAGTAAAAACAATTAAACTGTCGAAAGTCTAGCATTGTAAGTGTAACGCAACCGGCTCCATTTCCATAAAAAAAAGTTTTACCGCAAAAAAGAAGTGTTAAATTAATGGATAAATTAAAGTAGTTTTTAGGATTGACATTTTTTTTTTGTTGATTTCAGACGAGTGTTATGTTGTAACGAGTGTAAAGTGTAAATAACTTTACACTCGTTACAAAATAACACTCGTCTGAAACCTTAAAACCCTAAAACCTTACAACTCAATGTAATATTCACAGCTAAGAACAGTTTGTATGTAGGGAACAATGAGAAATATATTTTAAGGGTTTCCGTGCAATTTAAAATCTTCCTGTGATTTCAACGAATACCTAATTTTAAAATAAAAAGTTCATCCAAAATGGTCCAGATATTCTCGAGCTTTTCGCTTAGCAACACATTTAACGATTCATTTTTATTTTTTCTATATAGATAAAAGATTCAATAGAACTCTAATCGAAAGAATATTAATGTACCCGTTCTGTGGTTCGGTGGGCGTTTGCTGTGTATCAGTTGCACCTCCACGGCGAAAATCGATTGCTAACATATTATACGTAGGCGATGCTCTTAGGATTAATCCATAATGTATTTGGAATAACGTAATCAAATATGTCGGTCTTGTCATCTATTCTCGTATATATAAAAATCAATGCCACTTTTCGTTGTAATTATTCCGGGCTCACCTATCCAAACCAAATGTTTAGGCTTTGTTCGGACTATTTAGCAGATGGTTTATGTGAAGTTTGCACAAAATCCGTCGGGCGGTTCATCATTTATCACATTTTTTGTAACAAATGAAGTAAGGTAGAGTAGGGTAGAGTAGAGTAGGGTATAGTAGGGTGGAGTAGGAAAGAGCGGGAGCGAAGCCGCGCGGGCAAAAGCTAGTACTCTATAATTGGTAATGGTTGAGCTTACTTCATATTTTCATCTTATTGTTACTGTACAAGTTTCTTTTTGTCTGTACTTAAGGTTGCCAGATCTTAAAACCGAAAAGCCGGACAGAATAGCCAGTTTAGTCGATCATTTGGGTAAAAAGACTTTCTCTATGTGGAAAATCATCTAAACGACATCTCCCGCCCTTAGGCGGAGTAGGGGGTCGTGTCAGACTTTAACTGACTACAAACCCACTCCGAACAAGAGTGGGTTTTTAGTCAGTAACTTCTCTTCTTTGCTATTGTTCCTGAGCCCCGGGGGCTTCTTTCACATCACCAATGGCCCCAGTGGGCAATAATAAAAAAGCAGTATATTTTTTTTTATGGTTAATAAGGATGATAGTATAAAAACAACAAATATGTACTGTTTTTTTATTGAATTTTTTTGAACACTGAAGTTATTGCACGGTTCCAATTGGTCGTTTCCTATGTAGAAGAACCGGCAAAAGGTCTTCCACCTAGCGCTCATGAAATGATCCACCTAGACCGGGACACATTTGATGTTTTCCACCCTCGAAAATGTAGACTGTCAAAGATCGATAATTTGTCTATAAATTAGTCTTTATGTTACAAGTTACAACATTATCAGTTTCATTTATGGTCTAAATTACTAAGCAGACTGAAATTTTGCATACAACAGAAATTGTATAAAAAAATAAAACTTGTCTCGAAGTGATTGTGTTGGTAATAAATTAGCATAGTTATCTAATACGAAATGACTTCATCATAAACTTATGTTTTTTTTTTGCCAGAAGCGGGACAAGTCATTGGATGATTTCCCATCTTAAAGAAAAGTCCTATGATTATTGTTTTTATATCTTTTTTATTCCAGAAACGTTTATTTCAAATAGACCAGTTACAGGCAAGCAAGTGAAGCTAAATTGCACGTTCCAAAAAGTAGGTCTCTATGGAGAAGAACGTGCAAGAAACTCAATGGACACATAGATTTATTATGGATAGGCTCGCGTTTGACTACCATCTCACCTGATGGTAAGCGATAATGTGGCCGACGATGGAGCACGCTTGCCTAGAAGCAACCTATTCACTCTTGACTTAAAGACCCCTAGGTTATAGCTATTAGGAAGCACAGACTATGGCGTGTAACAAAATTTGTATAATTTATACTAATATTATAAAGAGGTAAAGTTTATTTGTAGGAGGTAATCTCTGGAAGTACTGTCCCGATTGGTAAAATTTTTTCACCGATAGGAAGCTGCTTAATTCCAAGTCGTCGACGGCGCGCTATGTTCCCGCGCGGCTCAAGGATTTGTCAGCAACAGCAGGGGCCCAGTCGCCGGCTGGGCCCCTGCTGTTGCTGACAAGCTTACTGGAAACCCCGATGTTATTAATCCCACTTATAAACCAGGTCCATCATTCCCCAGAAATATCCAGTACAGTTCAGCCAAATTACAATCGCATAGCACTTAAAGTCCTAAAACCTTGGGGTCATCTAACCCCACCTATACCTACACCAGGGTCCATCACTCCCCAGAAACACTCAGCATAGTCTAGCCGAACCACAATTGCATAGCACTTAAAAGCTCCGTAGCAAGCCGTTCTACTTTCACTCTCAGTGTTCCACATTCGCGGCCCGGTCATTCCGCAGCCGGCTAAGCGTTGCATGATTGCATCAGCGATTATGTCATTGAATTTCGTTGGAGCAATTTTGTTTACGGCATTGTGAAGGACGAATTGGTAGCTTGAAGGGACTCGTCTATTTGGAATCTTGTTAATTTTTATTTTTCACTAGCTTTTGCTAGTGGCTTCGTCAGCGTACATAAAATACACCCTATGTCACTCAGGAAAGCAGCTTTTTTTTTGGTGGGTAAAAATCATCCAAGTGACATCCCCCGCCCTTGGGCTGAGTGGGAGATAGTCTCAGACTCTTACTGATTAAAAAACCCACCCCGTTCATTTATTTATTTATTTATTTATTTATATATACTTTATTGCACATCAAGATTATAAATTCATTCTTCTTGTTCATTCTTGCTTTTCAAACCAGGGCTGAGTTACCTTTCGGAGCTAACCCTGGCCCCAGTAGGCTTCGACCCAGCTGGGACCCTGCTGTTGCTGACAGCTCCTTGTGGCGCGCGGGAACAGTGCGCGCCGTCGACAACTTGGGCTCGGTTCGGATAGTTACCGGACGGTCGGACTGCGAGCTACCCATTGCTCGCCGTCCGCAAGCCCGCGCCTACGGTGACCGGTAGTCGGGATCGGAATCCCGGCGGCGGCGGCTAAGGCGCTGTGAGCGCCATTGCCTGATGTGGTCGGCCTCGTAATGCTAGCAATGGAGAAGGCCGACCGCTTCGCCGAAGGAGGCGACCGCCTGCGACTCCTCCTCGCTCCGGACCATGGCCTGTACCAAGGCCCGACGCGAGAGTGAGCCGCCGCCGATAGCCCTCACGAAGGCACGGCAATGCTCTGCCCAAGCGGGGCACACCTCCACTGTGTGCTCCACCGTGTCCTCCTGGCGTTCCGCACAGTATCCGAATCCGGTGCATTCCGAACTTACCATGTCCGGTGAGAACCAGCGTCATGCGGAAGGTAAGGACGCCGTGAGGTCTTTCCAGCCACGCCTCAAAGAAGGAACTTACCGCCATAAACTAAACGGATGTTACGTCTTCCGAACAACTGTCTGATAGTTGATTCCAGACGGTTGTATTATGTTCTAATCTCGCGGAGAACACTAACATCACGATGCAGGATTTCAAATTTTAGTGCCTATGCGACGTCATAGACGTTACTGCTACTTATTGGATTCTCCACACCAATTATCTGATTTTCCTTGTCATGAGCGCATTGTCTAGCAAGCGGTCTTCGCAGACAGAAAACAAATAAGCCATTAATTCTTTAAATAAATACCAAGTCTGTTTGGTGTGATGACGCTAAAGCAAGCCACACTGTTTACTGTGTGTGGTATTGACCTCTCTTCTCTGTGTACTTAGTGAATCATTTGTTGAAGAAATGGTAAAGAAAATGTGGTGGAACAATTTATTGACGTAGTGTTTTGTCTTAGAAAATCGATATTTCCTTCTGGGGTTTATTTTCCTTTTATTTAAAAAGAATATAAGCAGCACCACACTGCTGATTATTTTTAATAGTGGCCCCAATTTACGAGTTTTACGTCGCGGGACCAAATCCAGCCAGGCGCGTTAATAACTCTGTGTAATTTATTTCATCACCACTGCTCTCAAAACGATGAAGGAAAACATCGTGAGGAAACCGACATATCTTAGAACCAAAAATTCAAAGACATGTGACATTCTCCAACCCGCACTGGGCCCGCGTGGTGGATTACGGCCCATTCCCTCTATTAGGTCCGTGTAACCAATCAAATGGCTTGAATCTAGTTTTAAGTAATGCTTGAGTTTTAAGTGACGTTCTGTAATACGGGCCTTAGTGAGCCCCAGCCTGCCTGAGTCCCAGCAGTGGGAACATTAAAAGGCTGATTATGCTCTATTATCATTATGGAAAAAAAATATGTTAAAGGGATATGCTTTCTTTTGGGTGTGAAACTGTGAAAGTAACAATTATTTTCTTCTCCCTTTGAGTGGGGTGAGAGAGTGCCAGACTTTTCCCACCTTGTTTCTCCAATTACCCTCTCTGCTTTCCAGAGCCGCGGTAACTT
This sequence comes from Mythimna albipuncta, assembly GCA_929112965.1. Lineage (NCBI taxonomy): Eukaryota > Metazoa > Arthropoda > Insecta > Lepidoptera > Noctuidae > Mythimna > Mythimna albipuncta. The sequence continues at coordinate 16,098,971 of OV815979.1, read as the reverse complement.
ACGTAAAAATCTTACTGGGCGGAATATGCTACTTCTTGAATTAGGGCAAAATTTTAATTGTGTATTTTAGTTAGTAAAAGAAGGCACTCCCGAGAGGAGGAAGGGGCACTGAGGAACGGAAGAAATAATTTGATGATTTCCCATCTTTTTTATTTTTTATTAGGGTTCCGTAGTCAACTAGGAACCCTTATAGTTTCGCCATGTCTGTCTGTCTGTCCGTCTGTCTGTCCGTCCTCGCTTAATCTCTGTGACCGTTAGCACTAGAAAGCTGAAAGTTGGTAATATGTATATCAATCACGCCGACAAAGTGATAAAATAAATTGGAAAAAAATGTTTTATTAGGGTAGCTCCCCCCCCCCTATGTAAAGTGGAAAGTGTTTTTTTTTTAATTTCAACCCTAACGTGTGATATATTGTTGGATAGGTATTTAAAAATAAATAGGGGTTTACTACAATCATTTTTTGATAATGTCAATAATTTCGGAAATAATCGCTCCAAAAGTAAAAAACAATGTATGTCCCCCCCCTCTAACTTTTGAACCATAAGTTTAGAAAATATGAAAAAAATCTGAAAAGTAGAACTTTATAAGGACTTCCTAGGAAAATTATTTTGAACTTGATGGAAAGAACAGTTTTTGTACAAAAAAGACAAAAGGGTTCTACAAAATAATTTCTGGACTAAGTTTGTAGTATAATCGTATATGAAAGCATTTTTGAAGTGAAAACTTCTTTAGCGGCGTTGAGCACTTTTTCTGTAATGGGTATAAAATCTTAAACTCGCGTTAGGACACGTGACCCTGATCGAAAAAGCGTAAGACGGCGACGTCATCGATATCTAAGTACTAGATAGGGCGTGCTGAACACTCACTTCAAATGAATCCTTTGCACTGAATTCTAGGCAAATTGACATTGATGACTTTAGTGCAATTTTGACGTTCATACAGTTGAGAGTGGAGCTTATAAATTCAAAAGAAAGTGAATTTGGGACGTAAATAATAATTCAGTAGTCATGAAAATAAAATAATTGATTATTCAAGCAATTTAATTGCTTCAAATTTCGTAATAGTATGTTAGAAATTATATTATTTTATTTAAAAGATTTTCCATTTTACAATCATAGCAGCAAGATGAAAACATGCAGATGTTCCATCCCACAAAAACCGGGTTTTTTACCTACAACTGATTTAATGAACACGAATTTGCATGATGTTTTATTCCGTTTGTTTTTTTTTTTTAAATATTCTGTTTAATATTTTTTTCTTTTTTGTATAAATAATAGGTACCAATGAATTCCGTCAAATTCAATAAATATGAATACGTCTGTTTTGCGATACTGTAAAAACTCAGGTTCAGTTGAATTTGTAGTCATATGTGTAATATAAGTGATACATCACTAAGTGATCATTACTGTTATTGAGATTTCGTCCGTCATAAACTATACTTATAATTATTTCAAGTTTGTTCACTCTGGTCAGCCGAAAAGAGAAAAATTGATAAAATATCTTAAGAGGATAGACGTGACAACACGTGGCTTCCTACAAAATATCCTTTTATCTGCTCTTCACACTTTTAAACTGATGATACTAAAGCTGGAAAACGTTTTCTAATGAGTCGGTTATTCCTTGCAGTAATGTTATTCCTTCAGAATGTGCCTTTAAAACATTTATAGCTTTCCCCTACATCATTAAACCAAGTGCAAATTTCTGACTCCGAATCAATTTTTGATTCGCCCCGAAAAATAAAGTTGAAAATAGATTTTAAAAAAGTTTTAGTTTTTTATGTAATTTAATTCATCCCCATTGCTCTCAAAAAGGTGAAGGAAAACATCATAAGAAAACCAGCATATTTCAAAGACATGCGACATTCACCAACCCGCACTTTACCTTCACTTTTCTTGGACTGACCGACATTTGACTATTCAAAAGTGCCTGTAAATGGTCTATTTGAAATAAATGCTTTGATTTTGATTTTGATTTTGCACTGGGCCAGCGTGGTGGTTTACGGCCCATTCCCTCTCCTAGAGAGAAGGCTTGAGTCCCAGCAGTGGGAACATTAAAAAGCTGATTACGCTATAGTTATAGTTGTTGTTTGTTTTGTTACTAAATATTAGCAGCGCAGTCCTGACCATCATTTTCTGGTGGTTCAATGGTTTCATTATTTTACACGATTTTGAATTCACTAATTATTAGACGTATTTTTCTGAATTTACACTAACGTGGACTATTGGTAAAATTTTTAAATAGAGTTTTATTGTAATGTGAAGTATTGTACGCAAAAACTATGTCACTTCTGCGGTATAAACATCTATATGGATAACATGTCATTACACTATGTTGAACTAAACGCGTAAGTACTTCGAAATTCATGGCGCTTAAGACGTTTTGGTCGTGAAAAAATTATCCTCTAAAAGCTATCAGCGCTTTATATTTTAATAGTTCTGTTAGACGACATAATGCCAATGTAGCGCTGCAGCAGATTTTCGTTTTAACTTTTCAATATTTTGACAAATCTTTTCTATGAAAGGACCTGTCTATCACTAGAATATAAGTCAATGGGCGACGTTGATTTTTCGGAGAGATAAACTTTTTAATGTAAAAAAATTGTAATAGTTTTAAAGTGTTAAATTTTTAATGTAATATAAATTGTCATGTTTGTGTACGATAGCGCAATAAATTAATATTGTACTCTACCACATAAATGATAGTACTTTTATACTGATAAAGCAATTGGTGCAAAATTATTCCCTAACCATTCCAAAATATCAAACATGCTCAACGTTAATAATCAAGTTTTCACTTCTGCCGGCACTCCCGGAGTGCAACCCGTCTTTTTTTTAAACTCATAAGTGGGTACACTTATTGTGACGGACGGGAAACTACGGAACCCTGCATTGAGCACGCCCGACACGCTCTTGGCCGGTTTTTATTGATAGGCTCGCATTTGACCACCATCTCACTTGATGGTAAGCGATGATGTAGTCGACAATGGAGCACGCTTGCCTAGAAGTAAACTCTTCACTCTTGACTTAAAGACCCTTAAGTTGTAGCTATCAGGAAACAGACTCCGGCAGGGATTTAAAATTAAATGTTGACTAGCTTTGATTACCTCTGACATAGTGAGGAAATGGCATATGTTATGTTAGTCATCCATCTTTAATTACAACTACATGGAACTGCTAACATATAAATGTCTAGAAAAACCTTAAACTCGGTGTTACGTAGTAGGAAAAGCTCACACATTAGTCAGATTGCCGGCAGCAATCGTTTTCCTAATATATGATGTAGGAAATGCAATGCGAAGTATCGGACTGTCTCGTGATAGTTCCTGGCAAACAAAGAATTAAACTGCTGGCTATGTCACCGGGTTATTGAAAATACCATTTGTTTATAATAAATTTTAGGCTGGCCTGTTGGTCTAGTGGTTAGTGGCCCTGACTGCTAGGCCGGAAGTCGTAGGTTCGATCCCCACCTAGGACAAATGTTTATGTGATGAGCATAATCATTTGTTGTGTCTGGGTGTAATTTATCTATAATATGTATGTATTAAGAAATATATAAGTATGTTTTTCAGCTGTCTAGTACCCATAACACAAGCTCTGCTTAGCTTGGGACTAGACGGCGTTGTGTGATAGTTGTGGAATATTATTATATTATATTATTAAATCGCGGGAGATTGTAAACATTTTTTTCTCGACAAGCCACGGATGTATGGTAAACTGAGGATTGGTTTTATAGAATACTAGCGGCCCTTCTCGGCTTTGCACGGACAATAAATATAGCCTATGTTACTCAGGATGAATTTAGCTTTCCACGTGAAAGAATTTTTGAAATTGGTACAGTAATTTTTGAGTTTATTCATTACAAACATACACACAAAAATACAAATATTCCTTCCACAATATTAATGCAGATGAAAGAAGACACTACACACACTGACTGGCCTGGTGGTCTAGTAGTTAGTGACCCTGACTGTTATACCGGAGGTCGTGGGTTCGATTCCCACCCAAGACAAATGTTTGTGTGATGAGCATGATCATTTGTCCTGAGTCTGGGTGTAATTTATCTATAATATGTATGTGTTTAGAAATATATAAGTATGTTTATCAGTTGTTTAGTACCCATAACACAAGCTCTGCTTAGCTTGAGACTAGACGGCGTTGTGTGATAGTTGTGAAATATTGTTGTTGTTATTGTAGTATTTTCATGAAAGAAACAAAACATTTAGTGCTCGCAAAATTTTAAACATTTATCTTTATCTTGTAGCTCGCCTAACCTAACGGCGGGCAATGTCGTAAACATTCACGTGGCTCACTTTAACCCAATTAAGGTAGGCCATGTGACTAAGGCATAATTGAAGTCTAATTCAGACCAAAATTATTCTAACTAGCAGTGGGTGCGTGGCACCGATTCTTATAAACTGCAATTTTAATATCTAAAGGGATGTTGGAAATCTACACTAATATAATAAGGAGGTAAAGTTTGTTTTTTTGTTTCTAGGAGGTAATCTCTGGAACTACTGGCCTGATTGCTAAAATTTTTTCACTGATAGAAAGCTGCTTTATTCATGAGTGACATAGGCTTATTGATATGTGAATTTCAAAACTGCGGGCAAAAGCAAGTTTGTAAATAACTATAGAACTTTGCAAATTGATGAATGGAGGTTCTAGACATTTATTGTGCGTACAGCTAAGGAATGGAATTCTCTGCCGGAGTCCAGGTCTTAGGTCCTAGGACAAGCGTGCTCCATCGTCGGCCACATCATCGCTTACCTTCGGGTGAGATACCGGTTAAACGCAAACCAATTCATATTAAAAAAAAAAAAGACGGGTTGCACTCCGGGAGTGCCGGCAGAAGTGAAAACTTGATTATTAACGTTGAAATATATATATATATATTTATATATATCTATATATTTGAAATATATATATATATAATATATCTATATATTTGAAACAGTAGGCCCAGGCATACATTTTCGCCGCGCCGTAGAGAGGGGATAGCTGTCTACTCTCCACCCGTCTTACGCTTTTTCGATCAGGTCACGTGTCCTGACGCGAGTTTAAGATTTTATACCCATTACAGAAAAAGTGCTCAACGCCGCTAAAGAAGTTTTCACTTCAAAAAAAACATCTTAGGATGTTTTTTTGTGAAATTAGACAGTTTTGTATCCTATATGGGTTTATAATCGGAATACTGTTTGTTTTAAACGTTGCTCCACACTAGCTCTTGTATCGTGCGGGAATCGAACTCAAGATACGCAGCGCAGCACCCAATCGCTTAACCACAGCACCAAGCGTACTTATAGTCTGTGTATATTTAAAATCATTTAAAAATTACTAATATTCGGTACTTTTTATAAGGTTCTTCTACTATTAAACAATGATCAAGATCTCTTAAGGTAGAACTACACTGCGCACACGTGGGCTACACACGCCGATCTGGGAGCGTCGGTCTCCATACATTTTATATGGAAAATAGACTGTTAGAGCTACACTTGACCCACGCCACGCGACGTCGTTCTACGTACAAATCAGGCGTGGTCCACGTGTGCGTCGGTCTAATGTAGTTTCTAGCTTCAATCATCCTTGATTATTGAACAAGCGTTGACTTTAATTTTACCCTAATAATATCCCAATATTAAAGGAAAATTGGAAGGAGTGGGGGGAGGCCTTTGCCCAGGAGTGGGACAGAACAGGCTAACAAAAAAAAATATAATATAGGTAAGCGCGATCCATCGTCGACCGCATCGTCGCTTTCCATCAGGTGAGATAGCGGTCAAGTGGGAACCAATCAACAATAAAAAATAAAAAAAAATAAAAAATCCCAAGTCGTTTGACTTTTTAGACAGACTCTAAATATCAAAGTGTAGGTACATCTTATTGTACACTAATGATTTGGACGCTATTTATCACACGGGCAGACCATATCCTGAAATACCGCACAGGATACTTTTACCCCGGGAATATGTTTCCCTAGGGATAAATTCTACGCGGGCAACGCCGGTAAAAGAAACTAGTTTGTTAATAAATTCCAAAGGAAATGTAGTGCAGGAAATGTGTTCGCGTATTTGGAACACATTCGTGTTTGTTGGCGCAGAATTTGTAATATGCATATAGTTTAGGGCGAGCCGCGACTTGTTCGCGAACTGTCTGTCTTCCTGCCTTACGTTTGTAGCAAAAACTTGCAAATTCTTGCTACTGTACTATACTTTCTACGATTGAGTAACAGTACGAGTAATTATGAGTAGGTCTGGTTGGCGCAATATTATAAAAGAAGACCTATAATGTATAGTTGTTCTATTCATTTTTTTTAAAGCTATTGCATAGCTTCTATCGCGGGCCTTGAGAGTGGAGGCCGAATCCAGAAATTCCGTAACGAAATAGTAGTTTATGTGACTAGGGGATAAAGCAGTGTCTTTAAGTCGCGGGCGGCATGTTGAATTCCGAACGAAACGAAGGTTGCTGATTTTAATCCCGAACGACAGTGAGGGATTTATAAAATCAACTCCCGAGCATTGCGAGGGAGTTAATAAAGAAACCTGAGTGAAGTGAGGAATTTAAGACGCCCAAGGCAAAGACAGCTTTATCCCCGTGTTGCATACTCTATTTTTTACACCATCTGTGAGATAATTAAAAGACAATTTGGTCGATCAGAGAAATATATGTATTATATTTACAAGTTCATCAAACAAACAAAATTCACTACACCAAGATTCTATAGTTTCAATTTTCTATAATGCTCCCGTGTCGTCAGTACGTACGTTTTATTCTATTTTCTTTTTTTGTTAGTGGCCAGTTTGAATCATAGTGATTACATACTCTTTGGTTTGAATTTTGAGTCAACTTGTTCGATGCGCCTACATTTTAATTCACAATATTGACGATTCTCGATGCTCCAAATTCAAATCTCATTATTCCCTAGGGATCGGCCATACTGCATTATCTCCCTAGGCATATAATGACTTGCTTTAAGTGAGGTTTTGTATGACCTGTAAAACGACATTATCGAGCAGGTGGTGTAAAAATAACCTAACACCCCCCACTTATTTGTTTTTTGAGCGTGGTGACCACGGAACAGTAAGGTGACCGATAAGAAAACAAATGAGTGAACAATCAATCAAAATTCAATTCAATGTGTGAAAGTGTAACTTCAATCAATATCAAAGAAATAAAATACTGCATAAATAAAATAATTATAATTGCATAAGTTGATAAGAATGCTATGCAATAGCTTTACCGCGGCAGTCCCCGAGTGCCTAACGTCTTTTTTTAAATTCCCTATCGAATATTTTCTTCTATTTTGAACTGAAAAACGGGGGTAGTTTTTATGGACTAAGTGGCTGTCGCTCCTTGTCGCTCAGCCCAAAGCAAGAGAAATTATTTGATAAATCCCCAATCCAAACAAAATATAAAAACTGGTGTGAATATTGATAGAAAATGTCTTGTATGATTAAATTAATGAAATCCTGCCAAGTAAACAACTTTTTCAATTAATTAATTGCTGCCAAGTAAACAACTTTTTCAATTAATTAATTGCTGCCAAGTAAATCAATTTTGAAATTAATGATATCATGCTTAGTTTGTTGTTTCCAAGTAAACAATTTCGTTGGTGGCACGAACCTTCTGATCTTGATTTAGTTAGTAGTTTGAGCTAGTTTTCAAGCGTAGATGTAGGAAGCCTTTCGTCTTATTTGTTACATATGTTTTATTGCGTTGTAGAATTAGTAGAGCTTCATAGGTTGTAAACATAGTATTTTTCTAGTCGTTAAGATACTTCCTAACGCTAATTTAAAACAAGTGTAAAAACTAAATGATCTGTATCGTATCCGGCTAACAGCCCAAGAGTTGATTTCAGGCTGTTATTAAATCGCATCTGAGAAAAAGGCCTGTAAATTCTAATTAAATTCAGGGATGTGACGCAACATATAAATAAATAACACAAATAAGTAATAACACTGACACACAAAACACTGTCAAATAATATTGAAATACAAATATGACACTGCACTTACCTATTAATAGCAAGTTAAGCAAAAAATATTTTTTTGAGTTGTGAAATTTTGAGCGGAGGTGCGAATTATTATGTTCTAATCGCGCGAAGATCTTTTTTTTTTATAATGGATAGGCTCGCGTTTGACCACAATCTCACCTGATGGTAAGCGATGATGTGGCCGACGATGGAGCACGCTTACCTAAAAGCAATCTATTCACTCTTGACTTAAAGACTACTAGGTTATAGCTATCAGGAAACACAGACTCCGGCAGGGAATTCCATTCCTTAGCTGTACGCATAATGAATGTACTCCCAAAACGCTCTGTACGTATAGGTGGGATGTCCACCATGTACCGGTGGCGCAACGCCGTACGTCTTGTGGTCCATCTAATTGCGACGCGGGATTTCGTAGTTTAGTTCCTTTAATAATTATATTAATTCCAAAATGAAGTATAATTGTCCTCTTCCTAATTAGCAATACATCTTCTAACAAATAAAGTGTGGGTTTATAGATCCATCCGACACCCAGCGCGAGTGGGGTGCTCCTGACCAGACGATGGCCCACTTATTATAGTACCCACCAGACGATGGCCCTCTTTTTGGAGTGCCCAAAGTGTCCCTACACCTGCATTTTGGAGTACAATGCATAGATTGTTAACGACAGTTTATAAGACACGATTGCACGCGTATGTTGCAATCATTTGGTAGTTGGTATATATTATAGAGATTGCAAAAGTATTGGCTCAATATAACGCAAGTAAATGTCGCTTTCAGAGTTGCGATATAAGGATTTCATGTGTGGGAAGCCTTCTTGTATGTGGTGTTATGTAAATGAAACGCCAGTCAACCTAATTTACAACGTGGGACTTTTACTGACTAAAACCCACTCATAGAGGACCTAGGACCCTCGGTTTCCTTTCAGAAGAGAAGTTATGGTCCCAGTAGGCTTCGAACCTGCTGAGCCCCTACGAATGCAACCTGGGTGAAGTTGTATTAGGTTGACTTAGGACCATTTTGGGATCACATTATAATTGCGCGTACAGCTAAAGAGAATTCCTTGCTGGAGTCTAGTTTATATCCTGATAGTTAATATAAACAATAATAAATAAATAAATTCGTTTTAAACATTAATATTTTAAATTATTTAGTACTCGGTTACAAACAAATGTTGTAGACTGAGATACAAAGAAAACGCAAACTGCTGCCTCCTAAACTAGGCCAAGAGCCTGTGTTTTAGGAGCCAATGTTCCTTATAACCTAGAGGTATTTAAATCAAGAGAGAATAGGTCACTAGGCAATCGTGCCCCAACCTTCGGCCACATTATATAGATAGTGGTCAAGCGCGAACCTATCAATAATAAAAAAAAAGAAGACTACTGGCTAAAACTCAACTGTTCCTTCAATTGTTTTTTGCGTTCCAAGTCCGCGGTTACTGATTGAAACTGCTCTGGCTGGGTTAGAATTTCTTGGGTGTTTTTCTAGGTACAGTTTTTATAGGAGGCTTCTTTTTCTGTTAACACCATTGTTGACCCCACCCGACGGAGGATGCGGTGTCTTGGGGTAGGGTCGCCTTGACGGTGTCTTTGGACATCTCAAAAGTCTTCTCTACCCTGCTCTGGAGTAGCATTAGGTCTCGGTCATCACCGAGTGCCAATCTACCTCCCTCGTGTGGTCGAGGCCAACCTGACGGGCAGGTGTCAGGCGTGTTTATCATGTACCCCAGTTACCAGGTAAAGTAGAAACGCCGAGAGACGTTGTACAGTGTTCCGCAGGGATCACTAGAACCGCCCTTGTGGAACATCGGGTATTAAACGGATATACTTTTAGCAATTCTTGAGTAGAATTAGATGATAATCATTATCATCTTGTAGAGCCAATCAAGGGTTGTTGTGGGAACGAAAAGGGCCTATTAAAGGAACACGGGTGGGTTTTATTAGTTAAGAAAAATGTGATACTTCCTCTCGGTCTACCGAGACACGAGCGGGTAAAGGTACTTAGTGATTTCCCACCTCGAAAAATCTCTCCCTTTTTGCATACAAGCTGCACTAGTTAGGCCCTTGGCTAGTCAAAGAAGGAACTTTATGTAGAAAGAACTTTACCTAAAAGGAACTTTACTCAGAAGAAACTTTACTTAGAAGGAAATTTGCGTAGAAGGAACTTTACTTAAAAGAAACTTTACTTAGAAAGAACTTTACTTATAAGGAATAGGAACTTTATGTTTCTTACTTAGAAAGAACTTTACTTAGAAGAAACTTAGAAAGAACTTTACTTATAAGGAATAGGAACTTGTGACGAACACAGAAAGCCACGGAAATATTGCTTATCTTTTTTGCACAATGAACGCCCGCCGATAAGTATCCGCATAATGCGATAATCTTCCCTGAAATAGCTCTGGTGTCGTAAACCCAATGCAATAGTTAAGCACAAAAACGTGATTGTGGAGCTTGTTGCCAGCATGGGAACCGCGTTCATTGCGTCGATGTTGTAATAGTAAGAGGTCCACGCGTTGGTTCTTTGAGAGACGGCGGACTTTGTGGAGGGAGTTCGTGTATTAAGATTTTAATGACCTATTTAATTTTATTTTTTGTATGATATATATATATATATCTACTCCAGGTTTGTTTCTGCTCAAGTCTTCCGGTTCCAACGTTTTGAAAACTTATTAAATATAATAGGCTTTTAAAATAGAACACACCTATTGAGGTTTAGTGCACATACTTTAAATGTAGTTACTTAAATTGTTGCGTATGCCGCTGATGGACGAGCAACTTGACATGAACGTCTAGCTAAGCTTGCAACACCCTCTTCCGATATCTTAAAAACCGGTCAAGTGCGAGTCGGACTTGCCCATGAAGGGTTCCGTAGCAGCAATTAACATAATATAAAAGTTCTTGTAGTTCGTTGTAACTTTGATCGATGTTTTAATAATAGTGTATTTTTTTTAGATTTATGACGTATTAAAAAATCTCGTTCAAACCAATTTTCGTATGAAAATCTTAATGCGGTTTATAGAATACATCTACTCCCTAAGTTTCATCAATGTAGCTCTTATAGTTTCGGAAAAAAGTGGCTGTGACATACGGACGGACAGACAGACATACCGACCGACAGACAGACAGACATGACGAATCATTCATCAACCATTTGGCTACGGAACCCTAAAAAGGTAGAAATTACCTTATGAACAATTAAAGTCCTCATCATCATATTCTTGCCCTTGTCCCATATTATTTGCGGTCAGCGCATTTTTTTCCTTCTATTCTATCTTGTCAGTAACTGCTCGCATCACTGACTCTCAATGAAATTATATTGACTCTCTTTTCTTTTTTCATATCAATGTCCAAATGAAATCCAAACTTATTTACTAAATGTAATAAAATAGTTATAAGTTTTTTTTTTTCTATAATATCTATAGTAAATAATAAATAACACTAAAAACTTTTTTTTAAATAACGTCATTTTTAGGGTTCCGTAGCCAAATGGCAAAAAACGGAACCCTTATAGATTCGTCATGTCTGTCTGTCTGTCCCTCCGTCCGTCCGTATGTCACAGCCACTTTTTTCCGAAACTATAAGAGCTATACTGTTGAAACTTTGTAAGTAAATGTATTCTGTGAACCGTATTAAGATTTTCACATAAAAATAGAAAAAAAGCAATAAATTTTGGGGGTCCCCATACTTAAAACTGAAACTTGAAATTTTTTTTTTCATCAAACCCATACGTGTGGGTCTATGATAGGTCTTTAAAAATGATACTGAGGTTTCTAAAATCATTTTTTTCTAAACTGAATAGTTTGCGCGAGAGACACTTCCAAAGTGGTAAAATGTGTCCCCCCCCCTCTAACTTCTAAAATAAGAGAATGATAAAACTAAAAAAAAAATATATGATGTACATTACTATAAAAACTACCAACGAAAATTGGTTTGAATGAAATCCAGTAAGTAGTCTTTATTAATGCGTCATAAATCGAAAAAAAATACACTATTATTAAAACATCGATCAAAGTTACAACACATTACAAGAACTTTAATATTATGTTACTTGCTGCTACGGAACCCTTCATGGGCGAGTCCGACTCGCACTTGGCCGGTTTTTTTTTATTAAATGAAGCAGCAATTACCATTTAAAATTTAGGTATGAGTAAGAGTTGGGGCGTGGAGGGAAGATCTTGCTATCTCTTTTGTACACACGTAACCTAATGATGGTGACGTCACACTTTAATGTTTGTCTTACTTATATATCGAAAGGAATACAATTTTAGATGAAGTGTTTTTATTAAAATATTGAAACAAACACCTACTCAACAACAACAGTGAAGCTGTTTACATACAGTACAAAATAATTAAAACGAACTAAAGACGTTAAAAAAAGTAGACCCAAATTTTTCTTGGTCAGTTTTCAATATAAACAACTAAGTCATTAGTACTGCGTAGTATAATTTTTTTTTAATACGATATTAGCGTTAGACGATGTTTAGACGATGTGTAGACTAAAATGTCAGTTTGAGCAAAGTAATTGACAGGAATTTAGCCAACAGTACATACTGTACTAATTGGTCTTATGTAATTGAGAGCCTGACACGCCTGAAAAAAAAATAGATAGTGAATGCAGTGCAATATACCTACTGCTGTAATTATTTCGTAATACTGAATGGACTGTTTAGAGTGTTGATCTAGCAAGTCAGTTTCATTCAAAAATATTAAAAACAAAAACATTTAAAAATATATTTATTTATTCAGAAATACATTACAAGCTAACAGTACTAGAAATAGTACACAAAAAATATTACAATATAATATAATTGTTAAATAGAATAGTCAAAAAAAATCATTCAAAGTAAAATGTCATATGAAATAAAATCATCACACAGAATTAAAAAAATATACAGTATAAGCAGCCTTATGTTCCCAATGCTGGGCCTTAGGCCTTTTCTTTGCGTCGTAATAAACCACACGGGTCCAGCGAAATGTCATATGTTTTCAATAAATTACATAAAGGAAAGCGCCAGATTAGGTTACCACTTGGTCAACACAGCTCCCGTTAAACATTGCTAGAAAGAAAGAAAAACATTTTATTTGCCCGAAAGAGGCGCACACTTAAGACTAACATAATACCTACATTTTTATATTAAAAATGAAATAAAATAATTAAAACAACTACTGCTACTATAGTATTCAAAGAAAAATAGTGAAAATAACTAGACCACTTAATAAATTAACTTAACTAATGCAAGGGTTTCTCTGCTTCTTCTCAAACAGAGAAGGCAAGATCATTAATTACTACGCTTATTATCGTTATCGTTATCACCAAACAACTTTTCCAACTAGTTAGAGCGCGAGAGATCCAGCCACCCGCCTTCCTTCAGTCGCCCTTTACATTCCAGGGCCGGTGACTCTTTCGATCTATCTAGCAGCTCGGGCCTACTCTTGCGCAAGGCGGGATGACAATTTCAAACTTAGCTATGTTCATTACAAGGCTCAAGATTCCTTACAATGCTTTTTCCTTTACCGAATAGCACTTGCATAACTTATGTTTATCAAGTTTGATACAAAACAGCGAAATAAATACTTCTCATACTTTACTAATACCTATTGTATAATTTATTACACACACAATAAAACTCATATAACATAACACATTCTTGATAAATTTTATTATTTTACCAATCCTTTGGTATCACGAAATCATGGTGACTTTATGTAACACTCTTTCGCAGCGGCGGTGGGAGGTTTCAAGCCGGCGCAAGCGTCGAGGCGCGCGCAGCCTCAGGAAAAGATCAGGTCGGTATCAACAACACTTCCTACATCATTTGTTGTTTGTTACCCGTCGAGGACGGACGTGCGCTAAGCCCTTTATCTTATCAGTGTATTTTTTTTTTATAAAGTGGACTATTTAGTGCTGTTTGTGTTAATTAGTGGTGTAAAGGTCGTATGTCGACCTTTGGATGTGTTGAAAGTGAATTTGTGTAAGCTGATTTGGATTTAAAGTAGCCTAAAGGGTTTGTATTCATTGATACGTTGTCGTGACTAATTATGTGACAAATACGCCCCATCCTACTAATGAGGTCATCAACAACGACAATAAATTCATCAATGCCATGTAATTATCTACCATATGGTTTAAAAAACCCTTTGACCTTGATACCGCAATCAAAGACTCTCAATCACAATCGATCAAAAGTTATTTGCTGTGAACTCGACACTGACAAAGAAATTGAAAGTGAAGGAAACAATGAAAATCCTTGAAGTACTTTGTTGGTAACTATTGAGGAAAATATATATACAGCTGCGCCATAATATAGAATCATTTATGTTGTTAAACATATAAATTTTATACCAGCTAATGATCATTTACTTATATGTGATTCAGGGAACAATGACGCAAACCGTACATCATTATGCATACTCATTGCTTTAAAAGAGGTTGCGTTGGGTAAATTGCCTTGAATGAAACGTCGTCAAAAAATAAAACATTCAGTCCAATTGACAACCCTTTTTTTTAATTTGGTTATGAACAGGTCATAATTGCATGTAATATTATAACCTCGAAGACATGGTACTTAAATCACAGATATTTCTATATCAAGCGAGATAAGAACGATGTTTTGTCATGCGTGATTCGCAGATTACAGTAACATTTTTAACTCCATGAAGAATTAAATGATACGCACAAAGTATAAAACAGTCATTGAGCAACAATAGAACTGGGGATTTACTATGACGTCTTCGAATATCAGTCGTGCGACCGATAAAAGGGGATAGAGCTATAACAGTTCAGTTTAGTACGTAAAATGGATCGCATTAAGAGCTCCTAGTATGAGAAAGAGATGCACGCTACTTCTTATGCAATATTGTGTAATAGATAGATTTATCCTTATTAAACATCAGTGCTATAAAAACGCATAGGTATGTGTAATGATATAATATCAGTGCTTAGTTGTTATGACTGCTTTTTTGCAGATTTTAGGCTTGACACACATTTTTTCTTCAAGCATTCTTCAAATTACTCAATCAACAGCTGTAATTTCATAATCGTAACCTCTGAGCTCAAATTATTTAACACAACCTTTTTATCGATATGTATATCTAATAATACGTGTAAGTCAAATCAAACCAAATGTTAAGAAGCCACTTATACAATAGTGGTGTACTTGACCGCTTTTTTAGCGCACCTCTAACATTTATCGGTATTGATATTTAACCTTTCACTAGTCATTGCATTAAAATGAGAGGCTTCAACTGGTTGTAGATGCTATGAAGAAATGAGAGATCAATTAGCTATTGATACATAATTTACTGTGTGATTAATGTTTGTTTAATCATAATGACAGTATTGTTATTTCTTAAGCAGTCAGTTTTGATCGTTAGGCTTCTTATCAATCACGTTAGAATTAGCAATGAAATTCTATTATTGTCGTGAGCTTGCTGTTTTTTCGATATGATTTATTCTATTTCCTCGTCAGATTGTCTTCTTCAATGTTTTCTTTGGTTATTGTGGTTTGCTAAGACCCCCGCAATGGTAATTCTCTGTTGGTCAAATGCTTCTGTTTTCGCTTAAAGTGTTCTCCGCCTTCCGCATCTTTTCCACTAAAGCCCAAGTATGGGTAGTTACAGTACTTCGACTGCCTCTGAATTTACCTTTTCTATTCCACTCAATACAAGACCACATCATCATCTCAGCAAAAAGACGTTCACTGCTGGACTTGGCCTCTCCCTCTCTTAGCTTTGGAAGGCTTCCCACAAAGTGGACTTGGTGAGAGTCGTTGGAATGCTATGCAGACGCACAGAACTGTTCGTTGTGACGACACTTGTGGAAGACCTACAAAACCTACCAATAGAAATTAATCCCAGTACCACAATAGTCTTCCGTATCCTCATAAGATAAGTCGAAGCCAAATCGTAAATAGTAACGCAATACCCTCAGCTTCCAGCGTTATTTCTCAAACTGAGCCATTACGAAAGCATTATTAGTTAACTTGTAGGCTAAAGCTAGAATGGAATTCTTGCGCAATCTCTAAGTAGCCAGTCTAAGCCCTTTCTAAAGGAGAGAATAGCTCTTTAAACTGGGGTTTTACTAACTCGTGTCTTTGAAAAATATGTGTTTTGTGTCCAATCAATCTCTGTCTATCCAAGGTTGTCTAGAAGTGATCGCAAAATACGATAAGGCCGTCATTTGTATGTTGTTTAAGTTTATGGTTCTCCTTATATATTATTTACTATCTTGGTAAATAAAGTATATCTATTTATGGAGAAACTCATTGACTGACATACAACGCACTGCCGAAACTGCAGGGCCTTGGGTGTCTGAAATTTTTTGCACTAGTTTTCTATTTAGGACGCAAGCACTAAGAGAGAATTTTCCAAATTCACACACTATGGCGATGAAATAAAGGTCTAAATTCTGTACAATGAAACTTTTTTCGCGCGGGCGGAGCCGCTGGCAGAAGCTAGTAAGTAGTAATATGTTAAAAGATTTCTTGCTGATGCTTGGATAGAAAGGTAGCAACAAGGATATAAGATCGTGATAATACTCGTAGTACCCAGAAACTTCTTTTATGAAACAGAGTTTTCGAAGACCGTACATCGAGTAGTTCCTATCAAGTTAAGAATAGAATTACTTTTATTTGGGACAGACACATCACAAAGAACAAGTTAGCTAAAGGTACAGTCCAGTGCTATGAATGGTCCTTTAAACATTTTAGTAGTATTGCTAACAGCCTATATCTTCACACTGTTGTGTCAAGCTCTACCGTGAAAACTTCTAGTTAATTCGGTCTAGAGATTGAGATAATGTTTGCCCATTGTTTCTTGTTTTTTAACGCATTCACGTCTAAATATACATTCATCGTTTGTTTATTTCCAAAGAATTGCTTATAGCTTGATTAAATCGGTATTTCAAATAATATGTAAATCTGAATGGCGTGTTAAGTTGGATAACGTAAACGACACTACACGAGTTTGAGATCTGTTCTGCTTGGCTCCTCTAACCCACCTTTAGTTTAATAGCGAATGTTATAAAGATCACTAATAGCCTTTACAGCGCATGCGCAAGCAATGTCACACATATTACCATCTGAATCATCTCTGTCTGTAGTACAACATACTACAATTTCACGAATTCATCTTATGTATTTAACCCAAAAATGTTGCCTCCTAATGTAAATGCAACTTGTCCTTGGACGATTTGCGCTCATTTCTCATTCTTGTTGATATTATGATTCATAAGCTCTGTTACATCTGGTAATAACCTCTTTTGTTTCTAAAAAAAAAAAACTATATCGAAAAGTTTTAAATGCAAACCAGGGTGAACAGTTTTTTGGATTAATCCAATAGTACTACTATTAGATTGTCAAAGAGGTTACACGTTGCAGTCTCATCCAACAAATGGTTGTCTCTTTTTTTCCAATATGTACTAGACCTCAAAGATCTAATACATGTTTGGATACATCACTGGACAGGACAGGTCCAATCAAATCTGTGTGGTTCTTTCCTATAGAGACTGTATGGTTCTCACGACTTGACTATCACATACTTGTTTCGGTGTTTCTTCTTAGGGTAGTTAGCTAGAAAACACCGGCCTCATCTAGTTTAAATTAATATACAAAAACATGACACACACATTGACGTGTAAAAGTTTTTAACCAGTATTTGCAAAATGATCACTTATCATAATCATTAATCAAATGCACACCCAAAAACTCAAATAATATCAAAACATATCGCAAGCCAATAAAACCACTAACGATGTTACAAAATACGATTACCAAACTGGGTCCAGACAAAGCACTAGTGATGTCAACAACATCAGCATTCAACATTCAATTACACAAACCGGTGGCGGGCGGCGAGTGGCCGAAAACGGACGAAAGTGTGCCACGAAGAGAGGGGCACGGTGTTCGACTGGCGTTCGCTGGCCTTGCCCCACTTGCGGTTACGTGACTGCCGTAATAGTTGGCGCACAATGAACGTGACAAGTGTGCCTTTGATTTTTGATGATGATGGCTTTTGGGCTATTAGATGCCTTGTTCTTGATGCGAATCCATGTCAAGATGCGATAGCGGAATGTTTATGTCGTTAGACTTAAGTTGTTGGGGTTTCCCTTTCATTAGAGTAGCAAGTGTTACCATTGACTTTATTGTTCGCAGATCTGGTTCAACGAAACCTCGGCGCCCAGACCGCGCTGTATACGTACCGCGCGCCCTGCGGACCGCGGACAGTAGCCAATCTGAGGACGGCAAGGAGCACAACAACCACCGCAGAACTAGTCACAGTGCGGAGGGAGCCAAGTGTCCCAAGTCACCCGCGCCCAAAGACAAATCACAACACTCCACTCCTAGGAAATCCATAGACAAGACCTACTGCAATGTTTACACACCACCGCATCTCAGGAATCAAAGATCTCACACGGCCCCGAGCATAGACGAGCCCACATCGAGCGATACAAAGGAATCCGTGCCTTCAGGCTTCCAAGTGCCAAATAGTGATAGTGCAATATCTTTTAGTGATAATAGTTTTATTAACGACGACATAGAAGTAGGCGAGAATTTTTATATAGGAGATTATTTCGCTAACGGTCAGTTAGGATTCTACAGTCCGAACTATTACAGTGAGAACAGTCGTGAGAACGCGACAGATAATAGCGACTCGAGATCCAATGATTCTGACGAAAATATGGCGGTAAACGAACCGAATCACAGCAATAATATTATCGATAACGATTACATATATACTAAAGATGAAGATGTTGAGAAGAATGAGTTGAAGCGAGCGTCCCAAGAAATTAACAGGAGTAGCAAAAGAATTATAAAACAGAGCTTCCATTCTGACGTGCTGGTCATATCGGATGCTGTTGAGAGTGAGACAGAACAGAAGATTGAGCCCGAGCCGGTGTTGGAGGAGCAGGACCCAGAGTTGAAGAAGACGAAACCTAAGTTAGAAGCTAAAGTGTCTTTGAAACGGGAGGAGAATGATTGGGATGCAGTTTTTGATGATAGTGGAGAATGCCTTGATCCTTCTTTGCTTGAAGAGTTAACGACTACTGTCGGGAAGGTTCATATAAGCAAGCCAAAGAATTGCTACGACCAGTACCAGACGCGGGGTCAACAGCTCTTCAACGGTCCTTACGATGAGACCTTCGGTCATGTGGTAGAAGTGTATGACTTTCCAAGTGAGTTTAAGACGAACGATTTGTTCTCGTTGTTCAGTGAATATAAAGACACGGGTTTTGAAATTAAGTGGGTGGACGATACGCATGCGTTGATCGTGTTCAGCAGCGCTAAAATTGGTGAGTTGAATTTTGATTTTTATTTCTTTTAGGGTAAGGTCTTTAATGCTCTGAGATTAGTTATGGCTGACCTTAAAAGGTAGTTTGAATGATTGTTTTAATAATCTGCCGAAGTTAATTAATTAATTAGAATCTTAATTTATTAGGACGAGTGTCTCTATATCTATTCTATTCTAAAATATTAATGTAAAGAGCTTTTTTAATACAATAATCACACTAATAGTATAAAGGCAAAATTTTGTAAGTGTGTTTCTTTACTATCCATCATTAGGACACGGTTGAACGAATTAAGTCTAATTTGTTACACGAGTAAACCATATCCAAATTTGAATAAAAATACTGTTGAATTTCATCCAAATAACGCTGGCAGCATTTTAACCCAATTTATAGATTTTTTTGCATTTGGCATTTCGTAGAATAAGACATAGGATACTTTATTACCCCGGGAGTACTTTTCCCCTCGGATTTTTTTTTTTTGTTGTTTTTGGCGGTTAAAGCCGCGGGCATATTTTTTTATTTTGTAAACCAGACGTGTATATCTGGTTCTGAAAATACTACTAATAGATACACGAGCGCGAAATGTCAATACAAGTTAAGTACTTTTTACTCAAAAAAAAAGCACTTTTCTGTGGTTCAGGCCACGAAAGCGAAGCCACAGGATAGTTTGTCATTCAAATATCACGTAAGCATTAAAGTGATTCATCAGCATCACCATTGCCCTTGTTTTTTTGATTTGGGAAATCATCAATTCTGGGTGAAGTGGGAGCGAATGTCAGACTTTTTACTGACTAAAACCCACTGGTGTTCCTAAAAAACTTCAGCTCTGGCAGGGATAGAGATGTGTCGTCGCCGGCAATATTGCCGTGAAGTCGGAATATTAATAATAATATTCCACAATAACACAATGCCGTCTAGTGTCAAGCTAAACAGAGCTTGTGTTATGAGTGCTAGATAACTGATAAATATACTTATATATTTCTAAATACATACATATTATATATAAATTATACCCAGACACAGACCAAATGATCCTGCTCATCACACAAACATTTGTCCTGGGTGGGAATCGAATCCACGACCTCCGGCATAGCAATCAGGGTCACTAACCACTAGACCAACAGGACAGTCCAGGCCATATTGCTGGCAATATTGCCTGAAGTATGAATATTTGTGGCGATATTGCCAGCAATATTCCCACTGGGCAATATTGCCAGTAAGATTCCCACTGGGCAATATTGCCGGCAGCGGCACATCTCTACGCAGGAATATTGACCACCTAACATGATAGTGTTCATAATAAAATCGAATCGCAGGTGACTTTTTATTGACTTGAGTAACATAACATAATCGAAACGTGTTCGACGCGATAGCCACCGACAACATTAGAACATCGGACCGCGACCCCAATGACGTTAAATTACGAATGATGTGCAAAACATAAATATTTATCGTCGGTTTTGAAGTTAGAGATAATGGTTTGTTTTGTTCCTTTTTTATCGTTTACGGAAAACGTGACACGACGCGTAATTATCGTAAAATTATTTTCGATTTTTATCGTTTTTGATATACTATAACTAGATTACTCGACAGACTTGGTTCTGTATAAGCTATGCCGCTGCAAACTGTCAAACCCGTGTATCCTATGAGGAATTCTTTTTTTTTTACTGAAAGTATAAATATAATATTTTTATATCCCTAAGACTTTCTTTTGAAAGTACCAAACACGGCGACTGGGAAGTGAGGGCCGTACCCTCGCGCGTGCGGCCATGCGCATGAAGTTTTAATTAATAAGAAACCTATAGGTGTGCTTTTAGTCAGTAAAAGTCTGACAAGCCCTTCCTCTCCGCCCTAAAGTGAGAGAAGCCATTAGATGATTTGCGATTTAACCTCTCGTGTGCCGTAATTAGAGACACAATTAAAAGCCATTGTGTCTCGCGTGGATCCACGTTTAGACACACAACGGGTTAATGAAATAATAATAATAATAAAATGTTGCCTGTACTTTTAACTAAACAGGAAGTTTAGACCAGGATTTATAAGTAACAAGTTGATATAAATACTACTTGGTACAAGTACAAGCGTAACTCACGACCAGTTTATGCTGCGTACTATAAATATCAATAAAACCAGTAGCTACGACAACTTGTTTAACTTCCTCCAAACATCTTGTTTTCCTAGGTCAATATTTATAACAGTAAAGTGCCTATTTTGTTGTTGTTTGACAATATTAGGAACTAGATTTTTACGTAGCGATCATTGATTGTCTTAGGTACATAACGGTAATAATGACCTGAAACTGTCTTGAATCGACATATATCGTGACCCTTCACACTTTCTAGTATCATAATCAGCCTTATACCTAATATTCCCATTGCTGATACTCAGGCCTCTTCTCTAGTAGAGGGAATAGAAAATTGCCTAAAAATATCTCCCTTCTCGAGTCGTATTCCTCATTACTGAGGGTCGTGAAGTTCCCGCTGGATTAGCTTCTTATTGATGGTATCTCGCCATCTGTAACGGTTTTTAGCGTCATGAAATGCGACGTGCAATTGGGTGTCCAGTGTGGAGTAGATCTGCGGGGTTACCATGACGTTCAAAGTAAGATTGTTTTATTCTTATTCTATTGTGGGTAAGAGACAGAGCTATACAGGTTGCCTAGCGCCATCTCTTACCCACACCGAAACAAGATTAAAACAATCTCACTTTAATCGTCATGGTCTAGGTCCTGATCTGCCTATCTTATACTGCGCGCTGCAGCCTCTTGGTCGTTTGCCATCAACCATGCCAGTTACGACGAACTGTTCAAGGTTGTGGCCATTTTTCCAAAAATATATCTATAAATGGCAAAAATAAGAAGACAATGGCAAATTCAAACAAAATAAAAATATCGTGAACTTTTCGTTTGACTTTAGAAGTTTTTTGTAAATCAATGTTAGAAGTCTAAAGTTCTAAACTATTCAGAGCTTGAGGACTAGTCTTGCTGGAATGAATCAGCATAATTAACTCTTTGAATGTCGTAATTAGAAACACAATAGAAAGACAATTACCTTATGTCGGACAGTGTAACTTAAGACATTCGAAAGGTTAATTAATAGTACGAGTATGTTTAGCTGACCTCAGTAACAGACCGAGGTGAACTCGAAGTTACTAGTCAATAATAGGTACTACTTTTAGAAAATGAATTGTATGAAACCTTGAAAGAGTTTTTCCTTGATAGTCTTTTAGGGCTTACCGTGTTCTCCGTATTCAGTACAACAACGCGTTCAGGACAGTGTTGTCTGCAGTGGTCAAACATGAGACTACCAATAATAACAAATAAAAACCGGCCAAGTGCGAGTCGGACTCGCCCATGAAGGGTTCCGTAGCAGCAAGTAACATAATATAAAAGTTCTTGTAATGTGTTGTAACTTTAATTGATGTTTTAATATTAGTGTATTTTTTTCGATTTATGACACATTAAAAAAAAACTGCTTACTAGATTTCGTTCAAACCAATTTTCGTTGGTAGATTTTATAGTAATGTACATCATATATTTTTTTTTAGTTTTATCATTCCTTTATTTTAGAAGTTAGAGGGGGGGACACACATTTTACCACTTTGGAAGTGTCTCTCGCGCAAACTATTCAGTTTAGAAAAAAAATGATATTAGAAACCTCAGTATCATGTTTGATGGAAAAAAAAAATTGAGTTTCAGTTCTATGTATGGGGACCCCCAAAATTTATTGCTTTTTTTCTATTTTTGTGTGAAAATCTTAATGCGGTTCACAGAATACATCTACTTACAAAGTTTCAATAGTATAGCTCTTATAGTTTCGGAAAAAAGTGGCTGTGACATACGGACGGACAGACAGACAGACATGACGAATCTATAAGGGTTCCGTTTTTTGTCATTTGTCTACGGAACCCAAAAACCTGTACCTCTACCATGAGTTTAGCAATAGTATTTGTAGATACTCGAAACCAATTACGTAAATATTTTGTATGGCAAATTTTGGTTCCGCTAGAGGGGCTGTAAAATTTGCCTACTACTACTATTTTTTCTAACTCCTGGTAGAGGTACTGACGAAAAACTTAAAATTAAACTAAAGCGATAAACAGAACTGCTTAGACGTTCCCAATTCATATTTGCTATCAGCCTGTGCAGAAATAAATACCTATCTACCTATATTACGAAATCTGCAGAAATGTGTGAATCTATGTTCAAGTGCAAGATTTATCAGTGCTTATCAATTGTCAATACTATTTACTTTAAGATACAAAATATTTACTCTACTTGATAAAAATCAAGTCGTTACTACGGCTGGCTTGTAATCTTAACAAGATTTATTATTGCCAACTGAGTGGAATTCCCTGTCGGAGTCTTTATTTTTTTCTTTGCGGTGGGTTAAAAATCATCCAAATGACATAACCCCGCCTTTGGGCGGAGCGGGAGATAGTGTCATTCTTACTGACTAAAAAACCCACTCCGTTCCTTCAAGCCTTCATACCGGGGCTCGAGTTCCCTTTCGGATAACCCTGGCCGGTGGCCCCAGTAGGCTGCGATCCAGCTGGGCCCCTACGGTTGCTGACAACTCCTTGAGGCGCGCCGGGGGGGGGGGGGGGGGGAACAGTGCGTGCCGTCGACGACTTGGGCTCAGTTTGGACAGTTACCGTGCGGTCGGACAGTGAGCTATTTTCTATAGCTACAACCTAGGGGTTATTAAGAGAACTACATGATCGTGGTTTACATATCTATATCTATCCTAGGTCTTATTTCTGTCTGCGGGGTTCAAAGTAAGGCTTCTATTTCTGGGTGGAGAGCGTCGCTCCTGCCTTAACCTTCTATCCTAACATGTCAGTGTCAGGGTACCCTGGTTACCTTCTCTGCTCTCGTCTTTTACACACGTTTGCGCGTTCGGTATTCTGTACAATATCTAGGCAAAGTAAAAAAAAATATTATTTTATACATTACTTACATGATTTAGGGATTCTATACATTGCCTAAGTATATTAAAGTTCATTTTTTAATTAAAGACTATGATTTGACATGTGCAAATGTCAAATTCTGAAAATATATTGCCAGATTTTTAGTAAAAGTGATGTCTCCAAATTCGATTTTTCATACCGGTTTTTTTAACATTAGAACCTTTATGGAAAATAGGACTAAGATACTGTATGTGTGTGTTTATATAGAGTCTAATATGCATTGAAAACTAAAATAATCAAAAATATTAGCATATTTTTTAACGCTCCGCCTTTTACTTAGCCTAAGAACTCACGAAGCGGTTTTCACCTATGTTCGACGCAGTTGCGGCCCTGTTACTACTGTAGAATGCTAGAGATATACAGGGTGTAAAAAGACCGATCACATACCCGTTAACTACATATTCTGTACATATAACTAAGTCATTTTGGCCAAAAAATATTGCTGGGAAACAAACTTTTTTTTCAACCTTTAAAAAAATGACGCTTTTCTTTGCGCGCAATGTAAAGCGCCCAACTGATTGTGTCGGTGTGTGTGTAGGTACGTCGAGTGACGAGGCGAGGCGCGGCGCCCGGGCGTCGCGCGCGCTTCGCATTGTGTAGGTATTACATACGTTAAAGATTGGCTACATGGTTGTAAACTAGCGTTCCAACCAAGGTGGCCTTGGTTTATGCTGCGGCTACATGGATGTAAACCACGCGCCAACACGTTCGGTGGTTGAGAAAACGCGCCTCCCAACCAAGGACGTTGCAGATCAAGGATTACAACTGCTGTCTACACGGATTGCAACTAGCAAGGTGACCTTGGTTGGGACGTGGGATTACAACCATGTGGCAATTTAATAGGCTCTTGGTAATTGAAAAATTCTGTGTTGTGTTCGTACAATTGCTTACTTACACGAAATAAGTACAGTTTTTAAATAGCTTGAGTACTTACCTACACTGTCCGTCGCTTTAGCTGTCATCCAGCACAGGTGGCCTCTCGACACTGACGAGCTCCGGTTCAAACTGCCGACCTCCTACGCGAAGACAGATGCGTGCCCTAGCCCGCGTGTTTTCGTGAACCCGCTCCAGGATTCCTTCTTGCGCTGACCGCTGCTTAAGTTCGTCGAACACATCAATAATTTTCTGTCGCATTTCTGCAGCGGTCTCGCATGGGCGGTCAAACACCCTATCTTTGACGTAACCCCACAAAAAGAAATCCAGAGGGGTTTAATCAGGCGAGCGAGCTGGCCATGCATGAGGCCCAAACCGTCCGATCCAGTTGTCTCCGAACAGCGTCGTCAGTTGCTCACGAACTGGTCTCACGACATGAGGCGGCGCACCGTCGTGCTGGTACCACAACCCAAGCCTCTGAGCTAGTGGCATCTCTTCCAAAGTATCCGTTAGGTACCCAGTAATAAAATCGAGGTAGGCAGGCCCGTCCATTCTCGGTGGTAAGAAAACTGGGCCTAGGATCTGGTTTCCCACAATGCCAGCCCACACATTGTGTTTCCACCGTGTCTGGAAGCCCGTTTCCATGGTTTGGTTCGGATTGACGGAGCACCAATAATGGGTATTTCGGCGGTTCCACATTCCATTATTTGTGAAAGTGCTCTCATCGGTGAAAATAATTTTTGGGATAAAGTCTTGGCCCTGGCTCAACAGCCACCTACAGTAATCCATGCGACGCGTCGCATCGCCTGGCACGAGCGCTTGCACTCGATGGATTTTGTAAGGCCGTTGCCTATCCCTCCTCAACACTTTATGCACAGTAGAATGGGAAACCGTGTGCTGAGCGTGATGACCATGCCGCCTCCGCAAAATTTTGGCTGCTGTTCGTACGCCCAACCGTGGATTTTCCCGCATCACAGCGAGAATGGCCTCTTCGGCTGCCGGTCGTACTTGTCGGCCACCTCCCAAAGAAATTGGTACTATCGGTTGATTGTCCAGCAACCGTTGAACAGCTCTCGTAAAGATCCGCGAATCCGTGGGCTGATACGCAGTAGGATGCTCAATCCTGTACAGTCGCAGGGCCGCACTAGCGTTTCCATGAGCCATGCCGTAACAGTAAACCATATTCACGTACTCGCGCGCCGAATAAACATGAAAAGGCATTTTATCTCGCCTAAGGTGCCTACTACTAACTAAATTAAACCTAAAAAGACACTACACACACAAACATACAACGCACTCACAATATCTACACTAAGCCCTAATCACTCTAACACTTTCACTACTATCAGTCGAACTATCACACAATACAACACAAACTATTAACAATACCTAATTCGCAACAAAAAAACCACAAGTGCATTCGATGACGCAAGAAATCGAACTAATAATACATAAGTAAATTCGCTGTAAATAAAAATAAAATTCCTATAAATTTGCGGGGATAGAGGAGGTCGGACCACGGGCGGCTCTTTTGATGCCACAGCCGAGCACCGCCGCGGTGGGCGGTAACTTTCTTTGAGCACGAGCCGCTCGCATGCTACTGGCTGCTGGCGCCAGCGCCCGCATGGTGTAATAAGAAAATATCGCTCTAGTTATAAATAATTTCCTAAATTGGATTTGAAATTTAACGAGCATTTAAAGGTGGGCTTCAATAGTTTACGTAAATTACATTAAAAAAAAAATGTTATCAATGAACACAGATAAATGAAATTCTGACTAAATTCTGGTTAGTATTTGAAAAATAGCTAGTAGGTAGTTTTGAAAGCAGCAGTCGGTAGGTACCTATCTCAGTTCAGACTGCTGCACGGAAGCGTACGTAGCTACGATTTATTTTAATGTTGGGAAACTATCAAAATTACTTCACAA
Source organism: Mythimna albipuncta (assembly GCA_929112965.1). Lineage (NCBI taxonomy): Eukaryota > Metazoa > Arthropoda > Insecta > Lepidoptera > Noctuidae > Mythimna > Mythimna albipuncta. The sequence continues at coordinate 16,071,934 of OV815979.1, read as the reverse complement.
TCTGCTGAAGCGAGAGGGAGTTTGACTTTTACTGACTACAACCCAATGTTGTTCGTTCAGTTGCCTTTACGATTCAAGGTCGCGATTACTCTTTCGAATATTCACGCGATCGTTTCAGGCATCGCTTCTATCGAGCCCCATCAGTTTTGCTGACAGCTTCTGAAGGCGCACGTGGAACAAAACGCGCCGTCCACCAGGGTTTGACAGTTATTGGACGGAGAGCTACCCATTGCTCTCCGTCCGCAAGCTTGCGTTTACGGCGGCCGAAAATCACTGTGTGACTGCGGACAAACAAACGAATTCACGCAGATAAAATGCGCCACGTGCTCGTTCATGTTTTGAAATGTAAATTATTCGGTACCTACTAAACATTTTTTAAAGTGAGGTAAGCACCTATCTACTTGCGAGATTCATTTCCAATCATACCTAACAGGACGGCTTTTAGTGATTAGGCCTTACAGTCTTATGCACTAGAAGCCATCCTTACTAGAAAATGCTAGAAATCATTCTCAAAAATGCCTACAATATTCGTTGCGTCACTTGTACCTACCTACTGAGTTTTATTACGTGGTTATTTAAGAAGTTTAAATGTAGGTAGGGCTTAAACATAGGTAGAAGTTTAAACCTAGGATTCAAGTTTAGTTTTTAGATAAATAGGAAGTACTTACCTAGGTACCTTTTTTGCGATGGGAAATCATCAAATGACCCCTCACGCTCTGTGTGAAGACTTTTACCGATCTTTAATCAGTAAAAGTCTGAAACTCCCTCTCCCTCTTTCCGATTGTTGTTCCTTCAGTTGCCGTTTGAATCTGGTACTTACGCAGAGATATTACGAAAAGGTCAATGACCGTTAATTTTTTCTTATCTGGCACCTACCTTAGTAGGTGTAGGTGTAAGTACATTTGATACAGAAACACACACTAAATTTTAAACACTAAAGACTAGTGTCTTTTTTTTAGCGGTGGGAAAATCATCTAATGACATCCCCCGCTCTTGGGCGGAGCGGGAGATAGTGTCGGACTTTTACTGACTAAAAACCCACTCCTGTTCCTTTGTTGCCTTTCGTACCGGGGCTTGAGCTATCTTTCGAATTAGCCCTAGCCTTAGTAGGCTTCGACTCAGCTGAGCCCCCCCCCTGCTGTTGCTGACAGCTCCTTGAGGCGCGCGGGAACAGTGCGAGCCATCGACGACTTGGGCTCGGTCCGAACAGTTACTGGACGGTCGGACAGCGAGCTACCTATTGCTTACTGTCCGCAAGCCCGTGCCTACGGTGGCCGGAATCGGACTCCCGACGTCCAAGGTCATCTCTGGGGCTGCGACGGCTAGGTCGAGAGGTTGTTCTCCCTCTGATGCGTTCGCTGCGGGTTTCGCCGTAGACCCACGTTGTCAAAGAAACGAACTCACGTAGGTAAGTAAGATGCGCCGCGTTCCCGTGCACGGCAAAAGCAGGCCCGGCCCGCGTTTAGACAAGTAGATACCTATCTAATTTAAAAATTTAAACAATTAAGTATTGATTTATAATCAATGTTCTTGTTGAAACTGAAATCGAAAACTGTTCAATTGATAAAATAAATAAATGTACCAAGTAGTTTCTATCAGCTGAGCAACGTAGGTACACTCGGCCGGGCCGCTCGCCGCTCGCCGCTCGCGTGGTCGGTGAACTCGACGACTGCACGCGTGTGCGTGCGTGCCATGCTCGTTGTTTAGTATTCATTGCATTTTTGTAACTTCAAATGCGTAATTTGTTATGAAAAATCAATAATTTTGATAATGTTTGTTTGGAAGAAAGTTTACTAATGACACATGTTATACGATTATGAAAAAAAAACCGAAAAAAAAAATTAACTTTGACCTTGAATATCTCCAGAACCGGTGATTTCCCAGGAATGTTCTAGAAGAAAAAACTATCCTAGTGATGGGTAGAATACGTGGTTTTCGTTTTCGTTAAGGGTCTTTTTACAGGGTGTATATGTAAAAAATTAAAACACATTTCACGATGCGTTTTACCGTCGTGGTGTGCGCAGTTGTTTGCGGCTCCCGCTGCAATGGCAAGGAACTAGTAGAATCGCGCGAGCTTCGGTCACCCGCAGCCTCGGTGGGTAGCGCCCGCACGCTTTGAGGTCGGTTAGCGCCTACAGTTGCCTTTAGCGGTCAGGGAAATTCGATGCATCCAGAGCCATAAAAGCCGTTTTTAAAGCTGTTGTAAAGCCATTTTTAATTTTTCTGTGAAATAAGTATAACGCAACAGCTCGTTTCTGGTGTGTTTCCATGGCGGTTCAGAGCTTAACTGATAATTAACCGCCTGTCTTTCGATTTTCAACCACCAAGCTTTTTTCTGCTGACAACTACTTGAGGCGTTACCGTGGCCTAAATCTTCAGATTGGTCCGGCAGCGGCTGGGGCATGACCGCCGTTGCTTAATGTGGTCGGTCTCCTCCTTTGCTAGCATTACTGCATCGCAGAAAGAGGCGACCGCCTGCCACTTCTCCTCACTCCGGACCATGGCCTGTACCAAGGCACAGCGCAAGAGATCGCCGCCGCCTATTACCCCCACAAGGACACGGTGATGCTCTGCCCTGCTCTGCTTTCTCTAAACTTAGACCCACATTTTTAGGTGGCTTCCTTTTATGCTTTAGAATTTAAAAAGTTATCTTCATTGGTCATTATGCTGTAAATACAAACGTCTGCATTGTAAGAAACCGACACACATTTCTATTTTTTATTGCTACAATTTCGATACATACATACACTACGAGATCCGCACGAAAATAGTACACGAAGAGGCCTTTGTTATGTTGTTACAATGATCTATTATTCGTTTTCAAACCGAAGTCATTATTAATAGTATCAATAGGTACTATTAATTGTAATAATGTGTCAGCAAAAATATCAGCTTGAGTACCTAAATATTTTTGTCATCACCAAATCGAGACGAAAAAATAAAACGACAGCTTTAGCTAGTCTTTCAATTCTCAAGCTTAAATTATAATTTATCTTATGAGTATTTGCGTCTATCAAATTACCTTCAGGACATACAAAAGCTGATCATAATTAGTTGCATAAAAAACGAAATTATTTTTACGAAAAATTTCCGGTTTTTTGGTCAGTATCGGTTGCGGTACCTCACTATTTATGAAATGGAAAAAACATGCAACATTCGTATTGTCAAATCATAGTCTTTGATTAAAACACGAACGATAGATTGGCGGTAACATTTATATTTTAAAACAAATATAGATAAATGCCATTTATTCCTTAATACGTGTGAACAGTTAGGAGGAGAGGGATGCCAAAGAAAAGATGGATGGATTGTGTGAGAAGTGATATTAAAGAAAAAGGAGTTCGTGATAGTGTGACGATGGACAGGACAGGAAGGTGTTGCGCTGACCCAGGCAGGAAAACTATGATGACGTGTGAACAGTTATCAGATTCAGAAAAGTTACACAACTGGAAAGTATTCTGACATCGAAGCTAATAGAATTGGCCATGCCTGTTACGTATGTAGGTTAACCAAGACCATGTATGGGCTAGCCCTCAATACATGTGTAAAAATCACAGACATAGCTAATTGAAAAATGTCAATAGGACAGTAAAATCTAAAGATAACGTAACAACCATGGAAATTAAATAACCATTAATCAATAAATGTACTGTCACTTTTTTTTGCCAGTTCTAATCCATAGGAAACGGCCAACTGGAATCGTATGCTTCTGACGTTTTATTCAATTCAATTCAAATATTTATTTCAGTTAATTATCCGTATATGTTAGTAGTAGTACAAACTTAGCCTAATGTTAGTATTTAATTAAATAATAATAAACAACCAATGAACCATTGCACGAGCAGTTCAATGGTTCATTAGTTTATTACGATTGGAGAGTTTGGACACTTATCCACCTTCGTAAGAGTGGGGAATCCCACCTGTCTGAAAACACGTTCAGGATACCATTGGAGGACGAGCGCAGGCGCGCCAACATGGAAGCGCATCGCTTCCGCATGATTGCGGTGAATCCGTCAACACATGCGTCCGCAAACATCCCTGATGCGCTACATCGCCACGGCAACCCCAAAAGCACCCTGAATGCGTTATTGTACTGTACGCGCAGGTCGCTGTATGCCCGCTGGGTATACTTGGTCCACACTTTATAGGTGCCCATGTAAGCCTACACACGAACACAGGGGTTTAGTTAGTATTAATCTGACACTCGCTGACGATCCTTTCACAGCGGGAAAGAAAAAGGCCTGAAATAAAACATTAGATACGCGTTACACAGAATGTTATGAGTATTAATGTGGATGGTTCTAAAAATGTGTGAAAAGTGCAAAAAAATGGGTATATTGTGCGAAAGATAAAGGAAATGACTAATGTAATGACGATTAGGTTTAAGGAGTATGGAACGACAAGACACGTAGTGCCGACCACAAACAAAAATGAAAAAAAAAAAAAGACTGGACAATCAATGGTGAATCAACAAATTCAAAGACATGAAAAAAAATGTTGTGAGAACAGATTTGAGAATGTGTATGGCTGAGAATGGGGACTGACCAGAGAAACCAGAGAAACGATGATACATTTCAATATTTTTTTTTTTTTGCAAATAGGGTTAAAAACACTTTTGCACGTCGATTTGTTAGTCGATTTAAACTAGGTGAGGCCGGTGTATCCTAGCCCTGAGAAGCATTACATACCATTGCATAAACACATGCATAAACGAACATAACATGCAAACAAGTATGTAAACTCATTATAGCAGTTAATTGACCGAAATGGTAATAGCAGCTGCGCGGGCGCCGTGCGTGCGAATTACCCGCCTGATTGGAGCGTTTCTATTGGTTGTGTGTTATGTGGCTATTATAGCATTATCTTCTTATGTTGCTTATAATCTATGTAATACTCGTATTTTTACACTAATATTATAAAGAGGCAAAGTTTGTTTTTTTGTTTGTAGAAGGTAATCTCCGAAAGCACTGGTCCGATTACTAAAATTTTTTCTCCGATAGAAAGCTGCTTTATTCCTGAGAGACAGGCTATATTTTATGTACGCGGGTAAAGCCGCGGGCTAAAGCTAGTTACTTATAAGAACGGCAACTGAAGAACAGTGATGGTCTAGTAGTAATGGCCCAAACCTGCGGGTTGTGTGGGTTCAAACCCAGAATGTAAGAGCAGTGGTAGTCGATTGGTAACGGTTCTTGCGAGTTATAGGTCGCGGGATCAAACCCACCCAGACACATTACTTTGTGTAATTTATTTCATCACAACTGCTCTAAAAAACGGCGAAGGGAAACATCATGAAGAAATTGACATGTCCTAGTATCAAAAATGATGACATAAAACACTGAAAAACGTTTATGTACCATTTATTTCATCACAAAAAAGTTTAAGGAAAATGTCGTGCGGAAACCGGCTTGTATCAAAAATCGAAGACTTATTCCACAAACCTGCACTGAACCTGCGGGATAGATTCGATCAAATCAAATCAAAGCATTTATTTCAAATAGACCATTTATAGGCACTTTTGGATCGTCAAATGTCGGTCAGTCCAAGAAAAGTGAAGCTAAATTGCACGTTCCAAAGAGTAGGTCTCTATGGAGAAAAACGTGCAAGAAACTCCATGGACACTCTTTTAAATCATATTATGTGTTACATATAATGCTTGGTTACATATTACTAGTTGCTTCTATCATGTGAGCACAATGTCGATAATGAAATAAAAATGTAAAATAATTAAAAGATAGAAACTGAATATGGCCACTGGCAGCTAAGAGATGACCAGTCCCATCTGACGGCACCCTTTCACGAGCATGACGCGTGCATCAGCCCCACTCAGCTCAACCATTTTGAAGGGAACTGAACGACCCAATAACACGTGCCACCAACAGCGAGACATTACGATTAGAGATTACGACCCATACCCTTACCTAGAGAGTGGACCTGAGTCCAAGCTGTTGGAACATTATTAAGCTTATTGGATTACTCGTTCCCTCTTCTGAAGAGTCCTGAGTCCCGACAATGAGAATATTATAAATCTGGTTATGCATATAAAAATTGCAGAATTGAATAAATTGTTGTACCATCAATATGGTTATCGGTATTTCTCCGAATACCTATTTATATTATCGTTTGACCGCAAAAACCACCGGAGTGCGTGTGATATGGTTACATTATACCAACAAATCCAATTCGATCAGCGTTATTTATTACATCAAAGGTTCAACACATCGTTAAATTATGTGGCAATAAATTTTACTCTATTGAGTTTTGACGTTAAACCTATTCGATTCGGATTACACTGACACACTTTTCGACCTAACTGATTAGATGTTTTGTGCTCGTATGGGTAATTTGGCGTCCGGTAATCGTCCGGACCGAGCCCAAGTCGTCAACAGCGCGTAGTGATCGACGCCCTCCTCAAAGAGATGTCCGCAAACCGTAGGGGTCCAGCAGGGCCGATACCCGCTAGGGCTGAGGAGATTTTTCTGAAAAAGAAACCCGTGGTCTTAAACGCAAAGGGCAATTGAAGGACACCGGTGTGGTTTTGGTCGATACCCTGAGCGGAAGAAGTTATTGGATGATTTCCAACCTTAAAAAAGGGCTGTCAAATCAAATTACGCCAATGAAACTAAATACCAGCTGAAACTAGACAGTTAAAGAGCGGTCAGTGTCAATTATAACAACAAATTTTTTTTTTTTTTTTTTATAATGGAGAGGCTCGCTTTTGACCACAATCTCACCTGATGGTAAGCGATGATGTGGCCGACGATGGAGCACGCTTGCCTAGAAGCAATCTATTCACTCTTGACTCACGTTTTCAAGCTTTAGTATAATATTGACTTAACTCGCGAGGTTGTCGACATGTGGGATATGGTCTCTGTGATCATTATACCGATAGTCGTGATAGTCAATGACTTGTAGCCACGAGCCTCAACCAACACCCCAGGAAGCTCAAACGACGATCAAGGGCTATAGTCAAGCAGCGCTACTCCGGCTTGTGTTTGAGAAGGTTTCTTGGACCCTAATCCCGACATCGGTGAACTACTATTTTTAAGCGGAATTTACTGTTGCAATCACGAACCCTGCATATTTTTTGGCTATCTGGCTTAACAAAAGCCGGTTTGGTTAGTGGGTCTGGTGGTGATTGTTCAGTCACTTCCATACCTGACATTTTTTTAAATCATTATTATTGATAAGCTCGCGTTTGACTACCATCTCACCTGATGGTAAGCGATGATGTGGTCGACGATGGAGCACGCTTGCCTAGAAGTAACCTTTTCACGATTGATTTAAAGGCCCCTAAATTGTAGCTATCAGGAAACACAGATTCTGGTAGGGAATTCCACTCCTTGGCTGTACGCACAATAAATGTGTTCCCAAAACGCTTTGTGCCGTTGTGCGTATGGGTGAGAAGTCTACCATGTACCATTGGCACAACGTCGTACGTCTAGTGGTCCGATTATGGTACGGACTTGGCGGAATTAGATTATGCAATTCCAGTGCACACTCCCCGAAATGTAAACGATAGAAAACCGACAGGCTAGAAACTCAAAACGAGAATCATAGCGACAGAGATGTCTCATTTGTATAACCGCAATTTATTACACGATCAGATCCAACAATAGTATGACAGCTTACCCATCTCAGTTCGTGACTAGGCAATGTAAACACAGTGTTTGTGTAAGAGTCAATCATTATTTACTATGTGCTTCGGGAGGTGTGAAGTGATCGCCGCCCCACCGTGGACTAACATGCTGATTCGTTTCGCAAACTGTTTGCTGTTGCCTCATGTAGAGTACTTGATGTACGTGCGTTATGGCTTTTCCCAACTGTTTTTGGGTCGGGTTCAATTGACGGTAGAACGAGAACGGTTCGATTTGTATAGGTCAGTTTGTCAATGGTATACGCATAGCAGTCCAATAGTAACTATTACACATAGCTCGCACCGTGACTTTTGATATAGAAGTCACCGTGCTTATGAACCCGTCATGTAGAGCGCGCACTTGAAGACGTGACAGTTGGGTAAAAATGGGTAAAAAAAAATATTGTCACCGTGAAAAAAGTCATCAGTGCGCTTTGTCTAAGAGATTGAAAAATCAATGCAAAAGATTTTTATTATTGAATAACGACCTCCGCCGCAATTTGATAAAAATTGTCAACTATACCTAATGATGAATGTATTATAAATCTAAACATTCTTTATGTATCAAAAACAATCTGTTCCGTAGTTTAGAGTTTAATCTGAACATACAGACAGATAGACACGATGGGGGACTTCGTTTTATGACGCTCGTTTTAGACCACTATGTCACCTGAGGAAGAGATGATGTGATCGAAGTTGGAGCACATTATCCCCATGTTGCCGCTATTAGGAAACTCCGGCAGGAAACACCAATCTTTATGTACGCACAATGAATACTTTCCCGAAACGTTTTGCGCGTATGAGTGGGAAAAAAAATACATGTCTCTATATCTATTTTCATATAAGAATCCTCTTATGATTCTAATCAGATTGGGTTTCTTATAAGAAGTTCCGAGTCTGAGTGCTTACTAAAGGAAAAGCACCGATAAGGTTTTAATATAATACTTATAATTAATTAGCTGTCCAAAGGAACTCCACACGCACCATTACTGTTGTAATAAATGTACTTGACATGGTTTCCTCTATATAGTAATATGGCATCTTTGCCATTGATTATTATGGTATAGACAACCATATTTGATAAGACTTGACTCAATTCATTAACTGCCACTGAGAAATTCGTTTAGCAATGAAAAAGAGGGTTTCAGAGCCATATAGTCTGTCATTACTGGCAACACGCACTGGTTGTAGACTTTTTTCTTGAGAAGAAAGAGCTTTCCGAACGCTATCCAGCCGAGTCGGATTCGACGATTAACCTCTACCCAACTCCACACTCGAAGTTGTGGTAATTGCCCACAACTTCGAGTGTGGAGTCTCCGATCTTCATAAGAATGAGTGTGACATGGATGTTTACCATGACTTTGGTTTTGTCCATGTTCATCTTAAGTCCCACTCGGAAACTACTGAGGTCACTGGGCATTGTATTGAGCTCACCCAACATACCACAATGTTAGGAGAGAAAATACAACGCGGCTTCACGAACTCTGTCTTTAGTTAACAATATAATAAACTAGGTAATCAGCTCACTATTGCGTATGATGTTTACAAGCTCAGTCATTACGCAAGCGCCAATGCAAGTGTGAAGTGAGTGCAACGCTTATCAGCCGAACGTTATCAGCTATATCACGTAACTACACGTTACGCACGTTGTGAGTAATGACGTAAGCAATAATAGGCCATGCTGAGTTCCATGTACTGGTGTTAGATTTGTGGTTGATGCTAGTAGAGTAAATGTAGCGACTGGAGTTCTTGTGTTTGTACTTTGAGAGTTTCTGGTCTATGACTAGGAGTTGGAAACGCAACATATCTCCTTTGAAACCTAAACACTGGGAGTTGACAACATTATATTGGTAGTGTTGTTGGTTGGCTGGTGCGAATGTTTGAAAGAGTTACAGTGGTCCTGGAAGGTAAGGGACAGCTGAATACTGATCCCATCTGTGTTTTGAATGCTTTTAGTCAGTAACGTCTGACTGTCATACCCACTCCAACCAGAAGTGGTTCCGGTTGACACAATAGTACCTGTTATTTCTATGCCTCTGAGTCTGACTGAAGTGATCTGGACGGCTTTTCAAACGGTTTTCATCAATGGAGAGAGTAATTCATGAGGAAGTTACCACTACCAAAATGCTATAGACATTCAGTCCGCCTATAAACAGTCATTTTTACTTGTTCATAAAGTTTTCATTAACACCGTCACAATACGTCAAGTTAAAAACATGAAGATCGTTTTAGAAACTAGTCTAATTTCCGTTGTATGATTATTGATTATTCAGTAATATCTAATAATGTATATTATTGAGAGCAGTGGAAGCTCAATGGTAATAGCCCCGACTTAACGAGTTGTGAGTCGTGGATTCTAATAGAGACAGGTGCTTTACTTTGTGTAATTAACAGACTTAAAAAAAAAAAACGTTCAGCTGAACTTAGAACCTCCTCCTTTTTAAAGTCGATTAAAAAGGAAGAGGGCTTATGCCCGACTGCATATATATATAAATATTTTAATTTCATCACCAATGCTCTCAAAACGGTCAAGAAAAACATCGGGAGGACACTGGCATGTCCTAGTTCGAAGACATGTAACATCCACCAACCCCCACTGGGCCTGCGTTGTGCATTACAGCCCATACTCTCCCGTGAGTCGCAGTAGTGGAAACGTTATAAGGCTTAATATGCTATACTGGGCTATATGTATCGTTTACTCTTTACCCAATAGAATTACTAATGATGAAATCGCCATCTGTGTCGAGGAGACAAAATTTAGAATGCTCATAACAAATGTAATTGGCTGTTGCAGAACAATATCAAAGGAACAGTATGAAGTACATCTATTGTTTTGTATTGAGTAAGCCTTGTTAACTTGTCTATTGTAATTCTGCATTGAGCTTTGTATAATATCATTGTGTTTTGAAAGAGTTCTGCTGCTGAATTTTGACTTTTGTTGATTTTGTAAATTTTTCTAGTGTTTTTCCAACTGTTTCGCGGTTGGCTTTTTAATTATGGATAGGCTCGCATTTGACCACTATCTCACCTCATGGTAAGCGATGATGTGATCGACGATGGAACACGCTTGCCTGGAAGCAATCTATTCATTCTTGACTTAAAGACTCCTAGGTTGCAGCTATCAGGAAACACAGACTCCAGCAGGGAATTCCACTCCTTAGCTGTACGTACGCATAATGAAGATGTTCCCAGAACGCTTTATACGTATGGGTGGGATGTCCACCATATACTAGTGGCACAACGCCGTACGTCTTGTGGTCCGATGATGAAACGGACTTGTCGCAATTAAATTCTGCAACTCCAGTGCAAACTTCTCGAAATGAACCAATCTAATCAAGATTTTATTTTACAACATTATTGTCTTGAGATCTAAAAGCAAACTAGTTATGTATATGTAAACTTTTTGAAGATTTTTTATATTCATACAATTTTACATAAATGAAGGTTGAACCTGCAGGGTCTTCTTTCGCTGTAATTGCAGATAATTCTCCAAAAACAAGTCTCTATTAGTGTTGCCACATAAACGGATCTTTTATGACCTTTACAGTCCACTTTCCAGCGCTAAATAGCTTGGTTACACGTAAACTATTACGACCAATGACATTTAGATCTGCTAAGGTAATGTTCACTTTTGGTATTTTGTCGGCAATCTAAACAAAATTATGGTCATTTAGGAAGTTTTTTTTGTTATAAATAAGATTAGTATCTAAACACTTATGGAAGCTGATCAGTCAAATATGATTGCCGTAGGCGCTTCAGCTCATTTGGTATGTGATATAACATTTTTTTTTTAGCTTCGTAATCTAGAGTATGTTTACTAGCCAGTATCGAAAATCGAAAGCCAATCGAATAAATTATTTTTGTGCATTTGAGGAAGTAAAGCGCATAAAGTGAGTTGTTTATTATTCTTTCTTAATTAATTATAAAATTGAACGATAAATAAAATACTGCGAAAGCGATCTACGGAACCATGATTATTCAAGCCGAACATCAAATATTTTTTTAGCCAAACCTTTTTAGGGTTTCGAACGTCCGAATGAAAATATGGAACCCTTTTTGTACACACATGAATATCTGTGTACAAAACCCAAATACGGGTATGTAACGTAAATGAATAAATTTAGAATATAATATACTTACCCCAAAAAAATAACCCCATTTTTGGGGTGTAAATCTGAAAATTTGAAATAACAGTTTTTCAAAACTGTACTTTGAGACACATTAAGTAAAATTAAGCAATAAGGGTACATTTTGAGAGTATCATCATTTTAAAGTAACTCATGAAAATTGAATTACCATTTCCATATTATTTCCGAAACTAGTGAGAGTAAAATTTTGAAGAAAAATGCAGAAAATTCTTATCTACACTATAATATAATAAAGAAGTAGTTTGTTTTTATGTTTTTTGTTTGTAGGAGCTAATCTCTGGACGTACTGGTCCGATTGCTAATATGTTTTCACTGATAGAAAGCTACATTATTCTTGAGTGACATAAGCTATATTTTATGAACGCGGGCGAAGCTGCGGGCAAAAGCTAGTGTTTTAATAAAACATTAAAAATAAAATTCATTCGGAACCCTTCGCAAGCCACTCGGACGCACTTGATCAGTATTTTTTTTGCACTTCGTTCTTATTTCGAAATGGAACTGTCACAGTCGGTTTGCCAAACTAATTGTCACTTGAGTAAATAGTCTTTGATGGTTCGTGCAACTTCCCAGAGTTAAGTAAGATGTTGCATCAAGCCTGCAACTGGCTGCAGCTACTCACGAAATGCTTTGAGCATGGTTACGTAAATATCTTCGCTGAGATCAAGATCGGATGGCTCAGATGGTTTTGCAACTGCATCTTGCAAGTCATGTCGTTTTGGTGCAAGGGATAAGAGGAAGCGATTATCTGGTGACTTTTTTTTTCGTGATAATATTTTTGGGAATTATAAAATTAAAGCGTGGAGGAAAGGGATGGTCTTATTGTTACTCTTCTGAAGTACCTACCCTTCGCACGCGTACAAATACAAAACTTTGAATTAGGCCATTTTTAGTAACTAAAAGTGGCTTTATTCAAAGTTTTTCAGTTAATGAATTCTTGCAGTAAGCCGACAAAATAAAGGAAATAATAATAAAATTAAAGTAGAGGACAAGGATAGCAGCGAAGTATAGAAAAGTGCGCTTCAGTGCTGATAGATGTAGCTCCCCTAATTCTGAAACCGCATATGCTCGAGATGTGGTCACAAAAACCTTCGGTTTTTTTTTTGAGGTAGTAAATCGTTAAAATAACTTTCCCTGCTCTGGGTGGAGCGAGACATAGACTTTTACTGATTAAAACCCTCTTATGTTCCATCAGTTTTCATTTGAGTCCCAGGGCTGCGTAAACTCTCGAATAATTCCGCAGCTCATGTCGGCGTCGTAAGAACCTTGAAGAATTAAATTTTAATTAATTTTAAATTGCTCTCTCTCTCTGCTCTAATTCAAATAAAGAATAAATAACAGACAATAGATAAAAAACCTAGGCAAATCTGTACATAGTCTTTTTCCGCGTCTGTCTGTTTATTCGCTAACTCCTCCCCTAAACCGTGCAACGGATTTTGATGCACTTGCAGTAATAGAAAGAGCAATAAATGAAGAAGGTATTTCTGTATCAGTTGCACCCGAGCGAAGCCGGAGCGAGAAGCTGGTCTGTAAATGTAAATCAACGCCCAGCCCAAAACCTTGGACCTAGAACCTTGAAATTTTACACATAGGTTCCTTTTGTGATGTGTACAAAGAATAATGAAAGGATATTTTGAAATTAACTCATTTTGGAAAACCTACTTCTTTTTCTTTTACCTTCACGCGGGTAAAGCCGCTAGCAGAAGCTAGTCCGTACTAATACTATAAATGTGAAAAAAAACTCTGCCTGTATGTCTGTTACACTATCGCGTTTAAACTACTGAAACGATTTTGATGTATTGGTACGAAGGAAGCTTAAACTCCAATGATGGACATAGGACTAACTAACATTCACTCGGATGAAGCCGCTGGTAGAAGCTAGTGTAAAATAAATGACAAAAGCAGATCTGCTCTTAGAGTCTGTCTAATAAGTGAAACGACTTGGGTAATTATTAAGATTGAATGAAATCTGATGTAGTCAACACGGGTTCAATAATCAAGGTTGATTAAGAGATAGAGATAATTTTTTACTAACAGAAAAACCTTATGAAAAGTATCGAATATAAGTATTTTATAAATTATTAAATATTATACAAAATTCCCAAGTCGGTTGACTTATTAGACAAACTATCTCTATTACAACAATTCAGTCCAACATCTGCTTATGAATGGACCTTCATTTGTTTAGCTGTTTGTACCACACAACACTCTCGCTTTCATTAGCATGTCCCACTTTATAATACATCGAATTTTTATTCAGAACGCTCTCCATTGCCGCCTTGAACTTGAGTTTGTTCTGACACATGCTTTCAAAACGACACATGTATGGTGAAATGTGAAGAAAACAGATTACGTATCGTTCTTGGTGCAAGTAAATGTGTTTAATGGGCTGGCCACGCAAGTTATTCTAGGTCGATCGTGGAATGTTTTAATGGTATTGAATTTGCATCTTAAATTCGCTCAGATTTGTAGGCTTCCTCTTCCTTATTACTTACTGGCTAGATTAATTCTGTAAGCCTTATGAAGTGTAAGTTGTCTGCCGGAGTCTGTGTTTCCTGACAGCTACCAGTTACGACTTAGGGGTCTTTAAGTCAGGGATTAGGGGGCTTCATCGTCGACCACATCATCGCTTACCATTAAGTGATGATATGGTTGAGCGGCTGACTAAAGTTCGATTTCCGCACGAGGTAAATATTTCTTTGGTTGACCAATAAATGTTTGTTTCGGGTTTCACATTTTTAAACTAGTGCGCCTCACCATCAACGAGGCGAGATTCCGTCATTGCTTACAATCAGGTGGGATCGCAATCAACACTGATTTATATCATTTAAAAAACAATCGAACCCACTCCTGTATAAGAGTAATTTCTAGCTCGCGGAAACATTTTTAAAAGAAAACAAAATTATGAATTAAGACCTATTTATTCATGTTCTGTTTGGCAGTCCTCCTTAAGGACTTTCCATCTTATGGGCTGTAGGCTTCAAAACAAGGTTGTGAACACCAACCCATCGATGACATTGTTTAGTGTCGGTCGTTTGGTTTAGTGGCTTTTGTAGTAGGAACTATCGCTTAATGGTGACTGGATCCATTCGATCATAGATCAATAGCAACACCCCATTAATTCTTCCTATTTTCAAGATATGCGTTTTTTTTGGGTGTTTTCTCATATATCTGTCTGACAGAATCGGAGACCTGGATGGCGCGAAGTGTTCCACGCACACCTCCAAGAGATGTCACGGCCCAGGAGGGTCGATGTCCTAGGGCCACCGGAACGTTTGATAAAGTTACCATGGTTCTGAAACGCTAAGGGCAATTGAAGGAAATAAGTTGGTTTTAGCCAACAAAAACACATCTTAAATTAATCTAAATTTATGCTGCTTTGCATTGTGTTATAAATAGATTGACTTTAAAATATCTCCCGCACTGAGGAATATATTTATAATATTTATACCAATTGCAGCGAATTAAGTGCTACAGTGTGTGTGGGGGATCCTCGAATTGTTCTATTTTAATCAACTGGATTTCGTTATGCTTAAATTACATTATTTTTAAATTAAGCCACAAATATTTCTAATATCGTAATTAATTGATCAATGTATTGAACGAAACTCATCATCTTCATAATTTCAGCCGAAAGACGTCCACTATTGGATATAGGCCTCCCCCAAGCGTCGCCACACACACAATGACCGATCCTGTGCGTCTCTCATCCACCGCATGAACGGAACTACTAGTAATTAATGCTAATCGTGAGAAATCTTAATTAGAATTACGCAATGTACTTTTAGTAACCGATCGTACAAATTAATGTGCGATCGGTCTTCAATAAGTTAATCGAAACCTATTGGTATGGTAATTCGAGAATTATAGAGAGGTTGTTTAATGGCCCAGTCATATAGTCTTGGTTCAGCAATTAATTGCCAAATCACTTTTTGATTTGTAAATCGTCACCATCTTTCTGCTCTTATCGGCGCAACACGGTTTTTTTCTTACATCCCGCCTTGTCGCCCGTCAGAATCAATATAACTCCCTTTTCTTTCATATCAATCTTCACACAATCCATCCTTTTTTCATTGACCTGACTCTTCATCCACCCACATGTTTACTTCTCTTTTAGTAACATGTGTTCCATCACTTTTCTTCAAATGACCGTATCCAGATAAACGACGTGTAAACGACTTCCTTTCAACTTGCACACAAACAGTTTTGATAAAGTCAATCTGACTTCTGCCTGTTTCACGTTGTCCGTATAGTCAACACTTCTTAATGCATTCAAAAATGAAACAGAATTATCTGCCAAGTCGGCGGAAACTTATTCATAGGTGATGAAGCAGGCTCTTTGAGCAGCAAAGCATCGTACTCATTGCCCTTTGTAATGTTTACGAACTAAGAGCCTCAGAATACACCGTAAGCGAAGTCAAAACTTTTCCTAGACTTTCCCTGTAATTGTTCTCCACTTAACCTAACCTCACTTCCTTGAAGCACAGCTATTCTCTTCCCAGTAGTTTCCAGAACTACACTAATTGTAACTGCGCAATCACAACAGTACCGTGAAAGTCTATACTTACGAGTAAATCTAAAAAGGTAACTGCTGGTTGTTAGACAATTATGTTACATTTTTTACTTCATCAGCTAAGTGCTATCACAGACGACCGACAGAAGTCAGAATGCTAAAATAGAATTAAAGGTAACTACACTGCTCACACGTGTGCCATACACGTTGATCTAGGCGTGTCAGTCTCCATACTCTGTACATGGAAACTAGATTTGTAGAGCTACACTTGATCCACGCCACGCGATGTCTTCTACGTACAAATCAGACGTGTTACACGTGCGTTGGTCTAATGTAGTTCTAGTTTTACTTTAACACATCATATCTATAAGTATAAATGGTTTATAATGTTTCCCATATCGGCCTCCATTCTATGCTACGCTATGGAAGTGGGCAGCACCACCTACCGCGCAGACACAGTTGAAGAATGTCACTTGTCCTCAAAATGTGTGGTTTTTTTTATTGATGCTAAACCAGTGCTTGACTGCAATCCCACCTGATGGTAAGCAGTGGTACAATCGTTGATGGTGAAGAGCACTAGTTTATTAAGAGCCTATTCACTCTAGCCTTAAAGACACCTAAAATATAATCGGACAGGCTGCAGCAGGCAAATTGTTCAACAACGTAAGGGTGAATACTCGTCGTACGTCGGGTTGTCCTATAGTAGAAAGGAGTTGACGGAATCAAGTCATGAAATTCCTACACACACTTTCCAAAATGCATCCTGTAAAATACCGAATGGCTGGCTATCCTACGCCTGTGCTCAAGACTGTAGTTCTTGGAGATGTTGGGTTTCTTATGATGTTTTCCTTAGCCATTTTGTGAGCAGATGCAAACGTCTTTAAAACTTCGATCCCTTTTAATGCTAAGAGCAGCAGTATGACAGATAATAGGTTTTTTTTGACGGTTTCGGTTGCTCTTTGCCTTCCGGAGCCTCAATGACTCTTTTAAACAAATCCGCAGTCTTGACAAGACCTTAATTCTAGCCTAAATATTAGGTGACTAGTTTTTGCCAGCGGCTTCGCCCGCGTGAACATAAATTTTACCATACAAACTTTGAACTCCGTTTTATCCTTTTATATAGTGAATCTAGGAAAACATCTAAGTGCTCGCCTACATCATAAAAGAAAACCTTGTTCAAAATTTCACGATACTAGTTTCGACTGTGCGTTGACATGTCAAGTCAGTTAGTTTCTCCTGTTTTATATGACTAATATGACGGAAATAGAACCGATCGATGTGATCAGTTACTTAGGAGAGCTCTATGTCCGATAGTGGCCAGCTTCTGACTGATATTATGATGATGACATGTTAGAAACGTGTACAATTCTCGGTGACCCTTTTTCCACCGACGATGGTCACACGTCGCATTGTCGGCCGTCTGTGTTCGGCTTTATTTGCGTTGGTTATGAATGATGATACAATACAAAACATTTTATTTCCTTCTTCATAATTGTATTTACAATTGTTTTTGAGATGGTTCTGTTGTGCACTAGTTTAATTATTATTAAAGTTAGTGTAGAAATGTAGTTACATGTTAGTTACGTTTAGAAAAATATCTTCCGTGTTGTTGTTGTTGAATGAACTGTAACGCAATGAGTTACGTGCTATTGTTATATGTTGTTGAGTATCTTTTGACTTCCTGTAATACGGATTCTTAAGATGATATGCCCCAAGAGTATTATCGAATCAAGAGCGTCCTTTTTGAGGTACATTTACATTTCTTACGTGATTATGATGTTATTACACATCTTTCTCTAGATATTTTGGATACACATCTATCTTGTGGATATTATCTAGGCTTCTATATAAATCAAAACATAAATATGTGTAAAACTAATCTAGTAAAGACCTCTGAAAATCGGCTATTTTACGTGAACTTGCCCTCCATAATGCACTCATATATTAAAACAATAATTATCTACATAATAGAAGCCTTGCATATTTAATCGAGATTCTGAATCACGACAACTTCTCTGAAAAACTTTTAAGAGTTTAAAAAAAACACGTATTTCCTGGAACAAGTTTTTTGAAATATTCGATTTTTATTTAAATCCTAAAATTACCAAATGCAGACAGAGTTTTCAGGAGTTATTTCTTTATTTTTTGCATAGCCTCTTCATTAAACATCACGTTGGATTGCGTTAGATGAAGCAACAAGCTTTTAAACCGTGCTCGATGTTGACGATAGCCGAATGGAAGAGGATCCTCTTAACATAGTCCACAAAGCTAAGTAAAGGACAACACCTGCCACCCTATCAATAGTATAAAAAAAAAACTGGGTAAGCGCGAGTCGGACTCGCGCACTGAGGGTTCCGTGCAAACTACAATTTCCGAATGGAGTCTCGAAGATTTGTCCGAATTGTTATTAATTTTTGTGAAAACAAATTTCAGGATTCTGGGTCAACGGGAAGTACTTACCCTATGAATTTGAGAGTCCAAGGTCAAACAAAATATAAGTTTATAGACATGTTTATCTTTTAATTAACCGTGATATTGTCTGAACAATACATCAGTATCATTTGCTTTTATCGACAGATTATAATAACAACTTAGTCAAGTCAAAATATACGTTTTTTGCGACATAAACGGCTGTATCTTTTTTATTCGTTAACTTAGAAGTTTGATTTTTTACAGCTTGAAGAGACCGCAGACCTTAATTCCAACTCGTTACTTCCACGCTTTCTCGAGATAAAGGGTCTTGACAGACAGACAGACGGACGGACAACAAAGTGATCCTATAAGGGTTCCGTTTTTTTCCTTTTGAGGTACGGAACCCTAAAAACAAGTAAACCAGTTCTATTGAAGCGTATACCTGGTTCAAGAGTGTCGTTAATTTCAACAGGTTTTTATCCAAAGGATGTGCAGCAGTAAGCAATTGACTGTAACATCTGCTGCTTAAGGGCCAAGCGCCCGAAATGTGCCATAAAATAGTGATTTTCTGAGGCCTACTCCTCCGTAACGGCTAGGTCAATTGGTTTGAAAAAAATATATGTTTATTATGGATTCATGAACAATAATATCAACATTTGATTTTTTCGTGCAATTAATACTTTTGTACAAAAAAAAATATTTAGCATTTTCGCAACTTTTCCCTACTCCTTCGAAACGGCTTGGACCTTTAGAAACATTTTTACACATAAAAATTGGTGGTTAAATATTCTTCAAAGTGAACATTGCATATGTAAATCAATCAATATCTCGCAGAGAAAATGGGTTTAAAGCGCTTTCCGGGCACTGCTGGCCGCAAATAAATACACAGATTTGCGTACTGCCGCCTAGGCGAGTGCGAGAGTTGCGTTCACATAATTTCGGCCAGATGGTTCAAGGAACTATACGCCTTAATTAAAAGCAATAAAATGATCTATGCAAATGACGACCGCTGACTAGAACCTTAATTAAGCCCCCGAGAGGTAACTTCGGTTTTTAAATTTCAACCAGGAGTGTTGGCATAAAATATATCAATAAAGATTTATAATTTATGTTTACACATATAGCAGAAGAAGATAAATCATTATAAATTTTATTTTTTATCATTTTCTTTTTATGCACACGCCATATTGTTTCTTCACCTTGCCTTAGGCATTAAGTCCGCCTTTGTACTTCATGTTGCATGAAATAAATAAATAAAAAAAAATTAAAAAGGCACTGATTATTTAAACGTAGTGGGTAGCATGATTGTTTTATATTGTATATTTAAGCTGTTATGTATATCTCTTATTATGCTACTGTTTGTTTTTCCTTAAATAAATAAAATAAAATATTTCAAAGGTAATTTCTTCCAGCTGTTGACAAATGTAGACAATAATAATAGTGTGTAGAAAGAAACAAGAAGAATTTGTGAAAAAATTAAAAAATCATAAAAATTAAAAAAAAATTATACATAAAATCTATAAAATTAAAAATTCATAAACCTTATACTAAAAATAAACCTTTGAATCGTTTGTCATACTAATGGTATTTGCTTAGGGCGTTGTTCTGCGGCACCCATTTACCGTTTGGCGGTTCAATAAATACAATACATTACCGTTG
Source organism: Mythimna albipuncta (assembly GCA_929112965.1). Classification (NCBI taxonomy): domain Eukaryota; kingdom Metazoa; phylum Arthropoda; class Insecta; order Lepidoptera; family Noctuidae; genus Mythimna; species Mythimna albipuncta. The sequence goes on along the minus strand of OV815979.1, from coordinate 16,051,572 downwards.
CTCCTGAGTTACTGCGAACTACGTGTTTTTAATATTCGTATTAGATGTGTCATAGAGACGATGAAGTTTTAAGTTATAAAATTGATGGGAATTAGCTAACCACCATTTTTTATACGTACGTAGCGACATCTATGGCTTCACATAAGAACTAATCGTGCATCGCGCAATTAAAGTTCTTCGCGCGATTAGAGCATGCGACAGACCGAAGTCACCTATCGGGCAGTTGCCCACCAGACATAACTCCCGTCTGGTCTCCTTTTTAATGGAGGGATGTGGCACTTTACTTTCTGTTCTATAAACCTCCAAACGTGGGAAATCATCAAATAACTTCTTCCGCTCTGGGTGGAGCGGGAAAGAGTGTCAGATGTTTACTGACTAAAACCCACAGTGTTTCTTTAGATGCCCTTTTTACGAGGGCTACGGTAACTCCTTCGAGCAGTCATGTCAGATAGGGGGCCTCTTCCTCTGTAGGAAAGAGTTACAGCGGCTCTGGACGTAAAGGGCAACTGAAAGGACACGGGTGAGCTTTACTCGGTCAAACTCTGACACTCTCTGACGCTCCACCCAGAGCCCACCATAGGCGCGTGCTTGCGGTCAGCAAGTACAATTTGTTTACTTAGTTTAAAAAGCGGGTAATCCACTGGGTTCAAAAATGTTTACTAGGTTAAACCCATCTCATTTCGCAAGTGTGATTGAAGCTTTTTTCATCTGGACTTTTATATCGATTTTAGTTTCTATCACCGGTGGACTTGCAAAGCATTATTTTCACGGTTAGGTACGATTAGTATTTTTGATGGGAAAGATTCCAGTCATTTTTTTTGTCGATTGGATTTCATATCTTATTAATTTAACTTGAAACTTGAACTTTTTTTTATTTTATTTGAAAGAAACTGCGTGATTTTAATGTTTTTCGTTTTACGTTTCCTGCCATTTAATTAAATTTTATAAAAACTAATTTAGTGCAATTTACTCATTTCAGTGGTTGATTGAATATGAAGGCTTGAAGGAACGGGATGGGTTTTTTAGTCAGTAAGAGTCTGACACTACCTCCCGCTCCGCCCAAGAGCGGGGGTTGTTATAGGATGATTTTCCCATCGGAACAAAAAGTGGTTGATTGAAGCAACTTCTAAATTTATATTTCAGGCCGTCTGTGACTGCGAGGTGAACAGTCTATACTGTTTTTGTTTAGGTTTTGCGTAACAAAGTTATTTTATTACCGTTCCAGTTACCTATTACTGGTACGTAGGTACTACTTCTAGTCTGTTCTTTTGTTTACTTTTACAATTAGGTGCTTGGTTCTCTATTTTCTATAGCGCTATGATGATGTTGAGGTCAATTCCTACTTCTTTGTTTAGATCTGAGAATTCCAACAACCCATTCAAATATTAAAAGTATCACAATAAAACGTTTTTAGGTAATATCATTGTCCAATTGTGTAAATTATCTCCAGAACAGATCTACTCTAGTTTCCAGTCTCTCTGAAACACACTTATGTCATAAATCTTTTTTTTTAAATTTCTTTGAAGTTGTTTTTGGCTAGTGACCATAGATTTTGACTTACGCAATACAGACTTCATGGTTGAACGAACTTCCTACGTACTTTTTGGCGCGAAGTGGGTTTTACGTCTTTAATTTATAAAATTAATCTTGCATGCATATTGCACGCGTCGTTGAATTCTGTAATGAGGCTATTAGACCTGTTTAAAATTTGATTATTATCAAATTGGGTTTTTCAATTTTATATATGAAACTGACAAAACGTAAATTTTGGTTAATCAAAGAATATATTTGAACTGGAAGACGGAGCATTGGAAGGCCTCCTACTAGGTGGACCGATGACCTGGTGACCTGGTGAGGGTCGCGGGAATCCGATGGATGCGAGACACACAAGAGGGAGGTCTTTGTGCAACAGTGAACGTCTTTCGGCTGAAATGATGATGATGATAGATATATTTCGTCTAGTTTATTTTGTTTTAGTGGCGCCAATAACAAAAAAACAAACACGTAATGTGACTGGTCACTGGCATCAGTGTCTCTTCCCAAAATAAATGCGAACAATGAAAAATGGAAGTTTAAAATGCAAGACAATGACCTGACGATGACGAGCTTTTCTTTTACAGAAAAAAATCATTTCTCTAGTCTAAGTCCCGACAACCTCGCATTCAGCTAGCGTTGCCAGGCGTCCGGATTAAGCCGGACACGGTTTTTTTCTATGGTGGGAAAATCAACTGATGATAATCCCCGCTCTTGGACGGAGCGGGAGATAGTGTCAGACTCTTACTGACTAAAAACCCACCCCGTTTCTTGAAGCCTTCATACCGGGGCTCGAGCTATGTTTTCCTGGCCCCAGTAGGCTTCGACCCAGCTGAGCTGTTGCTAATTTTTGTGTAAATAAGGTTGTCTGTCCGGCTTTTCGGTTTCAACACCTGGTAACCCTACATTCAGCGGTTACTGGATAAAATATTCTTTTAATTTTTAAGTTCTTTTATTAATGACTCATTCGATGTTATTTTCCGTAGTTATTAATTACTCGTCTAATTAGCCGAGTTTCTAGTGTACGAAGTAATGATATTGCATATATGCAGCAGTTTTTACGTTTGTATGAAGTTGTTCGCATGTACTTAGGTATGTATTGGTAACGTCAACTTTCATATTACATATGTAATGCAGTCGATTTTACCTTTATCAGGGCAAAGCGGAAATTATTTGGTTTGGCGTGTAAGATCTTTATTTAGGTACTTTAGAAAGAAGTTTAACATGTTATCATGTCAAGTCTATGGTATTAATGCCAAGCCATAGATTACAGAAGAGTTTTCTAAGAGCTAAAATTATTATTAAAACTTGCTTGAAACTGACAAAATGGTTCAGAACCTAACAATGAGTCTAACAAAAAGTGGTTTATCCCTTAAATAGTTCATACGACAGACAGCTAGTTCATCATCATTAGACTTCAATCAATGGACATGTGCTTGAATGATTACTACAACGACTTTTTTTTTTTTCGATGGGAAAATTATCTTATGACAACCCCCGCTCTTGGGCGGAGCGGGAGATAGTGTCAGACTCTTACTGACTAAAAAACCCATCCCGTTCCTTCAAGCCTTCATACCGGAGCTCGAGCGCCCTTTCGGATAATCCTGGCCCCAGTAGGCATCGACCCGGCTGGGCCCCTGCTGTTGCTGACAACTCCTTGAGGAGCGCGGGTACAGCGCGCGCCGTCGACGACTTGGGCTTGGTCCGGACAGTTACCGGACGGCCGGACAGCGAGCTACCCATTGCTCACTGTCCGCAAGCCCGCGCCTACGGTGGCTGGAAATCGGGAAATACAACGACCTGATGTTTCCTGTGTCTGAGGAATTCCGACCTTGACCAGGTCGCCAGCTTTTTGGTCCCATTCGTCTTAATTTATCCTGCGATCCAGGTTTCTTTGTGCGACCCTTGCCTTCTATGCTAATAGCGTTACTTTGATATGATTTATATCGAAAAAGTTCTCCTTCTATATCACTAGGTGCTTAATATCCTACATAGCACCCAGCAGAAGATTTCAAATCCATTTTCTTTCTCAGCCACAAAGAACTACTTATTACAGCGCAATGTGGCGCGGGCGTCGTTCTACTTGCTCGGCAAACCGTTGCGTCACGCGGGTCATCGAACCTCCTTGCGAGGTTGCGCGCCAAAATGTAGGTTGTACCTCAAACGTCAAAGCTGTCAAACTATTATAGCGCGCTTTTGTTACAATTATTTAATTGTTGCGTTCTAAATATGAAAATAATGACGGAGTAATAGTTTATTTTTAATTCTGTAGGTATTTGGTTTGATTTTTAGCAATGACCTTGGTTTTTTTTTTTTAGAAAGTTTGTTTTATTATAAATCGATAATGCAGGCCTTGAAATTATAATTACGTTATGAGTAAGTTCCAATTTGTATTACTTAGTTTCATTGTCACTTACTATAATTTACTGTACTTAATGCTAGAAATATTGTAAGGTTTTATAATATTAGGTTAATTAATTATTTAAATTGCTATGCAGTGTTTTTAATTTTATTATTGGTTGTAATAAATCTGAACGCTCCAATAAATTTTAATGTAAACAATAAACCTGGATTTAAAATTCCTCGAATCGTGTAGAATGCATACCGATGATTATTCATACAACATACATACATATATATATATAGGTATTATGTACTCGTAAATCACTATAATCGTACACAAATTTTTCATTACGAAGTTTACACTTATGTTTCCATGCCATTTCTTAACCTAGGTATAGTAGGCTCAACGGATCTTGAGCGCTCGGCGTCAGAGTGGGGATCGCTTTGCGCATTCCATACATTGGCGAGCCAATCGTCTTCGTTGTTAGATACATGCAGCAACGCAGAGAACGAATGAGGAGTGAAGTCTAGGACGCGATGGCGCGGCGAGCCAATCACTGACACTCCCCGCCCCCGCGTCTCACTTCGCACCACTAACGAGACCGAATATTTGACTTCTGCGCAACCGCTCAAGATCGGTTATGGCAACTGTACGTCATTTGCACCGATCATTTTGCCATATCGACGACTAGTTCACGTGAAAACGGGTCTAAAATTTGTATGGAAAAACCAACGATACAAACTTTAGACCCGTTAAATAACCTTACGGGCAGGATTTTGGATAATTCTTGCTCAGGGTCTACGTTACAAAAAAGAAACCTTGGGCAAATTTTCATGTTCCTAGTTCAAATCATTTCAGCTCGCCATTAGCAGTGACGATCGCGTCATAACTATGACGATCGCACTAAACTTAAATCTCCTTGAAATCCGTCACATTAACTGAAAACTAACCATAAACAAATCTGTCTTACGATAATGTAAAAAAATAATGTTTACTTCTTTACGCCAATATTGACGAATATTACATTAATACATTTTTAGTTCGCATAAACATTACATCTGCGTGTTTATGGCTGGAATGCGGCCAACGGATGCTGTTCTGTAAAAAATATGGACTATTTTACGTGCATTCAGGAAATATGGAATATAAAAATGAAAATGGCGTGAAAATATTACAAAAATACTGTTTAGGTTTCCTCGAAAAGCACGTTAAACTGTTGTTGATCCTGGCTGTAATTTGTGGAAATCAGAAACTTCTTTTTCAAATAGACCGTTAGTAGGCACTTTTCAACAGTCAAAAGGTCGGTCAATTAAAAAAATAAAATGAAGCTAAGTTGCACGTTTCAAAGCGTAGATCTCTATGGAGAAAAACAGGCAAGAAACTCCATGGACACTCTTGTAGCGACATCTATGGTTTCACATAAGAACTAACCCTGCATCGCGCAATCAAAGTTCTCCGCGCGATTTGAACATATACGACAGCCCGAAATCATCTATCGGGCAGTTGCTCACCAGACCATAACACCTGTCTGGTCGGAGGATCCTCCCTTTTCAACGGAGTTATGTCGGACTTTACACTCTGTTCCGCATACCTTCGAACTCTTTTTAATTACGACACAACATGAGTTACAAAAATCTTGGTTACATTTTTTGTCGCTTCCATTAAGTGAGCACAACGTAAATAAAAAAAAAAAACCGGCCAAGAGCGTGTCGGGCCACGCTCAGTGTAGGGTTCCGTAGTTTCCCGTCCGTCACAATAAGTGTACCCATTAATGAGTTTAAAAAAATGCTTGCATATACGATTATACTACAAACTTAGTCCAGAAATTGTTTTTACAACCTTTTTGTCTTTTTTGTACAAAAATTGTTCTTTCCATCAAGTTCAAAATAATTTTCCTAGAAAATCCTTATGAAGTTCTACTTTTCAGTTTTTTTTCATATTTTCTAAACTTAAGGTTCAAAAGTTAGAGGGGGGGGGACACATTGTTTTTTACTTTTGGAGCGATTATTTCCGAAATTATTGACATTATCAAAAAATGATAATAGTAAACCCCTATTCATTTTTAAATACCTATCCAACAATATATCACACGTTAGGGTTGAAATAAAAAAAAAATCACTTCCCACTTTACATATAGGGGAGCCCCCCTATATGTAAAGTGAGTTTCAGCTTTGTTGTGCTAACGGTCACAGAGATTAAGCAAGGACGGACAGACAGACAGACACACATGGCGAAACTATAAGGGTTCCTAGTTGACTACGGAACCCTAAAAAGAGTATTTTAAAAATATAAATTGAAATAATAGATACTTAGATAGATGCCAAGGGGTATCGTGCTCAATGAAAACAAAACCTTTGTCATTTAGTGGTAAAATACCACTTACTACACTGGTGAAAGAATTTTTAAAATTGGTCCAGTAGCTATGTAGTTCATAGCTTCATCCTTTTATAAATTCCTATTAGGTCGTCAAATAGATCGTGTTAAGAGCTCGTAGTAGGCCCTCTGTTTCACAGCTGGACAAAGGCCTATTTCCATTGTTTCTGGCAGCTTTTTGCCGTCTCCATCGTGGTATTTCGCGAGCCATTCATAACATTTGGTATACAAGGCGCCAGATAAACTTAAAATAAAGTTCATTGACCTTTTCCTAATATCTTCAATATATCGAAGGTAGGTACCCGAAAAACCATCATAATAACAAAAAGATCACGATAGAAGTCGATTCAAGACAGCTTTGTCTTTAATTCTGATTTTGAAATTAAGAATGTCAATAAATGTACGAGGGTCACTGACCGTTATTCCACTTTAATTTAGCGCCTACCTTATTAGCTAGATTAGTTAAAACCACAGACCAATTCTATTCTGATAAATAAATTAGTATTCAAAGTAATTATCGTAAAAATAAATTCGACCATTAAAATCAGATAGAAGTTATAAAATCTTAAAGTTGTAGGCCGTATTTAATGAAGAACTAACCGCATTTGCTTGCTCATAAAATAAGATGAGTATATTACAGAATGTTATGATTTTATTCTTTAATTGAAGCGAAGTCTTAATATCCGTAATTAAATAATAATTGTAACGTTTACGAGGTCGAATTCTTTTGTTTTTTATTGCATAAAAGTAATTAAATTCAAGATAGTAAATTATTCATTTGTACATTACAATTTATGGAGTTCTTTCGTTGTATAATATTTTGGTTGTGCCTTTATGTTACCGGAAAATTACTTACTTACTCCTTGTGATGATAAAAAATGAACCCTTAAGCTTTGCGTTTATGCGCAGAAATGGGTGGTCTCTTCCACAATTAAAAAGTATTTATGATAATATTATTCTAAAAATATGACATAGTAGTGTTCATATAACTCTTGATCTTATTTATTAAGAGAAAATCCATTCCTGCAAAAAACAATGTAAATTATTCCAAAGAAACATACTCACGGAATAAAAGTATCATAAGTAGCACATAGAGCTCCACCCGTGTGCCAAATTTCGAAATCTGTTCAGCCATTCGAGCGTGAAAAAGTAACAAACATACACAAACACTTACAAACTTTCGCCTTTATAATATTAGTGTGATGAATTCCTAGTTTTTATCTATGCCTGCAGGTGTGTAACATTGTTTTAAACTAAATAATATGTTTTTCGCTGTAAGTGCGGCTAGGGAGTGGAATTCCTTGCCGGAGTCTGTGTTTCCTGATAGCTACAACCCGGGAATCTTTAAGTCGAGAGTGAATAGGTTTCTTTTAGGTAAGCGCGTTCCATCGTCGACCGCATCGTCGCTTTCCATCAGGTGAGATAGCGGTCAAGTGCGAACCTATCAACAATTAAAAAAAAAAAAAAAACCAAATGTATATTTTTCCATCTTCTGACTACAAATGCTAACTTTACCATCAAAGATCTCATAAATACTCATTCCGATTTCAGCTGGCGAAGTGCTATCGTCGCAGCGTCCCCTTGTGCGTTGCCGGCCGCTCCACGCCGCCACTCTCGAGTCTAGAAACAAAGCTAAAAAGTGTGCCGAGTTCCTGCAGCCTTATAGGTGAGTAGACACGAGCCCTTCTAAATAATCCTACATGGACATAGAAGGTATTTTATAATTTTCATACAACGCCATCTAGTCCCCAACTAAGCAGACCTTGTGCTATGAGTACAAGACAACTGATAAACTTACTTATATACCCCTATTATTTAATTAGTACAAAAAAGTTGGGCTCTATCTGTGCCTGTACTAAAAAAACGAAATCCAAAAATTGGAAGGAATTCTCTGCTCGAGTCTGTTTTCTGATAGCTACAACTTAGGGGTCTTTAAGTCAAGAGTGAATAGGTTACTTCTAGGCAAGCGTGCTCCATCGTCGACCACATCATCGCTTACCATCAGGTTAGATGGTGGTCGAACGCGAGCCTATCAATAATAATAAAAAAAATTGTCCACGAATATTTGTTGTAATTGGTAAATTCATAATTGAATTAAGGCGTATAGTTCCATGAACCATCTGGCCGAAGTTATGTGAACGCAACTCTCGCACTCGCCTAGGCGGCAGTACGCTAATCTGTGCATTTATTTGCGGCCAGCAGCGCCCGGAAAGCGCTTTAAGTCCATTTTCTCTGCGAGATATTGATTGATTTACATATGCAATGTTCACTTTGAAGAATATTTAACCACCAATTTTTATGTGTAAAAATGTTTCTAAAGGTCCAAGCCGTTTCGAAGGAGTAGGGAAAAGTTGCGAAATTGCAATTTTTTTTTTTTTTGACAAACGTATTGATTGCCCGAAAAAATCAAATGTTGATATTATTGTTCATGAATCTATAATAAACATATATTTTTTTCAAACCAATTGACCTAGCCGTTACGGAGGAGTAGGCCTCAGAAAATCACTGTTTTATGGCACTTTTCGGGCCCTTGGCCCTTAATTATTCATAACAATTGCTACTAGAAAATAATTTAGAGTCGTTTTTTTAAAGTCCTTACTGTAAACATGCCATTGTAAAATTACACTACCAATTAACCATGCAGATGAGTGTTTGAGATAGTCTTTTGAGGAAAGATCTGTCTAGTCAATGCTAGCATTTATCGGTATTCGTGTAGCTCAACTTAGGCTGCCATCAGACGGACTGCATCGCAGCAACCGCACGCAGTCCATATATTCTACTGCATGCAGTTTGATCTGACATTGCGCAGTTGGCGCCACGCATCTGGCCCAGGAGCTTAGTGTATGATTTCATCTTTAAGTGCCTCAAAATAAAGTTGACAATGACTTTGTTGTTGCACTTTTTGTTGAACTTTGTAATAATTGCACACTGACTGTATGCGGTTAGCCATGGACACCGTGCATTGACACTACACAACTGTAGCCAACCGCGTAAAGTTGAAGGCACGACTGCATGCAGTTGATATTGACTTCACTCGATTGCAGACGACCGCGTGCAGTTGATATCATAATGACCGCACGAAGTCGAACTTACAACTGCATGCAGTTAAATATATTGAGCGCGCGCGGTCGCTGCGATGCAGTCTGTCTGATATCAGCCTTAGAACTAGTAAGGAGCTCACTACCCCCGAACAAAACCACAGAAAGGACATAGGGGTAGGCTATATAAAGGAGAGCTGTCAGCAAAACGCTAAAATTAAAAAGGCACAAATCCGATGTAGTAACAGGAAAAATTTCAATGCCATGACCTTATTACTGTTCTCATAATTTTGTAGACAGACCTACTAAGCTAATTACTTAATACATTTATTCAGAGCATGACTCAGTTATCACGTAGCGCTGTGGTTTGAATTAGACCGGCATTGTAACCACTTTTAACCTTCAAATGGTTGTGGTCACGATATATTTCTATTTCATTTAAAACCTTATACACTAATGCAACATTACATATACAACATAACATTACATACAAAGTCGGACTTAATGTCTTAGGCATTTTCTACCAGTCGGCCTTAGGGTGGTGCAGAGACATAACATGTCGGGTGTAACTTAATAAAAAATTAACAGAAAGGAAATAAGAACAATAATAAATACACAATTTTGATCGTTTTAATCAAACAAATTGTTAATGATGTTCTTAATTGATTAGTCCTGAGAGGTTGCCAGTGTTTTTTATATAACCCTGTATGTAGGTATATACCCGTTAAAATTTGATCGTTGAGGGTCGGTACGGTACATGAAACACTATCAATTTGTAAAGATAAAATTTAAAAAAAGTACCTTACAATCGAATTCCGTTCTCTAATCGGTATCGCCTCGGTGACAGCAATTGTAGAAAACGATAAGTTAGTAACCATGTTGACGCGCCTGAGTCGGTCGCTTGTTCTACAATGTAGCGTTTGTATAACAAAGGATGTAGCGTTAAATATTGTAGAAACGATTTTGAACGATGTGAACTTGGCTACGAATTGTCTATTCGTTTGTTCTGACCACGTGGCTTTACGTCGAGATGACGTCATTCCCATACGTTTCATCACTTTTCGACAGCGTTAACGATTGCAGAATAACAACTTGGCTAAGCGTGCTGGTACTTTAACTTTACTTTTCGCCAAACTTAAGTGGCAATGGGCAGGGCACATTGCACGCAGAACAGATGGTCGATGGGGACGAAAGGTTCTGGAGTGGCGACCACGTACCGGAAGACGCAGCGTTGGACGGCCTCCAACAAGGTGAACCGATGACCTGGTCAGGGTCGCGGGAACCCGATGGATGCGTGATGCACAGGACCGGACGTTGTGGCGACGCTTGGGGGAGGCCTATGTCCAACAGTGGACGTCTTTCGGCTGATATGATGATGATGATGATGATGATGACTTTAACTTTAAAGGACAACCGACTGGTTGTCTGGTTGCTGGTTGCTGGTGGTTATGAATTTATTTGTGTAAAATTTCAGACAACGACCAGAAACATGCACGGCGCTCGCAAGACGACTGGTGTCCGGAGCGCTCGGCGTCAAGCTGAGCACAGCGAGGCAGGAACGGGCCGAGGAGAGGAGACTCATCACCCTCGCACGAGGTGAGCTCATCACTTAATAATAATAATTTTATTTTAGACATATTATAATAATAATTTATTTAGAAGACAACTTTTGGTCCAAATTATATGTTAGTATCACTTATTTCTATGTTAGTTCAGAATTCCCTAATTGTTCCCAAGTAGTAGTAGTGTGGTTTCAGTTTGTTGTTTTAATAGTTCCCATAGAAAAAAATACATATTAAATTGAATTAATACAAAAAATAATATATTTTACACTGTATTATCAATTACAATGTCATAGTTAAATATTAAAATGATCAAAACAATCAAATAAATCGTCAATAAAGTAAAATGTCAAATCAAAATGTCATTAAGATAATAATTAATTAAATGACACTACATTAAACGTATATAGATACGCTAATAAAATGAAAAGGAACAGTTTAGCAGAATAAATACTAAAATTATTTTAACACACAATGTTACTTACAATTACCGGAACGGATCTTGAATGCTCGGCGTCAGAGTGAGGATCGCTTTGCGCATTCCATACATTGGCGAGCCAATCGTCGTCGTTGCAACGCAACACATCAGCAACTCAGGGATCGAATCACGAGTGACGTCTATGACGCGAAGGCGCGGCGAGCCAATCACTGACACTCGCACCCGCGTCTCACTTCGCACCACTAAAGAGACCCAATATTTGACTTCTGCGCAACTTGAAGCCAGCGCTCAAGATCTGTGACGGTAATAGTATCCCACGCCTGCACACAAAAAAAAAGTGTATAGAATGTTTGTAACCTGTCTTGTGTCAGAGGGAGTGAGTCGTAAAACACCAGTTACCAGTACCAGTGGTGATGATGATGATAATGATGCCATCTAGCCGATTTCGGTCACACCTTCCGCATTCCCCGGATTTTTGTCTCTGCAAACAATTACTTTTATTATGCTAAAAATCTTACATTGAAATCATAACCGACTTAGTATAATGAGTACTTTACCTATTTTAACTTGAACACAAAAACGACAAAAACATTATCTAATATACTTGTCTTTTTTCCATCTATTTTCAGAGAAGAAACGCCAGGCGGCTTTACATAAGGAGGCGGCGTGGGATGGCTCGCTCGCTAACCAGTCGGTCGACACGTGAGGTAACAGTGCTCGAACATAACATTACTTAAAAACATCGACATATATGTACTACGGACTAGATTAGTGCCGAACATTCACTTTAATCGATTCAGGTGTAATGTAGTCCGAAAGGGCGCTCGAGCCCCGGTATGAAGGCTAAAAGGAACGGGGTCTTTTAGTCAGTATGAGTCTGACACTATCTCCCGCTCCGCCCAAGGGCGGGGGATGTCAATGCATGATTTTTCTCACCATAAAAAAAAGGTGTAATGTAGTCCTAGTAGATGATACGATTAAAAACGACCTTCACCGGTCTGTTTAATGGATGAAATGTTTGGATTGCCAGGCATATATTAATAAATAAATAAATTGTATATCGGTAGTGTAATAAAAAAAAAAGTCAATTTTTAATTAATAATAGTTTGGCCAGGAATTTCTTAGGCAACCCACCCGCGTTATATTATTTAATATACTAGATTTGTCATAAAATAGTTTTCATCTATTAAACTGACCGGTGAAGGTCGTTCATAATCGGATCTTAGACTATCCATAGATACACCTTGAACATTACACTATGTTGAAAAAAATGCGTAAGCGCTACGAAATTTATGGCGCATAAGACATTTTGGTCGCGAAAAAGTATCCTCCAAAACCTTCTTCAGAATCTTAGCGCTGTATGTTTTAATAGTTTTGTTAGACGACATAATTCCAATGTAGCGCTGCAGCGAACTTTTGTTGCAACTTTTCAGTATATTGGACAAATAGTTTCCATGAACATGCTTGTCCTTCACTAGAATATAAGTCGATGTTTACAACCTAGCACGCTCCTATCTATAAAACATGGACATGGTCTGGAGCGAGAAGGAATGGACATGGGCCGGCTGCATCGTTCTGCGAATCAGTAATGCTAGCAAAAGGGATGACTGCACGCGATCTCCGGATACCGTAGACGCGACCTTGCGGACGACGAGCAATGATTAGCTCGTCTTCCGACTAACGGATAAGGACCGAGCCCGAGTCATCGATGGCGCGTGTTTCCATGTGCGTTTCAGTTTTCAGTAAACCGTGGACTCAGCAAAGCCGATGCCCGTTGGGGTGACAGGAAATTTCTAAAAAGAAACCTGTAGTCTTAGACCACAAATGGTAACTGAAGCAACATAGGTTTTCCTAGAGCGGGAAAAGTCAGGCGATGATTTCCCACCCGTTTATCATCATTTATCATTTAATATTCAAGCATAAAAACCGGCCAAGTGCGAGTCGGACTCGCCCATGAAGGGTTCCGTAGCAGCAAGTAACATAATATAAAAGTTCTTGTAATGTGTTGTAACTTTGATCGATGTTTTAATAATAGTGTATTTTTTTCGGTTTATGACGCATTAAAAAAAAACTACTTACTGGATTTCGTTCAAACCAATTTTCGTTGGTAGTTTTTATAGTAATGTACATCATATATTTTTTTTAGTTTTATCATTCTCTTATCTTGGAAGTTAGAGGGGGGGGGACACACATTTTACCACTTTGGAAGTGTCTCTCGCGCAAACTATTCAGTTTAGAAAAAAATGATATTAGAAACCTCAGTATCATTTTTGAAGACCTATCCATAGATACCCCACACGCATGGGTTTGATGAAAAAAAAATTTTTGAGTTTCAGTTCTATGTATGGGGACCCCCAAAATTTATTGCTTTTTTTCTATTTTTGTGTGAAAATCTTAATGCGGTTCACAGAATACATCTACTTACAAAGTTTCAACAGTATAGCTCTTACAGTTTCGGAAAAAAGTGGCTGTGACATACGGACGGACAGACAGACAGACAGACAGACAGACATGACGAATCTATAAGGGTTCCGTTTTTTGCCATTTGGCTACGGAACCCTAAAAATCAGATTAAAACTAGATTTGTATAAATATTTAGTCAGTGTCTGACGCTTTTGTATCGGTCAGATATTTTAACCAAAAATGTGGTATATATTATATACAAAAAAAAAAAGTTCATTTCAAATGAATCATACATACCAGAACTACAAGTCACTATAGTCGTGAATAATGGAACCGTTATTTCGTCTGCTTTGACAAGTCTTCGGTAGTATAGTGGTAAGTATCCCCGCCTGTCACGCGGGAGACCGGGGTTCGATTCCCCGCCGGAGAGAAACTTTTTGCATTTTTTTATCACTTATTCTACTCAAATTACCTCCTTGACCTTGCTTAATTCAGTTTATGTAATTATTGTAATAAATTATTCAAAATACATTATGTGACACATTCAAAAACCAGTAGACCAAGTCGTATATTATAGTTATTTTTAATTAATTAAATATGTAGCGAATTTTAAAATACATAATAGTTTTTTGTCATGCTAAAAAAAATAAAATTTCAGTTTTTTTTTTTTTTAATTGTGTATTTTGATGCGTATTGCAAACATAATCTAAATTTTGAATAATCAGATAGATTATAAATATTAATTATACATTATGACAAAATATATACATAATAAACTAAAATTAAAATATTTAAGTATGCTTAACCTAACTATACACACTAAGGGCTACTTCCTACTAAAATATGGCGTCATAAAACTCCTCCGCATCGCTGTCGACTGGAAGTGTGCCCAAGAGGCTGGCGGCATTGCCACGTTGAATGGCAATGCTTAATCTCTGACCGAGATAAAAACCAGCCCTTGGGTCACGCGAAGTGTCAACTAAACGTCGTCTTATGACAAATCTGTAGAAGTTTTTAGTTGTGCACGCATCACGTAAAATGTACGAAATCGATGTTGATAACTTTTATTCATTAAAATTGTAACTTGATATATTTTCAATGGCCTACATCCACTTTAAACATCACTTTTAATAGTCCTCTTATAGATATGGCAAGGCTTTCTAATGAAAGGTTCAACTTGATTACTTAGGCTTTGTTTAATCACAATGGGTTGACTATATCGAAATATACTACATTCATTGACTGTTATGCGGTATGAAGTTCGTTGGGTCAGCTAGGTAGTTATTTTATATAAAATCTTTGACTAATTATTCAATTTCGTTTTAAAAAATAAATCAGTATTTATGATAATGTACACTAATATAATAAAGAGGTAAAGTTTTTTTTTTTTGTTTTTTGTTTGTAGGAGGTAATCTCTGGAAGTACTGGTCCGATTGCTAAAATTTTTTCACCAGTATAAATTATATCGGAAGTATGTTACTTTGGGACAATTATTATCTACTATGAGGCGGACGAAGCCGTCAGCAGTAGCTAGTTCACTTTATGCAAGTTAAATGAATATAATATGGCTAGCTTCCCTCTGTAGTTCTGAGAGGTTGTGATATTCTTGCCCAAAAGTCAAACCAAATTCTTTGAACATTATTACAAAATATGTATATACATTTGCATTTATATGCATTTGCAGTTACCATGCGATAACTTTGTTATACAAATATTTTAACTTAACATAAAAATATTTTGAAATACAAAAAGAGTCTCTCCGGCGGGGAATCGAACCCCGGTCTCCCGCGTGACAGGCGGGGATACTTACCACTATACTACCGAAGACTTGATACGGTTGACGAAATTACCGTTCATTTCTTATTGAGCATTATTTAGTAGTACTTCACAGAATTACAAAATGCTTGAGAGATTTCACTTTCGATTTCGTTATAAAACTGATTTATGTAAGACTAGCTTATGCCCACGGCTTCGCCCGCGTACATAAAATATAGCCTAAGCCTATGTTACTCAGGGATAAAGCAGCTTTCTATCGGTAAAAAAAATTTCGCAATTGGACCAGTACTTTCAGAGATTACCTCCGACAAACAAAAAAACTTTACTTCTTTAGTATATTAGTATAGATAAGTCTAATAGTCTAGCTAGTTTATTATCTTTTTCTGTTTTTTGTGTGTAATTAAATAGTAAAACAAGTTATTACCTATAATATGTTTCTTTTCAGATTAGTCACGCGGGCGGATTCCATTCAACGCGAGTACTTCACGATTGAGCTCTCACAGAATATGTTCGTTTTACTAATGTTAATGTAGTTATATAGACCTATAGATATTTTTCTATGCGAAATATTAGATTATACGACGCCTAAGAGGTTTTGGTCCTTTATGTAAGTACAGATAATGCTTAGCTTTAAATTTTATATTTTAACGTTCGCTTGTTTAAATTTTGTTTTCGACTCGACTGGCTTGCGTATCCTATTTAGGATTTTTTTAAACCTTCAAAGAAGGAAGGTTATATGCATCCGAACCGTGTACTTATTATTGTTCTTTTTCTGTATACGATTCGATTGATTGTATAGTAAATCTATACTTAAAATAAAAATTTAGAACTTTAACACTGTGTCACAAATATTTAAGTTTGACATGTTGTGAACTATTTTTTACCTGTGACTGTTTTGCTTATTAATATTTCAAAAAATTGTGATAAATTAGAGGTTTATCCGCAATCAAAACGTCGATATTACTAATAAAAATCATAATTTCCAAATAAAATTTCTTTAATCAACATTTGACTTATTTTGGACGCGACCTGCATGTTATTATTTTTTTCTCTAAGTGATATGTATTCATCTGTAGTATTCATAGAAACCAAATATTAGTATTTATTTAGCTATGTATTTTATATTTTTAATATAGTTTTATTGTATAAAATAATAAAGTCTGTTAAATGATCTTCGTTGTATCTGCTTGCGGCCAAAGTGTGTCAAAAGTATGAGAAATGCATGTTGCTTAAATAAAATTCTGTTATATTGTATTGTAAGAATGAAAACAAGTCTTGTGAATGCCAAATGTTTACTTTGCATTTGTGTATAATTTTTATTCAAGTATCAAGACTTATTGTTGGACGCAAGATTGATATGACTTCGACATTTGCCGTAGTCTAGCTATAACACCGGGTTCTATAAAAAGCTCTCAGCTTGGTATAGTGTTGTCTTAGTTACTACCGATAACTGATATACTCAAATCAAATCAGTTATCGAGCTTTGCAAAGTGATGTTCCGTATTCAAAAGATAGCAATAATATATTTTTAATTCGTTTCGAGTTGTGCCTTTTATTGTCTAGTCTGGTTGTATGTTAACACTCGGACTTCAAAACCTCTTTGCGTTAACTCTATTAGACGAAACGTAGGTTTAATTACTAGCAAATTAATAGTCTTTAATATCGCGTCTTATGATATAGTAATAAATGGTTTTAGCGTTCCGTTCGGATCGAAGGAAGGTAGTTTAGCATGAACTCCTCATGTTTAGTATGTGGATAGATAAGGATAGCGAAAATGGAACGCGAATATTATCGAAAATGTTTTTTAAAAATAGAACTTGATTATATGGCGACGGAATAAAACCGTTGTCGTTGTTAAATAAAGGTGAGAAAATACTACTAACACGTTACGCGATGGTCGTGTCTATGGACGCGGATTGCCCAGCATCGCGTAATACGGAAATAATTGTTTTGTGGTATTTTAACTGTGAAAAAATGTAAAGCAATGTGTTTTTATTGTATTGTAACTGTGCCTCGTATTAAGTAGGCAGCTAGTGGTTAGCGTCATAGTGTTGGTAAAGGCAAAAGTGAGTAAAGGGTAAATAATAATTACCGAATTACTTTTCAAAGCTATTTATTTGTGAAGATTAGTCCTAATGAGTAATACCTACACCAAGATATATACATTTTATGTAAACTTAAATCTATGGGTACAATGGCGGTTTTATCGCTAACAGCGATAACTATCAGACAACCTATGGACAGACTTTAACTTAATTTATTAGGGGGGTAGTCTGCAAACATTATCTTCTACACTGTTTACTATATATTCCTTGTAGCACTTTGATCTGATAGAAATTTATTAGTAGCAATGGTTTCCTATAAGTACTTTTATTATTATTTCATCCTTTGCACACTTTTGCAACATACTAACATAGACTCAGATAAGAACAAGAAATGTTAAGATATGGAATATTTCAAAAATGGATAATTTATTATTGATCTTTAAGAAAAAGGTTGTTTAAATAAATTGACGTAAAAAAAAAAATGTTACATCATAGTATCATACAGCCAAAGATCTGATTTATTATTCGGGACTAAAAAAATAAAATTTGGAAATAAAGAATTGACTCAGTTATTTTTACGTGTGGCAACAATTATGAGGTTGTTACCAAAAAAAGTAATGCAAGAACATGCAAGATTTTTACTTACCAAAACCAAAATTCCTTAAAACTTTGCTAAAAACATTATTTATGAAACATAAAACAAGCCAGATTTCGCTTACATGAAAGCATTTATTTATTTACTCTCATATTGGAACACCTGGCAGTCATTACACCAATGGAGCACAAATTAATTAAGAATCTGCTACTTTCAATCATCATGTGCGTGGTGGCGTCCTGCAGGCCTAGCCAAGCTACAACCGTTACGTTTCGATTCTTTTGCGTCGAACACTTCGAGTAGGCCACTCCTCCGATTCCTTTGTTCCGACGTCATAACTTGGCTACTTATAACTTGTACACTCAATTGCGTAGCTTGAGACCAGTGCTCCTTAAAATTCCATATGCACGTTTATGTTATTAAATGATCAATAAACAAATCTACCAGACGTACCTGCTTGTAGACCTGGCAGCAGGCCCTTTGTTATCATCTTTCTGTGTTTGTCCCTTTTTAATCGGAGGCGGGGTTCGTCACAACACTTCCTTCTATTCTCTCCTATCAACCGTAACTCTACTACGTGCAGCTTTTTGTGTAATTTCTTACATAATCCACCAGTTTTTTTTTACCGTTTACTCTCCGACCATGGCATTTTTTTTAAACTACCCTCACACGTAGATGCGTTCCACACATGTAATCCCACACATGTAATCCCACATACAAAAGACATTCGGACTCGGAACGACTATATCAGCCATTATGGACCTTCTTTTTGTCCAACTTTTTTTTTTAAACTTCTTTCTCCTATTCGAGGATTTACATACAAAAGACGCCTGACCCGGAACGACTATTTGTCGACTACATGACTATCCGCGCGCGAACAACAGCGCACATTCAACTCGGGCGCCAAACATGATCAACTATACAACCCAGAAATCAAACAAATATAAAGTGTATCTGTTATTTTTTTACCATGTTCTTGCATTACTTGCATGTCTTGCATTACAAACAGGCACCATTAACAAAACTGCCTTTCGTGTAGCATTTATTATTGTTAACTCAACGAGTAAAGGCCGAAATGCACATGCTTGTAGGTTGCACAATAATATGCAAGTACCTTGCATGCCAGTAAGCCATAATTAGTTCTGATAGGTGGATGTAAGTAAACACGGCGATACACGTGCTTGTAGCTAGCACAAAAGTATACATGAAGCTTGCTTGCTATTGTGCTATAAAGTGTTCTGATTGGTGCATGTCACTATGGCATGCAAGCTACTTACACTTTTGTGCAAGTTACAAGCATGCGTATTTTAGACTTATGGCATGCAAGTTACTTGCACCGTTTTGTGCAAGTTACAGGCATGTGTATTTCGGCCTTAATGCTACAATATTTTAAAGGTACAAATGTATCTAATATTACTTTGCGATTATTTAAATTTGAATTTTGAAGTCTGTATACTTTTACAGGCAGCGATACTCAAACTTTCGACAATCGGTTGCATATGGCCTGATTCTGTTGGTGCGGCCCGTTAGAATTAAGAACGGACCTGTTGATACTTGGACGGTCTGGTGATATTTGTTACGGATATGTTATCAGAAAGGAAACAATCAATGCAATCTTTATAATAAATAATTTAGGATATCAGCATTAAGTTGGTTGTATTGACTTAAATGAGAAGCGAACACTGGTTAGTTCAGCTGTGTAACAAGTCAGCTGCCTATAAGAAAAGTTTGAGAATCGCTGTCGTCACCAGATCTTACCATGTGTAATTATCTGCCTACAGAACATGAATCTACTACCTACCGATCGAATGAGATTTTATAATTTGCTACTATAGAGTATAGTAGAAGCCAGATAAATTTTCCATATCGGTCATTGACCCTTTCACATTTACTGATATTCTTAATTTTAATAACGGAAATAAAATCATCAAGCTATCTACCGTGATCCTTTATATTTTCTAGTAATTAAAAACAATTTATTGTTTGATTTTCGAGTACTTCCGCAGAGATATATTATGATAAAGTCAGTGGACTTTATTATATTGCAAATTTATCTGGCGCCTACTTTAGCAAGAATAGACAACACTACTGTACATGACTTGTCCTACGAAATAATTACAGTACTTGCCCGTAAAAATGGCACATCTTGTTCGGTGTTATATAGCGCCATCTCTTTCACTCGTACGAGAATAACAGTTCGTTTCTTATGGTGAAAGTGTTCATTAGATGGCGTTGAACTCAACAGTTTTGTTTTTGAGCATTATGAAGTCAAGGAAATGGTAATTATTTAAGCGTTATATTTAAACACTTTGAGACATGAATAGTCAAAATTATTATTAGATAATTAGACTACGTTCAATAAAGTGTAATGTCCGATGTTAGCAAATAACATTTCCTTGACTTAAAAATGTTCCTAAATGTTAAAAACAAAATAAATTACAAATATTGAGATCGGCGCCATCTAGTAGTCACGTTTGGGACCGTAACTTTCTTAACCGTCCGCGTCGTTTTAGTCCGAGGAGTTTTTTCGTGCCCTATTTACCTGAGTCGTGTGTTCGCGACTAGGTACTTCATCTCGTTTAGTTCTTCAATCTCCATCAGTGAAAGAAGAGCTGACGAGATGAAGTATTTGGTAGTAGATGTGCAATCTTGGGTGCTATTCTCTAAGAAAACGGCCTTGAGCGCAGCGCTGGCCGTAGCGACGAAATATAAATAAGTGCATTGGATTAACAACCCAATGCCCCTTTACATTGGATTGTTAATTCAATGTACTGCGCTGACGAAGTCACGACTCGTCGCCGTGCCAGCGCTGCGCTCAAGGCTGTTTTCTTAGAGAATAGCACCCCTTGGCGGAATAAACGCGAGAGTATGTCGGATATATCCGACGTATATGGTAAAAGAGTTAAGCCCGATCTGTTATATTTACGCTCGGGCACTGTAAATTTTGTGTGAAGTGTATTTTACACTGTCGTGCCAATCAGATTATACCAATGCTTATACGTAAATGTACGCACTTTTGATTTTATATAATCATGTGAAAACATTCTCTTAATAATGTAATGTTTTTTCTAATAATAGTAATTGTGCAATAACATGTACATATCTGCGAAGTCAGTTTCACATCGAACCGTCCATATACACAATAATGTATCATTACAGTTAATAAATATTCTCATACGTCATTTTGTTAAGTTTTTTTTTTTTAAATTTTTTTACCTCTGTAGGTCGGAGTTAGGTGTACCAGGCAGTCAATATTTTTTTGTTGTTGTAAAAATAGCAATTCCTGATAAAAAATAATAATTTAGTTGTCTGTACTACTAACTCTAACTTTGGCTTAACATACCTAGTTCCTAATTTTTAATAGATCACAAAATGAAAAGATTCAATTGATTAACTTCAAGATGAAAGTTATGGGCATAACGGTGGCCATGCTCTCGCTAGATGGCGCTAAGCTCAAAATTTTTAGTTTATTTTGTTTTTAGTGTATGCGAACATTAATAAGCTAAGAAAATGGTATTTACTAAATTCGGACATTCCACTTTATTGAACTTCGTCAAATTATTGCCTCAAAATCCATCTAGTTCAGCCTGATTTCTAACTATAGTACCCATATATTTTTGATTCAATGCCTTCTAGTGGGAACATGGCCACGTTTAGCTCGTAGCTTCCATTTAAATAGATTTTTGGTTGGTCTAAAAAGAAAAAAGTCGGTTTTACGGGCGAAGATTTTACGTGACAACGTCTTTTTCTCGGTAGAATATTTATTGATATGAATATAATTAAATTGTACGTATTGGCGGCAGACCGATCATAGTTGAGTGGGAGAGAGACGCAAGGCATTCGGCGGGCCTCTCTCTCGTTCGGTGACTCATCGTAACGTTACCGAGCGTTACACTTTTTCATAAGTGACTCCCAGCCGCAACCTAATTTAAGACGTTGTCACGTCAAAAATATTTTACTTTAGCTTACAATGCATTTATACATGAACATACGCAACTAATGCAATATAGGTTCTACAATAAATAGCAAGATACTCGTAGTAAATAAATAGGGAACCAGGCTTGTGCAATTTTCGGGGCTACGGGATATTTCAGGTTTTCCACTGCACTCGGAGTAGGAGAAGATATTTGACGATTTCTCACCCAAAAAGACTTAAAATTTTACTTGGTAGAAAGCTTTGCGACAGTATTATATTATTAATACTCTCAGTATTTAAAAATGTCAATAGAAAGTTTCTTTCTCATTGAAAGAAACTTTCTCGGTATTAAGAAAAAATTACAAAAATTTGGAAACGTAACTTTGATTAATGTCAAAAACTTAAGCGCTTTGACAGGCGCCTGGAAATTATACTTGAGATTTTTTTTGTGGTGGGATGTCATCTTATTACTCCTGCTCTTGGTGCAGCGAGAGGGCGTGTGAGTCTGTTACTGACTAAAACTCTCCTGTTCTTTCTGTTGTCCTTTGTGTTCTAGCGCCATGGAAACACTTGAAAAATCAAGCAAATGCGTCAGTGGTGCCACCTGGTGTAGGCTATTTCAGAAAGCCCTACTTAGATATAACAAAGGTTATTTTTTTTTAAGTTTTGGCTCTGATTCATTACACTGGTTGTCTAGTGTTATCTTTATTACAGAACACACAGTCTTAAAAAATACCACAATGTATTATACAAAAAAGAAAAAAATAATAACCTAACAGTTTCACGAGAGATCCAAACCAAACCTATCCTTAATTTTGAGAAAAAACAAATATTTATATCCCTAAAAACCGCTAAATCGATCTTTTCTATTTGCAGGATATACAACATTTTTTTTTCTCTAAATTTAGGCCTATTGCATTTGCAAATATCCCGCGGTGAAATTGTTGTTGGCATCAGCTGTCCTATTTTGATTGTTTTATATAAGTGGTGTGTACAATAAAGAATAAGTATGAATAAAAAAAACATTTAAAACTAAGTTAATTTTGCAGGATTATGCAAGAAGGAATTTTACTGCAAACTGCATACATTTTTGTGGCTCGAAGTGTATTCTTTTTTGGGCATTTTGTAACTCACATTGTCCTCCTAACTTTATCCTAAATGAATGCAAACGGTAAATGAGGCTTGATTTGTACAAAATGAAAGTAGAGGATATAGTATTATTTTTGTAATGTGGAAGGTTATTCTAAAATTGATATACAAATAAATAAAATTGATAGAAAAATGTTGTTTTATTATATAAAACCCGCGGACACGCTGCTGCTAGATCATAGAGGCAGTATTACCCAATCTAAATAAAAAACTTGAGTTGAATGTTTAGTGGAACCCTGGAATGCCTATTATCAATTTTTTGTTATATTACACGTCGAGTTTGGGCTCAGTAGACCATGGCGGTAAGTCCCCTCTTTGAGGCGTGGCTGGAAAGGCCTCACGGCGTCCTTACCTTCCGCATGACGCAGGTCCTCACCGGACATGGTTCGTTCGGGAGTTTCCTGCACCGGATTCATGCCGAAGAGACGCCCGGGTGTCGCCACTGTGCGGAACGCCCGGAGGACACGGTGGAGCACACAGTCGAGGTGTGCCCTGCTTGGGCGGAGCATCGCCGTGCCCTCGTGGGGGCGATCGGCGGCGGAGACCCCTCGCGCCGGGCCTTGGTTGAGGGCATGGTCCGGAGCGAGGAGGAGTGGCAGGCGGTCGCCGACTTCTGCGAAGCAGTAATGCTTGCAAAGGAGGAGGCCGAACGCATCAGGCAACGGCGTTATCGCCGCCGCCGTCGCCGGGATTCTGATCCCGATTTCCGGCCAACGTAGACGCGGGCTTGCGGACAGTGAGCAATGGGTAGCTTGCTGTCCGGCCGTCCGGTAACTGTCCGGACCAAGCCCAAGTCGTCGACGGCGCGCACTGTTCGCGCGCGCCTCAAGGAGTTGTCAGCAACAGCTGGGACCCCAGCCGGGTCGAAGCCTACTGGGGCCAGGGTTATCCGAAAGGGCGCTCGAGCCCCGGTATGAAGGCTAGAAGGAACGGGGTGGGTCTTTTAGTCAGTAAGAGTCTGACACTATCTCCCGCTCCGCCCAAGGGCGGGGGATGTAAATGCATGATTTTTCCCACCATAAAAAAAAAAAAAGGCTCAGTAGACAGATCTTTTACTTATTATAGATTTTATGCGCCGGGGTTTTTTTTTTAAAATTTTGCTATTATTTTGTATTAGCAAAGAAATTAATTAGTTAGAATTAATGATTACTTGGAATTTAATTAGTTTTGCCGATGACACGCTTTTTTTATGGTGATAAAAAAATCATCCAATGACAACCCCCGCTCTTGGGCGGAGCGGGAGATAGTGTCAGACTCAGTTACCGGACAGCCGGACAGCGAGCTACCCATTGCTCACTGTTCGCAACCCCGCGCCTACGGTGGCCGGAAATCAGGATCAGAATACCGGCGGCGGCGAGAACGCCGTTGCCTGATGCGGTTGGCCTCCTCCTAGGCGAGCATTACTGCTTCGCAGAAGTCTACGACCGCCTGCCACTCCTCGCTCCGGACCATGGCCTCAACTAAGGCCCGGCGCGAGAGGTCTCCGCCGCCGATCGCCCCCGCGAGGGCACGGCGATGCACCGCCCAAGCAGAGCACACCTCGACTGAGTGCTCCACCGAGTCCTCCGGGCGTTCCGCACAGTGGCGACACCCGGGCGTCTCTTTCGCCCGAATCCGGAATAGGTAGCTTCGGAACGTGCCATGTCCGGTGAGGACCTGCGTCATGCGGAAGTAAGGACGCCGTGGGGTCTTTCCAGCCATGCCTAAAAGAGGGGACTTACCGGCCGTCGACACGCTAAGAAGATTAGCAAAATTTACAAGTATATTACTCTACCATGGGATATAACTACAATTGCCGTCACGAATCTTGAGCGCTGGCTTCAAGTTGCGCAGAAGTTAAATATTCGGTCTCTTTAGTGGTGCGAAGTGAGACGCGGGGGCTGGGAGTGTCGGTGATTGGCTTGCCGCGCCATCGCGTCATAGACATCACTCCTGATTCGTCCCCTGCGTTGCTGCATGTATCTAACAACGAAGACGATTGGCTCGCCAATGTATGGAATGCGCAAAGCGATCCCCACTCCGACGCCGAGCGCTCAAGATCCGTTTCGGCAATTGTATTTATACAAAATCGCATACATACCCACAAACTTCAAGATCTGGAAAGCTATATACCGGCTCATAGACTGGCCTGTTGGTCTAGTGGTTATAGGCCCTGGCTGCTGTGCCGGAGGTCGGGGTTCGATTCAAGACAAATGTATGTGTAAAGCACAATCTTTTTTCTGTCTGGGTGTAATTTAGCTATAATATGTATGGTAGGTAGGTATGTACCTACTATTTAGGAACATAAGTATTAGCAGTATCCTGTGGTCTAGTACCCATAGCATAAGCTCTGCTTAGTTTGGGACTACATAGCGTTGTGTGATCGTTGTGGAATACTATTATTATTCCCTTTACTTATTGTATACACAATCATATAAATACATTTATAATTTATATATTTTTTTAACAAAATATTTAAAAAATACCATTTTAAAATATAAAAATATTACCCCACCGGAAGCGGCATCGGGAATAGGATCCAAGCTACCGGTGTTCAGGGCTCCTGAGAGAGCAATCTCCGAATACGCACCGTGTCCAGGCCTTCTGAATCAAGCTCTTGATCCAACTGCCTAACGAGAGCTTCTTCAGATGTTGTTTGAGGCTCTTGGCTATTAAATCATTGGTATGATGTATTATTATAACTATCTATAAGCCTGACAATCTACACTAATAATCAACATTATTTTTAGTTTATCGAAGCGAATCCTGAATGCAGTTTGTTCAGAATGAGTAACTGAATTGATTCAATAGTTTTTACACCATGATTTATTTTTTCAATTTTTTTTAAAAAGATTTCATGTTGGACACCATCGATACTAAGCACAATACAGGTCATAGCGGGTATTAGGCGACAGTAAACAGCAAATGCAAATCCACCCTTTGGTCACCTGGATGGCCCGGTGACTATGTATTTTTGCTGACATTACAAGCATAAAACTTTGTGATTTTTCATGATACAGTTATGAAATTTTGTACATAGATTCTTTACATAAAAAAAAACTAGTATACTACACGTGTTTCGGGTTTCGCAACACTAAAATTAAAGTTATATAGAGGTAAAGTTTGTTTTTTTGTTTGTAGGATCGAGGTAAGCTCTGAAAGTACCGGCACAGATTACTGAATAGTTACTACGTAAGTACCGGGTAAAATGGGGTGAATACAGACAAAACTTTGGTTTGGTTTTTCACTTTGATACCATAATATCGGCCTCTAACAAAGCATCGATTTTTTAGAATAACAATCTATACATATACATAAAATTGGAGTGTCTGTTTGTAATATTGAAATAACTGCTTTTTACTACATGCATATGAATATAAACCGCTAAATTTTGATCGTTTTAATCCCGTGGAGGGTCGATCTGGTACTTTCAAGTACGAGATCGACCCACTCTTTCGATTTGTGAAGATAAAATTAAAAAATAAAATACCTTTTTTTCAAAACTCGTATTTACACATGTACGAAATTAATTTCTTTAAGAAAACGTCAGCTGTGCGAGTCCAATGACCCGTAGGTAGTTTGTACGCAACGCCGACTACTACCTACAGGTTATTGGACGCGGTAGTACATATACCAAAATAACATTTTTTACAATTTTTGGCTGTCTGTCTCTCTGTCCATCTGTCTGTTTGTCCGGGCTAATCTCTAAAATAGTTGGACTCGTAATCAGTTGGACTGATTTTGACGGGACTTTTTTGGCAGGTAGCTGATCACAGCTGATGTAATAAGGAGTAACATAGGCTACTTTTATTTTAGAAAAAATAAATTAAAAATCCTGTAGTCCACGCGAACGAAGTTGCGGGCACAGCTAGTTCATTAATAAATTGATGTATTTAAATGCTGCAAAAAATATTTAAATATCGAGAAAATACCCTTTAAAGTTTTGTCTCTATTCACCCCAATTTACGGTATTGGTCCGATTGATAGAATGCTGCTGTATTCCTAAGTGATATAGGTTATATTTTATGTACGCGGACGAAGCCGCGGCCAAAAATTAGTAATAAACGATTGGGCCGCAGAAGCCAATGACCCCTACAACAGAAACCGTTGACATAGAAAATCTAGACCATAACCTGGCTAAACAGGCACTATTTCCTTCCCACCGTCTTGACAATAGACTTGCGACAGACGCAGGTTACGCGCTCCATGCGACTGCGACTAATCGCGTGCCGCTGCGACCACGACCAATCGAAGGTCACACCACTGTTGTTTGTAGGAAACGGAGTGAGACCAATTGCAATAGCTCATTTATCTGCGACTTTTTTTTTATGTATCTATTAATTGAATAGGTGTGTCGAATTGTATCGAGACAGAGTAGGTATTCTAAATTCTTTCTGTAAATACAATAGAATTTTTATTTTGCGTTAAAATATAGTACAAGCGTAATTCGTTCCACATATTTTGCTTACTGCTTTTCCATTTCTGGTTTAATCTCGGCATTTTCCCATCTCAGCGTTTATTTTGTTTATTATGTCCACTAAACAACAAAAAAACTTGTCTGAATAATCTGTCATGAATAGAAGGATTGATGACTTATTCAAAAAGATACGCAATACCACCGCTGCTTCTGCTCCCACTCTACAGTTTTTCGCACTAGTGTGTAAATAATCAACAGCTCGCCCCCTCCAGAATGTGTTACATGTATTGTATCAGGCTGATCGCAACTCCCACGTGTCGATGGGCAACCCCAGATAATTTATTTTCAATACACTTCACTTCATCACTTCCTCTTTACCACTTTTACATACGCAAATTACTGTTTTCCGTACTAGTGCGGAAAAATGCGCGAACACGCCTCCACCACAATTAATTGTAAATTATTGTATCAGGCTAGGCGCTAAGCGATCTCCACGACTCACGAGTCGTTGGTCAGGCCCCTTTTATTAATTTCTTTGTAAGTAAGAGCATTGAAATTGAAAAGCTTCGTTTGATACACTTTGAAATTTGTAGCTGCAGCACTTTGCTCCTTAGCATGCTCGTCGAAATCCGCCTCGGCCGTAATGACAATTAAGTTTCTCAACTTGTATAAAAATTAAGATAAGTCTTTAGGTACATAGCCACTAAAACCGAGATTAAGAATAAACATACCTACAACCCAGGAATCTTTAAGTCGTGTAAGAGTGAATAAGTAACTTCTAGGTAAGCGCGCTCTATCATTTTAGTCGATATTGTTATTTATTTATTTTGTTATGGTATGCGTCATGTTTGACGCGAATAAACACTTTTTCTTTCTTTCTTTCTTTCTTTCTTTCATCGACCGCATCGTCGCTTTCCATCAGGTGACATCATTGGTCAGCAGGTGACTATCTATAAAGGGTATGAGGGACAGCCCTCCACAAACTTTAAGGGCTTGCTCAGTAGACGAAACTGAACACCCTTCCACAAAAATTTTTTTCAGAAAACGAAAAAAAAAATCGGCCTCTCCATACAAACTGTCCAATCAAGTTTATAATTTTGTATGGTGAGGCGGATTTTTTTTTCGTTTCGTGAAAATAATTTTTTTGGAAGGTTGTTCAGTTTCGTTTACTGAGAAAGCCCTAAAAGTTTGTGGAGGGCTGTCCCTTACACCTTGTATAAAAATGAATTCCGACTTCCTTTAACGCCATCACGCGTGAACGGCTGGACCGATTTCATTGATTCTTTTTTAGTTGTTGCTGGGAGAAAAAAAAATGAAAATTAAGGTAGAGTAGGGTAGAGTAGGGTAAGGTAGGGTAGAGTAAGATATAGTTGGGTGGAGTAGGGAAGAGCGGGAGCGAAGCTGCGCAGGCAAAAGCTAGTCAACTATAAAAAAAAACCTTATTTTCAGTGTGCATGAAATCTTTTTATACCAACGATTGTTTTATACCACTAATAAACATTATTAGAACTATTTTCATTAATATTTATTATTATTGAGATAATGCGTCGTGTCGTGACTCGTGAAATCTAAAATTAGAAAAAATAATAATAAAGTTAAATTATATTGTTACTAGAGAGATCATAAATATTATGATTAATAACCCAATTGTTTCGCCATTGCCTATAATTTAGTAATTCATTTAAAGGGTAAAAAATATTATTGCAAAGCTATTACTTCAGTTTATTTTTTAATATAATTTAACGGCAGTTCTCTATTTTTTTGGTTGTTTAAATTTTTTAGTCGCGCGGTTTGTTCGTTAAGCCATTGTCAAATTTTTATTTAGTTTTCACAGTTACTTCGAGTTGCTTTGAGTTCCATTAGAATGCCTAGGTAACACATTGTTACCGGTACACATACCTAGTAGTTTACCACTCGCCGTCTTATCGACCTTGTAGAACATACTCGTAATCTTTTGGGTGAACTTTCTTCTTTCCCAAATTATCGACTGGTAAGTGTATAATAAAAAAAAATGTTTATTGATAACAAAAATAATCATTCACAATATTATAATTCTAGTAAAACATATTAAAGGTACAGTTTCGTAGATGTTGTAGATATTGGTTCCCAAACTTAGCTTTAGCTTGTATATTTTAGGACACAGTAAACAGCCGTGGCAATTGTTAAAGAGTATAATGGTAATCACAAACTCACAGTTTGGTTATAAGAGCCATTACCTACACAGGGTGTGAGGGACAGTCTTCACAAACTCTAAGGGCTTGCTCATTAGACGAAAATAAACAACTTCCCACATTATTTTCTTTTCTGGAAACGAAAAAAAAATCTTGGGGAAGGTTGTTCAGTTTTATCTACTGAGCAAGCCCCCTTACACCCTGTATAATTAAGTGCGATGCAATTATATAGAGTCGCTTTTTGAGCAAGTGTGTTGAAAAGTTACATTTAAGGTCCTATCTAAGAATTGCAAGATATACCGCTAGCAAATTACAACGAGACGAAATACGGAAATTCATTAAAAATTGTAATTGAATTTATTATAATGACAATATTTACACAATCATTAGGAACTTTCGTTTGTAATACAAATGAAAGTATTACCTACTAGGTACTAGCTAATATAGCGTCGGAAATTTCAAGCGTTGTGTAAAGTTATATCGAACTGCATATAGAATAAGAATGATTTATTTGCATAAAAAGCTCTACATACGAACTACCTGCGTATCTTTTTCTCCTTCTCTGTCAAATCCATCCAAAGGTTGTCTTTAAAAAATCGCTTTTAGCGATAAGACCACCCATTGTGGCACCCTATTAATTTTAAGTTTTTTATGTAACTGCTTTATGTTTGGTGTACAATAAAGAATTTATCTATCTATCTATCTATCTACATAATTATATAAGTTCCTAACTTGGACTTGTGATCTTACTCGTACATGCCTCGCCTTTTACTGGCATACTAATTTCGAACAACTGTTACCAACAAAGACGAATCTACACTAATATTGGGAGGTAATCTCTTAAAGTATACTGGTTCAATTGCTGAACTTATTTCACAGATAGAAAGCTGCTTTATTCCTGAGTGACATAGGCTATATTTTATGTACGCGGACGAAGCTGCGAGCAAAAGCTAGTAATAAATATTAATGTTAAGTGACAAAACAATTAACTAAAATTATAATTGATTACAGTTATTACATCATCTTCCTGTTCTTGTTCCATGTTAATTGAGGTCGGCACAATACGTTTTCTTCTTCATTCTGTCGTATCGCTTCTTCCACAGTCTATGCATCTTTTCTTTGGCTTCCCTCTCCATCCATTCATATGTACCTACACTCATCACTCTTTTAGTAATATACGTTTCATCCCTATTCTTCACACGACCATATAAAGTTGTACAATTCCCTTTCAACTTTTCAACTGGCGCCACTTCCAAACAAGCTAACAAAAACAATTAATTAGAACAAGTTTATCTAAATGCATAAAATAATCTTGTTCTTTATCTCTCCCACGATATAGACAAATTTATTTCAAGTATCAAAGACTTATTTCAGTTACACAATCATATGCATACAGACAATAAATTTATTAAAATAATATAAAATTGAAATCTTTTCAAAATTAAATAGTTATATAACAGCAAACAGTTGGTCGACTCTTCGCGTGACCAGAGGGCTGGACTCTTCTTCAGTCAACAAATCAGCATTGCCATCCAGCGTGGCAATGCTGCCAGCGTTCTGGGCACTTTTCCCATTGACATCGATGTGGACGAATTTTTTGATGCCCTGTGAGTTTTCCCGTTTTTCAGCCTTTTTTACTCGTTTGTACATATTTTAAGTTTGTATATATATACCTAGTGATTATTTATAAATTATTAAAATTAAATTAATTTAAATTGTATTGGATTTTATGCCTATTCACAATTGTGTTGACCCCAACTTCCAGTCTTACCGCATGCAGCTGAATATCAGTATTTTACATGGAACGACTGTCTATCTGACCTCTACTACCCAGTAACTGAGTAACTCGATATTCCTGGTCAAGACTAAAGTCAGATTTTTTGACTGCTGACCATCAATAACGACTGTCAAAGATGATGGCCAAAAATGACGGCCCTTTCAGAGGTACTGAGGATTCTCGGTATGTTAAGACGGTCAACCTTCCATAAATTGACCTCAGCATATATTGCATAACCTTAAATATTGACTCCTGCAACTCTTATTATTTTAGCCACTTGCACCACATTGTTTTTTTTTTTTTTTTTATGGTGGGAAAAATCATGCATTGACATCCCCCGCCCTTGGGCGGAGCGGGAGATAGTGTCAGACTCTTACTGACTAAAAGACCCACCCCGTTCCTTCTAGCCTTCATACCGGGGCTCGAGCGCCCTTTCGGATAACCCTGGCCCCAGTAGGCTTCGACCCGGCTGGGTCCCTGCTGTTGCTGACAACTCCTTGAGGCGCGCGGGAACAGTGCGCGCCGTCGACGACTTGGGCTTGGTCCAACCACCTGACCGGCTAAATAGATACTCTACTAAATAGAGACCGGCTAGATAGATAGTGATGAAACTACTGCCAATTTTATACTCATTTCTTATTCTATATTCAGAAACTTTCTCAAGAGAAATACTCTTGGGGTAACATAATATCTCATCCTACCCATGTCCTAATCACAGGGTATGGTCTACCTGTGTTTCGAGTTCCATCCAAATAAAACAGACAGAGTAAGTTTCGTAGTTATAATAATTACGTATAATAGGTATTTACCTATATATATAAAAGGAGAAATTGACTGACTGGACGCACAGCTGAAACTACTGGAGGAATGTGAAATTTTGCACAAGTTTTCCTTGTATAACCTAAGCGAGTACTAAGACATGATTTTCTAAAATATATCCCCTTAGAGGATAAAACAAGGGTCCAACATTTGTATGCAGAAATCTAATTTCACGCGGGCGAAGCTGCTGGGCAGAAGCTGGTTAAGTATAATTTGTATGTATATTTCCGTCAGAAATTGGACAGCCATAGTTTGTAGTGTTTTTGAGTTTATAACATGTTTGTATTATACATTGATTGTTTATGTCAAACCCTTTGTAGTCAGAGTACCTCTTCCTATAAGTAAGAAAATGTTTCAGCAAAGAATGCCTCTAGGAATTAACTTCAACACGTACCACCACAGTGCCGCAAAGTACAACTGTAAAATTAAATTGCCAAAGAAACAATGCATTCCTGAACACCAAAACTAGGTGAATGTAAACTATAGTAGGCAAGCGTAATTCGTCACCCATTTAACGTTGTAGACGCCGGAAATATTTCTCAATGGCCGTATGACCTGGCACCATCCATTGTCACAGAACAATGTTGTTGACCGCGGAGAAAACAAACAACTCTTAAAGACGCGATTAGGTACAAGCACTTCCAGTTAATATTGCAGAGAGCGTCTGAAAACACGTAGATGTAGCTAATATGAGTCGCCTTGCAATAATATTATGTTTAATACCGCGTGTGATCTCCGGAATATACACCACAGTTCGCCACGAAACGTATTCGGAACACATCTCAAGACAATCAAGATCCAATTTACCCACGCTTCGAGATGGTTATGTTTATAGACAGTTTGATAAACCGGGAGTGAATTTTGCGGTCGGACAGCCCACTGTGGATCCCTATGTCGTGAACAACCAATTCGAACCAAAATCTTTTAGAAGAGTTAGACATGAATCACCAATAGGATACGAAGACCTAATCAGGCCCTATGCAACACCTTCAACATTAAAGAGTGAAGTAGATTACGCACTAGCAAAATCTGCAGCCGACGCTAGGTATGAGTCCTCAAAGAGCTCATCGGATACTATGCTTGATAAACTGAAGTCACTGATGCACTACCGACCGCCTCAAGATATGATCAGCGAAAATAATTTGGCGGGATATGACGGTACCAACGACTATCGTAGTATGGACGATGACGATATAAGGAGCAGTTCTAGAAATTACGATAGTTGGCCCTATTTTTACCATAGTCCTTATGAGTATGAACACAATAAAGATATATTTGATACACAGAAAGCAAAAGACAAACGTTACGTGGCAGATGGATCTGATCACATAATTCCAGTTAATGAAATTATAGAGAACGATCATCCGCAAGGTTATAATAGTAGAGCCAAACATCTTCGTGACGCGGTTGATAACCCTATGACAGGAGATGAACCGTTCTTTTCATTTGTACTAAATGATTATTATGAAAAAAGTGGCGATGACGACCCAGTAATATTCAAAGGATTAGATTTTGGCAGTGACTTCGACCATGAGACCTACCTGCACGAACCAGATGACAACAAAATTAGTCGTCGACTTGGGAACAATTATTACTCAACAATAAAGCCAGCGACAGTAAATCATGATGCTTACATGAAACTCGCGGAGTTAGAGTCGTCAACAAGTAAAAATAGCAAACGAGAACATGTATTTGACAAAAGTGAAAATGGTGCCAAGAAGAATGCTGAACTTAAAACTGGATTTGAAAATCATGCAAACCGATACAATGGGTTTAAAGATTTTCTAGATAATTTTGCGAATAAATTCGGATCCGAAGACCTTACAAAAAACATAAATTATATTCGTTCAATGAATCAGGATCAAGGTGAAAATAACAAAGGTTTTCGCAGAGTCTATCATAAAGACGAGTATCAGGAAGATAAGGAATTCTACAATAATAATAATAGCAGTGCTAAAGGATTAGAAAAGGGTGGTTTTAACGCACATATTGGTGGATCCGAAGCATATTTACGTTCTCAGGCGGCAGCAGCAGTAGGAAATCAATCGCAAGCTGCTAGCAATGCTGGAAAAACAAGCGATGCAAAATTTGATAATAGTCACAAAGGACATGACAGATTTAATACGTTAGAAAACAAGTTGCACAAATACAGAAATGTGGCGAAAGCAGCAGCTCAGAGCAATAATGCTGACTACGCAGATAATGATTACAGGGACCATTATCATAAATAAGTGGAGCCGACGTCTGATTAACTGAAAGAGAAATAAGACTTTAAAGATGTTGTGAAGCTACAGTGAATTGTTTAGGTACAGTGAAATAGTGCACACTGAGGATGCGTGCTTTGGTTTTTTAGAATGATTTTGTTACTTTCCTTATATTGCTTGCAATTTTAACAAACTTGAACTAACAGTAAGGGCGATAGGGGATCGTCCTATTCGTTGGGGATGGTGTAAAACTATCTATGTTTATTTTCATTGTAATGTTTTGAAAAACAGGTCCAAATAACAGGTCGTTCCTTATCTTAGATTATCCTTGATGGTATTCTATCAATAGGTCCTCAACTTTAGACTCTGTGTTGAGCACTGCGTTTAATACGAATTCGAGAAATGTGGGTCGGCGAATTTGATCTTAATATTTAAGTATCCGTGTTTACATAAACCGGTTTTGATGCAGTGTACAAATGATTGATTTTATTTTCAATTTATATTTTTAATATGTTAATGTACAATGCAAACTTGGGTAATATTGTTAAGATAGTTGTAAGCAAAACATACAAAATGGTACTTTAAAGTTTTTATTATTTTGGGTTAAATAAACTTTGTAAAAGCATTGTCGTTTTTGTTACGGAGTTTCCGTGCCTACCTTCCGGCTTTATTATCAAATCAGTTGGATGGTACCATTTTCATTAAAACTATTTATTTATTTGTATCGTCATAGTGTTGTTACAAGTTACAACATGCCGATTTCTCTCAATTACTCAATTATAAATTCATTAGAACTAGATTTTGATAAAAATGGGTTCAATCTAGATGTCATGTGATGTGATTATAATCCATTCAAGTAAAAAATTGTTTTTCAAATCAGTTGATAAATGACGAGGTTCTGAGTTCTAAAAAATCTTTAAAAAAATTCAATTCAATTTTTTTTTATTGTTATAAACTAGTGCTTGATTGCGATGCCACCTGATGGTAAGTAGCGATGCAATCTTTGATGGTGAGGCGCAGTATCAATCGCGCGCAATCACATCCTTTTTATGAAATCGGTTAACACGTTCAGTGCGGCAGTGATTTTTATATACCCTCCATTCCTGCGGTACAAGGTCTATACACCTGGTAATAAACTTCAATTGTAGCGGTACAAGGCTTATAGACCCTGTAACTTTTAAGAAACCTTAATCTATTTTTGGCTTCATGTAAAAATATATCTTTTTCTACACCGAATCAAATTGAAGTTATGCCTTCCACACAACAAGGAAGTCTATACTTTTCTTAGCCGCACTGTAAGCGAGACGTATACAAGATGTTTAAACCTGGTATCACACTCAAGGTGTTAAAAAGAGACAAACTGGCTTTCCAAGAGAGGGATAGGTTTTGTTTCCTATTAACTGACTGGTGGATGTCAGACAGATCTTGACTTGACACCATGCTAATGACTTCTGCTCTGTCGTCTGCGTCAGCGTGTCAGACTTATAGTGACAAAAACCATACTTATGTCCTTCTATGCCCTTTGCGTTTCAGGGACCAAGAGTTTCTTTTTCGTAAGTAAACCCATGACCCCTGTTGGCTTTCAGCCTTGTTGGGCTATCATGGCGGTCAGTCCCCTCTTTGAGGTGTGGCTGGAAAGACCTCACAGCGTCCTTACCTTCCGCATGACGCAGGTCATCACCGGAAGCCCGGAGGACACGGTGGAGCACACAGTCGAGGTGTGTCCTGCTTGGGCGGAGCATCGCCGTGCCCTCGTGGGGGCGATCGGCGGCAAAGACCTCTCGCGCCGGGCCTTGGTAGAGGCCGTGGTCCGGAGCGAGGAGGAGTGGCAAGTGGTCGCCGACTTCTTCGAAGCAGTAATGCTCATGCAACGGCGTTCTCGCCGCCGCCGCCGCCGCCGGTATTCTGATCCCGATTTCCGGCCACAGCAGGCGCGGGCTTGCAGATAGTGAGCAATGGGTAGCTCGCTGTCCGGCCGTCCAGTAACTGTCCAGACCAAGCCCAAGTCGCCGACGGCGCGCACTGTTCCCGCGCGACGCAAGGAATTGTCAGCGACAGCAGGGACCCAGCCGGGTCGAAACCTACTGGGGCCAGGGTTATCCGAAAGGGAGCTCGATCCCTGGTATGAAGGCTAGAAGGAACGGCGTGGGTCTTTTAGTCAGTAAGAGTCCGACACTATTTCCCGCTCCGCCCAAGAGCGGGGGTTGTCATTGACGATTTTTTCCCACTATAATAAAAAAAGAAGCCTTGTTGGGCTTTTACGTCCATATTATGGCAGCTTCTTTATCAAAAATGTTCGAGGTAGCCAGGCCGCACGAGGATGCTTAGTTGCCTTGTGAAAATGTGTAAGTAACTGCTGTCACCAAAACTGACAGAGATAGCAAAGCGGTGAGCGTAAGGGTGCGTTTCGTAGTTGTGAAACGATGTGTAGATGTATCGAGCTAGGATGCTTAGCGGTTTCTTTTCAGCGGTATGTGCACACATTTCTCGTCCTAACACGTTCGCGTTCATTGAACACATTATGTCGTATTTTTAACAAGCACCACGGTTTGCTAGCCCCTTCACACCAGAGCAATGCTCAGATGTATTTTTAGGGTTCCGTAGTCAACTAGGAACCCTTATAGTTTCGCCATGTCTGTCTGTCCGTCTGTCTGTCTGTCTGTCTGTCCGTCCTCGCTTAATCTCTGGGACCGTTAGCACTAGAAAGCTGAAAGGAGACTGAAACGATTTCATACAATCTTGGGCCCAGGTGTAAGAAGATGAAAGTGGTGTCAATTAATAGTTTATATATTATCAAACTTTCACTGAAAATTCTGCGGATTTTGTCAATCTGAGAACAGAGATATAAGAGATTAAGTAAAAGTGAGGTTATGTTACAATCTTTAACTAACAGCTGATTCCTGAAGTGCAAAATGTGTTCTTTTGCAATAATAGATATTATATTTACTAGAAAATGTTTGAAAAAACATATGAATGAACGGGTTGTGTTGGTATGAAGTACGTGATGGGTTCGCGATGCAAGAGAGCGTCCGCAGCGGAGGCAAACATTACGGTGGCCTAGTAGTCTTCTTTGGTCATCAACTTATGGGCTTTGAGCCAAGTCCCAGCACGCTTGACAAACACAGTCACTACTGCTTACCTAAAAATGGAACATTTTTATCAATGTTTAGCTACATAAACAATACCTAATTAACTATTGTGTATTAGGGTATTATAATATTGTTTGATAAATAAAAAATTATTTGCCATAACTGTAAACAATCTCCATAAACCTTCTAATTAAATGTATTTTAAACCTGCCAGGATGGTAGCTGGTTAGATGAAGTTATATTTACTTACAGATTGAGGTGTATTCCATTGCCGAATCACTGACAGAATTGTTTCATCGTGTAAGGGTCGTCAGCCCAGTGTATTGCAGTGAACAGTGGATATCCCACAATTCACACAGAGATCCATAGTTTGAATAATATCCAATCCAGAAGCCGGCGGTAAAATCCAAAATAACAATTCCAAGTCAAACGTGTGAGCGATCTTCGGTGCCCAAGGTGAAAGCAAGGGTCGTACAAGGTAGGCAGGGTCAGAATCCGTAAAATACAAAGCAGTGGTCGTGAAAAATGACGAATAATCGGGAAAGCACGCAAAACGCATCGGAAAACACGAAACAAGTGAACAAACAAGAACAGTCGGCAACTGTCTAGTGTCAATGTCAGTCAGCTGTCATGTCAGTGACATAGACTAAAAATATAAGAGAGATTTGAATCGATATGAAATCGATAATCGTTAATATTGGTGTTTCAGTAATTAATTGATATTTGATTTATTAATATGACTGTAGTTATATGCAATATGTTGCATATAAGTATATATAGTGCATTTAATTACTTTGAGTTAATTGTTTAGTGCAAAAGTTTTATTTTCATAACTGTCTAATCGATTACTCAATCGATAATCTTACGAAAACTATCTTTTTCATATTTCTCCGCTTCCAGAATGAGAATTGAAGTGATTTTTCATATTCTTAGATAAAAAAATATGACTAATTTTTTAGATCATATCTCAACTTGTTACATTTGGGCCCACCATTTTCCATCTCCTTCATTATGTCAATAATTTCGGAAATAATCGCAAAAAAAAACAAAAAACAATGTGTCCCCCCCCTCTAACTTTTGAACCAAGAGTTTAGAAAATATGAAAAAATTCTGAAAAGTAGAACTTTATAAAAACTTTCTAGGAAAATTATTTTGAACTTGATGGAAAGAACAGTTTTTGTACAAAAAAGACAAAAGTGTTCTACAAAATAATTTCTGGACTAAGTTTGTAGTATAATCGTAGCAGGCATTTTTCTAACCTCATAAGTGGGTACACTTATTGTGAATTTGTGACGGACGGGAAACTACGGAACCCTACACTGAGCGTGGCCCGACATGCTCTTGGCCGGTTTTTTTTATTTTTATTCATTAAACCCCAACGCTGACGCGTCGCTCTCTCATTGAGTCAATATCTTTCTATCATGTCTGTATTCGTATGTATGAAATTCTGTGAGATGAATGCATGACTGTGTCTACTATTTATTGATTATATAGTGTCTACCACTAATGTCCTGTGCGACATATTATTTGTTTGTGTACTTTTTAATGTTTTATTGTTTTCTCTTTTTGTGTTATGTGTTTAAATAGTGTAATTGGTTTCGGCCGTTCTATTTGAATGAAATAAATAAATGTCTCTAATTACGGTATTGGAAAGATTATGGTGTTTTCTTGGTATCCAATGAAGTCTTACATAGTTAAATAAATACACATTACAGCTTTATTTGATTAGTCTAGAAGTGGACATAGGGCAAGTGATGACGGTTGAATAAAAAAATATTTTGTCTTATGTGATGTTTTAATTAAGAAAATAAACACAACCAAAAATTTATCTAAGTACATTAATCGTATGACGAACCCGCAATTATAATTAATATATACCTAACTAATCAATTTGATCCACACTACTAATGCACTAACTAATTCAGTACCTAAAAATGTAAGAAACACCATTACAAGTATAGAAAGCCACTCGATAAAATCTAAACATTGGAAACTAAATGTCGAAATTCAACAGTTCTAAGACCTCCGGGGATACCACGGGTCGATCGATGGGCCGATATGTTCGTCTTTCTTTTTGGGCACTTCAGGAAACATAGGTAAAATGGTAAGGACTTTGGACATAAGATAAGAACCGTTCAATTCAAATGTATCCATGTGAGAATTCATTTTCCAAGGTGACCTGATCGTTCTTATAGATTGAGTGCCTTTACCTTCAAACTCTTTACTTTCTTCGTTGTCATCACCAAATTCATCTTCCGAGTCACGAGTCACCTTTTCTTTTTCAGGAGTGCTTTGAGTAGTAGTGGTATCATCGTAGTAGTCTTCTTTTTCGCCAGCTTTCTTAGGGACAAATTGTGCTGCTCTTTTGTTCGCGATAGGCCGATGAGACGCGGGCGACTGGTGTGTTTTGCTTTGAGTTTTTACTCCTGGATGGTGTGCTGACTTTGATTCTTTCTTTCCAAGTGGCTGATTTGAGTTATCATGATTCCCTTTATTTTTCAACCTCGGTTCTAAAGGCTTACCTCTGCCGATAAATTCATCATGGTTAATATCAAAATCGTAGTCGTCAACATTGAAATCTTCGTCTTCGTGTTCGCCTGAGTCTATTATTCTCACTGGAGATCGGTTCATCTTCATTTGGAAGTCTTCATCGTAGTCCATTTCATTGTTGTATTTTGGTATCGGTTTCTTCACGAGGGTTTTTTGCTTCGTTGGTGCATGGAGAGACGCGGTAGTGTTCTTCTTGGATTTATCTATCTTTTCCTGGGATTCTCTTATCACACGGATGAGAGATGGTGGTTCGATTTTCCTTGGTTTAGACCTGGAGTGGTTGATCGTTTTCTTGTTGTAGGATCGTACCTGCTCATCACTTCCCTCTTCTTTGGAAGAGCCAGTGCCTGAGTATTCGTCGAACGCGTGTCTCGTAAGACGCACGGGAGGAGATGAACCCGTCGTTTTCGTTTCGGTAGTCAGTGTTCGATCAGTTATTTTTTCTATCAGCCGAGCGTTAATGTTTCTACAAGTGAAACTTACCAGGACGAGCAATATCAGTTTCATTGTAATGTACTTAACGTCTGGCTGTCGGAGTATCGACTAGCGACATGATTGTGATTCAATGCAGAATGTAAACTACTCGATGTTTTTAAATGATGTTGACATGAGTAGATGAACAATGCATGATGATAAAAATAGGCTGACTAATAGTTTTTATTTTGATAACAACGGAATATTGTATTATTGATTACATGGTAGGGTTCCGACACTTGTGAATAAATTGTATTTTGGTATTGTATTTTAATTCAATGTAGTTTTCAATTGTAAGTTTTGGTAGTTTACGTGTACTGTGTAAAATTTATATAGCTCTTTCCTATACCTTGTATCATTTTTTATGTCAATAACAAAAGCATTGTTCGCTATTCAGCGGCATGCGTTTGATTCCGCCATCGCATCACTTCTTAAAATCTTTCTTGATTAATTTCTATGTCGAATCTTTTCACATGTAAATATTTACGTACTTTATCTGAACGCCAGCCCATTAGTGAGAATCGTTTCTATAGCTTCTTCTCATAACATTTTCATAACAGACAGATGAAAGATCTTTGTACACATCATACAATTTAGCCATTGTAAAAGTGAGACTGTGAAGTGTGCTTGTCGTTTTGCCCGTTTAATGTAAGTAATTCTTTATTTTACACTAAAACATGACACAGTACTCAGTGATTCTGATTAGACAATTCATTTCAACGATAAAGTTTATTCTCCCTGTAAAACTTGGAGTGACGGAGAGAGATTGTGATCCCACTTCTTACTTCGGCCCAGCCGGGTCGAAGCCTACTGGGGCCAGGGTTATCCGAAAGGGCGCTCGAGCCCCGGTATGAAGGCTTGAAGGAACGGGATGGGTTTTTTAGTCAGTAAGAGTCTGACACTATCTCCCGCTCCGCCCAAGAGCGGGGGTTGTCATAAGATGATTTTTCCCATCGAAAAAAAAAAAAACCCCCACTTCTTCGAGTCGATGATGTTATTAACTTATTTTTTTTTACCAGTATTTGGCAACCTGTACAGCTCTGTTATTGGCCTCTTAGAACCAGAAAAGAGCAGGTGTTTGAGCAGGATTGGCAGTATAGTAGGTGACGCATGTCTTGCTGCTCCACACGTGCTCACGTGTTACAGATCATGTGATCTCACTTAGAGGGTAGGTTCCAGTGTCCAATATAAATCTTTAACTTTATTAAGGTTTGACCATTCAAATATTACTCATTTCTTCTCTAAGAAAGCTGTAGTTCCAAACGATACCTAGCCAAAAATCACTGGTATACTTGTTTAGCGCCAAGAAATTAATCATCGCAAAATTGATGCGATTAAAAGCTCGCGTAAACATTGTGATTGGCTGACGATAATTAAATTCAAAATTTTTCATCCCTTTGTTACCTTTTAAAAATTAATCTTCGTCTAATTTTCCAGCAATATGTTTTAATAACGTTGTTGTTTTATTGTGTTGTTTGTTGTTGTTTGCAGCAGTTTCTTATATAATTTTTATCTTTGGTTTACAATAAAGAATTTACCTATCTTTCAATATTTTCCATACTAGTAGGTATAGGTATTAACTATGGCTAAGGTTGTTAGGCCGGATCTTGTAGTCCGAGTGCTCATAAATTGCATAAAAGATGAATAAACGCT
The DNA here is from genome assembly GCA_929112965.1 of Mythimna albipuncta. NCBI lineage: Eukaryota > Metazoa > Arthropoda > Insecta > Lepidoptera > Noctuidae > Mythimna > Mythimna albipuncta. The sequence goes on along the minus strand of OV815979.1, from coordinate 16,009,266 downwards.
GATTGACGTTAACGATTTCCAACCCCGAAAAGAAATTACTATAACGAGAACCTTATTTAATTCTAATTTTTGCAAATAATTAGCAGTGAACCGTATGTTCTTTTTCATTAAAATTAGACACACATACCACTGTTCAATTTTTAATTCTCAGCGTCGAGTCGAGCGTTATAATATAATATTTTACCCCCGAGTTTTAGTTTAAGCTTAATACGAAGTTTCATTGAGTATTTCTCAAATTCTCTTTTGGCCTTACAACCTGTAAAAATTTGGCATTCAAGCAGGTCATTTATTTTCTCAGAATACACATAGGTAATTATGTATCTATTCTATATTATAAAAATGATTCGCTAAATGTGTCGCTAAGCGCAAATCTTGAGAACGGCTGAACCAATTTCGATAAATTTTTTTGTTGTGTTTTTTATCGTGAAGAGAAGGTTCTTATAAAAAAAAAAAAAAAGAAAATTAGGGTAGTGTAGGTTAGAGTAAGGTAGAGTAGGGTAGAGCAGGGTAGAGTAAGGTAGACTAGGTCAAACTAGGGTAGAATAGGGTAGTACTCTACCCTCTACCCTATTCCTCCTATTCTAGTACCCTACCCTATTCTTCGCTCTACCCTACTATACCCTACTAGGTATAGTAGGGTAGCGCGGGAGCGAAGCCGCGGGCAAAAGCTAGCTAGTGATATAAAATTATGGTCTTGAAATAAACTAATGGCCTCATCACATTCTGCCATGTGTGGCGTGCAATATATTTGGTAAGTTAGGTACTTCATAAATTATTATTATACATAAATTATGTTAGGTCAGGACGGTTAGTTCAGAAACCCGATTTCAATTCGCAGTTGTCCGGTTTTATTAATATTTTTTCTGAAGTGTACAATAAATTAAGTAAATTTAATTCTGCGGGATTGTTTAAAAGAGTTGTTGTGGCCCTGGAACGCAACGGGCAACTGAAGGAACATTCTGGGTTTTAGTCAGTAAAAGTCAGACTTTTTAGATAGTCCACTTCCTCTCGCTTCAACTAGAGCGGAGGTTATTTGATGATTTCCCACCGAAAAAAGCTAAATATGCAAATATGCTGGTTAAGTATGCTCGTTTCGGAGATTAGCCGTAACAGACAGACAAATAGACAAAAATAAAAAGAAAATAGTGGTTTCCAATCTATTTCTAATAATTTTTTTAGACAGGAAGTTGTCCATAGCGGCAATTTTGTAACAACGTAGGTACACTGGGCCGCAAGATTTCCGGTTCGTTAGTAAAAATCAGACGGGAAACCTTAGGCAGGAAGTTGTCCAGTTGTCCATAGTAGCAGACGCAGTAACAAGGTATACTGGGCTACAAAAATTCCAGCTCGCTAAAAAAATGTGTGACAGTTTCTTAATATGTATTTAAGAAACTGTCACACATTTTTTGAGACGGATTTGTAAAAGTGTGATAAGCTAAAACATAAAAAAATAGTGACTAGTAAATACTTCAAAATTATTTCTAACATATGACAACAAAAATAATTATACGAGTCCCTCGAGCGCCGGTTGTACAATTTTGTACATACGTTTGTACAACTTGAATGAAATAAATTGTCGTTTTGTACACATGTTTGTACGAAATTTTTTTGGCCAAAAATTTTAATTTCTATATCTTTGTTTTTCCTAGAAAAATCCAAAACAAGTTCTTGTTTATTTTTATTTTATTTTTTTTGGTGATTTACATAAAAACGCGCAATTACCCCACGCGCGAGGGGTTAAAGAAGAAAACAATTATTATTTTTCGTTTTAAGATTTTGTATTTCTTCTACTATCTCTTCATATAGGCGATATGGTACCCAATTTTTAAAACGATTCTGCTTTAAATCGCTGGCGTATTCATTATTTATTAAACCGTACCCGTATCGTTTCATTATACCGTATATAAAGATATTCCTACAGTTCTAGTAATTTTACGCATACTTCTTCCTACTTGTACCATGATAATGATTTATTTATTTTACTATTTATGTACAAACACATAAGAGACATTAGTACAAAGGTACTGCTTATTTCCAAAGAAATTTCTTCCAGCAGACCTGCGAAAGGAGAAATCAAAAAGAAATGTAGACAATAGTGTGTAGGAAGCAAAAGAAGAATGTTTGATTTGTGTACATTCTTCTGGTGTTAGAGATATGTTGCACTGAATACAGTGACTAATCTAAGAAATGGTTTAAAGTGGCAGTTCGAAAGCGGAAAACCATTTTTCCCTTGAATTTTGTCTTTCCTGTTTTTTTTTACAACAAATTAAACATTTTTGTAATTTTTCATGCATATAAATAATCTACTTGTCATATTATTTATTCGACCGATATATTATGTCTTAGATAAATATTAAATAGGTAAGGTCATAACTTTAGGAGATATCGCAGTTTTCCTACGCGACTCTTATTTTTTGCGGCTCAGTGTACTTATTTGTAGGTAGAAAATCGCTTAAATTCAAATCGGTGTAACTTTGCAGATTTATAATTTTTTTCTGTTGTCTAACTGGATAAAATTAAATAAAAAACTGCACAGTACAATAGAATATTACGAAAGCATTTTGTAGTGTAATAATTTTGATGAAACTCGAAGCAAATATGTACTATTATTGTAGCTAATATAATAACTTTGGCAGATCTGTGCTTACAAGAAGATATGCTGTGTTGACCCTAAATAAGTAATGGTGTAAGTATTATGGTCAGGACTCAGGAGTATTACCAAAATATACGCTACCTTTTCCAAAATATTTCAACCGTCTTCAAAAAAAGGAGGAGGTTCTCAGTTTCAACCAGTTTTGCGTCCGTTGCGTCACAAGGTTCAGTTGAAAACCAGCGTCAGGCACTAGTTGTTTGGCATTCATGCTGAACAGCATGTGAGCTGTGCAGCCTTGAGGCACATGACAAGTGTATTTTTTATTTTTTTGCTTTTTTTATTCTTTTATTTATTTATTATTTATTTCAAGTACCAAAGACTCATTTCAGTTCCAAAATCATACGTATTTTAAAATTACATAAAATTGAAAGGTCAATAACAAAATTAAATTAATTTAAATTGTATTAGATTACTTTACTTTTTACTTTTACTTTTTAAACAAGTTTTTGTTTATTTTTGTGTTTGGGACTTGTGCTGACCAAATAAATTATTTTTCTTTCTTTCTTCTTCTTAATTTGGTTGTACGTTTATTATGTAGTACGTCTGATAATGGAGTCGGATAAGGGCTATAGGAACTACTGAGCGCAACAAGATAATCCCATCGTGTTTGAGCTCTTTGGGATGGTCTTGATCAATGCTATACCGTTAGATAAAATCATGAAAAACATTGTTTCATCTATCAAGAAACAATGTTTTTCATTGAATACTTATTTGTCAATTATTTAACATACATATTTGCAGCCATCAACTGGCTACTGTTAACCCTACAATCATGTCGTCATTAAATATCTCTTGGATGAAACAAATAAGTTTATTTGTTTACAACTCATACACACAATATCAACAGTAATATGAGCACAAATATAAGAACAATACATCCATTATCCATCCGCAGTTACTTTGTAGACGATCAAGATGAAGATACTCTTCAATATAATAAGCGCATTTCTATATTTTAACTTTGTATCCCCCGTTCAAATGTACTACATTTACGACGACAATCCAACCATAGGATTCGTGTCTGTCGACGGTGGAACATACATGCAAACTGGAATGAGCGTAGGTAAACCAGGCAAGAAGCAACAGTTCACAGGATCATACAGTAATCAAAGGTATCAGAAGATGAACAACGAACATGTGGTTGACTCTCATTTCAAAGTCATGAAGACTCCGTCGAAGCAGGACATACCCGCTGTACCTGACACCGGAAATCTCATAACCCATGAAGCTGGAAAATCTAAAGCGCAGAGAATAGCCGACGAATATAAGATCACTGAAGCGCCAAAACAGTGGCATCAGAAACCCCAAAATCAAATCCAAATGGCAAACATTGCTAACTCTAAGCAAAAAGACATTAAGAAAATCACGCAGATTCCCAACAATGCACCTGCAAGAGGCGACTACGGTTCTAAACCAAAAGAAGCAACTTCACGAACTCAATCTTCAAACAATCAACAGATTCAACTTGTGAGAGCTAAAGCCGTCAACGCGGACTACAGCAACTTGATGAAGCAACGTAATCAAGATTCTGGAAACAGTAAAAAAAATCAAGATGTAGGACGCAGTCAAAGAACTCAGGATGCAGCGCGCAGCCAAAGAGGTCAGGATGGTGCATATGACACTAAATCTGCCTACGTTGAAATGAATGTAAGAAAGGCATCGAGCGAACCTCAGAAAAAAGTGCTATTAAACAATAACCGTCAGTCGACCTCCTTGTCGGTACTGACATCGCAAGATAAACGTCAGAAGATGCCCGCTTCTATGATGATGGACAAAACACTGCACAAAGCAAATGGAATCGCACACGATCATAACATGCAGGTAATGTCGCGAGTTCTGGAAGCTATGACGCAAAAAATTACAGACAGAAGACACAAAAAAGGCGAATACGTAAATAGTGACACAGAAAAACACTTAGACATAATATACGAAAAGAGCAAACGGAGTGTTGTGGCCGATAACATGAGGAAGTATATAGGAAAAGATAAAATAGCAAAAGATTTACGTAATCAGAAGCGACAAAATACGGCCTTAGCAAGGATTGGGAGTCATGAAGAAAGTTTAGAACAGGATGCCACACCTTACGCGGTTTTCTATAGAATGAACCCCGAGACTTTGGACCGACAAGAAGGATTTATGATAATGAGGTCCCTGGACACAGAAAATGGAAGTCGAGACGTCGCCAGTAAAGAAAAACGCTTACATTCTGCTTTTCAGGAAGACACTGAAAATATGAAGCCTAATCAAAAATCTAAAAAGAATGGCGGCGGTGGAAGTGGAACCCTTCGTCGTAAAAAGTTGAAGAATTTCTCTAATTACAGGAACCTTTGATTCCGCATTCATATCTCTATGAATACTACTGATGTGTGTAACTTGTCATGCTAATCAATTCAATGCAGTGTGAAATAAGGTATAATTTCACAAGCAAACCGCAATTTGTTTTATAAGTACTACGTTTTGTTTTTTTTTTTTGGCCTGCTATTCAATTCAATGTAGAAGTTGTTTAAATAAATATGATTATCGTTTTCATAAACTCTTATTCGATGTTTGTTTTGATTTGTGTACGATGGACGGTAGGATTTGGCATTGTAAGCGGAGCGGGCTGACTTCTGTGAGTTCGCCTGTTAGTTTTAGGAGCATTCCGATGCATTCCGTCTTGTAGTTTCAACGAAACAATAAGTAGAAATCGTGCCGCAGTTTTATCAAGTTAAAGTAAGGCTATTATAGGAGTCACGTGTAGTTGGTTGGCATCCACCTCAGCAGTGTGCAGTCGCCGATACAATATCGTTTTTATACTCTGCGTCAGTTTGAACGCGCAGCTATGCACCGTATAAATTAATACAGGGTTTTTCATTATCATTGACACAGAAGACTATTGCCCAATCTAGAGAGCGCTCTCGAGTCGGTCCATTTATGAATGTCAATGATCGATACAGTATTATGTTCACTATATAAATGCTAGTCTTGACCTTTGTCGTCATTACTATAGTGGACTTGACAGCCGAAAGCATGGCGCGAAAGATCGCCACGCTGTTGGGACTTTTTGCATTCGGCTCCTGCATGGAGATGCGGGAGACTGTCGAACGGACGGTCATGGTCCGTACCACCGGCTCTGACCTTCAGCCCGCGGCCACCGGCTATATATACAAAAAAGAAAGCGACGGACCCGCCAGCGTCGTTAAGATGGGAGAAAGTGAAGTGATTGAACATTTTTCTAAAATGTATGGCAAGTCTGAGGCGTACAAGGCACCTGTTCATGCTGCAACAGGACCATTCCATGACACAGAAGGAGATGAAGATAAAGCTGCTTCAGATGCCTCCGAGGAACATGTAAAACCTGTTGTAGAGAACGTTGACGAAAACGACGACCGTATCGACGGGATAGCGGACGAAGACTACGACAAGATTTTTGAAGAATACGCGAAAAAATACGGGTCGGGTTACAAAGGAGACTTTCCTGATTACTTGCACGGATTAGGACATTTTGATCACGGGATTTACCACGAATACGGGGGTGGAAAAGACTACGGATCAAAGGGATATCACGGATATGGAGACAAAGGGCAGAAGGGTTATGGGAAAGAACACTATTTCGAGAAAGGAGATGCAGGGAATTACCACTCAGAGAAACACGAAGGTTATGCAGTATCTAAAGAAGGAGGTGACAAAAGCCACTATGATGAAGCCGACGCTCACGGGAAGCATTACGCTCACGGGCACCAATACAAAGGCGATGACCACGGACACAAAGCTGCTCACAAAAAAGGAGAAGCGATCGATGGATTTCACAAAGTCTTCGACAAGAATGAATTCAAGAAGGACCATGACTTTTATGATGGAGAAGGTGTCAAAGGAGACCACCACAAACACGCAACTGGACATGCCAGTCACGGATCAGAGGCCGGAGGACACGAGAAAGGAGGTTCTCACGATTCTGAGCATCACGAGAAAGGCTTCGGAAAAGGAGGATTCGTTGCCAAGGAGTCTGGAGGAGAGCAAGATGCAGAACACTCCTCAGAAGAAGATGGGGAATCCCACCACTACCATGACGGAAAATTCGGCGCTAAAGGTGGACAGTATGCGGGCAAGAGCTTCGGTTACCAAGTCAAACACTGATCTTACGTTGGTGATCCTTGTTATATTTTTGTTGATTTTTTGGTAATAATGTTTTGTAAATATAATGATAAGCCATACCCTCTACTTTTTCGTTTTGTTTCTATTGCCTTACTATTTTGATGAATCTATTATTTATTTTAAAATTAAATTAACGCTTGGCTAAACAAATATGTTAACAGCTATTTTAATGTTTAGGAAAATATTCTCATTAAGTTAAATTATTTAATGTAATTGAAAAATGCAAAAATAAATCTCATTTTATACTGAATCTATTAATTAATATAATGAAAGTAGAATACCGACGAAGGACACCAAAGTTTTTGTTATTACGTTTATAGTTATTTAGGATTTTAGGAATAAAGTAATTAACATAATTGTATGAAAAATATTTTTTTCGTTGTAGTTTTTTACATCTAAATTAAATAATGCGTTATTAATTAACATTGCTTCCTTACTTATTATAAAACATAGTCCTTACATCGCTTGTGTATGTCAGTATGATCGCTTAAAACTCAGAAACGGCTGACCTGATTTTCATGCGGCATTTTGATTTTCACTAATACAGAGAGTAATTTATGAGGAAGATTTAAGTGCATATTATATTAGAGAAAAGCCGAATAATTATAAAATTTGTAACACCCTTGTGAGCTGGGGCGAATCGCAAGTTTAATAAAATTTTCACACGTCAAAAAGCAGCACCGAAATGTTCAGCCTTCTAAATCGCAATTAATTCTTTAAAGTTGGAAGTAAAACGTTTTAAAAAGATTTTTTTTTAATTATTGACGGTCTGCCCTCATAGACTAATGTTATTTTTATTATGTGGTAGGGGTACAAAACGCAAATCTTTGACGTAGTTCAGAAAGCTGCCCAACTTAAGTGGGACTGGGCAGGACATGTCTGCCGCATGCCTACCGAGCGGTGGGCCAGTAAAACGCAAAATTGGTGCCCTGAAATTGCACGACGGCCTCGGCAGACCAAGAAGGAGATGGCGGGACGACTTGGATGTCTTCCTTGGGAATTGGAAAGAGGTGGCTCAAAACCGGGAACATTGGAAGGAGTGGAGGGAGGCCTTTGCCCAGCAGTGGGACAATATGGGCTAGATATAATAATAATAATATAATAAGGGTACATTACAGGGTGCAAGGTTGCTCTCTATATGATTTTCTGACGCGCTCGAGTAACGCGCAAAATTCCCGCTCGGGCGGAAATAGAGAAAAAAGCACGAATTAGAAAGCACAACTTTGTAGTATTTCACTGCCTCGATCGGGTCTCTGCGCCCCTCAAAGCCCTGTGCCCGTGTGCAGCGCACACCCTGCACTATAGGTAAAGCCGGCCTTGATGCTTCGTTACCTACACACCTCCTCTTCTTCCTGCCGTTATCCCATATATTACTTATGGTCCGCGCAACACGTTTTTTTTCTTCCATTCTGTCCTGTCACTCCTCACACTATCACTAAACTCCCTTTTCTTTCATATCACTCCAAAGCCAAAGAAATGATGGATGGATATCCATATAAGCCAAAGAAAAGATGGATGGATCTTTTCTTTGGCCTCCCTCTCCACCCATCTACATCATCATCATTGTATCAGCCGAAAGACGCCCACTGTTGGACATAGTAGACCATCAACATGTATACTCAGAACTCTTTTAGTAACTTGGCTTTTAACTTAGCAGTCCCTGGCACCATTTTCAAAATTCCTCTTAAATACTCATTTCTCATTTATATCCTTTCTCGTCACACCACACATCCATCTCAACATTCTCATACACACCACAATTTAGTTGATTTAGTTTTAGAAGTGACACATATAATAATAATACATGGAGCAATAGGACCCTAACTTCGATCTTTTACTGAGGAATTAATTTCCCAATTGTAACTCTAATTAGCTAATTGCTCTTACGTTTGCCGTAGGCACAACGCAATTCTTTACCTATGTCCTATTTTGTGTATTCATTATCATGACATAATAAATACATTTTTAAATATTTATTTTATAAAACTCTAGCTTTTGCCGGCAGCTTCGACCGTGTACATAAAATATAGCCTATATCACTCAGGAATAATGCAGCTTTCTAAAAAAAATTCGCAATGGGACCAATACTTTCAGAGATTACCTTCTACAAACAAAATAACAAACTGTACCTCTTTATAATATATTAATATTAGTGTAGATTAAAAAAATAGTGACCCTCCGGTATCGGGAGCAGCTGGGACCAAGCTACCAGCACAGCGGTCAGGACTCCCTCCTCACAATATGCACCGCATGTCCGATGTACCGATGAGAGCCCACTGAGGAGCTGATCCTGATGAGGCACAGGTCGAGGGTCGTGGCTATTAAGCCATTAGCTGACACAACTATCGGTGCAATCCACATCCCATAATGTCGACAACTTTCAGAGTCGAGTCAAGATGCTTGATTATTATTAATAAAATAAAAATATTTATACCATATTATCAACATTAAATCAATGAAATGTAGACCGTTCTGCAATCCTTTTAACGCTTGTTAAAAAAATCTAAACCTTTTTTTGAAGAAGTCGAAAGAGCAACTGTTGTTAATTTGTCCTGAAAGGTCCTGTTGCATTAAAGCAATGGCGATGTTCCAGCCTGCACATGCTTCAACCTGGACGCTTTTTCTTCTTCAGCTACAGTTACTTTTTGAGGTTGAGAGAGCGCCTACAAGATCTGTCGATTGGACTCCCGGTACTTACTCTGTAATTAATTGCTTGTTGTAAGTGTATACTAACATTTAATGATCGCAGGACAAAAAATGTCGGAGAGTGTGCGTCGGAATTGCATAACCTAATTCCGCCTAGCCCGTTCCATCATCGGACTACCAGACGTACGGCGATGAGCCACCAGTACATGGTGGATATCCCACCTACACGCACAAAACGTTTTGGGAACACATTCATTGTGCGTGCAGCTAGGGAGTGGAATTCCTTGCCGGAGTCTGTGTTTCCTGATAGCTACAACCCGGAAATCTTTAAGTCGAGAGTGAATAGATTTCTTTTAGGTAAGCGCGTTCCATCGTAGACCGCATCGTCGCTTTCCATCAGTGAGATAGCGGTCAGGCGCGAACCTATCAACAATTAAAAAAAAAGCAAGTGACAGGCAAAATTTAGGAGACGGGATGACTGAGCAACTGTCCATAACGTCTCGCCGTAAAATGGAAAACGCGGAAATGTAATTTTGGTAATTTTTATTCTAAGTATTACTTAAATTTTTAGCAAGAAAACCATAATGGGATTTTTTGAAAGAGTAACCGTAGCCCTAGAACTAGTATTATAGACATAATGTTTAAGAAACAGTAGCATAACTTTCACTTGAGCAGAAACGCTCTCTATGCGTATGATGGCTTGAATTTTTTAACATAATAAATAACAATAAATACTCTGCTGACTGAGAAAAATGAAGGAAATTCTGTTATTTGTCACAAAAACAAAAGCACACAAAAAGTATCTAGAACAAACGAAGCAAACAAAATAAAAATAAAAAATTGTTTACAAACGATGGAAGCAAAGCTTTGTGAAGATCTTGGGAAAAACTATTTTTGGAACTCAGAATTACTCTATATAAAATGATAGTTTATTCGAAAAGGACTTCATATACCTAGCTTTTAAAATACTCATAAAATACATACCTAAGTAAAAAAAACCCTCCTTTTGGCTGCGATGCCAAAAAGTTACATTAATGGGCTCCATTGAACTTCGGGCTGATAGGCTGACTAGTTCGAATTTTTAATTCGAATACCATATGACGAAATGGCATAGTGCCAATTACGATGTTATGTGCAATATAATAAAAATTGATCCAAATTATTTATCTACTAAATTATTAAAAACAACAAAGCAACTATAATTATTTATACGCATAGATAAAAAACTTACTAAAATCAATCTAAAATGTAGCGACGAAAAACTTCTCCGCACTGCTGTCGACTGGTAATGTGCCCAAAAGACATCTATGTACTACGCTGGCACTGTATGGCAATGCTTATGTTCTGTCAAAGGTAAAAGTTAGCCCTTGATGTGTTTAAACATAACGCACATGTTAACATTACCAAGTGTAACCACGAATGCAACACTTCGCGGCTTTGCAGCAAAAATATCAACTTACTAGTAAAGTGTCGACCAAATCGGTGACAAAAACTACGAGAAGCTTCATTCATTGTCAAAACAAAATTACATTATTGACATAACATTGAAGGTCAATGCTACCTTTTATCGAGTGAAGCGGTTCGCGTAGATTCTTCTATTAAAAAAAGCATTTCACGCCCATTACCAGTGCGGTCGGCTTGCCCACAGATTGCACAATAGCCAATTTTTTTCATTAACAGCTTCTTTGTCACCTATAACCTCGTCTGATAAGCAATTTGTTACATGGCTACAAGAAAGGTAGCAAACTTCGAACATACTCACGGACCTTTGTCTCTAGATTTGATATAAATATTGAGCAACGGGCTTATCAAATTATAACAGTACGAGTAGCAGTACGATACACATCTCAACATGGCAACTGCAGCCTTATACGTTCTGCTAGCTGCGACCGCGGTGACGGCGGTGCAGGTGGGCTTCGTGCCAGCAGCCACCAGCTACATCTACAGGAGCGATAACAACGGCCCAGCGAGCTACTTCCAGCTCGGGGCTCCCGCGGCCTACCATGGAGAACACAACGCTTTCGCCGCACCCTTACCGCTGGCACAGCCCAAAATCGAAGCCCTAGAGGCTTACGATCTGGCACCCCTTCCTCTACCTTATATTGCTGCAAAACCCATAATTGTTGAAGACGCTGAAGAAGATGACGATGATGACAGTGACGAATCTGACGATTACATCGGTGAAGGAGGCGCAGGAATTGACCACGGACATGAATTCGCTAAGGGTGAGGGCAGCGACTACGGTGAGAAGCATCACTCCGCTCATGGTGAGAAGGGCAGTAAGGGCTTCCACTCAAAGGGTCACCATGCTAAGGGCGAAGTTGGACATTATGGCAAGGAGCACGACCAAGGATACTACAAGGGAGCTGAAGGCGGCGCGAAAGGACATCACGACGAGGCCGCAGTCCATGGCAAGCACTACAAGTCTGGCGAGAGCTACAAGGGAGGCGACCACGGTCACAAGAAGCACCATAGCAAGGGAGAGGAGGTCACCGGCTACCACAAAGTGTTCAACAAGGACGAGTTCAAGAAGGACCATGACTTCTACGACGTTGCTGACAACAGCGGACACTTCAAGAAGCACGGTTACCAGAAGGAACACCACGGCTCTGAAAAGGGTGGACACAAAGAAGCTGGTCATCACGACTCAGCTTTCAACAAGGGTGGTTTTGGAAAGGCTGGCTACCACACTAAGGGTCATGTTAACGATGCCGATGCCGGTCACTCTGCTGAGCAAGGCCATGAAAGCCACTACCATGATGAAGGTGACTACGGCAAGAAGGGTGGCAGCACTCATGGCAAGGAATACGCCTACGCTGATGACGATGGCGATGACGACGGCGACGATGCTGACGATGATGGTCACTACGACGATAAGGAATAAGCTCACCGTGTCCTGTGGTTATTGTAAATATCTGTTGACTATTTAATTTTCTCAAATAATTTTGTTATGTTTGATATTCTCGATGACGACGCTGTAAATATTTTTGTATCACATGCGAATAAACGACTTAGAAATGAAACTATTTTTAAATTAGCTCTATTTACGATCCCTACAATCTACCCCATTTGTGAAGTAAACCTACAAAACAAGCATACATGTGCATTTTTGTTTTATTTATTTATTGACCTACTATCGACAAACAAAGAAACCTTGCTCATTTTCTATTACCTACTGAAAACCGCATCATAATCCATTGCGTGATCAAGGAAAATAACTACTTTATTTTATGCCATTTATATAGATTTTGTTTTTAAAGATATATATATATATATAATATAATAATATTCCACAACTACCACACAACGCCGTCTAGTCCCAAGCTAAGCAGAGCTTGTGTTATGGGTACTAGACAACTGATAGACATACTTATATATTTCTAAATACATACATATTATAGATAAATTAAACCCAGACACAGAACAAATGATCATGCTCATCACATAAACATTTGTCCTGGGTGGGAATCGAACCCACGACCTCTGGCATAGCAGTCAGGGCCACTAACCACTAGATCAACAAGCCAGTCCTTGTGCTTGACTGCAATCCAACCTGATAGTAAGCAGTGGTGCACTCGTTGACGGTAAAACGCACTAGTTTATTAGGAGCCTATTCACTCTACCCTTGAAGACACCCAAATTATAATCGGACGGGAAGACAGCAGCAGGGATAGATAGATAGATACTCGTAGATATATTATATAAGATTATTAAGTACCAGTTTTTGATGATGCTGCACATTAGGCTGCAACCACGAACATTCCAAAGGACACCAAGGCGCACTTTATTCTACCTGACACAGATCCTCATCCTCATGGGTGGGCGGGAAGGAACGCTAGCATTGTTCGGACGATTAGTATAATGATGACCCAGGTTCCGCCCGAAGGACATGATCTAGGTACCCCGGTTGAGCGGCATCAGAACCAGAATCCGATCGGTGATGGCCTCGCGTCCCGCCCTGGTTTAGAATATGGTACGGAAGGAGAGGGAATAGGAAGCAACAATATTCTCCTTCTGTTAAGCAGTAATATGAGTGAAGGAGAGGACATCCGCACGCCTATTGTTGCCGAGAGTTGCAGGACAAATCCTGGGCAGCTAGGGAGTGGAATTCCTTGCCGGAGTCTGTTTCCTGATGGTTACGACCCGAGAATCTGTAAGTTAAGAGTGAAAAGGTTTCTTCTAAGTAAGCGTATTCCATCGTCGACCGCATCGTCGCTTTCCAACAGGTGAGATAGCAGTCAAGCGCGAGCCTAACAATAAAAAAAAATCGTAGGTACAGGCTTGTGGACGGTAAGCAATGGGTAACTTGCCGTTAAATAAGGACTAAGACTGGGTCGTCATTTTCTTGTGTTCCACGCGTGCCTCAAAGAGCTGTCAGTATAAACATAAGGAGCCCTTTGGTGCCGATGCCTGCCAGGGCTGCGGGGTTGTTCGAAAGAGTTACTGTGGTCCTGAAACGAAAACGGCAACTGTGGAACACAGGTGGGTTGTAGTCAGTAAAAGTTTGACACTCACTCTCGCCCCATAGGGCGGGAAGACTTATTTGATGAAATCACATTAAATAAAAAGGACTAGGAATATATGGTAACATGGTATTCCAGTAGTGGCGACCAAGTACTGGAAGACAGTGTTAGAAGACCTCTCACATGATGGACCGATGACCTGGTGAGGGTCACGGGAATCTGGTGGATGCAAGACTCACAAGACCGGACGTTATGGCGACAACTTGGGGGAGACCTATGTCCAACAGTGGACGTCTTTCGGCTGAAATTATGATGATGATATGGTAACATTAGCAAGAAGTCTATGTCAATTAATCCCAACATCTTTTGTTGTGATACGTGTTGGAATCATTTTTTTTTTGACTGGCCTGTTGATCTAGTGGTTAGTGACCCTGACTGCTATGCTGGAGGTCGTGGGTTCGATTCCCACCCAGGACAAATGTTTGTGTGATGAGCATAATCATTTGTTCTGTGTCTGGGTGTAATTTTTATATAATATGTATGTATTTAGAAATATATAAGTATGTTTATCAGTTGTCTAGTACCCATAACACAAGCTCTGCTTAGCTTGGGACTAGACGGCGTTGTGTGATAGCTGTGGAATATTATTATTATTTTTGACAGACGTTGAAGCAATTTCAACTCTCAAACAGAAATAATCAACCAAGCCGAAATAACCCCGATTTATAAAAATATAACCAGACAACCACCTTGACGGTCAGTTTCCATAATAACTATGACAATCAATGATTACATGCATGCAATAGAATAATTAAAAAATAATTCGATTTAAGTCCAATTAATTAAGTTACTTTAATTGGTTATACGATTAAGGAAAACATCAGAATTTTGTGAAGAAATTTTCTTGCCCGACTTAACTTCCGCGAATTAATTAGGATACATTCGTTCAGAGATCATTATTATTATATCTAGTTCATACTGACACACTGCTGTGCAAAGGCCTCTCTGCATTTCTTCCAATGTTCCCGATTTTGAGCCACTTCTTTCCAATTAAGTTACTGAATAGGTTACTTCTCGGCAAGCGTGCTCCATCGTCGACCACATCATCGCTTACCATCAGGTGTGATGGGGGTCAAAAGCGGTCTACTGGGGCCTGGGTTATCCGAAAGGGAACTCGAGCCCTGGTATGAAGGCTTGAAGGAACGGGGTGGGTTTTTTAGTCAGTAAGAGTCTGATACTATCACCCGCTCTGACCAAGAGTGGGGGTTGTTAATGGATGATTTTCCCCACCGAAAAAAAAAGCCTATCAATAATAAAAAGAAAATCCCAAGAAATACATCGTCGTCTTGCCATATCCTTGGTCTGCACCAACTTTTCGTTTTACTGGCTCACCGTTGGATTAGTTTATTACTAGCTGACCCCCCGTTTTACCATCACCTTTGGTTTCTGCTACGCTCCTATTGGTAGTAAAGTGATGTTATAAAGCCCACAGAGCATTAGATGAAAGAGGTTAGAATGTAGGCGGGACAGGCATGCCACAAAGTAGGGCAATGCTCATAGTTCAACTACCAATAGCAAACTTGCGATCTAAGTGTGCGTGGTCTGTTGCGTAATGCGCGTTCTTATTGGTTTATTGCCTGTAGTGGAGTTAAAGGCCCGGGTGTGAGACAAGCGGCGACACTCGTTGTAGTACAAATTGGAAAGTATTCCTTTCCAAACTCTTTCATCTTTTTTGTGATATAGCTTCCAGCAATAGATGGGCTATCCAACACTAAAAGATTTATTTATTTATTGCATTCATGTCGTTTACAAGGTCTTATTACATAATATAATTTTGTACATGAACCCTGCTAGGACACCGCAACATATGTATGTAATATTTATTATTTTAATTGCATGCATTACTTTAAAAAAAAAATTTTTAAGATATTATATTATTCATTGTCCATATACTACTCTTATTATCATTACAATATCATTTTTTTTTAATTTATTATTGGATGTCTATAATACATTACTACATTATTACATTGCGTCAATTTTCAAATAATTTACAACATTGATTAACTATGTGAAAATTGACGCAATGTCTTGACCTTCAACTAAACAAACAAACTCTTCAGTTTAATAATATTAGTATACCTAGATTTTCTCTTAATGTAATCACAATTTAAAAATTATTAATGCTGATTTCAATTCGTTGCGAACAAAAACATGATTACAAACGGGATAAGGCCAGACCTTACCATGACGTGTTAAAATGTCAGTGTGCGAGTGAGAAAGAGAGATGGAGGTACACACCAAAAGCTCCATCCCTTCAACAGTTCAATTTAGGTCGTAAAATGGATCTGGTTCGAGCCTAAGTCGTCCACGGAGTACTGTTTTACGCGTGCCTTAAAGCTTGGGCCTTAAGGCATGCGTGAAACAGTAGTGTGTAAAAACGCCTTTCTGAAGCCTACTCCTCGGTAACGGCCAGGTTAATAGGTTTGAAAAAAATATGTTTATTAATGATTCATGAACAACATTATCGACATTTGATTTTTTCGTGCTATTAATACTTTTGCCTAAAAAAAATATTTAGCAATTTCGCAACTTTTTGCAACTTTTCCCTACTCCTTCGAAAAGGACCTGTTACACTGCGCTGAATATCGCGTGCGATCGTATTATTTTTCATCCATAGAAAGAAAGTCTAGTCTATGGTTCGACGTATCGCGTAGTGTAATAAGGATTAGACTGTCTTTCTATGAATGAAAAATAGTACGAGTCGGAATATCGCACGATATATTCAGCGCAGTGTAATAGGTCCTAAACGGCTTGGATCTTTAGAAACATTGTTACACATAAAAATTAGTGGTTAAATATTCTTCAAAGTGAACATTGCATATGTAAATCAATCAATATTTCGCAAAGAAAATGGATTTAAAGGTCAGCCGCGCGCTTTCCGGGCGCTGTTGGCCGCAAATAAATATACTGATTTGCGTACTGCCGCCTAGGCAGGTGCGAGAGGTGCGTCCATATAATTTTGGCCAGATGGTTCAAGGGACTGAAGATATCAGGAAATCGTAGGGTCCAGTAGGGTCGAAGCCTACTGAGGCCAAGGGTCTTCTGAAAGGAAGATTCGGCCCTGGTATGAAAGGCAACGAAGGAATAGGAGTGGGTTTTTAGTCAGTAAAAGTCCCAAGAGCGGGGGATGTCATTGGATGATTTTCCCACCAAAAAAAACCCTTTAACAGTTCAAAGTCGTAAAATGGATCTGGTTAAGAGCTCGACGTGGTAGCTCTACAGTTGCTAAAAATAGCCTTACCAAGATTGTAAACATGTTTTTTTTGCCTATTAGTAACCTAATTATGTTTATTCCCCTGTTTCATAAGAAGGGAATAGTTATTTATTATTACAAGAGTACAAAGCTGCTCAGGATTCTAATTTTATAATCCTTCGCTTGCTTGGTGAGCACAAGGTGAAAAATCTTTACAGTCGAGTGCAACACGTAACTTTTTATTCCACCTCAGCGAGGAAATGACTAAATGCAAAAAAAAAACGAAAAAGTACACCAAGGAGGTTCCGACTTATAGTATAAGTTTGGCACAATGGAGTTACCTAGAAGTAAATAGGTTTAGTGATGTTTTGAATTCACAAACTTTGTGCAAACGATGTTCTATAATCGATTATCTTCTAGCGTTTAAAAATGGCTTTTGCACTCAGATATCGAAGAGCAAAAATACTTATTTCCAAGATGGGGGGATGAAAATTATGTTTTTCTTAATCCTATGCTAAGCTAACATTGTCCTTTTTTTTTCTTCAGCTGCTGAACTAGAGCAAATTTTACAAGACCTTAGCAACGCCAGTCAAGGGCCGGACAGTGAGCAATGGGTAGCTCACTGTCCGGCCGTCCGGTAACTGTCCGGACCAAGCCCAAGTCGTCGACGGCGCGCACAGTTCCCGCGCGCCTCAAGGAATTGTCAGCAACTGCAGGGACCCAGCCGGGTCGAAGCTTACTGGGGCCAGGGTTATCCGAAAGGGCGCTTGAGCTCCGGTATGAGGGCTCTCGGCGGTCTTTTAGTCAGTAAGAGTCTGACGCTATCTCCCGCTCCGCCCAAGAGCGGGGTATGTCAATGCATGATTTTATTCCACCATAAAAAATAAATAAAAAAAAGGTGCGCGCAGTGTAGAAACTTAAGAATAAAAAAATAAACACTAACATTTCAATATGTGTCTCATGGCCATGGCTGCTTCGAATAGATCCAGTTCAACAAAAATCCCAGACAACTACGTAGTAAGATAACTACGTAGTAGTTGTCTCGAATGAACTACGTAGTAGTTGTCTGACGATGTTTTTAAACAGAGAGGTACAGATACAAATCAGTTTATTTATTTACGCGGCACATTTCGGCTTCGCAATAAATATAGCTTATGTTACTTAGGGTGAATGTAGCTTTCCAATGGTGAAAGAATTAATCGAATAAAAGAAAATCGGCATAGTAGTTTTTGAGTTTATTCATTACAAACATGACACACAAAAAATACAAATCCCTCTTTATTACTCGTATAATATTAGTGTGAATTAGTGTTAAGTGGAAAGTGCAAAATAAATATTAGATGCTAATGTGTGGTAAATGATAAAATAATAACGTGTTTAACGATATATGTGTATCTATCGATAACATGCTGAAACAACTAGAAAAAATGTAGGTAGGTAATGAAACTTAACAAAATTGTAATGGTAAATCATATCGTATGTTAGGCATGGTCAAAATCGATTAAAGACATATATGGCGAAAACCGAACCCAACAGTTCTACAAGGAACTTATGTATATATTTTGTTATACGTAGACGGAGAGAATAATACAATCTGTCCAAGAATATCTCGTCGCCGAAAGGTTCTGGTGTGGCGATCGCGCACCGGAAGACGCAGCGTTGGAAGGCCTCCTACAAGGTGCCCCGATGACCTGGTGAAGGTTGCGGGAACCCGATGGATGCGGCACGCACAGATTCATTGTGGCGACACTTGGAGGAGGCCTATGTCCCACAGGGGACGTCTATTCGGCCGAAATGATGATGATGACTTACATAATTATGTTACACTGCTGTTCCTTTTTGATTAATTTCATGGCGGAGTGATGCAGTTGATGCTCTGGGACTCCTTTTTATTTTTTAAGGTGGGAAATCATCCAATGTCTTTCCACTTTGGTTGGACCCTCGCGTTCCAACCAGAGTGGAGACTTTTACTGACTAAAGCCACACCTATGCCTTTCAGTGGCTCTTTGCGTTCTAATACCACGTGTTTTCTTTCCAGAAAATACCCACGGCCCTGCTGGGCCTCTACGGTTTGGACTTCTCTTTGAGAAGCGCGTGGAACAATATGAGCTGTCGAAGACTTGACCTTGGTTCAGACGAATACCGGACGGCCGGACAGCGAGATTCCCATTGCTCGTCTTCTGCAAGCCGGCGCCTACCATGGTCGGAATTGCGACGGCTGAGGCATGAGGATATCCGTCGTACGTCGAAGCAGGGTACACCTCCAACATATGCTTCACCGCGTCCTCCACAGGCGGTTCACACAATAGTGATACCCGGGCGTTTCTAACGGCTGAATCTGATTGAGGCAGGAACCTCTCGAAATTACTATGTCCGGTGAGGACCTGCGTCATGCGCAAGGTGAGGACGCCGTGACGCCTCTCCAGCCACTCCTCAAAGAGGGGACTTGCCGCCATGATTATGACGTGCCCACCGAGACTCCTTGAACTTCAGTCCCTCAGCGCTTTTCTGATGGTATAGCTACCGCTGATTCTAGCTTTCAGAAATTGCAGTGGTTGGGAATATTGTGGCTGGGTAGTGCCATCCCACTACCCAGCCACAATATTCCTGGATTCCAGTATTTGAGGAGTATGGAAGGCCTCCTTGAACTTCAATGGCTTATTGTCGCTTTTCAGGTGGTCAGCATTTCTGGTTCCGACTTTCTGGAGCTGTAGTGATTGGAAATGTTGTGGCTTGGTTGTCCAATCCCACTAAGGACACCAGTAGTAAAGGAGTATGGAAGAACAGACATGTGGCACCGTTACCAAGTAAAATAAGGGCAACAGAAAAATTATATGAAAGCCGCCAACTCTCACAGGACTTTCGGCGTGTTTTATGTGGCTTACTCTCAAACCTCTTAAAAAAGAGGAAACTTGAGTGAGTCTCTGGCCCCGCACGGAGTTGATCTTTTTTAAAATTAGTACTTCCCATCTTTAGGACGCCCGACGCGGTTCTCATACAATATTACCAATTTTGAATTTTTCAACTGTTCTTTGGGATTATTTTTTTTTAAACTACGTCTGTTTTAGAATAGTAATAACTAATAGTACTAACTAATGAACAACAATGGATAGAGATGTGTGAAATCGGTAAATTTAACGTAACTCAATTAAATATACACCGCTAAATTTTGAAACCAATGAACTGTAGATAATAGTTGGCGTTGCGTACTAACTATCTACAAGTCATTGGATTCGCTCAGCTGACGTTTTCTTAAAGAAATTAATTTCGTACATGCGTAAATTAATCCGAGTTTAAAAATAAAAACCGGCCAAAAGCGTGTCGGGCCACGCTCAGTGTAGGGTTCCGTAGTTTTCCATCCGTCACAATAAGTGTACCCACTTATGAGTTTAAAAAAATGCTTGCCTATACGACTATTCAACAAACTTAGTTCAGAAATTATTTTGTAGAAACTTTTTGTCTTTTTGTACAAAAACTGTTCTTTCCATCAAGTTCAAAATAATTTTCCTAGAAAGTCCTTATAAAGTTCTACTTTTCAGATTTTTTTCATATTTTCTAAACTTAGGGTTCAAAAGTTAGAGGGGGGGGGGACGTATTGTTTTTTACTTTTGGAGCGATTATTTCCGAAATTGACATTATCAAAAAATGATTTTAGTAAACCCCTATTCATTTTTAAATACCTATCCAACGATATATCACACGTTAGGGTTGAAATTAAAAAAAAAATCACTTCCCACTTTACATATGGGGGGCTACCCTAATAAAAATTTTTTTTTCCAATTTTTATTTTACCACTTTGTCGGCGTGATTGATATACATATTGGTACCCAATTTCAGCTTTCTAGTGCTAACGGTCACAGAGATTAAGCGAGGACGGACAGACGGACAGACAGACATGGCGAAACTATAAGGGTTCCTAGTTGACTATGGAACCCTAAAAAGGTACACTATTTTTTAATTTTATCTTTACAAATCGATAGTGTTTCATGTACCGGATCGACCCTCCACGGGATTAAAACGATCAAAATTGAGCGGTGTAAATCCTGTCAGGCTATTTGCGTGTACTGTTAGCAAAGACCAGTATAAATCTTTTTTCCTGCTTATAAACACTGGGTACCGGAAGAATAATAGTTATTGTTCAAATAGAGATAATTAAAATTGTTTTTCTTTTACCCTCGTATTTTTTCCGCGTTCAATTGGTAACTTGTCTATTTATTCTTTTGTTTTGAGACCTTTCAAGAATTTCCTATAGTAATAGGAATGTTATTTTCAGGAAGTTAACTATTATTTAATTAAAGACGGTATGTATAGTAAATATAGTCAATTGTTTTAGATACGTACGTTTGTTTATTCTTATTAGAAGAAAAAATAACAATCACCTTGTTATTTCTTTTGCTCTTTCATTTTTATCGGTTATTTTTTCTTCGATTCCGATTCCATTTTCAAACTTATCGATTTTCTATTCGATTCCGATTTCATTTTCAACTAATCGAGACTCTACATGATTAATAAAACAAGTAGATACGTATTCCAATTCAAATTTTTATTTTCGGATTTTATTGTCCAAGGTTTAGTAGGTATACCTACATAAAATTTAACCGCTATTCTTAGTAACTAAAATAAACTTACAAAACGACAAACCTAATTACATCCGATCAGGGCCAGGAAACAGCAAAACTGACCGTAAGGGCCTGTGCACACTGCGATTTTTATACCCGCCGTTGACGCGCGTTTGTAGCGATGGCGAAACAGCCCCCCTAGCCAAGTTACAATCGTTTCCTTTCGATACGCTTGCGTCGAACGCCTCGAGTTGGCCACGCCCCCGATGGGCCCCGATTCTTTTGTTCTGACCACGTGACTGAGTGTTGAGATAACATCATTCCCGTACATTTGAAGTTTTCTACTAGCGTTAACGATTGCAGATTATCAACTTGGCTAGGGGTACGGACTCGATACGCACGCAAGTCAGACGCAACCTGTAGACACAAAACACGCGTCATATGCGCGTTCAAAAAACGTGGTATGCACAAGTCCAAAGACTCGTAAATACCTCTACATGAATACACTGCGCCTCTTCCAGGTAACCAATAGAGAGACATCCATACTAGATCACCAGACGAACGAAATGCCTCAACACAGGAGCACGCACATCTTCAGCTATGGTTTTCATAGTCCTACTCTTTCTAGGGATAACCAGTACAGATTGCCTATAAACGTATCTAGAGATGAGGCTATTGTCACGACTGAGGTGCCCACTTTTTATGCCACAGGCTTCCTCCCTTTTACAGAAAGACTGACCCCCGAGTATCGGTGCTTCTTCTCAGAGTAGTCAGCTAGGAAACACCGGCCTCATCTAGTTTAAATTAAATTGACGAAAATAAAGACGTGTAAAGTTTTTTTTTAAACCTATATTGCAAAATAAATATCATTTATCAGAAAGGATAAATTATGAAAAATGATGCAATTTTAGGATTAGCTTACAAAGTATCATTCTTTGGTATCGCAAACTTGCGACCACTGGACCAATAAATCTAGCATTTTCCCAACTATGTATGGGTCAGGTTAGGGCTCCCTAGCCAAGTCACAACCGTTTCGCTTGCGTCGAACGCTTCGAGTTGACCTTGCCGCCAATTCTTTTGTTCTGACCACGTGACTGAGCGTTGAGAAGACATCATTCCCGTACATTTGAAGCTTTTTACAAGCGTTAACTAACGTAAAAGCTCCTATTACCGCCAGTTTTAGCTGTCTTAGGATTCACTTTAAAAAAATAGATATAAGCTGTAATGTTAGGAAAGGTGTTATAATTTATAGTTAATCTCAGTGAATTATTCTTTGCAATTCAGTACTTAAATTCAATATTCAATAACACAATAGTTACTAAATAATTATTTAATCCAAAAGAGTAGTTGATTCTATTACCGACCCATAGAATGCGGCAAGATTCTTTTACCGATTTTTCTGCTTCTTTTACCGACCGCTACGAAGTTGTCACTTCTTCTATACTATTAAATAAAATAAAAAAATGTTTTTAAGGTATTTATTATATAATAGTAATAGTTATGAGATCAACATTATCACAATATGAAAATAATTATTTATTGCAACGCTTAGAGCACTTATTTTTAATTATTTACAGTCTTCAAACAATTAAATGCTTACTTTTTAATTACCTACCTACATACTACCTAATAAGATATTATGAATCAGTAACAAAAATATTTTTATCCGTAATACAATCACAAAATAATTTCTCTTGTCACGCAGAGTTGTCCTCGGTATGCCATAGGTTTTTGAAGCTTCATATAAGCTGGTCCCTTCATTTATAGCTTTCTAGTTGAGCAGAGGCGTACTGCTTGCGCTTCTGAGGCTCCATGATTCTTTAAAAGAACACCATCTTTAAAGAGATATAGAATTTAATTCTTCGAAAGAAGCTTTAAATAGTTACATGGCCCCCATTCCGTCCCGCCATTTTTATTTGATTTGAAATCTTATAAAATATAGCCAATGCCATGAAGCCATGAATGAAACTGGATAGCAAATATTATTTTACATTAATAATATGGCATGTGACAAAATCTCTCAAAACGTCGTATGCAAGAAATGAGCCAATTTGTTCAAAAATATACCTACATTATTTTTTTTGTGTACTTTAATTTTACCAAATATATCGTCACAGCTGTGAGTCGGTAATAGAATCAAGTATGAAGGTTACAATATTCTATTAGCGACCAATAAAATTAATAATAAACAAATAAAATATCCGCTTTATGGTGTACTGTTAAATTCGATCTCATTGCTATATTTTTGCTTTCAATGTCAGTTAGTCTTTAATTCAGATAATACAGGTAATTTACAGTATAATATCATTATAATAATAGAGATATTGTCTAACGTTGAATCGAGTTTTACACAGAAACTTTAAGAAATAGCTTTGTAGTTAATAGATCTAACGAAGTAAAATAATTTTAAGAATTGAAAAGCAAAAATTAAAATCAAATGAGGTAGTTTATAATAGATATTATTTTAAAATACTAAATGTTCTCAAAATTTTAACAACGCCATGGGTCGTTATTAGAATCAAGTTTTGAAATTTGGACTCTATTACCGCCTTAAATTAAAACATGATTTTATAACATAAAAACCAATAAAAAGTATTATATTAAGAGTTAGTTTAGAAAACGAATATATACGTTACAGTTGTAATGTGATTGCAAGAAGACAAATCTAGTTTTAGGGTGTTATTTTCCTTAAGTAATATTTAGGTGTACTTACGTGGCTAGAGACGTGACACTATGAAAAGTGCGTCCATTTCGGGCGCGTCCCACTCAAAGTCAAATTATTTCTTTCACTGGCTATTTAAACACACAAACTTTACTCTTATTGTTGTCCAACTAAAATACGTAACTAATTTTTAAGGTATGACTTTTCTGGAACCCCATATTATGTCTAATATGAGTGATTTAAAAATTAGGTCGTTAATAGAGTACACATTTTAGGGGGTCGTTAATAGGAGCTTTTACGTTAAATTGCAAATTAGAAACTTGGCTAGGGGTACGGTCCAACCGGATGTGGCAGATACTTATATTTTACAAAAGCAAGTCCCTATCTGATCTCCAAGATCCAGTTACTGGGTAACACTTGACCCCACGCTAAACAGGTTATTCCCTGAGGATCCCGAAAACCCAGTACCCGTACCGGAGGAAACCGAATGCGATAAATATATGATAAGATTTATTTGTGTCTTTTTTTGTTGTTTTCAATTTGTCTCAAATAAAATTCATTGTTATTTAACTGCGATCTAACTGTTAACAACAGAACGATATTTGATGAAAAAAAATAACAAATTGCATAATTTCAGAGGTCGAGTGAAATAATGATAAATGAATGAACTTTGATGGCTGCAAAAAGTAACGCTCTGATTATAACGTTAACAGTAGACTTTTTTTTCTTCAAATCATGAAGTCGAAATTGACACGAAGATAATAAAATATCTATGTGTTAAACTTAATATTTTCTCACGATTATTATACTTATGATTTCATAGGTAGGTGGTTATGTTAAACCAATCTTGTCCACCTCACTACAATGGCTTTACCCCAAACAATTATTTTGTAGATATATATATATTCAGACTTCGTAAAATAAATGGGTATCGCAATGAAGGAAACTTTTTACTGAATAAGCTGAAAAAGATATCTTTGTTGATTTACCTAAACTCGTGTAAAAGAGAAGAGAAAGGGAGGTCATCTAAATTAGTCCGGACCCATTCATCGATTAGATTTTTGGTAAGTACCTATAGTCACCGTAACTATGGCGATGCCAGTGGCAGACGCGTGGACTAATTTATTAGACGTGGGCGAACGCCACATCAGCGAGGCCTTTTTCTTTCATAAATAAACGTTTTTTCTTTCTTTCTTTCCTTCTTTCATAAATTCGAAAACTATAAAGGGTGTCTGGTAAATAGTGTATGATAACCACCATTTTTATTATGGGAGCAAAGACGAAATGGCGAAAAAAATATCAGCTGTTCAGTACATTAGGCAAACATAAATGTACTGAACAGCTGATTTTTTTTCGCGATGTCAGGTTTGTTCCCATAATAAAAATGGTTTTTTATCATGAGCATAATCACGTATTTCAGTATCGTACACTAATTGCCAGTCACGCTATATAGACCGCGACTGTCGCAACCCAGTGTTCGACTACATCGGCGCTTACCATCAGGGGAAATAATGGTCTAACGCGAGCCTATCAATTATAAAAAACCCTCGTTCTTAAAGAGTCCTCGCTTGAGCAAGGCCCCTTTCGGTGCGACGCCGTGTGAGAGACCCCACTTTGTCCACGCCTCACTACGCTACTGGCCAGCGGTGCTAAATTGCCCAGATACAAGGCGAAGACCCTGGCGGGGCGCAAGTATGATCAAACCAGGGCTTAAGTATACTTGTTAGCTAGCAGCATAATATGTACCTACTATAAATTCTATTATTTATCGTGTAACCTATCCTGGGCAGGGTGTTAAAAATTTCGAGATCGCTCTTCTCACTCTTGTAGTGGAAGAATTTAGAGATAGGTAACATTAAAACTTTTTATGAGGGGCGAAGTTGTCGAAGCTCGCACCACTCGTTTAAAAGGCTAGTTACGCTACTTCCTACTGTTTCATATTCAGTACAAATGACTTTTATCAGTGTTTATGATTGGAGCTACCGTTTTGCCTTCGAGCACATTTCCAAATTCCGAACTTTTTTTATCTACAAATAAAACCCGAGCTGACTGTAGGACAATACAGATTATTTAGCAAAATCTGAAATACTAGTTTTTATCAGATAAAAAAAAACTTTAGCTCAATTCTAGAAGGACTGTTTTCCGTGTTCTGGAATTCACACTGATATTATAAAGACGAGAGTTTGTGTGTGTGTGTGTGTCTATGTCTGTAACTTCTTCACTCAAACGGCTCAACGGATTTTGATAAAACTTAGTACACATAGGTAGACCATGCTCTGGAATAGCAAATGGAATACTTTTTATCCCGAGAAGGTACCTATGTTACTTTGGGACAATTTACAACTACCGCGTGGGCGACACCAATGGCAACAGCTAGTCTGACAATGACGAAAACGATCAAGTTTTATGCAGCTAGGTAAGTACGTCGATAACCAATTCGTGTGAGCAGTTGAACATGAAAACCTTGACTCGACCGATCCAAACCGTTGCACCGATTACGAATCTAATCGACTGTGGCTAGAATCGACCAGTGATCGATCACTCATCTCTAGAGAAAAAACATCCTTGTCTAACACTTATAAACAAAAGGCTATATAAGCCTAGTTCTAGCCATGTATGTCAGTGTCGCAACCTACTTCGATTGCGCAAGAGTGGAAAAAAAATTAGGTCACGATGCAAGCATTTTGTCTCGTACTGACATTGACCCTTGTGTATTTCGCTGAGTCATCCCCTGTCAATGTCGGCAGTTTAGAATTCGACAACCTCGAGGTTGAATATCCAGACCTAGGATACGAACGTGATGAGAACTGGGGGGCAGTATTTTCCAGACTATTAGGCGTCACCGACAAGAAACCCAAGTATTTCAAACCTGCCCAGGAAAGTGAGACTACAAGTGCGAAAACGAAAACTTCAGGAACAAAACAGACGAAAAAATCAACGAAAGGTGTTGACGGTATATACAAGAGTGGTGATCTAAATTCGTTCTTCAAGGAAGCCGCCATCCGTGATAAAGGAGCTTATGATGATGCTGAAGAGTCTGGTCGCGCTGACGTCACAGCTGCAACTGCAGCCATCGCCAAAGGCAAGGCAACCAGGACTTACGCCAGAGGAAATAAGACTACCGGCTTCCACCGAGTCTACCACAAAGACGAATACAAGAAGGACCAAGACTTCTACGAATTTGATGAGACGAAAGGAACTATTAACGGTGCTGGTGGAAAGATCATAGGAACTACAGCAAGTGCTCGTGCAGGATTCAAGAAAGGTACCTTTGATCATAATCGTCAGAAAGGCATCCACGGCAAGGAAGGATCTTTAGATACCGGATTCTTTGATAAACAATTCAGTGAATTTGAGGATTCTGAAGACTTGGACGGTGAATTTTCTATTTTCTAATGAACTTGGTTGGGATTTAGTTCAAATGTATGTTCTGTTATTGTGTCTATTTGTTTGTGTTATCTAACGAAAATTCTTAAATCAACATATTAAATAACTCAAAATAACGCTGGATTTTTTACTGTCTAAACCTTTTTACCAAATTACTACCGCCTTGACACTCAGGTAAAGGGGTAATATAGGTATAGGTCAACGTGTTTGAGTCAACGCCACAGTTTAATTTCCAATTAACTGTACTATTATTTTTAAACTTAAACATTTTCTTAAAACACAAACGTACAATATTAAAACTTGTGTCCACCGACAAAGACGACCGCTTTTATCTATAATCATTTGAATTTCGCGGCTTGAGCCGGATATTTTTTTAAATATTTATAACGTTTTTGGTTTGGGAACCAAGTTTTTTAAGCCGGTCTTGAGTATTTTTCACACTTTTTTCAATCAGAATGCGGATGAAATACATTCTAACGTGTTTTCATTTATTGCCTAGTTGTGTAGGCACTCGATACAAAACTACACCAATTTCACATTCGCACATTCATCACAAAAAATAAAAGAGACACTTGCTGAACTTTATTCAAAAATTATAAATATATTCGACTCAAAGTTTTAGCGGGAATCACTTAAACTTCGAGTCGAATATATTTATAATTAACTAACTATAGAGTATAACGTTGTAGAGGAGATCACAGTTAGGAACTCGAATTGCCTAGGCTGGACGTTGAATAATTTTCTTACAACCATCTTTGATTACTTATAAGTTAAAAACATATGCTTTGATTGCAATCAAACATTTGAAATCTCAAGTCATTATTTAAACAAAATAAAACCGTAATTGTCTATTTAGTAAGAAATATTTGTGGACAACACTATCGCAAAAAGTCATTTTGTCTATGTGATTTACAGCTTGTCAATTTCAGCTGTCATCGCTCCGGTCTATAGTCTTTGCACCATCGCTGAATGAAGTTATGTGTTTGTGTTAAATGGTTGTGAAACAAAGAGATTTATCCGAAATAAATGAGGCTCGGTGGAGATTTACTGTTTAACATTACTCATGAGTACGGAAGAGACTCTGTTAAATCTCGATTTCGACAAACCAAACAGTACAAGTACACCGCCCGATGACGGTGTGGTATCTTTGTCGAGTAGTTCGGAGGAGATTTGTTTAGTGCCAGAGGTCGGGTTCGAGGGCAACGTGGATTCGCCAGGGGTGAACCGAGAGTCGCAGCCGCTGCTAGGCGGCCGCGGCGACTTCGAAGTTTCTTATAATCATTTCCCAGGTGAGACGAAGTTTTGACCCTTGTAACGTCGCACTGACTCATGTTACCATTACAATTGAGTTTACCAAACTTATTAGCTCGTGCTAAAACACGAGTAATGATATTTAGTAGAGTAATTTCAAAAGAACACGCTTGTGAGACTTCTCCAGATAATTCGTATGGCTTCCATGAACATCGTTAATCTTTTCGCAAATAACAGATGTTCACAAGTGCGTATTGTTTACCTTGACGCTGTAATAGCTCACTTATCGCGATGATTAGAAATTTATATCGTGTTAATGTTATCCTACCTACCAAATTGCATGTTTTTGTGTACTGTACCTTGTTATTGATTGTACTAACTTCAGTGTGTAGTTAAATTAAAAAAACGTATACATTTAGAAAAGTATGAATATAGCCACAGACTATTTTCAGTGAAGTGTAACGGCCGTGCTGTAGTTTCAGTGCCAATGTTTTCTTTTGCTTTTCAAAAAAATGGAAGGTCCTTTTGAGTGCAGTGAGTACATATTAAACAATATTCTTACATGCTATTGAATGTTTTTTAGAATTGTATCTCGAAAATGTTTAGTAACACTTGTTACTGATAAGCCATATGGCAGGTAACAGTTATAGACGTTACGGTATTCATTAAGTTTTCCGTGCACATATTTTTTACGAGTCTGAAGTTAAAATTAAATAAAGAGGTTGCTTGGCTCAAGGTTAAAACTCATTTTTTGAACATGTTGCCTTTTTTTATGCTGAAATATGTTAGATTTGGTACAGCTATGTGGCACTGAAAAAGTAGTGATGAAAGAGTTCTTTGGATTGCACTATAACAATAATTAATCTACAAGATTGCATTTTAATGATAAACAATTATATAGAAGATAGTATCTCTTGTTGTCTTGATTGCATTATCATTAGCATTGCATTGGAAACATATTAAACTGACAAACATCTTTTTTTTTTCAAACATATGTTTACTAGGTCATCCTACAATGACAATCAACTTTAAATTTAGCCGACTGGCTAACTAGCCAAATGTTATTTGAAATCTTACAATAAATATACATAAGGGGATGCATCTCGACATAAATTTTCACTGTTTTTCGTACAACCGCTCTTATGCGATTATGACGTTATTACACATTTTTCATTAGATATTTTGGAAACAGTATCTTGTGGATATTATCTAGACTTTTATGGAAATCAATTCATAAATTTGTGTAAAACTAATCCAGTTAAGACCTCTGACTCTCTGTACAAACCTAGCAAATTTTATCAAGATTCTAAATAATGACAATGTTTTACAAAAACTTAGTTTAAAAAAACACGTATTTCCTGGAACAAGTTTTGTAAAATATTCGAGTAAATCACGGAATTACTGAATGGCAACAGAGTATTCAGGTATTTTCACGTTGCCTTTTCGTCAAACATCACGTTGGATTGCGTTAGATGAAGCAACAAGCTTTTAAACCATGCTCGGTGTTTACGAAAGGCGAGTGGAAAAGCAGCCTCTTAATATCTTTTCCTACTAAAGTAATAGCCTATATTGTTTAAATGCTGGGCAAAGTCCTCCCAACCAATGAGATCCAGCTGTTTATTTAAGTAACACTTTATGTTACACACATTTAGAATGAAGACATAAATATGGCTTTTTTAAAGAAAGAAAAAAAAGAAAACTATTTTTTGGCATACACACTCGTAGATACACACAATGTAGGAACAACATGTCGACACTAATAAATTATTATAATTAAAAAAGTTAACTAGCAATGTGTTTCTCAGGGTGGCTTTTGGTTATGGGATCATTGGAAACACAATAAAATACATAGTCATATTTCATAAGTTATGCTTATAATTAAACCAGAAGTTTTTTCACACAAGTTTAAGTAAGTTTTTTACAAATTGGCTTCTCGTTTACATCTGCATACTCTGACAGGGTAGAGATATAACAGACATATTTCTCAACAATAATAAAGGTTAGAATATTAATCTACACTAAATTAGAAAAGCAAATAAACGATTATGATTATGATTTATGATTATGATATGAATGTAATCTTTTGTCATGAGTTTTCTCTCAATGTAAATAAACATATTTTTGAGTGAGAAATATAAATCATTAAAGGTTAAATATTGCATGATACTGCTTATGATAAGAAAAAATGCTTGAAATTATAACTGACCACCATAGGTTTAAAACACCTTGTTATTTTTCATTTGGTATGAGTTAGGTGCTCAAATAGCTGAAATTTTTTCAGCTAATACTATAATAATGAAAAAAAGTAACAAAAGTAATAATCCCTTAAAAAAAAGAATGGAAACTAGAAAAAACCAAGCAAAATAAAAACCCCCAGAAAACAATGGCAGTGGCATGACAAATGGCGGCTGCAGTAAATACTTCGTATTGTAACCACTTTTTTGCTTTTAATGCTATCCTTTATGCCTACGAAATAGAAGTTAAAATCGGTTGAACATATAGTAAAAAAAGGTTTCTTTACATTTCTATTCTTAAGGCGAATAGAGTATAGTATAGTGAAATAATTTACTAAAATCAAAAAGGAGGATTAAGCACAGTTAGCTTATTATGCTAGGACAAAAAGATATGTTGATAACCAAACTGGTTACTATGTTAATGTGGCGTAGTACTCAAGGTAAGCCGCATTTTTTGCTTACTAATTATGCTTATATTATCTACTCTTACCCAATTTCTTAATTTAAGACTTGTTACCTATATATAATTAGGATTTTTATAGCCTTATTCATTACTTAAACCCCAAGAGAACACTGGCGTTCACTCTCTCATTGTCTTTGTATTGTGTCTCTAATTATGGTATTCAAAAGATTAAGTAATTCCTTATTATGATCAACATAAATTCCATTTCTTTTATTATTATTTTGTCGCGACTCAAATCTTTGACAATATTTGCATGCCTAATTTAATTCATTAAACCCCAAGCGAACGCCGGCGTTCGCGCACCTATTGTCTTTCAATTGTGTCTGTAATTATCACAATTGAAAGGTTAAGGTAGATTGTATCAGGATCACAACTCTTTGTAAACACCTTATTTTATGTACCTACATTCTAAGCAAATAAACGATTATTATTATTATTATTATTATTAAAAACTTACATTCAGCCGAACATAGAACCTCCTGCTTTTCGAAGTTGCTTAGAAATATGTGTCATTATAGTATTGAATGGTATTTAAATAGTGATTTTTAGCCATTTTATTATAATGATTTTAGCCAATTAAGGTGGAATAAAACAAAATACCATCTTAAATTATTGCTGAATTAAATATTTAGAAGACATTTTATAAGGATTACAATGCCTATGCAAAATCATAGCTAATTTTTTGAGTAAAATAGTGTTATAAAAAATCATCCAAGTGGTTTCCTAACTCCTTTGTGTTCTGCCACAAACACAGCATCAAAACAAAATTTAAACTAAAGGACATCAACAACGATTGCATCACTACTTACCATGTGTTGAGATCGCAGTCAAGCATTAGATTATATCAGAAAAAAAAAAGAGCAGTGGTGACCGAGTGGTAATGTCTCCGACTTACGAGTTGTAGGTCGCAGGTTCTAATCCCAGGCGCTTTACTTTGTGTAATTTATTTCATTACCACTGCTCTCAAAACGTAGAAGGAAAACATTGTGAGGAAATTGGCATATTCCTGAACCAAAAATTCGAAGACATGTGGCATTCACTAACCCGCACTGGGCCCGCGTGGTGGATTACGGCCCATTCCCTCTCCTAGAGAGAAGGCCTGAGTCTCAGCACTACTCAGCAGTGGAAACAAAACTGGCCAAGAGCGTGTCGGGCCACGCTCAGTGTAGGGTTCCGTAGTTTCCCGTCCGTCACAATAAGTGTACCCACTTATGAGTTTAAAAAAATGCTTGCATACGATTATACTACAAACTTAGTCCAGAAATTATTTTGTACAAGCTTTTTGTCTTTTTGTACAAAAACTGTTCTTTCCATAAAGTTCAAAATAATTTTCCTAGAAAGTCCTTATAAAGTTCTACTTTTCATTTTTTAATACCAATCCAACGATATATCACACGTTAGGGTTGTAAATTTAAAAAAAAAAACACGTACCACTATCCATATAGGGGGCGACCCTAATAAAACATTTTTTTCCAATTTTTATTTTACCACTTTGTCGGCGTGATTGATATACATATTGGTACCAAATTTCAGCTTTCTAGTGCTAACGGTCCCAGAGATTAATCGAGGACGGACAGACAGACAGACAGACGGACAGACAGACATGGCGAAACTACAAGGGTTCCTAGTTGACTATGGAACCCTAAAAAGGCTGATGATGATGATGATGAAAAGAAAGAAACAGTTTCAATGTCTACCCATAGCTGACACTTATGCAAATAGTCTGCCCACATATCTATGTGTCACTTACCCCACTACTGACGACACAGCTAGGTAAACAACATACGGGTCTCATGCAAATTCATATTGATTGTCTTGTATTTATTGATATTGATTAAGTGCTTGTAGCCATTTGCTCAATACTACAGCTGGCAAAATGTAGTTGCTCCAATCTGTTGGACTTGCGTATCTATCAGAAGAATTCAACATCATCATCCTGCTCTTTGTATTATAGGGGGCGGTAGTTTTTCTTCTAATAAATTCTATCAGTAGTCACGCTATCACTAACTCCCTTTTCTTTCATATCATGTCTCTCACAATCCATTCATCATTTCTTTGGCCTTTCTCCATAGTAAAATGTGATGAGTTTACGTCTCGCCGCCGCCGGGATTCCGATCCCGACTTCCGGCCACCGTAGACGCGGGCTTGCGGACGGCGAGATATGGGTAGCTCGCTGTCCGACCGTCCGGTAACTGTCCGAACCGAGCCCAAGTCGTCGTCTGCGCGCACTGTTCCCGCGCGCCTCAAGGAGTTGTCAGCAACAGCAGGGGCCCAGCTGGGTCGAAGCCTACTGGGGCCAGGGTTAATTTCGAAAGATAGCTCGAGCCCCGGTATGAAGGCTTGAAGGAACGGGGTGGGTTTTTAGTCCGCAAGAGTCTGACACTATCTTCCGCTCCGCCCAAGAGCAGGAGTTGTCATTAGATGATTTTCCCACCATAAAAAAAATAAGAGTTCACGTCTCGTTTAAAAAGACCACGCAATTTCGATCGTATACATGATGATACATGATGGAGCGCTGCTCTCATCCGAGTTCGCTCTGAAAAACCTATCCAAATCCTAACTGTATTTTTTTAAATTGTTTAACTATTATATTAATATACCAACAGAGTGACATATTCACACTATAGAAAAAACTCTTTGAATACTTAAAGATTAAAAAAAAAAACTTTGGAATGGGTCTCATCGTCATTGTTGCACTTGTCGAGACAAAACTACAAAGTCTTGAGCATCGACGCCAAGTTGTTAGCTTTTCAGTTTTCTATCGTTAACATTCGATTCCTTTAGTTGCCTTTAGGGCCATATGTCGTGATGCCATGATGTGTTAAAAATGCCAGTAGTGCCAGTGTGAAAGATCAGAAAGATTTTTAATGTATCCTAATTCTACTGTTTTTAAATTTAAATGTGTTAGTTACATATAAACGTTTTTCTTTCTTTCTTTCTAAAGAGGGATGGAGCTATAGCTATACATACATACACACATCCATGTTATATCGCTCCGTCCCTTAACAATTCAGTTTAGGCCGTCAATTGGATCGCGATAAGAGCTCGTGGTACAGTTCCGCAGCCCTGGTGTACTGTGTACCCGTGTAGACTTTTATAATAACAAATGGAATTATCTAAAAAAAACTGGTTAGAGTTTGATTAAATTTTGTATCGAAGTACCCTTCATGACTGAAAGTTACTTAGCTGAAACTAATCGTATAGAGTGGCTTCTAGCTAAATTAAGTCGTGTGCAACCTTACACGGTAATGGTACGGTAGTTATCAATGATAAGGTACCTAGTGTATTACATGACTCTATGTGACTCTCTCTCTATTTATATGACTTTGACCTTTTCGTAATGGTAAGCGTTACCATTACGAAAAGGTCAGAGTCATATAAAAAGCGAAAATGTGTAGTTTCGCTGAACAACTTTTCTTAACCTCAACTACAGTATAGATAATGAGCCAATGACCGCTGGTACTCATTATAAATAACGATAATTGTTTATTTCACTCAATCATTAGATATCGATAATTCGATTTTTGTCACGTTTTGCCTAGTTTTGCTAGCTAATTTATTTTCGCAGCCATTTAGTTAAATTAGCCAACTAATTAAACGCCTAGGCCGTTCTAAATGGCTGAAAAAATATTATTAATAAATTAATTGGCTAGTTGTCCGTCAGTCATTTAATGAACGGCCTAGGCATCTCATTAATTGGCTAATTTATTCATATGGCTGCGACGACATATTATTCTTGGTACAATGTATTATAAAGAATGCATGAGTCATGATAATTTTTAAATCATGAATTTATTCCCACAAATAACATTCTGATATCTTTTTTGTTGCCTACTTAAGCAATTACGGGCATATTTATCTCCACAATTATTATTGATTGAAATGGATTCATTCACAATGTGCCTACGCTTTATTGTGTATTGATATTCCGTACAGCTTGCATGCGTCATTGAGAACAACGCACGTCACGATTACGTGAGTTTCGTGTTGGGGAATAGCCTCGCCATTCGATTCAGATTTACCTGCATGTTTTTGTGTGTAACACACAGGGTCTAAGGGACGAAAAAAAATCGGCTTGTCCACACAAACTGTCCCATCAAGTAATTTTGTATGGCCGATTTTTTTTTCGTTTCCTCAAAAAAAATCTTGTGGAAGGTTGTTCAGTTTCCTCTGCTGTGCAAGCTCTTAAAGTTTGAGATCTTTCCCTTACCTTACACCCTGTATTTTGAGGAAATAAACAAACTTGCTTAGGAAAAATGAGTGTTTGCGGAAATTGTATGTTTGGTTCCGCCATCTCCTTTCTACCATCGGACATCCCTATGTACGGCGATTATCCACCCTTTACGTTGTTGAAACATCTACGGCCCGGACTTAGCGTCTCGCCTCGTCGTTTATACCGCGTACATCGAATGATTGGACCAATTTGTTCCTAATGAACTAGTGCGCCTCGCCATCAACGATTGCATCACTGCTTACCATCTGGTGGGATCGCAGTCAAGCACTAGTTCATATCGTACATATATATCTTTATCATCGGCCACAGCGACCGCATTCTTTGGCTCCTCATAGTGGTTGTGAGCTCAGATTTGTGAGAAGCAATAAAAAATTGTAACCGAGATATTTGTAATAATCATATTAACACGATTTAAAAGTATCCATGAAGTTTCTTGCATTTTTTTTGGTTTATTGAAATAAGTAGCTGCTTTGATTGAATGGTCTAATCATGCTGCCCTTGTCCCATTTTACTTGGGATGGGCGCAATACTTTTTTTTTCTTCCACTCTATCCTGTCACCTGTCATGTTATTACTGATACTATTCTTTCATACCACTCCTCACACAATTTTGGCCTAATTAAATTAGGGAAACACCAGATGGATGATGATTAATTGATTATCTAATATGCCAAGAGATGTTTTTTCTTATTATTGTTGGTTGACTCACACTTGACCACTATCTCACCTAATAGTACGATGATGATGATGCTGATGGTCTTCGGAATAGGCTTGTCTAGAAGTAACCTGCTCACTCTCAACTTAAAGACCCTCAGGTTGTAGATATTAGGAAACACACGCACTAGAAACACCCAAAACAATACGTTGCGTTGCATTGCTTAGACCTCAGCAGGTACGCGGTAATTCCGTTTGATTTTATTTAAAAAATGTTTTTGTTTTGATATCACTTGTGTTTAAAATTTTTTAAGAAGTCTATTTAGGC
This sequence comes from Mythimna albipuncta, assembly GCA_929112965.1. Lineage (NCBI taxonomy): Eukaryota > Metazoa > Arthropoda > Insecta > Lepidoptera > Noctuidae > Mythimna > Mythimna albipuncta. Next base: position 15,972,343 of record OV815979.1, on the reverse strand, counting down.
TTATAGTCCCTTGAACCATCTGGCCAAAGTTATGTGGACGCACCTCTCGCACCCGCCTAGGCGGCAGTACGCAAATCTGTGCATTTATTTGCGGCCGGAAAGCGCGCAGCTGACCTTCCATCCATTCTTTCCTTTCTTCCATTTTCTTTACGAAATATTGATTGATTTACAGATGCAATGTTCACTTTTAAGAATATTTAACCACCAAATTTTATGTGAAAAAATGTTTATAAAGATCCAAACCGTTTCGAAGAAGTAGGGAAAAGTTGCGAAAAGTTACGAAATTGCTAAATATTTTTTTAGACAAAAGTATTAAATAGAACGAAAAAATCAAATGTTGATTTGTTGTTCATGAATCTATAATAAACATATAGTTTTTTCAAACCTATTAACCTGGCCGTTACCGAGGATTAGGCTTCAGAAAGTCACTGTTTAATGGCAATTTTCGGGCGCTTGGGCCTTAAAGTATGAAACAGTAACGTGCTTCGATACCTTTGATAATGCAGAAATCTAAAGTTAATTTTGGCCACTATCAGGTTTTCAATTATCAGTTTGAACGCTTATCAGTTTATCCATCTGCTTCATTGGCATCCAATAACGTCATTCTTTTGTCTTTGCCCTGATTATTTGTGGCGCATCACGTTTTCGTCCGTCTCCATTAAACGTCATCTCACTGGTAAACTAGGGTTGCCATAAATTCCCAAGCCCTGTCGGGACAATTACAATTTGGGGTCCTCTTTTTTTAGTATTGACTGTTTTTGATGGTAAACAGGGGCAATAGCAAAGCAAACGGCTCGCAAGTTAAAAAAAGGAAACTTTAAAACAAAACCATTTGGAATTATTATGTATTAATTTATTAATTACTAGCTGTGCTCGCGACTTCGTTCGCGTGTACTACAGGATATTGAATTTATCTTTTCTAAAATAAAAGTAGCCAATGTTACTCCATATTACATCAGCTACCTGCCAAAAAAAGTCCCGTCAAAATCGGTTCAGCCATTTCAGAGATTAGCCCGGACAAACAGACAAAAATTGTAAAAAAAAAAGTTTTTTGATGTATACTACATGTATATATATTCATATGCATGTAGTAAAAAGCAGTTATTTCAATATTACAAACAGACACTCCAATTTTATTTAGATGTATAGATATCGGGGATAAAATAACAATTAACATCATTCCTTTTTATATTGATCGGATAGTTTTATTTGGGACAGTATTTATCGATTTCCTTGAATTAATGAATAAATTTCTTCACAATTCAAGTGAAAATTAATTTTACATTGAAGAATAACTTCCACGGTGTCGGCTCCCAAAGTCCCAAGCGATTCCGTTCATCTGTCGACAATTTTTAAAAACTTGTAGCTCTGCGCTCGACTGTGTTTGTCGGGACATTTTATAGCTTGTCGGGACACCACTGTTAATAACGGTGTCATGTCCCGTATCGGGACAAATGGCAACCCTATGGTAAACCCTTCTATCAGTCTAAATCATTTCGGTATGGACCGAGTTCAAGTAGTCAATGGCGCGTAGTATTCCTCACGCGTATTTCTGAAAAGGAAACCTGTGGTCTTAGACACAGGTGTGGTCTTAGCAAAAGTCTGACACGCCTTCCCGCTCCATCCTAGAGCGGGAGAAGTCATTTAATGATTTCCCACAGATATACAGACTTTCATTCAGTCCCTTCATCGCGGTCTTCACCAACTCTTCATGGTAGAAATACACTGCTCCCACGTGTGCCACACACGCCGATCTGGACGCGTCGGTCTCTATACATTTTATATGGAAACTAGACTTGTAGAGCTACACTAGATCCACGTCACGTGTCTTTCTACGTACAAATAAGGGGTGCTATTCTCTAAGAAAACAGCCTTGAGCTCAGCGCTGGCACAGCGACGAGCCGTGAGCGCAGTACATTGAATTAACAATCCAATATAAAGGGGCATTGGGTTGTTTATTCAATGTACTGCACTGTTTTCTTAGAGAATAGCACCCCAGGTGTGGTACACGTGTATGTTGGTATAATGTAGTTCTAGCTTCATAGTTATCCAGTCTTTTCTCTTGTAACTTTCCTCATAACATACCATCCAATGACATCAAAACGTAAATGAATACACTTCGTGACTGCCTTTCATATTTATGTGTTATCGTCACGTGGACTCATACGGGTGTCCGATTAGTATCTACGCAAGAGATTTCGGCTCCATTACGTGATCTCGGCCACGTGACTACAGTTGAATGTGGAATTGAAGGGCGATCCCGGCATCGGTATTAACACCGACTGTTGTTTATGTAATATCCACGAAATTTCCAAGATATTTTATGTAATGTAAGCAAACACACGTTGGTTTATTGTTAGGCAATGCTCCTTTAAAATTGTTTTACAAAGGCTACAGTTAATTTGTTGAGCTTCATCCTTGACGACCTTACGAAGCAGTTTCCTTAGTCCCGTAAATGTCAGTTTGGTTCTTTCTTATGTAAACAATCACTCTATCTTCATTTGTACGTACACTCAAAAAGTTTTGATAAACTAAAAAACTAACTTGTATACATAAAATATTTTTATTAAATCGTTTCAAAAAACTCTTCACCGGCCTCTATACAAAGTTTCGTGCTTTTTTTTTCGTTAACTCAGAACTTTGATTTTTTCACAGCTTCAAAGGACCGCAGATCTAAGTACATATATGGTTTTAATTTCAACTTGACACCTCCACGCGTTCCTGATTATAAAGGGTATTGACAGACAGACAGACAAATAGACGGACAACAAAGTGATACTATGAGATATTTTTTTTCTTTTTGAGTTACGGAACCGTAAAAAGGACATTTGGGTAGGGCGCATAAAGTACTCAAACTGCCAGACAATCGCTAAAATTACTGAAAAGAAGAATAATCCACATTATCCACACATTCACAAACACGGAATAGTATTCCGTGTTCACAATAAAGTTTCTTGCACGTTCTTCTCCACTAAGATCTACGCTTTAGAATGTGCAATTGGCTTCAACTTTCTGATTGACCGGCTTCTTCACATTCAACAAGTGCCTGTAAATGACTTAATTGTAATAAATGCTTTTCGTTTGAGATCTATTAGACCTGTCGCCTTACATCGATCGACAAACTGATTAAAACAAATAACGACTATATTGAAGACCAAGCTGCATTTTTTTAATTGTTGATAGGCTCGCGTTTGGCCACTATCTCACCCGATCTCACCTAAAGGAAAGCGACAAGTTCGAAGTAACCTATTCAGTCTTGGCTTCAACGGTTGTAACCATCAGGAAACACAGACTCCAGCAGGGAATTCCACTCCATAGCTGTACGAATAATATTATTATGTTCCCTTGATGCAGTAGCGTAGTTAGGCATGGGCGACGTGGCCCCTCGCCCACGGCCGGGGCTTCATTTATAGGGGCCTCGCGCAAGCTACGGTTCTTTAAAAGCGAGAGTTACATTTGTTTACTTAATACCTATACAATATACTAGCTTTTGCCTACAGCTTCGCTCGCATTAATAAAATATAACCTATTTCACTCAGAAATAAATCAGTTTTCTATCGGTGAAAACATTTTAGCAATCGGATCAGTATTTTGAGCGATTACCTCCTACAAACAAAAAACTAAAAACAAACTTTATCTCTTTATTATATTAGTGTAGATGTAGAGATTTTACATGTACCTATATTTTTCAAATTCATGAAAAAAAAGCCTTGCTGTTGCGCCTATCGTCTGAATTTGTCGACGCTACGCTACCTTGGTGATCCGATGATGGAACGGGCTTCGCGGAATGAGACTATGCAATGCCGACGCACATTCTCCGCAACTTTTAGCAAGTCATCGAAATAAATAATATCTGTTTATAATAATAAAACAGTGCAAACGTTCACAAGGCTGCAGGTGTTTAGTCTTCAGTAATATTATTGTACATTGTTTTTAATTTTATATGTTTTTTTGTTCTCACATCGCTGCTTAGGCAAATGGCGCCGATTGTTAGCCAAAAGTAAGGACTTTTGATTTTTTTTTTTATTATAAGCTAGCTGTGTTTGTGTTGTAGTATGTTTGTTGTGTTAACTGTATGTTTATAGTTATATATAGGTACCGGTACGAATCTTGAGCGCTCGGCGTCAGAGTGGGGATCGCTTTGCGCATTCTATACAAAATCGAGCCAATCGTCGTCGTTGTTATATAGATACATGCAGCAGGAAACGAAACACGAGTTGTCTATGACACGATGGCGCAGCGAACCAATCACTGACACTCCCCGCCCCCGCGTCTAAATTCATACCACTAAATAGGCCCGATATTTGACTTCTGCGCAACTTGAAGCCAGCGCTCAAGATCCGTGCCGGTATCTGTAGTACTAACTTCTCCCGTATACAGGTTCTCTATACAAACTGTAAGAAGAACAAAGCCAGCCACTGACATTGGCACTGACAGTTATACGGTGTACGTACATGGAGAAATAATTTAATTATTAAATTAGGTAAATTAGCCGAATGGTTCATGTATGTGCACTTTGAACGTGACCTACAGTCAGTGATGCATTGACATCTCATTTATGTTAGGATTGCACCCTACATATTTTTTCTTTGGTTTAACTGTAAGAAGGTTTATTCACACTTGAGGATCCTTGTTGTTCAGATTACAGAACGCGTTGAGTTGTCTTAACAGGGACAGGAAGATTTATTTGTTTTTTTTTTGCTTTGTTCGCTTTTTGCTACCAGCCGGCTCGGCTATCGCTTTCATTGTTTCGAAGCATGATCTGACGTCAGTATAACATTAACGGCCTGGAGCTTGGAAGACGATGACCTGAAACTGATCTTAAAATATATTTATTCGTGTAAGTATGCTCACATCGAAACGCCTTGCATCAATTACACCAATGGGGCACAAATTAGTCCAGATTCTGCTACGTGGAGTGGTAGACGTCAAAAGTCACGTACACTCGCTTACGCAGCATCAGGCCAGCGCTCTTTTAAATTCCATTTGCTGCACATTATCGCTTAAAGATATAATTTAACAAAATGTTGAGGCTCGAACGATTAACATTTCAAAGAAATATTGTTGTCAATTTATGGAAAATTTTGAAATATATTTGTCTATGTCGTGGCCATATTTTAGAATTGATCAGTTCATGATATGGCCAACTAAAACTAGCGAGATCGTTTAAATGTCAAAACGTCTTAGATCGTTTAAACTTAGATCGTTTAAACGGCAAAACAAAGATTGACATGTCATCATTTGATGACATGTCAATCGTATCATTGATGTAGGATATTTATGACAATAAAAGGTCTAAAGAAAGTAGGCCAAACGATAATAATATTCCACAACTATCACACAACGCCGTCTAGTCCCAAGCTAAGCAGAGCTTGTGTTATGGGTACTAGACAACTGATAAACATACTAATATATTCTTAAATATTTACATATTATAGATAAATTACACCCAGACACAGAACAAATGATCGTGCTCATCACACAAACATTTGTCCTGGGTGGGAATCGAACCCACGACCTCCGGCATAGCAGTCAGGGTCACTAACCACTAGACCAACAGGCCTGTCAGATGATTGACATATCATCAAACTTTAACGTTTAAAACGATCCGAACAGTTTTAGTTGGCCATTTTATGAAGTAACTACTTAATTTCTAAGATCTGGCCACAACACTCCTGGGCATGCTGAACAATGCTAAGCCATGACTTCCCTAACATCAACAGTAGTCAGTGTTCACTTGTCATAGAACCTGCCCCATTATCATGAGTTGATTATGCGATTATATCAATGAAGATACGTCATCGGATGCGTTAGGTATTCATAGCACTTATTTATCATTTTTATTATGGTATTGGAATGACATAATTATTGCGGACCTTTGTTTTTCCGTTGATACGGAATGAGTTGACTGTCATTTTTTTTTATGGGGAATGCATCAAATACCTTTTCCTCCTCTAGGTTGGAGTGAAAGAGAGTGTCAGACTTTTACTGACTAAAATCTACCTGTGTACTTTCTGTTTCCCTTTACGTTTCAGGGTCGCGGTAACTGTTTCGAGCGATCCCGCATCGCCATACGAGTTTAAAATACTTGTAAAAATAATATCTTGTTGATAGTAGATACTATTTTTACAGATTTGTAATAGGCTTACTAAATCTGTAAAAATATCTGTTGTTTCTGAATCTGAATGAAATCAAACCTTGCTTAAATGCCAAATTTGGACATGTTTTCGGGCTAAAGTCTTCTTCTTCTTCCTGCCCTTATCCCATATTACTTGGGGTTAACGCAACACTTTTTCTTCATTTATTACAATCATGTTGCTAGGGATTTGGCAAATATTTTTGTTTTCGGTCTAAAGTAAAATAAAAATAAAAAAACTTTCGAATACTAGAGACACAATAGAAAGAAAGACAAAAAGAGGACGAACACCGTCGTTCGTTTGGGGTTTAATAAATTAAATCAAAAATCGAGGGTAAAAGTTACAATTTTGAACTATACTCAAAGGTAGTGAACTAGTGATCTCTCATCCGATTCAGAGTTAAAACAAAGGCGTTCAAGAATATCAATAAGAATAACAAATCCATACGAAAGATTGCGTGTTCATTCTTCCTTTATCTCGAGTGCACTGACTGCAAATCAGGTTTAGCCATACCTGGGGCAGTGTAGACGTCAGACCTTTGTGTTATCAAAGTCTGAGACGCACAAAAAGTTCGTGAAGCGTACATACATACTTTTTGCATGTTGTACATTTTTATGTAGATAGTGTAACGAGAATGGAAACAGAATTATACTGCAATAATATGTGTAAGCAGCATGACTTGGATCCTTTTATGATTATTGTGCTGTGACGTCAGCCAGAAGACGCATAACTCTCAGATTTTTCAAGTAACCTAATTGTTTCCCTATTTTTCTGTAATGTTTTTGACCATTGAATACTTGACATTCCCCGTCCTTGGGCGGAGCGGGAGATTGTGCCAGACTTTTACTGACTAAAAAACCTACCCCGTTCTTTCGTTACCTTTCATACCGGGGCCGAGCATTCCTTCCAGAAGCAGACCCTTGGCCCCAGTAGGCTTCGACCCGGCTGGGTCCCCGACGGTTGCTGAAAACTCTTTGAGGCGCGCGGAAATAGTACACGCCGTCGACGACTTGGGCTCGGTCCGCACGGTTATCGGACAGCGAGTTGACCACTGCTCACCGTCCGCAAGCCCGCATCTACGGTGGCCGGAAATCGGGATCGGAATCCCGGTTGCAGCTGGGGTGTGAACGCCGTTGCCTCATGCGGTCGGCCTCCTCCTTTGCTAGCATTACTGCTTCGCAGAAGGAGAATTCCAAATCATAGGTGAAAAAAAATTTACGTTGGTCCAGAGGACGTACTACAGCAGACACGTTTAAAGTATACACAGCATGCGTAATAAAATAATGTGTAGGTCAAACAAGACAATAACAGATTACAATATGTGACTCATTGTCATTACAACCACTTTACGTTTGAGTAGGTTCGTATTTATTTAGTAGTTTTTGCATGTATAGTGAGTGGCGCAAAAGTTATGTCATAAAATCAATGTGCCTACATTTTGGAGATGGGTCCAAATGTTATTGTACTTTGACATTTATGTTTTATCGTTGTGTCACTGTTATTACAAACAGTTACGTTTGAGTAAGTTCGCGTATTTATTTAGTAGTTTTTGCACAATGTATAGTGGGTGGCGCCAAAGTTATGTCATAATGTCAATGTGCCTTCATTTTGGCAGATGACTCCAAATGTTATTGTACTTTGACATTTATGTTTTATCGTTGTATCACTGTTATTGCAAACAGTTTACGTTTGAGTAGGTTCGCGTATTTATTTTGTTGTTTTTGCACAATGTATAGTGGGTGGCGCGAATGTTATGTCATAATATCAATGTGCCTTCATTTTGGCAAATGACTCCAAATGTTATTGTACTTTGACATTTATGTTTTATCGTTGTATCACTGTTATTACAAACAGTTACGTTTGAGTAGGTTCGCGTATTTAATTAGTAGTTTTTGCACAATGTATAGTGGATGGTGCAAAAGTTATGTCATAATGTCAATGTGCCTTAATTTTTGCAGATGGGTTTAAATGTTATTGTATTTTGACATTTATGTTGTAGTTACTACTACTCCTACTGTTGTAGTTTCTACCAGCGGCTTCGTCCGCGCGAATGTCGGTTATTACTAAAAGTCGGAATTAGGCAGAGCTTTTCACGAACTTACATCGAAATTTTGCTATATTAAAATGGATCTTCCTGGGATTTCTAATTAAAAATCTCGTGAGGCCAACAATATTACAAATAAATTATAATAAAAACAAATATAAAATTTTAATAAGACTAATAAAACAAAGATAATTAACATTTTTATTAGTATTTTTCATTGAAAAAATCTCTACTTCAACCTCACCTCAGTGAGGTTAACAAATTTAAACACTTCCTCCTCGAAATTAATGCAGAAAGGATTTTTTTTGACATGGCATAATAAAAATTCTGCCCTTTTTTATTATTTATTTTAATTCGCTGTATAAAATCGGTATAAGTACATGAATAACTCTACCTAACTCCGATCTCGGGTTATTATGGACATGAAATCGAATCCTGATAATAAGTAGCCTCCTAGGGGTTCAAACTTACACCGTACCAAATTCATTGGGAGACATAAACCTGCCTTGAATTGACACCTATCGTGATCCTTAACATTTTTTGTGTACCTAATGAAAAACGGTTCATTGTTTGTATTTCGGTTGCCTAAGCAGATACAATTAGGAAACGGGCAATTTCATCATCATCATATCAGCCTATAGACGTCCACTGTTGGATTAGGCCTCCCCCAAGTGTCGCCACAGCGAACGATCCTGCGCGTCTCGCATCCATCGGATTCCCGCAACCTTCACCAGGTCATCGGTCCACCTTGTAGAAGGCCTTCCAAAGCTGCGTCTTCCGGTACGCGGTCGCCACTCCAGAACCTTTCGGCCCCAACGGCCATCTGTTCTGCAATGTACTTTATTGCAAATTTATCTGGTGTCTACCTTAGATACTTTTAGTAAAGTAAGATGTGACTGTTCCAATAGAAGTCAAGTAATCATAATATGCTTAAAAGGCTCAACATTGTAACTTGTTGTTATGTAAAAGGCTTTAATGAATGGCTTCTTTACGACAAAGGCTTCCCCACAATGACCGCTAGAAATATCGACATTTACCTCTAGTTTCTGTGTGAAGTATTTAAGTTTGAGAACTGCCAACTATAGTATGAAATTCTGACTCATTCTTAACTTTAAGGCAAAAAGCGCCAGGATGGCTATCCTAACCTATCCGCGAAATCTTTTTTTTATAATGTACTAGCTTTTGCCCCCAGCTTCGCTCCCGTACGTAAAATATAGCCTATGTCACTCAGAAATAAAGCAGCTTTCTATCGGTGCTAAAATTTATCGGACTAGTTCTTTCAGATTACCTACAAACAAGAAAAAACATAAAAACGAACTACCTCTTTATTAGATTAGTTTAGATGTAGATAGACTCGCGTTTGACCACTATCTCACCTGGGGCCTAAGTTCGTCATTCCAACACGATCCCATTGTCATTTTGCTAAAAGTTTGTAATCTGATAATTCATAGTGATCGATCATTGATCGGTCAGTGGTTTTGTAATAGAATTGTGGTAGAATGACAATACCGAGCTTATTAAAAGCACTTACTGCGCAATGACGTCGAAGTGGTAGGTCACTGATCAAAGAAACTGTCAAAATGTTTGTAGATTACCGCATACGTCTGATATTCTTTTGTCATTATGTACGAGATTACCATTGTCAGTGGTTGACCAGTCGGAAAGTCATAATGACGCCATTCTATTAGTGGATTACCAAAACTTGTCAAAACCAACAATTATGAAATCATTGATAGACCATTCTGACACTATTATAATAGCAGACTTGAGGCCCTGATGGTAAGCGATGATGTGGTTGGCGATCGGACACACTCTTGACTTAAAGACTCCTAAGTTGTAGCTATCAGAAACCGACTTCGTCAGGGAATTCCACTTAGCTGAAATTAAAATTTGCAGGCCATTGCCAAGTTCTATGCTGATTAATATATGTTTGGCGGCCGTAACACGTATTTATTTATTCAATTATAATAATTAAAATCATCAATGCAACTTTTATCAGTTCGTCAAACGCTGTTGAGTGGATATTTCATTAAGAAATCATTCAATAGGGGTCATTTTTTTCCCGGCGGGTAAAACTCATCCAGATAGAACATCCTTTGGGCGGAGCGGGAGATAGTGTCAGACTTTTATTGACTAGAAAACCCACCCCGTTCCATCTTTGCCTTTCGTACCGGGGCCGAGCTTTCCTCTCAGAAATAAACCCTTGGCCCCAGTAACTTAAAAAACCACTACGCGGGATTTCGCGGTCCGCTCTGCGGAGTATCCACCTTGAATTTTCAATTAAAAACATGGCGTTAGGCGCGCTCTAATATTTCTGTATTTTGAGGATGTTTACAAACACTCCGACTCGACGATTCCGTGTGAAAATGGAATCGTTTTGTTTTGTGTAGCGCAGAAATTCTACCCGGATTTTGCACCAGCCATGCCATCAAACCCAGTTATAACTAGGGTTACCATCGGTTACTGTCATTTATATTATATAGTATTTTACTATAGTTTAGTCAGTTGTACTTTATATTATAAACAAATAATACAGTACGCCAAGTACTTTATTTTGATGGTTAATTAAAATATTTGAGAAGTATTTACTAAATTCCCATACAATAAAATACGTATTTAAGCAATACGTAAGAAAATCGCAGTTTGGAGATGTGCAAAGAAGCGTCCCACAATCACATAAATCTCTAACTTTCCTGCATGAGTCTCCACTATTTGTTTATGTATTTTTTCACTCCTATTTCTGTAAGAAAGTTTAAAAACCAAAAATTAAATCACTCTGAGGCTAGTATTTTGGATCTCGCTCCACTCGTTTTAGCATTTGTTTTTGTCAACCATTGGTTTATCTTCAACGAGCTGAAATATGAATAAAGAAAATTTTATGATGCCAGCTTCGCCCGCGTGAAAGTAAGATTCTCCATACAAACTTTGGACCCCGTTTCATCTCCATAGAGGTTGAATATTGGAAAACCTGCCTCCCACCCATCCTTCCACCTCTGCGCAAAATTTCAGCGTCCAAGAGTTTGGGCTGGACGTTGAGTAGTCCATGAGTGAGTCAGATTTTGTCTATTATTCAGATGTTTACTATTTAATGTCTATTTTTTTTTAAAGTACAATATTGTTTGCAATGATTTATGAAAAATTTTATATTTCTCCCAGTAAAAAGTAGCAACCCTAGTCATAGCGTAGTAGCTATGTCGTACGCAGACGTAGGTATTATCACGCAGTCGATACCCCCGTTATTTTCACTCTAAGCTCGTTCAAACAATTCGGTAGCCGTCCGAACCAAGGTGACCTTTTCACTTAAATGTTGGCTGACGAAATTCCCAGTCTTTGGTCCGGTGACTAGGGAATGCTATTGGTCTGAAAAGGTCAGTTTCGTTTTAATGAATTTTTAATTCGTTTAGCTGTATTCACATGGGTGCCGAAAAATGTGGTTTTTAATTTTGAGGATGGAAATTAATTTAAAAAATTGTCTAGTGATTTCTGTTCTACCGCTCTAGGGTGGAGCGGGAGGGCGTGTCAGATTTTACTGAATAAAACTACATCTCTCCTTCAGATGCATTTTGCGTGACACGAGTATCCATTTCTTACTTTTTCCCATAGACCTATCAGGTATCAGCCCTGCTGGCCCCCCTTACGGTTTGCTGACATCTCTTTGAGGCGCGCATGAAGCACTACACAACGTCGACGATTCGGGCTCTACGTTTTCTACTGGAGGATTTAAAGCTGATTTAAAAATTCAATCGCTTTATTTCTACAATTCTAACTAGCTGCTAGCCGTGGTTCCGCCCCCGTAAAATTATTACTTCCCACCTGTAAGTGGCAATTATAGAAAATTATCAATTTTGAATGTTTTAATTTTTCAAAAATGTTTTTATTAACACCTCTGCTGTAATAGAGCGAACAAAAAAAATTGCTGTAATTCGCTACCCGTCAAGTGTGTAGCTTCGCTAACAATATTTTTTTAACAACGTAAAAAATGTTGCGCACATGGATTATTCAAGCTAGACGCAACGTGTACCTAAATATTCGCATAAAATAAAAATGCAGAATATCATTTGAGTCTCGGAGACGCGCCTGATAAGCTTATCAACACGATACGCAGTAATCTTTATCAAGTACGGAAAACATCGAGTAATACACAATTTTTATAATGAACACTGTAATTATAAGGTCAATTCAATACTTCAGTGCACACAGAACGAATTATAAACAAAGTAATATTCATTTTATCAGTTCCGGAGATAAGGCTGTCTAGGATCGTAAAATTAAATGTGAGTTCATACAGTTATTGCAAAATACTCGTATCTTCAAATATTATTATTGTATTACACATTAATTCCTCGGCAAATATTAATTTTCTTTTTAACTTTTACACAACGCCATACTATGGTCCCAACCTAAGTACAGCTTGTGGTAGAGTACCTACTAGACAAATAATATACATACTTATACATTTCTAAATACATAAACACTAGATAAATTACACCCAGACACAGAACAAATGATCGTGCTCATCACACATACATTTGTTCTGGGTGGAAATCGAACTTACGAAACCAACAGGCCAGTCAATCCATATCCGAAAAACACTCGAGTCGTGTTTATTGAGCCAGGGTCGCGCATCTATGATCAAATACTCCATCTCGTCAGCTCATCTGCCACCTATGGGGATTCTAGAGCTAAACGGGATGGAGTACCTAGTCGCAAGCACACAACCCTGGCGAATAGGATACGAACACACTCGTCGGACTAATCTTGATACTTAAATCTTTATTAAAAAAAATAACGTAACGTTAACTAGATAAATAATCAAACATCATGTCTACGCCAATTTAGAGTTCTGAATTCTCAGAATGGTTGAACTGTTTTCCTCGTGTCTTTACCGATGGTAGAAAAAGCTCATTCACAGAACCTGTTCTCATACTAACATCCTCTCATTTGTGCAGATGACCCGCAGTTCAGCGAGTTGGTATGGCAAGCGGAGGTGGCCATCGACAACGGTATCTTCCCGGAGAGGATATACCAGGGATCCAGCGGGTCTTACTTCGTCAAGAATCCTGGAGGGGTAAGCTGAATTTTTATATTACTTTTATACCAAAAACTACAGAATTGTAACATTTTAATTATTTTTCATAGATGTTTGACATTTTAATTATTTTGACATAGATATTTGATATTTTAATTATTTTGACATAGATATTTTAATTATTTTGACATAGATATTTGACATTTTAATTATTTATACATAGATTTTTGACATTTTGATTAGTTTTGAAATTGGTTTTTTACATTTGAATAACTCGTTTATATCTGACATAATTTATTATGCGTGTGATTTTTTTAAATTATTTTATAGTAAAATTTTGGATTTGCACACCATTTAAATACGCCTCCTGGCACAATATAACGCTCTGCTTATCAAACATAAGTTTAGTTATGTGTTTATTTACCTATGTTAACAAATAAAATAAATAAACAAGTAAAAGGGTAAACTAAACTAAGTAAAAGCGCAACATTTCCTAACGTTATGTTGGTTTTCCCCGAATTATGTTAAACTACAAAGTTTCGTGGGTGTTACAACTGACTGTAACAGGTGTTTATGGTAGGCGCCACATAAAGCAATAAAGCACTTTGACCTTTTCCTAATACCTTTGTGTAGATACCCGAAGACACAGTTAACTTAGTTAGCTTTTCATTACTACAAAATGTAAATATTATTATATTACCTATAATTTAATCTTTTAATTATACAATCGAGTTCAAGGTATATATGAAATTCATTATCTAAAATGAACATGTCATTTTTGCATTTTTGAGATTGTATTAGACAAGGGAATTACTTGTGACGAGATAAATTTAAAACTTAGAATTAAAAGGATCACGAATTCACGATAGATGTCGATTAAAGACAGCTTATTTATTGTTTATTATAATCTTTATTGTACACCACAAACTAAACAAAAATACAGGACAAACATATGCCATATGTGGCTTATGTCATTATTTTCGTTTTGTTATTTCAAAATGTCAATAAATGTAAAATGGACAGTGCCACGATCGCCATGGCTAAATTGTTTGGTTCCTACTATAAGCCAAAATGTAAACGGCGAATTTGTTAGGATAAAAAAAAAACCAACGTGTATCGTTGGTTTTTTTTATCCTAACAAATTCGCCGTACGGCGATGCGTTACCTGTACATGGTGGACTTCCCACCTTTACGCACAAAACGTTTTGTGAACACATTCATTGTGCGTACAGCTAAGGAATGGAATTCCCTGCTGTAGTCTGTGTTCCCTGTTACCTGCCTGAACCTTTTTTTTTTGGGGATCTGTAAGTAAAGAGTGAATGTTTTATTTTTATTATTGATAGGCTCGCGTTCGTACACCATCTCACCTGATGGTAAGCGATGATGTGGTCGACGATGGAGCACGCTTGCCTAGAAGTAACCTATTCAGTCTTGACTTGAAGACTCCTAAGTTGTAGCTATTTCTGGGCAATTGTGCTCCATCGTCGACCACATCATCGCTTTCCATCAGGTGAGATAGTGGTCAAGCGCGACCCTATCAACAATAAAAAAAAGGCGAGAATAAAATCTCACTATGAATTTACCCGACCGCGACTCGGGTATTGTACTCAGGACCTCTAGACCAACTTGGCCGCCGAATAGAAAGAGATTTAAGAGTTTGGACTTCGCTGACCGGTTACTTATCTTTTGTCTGAATAGTTTGCTATATTTTCTAACGTTTATTTCTCGACCCTGCTCAGTACCTCTACCATGAGTTTAAAGCGATAGTGTAAGTCGATACTCGATACCGACTACGTAAATATTTTGTATAGCAAATTTTACAGCGCCTCTAGCGGTCACTTACGGAACCAAAATTTGTCATACAAAATATTTACGTACTCGGTATCGAGTATCGACAAATACTATTGCTTTAAACTCATGGTAGATGTACTGCTATATTTTATGACTTAACTATAGCTTATTTCTCGACCCCGCCCTGGGATAAAGTCAATATTTTACATTTCATAGGTTTTTGGTCATATGAGTAGAACTGAAAACTTCAAGTGGCGCTGAAAGACAAAAATATGGCCATATTTTTTAAGGTTAACGATTAAATATCAAAGTAAATATAATTACTATGCTAAAATATAAAACATTATTTTCCTCTTTAGGATTAAAAGGTTTCTAAAAACGGAAAGCCTACTAGATATTTTATCGCAGAAAACTTATTTATACATCAAAGAGCAGAAATAAGTTCAACCTTCTGAAAATCTCTTCTTTGCCTTTTGCAAACACCATAATTGAAATAGATTGGTTCTCTACTCTTTGTCGTCAACCACTCCGTATTGTTCAGTCTTCACTAATGCATATGAATGTCTTTAGGCCGCGTTCCTATTTTGTCGTGACGACAGATTTATCGTGTAGTTTTAATTCTCGTGGCTTATATATTTAACTGGAAATGTTCACATATAGAGCGACACGACAAACTGTCGCCTACGACTTTTTTTGCAATGACAACAGATTGTCATGACAGTGGGAACGGCTAGCACGATAGTCACGATAAAAAAATTACAGCTGTGTGCTGTGTAGCTTGCTAGGGTAAACGACAAAGCGACTCTTGATCTAATGGGAACAACTAGATACGAGAGTCGCTAAACGAGAAGAAAAATTGACGACGAACAGTCGTAATAATGGGAACAATAAAGACGATAGTCGTCTGACGATAAATTAAACGTTACGATATAATCGGAACGTGGCCTTACTGAAGACTTAGAAGGACGATTCACTGAACCGTCTAATATAGACTTATGACCTTCTGCAATTGAGTCGTCTGTCTCAGGGACGAGTTTATTAGCTCGCCACAAAATTGCAGTCTTGGCCAGTCTGGAAACTAGTTTAAATATGAGACGAGTGTCATTTGTGGTTTCATGCAGTGTTAAGTTATGCTGGTTTTGAGATGCTCGAGTTTTTGCATGAATATTATGAATAGGACCATCTTAAAGACGACTAGCTTATAGTCCGCGGTTTCTTCCGTATCTTTATTTACTGCTCCGCTCATATTGGTCGCAGCCAGGGAGTTAAAAACACCTTCATGAAGGTTACAGAATTATAAGTGTAAAATGTTGAATTGGTAACAGAATCAAATTTATGTAACACTTATTAATGTGTTTTTCAATGTGTTAACCCAAAACACTTACAAAAGTGTAACCCTAACATACCTGTAACAGATATAAAAGTGTTAACAGTGTTAATAAGTGCAACAGGTAAACGCAGCGTTGCCGAAGTTACAATTTACAAAGCTACACTAAAACTGATTATTTCAGATACACATATTAACACATATAAACAGGTTACAGTTTGATTCGGTTGCACTCCATAACACATAATTATATAAGGTTACAGTTTCATTCGGTAACATTATTGTATCTGTTACATTTAAAAGTGTTTTTCTGTTAAAACTTTTAAAAAACAGTGTTAAAACACTTTATTACGGTTACAGTTTGAGTCCCTGGTCGCAGCGTGAAAAATAAGCTGTCCAACACTAAAAAATCTTGAATTCTAACCGATAGTTCCCGAGATATGCGATTTCTATTACACAAACTTTTCAGCTTTATAATAATAGTATAGATAAACGGAATTCATTGACTTACTGATTTGAAATCACAATCATTGAAAAGTATAAGGAATACATAACAATAGGCACTGAAGGGAAACCCAGATATGAAATCTCAATCAATTATCTCAATAAAATCAATTATACAAAGAGGTAAAGTTTGTTTTTTTGTTTGTAGGAGGTAATCTTTGCATGTAAAGATCCGATTGCTAAAATTCTTTCACCAATAGAAAGCTGCTTTATTCCTGAGTGACATAAGTTATATTTTATGTAACTACGCCGGGCGAAGCTGCGGGCAATAGCTAATAAATCTTCATTAATATTTCTATTAACCCCTCATCATCATCAATAAGTGCACTTCATCATCAGTATCATCATCATTTCGGCCGAAAGACGTCCACTGCTAGACATAGAACTTCCCCAAGTGTCACCATCACCACAGACTCACACACACCACAGACGGTTCTGTACGTCTCGCATTCATCTCATTCCTGCGACCCTTACCAGGTCATCGGTCCCCCTAGCGCCCCTATGGTCACTAAATATTTGGACTCCGCGTTGCTATTGAGAATTTCCCAATAAAAATACCCAGTATCGACCTCTGATAAGAAATTATCGCTCGTGTTGTGTTATTCACCCGCAAACTTGACATAGTTTCCAGGGAAGACACGGAGCGTACATAAAACAGCTGTCATTTAACGGGGAAGAGAGAGCTGTGAGCTTAGCTCCCACTTTTGGTATGGCAGATACATTCACACATGCTAATAGGCCACTTTTTGGAATGCTGGCTGCGAGATTCTTCGAAAAAGAGAAGAGAATAAAGTAACTTGAGTGGGTTTTATATACAGTAAAAATCTGTATGGTACGTATTCGCAATACTCTAGGTAAATAAAATTTAAATAAATAAAACCGTGGTGACTGGTAATGTTCTATGAAACATGGTTAAAAAATGCTATTGTAAAGTATAGTGACTCAATATTTGTTACTAATAATTTCTATATTTGCAATGGGATTGTTGGTATGGGTAGAAAGAGAAAATTCCTAAGCTACACGAAGGCCTTGGATTAGATGGGGACATACTTACTTATTTTCAATTTAGAACCGTGCTCTAGCTTCTGACGGTTTTAGAAGTGTCCATTGTACTTAGGCCTATGTGAAATAAAAACTTTTGATTTTTTTTGTGTCATATATCAGGATATTAAACACGAACTATCAGACACTACGTCAGTTGGGTTTGAAACAAACTGCAATTATTTTTTTGTGTTAAACGACAAATTAAAATGGAACTGGGAAGGTCACATCTGCCGCATCTCGCAAAAAAATAGGGCGAAAACAACTACTAATTGGATTCCGAACAGCAGGAGCCGGCGACGCGGTAGGCCCAGTAAGAGATGGCGTGACGATTTGGACTCCTACCTTAAAGATTGGCCAGAAGTGGCTAAGGACAGAAAAACATGGAATAACGGAAGGGAGGCCTTTGCCCTGCAGTGTATACAACGGGATAATAAAAAAAAAAGCCAAATGCTAACAAACTGTTGCAGCTGCTTGGCTTGATCAAACCTTTTTCTAGTTAAGGGCCAAGCGCCCGAAAAGTGCCATAAAACAGTGATTTTCTGAGGCCTACTCCTCCGTAACGGCTCGGTCAATTGGTTTGAAAAAAATATATGTTTATTATAGATTCATGAACAATAATATCAACATTTGATTTTTTCGTGCAATTAATACTTTTGTAAAAAAAAAATATTTAGCAATTTCGCAACTTTTCGCAACTTTTCCCTACTCCTTCGAAACGGCTTGGACCTTTAGAAACATTTTTACACATAAAAATTGGTGGTTAAATATTCTTCAAAGTGAACATTGCATATGTAAATCAAACAAAATCTCGCAGAGAAAATGGCTTTAAAGCGCTTTCCGGGCGCTGCTGGCCGCAAATAAATGCACAGATTTGCGTACTGCCGCCTAGGCGAGTGCGAGCGTTTTTTTCCGAAACTATGAGAGCTATACTGTTGAAACTTTGTAAGTAGATGTATTCTGTGAACCGCATTAAAATTTTCACATAAAAATAGAAAAAAAGCAATAAATTTTGGGGGTCCCCCCCAAAATTTATTGCTTTTTTTCTATATATACTTAGAACTAAGCATACTCAAGAATATTGTGCCTATGAATATTAAACTTAAATATAAAGATGATGAATATGGATTATTTAAATATTGTAAAATTATGTCAGTCTTTGATAGATTTAGGTCGGCAATTATCCTGGACAAATTTAATTATATTAGCTCTTTAACGTTAAATAGTAGACCAAAACATTTACGTGATCTTAATTACCTGCCAACATATAAAGTACCCACAACTGTAAATGTTTATGGCATGAGAACTTGGGAATATATATTGCCCGATAATTTAAATAAAATTCCAAAACCTGTGCAATCAAATATTGTCACTAGCACATATAAAAAATGTAAACTTACTTTGAAAAAGCTTTATATTACTGGTAACATCACATCTCAAAAATTATAGCATTAAGCTAAATTATATAAATTTTTAATGTAACATGCTGCGAGCGAGCTTGCTACCTCCACTTTGTCACATAAACCTTTAAAAGGTTTCAGACAAGTGTTTTTGTGTTAACAAATGTAAGAAAGAAAATGTAATGAACAATAAAGAAAAAAAAAAACTGAAACTCAAAATATTTTTTTTCATCAAACCCATGCGTGTGGGGTATCTATGGATAGGTCTTCAAAAATGATACTGAGGTTTCTAATATCATTTTTTTCTAAACTGATGCGCGAGAGACACTTCCAAAGTGGTAAAATGTGTGTCCCCCCCCCCCCCTAACTTCTAAAATAAGAGATTGATAAAACTAAAAAAAATATATGATGTACATTACTATAAAAACTACCAACGAAAATTGGTTTGAACGAAATCTAGTAAGTAGTTTTTTTTTTAATGCGTCATAAATCGAAAAAAATACACTATTATTAAAAAATCGATCAAAGTTACAACACATTACAAGGACTTATTAACGATCAAAGTTACAACATATTATATTATGTTACTTGCTGCTACGGAACCCTTCATGGGCGAGTCCGACTCGCACTTGGCCGGTTTTTTTTTTTTTTGCAGGAAATAAATAAATTCCAAATCTATTTATGTAGTTGAACACAAACAACATAAATATGTCGATTAACAATATGTTCTAATTCAGAAATTCAAGGAAATCGGTCACGATCTGCATAATAATGGTTTATTTGGCAGGAAATTAATGAATTGCAAATCTGTTCTATACATACATAATATACAGGGTGGCCAGAACATTGACGTCCAAAAATAAAATTTAGGTCCCTCGTATCATGGGGTATCCGAATCACCCCCATGTATGTTCCGCGACTTTTCATAGTTTTCGAGTTATGAATTTTTTTCAGATTTTTTGAGAATGATCGACCAGACCAATCTAAAATTTTTTAAAAAAAAAAGTACCTGATTTTGTCGAGATTTTTTTTTTGCAACTGAATCATCATGAGTAGTACTTTTATGCATAAAATAATCAGCTTCGTAACTGTGATGGAAGTTATGAAAAAACCGGCCAAGTGCGAGTCGGACTCGCCCATGAAGGGTTCCATAGCAGCAAGTAGCAAAATATAAAAGTTCTTGTAATGTGTTGTAACTTTGATCGATGTTTTAATAATAGTGTATTTTTTTTCAGTTTATGACGCATTAAAAAAAAACTACTTACTGGATTTCGTTCAAACCAATTTTCGTTGGTAGTTTTTATAATAATGTACATCATATATTTTTTTTAGTTTTATCATTCTCTTATCTTGGAAGTTAGAGGGGGGGGGACACACATTTTACCACTTTGGAAGTGTCTCTCGCGCAATCTATTCAGTTTAGAAAAAAATGATATTAGAAACCTCAGTATCATTTTTGAAGACCTATCCATAGATACCACACACGCATAGGTTTGATGAAAAAAAAATTTTTTAGTTTCAGTTCTATGTATGGGGACCCCCAAAATTTATTGCTTTTTTTCTATTTTTGTGTGAAAATCTTAATGCGGTTCACAGAATACATCTACTGACAAAGTTTCAACAGTATAGCTCTTACAGTTTCGGAAAAAAGTGGCTGTGACATACGGACGGACAGACAGACAGACAGACAGACAGACAGACAGACAGACAGACATGACGAATCTATAAGGGTTCCGTTTTTTGCCATTTGGCTACGGAACCCTAAAAATTGGTCTAAAGTGAAAAATTTACGTTTGTGAAATTATGACTTAGCTAGTCAACTTTAAATAAAAAATTTAAACAGGAGACTGCATGGTTCCTAAGTAGGCTTCAATAATGCGCCAGACTTTCAGCTTTCAGAATCATAAAAAAAAAATAGCACTTAATGGGGCTACTTTGGCTTAAATCGGCCTTCAAAAACTGTGAGGTAGAAAATTCTTAAAATTAGCCATATGACGATTTTTTTTTTGCCTATTTTCTCGTTCCTAAGGTTAATGAAGGCTAGAAGAAACGGAGTGGGTCTTTTAGGCAGTAAGAGTCTGACACTATCTCCCGCTCCGCCCAAGGGCGGGGCAATCAATGCATGATTTTTTCCCACCATAAAAACAAAAGTAGTAAATTCTTAAAATTAGCCATCTGACGAATACTTTGCTAACCAAAAATGCTAAGATTCAAAAACTTCGCGCGATCTTTTCTCGTGCACCATGGGTTGTAAACGAAGGCGCTACTCCTTTACCTGCAATAACAATGGGCTGAGAGGCTAAGAGACCGAATTATTGCTATCTCTCTCACTCTCGGTTGTTTTCATAAATTAACCTTAGGAACGAGAAAATAGGCAAAAAGAAAATCGTCATATGGCTAATTTTAAGAATTTTCTACCTCGCAGTTTTTGAAGGCCGATGTAAGCCAAAGTAACCCCATTAAGTGCTATTTTTTTTATGATTCTGAAAGCTGAGAGTCTGGCGCATTTTTGAAGCCTACTTAGGAACCATGAAGTCTCCTGTTTAATTTTTTTATTTAAAGTTGACTAGCTAAGTCATAATTTCACGAACGTAAATTTTTCACTTTAGAACAACTTTTTCATAACTTCCATCACAGTTACGAAGCTGATTATTTTATGCATAAAAGTACTACTCATGATGATTCAGTTGCAAAAAAAAAATCTCGACAAAATCATGTACTTTTAAAAAAAAAAAATTTAGATTGGTCTTGTCGATAATTCTCAAAAAATCTGAAAAAAATTCATAACTCGAAAACTATGAAAAGTCGCGGAACATACATGGGGGTGATTCGGATACCCCGCGATACGAGGGACCTAAATTTTATTTTTGGACGTCAATGTTCTGGCCACCCTGTATCTATAGTAGGTATACATATAAACGAAATTAAAGTGTCTGTTTGTAATATCAAAATACTTTTTTTTTTACTAAATTACGGACGTCTTTCGGCTGATATGATGATAATGATGAAATACCTATGAAAGTGTAAAAATGCAATTTTTAATTAACCTTTCAATAGTGATAATTACAGACACAATTGAAAGACAATAGGTGCGCGAACGCCGGCGTTCGCTTGGGGTTTAATGAATTAAGTATCAAAATTTATAAGGAAAAGTCTTCGAGACGGTTGTACAAAACTTGACGGGACTTTTATTCGTCGGGATTGTTTCGGTGTTTCTTCTTCAAGTTAGTCAGCTAGGAAACATCGGCCTCATATAGTTTAAACAAGGAAAAAAAAATGTAATTTAATGCAAACAAACAATCACAAACAACACAACAACAAACTGTACAACAATCGACAAACTGTCGTTTAATCAATGAAATAGGTTTCTACTAATAATGTAGTAATATTACAGATCAAATAGATACACTAAGAGTGTAGACTTATTACAAACAAAATAACGACTTTATACAGCACTTTTTTGGCAAGTTTACAGGTATTTCTGTTTTGACTAGTCACTGTTTATTTTATTGTGCGCATTTATTTATTTTTTGCCAATCACCGGGGACCTGTGACTCGTGTCATTTCGCGTTTGTGTGTGTGTGTCAAATGTCTACTGCTCACAGGGCAGGACAGGGCACATGGCTTGCAGAACAGATGATCGATGAGGACGAAAAGTTCAGGAATGGCGACATGTACGTACAGTTGCCATCATGGATCTTGAACGGCGTCAGAGTGGGAATCTTTGCGCGTTCCATACATTGGCGAGCCAATCGTCTTCGTTGTTAGATACATGCAGCAACGCAGTGAACGAATGAGGAGTGACGTCTATGACGCGATGGCGCGGCCAATCAGGGACACTCCCCGCCCCCGCGTCGCACTTCGCTCCACTAAAGAGACCGAATATTTGACTTCTGCGCAAGTGTTCAAAATCCGTGATGGCAACTGTACCGGAATACGCGGCTTTGGTTGCCCTCTCACAAAGTAGGCCGATGACCGGTTGAGGGTCGTGGGAATCTGATGGATGCGATATGTACAGGACCGGTTGTTATGGCGACACTTGGGAGAGGCCTATGTTTAACAGTGGACTGAAATAATGATGATGATGAAATGTTTAATAATTGACTTATCACTGGTTTTTTTACGAAGAATTTGATATTGATAACTTGTAAAACTCTAGCAAACTTTGACAATTTGACATGATTAGAAAAATTTAACCCCTCGAAAATTTACGTAAACCACCAAAAAAATATTATTTTTTTGGATTTTTCTAGTATAAACAAATAATATAATAATATAATATAAAAACCAATATTTTCGGTCAAATAAATTTTGTATAGACGTGTGTACATAACGAAAATTAAGCGTTTTTCAAGGTCTTCAAGTTGTACGGACATACAGTACAATTCACGAATGATGGCGGCCGTGAAGTTAGCCTTTGCGAACGTTCGCGCATACTACACTTTTCTCGCACACGCACGTCGCCATTTGGTTCCTAAAACACGTTACTGCGCAGCCTTCTGCGCAAACTTCACGGCCGCCATTATTCGTGAATTGTACTGTAGGTAGGTATGTACAATCGGTGCTCGAGAGGAAAAAGACAAGTGACAATCCATTGTGCCTATTTAAATAAAAGCTCTGACCTATGTCTGAGGATAAAAAGCGATGCACACAGAAAAATAGTGTTTGACATGTTCTTCATTCAGTAAACGTGCTTGCCGTTGTGGTAGCCCTTTTCAAACGATTTTTATTTTGATAATTCCTAGAATATTATACCTACCTACGCCTCTCGTTTCGTTATTGATCTAAATCATGTATACACATAAGTGCAGGTACACTATTTATTTATCATTGCACCGATCTTTACAAAGCAAACATTAGTTTAACGTTGATAAATATTGATTTATGAGATAAGTATACATATATGTCATAATATACTGCACAAGGTACTATAAATTGTACACGTTTCATATCAAAAAGATAAAAGGATCAAACATCAACAAAACTCCATTTGTTTGTACACTATGGTAAACGCCAGATAAGTTTGCCATAAAGTACATTGACCTTTTTCTAATATTTATCGTAGGTACTCAAAAGTAAAGTGGTCTAGTACCCATTACTAGAAAAAATAATAATTTAAAAAATAAAAAACCCGACTGCGTAAAAAATTACTTTAAATAAAAACTGAAAAGAAAAATAAACAAGTATAGTCCACAGTTCAGCAACAGTCGGGACCCACATTAGATAGAATGATTTTAGTCTAGATTATTTTTATTTTGTAGATTAATTTTTTATTTTACACTTTTTAGTTTCAAATGGTCATGACATACCATTTTGAAACCCTCATGAAAAGACCTTTAATTTCACACCCATATTGCAGAACTAAAAATTTTTTCACTCTCTAACATATAGCATCACAGTCGATATGTTGTTTTTTTTTAACGTCATCTATCTAAGAACAATTGGGTTATCAAGACGAATCTAACGATATGTTAATTATACAAATCTGTTCAGCGGTTTGGAAGATATGAGGAAATAAAAATATTACATACATACAAGATACGCGCGAAAAACATAACCCTTCTTGCAGTCGAGTAAAAATGTAAAGGATCACGATTATAGATGCTGGCGGGAAAAATTCCGAATCATTCCCGTCGAATACTTCGGAAGTATTCCGAAACTTTCGGAATATTTCAACTGTCAAAAAAAAACCAGGAAAATCGACCTTACTACCTATTTCGCGCTTGGAAGTTGTAAAATATTATCTTTAGTTGTATAGTGAGCGGTAGGAATATATTAAGTTTATAGTTGTGAGTGCACGTCGCATCAAGGACAATAGAACCGACTTCAATAAAGTTCCGACTTTATTAAAGTCCGACCGGCACCTCTTCAATAAAGTCTTCGCTTGCTGGTGGTTTGAAGTGCTCCGGCTTCATTGAAGTCAGTTCTATCTTTTTACTTAAACATTTTTGTTTCAACATTTTTTTATGTCACGTATAGGTACATATACTAATAATACTGTTCTGAAAACTGCATCAAATTCGGTTCGGCCAAACGCGAGATGATCGCGGACAAACATACATACATACGGTTCAAACTCATAACCTCCTTTTTTAACACGCTTTTATTAGCTTCACCTATATATTTGTTTGTAATCAACGCCTTTGAGCTCGATTTTGACCAGCTTAGGGCGATCAGATTTTTATAAAACTTTGCACACCCATCAAAGACTGATGACAACACAATGATCCTTTATTCTATGACCTTGATCTCAAGGGCAATGACCTTTACTTAAACCTTTACTTCATTAAAATGTTGGGAATCGCCTGTGACACCCAAAGGCAATGACTTTGACCCCAAGGGCCAGACCTTGACCTCAAGGTCAA
Organism: Mythimna albipuncta; assembly: GCA_929112965.1. Classification (NCBI taxonomy): domain Eukaryota; kingdom Metazoa; phylum Arthropoda; class Insecta; order Lepidoptera; family Noctuidae; genus Mythimna; species Mythimna albipuncta. Next base: position 15,946,705 of record OV815979.1, on the reverse strand, counting down.
TGACTTTGACCCCAAGGTCAAATGTATAAAAAGTTGGAAAACACCTGGGACACCATAGGGCATGACCTTGACACCAAAGTCAATCACCTTGAACTCAAGGTTAAATGCAAAAATGTTGGGAAACGCCCGGGACACCAAAGGGCTGCTTTGACCGCCGGCGAGCGCTACTTCTCTAAATAACACAGATCAATTTTTTTTCGATAACAGTTTAGGTCAAATACTTAGGGGTCATGGTCATTGACTTTAGGAAAAGCGTGGGGTGCTCGATTCGACTCTTACGAAACATATGGCACAAAGCGCCCCACCCTTTTTTACAATCTAATATTAATATTTTTCATTCAAACACACAAACAAAACAAACAGAACAAACAACAAATTCAATGTATTTATTGACTGGGCTATTTACCCGTAATGTTTTTATTGACTTGGTGGGCTATGCGACTCGCGAATCAGAGATCTCTCTCAACCGACTTGGGAATTTTGTATAATATTTAATCATTTAAAAAATACAAACATTCAGTACTTTTTATAAGGTTCTTTTGTTATTAAACAATGATCTCTATCTCTTAATCAACCTTGATTATTGAATCCGTGTTGACTACATCAGATTTCACTATATCCTAATAATTACCCAAGTCGTTTAACTTATTAGACAGACTCTAACCCTTTTTCAAAAAACAAATCAAATAATGCTAGACCTGGTTTTTTAATTCACAACTGACATTTATAAAAATAGCATTCGATTTCGAAATAAGTAGGTACCTACCTAAAAACAAAAGAATAAAAATCCTGTTAATCGCAGGCTAACATTAATCAATCCCATTTATATTGAAATAAACATTGATATTTTACTTACGTATGTGCCACTGAACAATTATTAACTTACAAATACGTTTATTCCGATTGAATTATTCCGGTCGGAATCAATCCGGCGAAATATTCGGGCGAAATATTCGGAAACATTCGATTGCGGGGTACGAATCTTTCTCGCGGGGGGGGGGAACTTCTCCGGGGAGCATATTCCCTCTTACCGCACCCCGCACCGCCATCGCCTGCACGCACGTGGCAGTCGGGCCCGCGCGCGCGTCGCGGCGCTAGCGTATAAAGTACTCTGTGGCCAGCGCTGCAGCAGCGGCGGCGGCGATCGACGATCAATGCAAAATACAATTTAAAGAAACTTTCCCAGAAGTATTCCGGAATTATTCCGAATTTTTCAGAAGTTTTGCAACTATAATCACGATAGATGTCGTTTAAACTATTGTAAGCGCTAGTATAATTTGCTTTAAGATCCTTGATATTTTCCTTTTAATTTTCCTTGAATGCGGAAAATAAGTACTATCACAGATTTTCTGATGTGTAGTAATATTATAATCATCAATAATATTATTGAATGATACATTACGGAAATAGAAAGTACCAACATTATCGAATGATTTTGTGTTTATTAGAATCACACTAATATTAGAAAGGTTAAAGTTTGTATATGCATGTGTGTGTATTTGTTTATTTGGCACATGGGTAGACCATTTTTTGGCATATTGGATAATCATTATCCCTTGGGATAAATTTCTAATTAGACAGGCGTAGCTACTAAAAAAAATAGAACTATTTAAAAGCACATTTCAGTGAAATTTCCATTCCTATTATTCATTCCACATACAATGTAACAGATTTACTTCAGCTGCATTTATATTTATTATTAATAACGTCACAAGGTGCAACGATATGCCGTGACATTGTATATGTTTACTTATCACACAGATAAAACGGTTTAACATTGAAAATTAATATCAATAAACTTGTACCCTTCTTTAAGTACCATTCATTTTAATCGAAATATTCGTAGCATACTTACAAAAAATGCTGATACCATAGTCAGGTCTCTCTAAGTGGAGCGAGAGGTAGGTTCAGCTTGAGTTAAAAAAAAAACTAAGTATTTTCAAACCTTATTTTAATGACTTAGAGCTACTTAACTTCATATGCTTAATTCAGAAATCGGGGGTAAAGGGATAGTCCATGCCTAAAATCTGGCGACCACAAAAGGCATAAAAACCTGTCATTTTGGAGCTTAGGACCTGATCATTTCATTCCTTTTTTTTTAACTTATTCAGTGAATAAAAATAGTTTAAATATTTAATTATTTATGAATCAAATGGTCATAAATTCATAAATCAAGTTTTTATATTATTTTCAAACAAAATTAAACATTACACGCATCTTTCACGAGCTTGGGTTACAAAACAGATTTTTATTATCATCTCTATATATATAATTCTTCTGTGAGTGTGTATGTCACTGAACTTCTCTCAAACGACTGGACCGATTTTGATGAAATTTTTTGTGTGTGTTCAAGGGGATCTGAGAATGGTTTAGATTCACAATTTTTTTTTTTATTAAAAAAAGTTTGAAATTTTCAAATTAAAGACGTGTAGACAGGACAACGTCTGTCGGGTCCGCTAGTATTATTATAAAAAAAAAACTTGTCAAGTGCGAGTTATGCAGATTTTCTCATTTATATTTTTAGGATTAGACATAATTTTTTCATGCGTTCCTTTAGGTATGGTAGAGCCATGGGTACTGCGTCCGTTTTTCATTTAGGTCTAGGGATCAGATAATCCCGTAATGCGCCTGGATTACGGGATCATCCCTTTGGATTACGGGATTAAATTCAGTAACTTAGAAACGGGAGCAGTATAACCGCTGCTTAATAAGTTCGTTCATGAGCGTTTGATGACGGCTTTCTTTTTATTCCTGCCTTTTATAAATAATGTAATATGTAAGATTTTGCGAGCTTACGGCAATGTTTGTGGTGTGCGATTCTAGTCTTAGTCCTGGCGAGAACTACATTAGACCGACACACACGTGGTACACGCCTGATTTGACTGGCCTGGTGGTCTAGTGGTCAGTGACCCTGCCTGCTATGCCTGAGGTCGTGGGTTCGATTCCCACCCAGAAATTTTTATTTTTTATCTGTTATAAACTAGTACTTGACTGCGATCCCGCCTGATGGTAAGCAGGTTTGTGTGATTAGCATAATCATTTGTTCTGTGTCTGGGTGTAATTTATCTATAATATGTATGTATTTAAAAATATATAAGTATGTTTATCAGTTTTCTAGTACCCATAACACAAGCTCTGTTTAGCTTGGGACTAGACGGCGTTGTGTGATAAGTTGTGAAATATAATTCGCACTCCTATGACCTTCTATCATTACTTATCTTACCCTTAAGCAGTGGTTTAAACTTTAAACCATTCTAGTTATAAATCATATGTGTTTCTTACTTAATTTAATGTCCGCAGTTTTTTAAAGATCTATGTGAAATGATAAGTGTAATTGTCACTTAAGGCTTTTAGTCCCTTGAACCATCTGGCCAAAATTATGTGGATGTACCTCTCGTGGACGTACCTCTCGCACCTGCCTAGGCGGCAGCACGCAAATCTGTGCATTTATTTGCGGCCAGCAGCGTCCGGCAAGCGCTTTAAATCCATTTTCTTTGCGAAATATTGATTGATTTACATATGCAATGTTCACTTTGAAGAATATTTAACCACAAATTTCTATGTGTAAATGTTTCTAAAGATCCAAGCCGTTTCGAAGGAGTAGGTAAAAGTTGCGATATTGTTAAATTTTTTTTTAGACAAAAGTTTTAATAGCACGTAAAAATCAAATGTTGAGACTGTTGTTCATGAATCTATAATAAACATATATTTTCTTCATACCTATTAACCTGGCCATTACCGAGGAGTAGGCTTCAGAAAGTCACTGTTTTATGGCACTTTTCGGGCGCTTGGGCCTTAATAGGCGGTTTCCGAATAGTTAGTTGACAGGTTTTTAAACTCTTTTATTTAGAAATTTTAGTATAGTGCATAACCTCTTTCCTCATGTCTCATGACCAGTTTTTCCTTTTCCAGAAAATAATAGGAGTATTCAAGCCTAAAGACGAGGAGCCGTACGGCCGCCTCAACCCAAAATGGACGAAATGGATGCACAAGTTGTGTTGTCCGTGTTGCTTCGGGCGCTCGTGCCTGATCCCCAACCAGGGGTACCTCAGCGAGGCCGGCGCCAGCCTCGTCGACTCCAAGATCGGCCTCAAGATTGTGCCAAAGACCAGGGTGAGTTTAAGGAATATAGGATAAACCGATACCTAGATCTGATGCCTTCCTGGGTAGCGGTGGCAGTTTGAAAGATTCATCGCGGCCGCCGACCGCAGCTCTGAACACGGGTGGGACGGACTTAGTAAAGGTTTGACTGACGGTCCACCCAGAGCACGTAAAACAAGTTAGTTAAAATCGTTCACGGTGAGTGAGAGAGATCTCACTCCACCCTGGCGAGAGAAGTTATTTGATGATCTCATACTCTCCAAAAAAGGTAAATCTATACTAATTTTAGCATAATTAAGATAAACTAATATAAACATGCTTGAATTTGGTTTGACGGACCAATTCTGTTTTCGCAACAGACGACCGTCGGACAGTTGCTTTGCGTACGACGCCGACATAGTGTACGTCGTCCGCTATTGCTTGCGGACCTTCACACCAATCAAATAATAATAATTATGTTCGGCGGACTACTCTATAGATGGACTGATTTGGTTCGGAAGCTAAATTCTTAGTCCGGTTAATTCGTAAATTAATAAAATAATTACCATATCGAGTACCGGGGCTTCTTGCTTTGGCAGCTGGAAAAGCATCACTTTTTGTTTTGCCAACTTTCGTACATCATGTATCTTAACATGAATCAGGATCATCTTGCGAGATATTTTTCCTTTAACCTTATTTTACACGCAAACCACGTTTGCACTCGCTACTTGGTAACAGTATCCAGATGTGATTGATACTCTAGGGCACCCATTCTCAAAGTGTGCTCCGCGGGACCCTAGGGCTCCGCAAAGCTTCTTTCAGGGTCTGTGTGAATACAAATTATAATGTGGAAAAAGGTATAAAGACCAAGGGCCTTACCATGACGTGTTAAAATGACAAGCGTGCGAGCGAGAAAGAGGGATAGAACTATACACCCTAATATACATCCATCTCTTAGTTTAGGTCGTCAAATGGAACACCTCATGGAGGTCGTGGTAGGGTCTCAGTATTTCAATTTTTGTTTAATTGTATAAAAATAAAAAGCAGTGTCATACCTCGCATTAGATTTTACTATAACTCATTCATAGTAAACATTGCCCGCAAACCTTTTTTTTTTTATTTAAGGGCTCCGTCAAATATTTTGCCTTCCATAAGGGTTCCGTTGGAAAAAAAGTTTGAGAACCGCTGCTCTAGGGTCTCGGATTTTTCGAAGAAGTTAGCGTGACCCTCGTTAAAGGACAACGGAAGGAATACAACTAGGTTTTAGTCCCTCTCACTTCAATTATTCGATAACTGCCCACGTTTAAAAATATCCATATCAAGAGAAGCTCATCCCTTAGACGATTAACACACTGCCACGCACCACGCAGCGTAGCGCGTGAATGCGTATTTTAACGTTGCTTGTAAGTATCTCCGTTTGTATAGAAAACACGCACAATCCAACACACATAAAATGCATCCACGCGCGTTCATGCATATCACCCACCGACAAGTGGAGAAACATGCGCCTAGGCGCGTGGATGTGGGGCGATACGCAAGATAGTTCGTGCGTTATTTTGGATGGAATGAGTCAGAGCCTACGTGAATCTACAAAACGCAACTCCGCGCGTGATTGCGTAAAAAACCCGCACGACAATGCAGGTCTGGACTCCCGCAAGTACGCGCGTAGATGCGTTGACACGTAATATGCAGCGTGATATGTGGCAGTGTGATAATCGCCTTAGACTACGCATCCAAGTAAGCCGTTGCAAACACAACCGGGCGAAAATACAATAAAAATATTCCTTATGTTGAGTACCAATGTTAGTAACAATAAACAAACTTACAACTATATTAGTTACACAATACAACCACAAATGACATCAAAATTCAACACACACAATACAAAATAAACAACTCCCAACACCCCTGTGTTTGATTTTTTTTTTACATAAAACATATCGTTCAGAATATTTATAACATAAAGCACATTCCTTGTATAATTCATGTACGTCTTTATCGCTACAAATATTTTACAATACTCATTAATGTATTGTCTGACGCACACATGCGTTATCAATTTACATTTTATGTAAGACCTAAGTATAAATATACATCGATGACGTTACCAAATGTTCTAACGGTATCATTTTATTTGTACGATTTAATTATTTAATAGTAGCTCGTGAGATGTGATCGCTTTCAATCCTCATCAGAAGACTTAAAGTCACCCAAAGGGTAATGGAAAGTGCCATGCTCGGAGTTTCCTTGCGTGATCACATCAGAAATTAAGATATCCGCAGGAGAACCAAGGTTACCGACATAGACCGAAGAATCGCCAAACTTAAATGGCAGTGGGCAGGGCACTCGCAGAACAGTTGGTCAATGAGGATGAAAGGTTCTGGAGTAGCGACCACGAAGTGGAAGATGAGTTGGCAGAAGCGATAGTCGGGGGAATCCGATGGATTCAAGACACACAGGACCGCTTGTTATGGTGACACTTGGGGAGGCCTATGTCCAACAGTGGACGTCTTACGGCTGAAATGGTGATGATGAACTGTCCCCCGCGGTTACTCCCATGTCTTTGGTTGCTGCTCCGCTCCTGGTTTTGGAGTTTTATTTCTTGAGGTGGAAAGTCATCCAATGACTTTTTTCCTCATTATAAAGTCAGATTTTTACAGACTAAAATCACATTGTGTCCTGTAGTTGCCCTTTAAGTTCTAAGATCACGGGTTTCTTTTTCTGAATATCCCCGCACTACCGGGATCCGCCCCTGCTGGGCCCCTATAATTTTCCTTACATCTCTTTGAGACATGCCTAAAACACAACTATCGACGACTCGTACTGTCTAGATGGTTACCGAACAGCCGGACGGAGAGATACCCATTGCTAGTCGTGTTTCCAAGACTAAAAGATTTTTCAAATTCGAACCAGTAGTTCCTGAGAATGGCGAATTAAAATTACCACTTTATATATCATATAGATGATAAATCAACACTAAAATTATAAACTAGCTTTTGCCAGCGGCTTCGCCCGCGTACATAAAATATAGCCCATGTCACTCAGTAATATAATAAAGCAGCTTTCTATCGGTAAAAAAATTAGCAATCGGACCAGTAACCCTAGCCAAGATGCTAATCTGCAATAGTTAACGCTTGTAGAAAGCTTCAAATGTACGGGAATGACGTCATCTTATCGCTCAGTCACGTGGTCAGAACAAAAGAATTAGCGGCAAGGTCAATTTAAAGCGTTCGGCGCTTGCGAAACGGTTGTAACTTGGCTAGGGGGGCTGTACTTCCAGAGATTACCTCCTATAAAAAAAAAAACATAATAACAATCTTTACCAGTGTAGACTTTACCTTTTATTAGTGTAGATAAAGCGGTAAAGTTTGTTGTAGGTAGTAGTTTGGAGGAAATAACATCTGGAAGTACTTACTGGTCCGATGGCTAAAATTTTCACCGATAAAAAGCTTATTTAACCCTGAGTGCCATAGCCTATATTTGTGGCCAGGGTTATCCGAAAGGGCGCTCGAGCCCCGGTATGAAGGCTAGAAGGAACGGGGTGGGTCTTTTAGTCAGTAAGAGTCTGACACTATCTCCCGCTCCGCCCAAGGGCGGGGGATGTCAATGCATGATTTTTCCCACCATAAAAAAAAAAAATGTACGCTGGCGAAGCCGTGGGCAAATCCTAGTAGTAAATATAATAAATCGTTTTTTATAGGCAAATATCTACCGAATGAATAATATTTTTATCAACATCCAATAAAATTGAAATTAAAATACATATTGAACGCTACGCGTCCGAGTAATGACACCGTATCACCGTAGGTCATGTATTTACTGATAAATAACATGTCTTACGTTCACGTAGTTTTTAGGGTTCCGTAGCCAAATGGCAAAAAACGGAACCCTTATAGATTCGTCATGTCTGTCTGTCTGTCTGTCCGTCCGTAAGTCACAGCCACTTTTTTTCGAAACTATAAGAGCTATACTGTTGAAACTTTGTCAGTAGATGTATTCTGTGAACCGCATTAAGATTTTAACACAAAAATAGAAAAAAAGCAATAAATTTTGGGGGTAGGTACATAGAACTGAAACTCAAAAATTTTTTTTTCATCAAACCCATGCGTGTGGGGTATCTATGGATAGGTCTTCAAAAATGATACTGAGGTTTCTAATATCATTTTTTTTCAAAACTGAATAGTTTGCGCGAGAGACACTTCCAAAGTGGTAAAATGTGTGTCCCCCCCCTTCTAACTTCTAAAATAAGAGAATGATAAAACTAAAAAAAATATATGATGTACATTACTATAAAAACTACCAACGAAAATCGGTTTGAACGAAATCTAGTCAGTAGTTTTTTTTAATGCGTCATAAATCGAAAAAAAATACACTATTATTAAAACATCGATCAAAGTTACAACACATTACAAGAACTTTTATATTATGTTACTTGCTGCTACGGAACCCTTCATGGGCGAGTCCGACTCGCACTTGGCCGGTTTTTTATATCTCTTATTCTTCTTTATAGTACTTTGTTTTAATTGCAAATAGGGTTTCAATGATAAACATTTTTTCATAACAAGCTCTTACAACACAGTATAGTACTAATCCGCGGGCATTTATCTGAAAATTAAACCACGGTCTTAGAAGGGTCTTCAAGTGCCAACAGGCAACTGAAGGACACAGGTGTGGTTTTAGTCAGTAAAAGTCTGACACACCCTCCTACTACACTCAGAGCGGGAAAAGTCATTGGATGATTTCCTATCTTAAAAAAAGTGAATTAACTACTAATCACTAGTTGCGCTCAGTAGTGTTTAATTCTTGATTACGGCTGTGCGCCAACTTAACACGCTCGGAGTCTACTACAGTCTGAGTGATTGACAAAGGTGAGATTGTGGTCAAACGCGAGCCTATCAAAAAAAAAATCTTTGAATTTATGTTAGACAGAAAAGTATAATGGCCACTATCCGACTCCACCATCAGATCAGCTCTATGGAACCATATTAAAGCATTGCCATCCAAGTTGCATACATAAGTATACCAAACAACTCAATCAATTAGGGGTAACTGATTCAAAATTTAGAAGATTTGCCCTAAATAAACATGTACAAAACATTGCAATAAAAACTTGTAAAAGCTCATCTATTTATAGATTGTATATTTAGTATAAATTTAAATATAGAATGTTACAAAAGCTTTTAAACTTGTAAAAAAAAAGCAATTAAATTCGCCACTGCTCGATCAACATGCTTCATAGATTCTCCACAACTTAGAAATCTAATCTAATTTCAACAATTTGCCTGCTACGGACCTCCCGTCCGATTATAACTTTTGTATCTTCAAGGCTAGAGTGAATAGGCTCTTAATAAACTAGTGCGCTTCACCATCAACGATTGCATCACGGTACCATCAGGTGGGTAGAATCGTAGTCAAACACTAGTATACAGCGTTATATGTAAAACAACCAACTTCTCAGGAATAGGTTCAAAACATCATAGACAAGAACTCTTCTTCGTTCTATGACTTAAAAAAATATCATACTTTGGTTCATCAGATTTTCATACCGAAAATAAAAATATTTAAATTGAACGTTCTAAATATTACAAATTCTATGACAAGCAAGCGATAGTACAATAGCGGAGGGTAGCTGAACATGAACTTGACCTATTTAAGGGCAGCCCTCACTAGTCGGTCGGTTGCCTTGATGCGCTTGCCATAAGTGTTCTTGTAGCGAAATTCGGCAGTGCAGACGTAATTATCTTTACATGATGGTGTATCAATATTCTAATATTGAGTACACGGAAATGGTGCGAATGCTTGCTAGGTGCGATGACAATGTTTTGAAAGCCTGCTTACTACTACTGCGAGAACATTGTGCGGGAGGCGTGAGTAGATACGGCAAAATACAGAGTTGAAATGTCTTAAATAGAACAACGAAATCTTGATGGTTTGTTTTTTGGTAAATGTATTATGTTTTGTAAAAAGTCATAGAACAAAAGTTGTTGTTTATGATGTTAGTAATACAGGTTTGCGAATTTGTTAGAGTTTTACAAAAAACATACATGTATCATTAAAAACTGCTTAATCAGCCTGCCGCACTGCTTGGCGAAGGCCTCTCTCTCCCTTCCGCCCTCAGCCATTACGCCAGTCCTTCCAATAAGAGTCAAGTTCATCTCCCCACTTTCGCCTTGGTCTGCCGCAATGTCGCCTTACGTTAAATAGGACCTCTTTTAAATGCAAAATTAATATTAAAATCTTTAAATATGCGCCATTCAGTACGCACGCACTCGGCTGACCTCGCCGTCGATCGAACTCAACATAATGTTAATTTGATGTAATCTCATACGATTATGTATTAATATATACCTCGGTGACCTTGATTATGTTTTAACCAGAATGTCGGTCATTGGTTAAAGAGGTTGTATCATCTTGTTCCATAACTTTCGATTGACATATGTTTTGAAAGATATTGTGGTTTTTAATTTTGCCTTGTATGTCATCACTTTCCTGCCTGCATTCCCTTTCAACTTTTCAGTTCAACCTCTTATACACTGACTAGCTGTTACCCGCGACCCGAGGGAAAATAAAAAGTAGCTTAACCTTTCGTATGCCGTAATTAGAGACACAATTAAAAAGTTATTGAGTCTCGCGTGGATCCGCGTTCCGGACACACAAAGGGTTAAGTAATTTTTAAAATAAATCTACATGTCTTCTTCTTCCTGCCCTTGTTCCATTTTATTTGGGGTCGGCGCAACACGTTTTTTTCTTCCATTCTGTCCTGTCACTCGTCACGCTATCACTAACTCCCTTTTCTTTCATATCACTTCTCACACAATCCATCTATCTTTTCTTTGGCCTTCTTCTCCCTCTCCATCCATCCACATGTAAATTCATAACTCTTTTCGCAACATGCTTAATAAGTCTACATGTAGCCCAGTGTAAGTCCCGTCAAATTTTGTTCAACCGTTTCGAATACGTATTGCATAGTTTGAAATCTCGATCCCGCGGTAAAATAAAAATCCTAAGACACATACATGTAACTTCAACTATCTTTCACTGAAAGTCTCGTTAAAATCGGTCCAGCCGTTTCGGAGATTAGCCGGAACAAACAGACAAAAATGTTCAGAATCGCATTTTTGTTATTATAGGTATCGAATATACTTTTATATGCACTTCTTAACCAAAATGTTATTTTAATATTACAAAATAGTCTCAAGAATACAGAATCGGCCACAAAATAATTTGTTGCGTTTGGGAGTCTCACTCGCGACACGCAGCGCAGCAGCCAATGGTCCAACCACTGCGCCTCTAGTCAAGTCAAAGTCAAGTCAAACCCACACAATTAAAATTTAAAATGAAAAAAAAAAACTTTTAATAAAAAAAAAATTGAATTAACCTGCTCAATAGTTCTTAAGCGCACTAAGGTCAAAGTCAAAAATACAAGTTGCACTTGATATTTCAGCTACCTACCTTATCGTTTTAATTAAACACGGAATTAATATTAAAGGTAAAGTAACAAACAAGTTTTAAACTAAGGTTATGTTGATAATGTTGAGATGCATAAAGTTGACATTCATTTAATCTAATCGATTCAGATCAAGATTGTGTTTTATATTACTACGATATTATTATTTAAATTCAGGGAAGATACATTACAGAACAGATGGTCGTTGAGGCCGAAAGGTTCTCCCGTATTCCGGAAGATGCAGCGGTAAAAGGCCTGCCATAAGGTGGACCTGGTGTGGTGAGGGTCATGGGAATCCGATAGATGCGAAACGTAGAGGACCGGTCGTCGTGGCGACTCTTGGGGGAGACCTATGTATAACAGTGGACGTCTTTCGGCTGAAATGATGATGGCGTTAGATGGACAATGGACATCATCAAGGTTCCCCTAAGTGTCGCCACAACGACCTGTCGTGTGCGTTTCAGTACGCGGTCGTACCTACAGAACCTTTCGGCGACATTTGCCATCTGTTCTGCGAGCAATATGCCCTGCCCACTGCCCCTTAAGACGTCCCTTCCCGACCCATGTACAGCGCCATCTAGCGGCGGTCTCAGGCCCGTACTTTTCACCTTAAATGTTACTACAGTGTCTATGTGTTCCTCAGGTGGTGAAGCTGGTGTCGGAGACGTTCAACTACCTGCGGATAGACCGCGAACGCTCGCGGCTCAAGCGCGCCATCACCGAGCAGTTCCCTAATCTGCGCTTCAATAGAATGGGACTACCGCCTAAGGTAACATAATATTATTATTACTATATTAATGTAGTTAGCCCGTATTTTCCCACTGCTGGGCAAAGATCTACCTCTATTATTTCCAAAGCCAGTCAGATCGTTCCGCCATCTCCGTCTGCTGCGGCCCTGTATCACTGCGTCCGGGTACCAATCTTTTTCTTAAATATTTCTTTTCCTTGTTGAAATGGTTTTCCTAATTCTACTTTTAGTTTTAGAGTTGGATATTTAGGATTAAGTGCGGACCAGTAACGTCTCTGGTGCTACTCGTGATTTACGCGAAAGTTTTAGAGCTAAATTTAATATAATATCTATAATTTGCGGGATCCGCGGATTAGAGCTATGAAGGCCGGATCCGGCAGGTTAATAAAAACAGCAGGATCCCGTTATGCGGACGAATATGTATCAATATGTCTCAATACGTAATATGCAGTACTCCTTTGGCCTAGCTGGACTTTAATAATTTTTTTTTTGCTTACCGTTTACTGTGTCGTTTGCAGGCGGGTTCATTCCAGTTGTTCGTGGAGGGCTACAAGGACGCGGACTACTGGCTGCGCCGGTTCGAGCAGGACCCGCCGCCGCCGCATGTTATGAGGAAGTAAGACATTTGTTTACTGGATTTTGACTGGCCTGTTGGTCTAGTGGTTAGTGACCCTGACTGCTATGCCGGAGGTCGTGGGTTCGATTCCCACCCAGGACAAATGTTTGTGTCATGAGCATAATCATTTGTTCTGTGTCTGGGTGTAATTTATTTATAATATGTATGTATTTAGAAATATATAAGTATGTTTATCAGTTGTCTAGTACCCATAACACAAGCTCTGCTTAGCTTGGGACTAGACGGCGCTGTGTGATAGTTGTGGAATATATTATTATTATTATATTATTATTATTCCATTTATTATATATATATACATATTATTTACATTTTTAAATATTTCTTAAAAAGTACATTAAAAAAACATTTAAAAATATAAAAAATAGTAGCCCACCGGCATCGGGAACAGGGTCCAAGCTGCCGGTGGTCAGGGCTCCTGAGAGAGGAATCTCCTAACTATACGCGCCGTGTCCAGGAGTACTGCTTTCTGGATCAGGCCCTTGATCCAGCTGCCTAACGAGAGCCTCCTTAGATGTTGTTCGAGGCTCTTAGCTATTAAGCCATTGGCCGTTACGACTATCGGCACAATGATTGCTCCATCCACTTCCCACATGTCGACAACCTCGCGAGCCAAGTCAAGATATTTGATCTGCTTATCTTTCTCAGCTTTCACAAGGTTCTCGTCATGAGGGACCGCTATATCAACAATCATTGTGCGACGCTCTAGTCGATCTATCACCACTATATCAGGTTTATTGGCAACAATAGTCCTGTCAGTGATGATAGATCGATCCCAATATAACGTGATACTGCCATTGTCGAGAACTGGGTCGGGCACATACCTGTAGTACGGTACTTCTGATTTTACAAGATTGTATTTAAGAGCAAGTTGCTGGTGAATAATCCTGGCTACGAGGTTGTGTCTATGCAAATAGTCTCCGTTAGCCAGACGAGAACACCCAGAAATATTATTATTATTATTATTTCTAACTTCTGTACGGCTTTAGTTGAAATTCAACGTAAGCTACTTTGAAGATTATAATTTGAATAATGTCTTACCTGCTCTGTCAAATTTAGAATTAACGGAAAAACACTTTTAAAATGTAACAGATACAATAATGTTACCGAATGAAACTGTAACCTTTATATGTGTTATGACGTGCAACCGAATCAAACTGTAACCTGTTTATATGTGTTAATATGTGTAACTGAAATAATCAGTTTTAGTGTAGCTTTGTAAATTGTAACTTTGGCAACGCTGCATTTACCCGTTACACTTGTTAACACTTTTATATCTGTTACAGATATGTTAGGGTTACACTTTTGTAAGTGTTTTGGGTTAACACATTGAAAACACATTAATAAGTGTTACATATTTGATACTGTTACCAATTCAACATGTATATAACACTTATGATTCTGTAACCTTTATGAAGGTGTTTTTAAGTCCCTGCTCATGAGGTTCCTGGTGAAAAAAATGATGTCACTCTTTCAAAAATGTCAGGTACACACAGGCAAGCTTAACTCACAATTAGGTATTCGTAGAGCCAACCGTTCTGTAAATGCACAACAAAACTAAAGCTTATATAGAAATTAACTTTTATTTGTAAGTAATGATTTGCCTGACGATGGAGCATGGAGCACTTCTGCTTAAAACTAAATAATAATTAAACAAATATGTATACAGCAGACAGTCCTCGAGATCATTCTGCCATTTGTTTTTGAAGATCTTCATCAAATAACTTTTCTCGCTCTGGACGGTGTGAGAGGGAATGTCAGACTTTGTTGAAGGCAAAGAAAGAATAGGAGCGGGTTTTAGTCAGTAAATATCTGACACGCCCTCTCGCTCCGCCCAAGGGCGGGAGATGCCACTAGATGTCTATGTCTGAGTATAATTTCCGCACTTAGTCCTATGCGGACCACTGTACGTGTACCATTAGATGATTTCCCACCTAAAAATAACCTGTACTCCTCCAGTTGCCCATTTTATTCCAGGGCCACATTAAATCTTTCAGACGACCCCGCAAAAACAATAACTATTTGATTTGACGTCATCTGTTTCAGATTTCAGCTTCAATTCGAGCGGCTCGTAGTGTTAGACTACATAATTCGCAACACAGACCGCGGCAACGACAACTGGCTCATCAAGTATGACTCGCCCAGCCAGGCGCCGCCGCACGCCGATATAGACCTTAGGGACCCGTCCGTGAGTTCATATTGCTTTGTTTTTCTAATCAAAATAGGAACGTCAATGACCTATACCCGTCAAATGTTACTTGACAAGTATTGTTTGCAAAGACGTACTAACTGTCCCCCCACACGGGCCTTAAAAACGCTGCCACAAAAAAAAAAGCGGGCGCAAAAAGCAGCTGAAGCGCGCGATACCTCTTGTGTCCGGTGAAGCTTGAAGCCGCTTCAAGCGCTTTTTTTCTTTGGCGTTACTGCCGCACACGAGCCAAAAAAAGGCCGCCTTAAATTGAAGCTCGAAACGGCGTTTTTTTGAAACCCGTGTGCGGGGACAGTTATTTACGTATCATAATGATGAACCGAGTCTTAATTAAATCTAGGAGAAGAAACATTATTGTTTTTGTCTAAATTAGCTAATCTAAGTAATTAGTTTGTTGGCAACAATTAGCCTCCTTCTTTTATTTGCCACTACTCAGACACTCCCACAGTTATGCAGAGATTAGTAGAATTGAAGAGATAAATTCGGATTAAACTATATTCGTTTTTTTAAATAAAGGAGACGTAAAATAAATGTATGAAGCTTGGGCTGAAAATAATTTTTGATTAATTTGTTAACAGTACACCATACAATATTTACAATAATATTAAATACTTACAATAATATTTTTAACATAAATTAATACTTAAAATCCATCCAAAGGTTATCTGTTAGATCGCTGACAACGATAAGACCACCCTTGTACACATAGATTTATGTCACTTTTTGGATGTACAATAAAGTCTATTTTATTCTTATATTTAAAAAGATAATCCAAGGAGTTACCAAGAAATTTTCTCTCACTTCTTCTCTTGGGGAAATTATAACTAGGAACCTATAAATTAAATAAGTGTTCCAGTTTAGAATGATTCAAATCAAATCAAAGCATTTATTTCAAATAGACCATTTACAGGTACTTTTGAATAGTCAAATGTCGGTCAGTCCAAGAAAAGTGAAGCTAAATTGATTTGAATTGATTCGAAATTGATTGAATGTTTTGATTATGGATTAACCTAAAAATTTATTTCTTACCAAAGTTTATCCTGTGTATTGTCTATTCCAGGAGTGGACGGGCGCGGAGGTCCGTATAGCAGCCATAGACAACGGACTCGCATTCCCCTTCAAGCACCCCGACTCGTGGCGCGCGTACCCCTACCACTGGGCCTGGCTGCCGCAAGCCAAGCAACCGTTTAGCCACGAGACCAAGTGAGTCATATCTGCTGGATTTTGGGAGAAATTATTTAGAATAGAATCGTTAGACGACAGGGGGAAACGCCCGGGTGTCAGCAATGTGTGGACCGCCCGGAGGACACGGTAGAGGTGTGCCCCGCTTGGGCAGAACGCCGCCGTGTCCTCGTGGGGGCGTGAGGCGGCGGCTCACTCTCGCGCCGTGCTCCCCAGCGAGGACGAGTGGCAGGCGCGAGCCTCCAAGTGCGAAGCATAATGCTAGCAAAGGAGGAGGCCAGAGGAAAATTTTAGCTATCAGGCCAGTAAATCTAGAGATTACCTCCTACAAAAAAAGAAACAAGCTTGACTTCTTTATAATATCAGTTACATATAATATCAGTATTAGCTTTGTTTTGAATTTGAATAGGGCCAGTGTCAGAACTCTACTGTCGTTAATTAAATTGTATTTTATAGGAACAAAGCTAAAATCATTTTTGTCTTTTGTTCCCAGGGAGTTAGTGCTTCCATTGTTATCGGATATGAACTTCGTGCAAGAGCTGTGTGACGAACTGCACGTGCTATTCAAAGTAAGTTACTAAAGTATTGCCCTATAAATAAATAAGTAGATTTATTTGTATGGCAATTATTCTCAATTTTATAACATTAGCCATTAGCCCCTCGAGCGCCGATTGTACATACGTCTGTGCAACTTGAATGACTTTGAAAAATGCTTAATTGTCGTTTTGTACACAAGTTACGAAATTGTTGGCTTCTATAAGTTTCTTTTTCCTAGAAAAATCCACAAAAAGTTTTTTTTTGTGATTTACGTCAAAACGCACAATTACGTAATAATAATAACCCACGTGCGAGGGTTTAATATTAAATATATATGATGTTATTTGACATACCTGTACCCTAATCGCGTTAAGATTAGACATTTAAAGACACCTTTTTACTGTCTGTTCAACCGATTTTAACTTCTATGTCGTAGGAATAAGGATGGCATTAAAAGCAAAAAAGTGGTTACAATACCAACTACTAACTGCAGCCGCCATTTGTCATGCCACCAACGTAATAAAAGTCAAAATCGTTTGTACGGACAGTAATAAAAGGTTTTCATAAATGTCTAATGTTATTTTGAATAGAGTATAGTTTAAATTTTACTTGACTGGCCTGTTGGTCTAGTGGTTAGTGACCCTGACTGCTATGCCGGAGGTCGTGGGTTCGATTCCCACCCAGGACAAATGTTTGTGTGATGAGCACAATCATTTGTTCTGTGTCTGGCTGTAATTTATCTATAATATGTATGTATTTAGAAATATATAAGTATGTTTATCAGTTGTTTAGTACCCATAACACAAGCTCTGCTTAGCTTGGGACTAGACGGCGTTGTGTGATAGTTGTGGAATATTATATATTAGCAAACAAGTGGTATTTTTTAGTTCCTTAACTCGCTTCCGCATGTGACAGCATCATCCTAAAATTCGACTTGGTATTATTTATGATCACATACTGTAGTAAAATACCTCATTTGAATGATCTTCATCCCTCATTTCAAATTGACAGTATTTTTTTTATTAATGATAGGCTTGCGTTTGACCACCATCTCACCTGATGGTAAGCGACGATGTGGTCGACGATGGAGCACGCTTGCCTAGAAGTAACCTATTCACTCTTGACTTAAAGACCCATAAGTTGTAGTTATCAGGAAACAGACTCCGGCAGGGAATTCCCTTATTTATTGTCATTATGAAATAAAGAATGAAATCATAATCAAATTCGTGAAGCACCAACACGCCTTGGCGCCACTACTAAGGTGGCATTAGCACATATTTCCTCACAAACCGAACGAGCGTTGATCGAGGTATTTATGAGGGTCCGTTTGCTGATAGGGATTGGATATAACAAGCGGTTTCCGCGTTCTCCCCCTCCGCCCCGCAGCGCGTCGTCCTCGCAGTCCCCCCTCCGCCCCCCAGCATGACAACCTCATCGTCCGCTCCTCAGCCCTCCTCGTCAATATCCGCCGTCTCGCTGAAGCCAGGCGGTGTCACTGAGCCGTCTTATATAAATCCACCCCTAATAATCAATGTGGGAACCAGCCCGTCCGTTGCTGTCCTCCCCCAGCGCCGCCCTAAGCCGAGGTCCGCTGTCCGTTTTCATACCCTCTGAGCACTTTACACTGGCTAGACGCAGTAAGATATCCATATTTTTCTAATTAATACCTCAATCTTTTGAATTCTCAAGTACTCCGTATACTTGTGTTGAGACATTTATGGCGCCAAAACAGAATTACAAAAAACGCGAAATACTGCATTACGTAAATAAAGTTCGCCTCGTGATTTGAGCATATATTTGACAGCCCGGAATCATCTATCGGGCAGTTGCTCACCAGACATAACACTCGTCTGGTCAGAGGATCCTCCTTTATCAACTTTACGCTCTGTTGTTACCTCCAAACTTGTACACTTTTTAAGTTAGTTATCGATGCAGAAACACTTTTATGAAGTTACGTCTTTGTGTCATCTTGTTGTCTTTGTTCTTAGAGATTTTGTGACAACATAGACATTTTTAATGAACACCCAAAGCTTAGAGTGCGTACCTCATCACACTTTCATTATTTTTTATTAATATTGCCTCACATTAGGAATATCTCATGTATAGTGAGCGTATTCACGCCATGTAGGGTTAAAACTGCGTAAAGCGGGCGCCCTCTCCCATCTAATGACAACCCCCGCTCTTGGGCGGAACGGGAGATAGTGTCAGACTTACTGACTAGAAATCCGCCCCGTTCCTTCGAGCCTTTATACCGGGACTGAGCTACTTTTTCGAAATTAACCCTGGCCCCAGTAGGCATCGACCCAGCTGGGCCCCTGCTATTGCTGACAACTCTTTGAGGCGCGCTTGAACAGTGCGCGCCGTCGACGACTTGGACTCGGTCCAGACAGTTACCGGACGGTCGGACAGCGAGCTAACCCCGAGAGACCCGCGTGGAGCACTGCGCATACGTCGCAGCTCGTCGTACCCCCCTTTTGCTACGTAATAAATATTGAGTTCTCCATTGACACGACTACACATCGGTTAAAGTTAAATTAGCGACACTGTGCATGTAAAAATCCGGTTTATGCTACGGAGACTTTCGCACACGATTCACACGCGACGTGACGCAAGGGGTGCCTGTCGTGGGCGTTCGCTTTACGCAGTTTCGTTCCTTATAACTAGTCCAACAATTGTGACTATAAATTGTTGCCGCTGTCAGTCTCTCTGTTCAAATCATTGACATAGAATCATTTCAGTCTCGTAGAAATGCATGTGTATACGTAATCGTTCACAAAACAAATGTGGCGTTTGTCACAGCAGGACAAAGGCTTCGACAAGAGCCTGTTCGAGCGGCAGATGTCCGTGATGCGCGGCCAGGTGCTGAACCTCACGCAGGCGCTCAAGGACAACAAGAGTCCCGTGCAGCTCGTGCAGATGCCGGCCGTCATCGTCGAGAGGTATACTAGTTTTTTTTAATGGTCTAAACAGACGGACTGCATTTCAACTGCAATCCAACTGCAAATTGCAGTTTAAGTGCAGTTTGAATGCAGTTGACACGACTGCAATAGAACTGCAAACCAAACGTGCGGTCCAATTGCAGTCTGTTGCAGTCATGTTGAAATGCGGTCCGTCTGTTTAGACCCTAAGTTGTCCCATACTAAAGTAGGCGCCAGATAAACGTAGAAAAACGGTCATTGACCCTCCTACATTTATTGACTTTCTTAATCACTACATAGTATAAAACAAAGTCGCTTTCTCTGTCCCTATGTCCCTTTGTATGCTTAAATCTTTGAAACTACGCAACGGATTTTGATGCGGTTTTTTTTAATAGATAGAGTGATTCAAGAGGAAGGTTTATATGTATAATAACATCCATTAAATAGTGGAGAAGTACTGTTATTTTTGAGGTTTCTAATGTGATGTCGTAAATAATTACATTTTTTCCGCTTACATTGCAAACGCAGGCTGAACCCTACGAGTTTTATCAAAATAATGTACTAAGTATTGTACACATTGAAAAGTTCTACAGAAAAGTCTGTTATAGTATATGTCTATCTCTTATGGATAACCCACAATAACTTTTTTTTGTCATTTACTTTTTACGACAAATAATGGCTAATTTTCGAAGCGATTTTAACCAATACAGCATAAATCCTTAACCATTTAAATAACTTGAATACATTGTTCATTTAATATAGATCTATATGGCCTTTTACACCGTCTGATTTAAGTGAATATTTTCGAAGATATTACAGATTTAAAAATTGCGGGACGTAGCGTTTGCGACGGTACCGGCCGGCCGCCCGGTGCGGCAAGAGTATTGCACCCGTGCGAAGCCGGGGCGGGTCGCTAGTTTCTTATAAGACACAAAGCTGTCTTGAATCGACTTACATCGTGATCCTTTACGTGACATAGTAATGAAAAGCAGTTCATTGTTTGTTTTCCGGGTACCTATGCAGAAATATTAGGAAAAGGTCAATGTACTTTATTCCGCAGTTATCTGACGCCTGGTATAGATTACTCCAGTGATGACATATAACTCCGAAAGGTGGTCGCTTACAATGGGCCTGATTAGAAGGCTTAAAGTCACACAAAGGGCATTGGGAAAGGCTATGTTCGGAGTCTTCTTGCGTGATCACATCAGAAATATCCGCAGGAGAACCAAGGTTTCCAAGAGCCAGTAGAATCGCCACATTCCTCGCAAAACAAATGGTCGATGTGGACGAAAGGTTCTGAAGTTGTGACCAGGTTCCGATGACCTGGTGAAGGTTGCGGGAATCCGGTTTATGCGATATGCGCAGGACTGATAGTCCAAGATCCCTGGGCCGCCAGATTTCACGTATTTTCTGACGAAGGAAATGTGGACGATTGACTACTGTTAGTATGTACTAAGAACGCAAGCCTATCTGCTAGCTTGCTTAGACGGCCAATTTTCAGGTATCAGGTAATCAAGGTACATAAAAACAGTACTTACTTCCCGTAAATTCTACAAGCTATATTCAATCGTCCACATTTCCTTCGTCAGAAAATACGTGATGTCTGGCGGCCCTGGGATCTTACTGTATGATTATTATGACGATACTCGGGGGAGACCTATGTCCAACAGTGCACGTCTTTCGGCTGACATGATGATGATATTACACAAACATGTAAACTCACATAGTCAAGACACCCAGACCCGGAATTATCCGTAGGCAGACAGTATCTAGAAATGTGTAATTATTTAGAAATATATAAGTACTACGCGTTCCAAATGAGAATTGGACCGATTCCTTTGTTTTGACGTCTCGTCGTACTGTCAAATCGAAGAAATTTTGGCAAAATTGAAGAACTCAAGAGGTTAGTAAAATTGAAGAACTGGATTCTGATTAAACTTTTTTCGTTCACACTTCATAAATTAATTAAATTTTTCGTAAATTACTTAATGTTTAAAAATTTATTTCCTCGAAATGACAGTTAATCGTGACGTCACAACATGGCGATCGATCCTATTCTCATTTAAACGCATTGTACAAATATTTGTTCCGTTCGGGAATCAATCCCGCGTCACGTAGCGCAGCAGCCAATGAATCATTGTGTCCCCAGGTCCAAGAGCGGGTCGACGTCGTCGCGGTTCTTCGACTCGTTCCAGCAACGCTTCCAGCACAAGTCGCCCTTCTTCTCTTGGTGGTGAGGCCACGGCCGAGCCGCTAGATAGGTGAGCATACTAATAAACACATACATCAAGAGTTTGTGGGCGATAGCTTATAAGGGCCTTTTCATTTTTTGCAGAAAAATGGGTCCTCTCTTCTGTAATTAAAATTTATTTATGGCCACACTATTGGGTACTTGACAATTTTTGTTTTTTATAATTTTATCGAAAATCCGTTCAAAAGTAAGTAAGTTAGAAACATTTCAAATCTGTTGGAAGGGAAAACTATCAAGTAATAGAAAAGTGATGCTTATACTGAAATGTGACGTCACCGCCACTAGGTTACGTGTGTAAAAAAAGATAGCTAGGTGTTCCCACCAACACTTCTGCTCACACAAATATTTGAAATGCTAATTCCTGCTTCATTTGACCATTACATGTTTTTGCTATACGGACTTGAAAACCCTGAGTTGGTGTTTCTTCTCAGGGTAGTCAGCTAGGAAATAACGCCTTCATGTAATTTAAACTGACGAAAAAAATTACGAGTAAAAGTGTTTAAAAAAAAATATTTACCTATCATTTCTTTTACAACCATTTTTGAAGCAGTCTACAGAAAAAAGATTTATTTTTAGTACAAAAATAAATGCAAACAAGTTCCCAATTGATGGCAATAGTCTTCTTCTTCCTGCCCTTATCCTTACTTGGGGTCGGCGCAACACGTTTTCTTCTTCCATTCTGTCCTGTCACCAGTCATGGCGATTTGATATAGTAAATATGTACTGGCTAAATAGATCACTTCATAATAAAATCTAACCACAAATTTTCTTTCCTCCACAGACGTATAACAAAAAATGGTGATAAGTTCCACACTGAAGCTGATAACATATAGATGTAAACACAATTGTATGTATATGTATGTAATATGAATAATGTAACGTAGATTAGAACTATTGTAAACTAGAGAATTACTGCTCGAGGTAGATCAAATGCGTTGCTGCGTGCGATATGTTATAGTCGGCCCTTTAATATTAGTTTATTTTCTTTTGATTACTTTTTTTTTCTTTGTAGTAAATAATTCTTCGAACTATACTGCATTACATAACGCCTGTACTCCAGGCCTGGATAGGCAAAACTTAAATTTCAACATTTTAACACCTAAATTTCAACACCACGTAAAAAAAAATGTTCCTCTTAGTCCACTGACCACGGACGCGTAGCTTCATAGACGCGTTTTTATCATTATAAGCTTAGCGTCTTTGACTGGCCTGTTGGTCTTGTGGTTAGTGGCCCTGACTGCTATGCCGGAGGTCGTAGGTTCGATTCCCACCCAGGACACATGTTTGTGTGATGAGCATGATCAATTGTTCTGTGTCTGGGTGTAATTTATCTATAATGTGTATTTATTTAGAAATATATAAGTACTACACGTTCCAAATGAGAATAGGACCGAATCCTTTGTTTTGACGTTTCGTCGCACTGTCAAATCTAAGAAATTTTGGCAAAATTAAAGAACTTAGAAATGAGTAAAATTTAAGAACTGGATTCTGATTAAACTTTTTTCGTTCACAGTTCATAAATAAATTAACATTTTTGTAAATTAATTAATGTTTAAAAATTTATTTCCTTCATTTGACAGTTAATCGTGACGTCACAACATGGCGGGCGATCCTTTTCTCGTTTGGAACGCACTGCATGTTTACCAGCTGTCTAGTACTCATAACACAAGCTCTGCTTAGCTTGGGACTAGACGGCATTGTGTGATAGGTGAGGAAAAATAAGTGTACGCCTATTTACAACTTACACACAAAACTATGAAACTGTGTCAGCGGAGCGGCAATGTGGTGCCATCCTGTTATTGCCGCTTCGTCAACAGAGTTTACCAGGAGTAAACCAAGCGTATAATGACGAATACGCGTCTATGAAGCTACGCGCCTGTGGACAATAGGCCTAAATGTTTGTACAGCTGCCACCACGGATATTGAACGCTGGCTTCAAGTTGCGCAGAAGTCATAAACCGGGTCTCTTTAGGTGGTGCAACGTGAGACGCGGGGGCGGGGAGCGTCAGTGATTGGCTCGCTGCGCAACGCGTCATAGACGACTCTCGTGATTCGTTCATTACGCTTGCAGCATGTATCTAACAACGACGACGATTAGCTCGCCAATGTATGGAATGCGCAAAGCGATCCCCACTCTGACGCCGAGCGTTCAATATCCGTGGTGGCAGCTGTACCAGCGACCCGCCCCGGCTTCGAACATGTGCAAATTGTTCTCACAAACCGTCCGGGTGCGTTCGCGCATCAAAATCCGTTGCGTGGTTAAGGCCCAACACAGGATGTCTTTCGGCTGTAATCATGATGATTTTAGTATGACACTATACCTATGTATTTTATTCTTTTGTTAATAATTAATCATGTTCACCCCATAATTTTATAAATAGTCTCCATTATTTCATTCTAGTTTTATTTATAAATTCAATTTTATCTTTTAAACTATGACATATCGTAGGTAGGCGTTAATTTTATTATAATTTTTACCCACGACATTGCCTACAATCCTTGGCTAAAAATGTTTATTTTTGTATAATTTTTTATTTGTGATCTATGCTTCGTAGGGAAACGAGAGCCCAGCTCTTAGATGAGAGTTTCTGATTATTTTGTGTAAAGATGTTATGGGATCCCGCTAGGTGGCAGTCTAGCGACTAGGGAATATTACGCAATTTTTATGAAGTTTTGTCAGTCAATTTAGTTTTTAATTTAAGCGTCTTCTAGGCTGGAGTGAATATGCTCTTAATAAACTAGTGCGCTTCACCAATACCGATAGCATTCCTGCTTAACATCAGTTGGGATCGCAGTCAAGCTCTAGTTCATATCATTTAACAAAAAATGTTTAAAAAGTTACTGAACAATTTCCAGCTAAAGATGGTATTCTTTATCAATCTCAAGAGACTTTCACGCCTGAGTGACATTGTCAAGAAGCTGCTGTAGATAAACATAAATAAAGTCTATGGCTATCGGATTAAAAAAAAACAGAATGGCGGCATTCGTCATGACTGGTCGCTCGCGAGAGAACCTTTTGATGTTGATGTTTTGATCCTATTATGTCCCACGGTTGGGCGAATGCATTCCTCTCCCTTTTCGACACACGTCTGTCCTCAGCCATTACGGGCTTGTCCCTCCGGTAGTTATCAAACTCATTTCTCCACCTTTGCCCTCTGTCTGCCGCGATGTCGCCTTGCGTTTAATGGAACCCAATAAGTGGTTCTTCTAGCCCCACAGCTCACCTGACATGCGGCAGAAAGTGAAGATCCTTTTAGCTACAAAAATATTTGACAATAAGCTCCAGTTGCCAGAAACGCCATTACTAGCGTCGGTACCACAGAAATGATGAAAGAGGTTAGAAAGGAAATACTTTGAGATTTGTACAACGAGTGTCGCCGCTTGTCTCACACCCTTTAACTCCAATACAGGCAATAAACCAATACGAACGCGCATTACGCAACAGACCACGCACACTTAGATCGCAAGTTTGCTATTGGTTTTGTCAATTATGAGCATGATTATATTTTGAAGCATGCCTGCCCCGCCCTCAAGGCCATTCCGACCTCTTCCATCTTTTCTGTGATTAGTACATTGTTATATGACATTAACTTGATAGCTAATACCCAAGTCGCAGTCGGGCCCGCTAGTCGAATACTCTGAGATACGAACAGATAAACATTTCTTATGCATAGACCGCTTTACAGAACGATTTGACAATGATGCGTTAGAAAAATACTTGTTTTGTAATTCGAGATAATTAGAATCCTCAGCCTTCACATTAAGTATCGACTTTAGCCTTGTGTATTTTGAAAGACACTTCCGCCTGACCACCACTAAAGTTCATAAAGTTCATTTTTACTTGCACTCGAAACGAATTTGATTTTGGCGCTGCGCCACAGGATTCAAGCCAATTTTTTTTTTTTTATAATTATCTCGAATTATTAATTCAAATATGTGTACAATATTTATTAGAGCCGCATTAACTTATGTTAGAAAAAGTTTTCTTTGAAATAAAAGTTCGTGTTATAGTCTCCAAAGACTAAAACCATATTTTTGGAACAAAAATGTCAAGTTATTGTGATAAATTTTCAAACACATGTCGGCTGATTTGATTGGTTAGATGATTTCTTCTACAGCCAATTGCAGTAGATTATCGATATAAAAACACAATATGTGAAAATCAAAACAAAATATTTGATTTTTAACTGAAATGTTATACAATTTTAACCGACCGCGTCAAAAGGAAGGTTAATTTTTTTGTAAAACTTTACCTTCCTTTTGACGCGGTTAAAAAACTTTTTTGCTCAATACATTTGAAATACTATGCAGCTACTTATTACAACCAGAAAGGGATACCTTGTTTGAATTATCTGTAAATGTCTATACCCTGGACACCCAATGTTGCAAGTCTTAAAATATTTTAATATTATTGCCAGATAAAAAAAAATATTGCGAACTTCAATATTGGGTGACAATAGTATAATTTCGTTAGTATATTTCATTTTGGTCTAATAAAACTAATTTTGTAATTATTATTAATTTTTTTTTAAATAAAAGTAATAGTTAACGATCTGTTTCGTGGTTAACTGTGTAAATACATTTAAATAAATGGAAATTTGTTATGCAACTATGTGTAATGTCCATGTTATGTAATATGTAGTTAATATTTTCCAATATACCTATAATAAATATTATTACAGTCATATCCTGCTATTTTCAATATAATACAAATTGACACAAAAATAAAAATGACTATATTTGAAGGTAATTTTTTAATGAATGTAACAATGATGTAGATTTTTTGAATTTCAACGAACCTTACGGTTTCCGATATCATTTTTTTCGTAAAAGCCATTTTTTAAAGAACCTTTTTTATTTTTTTATAATACCAGTTTTGTTGAATATTTAAAAACTCGTAGCTAAATGAATTCGGTGACCTTGATACTTAGATAGGCAGTCAAATCAAATTGTGATGCTTTCGTTGTTTTAAATTTGTTAACGTATATTTGTATCAGTTAGTGAATTTTTTTAAGAATTTTCGTGTTTACATATGGATGACAGCATTATGCTATGCTGCGCTAAGCTGTGCTGCGCTCTATTTACTTCGCTCTTCATAACCTTTTGAATGTCACAGTTCGACATAAGCAATTGTTTTTCTCGGTCGTGTCTCTAATTACGGCATTCGATGATTTAAATTACTATCAGGAGAATAGCAAAACTTGGTGCGCTCTGCTTTGTAGTTGTTGTGTTCTTCTCTGCCAGCAATTGCTTGTCCCTTCGAAAAATTTAATTTAGTCAATTCTACTTTTATTTTAACCTCTCAGGCAAAATAGCTAACTTAAATCTTATAACGTAAGAATAAGGTTTAATTTAGAATTCGGTACTCAGGGGCCGAAGAGGTTAGGGTTATTAGTAAAATACAAACAAGGGCTTTAAATTGGAAAATGATATGTTACTATTTTTTAATTTGAAAATTGTGAAATATGCTTCTTTCTTCTTTTTTTTTTATACTGATCGATGGATTGTCGATAAAAAAGAAAGAACGTCTCAGCCACCCTTTCTTATAAACAGGTAAAGTCGCGGGATACATGCAGTACACATAGCTTAGCTCAGCGCAGCATTATGTTGATTAGTCACCCAATTAGGCGTAATATGGCGTGTTCGCATGTTACGGTAGACGTACGCCTCCTCGGATTTATCTACTACATTTCACGCCAGATTTTGGAATAAAATAAATTGACCTTTTCCTAATGTCTCTGTGTAAGTACCCGAAAAATAAATAATAAACCGTTTTTCGTTCCTAGAATGTGTAAGGGATCACAATATAAGGTGTTTTAAGCAGTATGTCTTTATTTTCTTTTTTGAAATTAAGAATGTCGATAAATATAGCAAAGCTGATGGGAGTTCAGCGTGCTCACAGCTTACTAGGGACTTCCGAACGGGAAACCTGGAATGCAAAGGCTAAAGAAGGAACAAAGGTGTGGTTTTAGTCAGTAAGTCTGTCACGCACGCTCTAGAGTGGGCGAAGTCTAGGATGATTTCACACCTTAAAAATATAGGAGGGTCAATGTACTTTATTTCAAATTTATCTGGCACCTACATTACTTAATCATATCATATCATAAATGTCTGTTTATGACAAATCAGTAGCACGATTCACGTAATCAAAACCGTAACAATATCAGCGATTTAGTCGTTTAGACCATTACCGTATTCACATCCATCAATCGAGTTTGAACGACACCGATTTTAAAGTCGTTTGGTCGAAGAGACAATATATAAAAAAAAATCTGTATTTCTTTATCCTGGTAAAATACTTACTAATGTAACTGGAAATAAGTGTTTGATCTAGCGTTTAGTTTCGAGCCAGTTGAGTTGTCGTTCTATCCAATTCCGATTAAGCAACACGGATTTTGGGTAGGACTTCGATCGAACGACTGTAAAATTTCAACGATATTTGGCTTGTTTTATTTTCCGTGAATCAGGCTAATGATATCAGATTCAAAAGAACTCCGAGAGCCTTTTGTTTTATCTAAATGACATTTGTTTTTTTTTTTTCAATATAAATAAGTTACTCTTACCGCTGGCCGTGCGACACAGGCGTATTAAAACATAGTACAATCACTAACTTATTCCGTATTTGTACAAGTAACCAATATAGTTTCAATCCTATAAGCGCTTGTTTCGGTTGAGTTTTTTCGTGTCCTATTTGCCAGAGTCGTATATTAGCGACTGGGTACTCCATTTCGTTTAGCTCTTCAATCCCCGAGACAGGAAAGCTGACGAGATGGAGTGTTTGGTCGTGAATGTGCGACCCTGGCAGAATAAAAGCGACAGTGTTTATCGTATATAACCGACGCCGGCGATTAAAGGGTTAATGAAACTAGGATTTGTAACGATCAAGTAGATGAAACTTAAATAATTATGTTACATGTATGTATTTATGTAAGTAACGATGAGAATGTAAGATGAATGAGTGTGTTTATAGATTTTTAATTATTTATAGGAAGATATTTCTGTCGTGTATTTTTTTTAATTTTTGACCTTATTCTTACAAGGTTTTTGTGATATTTGTTAAAACCAATGAAAGACGTTATTGTAAGATAATCTTTAGGAAATGGTCAAATATTGTTTTAATGATGTTTTATCTAAATTCTCTGCGATATAAATTATTATTATTTTTTCATCATAACTTATGTAGTTAAGATTTTTATACCTGCTATAATATTTTAGTTAAATAATTACTTGATATTTTTTAACAATTTAGATATAAACCAAGAAATTCTTCCTGTAAATGGTTAAATGTTACAATTCCATGTTGTACATAATTTTAACTACTTTTGTTTGATAGTTATTACAATGTTTATTACGCATTATTATTTAATATTTGAGAAAAATATAATCACCATTGCATTTTATTACTTGTGTTTTATTTATCTATTGTCATTTATTATACTGCTCAAAGATTTTTTTTTATAATGGTTTGCTTGCGTTTGACCACTATCTCACCTGATGGTAAGCGATGATGTGGCCGACGATGTAACACGCTTGCCTAGAAGCAATCTATTCAGTCTTGCCATAAGACACAAAGTATATATGTATATAAGTCAATCTACATACAAAGCGCGCTCGAGCAACGCACACAAAGACCGCTAACAGACACGATGTCTCGGTCGCGTCTCAGATCACATGTCGAACAATTCCGGCTCAAACGCTCATTAGTGTGCGTCCACCGAGCGTAGGTATAAAAAGTGAAGAACATACATGAGATTGTCTTCTGTACCTATCTATTTTGTGCTTAAGACCCATAAGTTTTAGAAGTATACTGGAAATATCGTTTTCTACCTGGAAACCGATACAAATAAACTACACACAGAACAGATTTGCACATGACACAAACGGCACAGATTTGCACATGCAAAGCAAGTCGACATAGCTCCTCAGACGTTACGTCTCGAATAACATCGGGATGTCTTAAACCGACTGCGATCACTCCGATCAACAAGCGCTACCCGTTGGCTGGTCTTAAACTTCTGAAGTTACGGATTTGAGCGTAGCCATATTGTCGCTAGATGGCGCTGGGCTCAATGGGCCTTCAGTTTTTGAGTGGTTTTCTATGTAGATCGCAACTTAATTCTTTCATTTTAAGGAGTTTTGGCAAACAAATAAAAGAAATTTTAACATTTTTTGTCAACAGCAAATTCAGGCATTTATTACATAAACAATAATTCATAACAAATATTATTTTGTGCAAACAAATAAAACGCATATTTATAAATATGGAACGAAAGCACATAATTCACTGGTTTCTATAAGGAATGTTTACAAAAATATATTGCACTGATCAATTCTATAATTTACATAACGAATATTATAATTGGGTTGTAGGCCTACTCCTTCGTGATACTCTCTCACTGCTAATTTTTGAATTCAGAAAACTTTAATGCTTCCACAGGTTTTCAGGAAAAAAACTAAAATCAAATTCTAATTCGAATAGAGTCTGTCTAATAAGTTAAACGACTTGGGTAATTATTAGGAATTAATGAAATCTGATGTAGTCAACACGGGTTCAATAATCAAGGTTGATTAAGAGATAGAGATCATTGTTTACTAACCTAACTAAGAACCTTATGAAAAGTATCGAATATAAGTATTTTTTAAATGATTAATTATTATAGAAAATTCCCAAGTCGGTTGACTTATTAGACAGACTATAGTATCCGGTTCGGAGCAACTTTTTACCCCACGATGTCTTACATTTTTTAGAAAATTAACCTGTCAATCGTGATAATGACAGACACAATTGAAAGACAATAGGTGCGCGAACGCCGGCGTTCGCTTGGGGTTTAATGAATTAAAGAAGAACAGGCAAAAAAAACCCAGACCCGACAGAAAAGTAACATACCTCAGTTTTTTTTGTTTTTATTTATACTAGTACTACTACTACTATTAGATAACTAAAAAGTTCATTGATCACCGTTACGATAACAGGTATTCGTATTTTTACTTCCTATACGAACATTTTTTTTTTTTTAATACATCCAATAACTACTTACTTTTCTACGTCATTTAGTTACATATATTTACGAATTGTGTAGATAAGTAGGCATTTTGTACTTTTTTAGTGTAAAGCCTGAACAAAAACATAAGGCAATATTTTGGTGTTAGCCATTGATTTCGAATATAAAAACTATATAATATGATTATAAATAATAACAAAAAAACTGAGATATGTCACTTTTCTGTCGGGTCTGGGTTTTTTTTATATGGGACGTGACCGTTCTTCTTTATGTATAGAAGTCGCAAGCTAAAAAAAATTTTAAGTACACGTAACATTTCAACATACCTACCCTGAGCCTCACAGGATTAATGAACAATCCCTTATGTTATTTACTAATCCGATAGTTAGGTAACATTTTGTATCTTATTCAGAGTAGACCAACAATACCTTTCAGACTAGAATTAATAATGACAAGTCGAACACACACAGGATAATATACACATCGGCATCGTTAACTTTTCATAATATCATTACAATAATTAATTATCTAAGAGTGTAAAACAAGAAATCAAATAAGTTTGGTCACAAACTCATTATTCACATACAAATGGAAAGTATTTCTTTTTACCGACAATCGATCAGAGAGCCTAGTCACAGTTATTTTTTTACTAACGCGATCTAAGTCGTTCAGGGCTCTGATTCCCGCTCCAAGCTCTTAACCAATCAGAGAGCCATACGCGGTACCTATACGTTTTGATCGCGTTGACGAAAAAACAATTATAATATAGCGCACAGTATACCTATAAGTGTGACGGAGGTTTATTTTGTAGTTTCACGCAAATAAAAAAAAAAAGTTAAATATTACTACTAGTTGAAAACCCTTGAATTTTAGTTTTAAGTTTATTATATTACTAGTAAACTTAAAATAAAAGAAAATTGAGAACCAATTATTTAAAGCGTAAATATGATACTTATTTGTAACATTACTTTTACGAGGGGACAAGGACTTTTTATTTTCTATTATTAATGATAGGCTCACGTTTGACCACAACATTACCTGATGTTAGACGGGGATGTGGTCGACAAAGGAATACGCTGTAGCTATCACAGAACTCACTGGCAAGAAATTTTCATTCCTTGGATTTACGCAAAACGATTGTCGGTAAAAAATAAAATCGTCACTGTGGTGTATTGGCTGTGAGGGTAGTCTACACAAAAAGTGGACAAAGATATGTCATGTGTGTGTGTTGTGTAGATGTTGTCGTTCACCATGTAATATTGCCAGACTAACAAAATATAGATAAATATTATACCACCGTTAGCAAATCAGCATTACTTCTTCGACTGACCGACATTTTGACAGTTCAGACGTGCCTGCAAATCTTTTATTTGAATGACATTATTTTTTATTTTTTCGTTTCTGATTTCGTAATAATTAACGTTTAACTGGTCCATGATTTTACAGGTAACTTGAGAAACATGCTAACTTGTTTACTTAATTTTATCCATCTTTATTTTCTTCGTTTTCTTTATTGTTATAAAAAATGTGTACTCACTTTTGTCCTCGTCGCCACATGTATTGTATTGCGTTTAGGAACGATTTACGGCGCACTAACAATGTGACACACATATATTCGCACCACACAACTGCTCCAGTCAACCGCTGGATGGCCACTGACCCGTGTGAAATACATTACGTCACATTGTAATAAGACTACCCTCACAGCCAACATACCACAGTCCCAATATACATGAGTACATACGAAGTGTAGGTACGTTGTACACGGCAAGAGCACAAAATAGGTAGGTACAGAAGTCAATCTACATACAAAGAGCGCTCGAGCAACGCACACATAGATACCGCTCACGGACACAATATCTCGGAGCGTCTCGGACCACTCGTCGAACAGTTCCGGCTCAAACGCTCATTAGTGTGCGTCCACCGAGCGTAGGTATAAAAACTGAAGTACATACATGAGATTGTCTTCTGTACCTATCTATTTTGTGACAAGAAGCAGTGCAGATAAAATCCTTGAACAATCTACATTGACAAAATGAAGTGAATAAAAAAAGACATCAGGATCAAACTGGAAAAATAATACAATCATAAGGCCTAAAGGTTGAAATTGTAAGAAGAATATTTAACAAAAATTCTTTACATTTTGTGTAACTATTGTAAACCGCGCTAAATAGCTTACATTTCACAATGCTTGGTTCTGTATTGGCCTAAATGACTAACTTATAATTTAGGCACAAGTAAGGCGTGAGACTACTTTTATAAGAAATTGATAACGATTTGTATGTTGTGCTAAGAACATTAAATAGAAGAATATCTACAATTCAACACAGAAAATAGAAAAAAATATAAAATGAATTTGCTGATTAGATAATTATTATCATACTAATTAATAAATAAAGAGCATGTATTTATAATTTAATATTTCGTTAAGTCCTTACCTGCGTAATTGCTCATCTATCTAATTATATTTACACTATAGTTCCCAATAGACGCTGTCCTACCCGAAAGCTGGATTTTCGCCAAAGAAAACCCGATTGCAGCGCCACCTACCGGGTTCAATTGTATTTTCAAACCATCTAAGTACCCACTCAAATATACACACTAAATTTGATTCAAATCGGAGGAGTCGAGTGACAAACACAGGTATAGAAGAATAATATACATACTAGCTTCTGCCAGTGGCTTCGCCCGCGTCAAAGTATGTCACTCCATGCAAACTTTGGTCCCCCGTTTTATCCGCATCCCCTATAGGGGTTGAATTTTGGAAAATTCTTATTCTTTGTATACATCTTACCAAGGACCTTCTGTGCAAAATTTCAACGTTTTTAAAATCATTAAGGTGGGTCTACTAAGCTAATCGTGTAGTGAGAACAGACTATATAGGAGCCGAGCACCAGCAACACTATACGAATTTGAGCTCGGCTAGTGCTTCGTTCGTGCTCGTCTCCTCTAGTGTAGACCCATCTGTAGATTTGAGACTGTGCGTTGATGATTTTGCATTTTATACATGTGGCCCGATCATAGAAATTGACCACTACTTGATATGGCCAACTAAAACTGGCCAGATCGTTTAAACGTTAACATTGACCACATGCCGATCCTCATTTGGCCATATCATTGATGTAAGATTTCTATGACAATGAAGTCTAAAGAAAGTAATGCGAACGAGGATTGACATGTCATCAAAGTTTAAAATGATCTGGCCAGTATTACATGGCCATATCACTAAATGATCTATTTCTATGATCTGATTACGACATATTATACAGATTAAAGATAATATACTAAACAAAGTCGCTTTCCAGGTCTGTCTGTTTATCTGCTAACTCCTCCTAAACGACTTAACGGATTTTGATGCAGTTCTCACTGATAGAAAGAGCAAATAACAATCAAAGGGTTATGTATAATTCGCACTCATGCGTAGCCGGAGGATCACTAATTGAATTATATTATAAGCTACTCAATGAATTAACTTCGTATAAGACTTCTACAAACAGAAAAGTTGGAAAACTTAATAAAAAAAGTACATAATTATTCGATATTAAAAATCTAAAGCCTTTATATTAGTTATTAGCAATTGACTGATCTTATAAAATATACGAAAATAAATTATTAATAAAAAAAAAATAGTTCAACTGAAATAGCAAACTTAGGCTTGAAATGCATAAATTCCCTCTTTGTACTATATCTAATATTAATATAAATAACGTTAATACTTCAGCGACGTGTTACACAGCATATTATGTATATTATATGACTTTCAAGCTAGCATACTCGCTGCGATTCGTCAGCATAACTTTGCATTATGTTTAATCCTGATTATGTGTGGGATGAACGATTTAGACATAATGAAAAAGAATAATAATGACATTAGTTTAAACCTGATTACCAGATTCTTAATTCAAAATTTTCCAAGGAGAATTTAAAATCAGAATTAGTTAGTCATCATAAAAACTAAGCATAATACACCACTATTTTTTAATCAATACAAAAAATGGAGCTCTATCCTTACCCATTACTGATAATTTTTGTGTAGTCAAAAGAAAGAAAAAAATCTTAAAATTGTTCATGACAATTTGTCATAACTGATAAATTCATAACGCCTGTAAAAGATTACCATGAATTTAGTTACATTTTGGAATATAAAAAAATGCTAATAACTTTGCTGTTTATGAATATTATTTAATGAGACTTTACCTAAATAATAACAAGATCTTTTCAAATAAGTATTTGTACTAATAAAAAATTAGTGGTGTATATGACTTGCAAGTTTTATTAATAAAGTTGATTATTACACAGTTTCAAATGAATTAGTTGGCGAATAGAACCAGTCTGGTTCATTTCTTTTTTGAAAATGCGTTTAGGGACAAATGCACGAGAAACACATAGGTAATTATTTCATGCCACATTGATCCAAATACCCTTATGTACCACCTCCCTAAAGAAGTGATCATCTCGTTGTATTTTAATCTATGTCTGGTTCTATCTTCTTTAAGAGTAATGTGATTGTACTCTATTGAATCTTGATTTCTATGTTGACACTACACTGGCGATATTTGTATAAATATACAGTGAAACTTGGCTAAGTGGGACCTGGATAAGTGAGAAACCTCCATAACTGGAACTCATGCTGAGGTCCCAACACGTCGGCACTGAATTACCTCTGTTAGTGGGACGAGGTAAGCCTCTATATCTGGGATTTGTTCTTTCGATTTATCATCATAGTTACCTCTATAACTGAGACAGCGAGTAAATTTTATATGCATAAACCTCTGTAACTGAGATAACATTGTTTGTTTACTCATTCTTATTCTACCCACAAATTCCACACGTAATTCCAAGTACGGAACCCTCTGTAAATGAGACAGATATTTATTTATACCTGTATATCTGAGACACTGGATAAGTGGAATACCTCTATAAGTGAAACGACATTGCAGGTCCGTTGATGTCTCACTTAACCAGGTTTCACTGT
Source organism: Mythimna albipuncta (assembly GCA_929112965.1). Classification (NCBI taxonomy): domain Eukaryota; kingdom Metazoa; phylum Arthropoda; class Insecta; order Lepidoptera; family Noctuidae; genus Mythimna; species Mythimna albipuncta. Next base: position 15,910,722 of record OV815979.1, on the reverse strand, counting down.
ATTATGTTTGAGTATTTCACCAAATATTGTATTAAATATTTAGCATATTCCAAATATGCACTGGCAACAATCAGTTATAACATTTAAGTCCAGTTTCTAGAACAAAAATCTTCAACAGCTAATCGTTGCTGTCAAATACCATTCATCCCATCACTATCAGAGCTACACAAACATAATGTTCGACGATCTATCCCGCGACACACGCGCAGCATCTTATCTGTGCATGTGTAACGTGTGTTGGTACTTGACGAACGCTATGGCGGCCAGCTCCTTGCAGAATTCCTCCAGGACTATCAGACTTTCTACTAACTGGTTGTGGTCGGCACTGGAAAGTAAGAAGAAGCATAAAACATTACTTTTTCCTTTTAGAATTGTCGAACGCAAGGAATAAGTTACAACTGACAACGTATGAATGAATTTCATGTCGGTCTATTTATGAGAACTGATGAACGAACACGAATTGTTGTTTTTTTTTTCTATACAATTTATTTTTCAATACACTTACTCAAAAACCCATTCTTATACTACCACTTTCAGTTACGCAATTGACTGTCTTTTCCACTAGTGCGGAACAGTTCGCGTGATCGCCCCTACGACCGCCACGAGTCACAAGTCAACCCACGTTTATTTATATTTTCGTAAATGTATTGAAAAACGTAGTTTGATACATGTGGAAACTTGTCCCTGCAACCCTCGGCTCCATATTAACTTACATCAAAATTTACATGTACAAAGTGACCGAGACTGTAATTATTCCTAATCTAAAACAACTTAATTAAATTGTAAGTATTAGATTTTAAATTGTGTGTAATTTAATTTATTTGTGATATACTTCCATTGTAATTGGAAAACTGTTTGTGATGATAGTTCCCAAAAATAAGTAGTAGTAGTTTATATTGTTATTGGTTTGTTTTTTACTTTTATGTTTGTTTGTCTATCTCGAGGCGGCCGGCGTCGCACAGATTAATAATATATTATTTACGCTTGTTTTAATAGACAACCTAGACAATAAAGTTTTCTATGGTTCAAATCTGTTAGGCCTGGTCTACACTTGACGTTAAGGCAACTAATTTTTATTTTGTTTTTCTTTTACTGATTTTTATTTTGTATTTATTTGTGTGTCTATACGGGCAGAATAAACATGTTTTCTTTCTTTCTTTACTGTTACTTGAAATAAATAAATTCGAATCTGATTATAGCATCGGGTTTACAGATTCGGAAATTGCAAATTGCCATGCAAAGATAACTTTTCCCGGACTGTTTTTCACCAGCCTTATGGCAGGCATTTTTTTTTTTCCATTAGTAGAAATATAAAACATGGATAGCATACTTACTTCTCATCATAAGTGGGATCCTCACTCATGAGCCAAAGCCTCGTATTCTCAATGATCTTCTTAAAGTTCCTTAACCTCGGTATCTCCATGGTCAACCGCCTCGCTACGTCCTGAAGCGTCTTGAACAACGTCGGGGTTTTCTTCGCCGTCGGCAGCATCGGGTTAAGCAAATACTCGTGCAAATTTGGATGGGGGAGCAACGCTAACTGAGATATGATTGATGTCAAGTGTAGGTTCACTTGATATGGCTGATTAGGCATATTGGCAAGAAGTTTGAATATCATTTTGAAAAATGGTCCTTCATCGAATTCTTCTTCTGACGTTTGCGATGTTAGGTCTCGACTTCTTAGTACCAATTTTTGTGAGAAGTGTTTAGGGTCATGTTTTATTAAGAGGTCGGGTTTGTGAGGTTCGAAGGCGTCGTCGAGGTGTATGTCGGCTTCTGGGCGACTGTCGTAGCTATGTGTGGAGCTGGCAGTGGTGTCCACCCAGTTGTATTCGGAGGGCCAGTGGAAGGTTGACGTCGCGTCTAGCCAATACTGGAACGATTATAGCATAGGGGTGTTGGTATGTTTGTAAAGATAAAAAACCACTAGCAGCTGTGATATTCTCTAAGAAAACAACTATGAGCGCAGCGCTGGTCGCAGCGACGAAATCCTAATAGGTACCGTAAAACGGCGTGAATAGAAACACTGGGGTGAATAGTAACAAAATTTTGGTTTGGTTTTTCACTTTGATACCATATTATCGGCTTCTAAAAAAGCATCGACTTTTAAGGATAACAATGCATTACTAAACAGATATAGTTAAATGCTGCAAAAAATATTCAAATATCGTCAAAATACCCTTTGAAGTATTGTTTCTATTCACTCCATTTGACTGTACATTGATTTAAACAATCCAATGTCCAAGGTACCTATTTGGATTTCGTCGCTGAGCGGCCAGCGCTGCGCTCGAGGCTGTTTTTCTAGAGAATAGCACTCCAGTACAGAATAGCTTTTCTACGATTTATAACATACTGCAGTCACTGGTCCAACAGTGAAATCAAGTAAAAAATATCTTACGAAGACCTATTATTTGAGCATTTTTGGGAATACACAGAACTGTATTGAGTCAGTTACTAGTTGATTTTGTATACAGACTTTGCTTAACATGTTAGAATAGTTACGGGTCATAAATTATGCCATATATCACGGGGAGGTTCGACAAAGTATAACAAACTGTCAAGTATTATTCAAGGACATGGTCAACTTGCGTAGGTACCAAGCTACGTCCAAATCCTTTCAGCCATTTGTGCGAAAGAAGTAATAAACATACATACAAACTTTCACATTTATAATATTAGTATAGCAAATAGGCATAATCAGCCTTATAATTTTCCCACTGTTGTGACTTAGGCCTCCTCCCTAAGAGAGAATGGGTCGTAACACGGGCCCAATGCGGGTTGGATGTCACATATCTCCTAATTTTTGGTTCTAGGACATACTGGTTTTCGATGACCGTTTTGAGAGCAGTGGTGATGTAATAAATCACACGAAGTAATACGTCTGGCTGGGTTTGAACCTGCGACCAACAACTCGTGAAAGCCATTACCATTACCACTGGGCCGCCACTCTTCTGATATATTACTATGATTAACTTTTTCACGTCGGACAAATTCGACAAACATGGCGACATAAACACGTGAGCGTTTATTTCGCCAAGGTTTCGCATATCCACGACCGAATCCATCCTCCATCTCGTCAGCTTTTCTGTTAGCTACGGGGATTGAAGAGCTAAACGAGATGGAGTACTGTGACGACCACGAAGGTCACATATTAATAGAAGTAGAAACTTCATTGTGATGGACCTTTTAAGGCTTATGGTATGAAGAAGATAGATTAGGATATGACAGAGAATGTCAACAAGAAAAATATGAATTTAATTTTATATTATAATAAGATAAAGGCTTGAACGAATATAATTACTAAAATCAAAGCTCAAAGCCTTTCATTGGCGTCTCCCCACGTCACAGTACCCAGTCGCAAATTCGCCAAGGTCGTGTCCTGGCGAATAGGACATAAAAACACTTGTTGGACCAATCCGACGCAAGCTGTTAAAGGGTTAAGTAATGTATCTTGCTTTTCTACAATTCTATAGTAGTAAATATACTTTTTCTAAGGAGGTCGTGGGTTCGATTCCCACCCAAGACAAAGGTTTGTGTTTATTCATTTGTTCTGTATCTGGATGTAATTTATCTATAATATGTATTTATTTAAAAATAGTATGTTTATCAGTTGTCTAGCACTCATAACACAAGCTCTATTAGCTTGGGACTAGACGGCGTTGTGTGATAGTTGTGGAAAATTATTGTTATTTACCTGGTACCGCCTATGCGCATCGTGTATATAATGCTCGTAGTCGGCGCCCACAGGGTCGGACAGTATCGCCCTCGGCAACAGCAGCAGAAAACTGCAACGAAGGGGGACAATGAAACACACGCTTGCTTCCAACGCATTTAATCTCATATATACAGATATGTATAACACTCGAAAAGCATACAAAATCACAGATCTTATCCCTCTATTAGATGTTTTTGTTTATCACAAATCATAGTTACGTCTTTATTAATAAATCAATCTTAGAATTGCTTTTGTATAGGCCTCATCTAGTTTAAACTGACGAAAAAATTGATGTGGGTCATCATTCCACCTTCCATCCTGCATGATGCGCCCTGTTATCTGTTTATGTAGGGATCTAATGACAGTAACAGTGGACGACATTGACGTAGTCGAATACTGGGCCAGCCAAGTAATTTAATTAGTTTTGTCATCGATACGCAAAGAAGAAGAAGAATTGACGTGTAAAAAAGTTTTTTAACTCTTTAAATTTATTTGCTAAATAAATATCATTTGCACAAATTTAGCAGTTGCTGCCAAGATTAAAACCTAACTAACTAATATCTGAAAATTTAATTTATGAAAAATGAAAGCTCCTAAAATAAAATATGGATGAAGCTTTTACACAAGAGTGATTTATTAATATAGAATTTCAGAATATAAGACCGCAGCCAGAAAGACAAGAGACTCTCACAAGAAAAATAGGAACACAATATAATCAGCAAAGATGCTTATACCTACCTAAAAGATTAAGAAAACAAGTCCCAATTATTTTTCCTAGCTACAGCCCTGAATTCATTTTGTACACGTGCTTATAAAATTTTTGAAAAAATAAACAATATTATATCAAATTAATAAATTCTATAAAAGTTTTCATTTCGACCAGATTCTTAAATTCAGTTCCTTTGGAAGGATTATTTGTGTTTTAATAATTTCAATAATATTCTATTATAATAAAATTATTATACGTATTTTCAATACAGTATTATAAATCAAATATGGCGTAATCATAATAAATATAATATCACCTTTACAAATATTTACAAATGATGCTTTAACTATACTAGCCTGTAATATAGACAATTCGTTTAATTGATGCAAATATTAAAGTGGATATTTGTTTTTTTAATATATTTATATATATTTTATATATGTATTTACTATTTACAGTATGAGCAACCACTTTTTAAGTAAACGGAAGATTTCGCGTATTAATATTTTACAAATGCATTTTTTTAACATGTATCTATATTTTTTTAAATAGTTACACAGTATTTTAACTGATTTATAATACTTAATAACTTTTTTCAGATTAAGTTTTAAACGGAATAAAAAATAAAATAGAAGGAAATTTTAAAATGCTACTTGAAATTGTGATTTTATAACTCATTTAATTTACTTGCTCTTTGAAACGCGAAATGTTCCGTAAATTCGATTTTACTTTACAAATTACCATATGAATTAATCTTCACATTTTACACTATGAACAACTAAAAGAACTTAAAATAAATGAGATTATGGCAATTGTGTTTGTACACGAGATGATTATGACGGCCGTACGATGTATCATATCTAATTTCTAAATTAAATTTAGTACCCCAAACCTTTGCACAGTGGCTAAGTTGTAAGCGAAAATTATAGTTTTCTTTTAGTAACACTTTTTTTTAGGTGGGAAATTATTCAATTACTTCTCCTGCTCTTGGGCGGAGCGCGAGGGCGTGTCAGACTTATACTGACTAAAACTCACTCGTTTTCCTTTGTCTTGCGGCCCCGAGTTTTCCATTCAGACGCGAACCCGGCTTCAGTAAAACTAAAGCTAAGACAAAAAAAATAGCTGCCTACAAAACTGAGCGACTGAAGGAATTTTGAATGCCTACTGCAAGTTCGTATTACATTAACGCGTTCAGCGCTCCGATTGGCCCGCTCCAAGCTCCTAACCAATCAGAGAGCGAAACACGGTAAACGACCGCGTTGACAAAAATACAACTAGCACTCAGCGCATGGGTGAATTTTAGTCAGTAATAGTGTAACATCCCTCTCGACCCTCTTAAAGAGAGAGAAGATGTTTGATAATTTCCTACCACAAAAGACAGTCTGTTAATACAGGTTGTCTTTGACATGGATGCACAAACGAATACCATGGATCCAGTATATGATCAGAATCATGTACCCCCAGTGGCAGAATTCGTCAAATTCAATTATTTTTGTTATTTACTAAAATACAATCATGATTGCTTAGAGTAACGATTTCACAGTATAAATTTAAAAAATCTGCAATTTTTTAAGCCGACGAAAAATCCACCATTGGTGGTCCAGAATTATGTACTGCCCCCCTAGCCAAGTTACAACCGTTCCGCTTGCGTCGAACGCTTCGAGTTGATCTTGCCGCCAATTCTTTTGTTCTGACCACGTGACTGAGCGTTAAGACGACGTCATTCCCGTACATTTGAAGTTTTCTACTAGCGCTAACTATTGCAGATTAGTAACTTGGCTAGGGGTATTGGATCCCTGGTATTTTTCTGTGCATCGATGTCAATCACACCCTTTATAACCTAAAGTTTCAGCGAACGATAAACAATAAATTGACGTTAAGTTCAGTCAGCGCTCAACAAAATTATTAGAGCTGTTAATTTAGTGTTTTGTGCTTTAGTCCTATTCTAGCCAAAAATTTAGATATTTCTTTTTCTAAAAGGGATATACGTAATACTTTAATTCAAATCAATATCTCATACGTTGCTGATTAAATGGCACTTACAAGTTACTGGGTTAAATTACGAATTCTCTGCCTATCCCTTTGGGAAATAATGGCGTAATGTTACATCATGTTAGGTTTAGCTTGCAATCTAAACTATCAATATTAAATTAGTATATAATATAAACTAATATTAAAATGAAAGCTACGAGCTCGAGCAATCTTCTCGCTAGATGGCGTTAAACTCAACATTTTGTTTGTTTTTAATGTATAGGAGCATTGATAAGACAAAGAATCTCTAGCCCTTTTCGTCGCCACGAAGGCGACTAGCGGCCAAGCTGAACGCATCCCAGAGGTCATGGTCATCCGGATGGTGCGGCGATACCGAACGAAGCGGCGAGCCCAGGTGTCAAGGTTGCGTGGGGTGTGCTCTCCTTAGGCGGAGCACCGCCGTGTCTTAGTGGGGGCGAGCGATCGGTGGAGAGGGAATGGGATGCGGTCACATCCTTCTGCGACACAGTAATGCTAGCGAAGAAGGCAGCCGCAAGAGTGAGGAAACGCCACACAACATCCTCAAGCCCCAGCCGCCGCGACAGAAAACGCCCCGGGCGTTGGAAATTGCAGACTGATCTCCGGCCAACGCAGGCGCAAGCTTGCGGACGACAAATAATGGGTAGCTCGCCGTCCATTCGTCCTTTACGGAGTCCTGAGCCCGAGTCGTCGACGGCACGTAGTGTTCCACGTGTGCCTTGCCAGACATGTCAGCAAAACCCTTGTGATCTAGAAGGGTCGATGCCTGCTAGGACCATGGGGGAAAAGCATGAAAGGGATACTCGAGGTCAAAAGGCGTAAATGGCAACTGAGGGAACATAGGTGTGGTTTTAGTTGGTAAAAATCTGGGACGATACAGCGAGATAAGTAATTAGACGATTTCCCACCTCAAAAAAAAAAGCGCCGTCTAGCGAGAACATGGCCACGCTCGTGCCCGTAGCTTTCACAATAAAATAAATAATATTAATCGTTATTTATAATGACACTGGCAGTGTTGTCGGTGGGTATGAGTGATTCCTTATTCATATTATCTTCGACGATCTTTTTGAGACGCAATAGTCGGCTAGAAATTTAAGCTCTGGTTAAAATCGTTGCGGAAAGCCTTTTGCAAATTAATTTGATTTTAATAACAGTGTTCATAAAGCTGTTTATTCGTTGCAAAGCATAACCAGCCACCGGTAGCTATACTGTTTTATGTTTTTAATTTTGGAGTAATATCAAAGCACTTGTAATGTTGTCTGTCAAAATTTGTATGATATATTTTTTTCACTGCAAAACTTTATCGTTTTAAAACTGTGTAGTTAGTAGAGTACTTGGCTCAATTTGTTATTATTTGTATCAAAAATCACAAACAGAAAGATTTCTTCGAAACCAATTAATATTAATTAAATATAATTAAAAGTTCGAAAGTTTTCAAATCTGGCGGAAGGGGAAACTGTCAAATAATAAAAAAAGAATGAACACAATGATATGTGATGTCACCGCCATTAGGTTACGTGTGCACAAAAAAAAAAGAAAAAAAAAGATAGCGAGATATCCCACCACGCCCCACGCCCCCACTCTTCTTCATACCAATATTTGAAATGCAAATTACTACTTCATTTGATAACTAATTTTAATACTGTTTCCAGAAAAACATTTCTTTTGTTATTTATATTTAGTATAACATACAGGGTGTAAGGGCAGCCCTCCACAAACTTTAAGGGCTTCAAAAAATCAGCCTTGCCATACAAAATGATAAACTTGATTGGAAAATTTGTATAGCGAGGCCGATATTTTTTTTCGTTTCCTGAAAAAAAAAATTGTGGAAGGTTGTTCAGTTTCGTCTACTGAGCAAACCCTTTAAGTTTATGGAGGGCTGTCCCTTACACCTTTTATAGTCCAAAAAATACACACAGGCAAAAACACAGTTATCAAATCGTAACAGTATCGGATCAAAATGTATTATAAACCATTATTGTCTTGTTCTTTTCCCTATTTATAATTGCAATATCGTATAACTGCTTATCATCAGGTGGGGTCGCAGTCAAGCAGTTTATATCTTTAACAAAAATATTTGGGGTTGTAACATCGGCTTCTCTTTCCATACTTCTCTGTTCAGCCTCATCTCTCTTTTATCAACCATATCATCTTTCACACAGTAAACTTATCGTTTTTTACTCTTCTGTTATTTACATACCTAACATTTATTTTTCTGTATATAAATGAACTGGTTATAATGTATTATTTATGAACACTGTCATTGATCTGGTTCCGGGATTTCAACGTTACTTTAAAATCTTAAATTTTTATGATCCTACTTATTTGTGGCCTCATGCCTCCGATGGTCTCATGGTCGTTAGCGTGACTGTGTCGTCTGTCTAGGGTTTGATTCTCAGGTCAGACAAAACCTGGTATTGAGTTTTTGCAGGGAATCGACTCCATAGTTACCAGGAATTTGCAGGTTGGTGGTGTGATAACACATAAAGCCGTTAGGCCTGCGTCTGATCTCTCCCCGGTTATATCAGATTGCCGTCCTATAGGACTATGAGAGTGTAGGAACAGAGAGTGCACCTGTGTTTACGCACATGCTTGAACACTAATAATCAATAATGTTTGCCCCGTAGTTTTTTGTATATGTGGTGTACAATAAAGAATATATAATAATAATAATAATAATCCTGCGTAGTTGCCTAATCTCCGTTGAGACTGCGCAGGTATCACCCTGATCGAAATTCGGTCCGATGAATTATTTATATTCATAAAGAGTAAAAGGACCCAACTATGGGTTAAGCTCGCCTATGCCTACCGGGGCCAGGGTTAGTTTCGAGAGGTAGCTCAGTCCCGGTATGAAGGCACGAAGAAACGGGGGTGTTTTTAGTCAGTAAAAGTCTGTCACTATCTCCCGCTCCGCCCAAGAGCGGGGGATGTCATTGGATGATTTTTCACACAGAAAAAGACGTGTGGCACTCGGGGACTGCCGCGGTAAAGCTATTGCATAGCATTTTTATCAACTTATGCAATTATAATTATTTATTTATGCAGTATTTTTTTTCCTTTTTTTTTTTCTTTGATATTAATTGAAGTTACACTTTCACACATTGAATTGAATTTTGATTGATTGTTCACTCATTTGTTTTCTTATCAGTCACCACGCTCAAAAAACAAATGAGTGGGGGGTGTTAGGTTATTTTCGTTACGGAATTTCTGGATTCGGTCTCCATGTTCAAGGCCCGCGATAGAAGCTATGCAATAGCTTAAAAAACCTCGCCTGTGTACATCAACTGTTCTATTTTTTTCTTTTGACTGTAACTTGTCTACAATAAAGAATATAAGAAGGACGAACTTGCATAAAAGACCAAAGTACCAAAGAAGAAAGATACACACATACAAATTCCAACAGACAAGTAAATAAACTGGAAGTGTCACATGGATGCGGCGTACTGACCTGTTGATGACTCTGTGTATGTTCTCGGATCCTTCGTCGTGCTGTTTGGGGTCCAGCCCTTCGTGCGACAGTATGTCCGTGATCTGTTCGTTCACGTGGTCTTCGTGTTGGAGCTGCTTCATCGCCTCTCTGTGGAAATGATAATGAATTCAGTTCTCTAATTGGCCTCGGTATCTTGGGTTTCTTTTTCAAAGAAAATATTGCCCCACATTAAGACTTACTCTTGTATTGTGGGCTGATACCCGGGACATTTATTTTTTGGCCATGTAAATATTTCTTTCGTGTGGGAATCGAAGCTACAAAATGCAGCACAGCAGCCAATCGCTTCACCGCTGTGCCAACCGTGTGGAGGTTATGAGACAATCTTGTTTTTACCTTAATTAGAGACACAATTAAAAAGTTATTGTGTCCCGCGTGAATCCGCGTTCCGGCTATACAATGGGTCAAATTAGTAGTTTTAAAGAAAAAATAATGTTCATAAAAATCACATTACGAACTTAAAAATTAATAGAGCCCAACAACGGACGATCTTATTGCTGAAAGATAACGAAAACTAGAAAAATTAAAAAAAAAAATACAAAATATAACCTCGGTTACTATTCATAGATTATAAAACGAAAAGTTCCACCGCATATGCCTGTATGATTGCAATGAACTCGAAAATTACTGAACAAAACTTCATGCAGTTTTCACTAAAATCAAACATGAAAAGCATTTATTTCAAACAGACAATTTGCAAGCACTTTTGATTAGTCATATGTTGGTCAGTCCAAAGTATAATACATAGAGAAAAGCTAAGAAATAATCAAAAATTTCTATCACCAACAAAGCTGGAGGCAGGTCGCTAGCTGGTTGGAGCTGGTGGTCTATCTCTCTTGCCTGAGCCACACACATCGCGACAACATTCGGGCGATAAACTTTGTCTTGGCGTCTACGGTGAAGCTTGGCGGCCACATAATGCGCGATGTATTTTTTTTCACGATTAATCGCGAACGAAAAAGACAATCAATCAATCAAAAATTCATTATGAAAAATTATTTAATCAAAATTCGATAACATCGCCTCAGACTCGTAATTCGCAATAAATTCTAAAATTTTATCGTTACTTCAATCCATGTTTCGCTTCAGCTATATTATGCACTGCAGTCTAACTTAACACGTCCGCTACGCACGATGGCTGGCGGCCGACTAAAGTGTAGCCGCGCAAGCGAAGTTCATCGCGATAAAACTCTTTGATCCGCGAGAATTTACCGACAGCGAAGCGAAGTCCTCGCAGCTACGTACGAAGCACCGAAATATACGCGAATACTTGGCTTGGCGAATTTTCGGGTTATAGCGATGTGTGCGGCCTAGGCATCTCTGACATATAACTGCTTGTTATGTTCACCTGTTGTACTCGCGCTCCCGGCCGAGCGAGAGGTCGTTGAGCCTGTCTCGCTCGTCGTCGTCCATGAGCGGCTGCGGCGCGAAGTACCCGCGTGACGTCACGCGTGCCAGCACCACGCGGTGTATACTGTGTTCGGTGCCTTTTTCTATTATTGTCTGTGGAATTAAATTATTTATTATTATTATTACAGTTAGCCCATATTGGCCCACTGCTGGGCGAAGGCCTCCCTCCACTCCATTAAAATATTTACGTGAGAATAATTATTGTAATGACCTAATCTAAACCCCAAGGGCAGCTGTACCATCCCCGCGACCATCACCCTAGGTTTTACCCCATGTGTTGTGTTTTAATTAATAACTTTTGTAAGATGCCAACTGACCTCAAAGAAGCGGAGTGTCTCGAGCGTGAGTTCATAGTTGTCCGTGAGACAGTTGTTGATGAGTGTGTGTAGCAGCGGCCACTCACTCACCTCGCCGTCTCCCACCAACCAGTTTGAGAACTCTGTAAACAAAGACGCGGTTGAAACCGCGGGGGAGAGTTAGTGACGATATGAATATAATCCAATCAATATTATGAACAGTGGGTAAAATACAGTACCAAAATGATAGGAACTAGTGTGGTTGGGAACAAGAAATGATGACGTTATATAGTTTGCCAAATCAAATGAACTAGTGTAACTCGGCAGAAATCAATGATACTTTATTTATTTTATTTTCAAGCGCGTTTTTTTTTTTATATATGTTTAGGTAAGAGTAATTTCTATAATATTTAAGCGACAATAATGGGAGAAGATAATGGATTATGTAATACAGGTCTCTTCCTAGCTCAGAAATCAGGGCTTCAAGCTTTCGCCATTTTTTTTTAATATTTATTTATCATTTATACAAAGATTACAAGATTACTTAGATTAAATAGCAACCAAAAAACCACTAAGGTTTAAACTTGTGCTATCATGAATCCATCTCAACAACGAAACAAATTGAGTTTTCAATTAATAACAGTTCGTTTTCTTTGTAACATTGGGATAAATAATATCATTACGGGCAAACCTAAGACTGAAAACTTGCTGAAAAAGTTCTTGTAAAAAGAAATCAAACATTTCATACCATTTATTAGGTCTGGCGAATCCACAACCTTGAGACATTTGGCTAGTATGGCGGTGACGATGACGGCGTGGTGGAGATCTGTGATGCCGGTCTCTGCGACCCCTTCGAGGAAGTTCTGACGGAATGTTCGCGACAGGTGGGCTGCTATCGTCGGGTGGCATTCCTGACACAATTAGAAATAAATAGTCAATAAGCTATTTTTAGACTCGGTTTATAAAACGAATTTAATCGCAAAATCAATGTAGAGTAAACCAGGTATACGTGCTCTCATTGGTAACGTGCCCCACAAGCTAAATTAAGACAGGCATTTAAAATTTATTTATTATGAGAAACACCGCGATATACCTTTTAACAAGTTCTTATACAGGTAGGTAATTTTATAAATATTAAATTCTGTGTAAATATGTCAATTAAAGGCGTCCACAGCTTATACAATTAGACAATTTATTAAAAAATATTGTTTTATAAATTGAATGACTATTGGATTCAAATAAGATAAGATTCTGGAAATACATTACTAAATAATCAAAACAAAATATTTATATGAGTAATTAAATTATGAAATTAAAATTGTATTAAATTAAATTGATATGAGCGATAAATTAAAATTAGAATTAAATAATAATAAAAATAAATAATTTTTTTTTTCTTTTGTATAATTTCGTTAAAAAATATTTAAAAATGTAATTTTATATGTAAAAAAAAATTGAATAAAGAGAAAAATAATAAAATAATGACTAGTTTTAAGTAGACTAATTAGGTGCTGACCACAAATCAACTACATTCAAATAATGATTTTCTCAATTCAGTCATGGTGCCGCCGAATAAGTCAACGTCGGAATTAACAGAGATAACCCTATTTAGTGACCATCATTCGGTTTATCGGAGCGGAATTTGGTGCTTATTTGAGCCGATTTGGTTAGTTTATAAGTGACGGCTAAGTAAAATAAATAAACTTGAATTTTTAAATGTTATAGTTCCAACATACTTCAAAATCTCTCTCAAAGGAGAGTTTTGGCCGAAGGGTGTCGTGTATCGACGATTTCGTGGAAGGATACCGACCTCGCAGCGGAACACGACGCCGTCACTTCGTGTGCAATAGTTTATAATTTAATAATGGTATCTTTGTATGTATTAGTTTATTATTTTGTAAGATTATTTTTGTATTTTATCTATGGGCCGTAAGATGCCTGATAATAAAGGATTATTATTATTATAAAATACTAATAGGCAATTAGGCATGCCTTTAGTTCACGTTCAATACTCGTGGAAACCACTAATTTATTACTAAGAAATATGTTTTTAAGCGTGGTATTCGTACATTGTATTGAAGTAAGATTCATTAGAATAACACCTATGTTACTGAAGGCGGATAATTAATAAATATTTAGGATTCTTTACGATTCTGCAAAGCATAACATTTGTGGTATTTTATTGTATGGTAATATAATAATATTCCACAACTATCACACAGCGCTGTTTAGTCCCAAGCTAAGCAGAGCTTGTGTTATGGGTACTAGACAACTGATTAACATACTTGTATATTTCTAAATATATACATATTATAGATAAATTACACCCAGACACAGAAAAATGATCGTGCTCATCACACAAACATTTGTCTTGGGTGGGAATCGAACCCACGACCTCCTCGGTGATTTAATGATCCAATTACACACATTAAAAGACATGAAAAACAAAACGTTACATGCCTTAGGCATTAAGTCCGCCTTTGTACAGTGTTTATGTGCATAAAGTTTTAATAAATAAAATAAATAAATACATGGACGCTTGAAAGGCAAAATGATCCAAGCGATATTGATTAAACTTTACAGGAGAGTGTCCAATAGCTGGGCATGCTGACGACTCTTTGATGCGCGTGGAACACTAGGCGCCGTCAACCAATTCAGGCTGCTAGTCCATGGCCGTGTTTAATGCAAAAGGCAACTGGGTTGGGCTTGCGGACAGTGACGGGCTTGAGAACAGTGATCGGGGTTGCGGACAGTGAGCAATGGGTAGCTCGCTGTCCGACCGTCCGGTAACTGTCCGGACCAAGCCCAAGTCGTCAACGGCGCGCACTGTTCCCGCGCGCCTCAAGGAGTTGTCAGCAACAGCAGGGGCCCAGCTGGTTCGAAGCCTACCGGGGCCAGGGTTAGTTTCGAAAGACAACTCAAGCCCCGGTATGAAGGCTTGAAGGAACGGGGTGGGTTTTTAGTCAGTAAGAGTCTGACACTATCTCCCGCTCCGCCCATAAGCGGGGGTTGTCTATTCTATGCTATCTCACCTTCATTAACGTATCACAGTAGTCTAGCCAAGAGAAGAAGCTCGTCAATTCTTTATATCCGTGGAATTTGCTGTAGGATTTATCTCCGAAATCTTGTGCAACATATCTGAAATGAAACAAAATATTTGTTTTACTATAATGTTTTTGTTTACTTTTCAGTGACTGAGCGAAAGACTGCTGCGCAGCGAGTCGAGTGTTTGATTCATGCACAGAACTAATATTTGTATAGACTACAGGGGCTTTATTTATAACTAGCTGTCCGCCCGCGACTTCGTCCGCGTGTACTTCGGTTATTGCACTCTAAACGTGTTATAAAATCATCTTATTCCTACGGGAAAGTAGGAATAAGATGTTTTTCCGGGATAAAAAGTAGCCTATGTTCTTTTCCATGTCAAAGGCTATATGCATGCCAAATTTCATCCAAATCCGTTCAGCCGTTTTTGCGTAATTAAGTAACAAACAACCAAATATCCACACTTTCACATTTATAATATTAGTTAGGATTTATTTCTTTATTGCATACCTTAGCTTAGTAAAATATCAGTCGTGTAAGCCAGAAAGAGGAATGGAGCTGTTAACTCTATACACCGTTAAATTTTGATCATTTTAATCACGTGGAGGGTTGATCTGGTACATGAAGTACTATCGATAAAATTAAAAAATAAAGTCCCTTTTTTTCTAAAACTCGTATTAATTTGCGCATGTACGTGTAGGTAGTAGTCGGCGTTGCGTACCAATTACTTATAGGTCATTGAACTCGCTCAGCTGACGTTTTCTTAGAGAAATTAATTTCATACATGCTTAAATTAATAACAGTTTAAAAAAGGGACTTTTTAGGGTTCCGTAGCCAAATGGCAAAAAACGGAACCCTTATAGATTCGTCATGTCTGTCTGTCTGTCTGTCTGTCTGTCTGTCTGTCTGTCTGTCTGTCTGTCCGTCCGTATGTCACAGCCACTTTTTTCCGAAACTATAAGAGCTATACTGTTGAAACTTTGTAAGTAGATGTATTCTGTGAACCGCATTAAGATTTTCACACAAAAATAGAAAAAAAGCAATAAATTTTGGGGGTCCCCATACATAGAACTGAAACTCAAAATTTTTTTTTTCATCCAACCCATGCGTGTGGGGTATCTATGGATAGGTCTTCAAAAATGATACTGAGGTTTCTAATATCAATTTATTCTAAACTGAATAGTTTGCGCGAGAGACACTTCCAAAGTGGTAAAATGTGTGTCCCCCCCCCTCTAACTTCTAAGATAAGAGAATGATAAAACTAAAAAAAATATATGATATACATTACTATAAAAACTACCAACGAAAATTGGTTTGAACGAAATCCAGTAAGTAGTTTTTTTTTAATACGTCATAAACCGAAAAAAATACACTATTATTAAAACATCGATCAAAGTTACAACACATAACAAGAACTTGTATATTATGTTACTTGCTGCTACGGAACCCTTCATGGGCGAGTCCGACTCGCACTTGGCCGGTTTTTTTTATTTTATCTTTACAAATCGATAGTGTTTCATGTACCGGATCGACCCTCCACGGGATTATAACGATCGAAATTTAACGGTGTATAATAGGGTGACTGATAATTAAAGACCGATACTTATACACCTTATTGTAATCATGATTACAAAAAACTTTCCCAAATAAACTTTTTTTTATTGTAATAAAAAAATAAACAAAACCTGTGCATGCAACGCACGTGCTTTCCGGGGTGGCTGTTATTATTACCTACGTCACTACTGCACGGCAAAGGGAGCGATGCGGACGGAGAAGGGGGGAACGTGAGACGCTCTACTACTAGTAAGTACATTGCCTTTCCCCGAGCGCGAATTTCTAACAGCTGTTTTGTTAAAAATATTGAGTATAAAAAAAAGTTTCTTTGAGAAAGTTGTTTGTAATCATAAGTACAATCACATTTGTAAGTATCGGTCACTATTTACAGTTGCCATCACGGATCTTGAGCGCGCGGCGTAAGAGTGGGGATCGCTATGCGCATTCCATACATTGGCGAGCCAATCGTCTTCGTTGTTAGATACATGCAGCAACGCAGGGAACGAATTAGGAGTGACGTCTATGACGCGATAACGCAGCGAGCCGATCACTGACATTCTCCGCCCCCGCGTCTCACTTCGCACCACTAAAGAGACCGAATATTTGACTTCTGCGCAACTGCTCAAGATCCGTGATGGCAACTGTACCAGTCACCCTATATAGCTCTATCCCCTTAACAGTTCAGTTTCGGTCGTAAGATCGCATTAGAGCTCGTGGTAGGGACTCAGATAGTTGTTTCAGGTGTGGGTGTTTGTAAACTTATTCTTGATACAAGATAAAGTTATGTATGGGCATTAATGTTTGTGAGATAGATAGAAACTTCATTACTCCATCCAACTCATTGCCATCACAAGGGAAAACACTTTAATGTCAAGAACGTAGTTTTAATGTCAATAAATTATAAATAGTAACTGCAAGTGTAATTGAAGGAAGCCGAGTCGAATGGAGGGAATGACTTTGAATCTGGGAGTACCGAAAGGAACGATTGTCAAAGCATTGTAAAAAATACAATCAGTATAACTAAACGTGTGTATTTGTAAATTAACAGCAACCATAACTTAACCGTGATGGGTTTCCCATTTTTTAGGTCGAGTACCTAAGCACTTCTACGATGTATTCGATATGATACCAGTCAAAAATACAAAGAATCGTGTACAAATCTACTACAAAGCATCGAGTACAAAATATCGAGTACCAAAATATCGACTTTTGTAGTCGAGCATCGAGTTCAAAGTATCAAGTACAAAGTATCAAGTACAAAGTATCGAGTACAAAGTATTGAGTACAAAAGTATCGGTATCGAAAAGAATAATACTCGATACCACAAAATACCGATACTTTTTCGTGTCACTACTAGCATTTGTTTTTTTTTTTTTTTTTGAATTTGTTGAGTGAAAAGAGAATTTTGTCCTTTTCACCTACTTTCTGTAAGTGAAAAGGACAAAATTATCACAAATGAACAAATAAATAAATAAGTATTTAGAAGTGTAAAGCTTAAAATATTTAGAATTTGTTTTTGTTATCATACTTCTTATTGGTTGGCTTAACGTTGATCAAAAAGTTAATACATAAGTTAGTTCCTATCTCCTCCTATGTTTAATGCATGCCATGGCAGCCTTTTATTAAGGCTACACGATATTATGTAACAATGTTGAATCTTTAGCATGTATAATGATGTATGCTTTGTTGGTTGTCCTTAAATAAATAAATTTGGCAGCCAGCTTGTCCACGATAGTCTCGCACGCGGGGCTGCAGCTGTACTGGTCACGTCACTTGTCTTGTAGTACGGTACGACATACAACGTACACTAACATACTCACGCCCACGTAATATTGAGATGCTCCACATCGCTGGCGACCACGTTGGCCGGCACACACTTGTACTTGGCAGCCAGCTTGTCCACGATGGTCTCGCACGCTGGACTGCAGCTGGTCACTAAATTGGCTATGTCGTCTTCGGGGAGGGAGGACACTATCATTATGCCTTCGCAGGCTCGTAGGACTACTTGGTTATCCTGAAAAAAGGTTTTCCTTTAAAAAAATGCCCGTTAACTAAGATTTTTGTACTATAAGTTGTTTTTTGCCTTCCTGCACAAGAGTTACATGAACAGTGTTCAATGCTTCGTGGTGACGAAGCATTTAATTATTTTTGCAAGAAAATTATAATTGAGTAGTTGATCTTTTTTGTCCTAAAAGTAACTTTATCCAAAGACGCAAATAGAAAAAAAAATATCATATCCGTTCATCATCATCACTGACCGGTCCAGTGCGTCTCGCATCCATCGGATCCACGCGACCCTCACTAGGTCGTCGGACCACCTTCTGGGAAGCCTTCCAAAACCGCATCTTCCAATACATGGTCGCCACTCAAGAACCTATCGACCGTCTGTTCTGTGAGCCCATTATTTTCGGGCTTAGCCACGAGATCGTAGGTTGTATTTTTCAAAGACAACCCAACTAATAATTCATATTTTTAATGTTCTCATGTAAGTCGCAATTGGTGTTGTAATGGGAAAAAAATTTAATTATCTTTATTCCTATTATAGTCACGTATTTTCTCACGAACGAAATGTGGACGATTGAGTACTATTAGTATCAAAATACGTAAAAATCAGCTTTGAGAATTTACGAGGTAAGTAATGATTTTATGTACCTTGATTACCTGATACCTGAAAATTGGCCGTCTAAGCAAGCTAGCAGATAGGCATGCGTTCCAAGTACATACTAATAGTACTCAATCGTCCACATTTAGTTCGTAAGAAAATACGTGACGTCTGGCGGGCCTGGGATCTCGACTATTAGAACACCAATTGTCACAGTCGAAAGACAATTTCAAAATGAAAAAATATACTCACGGCGCTATTTAAATAAGACAGCAACAGATCAATAAGTAGAAACTTATCGTTGTCGTCGTACACTGTCTTGTGACTCTTACAGGACGCGTTGTCGTCTGCGGAACTGCTGGAGGTGGCGTTGCAGCCGTCTTCCTTGCCTGTCCTTATTATAGACACGTTCCGTAAGGGGTTCGGCGGTAACTCCACCTCGAATAGAGGATTTTTCTTTGGTGTTTGGATCTGAAAAGATGTACATGATTTAATGTCATTTTTGGCATAGATCGGAATAGATATATTTTATATTTATATTCTGAGATCCGATTAAGAACGACCTTCGCCGATCTGTTTATTGGATGAAAAATATTTTATGTCAAATTTAATGTATTAAATAATATAACGCAGGTATTGCCTAAGAAAAGGTATTGCCTGGCCAAACTATTATTAATTAAAAATTGAATTATTTTTTTTTAGTATATTAGTTTTGAAGTAAAATCCTTTTCATCCAATAAGCAGATCGATGAAGGTCAATCTTAATCGTATCCCTTACTATTATATAACATTATTTTTATTATATGCAAAACATGAATTAGTTTGTTCAGACTCAGTAACTGAATTGGTTCAAATAGTTTTTACACTTATATTTTTTCCAGAAAATATTTGAAAACGTCACAAGTTGGACACCACCGCCGTTAAGTACAACACGGGCAACAACAGGTCATAGCGGGCATTAGGAGCCAGCGCACAGCTGGATGCAAGTGCAAAGAAAACCCTTCAGTCGCCTGGATGGCCCGGTGACCATGTATTTTTGCTGACATAAAAAGCTTATAACTATGTGATTTTTTATGATGCACTTATGAAATTTTGTACATATATCCTTTACATAAAAATACTAGACACGTGTTTCGGGTTTCGCATATACTAAAACTAATGTTGTATCTGTAATGAGATGATTGAAAATTGAGGCTCATCGCAAAGTAGAGGCAGAAGAAAATAGACCTTAAAAACTAAAAAAATTAATACAAATTTGCTTAAACATTAAACTTGATAACTCCATACCTTACTCCTAATAGGTATTAGTTTCTGTATATCCTCAGGTATACTAAGTAGCGTAGACTTGTCTTCAACGAAGGGGGTGGTGAATATGTTGGCAAGACCCGGCTCCTTGCGCACCAAGCCACAGAGAGTGAGCAGCAGTTCCACCTCTTCCTTCTCTGTCGGTGACGCAGGACTTTCGTTGCATTGTATTAGCATTCTCTGGAAAATAAGGGTGAGTTTAGCTCGTATGCAATTTTTTTATTCAAATGTAATGAAATCAAACGGTTTTTTTGTGCGTATAGGCCACATATAAAGCATTTTTATGTATAAAAATCAAGTAGCGAAATTGAAGTATTGTCAAGTTAAAAAATAAAATCGAAAACATTTTTTTTTTTTATTATTGATAGGCTCGCGTTTGACCACTATCTCATAAAAACATAAAAAAAAAAATGATAACGGCGATTTTAATGAACTTAAATAATTTTTGATAACTTTGTAATTTGCGCTTTTAAAATCTTCATGTATGAGTTTAATCAGCTTCCTGATAACTTTAACTAGTAATTTATTATGATTTTTTCTTTAATACACCCGGCAAAAAAAAAAAAATGCATTTTCAAAAATGTTTATCTCATCATCTAGATGTACTAGAAGCTTGAGTATTTTACTCTAGCGTTTCTTTTGAATCAATCTATACGAATTTGGAATAAAAAGGCGATGTCACTTTTTTTGGGTTTATAAAACACTGTGCGGTGGTCTAAAGTTTATTTTTATTTTTTATTGATATAAATTAGTGCTTGACTGCTATCCCACCAGGCAGTAATGCAATCTATGATAGTGAAGCGCACTAGTTTATGAGCGTATTTACTCTTGCCTTGAAGACACTCAAATTATAATCGGGCGGGAAGGCAAATTGTTCCAGTCCTTCGACGCGGTAGACATGACGAGGCAAAACGCTTAGTCCTGACGGTAGAGATTTAACAACGTATGGGTGGATAGTCTGTCTAATAAGTCAACCGACTTGGATAATTGTTAAGGTAAAATATAATCTGGTGTAGTCAACGCTGGTTCAATAATCAAGGTTGATTAAGAGATACTGATAATTGTTTACCAATAGAAGAACTTTATAAAAAGTATCGAATATAAGTATTTTTTAAATAATTAAATATTATACAAAATTCCCAAGTCGGTTTACTTTTTAGACAGACTATATCCGCCGTACGTCGGGTTGTCCGATGGTAGAAATGAGATGGCGGAATCAAGCCATGCAATTCCTGCGCACATTCTTCAAAAAAAAGTCCTGTAAAACACTGAACAGTTTGATTGTACGCGGGCGAAGTCGCAAAAAAAATCTAATTTGATGTATTTTAACAAAAAAACTGTGCGTGTGATGTTTAGTGTTTATGGACCGATCTATTGTCCTATTTAAGCTAGAAATGCTACAAATAGATGCGATATATCATAAAGTAATTAAATAATTAGTGCCAGTAGTCGAGCGGACGCCTTCTGCGATGCGTGACACGGTTACAATTCGCGCATGAAATTTATATCTGTATGATCTATTAGATAGGTGAACTGGTTTTAGTATTTTATGTATTTAATCAAGAAAATAATCTAAGAGGACCATTACGGTTCCCGAATCTCTACACGGCTATCTAGCAGCTTTGGACTCAGTGGAAAGGCGTGCGTAGAGGCTGATTGGTGATCCAGATTTGGTTAATACTGATCTATATTTCTTTATAAGTGATCGATGATCTACAAAGCCTAGAGCACAGGCGTAGGATAGCCAGCCTTCCAGTAATTTACAGGATGCATTTTGGAGAGTTCGAGTGTGCGCAGGAATTACATGACTTGATTCGGACAAACCGACGTACGGCGAGTATCCACCCTTACGTTGTTAACACCTCTACGATCCGGCGAATCAAATAAATCGACGTTTGCCAAAAAATTATAACATACATAGGCAAACGAGTCAGTCAATTTTTATATATTTATTACAACCGTCAGCTCAGAAACGCTAGTTTCCATTTATTTGGCCGGTTGAAACCAGCTTTTTTGGCTGAAACCGAAACCGAATCTTCGGTCAGCCTCTGCTTATAAAGGCTTTTCATTTATCAAGTTTCCTAAATAGCCTGTTTTAAAGTGACGTCTGATTTACAAAAGGCCCTGTGAAGAAAATCGAATTTTTGGAAACAGAAATGTCGCAACTATCCGGACTATTATTTAGAACGATTTTTATTATAATTAATTGAAGTAAAACGACCCAATTATGGAGGTGTATATAGCAAAATAATCAGTTAAAATAACACACGAGTAACACCTCAGCAACTGAGGTGTTAACTTAAAATGGTTTAAACTGGACAGTGGACTTATTATAATTGTTATCTACGAGTATAGTAGAGGTTTCTCATATACCCAGGTCGATAAACTGCCCTGATGTTCCATGGTTTAAGAGGCTGCTTTTCCACTCGCCTATCGTTAATATCGAACATGGTTTAAAAGCTTGTTACTTCATCTAACGCAATCGGGAACGCAAATGATGACAATACAATAATCCGCTTTTTTTTAGTGAAAAATAAAAATATATTTAAAAAAAACTAAAAAAATACGCTTTCATAGCAAGTTTCTCATATACCCAGGTCGATAAACTGCCCTGATGTTCCATGGTTTAAGAGGCTGCTTTTCCACTCGCCTATCGTTAATATCGAACATGGTTTAAAAGCTTGTTACTTCATCTAACGCAATCGGGAACGCAAATGATGACAATACAATAATCCGCTTTTTTTTAGTGAAAAATAAAAATATATTTAAAAAAAACTAAAAAAATACGCTTTCATAGCAAGTTTTTAGTTCGATATGCTATGAAAGCGTGTTTTTTTAGTTTTTAAAAAATATATTTTTATTTTTCACAAAAAAAAAACGGATTATTGTATTGTCCTCAGTCTTTGATGGATGTGCAAAGTTTGAAGAAAATCTGATCGCCCAAAGTAGGTCAAAATCGAGCTCAAAGGCGTTGGTTACAAACATACAGGTGAAGCTAATATAAGCGTGTTAAATAAAAAAAGAGGCATAACGCCTGAAAATTCTGTAAGCATTCGGTAATTCCGTGATTTCCTCGAATATTTTACAAAACTGTTCCAGGAAATACGCGTTTTTTGTTTTAACCCTTACCAAGTTTTTGAAAAAAAATTTCGTCATTTAGAATCTTGATAAAATTTGCAAGGCTTCTATTGTTATACTTTATTTTTATTTTTATTCATTTTTGAATAATTATAAAGTGTCAAAGTTCACGCAAAATTTCAGAAGTCTTCAATGGACCGGGGCGAAAGTCCGCTGACGCAACAGGTTGCGGCATGGCGGACAGAGCTCCGGCGGGATCTCATGGTAAAATGGCGTCAGCGATTATCGCAACCCAGTGCTGGACACGCCACAAATTCTTTGTTCTCTCCATAAGTTCTTTGAGGCGTGGCTGGAATGACCTCACGGCGTCCTCACCTTCCGCATGGCTTAGGTTCTCACCGGACATGGTAAGTTCGAGAGGTCCCTGCACCGGACTCGTGCGGAAGTGACGCCTGGGTGTCACCACTGTGCGAAACGCTCGCAGGACACGGTGGACCACACAGTGGAGGTGTGCCCTGCTTGGGCAGAACATCGCCGTGCCCTCGTGGGGACGATCGGCGGCGGCGATCTCTCGCGCCGGGAGTGGCAGGCGGTCGCCTCCTTCTGCAAAGCAGTAATACTAGCAAAGGAGGAGGCCGACCGTATCAGGCAACGGCGCTCACAGCGCCGCAGCCGCCGCCGCCAGGATTCCGATCCCGAATTCCCGCCACCGTAGGCGCGGGCTTGCGGACAGCGAGCAATGGGTAGCTCGATGTCCGACCGTCCGGTAACTGTCCGGACCGAGCCCAAGTCGTCGACGGCGCGCACTGTTCCCGCACGTCTCAAAGAGTTGTCAGCAACGGCAGGGGTCCAGCTGGGTCGAAGCCTACTGGGGCCAGGGTTAGCTCCGAAAGGTAACTCAGTCCCGGTACGAAAGGCAACTCAGTCCCGGTACGAAAGGCAACGAAGGACTGGAGTGGGTTTTTAGTCAGTTAAAGTCTGACACTATCTCCAGCTCCGCCCAAGAGCGGGGGATGTCATTAGATGATTTTCGCACCGAAAAAAAAGGTCTTTAATGGACAAATTTTTAGTTATACACTAATCTTTAAATTGACTTCAATAGAAGCCTAAATAATATTCACAAGATACTGTATTTCCAATATATAATGGAAAATGTGTAATATAACGTCATAATCGCATAAGAGCGGTTTTATGAAAAACAGTGAAAATATTTGTCGAGTTGCATCTCCTTAAAAATCATCTTTCGCTTCTTTGCTGGATGCCAACTGAAAGCACCGGGTGACGAACGCCCAGTAAACTAAATACTAAGATGGATGATAATGAAGATAACCCTTCTGTTATAGGCACGGTCAGCGCAAGTGTATTACTAGCTTCTGCCAGCGGGTTCGCCCACGTGGAAGTAGGTTACTCCACATAAACTTAGGAGCCCGGTTTTACCTCCTTTTAAGGGTAGAGTAACTTATTTTTCAGTATGTTTTTTACATTAGCGTGAAGATTCCTACCTACAGACCAACGCTCCTGAAAAACAGCGAAACCAGTTAAAAGTCGTACCTGCAATGGTCTATAAACATGTGCACTATTAACGCAAGGCTGCCGCGTCCGCCTCAGTAGCGCAGTGCCCGTCGTGAGCGCCAGAGCTCTCGCGCCGGGCGGTCGCTCAGCCGCCGCAAGCGCACACAACGCGTCTAGCAGGCAGATAGACCGCTGTACTATGGCTTCCATACATGGACCCACTGTGCCGCCTTGTTGCTCTTTTTCTTCGTCGACTATTAACTGTAGAAGAAAAGAAAATGTTGTTGAAAAATAACTTCTGGATTTACACGACTCGCCATGCAGTGCTTGGCGCAATGTTTGAGTTATTTAAGGCTGCTTTACTGCGTGTTGCGGGTTCTATACCCACATAATATTTATTCAGAGTTAAAGAAACATGAAACAAATATTATTATAACTTTTAGGGTTTCGGGTCTGGGCGTCCTGTTGTGTATGTGAGTTTACATCTTTGTGAACGCATGCTCGGTAGCACAAGAGTAATTCCCAGTAGGGGTTGCCCTATTAGGAATCAATCCTGTACCACAAAAACTTTTTTTTATTATAATACAAAATAACGCGATGCAAGCTGTCTGTAGTTTGCATAAAAATACGACAGAGAAGGAGAATTGCCCCCCCCCCCCCCCATTTATTTTCATCAGCTAAATGGCACCATATTTTATTGGTATCACAAATGATGGTGTTTTTTTTGGTGGGTAAAAATCATCCAGATGACATCCCCTGCCCGGAGCGGGAGATCGTGTCAGAACTCTTATTGACTGAAAAACCCACCCCGTTCCTTCGTTAGCTTTCATACCGGTACCGAGCCTGTCTTTTGGAAACAGACCCTTGGCCCCAGTAGGCTTGACCCTGCTGGGCTCCTGGGTGGATTACGGTCCACTACAACACAATAACCTATCTCTTAAAATGGGATTAGTTGTAAATCAGGACACTGAGTTTCACGGTCCCATAAAAACAATTAGAAAGAAAATAAAAACATTTTATTTGCCCGAAAAGGCGCAAACTTATGCATAATATACAACTCTACATAGCAACTCTCTCTCTCGTTTGCTATGAACGACGTGAGAGAGAGAGAGAGATGCGCAGAGCCTATGGTCGGGCTCGCCAAGTTACGTTGGCCGTATTGTACATACAATATGATAATACCGAATATCAAGGTCAATGATACAGTTAAAACCCGCGATACCGTGAAACTCAACTAGGTTGGATTGCATTCATTTAAATATCTGACTAGAGAAAGTGATATTTCACAATTAAATATTGCTTTTTTGGTGCAACGAAAGTTAGTGCGTTACGTAGGTAATAGGTACCTAGCTGCGGGAACGTTTGAGAGTTACTGTATCCCTTGAAAGCAAAGGGTAACTGAAAGACACAGGTGGTTTTTAGTCCGTAAAAGTCTGACACGCCCTCTCGCTAAACTCTAAAGCGGGAGAAGTCAATTAATTCATTAAACCCCAAGCGAACGCCGGCGTTCGCGCACCTATTGTCTTTCAATTGTGTCTGTAATTATCACAATTGAAAGGTTAATGAATCCCCAGCTCCAAAAAAAAATCTGTCAATCATTATCCACAAAAATAAAATTGTATACCTAATCAATGCATTTATACGTAGTTCAGTTAATACATCGCTAATGTAATAATATTATTTTATCGCTTAATTCTATAGGGAAACGCACATTTTCGTGTGCATTGATACATAGTACCAAACGGGAAAAAATATTGGTTATCCTTAGCCTAAATACCATAAGCTACGTTTTTCATTATCATTATATCAGCCGAAAGACGTCCACTGTTGGATATAGGCCTCCCCCAAGCGTCGCCACAACAACCGGTCCTGTGCGTCACGCATCCATCGGGACCTACGTTTTTATTTTAGAATTAAATAAAATCATCAAATGCTCTCAGCAAAAACTCTCTCGCCCACCCTGAGCGGGAGAAGTTCCCGCTCAGGGTGGGCGAGAGAGTGAATCAGACTATACTAAAACTTCGTGTTCCTTCAGTTTTACTTTGGATACATTTCGACAGGATTTATGGCTACCTGGTAGATAGGTAGAATATGCTTGATTCTACCTTAACCTTTCAATCGCGGAAATTACAGACACAATAGAAAGACAATAGGTGCGCGAACGCCGGCGTTCGCTTGGGGCACGATTCCACGATTTCCACGAATTACCAATTTCCACGATTGAAAGGTTAAGTCAGAAACCACACAATTACGTCTGTAACCCTGACATCTATGCTATTGAACAGACTACAAATCTTGTCTAACAGTCATTTCCCTTTTATAGTGACACAGCAGAGAACTGTGTATTTACTTGACAGTAAAATATTATACTACCTACTAGCTTATGCCAGCAGCTTCACCCGCGCAGATATAGGTTTGCTGATATTTGATAGTTTATAAACTTAGGCACGACTTAAGCTAGAACTACACATAGACCGACGCACACGTGTGATAAGCTTTTTTTTCCGATGGCAAAAATCATCCAATGACAACCTCCGCTCTTGGGCGGAGCGGGAGATAGTGTCAGACTCTTACTGACTAAAACACCCATCCCATTCCTTGAAGCCTTCATACCGGGGCTCGAGCGCCCTTTCGGATAACCCTGGCCCCAGTAGGCTTCGACCCGGCTGGGCCCCTGCCGTTGCTGACAACTCCTTGAGGCGCGCGGGACCAGTGCGCGCCGTCGACGACTTGGGCTTGGTCCGGATAGTTACCGGACGGCCGGACAGCGAGCTACCCATTGCTCACAGTCCGGAAGCCCGCGCCTACGGTGGCCGGAAATCGGGATCAGAATCCCGGTGGCGGAGGCGGCGGCGAGAACACCCGTTGCCTGATGCATTCGGCCTCCTGTTTTGCGAGCATTACTGCTTCGCAGAAGTCGGCGACCGCCTGCCACTCCTCCTCACTCCGGACCATGGCCTCAACCAAGGCCCGGCGCGAGAGGTCTCCGCCGCCGATCGCCCCCACGAACGTGTAATAAGCCTGATTGGTACGTAGAACGACGCGTCGTTGCTGCACTTGATACTACAAGTGTAGCTCCACAAGTCTAGTTTCCAAATAAAATGTATGAGCAATGAAGTACCACCTTGAAGCCCTTCGTTTAATTCAAACCCCAAGCGAACGCCGGCGTTCGCGCACCTATTGTTTTTCTATTGTGACTGTAATTTCCACGATTGAAAGGTTTATTCTCTGGGATGAATTTTGGAAAATCTGCTCGCCAGGTTTATTCTCTGGGATGAATTTTGGAAAATCTGCTCGCCTATATCATGAAAAGAAGCTTTATGCAAAATTTCACGCTTCTAGTTCCAGAAGTTTCGGCTGTGCGTTGATGTCAGTCAGTCAGTTACTCCTTTTATATTTATTACTAGCTGTGCCCGCGACTTCGTTCGCGTGGACTACAGGATTTTAAATTTATTTTTTCTAAAATAAAATTAGCCTATGTTACTCCTTATTACATCAGCTACCTGCCAAAAAAAGTCCCGTCAAAATCGGGCCAGCCATTTCAGAGATTATCCCGGACAAACAGACAGACAGACAGAAGATATACAATATATTTTGGTGTATGTAGTAAAAAGCAGTTATTTCAATATTACAAACAGACACACCAATTTTATTTATATGTATAGATACTTACTATGACAACTAGTTATTATCATTGTGTTGTTACTATAGCAAGGTAATCTGCATTACTTTGCTTGACCTTAAGTCAAGCAAAGTAATGCAGATTATTATGTAAACATTCATTTACGTAATTTCTAATCTATTATGAGTAGAGGTTTAAAAAGGGGCATGTAGTCTGTGGGGAAAAACTGAACTTTATTACTTATCTACATCTGAACTTAATTGGTACTAATGCGTCGCCGTAGTCTTGGTATAGGCCATGGTCCGGAGCGGGGGGAGTGGGTGGTGGTAGCCTCCTTCTGCAAAGCAGTAAAATGGTAGCGAAGGTGGCGACCGCACGCGTGAGTGCACGGACGTCTTCACGCCGAAGACGAAAGTAGCACGCCATCCGGCTGTAGGTCAAAGGAGCGTACAATTGCCAAAACGGATCTTGAGCGCTCGGCGTCAGAGTGGGGATCGCTTTGCGCATTCCATACATTGGCGAGTCAATTGTCTTCGTTGTTAGATACATGCAGCAATACAGGGAACGAATTAGGAAAGACGCGATGGTGCGGCGAGCCAATCACTGACACTCCCCGCCCCCGCGTCTCGCTTCGCACCACTAAAGAGACCGAATATTTGACTTCTGCGCAACCACTCATCCGTGATGGCAACTATAGTGAACGCGCGCATCAAAGAGATGTCAGCAACACTGCAAGGGTTCAGCACAGCCTACCGGGGCCATGGTTGTATTCTAAATGCCAAACCCGTGGCTCTGGAACGCAAATAGCAACTAAAGGTGTGGTTTTAGTCAGTAAAAGTTTGACACACCCTCTCGCTCCAGCCACCCTAGAACGGGAGAAGTCGTCAGATGATTTCCCAACTCTTTTCGCGAGAAGAAGGCCGTAAGCGCCGTGCAATAAGCGGCGCTTGAGCGTTTAGTCACAACTGGCAACAGTAAAGATTTGACAGTAGATCAGATTGATTGAATCACACACGAGTTAATTTAGATTTCTAGTTAATTACACTCTCCAAACACTTATTAACAATTATTATAGATGCAAGAAGACTGCAATCAAGGATAACTTGACGATCTTCGGATTTCTTTGCACTATTATCACTTCTTTATCTTCCTGCCCTTATCCCATATTACTTGGGGTCGGCGCAACATGTTTTTTTCTTCCATTCTGTCCTGTCATCCGTCAAACTATCGCTAACCCCATTTTCTTTCATATCACTCTTCACACAATCCATCCATCTTTTCTTCGGCCTTCCTCTCCCTCTCCATCCACCTACATGTATACTCAGAACTTATTTCGTAATATGTGCTTCATCTCTCCTCTTCACATGACCATAGCAAGACAACTTGCACTATTATCACTTGTGGAGTGTAAATTCAATATTATTCAGATGAGCATCGATGCTACACGCACGGTACACGGTGGTTGATGAATGTCATAATACTACACTATCACTTAGATACGGGTTACTTTTAATAAGTGACCGACCGAAACACCGTAACCGAATGTTCGTCTTCTCTTCCAGTTTCGGCCTTAACGTAACAGAAACCGAAACTGACGTAGTAACAGAAAAACTGTCAAATAAAAATTAATATTTCGATACAGTTACCCTTTACTATATTACGATATAGTTATCATTATCTATTAAATAATTCGTACCTAAACATTATAGTACACATAGATAGACAAACAAGTTATAGTTTTGGTTTCTATCACAACCACAGCTCGAAGACGCTAGTTTCGGCAGAACCAAATATCACTGGCCACTTTTTGGCCGAAACCACGTTTTTTTTGGACGAAACCGAATCTTTGGTCTGTCTCTACTTTTATATCAGTATAAGGCACGGTTCCAGTGAGACTTGCCACAGGAGCGTAGCCGCGGTAAAACGTAATGGATAAAAAGCATGACAGTACTGTCACTTCGGTGGTTTACTAAACGTAGTCGATAAAAAAATATGTAAACAATGTATTGTATGTTGTTGTTCAGCAATACTAATTTATTCAATGGCAAGGCGATATCCTGTGTTTGCACACACATATGTAAACATTTCTATAGAGTAGGTTTCTATGTATAAAGATAAGACTGATTTAAATTCTGCACAGAACACAACTTTAGAATACACTATGTAGACAGGGAGTGGAGTACTTGTTGTCCAAACGCAAAATGGGCAGAACATAATTATAGCTTTTGTGGACCCTGGATGTGAATGGCATAGGACCTTATAGAGACCATAAAAGAAAAGCCTATTAATTTATTTAAAATGCATGTAAAAAGTAGGCAGTCTTAAGAAATTTTCTAAAGGTTCATCCAAACTGAGTAGTAGCTAAGGCCTGCGAGATTGTTCGAAGAGTGACCGCAGTTAAAGTCTTGAAATGGAAAAGACATCTGAATTACATGGGTGATTTAGTCAGTAACAGTCTGACACTGGCTCTCGCTCCGATCAGAGCAGGAGAAGGTATTAGAGGATCTTACCATCCCGAAAAAACTCAGCCCAATTGCCTGCATTGTATGCGTGTTTTTTCTTATCGACTTTATCATTGCTTACCATCCGATCTGTCAACTGTGAGCTTCTCAATAGTATTAATAATAATAAAAAAAAATAACAGGCATAACCGCCCAGACATAAAAACTGCAGGCCCTATAACTATTTGTTTGTGTGCTGAAATTGAAGCCAATCGCTCAGCCATCATGTTTTCCAATTAGCCAACATAACAGACAAATTAAATTGTGTTGTTACAACTGTTATCTGATGAAAGATAAATTAACTGTATGAAATCGCAATGGATGCCATATTTTGTCATTAAGTGAACACACCCACTTGATAAATAGATTGTAAAAAATTAATTAGATTGGCAAGCACATTTTAGATGTAAAAATGGAACAAAATTTTTGAAAACTTCGTAAAATGGACAAGAATATTTTTCAAGTTAATAAAATATTTTAACTTCTTAGGTTTCTTCTTATAATGAAATAGGTTTTGCCATTAACCTTTCAATCATGGAAATTACAGACACAATAGAAAGACAATAGGTGCGCAAACGCCGGCGTTCGCTTGGGGTTTAATGAATTAATGCTGAATGTTGTAATTTTTTTATTGAAACATTTTTTTCCAGGACTTGATCATTTTGATCTATATGTAGTGAAATTCAATAACAAAGTGCTTGAGATATAACATCGAAACAAAACTCAGATGCTTATCAACTGTTCAAATATGTGATGTTATGTAAGGAAACAAATACTACATCCTGCAGCTGAATCCATACTTGTTACTATACTGTTGGGTTCAAAATAATAAGATGAATGACTAACATAATTACTGTTATAATCCATGACAGTTAATTAATAAAATCTTAATCTATTTTTATCAGTGCAAAACAGGTATGATTATGGTTTTTGTTAGATAATCATATTAACTATCGATTTAAGTACTTCATAAATTAAAATGCGATATTTTAGAACCAGCGCTAGTTTTGAGACACCCATGTATTCTCAGCAAGCTAATTTGCAAGTTTATTTGGCCAAAATCGAAAGGAAAGTGTACATTTGCAAAGTTCAATTAGTAATTAGTAACAGACCTGTAACATTTGATGCAGGTGGTGCGGTATCCTGGTCTCCTCGACGTGCAGTTTATTATTCTCGTCATAGTTCTGGTAGAAATTCAGTATCATCTTCCAGTGATACTCGAAATCCTCCAACCGAGTAGCTGGAGGTGCCAGCTGAAACAATCAAATCTCGTTAATTAGCTCACTACACCGTGCACGCACATTCACCGATAATATTAATTGTTTTGCTCTTACAACGTCCGCCGCAGTTTGTAGCACGTCCGAAAAACGACTCAACATTTTAACGCGAAATTATTTTACAAATTAACACACATAACACCAGCTTTGATTATATGACACACAAACGATCAAAGATTGCAAAAACACCATCAAATCATTTTATTTGGCTCTATAAAATTTAATATTTCTATCACAACACAGTAATAATGCGAATAAATACAGAAATGCAGAAATGTATGATAAATGTCAGTGTCAAATCAAAATTACTGATTGACGGTTGATTTTTTTGGATTTTTATGACCTGGTACTTGGACCTTTAAGTTAATATTGACGTTTGATAACAGATGACAAATAATAGAGGAGCACCGCGCTACTGGTAAATCAATCGATTAACTCTATTCCTAAAAGATAAAAAGCCATGTCCCAACCATATTTTGAGGTTGGCTTATAGTTTTTGAATGGAACGACCGCTATTCTGATCTACATATAAGACATGTAGGATATCGGTCGGGTATAAATCTAACCATTCAAAACTGTTTCGAAATGTAATTTCGCTATTATAATAATATTAACAGTTTAAAAACATGCTCTTATATGCCCCATTTACAAGTGGGTCCAACTCCAGACTCGGCCAATCGCCATTGTGTAAACGGGGTTCCCGTTAAATAGCTTATGGCTAGAGATGGCGATTGGCCGCAACTGGACCCATGTGTAAACAGGGCATTAGCGCTGTGGTCACTAATGTCAATATTGTCAGACTCGGAACGCCGCGCTGATGCGTCAGTTGTCAAATTGACATATAACGTCAAAAGATGGAAATGTCATTTTCATTCATGAATTCATCACATTACTCGGCGAAGCAGACAAATCGCGATTTTCCTGTAGCACTCGCGACATGCGTACTGCAATATAATTAAACTAAAACACACTGATAAACGGGCTATCAGCGCTAGTGATCGTGTCCTTTTAATGCATAATGTCTTCGTTCGTGAATCACCGTGAGGACAGCACAGTGACCGTGGGAGAAACTTCAACAAAAGATAATGTAACTTATTACGAAATAACAGTTAAAGTCGGGCCAGTGCGTTGGAACGTGTCGCATCGGTACAGTGACTTTGTGGAGCTGCATGAGAAGTTGGTTTCGGACCATGGGGTCGCGAAAGAACTGCTGCCGCCTAAGAAGGTTATCCGCAACAAAACACCAAAATTTGTGGAGCAGAGACGAGAGGGCCTTAGCGAATATTTGAAGAGTGTTTTTAACTATTTGAAGCTCACGATGCCGTCCGAGTTCGCTCACTTCCTAGACTTCCATTTGTATGATATATTCTTTTTGTTACAAGATTTGGCAAAGACATTGTTTTTGGAAGGTGATAAGCTTTTGGAGGATGAGAGGTCGCATCACTTCACACCTCTAGAGGTATTTATCAACAAATATCATAATAAGAGATTTATTTTTATATCTGAATCTGACTAGAATCTAATGTTCCAACTACCATTTTTTTCTTTATATTAATATATGATAATTAATATATGTAACAGTGTTCTGGCAGTAATTTTTGCAAGGCATAGACTGTTATCATTTATTTTATTGAAATGCGCGAGCCTATCCATAATAAAAAAAAATCTGTTACGAAAGGACCCTTGTACCATAAAATGATGATTTATTATTTGGGCTTGGTGAATTTTATGAAAAAGCCATAAAAAAATAATCTACTAATCTCTAGTTATAATGATAAAACCTCATCATTAATAATATACTAGAATGAGTAACACAAAAATTCCCCTTACCTTCATAAATAATTTTCACTGATTAGTCAGCCTAATTATGTATTCAACCTACTTTCTTTTCCTCAACCGTTTCTGCTATACCCTTCTTATTTCAGTTACATGCTATAAGTGAGCGGTTAAAAATGGCATGTCCGCCGACTGAGAAGCAAGATCAGATGTATGACTTCAGTCACGTCCTGGACTTTTGCTCACAACTACGTTCCCTGAACATTGAAGGCAGTTACGAGAAGCTGGGGACTAGTAACATAGTGCCAAATGATCTGCACTTCGATCTGATACCGTTTAAGTCACTTGTGGAGTTGAAGATTCTGGGTGTGCCAATGGCATGCATACAGAGTGTTGGTAAGTTTTTCTTAGAGTCAATTTATACTAGCGCAGAGTCGAAGCGCATCGAAGCGTCTATCCAAAACTACAAAAGTTACGTCTAAACATAACAAATTCAACCTTAACTCCACAGCGTAACGCAGACATTACTTCTGAGATTTTAAAAAGACGCGCGCATTCTTCGGAATTCGCGTGTCTCCGCGTGAACAACGCTGACGTCGCATTCGTGCGGCTTTGCTTTAGTTGCAAAGAATTGAACGATTCGGTCCGCTTCAGCTCTGCGCTAGTATAAATTGACCCTTAGTTTACTTAGCTGCCATGACTAGATAAGGAATTGATATGTTTTTTATTTACTATAATATCATTGATATACACTGTTACAGTATTTGATTTAGAAAACTAATTACTTATAATCCTCCTTACATTAGTGGTGGGCATTCAAATGAGTCACGATGAGGACTGTTTTTGATAACTGTTGTAGTCGTAAAACTGGTGCGTTTCGTCGGTCAAAAATTCGACAACAACCAAATTCTATTCGAGATTGAACCAAAAAAGGTTCCATCTTCTCCAAAACTATTTCGAAACTTTTAAAAGTCCTAACGCAGTAATAAAATCATAGTCCGAAACATAAAATCCAGTGTTATATTAAGTGGCTTTTTTTTTCCGACGGGAAAAATCATCCTATGACAACCCCTGCTCTTGGGCAGAGCGGGAGATAGTGTCAGACTCTTAACGGGGCTCGAGCGTCCTTTCGGATAACCCTGGCCAGTAGGCTTCGACCCGGCTGGGCCCCTGCTGTTGCTGACAACTCCTTGAGGCGCGCGGGAGCAGTGCGCGTCGTCGCGCGAGGGAACGGTCTTCACGCTCCGTCCGCCGAGATTCCGATCCTGATTTCCAGCCACCGTAGGCGCGGGCTTGCGACCGTCCAGTAACCGTCCGGACCGAGCCGGAGTCGTCGATGGCGCGAAGTGTTTCGCGCGCGCCTCAAGATATCAGCTAAACCGTAGGGGCCTAGCAGGGTCGTAGCCTACTGGGGCGACGAACGTTTTCTGTAAACTGGAACTACTTCACGCAACGATAGTTTCGTCTCTTAGACCGTCGTCAAATCAGTTGCGATAGCGAACGTTTTCTGCAACTGCTTCACTCAAACAATAGTTTCATTCATCTCAAACCAATCGCTACGACGACCATTTCCCGCTGTTCCGGTCGTTCGTCCGTCAAAAATGCAATAATGACACTACTAATAAGAACTAATATCTACTCAAGATTGAACCAGAAAGGGTTCAATCTTCTCAAAAATTTTATGAATAGTATAAATACATAAATATTTACAAATAAAAATCCAGCGTTGTATTGTATGTATTATGTGACCCGTTGTAACGAAACCATAACGTGATCTAATTCGATCGCAACGCCATCTATCGAAGCATGAGACAACTCTATTAATTTCAACAGCTGCTGGCTAGCTGTTCATATAAGTATTATTTTTAACTTGTTTGAAAAAGTAAGCTTGGTTTTTAGGGTTCCGTAGTCAACTAGGAACCCTTATAGTTTCGCTATTGTGGCGCAGCTCAGCTCATCGATAGGCACGTACTGGGATACTTTAGGAATGAAAAACTTTGTAGCGCGCACACTTATATTTTGTAACTTATTTCACCATTTACGAATACATGTTGTCTTTACAAAATCTGTTCCACACTGAAAAAAACAACCGACACACTTTTTTTCTACTAACTTTCAAAACTATTCTAGAACAGCATAATCCTTCGAATTATATTTAAAAGCCAGTTCGTTGTTTATATAAAAAAAA
This sequence comes from Mythimna albipuncta, assembly GCA_929112965.1. Taxonomy (NCBI): domain Eukaryota; kingdom Metazoa; phylum Arthropoda; class Insecta; order Lepidoptera; family Noctuidae; genus Mythimna; species Mythimna albipuncta. The sequence goes on along the minus strand of OV815979.1, from coordinate 15,874,635 downwards.
ACAACTCATGCGATCTCCTTTCGATATCACATGAGCTACGCCCCAATGAATAGAAATGTTGAGGCAACAAGCATTTATATTCTAAAAACTTTCGAAGGACTAAGCATGACCTACCTATACCTAACACAGAGGTCCCTACCTATGGAGGAAAGAAATTCACATTATAGTGGTCGTCTCTTTAGGAGCGAGCCTAAGCCATAACGAACGATAAACAAAATTCAAAATCTATTTACAAACTTACTATGCGCTAACTTTTCGCTTATCAATCAACGTTGTCATGCTTAAACCCCACCGCAGCAAAACCTCCAAAAAAGCCACAGTGCTGCACTTAGAAGAGTGCCTAGGATGTCAGAGTGACAACCACCCAGACTGGGATTATATTCTAAGACTCAATACTTTTATGACTAATTTCTTCGGACGCTTATCGGGTCAGAGGACAAGGAGTCATACACGCATTGGATCCCCTACACATTCTCATTATAAGAGTCTACTCCAGAGTTAATCAACAACAAAGATTATTAAAAATAACTCCCCAAAATAGCTAAATCATTAGAGTCAACTAGACTCTCTTTGCATAGGCTATGCCTCATTAGCAAAGTTGATATTAGCTCAGTTTAAAAACTGCATAATCCTCTCATAAGGGATGACCGACGGGTCTCTTAAGGGAGGACGGGAGGATATTTTCCTCTCACTAATAACTAATAAATCATTCTGGAGTACAATCTTGCCTAATCTAACTTATGCATACACTTCTATAGGAGGTATTTATTTTCTCTGACTCTGCCCTCTGAGAACTCCCGGCTGCGTGCACACTTAACCATGTCCGCTGGGCGCGCTCGCCCGGCAGCATTTACTCATTATTCATGAAACAAAAACACTAATTAAAACATTTTTTCACTAATGTGTTATGATAACATTACAATCTGACAAATGATTTGACAATGACAACTCTATTCGTTTTTTTTTTTTTTAAACTGGAGACTAAGCCTTTTGAGCCTCAATTTATTTACATTCTAACATAAAACGGTTTTAATCTATTTACATGTACAATGTCCCTAAAACGCCTATTATTTGGTTTTTTTATTACATAATTCACGTCTGAAATTCTTCTAACTATCTGATAAGGCCCCTTATAAAACCTACTTAACTTCAAACTTTTATTCAAAATTCGTCTAGGTGTATAAATCATAACTAACTGATTGGGTAAAAACCTTACTACTTTGGCCTTTTTGTCATAATAAGCTTTCTGTCTTGCTTGTGCTTTTTTTATATTATCTATGGCACATCGTGACAGATGACTTTTCAGATCGTGACGTCCTACGTAATCTAAATGACTTTGGTGACTTGTCATGTCAGTTATGAACAGTGGCTCCTTCGCATAGAGAAGCATGTGTGGTGACACTCTTGTGTTGGCTTGTTTATTTGAATTATACGCATAGCACACGAGTGGCACATAACTACACCAATTTCTTTGATCAGCCCTCGCATACATGGAAAGCATTTGGCAGATAGTTTTGTTATGGTGTCCCATCAAACCATCCGCCTCAGAATGAGAAGCCGTGGTGAAGCGGAATTTTACTCCGAAATAACTCACCGTTTCCTTGACTAAACGAGAAGTGAAAATCGACCCCCTATCAGATATAATTTCCTTGACACCGCCAAATCGACAAAAAATATCCTCTATCAGAAAGTCGCTGATCCTCCGGGCTGTCGCTCTGGGTACCGCTCTGCAAACTGCATACCTCGTAGCATACTCTAAACTAACGATAATATATCTGTTACCATTCAACGATTTTCTAAAAGGTCCTAAGACATCGATGCCTACCTTTTCCATCAAATCATTCACTACAATGGGCTGTAGCTGGCCTAATCGATTATGTTTCTTTCGCTCCTGACACAACAAACAACTACTTACATAACGTTCTATCTCCTTCTCTGCATCTTTGATGAAATACTTCTCCCTAAACTTAGCCAACGTCTTAGCTAATCCTAAATGACCACCTGACCAAGGATTATCATGCAATTCGTTTAAAATCTCGTACAAAAGCCCTTTTGGAATCACAACTAGTTCACAAATACCAGTCACTCTCCTTGCTTTCTTACGCAACACATCATCCCTGACACTAAAACCTTTAACATCATTACCCCTATTGGCAGCAATCCTATCTAACCAACGTTTACAAAAATCATCCCTCTCTTGCTCCTCTCGCATCTTCACAACTTCTATTCTATACAGCTGCATGCCGTCCTCCAGTTGCTCCGTGGTACTCCTCTGCTTCTCATCTTCTTGGCCTAAGGGATTTCTACTCAAAAAATCAGCAATGACATTATCTCTACCTGAACAATGAACAATATCGAAATCATAAGCCTGGATGCACAGCGACCACCTAGCTAATCGTCCATTCATGTCTTTCCGGTTTCTCAGCCAACAAAGCGCCTTGTGATCTGTCATGACCTGAAACTTCAGACCCCAAAGAAAATGTTTGAAATAATTCAGAGCCCAAACCAAAGCAAGACACTCCTTCTCCGTAGTGGAATATTTCTTCTCTCCGTCGCTCAGCTTCCTTGATGCGTACGCAACTGGATACATTTTTTCTTCACCCTGCATTAAACAGCAACCTACCGCTTCACCAGATGCGTCTACATATAATCGTGTAATTAGCTTAGAGTTAGGGGAATAAAACTTCAGAAGGGGTGGTGACTCCATAATTTTTATTATGCTTCGGAACGCTTCTTCTTCCTTGTCTGTCCACCTGAACACGACGCCTTTCCTTAACAATTTTGTTAAGGGCAACACTATTACTGCAAAATTACTAATGAATTTACGATAGAAAGAAAACAAACCCAATATAGATTTTACTTGTTTAGTATTTGTCGGAGTTTTTATTGTTTTCAACGATTGTAGTTTCTTTTTATCTGGTTTAATTCCATCTCCTGAGATCTCATGTCCCAATACAGAAATTATATTATAGCCGAAACTGCATTTACTCGGTTTTAGTGTAAGGTTTGCTTTCTTTAATCGCTCCATGACATCTTCTAATGATTCTAAAAATTCGGTGAAATTATTACCCCAAACTAAAATATTATCTACATAACAAATAGCCTTTTTGTACTTTATCCCAGCTAATACTTTATCCATAGTCCTCTGAAAAACAGCTTGACTTGTCTTAAGTCCAAAGGGTAAAACATTAAACTCATATAATCCTGATGACGTAATAAACGCTGTTTTATGTTTATCTTTCTCACATAACCGATGTTGCCAATAACCCGAATTTAAATCTAAATCTGCAAAATAACGTGCTCCCGCTAAATATATCATAATATCTTCTATAATTGGCAACGGATAACTATCGGTAATTACTTTTTTATTTAATTTTCTATAATCTACACAAAATCTCCACGTTTGATCGGGTTTTTGTACTAACACTACCGGGGATGCATATGCGCTCTTGGATTCTCGAATAACTCCATTATTTAACATTTCTTCGACTTGCGAGTTAATTATTTCAAGCTGCTTTGGAGAAACCCTATAGGGTGGGTGATGAACTGGAATCTCATCTACAGTCCTAATGGTGATTTCATCTAAGCTACATCTACCTAACTCTGAGGCCTTAAATGCAAAATTTTCCCGATATGAGGAAAGGAGGTTTTTTAGTTTAAGTTTTTCATTAAGACTTAATTCTGAGTTAATATTAAGTTCATTTATGGTAGTAAATTTTTCAGAAATATTTGACATCAAATCTTCGTCATTTTTTTCTATTAGTTTAGAAAAATAAAGATAATCATTTTTCGAAATATAATTTAACCTTCCTCCCTCTCTGGGTTCATGTCCATAAATGACATTATTTTTTTCATTTGTTCTGTCATGCTGGTCATGATGTACCATAGGGCGTGACATTGACGCGACATTTCGATCACAATATTCACAAAACTTTACACAAAAATTATTCAATATTATACAACTATCGGCGAAATTTATAATTGCATTATATTTATGAAAAAAATCCTGACCGAGGATTAAACTTTGACTAATGTCCTTAATTATTACAAATTCATTAACAAAAATACGTGAATCTATCATAAAAGTTATCTTCACTTTTCCGACAACATTCAGATATGATCCTGATATGGCTTTCACAAAATGATTCGTCCCGTCACTGGTACTCTTTAGTTCAAGATTCGTAGCTAATTGCTCTGATATACACGAAATTGATGCTCCAGTGTCTATCAGCGCACTATACGCCTGTTCAGCTATAAAAATATTAATAAATGGAGTAAGATCACCAGTATTTTTTTTTCTGTTTTCTGTCTGGAGTTGCTCTCTCTCGGACACAGCTTGCAACTCCGCTTGTTTCCTTATCGGCTGTGCTGGTGAGCTTCTTTGGCTGGGGGCAGTTTGTGTACGATTATTCCAATTATAACGATGTCTAGGGCGAAAATTGTATCTAGGTGTATGGAACGTCTCCGCATCGCCCGCACTTTGTGGTGTGGCACATGATGTCGCCGGGCTGGATGGTCTCGGGGTTGATGGGGACCTTTGGTTTGTATTGGGGAGATGCTCGAAACTAACACGTGGGGGTTGCAATGGTAAATTAATTGAATTATGTTGTGTTTCGCTAAAAATCTCCTCGATTTGTTGAAGCGTGGCTCGTAGCTCCGCTTTTGAGTTATATAATCGAGTTGCTAATTTCAATTTATAATTTGTGGTAATCCCTTTCAGAAAAATTTTAATAAAAATCTTATCGTCAGATATGCCCGCTTGTTGCCCGTAATCAGCCAGTCTATAAAAAAAAGCCACAACATCCTCTTTCTCGCTTTGACGAGCGTTATAGAATTTTTCTACATAATCCGTCCCCGACGGGAATTCGTTTTTTAAGCTATCACATAAATCTTTGAATGATGTTTTTTCATTATAAATATATTTAAAATATGCTAGAGCCGGGCCATCTAAATATGCTCCCATAATTAATGCTAGGTCGTTTTCCGCCCATTTATTTATCGCTGCAATTCGGCGGAATTGCAAAAGAAAATCATCAAAGCTCGTGCCGACGCCCGAGAAAAATATCATTTGTGCCATGTTGTATGTTTGTGTTTTATCCTATTTCACTTAGCTTTCACTCCAAAGCGCCTCCACCATGTGGCGCAGCTCAGCTCATCGATAGGCACGTACTGGGATACTTTAGGAATGAAAAACTTTGTAGCGCGCACACTTATATTTTGTAACTTATTTCACCATTTACGAATACATGTTGTCTTTACAAAATCTGTTCCACACTGAAAAAAACAACCGACACACTTTTTTTCTACTAACTTTCAAAACTATTCTAGAACAGCATAATCCTTCGAATTATATTTAAAAGCCAGTTCGTTGTTTATATAAAAAAAAACAACTCATGCGATCTCCTTTCGATATCACACTATGTCTTGCCGGGTCTGGCGCACACGCGACGCCACACAACACGACGCTCCATACAAATCAGGCGTAGTCCGCGTGTGCTTCGGTCTAGTGTAGCTCTCGCCTAACTGTTTCGTCCATTCCCATAGGACCAATAAGATTAAGGTCCAAGCGCCCGAGAAGTGCCATAAAACAGTGACTTTCTGAAACCTACTCCTCGGTAACGACCAGGTTAATAGGTTTGAAGAAAATATATGTATATTAAAGATTCTTGGACAACATTATTTTATTCAAGAACAACATTTTTTATTATCAACAGTTCAATTATTGATTTGGCGGTTTCGGCGGCATTACTAGACTTCAGCCCCCCTAGCCAAGTTACAACCGTATCTGTCGAATTCCGTTCTCCAATCGGTAACGCTTCGATGTCAGCAATTGTAGAAAATGATAAGTGGGTTGACGCGCCTGAGACGGCCGCTCGTTTTACAATGTACCTAGCGTTTGTTTATCAAATAATGTAGCGTTAAACGTTGTAGAAGTTCATTCTATCATTTTGAACGATGTGACCTTGGCTAAGAATTTTATATTCGTTTGTCCTGTTAAAACGTTGAGATGATGTCATTCCGATACATTTGATTACTTTTCGAATAGCGTTAACGATTGCAGATTATCAACTTGGCTAGGGGTCCAGGAATTGTTAAATATTGACTTAGATAGTGGCGAATTGTACGAAGAGGTTGGACTTTTGAGATGCAACCACATCTTGATTTACGCTGGGTTGACTTCTTTACGAAATCGAAAGACAGAAATCCCTGTCCTGCCAAGAAGCCAAGTCGTTATTCTGCAATCGTTAACGCTGTCGAAAAGTGATGAAACGTATGGGAATGACGTCATCTCAACGTAAAGTCGCGTGGTCAGAACAAACGAATTGACAATTCGTAGCCAAGTTCACATCGTTCAAAATCGTTTCTACAATATTTGACGCTACATCCTTTGTTGTACAAACGGTACATTGTAGAACGAGCGGCCGACTCAGGTGCGCCAACATGGCTACCAACTTATCGTTTTCTACAATTTCTGTCACCGAGGCGTTACCGATTAGAGAACAGAATTCGATTGTAACTTGGCTAGAAAAGGGGGCTGAATTGAAAAAATGGTCACGATTGTTCTTTCTATTACCCGTCTCTAACGCTTAATGCGAGCGCGTATTCAGCATGATGGAGCAGAAAAGCAACTGAATGAGTATTTGTTTAGTTAAGGCAGAGTTACAATTACTAACAAATTTCGATTTTTCTTGTAAAAACTTTTACAATTTTGTGATGAAAAACCGACAAATATTAGATGCTGCTCAAAAACAAAATAAATTTAAAAATTAATTAACGGTTTTCTTTCATACACTCCCCCCCCCCCCCAATAAATTTCTTAAACATAAAATTCTCCCGGGTTGGTCCTTTTGAGAGTTGGTAACCGTAACTTATAAGCCTTAACAGTTTTGACCATTCCCGTAGGACCAATAAGAGTATTAATCAGCTTTCCCTCCTCCAGGTGGCCTCCGCGACACACTGGTGAGTCTATCAGTGTCAACGGCGAGCGTCGTGTCACTAAATGAGTTCCTGCTTGTCGATATCCTGCATAAAGATCCCTCCAGCATCGCTGACACTGTTGTAAGTTGATTCCAACCGTATTTCTTTAGCATTAAAGTTTATTATGTAACGATATTGGTGCTGATTAGTCAATTTGAGGCATGGCATTGGAAATTGGATCATGTTTTGAAGGTGATATAGTCGAAAATTGACTGTTATACTTTCTTGTTTTAAGTTTAACCCTTAAACCGCCCGCATCGGATTGGTCCGACGAATGGTTTCGCGTCGTATTCGGCAGGGTCGTGTGATTGCGACAGGGTAATCATCTCGTTTAATTCTCGTAGATAACAGGACCGATGACCTGGTCTGGGTCGCGGGAATCCGATGGATGCGTGACGCACAGGACCGGTCGTTGTGGCGACTCTTGGGGGTGGCCTATGTCCAACAGTGGACGTCTTTTGGCTGATATGATGATTATGATGAGGTAACAGAGAAGCTGACGAAATAGATTATAGAGTATACAGGGTATAAGAAACAGGTCGTTTTTTCAGGAGACGAAAAAACAAATCTGCCTCTCAATACAAAATTATAAACTTGATTGGAAAGTTTATATGAAGAGGTCGAGTTTCTTTTTTCGTTTCCTGAAAAAAAAATCTTGTGGAAGGTAGTTCATTTTCGTCTACTGAACAAACCCTTGAAGTTGCAGAGACCTGTCTCTTACAGTAACCTGTATGTATGTACATGTCGGATTGTCAGATATATCCGACGCAAGCGGTTAAAGGGTTAATAAAAAAATTAAAATATTTAAACAAGTAGAACATACTACATATTAACGTTATAACCCAAAGCCGGATTTTTCTACCACCGACTCAGCATTTTGAATGTAGTTAGCTCATAATAGAGAACATGAAGGAGCAGGCTGAAGTGCTCCGAGGTCAAATGTTTTTAAATAATCACGATTAATAAATTAAAATAAAAAAACAAGCTGCTGCCAGCGACTTCGCCCGCGTGATAGATAAAAAATAATTATCCCAAGGGAACATGCTTCTAGAATAAAAACTATCCTATATGCTATTTCAGGACATGACCTATCCGTGTACCAAATTTTATCGAAATCTATTCAGCCGTTCGAGCGTGAAGAAGTAAAAAACAGCAAATTTTCGCCTTTAAACACTTCTATCAGTGTTTTTATTATAAACTAGCTTCTTCGCCCGAATCAAAGTAGAAAATAAGCAACCCATGTTACTTAGTGAAAATGAAGCCCAATAGTAGAAGACTTTTTGAAATCGGTCAAGTAGTTTGTGAGTTAAATCGTAACAAACAAACAAGAGCAGTGGTGGCCGAGTGGTGACGGCCCCGACTTACGAGTTGTAGGTCGCGGGTTCATACCCAACCAGGTGCATTACTTCGTGTAATTTACTTCATCACCACTGCTTTCAAAACGGTGAAGGAAAACATCGTGAGGAAACCAGCATTTCCTAGAACTAAAAAATCGAAGACGTGTCATTCACCAACCTGCACTGAGCCCGCGTGGTGGATTACGGCTCAATCCCTCTCCTAGAGAGGAGGCCTGAGTCCCAGCAGTGGGAACATTGAAAGGGTGGCTGTGTTGTGTTATGCTATACCAACAAACGAACAAAACAATCAAATCTACACCGTTAAATTTTAATCGTTTTAATCCCGTGGAGGGTCGATCCGGTACATGAAACACTATCGATTCGTAAAGATAAAATTAAAAAATAAAGTACCTTTTTTCAAAACTCGTATTAATTTACACATGTACGAAATTAATTTATTTAAGAAAACGTCAGCTGAGCGGGTTCAATGACCTGTAATAGTCGGCGTTGCGTACAAACTACCTACAGGTCACCCTCCACGAGATTAAAACGATTAAAATTTAGCGGTGTATATTATCTAAATAATATTAGTTAGGTTTGGCTTTTAACTCAACAAAGTGAAGCCTTGTTCAAGGTCAGTTCTCGATCGCATTACTATAACCGCTTCTATACCAACAGTCATAGCATGGATGACTACTTAAGTGAATACGAAATGTTCTCAATATCGATTTCTTTTTACATTATCAATGCATGACGCAGTGTCTTTGTGTTACACTCTACACGATATATCGATTTGACGTCATAGAACGTCGTCCTTTGTTGATTTCTATTACACTTATCTGTTTAAACAAAAATATAGTAATCACACTAAAAATGCATCAATACCATCGTACCATATTCATGCACCCCAGGCCTTGGTACAGGCCATGGTCCGGACCGAGGAAAAATGGCAGGCGGTCGTCTCCTTCTGCGAAGAAGTAGCAAAGGAAGTGGCCGCACGCTCGAGAGGACGGCCCTCACGCCCCAGCCGCCGGGATCCCGATCCCGATTTCCAGCCACCGTAGGCGCGGTCTTGCGAACGGCAAACAAAGAGCAGCTCACCGTCCGACCGTCCGGAGCTACAGTACCCGGGTGTTTATATGACACACCATATTTTAGGATGCGACTATGACACATGTTTAGTTACGGAAACGACAGTTTTTTAAAATTCTACACACTTTATAGCCTGAGTGAGTTATACTCACTGAAAGAGGCAACTGCACCAATTGGCTATCCCCTCACATAAAAGAAAAGAAAAGGGGATAACGAGTTGATGACACTGTTCGTACATCAACATTGATCAAATGGTTCGTGTCATCGCGGCAAGTCGCCTTGCTGACATACAAAGTCATTCAGTTTAACACAACCAAGCTGAAATCAGGTGGGATAGTCAGTCATCCTCCATAGAGCTGAATACATTTTAAGCTATTGCATAGCTTCTATCGCGGGCCTTGAGCGTGTTCAAAAAATTCAAAATTCAAAATCATTTATTTCAAATAGACCATTTGCAGGCACTTTTGAATAGTCAAATGTCGGTCAGTCCAAGAAAAGTGAAGCTAAATTGCACGTTCCAAAACGTAGGTCTCTATGGAGAAGAACGTGCAAGAAACTCCATGGACACTCTTTTTAAAATATATTGAGTTACATAGATCTTGGTTACATATTTCTTGTCGCTTCTAATATGTGAGCACAATGTTGGTAGATACGTAATAATAATAGTTTATTATTCTTTTTATTAAATGTAATTAAAAATAGATGTGTAGACGTGGTCCAGAAATTCCGTAATAAAAATAACCTAACACCCCCCAGTCATTTGTTTTCTTATTGGTCACCATGCTCAAAAAGTGTAACTTCAATTAATATCAAAGAAAAAAAACTACTGCATAAATAAAATAAATAAATAATTATAATTGCATAAGTTGATAAAAAATGCTATGCAATAGCTTTACCGCGGCAGTCCCCGAGTGCCACACGTCTTTTTTTGTTGGACGACTGACTGCTTCGTCGCTAGTGTCATAATGACATAGGCATAGCTAACGTTGGCGTACGCCAAACCAATCTTATCCAACTAGTGTATATTGTCTTGCTGCAGAATACAGGTCATCTCACATAAAATGCTGTACATTCAACAAACCAAGCTGATTTTCTTCAAAATCAATACGTATGTAGGTCGTCAGTATCTACATATTACCATCGTAACATATGCCCTTCGTCGCGATGTATGCATAATAATAGTTCAGATCCTTGCATCGTTAACTTCAGACCTTTATCGTTTTTATAATCAGTTGAGTAAACATAACACGCTAACGATAACAAAAATAAACCTATCAGCTTTTATAAAAATAACGAAAGTCTAGAAGCCACGGGCTTTTAAGCCGGGTGCAATCGTAGGGCACTTTAATGTCTTGTGTCAGATACAAGCTACCGATGAATATTTGATTTCTACAGAAACAGTATGAAAACATCCATTTCCTGCGCATCTATAATATAAAAATTAATCGAGAACAGCTGAACTGATTTAGCTAATTCTTTTTATTGTGGTGTTTGTTTTTGTAAGGAGAAGGTTCTTATGGAAAAAAATGAAAATTAGAGTTAGTGTAGGGTAGAGTAAGATAGAGTACGGTAAAATAGGGTAGAGTGGGGTAGAATAGGGTAGAGTAAAGTATAGTACGGTGGAGTAGGGTAGAGAGGGAGCGAAGTCGCGGGCGTAAATATTTTTTGTGTCCAGTTGCTGCCACCATGACGATCAAAAGGTATTCGGTGTCGATAACTGGAACAAAAAGTATCTTCATTTTCGCAACGCCTTAGGCTAAATTTAAGAATAAAGATAATATATTATAGATTTAAAACAGATTTATTTCGAACCATACATTATTGAATCCAAATTCCACTCTAACTGTAACAAATCGCTATACATTATCATAGCGGGCGACCTCTGCGCACGTGGCCAATGAGTCATTAGGTTTATCGGTGCGTACTAATTGTAATATTTACACTAAATAGGTCAACCATCACATGTCTAGCGCGGGCTGATAGCGCGATTCGTTTTTAGGATCGATTTGATAAAACGCAAACGTGAACCGCATCGGATCGCAACTTCCAGAGAGAACTACATTAAACTGACTTACACGTAAACTACGTCTGATTTGTACGCAGAACGATGTCGCGTGGCGTGGATCTAATGTAGCTCTACCAGTCTAGTTTCCGTATAAAATGTATGGAGACCGACGCGCCTAGTAGCCCGATTCACGTAATGAAAACCGTAACGATATCGTAGCGATTTAGGGGTTTAGACCATTTCCGTATTCACATCCATCAATCAAGTTTGAACGACACCGATTTTACAGTCGTTTGAAATTCGTCGATTTGAAAAAAACATCTTTATTACATTATCCTGATAGAATACTCATTAATGTGACTGGAAATAAGTCGATAGATCGTGAATACCGCTTTTTGATAGGATTTCGATCGAACGACTATAAAACTTCAACGATATTTGGCTTGTTTGATTTTACGTGAATCGGGCTACAGATCGGCGTGTGTCGCACACGTGTGCGCAGCATAGTTCTACCTTCAGTAGCGTTTTATTACCTACATAGAACAACGTGTAACACTGACAAATCCAAACTGTTACCTTACCATGATGATGTGTAAAAATGTTAGTCGTGCGAGCGAGAAAGAGCTATACATCATTAACACTTCAGATTAGGTCGTCAAATGGATCGCGTTACGAGCTCGTGGTAGGGCTTCTCCTGTATGTTTGTTTGTACATATAAGACAAACTTACAGTCCATCCGATAAGGGTACCACCAGATGATTGCAAGCTAGCGTTCCAACCAAGGTGATACTTGAGGTTTATATGTTTAGTTTGTTTTGCGCCATTTTGCGTAAACACGTTCGGTGGTTGAGAAAACGCGCCTCCCAACCAAGGCTGTTGAAGGCCATAGATTACTTTTGTCTACACGGATTGAAACTAGCAAGGTCACCTTGGTTGAAGCTTGATTTGTGTTGGATATATGGATGTAAACTACGCGCCACCACGTTCGCAAATTAGTCACTGCGGTTGGGAAAACGCGATCGCCTACCAAGAGCGTTGAAGGTCATGGATTACAATCGCTGTCTACACGGATTGAAACATGCAAGGACCCTTTTTGGGACGCTGAATTACAATCGTCTGGTCTAACCTTTACAGACCTAGAAACCATCCAACCGATGTCCTTCAAATCAGTTTTATTATAAACGCGAAGATTCAGATTTTCATCAAATACTAGAACAAAATGTATTTCTTTTTTAGCATAGTTTTTGTAGCATATTATAGAATATAGGTATTTGCAAATTTTTTTTCCGTTATTGGAATGCATGTTTATTTGAAACATATCAAGTCTAAATCACACGTGTACAGGAAAATCTAAATATAATGTAATAATCTGCTGTTGTGCAGCCGTGACGTCATGGTTGACCTTAATTTAGTTAAATTAGTGCTAAGTTTTGGAGAATTATTTATCATTAACGAACTTGATATGAGCATATCTGCACTAAAGTCCAACATCAATTAAGCATTAGAAGCAACTTTATAATATTGCAATTCCAACTACTAGCACTCAGACCTCTCAGCACATAGCTTCGGGATTCGATTTAGATTTAACTGCATGTTTTTTTTTGTATGAATAATCGCGTATTTTGAGAAAATAAACAAACTTAGCATAATTATCCATACGACGTTCCCAATGCTGGGATCAGAGCTCTCTAGGAGAGGGAATGTGCTATAATCCATCACGCGGGCCCAGTGCGGATTGGTGGATGTCAACATGTCTTCAAATTTTCGATTCTAAGACATGCCGATTTCCTCACGAGATGTTTTCCTTCACCGTTTTAAGAGTAGTGCTTATGAAATAAATTAAGTAATGACTAGCTGGGTTTTACTCGATACCTACAACTTATAAGTCGGGGCCGTTGCCACGGAGCCACCACTGCTCTTTTTCCTTTTACCTCAATTAGTTCCACGAAATTTATTATTATTATTACTAATTTCATTTTTTTGTGCTCAACAGAAATGGAAGAAATTGTCCCTAATAAACTTTGCCAGCAACAACATACAGAACGTGGATTGGGCGATAAGACTGGTGCCAAGGCTTCAACATCTAAGTTTGTCATCAAACAAACTAAAGGAACTATGCGACATCTCCTGCCTCCACGAACTGAGGATACTAAACCTCTCTATGAACAGTTTCGCCGCTTGCGAAAACTGGCACGCCAAAATAGGGAATATAGTCAGGATAGACTTGTCACAAAACAGAGTGGAAAGCCTCCAAGGATTCTCTCGATTATACTCCTTAGAGAGTCTCGATTTGAGCTGCAATGTCATCACCGACGTCGAAGAAGTTCAACACATATGCAAACTTCCCTGCTTAGAAAATCTATGGTTAACAGCAAACCCCGTTGCTTCGTCCATAGACTACAGAGTCAAAGTTCTAGAACAGTTCAACGCCCGAATGACAGAAATATGCTTAGACAACGAAAAGGCGTCGGAAAAAGAGCTGGACACAGCAAGAGTGTTGCAAGCCTTAAGAATTGTGAAAGAGGGTAAGACTCCAAGTTTTCTACAGAATAATAATACGAGTCATAGTTTTAATAAGAGTTGACAGGGAATTTAAAATTAGAATTATAAATGAAATTAGAACTTTTATTTATAAAATTTGAATGAAGTATTAGAAAATGAAAACTTTTTTAGAAAAATAAAATGGATGTTTTGAAATGTATATTATTAAAAAGATCTTTATTGTATATATGTGATTATGTAATTACGAGTATTTTGCTAACGTAGTGATTTAGAATCGCGTTGCTCAGTTGAACTGTATTCTAAGTGAAATTGTGCTTATGTATTTTCGAATCATCGCTAAGTTTCACTTGTGATATTTACAGATAGCTCCTACTTTTTTTGCTATCTTAATATATTGATTATTCATTTTACATACAGAAAGACTACATTCTATCTACAATTTATAGGAAAAATTCAGTTTGATTTTTCATTTGCTAAGAGAGAGAAAAAAACAACATGTAATTACAAACTTAAATTAAACGTAAAAATAGAAAAATAAAATTAACAATATCATGTTCAGTAATAATTTGTTATAATCATAATCAAATCAAGGATTTAGTTACTCCACTCATCCGGTAAAGAATTTGCTTTGTAAAAACTACAATCATTCATTTCATCTCTTAATTAACTCATCGAATGCCGAGACAATAGAAAGACATTTGCTTATGTCGAACTGTGTAACTTAAGACATTCAAAAGGTTAATATCAATATGCTTACTGATAGCTACAATGTAAGGGTCTTTAGGTCAAAAGTGAATAGATTTCTATGCAAGCGTGCTCCATCGTCGGCCTCATCATCGCTTGCCATCAAGTGAGATAGTGGTCAAAAACCGAGCCTATCAATAACAAAAAAATATATATTTAGAATCATATAACAATATATTTATCATCATCATCATTACAAACTAGCGACTCGGGGTGGTTCCACACGGTTGCAATTTATTACAAAAATTGATGCAAACCTTTTCTTGGCAATATAAGAACACAAAAAAAAAACAATCAAGTTAATTGAGCCGTTCTTAAGAATAACATAAAAAAAACATAAATATCATATTCATTTTGTCTCTGATTTGCAGTTGGATTGTAGTCTATCTGAAATCGAATGCTGCGTATGATACAACTTGTATAATATTATTATCTCGTTTACAAATGTGATATTTGATAATCGTATAACTATCGTGTAATATAATATAATTGTACTGGAAATGACCAATACTAAACTAAGTCTAGTTTGTAAGTAATATTCAGGATTTTTATTTTTATACTAGCTGAGTCTGCAAACGATTCTGCTATATAAATTATCAAAAAAAAGTGGGGGTAGGCGGGTAAAAAATAGCCTACAACCCAACGATCTTACAGTCACTCTACGTCTAATAACAGGCGACGCCTGTTTGTCAACACATGTGACAGACAGATCTGATGTACAGTGGGCACTACGGATCTTGAGCGCTCGGCTGCAGAGTGGGGATCGCTTTGCGCATTCCATACATTGGCGAGCCAATCGTCGTCGTTGTTAGATACATTCAGCAATGCAGGGAACGAATGAGGAGTGACGTCTATGACGCGATGGCGCGGCGAGCCAATCACTGGCACTCCCCGCCCTCGCCTCTCACTTCGCACCACTAAAGAGACCGAATATTTGACTTCTGCGCAACCGCTCAAGATTTGTTGTGCCTACTGTAGGTCGCCACAGAATAATTTCCAAATAGTTTCGAGCAATCAGAACGCAGTACACCGCTCCCCGTTCCTCGGCTAGTTGACAGAATTGTTTTGGTGCGCTAGTTCAAGCTTGAGGCGTCTAGTGGGTGTAAGGTCGTTACTACAACCTATCCTTAGGCTTTAGACCTACCGAATATACACAAAAATTACATGAAAATAGCTCAAGCTGTTTTAGAGAAGTTTGATAACAAACACAGTGACACGAGATTTTTATGTATTAGATTTACAAATACTTTCGCCAAGGCGCGTATTTAATTTAATTTTGTTATGAAATAAAAATCTTGAATATTGTTAATTATGTGTCCATAATTGTTTATTTTTTGTGCTTTCCTGTTATAATGTAACGAGTTAAATTCAAAGATGCATTTTAGAATGATATTAAAAATAGAGTATGAAATTACCATTCGGCCAAGTGTCCTTTCGAAATCTACAGGAGTAAAATAATATTATTGTAGTCAATTTTAAAATTGATTTTTTTCCTTAATCCAAATGAAAGCCTTATTTTACTAGAAAGGATGTAAAGACAATAATTCACTATAGACACAAATTATTTAATTTAATTTAACCAATAAGGGGTATATGCCTTGACACCATGGCGGCGCCACCAGTCGTCGCTACCAACAAAATTTACACAGCTCTATAGAGAGTTACTCACCTGTAAGCCTGATTCATGTAAAATCAAACAAGCCAAATATCGTTGAAGTTTTATAGTCGTTCGATCGAAGTCCTATCCAAAAGCGGTATTCGCGTGTTCCTTAACTCTTTGAATGTCGTAATTAGAAACACAATAGAAAGACAATTACCTTATGTCGGACAGTGTAACTTAAGACATTCGAAAGGTTAATCGGGATTGGATAGAACGACAATTCAAATGTTAATTTGTACTTTGTAATGAAATACAGTTTTTTTTTTTTAAATCGTCTCTTCTACCAAACGACTTTAAAATCGGTGTCGTTCAAATTCGTTTGATGGATGTGAATACGGAAATGGTCTAAACGACTAAATCGCTACGATATCGTTACGGTTTTGATTACGTGAATCGGGCTACTGGTGTCTGGCTGCGCAATTAATTTGGTGGTGCAACCAGCTCGGACGTGTGGCGACTTTGGTGACTGTATCGTGTCTAGTTTGATAGCTTAGGCCTATACCTATTTCACCGGGACACGATACCGGCGCAAGCGGTCGCGCCACCATGGTGTCCCGGTAAAATATAGCCCTAATAGTAGTTAACGCTCGTGTAAATAGTTTTTCACATTCATTTTAGGTTACATTTGTTTTAGAACTAGGCCTAAAACCGTTATTAATAAGACGTAAAAGTGAATGATCTGCACGACCAAAATATATTAACTCTGAAATTGGTGTCCAGAACTATTGTACTCGAAAAAATACGCAATATTTTTTGTTTTCTATACCTTTATACCTCCTTGTCAATGGTGCTGATCTGCTCCGGCTCCCTATAAAAATGTTTTTACCGATAGAAAGCTGCTTTATTCCTGAGTGACATAGGCTATATTTTATGTAGGTGGACGAAGCCGCGGGCAAAAGCTAGTATAATATAATGTGAGAAGGTCCTCCCACAGACAAACATTGGGTTGACGGACCCGGAGCGGATACAATTTTTTTTTAACTGATGGTTAAAGGCCTTCCCCCAAGTCCATCCAAACTTTCTTCTCCTGCGCCGTCTCTAACCAGTCCTCACGGTACGCGTCCAAATCATCCCGCCACCTCTTTTAAGGCCGGCCTTGACGGCGCTTTCCTTCAGTCGGAACTAGTGTTACCAGGTGTCCCGATTTGCGCGGGATGTCCCGATTTTGAGGGGTCTGGGGACGCGTCCCGATTTGCGCCTGATCGGGACGCTAAATGTCCCGATTTATCAATAAATTAATTAAAAACCATTATAATTACATATTACAAAGTAACAAAGCAAGGCACATTCGCATTATTGTCACACATCATGCATGTTAAATGCGTTAACTTAAAATGACACACGAAGATGGCACAACTAGAGTGATTATAGCCCTGGAACGCAAAGGGCAACTGAAGAACATAGTTCCACCCTAGAGCGAAAGAAGTCATTGAACGACTTTTCACCGCAAAAAAGAACAGTATTTTTTTTATTTGTCCCGATTTAAAACCCTAAATCCCGATTTGTTTTACCATCAGGCCCGATTTTACTCCAATCGGACCTGGCAACACTAGTCGGAACCCACTGTGGCGACGCTCGCCCAGCGGTCCCTGTGCATACATGACCCGCGCCCAATCTCAGTTGAGTTTGGCAGTCTTATACAAAAAATATTGCGTAAACCAGATTTTTTTTTAAGATATATTTTTTCTAAACTCAAAAATGCTGTCCAGTAAAATCATGCTTTATGACTTATGTCGTCTTTGTCACAAATAAACGAACTATTTGTCGCCACTCCAATGATAGCATCGGTATTCTGAACATAAATATGTTGTAATGAGGTCAGTAGTAACATAGTTTTCTAATCACTATTTATTGTAACACTTAGATCCCGTTTGCTTTAAAACATAACATCACGCTTTTATTCTTCAGTTGTAGGTAGAAGTGTAACGCCACATAAGAAATAACAATTCAAAATCCTGCATAGGTACCGTGAGAGAGAGTTCTCCACGCGATTAAAACATATACAACAGCGTGAAATCAACTTTCGGGCAGTTCCCCGGACCAGGCACAACACCCGTCCGGTCGGAGGATCCTCTCTTTTCAATTGGGGTTCCCAGAACTTTTAAAGAACCGCATACTTTAAAAAAAGTTAATTACCTCAATCTCAATGTCTTGACTTCTTTTTTTTGAGGTGTAAAATCATTCAATGACTTGCCTCTCTAGAGTGGGATGAGTGTTACACTAGTAACTAAAACCCACATGTGTCCTTCAGTTGCCCTTTACGTTCTAGGGCCACGGTCAGTCTTTCAAACGTAACAGCCTAGCAAGGTCTTGGCTTAGCATGATATAATCTGCAACCTTCTAAGTGCGCTCGTATGTGCGTGCAATTAATTAATGTATTTGTGCTGCATATCTATACATCTATACATATAAATAAAATTGAAGCGTCTGTTTGTAATATTGAAATAACCGCTTTTTACTACATGCATATGAATATACATACGGTACATACACCTAAATAACATTTTTTACAATTTTTGTCCGTCTGTTTCTTCCAGCTAATCTCTGAAATGGCTGGACCGATTTTGACGCGACTGTTATAAGGAGTAACTTAGGCTACTTTTATTTTAGAATAAATAAATTCTAAATCCTGCCCCCCTAGCAAAGTTGCTAATCTGCAATCGTTAACGCTAGTAAAAAGCTTCAAATGTACGGGCATGACGTCATCACAACGCTGTCACGTGGTCAGAACAAAAGAATTGGCGGCGTGGCCAACTCGAGGCGTTCGGCGCAAGCGAAACAGTTGTAACTTGGCTAGGGAGACTAAGGAAGTTATGTTTCTACCTATGCTGAAAATAATAATAAAGATCTGAAATTATTGTAAATATTTCTGTTGGGACCACTTTTTGAGTATTCATACTATCCAGTGATGCCTTTTACATACTAACTGCCTTTCATTTACAAGATTGAATTAAATATGGCGGTTCTACTATTCTCCTCTCGCTTTTACACAGTGTGTGCGAGCGAGAGGGGAATAAAGATGTCTAAATATTTCTATTTGTGTTGTATGCCTATTAATTTTAATATTTAGTACCTAAATGTTTATTATGCTAAAAGCACATTTAGTTAATTAATAGTATTAACTGAAGTATTACGTATGTGATAGAAATATAAATGTATAGAAAATGTTTATTTTAACTGGTGACGATTAATTTATAATTAAATATAAGTTATTGTTTAACCGATTTGTTGTTTTTATTTTCCATTTTTTATCTGATGTAAACTAGTACTTGACTGCGATCCCACCTGATGGTAAGGAGTAATGCAATCGTTGATGGTAAGGCGCACTAGTTATTAAATCTCTATTCACGCTAGCCTTGAAGACACCTAAATTATAATCGGACGGGAAGACCGCAGCAGGCAAAT
Source organism: Mythimna albipuncta (assembly GCA_929112965.1). Taxonomy (NCBI): domain Eukaryota; kingdom Metazoa; phylum Arthropoda; class Insecta; order Lepidoptera; family Noctuidae; genus Mythimna; species Mythimna albipuncta. The sequence goes on along the minus strand of OV815979.1, from coordinate 15,854,912 downwards.
TGTTCCAGTTCTTCGATGTACGCGGTATAAATGACAAGCCGAAACGCTTAGTTCGGACCGTAGAGGTTTCAACAACGTACATGATGGATACTCACCGTACGTCGGTTTGTCCGATGGTAGAAATGAGATGGCGGAAACAAGTCATACAATCCTTTACGCGAAAGTGATTTTACTATAAATTAAGAACTTAGTATCAACTTTTTACTATTAATGGATAACTTTGTATCAACTTCCCCATCCTGCAATTGTAACGGCCTGCTCCACGACTTCGGTCTTAGGGTCAACTCACACCGAAAGAGCGGCGAAGGGCAGCGCAGTTTCAGTGTCATATGAATTTTAACTCGAACGAGTCGCGCGGATGCCCGCGGCGCCGCAGGAATTCCGGGGAATTCTCTCGTTCATGTTTCTCATGCGATAATAAGTATTATAGAAATGAAAATAAAGTTAAAATTCATATGAAACTGAAACTGCGCTCCGCTTCGCTGCCCTTCGCCGCTCTTTCGGTGTGAGTTGACCCTTAGGCGTTACCTATAAGAGCGTATGAATCGCGAAAAGCAACATCTAAAACTTCATCAACTTGCAGCGCACTCACCACTAGATATGATCTTATAGCGTACGAGCCACTGTTTCATCTAGCCTGTCCCTTACTCCTCCCCCAGCGACGCCCTCAGCCGAAATCCGTACCACACAGGGGGCGCTCGCGAGGGTGAGTCGCTTGTAGCTCGCTGTCCGGCCGTCCGGTAACTGTCCGGACCAAGTCCAAGTCGCCGACGGCGCGCACTGTTCCCGCGCGCCTCAAGGAGTTGTCAGCAACAGCAGGGACCCAGCCGGGTCGAAGCCTACTGGGGCCAGGGTTATCCGAAAGGGCGCTCGAGCCCCGGTATGAAGGCTAGAAGTAACGGGGTGGGTCTTTTAGTCAGTAAGAGTCTGACACTATCTCCCGCTCCGCCCAAGGGCGGGGGATGTCAATGCATGATTTTTCCCACCATAAAAAAAAAAGGGTGAGTCACTTAGTTTTAAGTTCTTGTAAATCCTGGCTGAAGGTTGTAATTTATAAAAGCCGCTACGGGCAAAACAAACGATAACCTCATAGATTGAACTGCGAAAAGTAACACAGAAAAAAGCGCAGCAATTTTTTTTTTCAACTGTCTCTTTTGTTTAAGGAGTTGTTTGAACTCGTTACAATCCATCGTAAATAGCAACAGCGATGATACGGTAGCGGAAGAATGCACAGTAGATGGCTCACTCCCTCTCACAGAATGGACAGTCCCAGCAGTTAGAACATTTTTCTTTTTTAATATTGTCCCACCCTAGGAATTACTCCAGTATCGTGGGTCCGTTTACAAACATGTAAACTTACATGCCTACACCATACTCCCAGACCCGAAGGCTATTCCATCTGGGAATCGAAACCGCGACACGCTGCGGCCGAAACTGCGTAAGGGTCAGCGCAGACAGAGAGGAATAATTCTCGCGCGATCTCGGCCTTTTTCTGACGGATGGCGTATGTCGAAGATATGCTTCCCACGTATCTTCGAGGACGCGCGAGCATTTTTTGTCAGGTTTAAGCAAATATGCAAGCTGATTTTCGGGTGCTTTAATAAAATCCTCTCCGCTGCGCTGCTCTGTGTCTGCGCTTACCCTAAAGCGGGCGCGCCCGTGCGGTCCCATAAAAGTGCTCCATCGCGGGCGTACGTCGCGTGGTGCCGGGACCCGCGCCCCGCGCCCCCTTTCGGTGTCCACTATCGGTCTGTCGTGCCGCGCCATCGACACGACTACATGCACACCGTTAAAGTCAAAATAGCGACACTGCGCAGGTAATAATCCGGTTTGCGCTACGGGGACCGCCGCACGCGACGGAAGCCCACGCGTGCGCCCGCTTAACGCGGCGCTGTTGTATGGGCAAACATCGCGGGGAGCCCGGCCCCGCGTCCCCATTTTGCCTGACACGACTACATGCATACTAATAAAGCTGAACTAGCGACACTGCGCAGATAATACAGTTTCCGCTACGGAAACCATCCCACACGCACATAGTCACGTTGGCCCTTTTTAACAACTGCTCTAACCGTGCCGTAAACATTAAATGATTGTTAAAAAAAAAAAAAACAATAAATTACATTATCATTATTTTATTGTTTACTTTAAGTAGTATTTTACAGTAGGAATGTGATTAAATCACAAACATTACAATACAACAATACTTAAACAATGTTTCACAAACAATTTCGAAACTTTTTGTTGTCTAGCAAAATGTTTTACAACAATTAGTATACACAGCACTCTTAACATAGAGTGAGCGCAACATTTTTTACAATTATTTTTTTCATATGTATTTTTAAAGTTTCTACCACATACTGTAAAAGTGTATGCTAATTTATTTTGTAGCTAACAATTTTCAACTTTTTGTTACATATTTATACATGAGAGTAGAGTACATGGATTGGTATAAAGGCTGAAATAGACATGCCTGTAGCTAGCATAAAAATAGGCAAGTAGCATGCAAGCTATAAGTCTTAAATACACTTGCCTATAATTTGCACAAAAGTTTGCAAATAGCATGCATTTGATAAGACCTAAATACACATGACTGTAAGGGGCCGTAAAACTATTACGTAAACAGATTTTTTGCAAATATTAACAACCCCAGGCCATCAAAAATAAGCAATGCTAAGACCCCCACCCCCCTGTAGTACTTATGTAACACTTGAATGACCCATAACTTGTTCAAAAGTGTGCAAGTAACTCGCATGCCGCAGTGACTTCGATCAATCAGAACACATAGCACAATAGAAAGCCAGCTACACATACTTTTCTGCTAACTACAAGCAAGTGTATCGCTGCGTTTAGTGACATCTACCAATCAGGACTTCTTATGGCTCACTAGCATGCAAGCTACTTGCACACTTTAATACAAGTTACAAGCATGTGTATTTCGGCTCTAAGTTTATCAAACATAGAACTTAACCAACACCTGATAACTCAAAAAAAAAACCTAAGTTGCATTACAAAATACATTTATTAACAATATTTTCTATATAGTTTTGTGCATTGACAAACTAAATTGTAACATTTTATCATAAGTTGTAATAAAATACAGAAACATTCCGACAATACCTATCTCCAGTCTTACGTTCATTAATACAATTAGATTACAACTAAATATTACACTTAGCTACTTAATTATTGCTCTTAATAATCAATCATTTTCAATGAGTACAGAAGGATACATTCAACATTGTTGTAAGTCACGCAAAAACTTTACAGTACCTATATATGTTACCGTAAAATTGTAAATACCTTTAGGTTAGTAGCTATCTCGCGAGATTGTAAACTGTCGATAGATTATGAACCGTAACATACTGCTTACAATTTGACGGGTCCACTTTGATAGATTATAATCTACCGAAAAGTAATAAACGAAAAGTTAAACTGTAAATAGTATGTTACGGTCAGACGGGCAGTGTATCGTAGTAATAGGTTTACTCGTTTTTACCACCCAGAAGGTACTCGGAACTTTAAAAAGTGATGAAAAGCACTATTTATCAGATAAAATTGAAGCCGGATAAGTTAACTGGCACTCGTCCAGATGTTTTAAAACAAATAATTTCATTAGACACGCAAACATTTTAAATGAACTATGAAACTAGTGGATTTAGTAAATATTCCATCTTGTTGAAAATGATTAATTTCAGCTAACTTAGTGCAAAATAACTAGATATATCACTAGAACATTTACAAACTAACACTCACTAAAATATACGGCTCTTAGCAAAACTAATATTTTTTTATCAAAAGATAGATATAGTTTATTTTCACTGGCTGGCCATAACAGTTGCAAGTAATTAAAAGTAAATGCGTGAAGTATACGTGAAGGGACATAAAGATAAAATAAATTATCCTAAACATAAGAATTAATAGGCATTTTTAAAAAGAGCTGTTTATAACTGAAGGCACGACTCGACTTCTCAAAGTCTGACTGCATTAGATTATTTTTCACCTTAAAAAAAAGGAATCATCTACCCCTTTTTTAGAGGGAAATAATTAAATAACTCTCCCGCTCTGGGTGTAGCGAGAGGGAATATCAGTGTTTTAATAACTAAAACCCACCCGTATTCCTTCAGTCGCCCTTTCAAACCCGCAGCCCTGGCAGTCCTTTAGCCTCCACATTCATTTATACGAATAAAAACTTAGGTTAAGGTTAACTTAACTAAAAATTACGTTTAAGTAATAAGTTGTAAAATGTTTTTATTTATTTTCATATAGTTACAATTGTTACATGTGACACTGGATACCCCATTAAGTATATACTTTGTAACAGGATCTATTATTTATACCATCTCTAGAGATACAAATGGTATAAATAATATTCAAAACTCAAACTTTCAATCTCCCCCTTTATTTGGGGTGGACATTCATCAAATAACTCCTCCTGCTTCTTGTAGAGCGAGAGGCAGCGTCAGACTTTTACTGAGTAAAAACCAACCGTGTTCCTTAGCCTCAAAGAGATGACTAGCAGGGCCCAAGCCTCCTGGGGCCATGACTTGACTTTTGAAAAAGAAATGTGTGGTCCAGAAACGCAAAAGGCAAAAAAGGAATATAGTGGGTTTTAGTCAGTAAAAGTCTGACACGCCCGTCTTAGAGCGGGAGAATTTGTTAGATGATTACCTTAGATGAGTTGCCCTTTGCGTTATAGGGCCTTGGTGACATTTTCAAACAATGTTTAATGTCGCCCTAAGAGCCGATCAGTAAGACTCTCTTGGGCCCTAAGAGAGGATCCAAAAAGATTGTAAGGCAACCTCTAGAGCCTGAAAATCTTCGTACAAAAACGACATAATTTTTATGAATAAAAGCAAGTCTTGAAGGCACTAGCACTGTGATATCATCTACGTCTATTAGTCATCACAAATATTCTTTGTATGCATTTCATGGTATAGTCTAATTTATGGGAAAAATACACCTCTGCTTACTAAATTAAACTGCACTTTAGTACGAAGGGCTATCTTATGTCATTAACGCGTTCGCTGCGGAGCCATTTTTCATGGTCTTTCAGCCAGTGTGTATGAGGTCTTTTAGAGGCTGGGCACGCCACAATCATGGCGGTAAGTCCCCTCTTTGAGGCGTGGCTGGAAAGGCCTCACGGCGTCCTTACCTTCCGCATGACGCAGGTCCTCACCGGACATGGTTCGTTCGGGAGTTTCCTGCACCGGATTCATGCGGAAGTGACGCCCGGGTGTCGCCACTGTGCGGAACGCCCGGAGGACACGGTGGAGCACACAGTCGAGGTGTGCCCTGCTTGGGCGGAGCATCGCCGTGCCCTCGTGGGGGCGATCGGCGGCGGAGACCTCTCGCGCCGGGCCTTGGTTGAGGCCATGGTCCGGAGCGAGGAGGAGTGGCAGGCGGTCGCCGACTTCTGCGAAGCAGTAATGCTTGCAAAGGAGGAGGCCGAACGCATCAGGCAACGGCGTTATCGCCGCCGCCGCCGTCGCCGGGATTCTGATCCCGATTTCCGGCCAACGTAGACGCGGGCTTGCGGACAGTGAGCAATGGGTAGCTCGCTGTCCGGCCGTCCGGTAACTGTCCGGACCAAGCCCAAGTCGTCGACGGCGCGCACTGTTCCCGCGCGCCTCAAGGAGTTGTCAGCAACAGCAGGGACCCAGCCGGGTCGAAGCCTACTGGGGCCAGGGTTATCCGAAAGGGCGCTCGAGCCCCGGTATGAAGGCTAGAAGGAACGGGGTGGGTCTTTTAGTCAGTATGAGTCTGACACTATCTCCCGCTCCGCCCAAGGGCGGGGGATGTCAATGCATGATTTTTCCCACCATAAAAAAAAAAAAAAAAAAAAAAGTTCTTTTAGAGGCAAAGTCGAACTTCTATGTAGTTCGTATGAGACCTTTCCGGCCTCACAAAATCATCGCTGCATCGCTTCGTGAGAAAATCAATTTTATATATTTGTCTCTGTTATACTCATAGAAATGTTAACATAGCTGTCCCCCCACAGTGTAAAAGAAAGCGATTTTGTCTGCCGCACCTGCGAGAAATTACGCAAGTGGCATGTTCGACCTCATAATCATAACGCAGTGAGCGTGTTAAAATGAAACTGTTTATTTTTCATGAATTTTCGAACGCTAAATTAGAACATACGTATTCATCAGAATAATCTGCTTCAGCAACTAAAAGATTTCTTACCTCTCATAATTTCTTAGTACAACTAAAAAATACGGCGTGTGTCTAAAACCACGCGACAAATGTGAAAACTTTATAACGGCAAGGTTAATAATACAAAATCGTAATGATTCGGGTAAAGTCGGCCAACTGGACCCGATCTTACCCGAATGAGCGTTACATAACCGAACGTGACGGTGGACAGTCACCATGCCCATAAAAGAAAAAACGTACAGAAATTGTCAGTTCAAACATAGGTTCCCTACGCAGCCGCCATAGCAGGCAGCACAAAGTGATGTTCGGGGTTGGTGTGCTGGTACAGCGGCGCGCGCGCTCGCACGCCGGTGGCGGTGGGCCTCTTCGATGGGTCTTCACTCAGCATCATTTTTAGGACTTCCGTCTGGAAGTAATAGAAGATGATTAGCAAAAAGCACAATGTATGGATGTGGTGGCGTCCTTTATGAGAATTTAATCACTATTATAATTTAATAATTTAATCGATAACCTAATAAAAGAAGTTTGATCAAGACCAAATTGTATTTTGTCGGCAAAAAAAGGAAGTGAGCGACTAAAATAACTAAATTACATCAGCAAGTAAACAGCTTTTGAGTTGTAATGTATCACTCAACACAACCTCGGCACAACAGCCAGGTAAAATCAAATACAAACAACAAAGCCTATTTATTGTAATGCAATCTACGTAGAAGTTTAATCTGCACTTAATAATATTTTAAAGAGATAATTTAAATTTTTATTTTTTTTTGTTTGTAGGAGGTAATCTCTGAAAGCATTGCTCCGATTGCTAAACTTTTTTTCACTGATAGAAAGCTTCTTTATGCCTGAGTGACATAGACTATAATTTATGTACGCGGGCGAAGCTGCGGGGAAAGTTAGTATACGATAATAATATGAAAATTTAATTAAAATACTGCTTCGTTCGAAGTGTTTCTTTTATTATCATTTCGAGTGTGAAAGTTAAGTTTTTTGATAAGTAGAGTAGGGTAGAGTAAGGTAGTAGTAGGGTAGTTGGGTTGTGTAGGGTAAAATTGAGTAGAGTAGAATAGAGTAGTCAGTTGACGGGAGCGAAGTCGCGAGCAAAAGCTAGTAATTTAATAAAAAGTCTTTTTACCTCTTGCGGATAATGCAACATAAACTGGTCAGGGTACTTGGCCTGCCGCAAGCGCAGCAGACAGGCGACTCGCTCCGACTCCGTGCCGAACGGCTGCAGCAGCTCGAAGAGGATCAGCCCCAGCGAGTATATGTCCACCTTGTAGCTGTACGGCCGACCCAGCAGCTGCTCCGGAGACATGTACAGGTGGGTGCCTGGAAATCAACTTATAATTTAGTATACAACGCCCCCAATTGTGATATGATATCTAACAGACTTGCGTCGGGGGCGGAGGATGCGTTGTGACTTCCACTGTCACGGACTAGTGCTGCCAGCCATCTGTGGGCCTCGTCTCGTAGTAGAGTTTGATATTAAATCCCCTATATTGAGTAGAGGCAGTGGCGGGGCAAGATTTAAATTCAATGTGGGCAAGGTACATTAGCCGAGGCCTTGTAGCGACGTATAAACGGATTTTTTTGAAATAAAGATATCAGTTCTGAAAAGCTTGAGATTATGAACCTGACGTTAACTGGAAAAAAAAATATAATTATAATTATATATTACCTTTCATAATTCGTATACTAAGTAGGTAATAACCAGAGGTCGCAATTAGATAGAGTTGTTCATTCTTCATTCATCCTTCGTTCTCTTATGCAAAAAATATTAAGAACCAAGAATACTTAGACTATAAGAGATTGGATAGAGACTAGGCTTTTAAGTTATGCATTTCCTAGTCGTGAGCGAGGCCCTCCGGACCGCGAAGACGTAGGCGGTGGCCCACATAGCCAACGCTTTACGCCACCTCTGGCTCAGGAAGAACAGTGAAGTTGAAGACAAGTGTTACAAATTGGTAAAATTACTGTATGTTACTAATTAAAATTACTGTATGTTGTTAATTGTTGTTAATTACTGTGTGTATGTGTGTGTGTTATTTTTATTTTTTTTTTGTTATAATCCACAAAACTGATGTACAATCACATAATCCAAAAAAGTAAATCATAAAACAATATATCTGATTGACACCTACTAGATGTGAATCTTACATGCATTTATAAAAAATAGTCGCTTACAATTAATTAATAATTAACATAAACTTAAAGTACGACTGAAGAAAAATAAAAGAAACATTAATTGAACACTAATTACTATTATGTACTTACCAACTCAGGCCGAAATCACACAGTTTGACCAGAATATTACTAGGTTTTATCACATGTCATAGACTCACCAACTCTATACGTGTGTCTTTGGTGCGCATCCACAATGTCAGTCTTCTCTCCGTCCTGTGACGTTTCGCTCATGGCGGTGACCAGTCCGAAGTCGCCCACTTTGACCCGGCCGTCCGGGGCGAATAATATGTTGCTGGGCTTTAAGTCCCGGTGGATGAGGCCGGCTAAGTGGACGTATTCGACCGCTGATACTATCTGGCTGAACAGGATTTTGACCTGCGAAGAAAGAGGTTTAAAGAAACTTTATTCTCAATATAAACATTATAAATATGTCACTTACTTGAGAACAATATATATAACTTTAATACTAAAGAGTTAAATAAAAATTGAAAAGAAAAAACAAGATAGAAAGTAAAAAAAGAAGAAAAATATAGAAAAAAAAGCGATAGAAGAGATAGATGGAAAAGTGAAAAAGTTGGATGATTATGTAGCAGTTGTCCAGACCAGACATAACGTCTGTCTGGTCAGAGGATCCTTCCTTTTCAACGGAGATATGTGGGACACGCCACAGCCTTAAAGTTGCGACCAATAAAAAAAGGAGTGTCTGTTAATTCAGTGTTTATGAAGTTTCAAATAATTACGTCGGTGACACCAGTTTGGAGGTACGCGGAACAGAGAGTAAAGTCCCACATGCCTCCTTTGAATAGGCAGGATCCTCCGACCAGACGGGCGTTATGTCTGGTGGGCATCTGCCTGATAGTTGATTTCGGGCTGTTGTATGTATTCAAATCGCCCGGAGAACTTCACTTGCGCGATACAGGATTTCTTTCTCCGTAGTTATTTTGTGGCGCAATAGATGTCGCTACTTTATGACGTTTGGACTCCGTACCGGCTTTTTTTTCTTTTTTTTTTTTCGGTGGGTAAAAATAATCCAAATGACAACCCCCGCCCTTGGGCGGAGCCGGAGATAGTGTCAGACTCTTACTGACTAAAAAACCCACCACCCCGTTCCCTCGTGCCTTTCATACCGGGGCTGAGCTACCTTTCGGAGTTAACCCTAACCCCACTAGACTAACCCTGGCCCCCGTAGGACGCCATACTGGATAGGTTTTACATCTTACCTTATCCGCTCTTGCCTCACAGCATCTGTTTTCTCTCAGCCAGTCGTGCAGGCTGTCCTGGCGACACAGCTGCATCTGTATGTAGAGGTACATCTGAGAGGACGGGCCCGCCGGGTCCATGGGGCTCGCGGGGTCCACCGGGTCGCGCACTACCATGTCCAGTGACCAGTGGCGGGTGTGACCTTTCTGTAGGGAGAAAGATTCAAAGCATTTTATTTTAAATTTGGAATGTGTATTTTTTTTTTTTGTCGAATCTCTTTGGTATATTTTTGTGAAATTCAATTTCTTTTTTCTATATTTCACCTAGTTATATGTGCATGCTGTGGTCTCCTGTAACTGAAGGAGCACACGTTGAAAGACCCCATGCCTAATCATTGATACTGTGTCTGTGTAACCTTTGTTGGAGATCCTAATAAATAAGTAAATAAACCATTTACAGACACTTTTGAAATGTCAAGATGTCAGTCGGTCAGAAAAATGAAGCTAATTGCCCATTCCAAAATGTAGTGGAGATGAATGTGCAAGGAACTCCATGTACACTCTTTTCATTCATGTTATGTTACGTCAAAGATGACATTTCATAAATGTGTAAATAATAACCTCTATGGCACATAAATAAAGTTCAAATTCCATTACAAAATATATTTTTAGCATTTTAACCTTTCAATCGTGGAAATTACAGACACAATAGAAAGACAATAGATGCGCGAACGCCGGCGTGTGATTTCCACGATTGAAAGGTTAATGACTTAATACAAAATATTGGTCACTTACAAATCAATTTAAAGTACAATTCCAAAGTCAAGTAGAAAAACCTGAAATGACCATTCTCGCTTTGGGTAAGTGAGAGTGAGTGTCAGAAGTCAGACTTTTACTGACTAAAATCCACCATTTTCCTTCAGTTGCCTTTTGCAAGCCGCGGCTCAAGGACCGCGGTGACTACTATGGTAAACTCTTGTAATCCTGGCAGTCCAATGCTAGTTATACAAACAGTTTGAAAGATAAATAAATACTAGAACTACTAAAAAAACTGGGCAAGTACGAGTCGGACTCGCGCACTGAGCGTTCCGTACTTGACTTATCTATAATTGTAATAGTTCAATTCCCGAATGGAGTCTCGTAAGATTCGCAAAAATCTGTGTGATGTTTTCAGATTTATTCCTATACTTGTGCTACAAAACCTTGCTTTATATAATTGCATAGTATACGTTTTTTACGTCTTAAACGGATGTATTTTCTTTTCCGTTAACTTAGAACTTTGATTTTTTCACAGCTTGAAAGGAACGCAGAATTGAGTATATGCTTTTAATTTCAACTCGGTACTTCCACGCGTTCCCAAGATAAAGAGTCTTGACAGACAGACGGACGGGCTGACAATAAAGTAATCCTATAAGGGTTCCATTTTTTTCTCTTGATACCTCAAACCCTAAAAACAGCTGAAACTCTTACCTTCTTCCTCTTCTTCGCACACGAACTTTCAGTCTTATAATCACACTCCTTCACACTTTCCAATCTCTTGTCAATGGAAGAGTTCCTCTCCACTCCTTCATTTGAATGAGCGAACACTATGAACGAATCGTCATCACTCATTGGCTTAGCCAGGGAAGAATGCTCGCCGCTGATTGGCTTAGCGAGCGAGTTGTGAGTGACGTCGGTTGGTCTAGACGAATGGGGGGCGTTTTCGTCGAATACTATGCTGAATGAATCGTTGCAGCTTCGTGATCTGGAAACAATGGGGTCTTATTTCTATTATAGTTTTAGCTAAAATTATTATAAGGGCATGTGCACACCACATTTTTTAAACGCGCTGTTGACGCGCGTTTTTAGCGATACAGACGCGATACGCAGGCGAGTCAGACACAGCCTGTAGACCTTCAGTAGAATAAAACCGCGCCGTCGACGCACATTTCTTAAACGTCCGTCAACGGCGCGTTTTAAAAACGTGGTGTGCACAGGCGGAGAAAGATGGACGAAAATAGATCAGCTTTGCTCAGATTATCAAAAGATTGATCAGTTTGAAAAATCATGATAGACCGTAATAGCGAAATATATCACAGGTTTTTTAATAAAATACTTCAAAATCGGTCCTATTTAGGAAAAGAAAACTTTTTAAATAGGACAACGGATATAGATAGTGCCACGCTATTCCGAACTCTATCACGTTGATCGTAAGTACCAAAACCTCTTGATAAGGTCTTCTAACTTTTTCTCGTAGTCAAGCGTGGCGAAGCTGTCTGTGTTATTTGAGCATGACGTCATTGGGCGACAAGACGGATAATGCCACGCTATTAAGAATTCTATTTGTGTTTAATAAATGGATCTGGTCTCTCGCTGGGCTCTTCTAGCATCTTCTTGTAGTCTGATGCACAGCTGCAGCTGTCTGTGCACTTGTATAAGTATGACAACATTGGGCAGCTAGGTAGTGCCACACTATTTAGAACCTTATTACGTTATTTATAAGTATCTATGAATAGGGTCACGCTATCCATAGTAATGGCTTAATAGCCAAGAGCCTCGACCAACATGTGAGGAGGCTCGCGTTAGGTAGCTGGATCAAGGGCTTGATTCAGAAAGCGGTACTCCTGGACACGGCTCGTATTGTTAGGAGGTTTCGTTCTCTGGAGCCCTGACCACCGGTAGCTTGGACCCTGTTCCCGATACCGGTGGGCAACTATTTTTTATATATTTTTATATTTTTAAATGATATTTTTTTTATATTGAAATATTTAAAAATATAATTTATATGAATGTATATGAATAAATGGAAATAATAATATTCCACAACTATCACACAACGCCGTCTAGTCTCAAGCTAAGCAGAGCTTGTGTTATGAGTACCTACTAGATGACTGATATACATACTTATATGTTTGTATTTGTTGGCTATTTAGAACCTTATTACATTTCGTGTAAGTACCTGAGTCTCTTGCCTGGCTCTTCTAGCTTCTTCTCATAGTCGAGCCCGTCGACGCTGTCTGTGCACTTCTGTAGGTTGAGCATGACGTCATTGCGCGGCGAGGCGGCAGGACGGGGAGATGTCGCCGTGTATTCGTCTGTCATTGCTACGGAGACTCCGTCTAATTCCCTAGGAAATAACTTTTTGTGAGTTATACATCTCGGTGAGGTCCAAGCTTGAAAACGAACGACCGAGCGAAGTGTCACTTTCATTTTGACAGAAGCCGAATAGATAAAAGTTTTGAGGACAGAGACGCAGGGCGACCAAGCCCGAGTCGTCGACGGCGCGCAATGTTCCCGCGCGCCTCAAGGAGTTGTCAGCAACAGCAGGGGCCCAGCCGGGTCGAAGCCTACTGGGGCCAGGGAAGAGCCCCGGTATGAAGGCTAAAAGAAACGGGGTGGGTCAGTAAGAGTCTGACACTATCTTCCGCTCCGCTCAAGAGCAGGGGTTGTCATTGGATGATTTTTTCCCATCATAAAAAAAAAGAGACGCAGGGCTTTTTTTTCTGTCGGCAGCCGTGTGATATAGATTGATAGTATGGTAACAAGAATATATTAGCGTACCCACCTCATCCACACAGCGTCGCGCTGCTGCTGCCACAGCGGCGGCGGCTCCTCCACCCACGCGTTGAAGTAGCGCACGATGTGCTCGTGCTCCAGCTTGGCGAGCGCACGCACTTCACGCAGAACACGCTCGCGCTTGGACTCCCTGTAACAATATAAAGTGTGTGGCTTTCTCAATCGACGTGTTGGCTTGTCTATCTCTATTTTCCCTATAAAATATTAAAGTTAGAACTACACTACGCACACGTATGCCACACGCCGCTCTAGGCGCGTCGGTTTCATTACATTTTACAATCATATGGGAACTAGACTTGTAGAGCTACACTTGATCCACACCACGCGACGTCTTTTGAAAAAGTATGAATGAAATGAAATGGTTTGTGTGTATAAGTTTACGTAAATTACGAGTGATTATGTGCCTATTATGTAATTACTCTATGACAAGCGCAGTTAAATTGCGTAAATCGCGAATTTCGATAAATGGTGCTAACTTCAAATTCGTTTATCGCTGTAATTTAAATGGTTTTGAAGTGATTATAGTTTTATCATTTTTTAAATTAATTCGGAAGCGTATGCAATAGGGTAGTTTCCAGGGTCAAAATATTTACATTTTATTTAGTCCGTATTTTAGATTATAAAAAAATATTGGATACGTATTTTTTCTTTTTTCGATTAAACAAAAAATAACAAAGATATAGCCCATTAAAGTTACGTGTGACGTCACCCCGTGCGAAAAGATGCAGCGCGGCGGCGTTTAATGGGCTATATCTTTGTCATTTTTGGTTTAATTTTTCCCCTATTTTTTAATAATCTAAAATACGGACTAATTACATTTTTTACGGCAACTAGCCTATTGTTCCATGTGAAGGTTTGAAGTGTGTACAATAGTTACTTGGGAAAGGTAAATATTTTGACAGGCAATTCTGAATTGTCAAAATGGCGGTCATAAAAAAAATTAAAAAAAATCAAAAAGAATTTGCATGTTCCAAAGCATAGATCTTTATGAAGAAGAACGGGCAAGAAACTCCATGGACACTCTTGTAAATCATATAAGTTGGTGGTACAGTGGTGAGGCCTCAGATCATACATTTCTTCTTGGACTTACCTTCTTGGCAGTGTAATCCTCTTCACAGCATAAGAGCAGTCGTCGATGTTGTTCTTGGCTTCGAACACGACGCCAAAGCCACCGCGGCCGAGGCACCGCAGCGGAGTGAAGTCGTTCTCATAGCGGCCTGAATACTCTGGGATGTTCGGTCGAGGAGTGACAGGCTTTTCAGGCCAGCTCATTACTTGGACTACAACCTGCAGAGATAAGTATACAGTTGTAGCTCGCGCCGTTGCTAAACGAACATTGTCAACACATTGTTGTCAGGCGACAACAATATGTTGCGATGAACGAAAAAATAAATATTTGACTTGAGAGAGTCTAAAACTTTCACCACATGAGAACGTCCTCACAAGTTTTAGATGAAAGTGAACCTAATAATTATTATTTATTTATTTAAAGACAACTTTTGGTCAACATATATTATGTTAGTATCACTTATTACTACGTTAGTTCAGACGCTCAATAATATTAAATATTTACCATTTTTTTATCTAAATATTTCTCTATCAACGGAATCTATTCTATAGATATCTATATATATAAAAGAAAGTCGTGTTAGTTACACCACTTATAACTCAAGAACGGCAGAACAGATTTGGGTGAAAATTGGTAGGGAGGTAGCTTAGAGCCAGGAGACGGACATAAGATACTTTTTATCCCGTTCGACAGGTAGAGTAGGGTAGAGTAGGGTAGGGTAGAGTAGGGTAAACTAGGGTAGAGTAGGGTAGAGTAGGGTAGAGTAGGGTAGGGTAGAGTAGGGTAGAGTAGGGTATAGTAGGGTAGAGTAGGGTAGAGTAGAGTAGAGTGGGGTAGGGTAGGGTAGGGTATAGTAGGCTGAAGTAAGGAAGAGCGGGAGCGAAGCCGCGCGGGCAAAAGCTAGTGTAAGTATAAAAACCTTGAAGTTTTCTTAATTTTTTTTTTATTGTTTCTTCTAGGTTCGTAATGCTTACCTGTTCCTGAGTACTGGGCAAAGGCGAGCTTGCGCTGATCTTCGGCGCGAAGAACCTCGGCCAGATCATGAGGTTCATGAGCAGAGCCGACGACACCGCGATGAGGAGCACCTCCTTCCACCAGTACCTACAGACGAATATTGCAAACATTGACAGTAGCAGGTACGCGACTATTATAAGGGACATAACGCGAGCGGCGAGGGCGATTCGACCTACCAGCTACTGAACCCAAACAGTTTAAAGAGCCATCGATTTAAAAAGAAGAAGAAGAACGATAGAAGTATGTTCCCTTAGGAAAATTTTCACGAAAGCGAAGTCGCTGGTTGAAACAAAAGAAGACATAAAGTAATAAAAAGAGACAATTGTTATGGGAATAATTTCCTGAAAGAAAATGATTAAGTATTATTATTTCCTTTATTTATTGAATACACACATAAATTACATATTTTTTTTCTTTTTTTTCAAACAGTATCATAAAAAAATATATAAGAAATAGTAGCCCACCGGCATCGCAGGTTCCAAGCTACCAGTGGTTAGGGCTCCTGAGAGAGGAATCTCCGAACAATACGCGCCGTGTCCAGCTGCCTAACAAGAGCCTCCTCAGATGTTGGTCGAAGCTTTTGGCCATTGGCCGTCACGACTATCAGCAGAACGACTGCTGTGTCTAATTCTCACATGTCGACAACCTCGCGAGCCAAGTCAAGATATTTAGTTTGTTTATCCTTCTCAGCTTTCACAAGGTTCTCGTCATGAGGGACCTAACCTAATTATTATTATTTTATTGGATACTACTACTTTTGCCCAGAAACACGGAAGGGGCAATATAAAAAAAAACTACCACAGGCGGCGGAACGCACCGTCTTTTTGGTTTGGACTCGGCTGCGTGCGGAAGCGCGGGAAACGCTAACGTCAGCTGTTCGGTGTGATCTGGTATCTCTGTATTTCATTACACTCTTGTAGATTTTTTTTATTCCACAACTATCACACAACGCCGTCTAGTCCCAAGCTAAGCAGAGCTTGTGTTATGGGTACTAGACAACTGATAAACATACTTATATATTTCTAAATACATACATTATTATAGATAAATTACACCCAGACACAGAACAAATGATTATGCTCATCACAAAAACATTTGTCCTGGGTGGGAATCGAACCCACGACCTCCGGCATAGCATTCAGGGTCACTAACCACTAGACCAACAGGCCAGTCAAATTTATTGATGACTCTGTTCCTCTGATCGTAATATTGCTTTTGTTATTTATTCTTATAAAACTCATGTGATTATTTTTTAGATTAATAAATCTTTGTTTCTAAACATAATTTTACTTCTGTCTTAATAATATAATGATAATTACCATAGCGAGGAGATGTGCACGTGGATGTGATGCTGGTCGGTGTGCTCGTCGCTGATGTTGGGCAGCGCGTCGAAGTGTTCTTCCGTCACTTGGACTGGCTGGTCGCACGTCTCTTGCAGATATACGAAGTAGCCGTGGTCTCCTGTACCAGATAACGGTTTAAAAGCATGATCATGACCATCATGACGTTTAAAGTATGATTGTTTTAATCGTGCTTCAGTGTGGGTAAGGGTCTAAACAGACGGACTGCATTTCAACTGCAATCCAATTGAAAATTGCAGTATGAATGCAGTTGACACGACTGCAATAGAACTGCAAACATGACTGCAATAGAACTGCAAACCAAACGTGCGGTCCGATTGCAGTCGTGTCAACTGCATTCAAACTGCACTTAAACTGCAATTTGCAGTTGGATTGCAGTTGAAATGCGGTCCGTCTGTTTAAACCCTAAGAGATGGCAATAACCCCGCATGTAAGAGTTTTAATAATTTTGATAAATAAAGATAAAGAAAATATTTAGGTAATGGTTTAGGTAATCTAGCCTAATTAACCTTTCGAATACCGTTTTTAGATACACAATAGGAAGACAATGAGGGTTTGGGGGTTTAATGTAAAAAGTACCAATATTCGATTTTTTTTTAAGGAATCCTCTGCTGGAGTCTATGTTTCCTAATAGCTATACCTTAAAGACCGCTAGGTCTTTAAGTCTAAAGTGAATAAGTTTCTTTTAGGTAAGCATGCTCCATCATCGACCACAACGTCGCTTACCATCAGATGAATCAAACGGAAACTTATCAAAAATAATAAAAATACATCAAGATTCTACAAATTCCTTGTTTTTAAAGAAACATTAGCTAACAATGTCTGTATTCGTATAAATGATAGAGAGAACAAGCAAAAAATATTTTACTATGGATATGTAACTTTCTGAGGCATTTTAATGGGATAAATATATTTTTTATTATAACAGGATTATAGCAATATTTTTTTTTAAATATTATGAACAGAAGTTTGCCTTTGGCTTTCCAAAACCATAGCCATCTTTGTTTACCATGTGTCGCTATAGTTTCCCACTAATCAGGGCTTGTCTTTGGGTGCACTAGCGTGTATAGAGATAATTGTCTGTTAGTATCACATTCTATGAAAAGTAGCGAAGGGATTCTGCATTCCCAAGGGTCCTAAGATAAATAAACACTTACCAAAATTATTCCCAGCATTGCCATACAAGGTGATGAGCGACAGTGCATTTGGGTCAGTATCGTGTACAGACAAGGCCGTCTGTCCCTTGTCAGCGCTGGCCTCTATCTGCGGCCTGGCCGTCACCAGCTTCCACGGCAGCGGCTTCACTGACACCGCTGTCTCCAGCTTACTCGTGTAGAACTCACTTTCTTGGATGTATAGCTGTAAGAGAGGATTTTGTTTTGCGTTTAACACTGTAACTATCTTTCTTGGATGTATAGCTGTAAGAGAGGATTTTGTTTTGCGTTTAACTCTTCAACTATCTTTCTTGGATGTATAGCTGTAAGAGAGGATTTTGTTTTGCGTTTAACCCTTCAACTATCTTTCTTGGATGTATAGCTGTAAGAGAGGATTTTGTTTTGCGTTTAACCCTTTAACTATCTTTCTTGGATGTTTAGCTGTAAGAGAGGATTTTGTTTTGCGTTTAACACTTTAACTATCTTTCTTGGATGTATAGCTGTAAGAGAGGATTTTGTTTTGCGTTTAACCCTTTAACTATCTTTCTTGGATGTATAGCTGTAAGAGAGGATTTTGTTTTGCGTTTAACCCTTTAACTATCTTTCTTGGATGTATAGCTGTAAGAGAGGATTTTGATTTGCGTTTAACCCTTTAACTATCTTTCTTGGATGTATAGCTGTAAGAGAGGATTTTGTTTTGCGTTTAACACTGTAACTATCTTTCTTGGATGTATAGCTGTAAGAGAGGATTTTGTTTTGCGTTTAACACTGTAACTATCTTTCTTGGATGTATAGCTGTAAGAGAGGATTTAGTTTTGCGTTTAACCCTTTAACTATCTTTCTTGGATGTATAGCTGTAAGAGAGGATTTTGTTTTGCGTTTAACCCTTTAACTATCTTTCTTGGATGTATAGCCGTAAGAGAGGATTTTGTTTTGCGTTTGACTCTTTAACTATCTTTCTTGAATGTATAGCTGTAAGAGAGGATTTTGTTTTGCTTTTAACACTGTAACTATCTTTCTTGGATGTATAGCTGTAAGAAAGGATTTTGTTTTGCGTTTAACCCTTTAACTATCTTTCTTGGATGTATAGCTGTAAGAGAGGATTTTGTTTTGCGTTTAACCCTTTAACTATCTTCGTCGGATATATTCGGCAACACTCTCGCGATTATTTCACCAGGATCGCACATTCACTCCATCTCATCAACTCTTTTGTCACCTGTCTGAGAGAGAACCATCGAAGAGCTGATTTTTTAATTGACCATTTGTTTTATGTCCCAAAAAAAGCTGTTAACTAAAAATTTTATGTCAGAATAAAGTCTGACAAGTATTCTTTTTTTTCCTGCTTATTCCAGATATTATTTATTTATTTAACAGTTCATGTACACACTTAACTTATATAAGTAAAGAAGACAGAAACAGAAAAATAGGTACATAGGTGATGCTTATTTCTAACGAACACACACATTCTTCACAACATTCACGACATTCTTTTCTCTCGCCATCTCAAACCGAGTATCATCTCGCCACCTCTTTCTAGGCCGGCCTCGATGACGCTTGCTCTCTGCAAGAACACGTAACAACCGAAAAACGTACCGTTTGACCACCTGGAACAGCGGTATACCTATATTACTTATTACTATTATTACTAATACCTAGATACCTGTCTATCATGACTGCCTATATATAGTGAGGGTTGCTGTGTGGCCCCGCCCTGTATGAGAGTCTGCGTCGCCTCCCAGAGCACGTCGATGTTCTGTAGCGTGCCCGCGGCGAGGCGCCACATGCCTGCCACTGGCGCATCTAGCTGTAAGTAAAAATCGTCTGTTAAGAGTTAACTGACAAATAAGTTTGGCGGTTTTATGGTAACTTTACAGAAATTGGGTAATTTGGCTTATCACACTAATATTATAAAAAAAATATTCTAAAATAAAAAAGGTGGATCCTCCGCTTATACGCTGTTATTGGGTTAACTTTGATTGCGCGATGCAGGATTTATGTGACGTTACATCCTGTAGCTGCCAGACTTGTTATTTTATAAAAACTGAGAATTTATCGGAGCACAATGGATATATAGCACCTAAGTTTAACGGTGTTTGTTTAGAGTCTGTCATCACAATAAGTATCTGGCATTGAATGACCATGATAGTTATTACCGTCCAGAAGAACATAAAAAAAAAATGAGTTTTAAAAAAATGAGATTACAATTAAACTAATTTAGATTGCTTTAATACACATCTTTGTTATCTGTTACCTGCCAAAGCCTCCATAACAGAAACTTATAGTAGCCCCCATCATACCTACTTGTGTAGGGGATACGCACTGACAAACTACGATTATCTATATATCTATACATATAAATAAAATTAGAATGTCCGTTTGTAGTATTCAAATGACTGCTTTTTACTACATGCATATGAATATACATACGGTACATACACCAAAATAACATTTTTTACAATTTTTGTCTGTCTGTCTGTTTGTCCGGGCTAAACTCTGAAATGGCTGGACCGATTTTGGCGAGACTTTTTTTGGCAGGTTGCTGATGTATTAACATAGGCTACTTTTATTTTAGAAAAAATAAATTCAAAATCCTCAAGCTACATTATTCAGTCAAGGGAATGTTTTTGCGAAAATCGGGCATTCCTTTTACTGACCTTAGTCGAATCAATATTAATTTAGCTACCTTTTGCTGCCACAACAGCTTAGTTCCCGATGTGTCCTTGACAGCGACCACTCCTTCCGGCAAGGCGACGGCCACAGCGACCGGTGCCGAACCCTTCGGCGTGTCGGCGCACTCTCGCCGAGTCAGGGCTACGCGGTGCTCTGCCACGCTGAAGTTCCATCTAAGGGTACAAGGGTAGATTTTAAAGAGTGTAATAATATTTTGAATATCAGGATGGCAACAAGCCGATTTTCTTTTAAGGTGAAGGCACGTGAGCATATTCGCAAGATGTTGGTAGAATCATCACCGCGCTAATTGGTTGGATTTGTTTTTTCACAACAGCATTGTTTTTTTTATAAGTTTATTATTATTTTATTCACTATTGTATATATTTGTTTCTCTTCTGTTTTGCCTATATATTAAGTTGCACCTGCCATGTTATGTTTCTGCACCACCCTAAGGTCGACTGGCAGATAATGCATAAGGCATTAAGTCCGCCTTTGTACAGTTTTTTTGTGCATAAAGCTTTAAATAAATAAATAAATATTTTGTACGGCGTTGCGCCACCTGTACACGGTGGACATCCCACCTATACGTACAAAGCGTTTTGGGAACACATTCATTATACGTACAGCTAAGGAGTGGAATTCCTTGCCAGAGTCTGTGTTTCCTAATAACTATAACCGCGGTCTTTAAGTCAAGAGTGAATAGATTGCTTCTAGGCAAGCGTGTTCCACCGTCGGCCACATCATCGCTTACCATCAGGTGAGATAGTGGACAAACGCGAGCCGAACCATTATAAAAAAAAAATACGGGCCTAATCACATACATCCTAATCAGTCGAGACGGGCGTCATTATCGAGCCAGGCCCAAAATTTTTTTTTTAGGGAGCGGGAGAAGCCTGTCAGACTTTTACAGACTAAAACCACACCTATGTTCCTTCTTTGCCTTACATTCCAGGACCCCAGGTTTCCTTTTCGGAAGTCAACCCATGATCTGCTGGCTCTGCTAGCCCCCTACGATTTTGCTGACATCTCTTGGAGGCGTGCATGAAACACTACGCACCGTAACCGCACAGACTAGACAAAAAAGAGTACTGAAAAGATAAGGGGAGGCTTTTTAGCCAGAAAAGGAACAAATAAGACAAAGAAAAAATAAATTACTTGTCTAAGACACTTTACAAATGAATAATATTCAGAATTGGGAGCGATATAGGTATCATTGAGAGCTTAGGTGCAATGCACTTTATGTAATAACTTAAATGAGACTATTAAAGCTTTCTAGAACTACGATACTGATCACCTGAAAAAAATGAATAAATTGTGTCTTTAAAATAAAAGAAGCCTCGTTCGCGTACGTCGAAGGACTGGAACAATCTGTCTGCTGCGGTCTTCCCGTCCGATTATAATTCGAGTGTCTTCAAAGCAAGAGTGAATCGGCTCATAAACTAGTGCGCCTCACTATTAGAGATTTCATCACTGCTTACCATCAGGTGGGATCGCAGTCAAGCACTAGTTTATATAAAAAAAGCAACTTACTTCTCACTACCAGTCCTGGGGTCGAGCGCTCTCACAGTATTCGAGTGCCTTCTCAGCACGATGACGTCACGGCCCGCGTTGGCGGTCTGTTGCTCACTGCTGCAGCCTCCCGACCCACATTCGTAGATAACGCCGCCCGTGTGAGCGTCGAGGCCGAACCAGAGGGTTTCGCGGGCGCCTGAGGATAAAATGGAAACTTTAAGAACTCTTTATCCAACTTCAGAAGCGAACCAAGAAGACTACTTGTCGAGCCAAAACTCCAAAGTCTTGAGCATCTACCGACGCGGAGACGTCGAGTTGCTTGCCTGTCGGTTTTCTATCGTTTTGGAAATCATCCAATGACTGGGCGGCGCGTAATGTCAGACTTTAACTGACAAAAAGACACTCCTATCACTTCTTTGCCTTCGTTCCAGGGCCCTTACGGTTTGCTGACATCTCTATGAGACGCGTGCGGAACACTATGTGCCGTCGACGACTCGAGCTCAGTCCGGACAGTTACCAGACAGTCTACCCCTATGGAAACTGGAAATCGGGACCGGGATCCCGGCGGCTGAGGAGTGAGGGCCGTTACCTCACGCGTGCGGCCGCTTCCTTCGCTAGTATTACTGCTTCACAGAAGGAGGCGACCGCCTGCCATTCCTCCTCGCTCCGGACCATGGCTTGTACCAGAGCCCGGCGCGAGAAGTACATTTCGGGGTGTTTGTATTGGAAATACACAATTTAATTCCACCAAGTCATTTCTATCATGGGACCACTGAACATACGGCGTTGCACTACCGGTACATGGTGGACATCCCCCCCATACGACATACGTACAAAGCGTTTTGGTTATACATTCATTTTGCGTACGGTTAAGGAGTGGAATTCCCTGCCGGATTTTGTATTTCCTGATAGCTACAACCTACAAGTATATAAGCCAAGAGTGAATAGGTTACTTCTAGGCAAGCGTGATTTATTATCGGCTACATCACCGCTTACCATCAGGTGAGATAGTGGTCAATCGTGTGCCTGTACCTACAAAATAAAAATAAAATCTGGTTTGTCATAAGCCTGATATTATGCTAATTATGTTACATATTGTAAATAATGTACTAATACAGTGCGGACGTTTCGACTATTTGTTTCATCATTATCTACTGATGACGTCAAGTAATCAGCGTGAATGAGATGACATTGTTGTGTTTCACGGTTAAATGATCGCAAAGTCGCATATTTATTTATTTATTTATACTCCATGCACATAAAAGTACAGAGGCGGACTTAATGCCTTAGGCATTTTCTTCCAGTCAACCTTTGGGTGGTGCAGAGAAAGACAGTGGTAGGTGCAATAAGAGAAAGAGATAAGGTGATTCCGAGAATTGATATACTAATAAACCATAAATATACATGCATATTGTCTGAAGCTAAGCTCCAAAGATCATAGTTATTGGTTAGCCTAGAAGTGAAAGGAAATTGTGAAATCGCTAAGCTTGTTGTATTGAACATATAATGTCCTATCGACCCCTGGATGCTTTACACGGGGGCATGAAGGGTCGAGAGGGCATAATATTTTCATGGTT
This sequence comes from Mythimna albipuncta, assembly GCA_929112965.1. Lineage (NCBI taxonomy): Eukaryota > Metazoa > Arthropoda > Insecta > Lepidoptera > Noctuidae > Mythimna > Mythimna albipuncta. The sequence continues at coordinate 15,831,461 of OV815979.1, read as the reverse complement.
TCGAAATGGTAATTTAGGGTTTAGTTATGAGAGATCACATGACTATGGTCTCTGGTTTTTTGTGGTAGCGTGGATTCGTTGTTAAGGCGTATAGTCCCTTGAACCATCTGGCCAAAATTATGTGAACGCAACTCTCGCACTCGCCTAGGCGGCAGTACGCAAATCTGTGCATTTATTTGCGGCCAGCAGCGCCCGGAAAGCGCTTTAAATCCATTTTCTCTGCGAGATATTGATTGATTTACATATGCAATGTTCACTTTGAAGAATATTTAACCACCAATTTTTATGTGTAAAAATGTTTCTGAAGGTCCAAGCCCTTTCGGAGGAGTAGGAAAAAGTTGCGAAAAGTTGCGAAATTACTAATTTTTTTTTTTTGACTAAAGTATTAATTGCACGAAAAAATCAAATGTTGAAATTAATGTTCATGAATCTATAATAAACATATATTTTTTTCAAACCAATTGACTTAGCCGTTACAGAGGAGTAGACCTCAGAAAATCACTGTTTTATGGCACTTTTCGGGCGCTTGGCCCTTAAGTGTTCTCTATTTATTTATTTATTAAACCTTTCGTATCCCGTAATTAGAACACAATTAAAAAGTTATTGTGTCTCGCGTGGATCCACGTTCCGGACATACAACGGGTTAATCTTCATGCAACACAAAGTACACAGGCGGTCCTATTAGCAAAGTTACGGGGACGTGTCATAAGATATTACATTTTTCTGATTCATATAATTTGAGATCGCATGGCTACGGCGTTTATTAGTAAACTTAAGGAGACGTGTTATTCGAGGTTTCATTTTTCGGAATCATGTAACACACCCTTGCATCATTGAAATTCTCGGCTTTTCAATACTATAAAATCCATATAATACACCAAAATCTTCCTCATGAATCACTCTATCTACTGATGAAAACTGCATGAAAATCATTGAATTATAAAAACCCTGAAAATCCATGGTTTATGAGTTTATCGCGTTTGCGTTTACAGATGCGGTGGAGAGGTGAAATCAAAATAAGAAGTATGTTTACTCAGATGGAGTGTTTATTGACACAATTTTATAAAAAGAAAAACACATTATTGACCTTAAAGGGCCTCAGCTCAGAATACTTAAATGTGGCAACTTGGTATTACCTACCACCTAATGGTAATCAATTCCATCTCACGGGTACTATGTGTGAGTGTAGCTTTGGGTCTATGGATGGACCCAATGCTAAATTACCTAAGGACTAACCAATTCAAACTAGCTATTACCCGCGGTTTCGCATAACATAAAATATAGCCTGTGTCATCATGTCACTCAGGAATAAGCAAATTTCTATCGGTGCTAAAATTTTGGCAATCGGACCAGGACTTTCAGAGATTACTTCCTACAAACAAAAAAAAAAACTTTACCTCTTTATTATATTAGTGTAGATAGTAGTAGAGATAAAGTAGTAACTCTACCTTCCTTATTCTTTCCTTCTTAATGTATTCCATAAAGTAAAAACTATAGAATAAGCAGTTGCGACTTCCAGTTTAATTACCTACAATTAACTGCGAATGATAATACGGCGATCAAGCGTGACCAAAAAAAACCGTAGTAAGTAAAGGTAGCGGTAATTAAAAAGTTAGTGTTCTGTGTTATACCACCAAACTCATTAACGAATTTGTCAGTATACTTTAGGCACAGTACTTAGGACTTCGCAAAGTCCATACAGGTAATGTCAAATTCTTATATGGTCTGTAATAAGTGTATTTTATTGGGTTCGAGCTAGAGCGCTATACGGGTAGGAAGGAGTAAAAAGTAGTTTGATAACATTTTCAACGGGATTATTTTGAAGAAGGTAAAATAATAAATAAAGATCTCTCATAAGATGGTGCGAGAGGTAGAGTCTGACTTTTACTGACTAAAATACACCCGGGTACCTTTCGTTACTCTTTGCTTTCTAGGGCCACGGTAACTCTTTCGGAACACCCCTTTGCCCCTGGGCTCTGGACTGAAACAGCTGGAAGTCATAGGGAGGTTTTAGGGTTGAGCTACACCGGTCATCTGTAACGGTCTGTTCACGGCTTAGCGGCAAGCGGCGCGGCGCCATGCGGCGTCTCGTCACGTGCTTCAAATATTTTCACACTTTAGTTTTACCGCTCGCAGCCCCGCGCTTAGCTCCCGCTCACGGCGGCAAGTTCGTGAACGGGCCGTAAGAGAGCGGGAATGCGATAACACGTAGCGGAATGGACGAGGCGGTCGGCAACACGTTCGCTCTCTCGCTCTAGTATCAATTTTAAGTGACAGAAAAGGATAGAAGCATAGGAATGTGCGATTCGGTAGTGACAGAAAAGCTCAACCAGTCTAGCCGTACAGATTTCGGTTGAAAAGCTTATTGGTTAGCCAGATTTTTATAAAAGGTCGTCAAAAATTAACTTATCATTGACTTTAAATTATTATTGACTAATTATATGTATATTATTTTTGACATTGAATGGATTTACAAATTTCATGATTTATATTTTTTATTGTCTATCTTAATAGACAATAAAATAAATAATAAAATAACAAGGGAGTTAGTGATAGCGTGACGAGTGACAGGACAAAATGGAAGAAACAAACGTGTTGCGCCGACCCCAAATATAAATGGGACAAGGGCAGGAAGAAGAAGAAGATTGTCTATCTTAATAATTTGAAAATAAGTTAAATATTTTTTTTATTATTATTTCTTTATTTATTCTAATATAAAAATTTTGCATGCCTCACGGTAGAATGTATTGGATTCTTCTCTTACTTAACGCCATATTTTTTACCTACATTCATAGCAAATAAATTATTTCATTTCATTCCAAAATAAATAAACTCTAGACTTTGACAGGCCTGTTGGTCTAGTGGTTAGTGACCCTGACTGCTATGCCGGAGGTCGTGGGTTCGATTCCCACCCAGGACAAATGTTTGTGTGATGAGCACGATCATTTGTTCTGTGTCTGGGTGTAATTTATCTATAATATGTATGTATTTAGAAATATATAAGTATGTTTATCAGTTGTCTAGTACCCATAACACAAGCTCTGCTTAGCTTGGGACTAGACGGCGCTGTGTAATAGTTGTGGAATATTATTATTATTATTATCTGTTGACTTAACCAGATAATAATTTAATGAAGCGGAACAAAAAAGCGTGTACATATGTATGTTAGTAAACCAATCGATACGAAGCGAAAGGCATGTGTATTTGGCTACGGTATGTTTCTAAACAATATTTGTTAAGTAACAAGCATTTATCTAAGATCAAACAAAAGGCATGTTTATGCCAAGCGTGACGCAGTTACCAAGAGGTATTTACCTGCATATCGATTTTTAATCAAAATGTCGGGTTACGAAAATCCTTATCCTTATAATGAATATTGTATTTATTTATTAAGCCCAAGCGTCCGAAAAGTGCCATAAAACAGTGACTGTCTGAAGCCTACTCCGCGGTAACGGCCAGGTTAATAGGTTTGAAAAAAATATATGTTTATTATAGATTCATGAAATATTATCAACATTTGATTTTTTCGTGATATTAATACTTTTGTCTAAAAAAAATATTTAGCAATTTCGCAACTTTTCGCTAATCCTTCAAAACGACTCGGATCTTTAGAAACATTTTTACACATAAAAATTGGTGGTTGAATATTCTTCAAAGTGAACATTGCATATGTAAATCAATCAATATTTCGCAAAGAAAATGGATTTAAAGGTCAGCCGCGCGCTTTCCGGGCGCTGTTGGCCGCAAATAAATGCACAGTTTTGCGTACTGCCGCCTTGGCGGGAACTATAAGCCTTAAATACTTTACTGTATTACACATCCAAAAGAAACTAAAACACATACATACAATGGGCGGATCGCATTCCACGATCTCTTCCAGGCAACCTGATAGGTATGTATGTGTAACCTACCTATCTTTACTTATTTTCTTTTTTTATCACCATCGGGGATACCAAATTGTGAAGTCCTGCAAACGTCCTTTGAAAAGGGAAGATCCTCTGACCTGACAAGGGTTTTGCCTGGCCCGGGCAACTGTCGGATAGTTGATTTCGGACTTAAAAACTCTGGTATCGCAATGCTTTCTATGTGGCAACATAATACTTTGATTTTTTTTTTCCAATGACCAGCCACTAACTATAGCTCATCAGGGAGAACCTGACTTAGGTAGGTCCATAGATATGGGTAGGTCACACATCACACTAATATTAGCCGAGTTTTGTTCGTAAGTGTGTGTGTGGGTGTTTATTTATTTATGCACACAAAAGTACAGAGGCGGACTTAAGGCGTATAGTCCCTTGAACCATCTGACCGAAATTATATGAACGCAACTCTCGCACTAGCCTAGGCGGCAGTACGCAAATCTGTGCATTTATTTGCAGCCAGCAGCGACCGGAAAGCGCTTTAAATCCATTTTCTCTGCGAGATATTGATTGATTTACATATGCAATGTTTACTTTGAAGAATATTTAACCACCAATTTTTATGTGTAAAAATGTTTCTAAAGGTCCAAGCCGTTTCGAAGGAGTAGGGAAAAGTTGCGAAATTGCTAAATTTTTTTTTTTGACAAATGTATTAATTGCACGAAAAAATCGAATGTTGATATTGTTACGTACGTGGGTAATCAAATGCCGATTTACTGACGAGAGAACTTTATTCGCCACAAACAATAACAAATTAGTCCAGTCAACAATAATCCGAATCACAATTAACACTAGAGTACCGTTACACTATCGCTTTAGTCGTTGATAAAAATCACTTTGAGTACTAGGGTAGTTCGCTCTTGATCGCAGTCGAAATCACAACTGACTCGCTTCCGGCCGGGGGCCCGTATTTATATGCGGAGCCAAGAAAATTCTAGATACCGACGTCCCCGGATCTATCCAGAATTCCAGAACAATTGAATCGCTTCTCGAAGTCATAAATCTCTTTTATTTCTCGTAATAATAAGAGTCACGTTCATGCGAATTTCGACTCTATTGTTAACGTCGGAGAGTACAATTTCCCTTATCGGTTAGATATATGCCTACTACTACTTGTAGGTATGTTGTGGATGTTTCGAGATGTTTCCAAGTCTGTCTAAGCACAACTACTCTAGACCTTTCGAACAGCAATGCGTTTTAATTATTACGTGCCACTCGTTATTTTCTCGGAGATATGGCGTGTTCACGTTTAGTGGCGTAACAATATTATCATAATCTATCATAAACATATATTTTTTCAAACCAATTGACCTAGCCGTTACGGAGGAGTAGGCCTCAGAAAATCACTGTTTTATGGCACTTTTCGGGCGCTTGGCCCTTAAAGCCCAGGCATTTTCTACCCGTCAACTATTGGGTGATGCAAAGGTTGGCTAGCCGGGTGGTGTTGAGTACTCCTTCACACCCAAACGAACGACAGAACGGATTTCGATAAACTTTATTACCACTCATGTAAACCACGGATATCCTGGAATAAAACATAGGATTTTTATTCCAGGTATGACTTTCGAGACATTAATATACCTATAGATAATAGGTATTACCAAAATACGAACGTTTAAAAGTGCGTCTGGCATAATGTACTCATTGGGTTAAAAGTTTACTAAGCCAATGTGGCTGGCAATTGGCCAATTTTTGCCTCGCGCCACGTCCGCTGATAAAAACATTCGTGGTTTCAGACTAACATAGCGTGATAATCTGCTGTTTAATTAATCTGGTTCTGACAAGACGCCTGCAAATTTAATTACTAATAATAATAATCCACAACTATCACACAACGCCGTCTAGTCCCAAGATAAGCAGAGCTTGTCGATGGGGACGAAAGGTTCTAGAGTAGCAGCGTCGCAAGTCGCAGCGTTGGAAGGCCACAAGGTGGACTGATGACCAGGGTCGTGTGAATACGATGGATGCGAGACGCACAGGACCGGTTGCTGTGGCGGCGCTTTAGAGAGGCCTATGTCCAACAGTGGACGTCGCTCGGCTGAAATGATGATGATGAAAAAAATACTAAGACACCCCCAGGAAGAAAATATTATCTATTTACATCGAAAGACCACCAGTCTTTTTTTATGGTGGGAAAAAATCATCCAATGACAACCCCCGCTCTTGGGCGGAGCGGGAGATAGTGTCACTCTTACTGACTAAAAGACCCACCCCGTTCCTTTTAGCCTTCATACCGGGGCTCGAGATGTCTTTCGAAACTAACCCTGGCCCCGGTAGACCCGGCTGAGTCCCTACTGTTGCTGACAACTCCTTGAGGCGCGCGGGAATAGTGCGCGCCGTCGACGTCTTTAGGCTTAATCCGGACAGTTTCCGGACGGCCGGACAGTGAGCTACCCATTGCTCACTGTCCGCAAGCCCGCGCCTACGGTGGCCGGAAATCGGGATCAGAATCCCGGCGGCCAGCTGATGCGGTCGGCCTCCTCTTTTACGAGCATTACTGCTTCGCAGTAGACCACCCGTCTGGCGTTTACAATCGAATATCTATAAATACCTCACGCATATTACGTTCATTTCGCCCACGTAAGTCGTTCTATAATGACAGCGGCGCGGCGTGGTGACTCGACATTGGTCAGTCACCGCTAGACGCGATTATGTTTAATAACGTTATCTAACAGCATATGTATATCGTGTTTATTTACATAGAGCTATCTGAGATACGTAGGTATATGAGATAATCAGATTTGTCGACGATTAGCGGTATCGCTGATAGCGATTCGGTAATTTGTTTAAGGTATTTGCTCTAGAAGAGTGACTCAATAATAAATAAACAGCACTACACTGCTCACACGTGTGCCCAGGCACGTCAGTCTCCATACATTTCATATGGAAACTAGACTGGTAGAGCTATACTAGAGCCACGCCACGCGACGTCGTTCTACGTACAAATAAGACATGTTACACGTGTGCATCGGTCTAAAGTATTTCTAGCTTTAGAATGGTGTTTCTTTTGTGTCTCTAATTAAGGTATTCGAAAGGTTAAGATAATTTTCTACTTTCACGAGAGCGCATCCGCTAGCAGAACTCTACAATATTTAAGCTGATTGGAAAGTTGGGATAACTTTAAACTTCTTTATTCTAACCGTCTAGGTAATTTACATAATATCCAAGCCTTGTAAGTATGCCTAAGGATCGAGGCAATTCAGACCAAAATTTCGTCATATCAAGAAAGGAGGTCAAAGGAACTGGTTTTTATTTACTTACTTTTTTTTTCTTTACTGTGTTTAGCTACTTAATGATGGACATGGCTAACCGGAACTTTACTTTAGAGAGCTTTTTTTTAAACGGTTTTATTATTTGGGAAATTATTAACATACAATTACCGTCACGCATCTTGAGCGCTGGCTTCAAGTTGCGCAGAAGTTATTCGATCTCTTTAGTGGTGCGAAGTGAGACGCGGGAGCGGGGAGTGTCAGTGATTGGCTCGCCGCGCCATCGCGTCGTAAACGTCACTCCTAATTCGTTCCCTACGTTGCTGCTTGTATCTAGCAACTGTATTGTGGCATCCATCATAAAATTTCGAATCAGTAGCCCATATTTCTGGGATGGGCGTAAACCATACTGCGGTGGGCGTTAGACCATTGTTCCAAGTGCGCCTTAAGGAATTGTCAGCAAGCCGTTGGGGCCAAGGATCTGCTTCTGAAAGGAAGATTCGGCCCCAGTATGAAAGGCAACGAAGGTACAGAAGTGGGTTTTTAGTCAGTAAAAGTCTGATACTATCTCCCGCTCTGCGCAGGAGCGAGGGATGTCATTGGATGTTTATCCAACCTAAAAAAAAAATGTGCGTTAGATGATACTGGGCTGGGCACGGCCCACTTGACCCTCCCCTATTTACGCCTATGCCGATGTCCTGATAAAGGTCGCGGAAATATGCTGGATGCGAAATGCAGAAAACCGATCTTAGTGGCGACACCTAGGAAAGACTACGAAGACTAGTATAAGTTTATGTAATTTTACTTTTGGTGTACAATAAAGTTTATTCTATTCTAAAGACCTATGTCTAGCAGTAAAAGACTTTCGGCTTCTTTTTTAGGTGGAAAAATTATCCAATAACATCCCACGCTCTAGGGCGGAGTGGGAGGGCGTGTAGGACTGTTACCGACTAAAAACCCACGCCTGTTCTCTCTTCGCCATTGTTCCAGGGCCCCGGGGATCCCTTTCGCATCACCTATGGCTCCAGTAGGCTTCGACCCTGCTACCCCTACGGTTGCAGACGTCTCCTTGAGGCGGGCATGGAACAGTACGCGCTGTCGACGACTTGGGCTCGGTCCGGAAGGTTACCGGACGGTCAGACGGCGAGCTACCCATTGCTCGTCGTCCGCAAGCCCGCGCCTACGCTGGCGAAAGACTTTCGGCTGATATGATGATTATTATTATTATAAAAGTGACTGTATTCACTCACCAGCTATAACCAGGTCATCAGAATACTTGAATGAAGATGACAGCAGTTGTTCCGCGTCGAAGGGCAGCGGCTCGATGGTGTCCCCGCTGAGACTGTACAGGGTGCCGCTGAGGGAGGGCACCAGGCGGACCCACTTGCCTCCTGACGTAAGCTGTGGATGAAATGATGATCAGTTTCATGATCTCTTCAAGGTTTTCTTTTTATGTTTGTGTTGTTTTGAAAAGGTGTTAATTGGCCAAATCCAATTTTAACTGCAAGTATTGATCAGAGGTACCTACTTTTGACTAAATAAAAGCAAGTATTTTAAAATATAATTTACTCAAAATCCTGTTAGGTTTGTTTTGTGACCATTTGAAAAATCTTTTTTGCTATGATTCTAAGTACTCGTACTTATAGATAACGCATTTTAATAAGAATTGTGACTTCTTCTTCTTCTTCCTGCCATTATCCCGTTTTATTTGGGGTCGGCGCAACACGTTTTTTTCTTCCATTCTGTCCTGTTACTCGTCATGCTATCAGAAGAATAATAAGAATTGTGACTAAAGTTGTTAATTAGTCAAAACTAGTTTTAACTGGAGCAGTTAAATAGTCAAAACTAGTTTTAACTAAATTAGTTAATTAATTCATTAAACCCCAAACGAACGCCGGCGTTCGCGCACCTCAGCATTGTCTCTCGCATTGTGTCTGTAATTATCACAATTGAAAGGTTAATTAAAATTAGTTTTGACTAATCAAGAACTTTGATTTAACTTCTTGTAGGTATAGGTATTTGTTACAGTCATTACTGTTAATTAGTCAAAACTAGTTTTATTAGTCAAAGCAAATTTATTGGCCTACCATATCACTGTATAAGGACACTTGACTTCTGGAAGGTAATTAATGTACTTATCATAATTCAAATCGGTTAAAAAAAAACCAGTCAAGTGCGAGTCGGACTCGCGCATGGAGCCCACGCAATTATCTATAAAAATGGTAAACAAACCAAATTTGTTTTATGGGGGCTCTCATACGACAAACGTGATTTTTTTGGCCTTAACAGGAGCCCGTTTTAACCTTTGGGTACAGAACCCTAAAAACTCCACAGAGTCACTCATGAAATATATTTCACGACTTATTCTAAAAATCATTGAGGAAAACATTGTACCTAGTTTTGGAAAAACCTCACCTTCATAAAATGTTAATTTTTCTATCAAATGTTTTAATTAGGTACGTAAACAATAGTGTGTGAAATTCCCGATTACAGTCCTTGAATGTTGTGAAACATTTTGTTTTGATGCATAAATTCAAATTACAAAAATTAATTATACTTCCTTATCAAATTGCCAACAGCAGAGATCAAAAAGACAACAGTAAAAATTATAATGAATTAGCTTTTGCCTGCGGCTTCACCCGTGTAGGTACATAATTTATAGCCTATGTCACTCAGGAATAAAGCAGCTTTCTATTGGTGGTAAAATTTTTGCAATTGGACCTGTACTTTCAGAGATTACCTCCTACAAAGAAAAAAACAAACTTTACCTCTTTGTTATAATAATGTAGAAGATAACAGGATTTCATGTTGCGTTAAACAATTCAGAACATTGTCAAATGATAAGTACAACTTTGCCACGTGAAACTCAGTGTCAGTTATATTTGACACTAAGTTGAGTCAAAGCCTGATAAAAAGTAACCTATTTCCTTCCTTAAAATTACTGTGTACTTTCATAAATTCGGTTCAGTAGTTTAACTGTGACAGTGTAACAGAGAGACAAAGCTACTTGTAATATTAATATGAATGGATATTGCAAATGTATAAATAACTTCATCTGTCTGTCCACCCTTTCCCTAATCCATACATAATTTCTTTCGTCTTCCATATTCAAAACATTCATTATTCTAATTTTCACAATCATTCATATCATAACCCTATTCAAAATAAAAGTGTATTTGCTTATCGAGATCATAATCAGGATTATTTTTACAGAGAGAATGTTCCATTACCTCAACATGGTGTAAATTGGAGGAGAGCAGCGGCTGTGTCTCCAAATCCCAAGCTTTGATACCATTCTGTGTGGAGAAGGCTGTCAACCTTCCATCTAATGTGCTTACTATCACGAGGCTGGAAAGAATGGGAAAGTCAGTAACCAAGAAGTTTCTAGCCGGTTCTTCTCCGTAGGAAACAACCAATTTGGAACTGTGCACTAGTTTTTGACGTTTTATAAGTGTCCTTGTAGAACTATGTGAAATATTTTTTTAAAAATTGAAAACAGCAGTTCAACACAATAACTGAGTAACATATTGAATTGCAGAATATTTGTAACATATTTTTTGACACAAAAATATTAAATAGGCTCGTATAACAAAACATCAAGCAGCTATATATAATTTGGTAAGTAATATAGATAAGTTATCAAGGTCGGCAGTAATTGGATTTATGCATTGTTGTTAAAACAATGTTTACATTTCTACTTGATTACAGAACTATGTAACAGCTATAAAGCCAGACTGTAGGTTACACATAGTTCCATGCACATTCTAGAAAAAACTATTTTATTATGCACAACATGTCATGACATGACCAAGAGAGAGGATAAAGTTTGGTAAAGTATTTGTAAATATTACATAAACTGAATAGCAGCAACTTCACTTTTAAAATACCTCACTGTATGCTCTAAGAAACCTGTTTTATTATCAGCAGCAGTAATAAGGCTACATTTGTTTTGTAAACAAACATCCTTAAAAAGTTTGACTGTGGTCCATTACTACTTCCATTACCACTTTCATAAAGAATACTTGAAAAAGTTGAATGAAAAATATAATGAAAAACTCACTCGTTAGGCGCTGAACCATCCTTTTCAACAGTAGGATTACAGAACGGTAACTTTTGCACAGTATCCTCGGCACGAACACTACAAACGATAAAAGTTAACGCGAAAGCCGCCTTCAAAGCAATTACCCGCCAATACCAGTCCGACATTGTATTACAGCTGAATTAATTTTGAACATTTCAAATCTAAAACCGGCAATATTATTTTTATTAAGAAATTCTTAAAATAAATTACGAGATGCGCGCAGCTGACTGAAAAACTTTGTACCACAGACTGCACACATTCTCCACGTAATTTCTGTCAAACGTGACAGATTGCGTTTTGTTCGATTTAGGCGTTTTCTTTTTTTTTTAATCAAGTTGGTGACTCATCCTACCAAAACTTGCTTCGGCAATAATATTGGTGGGGATCGGGTCGATAAACTTCCCATTAAAATTAAAAATTCTTTTTAACAATGTGCAATATGAGTCATTGAGATTACATGGATGGGTTAGAATAATTGTATAAGTTGTTTAATAATTTATTGGGATTCAAATGAGATAGGATTTGTTACTATTAGATAGTAGTAAAGTTGACTAAACATTGAAAAAGAATCATTGCTTATGTCGATCGACCCAAACATGAATATGAAGTTTGCAATTTTGTATGGACTTTTCTATAAAGGTATTTATTTGTCTGATTAATGATTTGGATTTGTCTGAGAAAATAATCCGAACCGTCAAAAAATACATTACATAACTATTTTGAGTTATAAATAAATACTTAAATAAATAATATGTGTTGGATAAAAAAAAAAAATTGTTAGAAATCAAATTTTTATATATTTATTTTCAAATGAAATCATAGCGTCTTTTTTCGTTACATAGAAAATCGTATGACACCTTTATATCTGGGTAGGGCAAGAAGAGATGTAAAATTTTTTAAGCCAAGTGTAAAATGACAAGTACCTACCAAGTGGTTGGTTAGTGCTAAGCGTCAAGAGCCGAGTGCCTGGTCAAGAGCCAGTTCAAAATGCCAATGATTGCTAAGTGTCAAATGGTAAGTACCGAGTGCCAAGTGCCAAATGCCAAGTGACGACTAAAATAATATGGCCGGAGTGAGCGTGAAAACTTTTAGCACTAGTACGAAAAATAGTAAAAAGCGCACAATAAAAGCTTGCCCAATAAATGTACCTAATTCCTATGTATAACGAAAATATATAATAGTCATTCGCCTCGTCACTCGCGCGATTTTGTTTGAACAAATGTCATCGACAATATAGAATTTACTCTCTTGCCTATGCTGTGTTTGACAACGACAAGTTGTGACAAATCTTTTATTTTCCATGCTTCCTTTTTCTACGATTTTCCAATAATTCATTCGTGTTTTGGGAGTATTAGCGAGCGATAGTCATCTAACTATTTGTGTAGTAGTGATTTTGTTCTACCTGCATATAATTTTTGCGCAGCCAACTCAAATATTCCATCATGACTTTGGGAACTTACAATAGACATCAGGCGCAAAAGAAAAAGTAAACCATATCTTCTATACGTTTGATGTGTTTATTAAAGTAGGTTTTACTTGTTATTGACATTATTATTTATTTTTTCTAGACAAGCTGCGTTAGCAGCGGCGTTTCCTCAAGGAATCCGTTGCCAGAAATGCTTGGAATACGGGCACTGGAGCTACGAATGTACGGGCAAGCGCAAAATCTTGGTGCGTCCTTCACGCACTCAGGTTTTCAAGAAGAATCTGAAATCTCGGGAAGAGGGATCATGCAGGTATGTGTGTAATGATTTAATAGCTATATCAGATTTTTCTAGAAAACTGTTTGTTCTCCTACCTTCAGGTTACTTGCAGGTTTTAACATGTTGCAACTATCTTATTTCATAACTCATCAATTATCAAATTAATGCTTTAATTCTTCTGATGATATGAAATAATATCATTGTTGAATGTATTCGTTGTTTTTCAAGCGAATTTTTTTTTTAATTGTGACCGTTAAGTCTACCCGCAACTCAAAATAAAATTATAAAGATTAAGTTTTCAAATTGTTCCAGTAACGGTAGTTGCAAGATACCTAACAAAAAGAAACGCACTGATGACTGTGCCGACTGCTCAGACAACAGTTCCTCAGGCAGCTCCTCTGGATCAGAATCAGACAGCTCGGATGATTCAGACAGCGGCAGCAGCAGTGACTCTGAGAGCGACAGCGAGAGCAGCAGCGGATCGGAATCATGTTCGGACTGTTAAGGACATAGTCGGTATTCGCTGGTAAGTTACGACTGGTATTAGCATATTAAAATTTTGGTTCCTCAGTTTGGGCAGTGCCTGTACATATTGATGACTAACATTGAAGAATAAGGTCTTAGTGCACAGATTCTATTTTTAAATGTTAATTTAATCTAATTATAAGGTAATGTGCATTCTGTAATAAAAATGGATTTGCATTTAAGATTTTATACTTCCACTAAATTTCTTTTGACTATAATATCTTGTTAACCTAAAAAGATGTTTAATGAAAGTTGTAAGTCCATCAATTATTTGAATTAGAGAGGATCTTGCTACCACCAGCCATAACATACTCTCAAACGAATAGTTATTGAATGTAGGTAAACTATCACCAGTTTGATTTATAATGCTGGACATTGAATTAAAAATAAGGTTTTAGTATAAATGACACTGTTTTTAAGATATTTTTAACCTGCAGACAATGTTTTTAATATATTTATTTTTTTAATTTGTGTAAGTAGTGGCACTTATCTCATTCAGCCTTTTTAAAGTATTCGATAGCAGATTTAATGGAACACTGGTTTTAGTAGATTTTTGAAATTGTATTTTTTTAATGAATTTGATGTTAGAAAAGAGCTAAATGGGTTTGGCGCCATTCTTCCTAGTTTGTATGCTGTGAACTTGTTGAATGTTTGTAGTTTAAATGATTCTATGAGAAAAGTGATTTTATGTGTGTATGAATGGGTAATTGAGAATTTGTAGAGATTTAATTATTTTTAATGTTAGGCTTTATTTCCACTGACAACATTAGGAAAAAAGCATATGATATTAAGAAAAGCCAAAGTTTGTCTATGTTGAAATACTCTACGGTTAAACTATAAATTGTCTAAGTTAGTGGAAATTTAGTCATTTTGTGTTTGTGCTTTGTGAAACTGCTGTGTTAATATAGCATAGACTTTATCAATTACATATTTACATGTCATAGACGTAATATTTTCTAAGACTGTATAGTAAAACGTCTCTTCAATTACTTAGTCTCATGATTTAAATAGAAAAATGTAAGAATTTTGATATAAAACGAAATATAATTTAAATGGGATTATTTCTGTTTTTTATTTGCTTGTTTCAGTTCATCTATCTTTACAATGCGACATCACGATTAACTGTCAAATCGAGGAAATTTTTAAACTTTAATTATTTTATGAGAAATTTAATTTTTTTACGAACTGTGAACGAAACCAGTTAATCAGAATCCTGTTCTTCAATTTTCTCTCATCTGAGTTCTTCAATTTTGCCAAAATTTCTTCGATTTGACGGTACGACGTGACGTCACAACATGGCAATCGATCCTATTCTCATTTGCAACGCATTGTACTCTACGCGTGCACTTCGTACTTTCTCAGTATCGGATACGGCGAATAATAACAAAATTACAGCTAATTTATTTATTTCTTCTGTTGGAGGTAGATTTTGGAACCTAATGTTGAACAGTTTTTGATTATACACTGTTTAAATGAGTTGACCCATACGTCAGTTTTTTTATAACACCTTCTTTGGAATACGGTTTTAAAAGAGGTAGTAATAATTACATTTTTATTAAATCGTGGAATGTGATTCTTTCATTAAAATTTTAAAAACTTCGAAATCGTTTTTTGAGGGTAGGTTTGAAACTTATGTCGTCTTTTTTATTTATTTAGATAAAACAGTCGGGGTTACTATTTATGCTATGGAATAAAAATTTATATACAAAAGAATTTCTTGTTCACCCCCCTGAAAGTCAAATTTTGTAAAACCTCTTGGTGCTCACTTCAACCATAAAAGGAAGTCTTGGTCATCATTTCACGTTTCTAAGCTCAGTGGTTTCGTCTGTGCGTTGAATGTCAATCAGTTTTTTTTTTTTCGATGGGAAAAATCATCTTATGACAACCCCCGCTCTTGGGCGGAGCGGGAGATAGTGTCAGACTCTTACTGACTAAAAAACCCATCCCGTTCCTTCAAGCCTTCATACAATCAGTTTCAATCTGTTATAATTTTTCTGCCCTTGTCCTATTTTAGGGCTGGCGCGGGCGAAGTTTTCTTGATTTTTCTCTTGTCAACCCTGGCTTATACGACAGTAAATCTTATCCGGAGACATAATTTCAAACAACGTATTACAAGAGGGTAGAAGAAAAGTTTGTATACGCACTATAATCGCAAGAATTACTAAATTGAAATTGAAGTTCTAGAATTGAAATATTCTAGTTAGACCATACAAAAACTATGTACATTAGACCGACCCCACACGTTTAACATGCCTGATTTGAATTGTCTTTCTATTGTGTCTCTACGGCATTCGATGAGTTAATTTTCAATTTCACTTGGTAGGTGGCGCAGCAAACGGGTTCTTATTTTTTCGAAAAGAAAGAAGGTGGGAGGACGGCTTTGACCTTGATGACCTTGGGCCTCTTCTGGACAAGAGTAGCGGCAGATAAAATGCAATGGAAAGAGTTGGAGGAGGCCTTTGCCGTAAGGCACACCGAAATTAGGGACATAGTATAGCAAAGTTAACATGTATCTACTTGTGACATTTTCGGAAATAAAAGGCTTTATTATATTAGCTTTTGCGAAGGACGTCTGTCGTGACCGCTAAGGTATTAAAGCCCCAGGATTAAAAATGACAAATAAAACAAAATTATATGATTATAGTAATTACTTATTTATTAACTGAAATCATTGATATTAAACACAATATTATTATTACAAAACAACTTACAATACGGGCAATTTTGTACTTACAAAGGCACTTACGAATTAACAATATTCAAATAACGCATATCAATGCAGTAGGGTTGATAAGAGGACATTTTTCGCCCAAATCACTAAAATAAAGTTTGTTTCCGACTATTTTTAAATGCATGTATTGTCTTTTAAATAATATAAATGGGTAAGTCAAAACAACTTATTGCCGAAAAAGAGAGTATTTCACTTTTATTTTTTTGTGCATTTTTGTATTTTTTTTTTTTATGTAGAAAAAAGTCAAAACGCTGGGTAATAATTGCTTTGACTTACAATATTCGTTATTACGTACTAAATAAAAAAAATAGATCTTTAACTATACAAATGCATTTAAAAATAGTCATAAACAACAGATTTTTTTGAGTATGAAAGGTGAAAATGCCTCGTATCAACTCTCCTTTTTCAAATCACATACAAAAAGTGGTCCATGATTACAAAATTACGAAGATGACTTTTACAAACAAAAACATAATGATTTACCATCGACTAAAGTTTCGTCAACAATCCAATGGAAAGGCCAAAAGCAACTTCATTTTATCGATCGGCAATCAAAAATTGAAAGAAACAAAATAACTTTAGCCGCCACTATTAATATTTAACATATTGACCTACTTTCAAGGGCTAGCGTAGCTATTTGCAGGTTTCGATCGACGACTATTATTGGGATGGATAAACTTGACGCATTTGATACTTACGTAATTATACAACCTTTCTTTTGTATACGCGAAGCCGAATCACTTTTCTAGTATTTTTATTTAAAGAAACTATGTACAAAATTTCAAAACTGTATTATGAAAAACAAAGATAAATGCCAGTTATGGTAACTGATTGACGACATAAATACATGGTCACCGGATCACCCGGGTGATTGCGGGGTTGTTAAGATTCCGCACCCAGCTGTGCGCTGTTACCTGCTATGACCTGTTTTGTACTTAATGTTGGAGGTCTCCAACTTGTGACCTTTAAAATATTTTTGGGAAAAAATATAACATGGTGTAAAAATTATTGGATCGATTTTAGTGATTCTGAACAAACTATATTCAAGTTTCGCAAATACTAAAATTAATGTTGTATAATTTCTATGGCCAGCCAGCACATAATTTGTAGAACAATCGAGAAATAATAACATCCTCATTTTTGAAGATAGTTAAAAACTTAACATAAAGACTTATAATAAAGAAAAATGTTCAGACAATGTTAAAGCTTTATTTTATTGTAATGATGATATTAAAAGGTGGGTCTTAGTAAATATGATACTTTGTGGATTGGCAGTAGTAAATTCAATGTTAAGGGTGCTTTTTCAACAGAGAAATGTGATGATTTATAAGCTAAGTTACGAAACTATGTCACCGCTTCCACTAAAGCAAAGCTATGTAGTGGGGCGAGTAAGATGTGCTTTGAAGATTCATCGCCACGGGATAGCTGTGCGAGGAAGATGCGCAGCTCAAGCTATGCGATGTATCGACAGTAGGGAAGGCGCTTACTGTAGGTACAGTACGGTTAAATATGTTGGCCACTCTAAAGTTGTTTCGAACTATTGTGCATAATCGAAAAAAATATGTAATCGCCATTTGATTCTTAAAATATGACTGCTCAGCCAATTGGTCAAAATTTAAATCGGTCAAGATACTTTTGCCATACTGTACTCTACTCAGCACCTGGATACACAATTTGCGACCTTCCATAGCACGCATATAAAAAAAGCTTAGTTAAACCCGTTTCCAGCAGTGTTAAGCTATATGGACCAATGAAAAGGATATGATGGATATCAAGGGCATAAATAAAGAACTTAGCATAGAACGTTTCTGATGGAATAGCACTCTTGTGTCGGTCATCTATTTTGTCGATAGCAAAGATAATGGAAGGCCCACTCCCTCTCTCAGACGGAGGCCTGAGTCCCAACAGTCGGAACATTATAAGGCCGGCTATGCTATAATGATAGTGGTATTTCCGTAGCCATTCTATATTATAATATTTTTTTTAAATGATAAACTTCGATTTAGTTCGATTATACTCCATACCCAATATGATTAGACAGGATGCCATTCAAGGCAGAAAAAGTTTGAATTGTAAATACATTTTTTGTTTCGAACGCTATCCTTATACATACGGAATAGAACTGAAAATCGGTTGAACATACAGTGAAAAAGGTTTGTGTAAATGTCTAATGTTATTGCGAATGAAATACTTGTAGTTTTAAATGCGAGATTGAGAGTTACGACAGACTAAAAAAATCGCGACAACTACTCGAATCTCAAGTGAACGTTCGTGTGTGATTTCGCGCCATTTCGGTGAACACCGACCGAACGCCGGCGTCCACATAGATTACAAAACATTGATTTTTTTATTGGGTATTTATCCAAGAACGTAAATAAGAACTTCGTAAATATCAAAAATAAGCAAACCTTACCGTTATTTCATATAAATACCTATGGATATTGACGAGTAAAATTCAGACCCAATCCACATAGCATCATACAAAATCCTTAAAAAAAAAAACCAGAAATAATGATCAGAGATACACAAAAGTTACGCAGTAGACGCAGTACTGGAAGGTGCATCAGGCAAAATATGAATTATAACTTTCCTCTTAGCATCATAACTGAAACTGTTCATCTTGAAGATCCGGCTGTCATAGAACGGTTTCAAATCTGAGATGTTGATCTGTCTTGCACGTTCCAGCAAGTCTCGTTCGGATATTTCGATGGTGGCTTGCGAGTGGTTATGTAGCCCTCTCATGTAAGCCAGTTGGTCCATTGTCAGTTGACGTAGAATGTAGTACAGGAGCTCGCTGTGGTCTTTCTTGTATGATAGGTATTTTTGGAATGTCTGGAATAGAGGAGATGGATTAGTTCATGGTAGAAATCTCACCCTTCTTCTTCCTGCCCTTAACCCATATTACTTGGGGTCGGCGCACCACGTTTTCTTCTTCCATTCTGTTCTGTCACCCGTCAAACTATCACTAACTCCCTTTTCTTTCATATCACAGGTGGAAATCTCACCCATACACACAAAATGTTTTGGGAATACATTTGTGCGTAGTTCATGTATAATAGCTAGGGAGATATTTGTACCTAACCTGATTGAAAAGAGTTCATAGAGTTTCTTGCGCATTCTTCTCCATGGAGCTCTACGTTTTGGAATGTGCAATTAGGATCATTGATGGGCTAACTACTTAACATTTCAAAAATGCTTTGAATTTTTGGATGGTAAGAGATGATGTTTTGTTGTTTTTTTTTAAAGGTGGAAATCATTCAGTGACTTCTCCCGCTCTAGGTGGCGCTTGGCGTGTCAGACTTTTACTGACTAAAACCACACCTGTGTTACAGTTGACCTTTGCGTTATAAGACTACGAGTTTCCTTTTTAGAAATTCCCCGCGGACCGCGGTCCCTTTGAGGAGCGTGTCCGGTTCATTACCGGACGGCCGGACAGCGAGCTACTCATTACAAGCCCGCGTCTACCGTGGCTGGTAGTCAAACCGACCTTGACCGAATCTCGGCGGCGGGGCGTGAAGACGTTCGTTCCCTCACGTGTGCGGCCTGCTCCTCCGCTAGCAATACTGCTTCGCAGAGGGAGGAAAGTGATGATGTACGGATAGAAGTTGCCTGGTAGAAGACTAGCTTACCTGTCGCATGGCTCTCATGACGCTGTACTTCTGCGTGTCCACGAAGCTCTCCAGCATGGTGCGGATGGCCATGTTCACGTCTTCTTCTGACACTTGAGGGCGGAGGTGCATGCGGGCGTGCGCTTCGCTCATACGGATTACTAAGGACAAAAAAAATGGGTTGGATGGTGTTAAAGAATTTTCTATATCGTATCGTAGCATATGCTACGCGTATACGTGTGCATAGATAACTTTTTATCCCAGAAGTATGCTACCTTAGGGTAATTTTTTACTATCACGCGGGTGAAGCCTACCTGGTGTGCTACAATTTGTGAAATGGGAAGTAATAAGTCCACGAGGGCGGTCATCATCAGCATCATCATTTCAGCTGAAAGACGTCTACTGTTGGACATGGGTCTCCCCCAAGTGTCCCCACAATAAACGATCCTATGCGTCTCACATCCATCGGGTTCCCGTGACCCTCACCAGGTCATCGGTCCACCTTTTGGGAGGTCCATCGATGTGTCTTAGGTTTCTTCGGTCTATGTCTAACTTTGGTTCTCCTGCGGTACTTGCGGTGCTTGTGTGCTACCTTGAAATGATCCTAAGAAAATTAGGTTTTATTTTGGTACATCCAAATGTGATAAGATAAGCTTACCAGATTCAATATGGCGGACGGTGATCGGCAAGCTGCCTGTGGCGAGAGATTCTTGACGGAGTTGGCTGTACATCTTAGCGACCTTGTCTTGATCCATGTTCTGGAAATAATTATACAGTTTACTATGAAGTAGGAATGAGAATTTTGTTGATGTAATAGTAGTAGCACGACTGTCGTTTCTATACGAAATTGTTCATCCGTAATCCACCACGATTACGGTCCTCTTCTAGAGAGGAGGCCCGAGTCCCAGCAGTAGGAACATTATAAGGTTAATTATAATTGGCATGACCTGAGGTATCTACCTATAATGTACAGGAAAGCTAACGAGCTTTAAGAGCGAGAGCTCGCTCGTTTCATCAGGTGAGATCGATGTTAAGAGCTGGTTCAACACGAAATAAAAGGAAATAGTGGCTGATGAACTCAAGATTTGTCGACGGGCAACGGAACGTAAAAAAAGACATTGGAAACAACACAGTGCGCTCTATAACTCAAGCAGTCGATGTCGGAGAAAAAACAGCCAGCCTGAAGTAAGAGTGGGCTGTAGCCTGATTCACGTAAAATCAAACAAGCCAAATATCGTTAAAGTTTTATAGTCGTTCGATCGAAGTCCTATCCAAAAGCGGTATTCACGATCTATCGACTTATTTCCAGTTACATTAAGAAGTATTCTACCAGTATAATGTAAAACATTATTTTTTTTTAAATCGACTTATTTCAAATGACTTTAAAATCGGTGTCGTTCAAACTCGATTGATAGATATGGATGGATGAATACGGAAATTGTCTAAATCGCTACGATATCGTTACGGTTTTCATTACGTGAATCGGGCTACTGGTCACATTACATGAATGCACCCAGCCATATGGGCTAAGATTGTCACTCACTGGACGCCTGAGGGAAGACGACGCAGTCGAGGTCGACCGCAGCGAAGGTGGTGTGACGATCTGATCATGTTTGCTGAGCAAACGATGGCGAGGTTTGGAAGGAAAAGGAGGGTTTCGCCTAGCAGTGGGACACAGTGGTTCACTTATGTTACTGTCGACGTTTTTGTCATGTACGACGCTTAGTGTGGTGGTAACCTGTCACCAGACACCCTTCAATTTCAATAGAATTCACAAGCACACTAAGCGACTGGCAATAGATGCCCATAATTACTACTATAGTCTGTCTAATAAGTGAACCGACTTGGGAATTTTTTATAATATTTAATCATTTAAAAAAACTTATATTCGATACTTTTTATAAGGTTCTTCTGTTAGTAAACGATGATCTCTATCTCTTTAATCAACCTTGATTATTGAACCCGTGTTGACTACATCAGATTTCATTAAATCCTAATAATTACGCAAGTCGTTTAACTTATTGGACAGACTCTATCATTCAAAAGAACATATTGGAGCCAAGGGTTCTCGAATTGTGAAAGTTATTTGAAGCAAAAGATCACTAATTTTATTACCTGTAGTTTAGGATGCACATTCTCCCTAGAGTAGACGATGTATTTCTTGAGCAGGTCCTGTTGTAACACAAACTCAGGGTCGGGAGCGTTGCTGTCTTCTAGAGCGGTGCCGCGCTGTGTGGGGTGGTGGCGGATGTGGGATGATACCACGAACCTAAGGACATCACCATCGGTATTATTAGTTAAACACATACACAGGTGGTCTGAAAAGTTTATGATCTAACATAGATGCAAGACATTTTTTCTTACTGTTACGTACGCGGGTAATCAAATGCCGATTTACTAGCTTTATTCACCACAAACAATAACAAATTAGTCCAGTCAACAATAATCCGAATCGCAATTAACACTAGAGTACCGTTCCACTATCGCTTAGGTAGTTAGGTAAAATTACTTCACACACTTAGGTAGTTCGCTCTTGATCGCAGTCGAAATCAAACTGACTCGCTTCCGGCCGGGGGCTCGTATTTATATGCGGAGCCAAGAAAATTCTAGATACCGACATCCCAGGATCGATCCAGAAAATTGAATCGCTTCTCGAAGTCATAAATCATTTTTATTGCACGATGTACTGAGAGTCACTTTCATGCGAATTTCGGCTGTAACTTTGGCAATTAACAGTCAAAAGATACATAACTACATACACTAGTTTTTACTGACGAGTGCTGCTATCTTCACATCGAGGTCGGAAACTTTTTAAACCACCCACGTATATACATAGTATATGGACAGTGCAATAATTTAGAAATTTAAAATTTGGGTATGCTTTTTGTGTGGGTAATCGCCAAATAACTTTTCCTGCTGTTGATGGAGTAAGAGGAAATGTCCGACTTCTAAAACCGATCTGTGTATCTTAGAGGTACAGCACAATCGCGGTGGTACCTAAGTCCCCTCTTTGAGGTATGGCTGGAGAGGCGCCAGAGTTCCGCATGACGGAGGTCCTTAATAGACATGGTCAGTTCTGGAGGTACTTGTGCCGGATTCAGGCGGAAAAAACGGACGGGAGTCGCCATTGTTCGGACAGGCCGCAGGAGCGCAGACGAATTCGAGTGGAGCCGTGAGGCGGCGCCCACTCGCGCTTGCTCCACACAACCCCGTGTTCCTTTCAGTTACATTCATTGGGCGTGCGGCTAGGGAGTGGAATTCCTTGCCAGAGTGTGTTTCCTGATAGCTACAACCCGGGAATCTATAAGTCGAGAGTGAATTGGTTTCTTTTAGATAAGCGCGTTCCATCGTCAACCGCATTGTCGCTTTCCATCAGATGAGATAGCGGTCAAGCGTGAACCTATCAAAAATAAAAATCAACCGACAGAAGGGCCTTGTTTGGGAGAAATAACTTGAAATATAACTTACTTAGCGAGATGCGCGTCTTGCATAGGATCAGCCTCGTCCCTGACGACGCACAGCACGTCAAAACGTGACAGGATCGGTTCTGACAAGTTTACGTTCTCTGAAAACGTCAGCGATGCGTCGTAGCGCCCGCCGATTGGATTGGACGCGGCTATTATTGAACACCTGTAGAGGACGGAAAGAATTGGTAGTTACAACTACACAATCTATATAACATAAAAATGAATCCCTATTTCCTTGGTCACGCTATCACGCGTGAACGGCTGGATCGATTTCGCAAAGTCTTTTTTTGTTGGGTAGGGTAGGGTATATTAGGGTAGAGTAGTGTAGGGTAGGGTAGAGTAGGGTATACTGTGGTGGAGTAGGGAAGAACGGGAGCGAATCCGTGCTGGCAAAAGCTAGTATTATCATAATATCACAAAGGCGAAATTTTGTGTGCGAGTGAAAGTTAGTTACTTCTTCACGGTCGATCAGCTGAATGGATTTCGATGAAAATTGGTCCCCTATACCAATTGGGCCATACCCCTAAATAGCATATAGGATGCTTTTTTATCCTAAGAATATGTTCTCTTAATCTTTTAACCTGTCACGTATACATACAGCAAAATGTGTCCGGCGCGCCACGGTCACGACCACGTGACACACTTAAATGGTAAGAAATCTTATAAGAAAGTTTTTTTTTTCTTATTTGCTTTGTTAAAGGAAGAAATCATCGAGGTGCCCATTGGCTCTGAGACCACGTTTTTGCTTTTTTATCGGGGTGGTAAAAAGATTAACGTACTTCAACGTTTCCGAACTCCATCATCGATAGGTGCGGCATAGCATAGTGTAGTCGGCCTTATAATGTTCCCACTGTTGGGACTCAGGCCTCCTCTCTAGGAGAGGGTAATGGGCCGTAATCCACCACACGGGCCCAGTGCGGGTTGGTGAATGTCACATGTCTTCGAAGTTTTGGTTCTAAGACATGCCGGTTTCCTCACAATGTTTTCCTTCACCGTTTTGAGAGCAGTGGTAATGAAATAAATTACACAAAGTAATGCGCCTGAGTGGGATCGAACCCGCGACCTACAACTCTCAAGTCGGGGCTATTACCACTCGGCCACCTTGTGGCGTGTATTTATGTAATTACCTGGCGTGCAGCGAAGTGACGATGCCCGCTTTAGATATGGAGATGGACTGCTGCTCCATGGCCTCGTGTATGGACGTGCGGTCGGCGTCGTTCATCTTGTCGAACTCGTCGATGAGGCACACTCCACGATCGGCCAGGACTAGGGCACCGGCTTCCAGCGTCCAGTCTCTGTCGAGTAGAAGGAGATGTTAAATCAAAGCATTTACCACTTTCTAATTGGCTATTATTCAGAGTTTTGAGTAGAGAGTGAGTTATTTCACACTAGAAAATAATGCCACTAAAAAGAAAACTTTTTGAAGACTGAGGGGTGTGGTGGAAAGATTTAGTTATCTCATTTACATGCGTAACCTAATGGCTGTGAAATCACATTTCAGTTTATCCATCCTTATTCTTTTACTAGATAGTTTTCAGCTCGATATGAAATGTTTCTTAACTTAAGGCTTATAGTGACCTTGAACCATCTGGCCGAAATTATGTGGACGCAACTCTCGCACCCGCCAGTACGCAAATCTGTGCATTTATTTGCGGCCAACAGCGCACGGAAAGCGCGCGGCTGACCTTTAAATCTATTTTCTTTGCGAAATATTGATCGATTTACATATGCTATATTCACTTTGAAGAATATTTAACCACCAATTTTTATGTGTAAAAATGTTTCTAAAGATCTAAGCCATTTCGAAGGAGTATGGAAAAGTTGCGAAATCACTAAATATTTTTTTAGACAAAAGTATGGCACGAAAAAATCAAATATTGATAATGTTGTTCATGAATCTAATCTAATAAACATATATATTTATCAAACCTGTTAACCTGGCCGTTACCGGCTTCAGAAAGTCACTATTTTATGGCACTTCTTCTTTTGGGCCTTAAAAGCTTAACTAATCATGGACAGATTACAAAAAAAAAAAAATCTATGAAATTACATTTAGAAACTATAATAAAAAAAAAACGAGTGAAGTACCAATTAATTTGTGTAAAAGACAAATGCAATCCAAATAGGGGTCTTCAATGGCGTATTTATGACAAATAATATTTATTTTGCAAATATGTTTTTAAAAACACTATTTAGATAAAGCCAGTGTTTCCTATTTGACTACCCTGAGAAGAAACACCGCAACAAACTCAAACTATCATAAGAACCAAGATGTGAAGGTATAAAGCACAGTAAGTGCACTCACCTGGTAGTGGGATTCTTCCTGACATAAGCAGTGAGACCGACAGCGCTGGCTCCCTGCCCTGTCGTGAAGATGGCTCTGGGCGCGATCTGATACAAAAGAACATTTGGTAAGATTGAGGCTAAATCGTGACTGGAAAACAGAATGATCTTTCGCGTTAAGCAACGTTTACCAAGGTGCCGCCGCCGGGATTCCGATCCCGACTTCCGGCCACCGTAGGCACGGGCTTGCGGACGGCGAACAATGGGTAGCCTCCTACGGTTTACTGACAACTCCTTGAAGCGCGCTTGGAACAGTACGCGCCATCAACGACTTGGGCTCGTCCGGACGGTTATCGGACGTTCAGACGGCGAGCTACATATACAGGTGCAATATGATTAAATTTTCAAAGACTTACCTTCTCAGTGTACTTGAGGAACTGTGACTTGGCCGTACCAGGGTCACCGCAAATGAGGACATTGATGTCACCTCGCACTTTGTGCTTGTCACCTAAAACAAAACTTCTATGGTAAAAGGTTATATATACACCCATCATCATCATCATCAGCCTTTTTAATGTTCCCACTGCTGGGATTTAGGCCTTCTCTCTAGGAGAAGGAATAGGCCGTAATCCACCACGCTAGCCCAGTACGGTTTTGTGAATGTCACATGTTTTTGAATTCTCAGCTCTGAGAGCAGTGGTAATGAAATAAATTACACAAAGTAATGCTCCTGGCAGGGCTTGAACCTGTGACCTCGTAAGTCGAAGCCATTATTATTAATAACAAAAAAAAATTCTTCGACCGGGCAGGGCAACTGTGTAACAGACATTAGCGCTTTCTTCATACACCTTTCAGCATCAGTCCAGTAAAAATAAAAAATAATTTTGTTAAATTACCATTGTGGATTATTTGAAGCAACACTTTAAAAAAATACCTTACCTGGATTCTTAGGCTCCCCTCCAAACAGGGCCAAAGCCAGGCCCCTTTTAATATAGTCGTGTCCGTATATCGAGGGCGCTATACTCTGCACAATCCTCTCGCCGATGCGCGGGTCTTTGGACAGCTTCACTATGGTCGCGACGTCTTCATCTGTCAAAGACTCTACGATGTGCTTGCAGTCTTTGACTACTATGTAGTTGGCTATGATTACTGTTGCAAACACTGGGAAGCCCTGGGAATGGAAGAAAAAAATTCGTAACTCACACACAGAGTCGAATAAAAATACAGTAGAGTTAAGTATGAAAAAAAAAACTGTGCAAGGCCAGAAAGGCGCCTAACTCAGTATATGCTGCGTTATTTAAAACGATAAATAACAAAGCGCTGGTATTCTGTTAGGGACCGCGGTGATGCCACGGTAACACTCACGGGGGATAAAAGGAATGATATTAGGAGGAATGGAAGAAAGTACAATGTGTTCCAAATGAGAATAGGATCGATCGCCATGTTGTGACGTCACGATTTACTGTCAAATCGAGGAAAGAAATTTTTAGACATTAATTAATTTACGAAAAATTTAATTTATTTATGCTTTGTAAATGAAAAAAGTTTTATTAGAATCCAGTACTTCAATTTTATTCATCTCTGAGTTCTTCAATTTTGCCAAAATTTCTTCGATTTGACAGTGCGATAAGACGTCAAAACATAGGAATCGGTCCTATTCTCATTTGGAACGCGTAGTATGAAGTTTCGGCCTTATCATGACGGTCAGGCGTGCAAGCGAAAAAGACTGATGCAGCCATTCACATATATAGCTCCACCCCTTTAAGAGTTCAGTTTAGGTCGTCAAATGGTTACGAGCTCGTGGTATCAATACTGAGGCCAATGAGATCAACGATCCGTTTTAAGACCTAAATTGAACTGTTAAACGCTCGCCTCAACGGATGTGCACCCACCCGTGAGGTAACTGCATTACATTACAGTGATGTATCATTACAGTACAACGTATCTTGAGCTCTCGGCGTCAGAGCAGGGATCGCTTTGCGCATTCCATACATTGGCGAGCTAATAGAATAGAATAGAAAAACTTTTATTCGGTACAGACACAGCACAACGGTTACATTTATACACAAACTAAATAAAAGTACAAAGCACGCCGAGCGTGTCCGCACCGAAAGGGTGACCACCTCAGCATTTGCTGGACGTAAGACACCCAGCGCTGGTTTTCAGTTGGCACCCCGCAGTGACGCACGTCTAATCGTCTTTGTTGTTAGATACATGCAGCAACGCAGGGAACGAATGAGGAGTGACGTCTATGATGCGATGGCGATGCGAGCCAATCACACTCCCCGCCCCCGCGCCTCACTTCGCACCACTAAAGAGACCGAATATTTGACTTCTGCGCAAACGCTCAGGATACTTTGTGGCAACAGTACGTTTACGACCTTGCCGTAGCGCGTGCGGCAGCTAAGCGTGAGGCGGCGAGCGGTATGATCAGAAGTATGAAAAATATGTTTGTTTGCTCCACTTACTGAGGCTGCCCCGCTCGCCGCGCCGCGCGCTCTAAGACCGAAGTTGTGATCAGGCCGTAAGTCGTGTCATCATCATCATCATCATCATTCCAGCTCATAAATGTTTTACCTATCTATCTTATCTATCTGAAAGACGTTGGACATAGGTCTCCCCAAGTGTCGCTATAATGAACAATCCTGTGCGTCCCGCATCCACCGGATTCCCGCAACCTTCACCAGGTCATCGATCCACCTTGCAGGAGGCCTCTTCCAACGCTGCGTTTTTCGGTACTCGGTCGCCACTCCAATACCTTTCGGCCCCAACGGCCATCAAAGTCAAGTCATGTCAGTCAAAAGTAACTTACTTGTTCAGTGTTAAGTGATCCATCATAATTGTTTGTATATATTCCAGTCAGGTCCACCTCGTCTCCGGGCTTGCAGCGGTCACACAAGTCTGCCAACAATACGCACTCCTTGCTTCGAGGGATGCGGCCCGCAGGGATGCGGCCTGGAGACTCTTGGATTGTGACTTTCTGGTAGTTACGGTACACTGTTTGTTCCATGTTTACCTGGTGGAAAGGTGGTTAGGTTAGATTAAGAATCTTTACTGCATATCGTCTTTGGTTTTGGTAAAGCAAAAAAGATATTTTTATAAACTAACTTTTGCCCGCGCGGCTTCGCTCCTGTTCTCCCCTACTCCACCCTACTATACCCTACTCTACTCTACCCTATCCTACCCTACTCTACCCTACCAAACTTCACATAAACCATCTACTAAATAGTCCGAACAAAGCCTAAACATTTGGTTTGGATAGGTGAGCCCCTTCTTGAGTTATAAAATTACAACGAAAAGTGGCATTGATTTTTATATATATAGACTAGCTTTTGCCCGCGGTTTCGCTCCCGCTCTATTCGACTCCACCCTATTATACCTTACTCTACCCTACACTACCCTAATTTTCACAACTAAAAAAGAATAAGGTAGTTTCCAGGATTATAAATTGGACACATATTTTTCTTTTTTCGATTAAACAAAAAATAACAAAGATATAGCCCATTAAAGTTACGTTTGACGTCACCCCGTGCGAAAAAAATGCAGCACGGCGTGACGTTACACGTAACATTACATACATTTATTCAAACTCGTTTGCGTCTTATGTACAATAGATAACAAACCCTAATTTATTTAAAACTAGGTCCAAAACATGTGTCAAAATTTATCAAAATTGGTTCAGCAATTTAGATAAATTTTGACACAGATACATACAGACACGGGAAAGCGTAACTAACTAACAACAGTCCCTTTCACATTAATACGAGTATGTATTCATTCAGGAACTCACCATAAATGGCCCAGCACTCTGACACTCTGGACAAGACCCTGGCCGGACCTCCGTATTCTGAGTCTGCACAAATGGTCCCAGGATATACCCGCACCTATTACAGTCGTACTTGACCACGGACAACTGGGGCAGTACTCCTGTGGTCGCAGTGATCACTCCCACAGTTCTCACGAGCTGGTTTAAGTGGAGCTTCCGGAATGTTCTCAACTCTTCAATGAGAGGCAGATCGGATATTCGGACGTGGATTTCTGAAGTAACCCTCTCGTAGCTCGGGAATATTTGGAGGACTATGTCCTTGGCTACCTGAAAGAGAAATGTTACGTTAACAAAGTCTTTGAACAATTTGGCTTCTGTAATTTATAGAGATTGCAATTTAGTTTCCGTCTGAAATAGGGTAGTTGACTATACTTTTTTTATTATTTGTACAATTGCCGAAACGGATCTTGAGCGCTCGGAGTCAGAGTAGGGATCGCTTTGCGTACTCCATACATTGGCGAGCCAATCATCTTCGTTGTTAGATACATGCAGCAAAGCTGGGAACGAATCAGGAGTGACGTCTATGACGCGATGGCGCGGCGAGCCCATCACTGACACTCCCCGCCTCCGCGTCTCACTTCGCACCACTAAAGAGACCGAATATTTGACTTCTGCGCAACTTGAAGCCAGCGCTCAAGATCCGTGACGGTAATTGTATCAAAAATCAAAATCAAAAAATCATTTTTCAAAATCAGCAACACAGAAACACTCTTGCTTCGACCAGACGGGTGTTATGTCTGATTTGGGCAACTGCCTGATAGATGATTTCGGGCTGTCTGTTCAAATCGCGCGGAGAACTCTAATTGAGCGAAGTATTACCGTCGCAAATCATATTTAAAACAACACACAACTTGACACTGATGCGCTTTCACAAAGGACGCCAGTACACGTTAAGAAATTTAATTGTATCTGCGACAGATAGAACCAATTTGAATTATACGATAAGAATTTTGTTAGATTCTGAGGCTCGAAAATTTATCGTGGCATCCCTTCACCTACTCCTCCCTCATACCGCAACCGTACCAACTTCACGCGTCGCGTCTAACGCAGACAAGATTTTTTCTGCCAACGGCAAACCAGCGTACGTACGACACGAATTCTTGCATAGGCCCGGCGACTTTTTTTAACTCTTAACGTGTACAAGCGTCCTTAGATTACGTTATCACCTGAACCTTACCTCGTCAAAGATCTGCAGCATCTGGAAGGGCGCTTCAGGCAAGAAGTAAGCGAGCACCTGTTCCCTCCGCGCCAGCACGTCGAATTCGACGTGGAACGACGCTTGGTTGTGCTCACACATGCGACGGATTCGCTCCTTGTATACGAACTGGCCTTTACTGTTTGTGTATGTACGCAGGAAGTTCTTGAATCTGGAAGATCGAAATAATATTGGATAAAATGCACTATGCATTTTTTGTTTTTTTGTTTGCCACACAAAACTTTTAAGCTTTACTTTTTTTTTGGATTTTATTACTTTTTATGTTTTTATGTTTAATTTTTTAAAGTTTTTTTTTTATGTATATAATTCAATGTATCTATATCTGTGATTGTTTACATTTTCTATTTATTTAATTTTTATTAATTTTGTGTTTAGGTTTATGTTTGTAATTTTATTGTGCTTTTGTGTATTGTGTGTTAATTTTGTTGCATCAAATAAATGTTTTATCTATCTATCTAAATGATTATTATTAATTTGGGTGTATCCAAGGCTGGAGTGAATCTTCTTCTTCTTCCTGCCCCTATCCCATATTACTTGGGGTCGGCGCAACACGTTTTCTTCTTACATTCTGTCCTGTCACCCGTCAAACTATCACTAGGCTACAGTGAATAAGCTCTTAATAAACTAGTGCGCTTCACCATCAGAGATTGCGTCACTGCTTACCATCAGGTGGGATCGCAGTCAAGCACTAGTTTAAACAATAAAAAATTTGATGATTGTAGTGGCCCAGTGGTGACGGCTTCGGCTTATGAGTTCTTGGGTTCAAACCAAACTAAGTGCATTACTTTGTGTAACTCATTTCATCATAACTGCTCTAATAATGGTGAAGGAAAACATCGTGAGGAAACCGGCATGTCCTAGAACCTAAAGTTCGAAGACATGTGACATCTCCCAACCGGCACTGGGCCCTGACGATAACGGCCCATTCCCCTCCTAGAGAGGAGGGTTGAGTCCCAGCAGTGGGAACATTTAAAGGCTGATTATGCTATGTTACAATAATTAAAAGGGCCCTTCCCCCCGGTTTGTTTATCGTCAACGTGAGCATGGTTGAAAAGCTTGTTGTTTCCTTAAATATATTTTTGTACCTTTTTTAAATCTATAAGTGCATTATAAAGGGCCAAAGGTTTCAAATTTTGACTTTTTCGTGAAATAGCAATATCTTTTTCTCCTTCTCTGTCAAATCCATCCAAAGGTTGTCTTTAAAAAGTCGCTTTTAGCGGTAAGACCACCCATTGTGGCACCCTATTAATTATAAGTTTCTTATGTAACTGCTTTATTTTTGGTGTACAATAAAGAATTTATCTATCTATCTATCAATTGAATACGGTAAGACGAACTGAGAGGGTTCTATTGATGATTTTAAAGATCATAATTCCGTAAATAAATACGTATTACGCGCGCGATTCACTAAAATTGAATCCTTAAACCGCTTGCATTAAATGGGTTCGACGAGTTTTTCGTAATACTATTCGCCAGGGTCGTGTGTTTGCGGCTACTTCCAACTCGTGTAGCTCTTCAATCACCATAGGGCACAAGAGCTGACGAGATGGGAGTATTTGGTCGTGAATGTAAAACCCTGGCAAAATAAATACGAGTAAAAGGTAAACAAACAAATTGATTCTGTCTTGCCAAATGCAAAAGACTTAAAAAAAAATAATTTCGCGGGTTACCTTTGAAGATCCCCTTAACATAAAGAATTTGGAGAGGACTTTGCTCAGCAGAAGGATTGCCAAGAAAGGCTTAAAAACAGAAGCATGGATTTTATTGGGAATGATGAAATGAGTGATAGAGGGTGACAGGGCGAAATGGAGTTTCTTGCACGTTCTTCTCCATAGAGACCTACTGTTTGGAACATGCTATTTAGCTTCACTTGTTTGACTGACCGACATTTTGACAATTTAAAAGTGCCTGTAACTGGTCTATTTGAAATAAACGTTTCTGATTTCTGATTGGAAGAAGATAACGCTTCGCGCCCACCCAAAGTAAGGCGATTATCACACGGCACCGCGCACCGCCGCGGAGGGCGGTGGCGGTGAAGCGGATTACTTGGCGGTGCTCCGCGCGGTGTGGCGGTTTACGCGCCCAACCGCGCGGATGGATTTAACCTTTCAATTGTGATAATTACAGACACAATTGAAAGACAATAGGTGCGCGAACGCCGGCGTTCGCTTGGGGTTTAATGAATTAAAACGATTTTGACCAGTTTTATCACAGGCACTGGTGAAAATGGACTCTGAAGTGGTGGCATCTGGCTTTTATTGCATAGAAAGAAAAAAATAAGAAGTTATTGAGTTCACCCATTTTTACGTAGCAGAATGGGACTTTCATGTTATTCTACAAAAGTTTAAGAAAACACGAAGATATTTTTTTTAACCATACACGAATAATGTCCACTTCTTTATTTGTTAGTAAAGATAAATGGCAACAGTAGGACGTGTTGCCATTTATCTTTGCTAACCCACAATAATCCGCGCAGTTATGCGGCGCCCCGTGTGTAAGGCGCCGCTCCACCGCGCGGAGGGGCGGTGGCGGCGAGAGCACCGCTCGACCGTGGCTCGCCCGCGCGGTCGGGCGGTGTACGTATGTAAGGTATCGGCGAGAGCACCGCTC
Organism: Mythimna albipuncta; assembly: GCA_929112965.1. Lineage (NCBI taxonomy): Eukaryota > Metazoa > Arthropoda > Insecta > Lepidoptera > Noctuidae > Mythimna > Mythimna albipuncta. The sequence goes on along the minus strand of OV815979.1, from coordinate 15,798,282 downwards.
GACCGTGGCTCGCCCGCGCGGTCGGGCGGTGTACGTATGTAAGGTATCGGCGAGAGCACCGCTCGACCGTGGCTCGCCCGCGCGGTCGGGCGGTGTACGTATGTAAGGTATCGGCGAGAGCACTGCTCGACCGTGGCTCGCCCGCGCGGTCGGGCGGTGTACGTATGTAAGGTATCGGCGAGAGCACCGCTCGACCGTGGCTCGCCCGCGCGGTCGGGCGGTGTACGTATGTAAGGTATCGGCGAGAGCACCGCTCGACCGTGGCTCGCCCGCGCGGTCGGGCGGTGTACGTATGTAAGGTATCGGCGAGAGCACCGCTCGACCGTGGCTCGCCCGCGCGGTCGGGCGGTGTACGTATGTAAGGTATCGGCGAGAGCACCGCTCGACCGTGGCTCGCCCGCGCGGTCGGGCGGTGTACGTATGTAAGGTATCGGCGAGAGCACCGCTCGACCGTGGCTCGCCCGCGCGGTCGGGCGGTGTACGTATGTAAGGTATCGGCGAGAGCACCGCTCGACCGTGGCTCGCCCGCGCGGTCGGGCGGTGTACGTATGTAAGGTATCGGCGAGAGCACCGGTCGACCGTGGCTCGCCCGCGCGGTCGGGCGGTGTACGTATGTAAGGTATCGGCGAGAGCACCGCTCGACCGTGGCTCGCCCGCGCGGTCGGGCGGTGTACGTATGTAAGGTATCGGCGAGAGCACCGCTCGACCGTGGCTCGCCCGCGCGGTCGGGCGGTGTACGTATGTAAGGTATCGGCGAGAGCACCGCTCGACCGTGGCTCGCCCGCGCGGTCGGGCGGTGTACGTATGTAAGGTATCGGCGAGAGCACCGCTCGACCGTGGCTCGCCCGCGCGGTCGGGCGGTGTACGTATGTAAGGTATCGGCGAGAGCACCGCTCGACCGTGGCTCGCCCGCGCGGTCGGGCGGTGTACGTATGTAAGGTATCGGCGAGAGCACCGCTCGACCGTGGCTCGCCCGCGCGGTCGGGCGGTGTACGTATGTAAGGTATCGGCGAGAGCACCGCTCGACCGTGGCTCGCCCGCGCGGTCGGGCGGTGTACGTATGTAAGGTATCAACGGATTTCTAAGTGACCAATGTAACATGAGATCCGCTTCACCGCCAACCGCGGCGGTGCGCGGTGCCGTGTGTTAATCGCCTAAAAGGGCGACAAAAGGAAGATCATGATGATGTATCTATTAAGTAAAATAAAAAAATTCAAACCTGTTAGCAATTTCAGTCCTCGGCCCCAACATGGACACCCACTCCTTAGTGGTGTAGCCCTTAGTGTCCTCCAGGTTCTCAATACTCTCGATGCCCTCCTCAACTTGTTCGTCGGTCCCCATGGCCGCTTTCTCGGCAGCACGGCGGCGCTTCGCCCGCGGAGCACCCGTGCTTTCCTCGTCAGATTCATCTGAGATAAACAGAGTGAAGAAAATCCGTTCAATGTTAGGTAAGTCAGAATCCTTTAAAATCAAACCATCGGCCACATCATCTTTTGCCAGATTTAGTGCCGCCGCACATGGGCCACACGCCAGTCACAAACGCCGCCATGAGAACAACACAAGCCAGTTGTGGCCAGTGGCGGCCACTATTTTTGACCCATGTGCACAGTCGTATAATGGACTCTATCGGGGAAGGCGCGAGCGATGTGACAGCGCTTAATGGCCAGTGCGGACCACAAAGGCGGCTTCCGTCGCGGCGTCAACCGCGTGCGCCGAGTCCGTATAAAATGTATGAAACCTGAAGGAAATATGTGGCGGCGTTTTCTCGTTAAGATCAAGATCTCGTCAGATAAAAAGTTTTAAAATATAATAACAGTAAAAACTATTCAAGTTAATGGTCCGTATCTGTAATAAAAAAACTGGTGGAAGGAGATAGTGTCAAGTAACAGAATAAGGAGGCATTTTAATGACATGTGTGTACAAAAGAGACAGCGACAAATTGGCACTACGCCCACACTTCATCACCATACCAATATTAGGAATACTCCCACTTCTTCAGTCGGTTTAATGTAGTTTCAGTTTAATGCGTCGCTTCATTTGTGGAAGAGTGAACTCGGGTTTAAATTATCTTCAGCTTAAAGTTAGAACTACATTAATATTATACAATACAATTTCGAACCATGCACTAGCTTCTGACGTTTTATAAGTGCCCATGTAGGCCTATGTGAAATAAAAAACTTTTGACTTTGACTTTGACTTTGAACTACATTAGACTGACGCACATGTGTAACACGCCTGATTTGTACGTAGAACGACGTCGCGTGGCGTGGATCTAATGTAGCTCTACAAGTCTAGTTTCCATATAAAATATATGGAGAACGACGCCCCTAGATCGGCGTTTGTGGCACACGTGTGCGCAGTGTCTACCTTAACTATTACAAGAGAATATGAATATGCTTACCATACAACAAATCGCGATCATCCCTCCTGATGCGACCCTCTTCTCTATCCCGTCTCCTCAACTCCTGCTCAGCAACCACACGGTCTTGTACTGACATGGGATCATAGTCATCGTCATCCAAGTCTTCTGCATCATAACGATCCAAAGCTGGCATAGGACGGTAGTCACTGTAAATAAATAATAAAAGTATTTTGAATAAAGACTATGTACAGTTTGGGCAAATGGGCTCTTCTTTCATATACTGAACCTCGTGTGAATTTTATATATTTATTTTGCTGTGTGTGAAAATGTCACTAAACTCCTCTTAAACAGTTGGACCAACTTTTATTACATTTTTTGTAATTGAGTGAATAAGGTTTGTTGGGATTTGAATTTATTTATTTAATCATCATGCAATAGAAAGTACAAAGGCAGACTTAGGCCTCTTCTTCAGTCAATCTAAGGTGGTGAATAAAAAATATAATATATAGTGGGTGCATAAAAATTTTGTTTAATTCATTAACTCCAAGGGAACGCCGGCGTTCGCGCACCTATTGTCTTTCTATTGTGTCTGTAATTTCGACGATTGAAAGGTTAACAAGAGTAAAAACGTATACATATCTCAGAGCTAAACTAACATCTCAAAACCCAGAGGGCTTTTATTGTGATTATCTTAAGAAAGAAACAAACTGAGAAGTAGCAGACACTATCTACTCTACTATACTATCTACTCTCTTTTATTTCACAAGTGTCCAAGCTGAAGTGCTATAATAATATTGTGTAGAGGAAAGATTTATGAATAAACTCAAACACTATTGAACTTCGAAAATTCTTTCACCAGTAGAATGCTACTTCATAACTGAGGAACAGGCTATATAGATATTTTTGCTTTCAGGTGGGTGAAGCAGCTCATACTAGTGTGGGACAATGCATCACATGAAAATCATTGTGCCAAAACTTACGCCTCCATATTATCATTGAAAAGCTCCTCTCCATCACCCTCTTCTTCCTCAGGGTTGTCTCCAAGGATTGCACCCTCATCTTCAAACATCTCATAGTCACGAGCCGGTGAAGTCATCCGGGATCGTGCTCCATCTCGTTCGGATGGTGTGTCGGGGGCTGGGGAACTCTGGAAAAGAAACCCACATTATTCTGATATTGGCCTAATTTTAATGGAATTTAATGTCATATGGGACTGCTTGCACACAAGATTTATAATAAACAACACTCAAAATGTGAGTCGAACACCCTTTGGTGTTTACAAGCAGTAAGTTAAAATTGCTTTACCGTTTTTAGCCTTTAGTTTAAAAAGATAAGAGACTCAAGGGATTCAATCAAATAGTAATCTAAATAGTAATCTCTAGAAGTTCTCTGATTTTTTAATATCATACAGAGACTACTTATATTGTAGGAATGAGTGGCTCCTATGGGTTAGACTACAGGAATGAAAGTATATAAAAAACTGGCATGATCATAACAGTAAAAAATGAACAAGTAGCTAAATATTACGATTTGTTTATCAGTGTAACACTCTGTCAAAGTAAGCTCTTTTTTTCTTATTTTAATCAGTTAATAACAGTGTATGAACCAAATTAATTTCATCCACAATTTTAGCTAACGTTCAAGAAGCCACTTTCAGGATAAATTATTTCTTGATTTTTTTTATGAATACTCTTCCAAATAATGATAAGTGATTTCTTTTCATTTAGTGTTTGTTTCTCATGTGATACAACATTTCCAATGTGTATTGTGTAGGCAAAGCATCGTCCTAGCGGCTATGCGGAACGAACGGTAAATACTACAATAAGTCAGTAAATATTATAAAAACATGACGAATCGTTACTTACCATTGTTCTTTAAAACTTATTAATGTAAAAATACACTAAACTACACTAAATAATGTTTTATTTTACAAATAAACGAGCTAACTCGACGTTACAAAAAAACAAACAGGTTAACTTTGTGAATGTCAAAAAACGCGCGAATCAAGAATGTTGTGAAGAACTGTCACATATGTTTGTTAGTGCAATTCTCAACCTTATTACTTGCAGTTAAAGCTTATCCGTTTGCGAAATTACTACAGCGCCATCTTTTTTTGTAATTGGAACTATATTTAGTTGTGTGTGTGGACCGGTCCGCCACCACAGAACATGAAACAAAACAGAATGCGTTCAAAGCTCAAATAATTATTGGAAATTAAAATTAAAACTTTCCGCAATCACACGAACGCAATATAACCTCAAAGTTACAACATTGACATGTCTGTTCGGACTTGACATTTATTTTGCTAGTAATGTCAGTAGTTATTTCATCAATAGGAGCGAAAACATGGCTAAATACATAGCTCAAATTATAGTCCTTGGTGCCCAAGTAGTGGGAAGAGCTTTTGCGAGAGCCCTCAAGCAAGAAATAGCTGCATCTCAAGAGGCAGCGAAGCGACCTGGTGGTGGACCTGAAGGTACCCGAAGAGCGGCAGCAAATGCTTCCACAGGTCTCACGTTAGAAGAAGCAATGCAGATTTTAAATTTAGACAAATTGGAAAAAGAAAAAATGCTCAAAAACTACGAACATCTTTTTCAAGCTAATGATAAGTCTAAAGGAGGATCCTTTTATTTACAATCAAAAATCGTAAGGGCAAAAGAAAGAATAGATGAAGAATTTAAACAAGTTCAAGAAGCAAGTAAAGAAAAAGGTGCACAGAGTCAACCAAAGGACACATCATGAAAATAAGTTAATTGATTTGGACTAGATATGTTATTTTTATTGTAGATATTGTTTTAGTTAAAACAGTGTTCAGTTTTGTAAAATATTTATTGCGTAGAAAATGGATACCACAATAGTGACTAGAATACATCAGTCTTCATAACATACATTGTTGATTACGCATTATAAAATTACAAAAAAAAAACATGAACATTATAAAACCATTTCACAAAACCCATTAATGCTGAAGCATTACATCCTACTAAAATAATTAGAAATCAATAAATATTTGTTATGCATAATACTGATTTTTAATGCTAATCCCAATAAGTATATTATGTTAAAACTTGAATATTTGTAATGCTATATAATATAAGCATCTATTGTGCTTGAAGCTTTTATATATTGAATTTGTGCTCAGCAACTTGTAACACTGTTTCAGTCACAATAATTATATTTAGTTTATTTCAAGTTAAAGTAATTAAGTAACAAGACCAAAATTATGTAAATTGGAATTCAGAAAACAGTCTTGCATGTTATTACATCATATGAGATCTTTGGCTTCCCATTACTTCCGCAACAAACTACTTCTGTAACCCTTAAAGATATGTAAACCGTTAACCTAAGTAAATCTACGATTACAATTTCTTACAACAAGTACGCAACCAAACAGTTTAAAAATGACTAGAAATAATTGATTAGTACGGAATGACACAATGGAAGAAATTGAGCAAAACGATTTCTATCTGGATACACATTAATATTTTAAAAAAAGATCTAAAAGGTATACCATCACTTGTTCCCACTCCATGTATAAATATCACTTTTCGATAATCGATCTTCTACCAAATTCTTCTCCAAATATGGATTTTGAAAAATCTTACTGCTAACATTTAAACTTACATTTTTCTAAGTTAACAACTTTATGAATGGGTATTTTAGACTTACACTATGAAATTAGGCTCATAAAGAATTTGAATTGTTCCTTCTCCAATATTGGACATATGATTATTATAAATACCCTACAATCTCTTGTCATCATTGAGACTCATTCGGAAGTTTGCCAAAAAATAAATAAATGTATAATAGACATCTATAAATGGCAGTGATGTTGATGAGTTTAATTTCATCTAAGGTTTAACATCCATTAAAACAACAACTTCATATGGGCTACACTCTGACATACCCAATGTATTGCAAAGCCAACCATAAAACCCTTTTTCGAAATCACAAACATCCTTCCACCAGTTGGCAGCACTGAAAGTGAGCTGGACTATACCAGCATATAAGCCCAGCCCAATAGTAAAAAGTACTATCAAAAACGGGTATGCCAAAATCACAACTGGGGCCAGTAAAATCTTTTTAATGCAGCTGAAATTTTCTGTCACATGAGAGAACACATTATACCAAGCCATTGTACCTGTGTAGAATGAGTACAATGCAGAAATGCATGCAACAAATGGAATGCACATCAGGCTGAACAGAAAAATATGTGGCCCGTTGTACAGAGAGCATTTCGATATGTCCATCTTGTTGTACTCTTCAGCAACAATAGCTGCTTCAATGATCTCAAGCTCCTCCCTGGATATGTTGAGCTTTACATCAACATTCTGGCCTTTCTTCTTTCCTCTTTTGATTGTTCCTGTCATAGTCAAATATCCATCCTTGGAAGTATCTGTCAAAGAGCAGTCAGGGGACATTGACCCTTCAGATTCAACACGCAAAGCAGTTATTTCTGTATCAGTGTTATCACCCTCTATAATTCCAGGGACAATGTTCACTCGTTTTTTCCTTTTAGCACTGTTTTTGAGGCTATCAGTCAGATTGCCCATTTCAAAGCTGTTTTCTGACTGTGTTTGTGACAGACTGTTTGGAGTGGCTGATGAGCTCTCATTTTGATCTGAGTTCATGATCTTGCAGCTTTTCTGTATATCACTATCATTAGCATCTCTTAGGTCACCATGACTGGAACAAGCATCTGAAGAGTTTTCATAAATTGGTGACAGATCTATTATCTCCCGGCTGCTGTTAAGAGTAGACAAAGCTTGATAACCATTCTTCTGAATATTATGCTTCTGAGATTCTGAGTCTCCATTAAAATCATTTAAATCTTCATCATTCACATCATTGATTATTGGAAGATTGATTTTCATGTTAGACTTTAAGCCTTCCATGGTTGAGTGAATGATACCATTGACAACATGCTCTGAAACTGGTGACAAGCCATTCTTGTATTTTGTCTGAGGATCATCTGCAACTCCCTGTAAAGATAAAAATATATGAATGATTATCAAGCATTACTAATAATGTGCTATGTATAAATCAGTCGACTATACACATTAAAAGGATTTTGGAGAAAATAATTTATCAATACGGTAGACGAAATAACTTTTAATTAATAATTATTGATAATTAAAGATGTAGGAGCAACAAAAATCTAAAAGATTTAATTAGTAACATCGTTATTGGCCGAAATCCTTGGAACCAATTTGGTACCACAAAATCTCGGTTTTAATGAGATAAAGTGCATCTCGCACAGTAACCGGCTCAATGAAATATTAAATCGAAAGCAAACACAAGAAAACTTCCTTCACAAATATCACTTTGGTTGAAATCAGAATAAGACAATAACTTTACTGCCTTATTACAGTAACTGTACACTAGAAATTTCTGCAATGTTATCCGAAGGCATTCAGACATAAATCACGGATGAAAACGCTGCAATTAGAACTTAAAATATTATATTTACCTGTACTGTAATTATGTGGTCGACATGGCTAGCTATTGTGTTCTGTTTCTTCCCATTTCGTTTCTTCGGTAGTATAAATATAGGCTGTTCCACTTTAGCCATAGCCGCTTACAGTTCGGAAAGCGCAAATATGCAGTCAGAACACTATTTATGCACAAATTTATTAAAAAATTGTTGAAGAATAAAAACAAACACTGCCGGCCATTATTTTAATACGACTTATTTTAAAAGATTTAGAATGTTTGAATTGTTGAGTGAAATTAAGAACATTTTAATTTTGTCGCTTTGCCAGTACGGTCCAACTCAACAAACAATAAAAATAATCAGAGAGACAGGGACTAAAATGATTACAATTTAGAATTCTATGTATTTGCATTATTTACACAATTTCATCATTGTTTTTGCTTTGAATTTCGTGGCGTAGGGCAACATAGTTAATTGATCATTTAAATTATATTAAGAGGAAACACTTATTAATTCCATGCTCAAGCTTTTTTTTTCCAGTCATGTTGACAATTCGGTTCAATGGTTTGAGAAATCGGCTTGGAATCTTGGATTTCAGTATTTACAAAATCAAACAGAGATTAATGAGGAGGTCTGTACCTTATTCTAATTCATGGATGTATAGTAAATAATACCGATATTCAAATATAACTATATTTTTAGTAGAATATGCGAAACCTCAAACATCTGTCTAGTATTTTTATGTAAAGAATCTAAATACCAAAACTGTATTATGAAAAATGACAAAGTTATAAGCCAGTTATGGTGCCTAAATACCCACTCCTAAAAAAGCTCTACTGAGGTCATTGAGCATTGTGCTGAGCTCCTCCATAGTCTCAACCATGACTTACAATTTCGTCGGCAAACCGAAGGTGAGTGATGTACTCGGCTACTCGCCTTTGATATTAATGCCCAGTCCACTCCAGTCCAGAACCTTGAATACATCCTCCATTGCGGCCGTGAACAGTTTCGGAGAGATGACATTTCCCTGCCTCACACCTCGCTGCAGGAGGATAGGTTTCGAGGTCTGGTCCTGGAGTCGGACTGACATGGTGGCGTTTTCGTACAAACACTTCAGCACTTCGATGTACCGATAGTCAATTTGGCACCTTTGGAGAAATTGCAGCACAGCCCAAGTCTCGATCGAATCAAAAGCTTTCTCATAGTCCACAAACGCTAGGCAGAGAGGCAGGTTATACTACTTGGTCTTCTGTTTGACATGCCGTAGGGTATGTATATGGTCTACGGTGCTGAAACCTTTTGTTGGAATCCGGCTTGTTCAGAAGGCTGGAAGTCGTTAAAGCAGCGCGCGAGACGGTTCGTGATGACCCTGGAAAACAGCTTGTAGACATGGCTCAGAAGTGAGATGGGCCTATAATTCTTCAGCAGGGTTTTATCACCCTTCTTAAAGAAGAGTACCATCAAACTTCTGCTCCATGCCTGTGGCGTTTTTCCCTCGAGTATGACGGAATCGAACGACTTCAGAAGGGCCTTTAGGACCGATTTTCCACCCGCCTTCAGGATCTCAGCCGTAATTCCGTCCTCATCCGACACCTTGTTGTTCTTCAACTGCTTCAGAGCCATCCTAATCTAGTACAGGCTGACGTCCGGGATATCTTCAGTGTAGTGTCGAGTCAATCTAGCTCTTGGGTCGTTTGCCAGAGTTGTAGCGGGTTTGGAAACTGACGTGTATAACTGTCCATAAAATGCCGCGATCTCTTCCAGAAGCTCAGCTTTGGCAGATGTGACTCTGCCATTTTCGGTCTTCAGTTTTGTGAGCTGGCTTTGCCCAATAGACAGATCCCATGCAAAAACGTTGGAGCCCGTTCAATCGCGTCCTTAATCCTCTCGGTATTAAATCGGCAAAGGTCGAGTTTCAGAGACTTCGAGATCTGTTTATTGAGCTGCAGGTACGTGCACGCATTATCTGAAGACTGCAAAGTCATTTCGTGCCTCTTATTCATGAGCTCGAGAGTTTGATCCGTGAGCCTTTTAGTCTTACTTGTACGAGACTTAAAAAACTGAGACCCGACTGTATGGACAGCTTCCACGAACCCATCATTATACGAGTATTTGTCCACGGAGCTTCCTAGGCACTCGAAATGGTTTTGAAGTTCGAGCTGAAAGCTCTCGGAGTTTTGGATCTGGATCTGTGCAGGACGGAGCGTAGACTTCATCAGTCGAGATCTTTCAAGGTTGACATTGATATTCAATGTACCTCTTATCATACGGCGATGATTCCCGGTTTTTACCGCATTGATCACAGAGACATCATTGAATATTTGCTTCTTCGTCGACATGATGAAGTTAATCTCATTTTTAGTTACACCATCAGGGCTTTGCTAGGTCCACTTCCTGTGCTTACGTTTTCCGAAGAAGGAGTCCATCATGTAGAGGCCCTCCTTCTCTATAAAACTAATAACCAGTAAGTGTCCCCGGCGTTTCCGATGTCCAAATTCAAACTGCCCCACTCGCAGCTCATCACCGCCTCGTTTGCCCAGTTTCGCATTAAAGTCCCTCATGACCACGGTGAAGTGTGTCTTAGAACCATGCATGACTCTGGATATATCCTCATACATGGACTCCACTTCGTCTTTGGGGTATGTCGAGGTCGGGGCGTAAACCTGTATGGCCTTCAGCGAATATCTTTTCTCTATTCTATTTTAAGTACGGACAGCTGATCCAGACCATGAGTCGTATAGCTAGTGACTCTGCTCTACCTACCTACTTTAAATTGTGAGTATCGATACCAATCAGTTACGTCGTGCTACACTGTAATCGTAGATATTGTAAATTTAAATATTTTTCTGTCTGTTAAATCTATTTCACTAGAATGACATTTTCTGATAGTGTCAGTGTCTACAAAATGTAAACTGTTGCGATTGTACGAGAGCGACGGTAACAAAACTAACTCATAACGATAAAATTAACAATAGCGTAGTCATTTAACGTTACGTATGTTTAATGGTAAAATGTGCCAGTTATAACGTTAAATATGGTAACGTTATTTATTAGATAACGAAATTTGCATGAAAAGGCTGTAACGATACCATATTTTTAACGGTATTTCAAGCCCTGAGTTGCACACGTCTAGTATCAAACCAATGGAGTTTTTGGAGGGATTTCTTCGAGTGAACTTCAGTAGCTGTTTTAATTATTCTCAAATTAAGTCTTATTGGATATTGTAATGTAAAATTGGTGTAATTTTGTGTCTCAAGTGTCTACGCAACTAGCAAATCTCTCAAAATGTAAAATCATCGAAACTGACGCGATCTCGGTAAAATGGAACTGAAAATTTTGTTGAAGTTTTGGCTACCTCAGCGAAGTTTTCCGAGAAGCGGCCTTCTCGGAAAACTTCGCTGAGGTACATTTGCTGCCAAATATTACAAAAACATTAGAATGTGTTGCACCAGCATTCTAATGGTAAATTAATGAATTACTGATACGACGACATGGCTTAAAGAACTTGGTATCCAAGCTAAAAACATTACCGTGTTACCGAAAAAAAAAATCAGTACCAATAGAAATCCCGCATTATATTGACAGTTTGAGATTTTTTTTCTAAATTTCTAGTGGGTAATATAAATTGAAAAATTACCCGGTTAGCTGCAATAAATTGTATTTATGTAACATAATTAAATATCTAGAGTTCAATAATGTACAAGGTATACTTCTGTAATGATTCCTTATTTAAATTCATGTATTGTTATTGTAAATATAACCCCAATTTTTAACCTCTTCTACAGGGAATGGTAAGCTTGGTAACTGGCGGAGCTTCAGGCCTAGGAAAAGCTACAGTTGAAAGATTGGTGAAAAATGGTGGGAAAGTGGTTATTCTCGACATTCAAGGCACTAGAGTTAAGCAGGTGGCTGAAGAATTGGGCGAGAACGTAGTGGCAGCCACCGGTTGTGTACGTTTTTAAACTTATTTATCGGTTTCTTATCGATTTATAATATGTAGAGAAGTGTCTGAAAAATTCCTATCATCCTGTTCATATTTTAAAAGTCCGGTATCTATTTTAAATAATAGGTATCTTAAACACCGGCAAAGTGTGAGTAATGCACGCGCATCACAGCTAATGTACCAAAGGAGAGTTGAGCTCGTCCGCCAAAATGACTTTTGACCTAGTACTGGAAGAAAAACTATTTAAAACTCCATGAAAATCCAGTCAAAGTGCCATCTCATGGAAACCGTTTGCCATTTTCTAAACTGACGGTGTTTTCCAAAAAAAATTATAACTATGTACCTTTAATTGTTTCACTGTACACAATGGGTATAATGGAAATAAGTGGGTTAAAAAAAGTGTTTGTATTTTTTTATTTCCAATAAGGATTTTTTTTTGTTTGTAGTTATTGCTTTGTAAAAACCTTTAGCCAATAAAACTTGTCAAGTTTAGTAGAAAATATTTAGTTTTTGAAAGTGAAAACACATAAGTACTCAGGTATTCAATTTTTTTTTTAAGCTCTTATTGTCCCGTTTCTGGGCAAAGGCTTCCCCCAAGTCCTTCCTAGGTAGTCAATACTACAGCAAAATTCCCTGCTCCATTTTGCTAAGGTTGCCCCTGATCCAATAATTCCACATATTGTCCATTTATGCAGACACTTGCGATGCCAAACTACACCAATTTTACATCACTATGTGTACAAAGAATTAATTCAATAAACCCCAAGCCATTGCCGGCGTTTGCGCATCTATTATATCTTACTATAGTGTCTCAAATTGACGGCATCTGAAAGGTTAATTTGCAAATAATTAAAACAGCTAGTGAACTTAACTCGAAAAAAATCCATCAAAAACCCTCTTCAAGTCATGTTACAAATAAGTTGCGTTTGATGAGAGAGAAGTTCCATCAGTTATAAACTAGCTTTGTTTATATAGAAATATGGAAACGTACATGTTGTATAGTATACTTGATGTGGGTACTTGTCAAATCTTATTGATGTAATATGATTGACTAAGTAGTGGGTAGAAGAATTTTCTCAGTTCACTTTTGTACTGGTTCTGCCACACAGTCCATATTTTTCATAATAGTCATCCAGTCGCCTCTCATTAATTGGTGGTTGACAGATTTTGTGTAAAAATTTTATCTGACTATTGAAACATCAGTCCTAAGTAAAATAAATCTTATTAGATAGAAGGTCTAATGTTTTCGTGTTTTTCTTTTGTGCTAAATCTGCGATCAAAATCAAAATTTGGTGAGTGTGCTATGTCAGTTTGAGGGCATCCACTATTTGGAATGTCTCCTCATTGTCTATCTATATGGTGTCCTTTTGTTTGAGATGCTTTATGTAGCTATGCATCGTGAGCTGTGCTGCTAAAAACGTATTTGGGTGCTTCTTTAGCTTCTCCCGGTATTTCAAGACTACCTTTGGATTGGTTTTGGAGAAGCTCTTATGTAATTGTCAATCTTATTAGAAAACAAAAATAGGAGATGAACATAGTGTCATACTGCCATTAACCAGGTGCACATTCCTAGTAAATTCCCAATGGAAAAACTCAGTAACTCTTTGGCTGCACTGAGAATCGAGCCCACAATCTCAATTTCCATTGTAGCGCTTGCTACCACAATAGCAAAGAATCAATTAAGTCAACCTTTCTGAAAAAACTTCAAGTGAAATGATTTGGATGCATGCTGGTTTAAGACTGTGTTGAAGAAGATTTTTTGTTGGTAGATGGCATGAATGTTCTAGAACATGTCAGATTCTTCGAGATGTTTTTAAGAGAGCACTAAATTACTAAAAACAAAGTGCCTGGGTTTGATTCTACAACCTATAAAACTATCTATGTCTGGGGCCATTAGTGGGCCACCATTTGTTTCTAGTGTTTCTTTATACCTGTTTAAACTGCAAGCATAATTTGGAAAAAACTTGGGAGATTGTTTGTCTGAACATGAATGTATTGTATTGTATACTTAAGGGCACGTTCCCACTTTGTCGTAACGATTAATTTGTCGTTGGACGACTGTCGTCTCTAGCTGTTCCCATTAATACGATTGTTTGTCGTCAAATTTTTTTATCGGTTAGCGACTATCGTATGTAGCTGTTCCCAATGGATCGCGAATTTTCTTAGTACATTTTTGTACTGGTTCTGCCATATAACAGTCAATAATCAAAATCATGCAGTTTAAAGTTTACAAAATTTTCAATAATCATAATCCTAGTATGCTTCATTTATCATAATAGTTATCCAGTCGCCTCTTGTTGGTGGTTGACAGATTTTGAGTGAAAATGTTTTCTGATTATTGAAAAATCGGGCGAAGTAGAATAAATCTTAATAGAACATAAAAGGTCTTTTATAGTTGCCATTCTTATAAGAAAGCAAAAATAACAGATGAACAGGTGGGTAGAAGTATTTTTTTAGTTCACTTTTGTACTGGTTCTGCTACTTAACACAATAAGGTCTTATATAGTTGCCATTCTTATAAGAAAGCAAAAATAACAGATGAACAGGTGGGTAGAAGTGTTTTTTTAGTTCACTTTTGTACTGGTTCTGCTACTTAACACAATAAACCTAGTTACTAAAATACAGTGTTTTAACGGACATAACACATTGTTTGCAGGTAACATCAGAAGCAGATGTAAAGAAAGCGCTAGATATAGTTAAAGACAAGTTCGGACGGCTCGACACACTAGTCAACTGCGCGGGACAGTCAGTCACACACCAAACATACAACTTTCATAAAGACAAGAGCTGTGATTTAGATGGTTTTGTCCGCTGTATAAATGTAAGTATCGCAGACTTTTATTTGTAAAAAGAATTTATATTTACCTATGCATATTTCTATTTGGAAAGTTCGTCCTGTTTCTCAGGAACGTGTGAAGGTATTAAGTTAAAATTAATATCAACAAATACCCCCCTGCAGCAGTGAAAAAATCAAACTATTAAAAAAAATGATATAAACCTGTGCTTGACTGCGATCCTACCTGATGGTAAGCAGTGATGCAATCGTTGATGGTAAGGCGCACTAGTTTATTAAAGAGCCTACTCACTCTAGCCTTGAAGAGACCTAAATTATAAATGGGCAGGAAGACTGCAGCAGGCAAATTGTTCCAGTCCTTCAATGTACACTCAATTACAAAAGTCCATAGGAATTCTTAAAACGTATTCGTTTGACGTTTAGTTTGACTTACGACCTTTTATTTTCAAGTTTCGCCAACAAATGATTGAAATCCACAATTTCATCAACTTAGCACAAGTCAAGATGGCCCAGTGGTATAGGCACACAGATTGAAGCGCAAATCAGTGTGCCGCAAGTTCAAATC
The DNA here is from genome assembly GCA_929112965.1 of Mythimna albipuncta. Classification (NCBI taxonomy): domain Eukaryota; kingdom Metazoa; phylum Arthropoda; class Insecta; order Lepidoptera; family Noctuidae; genus Mythimna; species Mythimna albipuncta. Next base: position 15,783,184 of record OV815979.1, on the reverse strand, counting down.
CCACGCAATTATTGACTTTTTGTAAGTTCTTACCCGATTGGAAGTTATGTATTTGCATTACATATATTAAATTATTCTTTAACTTGTTCACACATTTCTTAGAGTTAGAAAGGTAGATCACAAAAAAACTAAATAAAGAATTAGATTTCTGCGAGGTAGACATGAGTTTTAACTTGACCGAAATGAACTGTCGTTTGGTTGTAGTTGTTGGTTAGTGACGTGTGGTTGACAGTATTGTAATATTCGCAAAATGCAGGCTAATATTAGTATTGAAGTGAGAACGACTATCATTGGGCTGCATAAAAGTGGTTTTAATAAAACACAAATATCTGAAGAAACCGGACTGAATGTGAGTATAATAGCTATTAATGAATTGTAACTTTATTACAAATTAATCTTCTAATTAAAACGTATGCCATTTATGAATCCATTCATCGTATCTATAAGAGGTTTAGAAGAGAAATACGTAAATCGTTGGGTTTATTGGATTGGTTATTGGATTAATAAATGCAGTTTTATTTTAAAATTATATTCAATAATTATGATTATTAACATTTTATATAATGAAAATGAAGTGAAGTAGGTATAGCTGCCTAATATATTTTTTATTTTTATTTTAGAAAAATACTGTAAATCTTTGGCTAAAAAGATATGAGGAAGAAGGTAGCCTTGCTAGTCGAAAGAGAAGTGGGAGACCGAAGCTTATTAGCGAGGCGCAGCGACGACATATGGTGGACGTATACGAAACGAATGGTTTCGCACCAACGAGACATTTTGCGGAATTATATGACACCTCGATGGATACTGTTCGCCGTGCACTTCACGCTGAAGGCGTGCATCACAGAAAACCTGCTAAAAAGCCGTACTTGACACAGAGGCACAAACAAGAACGATTACGTTTCGCACTAAATGTTTAATGTTAACTAAACTAAAGGGCCTACCATTTTATTTTAACATATCTGTGATTATTCGTTAACAAACACTGTATTATATTGTGTTTACTTTCGTTTAAAACAGCTATATCTTTTAATTTGTGCCATCGCCTCATCTTAAGAATGCAGTGAACTCGCTATCAATTTTGTTGACAATAATCATGAGTCTATTTTGTTTTTTATTCTTCTACCCGCACTGTTATAACATAATATTATAGTTCATTTTATTTTGCTCATCTAATTGACGATTATCTTGTGAGAACTAAAGTTCTTTTAACAGAAATTGAGGTTTAGTTTCAATCTTCTTTTCGTCAAGAAAATGAACAATTAAGCTATGACCTCAATACATTAATTGTGACGTTACACAAAAATAAAATGTTTACAAAGTCTAAATCATAAATCACTTTTCAATAAATAACTGGATATAAACAATTACCTATATTTTATTTTATTAAAATTTGAATATCCGTTCATTGTTACGCTATTCATAATATGAATGGTCTAAGTGGGTATACTTCCAACAAACAATCTTACGCGTAACATAGATATCGGTTACAAGATAACTTTTTGCTATTCGACGTCACAATTCTCATAAATGTTTAATTTGTAAATATAAAGCATAAACATTTTTATTAAACACGTCTTTTTATTTCCACCTTACAACATCAAAAAGATGTAACAACTAAATAATTGCAAATTACGAATGTGATTCTTCTTGTGGTTAATAGATCACATTCGTAATTTGCAACTATTTAGTGCAAAAAATGCAATAGTATTTTTCATAGAAATTTAAAAAAATGACTATATCAATATAGATTGGGAATTTTCAAAGTAAGAAATAACTGCAACGGACTGACCATGATTTGAACTCGGGTTACGTGATTTGCGAATCCAACACTTAGTTCACACGGCTACCAGCACATGACGTATTTGCGCGAATTTTATCAATGCTATGGTAAGAACAGAAAAATAATAATGTTTTGCTCAGTGCGACGACAGTTCCTTAGTGTGTGTTATCTGTGGAATGTGGATACTCATACATGCGCACACATACGCATCGCGCTCGCTCGTTTCATAGCAATGTAATCTTTAACGTTCCTATGGACTTTTGTCTCCTTACTGTACATGGTTTAAACTACGAAGTTTATTGCACACGGTTAGGGAAAGTTTATCCTAGAATTCTTCAAATCAATTTGGCAAGAAGCAATGTAGTGCAATAAAAGAGTAAAATTTTAAGAACTTTTTATTTGTAGTTAAATCACCAACTTGTGTGTACTTGAGAAGTATTTGCATAGGTATGTTTGTGTGGATCCCTCGGTGCACGAGTCAGATTCGCATTTGATCGGTTTTTTTTTCTGTGTCCTGCTTTTATGTAATCATATTTAAACGAGCATGATGGCTGTGAGTAAAGGGTAGGTTACCTTTTTACCCGACTACGGCAAAGCCAAAGGATGGTTATGTTTTTGACAGGCTATGTATGTTTTCATCTGTTCCCTCATAGCTCCTAAACTACTTATTTTTTTACACACTAAAACCCCAGGTGGGTTAATTGCTGTACCTTCAGTCGCCCTTTACCTTTCGAGGTCGCGGTAACTCATTCGAACCCGCAGCCCTATTAAAGGCGACCTGGCGACACTGGCGTAGCTACTGAAAGGCTAGGTGGTGCAGTACCCCAGGACTCCATTGGGGGGCCTCAAGCGGGGGCCCCTCAAAACTTGATTAGCGTATCTCTTATTGAACCAGCGGAAAATTGACCTGTCTATTTTATTTTGGTTACAAGTAAACTCGATTTAGTCAGTAAAAGTTATTTGAAGATTTGTCACGTAAAAATAAGGGGCCCAGATTTTTTTGCCTCAAGGCGTAGTTAGGTGACAAACGACACCTAACTACGCCACTGGGTGGCGCCGGCCGTACGGTAGCCAGAACATACAAAACAGAGGCATTAATATAGGCATGGCGCAACCGTGGACACTTTTGTGTCTTGTGTCAGATACAAGCTACCGATGCATATTCGACTTCTATAGATCCGGTATGAAATCATCCACTTCCTGCGTACACATAAACATATTTTGTGTTCAGTTGCTTCCATTTAACACATATTCATGATGATGATCAAAAAGTGTTCCGTGTCTGTAACTGGAACAAAAAGTGTCTCCGTTTGTGCAGCGCCTTACCGACACTGTCTGACATTCATCGGTAGTTGTATCTGATACAAGACGCACGTTTGCACCCTGCTTTACTGGAATAAAAGTGCCTCCGTGTGCGCCACGCCTAAGTAACTGTTTCAGTATGTAGTAAATTGAATCTAAATAGTCATAATAACGACACTTGGAGGCAAGTTAACTACTGCAATATGACGTTATTAGCGGACGGAAGATTTACGGCTCATCCTTGCGGTCTAAGACGGTTATTAGTTAGAAGTAAATTATAGCATTTTATTGTACCTGTTAATTATAAAAACCTGCCCGATTTTCTCCGTCGACGAGAAACTTTATTGAATTTTAAATTAAAGCGATTGAAAGTTACTAATAAATAAATATCTAAACTAACATTCGACTATAGGTACCCAAGCACTATAGTTAAACTCGGATGTTACTTTTGGGTAACTTTAGTGAATTAGGTGGATTTTAAGGCAATCATTTGACTAAGTTTTTCTGATTGAATGATAAATAATAGAATCGAAGATAGACTAGTGCGCCTCACCATCAACGATTGCATCACTGCTTACCATCAGGTGTGATCGCAGTCAAGCTCTAGTTTATAGTTTATTTGCTTTTGCCCTCGGATTCGACCGCGTATCTATACTATAATATAATAATATTATAAAGCTGAAGAGTTTGTTTGTTTGTTTGAACGCGCTAATCTCTGGAACTACTGGTCCGATTTGAATGATTCTTTCAGTGTTGGGTAGTCCATTTATCGAGGAAGGCTATATGCTATGTTTTTTTTTCAAAATTAGGGATCCGTAATAAAATTGCTATTTTGTAACACAAGGTGTAAAATCGAAAACCTATTTTTGCGTGCGCTGCAAAAACTATTGACAATAGAACAAAATGATGTACTACGGGTTTGTAGGTCCCATTAAGACCTACAAAAAAATCCGCGAGAACATATATCTAGCTATCATGGTTTAATCACAATAACCGATTTTGTGTTCAAAATAATTGTTAAATCGTCTGAAGAAAAAAAACTACGTTAAATATGTATCATAATATTAATCTTAATCGAAATTAAGCATTATGTTATCAAGAGTATTTATGTAGAACTAAAATACTTTTTGTTTCATCTCAATCGGATATTTCGTTTAAAAGTTATCACGTGTGTAAGATGTTAAGAGTTGGTACCCATTAATGAGTTATGGGCCATAGAGTTTTTTAACAACATAAAATACTGTAATAATCTTTTTCGAAATATATTTGTTGATGATTGTAAGTATAAGATCTTTGAAGAGTATAATAAATACATTTATGAACGCGGTAATTTTGGGAAATACTGATCTGATAAGAAAACTGTTTAAATATTCAATAGTCCATATATTGAGGGAGGCAATTATAGGCAATATTTTATCTCGGTATTTCCACGGAAATGAGAAAAACGCGGGTGAAACCGCGGGGCACAGCTAGTATAAAATAAAGCCGATGTCACTCAGGAGTAAAGCAGCTTTAAATCGGTAAAATTTTTTTAGCAATTGTACCAATACTTTCAGAGATAATCAGATTACTTCCTACAAACAAAAAAACAAACTTTACCTCTTTATTAATATTAGTGTAGTACATTATTGATCGAAGTGTAGATGTGTAAATGTCGTACACTTATTGGAAAAAACGATTATCTGCATTTTTGTATTATTATGTTATATTATTATATAATTTTGTTGAAGGTTGTTCAGTTTCGTCTACTGAGCAAGCCCTTAAAGTTTGTGGAGGGCTGTCGGTTACACCTTGTATTTAACATAAACTTTTGAATACCGTAATTAGAGAGACAGAATAAAAAGACAGTGAGAGAGCGAACGCGTTCGCTTGGGGTAAAATGAATTAAGTTGGGTAAAAATGTAGATACTTGGTTTTTGTAACAAGGGTACGATATCAATAAAAAAAAGACGTGTGGCACTCGGGGACTGCCGCGGTTAAGCTTATTGCATAGCATTTTTTATCAACTTATGCAATTATAATTGTTTATTTATTTTATTTATGCAGAATTTTTTTTCCTTTGTTTTTTTTTTCTTTGATATTAATTGAAGTTACACTTTTTGAGCGTGGTGACCGATAAGAAAACAAATGAGTGGGGGGTGTTAGGTTATTTTCGTTACGGAATTTCTGGATTTGGTCTCCACGCTCAAGGCCCGCGATAGAAGCTATGCAATAGCTTAAAAAGAACGACCTATTTTTCCTAAATACAATCTTTAATTCCAGGTAAACACAATAGGCACATTCAACACAATACGGTTATCAGCTGGTCTGATAGGCAAGAATAAACCAGATGAAAATGGACAGAGAGGCGTGATAGTCAACACGGCATCCACGATCGCTTATGAAGGTGATATAGGACAGGCGGCGTATGCGGCTTCGTCTGCTGCAATAATTGGCATGACGCTGCCGATAGCGAGGGACCTGGCTTCACAAGGAATCAGAGTGGTCACGGTTGCTCCAGGTGAGAAATTTGACTTGTCTGTCGGTTTTCTACATTGGAGTATCTGCAGTCAAGGGTCCTATAATAATTTATTATTGGGCGTCAAAAAATTCGTCCACATCGATGTCAATGGGAAAAGTGCCCAGAACGCTGGCAGCATTGCCACGCTGAATTGAAATGCTGATTCGTTGACCGGAGAAAAGCCGACCGGAAAAAACTGAATAGATGATTTTTTTTTCGCGATTTCAGGTTTTTTCCTATAGTTGATGATGTCATGATAATGAGCACAATCACGTGTTTAAGTATCATACACTAATTACCAGTCACCCTATATACACCTATTATATTATGTTTGAATAGTTAAGGCGTATAGTCCCTTGAACCATCTGGCCGAAATTATGTGAACGCAACTCTCGAACTCGCCAAGGCGGCAGTACGCAAATCTGTGCATTTATTTGCGTCCAGCAGCGCCCGGAAAGCGCTTTAAATCCATTTTCTCTGCGAGATATTGATTGATTTACATATGCAATGTTCACTTTGAAGGATATTTAACCACCAATTTTTATGTGTAAAAATGTTTCTAAAGGTCCAAGCCGTTTCGAAGGAGTAGGGAAAAGTTGCGAAAAGTTGCGAAATTGCTAAATATTTTTTTTTGACAAAAGTATTAATTGCACAAAAAAAATCAAATGTTGATATTATTGTTCATGAATGTATAATAAACATATTTTTTTTTCAAACCAGTCGACTTAGCCGTTACGGAGGCCTCAGAAAATCACTGTTTTATGGCACTTTTCGGGCGATTGGCCCATAAGATGTATACTTACATTTACTTCTGACATTCAATTTTTGTCAGAAAAAATATTTTCCATGCTTAGGCCGATCATCATTTTCGATTGGGTTTTCTCTTCCATAATTGAAAAGTAGGTACATGTTCATGAAAGTATGCTATTACAAGGGCAGTAGTTATAAAAATGTAAAGAATTATGCACAAAGGTCTATTGGTATAGTTAGTTGTCTATGCCATTTTTATGATGGATACAAAAGACATGTCTGTGTCAGAAAACATAAAATCTATATAGTAAAAATTAATCCTTATTTCCTTGGTCACGCCATCACGCGTGTACGAACGGCTGGACCGATTTCGCTAATTCTTTATCTGTTGTGTTTGTTATTGTGAGGAGAAGGTGCTTATGGAAAAAAAATGAAAGTTAGTGTAGGGTAGAGTAGGGTAGTGTAGGGTAGAGTAGAGTAGGGTAGAGTAGAGTAGGGTAGGGTAGAGTAGAGTAGTGTAGAGTAGGGTAGAGCAGGGTAGAGTAGGGTAGAGTAGGGTAGAGCAGGATAGAGTAGGGTAGAGCTGGGTTGAGTAGGGTATAGTAGGGTGGAGTAAGGAAGAGCGGGAGCGAAGCCGCGCGGGCAAAAGTTGGTACTTAAAATAAATAAGGGATTGCAAATATAACTTTGATGTGGTTTCTTTGTTCACAGGTAAGTGTTTTGGTAATTCATTTAGGATAAAACTAGTTTGCGCCCGCATACACAAAAAATAGCCTATGTCACTCAGGATTAAAGCAGCTTTCTGTCGGTCTAAAAATTTTAGCAATCGGACCAGCACTTTCAGAGATTACATACTACAAAACAAAAAAAAAAAACAATAAAAAGTAACTTTACCTCTTTATAATATTAGTGTAGATTACTCGTGTAGGTTTTGTTAAAAAATAAAAATCTCTGTTCACAGAGCAACACTGATAAGATTTCATTTTTCTCAATGACACAAGATATGACTACATATATTATGATATTACATATTATAAATACTTTTTAATTATGGAAGAGAAAAAACCCATTCCTGCAAAAAATTGCCTACTGTTGCTTACGACGTTCTTCCTGAAAAGGGATGTTGATATAAGGAAAAGTTCTGTATTATAATTCTCTTATTTCATTGTTCTCAGGTCTCTTCGAAACGCCCCTCATAACTTATCTACCAGAGAGGATGATAGAGTTCCTGAAACGTATGACACCATTTCCTTCGCGTCTCGGCAAGCCTGCAGAGTTCGCGCACCTAGTCACCAGTATAGTGGAGAACCCGATGCTTAACGGAGAAGTCATACGACTGGATGGGGCGCAACGATGGTTCCCACTGTAGAATAGTTATAGATATTATATTATTATTATTATGTCTAGCCTGTACTGTCCCACTGCTGGGCAAAGCTTCTTCCATTGTTCCCGGCTCTGAGCCAGACCAAGAAGGAGATGGCGTGACGACTTAGATGTTTTCTTTAGGAATTCGTAAGATGTTTTAGATATAAGGCAGTTAATAAATGTGTAGATATGTAGATTTGTTTTAGTTTTTTTTTTTGACGAGTGTAACCTTAGAACAATTCTTATTTTCAGGTTGGTATTATCTTATGGTGTTTCCAGATTTGGCGAATGGGCCGCTCGCGAGCCGCTTGCGAACGGTGCGCGTGTATTTCGCGGCTCGTTCGCACGAAACCCCTGCGCCGAACCGCTTCGTACGAACGTGAAATACACGCGCGCAGTTCGCAAGCGGCTCGCGAACGGATCCCGAGCGGCGCTTTCGTTGACGCGTTGACCCTCTAGGGCCCCGCATCAGCAGAAATGTCTGCGTTTTAGAACTTTATTGAGTTAAACATCAAAATTGAATGTCGTGTACTTTACATTTTCATGTTTAACTCAATAAAGTATTTTATGGATATAGAGTCTCGAATGTTTATTGAGTCCTTCGTCTCAGCGTTGACATTGTTTTGACATCTTTCGATCGATATCTTGAACCTGATCATTTGCAAAAAAATTAAAATATTTTTCCAAACTTAAACTTGTCCAAGCTTCCGTTATATTCAAAAGAGCTCTCGCCAAAACCGGACTATTCTTTATCGCCTCAAAACAGAACCCGTTTAAACGGACAATACCAGAGAACGGCAATAACTTAATAAATGATTACATATTTATTTCAATCGCTCGGTTTGTTTTCTGAACGGCCCTGGTTGTTTATCATTGCGTTTATTGCTTTATTCGCTGTCAAAGTGACAGTTGGCGTGGCGGGACGCGCATGCGCGGTGGGGCGTCGACGCGCGGGAAATGCATGCGCGTAGGGATGTGGCCCTTGTCGATTGATCGGAACATTGGTAGTCACTCGATTGAGTTATAGCTGGTCGTTAAAATTAAAAGTATGATAAGGAATGTGAACGGAATGGCTGTTGTGTTTATTTTTAGTATTGTTTTGTACTGGTTTCTGACAATGGTTTCGCTTGCGTGGAAGTTGACAATGTCCCAATCTAGAACATGGTCTATCCGTGTGTCAAGTTTCATCCAAATTAGTAACAAACAGACGAAAAGGAATTACGATCACATTTATAATATTAGTGTCAGCTGGTTTTTCGCGATTTCAGCGTTGGTAAAAGTTGTTTACGATGTCGTTGAGATAGGTACCAATACCAATGTTTCATTTATTGTTGTAGGTACTGTCGTCTTCACGTATTTTACAATTTTTAGTTCTTGTAAAAATTAACACAAGGTTGATTCTTGTCTCGTCTTCTAAAGGCAAATTTTAGGGTAAAAAAATAAAATAAAAAGACAGACGCTAACATATTATATTTTGATCCTTTCATTCTTTCATTGTTCAGCACTGCTTGTCTTGTACAGATTTATAGTGTCGATTTTCATGGTGTCGATTGTGTCAATATTATCTGCAAAAAATATCTTAGTATATTTATTTATTTATTTAAACTTCATGTACAGTAGTGGTACATAGGCGGACTTAATGCAACAAGGCATTCTTGTCCCAGTCAACCTTTGGGTAAAAAAAGAGTTCATTATATCTATTTGTGTATACAATAATAATGCCAGGTTATTTACTCTGCAGAAATGTCATCCTAAACATCCTAGCTTAAGCCATTCAAACCGGGAAGTTAAAGTAAAGCGACCACTAGCGCTTCCTACTATAAATGCCCTAAGATGTTAATAAATAAAATCTAAGGCCCACCTTATTACGGAAGAAAATTATGCAAATAGTTATGAAAACTATATCCTTATTGCAAGTCGTAGATTTGCTTAATGTAAACCTCATGCAAGTTGGTTTAAAATATATGAAGGGATTATTTTAAAATAAATGGGCAATAAAAACTTAATTACGTTACTTACGTCTCCGTTTCTGTAAATGTAGATAGCGTTCACTTGGTCTTGTTAGGTGTCGTGCTGAAAAGTAGATGTGTAGTAAAAATAGTTGTTCAGTCGTTAAAAAAAAGTTGCTGTGTACTATAAAACAGTTGCAGAGTATTGAAAAAAAGTTGCATTGTCGTACTAAAGTTTCAGTGTAGTAAAAAAAAGTTTCTGTGTCGTAAAAAAAAAGTTGCCCTGTCTTGCTTGTGCTCAGTTTTCGTAGTGGAAATTAATGTTACAAATTGTCAAGCTTAGGGTGTGTCCACACCCGGCGAATGCGCCGCTAGCGACTCGCTCACGAGCTGTGTGCGTGCATTTGAAGTTCGCGTATTGTTCCTGCGCCTGGTTCAGCAGAGCTCCCCGTACGCTGCATATACTTCCTCCCTCCCACAGATATATACAGTATGAAAGCAAACGGATCTGTATGCGTGCGGTGCGCAGCGAACCTTGCCTGAGTTGCGCTAAAGGTGCGTACCAAACAATTGCAGTAACAGTACGCGTGCCTTGCACGAGTAGCTCGCTTGCGGGTCGCTAGCGACGCATTCGCCTGATATGATAAAATGAATTAATAAGTTACTCTACAGGTCACGCTAGGGTATACTTAACTGGTTTACTTGCACAGGTATACCTGTCAGGTAAGCCTGTATGGAAACCTGCACAGTTGTGCAACATACACAACTGTTCACCTGTACAGGTAAACCTATCAGGTATACCATAGCGTGTATGGCGGGCATTAGGCTAGTTTCCTCCATCGTCGACCCATCATCTCGTATCATGAAAACTCGTATCGGTAAAACGGCAAGAATAGGTTTGCGTTTTACCTCTATCTCGTATCATGAAAACTCGTATCGGTAAAACGGCAAGAATAGGTTTGCGTTTTACCTCTATCTCGTATCATGAAAACTCGTATCGGTAAAACGGCAAGAATAGGTTTGCGTTTTACCTCTATCTCGTATCATGAAAACTCGTATCGGTAAAACGGCGAGAACAGGCTTGCGTTTTACCTCTATGTCGTATCGTGAAAACTCGTATCGGTAAAACGGCGAGAACAGGCTTGCGTTTTACCTCTATCTCATGTATAAATACTCTTACTAATACTTAATATGAACGCGAAAGTTTGTATGTATGGATGTTTGTTACTTTTCCACGCAAAAACTACTGAATACTGGGTAGACTATGACCAGGAAAAACCTACTGCTATTTAACCCTTTAACCGCTTGCGTCAGATAGCTCCGACGTGTGTATTAGTGTCTTATTTGCCAGGGTCGTGTATTCGCGACTGGGTACTCCATCTCGTTTAGCTCTTCAATCCCCATAGGTGACTGAAGAGCTAACGAGATGGAGTTGGTCATAGATGTGTGACCCTGACTGAATAAACGCGAATGTTGTCGGATATATCCGACGCAGGCAGTTAAAAGCAGCAGTTGGATTAAGTTGAAAAATGCTCGTAGGCACTAAAGGCACCCTTAAATTAGCCGCAAAGTGCCTCGCGACAGCAGCACTGTCGCCACGTTTCTTTGTTATTCCATGTAAATAACAAATTAGTGTGCAGCGCGGTAGTAGCGCGGCATTCACGCGTTTTTTATTTGTTTATGGAAAAACAACGCAGCGCGGCGTCATTGTCAGTGCTACCGTCGCGTGGCACTTGCGGCTAATTTGAAGGCGCCCTAAAGTCTGATAGTCTTAAAGCATTGAGATTTGATTCGCTGTTATTAGGAAAGTAAAGAATTGGCATGCTCTTGTCAACATTGTATGTTATCATCGAGCTTCCAGCCTTCTGGCTCTTTCAGGGAGTGTTCTGGCATTACACAGATTAATTCCACATAACCCGTTTCATCACCAAATAATATCGACGAAACATATGTTAGAGTAACCCACTCATACGTACAAAACGTTTTGGGAACACCCTCGTTTTGCGTGGACACACGTATTACATGTTGAACGTTTGACTGTATGTTCATCACAACCTGGTCTTCCGCGGTCAGTGAAACCCTTTCCCGCTTTTCTTTGCTTGTGTTTTCGTTACCTGCATATGTTGCAACTTCCAATTTAGTCTGTGCAATATCGTCTAGTGTGAAGTATTTTTTATACATGGCAATAAAAGTAATATCTGGCAAAAAATCCAACACTTGCAATTTGAAATCCCTAAGTCTATGAGAGCCGATTTTCAGCCCTACGTGTGCCAGTAGTCCAAAGTTTGTATGGAGAAACCTACTTTCATGCGGATAAGTCACTGGTAGCATATAAATAATAATAAAAAAAAAATTAGAATTGGTGAAAACTTTTTATTTTCCATGTTCAATGTTGCTCTCGAAATTTATTAAAATCAGAAACGTTCATTTCAAATAGACCAATTACAGGCACTTTTGAATTGTCATAATGTCGGGCAGTCAAACAAGCAAAGCTAAATTGCACGTTCCAAAGCGTAGATCTCTATGGAGAAGAACGTGCAAGAAACTCCATGGACACTCTTTTAAATCATCAGTATTCAATACAGAGTCGTAAAAGTCCTCATCGAAATGATTGCCTTATCTAAAAATCAAAACTAGTGTCTATTGCTCGTATGTCACCGTCGCCCACGAGATCGGTAGGGTAATAAAAAGAAATTCAAGACAATAATAACGTTTTATAGTTCTTACTCAATTTATGTATTCATAACCGCTACTATTGTTCAGGAGCATATAAATTTAACAAGGAATTCAAATAGGTACTATCGTTACAAAATCGTATCTTTTTACAGGTTAAGGTTTGTGTTCACTGTGACGTAACGCAACTTTATGTTACGTTTAGTCTTAAGTTAATCTTTTATTGGTTGCATCCAGAAAAAGCTAAAGAAATGTCGTGGAGTAAACATTGGTGCGTTGAAAAAAGCGTCGTCAACATTGCTTGAATGAAGCCGTGAATGAAAGTGTCCCAACATTGTAACGGAGTTGCCATTATGCGAAAACTTAAACTAGCAAAAGTTGCAAGAAAATGTAGGTAAAAAACTTTTTGCTGACGGTTATTCAAAAGGCAAAAAATAACTTTCCTTTACCATTTGGTACCTAGGTACTTGAATTGTGTATGACAACCACCGTAGTGGCCAAAAAACTTAACCAGCAAGTCTTTCAGAAAGGGAAGAAAGAAACCACCGCCCATAGAAATACCTTTACAAATATCAAAGCTTTGGAACAAACATCAATAAAATGTATGTAAAACACAAACGGCCCAAGATCGTAAAGACACAGAACAGATTCGTTCAGAAGGCCTGCGTACAGTACGCCCGAAGTGACCGCTCTGAACTTCGAACAATTGCTTGCGCAGTAACTCTTTTTAGGAATCATAATAGTAAATCTGTATCGCGAATTTTTTCCAGTATGCTCAACGGTTTGGAACGCCAACTTCAGAGCGGCTAACAAATTTTGACCGTAGATTTACTATATTTATTTACTTTATTAATTTATTAAGGTAAAACCAACAGCTTCTGTGTCCAGCATTTTACAAGTAAAGATAATAAGTAGTAAGTTATAGCAAAAGTCTGCATTCCGGTGTAGGCCTAGATAAAAAAACAAAACTTATAAAAAAAAATACACTTGTAATCTTTTGTCATAGGAGGTCAGCCAATTGTCATTGAAAAAGAATTATGAATACGACCGGATTGCTAAATTTTTTGTAATGACAATTGGCTATGCTGATGAAAGGTTTCCGTGTCGTTTTGGGTAATTATCTGAATATATACGTATTTATCTAAAGTTCGTGGAAGCAAGTAACATAGAGATAATAATATTTCCTCTAAAATCCCGCGATTTATGAAATTACAAATTACTTATTGCGCTTTGAATACATTTAAAATAAATTAATATTCTGAAGAATCTTAAGTTCCGTAACAAAACTATTAACCTTTTACCGCCTGCGTCGGATATATCCGACAAACACTCGCGTTCATTACGCCAGGGTCGCACATCCACGACCAAAGACACCATCTCGTCAGCTCTTCTGTCACCTATGGGGATTGAAGAGCTTAAACGAAATGGAGGTCCCAGTCGCAAACACACGACCCTGGCGAATAGGACGAAAACACGCGTCGGACTAATCCGACGCAACCGGTAAAGGTTTAAAATAATAAGCTTTGTTTTTATCTGTTAGATTATAATAAAGCTCTTTATTTGAACGGTTTTAGTACGCAATTCTCCGGTTTTAAGAGTTTGAACTTAATTATTATTTTAGTTCAAATTCTTAATCCCGCGATTTAGTCGTCATATTATGTATGATTCCGGGATTTTAGAGAAGATACCCTTATGTTACTTATACGAATTTAATATACTCTACCTATTCCGATCTCTGTTCATTATGCATTTCGTAGTACGTTCGACACGTATGTTTCCGGCATAACAGTGATTATGTTACTTCTAGGGCTTTCAATACCGGTATTACGGGATCCCGTAATACCGTGATCACGGATATATTTTGGTCTTTTTTCAATCACGGTATTGACGAGCCAATACCGTGATTACGGTATTACAATCTTTAATATATATTATTGTGTTTTGTTGTAATAAGTAGTAAGAAGTTGTATTATATAATACAAATAACGATGTAATATTATTCTCACACTTGTATTAAGCGCCAACTCTTCGCGATACGTCGAACCATAGACTTAAATGGTCTGAATAACGCGTAGTGTAATAGGCCCTATACGACGTTATTGTTTTGTTAGTCAGTATCGCAAAGGTGCGCGGGTAACATGTGCATGTGAACTTGGTCATTGTGTATTTTTGATAAGTTTGTAATCTTGACGAGCAACATGGTACATAATATTAATACTTGTATTTTATGGGTTTTGACTCAATTCTCAACGAATCACGCGATCGTATTTTTTTTTTTGTAAAAACTAATATCGAATTACGAATTCACAACAAATTGAAGCATCTAAAATTGTATCATTTTCCACTTTGTTTAATATCACTTTTTACTTTAACGGATCACGTTATCCGTTAGATCTACAATTAAAAAGTAAAAATTGAATATTTGAGCGGTTTGGATGTGGCATTCTTTTTTAACTTCAAATATTATTAATTTTGCCTAATTAGTACTTATCGTATTACTACTTTCGTGTTCGAAGAAACGATTCAAAATTATACATTTAATTGGTTGTTTGGTACAACAATTACATGTGAGATATTAATATAATAATAAGAAAAACACGAGTCTTGACGCTTGCTGACCTCTAAGGGCAGTATAGGTACGCATCGAATGTATCAGCCAGTAAACTATAGGTACGACAGGGCCATGCTTACTTGAACCTTAGAACTGCGTTTTAACCTTATTAGAAATGTCTTAAAAAAGTTACAGCGTCAAGTAAGCCTAAACCTTACGGAGATCTATGATTTTAATCTACCTTATTTGCCGGTAAACAATCAGTATGGCTTACTAGAACCTTATTAGAACGGTTAAGAGAGAATAAACACTGATTCGAAAACAAAAATATTTAATCTTTCAATCGTGGAAATTACAGACACAATAGAAAGACAATAGGTGCGCGAACGCTTGGGGTTTAATGAATTAAATGGTTTTATTAATTTCCTAATTAAAGTTCATAGGAACTTTAACAGGGTTTGACAGGGTTTCAGTCAATCACTAGTTTAAAAAAAAACCTTGAGTTCAATACCGTGATCACGTGATCACGGTATTAAAAATTCTAATACCGGTATTGATACCGGTATTGAAAAAGTCCGGTATTTGAAAGCCCTAGTTACTTCGCAAGCTTAATGGTACTGGACCTTTTGTTCTCATTGACATAGTGGCAAAGTGTTCTTAAGAATTAGATTTTATTTTGTTCTTTATTATTCTTGTGGCGCATTTTATTTACTGCCAGTGCTAACATGACGCGCTTTGGCTTATGCCTCAAGTTCGGCCTGTATTTTAGTGAATGTGATTTTTAAATGGTCGCTCGTTAGGGCTTTAATATGAGAGATTTCCTTGAGGTGTTCGACGCTGTTTGCAAAACAAAAAATTTCAAACGTGCTGATACCGGTTCGATATGGATAAAAGTGTTTTTATGACCAAACGGAGGTCTTGGTGAATGGAACTAATTCGTTGGTTTGGCTAGTCGTTTTGTCAACCCTTTAACAGCTTGCGTCGGATTGTTCCGACGAATGTTCTCGAGTCCTATTCGTTATGGTCGTGTATTTCCGACTGGGCGCACATCATGTTTAGCTCTTAAATCCCTATAGGTGACCGAAGAGCTGAAGAGATACAGTATTTGGTCATGGACGTGCGACCCTAGCGGAATACGGCAAGACTGTTTCTCGGATATATCCGACGTAGAGGGATATTATAACTAAATTATGGTTTCGATATGTTTAAATGGATATACATACTCGTAGATGTTCAAAATAAAAATTATAGTGATGACTATTTCCTGAGATTGTTAAAATTATTGGAAACTAGATTTTGCCCGCGCGGTTTCACTCCCGCTCTTCCCTACTCCACCCTACTATACCCTACCCTATCCTACTCTACCCTACTATAGCCTACTCTACCCTAACAAACTTCACATTTGTTATCTTGTTTTTTTTTTTTTGTTTAGTTACTGTAGTTTGTTGTTCGACTGTTGTAATTAATTTAAATAAATAAATCATCGAATAGTCCGAACAAAGCCTAAACATTTGGTTTGGATAGGTGAGCCTGTTCTCGAGTTATAAAATTACAACGAAAAGTGGCATTGATTTTTATATAAATAGATTATTGTGCTGAATTTCAGCATCAATCGTTGTATGTTGTTATTTCTCAACTAGGTATATTTTTTCTACAAAGTCAAGATAGAATATTTATTATTATTTATTGAGAAAACTACAGCTATATTATTATTTTAAATCGCAATGTTATGGTGTATTGTTGTGGTATATAAAGTTTTATTGCTTGATGGTGTAATACGGGTGCTTTTATAGTTTATTCACAATTGAGACTTTTGATACGGGTTTTGTGTCAATGTTCTCACAATCGTTTTTTATTTTGTAGCTTTTTTTTAACTGTCATCTTTTGGCCTATGGTCAAGATTTCCTTACGATGTATGTTCTTAAGTCCAAAGTGCAGTGCAAGTGCAAAATAACTTTAATTTTGGAAGTAGATGTTAAATAAGGAAGAGACTAAACTATTATAGATACAACTTTCGGAATTAATTTTGCACTATTTAGTTTTTTTTTTTACACTAGTTGACTCGGCGAACTTCGTACCGCCTAACAGTGAATGTTGTAGATACATATATCTTTCGACATACTTAACTGATTGCGATGAAACAAGCTTAATATATCAAGTTACAAACAATTTAAATGTATAAAGTTATCTAACTGCGATTTCGTACATTTTACAACGTGCTTAGATTGAAGTTGGTTGTTTTTTTTTTTGTAAATATTTAATTTAAAATTAGAATTCAATTAAATTTGAAAAACTATTATCACCTCTTCGTTGGTTCAAAATTTTCGTCCAGCCAAGTGTTTTTTTTTTTTAATTAGGGAACAGGTAATAGTTTTGTTTAGGGGTCGTGGTCCAACTTCTTTGTCCAACCAGTTGTCTGTGGTCTTCGGTAGGGGCAGTTGTCCAATGTCAATCGAAATAATATTGAAATCGTGCGGTATCCCCGCACCATCCGTATTGCCATGACCCTCGGCAGGCGTTCAGAATAATCGCCGGTCGCTTTTGCAGGGACGGCGCCCACACCGGCGTTAAGTTCGCCCATGGACCGAACGATCCTCGCTTAGAGCCTCCGGGAGGAGGTGTCTGGACCGCCAAGGTTAAATTTACTAGGGTATCTATTTCATAAGATGTACTCGACACATTTGTAACTTAACCTAGATGCAAAAAGATTAATTTAAGTTTGCCCAAAGCCCTGTACAATTTTTTCATGTAAGGTGTGTTTCACAGGTGTTCCCTTTATAAATTACGATCAAAACCCTATAAAGCACACCTAAAACTTTGTTTTAAACTAACAGATGTCATTGTTAAAGGTTTGTCTATTAGGATTTCACGCTAAAAGCAAAACTACTGGTTTCCTGAATCACACACGACATAAAAACGCGAGAACCGCACAACTTGTTAATATATCTAGCTATCCAACGAATAGAAAAAACTTTGTTTTAAACTAACACATGTGATTGTTAAAGGTTTGTGTAGTAGAATTTCACGCTAAAAGCAAAAATACTTGTTTCCCGAATCACACACGACATAAAAACGCGAGTAACTCGCAACTTGTTAATATGTCTAGCTATCCAACGAATAGAAAAAAACTTTGTTTTAAACTAACAGATGTGATTGTTAAAGGTTTCTTTAGTAGAATTTCACGCTAAAAGCAGAAATACTTGTTTCCCGAATCACACACGACATAAAAACGCGAGTACCGCACAACTTGTTGATAAATCTAACTATTCAACGAATAGAAAAAACTTTGTTTTAAACTAACAGATGTGATTGTTAAAGGTTTCTTTAGTAGTATTTCACGCTAAAAGCAGAAATACTTGTTTCCCGAATCACACACGACATAAAAATGCGAGTAACTCGCAACTTTTTAATATATCTAGCTATCCAACGAATAGAAAAAACTTTGTTTTAAACTAACAGATGTGATTGTTAAAGGTTTGTCTATTAGAATTTCACACTAAAAGCAAAAATATTGTTTCCCGAATCACACACGACATAAAAACGCGAGTAACTCGCAATTTGTTAATATGTCTAGCTATCCAAAGAATAGAAAAAACTTTGTTTTAAACTAACAGATGTGATTGTTAATGGTTTGTGTAGTAGAATTTCACGCTAAAATCAGAAATACTTGTTTCCTGAATCACACACGACATAAAAACGCGAGTAACGCACAACTTGTTGATATATCTAGCTATCTAAGGAATATAAATTTATTTACATACTACCCTCAATTCTAATTTAGGCCCTTGTAAAGAGGTTTTGATAGGACTTATGACCTGACTAGGCAGGCGTATCTACATTTGAAGGATTTTCACAATTCATCGAACCAGATTTAGACAAAAATGGGACCAGTCTGGAAATGTTAAAGACAAAAAAAATAAACAAAAGTCGATTTGAGGACTTCCTCCTTGTAATGAAGTCTGTTAATATATAATATGACAGAAGAAAGAGTAAGAACATGTTTCTATGTATAACCGTTGCAAAAATCTCGATGTCTATCTATTAGTCTCTCTTCTACGTAAAGTATCGAAAGTGCTAATTACACTTGCTTAGAAATTTGCACTTTCGTTTCTTTCCATAGAGATACCTAGCCAATGTATTTAAAGAACTATACTGTCTTAAATATAAATGGAATTATGCTGATTTCTAAACGATATTGACTGTTATAGGGGTTTTATTTATTTTTAGTATATATTTAATGTCTTTGGGTTTAATTTAGCAAATTCTTACAACTTAAGCAAGATAGTCGAATCGCGTCTCGCACGCGTGCGTGTGAGTCGTTTGTTTTTTTGCGGGAGAAGGGGGAGTCGTCACGATTAGGTTGGCGGTCATGGGTCGCAAACCTGTGGCCTTACCATGACGTGTTAAAATGTCAAATGGATCGCAATAAGAGCTCGTGGTAGGCCTCTGACAAAGATGTGTTAGCAATTTTCGTTTAGGAACGAAGCATGCTACATGTATAATATGCCGCACAGTCAACGGCCATTTTGTTATATAGCCTATTTTCTGTATGATACAAGAGTATATCATGTCAGTATAGGGGTTAAAGAAAAAAAAAACTTATCAGTGGGTGAAAGCTAGTCGGTAACGAAGCGGATCGCTTTCGGTAACATAAAGACATCTTATCTAAATCTCAATCGAAGAGGACACGTCAAATTTAAAGAAATACATTCTTGAGCCGCCCCATACTGCGTTACCACGATATCTTCACACATATAACCTCTTTTATGTCTATTTGAATAAGGTCATTTTTCGTTAAATATGTCGGTAAATTGGTGTTGTAAATTACCATTCAGAGGAGTCATCAATCATATGGGACATAGGCTGTTATCCTTTCAGACGGGCGAGTAGTAACATTTGATTTGGATCGAATGTATTGCCGCTTTGTATCTAGAGATATATTTCAGATTTTATCTGTTTTTTACGAGTTTGTTATGCACGATTGGGTCTGTGATGCATCTTGGTATGTCGAAGCACATGTTGGTGTCTACATATCTAGTCGGTATTGGTTTGTTTAATGAATGTCATTGGAGCACGCAACAGGTATGGGTTACTGGTTCTTTAGGACAGCAAATAAATTAAATGTGAAATGTTTTCTACATAATTTGTTTATATTGTTTGTTTGATGGCATGGTTGGGGCAGTGGTTGAGCAATTGGCTGCTATGCTGCGTGTCATGGATTCGATTCCCTCACGGGACTAATATTTGTATGGCCTAAAGATAAGTGTTCCGAGTCTGGGTGTCTTGTGAATGTGAGTAAACATGTTTGTAAACTCACCCACGATACAGGACTTATTGCTAGTGTAGGGCAAAGTTAAAAAAAAAAGAAAGGAATAACTAAGTTTGGAAATACCTTTTTTGACTTGGTTGTGGGTTTACATTTTGGCACTATGACTATCACTCTCATGTCCATAAAATATCCAGAAAAAAATAAAAAGCAATCTTTGTTTTGTTGCGTGCTTATTGGCTTAACCTTTTGAATGTCTTAAGTCACACAGTTCAACATAAGCAATTGTCTTTCTATTGTGTCTCTAATTACAGCATTCGATGAGTTTAACACCATTTAGAACCATTTAGGATTGAAGGACGATCCTTTTCTCATAAAAACGTTTCAAGATCTTTATTAGAACTTGGAACGCACACATTTCCTGTGCTCTGTTTAGTGCAAACTTAGCAATGGTAACCGTACATTTGGAATGTAGCCATTCAACATAATGCTAGCATAACCTGCATTGCATAAAGTTAATAGTCGTACCTACCGCACGGCGCCACTTCTAAGACACTTATTAGTCGCTAATTGTGACTAATCGCAGCCACGCTCAATTATAAAGATTTCTTACATGTCATTCTGGTCGCACAGTTAAATATTTATTTGTGTGGTTACGTGGATATATAAGTTTTGAGATTGCTTTGTGGATTTGCGAGAAGTTTGTTTCCCCGCACATAGAAAACTTTATTTATTATTATTGATTTTATTACTTATGTACAGAAATGCAAGCAGAAAATGGTAATAAAGGAATGGTAAAGATATTTATTCCTCAAAAGAGTTACAAATTTACGTATGGAGAAAACATAATTAGATTTAGAACAATGAAATTCTGCATCTAAGCGTAGAGTGTGTCTAATAAGTTAAACGACTTGAGTGATTATTAGGATTTAATGAAATCTGATGTAGTCAACACAGGTTCAATAATCAAGGTTGATTAAGAGATAGAGATCATTGTTTACTAACAGAAGAACCTTTTAAAAAGTATCGAATAAAAGTATTTTTTAAATGATTAAATATAATACAAAATTCCCGACTTATTAGACAGACTTATAGATAAAAACAAATATATATTTAAAAAAACTAACATTACAATAATTATATCTACTTCGACTTTCATGATATAAGTATTAGTATAAAGCTTCTGCCAACAGACCCGCGAAATGATTAACTAAATATAAAGATATATAGATGCATACAAACATTGCAAGTAAGTAATAAAAGCTAGTAGCTGGTGCAACTTAGCTCTATTTTTTTGACTGACCGAAATTTGACAATTTAAAAGTGCCTGTAATTGTTCTGGTTGAAATAAAGTTTCAGATTCCTGAGTAAAAAAAAACATCAATAGTTTTTTTTGAAGTGTGAGATCATTCAATGACTTCTTCCGCTCTTGGGCGAGCGGGCAAACGTGTCAGACTTTGACTAAAACCCATTCCTATGTTCCTTATTTGCCTTCGTTTCAGGATCCGGGGGTTGTCTTATAAATAGTGTATAACAGATCCATACTCGGTCGCAAAGGAAGAGGCCGAACGCGTCAGGCAACGGCGTTCTTGCCGCCGCCGCTGGGATTCCGATCCCGATTTCCGGCCACCGTAGGCGTGGGCTTGCGGACAGTGAGCAATGGGTAGCTTGCTGTCCGGCCGTCCGGTAACTGTCCAAGTCGTCGACAGCGCGCATTGTTCCTGCGCGCCTCAAAGAGTTGTCAGCAAGAGCAGGGGCCCAGCCGGGTCGAAGCCTACTGGGGCCAGGGTTATCCGAAAGGGAACTTGAGTCTCGGTATGAAGGCTAAAAGGAACGGGGTGGGCTTTTAGTCAGTAAGAGTCTGACACTCTCCCGCTCCGCCCAAGAGCGGGGGTTGTCATTGGATGATTTTTCCTACCATGAAAAAAAAAGATCCATACTCGGTCATGCCTTCTGATTCCAAATTTAAGTTTTTTTTAAACAACCCTGTTCAAAACATAACCTTTCCGAAACTGGGTGTAAGTGGAAGCACAGGTTTACACGATCAAGAAATCAGAGAGTCAAAGCCGCCACATTGAAATCCTCTTACAAAACAGCCTATCTCATTGAATAAGTATGTGCTTAATAATGTTGTAGTGTCCATTGTTGGATAGTAACCGTTGGTAAACATAACAATGTGAAATATCTGCCGCGCGATATAAATAACTCTCTCAGTGGGTCATTGCATGGCGCCGTAAGGGGTTAGGTGGGCCATACGGAGTGTTGGAAGCCGGAGCTTTTTGTTGGCAGTGAAAGAAGTGTTGATAAATAGGTATATGTTGGAAGTTTTTAGAGTTCCTTGACAAAAAACTCTTATAGAATCTCTTTGTTGTAAATCTGTCCGTCTGACAAGATCCTTTTTGTCAGGAACGCGTGAAGGTATGAAGCTGAAATTTATATCAAATACTTAAGTCTGCTACCCTAAGCAGTAGTTAAAAAACAAACTTCTAAGTCAACGTAGTCGAAAGGTAAGTCATTTAAATTTATGTTCCGTTTAGGCGCATATTTTGATACTCGCTAGGAAATCAAAACTTATTGGGTACTTTCCGTTGATCTAGAAACCTGAAATTTGGCATGAAGCAAGGTTTCATAGTACAAGTATAGGAAAAAAATATAGTTAACTCACAAAATAAAGAATTGCGATTCGAAAAAAACATCGAGGCTGCATCATCTAGAATAGAATAGAATAGAATAGCATTTATTCGGCGCAAGCAATACAATATACCACAACATAAAACAATAAATTAAAAAATGGTACAGATATACAATACAGTTGCAGTGACTGTGCCTGAACCGAAAGGGTCACCAACTCAGCAATTGCTGGGCGTCAAACACCCAGCGCTGGTTTTCAGCTGGCACCCCGCAGTGACGCACGGATGATGATCTGACAAGAAGGAAACTGGGGAAATAAGTACAACGATGGTACTTATTTCTGAAGAAAACTCTTCTAGCATACTTGCGAAAGGAGAGTAAAAAAAAAGACATGTAGATACCGTGTGAAAATTAAAACCGTTTTACATTGTCTTTCACAATCATTCTGTCTAAACTGTAATACTTGACAGCGAGTTTTAAACCATAATTTTGAAGAATCGAGTGTAGTGCAGGTGATGGACCCAAATGAGCCACTTGTTACGGCCTCTTCTTCAGTGCCCAGTAGTACTCAAGTGATAGACTCTAGTGAGCCGCTAGTGTCTACTTCAACGCGAGTGCAAGGGTTGGATTCTAATGAGTCACTTGTGGTCCCGTCGTCGTTTTCGTTGGAAGAACCCGTTGCTGGTCCCAGCAACATCGAATGAAGCAACTAGGATGGATAATCTTGTTATGCCAGCCTCCTTCAACACCACTGCCTTTGGTGTGGAGGAACATCTACCATCTGGGTCATCCGGGAGACGAGTTCATCATTCACTCGGATGAAATCAGATTAGTAGATATTATATATAATAATGATAGATTGTATGCCGTTATTTGTTTTTGGACGAATACTGAACACTTTGGACGATTTAGATGTAGAAAAAGTAATTGCCGAGCTGTTTTTTGTCGTATGTATTTAGTCGAGAAGCTAGGACCTGGTTCGAAAATGCACATTTGGCCCTCTCAACAATATTTCATCTCATGTGTGCGTTTAGTGATGGTCAATCATATGAATGGGTGCAAAAGCACCTTTCTGATGAAAACGAGCCAGTATTATCATTTAAGGTACAGTAAAAAATAAATTAATTAATTAAATATTAAATTATGGTGTGGTAGCGAATTCCAGCTATCACCTCAAGGAGCTCACACTTTCCTCATCATGCCGTTCACTGTTCCTCTCTCAGGTGCTGTTCTCAACATCGCTAGCACAACCATCTGATTAAACAGTAAAAACTTTTTCTTTAACATAGATTTTGACAGCGTCGACTAATAAGGAGTCGAGTGCAGAGGCACTCGACTCTTTATTTATCGAAACACCTTTAATGGCTTTTTCTAATTGAGTTTCAAAGCTTACGGGTTCAGCTTATGATGGGCTTACTTCTACTATCTCCGATTAATTTACGGTCGAAGTTGTGGTGGTGGGGTAAAGACAACTGTACTCGTTCTCAGCGTATCGAATCAAGACGTCTCAAATCTTTCGTTTCAAGGAGACATTCACATAAAAGTCACGTTCACATAAAAGTTATTAGCTAGTGCTCGATGTGTACAACGACAGCGCGTTTGTGTTATTTTTTGCAATGTACCCGCTCATTAAATTTGTTATTACTACTAAAACTGCCATATATGTGGGTAGTTCTAGTCAAGATAGTGTAACGGAAAAACGGGACTTTCTATTACAATAATGTTAAAACAAAAATGTTGTTTTTTAAATATTTTAAACTAAAATATGATTTCTCAAGTTCTCGGCTTTTCTCGACCTTCATTTCCCGGGAACAGAATCCACAGTTGTTCCGGGAATTCTCGGCTCGAGAGTTCCCGGGCATGAAACCTGTGAGATATATATGATAAAAGATATTTATTTTGTAAATAGGTAAAACACACGTCATTTTTTTTTTCATCAGTTGATGCTAGATGAGGCTGGTACATATTTTGCATACTAAATATAGGGGACCCCCGAGTCCCCGACTCGGATGGATTTAGGTTAGGTTATGGTTATTTTTTTTTAAACCACAGAAACTAAATTTCTGTATACTAAATATCACCCCGACTCGGATAGATTTAGGTTAGGTTATGGTTATTTTTTTTTAAACCATAGAAGCTAAATTTCTCTATACTAAATATCACCCCGACTCGGATAGATTTAGGTTAGGTTATGGTTATTTTTTTTTCAACCACAGAAACTAAATTTCTGTATACTAAATATCACCCCGACTCGGATAGATTTAGGTTAGGTTATGGTTATTTTTTTTTCAACCACAGAAACTAAATTTCTGTATACTAAATATCACCCCGACTCGGATAGATTTAGGTTAGGTTATGGTTATTTTTTTTTCAACCACAGAAACTAAATTTCTGTATACTAAATATTTTTGTAGAGCGCTCCCCGACAGCAAAAATGTATTTTTTTAATTTATAAAGTATCTTGAAAGTTCTGCTACTGTGGAGGGATGGCCTCAAATTTGCCCCAAAAAGCAATAAAATGTACGATTTTTGGTTCTTTTGTCCTAAACTAACCTCAAAATTTAAATTTTGAATATCTCTAAAAATATGCGTTTCTTAGATTCGGGAGGGGGCTCGGGGAATTGGGGGCACACCCCACCACAACAGACCCATTATTTCGCTGCCCAGTACTGTACAGTTTTACCCATTATTCTCATATATTCTTCTATGTCAAGCTAGAACTACATTAGACCGACGCTCACGTGTAACACTCCTGGTTTGTACGTAAAACGATGTTGCGTGGCGTAGCTCAAATGTAGCTCTACAAGTCTAGTTTCCATATAAAATGTATGGAGATCTACGCGCCCAAGTCGGCGTGAGTGGCAGACGTGTAAGCAGTGTAGTTTTTTTTTGCTTTTATTAAACAACAACATTAGGATACATTCATGTTAAGGTATTTACATATCAGAAATCAGAAACTTTTATTTCAAATAGACCAGTTACAGGCACTTTTGAATTGTCAAAATGTCGGTCAGTCAAACAAGTGAAGCTAAATTGCACGTTCCAAAGACTAGGTCTCTATGGAGAAGAACGTGCAAGACACTCCATGGACACTCCAGATACTGACACTCCATACCAGCACAAACCATCGCGGGTTTAACAGCGGTATGACAGAAGCGACAACTCTACCTTTATTTCCGCTGTTGTCTGTTTTGACAGGCAGTGTGTATAATTCCAGTTGTTACATTGTTATAAGTCCAAGCCGACCAGTTATGCAACTAAACAATTGCATAAAACAAAAGCACAACGGGCGGCACTAACATTTTTGTGTGTCTATTGAGAAAGTAAAACCTAAACGCTGGGAATAGGGCGACCTACCTGTTGCAGCTGCTGTTTGTGTGCGATTTTTGACTTGTCATTTGCCACTTTATAATAGGTAGTGTTGGCAATTGACTAATCATTATGTGGCTGGCCTGTTGGTCTAACGGTTAGTGGCCCTGACTGTTATATCGGAGTTCGTGGTTTCTATTCCCAACCAATACAGACTTTCGATCATTTGTTCTGTGTCTGGGTATAATCTACATAATTTGTGTATTTAGAAATATACAGGGTTATTTGTAAAACACTAACAACCTTGCAGGACTGTATTACTAACACTTACTTTTCACAGAACGTAATTCATTTATCAAAAACAAACCTTCAAGATTTCGTTGTTCTATCTAACACATTTCAACGCTGTATTTGGCTATATCTACGTCTGTATAACGCGATACAAGCGTCAAACCCCCCTGCCTCTCGATCTCCACTCCCCTCCGCTTTTGAACTATCGCTTGCTTCACATAGATTTCGAAATATTTAGAATGTTCAATTAAGATATTTTTATTATTGTATGAAAAATTAGTTTAATTTTTAAAATTTTAAGTACGTTTATCAGTTGTCTAGTATTCATAGCAGATGCTTTGCTTAGTTTGGGACTAGATGGCGCTGTGTGAAAGTTGTGGAATATTATAATATTCCAAAACTTAAAAAAATAATAATTATTATTATTATTGTAATAGTATTAACAGATGCTCAAACTTGGTACGATCGGACTAAGAATTTAGTTTGCTTCAGAAAATTTATAGAGTCGATTGATGACCTACACAGACTTAGAACTGCTAATGAATGGGATTTGTTTTTTTGTTTAAATCACATTCACTTGGGCAATTTTACCTCACGAATATTTTTTCTTCTCTGGGCAGCTACAAAACCAAATTTTCAGAACGAAAGCAAATAAACCCAGTTCGTTTATTAGAAGAATGTCTTATGTATTGATAATGAATTAAGTATTATTTATCATCTTTAAAATAACGTTTTCAAGTTGGAACGCTAATGATGAAAAAACACTTATTAGATTTCATGGTTAGAAATACTGCGATATCAAAGAAACCAATAAATAATAGAATTAAAATTAATTAATAAATAAAATTGTTAATTAAATAAATATTTTTTTAATTAATTAATTTTAATTTATATATATTTATTAATTAATATCATTTCAAATTATAATCTTAATGTCTTTTATAAACTAATATATTATGTGTTTAAACATAGAAAGAACATGAAAAATAAAAATACTAAACTAATTAAAACCATTATATATAAAATAACTCTTACCTAAAATATGGCGTCAAAAAATTCCTCCGCATCGCTGTCGACTGGAAGTGTGCCCAAAAGACTTGCGGCATTGCCACGTTGTATGGCAATGCTTAATCTCTGACCAAGGTAAAAGCCAGCCCTAGGGGTCACGCAAAGTGTCAACAAGGCGTTTTGATAATTTATAAAATCGTAACGCATCTTTAATATAAAGTTTTCTTAGCCTTTTTATGATTAGAAATCATCCAATAACTTCTCCTATTCGGAGTGGAGCGCGAGGACATGTCACACTTTTACATGAAAATCAAGTTTCTAAATGATGGAAGTTTTTTCCAAAAACTTACAGTTAAAAAAAAAATCCTGAAAGAGTTTTGTGAAATATTCGAATAAAAGACGGTATTACCGAGTGCCAGCAAAGCTTTCGGTATTATATCTCTGTTTTCGCATTGCCTTTTTATTAACACGCTTTTATTAACTTCACTTGTAACTAACTGTGTATGATAGTAAATCTTGGAATCTTAATTTGACCCACTTCCCGGTCTTCGATTAGGATGAAATTTTGCACACGCTCTAAGTTCTGATGACAATACATGGCTAGCTAAGAAACGTCATTACAAATCCAGTATGGCGGCCTCCCCAAGATGGCGGACTGGCTGTTTGAAATCTTTGGCTGAAATGATGACGTTGGTGGTTCTATTGCGTTCATAAATATAATGTATTACTGTGTAACCAAATGACGTGACTCAAACACGATAATTACAAATCTTTCCCATTAATATTTTTTGTGGATCATTAATTTTAAATGCCACAGCAGTGTGGTGTAACCGTAAAGCGTGTGACATTTAAAGACATAACTCTAAGATTGGATATTGCAAAAGTGCAGTAACGCCGGTAACAAATGATATGGCTCCCACGCATCGCATTAAACGTATTCTAAATTGACTCAATCGACTTTTACGAGTGGCGTGGGCAGTAACACACACACATTCTTTTGTTTCGCTTAATTTAACATTTGCGTTCAAAGTTGATAAGGTAAATCTTGTTTTTTTATTCGACTGTGGCGATGTCCAGTCACAGAGTAAAGATTTTAAAACATATTTTCAATCTAAAACTTCATCATATCATCATCATATCAGCCGAAAGACGTCCATTGTTGGACATAGGCCTCCCCCAAGCGTCGCCACAACGACCGGTCCTGTGCATCACGCATCCATCGGATTCCCGCGACCCTGACCAGGTCATCGGTCCACCTTGTTGGAGGCCGTCCAACGCTGCGTCTTCCGGTACGTGGTCGCCACTCCAGAACCTTTCGTCCCCATCGACCATCCGTTCTGCGTGCAATGTGTCCTGCCCATTGCCGCTTAAGTTTGGCGATTCTTCGAGCTACGTCGGTAACCTTGGTTCTCCTGCGGATATCTTCATTTCTGATGTGATCACGCAAGGAAACTCCAAGCATAGCCCTTTCCATCGCCCTTTGGGTGACTTTGAGTGTTGACTTTGGGTGATCTAAAACTTATAATGTATAAATTCGAATGATCATACAGCGTAGTAATGCTGCTAGTCTTTTGTACCTAAAAGTCTGCGACGATTACTTTTATTTAGTTCTAATTATTAGTTTATTTATTAATTAATTGAAAAGGGCTTTACAATTCTACCTTGAAACCGCCAACATACAAATGTGTTAAGGTGCTACTACTTCACAAACACTAGAGCGGTACGAGTCGTTACTATCTTGAACCCACAAACATTTCTCATTGCACCGCGTAGTGCATAACTTGTGCACTCTAACAACTATGTTTTGCTCAGCCTGTGCATTGTAACAATTATGCTTTGCACACCTTGTGCATTCTGACAGCTATGCTTTCCACACAGTTCTCTTCACGCGTATAGCATATTACCCAGAGCTATCCATGCACACCAAGTTGCACGCTCCCCCTGCATCATGCTGCGCGTATTCGAAGCTGCGGTTGGATAGATTGGTAAGGGTAAGGAAGCCCCTTTTAATCGATTTACCCATGTAACCATTTAAAAGGATAGCCAGTAGGCAATCCTACAACTGATTCAAGTACAACTGTTTCCAAATAAAACCAAATAGTTGGAAAACAAGGGTGGACCCGCACATCATCATCATCTTCCTGCCCTTGTCCCATGTTATTTGGGGTCAGTGCTACACGTTATTTTCTTCCATTCGGTCATGTCACCCGTTAAGCTATCACTAACTTCCTTTTCCTTCATATCACCCCTCACAAAATTTATCCATCTTTTCTTTGGGCCTCCCTTTCCCTCTTCACCTATTCACATGTATACTCACCACGTTTTTAGTAACAGTGTATTATTCTCCCTCTTTACTCATGTAAAGACAAACGATTCCCATTCATTTTTTCAGTTACTGGCGCCACCTTCAAACTTCTTATAATATACCCATTTTCCACTTGATCTATTCTCGTAACACAACACATCTACCTCAACATTCTCATCTCCTCTACATGCAATCTTTTTTCATCCATCTTTTTCATAGCCCAACATTCTGATCCATAAAGTGTGACAGGTCTGATCACGGACTCGTAGATTTTGCTCTTCAACTGGAGTATCCGTGGATTACAAGTTATTCCAGTGATCTGTCGCCATTTTATCCATTCTAAATTGATCCGATGTGTTACGACTTGGTCTACATCGCCATCTCCTTGAGTAAGCGACCCGAAGTACCGAAAGTCGGAGCAGACCGGTATGGGCGTTCCAACAAGAGCTAAGGGCACAGGACTGGAGAACTGGTGAGACCGTCAAAATCGCAGAACAAGTATTCTGTTTTCTTTCTCAATATCAGGCCAACACTGTTCAGTCTATGCCACCATATCTTCAATCTGCTCTGCACCTCTAGGCCACTCTCGGCAACCAGCACAATATCTTCGGCAAACAACATATACTAAGGATCCTCTTCCTAGATGTACGAAAAAGCAGTCGAGACAGTCCGAAAGGGTGAACCCACACATTCATATAAATATGTAGGTTAATTCACTCATGCCGGGCATTCCAATAGGCAAACCAGCGGTCATACAAAAGTTTACTAATCCAATTCTGAAGGTCCTCGATTGTTCTGTAATAATATCTATAATATAAAAATGAATCGCAAAATGTATATAATGGTATATATAATGGTGTATATAATGGTAAGCGCATAACTCAACAACACCTAGACCGATTTCGCTAATTTTTTTTTTGTTGTGTTCGTTATTATGAGGAGAAGGTTCTTATGGAAAAAAATTAAAGTTAGGGTAGTGTAGGGTAGAGTAGGGTAGTGTAGGGTAGTGTAAGGTAGAGGAGCGTAGAATAGGGTAGAGTAGAGTAGGGTAGGGTAGAGTAGGGTAGAGTAGGGTAGAGTAGGGTAGAGTAGGGTAGAGTAGGGTAGAGTAGGGTAGAGTAGGGTAGAGTAGGGTAGAGTAGGGTAGAGTAGGGTAGAGTAGGGTAGAGTAGGGTAGAGTAGGGTAGAGTAGGGTAGAGTAGGGTAGAGTAGGGTAGAGTAGGGTAGAGTAGGGTATAGTATGGTAGAGTAAGGTATAGTAGGCTGAAGTAGGGAAGAGCGGGAGCGAAGCCGCGCGGGCAAAAGCTAGTCACTAATATAACTGAATACACCTACAAAAATAGTTATCCAATCAGCACAATGTCATCGGAAAACAGCATACACCAGGGAGCCTCTTTCTGGACATCAGACAAGACAGTCTGAAAGGGTGGTCCCGCACATTTAATATAAATATGTTGGTTAATCCGCTTATGTCGATTCCGATAGGCTAACCAGCGGTCATACAAAAGTTCACTAGTCCTACCCTGAATGTCCTCGATTCTTCTGAAGTAATATCACTAATATAACTGAATACACTCAAGAACATGTCACTCAACCACCGGTTAACGCCCGAAATAGCGTTTCTAAAAAAATTTAACATGATTGTATGGAAATTAAATTATCGCAAATCAGCTGATCGTGAATTACCGCCAATAAAACTGGTTTGATCTGCATTTGAGTCCACTGAAGTGCCTGAGAAGCGACTATCTTTGGCAGAAATCGTACAAAAAAATGGGGATTTCAAGAAAGATAAACCAAATTCTAGCTGGATTACAGTGCAGAGAAAACGCCTTCGTAATCGTTTCGTGACACAATTAGGCAAGGCAGCAACGGAGCCTGTATGTAATTTTAAGGCAGCTGACACCAAAGTACCCCTTTTTGTCTACAATGTGCATAAAGATACAGAGGAAACGGACATAAGCAGGACATCAATGCTAATCGTAGAGCTCTCAACATGATCTGAAAATTGAAAATTTAGGCTTCTCTTCTGCAGGTTTCATTAAACAAAACTCGTGCCTTTTATTTTTAATATTCACCAGCATGGGCGTACTAAACTGCATACTTTTGTTTAAACTTGCATATATGTCAAAACTGCAAGTACCACGCTTCGCTCGCCTTGCGCACCACGCTTCATTCGCCTCGTGTACGACGCTTCGCTTGCCTCACACACCACGCATCTCTCGCCTGCCGCACCACGCATCTCTCGCCTTCCGCACCACGCATCTCTCGCCTTGCGCACCAAGTTTCGCTCACTTTGTGCATTACGCTTTCTTCGCATCGCTCATCACGCTTCGCTCGCCTCGCGCACTATAGCCGGCTTGCTTGACGCGCTACGCTGCGCTCGCCTCGCGCACTTCGCTTCGCTCGCCTCGCGCACCATACCCGGCTCACTTGACGCGCTACGCTGCGCTCGCCTCGCGCACCTCGCTTCGATCATACAAAAGTATACTAGTCCAAGTTTAACTGTCCTCGATTTTTCTGAAGGATTATCACTAATATAACTTTTTTTTTTTTTTTTTTTATGGTGGGAAAAATCATGCATTGACATCCCCCGCCCTTGGGCGGAGCGGGAGATAGTGTCAGACTCTTACTGACTAAAAGACCCACCCCGTTCCTTCTAGCCTTCATACCGGGGCTCGAGCGCCCTTTCGGATAACCCTGGCCCCAGTAGGCTTCGACCCGGCTGGGTCCCTGCTGTTGCTGACAACTCCTTGAGGCGCGCGGGAACAGTGCGCGCCGTCGACGACTTGGGCTTGGTCCGGACAGTTACCGGACGGCCGGACAGCGAGCTACCCATTGCTCACTGTCCGCAAGCCCGCGTCTACGTTGGCCGGAAATCGGGATCAGAATCCCGGCGACGGCGGCGGCGATAACGCCGTTGCCTGATGCGTTCGGCCTCCTCCTTTGCGAGCATTACTGCTTCGCAGAAGTCGGCGACCGCCTGCCACTCCTCCTCGCTCCGGACCATGGCCTCAACCAAGGCCCGGCGCGAGAGGTCTCCGCCGCCGATCGCCCCCACGAGGGCACGGCGATGCTCCGCCCAAGCAGGGCACACCTCGACTGTGTGCTCCACCGTGTCCTCCGGGCGTTCCGCACAGTGGCGACACCCGGGATCACTAATATAACTGAATATGTACATCTAAGAACAAACTCACCCAACCACGGGTTATCGCTGGAAACAGCGTCACTCAAAACTGTAATTGGCACAGGGATTTCATAAGAGAAATACATGTTGACCAAATTGTTCACAGACGATATCTCTTCTCCGTATATCGACAGCAGTGTACATATCTTCCGTTTCCCCGTCTTGTCACTCCACTTGCTTAGGAACATTATTATAATGCATGGTAAAGCTGCTTGGAAGCTGTTTGGAATTATGGATCGCTCCTTTCCAAATATCTATTAATGAAATTAATGCTTCTCTTTCATTTTATTTTAATATTCTCTATAGTTTTTGTTCGTTTTCTTTATTTAAGCATCGCTAATTTCATCTCCAAAACCTAAATTAACAGGGCAAGCTTTATCCAAATAGAGATTACCGATAGCGAACCTTGAAATACTTCTATCGAAAGGTAGTTTTTATATTTTTCGACAACATCTTTGGTTTGTGGTTTTTCTTCGCCGTCCACGGGTTTAGTTTTTTCTTTATTATAGACGATAACTCTTCTCCGTATATCGGCACCAGTATACATATCTTCCGTTTCCCCGTCTTGTCACTCCAGCAGTTTGTAAACAGCACTCAAGGACGTTCGTTTGTCACTGTCACAGTGCTTGATTTTACATCATCATCATCTGATACATTGATAGACAGAATGGTTGGCGTATTGTCTTACCGATATATGTATATCTGTACTGTATGAATTAGATAACGTGTTTACACTAAATGAGGCAGTACTGTTTCTGGTAGAAGCATGTTATTGTTCGTTAGTATTCAAGCATTGTTCTGTACTGCTCGATCAGGGCAACGGCGGTGTCGCAACTGGCATCTGCATGAAAAGTCAATATTAATATAAAAGATGATGTTTGAAATGTATTTTGACTAAATTGTTTACAGACGATGATACTTCTCCGTATATCGGCAACAGTATACATATCTTTCTCTTTCCCGTTCTGTCACTCTGCGTGCATAGGAACATTGTTATAATATCATAAACCTGTTTTGAATTTTGATGAACTCCTTTCCAAATATCTATTGATGAAATCAATGCTTCTCTTGTACTTGCTTTTCATCTTCAAAACCTACATCAATCCGGCAAACTTTGCCCAAATTGAGATTACCCGTAGCGAACCTTGAAATAACGCTGGGTATGATGAACCCAGCTAACAATGGTTCTACTCTGATATTATCTCTAATAGATCCCAGTTTCTCTCGATAGGTTTTTTCCTTATATCTTAGGATAACATCTTTGGTTAGAGGTTTTTCTTCGAAGTACACGGTTTTATTTTTTTCTTAATTCATTTTTACAGTAGTTTTCTCCGGTTAGTTGTACTATATCGCGTTGACTGTTTGTAAACAGCACTCAAGCACGATCGTATGTCACTGTGGCAGTGCTTGATTTCACATCATCATCATCTGATACATTGATAGACAGAAAGGTTGGCGCATTGTTTTACCGATGAATGTATATCTGTTCGGTATCATTACTCGTTTGTAATGATATTTTTTATTTTATTTTATTTCACAGCTATTACATAAGATTTTAATGGTAGAGTGCTTGTAATGAGCGTATTATGTTGTGATACCTAGTAGTTACTACCGTTTAATTTTTGTAAGACAATTTTTATAAGTCATTATATTAAGACAATTTTGGATTTCACAGCATCATCATTTGTTACATTGAAGACAGAATGGTTGGCGTATTATCTTACCGATAGATGTATATCTGTTCGGTAATAATTACTCGTTTGTAATGATAAAGTAGAATTCCAATTAGATAACGTGTTTATTTGTTGGTTATTAAGGTATGCACTAAATGAGGTTGTACTGTTTCTGGTAGAAGCGTGTTATTGTTCGTTAGTCTTTAGGCGTTGTTCTGTACTGCCCGATGGTCTGTGTAGTGGTCAAGGTATGGTTTGGTTATACTACGGATTTTAATGGTAGAGTGCTTGTAATGAGCCTATTATGATGCGATACCTGGTAGTTACTTACGTTTAATTTTTATTAAGACAATTTTGGTTGATTAAAATCTACACACAGCCTTAGACTCTCAGGACATCAATTGCTAGTCGTAGAGCTCACAACATAATATGAAAATTGAAAATTAGGGCTTCTATTCCGCAGGTTTCATTAAACAAAACTCGTGCCTTTTTATTCCTAATGTTCACCAGCGTATGCATACTAAACTGCACACTTTTATTTAAACTTGCATATATGTCAAAACTGGAAGTTTCACCACGCTTCGCTCGCCTTGCGCGCCACGCTTCGCTCGCCTTGCGCGCCATGTTTTGCTCACGTTGTGCATTACGCTTCCTTCGCCTCGCATCATCTCGCTTCGCTCGCCTCGCGATTACGCTTCTCTCGCCTCATTCATCACGCTTTGCTCGCCTTGCGCACAACGCTTCGCACGCCTCGCGCACCATACACAGCTCGCTTGACGCGCTACGTTGCGCTCGCCTCGCGCACTACGCTTCGCTCTCCTCGCGCACCTCGCTTCGGTCATACAAAAGTATACTAGTCCAAGTCTAACTGTCCTCGATTTTTCTGAAATATTATCACTAATATAACTAAATATATACACCTCAGAGTCAGAACATACTCACCCAACCACGGGTTATCGCTGGAAACAGCGTCACAAAAAACAGTAATTGGCACAGGGATTTCATAAAAGAAATATACGTTGACCAAATTGTTCACAGACGATAACTCATCTCCGTATATCGACAGCAGTATACGTATCTTGCGTTTCTTCTTTTCGTCACTCCACTTGCTTAGGAACATTACTATAATGCATGGTAAAGCTGTTTGGAATTTTGGATAGCTCCTTTTCAAATATCTATTAATGAAATCAATGCTTCTCTTGCATTTTCTTTTAATATTCTCTATAGTTTTTGTTCGTTTTCTTTATTGAAGTATCGCTTATTTCATCTCCATAACCTAAATTAACAGGGCAGGCTTTGTCCAAATTGAGATTACCCATAGCGAACCTTGAAATAACGCTAGGTCTGATAAGGGGGCGTCCATAAATTACGTGAGGTGTTTTTTTTTAATTTTCTGCCCCTCCCTCCCCCCCTGGTGAGATGTCGTGAGATTTTATTCAACCCCCTCCCCCATCTCCCAATCTCACGTGAGATTTTTCAAAATGTGAGTTTCTTACGTAAACGTGTTGGATTGTTATTGTAAAAAGAAAAAAACAAATTTGCTTCGTGCTTTTATTTACGACTAGTTATGACTAGTAATCAATGTTGCTGAGAGTTTAATTATAAGTGTAATAAAAATTTAACAATAGAATACTTAAATCGTAACTACTTAGATTAAAAAAGAGTATCTACTCTAATTCAGTCCATGGAGAATCATGCACGGTCTCAAGAGAGACTATTGGAACCAACATGTCCATATGATTTTCAGTAAAATCATCTGATCCTTCAACTTCGTTCTGATCTAGCCACTCTAAGCCATTGGCACTTGCACAAAGTAATTCATTAGCTCGTCTTGTGACAATCCGTGTGGGTCGCACTTTTCGGAACATACGCGCTTGCTTAGCTGGTGCAATGTGGGCTGATCGTTCGATCGATTTTTTTTGTTTCAATCAGAAAAAAAATTGCGTGATATTTGCCGAGACCCCCTCTCTCTCCAACGTAAGATTAGATGAGATTTGACTCGACCCCCTCCCCCCCTTAAACACCTCACGTAATTTATGGACGCCCCCTAAGCCCAGCTAACTGTGATGGAATGGTTCTACTGTGATATTATTCATATTATCTCTGATATAAACCAACTTCTATCGAAGGGTTTTGTTTTTGTATCTTTAGATAACATCTTTGGTTTGTGGT
Source organism: Mythimna albipuncta (assembly GCA_929112965.1). Taxonomy (NCBI): domain Eukaryota; kingdom Metazoa; phylum Arthropoda; class Insecta; order Lepidoptera; family Noctuidae; genus Mythimna; species Mythimna albipuncta. The sequence continues at coordinate 15,746,475 of OV815979.1, read as the reverse complement.
TTTTCTTCGACGTCCAAGGGTTTAGTTTTTTTCTTCATTCATTTTTACTGTTGTTTTTACCGGTTAGTTGTACTATATCGCGTTGATTGTTTGTAAACAGTACTCAAGCACGATCGTATGTCACTGTTGCAGTGCTTGATTTTTCAAAATTCAGGCTTCTATTCCGCAGGTTTCATTAAATAAAACTCGTGGCTTTTTATTTCTAATGTTCACCACAGTGTGTACGTACTAAACTGCATACTTTTATTTAAACTTGCATATATGTCAAAACCGGAAGTTTCACCACGCTTCGCTCGCCTTGCGCATCACGCTTCGTTCTCGACGCTTCGTCCGCCTCGCGTACGACGCTTCGCTTTCCTCACACACCACGCATCTCTCGCCTTCCGCACCACGCTTCGCTCGCCTCGCGCTTTATGTTTCGCTCACTTTGTGCATTACGCTTCCTTCACCTCGCTTATCTCGCTTCGCTCATCCCGCATCTCTCGCTTCGCTCATCTCGCTTCGTTGGCCACTCGCACCACGCTTCTCTCGCCTTGCGCAACACGCTTCTCTTGCCTCGCGCACCACGCTTCTCTCGCCTCGCGCAACACGCTTCTCTCGCCTCGCGCAACACGCTTCTCTCGCCTCGCGCACCACGCTTCTCTCGCCTCGCGCAACACGCTTCTCTCGCCTCGCGCACCACGCTTCTCTCGCCTCGCGCACTACCCTTCTCTCGCCTGATTCATCACGCTTTGCTTGCCTTGCGCACCACGCTTCGCTCTCCTCGCGCACCTCGCTTCGGTCATACAAAAGTATACTATTCCAAGTCTAACTGTCCTCGATTTTTCTGAAGTATTATCACTAAAATAACTGAATACGTACACCTAAGAACATACTCACCCAACCACGGGTTATCGCTGGAAACAGCTTCACTAAAAACAGTAATTGGCTGTTTCTGGTAGAAGCATGTTATTGTTCGTTAGTCTTCAGGCATTGTTCTGTACTGCTCGATCAGGTCAACAGCGGTGTCGCAACTGGCATCTGCATGAAAAGTCAATTTTAATATAAAAGATGATGTTTGAAATGCACTTTGACTAAATTGTTTACAGACGATAATGCTTCTCCGTATATCGGCAACAGTATACGTATCTTGCGTTTCTTCTTTTCGTCACTCCACTTGCTTAGGAACATTATTATAATGCATGGTAAAGCTGTTTGGAATTTTGGATAGCTCCTTTTCAAATATCTATTAATGAAATCAATGCTTCTCTTGCATTTTCTTTTAATATTCTCTATAGTTTTTGTTCGTTTTCTTTATTGAAGTATCGCTTATTTCATCTCCAAAACCTAAATCAACCCGGCAAACTTTGTCCAAATTGAGATTACCCGTAGCGAACCTTTTAAATAACGCTGGTTATGATGAACCCAGCTAACAATGGTTCTACTCTAATATTATCTCTAATATATCCCAGTTTCTCTCGAAAGGTTTTTTCCTTATATCTTAGGATAACATCTTTGGTTAGAGGTTTTTCTTCGAAGTACACGGTTTTATTTTTTTAACTAAAATAAACTACTAAATTAACTGAACACGTACACCTAAGAACATACTCACCCAACCACGGGTTATCGCTGGAAACAGCGTCACAAAAAACAGTAATTGGCACAGGGATTTCATAAAAGAAATACACGTTGACCAAATTGTTCACAGACGATAACTCTTCTCCGTATATCGGCAGCAGTATACATATCTTCCGTTTCCCCGTCTTGTCACTCCACTTGCTTAGGAACATTATTATAATGCATGGTAAAGCTGTTTGGAATTATGGATAGCTCCTTTCCAAAAATCAATTAATGAAATAAATGCTTCTCTTTCATTTTCTTTTAATATTCTCTATAGTTTTTGTTCGTTTTCTTTATAGAAGCATCGCTAATTTCATCTCCAAAACCTAAATTAACAAAGCAAGCTTTATCTAAATAGAGATTACCGATAGCGAACCTTGAAATACTTCTATCGAAAGGTAGTTTTTACATTTTTCGACAACATCTTTGGTTTGTGGTTTTTCTTCGACGTCCACGGGTTTAGTTTTTTCTTAATTATAGACGATAACTCTTCTCCGTATATCGGCACCAGTATACATATCTTCCGTTTCCCCGTCTTGTCACTCCAGCAGTTTGTAAACAGCACTCAAGGACGATCGTTTGTCACTGTCACAGTGCTTGATTCCACAACATCATCATCTGATACATTGATAGACAGAATGGTTGGCGTATTGTCTTACCGATAAATGATCATTACAAACGAGTAATTAAAACCGAACAGATATCTGTTCGGTATTAATTACTCGTTTGTAATGATAAAGTAGAATTCTAATTAGATAACATGTTTAGTCGTTGGTGATTAAGGTATGCACTAAATGAGGCAGTACTGTTTTTGGTTGAAGCATGTTATTGTTCGTTAGTCTTCAGGCATTGTTCTGTAATGCCCGATCAGGTCAACGGCGGTCAGGTCAGGTGAAAAGTCAATTTTAATATAAAAGATGATGTTTGAAATGCACTTTGACTAAATTGTTTACAGACGATAATACTTCTCCGTATATCGGCAACAGTATACATATCTTTCTCTTCCCCGTTCTGTCACTCTACTTGCATAGGAACATTATTATAATATCATAAACCTGTTTTGAATTTTGATGAACTCCTTTCCAAATATCTCTTGATGAAATCAATGCTTCTCTTGTACTTGCTTTTCATATTCTGTATTGTTTTAGTTTGTTGTCTTAAAGCATCGCTAATTTCATCTTCAAAACTTAAATCAAATCAACCCGGCAATTTTTCCCAGTTTCTCTCGAAAGATTTTTTCCTTATATCTTTGGATAACATCTTCGTTTAGAGGTTTTTCTTCGAAGTCCCATGGGTTTAGTTTTTTTCATCAGCCATTTTTGAAGTAGTTTCCACCGGTTAGTTCTATATCGCGTTCATTTTTTATAAACAGCGCTCAAGCACGATCGTCTGTCACTGTTGCAGTGCTTGATTTCACATCATTATCATCATGTGATACATTGATAGACAGAAAGGTTGGCGTATTGTTTTACCGATGTCTGTATATCTGTTCGGTATCATTACTCGTTTGTAATGATAAATTAGATTTTTTTTTTATTTCACAGCTATCACACGCCATCTAGTCCCAAGCTAAGCATAGCTTGTGTTATGAGTACTAGACAACTGATAAACATACTTATATATTTCTAAATACATACATAATATTTATAAATTACACCCAGACAGAAAAAATGATCATGTTCATCACACAAACATTAGTCCTGGGTGGGAATCGAACCCACGACCACTGGCATAGCAGTCAGAGCCACTAACCACTAGACTAACAGGCCTGTCATTGTTGTTTGGCAATTCCAATTGGATAACGTGCTTATTTGTTGGTGATTAAGTTACATGCTAAATGAGGTAGTACTGTTCGCCCCACAAGTGGGTTGCATACAATAGTAGACCGATTGCGGCAAAACCCGCACTGTCGGTCACTGAGAAGATCGTTACATAACTTCCATAATTTTGCATAGTACAGGTTATTGAAATCGGCCGATAGTTGGCAGGATTGGCTCGACTGCCCTTTTTGGCTAGGGTTGCACGTTGGCAAGCTTCCAGGACTTGGGCACTATACCAGTCTTAATTGAAAGGCGATACAAGCGCGTCAATACAAGAGACAACTCGGGCGCACAAGCCTTGAGAACAATCGCTGGTATACAATCTGGTCCACTAGCTTTGTTCACGTCTAGACGATTAACTTGTTTGTTCCTTATGCGAACCTCGGGCATCGAAGTGTCGCAGTGAGGTAGAGTCGGTGGAGTAGCACTGCTAGTGTCAAGACGAGAATTATGGGCGAAGAGAGATGCAAAGATACCTGTTTTCTCTGTCGCCGTATGAGCCAGTGTTCCATCAGGTTTAACCAGCGGCAATGAGGGCCGACAGAAGTTTGCCTCGACCGACTTGGCAAGGGACCAGAATGCTCTACTATCGGATGGCTGTGCAGAGAGCTTTGTGCCAATATGGGTGATACGGTCGAAGCGAGCCTTCTTTTGTACCTTCTTGTAGGACTTAGCAGCAAGGTTGAAGTTTCTCTTCTTTGAGCTCAGATCCGGAGCTTTGCGGTCACGAGCTTCAACCTTGGCAAGAAACGCGGAATGCTTACGCTGTTCAGCTTGAACGCAATCGGCGTTAAATTGTTTACAGACGATAACACTTCTCCGTATATGCCGCGGCAGCTGTATGCATATCTTCCTTTTCCCTGTTCTGTCACTCCACATGCCTAGGATCATTATTTTTATGTTAAATTAAACAAAGGATTTTTTTTTTATATAGAACTTACACTTACTTACTTTTTTGTTTTACTTGGACTTTTAACAATTCAACAATTACAGTTTTTACCGCAAGGAACAATGGCAAGATGGCTTCACGCGAATGAAAGCAGAATATTGATTGAATGAATAATCTATTAAAGTTATTAAATACATGGTAGGGCTGTTTGAAATTTTGGATAACTCTTTTTCAAATGTCTATTAATGAAATCAATGCTTTTCTTGCACTTACTTTTTATATTTTGTACCGTTTTTGTTAGCTTTCTGTATTAAAGCTTCGCTATTTTCATCTCTAAAACCTAAATTAGCACGGCAAGCTTTGTCCAAATTGAGATTACCCGTAGTGAACCTTGAAATAACGCTAGGTATGATGAACCCAGCTAACAATGGTTCTACTCTGATATTATCTCTAATATATCCCAGTTTCTCTCGAAAGGTTTTTTCCTTATATTTTTGGATAACATCTTTGGTTAGAAGATTTTCTTCGACGTCCACGGGTTTAGTTTTTTCTTTAGCCATTTTCGAAGTAGTTACCACCGGTTAGTTAATCTATATCGCGTTCATTGTTTATAAACAACACTCAAGCATGATCGTCGGTCACTGTTGCAATGATTGGTTTCACATCATCATCATCTTTATCATCTGATACATTGATAGACAGAATGGTTGGCGTATTGTCTTACCGATATATGTATATCTGTTCGGTATCATTACTCGTTTATAATGCTAAAGTAGAATTTCAATTAGATAACGTCCTTAGCTGTTGGTGATTAAGGTACGCACTAAATGAGGTTGTACTGTTTCTGGTAGTAGCATGTTATTGTTCGTAAGTTTTGAAGCATTGTCGCAACTGGCATCTGCATGAAATCTGTTGATGAATGATGATGGATTCATATATATGTATAGAATCTGTGTACGGGTTCTAGGAACCACGAGGTAAGAAAATTGAGCGTAATTTATCTCATAAGCTGGTTCATTTTGTTTGGCTGCGCGACAGCAAAGACCTTGTTTTTGCTATTCTGAAAAAAGTTGATGTATTTTCATGGAAACGGAACCATTTTTCCACCGGGCTTTTGAATGAGTTCTAAAAAATGATGCAAATTAAAAAAATAATTAAAAATCTAGAACTTGAATCTTTCATGTTTAAGCCAATACCAAAGCTTTTGTATTTTCTAACCAAACTAGCTACTACCAGTCTCCTTAGAAATTTTGGACTCCCATTTTACTCCCTTAAAAGTTGAATTTCCAAAAATCCCTTCTTAGTGCTTGCTTACGTCATAAAAGGAAGCCTTGTGCAAGATTTTACACCCCTAGTTTCAATAGATAGACATATTAGTCAACTGTTATTCTTTTTTAAATAAATAAGACTATATCTTGTTTCGTTTGGGAAAATTAACTTAAGTCAGTGCGTTGCTCTGTGATCAAAGATTTTTATTGTCAAGTCAAGTCAAAGTCAAAAGGTTTTAATTCAAATAGGCCTACATGGGTACATGGAGAAGAACCGGCAAGAAACTCCATGGTTACTCTTTTTAAAAAAAATAGTACTTACAATATTTCCATATAACATTATTAAAAGGTATTATTTAAGAACAGTGTAAACCGGTCTATATTGTACTCAAAAGCACAATAAAAATAATCATTTAAAAAAAGTGCGTCAAAATATGAAGTAATCTAAGATTTCGTGGAGTCTACAGTGTAAATGGAAGAATTACATTATAAAAAGAGGCTATATAAAAAAGGTATAAAAAATAATAATAATTACAACTATCAGTAAATGAGACGTCAACAACCAAAAAAAGAGTTCCCGAATCAAAATAAAATCTCTAACAAAATTGTTAGTGTCAAAATATAATATACGGTCACTATGACGGCATGACAAAATGTGCATCAAGTTATTTAGGCTACAAATGTAATTGTTATCAAGTTCACATAAACTGTTAGAATAGGGCAATGCACACAAAATTAATTTTCCTAATTTCAATTTCAGCAGGGTTTCAATACCATTAACTAAGTCCCTTTTAGTTAAACTAAGACTATTTCCAATCAAAAGTACCACTGTGGTCTGCTCATTCATTTGTGTATTTTTTTTTTAATGAACAAGCTCGTTAAAATGCAGGTTATGGTAACAATGACTCATAATGGTATGATTGCAACGGTTATTTAACAAAGACCCAAAACCTGTCCCTAATCTATCTGAATATACCAAAATGATACTTTGACAAGGGTTTATTGATTCTGGATTATTATTATGTACAACATTGGAAGGCATAGGAATTTCATACTGAGACATGGGAGGTCGCGGAGCGAGAGCACAACTACAGGTGATATTGTTAGTCAATGACTCGTAACTCTCTGCGTTGAACTTCACCAAGTCCACCAACTCACAAGCCTCCTGCTTGCGCTCACTCAACATTTGTTGGCAAGACTCATATTTACAAAATATTTCCTTTATAGTATTTTCCCTACTCAATAATTTCCTTTGAAGGTTCTGCATATCAATATCAAACAAGATTTTGCTTTTTTCCAAATTATAATAAGCGTAATAACTTACATAAGCAATTAAATGAATGTATCATTTAATTGCTTATGTAAGTTATTACGCTGCTTTCTATGATTTATATTACATTTATAAACATTCTGTGTCTTTAAGAGTTTCTTGTACTTTTTAATGTTTTTGATTATTTTAATATACTTCTTAATTTTATTATGACTACTTAGAATTGGACCTTTAGTTATGGTATCATCCCTGGTTACGTTTATGATAACAGTAGGTTTTTCACACTCCAGTCCAGCTACACTGCCCACCAGCTTGTCGAAGAGGTTATTGGTGTTGGTAACGTGTTCACTAGCTTTCAAAGTATCTACATCAGAAATTGTGGTGCGAGCCTTGTATAATTCCGCTTCAAGGCCTGATATACGACTCAGTGCCTGGTCATGAGTGTCTCTGCATTCCTGAAACTCGGACACAAGTTGACGGAGATGGTCATGCTGCTCAAGTATGTCCATATGCTGGGTGTGCAGCTCTACAAGCTGTCTCTTGAGTTGAGTGTTTTTGTCTATTAACTTCCCAACTTCCACCTCGCTCTCCTTTCTTTCCCGCAGCAGGTCATTGCAAGTCTTTCTTGAAACCTCTAGCTCCTTCAGTGCTGCACTCAGTTTTACTTGCATGTCACGAACTGTAGCTCCACGGGTCATCTATTATAAACTTCCCCGAGTGGCTCCTGGAATGTTACAATAAATGGCTAAGTATTTGACGAGATGCTTATTGAGTAAAGAACTTGAGATAGTTAGAGGCAGACAAATAGTTTAAAAGAAATAAAGAAACATAAAAGAAGATTGAAATTTAGAATTTATAATATTAACTAGTTGTGTAGGTATAAGAAAAAAATAAAAAAAATAAGGAGATAATACAAAGGGAAAAAAAAACTACCTATTTATTGATTGATTAATTTGATAGACTATTATTGCTAAGCCAATATTGTTAGATTTGCTATCTAAATAGTGCTAAGAATGCTGAATTATAAAATTAATTAGAGGTAATATTAATTTGATAATGGAGACAGTTATTAATCTAGGAAATTAAGGTAAAGCAGATTAAAAATACTAAAATAATGTGGAGTAAGTAATGTAGTGTATGTTTTGTCTGGGGCTTATGTTCTAGTCGTCGATTTTACTTTCACAGTTTGTCAAGTAAAAGGAGACATAAACGGTGCCAATGTGCTCTGGACGTAGCTCAGAACCCCGAGCAGAGTTAACAGGTGTTGAATAGTGTGTAAATATAATTTTAATAAGCTATAAAATAAAACAAAGTACTCCCCGGGTTTGATGAATTCAAATCTGCAATCCAAGCAATTCAAATTTTGACAGCCGGTCGACGAATATATATTTATTGATGATATATCACGACCAAACACGGTACAAACACTGTGTGTCGCACTTTACACTAAGATTTTAAAATTTATAATAGAATTTACACAAAATATACTTAATTAATTAATTTTTAAAGATAATTTGTCTAAGTGGTCGTTTTTTCACGACTAGGGTTGCCAGAGCAAAAAAAAAAAGCTACACAAGTTACTATTGTTAAAACTAGACAAGTTACTTTATCAGAAATTAATGGCCAGAACACATACCTGTAAACAAAGAAACGACATTCAAAGATTACGATTACAATCCCTTATTTATTTAAAATATATCATGTTTTTTGACACAGTTATGTATTTTGTATCCATCAAAAGTTTACCATAAAAATGGCATAAACAACTACTATACCAATGGATCGTCATACATAATTCTTTACGTATATATAGATAAAGTTTTTTTTTTTTTTTTTTTTTTCGATGGGAAAAATCATGCATTGACATCCCCCGCCCTTGGGCGGGGCGGGAGATAGTGTCAGACTCTTACTGACTAAAAAACCCATCCCGTTCCTTCTAGCCTTCGTACCGGGGCTCGAGCGCCCTTTCGGATAACCCTGGCCCCAGTAGGCTTCGACCCGGCTGGGCCCCTGCTGTTGCTGACAACTCCTTGAGGCGCGCGGGAACAGTGCGCGCCGTCGACGACTTGGGCTTGGTCCGGACGGTTACCGGTAAAGTCAACAGTTAAACTAATTCGTATGCAACCGTCTTGGTGTATGAAACGAAAAACAGCCATTGTTATGTGTGAGAACTTGTTAGACACGCTCCATATAAAAGACATAAACGCGCTCGCATCTCTGAAATCATTATAACAATCAAAAACTATGATAATACTAATACAGACAGCTTGTCACTTTGAATGTTACGAATAATTGTTTAGTTTTCTGAATAGATTATTGATTTTATTATTTGTATGTATTTGTTTTTTTATTATTTTTTTTTGTATGAGATCGCCCTGTGCGATAAGACCGCCCATTGTGCACTTATTCTTTTAAATGTTTGTCCTGTATATACTCGAGTATAAAATACATAAAACGCTCCTATTGTCACTTAATTAATTATTGTTTCTTTATTAAATAAACGTATATATAAATACTTTTAAATATTTCAATAAAAAAAAAATATTAAAAGTTTAAAAAATATTATTAGACATTTATTGTAATTATCCCAATTATCTAATAATCTAAACATGGTCACATCAATTTATACTCTTATGTAGTCAATGTTAAACAAGTTGAATTATGTAGTCACCCATTTTACACCTCCATATCATCTCATATCAGATCTGATCTTTGGTTGGTTTGCTTTTTGAGATAAACGATTTAAGGTAAACAACTTTCGATAAATTTGCTTTTTGAAAATGGATTATAACGTAATACTTCCTTCTCCTAGAAAGTAGACCTGAATCCCACTAGTGGGAACATCAAAAGGCTGATTATGATGAGTAGGTAATGTTATGCTATGCTAAATACACCGCATGCTGTTCGGTTTTTATAATACTGAAACAATAAATAATCTAGCGATGGACAAAAACCGATCAAGGGCAAGTCGTACTTTCGTACTAATGTTCTGTATATTATTTTCTGACGTGGCATAAGTTTTTAGGGGCTCTTTGTGCATGGTTTTAAGTTCTTGCTTTGCTTAAGAAGCTGGCAGAACACCAGACTATAATACCTCACCAATAAGTCTCTACATACTTGCGCAGACTATAGGCCGAAGAAAAAACGAAAAGAAAAATCGTCCTCTTCATACAAACTGTCCAATCAAGTTTATAATTTTGTATGGAAAGGCCAATTTTCTTCACCGTTCCTAAAAAAAAAAATGATAAATGATCTTTATTTTGCAAGTAGGTTTTATAAAAACACTTTTACACGTCAATTAAAGCTAGATGAGGTTGTCCAGTTTAGTCTACTGAGCAAGCTCTTAAAGTTTGTGGAAACCTGTCCTTTACAGGTATGTTTAGCTGTATAGCGTCCGGTTATATAAAAAGCACATAATGCATGTATCGGTGAAGCAAGATAATCGAACCGGGAGAATGTTTTAATTAGGTTAACGATTGGGAGCGGGGACGAGCCTCGTGACGTCATCCGCTAATGAACGGCGGCTCCACCAGATAATGTGTAACCATAGAGACTTTACTGCATACAATCGGTGGAGGCGCTCTCACACAAGTGAAGGTTTTGTTTGCACGGATTTTAGCAAGGATAAGGAGGAAACTGGCTTATGAAATAGAAAGAAAGAAAATGAAAGAAATAATGAAAACGAAAGATAAAGAAAAAATGGGAACAAAAAAGAACATTATTAAAACAACACCTAATAAATTATAAAGTACACAGAACAATGCCATCATAACCCTTTGACTTTGCTGTAGTCGGGTATAAAGAGCCTCAGCTCAGCATAATGCAAAATGGTAACACAGGACCCAAGAAAAGAGGCACCAAATGGTTTCGTAGTTTATTAGGTTGGAAATCAAATGCAGCTATTGGTCTTCCACGGTTCCGTAGTGCCCTCGTTTCTGCTGGGTAATATGTGTGAGTCTGGTTGTTTTGGCACTAACTGCTCAAACACGTGAAACACGTTACGACGACGTAACGTGCCACGTTGAACGACGTCGTATTGACGGTGGCGCATTTGTAGAATTGCCGCAGTTAATTTCGAGAAATGGACCACACTAGACGTGTGGAGAACACGTCTAGTGTGGTCCATTTCTCCTGCTAATATTAAGAAGACGGATAAAGAAGAAACAGATACAAAGAAACTGGACGTCGCCGTAACGTGGTTATGTGTTTGAGCCCTAACCTAGCGAGGATCCTTTTCCGCATTAAGGCCCGGCCACACGGTGCGGTGCGGCTCGGCTCCGGCGCGGCGCCTGATTGATGAATCAGCGGGCACACGAGTGACGCCACCCCGCTCGTACGGCCCGCCGATTCGTCGCTCAGGCGCCGCGCCGGAGCCGCACCGCACCGTGTGGCCTGGCCCTTACGTACTATCCGTTATACCAACTATAACGTCATAATAGGTATATTTTATGTTGTCTTAACTCATCGAATGCCGTAATTAGAGACACAGTAGAAAGGCAATTGCTTATGTCGAGCTGTGTAACTTAAGACATTCAAAAGGTTAATTATGATTGGATGTTAATTATAATATTTGTTACTTTGTAATTTTAATTGTTATATGTATTTTATTATTTATTTATTGTGCACCACAGTGTTGTCTCTTATAATCCAAAGGTTGACTGGTAGAGAATGCCTTGTTACATTACGTCCGCTGTCCTATGTACCACTGCTGTACATGAAGTTTAAATAAATAAGGTAAGGTAAGGCTTCTAGGTAAGCGCACTCCATCGTTGACCACATCGTCATTTTCCATCAGGTGAGATAGTGGTCAAGCGCGAGCCTTTAAACAATAAAGAAAAGCCGCTGACAGGAGTAGTTTCCTATGTGTGAGTGTTTGGAACAAAATTGTATGCAGTAAAGTCTCTGTATACTAAACATTCTGTGCCCCAGGCGGGTACCGTTCCCTATCGATACGCATTTCGATTCAATCGATGTTAAAGATTATCGATAAACGTTGATTTATTTTGACTGAGTTTTTTGTTATTTATCGATTGTGGATCGTTATTTCGCCTGTGTAGCTGTGAGTATGTTCATAAATTATATGTGAATGGCGCAGTAGCGGAATGTGATAATGGTTTTCGGTTTGATTCCCTGAAAAAAATTAATACTTAATAATTTAGCGCATATTACTAAAAAAGTTCTGAGTATACATGTAGATGGATGGAGAGGGAGAGGAAGGCCGAAAAAAAGATGGATGGATTGTGTGAGAAGTGATATGAAAGAAAAGGGAGTTAGTGATAGTTTGACGGGTGACAGGACAGAATGGAAGAAGAAAACGTGTTGCGCCGACCCCAAGTAATATGGGATAAGGGCAGGAAGAAGAAGAAGACTTAATAATTTTGCCTTAAAGGCTAAATACACAATTTGTTGGTGCTTGTGTTTGTAAAATGACAGCGCAACATAGCAAAGCCGAAACGAAGGGTTCCGTACTAGCAAAAAACGCTGAAAAAATAACATTTCTTGCTTGGGAGGAGCCCCACTTAAATGTTTACGTTATTCTGTTTAGTATTTGTTTGTTATGACCAGTGATCAGAATAGGTAGGGCTATTTAGGTTCGTTGACCGCAAACATTGATGTTAATATGGATATTCCAAGGAATTCCGGCTGATACTACGGGATTTAATTGAATTTTATTATTTTTGTCCAAATGTATATAAAAAAAAAATGTAAGCGAATAAGCTCATGATATGCGACGTTGTAAATTTTACGTCAACAGCACGTTATAAAACTTTTTGTCAAGCGCGCGATGTTGCCGCTTTGTTGTTACGCGTACAAGATACCGGTACGGATCTTGAGCGTATTATACTCTTTAGTCCCGTAATTCTTATATTTACCCATCAGAAAGGAAGTGTAATTTTTCATTAGTCTTGAAGGCAAGAATAGTTTTTTTATAACTTTACTAAGTGCTTTAAAACTATGCGTGCAATTTAGCTTCACTTTTCTTGGACTGACCGACATTTGACTATTCAAAAGTGCCTGCAAATGGTCTATTTGAAATAAATGCTTTGATTTTGATCATCATCTGTGAAAATTTCAACTACTAGCTATCACGGTTCATGAGATGCAGTCTTGTGACAGATGGACAGTGGCGTCTTATTAATAGGCTCCCGTCTTTGCCCTTTGGTTACGGAATCTCAAAAAGAAAAGAATGATTATAAATTATATGTTTGTCACGCAGAAAATCCATCTATACATATAAATAAAATTGGAGTGTCTCTTTGTAATATTGAAATAACTGCTTTTTACTACATGCATATGAATATATATACGGTACATACAGCGAAATAACATTTTTACAATTTTTGTCTGTCTGTCTCTCTGTTTGTCCGGGCTATTCTTTGAAATGGCTGGACCGATTTTGACAGGATTTTTTTTGGCAGGTAGCTAATGTAATAAGGAGTAACCATAGGCTACTTTTATTTTAGAAAAAAATTAATTCAATATCACGTAGTTCACGCGAACGAAGTCGCGGGCACAGCTGGTATTATAATAACATTCAAAGTTAGTAATTACAATCCCTTATTTAAACTTAATAATACTTAAATATTTCAAGTTTTCTGACAACAAATATGTATTTTGTATCCGTCAGAAGTTTACCATATAAATGGTACAGATAACCAACTCTACTAATGGACCTTCGTACATTATGTTCTTTACATGTATTCGCATTATACTGGATATTATTTACGGTTCCTGCTGTAATATTGTGATGCTCCCCACTTAAATTATATTTACTAGCTACTTAAAAACAGATGTTACCAAAACTTGCTTCATAGGGTTGCCAACCGTAATGTATGATGCCTGCTTTACTTTTTTTTAAAATATTTTTTCAATAAAAACAAAGTTTATAAATAAAAATAAAGCTGCTCTATTTTCAATCTTTATTATGGTGCGTAAAATGATATACTAATATGAATAACTAGCTTTTGCCCGCGGCTTCGCCCATGTACATAAAATATAGATAGCTTATGTCACTCAGGAAAATGTTAGTAATCGGACTAGTACTTTCAGAGATTACCTCCTACAAACAAAAAAACTTCGTAACCTCTATATTAGATTAGTGTAGATTACGAGTTGAAAAATTAATCCGTTTTCTTTAAAATCAAAACAAAGTTGAATTGGAAATGATTTGCTTGTTTATTTAAACTGAAATTAGAAGTATAAAGAGCTTTCAAAAGTATAAGGATAATGTTAATGTGTGTTAGAATGAAAATAAATATGTCTTCAAGAATTTATTTATTTATTTATTCTTCATGCACACAAGAGTTCTTCTCTTAAAGACACACATTTTTCTTATTACTTTTTTTGTACTAAAAAGATGTGATACGTTATTTTTCTCAGAAAACAGTCGGCAACCTTACTGCGGTATAAAATAATTTTAGACTGGCTATGAATGTCTCCAGAATATATTTATACGACTCAAATATTTTGGATCTGGGCAACATTTCGCTTGGAATACTACCTACATATAAATAAAATTGGAGTGTCTATTTCAAATATTGAAATAACTGCTTTTTACTACATGCATATGAATATATATGTGGGATTGGCTTCAAACAACGTGACGTGAATACAATACTTTTATTTTCATAAATAAACTACATAACTTCTTAGACACATCAATCTCTTTCAGTTCCTTTCTTTTGACAGCTCACTTCAATCCATAAACATAGGTAACAAAAATAAAACATCTTATTAGGAATTACATTAATCCACATATATATGGTACATACACCAAAATAACATTTTTTACAATTTTTGTCTGTCTGTCTGTTTGTCCTGGGTAATCTTTGAAATGGCTGGACTGATTTTGACAGGACTTTTTTTGAGAACGAAGTCGCGGGCAAAGCTAGTATGTCATAAAATTATAACCGCGTGCGATAGCTACATCTTTTTTGAATTAGTGACCTTGACAATTCAAAAGTGCTTTAGACTTTATGTATTTAATTATATTTGTTTGTTTTATCTTCGTTTTATTGCGGCTTTGTAATTTCGGCTTTTTTTTCAAGGTGGGAAATCATCCAACCACTTCTCCCGCTCTGTCTTCTCAGAATTTAACTGACTAAAACCACACTTATGTTCTTTCTTTGCTTTAACGTAAAGCCCCAGGACTCTGGATTCTCCTTTCGGTAATCAACCCCTAGCAGGCTTCAGCCGTGCTAAGATCATGCTGTACTCATTTTTGGGTACTGTTAGAATGTAATAGTCTAAGCAGACGGACCGCATTTCAAGTGCAATCCAACCGCAAATTGCAGTTTAAGTGCAGTTTGAATGCAGTTGACACGACTGCAATAGTACTGCAAACACGACTGCAATATAACTGCAAAACAAACGTGCAGTCTGATTGCAGTCGTGTGAACTGCACACCGACTGCATCGGAACTGCACCATACCTACCCGCCCGCACGCTCCGCCCTCCCTGGGTTGTTTTGCAGTCGTGTCAACTGCATTCAAACTGCACTTAAACTGCAATTTGCGGTTCGATTGCGGTTGATATGTGGTCCGTCTGGTAAGACCCTAAGATGTGGAGAACTAGGATGCCCTAAATAAAAATTATGTGAAAAGCACTGGTTGTACCGGGAGTTGCATTTTGTAAGTCAATGAAGTAACGGGTTTAACAGCAAGTATAAGTAAAAGTATGTCTCTATACCTTTTATTTTACCTTTCCAGTACTTTAGTGCCAAGAAAATAATTAATGTTTTTATCACCGGCAACATTTACTACCTAATCTAACTGTAGTTAATGCCTAACATAACTTAATTGCATTAACCATTAAAGAGTATAGGAACTCTTTGAGGATCTCATGGCTAAAATAATGACGACTACATAAAATCATTGTGCAAGAAATTCCATGAAAATTGTTTTCAAACAGGTTATTTATACATCTATCTATACATATAAATAAAATTGGAGTGTCTGTTTGTAATATTGAAATAACTGCTTTTTACATGCATGCATATGAATATATATACGGTACATACACCAAAATAACATTTTTTTAAATTTTTGTCTGTCTGTCTGTTTGTCCGTTGTTCAAAATTCTGTAGTCCACGCGAACGAAGTCGCGGGCACAGCTAGTGTATTATAAATACGAGTATCTTTGTTACATGTTTCTCACACGGGTCGATCTTCAAAGTAAAGCAAAAATTGCCAAAGTTAGTCTGTGGATGAGTGATCATCTTAAAATACCAAGATTCTTTCGTGCCTCGGAAAGCGCGCAGATTTTTGACAATCGTTATCGGATATTAATTTATTTATTTAAACTTCATGTACAATAGTGGTACATAGGCGGACTTAATGCCACAAGGCATTCTCTACCAGTCAACCTTTGGGTTAAAAAAGACAACACTGTGGTAGGTTTGCACAATAAACAAATACATAAGAAATAGTTCAAATGGAAAAATATAAAATAAGTTATTTATAATAATAAAATACATATATATGCTAAAATAATAAACTAATAAATACTATGAAAAATATCAAATCATAATAAAACATAATCATTTGGATATATAATCAAAAGCACAATTTAGCACGTAAGATTTATTTTTATTTTACATTTTTTGACGTTAAAAAATGATTGACATAAACATTTACTTTTTTAATTATTTATATATTACATTTTAGTCAATTGTATTATATATTTCTTTGGACTGTTCCTTTTTTCTGCGGCTTACATAAATGTCCTGTCCTTCATCATTCATCATCAGCCCTTTTAATGTTCCCACTACTGGGACTCAGGCCTCCTCTCTACGAGAGGTAATGGGCCGTAATCCACCACGCGGGCCCAGTGCGGGTTGGTGAATTTAACATGTCTTTGAATGTTTTAGTTCTAGGACTTGCCGGTTTCCTCTCGATGTTTTTCTTCACCGTTTTTGAGAGCAGTGGTGATGAAATAAATTACACAAAGTAATGCACTTGGCAGGGTTTGAACTCGCGACCTACAACTCGTAAGTCGGAGCCATTACCACTCTGCCACCACTGCTCTGTCCAACCAATGTCTTGTTCTTATACTCGTATATTCGTCAAGTCGTTAAGCTCTTTAGTACTCCTGAGTTAAGCTTTACAGAAACTGACAAATGCTTGCACTAACTGGTCGGCCGCACAAATCTTAAAATTAATTTTTTTTACACCAATAGAAAGCTGCTTTATAGGAATAAAGCAGCTTTCTATTGATGAAAAAAAATTGACAGGTGTGAAAAGAGGTGAGAAAAAAGAGTGACAGGCTATATTTCATGTGTGCGGTTACCAAGGGGTATCAGGCCATATTCCTACAACCCTTTATGCAATGAGTTCAATAGGCAGTCAGGCAATGTAATTTGGTCCTATTGTTAGAAAAAAAAGACAGTCTAAGGCAGGAATTGGCTGATAAATGGCGCTAGGCTGACACCCTATCACTTTGTGTGTTAATATCGTCATAAGAGGGTCGTGGGCGTACAATAGTGTATTTCTACACTTCGTTTTAAGGAATCGGCACGACAATTTTATTTTCAAACAGCTTTTTTTATTTATCTACACACATAAAATAAAATACAAGAAGGAGACAGATAAAAATCTATGTACCTATAAAGGTGATGCTTGTTTCTATAGAAATCTTTTCCAGCCTACATGCTAAAGGAGAGTTGCGAAAAACTGGCCAAGTGCGATTTGGACTCGCGCACGAAGGGTTCCTTACGAAAATTCGGCAAAAAATCGCGTTTGCTGTATGGGAGCCCCCCTTAAATATACATATTTTATTTATTTTTAGTATTTGTTGTCAAACTGAAAAATCGGATAGGGTGAGCAAAACAAGATTTGTTTAGGATTTTTTTTTATGGTGTGGAAAACCATCCAATGACAACCCCCGCTCTTGGGTGGAGCAGAAGATAGTGTCAGACTCTTACTGACTAAAAAACCCACCCCGTTCCTTCAAGCCTTCATATCGGGGCTCGAGTTCCCTTTCGGATAACCCTGGCCTGGCCTCCTGGCTGGCTTTGCGCAGCCAGGAGGCCAGGAAAAAATCGGCTTCTCTATACAAACTGTCCAATCAAGTTTTTAATTTTGTATGGTGAGGTTGTTTTTTTTTTGTTTCCTGAAAAAAGTCCTTTGGAAGGTTGTACAGTTTCTTCTACTGAGCAAGCCCTTAAAGTTTGTGGAAGGTATACCTAAAATAAAACGGGTTTATATAAGTTTTTATATAATATTTATTTCACCAAGTAGTTTTAAATGAAAATAGACATTACTTGTATTTATTATATAAATTATTTATTATATTTACTATATATATAAGACATATTATTGAGGATTTTCGAAATAAACCACAAATTGTTTCTCTGAAAACAGAGTTTTGTTTTATTCAACACGCTTTTACAGCATAACAATTATTGTTTAAGTAAAATTACACTTTTATCTCACCTGAAAACAAAGAAACGACATTTAAAGTTCACTAATATCGCCTCCTCAATTATATCCCTTTATTTATCTCTCTACAAGTTTTTATAACCATAAAATGCACAAAATAATCTAAACATCATCTGCCATTGAATCATACGTCACCCCGTATTCACAGATTAAAAATTAAATGAATGAAATTTCATTTCCAAGGAGGTCATTTCATTACATATATATATATATATATATATTAATTTATTTTTATTTATTTATGACAAAAATTCAATCTGAATCTAGCGCTACTATACCGCTCATCTCGTCATAACTGCGATATTCGTAGTCTTCGTCATCACTGCTGCTCTCCCAAATAAAACATGGATTAATGTAGGTATTTAATATTTAATATCGGCAACTGCTGATTAAAATAGAAACAGGCTTTCTGTTATTTGTGTTTATAAGAAACTAGCTTTTACCCGCGGCTTCGCCCGCGTGAAGAAATAAGCCTATGTCCGTCTCCAGGGTCCCAACTATCTCTGTACCAAAATTCATCAAAATCGGTTTTGCCATTTAGGCGTGAAGACGTAAAAAAAAACTCACTTTCGCTTTTATAATATTAGTAAGGATCTAAAGTTATCATCGTTTTCGAAAATCTCACGTTCACGAATATACATGTTCAATTCTTTTGACGTGGTTTATTTCTTTTTGTCTTCGCGATTTCTTCCAAGTGATATTTTTTATTTCACTCTCCAGTTACCTAATATTTTTGTCTGCCACGCTACCCTTAATGCTAAGGTCACAAATGTAGGGTGGCAGCCTTAAAACTTCAAATCCATTTGAATTGAAAATGTTTTCAATAATGTAATCTTTTGGCGGTTTGTGCCTTTTTATGATTTGGTATAATTCTGCTTTTGTATAGCATTCATCATATTATGCAATAATTTTTTCTTTTCTCCACTGATGTAAATGAGCTTTTTTTGTAAACCGTACTTTTCACTCATAGTTTCACAGATCAAGATTATTGGCTTTCCTTTTCCTATGGGGAACGCATAGTGAGTAGGTATAACTTACCATAGAAGCCCGGCAGGGTCGAAACCTATGGGAGTCAAGGGTCTGCTTCTGAAAGGAAGGCTCGGCCTTGGTATGAAAGGCTACGAAGAAACGGGGTGGGTTTTTTAGTTAGTAAAAGCCTGACACTATATCCCGCTCCGCCCAAGGGCGGGGGATTTCATTTGGATGATTTTCACCCACCAAAAGAGGTATATCTTTTCAAACTACGTAAGTATAATATTTTTATATTCTACAACTATCACACTACGCCATCTAGTCTCAAGCTAAGCAGAGCTTGTGATGAGTACTAGACAACTAATAAACATACTTACTTATATATTTCTAAATAAATTTACACCCAGATACATAACAAATGATTTTGTTCATCACACAAAGATTTGTCCTGGATGGGAATCGAACCCACGACCTCCGGCATAGCAGTCAGGGTCACTAACCACTGGACCAACAGGCCTGTTTATGATAATATGCTCATCATTTTTCCTACAATGATTGAGGTTGTAGAATTGTCAGCACACCGTAACCAATTATTTGAACATGTTATGGTCAAATTATGACTTATGAGCACTCCGTATAAAATGCGCGCCGTACTTTTTGCATTCCAAATGCATAACCTCCCTGCCATCACAATCTATGGGAAAGTTATTCCTGGAATGAACGATAAGGGAGCGCTTCCTTCGATATTGCCGTCTCGCTCTAACGTTGCGGTAGACGTGTGTGCGAAAGAGACGGCACTGTTTAAGGAATGTCACACAGCATTTTATTATTATTCATCGAAAGTATAATCAAGAGAATACGGTTATAAAATTATATTTTGTATCAATCTTTTGATTTTGTTTACACGTTATGGTAGTTTGACAGGTTTTGAGGAATCTTTGGTTCATATCAAAGACAATCAACATCTAGTTAGAGTGATAGGAGGGATCGTGTGATCAAGGAAGCTATGTCCTTCTTTGTGCTAATAATTTTGATTAGCATAGCATATTCGGCCTTTTAATGATCCCACTGCTGGGACTCAGACCTCTCTAGGAGTGGGAATGGGCCGTAATCCACCACGCGGGCCCATTGCGGGTTAGTGAATGTCACATGTCTTTGAATTTTTGGATCTAGCACAGGCCGGTTGCCTCTCGATGTTTTCGTTCACCGTTTTGAGAGCAGTGGCGATTAAATAAATTACACAAAGTAATGCTCCTGGCTGGGTTTGTAACCGCGACTTAATTTTGATTGATTTTTTTTTATGCTTTTGGGCCTTTTTTCTTTTTTTTTTATCAAGTTATTATTAGGTACCAAAAGTGTGACGGCGGCCTATTTCTTCCGCTATGTCACGTAAATGAAAAATCACTAAAATATTATTACACAATTTCAAGTTCTTGAATAGTATGTATTTTACGAAAGAACGGGGTCCTTGTACGTTCTTTCAGCGGCTTCGCCCGTGTCAATTAAGAAATTATCTGAAGGAAACATACTACCCTACTCTACCCTACCCTATCCTACTCTACCCTACCCTATCCTACTCTACCCTACTTTACACTACTGTACCCTACTATAACCTACTCTACCCTACTATAACCTACTCTACCCTACTATAACCTACTCTACCCTACTATAACCTACTCTACCCTACTATAACCTACTCTACCCTACTATAACCTACTCTACCCTACTATAACCTACTCTACCCTACCAAACTTCACATAAACCATCTACTAAATAGTCCGAACAAAGCCTAAACATTTGGTTCGGATAGGTGAGCCCGTTCTTGAGTTATATGATTACAACGAAAAGTGATATGCTTTTCCAGGATATGTGCCAGTGTCCATGGAGTTTCTTGTACGTTCTTCTCCATAGAGACCTACTCTTTGGAACGTGCAATTTAGCTTCACTTTTCTTGGACTGACCGACATTTGACTATTCAAAAGTGCCTGTAACTGGTCTATTTGAAATAAACGTTTCTGATTTTCTGATTTATGGTCTACCCTTGTGCCTAATTTCATCGAAATTTATTCAGCCGTTCGGGTGTGAAGTAATAACAAATATACAAATGTATTTACACACGCCATATTTCCGTCTTAACAATATTAATTTCATTTAAAAAGTAAATTGTGGAAGTCTATTAAAATTCAATTCTCGGTTATTTCAGGCCTATCCGGTTGACCAAAGTTAGCCTTATCCGGTATGTAATCCCGTTTCCGCTACCTTGCTCACCTGACTGCGCTCGTCTGTTCGTGTAATCTTATTGGTGCACCGTACGGAAATACTGTGGCGTTATCTGGCGTCGGTAGCGCCTAATTGTTTTTTTTTATGTATGGAAATATAACGGTAAAATATAGGAACCAAGATTTATTATGGCTTTAGAACGATTTTAGAGCTCTTAGAAAATGTTTAAGTTTTTGATAAAAAATACATTTGTTTTACAATCTGACCACACAAGGAATTATCATTAAGATGATGTTGATGAATGATATAAATTACTATAATAATATATGCCAATTCTATTTGGAGCGTGTAGCGATGTGATTTTTACTGACTAAACCACACCTATGTTCCTTCGTGGACCTTTAGGGTTCAGGACAACGGGTTTCCCTTTCTAAAGTAAACCCATGGTCCCTAAGGCTTTGCTACATCTCTGAGGTGCGCGTGGAACACTACACGCCAGCGACGACTCGAACTCGATCCGAACGGTTACCGGACAGCCGGAATTTCGCGATAGTTTGCGGTAAGCTAATATGGCAGACAAATTAATACAGAGATATCTGAACAAAGAACGTGTCGAACCTTAATCTAGCTCGTATTGTATAAAGGCTAAAAAAATTGCTTCGTTTCATTGACCCATGTATTTTTTATCAATATTTAAAGTACTATCTCATAAGAAATTTTGAAATCTTAATTACAGAGAAACAGCGCGTTCAATAATATTATTATCTAGCGGACCCCTTGGGCGAGTGATTCTGGCTAACCCGATAACTGCATTTACACAAAAACAAGCAAAAAAACCTAGCATTAAAGTGCTCATTATGTATTTATTATCTAATAGCATATCTCGTTAAATGGGAAGTTTGTTGAAAAAATAAACAGTTATATATATAATGTTACGTAAGTTGTTTTTATTTAAATCGTCGGTTAACAAATTACGGACTTCGTGTGGGATGACCACGGCTTGGGATGACGGCTATTATGTTAGTTGGCGGCTTCAAATGCGGCGCTTTCGCAGCCAAGACGGAAATTTTCTGTTGCTGTTTGTAAATAGGGGTTATCTTTGAGTCAGCTGATCGGATATTGGTAAGGGTTGTATTTTAATGATCTATCAAATGGTTTCTAAAAATACACTGAAATCAAGCCGGAACTAGAGTTAAATTAAAAGTTATAAAAATATTGTAATTAAACTACGCATGGTTTCATACTGTCATTAAAATAACATAGTTTAATTTTAACAAATATTAAGATATTTTATTGTTAAAAATATAACCACAACAAAATTCTGTACAATATACAATTGTCTTCCATATCTACATACCAATTCATAATTAGATTATCTAACAAAAAATAGTCTTGAACTGATCGAAACTGTTCAATAGACTTATATTCGAACCAATCAGCCCGCTATCCATATAAACTAGCTAAGAATAATATAACCAACCCCCCCAGAAACAGATGTAATTTAGCATTAAAGAAACAGGGTATTGAAAAGATCTTTTAAAATGAGTCGGGTTATATCTAAACGACCGTAACTCTTACCATCAATATTATCGTAGTAAGACCGCTTCAAGTTTTGCAAAATTATAGCGCGTCCGAAGAAATGTGTTGGTCTCTTTCTAATGTATGGGTAATGCAAAGTGCGAGAAGGAAGGGTGACGAAGCTCGAGTCTCACTAGCGGGACATCGACCAGCAGCTTTCAGAAAAACTTTGCCGTAGCACCGTAACGTTGCAACTTGTAAATTTTTAGGTTCGTTGTTGTTGAACTTCTTATGTAGTAACAAAAGAAGAAATGTTAAGAAATTACTATGTTCGTTTAGACTTAATATAAATAATATAATGTAAGAAAATGGGTAAAGAAGTGGACAAAAACAATTATTTATTTTTTTAATTAATTATTATAAAAACTTGTATTCGTGTTTTGAGTGTTACGTCGCATGATATAAAGATTAATTAAATATTAAGCATTATTTTATACACAGTGACATAACGATAGCTGTGGCATCTAAGAAGTCCATACATATCAGAAAACTAGTCATTAATATTACCCATATTTAGAAAATCCATAAAAATACCTTCGTCAATTTGCGAGCTACAACGCTATTCTACTAAGGTTACTTGCCCCGTGGACATCGACAAAAACCGTGCAGCCTGCGGTTGCATGTGTGCGTGTCGTCGTGTTCGTATGTACTCACACACAGGCGTGCCCGCATACCGAGCTGCGCGCGCGCTGGAGAAACCGTGCGCTTTGCATTCAACACTCAGTTGTAAAGCAACTTTAGAGGTCATCAAACGCTTTATAGGGACCCCTTATAACTTCACACGTCAAATTATTTTGACATATTAATTAAAAACTATTGAAAATGATACATTAAAAAGTTCTACCTAACTTACAAAGATCTACTTGCAAAGTGTCGTAATAGTTAAGTGCTACTTGAAAGTTGTCATAGTGCTATGAACATTGTCATCCCGGTTCCGACGTGTTAAGTTTCGGTTAAGTTGGAGGTTTAATTAAGTTTGTGTTAAGTGAAACTATGAGTGTTTGTGAGTTTAGTGATTGATACCCGCTCTCATGTTGGATATGGAAGGATTTGGCACCAGTTGAAAATGTGGGAAAACATTTTCTACGTTAAATCTGTGAGGAAAAAGGGGACCAGTGTATAGGTAAGCCTCATTTGCATGACATCGTCGTAACTTAAGTTATATTTAACTTAGGAGTACACTTTCTAAACAACTTTGATTCAGAGTCGACGTTATGTTACCAACTTCAAACCTGTGTGTGGGGACATTTGGAGTTGACTTAAAGTTCTTTACCGGCAAACATAACTTGTCATAATATGATGTACCTGCTTTTGGATCTTCTACAAGTATCTCTACTTGAATATTCAAAGTTATAGGTTACTTCTAGGCAAGCGTGCTCCATCGTGGGCCAAATCGCTTACCATCAGGTGACATAGTGGTCAAACGAGAGCCTATCAATAATAAAAAAAAGTTTTGAGAACATCGACTATTTTGATTTTCATTTCGTTTTCTAATTCCCGAATATTGTCATGAAAATCATGTTAAGAAATTCTCATTTTGAAACGAATTAACGCTACAAGATTTGGTTGAAATACAACATATTAGAAATTCCTTAAGACTCCTTCGATCCATCAAAAAGTTTTCGCAATATGACATAGTTGTCTAATGAGAAGCAGCTTAGGAATTCTTGAATGACTATTTTGAAGAAAATAACTGACAAAATTGTATACAAGAAATTTCAAAGGTTTCAAGAAAGATTGACAGATTTGGATTGCTGTAGGCAGTTTGTACTTGAATTTTAGATGCTTTGATTAACAGTAACATTCACGTGTTTTCTTGATATAAAGCGATCCGCTCTGAGTGGAGTGAGAGGGAGCGTCAGACTTACTGGCTAGAACTCACCTGTGTTCCTTCTGTTGCCCTTTGCGATCCAGGGCCGCGGTTACCCCGTGTTCGGACAATCCCGCAGGGAGCTATTATCATTTCTGTTATTAATCCCCATTATTCTATTCCAGATTGAATGTTGTTATTCCAGTTTCTGTATTACCTTAAATCATCACAAACATCATTATCATTTCAGTCAAAAGACGTTTATTGCCTTCCCCAAATTTCGCCACAACGTCTGCTTCCGCGTCCATTGGATTCCCGCAATCATCATCTTTTCTTTCACATCACTCCTCAAACAATCTATCAATCTTTTCTTTGGCCTTCTTCTCGATCCTCCATCCATCTACATGTATACTCATAACTGTTTTAGCAACCTGTGTTTCATGCCTCTTTTTCACATGACTGACCATACCAGGACAAAAGATTCCCTTTCAACTTTTCAGTCACTGGCGCCTTTTTTAAACTTCCTCTAATATACTAATTTTTCTCTCACTTTATCCATTCTCGTCACAGCACACATCCATTTCAACATTCTCATCTCCGCTTTCATCCATCTTTTTCATGATCAATCTTTTTTCATCCTTTCTTTTCAAGAAATTAATTCATATTCATAAGACTTGAAGATTAACCTTTTGAATGTCTTATGTTACACAGTTCGACATAAGCAATTGTCTTTCTATTGTGTCTCTAATTACGGCATTCAATGAGTTAATGGGGGAAAAATAATAAAAACTCAACCTTACACTTAATTTATGATTGTTCCTATTTCACAATTAGTAAACCTTGTTGCTGATATATCACTCAAGACTTGATCCTGTTACATAAAAACTGTTCAGTAGAGAAAATAACTACTAACCAATCAGCGTAGTTAATAATAAAATATAATAAATATGTAACATAAGAGTAATATTTAAACGGAGGTTACGGTTTTATTTTTTTCACAAATAGCGGACTAGTATCAAAAATCCTTTCATTTTCCTTATAATTATATATAATATATATTTATATATAATTGATTTAGTAAAGTACAACTTACAATGTCATAGATACAATTAAAATTAAATACAAAATGTCATAAATAAATAAACCGTCAAACATCATTAAATCATCATCATTATTTATATATATGTAGGTTTATGTTATATTGAACTTGTATGTATGTTTATTATATATATATCTTTTCCCTTGTTTTCTTATTAATCTATGTTCTTTTTTTATGCACCTGCCATGTTTTCTCTTCACCACCCTAGATTGACTGGTAGAGAATGCCTAAGGCATAAAGTCCGTACCTATGTGTTGCATGAAGTTTTAATAAATAATATAATATTCTACAACTTTCACACAACGCCATCTAGTCCCAAACTAAGTAGAGCTTGTGCTATAAGTATTAGACAGCTGATAAACAGACTTATATATTTCCAAATACATATTATAGATTTTATTACTCATTCGGACAATCTTGCTGCCCTGCCTGATATGCTCTACACTAATGCCTGTTTTAATTAAACTGTGTGACACTATAAAAGGATACCTAAATATTATTGCACGTTTGCACCTAGGGCTTTTACTGCCTCGGAAAGCCGGGTGTCATTCGTGGATCTTTGACAGTCATCACATTTAGTAAGACGCTAGAAAGTCTGACCATCAGTCTGTCCTAGGAGTATCGTGTTGCCCAATTATTGTGTTGTGGAGGTCTGATAGGCAGTCGCTTCATGTAAAACACGCGTATTCAGACGCATCCGGTTAGACTAGAAGCCGACCCAAAACTAGTTAAAAGGCTAGGGAGACGATGACATACATACTATAGATAAGTTACATCTAGACACAGAACAAATGATTGTGCTCATCACACGAACATTTGTCTTGGATGGGAGTTGAACCGACAACCTCCGGCATAGCAGTCGGTTCCACTGACTACTAGACCACCGACTACTAGATTTAAGAATAAACTAATTAAAAGAAAATAAAGATTACAGAGTATGTAGGTACGTATTGCTTGAACGTTTTGTTTTCATTGAAAATTAAATAAAAAAGTAAAACGTATCGTTGTCCACTTTTATCAAATTTCAATTTTGGTTTTCTAAAAACGAAACAAAAAATTGTTAAACATGTAGCTTCAACCAACACGTGCTGAGCCCGCGTGGTGGATCACGGCTCCTAGAGAGGAGGTCTGAGTCCCAACAGTGGGAATCGGCCTTATAGTGTTATAAGGCCCATTATGCTATGTTTTGGTTTTATTAAGGCCTATTTCACGACCCTTTCTCCATATAGATTTATTGAAATGAAATAAAAATCATATAGATCTGCATCTGGAAAAATCCTTTGGGGTTTTTATTGTAAAGGTTTTTATGAAAGAAAAAATAAGAAACTAGCGCAGAAAATAAGAAAATATCAGAAAAGTACGACGACTATTTAACGTTCACTAGTTCGCAAATTTTACAGTTCATAACTGAGACAGGACAACTTCTGTCGGGTGAGCTAGTATTACAATAAGTTAACCGTAACAGCGTACCGGGACAAAGGAAAGTCATTTTTATTAAATTCCCTTTGTGGGGACAACGAGAATACAGGAATGAAATCATGCCACTTTATACTTGGCTATTTGGAAAACTGTGTAAATGAAAAACCAGGTTTCACTGAGATGTTCTGACAGTAACTTTACGGTCTTTGGAAATTGAACTCGGTCCCGGATTGTTCGAAAGAGTTCATGATTTCAGCCGAAAGACGTCCACTGTTAGACATAGGCCTCCCCCAAGTGTCGCCACAATAACCGGTCCTGTGCGTCTCGCATACATCGGATTCCCGCGACCACCGCGACGCAACTCGAAGCAATTTTGAACGATTGGAGTAGCGATTCTACCATACTCTGGTTGTTTTAAGTCTATCACTCTTTCTCTACCTAGAGCGGGAGAAGATATATGATGATTTCCCACCTAACAAAAGTACCAGCAACAGCGCTTGTGTTTTGCTTCCTCGACTCCAAAAGCACTTAACACACACAAATAAATTTAAACACAATATCTTCTATTCACAACCGAATGTCTTTTATCTCGCATTACTGTTGCTGTACAAATCTAGTCTAACACGCCACTTTATTTGGTACTTAACTTGCGCAAGAGTGCATTAAACGTTTAAAATATAGTTCTGTAACTAGGTCTCCTGTACACTACAGCAAATTGAATATATAAATATCTGTATATAAACTTCACTCTATATGGCTGACATAAGCTGACTTACAATTACTATTACAATCCTGTATTTATAATTTGGACTTTATTTTTAAGCTGACAAAGTTGAAGATTGCTTGTAGTTTTGAAAGATAGAGTTGTCCCCTGTTAAGAGCTTAGGTTCTGGTTATTAAAATCCAATTAACAACTTGAATAGGTTCGCATATTAATCTGGGAATAAAATGAACACATTAAGATCAAGAATCAGTCATTTATCATCCCTTTCTCTCCTGTCTGGGCTTACCATAATAATGCTAAAAATAGCCAGTAAAGTAATTGTTCTGGATGGACCACCACGGCTCAAAGATACTTTTGAAATAAACGTAATATTTTACAATATTGCTAATCTCTGTCATTTGTTACCTCTTTCCTTTATTATCGTTATGTTCTTAGAGCCCTTACCATAATTCATTAAGGATTTGGTGTTGAGTAATTACAGCTGCACGAGTCGATTTCCAAGGTTAAGCAACACTTGTTGAGGTGAATCTGTGGATGGGTGACCATGTTAACCTTGATAGGTTAACTCGGAAAGCACGACAAGCTGTTAGTTTCAATTCTGAGATTGTCTTGCAAGGGTCCTCGTGAATCCGTCTCCTTTGTCTGACTCAACCAGTAAGAGCCTTTTTTAAGAGGTTTTGGCAGGGGGTGCCATTTCTCCTTTTTTGTAGGAAAGTCGGGCCACTTGTTGGAGAAGAGAGGTTACTCTATCTTTCTCGTATTGGTATTCTTTTCTCTTTTTTGTGGCCCTATTCTTTTTGTCCCTTTTTTGGCAGCCTTTGCCTCATTGGGAGCGAGTTGGATGATTCCATAATCCAGTTCTGGTAACAGGCACGCATGTATGACATTCTGCGCGTTTAGTGGCGTGATCTGGTTTCTCTGCTGCATTCAGAATGCACAGGTCATCTGCATATTGGGAAAGCATTAGACCTGCGATTTGTTGCTTTGGTATGTCAGCGACGTACAGATTAAAAAGCACGGGCCCGAGAATCGAGTCTTGCGGAACGCCGTGTGGTACCTTTATTTCTGTGCCTGTGGTCGTTCTGAATCTGCCTTTGCTGGTTCTGTTGGATAGGTAGTTTTCTAAAATCTTTGTAATATTGTTATGGGCTCCAGCTTCAAAGAGTTTCTTTATAAGGCCTTTATGATTTATAAAATCAAATGCCTTGCTGAGGTCTGTTGAAATCTTGGGTCACTGTGTCCTTTGGCCAAGGCTGCTGTAATACATTTGACAGTTCTCAATATTTGCGTTGGTGTACCTCTATGATGAACGGTGTTGGTGTTCTTGAGAGAATAATGCGTTTGGCCCATTTTCCCAGCATATAAAGAAGGCTGCAGGGTCTATACGACTTCAGTTGTGTGTAGTCTTTTCCTGGTTTGTGCAGAAAAATGCATGTGCATTATTTCAGACTTAGTCTCAGATGAATTTTGTTATTAGAGGTGGGTGTTAGTCAGTAATAGTCTGACACTCCCGCTCCATATGGTCTCGCAAGGTGATGGAGGTGATGTTGGTAGTTAGACTTTTATCTAACAATCATCACCATGCGAAAACCAATAAAAAAAAAAAAAATTGGACTGTTTTGAAACTTACTTAATTTACCCTTTTAGGACAACTGTCATTTATAATTGCCACACAGATATATAAACTTTATGATTGATTGTAAATAGTTATGATCTTAGGGTTACCTAAGCAGTGCTATTGTACACCCACAGATAACAAAACAACGGTATTGTTGGTCCCGAAGCAAGCGTGTCTATTTATCGCTCAGAATTATAAACTTTGGGCTGTAAATTTTCTGGCAGGAAACTCGAATTACAAGTTCACTGAGCTGCGAATCGAGTAATGAAATTCATGATCACAGTGTTCTCGCGTGTTCTCGTGCAAAAGATCTACCTTTTGTAGTAGGTACCTAAGTACATTTTGAACTGTTTTGTATGATGTTTATAATTTTTACTGAAAATCGATCAGCTTTGCTACCACGAGCTCTTAATACGACTCGAGACTGAACTGTTGAAAGGGATGCAGCTATACAGGGTATATAGCTCCATCTCTCTTTCTAATTCACACGACTGAAAATGTAACACGTTTTGGTAAGTTAAGTCCCTAATATAAAACCTCAAATGTCGTATTTCGCGCATGTGCAAAATTGATCGTAACTATAAATCTTAGTTTGAGAGGCATTCAGAGCATATTCATCAATTTTTCTACTCTACAACCTCATTTTGTTTTATTTCTGTCTGTTCAGTTACCTAAATCTGATTACTATTGGGACACTGAAGCTGATTAGTAGTGTCAGATAATTTATTTATTTATGTATACACAAACTAAAACAAGCTAGAAGAGCAAAAATGTACTGCTGAAATTTCTTCCAGTAAACCTGCGACAGGAAAGTTAGATGAGAGATGTGGATTTAAGATAAATAAAGTTTTAAAATATAATATGTGGAAAAACAAGCGTTATCAACATTATGTCTGTACTAAACAGCTTTAATAATTTGATGGTGTCTGAATTGTCAGGGTAAAAAAGAGTCCGAATCACAAGCAACTCAATATATTATTCAAATATCTACATTCATCGTAAATAGTCTGGTCTGAGATATAAATCAGTCTTAGGAAACAATTCAAGGTCGTGTGAATTTGAAATTAAAATAAAACACGATTGACGCTGATTCACTGACATTCGGCTAGACAAGTTAGGACCACGTTCATTCTTTGCGCATGTACGCCTAATTTCACGAACAATAGGCGACATATAAGTACCCCGCTAAATTTTAATCGTTTTAATTCCGTTGAGGGTCGATCTGGTACATGAAACACTATCGCTTTATAAAGGTAAAATTAAAAAATAAAGTAACTTTTCAAAACTTGTATTTATTTACGCATGTACGAAATTAATTTCTTTAAGATAACGTCAGGTGAGCGAGTCCAATGACCTATAGGTAGTTTATACGCAACGCCGACTACTACCTACGGGTCATTGGTGGGTAAAAATCATCCAGATGACATATCTCGCCCTTGGGCGAAGCGGAAGATAGTGTCAGACTCTTACTGACTAAAAAAAAACACCCCGTTCCTTCATTGCCTTAAATAACGGGGCACGGTGACACGGGGTGCACCTCGAAGAAGATGGTGGGATAAATTACACAGATTTCGCCAGAACTTGTGAAAGAAGAAAGAAAGCAAGACATTTGGAGTTTTACTTAAGTGCTCAATTTCTTTTAATGTAAAGCAGTGGTGGCCCAGTGATAACGGCCTTGATTAACGAGTTGTAGGTTACGAGTTCAAACCCGCATCAGGCGCATTACAATTCATACAAATTCCAAGACATGTGACATCCACCAACCCGCACTGAGCCCGTGTCTGCGATTATGGCCCATTCCCTATACTAGAGAAGTGGCCTGAGTCCCAGCAGTGGGAAAATTAAAAGGCTGATTGGTGATTATGCTATGTGCTATTACTATCAGTAAAAACGGGCATTAAAGTGGCACAATTTGAGGCGGCAAAATTTGGAGTTGTCAGCAACAGCAGGGACCCAGCCGGGTCGAAGCCTACTGGGGCCAGGGTTATCCGAAAGGGCGCTCGAGCCCCGGTATGAAGGCTTGAAGGAACGGGATGGGTTTTTTAGTCAGTAAGAGTCTGACACTGTCTCCCGCTCTGCCCAAGAGCGGGGGTTGTCATAAGATGATTTTTCCCATCGGAAAAAAAAAGGCGGCAAAATTTTGATACGAGTCATTTTTGAATTTTATATGTTCGTAGATCTTTTCTTCCAGATGTTTTAAGAAGCAACTAAATCACTTATCTACTCTTAATTAATTGCCATTTTAAGTTAATTTTCTGTAAGCCCCTTTCTAGTTTTAATTTAAAACCTTCATCAATAAACGCCAGGCCTAAGCGACAAAGTTTGATTTCACCGATCATTTAACTGTAGTTAGCGCGATGAATTATGGCAACGGAAATCAAAGTGCTAACTAATCTAAGATTACCTTCAAGGTCTTGAAACACATAACGTGTTTAATTGCTTGTGACGATTACCTGTCATTTTATGTCCATGTCTAGTTTACCCCCCTTTCGCCTCTTGCTTGTTATTGCTGATCGCATAGATTAAAGTTGTGTGAATGAAACCTGGTAAGGAGAAAACTTTCTGATGGGCATGAATTAAATCCTAGTTACTAATCTATTAGCTATTGGCGCTCGTAAACTACCACTTAGATCTGCTTTGAAAACTTATAAACATACTGGTTTCTGCCGCTTGAACACAGAAAATCATCTGAAAGGAACATAATCGCGAAATGAAAAGAAGCTCGCTAATCCGGACATGGTCAGGATGGTGTGGCCGACGATGTAGCACGCTAGTGCCTAGAAGTAACCTATTCACTCTTGACTTAAATACCCCTAAGTTGTACCTATCAGGAAACACAGACTCTGGCAGAGAATTACAACACTTACCTGTATGCATAATGAATGTGTTCCCAAAACGCTTTGTACGTAATTTCACCCAAATCCTCGATATTGCCTGATTTTAAGTGATAGTGAGCAAGCGAGCGCAGAAAATACTACTTTGAAGCCTATGCTAATATATATTTCCATTATTTATTAATTTAGTTGTTAACTAAGCTTTCTCAACATCCTGTAGCTTCATACGCCGTTGTACCATTAATCGACAGAACAAGACATGTTTTCTCGAGGAAAGTGAAGACAATCAGTTAATGATCTACTCATGGGTCCAGTATTAATGGAGGAAGCAGTCGATAGCAGATGTTTTTGATAAGTTTGTACTACTTTATCATGGGTTGATTTTGTTATTCTTTCCATTGAAAACAGTTACAGAGTTATTTGATGATTTCTCACCACGAAAAACAAAATGGAGTGAGCTGTCATTGCGCTATTAAACGAAAGACCACGTAACCTAAGCTTTTACCACTGACCAGTAAATGTGTTTAACGTTGATGCGATCGAAACATTTATGACGTTCGGCGCTACGATTAGCCCGTTCCAAGCTCTTAACCAATTGGAGATTCAATCGCGGTAACGTTTCGACTACGTTAGACGCCAAAACTCACTCGGCACTCAGGTCTTTGTTTATTGTAACTATCAAATTATAATTTTGAAAATGATTTGATTATTCGGATAATTAAAAAATGTGGTAATTTAATACATGATCATCATTTCAGTCGGTAGACGTCCACTGTTGGACATAAGTATCCCCCAAGTGTCGCCACAATGAACGGTCCTGTGCGCCTCGCATTCATCGGATTCCCGCGACCCTTACCAGGTCGTCAGTCCACCTTGTAGGAGGGGAATTTAATACATAGGATTTTTTTTTTATTATAAACTATCTTGATTGGTTCACTGATGTTGAGAAATTACAGCTGATCATCTGAAATCGATTCGACAACCGTTCTCCGAAGACCGATTCGTCACTGGACTGTTCGTTGACAGGACGATTCATTTATTTCCGTTCGCCCAGCAGAATCTTTTACTTATAGATGTTACGCCGACAGGAACTTTCATCATCAACACTTTCGCTGACAGGCTTTTTCAGCTACCATATGTTTGAACGACACGACAATAAGCCCCCAACTTATTCTTGGGACTGCAGACCTTATCTAACTGTAGAAAGAGGAGAATTCGCGGTTCAATCTTAACATGAGCGATATTACCAAATACACATTGGGTATTGAGAAATACACATTATAGCTAACTTGCTCTTTTATGTACAGAGTTTTCATCTACGGAGAATTTGCCGTCAATCTTAAGATAAGCGAATATTCGATATTACAAAAAACAGAACAGGAGATATCATTTGACGATTTTCCAACTCAAAAAAAAAAAATCGAGTTAGACGTTTCGAACGTCTTAACTTGTTTTGTAATAACACTTTTTTTCAGGCAACCTGGAAAAAAGTGTTTTTGCCAAATAAGTATTTTTACAGGGTTTGTTTAAGCCATGACAACGTCGCCCAGAACAAATTTGATTGCTGTTTTAAATTGCTTTATCTTCTAATTTAAATCTAGGTCTCATTTTGCAATAAGACTGATAGTTTCTCTATGATCATTGTTCGCTCGCTTCTACTCAACAATTCAACAACCATCTTTATTTACAAGCAAACAAAGCCACGACAATTCCCGATCGATCCATCTAATCTGCAATATTCGTGACGTGTATCAGATGCCAACAATAAGCAGATAAATCAGGAGGCTAATCAATACTGAGGGATCGGACGCTTGCGGCGTTCCCACGAAATCGATGCGATGCTTCGGAGTGATTTGCGGAATGATAGTGACCGAATGTAGGGTGAAGTGCTGGCTGGCTGTATTTTGAGAATAGATGGTATTGTTGGATATGAAATACAGTTATATCAGAACCTCTTTTTGTATACGTCCGTTCAACAATGTCAAGAGAAATGTGATGAAAAATGCTAAATACGAGTAACTGTAGAGTTTCGGAAGTCGGTATTTCTAGTTTTTTATCCATAGTTTTTTTTTTCTCTCTTTCTGTTACTACAAGGTCAATTGTGAGGATATTGTTATTTAAACTTGGCACAGTGGATGAGCAATAGGCGGCTGCGCTGCGTGTCGCGGATTCAATTCCCGCATGGAACAAACAGTTGTCTTCTTCTTCCTGCCCTTGTCCTATATTACTTGGGTTCGGCGCAACAGGTTTTCTTCTTCCATTCTGTCCTGTCACCCGTCAAACTATCACTAACTCCCTTTTCTTTCATACAACAAATAGTTAAATGGCCTACAAATAGTGGTTCCGGATCTGGGTTTCTTGTGTATGCGAGTTGATTCTTGAGTGAATCAGTTGAATTTATAGTTAAATTAGTTCTAAATACAAAAAATAATGTTTACCTTATTCGTTTGTCATTTTAAAACAAGAATATCTACCTTTTCCTATTACTTTACCTATCCTAAACACGGTACAGCGATTTGAATCATAAAATCTTCGTAAGAAAATCTCAAATACTATCGATATTAATAAAAACTTTAAGAAGCTCTCAGTATGCGAATAAACAAGTGGATTTTAATAAAATTGGACATTTAGATCGCTCAGGCGAACGGTTCTCTCGCGTTGTTGCATCTTCAGCACGCGATCGATATTAATAAAGTTTTTAATAAAATAATATTATGCAGCTCTTCAACATACTTATTCAAGCGTAACGTTAGAATATAAAGGTGTGTTTATATTGGATATGACAAGAATAAAAACTTTTTCTGGTCTTACACCCTTATATAACAAGGAATCTACTGACTTATCATCATGAAATCATCCAATGACTTCTCCCGCTTTAAGGTGGAAAGTGCGATATGTGACTTTTACTGACAGGTTTTAGTTTTGTGTACTTCAGTTATCCTTTACGTTTAGGGCCACGGTCACTTTTTTAAATGTTCCCGTAATGTTGGTAGCCTTTGGTTGGCAAATTTTACCATCATCTTTCTGTCCTTGTCCCATGTTACTTAAGACAGCACTTTTTTTCTTCCATTCTGTCCTGTCAGCTGTCACACTATCACATATTCCCTTTTCTTTTGGCAAAGACTTTTTGCTGTTGGCGAAAGTCTGTGAGTGTGTAAATTTTTTACTTCTTCACGTTTAAACCACTGAACGGATTTCGATGAAACTTGGTATACGGGTCTTCCCGTATACCAAGTTTCATCAGTTTCAGTAGTTTTTCTAAATCCTGGAAAAGCACTTGACAACAAATATTTTTTATACCAGGAGTAACTATGTTCCCTTGGGATAATATTTATTATCACACAGACGCTGGCATCAGCTAGTTCAATCGTAAATGACAAAACAGAATTGATGGATTTCTTGAAAATCAAATATCTATAGACTGATATCTAGACATGGGTCAAGAACACAAGCCAAATACTTTATTGCCTTCAATTCCATGACAATGTCCGACAATGATGGCACTTAAAAAGAGTTATTCATTTATTGGCACACCAACAGCATTACATACATGATTATTATGAAAAGTAATATAAAAATCTAGACACTCGTCTGCATGTCTATTTATATATTATTATAGGTATGTGTGTACTTATAATAGACATGCTTACGAGTACGCTTACCTTACACTAAGGTATGACATTAAGATTTGATAGAGGGTTTGAAATGCCCTTACATTTTCTCTTGTCTTCTTACATCTCGCCTCGCCTTTTGTAAGGGACACGGCAAGTGGCAACGGACCTTTATAATGAATCAATCCACATGGGGTTTGGAGGAAGTCGTAAAAATATTATAATTTTTTTATGTTTATTGAAATAGCCAGTATATTTTGTTACACAACATAAACCAAGTATAAAACTCGTAGATTTTAGTGCTTCTTTTTATTTGGCTGAATGGATTATTGGGGACTTTGACATTTAAATATACTTTGTTCACTTTTATGAAGAATTTAAATATTAAAATTTAAAGCTTCTTCTTCAGCTAAATTATGCATAGACACGATATATTTATTTTATGTGTAATAATAATAATAGTAATCCTAATTTTAAATATGGTTGTTACATAGAGAAATTACGTTGCTGACCGTATTACTTAATTCTAAAATATTTGGGAGGAGTGATTTTCCTAGGGATAGACAAGAGAATCTAGACGAGTGTTTATTTGTCGTTTTATTAAAGGAACTCTTTATTTCTATTAAAAAAAAAACCCGCAGACCTGCGAGCGACAACAATTTGTAAAAACAGGAAAAGTTTGTGAATTTTTAAAACTTAAGTAACACAAATAAATTAAAAATGAGTAAATACTTTATTAATTCATCACAGTTAAGAGGAAAGACAGCGGCTCATTAACTTGATTTTTGGAAAAAAGAATCGATTTTAAGTTTCGAATGCTAGGTAGAAGTCAGTTCCACAATTTCACCGCATGGAAAAAGGAAGAGTGGGAGTAGTGACTGAATTTTTAATGATGGACATAAAGGAGGGATCTTAGGTGTGATCGGCACGTAGCTAGGGCGAGCTTAAGAAAGGTCACGCGTCTAGAAAGGATTCATAGGAGCCCAGCAGGGCCGAAGCCACTAGGGCCGCGGGTTAACTACCGAAAGGGAACCCTGGGGTCCTAGAACGCAAGGCAAAGAAAGAACATAGGTCTGATTTTATTTTAGTCAGTAAAAGTGTGACATCGCCCGCTCCGCTCTAGAGCAGAATTCATTTGATGATTTCCCACCTTAAAAATAAATGCATAAGTTTTAGAGTGTTTTTAATATCTTGCGGTATCCATCACGCATGCGGGATTGCTCCGCATGCGTAGATCCCGCAAATGTCCTTTTCATACAAGTACTTATTGTAATGCGTGAAAGCGAAACACGCACGCGGGACGCAGGGCGTGATATCGGTCAGCAGCCCAGCCTAGTGCGAAACCATTCCGCATGCGTGATGAAATCCGCACGATATTAAAAACACCCTTATACGTTCTTAGACTTGTTTATTTGGCAGGCGTGTTGGTCTAGTGGTCAGTGGCCCTGACTGCTATGCCGGAGGTCGTGGGTTCGATTCCCGCCCAGGACAAGGTTTTGTGTGATGAGCATGATCATTTGTTCTGTGGGTGTAATTTATCTACAGTATAGTATGTATTCAGAAATATATATGTATGTTTATCAGTTGTCTAGTATAAGTACTGTTGTGTTATGAGTAACACATGCTCTGCTTAGCTCGGGACTAGATGGCGTTGTGTGATAGTTGTGGAATATTATTATTATATTATAGCTACTCAGTAAGATTGCGAACTTACTTCAGCAGTAGTTTTATTAAAGTGCACCTTCCAACTTAAAGAGCTAGAGCAAAAAAATGCAGCTAATCCGGTGAATGGGAAAAAGTAATGTTAATTTTACTCAATGTTAGTTTAGCGTTGGAAGCTATTCCTATCTTTTTCAATATCAAGGAAATTTATGCCATTCTTACCCAGGAATTACGATACCTGTTTTTAATGCAAATTGTAAGGATTGATAGAGGGTAATAAGTATCTAGGGGTTCTCGTAGACACTCGACAGATTGGTTCGGTAAATCCACTTTGTACATGAATAGTCAAACTACTGTGTAGTAAGTATACACGGTTAAATTTTGATCGTTTTAATCCCATGGAGGGTCGGTCCGCATATACATTACACATGTACGAAATTAATTTCTACAACAAAACGTCAGCTAAGCGAGTCTAATGACCTGTAGGTAGTTTGTACGGAACGCCGACTACTACCTACAGATCATTGGACTCGCTCAGCTGACGTTTTCGTAAAGAAATTAATTTCGTACATGTGTAAATTAATACGAGTTTTGAAAAATGGTACTTTCGTTTTTAATTTTATCTTTACAAATCGGTAGTGTTTCATGTACCGGTACATGAAACAAGCACGCGCGGTGCAAGACCTTCGTACCTACCGTGCGCGGTTCGCAAGCGGCGAACGGCTTGTGTATACCGAAATAAACTCAAAAAACTTAAACTTTTAAACTTGAAAGGCCACGGCAGTATTGATAGCTATAATCTAGTAGTAAAAAAGCCAAATACGAGAAGGACTTGCGCACGAAGAATTCTGTGCCGTCCTAGCAAAGAATGGCAAAAAAAATCACGTCCGTTGTATGGGAGCCCCGCTTAATTATTTATTTTATTTTGTTTTAGTATTTTTGTTGTAGTGACATCATTTGTGAAAATTTCATCAGTCTAGCCATCACGGTTTATGGGATTTGAAAATTTTGACTTTTAATTTTTTTGTGTCTTTTTTTTTTCTATTTTTGGATGAAAATCTTAATGCGGTTTACAGAATACATCTACTCACTAAGTTTCATCAATATAGCTCTTATAGTTTCGGAAAAAAGTGGCTGTGACATACGCACGGACAGACAGACAGACATGACTAATCTATAAGGGTTCAGTTTTTTACCATTTGGCTACAGAACCCAAAAAATCTTAGCACACGTCAAACTGGATTAGGCGCACAATGCCACATTCGCAAAATGACATACTGAAACAAAATGCCACATTCGCAAAATGACATTTCGCAATATGCCACACTAGCAAAATGCCACATTAGCAAAATGCCACATTCGCAAAATGACTTTTCTCAAAATGTCACATTAGCAAAATGCCACATTCTTAAAATGTCACATTCTAAAAAAATATCTAATAATTATCGCATAATGTGCGATTTACGTAAATTAAAATAAAACATTGTTAAAATTAGATTTACTTCTTGTACTGGACTTTATAATGAATGAATAAAAAATAATACCAAACAATTTTTTTCAGTATTTGATGACATTTATACATTTTTATTTATTTTAACATAAAATAAAAATGTAAACTAAAGTAATTATTAAAGTTTTTGCCAGGTGGCCGATATAAATTTTGTCATTACACTGATGTTATTTACTCTGTGAATAAACTAATTAGTTTTTTTATTCCAAATTCACTCATTTTTAATAAAAAATTTAACTAGCACTTTACTGAATACTTTAATTCAGTGATG
The DNA here is from genome assembly GCA_929112965.1 of Mythimna albipuncta. Taxonomy (NCBI): domain Eukaryota; kingdom Metazoa; phylum Arthropoda; class Insecta; order Lepidoptera; family Noctuidae; genus Mythimna; species Mythimna albipuncta. The sequence continues at coordinate 15,706,863 of OV815979.1, read as the reverse complement.
TATATAATAAATTCAATCAGTGTATGATTCAATCAATGTATCTTGCAGGCTATACTTGTAATCAAGCAGTTATTAAGTTTTAGCCAGATGGCTTTCATAAAAACATACTAACATCCAAATAAAAAAATCTGAGTTCGAAGTGACATTTTGGCATTATGCGAAAGTGGCATTTTGCGAAAAGTCATTTTGCGAATGTGGCATTTTGCGAAGATGCCATTTTGCTAATGTGACGTTTTGCGATATGGCATTTTGAGAATATGGCATTTTAAGAATGTGGCATTTTGCGAATATGGCATTTTGCGTCAATATGTCATTTTGCGAATGTGGCATTGTGCGCCTAATCCGTCAAACTATATTTATCTAGTAATTTAATAATAGTGACAAACAATACGAATAAAAAAAGCACTTCGCAGCAGCAAAAATACATTTTTCTTTGCCAAATAAAAAATATAATACAAAACGACAGTATACTTGTGATTGACATCTTGCATGTGTCCAATGATCGAATTGACGTGTCGTACGCGCTCAATTTAAATAAAACTTTAAGATGGTTCAACTCACCCACCTTTACTTATGATTTAATTTACTTTTGGCGGGAGATCAAATAATTTCTACTGTTCTACAGTGGAGCGAGAAGCCATGTCAGATTTTTTGACTGAAACCCACTCGTGTTACTTCATTTGCCCTTTGCGTTCTACGGCCACCGCAGCCCTCTTTCCATTCCTAGTGGAGGCGAATGGCCATGTCAGCAAACCGTAGGGGCCCAACAGGATCGATGTCTTCTAGGGCCATGCGGAAAAGTATGAAAGAGATACGTTTGTGGTCCTAAAACCTAAAAGGCAATTGAAGGAACATAAGTGTGGTTTTAGACAGTACCAGTTTAACATTCACTCTCGCTACATCCTAGAGCAGAAGTCATTAGATGATTTCCTACCTAATAAAACACTCCTTCTATGTTGGTCCTTCTGTATTTTTTGCGTCGTAAAGTCGATAGTCTAGGATCCTGTCAGTGCATGCAATTAGTGCTTTATTGCACTCTTCAATCTCACTCGTTACAGTAACGAGAGCCTCTATACCGTGACGACTTTCGATATTATCTGAAATTAATAAATTACTTTATTTGTAAAAAAAATACAGCCTAGTTTTTATACTTGCAAGGTAAAATGGTTTACAAGATGTTAATCTGGAGATGCTAGATTCAATCATTGTCGTGCTTGCATGATGGTGGGAGTTTAATTATCTACTAATATAATAAAGAGGTAAGGTTTGTTTGCTTTTTGGGGTTCCGTAGCCAAATTCGTCATGTCTGTCTGTCCGTCCGTATGTCACAGCCACTTTTTTCCGAAACTATAAGAGCTGTACTGTTGAAACTTAGTAAGTAGATGTATTAGATATATAGATAAGTTGTCGAAAAAACTTAGCTCTGCCGCATACGCTGTTAGACAAATTCGAAATCTAACTGACTTAGAGACAGCCCGTTTAGTTTACTTCAGTTATTTTCATAGTGTCATGTCGTACGGTATTCTATTATGGGGAATGCCGCCGATATCCAAACGATTTTTGTTTTGCAGAAAAGGGCCATTCGTTCAATTTATAAATTAAGTCCCAGTTACTCCCTCAGAGATAAATTTAAAAATATTAATATTTTAACTGTGCCATCTCAGTATATCTATGAAAATATTTTGTATGTTCATAAAAATAAAAACATGTTTAAAAAATACAGTGATATTCATAACGTTAATACTAGGAACAAACACAAGTTGGTGGTTCCTGCAACCAGGCTCAAAAAAATAGGACGCTCATTTAGATGCCAAAGTATACATTTTTATAATAAGCTTCCCAGTCCTATTCAAGAACTTAGCATTAATAAATTCAAAACATTTGTAAAGCGAAAACTTTGCCAAAAGGCTTTTTATACTGTAAAAGAGTATCTCGAGGATAAAACGGCTTGGGATTGACCTGCTCCAATACCTACTCACTATAATTGTTATCATTTGAATGTTTGTTTTTGTTTTAACTGCCTTTTTTTATTGACGATTGTTGTTGTTTTACAATTATGATATGTTTATTTTTACTAATTGACTGAATTTTTTTATATACTTTTTTTTTACAATTTGACGTATTTACTTTTGTAAATTTTATTATTGTGAATATGAGAACTATGTGGATTACTCTTTCCTTTTATTTTCACATGATGTCTGGCAGTTTTGAGTATTTGATGTGGCCTACCCAAATGTCCTTTCTTTGGCATTGTTCGTCAAGTCGTTGAGCTCCTTAGTAGTCCTGAGTTGAGCTACACGCATACTGACAAATGCTTGCACTGACTGGACAGGTCCACTCAGAACTGTGTGGTTCTTTCCTCAAAAGACCATCTCAGGCTCAATCTCCACGGTTCTCATATGATTTGACCATTACATGTTTTGCTGTATGGACTTTAAAAGAGACTTTGACCCCTGAGTTTGTTTCGGTGTTTCTTCTCAGGGTAGTCAGGTAGGAAACACCGGCCTCATCTTGCATTAATTGACGAAAAAAAAATTGACGTGTAAAAGTGTTTTTATAAAACCTACTTGCAAAATAAAGATCATTTATCATTTATTCTGTGAACCGCTTTAAGATTTTCACACGAAAATAGAAAAAAAAAAACAATAAATTTTGGGGGTCCCCCATACTTAGAACTGAAACACAAATTTTTTTTTTTCATCAAACCCATACGTGTGGGGTATCTATGGATAGGTCTTTAAAAATGGTATTAAGGTTTCTAATATCATTTTTTTCGAAATTGAATATTTTACGCGACAGACACTTCCAAAGTGGTAAAATGTGTGTCCCTCCCCTTACGTAACTTCTAAAATAAGAGAATGATAAAACTAAAAAAATTATATGATTTACATTACCATGTATACTACAAACGAAAATTGGTTTGAACGAGATGTAGTAAGTAGTTTTTTTTTAATACGTCATAAATCTAAAAAAACACTATTAATAAAACCTCGATCAAAGTTACAACGAACTACAAGAACTATAAATATTATGTTACTTGCTGCTACGGAACCCTCCATGGGCGAGTCCGATTCGCACTTGGCCGGTTTTTGTTTTTTTTGTTTGTAGGAGGTAATCTCTCTGGAAGTACTGGTCCGACGAAAGCTGCTTTATTCCTATATTTTATGTACGCGGGTGAAGCTGCGGGCCTTTGGGATCTGGCTTGTACCCTTATTTCGTAAAACATAAATTACGTGCATATGCATATTCGGCTTGGCTGGCGCAGTGGCTGGGTGATTGGCTGCTATGCTGTATGTCGCGGGATCGATTCCTGCTCGGAAAAAATCTGTCGATTTGTTATTACAGGGATAATTCCTAGTGTGGGGCTAAGTTGATAACAAAAATAAATATACATTTTTTTGCTAGCCGGTTCTGTCCGTCTATCTGGTGTTTCTTCATTACTTCGTTTTTCGCATGCGTTATTAATCAAAATTAGTCGTAACCACGATTCAAATAGGAATTCAGAGCATATTTATCTTGTTATCGTTATTTTTGTTGAAACATCTACGGTCCCGACTAATCGTTTCGCCTCGTCGTTTATACCATTTACATCGCTGAAAGAACTGGACCAATTTACCTGCTGCTGTCTTCCTGACCGATTATAATGTAGGAGTCTCCAAGGGTAGAGTGTACTATTACACTCTACCCTACTCCACTCTACTCTACATTGATGATAATGAGCACTAGTTTATCAAGAGGCTATCCTCTTGATAAACTAGTGCTCATTATCATCAATGATCGCATCATTGCTTACCATCAGGTGGGATCACAGTCAAGCACTCATCATCATCTTCATCACTTCAGCCGAAGAACTACTCACTATAGGTCTCCCCCAAGTGTCGCCACAATGAACGCCCCTGAGCGTCTCACATCCACCACATTCTCGCTACTTTCACCTGGAAATCGATTTTTTTTTATTAAAAATTATCCAATTGACATACCCCGCCCTTGGGCGGAGTGAGAAATAGTGACAGACATTTTTTTATTTTTTATTAGCCTGTTCTGCCCCACTCTTGGGCAAAGGCCTCACTCCACTCCTTCCAATTTTCGCGCGCCCGGGCTTCTTCTTGCCAAGTCAGACTCTTACTGATTAAAAAACCCACCCCGTTTATTCTTGGTTTTCATACCGGGGCTGAGCCTCCCTTCGGAACTAGGCCCTAGCCCTAGTAGTCCACTTTTTGGGAGGCTTTCCAACGCAGTGTTTTCCGGCACTAGTCATGCACTAGTATAAATCATTAAAAAAAAAGTTTCTGGCCCTTTATCAAATTATATTAACACCGCATTCTGTTTTATTTCCTTCGTCGGAGTTCCCTGACCATTTGAACACGGACAACTTATCATACATAGATATAGATACTTTATCGGTTTCACGTTACTTATAACACCGTTAAGCCAAAAAAATCGAATAAAAAAAAATTATGAAACGTGACAAGTAGGCAATAACATAAAAATAACACGAACCAGCATTATCTTATTATACATTATACAGACTGATCATAAAAGCTATTCGTCGTAACGACGTAATTCAATATTTTACGACAGCTTAAGTAAATACTGTCAAATATCGATATCTACTCAATAGATAAATGGATGACGTAAGATTCTAAAATAATAATGCGCTTTTTAGGGTTCCGTACCTAAATGGGAAAACGAGACCCTATTACTAAGACTACACTGTCCGTCCGTATGTCTGTCTGTACGTCAGTCACAAGGCTGTATCTCACGAACCGTGACAGTTAGGCCGTCGTAATTTTCACAGATTGTGATGATGTATTTCTGTTGCCGTTTTAACTACCATTACTAAAAACAGAACAAAATAAATATTTGAGGGGCCTCCCATACAACAAACGTGATTTTTTATGCCGTTTTTTGCTACGTAGGCTACAGAACCCTTCGTGAGCGAGTCCGACTCGCAATTGGCCAGTGTTTAATATCATTATTTATTACATGTTGTGGGAAATTATATTGAGGTTAAGTTCCGTGCGATCTTTTGGAGAGAAAGGTCTAAGGTGGAATTTATTTTTATTTTATATTTATGCAAATGGATAACAGCGTCAGGTAAGGTTAAAGGTGCTTATTTCGTGTAAATTGACGTGGACGTATTATCACATTAAAATTACATGAAATTGGGCCGTTACGAGCGTCCTTTTTGAGGTACATTTTTATTAAACAGCCGCTCTTATGCGATTATGATGTTTTTACACGATCGTTCTCTGGATATTTTGGATACTCAGCTATCTTGTGGATATTATCTAGGCTTCTATAGAAATCAAAACATAAATTTATGTAGAACTAGATGTACTTTCTCCCTCCAATTGTGGAGGGAGAAAGTTCTTTTTTATTTTTCGTCAATTTAAACTAGATAAGGATGGTGTTTTCTATCTGATTACCCTGAGATGAAACACCGAAAAAAACTCAGGGCGAGATGACACTCCTTGGATAGACTGATAATTCAGACTTTCTGGCGTCTGACTTTAACGACTCTCAAATATTTACGAATGACAACCAGGATTAATGACTTTCCGTGACACGGGGTAGTGTCCTAGATAAACTCAGAGATTTATAGTAGTAACAAATGGGCCAAACCTTATCTTTCTTTATCTCCTCCAATAAAATAAAATTTTCAACGAAGATTTTGCAAGACTACGTAGGATGCTAGCGTAGGTTCATCTATCGAAGCAATCTACCGTTGATAAACTTAATACTCCTCATAGCTGAGTCATTGATGACCTTTCATTCGTAATTTATTTAGTCATTTAGAATAAACAAAGATGTTTTGTAGGCTTATTCAATTTACTTGCAATCAATCAGCCTGTCGTCATTTGCTAATGACTAGATATAAATCGGAAAAATAAAAATCTACTAAAAAGCTTGGACCGATTTACATGAATTTTTTGGTATATGTTTTAGGCTTGAGTATAGGTTGTAGGCTATTTTTTTACCCTTATTATTATTATTTAGAAGATAAGGGGCTATGCATCACCCATAGTGTAAGGGTTGTAGTCACTGTGACCTAAAAGATCTATTGTGACTCGCCATCTTGTTAGAGTAAATCTTTTAGCCTGGAGGCTTCCAAGAAATTTATATTGCTCCCAGCTTTTAGAGTTTTAATTTCCTCCGGGCGAATAATGTGTCCTACCCTTATTCCCATTTTCTTCTTAGTTACCTTTACCGGGTGCAAGTTTCAACTAGTGCTTTATAAATATGAATTCCGAGAAACTGCTTTCTTTTATGGAAATTTCTTGTAGTGGTCCTGCGAAAGGAGAAAATAAAAATGTAGAGTAAAACCATATTCTCTATATATTTTAAAAAATCTTAAAAACTAAAGCATGAAATAAACCTGTACATAGAATTTAAATATTATTCAACACTTATATAACTATACAAGGTGTTAGGGACAGCCCTCCGCAAACATTAAGGGCTTGCTCAGTAGACGAGATTTTTTTCAGGAAACGAAAAAAAAATCAGCCTCACACTATAAAGTGATAAACTTGATTGGACAATTTGTATGGCAAGGCCGATTATTTTTTTCGTTTCCTGAAAAAAAAAAAAATTGTGTAAGGTTGTTCAGTTTCGTCTACTGTGCAAGTCCTTAAAGTTAGCGGATGGCTGTCCCTTACACCTTGTATACTTAATAGTATTATGTAAACATAGATACCTACATAGTAGGTTTAAAGTCCTTTCCTTTCTTTATTTCTTCCAAAAAGTACACAAAAACACAACTACAAGATAACATCATATAACATTGGTAAGTTCCAAAAAGTGAGTCAACGACTCCCAAACTGAGCACTGCCCGTATCTTGGGTAGTCGGCGGTCCACCGTTTTATTTGTGCAGTCTGATATAGTATTATGATCCTATTCTGTTGGTAGCATAATATTATGTCTTCTGGGTAAAGTATGTGTCTCTCATTTCAAAAGACCGGACTGAAGTCATAATAAAAAAAAAATAAGTCACTTATACAAATTATAAGTGATTAGTAAAAATTTACTGTACCACGGGAACGTACTCCCGGTATAAAAAGTACTATATAAGGGTATGATCTGTATTATCATCACCCTTGAAACTGTGCGGGGAGCAGTCTCGGAGGTATGAACCCGTACAAATCTTCCAATTAATTGTAGGTACATCTACATTTCAATGTTATATACTCTATCCTCTTTTTTAATGATTCATTTTTCTATTTTAGACAAATTTCTATTTTTTTTTAATAACTGCATTTGTGTCTTTTTTCCATTTTGTTGTTTATTTTTTTTTTGGTAATATTTTTTTATTTCTTAACATAATAATTAATGTCGTACCTAGCATAGTGTAAGCTGTGCATACCTGTAATAGGCATGCATACCAGTGCCTTGATTTTAATATTATTTTTTTTACAAAAAAAAATCTGTATGTAATGCTGTTGGTGTGCCAATAAATAAATAAATAATTAAGAGTTCAAATACATTGAAACTGTAGTAGCTTCAATCATCACTGTCCAAGTGTCTGGAACGTTGACGCTGAAGCGCTAAAGAGGAAGGGTTTAGTACATTTTGAAGTTTGAATAGGACCCACCCAATTACAAGACAGTCGGGTTACGCTCTAACAAAAGATGCCAGCTTCATAGGAACCGTTTGCTATTATTTCCTAGCTTTAACTTGAGTTTAACTGGTGTATTTTTTTTATGGTGGGAAATATGAGCGGGGAGCGGAGCGGGAGATAAGTGTCAGACTCATATTGACTAAACGACCCACCCTGTTCTTTCTAGCCTTCATACCGGGGTTCGAGCTCCCTTTCGGATAACCCTGGCCCCAGTAGGCTTCGACCCGGCTGGGTCCCTACTGTTGCTGATAACTCCTTCAGGCGCGCGGGAACAGTGCGCGCTGTCGACGACTTGGGCTTGGTCCGGACAGTTACCGGACGGCCGGACAGCGAGCTACCCATTGCTCACTGTCCGCAAGCCCGCCCTAGCTTCAACTTGAGTTTAACTGGTGAAGTTGAGATTCGCATTCAGGAAGTATAAAAACTCCAGGTTTGTTCGAAAGTTACCGCAGCTCTGGAGCGTAAAGGGCTACCAGCTGGAGCGGAAGGAGTCATTAATTGATGATTCCCAACGCAAAAAACCTAGCAAGTGCGAGTCGGACGCGTGTACTAAGGTTTTCGCACAAACTTACCTGTAAATAGTTCAATTTCCGAATCGAGTCACGAAGATGTTTTCCGAATCAAAAAAAGTTTTACAGTTTTCAGAATTTTGCTTATACAAGTGCTGTAAGACCTTGCTTCATGACTTTAGGTAGTGATGTGCAGTTGCCGGCAATATTGCCAGCAATATGGGCACATCTCTAATTCTAGGTCAAGAGAAGGTACCCTTTAGGTGGAAAGCAAAATCTACAGCGAGTGTCAAAATAAGCGCCTAAATCGAGCATAAACATTACACTTACCTTGTCTTCAGATTGCGATTGATTGCGATTGCTTGGGATAGAAGATCTGAGTATTTGCTATTAATTTCAGCTTCACACCACGCGTTTCTGAGAAAAAGGAGCTTAACAAACGGTCACGGAAAAAAAAAAACAAATAAAAAATACTAACTGGTCCCATGCAACCAAAAAAAATGTAGGTATCATTCCAAATAACTCCTGGTCTGGGTGGAGAAGAAGGATTGTCGGATTTTTACTGAGCAAAACCCAACCGTGTTATTTCAGTTGCCTTTTGCGTTACAGGGTCACAGCACAAAATAGGTACAGAAGCAGTGGCGTGCCTAGGGTTTCAAAATAAGGCAAGCCCAATAAAATTTTAATCGATTTCAAAAAAAGAAAAAATATGCAGCACCAGCAATACAACTAGTTTTATACACCGATCTATTAAATTTTCGTTTATGCGATTTACTAGTCTGAGAAATACACAGATTAGGCGTCGGTTTTAATGAAGAAATTAACTGTTTTTTCTGAGAAATTAACTGTTTTTTCTGAGCAAAGTTTAAAGATTTTACCTTATCTATGCCAATCAAAACTAGAAAGCATTTTAAATCCTCACAAGGTACAATTGCCTCCATTGTTGTAGGTAAGTCACCAAAACAATTGCATCACTGAGAAAATCTAAGAAAACAAAAAACAACAAACAGCAAAAAATCAAAACATCTATTTTCCACTCAAGCAAATAAAACTGAAGTGAGTTGCAAACAGAGTTGCAGTGTTGTCATTTAGGCAATAAAAAGTCGCCAGGTATATGAAAAATCTAGCAAAATGTCGTAAATTTTTTATTTTTAATATATTGCTTGAATATTTAATTTCGTTGTTTTAAAAAGTCGCTAGTTTTTATTGTTGCCAAATCTTAAAAAAAGTTTCCAAACTCGTTAAAAATCTCCAAGATCTCACAACGTCGCTAAAACGGCAACACTGCAGAGTTGGCAAGGTGACAAGGTCACGCATACGCGAGCAACTTCATACGAATGCCCGGCTTAAATCTTCCATACTGATTGATTTGTAGACGCAAAAGGTCCTAACTCGTTATACGGCACGTCGCCATAGGTGCGAAAGAGACAGAGATAGTATTTGAAAGCCCGGTAAAAGCCGGCGCGTGTAAGCGAGATAGCTATATGTAAATGCGAAACTCTGCGCGCGAACAATCGCGATGTGTAGTAAGTGTGGCACACTTTGTGTTATTTTGATAAGAATTAAGCGCGCGAATTTTTAAATAGTTCGGGTTTGATATTGATTCCCTTCTATCGAGCATTTTAATAAGGCATGCCTGGCTTACTAAAATGTTCTATATATAAAAATGTACTCTGTGCTAAAATGATAATTGATTTGTCGTGTTCTATGAATTAGGTGAGGTTTTGGTAGGGCAAGCCTGGCTTTTTGGCTTCTATGGCGGGCACGCCACTGTACAGAAGTCAATCTACATACAAAGCGCGCTCGAGCAACGCACACATAGACACCGCTCACGGACACGATATCTCAGAGCGCCTCTGCCCAATCGTCGAACAGTTCCGGCTCAAATGCTCATTAGTGTGTGTACACACATGAGATTGTCTACGTACCTATTTATTTTGTGGTCATAGTAACTCTTTCGTACAATCCCGTTACCCAATCCGATTGTACGACGACTTTTCACGTGAAAGAAAGGCGTCCTAGTTTTCGGCCAAAGAATTTTAGCATCCAAAATGGCCAAACGTATTCATAACGTATTCATACAAAGTACACGATGACCACGATTTCGTCAAAGACGTTCTGGGACTAGCTGTGTGAATAGCTATTGAATTGCAAATGTTTTAGGTAAACGACTTTCCAATTCCAGGTTCATAAAATTGTGGGCTTGCCTAACACTATAACTGTAATTTATTTAGTATACCTACATACATATAAATAAAGTTGGAGTGTCTGTCCAATTAGCATTTTGTTATTATTTAGTAATAGCGTATGAAAGTATATTTGATATCTATAACAAACACGCAATTTTTTTTTTTCAATTATTGATAGGTGTGATTTTTATTAACAAATCTGTGTTAGTCTCTTAGTCGTAGTTCTGTCTGTTTCGACTTACCTCTAGTTGATATTATAAGGAGTAACTTAGATTGACTTTTATTTTCGAAAATTAATCAGGGCTCCGCGCAAATCTACACTAATATAATAAAGAGGTAAAGTTTTTTTTTGTTTGTGGGAGGTAATCTGAAAGTACTGATCCGATTGCTAAAATTTTTTCACCGATTGAAAGGCGCTTTATTTTTAAGTGACATAGGCTATATTTTATTTACGCCAGCAAAATATAGTGTTATCTATCGTGTGGGTTATTAAAGCCTGGATCCGTGTGACTAACTGATAGTTTAGGCACGCATTCTAAAGTTTTAGTTAACTCGAAAATACTTTACCAGCGAAAATAAAGATCAGATCCGGGGCCATTGCATAAATAAATGATGAATCGTCGAACCCTGTATGCACAAGGTTAAACTCACACTACAGCTTAAGTTTCGAGTGGTGGTGCGATCTTTAACAGAAAATGTTCTAGTTGTACCATCAAAGAAACTTCCGCCTGTACACCGCTAAGTTCATATTTGCTTGCACTCGAAACTAAAACTTCAAAGGATTTGGCTTGGCGCCGAGTTGCAGGATTCAGGCGATTTTTTAAGTGATCAGGCAGAAATGACCGCTGTGGTACAAAGGCACTGCCACCGTTTTTGTTTTCTATTTTTCGAATAAACACACTTAACTTAGAATTACATTAGACCGACGCACACGTGTAACACGCCTGATTTGAACGTAGAACGACGTCGCCTGGCGTGGATCAAGTGTAGCTCTACAAGTTTAGCAGATTGGCGTGTTTGTCACACGTGTGCGCAGCGTAGATCTACCTTAACTCTTTGAATGCCGTAATTAGAGACACAATAGAAAGACAATTGCTTATGTCGAACTGTGTAACATAAGACATTCAAAAGGTTAATATCATAAACACGAAAGTTTTTGAGTGTGTGTATATTTGTTACTTCTTTATGTTCGAATTTCTGAACGCGGATAGACCATGTCCTAGAATAGGACAAAGAATACTTTTTATCCCGGGACTGTCTCCCTGGTATAATTTTCTACTTTCGCGAAGATGAAGCTGCTAGCGGATATCTCACATCTTGAATTGAAAATCATACCATCTGTATTCGTTCTCACGCTTATCAATTTCTTGAAACTTTATTCGAGACTGACTTAGGCTAAGATTTCTTCGTCTTTTTTATTTTGTTGATACAAACTAGTGCTTGACTGCCACTCCACCTGATTGTGAGCAGTGATGCAATCTTTAATAGTGAATCGCACTAGTTTATTAAAGGCATATTCTCTCTAGTCATACTCCTATATTGTAATCAGACGGGAAGACCGCAGAAGGCAAATTGTTACAAATCTTCCATGTATTCGGTATAACTGACTAGGCGAAGTGAAATGCTTGAAAATGTAAAAGTGGGTACTGTACGTCGGGTTGGCCTATGGTAGAATGGTGATGGAGGAATCTGCCCCCCTAGCCAAGTTACAACCGTTTCGCTTGCGCCGAACGCTTCGAGTTGATCTTGCCGCCAATTCTTTTGTTCTGACCACGTGACTGAGCGATAAGACAACGTCATTCCCGTACATTTGAAGCTTTCTACAAGCGTTAATTATTGCAGATTAGCAACTTGGCTAGGGGTACTGGTCATGTAGTTCCTGCTTACACTTCAGTAAAAGAGGTTTTTCAAAGGACTATCAGTGTATCGAAAGGATAAGTGTCGTTTTAAAGTCATGATTTGGTCGTACATTTTTTAATATGGATGTTTCATAATACATTTCTGACAGTTATGTATGCGAAGTTCCCCTCCACTCAAAAACAGCGTCTCTATAATTTATGCGAGTCCGTATAAAATATTCGTGGTCTGTGGTTTACGATCAGCAGTTTCACATTGCCATAAGCTGTATAGGGCCTCGGTATGTGGTTAGTTGGGAAAGCGTCAAGCGCCTTATTTTTCTTGTACAGACAAACTCATGTCTACAGTAACCATTTGATTTCAAGAGCATCTTTATACCTGTGTAGTGAGGTCAGTTTATGATGTTCAAGAAGTATTTACTACTGATGCACTGTTGTTTTTTTATGACTTTCGTCATAGGTGTGGTTTCAAACAGTATAAGTCTTTTTTTTATGGTGGGAAAAAAACACCCAATGACATCCCCCGTTCTTGGGCGGAGCGGGAGATAGTGTCAGACTCTGATTAAAAGGCCCACCCCGTTCCTTCTAGCCTTCATACCGGGGCTCGAGCGCCCTTTCGGATAACCTTGACCCTAGTAGGCTTCCACCCGGCTGGGTCTCTGCTGTTGTTGACAACTCCTTGAGGCACGCGGGTGCGCGCCGTGCACAGTGCGCACCGTCGACGACTTGGGCTTAGTTACCGGACGGACAGCGAGCTACACATTGCTCATAGTCAGTAAAAGTCTGACATGCCTCGCCCGGAGCTTGAGAAGTCATTAGATGTTTTCCAACTTAAAAAAAAAGGTACTTCTATTAACCTCTCGTATGCCGTAATTAGAGACACAATTAAAAAGCCAATGTGTCTCACGTATATCTGCGTTCCGGGAATGCAACGGGTTAAAACTCGACAAGAACTAAATGTCTGAACTCAATGATACACAGAGAAAGTGTTCCAACTACTCGTGTGTTACCCGGTTCCCATCTTGATAATAGCCTACCGTATTACTTTCTATGGCAGGAAATTATTATTGCATTAATTGACATACAAGTTCCTATATGTAGGAAGTCTTATAACATTTCCGACCGCGTATATTTTTGTATAATGCTGTTTGTTTTTGAGATTTGGCTTCCTTGAGATTTTATGTTTTTGATACTAAGATACAATGTGTTTCACTTCTAAACGTATGTTTGTCTTCACTTCTGCCTCCGCCTCTGTCTTCGATTTCAGATCCGATTACGATAAACCAAATTTAAATACTCCGGTTCCAAATACGGTTCCGATATAAACACGTCCGTTAGGCACATCTCTATTTCTAAATAAAATTTATTAATTTATTTGTCAAAACTGTATGCACTAGTAGTAAACACTACAAAAGCGGACATAATGCCTTAGGCATTTTCTACCAGTCGACCTCAGGGTGGTGCAGAAACAACAAAAAAAAAAAATTTGTATTAATTTTTTTAATTGACGTAGGCATATAGACACCATGTATATACATCCCTACTTTTTAATTAGTACACAAAAAAATGGGGCTCTATCTGTACCCGTCACTGATCATATATTTGTAGTCAAAAGTAAAAAAAACCGAAATCCTAAAATTGACCACGAAAAGGTAAATTCATCACAGAATCAATCACACATAACAATTGCTAGTAAAAAATACTGCGGGCAGTGTTTTTCCTTAATAATATTGTCACTTATTCATTCATTAATCAATAGCTTGCACAATATTTCCATAAATTGAGTGACATTTTGGGACATAAACCAACGCTAATAACTAGCTGTTTATGAATATTATTTATTGAGATTTTACTTATAAAATAACAAGGGCTTTTCTAGAAAGACCTTTAAGTATGTGTACTAATTAAAAAATTGTGGTGTATACAAAAGGAGATACTGATTGAGTGACATATTAACGTACTCCCGAATCTACTGGGACTAGGAACGTGAAATTTTGAATATGGTTTTTTTTTTATGATGTAGGCACTAAGTGAAAATTTTCCCCCTAAGGAGATGACGGTCCAAAATTGGTACGGAGAACTTACTTGCCGCTAGCAGATGCAAATTTTATTATAAGAGACTTATACCTATTTATTATATGAATAGGTCAGCATATACGACGAATATATAAAATTATGCATTCAAGTACTTATCTTTCTATAGATTCCATGTTGATTGCCATGCTAATCCACGCTGGGCAAGCCATGCATTCGCCGTAAATTTATCATACAAGCCCCATACAAGATTCCGTTTGAGATTTATAATATTATGTAATGGTGTTCGAGTATCGCCCTATCATAATTTAATGGGGAGCTGGAAATTATTGCGGCACTACATAATTACTTCATTGCGGTAAACGGACAAAATATAAATAAACTTAGAGTGCGTTCGAACACGTCTTTCATGTATTGAATTCTAACACTCATTGCAAGTCACTATAACCGTGGTTTTAAAGTATTTCAACAGAATACAAAATCGTGTGAGTAAATAAAGCATAATAAAACAGTAACCCTAGTGAAACAACAAACAGTTTCCTGGTACTTGTACCGGGGGCTGGTGACCGTGTCAACCAGAAAACGCGAATTTTAACGACCACAGCCAAGAGTTAGTCGGAACAGCCATCAGGGTTCCGTTACGTTTTATTATTATTGTTTTAAACTACTGATTATTTGATATTACTTTTGATTGCGGATATGGTAGTTATTGTAATATAACAGAGACGAATGCTTTTGAAATCTGTATAGGTGGTATATTGCAGTTTGATGATGTATTTAGTCGGTTATGTGTAACCCTAAGGCAGTGGTTCCTAAACTTTTCGATCTTGTCACCCCTATGATTATTAGCTTGGGAAACTGATTTATCCCTCCCCCCTTAGATACCAATCGTTTAATAAGACATAAAAATTGCATAAAAATATTGAGTACTTAAGTTTTTATCATCACATTACCTTACCTCTTTACAAATATAATCTAGACTTTATTAAATAAAGCCACTCTCGTCGCACTTTGTACTTTTGTTCTTGTTTACTTTGAGTTTATAACCGTTGTGCTGTGTTACTACTGAATAAAAATATTTCTTTTCTATTCTAAATGTAACATTAAACATTTAAGGATTGGGTGGTAGGTTAATTCAAAGCGAGTTTCCGACATGTGATTTGATTACATTGTTAGGGCGTGAAATGGACTGGCATGCTAGATTCGATTCATGCTGGAAGAAAATGCCTAAGGCATTAAGTTCGCCTCTGTAATTTTATGTCCATGAAGTATAAATAAATAAAATAAATAAATTCGACTATATTCGTCTGTTATTATTTACCCCGCAGGGGTAATTACTCCCAAGTTAAGAACCGTGGCCCCTAAGGCATAGATAAACAACATCAAGTGAAATTAAATTACAATATTATGTAGATTCTAATCAAATTAGTTAATTACGCTATCATAAGTTATTAGCATTAAACCGGTAATACTCATGGAACAGTGAACTGGGTTCCGGTAACGCTTGATACAGCTTGTCGCAAAATTGCCCACGTCAGTTTGAAAAGGACTTATCAACACTGTCAGTTGTCAGTGCCAATTTTCTAGTTTAGTTGCTCGATGAACATATTATATAAGTATTTTTTCTAATGTATATAGACATTTCCGATTTGTTTTCGGTACGATAATTAAATTTAAAATGATGGGGTTATTTTTTATTGTCATCTATATAGTGTTACTAGCTGATATGAGTTAAGCAATCGTCATGAATCATAATATGACGACTTCGAAGGGGTATTTGTTAAGCATCAATTGAACGTAGACTGTCAGTCAAACGTTATTCTTTATTATACACACAACTTCTTTAAAATAGAAGCTGATATACACAAGCGAGCTTAGCCCACAATTAGGTATTCTTACAGAAAACTTTATTTATATGAAGGATAATTTTGCGCTCGCGGATAATTATAATTGCACATGCATTAAATCGTTTACTAGACAAATACATATGTGTAACGCACAATACATAAACATTAGTAATATATATAATAAATGAAAACCTATACATATTTATATTTAGAGGTCATCTAGGTTACATAAATATAAATATTAAAAAATTTGCAATTCCGTTCTCGAAATCACGGAACCCTAAAAACGGGTTATAAATCACAGAGCGGACGTATAAAAATGTCCACTCTATTGCTTCTACGGAACTGGATAGGTGAAGGAACTCGGTGATACACTGGCGGACACAATTTGTGGCCTTAAGGTAGGCATTATTTTAACTTTGATTAAATTGCTAAAACTGAGCTGATCGGGAAAGGTTTAGGGTTAAGACCCTGACCTTCGTCAGGTCACCACAGGTCTATTGTCATGGTCGATCATGTTGAGGTTCGATTACCC
This sequence comes from Mythimna albipuncta, assembly GCA_929112965.1. Classification (NCBI taxonomy): domain Eukaryota; kingdom Metazoa; phylum Arthropoda; class Insecta; order Lepidoptera; family Noctuidae; genus Mythimna; species Mythimna albipuncta. The sequence goes on along the minus strand of OV815979.1, from coordinate 15,690,274 downwards.
GGAGAAACCATTTTTAAAGTGAAATTCTATCAAAACTAAATAAGCTGTCGATATTTTATTACAATTGAAACGCTTTCTTTTTTTAATTGTTAAAAACTAGCTTGACTGCGATCCCACCTGACGGTAAGCAGTAATGCAATCTAATGAGGCACACTAGTTTATTAAGAGCCTATTCACTGCAGCTTTGAAGACACCAAAATTATAATCAGACGAGAAAACCGCAGCATGCAAAATTTTCCAGTCCTTTGCTTTATGTCGCTATTTGTATTTCCAATGAAAATTGTTTTTTACTCGTTGAGTTTCACAGCTTACATCGTGGGTCTTTAAATGTGTCTTGCACTGTACTGTGTGTGACCCGAGTTTGCACACAAAGTGGACATTTCAATTTTATGGCAGAGTTTTATCACCGGCTTTAGTTTTGTCTTAGTTACTGGCCTATAAGAAGATATAATGACAATAACTTTTAAGATAAGTAGAGATTATACGATTATGTGTTACTTCACGCCCCGTGATCAAGATAAATAATACTTAGAACAGTGAAATAGAAACGAAGATAACTACTAAAATTTCCTAAGATCTCTAGAATCAAAACTTTGTTCAGTTAAGTAGGTTTTTTTGAGGTGGAAAATCATCCAATGTTTTCTTTCTTTCTAGGGTGGAGCGAGTCAGACTTTTACTGATCAAAATTACGTTGCGTTCCAGGACCACGGGTGTCCCTCCAGGGCCCCAGTAGGTTTCAGCTCTGCTAATTTAAAAATGTCTTGTTTTGCTCAACCTACTTAACTGGATCGGTTTGAAGGCTATGACGTCACAGCATGGCGCTAAGTCGGTCCTATTCTTATTTGAATCGCATAAAACAGGAAATGATCGCTGCAATCTGGATTAGCAATGAATCAATATGCATTGGCGATTGGGAATTCTATCCTACTCTTGTGTTTGATTGGTTCGTAGGTAGCGCTATTTTCGTATGCATGCTCGATACCCTGGAGATGGAATTGCGCTACCGTTCCGAAGCTTGTTTGGTCGTGTTTTTGGTATTTCCTTTAACATCCAAATACGATCTCTCTAAGCTGATATGAGTTTTGTTGACCCGTTGTCTTATATAGGGTACGAGGAAATACATGTTTAATGAGATTTGGTACATGGATACATAGACTTTGTTTTAGATTAGTCAATGCCTTTCTTCTGTTGTAAAAAAGAGTTACGTCCTGGATAGTTCTTTTTCTTTCTCACACTGGAGCTATGATGGTTTTAACATAGTAAGAACCAAGTCTTAGGCCATCTACGTGTCATCATCGTTATCTTCCTGTCCTTGTCCCATATTGCTTGAGGTCGGCGCAACACCTTTTTTTCTTCGATTCTATCTTGTCAGCAGTCACGCTATCATTGAGTCCCTTTTCTTTCAATCCCCTCATACAATCCATTGACTTTTTCTGTTGTCTCTCTCTTTCCATCCACACATACATTCTTAACTCTAATAGTAACATGTATTTTAACTTATGCAAACTTCTTCTTCTTCTTCCTGCCCTTATCCCATATTACTTGGGGTCGGCGCAACACGTTTTCTTCTTCCATTCTGTCCTGTCACCCGTCAAACTATCACTATCCCCTTTTCTTTCATATCACTTCTTATCATATCAACTTATGCCAACTACTTGTGGCTTATTTTAAATCCACGAGGTAAATCTGTTATCACACTAATTATAAACGCATAAGCTGTTGTCCTACTTTAAGACCTATGTAACAGCCTAGCACAATTTTATCAACATGCTTGTTAAATGGGCGAATGGCTGTCAACTTGTCACCAATGCCAAAACTCACTGATTCTAGCAATTTGCAAACTATGGTTCCATGTTTCTGTCACAAGTGTTGTCTAATTCTAACAATCAGAATTGTAAGCAGCTTTGTATAAATTGTTAACAAAGTTAAGTCGTGTTGTTTCAGTCAAAACTTTGACCAACCCTTGCTCTAGTTTGTTTTGACGGGAAAACAAGTATGCATTATCGTTGTTATTGCATTATCTTTTTGACTGTCACTTATTCAATAAATCTGCCTTACTAGAAGACTAGACTTATTTTTTATTTATTTAATGTCTCTATTTAATGCCTTCTGGCAAAGGTCTCCGATAGATGTTTCCACTGCCCTATATCACGAGCCACTCTCGTCCAGTTGGAGCCCGCTAACAGTTTCAACTCATCCTCCCATCTCATCAGTTGTTTCCAGTTGTTAATTGGTTTTGTTGTACTCTGTCTCCCGTCCTCGGAGTACCAATCTATCACTATTTGGCTTCACTTTTCCTGATTGTCTCAGATCATGTAACCTGTCCATATCCACCTTTGCTGGTCCATTGTGGTCAATATCTGTTTCTTTTGTTTTAAATCTTACAAAAGATCTAATATGAATAAAATCACAAACATGACGATTTAATCATCATGTTTATGGTTTAAAAACTCTATGTTACTTCCATGAACTTCAGGTAAATATACTCTGCTTATTCCAAACTTTATCCAATATAAAGAAGGACCTTAAGCAAGATTAATTGCTAGAATTGTCAATCCCAGACATAGCCACTTTCGCAGGAATGTACGTACAGTTAAGGAGTGGAATTCCCTGCCAGGGTCTGTTTTTCCTGATAGCTACAACCTAGGGGTTCATGGGTTTTCTTGCACATTCTTCTCCGCTAGATCTAACGCTTTGGAATATGCAATTAATATCATTTTTTTTAACTGACTTCTTGACAATTCAAAAGTGCCTGTGAATGTTTTTTTTAATTTCATATAAACCAGTGCTTGACTGTGATCCCACCTGACGGTAAGCAGTGATGTAATCTCTGATGGTGAGGCGCACTAGTTTATTAAGAGCCTATTCACTCTAGCCTTGAAGACATTCAAATTATAATCGGATGAGAAGACCGCAGCAGGCAAATTGTTCCAGTCCTTCGACATACGCGGTATACAGGATGAGGCGAAACTTTTAGTCCGGACCGTAGAGGTTTTAACAACGTATGGGTGGATACTCGTCGTACGTCAATTCTACCATCAGACGATGGTAGAATTGAGATAGCGGAATCAAGTCATGCAAATCCTGTGCACACTTTCCAAAATGCATCCTGTAAAACACCGAAAGGCTGCCTACCCTACGGTATTTATTTAAAATAAATGCTTAGAATTTTGGAATCGTGACAAGTACACCATGAAAAGCTTAGTTCTTAGGCCATCCCACAGGTAAACGTCCGCAATGATGCAGAGTACACGGACATTAGTCAAGCGGCCCGTTTGTAGGTATGTGACCCGTGGGTCAACTGGTACCAATCTGGTTAATTTACTGGCATGTGGTACGGTAGCCCGTTGTTTCGATTCCCATTTGGTATTGTAGCTCAACATTGTATTTTTACGAGTACGACTACCTGCGTTATATATAGATATAATCTTTATTGAACGCCATAAAAAAACTAGTGGGAACTAATGGGCGTTCTAATCCCTAAAAGCAATTTTTATAGACAACTAGCTTTTGCCTGCGGCTTTGCTCGCGTGGCATTAGGTACTTATGGAATCGGGATAAAAGGTAGCCTATGTTCTTTTCCATGTCAAAGGCTATATGCATGCTAAATTTTATCAAAATCGTTTTTGCGTGATTAAGTAACAAACATCCAAACATCCACACTTAGACATTTATAATATTAGTTAGGATGTCACTAAGGAATAAAGGAGCTTTCTAGTGGAGAAAAAAAAAATTAGCAATCGGACCAGTACTTCAAGAGATTACCTCCTACAGACAAAAAAAAACAAAAACAAACTTTACCTCTTTATTATATTAGTGTAGACTTGTGGATAGATTTAACAGAGAAGGCGTAATTTCTAATGAACCTAATAGCACTTTCGCACGACCCAGGAATCGAATGCAGGATTCCGCGCCCGCAACGACGAGACCAAGGAAGCAGTTATCAGTTATCAATACAATAAAAGCTAGTGGTAAAGTTTTTCATTGAGATCTCATTACAAAGACAGTTCGATAAATAATAAGAACAAAGGCGTTCGATACTCCTTTATAGTTTTATAGATAGGGTTCCAATCGATATAATATAGTTAGGTGTATGACCGTTCAGTTATAATCCTTAACGGGACGATTAGTGCCGATCTAATTAGTGCAGAGTCACGGCACGGCACACCGCTGAGCATAACTTTTCTGTGATCAGTTAACTGTTACTAGACTTTTCACTATACTGGTGTGGTGTCGCCTGATTATTAAAAGTTATAAATGTAACGTTACATACGGACCGCAGGAAATGTTTTCTCGGTCGAATGTTATTTTTTTGGTTGAGAAGTTATTAAAAGTGCAAAGGCATGCGAAGTTGTTAATTGGTGATCCAGATTTGTTTGAAAGTAGCCATACACCCTAGGGTATACCTGACAAGTTTGCCTATACAGTTGAGTTATGCCCGCCATACACCCTAGGGTATACCTGACAGGTTTGCCTATACAGTTGAGTTATGCCCGCCATACACCCTAGGGTATACCTGACAGGTTTGCCTATACAGTTGAGTTATGCCTGCCATACACCCTAGGGTATACCTGACAGGTTTGCCTATACAGTTGAGTTATGCCCGCCATACACCCTAGGGTATACCTGACAGGTTTGCCTATACAGTTGAGTTATGCCCGCCATACACCCTAGGGTATACCTGACAGGTTTGCCTATACAGTTGAGTTATGCCTGCCATACACCCTAGGGTATACCTGACAGGTTTGCCTATACAGTTGAGTTATGCCCGCCATACACCCTAGGGTATACCTGACAGGTTTGCCTATACAGTTGAGTTATGCCTGCCATACACCCTAGGGTATACCTGACAGGTTTGCCTATACAGTTGAGTTATGCCCGCCATACACCCTAGGGTATACCTGACAGGTTTGCCTATACAGTTGAGTTATGCCCGCCATACACCCTAGGGTATACCTGACAGGTTTGCCTATACAGTTGAGTTATGCCCGCCATACACCCTAGGGTATACCTGACAGGTTTGCCTATACAGTTGAGTTATGCCCGCCATACACCCTAGAGTATACCTGACAGGTTTGCCTATACAGTTGAGTTATGCCCGCCATATACCCTAGGGTATACCTGACAGGTTTGCCTGTACAGTTGAGTTATGCCCGCCATACACCCTAGGGTATACCTGACAGGTTTGCCTGTACAGGTTAGTTGTACTTAAAGGTAAACCGGAGCGTGAATGTTGCTGAACCTGTCATGTATACCCTAGCGTGTATTACCTATCTTTAAACGAATCTGGATCACAAATAAGCTTTTTCGCACGCCTTGGCACTTTTAATAACAAGTGCAAAGGCATGCGAAGATGTTAATTGGTGATCCAGATTTGTTTGAAAGTAGCCATGTACGCTCGGGTATACCTGACAAGTTTGCCTGGACAGTTGAGTTATGCCCGCCATACACCCTAGGGTATATCTGACACAGTTAGACAGGTGAGTTGTACAGGTAGATCGGAGCGTGTATGTTGTAGAACTGCTGGCAAACCTGTCAGATATACCCTAGGGGGTATGGCGGGCATAACTCAACTGTACCTTACCTTAAAACGAATCTGGATCACAAATAAGCCTCTTCGCACGCTTTGCCTCTTTTAATAACTTCTCATCCTAAATAACAATGCTTTAAGTCCAATTTACAAAGCCCGGAGCCCAGATTTTTTGTCTATTTTTTTTTATTATAACTCTCAACAACTGTAAGTACACAAATTAATTGAAATAAATAAATTGAAATTTATTTTCAAACCTTTTCAAAGTTAAAAGTCTAAGTAAAGATAAATATTCTAATATTAATTCTTCAGAGTTTTTCGCAAATTGAAATCCCTATAAGGTTCAATATTAAAACTCAAACAGTTTATTTTTCTCGTCCGTATGGAGTTACAGCGTTATAAAAACTTTTCTTGTAAACATAATATGTAACAAAGTCAAACACATGTCGTAGAGCTTCGTTTGTATAAAAAAGTAATAAAAAGTGTATGAACTATGAAAATATATATTTTCTTTGAAAACAGGGCCATTTTCCAAGTAATAGAAAAGTTTGTGGTGCTACGTGTTTTTTCTGGCTCCTGTTATACATGTATTATAACCTAGTATAGGAAGTAGAATTTCACTATTTGTAAACTAATGTTGTGCTAGAAAATAATTTCTGATTTTGTTTTTTTATTATCTTTACACATTATTTTATATTTTTTATATATAAATAACTATAACCCACCGGTATCAAAAACAAGGTCCATGGATATGTCAGGTTTCCAGAGAAAAGGACCTACTAATAAAATGAACCGTGCCTGAACCTCCAGAAGTACCGCTTTCTGAATCAAAACCTTGATCCATCCGTTTAACGAGAGCCTCCTAAGGGGTTGGTTCAAAAAAGAGCACAAGCCTCCTAAGGGGTCGGTTCAAAAAAGAGCACAAATATAAGATATCACACTTTGCAATTGCAACTTAAACATTACTTCACCATTTTTAAATTTCCAATGACCCAAGACCAGATAGGGTGGTCTTCTCGTAGGTACCGACGAAACTTAATGATACTACCAATAAAACATTAACAAAAACCAAGCATTTAATAAAGACCGTGCGAGAAAGACAGCACTACAATCACTACTTGCCAGAAAGAGACACAAGACCGAGTAGCTAGTAATAAGCGAACATTAAGATGGGGCACACTAAGCCCTGCCTATTGCTTCTGGCGACGATAAAACTTGCCAATATTAAAATAATATTTTTGCGCGATATTTTGCTCCGGTTGCGCCTCAGGAAAATTATCGATTGAAGTACATACAGAGCCTCTAAAATGATGCTTTAATGTCGATTTTAAATTTTGATATTCTTGTAGAATTGACCATAATATACCAAACAAAAGGAGAATTACCAAAAAAAAGTTTTTGAAGCGAGAGTTTGTAAAATGAAACATTTGCAAACCGAATCGTTCGTGTTAATGGTGAGTGGACCAAATTATAATATGAGCTGGAAAGAATATTAGACAAAACCAAAACCTTGAAAAACTACCAGAAAATATTTTTTTTTTTTTTTTTTTAAATCACTTATATTATTATAAAGGTGACAGTTTGTGTGTTTGTTACTCCTTCACGTTAAACGGCCGGAAGGGTTTCAGAGGTTCCAGGTTAGCCTATATCCGATATTAAACACAGGTTAAACACTAATATATAGTTTGTGTGAGTGTATATGATTCTTACATCTTCATGTTCGAACGACTGAACGGACTTGGATGAAATTTAGCACATGGGTAAACCATGTCCTGAAATAGAATACTTTTTTATCCTAGAAGTATGTTCTCTTTGGACAATTTTCTGCTTTCACACAGGCGAAGCCGGTTTTGCTGGTAGCAGCCAGTTATTTATAAAAGTAAAAAATTTATGTCATTCGAGCGAGCGGCGCCGTGGGTTGCCGCTAGTTTTACTCATTATTTCTACTTATGATTCAGAAATTCGCAAACGAAGCTGCTTAAACGTGAGTACTGGGACTGATGATAAGCTAAATGATCTCGAGCCCCATTTCATGACTTAATGACTTTAAGCCGTCATCAGCTTACGCTGGCATAAGTCCAAAGTGCCTTCACATAATCCCTGGAGTTACAGAATTGTGGGCGCAATGTTTCATAGCTTGTTAATATTTTATTTTTCAAGTTGTAAAATAATATTTTACTAGTTAATTCCTGGTTACTTACAGTCAGGTTAACTGCTCACTATCGCACTTCATACACTCGGTAAAACTTTATAACATGAGTATACCTATTATTTATTGTTATAATAGTGGTAAGTCAAGGGACGGTTAACCCTCGAGCGCCGATTGTACAACTTGAATGACCATGAAAAACGCTTAACTTAAGGTCATTTTGTACACATGTTTGTACGAAATTAATTTGGCCGAAAATTTTGGTTTCTGTATCTTTGTTTTTCCTAGAAAAATCCAATTATTTTTTTGTGATTTTATGTAAAAATCGCGCAATTACGTAATAAAAATACCCCTAACGCTTCTCATGCCTGAGGTTGCGGATTCAAAACCGGACAAGTACCAATGTGATTTTTTCAATTCATAGGTAACCTAAAAAGTTTTTGAAAAAAGTATTCGTCATTTAAAATCTCGATTCTATATAACTATATTTTTTAAATTTATGAGTACATTATGAAAGACCACAGTTTACGCAAAATAGCAGATTTTTGGAGATATTCACTTGAATAGTTTTATACAAATTTAATTTTAAATTTCGAAAGAAACCTAGATAATAACCACAAAATATCTGTGTATCCAAAATATCTAGAGAAAGATGTGTAATATCGTCATAATCGCGTAAGCAGTTGTATGGAAATGACGAAATGTGTCTCGGGTTGGGTGCTAAAGATATTATAAAAAGAGGAATTTTGTTAAACCCTTTTTACATAGTCTGTAACACGTCTTACTATAAATGCTATGTAATATTTTTTATCCAACGCCCTACGCCTATCAATAATACATTTGCTGTACAAATTCAAAATGAGCGAACAACATTTTTTCCTTATATTATTTACATTATCATCTGGGAAAGTATGAAAAACCTGTTAACATTGTAACAACATTATAAACTCACATAAATTGTAGGCTTTATGTATTCTGCTTTATTGAATATATAAAACTTACATGCGTAGGAATGAGTTAAAACTACAGAATGGTACAAACTTATGTAGTTCTTTCGATTCTTCCATTTGCATACGACTTTAAATTTATGTGGAACAGGGTGTAAAGTCCTGCAAACCTCTGTTAAGAAAGGAGGATTCTCCGATCAGACAGGTGTTGTGTCTAGTCCGGGCAACTGCAGAGAACTCTTATACCACGATGCAGGATTCTGAGGAGGTATTCGAAACAGTGTTAAGTCTGGCAAAGCTCCGTTAAAAGGGTTATTCCTTGAGAGCCCCGATTCCCGAGAGCCCCGTATTGCAGGCACCCGATTTGTTTTCATTTTGATAAACTCAAATAAAAAGTCAGTTCAAAATAATACCATCAGCAAAATACGTTAAACAAAATTTTATTACTACTTTACTAAAATTATTATAATTAACTTCAAGAATTAGAAAAAAAAATACTTAAGCTTGGTTAAGGTATTTTAATTAGAGAATACAATATAGATTGTCCTAGAGCGATCACAGGTTTTATTTATTATAAAACATAATACCTACTCTACATGAAATATTCCTTTTAAGTATATTTTAATGTAGCTTAGTAAATAAAAAATAAACTTTGACGTGCGAAGTAAGTTTCACTTTTATTTAATTTATATTGTCAACTTTTAAATCTCAAAACATGCAAAAACCAACTATAAAAACTAAACAACAGCAGTAATAAAAGTTAGTTTTCCACCAGTCTTTTCAAAAAACATACAAGGTATATATAAAAAGGAGAGAGAGAAGGGATAAAGTAAAAGGATATTGAGGTTTATTAAGGGATATTGTAAAAATAGTTATAAAATTTATATAATAATTAACTTTAAACGTTGTCTCAACATAAACACAAGTTTAAGCACTTTTTATGAAGACCTTACAAATTGAAAACAACAGAAAAATAATGACAAATAAATGGAATCATATTTATCGCATTCGGGTGCCGCCGGTATGGGACTCTTGGGAATCGGGGCTCTCAAGGAATAACTTGTCAATCGACCATACGGGTGTCTGGTTTGGGCAACACTCATACGTTTCTTTTTTGGCTTGCATCCCAGGTCCCCGGGGTTCCCTTTCGGACAACCCATGGTCCCAGTTGCTTCGGCCCTAATGGTCCTCTATGTTTTTGCGAACATCACTTAGAGCGCAACACTACACGACGTCGACGACTCAGGCTTGGTTATTACTGTTATAAAATATTCTTAATTTGACCCTTATTCTCATTATTTAATGATTCTTCACTGCTAAACATTTCATTTCAACTCAAACTACTTATCTATTCAACAATCGTCCGAACTATTTAACCCTATTTCGCGACAGTAAAAAACTACTAGCTACTCCACATATTTCAGAACAATCGGATTCTCGATATAATTAAGTCGTCCAGCGCCATTTTAGTCGCCGCCGTCGCGAGCGATTAAGGAGGATCACGATTTTACCTTTTTTGCGTATGCACCATGTTTATTTGCGTCCTTTGAATGTTGTTATTAACAATAAGGACCGTGTAATGGTGGTACATTTAGGTACGGCACCTTTTTTTTTGGTAGGAAAAAATCATGCATTGACATCCCCCGCCCTTGGGCGGAGCGGGAGATAGTGTCAGACTCTTACTGACTAAAAGACCCCACCCCGTTCCTTCTAGCCTTCATACCGGGGCTCGAGCGCCCTTTCGGATAACCCTGGCCCCAGTAGGCTTCGACCCGGCTGGGTCCCTGCTGTAGCTGACAACTCCTTGAGGCGCGCGGGAACAGTGCGCGCCGTCGACAACTTGGGCTTGGTCCGGACAGTTACCGGACGGCCGCAAGGTACGGCACCTGATATGGAGTGGAAGCGAGTACATTTCTGGTTTAAAAAAAATACGTGTTACTTTTGTATACAATACAATAATGCATTCAGGGTGCTGAAGGGGCTGCCCCGATTCTGTACCGCAAATATCATTCAGGAATAAAACAGTTTATCGGTGAAAAAATTTTAGCAATCGGACCAGTATATTAAGAGATTGCCTCCTACAAAAAAATAAAACAAACTTTACATCTTTATATTATTTGTGTTAATGTAAATTCATTTGTACACATTCATTATGAGTGCAGCTAGTGAGTAGAACTCCTTGCCAGAGTCTGTGTTTCCTGATAGCTACAACCCGGGAATCTTTAAGTCGAGAGTGAATAGGTTTCTTCTAGGTAAGCGCGTTCCATAGTCGACCGCATCGTCGCTTTCCATCAGGTGAGATAGCGGTCAAGCGCAAACCTATCGACAATAAAGAAAAAAATGGTGTCTAATGTTTTTGTTGTTTTTTTTTTATTATTTGATACGCTATGATCTTCTGTTGGTCGAAATAAACGTATAGCAGTACGAACGCCTTTAGTAAATAGGGTCCGCTAAATATGTATCTACTTTGCAATCCCAAGAACCAATGAAACCAACTGAAACCAAGAACTTAAGTCAATTTTCTAAAATGGTTCAATAATGAAGCCATTTTACGCCTTTTGCACAAACCGCAGTTTTCAAGAAATGACGGCTGAGGTTTCGAGGAAATTACTCTATTTCCCTTAGGACGTGCCGAAGCTTTACAAACGCAAAAGCAAAGGGCATCTGGTTCGTTTCACAAGAAAATTTTCTTAACACATTTTTTTTTATGGTTTCGTGCCTCAAAAGGAAAAAAATGGAACCGTTATAGGATCACTTCGTTGTCTGTCTGTCTGTATGTCCATAGACCGACCATATTAGGTCTACGGTCCCTTGAAGCTATGAAGAAATCAACCTTCTAATTTAACGAAAAAAAAAGATCATTTTTGCAATTAGGAATCTTCGAGTCTGCATTTGGGAATTGAACTATTTACGTGGGTACTTAATCACCGTGGAGTTAATAATGTTAAACTACTTTATAGCTGACAGTTACTGAAATGTTGACGGCCAATATGGCTAGATGCTAAGATTATTTTAAAGGACCATTAGAATGTTTAAACAGGTTTGAAAAGAAAACTAACAAGTAATTAACTCATTGAATGCCGTAATTAGAGACACAATAGAAAGACAATTGCTTATGTCGAACTGTGTAACTTAAGACATTCGAAAGGAGAAGAGATCATTTGTAGCAATATTAACAAAATCAAATCAACAAAATGGCTGAAGACTCTTTTGATGCACACCTTTGAGATATCAAGAAAGACATAATTTAGAACGTAATATGAAAAACAAAACATGACAGAGATGGATCACTGGTTATCCCCTCAACACAGAAAGTGCAAAAACCACCAGCAAATTCTATATTTTCTCGTTCTTAAAGACGTAAAGTACAGTCAATTACGGTAATTTGTTTTAACAGCGTCGTTGGCGCGACAAATGCCATGCAAATGACCTATGCGGCCCTATCGCGACATTCGAAGGTATGCTTATACGAAACATTCTTCAGTCAATGCGTGTCAATTAGTACTTTTAACCCATTTCTACAGGACTATGGGAGATTGTGTCAGGTAACATACTGATCGTGTGACCATTTAAATGTGTGTTTGTTTATGTGCGAAATTTTACTACATAAAATTGTTCGCTTTTTTTTATGAATTGAATATAGGTTTGTTTTTTGTAAAGTTGAAGCCATTGGTTCCATGTCTTCCCAGCTATCTTCGATAAGTGAAGATTCCATATCTTCCCGCATGTGACCATCTGTGGGTGTCTGTATATTTGCATATAATATCGTCATCAATGTCTTCCATGTACCATGTCATCCACTTTCAGAAATAGTATCTTCATTGAAAAGGCTATGTACGCTTTCATCTTTATTTAATAAATTACTACTGCAAGATAAAAAAATATTTTTATTGTTCCTTCTAATGCGAGACGTTTTTTTTTGCACTGTGTTATATCCCTGTATACGACCTTTTAGGTTGTTCGATTACTGCAGATATATATTCTTAGAACAACTTTACCTTAATTGACTTAAGCCACAAATCCTCTTCCACCACAAAATAGGACTTTTTTTCTAAACGGCCTTCCAAGTGAATGATTTACTTGAAAGTTCTTTAGCTTTACACTGAGCCGATTAACAAGACGGTCAATGTTACAGTGTTCTGCGAGATTACATAATTATTCCATGGATTCAGTTGCTTCCACCAGGTTTAGTTCAATACCTGTAGTTTTAAGATGCAGCACATAGGCTGTAAAATATTGTAGGTTTTATGCACTGCTTAACTTGTTTTTCGATTGATGTTTTTATGTTCTTGTTTTCATCGTCATTAAGTTTCATTTAAAACTTCTAAGTACCATAAATATTTAATGTCTGTTGAATTCGTTGTCTTCTAGTTTAAAAATGCTATCTGCTTACTTCAAAGTGAAGCTACTTTTTTATCTATGTGTGATTTGAAGGGTTGCCATTTATTAAGTTTTTTCCTTAAAACTTGGTAACAATATAGTGTGGGTAGAATAATATTTCCGAAAGTTATGACATTGTTGATTATGGTATTGTGTACATTGTGGTATGGTATTGTGCAATTAAAAAAGTTAACTATACATTAAAGAGACACAAAATGTTAATGTTGAGTCGACAGTGTATTCACATTTACATTCAGAAAATGAGGCATAAAAATGGTATAAAAGGTAAGTAAAAGGTAAGTAAGGTATAAAAATAAAGATGTACAGAAGCAGTCACTTCGAAACAAGCGTGTCTTCAATGTAGTCTTTTACCTCTTAATACGCTCGCTTGGCAAGGATACGTGTAATGTGGACTTTCCTTCGCTAAGTTCCTTAATTTTTTTTTTTATATTTCATATAATTTTAAAAACTTTGTTGAGCTAATTTTTTAAATTACTGCTTTTTAGAATTTGTTATAGTGAAACTGTTCCTATTTTGGAATTGTGGTGAAATAGAATTATAATTTTCAATTACATATTTGATTAAATTGATTTTATTCTCATTACTTGTAAAATTATGGTCAACATGTAAATTATCAAACAATTTTAAAGTTTCCAAAAAAATGATCCTGTAATTGTTAGAGCGTTTGCAAATTCTTCTCACTAATATTCTCGATTGGCGTATTCTCCAAATTCAATGAAGTAATGAAAGACTAAACATACTCCCATAGCCCTTTAACGCAATGGATGTAAAGGTACATGTGGGCTTCAGACAGAAAAATTCTGACACCTAGAGCGGAACTCGTTATTTGATGATTTCTGAAAAAAAAAAAATTCTTCCAGGTAATTGTAATCATCTGTTTTTAAAGAAACTTAATTCTGAATTTAGTAGTGGTGTTGTGGGATAGAGACTTATTATTTTTTATTTTTATTTTAAAACCCTTTTTTTTTGTGTGCGGCTCTGTTAACAGTATTTCTCACCTTTTCGTAATGACTACGCGCCACTTTCTGTGCAAGCATTTCCGTTCAACTAAGATCTAGTTTCTATATCCCTGATCATCATTATATCTATGATTCAGAAAGTAATTACAGAATCTTGTTAAGTTATATAGTACACCCTGCAGTTTCAACATACAAGTAGTAAGTTTGCTCTAGAGAGCTGTACTTTATTACTCTTCTTTGACTATAAAATCGAATCTAACCACTACTGACTACTTTCATAGTGACTATTTGTGGAAAAGCGCTTTTAGAAACCGATCTTTAATGACCTCTAATTATAGTCTTAATTTCTTTAAGTAATGTGATGTTTTTTTCAAACATGGTGTATTGGTTTTTCGAATTCGCGTAAAACTTTTTGAAGATGTGTTGCCAAAATTTAAACATAGGTATTCGAATTTTATTAAAATCGGGACCGGTTTTATGTTTACAGCACGAGAAGGTTTTGACGTGAGTCACCGATCCCACTTTTGAGTAGTTAAACGTTGCTTAATTTTATGAAGTCACAGATGCGCTAGACTAGTAGCTCTATCCACCATGAGCACTTTGTTTTTTTTTATATATATATTTTAGATAGCGGTATATAAAATATTTTATTGAGTAAGCGACAAGTTGTACGACTAATAAACTGGTGCAGTTAAGCTAAATAAACGATTGCATCATTGCTTACCGTCAGGTGGGATCGCAGTCTAGTACTAGTTTGTATCAATAAAAAAATATAATATTACTTCAAGTTAAATTTGAAATTTAATTAGAAAAAGTAATAAACAGAATATGATTGTGTAAAATAACCGTACAAAGATAATTGATGGAAAATATAAACGACAAATGACATATTTTAAGAAGTTTTATCTGTCCTGACGTTTGTTTGCAACTAACTGACTCGATAGACGTTATTCTGCCCTATAAAATATAAAAAAAAAAACAAGTTTTTAATGAAAATTTTTTTTCACAGCAAGCTTTTATAGCACCGTATACCTGTATAATTGATACTCGTCAATACGAATCATACGAGCCCAAACTCTATGGGGTTGTGTCGCTTCACTACCGAGTTCCTACGGCCACCTACCGGTTCCATTAACAGATCAGCCCCCCTAGCCAAATTACAACCGTTTCGCTTGCGCCGATCGCTTCGAGTTGACCTTGCGCCAATTCTTTTGTTCTGACCACGTGATTGAGCGTTAAGACGACGTCATTCCCGTACATTTGAAGCTTTCTATAGGCGTTAACTCCATGTCATAATAATTTTGTATTGTCATCTGATTTACACTTGCATGCAAAATTTCAGCTCAATCGGTAACCGGGAAGTGGATCAAATTTAATTTGCATGATTTGATTACAGACGAACATCGGGACAGGTTAAACTAAATAAAAGCTTGTAAAAAACAAAGGGAGGTGGGTCGGAGGCTAAATATAACGGCCTATTTTCAGACCTACTAAACATACGTACACATAGAAATGGTCTAGCCGTTTGATATTAATTGCATTTTAATTACTTTCGTTGTTTTGTGCATTAGATAAACTTTTAGTTTTGCTTGCCTAAGCACTGATGTCATTTTGTTTCCCTATTAAAAGGCTTTTAGCATGCATTTACGACACCATCTACCGGGAATTGCTTTTATCATTTTGCTTGTTTTATTTGTCAATTTATGACTAAAACACATTTTGTTCTCTTTTTGCTTTTCCAATAATTTATTCCTTGTGTCATTTTGTTTTTTAAATTTTGGTTAGTTTCTTTTTCCGAGTTTTATATAGCGAAATGTTGAGGTTTCATTCGCACTGGATACAAATAAGATTTTTTTGAATTTTTCAAAAGCGGACTCAACTGATATGCTTCCTTCTAATTCTAAAACTATCTATATAATGAAGCAGTAACGTACTAAAACAGGAACCGAGAGTATCAGCTCTGGTTCTTTTTTCTTTAAAAAAAAAACGAGTGTCATTTCTAAATTGCCAGCACCTAATAGTCTGGCCAGTGAGCAAGTGTCCGGACCAAGCCCAAGTCGTCGACGGCGCGCACTGTTCCCGCGCGCCTCAAAGAGTTGTCAGCAACAGCAGGGACCCAGCCGGGTGGAAGCCTACTGGGGCCAGGGTTATCCGAAAGGGAGCTCGAGCCCCGGTATGAAGGCTAGAAGGAACGGGGTGGGTCTTTTAGTCAGTAAGAGTCTGACACTATCTCCCGCTCCGCTCAGGAGCGGGGGTTGTCATTGGATGATTTTTTCCCACTATAAAAAAGCACCTAGTCTAATGGGCTTCATAAAGTCTACAATCTCAACAGGCTTGCTGCATATGATGCGGTTAGTACATTATTCCATAACAGGCTCCATATAAGACAGTGTTGCATGCAAATCCACTTCTGAATTACTTCGTGGTCTATTAAAATAAAAACATTATTCCGGCTATACACTTTTATTGCATCAATTTCTATACATGAGTGTCTTACTGCTGTATAAGAATTTGTTATTTTCGACTTAAGTCTAGACGATTGGTCTAGATTTAAAGAAGGGCGAGTGAGGGTTTATGATTTATTATCATTTGATGGTAGTTTGCAAATTGGTTTTTAAAAACCACTTATAAACAAGATAAGGCCGGTGTTTTCTAGCGGATTAACCTGAAAAGAAATAACGAAACCTTTTTAAATAGTCTATAATAAATAACCTAACCTTATATTATCAAATATTAGGAATATAAAAAAAGATGAATGAATTCGACCAAGTGGTTCTCAAGTTCTGGCGTGACTAAATGAAATACGAGATACGTTTTTATTTAAATAGACGGACTAACTTCTCCTAGCGGCTTCGCTCGCGTGAAAGAAGGTTTCTCTATGACCTTGGACCTCCATTTCATCCCTTTACGTGGCTAAGTTTTGAAAATCCTCTCTTAGTATACCTACGTCATAAAAGGAAATCTTGTCCAAAATTTTACGCTCCTATTCTTAGTAATTTCGGCTGTGTGTTGATGTCAGTCAGTCAGTCCTTACATATATATAAACGTTTATACTTCCATCCTATATTCAATTATAAAGAGCAAACAAGCATACATTAAGATAAGCAACAGAAAAACTAGTTGGCCCCGTGTCCCCAGCGCGAAACATTTGCATTCAAATTGATTATAATTGCCACGCAGTGAATATCGAGTAAAAATGCATCGGTTGACACTTGCTAATATTTTATGAGGCAAGAACCAGGTTTTATGGATGGTGGATTTCGCTTGAGGTGGTCGAAAGGGAAGAGTGATATTTATTATTTTCATTGTATCCCTAAGTTTACTGAAAGTAATGGCTACAGTCTTGAACTTTTTATTTTACCTGTCTGTATTATTATTGTCAATTTAATTTTGGAAGATGATATGTATATTTCGGTGTATAATGTCGTTCGCAGTAAAATTCCATTCAAAAACTCTTATTTTATGGGCGATGAGTGGGTAACGACCAATAAACAAACCATGCGACTGATTTATTATGATGTAAGCTTTAGGTATTCACTTAACGAACCGGGAGACAGTCCCCAGTCTAGATGTTGTTCACACGGCTGCCGAAAGAGGGAAGAACCCCGCGTCTTTGCAGTCGGAACTTTTATGTGTTCGGCTCGCGTAAACGTCAGCCCGGAATCTGTCAAATAGACGTCTGACGTCAGTATCACTTCGCTCGTTCATTCGTTCTTAAGCTTCCGTACTATTGACTTCACCGATATTTAAATAAACTAGTTACTAAAGGTTACTTCTAGGCAAGCGTGCTCTATCGTCGACCACATCATCGCGTACCGTAAAGCGCAATAAGATAGTAGTCAAGTGCGAGCCTTTTCATAATAAAAAAAAGCTCACAGTTATAACACATAGACTCACTCTCTCAATATCAAAAACAACTGTCCTAATTAACACTATCATGCACCTGGTGTTTCTTTTTGTACCTACTACTTTTTCAAGATTAGATTAAAGACCATGCTTATTTTACTTTATTATGGGCTTAATCTACTTGTTTCTCTTGGCGTACTCACTTGTGTTGCCTTCTACTCTTTCTCCTGGGCCGGCCCTCTTCGTTTTCTTCCTCGGTGTCTGAGTGCATCGGTCTTTCTTCTGTTTATTGGATATCCTAGTTGCACGAGTTCTATCTAATATATAATAAAAAAAAACAACAAATGTGTTTTATTCTATTGAAAGAATAGTAATACAAGCGTCTTAAGAGGGCCCATCCCGACCCGTCTAACATCGTTAACATGCATAATAACCTGAGGATGGTTTCAAAGCTTGTTCGTTCATACAATGAAATCCAACGTAAAGTTTGAAGAAGAGGTAATGCGAAAATGAGAGATAACACTTGAACGCTTTGTTGGTAAATAGGTAATTCCGTCATTCACTCGAATACATGTCACAAAACTTGTCCCAGAAACTAGGTACGTGTTTTATGATAAAAGTTTTTGGAAAAAAAAAACTCATCATTCAATTCAAAATTTTCTAGGTTTCCATAGTTATAATATACTTATTTTTTGTAATTTATTAGTACATCATGAAGGGTCAACGTTAACGCAAAATAGATATTCAGAGGTATTTATTGGTTTAGTCCTAAACAAGTTTAAGATTTAATTTTAATAAAAACCTAGTTAATACCAAAGTTATCCTTTCAGAAATATTTAGAGAAAGCGAAAAAATAACGTCATAATCACGTAAGACCGGTTATATGAAAATGTATCTCGAGACGCACGCTCTTAAGTAAATTCACTAATCCTGTTTCTTTGTAAAGTAAGAATTACTCATCATTTTCGTACATATAAAATGGGACGCTTTCTAATTATATCAACTGTTTATTTTGATTTTATGTACAAAATAAGATATCTTATTTCTATTTGACTTGTGTATATTGAAACGATGTTTTCTCAGTAAAATAATTATATCTTGTAATTAAACGTAATTTTGTCAGCTTCAAATCCCATGTACACAATCGACTTCTGTTCTTTGTTCTTTGAAATTGAATCTTCATTTTCATTTACGTAGTTAGATATCTCATTGTTTGCGACAGTACCTGTATATTATATTAAGCTAAATTTTTTTGATAAAATTAAATTACGCATAAAAGGACCCTTTATTGAAATTATGCCTGACTACTAAAATGTATTGACAATTGTTAGAAATATTTTGATATTAGCAGTAAGAAATAAAAGTTTTCAGTAAAAAAAATATTTGTATTTATTTGGTTTTATTAGATGCGGGTTCTAGTTATTATTGGTTTTTTATTAGGTGTATCGGCGAATGGAGATGGGTTTAGCTAAGAATGTCTTCGGGGGTTTTGAAGTCATGATCCACAGTATTTTCATATACTGATCTTCTGCTCTGACGAATGCTTAGATTTTTTGCTAGCAATGTAGCTTTTTTTTTGTTTTTGGGGACATTGTATTTACCTACGCACACTGCAGCTAAGGAGTAGAATTTCCTGCTGGAGTCTGGTTCAGAATTTCTTGAAAAAAAAAAAAAACATTTTTTTCTTTTTATATTATAAATGGGCTTCTGTTTGGCTAGCTACATGATTATAAGCGATGATAAAGTCGACGCTATGCATGCTTGCCTAGAAGTAACCTATTAAAAAAAACCTAGACTGACAGAGAGTTTCACTCCTTAGCTGTATTTACAATTAATGAATAATAAATGCTAGTTTTATATATGTAGTGTCCATCTGTATTTAAGCAATAATAAATTCACAGAGGAACTCGTTTATAGTTAAAAATACCTTTAATAAAGATGTACTTTATTCAGTTTACATAAAACCAAAGGGCAATAAGCGCTACCAAGGAACGGCCTTGATCATCAACGTATTTCTTTATGAATTCAAGTGCTGTCAAAATAAAAAAATAGCACAATACCTGATTGATGGGTTGACATTCCTGATCGGGCGCACCTTTTCATATAAAATATCGTATAGATCCAGTACCTGTAGCTTGATGCACGTGTAGGGATACATGGAAATTTTGGTGCTTGTTTTATTTATTTAACTATTTATGTACACACATGAAATACAAGAAAAGAAGAAGGAAACAGAAAAAATAGTACAAAGGTGATGCTTATTTCTAATGAAATCTCTTCCAGCATACCTGCGACAGGAAAGTTGAAGAAAAAAGAGAAGTAGACACCGTCTGTAAAAATAAAAGGAAAACGAGTACACACAAAATACAAAGTTAACAATGAAATAGTATAAAATTTCATTGTTAACTTTTAATGCGTTTCTAACCTAAAATAAGGATATGGTTCCTAATTAGCTTGCTTTTTTTGGTTGTTACTTTAGAACTCCGTCAGTTATGTACCAGTTCGGAAAAAAAATTGTTTGATTGGATATACTTATAGATTGATTTTATTTGTCCATTAGGAATCGACAGAAACTCCTCATATGTATAGGCATCGGTAAAGCAATTTTTTTATTAAGCACTAGCTTTTGCCCACAGCTTCGCTCGCGTACATAAAATATAGCCTGTGTCACTCAAAAATAAAGCAATTTTCTATCGGTGAAAAATTTTTGCTATCGGACCATTGCTACCAGAGATTACTTCTACAAACAAAAAAATATATAAGTATAATCTACACTAATATAATAAAGAGGTAAAGTTTTTTTTCTGTTTTATGTTTTTTTTTTGTTTGTTGGAGGTAATCTTTGAAAGTACTGGTCCGATTGCTAAAATTTTTTCACCAACACAAAGCTGCTTTATTCCTGAGTGACATAGGCTATATTTAATGTACGCGGGCGAAGCCGCGGGCAATAGCTAGTATTATTATAATTATAGTGTACATTTGCAAGAATGAATCACTTCATGAAATAGAGCCGATGAAGAAAGAGGACCTACTCTACAACTAAACAAATACACCAATATCTATCAAACGTTAATGAATTCATTTATTAAAATTGCTTTCGTCATTATGAAGGTTTGAAAATTATAGTAGGCACCAGTCCCCCTAGCCAAGTTACAATTGAATTCCGTTCTCTAATCGATAACGCCTCGGTGACAACAACTGTAGAAAACGATAAGTTGGTAGCCATGTTGACGCGCCTGAGTCAGCCACTCGTTCTACAATGTAGCGTTTGTATAACAACGGATGTAGCGTTAAATATTGTAGAAACGATTTTGAACGATGTGAACTTGGCTACGAATTGTCTATTCGTTTGTTCTGACCACGCGACTTTACGTTGAGATGACGTCATTCCCATACGTTTCATCACTTTTCGACAGCGTTAACGATTGCAGAATAACAACTTGGCTAAGCGTGCAGAACTCCATAAAAAAGGATGTATGTAAATTATAATTGGGCTTATTTATTAATTGTTACGAATGCAGTCTGGCAGTATAAGGAACCATCGAACTGATCTAATGATAAAGCTGGACGATGAACTCTACAATAGAACAATATGTTTTAGTCTTGTATAAGCTTATTACAATTTTCATAAGATGCAGTCTAGCAATGACTGTACTATATTAAGGTTATATTCTAAATGTACCGCACTATAATAAACTGTGAGCCGTCACAACTAAAAAGAGGAAAATTAAAAAGATTGGCATAAATATAAGTGACTTCCTTTAAAAAAAACATTAACTGTAATTTCAGAAAATTTTAATTAACGAAGAAAAATATGCGGGTAAAAATTATCCAGATGACATCTCCCGCCCTTGGGCGGAGCGGGAGATAGTGTCTTTTACTGACTAAAAAACCCACCTCGTTCCTTCGTTGCTTTACATATCGGGGCCGAGCCTCTATAGAATAGAATAGAATAGCATTTATTCAGCGCAAGCAACACAATATACCAGAACATAAAGTAATAATAATAAAAAAAGAGCACAGACATACAATACAGTTGCAGTGACTGTGCCTGAACCAAAAGGGTTTCAGAAGCAGATCCTTGACCCCTGTAGGCTTCGACCCTGCGGGCTCCTACGATGCAATTATAAATATATCAATAGTTTTTCTTGAATAATATATTGTCAACTGTTTTACAATGTAACGGAGGCACAGAAAAAGCTATACATAGTAGACTTGCGTACCGATGCACCGTCCATTAATATTCATTCGTGATTTTTCAGCATGATACGGATAGATTATAAAGTGTCGAATTTGAATGCATATTATTGTAAAAGATACGTTCAGTTCACAAAAAAATCTTATTACTTAATTTTGCACTTTTAAGTAAAATATTAGGGTTAAAAACATAGGAAATACCATTTTCAGGATATGTAGTTAGACATATTAAAATAATTTCTCGGAGCGAACATTCCTTCGGCGTGAGAAAAGATACGATGGAGTTGGAGCCTAATTAACATAGGCCATTTTAGTGAGATCCATAGAGTAATTTATATTGCACTCAATGTCCTTTTGTGAAAGCCTTCATTACAGTTTTATTATAGTTTGTGCCGTAACTCATTTTAATACGTGGACGAGGATTAACTGTTTCCTACTCTACGCATTTTCTGTAAATTGACAAGTTATAGTTTTATTTATTTATTTAAAACTTTACGCATTAGTGAAACCCTGTGCAAAGGCGGACTTAATGTCTAAGGCATTTTCTACTAGTCGACCTTAGGGCGGTGCAGAGACGTAACATAGAAGGTGCAAATTAATAGAAGACAAACAGAAAGGAAATAAGTACATTAACAAATATACACCGTTAAATTTTGATCGTTTTAACCCTTAATTTGGCAAGCACCATTTTTATCAAATATTATAAAAAAATGTTTATTTACCGATTATTTGAGATGTAAGGGAATACAAAAAAATACTGAAAAAAATCATTTTTCAGTAATTACGCGAAAATCATATGTGTCTTTTTTGACACATTGCCAAATACGGAGGAATGTATAGTCTTTTGGAAGTGTGTCAAAAAAGATACAATATCAAATCAGGGTTAAGAAATAAAATGACAAAAAATGCTTAAAATTTTATTTAAAATGACAAAAAATGTTTAAATTTTTATCTAAAATGACAAAGAATGCTTAAATTTTTTGTTGAAATGACAAAAAATGCTTAAATTTTTATTTTTTCACATGAAAATCGTAGAAACAGTTTCGTTTTTTCGTCAGACATAACCGCACATTACATTTAATGCACATCACAGTGGACTGTCCATCTTTGCATACCCTGCAACGTCCTCTACTTTCAAGGTTAGGCAGATGACCCATACCGTCATACCTTATTTCATCTATTGGCCGGGATTTAACTGGTTTCTTTATTTTCAGACTAGGTCCCGCTACATCAGACCTTTCTACAACTTCTTGGGAAATTAGTGAGAAGTAAATGTGACATCGAAAGTCTTTCAAACTCAACACTTTCTTTAAATTTTTTTGTGCACAATGGCGTCGATACAATAACCAACCGTTATTTATACTAATATCTAGAATTTGGGCAAAAATGCCCATGTACCATCTTCTGGTTTTCATTTGAGTTCTATATAGGGCTATCAGCATGTCAGATAAATCTACGCCCCCCATGTGTGTATTATAATGTCTGACGACTTTGGGACAATCGATATCTATTTTGGCTTTGTGGTCCTTTGAATATCTCTTTATTTTGGTAACTGGATAGGAATCTGCAAATGAGCTTACTAAAGTGACCGGTTTGTTGTCGAACCATTTGACAACGGCAATTTTATTTTCGTTGCAGACAATTTGAGAAAATGAACCGCGGCCTTTTTTTTTCATCTTTTTATCGTCGTCTATTACATTTTGGCATCCACGTAAACGGTTCGATTTGATGGTGCCGAGGCTAAATATTCCCAGCTCATTTCTCAAATAAACCACCAGCTCTAGGGACGTATAATAGTTATCAAAGTATACAAAACACGGTCTGTTTTTGATAGATTGACACAGTGCCACAAATACTTTACCTCCAAAACCCAAAGCTTCTTCTCTATCCGTAAATTGTATGTTGCGAAACGTATCGTCGCCACCATATAGCAAAAAATCGTAGATGTAACCCGACACACCGGATCTGACAAATGCTTTGAAGCCCCACTTCTTAGGTTTCTTCGCATTGTATTGACGACGATTGCCAGCCTTTTTACCTTTGTAAGGAAGAGTCATCTCATCAATACTGAATTGATTTTCTTCTTCAGCCGAAAGCAAGCAGTTTAGGCGAACTTTTTCAACAACAGGTCGGACCTTTTGAAACCTATCCAAACTTTCTTCATTGCTATCAACAAAATGTATATATCTGCGAATTAATTGGTACTTTTTTAATGACATTATATCTGCAACAGGTGCATATCTTAATTGTGTGCTCCAGTAATCTAAATAGCATGGCATTCTAACTACTCCCATAATAACATGGATAGCAACGAATTGTTCAATATCTTTCGCAGTTACATTGATGGAACGTCCTATTTTTTGTACTGAATACATATTGGTCTGGGTTACAATATCGCTTATTATTTCGTCGGAAAAGAATAATGCGAAGTATTGACGAGGTGACGGTAGCTCAGCAGGTGGATGAGAAAATGGCATTGGTTCAACAGTTGCCCCGTGAATAAAGCGTGTCTTTTTCCATTTGAAATCTATAGTTATGCGCTTAATTCTTTTCGCCACTAAACGGGGGCGGTTGTTTCGTTCACGCCTTACAGATCTTGTGGTTATCTGTTTTTGCAGGTGTTGAGATGTGTTTGGAGTTGGTTGCAAGCTGAGGGGTGACTGTACTGCTGGTGAAGGTAATAGTGGAATTGAAGATAATGATGGTATTGAAGTGTAATCGGTTTCGTTTTCAGAAGGAAATACTGCTTGTAACACTGGAGAAAAAGGTATATCTTGCATCATAGAAGAGGAAGGCAAATCTTTTGTGATCGAAATAGTGGGGGCGTTTTGCAATGCCGGATACATAGGTGCATCATGTTCAGATCCATCACTGTCGAGTAGGTTCATCCGATCTAAAGTAGAATCTAGAGAAGGCGTTGAGGAACTACAGAAGGTCTCATCTTCTGATGGAGTTATGTTAATTTCTTCACAGTCTGTTGTGTCACTGTCATCAGATTGTGAATTCCTTGCAGGGATCAACGCTAAAATGCGCTTAGACCTAGCTCGTTGGAGTACCTACAAACAAAAAAGCAACACATGCAACCAAACCGAAACCCAAGCAAACTGAACACCATGCACGACGTAGCTATAGCTTGGTAAGGGGGGTCCCTCGTCGACTTTCACTGCCACAGCGGGGGGGGGGCGTGCCTCGGAGACTGAGTTTAGGTACTTGCTTGATGCCAATGGGGGGGGGGGCGGATTTAGGTTTGTACTAAAAATCTAAATCTCGAATTCTTGATATCAATGGGGGGACCCCCTGACCCCTTATATACGCCCGTGACACAATGATTTATTATGTGAAAAATTGCAAAAAATAGACAAAAATTATATCCAAATAAAGCATTAATTTCAACCTAAGGAGCCTCACATACAATGGGGTCTCACATGCGTCTTATTACGATTTTTTATAATGTAAACACCATAACATACAAAACATGCAATACTTGGTTAACTTTTGGCAAAGTAACTTTAAAGACACATTGTAATAAAACATTACTTATGAGGGTCCTTGGCAATGTAACTTTTAAAGCACAATGTTGTAATTCACTACTTAGTCGGCTCTTTGGCAAAGTATCTTTAAAGGCACGTTGAAGTTTGAAAACATATCACAGCTTGGAGAATACATTTCTATACTAGATTTTCATTTAGATCGTTCGTATATATATCAATACACATATAATTTAACAAAAAACTGGCACTGTTACATGTAAAAAAAAAAAATCAATAAAACTTACAGCTTTGTTGCTCCTCGTGCTCGGCATTTTTTGAGTTTGACGTAAATAGGGATGTCCAGTCGTTCAAAATGCAACCGACTTATGTTTTCTAGTGATGCGCTGAATAAATCTTTGAGATCAAATCGATCGATTCAAAAAAATATGAATATATAATGTTACAGATTTTTTTAAAGTTGCCGTATCTTTAAAGGCACATTTCCAAATTAAGGGTTAATCCCGTGGAGGGTCGATCTGGTACATAAAACACTATCGATTTGTGAAGATAGAATTAAAAAATAAAGTACCTTTTTTTCAAAAGTCATATTTATTTACGCATATACGAAATTAATTTCTTTAAGAAAACGTCATCTGAGCGAGTCCAATGACCTGTAGTTAGTTCGTACGTAATGACGATAAAAGGCCGCAATGTACAAAGGTACACATGAAATAGATTAAATCAATGAAAGTTTTGGCGGTTTTTTTCTAATACAGTGATTGTTTTAATTCATTTGCAAAATTATTATTCCTAGTAGCAGCCATTGTAATGTAAAATTGGTTTGGCTTTGTATCTCAAGTCTTTACACAACTGAATAATATATGGATGTAACCTGACGTGATTTCGGTAAAATGTTCAATTGACGTGATTTCCGTAAAATGGAGCTGAGAATTTTAGTGTAGGATTAATTACCTCAGTGAAGCTTACTGGAAAGGCTGACTCGATACATTTACTCCCAATTTCTATAGAAATATTACAATGTATTACATCCGCATCGTAATTTACACTTCCACTTTTGTTTGTGGGAGGCAATCTCTGTAAGTACTGGTCGCAGTCTCTTCTACACATTTGCCTGATGAGCTGCCTTGCTTACAAGGGGAGTGGTTGCGGCTGCACACTGGTTTCACAATAACTGTCTTCTCTCAGTGTAGTGCTTCAATGAGACGTGGGATTAGCACAGACCTACCCCTGACCACTGCCTGACTGAGTAGACACGGACTTTGGTCCGATTGCCAAAATTCTTTCACCGATGGAGAGCCACTCTATTCCTGAGTGACGGGCTATATTTTGTGTTTGCGGATGAAACCGGGGGTAAAGGCTAGTGGATATTAAAGTAACTGTATGCTGTGTAAACTACATAGTTTCTAAACTTGACACTGACCGCGATGGTCTCTGTAAGTACTGGTCGCAGTCTCTCCTACACATTTGCCTGATAAGCCGCCTTGCTTACAAGAGGCTTCGGTTGCGGCTGCACACTGGTTTCACAATAACTGTCTTCTCTCAGTGTAGTGCTTCAATGAGACGTGGGATTAGCACAGACCTACCCCTGAACACTGCACGACTGAGTATACACGGACTCTGGTCCGATTGCCAAAATTCTTTCACCGATGGAGACCCACCCCATTCTTGAGTGATAAAGGCTATATATTTTGTGAATGCGGATGAAGCCGGGGGTAAAAACTAGTGGAAAATAAAGTAACTGTATGCTGTGGGGTCTACCTTTTATAGCAGAACTTTTTACGTCATAATATTGTTTTGCATAACAACGGATAGCATAAACTTCATTTCGCAGAAAATCATTTCGCATACAATCAGTTGTCATACATTCAAAACTCATAATTTTGTTAGTCAGAATCATCTTTAGGCATAATGTTTATATCCATAATAATTAAAAAGCAGAACCATCATATCGCAGAAAATTCACAGTCAGAATCGTCTTTTGGCATACATTTTATATCGATAGTCATTAAAAGGCAGAACTGATTTTTTTCGCCACACACATGCGACGATAACGTTAATTGCTACAAACAAGCAAACAATTGATGCAAACAAGAATACACCATGATATTACTACTAATATCAAAACGCTAACCTAAATGCTAATTACAAAAATATTGTCGGCTTGGATGCATGTAGCATGCAAACAGGCATACAACATGCAAGCAGGCATGCAACATGCAGCATGCATGTAGCATGCAAGCAGGCATGCAACATGCAGCATGCAAGCAGGCATGCAACACGCAGCAGGCATGCAGCATGCAAGCAGGCATGCAACATGCAGCAAGCATTGTTTCTGTCACGGCTCCGGCGCTGCGGGGTTTGGGCGGCGCCACGCGAGCTTATCGTCACAGATGGTTTTAACGCTCACCACCGCAGCTACCCCTCCGCGCCTACGCGGGTTTAAATTACACTCTAGGGGTAGGGCAGACAAGACTGCGTAAAGTCGGTTTCGCAGCGATTCGTTTCTGTCACAAAATTTTGCAGCACAACGTATTGACTTTTTATGACACAAATTTAATTTAATATTGAAACTGCTACCAATACATGCTATATTTAGAACATTCTATGTCACTTTTGCAGACCATTCGATTTTAAATACATTGCACGTAGGTTATCTAACCATTCGACAGCATAAATTTACTTTATTTAAATTATCAGTTTTATTCCATATATTATAAGTTTTTGATGTTTTGAACACTAATTTTTACAAGAAGATAATAATAAATAATAATAATAATAATAATAATAATAATGTTTATTGAATTGTTTGATTTACATCAATATTTCTACAATAAGGGCTAAAACTAGAGGTAAAGTTACAAAAATTGCGTTCTACCTGAACTAGGTATATATAAACCTGTATCTCAGGTAACTTATTTAAGTGCTTATATGTTAATAATATATAAACTAAAATTCATTAAACAAAAAGTAAATAATATATGAACAATATTAAATAGTCTAATACTGACGAATACTTTGCTTTATCATCAAATCTGCATCACTGCAAGACATTATTGTGACACAACATTCCATTATATATTTTTTGCAAAGTATCGGTTATATAAACTAGGTCGATTAGCACAAACAGTAAAATGATAAAATAAATAAGTACAATAATGTTTATAAGTAATATTATGCTTGGAGTTATAAAACTCGTATGCGTTACGTTAGAGAAAATGTGACGACGCGCTATTTACGTGTCCTCATTATAATTAATGGAATTTATGAGTCTTGTCTCAGCAATTTTCTTAGCCGGGCAGTCTTGAGCCCCTGTCTTGTGATTACTCGGCTTATTAAAACGCATGCATGTTGCACACTGTGCCTGATCAGCTGTTTTATCGCACAGCATCCACTGGTGGCCTTGTTCACCACAAAGTGCACATGTATAAACAGCTTCGCGACAAGTCTTCGCAGCATGCCCGTACTGTTGACATTTAAAGCACCTGGTCACAAGTGTGAAGTCCCTCACTGCACAGGATGTCCAATTAATGAACACTCGGCCTTGGTTTATAAGCGCCTTTCTTATGCTAGCAGTTACTTCTAGAACATAATTGCATGTAGGTCCCTCTTTTTTGCCCGACTTGTGACTTAATTTTATAGAGGCTAAAAAAAGAGTCACGAGATAAATTAGGTAGCTTGTCAGCTAAGTTCTGCTCATATATGCAATCGTACACTTCCCGGGCACTTAACTCGGTTGGTAAGTGCCGTAAGATACATCTATTTTAATTTTTGATGTTCAAATATGCACCCATACCAAATAATCGTATCTCTAAATAAATGTTATGCTAAACAAAATTATGCATAATATTAATTATGGCAAAGGTAATTATGCGAAACAAAATTCTGCCAAGATAAAAGTATGCCATTGTAAATTCGGACACGTAAATATTCTGCCAAACAAAAGTTATGCTAAATAATTTTTATGCCTTAAAAATATTCGATTAAATAAGATTATGCCATGTGAGTTATGCCAAATAGAAATCGGAGTATCAAGATTCTGCCAAATAGAAGGAACCCGTATGCTGTGTAAACTAAATAGTTTCTAAACTTGACACTGACCGCGATGGTCTCTGTAAGTACTGGTCGCAGTCTCTCCTACACATTTGCCTGATGAGCCGCCTTGCTTACAAGAGGCTTTGGTTGGGACTGCACACTGGTTTCACAATAACTGTCTTCTCTTAGTGTAGTGTTTCAATGAGACGTGGGATAAGCACAGACCTACCCCTGACCACTGCCTGACTGAGTAGACACGGACTTTGGTCCGGTTGCCAAAATTCTTTCACCGATGGAGAGCCACCCTATTCCTGAGTGACATAGGCTGTATTTTGTGTATGCAGATGAACCCGGGGGTAAAGGCTAGTGGAAAATAAAGTAACTGTATGCTGTGTTAAATAAATATTTTCTAAACTTCACACTGACCGCGATGGTCTCTGTAAGTACTAGTCGCAATCTCTCCTACACATTTGCCTGAAGAGCCTCCTTGCTTACAAGAGGCTTTGGTTGCGGCTGCACACTGGTTTCACAATAACTGTCTTCTCTCAGTGTAGTGCTTCAATGAGAGGTGGGATTAGCACAGACCTACCCCTGACCACTGCCTGACTGAGTAGACACGGACTTTGGTCCGATTGCCAAAATGCTTTCACCGATGGAGAGCCACCCTATACCTGAGTGACATAGGCTGTATTTTGTGTATGCGGATGAAAGCGAGGGTAAAAGCTAGTGGAAAATAAAGTAACTGTATGCTGTGTTAACTAAATATTTTCTAAACTTGACACTGACCGCGATGGTCTCTGTAAGTACTGGTCGCAGTCTCTCCTACACATTTGCCTGATAAGCCGCCTTTTTAACAAGAGGCTTTGGTTGCGGCTGCACACTGGTTTCACAATAACTGTCTTCTCACAGTGTAGTGCTTCAATGAAACGTGGGCTTAGCACAGACCTACCCCTGACCACTGCCTAACTGAGTAGACACGGACTCTGGTCCGATTGCCAAAATTCTTTCACCGATGGAGACCCACCCTAATCTTGAGTGACAAAGGCTATATTTTGTGTATGCGGGTGAAACCGGGGGTAAAAGCTAGTGGAAAATAAAGTAACTGTATGCTGTGTAAACTAAATAGTTTCTAAACTTGACACTGACCGTGATGGTCTCTGTAAGTACTGGTCGCAGTCTCTCCTACACATTTGCCTGATGAGCCGCCTTGCTTACAAGAGGCTTTGGTTGCGGCTGCACACTGGTTTCACAATAACTGTCTTCTCTCAGTGTAGTGTTTCAATGAGAGTTGGGATTAGCACAGACCTACCCCTGACCACTGCCTGACTGAGTGGACACGGACTTTGGTCCGATTGCCAAAATTCTTTCATCGATGGAGACCCACCCTATTCCTGAGTGACATAGGCTATATTTTGTGTATGCGGATGAAACCGGGGGTAAAAGCTAGTGGAAAATAAAGTAACTGTATGCTGTGTAAACTAAATAGTTTCTAAAGTTGAAACTGACCGCGTTGGTCTCTGTAAGTACTGGTCGCAGTCTCTCCTACACATTTGCCTGATGAGCCGCCTTGCTTACAAGGGGCTTTGGTTGCGGCTGCACACTGGTTTCACAATAACTGTCTTCTCTCAGTGTAGTGCTTCAATGAGAGGTGGGATTAGCACAGACCTACCCCTGACCACTGCCTGACTGAGTAGACACGGACTCTGGTCCGATTGCCAAAATTCTTTCACCGATGGAGACCCACCCTATTCTTGAGTGACAAAGGCTATATTTTGTGTATGCGGGTGAAACCGGGGGTAAAGGCTAGTGGATATAAAAGTAACTGTATGCTGTGTAAACTAAATAGTTTCTAAACTTGACACTGACCGCGATGGTCTCTGTAAGTACTGGTCGCAGTCTATCCTACACATTTGCCTGATGAGCCGCCTTGCTTACAAGAGGCTTTGGTTGCGGCTGCACACTGGTTTCACAATAACTGTCTTCTCTCAGTGTAGTGTTTCAATGAGAGTTGGGATTAGCACAGACCTACCCCTGACCACTGCCTGACTGAGTGGACACGGACTTTGGTCCGATTGCCAAAATTCTTTCATCGATGGAGACCCACCCTATTCCTGAGTGACATAGGCTATATTTTGTGTATGCGGATGAAACCGGGGGTAAAAGCTAGTGGAAAATAAAGTAACTGTATGCTGTGTAAACTAAATAGTTTCTAAAGTTGAAACTGACCGCGTTGGTCTCTGTAAGTACTGGTCGCAGTCTCTCCTACACATTTGCCTGATGAGCCGCCTTGCTTACAAGGGGCTTTGGTTGCGGCTGCACACTGGTTTCACAATAACTGTCTTCTCTCAGTGTAGTGCTTCAATGAGAGGTGGGATTAGCACAGACCTACCCCTGACCACTGCCTGACTGAGTAGACACGGACTCTGGTCCGATTGCCAAAATTCTTTCACCGATGGAGACCCACCCTATTCTTGAGTGACAAAGGCTATATTTTGTGTATGCGGGTGAAACCGGGGGTAAAGGCTAGTGGATATAAAAGTAACTGTATGCTGTGTAAACTAAATAGTTTCTAAACTTGACACTGACCGCGATGGTCTCTGTAAGTACTGGTCGCAGTCTATCCTACACATTTGCCTGATGAGCCGCCTTGCTTACAAGAGGCTTTGGTTGCGGCTGCACACTGGTTTCACAATAACTGTCTTCTCTCAGTGTAGTGCTTCAATGAGACGTGGGATTAGCACATACCTACCCCTGAACACTGCACGACTGAGTAGACACGGACTCTGGTCCGATTGCCAAAATTCTTTTACCGATGGAGAGCCACCCTATTCCTGAGTGACAAAAGCTATATTTTGTGTATGCGGGTGAAACCGGGGGTAAAAGCTAGTGGAAAATAAAGTTACTGTATGCTGTGTTAACTAAATATTTTCTAAACTTGACACTGACCGCGATGGTCTCTGTAAGTACTGGTTGCAGTCTCTCCTACACATTTGCCTGATGAGCTGCCTTGCTTACAAGAGGCTTTGGTTGAGGCTGCACACTGGTTTCACAATAACTGTCTTCTCTTAGTGTAGTGTTTCAATGAGAAGTAGGATTAGCACAGACCTACCCCTGACCACTGCCTGACTGAGTAGACACGGACTCTGGTCCGATTGCCAAAATTCTTTTAACGATGGAGACCCACCCTATTCCTGAATGACATAGGCAATATTTTGTGTATGCGGATGAAACCGGGGGTAAAAGCTAGTGGAAAATAAACTAACTGTATGCTGTGTAAACTAAATACTTTCTAAATTTGACACTGACTAACGGGTTTCTGCCCTTGTCACATTTTATTTGGAGTCAGCACAAAACGTATTTCCTTCAATTCTATCGTGTCAGCCATCACGTTATCACCGACTCCCTTTTCTTTCATATCACTCTTCATACAATCCATCCATCTTTCGCTTTCCACCCATCTACATATAGATCTACTCATAATTACTAGTAACATGCTTTTCATCCCTTTTCGACCATACCAAGTCAAACGATTCCCTTTCAACTTGCTATAAACTTGAACTTACTGGCCAATGAAAAAATAATATAGCTAAAAACAAACTGTATCTGTCACAAACATCAAAGAGCACTTGTAACAGATAACCTAGATAAATGGCGTTTGGTGTAATAGAGTTAAGCCCTATACACACATGCTCTGGCTGGTGGAGAAACTATTGTATTTTCTTCTTTGTATATTTTTGTAATGAATTGTGCGTCTATTCGGGCAGAATAAACATGTTTTCTTTCTTTTTATCTGTAATCTTTAAGTAAACTAAACCAAGTCTACATATAACGATTCAGTTCAATTTGTCAAATTTCCTGTGACACCAACAATTTGCCAATAAATTTAACGTCAAAAATATACAAACGCTAAACGGTACCAGATTTATATCCATTAGTGACATTGCTGGAATGTTTTCGCAATAAATAAACCAGTAAATGGTCTGCGATTCTCAGGATTACGTACATATCGAATCGACCGCAGACTGACCGCGAGTGAGTAAGAAATGTAATTAGGGCAAGAATGCCATGTCGCCTAGGTACGAACTTACAATGTTTTACATTGGAATTCGATATGATAGGGTACCTATCATATCGAATTCCACAACAAGGTTTCCCATTCTGGGAATTTAATTTAGCTTTTGCCTGCGGCTTCGCTTCCGTCAACTGACTACTCTACCCAAATCTACCCTACTCTACCCTATCCTACATACCCTACGCTACCTACCTACCCTACGCTACGTACCTACCTACACTACCTACCTGTCTTACGTATCTACCTAACCTACAACCTTCCCTGTTTGCTGGGGAACAAAACAGAAAAATAGTTATTAAAATTAATCCAACCGTTCTTAAGAAAACGAAAAGAAAATCGGCCTCCATACAAAATTATAAACTTTTGGACAGTTTGCATGGAGAGGCCGATTATTATTTTCGTTTCCGGAAAAAAAAACTTGTGGAAGGTTGTTCAGTTTCGTCTACTGAGAAAGCCTTTAAAATTTGCGGAGACCTGTCCCTTACACCTTGTATACGGAATTATAATAATCTAAGTAATTAGTATAACCCTGTCAGTTCGTCAATTCTATAAAGTCGTAATATTGTAAAGAGGTAAAGTATTTATTTTTCTTGTTTCTTTGTTTTTGGAGGTAATCTCTGGAAGTACTGGTCTGATTGTAAAAAAATTTTTACCGATAAAAAGCTGCTTTATTCCTGAGTGACATAGGCTATATTTTGCGGCGGGCGAAGCCACGGGAAAATCTAGTTATAAATATGATAAATATCCACTACCCTGGTGCTTTCATCTGAAGGCTGACCTCTCAAACCCCAAGCGAACGCCGGCGTTCGTCATTTAGTTGAACAATAATATTATTAAAAGTCCACGTAGATTATTAAAATTTTGAGGGTTTATTTATTGTTTATGTATCTAAGAATGTAAATGAGAAATTCTTCATAAAGTAGTATGAAAATTTGGAAAATAAGCAACCTTTTCTATTTATCCCAATATAAACCTATTTAAATGCTTGGGGACTCAGGGGAGAAAAAGAACCATCGATGCCGTTCCTACAAATGACAGAGAGTTTATGGCTTCGCTTCTTAAACTAAAATATTCGATGAATAAGCTAGTTGGCCATACAATGGCCGATTTATTGCTGGGAGATTGCTAGATATATCGTTAGATGAATCGGAATAATCAGATAAACCATCGCTATCGCACGTTTGTATACAATTTGCTCCACTAAAGGATAGCTGTGGCTTGCCATGGTTGGTTTTACTGGCTTAGGCGTCTCAAAAAGTAAATTAATTTGTTTTGTTATCAAGAAAAAACGTTGGTATAACAATTCGAACTAGAATTTCAGAGATTCAAATCCGGTAAACGTTTTGATCGCATTAACGTAAAAACGAGTCTCACTTAGCGCACTGATTAAGTTTATTATACAAATGAAAAACTTTTTTTTTTCTAGCAAAGGCCTTCTTTAACTCCCAAATCTCTTAGCTTATAGTGGCTTATTTTAACATCTAACCTTAGAATTCTTTTTTTTTTACTTTATTATATTGTTCTCTCATAACAAAAGTCACACAAAACATGTAACCGAGATATTTGTAGTTCATAACATGATTGAAAAGATTTTCTATGGAGTTTCTTGCACATTTTTCGCTATAAAGATCTCCGGTTTGTAATGTTCAATTAGCTTAATTTTTCTGATTGACTAACTTCTTGACTTTTCAATAGTGCCAATAGATGATTCATTTGAAATTAATGTAATAAAGAGGTAAAGTTTGTTTTTTGTTTGTAGAAGATAATCTCTGAAAGTACTGGTTTGATTGCTTATTTTTTTAGCCCACAGAAAGCTGCTTTATTCCTGAGTGACATAGGCTTTATTTTATGTACGCGGGCGAAGCTAGTTTGAAATAAAATGCTTTGAATCTTATGGACACTCTTCTAAAAATGAGTTTTACTAACACCAATGGCAGCAAAATTGTTATGTTTAATTTTATTGTCAGCGTACGTAGGCTCTAATTTGACAGATTATTCTGTTGATAGAATTCCTGCCAGTGATTCAGGTTTCAATAATGCAGTGAGGTGCAGTTGCCATTCTTAGAGCAATGTGATGTCGTCATAATTGCTTATATGATAAATGGAAAATGCGTGCTACTTAGTCTGTAATAAATTATGCAGTAATAGTGTTTTGCAATAATTCGTGTTCATAATATTGAGGCGACTTAGCTATTGGAGATGGTACTCCAAAACAAAGTGAAAACTACAAAATTATAAATAACATGTATGTAGGATGCATGAAAGGAACGTACGAATGATGTGTAGAACGAAGCGTAAGAGAGAGAGAGAGAGAGAGGATGAATATGAAGGTGACAGAAAGAACATGGCGAGTTGAAGTTGGAACAGGAGTGACAGGCGATAGGACGCAGAAAAAATCTATTTTATTAAGAAGCTTTGAAGACATTAAACAAGAAACGCAGACATCACGTTTTTTTATTTATTTTCCAAGGTCGCAACCCATATACACTACATTTTTGGGGGCTCGTCCGGGATCGCGACCACATGGAAAAACAGTTGAAGGCGAGGGCGAAAGACGAAAGGCGTAATTATAGTAAGACGGAAGACGAAATACTCAATTATACGATGTCGGAGTTTGAAATGACAAAATTCAGCGGCGAAGACCTCACCTACACGTCGGAAAAATGGGCTCAGGATCTTGAAGATAATGCTGAGATATTTGGTTGGTCACCTCAGCAACGACTGATCATAGCCCGTAGGTCGTTGACAGGGACTGCGGGACTGTGGTTAAAAACCGAAAAGGTTCACAAGACGTACGAGGATTTGAAAGCAGCTGTCCTAAAGGAATTTCCTGATGCTGTGAACAGCAAAGAGATGCATGAGATGATGGCGGCACGCAAGAAGCGCAGAGATGAGTCGTGCTATCAGTATATGCTGATAATGAAGGAGATGGGAAAACGCGCCAAGTTCCCCGATTACGTCGCTATCCAGTACATTATAGATGGCATTACGGATCTAGAAATTAACAAGATAGTATTGTATGGAGCGGTAACCTATCCGGTGCTAAAAGACGATACAGGCAGTGACGTAAACT
The DNA here is from genome assembly GCA_929112965.1 of Mythimna albipuncta. NCBI lineage: Eukaryota > Metazoa > Arthropoda > Insecta > Lepidoptera > Noctuidae > Mythimna > Mythimna albipuncta. The sequence goes on along the minus strand of OV815979.1, from coordinate 15,653,577 downwards.
TAATTTCTGAGGACTTGTGGAGTGAATTAGATGTACCGTGTCACGTCGACAATGTGGTGTTGGCGGGGCTAGGACTTTCTAAAGTAAGAGCGCGGGGAAAAATATTTGTTTGTATAGAGATCGATGAAAAGTGATATTCAGATGTAATTTTTCACGTTGTGCCTAAAGGGTCAATGCCCTATATGTTAATAATAGGTCAAGAATTCCTACAAAATGTTGTGATGGTAGTTCGTGAGGGTGCTGTGTTGTTGATGACACAAGATGATGAATGGTTGTCGCGCGTGAATTGTTGTGTGAATTCCATTGATGTTGCAGGTCACATTTCTAACGCGGATTTAAAGATGGAGGTTATGCGGCTAGTGGAAGAGTACAAGCCCATTCAGATGAAAGAAGCTCCGATTGAGATGAAAATAGTGTTAAAAGACGATGTGCCAATATCTCAGCGACCCCGGAGAATATCACATATGGAACAAAAATTAGTTGAAGAGCAAGTAGACGAGTGGTTACAAAAGGGAATAGTGCAATTACTTACTGGAACTAAAATGAAATGTAAAGAAGACATGGAAGTATATAATGTAAACTCTCTTATGGGTTGATATCATCCGAATCATGTATCCCACTGCTATTTGGGTTTATGACTTATAAGAATGAAATAAAGAGTGAAAATAATAAACAGTTGTGCATGTACTTACTTATTATATTTCTCCAATCAGAAAACTAATATAATTGTAAATAAATGTCTATTTTTTGAATTACTAAAAAAGAACAAATGATGCACGACTGCAAGCCCGCCAGAATGGTACGACGCCTCAAAAATCCCGCGCTTTTTCCCTATCTGTCAATATTCAAATCCTCGCGCTCTGATTGGTCGTCGTGCCATTCGCGGCCACAGTTGATACTACTATAGACAACATATTACTTTTTAGATAGACAATACAATTAGGTTTAAATTAAGTAACAAATTAGGTAAATGAACTAGATAATTTACTATTGATAACAGTCGGCCATCCAAGGTACATTACCACGCCCTCGTGGAGATAACAAGAGAAAACAAAAGAAAAATGTAATAGCCCAAATGTTATCAACAATAATAACAAATTAATTAATTACAATAAAACGGACTAACACAAAAAAAAAAAAAAACATCAATGTGCAACGTTTTACCCATTGTAAGGGAAATAAATTGATGTTAGCAATCATTATTTAATGTGGGTACATAGATGGTTAGTTAAATTAAATCATAAATCTAATATCATTTTTGGGCACACTTTTGTGACCCACTATTATTTATTATTATTTATAACTTTATTGCACACCTTAGCTTAATACAGGATAAACATTTACAAAAGATTGTGTGTACAATAGGCGGTCTTATTGCACAAGGCAATTACCACACTATAATTATTTAATAATGAGCATTATTTCATGGCTCGATGTAAAATTGTACGGGCATTATTTCATGGCCCTTTTAAATACCTGGCATTATTTCATGGCCAGGGGTGACCTCTGTAGACATTATTTCATGGTCTAAGGGTCTGATAAGATTGTGTAATTTAGTGGGCAGTATTTCATGGCCCTTACACAGATAGTACAAAAATGATAAACCTGTAAGCAAAACGAAAATAAGGTTTAATAATCACAAAAATAATTATGCACGTTGAATGTATGAATAATCAGCTCAATCACTGTCATTACCAGACGAATCGTCATGCGGTCTGTCACAGTTCAACCAAGCCTTAATTTTGTCACTTGCGACAACTGTTGAATAAGGGCGGTTAGATTTTCGTGTGAGGAGTGTCCTCAATTTGATAACGATCAAAATCGTAGACTTTTGTAATTCTATAGAGGCCTTGAAACTTGGCAACAAGTTTTTTACTAGTTTCTGAAGCAGGAATTTAACGTTCCACCCTTATCAGATCACCTATTTTATATTTAGGAGCTGGGCAGTGTTTGGCGTCATAGATCTTCTTTTGATCCACTTGGTACGAGCTAAAATGAGAGTTAATCTCCTCTCTAATTTGTGGTAAGTCTTTTGACAGTTAGAAGGGGTGATAAATCGCCTATCAGTTCGGATAAAATTCTACAATCAGTTGGACCCGTTGGTCTTATACCAAAAAGAACCTATTGTTCATATATAAGGTCCATCCCATTTATTTTCAGGAGAACCAACACATTTCGCAGTTAAAGCGTCAACAAGAGTCCTATTATAACGACCTTATATTTTGATTTGATGTCTACCACGTCATCAAACTGAGGATCTTTTAAGATACCAACTATTCTTTGAATCTCATTATCTGCTGCTTGGACTGTAGCTAGCCAATCACTTTCACCAATGATCATAACGTCATGAACCTGCTGTATAGGGTTTCGACTAAGTGCATCGACATGAGCCATGCGATGACCGGCTCTATATTCAATGCAAAAATTATATTCCTGCATCTGTTCCCACCACCTAGCAACTCGAGGGATCATATCTCTCTTTTACAAAGTTGCACGGAGGGAATTGCAATCAGTAAAAGGAATACCCACTAAATAATCTCGAAACTTCTGCAAGGACGAAACTACGGCCAACGTCTCTAAGTCGTATGATGAGTAATTTTGTTCCTCGGGTGTTGTCTGTCTACTCAAGTAAGCGATTGGTCTAAATACATCGTCTTCATGTTTTTGCAGCAAGATACCTGCCACTCCAATCTTAAAGGCGTCTGTATGAAGCTGTGTATCTGCCTTTAGATTGTATAAAGCTAAAGTGGGACGTTGTACGAGCTCTTTTTGTAAACGACGGAATGCGGTTTCCTGTTCTATACCCCAAGACCATTTAGCGTCTTTTTTTTTTTTTAAGAGTTGTGTTAGAGGATTTGCAATAACCGAGAAATTTCGTACAAATCTGCAGAAGAAGCTAGATAGCCCAAGAAACTGACGTACATTATGTTGGTTCTGGGGAGTTTTACAGCCTCGACTTTCCTCTCGCCGGGACGAATGCCATCAACAGATATTTCAAAACCTAAATAATCGAGAGTTACAGAAAAAGAAGCATTTGGAGAGCTTCAAGGTAAGGTTAGCATCAGTAAACAGACGTAAGACTGACTCTAACCGTGACATTCCTTCGTTTATATCCTTTGAAGGCGTAACGATCCAAGGACTTGGTCCATAATACGTTGGAACGTAGCCGGGGCATTTGCGAGGCAAAATGGCATACGGTTGAATTCGTAGTGACCATCAGGCGTTACAAACCCTGTTTTATCTTTGTCTGCTTCTCGGATTGGTATTTGATAATACCCAGAAGCAAGGTCCGAAGTTGTGTAGTATTTGTTACCAGAAAGAATATCCAGTTGATCATCAATCAGCGGCATGGGATAGTTTTCCCGTACCGTTTTCTTATTCAAGGCTCGGTAATGGATACACAAGCGAAGTTCACCGGACTTCTTTCTAACTACGACAATCGGGCTTGCGTAACATGACGTTGATGACCTCACGATGTCATTCTCTAGTGATTCGGAAACCATTTCTCTGACCTTTTCTTTTTCGCAAATCGATAAACGATAGGGTCTGTAGACAACAGGTTCGTTATCTTGAAGATCTATAGTCATATGACCAGCTGTAGTGTTCCCCAACTCCGACAGATCGAAAGCAAAACAAGTTCGATACCTATTCAATACATTGAGCAGTTCTATGCTCAGATGCTAGTCCACCATTTAAATTTAAATCATTTTCGGTAATAGGTTTAGAGACATTGTTGACAGTAGTAGAAATTGTCAATACCTGGAGACTGTAAATCTACAAATGCAGGGATGGCGAAACCGTTCACACTGGCAGTTTAAAAATATTTATAATTTTTTTTTTTTTTTGGGTTCTGAACCTGGAGTGTTCTCTACTTGCATGATCTCTTTTCTTTTTTACGCATAGCACTGTTCTACCTCATGACCTATTCTATTAGTCATCAATACCATGTAAAATGCATTCGACTGCCCTTTTCCCACTTATACCACATCTATTAATTAGGGATATTTTGTGGTAATAATAGTCTTCTAAGCAGTCTGTGAACCTAGCTCGTTTGGCTAACATGTCGCTTAGCATTTGACTATAATTCTCTTCCGACGGGAAAGTGTCCAAGAGTTTTTGCTGCCATTCAGCCCAAGTAAATAAAACTGACGGAAGGCCCTCGTACCATCTTTGAGCCCCCCCCTAAGTTTTGGTAAAGCAAAATGTACAACTTGTTTTTCCGACCACGAATAAATGGTTGCGCATTCATTGACTTTATGGAGCCACATGGTCATTGTCTGTTTTCGTTTACTTGGGTCAAACTCGGGAATCGTGTTATTAAGGGAACTTAGCTTATCTACACCATTATTAGACATAGATTTCAAAACATTGACAAGGTCTGATAGATTGGTTAATCCTAATAAAGAAGTGGCCTCACCCGTGGTTTTGTCTTGCATTGAGGCGTGTAAGTCTCCCACAGTTGTTGCTCGTTGCTACCTCACTGGACTACGTACCCTACAAGCTGCCGTGTAGGGTCAGAAAAGAGGTGTGTGTGGATGCGCAGCATTCCCGGCTGCGAGTGCGGTGGTCGTCCCGGCTGAGGTTCACCTGGTGGTCCACCCGGCAGGACGCCCAGCGGTTCTCCCGGCTGGATGCCCGACGATTCTCCCGGCTGGATGCCCGACGATTCTCCCGGCTGGACGTCCGGCGGTTCTCCCGGCTCGACGTCCGGCGGTTCTCCCGGCTGGACATACGGCGGTTCTCCCGGCTGGACGTCCGGCGGTTCTCCCGGCTGGACACCCGGCAGTTCTCCCGGCTGGACACCCGGCGGTTCTCCCGGCTGGTCGCCCGGCAGTTCTCCCGGCTGGATGCCCGACGGTTCTCCCGGCTGGAGACCCGGCTGGACGCCCGGCGGTTCTCCCTGCTGGACACCCGGCGCGACGCTCGGTGGTTCGCCCGGCTGGTCACCCGGCTGGTCGCCCGGCAGTTCTCCCGGCTGGTCGCGCGGCAGTTCTCCCGGCTGGATGCCCGACGGTTTTCCCGGCTGGACACCCGTCTGGATGCCCGGCGGTTCTCCCTGCTGGACACCCGGCGCGACGCTCGGTGGTTCGCCCGGCTGGTCACCCGGCTGGTCGCCCGGCAGTTCTCCCGGCTGGATGCCCGGCGGTTCTCCCGGCTGGACACCCGGCGGGACGCCCGGCTGGTCGCCCGGCAGTTCTCCAGGCTGGATGCTCGGCGATTCTCCCTGCTGGACACCCGGCGCGAAGCTCGGTGGTTCGCCCGGCTGGTCACCCGGCTGGTCGCCCGGCAGTTCTCCCGGCTGGATGCCCGGCGGTTCTCCCGGCTGGACACCCGGCGGGACGCCCGGCTGGTCGCCCGGCAGTTCTCCAGGCTGGATGTTTGGCGATTCTCCCTGCTGGACACCCGGCGCGAAGCTCGGTGGTTCGCCCGGCTGGTCACCCGGCTGGTCGCCCGGCAGTTCTCCCGGCTGGATGCCTGGCGGTTCTCCCGACTGGACACCCGGCGGGACGCCCGGCTGGTCGCCCGGCAGTTCTCCAGGCTGGATGCTCGGCGATTCTCCCTGCTGGACACCCGGCGCGACGCTCGGTGGTTCGCCCGGCTGGTCACCCGGCTGGTCGCCCGGCAGTTCTCCAGGCTGGATGCTCGGCGATTCTCCCGGCTGGACACCCGGCGGGTCGCACGGTGGTTCGCCCGGCTGGTCAGCCGACTGGTTGCCCGGCTGCGTGAGCGACTACCATCTCGCCTTCGAGGATGCACCGATTGATGTGGTGATCAGCCCACTCCACGCTTAACTGGGCTGCGTGACCGACGATTAGCAGCAGGTGATCCCGTGGGATCAGTCGGGGTGAAGTTATCCTGGAACGTAAATAATATCCCAAAGAATTCGTTCTTGAAAATGGACACAGTTAGAAAATAAAAAATAAATAAATGTAACAGCGATAATATAAATAAGCATATTCTGTATGCAGACAGGAATTTTATAAAACCAATCAAATAATTTATTACATGGTGAGATAGATGGTAGGTACATGAATGTTGCATTATAGAATATAACAGTAAATCGTCATATTCAGAATTTCTGGTAAGCTCAATGTAAAATAATAAATTGTAGCAACAGAGGAAGTATAGTTAAGCCATTTTAGATGCTTAACGTTGATATGAAATAATCGAAGGTGACTTAATTATTTATAGCTGTTAAATTACGTTGATAACCAACTGCTGACAACAACCTGTCTAACTAAGTCCACCTTACAATTAACTAGAATATGATGGAAGAGCTAGGCATTTCATATTAAAGGAAATCCAGCTTTCATATTTATATATAAATTAGTTTTTTTTTTTTTTGTCTCAATAGCCAATTTACCCAGACAACAAAGTTACGTCAAAATTATTGTACCAATTTTAAATCTAAAAAAAAAATGTAGAAAATATTAAGGCAAATAATTTCTAAAAATGGTTCGTAACACAAGCAGGTCATTTTAATCAGGGTAGTAGAACTAACGGTATGGCCAAACAGGAATCTTTATCCCACTTCTGAGATGTAAACTCTCTCATGGGTTGATATCATCCGAATCATGTATCCCACTGCTATTTGGGTTTATGACTTATAAGAATGAAATAAAGAGTGAAAATAATAAACAGTTGTGCATGTACTTACTTATTATATTTCTCCAATCAGAAAACTAATATAATTGTAAATAAATGTCTATTTTTTGAATTACTAAAAAAGAACAAATGATGCACGACTGCAAGCCCGCCAGAATGGTACGACGCCTCAAAAATCCCGCGCTTTTTCCCTATCTGTCAATATTCAAATCCTCGCGCTCTGATTGGTCGTCGTGCCATTCGCGGCCACAGTTGATACTACTATAGACAACATATTACTTTTTAGATAGACAATACAATTAGGTTTAAATTAAGTAACAAATTAGGTAAATGAACTAGATAATTTACTATTGATAACAATAATCTCTTGCAACAAGAAGTGATTCAAGATTTTAATGAAAATAGAGAAAACTTAAGGTTGAAAGCCAAGCAGCAGATTCAACAAATCCAAGATGAGAATAAGAAAACATTTGATGCAAAAAGGAAGCCAAGTTCAACATATGAACTGGAAGATCTAGTGGCCATCAAGAGAACTCAGTTTGGTCCAGGTTTTAAACTTAAACCTAAGTTTTTGGGACCCTATAAGATTACTAAAGTTAAAAGAAATGATAGGTATGACGTGGAAAAGCTGTATGATGCTTCTGAGGGACCAAAGAAGACCTCCAGCTCGGCAGACAACATGAAAAGGTGGCCAGGTTAGAATGAATGAACGAATTGTGTGTGCGTGATACCCGTGCATATAAGACTACTCAGTATCCTTATGAATACTTAGTAGGAGTAGGAGTTTTATTAGCGGTTGCGTTATGCTATTTTATACAATTAATTGCATTGTTTTTGTGGTTACATTTTGTGTAAGATGTAATATTTAATGTTTAGTGTTAGTAATAACAATGTTTGTATATCTGAGGGCAGATATGAATGCAGGACGGCCGATTGTAGGATGCATGAAAGGAACGTACGAATGATGTGTAGAACGAAGCGTAAGAGAGAGAGAGAGAGAGAGGATGAATATGAAGGTGACAGAAAGAACATGGCGAGTTGAAGTTGGAACAGGAGTGACAGGCGATAGGACGCAGAAAAAATCTATTTTATTAAGAAGCTTTGAAGACATTAAACAAGAAACGCAGACATCACGTTTTTTTATTTATTTTCCAAGGTCGCAACCCATATACACTACATGTATGTTTAAAAGGTCATCCCAAATCATAAATTAATATTTAATTTGAATTATTTATACTTAATACTTTTCACGAATATTATATAATTTTAAAGGCAGTGATGTAAACTTTCAATTAGTGTATTTTATTTTTCAATATTTATTCACATTCATGACAAAAACTGCCCACAAAAACTGACAAACAAAGTCAAGATGTGCGATTTTATTGCTTTCGATTGTATTTTTGTATTATAAAGCTAACGAAATCCAAATGTTATATACGCCGCTGTACATTGTACAAATGCCAAAACGGATCTTGAGCGCTCGACGTCAAAAGTGGGGATGGAATGCGCATCCATACATCGCGAGCCAATCGTCTTCGTTGTTAGATACATGCAGCAACGCAGGGAACGAATCAGGAGTGACGTCATGACGCGATGGCGCGGCGAGCCAATCACTGACACTCCCCGCCGCCGCGTCTCACTTCGCACCACTAAAGAGACCGAATATTTGACTTTTGCGCAACTTGAAGCCAGCGGCGCTCAAGATCCGTGACGGCAATTGTACATCAGACCACCAGTAAAGCAATTTTTTTTTTTGTTAAATGTATATGATTTGGCTATACACAGTACTTACTACTACCATATCACATACACATTAACATTAAGTAAATAAATAGTGTAAATCAAGTTGATTTTAGAGGAATGTACCCAATACAGCAATGATGTTTGTATAGAACTATGAATGACTGGCAAATGGGGCCATAAAGTTATCTGGAATTTGCGGAAAGACAGATGGTCGATGTTAAGTACTATTTATGGCATGAAGTGGGAGAGAACGATGGCAATGATTCGTAGCCATGCAATTTAAGTTACTAGCTCAGTTTGCAATTCGGACTATAAATTTGGGAATGCTGCAATCTATACATATAAATAAAATTGGAGTGTCTGTTTGTAATCCTAACTAATATTATAAATGTGAAAGTGTGGATGTTTGTTACTTAATCACGCAAAAACGGCTGAACGGATTTGGATGAAATTTGGCATGCATATAGCCTTTGACATGAAAAAGAACATAGGCTAACTTTTATCCCGATTCCTTAGGTACCTAATGGCACGCGGGCGAAGTCGCGGGTAAAAGCTAGTATTGACAATTAGTATTACAATTTTTGTCTGTCTGTCTGTTTGTCCGGGCTAATCTCTGAAATGGCTGGACCGATTTTGACGGGACTTTTTTGGCAGGTAGCTGATGTAATAAGGAGTAACATAGGCTACTTTTATTTTAGAAAATAATAAATTCAAAATCCTGTTGACCACGCGAACGAAGTCGCGGGCACAGCTAGTAGAAAATAAGTCTACAAAGCCTGGACAACAGGCGTAGGGTAGTGAACCTTGGGGTATTTTACAGGATGCATTTTGTATGTTTATAGAGCAGAGGTGTGGTCGTACTGTTTTTAAGAAGGGCGACAATGCCCTGCTTAAGAATTACAGGCCCATCTCGCTTCTGAGCCATGTCTACAAGCTGTTTTCCAGAGTCATCATGAATCGGTTACACCTTAATTTCCCATCAGGAACCCTTCATCATTTCAGTCAAAATACGTCCATTGTTGGACATAGGCCTCCTCCAAGTACGTCTCTCATCCATCGCATTTCCTTAACTCTCACCACATCATCAGTCCACCTTGTGGGAGGCCCTCCAACACTGAGTGTTCCAGTGCGCGGGACCGTTACTTAAATTAATATTTTATGGACCTAGCCGTGGTGTAATTCTAGGATATTAGGAAATTCTAACTACAAACACTCAAAATAAATTGACAAATTAAGGTTCTAAACATTTAGATGGTTTGAACTGTAATAGCGTGTATTTGTATTATTTAATTATAGCCTACGCTCGTACCAACTAATTACAAGTATTCTTGTGATTAGGGTTCTTTACGAGAACTAGTAACCTGGCTATTTCCATTAATTGACTCTTTATGACCGACATGGGGCATACGTTGAACTTTTTGATTGGAAACAAATGGAAACGTAAATAAATAGTTTATGAATTGATTATGGTTAGAAACACCACGGTGGTGTTTTACACCCTGATGGTGTCTGGTCCATGGTGGTGTAGTGGGTTTCCCCATCGTATTGGTTTATTGCCTGTAGTGGAGTTAAAGAGTGAGACAAGCGGCGACACTCGTAATATAAATCCTACTAAAACACACCTGTTAAAAAGGGGGCCAAGTTCCTATAGGCTAATTGTTCACCTAAAAAAGGGGTTGAAATCCAATCCAATGCCAAGTTTTGCTGCACTTTAAAATCGATCATAATCATCTTCATCAACAGCCTGTTCATCGTTAAATTTGAACTTGGCAAGTTTTCATGCTACACTTGATTAATTTTATTGTATAATTAAATTTATTCTGTATATAATTAAATTAACCTGATGGTCATCGCTTACCATCAGGTGAGATGGTCGTCAAACGCAAGCCTATCATTAATAAAAAAAAACGCTTGACCGATTTCTTGAATTTCTTAATTTTTTGTTAATCTACATATAACACACGCCAAATTTCATAACGCTAGGACAATTGGAAGTGGCCTAGAGGTTTTGATTACCGGTCAGTGAGTCAGTGCCAAAATTAGCTATATTCACAGGGTCATATTTCAGGATCTACTGAAGCTATATCTATGAAATTTAGCATACTGCTTTAGTACTAGTATATAATAACGTAGGTACAATTGTATGTCTGTACTTGCAATAGGCACTGAGCAGGGGGCCCAAAAGTGGGTCAAACGGTTCGTGAGAATAATGCATGGCATGCGCGCGGACTGTTGCTTGAACTTGGCCTGCGCATGGCCGTGCGTGTGCGGAAAGTATTTTCTTTCTAACCTCTTTCATCTTTTCTGTGGTCGTTATGGCCGTACTTGTGTTTAGCACACGGACGGACTGCGAAGGCTTAACTATATAGTCCCGTTGACACCCTTCGAGTACAGAACCCTTATAAAATCAAAATCAAAGCATTTATTTCAAATAGACCATTTACAGGCACTTTTGAATAGACAAATGTCGGTCAGTCCAAGAAAAGTGAAGCTAAATTGCACGTTCCAAAGAGTAGGTCTCTATGGAGAAGAACGTGCAAGAAACTCCATGGACACTCTTTTAAATCATATTATATTATGTGTTACATATAATGTTTGGTTACATATTACTTGTTGCTTCTATCATGTGAGCACAATGTCGATAATGAAATAAAAATGTAAAATAATTATAAGATAGAAACTGAATTAAGCCACTGGCAGCTGAGAGATGACAAGTCCCATCTGACGGCACCCGTTCAGTATATTAAATAAATTGGATAGTTAAATATTAGGATTATATTTGGAAGTTTCAAATTATTTCTATGAACAAGTATTTCCAGCGTCATTATTATCACCCAACAGGGCCAAAGCATACAGAGGCCATGGGTTGACTTCTGAAAGGGAAACCCGTGGTTATGGGACGCAAAGGGTACGAAGGAACATCGGTATGATTTTAGTCAGTAAAAGTCTGACACGCCCACTCGCTCCCGAGAGTAAAGACAAGACATTGGATGATTGCCCACACAGATGAGGCGGAAAGAAAGCGCAAGAAGATGAAAGGTTAGAATGGCCTTGTGGGCGGGGCGGGGTGCCTCAAAATATGATCATGCTCATAATTGACACAACCAATAGCAAAATCGCGGTCTAAGTGTGCGTGGCCTGTCAATTGCGTAATGTGCGTTTTTATTGGTTTAAAAGGTACAAGTCGGAAAGTATTTTCTTTCTAACCTCTTTTATCTTTTCTGTGATTGCTCTCTGCTGTATAAGAATCAATGAGGCCAGTTTTAATTGGTTTTATTTATAACAACGTATAGTAATTAATCAGAGTTACAAACTGCGGCAGTAACATGTGGGTAGTAAGTGAAATCCTAGTAAGATAGATAGCCGATCTTGCCATCTTCAATTGCCATGAAATTGCTCCTCATCAATCACCAATTAACTCTAGATCTCAAAGATCTCAATCCAATGTTGGTAATAAAACCTTTTACAATTGCAATAATTGAGCATTTATTTGGCTGCAGCGCTCTGTGTCGCGGGTTCGATACCCGCACTGAGTCAATATTTGTATTGCCTACAAATAGTTGTTCCAGCTTAAACCCAAGTCCGCCCAAACGGTGCAGCGATAGAAAGGGCTATATGGCCGGAGTTTCCATCTGGGATCGCATTAGGGTCTAAATTCAGTTTGAATGCAGTTGACACGACAACAATAGAACTGCAAACACGACTTCAATAGAACTAACTTCATCATACCCATCCGCCCGCACGCTCCGCCCTCCCGCGCATGGTTCAGTTCGGATGCAGTCGGTGTGCAGTTCACACGACTGCAATCGGACCGCACGTTTGGTTTGCAGTTCTGTTGCAGTCGTGTCAACTGCATTCAAACTGCAATTTGCAGTTGAAATGCAGTCCGTCTGTTTAGACCCTTAGGAACGGGGAAATCAGCAGAAGAACGAAGGTTACCTACACAACCCGAGGATAGCCAAACTTAAGTGGCAGTGGGCAGGGCACATTGTTCGCAGAACAGATGGCCATTGGGGCCGAAAGGTTCTGGAATGTCTCCTGGATGGTGGGCCAATGACCTGGTTGCGGGTCGCGGGAATCGGCACATCCGCAATTACATGACAGGTCGTTATGGCGACACTTGTGGAGGCCTAAGACAAACAGTGGACGTCTTTCGGCTGTAATGTTGATGATGATGATGATGATGATGATAAGTTGTTTCAGTTCTGGGTTTACAATTCTTAGTGTGGGACAACGTTTTATAAATATGTCCCTAAATTCACAAGTTTAATAGCCGACTCGGTTTACTTTTGTTTTGGTTATCACAGGTCTAGATGCTTTTCAAGTTGGTACCTTGTCATATTTCCAAAACTATCAATTAATTTATTGAATAACTAGCGGGCCGTCCCGGCTTCCCGCAGACAATAAATATAGCCTATGTTACTCTGGCTGAATGTAGCTTTCCAATGGTGAAAGAATGTTTGAAATCGGCACAGTAGTTTTTGAGTCTATTCATTACAAACATATACACACACAAACATACCAATTTTCCCTGTTTTATAATATTAGTCTAGATTTCTAGAATAATATATAAAAATAACAGCTTTTCAGAAACCCCTTTTGGATAGTTTCAATATTTCATAAATAAAAATCGAAATAAAACTGATTAAGTTTTACTCAAATTTCAAGTTAAACTTAGAGTAGCTTATCGTTACGCCAGTCGCTATTCTAATGGCCACAACTTGTTGGATAACTAAGGCGCCTGCCCGTCGCTCCAGCCTTCTAGCCTGAACAATACATCTCTCAAAGCTAGAATAATTTTAGAGCTTTATTACACTAAATAATCGTCGGGTGCTTAGCACAACGGTCTGTCGTAATATCATATGAATGACATTTGCAGCCTACGGTTTGTTTTATGTTAATGAGGAATTATGTAATTATTGTTTGGTTAATGGTATTATTTTCTACTTTCGAATCGTTTCGAGAAAGTCAGGAGAAAATGGAATGTTTATTTATTTATTTTACAATTTATGTACCTACACACAAATATACCGAGGAGGATAACATTATTAGAAAACTTTGTACAAAGGTACTGCTTATTTCAAATAGAAATTTCTTCCAGCAGACCTGCGAAAGAAAAGAAAAGAAAAGAAGAAGAAAATGTTGTGGTTATATCTTGTTTTGTTTTAAATTTTGAGGACGTCGTACTTAGTGAAGTTCTCGCGCTGGGCCCTGGTACAGGCCATGGTCCGGAGCGAGAATGAACAGCGGACGATCGCTTGCTGCAAAGCAGTAATCTTAGTGAAGGCGGAAGCTACACGCGTGAGGGAACGGCCCTCACGCGGCAGCAGCCGGGATCCCGATCCCGATTTCCACCGTAGGCGTAGGTATGTAGACGGCGAGCAATGGGTAGCACGCCGACCTCATATGGTAACCGTCCGGACTGAGCTTAAGTCGTCAACGGCGCGTAGTGTTCCTAGCGCGCCTCAAGGCGATATCAGCAAATCGTAGGGCTCAGCGGCGTCGAAGCCTACTGGGGCCATAGGCCACCCCGGAACCCTGTCTCGGGGTTTATTTTCACTTAACCCATGGACGCAATTTGCCTTGCGTTCATGGCATTTCTTTGTCATGAACGCAAGGCTGGATTTTAGTCAGTAAAAGTGACAATGATTTCTCTCGGTCCACCCGAAAGCGGGAGAAATTATTGGATGATTTCCCACATAAAAAAATCATACTTAGTGAAATTATGAGGACATATGTACTTAGTAAAAATATGCCTGTAGGAAATTGAAGCAAAGCAATAATTATAGAAACATTAGTCCCCAAAGGCTATGGTGACCTAGAAGTTAACAAGATATAATTGTAGGAAGGTTACTTTTTCAATGTTGTAATCTGCTACAGAGATCCGTATCTTGGATATAGTTACATAGGCTTAATCTCGATCTTAAGCCTCTAGAGAGTACTCTAGCTAGATAATAAAAAGAACAAAAGAAAAAATCTTATTTACTTTTTCTTTTCTAAAAATGGTGAATTTTTCCCCGAATATTTTTTTTCTTCTAAGAAATAATATGAAACTAGATTTTTTGTTTTATGAGAATTCTATCAATGAGTTCAATATTTAAGTACTTAATAGAGTTATTTTTCGTAAATTGGTTCTTGGTAGCGCTTTATTTATGTTTAACTAGCTTCTGCCAGCGGCTTCGCGTGAAAGTAAAAAAAAAAAATCCACCGGAGTATAAATATATATATACTCCTGGGTCAGAAAGTGCCTATACTATGTTTAAAATAACATTAGAAATTTATGCAAACCTTTTATTACTGTCCGTTTGACCTTATTTGACTTTTGTTACGTTGGTGGAATGACAAATGGCGGCTGCAGTAAATAGTTGTTATTGTAACCACTTTTTTGCTTTTAATGCCATCCTTATGCCTACGAAATAGAAGTCAAAATCGGTTGAACAGATAGTAAAAATGATTTCTTTATTTAAATGTCTATTCTTAAGGCCCAAAGCGCCCGAAAAGTGTCATAAAACAGTGACTTTCTGAAGCCTACTCCTCGGTAACGGCCAAGTCAATAGGTTTGAAAAAAATATACGTTTATAATAGATTCATGAACAACATTATCGATTATAACAATATTATCGATTTGATTTTTTCGTGCTATTAATACTTTTGTCTAAAAAAAATATTTAACTTTTCCCTACTCCTTCGAAACGGCTTAGATCTTTAGAAACATTTTTACACATAAAAATTGGTGGTTGAATATTCTTCAAAGTGAACATAACATTGCAAATGTAAATGAATCAATATTTCGCAAAGAAAAAGGATTTAAAGGACAGCCGCGCTTTCTGGGTACTGCCGCCTAAGCGGGTGTAAGAGGTTCGTCCACATAATTTTGGCCAGATGGTTCAAGAGACTATAAGCCTTAATGCGAATAGGGTATAGTGCTATGCCAAGACTTTTTCTAGTCGTGTGCCAAAGTCCAAATTCGTTAAGTTGTTTGCGAGTAAAGGAGTTACATACACACTTCCATTTTTGACTATTATAATATAAATATTAGTTTGATTTTCACTTTTAACTGTTTTTTCTTTGTTTACAGGTAATAACAACAAAAGGGTTACTTCGCTTGCCATAGCAGCATGGTCCTCTGTCATTTAGGTAAAGGTAATTCAATAAAATCACGAAACGTGACCGATTCTATGCAAACATCAGGAGTGCTACTACTACGACCTAAACTGAACTGTTAAAGGAATAGAGCTAGACAGGGTGTGTAGCTCCATGCCTCTTTCTCGCTCGCACGACTGACATTTCATCATGACATGATACGACGGTTATCATACTGCACGCACCTCGCAGCGTGGTGCGTGATCGCGTGTCTTAACGTTGCTTGTAAGCATGTTCGTTTGTCACACTAAAACTGCACCCACGCGCTTTCATGCGGACCACGCACCCACGCGCGTGGATGCGAGGCGACACGCATGGTATGCCACACTGAATCTCGTAGTACCGTGCGTGATTTTGTATGAAATGAGTGCGTGCCTGCGTGAATTTACGCATTATTAGACGCACCTACGCGCGTAAGTGCGTAAAAAGCCCGCACGATGATGCAGATCTGCTCTCCCGGAAGTACGTGTTTAGGTGCGTTTTCACGCGCTACGCTGCGTGGTGCGTGGCAGTGTGATAACCGCGTAAGGCCCCAGGACGTCTAGAGGCGTGACAGGGAAACGCGCGCTCATGTGATCGGTTGAAGGTAAAAATCGCATCAAAATTTCGCAATCTGAATATACCCTTAGGAAGAGCGCGTTCCCACTTCAATAACAAAACCGGGACGTCTAGAGGCGCGATAGGGAAACGCGCGCTCATGTGACCGGTTGAAGGTAAAAATCGCGTCAAAATTTCTCAATCTGAATATAGCCTTAGGAAGAGCGTGTTCCTACTTCAATAACAAAACCAGGACGTCTAGAGGCGCGATAGGGAAACGCGCGCTCATGTGACCGGTTGAAGGTAAAAATCGCGTCAAAATTTCGCAATCTGAATATAGCCTTAGGAAGAGCGCGTTCCCACTTCAATAACAAAACGTGGGCTGTTAATCTGTGCGGCTGTGGATCTTTTAGTACCGCAGAACTTGTATTTACGATTATTTAAATAAATTACACCAGTATTAGTATAAATAGAACTAATATGGTTCAATTATATAAAGTTGTTCCGTATACTATAAATCTTTGAAATTAATGATGGAAAAGTGGATTTTAAATTGGCGGGGAACATGATACTTATTTGTTTTAGCCTGGTCTTATGTAATGAGAGCAATATATTATTGTTATAAAAACTGGCCTTTTGAGTGTCGATTATTGTGAACACAAAGTCAAAATCTAAGAGAAAAATTTACCGCCGGGATTCCGATCCCGATTTTCGGCCACCGTAGGCGCGGGCTTGTGGACAATGAGCAATAGGTAGCTGGCTGTCCGGCCGTCCGGAAACTGTCCGGACCAAGTTCAAGTCGTCGACGGCGCGCACTGTTCCCGCGCGCCTCAAGGAGTTGTCAGCAACAGCAGGGGCCCAGCCGGGTCAAAGCTTACTGGGGCCAGGGTTGTCCGAAAGGGAACTCGAGCCCCGGTATGAAGGCTAGAAGGAACGGGGTGGGCATTTAGTCAGTAAGAGTCTGACACTATCTCCCGCTCCGCCCAAGAGCGGGGGTTGTCATTGGATGATTTTTCCCACCATAAAAAAAGAGATAAATTTAAAGTCATCTAAATCCAGATGACTTTAAATTTATCTCTTAGGGAGTATCTGGGACTGAATTTATTGAACGAATAGCCCTTTTCTGCAAAACGAAAAAAGTATCAGTATTCTGCTGAAACAGTAGAATACTGTACGACTTGACACTATGAAAATAGCTAAAGTAAACTAAACGGGGCCAGCGTATATTGCAGAGTAGCTCAAGTTTTTTCGATAATTTGTCTATACCTGAGCCTCGCTGAAGCTTAGAATCTAGAATTAGCTAAGATACCTAAGTTTATATTCTTAAGGATTTTCATAGGGTTTCGTATAACGTTATGCGTGAAGAAAAAGAGATGCCCAACTAAATCTGTAAAATTAATCGCAAAATTTTTGGTAGGTATCGTCCCGAAGTCGTGAAATATTCTGGTATATAGACAGTTAAAAGAACTTTGTTAGTGCCCATTGTTCGTTCATTCCGTCCAGACCGACGATGTTCCACACGCGCCTCAAGGAGTTGTCAGCAACCGTAGCGGCCCAGCAGGGTCGAAGCCTACTGGGGTCTTATGTGATGATGCGAAAGGGATCCCCGTAAGTCTCCCTATGTTTCCTAGAATACAAAGGGCAACTTAAGGAACACAGGCGGGTTAACGTCTGGCACTCACTCTTGCTCCACCAAGAGCGGGAGACGTCCTTTAGATTTGTTTCGTCCCCATCATCACCATTTCAGTCGAAAAACCCATGTATAAAGGACTGTCAGAACGTCTAGATGACACGTCGCGTGACCCAAAGTCTGACTTTTACCTCTGATAGAGGATGAGCATTGCCATACAGCGTGGCAATGCCGCCAGTCTCTTGGGCACATTACCAGTCGACAGCGATGTGGAAAAGTTTTTAACGCCATGTTTTTATTATTTTTTAATTGTAATTAGTGTAGGGATTTTATTATTATTTTATTTTATTATTATTTTATTTTACATTATACTCAACTATAATGTTAAGTATTTCTTAAATTTAAGTTATAAGTGTAAATAAATAAGGTTACCTTTTAAAAAAAAAATGGTATCTTTAACTGTGTTTTAAATATTTCAGTTCATAGCAATTCTTGAAAACCTAAGATTTAAAGTCAAAAGCATTTGTTAATCTATAAAACTAGTTCAGTCAACAATGATTTTAATTGATTTTTTTAGTATTATACAAGTATGTATTATGTATGTATCTACGTTTAAATATTATTTTATTCATCATCATATTAGCCGAAAGACGTCCACTGTTGGACATAGGCCTCCCCCAAGCGTCGCCACAACGACCGGTCCTGTGCATAACGCATCCATCGGATTCTCGCGACCCTGACCAGGTCATCGGTCCACCTTGTTGGAGGCCGTCCAACGTCCCATTTTATTCATATTATTTGTAATTTTAAAATTGTGCACTGGATCTTAACCTCTACTGTGATTTCTCTCTATCACTCAATGGTTTGCTGGAAGAAAACTCAACTTTAAGTTAAGCTCGCCCATGTACATGAACTCTAATACTCATATATTTTATTAATTATCATGGTGTATAATAAAGAATTCATTCCTTAAGGGAGGAGGATGGTGTTTAAACCCCATGCGTTCGCGCATCTATTGTCTTACTTTTCTTAGTCGTACACTCTTGACAGAGTGGTCGTGTTCATTGTCTTACTATTGTGTCTCAAACTGACGGTATCTGAAAGGATAAATAAATTAATTAATGGCACTGAAAAACCAATGACAATATTTAATGGAATTAATATCTAATCCTTATATTTAGCTATTTACAGACATAAACAACTTCAGTCATTACTTCTCGACGTTTCTCATAAATAAATTATTGTTCAACACGCGATTACACACAAACTTCGATAGGGATGTGATCGTCAGATAAGAGTCAGCACGTCACTAGCTTGCGTGCGCGTTCTTGATTTATTCGCCAGATGGCGCTGGTTCGCTAATCTTTAGAGTATCTATTACGACACATGTCTGGCTTATAGGAACATATTAACGATACGCTGAGCCACGATACTGCCACTGGTCAATTAATGCATAGGTTTCTTGCTAAGACGATATTTTTTTTATCATATACTAGCTTTTGCCCGCAGCTTCGACGGCGTACATAAAAGCGTATAGCCTTTGTCACTCAGAAATAAAGCAGCTTTCTATCGGTGAAAAAATTTCGTAATCGGACCTGTATTTTCAAAGATTACCTCCTACAAACAAAAAAACAAACTTTACCTCTTTTTATATCAGTGTAGACAAATCCTTCCATCAAGTTAAAT
This sequence comes from Mythimna albipuncta, assembly GCA_929112965.1. NCBI lineage: Eukaryota > Metazoa > Arthropoda > Insecta > Lepidoptera > Noctuidae > Mythimna > Mythimna albipuncta. The sequence goes on along the minus strand of OV815979.1, from coordinate 15,634,232 downwards.
CAATCGAACAATCGTCTCGATCTTTTCTGACGCTGAAAGCTGCAGACCGCAAACGCACCACATCTCAAAGGCGTCAATGACGCCTTTGAGTTGTGGTGCTGGAGGAGGATACTCCGGGGCAGCATTTCTGACCAACGTGCATTCATATTGTGAGAACTTAAAATCACCTCGCGGTTGTCGTACGAGAAATCAAAATCACCTCGCGGTTGTCGTACGAGTATCTTCACAAGATTCTACGATACATCGGTCACATTGCAAGGAAAGACGGTGGCAACCTCGAAACCTACAATTACAACGATCGAATGAATTATACGTCGAGAATATTAGAAATATTGTAATTTTTATACAGGAAAGTCAAATGCATGTTTTGCCATTTACGCTATAAAAAAGCTCGAAATACAATTCGCTTAAATTTCTTTCTTTTTTTTTTTAATGAAGAACCTAGATTAACCTTTCGAATGTCTTAAGTTACACTGTCCGACATAAGGTAATTGTTCTTCTATTGTGTCTCTAATTACGAGTATTACGACATTCAAAGAGTTAATATTGTCTATAACCGAATATCATCATAATATGTTGGAAATATGCTCCAACTGTAAATGAGCGTGGTATTACGTTTGTATGGAAATTCATCCGTCGCCGGCCCCTTAAGTTAGATAATTTGTTTTTTTTTTTGTATAAATGATAAATAAAAAAAACTTGAAATTCCGGGAGAGTTCCGTTTATTTAAATTCCTTCCAGGCTTGGAGATTTTTATTTTCATAGCTGCTGGGAGACTCCCGGATTTCCAGGAGAGGCGAAATCATTGCCGGCCAGCGATGTTGTCGCGTATCGATAGTATGTTTTCAACGAAATGATTTATAGACGTGATTGGTAGAAAAAGAAAGTGTTGCTGGCAATTCGGGCAAACACGCTACCACAAATGATACTTTTCATTTGTGGCAGCGTGTTTTAAGGCTTAGCACCGAAAGGGAATGGAATGCTTTTGTTACTGTAATTTTGTATGTCTGGTAGGAGCACCTAGAACTAAGTATCTACTCAACGAAATAATTCATAGACTTGGAATTTACGTGTACTGTGTAGGCAGTTGTTTTGGCATACCTCACGTTTATACGGGCGGAGCAGTGTTGGTCTTTTTTTTAGGTGGGAAAAACATCTAATGACATCGCGGCGGAGTGGGAGATAGTGTCAGACTTTTACTGACAAAAAACTCACTCCAGTTCCTTTTTTTGCCATTGTTCCAGGGCCTTGGGAATCTCTTTGGCATCACCCATGCCTTCAGTAGGCTTCGACCCTGCTGGGCCCCTACGGTTATTGAACTAAGAAATCGGGAACGGAAACCCAGCGGCTGGGGCGTAAGGGCGCGTGCTGCCTCCTTTGCTAGCATTACTGCTTCGCGGAAGGAGGTGACCGCCTGCCACTCCTCCTCGCTGCGGATCATGGCTTGTACCAAATCCCGGCGTGAGAAGTCGCTGCCGGAAGAGCACCGCTGGGTCCTCAGCGGTGCTCTGCCCAGGCGGGGCACACTTCTACCGTATGCTCCACCTTGTCCTCCGGGCGGTCCACACAATGGTGACAACCGGACGTCACATCCTCACGAATCCGGTGCAGGAACCTTACGAACTGACCATGTCCGGTGAGAAGAGCAGTGTTGGTCTGTGGTAACGGTCTCGGCCTCGACTCTTGACTTGTAGTTACTAACCAAGGCAGACGTTTAACCTGGCTAATTCTATTTATCACTATTGCTATAAAAATTATGAAAGAAAACGTCTTGCAAGAACCAGGGGGCTCACCATACACCACATCTTATAGAAACGTTGAATTCCCAGTGAGTCGAATTCCTTTCAAAAGCAGGCCTGCTTCTGAAGACCTCTAATGGAAACGTTCGATTGCCAGTGAGTCAAATTCCTCAAACGATTTTTAAACTCTAAAAATCGTACCATGATACTTCTAAAGTTGAACGACTTTTGTACAGAGGCGAACAGTTACGCTTGAAGATCGTTTAATATGACGTCGCTCAAAAGACGGTCATCTGCTGTCAAATGCACTTCAAATAGCGCGCCATAGTACAAAAAAGTCTGTACAAAAAAGTCTATACAAAAAATAAAAAAGACGTGTGGCACTCGGGGACTGCCGCGGTAAAGCTATTGCATAGCATTTTTATCAACTTATGCAATTATATTTGTTTATTTATGCAGTATTTTTTTTCCTTTGTTTTTTGATATTAATTGAAGTTACAATTTCACACATTGATTTGAATTTTGATTGATTGTTCACTCATTTGTTTTCTTATCGGTCACCACGCTCAAAAAACAAATGAGTGGGGGGTGTTAGGTTATTTTCGTTACGGAATTTCTGGATGCGGTCTCCATGCTCAAGGCCCGCGATAGAAGCTATGCAATAGCTTAAAAAGGTGAACGAATCTTGAGCCGATTTCGACAACGTCACTTAGTAGGCCAGTTACAGGCTTGCTGATACGAAGTCAAAGTACAAAAATTTTAAGCAGTTTAGTTTCAGCCCTGCTACAAGAGGTAAGCCTCCAGTACGCCTTAGAAGCAAAAATTCGAAAATATGTGACATCCACAAACACGGACAGTGCCCGCGTGGTGAATTGCGGCTTTTACCCTCTCAACACTTTATTGGATTCCATATTATGTACATAGATAGTACAAAAAATGGCCACCAGCAAAATTAGAAGATAGGGCTAAGTAGCAATTCACGGAATCCAATATTATTGTTGATCTAATAGATGTAGTTAATTTGGTGTATTAATTATATAAGTATATCGGCCCGTCCCGGCTTCGCACGGGCAATAAAAATAGCCTATGTTACTCAGGGTGAATGTAGCTTTCCAATGGTGATAGAATTTTTAAAATCGGCACCATAGTTTTTGAGTTATTCATTACAAACATACACACAAAAATAAAAATTTCCCCTCTTCATAATATTAGTATAGATTATCCAGTCTGTGATAAGTATAGGTAAATTATGTATCCTCTCATAAAGAGCATGCTTTAGTCCCAGCTCAGGAAACATTATAAAGCTGATTATGACGTCTATACTCGTAAAAAATTAATAGCAAATACCTAGCTAGCTTCTTTTAGTACCTACTCTGGCTGATTTTCTTTTTTAGGGTTCTGTACCTCAAATGAAAAAAAAACGGAACCCTTATTAGATCACTTTGTTGTCCATCGTATCTGGCTATCTGTCCGAGATAGAAATTACAACCATATCCACAGGACCCTACGCCCTCCCGCTCCGCCCTAGAAGAGAATTCATATGATGATTTCCCATAAAAAAAAATGTCTACCTTCGCGTTGCTTGGGCTGCCACAATTTACATATATATTTTTAGTACAGTATGTCCGACACTGGACGTATTTCGGCAAATCTATTATTACTATAAGTGTGTTATTTGTCTCTTTTTCGTTGTATTTATATTGTATTCAATTATGACTACGCTAATCAATATTTTAGTGACCGCTTTCGTTATACTTGTGTCAATATTATGGAGTCCTACATTTCTTATCTCTTCGTCATCAAGGTCACCTTTGCCAGCGATATTGAAAGTGATCACAAGTGGCCATAGTCTAGGATCTCGATAAGGCGGGTGCGTCAAGGGCGAGCGTGGGCCAGTGAATGTTGGCGCCGCATTGCTTGAGATAAAGCTCAGAACTCAATTAATGGAAACTATTTGAATGCTGGAATGAGTCGTGCAGCGTATTGGCCCAGAGGTTTATAGATCCGGCGGGGCTTGAAGCTGTAAGCGCTTTCTAAGTAATCTATGATATTAATTGTAATAGTGACTCACGGTAAAGGCAAACATCATAAAGGTATCTGGAGTTAATAATTAGAAATCGCTATCTAAGTAAGCAAATCAAAAACGCGCACTACGAATCTGTTATTTTTTATTATCATTTATAGGTTCACGTTTCACTACCGTCTCACTTAATGGTAAGCGATGATGTGGTCGACGATGGAGCACGCTTGCTTAGAAGTAACCTGTTCACTCTTGATTTAAAGACATCTAATTTGTAGCCATCAGCAAACAAAAACTCCTGCAAGGAATTCCACTCTTTAGCTGTAGGTACGCACAATGTGTTCCCAAAACGCTTCCTACGTATGGGTGGGATGTCCACCATGTCTCGGTTCAGTCATTTGCTGGCAGTTTCTTTTTTGGGTAATACTGCGTGTCTTAGTTGCTAATGGTCATAGATTTGGTCTGAGAAATATTAATCATTAAAGAGTGTTACCGCTAACGTTACAATACGTCTCATGATCTACTTATTGTGGATGTCTTGGGAACACATACAGTATGCGTAAGTAGAGCTAAGGAGTGAAGTTCCTAGCCGAAGTCTGTATTTCCAGATAGCTACAACAAACGGGTCTATAAGTCAAAATTGAGTAAGTCAGTTCTAAGCAAGTGAGCTCCATCGGCATCCACATCATTGCTTGCCATCGGGTAAGATAGCAGTTAAGCACGAGCGAATTAATATTGACAAACACGTCTTGCTTAAAACGTGCTGTCTCACTTTGATTGTAATTTATCTATGTCATTAAATTATACACATAAAAATAATTTCATAAAAAGTACTTTCTACAAACTTCTAAGTTGACATATCTATTGTAACAGCAGATAGCTCATTATTTTACGTTTACCAACCGTCGAAAACTTATGCTTTTATTTTAACTTCTTAGTAAAAGTAAAGTATACAAGATTTCTTTAAAGATTGTCAACGTATATGTGCGTTCTTTTACTATTTGTTTCGAACCTTGAACAAATGCTTTGTACATTGTGTCCAACATCCTAACACACGCAACCAGTAGAATCGGCAACATTGTATGAATCAACCTTTACTCGGTATCAGCATGCGTGGGAGGGCGGCATTCGTGCTAGGCGCCAGCCCAATATTGTGCAGAAGATACACGCCGCAGTAGTACTGTGTAATAATCTCTATTGATTGATATGTGAGGCCAGTGAATTATACCAAATTTTATTTATTTGAACTTCATTTACAGTAGCGGACTTAATATAATAAAGCATTCTCTAACAGTCAACTTTTGGGTCAATTTCGACCATAACATCCCTAAGCCATGGATGAAGACTTAAGGAAAATGTCTATATAGGTACGATGGTCTGACCAAGTAAAGCAAAGCTCACTCAAAAGAGGATCCTGCGGGATCCTCTCTTTTCAACGGAGGTATGTAAGACTTTACACTCTAAAAGATATAATCTGGCAGAATTCTACAGTAAAAACATTATCAACCAAGAGAAGTCCTCTTGGTTGATGAAACTCTGAAGAAAAAGCTTTAAAACAATTCTAAGTAACTAGAGCTCTTAACTTGACTTTTATAAAAAATTTTTAGGTAGGAAATCATCTAATGACTCCGCCCGCTTTAAAGCGGAGCGTGAGGGCCTATCAGACTTTCACTAAATAAAACCCATTCCTATGATCCTTTCTAGCCTGGCGTTCCAACCCGGGTAATAAATCCCTTTCTGAAGTGAACCCATGGTCCCAGTAGTAACTTAGACTTTTATAAACTTTTTTTAGGTAGGAAATTATCCAATGATTCCGCCCGCACTAAAGCGGAGCGTGAGGGCGTATCAGATTTTCACTGAATGAAACCCATTCCTATGATCCTTCTTAGCCTGGCGTTCCATCCCGGGTAAACCCCTTTTGGAACTGAACCCATGGTCCCAGTAGGCTTCGCCCCTGCTGAGCCCCTACATTTTTGCTACCATCTATTTGAAGTGCGCATGGAATACTACGCGCCGTTGACGACTCAAGCTTGGTCTGAACGATTACCGGACGACCCGAATATGACAAAGTAGATTCAGTGTAAAAACGGTATCTTCTTCTTCCTGCCCTTGTCCCATTTTATTTGGGGTTGGCGCAACACTTTTTTTTTCTTCCATTCTGTCTTGTCACTCGTCACGCTATCACCTTTTCTTTCTTATCTGTCAGTGTAAAAACGGTACTTTGACAATTACGATATTGTCCCGATCAATATTTTAGAAGTTGACCTTCTTTACATACAAGTTTATTGGTACAAGTATGTATATTTCGTAAAACACATGCGAAGGTCTTGAGCTTCGTTAGGAAATGGTTGTTGTAAGTTAGACGAGCTTATTATGTACAAACAATGAAATGTTTGTCCTACATTAAGATGACTCACAGTTCGTGTATTATTGTTTTGATCTTATTTACCCTTTGTAAATATTAATCGAGAGAAAAAGACGCTGTAAATATAAAGGAAAAAGAGTCAATATTATTACAGGAATATTAGGTTTAGCATTAATCAATATCTTCCTGTTAGTTCCGGACAGTGTTATTTGGAGTTAGAAATCAGAAATTTCAAATATACCAATTACAGGCACTTTTGTATTGTCAAAATGTCGGTCAGTCAAACAAGTGAAGCTAAATTGCACGTTCCAAAGCGTAGATCTCTATGGAGGAGAACGTGCGAGAAACTCCATGGACACTCTTTTAAATTATAAGTTACATTAATCTTCGGAGTCGGGGCAACAAGTATGTTCTTTTATTCTGTCTTGTCAACAGTCACACTATTTTTTATCATACGAATATCACTCCTTACGCAATCCATTCTTCTTTTCTTTGGTGTCCCTATCCCTCTCCATCCATTCTTATGTAGATATACTTAAAACTCTTATAAGTAACAAGCGTTTCATCCCTCTTCTTCACATGAACGTAACAAAACAAACAATTCCGTTTCAACTTTTAAATCACTGAGGACACTTTTAAACGGGATTAAATATAATGACCACCATAAAACGCTTTGGTACCCTTAGTTCTTTTGTCAAAAATATATTACTTGACACCAAAAAAATGAAATCCTAAAGTTATAGTAGTATTTTAGTTACGACTGTACTTTAAATTGTATTCGAACACCAAATGTAGTAAATGATAACCAAATCTTAGCGAGCAAATTAATGCGCTCTTTTTAGCCCCGTAGAGCAGGATGGTACTTTGTCTAATCAACAATCTATCTTAGTGGAATTTTAGGGCACCCCGGGTCGGACAGATTTAGGTTAGAAGAAGGTGGCGTCACCTTCTTCGAGGTTATTTTTTTTTAAACCACCCAGAAGTCTCCGTCGAGCTGTCTTGGCAGGTAGTTAACCTAACCTCAAAATTTTAACTACTGATATCTCCGTAACCATGGGGTTCTGCCGATGCTTTATTTGGATTCATTTTGCTTAAATAGGATAGCGAGATGTTAAAACTGGTTATAATTTTACATTAAAATGTAGGTTTAATTTTGGTGATCATTTACTATTTTTGTCTTTTATATGTTACTATATCTGGTGGTAAGTTAAACATAAGCCCTTTTAAACTTCCTTTACTTATTCATTTGTCACTATAAAAGAATAAGCATTAAATAGAGTGGAAATAGTGACACTAATAAGTAGATAGATAGATAGATATTGTAAAGAAGTTGACGAATAAAATTCTATATTTGCAACAATTTTCAGGGTTCAAGATTCCTATTGTCGTTTGAAAACCTCCATTTGTTGTTGTCACTCTCCTATCTAAGTTAGAACCTTACATTTTACCATAGAATACATTACCGTATCGTGGGACATAAGTACCCCAGATAAAACATGCAAATATCTTCAGTAAGATGTATCCAGTTGACGGTAATTTATTGACACTAAGACGATCGTTCCACAAAATGGCGACACCGTGGAACTGAAAATGAAGAATGAATTGATGAGGTACAATATCCGTGTATCTTAATCACGTTAGAAACACCAGCACTCATATACTCAAATAACAGATGTCTGGGAAAAAATAGCCAGGCTGAAGTATAATATAATATAATATTCCACAACTATCACACAGCGCTGTCTAGTTTGGGACTAGACAGCGCTGTGTGATAGGTGCTAAGCAGAGCTTGTGTTATGGATACTAGACAACTGATAAACATACTTATATATTTCTAAATACATACATATTATAGATAAATTACACCCAGACACGGAACAAATGATTATGCTCATCACACAAACATTTGTCCTAGGTGGGAATCGAACCCACGACCTCCGGCATAGCAGTCAGGGTCACTAACCACTAGACCAACAGGCTAGAAGTGGGAGTGGGCTGGCCACGTTGCAGCCCATCTGTTGTAGGGAAGTTGACGCCATCTAGATCGACCGCATTGAGGGTGACCGCAAATCTAACGATTTGATCATGTTCACGGGGCAATCTTGGCTAGTCATCGTCCTATGACAGAGAAGTTTAGAAAGAGAAAGGGGAGGTCCAGCAATGGGATACAAAATTAGCTACCAAAAAAATAAGAAGGAAAGTCGGGGATTATCCATCAAATACACATAAAAAGTTTTGGAAAAACTTGCGTAGTGAAATTCCCTGTTAGTCTAAGTTTCCTGATAGCTCCAAACTTATGCGTCTTGAAGTCAAGAGTGAATAGGTTACTTCTAGTCACTTGTGCTCCAAAGTAGACAACATCGCCGCTTACCACGAGATGAAATAGTCAAATGCGAGTCTATCATCAATATAAGCATACTAAGACGCATAACCAGCCTTATAATGTTTCCACTGCTGGGACTCAGGCCGTCGTTCTAAGAGAGAAAATGGACCTAATTCTCCGCGCGAGCCGGGTGCGAATTGGTGGACATGTCATTTTTGGTTTTTGTGGACATGCCGGTTTCCTCATGATGTTTTCCTTCACCTAAATCCTGATGAAATAATTTACACAAAATAATGCACCTGGCTGGATTTGAACCTATCATCAATGATCATCATCATCATCACCAGCCTTTTTAATGTTCCCACTGTTGGGACTCAGGCCTCCTCTCTAGGAGAGGGAATGGGCCGTAATCCACCACGCGAGCCCAGTGCGTGTTGGTGAATGTCTCATGTCTTCAAATTTTTGGTTCTAGGACATGCCGGATTCCTAACAATGTTTTCCTTCACCGTTTTGAGAGCAGTGGTCACCAATGATAAGTAATAATAGTAAAGAAAATTTTCGGGTAATTAAACCAAAGCGAATACAGATAACAATTCATTAAACATAGTGGTAACTAGACTGCTTTATAAGTCTAGATTATTCCCAGCATCACATAAAACCCCTAGCACATTAATTACTTACTTAAAAACACAGAAACATAAATCTAGCCCGATGGAATAATTGCGTGAGTGATAAAAGTGCTAGCATATGTTGTTTATAGCCCCGCAGTCTGTCAGTGGATTAAAAGGCTATAATAATGCTGTCCGTTTGTCTTTGTGTTATTGGTAATTAAGTTCTGTCTGGTCTCTTGACGATTGAGTTGTAACAGAACTATCTGGGAATGATTTATGAAGCTTATAATGATATTAGTTGCTGCTAGCGGCTTTGCGTGTGTGATTGTTTTTGAATGGCCTTTTTTTATGGTGGGAAAAATCATTCAATGACAACCCCCGCTCCCTGGCGGAGCGGGAGATAGTGCGACTCTTACTGACTAAATGACTCACTCTATTCGTTGGTTTGTGGTCCCGTACCCCTAGCCAAGTTGTTAATCTGCAATAGTTAACGCTTGTAGAAAGCTTCAAATGTACGGGAATGACGTCGCCTCAACGCTCAGTCATGTGGTCAGAACAAAAGTATTGGGGGCAAGGTCAACCCGAAGCGTTCGTCGCAAGCGAAACGTTTGTAACTTGGCTAGGGGGGCTGACCTTTGTGACGGAGGTTGTGGGGTCGATGCCCATACAAGAAAAATGTTATTACGCGTAAACTTTGAAAAAAATAATTGTGCACATGACACAATGTGCACAATTATTTTTTCTATGTACACGTACAATCTACACGTATGCTTTTACCAGTTGTCTATAACTCATAATACAAGCTCAGTTTTTTTTGGGACTTGAAGACGTTGTGTGAAAGTTATGGAATATTATTCCTATTAGTGTAGTAAATTACCCCAAGGGAACATACTCTCGGGATGTAAAGTATCTTACGTGCTGTTTCGGACCACTGTGACAATTTCGAACTCATTTTTGACATGTCCTGCCTGGTTCGTATGGAGTTTCTTGCTCGTTCTTCTCCATATGAAAGGCGCCTGACGTATTATAAGTGTCCATGTAGAACTAAATATGCTGCAACTGAAAATCAGCGTCAGGTAGTGGCCTTGCGTTACCATTTCGCATTAGCATAATGCTGAGGCCTTTTTGGCATTACTTGTAATATTTGTTTAATTTTAAGGTGTTTCCGTTTTTGTAATGCCAATAAACGCCATTTTTTTTTCTTTCTTTCGTATATGAGATAAAAATATTTTGAATTGAATTAAAAAGTCCCATGCCTAAGCGTGCGGTAGACATGTTCTACTTAGTCTCATTTAGGAGCGTGTATTGCATTTTAGAGCGCGGTGTTAACCATCAAACGTTGTTTGATAGCAAAACAAGAGTTTCGACTTCTGTATATGTACCTATCTGTTGTTTGTTTGTCTGTCCTTAATTAACATCAAAACAGAGACATATGTGTTTCTCAACACGAGAATAGTTGGAAAGCCGGAGAGCGACATAAGCTACTTTATGTACCGGAAAAATTGTGTCATTCCATTGGGGAAACTAGAAATTTTACGTGCGGTCCAGGCCGGGGTTAAGTTTTACCGCCGGCTTAGTTAGTTGAGAAATTAAAACTATGTTTTTTAAACAGTTGTGTTGTCATATAACATCAAAACTATTTTCATCATCATCATATCAGCCGAAAGACGTCCACTGTTGGACATAGGCCTCCCCCAAGCGTCGTCACAACGACCGGTCCTGTGCGTCACGCATCCATCGGATTCCCGCGAACCTGACCTGCCCCCCTATCCAAGTTACAAACGTTTCGCTTGCACCGAACGCTTCGAATTGACCTTGCCGCCAATTCTTTTGTTCTGACCACGTGACTGAGCGTTAAGACGACGTCTTTCCCGTACATTTGAAGCTTTCTACAAGCGTTAACTATTGCAGATTAGCAACTTGGCTCGGGTACAGGTCATCGGTCTACCTTGTTGGAGGCCGTCCAAGGCTGCGTCTAAAACTATTTTAAAATTGCAAAACGATAGGTTTTTTTATTGATATAATCTAGTGCTTGACTGCGATCCCACCTGATGGTAAGATAATGATGATGAAGCAATTGTTGATGGTGAGAGGCACTAATCATAGACAACGACGAATAATTCCATAAACAAAGACAGACGACAAAAAAAATTAGAATAAATGTTTTGTGCGAAATAAAAATCTCGATTAAGTATATAAAATATCGAGCTGTAACTGTCATTGATTGATTCGAGTGAAGGAAATGACTTAGAATATAACTGTTAAACAGATCTCTATGCTAAATACCATTGCCATCGTATATCTTGGAAATCGTTCTCAAAGAATTTAAATTGCAGAAATTTAACGATAGCCCTGTCTTCGGGCCGAAACGTTTGTCATTATAGACTATAATAAATCGGTATGCAATATGGGTAGTCTGTAACGAGTTTTCTGAACAAACATTAATGAAAGAGATTCCTGAGTTAGAGTAGAGTCCGTCTGATAAGTCAATCGACTTGGGTAATTATGAAGGTAAAATGAAATCTGATGTAGTCAACACTGGTTTAATCTCCAATCTGCAGACATGGCTAGCCCAGTTACATGTAAGTAACGTGATTCTTTTAATCGCGCCCATTAATTTCGTCTTATCTCTTAAAATTTGTTTTCCAGTTTTTCTCTTTGTTTTATTCCCATCATGCTTCATTCCATTTTTCTTCTATAAGGAATGTTAAATATTTTCCTAAGAACAACCGCAGACTGTGGCAGACCACAGAATCTGCCTCGTCAACCGTTTTTGAAACGAAAATTTGATAAGTATTTATTCAAGGTACAACGTCGTATCATTTACAAGGATTAAGTTTACTTACTTTTTGCGACTGAAAATTGGTTTAGACCCTTTAGGTTAAATTTATTTAGCTACTCAGACTTCGTGAAACAGATTTTCGCCTTATGCCCATTTTCTAAATTGATAAGTTCTAAAACTGTACTTTTTAGCTAAAGAAAAACTTATATTCGAAGCTCTTCTGACAACTTACTATGAAGTTCCTGTGCCTACCTTCCGGCTTTATAATGATGGATGGGAATCAGTGCAATAGTAGGTACTTTATAGTCAAAGTGCATCTCATGACAATTCTAATAACCTCAAACACTAGGCTAGGATACATTGATTAATTACGGTTTGGAGGTATGCGGAACAGAGAGTAAAGTCCCACACACCTCCATTGAAAAGGGAGGATCCTCCAACCAGACAGGTGTTATGGTCTGGTGGGCGACTGCCCGATAGATGATTTCGGGTTGTCGTATATGTTCAAATCGCGCGGAGAACTTTGATTGCGCGATACAGGATTTCGTTCTTTCTTCGTAGTTCTTATGTGGCGCCATAGATGTCGCTACATCACTCCCCTCCGGAGATCGGAGATCGATGGTTCTTGATGCGCGCCAGGCCAGCGTAGGTTGGTTCCAGTGGGTCGGAACCGATGCCGCATAGTTCTCGGTGAGTCGGAACTGTCTGCGGTGATGCCCCAGTGAGTCGGGGTGTTGGTATCCCAGTGAGTCGGGATGACGCCCCAGTGAGTCGGGGTGATGATGTCCCAGTGAGTCGGGATGATGCCCCAGTGAGTCGGGGTGGTGCTGTCCCAGTGAGTCGGGACGATGCTGCAGGCTCCAGTGAGTCGGAGTAGTGCTGCTGGCTCCAGTGAGTCGGAGCGGTGCTTGTGCGACGTAGGGCTTGACTGTTGGCGTCGACCAGGAGAGGTTCTTCATGGCTCTTCATGTGACTGGCCGAAGGTGCGGTGTGCCAAGCCAAGGTCGCTGATGAGGCTGAAGGTGATGACCAGGTATGACCAGGTAGGCATGCTGGTGGTCAGGGTACCTTCTATAGCCATGGATGCTGGCTGTATGGCTCGCTGCTCGAAAGCTTGAGGAAGTGATGATGACGTCACGAAGTAGTAGCTGCACGAAGGCTGCGCTGACGTTCTTTGTCGAGGGTCACCAGTTTGGAGGTAGGCGGAACAGAGAGTAAAGTCCCACATACCTCCGTTGAAAAGGGAGGATCCTCCGACCAGACAGGTGTTATGGTCTGGTGGGCGACTGCCCGATAGATGATTTCGGGTTGTCGTATATGTTCAAATCGCGCGGAGAACTTTGATTGCGCGATACAGGATTTCGTTCTTTCTTCGTAGTTCTTATGTGGCGCCATAGATGTCGCTACAACGGAGTTCTGGTGCCTAGCTTCCGGCTCCGTAATCATCATCAAACCAGTTCGATGATACCACTTTCAACATACCTTGGTCATAGTTGCTTAACTATCTTTATTGTGATATCTATGTGATTACCAGTTTACCAGTTCCATTTCATTAAATGTTAATTTTAGACTGAAATTCATAAATGCATGCAAAACGCATGTACGAAATTAATTTCTGTCATAAATTAAGTCAGCTGAGCGAGTTCAATGACCTGTAGGTACTTTGTACGCAACGCCGACTATTAACTACAGGTCAATGAACTCGCTCAGCTGACGTTTTCTTAGTGATACTAATTTCGTACATGCGTGAATTAATACGAGTTTTGAAAAAGAGGTACTTTTTAATTTTATCTTTAAAAATCGATAGTGTTTCATGTACCGGATCGACCCTCCACGGGATTAAAACGATTAAAATTTAACGGTGTATAGTTGCCAGTAATCTTTGAGGAGTGGTCTCGATTCTTCACGGATTCCATCATCAGAACTGGATATTGAAAAAGGGGAGCAATCTGGAAGGTTTTCCTATTGGGTAAAAAAATTTTGCAAATTGGTTCATAAACGACGGAGTTCTAAAGAAACATTAACATAAATTAAACATTTTAGTCAGTAAGAGTCTGACACTATCTCCCGCTCCACCCAAGAGCAGGGGTTGTCATAGGATGATTTTTCCCATCGAAAAAACAGGTAACAAACATTAAAAAAAAAAAACATAAAACTGAATTGAGAACCTTTTTGTGAAGTCGGTTGAAAATAAACAAAGTGCGTGGGACTAAGAAGGTAGGTGTAGAATGTAAAAAGAATCATTAAAATCGATCGAGCCGTTTTGGATGACTGCCACTACACCACACCTGATACAAGATATTTACATTTATGTTAGATGAGTAACCAATCTCGGAAACACCAATTAATTAGTATATAATGAATTTATAACGATACAATCGTATAAAAAACAGAATTGTTAAAAACTAGAATATTTAAAACACAAATATCATTTTTTGTCCAATTAGTACTGAATATAAATTGGTTGAATTATTTTAATTAAAAATGATTTTATTTATATTTTAGGATTATAAAATACGAATCGCAATGTTTAAACGTGTATCGTGCGGTTTTGATCACGCATGCGGGATTGCCCCGCACGCGCAAACCCCGCTAGTGTCCATTTCATACAAGTATTTATTGTGCAGCAGCCCCGCATGCGGAGCAATTCCACAAGCGTGATGAAATCCGCACGATATTAAAAACGCCTTTAGTTGGCCCAAAATTGTATTATAATTGATGAATATTTAGAAAGAACGTCTCCCCTTCTGGTTTTTTTATGGTGGGAAAATCATCCATGACAACCCCCGCTCTTGGGCGGAGCGGGATATAGTGTCAGACTCTTAATGACTAAAAACCCATCCTGTTCCTTCTAGTCTTCATACGGGGGGCTCGAGCTGTCTTTCGAAACTAACCCTGGCCCCGGTAGGCTTCGACCCAGCTGAGCCCCTGATTTTGCTGACAACTCCTTGAGTCCCCCTTCTGGGAGGAGCGCCAGACCTTTTCTGACTAAAAACACAGCTATGTTTCTTCAGTTGGCTTTTGCGTTTTAGGACTGCAGGTTAACATTTGAGAAGTCCTCCCATGGCCCCAGTAGGCATCAGCTATACAGGGCTCCTGAACACACTTGACGTTAAGGCAACTATTTTTTTTTTGTTTTTCTTTTACCAATTTTTATTTTTTTTGTGTGTCTATACGGGCAGAATAAACATGTTTCTTCTTCTTCTTCTTCTGAACACCAGGGGCGTCTCTCACTCTGTATAGCGTGAGAGGGAGTGATCTGATGGAGAACAGTGTTCTGTACCTGCATAAATTATAGCTCATTTTAAAGAGAACAAAAATAGGTTGTAAAATTAAGAAAAACTTTTAATTTTTTTTACACATACATTTTGAGACGCTTATTAGGGTGCCTTCAAGTATTACGTAACGCAATTTTTGAAGATTTTAGCCCTTCTGCCCCCATGTAACGCACCGTATAACGTTTTTCTGTACTCCTCCCTCCCCCTCCCTAAATGTTACGTAACATTTAAGTGACCATTAAAGTCTCAATTATGTTAACGAAAGGTTTGCCAACTTAGGAAACAAAAATAAAAGTAACGTACAATACTATTGAGGGTTTCCCCGTAAACGAAAAGGGTTGCTGATTTGGAAGATTCTAATTCCCCAGCTTTTTTATTAAAATAAAAAAAAAATTACGTAACGCGTTGTTTAAATACTCTCCCTCCCGCCCTTGTAACGCACTGTAACGTTTTACAAGACCCCCCCCCCCTCCCCCCAAATTGCGTTACGTAATACTTGAATGTTCCCTTACTACGTGTATCTTAGTACACGTGTATTGTCTTGGCCAGATCTTGGAATGGATCTGCAGGCTTACTCTCCAAATTAATTTCAATTTCAATCTAAAGTCAATCCGATTGCAATGTCAATTTTGACGTTATGTGATTTGGTACTCTTGAAAACAATATTGTCAACATATAGGTACGATTTCACTTAGTTCTCAAAATGGTCACGCAATTTTGAACCAATTTGGCGCTAGCATTGAATTTAAGGGTACGAAACGTCACAATCTCAATGTCGACCGATCGGAATGTAAGCATTTCATGATATGGCCAAATAAAACTGGCCAGATCGTTTAAACGTTAATGACAAGTCAATTCCTCGTTTGGCCATATTATCATAGGCTAGCATTTTTCGTAAAATAAAGCCTATGACACCCAGGAATAAAGCAGCTTTCTATCGGTGAAAAAAATTTCGCAATCGGACCAGTACCTACTTTCAGATATTACCTCCTACAAAGTGAAGTGTGATAGTGAATTAGTTAATTCGTTTAGGATATATTTAAATTTAAGCTAATTACTAAATAGAAATAGCCTAATTTAGAATGGGTGGCCGCCCGCGGCGATTCTTGGGAGGAAAGCTGTTTACGAACTGGAAACGGTGGACTTTTGGAGGTTATAAAGTTGATTTTATTTTAATACATACCTACTTAACTTTATTAATTTATAGGTTTTACAAAGTTTTCTACTTTACCTTAATTTTAATATATGAGTGTTTTTATCATGCCGTAAGTTCCAATTTATTGTGATACTGTTCCATAAAGTCAGAATTTAAAAGTTCCTTCTTCCTGCCCTTATCCCATATTACTTTGGGAATCAGAAGGAGTCAGAATTTAAAAGTAAGTGAAGGATGTTTTTTTTATTGAATCACGCACAAAATGTTTATTTCAAATAATGCTCTGTATTTATTTATTACTTTTAGGGTCCCCATGTCTTGAAAAAAAAAACCCCTTTTCGATAAAGTATTATATCGATATCCGTCTATTTATCTATCGAGGCTCTTATTCCCAGAAACGGCTATCAAGTTGAAATTATTATGAAATATTCAAATCTGCAATCCCGTGGAATTGTAAAAAAGTTCGATTTCTTTTAAATCGACACAGTCAAAAGATACGAACTTTTACCACTCGCAAGAGAATCTTTACCTATAAGAAATTTTCCGTTATTTATTTATAATTTATTATATTCTATATTGTACACCGCTTGAACAAAAAAGCGTTATCATGTTTGGTAAACAGTAACAGTAGTTAGTACACTAGTAATAAAAATAACACATTTTGTAGATGGAAAAGTGACCGTCTTGTGAACACTTTTTCAACTACAAAATTAAGTTTTATGTTTCTTTTCACTAAAAACAAAAATAAAATAAGGATGGTGCTGTACGGAATCCTTCATGCGCGAGTTAAACTCTCACTTAGCCGGCATTTTTCTGTACTAGAATTTTCTCAATAGATTAGTGCGTTGAAATAAAGAAACCAACTCTTCAGCTATGTTATATTATAGGTAGTATCGATTGTTTTAGTAGCAATGTGCCAAATAAAAATAAAAATGTTTTCTGTTACGTAAACTAATATTATGTAGCTTCGTTATTTGTTGACTCTTATTTACGTATACCTAAAATTCCGTACAAAAACAACATGAGACCTTTCTTTCTTGCTAATGAGAAAATGTCCAGTAGCGTAATAGTCGCTCAGTGCTCACCTCGCCACGCAAAGTAAACATAATTATTGGAAGTACTTTTCAAGTACAGTCAATGGGTATTGAAATAACACCACTGGCTGAGCAAATAGTATGTGTGTATGGTAATGGACTGGGAGCGGGAAATGATTTGTAGGGTTGTCTAATAAAAATGTCATTTACCGATACAAAAAAATTAAGCAGCGTTGGAAGGCCTCCTACAAGGTGGACCGATGACTTGGTTAAGGTTGCGAGACGCACTAGATCGTTCATTGTGGCGACACTTGGGGGAGGCCTATGTCCAACAGTGGACGTATATTGGATGAAATGATGATGATGATGAAAAGTCTGACACGCCCTCTTGCTCTAGTCTAGAATGGGAAGATTCACAAGATTTTTCACCTACAAAATAAAAACCTTATAAAAAAATGGTACAGAACCGGGAACAACAGACAGGAAGGAAGGAGGTCTTTGCCAATTTTGACATTACAATCCAGTGGTTTTTTTAGCACGCATGCATAACCTCTATTTTACCTGATTGAAAGCGAAAACGAAGCACGTTTGCTGAGAAGTATCTTATTCACTCTTGACTTAAATACCCCCTAGTTTCGAGCTATTACTTCCGGATCGAGCCCAAGACGTCGACGGCGCGTATTTTTGCACACGCGTCTCAAGTAGCTGTCAGCAAATCGTAGGGGCCCAGCAGGCTCGAAGCCTACTGGGCAAGGCAACGAACAGGAGTGAGTTTTTAGTCAGCAAAAATCTGACACTCTCCCGCTCCGCACAAGAGCGAATGTCATAGGATGATTTTCCCACCTATAATAAAAAAGGTACGTTTACGAACAAGTAAATCAACATACACAAGACTTCTAGACTCGGCACAACTGTCACCATACAGTACAAATACTTGTACCATACAGGTATGGAGTTTATGGTACGCAGTGCAGCAGAAAATTGCTAAACCACTGCGCTAACCATCTAATTTTTACTTCTACTGAACGCGACGCTGCAAGTTGATAAAAAACCTTCAAAACTCGGAATCGGCGACTCTCGGATTGCATAGAAACGATAGTGATGCGCTAAGATACGTCACAATGCTGACAGAAATTTAGCATTTTAGTTTTTTTTTAAATCTACAATTTGATTTAAAAAATTAAAACACTATAACGGTATAACGTAGCTTGTAGAATAATCTGTCAATCTGAAAAATCAGAATTTCAGAATGATTGCAATGTGTACTATAAAATTATTACTTAATCAATAAAAGTAACTTTTAAAGGAATCTTCGTATTTTTTTCTGGCGTACTGAATTCGCTGTTTATGTCTTAAACACGCTATCTATCTAGCACTTATCCTTACAAAATAACAAATATTTTTCTGATAATTTTTACTACAGTGGATATATACTTTAGCGCATTCTAAAACTCGCAGTTAGCTCCCGTAGTCCTCTTAAAAATTGTATTTAGCACTAATCAATCTGCCATTTACAATTAGTTAGGGTGAAGACAAACTTGAATTGAATTAGAATTACCATTACAAATGAACTGGCAACCCTATTTCCTACTCTCAAGTCACTGATCAGTGGTCAGCCATCTTTACAGCGCCTGTACAGTTAGAATTTTAAATATGTTGTCCAATGCGTGACACTTTTGACGCGATGGCGTTTTGTTTGTTAGAATTGAGGCTAAATACTTCGGATATTGCCGTTATCTTCATTATGGTGAACATAATAATGCTGTTTAGGAATTTTAATGGAATCTGTAATCGTTAATTGTTTGTTTCCAAGCCTCATTTGGCAGAATAAATAAATTAAACTAATTTCGTTGTAACTGACATTTTGAGAGTAGGTACTATTATTATTTCTTTAATTCTCATTTTAAAATAACAAGTTCTCACTTTTTAAGAATTTGTTATTTTAAAATGAAAACTTTTGCGTTGTTTTTGGGTTAAAAATTACATTTAAATGTTAGGTTTATACAAGGTGTCGTTTTGAAGATGCAAAATATTTCAGGAGGTTGTAATAAAATTCATAATTAATCATGTGAAAAAACGATACCTGGTCAATAATCAGTAATACTTGTTATTTTGTTTTTTAATTATACTAAACTAATTCGATTGATCGATGGCAGCGGGGGCGTGGCTAGGGTGTGGCGTGCGGGATGATGATTGGATGATACATTATTTATGAAACTATCGTTGCGAGTTAGTGTGTGTGAAAACGCCCTTTATTTTTCCGTGTTTGTGTGTGTGAAAGAAAGCGCGGTTATAAGGCAGGTATCAGACTGGCTGCTTTTTAAGAAACGTAGTTCATACATACCGATTTTAATAATAAAAAAAAAAACAAAAAAAAAATATCCTACTCATTTTATTATTGATTCGGGTCGAGAATCACTAACATAATTACCTCCTGAAATATTTTGCATCTTCAAAACGACACCTTGTATATTAAGATCCCAGAGCGGTCTGACGTAATTTATTTTCACATGGATGAAACCTTGGGTTTTCAGTAGCGTCTCATGTTCTTTAAATACCTGTACGCTTGTGGAGCTCCTTAGGGAATCTTGGCAGGTACCAGGCGAGAAATTGAACTAAAAAATAAGTTACTTAACTGATTATGTATATGTTTTGTAGTATCAAAATTGTGAGACACTTTCCATGGACCAAAATACCTGTCAAACGCTCACGTCAAGCTACACAATAAATATATAAACTTTACTTGTTTTACGTCTGCTTTTTAAATGTCATTAGGGTATTACAAAGTTATATTTCATTAGTTAGACAAATTGTAGTGAGCAAACTCGTCCACATCACTTGTCGACTGGTAATGTGCCCACACGACTGACGGCAGGATATGTGCATTAGCATAGTAGCATAATCGGCCCACTCCCACTGCTGGGACTCAAACCATCTCTCTAGGAGACGGAATGGGCCGTAATCCACCACGCGGGCGCAGTGCGGGTTGGTAAATGTCACATGTATTCGAATCTTTGGTTCTAGGACACGCCGGTTTTCTCGCGAAGTCTGTTTTCCTTTACCGCGTTGAGAGCTCTGGTTATGTTTTCCTTCACCGTGTTGAGAGCTCTGGTGATGAAATATTTTTTTTTATCTGTTATAAACTAGTGATTGACTGCGATCATGCCTGATGGTAAGCAGTGATGCAATCGTTGATGGTGAGGCGCACTAGTTTATTAAGAGCCTATTACACAAAGTAATACGGCGTAAATTGACTGGAATTAAGAGGTCGTAGTAGGTCCCCTGGCTGAGTTTGAACCCGCGGCCTACAACTCGAAAACCGGGGCCGTTACCACTCTGCCACCACTGCTCACGATATGCTCATGATATTGGTAGTATAGTATAGTACAACGGGCCGTTTTCCGCAACTCCACGACCTAAGAGCGTATTTTGCATACGGTATGCTCATGACATGTATCAATATGCTATGTATACTTTAAAAAATTCGTTTCGACTCAGATCAGCGTGTTTAATGTAAATAAATATAAAAGTCAAATCAAAAACATTATGAGAAAAAAAAATAATTTAACCAAGATCCTATCTGAGTTCATTAACGTTAAGTATCAAAAAGAAAAAGATATTTTTATTTATTTATTTAAACTTCATGTACAGTAGTGGTACATAGGCGGACTTAATACAACAAGGCATTCTGTCCCAATCAACCTTTGGGTTAAAAAAGGCCTCACTGCTGTACGTTTGCAAATACTTGAAACGGAAAAAAAAAGTTATTCATATATATAAAATACATTCAAGGTATAAGGGACAGCCCTCCACAAACTTTAAGGGCTTGCTCAGTAGACGATACTGAACAAAGTTCCACAAAAATTTTTTTCAGTAAACGAAAAAAAAATTCGGCCTCTCCATACAAACTGTCCAACCAAGTTTATAATTTTGTATGGTGAAGAGGATTTTTTTTTCCGTTTCCTGATTTTTTTTTTTGTGGAATGTTGTTCAGTATCGTCTACTGATCAAGCCCTTAAAGGTTTGTGGAGGGCTGTCCCTTACACCTTTTATATATGCTAAAATAATAATTTAATAAATACGACTAATTTTATGACAATTATACGATTTGATTTAAGTTCTCATCGTCATTAAAATAAGAATAAAAATCAAATACAAGAGTCGGATAAGAATAAGCTGTCTTGAAGGCCTAGCTGATTATCCATTTATATTCGATGAGCCGTAAGGGCTAATGCTATTAAAACAACCAATGATCTTACTGACAATCTTAAATTAAGTCGACTAACCAATAGCAAGTTCAATCGAAATAACCATTGCTCATAAATGTGCATGAGTGACACAGATGACAAACTCGTTTGATTTATAGCTCCATTGTAAAGATACGCGTTTAATTGTGAAATAAGGTCGGTACCGTGGTGTTAGCAAAGATATGAAGACAGAAGTACCATTGCTAGATTATTGTAAAGTGGATGGAACGGTGTTCTGATAAAATGACGGTTTTTGTTAAAGTGGCGGTTTAAGTTTTCAGGATTATAAATAATTATCCTATTTAGGGATAAGAACGGTTATTGTTACACCCATTTTTTAATGTTAGGGTCTTAACAGACGGACTGCATTTCAACTGCAATCCATGCGCGGGCGGGTGGGTATAGTGCAGTTCGGATGCATTCGGTGTGCAGTTCACACTACTAAAATTGGACCGCACGTTTGGTTTGCAGTTCTATTGCAGTCGTGTCAACTGCATTCAAACTGCACTTAAACTGCAATTTGCAGTTGGATTGCAGTTGAAATGCGGTCCGTCTGTTTAGACCGTTAATTGTAGCTAAGCTTGTTGGTAGCTTAAATCCAGTAGTAAACGTCTTTTGGCTGACTGATGAAGATGATGTAGTGTTAAAATTGGTGTTCAAAGGTGGTTATTTCTGAGTACTTTTCTTTGAGGTTGTCACAAAATGACGTTTCCTGCTCTAGGTCAGAGCGAGAGGACGTTGAAGACTTTTACTGGCTAAAATCTACCTGTGTCTTCCAGTTCCTCTTTGTGTTCTCTGTGCGCCACACGATTTGAGTACTAGGTTTGTACTGGGTCTTCATACCTTCAATAGTTTCTTAGATCTTAAGGTTTTAATTTTGTTCTTTCTGGTTAGTACTGTTATTTTTTTTATTTGCAAGCATTTTTTTCCTTTTTTTCACGTTTTCTTTTGTTTTTTAACATTTACGAAAGAGTGAATTTTTGTTTTATTGTTGATAGGTACTTTGACTATTCTAAGCGTTACTAATGAAAGACGCTGACTTCTGTAATAGGCTAGTTGCTGTAAAAAAAGTAATTAGTCCGTCTTTTAGATTATTCAAAAATAAGGGACACGTATTTTTTATTTGTAAATTAAACCAAAAGTGACAAAGATATAGCCCATTAAAGTTACGTGTAACGTCACGCGCTACATTTTTTCGCACGTGGTGACGTCACACATAACTTTAATGGGCTATATCTTTGGTATTTTATGTTTAATCGAAAAAAGAAAAAATACGTGTCCAATATTTTTTTGTAATCTAAAATACGGACTAAATAAAATGTAATTATTTTGACCCTGGAAACTACCCTATACTGGTTTTTTCTAGCTTCGAAGTAAAGGCTTCAAATTTTTATCTGTAAATAATAATTTATTGTATGTGTAAATATTTGGTTTGAGTTTGAAAACATCATCACATCTTTTGTTCGAAAAAAAATTCTACATTTCTTCAAGTTATGGACCTTCTGCCAACGATTCGATGCCAATAGAAACCTGTACCTGTGTGATGTGTGGCGTATATCAAAGTCGGTCGGTAAAGCGATGAAGATACATGCAAGTGTTGTAGGTTATCTCCTTATTTATAAAGCACTGTTATAGTTGGCTACATTACTCTATTGTGTGCTCACGGATGTTAATGTCAAGAACCTTCTTCAAAATGGTATTGGAATTGTTTCTATTTTGTGGTAATTAACAAGGATTACTCGTGTTCTGCTTAAGTTTTTTTTTATGGCGGCTTGACTGAATTCATAGTTACATCAAATGTGGATTTCCGTTAAATAATATTCCACAACTATCACACAACGCCGTCTAGTCCCAAGCTAAGCAGAGCTTGTGTTATGGGTACTAGACAACTGATAAACATACTTATATATTTGTAAATACATACATATTATAGATAAATTACACCTAGACACAACAAATGATTATGCTCATCACACAAACATTTGTCCTGGGTGGGAATCGAACCCACGACCTCTGGCATAGCAGTCAGGGTCACTAACCACTAGACCAACAGGCCAGTCTGAGTCAAATATTTGAGTAGTTCCTCGTACAACGAAAGACTGGGACAATTAGCCTGCTGCGGTCTTTCCGTCAGATTATAATTTAGGTGTCTTGAAGGCTACAGTGAATAGGTTCTTAATAAATTAGTGCGCTTCACCATCGACGATTGCATTACTTACCATCAGGTGGGGTCGCAGTCAAACACTAGGTTATATCAATTTAAAAAAAGTTTGTATTAGTTTTATTAACTTATTAGGTGACTTGGCAAACTTTGTTTACCATATAAATTTATCAAAGAAAACGAGGTAGGGGTTGGAGGGCAAAAAATAGCCTTTGAAACTTATTCTGAGACTTAACATACACAAAAAGACATTACATAAAAACAAACAAAAAAACAAAAATCGATCAAGCCGTTTTGGAAGAGTTCGATTGCAAACACTTTGACACTTGACTTTTATATATGTGCTACAAATACAGAAACGAATCTTGAGCGCTCGTCGAAAGAGCCAGGATCAATTTGCGCATCGTACACATCGTCGAGCCAATCACTGTAACTACAAAGATGTACTCCTCCCAGCTCTCGCGTCTCACTTCATACCATTAAAGAGACCCAATACTTCACTTCTCATTCAAGTCTGCGCGATTTCAAGTAAAAGTCAGCGCTCAAGATCCGTGCCGGTATTTGTAGCTTTCGCTCACGGCTTCGCCCGCGTATATAATATATAGATTATCACTTAGAAATAAAGAAGCACCGATAGAAAGGACTATTTTTTTTTATAATTGCTTTCAGAGATTACCTCCTACGAACAAAAAACATAAAAACAAATAATAATATTCAATATTATAGTATAGATAATAATATAATAATACTAGCTTTTGCCTGCGCGACTTCTCCCTCGCTCAGATTCCATACTCTACCCTACTCTACCTTACTCTACCTTACTCTACCTTACTCTACCCCACTCTACCCTTCCCTACACTACTCTATTTTTTTTTCCATAAGAACCTTCTCCTCACAATTACAAACACAACAAAAAGAATTAGCGAAATCGGTCCAGCCGTTCATGCATGATGGCGTGACCAAGGGAAATAGAGATTCATTTTTATATAGATCAGATTATTTGGAATATTATTTTAAAATAATTTTACCACTACCTATTATATAATTTACTATTTTGTATGATAAACAGGTAAAAAAAAAACCATTACAAGACGCATTGATTATTATTTCTTGTTATGTATTTGACACTGGATTATTGCAAACACCGTAAGATTGTAATATAACTTGATCAGGTTATAAACTCTCCATATATTCATCATAATCCTGAACTGTAGTTTATAATATGACGCGCTTTATTATAAACTTAACTGTGTACAATAACAAGTTCTTATTTTTAGGTTTTCTTTTTGTTTATTTCTTATACACATATGTCTGTACATAAATTATATATTTAATATCTTATATAACACAAAACTGGATGTTTTCAAATTCATTTAGCACCCCCTGTACCCATATGTTACCATAATGAACCCACATGAATTGCAATTAAACCTCCACAAGTGCGAATAAAATTATAATTTGCGTATTAATTATACAATTGACAGCTTCACAAACAATAATTAACGCCTATTGCAATGTCTTTTTGTATGTTAATGTGTCTGCACCTAATAAATTGATAGATCGGACAGTACGTGGAATTTTGTATAAATAAATGCTTATTATGTGTTTGAGATTTCATTTGTGAGTAGGTATCGTCTATTAATAGCAGTGGCGTAGGAAGTCATAAATGGGCCTTGTTTAAAAAATATACGTTTTTTTTTTCTTTTTTTTTAACGTTTTCCATACCTCAAAAGGAAAAAACCCTTATATTGCCATATAGGATAATTTTGTTGTCCGTCTGTTTCTCTGTCAAGACCCTTATCGAAATTAAACTATCTCCGGCGTGGAGGTATCGAATTAAAATTAAAACCATATACTCTAGTCTGCGGTCCCTTGAAGGTGTAAAAAAATTAAGGCCCAAGCGCTCTAAAAGTGCCATAAAACAGTGATTTTTCGAAGCCTACTCCTCGGTAACGGCCAGGTCAATTAGTTTAAAAAATATATGTTTATTATAGATTCATGAACAATAATATCAACATTTGATTTTTTCGTCCTATTAATACTTTTGTCTTAAAAAAAATATTTAGCAATTTCGCAACTTTTCGCAACTTTTCCCCTAATCCTTCGAAACGGCTTGGACCTTTTGAAACATTTTTACACGTAAAAATGGGTTGTTAAATATTCTTTAAAGTGAACATTGCATATGAAAATCAATCAATATTTCGCAAAGAAAATGGGTTTAAAAGCGCTTTCCGGGCGCTGCTGGCCGCAAATAAATGCACAGATTGGCGTAATGCCGCCTAGGCGAGTGCGAGAGTTGCGTCCACATAATTTCGGTCAGATGGTTCAGGGGACTATAAGCCTTAAACTTCTAAGTTAACGAAAAAAAGATACGCCGTTTATGTCGCAAAAAACGTATATTTCTACACTCTTTTCTACTAAAATTCATACGGCACTTCCCGTTGACCCAGAATCCTGAAATTTGGCATAAAGCAAGGTCATAGGTTTAAATTGTATAAATACATAGAGGAAAAATAGTTAAAGGTATAAATCTGAAATCAGTAAATTTATCCGCCACAAAAAGTAAAAAATATGCAATACGGAAAAAAAATCGAAACTTCGTTCAAAAATTAAACTATTTACATAGGTAAGTTTGTATGGAACCCGCAGTGCGCGAGTCCGATTCGCACTTACCCAGTTTACAAAATAGCTTTTCCGTAGCCCGGGCAGCCCATTGGTCCTAGTGGGTTGCGTCACTCATGCGGACATCTCTTTGAAGCGTGGAACATAACGTCCGTCAACCCGAGCCATCAGAGTGCTTAGTGACAGTTTGTTTTGCGTTAACGCGATCCACACGTTTAACGCATTTGGCTCTCTGATTGGTTAAAAGCGTGAAGTGGGCCAATCTGAGTGTTGAACGTCATAAACCCTTCCAAATTGATGGTGTTCACGTAAAACTAACTTTCGCTGCGGACTCAGATGGCGAGCATTGTTCGACCTTCGCAAGCCCGCGCCTACTACGGCGACGGCCGGGAATCGTTCTACGCCTCTTGACGCCCAGGGCAGAATTAATGAGTTCACTGAAATTAAAGGCACCTAAGACTCGCTGATTGATCGAAAGAATTACCGTTATCCTCGCAAAAGGCAAATGAAGAAGCTCTGTACGTTTTAATCAGTAGAAGGCTGATACTCCCCCTCGCTCGCTACACACTAGAGCGAGAGAGATCATTTGTGATTTGCCACGTGAAAAGTTTGGAGTCTGAGTGCTGAAGTTGTCTGCAAATAACATTTTTTTAAGATTGGAATTCATCCAATGACTTCTCCCGCTCTACGGTGGAGCGGTATCTGACTTTTACTAAAACCACACCTATGTTCCTGCTTTGACCTTTGCGTTCTAGGTACACGGGTTTCCCTTTAGGAAGTAAACTCTTGGTCCCAATAGACTTCGATCCTGCTGGGCCCTTACTTTTTGCCGATCAACTCTTTAAAGCGCGCGTAGTACATAACGCGCTGCGCCGTCGACGACTCAGGCTCTGATCGTACGGTTACCGGACAGCCAGACGTCTACAGGTGCCACTACACTTTCATCATTACGAACCCTTGGTCCCAATAGGCTTCGACCCTGTTGAGCCCTTAACTTTTTTGCTGTCCATCTCTTTGAGGCGCGCGTGGAACACTAAGCACCGTCGACGACTTAGGCTCGGTCCGTACGGTTACCGGAAGGCCAGACGTCTACAGGAGCGACTACACTTTCAACATTACGAACGAAACTGATCTAAAATTGGGTTAATCCTTTACTTCACTGCTCAATAAAATGTCTTAAGATTAATTTGTTCGAACATTTAAAGCAACTAGTACTATAATCTCAATAGCTGTCATTTCTAGAAACTTGTCATCGCAAACGATTTATAGTTCCAATTTGTAACGATTAACTTAATCGAAACAGCTTCGTAAATGTTTGCAATCAAATTAAGTCATAATTTTCTATCTGGACTTGCTTAATAATTTCTGTGAGTTTACTTGTGATTGCTTGTGGTTTTAATTCCTATATTTCAAAGATATGTTATCGATTAAAATTTACGTAAGACCATTTCAAATAAGACTGTATTTACAAATTTTAGGTATGTCAAGTAGTAGTAATAGGTTTTAAGGATTCCTCGTACCTCGAAAGGAAAAAATGGAACCGTTATAGGATCACTTTG
The DNA here is from genome assembly GCA_929112965.1 of Mythimna albipuncta. Taxonomy (NCBI): domain Eukaryota; kingdom Metazoa; phylum Arthropoda; class Insecta; order Lepidoptera; family Noctuidae; genus Mythimna; species Mythimna albipuncta. The sequence goes on along the minus strand of OV815979.1, from coordinate 15,606,338 downwards.
TTCGTCTGTCTGACTGTTTGTCAAGACCCTTTATCTCGGGAACGCGTGGAGGTATCGAGTTGAAATTATTATTTAAAATCCATATATTCAGGTCTGCGGTTCCTTGAAGCTGTAAAAAATTAAAATTCTAAGTTTACGAAACAAAAAAGATACGGCCGATTAGATATGTCGCAAAAAACGTATAAGTATTTCGACACTCTCAAGAGAATCAACATTCATTGGGTACTGTTGACCTAAAATCCTGAATTATAGCACAGATTTTTTTTTAAAGTGGGAAATCATCGTTGCCATGCCGACCGGATGGTATGAAAGTGTTGAATGTTCATGCACACAGACTCCGAGTTGGCGACTCGCCTATGCCTCTAGTATTGTTGATGTCGTTAAATAAAGATAAAACCTTAGTTTTTATTAGCTCTGGTTCCATAGCACCCTCGCTTGCGGCTCGGGTGGATCCCGCCACAGTCACAATGACAGACATTCTTCTCTTGTATCAAAAGTACTATTTTGTGATGTTTGTAATAGTCCCGAGTCAAGTTACTAGGAAAAAGAGTTTCGCAGAAAAGAACTTTGCATGCGTTCAACATCTCTTAAGTCTGATAATTAATTCTGAAATACTTTCTTTCCAGGGTCTCGCCATGTCAAGCGGAAGTTGTTCCGGGCCGGGGGTATGCGGGGGCGCGCGGCGGCGTCCGCCCCCTCCGCCGGAGCCCGCGCTTTCCCTTGCCGCAGACCTCAGCGAGCTCAGCCTGGACCAGGGGTACCACACCCTTGCAGACTGTGGGCCCCCGAGGAGAAGAAGGGATAATACTTTGAACGATGCACTGTGGTTGAAGATTTTGTCTTACCTCGAGGTGGGTCTTTCTACTAACATTATAGTAGAAATTCATGATATGAAATAAAGCCGCTAGCTAGTCTATACTAGCTTCTGCTAGCGGCTTTGTCTGCATGAATATTACTTATTGCGGACGCAAAGTCGAAGTCGAAGACGGATAAGAAGCAGTCCTCCATCCTTGGAGTTCAAGCTTCCTCCGTACCGAATAAATAGGTTCTGTAGTTTAACCTTGAAAGCGTTACAAACAGACATACAGACTTACTTTCACATTTAAGTAGTATGGATGGCATTCAGTCAGGCACAATTAGGCAGTAATCGCAATAATATGAAAATATAGTACGAGTAAAAGCGAAAGTTTATGAGTATATACGTTTGTTACTTCTTCAATCTCGAAGGGTTGAGAGGATTTTGATCTGTCACGAAAGTATGCTCCTTTGGGATGATTTTTGTCATGCTGGCAAAGTTGCTGGCAGTCCCAGCTAATTCTTCTTTTAAATATTCATTGTTTTGGCTGTAATGACCTTGATCATTTTTATCCTTACCAGCTATTTTCTTGAATAGTCTGTTCTCTCTCTTTCTTCTAAAATATGAGAATTTGATTAGAAAACTCTACAGCTTTAGTGCTTTATAAGAAAGAATACCTAGGTTTTTTTTTGAGGTGGGAAATCATCTAATGATATCCCCAACTCTGCAGAGGACCGATAAGGCGTGTCAGCCTTTTACTGACTGAAACCCACCTGTGGCTCTGGCGGGAAAGCATGCAAGAAGAAAATGCATAATGATATTTCTGTTTTCAGGTTTCCGACCTCTGCCGCATGTCTCGTGTGTGTCGACGATGGGCGAGGTTGACCACTCGACTGATCACGAGGCCCGAAGCTTGGAAGAAGGTCAGAGCAGCAGGACCCTTGGAGATCGCCGCCAGGTGTGCGGGAGCCAGAGCAGGGCCTTGTGTCAGCTCTGTCAGAGAGTGGCGGTCGAGGAACTGTGCTGTAAGTTTTCAAAGGCTGGTAATACTAAGAGGAATCAAAGACCTCTGGAAGAGAACTCCAGAGGTATTTGTCTAAACTGCAATCAAACAGGCCGATACTAACACAGAATGAATGGAAACATCTTTAAGTCGAGAGTGAATAGGTTTCTTCTAGGCAAGCGTGCTTCATCGTCGACCACATCATCGTTTACCATCCGGTGAGATAGTGGTCAAACGCAAGCTTATCATTAATAAAAATAAAAACGGGCTATTGACACATTGTCCTCTGAGCTGGAGTGAACAGTCAAAAGCTATCGCTATAGTAAACACTCGATGTTTTAATTGAAAGTGTAGTTTGAGGTTCCATGTACCGTTTGTCGTTTTGCCGAGTAAGAGACCGTGATTGTTCGATAGAGTTACCATGACCCTGGAGAGCACAGGTTCGTTAGTAAAAGTCTGAGGCTTCCTCTCGCTTCACCTAGAGTGAGAACGCTTTGGAACGTGCAATTTAGCTTCACTTTTCTTGGGCTGACAGACATTTGACTATTCAAAAGTGCCTGCAAATGGTCTATTTGAAATAAATGATTTGATTTCGATTTTTGAGAGTAGGTATTTATTGAATATACACGTGGCTGCTAATTTTTTTAACGCATACGCGCAGTGTCATAATGGACTCTAATTGAGAAGGTTTCAATGCGCGAGTAGAATGTAATGGCGTTTTGTGTTGGCGTTTAAAGAACTTGCAATTTAGCTTCACTTTTCTTTGGCTGACAGACATTTGACTATTCAAAAGTGCCTGCAAATGGTCTATTTGAAATAAATGCTATGATTTTTATTTAGATTTTTGAAAGTAGTTATTTATTGACTATACATGTGGCTGCTATTTTTTTTAACCCATACGCGCAGTGTCATAATGGACTCTGACTTGGAAGGTTTAAATGCGCGAGTAGAGTGTGAGGGCGTTTTGTGTTGGCGTTTAGTGGCCGGTTTGGGCCACAAAAAGCAAGCAGCTGCGATTAGTAGCGTGTGGCGGCCACTGGCATCAACCGTGTGCGGCGAATCCATAGAAAATGTGTGAAATCTACAGAAAATATGCCGGTGGCGGGGTTTAGTGGTTGTTGTCGGTGGCCCGTGTGGCGACTCTTAGGCCTTCGTTCCTTTTAACCATGCCTGCCACTGCTGCGCGTCCCTCGTCCAGGTTTATCCTCGTGTACTAATCTGGGTCCAATTCTACAGGTTACGGTAGCAAGTGCTCAGTTGCTGGTGGCTACGTTCAGGAATCTAACGCATCTGGCTGTCACGGGCTCCAGCAGTATGGACGCCAGAGCCATGGCGCCTCTCATCACCGACCTCACGGATTTGAGGCATATAGACCTTACAGGTATTTCTTTTTGTCTACACTAATTCGAGTATTTTAAAGCAGTAAAATTTGTTTTTTTTTTGTTTGTAGGAGGTTATCTTCTGGAAGTACTGGTCCGATTGCTAAAGTTTTTGCACTGATAGAAAGCTGCTTTATTCTTGAGTGACTTAATTATGAGTTTACGCTAGAGGAGCTGAGCACGAGCGGAGCACGAGTCGAGCTCAAATTAGTTCGTGTAGTGTCGCTCGTGCTCGTTTCCTTTAGAGTCGGTCCACACTACACGAATTTGAGCTCGGCTCGTGCTCGATTCCTATTATTATAATTTCTTTTTAAACACATTTATATTATATTTTTAAATATATTTTTTAAACAAAATCTTACAAAAAAACATTATTAGATTTTATTATTAGTTTAGAAATATACAAATATGTGTATCAGTTATCTAGTATTCATAGCACAAACTCTGCTTAGTTAAGGACTAGATGGCGTTGTGTGATAGTTGTGGAATATTATTATTCCCAAACTAACTCAAATCCTTTAGGAAATTAAGTTTTCACACTTAACGCGGTGGGCAGCTGTACCAATACTTATTAAAGTTACCTAATTCCTCGTTCCTGGCAACTCCGACAGAAGCCTACTCGTTAAACTTGTAAAGTTTGTATCTTGTAGTAAGTTTTGAAATATTGCTCGGTAACTATGAAGTTCGTAAGTTAGTTCCTTTGAGAGCAAACAGTGATTTACATTTACGTTCATTAAGTCGTAGAATAATGAAGGGGTTACTTAAACTGTTGGTTCAACTAACTGTGTATTATAAAACAAAAGAATAATAAAATCTCTAAATTAATAGTTATATCATAATTTATTCATATAAGTCTGTAGAAATTTTTAATTTATGCGCGCATCACGTAAAATGAACGAAATCGATGAATTGATGTTGACGTTGTGTTGTGTGTCGATGTTATGTTTCTGCACCACCCTAAAGTCGACTGGTAGATAATGCCCGTGGCATTAAATCCGCCTTTGTACAGTGATATGTGCATTAAGCTTTAATAAATAAATAAATTGTATACATTAAAATTGCCTGTAAGTAACTTAATAAGTTACTTAGGCTTTGTTTAATCACAATCAGTTGAAGTTATATCGAAAGAAACTACATTCATTGACTGTTAGGCGGAGCAAAGTTCGCCGGGTCAGCTAGTGATAACTACAAATAAACAAACTAAAATATGGCATCGAAAAATGTCTCCGCATTGCTGTCGACGGGTTATTAATATACCTAAAAGGCCAGTAGCATTGCCATGCTCTAGAGCAACGGTTACTCTCAGTTTAAAGTAAAAACCAGTCGCCTGATTCACGTAAAATCAAACAAGTCAAATATCGTTGAAGTTTTATAGTCGTTCGATCGAAGTCCTATCCAAAAGCGGTTTTCACGATCTATCGACTTATTTCCAGTTACATTAATAAGTATTCTACCAGGATAATGTAAAACAGTTTTTTTTTTTTTTAAATCGACGAATTACAAACGACTTCAAAATCGGTGTCGTTCAAACTCGATTGATGGATGTGAATACGGAAATGGTCTAAACGACTAAATCACTACGATATCATTACGGTTTTCATTACGTGAATAGGGCTACAGGTCGTAAGTCACGCAAAGTATCGCCTAGGCGTTTGGTTAGTCTACACTAATGTAATGAAGAGGTAAAGTTTGTTTTTATGTTTTTTTGTTTGTAGGAGGTAATCTCTGAAAGTACTGGTCCGATTGCAAAAAAGGACACAGCACCGAATCGAATACACTGATATAAAGCTGCTTTATTCCTAAGTGACATAGGCCACATTTTATGTACGTGGGTCAAGCCGCGGGCATAAGCTAGTTCATTATAAAACTGCTTTCCAACCGCCCGGACCGAGCCCAAGACGTCAAATCAAAATCAAATCAAATCACTTTTATTTGTTAACACGACGGCGCGTATTTGTTCTAAGCGCGCCCTCCAGGAGTTGTCAGCAAACCGTAGTGGCCTAGAACGGTCTACTGGGGCCAAGGGTCTGCTTCTGAAACAACAAAGGCTGTCCTAGGTGGTCCTTTGGGGTGGAGTAAAGTCTGACACTATCTCCCGCTCCGCGCGGAGATGTCATTGGATGATTTTCCCATCTATAAAAAAAGGACAAAACTGTTTGAAATTGTGACTAAATGGCATTGTGCTATGTACCAGCTAGTATAAAATAAAATAAATATTACAAACCTTTTTTCCCCAGGTTGTCCAAACGTGGATTGGCCTGACTGGGCGTGGTTGGAGACTCGGCTGGCGACGCGCCGGCCGCCCGTGGAGTACATAGACCTGACGGACTGCGGCTCCGTGACGGACGCCGGGCTCTGCGCGCTACTCCACACCTGCCCCTCCCTGCAGTATTTGTACCTTAGGCGATGTACTCTAGTCACAGGTAAGCGACCATCATCCGGCCCGAACGACGTCCACTTTTGGACAGATGCCTTTTTAGGGTAGCGTACCTCAAAAGGAAAAAACGGAACCCTTATTGGATCACTTTGTTGTCCGTCCGTCTGTCTGTTTGTCAAGACCCTTTATCTCAAGAACGCGTGGAGGTATCGAGTTGAAATTAAAACCATATACTCAAGTCTTTCAAGCTGTGAAAAATTCAAACTTATAAGTCAACGAATAAAAAAGATACGGCCGTTTATGTCGCAAAAAAAGTATATTTTGACACTCTCAAAGATCGAAATTCATAGGGTACTTCCCGTTGACCCAGAATCCTGAAATTTGGAACAAAGCAAGGTCTTATAGCACAGATATCTGGAAACAATAAATTCGTTGTATCATAAAAAAAATTGCAATTCGGAAAAATCTTTGGGACTCCATTCGCATGTGCGCGAGTCCGACTCGCACTTGCCCATTGTTTTTTATTTTATTATTGATAGATTTGACCAAACTTGCCCAGAGATCGCCCTAGACAGAAAAGTTTTGAAGGAGAAACGGGTGGCCTTTGCCCAGCAGTGGGACAAACAATAGGCAATAAAAAATAATAAAAAAGGTTTGACCACCATCTTACCTGATGGTAAGTACTAATGTGGCCGACGATGGAGCACGTTTGCCTAGAAGTAACCTATTAACTCCTGACTAATAGACCCCTAAGTTGTAGCTATGAATGTATGAGGAAACACAGACTCCGGCAGGGAATTCCACTCCTTGGCTGTACGCACAATAACCCTTTCCCAATTGTTACCACATCGACCTATCCTGGTGGAGGTCTTCACCAGGCCTCCGGCATTTTCTACCAATCCACCAAAGGTGATGAAGAGACAAAATGGTTGCGATCAATCTATTTTAGTTCTCTACTCTCTTACTAATAAGTGGGTTGATTTTGTGATTTTATCATCGTAAATTCTAATTTACTCATTGCTGAAAAAACGCTTCTGATAAGACTTAAGGGGGAGTTGCTCAACCGAAGCCAGCATAATTCAAAATTTCTTAGGTTTTCTGTTTTTTTTTTTCGGTTTGGTTATGAAATTTATTTTTCTTTAGATATTTTGTCTATGAGTCCTGAGCGAAATTATTTGTTGTTATGGGAACTTAACATTATTTAACCATATAGTGCTTTTTGGTAAGAAAAATATAAACAAGTTTCATAAGATACTTAATACAAATAACGTTATTTTCGAGGTAGGCAGCCAAGCCTATAAATAAATCAAGTCTATTTTTATTATAGTGTCCTATTCAACTATAAGTCTAAGTGACAAGCACCGAGACTTTCATGATAATAAATTATATTCAGTGGCTTCTAGCTTCTATAAATAATGTCTGTATGTAGGCCATATTTCACATACCGTCGCTCGGCCTCGTAAAGCTAATATATTCTTCAAATAATTTAATATTATACTAGTTTTGATAAATTTGATAATAATTTTTGGACTTGGACCAACATGGATTAAAAACATCAAATATATGTCGGCCATATCATCACTTACCATCAGGTGAGATAGTGGTCAAACGCGAGCCTATCAACAATAAAAAAAAAAAAAAAAAAAAAATATATTCTTATACAGAAGAATCATCAATATTGTCATGATCAGCTTTTTTTTAATATTCCCACTGCTGTGACTCACGTCTCCTCTCTTAAAGAGGGAATGGGCCGTAATCCACCACACGGGCCTAATGCGGGTTGGTGAATGTCACATGTCTTCGAATTTTTGATTCTAGGACATGCCGGTTTCCTCACGATGTTTTCCTTCACCGTTTTGAGAGCAGTGGTAATGAAATAAATTACACAAAGTAATACGCCTGGCAGGGTTTGAACTCGCGACATACAAATCGTAAGTCGGAACCATTACCACTCGGCCACCGCTTTACTCACACAAGAATACACATACATAATGTAAAACAAATCCATTCAGCTCAAACCTACAAGCTCCAATAATACTCAGCGCTATCAAGACGCATTGGATGATGTGAAATGATTAAAGTACTGAATCAATTTAACAGAAATTTGGTACGGGGTAATAACTCCAAGGAATAGGGTAGTATCCAGGGTCAAAATAATTACATTAATAATTATTTAGTCCGTATTTTAGATTATAAAAAATATCATCATCTTCCTGCCCTAGTCCCGTTTTATTTGGGGTCGGCGCAACACGTTTTTTTCTTCCATTCTGTCCTGTCACTCGTCACGCTATCACTAACTCCCTTTTCTTTCATATCGCTTCTCACACAATCCATCCATCTTTTCTTTGGCCTACCCCTTCCTATAAAAAAATAATGGATACGTATTTTTTCTTTTTTCGATTTAACAAAAAATAACAGAGATATAGCCCATTAAAGTTACGTGTGACGTCACCCCGTGCGACAAAATGCAGCACGGCGTGACGTCACACGTAACTTTAATGGGCTATATCTTTGTCAATTTTGGTTTAATTTGCAAATAAAAAAATACGTGTCCCCTATTTTTGAATAATCTAAAAGTCGGACTAATTTATTTTTTTACGGCTACTACCTAGCCTATTACATAGAATACTTTTTCTGAATTTGCGTCTACAATAACCGACATTTATAGAGACGAAGTTATAGGAAAGAGCTAGTTTAATATAATCTCGTAATTTCCATGTTTTATGCGTTCTAATCCCCATGACCCCGCATGTGGATTTTATTACTCTAGTTTTCTCTTCCTGGATAACTTAATTCGTTTTTAGCAATTAATGACAGCTTTCCTATGTCTTTATGTCATATTTATCTTAAGTAAATATAGTGTTCGCCTGCAGTTTAGCGCCTTGCAATTTACAACGTAATTGAGGAAACTAGGCTTCACCCTAGAAATTCCATTCCACATGGCATTTTCTAATTAATATTGTGATTGGTTATGGGTTGTAAAGCCGATGTCCGTTAACTGTTAAGTGAAATGAAACGCACCCTAAAAAGAAAAGTGGTACTTAACAGAAACAGTGACGTGTTTCTTTTGATACTGCTTCCTACTTTTGGTGTTGTTAAGATTTTTTTTTTAAATTGATTGATGCAGTGATGCAATCGTTTATAGTGAGACGCTAGGTCATTAAATGCCTATTCACTTTAGCCTTGAAGACACCTAAATTATAATCAGACAGGAAGACTGCACACCGCAGTAGGCAAATTGTTCCAGTGTACACGCGGTATAAAAAACGAGGCGAAACGCTTAGTCGGACCATAGAGGCTTCACCAACGTAACGGTGGATACTTGTCGGAAAATGGTAGAACCGAGATGATGGAATCAATTCATGTAATTCCTGCCCACTCTCCAAAATGCATCGTGTAAAATACCGAAAGCCAGGCCCTGACCCTACGCCTCTGCTCCAGGCTTGCTGGATTGGACTTACTCAGACAGATCATCAATTAGCCTCTTCGGACACCTTTCCACTGAGACCAAAGCTGCTACATGGCATTTTACGCCATCAGCCCATATGTGACTGCAGTACTCTTTACATATGAGGCTACAAGATGAACTTGGAAGCGAAAGTTGTTCAGCTTAGTATCAAGCATGCGCACGAAATTTTTACTCTTTGTGAGGTAGCTGATTTTTAATATGAGCTCAATCAGCTGTTCGCTGAATCATAGGTTGCTGACAGATCTACGATCACAACTCCTGTGACAAGGGCCACCATGACTTTTACGAAAAGCGAAATACCACAACTTAAAATTTGGCAGGTAGGTTCCTTGCAGGGTGGAGACATCTGCTATGAACGGATTTTCCGAAATTCACCCCCTAAGGGGATAAGTGCAAAGTTTGAAACCGACTTTCACGTGAGCGACACCACTGGAAGAAGCTAGTTAAACATAATTTCATGTTCCGACGAATACTCTTTATAACAATGTAACTTTGATTAATCTATTTTCAGCTTGGCACTATTGTGTCATCTCACAGCTAAGAGGTCAGCCATAAATTACGTCATTCGAATTTCATGATTTTTTGACCACCTCTCGTCATTATCTCAGTTGGTCACATTGTGAGGTTCCTTGCTAGTTTAGTATTACTACTTACTATTAATACCTACCTACTACTAATTTAGTATTGATAAAATTAAAACAGTACTTAGTTCCGAAAATTATTTTATTTCAATTTTTGTACTTTGATTTAAACGTTATTGAAAAATACAACAGGCAAGTAGAGAATGAAATAGTTTTAAGTTTTAGTTAACTTATAAAGCTGTCTGACCCCCCGCGATTTTAACTGCGTCTTTGGTTACTTTTCCGCTTCTATAAGTTAAAGTATAAAGTTATATAGCCCCAAACCACCTATTTTACCTTCCTCCATGAATTGGCTATCCAATAGCTACTAAAAGAATCTTTCAGTTCGTATCACTAGTTCCTTTGATTAGTTTCAACAAACAAATAAACTCTAAATGCGTTTGACTTCACTTACTCCTTGTCACACAATGTCACACTATGTCACATTTCGTCATCCTCTCCCCTCCCCTTAACATTGACGTAATTTATAGATGACCCCTAAGTGTTCTAAGCCTCGACTCCTTTATGCCTTGATGATGTATTGTTCCGAATTGATTACGCCTTTACTTTTGATTTAAGCTCTCCAAGGACCTTCAAGACAGAAATATACTTTATAAATCTTGCATTAAATTAGGGAAAAAAGAATGGAATGGAGTAATTTTAACGGTTACACTTCTATGGTAAAACTTTTTCCAGCAATCGATTTATTGAATGTTTCCGTGAACACTTGTTGGTTGATCTAAAAATTAAACTTAAGAGCGGCCAACTCGAGATACATTTTCATACAACTTTTCTTACGTGATTATGACGTTATTACACATCTTTCTCTAGTTATTTTGGAAATACAGATGTTTTGTAGATGTTATATAAGTTTCTATTGAAGTTAAAAAAAATATGTGAATACTCATTTTGTGAATTCAGTAAAGACTTGACTAGTCTGCTGATCTAGTGGTTCGATTCCCATACAGGACAAATGTTTGTGTGATGAGCATGATCATTTATTCTACCTGGGTGTAATTTATCTATAATATGTATGTATTTAGAAATATATAAGTATCTTTATTAGGTTGTCTAGTACTCATAACACAAGCTCTGCTTAGCTTTTTTTTTGTATGGTGGGAAAAAATCATGCATTGTTATCCCCCGCTCTTGGGCGGAGCGGGAGATAGTGTCAGACTCTTACTGACTTTGTTTTTGAAATCCTAGTCTCCAGCTCTGCTTAGCTGGAGACTAGGATATAAAAAAAAATGAACTCTGGAAATCTGCTATTTTTAATGTCTATAGAAACCATGCATATTTCAATGAGAATCAGAATGACGAATTTTTTTTCCAAAAACTTTTAAGATAAAAAAAAAAACGTATTTCCAAGGAACAATGGAACAAGTTTTGTGATTATTATTTTTTAAATTAAACTAGTGCTATATTATATTCGAGTGAGTTAGGCAATTACCGGATGCCAACAGAGCTTTCAGGAGTTACCTCTCTTTTTTCGCGTTGCCTTTTTATCAAGCATGGCTTCGGATCAAACAACGAACTTTTAAACCATGTTCACTCGGAAAGGGCCCTCTTAAAGATGTCCCGTTATCTCTGGTAAATTATACGGGTAGCAGCGGACAGTAATCGCATTATTATTCAGAAAAACATCACTCTAATCGCCATAATCCGCGAGCAACGTCTCTATTAGATCCTCGAGTCGACTGGTCCAGCCCGTCCGTTCGGTTTTTCGAAAGCAAGTAATTGGTTGAGCTAGATTTTCACACAAGATTTTCTTGTTCGTTGAATATAGATGTTATAGGGTTTGTTGCTACGTTCTTAGTAGTGTTCGAAGGTTTTTTGCTCCATTTCAATATCAAGTTTACATATTCTCTCTTACAAAACCGTTATAGTGCTGCTTATGCTTTTTTCTTGCTTATGTCGTGTTTTAAGTGTCTTTTTTAGGGTTCCATACCTCAAAAGGAAAAAACGGAACCCTTATAGGATCACTTTGTTGTCCGTCCGTCTGTCTGTCTGTCTGTCAAGACCCTTTATCTCGAAAACGCGTGGAGGTATGGGTATGAATAAAAAAGATGCGTCCGTTTATGTCGCAATAAACGTATATTTTATATTTAGATACTCTCAAAGACCGAAATTCATACATAAGTTGATCCAAAATCCTGAAATTTGGTACAAAGTGAGGTCACAGGTGAGGAATAAATCTGAAAAAAGTAAATTTGTTGATACTACCGCACCAAAAAAAAATATACTTTTTTGCAATTCGGATAAATCTTCGAGACTCCATTCGGGAATTGTAGTTTGCACGGAACCCTCAGTGCGCAAGTCCGACTCGCGCTTGCCTAGTTTTTTTTAGTTAATCATCGACTAACGTATAAACACAAAAATTTTACTTGTTACGACAGTTTTGCTGTGATCCTATGAGAAGTTACGTTCTATATCTTCGAAGTTCATGATCAGATTATAACAATATTTCCTTGGGCCTAATTTAGAGGCATAACCTTTAAATAAAAAATAATTTTCCAAAATGGTCCACAATTGACCGAGAAATCTGTGAACATAAGTACATAAAAAAAGTAGATTCGGCCAAACATATAACCTTCTTTTTGAAGTCGGTTAAAAAAGCGAAAAAACTGTTGAGATTAACACGTTGCGTTGTAATGCTTGTCCTCTGTCAAGGGTAAAACCCAGTCCTTAAGTCACGTGAAGTGTTGCGTGTGAAGTTACTTTTGGTATAAAATGTCTTTCTCTTCCACTCCCTCCTCTGTGATCATGTCACTCCCTCCTCATGACATGATTCACTCCTTATTTGAACATTACTAACACAATCCGTCCGTTTTTCCTTCGTCAACATCAATCAACATTTAAGAGCGTCCTTTTCGAGAGGTACATTTTCATACAACCGGTCTCACGTAACATCAGAATGTTATCACTTCACGCACACACTTGTTTCACACACATCTTTCTCTAGATATTTTGGATACCGCTATCTTGTGGATATTATCTAGGCTTCTATAGGTTACTTCTAGGTAAGTGTACTCCATCGTCGACCACATCATCGCTTACCATTAGGTGAGATGGTGGTCAAACGCGAGCCTATCAATAATAAAAAAAAAACGAAACTTTTAGCGTAAAACTAATCTAGTAAATACATCTGAAAATTTGCCATTTTACGTAAACTTAGGCCCTCCATAATGTTCTCATATATTAAAAATATAAAAAAGTACATCAATTGCAGCATTGCACTCTGAATAACTTTTAAGAGATTAAAAAAAAAACACTTATTTCCTGGAACAAGTTTTGTGAAATATTCGAGTAAATCACGGAATTGCCGAATGCTAACAGAGTTTTCAGGCGTTATCTCTCTTTTTAACCGACTTCGAAAATGAGGAGGTTCTATGTTCGGCTGAATGTATGTTTTTTTTTTACTTTTTTTTTTATGTATGTTCACCGATATCTTGGTCAATTGTGAACCGATTTTGAAAATTCTTTTTTTTTTAAAGGTTATGCTTCCAAGTTTGTTCCATAGAAATATTGTTATGATATGATCATGAACTTCGAAGATATGGAACAGAACTCCTCATAGAATTACAGCAGAACTGTGGTTACAAGTAAAGTTGCTTTGTTTATACGTGTAGTCGATGACTGACTGTCAGAAAAGGGGGTGGGGATGTATCGAACTGATCTGATGATGAAGCCAGAAGGAAAAAAAAAAAATGCGATCGGACGGGAAAACTGGTGCAGGCAAAGGGTATTTGGGTTTTCTGGTTTTATGTAGGATTTAAGACGTTCTTATATCAAAAATCCGCCCTTAATCAAGTATATTTTATAACTTTCACATGTCCACACCAAAACAACTAACAGTCTACTTTCATCGGTGTCTGTTCAAAATTCGAAAATGTTTCTGAAACATATAATTAAATAAATTTTTGGATGCTAAACTTTATAGGCCTGAAGCGATATCTGTGTAAGACGAAGGTAGACACTGTTTATACATTATTTTAATTCAAGGGTAGCTTTTAGAAAGTACTCTATACGTATATACTGATAAAACTCTTTCAAGTCCACTGAATAATGAAAATGTTTTGTCTGTTAGAAAACAAAGGATCTGAAGGAACAAGTGAGAAAGGGTTTTCTAGAATTTATTGTTACACGTTAAAATTATGTGTTTTTGTTCTCTTTGAACGCATTTCTGTGATGGTGGCCTGTTCCAGGAATGCTTTATTAAAAGCCTGACTAGAGGCTAGGGACTTTATCAGATTGAGACAAACATAATGAGTTTTGATTCACAGAATAAGTAATAGAAGGAGAGCCAGGTCAAAAAAATGCTATGATTTTATTACAGCTGATCATTTACATTATTTTTTTCTTTCTAACATTCACAAACACAGACGCACAGGGTCGTTCGTTGTGGCGACATTTGGGGAGGCCTATGTCCAACAGTGGACGTCTATCGGCTGAAATGATGATGATGAACATTATAAAGATGAAAATTTGTATATTTGTGTTATTCCTTTGGAAACGGCTAAACGGACTTAGATGAAATTTGGCTCACGGGAATGAACAATCGACATCCATCTTTTATCCCTAGAGTATAAACCTTCGGGATAATTTCCTCCTAACATTGAATTGACAGAAATTATTTCGAGCATATTTTTAAATCAGTTTCGTTTGTTTTTTTTTCTGATGAAATGTTTTTCGCTGTTTATTGCGTGTAAGTTTTCTTGACATTTCTTGGTTTTTATAATCTGGAATTGTAATGGCAGATTCCATTAATATAAAAAATAATATGTTTTAGAGCAACTGCCAAAATATTATATTTCATACGTCGAGTAAGTGAGATAGAGTCGTGTAAGTGTCCCCGCACCCGGCCACAGAAAAAGCCGCCACAAAGAAACTCCGCCACAAAAAAAAAGCTAGAAACGGCCACAAAAAAAGCTAGAAGCAGCCACAAAAAAAAGCTGAAGCGGCTTTTTTTTGTGGCCCGTGTGCGGGGGACACTGAGAAGTACTGTGCGTCCTGAATTCATCGAATTCCCGTGACCCTATAATTCCATTATAAGCAAATATCAAGGCCACATTGCTCATAAGGTAGCAATCCCTACAGGGTAAGATCTGTTTTCGGGTCGAGTAATTTAAGACGATTTTGTTAAGGATCATGTTAAACATCGTAGTTAATTAATAGTCAGGTTCATCGTTGTTGAACTCGTCCCATAAATCTTCGATGAGGTGATTCCTTGGGCTCATTCTGGCAGACAACATCGTAACATCAAATGGGACAATGATTTGGGCAATATATATATATATATATATATATAAATATATATCAAATATTATTTTGTCATATATCATTTATCTAATATTTGGTTAATATATAAAGATTACAATATTGCTGCTTGTTTAACCAGTCAAACTGTATTATGCAAAATAAATAAAAATGTTAATAAAGGAATCATTTCATTTTATGGCGCATTAGAATTTGTATAAGAGCACGGCAATGCTTTGATGAGATTTTAGCCATTTGCGACATTCATCAGGTTAGGCACAGCAAAGGCAATCTCCATTGATAGGAGTTCTCGGACGGTTCTGATCTTTAGTGTGTGTACGGCGTCTTTACGCAGATCATATGAACCTTCCATCCTGCATCATGTACCTGTTCACGTAGGGACCTAATGACAGCATCAGTACCTAGACAGTATTGCCGTTGCCGAATACTGGGCGAAACTGGACACGCTAAGAAGAACAACAACAACATTATAACCCAACAACAACACATCCCATCAACAACAAACAATACCAACATCCATTTATTCTCTAGTCGGTCTGTTCAGCTACTGAGGGTCGTCACACACAGCTCGCTGTCCGGCCTTCCGGTAACAGTCCGGACCAAGCCCAAGTCGTCGACGCCGCGTGCTGTTCCCGCGCGCCTCAAGGAGTTGTCAGCAACAGCAGGGGCCCAGCCGGGTCGAAGCCTACTGGGGCCAGGGTTATCCGAAAGGGCGCTCGAGCCCCGGTATGAAGGCTTGAATGAACGGGATGGGTTTTTTAGTCAGTAAGAGTCTGACACTATCTCCCGCTCCGCCCAAGAAGGGGGGTTGTCATGAGATGATCTTTCCCATCGAAAAAAAAAAAAATGGTCGCCACACACGAGCTGTCGGCCACAACCATAAAACGCCATCACCTGTGGCTTGTGGCCGCTTCTAGCTTCTTGTGGCGGCGTTTGTGGCTGTGGCATATGGTTTATATGTAACAAGACTAACGAAACTCTCAATTTTGTTCCAGATGCAGGAGTGCGGTGGATCCCATCGTACTGCACGCTCAAAGAACTCAGTGTGTCCGACTGTACTGGGGTCACGGACTTCGGGTTGTACGAGCTGGCCAAATTAGGGCCAGCGCTACGATACCTTTCTGTTGCCAAGTGTACGCAGGTGAGAATAGTCCCGAAATACTATGATACTCTTGTGACAAACAAAGGTTAAGAGGGGCCAACCCGAAATACATATTAGATATTTTGGAAACAGTTATCTTGTGGATATTATCTAGGTTTCTATTGAAACTTATCATAATCATCATAACAGCCGAAAGACGCCCACTGTTGGTCCTAGGCCTCCCCCAAGCGTCGCCACAACGACAGGTCATGTGCGTCACGCATTCATCGGATTCCCGCGACCCTTACCAGGTAATCGGTCCACCTTGTGGGAGACCTTCCAACGCTGCGTCTTCCGGTACGCAGTCGCCACTCCAGAAGCTTTTGTCCCCATTGACCATCTGGTTTGCGTGCAATGGGCCCTGCCCATTGCCTCTTAAGTTTGGCGATACTTTGAGGTACGTCGCTAACCTTGGTTTTCCTGCGGATATCTTCATTTCTTTATTGAAATTAAAACATTATGTAATATTAATCCAGCAAATATCTCTAAAAATCTTCTATTTTGCATACACTTCATAATGTAGTTCATAAATTAAAAGTGTAAAAATAAAATATATCTTTGACATGACAACTGAGAAGTTGTCGACTCTGGCTTAAGCAAACATCTCCGAAGCCCTAACAACATGGTAGCCGCATCAGTGCTTAAAAAGCGTTGTTGTATTGGACTCGTAGTGTATTGACGGCCCGTTTCGTATAGTTGCGGGCGCCCGAGAACAGTGAGGGGGGAGGAGGGTAATCCCTTATAGTTTGATGAATATTCCCTTTATGCCAAAGAGATTCAGTTACTTTGTAATCATTCAACAATCGCTGAATATTAAACGATCTTCTTTCAGCTTTGTGTAAACAATTGAAGCTTTATTCTCCGTAGTAAAAAATATGGAAAACATTCATGCATGAATATGATGCTGAAATAAAAATGTAAATACAAATGGAATCTTTATTGAACTCAATTTCAGCAGGTATGGGGACGAAATGAATTGAACCGACGTTTTGCATTGACAGGAAAATTTCTGGAATATTGTCTGCTCCTTATCATATTGCTTATTTGTACCCTGTTTCTAGATGACAAATTAAGAAGATAAATCCACTTGGACTGTGAATCACTTTTTTTTTAGGTGGAAAATCATTAACATAGGACTTCTACCGCTCTAGGCGGTGTCGTTCGTGTAGTAGCCCTTTGCGTTCCAAGACTACGGTTTTCCTTTGCAGAAAATCCCCGCGGACCTAGCGGGCACAGGCCCTGATGGGCCCCTACGGTTTACTGACATTTCTTTGAGGAGCGCGTGGATCACTACGCGCTTTAGACTGAGGATCAGCCCGGTCGATTACCGGACTGCCGGACGGCAAGCTACCCATTGCTCCTCGACCGTAAGGCCACGCCCAAAGTGGGTGGGGATCCCGGCGGCTGGGGCGTAAGGATGTCTATCCCTCACGCGAAACTATGAACCACTCTGAACTCACCGAAACTAACAACTTAGTTAGGTCTAGACCGATGTCTGAAAAGTTATATACGTGACCATTTGATATGTAAATATTTTCTGCAATGTTTGTATATTACTTCGTTCAGTACTGCAATCTTCAAGTTTTTATTGACTCATGGTTCTAGGAACGTGTCCTAGTGTAGATGCATTCAAAGTTTGGCAACACTTCAACGCCAAAAGAATATAAATTGAGCTAATTTTTGTACTTTTCGCGTTGAAATATTCTGTATATTCAGATGGTTCGGGTTAGACTGGAACCCATATCAAATAGTTGGCTATGTGATTATATATATAGTCTGAGACCGATGAAATAAAAAAAAATAATGTGTGTAAAATAATGTATTTTGCGAGTCACACGCTTTTATTTTCATAGCAGTAAAAATATTAGGCAAAAGAAGAAAAAAGGTTAGGGAGATAAATTTTTCAAAAAAAGTTTATATTATTGCCGCTGTCTGAAAAGTGTTTTTTTTTTTTCATTAAAATTGTATATTTGGTTACATTTTGCTACCTTTTTACCTGTATATTATAAAAAAAGAACATTATAAGGTTGGATTATACTTATGTATGTTTAAATTAGGTATTTTATCGAAGTGTTAGATACGTTTTCGTGAGATAATTATTGACTTTGACACGAACAAAATTGCTAGCAAAATCTTGTTTGAATTTTTCTTGCTACACAAAAGCATAACTTCCTATGTAAGGTAACCCACATAAAACGTACCATTGTTAAAAACAGCAACTTTAAGGCGTATAGTCTCTTGAATATCTCCGGCTAGATGTTCAAAGCACTATAAATGCACACATACTCGTACTGCCGTCTGCGTCCGTTTAGAATTCCACTGACTTTTAAAACCATTTTCTTCGTGAAATATTGATTGATTTACATATGCTATGTACAGTCTCAAGAACACTTCACCAGCATTTTTTTTTGTGTAAACATTTTTCTAAAAATCATAGTCGTTAGTTTTTTTTTCTGAAAAAGTATTAAAAAATCGTATGTTGATAAAATTTTATTTATGTTTACATACATATTTTTTTAATCTATTGACCCAGCCGCTACCAAGGAGTACGCTTCAGAAAGTTACTGTTTAATGGCACTAAAAGAGAGTAAGGAACTTAATAAAGATGAATAAACTCAATGAACTCGTGTTCCTCAAAGTTAACACACTTTTAATTAGTTGTCTAGAGAAAAACTCGTGGCTTGTGCGCCTTCATCGTGGCTTCTAAGTCGTAATGAATTTTGAACTTTTTTATTCTTTAATTTAGAATTCTGACTGTCATCAAAAGTAGGGTTTGTTTGCAGTCTTGCATCTTCCATCGAGTCAGCGAGTAATTAATTCGTGTCATGGTTATAGTAAAGACAAGTCGAAAATAAAGATTTCTAACATCCATGCGAAGCTTGGGCGGGTCGCTAGTTATATCTTTTCTTATGTACGTGTGTTTTTCACCGAACTAACTTAAACGACTTTTTTATGGTGGGAAATAATCATCCAATGACAACCCCCGCTCTTGGGCGGAGCGGGAGATAGTGTCAGACTCTTACTGACTAAAAGACCCACCCCGTTTCTTCTAGCCTTCATACCGGGGTTCGAGCTGTCTTTCGAAACTAACCCTGGCCCTAGTAGGTTTCGACCCCGCTGGGTCCCTATTGTTGCTGACAACTCCTTGAGGCGTGCGTAACCTAAACGGCTTGAGCGATTTGAAAGTAATTTTGGGTGTATATTTGAGTGGGTCTCTGGATGGTTTGAAAATACAATTGAACCCGGTAGGTGGCGCTGCATTCGGGTTCTTATAGCTGAAGAGATTGTTTCTCTAAACGCGAGAAAAATACTCCTTTAGTGTTGAATAGCTCATTTATCGAGAAAGGCTATATGCTAAATATCATTACGCTGCGACCAACGGGAGTAGTAACCAAAGAAGCCAGTGAAACCTAGGAGAAATAAAGACTTGCAAGTCATCAAGGCAAATTCGTCTACACTAGTATTAAAGTTTGCTGTTGTGTTTTTGTCATCTTCATCATCATCATTATCTCAGCCGACAGACGTCCACTGTTGGACATAGGCTTCCCCCAAGCGTCGCTACAACGCACGGTCCTGCGCGTCCCGCATCCATCGGATTCCCGCAACCTTCACCAGGTCATCGGACCACCTTGTAGGCCTTGCAACATCTGCGTTTTCTAGCGCGTGGTCGCCACTCCAGAACTTTTGGGCCCCAACGGCCATCTGTTCTATGAGCAATGTGCCCTGCCCATTGCCACTTAAGTTTGGCGATTCTTCGTGCTATGTCGGCCATGATTCTCCTGCGGATATCTTCATTTCTGACTCGTTCACGCAAGGAAACTCCGAGCATAGCCCTTGTTTTTTTGTCTGTAAGGAGGTAATCTCTAAAAGTACCTACTAGTCCAATTGCTCAAATTTTTTGAACGATGGAAAGCTGCTTTATTCCTGACTGGCGTAGGCTATATTTTATGTACGTGAGTAATTTATAATAAAGAAACCCTTTACATACTTGAAGACTTACCCTGTAATGCAGCAGTTCTCAAACTTTTTTTCCAACGAAACCCTATTTAAAGGCAAAATATTTGACGGAAGGGCTCCGTCAAAAATTTTGTAAATAAAAAGAAAATTTACGGGCAATGTTTACTTTGGATGAGTTACAGTAAAATCTAAAGCGAGGTATGACACTGCTTTTTTTACCAATTGAATAATAATTTAAATACTGAGACCCTACAACGATCTCATAAGGCGATCTCTCACTCGCACTGTTGTAATTTTAACGTCATGGCAAGGCCCCTAGTCTTTAAACCATTTTCCTCATTATAATTTGTATTCACACGGAGCCCTGAAAGCGGCTTTGCAGAGCCCTAGGATTCCGCGGAGCACACTTTGAGTATAGCTGCTGTAATGCAATCATAAACCCAATATAAATGCAGACGACGGCAATCTAGATAATCATATTGATAACTGCTTAGTATGCTGCTCACTACGCCAATTATCTACACTAGCCTGTGTCAGGGTTTCATACGATTCAATTATAGATTTTCTGGTTCAACTACGACATTGATTCAATTTAATCTACACTTTATAAAGCATGTTTATGAATATAGTTTTGTTTTTTTTTTTTTTGTAGGAGGTAATCTCTGAAAGTATTGGTCCGATTGCTATTTAATTTTTTCACAGATAGAAAGCAGCTTTATTCCTTAGGTTATATTTTATGCGCGGGCGAAGCCGCGGGAAAAAGCTACTTTAATAATAATGCCATTTTAATTTATTCCTAGTAGTAACTAGGAATAAATTAAAATGGCATTATGGTCTCAATTTTTAGTTTTAAACCCGATTATAATAATAGTTATGTCTCTTCGTTATTTAACACCGACTTCCGAAATTAAAGTTATTTTGCACAAGTGTTTTTTTTTTAATACTTATTGATGTCGGTCGTATTTTTTTTTTCTAATGTTTTTAGTAACACAAGTATAGGCCAAAATCTGTAAACTGTAAATTTATAGTTACGGATTCGGAAAAATCTTCGAAACTCGATTCGGGATTGAAGACAACATTGCTTAGCGGGCATTGGTAAAATTTTAACTGTTTTTAATATAGAATTATAGCTGTGCTACTGCAGGAAAATGTCACCCTTTTCCGAGGCCCGACCGTAAGCTTTAAACGGAATCCAATTTACGACCTAAACTGAACTGCTAAAGGGATGAAACTATAAAAGGTGTAAGGGACAGCTATCCACAAACTTTAAGGGCTTGCTCAGTAGACGAAACTGAATAACCTACCATAATTTTTTTTTTCAGGAAACAAAAAGTATCAGACTCACCATACAAAATTATTAACTTGATTGGACAGTTTGTATGGAGAGGCTGAATCTACTAAGCAAGCCCTTAAAGTTTGTGGAGGGCTGTCCTTTACACCTTGTATAGACTGTATAGGTCGATTCCTGTTCTCGCTCGCACAACTGACAGTTTAATAGATCATGGTAAAACCCCGGTTTTCACACTACAAAAAGCAATTCTGCCCCATCGTCTTACGCCTGGGTCTTCGATTTTAAAAACATAACTTACTGTAACCACTCTTCTCTCCTCAGGTCTCTGACTCTGGAGTTCGAACCCTGGCACGAAGGTGTTACAAGCTACGCTACCTGAACGCGCGAGGGTGTGGGGCTCTTGGAGACGACGGTGTGGAGGCCATAGCCAGGGGCTGTTCCAGGCTTAGGGCGCTTGATCTTGGAGCCACTGATGTCTCCGAGCCTGGGTTACAGGTAAATATAAAAGTTATCAAAACTGATGCAGTGAATAGCCGCATATCTTGTACATTTGAATTCAGGATTAGATATAATTATAAATTATTGAGTTTTGTAACAAGGTTCAAACAATGCAGCTGCAATGAATAGGTTAAATTAGAAAAACCCTGACGAAAAACTTTACCATTGGGAGGTCTAGAATTATGTATTGGATCCTTCGTACGCATCAGTCGTAAGTCGAAGCAGGTCACACAGGTCACCAGTGGTGGCCGCTGCTCCTTACCAATGGGGCACCACTCTTCTTCTTCTTCCTGTCCTTATCCCATATTACTTGAGGTCGGCGCAACACGTTTTTTCTTAAATTCTATCCTGTCATCCGTCACACTATCACTCACTCCTTTTTCTTTCATATTACTCCTCACATAATCCGTCCATCTTTTCTTTGGCCTCCCTCTTCCTCTCCATCCATTTACATGTATACCTAAAACTCTTTTAGCAACATGCGTTTCATTCTTCCTCTTCACATGACCATACCAGGACAAACGATTTTCTTTCAACTTTTCAGTCATCTCTTTCAAACTTTTTCTAATATCCTCATTTCTTTCACACCACACATCCACTTCAACATTCTTATCCACATAACTCCTCCACCCTTACCTTATATGACATCACTTCAATAGCTATTACTCTTACAGATCTTGGCCCGATGCTGTCCAAACCTCAAGAAGCTAGCTCTTCGGGGGTGTGAGTTGATTGGGGACGATGGACTGGAAGCCGTGGCTTACTACTGCCGAGGTCTGACCCAGCTCAACATACAGGACACGCCGGTCACATTACGAGGATACAGGGCTGTCAAGAAATACTGCAAGAGATGTGTCATTGAACATACTAACCCTGGATTTTGTTGAGGAGATTACATGTGACGTATTTGGTTTTGACAAGGATTGATGCAGAGGACATACAGAGTTGGATGTCTTGTAATTAGGTGTAGTTGGAGAATGAAAAGGCTTAACCCCACTTTCTGAATTAAGAATGTGAATTTGATTATAAATGTTGCAATAAGGTGACGTCGGAAAAATGTAAAGGTTAAAGCCTGGTTTTAAAATTGAAAATTTGAAGTACTTAGATTTGGTCAGAAAAGTCAAGTCACAAAATCTGTAATTGGCATTAAACTAGGGTTTCATACGTTTTTAACTTCAAATTCATAACTAAGAATCCGTAATTGTCGGTTTTTTAATTGTGAATTTGCAGTGAAGACCTTTTGGTAACCTAATGTCTTTTGTCTACAAATTGAAAATATTTTGAGTGAAAATGGCAGTGGCGAAAAGTAACATGTGGCTAATATGCAGTAAAGAGTTGTATTCGAAGTTGTTAGACGTTCTGCTACTGAGTTGTGTAGAAATGGTAGGATTGGTTCACTGTAAAGTTACATGTATGAAGTCCATTTCGGTTAGTGTTCCAAAAACGCAGCCTAGTATAGGTTTGTTGGTGACAGCCATCTCTTTAAATTCAGTGTTTTTCAATCTGTGAGTTGCGACCCTCGAGGGGTTCACAAAGTCTTAAGAGGTCGCCACTATTTGTCTAATTAAAAAAACCGGCCAAGTATGAACGGAACTCGCGCACGAAGGGTTTCGAACCGTACGTAGCAAAAAAAAAAAAGTTTGTTGTATGGGAGCCCCCCTTTAATATCAATTTTCTTCTGTTTTTTAGTATTTGATATTATATCGGCATCAGAAATACATCATCGGTGAATATTTCAAGAGATATAGCCTGGTGATAGACGGACAGACAGACAGACGGACGGACGGACAGCAAAGTCTTAGTCCCTTTAGGTCCCGTTTTACCCTTTGGGTACGGAACCCTAAAAAAGGGTCACGTATTTAAAAAGATTAAAAAACACTCGATTAAATAAAAAAACTTGGTCACATGACAGCAAAAAAACCTGCGTCACAAAAGTGACATTGACAAATGAACGAAAATGTCACGTTAAAGAACTAAGAGTTTCTGTTCAAAACTTTCCTATTTTCATATGTATATATATATATATAGTAAAGAGATTTTAGTATACTAACATAGATTTATATAAATGTAAATGCTTTAAATTTAAATATAACCGAGTAAGATAATGTTTTAATGTATTTTTTTAGGTTTAAGTGTGTATTTATGTACAGGGTACAAAAAGGGTGTTTGTTATACAGGTGGGAATAAATGGGGAGAAACGATCCTGCCAAGGGAATCAACACCGATTGCTAACGGTTTCGTAGAGAGTCTAAATAGACTAAATCCCTCTTAAATTGTTTCTTTTCTACGTGATACCCGTTTAAATGTTTTGTTTTAGATAAATTGATCAGCCATTTAAAATTTGTTACTAAAATAACACTGGCTTTTCTACAGATTATAACTATTTCAGGTATCAGGGAATTTATTATAATATATGTGACAAACTTATGTCAGTAATGAAATATTTAAATTCCAATGTACAATAGGTAAAAGCAAAAAATCTGGATACCATTTTCAAATAGCTAGTGTAATTTTAGTTCAGGTGTTCATATTCGTCGAATTGTTTCACTTCTTTTTTGTTTGAATATGAAATTTGAGCGCAATAGTAGAACTTAGAATTGCGGTGTACTATCGCGTTCAATTCTGTCTGATCACTTAAAAAAAATTCGCTTGAATCCTGCGGCGCGGCGCCAAACCAAATCCTTTGAAGTTTTCGTTTCGAGTGCAAGCACAAATGAACTTAGCGGTTGTCAGGCGGAAGTGTCTTTGATACTACATAAACAGGGTGGGTGCTTAAAACCGAATTGATAGATTAATGTGATTGTAAACATAAGTTTCTGATTCAACGATGAAATAAAATTAATAATGATTTTTTGCTGAAAAGTTGGCGTACAAATATACATCAATTAAATTTGTATCTGGGACGCTCTTCATATTCTATCAACAACTTTACAGCCACTAGACGTCTAATAACAGTTAACGCATGTCTGTCAATACATATGACTTATAGATCTGATGTAGGTCGCTACAGATAGTTTTTTTCTCATTTCTAAGAAAAATATGTCACACTTTTTTTTGACCGATTGTCGATAGAAAAGAAAAATATCCCATGTAACAAATGAAAGATTTCGATCCTTATTAATAGTCAAAGAAAAGAAGAAAGAAAATACATTAAGGAAAGAAAACTATGTTATAATAAAGTTTACACAAGTTTTCGTATTCTTTCCATTTCATGTTCTAAATTTATAACTCCTGAAATTGAGTATCAGTAAATACAATCCATTACAAAAACTATAAAATTTATTACATTTTAATCATATCCATATGTTTCTTTCTAGAACCAGTGGTAGTCTGTCTAAAAAGTCAAACGATTTGAGTAATTTATGTAAAATAAAATCTGAAATAGGCAAGCTGGTTCAATAATCAAGGTTGATTAAGTGATCTTGATCATTGTTTACTTATAGAGGAACCGTATCGAATCTATGTATTTTTTAATGATTAAATATTATACAAAACTAGCTGACCCGGCAAACTTCCTACCGCCTAATAGTTACCTTTTATCTAAGCTGTCAACTCTACCTACTCTACCCTACCCTACTCTACCCTACTCTACCCTACCCTACTCTACCATACCCTACTATATCCTACCCTACTCTACCCTACCCTACTCTACCCTACCAAATTGTTAATCTAAACCATTCCCAGATCCCCTTGAACACACACAAAAAATTTCATCAAAATCGGTCCAGTCGTTTGAGAGAAGTTCAGTGACATACACACTCACAGAAGAATTATATATATAAAGATTCTCAAGTCGTTGACTTTTTAGACAGACTATAAACAAAGTCGGTTTCTTTTTCTTTCAATTACTCCTAAACTACACAACGAATTTTGATGCAGTGTACACTAATATAAAGAGAAATAAACCCAAAAAGGTTTAAGTATAAAGGGTGACTGGTAATTAGTGTACGATATTTAAACACGTGATTGTGCTCATGATAACAATCAATTTTTACTATGGGAGCAAAGCCGAAATCGCGAAAAAAAATATCAGCTGTTCAGTACATTAGGCAAACATAAATGTACCTACTGAACAGCTTTATTTTTTTTTGGGATTTCGTGTTTGTTCCCATAGTAAAAGTTGTTAGTTATCATGAGCACAATCACGTGTTTAAGTATCGTACACTAATTACCAGACAACCAATATTGAAAAAAAAAAACATAATTCGGACAAATATTGTGTGCCATAGAGTAAAAAATTAGACTAAAATTAACATCGAACAGAAAGTTTGTAATTACTTATATAACAGGGCTTCTTGTGTTTCCACCAGCGAAAACATTTGGACAAGTTAAAGCATCATCTTCGCACCCTTGTCCCGAGTTGTTTGGGGTTGGCGTAACATGTTTTTTTCTTCCATCCTGTCCTGTCACCCATCACTTAGGCCTACTGTCTACAGACGCGTAGCATCATAGACGCGTATTAAGGGGCCGGCGACGGATGAATTTCCATACAAACGTAATACTACGCTCATTTGCAGTTGGAGCATATTTCCAACATATTATGATGATATTCGGTTATAGACAATATTTATCTAGGTTTACGCTCATGAAGCTACGCGTCCATGAAGCTACGCGTCCGTGAATAGAAGGCCTTAATTTACTGTGTAATTTGAACTCAAGTCCATCTCAACAACAGTTATTATCTAAAGACACTTTCGCTGTTGGAAACATAGTCTAAAACTTATAAATATGTAATTAAAGCTGATATCTTCAAAAGATATAGCGCCTTAGTATAAAATTATTTCCATATTAACTGAATTGCCATTGTTGATTTAGTTTTTATTATTAAATTATATTTTTTAACAAATAATTTTATGGTTTTATTTTGTTCAAGACACACTTGGTATTTGAAAATTGTTGCAATAAAGTTGTGACAATAAAATATAAGTTAAAATATTTCAAAAATAATTAGACGATTTTTGTGTTCATTAAAATTAATTACAAATATTTTATTTTTATTAATCGACTACGGAGGGTTATCATTTTGACAGGCAATGTATTTATGTTCATCTTTTCCCTCATGGCTCCTAATCTACTTATCGGAACTCGACATATGAGGAGCAGGTATCGTTAGAACCGTCATAATCGTCCGTTGGACATAGGCTACGTGACGTAGCACAAAACTCGATATAGCGCCATCTAGCGGACAAAAAGTAGTGTTATAAAAAATGAAGATAAATACGCCGTGTTTGGTATCATTTGATAGGGCTTCACTTGTACATTTCCAAAATATTACTCAAAAAAAAGTAATGTGTTAAAAAACTGTTAAGATAAATACACCGTGTTTGATATCATTTGAAAGGGCTTCACTGGCATCATCAATATTCAATGTGGAGCTTCTAGTTGACAAAAAGTTTTGTGTTAAAAAAATAAGATAAATACGTCGTGTTTGGTATCATTTGAAAGGCCTTCAGTCTACGCAGCTGTTTCGCTGCTTCACAAATGCACAGGAGTTTTATATTAATTACCTATTCTTAATTTGACAATTAAGTTAAAAACCGTAGTCACACGTCATTAAAGTGTTTCATTTGGTACCTATAACGTGTAACTGCGGCTTTTCTTTTTATTCTGTTCTGGTTTTTCCAGTTACCTTGTTTGTTTTAGTATCCTGAAAATCTTGTTTCATACATTTCCAGTGTTGTTTTTTTTTTGTCGTTGTCGGGTTTTAGTTTTTTCCTTTTTTATTGCAAAACAATGTTAGCGATTTTGTATTGTTGGATTAAAAAAATTGAAATGCCGAGTTTTTGGTCTGATTTCTTTGAGTGAAGTTCAGTGGCTTTTTTAATTATTAGCAAATAGATTCTTGAATATTGTCATGTAAAATTGGTATAGTTTTGTTTTCAAGCGTCTGCGCAACTGGATAATATCTGGAATCATTGAAACAGACGCGATCTCGGTAAAATGGAACTGAGAATTTTTTGTAGTGTGGACCTAAATCAGCAGTTGGCCGAGAAAGTTGACTTGATACATTTGCTGCCAAATACTACAAAACGCCATCGCCATCGGTACATGGTGGATATCCCACCCATTCGTACAAAGAGTTTTGGAAACACATTCATTATAAATACAGATAAGGAGTGGAATTCCCTATTCCATAAATATTTTATACCGATATATCGAATCAAATATATCGGCTGAAAATATCGATACATCGAAGCAAAAATATCGATGCATCAATGTATTGATATTTTGACAACAAGCCTAGCTAGAAGTCATAGAATACGGTACGGTATACGGTAGTAGCAAATGGTGGAAAAAAAATCTTTTTTTTTATGGTGGGAAAAAATCATACAATGACAACCCCCGCTCTAGGGCGGAGCGGGAGATAGTGTCAGACTCTTACTGACTAAAAGACCTACCCCGTTCCTTCTAGCCTTCATACCGGGGTTCGAGATGTCTTTCGAAATAACTCTGGCCCCAGTAGGCTTCGACCCAGCCGGGTCGAATTTTATTCATCTGAAAACATTAATATAATAATTCAATGTCTGAAAATCTTAAAGGTGTACCACGACTTGTCGTTGGTTCGCCATCCCTGTCCTATGAACTGCTTTTAATTAAGTGTGTTATCATTATTACCCTAGTTAGCTTAGTGTTTCGGATTATACTCACATTTGATACCGCGCCTTGACAACGTTGTCTGAGAATAATAATGATACGGTAGGAGGGTTGTGAAGTCTTACATGTGAAGTAGTACATAACGGAACGCTTAGCGTAGTAAGATTATAAAGGGTGTAAGGGACAGCCCTCCACAAACTTTAAGGACTTGCTCAGGAGATGAAACTGAAGGCGAAAGAATCGGGAATTGAACTATTTACATAGGTAGGTTTGAACGGAATCCTCAATGCGCGAGTCCGTCTCGCACTTGCCCAGATTTTTTCTTCTATTTCTTATAGAAGAAAAACTTTTTCAAAAATTCAAAATATTTTTATTTCACATAGGCCTACATGAGCACTTATAAAACGTCAGACGCTAGTGCACGGTTCTAAATTGGTCGTTTCCTATGGAGAAGAACCGGCAAGAAACTCCATGGTTACTCTTTTAAAAAAGTGGTTGTTGATATAATATTTCCCTATTACAGTAAAAAATAGATATTATGTAAGAACAGTGTAAATACCCAAAAGCACAAAAAAAAGAAAGAAAACATAATAATAATAAAAAAAGTGAGTAGTAATAAGAAGTAATCTAAGAATTCATGGCGTCTACAGTGTTCTAAAAAGAAACTACTAATAACTGGCTTTTATTTCATAAACTCCTCACACAATTTGTCAGTTATTGTTGTTTGTTTTACATTTGTTTAATACATACATTGTAACACAAAAGTACTCAAACAGTAAACAGTAAATTTTCTTCAAAATAAGACTTAGTTCATATTATAAAAGATAATGAACACGAGATAGGAAGGTACAGACTGTATTGTTATCTTAATTGGGGGAACTTGAGAAAATGTTTCCTCAGGGCTGCCACGTGAAAGTTTATCTGCTTGTTTATTGATAACCAGGGCCTTTCACTTGTTCCTACGGAAAGAAAATCTGATTATGACAAGTCTTAACAACCAATTACGATATTGATAACTTTTTTGCTGTACTTATTATTCTTTTTTTTTAGGTGGGAAAATCATCTAAATGACATCTCCTGCCCTTGGACGAAGAGCAAGAGGACGTGTCAGACTTTTACTGACCAAAAACCCACTTCTGTTCCTTCTCTGCCATTGTTCCAGGGCCCGGGGATCTCTTTCGCATCACCCATGGCCCCAATAGGCTTCGACCCTGCTGGGCCCCTACGGTTGTTGACAACTCCTTGAGGCGCGCGTGTTACACTACGCACCGTCGACGACTTGGGCTCGGACCGGACGGTTACCGGTCAATCGGACGGCGAGTCTACGGTGGCTTGCTGTATTATTCTGTAGTGTGAAACTTTTTAAGCTAGAACTACATTAGACCGACGCACACTTGTAACACGCCTGATTTCAAGTACGTAGAACGACGTCGCGTGGCGTGTTTCCAGTGTAACGCTACAAATCTAATTTCCATATAAACAGCAAACGTGTTAGCAATGTAGTTCTACCCTTAATGTTATTCTGATTGGTTACTGGCCTGTGTGTTTGTTTGTACAATATTTTTTACTATACAACAAATAAATAACACTAAAAAGAAATCTTTCCGTGAAAACATTATCAAGTTAGTTATTAAATGAAGCAGCATTTAGCATTTGAAATATTGTTACAAGAATGAGTGAGTAATCTAATGGCGTTGATATCACATTTCAGTATGTGCAATCTTATACTGTTATTTGCATCGATATTATATGTATTACACTAGATTAGGCGTGCTGAACACTCATTTCTGTCGACTCAGGTGTAATGTAGTCTGCCAGGGGGGGGTCATGGCAATAAGAATGGTGCGGGGATACCGCACGGTCTCCCGCGAAGCGGCGAGCCTTCTGGCTGGCCTAACAGCGTGGGATTTGAAGGCAACAGTCCTTGCACACATCCACGATATGCGCGTGGAGATGCAACGCCGGGGTGAAAGTCCGCTACCGCGACAGGTACAGGTGGGGGCGATTGGCGGCGAAGACCTCTCGCGCCGGGCCTTGGTTGAGGCCATGGTCCGGAGCGAGGAGTAGTGGCAGGCGGTCGCCGACTTCTGCGAAGCAGTAATGCTCGCAAAGGAGGAGGTCGAACGCATCAGGCAACGGCGTTATCGCCGCCGCCGCCGGTATTCTGATCCCGATTTCCGGCCACCGTAGGCGCGGGCTTGCGGACAGTGAGCAATGGGTAGCTCACTGTTCGGCCGTCTGGTAACTGTCCGGACAAAGCCCAAGTCGTTGACGACGCGCACTGCTCCCGCGCGCCTCAAGGAGTTGTCAGCAAAAGCAGGGACCCAGCCGGGTCGAAGCCTACTGGGGCCAGGGTTATCTGAAAGGGGGGCGCTCGAGCCCCGGTATGCTAGAAGGCTAGAAGGAACGGGGCGGGTCTTTTAGTCAGTAAGAGTCTGACACTATCTCCCGCTCCGCCCAAGAGCGGGGGATGTCAATGCATGATTTTTTCCCACCATAAAAAAAAGGTGTAATGTAGTCCGTACACCTTGAACATTACACTATGTTGAACGAAACGCGTAAGTGCCACGAAATTCATTTTGATCGCGACAAAAGTGTCCTTTAAAAGCTATCATGGTGCTGCGCTGTATATTTAGTAGTTCTATTAGACGACATAATGCCAATGTAGTGTTGCAGCGAACTTTTGTTTTAACTTTTCAGTATTTTATGAACGTGCTTGTCTGTCACTAGAATATAAGTCGATGGTTATTTGACAGTTTCCCCTTCTACTTGATTTGAAAGGTTTCTAACCTAACATTGAACGGATTTTTAAGCTATTGCATAGCTTCTATCGCGGGCCTTGAGCGTGGAGACCGAATCCAGAAATTCCGTAACGAAAATAACCTAACACCCCCCACTCATTTGTTTTTTGAGCGTGGTGACTGTTAAGAAAACAAATGAGTGAACAATCAATCAAAATTCAATTCAATGTGTGAAAGTGTAACTTCAATTAATATCAAAGAAAAAAAAAACAAAGGAAAAAATAATGGATAAATAAAATAAATAAATAATTATCATTGCATAAGTTGATTAAAATGCTATGCAATAGCTTTACCGCGGCAATCCCCGAGTGCCACACGTCTTTTTTTTATATTTCTTAAATTGGTCTTGCCCTTGGCCTTGGATTAAGCTACAGATTATCTTTAATACCAATATTTTTTATTTTTTTGTCATACAATGCATTAATTACAACAATGAAGAAAACCCTGTATTCACCGAACTAAAACGAAACTGATTAACCCCTTCTAGACATAAATTCCGCAGACGATTCATGGCGCCAATTCCAACAGTGGAATGCAATAAGCTGGGGAAACTGATAGCCAATCACCTCTTTGACTTTCCGAGGTGGCGTTTAATTCAAGATCGAAAGGATAAGACTTAAAATTTTTAGTTTATGTCCCATTTTTTTTAAGTGAGTCCAATAACTTTTCTCTCTCTTCAGCGAAACGAGAGTGCATGTCAGATTATTACTGAGTAATAACCACCTATGTCTTTCATTTACCCTTTGCATTCTATCTAGTACGGTCACGCTTTCAAACGTTCTTACTGAGTTTACGTATCTACCAACGATTAAACGTATATGTGCACACTTGCAGATGTTTTCTTCAAAAATACCCAATTGTTTTGAAAAAGATAAACTGTTGAAATCGGAAATCAGTAACTTTATTTCAAATAGACTTTTGAATTATCAAAATGTCGGTCAGACAAAAAAGTGAAGCTAAGTTGCACGTTCCAAAGCATAGATCTCTATGGAGAAGAACGTGCAAAGTCATGTAAAGCTTAAACTACAATAATATCTATAATATAAAAATGAATCGCTAAATGTGTTGGTAAGCGCATAACTCAACAACGCCTGGACCGATTTCGCTAATTTTTTTTTTGTTGTGTTCGTTATTATGAGGAGAAGATTCTTATGTATAAAAAAAATGAAAATTAGGGTAGTGTAGGGTAGATAAAGTAGAGGAGGGTAGAGTAGGGTAGAGTAGAGTAGGGTAGAGTAGGGGAAAGTGGAGTAGAGTAGGGTAGGGTAGAGTAGGGTAGAGTAGGGTAGAGTAGGGTAGAGTAGGGTAGAGTAGGGTAGAGTAGGGTAGAGTAGGGTAGAGTAGGTTAGAGTAGGGTAGAGTAGGGTAGGGTAGAGTAGGGTAGAGTAGGGTAGAGTAGGGTAGGGTAGAGTAGTGTAGAGTAGGGTATAGTACAGTAGAGTAAGGTATAGTAGGCTGAAGTAGGGAAGAGCGGGAGCGAAGCCGCGCGGGCAAAAGCTAGTCATTATTATAAAAATTGATCCAGTGTTTATTTGGCGCTTAAGAAAGTGTGCTCACTATACGGATACAAAGTCTGGCTGACTTTGTATCCATTGCCCTCACAGTTATATAATCTCTTATAATTCTTAAGTTAGTTGTCGTTGCAAGAGAACAGAAAAAGGGAAGTCCTCAAGTTCCATTTTTTCCGGTTGCAGAGCTGTTAAAGTCTTGTCTTCCATAGACTATCGGCGCATCCGCTTGTCAGTAGTGTTGTGGTGTCTTGCGAATCTGATTAATTGAGAACTTGGTGACTTGCTCATCGCTCAAGGGTATTTATTATCTTTTCAGATATAATTACTTTATCGCAGGCGACTTCACTGGTAGTAGCTAGTTTAACATAGTTCAGAAATAGGTTTTTAGTTCAAATCATATACGATTTCGTAAAATGAGTTATGTGTGTCCTCGTGTAGAAAAAGCAGCATAATTTGGTTGTTAAAGCGCGAATAACCTAGATATATGTAATCGAGAATAAGCAAGCCTTAAACCCCTTTCTGTAGTAGTCTGTCGTATTCTGTTAACTTATTTGAGCTTGAAGGAGTCGTATCGGTAGGGTTACCATCTTAAAGAACACTGGTTGATCTGATACGGCCTTTCACTCTACCTAGAGAGGGAGAAGTAATTTGATGATTTTACACTTCAAAAAAAAGGTAAACATCTTCCTATAATAATCGACCCTACAACAATACAATACAACAGCAAACAAATGCAACAACAAAACAAAGACAATACTTTCAAATACTTTGGTCAAAATATTTGAAAGTATTGTCATTTTATTTAGTCCGTATTTAGATTAAAAAAAAAAATATTGGACACGTATTTTTTCTTTTTTCGATTATACAAAAAATAAAGATATAGCCCATTAAAGTTACGTGTGTCGTCACCCCGTGCGAAAAAATGCAGCACGACGTGACGGTACACGTTGGTTTAATTTACAAATAAAAAAATACGTGTCTTTTATTTTTGAATAATCTAAAAGACGGACTAATTACATTTTTTACGGCAACTAGCCTATTATTAAAAGAACTTATTGTTTTTTTTAAAATTATTGATAGGCTTGCGTTTGACCACCACCTCACCTGATGGTAAGCGATGATGTGGTCGACGATGGAGCACGCTTGTTTAGGAGTAACCTGTATTATATGTTATATTAAATGAAA
The DNA here is from genome assembly GCA_929112965.1 of Mythimna albipuncta. Classification (NCBI taxonomy): domain Eukaryota; kingdom Metazoa; phylum Arthropoda; class Insecta; order Lepidoptera; family Noctuidae; genus Mythimna; species Mythimna albipuncta. The sequence goes on along the minus strand of OV815979.1, from coordinate 15,572,439 downwards.
ATAATATTAAATTGAACTATTCTCTCGAAGTTTATTTTCGTATCATTAATATCTTATTACAATATATGTTCATAGCAAACGAAAATTATATTATTCACAATTATTTACCTAATTAGTAATTAATATACACAGATACACTATTGCACACCATAAAAAAAATTAGGAGCCATAGATTACCAACTCTAAATTGGGTACAAGGGTTAATTTTTCGTGAGTAGAAATTTTGCCCGTCGCGTCGTGACTAATAGAAAAATCTATCATATGACATAAATCTATAAAAATAAGGAATTTCGTATCAATTTTTATTGCTTTCTTTAGTGAAGGATCGTCTTAGATATTGAGGACGAGATAATACAATTTTATTCGATAAATTTTCTTTCTGCCATCCTTACTTACATTACCATATTAACATTTGAGAACATACCTTCAGGCGTAATCGGATTTATACGACGTTCATGAAATACCAAATAAGATCATATTCCCAAACTGAGATACCGGGAATTTCGACTTCTGGCCTATATATTATTATATTGTTTTGATTTATATTGAATAGCTTCGCATTATCTTCAAGATGGCTGAAGTTTGTAAACACACATGATAGTATATTTTTGAAGCGCTGATTAATGTTCACTTCAATACTATGATGTTTACAAATCTTAATCTGATTTCAGACTAGCTTCTGACCGCGAAAATGCTTCTGTTTTTGTTATGTATCGCGTTTCTCATGCGATGATGTAGCTGACGATGGAGCTTGCTTACCTAGAAATAACCTATTTTTTTACGTGCATTACAATCTAAAAGTAAGTATGGCTTCACAGAGACCAGATCAACCAGTTATTGGGTTCACATATTATTTTTAGTCTAGGCGTGCTTGCCTGTTAATTATCTTCATAACCCTTTCAGCATCTTCAACCATGCTGTCAACTGAGTCTCCGAATAACTCTCGCATCTGCTCTTTGGTGTCTTCATCGATGGCACAATTGATACTGGTTGACTGAGCAGCAAGGAATGCTTTCAGTTGCTTCACATTTATTGTGGCTCCCTCTGTCTTAGCACGGTATCTATCTAAGGTCTGATTTCTGGGGTCCATGTGTGCTTCTAGAGCGCCAGCAGCAACTACCAGATCCGCATATTGAGCAGATCTGAAACACTGAACGTTAGGCATGAAGAGATGAATGTAGATTATCTCATCTCGAGCATACCCTTGGGCCGTGATCATTCCTTCAATTTCTCTTTTCTCAGCCATGAAGCTTATTACTTGTGATGGGAGAGGCTTCAAGAATATCACACTCCCTCCTGTTGCAATAACTCTTTGTACTAAGGCATAGGTGGTCATCTCCGACAAAGCAGTTAACATCTTGATATGATTTTTTATTGCTGCTGTTTTTATGTCACTGTACTTACCCTTTATAACATTGAACACTGCTTTCCTCAGGGTTGGTCTTGAAACTGCCAGATTGTTAACCCGAGTCCCCCCTGCATGGAGATCCATTTGTATACTGGTCTCGGTTGCTTGTTGTATAGAGGACAGGAATGCATTATAACGTTTAAGGATCCATTGACGGAACTCCTGTTTGTTTGCTACGGGTCTGCACAAAACGTATGCACCATACACAGCATGGAAAGCGATCGTACCCTGGGGGATAGGAAGTTTTGTGTCTTTTAGCTTGTCATATATGTCTTGTAGGCTAGTCGGAATGCAACTCTGGTCTCTATTCACTTTTGACTTAAAGAACCCCCCCCCCCTATCAGAAAACACAGACTCCGGCAGGGTACTCCACTTCTTAGCTGTACGCATAATGAATGTGTTCCCAAAATGCGCGTATGTGTATCGATAGGATTGGAGGAGTGCATTGCATGGCTTGATTCCGCCATCTCATTTCTACTATTGGACAAACCGACGCACGGCGAGTATCCACACCTACGTTGTTGAAACATCTACGGTCCGGACTAAGCGTTTCGCCTCGTCATTTATACCGCGTATTTCGAAGGACTGGAACAGTTTGCCTGCTGCGGTCTTTCCGTCTGATTATATTTTGGGTGTCTTCAAAGCTAGAGTGAATAGGCTCTTAATAAACTAGTGCGCCTCACCATCAACGATTGCATCACTACTTACCATCAGGCGAGATCGCAGTCAAGTACTACTTTATAACAGATAAAAAAAAAGGATGTTCATTGTCCACCATGTACAGATGGCGCAACGCCGTATGTCTATTAGGTCTATTCATATTGCATTAAGTTTTGTGATTGATTTTGTTTTATTATAATTTCACATCTTTGTTCGCGTAGTTGTAACTATTTGTGAAGTCTAAGTATATTAGGAGGCTTGTTTAGGAACACCACGCTATTATAAGAGCGGAACTATAGAACATACGGTGAAAGTACTCAGTCGTATAATATTATTATACCTAACTATAATAATTACCGTCCCGACCCTCCACTATGAGTATTTTTTATTATGGCGACATAAAATGGAACGCGAATACTAAATGATCGTTGGATATAATTTTTAGTATTGGTGATTTTGACTAATAGCAATTTGTCATGAATTTCAATATCTTTTGTTGTTATTTGACGTTTACATAAACTACCATTTACTCCGGATATTAACGCAGCCTCGAAATAAATAAAGCACTATTTAGATAGCTAAATGTTACTTAGCGTTGGGGTGTAAGCTAGTTATTTATAGATCTGCATCTTGTATAAAACTTTTAGACGGTAGAAGCAGTTTTTTTTATAGTTTGCAGTATAAGCCTCGTAGCGCAATCCTTGGTCCTTGATCAAACCCAGATTTCTCATTTCATAAACACGATCAATATATCACTTTTGAATGATTACTGTTTATTTTAATAAGTTGCCTCTTATTACTGAAAAAACATATTTTGAGCCGGTTTACGTAATAGGGAGTTTTTTTTTGTCGACCAGACCACGATCCGGTTTACATCTTCATTCAAGAATTTTACTGCAGTTTCATAGTCTTCAAGTTTAAAAGAAATATATAATTGAATATCATCAGCATTTACTACATCATCACTTTACAAAATAAACAAATTAGGTCCCAGTATAGATCCCTGTGGAACACCCTTCACAATTGGAGTCGTATTTGATAAAATACTAGATTCATTTGTATCTTTTATTCTTACCAGCTGTTTATGTGTTTTTTTTTAATTGTTGATAGGTTCGCGCTTGACCGCTATCTCACCCGATGGAAAGCGACGATGCGGTCATGATTACTTAGATATTTTCTGAATTATGCAACTATGTCGTTTTGTTGAGGAAACTCGTGCCTACTGCCCAGTTGGTAAGCGACACAAGTACTATAGTGATGTCTCAGCGCCTAGTTCCTACATTACCATTAAAGTCAGATAAAAATGAGTATTTAATTCTTTTTTCTTTCTTTCTCGCCTAAATTTTTCGTTCTGCGGAATTTACAACCGCAAATTTTTAGTTCTATGCCCTTTATTTCGTTTATTTAGGTCTTTAAAATCCTTTGAAATTTGACTAAATTAGCCTTCTTGTTGAAACTGTATAAACGAAACAGTTTATGTAGGCTAATTTAGTACATTGATATTACGTTTAAATTGGCGCCACTGTCTATGCGATTACGTTATTTATAGTTTCATCTTGATTGTCAAACCTGCTGTACTGAATTTTCTTTTACTAAATATAATTATAATCCTGAGTTATTTTTGCCCTATCCCATCACTTCTTAGATTGTGATACGTTGAAGCAAACATATCGGTAATACCATTCTTTATGTGCATTGACACAAAATGTCTTTGATAATTCTCCAGTTTTGATGTATATTGTCAAATTAGATTTTGCAAAACACTTTTAGTACCTATCACATGAAATTTTAGTCAGTTTTAGAGCATTTTCTACTTTTTTACATACATTTATCTATTTCAACAGGCGTTTCTTTCATAACAATCTCTGTATGAATAGGTACGATAGGGTTTATTTGATCAGGCGACTCTTAGTCAACAATCTCCATTTGAACAGCAGGAAGATTATTGTTTGCACCTAAGGATTTTTGTCCATTGGCTTTAATGAACTTATTTCTACTTCATATAACGAACGAACGAATTCTCTATCATGATACCAGCTGGTGAATTCTCCGAAAGATTCTGGAAAGGAATATAGTTTTTCTCTTCTTGGATTTATCCCAAAAAGCTTTTATGCCTTATATGCAATTCTAGTTAATACTGCTAACTGTGAAATCTCCAACAAACACTGTCATTGAATCGTCACTTCATCTTAAACTTCTAGTTATGGTATTAGGGATCTCTGCTCCTGAAATTGAATGAACATAACTGAATAATTACAATCCTGATTAGTACAGGATGGAAAATCACCAGACTGGACAATGTGACTTAAATCCTGCCCAAACTTAGGCAAAGCTTGTACAGTAACACATTCCTGAGAACTCCCAGCCTGGGAAGAGTCCTCCGTTGCCTCAGGCTGGCCAGCATCAAGATCTGAGACTGTCCGACATGTGCACTGACACAACTAATTCATTAGCAGCAAGTATGTGTTCTCTAATTTGGTTCTGTGATTGCACATACTTACTGTACTTGAAAATTCACTCAGTTCTAGTGAATTTTCAAGTACCTTTATTTCAGACTATAGGTGCTGTGTATCAATTTCATATATCATGTTGCTGTCAATTTTATCTGATCATTATTTAATTTATTAACTCTTTGAATGCCGTAATTAGAGACACAATAGAAAGACAATTGCTTATGTCGAAGTGTGTAACATAAGACATTCAAAAGGTTAATTGAATCAACACGTTCTTTTCTGATTGGAATATATTTGCAAAAACGTTTGTTTTTTGTACTGGTGACATTTTTTAATTTATTGTGACTAATTTTTGTACTATTACTCTGCATCAATAAGGTATCTTAGGTATCCTCAGTTAGGTCAATTGTAAGTATGGGATGAGGGTTACAATAATTAGAATTTAATAATTCGCTATACAAGTTGTTAGTTTCCCTAATCTGACTACCTTCGTTTTGTTTTTGTAACTTGAGAATTACACTGTTGGCATAATTTAGTTCATCCTGGAGATCCCTAACTTTACTTAAAGCCTCCTCATATAGGTTACTACAATTCTAAAAACCATCCGTGATCACCCGCAGTTTGTCGCGTTCATCAACAATATCTTGGTATTGCTGACTAATGTCCACGAGTTCCCGTTTTAGGCTTGTGTTTTTGATAATGTTTTTAATTTCATTTTTACTTTCCTCCCTCTCCAGTAATAATTGTTCACACTGGTCTTTCGACTCATGAAGTCCTTGGAGGGCCGTTCTAAGTTTCAACTCCATATCCTAAGCAGTAGCTGACTGTGTCAACGTATCGGCTATTATATTGTTTTTTTCCTGATATGTGTCTGATATCTGTGGTAAACTGCGAGATGTAATCGAAGTGTCGGAACTGTCTTGGTGAGCAATTTTCCTTGCAATTTTGGAACGCATAACGTACGGACTTATGGTCCGTGTAGATCTTAAATTCTCTTGCCTCAACCATATGCCCGAAATACTTGATGGCCTCGTAAATTGTGAGCAGTTCTCGGTTATAAGGTGAGTATTTCTGTTCTGTTGGGCTTAGTTTGTGGGAAAAGAAGGCTAATGGTTCCCAGACATCGTTCTTTAACTGCTGTAAGACCGCGCCTAAAGCAATGTCTGAGGCGTCGTTACCATAGCGAGTTTTGCTCTGTAGTCTGGGTGTGCTAGCATGGCGGCCTGGCAGAGGCCCTTCTTACATGCTTCCAAGCAAGGCAGCTTCCGGCTCTGACGTAAAATTCACAGGGTGTGAGCCTTTTGCTGACCCTCCCAGGAGTGCGTTGAGTGGCGTTTGGTGTTGAGCAGCGTTTGGTATAAATCGTTTGTCAAAATTTACTGTCGTTCGTCTTATAGTTTGTAATTTTTGTGGACGAAAGTTGCTAATGGCCACCACTTTTGCTGGCAAGGGTTTTGTGCCATTAGGCGTGATGTTGTTACCTAAAAATGTTACCTCTTGGGCACCAAACACGCATTTTGAGGTATTTATAACCATCCCGTACTTCTGTAGCCTGGAGAATAGTTGCCTCAGATGATTCTTATGTCCTTCTTCGTTTTTCAAATAAACCAAAAAATCATCTAAATAACTATAGCAAAAGTCTAAGCCCCGCGTCATTTCATCGACAAAACGTTGAAACGTTTGCCCTGCGTTACGGAGTCCAAACGTCATGAACGGGAATTCATATAGGCCAAACGGTGTTGTGATTGCTGTTTTCTGGATATCGTCTGGGTTCACTCTTATTTGGTTGTATGCTTTTACTAGGTCAATGGTAGAGAAAACCTGGCTGCCAGAGAGGTTGTGTGAGAAGTCGTGTATGTGGCAAATAGGGTATCTGTCGGGGATTGTTCTTGCGTTTAACATTCTGTAATCGCCGTTATCCTTTTTTTAGCGAGGTGTAATGGCCCACGGTGGATCAGAAGCTCTGGCCGTGCCGATTTTGAGCATAGTTTCAAACTCCTCCTTAGCAATTTTTTGCATATTCTCTTCTTCTTCTTCCTGCCCTTGTCCCAGCTTATTTGGGGTCGACGCAATATGTTTTTTTCTTCCATTCTACCCTGCTCGCGTCATGCTATCACTAACTACCTTTTCTTTCATATCATTCTTCACGCAATCCATCTATCTTTTCTTTGGTCTTCCTCTCCCTCTCCACCCATCCACAATTTTTAGCATATGCTGCGATTTAAAAAAAAATGCAACGCTGATAGATACGCACATACAGCAAGACAAGTACAATACTATGTATTGTAGACATATAGTTGTCTTCAAGTGTGTCCGGTTTCATTGCGATTAATGGTAGAACTACACTGCTCACACGTGCCACATACGCCGATCTGGGCGCGTCGGTCTCCATACATTTTATATGGAAACTAGACTTGTTGAGGTACACTTCATACACGCCACGCGATGTTGACAAATCAGGCGTGGTCCACTTGTGCGTCGTTATAATGTAGTTCTAGCTTAAATGGCGTTTCAAATCACGTCGCAAACGCTCCAACGTATCGGACACTCGAACGTTATCAGGTTTTATATTAAACTGTTATCTTCGGAAATATTAATTTACTTATTTTATTAATTGAGTCACCACAATATCTTATCGAGTGCGATACGCGTGTGCCCAAATAGAAACGGTTTTGGGTCGATATTAATAAAAATCTGGGTTCGTGTTTATTATTTAATCAATTCGGACAAAAGGTGCGGCTACGTCACATCGAGGCGTCCGAGTTAAATAAAACATTATGAGTTCAATGATACTAATAAGAATTTTGTTGGTTTCATTTCATTTTATTGGAAAACTCATCTACAATAGATAATTTTATAAAGATGTAAAGTTTGTTTTTTTGTTTGTAGAAGGTGATCTCTTAAACTACTCGCCCGATTGCTAAAATTTTTTCACCGATATAAAACTGCTTTATTCCCGAATAACATATAATTTTTTTTTGTTATTATTTTTGATACGTACGCAGTGTACGTGGGTGAAGCAGCAGGCAAAGATAGTTCCAAATAATCGCGCTCAAGGATCTAATAGTCCGTTCAGTACGAATCGAGCCGCAGTCGATGGCGTATTGTTTCACGTCCGTCTGAGGTGATGAAGAAATGGCGGCAAGGATGAAGGGACGGACCTAATAGACTGAATGCTTGCTAGGGTTTTTTTTTTAACTTTTCTGGCTCTAAGGCGGGTCGAGAGGGCATGTCAGACTATGACTAAAACCACACCTATGTTCCTTCTTTACCTTATGCTCCAGGACCGGGTCCTGGTTACCATTTCTGAAGTGAATCCATGGCTACAGTAGGCTTCGGGCCTGCTGTGCCTCTACGGTTTGGCTGGTATGTCTTTGAGGCGCACGTGAAACTATACGATCGACGATGACTCTGGTTCGGTCCGGATGGTAGCAAAAAACATTTGAAAAAGTTACTGTGGTCTTAAAAGGCAAAGAGCTAATGAAGGAAAAAAGGTAGTTTCTAATTAGTAAAAATCTGACGCGCTAGACCTTAAATCAGGAGAAATCATTAGACGATTTAAAACCTCAAAAAAAGAACTCAATGATGATACCTAAGTAATACGTAAGTGTATTTGTAATTTAATTGACATTTCCAAATCCCTCAGCCCCACAGTCATAATATAAATTGCCCTTCGATATTTTAACTTTTTCATTTACTTTATAACATCAAAGGTCTTGAAAAAATCTACGGACTAAACACGAAAAGTTCTTTCCACCTCAATTTATACTGGTTCTGCTTTCTTTATAAAACCACTTTGCTGTTTTAAATTCATGAAAGAGCGATGTAAATCAACGCGACGTTGTCTAATGGCAAGTAAATATATGTACCCTTACGGCTTGGTCGCGACAACGCGCCGGTCGCCGCTATCGATAAGCAAGCGGCGACTAGAGGCGTATTTCAAACATTTTCATACTTTTGCCACAAAGTAGATAGGTACAGAAGTAAATCTCATGTATGTACTTCACTTTTTTACCTACGCTAGGCGTTCGTCCACACGTCAGCGCATTGCTCCGAATGTTACGAGTGCGACCGAGCGATTGAGCCGAGGTTATCGTGTCCGTGAGCGGTGTCCATGTGTGCCTTGCTCGAGCGCGCTTTGTATGTAGATTGTCTTCTGTACCTATCTATTTTGTGCTTTTGATCTTACCGCTCGCCGCCACGCGCTTGGCTGCCACTCACAACAGCAAGGTTGCGAACGGACCGTTAGTGAGCTTGGACAATCTAAGAAAATCTACACACAACCGCAGCACAGCAACAGCACGCGTCGTATCTGGCGCAGAAAAGATTTGTTTCTTAATCAGCGCCAAAGCAGTGCTCACAATTCGTTTGTAGAAACGACACGAATTTTGGTAACTGGGCAACTAGGCCTGGCGACTTTTCTTAACGTCTACAAGCAGCCTTATAGTACGTCGTACGCCTGTGGCGTCAATAGAGGCCACACATATACTGCTAATTTGCAAACTGGCAAGTTAGGTTTTTAGAAAAGCATAAGCAAACAAAACAAGCATAAAAACGCAAAAGCAAGCAAAGCAAGCAAACAAAGCATATTCGAAACAAGATTGATTAGAGATGTCAACAGAAATCTGGTCGTAATTTTATAATAAAGTAAAAAATGTGCTTCGTAGAGTATAAACATAAGTATTTAAGAACACGAAGCCTTTCATTTGCGTCTCCGCTTCGACAGTACTAACGTACGTCCCCAATCATGACTGTTATCTTAAGTTACTGCCAAATGCGCGATGTCAATACCAACGTCGAGAACAGAACAAAGGCTTTCGGAAGCATAACAGTTACCTTCGAACGTAATATTGACACGATGTCATTAAAAGAGAGTCACATTCACATCCATTTAAGAATATTTGGAACGTGTGCCATTTTGAGATACACATGAAAGTGCCAAGGAGTTATAACCTAAATCAATATAAAAAGAAATATTCAAAGTCTGTCTATGAACAAATAAGTTATGCCCAAATAGATAATCTTTTATTTGTTTTTTTTTTATGGACTTGCCATGTTTTCTCTTCTCCACCCTAGGTAGACTGGTATAGAATGCCTAAGACGTTAAGTCTGCCTATGTACTTTTATGTTGCATGAAGTTTTAATAAAAAAAAAAAAATATTACATAAAAATTATAATAAATAAAAAACCTTAATAATACGGAATTTAAAGATAATTGGTGAAGTGGTTATACCAGGATAAACTCCGATGAAGAAATTCGGAGATGCTGCGTTTGTTTTTAGTAACTAAACAAAAAGACACACATAAGTCAGGACAGTCTACGGACTACCCAATTTGAGAACCCTTTAAACATTTTAAGTTAGGGGAAGGGCAAGTAAATTAACACGGATTGATTTTAGTCAGTAAATGTCCAACACTCCTTCTCTCTCCACACAAAGCTGGAGAGGGTATTTGATAAATTTTAGTCGCAAAAAGAGAGGAATGCAGTTCTCCCCAACCACACGTTGTTCGGTAGTGCAATGTCGCTTGGCCTCGTATTTATGCCTATATCTGATCAAGTGTAACCTTTTAAAAAAATATTAGATCATCCTGTTTTTCTTTGAAATATTTTTTGACGTTCAATCAAACAACGTGATTCGTAAGCTCAATATTTGAGCTATATAAACTAGAATGTTTAATAAAAATTCTTTCGTCCGATGTGAATGTCCGCTTGTTGACCATATTAAGGTAATATGTAAAAGATTTATTATTATAAAAGTTTCTACATAGTTTATTCTGGACAAAAATTCGGTTTTTGGGTTTTCACAAAGATTTTTGTCATTTCATCAATTGACGCATTTTCCCCTCCTTTCTCCCTCCTCTTTCTTGCGTCGTATTCCTCAATTTTGAGGGTGACCTCTTTGCTTCATCAGTTTCGTTTTTATGATGTTACTTCATCTATTCCTGCTTCTGGCGGTGTGACCAACCGCGAGGTGACAGAAATAAATGATTATATTCTTATTATTATTATTTGCATATGTTGTATGGACATGTTGAGGTTGGGTGGAAATAAGTGGACTGTAGTTTGTGTGTGCTGGATATATTGCCGATATAATCAATATTCCCAAAATGCAAACGATCCCAAATAAACAATGATTAATTTATATGCGTTCGAAAAGTGTCGTCCGTCGCGGCCGGTGTCCGTAGAAGCGAGTGCCCGCGTTGCGCCGGACAGCTGGTGTCGTCGCCCCGCCCGCGTCTCTGCTCCCCGATGGCGTTCGAGAGGTGTCGTTTCAACGATTACATTTTACTCTTCTTGTAGTACGCCATCTTTATCATTTCCGGAGGACTGTACTTTTGCTTCGAGATTTATTGAAGGAATTATCGATGCCCTTTACGCCATCTCCTTCTGGAACTACTGCGTCGTCGGTTTCTGTGGTTCGGAATCCAGTCCATGGTTGCCTTCGCCCAATATTATTGCGATATGCGGCAGATATGGCTGGTTTATAAATCTTTATATGTTACCGGCAATTTGTATAATCCGGTATTCTATACAATACCAACGCAATGTATAGAATACCTAAAACGTTTAGGTAATGTATGAAATATTGTTAATATTTCATACGTTGCCAGGATGCCATATATATCAGTACGTGTGTAAGTCACTTGCCGTGAAGACTCTGCTGTCCGTTTTTCTGTCACCAGGCTGTATCTCATGAACCGTAACATCTAGATGTATTTCTGTTACTGCTATAAGAACAAAAACAGAATAAAATAAATATGTGTTGTTTTTGTTTATGTATAATAAATAGTGGGGCTCTCATACAACAAACGATTTTTTTTTGTCGTTTTTGCAATGGACGGTACCGATCGGTGGCCGGTATTTTTTTTTTACTAATGAGACCGGGTATCAATCTCCGGGGAGTAAGCTTACCTCAAATACGACAGCAATATCTCTCCTAATTGACAATTCTCATTATTTTGCTTCGTTTGAGCGTAACTTTTGTCTATGAATCTATACTCTTGGGACGTTTTTATTATACATTTGGAATAAACTTTTTGTTCTGTTTTGTTGATTTGAGTGAAAGACTATTATATATACTATTATATATTCTTATTGTAAACTAGTGGGCCAAAGAGACTTTGTACTTCTAGCGTTTATGTTTTGCTCACCCCTAAGAAATAATGCTATATGTCCCGTCTTATCCCGTCTTGTTCCATCATATTCATTTCCCGTCTTATCTCGTTTTGTCCTATTCCGTCTTATTCTGTTTTAGTCCCGCCGTGTTTTATCCTGCTTTCTCTAGTTTTGTATTATCCTGTCTGGCTGAATTGCATGGCATCAGTAATTTAAATGGGTTTGTTGCATGCAATCATAACGCCATCTACCGGGTTTAATTATATTTTCAAAGCATTAAGGATGGACCACCATCTACCGTAATTCCTGTAGGTGGGAATAGTTGTTGGGTGTTTATTGAACATACTAAACTTAGGCGTAGGTTCAAGAGTAATGTTAAGGCGTAACATATCAGTAACTGAGGGTCTTGTTAAAGGTGCTATGGGAGTTGTATACAAGTTTAAGTGGCCTGCCGTTCGTCGTGAACAGTTAGAAGAAGGTGAGTTACCTGATGCAGTTTATATTAAAGGAGCATGGGATAAATTGGGCTCATTACATTCTGTTTTAGTCAGGATTCTGTTAGTATTTAAATTGTTACTATTGGCACAACCTTCTATTCCAGTTAAAAAAAATCACCCAGTACCTTCAGAAAAGTATCATCGTCTGATAAACTTTTGGAAGTACATATGTATCTTCAAAGTGCTTTCTTATGTTTAAATTCATGATGGATAATAATAATCGTTTTCTGCAAAACACGACGTCAGAGAACAGGAAAACTCCAAACAAAATGGTTGGTATAAGTATCACATTTAAATCATAAATATAACTATTGTGCCTTTAAAGTACTTTGCTTTATTGTACTTACAGATGTCATGTCAATCTGTTAACGTAGTGGATTTCTGGCGTTTTATCCTGAATGAATGCATAGTCCCCGTCCAATAGGCCGCAAGCAAAAGACAGAAACTCATAGTGACAGATATCTCATCAATTACGGTTTACCAAGTAACCATAATGAATTAATGACAAAGTTTATATATATATTTTAGAATATTTTAGCCTGTCAATACAGTCTGAGCCCTATAATTTACTAAGATTTTGGTCTGAAATGACTAAATTACTTCGTCGAGACAATATTGACAACAGTGATTACAAATTAAGGTTACCCCTAAATAATGCTGGCCTGTAATTTGTCTTACAATTCTAGTGCATATCAAAGACGAAAGTGAAAAATGAAAATCTTTGCGCTATGTTATCGCAACGTAAATTGGTATTTTGTCTAAAGTTACATATGTTCGCCATAATCATATGGCTCTGAAACGTGGTCGCTCACAATGGGACTCATTAGGAAGCTTAAAGGAGACTCATATAGCAATGGAATGGGCTACGTTCGGAGTTTGCTAGCGTGACCAAATCACATATGAAGATATACGCAAGAGAACCAAGTGTTGATTTTTAAGGTTTCATCGGTAAAGCCTGAAAAATCACCAAACTATATTGGTGGTAGTGGACAGGGCACATTGCTCACAGAATTATCGATCTGGATCGATAAAACCGAAAGATTTCAGAGTGGCAACCGCGTACCGGTAGAAGCTGCGTTGGAAGGCCTTTTTTTTGGGGTGTAAATTCTCGTAGGGGGGTCTGTCAGTCTCTTTTTTTATCTCTTACTGACTAAAACCACTCCGGTGTTAAAAAAATCGACTTCAATGTAAAAAAAAAAAAAACTAAAAAGAACAAAACAACCTTAATTTCGGAAGTCTGTGTTAAATAAAGAACAGACAAAACTATTATAGAAACACCGACTTCCGAAGTAAGGTTATTTTGTATTTTAGTTTGTAAAAACGTTTTTTAGGGTTTTGTACTTCAAAAAGAAAAAACTGTATCCTTATAGAAATACCATCCGTTCGTCCATCCATAAGTCTGTGTAGTTACGTGTTTACATATGAAAAAAGAAAGAAATAAAAATACATAACTTTCAAATTGAGTTACCCAGGAACGTGCGATAAATGGTGACACAGACATGAGAGACGAAGCTCAAACGCAGTTGGAAAAAATATGTAATACGTGTGATACACTTAAAAGCACGTGTGTATTACAGTGCCATATTGTGAGATACGTGCCCTACGTGTGAAAATGCCTTTATTAAAAATGTATGAACCTTTTGTAGAGACTCGCAGATTCTATAAGTCTTTGATATATGAATCGTAACAAAATGAAGAATAATTTTTCGATATACACCTATTTTTTAACCGACTTCGAAATGGAGGAGGTTCTATGTTCGGCTGAATGTATTTTTTATTATGTATGTTCACCGATATTTCGGTAAATTGTGAACTGATTTTGAAAATTATTTTTTTGTTTGAATGTTTATGCTTCCAAGTTGGGGGAGGGGATGTATCGAACTGATCTGATGATGAAGCCAGAAGGTAAATTAATGTAATCTAACCGTGTTTGGGATTATTAAATTATGTTATGAGATGCACTCTGGCTATAAGGTATTGAAGTTTTTTAAGGGGTACTTTTTAGTGATGATGGTACCAAAACTCATCATCATCATCATTTCGGAAGTCGGTGTTAAATAACGAAGAGGAAAAACTATTATAAAAAAAGAACACCGACTTCCGAAATAAAATTATTTTGAACTTTTCAGTGCTTTTTAACATTGACGTCGGTTATAGGCAACCTTATTGTGATTTGTGTATTTTCATCAGAGAAGAGTTCACTATGCCGTACACTGGTCCAACTTTTGTTAACCCACCGATAGACGTCCACTGTTGGACATAGGCCTCCCCCACAACAGACTTTTACTGAATAAAAACCCACCCCTGTTCCTTCCTACCTTTCCCACCGGCCGAGCAAATACCGAGCTTCCCTTTCGGATCATCATTATCCGAAAGACGTCCACTGTTAGACATAGGCCTTCTCCAAGCTTCGCCACAATGATGTCCACTGTTGGACAGAGGCCTCCTCAAAGTGTCGCCACAATGACCGGTCACGCATCCATCGGATAACGCCTACATATTTTGATGATATGTGGTGTAGCACCCATCGATGCTCAAATTCACCGCAAAGGTGCTACACCTCCACACCGTCTTGCGATTCACTTTAGCGGCGTAGCACAGTTTGCACCGCTGCTTCCGCTCATTCTTGGTCGGCAAATGCATCTGCGATGGTGTGGCAGGTGGTGCTAAGGCCCGAGGTAAAGGCTGAGGTCTGCACATTTGCAGCAACCCCTGCGCTAACTGCAGTCGGAAGTCCCGATTTCCAAGGCTTTGAGTGCGTTGTGGTTGAACATCACAAAAGCATTGTGTATGGACACGTTTTTGTACCAGATTATGTTTCGTACCCTCTCTATGGGGGGTAGGCATGCAGCATTTGATCTTTATGATCTATGCCGCCCATAGAGAGGTTGTAATCTAGTATAACCTGGAGTTTGTACTTATAGTACCCGTATTTCTCTTTTCCGCCGACTTGTACTTCGTGGAATGTTGAAATCATGGACACAATGCTTTTGTCCATCCACACAACCACACTCAAGTCCTTGGTCGTGCTGAAGGCTACCTCTCCAGGCTTCAAATTTTTTTTGTTCATGGTCTTTAGACCCTCCGCAACAAACGCCCTGCAGATTCGGAGAGTGCCCATCCAATCTGTTTTGTACTTCACTTTGAGGATCCTGGATAACAGGGGTGCGTTATGCGAAGTTATCCATAACGACCGTATGCCCCCTGTTAAATAAGGGTCTCATCAAAGTGAGCACAATTTGAGACGTGGCACCCTCTGGCTCATCCTCATGCTCTTCAACCGGTTCTTGAGCCACCGGTACCTGCGCAACATGCACGTGCCCCTTGCCCGAGTACACCTCCATCCTCCACTAATACCCCGTCCTCGACTCGCACAACTCGTAGCTCTTTATATCTCGAGATTTTTTTGTGGCAATTTTTTGTGCGAATGAGAGTCACTCCTTCCATAAAAGGAGCGACTCGTCAATCGCTACACTTTGTTCTAAGAATTTATTGTTTTTTACCGCTTTTTAATCTCATTTTATTAAGACATTTTTTGTTAAATAAGCAAGGACTTTCAAGGTTTTTTAAAAATGTACCTTTTTTATTCACCCAACTATTGGGGTCAATAGAAACGCGAAATGCGTAAAGGGGATTTTTACGGAATGTTATGATCTCCATTCAATAAATGAAACAAACCAAACAGGGCATTTCTTTGTGAACTTCTATTTTATTAGGGCAATTTTCTTTTTCTTCAATTGGTTTTGGTTTCAAGTTTGTTATTTATATTTTTTCCTTTATTTTTATTGTTTAATCCTGATAGACCATTAATATTTGTATCATTTTTTTTTTATCTTATTTGCTGTATCGTCATTATCACTTTGTGCATAATTTTCTATTTCTTCCGCAGCAACCCTTTTACCTGGAAGTGTATTGAGTTTTCTTTTGGGTTCCTCGATGTTCATAGAACCATATCTCATTTTTTCGAGGCGTGTTACGACGAAATCTTCTGTACCACTTTCATGGTCTTCACCTAAGTCCCCGCCGGGATGTTTGGCTAATATTTCATGTGCATTTAAAGGGTTGAAGAGTTTTGGAAAATAACCTTTTGGGATCGTAATTGTCTCGATTATTTGATTTTTTTTTCCATTTTCATAATAATTGCCACCAGGCATGCTTCATGGAACGAAAAAAAGCAACGTTCAGTGGTTATGTCAGGTGTGTTGATTGGCTGGTAAGAATACAAAATCGATGTTGTTGTGCACTTTACATTTTTTAATGCTCTTTTGATAAATGTGAAGACAGATGGTCTCCAATTATGCACTTTTTGCCTGGTAAATCTTTAAAACAAGGATATTTTTGCACCCAGTATTCAAAAGTTTTTCCATCAAACCATCCAGACATCGATCCGTAATTTCGAGTACCGTCAAAGCCCTGTTGGATCCATGAATCGTATAAATTGGTTGCTTTGCATACTATATACGGTGGTGACATTTTACGATCATAATAAAAACAGAAGCCTTACGCTCTTACCTTTACTTAAAATCAAGACTTTTGGTAGTTAAATTAAACGTGTCCGCGAAAGGTAGACTTTAAAGTAAATTTTGAAGAATTAATATCGGCTTTAACATGAGAAATTATTGTGAACGCAAAGAAATAATGTGATACTTTTTCTATTTACACCCCAATTTCTATACACCCCTCGTTTTATGGTACTCTTTGGATAGACTGATGGTCAAACTTTGTATCGTCTGTCTACTTGTAACCAATGTCAAAGATCTACGAATGACAACCAGTACCAACGCCTTTACGTGCTTTCCGACGAGGTGTCTGTAATGTCCTAGATAAACTTACGTATGAATTGCCATGCGTGACAGGCTTGTGCCTTAAGCCCTATAGCTGGACTATGAAGCGGCCATAATTTAATGGAATTCGATTGAATAGGGTTTTTCTAGCTAAGCTTTTAAACACTATTCTCAATTAAAACGGACAGGCAGTCTTACTTTGAGACTCAAACATACTCTCTCCGGTGTTTAAATTTTTAAAATGGCTTAACAAACATTGATCAAATCAAATACATATATTTAAATTAAGATTAAACAATTATAGGCACTTTTGACTTGTCAAAATGTCCGTCAGTCAAAAAATTAAGTTAAATTGCACGTTCTAAGGTGTACGCTAACGCGATTTTGACTAAAATGTAAAGCATCTAAGTAAGTCTACGCCAATTACAGGTATATGTAACGTCAATTAGTAAAAACGACAATAAGAGTTGTACGATAGCTATGCTTAATCTCAAAGATGATCTGTCATTACAAATGAAATATCGATCCTGCCTCAATATTGCCAATATCCACTACTTGTATAAGACGTATGAATAGCCCATCACAAGTCTCATACAAGTTTCCCAACTCATAATTACTTACCGTTAGTTTTGTGGGAAAATCAGCAGCTGTAACAAACTCATATATTTCTTTCCTACCCAAAATTACAATATGAGTATACTGGGAATCGTCCTAATTTTCCTTGTCCTTTCAAAGATTCGGTGTTCGATTCCTTTGTGTAATTTAGAAGATTCATTTCATTGGAAAAGGTTCGTAGCGTTTCATAAATGTTTTCTGTCTATTTAATTTTGTTTGTGCTCAAAATGTTCGGGTTCTTCATTAAGTCAACTCAGGTCTATTCATCAAACGTGACTGTACTGTACAGTTAATCGACTTTGACGCTTCCTAAGTTTTCGAAGTCATCAAATGTTTTGTTTGTGTTAAATATTTGAAAGGAATTTGTCGATGTTAATTTTTGAGCTTTAGGCAATATAGGAAAATGGATTTGTATTACTCGAAGATTGGTCCTTATTGTACTTATCAATAAGGACCAGTTTTCTTCCTGACTATAAATACATTTACACGCTATGTTATGGCAGGATATGCTGAAACAAATTTACTGTAACAACTTATGTACCATATTCTAGCAAATATATAGATTGATTGTTTTATGTTTACAATGCAGTATATTTCACATTCCTCTGTTTCTAGGTTCTATGTTCGGCTGAATGTATGTTCACCGATATCTCGGTCAATTGTGGACCGATTTTGAAAATTATTTTTTGATTGAAAGGTTATGCTTCCAAGTTAGTCCCATTGAAATATTGTTATGATCTGATCATGAACTTCGAAGATATGAAACAGAACTCCTCATAGAATCACAGTAGAACTGTAGTTACAAGTAAAGTTGCTTTGTTTATACGTTTAGTCGATGACTGACTGTCAGAAAAGGGGGAGAGGGAGAGGGAGGATGTTTCGAACTAATCTGATGATGAAGCCAGAAGGAAAAAAATTAAATTAATGTAATCTGACCGTGTTTGGAATTATATATGAGATTGCGCTATAAGTTATTTAAGTTTGTCTGAGGGGTACTTTTTAGTGGTGGTATCATAACTAAAAAGAGTAAAATAAAAAACTCTTTACAAAAAGAAATATAACAGACTTCAATGTTAAAAAACCAGCCAAGTGCGAGTTGGACTCGCCCATAAAGGGTTCCGTAGCAGTAAGTGATATAATATAAAAGTTCTTGTAGTTCGTTGTAACTTTTATCGATGTTTTAATAATAGTGTATTTATTAGATTTATGACGTATTAAAAAAAAAAAACTACTTACTTACATCTCGTTCAAACCAATTTTCGTTGGCAGTTTGTATGGTAATATACATCATATATAATTTTTTTAGTTTTATCATTCTCTTATTTTAGAAGTTAAAGGCCCCCCCTTTAACACATTTTACCACTTTGGAAGTGTCTCTCGCGCAAACTATTCAGTTTAGAAAAAAATGATATAAGAAACCTCAATATCATTTTTGAAGACCTATCCATAGATGTCCGACACGTATAGGTGCGATGAAAAAAAAAAACTATTATAGAAACACCGACTTCCGAAATTAAAGTTATTTTATACTTTTCAATGTTTTTTAACATTGAAGTCGGTTATATTTTTTTTTTTGTAAAAGTTTTTTTATTATTTTATATTACTTAGCTAGCTGTCAGCATGTATCTTTTAAAAATCAAGATTACAAAATTTACGAACAAATCCGAGAGCCATATCGAACAAAACATTTTCATTTTTTTTTTTTCATCTTATAAATTTAGGGACTTTTGATCACAGTACGACCATGCCAGCCCCGGCGTAACCTAATACAAGTCAAGCTACTTAAGTAAACTTTATCAACTATGAGGGCGTTTCGCCCTTTTGATGTCCTTTTCAATCTTAACGCACACATAAACTTCGTTAATCTGTATCAAATTGTCAAATTATTCTTCAGGTATCTCGTAGATTTTGAGTCGCATACGTAATTTTTTCGAGTGTATGGTCTTGTGAAATTGTGATGTTATTTCCAGTGCCAAACATCCCTGTTTCCTTAACTTTAGTTTTCTTTGTATATTTCAGCTGTAATATTTAATTAAAAAGTGTATCTGAAAATGTTTATTATTCAAGTTTGTTCGCAATTTTCATTGTGTAAGTTAACTTGAGATTGTTTATCAGTTTGCTGTGAAATTAATTGACTCTCAGTGCCGTGTTACGTTGTCTAAGACTTCATTATTTCTTTAATTTGACTGGCTTCAATGAATACAATGAATTATTGTTTACAACTACTGAATTATTTTCTTTTCATATTACTACTTGTATTTTTTATTTTTTTATTTAATGTAATAAATCTGATATAATTTCAGAATCATGTATTTATTTATTTGAGAAAAGAAACAGTGACAGATTACATATAAAGAAAAATCTATACATATAAATAAAATTGGAGTGTATGTTTGTAATATTGAAATAACTGCTTTTTACTACATGCATATGAATCACCTGTGTTTATTCTGAAAGAATTAAGCAACTTCTGGAAGTCCTGACCTTATCAAGAAAATTTTCTTTTAAAGAAAGATATTTCGCATTTCCGTTAAAATAGATTTAAAACGCCAAACACTAGTACAGGAGAATACGGTACATACACCAAAATAACTTTTTAAAATTTTTGTCTGTCTGTCTGTTTGTCCGGGCTAATCTCGGAAATGGCTGGTCCGATTTTGACGGACTTTTTTTGGCAGGTAGCTGATCTAATAAGGAGTAACGTAGGCTACTTATACTTTAGAAAAAATAAATTCAAAATCCTGTAGTTCACCCGAACGAAGTCGCGGGCACAGCTAGTATAAAATATGATTAAATGCGTAATGCGTTTCGCTCCGTCGTTTATCGAATGACTGGAACAATTTTCCTGCTGCGGTCTTCCCGTCTGATTATAATGTAGGTGTCTTCAAAGCTAGAGTAAATCATAGAACCTTTAACCTTTAGAGCCTTTTACTTTTTTTTTTAAATTGGGATAAACTAGTACGGGGATGCATCTCGACATACATTTTCACAGTTTTGTCATACAACCGCTCTTACGCGATTATGACGTTATTACACATTTTTCATCTGATATTTTGGAAACACAGTATCTTGTGGATATTATCTAGGCTTCTATGGAAATTAATTTATAAATTTGTATAAAACTAATCCAGTTAAGACCTCTCTCTCGAAATTCATAATTTACTTAAAAATTTAAAAAGTCAAAAAAGTACAACATGCAAGCCTAGCAAATTTTATCAAGAATCTATATAATGACAATGTTTTTCAAAAACACGTATTTCCTGAAACAAGTTTTTTTTTAAACATTCGAGTAAATCGCGGAATTACTGAATTCCAACAGAGTTTTCAGGTATTATTTCGCGTTGCCTTTTCGTCAAACAGCACGCTGGATTGCGTTAGATGAAGTAACAAGCTTTTAAACCATGCTCGATGTTGACGATAGGCGAGCAGAAGAGCAGCCTATTAATAAACTAGTAGGGCCTCACCATCAACAATTTTATCATTGCAGGTGGGATCGCAGTCGAGCACTAGTTTATATCAATAATAATAATAATAATATTCCACAACTATCACACAACGCCGTCTAGTCTCAAGCTAAGCAGAGCTTGTGTTATGAGTACTAGACAACTGATAAACTTACTTATATATTTCTAAATATATACATATTATAGATAAATTACACCCAGACACAGAACAAATGATCGTGCTCATCACACAAACATTTGTCCTGGGTGGAAATCGAACCCACGACCTCCGGCATAGCAGTCAGGGTTACTAACCACTAGACCAACAGGCCAGTCAATTAACCATCAACATTTTCCACAAAACACTAAAAAGTTTATTACAAAGCATGCGATTTCAAAATAAAACTACACTACAACAGTTCAACCTATTTTTAAGCTGTTTCTATGGACGCCAACTAATAAGCAAAACAAAAAGAAGTTAAAAAAAAAGTTTTCATTTAATTTTTTTAGTATTTGTTTTGACTGACCTGTTGTTCTAATGGTTGGTGGCCCTGACTACTATGCCGGAGGTCGTGGGTTCGATTCCCACCAAAAACAAATGTTTGTGTGATGAGCTAGTACTAAGTGCCAAACAGTTTTAAGCACTTAGTACTATGTTACTGAGTAAACATATAATTAAATCATGATCGAACGTAGCATGAAATATTTCAAAATTCTAATCGAGGAATTGAAAGCACAATGAAATCGTTTCACAATTACGAAAACTTGACAAAGAAATAATGAAAGAGGTACTCCTGCACACGGCTCGTATAGTTAGGAGGTTCCTTTCTCTGGAGCCCTGACCGCCGCGCCGGTAGCTTGGACCATTTTCCCGATACGGTGGGATACAGTTTATTATATTTTTAAATGTTTTTTCTATTGTTTTTCAAGGAACATTTAAAAATATATTGTAAATTGTATAAAAAATGAATAAAGGAAACAATAATATTAAAATTTATTTAATAATTTAATTAAAATAATTTATTCATGCAAAAAATATCTTAGCTTTACAATACAAGCATTTTGAGATACAGTTTAGTAATAATATTCAATACAATGAACATCTGTGTCTGAACTAGATAAATAAATATCTGTCTCAAACAACAGCGCTCTTTCCTTGTATGTGATACATTTAATTGTTAACAGGACAGACGCTATACAATTCAAATTTTATAGTTGTAAAGTGTAGACAAGTAAAGCCAAAGTGAATTAAAGTTGTAGACAGGCATAATTGAATAGTATGAAAAAAGAATTGAAGTCTTAGACAGGCACAATTGAATAGTATGAAAAAAGAATTGAAGTTGTAGACAGATTAACCTTTCAATCGTGTCAATTAGAGACACAACAGAAAAACAATGACAGCGAAAACACTTGGGGGTTTAAACGTCGGATATCAGTCAGTTTTTTTCTCGACAATAAACTCGTTAACTTTAAAACCCCACAGAAGTTTCCACGTTAAACTCTATAAGCCCAAGGATACATTTTCGGCACTCCTTGTATCGATTAAAACATTATCTACAAAGTCAACAAACTAATGCGTGGAATATAGTAAACAATATTTTTTTCAATACACTTGCTCAGAAAGTGACTTAGGTATATAATGGTCCTTGTTACCAAACTGTGACGTTTTTATACCATTACGCACTAGTGCTATAATGTAGTTAAAACCTTATTGTACAACCGCTCCCCCGCCATAATTTTAATACATTTCCGTATCAGTATGGGCGCAGGTCGTCCCCCACGAGTCGCCGGTCAACTCCCGTTTATTTATTTCAGTGAGTGTATTGAAAGGTAAATAAAAAAAATAAAAATATAGTCGCGCGTTTTCATTTATAACAGATTTTTACCGCCACAAAAGTTTACTAGTTTTTCAGTTATTTACTTCACGTCGTGTGTAATTAATGATTACCGTTCTCGGCCTCGGTGGTAATCACTAACATTACACACTTATGACACAATGTACTACTGTACCATCATCTATCTCCCTAGCCTTTTTCACAACTAGCTTGGGGTCGACTTCCAATCTACCTGGATGTGATTGAATACCTGTTTTCACATGGAGCAACTGCTTAATAGACCTTCACTACCCAGTTACTTTACATCACGATTCTTCTTGTACGGACTGATGGTGACATTCTGTTGTCTGATTACCTGTAACGACAGTCAAAGATCTGTGAATGACAACTTACCGATAGCTTTACGAGCTTTCTGACGTACAGGGTGCCAATAATATCATTTCACATTTTTAGGCCCATTCTGTACAATAGATTAAATAGAAAATTAGGTTTGTATAAATTAAATTATTATCTATAGCTGTTAAATGATTACTGTGCAATACGTACTCAGCATCTCTTACAGAGAGACAGAAGATCTCCTTATGGTAAATAAAATATGTTTTGCTCTTAAATAAATTAAATGTATGTCATTTAGTTTATTGAATTTAAAAATTGTTAATTTATTACATAAGGGTCTTTGTACTTTTTAGCCTGAAATACAGGTCCAACCTGGTTCAAGCAACAAATGCAATGTCTATGTAATTTAAATGTGCCACTTTTATTAAATAAACGATATTCTATTCTATTCTAATATCCTAGATAAACGTATCATCGCGGCATGATCACATAAAAAAAATTTCGCTGGAGTCCTGCGGCGCGAAACCCTTTATTTATTTATTTTATAACAGTTGAAGTTTTCGTGTCGAGTGCAAGAACAAATGAACTTAACGGTGGTCAGGCGGAAGTATCTTTGATAGTACATTGAACAAGAATTGAAAAATTTAAATTGGTACTTGCCCGGTTACGTGCTTTAAAAATTACCTTCCGAAGTTATAATTTAGATGTCGTGAAACTTGCAAGGATTTTCCACATATCAGCAGTCTAGGATTTGGCCGGGCGGTGATAAATACATGTGTATGTTTTGCGGTAACAAGAGTTATCTCTGCCTGATGTTTTCGCTGATTTCAGTCCAGTACCGCTTGTGCACTCGATGTAGGAGGTCGCGTCGCGCTCGTGTTATTTCGTAAAACATCGCGAAAACTTCAAATGTTCTAGGTTCTTTGTTTCTTTGAATGACTTAAAGTGTTTTGTTCTGTGAATTTGTGTACAAAGTGAGTGTGTGCCGTCAAAAGTGGATTATTGTTTCGATAAATGTAAGTAAATATGCTTGTTTTGATTCTATCTCTACATATGTAATTGTTTTTATATAATTTTGAATGTTTACGTTCTATTAGTGTAAGGCCCTACAAATTAGGACAGAATTATTTAAAAAAAAAAACAACAAAAATTTAAGCATACGGAGATACTTTTGAAATAATAGCAGAACTCATTCTGATCTTACTAGTCAGACATGGTTTTTAGAAATTTCTAGTATTTTCTTTAAATGTTGGTGTTATCCCTATAGAAATATTCGTACGACAAAGCATAAAGCTGTCTGCAAAAAAACTTTGACTTGATAGTAAAGGAAGAAGATTTTCGTTTATGTTCACATTTTCATGTACGCAATGGTTAAGCTCTGCGGTTTATGATCCTCCGTAATACTTAGTATAAGTTGTAAAACGAAACGAGGAAAAATGCACCTGCTTTAGGTTTGAGAAAATTATTAAGTTAACATAAAGAAAAGCATAAAATATATCCACGTCTTAAAGAAAATATAATTGGTAGAGAGCAAAGAAAATTAATTGCTCGCAGAACAGATGGTCAATGAGGCTGAAAGATTTTGAAGAGGTGACTGTGTATTAGCAGACGCAGCATTGGCAGGTCTTCTACAAGGTGTACCGGTGACCTGGTGAGGATAGCGGAATTTTGATGAATTTGAAATGCATATGACCGGTCGTTGTGATGATTCAATACTTGGAAAGGCCTATGTCCAACTGTGGACTTTCCTCGACTGAAATGATGATGATGATGATAATAGCGACATCCAGTAATGGACTTCTTACGATTGAAATGGTGATGATGATAAAAAAAATTTCATAGTAAGTGAAGAACGCGGAATAACGATGATACGGCTGTAATATTTTTACATTTTAATGGTGAGATAAATCTATATCTGAAAACCTATCAACCAATTCAATGAACCTAGTCCATAATCCATGAAACAAATTTCTAAAAATAAATACCAGTGCAAGAATACTGGTAGGTACTAATTAACAAATCAGCATGAAATGAATTACTAAGAATATTGATTTATAGCCGTTTGCAATCAGTAGTTTTTATCTTGAGAATGCCAAAGCGTCAGGTAATAATAAATCAGGGATAATGGACGATAAAACTGATATTGCAGGACTGTTTTAAGATACTCTACTTAAATGTATTATAAGCCGTCTGGTCTTAAGCTAAGAATAAAACAATTGTATCTTTGGAACAGAGTGTCGTAAGGTACTGAAACGATATTATCAATTGAATGAGTAACATTATCTTTGTGTTCAATGATAGCATTATCGTCATCAACATTATTTATCAGTTTTTAGACGTCCACTGTAGAACGTAGGTCACCTCAAAGATCGTGTTTTGTCGAACTTAGTCGGCTGCTTTTTATTGTGATCGATTAGATTTTATTTTGTGAATGGTTCCTATCTTGTGAACCGGGGCGATTTGCCTGCTGCAGTCTTCCCCCATCCGATTATAATTTGTTTTAGGTGTCTTGGAGGCTTGAGTGAATAAGCTCTTAATAATTTTATGCGCCCCCCCATCAACGATCGCATCACTGCTTACCATCTGGTGAGATCGCAGTCAAGCTCTATTTTCTATCAATTAAAAAAAATCCGGGGAACACTGGTGTCTGTCACTGTTCGTAAGAGCTAAAAATATGGCAGGCTTTTAACTTTAAAGAATTAAAAAAAATTAGAAGCGGGTAAGTTCGCATCAAATTTTAAGTTTGTAACAGGCGGGTTTTTTTATGACAATGCTTGTGTTTTTTAAATAGTTTCTTTTATATTAACACTCCTAAAAAAAATAAACCAAAATGGACCTGGGTAAAATATCTTTAACTACCTACTCAACGTCTTTGCGTCGATCATGTTGGCTATTATCAACGACCATCTATACTACGGTTGTTTCAGAAGGCTATATTGGGGTCAGCTCTTTGGCGAGTCTGGTCTCAAACCTAACTTCTGACTACCCACTACGAGTATCTGTTTCTCCTTGGGTCTGATACATTTGACGAAAATTGAATCAGACAGGCGAGATTCGATCTTACTTAATTGCTTCGTCTTGAGCTGGATCGATTTTATTCGGACTACCATATTATATAGGTATGTAATACGAGTGCGTAGTACATACCTATAGTATAGTGTAATAGTATAGTGTACGGCATGCGTAATCTAGTGAGATTACTTATACCGTACACTCAGCTCGCCTCAGGTGAACTACATTCCACACATCTGCCCTCATAGCCAAGTTATAACCGTTTCGCTTGCGCCGATCGCTTCGCGTTGACCTTGTCGCTAATTCTTTTGTTCTGACCACGTGACTGAGCGTTAAGACGTCATTCCCGTACATTTGAAGCTTTCTACTAGCGTTAACTATTGCAAATTTGCAACTTGGCTAGGGGTACTGACATAGTGCAGGCGTATGGCGATGCGCCACCGGTGCATGGTAGTGCGCGTACATCTATGGAGAGGAATTCTCTGTCGCAGTCCGTGTTTTCTGATGGCTACAACCTGAGAATCTTTAAGACAAGAGTGAATAGGTTATTTCTAGGTAAGCGCGCTCCATCGTCGACCGCATCGTCGCTTTCCATCAGGTGAGATAACGGTCAAGCGAGAACCTATCAACAATAAAAATAAAGTTTTGACGTTCATGCAGTGGGAGCAGTGTTTATAAATTCGTATCAAAATGACCGTAAGCTATAAAATTCGCCTGGACCACCAATATATAATTTCACTTAAATTTCCAGGCGGATTTTATAGCTTTTAATATCGTAATAATAAAACGGAAAAGATAAAATTTTAACACCTCCATTTTCACACAGAAACATGTAGATGTTCCATTGTTCCCCTTACGTAAGTTGGGGTAGTAGTTGTAGTTTTTTTTTTATTTACAGACTTCGCATGTTTTATAACCAGCTCAATATTTTTGATTATTTGATTTAATTTTCTTACTTTTCTTGTATAAATTAGTAGCTTTTGCCCGCGGTTTCGTCCGCCTACATAAACTCACTCAGGAATAAAGCAGCTTTCTATTGGTGAAACAATTTTAGCGATCGAACCAGCCTCCCTAGCCAAGTTACAAACGTTTCGCTTGCGTCGAACGCTTCGAGTTGACCTTGCCGCCAATTCTTTTGTTCTGACCACGTGACTGAGCGTTGAGGCGACGTCATTTCCGTACATTTGAAGCTTTCTACAAGCGTTAACTATTGCAGATTAGAAACTTGGCTAGGGGTACAGTACTTTCAGAGGTCTTACAAAAAAAAAACCTTTACCTCTTTATTGTATTATATGTATAATATAGAGTAGATATCAATAAATTTTCATCAACCTTTCGAATACCGTAGAGACACCGCTTAGGGTTTAACGAATAAAATTAATACCCGATAAAACTCATCAAGAAAGATCAGCGAAGAGAATTTCCACTAACGAAGACAATTATTCCACTGTGTAATAGAGTATTATTGCAATAAAATATTTTAAGCAAAAGCTGTGTCTCTTCTGCGGTATAAAAATCTATATGGATGACATGTCATTTGTATTTACGCGTTTCGTCCTACATAGTGTTGAACGAAACGCGTAAGAGACATGAAATTCATGGCGCTTATAACTTTTTGGTCAAAAAAAAAAGTATCCTCGATAAGCTATCTAGTGCTGTAGGTTTTTAGTTTTGCGTTTTAGCGCTGCGGCGAACTTTAGTTCAAACTTTTCAGTATTTTGACAAAAATAATTCACGAATGTGCTTGTTTCTCGCTAAAATGTAAGTCGATGGTTTTCAACGACTTTTGTAGATTAGATTATTTTGATTCATCTATCTTTACACACCGTTAAATTTTAATCTTTTTAATCCCGTGGAGGCTCGATCCGGTACATGAAACACTATCGATTTGTAAAGATAAAATTAAAAAATAAAGTACCTTTTTTCAAAACTCGTATTAATTTACGCATGTACGAAATTAATTTCTTTAAGAAAACGTCAGCTGAGCCAGTCCAATGACCCGTATGTAGTTGTCGGCGTTGCGTACAAACTCTCTTTTCGAATGCAGGGTGATTTTGTGGTGTGACTGGTTTGGACAGAGACAAGAGAGCGGCCAGCCTCAGCGCCAGTATGGCCTGGTTAGTCGACTCAGGGTCTCGAGCAGGGGCCTCCCCGTGTTTAGCTGCCCAATGACCATCAAAACATGTTACTGGCATAGGAGACAAGAACGACAGTACTACAGAAAACAGTAGGTCATCGGTGTAAGTGGTATTTCCATCTATGATTTTACCTCCAGCTAAATGGGTGGCCCTCCAATTGGTGATGTACTTATAGGTTTTGATGGATCCTATCGCCAGAATCTCTGTCTGGGCCGGAATTATGTAAACCATGTTTACTGGGATTCGTGGATGGGTCTTGGTGATTTTTGCTCTCCTAACTTCGTCAAAAGCGAGTAGTGGGTCGCGAAGAAGAAGATAGTGTGAAGAGATGAGTAAAAGTCCTAAAGGACACTAGAAAAAGAAGAAAGTTAATTCTACATAGTCACAGGTTCACATTCACACAAGAGTTCCACTAAGAAGAGATAGGAAGAATACGAAGGATGGAGGCGAACAAAAAAAAATGTACTATAAATTTTTGCGCGAAAATTCACAGAAAAGATATGCGTTAGTGTTTTTATGTACGCGGGTTCGATCCCGCTCTACCCTACTATAACCTTACTCTATCTTACTCTACCCTACTCCACATTACTGTACCCTACACTACCTTACTCTACCCTACACTACCCTAATTTTCATTTTTTATAAGAATCTTTTCCTCACAACAAAAAAAGTATTTGCGAAATCGGTTCAACTGTTCTCAAGAATTGTGCTTAGACGGTGCACTAGCTTCTGAAGTTTTTAAGTGCCCATGTAGGCCTATGTGAAATAAAATACTTTGAATTTGAATACATTCAGCGATTCATTTTTATATTGTAGATAATTAATTAATTTTCTTTTTAACAAATTGAAGCTTGTGTAAAAGAAGTTTTTATAATAAAGATGAATAAGTTTGTATACTTAGAATAAGTCACTGTAATTGTAATTGCTACAACTTCTGACAAGATACTATCAAGTAAATCAAGGCTCTAAGCAAAGCGAGAGTTAACGTGCCAGTTCCTATTTATAACGTCGTGTTAGCTTTTCTCGTTATATTAAAATGAAACCCTTCTTGGTAGTAAATTGCGCTCTTACTTACCCTGGAAGAAATTTCACTGCTTATAACACACGTTTAATAGTTTTTTTTTTCAATCTACAATTAATAAAGAGATAAAGTTTGTCTTTTTGTATTTCCGTTTTTTTTTGTTTGGAGGAGGTAATCTCTGAAAGAACTGGTCCGATTGCTAAAATTTTTTCATCGATAGAAAGATGCTTTATTCCTGAGTGACAAAGGCTATACTTTATATACACGGGTAAAATCGCGGGCAAAAGCTACATTTTTATATGTATATATAAATTAAAAATGACCGACATATCAATGCACTGCCGAAACTCTTGGGTCTAGGAACGTGAAATTTTGGACAAAGTTTCCATTTATGACATTTATGACGCAGCAGGCAAATTGTTCCAGTCCTTATTTGTACGCGGTATACACAATGAGGCAAAATAGCCCGAATAGTAGAGGTTGCAACAACGTAAGGGTAGATAGGTACTCGTCGTACGTCGGTTTGGCCGATAGTAGAAAGGAGATGGCGCAATCAAGTCATGCAATTCCAAGTAAATATACATTTTATGAACACGAGTGGCAGAAGCGATTATACAGGGTGACTGGTAATTAGTGTATGGCCGAAATCGCGAAAAAAAAAAAATCAGTGGTTCAGTACATTTATGTTTGCCTAATGTACTGAACAGCTGATATTTTTTTTCGCGATTTCAGCTTTGCTCCCATAATAAAAGTCGTTAGTTTTCAATTAGTGTATTAATTGCCACTCACCCTATATAAATGGATATCTGAAAATGGAATTGGTATCTGCGGTTTGTATTATAATCATATGTATACATAATCGTATAAAAACGCAAGATTTTTTTTTTGTTAATATTGTTTAAAACAGTCTTTATTTTACGGTTGTCATTCGTAGTTCTTTGACAGTCTTTAGAGGTAATCAGACAGCTGAAAGTCTGACCGTCAGTCAGTACAAGGAGTATCATAACGCCCAGTAACTGGATTTTGCCAGGTCTAATAGACCCCCAAGTTAGTAAGAAAAAGACTCTAAGAAATGACGAAAATAGTCTTTGTTATGACTTGAAATGCAAATGATTACAAATGGCCCGGAGCTTAAATAGTATGTCCAAGTATTATAATTTCAAAAGGACCGCAGCATAAATGATGCGGTTTCCAATAATAAGCCTAGATCTTATTACACAATTCATTTAATTGTACTTAAACGATGATTAGATAGTCATGAGTTATTAGATATAATATGTACAAGATCAGTCTTTCTTTCTGGCTGGTGCTGAAAATCAGCGCTGTGGCTCTGTTTTTCATGAGCCCCAGCATTTTGCTGAGCGCTGGCCGTTTTGCGCGGATGTGACGCATATCTTATTTACGTGCTACTTTTAGTCGATATTGTTATTTTTTTTTTAAGGTATGCGCCATGTTTAACGTAAATAAACACTTTTTCTTTCACCACCCGCCCGATAATGTCATTTTATACGTCATACAAACCTCACTTAGAGCAAGTCATTCTATCACAAGGGAGATAATGCAGTATGGCCGATCCCTAGGGAATAATGAGATTTAAATTTGGAACACCAAAAATCGTCAACATTGTGAATTAAAATGTACGTGCATCGAACAAGTTGACTCGAAATGCCAACTGGCCAGTAACAAAAATAAAGAAAATAGAATAAAAAGTGCTTCTTGACGGGAGCATTATAGAAAATTGAAACTATAGAATCTTGGAGTAGTGAATTTTGTTTGTTTGATAAACTTGAAAATATAATACTTGTATTTCTCTAATATGTAATTTGGTCGACCAAATTTTTTTTAATTATCTCACAAATAGTGTAAAAAGTAGAGTATGCAACACGGGGATAAAGCTGTCTTTGTCTTAGGCGGCTTGAATGAAGGCTCACTTCACTCAGGTTTCTTTACTAACTTCCTCGCAATGCTCGGGAGTTAATTTTATACATCCCTCACTATCGTTCGGGATTAAAATCAGCAACCTTCGTTTCGTTCGGAATTCAACATGCCGCCCGCGACTTAAAGACACTGCTTTACACTGCTAGTCACATAAACTACTATTAATTTATTGAATTTTATTTTATAAACTTTAAAAATTGTTATTTATTGAATATTGGGATTTAATTTTTTTTAATGCATGCATGATGATCTTAATTTGTTTGTAATTTATTTATTTTATATTTTAAGCCATATTTTTTTTATATTATAAAGATTTGAGATTTAAAAGATAACTTATTTTTTTTTAATATGGATGGTTTCTAATAGGGGCTTTTACCAGATTAAAAAAAATAATTATAGTCGTTGCGAAATATTTCAGACAACTTAGGCAGCACAGCGTTCTCATTTGTGACAACATACAGCGTGATGCGTGGCAGTGTGATAATCGCCTTAGTGTTGAATAGCCTATTTATCGAAGCTCACAAGAGCGGAGCAGTAACCAAAGACGCGGGTGAAACCGACGTGATAAGCTGACTACGCGGATTGTCGAAAACCTAGCGGTACATACTTTGCAAATCGTCGCTGAATAAGTTGGAATTCTGGATTCTGCCACGGAGCGGGTTTTGGATAACAAAGCTATCTATTACATATTTTATATATTCAATTGCGTATTTTGTTATGATTTTTGTCTTACACCTTATTAAAGCTTAACATAAAATATTAAATAGTTTACAAAAAATGATTTGTTTAACGTAAGTAACCAGTTATGTATTCCGTTTCTCTAAACTTTAAATTGTGCCAGATATGGTTGGAACGAGAGGGGAGTGTCAGACTTTTCAGTAAAAGTCAGACTTCTCAGTAAAAGTCAGACTTCTCAGTAAAAGTCTGACATTCCCACAAGCCCCAGGTGAGAGAAGCTGGTGGTGAGGTGTCCGTGCTGTGTTTCTTCAATTACCCTGTTCTTTCCACGCACATATAAAAGGTAACTCTTTCGAAAAATTTCGCAACCCTGCTAATGAATTAAGAAGTTAATTTTCGTAAATCGCCTTTGAATGTCTTATGTTACACAGTTCAACATAAGCAATTGTCTTTCTATTGTGTCTCTAATTACGGCATTCAAAGAGTTAAGAGGACCCTTCCCTATCCATCTGTCGTTATTGTGAGCATGGTTTCAATCTTTGACAAAGATGCAACGTGAAAAAGAGAGATGAACGCCTGAAGATACCCGCCGCTTGTTCGAATATTTCAATAAATTTGTCCAGGAAATACGTGTTTATACACCATAAAAGTTTTTGGAAAAAAATTTCTTCAATCAGTATCTTGATTAATTATGCAAGGTTTTTACAAATTTACTTTAATTTATGACTTCATTATGACGGGCCAAAATAGCGAAACAAATGTAAAGGTCTTCTTACTCGTACTAATCTAAGTACGAGTAATCACAAGATATCTGTGTTTCCAAAATATCTAGAGAAAGATCTGTGAATAACGTCATAATCATGTAAGGACGATGTTATGGAAATGTAATCTCGAATTGCACGCTCTTAACATGAAGAATTTTGGAATTATATCTTTGTGTTCTATTATTTCTAATAAATCAATTCTTTCTAATAATAAATCATTCCTTGAGAGCAGTGGTGGCCGAGTGGTAATGTCTCCGACTTACAAGTGGTAGGTCACAAGTTCAAACCCAGCCAGGCGTATTACTTTGTGTAATTTATTCCATTACTGCTCTCAAAACGGTGAAGGAAAACATCGTGAGGAAACCGGCATGTCCTAGAACCAAAAATTCGAAGACATGTGATATTCACCAACCCGCACTGGGCCCCTGTGGTAGATTATGGCCCATTCCCCTCTCCTAGAGAGGAGGCCTGAGTCCCAGCAGTGGGAACATTAAAAAAAAGGCTGATGATGATGTTCTATTATTTCTAATAAATCAATTCTATTATTATTTTTTATAATCTTGATGTGCAAAAAAGTAAAATTTCTCTTAAATCCATATTGTTTATATTCAGAACATTCATGTTATTTAATGCCTAAATTCAAGCACACCAGAACCAAGTCTTTGGAGAATGCAATTACCGAATTGAGTTTCCAAACCGAGCCTCATATGTACCGCAAATTAGGCCGTAATTAAATTACTCGTACGTAACCGACGTAAGCTTTTTATTTACGCGGGAAATTATCTAATGATTTCTCCCGTTTTGGTAGAACGAGAGGGAGAGGGAGTTTCAGACTTTTATTAGCTAAACCCCACAGTGTTCCTACAGAGAGTAACTCCTGCGAATCATTTGTGGGCCTGGTAGACATATTCATTCATCCCGATGAATCAGGGCAGGAGTTCAGGACCCCGGTCTTGGAACGCAAGACAAAGGAGGAGCACAGGAGAAGGTTTTAGTCAGTAAAAGTTTGACACGACGCCCTCCCACTCAACCCTAAAGCGGGAAATGTCATTGGTTGATTTCCCACATAAAAAAAAGCCCTGGTTGACATCGGCCCTAACAGACGCCGTTAATCTTGCTGACATTTCTTTGAAGCGCGCATAGAACATAACGCGCCGTCCACTTGGATTTGGCTATCAGCGGACGGTCGGAAGGCGAGCTACTCATTGCTCGGCGTCCACAAGCCAGCGCCTGCGGAGGTTGGATATCGTTTCTGCGACTACAGATTTAAGCTGGCATGCTTCTTTTGCATTGACCTTCTATTTTTATAATACCCACTCGTATTTTCTTTTATGTTCAACTAGCTGTGCCCGCGACTTCGTACGCATGGATCTCCTTTTACAACAATGTTTTTCTTTAAGCTATAGACTATTAAACTACAATTTAATAGATTGATATGCCGCGCGCCTCAAGGAGTTGTCAGCAACAGCAGGGACCCAGCCGGGTCGAAGCCTACTGGGGCCAGGGTTATCCGAAAGGGCGCACGAGCCCCGGTATGAAGGCTAGAAGGAACGGGGTGGGTCTTTTAGTCAGTAAGAGTCTGACACTATCTCCCGCTCCGCCCAAGGGCGGGGGATGTCAATGCATGATTTTTCCCACCATAAAAAAAAAAAACGCTGCCTTTTAAAAATCCATTTAAGACAGTATTTTTTTTTTGCATCGTTTCTAACATAATGTTATTTAATATAAATTTGAACTAACATAGAATTAAGTGAAGTTAAAAAAAAATACATAATTTTCAGCGTAAAGTATATTCAAAGTGGACCCTTCCGGTACGTTTACATTAAGATTTCTAGAACTAATAACCCGGGAAAAAGCGACGGACAATTGCCCGTGTGAAAAACAACTGAGACTAAGATCTTCTCCAGCAACGCGGAAAGTCTGACCCTGAGCTTTATTAATTGTCATTGCATAACATTCCTATACTGGGAATTGCGTTCTTTTAAATTTGAAATGGAAAATTATTTGGTATAATGGAAATTATGGGAATAAAAACAATTTCGCCGGCAGCGCACCCTGTTTGAATTTGAGCCTTTATGACCCGGGAAAGAGCGACGGACAACTGCCCATGTGAAAAACAACTGAGACTAAGATCTACTCCAGCAACGCGGAAAGTCTGACCCTGAGCTTTATTAATTGTCATTACATAACATACCGATACTGGGAATTGCGTTCTTTTAAACTGAAATGGAAAATTATTTGGTATAATGGGAATTATGGGAATAAAAATAATTTCGCCAGCACCGCAACCTGTTAGAATTTGAGCCTCTATGACCCGGGAAAGAGCGACGGACAACTGCCCATGTGAAAAACAACTGAGACTAAGATCTACTCCAGCAACGCAGAAAGTCTGACCCTGAGCTTTATTAATTGTCATTACATAACATACCGATACTGGGAATTGCGTTCTTTTAAACTGAAATGGAAAATTATTTGGTATAATGGGAATTATGGGAATAAAAAAAATTTGAGCCATTATGACCCGGGAAAGAGCGACGGACAACTGCCCATGTGAAAAACAACTGAGACTAAGATCTACAATTTCGCCGGCACCGCAACCTGTTAGAATTTGAGCCTCTATTACATTTTGTTGTAATTGTATGACGTTTAGTCGGGTTCCGTTGAATAGTTGTGGCGTGGTCTTAAATTTCGGAGTAGAATAATCGGAATACCTCTTTTTAAATTGATTTTATGAGATGAAAATCCGGGCATATTTAAAGAATTTAAAAATTCTATCGGATAGTTCGTGGCTTCTTGTTGATCAACCATTCTGTTTATAGAATAGTATATCTTAGTCTCGCCTTGTTTTGAAAATATATTGCTATTTATATCAAATGCTTGGTCATTGCGAGGGCTTAAAATGGATCTTTCGCAAAACCAATTATTCTCCCTTTCAAATAGTTCTGAAAGGTCGCCGTAAACAGATGATATAAGATCTTGCTGTGATTGCACTCTGCAACATAAGACAGGTGATGAATTAACTTTTTCTCCGTGTTGTTGCGGATGGCCTTCTCTAATTTTCAGTAAAGTATCCGAAAACTGATTATCATCCGGGAGATATTAAAGTGTTCTTTTTTTAATATGGGAGTTTTTTTTTTATGGTGGGAAAAATCATCCAATGACATCTCCCGCTCTTGGGCGGAGCGGGAGATAGTGTCAGACTCTTACTGACTAAAAGACTTACCCCGTTCTTTCTAGCCTTCATACCGGGGCTCGGCGCCCTTTCGGATAACCCTGGCCCCAATAGGATAGGTAGCCATATGGGAGTTTGATAAAGATATATCTTTAAGAAATACACTTTGAAGAAATGCCTAACGATTTAAACACTTTATTGTGGCTAATTTATAAAAGATAGATTGAGGACATTTTTGTAGATCTATTGGAGACCATCATCTTTGTAATACATGCTTTTGGTGTATGATCAACGTATGCAAGGATAAGAGCTCGAAAGCGCATTTTCATCCGACTTGCTTCAAATTTATCGTCACTTATCAGTTCCTATGTATCTTAGCGTTATGTTATATAGCCTCTAACCTGCCCAGGAGTATGGACATACAAAAAATTTACTGATTGCATTTTTGGCATCAGCATCGATCACCAGTCATCCTCTAATATTAATTTTGAATATATATTCAATGTACAGAATTGACCTCTCTCTTTTTTATTATTATAAGTAAGTATAGATGTGTAAAACTGACGGGTGTACCTACAGTGATAAAAGTTATCAGCGATTTTCTGATATAATTACTGTAAACTACTTAAAAAATCTTACTCAACAACATCGCAAATCTTTTTTTACGAGTAAAAGTGCGAAAAAGGCGATATCTCTAGAAATAAAATTGCTATATTGAAATGATCAGAAAAACGCAAAATTGTAGATACCTTTTTCGCTTTGCACATGTTGAAATATCAATTCAACTCTGTTTCAAAACCCCAAAAACCAGATTTTAGTCGCAATTTGGAAGCAACCACACTATTGCCAGTATTGATAGAAATCACGTTCCGATGCACTCGCCAAACTACGAGCCCGCGTCAAAGGATCCGTTGAAATGTTCTATTTCCATATCGCACTCAAACGCTGGAGTCGCCAAAACCCACGCATCTTTAATGAAACCGTTAGTTCGTGGATGTAACAAGACAAACCTCGTTTTTAGGGTTCCGTACCTCAATAGGAAAAATGAAAAAAAGTAACCCTTATACGATCACTTTGTTGTCTGTCCGTCAAGATCCTTCATTTTGGGAACGCGTGGAGGTATCGTGTTGAAATTAAAACCATATACTCAAGTCTGCGGACCCTTGAAGCACAGTTTCAAATTGGTAGTTTCTTGTGGAGCAGAAGCAGCAAGAAATTCATGGTTACTTTAAAAAAAAAAAATGATTTTACAATATTAATAAATATTATGTAAGCAGTGTAGTTACTAGTCAATATTGTACACAAAAGCACAATAAAAATATTCATAATGAAAAAAAAGTAAGACGTAATAGGAAGTATAGATTTTTTATGGTGGGAAAATTCATCTAATGACAACCCCCGATCTTGGGCGGAGCGGGAGATAGTGTCAGACTCTTACTGACTAAAAGCCCACCCGTTCCTTCGTTGCCTTCGTACCGGGGCTTGAGCTATCTTTCGAATTAACCCTGGCCCCATTAGGCTTCGACCCGGACTGTTACCGAACGGTCGGACAACGAGCTACCCATTGCTCGCCGTACTCAAGCCTGCGCCTACAGTGACCGAAAATCCGGATCGGAATCCCGGCGGCGACTGCGGCGAGGTGAGCGCCGCAGTTGCCTGATGCGGAGGGCCTTCTCCTTCGCTAGCATTACTGCTTCGCAGAAGTCGGCAGCCGCCTGCCACTCCTCCTCGCTCCGGATCATGGCCTGTACCAAGGCCCGGCGCGAAAGATCGCCGCCGAGGAAGTATAGATTACGTCCTATTACGATTTCCTTTTTTTTTAATATTTTAAGAATTCGTGGAGTCTACAGTGTTCTCACATTCACATTATAAAACGGACGTCTTTCGGCTGAAATAATGATCTATGTCATTCATCTCTAAATCATTACCCGTCCTTTTTCTCTCTCGGGTAAAAAGTAGCAAGTCTACCAATACCCTGTGTCACGTTTAGGTCAAGGCTGAGGAAAGCTTATGGGTGATTGTTTGCCGTCACGCTACAGCTGTTTTTAAATTGTCTGGAAAATTGTCTATAATGGTTTACACAACGGCATGGGAACGGCTTCATAGCTCTTTGAAAGTTTTTGAGTAGTTTTGATACTTGTTGCTTTGAGTTTTGTGTAATTGTTGTTGTTTATTTAATAAACTGTTGTTTTGTTGAGATAAAAATCTATTTCCAATGTTGTCTGTATCTCAAGAACTTTTTGGTTCGAATTTAAAAACAAGTTTTTAATGAATATATTTTTTTCATAGCAAGCTTTTACAGCGGTAAAATACCTATATAATGATTACTCATCAAAACGAATCTGAAAACGAGCCCAAACTCGATGAGGTTGTGTCGTTTAAACACTGAGCTCCTAAGGCGCCACCTTCTGGTTCCATCATCAAATCAGTTCCATGTCATAATAATTTTGCATTGTCATCTGATTTATACGTGCATGCAAAATTTCAGCTCAATCGGTAACCGAGAAGTGCAAGCAAGAGAATGAGAGATGCTACGGGTAGTGCTTTGAACCGTCGCTTCACGTTACCACTTACTTAACTTAGCGATCTCGACTTAAATCTAAACTTAACCCACCAAATTTAAGGTGTGTTCACATATACAATAAGTAACGCCACAGTGTCATAATTGTGCAGACTGAACACTTAGAGCCCTTCCTTAAAGGAAAGTTTTGGCCGAAGGGTGTCGTGTATCGACGATTTCGTGGAAGAATACCGACCTCGTAGCGAAATACGACGCCGTCAATTCGTGTGATAGTTTAAGTTTTGTTGGTATAATTATGTATTAGTTTATTTTATTGTTTATGATTATTTTATGTATTCTTTTTTATGGGTCTTCGATGTTCGAAAATAAATTGTTGTTATTATTATTACGAAGTCAAAATCTATCTGTCTAAAGCTATGTCCCAAATATGTCGGGGTCTGGGCCTTAGTTGAGGCCATGGTCCGGAGCGAGGAGGAGTGGCAGGCGGTCGCCGACTTCAGCGAAGCAGTAATGCTCGCAAAGGAGGAGGCCGAACGCATCAGGCAACGGCGTTATCGCCGCCGCCGCCGCCGCCGGGATTCTGATCCCGATTTCCGGCCACCGTAGGCGCGGGCTTGCGAACTGTGAGCAATGGGTAGCTCGCTGTCCGGCCGTCCAGTAACTGTCCGGACCAAGCCCAAGTCGTCGACGGCGCCCGCTGTTCCCCGCATCAAGTAGTTGTCAGCAACAGCAGGGACCCAGCCGGGTCGAAGCCTACTGGGGCCAGGGTAAACCGAAAGGGCGCTCGAGCCTCGGTATGAAGGCTAGAAGGAACAGGGTGGGTCTTTTAGTCCGTAAGAGTCTGACACTATCTCCCGCTCCGCTCAAGAGCGGGGATGTCATTGGATGATTTTTTCCCACCATAAAAAAAAAATGTCGGGATGGACTTCCGGCCTAATCGGCTGCATATCTGACCTCCACAACCCAGTAACTGGGTAATACAATACCCCAATACTATAATTTATTAATTTTCGTTGATAATCTATCTATAAATACACCGCTAAATTTTGATCGTTTTAATCTCGTAGAGGGTCGATTCGGTACATGAAACACTATCGATTTGTAACGATGAAATAAAAAAGTAAACCGTGAGCTGAGCGAGTCCAATGACCTGTAGGTAGAAGTCGGCGTTGCGTACTAACTACCTTCAAGTCATTGGACTCGCTCAGCTGACATTTTCTTAATGAAATTAATTTCGTACATGCGTAAATTAATACGAGTTTAAAAAAGGTACTTTATTTTTTTAATTTTATCGTTACAAATCGATAACTGTGTTTCATGTACCGGATCAACCCTCCACGGAATTAAAACGATTAAAATTTAACTGGGTATATAAAAGCGAAATATCAATCACTGATTAATCACGAAATCTCAGAAACTATAACACCGACAAAAAAAGATTACATTTTATGACGTAGGTGAGCACTGAGAGAGGATTTTAGGAGAAACCGACTTTCACACGGGCGAACAAATACATATACTTTTATTATTTAATATTGTGGGAGACTGGTGCCTAAACTAGACTTCAGGTCTGTATTCTAGGACACCACGATCTCCACCATTTACATTTGCTTAAAACGCAAAAAGAAAATACTGATATTAAATTTTCTGCCTTCAAATAATCGTAAGGACTATCAAAAGAATAAAAATGAAAACTGGCAGATGACTTAATATACTTTCCAAGGTACGAAGTAGTCATTACGATGTAGCGACACGAATAATTCAATATTTGCTTAATTTGAATAAATACCCTGATATTTCAACGGTTCTGTATAGGTATTATTAACGGCATCAAAATGTTTGATCCGTCTTCTCACATTCAATCCTCAAGTAACGCCTGTATGAGGGCAAATATTAATATTAATGATACGTTCGTGGGTATTTGAGGTACAATTACGCGAATGTTAATTCCTCTAGCTGAATTGTCGTCTATTAAGCGTTTTTTTGTGCCTCGCAGTGTGTTTATTTGTTAAACTGGTTAAATAATAACAGTCACATAATTAATAGTTAAAGCTTTATCGGGACTGCGGAAACAAAGGGTCTGAAATGAAGAAATAAAGGTGGGTTTTATATAATCAAAGTTTGACACACCTTTTCACTCTGTACCTAGAGTATTAATCTGATATTTCGCCAATATAAGATAACGCAGATAAAAGTTAATTTATTAAGTAGTAAAACATGGGTATGCACCTCTATTACAAACTGAAGTTTGCAATGATAACGTCTAATCTGAAATTGGGTGAATTCAAATATGAAATCACCTTATAGGTAATTCTACATTTCTGTGTTGTGCTTGTTTTAATTGGAATATAGAATTACCAACTTCTCCCATGCCTTTAACACCGTCAATCACGAAGTCTTTTTGTCTATTCTTTTTTGTCTTATGGTCTCTTATAAGGTACTGGAATAGTATTTCCTTTATCTTCGAGGGTATTAACAGTCAGTTTGTGCTAATAGCTCTGCACTAAGGTAGTGTGACCGTGTAGTTAGTGTCCCTCAAGGTGGTATTTTAGGTCCTCGTTTGTTTTTCCCTTTTAAAAAACTTAATTACTACTAAGCTCCAGAAAATGTATCATCTTAATGCAGAGGATTTGCAGCTGTACTAATAGTCAGATATTGACAACTTATTGGACGCCATCGAGGAACCAAACCGGAATTCGCAATTAAAAACTGGTCAGATAACCCATCCAAAGTAAAGAAAAGATCGATTTAGGGTGGCGTTTGACCCTACAAAATATCAATAATTGTTATAGTTGAAAGCTCCCGTGGTCTGAGAAAGCTGGATAGCCAAACTCTCGTACTCGTATGCTTCAATAACACAGTACTTTCGTAAAGCTCCGAAGTTAAGAATCTTGGTCAACATGTCGATACATATTTTGATTCGCGGTAGCAGATCAGAAATCTTAATAGAAAAGTCACTAGAATGTTACTACTGTTGTATCAACTGAAGAATCTCCTAGCGCACATAAAGGCAATGCTTATACAGCCCTTATTTTTTCCCAAAGTTTACTATCGTGATGTATGCTACTATGATCTGAATGCAGATATCTCCAGAATAAACTTGATCACCTTCTGAATAACTACATACGATTTATCATCAATCTTTTCATGATTATGTAACTGCGCAAGTAAGGATATCTATACACTCTTAAATTTTAATCGTTTTAATCCCGCGGAGGGTCAATCCGGTACATGAAACACTATCGATTTGTAAAGATAAAATTAAAAAATAAAGTAAGTCTTTTTCAAAACTCGTATTCTCTAATTTCGTACATGCGTGAGTTTTGAAAAAGAGGTACTTTATTTTTTAATTTTATCTTTACAAATTGATAGTGTTTCGTGTACCTGATCGACCCTCCACGGGATTAAAACGATTAAAATTTAGCGGTGTATACACAGACACTGACGTAAAATTCGTCTGTATTATGAAGGTAATCGACGTCAGTAATCTGATTACCTAACGGGACATCATGTTATGAGATAAGCGGCAAAACAAAATACATATTGCGATAACAGTGAAGCTAGTAAAGTGGTTACGGTGTTGTGACCCTCGAAATGTAGCAGCACAGGAGTAAATACACGGACAGAGACTTAACTTCAATACTTGTATAGCATAATAATAATAGCATAATCAGCCTTTTTTTTAATGTTCTCACTGCTGGGAGTCCGGCCTCTTCTCTCTAGGAGAAGGTCTCACCAGGCGAGTCCAGTGCGGGTTGCTGAATGTCACATGTCTTCGAATCGAAAATTCGAAGACATTCAACATTCACCAAACCGGCA
Organism: Mythimna albipuncta; assembly: GCA_929112965.1. Lineage (NCBI taxonomy): Eukaryota > Metazoa > Arthropoda > Insecta > Lepidoptera > Noctuidae > Mythimna > Mythimna albipuncta. Next base: position 15,530,228 of record OV815979.1, on the reverse strand, counting down.
GGACGTGCCGGTTTCCTCACGATGTTTTCCTCCACTGATTTCAGAGCAGTGGTGATGAAAGTATTACGCCTAGCTGGGTTTGAACCCGCGACCTACAACTCGTAAAACGGAGCCGTTACCACTCGGTCACCACTGCTCTCCTACTCTCCACATGTATAGCATTCAAATTCAAATATTTATATCAAATAAACATCCATATTTGTTAGTAGTAGTACAACATAACCTAACGTTAGAACGAGTATTCAATTAAATTAATAATAATAAACAACCAATGAACCATTGAGCGAACAGTTCAATGGTTCATTCATTTATTTGGATAAGTGTGTCTGGACACTTATTCACCTGTGTAAGAGGGGAGAGTCCCACCTGTCTGAAAAATCATTCAGAATTCCATTGGAAGAAGAGCACAGCCGCGCCAAAATAGAAACGTATCGCTTCCGCATGAGCATTACTAGACTGGGCTCAAATAACTTTGTAAATATATGGTGTATCAATAAACACATGGTGATGAGGGCAGTGGCAGACGCGATTAGGTGATCAGGGCATTATTGTAGAAGCGTTGCAGTCAGTACCTACAGGCTAAACATTTTCCTCAGGTAAAAACAACAAACCATCGCTTTTTTTTTGCGGTGGAGCTGGAGATAGTGTCAGACTCTTACTGACTAATAGACCCACCCCGTTCTTTCTAGCCTTCTTACCGGGGCCCGAGTTCACTTTCGGATAACCCTGGCCTCAGTAGGCTTCGACCCGGCTGGGTCCCTGCTGTTGCTGACAACTCCGTGAGGCGCGTGGGAACAGTGCGCGCCATCAACGACTTGGGCTTTGTCCGGACAGTTACCGGACGGCCGGACTGCGAGCTACCTATTGCTCACTGTCCGCAAGCCCGCGCCTACGGTGGAACAAACCAACGCTGGCCAGCAAGGCCGTCATATCACGTTGTGTTTAGCGAACACCGCGTAGCAATGCGCATATGTTCAACAGTGGACGTCTTTCCGCTGATAATAATGATGACTATGCATAGCAATGAGCGCCCTCAAACGCAACCGGCGTTTGAGGGCGCGTCTTATGTTTGAAATTTTGCACCCGCCGTTGCTACTGCGCTAGTTCTTCACCTTCGTCGAGGCGTTAAATCATCATAATTATGACCGTTACATGCACCCTTAAATTTATTGTTTGCCACAAGTGAAGTCTCCATTTTGTATTTATTCTTGAGGTTCCGCATTAGTAAGCGTAGTACAAACATTTTGCTGATAGTGTTTATAACTTCATGTAAAACATTTATAGTTTTATGATCAGTATAGGTACTGACCGATGGTAACATGGTATAAAATGGTTTTCAAATAAAATAAAATATTAAGGGGTTTTTCAACATGGTCGCGTTTACGTCCAATTTTTTTACTTGAGGTTGTGTGAGATTTAAGATATGAGACAAGCCTGGTTTTTGTTTCTCGGTTGACTGTTGACCCTTGAGCTTTGGAGTATATTTTTTATAGATTTGGAAATAAGATATAATATAAGATATATCTAACTGTAGATATATCTTATATAATATCATATCATATAAGATATATCATATACAATAGAATAAGAAATAGGAATAAGTTTCTTGCCGTTGTGTAGACTCAGCAAGCGAGCTTACGAAAAATATTCTGAAAAAACAAATCTCAGTAAATCTAAACAACTTTGAAAACTGATTTCAAGCCTGACATGTTAATCTTTTCAGTATTGCTGCCAATAAAACTGACCCAAAAGTTCGAAGAGCAAACATAAAATATTCCAACTTTATTGGCATTAGAATCGAGAAGTAGTTCTGATTTCGGGAATTTATTTCTGACCCGAACCGAAGTTGAAAGGTTGAGGATAAACTTAAAAACATTATACAGGATCGCAAATGCTAAATATAAGGTTGTATATATAGATATATATACAGGGTTATTCGTAAAACACTGGCAACAACAACAACTGAGAACATCTTATACAACAACTTTTGTTCTATGACTAAAAAAAATATCATACTTTGATTCATCAGATTTCCATACAAAAATAAAAATATTTAAATTGAACGTTCCAAATATTACGAAATCTATGCGAAGCAAGCAATATTACAATAGCGGAGGGTAGCTGAACATAAACTTGGTCTATTTACGGGCAGTCCTCACTAATCGGGCAGTCGTGTCATCGACGTCATACGTGTTGTTGTAGCGAAATTCGGCAGTGCGGACGTAATTATCATTGCATAATGGTGTATCAATATTCTAATATCGAGTACACGGAAATGGCGCGAATGCTTGCTAGGTGTAAGTACAATATTTCGGAAGCGTGCTTACTATTATTACGAGAATGTGCGCAGGAGCCGTACGTAGATACAGCAAAATACAGAGTTAAAATGTGTTAGATAGAACAACGAAACGAATCTTGAAGGTTTGTTTTTGGTAAATGTGTTATGTTTTGTAAAACGTCATAGAACAAAAGTTGTTGTTTATGATGTTAATAATACAGTCCTGCAAGGTTATTGGTGTTTTACGAATAACCCTGTATACAACCTTATAGTATATGCGAAACCTAAAACATCTGTCTAGTATTTTTATTGAAAGAATCTATACTAAATGTCAAAACTGTATTATGAAAAATCACAAAGTAATACTACCTGGTTGGCGACATAATTACCTACATGGTCACCAGGCTACCCGGACGACTGAAGGATTGTTCTGCTTCAGCACCAAGCTGTGCGCTGGTGCCTAATGCCCGCTATGACCTGCCGTGACCTGTGTTGTACTTAGTGTCGGTGGTGTCCAACTTGAGACCGACGGCGCGCGCTGTCCCCGCGCGCCTCAAGGAGTTGTCAGCAACAGCAGGGGCCCAGCCGGGTCGAAGCCTACTGGGGCCAGGGTTATCCGAAAGGGCGCTCGAGCCCTGGTATGAAGGCTTGAAGGAACGGGATGGGTTTTTTAGTCAGTAAGAATCTGACACTATCTCCCGCTCCGCCCAAGAGCGGGGGATGTCATAAGATGATTTTTCCCATCAAAAAAAAAACCATTTTTAAATATTTTTGGGAAAGATGTAACACGGTATAAAAAAGATTGGAGTCTATTCAGTTACTGATTCTGAACAACTATATTCAGGTTTCGCATATGCTAAAAATTATATGTTGTATAAAAGGAGAAACTGACTGACTGACATATCAACACACAGCTGAAACTACGAGGACTAGGAGTGTGATATTTTGTATAAAGTTTCCTTTTAATGACATAAGCGAGCATTAAGAGATGATTTTCCAAAATTACTAGCTTTTACCCGCGCGTTGTCGCCCCCGCTTATCCCTACTCCACCCTACTATGCTCTACTCTACCGTACTCTACGCTATTCTACTCAACCCTGCTCTACACTACTCTACACCACTCTACCCTACTCTACTACTATACCCTAATATACCCTACTCGACCCTACTCACCCCTACCAAACTTCACATAAACATCTAGTCCGAACAAAGCCTAAACATTTGGTTTGGTTAGCCCGTTCTTGAGTTATAATATTACAACGAAAAAAGGCATTGATTTATGTATATATATAGATTATTATTTTTTTATAATCTTTATTGTACACCACATAAACAATAAAAAAAAAGAAGAAAAAAAAAAAAAAAAAAGTAAAAAGAATAAGTTTAAGATGGGCGGTTTTATAGCACAGGGCAAAATTCACGCCTGAAGAAGATGAAATGGAGGTTCAAATTTTTTTAGGAGAAACTAACACTTTCATACGGGCAAAGCCGCTGGCAGAAGCTAGTCTATAAAACGGTAGTTTTTTTTAACAGACATTAAGTTTTTGACTTGATTCTATTTATGAAACAGTTTTCTATCGGTGAAAAAATAAAATATTGTTAGATATGAGATGGTAGTCAAATGCGAGCCGCGATTGACTACCATCTCATCTGATGGTAAGCAATGATGTGGTCAATGATGGAGCACGCTAAAGACTCCTTTGTAGCTATCAGGAAAAACAGACTCTGGCAGGGAATTCCACTCCTTGGATACACGCACAATAAATGTGTTCCCAAGACGCTCTCGGAAATTTTAGCAATCAAAGAAAAAAACAAAATTTTCCTCGTTTTAATATTAGTGTTTAAAAAATAATTAGTGTAATACAACCTGGATGGCTTCCTTAAGAATTGGAATGAGAAAGCGAAGAACCGTAATCGTTGGAAGAAGTGGAGGGAGGCCTTTACACGGCCGTGGGAAAATATAATATCTAATCTAATCTTTAAACAATTGTGAGCACTCAGACCCCACGATCCGAGACTTTCAACCCCAAATGGTTCGAAAATACAACAAGGTTGTTATATTTCCGCCGCTTGAGGTTCACCGCAGCCGCAGCAGCAGCAACAGCATGACACGACGAAAATATTAGTGTAGACAAAATACATTTATTGGACGACATTTTCTTTATTTTTAGGGGAGGCACTCAGCAGCTCATCGTTCCGACCTCTCCCGTATAATTCGAAGTACAAATATCTCCCGACAAGGATCGATTGGAGGACGGAATCTCATTCCACTGTGTCCTCACAAAGCCTTCATTCTTGTCATTGTTCAGAGCATACACTCAGGAGAGCATACGTCTATCCCTTAGTATAATGTACAAATATTTACCTTTGATGTGTGATTTGATTTAGCTACCTTTCAAATGATATAAATATCAGATCATAGGAAGATGGTTGTGTTACTTTTTGTTAGGCGTTTTTGTTTACAAGGTGGACCGATGACCTGGTGAAGGATGCGGGAATCCGATGGATGCGAGACGCACAGGATCGTGCATTGTGGCGACACTTGGGGGAGGCCTATGTCCAACAGTGGACGTCAGTCGGTTGAAACGATGAGGCGTGTTTGGACCACAGAACAGATGAAAGAGGTTAGAATGGTCTTGTGAGCGGGGAAGGCATGCCACAAAGTAGGGCAATGCTCATAGTTCAACTACCAATAGCAAACTAGCGATCTAGGTGTGCGTAGTCTGTTAGTTGCGTGAATGACCAATAAAACATATTTTCTCATTATCTATGTAAAATTGAAATCTTTTACAAAATCCTATTCAAATCATTTTAGCATAAATAATTTCTAAGCATTTATTTAAAGACAATTTATTCAAAAACAAGGAAAATCGAATATAATCAGATCACCAAATCTATTTGTTAAAAAATATAAGAACCGCAGATAGTGACGATACTGTGTGTATTTAGATAAGAATTGTATCTTAGATGTAGCTATCACAATCATGACATTGATGGGCGTGGAAAAATACTTGTCAAATCGCTTTTTTTATACAAAAACAATTGGTACGAAAGGCTGCTAATGACGGTTTCACATTAATGCCGTGAATCTCAGTAAACAGGCGTGAACGTGAATATGAACGGTTTTCGCGGGGTTCACGCGCGTTCACGTCTGTTCTCCGATCAGAATCGGTATTTCGTCCCGCGCCAAAGGGGACGCATCCGCATCGCATCTCGCATTCCTTTCATGTGGCGTTCACGCGGCATTCCCGCGGCGTTTACGCGTGCACAGCCTCATTCACGGCCCCGTGCCAGTTTACTCCGCACTACAGAGGCGTACGGACGGACGTGTAATAAATTGGAGAAACTTTCTGTAGTAAACATATCTACTGTTTACATATAAGTAAATTTCTTAAATTGGCCACTGGGTTTAAAATGTAATAAGGACAACTTCTTCTCCATACAAAGTCTAATTTTTTCATTTTTTTTTATTTTCCTCTCCAAGAAAAATTTACTTTTACATGTCACCTGTTGTACAACGTTTTATTCTACTTCTATTTCTTCGTGTTACACTTTCGGAATACCAAAACGCCTCGTCGTAGACTAATTACTCTAAGATCAGTCTACTTCGTCGTACATAAATCATGGCTAGATAGACGGATTGATATTAGACGTGATTCGAATCTGTTAAACTAATCTCAGGGTTCTCTAATACCCTTATTGTGTGTGAAGCTGCGGGCTGACGGTCTAAATAGACATAAAAGAAATGTTCCAAAGCGAAAATAATTTCAAGCCGCGTATAGACATCGCGAGGCGTGCGTCGCGAATGGTTCGTCTCGCATGCCTCGGGCTGTGTGGACGTGTGCGCTCACAGTGAGCGCACACGTCCATTCGCGTCACACAATCGTTGCAAAACACCGTCTCAGTACGAGCCATGCACTTTATGTGGACGGACAGGTGTTGTTTGCGTATTCTACTGACGAACACCGTGCTTGATGGTTTGCGTGCTCAGTTGAGGCTTGCGTGACGAACCATTCGCGACGCTCACCTCGCGATGTCTGTACGCGACTCTACACTGCTCAAACGCGTGCCACACACGCCAATCTGGGCGCGTCGGTCTCCGTACATTTTTTATGGAAACTAGACTTACGTTACGTAGAGCTCTATGCTTGATACACGTAACACGCCACGCGACGTCGTTCTACGTACAAATTAGGCGGGTTACACGTGTGCCTCGGTCTTTAGCTTTAGCTACTGCTGTTTTACTATGGGTGCTGTAATTAAAATGTTTTTTTTTTTTTATGTGGGAAATCATCCAATGACATCTGCCACCCTTGTGGAGCGGAACGGCGAGGCGTGTCACACTTTTACTAAACTAAAACCCATTGGAAGTTATTTATTTACAACTAAAAAACTATTATTACAGTAAATTAAAAAAAAACCCTACGCTAATTACAACTAACTAAAATCAAAATATGGCGTTAAAAAACTAAGCGTATCACGTATGACTAAGGCATTAAGTCCGCCTATGTACTTTGTGTTGCATGAAGAAATAAATAAATATATTAAAAAATCTTCCACATGGCTGTCCACTGGTAATGTGCCCAAAAGACTGGCGGCATTGCCACGTTGTATGGCAATACTTATCCTCTGTCTGAGGTAAAAGCCAGCCCTTGGGTCACGCGAAGTGTCAACTAGACGTTTCGAAAGATCTTTAAACAACTTGTGTACACTCGGACTCCACGATTCGAGAGTTTCAACTCCAAACGGTTCGAAAATATAACTTCCAACAAGGTTAGCTATGCGACCCGCACTTTGGCTGCATGACAGACCGTGTTGTGCGAGGCTGTTGACGACTTCGCCACAGTGGCAGCGATGAGGAGAACAGCAGGGACCGCTTAGACGTCAGAAAACAGCGAGGCGGAAAGTATTATCATCGAGCAAGGTGCCAATGTTCGATGACGGTAGTGCGTGAAGCATTAACCCATTCCTTTGTTTCTTTTTTACCATAGCTCCATGGCCCCGGAGTTCTCGCACAACCCAAGGCCCCAGTAGGCTTCGACATTGCTGGGCCCCTACGGTTTTGAGACGCGCGTGGAACACATCTAATGCCATCCCCGCTCTAGGGCGGAGCGGGAGATACTGTCAGACTTTTACTTGCTAAAAACTCACTCCTGTTCCTTCGTTGCCTTTCGTACCTAGGCTACCTTTCGGAGCTAACCCTGGCCCCGGTAGGCTTCGACCCAGCTGGGCCCCTGCTGTTGCTGAAACTCCTTGAGGCGCGCGGGGACAGTGCACGCCGTCGACGACTAGGGCTCCTCGGTCCAGGCGGTTACCGGACGATTGGACGGCGAGTTACCCATTTTCATACACCCACCGTCCGCAAGTTCGCGCTTTGTAATTAAAGTGTTAAGGAAAAACTTGGATGCTACTTTAAAGGGATGAAACAGAGGTCCAAATTTTGTTAGAATAAACCTACTTTTACACAAGCGAAGCCATTGGCAGATACTAGTATACTTATACTTTCTAGCAGGAGCCGGGTAAAGTGTATAACAGCAATTTATCAACTCTACCTAATTATAACTTCAGAGATACTCGTAACATAAACAAACAAATGCTTAATTAAAAATTTAAAACGTACTGTTGATCTAAGCTTGTAATGTAAAAAATTACACATTGAAATTTATGCAGACGGTACCGACATTGAAAATGGTGTTGCCGCCAAATTAAGCAAATATTACAGGTTGATTATGATTTGTGTTGAATAAATACAGCGGGGTTAATCATTGGGCGTGTTTTCAACAAATTGGTAGGTGCGAAGAATACCTGATATTTGTAATCTACACTAATAGGTAGTTTTTATTTTTGTTTTTAAGCTTTTTTGTTCGTAGGAGGTAATCTCTGAAAGTACTGCCCCCCTAGCCAAGTTACAACGTTCGAGTTGGCCACGCCGCCAATTCTTTTGTTCTGACCACGTGACAGCGTTGAGACGACGTCATTCCCGTACATTTGAAGCTTTCTACAAGCGTTAACTATTGCAGATTAGGGGTTAGGGGTACTGGTCCGATTGCTACAATTTTGCCTTCGATGGAAAGCTGCTTAATTTCTGAGTGACATTTATACGGGTATATATAAAAATCAATGCCACTTTACGTTGTAATTTTATAACTCAAGAACAAGCTCACCTATCCAAACTAAATGTTTAGGCTTTGTTCAGACTATTTAGTAGATGGTTTGTTGTGAAGTTTGGTAGGGTAGAGTAGGGTAGAGTGGTGTAGAGTAGTGTAGAGCAGAGAAGAATAGGGTAGGGTAGAGTAGGGTATAGTAGGGTGGATTAGGGAAGAGCGGGAGCAAAGTCGCGCGGGCAAAAGCTAGTGGGCTATATTTTATGTACGCGGGCGAAGCCGCTGGCAAAAGTTGGGTGTATTTTCAACGAATTGGAAGGTGCAAAACTTGCCTAATATGCCTATTAGTAATTTTTAATATCTTTGTGAAAAAAAAGAAATAGGGGTTGATGCGAGAAAGTAGTTTTTTTTAGGTGGGAATCTTACTTTTAAATCTAGGCAAGCGTGCTCCATCGTCGGCCACATCATCACTTACCATCAGCCCCCCTAGCTAAGTTACAACCGTATCGTGTCGAATTCCTGTCTCCAATCGGTAACGCTTCGGTGTCAGCAATTGTAGAAAACGATAAGTGGGTAGCCATGTTGACGCACCTGCGTCAGCCGCTCGCTCGTTCTACAATGTAGCGTTTGTTTATCAAAGAATGTAGCGTTAAACGTTGTATAAATTCATTCTTTAATTTTGAACGATGTGAACTTGGCTACGAATTTTCTATTCGTTTGTTCCGACTACGCGACTACGTTGAGATGACGTCATTCCCATACGTTTCATCACTTTTCTACAGCGTTGCCGATTGCAGAATAACAACTTGGCTAAGCGTGCTGGTGAGATAGTGGTCAAACGCGAGCCTATCAATAATATTTAAAAAAAAAGAATCCACTTTTTTTTTTTCAATTTTTTTGAGATGGTAAATCTACCTAGTTAAAAGTTCTAGTGCTATATTTATACACTATTAAGACATGCGTCTAAGACCTTGGAGTACTAGAGAACAGCATTTTTTTTCTCCAGTTAAAATTGTTGTTACAGCCTAGTTAGTTTTGGTTAGTTTCCTAAAATCTGTATAAATTATTACATGCAGTTACCGCCCACCTCACTTAGATGTCAAACGTCAGAATATTTGATTGCTGTAACCTGATTACTGGGGACGGTGCCGCCGGGTTTCCTCAGTTTACCTAAGTACTCTGTCTATCTTGACAGGTAATTTAATACATGTCTCGCAGATGCATTGTCTCTAACATATACTCAAGTTACTCAACCCACAACAAATACTTCCTGGTTAACAATAATTAACAACATTTTTTTTTTTTGTATTTGCAAAACCAAAATATAGTTCGTTTAGAATCAGTAACTGAAGGGATTTCATTGTTTTTACACCATGTTAAATTTTTTCTCAAAAATATTTTAAAAGGTCATAAGTTGGACACCACCGTCACTAAGCACAACACAAGTCAGGCAGGTCATAGTGGGTATAAGGAGCCAGCAAACAGCTGAGTGCAAATGCATAATAACCCCGCCGATCGCCCCCACGTGGGCACAGCAATGCTCCGCCCAAGCAGGGTATACCTTGACTATGTGTTCCACCGTGTCCTCTGGGCGTTCAGCACAGTGGCGACACCCGGGCTTCACTTCAGCTTTAATCCGGAACAGGGTCCTCCCGAACTTGCCATGTTCGGTGAGGACCTGCGTCATGCGGAAGTTAAGGACGCCGTGAGGTCTTTCCAGCCACGCCTTAAAGAGGGGGCTTACCGCCATAATTGTGGCGTGCCCTTCCGTTCTAGGGTGGAGTTTAAGTGACTACAACCACACCTATGTTACTTCTTTACCCATTGTTTTCCAAGACCATCGATTTCCTTTTCAGAAGTAAACCTATGACCCCAGTTGATGTATGTGCATGTGTGTGTTTGTGTGTGAATGTACATTTGTTTTGAATGGCTATTTCATGAAAAAGGGTTAGTTAAGCTAAAAGGGTTGTTTTGATCGTTTAATTCATTCGCGGCGTTCGCGCATCTATTGTCTTACTATTGTGTCTCAAATTGACGGTATCTGAAAGGATAAAGAGCGTTCACCTTAAATATACGCACAAAACCTTTTGGGAACACATTCCAACTAAGGAATGGATTTTTTTTATCTGTTATAAACTATTACTTGACTGCGATCCCGCCTGATGGTAAGCAGTGATGCAATCGTTGGTGGTGAGGCGCATTAGTTAATAAAGAGCCTATTCACTCTAGCCTTGATGACACCTAAATTATTTTCAGACGGGAAGACCGCAGTAGGCAAATTATTCCAGTCTTTCGATGTACGCGGTATAAATGACGAGGCGAAACGCTTAGTCCGGACCTGTTGCTTGCTGGAATGGAGTTTTCTGATAACTACAACCTGCGGATCTTAGGTTACTTCTAGACCGCCGACCACAAAGTCACTTTCATCAGGGAAAAAAAATGGTCAAGCAAGCGAATTTTTTCATTAATAAAGAAAAAGTAACGAATTATACTCAACCTAATTACTGATAAACGAAAATGACTAGAAATAGGACTAGATCGTACCAGAGATACCCGCGGTGATAGCCAATCAATCAACAGAGGTACTGTGTAGAGGTTTACTGATTGATTGATTGACATAGTATGCCTGCACGTGCACCTACCTTTAAAACGAAAAGTTTGAAACACGTTCGATGCAGATAATCAAATTTCGTTCGAAATTCGGAGCGGACTAAATTTCCAGAATATTAGTTTAACTCCCGAACGAATTTGGCCAGTAAAAATACATTTAGCCGTTCATACATTATGTACCACAGAATAAAGCTCAAAATGCAACGTTAGATTTATTGCACTTTGCTTTTTGAACGCTGATTCAATAATGAAACTAGCGGTTGGCTTACCTGCAAATCCAGTTAAACTTTAAAAATCGATAATTTTAATTTACTTACCGTGCTGGCACGTTTCTTTGTCCCGGACAATTACTGCCGCGGCAAGAAGCATAGAATGTTTGCCGTGCCTCAGTGTCGCACTGTTGCCCGTGCTCAGTCTCCAATACCTCGCACTTTGGCTGCACTAAATGATCTCTTGGATTCTTATCCAACAAACGATCTGTTTGCGGATGAATGGAAGATGATTTTATTGGCATGTCAGAAGTACTGTGAGAGGAATTGATGTCCGTATTGTTTAAATGTTTTTATTTTTACTCTTTGTTTAGTTACTGTAATTGGTTGTCTAACCGTTGTAATTAATTAAATAAATAAATAATTCATCGCCAGAGGAGGGTTGATAACAGCCATTTTTGCTCATCACAAATTCAATAAAACAGTCTGTATTTCCGACTATTTGTTTTGGTGGGTTAAAATCATCTCGATGACATCCCCCGTCCTTGGGCGGAGCGGGAGATAGTGTCAGACTCTTACTGACTAGAAAACCCACCCCGTTCCTTCGTTGCCTTTCATACCGGCGCCGAGCTTTCTTTTCAGAACTAGACCCTTGGCCCCAGTAGGCTTCGACTCCGATCGCCCCCATGAGGGCACGGCGATGCTCTGCCCAAGCGGGGCACACCACTGTGTGTTTCACCGTGTCCTCCGGGCGTTCCGCAAAGAGGCGACACCCAGGCGTCACTTCTACGCGAATCCGGTGTTGGAACAGAGAACTTACCATGTCCGGTGAGAACCTGCGTCATGCGGAAGGTGAAGATGCCGTAAGGTCTTTCGAGACACGTCTCAAAGAGGGGACTTACCGCCATAATTGTATTCAGACTGGTTCAGTTTGGTACAATATAAATAATAATAATAATATTCTACAACTACCACACAACGCCGTCTAGTCCCAAGCTAAGCAGAGCTTGTGTTATGGGTACTAGACAACTGATAAACATACTTATATATTTCTAAATACATACTATAGGTAGATAAATAACACCCAGACACAGAACAAATGATCATGCTCATTACATAAACATTTGTTCTGGGTGGGAATCGAACCCACGCCCTCCGGCATAGCAGTCAGGGCCACTAACTACTAGACCAAGAGGCCATTCAATAACACAACGGGTAAACCATGTCAATGTGACAATGGGTAGACGTCCTGGCATATAGTATATTTTTAATCCCGGGCAGAATGATCACTTAGGACAGTTTTTTTTTATTTTCACGCAGGCGAAGCGGCTGACAATGACTAGTTTTACATCGTTTGTGTGAAATTGAGACAGACACTGAGGATGATTGAATAAGTTGCGATAGAAACTGTTACAAAAGAAAGAGCAGGTAATGGAATATTGATGCATTGTGTAGCGCAGAGAGCTTTTTGAACTTAGTGTGTTGCCAACTTAAGTATTGTATCGGTGCCAAAGGTTAAGAGATATTGGAATCTAGGATTACTAGAGGAATACTAGGGTGATTGTTTGAAATCGAGATAATGTCTCATTCATCTGGCCTAGTCTTTTCTTTACAATTCTATATTTTTATTTGCATTATTTTTATTTCAGTTGTCCTCGATCATTAAATGTATCAAAGGCAGTTATTTGCGCCCAGTAGCCCACGACATAAGGTAGATAGGGGTACGAAAACAAGTCAGATGAATGAGACGTTCTCTCGGATTCAAAGAATCAAAAGTCTTTTCTTTACAATTTGATATTTTTATTTGCATTTTAGTTTTCCCCGAAGACTAAATGTATATATCAAGGGCACTCTTTGCACTCAGTGGCTTACAACACAAAATAATTAGGTACAAAAACTAGGCCAGATGAATGAGACGTTCTCTCGATGTCAAAGTATCACCCTTTTACCGCGGCAGTAATAGTGTAGTTTCCAGGGTCAAAATAATTACATTTTATCTAGTCCGTATTTTAGATTATAAAAAAATATTGGACACGTATTTTTTCTTTTTTCGATTAATTCATTAAACCCCAAGCGAATGCCGGCATTCGCGCACCCCTTGTCTTTCTATTGTGTCTGTAATTCTCACGATTGAAAGGTTAAACAAAAAATAACAAAGATTATAGCCCATTAAAGTTACGTCTGACGTCACCCCGTGCGAAAAAATGCAGAACGGCGTGACGTTACACGTAACTTTAATGGGCTATCCGCCAGTTTCCGGAACGTTGATCAAAATCAAAATTAACTAATCAGCTGTCAAATCTCTTGTCAAGTATCAGTTGGGTTGCTGAAAGGATGATCAGCTACTTTGATTTGATCATCTGATTAGTTGACCGCGCTGTCAGATCTTAGTACAAAATCACATGCGAAATTCCATTTTGGGTTTCTGGAACGCTGATTATTTTGATCATAGATTAAACTACTGTCAAAAGCTTTGTCAAGAAATCAATACAATAGTGCATGTTGACAAATTAACAAATAAATAATATTGGCTATTTACGTGAATCTTGTGGTTTCTCTGCAGATTATAATTTTTACGGTGTGAAATCATGTTTATTAAGTAAAATCACAATGTTTTTAATGTGTTTTTGCAAAAAGCATTTCATTTTTGCGTTTTGTTGTAGATGTATTTTTCGGATATATGTATATCCACAAGGAGTGATGAAGAATTGCATAAAACTCGGCAAATTTTTCAAAAAAGGAAGTATCCCTACGAGTACTCAGAAAGAATATAAAAAAATTGGGACCGAATGAGCAAAGCCTCAATCACGTTCCTAGTAATTATGATAGATCCAAAAATAAAACTTTTAACATTCAGAAACAAATCTATCAGTGCATTGGAAAAAATACTATTTTCACGCATCAAGAGCATTCCAAATAATAGTAGCTGATGATATAAGGATGCATAAATCAACAGCCAGTTGAAATCAAGCCTCGATTCATCTCGATTCCCCTAACAGAAGAGCGCAATATAATTAAAAGTGGATTTAATAGCTTTATAAATTTAGTTCTTATCTCATGTATAAGCTATCACTGAATCATTAGGATGGATGAATATTTAAATATAAACAAAGATTCAAATCAAATGTTTAATTTCAGTATTAAATAGTTAAAATAACATTCTATTAACAACAATAACATTAAATACAATTAAAAAGATTCTGATTCCACATTCCAAGCGTAGATCTCTATGGAGAAGAATGTGCAAGAAACTCCAAGGATATTTTCAATCTTGTTTTATTATTAGACCTTATCAGCTATTCCATCTTTAAAAACTGTTGTAGGAGTGTTTCTGCCATTTCATTTTGTAACTGAAACAAATAAGTTTGTTAGAAAAATATAATAAAGTTTATGAGAAGACGATCTTTATCAATGTAAAGAGTATATAAGATATGCTTTCTAAATTATATACCTCTTCATCTGTATTGTTTTATTCATTAGATATAACTTGCTAAACATAAAGACATGCGATGTTCTGCCTCGTAACCCTTTTCAAATTCGAAAAGGCAGTGTAGAGCTGTCTTTGAGTTCTAAGCACCTCAGCGATGCTGTTTTAATCTCTAATTAGACATGCCCAAGCTTATTTTTTTTTGTATAATTGAGAATTGCATTTGTTGCTTTATTTTCTATAAAGTTTTTCTATCTAGAAAAAACCTCTAAAATGTATATCTATTAATTACTAAGATGTAGGTGTTTCTTCACTTATGTAAAATTTGTAACTTATTTGTGGCGTACTTACTTTTGAACCAGTTTTAATAATTTGCACTTTTATCTTTCTGTGAAATCTTTCCCTCATGAAGCCATTTAAAAAATATTAAATATGAATACACAATTATTTGAAAATAACGTGAGTTTTGACATATTTATCTGTAGCCATCTGTAGCAAACAAAGTTGTTTTGTTGTCAAGGACGACGCAGGTTATTTTTTTTACTGGTTTAATACAAGGTCTTTTAAGGAACTTTTTCACAGTTGAAACTGAAATATCCAATCAATGTGACCATTACTAAAAACAATCCACATGACAAATCAAAATGATCATAGATTAGTTAATTTTTCACTAATCATCCTTTCAGCAACCCGAATTGATTTGACACAGCTGTTAATTTAACAGCTGATTAGTTAATTTTGATTTTGATCAACGTACCGGAAACTGGCGGTACATCTTTGTCATTTTTGGTTTAATTTACAAATAAATGTCCAATAAAAAAATACGTGTCCAATATTTTTGAATAATGTAAAAGACGGACTAATTACATTTTTTACGGCAACTAGCCTATTGTCCGGGATAAAGAAACAGCAAAGTAATATGTTCTGGGGTAGTATATGGGATACTACACGTGGTATGATCACTTGCGACAGTTTTTCACTTTCAAGCAGGCGAAGCAGTTAGCAGTAACTAGTTTATATCGTTAGTGTGGATTGATACAGACGTAGAGGATTATTGGATAAGTTGCGATGGAAACCGTCACAAAGGAAAGAGCAGGGGATGGAATATTGACGCATTGTGTTTGTAGCGCAGTGAGCTTTTAGAACTTAGTGTGTTGTCAAGTTAAGAGGGCCTTTCTCCACATGTCTAAGTCGAAGTAAGTAGTTTCAAAGCTTGTTTTATCATCCCACGTAATCTACACTAATATTATAAAGAGGTAAAGTTTGTTTTTTTGTTTGTTGGTGGTAATCTCTGTTGTTGAAACCTCTACGGTCCGGGCTTTTTGCCTCGTCGTTTATACCGCGTACATCAAAGGAATGGAAGAATATGCCTGCTGCAGTCTTCCCGTTCAATTATAATTTGACAAGGCAAAAGTAAATAGACTCATAAACTAGTGCGCCTCACCTTCAGAGATTGCATCACTGCTTACCATCAGGTGGGATCGCAGTCAAGCACTATTTTTTATCAATAACTAGCTTTTGCCCGCGCGGCTTCGTATACCCTACTCTATCCTACTATACCCTACTCTATCCTACTCTACCCTACTCTACACTACTCTACCCTATAGAGTTGACCCTACCCTATAGAGACCTTGTACCCTACCAAACTTCACATAAACCATCTACTAAATAGTCCCAACAAAGCCTGAACATTTGGTTTGGATAGGTGAGCCCGTTCTTGAGTTATAAAGTAACAACTAAAAGTGGCATTGATTTTTATATATATAGATGAAAAAAATAAAAAAACAACGTGATTTTTTTTCGCTCCTTTTCCCTATTCCTTTCAAACGGCTTTGATCTTTAGAAATATGTTTGTACGAAATAATTGCTGGTTAAGTGTTCTTCAGCAGAATTTACATAACATAATTATGTAAATCAATCAATATTTCGCAAAGAAAACGAATTTAAACGACAGCGGGGCTCTATCCAGGCGCAAATAATTCTGGCAGATGTTCAACGGACTATAAGCCTTAACAGTTACAATACTAAGTATGGTAGATTGTTTGCGGGGTCACACTTGACCATTATCTTACTTGGCATCGTGGCAAGCGATGATATGGTCGACGATGGAGCACGCTTGCCTACCACTATTCACTTCAAATAACAGTTCACTCTTGACTTCAAGACTTCTATGGTGCGTTTACACGCGGGCCCAGCCTCGACCAATCACCATCCCTAGCCATTGTGTAAACGGGGTCTTGGTCATGAAATGGCATGAATGGCATAAACTTTACCCCGTTTACACAATGGCTACGGATGGCAGTTGGCCGAAGCTGGGCCCACGTGTAAACGCACCGTAAGTTGTAATTTCCTTTGGGACGCATCATATAAGTGTGTAATGTTAGTGATTACCATCGAGGCGGTATTAAGACCCGAGCCATGGCGAGGGTCTCAAGAGAGCCGAGAACGGTAATCACTAATTACTCACGTATATCATACGACGTTTTTCAATATACTTGTGAAGAAAATAACTGTAAAATTAGTAAACTTTTGTGGCGGTAAAAATGTGTTTTCATATGCGCGCCCATATATATATTTTTTTATTTACCTTTCAATACACTCACTGAAATGAATAAATGGGAGTTGACCGGTGACTCGTGAGAGATGACCTGCGCCCAGCCTGATACGATTATGTATTAAAATTATATCGGGGGAGCGGTTGAACAATAAGGTTTTAACTACATTAGAGCACTAGTGCGTAATGGTAATCAAAATGTCACAGTTTGGTAACAAAGGCGATTATGTACCTAAGTACAGTGCAATAAGAGTCATTTTCTGAGCAAGTGTATTGAAAAGTACTATTATCAACATCATGAGCCTCTTTTTATGGTGGGAAAAAGTCATGCATTGACATCTCCCGCTCTTGGGCGGAGCGGGAGATAGTGTCAGACTCTAACTGAGTAAAAGACCCACCCCGTTCCTTCTAGCCTTCATACCGGGGCTTGAGCGCCCTTTCGGATAACCCTGACCCCAGTAGGCTTCGACCCGGCTGGGTCCCTGCTGATACTGACAACTCCTTGAGGCGCGCGGGAACAGTGTGCGCCGTCGACGATTTGGGCTTGATCCGGACAGTTACCGGACGGCCGAACAGTGAGCTACCCATTGCTCACTGTCCGCAAGCCCGCGAACATCATGAGCCTGTGCTGTTTTATTGCAGGGCAAAGACCTTCCTATTTTCCACTTTTCACTATAAGTTGAAAGTCTCCCTTCCGCCTTTCCACTTTCCTCGGTTGTCATTATAACGTGATTTAAAATTGAAGTTGATTTGTTCCGCAACGCAAATTAATGAGATGGGATAGCCTAGCTTGATTTGAACCAAAATGCAATCATTTTATGAAAAATAAACGCCCGTGGCTTGTATAAATCCCTATTTGTTGAGCCATGACTAAAAGTGATTTAACACCGAAAATGTGCCAGTACGAGTGGTACCAGGCGGTGTTCATGGATAATAATAATAAATAAATAATAATATACCACAACTATCACACAACGCTGTCTAGTCCCAAGCTAAGCAGAGCTTGTGTTATGAGTACTAGACAACTGATAAACATACTTATATATTTCTAAATACATACATATTATAGATAAATTACACCCAGACACAGATCAAATGATTATGCTCATCACACAAACATTTGTCCTGGGTGGGAATCGAACCCACGACCTCCGGCATAGCAGTCAGTGTCACTAACCACTAGACCAACAGGCCAGTCAAAATGGAATTACTATGTTTATTTAGCTTAGCTTCGCGCCACTCTGGTAGGATTTATTTTAGTTTAATTACAAATTTGATGTCACCAAATGCAGTGCATGAAAATTGACTTCTCTAATTTGATTTTTTTGTCGCCTACATTTTTGTGATGTATGTTTTTTGGACCGTTTCTTCGAAGCTCTTTATTTTGATACTTTAAATGATGTTTCAAAAAAATTGAGACAGTTGCTTTAAATCTTTAAAGGTAATTCGAATTGAAAAATGATTAAAAAAAGAACCTAAGGATTATACACAAATATTACTACTCCGTGACAGCCCACTTAACGTATGTTGTCGCCTTATTGAATTTTGATTAATAGAGTCTGATCCAGTGGCCGGGTCGCGGGAATACTATGGATGCGTGACGCACAAGACCGGTTGTTGTGGCGACGCTTGGGGGAGGCCTATGTCCAACAGTGGAAGTCTTTCGGCTGATATGATGATAATGAGCCCATGACTGCCACTTATGTCATCCTATAAAAGCTGGTAGTTTGTTAGTGTATACCCCCAACACTTTGGCTTTGGCAGGTAAAAAGCAACAAAGCTGTGTAATATAGCAACATAAATTCGTTTTAATATTAATCTCAATTTTTTATATGTTATTCTAGACTGTTATTCTGGCTCGACTTTCCCATAATAGACTCATGGGAATCCACGACACTAGGAAGATTCCCAGTGTCGTTGAGACTTTTAATCCCAACAGTGAGACTAGTGCTATTTAAATTGTGATTAATCTGGACAATAAAAAATATTTTGAAACATAAAACTAAGGAGTGGGAAATGAGTACAAAAAATAATCTTCTCAGACCCAAATGTATACAAAAAAAAAACTTAAAAATCATTCAACCTGTTTCGATATATTAAGTTCGATAAGAAAAGAGATCTTTTTACAAATCTCAAGCTTCCTACACAGTTTTTTTTTTTTTTGAAAAAATACTATTGTCATAGCACCTCTACAAATCTTTATACCATATAGCTTTTTTTTTAATATATATAAACTAGCGCGTGACTGCAATCCCATCTGTTGGTAAGCAGTGATTCGTTGATGGTGAAGCGCACTAATTTATTTAGGCTTATAGTCCCTTGAACCATCTAGCCAAAATTAAATGGACTCAACTCTCGCACCCGCCTAGGCGGCAGTACGTAAATCTGTGCATTTTTTATTTTATTTTTTATTTTTTGTGCTTTCCGGCCAGCAGCGCCCGGAAAGCACGCGGCTGACCTTTAAATCCATTTTCTTTGCCAAATATTGATTGATTTACATATGCTATGTTCACTTTGAAGAATAGTTAACCACCAATTTTTATCTGTAAAAATGTGTCTAAAGGTCCAAGCTTTTTCGAAGGAGTAGGAAAAAAGTTGTGAAAAGTTGCGAAATTGCTAAATATTTTTTTTAGACAAAAGTATTAATAGCACGAAAAAATCAAATGTTGGTAATATTGTTCATAAACATATATTTTTTTCAAACCTATTAACCTAGCCGCTACCGAGGAATAGTCTTCAGAAAGTCACTGTTTTATGGCATTTTTCGGGCGCTTGGGCCTTAAGAGCCTAGCCTCTAACCTTAACCCCTCGAGCGCCAGGGGTTCATTGACCCGGAAAATTGCACTGTTTACGTAAATCACCAAAAAAAAAAAAAAAATTGGATTTTTCTAACAAAAATCAATAATATAATATATATAGAAGAATATGTAAAGAATCCAAAATTTTCGACCAAATAACTTTCGTACAAACTTGGGGAAAACACGAAAATTAAGTATTTTTCAAGGACATCCAAGTTGTACAGACGTATGTACAATCGGCGCTCGAGGGGTTGAAGACACCTAAATTTTCAAAAAAGATCTCTAGTGAAAAACGCCCTGAAGCAAGCTGCCTAGTATTAAGCAGAATGAAAGATAAACAAAATAAAGCCGTTCGCTCCAAACGCTCCATTACATTCTGTTACACAACTAAGTCTGTTTTTCGGATAACGAGGATTCCCCACGATTCAAATTTAGATAAGCAGAAAACTCTGCTGATATCCCCTAATCCTACAATTAAGCTCGACTTTGTGTTCCCAGAAAAGGATTATCGTTTTTAGGGTTCCGTACCTCAAAAGGAAAGAACGTAACCCTTATAAGATCACTTTGTTATCCGTGCGTCCGTCCGGTCTGTCTAGACCCTTTATCTCGGGAATGCGTGAAGATATCCAGTTGAAATTAAAACCTTATACTTAGGTCTGCGGTCCCTTGAAGCTGTGAAAAAATCAAACTTTTTAGGGTTCCGTAGTCAACTAGAAACCCTTATAGTTTAACCCGTCCTCGCTTAATCTCTGTGACCGTTAGCACTAGAAAGCTGAAATTTGGTACAAATATGTATATCAATTACGCCGACAAAGTGGCAAAATAAAAATTGGAAAAAAATGTTTTATTAGGGTAGCCCCCCTATATGTAAAGTGGGTAGTGATTTTTTTTTTAATTTCAACCCTAACGTGTGATATATTGTTGCATAGGTATTCAAAAATGAATAGAAGTTTACTATTACATTTTTTTGATAATGTCAATAATTTCGGAAATAATCGCTCCAAAAGTAAAAAACAATGTGTCCCCCCCTCTAACTTTGGAACCATAAGTTCAGAAAATATGAAAAAAATCTGAAAAGTAGAATTTTATAAGGACTTCTTAGAAAAATCATTTTGAACTTGATGGAAAGATCAGTTTTTATACAAAAACCGGCCAAGTGCGAGTCGGACTCGCCCATGAAGGGTTCCGTAGCAGCAAGTAACATAATATAAAAGTTCTTGTAATGTGTTGTAACTTTGATCGATGTTTTAATAATAGTGTATTTTTTTCGGTTTATGACGCATTAAAAAAAACCTACTTACTGGATTTCGTTCAAACCAATTTTCGTTGGTAGTTTTTATAGTAATGTACATCATATATTTTTTTTAGTTTTATCATTCTCTTATCTTGGAAGTTAGAGGGGGGGGGACACACACATTTTACCACTTTGGAAGTGTCTCTCGCGCAAACTATTCAGTTTAGAAAAAAATGATATTAGAAACCTCAGTATCATTTTTGAAGACCTATCCATAGATACCCCACACGCATGGGTTTGATGAAAAAAAAAATTTTTGAATTTCAGTTCTATGTATGGGGACCCCCAAAATTTATTGCTTTTTTTCTATTTTTGTATGAAAATCTTAATGCGGTTCACAGAATACATCTACTTACAAAGTTTCAACAGTATAGCTCTTATAGTTTCGGAAAAAAGTGGCTGTGACATACGGACGGACAGACAGACAGACAGACAGACAGACAGACAGACAGACAGACAGACAGACAGACAGACAGACAGACAGACAGACAGACAGACAGACAGACAGACAGACAGACATGACGAATCTATAAGGGTCCCGTTTTTTGCCATTTGGCTACGGAACCCTAAAAAGACCAAAAATTGTACAAAATAATTTCCGGACCAAGTTTGTAGTATAATCGTATATGCAAGCATTTTTTTAAATCAAAAGTGGGTACACTAAATGTGACGGACGGGAAACTACGGAACCCTACACTGAGCGTGGCCCGACACGCCCTTGGCCGGTTTTATTTAACTTGTACTTCTCTTAACCTAAAAAAAATATATGGCCGTTTACGTCGCTAAAAACGTTTATTGCAATACTCAGGGGAACCAAAATTCTAGAGTACTTCCCGTTGACCCAGAATCCTGAAACTTTTACCTAAAGTCAGGTCTTTTAACTCAAATATAGGAAATTAACTGAAAACTTACTTTTACGTTACAAAAAAAATACGATTTGGAATAAACAAGACTCCAATCGGGAAATGAATTCTTTACATAGGTGAGTTTATACGCAACCCACAGGGCGCGAATCCGACTCACACTTGCCCAGTTTTTTTCTGGCAATTATTGAAGTTTTTGTTGAGGAAGTTATCACAATGCTGGCGATTCCATAGATGGGTAAGCGATCTGCATTTATGCAAAATTCATTATTAGTTTTATATTTTAAACAGAATTTAATTATTTATTTATTAAAACTTCATGCAACACAAAGGTACAAAGGCGGACTTAATGCCTTAGGCATTCTTTACCAGTCAGCCAAGGGTGGTGAAGAGAAAACAAGGCAGGTGCCTAAAAAAAAGAATAGGTTAATTAATAAGAAAACAAGGGTACAAATATATATAGGGTGTAAGGGACAGCCCTCCACAAACTTTAAGGGCTTGCTCAGTAGACGAAACTGAACAACCTTCCACATTTTTTTTGCGGTTTCAAAAAAAAAATCTTCCTCTCCATACAAACTGTCCAATCAAGTTTATAATGTTGTATGGTGAGGCGGATTTTTTATTTTTCGTTTGCTGAAAAAAAGTATCGTGGAAAGGGAAGTGGGGTTGTTCAGTTTTGTCTACTGAGCAAGCCCTTAAAGTTGTGGAGGGCTGTCCCTTACACATTGTATATATATAATAAACACACATATAATCATCAGAATAATCTAATTCTTTCTATTTAGCAGTAAATTTTTATCAGTCAATAAAATTACGATCGTTTATTATGCCGTAGGAGTTCCATTGAAAAAAAAGGACGAAAAAAGCTAGAAAAAAAAAAACAATATATTTATATATATAAAAAAAAAAACTATTATAGTTATTTTTGTGCTACTACTAATTACGAAAACGAGAAAAATTAATATTGTTAAATTTAAAATTGGTGATTTGTGATTTGTAAAACTCCTTCAGTAAATAAAGGCTATTTTATTTATTTTATTTACTTATTTATTATGCCGTAGGCAGATTGTAAAATTGATAATTTCATGAAATAGTCCTCCGTTTCAGGAATCGCATTTGATTGAATATCACGATAAAAATCGACTATTTATGTCACAATCGAGTTATTTATTTGAAGTTTGGTGTCGTTAGTAATAAGTTAATAACGAAAAACAAATTCGGCCTCTCCATATAAACTGTCCAATCAAGTTTATAATTTTTTATGGTGAGGCGGATTTTTTTTTCGTTTCCTGAAAAAAATTATGTGGAAGGTTGTTCAGTTTCGTCTACTGAGCAAGCCCTTTAAGTTTGTGGAGGGCTGTCCCTTACACCTTGTATAGTAACTTCCGAAAAAATAAATTGTTTTGCATGCCGTAAGTAAGCACACACATCCTTCTATTTTATGGTCCTCGGTTACATCTAGCCAATCCTTTTTTATGTAACACGAGCTATTTTCCTTGGAATATATATTATACACGTTAACCTTTCCAAAGAAATGATCTAATAAAAGTGAAAACCGTATCAAAATCGTTTGAGTGGCTATAAAGGAAAACGCGCACATACAGACATAAAAATAGCAGCTTCATTTTATTTCTATTTTATTTAGTGATACTACATCATTACATTGTACATTGGTACATTGGTACAATAAATAAAATAATAATATACCACAACTATCACATAACGCCGTATAGTCCCAAGCTAAGCAGAGCTTGTGTTATGAGTACTAGACAACTGATAATCATACATACATATTATAGATAAATTACACCCAGACACAGAACGAATGATCATGCTCATCACACAAATATTTTTCCTGGGTGGGAATCGAACCCACGACCTCCGGCATAGCAGTCAGGGTCACTAACAACTAGACCAACAGGCCAGTCTGAAGTCAGTTAACTAAAAGTAAACAATCTTGATAAGTCTTTTTATTTATAATAAATCGTAGAAATGACGTACAAACATTATTTAAATTTATTTACATAAAATCGGTTTAGGTAAAAATCGAAATGTAAACATTTTTAGATAATTTTTTTAGATTTTTTTTTTCTATAAAATACATATTAAGATTGTTTACATTAACACATATACATGTTGGGGCTGAAAGGTTCTGGAGTGACGACCGCATACCGGAAGACGCAGCGTTGGAAGGCCTCCTACATGGTGGACCGATGACCTGGTGAAGATTGCTGGAAACCGATGGATGCGGGATGCTTAAGAACGTTCGTTGTGGCGACGTTTGGGGGAGGCCTATGTCCAACAGTGGACATGTATCGGCTGAAATGATGATGAAAATGATGATGAACACATATACATAGTTAACTACCTAGTTATGTTTCCAACCTAACGCTGAGGTAGAGTCCATTCATGGTCTGCTAGAAGCTAACCTGGTACCTTTGCGACTAGGCGTACGTGTCAGGATGTGTGGCGCGACCTGCGTGTGGGCCGATCACCAGTCCGCGATGTATTAAGATTAAGGCCTATAGTCCCTTGAACCATCTGACCGAAATTATGTGAACGCAACTCTCGCACTCGTCTAGGCGGCAGTACGCAAATCTGTGCATTTATTTGCAGCCAGCAGCGCCCGGAAAGCGCTTTAAATTCATTTTCTCTGCGAGATATTGATTGATTTACATATGCAATGTTCACTTTGAAGAATATTTAGCCACCAATTTTTATGTGTAAAAATGTTTCTAAAGGTCCAAGCCGTTTCGAAGGAGTAGGGAAAAGTTGCGAAAAGTTGCGAAATTGCTAAATATTTTTTTTTTTTTACAAAAGTATTAATTGCACGAAAAAATTAAATGTTGATATTATTGTTCATGAATCTATAATAAACATATATTTTTTTCAAACCAATTGACCTAGCCGTTACGGAGGAGTAGGCCTCAGAAAATCACTGTTTTATGGCACTTTTCGTGCGCTTGGCCCTTAAGATAGGCTAAATTAATCTTACATGAATTTCTGTAAAGTTAGGGTCGTAATAAATTCTTACTTCCACGTAAACACCGTTTTATTTGCGCTCCGGATATCTAATTACCAAAAACCGATGAAATATGGTATCAAAATAAACATTCTAACGTGTTTCCCAACCAATATGCTTCTGTATATCCAACAAATTGTGTTATTTATTCATGAATATCGGTTTCCTTCACTCATATGATTATCACGTCTAGCTCAATGTTTTCTACCAGGATTACTTCGAGTTTTATTGCGATAATATTTGTATTTGCGTGAAAGGTATTTGTTTTTAGTGTGTGATTCCATTTCGTGGTTAGTATGGTAGGCACGTTCGCAGTTTTTGTGTAGCCTTGTAAGAAGGAAGTTGGTTCATTATGGTATATTCAAGGGTGCTGTCTCTGCCTACTGGGGCCAGGGTTATCCGAAAGGGAACTCGATCTCCGGTATGAAGGCTAAAAGGAACGGGGTGGGTCTTTTAGTCAGTAAGAGTCTGACACTATCTCCCGCTCCGCCCAAGAGCGGGGGTTGTCAATGGATGATTTTTTCCCACCATGAAAAAAGGGTGCTGTCTCTTAAAATGTAATCTTTCTTTTATGAAGAGTTCTCGGACGAATTGGCAGACAAACGTTATTGGTTTTACCTAAGATTAAGTTAAATATTTATTTGCAACTGAATATAACTACAATAATAATAGACGGGCCTGTTGGTCTAGTGGTTAGTGGCCCTAACTGCTATGCCGGAGGTCGTGGGTTCGATTCCCACCCAGAACAAATGTTTGTGTGGTGAGCATGATCATTTTTGTTCTGTGTTTGTATAATAATATGTATGTTTTTAGAAATAGAAGTATGTTTTTCAGTGGTCTAGTACTTCCTTCTGCGAAAAAGTACTGTTAGCAAATGAGGCTGACCGCTTCAAGCAACGGCTCTCACGCCTCAGCCGCCGCTGCGATTCCGATCCTGATTTCCGGCCACCGTAGGCGCGGGCTTGCGGACGGCTGGCAATGGGTAGCTCGCTGTCCGACCATCCGGTGTCCGTCCGGACCGAGCCCAAGTCGTCGACGGCGCGTACTGTTCCCGTGCGAATAGTACACACCCTTATACATTTTAACTAGAAAATTAAGTTACAATCATAATTCAAGCGCTAAAATTTTACTTAACCTCTCAACGCCCAACCTAAATTTAGGTCGATATACATTACGATCCAATGTACTAAAAATAGTGGCAAATTGCGGCCCAGACCTTTTTTCATTCTTCTTTAATGTTTTTGGCTAAATTCTTTTAAGTGGTATTTTATATACCTAAAGATTTAAATATATATATTTGAAAAATAAAATTTAGGTAAATATTTTTTTACATTTTTTTTTATCTAAAAATACTTTTTAATATCATGTTAGCTGTTTTTAAGTCGCTGGGCTGTGATTTTATGATTTTCAAAAGTCTATTTTATTTATGTCATTAAATTAGTTAAATTAGTAATAGTTAAATTAGTAGTAGTGTTTAATTAGTTTAATTAGTTGGTGAAGGTAGAGGGAAACCGATGGATGCGGTACGCTCAGGAACGTTCGATGTGGCGACGCTTGGGGGAGGCCTATGTCCAACGGTGGACGTGTATCGGCTGAAATGATGATGATGATGATTAAACTAGTTCGTTGGGCCTTAGAAGGTTAAATGCACAAATGCTTAGATACAATTTTGCAAGAAATTAGTTATCCTAATTGTAGGCAAATAATACGGAACTCGACGCACTACACTGGGGACACTATAGCGCATCGTTATTAGTATTTACGCACGCGCACACAAAAAATCTAGTGACGTAATCAAGACTTATCAAGAATTTATCAAAATAAGTAACTTTTATCTCAAAATAAGTAACTTTTATCTCAAAATAAGTAAATCTTATGTCAAAATAAGTAACTTTTATCTCAAAATAAGTAACTTTTATCTCAAAATTTTCTCTTGACGGCGTTTGTGGCTGTTGCATGTTTTTTTTTTTTTTGGTGGGAAAATCATCTAATGACATCCCCCCGCTTTTGGGCGGAGTGGGAGATAGTGTCACACTTTTACGGACTAAAAATCCACTACTGTACCTTCGTTGCCTTTCGTACCGGTGCCAAATCATCCTTTCAATACTACTGCCCCCTAGCCAAGTTACAACCAGTTTGTGTCGAATTCCGTTCTCTAATCGGTAACGCTTCGGTGACAGCAATGGTAGAAAACGATAAGTTGGTAGCCATGTTGACGCGCCTGAGTCGGCCGCTCGTTCTACAATGTAGCGTTTGTAGAACAAAGAATGTAGCGTTAAACATTGTAGAAACGATTGTGAACGATGTGAACTTGGCTACGAATTGTCTATTCGTTTGTTCTGACCACGCGACTTTACGTTAAGATGACGTCATTCCCATACGTTTCATCACTTTTCGACAGCGTTAACGATTGCAGAATAACAACTTAGCTAAGCGTGCAGATCCTTGGCCCCAGTAGGCTTCGACCCTGCTGGGCCCCTACGGTTTGCTGACAACTCCTTGAGGCGTGCGTGGAACAATAGATCTGCCCAAGCGGGGCACACCAACTACCGTGCGCTCCACCGTGTCCTCCGGGTGCTCTATGGATTAAGAAAAGCAGCAGCTACCAGTTACTAGTGGCTGTCACGCGCTTCAGCTGCCTTCACGGCCACTTCTAGCTTTTCCTGGCAGCGTTTGTGGTTGTGGAATGTGGCGCCCGTGTGCGGCATTCCTTAATGCCTTAATCACACGTACCGAGTAAAATGGCGAGACAGTAAAATGTTGCTCAGCCGAGACAGTGATGTACGCGAGTTGTAGAGATAAATGGTAGGCCGAGCACTCGACGCTGTGTTTACACGTACCGAGTACTAGGCCGAGAGCACTGTCTTGCCCGTTTACTCGGTACGTGTAATCAAGGCATAAGTCACTAATATTATAGAGCTTTCACGTAATCTAGGTATTAAAACTCCGCCATAAATTCAACAGAAGATATAAGGTAAATTATTATAAACTGCATCTTATTATAATAGAGTCAAGGCCCGTTCATCTTTGGCCACAGATCGCGATATATTTAGCTCCATTGATTTACACTGTGTATTATTAATATTTATGATGGTTATGAATCTTATTATACAAATAATGTCTGCACTGTTCCAAATTTATGTGTTGTTTAATTCGGAAATTTTGTAATCTATACTTAATATTATAAAGTATGTATTTGGGAAAGTAACTTTATCTGTTTGTCTGTTACACTTCACGCTTAAAAAGCTGGACCGATTTTGATGAAATTTTATACAAAGATAGAAGGAATGGAATTCCCTGCCGGAGTCTATGTTTCCTGATAGCTATAACTTAGGGGTCTTCTTAAGTTAAGAGTGAAGTAAGTTAAGATTGCTTCTAGGCAAGCGTGTTCCATCGTCGGCCACATCATCGCTTGCCATCAGGTGCGAAAGTGGTCAAACGCGAGCCTATCCATAAAAAAAATAGAGCTTGTG
Organism: Mythimna albipuncta; assembly: GCA_929112965.1. NCBI lineage: Eukaryota > Metazoa > Arthropoda > Insecta > Lepidoptera > Noctuidae > Mythimna > Mythimna albipuncta. The sequence goes on along the minus strand of OV815979.1, from coordinate 15,501,596 downwards.
AAAGGATGTAAATCTGTACTACTACTTTTTAATTAGTACAAAAAATATGGGGCTCTATATGTACCCGTCACTGATCATATTTTTGTAGTCAAAAGTAGAAAAAACCGAAATCCTAAAATTGACCACGAAAAGGTAAATTCATCATAGAATCAATCAAACATAACAATTGCTAGTAGAAAATACTGCGGTCAGTGTTTTTCCTAAATAATTGTCACTTATTCATTCATTAATCAATAGCCTGCACAATATTTCCATAAATTGAGTGACATTTTGGGACATAAACCAACGCTAATAACTTTGCTTTTTATGAATATTATTTATTGAGACTTTACTTATAAAATAACAAGGACTTTTGTTATAAGCCCTTTAAGTATTTGTACTCATTAAAAAATAGTGGTGTATAGATAAAAATCAATGCCACTTTTCGTTGTAATTTTATAATTCAAGAACGGGCTCACCAATCCAAACCATATGTTTAGGCTTTGTTCGGTCTATTTAGTAGATGGTTTATGTAAAGTTTGGTAGGGTAGAGTAGGGTAGACTAGTGTAGTGTAGAGTAGGGTAGAGACCCTACACTAGTAGAGTAGGGTAGAGTAGGATAGACTAGGGTATAGTAGGGTGGAGTAGGAGCGGGAGCGAAGCCGCGCGAGCAAAAGCTAGTTGTTAATAAACTTTATTAACAGAACAACCCTCTGTAAGAGAAAAGTGATGATATCACGGTGAGTATAGATATACATATGGAAGAAGACACCCTTCGTGGCAAACCATGCGTATGATTAATGATATGATGAATATGCTTTCACTGTCGAAGGATATACAGGATGTCTTTGACATCGACGCCCAAACGAATAACACGGATCCAGTACATGATTCTTGACCGCCCAGTGGTGGAATTTTTAGTCGGCTTTGTTTCAAATTTTTGAAAAAAAGTTTTTTTATTTAAACTATGTAAAATCGTTATTCTAACCAACCTATTAACCTTCTAACCTTAGATGATATTTATAGTAAACTAGCTTTTGCCCGCGGCTTCGCCCGCGCACATAAAAAATAGCCTATGTCACTCAGGAATAAAGCAGCTTTCTGTTGGTGAAAGAATTTTAGCAATCGTACCAGTACTACAAACAAAAATACATTTTTGACTTAAAAATTAATTACCTAAGTAAAAAGTCATCTGGGACTATGTGGTATTTTCCCATATTTTCTCACCGTTTAAACCTTCCTTAAAGTATCAAGACCAATATTGGCAAAATCGGGCCAGCCGTTCTAGAGTTTTAGCTAAACTAACGAATAACTATTCATGTTTTATATAAGAAGATATATATGTATTTAGAAATATATATGTATGTTTATCAGTTGTCTAGTAAGTACCCATAACACAAGCTCTGCTTAGCTTTAGGACTAGACGGCGTTGTGTGCTAGTTGTGGGAAATCAACTATCGTCGAGTTGCCAGGACCGGTGTTGTTTACGTTATAATAGCGCTGAGAACTCCTACCGAGATGCTGAATTTCAAACTTTAGTTTCTATGTTGTAAGATATCACTACATTAAGTTTATTTTTTACAAAGCTCAACAGCTGAGATTTCACTTTTCTCGTAAGCAGAAATCTTATAAACGCCTTTCTCAGAGAGAAAAAAAGATTTTCCTTTCTGTAATCCTGCAAGAAGGTTCGTCTCGCTTTACTGCATTGCTGGCAATTAACCTTTCTTGTTTCGCTTAACTTTTGCTTACCTTTTGCGATGCGAAGAGTTTTATTTTTATAACTTAACTGGCGACCCGTCCCAGCTTCACCAGGGTGTTACGAGTCTTTGGAATTCTTGGCTTCCTTTATTTATTAATGCTTCCTGCACATAACACCACATAGGCGGACTTAATGCCTATGGCATTATTAATAATACGAGATCCGTAGAAGAAATCACTTCCCTGATCTGTTATTCAATTATGATACATATTATGTGCTAGATAAAACGTTTATTAAGACATTCCGAAAAGGTTGCCTAATTAAATCTGGTGCTAATGATGTTAACCGTATCGTCGACGGCGCGTAGTGACGCACGCGCCTTTAAGAGATGTCAGCGAAACCGTAGAGGCCCAGCAAGGCTGAAGCACGCCGAAGACTACTAGGGCCATGGGCTGGCTTCCAAAAATGAAACCTGAGGTCCTAGAACGCAAGGCCAAGGAGTAGATTTTAGTCATTGACAGTAAGATATGCCCTCCCCTTTTTTTAATGGTGGGAAAAAATCATCCAATGACATTCCCCGCTCTTGGGCGGAGCGGGAGATAGTGTCAAACTCTTACTGACTAAAAGACCCACCCCGTTCCTTCTAGCCTTCATACCGGGGCTCGAGCTGCTTTGCTCTAAAGCAAGAAAAGTTATTTTAAACCGAATAAAAAAGTCACGTCAGCAACCTAACCACAATAAAGTCCCCACAATGATAGAATGCGTAAAAGAATCCAGCTGCAAGAAGCCAAAAAAACAAAATCCTTCCGTTACTTTAATCAACACCAGAGACGGTCAGAAAATTAAAGGCGTGATTAATATTTCCTTTTTTATTACTTTGAGACAAAACAGGCGGAAGGTGTGCTCGGTGAAAATTCATGAAAAACATTGTTTATTTTGAAATACTTTACCCTTCAGGCTTATAAATATTTTAATTAAAATTACCTGTTTCGAAATGAGGATTAAGGGCCAACGCTACGTTAAGCGGGCGCTGGCGCGGGCGCTGGCGCGGGCGCTGGCGCGGGCGCTGGCGCGGGAACACGTCGCATGACGTCGCGCGTGTGTCATGTGCGGCGGTCCCCGTAGCGGAAACCGGATTATTACCCGCGCAGTGTCGTTAGTTCAACATTAACTGTGTGCATGTAAAATTACCGTCACGGATCTTGAGCGCTGGCTTCATGTTGCGCAGAAGTCAAATAAATATTCAGTCTCTTTAGTGGTGCGAAGTGAGACGCAGGATCGTGTCATAGACGTCACTCGTGATTCGTTCCCTGCGTTGCTGCATGTATCTAACAACGACGACGATTGGCTCGCCAATGTATGGAATGCGCAAAGCGATTCCCACTCTGACGCCGATTACTCAAGATCCGTTTCGGCATATGTAGTCGTGTCGATAGAGAATTACGTAGGTATCAAATTAGGCACGGGGCGCGGGTGCCCCGATGAATTTTATATGGGAGCGCGCGGGCGCCCACTTAACGCAGTGTTGGCTCTTAGATTTCTTTTAACTCCTTGCTTGGCTTTGACAACCGTTACAATTCATCAGTTCCAGTTGCATCAGTTCCATGCTCTAGCTTTTTACTTTGACGTTCGATGGTTTGAGGAATCGGCTTTGATTTAAATTCATCTTAATCTCGATAGGAATCGTTTATTTTTGTTGTTTGTGTTATAATAATATAATAATATTCTCTACTAGACCCAAGCTAAGCAGAGCTTGTGTTATGGGTACTAGACAACTGATAAACATACTTATATATTTCTAAATTACAACCAGACATAGAACAAATGATCGTGCTCTTCACACAAACATTTGTCCTGGGTGGGAATCGAACCCACGACCTCCGGCATAGCAGTCAGGGTCACTAACCACTAGACCAACAGGCCTGTCTGTCTCATGTATGTATGTTGTGTGTTTTGGACTCAAAACACACAACATACATAACACTTTATGTATTATGTTGTTTTGTTATGTATTATGTACCTATGTTTTGTTGATTGGGGAAATGGCAACGGAACATTCCACCACTGGGGGTTTAGAATCATATACTGGATCCATGGTATTCGTTTGTGCGTCGATGGCAAATACACGGTATAAAGGCATTTATTCTTTCATTATTGATCTATTTATTTATCAATTTCTATTTTCTCTGTAAAATCCAATAGATCATATCAATTTCACTTAGTAGCAGTCCCTGAGACTGGAAAACGAAAGGTTACGTAATCAGTACCTAAATAATTAGTAAGGAGCCCAGCTGTATTGTGTTAGACCTTCGATACTACGATTATATGCGGCCACCAGAAGCGACAGGTGATTAGTAATATTTGAAATGAGGTATATCAGAAGGTACAGATCAAAAGAAAGTTTTTTTTTTATTGATAAAAACCTGTGTTTGACTGCGATCCCAGCCGTAAGCAGTGATGCAATCGTTGATAGTGAGGCGCACTAGTTTATTAAGAGCCTATTCGCTCTAGCGGGAAGCGGAGAAGAAGATACCACCTAACACAATTTTTCTCTGCATCACCCAAAGGTTGACTGGTAGAAAATGCATTAAGGCATTAAGTCCGCCTTTGTACTCTTTTGTGCATGAAGAATAAAATAAATAAGTAGATAGACGCTCAAGAGATGTGGTGCTGGAGGAGAATGCTCGGAGTATCGTGGACTGAATTCCGTACCAACGAGACTATACTCCGAAAACTCGGCATCAAGCTGCGTTTATCATCTTTGGTACAGTCTCGTATCCTCACCTCGTTTGGTCACGTATGGCGCCGAGGGGTGGGTGGTGTTGAGCAACTTGTGGTCCAGGGAAAGGTTGAGGGTACCAGGCTACGAGGAAGATCCCCAGGAGGCCTATGAGGTGGACTGACCAGATAAAAGCTGCAGTGAATAGCTCATCATCACTACACGAGTGCACGAAGAAGGTGGCCATTAAAGAGGAGTGGCGGCGTGTTGTGAAGCTTGCCACCAACACTTGTGATGACCACGTCCACTGTGTCAAGAGTGATATCGACAGAGAAGAAGATTCACTCTAGCCTTGAATACACCAAAGTAGGTATATAAATAATTATGTACCTACAATTACCGGAAAGGATCTTGAGCGCTGGCTTCAAGTTGCGCAGAAGTCAAATATTCGGCCTCTTTAGTGGTGCGAAGTGTGACGCGGGGGCGGGGACTGTCAGTGATTGGCTCGCCGCGCCATCGAGTCATAGACATCACTCGTGATTCGCTCCCTGCGTTGCTGCATGTATCTGACAACGACGATGATTGACTCGCCAATGTATGGAATGCGCAAAGCGATCCCCACTCTGACGCCGAGCGCTCAAGATCCGTGCCGGTAATTGTACTATCTTACTCGGCAAACGATATTCTACGTCTGTACATTATGAAAGTAAAAAGACACCTAGACTTGGAATTATGTATAGGCTATGCAAATATTTGTTTGTGCGATACACAGTACAGCGCCAATCGTGTTGCTAATATTATATCTTTAAGAAAAAAATTGTTATAGCGACGAAAACAGTTCGAAAACGTTTTTCACCACCAACTGTTTATTTATTAGAAAACGTAAATATGCTGGTACATTATGCGAGGAAATAACTCGGCATCAGTAAATGATTGACATGCTATTGGCTATATACATAGTTACATACACAATGCTATGTACGAGTATTTGGACAAACTGACGTATGTTAAATGATAAATGATCTTTATTTTGCATATAGGTTTAAAAAAAATAATTTTAGACGTTAATTTCGTTTTCAGGCATTTTAAACCAGATGAGGAATGAGAAACACCGAAACAAACTCAGGGGTCAAAGTCTCTTTTAAAGTCCATACAGTAAAGAACATATAATGTTTTTTTTTTCGATGGGAAAAATTATCTTAAATCTTAAATTTATCTTATCTTATGTCAACCCCCGCTCTTGGGCGGAGCGGGAGATAGTGTCAGACTCTTACTGACTAAAAAACCAATCCCGTTCCTTCTAGCCTTCATCGGATACTCCTAGCCTCAGTAGGCTTCGACCCAGCTGGGTCCCTGCTGTTGCTGACAACTCTTTGAGGCGCGCGGGAACAGTGCGCGCCGTCGACGACTTGGGCTTGATCCGGACAGTTATCGGACGGCCGGACAGCGAGCAACCAATTGCTCACTGTCCGCAAGCCCGCACCTACGGTGGCCGGAAATCGGGATCAGAATCCCGCCGGCGGCGGCGGCGGCGATGACGCCGAGACACATTACACTTTTATTTGACTTTTTGAAGGCAAAATGTTGCTAGTATTTTTGAATATCAATACCTGTTTTCTTGTATTCTGGAACAGATTTATTATGGGTTTATTTTGTTCGGTTTTGTATAAAAAGTATATTTTCGGCATATATCATCCTTATTTCAACCGAAAAACGTCCACTGCTGGATAAAGGCTTCCTCAAGTGTCGCCACAATGACCGATCCTGTGCGTCTCGTTTACATCGTTACCAGGTCATCGAATTGTGGGAGGTGATCTTGAGCGCTGGCTTCAAGTTGCTCAGAAGTCAACTATTCGGTCTCTTTAGTGGTGCGAAGTGAGACGCGAGGGCGGGGATTGTCAGTGATTGGCTCGCCGCTCCATCGTGTCATAGACGTCACTCGTGATTCGTTCCCTGTGTTGCTGCATGTATCTAACAACGACGACGATTGGCTCGCAAAGCGATCCCCACTCTGACGCCGAGCGCTCAGGATCCGTTCCGGTAATTGTACTGGGACTAGGTTTTCTTTTATAACGTAGGGAAGCACTAAGAAAGGATTTTCTAAAATTCAGTCACTAAGGGGATGAAGTCTTAAGTTAGTATAGAGAAACCTACTAGTACGCGAGCGAAGCCGCGGGCAAAAGCTAGTATTGTATAAAATTAGAGCAATTTTCTTAAGAGCAAGGCGCTTATAAACATTGTCAACGCCAGCCCACTCAAGATAATCGTACACGCACTCCTGTTCACACTATCTGAGAATTCTGCGGAATAGTGACGCCTGCCGGTGAAGTACCCAGGCACATATTTGTGAACTAAGCAGCCATCTTGATTTTGTAATGCTGGTTTTTTTTAGGTGTAAAATCATCCAATGCCTTAACCCGGTGCAGATTTTTTGTTTTAAATGATGTAAATCAGTGCTTGACTGCGATCCTACCTGATGATAAGCAGTGATGCAATCGTTGATGGTGAGGCGCACTAGTTTATTAAGAGACTATTCACTCTAGCATTGAAGACACCTAAATTATAATTGGACGGGAAGACCGCAGCAGGTAAATTGTTCCAATCCTTCGATGTATGCGGTATAAATGACGAGCGAAACGCTTAGTCTGAACCGTAGAAGTTTTAACAATGTTAGGGTCGATACTCGCCGTAGGTCGGTTGTCTGGAAGACGACCGCCATTGTACCCATAGATTTAAGTTTCTGTGAAATTGTTACTATTTTGGTATACAATAAAGTTTATTCTGTTCTATTCTATTCTACGACGGTAGAAAGGAGATGGCGGAATCAAGTCATGCAATTCCCGTGCACAATCTTCAAAATGCAACCTGTAAAATACCAAAAAGCTGGCTACCCTACGCCTGGCTTCGAAGCTCGAGATGGACCTTAACAGACTTTTACTGAGTAAAACCACATCTTTATCCTTCAGTTGCCCTTTATGTTCCAGGACTACGGGTCTCCCTTTCAGAAAATCCCCGTGGTTCTGCTGGACCTTTCCGGTTAGCTAACATGTCTTTGAAAAGTGCGTGCGCTATCGACGACTGGGGTTCGGTCCGGTCTACTCCCGGATGACGAGCTACTCATTGCTCGACATTCGACCGCGTCTACCATGGTTAGTAGTCAGGATCGGGGTATCGGCGGCTAGATCATGAAGATGTTCTTTACCTCACGCGTGTAGCCTCTTTCGCTAGCATTACTGTTCCGCACAAGGAGGCGACCGCCTGCTATTCTTCTTCGCTCTGGACCATAGCCAGAACCAGGGCTCAGAGCAAAAGGTCGCTGTCGCTGGTTGCGTCCACGAGGACCCAAACGGGGCACACCTTCGTATGATTCACCGATTTTATGTATGGTTGGTTCCTTCTTAAGCTAATGTGTAAACTATTTATAGAAAATCGGTCAAGGATATAAATATCATAGGTGTCTACTTATAAATATCTTCTATTTATAATGTTGATAATACTTGAGTCTTAGCCACTTCATAAAGACAATATATAGCATAGACAGCTTTATAATGTTCCCACTGTTGCCCCCTCTCTAGGAGAGGGAATGAGCCGTAATCCACCACGCGGGCCTAGTGCGGGTTGGTCAATGTCACATGTCTTCGAATTTTTTGGTTCTAGGACATGTCGGTTCCCTCACGATGTTTTCCTTTACCGTTTTAAGAGCCATGGTGATGAAATAAATTACACAAAGTAATGCTGGGTTTGAGCTCGCGTCCTATAACTCGCAAGTCGAGGATGTTATCGCTCGGCCACCTCTAAGCAATATATAAGGAAAGAAAAACAAAATAATTCAGCATCAAATGAGTAGGTGTTTGAGGTCGAGAAAACTTTTTAATTAGGTAAATATTGCCTTAGCATAACTGATTAATTATAATGGAGCCTAATTTATTAGTTTGACTTCAAATTAATTTAACTTTTGAAATTAAGTGAGGAACGAATTTAGAGGTTCATGTTTGGTTAAAAAAGTTTTATTTGCTATACTTGGACACTTGTCAGGTTTTGATTTGGCTTAAATTAATTAATGGCGTTGACGGTTTTCATATTTTCCCGTCACTGAAACTCATATTTCACGTTATTTATGCATGAATGGTATGCGAGCGGATGGGAAATATTTCCAGAATCTCCTCATAATAAAACGCAGATTTCTGAAATGCGAATATTTTGTTTCATTGGATAATTCGACGGACGTGTTGTCGAAATATTACGGCGTAAAAGTGACACCGGCTTTGATCTGTCTGTTTTTGTGATTCCGGGACGAGCATTGTTTCATGAACTACTAGGTTTTACTGGCGGTGTCGTTCGTATCATCATCATCATTCCACCTGACGTCCATTGTTGGACATGGGCCTCCCCCAAGCATCACCATAACGACCGGTCTTGTGCATCCCGACAGGGTTCATATTGATCTTGACAATATTTTTATACCATCTACGTACTTAATAAGGAATGCAATAAAGTATATAGTATTAGATTCTCGCTACCCTCACCAGGTTCATCGAACCACTTTGTGGGAGGCCTTTCAACGCTGTGTCATCCGGTACTTGGTCATCGCTCCAGAACCGTTCGGCCTCGTCGACAGTCGATCGTCGGTCGGTTCTGCGAATAATGTGCCACTTAAGTTTGCCAATTCTTCGGGTTATGTCGGTAACCCTGGTGGGTAGTTCTCTTGCGAATATCTTCATTTGGCCGTGTGGTGGTTTTTTTTTTTTTTTTTTTTTTTTCGATGGGAAAAATCATCTTATGTCAACCCCCGCTCTTGGGCGGAGCGGGAGATAGTGTCAGACTCTTACTGACTAAAAAACCCATCCCGTTCCTTCAAGCCTTCATACCGGGGCTCGAGCGCCCTTTCGGATAACCCTGGCCCCAGTAGGCTTCGACCCGGCTGGGTCCCTGCTGTTGCTGACAACTCCTTGAGGCGCGCGGGAACAGCGCGCGCCGTCGACGACTTGGGCTTGGTCCGGACAGTTACCGGACGGCCGGACAGCGAGCTACCCATTGCACACTGTCCGCAAGCCCGCGCCTACGGTGGCTGGAAATCGGGATCGGAATCCCGGCGGCGGCGAGAGCGCCGTTGCCTGATGCGGTCGGCCTCCTCCTTAGCGAGCATTACTGCTTCGCAGAAGTCGGCGACCGCCTGCCACTCCTCCTCGCTCCGGACCATGGCCTCGACCAAGGCCCGGCGCGAGAGGTCTCCGCCGCCGATCACCCCCACGAGGGCACGGCGATGCTCCACCCGGCCGTGTGGTGGTCAGTTCTTAATATTCTAAGACCGTGTATTGGGCTGGGTTGAAATGTGATTACATTACTGCAATTTTTCCATCAGAGATAGGTAATGTAGCCAGCTACATCATATGTGACAGAAAATGTAACTAGGACCATTTCTTATCCGTTAAAATAGAAAATCGCCCTAATGGAATATCCTCCTCCTCGAGTCGTATTCCTCATTACTGAGGGTCGTGAAGTTCCCGCTGGATTAGCTTCTTATTGATGGTATCTCGCCACCTGTGACGGTTCTTAGCGTCATGAAGTGCGACGTGCAATTGGGTGTCCAGTGTGGAACGGAATTGGCTAGAGGGGCGCCAATTGCTAATCTGCAATCGTTTACGCTTTTAGAAAGCTTCAAATGTACGGGAATGACGTCATCTCAACGCTCAGTCACGTGGTCAGAACAAAAGGATTGGCGGCGCGGCCAACTCGAAGCATTCGACGCAAGCGAAACGGTTGTAACTTGGCTAGGGGGGCTGATCTGCCTATCTTATTGGGTTGTAGTCGTGTGCCATCAACCATGCCAGTTACGAATATACATCTGGAATAAAAAGTTTCATCGAAATTCGACCAAACGATCGAGCGTGAAGAATAAACAAACATACACACACTAACTATCGCCTTTATAATATTAGTTGCGAAAAGGTCCTCTACATTGTAAGCATCAACGCTGCTTGATCCTTAATCACAGAAAAGGCGTAAACGCCCGTACTGAACAAATACACGGTCGCTCTTGGCAACGATTCTCAAATATTATTACAATCCGCTAATAGTTTTATCCACCCTCTCATGCCCGTATCGATCACAGCTCTTAGATATTGGTGAAGTGTAACGACCATAATCTTATCTGCCCAATACTGTGTAATAATATAGATTTACTTTTGTTGTATGTTGTTTGTATGTGTGTGCATGCGTAGTATTATATCAGAATAACAACGTGGCTAGAACATATAAAGTACAAGCAAGCTATTCGGTTGAAAGAATGTGGTAAGACAACTTATGCAGAGAATATACACCTTAAATAATGCACCTGTTTATTTCTTTAGATAATCACACTTTTTCTTAATATTTATAAGTACAAAATGAGAATTGCTAAGTAGGCAAACTTCTCGTAGTCGCCACTACAATACGTTTGTGGAGTTGTTTTTACGTTAACGCAATCGAAACGTTTGCCGCGTTCGGCTATCTGCCCCCCTAGCCATGTTACAATCGAATTCCGTTCTCTAATCGGTAACGCCTCGGTGACAGCAATTGTAGAAAACGATAATGTGGTAGCCATGTTGACGCGCCTGAGTCGGCCGCTCGTTCTACAATGTAGCGTTTGTATAACAAAGGATGTAGCGTTAAATATTGTAGAAACGATTTTGAACGATGTGAACTTGGCTACGAATTGTCTATTCGTTTGTTCTGACCACGCGACTTTACGCTGAGATGACGTCATTCCCATAAGTTTCGTCACTTTTCGACAGCGTTAACGATTGCAGAATAACAACTTGGTTAAGCGTGCTGATAGGTAAAGAGCTTGGAGCGGGCCAATCGGAGCGCCGAACGTCACAAACGTGTCGATGCGTTAACGTAAAATAAACTCACACTATGCACTCTGAACGCTACAAGTGCTGTCCACCGACTGTCCTTACCCCGACCCAGGGCTAGAGTAAGGGGAGGGACCTCCCTCTTTAATATTTTAAAACAGTTATTTAAACGTCTTCCGGTCTAGCACTCAAATCAATTTAACTGTTGCCACATAAAATAAACTTGAAAATTAAATTAAATACTAGGCTTTTTATTGAAACCTAACACATGTGTGAGAAAGCGAAAACACATGAAGCGACACATGTGTGGCGGTGGGAAAGCGCCAGGGGTAACCCGCGAAATTCAAATTTGTTTTAGTATTTTTCCATTTTATCTGTTAAAGTTCGCACCCGTGACTCGGGCGATAGAAACACTCAATAGTGTCTCATTACGGGTAGACATTTTTTCTTGCACATTGGAATCACATCGGAATTCCAGAGGGTGACACTAAGTGTGTTGTCCTCTATGTAACTTGTGCCGGTTCTCCAGGGTGCTGTTTGAGACTGAACATCGACTGTTCATTATGTATGTATGTTGCATGCACTAATGGATATTTGAACAGTTCGTGGGTGGCATCTTTGAGTGCTAGGCTATTTTGCGACTACTTTTGTTACCTTGGGTAGGTATACCTGTTAAAACAATTGTATGTGCTTATAAAAATAAATAAATAAATAAATAAATAAATTTTGCAATATCAGTGTCAGGATCCCATCATCATCTCCCTAGGCTTTTCTTAATTTGTTTGGGGCCCACTTTCGTTCAGACTAGATGCGGTTCAACCAATGTATTACAAAGGCGACTTAGTTGTTCCGTAGTGTCCGGACGTAAAGAATAACACCATCCCGTCTCTTTCCGTGGGTGTCGAAAGAGTCAACGAAGATCTATACCGGAGAATAGGCAGCAGCATCCTCTGTGCATTACAACAGCCACACTGCGATCACCAATCCGCCTGCCAAGCGTGGCGATTACGGCAAATCCCCCTAAAAATGAAAACCAAAACAAAAAAAATGGACCGGTCATGGTGGCGACACTTAGGGGAGGCCTACGTCCAAACAGTGGACGTCTTTTGGCTGAAATGATGATGGTAATGATGATTGCAAAGGCAAAAGTTTTGTTACATCTCCACGCTCAAGTGGTTGAAAGGATATGAATGAAAAGTCCACGGACAGGGACAGATCATTTCCTGGAATTAGTACACGTACTTTTTATTCCGGGGTCATGTTAACTTGGGATACTACTTTAATGTGGGAGAAGTCGTTGGCAGGAGCTAGTTTATGTAATAAGCTAGACAAAAAAATTGATCGCGGTCTAGACAAAGGGAATTGATGTCTAATACAGCCGACCTTTAATAATGGATCACTATTATTAAAGACATTCGTCGAGCTCTTGTCACCGCCGGGGTGCCAGCTGTTTTAGAACCCAATGGCTTGGCACGTGACGATGGGAAGAGGCCAGATGGGATGACTATAATGCCTTGGAAATTGGGTAGGCCTATGGTGTGGGATGCAACATGTGTCGACACCCTTGCGCCATCCCATCTTCTGAGTACGGCGGGCTGTGCTGGGGCGGCTGCTGCAGGTGCAGAAAACCTCAAACGGCGTAAATATAATAACCTCATTGGAAGTTATGTGTTTGAGCCGTTTGGGGTTGAAACTCTAGGGCCATGGCGTCCGAGCGCTCATCGAGTTGTCCGGGATATCAGCAAACAGTTGGTCGACTCTTCGCGTGACCAGAGGGCTGGACTCTTCTTCAGTCAACGAATCAGCATTGCCATCCAGCGTGGCAATGCTGCCAGCATTCTGGGCACTTTTCCCACTGACATCGATGTGGCCGAATTTTTTGATGCCCTCTGAGTTTTCCCCGTTTTTCAGCCTCTTTTACTCATTTGTACATATTATTATTTTAAGTTTGTATATATATACCTAATGATTATTTATTAGATTAATTGATATAATATATTGACATTGTAACATATCTGAGAGCAAATCAAAACAATGGACATAATTACACAAGCTTTTTCCTATGATATCGCTCGTGGCTACAGAAACTGTTCATATTTCAGGAACAAATAAATATATGACGCTAAGCGACTGCTGCAATTTTATATCAGCCGATGGTTAGCGATGTTGTGGTCTACGATGAAGCATACTTATCTAGAAGTAACCTATTTACTCTTGACTTAAAGATCCTTAAGTTGTAGCTATCAGGAAACACAGACTCCGGTAGGGAATTCCACTCCTTAGCTGTATGTACAATAAATGTGTTCCTAAAACGTTTGGTACATCCCACCCATACGATAAGATCCCAATTTTCATAATCGGGTCAGTACATACTTCCAAAGACTACTTGTTTACAAACATACTATCTTCTGTTTATGACTTCACCCGCGGTAATACTGCAAATCATCTCTGTAGATATTCCCTTGGGGCTCCCCACAAAAATGAGTACCTAATTTCAGAGTCAGCCGTTAAGACGGGAAGATGTAATGGACAAACATACAAAATATCCATACCTACTTAATGTATTAAAGTGAAAGTAATTTTGACTGTCTGTTACACTTTACGGTGAAATTTTGTACGAAGAAAGCTTGAAGCCCAAGAAAACTTTTTATCTGGCTTCGACTTAGCATAATCCCGCTATAATCAACATTAGTGGATAGGACCGAAAGTTTCTGGAGTTTCAATCACGTACCGGAAGAGACGTAAGGGACTGATCATTGTGTTGACACTTGGGGAAGGCCTAAGTCCAGCTGTGAACGTTTTTTTACAATCACACTCACGAAACTGCTCGAAGAAGCTAGTAAAATATATGTGTAAAGTTTATTTCTGGTCAGGATATAATCATATAATATTTACTGACCAGTTGTCCTTCTGTACAATTCCACAGCTCTGGGCACATTTATTTTAAGATTGTTAACCGACCAATTTTTGTTTCCTATTTATCACATCCCATTTCTGTTAAAATCCAGTTCTAATAATGGGATCTATGTGGAATTGAGGCAACTCCTTAAATTTTGTATTTGGCATTTAATACTCGTAATTAAGAAATAAAACCCTCAGATTCTCTCCCGCTGATATCGAGTGTGGCACTTACTATATGCGTTTTGAGCTGCCGGTGGAATCTTTCTACCTAACCATTCCGTTGGGTGCAGGCAGTGTTCCTCTCCCAGAGAGGAGGTCTGAGTCCCAATATTCGGAACATTATAAGGCCGACTATATAGCATAGTCGGCCTTATAAGCTAGTGGTCTTACGATGCCTGAAACTGTTTTGCTGAGGTATTGGAAAAGGTTAGACCCAAATAGCCGAGTATAGTACGAAAGCAGGCAACGGTTTCTCCTTCATGTTCTAAATTCATATACTAAGATAAGATTTTCTCGAATAGACCATAGCCTAGTAAAAGCTAAAAGTACTTTTTTTCCCGTTACACAGTAGTATGTTCTTGTAGGATAATTTTTGATTTTCACGCTGGCCGGTGGAATGAGCGAATAAATAGTAATAACGTGGAAGTCTCAGACATAAATGTACAAACATTTTCAATTAACTTCTCTGTGAAGTAACGGACTTACGTGTAAGTACATTTATTTTGATTTTTGTTTATTCAGATGTGGTTGAAAAAGATTGATCTCGCTGTCTGTAATTGACATTTTGTAAACTAGCATTGTTAAGTTGAAGATTTTGCATGACCGATGTAATAGTGTGAGTGTGACGTCACTTATTGCATATGTGAACGTACCTTAGGTTTAGTGTTGCACGTTAATTTTTTATTTTATTTATTTATTTACTTCTTTATGCAATCTGTCCACACATATTCAGCAACAGTTATGTAGTGTTCGTGTCAATCTTGCACGGTATGGAGCCACTGCTTCACCTGTTCTCAACAATAGCCCATTCAAGCTGGTAATTATTTGAGTAGGTCTTGGGGTGCCCTTCTTTTCAATTTTGTGAAGGTCACTGGACAGACACAAGATCCATTGCCAGCTGATTTGTATGTGTTTTAAATCTGGTGGTGTATGTGGTGATATTTGCCTTGATTTCTTAGCTGTACGTACAATAAATGTGTTCCCAAAACGTTTGGTACATCCCACCCATACGATGAGATCCCAATTTTCATAATCGGGTCAGTACATACTTCCAAAGACTACTTGTTTACAAACATACTATCTTCTGCTTATGACTTCACCCGCGGGAATACTGCAAATCATCCCTGTAGATATTCCCTTGGGGCTCCCGACAAAAATGAGTACCTAATTTCAGAGTCAGCCGTTAAGACGGGAAGATGTAATGGACAAACATACAAAATATCCATACCTACTTAATGTATTAATGTGAAAGTAATTTTGCCTGTCTGTTACACTTTACGGTGAAATTTTGTACGAAAAAAGCTTGAAGCCCAAGGAAACTTTTTATCTGGCTTCGACTTAGTATAATCCCGCTATAAACGACATTGGTGGATAGGACCGAAAGTTTCTGGAGTTTCAATCACGTACCGGAAGAGACGTAAGGGACTGATCATTGTGGTGACACTTGGGGAAGGCCTAAGTCCAGCAGTGAACTTTTGGAAGAAGCTAGTAAAATATATGTGTATAAAGTTTATTTCTGGTCAGGATATCATCGTATAATATTTACTGACCAGTTGCCCTTCGCGTCCCAGGGTCGCTATGTCTCTTCTGTACAATTCCACAGCTCTGGGCACATTTATTTTAAGATTGTTAACCGACCAATTTTTATTTCCTATTTATCACATCCCATTTCTGTTAAAATCCAGTTCTAATATGGGATCTATGTGGAATTGAGGCAACTCCTTAAATATTGTAGTTGGCATTTAATACTCGTAACTAAGAAATAAAACCCTCAGATTCTGTCCCGCTGATATCAGTATTGCACTTAATAAATGCTTTTTGAGCTGCCAATGGAACCTTTCTACCAAACCATTGCATTGGGTGTAGGCAGTGTTCTTCTCCCAGAGAGGAGGTCTGAGTCCCAACAGTCGGAACATTATAAGGCCGACTATGCTATGCTAGTGGTCTTACGATGCCTGAAACTGTTTTGCTGAGGTATTGGAAAAGGTTAGACCCAAATCGCGCGAGTATAGTATGAAAGCAGGCAACGATTTCTCCTTCGTGTTCTAAATTCATGTACTAAGACTAGATTTTCTCTAATAGACCATAGCCTAGTAAAAGCCAAAAATACTTTTTTTCCCGTTACACAGTAGTATGTTCTTGTAGGATAATTTTTGATTTTCACGCTGGCCGGTGGAATGAGCGAATAAATAGTAATAACGTGGAAGTCTCAGACAGAAATGTACAAACATTTTCAATTAACTTCGCTGTGAAGTAACGAACTTACATGTAAGTACATTTATTTCGATTTTAATTTATTCAGATGTTGTGGTTGAAACAGATTGATCTCGCTGTCTGTAATTGAAATTTTGTAAACTAGCATTGTTAAGTTGAAGATTTTGCTTGACCGATGTAATAGTGTGAGTGTGACGTCACTTATTGCATATGTGAACGCACCTTAGATTTAGTGTTGCACGTTAATTTTTTATTTTATTTATTTATTTACTTCTTAATGCAATCTGTCCAAGGACATTCAGCAATAGTTATGTAGTGTTCGTGTCGATCTTGCACGGTATGGATGGAGCCACTGCTTCACCTGTTCTCAACTATAGCCCATTCAAGCTGGTAATTATTTGAGTAGGTCTTGGGGTGCCCTTCTTTTCTATCTTGTGAAGGTCATTATATTAGACACAAGATCCATTGCCAGCTGATTTGGATGTGTTTTTAATCTGTGTGTCATATGTGGTGATATTTGCCTTGATTTCTTCGTTGACAGTTCTTACATTAAGGTCTTCATGTATTCTTTCATTTGTCACATACCATGGTGCGTCAATAATTTGTCTTAGAGTTTTGGATTGAAACCTTTGGAGTATTTCCATATTTAAATTTTATTAAGTTAGTTAATTGACACACGAGGCGATGATTTTTTGGGGCGCTTGGACAACCCGATGTAAGGCCAATATCCCTTATGCTATTGAAACTTCTGGACTAAGCGTTTCGTCTCGTCGTTTATATCGCAGTACATCGAAGGACTGCAACAACTTGCCTGCTGCGGTCTTCCCGTTTAATTAGAATTTAGGTGTATTCAAAGCTAGAGCGAATAGGCTCTTAAAAAACTAATGCGCCTCACCATCAACAATTGCATCACAGCTTACCATCAGGTGGTATCGCAGTCGAGCACTAGTTAAAATCAATAAAAAAAAAACAGGTTAAAAACAGCAACAAATTTAGTAGGGCTTTACGCGATTATTTATTTCTAACAAATCAATCAGGTCAGTTGCAGCAAACACTATTCAGGCCGTTAGAAATTCTTCTTGTATTCTGTTACAAACTGAAATTCTAGGAGATGCAAAATTAATTAACAAACTTCAACGAAGCTATGCTCGAAGATGTAACGAGTATCGGAAGTGTCAGAAAAGCTACATTGTTGCTCCTTATGATTATGATACTATGTTACCGTCTTATGAAACGCTTTCCATATCGAAAGAACGTGCGTAAAAAAACCATAACTTCCACTTTTTATACCAAAAGTTAAGGCATTATTTTTTGTTTTCCAAGAACCCGTTCAAGTGAATTTTATATCACCGATTCTTACTCCTATCAACGTTTAGAAAACACAGTATTTGTAAATCAAAAGTTGTACCTTTCGCCGAACTTTACAAAAATTGTGACGATTGAAGAAATGGCTCAGAGCCGGGAACAAATGAAAGAATGGATGGAGGACTTTGCCCAGCAGTGGGACAGTAAAAGCTAGACAAACGATTAATATAGTATTAATAATAATGATGAGACTTGATATTTAGAATATTGTCGCCAATAGATAAACTTGCAATTTAAGTGTGCGTGGTCTGTTAGTTGCGTAATGCGCGTTCGTATTGGTATATTGCCTGTAGTGGAGTTAAAGGGTGTGAGACGAGCGGCGACACTCGTTGTAGTACAAATCGGAAAGTATTTCCTTTCTAACCTCATTCATCTTTTCTGTGGTTTGTGTAGTGGTTTTTCCCTAAGAAAAGATAATGATTTCCAAAAACAATATCAACATTTCATTAAATTAATAAGGCATCCGGAATTCTCTCTGTACTAGTTAGTGTAGTTTTTACAAAAAAAGTGTTTAGGGCCCAGCTGGGCCGAAGCCTACTGGGGCCAGGGTTAGTTCGAAAGATAGCTCAGCCCCGGTACGAAAGGCAACGAAGGAACAGAAGTGGGTTTTTAGTCAGTAAAAGTCTGACACTATCTCCAGCTCCGTCCAAGAGCGAGGGATGTCATTAGATATTTCCCCACCGCGACAAAAAAAAAGAAAACAGCGACGGCGTGCACTGTTCCCGCGCGCCTCAAGGAGTTGTCAGCAACAGCAGGGGCCCTACTGGTTCGAAGCTTACTGGAACCAGGGTTAGTTTCGAAAGATAGCTCAGCCCCGGTATGAAGGCACGAAGGAACGGAGTGGGTTTTTAGCCAGTAAGAGTCTGACACTATCTCCCGCTCCGCCCAAGAGGGATCCCCCTCTCATTAGTTGATTTTCCCACTGAAAAAAAAAACCAACCAAGGTTAGTTTTTACTAAAAAAGGAATCATGGTAATGTTTAATATTCAGTGCCCAACTATCCAGTTCGTGCGCTACGGGAGCTAATAAAAATCCCTTCACTATCACGTCGCACGTTGGTTTGCATGCGAAGCTGTAAAAACAAGTTCAAAAAAACATCCAATATTCTCTCGGTAGGGAAACGATTCTCGAGGAAATACTGAATCTACAAAAAACCGGGCAAGTGCGAGTCGGACTCGCGCGCAGAGGGTCCCATACATACTTAGGTTAGAAGCAAACTTGATTCAAGCTCGTGTGTTTGGAATCCACATGAGAAGTCCTATACCCTTATGATAGAAAAAGTCCAAAAAGCATTTTTTGGTTTTGGGTTTGGTTACTATCCATACTTATATCCAACCAAGTTTCTGTTAAGTTGATTGGGTTTTACTTTACTCCAGGTTAGACGAGCCTTTGATCAGCTTATAACTGCCTGCAAGATCATACACGGAAAAATCGATTCGCCTAGTCTGCATGGGGAGCTGTGTAAAATTTTTGTTCCTGATAACTATTGCCGGGCAAGACGGCATAAATTATTTGTAGTGCCGCGCTACCGTACGGTTGCACGACGTATGTCACCTATTCCGCGAATGTTAATCGCACTCAACGCTCTCCTTGAATCCAGTCCTAGACTAGATCTATTCGCTGATGAATGGAAGGAGATATTGATCGAATGTCTGGCGATTTGCGAGAAGACTGAATAAGAGGTTTAGTTGTATTATTTGTTATATTTTCTTTAATTAGGTTTTACATAATTTGTACCTTTTGTAATCAGTGTAATTGGCATTCTGTCGTTCTGGTTAAATAAATAAAAAATAAAAAAAAATAAAAATTACCTATGAAAACAGTTCAATTCCACAGTAAAGTTACAATGATTTATTGAAGAAGAAAATTTAAGGAAATCTTTTGTCTTGGTATGGTCATTTAAAGAGGAGAGATGAAATGCATGTTGCTAAAAAAGTTATGAATTTACATGTGAATGGATGGAGAGGGAGAAGGAGGCCAAAGAAAAGATGGATGGTTTGTGTGAGAAATGATATGAAAGAAAGGAGAGTTAGTGATATCGTGACGAGTGACAGGACAGAATGGAACAAAAAAAAATGTGTTGCGCCGACTCCAAATAAAATGGGACTAGGGCAGGAAGAAGAAGAAGAAGTTATAAAGATTTTTATGAATCATATTTTTTTTTCCGACTTAACTACTAAAAAGCGTGGGGTGCTCGATTTACGAAAAATATGGCACAAAGCGGCCAACGCTTTTTTCACAATGATATAAATGTTTATCATTCATTATTATTATTTTCTACCTATATTGAAAATTATTTTACACTTTTTAGTTTGTTAAGCTATGAAAGCGTGTTTTTTTAAACTATTTTTTTTCTTTTGAGATACGGAACTCTTAAAAATAAAGCAACATCTAACACGTTTGACTTGAACTAGATATTCCTATTTCGTGGATCTTTGGCGTACGATGTCTAAGACAAATCGCAGAGGCTCTTAAAGTAAAGCCTTTAGTCCCTGTTGTCATTCGTAGATTATTGACAGTTATTACAGGGTGCGACGCCAGATAGCTTGACCACCAGTCTATTCAAGGGATATTGTGTTTCTGAGTAACTGGGTCGAGGATGTCAGATAGGTCTCTTCATGTAAAGTACTGGTTAATGCAGTCATTAAAGTTGCTTTCCACTTTAACTAGATACTGCTGAATCAATCGATCAGGCTGACCTTGACTACAGAGTCAAGGTCAGCCAGATCGATTGATACGATTTCTGTAGGTCAACCGACCGATGATCGATTAACTAGAAACGATGATCGATTAGCAGAAATAGACTGGGTTCAAACATAAAGTAGATAATGTTGATTACAAATACATGTCACAGTCAAAACTTTTATTTCGTCAAAACCACTGATAACATCATCAAATAAAAAAAGAAAGTAGAAAAAAATAGAGAACGAAAAAATTGAAAAAAGAGAAAAGAAAGAAGAAAAAGTAGTAAGAAAAAACGGAACCCTTATAGGATCACTTTGTTGTTCGTCTGTCTGTCTGTCAAGACCTTTAATCTCGGGAACACGTGGAGGTATCGACTTAAAATTTAAACCATATACTCAGATCTCCGGTTCCATGAACTAAGAAAAATTTAATTTTTGAGAAAAACTTATATTTTGACACTCTCAAGGGAATCAATCAAATTCAAAGGGTACTTCCCGTTGATCTAAAATCCTGTTTGGGATGAAGCAAGGTCTTAAAACACAAGTATAGATAAAAATCTGAAAACTGTAAATCAGTTACATCTTAAAAAATATTTTATTTTGCAATTGGAAAAATCTTCGTAACTCAATTCGGAAATCGAACTTATTTCATAGGCAAATCTGTACGAAACCCCTCACTGCGCGAGTCCGACTCTCACTTGCCCGCAAAACAAATGCGTTTTAAGTGAAAGGTTTTAGTCAAAACTTAATATTTACTAATTAACAGTATTGACAGTAACATATAATATACACAAAGATAACCTATGACTTTGCGATACATAGAGTTCACGAACGATAAATGATTTGTTTTCTTTCCGGAGTCAAGTTAGTTTCAGGATTCTAATGTCCCGGAGGACATGGTGGAGCACACAGTCGAGGTGTGCCCTGCTTGGGCGGAGCATCGCCGTGCCCTCGTGGGTGCGATCGGCGGCGGAGACCTCTCGCACCGGGCCTTGGTTGAGGCTATGGTCTGGAGCGAGGAGGAGTGGCAGGCGATCGCCGGCTTCTGCGAAGCAGTAATGCTTGCAAAGGAGGAGGCCGACCGCATCAGGCAACGGCGTTCTCGCCGCCGCCGCCGGGATTCTGATCCCGATTTCCGGCCACCGTAGGCGCGGGCTTGCGGACAGTGAGCAATGGGTAGCTCGCTGTCCGGCCGTCCGGTAATTGTCCGGACCAAGCCCAAGTCGTCGACGGCGCGCACTGTTCCCGCGCGCCTCATGGAGTTGTCAGCAACAGCACCCAGTTGGGTCGAAGGCTACTGGGGCCAGGGTTAGTTTCGAAAGACAGCTCGATCGAGAGTATGAAGGCTAGAAGGAACGGGGTGGGCCTTTTAGTCAGTAAGAGTCTGATACTATCTCCCGCTCCGCCCATGAGCGGGGTTGTCATTGGATGTTTTTTTCCTAATATAAAAAAATGGATTCTAATGTCAAACTGGCAGACGTAGTTAGAAATTACAACACATAGAGAGGTTAAAACTAAAACTACATTAGACCGATGCATACGTGGACCATGCCTGCTTTGTACGTCGAACGACGTCGCGTGACGTGGATCTAGTGTAGCAGCTCTACAAGTCTAGTTTCCATATAAAATGTATGGAGACTGACGCGCCCAGATGTACGTGGCACTCATGAAGGGTTGGACCCATTTCGCAAATTTTTTTTTATTGTGTTTGTTGTTGTCAGGAAAAGAAAGAAAGAAAAAACAATTATTTGGCACACTTAGAAAAGAAAAGAGAAAGAAATAAAAAAGAAAGAGACAGAAAAATAATTGATGCAAGAAAAAAAAAATTAATAAAGCTGCGTGGAATGTTAAAAGAAGACCAAAAATATCAATAATTACAGTATAACGTTCACGTTGGATAGATCATAGCTGAGACAGGACATCGTCTGTTGGATCAGCTAGTTCATTAGATATATTTTTCGATAAAAATACAATGGTATAAGATACTTTTTATCCCGTTCTCTTGACAACAGACATGGTATTACAACACGCAACTGACAGTTGACTGTTGTCAAGTATGGTTGACAATTTGAAGCTGACCGGTTGACAGTGACAAGAACGAAGCCGGGGTCAAAAGCTAGTTATAAATATAAACCCAGACACAGAACAAATGATCGTACTCATCACACAAACATTTGCCTTGGGTCACACAAACACTGATCACCAGACCACAAAATAGATAAGTACAGAAGTCAATCTACATACAAAGCGCGCTCGACATACGCACACATAGACACCGCTCACGGACACGATATCTCGGCTCAATTGCCCGGTCGCACTCGTACAGTTCGGCGCAACGCGCTGACTCTAGCGCGATCGCCTAGTGTAGGTATTAAAAGTGAAGTACATACATGAGATTGACTTCTGTACTTATCTATTTTGTGACTAGACCAACAAGCCAGTGAATATTGGTGTTTACGGTCAAGTGCCTATCTCTGACTGTCAAAGGTCACAAGTGATTTTGTTTATTACTTGAATCACTGACCACCTTAACGAATATTTAAAAATCTTACCAGGACGGTGAACCTACCTCATTTTATCAACTATACTCCCCTACTTTTTAATTAGTACACAAAAAAAAATATCATATTTTTGTAGTCAAAAGTAGAAAAAACCGAAATCCTAAAATTGTGCACTTATTTTTTTAAATGTTTGTCCTGTATTTTTGTTTATTTGCTGCACAATAAAAATTATAATAAATAAATAAATAAATTGACCACGAAAAGGTGAATTCATCATAGAATCAATCAAACATAACAATTGCTAGTAGAAAATACTGCGGGCAGTGTTTTTCCTTAATAATTGTCACTTATTCATTCATTAATCACAAAGACATTAAACATTGTATCTCTTTAAATCTCTTTGATTAATCAATAGCCTGCACAATATTTCCATAAATTGAGTGACATTTTGGGACATAAACCAACGCTAATAACTTTGCTATTTATGAATATTATTTATTGAGATTTTACTTATAAAATTACACGGGCTTTTCTAATAAGCGCATTGAGTAAATGTACTAATTAAAAAATAGTGGTGTATATATAAAAATCAATGCCACTTTCCGTTGTAATTTTATAGCTCTAGAACAGGCTCACCTATCCAAACCAGATGTTTAGACTTTGTTCGGACTATTTAGTGGATGGTTTATGTGAAGTTTAGTAGGTTAGAGTAGGGTATAGTAGGGTAGAGTAGTGTAGAGTAGGATAGGGTAGGGTAGAGTAGGGTATAGTAGGGTGGATTAGGGATGAGCAGGAGCGAAGCCGCGCGGGCATAAGCTAGTTCTACATATAAATCTGATTGTCGTGTATTGTTCCGGTTACTGAAAACGCACATCGTGAAGATAAAACATGGAATTTGATAGATAGACATATATTTACTGCAAACATTTCATAAAGCTATCAATTTGTGACTAGTCTGTTGGTGTAGTGGTTAGTGGTCCACTGCTATGCTGGAGGTCGTGGATTTAATTCCCGTTCAGGGCAAATGATTTTGTAAGGCAGGCGGACGCCCCGTTACAATGCTAGCATAAAAGGCGGCCGAACGCGCGAGGGAACGGCCCTCGCTCCCCAGCCGCTGGATCCCGATACCAAGTTCCGGTAACAGTAGGCGCGGGCTTGTGGACAGCGAGCAATGGGTAGCTCGCCGTCCGGTAACCGTCCGGACCGAGGCCAAGTTGTCGACGGTGCGACGGAGATGACAGCAAACCGTAGGGGCCCAGTAGGGTCGAAGCCTACTGGGACTATAGATTTGCTTCTGAAAGTAAAATCCGGATCTGGAATGCAAGACAACGAAGGAACATAGTCAGAAGGCCTCCTACAAGATGGACCGATGACCTGGTGAAGGTTGCGGGAATCCGATGGATGCGAGACACACAGGATCGTGCATTGTGGCGACACTTGGGGAGGCCTATGTCCAACAGTGGACGTCTATCGGCTAAAATGATGATGATGATGATGGAGGAACATAGGAGTGGGCTTTAGGCAGTAAAAGTCTGACGCGCCCTCTCGCTCCACCCAAGGGCGGGAGATGTCATTGTATGAAGTCCCACCTAAAAAAAGGCGAAATTGCTAGCAAAACTAGAATGCACTATTTGCACAAAAATTTTGTTACTTACCTTGAAATGTCGATAGATTTGAAATAACAGTTTTAAAAGCAGAATAACAGAAGTTTCTTGAGTTCTATTTTCATACCCAAACTAAGTCGAGTTAAAAATACTTTCCCAACGTATTTTCCTTTACAAAATTATATGAAAAGCCTCATGATCAAAGAGCAACGTATACAGTATGTAATGTAATGAATGTGTGTGGAGCAATTAGCTTTTCAAAGGAATGACGCCACATAACAAATTGTGCCTACCCTCGAATATGCAAGGTCAACTGGTGTTGCCAGTTATTACTTCGTAAAATACCCACGATGCTGTGAAATGGGGGATGACTTGGGAATTTTGTATAATATTTAATCATTTCGAATATACTTGAATTCGATACATTTCATAAGGTTCTTCTACTAGGAAACAATGATCAAGATCTCCTAATCAACCTTAATTATTGAACCAGGGTTGACTACATCAGATTTCATTTTACCTTAATAATTAACCAAGTAGTTTGACTTTTAGACAGACTTCTATTTAATAAAGGTGTTTTCTTTCGAGGTGGGAAATCATTCAATGACTTCGACGACTCTAATAAGGGACTAAACAGACGGACTGCGTTTCAACCGCAAATTGCAGTTTAAGTGCAGTATAAATGCAGTTGACATGACTGCAATAGAACTGCAAACGAGACTGCAATAGATCTGCAAACCAATCGTGCAATCCGATTGCAGTCGTGTGAACTGCACACCGACTGCATTTGAACTGCACCATACTCACCCGCCCGCACCCTCCGCCCTCCCGTGCATGTTCGCAGGTCGGACTGCACGTATAGTTTGCAGTCGTGTCAACTACATTCAAACTGCACTTAAACTGCAATTTGCGGTTGGATTGCAGTTGAAATGCGGTTCGTCTGTTTAGACCCTTAGGTGGGGCGGGAGCGCGTAACAGACTTTAAGAGGCCGGCGACAGATGAATTTCCATACAAACGTAATACCACGCTCATTTGCAGTTGGAGCATATTTCCAGCATATTATGATGATATTCGATTATAGACAACATTTATCTAGGTTCCTACGTCTTTCTTTTTTAAAAAAAAAACAAAAAGAAATTTAAGCGAATTGTATTTCGTACTTTTTTACAGCGTAAATGGCAAAACATGCCATTTGGCTTTTTCTGTATTAAAAATAACAATATTTCTAATGTTCTCGACGTAGGAACCTAGATAAATATTGTCTATAACCGAATATCATCATAATATGTTGGAAATATGCTCCAACTGCAAATGAGCGTGGTATTACGTTTGTATGGAAATTCATCTGTCGCCGGCCTCTTAACCTTTCGAATACCGTAATGAGAGACACTAAAAAGACAATGAGAGAGCGAACGCTTGTGGTTTAATGATTTAAAAGGTATCTGTTCCACCTTTACAAATAGTTTCCATGAACGTGCTTTTCAATCACTAGAATATAAATCAATGTTCGTTCTAACCTATTTTTTCCCACGACTTGCCCATCACATACACCGCACAAGCTGAATTTCAAAAAGCAATTTTTCGCATAAATCACGCAAACAATTTATTTTGAAAGCAAAACACCAACCACCCGTATGATCAAAGAGAAGAAGATTATCCTGTAAAGCAATTAGGGTATCAAAGGTGTTCCCGACAAAGTCTATGCAGGGTCATATGATAATGTTACCAGATCCTAAAATAGTTACAGAAGGTCGATTTGCGGACCATACAAGGTTTGATAATCATTATTACATCATCATCACATCAGCCTTTTTAATTTTCCCACTGTTGGGACTCAAGCCTCCTCTGTAGGAGAGGGAATGGGCCGTAATCCACCACACGGGTCCAGTGCGTGTTGGTGAATGTCACATGTCTTCGAATTTTTGGTTCCAGGACATGACGGTTTCCTCATGACGTTTTCCTTCACCGTTTTGAGAGCAGTGGTGATGAAATAAATTATTGAAGGTAATGTGCCTGGCTGGGTCCGAACCCGCGACCTACAACTCGTAACTACACTCGGCCACCACCGCTCCCATTATTATTGTTAGGTATATGTTATTATTATATGCTTTAGTATATTGTTGTTTATAATTTTTAAATCTTTTTTGCAGACGACGTAATATTGAATTATTACTTTAATATATGTATTTCAACGAACTTTATTTAAATATACTCTACCTATATAATTATATATATATATATATATATATATATAATTATATTGTTTGTAATATATGTAGTTTTGCTAGTTTATGTATTGAATATAAGTAAATAGTACACCACGAACTGCGTATCTTTTTTCCTTCTCTGTCAAATCCATGCAAAGGTTGTCTGTAAAAAAATCGCTTTTAGCGATAAGACCATCCATTGTGGCACCCTATTAATTTTGAATTTCTTATGTAACTGCTTTATTTTTGGTGTACAATAAAGAATTTATCTATCTTATCTATCTATTCCGATATCTGTTGATGACTTACCGGGAAGTATGAAGAAGAAGTAGAAGATGAAACGACATCTATGGCATCACATAAGAACTAATCCTACAACGTACAATTAAAGTTCTCCGTGCGATTTGAGCATATAGAACTGCCCGAAATCATCGGGCAGTTGCTCACCAGACATACAGCCGTCTGTTCGGAGGATCCTTCCTTTTTATAGGAGATATGTGGAACTCTCTGTTCCGCATACCTTCAAAAAGACCTTGCACCTATCCTAAATACTCGTAAGTAAAGAAAAACTTAAGTGACAGATGATGTAGGAGTTCACCTTCTGTCTTTGCCATTATGGTACACCGGAAACGAAACGGAATAGAACACTAATGGGACCTTAATGAGAGTTGGAATGTTGTTAAGCCCCACTTTGAAAGGATACAAAAAAGCAATACTCTCATAGCAATTAATAGTATTTGTAAACAAACCCTAAATTAGGCGTTTTGAAATAGATTAACGATGTGAATGGCATTAGGACTGAACTTATGATTCAACGTCTAAGTTTTAGTTATTAAATCGAGAATACTTCTAATTAATTTTGCGTACAGGTAAAGCCTCTACACGTCTGCAGATGCATCCGCGGACGTCATCTGCGGATGCGTCCGTTGACTTACAGAAGGGGGTTTATGCATCTGTTGTAGGTATTTAATGCAGACGCGTCCGCCTCGATTCCGATTGTTGTCGGCTTTTGTGGCACAGATCAAAGGGCGCGGACGTCCGGCGTCTATCCACACGTCTAGCGACGCATTAGTTTAATCGGAGTTGCGATTGAGAGTGCACGCGTGCTTCTTGCGGTATTTGAAATGGCTAATAATATGAGCACACCCACGTAGTAGTTAAAAGTACTAAATAAATAAATAACTGCGGCAGCTAACGGTCTCAATATCCATTTTTAAACGTGCGTGTTGTGTCTGTCGAGAATGACCCTAGACTGATCGACCTGCAGACGTGTGGACAACTCGTGGTGATCCATCTGCGGACGCGACTGATCGACCTGTAGACGTGTGAACAGCTCGTGGTGACCAATCTGCGGGCGTCCGCGGCCGCGTCTGCAGACGTGTAGAGGAGGCTTAAGGAGTGGGATTCCCTGCCAATGTCTATGTTTCTTAATAGCTACATCATCATCATCATCATTTCAGCCGAAAGACGTCCACTGTTGGTCATAAGCCTCCCCAAGTGACGCCATAACGAACGGTCCTGTGCTTCTCGCATTTCCGCTGCTCTCATCAGGTGCTGCTCTCATCAGGTCCTCGGTCCACCGGACAGCTACAACTTAGGGTATTTAAGGCCCAAGCGAACAATGCGTCTAAATGTATGTAAGAGCAAACTGTGTAATGAAATAAATGCATTTTTTTCAGTTTTTGTTATATCTTCATCTGGGTAATAAAGTTTTTTTACTAACTGTATAGTAAGATGGAAAACCTCTCTAGACATAATTTTAGTCTTCTGCAGTTAATTTTCTATCGATTATAATCATTGATAGTGCTTCGTCAGGGCTTAATGGATTTGTATTGATATGATTTTTTATGATAGTGGCAATTTTTTTGAACGAATAGTACTTTAATTACAAATTCGCAATCTTGGATTGAGTTTTGCACCTTCTTCGTCAGTTACAACATGTGATACTATTTTAATTATTTCAGAATTAGGTTGGCCTTCAAGTGTATTCTCGACATTTTTAAGTACTTAGCGCTTATTGTGGTCAAATTGACCGCAATATGTGCCGAGTTTTTTATTATCTGTAGACATGGAGTGCTTGTGATAATATCAATATCTTGACAGAGGGCTGAGGTCTGGTTCGACTTTTTTTCGGACATGATCTCTCTCCAACTCTTCTGATTCCATACCTAGGTATGGTTTCGGAAGAGTTGAAGAGGAAGTGCTTGTGAAACTGTCAGTTTCTTGCGAGAGGGCAGAGGTCTTATTCAACGCAACCTCTGCCAATCCTTCTGAATCTAT
Organism: Mythimna albipuncta; assembly: GCA_929112965.1. Classification (NCBI taxonomy): domain Eukaryota; kingdom Metazoa; phylum Arthropoda; class Insecta; order Lepidoptera; family Noctuidae; genus Mythimna; species Mythimna albipuncta. The sequence continues at coordinate 15,472,387 of OV815979.1, read as the reverse complement.
ACATTTTATTTGAAATATTGCTAGCCAGGTATGATTTTTTTTACAGAACCATGACATATTTCTACGGCAATCTAAATAAAGTTTGTTTTTCCTTTCTTTATCTTTGATCATGGAAATAAAGGAGTACAAAGTAATGTACTTAATGAAAAGTTTTATTATCACAAAGTTTTGAAGATACCAGTGTATTAATAAGGGTTTGTAAAGATTGTACTTCAGTAAACTTGTTTACATTGTAGAGTTTGAAAATTTTGCTTTACTTGTAATTACTTTGATATTTGTTTGTAAAGGTAAATAAGGATTATCTACTATATAGATTTAGTTTATAATACAGAGAAGGATTAGTCTTTAACTAAATTTAATATTTGTTACTTGATCCATTGTAGATAGGTTAATTCTAGGCAATAGTGCTCTATTTATTGAGAGACTTATATTTCCGTCCAGTAGTTGATGTTGTTCGGCTAAAATGATGATGTTGACGATGAAACATTGTTTTTTTTTTTTTAGTACCAACTTGCTCGATAGAAGGCGTTAACGTGAGTTTAATGTCCTGCCCCCCTAGCCATGTTACAATCGAATTCCGTTCTCTAATCGGTAACGCCTCGGCGTCTGCAATTGTAGAAAACGATAAGTTGGTAGCCATGTTGACGCGCCTGAGTCGGCCGCTCGTTCTACAATGTAGCGTTTGTATAACAAAGGCTGTAGCGTTAAATATTGTAGAAAAGATTTTAAACGATGTGAACTTGGCTACGAATTGTCTATTCGTTTGTTCCGACCACGCGACTTTACGTTGAGATGACGTCATTCCCATACGTTTCATCACTTTTCGACAGCGTTAACGATTGCAGAATAACAACTTGGCTAAGCGTGCTGTAGTTAATCGGTAAGTTAGTCGGCGTTGCGTACAAAGTACCTACAGGTCATTGAACTCGCTCAGCTGACGTTTTCTTAAAGATACTAATTTCGTACATGCGTGAATTAATACGAGTTTTGAAAAAGAGGTACTTTATTTTTTAATTTTATCTTTACAAATCGATAGTGTTTCATGTACCGGATCGGCACTCCACGGGATTAAAACGATTAAAATTTAGTGGTGTATAAATTGGAAGGAGTGGAGGGAGGCCTTTGCCCAGCAGTGGGACAATATAGGCTAGATATAAATATATATAAATAAATATATATAAATTGTTGAGACATTGATGAAATCATTGATAAAATATTGAATCTTAATAATAAAATAATTAGTAAAGAAAATCACTAGCATAGCGCGTACAGGGATAATCGCCGGTTAATACCAGGTTCCATTAAAAGCGTTGAAAGGACCTCTGCGAGTTAGTTTCGACTCCTCGTACGCCTTCCAAAGGTCCAGAACCCCAGGGTTCTGAAACATAATGGCCCATAAATCATACTATTAATCCAACAATCATTGATTGGAATTAAACAAGTTAGACCATTGAAGAAAAAATCTTTTATAAAATACTATTATATTATTTTATAAAAGATTTTTTCTTCATTTTTTAAAACACTAAAAAACACGCATATCATGGTGCATTTCAAATAGCAAATCTGCCATCTTGGACGTCCGCCATATTGGATTTGAGTCACGTGACTATTTTTTTTTCGTATTCTTGACAGCAAACCCTTTCATTTGATACCCATATCATGGGGGTGGATTTCAAACAGCCAGTCCATCATCGTGGGAGGCCGCCATATTGGATTTGTAATGACGTTTCTTAGCTAGTCATGTATTGTCATCAGAACTCAGAGCGTGTGCAAAATTTTATCCTAATCGAAGACCGGGAAGTGGGTCAAATTAAGATTCTAAGCTTTTCTTACATACTTAGTTAATTACAAGTGAAGCTAATAAAAGCTTGTTAAAAACAATATTTACTATAATAATATTCACACAAAGGTCCAATTTACGGAAAAGCCTGTCTTCCGAATTTTCCGGCTGGTTGGTTGCTTGTAGATAAATAGACATACAATTGAATTTGAATGTATTAGAGCCCCAAGTGTCGGAAATATGCCAATTTTATTGTTGAACCAATAAAATCCATCTGTTCCACGGAAGCGTCCCTGAATGTAATTTGATTTTCTTCTGGTAATACGAATTATGAAATGATTTGCTTCTGACCCTGGCTTTGTCTATTTCAACCAATTTTCTTGTTGTCAAGCTTGCGTGCTTTGTTTAATACAGTTAAAAGCATGATGGCTTTTGGAAAGGGAGGAGGCAGGTGGATTTTAGTTGGCTTAGGCGATTATCACACTGCCACGCATCAAGCTTCATATTGCGTGTCAACGTACCTTTTTTTTTCTAGGGGAAACCTTCAAAAGGCGCTCGGACTTTGGGGATAAGTCCGAGAAGTGTGGGATTTTTACCTCACTAAAACCAGCCCGGTGATCACCATCAGCACATAGAAGAGGCGCCGTTACCTCTTAAAAGACCATTCCGGAACCCCCTCTGTGCAACGCCTTTTAAGGCACATCCCTGAGGAGACTATACTACGGTCCCCCCTGAGCCTTTTTGTGCACGGCAGCACGTGATCACTGTGCCACCGTCTTCCTTGGGCCATCACTCGATGGGCGGGCAGAGTCCCCATACTGCACGTCCGTGTTTCCAAAGTCCCATCTGCATTGGATGATTTAAGCGGGATTTCGGCGTGTTAGGCAGCGAGGCGGTTGCCTCCCCGACGCCTTCTTCTCCGAGCGGGATCAGCCCTCTCACGGTCCCTCTCAGTGTCAACGTATCTACGCGCGTACTTGCGTGCAGATCTGTATCATCACGCGCGTAGTTGCGTTTTGCGAGCATTCACGCATGCTCTGATTCGTTTCATCCGATATTACACACGGCACTACAAGACTCCGTGTGTCAAACCTTGCGTCTCGACCCGCATGTGTGCGCATGTTTCTCCGCTTGTAGGCGCGTGATCTGCATGAACGCGCGTGGTTGCGTTTTCTGTGTGTTGGACTGTGCGTGTTTTCTATACAAATGGAGATACAAGAAACGTTAAAGCATTCATTCACGCGCTACGCGTACGGGATTTAGGCGATTATCACACTGCCAGGCTCCACTCAAGAGCGGGAGAAGATATCCCATTTTGATGATATTAAAAAAAGTGGCTTCTAGAGAACATAAAATTGGTTGTAAATGCATTTTTTTACAAGTATGATCTCCAGTACAATACTGCCGTCGTAATGGTCAACGTCGTAACGTCTATCTTTTAATTATTTTACATTTTTATTTCATTACCGACATTGTGCGATGATAGAAGCAACAAGTAATATGTAACCAAACATTATATGTAACACATAATATGATTTAAAAGTGTCCATGGAGTTTCTTGCACATTCTTCTCCATAGAGACCTACTCTTTGGAACGTGCAATTTAGCTTCACTTTTCTTGGACTGACCGACATTTGACTATTCAAAAGTGCCTGTAAATGGTCTATTTGAAATAAATGCTTTGATTTTGATCATTAAAAACACAAAACTTTTACAAACTAAGCTTTACGATCGTTGTTCACAAAAGACTTTTTCAAAATTACTGTGTTCTGTGTTACGACGGCAGAATAAGTCCATGTAGGGTTTATCATCATTATTATTTTAGCTGAAACATTGTTAGACAGGCCTTATCTAAATGACATCAAAAGGACCGGTACTGTGCGTCCCATTTTCATCGGATTCACGGACCCCACTAAGTCATCGGTTCATCTTGTGCGAGTCCTTCCAACACTGCGTCTTCCATTACCCAGTCGCCACTTTTGAAGTCCCGGTGTTACCGTTTTTTACGCTCACAGCTATTACTTGCTATCAACAGCCTCCCCAAGTGTCGCTGCATTCCCGTGACTCTCATAAGGACATCGGTCTATCCACTGGGAGGCCTTCCAACACTGCGTCTTCCACGCGGTCACCATTCCTGAACGTTTCGACCTTATCGACCATCCGTTCTACAAGCATTGTGCCCTGCCCACTGCCACTTAAGTTTGGTAATTCTTCAGGCTTTGTCAGTAACCTTGGCTAAGAAAACCTTGATTTGGCTATTCATTACTGCTTCGGCGCTCACAGCGCCTCAGCCGCCACTGGGATTCCGATCCCGATTGCCGGCCATTGTAGACGCGGGCTTGCGGACGGCGAGCAATGGGTAGCTCGCTGTCCAACCGCCCGGTAACTGTCCGGACCAAGCCCAAGTCGTCGACAGCGCGTACTGTTCCCGCGCGTCTCAAGGAATTGTCAGCAACCGTAGAGGCGGGCCCAGCTGGGTCGAAGCCTAGTTTGGTCAGAGTCTAGTTCCGAAAGGGAGGCCCCGGTTCGAAAGGCAAGAAGGAACGGGCTGGGTTTTTTAGTCAGTGTCCCCGCAGACTGGCCACAAAAAAAACCGCTTCAAGTTTCTTTTTGTGGTCGCGTTATTTGTGGCTCGTTTGTGGCGGTGCCGCCACAAAAAAAGCTAGAAGCCGCTTTAAGCTTCTCTGGCCACAAACTGTCGCGCGCTTCAGCTTTTTTGTGGCCGCTTCGAGCTTTCTTTTGTGGCCCGTGTGCATCATTATCATGACATCCTCCGCCCAAGGGCGAGGGATGTTATTTGGATGATTTTTACCCATCGAAAAAAAAAACCTTGGTTAAGACCTAAACGTTGATGGCTATTCATTATCGCTTAGATTTAGCTACAATTCGAATTTCCTACGTCTCTTATATACCGTTCTGTATGCTCAGATCTATTGCTTGCTAATATTACACAATACGATTACAATAATATTTGTGAACACCGGTATCCTCGATATCCGTCAGTACCCACTCCTAATGTCGGCACGTACGCCAAAGTTTGCTTTGATCATTTCTGTATTTGACGTCCATACGATTCAAGGACTTGATGTTAAAAATAGGTTTAGGTATGAATATTGGTGATTTGGTGCTGTCCAATCGAAATTAGAACATAAAACCTGGCTTAAAAATTGAATTAGGCGTAACCTTGAATTCTAGATGAGTTAAAAAATTATGTCCGCTGGTGACTATTTTGTGACTTGAACTCTTTACTCTAGCTTTTGCCCGCGTACTTAAAATATAGCCTATGTCACTCAGGAATAAAGTAGCTTTCTATTGGCAAAAAAAAAATTAGCAATCGGACCAGTACTTTCTGAGATGTATAATATTAGTGCCGATGAAGTGTATATGTTGTTAAGGCGTATAGTCTATTGAACCATCTGGCCGAAATTATGTGAACGCAACTCTCGCACTCGCCTAGGCGGCAGTACGCAAATCTGTGCATTTATTTGCGGCCAGCAGCGCCCGGAAAGCGTTTTATATCCATTTTCTCTGCGAGATATTAATTGATTTACATATGCAATGTTCACTTTGAAGAATATTTAATCACCAATTTTTATGTGTAAAAATGTTTCTAAAGGTCCAAGCCGTTTCGAAGGAGTAGGAAAAAATTGCGAAAAGTTGCGAAATTGCTAAATATTTTTTTTTGACAAAAGTATTAATTTGCTCGAAAAAATCAAATGTTGATATTGTTCAATATTGTTCATGAATCTATGTTAAACATATATTTTTTTTTCAAACCAATTGACCTAGCCGTTACGGAGGAGTAGGCCTCAGAAAATCACTGTTTTATGGCACTTTTCGGGCGCTTGGCCCTTAACCCTTTCGTTCGCAGGTGAAAAAAGATTGCATATTTTTTCTTTTTTTGGAAGTCTATTTATTGTTGAAATAGCTCTATAAAATTGTTTGAAAAAATCTAGCATAGATACTTTTTGAGAAAACATTATTAAAAACGTTGCGAAACATTCTAGTGAATAGTGGCAGAATATCATGTTTATTTATTTATTTAAACTTCATGTACAGTAGTGGTAGGTACATAGGCGGACTTAATGCAACAAGGCATTCTCTCCCAGTCAACCTTTGGGTTAAAAAAGACATCACGGTGGTAGGTTTAGACAAGAGACAAATAACAAATACTTAAATGAGAACAAAAAAAAAATAAGCTGTTTAGGTTTTTTAAATATGTTATCATGTTATACATATACTAACAACATTACGGCTTGAAAAGACAATTACACTTTCAATCAAAATAAAATGTCTGCAGTCACTAGTCTGTACCTATTTCTTCTTTAAAATATGGAGGGACTGGAACAATTTGCCTACTGCGGTCTTATGCTAGAACTACACTGCGCACACGTGTGCCACACACGCTGATCTGGGCGCGTCGGTCTCCATACATTTTATATGGAAACTAGACTTGTAGAGCTACATTAGATCCACGCCACGCGACGTCGTTCTACGTACAAATCAGGCGTCTTACACGTGTGCGTCGGTCTAATGTAGTTCTAGCTTTACCGTCCGATTATAATTTTGGTGTCTTCAAGGCAAGGCTGAATAGGCTCTTAGTAAGTGCTAGTGCGCCTCACCATCAACGATTGCATCACTGCTTACCGTCAGGTCGCAGGATCGCAGTCAAGCACTAGTACTCTTCTTCTTCCTGCCCTTATCCCATATTACTTTGGGTCGGCGCAACACGTTTTCTTCTTCCATTCTGTCCTGTCACCCGTCAAACTATCACTAACTCCCTTTTCTTTCATATCACTTTTCACACAATCCAGTCAAGCACTAGTACATATTAATTAAAAAAATATATATTTGGGCTTTATTAGCATAATATACTCGTATTTATTTTCAAAGGAAAAAAAACGATTTCAATTTAAAATAATGTACCTACGTCTCGTTTCTGTTATTGTAAGGGGTTAAAATAATTAAAATCTGCTTTGAAGTTTAATGGGAAAGTGGGTATTTATGAAAATATTGATACGTTAGTATTGGCTTGTATACATATTACACTAGCTGCTCGACTCGGCTTCGCTTGGGTGCATTTTTTTTTTTTCGATATATTACAGTTTTCTTTCTAACAAATCTTCTTTCTAACAGATCTTGAGCGCTCGGTGTTAGAGTGGGGATCGCTTTGCGCATTCCATACATTGGCGAGCCAACCGTCTTCGTTGTAAGATACATGCAGCAACGCAGGGAACGAATCAGAAGTGACGTCTATGACACGATGGCGCGTTAAGCCAATCACTGACACTCCCCGCCCCCGCGTCTCACTTCGCAGCACTAGAGACCGAATATTTGACTGCGCAACTTGAAGCCAGCGCTCAAGATCCGTGCCGGTAATTTTACTGACAGCTAAAAATACAGCAAATAAAGAATTAGCCAAATAGGTGCAGCCGTTCTGAAGTATAGTTCTGAAGTACACACGTACATTCGGCAATTATTTTATTTTTTCTAGGTGGGAAATCCTCTAATGACATCTCCCGCCCTTGAACGGAGTGGGAGGGCGTGTCAGACTTTTACTGACTAAAACCCACTCCTGTTCCTTTTTTGCCTTCGTTCCAGGGCTCCGGGGTTCACTTTCGCACAACCCATGTGAGACTCATTAGTTAAGAACAGATTTTGGTACTATGACATAAGTAGAGAATATGAAATTCATGGAGTATTAAAATTCACACTTTAACTGCTTAGCTCGCTGTCCGACCGTCTGGTAACTGTCCGGACCGAGCTCAAGTCGTAGACGGCGCGCATTGTTTCCTCACGCCTCATGGAGTTGTCAGCAACAGCAGGGGCTTAGCTGGTTCGAAGCCTACTGGGGTCAGAGTTATCCGAAAGGGAACTCGAGCCCCGGTATGAAGGCTAGAAGGAACGGAGTGGGTCTTTTAGTCAGTAAGATCCTGACACTATCTCCCGCTGCGCCCAATGGCGGGGGATTTCATAAAAAAAATACTGCTTAAGAGGTAAACTTTAGATTTTAATAGGTTTCCTTTGGAGGTTCTTCAGTTAATTAAGGTTGACGTTTAAAAACTTTGATGAAATACTCATAAGTATTATTTTTACGTGTAAAAAATAGAACATTACAAACGTACGCAAACTGAACCTGAAATAAGAAAATTAGTATAAAATCAAATAAATCATTATAACAGTGTTGTTACGCGCGGTTTAAAAGCCTATAAACGTAACGTATGGTATAAATAAACAAACAAATGAATAATTTAGCGCTCGTATATCTTCTGCGTTAATGGCGGTTATATTTATATGTTAGTGGCATTTTCCTTTATAACATCCAGGCGTACGAAGATGCGCCACCTGTACGTGGTAGACATCCCACCTATAGAGTAAAATCCCAGGACCGCCAGACATCACGTATTTTCTGACGAACGAAATGTGGACGATTGAGTACTGTTAGTATGTACTAAAAACGCATGCCTACCTTGCTAGCTCGCTAGACGGCCAATTTTCAGGTATCAGGTAATCAAGGTACATAAAATTATTACTTAGATCACTTAAATTATCGAAGCTGATTTTTACGTATTTTGTAGGCAATATTAATGATTATTAAAAATTAATTATTATTAATAATTCACGTAAATTCTCATGCTTGAGCTAGGACGTCTGGCGGCCTTAGGATCTTCTACTATACCTGTGCCGTATAGTTATCGGCACGGATGTTGAGCGCTCGTCGTCAGAGTAGGGATTGCTTTACGCATTCCATACACTGGCGAGCCAGTCGTCGTCGTTGTTAGATACATGCAGCAAGTGCAGGGAACAAATCACGAGTGACGTCTATGACAGGATGGCGCGGCGAGCCGATCACTGACATTTCCCGCTCCCGCGTCTCACGTCGCACCACTAAAGAGACCAAATATTTGACTTCTGCGCAACTTGAAGCCAGCGCTCAAAATCCGTGCCGTGAAATCATCCAATGACTTCTGTACGTATGGAAGTCGTCTAATGAGATCTCCCGCTCTTGGGGGAACGGGAGGGCGTGTCAGACTTTTACTGACTATAACCCACTCCTGTTTCTTCTTTGCCTTCGGTCTAGGGCTCCGGGGTTCTTTTCCCCATGGTCCCAGGAGGCTTCGGTTTGCTAACATCTCTTTGAGGCGCGTGTGGAACACTACGCACCGTCTACGACTCCAATCCGGTCGGTTACCGGACGGCCGGACGGCGAATTGAACCAAAGGTATATATATATATAAGAAAATGAAAGTATTATTAAGAAAAATAGGGATAAAAAGTGGGTCCAAATACATAAGAAATAAATCTACTATATATATAAAAATGAATCCCTATTTCCTTTGTCACGCTATCACGCGTGAACGGCTGGACCGATTTCGCTGATTCTTTTTTGTTGTGTTCGTTATTATAAGGAGAAGGTTCTTATGGAAAAAAAAAATGAAAATTAGGGTAGTGTAGGGTAGATTAGAGAAGGATAGTGTAGGGTACAGTAAGGTAGAGTACCTAGGGTAGAGTTGACAGCTTAACTAAAAAGTATCACAACATAACTATTAGGCGGTACGAACTTCGTCAGGTCAGCTAGTATGCATATAAATAACCGAACTGAACTTAAACGAAACAAAATTAATTAAAATTTTAAGCTCTTTGTAACTACTCGAGGACCTAAGTACCTAGTTTGAGAAAATACATTAACATTTTTAATATAACAACTACCTACATACTTACTAAATATATTTAATAATGTAGAGCAAAGAGGTTTTTGAAAACACACGACTATTAAAATAGAAAATAATTATTACGTGCCCTCAACATAGTCAGTAGAACAGAAACCTAATAAAGTCCCATGTCACAGGGACTTTGAACCACATAAGTCCCAAGTTGAGAATACTAATGAGAAACTTTGAAATCGTTGACAACATAGCATGTTATAGGTATTCTAATAAAACGGCTTACTTCAGCATATAATATGTTTATTGAGTAATATTGTGATTATTCTTACCTTTGGAATACTTAGCAAGAAAGAAGAAAGAAAGAAAGAAAAAACTTTTATTCGTACCTCACACACACAGTAGAATTCACAGTGATAATAAAAAATTAAAATAAAAATAAAACTTTAAAATCTGTGCAAGGCCAAAAGGGCGCCTATCTCAGCATATGCTGCGATATTTAAAAAGATAAACAACGCAGCGCTGGTATTCTGTTAGGGCCCGCGGTGATGCCACGGTACGATGCGCGGTGGTCACTTCAATAATAATTTGGCTCTTTTAAGTATGATTTGAGACGATTAATTTAATTCAATTGCTATGTTAAATTATTTCAATTCCTTGTGGATCCCATCATCAAAAATGAATTTCATAAAATTGGTATCAATATGGATAAAAACTACTAAAAAAAATCCAAAGCGCTTCATAAATGACAGAATTCTGAGAAAACAAACACAAGAAAAAATACAACCGAATTAAGAAACCCCTCCTTCTTTGAAGACTGTTAAAAACTGGTCGTCACTCAGGGTAAAAAGATTGACCGGTTAGCGATTTCAGTTCGGTAACTGCCCGGACTAACCCAACGTTGTTAAAAATCATGGCGGGTTTTAGTACATTCCCATTGTCGTTGTGGGACCCATTTTAGCGGTATTATGTGGTAATATGCCTGCCAAATTACCCGTAAAACCGATAACCGTTGAGAAGAACATGTGTTCGAACTTGTTTCTTTAGTAAAGACTGATAATCTTCGAGAAATTTTAGCCGTAGCTGATTGAGCTAAGTCGTGAATCGAACTTGTTAACGTTGTTTTTACGAAGGTGTAATATAAATTAGTTTAAAAAAAAACTATTTATATACTAGAATAGACGACAAGGCAAATGCTGTCCCGCCATATAAATTACCAAAGAAAAAAATTGGATGTGGACCTGCGTCCACTACGTCCAAATAATAAACAGATGCTCTGTTTATTATTTATCATAAATCACACACTGACATTTTTATATATATTTACCTAACTCATAATACAAGAAACAAGTAAAATCACAATAAGTAAATAACAAATAATCTATACTATATATTATTATTATTATATTATATATTTATATATATAATTATATAATATTTATAATAATATTGTAAAGCTGCAGAGTTTGTTTGTTTGTTTGTTTGTTTGAACGCGCTAATCTCTGGAACTACATATCCGATTTGAATGATTCTTTCAGTGTTGGGTAGTCCATTTATCGAGGAAGGCTATAGGCTATGTTTTATTTTTTTTCAAAATTAGGGATCCGTAATAAAATTGCTATTTTGTAACACAAGGTGTAAAATCGAAAACCTATTATTGCGTGCGCTGCAAAAACTATTGACAATAGAACAAAATGATGTACTACGGGTTTGTAGATCCCATTAAGACCTACAAAAAAGTCCGCGAAAACATATATCTAGCTATCATGGTTTAATCACAATAACCGATTTTGTGTTCAAAATAATTATTAAATCGTCTGAAGAAAAAAAAACTACGTTAAATATGTATCGTAATATTAATCTTTATCGAAATTAAGCATTATGTTATCAAGAGTATTTATGTAGAAGTAAAACACTTTTTGTTTCATCTCAATCGGATATTTTCGTTTAAAAGTTATCACGTGTGCAAGATGTTAAGAGTTGGTACCTATTAATGAGTTAAGGGCCATGGAGTTTTTATCAACATAAAATCCTGTAATAATCCTTTTCGAAATATATTTGTTGATGATTGTAAGTATAACATCTTTGAAGAGTATAATAAATACATTTATGAACGCGGTAATCTTGGGAAATACTGATCTGATATGAAAACTGTTTAAATATTAAATAGTCCATTTATTGAGGGAGGCAGTTATAGGCAATATTTTATTTCGGTATTTCCATGGAAACGAGAAAAACGCGGTTGAAACCGCGGGGCACAGCTAGTAAATAAATAACTGCCGTTCACTCTCAGTAAGGTTCAGTTGAAAACCAGCGTCAGGCAACTACCACTAACTACCATGTAGTTGCTAGGCATTTTTGCTGAACTGGAACCATTTGGCGCGGCGCTTTTTTTCTTTTTTTGTCTAAATTTTTTTTTTTACCGTCTGTATCCATGCGTGCAAATAAATTATTTTTCTTTCTTTCTATATTTGTCTATTTGTTCGCGATAAATTCAAAAATTCCTGAACTGATTTTCATACTGTTTTCACCAATCATCATCATCCTTATCTTAGCTAAAAGACGGTCACTGCTGGACTTAGACCCCCCAAGCGTCTTTTCACCAATACATTGAGTGATTGATGCAGAAATGTTAGGTAGAGAAAAGTAACGAATTAAAAAATACTATAGCGAAGCTGGGCGGAGTTATTAATAGTACCTAGATTTCCAATTTCTGACTCTTTGGAAATCCTACAAGCGACCGAAGCCAAGTCGTAGAGGCCTATTAGACAGTTGCAAGTGCGCTCAAGTGCAACACTGCTTGGTGAGAAAATATTGCAAGATATGAAAAACAAATATATTGGGCTATGGTTTTGAGAGGTACGAACTGTTGCGAAGAATTATGATTAAGTTACTGTAATAGTTCATCAGACATAAATTGTAGTGGCCACTATAAATACTAACGCTATTCTACAATGTATGCTAAATTGTCCCAACCATACCTAATATTTGCATGACATACAATTTGAATAAAGTGAAACCATCCGAAATTGTTACGACCAACATGTACCTGAATTTTGGCAAATAAATCATTCATTCATACCTAAATTAATCACCGATGAAATCAATTTGCAAATATTATACAACCTAGATATGTACTTAGGTAAGGTTTGTTCTTATCAACACGTTTTATGATTAAATCTATCAAGAAATCTTTAAACAGCTATATCTATATTTAGTACCTAATCAACAGATTAAACAGACGTCAGTTTATCTAGGCATTTCACGATTGATTGCAAAAAGTAAAATCAGAAATTTGAAGACCAATTTTATTGTATATTATTCCTTTGTAACGCCTCTATTGAGATATATAGATATATTTGTATGATGTATGCTTACTTATTTATTTTTTACGCATAAATAGACTAGGCAATGTACAGGGCAGTTTATAAAACACTAACAACTTAACATCATAAACAGCAACTTTTGTTCTATGACTTTTTACAAAACATAAATTCATTTACCAAAAACAAACCTTCAAGATTTCGTTGTTCTATCTAACTCATTTCAACTCTGTACTTTGCTATACCTATCTAAATCTGTATGATGCATTGCAAACGCATCAAACACCCCGCCGCCCGATCCCCGCTCCCCTCTGCTATTGTCCTATCGCTTGCTTCGCATAGACTTCGTAATATTTAGAACGTTGAATTTAAATATTTTAATTTTTGTATGAAAATCTGATGAATTTTTTAAAAGTCATTTAACAAAAGTTGTTGCTTATGATGTTAGTAACATAATCCTGAGAAGTTACCACTATTTTAAAAATAACCATGTATATTTCATTAGAATCGGAAGTACGATGGGCGAGCACACGAAAGGTAATAATAGTCTAAGATCCGATTTAGAATGACGACTTTCACCGGTCTGTTTAATGGATGAAACGTATTTTATGACAAATCTAGTATATTAAATAATATAACGCGGGTGGTTTGCCAAGTAAATTCCTGGCTAAACTATTATTAATTAAACATTGAAAATTAACTTTTTGACTCCAATTTTTATGAGTAAAAACGTTTCTAAAGATCCAAGCCGTTTCGAAGGAGTATGGAAAAGTTGAGAATGTGAATTGTTGTATGTAATATTTTTTTAGACAAAAGTATTAATTGCATGAAAAAATCAAATGTTGATAATGTTGTTCATGAATCCATAATAAACAGATATTTTTTTCAAACCTATTAACCTGGCCGTTACCAAGGAGTAGACTCCAGAAAGTCACTGTTTTAAGGCACTTTTCGGGCGCTTGGGCTTTCGCTGAAATCGGCAACTGGTGATCTTCTAGCGTGTGCCCTCTATATCTGGAGTGAGGCCATCGAGAAGCACGGGGTAGCGCTTGCCAACTCCCTCGACATCTTGAAGGGTTTCGATAGGGTCTGGCACGAAGGCCTTATTAGTGAGCTTCCTCATTTCAGTTTACTTGCTGGATTATGTGCTTGGATCGCAGACTTCCTGAGTGACCGGTCAAAAAAAGATAGAAAGAGTGGAACGGGGCTAGTTGTGTTAACCCAGAAACAAGACCGCACAGCAAAAGAAAAAAAAATCGTAACATAGGTTTTATGACATGTTTTTCAATCGCGTATAGCGGCTGAGAATTATAGAATAAGGAATGCGTCAAACATTTTTACCACACTCGGATTAGAAATGTCCTTCTTCTTCTCTGACGGTATCACTCTTGGCAGAGTGGCCGTGGTCTTCACTTCAGGTGTTGGTGACAAGCTTCACAACACGCCGCCATTCCTCTTTGATGGCACTCTTTTTCTTCTATCCGTGTAGTGATGATTCACTTTAAAAACCTACGTGTTTGAATTATGGTTCATTGTATTATATTGATTTCAATATTTTTACACCGGTCAAGATTTTCCTGGTACTGACCAATTCATTATAAACCCAACTTTAGTCTCGCGTATCAAGTTTGGGAAGTTTCAGAAAACGTAATTTAGGGGAATTGAATTGTGGAAAATTACGGTGAAATAATGAAAAAGCAACTGCCAGCGGCAGAAATTTTATTCGCTTATTAAATAACTAGCTTTTGCCCGCGACTTCGTTCGCATGGAATAGTGACTTTCGGAAATTTCAGTACTGAATTGATGCCGACTCTTGACCAATAAATGGCGCTGTATGTCCAGAATAAATTTTATTTTTTGCAATACAAACTATCCTATGTCCTTTCTCAAGATCCAAACTATGTCTGTACCAAATTTCACACAAATCGGTTCAGTAGTTTAGGCGTGAAGCAAAGACAGACAGAGTTACTTTTGCATTTATAATATTAGTTTGGATGTAGAGTGCCTATGTGTTCCATATGAGTAGATTCATATACAAAATTATTTTTAGTACTCTGAATATAGTTTTTGAAATTAGTTTTAACCTGAATATAGTTTTTCAGAATCAGTTGCAGAATCGATTCCAGTAATTTTTCATCATCATTCCCAGCTGATATACGTCCTCTGCCCCTCAAACCCCAACCGAACGCGATTCGCGCGTGATTTCGCGCCATTCGGTTGAACACTAAGATTATAAAACGCATAAATTATTAAAATTTTGAGCGTTTTATTTATTGGTTATGTATCTAAGACTGTAAATAAGAAATTCTTCATTAAGTCTGTAAATTTCGAAAATAAGCAACTATTCCATTTTTCCCGCATTAATACCTATTTAAATGCTTGGGGTGTCAGGGGTCCCCAAGCGTCGCCACAACGAACGTTCCTGTGCGTCTTGCATCCATCGGTTTCCCGCATCCTTCACCAGGTCATCGGTCCACCTTGTTGGAGGCCTTCCAACGCCGCGTCTTACGTCTTGCGGTACGCGGTCGCCACTCCAGAACCTTTCGGCTCCAACGGCCATCTGTTCTGCGAGCAATGAGCCCTGCCCATCATTACCACTTAAGTTTGGCAATTCTTTGTGCTATGTAAGCAACTTTAGTTATCCTGCGGATATCTTCATTTTTAATTCGATCACGCAAAGAAACCCCGAGCAAAATAGCCCTAATAAATTACACCATGTTATATTTTTTCCCAAAAATATTCAAAAAGGTCAGAAGTTGAACATTACCGACACTAAGTACAACACAGGTCACGGCAGGTCATAGCGGGCATTAGGTGCCAGCAAACAGGGTATGAGTGTAAAACAGTCGTGTGAATGACTTTGTAATTTCATGATGCTAGTTATGAAATTTTGTAGATAGAATCTTTACATAAAAATACATACAATACATACATACAAACAATACATATACCTACTAAAACTAGTGTTGTATAAAGACAAAAATAAAAGAAGAAATTCAGTCGATTTTAGGAAAAAAAAACATTTTACTGGAAAAAGCTGCCGTTTTCATGAATGACTATATTTTCCAATAACATTTAAAAGTTAGGTCTTCTATTGTGAGACAGAAGAAATAACAAGTTTTTAAACCAAATGGATTTGAGAGATATTGCTACAGACGAAAAATCGGTCTGAAATTCTACGTTAAAATCTATAATTGATTTTAACGTACAATTCCCGGGACCCTATAACAATAAAGTTTCTTGAAATAAAAATTGGGCAAGTGAGAGTCGTACTCGCGCACTGAGGGTTTCGTACAAACTTAACTGTGAAATATGTAGTTCAATTCCCGAATAGAGACTCGCGAAATTATGTCTTTTCTTTTTGTGGTGTAATAACAAATTTACTTTTTTCAGATATATTCCTATATCTGTGCCATAAGACCTTGGTTTTTGCCAAATTTCAGGATTCTAGGTCCACGGGGAATACCCTATCGAATATTGAAATGTAAGATTTTTGCGACATAAACGGCCGTATCTTTTTTTTTTTGTTATCTTACAAGTATGATTTTTTCTCAGCTTTAAGGGATCGCAGATCTCAGTATGTGGTTATAATTCCAACTAGATACATGCTCCCCGAGCCAAAGCGCAAGGCGAGTGCCTCGAGGTAAAAGGTCTTGACAGAAAGACGGACGGACAACAAAGTGTATAAGGGTTCCGCTTTTTCCCTTTAAAGTAAGGAACCCTACAAGTTATAAAATTTTGTGAATGTTCCTTCTTATTATATATTTGATCACCTTCATTGTTTGTTGTTGGTTTGTTTTATAGGTATTTTTCAAAATTCGATTTTTCCTAAAGGTAGAAGTTTTTTTCTGTTCAGTTAAATGCGTTTTCCGTGGTAACGTGTTTTCAATATTTATATTTTCAGAACTTTGTAAAGAGGTTTTGCGGGAATCGAAATTTCGTTAAAATAATATTCTTTTGTGTTTGTTTTTGCCATGAGTTTAAACGTACAACTTTTGCGAACAGATTATTTTTTGATACTCTTGATTATGTTTTTTTAAGGGCTGAACAATATGACTGTTAATTTGTATAAAAAACAAAACACGTATTTCCTGGAACAAGTTTTGTGAAATATTTGAGTGACTGATTGATTTGCTGAATGCCAACAAGCCTTATATCTCTCATTTTTTCACTTTGCCTCTTTATAAAAAAATAGTTTTTCCCGCGGCTTCACTCGCGTACAAAAAATGTAGCCTATGTCATTCAGGAATAAAGCAGCTTTCTATTGGTGAAAAAAATTTCGCAATCGGACCAGTACTTCCAGAGATTACCTCCTACAAACAAAAGAAAAACATAAAAACAAACTTTACCTCTTTATTATATTATTGTAGATTACATTTTGTTGGATGAAACAAGCTTTTAAACCATGCTCACGGGGACAATAGACGGACGAAAATGAGCCCTCATATATATACATTTAAAGTTTATTTAAGCTTATAATTCCAAGTCAGTCTAAGATATCACAGTTCAAAACAAATTTTTGGTTTTATGAAACTTCATAGTATCTTAGAACCACAATTTCATAGGTAATATTAAAAAAAAAACTAAGAGTATTTTCCTACGTACAATAGTATAACGAATAGGCAAAGGATTTTTCAACAAGAACTTTGTTTTTCAATAGACTAAATTTTGTAGAATATTTTTTTTTTATGTCAACGTTTTTCTTTAATATCAATAGTAGAAGCTTTGGCAATTGTTTCAATGAATTCAATTTCTTTCGAATATCGCCATAAAATAAAAAAAATATTTTATGTAAAAGTTACTTTTCGTAAAAACTAGGTCATCTTTGAGCCTAGAGTGAATAGGCTCTTAATAAACTAGAGCGCTTCATCAACGATGGTCACGATGGAATCACTGCTTATCTTCAGGTGGGATCGTAGTAAGTCGTCGACGGCGCACACTGTCCCCGCGCGCCTCAAGGAGTTGTCAGCAACAGCAGACCCAGCCGGGTCGAAGCCTACTGGGGCCAGGGTTATCCGAAAGACTCGACCCCAGGTATGAAGGCTAGAAGGAACGGGGTGGGCTTTTAGTCAGTAAGAGTCTGACACTATCGCCCGCTCCGCTCAAGAGCGGGGGTTGTCATTGAATGATTTTTCCCACCATAAAAAAGGTAGGATCGTAGTAAAGCGTTAGTTTATATCAAACAAAAACAAAATATACTTTCGGTCAATATAAGACCCTCAATTTTGGCTTAATTATTGATGATGTACTGACATGTAGTTTCAACAGGACGTTGCTACAAGCCTGAAACAATGAATTTATTGCAAACCAAACCTGATTGCATAATTTCACGGAATTAAGCTGTTGAGTGGTCGACCCAATCATGTGATTTAACGCTGTCGAATTATTTTATGAAAGACTATGTTGAAGACAAAGTCTACACGGAGCCAAGTGAATCGATTGCAGCTTTAAAACTCGAAAGTCCGTAATGTGATTAACGAAATCGTTCATTCTTCATTTTGCAAAGTGGCTGAAAATGTAGAATCGACATTTATAATTGTTATCTATATGTGTTAACTTTAGAGAAAGTTTGGCTAAGAGACTGTGAGAGTATACCTATGGGAGTTTTTTATCAGGTTATTTAAATAAAACGACCAAAACGGGTACCACGCCCTTTGTACTTTTGCCTTGACAGCACACTCATATTACAAATAACATCAATCAATAACAGTTGGAATCAATAAATTTTAAACTAGCGCTTGCTCTGAGAGGTTGTTCACTTCGAAAACTGAAAGGTAAAGAGGGACATTACAGTGCGGCGTGCCTTTTTATAATTTCTTGTAACTGTCAAAAGCGCCGCGATGTCAAGTCACAGTTTGTTCCAGTTGTCAGTGCAAAAAAATATGCATTTAATGTTGATAACACAGAACAGTAATCATAGTGTATGAACATTATCATAAGAATCGCTAACATAATTGCTAAACTTTATGTAGTCTAATGTTTTATTTTATTTTTACTAGCCATTACTGTCTTACTGCTGGGCAAAGAAGTCGAAGTCCTTTCAAACTTAATGCATTACTTAATTATTTTTCCTCTTTTGGTATTCTGTGGCCTAGTAAATAAAATGATTGTCTGATGGGTTTTTGGCGGGAATTGTTTGAGTGAAATTCAGTGACTGTTTAAATTATTCGCAAATTGATTCCACTAGGAATCAATTTGCGAATAAGGGATACTGTGATGTAAAATTTGGTAGAGAATAGAATAAACTTTATTGTACAACAAAATAGTAAGAAATTAATGGTGATGTTTTATAGTGATAGTTTTGTCTTTCAAAAGTCTGTGTGTCTCTGGATTCTATGTAGATCCATTGATACAGGTGCGATGTCGGTAAAATAGAGCTGAGGAATTTTATTGTAGTGCTGACTACTTCAGCAAACACTGCGCACACGTGTGACACATTATTATTATTATTTAGAAGATAAGGGGCCATGCATCACCCGTAGTGTAGGGGATGTAGTCACTGCGACCTAAATGATGTATTGTGATCTTGTTAGAATATCTCTTTTAGCCCGGAGGCTTCCAAAAAATTTAGAATACTCCTAGCTTTTAGAGTTTTAATCTCCTCCAGGCGAATAATGTGTCGGCCCAGATGGACACTGCGTTTGTGGATAAGGGGCCCGCATTAATACACTAAAGGTGTATGTGATACATCCGCCAATCTGGTTGCGTCGATCTCCATGCATTTTATATGGCAACTAGATTTGTAGAGCTACACTTGATCCACACCGCGCGACGTTGTTCCATGTACAAATCAGGCGTGGTCCATGTGTGCGTCGGTTTAATGTAGTTCTAGCTTAGGTGCCTTACATATACAATTATACACACTTCTAAAAAATTGTTATTGTTGTTTTATTTTGTTTTAAAAGATAACTTTTGTTAAAAAACCCTATACTATTGTACAGGGTTTTTTAATTATTTTTATTGTTATCTTACAGAGTTGGAGTTGATGTACCAAACCATTTTGACAAAGATTATTTTAATGGCTGGTATCAGTCAGCGGGTTGGAAGTTGGGGCTTTCACAAACTCATTCCAACTCCACTCAAGAGATAGGTAGGTACTTATAAAATGTAATACCTAGGTGTAGGTACAAAGTTTTGGCATGTTTCGAAAACTGAAAATGGTGTCTATTTAATTTCTCTTTAGCCTCTAATGATTTTAGTCACAGAACAGGATGAAAGAGGTTAAAATAGCCTTGTGAGCGGGGCAGGCGTCCCGCAAAGTAGGGCAATGCTCTTAGTTCAACTACCAATAGCAAATTTGCGATCTAAGTGTGCGTGGTCTGTGTTAATTGCGTATTGCGCGTTCATATTGGTTAATAATAATAATAATAATAATAATAGTGATAGACCGATTAGCGCGCCGCGCAATGTTAGTCGATGTCACCATCCCACATGACGAGAATCTCGTGAAAGCTGAGAAAGAGAAAAAAATCAAATATCTCGACTTAGCACACGAGGTTGTCGACTTGTGGAATGTGGACTCGGCTGTCATTGTGCCGATTGTCGTGAGCGTCAATGGCCTTATAGCCAAAAGCTTCGACGACCATCTGTCGAAGCTGGCGTTGCGCGGATGGATCAAGGGCCTGATACAGAAGGTAGTACTCCTTGATACGGCTCGTATTGTGAGGAGGTTCCTGTCTCTGGAGCCCTAACCACCGGTAGCTTGGACCCTGCTCCCGACACCGGCGGACAACTATTTTTTTATATTTTTAAATGTTTTTTTTTTTAATTATTTTTTTAAGAAATGTTTAAAAATGTAAAATAATATGTTCAAATGAAAAAAAAGGAGATAATAATAAAAATGCTTTATTTGTATTTTAACAATTTTTTACAATGCTTATACTCCTGCCAAACTGCCTTATTGCCTGTAGTGGAGTTAAAGGGTGTGAGACATTCATTGTAGTATAAATCGGAAAGTATTTATTTTCTAACCTCTTTCATCTTTTTTGTGATTTTGGTCCTGTGTGAATTTTGCGGGAGTATTCGAAGCAGCGGAGTTTTTGGGATTGATTTTCTGCCTAGTTTTTTTTAATTTAATCTTCATTCCATTAAGTGTACAAAGACGGATTTAATGACTGGCCTCTTGGTCTAGTGGTTAGTAGCACTGACTGCTATGCCGGAGGTCGTGGGTTCGATTCCCATCCAGGACAAATGTTTGTGTGATGAGCACGATCATTTGTTCTGTGTCTGAGTGTAATTTATCTATAATATGTATGTATTTAGAAATATATAAGTATGTTTATCATTTGTCTAGTACTCATAACACAAGCTCTGCTTAGCTTGAGACTAGAAGGCGTTGGGTGATAGTTGTGGGAAAAAAAATGACTTAGGCATTCTCTATCAATCTTACGTGGTGCAGAGACATATGGAAGGTGCATAAAAAAGTACATGTTAATTAACTAACCTTGTCAATATTATCTTCCTACCCTTATTCGTGTTATTTAGAGACGGTGCAACGTTATTTAACTCCATTCTATCATCTTTTCTTTCGAATCGCTTTTCACACAATCCATTTATTTTTTCATTGATTATCTCAGTTGTAGGCAAATAATATGAGAATCTATCGACGATAGTCTATCGACGTAGCGCATCCGTATTGATATCTGCGTACGCACACACAAACACTAGTGACGCAAATAAGACTTATCAAAAAAAAAATATATCTTAAAGATATTCTTGGATAAAAAAATTATCTGCTTATAAATGGCTGAAGTCGATTCTGAACATACTAAATTCAGGACGTGCAATTTTTTGAGCGGGGGTTGTCATTGGATGATTTTCCGCACCAAAAAAAAAAGGTCATTGGTCAAAGGATAACTTTTTCAGGTATACTGGAGCGTGTATGTTGCACAACTGTGCAGTTTTCCACACGAGCCTTTTTTTTTCGATGGGAAAATCATCCAATGACAACCCCCGCTCTTGGGCGGAGCGGGAGATAGTGTCAGACTCTTACTGACTAAAAAACCCATCCCGTACCTTCAAGCCTTCATACCGGGGCTCGAGCGCCCTTTCGGATAAGGCTGGCCCCAGTAGGCTTCGACCCGGCTGTGGGCCCCTGCTGTTGCTGACAACTTGAGGCGCGCGGGAACAGTGCGCGCCGTCGACGACTTGGGCTTGGTCCGGACAGTTACCGGACGGCCGGACAGCGAGCTACCTATTGCTCACTATCCGCAAGCCCGCGCCTACGGTGGCCGGAAATCGGGATCAGAATCCCGGCGGCGGCGGCGGCGAAAACGCCGTTGCTTGATGTGTTCGGCCTTCTCCTTTGCGAGCATTACTGCTTCGCAGAAGTCGGCGACCACCTGCCACTCCTCCTCGCTCCAAACCATGGCCTCAACCAAGGCCCGGCGCGAGAGGTCTCCGCCTCTGATCGCCCCCACGAGGGCAAGGCGATGCTCCGCCCAAGTTCCACACGAGCCTATCTGACAGGTATAACTCTACAGGCAAACCTGTCAGGCCCCCTAGCCAAGATACAACCAGTTTGTGTCGAATTCCGTTCTCTAATCGGTAACGCCTCGGTGACAGTAATTGTAGAAAACGATAAGTTGGTAGCCATGTTGACGCGCCTGAGTCGGCCGCTCGTTCTACAATGTAGCGTTTGTATAACAAAGGATGTAGCGTTAAACATTGTAGAAACGATTATGAACGATGTAAACTTTGCTACGAATTGTCTATTCGTTTGTTCTGACCACGCGACTTTACGTTAAGGTGACTTCATTCCCATACGTTTCATCACTTTTCGACAGCGTTAACGATTGCAGAATAACAACTTGGCTAAGCGTGCAGGTATGCCTTAGCGTGTATGGTTTTAGACTTGTCTATGACGTAAAAACCAGAAAATAACAACAATTTATTTATTGTTCACAATCTTACACAACGCTGTTTTTTAACTTCAGGGAAATATCGTGAAGATACTTGTTTCTTATCAGCATGTCACACAAAGCATATGACTGATACCTACGTTATTATTGTTCGCTGGTTATTTTATCGCTAAATCAAAGACAGAAATAAACACACTATCGCATTTTTTCTCTGACTTATCGGTATCGATAAAATTGTTGAGTTTTTTTTTTTGTAGTTAAGTTCTTACAATCGCGTTCAGTTTCTGGTTACAATTTTAATATTTTTGATCATTGGCTGGTGGAAAGCGACGGTGTGATCGACAGTGGGCTACGCAAGCCTTTTTTTTTTAATTGATATAAACTAGTGCTTGACTTGGTGAGCAGTGATGCAATCGTTGTTGGGGAGACGCCATAGTTTATTATTTATTACATCTTTATGCAACGCACAGGTACAAAGGCGGACTTAATGCCTTAGGCATTCTCTACCAGTCAACCTAGGGTGGTGAAGAGAAAAACATGGCAGGTGCACAAAAAAAAAAACAACAAAAAAATGGATTATTAAGAAAAATAAGGGTGCAAATGTATATATATAACTAAAATAGACATACATATATATTTAATATAATATATACCTACATATATTATGTGCCTATTCACTCTTGACTTGAAGACAACTAAATTATAATCAGACGGGAAGTATAAACGACGAGGCGAAACGCTTGGTCCGGACAGTAGAGGTCTCAACAGCATAAGTATTCACCATGATCGCCATTCTTCGGCTTGTCCGATGGTAGAAATGAGATGGTGGAATCAAGTCATGTAATTCCTGCGCACACTCCAAAATCTAAATTTAATTTAATAATATAAAATGAACCCGTAAACTAAAGCATTTTTTATTATTTGTTTGTACAAATTTAAGTAATTATCTTTTGAAAAAAGTGTTTCGTAAACAGGTGAAACCAAGTATTACAGTTTTAATTTATCTGCGAATAAACAGGCATTAAAAATAAATTAAATATATGATAAACTGTATAGTGGTTTGCGGTGATTTCCAATTTCGTGATATAATTACCTGGTTATCAATAACGTTGCTTTAATTTAACGGTACTTGGTTGTGGTCACTGGACTTATCAAGCGTGAGTTTTCATTGTATCATATTTTTGATTATATGATATGCTTTAGCTACCGGGTTTGCCCATGTGAAAATATAAATTCTAAAGGAACATATTTCTGAGATTTAAAAAATGCCATTGCCTTGTGCTGTTCCAGGATCTGAGGCCCTACCATGACCTCAGGCCCTACCATGACCTCTTAATGCGATCCATTAATCAACCTAAACTGAAATGTTATACAGATAGAGATATACAACGTATTTTTATCAAAATCTCATAACTCTAGGGTATGAATAAGACTACATCAAAAAATCAACTGGCCTATGTAAATTATTTTTCAATTATCTTTCTTTTTTTTGTTTCAATTTTCCCTACAAAATAATCCGATAAATTCACGATTACTTATGCAAAACACCCTTACGTGAAATATGATAGCGTAAATAATGTAATGTCATTTGTCATACGGGTGTAAATGTTTGACCTTTTATTATGATTGATGATATCTTCCGAAACACGCATTTTTTGACCACATATTTTTGGCCATTTAGTATTATTTTTCCTTAAATATAAATTAAATGGACGACAGGAAACCTGTATTGTACTTCGTGGTTATTTCCCATTTTTTACAATAATTGCCTGTATCAGTAGTATTTTGTTTTAAAGCACTTTGTTGTGGTCAAGCACTGGACTGTTGTGATTTAGTTTTTCATTATAACTTGTTTCTGTTATTTGAAATGGTTCGGCGGGCAGCTTTGCCCGCGTGAAAATATAAATTATTCTAAGAATACGTGTAGTAACGTCGACATCATACCTGCAGGTATTTCAATGTTCAACATTTTAATATGTACCTAAGAAAACATACTCAAGAGATTAAAGAATGCTTTGTGCTTTTCTATGTGCTTTTTTGGCATGGTCTACTACCGTGCCTGATTTTAGTCAATACAGCATAGTCAGCCTTTTAATTTTCCCACTGCAGAGACTCAGACCTTCTCTCTGTTCGTTCGGGAGTTTTCTGCACCGGATTGATGCGGAAGTGACGCCCCGGTGTCGCCACTGTGCGGAACGCCCGGAGGACACGGTGGAGCACACAGCCGAGACTGCCCTGCTTGGGCGGAGCATCGCCGTGCCCTCGTGGGGGCGATCAGCGGCGGCGACCTCTCGCGCCGGGCCTTGGTTGAGGCCATGGTCCGGGAGAGGAGGAGTGGCAGGCGGTCGCCGACTTCTGCGAAGCAGTAATGCTTGCAAAGGAGGAGGCCGAACGCATCAGGCAACGGCGTTATCGCCGCCGCCGCCGCAACCGGGATTCTGATCCCGATTTCCGGCCACCGTTGGCGCGGGCTTGCGGACAGTGAGCAATAGGTAGCTCGCTGTCCGGCCGTCCGGTAACTGTCCGGACCAAGCTCAAGTCGTCGACGGCGCGCATTGTTCCCGCGCGCCTTAAGGAGTTGTCAGCAACAGCAGGGACCCAGCCGGTTCGAATCCTACTGGGGCCACGGTTACCCGAAAGGGAACTCGTGCCCCGGTGTGAAGGCTAGAAGGAACTTGGTGGGCTTTTAGTCACTAAAAGTCTAACACTATCTCCCGTTCCGCCCAAGAGCGGGGTTTGTCATTACATGATTTTTCCTACCATAAAAAAGGCATATTTTTGGCCAGTATATGTAAAGTTTGTGAACAACAAGCAATGGATGTCCGAACGGAGAACCTTAAAAAAAGTTACCTACTGTCACTAGCTAACTTTTTACCATTTGGTTTTAGCCATGGAATGCCGCTACTAAAAACGTAAAAAGTTAAAACCTTTTTTTACACAATATACCAACTAGGGAATGCAAAAACCGCCAAAATTACAAACCGGTTTTATTTTCGGGTTTCCTAAAAAAAAAACCGGTTAACCGGGTAACCGGTTTAAAAATTAGTTAATTTTAAAATTTATTTTTAAGTGAAAAATTTAACTTTTTTTGCTTGTGAAATTCTAAATATATAATATTTTTAATAATTATTTTGAAACTTAGCTATTGAAAAAATATACTGTATACTTAATATGGCCATTAATTCTGTCAAAGATAAAAAAAAAATAACTTCATAAAAACGAATGTCTCAGAATGATGTTATATATACAGAATCTAAGCCAGAAGTTAATTTAACTCTACTCAAAATATCCACCGTTACCCTTAACACAAGTTTTTAGGCGTTCAGGCCACGCGTCATCGGTTTACGCACGGTGATCATTGGAAAGTTGTCCACCGCTGATTGTAAAGAATTTTTAATTATTGTTAGGTGAAGGCCATGCCCTCTAATATAGTAGATCTCAATTTGTAGTTCAGGGGTTGAGGTCTGGGCTAGTCAAAGGTCAATCATCAGCCTTAATGAAGTCCGAAACACTCGTTGTAAGCATCCTGAAAAAACCTAGTATGTTATCAAAAAGAGAGAGGCTTTAAGAGGCTTTGCTATGGCGTTTAGGATATTTTTTTATATTGATACTCTTTAGCTGAAGCTAGAGTAGCCCATTTTCACGAAAATGAACCATTACTGATGCCGCATGATGATCATTCAGGACTCTGATAACTGTTGAGAGTATTCTTTGGAGTTACAAGCTTACACCCAATTGTTTTGCTTGTTGTAATTTTCCTTGATTGTGATAATTTTCTCATCGGTAGCAAGAATATCCTTTTTATGGTGGGAAAAATCATCCAATGACAACCCCCGCTCTTGGGCGGAGCAGGAAACGGTGTCAGACTCTTACTGACTAAAAGCCCTCCCTGTTCCTTCTAGCCTTCATTCCGGGGCTCGAGTTCCTTTTCGGATAACCCTGGCCCCAGTAGGCTTCGACCCGGCAGGGCCCCTGCTTTTGCTGACAACTCCTTGAGGCGCGCGTAAACAGTGAGCGCCGTTGACGACTTGGGCTCGGTCCGGACAGTTACCGGATGGCCGGACAGCGAACTACACATTGCTCACTGTCTGCAAGCCCGCGCTTAGGGTGGCCGGAAATTGGGATTGGAATCCCGGCGGCGGCTGCGAGAGCGCCGTTGTTTTATGCGGTCAGCCTCCTCTTTTGCGAGCATTACTGCTTCGTAGAAGTCGGCGAACGCCTGCCACTCATCCTCGCTCCGGACCATGGTCTGAACCAAGGCCCGGCGCGAGAGGTCTCCGCCGCCGATTGCCCCCACGAGGGCACAGCGATGCTCCGCCTAAAGCAAGAATATCCCTGAGTTTTTCATCAGTGTAACGAACAAACAAAGATTTTGATCTTTTCACTCTCTTCTTTAAATGCGACTTGTTTAAGGAGATGATATTATGATGAGTAACAACGGTGGGTATTCCATCTGTGCATAAGAATTTCTGTGTCCTTACGAGATTTTAATTCTGGCCCTTCATTGCCTGCTCTCACAACACGTGGCCGGCCTGAATTTTTATTGATCGTAAACAGAAAAACTGTACAGTTGGTTTCGCTATCACTATGGCACGTATATATAAACAAACCTACGATTGATATCAAGCCTTAACAGAGTTTTAAAACAATATTTAATAAAAAAATAGTGTCATTTGAAAGTAATAAAAAAAACCGAATAACCGGTTACTTGAAAAAATAAACCGGTTTTTTTAATCATTCAAAATATGCCGAAAAACCGGTTTTTCGGTTTTCGAGTTAACCGGTTTGCATTCCCTAATACCAACCAACTTCAAAAACAATTTAACACATAACATGCAAAATAATTTTAATTTCGGAAGTCAGTGTCACAAAATTAAGAAACATTTATTCAAAAACAATGTTTGTATTTTCGCTATAGAGAGGTTTATTTTAATTTTTTTCATGTAGAAGGTAATCTCTTATATTTTATGTACACTGGCAAAGCTGCGGGCAAAAGCTATTAATGAATAAACGCAAAAAATCCCACTGAATGCTAAAAGCTACTTGTTTTTATCACTGAGTATATATAGGCGTGTGCTTTATACTGTCACGCAGGCAAAAGCTCTGGCACATGCTAACATATATTATACTTAATATAATGTAATATAATATAATATAATATAATATAATATAATATAATATAATATAATATAATATAATTTAATATAATATAATATAATATAATATAATATAATATAATATAATATAATATAATATAATATAATATAATATAATATAATATTTTTTTTAATCTCTGAAAGTACTGGTCCGATTGCTAAAATTTTTTCATCGATAGAAAGCTGCTACATTTGACATAGGCTATATTTTATGTGCGCGGGCAAAGCCGTTGGCACAGGCTAATCAAAAATAAAACCCATTTAAAAATTTAACTGAGCTACACAATATTGTTATTTATTTATTTGTGTAAACCAAACAAAGCTGTGTAATTTGAATATTGTTGTTTACTAACGCTTTGAACCGCGTCAAACCATGTTGTTTGTCAGCAAAGTTTGTTTAAATGTAATGAACAATATTGATATGCAAATGTGTTGTGTTCACAAGCAGTAGCCCTTTACTTTTGTCAATTTTATCGCTTTCCGTATTACAAAATTTACATTCGTACTAAAGGGTTTTAAAATTCAATACTGATGGGTATTCACTGTAGGCGCGGTTTGCGGATGATAAGCAATAGGTAGCGTTCTATACAGCCGTTCGGTAAGGACAGGCTAAATCGTGGATGGCATATTTCACGCGCGGCTCAAAGAGATGTCAGAAAAACCGTAGGGACCCAGCAGAGCTAGAACCCTTGCCGATGTGAGCGGTAACTAAGCGCGGGGCGGCGAACGGTGCCATCTGTTCAATGCCACCTTTGACCATTGATTCAACACTTCGTCGGTGGACGCGCGGCCTACTTGAAATATCGTCATCGTTGCATATTATACGCATAGAATACTAAGATATTTGTACATTTGTGTGTGCTATGAAAAAGTAGTATATAAGCTGTAATATTTGTAAAATAAATCAGATTAGAATTTATTCTTGTCTCATTACTCCTCACTGTGGCCAAGACACCTTTAGCCATCTCTGATCAGTCCTGTGAGTCTGCTGGATTGGCAGTGAGTTTACCCTTCACCCTCACCTGGAATTCCTAACCACTATCCGTCTGTTACCTTAGGTCTCTTGGTGCAGACATCCTGTACTTATTTATATATTTATTTGTTACAAATTATATGGTAGGTTAGGGCTGTAGGGCTTATAGGACTTAGGGTCGTAGGGACTGTAGGGCTTATAGGTATTAGTTTAGGTTCTTTTAGTTTACCATATATTCATGTACAGCCGCAACCTTTATTAAGGGGTGGTTGTACACCATCAGAAGTATGAAAATATTGGAAGCACGCCACGAAAAGCCGCTCACAGAGCCGCGCGCCCGCTTTAGGCAAGAAAAAAAAAACAAAAATAACATTTTTGTGAGTAGATAAATTCCGATTAGACCTTTCCTATGGACATTTATCTTTGAGCAAAGGATGAATGAACTCCACGATTGATATAACGGAAAAAGGTTCTCGGAAGCGTTTTATCGGAAAAAGGGACTTTTGTTTAGCTCAGTAATTTATCACCTTTTTCAGTAAGTTGATTCTGGGAATACTGTTGAGTACTGCTTTTTTATGGTGGGAAAATTCATCCAATGACAACCCCCGTTCTTGGGCGGAGCGGGAGATATTGTCAAACACTGACTAAAAGCCCACTCCGTTCCTTCGTTGCCTTCGTACCGGGGCTTGAGCTATCTTAATTATTAAGCTGATCGAGTCCAATTTCCTGTAGCTAGTAGTCAGCGTTGCGTACTAACTACCTACAGGTCATTGAACTCGCTCAGCTGACGTTTTCTTAAGAAAATTAATTTCGTACATGCGTAAATTAATACGAGTTTTAAAAAAAACTTTAATTTTTAATTTTCTCTTTACAAATCGATAGTGTTTCATGTACCGAATCGACCCTCCACGGGATTAAAACGATCATTTAACGGGGTATACTGTATTATAAATATCTCAGTTAACAATTTTCCCTCATTTTCATTAAGTGTAATTAGTGTTTGTGTACAATAAAAGCAGGAACTAGTTACGAATGGTAGCAAGTTTTGATTACATTTACATACACCACAACTAGACTGGTTATTTATGCAAATATAAAAAATATAACTTAAGAGCGTCCAACCCGATATATATTCTCATACAACCGCTCTTACGTGATTATGACGTTATTACACATCTTTCTCTAGATATATTGGAAACACAGATAACTCGTGGATAGTATATTTCTATTGAAAAATATCATACATTTGTGTAAAGACTTCTGAAAATCTGCTATTTTGCGTAAACTTTGGTCCTACAGAATGTGTTTATAAATTAAAAATATATTTATTGATAAATATATGTAAATTTAATAGAGATTCACGATTTTTTTTCCTAAAACTATTAAGGTTTTTTCTTCATTTAAAAAAATACAAGTATTTCCTAGAACAAATTTTGTGAAATATTCGAGTA
This sequence comes from Mythimna albipuncta, assembly GCA_929112965.1. Classification (NCBI taxonomy): domain Eukaryota; kingdom Metazoa; phylum Arthropoda; class Insecta; order Lepidoptera; family Noctuidae; genus Mythimna; species Mythimna albipuncta. The sequence continues at coordinate 15,442,180 of OV815979.1, read as the reverse complement.
AATGACGGAATTACCGAATGCCAACGGAGCGTTCAGGCGTTATATCTTTTTTCGAGTTGCCTCTTTCTAAATCATGTAAGGGTTGACGATAGACGGGTCGGGAAGGGTCCTCTTAAGGATTTAAATTGGATGTTTGCATAAGTTTTTAATGAATAAAAACAAGCAGCATTTTCTTAATTGGTCTGCTATTTATTTTGTTTATTTATTTACTTTACGTTGCGGGAATACCATGGATATGAGACGCTCAGGACCGGTCGATGTGATGATACTTAGTGGAGGCCCATGTCGGATGTCCACTAGTGGACGTATTTTAGCTAAAGTGATGATTTCGGTGGGTAAAAGTCATCCAGATGATAATCCCCGCCCTGGCCGGATCGGGAGATAAACTTGTGTCAAACTTTTATTGACTAAAAAACTTAAGGAACGGGGTGGCCGTTCCTTCGTTGCCTTTCAAACCGGGGCAGAGCCTCCTTTTCAGAAATACACCCTTGGCCCCAGTAGGCTTCGACCCTGCTGGGCTCCTTTGGTTGCAGACAACTCCTTGAGGCGCGCCGGAACAGTGCGCGCCGTCGACGATTTGGGCTCGGTCCGGACAGTCGGACAGCGAGCTACCCATTGCTCGCCGTCCGCAAGCCCGCGCCTATGGTGGCAGGAAATTGGGATCGGAATTCCGGCGGCGTCTGGGGCGTGAGCGCCGTTGCCTGATGCGGTCGGCCTCCTCCTTTGCTAGTATTACTGTTTCGGAGAAGAAGGCGATCGATCAAAACGTTGATAATGTTAAGACAGTAGTTTACAGGTTGGCTTAACACAGCTACAGGGAAACAGGACACAGAGGACTCCCCGAGCGCCAAAAGGCGCAGGCTTGTAAACAATAGAGCGACGGTTAGCTTGCCGTCCGTCTGTCCGGTAAAGACCAACCCCAGGTTGCCGACGGCGCGTTATATTCCATGTGCGTCTCAAAGAAATGTTAGTAAAACCGCAGGGGCCCAGCAGTGACGATGCTTGAGTCCCTGGCCGCTGGGAAATTTGAAAAAGGAAATTCGCGGTCCTGCAAAGGGCAACACACAAAAAAGAAATATTTCACAGCTAAAAAAAAAAATACTGGAGGTCTAATTCTATGAACCACTAGCTTCTGTTTAGTAGCAATGGCTTCGCTCGCGAGAACGTTATTAGTTATTAAAAGTAAATGATATATCTTATGTGTTATTCCAGGATATGGTCTATCTGTGTGCCAAATTTCATGTAAATCGATTCAGCATTTACGCGTGAAGGAGTAACAGACATACACACATACATCCATATTTTGATCGTCATATCTTGGTTTAGTGTTATTTTAAGGCGTTTAATGACGGCCGGACGTAGTGCGGATGTAGTGCGTTAGTCGTACTGCTTAAGGACGATCGTATTTTTCATAAAAAGCTCGCGGTGTGGCAACCATGCGCCAAACGGTCGACAACAGGACGGCAAAGTCTGATGCATCACGTGTTCAATTCGGTGTTAAATAGTGCGGTGTTGAATAGCTCATCACAGCCATACAAACGCACGGTAGCCAGATACGTTTTCAATTTAGGCGGTGTTTTCGGACTGCTAACGTACTGCAACTGGCCGGCTGCGGCACGGTAAACGTGCGGCAGCGGTCCGAACATGAAACGTCCAAATTGAAAGCGACCTAATATCGTGTTAAACGAGATTCGGGTTCCTTATTTGAATATCTTTCTTATTCCAATCGAATTTCTGAAGGATCGTTTTGGTATAAAGAAAGGCTGAATTTCAGAGAGTTTCAATCTCGGTTTAACAAAAGTTACAAATTACGAAGAGTCTAAATTCAAATAGGTTTGATTTAAAGACAATTAATAACGATTCGTTGAGTTAATTCGATTATAAGACAAAGATAAGACTTAAATAGCGGATTCTTACTTAATAGATAGTTATACTCTTTAAGGCAGAACTACACGGCGCACAGGTGTGCCTAGAGATGATGCCGGCAATATTGCCCAAAAGTGGGAATAATGGTGGCAATATTGCCCGAATTATGAATATTGGTGGCAATCAGCCTTTTTTTAATGTTCCCACTGCTGGGACTCAGGCCTCCTCTCTAAGAGAGGGAACGGGCCGTAATCCACCACGCGGGCCCAGTGCGGGTTGATGAATGTCACATGTCTTCGAATTTTCGGTTCTAGGACATGCCGGTTTCCTCACGACGTTTTCCTTCACCGTTTTGAGAGCAGTGGTGATGAAATAAATTACACAAAGTAATGTGCCTGGCAGGGTTTGAACCTGCGACCGACAACTCGTAAGTCGAAGCCATTACCATTGGTGGCAATATTGCCAGCAATGTTCCCACTTCCGGCAATTTTGCCGGCAACGACACATCTCTAGGTGTGCCACGTACGCCGATCTGGGCGCGGTCCTCCATACATTTTATACGGCAACTAAACTTGTAGAGCTACACTTGATCCACGCGACGTCATTCTACGTACAAATCAGGCGTGTTACGTGTGCGTCGGTCTAATGTAGTTCTAGCTTTATTGCACACACTATAAAAATTTTTGACTGGCCTGTTGGTCTAGTTGTTAGTGACCCTGATTGCTATGCCGGAGGTCGTGGGTTCGATTCCCACCCAGGCCAAATATTTGTGTGATGAGCATGATCATTTGTTCTGTGTCTGGGTGTAATTTATCTATAATATGTATGTATTTAGAAATATATATGTATGTTTATCAGTTGTCTAGGACTCATAACTGAACGGACGACCTCCGGCATAGCAGTCAGGGCCACTAACCACTAGACCAACAGGCCAGTCAAGGTTAAGTCAGGATATATCCGACGAAGGTTAAAAGGTTAATACAGTGTCACAATATCTTTAAAAGCAATTAATTACAGACAACCTTTGGATAGATTGGACAGTGAAAGAGAAAAGCGTAATTAATTACTTAATTATTTGTTTTGGAAAATTAATTTCGATTGATGAGCTTTATTTAGATTATCTGGTTTTAGGGTACGTTTAAATTATGCGGAGCTAGGCGAAGTGGAGAGGAGCGGGCTATGAATTGGTCAATCGCAGTACTTGAAATCTCCACTCCGCTTAGTATATTCCTTTACCATGAGTTTAAAGCAATAGTATTTGTCGATACTCGATACTGACTACGTAAATTTTTTGTATGACAAATTTTGGGTATGGAAGTGACGGCTAGAAGCGCTGTAAAATTTGCCATACAAAATATTTAATACTCAATACTTTATTACATTCCATATTGTGTACATAGGTGGTATAACATTTTTCAAGATCAAAATGGACCATGTCGGGCACAGTAAAGTTAGGAGAGAGGATGAAGTCTACGTAGTCGGTATCGAGTATCGACAAATACTGTTGCTTTAAACTCTTGGTAGAGGTACTGTTTAAGTGGAGCGGAGTGGAGCTGAGCGGACTTTCAAATAAAAGATGAACACGTCCCCCAGGCGGACAGAACGGAACTAAGCAAACTGTGGTACCGAGCACAGGATTATCACACTGCCACGCATCACGCTGCATGTTGCATGTCACGCACCTACGCGCGTACTTGCGGCAGTGCAGATCTGCATCATCGTGCGTGTTTTTTACGCAATAATGCGCGTAGTTGCATTTTGTAGGTTCACGTCGGCTCTGACTCATTTCATCAAAAATCACGCACGGCACTACAATCAATCAATCAAAATATTTTATTTCCACATAGGCCTACATGGGCACTTATAAAACGTCAGAAGCTAGTTCACGGTTCCAAATTGGTCGTTTCCTATGGAGAAGAACCGGCAAGAAACTCCATGGTTACTCTTTTAAAAAAAGTGGTTGATTTTACAATATTGATAGATATTATGTAAGAAGTGTAAGAACAGTGTAGACCAGTCAAATATTGTACACAAAAGCACAGTAAAAAATTTCTCAGTAAAAAACAAAGTAAGTCGTAATAGGAAGTAGTCTAAGAGTTCGTGGAGTATACAGTGCCAGTGATTTAGTACGAGACACAGTGGGCCATACCTTGCGTCTCGCCCCGTACTGCCCCGCACCCACACGCGTGTGGCATGTTTCTTTGCTTGTAGGCGTGTGACCTGTATGAACACGCGTGGATACATTTCCTGTGTCTTGGACTGTGCGTGTTTTCTATACAAACGGAGATACTTACAAGCAACGTTAAAACACGCATACACACGCGACGCTGCGGGGTGCGTGGCAGTGGGATAATAATAATAATCTTTATTCGTTTTTTTTTCTATAATGCGCTTTTAGTTGTGGAATATTATTTTTATTACAGTTTTTGGGATATCGCTATTTAAATAAGCTATATTCTTTTGATTTATATTTTAAAAGTATATTTTTGAAATTAAATTTAGAATTTATTTATCTGTTCTACAGTAGCAATAAAGTGATCCTATAGAGTTCCGTTTTTTCTAAATAAAGAATGGGCAAAAATGGAACCATTATAGGATTACTTTGTTGTCCGTTTGTCAGTCTACCCATTCTGTCGAGATACTTTTTTCCTGGAATGCGTCGAGGTGCAAAGCTGACTGTCAGCTGACATTTATATCAAATACCAAAATCTGCTACCCTTGCTGTAAGCTGTGAAAACAATCAAGTCAACACAGTCTAAACATGAGGTCGTTTATACTCCGCTTAGGTACATGGATTGACATTCGTAAGAAAACTGAAACCTATACAGGGTATAGGGGCAGCCCTACACAAACTTTAAGGGCTTGCTCAGTAGACGAAACTGAACATCCTTCCACAAGACTTTTTTTCAGAAAACGAAAAAAAATCGGCCTCACCATAGAAAATTAAAAACCTGATTGGACAGTTTATATGGAGAGGTGGATTTTTTTTCTTGTTTGTATGACTGGATATTTTCTCGTGAACTTGAGTGAATCAAGTTCACGAGAAAACATTTAGTCACTCGTGAACTTCGTTCAGAACGCGAATCGTTCTGGTAAGGGGTGCTATAGCAAGTTAGTTCTGGCTAACAGAATATTCAGTAGTTGCGGGCATTTCCGCCTCCATATTTGCCGGTTCACATTGAGTTTTAGGTGGCGTAGCACTCCCGGATTATGTACTATGCCCCGGGGCCTCAATAATTCTATTAGCTTCACACGGTGTGTGCATTTATTTATTAAAACTTTTTGCACATAACACTGAACAAAGGCGGGCTTAATGCATTATCTGCCAGTCGAGCTTAGGGTGGTGCAGAAACATAACATGGCAGTTGCAACTTAGAATAGAATAGAATAGAAAAACTTTTATTCGGTACAGACACAGCACAACGGTAACATTTATACACAAACTAAATAAAAGTACAAAGCACGCCGAGCGTGCCCGCACCGAAAGGGTGACCACCTCAGCATTTGCTGGACGTAAGACACCCAGCGCTGGTTTTCAGTTGGCACCCCGCAGTGACGCACGGACTAGGGTAAAGCATATATATTCTAAGAATGCGTCATTGGTAATTTATTAGATACATTATTATATTCTTAAAAAATATTAAATTACCATTACTGTTGACTTAATTATATAAAAGATTTATCAACATTAAGTTCATTAAATTGTATTTGTGAACTTAAAATAAATTGCTTAAGTCTAGCCTTAAAACTACTAATATTTTTTAGGTCCCTAATGGGAGCTTAAAAACAAATAGAAGAGACACAAATACAATAAAATACATACTTAGATACATACATATAAACAAGCAATGCTGTAGTGAAAAAACAAATCCAACCAATCCAACCAATCAGTGCTGTGATGATTCTACTAACTTCTTGCCAGTGTGCTCACGTGTCACCTTTAAAGGTGGTGGTGGAATGCATTCCAAAGAGATAACGCCTGGACGAAAAAGGAGGAGTGGATAAGCCCAGAGCGGTGTAATCGTAGAAGTTAGTTATTATTAGTGTTCCTTCTTCTGTTTCACCCAACCCATAGCCCCAGTACGTTTCGACGTTGCTGGACCCTTACGGATTAACTGACATCTCCTTGAAGCGCTTGTCAAATACTACGCGCCTTGGACGACTTGGACTCGGTCTGAACCGAGCTATCCATTGCTCGCCGTCCTACGAGACTTGCTGACTAAAACCAACTTGTCTTACTTCAATGGCTCTATACGTTCTAGCATCGTCGGGCATCTTTAGAACAATCCCGCATTCCTGGCAGACATTGGTACTGGTAAGCTCCGTCAATCATGCTGACATCTGAGGCCTAACTCTTAAAGGCCAATTAGCCGTTAGTTTCCATTGCTCAGATGTCTAAGTTTATTCACCACTTGTCACATACAGCCGTAAGTTAGAGAATTGGGTGCCTAGTTAGGTGTATATTGTACTAGCTTTTGCCCGCGACTTCGTCCGCGTACTTAAAATATATCCTATCTCACTCGGAAGTAATCAGACAACGCACATTCAATAGAAAAATTCAGTCAACGTATTCTGACTTCTCACAATGCCTTGCAATGCTTTTAAAGCATTGAGCATAGGCGTAGGGTAGCCAGCCTTTCAGTGTTTTACAGGTTGCATTAAGGAGTGTGCCCGGCAATTGCAAGACTTGATTCCGCCATCTCATTTCTACCATCGGACAAAATCCACCCATACGTTGTTGAAACCTCTACGGTCCGGACTAAGCGTTTCGCCTCGTCGTTTATACCGCGTATATCGTAGGATTGGACAATTTGCCATCAAGGCTAGAGTGAATAGGCTCTAATAAACTAGTGCGCTTCACCATCAACGACTGCATCACTACTTACCATCAGGTGGGATCGCTGTCAAGCACTAGTTTATATCAATTGAAAAAAAGTCATCATCGCTGACCATCAGGCAAGATAGTGGTCAAACGCGAGCCTATCTATTATATAAAAAACTAGCTTTTGTCCGCAACTTCGCCCGCATGTCACTCGGGAATAAATTACCTTCTACAAACAAAAAACATAAAAACAAAAAAAAAAACAAATTACCTCTTTATTATATTAGAGTAGATAGTGTAGAAAATATTACAACATTATTAATTATCATGAATACGTTGAACAGGCAGCAATTTTTTAAAAATTGTAATTAGATGTCACTGAAAACAAAAAAAAAGTTAGAGAATAGTTCCTTTACAGAATAAAAACTTTTTAAGAAACTTTATTGATTACATTTTCTTTGTTCTCACTCTGCCTTTATATCCGTTCAAACTTTTTATAATTATTATTTCTTTTGTTTCAGATTTGCAGCCAGTGTTGTGGAAAATGTAGTGATGTGAATCGTGTGAAGTGACCGTTTTATCGATAAAAGATCGCGTTCAATTTTCGAACTATGCAACCGTTAATTTTAAATTTAGTGTCGCCGATTTTCCGATTTCAATTTTAATTAAATATAGATATGTTTAAAGTTTGTCGTTAAAGTCAAAATGCGGTGGTGTGTGTTATTTTTATTGCTAGGTTTAGTGAAGTTTGGTGTTAGTCTTAATCAGAACTGTCGCGGTGAAAAGCCGAGAATTCGCGATTGTGACAACGTGTGTGATAAAAATGGTACCTGCAAGATACGAGCGGCTTTGCTGCTGCCGAAGAATACGACTTATGATGCCTGCTTGTCAGCTGTAAGTATATTGATGTTATTGACCCTTATAGAAATTCTTTAATATTATGGAATATGGATTTTATCTAACCATTCCTGGAAAAAAACAAAAAATGTTGCTTAGGATTTGCTTCTTGAAATCGTTAGATAAATCAATAATTTCCCATTTCAAAAAAAAAAAAACTGCGATAATAATAATAATAATTTTACTTCAGGGCCTACTGAAAGAGAGTTTCTTGACCACGATGTTTATAAAATCAGAATCAAGACTTCGTTTAACAGTTATGCTCGCTATATTATCAATTTTATTATAAAGAGCTGTTTATTCGGTCCTCGAGTATTTGGTGGGTTTTCCCCGAGTTAAGTTCAGTGGCTGTTTCAATGATTCACAAATTGATTTCTAGTGTTCCATTGTGATGTAAAATTAGATAGTCTTGTATCTCAAGTGGTTACACAGCTGAACAATATGTGGAATCATTTAGTTTAAAATACGAGCTAATAATTTTGGTTTAGTCAACTAATGTCATATTCTAGAAATGTCAGACGAGTTTAAAACGCCCGATTATATTTTTTTTTTTTTTTTTTTTTATCTGTTATAAACTAGTACTTGAATGTCAGATTCTACAAATGCCAGATCATAGGAATGCCAGAATCTACAAATGCCAGGTTCTTATAATAGCTAGATTGGTATTGTAATATTTACTAAATACCTCAGTGAAACTTGCAGCGAAAGCTGACAGCGAATGTGTTAAACATTTAGTTCTAATACTGCAAACAAATTAGAATGTGTTAAATTCGCATTCCATTCTTTTTCATTCTTTTTGGTGTACAATAAAGTTTATTCTATTCCATTCTATCCAATAGACAATAAAGTGACTGTATTCAGGTCCTCTAGTGCGAGTAGTTTTACGATTATGCGATCGACATGTTTATGACATTCGGGGCTCCGATTGGTCTGCTCCAAGCTAACAACCAATCAGAAAGACAATCGCGGTAAACTTTCAATCGCGTTAACGTAAAAGCAACTCGAACACAGTGCAATGTATTAAAGACCAAATAGTTTCTCAACTTGATACTGACTAAATGCACAGTTGTTGCCAAAAAATAAATAAAAATTCTCACTTAAAAAAAGCTACAATATAGATTACCATTGATATATAAAATGCGAGGATAAACTTTCGGGCAGAAGCTATTTATTGTAGAACCGGATTCATTACCATCAAAATATAAGTTGAAAACTACGGAAATAACAGTTAAAAACATTGAAAATTGTTTCAGTATTTACTTTGCAAACTAGTTTTTGCCAGTGGCTTCGCCCGTGTTACAAATATGGAAGAGGACAAATACGGATATACAGGGTGGCCAGAACATTGACGTCCAAAAATAAAATTTAGGTCCCTCGTATCGTGGGGTATCCAAATCACCCCCATGTATGTTCCGCGACTTTTCATAGTTTTGGAGTTATGAATTTTTTTCTGATTTTATGAGAATGGTCGACGATGCACGAGAAAAGATCACGCGAAGTTTTTGAATCTTAGCTTTTCTTGCAGTCATTTTTGGTTAGTATTCGTCAGATGGCTAATTTTAAGAATTTTCTACCTTGCAGTTTTTGAAGGCCTATAACGTTATACGTTATAGTACAACGATCGAACCTGCGGACGAGCATATCGCTTCTCACAGACAATGCCCTGCGCTCCCTCTCTGTATCTCCGTCGTCCTTTAAGATGTATATGATGTTATAAATGGAGTTTTAATCAAATTTGACACGCAGATAGACTATGTCCTAGAATAGTACAGAATACTTTTTATCCCGCGAGTATGTTTCCTTGGGACAATTTTCTGCTTTCATGCGGGCAAAGCCTTTGTACAGCAGCTAGTTATACCGTAGGTAGGCAGTATAAAAATTTAAATTCCCAGACAATCAATAAATTGTATTATAACGATCTACATATTACTCACATTCGTGAAACATTATATGAGGACCATGCAAAAAAAGCAAAAAAAATAAAATAGTAATAACCAAAAAAATAATAACAGTCTTTTGAGGGAAGAACCACAAAGATTTGAGTAGGTCCACTCAAATCTTTGTGGTTCTTCCCCCCATTCTTGTCCAGAAAGTAAAAGCCTGACAAATCAGGACTACTAAGGTAATACAAAACCTTTAGGGTACCTGCATTACCTTATCTTTAATGTCTATTTATAGCTAATGGAAATAAAAGTACGCACTATACGTTTTTAGATAAGAATGGAGTAAATTCGATAAAGTGATAACAACGTTTCACATTCTATTATTAGTAACGCGTAAAACACGAAATCTTTTCGATTAGTTGTAGTCGATAAAATGTTTATCGATAATGTCATGGCGCTTCACTATCTATTTAGGGCGATGTTGCAATACTATCGCCTTACATAAAATAATTATTATTTTCTACAAATTAAACTGCAAACACATTTAAAAATATAGCAAATAGTGATATAATAAAATGGTTTTACTTAGAACATACTCGTGAAAAAAAAAACCGACTTGGCAATTTTGTATAATATTTAATCATTTAAAAAATACTTATATTCGATACTTTTTATACGGTTCTTCTGTTAGTAAACAATGATCTCTTAATCAACCTTGATTATTGAACCCGTGCTGACTACATCAGATTTCATTAAATCCTAATAATTAACCAACTCGTTTAACTTATTAGACAGACTGTAAAACACCACCAGCCTGCGTATCTTCTTCTCCTTCTCTGACAAATTCATCTAAAGGTTGTCTGTAAAAAATCGCTTTTAGCGATAAGACCGCCTGTTGTGACACCCCATTAATACTACGTTCCTAATGTAATTTAATTATTGGTGTACTACAATAAAGAATATATCTATCTATGAGCAGTGGACCTGTGGTAATAATCTTTTTTTGAGTGGAAAATCATCCAATAATATTTTACTGGCTAAAACTCAGCGGTGTCCTTTATTTGCCCTTCAAGTACTCGCCCCTAGCCAAGTTACAACCGTTTTGCTTGCGTCGAACGCCTCGAGTTGGCCGCACTGCTAATTCTTTTGTTCGGACCACGTGACTGAGCGTTGAGATGACGTCATTCCCGCATATTTGAAGCTTTCTGCTAGCGTTAACGATTGCAGATTAGCAACTTGGATAGGGGTACTGGTCCTTACCGTACGGGGCAGACAACGAACTACCCATTGCTCATTGTCCGCAAGCGGCAACAACCCTGTCTTACGAATAGGTCATGGGTTCAAACCGCCTAGGTTGAAAGGCACTATTTAATTTATTTTATCAACACTGGCTCACAAAACGGTGAAGGAATAAATCGCACCATGCTGAATAGAATGTTAGAACAAAAGACAAGTTAAAGACATGTGACATCTATTAATCTGCTGTGGGCACGCATTGTGGACTTTTGGCTCATTCTCAATCCTAGAGAGGAAGCCTTGTTCTAACTGCGGGAACATTTTATGGCTAATTATGTTACGTTGGAGATATGGTGTTGGACACGGACGCTAGGACTATGTGGATCAAGTTTAGTACAAGTGGTTTCATACTAAAAGAACTTGGCACCAGACTGCGCCAATCAGGCACGGTGTAGACACGCATTTTGACCTTCTTCAGCCATGTATCTCGTCGTGGTAATGACTCCATAGAGCGTCTCGTAGTGCAGGAACAAGTTGAAAGTACCAGGCCACGTGGTACATCACCGATGAAATGGACAGACCAGATCAAGGCCGTAACTAAGTGCTCGATTTACGAATGTACCCAGGAAGCTGCAGTCCGCGATGGATGGTGCCGTTTTCCAAGATATACCAACGTAATTCACAATTATGATCACGACCACTCTGGCAAGAGTGTACAGACTAAGAAGAGAGATGTAATGTTATGTACATACATTTAAATACTGCCATAAATATGACGGTAACCAAATGAACCCCCCTAGCCAAGTGACAACCGTTTCGCTTGCGTCGAACGCTTCGAGTTGGCCGCGTCGCCGAATCTTTTGTTCTCACCACGTGACTGAGCGTTGAGATGACGTCATTCCCGTACATTTGAATCTTTCTACAAGCGTTGACGATTGCAGATTTGCAACATGGCTAGGGGGGTACAGGTCTCTTAAGGCGAGGTTGCACTAATTTAGAACTTTTTTGAACCTCTGGAAATTCACAAACATAAAAAAGAATTCGATGAAAAATTATTTTATTAAAATTAACGATATGACTAACCGCTGGACAAAAATCAAAACAAGATATAAATTAGTTGGCTTGATAAAAAAAATACGTATCTGACCCTAACTTAAGTACGATTTCAAATGTTAGGAACATTTGAAATCGTCATCGTCGTCATCTATGAGATTACTTCTCGGAAATATCTGAAAGTTACATAAAATAATAAATCTTGTTTTTAAAGGGTCTATCAAAAACAAAAATCTTGCATATTACTGATTCTGTTTATAAAAATAAAATCGCTGTTACGGGTCGTGAAGTCGACATAAACCCAGGCAGAGTACCTACAAAATACTTTGTGACTGCAACCGGCTCTTAATGCAGGGTTGAGAAAAACTCACTACTCACAGCAAAAAGTACGAATATGCCTATTCTGCAAAGCCAACGGGTTTTTATGTAATCGTCACGTACGACACCCGTGCGATCCCGTCATGTCAAACCTACAATGTACTCCTTGCTTGATACGTGACAAAAAGCTAAGGGAACTTATGAATGCTTAACCCCTCGAATTTCTCTATAATAATAGGACTAAAAAGTATCTTATACCTATTCCAAGACGTGTCTACCCGTGTGCCTTTCATCTTAATCTGTTCAGCGGTTTAAGCGTTAAGGAGATACAAACATACACACTCACAAAATTTTGTGTTTATAATATTAGTGTATTTATATTGTAATTTATTAATGTGATGAAAACTAGGTAAAAAAAAATGTTGCTTCTCACGAAATCTTTTGTACACTTGACATCCAGACCCAGCATAACTATCTGTAGGCCATAAAAATATTGGTTCCGTGCATAGATATCCAGAGATATGCCTTCATTGCGGAATAGTAAGGAGTTCTAGTGAGGCCGCTTATCTCCCACCCAAATATTTACAACATTCACAAATAGTGTATTTACGACACACATTTAAAATTTGCTTTTGCACACTAAGAAGAAAGCACCTACACTAAATCAATTTCTAATAGCACACATAAACAGAATGGGCAGAGCATGCACTTGTAAACAAAAGTCATTCAATGCACACGCATGCAAATAGGGAGGCGAAAAAGAAGGTCGATAATTTTATCGATATTAAATTTTAGCATATTTTAGTTATATAATTAAGTACTTTCGTCGTTTTATTTTGTTTAAATGATTTCTTTTTTAACCATCTATCCGAAAATAGAGTTTACTTTTAATAAAATAAAATAGGAATATATTTTTTAGTATCGTATTACCGGTTAAAAGGGCTGTTCTCTGTTAAATATCGTGCTGTATTATTATATAATAATTATAATACTTAATATTAAGAAAAAATTGATCATAAATGTCTACTTACGTTCAGGGTTGGTTTAAACACTAAGGTAAATTTTATACTCGCATTTAAACTCATAGAGTCAATAAAAGGTATGGCGATAATAAAAATATGGGAATGCAAAATAAAAATCAAATAAAATTGGAAATTAGAAACTTTATTTCAAATAGTTCAATAATAACAAGTAGTTTTAAATTATCAAAATGTCGGTCAGTCAAAAAAAAGTGAAGCTGAGTAGCACATTCCAAATCGTAGATCTCAATGGAGAAGGACGTGTAAGAAACTCCATGGGCACTTTTAAATCACGTCATGAGTTACAAAAATCTTGGTTAAATATGTTTTGTCACTTCTGTTGAAATAGTTCACACTTGTGTACTTCGCATTTAAAAAAAATATTTTACACTATACAATGCAATTGTATTCAAACATAAAAACCTAATATGATGAGATGAACCTCAGACAGCAAAGTATATGGGATGGGCAAAAAGATTGCGGATATGTGGACATGGGTAGTGAAACATCTGAAGATTGTAAGACCTTAGCCTCTAAGGCTTACTTATTTTTACTGAATGTGGTTAATGATAGCTCCGAATTACCGCTTGGTTATTTTGTGGTACCTAGTTAAAATACAGAACCAAAAGTAAATTTATTTAGATAGATAGATAGATTATTTCTTGTAATCCGTCGAGCTGTGCGGATGCTGTAACAGATGTGATACTTTAAGCTATGGAGTATTTCATTCCTTATAGTGACGTACCCATCGGAAGCTCAGCTCACCCATGGTTCAACGCTGATTGCGTTCAAGCTGAAGGGCGTAAGCATTCGGCGTTTCTAGCCTGGGTTGACGCTCGTGACCGCAAATCTCCGGATCTGAGCTCAATGAAGAGAGCCTTTAACCGTGCTGCCAAGTCCTACAAAAAGGCACTAAAGAAGGCTCGCTTTGACCGCATTGCCCATATTGGCACAAAGCTTTCTGCACAGCCATCCGGTAGCAAAGCATTCTGGTCCCTTGCCAAATCGGTCGAAGCGAACTTCTGTCGGCCCACATTGCCTCCGCTGGTTAAACCTGACGGAACACTGGCTCATACGGCGAGAGAGAAAGCAGGTCTCTTTGCATCTCTTTTCGCCCATAATTCTCGTCTAGATACTGGCAGTGCTACTCCACCGACTCTACCTCATTGTGACACTTCGATGCCCGAGGTTCGCATAAAGAACAAAGAAGTTCTGAGAGCACTGTGTCGTCTAGACGTGAATAAAGCTAGTGGACCCGATGGTATACCAGCGATTGTTCTCAAGGCTTGTGCGCCCGAGTTGTCTCCTGTATTGACACGCTTGTATCGCCTCTCGTGTAGGACTGGAATAGTGCCCAAGTCCTGGAAGCTTGCCAACGTGCAACCCGTGCCCAAAAAGGGCAGTCGTGCCGATCCTGCCAACTATCGGCCGATTTCGGTAACCTCCATACTCTGTAAGATTATGGAGCGTGTATTGAACTCGCGCCTCATGGCATACCTAGAAGGTAACGATCTCCTCAGTGACCGACAGTACGGGTTTCGCCGAAATCGATCTACTGGGGACCTTCTAGTGTATGCCACCCACTTGTGGGGCGAGGCCCTCGAGAAGAACGGGGAAGCAATTGCTGTCTCTTTAGACGTCTCGAAGGCCTTCGACAGGGTATGGCATGCTAGCCTCTTGAGTAAGCTTCCAGCATACGGCATCTCCCCTGGTCTGATTAACTGGGTAAAAGACTTCCTGAGAGAACGGTCTCTTCGAGTTGTTGTCGATGGATGCTCATCAGAGCCCATGACGACTAATGCCGGAGTTCCTCAGGGGTCAGTTCTCTCTGCAACTCTTTTTCTGCTGCATATTAATGATCTGCTGATGCCCGGTATCTATGGGTATGCAGATGATAGCACAGTTGTGGAGAGATACCTGCCAGGTGGTCGGGCTAGTGAAGAGCAAATCCGGTCTGAACGAGAGGCTATGGTAGAGCGTACGAATATCTCACTTCAGGCAGTCTCCAAGTGGGGCAAAACCAATCTGGTGGGATTCAACGCCGCCAAAACACAGGCGTGTCTGTTCACCGCCAAAAGGAGCCCGTTCACCTCGGCTCCTACTTTTCAGAATGTATCATTGGATTGTACCGACCGCCTTCAACTCTTGGGTATTGAAATTTCCTCCGACCTCAATTTTGGGCGGTTCATTGAGTCCAAAGCCAAAGTAGCTGCTAGGAAACTAGGCGTTCTTGCAAAAGTCCGGCGGTACTTCACACCGGGACAGCTTTTAGTGTTATACAAAGCACAGGTCCGATCGTGTGTGGAGTACTGCAGCCACATATGGGCTGGTGCTGCAAAGTGCCACCTGGCAGCTTTGGACTCGATGGAAAGGCGTGCGAAGAGGCTGATTGGTGATCCAGATTTAGTCAAGTCCAATCTTCAAAGCCTTGAGCACAGGCGTAGGGTAGCCAGCCTTTCGGTTTTTTACAGATTGCATTTTGGAGAGTGTGCGCAGGAATTGCATGACTTGATTCCGCCATCTCAATTCTACCATCGGACAAGCCGACGCACGGCAGGTATCCACCCTTACGTTGTTGAAACACCTACAGTCCGGACTAAGCGTTTCGCCTCGTCATTTATACCGCGTACATCAAAGGACTGGAACAGTTTGCCTGCTGCGGTCTTCCCGTCTAATTATAATTTGGGTGTCTTCAAGGCTAGAGTGAATAGGCTCTTAATAAACTAGTGCGCCTCACCATCAACGATTGCATCACTGCTTACCATCAGGCGGGATCGCAGTCAAGTACTAGTTTATAACAGATAAAAAAAAAAACACCAAAAATTACATGAGAAATTTAAAATTAATAGGGTGTCACAATTTGCTTAATAAAGTGCCATAATGCCGGTGTGTAAGAAGTCTCCTTAACCTTCGATGGACATTCTACCAAAATAATTAAGCTTCTCGGATGTAAATTGGACTACGAAAATTAGTTAAAGACTACTTTAAACATCCCATAGACCAATTTGATGTGACTATTTCATAGATTGATTAAAACAATCTTCTCTGAAGTGGATAGAGCAAATAACACTCTGATTAGAAGGAAACCAATCGTTGTCTCTACCGGTTGCTTCTATCCATTTAAGTTTCAGATCTGGTTCTTTTGGAAAACTGAAAATTAATTTGTAATTATACGGTGGGTATTACTATAATCATAAGTTATTTTTACTAAGAATAATTTAATATAATACGTTATGTTATAAGTGACCTAAGTTTGATTCTATGTCTGAGGCCGAATTAGAGCCGAAAGTGTAATACATAATGCAATGCTCACGTCAGTTTTATGACATTCTTACTAAATTTGTAAGAAATAAAATGTGAAACTTTCGGTATTATAGACAAAGAAAAATTTAATTTAAATCGCGAATTTTTTAATTCAAACTTCGAACATTGACCGCTGCTTTGCCTTATGATTGTCTAAGGTGGCCTACTCGGTCAATAATATTGAGCAATATCTTTTAGGACCCATCTTATCATCGAAATCGCCAAATAGCCAGATTTTTTATAATAATAATTGAATATTTTTGCATAGAATAAAATAGAATAGAATAGATTTTATTTTGCACAGAAAGTAGGTACAGGTTATAGGTATTTTTCAAGTTTATGATCCATACTACAACTACAACTATCTTAACTAAGGCATGCAAAACACTGTTCATACAATATGCTTAAGGCTAAATAAGACACAGTCAAGCTTATATAATATCAAATCAATTATATATAATTCATAGCAAACACAAACTATTATAGCCAAAAAAACTTTGATCATCTCTATCTTTTTAGTATAATTTAAGTTTTTACACTTTACGAGTATTGAAATATCAATGTTTTAATTTGGTTCACAGAACATTAAATTAATAATTAATTTAACATGCACTACTACAATATCCATTGAAATATAAAAAAAAAAACAATATTGAACTTAAATAATACGCATATCGATAAAATCAGTCACACGCACTCGATTACCCCTCTCTAAATTTTAAACGATCGTAGCGCTCGGAAACATTCGGGATAGTTCGGGCTAGTTCGTGTCGCTCTGGACGTAGGTTAGAAAAATATTTAAAAAATGATTTAAAATATAAAACAGTGACTTAATTGTTTACTTACCGGTGGTAGGACACGCCATTTGTCTTTATGTTGAGGATTAGTGATGGATTAATTAGCATTAGCATTCATTATTAGCATGCGAATGCTTATTTAGCATTTAGCAAATGAAATGTAGTTGCGAAATTCTGTGAAGTGCGAAGTGATTTCATCGCTTCGTATTTCGTTCATACTATTGATGCACGATAATGCCGCGGCACTCAGCGAGACAGCGCCACAGCGGCAGCGTGCGCTCTTCGTCGCACCCACGGGAATACTAATCTATCTGTTTCACGTGACCCTGACTTTTAGCAGGTGCATTTGATGCGAAGAATATGGTTAAGCAATTATTATCTTATTATCTTTGATTTGTTCGCACTTAGGGTCGTATATTGTATGAATGCGTGTGATCGTTTAATTCGTTAAAATTATCAGCAGAGTGATGCGAAGAAAGGGATTAGGCAAATTATTACCTTATAATCTTTGATTTGCTCGTATTTAAGGTCGTAAATTGAATAATAATTTGTGTGACACGCGTGTGGCGCGCGTCGTATTGTAATTTATTGTGTCAAAGTTCAGTACGTTTTGGCAAGTGATAGTGAGTGAGAGTTTGGTTTTTTTTTTTTAAATTTCATTTTTAAATTTCAATTTGAAAAATTCCGACTACAAAAAACTAATGCCATAAATTAATGTTGAGTAAATTTGTAAATAATGTACATTATATGTAAAAACTAAATCATGTAAATACGATCAAGTGAACTTATAAATACGCCAGTTTTTTAACATTTTACTGCCAGTCCTAAGCCTGGATAAAGTATGAAGGAAAGTTCACAAAATCTTAAACAACAAAAGGTTTTAAATTGTCAAATATTTTTAATTATAATAATATGATCAATATCATAATCACAACACAATGCAAGTGTACTAGCAGAAATAAAACGTTATCGGCGAGCAAACTAAACGCACGCTTCATAAGGCGAACGCGCTCTTTAATAATTCGTATAATAACAAAATTCATATAATTAATTACTTATTGTCAATTATCGTTACGTTATATTAGCAAATAGCATAGCAATAGCAATTAACATGCTAAGACTCGAGAATTCGCATGCTAATGAAATTTATGCGAAATCGCATTAATTACCATCACTATTGAGGATACTCGACCTATTTTTGCATTTAATCACTGTACAATTCGGCATTTTGTTTTTTTATGCATCAATAGCACACCGTACGCAATTGCAAAGTGACTGAATGAATCGTACAGGCGCCGTTCAAATAAACTGGGCTTTAGCCCATAATGTGCGCTTACGTGCCACGCCCTCATAGCATATCCCTCGATATCCGTGGTTCCGTGCGAGAATCGAACAGGCGACACGTAGTGCAACAGCCAACTTCTCAACCACTGCGCTAACCATGCCATTAGATATGTATAATCAATGAAAAATTTCTTATAACGACAAATCAATTCGTAATTTTTGTGAGTTGACATATTATGGGTTGTCTGCGTCCATATTCTAAAATAAAATAAAAAAGAACAATAAAAGCAAAAGTAATAACGAATCGATAGTAAAATTAAATAAGTGGAACACTTATAGACTACTCCAAGAATTAATTGCCGAAGCTCTTTTGGACTAACAAATTAAATAACAAGAGCTAACTGTTCGTACTTAATATTACCTCATCTAACAAAACTTTGTCTGCGAACTGAAAGCATATCCATGTCAACGGATAATCGCCAACACCGTAAGTTTATAATGAGCCTAGAGAGTTTGTAAACTCTCGTCATATTGTGAACAGATTTTTTTTTTTTTATTGATTTATACTAAAGCTTGACTACGGTCTCACCTGATGATAAACAGTGCTGCAATAATTGCTGGTGAGTCGTACTAGTTTATTTAGAGCCTAATTCACGCTGGCCTTGAAGACACCTAAATTATAATCTGACGGGAAGACCGCAACCGGCAAATTGTTTCAGTCTTTCGATGTACGCGAAAATACTTACAATAAATCCCAATTCAATTGGGTAGTTCACAATATATACGAGTGTAATCGAGATAAAAGTTTATAATTTCACGCGATTTATTATAAACTTACTGTTTATGCAATAACCAGGTAACATCTGTAAAGTAACGCGGATGGAAGAACTACAGGTGCTGGCAAGTCTGTCATCGGTGGGAATTGAAATAAGATAACTGAAAAAATATTAAGACTGAGACCGTGAAATTTATGGTTTTCAAACCGACCGTCTGTTTTTAGTATTTA
Source organism: Mythimna albipuncta (assembly GCA_929112965.1). NCBI lineage: Eukaryota > Metazoa > Arthropoda > Insecta > Lepidoptera > Noctuidae > Mythimna > Mythimna albipuncta. The sequence continues at coordinate 15,422,696 of OV815979.1, read as the reverse complement.
TTGAATTTGAAAAGTTTCTGTACGCTGTTGTATCAGGCTTATTGATTTCTAACTATACAATGTTACATTTTCACATCTTCGATAAACTGTGCAATATTTTTCTGCTTAGCGTATTTTGAATTGCAACTGGGCTTGTTGAGTCAGAGGCCATGACTGCTATACCGGAAGTCGTTCGATTCCCGCCCAAGACAAATCTTTGTGTTATAAGCGCGATCAATTTGTTTCTGGGTTATAATAGGCTAGTTGCCGTAAAAAAATTAATTAGTCCGTCTTTTAGATTATTCAAAAATAAGGGACACGTATTTTTTTATTTATAAATTGAACCCAAACGGGTGACGTCACACGTAACTTTAATGAGCTATATCTTTGTTATTTTTTGTTTAATCGAAAAAAGAAAAAATACGTGTCCAATATTTTTTTATAATCTAAAATACGGAGTAAATAAAATGTAATTATTTTGACCCTGGAAACTACCCTTAGACAAGTGAATAAACATACATATATTTCTATATACACAATTACACACATATGTTTATCACTTGTCTAGTACAAGCTCTGGTTAGTTTGAGACTAGATGGTGTTGTGTGAAAGTTGTAGAATATTACTATTTTATTTTGTTGTTAAGACTTATTGAAGTAGAATCTTCCTAATTAACATGCTGAAACACTCTTGTGCACTCTATGCGGTAATAATTGAATTTACTAAAATCGGTGTATCAAACCGAAGTGTGACTACTAAATAGTACTTTAAAGATAGTTGTTGTAGAATATAATATTAAATGATATTTATTTTGTAAATAGATTTAAAAAACATTTTTACACGTCAATTTTTTTTTCTCGTCAGTTGCTAGATGAGGCCGGTGTTTCCTATCTGACTACCCTGAAAAGAAACACCGAAACAAACTCAGATCAAAGTCTCTTTTAAAGTCCATACAGTAAATATGTAATGGTCAAATCACATGAGAACCATGCAGATTTGTTTGAAATTTGATTATGATCTATATCAAATATACTTCAGGAATATTGTGATGAGCCGAACATACAATAAAATTATTAAAAAACGTCTGATGTCAGTCGACAGTTACTTGATGATGTATTTTAAAAGACTTTTTGCCTGAAAAGAATAGAATGAAAAGAAAAGGAACATTAGTAATTTTCAATCACTTAAAAAAAAATATCTTATAAATTTATTATTTATATTTGACGCTTATCAAATATATATGTCTCATGTCCATGCCCTTAATTTCTAACAAAACTAAATATCCTCTCTCCGCAGGTGGGGCCCACACTCGATTTGGCTATGGAAGACCCTGTCATAAAGAACGCCTTCCCACCATGGCTGACAGTGGAGTGGATGAAATATGACGTCACAGACTGTGATGCTGCATACGCTGTCATATCAGCGATAGATGCCTACAATGATTGCGCTCATGTATTCTTTGGACCGTCCTGCGATTTTGCATTAGGTGAGTTTTACTAGCATAATTTATAAATATTTCATGCTGGGAGTCATAATTATTTATTTGTTTCAAGTAACAAAAGACTGGGTTTCGGTACTTGCATCGAAAACATACAGACAAATTAAATAACAGAAAATACGAATTATTCTAAAAAGTCCCACAATCCCAGTGACGCAATCGAAAATCAAGAATTTATAACATAGGTAATTTATTTCTAAAATTTACAAATTGATATTTATAGCTGAAATCGATTCAATAACCAATTTGCGTTTAGTGTGTTACACGTTCTGTATTGTAAATTAAAAAAAATATGTACATAAAACATCGATCAGCGGCGGAGACCTCTCGCGCCGAGCCTTGGTTGAGGCCGTGGTCCGGAGCGAGGAGGAGTGGCAGGCTATCGCCGACTTCTGCGAAGCAGTAATGCTTGCAAAGAAGGAGGCCGAACGCATCAGGCAACGGCGTTATCGCCGCCGCCGGGATTCTGATCCCGCTTTCTGGTCACCGTAGGCGTGGGCTTGCGGACAGTAAGCAATGTGTAGCTCGCTGTCCGGCCGTCCGGTAACTGTCCGGACCAAGCCCAAGTCGTCGACGGCGCGCACTGTTCCCGCGCACCTCAAGGAGTTGTCAGCAACAGCAGGGACCCAGCCGGGCCGAAGCCTACTGGGGCCAGGGTTATCCGAAAGGGCGCTCGAGCCCCGGTATGAAGGCTAGAAGGAACGGGGTGGGTCTTGTAGTCAGTAAGAGTCTGACACTATCTCCCGCTCCGCCCAAGAACGGGGGATTTCATTGCATGATTTTTTCCCACAATAAAAAAAAGGGTCCGCTGTAGTAGTAGTAGTAGCTATTTAAGTTTTTTTAGCAGTACACTACACCAGACAAGCCACTAGGTAGTAAAAATACAAATGTCAAAATAGGCCTTTTATTTTTTGACAGCTTTAGGCCGTGTTTCGTTATCGGAAGCAAACATACCTACGTTTCTACAATTAAGGCTTATAGTTCCATGAACCATCTGACCGAAATTACGTGGACGCAACTCTCGCACTCACCTAGGCGGCAGTACGCAAATCTGTGCATTCATTTGCGGCCGGCAGCGCCCGGACAGCGCTTTAAATCCATTTTCTTTGCGAAATATTGATTGATTTACATATGCAATGTTCACTTTGAAGAATATTTAACCACCCATTTTTGTGTGTAAAAATGTTTCTAAAGATCCAAGCCGTTTCGAAGGAGTCGGGATAAGTTGCGAAAAGTTGGGGAATTGCTAAATTAGACAAAAGTATTAATAGCACGAAAAAATCAAATGTTGATAATGTTGTTCATGAACCTTTAATAAACATATATTTTTTTCAAACCTATTAACCTGGCCGTTACCGAGAAGTAGGCTTCAGAATGTCACTGTTTTATGGCACTTTTGGGGCGCTAGGGCATTAAAAGTGACAAACGACTCCAAATAAAAGGTAAAAGAATATCGGAAAAATAAAATTAAGGATCCATTTCAAAGATGATCCTTTGAATCTGGCTTTCGCAGATATCTTCTGCAAATGTCGTGAACTTCAAGTATACACGGAATTTCAAGAAATCCACTTTAACATGCAAATCGAAGCTCTTAGCCGTCTTTACTTAAAGCTCCTTGTAAGTATCCTAAGTTTACATAACCTACCTACACTTTGGTCTCTCAAGATTTTTTCTTTTTCTCTGAATTTTGATTAAGATAATACAATAGACTTTCCTCTCAATCTAATTAAAGTTTTCATTTCATTTGATTCAATAGTGATGCGCAAGAATTTCTTGGCGACATATTTTAATATAAATTAGTTAGGAGTGGATGGATTGCGTGAAGAATGATATGAAAGAAAAGGAAGTTAGTGATAGCATGACGAGTGACAGGGTAGAATGGAAGAAAAAAACGTATTGCGCCGTCCCCAAATAAGATGAGCAAGGGTAGGATGAAGAAGAAGAAGAAGAGTTAGGAGTGGTGCCCACGTACCAAAAGACGAACCGTTGCAATGCCTCTCAAGGTGGACCGACGAACTGGTGAGAGTCGCGGGAATCCGATGGATTATTTATTTCGGCACACGGATGCAATATTCACCGATAAGACCGAAGTTGTGAACTGGCCATGAAGGGCAACTGAAGAGACAACTGTGGGTTTATTCAATAAAATTCTGACACTCCCTCTCGCTTCACCTCCGGTTTTCTACGTAAAAAAAGGTCTTATTTTTTTTAAACTTTCGTATACCGTAATTAGAGACACAATAGAAAGACAATGAGAAAGCGAACGCCGTTCGCATGGGGTTTAATTAATTAAACGTAAAGAATATTTAAGTGCCACACTGATACAGATAGTTAAATAGATTCTTTATTGTACAGCAAAAATAAAAATAACACAGATGGTGTGATAACTGGTGTGGTGTGGTGTGCTGCTGCTGATGGTGTGGCATATTTAAAAGTATGGCAGGTTTTAGTGCTTGACCGACCGTCGGTGCGTACCATCGTTCCTGACGTTAGGCATAACCGATCGTTACCTTGTAACGTTCAGAGTTTTTCTGACCAACCAAACTGGCTGGCTGGGCCGGACAGTCTCAAACACCCACACAAAATGGACGCGTTTACAAATTGTCGGTTCACCAATGGGTTTAGCACTGAACGTGTTAAGGCCCAAGCGCCCGAAAAGTGCCATAAAACAGTGACTTTCTGAAGCCTACTCCTCAGTAACGGCCAGGTTAATAGGTTTGAAAAAAATAAATGTTTATATGAACAACATTATCAAACATATGATTTTATCGTGCTATTAATATTTTTTTCTAAAAAAAATATTTAGCAATATCCAACTTTTCTCTACTCCTTCGAAACGGCTTGGATCTTTAGTAACATTTTTACACATAAAAATTAATGGTTAAATATTCTTCAAAGTGAACATTGCATATGTAAATCAATCAATATTTCGCAAAGAAAATGGATTTAAAGGTCAGCCGCGCGCTTTCCGTGCGCTATTGGCCGCAAATAAATGCATAGATTTCCGTACTGCCGCCTAGGCGGGTGCGAGAGGTGCGTTCACATAATATTGGCCAGATGGTTCAAGGGATTATAAGCCTTAATATGTTTCCATAGCGCGTCGGTCGACCGACGTTTCTCATGCCGACGCGCTTGATCGACGGTCCTTGTACGCAGTGCGTAGCAATAAACGCGTGAGTATGGTTGGCCGAGCACGAAAATTCAATAGTCACGACCTTTTGAATTTTCATACAAACGACAAGCGCGACCGACGTACACACCAACAGTCGATGAAGCACTAGAACTGGCCTAAATAAGTGTAATCTAAAATGAAATCTCTGGTTTTCGCATAAATAAACGGAACAGAAAAAAAGATTCAGTTGTTAAAAATATGCTTTTAATCAACAGAGGGTAGGCTATATTACTTTTAAAGATAAAAATTTGTTGTTTTGTTTTTTTTTTTTTTGTATAGCTGTACCAAAGAGATTAAAGTATACAGTGTTATTTGCAAAACACTGGCAACCTCTTAGGACTATGTTACTAACACCATAAACAACAACTTTTGTTCTATGACTTTTAAATATTTTTCATATTTTAGTTCATCAGATTGTCATACAAAAATAAAAATATTTAAATTGAACGTTCTAAATATTACGAAGTCTATGCGAAGCAAGCTATAGTACAATAGCGGAGGGGAGCGGGGATCAGGCGGCGGGGATGCTTGATGCGCTTGCGATGTATCAGTAGGTGTAGCAAAATACAGAGTTGAAATGTGTTAGAAAAACGAAATAAAAAAATAACTTTATTTCGGAAGTCGATGTTTCTATGATAGTGTTGTCTCTTCGTTATTTAATACCGACTTCTGAAATAAAGTTGTTTTGTACTTTCAGTGTTTTTTTTAACATTAAAGTCGGTTGTATTTTTTTTTTGTAAAAAGTTTTTTATTTTTCACTTTTAAGTTATGGTACCACCACTAAAAAGTACCTCTCAGCCAAACTTAAATACCTTACAGCCAGAGAGCTTCTCATAACAAATTGTAATAATCCCAAACACGGCTAGATTGCATTAATTTACCTTCTGGCTTCATCATCAGATCAGTCCAATACATCCCCTCCCATTTTTCTTTCAGCCAGCCATCGACTACACGTATAAACAAAGCAATTTTACTTGTTACGACAGTTCTGCTGTGATCCTATGAGGAGTTCTGTGCCATATCTTCGAAGAAATGATCAGACCCTAATATTTCAATGGGACCAACTTGCAATCAAAAAAAGTTTTATTTTATTTTATAATGGATAGGCTCGCGATTGACCACAATCTCACCTGATGATAAGCGATGATGTGGCCGACGGTGGAGCACGCTTGCCTAGAAGCAATCTATTCACTCTTGACTTAAATACCGCTAGGTTATAGCTATTAGGAAACACAAGAATTTTCAAAATCGGTCCACATTTGACCAAGATATCGGTGAATATACATAAAAAAATTCAGCCGAACATAGGACCTCCTCCTTTTCGAAGTCGGTAAAAAAGTCATAGAACAAAAGTTGTTATTTATGATCTTGCAAGATTTTTAGTGTTTTATAGATAACCGTGTAATAGTATATTAAGTCTCTTTGATTGGACAGTAAAATTATCTATGTAATTTAAGTTACCAAACGTAGTCTGTAACAAACAGTTTTGGGAACCAGCAGGCTATACATCAAAATTGCCAGAAAATTGCATCTTTTCAATTTATGAGTCCTTGAAGATTATACTAATTTTAAATAAAAAATAATAGGGCTATGCTCGGAGATTCCTTGCACGGTCAAATCAGAAATGAAGACCTCCACCTGATTTCTAATGTTACTAAATAGACCCAAAATCATCTAATGACAACCCCCGCTCTTGGGCGGAGCGGGAGATAGTGTTAGACTCTTACTGACTAAAACCCGACCCCATTCCTGCAAGCCTTCATACCGGGGCTCGAAGTATCTTTCGAAACTAACCCTGGCCCCAGTAGGCTTCGACCCAGCCGGGCCCCTGCTGTTGCTGACAACTCCTTGCGGCGCGCGGGAACTGCGCGCCGTCGACGACTTGGGCTCGGTCCGGACAGTTACCAGATGGTCACGAGCTACCCATAGCTCGCCGTCCGCAAGCCCGCGCGAATTCGTGTACTGCTATCTTTGGGATGGGACTGCCAAATACCAGCTTGATGCAATAAAGGCGATTCAGAAGCGAGCCAAGAAGATCATCGGCAATAGTGCACTTGTCGAAGGCTAGAAGGAACGGGGTGGGTCTTTTAGTCAGTAAGAGTCTGACACTATCTCCCGCTCCGCCCAAGGGCGGGGGATATCAATGCATGATTTTTCCCACCATAAAAAAAAAAGTTAAAATTCCAAAGTCTTGAGCATCGACGCGACGCTGATTTGTCCGTCTGTCGGCCCATCCAGCAGTGGACGTCTTTCGACAGAAATGATGATGATGATGATAAAAGATAATACAAGTAGAAAATCTGATCATAATAATAAGTGCCTCATATTAACGAACTGTTAAAAAGCAAGCCCAAAATATAATGATTAATGCGAGTTAATATTTAAAAATTCCTCGAACCCGTCTGTTTAGAAAATTAACAGCATTAAGATTTATGACGGCTAGTATTAAAATTTTCATAATTTATAGATGAAGGCATCAATTTGCCCGTTCAAAATTCTCGTTTGAAATTTATGATAAGAAAATTGGATCATAATGTTTAGCTCACTGCTCAAATCGTTGACGGTGCGTAGTATCCCAAGCGCAACTCAAAGAGATGTCAGTAAACCGTAGGGGCCGCAGAGCCGAAGCCTACAGGGGCTATGGTTGGGTTATCTTTGGACTGAAAATTGTTGTGACTTTCAATTTTTGATTTCTACTTATTTATTGTATTTGTATTGTTTATTTTATTTGCTTGACATTTTATGTTATTTGACATTGTAATGTAATCATTTGTTAACATGTAATTTAAAAATTCTTTGACTTGTAAGAATCCCTAAACTACTATGACTATGACTAAGTACTGGTTGGATTGCTAAAATATTTTCAATGATAGAAAGCTGCTGCTGATGGTGCTTTATTCTTGGGTGACACGAGCTATATTTTGAGTACGCGGAGGAAACCGCGGGTAAAAGCTAGTAATAAATATAAAGCAAAAAATAAAAAAAAATAAAAAGATAAAGCAATTTAATTTGTTAAAAAAAAAACTTGGTGCTGTATATTTTATGTCTCTTCTGAAGGCCAAAATAAACATTTTAGCAAAGCATAATCAGCTTTATAATGTTCCCCTCTGCTGGAACTCAAGCATCCTTCCTAAGAGAGGGAATGGGCCGTAATCCACCACGCAGGCCCATTGTAGGTCACAGTGGAGCACACAATCGCGGTGTGCCCCGCTTGGGCGGTGCATCGCCGTGCCTTCGGGGGGGTGATCGGCGGCGGAGAACTCTCGCGCCGGGCCTTGGTCGAGGCCATGGTCCGGAACGAGGAGGAGTGGCAGGTGGTTGCCGACTTCTGCGAAGCAATAATGCTCGCTAAGGAGGAGGCCGACCGCATCAGGCAACGGCGCTCTCACCGCCGCCGGGATTCCGATCCTGATTTCCAGCCACCACAGGCGCGGGCTTGCGGACAGTGAGCAATGGGTAGCTCGCTGTCCGGCCGTCCGGTAACTGTCCGGACTAAGCCCAAGTCGTCGACGGCGCGCGCTGTTCCTGCGTGCCTCAAGGGGGGCCGGGTCGAAGCCTACTGGGGCCAGGGTTATCCGAAAGGGCGCTCGAGCCACGGTATAAAGGCTTGAAGGAACGGGATGGGTTTTTTAGTCAGTAAGAGTCTGACACTATCTCCCGCTCCGCCCAAGAGCGGCGGTTGTCATAAGATGATTTTTCCCATCGAAAAAAAAAGGCCCATTGTAGGTAAATAGTGAAATAATCATATTTACGTCTGGCATTGATATGGGTCCCACACATACATATACATACAGGAAAAGTTTTTAACCAGTGCGCAAATTTTGACATGATAAACTTGAATATATTTTAATAAACACGTATTTTTTATTTTGATATGTGTTAATAGTAAAAAATAAAGTTATCGCTTACGAGACTTATTTACATAGAAATTTATTTTATGGTCGCTTGCCAGTCGGGCGCCCGGTTGACCGACTCATGCGTCGACTGGTCGCCCGACCGGCAAGCTGGTATCAGCTGAGTTGTAGGTAAGTACTTATGTGCGTTCGCTCGATGCGACGGCGCCGACGTAAGTACCTACGCGGTGCGGTTACTGACCGCAATTTCGTGCTACTTTTTTAAGTTTAGGTAATTCCAATTTTTCCTTCATACTTTCATGGGCTTAGGACCATCAAAATGCAGAAAATAAATCAAGTAATAATTTTTACATTCAAATTAAAACATTTATGTATGATAATTACTCATGATAAAATTTGAATTGAAAAAATTGCATTCTGGCGTATTTAAAAAATTGGAATCAACTACCTATTTACAACAATTTCCAATCAAAAAGAACCTAACACACTAAGATTGTTTATAATTTCTTACCTCTACATTTCGTTAATCACAGTATTTAAGGTATTGTTCGAAGTGACCTCCTCCTTTTTCCAGACATAAACGTGCACGTTTAAATAAGTTTGCATTTAGTTTGTTTAGGACACTACTATCACTTTTCACTTCATTGAAAGCGTTATTTATTTTTTGTTTTAAGTCATCTAGGCTCTGAGCCTCTTCTACATACACCCGACGTTTCACTTCTCCCCAGAGATAAAAATCACAGGGAGTGAGGTCTGGGGACCTAGCCGGCCATGGTACGGGACCACCCCGACCGATCCAATTTTCCCCGTATTTTTCATTTAAATAATTTCGTACCGCTATGGCGTAATGTGGCGGAGCGCCGTCGTGCTGGTAATAAAAGTTATTATTGTAGCTCAATGGGACTTCATCGATTAATTCTTCGATGGTGGTGTCGAGCATTTCTAAATAACGAGTCCCGGTCAAGGCGCCTTCGATAAAAATGGGACCTATTATTTTATTTTTAATAACACCCGCCCATACGTTTGCGCTGAAACGTATTTGGTGATGCGTCTCTCGTACTAAATGGGGATTATTGAAAGACCACCAGTGCTCATTATGGACATTGTAGAGTCCCACACGTGTGAATAATGCCTCATCCGTCCACAAGATATTTACATCAGGGTGATTTAAAAGCCACTCACAAAAGGCTCGACGTGGTGCTGGGTCTGGGTCATGGAGTTGTTGTACCGGCTGGAAGTGGTATGGATGGAGTCCGGCTGTATTTAGCAGCTTCCATACTGCGTGTTGGCTCACACCAAAACGACGTTCCGCGTCGTAGGTACTGGCTCTCGGATTACGCTCAAAAAAATCAAATATGGCGTCTTCGGCTCGCCTGATGGTAAGCAGTGATGCAATCGTTGATGGTGAGGCGCACTAGTTTATTAAGAGCCTATTCACTCTAGCCTTGAAGACACCCAAATTATAATCGGACGGGAAGACCGCAGCAGGCAGACTGTTCCAGTCCTTTCATTAGGTACCGTAGGATTACGGATCCCTTGGGCTCGCATACGAGGTACGCTCTCCCTCTCATATCTTCTTCGTGCTGCTCGTAAATTTTCGTGGCTAAGTAGATACACTCGCACCATTTCGTAGTATTCGCGGTGAGTAAAGTTCGACATCGTGACGACACGAGTACGCGGCACACACGCGCGCAGAGATGAATATGAGCGAACGTCCGAACCCCGCTTCCGCAAGTGACGTACTGCAGATCCGCACATCAAAGGCCGCCGCCGGCGCTGCATACCCCCGCCCCCTTCCCCCCGCACCCGTCTCGTACAACGGGCGGCGGCCAGCGCGTTTTCATTCATAGTATTTAATAGTATTACGATTAAATTATGTCCATGTTATGCTTATTTCAAAATGGGACAAGGTGGAAAAATGTGAAAAAAAAATTTTATAAACTAAAAATGGAAATGTGTTCTATTACTTACACTGAGCCACCAAAAAAAATTTACGCAGTGGTTAAAAACTTTTCCTGTATAGATAGGTAGGGATTTATACTTTCAACATAATATAGAAACAGTGAACATGAAATTCACGTCTGTAACTGGATGTACTTTAGAAACACCGACAATTTTCACTCGACATATATTTTCTACTTTCATGCGGACGACGCAGTTGGCAATATTTTGCAAGATAATATTTTGTGTTCTCTCGTAATTCAAAAGCAAAGTTTAAAGGAGACTATACAAAATGAACCCAAGTAACATTCGGTACACCTAGTTGAATAATTATAATATTAACTGTTGATACAAGACTTTGATCACGAGGTTGCGACATGTGGGATGTGAACTCAATGATCATTGTGCCGACAGTCGTGTATCCAATGGCTTGATAGCTTCTAACCACGACCAACATCCTAAAAGGCTGATGTTAGGCGGCTGGATTCTAAAAGCGTTACTTTTGGACACGACTTACATTGTTAGGAGATTCTTTCTCTGGAGCCTTGAAGACCGCTAGCTTTGACCCTGTTCTCGATACCGGTGGGATACCTTTTTTATTATTATTTATTATTATTATAATATTTAGCCCATACGGTCCCACTGCTGGGCAAAGGCCTCCCTCCACTCCTTCCAATGTTCCCGGTTTTGAGCCACCTCTTTCCAATTCCCAAGGAAGACATCCAAGTCATCCCACCATCTCCTTCTTGGTCTGCCGCGGCCCTGTCGTGCAATTTCAGGGCACCAATTTTGCGTTTTACTGGCCCACCGCTCGATAGGCATGCGGCAGACATGTCCAGCCCAGTTTTTTTATTTACCGTTTTTTTTTATACATATATATTTTTTTCAATGGTTTTTTATTATTGCAATATTTAATAATACAATTTATACGCATATTAAAATGAATACAGAAATAATAATGAGTTCATGTTTTGTTTTGGTGTACAATAAATGACAATGACATGTTCTGACAATTACTGTCTATTCTAGGTTGCCTGGAAGAGATCACGGAATGCGATAAGGTCGCCCGTTGTACGTGTTTTAGATATAAAGGTGGAATTCCGTTCTTAGCGAACGCGACGCGCGACCACGACGCGCGACCGCGATCGCGACCAGACGATCGCACGACCATGTCGCCTTTCGCCGGGCGACCACTAGCTATCCGATGTCAGCGACCACGACGTCTGCCATCTTCTCGCAGTTTTTATAGGTGATGGTTGAGTTCTATTGCAGTATACGTTATGTCGGACAATATATCCGCAGCTAGAAAGAGAGTTATTCAGCAGCTATTGGAGGATGAAGAAGACGATGATATTCTTATTATGTTATTATCAATATATAAGATTGGAGTCTTACATCATTTAGAGGGGGATTTTTATTCACTAACTCTATCATAATTTCTTCCTCGTATGATGAAAACGACGCCATTTTGATGTGTTTGTAGCTTGCGTCGACGGCACTGCTCCCGACGCGACCGGGCCGCTCCGCGACACGGGTCGCTGGCCACGCCCACCGGTCGCGCGACGCGGGTCGTGGCATTAGTTTAGTGCTACATATAAATTCATACTAAGCAGTAGGTCGCGCGACCCAGTCGCGGTCGCGTGTCGCGGTCGCGCGTCGCAGTCGCTAAGAACGGAATGCCACCTTAAGTTTTTCTTTGTTATGTTTGTATGTAACTACAATAAAGTATATAATAAATAAAGTTTATTCTATTTTTTTTTCAGATTTCAAAGTTATGTTTCATAGTTTTGTTAGTATTTTAGTTTGTCAGTAACAATAGGTTCGTAATATTCGTTTTTACCATTTATTTATACTTCTGATTTATGACTGTCTGACCCAGTGTCTCTATCATTTTGCATTTGACAATGTCCGATCAATGTTTGGCCAATGGTGTCAAGGTGCACTTTACTCTTCATTTATCAAGATATTCAGTTCTTGGGAACAATTCTGAAGTGAACTTCTGTAAAAATGCAGAATTGAGGTCAAATATGGCTTTGCGGCTTAATCTCTTTATGGCGAGCACCACGTATTTCTTGCTACCTTGTTTTAGACTTGATACAGACCAAAGCTATCTAATAAGTAGAAATGATTTTTTAATGTGTTAGATTTAAATAAAAAGCCTAGTATTTAATTTTCGAGTTTATTTTATGTGGCAACATTTAAATTGATTTGAGTGCTAGACCGGAAGTTGTAGAAATAACGGTTTTAAAATATTAAAGGGGGTCTCCCCACTTGCAGTAGCACTGGGTCTTTAAAACAGTGACTTTCTGAAGCCTACTCCTCGGTAACGGCCAGGTTAATAGGTTTGAAAAAAATATGTTTATTAAAGATAATGTTGATAATGAACAACATTATCAACATTTGATTTTTTCGTGCTATTAATACTTTTGTCTAAAAAAAATATTTAGCAATTTTGCAACTTTTCGGAACTTATTGGTGGTTAAAAATTCTTCAAAGTGAACATTGCATATGTAAATCAATCAATATTTCGCAAAGAAAATGGATTTAAAGCGCTTTCCGGGCGCTGCTGGCCGCAAAAAAAATGCACAGATTTGCCTAGGCGAGTGCGAGAGTTGCATCTACATAATTTCAGTCAGATAGTTCAAGGGACTAAGGACAGTCTGCCGACAGCACTCGTAACGTTCAGACGTAAATTCTAGTGGCGACGGGGTGAATAGAGACTTAGGGGTGAATAGAGACAAAACTTTAAAGGGTATTTTCTCGATATTTGAATATTTTTTGCAGCATTTAACAATATCATTCTCGTATGCGACTTATACTGTAATGGGGTGTTACTATTTCTTCAGCGGTAACGGCATTGTGTTGTAAAAGTACCTATCAAACAACCACCGCGCAACGGATGATTTATAAAACCACTTAGAATAATTACTCAAGCGACTCTGCACCTGAAGGTAGCATATAACTATGTATTATATACACTTATATATGTAAGAATAAATCACAGCTACTAAAGGAGAGTGGTATAACATTTATTACAGATTCTGAATGAACACAGAGTACTGTTAGAAAGGGAAATTTACCGTTAAGGCGTATAGTCCCTTGAACCATCTGACCGAAATTATGTGAACGCAACGCTCGCACTCGCCTAGGCGGCAGTACGCAAATCTGTGCATTTTTTTGCGGCCAGCAGCGCCCAGAAAGCGCTTTAAATCCATTTTCTCTGCGAGATATTGATTGATTTACATCACTTGTTGTTCACATTGTTCACTTTGAAGAATATTTAACCACCAATTTTTATGTGTAAAAATGTTTCTAAAGGTCCAAGCCGTTTCGAAGGAGTAGGGAAAAGTTGCGAAATTGCTTAATTTTTTTTTTTGACAATAGAATTAATTGCACGAAAAAATCAAATGTTGATATTATTTTTCATGAATCTATAATAAACATATATTTTTTTCAAACCAATTGACTTAGCCGTTACGGAGGAGTAGGCCTCAGAAAATCACTGTTTTATGGCACTTTTCGGGTGCTTGGCCCTTAAGAGTGCCCATCCTGAGATATATTTCTGTACCACTGCTCTTACGTAATTATGATGTTACGAGTATTAGCTATACCTACATTTTCCTCTAGATATTTTGAAAACAAAGATATCTTGTGGATATTATCTAGGTTTATTTTTTTAGTGTAATTTACAAATAAAAAAATACACGTCTATTTTTGAATAACCTAAAAGACGGACTAATTACATTTACTAGCCTATTGCAGAGTAAAATCATAAAAAATAAAATGCTGTAATAGAGAGATTAGAGAAACAAGGAAATAAAGCGTGAACTGCGAGAATGGGGGTTTGCGATGGGGGAGGGTGTTTGTGTGTGTGTGTGTGCGGTGGTACGGTGTTTGTGTTACAGCTAGCTGTTATACCAAGCACCAATTTTCCCAAACGAAATGCCATCAGAATTGTTCTTTCCGCGAGATATCTAACAGGATCCCAGCCAATCATTGGGTATACGATTGCGAGTGTATTGGTAATCAATCATATTATCCTGTGGAAGCTTTTACTGCTGAATCTAATTTCCTTCGTGGAAATAGACAAGTCAATAAAAGTTCGTGGGGAAAAAATGAACAAATGATGGGAGGAACAAAAACCAAGTTTTAAAAAATACAGTTAGTCGAATAACAATAAATTGCTGTTTAAGTATCATAAAGGGCTTGGGGGACAGTGAGCAATGGGTAGCTCGCTGTCTGGTCCGGACCAAGCCCAAATCGTCGACGGCGCGCACTGTTCCCCCGCGCCTCAAGGAGTTATCAGCAACAGCAAAACAAGCAAAAAAACAGGGCCCAGTTGGGTCGAAGCCTACTGGGGCCAGGGTTAGTTTCGAAAGACAGCTTGAGCCCCGCTATGAAGGCTAGAAGGAAAGGGATGGGTTTTTTAGTCAGTAAGAGTCTGACACTATCTCCCGCTCCACCTAAGAGCGGGGGTTGTCATTGGATGATTTTTCCCACCATTAAAAAAAAAAGTATCATAAAGCACACAAAGTCTTTCTTTATCTCTTTGTAACTCAAAGGTTTGCTGGGAAACTCATTGCTGAGTTGAGCTCGCCTTTGTACATGAACTATCCGTATCACCATGTACAATAAAGAATTAAGAATTAAAGGTAAAAGTTTGTAAGGGTGAGTTGCACCATTTAAGTATAACGATAACCAAACCTTAACCAGCTGTGAAACGGCCGCCTATTGGTCAATTCGACGATTTGACAACTGTTAACGGCTTTGTTATCGTTTTAGTTAAATGGTGCAACTCACCCTTAGTGTGTTTGTTACTTTTTCAATTTCTAATGATTTGGATGTAATTAAATATATATATATTTAGGCATACTATGAGAGGGTGATACACATGTAGCGACATCTATGGCGCCACATAAGAACTACGAAGAAAGTACGAAATCCTGCATCGCGCAATCAAAGTTCTCCGCGCGATTTGAACATATACGACAGCCTGAAATCATCTATCGGGCAGTCGCCCACCAGACCATAACATCTGTCTGGTCGGAGGATGCTCCCTTTTCAACGGAGGTTTGCGGGACTTTACTCTCTGTTCCGCATACCTCCAAACTGGTGACCCTCGACAAAGAACGTCAGCGCAGCCTTCGTGCAGCTACTACTTCGTGACGTCATCATCACTTCCTCAAGCTTTCGAGCAGCGAGCCATACAGCCAGCACCCACGGCTATAAAGGGTATCCTGACCACCAGCATGCCTACCTGGTCATACATGGTCATCACCTTCAGCCTCATCAGCGACCTTGGCTTGGCACACCGCACCTTCGGCCAGTCACATGAAGAGCCATGAAGAACCTCTCCTGGTCGACGCCAACAGTCAAGCCCTACGTCGCACAAGCACCGCTCCGACTCACTGGAGCCAGCAGCACTACTCCGACTCACTGGAGCCTGCAGCATCGTCCCGACTCACTGGGACAGCACCACCCCGACTCATTGGGGCATCATCCCGACTCACTGGGACATCATCACCCCGACTCACTGGGGCATCATCCCGACTCACTGGGATACCAACACCCCGACTCACTGGAGCATCACCGCAGACAGTTCCGACTCACCGAGAACTATGCGGCATCGGTTCCGACCCACTGGAACCAACCTACGTTGGCCTGGCACGCATCAAGAACCACCGATCTCCGATCTCCGGAGGGGAGTGATGTAGCGACATCTATGGCGCCACATAAGAACTACGAAGAAAGTACGAAATCCTGCATCGCGCAATCAAAGTTCTTCGCGCGATTTGAACATATACGACAGCCTGAAATCATCTATCGGGCAGTCGCCCACCAGACCATAACATCTGTCTGGTCGGAGGATGCTCCCTTTTCAACGGAGGTTTGCGCTCTGTTCCGCATACCTCCAAACACACTATAGAGACCAAATGTCAATCTGTTGGTCACAGATTGACATACTTTTTAAGTTTTTTTTTTTAAAAGGGTCTATAGCGCGGAATAGGGTGTAAATTCCCACATAGCATAGCATAATCGGCCTTTTAACATTCCCACTGCTGGGACTCAGGTCTCTCCTCTAGGAGATGGAATGAGCCGTAAGCGGGCCCAGGTTGATGAAAGTCACACGTCTTCGAATGTTTGGTTCTAGATTATGCCGGTTTCCTTGAGATGTTTTCCTTCACCGTTTCGAGAGCAGTGGTGTAAAATAAATTACTCAAAGTAATGCGCCTGGCTGGATTTGAACCCGCAACCTACAACTCGTAAATCGGGGCCGTTACCACTCGATCACCACTGCTTTCTTATATAAAACTTGTATATTCCTAAATAATAACTTAAATTGAAGAGAATTAATGTTGTCTAAATCTCTTTAAGACTTATGTGGAAATGGGCTGGTCATTTGTCAAGATACAAAGATAAGAGATGGTCTTTACAAGCTACTGAATGTGCAGGGCCTGCTGGAAAAAGAAGCAAAGGCAGACCACTTAAATGTTGGGCTGACGATATAAAAGAAATAGCAGGTAAAGATTGGTTGGAACTTTCCCAAAATAGGGATAAATGGAAGGAATTTGAGGCGGCTTTTACTCAAAAGGGGTTCGTGTAAAAGGAACAGTAAGAAAAGTATAATATATATATAATATATATATATAATATAACAAACATATTACAATTATAAACTAACCTAGTTTAAGAAATCTACTACTACTTTGAATTGTAAACACAGTTTTATACTGAAATAAAAATGCTTTACATATTATTATTTCATTTATTTCCAATGTTTAAAAATATAATTAATACTGTGTACTTGTTTGGCAATGACTACCTCTGCACATGTGGCCCCCTGGTAAATCATCAATATTTTGTCTATTAACTGCTCCACCTTTGTTTTAATAATTATATATACATTTTTTTTTCTCTGACACATTGCTTTTGCAATATTTTTATTTTTATTTCAACTGTCATAAATTTGTTAGTAATTTATTTTGTTAATATTTTATTGATTGTTTTAATTATTATATTATTCCTGTTTTTTTTTTTTTTATATTTAGCCTCTTTTTGTATTGTAAATGTGATATTATATTACGACTTACTTTGTTTTTTACTGAGAAAATTTTGATTGTGCTTTTGTGTACAATATTTGACTAGTCTACACTGTTCTTACATAACATTTATCAATATTGTAAAACAACCACTTTTTTAAAAGAGTAACCATGGAGTTTCTTGCCGGTTCTTCTCCATAGGAAACGACCAATTTGGAACCGTGCACTAACTTCTGACGTTTTATAAGTGCCCATGTAGGCCTATGTGAAATAAAAATATTTTTGATTTGATTTTTGATTTGATTTGAATACAAAAACACAAACACAACACATAAACAAACACAAACATAAACATTAAACAAAACATTGTTAAAACATTTAAAAATACAAAAAAATAGTAGCCCACCGGCATCGGGAACAGGGTCCAAGCTAGCGGCGGTCAGGGCTCCAAAGAAAGGAACCTCCTAACAATACGAGCCGTGTCCAGAAGTACCGCTCTCTGAATCAAACCCTTGATCCAGTCGCCTAACGAGAACCTCCTAAGGTGTTGGTCAAGGCTCTTGGCTATTAAGCCATTGGCTGACACAACTATCGGTACAATGATCGCTGAGTCCACTTCCCACATGTCGACAACCTCGCGAGCCAAGTCAATATACTTGATTTGTTTATCTTTCTCGGCTTTTACGAGGTTCTCGTCATGCGGATTATTATTTTACAATCTTTTGCAGTGTAAGCCGTTTCCGGCCGGCCACTTTAATTATTTCGTCAGCCCATCTTTCTTGTGGCCTCCCTTATCTACGTTTGCCTTTTGGGCCTGTTCAGTTTTTACTTGTACTTTGCGTTTGTGATCTTGCTAAATGGCCTGCTATTTCCTATTCAATACTTTCACTCGAAAACCCGCTCTTATCCCACTATCTTTAGGCACGCAATAGACTGTTTTCTGCCCTAGGTAGGAAGGCTTGAAGGAACGGAATGGGTTTTTAGTCAGTACAAGTTAACAAGGTAAAAATCCGTTTTCATAATTATGCGCGCCCATATTTTTTTTTATTTATCTTTCAATACACTTACTGAAATAAATAAACGGGGTTTGACAGGCGACTTGTGGGGGACGACCTGCGCCCAGTTTTATACGATAATGTATTAAAATTATGGCGGGGGAGCGGTTGAACAATAAGGTTTTAACTACATTATAGCACTTGTGCGTAATGGTAATCAAAATGTCACAGTTTGGTAACAAGGGCCATTATGCAATAACAGTCACTTTCTGAGCTAGTGTATTGAAAAAGCCTCTTATAACACTGAAACATACTCTGTAGCATTTATAAATCCGTTTTTATTTTTAAATTTATTTTTTCAATATTATAAATCCATCATCAGCATCATCTCGTAATTTTGATAAATGATCTCATCATTTTTGTATCGTAAAAGTATGGACGCGTACTAAGTAACATCTTATTTGGAAACGAGCCATTGCTCTCGCATCTCAGAAGATTGATCGCAATCCAAAACAAGTCTCATCACGTTTCGAGAATATTTCTTTATAATATCAGACAGATTCAGAAACCCGTTCGAGTTGTTATGATATTTTTTCTTTCTTTAATATCTGTTCTGGCCTTATTTTCAAAGTCAAAGTTGTAATAAATGTGGTAAAAAAATACGAGTTATGACTATTAAATAACAACATTTGTTTTCTAGAGATAGTAGTAAAACGCGAGCCTATCCATAATAATGATAAAATAAGATTTTTAAGAAGACATTGGAACTGTAAAACGGATGAAAAAAGATTACATGTAGCGGAGATGAGTATGTTGAGATGAATATGTGGTGTAACAAGAATAGAAGTATAGATAGTAAGAAATGAGTATATTAGAGAAAATTTAAACGTTTCGCCCGTGACTAAAAAGTTGAAGAAGAATCGTTTGTCTTGGTATGGTCATATAAAGAAGAGGGATGAAAAGCATGTTACTAAAAGAGTTATTAGTGTAAATGTGAATAGATAGAGGGGCATAGGGAGGCTAAAGAAAAGATAGATGGATTGTGTGAAGAGTGGTATGAAAGAACAGGGAGTTAGTGATAGCATGACAGGTAACAAGACAGAACATAAGGAAAAAACTTATTGCGCCGACCCCAAATAACATAGGACAACGGCAGGAATATTATGAAGATTTGTACTGTCAAACATTTTATTTTTAATTTAACTATACATTTTTACTTATCTGTCACTACAACGCTTCAAACGAATCTTCCATTGTTGGATGCAGTGCTAAAAGTCTTTTACAGTTAGCTTCAAGAACCGCTTTCTCATTCACAATTTCAAGGGTTTCGAATCTTTTTCCTCAATTTGGCAGATTTCATTTTTAGATACGTACAAGTCGCACGCGTGTTTGGTTTTATACCAATAGTATTCAAAGTGTCAGTACAAAACATTATTGCAAGCTTTTTATTGTTCTGTTCACACTTGAGAATTTTAAGTACTATTTCGGCATACACTTTTCTCATATTGTTTGTTCTATTTTGCCGTACGGACTCTTTATCGATTCGTACAGTTTAAGTACGAATACTTTACCGACGGTCAGATCGAATTGATAAATTTAGTTTTTCGATAAATCGAAATCTATTTTGACGTGCATCATTGCAGTATTCGACTGCTGGCGTTTGATAAATACACATACATTTTGTAGCACCGTCAGTCTCGTTATTTAAAAGCTACACCTTGTGTATATTTTTTTAGCGCAAACACGGGTACACATTTCGCCCTAAATTGGCATGCAAATATTGAAACGAAGTGGAAAAAAGTAAGCAAAATTCAAAAGCTAAAACATTAACACAGTTTTTAAAGAGTTAAATTGAAGCAAAATGTAAATCTAAATTGGAGAAACAATCATCAGACTTTAAAATACTGTTACTTATCTATATATAATAATCTATGCCACTTTTCGTTGTAATTATATAACTCAAGAATGGGCTCACCTATCCAAACCAAATGTTTAGGCTTTGTTCGGGCTATTTAGTAGATGGTTTAGGTGAAGTTTGGTAGGGTAGAGTAGTGTAGAGTAGAGTAGTGTAGAGTAGTATAAAGTAGGGTAGAGTAGGATAAGGTAGGGTAGAGTAGGATAAGGTAACCCTACTCTACCCGTAGGGTAAAGTAGGGTAGAGTATGGTAGAGTATAGTAGAGTAGGGTATAGTAGGGTGGACTAGGGAAGAGCGGGAGCAAAGCCGCGCGGGGAATAGCTAGTTTTCTATAAATAACAAAATTTTACAGTATGATGATTTCTGTCATTATGAAAATTGTACACAAATTATCACAACTAATTGTTTTAAACCAAATATTTAGTTTTCTATAGACAAAAATAAATATCTGAACTAATATAATTATATAATATGTAAGCTTACTATAATCTATCAATATAAAATTTTGAATTATATATAATCTATCAATATAAAAATGAATCTCTATTTCTCTTGATCACGCCATCACGCGTGAACGGCTGGACCGATTTCGACAATTCTTTTTTTGTTGTGTTTGTTATTGTGAGGAGAAGGTTCTTATGGAAAAAATGAATATTAGGGTAGTATAGGGTAGAGTAGAGTAGAGTAGGGTAGTGTAGAGAAGAGTAGGGTAGAGTAGGGTAGGCTGGGGTTTTTTTTTAGCAAAAATAATAATAATATAAAATAAATTTTGAAGTTATTCTACTTATTTTTTTTTTGAAAATTATTTTTCTCTATGTTAAAACTGATTATAAATGATGTCCTCTATAGCGAAAAACAATTCAAGTTGTATGACAGTTCGAGGCTGTTTCATAAAATTTTATCCACTTTCCAAAACACTACTTGCCAAGGTTTTGCCCGCGAACTCTCTAAGGAGTAATAATATGATAGTAAAACCTACAGAGCAGAAAATTTTTACGATAAAAATATGTCTTAACATTTTACGTCTACTCAGAGGTACGAGCGTGTCATTCAACACTTCCCATGGGATGCAGAAATCCAAGAGAATTTGGAATGTAATTTATTTTCCCTAGTACCTACCTACGGATAAAAAAATGTGGACTCGGAAGCTTATCAAAAGGGATATCCGACCGTGACATGGGAGGGATGACAAGTACCTGACATTTGGTTTCGAAAATATGGCCTGCAGTGAGACAGCGTTGTGGATTACGATCCAAACCCTTTCATAAACTGAGCACGGGTGACCCAGTGGTGACGGCCCCTACTTGTAAATTATGGGTTCAAACGTAGGCAGTAATTTTAATTTGCAGGTTTCATCACGGAGCTGTAGAATTTGTGAAAGAAAACATAGAGAGACCAAACACCTTAGAACCAAAAAATCCGAAGATATGTGAAATCTATCAACCTGCACTAGGCCATCGGCACTGATTGATGGCCCATTCTTGGTCCTAGTGAGGAGGTCTCAGAGGAAAAGTTATAAGGCTGATTAGGCGATAGCTTGTGCCTCTCACAAAGATGAGATCTGTGTTAGAACATTATAAACTGACTGGCTTATTTATAATGCATAAACATGTAAATTTTACGAGTTTGAGCTTAATATCCAATTGCGATAAAGCCCGAAAGAAGAGAATGTTTTTGGAGTTTGTATTAAACAAATATCAAACTTGTAAGTTAAGTAGACAAAAATATACTTCGGTTTATGTGGCAAAAACGTACATTTTGACGCTCTCGAGAAAATCAAAATTCATAGGGTACTTCCAGTTGACCCAGAATCCTGAAAGTTGAATTATGACTTTAACACATCTAGATTGTAGCTAACAGGAAACATAGACTCCGACAAGGAATCCCTTTCCTTTCAATCCTTAACTGTAACATGTGGGATCACTTTCCTGAAAACCTTTATTCTTCACTTCATCTGGTTTCCAAACCTTCGTCTTAATATAAATAAAAATGGTTAAGAAGTCGTAAACACGTAGAAATGGACCTAATTTCACGTGCAATAAAAACGTGCTTATTCTTAGGTGTTATTTTAACATTCCGTCTCTTTTTATTATTTTTACTCTCAGCATTATTCGCAATAAAAATGCTAAGGTTTCTGGTTTCCAGGTTAATCTCTTCCATTGCTCTGCGTATTTTGAACCCTCGGGAATATGTCAACTTAGATGTCGGTTATTCTGATAAAGAATAAAAATGGAATAGTCGCATGGGACTTCTTTTTTAATTGGGAAATCATCTTACGACTACTCGCGTTCTAGGGTGGAACGAGAGGGTATGTCAGACTTTTACTGACTAAAACAAAACTTATATTGAAGATTGAATCAACTAATTCCATACTTGGTTGTCTTTGACGTGTGTACCATAGAGTGATCGCTGTCTGTGTCCGACGCTTAATGTTCACGTGTTTCTCTGTAAGACTTGAAATATAAAATTCTACGTTAAATCCGATGTAATCCTTTTACTTTAAAATCCACTGCGCCCCATGACACAACAACCTACGTTTCTTTAGTTGCCTGTCTCGTTCTAGCACCACGAGTATCCCTTTCACACTTTTCGTCATGATCATAGTAGGCAATGGCCCTTCAGGCTCCTACAGTTTGTTGACATCTCTTTAAGGCACGTGTGGAACACTACGCCGTCAACGACTCGGGCTCGATCCATATAAGACGAGTGGACGGAGAGCTAGTTATTACCCGTCGTCTGGTCGGATCTTTCTTTTTCAATTCAAATTCAATTGTTTTTATTTTACATAGGGCACTTTGTACATGGGCGGGCACCTTTAAAATGTCAGAAGCTAGTGCACGGTTCCAAATTGGTCGTTTCCCATGGAGAAAAACCGGCAAGAAGCTCTCACGAGCCTCTCAAGACACTCTTTGAAAGAATGGTTGTTCTTACAATACTTCTATATTACAGTATTAATAGATATAATTTAAGGAGTAGTGTAGACTAGTCAACAAAAATAATCACAATAAAAAAGTGGATGGAGGTTTGCAGGACTTTACATTCAGTTCCGTATACCTCCAAAGCACTGTAAAGTATTGAAATAATAACTATGTACTAGTGTACTTAGTTATTCTCCGTCGAGCTTGGCTACAGTAATCGAAATCCAGTCAAGAGGATTATTAAACAGAATTCTAGTACTTGATCACATGTCGAACAAAGTTTGTCCCACAAAGTATCTATGTTCAGTCTCAACTAATATGTTACAGATCCATCAACTATCTCCTGATATTACGAAACTTGTTGACGTAGATACAAACTACTGAGTAGGTCGGGATACTGAACAAATGACATAAATACCAGTTGTGGCTTGTGGAGAAAATAATTTGACCACGCTAAAGTAAGCTTGTCTGCTCATCGGGTCAAATGGATATTAATGCTGGGGTCCCTCAGAGGTCAGTACTCTCGGCAACATTGTTTTTGCTGTACATAAATGACCTACTTAAACCCGAAAGTTTTGGGTATGCAGACGACCGCACTGTTGCTGAGTGTGTCCAGCGCGCGAGCTAGTGGGTCACAAAACCAGTCTCTCCAAGACGCTATGGTTGAACGCTTGAACTTGTCTTTAGAGGTAGTCTCAGAATGGGGCGATGCGACGAAAACCCAAGCGTGTCTTTTACCCGCTAAACGGAGTCAATTCCACCCGGCTCCATCTCCATCCGAGGTGTAACCTTGAACTTCTTGGGGTAACGCTATCGTCTACCCTCAATTTCGGCACCTACATCGATGCAAAAGCCCAACGAGTTGCCAAAAAATTGGGGATCTTAGCAAAAGTGAGTATTTCACGCCGGAACAGCTGCTCAACCTCTATCAAGCGCAAGTTTCAACATGTATGGAGTACTGCTCTCATCTTTGGGATGGATCAGCCAAATACCAGCTTGATGCAATAGAGTCGATTGAAAAGCGTGCCAAGAAGATCATAGGCAATGATGCACTTGTGAAATCAAAACTCCAAAGTCTTGAGCATCGACACCGAGTTGCTAGCCTATCAGTTTTCTATTTATTTTATTTATTTATTTTATTTATACTTCATGCACATAAAAGTACAGAGGCGGACTTAATGCCTTAGGCATTTTCTTCCAGTCAACCTTTGGGTAGTGCAGAGAAAGACAGTGGTAGGTGCAATAAGAGAAAGAGATAAGGTTATTCCGAGAATTGATATACTAATAAACCATAAATATTACAATACACTTACAATAATATAATATATACATACTCAAATTAATAAACTACATACATATATACCCTAATATAATCAAACAATTGGATCAAATCGACAATTGGAAAACTTTAACGCTATGATGATACTACTGCCAACCTCTTGCGAATTATCTCGCGAACTTTACTTTTGAATGCTAGTCGGTTTGTTGCCATCCTGATTTCCGGGGGGAGCGCATTCCACAAAGAAATCGCTTGGACAAAGAAAGAATGGTGAAGAAAGTCAGCTTTGAGTTAAGCTCGCCTTTGTACATGAACTCTGATATCCACTTATTTGTTATTTATCATGGTGTACAATAAAGAATTAAAGAAGGGACATTGAAGTAGGCGGTTATGAGAAGAGCGCAGATTTCTATTGTGGTTGGCGCAAATATATCTATCGTTGTTTCTATCGTTTACATTTCGAGGGAGTGTGCACTAGAGTTACACAATTTAATTCCGCCAAGTCCATTCCATCATCGCACCAAAAGACGTACGGTGTTGCGCCACCGGTACATGGTGGACATCCCACCCATACGTACACACACATCATCTAAGGCGATGATGTCATCAGGTGAGATAATGGTCAAATTCTTTTTCTTCTTTCGTGTCGATCTGACTCAAATCTTGTCCGACCAATATTTAGCCATCTGGATAGCTCTTTTGTTGGTCTCGTATAAGTCGTTGAAGATGCATGTAGTTGTGCATGTTGGGGAGGTAATTTATACTCATAACAGTAGAAATTTACATTATTCTAGACATGTTTTCAGATGGTTGTGACGTGGAAGAGTACTTTGACGCCTAAGTGTATTTTGATTTGTAGGTATATATACAACCAGTTTTTGCCCGCGACTTCGCCCGTGTACATAAAATATAGCCTATATCACTCAGGAACAAAACAGCTTTCTATCGGTGAAACAATTTTATTTAATCTTAAAATGTTTCCACTGCTGGGTGTCAGGCCTCCTTTCCAGGAGAGGGCATGGGCCGTAATCCACCTTGCGGGCCATGTGAGGGTTTGTGGATGTTACATGTCTTTGAATTTCTTGTTCTAGGGTAGGCAGGTTTCCTCACGATGTTTTCTTTCACCGTTTTAAAAGCAGTGGTGATGAAATAAAGTACACAAAGTAATGCGTCTGCCTGGGATGAACCCCACTACTACTCGTAATGCCTTGATCATATGTACCGAGTAAACGAGCGAGACAGTGTTCTCGGCCGAATACTCGGTACGTATAAACAAGATCCGAGTGCTCGGCCGAGCGCTTGTCACTACAACTCGCTTACATCACTGTCTCGGCCGAGCAACATTTTACTGCCTTTCACTCGGTACGTGTGATCAAGGATCATAAGATGAGGCGTTACCACTGGGTCACCACTGCTCAACTTTTGAACCGAGAAATGTGTTCCCGTGGAATAATTTACCATTTTCACGAATTTACAAGTTGTTGAGTTTCCGACAACGAGATAAACAGGAAATCTGCTGATGGCTACCGCAGAATACGAATAAGATTAGGTACAAGGAGAACAATTTGCCTAACAGTCTGTTTGCCACTAACAAAAGACCCTTTTCCAATTCAATGTTAATTGTTTCGTTTCCGATCGCGTAATACAATAAATTTGTCTTTCAACTGACGCTAAACTCTCGGAGACAGATTTTAACGCTTGAATCATTAACTTCTACTAATTATTTAGGGGCTTTTCTTTGTACGCAATTAACGTCTACCATTGGTTTGTGTAAGTAGCGAATATAAAGAATAACTTTTAGTTTAGTGATTTAGTTTTTAAGCGAAAATAAAATGTAAAAAATGCAGAAACAATAATGTGTTTATATATAACATAATAATCAGAAAGACTGCTGCCACTCAAGTCTCTCTCAAGGAGGAGGAATGGGCTGCAATCCACCACGCAGCCCAAGTGCGGGTTGGTCGCAGGCTTAGACCGGTTGCCATTATTATAGGTAGAAATATTAACGAAAACCAAAATATTTCTATACATTTGTATTGGCTATGTAGTGGACGCACTGACATAGGGGATAAACATATTGGGGCATTACGTCACCAGCAGTTAAGGTCGGTACATATCTGACGGAAAATGCGTTGAGCGTATCAGCGGTCGCGTCTATTTGTCTGAAAATCTATAACGCATCACCGGTTGAGTGTGAAAGGTGGAATGTTTTATTATATACTAGCTTTTGCCCGCGCGGCTTCGCTCCCGCTCTTCCCTACTTCAGCCTACTATACCCTACTCTACCCTACTCTACCCTACCCTACTCTACTCTACTCTACCCTACTCTATCCTACTCTACCCTACTCTACCCTACTCTACCCTACTCTACCCTACTCTACCCTACTCTACCCTACTCTACCCTACTCTACCCTACTCTACCCTACTCTACCCTACTCTACCCTACTCTACCCTACTCTACCCTACTCTACCCTACTCTACCCTACTCTACCATCTTATGTCCGTCTCCTGGCTCTAAGCTACTTCCCTACCAATTTTCACCCAAATCTGTTCTGCCGTTCTTGAGTTATAAGTGGTGTAACTAACACGACTTTCTTTTATATATATAGATTTGTCTCTTCTGGCGTTACGCGACGCATTTTCCGTCAGATATGCACCGACCTTTGGCTTAACACGTCCATCTTCGTCAACGGCACGTATGTGACTGACCAGTGACCACCGTCAAGGCCTGTGAACTCGATACAAGTACACAAACACTACAAGCTCTATTGCCAGTTTCTTGTAATCCAGGATATAAGCTAGCCTGTTATCATTTCTTCAAAATCCTGCCATTTGAACATGAAGTTGTATTAAACATATACACACAAACTTACACCTTTATAATATTAGTATGATTACAAATTAGTCGAGCTTACACGCGTATGTGTCGAGTTTCTACATGTAATTACGTCTGTGTATAATTAATCTTCAACCCATAATAACCTGATGTTATTAACGGGTTGGCCAAGAAAACTGCCAAAACCAGTACGTTTAAAATTTAGTTCGTAATCCTGCCACCTGCAGCGCTAGCTGTGGGTGGTCCTGTAGAGAGAGTTATTTTACACAGAACGCTGTCAAAACCTTGCGCAGAGGAAATTTACTTCACTTCAAACGTTGTGAATTTCCTAATGGTGGATATTTCTTGGAAGGAAAAGTTCAAACAAATTAGAGATTAAGTTTACATTGAGAGCCGTTTGATTGATGACTGTATTTACTTCTTACTGTTAGAGAGTTCTATGAGTCGTCTGAAAGGGAACCCTAACGTCTTGAGACGAAAGGCAAAGAAGGAAAATAGGAGTTGGTTTTATACAGGAAAAGTCTGACACCGGCTTCGTCCTAGAGTGGGTGAAGGCATCGGGTGATTTTCCATCTAAAAACTAAAATCTAAAAATTTTGCTGATGGTGTTAAAAGTACAATATCTAAAACGGGGAATAAAGCTGTCTTTGTCTTGGGCGACTTGAATCCCTCACTTCACTCAGGTTTCTTTATAAGTCTCTCGCAACGCTCGGGAGTTAATTATATAAGTCCCTCACTGACGTTCGGCATTAAAATGAGCAACCTTCGTTTCGTTCGGAATACAACGTGCCGCCCGCGACTTATAGACTGCTTTATCCCCTAGTCACTTTACCTAAGGCAAACCAGTCATAATTATGTGCCCCAGTCGTAACGTGCGCCACTTGTCAAACAAAGACGCGCATTTCAAATTACATAAACTATACAACGCAAGTTAAACCTGCGTTGTTCAGTTTGCCCTCCTACTTGTAAACCAATCAGATAGGCTCAAATAAGCACTAACATTTGTAATACGTGTCGTAGTTTTACAAGTAAGGCACATTACCGACTAATGCATGTATGCCTGGTTTACCATACTATTAAACTAGCGAGTTGAAAACGAAGTTAACACTAAGAATCTTTTAATAAGGCTTTATAGACGAAAATAATAAGTTTAAAAAGACAGTTAATCTATAATATAAAAATGAAACAGCTGAAGAGAGGAGACGGTTCTTATGGAAAAAAATAATGAAATTTAGCATAGTGTAGTGTAGAGTAGGGTAGACAAAGGTAAAATAGGGCAGAGTAGAGTAGAGTAGGGTGGAGTAGGGTAGAATAAAATAGAGTACGGTATAGTAGGGTGAAGCAGGTTAGAGCGGGTGCGAAGCCGCGGGCAAAAGCTAGTAATGAATAAAAAAGCGTAATGACGAGGCTATGACAGGACTTAAATACCTAGCCTAGACGGTTCAAATCATACCTTCAATATACCAGACACTGAAGAGACGTCTCGGCCAATAAATGGTATGGAGGTAGGCGCAAAAAGATTTTCATTTTGATTGGAACATGAACCGGGTGGAACATCAAAGAAGAAAGATGAATCGACGTTTCGCGGGACCACGACATATTACTAAATGTGACGAAAGGTCGGCGGTGACACCTAATGTTGAAAATAAATCTTCCTTGAAGGGTGTCTATGTATGATGAAGTTTTGTGAAATAAGAGTAGCTAAGTGGGAAGTGAATCGGGGAGAACGGATGAAGTATTATAATTATCTACAGGTAAAGTTTATTTATTTGTTTGGAGGAGATAAATCTCTGAAAGTAACGGTCCGATTGCGAATTTTTTCATCTATAGAAAGCTGCTTTATTCTTGAGTGACATAGACTGTATATTATGTAAAGCTAGTATGCAATATACAGCTACCGCAGGTTTCACCGTTTATTTTATTAATTAAACTTATTCGTTCTGCTAATTTACTTATAGGGAAGTAGTCATAGTATTTATGATAATCAGAAAGAAGGGTCTTTTTTATTTGCAAGTCTTCAAATTTTCTTTCTGTAATTTTACGTCGATTATGGTACAATTGCGATAATTCTGTTATTTAAGTAGTCTGTAAATTTTGAAAATAAGCAACGTTTCCATCTTTCTGTATTTATACCTATTTAAAAGCTTGTAGTCTCATCTCCCTTTGGATCTTCCTGGATGAATAGTTTTATAAGACTGAATTTTGTCGAACTTTTTGAAGTAAGTATGGTCCAAATATGTTACAGAGTAGCGTACTGGGCATTTACGAGCATGCTTAGCAATAGATGTGTATTTAGCGGGCACATTTATGATTTTGTTCTATAAATGACGTTCAACAGTGGAATGCATTGAATCGGCCTCCATTTGGGTATGACCCAGCTCTAAAAACTGTTGTTTGATAGAGCGTTAGCTAAAATTCAATTCCTATTCTGGTAAGTGCAACCATCACTGTAAATTATAATTGTTTTTTTTTCCATTTTCAGCATTCACTTCAGGACATATTATTTTGTTTTCTAAAAAGTCATTTCAAAAGGAGGCAAATTCGTCAGCATCAAGTCCATATTTATTTTTATATTAAAAAAAAGCAAAGGTTGTGAACTTGCAGCTTTGTTATATAGTATAGCCTGTATTGCGTATATGCGCTTATAAATAAAACGAGAAAACTTCTTCTGGACTCGTCCTATTAAGAGAGAATACTTGGCCTCGTGTGGACTCCATACTATGGCATTGAATTCTAGCCTGCTGCGCACGTACGCCTTGTATAACATTAGGGCAGCTCTTATTCCCTTAAATGCAAAGGAAACTCTCATACCAAAGCCTAGCATCCTATTAGCGGCTTCACATACAGATGTTATGTGGTCCCTAAAGTTAAGCCTTGAGTCTAATGTATTATTATTATTATTTAGAAGATAAGGGGCTATGCATCACCCATAGTGTAGGGGATGTAGTCACTGCGACCTAAAAGATCTATTGTGACTCACCACCTTGTTAGAGTAACTCTTTTAGCCCGGAGGCTTCCAAGAAATTTAGAATACTCCTAGCTTTTAGAGTTTTAATCTCCTCCGGGCGAATAGTGTGTCAGCCCAGATGGACACTGACACTGAGTCTAATGTAAGCCCTAAGTCTCGAATTTAGTTGACACGTTCCAGCGGAGCACCAGTCAGACTATAGTCAAAGTACAGCGGCGCACGAGAGCGTGAAGATGTCATAACTTTACATTTTTTAACATTGAAGTAGAGACGATTTATCTTACTCCACTCCTCAACAGCATCTATCCAGTCATCGAATGTTGTATTGGGAAATGTTATATCAGAACAAATTGCATGATCTATATTTTCTGTAATAACAGTACTTGGTAGATCAAGATCAGTCGGTGAAGTTATATTGATGTCGTCATTTATTTCATGATAAGTTAACAATACTTATCATGAGATAAATGACGAGTAACTAAATCTGACTGTCTTCGTATAGGTACAATCTCTTGATTCTGAATACTGTAACTGAATATCTTGTAAAACGTGTATTACATAATTTGGATTATAATTAGACTGCGCAGCTACATTTTCAGATTTATCCTGTAAGTTACAAGTCTCAGAAACCAAAGCCAAAAGTGCATAGCATTTATAACCTTTTTCGGCTAATATTGTTATTATTTCTTATATGATACGGTAAATCTTAAAGTGAACTTTTTAACTGGTATAAAAATGGACTTAGAAGGTTAACGAATTAGGCAGACCACATGTGTTTCGGGTTTGTATATACTCGTACTAATAATGTTGTATAAAGTTATCTCCGGCGATTTGAAAGGTTTCATTAAATTCCAATAGATAGATTTTTTTTACTATACAAACGCTAAACTCGTACTACAGTTAGTGTAAACTATACTTATTGATTTAAAGAAATGGCAAATTCCTATTTAGATGTTTAACATTTTCAATTTCAATGTTTAGTCTGGTATTAATTGAGCTCACGATGGTTGTGTCGCGAAATCGATTTGTTATAGTTGTGTTTACAAGAAATGATGATTCATCTCGTGTTACAAGTCGCTCAGGAGGCAGTGATCTTTCTCGTCGGGCCTTGGTACCATCGCGGTCATTTCTGCCTGATCACTTTAAAAAAAAATTCGCTTGAATCCTGCGGCACGGTGCCAAATTAAACCCTTAGAAGTTTTTGTTTCGAGTGCAAGCAAAAATGAACTTAGCGGTGGTCAGGCGGAAGTGTCTTAGATGGTACATACCATGATCCGAAGCGAGGAGGAGTGGCAGGCGTTCGCCTCTTTCTGCAAAGCAGTACCTAATGCTGGCAAAGGAGGCGATTTAAACCTAATGGCCCTCGCGGCCAAGCCACTGGGATCCCGATCTCGATTTCCGGCCACCATAGGCGCAGGCTTGCGGACGGCGAGCAATGGGAGGCTCCGGTAACCGTCCGGACCGAGCCCAAGTCATCGACGGCGCGTAGTGTTCCACGCGTGCCTCAAGTTGTCAGCAACTGTAGGGGCCCAGCAGGGTCGAGGCCTGCTGGGGCCATGGGTAATGCGAAAGAGAACCCCAGGCCCTGGAACGAAGGTAAAGAAGGACCAGGAGTGTGTTTTAGTTAAAGTCTGACACTCCCAAGGGCAGGAAATGTTATAAGATGATTTCGCACCTACAAAATCCTGTTTGAAAGAAAGATCGTGTTGAAAATAAAAGTACAATTGTAAGTAAAAAAATGGGTAAGTGCGTATAAACTTACTTATATAAATAGTTCAATTTCCGAATAGAGTCTCGGCGATATATCTGAACCCAAAAAAAAATGTATTTTTTTTACATAGTTTCACCTAAGCGACGAATTTCGGGAAAAAATCTAATAAAAAGAAACGAAACTTACGAAACAAGTTCCAATCTGTATCAATTTTTCTTTCAATAAATCCCATAAGCTCGAAAAGTGCGAACAAGACATATTGTATTACTTTTATGAAAGCAATATAAAAAAATATAAGCATACTTACATAGTTTTACGCCCCTGAGGTACCCCGTAGTTTAATATTGGTGTTTATTATGGACATAACTCCGTAACTGGTATAAAAATTGCCCTTAGTGACGTAAATAATAATGGAAGTTCCATGTTCCTGGCATTTCGGGCGTTGTTACGCACAAATTAGTTACTGCGTAGATTGTTATGTTTTATTTGTTCTGGGTCTTGTGAACATTGTTATAAATGTTTCTTTTAGGCAGGAAATCATCCAATTATAATACCGCGTACGTCGAAGGACTGGAACAGTCTGCCTGCTGCGGACTTCCCATCCGATTATCCCTAATTTGAGTATCTTCAAGGAAAGTATGAATAGGCTCTTAAACTAGTGTGCCTCACCATCAGAGATAGCATCACTGCTTACCATCAGGTGGGATCGCAGTCAAGCACTAGTTTATATCAATTAAAAGAAAAAAATACTTCTCCTCTCTAGAGCGGAGCGGGAGGGCGTTTTACTGGTTAAGATCCTCCCCTATGTTCCTTATTTGCCTTGTTTTCTGGGACTCTGGGTTTTCCTTTCAGAAGCGGACCTATGGCCCCAGTAGGCTTCGGTCCTGCTGGGCCCTTACGGTTTTGCGGACATCTCTTTGAGGCACGTGGAAACACCACATGCTGTCGACGACACGGGCTCGGCCCGGATGGATTGGACGGCCACACTGCGTGCTATCCGTTACTAGTCATCCGCAAGCCAACACCTACAATTGCCGAAATGGATCTTGAGCGCTCGGCGTCTGAGTGGGGATCGCTTTGCGCATTCCATACATTGGCGAGCCAATCGTCTTCGATGTTAGATACATGCAGCAACGAATCAGGAGTGATGTCTATGACACGATGGCGCGGCGAACCAATCAATGACACTCCCCGCCCCCGCGTCTTACTGCGCACCACTTAGAGACCGAATATTTGACTTCTGCGCAACTTGAAGCCAGCGTTCAAGATCCGTGACGGTAATTGTACTGCGGTTGGAAATCATCGGGGTCCCGGCATCAGGAGTCCGTTCGCTAATGCGTGCAGCCGCCGCTTCCTCAAACCCTTGGAAATCAGACGTAGACACAGTCTTAAAAGACTTAACCTTTTTGAAAAATAAATTTACTTCTATTGGACTACAACTTAATCTCTCAAAATGCGAAATTTACCTCCCCCAAACTGACACACAGACGATTGAAGACGGTCGAAATTAATTGACATAGCTTTTGAATTCGTTGATTTACTTAACATTCATTCCGTTCTTAAACTTACCTTGACTGGTGATTAGCCCCATACACATCACATGATTAAAATAGGTGGAGCGTCAACGAGCATGTCCGACAGAGTGATCCACGAGGTGCAATTTTTTATTTTTTGGTTTAGGTCACGATGGATTTATGTGACCACCAGTATATATAGACTTATATTGAAGATGAGCGATTGAGTTCTGCGAGCAATGCGCCCTGTCGATTGCCACAACAATAATAAAAATTTAAAAAACACATACAATTTTCCAGATGTCTGTTGCCTGCAATACAATTATTGAAGATGAAGCTCCGTATTTAGGGCGGTTTGCTTATTTTTTACAAATAAAAAATTGGTTGAAATGAAACCATTTTGTAATTTTTTAAATTTCCTTTTGGCATCTTTTGTGTTACAAATTATTCGTTTATGAGATTAAGAATATTACTTCGTCGGTAAAGTTTTAACATTGCGTAAGTTAAGTTAAGTTATTTTTGGCGGTACGAAAATTGACGTTATTGACAGTTTGAAGAAGGATGATATTGGATTAAGAAAGATCGTGTGCTTCGTTTCAACAAATCAGAAAAGCTAACAAATACTTCTTCAAAAAATTATGAAACATGTTTTTATGTTACTTACATTTATTTTTTTTGAGATCATTGGTGGCTGATTTGTAATGGTCCCGACTTACGACTTAGTGCATGTTTCATCATTACTGCTCTCAAAACAGTGAAGGAAATAATCGTGAGGAAACGAACAAAAAAAATCCATGATGTGAGTTTCACCAACCCGCTCTGGGCCCGTGTGGTGGATTACGGCCCATTCCTTCTCCTAGAGAGAAGGCCTGAGTCCTAGCAGCGGAAATATTAAAAGGCTGATTATGCTATTTTAATTACTCTACTTTAAAGAAGCACGCCTGTATATTCATACATATAATAAATCTGTAGAAGTTTTTAGTTGTGCGCGTATCACGTAAAATGTACGAATCCGATGTTGATATTTTTATACATTAAAATTTTAATGGCTTTGCTTCAACGCAATCGGTTGCCTATATCGAAAGATATACTACATTCATTGATTAGGCAGTACAAAATTCGCCGGGTCAGCTAGTATATTCGTTCGAATCTGTTGTTGACAACGCGAATTTTATTTCATTGTCCGGCCGTCCGGTAACTCTCCGGACTAAGCCCAAGTCGTCGACGGCGCGCACCGTTCCCGCGCGCCTCAAGGAGTTGTCAGCAACAGCAGGGATCCAGCCGGGTCGAAGCCTACTGGGGCCAGGGTTATCCGAAAGAGAGCTCGAGCCCCGGTATGAAGGCTAGAAGGAGCGGGGTGGATCTTTTAGTCAGTAAGAGTCTGACATTATTTCCCGCTCCGCCCAAGAGCGGGGGTTGTCACTGGATGATTTTTTCCCACTATAAAGAAAAGTCTTTTGACTTTTTGGACAGACTATAACCTCAGTTCTCCTGCAGATGATGATGGCCTACTTAAAAAAAACGATGTTCTCTCAATTAAGTAAGTTGGCTAAATAAAAATAAGAAATAAATCTTTTTTCAGAAAAATGGAGTCATTTTTTATTTCAGGATTCTCTCATGTTCCGTGGTTTTGTTACGTTAATTTAAATCCCCAGAATAAACTTCCTGTTCCGGAATTTGATCCACAAAGGGTTTTATAAAAGGGAAAATTTCATTTCATAGATATCCGTGCTCAAATAAAAATGTTGAATGTTTATTTTAGTATTGCCAAGCTCACGGATAATAAATAAATTTAATTTGAAATGTTGGCTTGATAAAACAAAAATAAATAAGAAAAACAAACATAAAAGAATTTTTTTACCATTAAATATTTATTATTACTATGGGGTTGTTAAAGTATTACGTAAGCAGATATTTGCGAAAATGATTCCCTCCCTCTCCCCGTCAGCACAAAATATATAGGTACAGAAGACGAATCTCATGTACGTACTTCACTTTTTATACCTACGCTCGGTGGATGCACAATAATGAGCGTTTGAGCCGGAATTGTTCCTTGGGCGGAGCATCGCCGTGCCCTCGTGGGGGTGATCGGCGGCGGAGACCTCTCGCGCCGGGCCATGGTCGAGGCCATGGTCCGGAGCGAGGAGGAGTGGCAGGCGGTCGCCGACTTCTGCGAAGCAGTAATGCTCGCTAAGGAGGTGGCCGACCGCATCAGACAACGGCGCTCTCGCCGCCGCCGCCGGGATTCCGATCCCGATTTTCAGCCACCGTAGGCGCGGGATTGCGGACAGTGAGCAATGGGTAGTTCGCTGTCCGGCCGTCCAGTAACCGTCCGGACCAAGCCCAAGTCGTCGACGACGCGCACTGTTCCCGCGCGCCTCAAGGAGTTGTCAGCAACAGCAGGGACCCAGCCGGGTCGAAGCCTACTGGGGCCAGGGTTATCCGAAAGGGCGCTCGAGCCCCGGTACGAAGGCTAGAAGGAACGGGATGGGTTTTTTAGTCAGTAAGAGTCTGACACTATCTATATCCCGCTCCGCCCAAGGGCGGGGGATGTCAATGCATGATTTTTCCCATCGAAAAAAAAAAAAAAAAAAAAAAGCCGGAATTGTTCGACGAGTGATTCGAGACGCGACCGAGACATCGTGTCTGTGAGCGGTGTCTTTGTGTGCGTTGCTCGAGCGCACTTTGTATGTAGATTGACTTCTGTACCCATATATTTTGTGCCGTCAGCAAAAGGAAGCAAAGCTCTCCCCTTTTTCCTCCATGCTTACATAAAGATTAGTAGGTATATACATTTTTCACTGTGTTCTGGCAGTAGTTATAAGTCTAGAAATATGGACTAGGATTGAAATAGAAGAACAAAGGTCATTAAATTTTTGGCACATCCATTTAAATTAACAGCGCTCAGTCCATGACATACAAATTCGTGACAATGACATCACTCATTTTCATGTGATTTTAGAACAGCGACATAGTTCTCTTTAAAAACTTAAAAAAATGTATACTGATACTGCTGACGTAATCATCATTCAGACCCCCCAATCCCTTATGTCATCATAAGTAAAAGACTCCGCCACACCCCCCCCCCTTGTAGTGCTTACGTAACACTTACAATTGCCAAAACGGATCTTGAGCGCTCGGCGTCAGAGTGGGGATCGCTTTGCGCATCCCATACATTGGCGGGCCAATCGTCGTCGTTGTTATATACATGCAGCAGGGCGGGGAGCGAATCATGAGTGACGTCTATGACGCGATGGCGCGGCGAGCCAATCACTGACACACCCCACCCCCGCGGCTCACTTCGCACCACTAAAGAGACCAGCGCTCAAGATATGTGACGGCAATTGTACTAAAGGTACGGTAATAGTTTTTTGCTAATATTTTTTTTCTCTTCGTAATCAACTCAAGTTTTTATCAAATAACGAGATGTTTATTTGTTCATATCATACTAATATTTATAAAGGCGAAAGTTTAAGTGCGTGTGTGTATGTTTGTTACTTCTTTACTCTCGAACAGCTGGATGGCTTTGGATGAGGTAAACTGGTAGACCATATCGTAGAATAAATGCACATGAATATTTTTTATCCTGTGTCGACGCCCTTTCGCCATCCATTCCAAGTACGACGGGTTGTGCTTAGTGGTGGCTAATATAACGCATAGCGCAAAAATATAACACGCTTTTTGTTCATAGCGAATAGCGTTTGTTAAATTGGCGCTGCCTTCGCGCTATAATATAACGACTCGACTCGCTCAACAAAACGTCAACAGCGGGGCCAAAACCGAACAACATTATAACGTTTATTGTGTCTGTTTAGCGCGTTGCCGAATAAAATGACAACATCTCCGCGTTCAGTTGATTGCCGAGTTTTATTATAACGTGTTATAATGATAGCGTATAAAATAGCGCGCTATAAAAATATATTCAATAGTCTATAGCGTGTCTAGAGTTTATAGCGGAATTGAACATCGCTAGTTGTGCTGGCGCTACCGTTGCGGCTGCTGAGAGCCTTAAACGGCGCAAATAATGTAACCTTATTAGTTATTACAGTTTTGAGCCGTTAAGGATCGAAACGCTTGGGTCATGGGGTCTAGGTGAGCGTCGCCTTTTCTATAAAATTTCACGCCGTCTGATCGACACTTTACGTGACCAGGCTGGCTCGTTCTTCGCCTAATGAATTAGCAATGCCATTCAACGTGACAATGCTGTTAATCTTCTAGGCACATCTACGGATGACAGCGATGTGGAGGAGTACTTCGACGCCTGAGTGTACTTTGTGTTCTTATATTGTAATTAAGTTCTTTATTTTGACGAACGTTAGTAATAAACTCTAGCGTGAATTGTTTTCTAAATTGAATTCTAATAGAAGTCCCGGGTGTGTGTTCACTTGGGACTTTTTTTTTCTATATGTAGCAGCTAATCATAATTTTATTAAGCGACTACAATAAAGGCATATTATAGGAACGAAGTAAAGAAGAAAAAAATAACTTCTGAAAAAAAAAACTTCTGGAAAAAAAAAACATCGCTATCAGTTTATTAAAAAACAGAAAACAGTTTGAGGTAAAAAAGTATCTTTTTCAGTGACATTGGTTATCATTTGAAAGTATGTTAAACATAATATGTTTGTTTTTTAAATTATTTCATAATTAATTCTACTATAAAAAAATTGCATGCCTCACGGTAGAATGTATTGGATCCTTCTCTTACTTTACACTATATTTTTGTACCTACATTCATTGCAAATAAATTATTTCATTTCATTTCCTTCTTGAAACACAATATTGTTCTTAAAAGTATTTGCTCCTAACACAAACTTCGACAGCTTTATGTATTATGCAAAAGTATATTGAAAGCATGGGAAATGTGTAAAAGTCAAGTGTCATTCCCACATATCTGCTATAGGAATACACTCTGAATGGAATCTGTTCAAACCTTTTTGTGGGGCTGGGTAAATATTTGCAAATGTTTTAGCTTGAAACCTTTTACGGACAACCCTACATAAGTAATTTGCTAGGGCTGCGCGAATATTTTTTTTCGTAGATTAGACTTGGATAAATAAAAACTGGCCACGTGCGAGTTTGATTCGCGCTCGATGGGTTTCGTACCGTTTATAGCTAAAAATTAAAAATATCCCGTTTGTTGATATGGAAGCCCCCTTAAATATTTATTTCATTCTGTTTGTTTTTTTATTATTTATTGTTATAATGACAACAAAAATACATCATCTATGAAAATTTCAACTGTCTTACTATCAGGGACTTAAAAACACCCTCATAAAGGTTACAGAATTATAAGTGTTACATGTTGAATGTGTAACAGAATCAAAAATGTAACACTTATTATGTGTTTTCAATGTGTGAACCCAAAACACTTAAAAAAGTGTAACCGTAACATATCTGTAACAGATATAAAAGTGTTAACAGTGTTAATAAATGTAACAGGTGCAATTATTTCAGTTACACATATTAACACTTACTAACATATAACAGGTT
The DNA here is from genome assembly GCA_929112965.1 of Mythimna albipuncta. NCBI lineage: Eukaryota > Metazoa > Arthropoda > Insecta > Lepidoptera > Noctuidae > Mythimna > Mythimna albipuncta. The sequence continues at coordinate 15,383,585 of OV815979.1, read as the reverse complement.
ACAGTTTGATTCGGTAGCTCTTCTTAACACATATAAAAGGTTACAGTTTGATTCGGTAACATTATTGTATCTGTTACATTTAAAAGTGTTTTTCTGTTATAACTATTTTAAAAAACAGATTATTACGGTAACAGTTTGAGTCCCTGCTAACTATCACGGTTCATGAGATACAGCCTGGTGATAGACAGACCGACAGACAGCGGAGTCTTATTAATCTACCCTTTGGGTAAAGAACCCTAAAAAATATAATTTTACTTTTAATTGGGTTACCTTAGACAAGCATAAATGGGTTCTGAAGTTGTTTGCCTCGGCAATTTTTTAACCTAATTCGACATCCATTAAATGGATAGGTAAACTTGTTGAAAATCCTCGCAAATTCACTAATTAACCAGAGCCAAGTCGGTATTAAATATAAACCTCATCGTGGCCAAAAATTAACGTTTCAGCATAATTGCTTTTTGCCTGAAATGAGCAACTTTTCAAGAACAGTGGCAAAAGATTATGACCGCCGACAGAACAATTTTCGTGGGGGTGCATTTTAGCACCTCTTCTTAAATATAATAGTTTTTATAAAACTATACACGGTTATTTGTAAAACATAACAAACTTTCAGGACTGTATTACTAACATCAAAAACAACAACTTTTTTGTGCAAAACCATAAAATGAATGAAATGTAATTTCCAAGGAGGTCATTTCATTACATGTATATCGTTTAAAATTGATAAACACCATACCAACCAAAATAGGAGGAAGAGTCATTTATAATTAACTCAAATTCAGATGATTTCATCCAATTTGTAAGGAGGCACATAAAATGCAAATTTATTTTGACAATGCCTCATCTCTCAGGGCTGAGGGCGATCACACAGTAAATCTGAGTGATAAATTACATTACCCGACATGTTGTCGCTTGGTGTTGCTATTTTTTAACTTACGTGTGTTGCCTGTGCAAAAACAATATTCTTAAAAAAAATCTTTTAGGGCACGTGATGATAATTAGCATAAGATAATTTTTTCAGCATTGCATGAAGGGTGGACAGAAATTACATTTTGTTATTTAATTATTTCTTCTCTTAAAAAAAACCGGTCAAGTGGGAGTCAGATTCACGCACATAAAAATCACGTTTGTTGTATGTTCCACTTAAATATTTATTTTATTCTGTGTTTTTAAGTATTTGTGGTTATAGCAGCAACAGAAATAGATCAATTGCGTAAATGTCAACTGTCTAGCCATCACGGTTCATGAGATACCCTGGATAGCCTGGTGACAGACAGACGGACAGCGAAATTTTAGCAATGGAACCCCGTTTGGGTAGGGGCCCTAAAAATGATACAGTAAAGGTGTGGATTTTGGCGGCTTTTTTTGCATTTCCTTTACATTTAAGCTTCTTTAGGTTTTTTTAGTTTTTATTCATAATTATATCTTCAAGGACGGAAGTCGATGGATTTTTTATCCCGTGAATATGTTCACTTAGAACAATTTTCTTTCACGCAGACGAAGCCGCTAGCAGATAATAACAAAAATACACAATGTCAAAGAATAAACGTAAATGATGAAGCTTAAAGAAGCGCCTATTTTATCTGCCCACAGCTTATTAGCCTTTTGATTGCTCAAAACGTGACAAGACTAGAATGCTCTTCATTTGGAATTGTCTAGAAAAACACTGGATTTATTTTTCCTATCTAAATACCGTGTCTCATTACGACCACGAAGTAGATGGTGAGAAGACCTACCCCCCTAGCCAAGTTACAACCGTTTCGCTTGCGCCGAACGCTTCGAGTTGACCTTGCCGACAATTCTTTTGTTCTGACCACGTGACTGAGCGTCGAGGCGACGTCACTCCCGTACATTTGAAGCTTTCTACAAGCGTTAAGTATTGCAGATTAGCAACTTGGCTAGGGGTACTGTACAAGTCACAACCGTTTCGCTTGCTTCGAACACTTTGAATTGACCTTGCCGCCAATTCTTTTGTTGTGACCACGTGACTGAGCGTTAAGACGACGTCATTCCCGTACATTTGAAGCTTTCTACAAGCGTTAACTATTGCAGATTAGCAACTTGGCTAGGGGTACTGGATGGCTCCGTTAAGAATTGAATTGAGAAACCGCAGAACCGTGATTGTTGGAAAGAATGAACGGTGGCATTTTTCCAGCTACCATATATATAGTCCATATTGTCCCATGCTTATATTTTTTTTTTTTATTTAATAATGTACAGAAAATAATTAAAAGAAATAATAAAAATAAATACAGTGTCTCGGAGTTCGGTGCATAAATGGGCCATTGCATGGATCCAGTACATGATTCAGTATCATTTTCATCCTTTTTTAAACTTTTTACTAAAAGCTTTTTTTTTGTCAATACGAATCCGCCAGAAAGGATCCGGAAAAAATACCAATGAGTATTTTCTTTCATTCGTTTCGATTTTTTATGTAAATAAATAAACAACATACAAACAAATAACAAATTGTGTGTAGATATACATAAATACCAGAAAAAATGTACGAATAATGATAATATAGTAGTGAAATCAAGAAAAATACGACGAAATGAAGATGTGATACCTACAATCTTTGGGAATAACAATAAAATAGAAAAGAAATGATGCCCCTGGAAATCGGTTATCGCAAAAACATATACCCTACATCTCATGCTCTGTAGATATCCTCTGTATATATATAGTAAATCGGTATATGATATCTCCTTCATTCTATAACGCCGCTTCAAGCTTCATTTTGAGGCGGCCTTTTTTGTAGCTCGTGTGCGGCGGTAAAAAAACACTTGAAGCGGCTTTAAGCTTCATAAGACACAGGAAATGTCGCGCGCTTCAGCTTTTTTTTTCTTCCATTCTGTCCTGTCACTCGTCACGCTATCACTAACTCCCTTTTCTTTCATATCGCTTCTCACACAATCCATCCATCTTTTCTTTGGCCTCCCTCTTCCCCTTGTCCAGGCAAGTGCACTGGTTTAATTACTCCACGTTACAATAAAATTTTCATGATTATTAAATTAATTCTGGTTTAATATTTTAAGAAGTAAAGATTTCTTTTCTTTATTTTTTTGTTTGCAGGAGGTAATCTCTGGAAGTACTATTCCGATTGCTATTTTTTTTTTCACCAATAGAAAGCTGCTTTAAAGTGACATAGGCTATAATTATTTTATGCAGCAAAGCCGCGCGCAAAAGCTAGTATATTATGTTTAGATGATAATGGTATTATGACACCAATGACAGCCCAATTTCTTGTCCAGACTACGATAAAATTTTCACGATTATTAAATAAATCAATTCTGCCTTCATTATGATCATGGTGTAGGTCAAAAAAAAGGACGATTTGTTGAAAATACGTGAATTTATCTAATATTTCGTTTATTTATGTTATGTTGTCTGTTTCCTGATTTTTTTTTTAATTTGTTTCCTGATTTGACAAAAATAATTATAAATGTGATTTTTAAGAAATAACATAATAAAATAGGCGGGTATTTATTCGAGCTGGAATTTATTTTCATCTCAAAAAGGCACAGGAACAAAAACAGCCTTCGTGACTTGAATTTTCTTACCAAAACACAAAAATTCTTTGATGAAAACAAAGTATGTTACCTAGAAAATGTAAGAACAAATTAACAGCGTAATCAGGCTCGGCGCAACCTTAAGATGAAGACATGACACTCAAAATAGCTTGTTTTGTAATATAAGGTTTCGAAAAAAATACGAGTATATTACATTATTTTTAGTATAAGCGAAGCCTGAATATATTTTTTCAAGATCAGTCACTGAATCCAATAATTTTTTCACCAGGTTAATTTTTTTCGCAAATATATTTAAAAAGTTGGACACCAGCGACACTTAAATACAACACAGGTCACGGCAGGTCATAACAGGCATTAGTTGCCAGCGCACAGCTTGGTGTGAGAGCAAAACAATCCCTCAGTTGCCCGGTGACTATGTATTTGTGCGGAAACTACTATTTGTTTTTATTATTGATAGGATCTTACCTGATGGTAAACGACCTGGATGACGATGGAACACGCTTACCTAAAAGTAACCTACTCTAGACTTAGACCACTAGGTTGTAGCTATCAAGAAACAGGAGACTCCGAGAGGAAAACCGATGAAAAAACTTTAATTTTTCTACAAACTTTAAGTGTTGTGACATCTTAAACATAAGAAAAAAACTTCAAAACATCTGTAACTTCAGGATAACACTACAAAAGCTCAATCGATCGCCAGATTGAATTATTGGAAATGGGTTAGTCATACTGCTTCAGAGGGATTCCGATCACGTATGTAAACAGGCCTTCGATTAGAATTCTCAAAGGGAAAGGTAATGTGGTCGTCGTTGGTAAACCTGGCGAAACGCACCGTGTTGGTAGAAACGACAGGCATTGGAATGACTTGGAGTGAGGTGCACGTAGAACGGATTTTTTTATGGTGGAAAAAATCATCCAATGACAACCTCCGCTATTGGGTGGAGCGGGTGATAGTGTTAGACTCTTACTGATTAAAAGACCCACCCCGTCCCTTCTAGCCTTCATACCGGGGCTCGAGTTCCCTTCCGGATAACTCTGTCCCCAGTAGGCTTCGACCCGGCTGGGCCCCTGCTGTTGCTGACAACCCCTTGAGGCGCGCGGGAACAGTGCGTGCCGTCGACAACTTGGGCTTGGTCCGGACGGTTACCTGACGACGTAGAACGGATGGTCTATGAGGCCGAAGGGTTCTATACTGATGACCATCATCATCTTCCAACCCTTGTCCCATTTTACGTAGGGTCGGCACAACACACTTTTTTCTTCCATTCTGTCCTGCGTCACCCTATTACTAACTCTCTTTTCTCCGTCTCCATCCATCCACCTAAAAACTCATAACTCTTTTAGCAACATGCGTTGTAAGGTTTTCAGGTTCTAGACGGGTGACCGCGCATCGGAAAACGTGGCATTGAAACGCCTCCCTCAAGGTGGACCGATGACATGGTTAGAGTCGGTGGGAGTGCGGTGGATGCGAAACGCACAGGATTGGTCATTGTGGCATCACTTGGGGAAGGCCTATGCCCAACAATGGATGTCTTTCGGCTGAAATGATGATGATGATGATGGAATGAGGTGAAGAGTGAAGCTGAAGACCTGTCTACGATAGGTCCCTTCCAGATTCCTCTTTCAATTCAATGTGAGCACAGTTTAAAAGCTCGTTGTTTCTAAAATCTAACACAATGTTTGATAAAAAGGCAACGCGAAGAGAGATAACGTCTGAACGCTTAGTTGGCATGAGGTTATTCCGTCACTCATTCGCATATTTCCCGGAATTTGTTCCAGGATATACCTACGTGTTTTATTTTTTAACTTAATATTTTTTGGATTTTTGTTTCATGACTTAGAATCTTGATTAAATGTGCAAAGTTCCTATAAATATATTTTCCTTCCCAGCAGGGACCCAGCTGGGTCGAAGCCTACTGGAGCCAGGATTAGTTTCGAAAGACAGCTGGAGCCCCGGTATGAAGGCACGGAAGCCCCGGTATGAAGGCTAGAAGGAACGGGGTGGGTCTTTTAGTCAGTAAGGGTCTGACACTATCTCCCGCTCCGCCCAAGAGCGGGGGATGTCATTGGATGATTATTCCCATCGGAAAAAAAAGTGTTAATGCAAAATAGCAAATTTTCAGAAATCTTTACTGGATTAGTTTAACACAAAATAAATTGATTTCATTAGAAGCCTAGATAATATCCCCAAGATACTGTGTTTCCAAAATATCTTATGAAAAATGTGTAATAACGTCATAATCGCGTGAGAGCGGTTGTATGAAAAACAGTGAAAATGTATGTCAAGTTGCATCCCCTTAACTCGTTGAATGTCGTAATTAGAAACACAATAGAAAGACAATTACCTTATGTCGGACAGTGTAACTTAAGACATTCGAAAGGTTAAGTCAAAGTCTGGTTGTGTTATCACGCATCTATTTCTTTATTATGTAGTCCAATAACGATCGCGCTTCAGGTCATGTCTCGGCCTTAATTCTGAGTCTCTCTATATTCCCAACGGTGTCACGTCGTCGGTACATAAAAATTAAATGTAAATGAGCAATAAACCCCGCCTGGCCTTGTTTCCGACTCGGAATTATTTACCTACTTGACGTTCCGGCAATCAGTGTGACAATCAAATCAGAATTACATTGTACTGAGCCGACTTGATTACTTTCAAGATGATTATGTTATTGTTATGGTTTAAGCCCCAAAAACCCTGTTTTTAAGCGCGAGCGCGAGAGCGTATCAGACTTTTATTGACTAATAATAAATCTATGTTCCTTCAGTTGCTATTTGCGTCTCAAAACACCAGCATCCTTTTTAGAAGTCGACCAATGACCTTAGTAGGCTTTTTTTTTTACGGTGGGTAAATCATCTTATGACATACCTCGCTCTTGGGCGGAACGAGAGATAGTGTCAGACTTTTACTGACTAAAAACCCACTCCTGTTCCTTCGTTGCCTTTCGTAGCGGGGCTGAGCTACCTTTCGGAGCTAACCCTGGCCCCAGTAGGCTTCGACCCAGCTTGGCTCCTGCTGTTGCTGACAACTCCTTGAGGCGCGCGGGAACAGTGCGAGCCGTCGACGACTTAGGCTCGGTCCGGACAGTTATCGGACGGTCGGATAGCGAGCTACCCATTGCTCGCCGTCCGGCCCTAGTAGGTGCCGTCCTACTGAGCCACTGCGTTTTTGCTGACGCGCGATCTCTATGAAGCGCGTGTGGAACACTACTCGCTGTCGACGACTTGGACTCGATCGTCGTTCACAGCCGATACAAAACGCCACCATACGCCATTCGCGCATATAAACATTCTTCATCAGAGTTCATTATGATACTGCGCGCATGAGCTAAAGAAAGTTATAGCCACCGACCATAAGTGGCTGTCACGCGCTTCAGCTATCTTTGTGGCTACTTTTTGCTTCTTATAGTGGCGTATATACGAACGTGTGACGAAGATTAGAAAAGTGGATGACTTAGAGTAAATCTTTAAAAGAAAAAACAAAAGCAAAAATAGGTTATATTTAGGCAAGCGTGCTCCACTGTCGACCTCATCATCGCGACTGCGAGTTTATAAATAATAAAAAGACATTATTTGACCCTTTAAATCATAGACAAATAGGTATTAAAATGTATAATAAATCGCTTTGATAGTAATACATCGCTTTATTTTGCAATTTATACCCATTATCCTTTCTTGATTTTACGTAAACAAACCCATTATTTTATATTTACTGGCCATATCAAAGGCTTAATCTAAAGGCTTACCAGTATTGTAAAATACTGTTGTCCAATATTGGCCCCAAATCGAATGTACAGTCACGTTCGCATAAATAAGTTGTACTCGAAGATTCTACGTTCTTTTTATTATTGTTATCTTTTGTGTCAAAGGCGAGAGGCATTTTAAGTAACAATGCTAGAAATTTATTAAACCGATGCACACGTATAACACGTCTGATTTGTACGTAGCGCTCCGTTGCGTGGCGTCGCGTGGCGTGGATCTCAAAAAAATAATGTTATTGTTTAAATATACTATTTCTGATAAATAAATAAATAATTATGATTTTTTTTACCACGACAACACCACGGTACTGACGTGGAAAATTCAACTAATGCCAACTACTCAGGATTTCAGGAATGAGTATTATCCACAAAGCTTTGAGATCAGGTTTCTCGATACTTCTAAGTAAGTGGTATCCAATTGGAAACAAATTCCTTGTCCGTCTCTAAACTGAATTTGTAAAGCAGTAGCTTCCAGTAATTTTGCTAAGTGTTGATTCACGTTATGAGCCTCCAACCTAGTGTTGCCAGCTCCAGTAAGTTAAAATTCGGGATGAAAGACGAAAATAATCGGGATTTTGGTCTTTAAATCGAGACAGTTACTATAAATGCCACAAAAAAAAAAATCAATAAAGAGATCACGTGGACACGACCTTTGCTATTCACAAATATAAGTTATTGTGGTGTATAATAAAGAATTAAGGAACTAAGCCTAAGACTTAGAGGGGACAGCAGTCTTTTAAAATTGAATTAGTGTAAAAAAAATTGGGTATTGTTACCCAGACCTAAACATGAAGACAGATTTCACTCAAGTGCGATTATTTATTAATTCTTTCACAAATTACAAAACTGAGCATCAAATTGTAACTTGAAAAAAATTCTTGACTACTACCTCAACTGAAGGTAAGCAATGATTTGGTCGAAGATGGAGCACGTTTGGCTAAGAGTGATCGAGAGAGAACACCTTTTGCAGGACAGCGAAACAGAGGTGAAGTCCCACATACCTCTGTTACAAAGGGAGGATCCTCCAATCAGACGGGTTTTACGTCTGGTGGGCAACTGCCCGATAGTTGATTCCGGGCTGTCGTATATATTCAAATCGTGCGGATAACTTTGCTTGCGCGATGCAGGATTACGTATTTTCGTAGTTCCTATATGGCGCCATAGATTTCGCTACAACCTTTTTATCTCCAGGTTGTAGCTATAAGAAAACACAGACACCACCAGGAAATTCCACTCTTTACTCTTTTTTTTTTTTAATATCGTGCGGATTTCATCACGCATGTGGGTTTCCTGCTTATTCAGAAAATGCCAAAAAACGCGTCTCGCGTGCGTATTCCCCGTATTACAATAAATACTTGTATGAAATGGACATTTGTGGGGTTAACGCGTGCGAGGCAATTACACATGCGTGATTAAAACCGCATGATATTAAAAACACCCTTAGCTGTATGAACAAAAATGTGTTTCCAAAACGTTTTGTGGGTACGAGTAGGATGTTTTTTTTTCAATTGTTATAAACTAGTACTTGACTGCGATCCCACCTGATGGTAAGCAGTGATACAATCCTTGATGGTGAGGCGCACTAGTTTATTGACTCATGCCTTGACGACACCAAATTTATAATCGGACGGGAAGACCGCTACTGGCAAAAATGTCCGCCATTTACCGATGGTATTGCCAAAACCGAAGAATTAAACCATCTAACTGCTTTCAGAAAATAATAAATTGGAACTACCAAACTTTCGATGTGGAAAATTCTCTGTACCGTTGCATGACAAGTACGACGACATTCCCATTTCAATATTAGCATAACCACACGAAGATCAATTTTGCGCGGATATTACCTATTTGCTGAACGTGCAGTATCTCCACAAAGGATTTATTGAAAAAGTTGTTCCATTGAATGAAGTTTGAAGGACTCTCCACAAAATTTGAATGAATGAACGAAATGAGACATAATTCATTAATCATTTTTTTTTACTAACGAGTTCGTTTTTAGGGTTCCGTACCTAAAAAGTAAAAATTTGAAATTTTCACAAATTAAATATTTCTGTTGCCGCTAAAACAAGAAGTACTAAAAAGAAAATAAAATAAATATTTAAGGAGGACTCCCATACGACAAGCGCGATTTTATTGCCGTTTTATTCTACAGACTAATCGGAACCCTTTTTTTATGGTGGGAAAAATTATGCATTGACATCCCCCGCCCTTGGGCGGAGCGGGAGATAGTGTCAGACTCTTACTGACTAAAAGATCCACCCCGTTCCTTCTAGCCTTCATACCGGGGCTCGAGCGCCGTTTCGGATAACCCTGGCCCCAATAGGCTTCGACCCGGCTGTTGGGAACCCTGCGTGCGCGAGTCCGAGTCGCACTTGTCCAGTTTTTTTACAACACATAGTTACAGAGTGGCGCCGATAATAGTATTAGGTCTACGGAAGTTGAGATCCAGTTGCAGAGTTTTCTCTCTATACGTTAGAATGACCGTGTTGTTTGCTGCATACAAGCAAAAATCTGTTGGTGTTACTCTCCTGCATTTCCTCTTGAGTATCACGAAGACGTTTGTGCCAGTATGAAACAGGAATGACAATAGTAAATTTTTGTCTGTTATAAATAAGCGGTAGGATGTGTTGCTTGCGCCGGTTACCGACTCAGCCAACGCAGGTTTTAGTTTCCCGAGACGGCACTGCTATTTTCATAACCGCACGGACGCGTAAATCGTCGCGCTTTTTTGCTAAACCTTCAATGATAAAAGCAATTCGCGATTGTGATTGGGCCGATTAAATGAAAGCAAACGCGATCTTGGACATACAAAAATAAGTTAATAAATCACAAGTAATAGTAATCACGGTTTTATCGTCGAAATCCGTTAATAGGAGTTGCAAGCTTTTGTTTTGATTTACATTTTACCGTGTGGTGTCAAGTATTCATCGCTAATTAATTTTGACACATTTTGTGCCATTTCTTTCAAATAATGGTCCACTCAAGTTAAAACTACTTATTCGGTCGTTTCTCAACAGTTTTTATCAGCTGAATACCCATGCGATGCATCAACTTCTTAAAAAATTCGAATTCAAACTGTCGGCAGCAGTCAGCAGTAAGTATAATATAACGGCAGTTGTTTGACGTTGGTAAGGGACCAACTATGTCAATGTGTAGATGACTCAAGCAGTCGACTGGTACGAAGTTGGATACTGGTGCCTTAGTGTGGTGATGCCTGTGACGTACATCCTTCTAAACCATCTCCGAGTGCTGCAATGTCATTCACGGACATGAATTTTTTAATTTTTTTTTACCATTTTTGCTAAATAATGATTTACTCAAAACAAAACAACTTGTTCGACCGTTTTTCAACAGTTTTTATCAGATTCGTTGCTTTCAAAATTTGGTCGTTAGGCGATGATGTCGGTGATTGTGACGTAGTACTAGTTTGAATGCAAGAACACAAGAAGTTGGCCTAATCCGTTTGCTCACTCATCTTGTCTGCCATTGCCGCCAGCTAGTCTAATTTTGACTCTTCGCTGACCGCCAATGCAGCTCTCGTCGAAGAGGGTAGGTGGCTCATCTACAATATCGTGACGTTTTCATCGGACATCTTGTTACGGGCTAGATCACGCATACGCCGCAGTAGCTAGGAAGGACGCTGGTCGCCTAGTTCCACCTCATTGAGCAATTTCTATAGCTGTTTATTTTCCAACTCTTCGTAAACGGATAATAATCGGGACTTCAGCGCTCCAAATGTACCCGTCTTGGCCGACGACAAAATGATGCCGCTAATTTGCTCGACATCCACCTTGTGGAGTTACACCACAGCAAATCCAAACCGTCCTTCGCTGAGTTTTTGGCTGGACACTATGGTTTCCTGGTGCAAACTATAATCTGGGTTTGTTTTGCCAGAATGGAAGTGTCCAAGACTTGACGGAGATCATCTCGACATCTTCGTCAGATAGCGATGGATGCTTGGAGTGAGCGTTGTAGGCTCGGCTAAACCATTCGATTGTGGGTGGTATGCTGCAGTTCGTACATGGTGAATATCCATGCGATGCATCAACTTCATGAATTCGGATTCGAACCGTCTGCCGCGGTATATAATAATGGTGATGAGGAAAACAAATCTTGCAATCATCGTACTACTCGTGCTCATACATCGTATTTGCGATTTTTGCTGCCATCATGTCCTCGATAGGCTGATCTTTTGGCCCTTTGTTGATCTGTCGATCATTGTAAGTAAATATATAATGACAGGTGTTTGACGTTGGTAAGAGGCCGAATAAGTCAATGTGTAGATGACTCAGGCGGTCGACTGACACGAAGCTAGATACTGCTGCCTTGATTTGTCGATGCCTGTGAAGTACATCCTCCTAAATCATCTCCAAGTGCAGATTTTCTTTTCGATTTACATTTTATCATTTAGTGTCAAGTATTCATCGCTTTTTAATTTTGACACATCTTGTGCCATTTCTTTCAAATAATGGTCCACTCAAGTTTGGACTACTGATTAGGTCGATTCTCAACAGTTTTCATCAGCTGAATAATATATAATAAAATATTCCACAACTATCACACAGCGCCATCTAGTCCCAAGCTTAGCAGCGCTTGTGTTATGGGTACTAGACAACTGATAAACATACTTATATATTTCTAAATACAATATAATAATATTAGAAATATAATATTAGACACAGAACAAATGATCGTGCTCATCACACAAACATTTGTCCTGGGTGGGAATCGAACCCACGACCTCCGGCATAGCGTCAGGGTCACTAACCACTACACCAACAGGCCTGTCTACCAAGCCTGAATACCTATGCGATGCATCAACTTCTTGAATAATTCGGATTCAAACTGTCTGCCGCGGTCTGTTGTAATGGTAGTGGGCCAACTAAATCTTGCAATCCAAAGTATATACAAAGTATTTGACTGTTTCTGGCGTCATGTCTTCGGTTGGCTGAGCTTCTGGGCACTTCGTTGCTCTGTCGATCATTGTAAGTATATAACAGCAGTTGTTTGACGTTGGTAAGGGACCAATTATGTCAATTTGCTGGATACTGGTGCCTTAGTGTGGTGCCTGTGACGTACATCCTTCTTAATCATCTCCGAGTGCTGCAATGTCATTCACGGACATGGATTTTTCATATTACAAAAAATAAGTTTGTAGGAGTAATCATGGTTGTTATCGTCGACGTTTTCATTAGTATTATTTACAGGCCTATTTTCTTTTTAAATTTTACCGTTTGGTGTCAAGTATACGTAACTAATTAATTTTGACACATCTTTTACCATTTTTGCCAAATAATGATTCACTCAAAACAAAACCACTTGTTTGGTCGTTTCTCAACAGTTTTCATCAGATTCGTTGCTTTAAAAATTCGGTCGTTAGGCGATGATGTCGGTGATTGTGACTTAGTACTAGTTTGAATGCAAGAACACAAGAAATTGACCTCTTTCGTCTGTTTACTCATCTTGTCTGCCATTGCCGCCAGCTAGTCTAATTTTGACTTTTTGCTGACTACCAATACGGCTCTCGTCAAAGAGGGTAGATGGCTCATCTACAACATCCTGACGGTTTCATCGGGCATCTTGTTACAGGCTAGATCGCGCATACGCCGCAGTAGCCAGGAAGGACTCTGGTCCCCTAGTTCCACATCGTTGAGCAACTTCTGTAGCTGCTTATTCTCAGACTCTTCATAAAAGGATAATAAGCGGGTCTTCAGCGCTTCAAATCTACCCATCCTGGCCAATGACAATATGATGTCGCTAGTTTGGTTGACACTCATATATTATTCTTACAACGCCAACTTAATAATCTTAGTCCAAGAGTGAGCGTAGCGAGCTCAGAATTAGTAGCGCACTCCGACATGGACGGGTTAGTTTAGAAGCCTAAGGAGCTCGGCTCTGCTCCCGCCTTAACATTCGTGGTTATTTTTTTAATACCACCCAGAAAGTTGCTTACATAGAAGATGATTAGTGGCTAATAGTAATAGTCAGACGCTCAAAAATTGTGGCTGTCTTGGTAATTCAGAAGGCAATGTAGATTTTTAGCGGCGAATAATGCTATTAAAAAGAAGTCTTTAATTAGCACCCTTTATATAAAACACTTTATAATAACTATATATAATATAATAATATTTCACAACTATCACACAACGCCGCCTCATCTCAAGCTAAGCAGAGTTTGTCTTATGAATACTAGACAACTGTTAAACATACTTTTATATTTCTAAATATATACAGATGGAGATGACAGAATGCAATATCATCATAATTTAATCATTATCACTATAATTTAATTATCTATCTATATTATTCACCTTGTGCGTGTGTCAATAAGCTCTTTGTCAATTGATTATCGAAAATTAGCATCACTTCTAATTACTCTGAGTTGGACATTAACACTGCTTATGTTAACTATAAATATAAACGAAAAGTTATACGTTCTGAGGGAAACATTAGTTTTTCCGAAACTATTTAGTAGTATGGGCTTTTAATGTGTAAGGCAAACATAATTAAGCTAATGAAAATAAACATGGAATGGTGAATCAATATTTTGACGAGAAAATAGTGATGAATCAAAGAATCAAAGCATTTTTTATTAATCAAGTCCATCACTCAAAAAAAAAAAACTAATTGCGTATTCTAAAGCGTAGATCTCTATGGAGAAGATTGTGCAAGAAACTCCATGGCCACTCTTTTAAATCATGATAAAAACGTGTATCCGAAATACTTGTAATACATTATGTGAGAACAATGTATATGAAACACAAACAAAACAATGAAATTTAAATAAACTACTGGCCTGTCTCAACTGACAGCGCGACCGTCCGTTTAGGGACGTGACGCTTATATCAGCACTACTCAGTTCAACCATTTTGAGGGGGAACCGAAAGATCACACACGCGCTACTCTTAGTAGGACATTAGAGTAAGCATGACAAACTCTCAACTGCCATGCTCATTTAGTAAAAATTAGAGAACCCGAGCGAGGAATTTCTTGGTTTAATTATATTTTGCGTCTATGAATGTCACCATGATAGATACGACGAAATAATTGAATAAGTTTTATCAAATCACGCTTATTGCCCGTCAAAGTCTGGCAAAAAAATTGTTATTTATGATAATAATAATAATCATGGCTTAGTTTTTTTTTGTGCCGTCTTAACTTCATGACTTTAGGCTAAGTTGAACTTTTGATATTGCCATTGTTATTTGTAGTTACATGACAAGATAATTACTTTTTGCGATTCGAAAAATTCTTTAAGAAGCATTTAGTAATTTTGTAACCCTTGGTGTGCGAGTATAACTTTACCTATAGCAACCGACAAATCAAAACTTTGTTTCAGTGTTTCTACGCCCTTGTATTTGCTTAAGTAATCCTCTCGACCGAATTTCAATCACGGTAGGCGTTCACAAGGAGATACGACGAGAATGGAGGTGATATATAGTATAGTAGGTATATATATGTGGCTTTTGCACAGTCACATAGCACGTTCTTGTCCCGTCAGACTTTATAGTCTGATGTAAAGGCTATCTGACACGATCGGAGATAGATTTATGTATTTTAGGAGAAACAGACAATTATATACCTAATTTATGTCACAACTAAAGACATGATACAAAATATGTCAATGAAGGTACTATCCACAACGTTTCCATAGATCACCAATCTAAAAAGAGATAGTACCAAGGATAATAAATCTTGTGGAAGATGGTTCAGTTTCGTGTATTGAGTAAGTGAGTAAGCCCTTAAAGTTTGCGGTGGAGACCTGTCCCTTTAATCCAGTATACACGCTGTTTATTTGAAAGTGGCACCAATCTTTACATCTATACTACATATAAATAAAATTGGAGTGTCTGTTTGTAATATTGAAATAACTGCTTTTTACTACATGCATATGAATAAATACATATACGGTACATATACCAAAATATTTTTTTTTACAATTTTTGTCTGTCTGTCTGTTTTTCCGGGCTCTGAAATAACTGGACCGATTTTGACAGGACTGTTTTTGGCAGGTAGATGATGTAATAAGGAGTAACATAAGCTACTTTTATTTTAGAAAAAATAAATTCGAAATCCTGTAGTCCACGCGAACGAAGTCGCGGGCACAGCTAGTGACTAAATAAAAGTTGAAGGGAAATCTTTCGTCTTGATATGGTCGTGTGAAGAGGAGGGATGTTACTAAAAGAGTAATAATTTTTCGTGTGGACGGATAGAGAGGATGGCCAAAGAAAAGATAGATGAATTGTATGAGGAGGGACTTGATAGAAAAGGGTGTTGGTGATGGCATGACAGGTGACAAGATGAAACGGAAGAAAAAACATGTTGCAGCGACCCCAAATAAAAAGGGGCAGGAAGGTGACGTTGATATATGATTAAACTAAATGAAAACTACGTAAATTAAACGAATAGTGTTCGTTACAAGTAAATACACATTGTTCAATCTAAATGAACACTAACATTACGATAATAAACTAGTTAAAAAGAAACTTACTAATGACATGGATGCAAAAACTACTTACTGAGGATCGCTTGAAGTAATGACTGTCTAAAGCGAGTATATCAATTTGAATAAAATGCTTGTTATAAGTTTGAACTTATTTAAAAATCAGGCGCAGGATTAACGGCTTTACGTACTTAGGCAAGGTACGAGAAGCTGCTTAATCCCAGGGATGGAAATCCGATCGATATCAGACGTACAGGACCGGTCATTGTGGCGACACTTGGGGGAAGCCTATGTCCAACAGTGGACGTCTTACTGCTGAAATGATGATGGAACTTGCTATTTGCCAAATTGCAGGATTCTAGGTCAATCGAAAGTACCCTTTTTAATAAGGTTTTGATTTTGAGAGTCTAAATATGCACCATAAACTTAGCATAGTCGGCCCTATCTATTGATTTCGTCTACTTAGAAGTATCAAAAAAAGTATTTGGTATTAATTTCAGCTTATGTGGCTACCCGTTCCTGAGAAAATGAGTCTGGGCAGACGGGCAATAAAGTGATCCCATATGTTATCAATTTTGGCTGCCAGAGGCACTGAACCATAAAAACCCAAAAACATTTTTTGGCCAACATGAGAATCAGGACCAAGACCTTAGGGTCGTCTTTAAAAAATTACTATCAACCACACCATAATTTCCACGTCTATAAGTGTTGCCATAACGATCGTTCCTGTGCGTCTCGCTTCCATCAGATTCTGCCGGCCCTCATTAAGCCGCAATGTGCCTTGTCCAGTACCTCTTAAATATGGCGATTCTTCAAGCTATCTCTGTAACCGTTTCTCCTGTGGATATCTTTATTCCTGATTCAATCTCACAGGGAAACTCAATATTATTATCCAATCAATAGTTTAAGCCAGCAGAAGACAGCAATCCCAACCAAAACCCAAGAAATTCAATTGTCCTTTCCAACCTGTAATATTTACTGAGATAATATGGCGACCAACATCAACTGGCTTCAATTTGCAGACCTTTGCCAATCGGCAGATCCGTTTCCGAGAATATTAGCGTCCTCACTAATCCCTCCGGATGACCTGCCTAAAACGGTTATGGTTGGGCCATGGAAAAGGCTATGGAATTACCCGAAGTAGTGTAGTGTAGATATATTTTAGTTATAGATTGCTTGATTAGATTGATTTAAAACTTAAATGGCAGTCCCTACCCACTGCCACACACAACACACATTGCTTGTAGAACAGATGGTCGATGAGGACGAAAGATTCTGTAGTCGTGACTGAGCATCGAAAGACACAGAAATGGAAGGCCTCCCACAAGGTAGACCGAAGACTTGGTGAGGCTTGCGAGAATCGATGGATGCAAGACGTACAGGACCGTTCATTGTGGCGATACTTGTGGGAAACCTATGTCCAACAGTGGATGTCTCTCGTCTGAAATGATAATAATGATGGATTAAGGAATGATGTAATAATTTGATTTGACAGGCCTATTGGTCTAGTGGTTAGTGACCCTGACTGCTATGCCGGAGGTCGTGGGTTCTATTCCCACCCAGGATAAATATTTGTGTGATGAGCACGATCATATAGAAATATATAAGTATGTTTATCAGTTGTCTAGTACCCATAACACAAGCTCTGCTTAGCTTGGGACTAGACGGCGCTGTGTGATAGTTGTGGAATATTATTATTACTAATAAGCTAACGTTGTTGTAAAAAGTGAAAACGCGGCCATTTTTATTTTATTTTTTTATTAGCCTCATAACCCATCCACAAAGAGATTCTGAGTGTTCATATGACTTGAGCCCCATCTAAGAACATGACAGAAAGTTGAAACCTTTCCAACTGAGGTGAATTATTGATGTATGCCTTTATGTGTGTGTACCGTCGTTACTCCTTCATGCTCTAACGGCTGACGAATTTAGATATTTGGCATATAGACCATATTCTGGAATACGACATCGGAGATTTTCCATCACATTACATTCTCATAAAATAATATTCGGCTAAACTTATCACAAAAATTGGGTGTTATTGAAAATCAGCACCGAGTGTTTCTATAATTGTTATTTCACTGTGTGTACTTATGCCAAATGAACGTATTTTCTTTTTTCTTTCTTTCTGATGAAAGATCAGCATTCATCTATTTTTGCTCTGAGGTTTTTCTAAATCGCTTACTGTATAGCCCCGTCTTCTTACTGAGTGACCTTGATCCCCGAACATCCAAAGGATTTGGGAGCATATGCCTCGTAAAAGTTTCTTTGGACGTGTTCCTAATTGTTTCCTCCGCTATCCTCTGTTATTTGTCTAAGCCTAAGTATACACTCTGTAGTCGGGCAGTATTTCAAGGTTTATAGTCCGAGGAAATCCTTCGTACACCTGGTAATGGAATACGATTGATTTATTGGATTTGGAGTTACTTTGTACTTTGTACTTTGTAATCCATGAAGCGTTTCGCGTTTAGTCCGCGCACATCGAAGGATTGGAACAATTTACCTGCAGCAGTCTTCCCGTCTGATTATAGTGTCTTCAAGGCTAGAGTGAATAGGCTCTTAATAAACTAGTTCGATTCATCATCAACGATTGCATCACTCATTTTCTAGTCAGACCACCTGCATTGCAAGGATGTAAGAACTCTCTCGCCATTCGGCCACCAATAGCGAGCTCAGATCGAGCGTAATCTGTCGCTGCACTAATTTCTTGCTCCGTATTTTCAACTTTTAGCACCCTAATGGGTGTAGTGCCACAAATGTTTTCACCTCTAGGTCCCAGAGGATCAGGATTTGCCCAGCCGCTTCACTGTAGATTATGAAATATATTCTGAAAAAAGAAAGAAAAACATTTATTTTAGATTCGCACTTGATAACAATAAAATACAAAGATGTTAAGTAATCTCTGTCGAATAACTTATAAAATAAACATTGCAATAACAACATTAAAAGGAGAAAAAAAAACGATCTGTACGACGCGGAAGAGGCTCTTATAATGTGCTTGTGATATTTAAAAAAAAATACGCTGCACTGGTATTCTCATAGCCATCACTTCCTGCGGTTTAAATAGTGTTGTGAAACAAAATAGGTAGGTACAGAAGTCCATCTTATGTATGTACTTCACTTTTCATATCTACGCTCAGCATTCGCGCTAAGGTCGGCGTCGCTCTGTCCGAGCGCGCTCGGGCGCGGCGATAAATATCTAATGTAAATTGTAAAAATGTTACGTGGCCACAAAGTCATGTACTTATCGACTATCAAAATACAAGCAAATATCTACCTAATTACGTCTTATTAGTGGTAGCTTAATAAACGATAGTTTAGCAATTAATGTTTAATTAAAAAAACCGTCCTCTAAACAGTTCTAACTTTTTTGCTCCATTGTTTCACAAAACAGTTCACAGATGTCTCAAGCGAATGCATACGCGCTCGCAATGAGCTGAATTGAGCTGAGATATATCGTGTCCGTGAGCGGTGTCTATGTGTGCGTCGCTCGAGTGCGCTTTGTATATAGATTATCTTCTCTATCTATTTTGTGGTTGTGATTAAGCACGCCGTCACAACACTGTGTAAACGTCGACGTCTGTGACGGCCATCATTTGCACGATCACTTCGTACATACAGGTGGTCAGGCGCCCTATATTGGGAAACTAGCTTTTAGCACACACCGCAATATGCATTTTTTGTTTGTTTGCCACATAAAACTTTTTAGCTTTACTTTTTTTTTTGGATTTTATTACTTTTTAATTTTTTAAAGTTTTTTTTTTTATGCATGTAATTCAATGTATCTATATCTGTGATAGTTTACATTTTCTATTTATTTATTTTTTGTTAATTTATGTTTTTAGGTTTATGTTTGTAATTTTATTGTGCTTTTGTGTATTGTGTGTTAACTTTGTTGCATCAAATAAATGTTTTATCTATCTATCTATCTATCTATCTTTTGCCCGCGGCTTCGCTCCCGCTCTACCCTACTCCATCCTACTATACCTGAATCTACACTATTCTACCCAACTCTACACTACTCTACCCTTCCTTACCCTACTCTACCCTATTCTACCCAACTCTACCCTACTCTACCCTACTCTACCCTACTCTACCCTACTCTACCCTACTCTACCCTACTCTACCCTACTCTACCCTACTCTACTCTACCCTACTCTACTCTACCCTACTCTACCCTACTCTACCCTACTCTACCTTACTCTACCCTACTCTACCCTACACTACCCTACACTACCCTACTCTACCCTACACTACCCTATTTTTTATTTTTTTTCCATAACAACCTTCTCCTCACAATAACAAACGCAACAAAAAAGAATTAGCGAAATCAGTTCAGCTGTTCTCGAGATTTGCGCTTAGCAACACTTTTAGCGATTCATTTTTATATTATAGAAGCTAACGTTGATAGCAGTCAGATGTCAGTAAACCGTAGTGGCCCAGCAGGGCTGATCCCCGTTTGCGCTGCAAATTTTTGAAAAGGAAACCTGCTGTCTTAGAATACTAGATGCAACTAAAGAACACAGGAGGGGTGTTATTCAGTAAAAATACGACACACCCTAGCGCTCCACCCCAGAGCGGGAGATTAGATTAAATAAATAACCACCTTAAAAAAAATCACCGTCAACTTGGACATCATTAAATGGAAGTGGGAACCGAAGTCCTATCGGCTTGATATAACGAGGGTAAAGAAAACTACCGAAATCTAATCGTTTGGATCAAACAACCCGGATCTCCCTTAAATGACCCATATCTGCCAAGCTGTCGAAGGAATAAGCAATAAATTGAAAACTCAGTGATCCGATGAAGGTTATAAATTCACATATTTTACTCAAAACCGTTGCTTTCTCCCGTTATTATTCCTAAAGTAAAATGTCACCAGTTAATAACATTTCTTAGTAATGTTTCGTTTACTTTACTATGAAAAAGGAACAAAAATGCTGTAGAAGGTTGTCATCGCGGAATTAACGCCATAATTCTTCCTAATACTTTTTACAACAAAAATAATATTATAATAATGAAAATACGATATATAAAGAGAGTAAGTACTAGTGTATGTGCTCGGGTCCCCGTCGCAGAAACCGGATTACCGCAGTACGCAGTAGAGAACTTTCATGTATAATTACGTAGCAAAAAAGCCCCGGGGCGCGGTTCTTCGCTACAGCGATGGGTGCCCGTGCGGCTCCCCGCGACGGAGTACTGTTGTATGGGACGCGCGGAAGACCGCGTAACGCAGTTTTCGCCCTAAAGAAACACGTGAAGAACATGGTTCTGTCATGTCTTTCCACTATAAGAACAAAATACATTATTTCTGATTACGTGAGCACAGTTATTGTTACTGATATTGTGTAAAACTTTTATTTGCATCTAGATATCCGCTACAGTAAGTCAAGGCCACTGCCATTTGGCCATCACTGCAACGGTCGTGGGTTCGAACCCAGCCAGGCGCATTACTTTGTGTAATTTATTTCATTACCACCACTCTCAAAATGGTGAAGGAAAACATCGTGAGGAAACCGCCATGTCCGACAGCTAAAAATTCGAAGACATGTGACATTCACACACCCGCACTGGGCCCGCGTGGTGGATTACGGTCCATTCCCTCTCTTAGAGAGGAGGCCTGAGTCCCAGCTGTGGGAACATTAAAAAGGCTGATGATGATGATGATGATCCTCTATGGTTTTAATCGCATCTTTGGTTACTGCTCCCGTGAACTTGTAAATATAATACTTATATTTCTCTAATATATGATTTGGTCGATAAAATTGTCTTTTAATTATCTCCCAGATGGTGTAAAAAGTAAAGTATGCAACACGGGGATAGTGCTGTCTTTGTCTTGAGCGACTTGAATTCTTCATTTCAATCAGGTTTCTTTATTAACTCCATCGCAATGCTCGGGAGTTAATTATATAATTCCCTCACTGACGTTCGGGATTAAAATCGGCAATCTTCGTTTCGTTCAGGATTTAACATACCGTCTGCGACTTAAAGGCACTGCTTTATCCCCTGGTCACATAATCTGCTATTACAATTCGTACCAGTTGTTCCTGAGATTAACGCGTTCAAACAAAAAAAGAACTCATCAGCTTTATAACATTGAAACATCTATAGATAAAACTAGCTTTTACCCACGACTTCGCCTGCGTACATAAAATATAGCCCATGTCACTCAGGAATAAAGCAGCTTTCAATCGGTAAAAAAAAAATAGCAATCGGACCAGTACCAGATTACCTACAAACAAAAAAACAAACTTAAAAAATAAAACAAAACACTGGTATAACAAGTAACATTTGAATTCAAATAATGGATCATTAAGATTAATATTACACATTCCCTCAAAGGAATAGCAGGATATTGTATGAAAAGGTGTCCTTATGTGAGCTACGAACAATGATCCCAAACGCTCCAGTAACTTTTAGAAGTTTTCTCTGTTCATATTTTATTATAGTAATATTTGATATACACATGACTTCGTGATCCTTTGAGACGGAAATATCGAGAAATATACTATTGAATTGCTCATACCTCTTTTTGATTCAAATATATTTGTTCTAGATAGTGTAAATTTCAAAGAGTAGTATAAATTTCAAAGAGACTCAATCTAGGTAGCAGGTACCTTGTTATTTAAAAAATGTAAATGATTACTTTAATATTGTTTTTTTTGTAAAACAAGTAATTTAGGAGTTTAAGAAAGAAAGAAAGAAAGAAAACACGTTTATTTGGCACATAAAACACACACAATGAAATAACAATTATGGAAACACATAATTTTAAAAATACATACACATTGTGTGTCGCACGGCTAGAATGAATAGGCTCTTAATAATCTAGTGCGCCTCACCATCAACGATTGCATCACTAGTTACCATCAGGTGGGATCGCAGTAAAAAAATTGAGCGCAAAGGTTTTCATTGCCAATAACGCAAATTGAAAGACAATAGTGTATTTTGATGCGTGTGCATAAAATACGTCATTACTTCACTTATGGAATGTCTATTTCTCATTCTTGACACTTGTCCTAAGAATGAGAAATCGTCATTTTGGCACATATGCTTAGCTATCAAACGATTTAAGAAATTCAATTCTCTGATAGACTGTTGGGCAGACTTTCTGGCCTGTGCATCCACATCCATCGGATTCCCGCGACCCTCACTAGGTCGTAGGTCCACCTCGAAGAAGGCCTTCTAACGCTGTGACTTTCGGTACGTGTTCGCTACTCCAGAACCATTCGTCCTCATCGACCATCTGTTCTGCAAGCAATGTGCCCTGCCCATTGCCACGAATTTGGCGATTCTTCGTGCCATGTCGGCAACCTTGGTTCTCCTGCAGATATCTTCAAATATAGAATATTAGGTACTACGAGTATTAATTTAGGTATGTTTATAATACGATTTTTTTTTGTTCGCAGCTTCCGTTGCCAGAATAGCCAAGTTTCTTGGAGGGACTGGCACTCCTCTTGTGACCACTGGTGGCTTCACCTTTGACTTCGTCAAGCCAAAGCAGACCTGTAAGGACGAGTTCTACATGCAGGTGCGGGCTGGACCTGTTGGCTTTAAAGACTTGGGTTACTTCATCATTGATGTGATGAGACAGTGAGTATATTTTTTTCTTATCTATTTGATTACTCTAAATACAGGGTATAAGGGACACGAAACTAAACAACCTTCCATAAGACTTTTTTTCTGAAAACGAAAAAAAAGTCAGCCTCGACATATAAAATTAAAAACTTGATTGGAATTTGTATGTAGTGGCCGATTTTTTTTTCGTTTCTTGTATAAAAGTCTTCTGGCAGGTTGGTCAATTTTGTCTACTGAACAAGCCCTTAAAGTTTGTGGAGGGCTGTCCTTTACACCCTGTATAACAGAGACTCATCTCGGGGCTTTTTTTTCAACATAGCAGTTCATTCCCATTTATGAGCGTATTTTTAATAGAGTTTCGTACCCAAAGGGTAAAAAAACGGGTAGCTACTGCTAATACTCCGCTATCCGTCTGTCTGTCACCAGGCTGTATCTCAAGAACTTTAATGTGATAGTTGGACAGTTGAAATTTTCACAGATTTATTTCTATCACCGTTTTATCAACAAATACTAAAAAAAAGAATAAAATCATAATAAAATAGATATTTAAGTGGGACTCCAAAACAATAAACGATTTTTTGCTTTTTTTGCTCAATATTAATAACGGCAACAGCTAGACGATTGAAATATTCACAGAATCTTACTAACTTGTATTTTCACTTTAAAAATAAATAATTAAATTTAAATAATATACATATTCTAGAGGGATTCCCATACAACAAATGTCATTTTTTTTTGCTACAGGCGGTACGGAACCTTTCGTACGCGAGTCCGACTCGCACTTGACCGATTTTTTTTACAAACATTTTTATTTATGACGTAGTGTTGAAAAAGAAGGTCCCGAAAGAGCTTTTAATATTAAGTCCTGCATACATTCTTACATCATTGAAGTCTTAAGGTAGAACTACACTGCACACACGTGTGACACGCACGCTGATCTAGGCGGGTTGTTCTCTATACATTTTCTATGGAAACTAGATTTGTAGAGCTACACTTGAACCACGGGACGCGACGCGCCTTTCTACATACAAATCAGGCGTGATACACGTGAGCGTTGGTCTAATGTAGTTCTATCTTTATCAATTGACGTCATTAAGTCTTATTTGAAAGGTATTATAAAACAATACTCTTATTTATAAATCTCTTCAAAGCTCCATTTCGAGCTAGATGTTTACTAACGTGCTCATGTGAAAGGTAAGTACGATTCTGTTTGAGAGCTTTGGTGCGGGTATTACTTGTTAAGAGGTAGAGAACGGTGGTGGCTGAGTGGTCTCAGTGGGAAAATTATAAGGCTTTTTTTTAGAGATGAAACGGATAGTGGTTTGGCCGGATACCGAATATTCGGCAAGCTACGAGGCCGGAGCGCCGGATATCCGGCTACCGGATATTCAGGCCTTTATCATGATATTTTATAGCGCGATTAGTTTGATTTGCTAGAATTTATTTTTCATCACCTGACAGTAGCATTTTCAGCGTAAGGATTTTTTTAGGAGCTGGTCCAGTTTATGAAGCTAAATGGAGTCGCTTCTTACCAAAATATGCGGTTTGGTATTAATTCACCACAATTTGCCAATTGTTAATCTTGAATACTAAACTAATTAATAAAACAAACATTTTTGACCTATTGTGACGATTTGCCTGGAGTAAAATAAGGAAAATTGTTTGAATTTTACTATCTGGTATCCGGCCGGATAATCAAAACAAGGCCCAACAGGCCGAATACCGGATAGTTACCGGATATCCGTTTCATCTCTACTTATTATACTATGCTATTATATTACGTTGATAATTTTTCCCATCGAAAAAAAAAACTATTTGTTTTTACCGTTATTAATACGGGTATAGTTGAATTCAGCATTTGAGATTTGTCAAATTTTGGTACAATAAACCTTATGAAATGCAAGACAAAGTCCAAATTAGAATGCAACCCATATTCATTTTAGGTCCTTTTGTTATAAACGATCGCTTGAAGCAAAAGCTTCGTGACTGAACGTGGTAGTGCTTACTTAAGCCCTACTATTAGTAACCGTCAGACATTTGGTTAATTAGGTACATTTGGAGGAGAAGTTTCCATTTCCTTAACTTAATAATGCTTTCGTACACTGAAAATAAAATGGGCAATAGAAATAGCTACTTAGGGGGTCATCACACTGCCACGCACCCCGCAGTTCAGCGCGTGAATACGTCTTAACGTTGCTTGTAAGTATCTCGGTTTGTATAGAAAACACGCACAATCCAACACACTGAAAATGCATCCACGAGCAAATGCAGATCACGCACACATGCGAAGAAACATGCACTCACGCGCGTGGGTGCGGGGCGACACGCAAGGTATGGCACACTGAATCTCGTAGTAACTAGCACCGTGCGTGATTTTGTATGAAATGAGTGCGTGCCTGCGTGAATTTATAAAAGGCACCTACGCGCATGAGTGCGTAAACAATCCACACGATGATGCAGATCTGCATACCCACAAATACGTGCGTAGGTGCGTTTACACGCGCTATACTGCATGGTGCGTGGCAGTGTGATAACCGCCTTAGCTTCACTTTTTTTTACTTTCTGATTACTGATTTCTACGCTCAGACCCGCTTTCATCATCATATCAGCCGAAAGATGTTCACTGTTGGACATAGACCTCCCCCAAGCGTCGCCACAACGACTAACTCTGTTCGTCATACATCCATCAGATTTCCGCGACACTGACCAGGTCATCGGTCCACCTTGTTGGAGGCCGCAGTTTTCATGTAGGCACAATTATCTCGCTTTAAAAATTTCAAGTATATCTACAGGGTTTTTTTTTTTAGGTGAGAAATCATCTGATGACATCTACCACCCTTGGGCATAGCAGGAGGGCGCGTCAGACTTTTACTGACTATAACCGTAAATGTGTCCTTCAATTGCCCTTTGGGTTCTAGGACTGGGTTTCCCCTTCAGAAATTTCTCGCGGTCCGAGCTAGCGGGCATCGGCCCTGCTGGGCGCCTACGGTTTACTGATATCTCTTTGAAGAGCGCGTGGATCACTACGCCCTATTGAGGACTGGGCTCGATCCGGCTAATTACCGGACGGCCGGACGTTGAGCTATTCATTGCTCTGCAGTCGGAGTCGGAATTTCGGCGACTGGTCCATGAGGACGTTCGTTCCCTTCACCTTCGCTAGTATTACAGCTGGAGATTTTTGGCAGGAGGCGACCGGCTGCCATTCCTCCTCGCTCCGGAGCATAGCCTGAACCAGGGCCCGATGCGAACGGTCGCTGCCGCCGAGGACACGGCGGTGCTCTGCCCAAGCGGGGCACACCTTTACCATGTCCTCCGGGCGGTCCACACATTGATGACACCCGTGGTGTTGTGTAGCCCGGGTGCACAAAAGAGGAACATAGGGGTGGTTGTAATCAGTAAAAGTCTGACTCGCCCTCACGCTCTGCCATAGAGCGAGAGGAGTAATTGAATGATTTCACACCTTAAAAAAAACCGTCCCAGCAGTAATAGAAAATAAATAAGAAAATACTATTCATTATGGAAATAATTTATAAAATATCTTTCTAGAGAATATCCTAAAGTTTGAGAGAACTCAAACTGTCTTTTAATACTCACTAGACACTGACTGAAAAGCAAGTTAAATAATAAACGAGCACAAAACTACTATATTCTCTGTGAAAATCTACGTTTCGGAAATGTCGGGTTTCAGTTAACGTAATTAACCCCACAGTGTATCCTTCGTGTGAAACTCTGTACGTTAACTTAATATGTTTGTTTGAGACTTGGATGGTTTGCGTTTATTGTAATTGAAGTTTCAGTGACAGTGCGAAATTCCAGGAATTGTTGCTGAGGTAATCTTTTTTAACCGACTTCGAAAAGGAGGAGGTTCTATGTTCAGCTGAATATATCTTTTTTTTTAAATATGTTCACTGATATCTCGATCAATTGTGGACCGATTTTGAAAATTATTTTTTTCATTGAAAGGGTATGCTTCCAAGTTTGTTCCATAGAAATATTGTTCATGAACTTCGAAGATATGGAACAGAAATCCTCATAGGATCACAGCAGAATTGTCGTAACAAGTAAAATTGATTTGTTTATACGTGTAGGCGATGACTTACTCGAAGAAAAGAGGGGGGGAGGTATCGAACTGATCTGGCGATGAAACAAAAAGGTAAATTTAACCGTGTTTAAGATTATAATCGTTATGAGATGCCCTCTGGCTATAAGGTACACGTATTTAAGTTTGGCTG
The DNA here is from genome assembly GCA_929112965.1 of Mythimna albipuncta. Classification (NCBI taxonomy): domain Eukaryota; kingdom Metazoa; phylum Arthropoda; class Insecta; order Lepidoptera; family Noctuidae; genus Mythimna; species Mythimna albipuncta. The sequence continues at coordinate 15,356,041 of OV815979.1, read as the reverse complement.
AGGGGTACTTTTTAGTGGTGGTACCATAACTAAAAAGTGAAAAACAAACAAATTTTTCAAAAAAAAAAAACCGTTTTACAGTGAAGTCGGTAATTTTTTTTTTTTTTTGTAATAGTTTTTTAATTATTAAATTAGTGTTTGACGGCGATCCCACCTGATGGTAAGCACTGATGCAATCGTTTACAGTGAATCGCACTAGTTTATTAAGAGCCTATTCACTCTAGCCTTTCTCCTCTCCTCAATGCTGAGGGTCGTGACTTAATTGCCTTCTTCATCACTTTAACTTCTATAATATTCCTGCATCTGTTTCTGTCTCTAGCGGTGTGAAGGGCATTGCATATCGTAGAGTCAGGAGCGGTACGAATCTGTAGCCTGATTCACGTAAAATGAAACAAGTCAAATATCGTTGAAGTTTTATAGTCGTTCGATCGAAGTCCCATCCAAAAGCGGTATTTACGATTTATCGACTTATTTCCAGTTACATTAATAATTATTCTACCAGGATAATGTAATAAAGATTTTTTTTAAATCGACGAATTTCAAACGATTTTGAAATCGGTGTCGTTCAAACTCGATTGATGGATGTGAATACAGAAATGGTCTACACGACTAAATCTCTACGATATCGTTACGGTTTTCATTACGTGAATCGGGCTACTGGTCGGACCAACGCACTATGGATTATCGTAGAACAAGAGCTGATCATAAATACTTTTTAAAAATGTTGTAAATTGCACATGTTTTTGGTCTTATTTTTTTTCATAAAGAACCATAGTATTATATGCAATTCGTTTTTTATCAATATAAAAAACATTGACAAAATTGCATTAGAAATCAACAGTACGGAAATTCAACAAATTGTAACCCTTAAATCAGGTGTGTTTAGAGTTAAATATTGAGCACTTGTTAAATAAGAACCATATAGTGTGTTATATATTTAGAAAGGATATTTTATATAGATTGTGAAACTGTATTTAGTTTCATAATTAATGATAAAAAATAATTGTTATAATTATTTACGTAAAATGCTAGAGAAAAACAAATTGTTTTAACTTCAACGAGACTTTTAGTAGTTAGCTAAGCTTGCCTAAGTTCTAAATTTGATCTTATATCCTGCGCAAAGTATCTACCTGGTATATTCAAAAAGAAAATCTTGCGCATATTTGCGCTTTTTGGTGTTATGAAGCATCATGTGATAAAACATCCCAAATGAATTTTCACGAAAACTAAATAGATGACTATTGTATATGGTTCCATTGGTCATATTTTGCGGATTCGCATATTTTCTAGTTATTACAAAGAATGTGACATGATACACATCATCCTTGTTCGATTTTGATATAAAAAGTTGGCTGCTATGCCGGAGGTCGTGGGTTCGATTCCCACCCAGGACAAATGTTTGTGTGATGAGCATAATCATTTGTTCTGTGTCTGGGTGTAATTTATTTATAATATGTATGTATTTAGAAATATATAAGTATGTTTATCAGTTGTCTAGTACCCATAACACAAGCTCTGCTTAGCTTGGGACTAGACGACGTTGTGTGATAGTTGTGGAATATTATTATTATTATTATTATTATTATTATTATTATTATTATCCCTATAGTACGTTATTATTTTATTCTCCAAAATAATGATTACTTTTATATTGGGTTTTTTATTTATTCTAGACATTATTTGATTGTTACAAACTTAGAACGATAAAATATTTTCAACATTTTTTCCTGAAAATTATCATATTTTAAAAATAACTTACAAGCGGTAGGTAATAAGTGATTTTCACCAGTTTTTGTTATTTGTTGTTGTTGCACAAATTTTACGGGTTAATTTCTTGAAGCCAATATTAGTTGGCTGTACACAGAATTTTCTACAGGTAACTCTGCCTGTTTTAACAACAGGAGAAGGATCGACTCTCTGCTATTTTCAAAAGCCGCACAGAAGACGCTCAATAAAAGCTACAAAAATTTTGGACTACATCATACGAGAAAATGTATGAGATCGGCAGCAAATAAAGATGTATTTCATACATTACTGTATATCTACATGGGATCTTAGATGCATTACAAGTATTCACAAAACATCTAAAAAGAATGTCAAGGAACTAGACGAAGACACTCTGCAACTGTTGAAAGTGATTCAATTAATCTCAGATTCTGAGATTTTTCTAGTGGAAAACTTGCCCACATTTGTTTATTTACCTTTTAGATGTATAGGTACATGTAAAAGGTGAACAAATAAAATACTTGAATCAAGCAATTCAGGATATTTTGTTTGAATCATTTTTTAGACTAATTTTAATTTGAGTAAAAATATAAATATTTTTTTATTATTTTATTTAAGTGTATTTTATTGTGTTTATTTCCTACTTCGTGTTGGGCCATTAAAAAGAGACAAAAACCACATTAAAGTGAATTTAAATTAACATATTTACGGTTTTTTGACATCGTTGCAAATTAAAACGCAAGTAAAACCGCGAGCAAACCCTAGTGCTTATTAAATGTATACTTATTTAAATACCTATAGTATGTACTGTAACGTGGGGAGACGCCAATGAAAGGCTTTTAGCTTTGATTTAACTAAATTATATATTATTCAAGCCTTTGAATTATCTTATTATAGTATAAAATTAAATTCATATTTTTCTTGTTGACAATCTCTGTCATATCCAAATCTATATTCTTAATACATCTGCCTTAAAAGGTCCATTACAATAAAGTTTGTACTTCAATTAATATGTGACCTTCGTGGTCGTCACATGAGCTACGCCCTTACGAATGGAAATGCTGAGGATGGCAAAGCACTTCCATTAAAAAAAAAAAACTTTTAAGGTTTATGTATAACCTGCCTATACCTAACACAGATGTCCCTACCTATGGAGGAAATAAATTTACATGGTGGTGGTCGTCTCTTTAGGAGCGAGCCTAAGTCATGACGAACGATAAACAAAATTCAAAATCTATTTACTAAATTACTATGCGTTAACTTTGCGCTTATCATTCAACGTTGTCATGCTTAAACCCCACCGTAGCAAAACCTTCAAAAAAGCCACGGTGCTGCACCCTTGCCATAACTGGCATCTACTCAGAAGGAGTCTAACATATAGTAAACTACAACTCTTAAGGTTATGACTTTAACCTCATCGGACGCTCATCGTGTCAGAGAAGAAAAAGACAGGACTGTGCAAGTTCCTATCATCGCTAAAAAATTGAAAATGTGCCAGTATCAAAACTTTTACAAAAAAAATCATGGAGTATTTATGTAATCAGTCCATTTTGACTGAACTGTGTTTTTTTTTATATCAGCTAAACCAATGGTGTCAATTAGACGCCCTTTGCGAAGGCTATGCCTTATCTGCAAAGTCGGTATCAGCCTTAATTGATATTTGTCCTCATTAATAGGACCACAGTTTCCAAAAATAATTAAATTACCGCAAGTTCACTGGCTCAAATTCACCAATTTGAATAATAATAATAAAAAATATTAACGAAGAGAAAACACTATTTAACGCACAGTTGCTTCTTTCTTCTTTTTTCGATGGCGGCGTCCCTCATTGAAAATGAATATGAAACAAAAACAAATGATTAATACTAATCATGCCCTGCTGATCTCACAAAAATAATGCAGTGACATGATAACAAAAACAAAAGCCAAAATATTTAAACAATTCTTAAAATTAATCGTTTTCTAATTTTATAATTCCTAACAACAAAATTTAATTTCTTTTTATAAAACTTCCAAAATTTATATCTAAATAGAAAAGACTTATTGTTAAATTTAATATAAGAATGTTTAGTTTTTATTTTTGAATTTATTTTACAATGAAAGTGATGGGAGGACTTTTTTCCTACTATGCCCTTTCGTGCCATGCACTTTTTAGTTCTAAATTGAAAATATTTGTTACTTAAATTAATAAAATCCAACCCATTAACTTTGTCTAATATTTCTGGAGAATGAACATCATCCCTTATAGAGTCTGTCTAATAAGTCCACCGACTTGGATAATTTTTTGGGTAAAATGAAATCTGATGTCGTCAAAGCTGGTTCAATAATCAAGGTCGATTAAGAGATATTGAACATTGTTTTCTACTAGAAGAACCGTATATAAAGTATCGAATGTAAGTATTTTTTAAGTAATTAAATATTATACAAAATTCCCAAGTCGGTTGACTTTTTAGACAGACTATAACAATAAACTGGGCCATCTCCTCTGTTTCACCCTGGAAAACACTTTGTCCAATTTCGTTATTTTTATTTTCAAAGATGTGAACATCGTCGTTTTGGTTTTGATTAAATTCGACATCCAGATCACATTGAGATTCTATTGAAAACATCTCTAGGTTCTCTGAAATAAAATTGGATGAAATAATAATTGGATTGGACACAACCAGGTTATCTTCATCCGTACACTCCAATCCCGTCTCGTCATCGACTCCACTGCTTACATCGTCATAATCTGGCTCATTATTCTCATCAGTCTGCTCAACAATTGTTTGTGGACCGTCCATCATCATGCTAGAACATAAACCTGCATTATCATCTTCATACAAAACATTTAACGGTCCGCCTTCTTCAAGTAAATCTGCAGTTTCCTCCTCTACAACACATGGTTCCAGTGGCTGCACTGCTGTAACGTGCTGACGCTGTTTACAATTAAAACATCTACACGGGAATTCGTTTCTTAATTCCTGGCATATCGTTTCGAAATCCATGTCGTAATGATAAGTGTATCTATAAAAGTGTTGGGCTGCTCCATGAAGATATGCTCCCAAAATGAGTGCGTAATCACTCTCCCGCCATTCGTTAGATCTGGCAGTCAAGTTAAAATCCGCGATAAATTTCTCGAGGCAGACCTTGTCTATGCCTGAGAAGAACATCATCTCTTCTTCTACAAAATATTAAATAATATAAAAATCACTCAGCTTTTAAGTTTCCAGGCGTTGTCCTCGCCTGCTGTAGCTGCTATTCTTATTTATTGCGCTTTGCGAGAGGTTTATGGGACCTTACGGGTCGCAACAGTCGCCTTCCTCAACTATCGGGGTCTCGCAAACCTGAAAAAATAGTCAAGGCCTTACGGAGAATACCCGGCGCCTCCACCATATGTAACGTGGGGAGACGCCAATGAAAGGCTTTTAGCTTTGATTTAACTAAATTATATATTATTCAAGCCTTTGAATTATCTTATTATAGTATAAAATTAAATTCATATTTTTCTTGTTGACAATCTCTGTCATATCCAAATCTATATTCTTAATACATCTGCCTTAAAAGGTCCATTACAATAAAGTTTGTACTTCAATTAATATGTGACCTTCGTGGTCGTCACAGTACTATGTCACTGTAAAATTTCAACTCTATATCTTTAAAAACAAAGGAGATATAGATTTTTAATCAGCAAATGATCTATATTTTCCATAGTGCAACGTATTGAGTTGCACGCGCGATCCGCTCACAATGAGCCTTTCGAGGCTGCCATCGTCTTTCTTTGCAATGTGATCGAAGTATAGTATAGACAGATAAATTATAATAATTTTAGCGGGTCAACTGATTAAAATATAAGTGTTTGAAATCAATTATATAGTTTTAAGTGTAACAGATACATTTTTTAACTTTAATTTAATCAAGGACGCTATTAACGCGAAGGAACATCTCAACTGTAGTCAAGTCTGAATTTTGATCATCCACTCTAAAGAGGTAAAGTTTGTTTTTGTTATGTAGGAGGTAATCTCTGTAATCAATTACTCTTCCGATTGCGAAAATTTCACCGATAGAAAGCTGCTTTATTCCTGAGTGACACAGGCTATATTTTAAGTATGCGGGCGAAGCTGTGGTCTAATGCTAGTTCACGATAAACCTATCGTGCAAACTAATGAGGCTGTTCCACCTGTCCACTCCACTTTTCAAGACGCTGTTGGAACTGATACGTATGATGGAGGTGCATTGGTTGCGTCTATTGAAGAGCTGAGGTATCGCCACTGCGAAATGTAGGAAAAATCCTTGACGCTGGAAATAAGCCCTTACTAAGCCTGAAGATTTAACCTAAGTATATTAAGTCGTAACTTGGGATTTCCTCTGTTTTTTATGGTTTTCGTGGTGAGATATGTCGTCGAGGGATAAGTGAGGAAACATATAATAATATATTTATATTTGCTTATATTTAGGGGTGTATTGTCTTATAACGAAGGAACATTATGATAGGGTAAGTTTGAAAGTGGTACCAGAGACTGAAAAGTTGAAAGGGAATCTTTTGTCTTGGTATGGTTATGTTAAGAGGAGGGACGAAACGTATGTTACTAAAAGAGTTATGAGTATGTAAGTGGATAGATGGAGAGAGATAGGAAAGTCTAAGAAAATATGGATAGACTGTATGAGGAGTAATATGAAAGAATAGGGAGTTAGTGATAGCATGATGGGTGACAGAACTGAAAGGAAGAAAATAACATGTTGCAACGACCATGAATAACACAAAATAAGGATAGGGAGATGACACAATCCATCCATATCTTATCTTTGGGCTTCCCTCTCCCTCTCCATCCATCCACTTGTATACTCATATGTCCTGATTGTAATTTAATTACTAATACCTAGCTTTTTCTCGCGGCTTCGCCCGCGTACATAAAATATAGCCTATGTCACTCAGAAATAAAGCAGCTTTCAATCGGTGAAAAAAAGCAATCGGACCAGCACGCTCAGCCAAGTTGTTATTCTGCAATCGTTAACGCTGTCGAAAAATGATAGAATGAATTTCTACAACGTTTAACGCTACATCCTTTGATAAAAAAACGCTACATTGTAGAAAGAACGGCCGACACAGGTGCGTCAACATGGCTAGCCACTTATCGTTTTCTACAATTGCTGACACCGAAGCGTTGCCGATTGGAGAACGAAATTCGACACGATACGGTTATAACTTGGCTAGGGGGCAGTATTTCCAGAGATACCTCCTACAAACAAAAAAAAATAAACTTTGCCTCTTTAGTGTAGATAATTCCAAGTTTGGACGTGAAGCCATTTGTAATATTGTAACTTAAATTATTGCTGTGTTTATTTTCTTGGTGATCTGTGTGCCATCAATATGACCACATATTAACTAAAAGTTTAAAATCCTGCATCGCGAAGTAGAGTTCCTCCCATCGGAACATAACAAACATCAGCCCGAAATCAACTATTCTGCAGATGCCCGGATCACGCACAATATCCGTCTAGTATTTAGAGGATCCCTTCTTTTCAACGGGGTATGTGGGGCTTTTCACCCTCTTTCTCGTATCTCTAAAGATCCATTTGAATGGAAAGAAACAAACTCACAAAAACTCCGACTTACGAGTTGTAGGTCGCGGGTTTAAACCCTGCCAGGTAGTAAAGTAATGCAATTTTGTGTAATTTATTTCATTACCACCGCTCTCAAAATAGTAAAGGAAAACATTGTGAGAAAACCGCCATGTCCGACAGCAAAAAATTCGAAGACATGTAACATTCACCAACCCGCACTGAACCCGCGTCGTGAATTACGGTTCATTCCTTCTCCTAGAAAGGAGGCCTGAGCCCAGCAGTGGGAACGTTAAAAGGCTGATTATGCTATGCAATGTGGGGCTTTACACCCTATCCCGCGTACCCCTAAGATCTTTTTGAAAAAAAAAACCCAGAAAGTATGTCTATTTGGTTTGCATCGCGGTCGTGTTGGATACACCAAACTTCTCGTAAGTTTACGCGTATGTGTGCACTATTATATCACCCGTGCAGGTCTCTGAGGAGGCGGCCACCACTGCCGAAATTTTGTCAGGAGGACTGCCTACACTACAATTGATATAGGTTAGTGTGGGTGACAGCTGCCATAACCTATCCTTTTCTGTCATCTTACAGATGCATATATTCTTCTTCTTTCTTCCCTGATGTCATTATTTAAGGTCGGATCTCCTCTTTTTTCTGCGCCAAGTGGCTCTATCTTGGGTTATCAATTGGAGTTTCTTGAGATCCCTCTCTATATTTGACCATCAGGCCAATAGCGGCTTTTTTGTTCTGATATGCGTAGGGCGATTTGCACCACGTGATTCTAAGTTTTTATTATATATTTTAGTTTTAGTTACATATGCTATGTTCACTTTGAAGAATAGTTAATCACCAATTTTTATGTGAAAAATGTTTCTAACGATCCACGCCGTTTCGAAGGAGTAGGGAAAAGTTGCGAAATTGTTAAATATTTTTTTAAACAAAAGTATTAATAGCACGAAAAAATAAAATATTGATAAGGTTGTTCATGAATCTATAATAAACATATATTTTTTTCAAACCTATTAACCTGGCCGTTACCAAGGAGTAGGCTTCAGAAAGTCACTGTTTTTTGGCACTTTTCGGGCGCTTGGCCCTTAAAAGTGAATTGGTTACTTCTAGGCAAGCGTGCTCATCCCATCAGGTGAGACGGTGGTCAAACTATCAAGCAAGCCTATCAATAATAATAATAAAAAAAATCTTAGTTACTCTGCCAAACTTCGCTGCCACCAGACAGACGTTGCCGTCGCTGGCTAGGCTTATGCCAGAAAACACAGCCTTACCCAACGAGACAAGTTAATGACTAATTGAAAGTAAAACGTTATCTATCTCGTAACTTTTGTAGACAAGTCGTATTGTAAGCTGAGAAAATGGCAGGCCATTGTGTACATCAATTTCCACTGACCGTGGAAATTGATGTACACAATGGACATGGGCTATTTAGGAGTATAAATGCCGTCCGCCTGGAGGGCAGTTAAATAAAGTGATGCACGAGTTGTAGTAATGATGTACCATAAAGAAGATTGGGGTTCTTCTTTTTGAGCAGGGTGTGCAGGAGTGGATAACCCTCATTTATTTGTTAATTTATAAACACACATTATGCTTAAAATGGACACTTGTGTGGCTGGCTTTTAAGTAATTTTTATTTTATTTGGAGTTTATATTTTCAAGCCGTTCAGGGTTGTAAGTTGTAATAGTAAGACCATGGGTCTTAAAAAACCAGTCAAGTCACTTGGAAGTGACTTGACTGGTTTTTTAAGACTTCACCACGAGGTTAATAGATTCTTGTTGTGACCAATGTGCGGGCTTTAGTTTTTCGCCCAAAAAATTATAAAGAAGAAGAAAGAAAGAAAAACAGTTTATTTACGCGTTAAAGACGCAAACTTAAAAGAAGGTAAACAGAACATAACATCAAGATAGGAAAGATATGCGTCTTCTCCGCGCAAAACGGCCAATTAAGATTTTTTCAATACTAGCTGATGCGGCGAACTTCGTAGGTACGGCCTAACAGTCAAGGTGTGATATTTTACTTCTTGAATACTTTAAATTCATACGACTTTCCCTCTTCTACAGAGGAGGCCTGAGTCCCAGCATTGGGAATATTATAAGGCCAACTATGCATATATTCAATTTACAAGTAAATCATAAGACAAGCATTTGCAAAGGCATAAAAGAAGAGGTATCCGAACATCCATATTTTTGTTCTGCTTCACAGTAGCCCGCGAAAACAAAGATGCGATGGAGTTGACTGGCCTGTTGGTATAGTGGTTAGTGACCCTGACTGCTATACCGGAGGTCGTGGGTTCGATTCCCACCCAGGATAAATGTTTGTGTGATGAGCGTGATCATTTGTTCTGTGTCTGGGTGTAATTTATCTATAATAAGTATGTATATAGAAATATATATGTATGTTTATCAGTTGTCTAGTACCCATAACACAAGCACTGCTTAGCTTGGGACTAGACGGCGTTGTGTGATAGTTGTGTGGAATATATTATATTATATTATTATTATTATTATGCCTTATTGGGTATTGCGGGTATTGGGTTTTGACAGTTTTGACAAGGTAGCATTGTCAAAACTGTACATATATACAAACGAAGCGTATCACTGTCACAGATATGGATGATTTTTATCAATTCTGACTATAACTGCCGAAACTTGTGTTTATTGTGCGGGAACTAATATTATTAGCAATGGTGTCTATAGTCGCTAGCACACCGCATAGATTCCATGCACGTGAGGTGTGTTTAGCACTTCTTTTTAGGGTTCCTTAGCCAAATGGCAAAAAACGGAACCCTTATAGATTCATCATGTCTGTCTGTTTGTCTGTCTGTGCGTCTATATGTCACAGCCCCTTTTTTCCGAAACTATAAGAGCTATGCTGTAAAAACTTAGTAAGTAGATGTATTCTGTGAACCGCATTAAGATTTTCACACAAACATAGAAAAAAAAGCAATAGATTTTGGGGGTCCCCATACATAGAACTGAAACTCAAATTTTTTTTTTTCATCCAACCCTTGCGTGTGGGGTATCTATGAATAGGTCTTCAAAAATGATACTGAGGTTTCTAATATCATTTTTTTCTAAACTGAATAGTTTGCGCGAGAGACACTTCCAAAGTGGTAAAATGTGTGTCCCCCCCCCCTGTAACTTCTAAAATAAGAGAATGATAAAACTAAAAAAAAAGATGTACATTACAATGCAAACTACCAACGAAAATTGGTTTGAACGAGATATAGTAAATAGTTATTTTTTAATACGTCATAAATCTAAAAAAATAATATATAATTGATTATTAAAACATCGATCAAAGTTACAACGAACTACAAGAACTTTTATATTATATTACTTGCTGCTACGGAACCCTCCATGGGCGAGTCTGACTCGCACTTGGCCAGTTTTTTTTAATACATATGGTCCTAGCACATACGTAGACGTATTTCTATTATTAACTTACAGGGTTGCGATTCTCGATCACTATAGCTCTCTTGCCGTTATCCCAAGTTATTAAGTAATGACCAGTCCCGACTGACAGCGCCTGTTCACCAAGATCACTCATGCGCTAGCGTCATTCAGCTCAACTATTTTCAGGGAAACCGAATGATACATCACATGTGCTACCATCAGTAGAACATTTGATGCTGTAGTTGACTTTGGTAATGTACTGAATGTATTTCTGCCCGACAGAAAAATATATGAATACGGAAGTTATGCTAGCTTCCCAGGTTAATATCAATTTCTTAAATTAATTTAGAAAGTTGGAGGAGGCCTTTGCCCAGCAGTGGGACAGTATAGGTTATTAAAAAAAAATAGAAAAGAAAAAGAACGAAAAACATATTATTTGCTAGAAAAGGCGCAAACTTAAGACTAACATTTAAATTTTTTTTGTTTCTTTTTTTTTGCAACACAATGTAAATGCCCACGTAAATGCCCAAGAACATGAATTTCCACTTAGAAATTTTGACAAAAATACCCAGTCATTTGCCCAGTCCAAACTGTCAACGCAAAATTTGAAAAAAAGACCTTGTTTTATTGAATTAAGTCTTGCATTAATGTCCAATATTGATGTAAAACAAGTTTTTTAAATCCGTCTTATTGTGTTTAATTCTTGTTCTTGGTACTTAACTTCAGTATTAATTTAATTTTGCTTTTTATTTATACCGTCCGTGTTCTGAATAAGGAATAATACTTTAATGTTCAGTAGGTTTAAATAAATTACTGCTTTCATTATATTTTTGAATTAATTAGTCCTATTTCTAGCTTCACGCATCCATCGGGTTCCCGCGACCCTGACCAGGTCATCGGTCCACCTTGTTGGAGGCCGTCCAACGCTGCGTCTTCCGGTACGTGGTCGCCACTCCAGAACCTTTCGTCCCCATCGACCATCCGTTCTGCGTCGGTCGTTGTGGCGACGCTTGGGGGAGGCCTATGTCCAACAGTGGACGTCTTTCGGCTGATATGATGATGATGATGATGATGATGATTTCTAGCTTGAAAATTGTTTGTGAATCTTTTACTGCTATCAATTGAATGAAACTGTTTGGTTTCTTCCATAAAGTTAAACGAAATGGCTATATGTCAGCAAATTGACGTACTTAGTTAATCATCCTGCCAATAAATTACTTTAATTACATACTTCATTGTTTTAATAATTCGTATTATTTCTTTGTTTAGTCCAGTAGTCATTTGGATTTCTTTCACATTCTACAAAAAAATAATAAAAACGTACCTTGATGAAACATATATCGATTGATTTGCCTGAATGAAAATTACTAAATACGGCATCCAAACCCTATATTTTAAAAAGTACGGAGAAACAAGTAAATAATTAAAATTTGGTTTTTTAAGGTTACATAGTTTATTAGTAAATCTGTAGCATTTCAAAAATGGTGTCAATATTATAAGTTTTTGGCTGGATTTCTTCCAGTAAAACTCAGCGGTTGTTTAAATTATTCAAAAATTAATTACTAAGTATATATTATAGTCTGCGCAACTGAAAAAAAAAATTGTGAGGTTACGGTTGGGTTATTTTTCTGGTGATATATGCAGAATATATGTAAAAGGCATATGACCGGGTACCTCGTGAGGTTCTGTGGTGGGCCCTTAAGGAGAAAGGTGTGCAGTTGATCCGAGTGATGTACAGCCGATGCAGTACCCAAGTCCGGTCTTCAGTGGGCACTACTGGAAGCTTCAATGTGGCTGTCGGCTTACACCAAGGGTCGGCCATCAGCCCTTACCTCTTCCTAATGATCATGGACGCTCTGACGTCAGACATTCAGGAAGAGGCTCCTTGGTGTATGTTGTTTGCCGATGACATTGTGCTGGTAGCTGAGAGTGGCCTAGAGGTCCAGAACAGATTGGAGGTGTGGTGGCACAGATTGGAGAGTGTTGGCCTGAAATTGAGTAGAACCAAAACGGAGTACTTGTTCTGCGATTTCGGCGGTCTCTCCAATCCTGTGCCCTTAGCTCTCGCCGGAACGCCCATACCGATCTGTTCCGATTTTCGGTACCTCGGGTCGCTCGTCCAAGGGGATGGTGAGGTAGACCGGGACGTAACACATCGGATCAACGCAGGATGGATGAAATGGCGACAGGTCACGGGAACAACTTGTGACCCACGGATGCCCCTCAAGTTGAAGGGTAAAATCTACAAGTCCGTGATAAGGCCTGTCATACTGTATGGATCAGAATGTTGGGCTGTGAAAAAGACGGATGAAAAAAGATTGCATGTAGCGGAGATGAGAATGTTAAGATGGATGTGTGGTGTGACGAGAATGGATAAAGTGAGAAATGAGTATATTAAAGGAAGTTTGAAAGTGGCGCCAGTGACTGAAAGGTTGAAAGGAAATCGTTTGTCTTGGTATGGTCATGTAAAGAGGAGAGATGAAAAGCATGTAGCTAAAAGAGTTATGAATTTACATGTGGATGGATGGAGAGGTAGAGGGAGACCAAAGAAAAGATGGATGGATTGTGTGAGAAGTGATATGAAAGAAAAGGGAGTTAGTGATAGCGTGACGAGTGATAGGACAAAATGGAAGAAACAAACGTGTTGCGCCGACCCCAAATAAAATGGGAGAAGGGCAGGAAGAAGAAGAAAGAAGATATGTCTATGTCTGTGTCAGTCCAAAACGAATTCTAAAATGGGATAAAACGGTTCAAATTGAAATAACAAGGCATGGCTAAATTCGGAGAAGAATATTTAATGAAAAATTATTGTTGAGTAAAATGAAGGGTAGAAACTGCTATTTTGTTAACAAGATTTTAATATCTTTAATATTTATGTAATTATAAAAACGTTTTTTATGCATGGTTAATTTACTGAGAAATGTAAATTTTATGATAATGAACTGCTTTTGTAATGTTTTGCTCATACGTAGATAAGTACTAGATGAGATAGATGAGTACTTATATATATTCAATTAGTATGTACTCACAACCAGGGTGCGTGTGTATTTCGAAGCAGTAATGCTCGCAAAGGAGGAGGCCGAACGCATCAGGCAACGGCGTTATCGCCGCCGCCGCCGCAACTGGGATTCTGATCCCGTAGGCGCGGGCTTGCGGACAGTGAGCAATGGGTAGCTCACTGTCCGGCCGTCCGGTAACTGTCCGGACCAAGCCCAAGTCGTCGACGGCGCGCACTGTTCCCGCGCGCCTCAAAGAGTTGTCAGCAACAGCAGTGACCCAGCCGGGTCGAAGCCTACTGGGGCCAGGGTTATCCGAAAGGTCGCTCGAGCCCCGGTATGAAGGCTAGAAGGAACGGGGTGGGTCTTTTAGTCAGTAAGAGTCTGACACTATCTCCTGCTCCGCCCAGGTGCGGGGGATGTCAATGCATGATTTTTTCCCACCATAAAAAAAAGGGTGCGTGTGTATTTGACGGTGTTAATTTTTTGGAGACTGCGAGTCTAAGCTTACTGGGGCCATGTGTTGACTTCTGAAAGAGAAACCCGGGATCCTGAAACGCAAAAAAGGAACAAAAATTGGCTTTTAGTCATTAAAAGTCTGGCACGCTCTTCCGCTCCGCCCTAGAGCAGGAAAAGTCATTATATGATTTTCCACCTCAAACAAAAAAGACCATACTCTAACTAAAATAATGTCAAGTGGTACATTTCATACGTAAGTACGTACTTGGCTGAATAAATATAGATAAATCTGATAAGGGCTGAAAGCCCAAATGTTTATTATTTTCGGACATTTGAATGACAACTTACAGATAAGTTGATGAATACAATTTCTATGAATAGAAAGGAAAATGGTAGAGTTTTGTCAACAATAGTTATTTTAGCATAGTGTTACATGTGTAGAAATATTGTTACTTTAAGTACAAAGGGCCTGTAGAATATTCGTATTTATCAGGAGAATGAAAGAGCCTCTTGTTTATTTTTCAGCTTCTGTTCCTAAGTTGGTAAAAATAGAATCTTATAGGACAACTTTGTTGTTTGTCTGTTAAGACCCTTTTTCTCAAAAATGCTTGAAGGTATGAAGCAGCAATTAATTAAAAACGGATTGATTAAAATGCTGCAAAAATGTAAACAATTTTTTAGTATAAGATTTCTTTAAAAAAAAACCTTTTTACAAAAGAAAATACAAACGACTTCAATGTAAAAAAAAAAACTGAAATGTATAAATAAATAACTTTAATTTCGGAAGTCGGTGTTTCTATAATACTTTTGACTCTTCGTTGTTTAATTTTTTTTTATTATTTCACACTTTTTAGTTATGGTACCTACCATCACTAAACGCCTATCGTCAACGTGGTATGGACCACGTTGACGATAGGCGGCTCGAAAAAGGCCATCTTAATAAATAAATAAAAGTATGTCCTCACTTACTCAATAAGTCGATCACAGTGTCCTCCCCTGTGATACATAAGTGTCACCATAAGTATTTCTAAGTACCTACTAAGCCAAAAAGGTTTTTCCCAAGACCCCATGTCTAAAGCAACAGGCACTTTCTTTCCAAATTCTCAAGGGTTTGTGACGTACGAACAGCTAGTCACTCCTTATCAGTGTCTTTTGTTTTTTGTTCAATATTATGAAGGTGTACCAACCTATGCTATAATAAAAAAGGGAAAAAAGGGGATAAATATAATGAGCACCAAAAAAAAATAATGTCTTTATGGTCATTTGGAAGTATGCGGAACAGAGAGTAAAGTCCCGCAAACCTCCGTTGAAAAGGGATCCTCCGACCAGACAGGTGTTATGGTCTGGTGGGCGACTGCCCGATAGATGATTTCGGGTTGTCGTATATGTACGAAGAACTTTGATTGCGCGATGCAGGATTTCGTTCTTTCTCCGTAGTTCTTATGTAGCGCCATAGATGTCGCTACAGTCACAATTATCTTTTTCCTCCATTACTTAAAATACAGACCGATCAGCAATAAAATAAAACCTACAAAAATTAATTAAAACACTAAAATTACAATTGTTCTAGTTATTTTAGTCATGACTGATACTGTACTTTAAATTGTAAGTAAATTGATCACCAAAGAACAATGCCCATATTAGAATAGAGCTATAAGTCAGCAATCCAGTAAGTCAGTAAATGATTATAATTAGGGTGTCTTCAAGGCTAGAGTGAATGGGCTCTTAATAAACTAGTGCTCCTCACCATCAACTATTGCATCACTGCTTACCATCAGGCGGGATCGCAGTCAAGTAAAAAAAAAATTAGAATAATTAGATTTGACGTCATAAAAAGTAGGGATTCAAAAGTTATTAGACGATATATTTGTTAGACTGTTAGTTTCCCACTGATTTTTCATAAATCTAGTATTCAGGCAACTTTACTATTGTTTTTCGGGTACTTCACAAGTTTTTTGTGCACAATGCAATCGGTTAGGTTAGATTAGCTCCCGCATTAGCCTTCATGGTTATTTTTTTATAACCACCCAGATATAGTAGCCTCGTTTCGCGGGGTTCCGTCTATCCTTACTAATATTATAAAAGCAAAAGTGAGTGTTTATTTGTTTGTTACGTCTTCACGCCTAAACAACAAACCCGATTTTGATGAATTTTGGTACAGAGATAGTTGGGACCCTGGAAACGGACATAGGCTAATTTTTTCACGCAGGCGAAGCCGCGGGTAAAAACTAGTATTTTATAATGATTTATCTGAAATAATTGACATGAAGATTTAATTTTGGTGATCATTTACTATTTTTAGCAATGTGATTTCTTGCCATTCAATTTTACTAGATCTTGTTGTTATACCTACATAAACTAAAAAAAAAACAATCGGTCATGTTCTTACCAGTCGATCTTAAAATCGTACCATCTTAGAAAAGTATTTTGTGATGTAAATAACTATGCGGCTTTTGAATTTTTGTAGGTACTGCATTGTTTGATATCTAATATAATAAATAAATAAAAATAAAAATCATTTATTATCAGACAGGAGTCCATAGCCAGTAAGTACAAGCTCATATTAAAACAGGACGAAACTAAATGAAATTAAAACAAAAACAGTGAAATCATAAAATAAATCAATTAAAAATATAAATTAAAATCATAACAAATCAATTCACATTATGACCTATAACTTAAAGTAAAAATAAATAAAACAATAAATTAAAATCACACTAAATAAATCAAATTTAAATTCAAATCAACATCACAATAAATAAATTAAATCTAAAATGAAAATTAAAATCATAATAAAAAAATTAAATCAAAATCAAATGTCAGTACTCTATAACCTGTTCCCGTTAAGATTAGAAATTTCAAGAAACCTTTTATTACTGTCCTTTCAACAGATTTTGACTTTTATTACATGACAAATGGTGGCTGTAGTAAATAGTTGGTATTGTAACCACTTTTTTGCTTTTAATGCTATATGAAATAGACGTTAAAATCGGTTGAACAAATAGTAAAAAAGGTTTTTTTTAATTTCTAATCTTAACGTTGAACAGTATAGGCAAGGGCGGATCCAGAGGGAGGGTCAAAATTA
Organism: Mythimna albipuncta; assembly: GCA_929112965.1. NCBI lineage: Eukaryota > Metazoa > Arthropoda > Insecta > Lepidoptera > Noctuidae > Mythimna > Mythimna albipuncta. The sequence goes on along the minus strand of OV815979.1, from coordinate 15,338,827 downwards.
AATAATAACTTCGGGTGACTTGACCACGACTATGTGACGGGGTTGCGTGGAACGGGGTGGGTTTTTTAGTCAGTAAGAGTCTGACACTATCTCCCGCTCCGCCCAAGGGCGGGGGATGTCATTTGGATGATTTTTACCCACCAAAAAAAAAACACGACTATGTAACCCCCCCGGCGCCAAAGCTGGATCCGCCCTTGGGTATAGGGACTGTGGATTTTGATTCCATAACAGAAACGAAGCATAAATGGTCTTATTCCCTAGCCTAACACATTCGTATACAATAGGAAAGCTAGAAGCTAAGCCAAAAAGCTTTTAACCTTTCTATTGTAGTATACGAATGTGTGTGGTAAGAGTAAACGACTTTTTTTATAGTTCCGTAGCTCAAAAGGAAATCACGGAACCCTTATAAGATCACTGAAAAAATCGACGAACGAGATAACGAGAAAAAAGATACTTTATTTGGCAAAAAACGTACATTTCGAAACTCTCGAGGAAATCAAAATTCATAGAGTACTTCCAGTTGACCCAGAATCCCGAAAGGCATAAAGCAAGGTCTTATAGCACAAGTATAGGAATAAATCTGAAAATTGTAAATTTGTTATTACGTCACAATTTTTTTTTGCGGTTTGGAATAATCTTCCGTGACTACATTCCGGAATTGAATATGATAAGTAAGTTTATACGGAACCCTCAGGGCGCGAGTCCAACTCGCACTTGCCCAGTTTTTTTTTCTTTTCATATAGATATTATGTAGCATACGAAGTGAGATTTTGTTTATTGCTCCAAGGGATGTGAGCACTTTATGATAGGTCCGTGAGTACTATACAATTATTTTAACCGATTTCGAAAAGGAAGAGGTTCTATGTTAGGCTGTATGTGTTTTTTTTTTGTGTATGCTTACCGATATCTCGGTTAATCGTGGATCGCTTTCGAAAATTATTTTTTAAATGAAAGGTTATGCTTTCAAGTTGGTCCCATAGAAATATTGTTATGATCTGATCATGAACTTCGAAGATATGGAACAGTACTCCTCATTGGATCACAGCAGAACTGTCGTAACAAGTGAAATTGCTTTGTTTATACGTAGACGATGACTGACTGAAAGAAAGGGGGGGGCGTATCGAACTGATCTGGTGATGAAGCCAGAAGGTAAATTAAGGTAATCTAACCATGTTTGAGATTATAAGAATCGTTATGAGCTCTGGCTATAAAGTACTCGTATTTAAGTTTGGCTGAGGGGTACTTTTTAGTGGTGGTACCATAACTAAAAAATTGAAAAATGTAAACCTTTTTACAAAAATAAGTTAAACCGACTTCGGTGTAAAAAAAACTGAAAAGTACAAAATTACTTTAATTTCGGAAGTCAGTTTTAAATAACGAAGAGAAAAACTGTCTATTAAAGATATTTTGTACTTTTCAGTGTTTTTTAACATTGAAGTTGGTTTAATTTTTTTTTTTTGTAAAACTTTTTTTTTATATTTTGATCTCTTTACGAAAAAATGATTTTGACTCTTGACAGACAGACGAATGGACAAAAAAGTGATCCTAAAAGGGTTCTGTGTTTACCTATTGTAGTACAAAACCCTAAAAAACTGTGTTTATTTTGGAAATATGTAACAAAATAAATTACATGTCTTTCAACCTAATATTATAAAGGTGAAGGTGTTCGTTGGGTTTGAATGTTGAAATGGGGGTGCCCCAAGGTTCAATTTTAGATCCTTTTTTGTTTTTAGTTTATATTAATGATTTACCCAATTTGTTGCAAAATAAACTTAATATGGTGTTGTTTGTTGACGACACTTCTTTGATTTTTAAGATAAATAGAAAAACTAACAATCTTGACAACGAAAATAGCGCCCTATTGCAGGTTCAAAACTGGTTCACTGCTAATAATCTGGTTCTAAATGGGAAAAAAACTAAATGCATAAGATTTTCCTTACCGAATGTCAAAAGTAGTGATTGTGACATTGTATTGAATAATGAAAAACTAGAATTTGTTGATAAAACGATTTTCCTGGGGATTACGCTTGATTCAAGGCTACAATGGGGTCCTCACTTAACTTCTCTTGCAGGGCGGCTTAGCTCAGCTGCATATGCTGTTAGAAAAATCCGCCAATTTACGGATGTTGATACCGCTAGACTAGTCTATTTTAGTTATTTTCATAGTGTCATGTCGTACGGTATCTTACTATGGGGACGGGCTGCTGACATCGAGTCAATCTTTATATTACAGAAAAGAGCCATCAGAGCGATTTACAATCTCCGCCGGTGCGATTCTTTAAGGGAACTATTTAAAGATATTAACATAATGACAGTACCTTGTCAATATATCTATGAAAACATAATGTATGTTAGAAAAAATCTTCATCTTTTTAGCAAAAGAGGCGATAGACATAATTATGTTACAAGAAATAGGGATCAATTAGTTCAACCAGGTTTCAGACTGGCTAAAGTGGCCTCTTCTTTCATGGGGTACTGTTTGAAATGTTATAATAAAATACCTCCCCACATATTAGAACTCAATGAAACGAAATTTAAATCTTGTATTAAACGCACACTATGCAGACAAGCATATTATAAGTTGGAGGATTATATTCAAGATAAAAATGCTTGGCTCAATGCTGGTCCAGCTCCACTACCACTAGGGCGTACTAATTAGTTGATTAGTTGAAAACTAATATTATTATTTTTTAATTTGAAAGTGCATTGTATAATGTAGAAGCACTTTTTCCAAGTTTGTGAATGTGAAGCACCATGGAGCATTTTTATTAAGTTACAACTTTTTTTTTTGACATTACGAGCATGGCAGTTGAGAGTTTGTCATGCTCACTCAAATGTCTCGCTGTTGGTGGCACGTGTTATTGGGTCGTTCAGTTCCCTTCAAAATGGTTGAGCTGAGTGGGGCTGATGCACGCGTCATGCTCGTGAACGGGTGCCGTCAGATGGGACTGGTCATCTCTTAGCTGCCAGTGGCTTAATTCAGTTACTATCTATTAATTATTTTACATTTTTATTTCACTATCGACATTGTGCTCACATGATAGAAGCAACAAGTAATATGTAACCAAGCATTATTATGTAACACATATATGATTTAAAAGAGTGTCCATGGAGTTTCTTGCACGTTCTTCTCCATAGAGACCTACTCTTTGGAACGTGCAATTTAGCTTCACTTTTCTTGGACTGACCGACATTTGACTATTCAAAAGTGCCTGTAAATGGTCTATTTGAAATAAATGCTTTGATTTGATTTGAAAGTTTGTAAAACTTTTGTTATTTCTTCGCGCGGGATCGGATGAACGAGTTTCGATTAAACTTGGTACATGAGAATAGAACATAAGATACTTTTTATCCCGAGAGTAGTTTCCTTTTTGACGCATTTTTGCTATCACATAATAATTGAAACAAATAGTAGATAAATATCAAGTTAAATAAACAAAACTAAATATTTCGAAAAAGTAAAAAAAAAACATGTCATTTTTTTAAATTGATTATTAAATAAAAAACTCTTTTTCAAGTTATTACATAAAAAAGGCCTAGAAATTATATATATTATATTGTGTTTATTATTATGTTAAGTAATTGTATTAGATAGGTCTTATAAGAAAATATTGTGTTGTGTGTTATTGTGATGTTTCCGAGCACATTTTACACAGTTTGGCTTTGCTAACACGTTTTTATTTCCACGCCATCTAGTTTCGAATGGAAGCAACTGCTGCTCATCAACGAACCCGAGTCACAGCTGCACGTCGCCGGCAAGTCAACGTGCCATCTCATGATGAAGTCCTTCGCCAACTTCCTGAAGAAGGAAGAGATCCTTTACACCCCGTGGGACACCACATCAGACGCTGGCCAGAATTACACAGAGAACTTGAAGTTTTACCTCGGCTACAAATACACAAGTAAGTTTAGAATTATCTCTCTCCTGCCATCTAGCGAGTGAACCTTTGGGTAAGTACAGAAACGCACCGTTCCAGGCACGTTTGAACTGTGTCGTTTATTTTATGACACAGAGATGGCGCTGTTATAACCTTCATAAATACGAATAATTTCGTTCCGCTACTCAATACTAGATGTCACTAGTAAATTCTAAATTTAATTCGGTTACCCACAGATTCGACTGGGGTCGTGCAGCGTTAATATACGATACTCCGGCTTACGAAAGATTTGTCGGCAGTTCGGGCGGATACTTGCTCGCTGCCACTGTCCATAACTTCATGATAACCGAAGGCATAGACGTATTTGGCTGGGAAATTATGGCTCAACAATCTTTCGAAGAAATGTTGATTCAGATTGTAGGAAACACCTTCGCGAGTGAGTTGTGTTTTTTGGTAATGGCTACGGGTATATTAACACCGTTTTAGATTTGAGTTATGGACCTAGGCTGTGTATTGTACTAATAATGTCCTTAACACAGCTTTGAAAATTATCACGATTTACTGCACGTTTGGTGGTTGAGTTCTTTTTGCACAAAAGTGTTTTTAACACAATTTTGGTTCACGAAATGTCATTGTATTTATCGTTATTACCTATCCAATAAAGTTTATATGTGAGATGTCTAGGTACCGAGGAGAAATGAAGGATATCTATCTTTTATTTTTGGATGAATGTTTGAAACGAGAATCTATCTTGGGTATACATTTTGATGAGATTCTAGGGTAGGTTATAATAATAACCATTGATTAAATTATGTGATATATATTATGTTCCAGTATTAATAATATACGACGAACCACGAGAGACTTGATTTTGTGAAATTTTATAGACAGTGGATAAAATGAAATTGGTAAAATAAATTAAGTAGGTATAGTCCGGTCGAAATATCTTGACCGCGCTGAACTTTGAGCAATTGCCTGCGCACCAATTATTTTTAAGCGAATTTAAATTGCGTATTTTTTTGAGGTCGCAATGCCAGCCTCAGTGACACACCTATTTTAAACGAAGTATATATCCGTTTCTCCCGGTTGTTCCTTTTTGCCCGGTTTTGGGCAAAAAGGAACCAACCCTGTCGATTGGCGTCAAGATCGTCCCGTTATTTTTGCTTAGATCTGCCGCGATATCGTCTGACATTTTTCGGGACCCATGTTTTGGTCTTTTTGTTGTATATGATAGGTACTTATTAGAACTACATACTAACTTACCTACTTATAAAAATTAATTGTTTTGTACTCTTTACTTTATTGTTGTCATCTTGATTTTTATCAGTTCGGTTCTGTACCTATAAAAATAAATTTCATTCTTAAACATTATTGTTGAAATAATAATCTTATTAAAAAGGAAAATGTATGGAGTACTTGGTTGACGCTCATAAACTGTGTTAATGTGGTCGATGTGCCTGACTCGGAACAATGGAAAGAGGAACCCTCTTCAATTCAGGGCATTCATGACAAACATTATTTAATTTTAATGTGTCTAATTTATGAACTTACACTTAAATAATACGTACTAGGGAATCCAATCCCGCAAGCGCGGGATCTCGCGAACGCAGGATCGGGAAGGATTCGGGAATCGAATGGCAGGAAAATTTTATTAGAAATAGGTACTCGGTGTGCAAGTCCGACTCTCACTTGTTCGATTTATATGTTTATTACTAATTAAAAACATAAAAGAAGATAAAATCCCGATCCCGCAAATCCTGCAGACATGCGGGATCACGGTTTGATGCGGGATTGGATTCCCTAATACGTATATATATAACATATCTTTTTTTTATTGTACAAAATCGTCAAATTACTCTGAACTTTGAATTTTTTTTACTCATTACTATCACTGTGAAAAAAAAAAACGAAATTCTAAGGGACTGTCAGATATTTACTGACTAAATTCCACCCGTGTACGTAATATAGGTACTATAATATAATTGACATATTTTTTTTTTATATAGAATGAATAAAAAAATCAGATTACATCCTAGTAAGTTTAATTTGCAGCGATTTAAACACCATATAACAAAATTTAAATAGGCCGACTACAAAATTGAAATAACTTTAAAATATTGTCAGTAACAATAAGGTTTTGTTTGTCCAAAAACATTTTACGTGCCGTATTTTTGTTTAATCTTTTATAATAAACGAAAAACAGCTAAAAACATTAACGTAGGACTATAACAAATTAGTTACGATTCTACGAATTTTCGTGTTGTTTGTTACTTTTACGTAGCTTTGAGCAAATTACTCAACAAAAACACACCTGTGCTTGTTATAACAATGATGTTAAGAGCGGTCAACCCTAGATAAATTTCCATACAAATGCTCATACGTGATTACGACGATGTTATATAGATAGGTAACATAATTGTCTTTAAATTCAAAATATTATTTTCTCTAGGTACACAAATATGTTATAGATAATATTATCTAGGTTTCTGCTATTTTGCAGGAGCTTTGGCCTTTCTTAATGTACAGTACAATTCACGAATGATGGCGGCCGTGAAGTTTGCGCAGAAGGCTGCGCAGTAACGTGTTTTGGGGACCAAATGGCGACGTGCGTGTGCGAGAAGAGTGTAGTATGCGCGAACTTTCGTAAAGGCTAACTTCACGGCCGCCATCATTCGTGAATTGTACTGTAGGTTCTCATAAATCAAACGTATAAATTTATATCTAAAGAAGCCACAAAAACTCACCTGTGCCTCCTGTTAACAATTTTAAGAGTGGTCAAACAGAAATACATTTCCATACAATTGTTCATACGTGATTATAACGATATTACATAGAAATGTAACATATTTGTGTTTCCAAAATATTATTATCTAGATCTTTATTTAGATACACAGATATCAGTGGCGTAACTATAGGGTGGTAAGGCTGGCAAAATGCCACGGGCCCCTGCCCCGGTGGGGCCCCCGGTCCGAGAGACCTTGAGTTCAGAAGAAATAAATCCACCAATTCAAATTAATTATTAAGATTTATTAAACGCTTTCATAAGAAAATGTTAAATTTCTAATTCTGATACGCCACTAGGTAGCCTACGATCAGAGTCGAAATATAAAAATCATTTGTATTGGAGACTTACTGATTTATTAATAAGAAAGAATATTTTACATCTGTACTTCAGTGATTTATCAAAATTAAATTACCAAGTTGACGCTTTTGCTGGGGCCCCACCTAATGATTTTGCCACGGTCCTCAGATTGTATAGTTACGCCACTGACAGATATGACGTGGATATTGTATTGAAGAATTAAAAAACTGCTATTTTACTTGAGCTTTGGCCTTCCTTATCAAACCCCAAGCAAACCGGGCGTTCGCGCTGTTATTGTCTTTCTACTGTGTCTCGTAATTGACGGTATTGGAATGGTGTAGGTCTATTCGGAATCCTTGCACGTTCATTCGGAATCTTCTTCTTCTTCCTGCCCTTGTCCCATCTTATTTGGGGTCGGTGCAATACGTTTTTTTCTTCCATTCTACGATGTCACTCGTCATGCTATCACTAACTTCCTTTTCTTTCATATCGTTCTTCACGCAATCCATCCATCTTTTCTTTGGCCTCCCTCTCCTTCTCCACCCATCTCTCCATCCACTCATAACTCTTTTGGTAATTTTTTTCATCAATCCTCTTTACATGACCATACCAAGACAAACGATTCCCCACTGGCGCCACTTACAATTTTTTTTTTCCAAAACGCAAAGCGCAAGTGAAGGACACAGGTGTGGTTTTAGTCAGTAAAATTCTGACATGCCCTCCTGCTCCACTCAGAACAGGACTAGTCATTGGATTTCAACCCTTAAAAACCCCAACCAAATATTTTGTTAAATAAAATTTCACAATGTTTCTTATACTCGTACACTAGGATTTAACAGTATTATTACAGTAGCAGAATCTTTCTGTCAGGATATAAATCGTATGATCAGACATCAAGCCTGAGGGGCTTGTAAAACGCCAGCTTTGATGATCTTAAAGGTTCAGCAAGATTTGACAGCCACTCACAATTAAGAAATAGCTGATTTCATCTAAAATGAAAGAGGAATCAAAGTCGAAAAGGCCTCAAACACGTGATTATCTATACAACCTTATTTTTAGTATATAATATGTCGAAATTCTAAACACGTGTCTAGTAATTTTATTTAAAGGATCTTTGTACACACTGTATCATGACAAATCAAAGAGTTATAAGCTTGTTATGCCAATAAATATACATAGTCACCAGGCCATCCAAGCAACTGAGGGGTTGTTTTTTACACTTGCAGCCAGCTGTTTGCTTGCGCCTAATGTCCGCTATGACCTGCCGTGACCTGTGTTGTATTTAGTGTCGGTGGTGTCCAACTTGAGGCCTTTTTAGAATACATAGAATAATTTAATTTATGCGAAACCATCCGTAACTGAATGGATTCCAGTAGTTTGTACATCATGTTATATTTTTTTCCAAAAAATATTTTAAAAGGTCATAAATTGGACACCATCAACATTAAGCACAGCACAAGTCACGGCTGTTTGTAGTAGGTAAGGTTTATTTGTATGATATGTATTTAGTTAGTTATTATTGTATTTATATGTAATTAATAGTACACCACGTACGATTTCCATTTTCTTCTTCTCTGTCAAATTTATTAAAAGGTAGTCTAAAAATCGCTCTTAGCGATAAGACCGCCCATTCTGACTCTCTATTAATTTTAAGTTCCTAAAGGTAGTAATTTTATTAGTGGTATACAATAAAGAAAATATCAATCAATCAATCAATTTTGTATTCAAAATCATAATAATCATAACAGTTTACTATCAAGTCCGCAGGGGCCCAGCAGGGTCGAAACATACTGGGGCCATGGGTGATGCGAAAGAGAACCCCGGGGCCCTGGAACGAAGCTGAAGAAGAAACCGAAGAAGGTTTTAGTCAGTAAAAGTCTGATACGTAGCGCTCCGCCTTAGATCGGAAGAAGTCATTTTCGACCTCAAAAAACCCAATATAACACATTTTTTTTTTCATTTGTATACCTATCCGCCAAGGCTTCCTAAACGACATAAGTTGTCGAGTGAAGTCGCTGGCAGAAGCTAGTGAAACATAAATCTTTCCCAGATGTTACTAATACAACAAAAACTATTGAAGGCTTACATCAGAAGGGACCCTTTTTGTTGCCCTCCTAAGTATCGGGCGTCATATTGGTGGAAATTTTTATTTCGGGGTTACGGAAAAACGGGAGATGATAAAAAAGTAAGATAAGATCAGATGTTTCAGTATTATATATTGCTAATTTACAATGTCGAGTTACCTTAGTCCTAGAACGCAGGAGATGCCTACTGGGGCCATGGGTTCGGTTCTGAAAGGAAAACCCGACTCTGGAATTTTATATTCCACAACTATCACACAACGCCGTCTAGTCCCAAGCTAAGCAGAGCTTGTGTTATGAGTACTAGACAACTGACAAACATACTTATATATTTTTAAATATATACATAATATAAATAAATTATACCCAGACACAGAACAAATGATCACGCTCATCTCACAGACATTTGTCCTGGGTGGGAATCGAACCCACGGAATAGCAGTCAGGGTCACTAACTACTAGACCAATAGGCCAGTCAAAATGAAAGGCAACGAAGGAACTTAGTCAGTAAAAGTCTGACACGCCCTTTCGCTCTGTCCAAAGGCGGGAGATATCATTGGATGATGTTCCACTTTTTTAACTGAAGAACACGTGTGGGTTTCAGTCTATTGAAGGCTGACTTTTTCACTCCACGCGGGAGAAGTCATTTTACGATTTCCATAAAAAACCCGGGCAAGTGCGAGTTAAACGGGCGTATCTTTATTTTTCGTTAACTCAGAAGTTTGATTTTTTACAGCTTCCTTGATGCTGTAATACCATAGATTTGAGTATGAGTATATGGTTTTAATTTCAACTCGATACCTCCTCGCGTTCCCGAGACAAAGACAAAGGGTCTTCCCAGATAGACAGACAGACGGAAAACAAAGTGGTCCTATAATGGTTCCGTTTTTTCTTTTACGGAACCCTAAAAAGCCCACAAAAAATGACCGTTGACATTATCTAATTGATATTAAGTTATTTTTATATTATTTGTATCAAGAACCAACATAAAATATAAACTCCAACAAAAAAAACTTGATACTTGAGGAAAACCTGAGTTAAAACTAAAAAATAAGTTACTATCAAAATTATTTTGTAAATGACCCACAGAGCGTTGATCTCGAGTCAAGTGGAGGACATTAACACGATGCTAATCCAAAAATATTTATTTACTGATGGCACAGTGGTTGAGCGATTCTGACGACGACGAGTTCTGAGTATACATGTAGATGGATGGAGAGGGAGAGGAAGGCCGAAAAAAAGATGGATGGATTGTGTGAGAAGTGTTAGGAAAGAAAAGGGAGTTAGTGATAGTTTGACGGGTGACAGGACAGAATGGAAGAAGAAAACGTGTTGCGCCGACCCCAAGTAATATGGTATAAGGGCAGGAAGAAGAAGAAGATAGTGGTTGAGCGATTGGATGTTGAGCGGCGTGACGCGGGCGCGATCCCCGCACGGAACACATTCATATTTGTATGACCTTCAGATGTTCCGCTTCTTTGTGTTTTGGGTATGCGAGTTTGTTTCTGAACGTATTCACGATACAGAAATACCTCGTTCTCAGTGAGTATAAAAATTACTCCTACATTTACTCCTTCATTTTTACACATAAAAATTGGTGGTTAAATATTCTTTAAAGTGAACATAGCATTGTCAATCAATCAATATTTCGTAAAGAAAATGGACTAAAAGGTCAGCAAGGCTCTATCCGGGCGTAGCTAGAATTAAATGCACAGATGCTCGTACTGCCACCTAGGCGGGTACGAGTAATGTGTCCATTTAATTTTGGCTAGATGTTCAAGGGACTAAAAGCCTTAATGCAATAGGAATTTTGCACATGCAAACAACTATGAATGCACAATACAATTAGGTTCGAAAATTCCGTGAGCTATACGAAATCTGTGAAACGAACGGTTGGGAGCAAAACAATTGCAAGGATTTCTGTCCTAACATGGGATTATCGACCTGGGAATATTAATTAATAGGCTTTTAATACTGCCTTACTAAGCCAAAAGGCGGTAACTCAATAAAATAAGAATTTTGTTGACGTGAAAATAAGAATTTTGTGTGTCGAGAAAATAAGAATTTTGTTAACCCCTCGAGCGCAAGCGCCACAATCATGGCGGTAAGTCCCCTCTTTGAGGCGTGGCTGGAAAGGCCTCACGGCGTCCTTACCTTCCGCATGACGCAGGTCCTCACCGGACATGGTTCGTTCGGGAGTTTCCTACACCGGATTCATGCGGAAGTGACGCCCGGGTGTCGCCACTGTGCGGAACGCCCGGAGGACACGGTGGAGCACACAGTCGAGGTGTGCCCTGCTTGGGCGGAGCATCGCCGTGCCCTCGTGGGGGCAATCGGCGGCGGAGACCTCTCGCGCCGGGCCTTGGTTGAGGCCATGGTCCGGAGCGAGGAGGAATGGCAGGCGGTCGCCGACTTCTGCGAAGCAGTAATGCTTGCAAAGGAGGAGGCCGAACGCATCAGGCAACGGCGTATTCGCCGCCGCCGTCGCCGGGATTCTGATCCCGATTTCCAGCCAACGTAGACGCGGGCTTGCGGACAGTGAGCAATGGGTAGCTCGCTGTCCGGCCGTCCGGTAACTGTCCGGACCAAGCCCAAGTCGTCGACGGCGCGCACTGTTCCCGCGCGCCTCAAGGAGTTGTTAGCAACAGTAGGGACCCAGCCGGGTCGAAGCCTACTGGGGCCAGGGTTATCCGAAAGGGCGCTCGAGCCCCGGTATGAAGGCTAGAAGGAACGGGGTGGGTCTTTTAGTCAGTAAGAGTCTGACACTATCTCCCGCTCCGCCCAAGGGCGGGGGATGTCAATGCATGATTTTTCCCACCATAAAAAAGGGGTATTATTATTACGTATTTTTTAGTAAAGTCACTAAAAAACAACAAAAAGAAATAAATAAAAATTCTGGATTTTTCCAGGAAAAACGAAGATAAAACCCCCAGACACTGGCCTATTATAGGTTTAAAGATGTAGTAACAAACAGAGTTACCTTCGTATTTATAATATTGTAATTAAGTACAGATTGCTTCATGTCATGTGTTAACTAATTGTTTTCTTTATTTATTTCCCTTGTTTTAATGTCTTTTGCTTTAGTTGTAGTTTTTCTGTTATAATTTTATTTTATTTGATAAGATGGAAGAGACTAGTCTCCACAACACAGGGAATCCTAGTGTGGCTTTCAGAGATTTGTTAAATATTGTGTTATTATCTTTTCGAAAAATATTTTTTTTTTTTTTTTTTCTAAAAAAGTTACAAGTTTTTTGAGTAGCCCTTGTGATACGGATCATTAGCATTTCGATGCAAAAAAAAAATCGAGTTCTCAAAAAGAAAAAAAAACTGAGATACTGCTCTACGGCTATACAACAGGTCTCACTTTATCTGTGGGTGACGTCAAAGGCGACTTGAGATATTGATAGGATAAGCTCCCTTTGAGGCAGCTAATACAATCAGACATAACATATATAGGCTCTATTCTACAAACGTCTGTATTTGTGTTTCATCAGTTACTACTTACAGTTGCCAAAACAGATCTTGAGCGCTCGGCGTCAGAGTGGGGATCGCTTTGCGCATTCCAAACATTGGCGAGCCAATCGTTTTTATTGTTAGATACATGCAGAAAAAATTTTCGCAATCGGACCTGTACTTTCAGAGACCTCCATTCTACAACCAAAAAACATAAAAACAAACTTTACCTCTCTGTAATATTAGTGTATATATCTCCGCTCTTTCCTGCAATATTATAATACCTTTTTTACACCTATACTTTTAATTTACGAATCTGCATAATTTCTTTTGTAGTCTTCATCAGCTAAGAAATTAAGGCGTATAGTTCCTTGAACCATCTGGCCGAAATTATGTGAACGCAACTCTCGCACTCGCCTAGGCGGCAGTACGCAAATCTGTGCATTTATTTGCGGCCAGCAGCGCCCGGAAAGCGCTTTAAATCAATTTCCTCTGCGAGATATTGATTGATTTACATATGCAATGCTTTGAAGAATATTTAACCACCAATTTTTATGTGTAAAAATGTTTCTAAAGGTCCAAGCCGTTTCGAAGGAGTAGGGAAAAGTTGCGAAAAGTTGCGAAATTGCTAAATATTTTTTTGACAAAAGTATTAATTGCACGAAAAAATCAAATGTTTATATTATTGTTCATGAATCTATTATAAACATATATTTTTTTCAAACCAATTGACCTAGCCGTTACGGAGGAGTAGGCCTCAGAAAATCACTGTTTTATGGCACTTTTCGGGCGCTTGGCTCTTAATACAAAATCCTTTCGTTTTATCAAAAGAAACTTCGAAATCTTTGCCGAGATTTTAATTAAAAATTTCTAACATTATTAAAAACCAGTTTGTTTGACACTTTTTCGTGACAAGGTAGGGACCTATTGAAGTTTATTTTTATACTGGGTTAATTTTGTATATAAATTGGAACGTAGGTTTTGAAGATCAAAAGCTGAGAGACAAATCTATATTGATGCCTAGAGCAAATGCGAAAGAAATATGATTCTATGATATAAAGAAAAAGCTACTAAGTGTAATGTTATTATTTATACAACATGTAATAATAAATGCACATCCTGTAAGTAGTATGTTCAGATTCGACTACTGAAAATAAGTTTTTTTTTTAAACATTTTTTTATTTATTGATTTTTGTAAGTAATATTTTTTTTTAATTTCGTATTTGACATTTCGTTTTTAAATTACGTTTTACAATTTGAAAATTTTAAGTTTCATATGAATTTGCTTTTGAAGCTTGTGTTACATTTTGTAAATTATCTTTTACTTTTTTTAATTATTGATAGGTGCGCGTTTGATCACCAGCTTACCTGCTATAAATAAAAAATAAAAATAAAATGTGTGTGTGTGTAGTAAATGTGGAAACTATGTGGATTTCTTTTTTTTTTTCAATAATTTGATCCATGTCTGACAGTTGGATATGGTTAAGTAAAGGTCCTTTTTTGGTATGGTTCGTACAGTCGTTGAGTTGAGCTCCTTTGTAGTCCTGAGTTTTATTTAAATGATACTTCTCAGAAAAGTCAGCTAGGAAACACCGGACTTATTTAGTTTAACGTTTTTCATAGTTTTGTTGCTGCAAGCAGGTGTAAACCAAGCCAGAGGCGTAGCGCGGACTTATTTAGACTTGGACGAAGGCACATTAGCGAGGCCTTTTTCTTTCATAAATTTGAAAACGAAGACGGCGACTGTCGCAACCCAGTGTTTGACCACATCGTCGCTTACCATTAAATGAAATAGGGATCAAACGCGAGCCTATCAATCATAAAAAAATCCCTAGTTCTCAAATAGCCCTCGTTAGTGCGAGGCCCCTTTTGGCGCAAGGCAAGGCTCCACTGCGCCCACGCTACTGCACCAAGTGTACAATGACGAATACGCGTCTTTGAAGCTATGCGGCCATGAACAGTAAACCTTACCCAAACAACCGTTACAAAGTCGAACATGGCTCATCTCAAAAACAGAAAAACAAAATTATTAGCTCGCCTAAAGTTTGCACTTCCAAAGTGGGCCAGCTTGCTAAGGGTTCACTGCCGCTCCGGACGTCATTATGTCACTTGGACCCACACTTGTTGGGTCCAAACTAGCGACCCCTAACGTACTTGTAGTTTGAAACTCACATTTAGAGATGTTTATTATTTTGGGTCCATGCTTGTCTAGTCCACTCCTTAATAATTTTATCCACAATTATTGTAATATAACTGGGCTAATTTGCGATAAGAACTTATTAAAGAAGGGACGCTACTGTAGTCAGACCGAGTCGCAAGGCAATTCACGGTCGCGCTAGGGCTTGCGGACGGCGAGCAATAGGTAGCTTGCCGTCCGGCCGCCCGATAAGGGCTGCTCTCAATTTTACGGCACATTGTATTCTATTTGCGCCGCAAAGAGACGTCAGTAAAATGGATAGGACCTGATGGAGCAAAACATTTTAATAACATCCCTAATAGCAATTAAATAGTATTTTTTATTCTTTGAATAATTTAAATAATAAAAATCCAACTGATAATGTACACTATTATAATAAAGAGGTAAAGTTTGTTTTTTTTATGTTTTTTTGTTTGTAGGATGTAATAAAGACTATATTTTATGTAGGTACGCGGGCGAAGCCGCGGGCAAAAGCTAGTAAAAAATAACTTTTTTATTCTATAATATTTTTCTTTCTTTCTTTCTAAAACAAAAACGAAGAGTCTATCGTCTATGAATACAAAAGTGACGGACAAACAGATTTTCAATATCTCAATACTTAATCGCCAGATGGAATAGCCAATAAATATATCATGTTTGCCAAAAATTGCCTTTCTATCAGAACCAAGATTGTTTGTCTTCAAGTTTCGGTAATAGTCTCATTTCTTTGTCAAACAACTCCTTATTTATCTGCGTTTAATAGAAAAATGTTTTTCTATTATCTTGTGATTACAAAAAGAAATAGTTTGTATAGGCTATTATATTGATATACGTGAGGCGTACTGAAGTCTAGATCTGGCCACACAATAAAAAAAAAAACAATTATACGTAGAATTCGAAAATGGAAATCTTTGCGAGCGTATTACTTTTTGATTTGCGAGACTGTCATTTGTTTTTTCATTGATTCGAAGATTGTGGGTAAATCTCTCACATTATAATATTTTTGAAAAGGTTTTTTTAAGAGTTGAAATCATCCAATGACTTCTCCCGCTCTGAGTGGAGCGAGAGGGCGTGTCAGACTAATACTGACTAAAACCACACCTCTCTTCAGTTGCCTTTTGCGTTCTAGGACTACGGATTTCATTTTCAGAAATTCCTCGCGGTTGAAAAGGGGTTAACTTTTGCCCAGTTTTTTTTTAGCCTCAAATACTTTAATATGGAATAACGCATATTTTACTCACTGAGGTGAATTTCTGGGAAGGTTAGAAGCTCAGAAAAGCTTAGGGGCTGTATCCACAATAAGTTATGGGACCGTTAAATGTATAATTCGAAACGAGTGCCAAATAGTGTGCACTTAAAAAATGGTATTCCTTCACTTTATTCTTTTGACATCGGAAAGGAGGTTTCTTTTACTCGTTATGGATGTTTGTGGTAATAATGGTAGTATAAAAGATTCTATCTGGCTGGTAATCTCGAGGTAACAAGCGGAACTACTGATGGTAGGGTCTTGGGCTAGATTCCTGGGTCGTTCTTATATTTTTATTGTACAGAATTACAGACAAATAAAAAAATAGAACAGGTGATGTAAAAATACAACTTTGGTCTATTTATATTTTATTTATTTAATTATTTATTAAAACTTCATGCAACACATAGGTACAAAGGCTTAATGCCTTAGGCATTCTCTATGTCTATGACTTCTTACAAAACATAATTCATTCTCTATGGCGGAGCGAGAGGACGTGTCAGACTTTTACTGACTAAAACAACACCTATGTTATATCAGTTGCTTTTTGCGTTTTTAAACTAAAAAAAAAATTCAACTAAGTTGAAATATATTATTTTGCACTTATTTATTATCTATAATATCTACTATAGAGTATATGATGCTGTTTACTGTTTTTAAAATAAAGTTAGTTCTTGTCTGTCACTCGACTCAAGCGTTTAATTTATTATAAAATATAGCCGTAAAGACCATATTTTTACATAAAACCCGCTTTAGTATTCTCTTATGATATAAGCAATAAAAGTCTTGAAAGAAACTCGGTTAAGAGCGCCCAACCCTTATCCCTTCCTTCCCTCCTCCCTTCCCTCCTACGTGAATATAATTTTTTTTTTTTTAATTTGGAAAAAATAATTTCTTGTGGTTATTGTCTAGGTTTCTTTATAAATCAAAACATAAATTTGTGAAAAATTAATACAATAAAGACATTTTTTTTATAAATTTAAAAGTAAAGAAAATATTTGTAAATGGATATTATATTTACAAATATTTTATATACTTTACACCTGTCATTCAAGTTGTGAATGACGAACATCATTTCCAAAACACATTTAAGTTTTAATAAAAAACAGCGCGTATTTTTTAGAACAAGTTTTGTAAAATATTCAACTGAATAATGGAATTTATCGAAAGCCCACAGAGCATTCAGGCGTTATCTCCCTTTTTTGGCAATGTCTCTTTATCAAACATTGCGTTAGATGAAACAAGAAGCCTTTTAGACCATGCTCACTTTGACGATAGAGTGATCGGGAAGGCACCTCTTAATTAGTCTGACCCGAACATTTCAGTTGACTCTAATACCAGAAAAAAAAACATTTAAAGATATTTTATAAAAACTACGATACTTGGCTTAACCCCAAAGTCTATTGTCAGTCCATAGCACCGTCATGTTCGTCATACATTGTCTGTTTTCTATTATGACCCCAGATCGCCCAGCCGTTCTACGCTTCATTAAATTCGGTACATTGACCGTGACCGCCTTTTGTGTATAAGTTACTGTAAACGCTCTAACTACGGTAAATCCTAAGACTTTCCAGTAAAACTTAAGATTTACCGACATGGGTTGGTAAGTGTAAGTATTTATTATAATGGGGCGATTTTTTCGGGCTTTTACCATTCTGACTCGGTACATGCTAGGTTTTACCAACGTGGACTGGTAAATGTTGATTTTAGGAATAAAACAATGATTACTTTGAGAAGCAGCACTCGCCGGCCGCTGCCGCGACACCACTCGCTTCGCTCGCTCGGATGGCGAGGTTAGGTTAAGTTAGAACGGTAACCAATTGCGGGCTACGTCCAAGTTGTTTCGTCCATTCGAGATGTCATCCATCATGTTCCAGAACTGTTTAATGACATGTTTTTTTTTCAACATTTAACGGGCCTTTAATGCAAATCCTAAGATTTACCAAGTGAATGGTGGTAAAAGTTCGAATCACAAACTTTTATGGACATTTACCATTAGTTATTGGTAAATCTTAGGTTTTACTGGAAATTCTTAAGATTTACTGTAGTTCTAGCTTTTACAGTAACATATACATCATAAATAAGATTGTATCTTCATAGGTTACGGATAAGGTGGAATATTTTGGTTAACGAGATTTTGATTATTAATACCTAAATGATTTTCGGACCACTACCGGCTTTGCTTGGGAAACATACATAATACATGGCTTATATGTATACATAATATAGTGTTTACCTTTTGAATTTCTCTTAAAGCGATCTGCGCATGATCTCTTCGGTCGTGTGGGATTGGAGATTGCCGTCCCATCGGACTTTGACGGTAAAGGACCTGGCTATGCTCTGTGGAGATTGTCCAACGTGATCGAAATTCGGTTGAAAGGATTAACATTACAGCGATGGCGATAGATTTCCCCTGGCCCCTGCCAAATTCTCCCAAGTATTTTTTTGGCCAGCCACTTCATTTTAAGGAGGTTTACCCTCAAAAAAAATCATCCTAATAATTCTCTAGGAGAAGGAATGGCCCGTAATATAACATGCAGGCCCAGCGGGTTGGTGGATGTCACATGTCTTCGAATCTTTGGTTCTAGGACCTACCGGTTTCCTCACGATGTTTTCCTTCTCCGTTTTGACAGCAGTGGTGTTGAAATAAATTACACAAAGTAATACGCCTGGCTTGATTTGAACCCGCGACCTACGACTCGTAAGTCGGGCCCGTTACCACTTAGCCACCACTGCTTTCTTCTTGTAAAAGCAAAGTGATGTTTTTATTCTACTAGCTATGTTTACATTCAGATAAAGTATAGTACATTTTGATACAAGTGGGGAAAGTTTGTCATTGCAACCGAGGCGAAATTCACACGAGCCTTACAGGCGAGGGTGTTATGGAGCCGAGTGCTGCAGTGACAAATCTCCACGTGTATCAAACGACGTTTTTCAATACACTTACGAAGAAATACTTGAAAATTACGACACATTTTTGTTAATTATGTAGTAAAGAAAATTTTCCAAATTTGCCATACATTTTAGTTTATCACAATATCTGACGGTGCCGGCAACATCTAAAGAATTCTTTTCAAATCTTAAATTCAACATTTTTTTTATAAATAAAAAATAATATTCAAACGACTTTTTTCCCGCGCTTTACCTTTGCAGGTTGAAGATTAAAAATAGAAATTCAAATATTTTTGAATTTAGAACATTTTTTGTTAATAACAAATTATTGTGTAAATAATCTTTTTTATTCATGATATTCTGTTTATAAAACACAATTTTGATTTTCATTATTATATTTGCTTTAAAAAAATTATATCACGGTTGACCGTGACGAAATAGGAATGAAAAAAGCCCTTGTTATGATAAATTTAAAAAAAAAAAAACAAGGATGATAAACATGACATATCGAACCTATTCGTAGTGCGATAAGAGCCTGTTTTCGAGCAAGTGTATTGAAAAATAATATATCATATAATTACAAAATCTGTAATATTTAACAACTGAACCTATAATTTTATTTGATTAGTTAATACAATAAACGATTGATTTAATTTAAACAATAACTAATTTTAACAAATATGATTATTTAGTATATATTATATACTAAATAAAAAATCGATAGATGTATTTCATTGCCCTTCGGAGATTACTATCCACACAAATTCACAAAGTTTGCTTTCATTCTCTCTTTGTATACTAGCTTTCGACCTCGGCTTTGCCTGTTCCATAAAATATAGCCTATTCAATCAGGAATAAAGCAGCTTTCTATCGGTGAAAATGTTTTAGTAATTGGACCAGTACTTCCAGAGATTGCGTCCCGCGTCTTACTTTACCTCTTTATTTTAATAGTGTAGATAATAAGTAATACTAGCTGCTGTCAGCAGTTTACAAGCGAGATAGTAGGAAATTATTCCAAAGAAATATAATCCCGGGATGAAAAATGAAAAATAGCCTATGTGCTATTCCAAGAAATGCTCTACTCGTGTGCCAAATTTTATTCAAAGATCAACTTTTCGCGCTTGAAGAAGTAACAAACAAACTTACCTTCTCATAAACTTTCGTCATTATAATATTCATGTGGTTATATAAAATTTATATAAGCATGATTTATTTAAATATACGTTAAAAGTAAATATATGCGCAATTATAATGTTTTCAGTACCCTAAATTACTCGCACACTCGCGGAAACAGTAAATGGCATATTAAAAAGTTGTAATTTATACTACTCCTTCGACATTGACCCATAAGTATAAATAGAGTAGTAGAAGGCAACTGTATAATTCAAAAGTATTGGATATTTACATGTGAATTGCGTTTTAAAATTAGTTACTCATTGTTTTCTTTGGTTTTTGTTATTACTGTAATATCGCCATATTAATAATAGATGTAGTTAATTTGAAAACATCCAAGTTCAAAATATACTGTTTCACTCAACTACCAATGAAAATAATTCATTTTGAAGCAAAAAAACCCATCTTGGAGGAGGAAGGGGGGTACATTTCTAAGAATTTGTTATATTTTCTCTAACACGTAACTGTGTTTAGACCCTAATAAATAAAATAAAATTAAATGATTAGTTATAAATTCTAATATCCTGAAAATAATTGTAACACTCACAAAAATCAACTAAGATATTATTTAGTATTCAAAAATAGATACAACAATTATAATAGAACATATATTAAAAAAAAACTAGGCGAAGCGATGTTGCAAAAAAACCGGCTAAATGAATCGGATTCAGATGTGATTTGTCATAATTCACCGTTTCATTTTTAATACTAAACAGGGGATAATTTTAAATTTATTATAAATGATAAATGATATTTATTTTGCAAACAGGTTTAAAAAACACTTTTACACGTCAATTTTTTTTCGTCACTTTATGCTAGATGAGGCCGATGTTTCCTATCTGACTACCCTGAGAAGAAACACCGAAACAAACTCAGGGGTATTATTTGTTGTTGTAATAAAAACACACTGCGAATCACAGCAGGCTGTCTAACTATAACAGTTCATAAGATTCAGCCCGCTGACAGATTGTCGGACATCGGAGGCATGGGTCAAGCGCTCCATAGCTTATTTCTTCTCATACGCAAATAGAACCTTTAGGGAATTATTCATAATTAAGCTTCCCTTTGAGATATAAAGGTATTTATTTAACACATATAAATGGAGACTTGATATCCTTATGTTTGTCTTTAATTACAAGTTTGGCTTACCCGAATGTTTGCTAGAACCATTATTTGTCCAAGATTGGATCAAATATTTGGAGCTATTATTCCCTCAGTGTCATGCAGTGTTTACACCTAAGGCAAGATTAATAGAACGCTCTCTGACTTTGCTTTGTTAGGTAAAGTTACCTAGCGTTTAAAGTTAGGATAATATTAGTAAGAAAGAAGGAAAGTTTACTTGTGACTCGCATAAGATAATGATCAAAATAATATATACTAGCTTTTGCCCACAGCTTCGCCGCGTACATACAATATAGCCATGTCACTCAGGAATAATGCAGCATTATATCGGTGAAAAAAAATTCGCAATCGGAACAGTACTTCCAGAGATTACCTACCTCTTAAAAACAAAACAAAAAAAAAAAAAACTTTACCCCTTTATAATATTAGTGTAGATAAGTATATTTAGATATATATAGGGTGACTGGTAATTAGTGTACGATACTTCAACAGTGATTGTGCTCATGATAACCAACAACTTTTACTAAGGGAACAAACCTGAAATATAACGAAAAAATAATCAGCTGTTCAGTACATTTATGTTTGCCTAATGTACTGAACAGCTGATATTTTTTCGTTATTTCGGATTTGCTCTCATAATAAAAATTGTTTGTTATCATGAGCACAATCACGTGTTTAAGTATCGTACACTAAGTACCAGTCACCATATATAACCGTAAATACTAACATAAATAAATTAACAAACAAAAATGTAATCAATTTCATTTTCAAACAGTTTACTATTGACACCGTGTTTCAAAAAAAGGCCATTATAAAAAAATCAATAATTTTGAAACACAACAGTCAAATCTACTATTTTCGTCTTAAAATTATGGCGACATCTAAGGGCCTGTCCCCATCACCACGACGCGGCGCCGCCTCCGTACAACGGATCGGCGACGCTGTCACCGTGGAACGACACAGCGTCGTGCCTTTGCACGGTGGACGGTTGGGTGGGAATGAGAATTTATTTGAATATTTTTGATTGACTGGAAGTTCCTCCACTAACAAAACAAAGAAGTTATATATTTTCCACCATTTTGTTTTACACATGCGCGTACACCAACCGCGATATATCGCGCGCGGCGAACCGTTCGCGGCACCGTGCAACGGCAAGGCGCCGTTGTATGGTGGCGGCGCCGTGCCGTGGTAATGGAGACAACAACGACGGTACCAACGTGGTAATGGATTAAAACATAATATAATTAGGCAGGTAAGCTCCGGCCGCCTCCGCGCTAACCAAAAAAAAAAACATAAAAGGAAAAACATTTTACCTACCCACGATATCATCACGGCCTAATAACATTACTGAAGGGCATAGACAAAGTAAAAAGGGATTCGTTGCCCCTGTCATTAATTAGAAGCTTTATAAGACCCCACTTTGTCCCTACTGACGGCGCTGAATTCGGATGTCGTGTCAATTTCCCTAATGATATGAGGTGTCAAATCGTTTTGAGGGGCGAATTAATCACTTTTTTGATTTGATTGCTTGCTTATTTCCTGATGGTTTAGAGATTGTGGAAATTGGCTGTTGAGAGAATTTGTTTGCGTAATGAATTTGTTGATAGATAGATTTGGAGAACGTCAAAAATAGCTTTGTTGAGAACATTAGTGGCCGTGGAGTTGTATGTCGCGGGTTTCCATCCTGGCGCATTACCACCACTGCTGTCAAAACGGTGAAGGAAAACATCGTGAGGAAACCGGCATGTCCTAGAACCAATAAAAATCGAAAACATGGGACGTCCCCCAAACCGCACTGGGCCAGCGTGGTGGATTACGGTCCATTCTCTCTCCTAGAGAGGAGGCCTGAGTCCCAGCAGTGGGAACGTTATAAGGCCGATTATGCCATGCTATGTTAAAAATAGCAGAATGACAGACAATTTTTACGTTGTCAGATTAAAGATTTTTTTTGTTATAAGTTAAAATTCTGTCTAAGTGCTCGTCTACGTCATAAAAGAAAACCATGAGTAGTTTCGGCTGTGCGAAGTACCTGTAAACATGAAAAAAGAGAAACTGACTAACTGACACATCAACGTCAATTAGTCAGTTTCTATATAGTCATGTTTACAGGTACTTTTTTTATTGTAGGCATCGTCAAACAGTTATATCATTCATGTTTTAAAGTAAAGGACGTTGCCAATTTTTGTATGAGAGTTGGACCAAGTGTTGGCCACAATGCTCACATAGTGCGTTTCATTTCTCAGGCCAACACCAATCAGTAAACTGAAGCGCTCTAAAATCTGTCCTAGGAGTCAAGAGAAAAATAATACTTGTGAATTATTTATTTTCGAAAAGTGTCTTAATAATTGCTTTTAGCGTAATGGATTACTAACTACACCGCTAAATTTTAATCGTTTTAATCCCGCGGAGGGTGGATCCGGTACATGAAACACTATTGATTTGTAAAGATAAAATTAAAAAATAAAGTACCTCTTTTTCAAAACTCGTATTAATTTTCGCATGTACGAAATTAGTATCTTTAAGAAAACGTCAGCTGAGCGAGTTCAATGACCTGTAGTTAATAGTCGGCGTTGCGTACAAAGTACCTACAGGTCATTGAACTCGCTCACCTGACTTTTTAGATCTTTTTTTCTATTTTTGTGTGAAAATCTTAATGCGGTTCACAGAATACATCTACTTTATAAAATTTCAACAGTATAGCTCTTATAATTTCGGAAAAAAGTGGCTGTGACATATGGACGGACAGACAGACAGACAGACAGACATGACGAATCTATAAGGGTTCCGTTTTTTGCCATTTGGCTACGGAACCCTAAAAAGCATTTCTTCGATCAGTGTTGTAGAGATTAAAATGTCTAGCTTTCCCGGACGCAAATTTTCAAAAGCATTATACATACATATTCTACAGTACTAGATTTTGACCATCTATTTTATTGGAAATTATCAAAACAAAAAGCTATAATAATTATAATAAAATAATATATTTCACAACTGATAAACATACTTATATATTCTCATTCTAAATACATACATATTATAGATAAAATTACACCCAGACACAGAACAAATAATCATGTTCATCACAAAAACATTTGTCCTGGTGGGAATCGAACCCACGACCTACGGCATAGCAGTCAGGGCCACTAACCACTAGACCAACAGGCCAGTCGAAAAAAAAAGCTAGTCCACTTGAATCAATTTTTTTACTGAGATAGATGAGGCATTGTCAAGTAATATACAGAAACCAAAGCTCTAATAGAGTCTGACTCGTGACTTAAATAGTATTAAGCAAGGTAAGCTAATAGTATAAGGTAAGGTAATAGTAGTTGCCTTTGTAAATTTTCTTCCCGGACGGACATGTGTCAGCCGTTAACAAAGCTGAAGCCAAACTAGCGTTCGGCCGGACAGATGCTGATCTATAGATACCTACTTACATACATGTAAATTATGGAATAGCTTCGTGTGTATCAACTGACAAAATCTACCTAAGTAATTGAAAATGGAATCAATATATTGAGCCTTTTCAGGAAGAATATCGTAAGCGACATAGTTTGAAGAATATGCAAACGTGGCAGTGTGCAGGGCACATTACTTGCAGAACAGATGGCCGTTGGAGCTGATGGATTTTAGAATGGTGACTGTGTAACGGAAGACGCAGCGTGACGGATGATCTAGTGAGAGATGCGAGATGCGAGATGCACAGGACCGTCTGTTGTGACGACACTTGGGGTTCGCGGGTTTTTTTTATGGTGGGAAAAATCATCCAATGACAGCCCCCGCTCTTGGGCGGAGCGGGAGATAGTGTCAGACTCTTGCTGACTAAAAGCCAAATCACTTAAAAAAAAAACGCTTGAATCCTGCGGCGTTGTGCTAAACCAAACCCTTTTAAATTTTTGTTTCGAGTGCAAGCAAAAATGAACTTAGCGGTGCGGTGGTCAGGCGGAAATGTTTTTGATGGTACATAGACCTCCTAAAGTGGAGTTTTTCGTTTGAAATGACGCATGCGCCGTCCGTCGTCACTACAGAACTTTTTGGCCCCAACGACCATCTGTTCTGCGAGCCTCTACCCTGCCCAATGCCACTTAAGTTTGGCGATTCTTCGATTTATTCCAGTTAGTGAGATAATCCTGACCACCCTTAAGTAATAGTAAGACGAAGGTTCATTAATTCTTAAGTGCGAGCGTAAATGTGAATGACGTATAATGGAATTCTGTTAGCTGTTATAGTACTGAAAGCCTCTCATTGGTTAGTGTATCGCATCATTAAGATTGCTCTGTATTTTGAGTACTGGTAGCCATACAATGCATATGTTACCGGTAATCTATATAATCCGATATTCTATACTATACCTAGGCAATGTATAGAATATATAAAACTTGTAGGTCTATGTAGATACGCATTGGGTGTAACAAGCGGAGCGATCGGAGCGGAGCTCCTGCCTTAGCCTTCGTGGTTATTTTTTTTATAACCACCCGGAAATAGAAGCCTTAATTTGAACCCCGTAGACAGACTTTTACTGACTAGGCTTCCGCTCTAGAGTGGAGTGGGAATTCCACTCTAGAGCGAAAGATGTCATGGAATGATTTCCTTGTAAATAAAAAAGACCGCGATACCCAGACCGTGGCCATGTTCTCGCTAGATGACGCTGTACTCAATTTTTTTTTAGCTTCTTTTGTTTTTAGTGTATTATTAAGTCAAGGAAATCGTGTTTACATTTCGCTTCAATACGACATTTACATTACAGGGGTCAAAAAGTAATGTAAATATCGAATTGAGGCGTGAATTTTAAAAAATTCTCTTTTATTTTAAAGAAAAAGCTATCTGCAATTGTATCAATATGTACTATTTCTTTAGAAATTGTGCACTTGTATCAATATGTACTATTTGCAGAAAGTTTGTCATTTTGACCGAGGTGGAATTCACTAGAGCATTAGGCAAGTGTATCATGGTTTTAAGGGCTTCAGTGACTTTGCACTTTTCACTCACTCAAAATTAACCCTCGCCCCAGTAGGCTTCGACCCAGCTGGGCCACTGCTGTTGCTGACAGCCCCATGAGGCGCGCGGGAACCGTGCGCGCCGTTGACGACTTGGGCTTGGTTCGGACAGTTACCGCGCGGTCAGACAGCGAACTACCCATTGCTCACCACGGGACGACTCGTGGTGGTTGAAGCGCGCCTCGTGGGTTCGACGCGCGGTCAGCCAGATACGATAAATGTAATAAAATTGTGGCGAGTGCGACCACGCGCACTTTTCTGCACTATTGCGGAAAACAGTCAATTGCCTGCCTAAATGCAGTGGGAAAAGAGCGGGTTTTTGGAGTAAGTGTATTTGAAAAATAAATATTATTATCATCGTCCAAGGGCTTTAAATTGTTTAACATTTTACTCTTTTTTTCAGAACTTATTTTGTCTGTTATTGCCATTTTAGTGTTTCACACGTTTTTTGCATTTAGCCAGTGTACAGGTTAGTAAGCATTTGTTTTTACGATCACTTTGAACTAATTCGAGTTCGATTAAAATGCGGATGTAATTTTTTTTCTTACTTTAAGTTACTTTGACCATTAGAATGAGGATATGACATTCTAATATTTTTGTAGTAAATGTATCGCGTCAGTTTTCTCGGCAAGCTTATCTGAGGTAATCAATAGAATTCTCAGCTCCATTTTACGGAAATCGTGCCTGTTTCGTTGACTCCACATATTTTTCAATTGTACAGATACTTGAGATAAATAAAGTATGTGTTATTTTTGTTATTTTAATTTTAGAATTCGAATGGAATATTTAAAAAAACGTTACTTACGTTTTTTAATGTATACTAAATTAAAGAAACCTTAAGAACTAACTAAAAGTAAGTAATCTAAAATATAGCGTCGAAAAACGCTTCCGCATCGCCGTCGATTGGTAATGTGCCCAAAAGGCTGGCGGCATTGCCACTATATGGCAATGCTTATCCTCTGCCCAAAGTAAAAGCCAACCAATTTCAAAATAGTCTTATTTTCTTGTTTTATACACTGTTGTTTATATTACATTTCGTAGATCTACTGGAAGAAAGTCTTTAAGTAAGCAATACCTTTGTAGGTACCATCTTTTTCTGCTACAATTTAATTATATTAGCTCTTTATCGTTAAACATTATACTAAAACAGTTACGTGATCTTGATTACCTGCCAACATATAAAGTACCTACAACTCTAAATGTTTATGGCATCAGAACCTGGGAACATAATTATATTACCCGATAATTTAAATAAAATTCCAAAACCTGTGCAATCAAATATTGTCACTATTACTTATAAAAAATGTAAACTTACTTTGAAAAAGCTTTATGTTACTGGTAACATCACATCTCAAAAATTATAGCATTAAGTTAAATTATATAAATAATGTAACATGCTGCGAGCGAGCTGGCTATCTCCACTTTGTCACATAAAAAAAAATGTAAGTAATGAAAAATAAAGCAAAAAAAAATATTATCTGTTTTCGGCAATCTGTATAATTAAGGTATTCTACAGAATACTTAGGCCATTTCATAGAATACCTGTACTCTAATAAATAAAAAAGTTTAAATTACACCAATTTTAGAAAACAATTTTCAGTACGAATAATTTTGCGAATAATTAAAATAGCCACTCAACATCACTCAAAGAAATTCATACAAAAAAAAAACTCATTGACTCAAGTTCTCGCCTAATAAGGCTATAGAATACAAGATGTCCTCCAGACCCATTCACTTTCGTTCGTGATCTTTACAATTGAAATCTTTTGTCATAAGACCGTTATTAGTATTAGGATTCTTTCTGGCATTTATCATCCCAGCTTTAGCCAGTGGCGTAGTCAGGCGTGGGCAAAGTGGCCCCTTGCTTACGGCCTCGCACGCAAAGGGGCCTCGCGCTAGTTAATTGATATGCACGCGTTTAACCACAATTTCACTTGATCTTAAAAACTTGATTTGAAATCTTTTGTCATAAGCAGTATTACGATTCTTTCTGGCGTTTATAATCCCAACTTTAGCTAGTAGCGTAGTCAGGCGTAGACAAGGGGTCTCCTTGCGCACGGCCTCGCACGCAAGGGACCTCATCATCATAATCATTTCATCCGAAAGACGTCCACTGCTAAGCGTGGCCACAACGACCGGTCTTGTGCGTCTCGCATCCATCGGATTCCAGACCAATACCAGATTTGCCAGATTGACCAGGTCATAATTGGTCCATCTTGTGGGAGGCCTTCCAACTTTGCGTCTTCCAGTACGCAATAAGGGGGGCCAAACGAGGCTCACCCAAGTATTTTTTTTTAAATTGCTTTAAACTAGTGCTTGACTACAATCCCACTTGATAGTAAGCAGAGATGCAATTTCTGATAGTGAGGCGCACTTGTTTATTAAGAGCCCATTCACTTTAGCCTTGAAGACACCCAAATTATAATCGGACCGCACCGCACACAACCGCAACGCAACCGCAGCAGGCAAATTGTTTCAGTCCTTCGACGTACGTGGTATAAAAATGACGAGGCGAAACGCTTAGTCCGGACCGTAGAGTAGAGGCTTTAACAACGTAAGGGTGGATATTCGCCGTACGTCGGCTCCAAAATGCATCCTGTAAAACACAGAAAGGCTGGCTACCCTACGCCTGTGCTCAAGGCTTTGACTTAACCGAATCTGGATTACCAATTACCCTTAACCCACGTCGAAATTAGTCAACAGCACGCCCCTGGCTATTATTTACAACAGCAGAAAACACTTCGCACCAAAAATAAACTGAAAAGAAGGCAAGGAATGAAAGGAATTTATGGCTTTATATAGTCATCTTTGATGGCAACGATGTTATAAAAACTCTAGAATACAATACCAGGGAAATATGAACGGGGAGGAACCGTCATAAACTGCTGGGCGTGCGTGAAATGCTACGAGCAGCTGTAAAACAGTCTCATTGACGGTTACAACTTCATGTAGATATATATAGAAATGGAAGCTTGCTTTTCATTTGACCTTTTTATTTTCCACTGCGATCTTTCAAGAGATGGTGCGAAAAAACTTAAGAGGCTACTTTTCCACTCGCCTATGGTTTAAAAGCGTGTTACTTCATCTAACGCAACCTATCGCGACGTTTGACGAAAAGGCATAGCGAAAAAAGAGAGATAACGCCGGAAAACTCTGTTAGCTAACGGTAATTCTGTGATTTACTCGAATATTTTACAAAACTTGTTCTAAGAAATACTTGTTTTTTTTAACCCTTAAAAGTTTTTGGAAAGAAATTGTCTTCATTTAGAATGTTAATAAAATTTGCAAGGCTTCTATTGTTATACTTTTTTTGCTTTTTTAATTTTTAAGTAGATTTTAGTAGAGTGTCAAAGTTCATGTAAAATAGCAAATTTTCAGGGGTCTTTACAGGATTCGTTTTACACAAGTTTATAAATTGTTTTAATTGAAGCCTTGATAATATCCACAAGATTGTTTCCAAAATATCTAATGAAAAATGACTAATAACGTCATCATGTAAGAGCGGTTCTATGAAAAACAGTGTAAATGTATGTCGAGTTGCAGCCCCTTAAACATAACTTATGCAAATCAGACACCAACCGAAACAAGCTGAGCTAAATTTTTGGGACTCAGACACTCACTTAAATATTGGAAATGTCATGTAGAAACTGTATGTAAAAAACTAAACTTAGTCATACACAAAAGACAAAAGTTCACGGGACTTTTGTCTTTATAATATTACATTCAATGTTATATTTACAAAAAATAACAGTAACAGTGGAACGGGTAAAATAAAAGAAGACATGAAATTACAAAAAGAAAAGAAAATTTTTGTCAAATAAACAAGCAACGTCAACCAACTTCAGCAAGAAACATTTAAGAGCACCCAACCCGTGACGAAATTTTCCCATAAAACTGCTCTTACGTGATGTACCCATATATTTAAGTTTCTGTGAAATGTTTACTATTTTGATGTGCAATAAAGTTTATTCTATGACGTCCCTACACATCTTCATTAGATATTTTGGAAGCAAATATCTTGTGGTTATTTCCTAAGTTTTTTTATTGAAATGAAATCATCAATTTTTGTAAAACTAACTCTAAAAATCTGTTATTTTGCGCAAATATGTAAATTTGGACCCTTAATAATGTACTCATAAATTTTAAAATAATAAAAAATATGTATTTAGAATTTAGAAGAAAAAAAAAAAATAACCGACTTACTAAAAAAACACTAAAACCATCAAAATAACTTTAATTTCGGAAGTCGGTGTTTCTATAATAGCTTTGCCTCTTCGTTATTTAACACCGACTTCCGAAATTAAAGTTATTTTGATGGTTTTAGTGTTTTTTTAGTAAGTCGGTTATTTTTTTTTTTTTTGTAAAAAGTTTTTTTATTTCACACTTTTTAATTGCAATACACTTACAGCCAGAGTACTTTTTTCTCATGACAATTCCAACTAACTCAAACCCTGCTAGGAAACATTGTTATATTATGAAGTTTCCGTGTCTACCTTCCGGCTCCATTATCATCATCAGATCAGTTCGATAGTACCTGATAGCCAAAGTGCATCTCATGACAATTCTAATAAGCTCAAACATGGCTAAGATACATTGATTAATTACGGAATTTCGGTGCCTATCTTCCGGCTCCATCATCATCATCATCAGGTCACATCGATGATACCATTTTCAACGTACCTATTCAGAACTATTTATTTATTTGTAACTATCTTCATTGAGAGATCTGTGTGACTATGAACTTCCGTTGGCCATTTCTGGTCTTCTTTACCAGTTCGACTTCATCAAATGTCATGTTTTGACTATAAATGCTTAAGTCTTTGATGAAAATAACAAAAGAACTATATGGTTGCCTATAATATTTGAAGATTTCCCTCGATTTCGCCAAGATTCCATCATCAGATCCCGACTTGGTGATTATGGGACCATTTGGGAAGTATACCCTTTCCAACAAAAAAGAATTTTTTAAATCGGCTGGCAAGTGACGAAGTTATGCGCGAACATACATAAAAAAATAAAATAAAAAATATACAAACATCCGAATTGAGAACCTCCTCCTTTTTTAGAAGTCGGTTAAAAAACCTCTCGAAACAAGTTTTGAAAAATATTTAAGTGAATGACGATAGGTATCGAATGTCAACCGAGCGTTAAGACGTTCTCTGTTTTTTCGTGTTGCCTCTTTATCAACCACTGCGTAGGTTGAAACGACAAGCTTTTAAACCATGCTCACGTTGACGACGTATATACCAAGTAGGGCCCTCTTAAAACATAGTATTCATTAATATTAGAAACAACTGACTAATGTAGGTTGACATTTAAAAGACAGGCTCGAAATTAACTAGCCTTACCAAGACACGTAAGATATTAGAAAAGGGTGTCGGAATCAAGGCAAACGTGATGTCTAGACTTCAGACAAAATCAGTGTACGAGTACTTATTATATAACACTATCGTGTACCTATCTACCTCGTGGAGATCGAAGGTTGGTTTTAATATTTTTAGGGTTCCGTACCCAAAGGGTGAAAACCGGACTCTATTACTAAGACTTCGCTGTCTGTCCGTCTGTCACCAGGCTGTATCTCAAGAACCGCGATAGCTAGACAGTTGAAATTTTCACAAATTATGTATTTGTGTTGCCGCTAAAATAACAAATACGAGAGCACTTTGTCACACACTTGCAAACGCCAACTAAACAATATCTCAAAATAAATTCAAAATAACAAAATATGCCGTAATAGTTGTTACAGTATAAGTTATAAAGAAAAATAATTCTATTAAACACCGGCTACTAATTATTATAATATTCTATTGCAAATTTATAAGTATAATAACAGAAATAAAAGGGGTAGGTGTAATCCTCGTACTATTGTATTAGTATATTTCCATACAACAACAGCAAACGCGAATTTTGCCGAATTTTCCTAAGGAAGGTACGGAACCCTTTGTGCGCGAGTCCAACTCGCACTTGGCCAGTTTTTTTTTTGTGTGAGCAATCATCCCTTGCCGCTCTTGAATAGAGTGAGGAGACGTGTCAGACTTTTACTGAATAAAATCACTTATGAGCTTCAGTTGCCGTTTGCATTTTAGGGCACCTTTTAGATATTTTCCTTGGTCCTATCGGCCCTACTAAGCCCCTACAGTACGCTACGCTGCTACAGGCTTGTTGTTTTCATACATTTTATATGGGTTCGCAGTACACGGTTGACGCCGGTGGCCACCACATGCTATAAATCGCCGCTGTTTGCTTCTTTTGGCCAGCTCCGACCACTAAACGCCGGTACAAAACGCCGGCACGCACGCCATTCGCGCATTTAAACCTTCTTCGACAGAGTCCACCCCAGAGAGAGTGTTTATGTATAGTGTGCTGTATATGTCTGTTTAATATATTTTTAGTCTTAGGTTAAATTCAATTTATGTTTTTATTTTTTTTTTCTTTAGTTGTACATTTTCAAGGTTCCTCAAGTGCAATATTTCATTTTCATTCACATGGTTTGCTGTAAGTAAACCCAGTTGTGGGTTAGCCTATGTACCTACATCAAACGTCCTCTTTTGTTATTTGTAAAAAAATGTATGTGTACAATAAAGAATAAAGAGAGAGAGAGAGAAAAGGTAGCACCCATGGTCACAAGTGGCTGTTACGCACTTCAGCTTCCTTTGTGGCCGTTTCTAGCTTCTCGTGTCGGCATTTGCGGTTGTGGCAAGTGGCCCGTGTCTGGCAACCCTTAGGAAAAAAAAAATCGTTTCGAAAAGGGGTCAATAACTGGTAATGCCTTTTTAGTTCGTTTTTGTTTTTATAAATCAGAGTCATTATTTCGGAAGAATAAAAAAGCGACCTTGCTGTATCAAAAAACGCAAAATATTCACTTGACCATGACCTTAATATTAACAAACCTAAAGCCGGTTTTATATTAAGAATACCACAAATAGTTAGCGTAGTAACAGCAGAGTATTCAGCTGCAATATTAAAATGTGCATAATAAACGCTAGGTATAATAATATGTGACGTTTTCCTTATCTTGCATGTAAGCGTAAACAGTGAAAAACCAAATTTGTTAAAGCGTATGGTTGGCCGATTTTTTATGCTATTTACACAAAATAATTATATAGGTTCAAAAGTAAATCTACATACACACCGCTCACAGACACGATGCACATAGACACCGCTCACAGACACGATGTCTCGGTCGCGTCTAGGATCACTCGTCGAACAATTCCGGCTCGAACGCTCATTAGTGTGCGTCCACCGAGCGTAGGTATAAAGAATGAAGTACATATTATGAGCTTGTCTTTCGTACCTATCTATTTTGTGCTATAAATGACTTCTATTTTAAATAAAAGGCGTACGATAGCCAGCCTTTCCGTATTTTATAGGATAGATTTTGGAGAATGTACGAGAAGTACATGATTTAGGTACACGATTTGATTCCGCCATTGCGTGTCTACTATCAGATAACCTAACTGGTGATGGTCCAACCCTTACATTGTTGACACCTCTACGGTCCGGACTAAGCCATTAGCCTCGTCGTTAATACTGCAAACATCGAAGGAATAGAACAATTTGCCTGCTGCGGTCTTCCTGTCCAATTATCATTTAAATGTCTTCAAGGCTAGAGTGAATAGGTTTTATTAAACTAGTGCGCTTCAGCATCAACGATTGCATCACTGTTTACCATCAGGTGGGATCGCAGACAAGCACTAGCTTATATAATTAAAAATGTCTTTATATTCTTATCCGCTATGCTCAATTGATACGCTAATCAGTAACACGCTAACCAGCTGACAGGGTTGCGGATGAGTTTTTAAACGCCATCATTAATTTAGAGAGAGCCATTTGAGATGAGTGAATGCGGTGCCAGTGCCCCTGTTCAGAACATGAGCCTCACGTTGTGGACCCCAAGTATACACTTGCCTTTTAGAGGACTTAAGGAGTGCCACCGATGCAGTAGTTATCGGTAGCCACAATTGGACCCAAACAATTAAGGAAGTTTAATATCATTATCATTATGTCACCTGAAAAACGTTCATTGGACATATACCCCCCCAAATGTCGCCACAACAAACGACCCTTTTCGTCTTTTATTCATCGGATTTCCCTGACCCTCACCGGTCTACCACGTGTCTTAGTAATGTCAATTGCCAAAGGGCAATGGAAAAGGCTATGGTCGAAGTTTCCTTGCTTGATGCGATCAGAAATGGTGATATCCGCAGGAGAACTAAGGTTGCCGACATAGCCCGAAGAATTGCCGAACTAAAATGTCAGGACAAAAAAGGTTTTTTGCAAAAAGGTTCGCTGCAGCGCTGATAATACAATGTTTCTTGTTAAACCGCACAGTGCTAACAATCGAAGGTCGCTTGGAAAAAATCCAATTACTGGAGAAAAAGCTCGGGCTCTTCTTTTATTGCTAAATCTTGGTAAGGCTGAGACGTAAAGACATTACTCTGTATCTAAACGAAAATCTAATTAAGTATGAAGTAGTTAATGTGAAGTGAAGTTTATAATAAAATAAATTGTTTTTTAGGAAATATATGTCAATCATCAAAAGAAGTCCATTGCTGGACATAGGCGTCCCTCACCATCGTAGGCGCGGGCTTGCGGACAGCAAGCAATGAGTAGCTCATTATCCGACTGTCCGGACCGAGCCCAAATGAGCGACATTGGTTTAATGCACTAATGTTTTCTTCCTAAACAACCTCTTAAATAAAAACCACACATAACGAGTAACTCACCCTAAAAGAAAAACGACCACATAAATTCAAAACTATATCTATTTTACTTTGAAAATATTTTTAGTTTCAAAGAAAATGTCCACAAATTCACTAGTGCAAAGTTAAGTAAACAATTTATTCGCTAAGGTATATACGAGTAGAAGCAGTAGCTTGTCAAGAATTACGGCTCCATAAGATTTAAACTCAGTGTAAATGGTTGCTAACGGTGACACTAATCCGACCAATGTTGGACATGAACATTAATAAAACCTTTTCATTACTGCAGACGAGAACAATTTGAAATCTTTAGCGCGTTTCGTAAAATCAAGTTGCCAGTATCATTTAAGAATTGAAATGTTTCTTCTAGCTTGGAAAGGAAAATAATGCCCTTAACAACTAGACAACATTTTCACAATTTATTATGTCAAACCTGAATAAAAGGTGTAAGGGACAGCCCTCAACTTTAAGGACTTGCTCAGTAGAGGAAACTGAACAACCAGCAAATAATTTTTTTTTATGGAAACGAAAAAAAAATTCGGCCTCTCCATAGAAACTGTCCGATCAAGTTAATAATTTTGTATGGTGAGGCGGATTTTTTTTTTCGTTTCCTTTTTTTTTATGTTATGTTGTTCAGTTTTGTCTACCGAGGAAGCCCTTAAAGTTTGTGGAGGGTTGTCCCTTACACCTTGTATATTTAGTTTGTTCAGAATCAGTAATTGAATGGATTCCAATAGTTTTTTACACCATGTTATATTTTTTACCAAAAATATTTTAAAAAGTCACTAGTTGGACACCACCGACACGTAAAGCAAGTATAACTTAGAATACGGCAGGTCATAGCGGGCATGAGGTGCTAGCAAACAGCTGGGTGCAAGTGCAAAACAACCTCACAGTCGCCGGGAAGGCCCGCTGACTATGTATTTTTACTGACTTAACAAGCTTATAACTTTGTTATTTTTCATGATACAGTAATACTAAAAACTAATGTTGTATAGCGTTCCCATAAATGAAAATCTCCTTTTTTTTTAATATCATTGCTCTCAGCTGTTTTATCGAAGGATGATATCCTATCTAATGACTTCTCCCGTTTTCGAGAGCGAGCGGTGTCAGACCAATTTACGGTCCACTCCTGTCCACTTCGCTCAGCTCCGCGTCTGCTCAGCCTTAAGGCTGAACGCTGCGTTACGCGAGCGCCCACACGGTCCTATACAAAACTGCTCCGTCCGCATGACCGCGCGGCGACCCGCCCATGCACTAGTCACGGGGAGCCGCGCCCCGCTCTCGTTTTACTACGTAATGCGTACGTAGTACCTGCCATGTTATGTTTCTGCACCACCCTAAGGTCGACTGGCAGATAATGCCTAAGGCATTAAGTCCGCCTTTGTACAGTTTTTTTGTGCCTAAAGCTTTAAATAAATAAATATCACATTAAAGATCTCCATCGACATGACTACATTCACACCGTTAAAGAACTAGCGACACTGTGCGGGTAATAATGATTTGAAAATAGTTCGCGTCATAAATTCTCAAGCCGATTCCAAATTACTCCAAGATGACTTGAACCGGCTAATAAACTGGTGCGAAAATAATAGTATGCATTTAAATGTAAAGAAGTGTTCTCAAATAACGTTTACACGGAAGCCGCTTTTCATTAACTTTGATTACCATATGAACGGTACATCTCTCAATAAAGTTGATGTGATCAGAGACTTAGGGGTCCTTCTTGATCGTAAGTTTACATTTATTCCCCACATGGATAATATTATCAAAAAAGCTTCAAAAACTCTTGGTTTTGTACTACGGAACGCAAAATGTTTTCGCAAGCCTAAAACCAAAATTTACCTCTATAATTGCCTCGTTCGTACCGTACTAGAGTATTGCTCAGTTGTGTGGCGCCCCCACTATGCAACACATAGTCTTAGGTTGGACCGCATTCAGAAAAGATTTTTGAACAATCTGGCCTACTCGACGAAAATAGCCAAAAAGGTTCCAAGCTATGCAAAACGGTTGCAGAAATTCAAAATGATTTCTCTCGAAGAACGCAGAGACAAAATCGATCTCATTTTTTTGTTTAAAGTCCTATACAGTAAAATAGATTGTCCTCAGTTGCTATATAAATTAAATTTTAACCTACCTCACAATTATCCGCGCCATTCAATCAAATTACTACGTCCCCCATTCCGAAAAACTATTTCAGGGTCTAACTCCCCAATCCCAAGACTTTGTAAGCTTCTTAATAACTGCGACGCGAGTTTGGATATTTTTTGCTCATCTATCCAGAAATTCAAGCGCCAAGTCCACATAAAATGATTAACTACTAACCTATCTTTGTAATAAGGTAATTCAAAGTGTTGTATCTGCATTTTAATTTGTAAAATCTTTTTATTATTGTTTTCTGCATGCTGTGTCTATCGTGATATATTGTACACTTGGTTTGTATAAGGGCAAGTAAATATTGAATGCAATGTGTAACAATTGTAGATAGGCCAATAAATAAATAAATAATCTACTTTCCGCAACAGGGACCGCCGCACGCGATACACGTACGACGTCACGCGACGGATGCACACGCGGGCTCCTGCTTAGCGCAGTGTTGGCCTTAATGTTGACCTTTTGGAAATCATTTGAGAGTGCGGAAACATACTTACATAGAAGTGAAATATACTGTTATTGTCAGAATCCTTACTAGTCGCATACACATAAAGAATTGTCACAATATATTGTGTCTAAGAACCTTTACCTTTGTGGTCTTAAAGCGACCGTACTTAACCCTTGAGCACTCTAACCACAGGCATGAGACATTGTTACAGACATAGCCATTAAAGGGTTAAAACCGGTTGTATATGACAAATTATATTGTTGTTAAAATAGTAACATCGACTTGTATGTGGATGGGTTAAGCAACGCTTGCAAAGGTTAGCCAATGGATAGGTGACCATTTATTACGGATAGTCAGAATCTAAAAATTACACCAGTATTGCCAAGAGGTATCGTGTCACCCAATTACTGAGTTGTGGAGGTAAGACAGCATATCAGCCGAAAGACGTCCACTATTGGACAGAGGCCTCCTCAAGAACCGCCATAATGATCGGTCCTGTGCGTCTCGCATGCATCGGATTCCCGCGACCCTCACCTGGTCATCGGTCCACCTTGTGTGAGGCCTTCCAACGCTGCGTCTTCCGGTACCTGGTCGCTATTCCAGAACCTTTCGTCACCATCGACCATCTGTTCTGCGAGCAAAGTGCCCTGCCCACTGCCACTTAAGTTTGACGATTCTTTGGGCTATGTCTGTAACCTTGGTTCTCCTGCGGATAGCTTCATTTCTGATGTGATCACGCAAGGAAACTCCGAGCTGTTTCCATTGCCCTTTGAGACAGGCAATCGCTTCATGTGAAACACTGGTAATCGGCAGCATCCAGTTTTTTTTTTTCGATGGAAAAAATCATCTTATGACAACCCCCGCTGCTCTTGGGCGGAACGGGAGATAGTGTCAGACTCTTACTGATTAAAAAACCCATCCCGTTCCTTCAGGCCTTCATACCGGGGCTCGGGCGCCCTTTCGGGTTACCCTGGCCACAGTAGGCTTAGACCCGACTGGGCCCCTGCTGTTGCTGACAACTCCTTGAGGGCAGCATCCAGTTAAACTGAAAGCAGACTCCCCACAAGAATTTCTGAAAGGGATACCGAGATACTGGAACGCAAAGGGCATTTAAAGAACAAACGTGAGTTTTAATCAGTAAGAGTCGGACACTGGTTCCCGCTCCGTCGTAGAGCGGGAGAAGTCATTAGATGACTTTCTACATAAAAAATAAAGCAAGTTGGAGAAAGGCCATAGAGATGATATTATATCTCAACTCTCGTAGTCTACACTAATACATTAAAGAGGTAAAGTTTGTTTTTTTTTGTTTGTAGGAAGTAATCTCTGAAAGTACTGGTCCGATTGCAAAAATGTTATCACTGACAGAAAGCTGCTTTATTCCTGAGTGACATAGGCTATATTTTATGTACGTGGGCAAAACCGCGGGCAAAAGCTTGTATTTTATACAACATTAGTTTGAGTATATATGCGAAGCCCGAAACACGTCTAGTATTTTTATTTAAAGAATCTATTTACAAAATTTCATAATTTTATCATGAAAAATCACAAAGTTATAAGCTTTCTATGTTGTCCGTGCGAAAACATGGTCACCGGGCCATCGGGCGACTGAGGGGTGTTTTTTTCCCGCACCCAGATGTGTGTCGCTATGAACTGCCGTGGCCTGTGTTGTACTTAGTGTCGGCGTTGTCCAACTTTTAACCTTTTTCAAATACCTTTTGGTAAAAATATAACATGGTGTAAAAAATATTGGAATCGAATCAGTTGCTGATGAGCAAACTATATTCATGTTTCGCATATACTTGTTTTTTTTTTGTTTGTAATCTCTAAAAGTACTGGTCCGATTGCTAAAATTTTTTCGCCAATAGAAAACTGCTTTATTCCTGAGTGTCATAGGCTATATTTTCACTACTTCGTTTTTCGTTTTTAGTACTTCGGGGAGTGTGCTCTAGAGTTACACAATTTCATTGCGCCAAGTCCGTTCCATCATCGGACCACAAGACGTACGGCGTTGCGCCACCGGTACATGGTGGACATCCCACCTATACGTACAAAGCGTTTTGGGAGTACATTCATTATGCGTACAGCTAAGGAATGGAATTCCCTGCCGGAGTCTGTGTTTCCTGATGGCTATAACCTAGAGGTCTTTAAGTCAAGAGTGAATAGATTGCTTCTAGGTAAGCGTACTCCATCGTCGGCCACATCATCGCTTACCATCAGGCGAGATTGTGGTCAAACGCGAGCCTATCCATTATAAAAAAAAAAGTGCGCGGGCGAAGCCGATGGCAGAATCTACTATTTTATACATCAAACTGTGTAGATATAATTTCGATCACGTAGCAACACGTATTGCGTTATTGGAATCTGCGGTCTTTGTTACCGAGATTGCACTCCGCTTATTGTGGCTGTAATAGTCTCCCAGCCATACTGTAACACGTTATATTGCAGGTCTATCTTAAGTGGACTGGTGTGGCTTGTACTTACCAATGCGTGGGACGTTGCAAATCAAGAGAATAAAGGTATCTCATAGACAAAATTATATAAGAACGTATTACGGGCTTGACAGACGTTGTCCGGCCCGAAAGCTGGTATTTTCTCACAATACAAAAACAAGAACCTGATTGCAGCGCCACCTACCGGACCCAAATTTATTTTCAAACCATCCGAGGCTACACCACCCAATAAAATATGCACATAATATTACATTCAAATCGGTCAAACCGTTTAGAAGGAGTTAGGTGACAAACAAACAGAAGATATATGTATGTATAAATAGATTACAAGTTTTAAAAATGAAAGGTGGAAAAGTACATGACAATCTGGTTGAAACAATAATATTTGTTTAAACCTAGACAAATTTTAATGCAGCAGGCTGGCAGAAATAATAATAATAATAAAAAAAGGAACAGGAATAAAAGTATTACTTTTGAAGGAACGGACATTCTCACACCCCAGCCGCGAGCTTGCGGACGACGAACAATAGGTAGCTCACCGTCCAGCTGTCCGGTAACCATCCGGACTGAGCCCGAGTCTTCGACAGCGCCTTACACGCGCCTCAAAGAGATGTCAGCAAAACCGTAGGTGCCCAGCTGAGCCGAAGCCTACTGAGGCCCATGGGCCGACTTCTGAAATCCGTGATCTTTGAACGCAAAATGCAACTGGAGGAACATAGGAAAGTCTGATAAGCCCTCCAGCTCCGCCCTAGAGCGGGAAAAGCCTTACATAATTTTCCATCTTTAAAAATTATATACTCTACCCATTTGCCAGATTTTATCATAAACATGAAAGAGAGACAAATATACTATACTTTACACTTACAATTTTCGCCTTTATACTATTAGTATGATGAAATCACACTTTATTATGATCTAACAACAAGATACAATTTTATGGAAATAGAAATATGACTACATTGTTCGCTTCGTCTTATCGCTGAGGGCGCTTTCTACCAGCCTCGAGAAAAGCAATATACATTATCTCTAACATGAGAAAAACTCCCTTAAGTACCAGATACATATACTTGAAATGAGGCCTTACATATGACATGTCAAAATGTCAGGCGTGCGAACGAGAAAGAGGGATAGAACTATACCACAACAAATACAGGCACAGAAGTCAATCTACATACAAAGCGCGCTCGAGCAACGCACACATAGATACCGCTCATGGACACGATATCTCGGAGCGCCTCGGCCCACCCGTCGAGCAGTTCCGGCTCAAACGCTCATTAATGTGCATCCACCGAGCGTAGGTATATAAGGCTCGTATTAATAAACGATGCTCAACTCCGTCCTCAAGTGTGATATCATTTGATCCCCGATTATACGATGACAGAAGCTCAAGATCTTTGCTAATTAATAAACAAATAAGTACAGGAATTTAATTACCAAGATCAGCTCCTCAATGCGTACTCAAGCTTTGCTTACGTGAACGATTACCTACGTCATATTGGCCGAAGTTTAAAATAAAATGGCTTTTAATGGGAATATAAAATATCGAATCTTGATCAATTCTTATTTTTTTTTATTTACTTGGCAATCCAAAAGGATTTGAAGCATTTCTTACATCAATTTTTGATAAACGATATCGCAAAGGCCATAAAATAGCATAATAGTACTCTCTATTTCGTCGTAATACCTAATTAATTCGACTCAAAATATTTACAAAATATTTACAAACTCCATGTTTCGCGCTACGATAATCACGACCTCAAGTCCCGGTCGGTCTACACTCATGATCTGGCAGCTCAAGTACAGAGATTATTGTAAACTTAAGTTTCGAGTTTCGTTTATTAATCAGACAACACTTGGCTGATGCCGTAAACCTAAGCTGAGCTTGAGCTCGAAGTTGAGCTTAAGCTTGTGAATCTCGTTTATTAATACGATCAAGACCTCAAGCTTGGTATTAAGTACGTGATCTTGGGCTGAGGACCGTTTATTAATACGGGCCTAAAAGTGAAGTACATACATGAGATTATTTTGTGGCTATACACTATATAGCTCCATACCTTTAAGGCTTATAGTCCTTTGAACATCTGGCGGAAATTAAATGGACACAACACTCGTACCCGCATATGTGGCAGTACGAGTCTCCCTAATCTGTGCATTTAGTTGCGACCAGCTGCGGCCTGGATAGAGCCCCGCTGACTTTTAAATCCATTTTCTTTGCGAAATATTGATTGATTTGAATATATAGCATATTTTTTTCGCTTTCAAGAATATTTTAACCACCAACTTTTTTGTCTAAAAATGTTTATAAAGATCCAAACCGTTTCGAAGGAGTAGGGAAAAGTTGCGAAATTGCTAAATGTTTTTTTTGACAAAAGTATTAATTGCACGAAAAAATCAATACCTAGTTGACAATGTAGTTCATAAGTAAACATTTTTTTTAAAAACTTATTAACGTTCGCCGTTACCGAGGAGTAAGCTTCAGAAAGTCACTGCTTTATGGCACTGCTCGAGCGCTTGGGTTTTGACTGCCTCGTTGGCCTTGTGCTTTTGCACGACTGCTGATCGTGGGATCCTGGGTTAGATTCCCAGGTCGGGCAAAAATGCTATTGGTTTTTTTCTTTCAGAATTACTGTCCGGACTTTGGAAGATGGTAGTGTGATACCCCCGTGCCTTGGAAAACATGGAAAGCTGTTGGTCCTGCGCGTAATCTCTCCCCGGTCGTTTCGGATTGCCGTCTTATCGGACTATTACAGTAAAGGAACCGATAACCTGTATTTGCTCACACACTTGTGCACTATAATTATAATACCTCCTGCCTACTTGGCTTGTATCTGTTGAGATTGGCCAACGTGATCGAAATCCAGTCGGAAGGATTATTATTTAGATCGTCAAAAATTGCGTTAAGAGGCTGCTTTTCAACTCGCGCATCGTCAACATCGAGCATGGTTTAAAAGCTTGTTACTTCATCTAACGCAATCGAACGCGATGTTTGATGAAGAGGCAACGCCTGAAAACTCTGTTAGCATTCAGTGATTCCGTAATTTACTTGTTACTTATATTTGACAAAACTAGTTCCAGGAAATATGTTTTCAAAATATCTAATGAAAAATGTGTAACAACGTCATAATCGCGTAAGAGCGGTTGTATGAAAAACATGAAAATTTATGTCGACTTGCATCCCCTTAAGGAGCAGATATATGATTTTTGATGACTTTAAATCCAACATCACGTCTAAATGGCTAGTCCGTATATTTTGAAAAAAAAAATATATATATGTTTAACTAGACTCCTAATATATTGATATTTATTTATTTTATTTTATTTTAATAAGTACAGTGACAGACTACAGACTAAGACAATTTAGACAGTTAATACAAAATGCAGTACATAAATCTGAAATCCAATTATTACTGTACATAGCATTCAATGCTAAATGTGCTTCATTAGTGAGAAAGGTGAAGTATTAAGGAGAAGTTAATAAATGAAACTAATGTAAGTACAATTTATACGAATATTTACATTGTTTTTCAGAGAATATGGTATGATTTATTTTCAAAGTTATGTCTAACACAGAGATAAACGCGAAGATAAGGCAAAAACCATTGGGTGTATTTTTCTGAAACTTTGGTAATTGAATTATTAAAGTAAAAGATGATTTAATTACCAATCTTTTCATTTACGGTTTTTATTCATATTGTGTTTAATAAATGAAGGACATATAATATTATTGTT
Source organism: Mythimna albipuncta (assembly GCA_929112965.1). Taxonomy (NCBI): domain Eukaryota; kingdom Metazoa; phylum Arthropoda; class Insecta; order Lepidoptera; family Noctuidae; genus Mythimna; species Mythimna albipuncta. The sequence goes on along the minus strand of OV815979.1, from coordinate 15,295,247 downwards.
CGAATAATCTTGATGCGATACGCTAATTCCTCTTTTGTTCGCTCATAGTCATTGGCTTTTAGGAGCACGTAGTACGACCTCCGATGTGAAGCCATAAGCTACTGACTACCAAGTCAAATAATATATTTCTTTATATCCCTTTCTTCACATCGTATACTCGGCTACAACCTCCCTAACGACATATTTTATGTTTCATAAGTACCCTTTTCATGGATCGTCTCCAAATGTCGTTTGAAGTTCATGATTACGTTTTCAGAAGTATAACTTGGCTTTTTCATAATCAGGTCTGATTTTTGTACGAATGAAATTGGATTTAATTTTTTTTCTGTATGTAGCATAGGTACCGGCACGAATCTTGAGCGCTCGGCGTCAGAGTGGGGATCGCTTTGCGCATTCCATACATTGGTTAGCCAATCGTCGTCGTTGTTAGATACATGCAGCAAGGACAGGGAACGAATCACGAGTGACGTCTATGATGCGATAGCGCGGCGAGCTAATCACTGACGTTCCCCACCCCCGCGTCTCACGTCGCACCGGCATAGAGACCCGATATTTTACTTCTGCGCAACTTGAAGCCAGCGCTCAAGATCCGTGCCGGTATCTGTACCCCGCGGTTTTACCCGTATCTTTAGTTACTGCTCAAGTCCTTTTAGTTGTAGCGTTAAGTTATATAACCTATGGCCTTTATCGACAAATGGCTATCTAATATCTACTAATATTTTTTCAATTTGGACTAGTATTTCCTGATAATCTTAGTGCTTTCAAACAAGCAAACTCTATGGCTTCAGCAATAATATTATGTGATACTAGCTTTTGCCCGTGGTTTCGCTCCCGCTCTACCCTACACCACCCTATTATACCTTACTCTACCCTATTCTACCCTACTCTACCCTACTATACCCTATTCTGCTCTCTTCTATTCTACTCTACCCTACCCTACTCTACCTACTCTACCTTACTCTACCCTACTCTACCCTACACTACCCTACTCTACCCTACACTACCCTACTCTACCCTACACTACCCTATTTCTTTTAATATATCGTAAGAACCTTTTCTTCACAATAACAAACACAACAAAAAAAAAGAATTAACGAAATCGGTTCAGCTGTTCACGATTTACGCTTTGCAACACATTTAGCGATTCATTTTTATGTTATAGAATACTAGTTAAATTCCCCAAATTCTCAGCTTCTCTGTATCATAATGTGTATATTATACATCTAAACTTTCCTCATGAATCATTCTGTCTACTTGTGAAAATTGCATGTATATGTTCAGTAGTTTTTGAGTTTATCGCGTTCATAGAGACAGATAGACGTAGTGGGGAACTTAGCTTTATATGTATGGAAGTATAAAGTCCATTCACAACAATGTCTAACCAGTCGCTCAATATATTTAAGAAGATATTACACAAGAAAAGCAGTGTCTAAGCTATTGTTTCATATTTAAATAGTTCTACGTCATTGATAAAAATCTTTTTCCCAATAAAATTCTAAAAATACCGGCTTTGAGAAGCCATTTTATTTAGAACTTTTTTGACTTAATGAGGGTTCCGTTTTCAATGTTAATACAGGGTTACTTGAGGATCAGATATTTTCTTGACTTTTCAACCGACTTCGAAAAGGAGGAGGTTCTATTTTCGGCTGTTTTTTTTTATGTATGTTCATCGATATCTCATTTGTGGACCGATTTTGAAAAAAAATATTTTATCGATTGAAAGGTTATGTTTTCAAGTTGGTCCCTTATAAATATTGTTATGATCTGAACATGAACTTCGAAGATATGGAACAGAACTCCTCATAGGATCACAGCAGAATTGTCGTTACAAGTAAAATTGCTCGGTTTATACGTGTAGGCGATGACTGACTGAAAGAAAAGGGGGGGATGTATGGATCTGGTGATGAAGCCGAAGGGTAAATTAATGTAATCCAACCGTGTTTGGGATTATTAGAATCGTTAAGAGATGCACTTTGGCTATAAGGTATTTAAGATTGGCTGAAGGGTACTTTTTAGTGGTGGTACCATAAATAAAAAATTAAAAATAAAAAACTTAAAAAAAAAATCAACCGAGTTCAAAGTAAAAAAACACTGAAAAGTACAAAATAAATTTAATTTCGGAAGTCGGTGTTAAATAACGAAGAGACAAAACTATCCAAAAAGTTCGGAAACCTGTTTTTTTTTTTCACTGTTTCGTCGGTCTTTCTATAAAAAAATGGTTAAAAAATTTTTGGGATTTAGAAAATGTTTCGCCAAGCCGCCCCTAAGGCTACACTCCAACCAAGATGTGTTGTGAACTTGGAAATATATATGAATGTATACACCGCTAAATTTTAATCGTTTTAATCCCGTGGAGGGTCGATCCGGTACATGAAGCACTATCAATTTGTAAAGATAAAATTAAAAAATAAAGTACCTTTTTTTCAAAGTTCGTATTAATTTACGCATGTACGAAATTAATTTTCTTTAAGAAAACGTCAGCTGAGCGAGTCCAATGACCTGTAGGTAGTTTGTACGCAACGCTGACGACATCTCCTTACGGGTCATTGGACTCACTCAGCTGACGTTTTCTTAAAGAAAATTAATATTTTAAACAATTAAAATTTAACGGTGTATATACATAATAGATGTAGGTGAGCATACTTATATTATTTATTGTGTAAGTGTATACAGTGCAAATATATGTGAATCACCCACACCTCTTTTTGGGTCGCACGCTTGACATTTTAACACGTCATGGTAAGGCTTCAGGTCGCAGTTAAATAAAATGAATAGGGCAAAGAGTACATAAATCTTTTGGTTTCTATCGGCTTTGAAAAAGCGGATAATTTATGGGGAGTTGGACGTTATGGAAACTTTACCTACTTAAGAGAAGTAGCTTAAGGTAAAAAGAGCCAGGGTAGCCCACGATACGAATTCTCTTAAGTATATTGGTATTTCATGAAAATCATTCGATAGGGTTAGTTGGACTTATTATTTTAATTTACGGAGTAAATAAATGCGTGTTTTGGCTACCAATTAGAAGGCTGCGTGTACAGACCACGTCGGGGTCACCAATTTAGAGGGATGGACCAGAACAGAGTGTACAATAAAAGACACTTCCGCCTGACCACGGTTAAGTTTATTTTTGCTTGTACTTGTAACGAAAACTTCAAGGGGCTTGTTTTGGCGCCGCGCCGCAGGGTTCAAGCAAATTTTTTTTTAAATGATCAGGCAGAAATTACCGCGATGGTACTTATAGTATCCGCAAACCTCGTCGCCTCGTCGTTTATACCGCGTACATCGAGGGACTGAAACAATTTCTCTGCTGCGGTCTTCCTGTCTGTTTATAATTTAGGAGTCTTTAAGGCAAGAGTGAATAGGCTCTTAATAAACTAGTGCGCCTCACTATCAACGATTGCATCACTGCTTACCATCAGGAGGGATTGCAGTCAAGCACTAGTTTATACCAATTAAAAAAAAACCTCCATTAAACAGGAAGGATCCTCCGACAAGACGGGTGTTTCATTTAATTCGATGATCAAGTAAACCTTTATTATAGTACTCTGGGCATATGTAGACTCTATAAAATATGTGAAGGTAATTTGTAATTCCTTTACTAGTTTGTAAGGAAAGAAATATTTTCTCTTTACAAAAATTTGACCAAATTGCGGACAAAATGGTAGTCAGTTCGGACAAGTAAGGGAAATAGCGGAATTAACATTACGAATATTTTCTGTTGCATTAGAGTCACGTCTACAATCTTATTTGAAAATTATTCGTTTTTTGTCGTATCCATCTTCACTTTAAAACCTGAATTTATAAATAATAGGAAGTCTAGTGTCTTCAAGGCTGGAGTGTAAACTAGCGCGATTCATCATCAACGATTGCATCAGCAGCATCATGCAGACAAGCCCTAGTTGATGTAATTAAATAAAAAGTCGGGGTCTTTTTTTAAATATTTAATTTCTAATTGGATTTTAGGCTACACGTGTAATGAAGCCAGTTTGCTTAAAGAAATAAATTAATCAAAAGGGATCGCAGTCAAGCACTAGTTTAAATCAATAAAAAAAACTATTTTGTTTTAGTTTAAAACTTAAAAAAAAAAACGAATTCAAAGGGCAGTTATTTTTTTTACAAAAATCAGAACCATTTATTTCTAATAAACCAATTATATATAGGCACATTTGAATTCTCAAAATATCGGTCAGTCAAAAAAAGTGAAGCTTATGCAATATTTTAAAATAATCTAGTACTGGTCCGATTGCTGAAATTATTTCACCGATAGAAAGCTGCTTCAATCCTGAGTGACATAGGCTATATTTTATGATTTATTTGACGCGTGTGAAGCCTTGAGCAAAAGCTAGTAATAAATAAAGATAGTGTAAGACATAGCGCGCACTGGTGACTTTGTCACCGTGACTTATAATAAAAAGTCACCGTGCTTATGAACCCAACATGTATTGTGCGCACTTGAAAACGTGACTGTCGGGTAAAAATGGGTAAAAAAATTACTGTCACAATGACAGTAGTCACCAGTGCGCGCTATGTCTAATAAGTAAAGCTTTTGGTTATTATTAATATACTAGCTGACCCAGCGAACTTCATACCGCCTAATATTCAATTAATGGTAGCTAAACTGGTATTATTATTATCAGAATTCTGTCATAATTTAGTTTTAAAATGACATTTTAATGAGTGATGGCGTTATACCTGGATTTTTTCGTGAGCTTTTCCATATTTTCTCACTGTTTAAACCTTTCCTGAAGTAAAACAAATATTTAAAGATCAAACTTAGCTTAATAGGTCCAGCCGTTCTCGAGTTTTAGCGAGACTAACGAACAGCTATTCATTTTTATAAATATTTTATTTTTGTCATTTTTGACCTTTTATAATATCGATCGTACACTCATTAAAAAAGTTTAGCTCATAAAGGAAATTAAAATACGAAAACAAACAAAATAGAGTTCTTTTTACCGCTGCTCTGCTCGAAAACGGAAAACTTTTCACCCTGACAACACTGTTTTATTTGTTCAAAAAGTAGTATAAAGCTATGGACAGTTCCGACCGGGAAAACGCAGCGGAATTCCGCAAATATGCACTCTTAATACAGTCATGCGGTAGATTCACAAGAAAAGTATTCCGAGAGTTTTGAAAATTGGTAGCGGTATTTTTAATATATATATATATATTTTTGTTTTTATTGTGAAATGAGTAGGAAAGGAGATATTGCCAAAAACTGATTTTAGACGCCATTTTTTCCGATGTGACGGCGCGTTAGCGGCGAGAAGAAAAATGCGAGGTGACCAAGTTGAAATACAAAAAGAATACAACAAAATCTATAAAATTACTAATTTTCAAAACACCCTAAAAACTTTTTAGGTGACCATTATTTTTCGAACCAAATTACTGTATTACCTATCTAATCAAATAAAATTCAAATATCCTTTATCAATAAAATGATTTAAGTTTAGTATACAAAATGTTAAATGTGCGGAATTCCGTTGCGTTTTTTTTTTTAATTTTTTTTCATGGCCTTACCTACAAGTCCAGCACCTCGATATATCTAACAATCTCGGTTTTTATTTGACCTCAGAAATAGAATAAATTTAAATTACACGTGCCCCGACTTTGGGTAACCTTGGAAAACATCAATAAATTATTAACTCAGCAGAAACTCACACAATTTACAGAAATGCTTACAATAAGATTTACTCTTCATTGTTTCACTTACTATTAATTGTTTCAACTAAACCAATGAATTTGAAACATTCAAAGCTACTTTTATTTTTAGAAATGTATTGTTATAACAATAAATAATTATCTTTTAACGCTACAAAAGAATGCTCTTATGGCAAAAGATATTCTATCTTACTTATATGTCGACGAGTCTTTTCAAGGAAAAAATCGTAAACAATTGCGTTTTTTTTTCATAGGCATAGATTTTCTTTTCCAAAATTAAAAAGTAACTCTAATATATATGGGATATGGGCAGGAAGAAGAAGAATAAGAAGAATTAAAAAGTAACTCAAACCTTCATTCAAATATACTCAAAATGACACAAATTTTGATAAGTAGCACGCTCAAAAAGTTATCTCCCCAGATTTGTTTCAACTAGCTTGGGGTCGGATCCCAGTATAACTGGAAGCGGTCCATGTTTTACATACAGCGACTTCATTACAGACCTTTAAAACCCATATATTGGCCAACACGATACTTTTTGGTTAGCCTAATGGTCAGACTTTCTGGCTTTGACTACCTTTAAAAACTGTCAAATATCTACAAATGACAACCTAGGCCAACGGCTGAGGCAGGCTTAGTAAAGTCCTAGATAAACTTAAAAAAAAACATATGAATTAAAAATATCACATTGTTACTTACCCAGTTTAGACTCGTAACCTCATGCATGCAAGGCCAGGTTCTACTCATTTTGAACTTTTTTTAAGTTTTGAAAATCCACAAATATAAAAAAGAACACTTTGAAAACATATTTTATTAAAATTGACTATGTGACCAAACGCCGGGCAAAAATCAGAACATGATATAGCTCAATAATAAAATCGCGAATCTCACTCTAAGGCCTCTGCCACACTAGACGGAAATTCCGTCGCTGAAGATCGGCGACGGAACGGTTGATACAAAGTTATTGTATATAAACTACAACTAGCGGACACACTACGTGGAACGACCGATCTTCCGCGTAGTGTGTCCGTTATTAGTCATTTATATGACATGTATATGCAATAAAAAATATTTTATATAAAATAAAATAAATTTTATTTTTTTATTTTATATAAAAATAAAACTGCTGTCATAGGGTCGCGAAATCGACATAGGGGCGGAGTTCATCCAAAATACTCAGTGCCTACAACCGGCTCTTAACCACTTACACGAATCAACAGCATCTCTTAAATATTTATGCAAAACAAACTTGGAAAAGAATAAAAAAGGTAGGAAGACACGTGTCCGCTACCGTATTTGTGTAAATGTAAAAATAAAACTGCTGTCATAGGGTCGCGAAATCGACATAGGGGCGGAGTTCATCCAAAATACTCAGTGCCTACAACCGGCTCTTAACCACTTACACGAATCAACAGCATCTCTTAAATATTTATGCAAAACAAACTTGGAAAAGAATAAAAAAGGTAGGAAGACACGTGTCCGCTACCGTATTTGTGTAAATGTACCCACCTAACCTAACTCGACGTATGTCCCGATTACCATTTTCCTCACCATTTCAGGACATTCTCGTTATATTTAACTTTGCACGTGTGCGAACCATTTTCCGTCTGCACGGTGATTCTGTTACGGACGCCACGTTAAAGAAAAAATATTAGCTATAAACGGATTTTTTTGAAAGCGCGGAACGCATGCGGAAATCCGTAATTTGGTCTCTTGTAGTGTTTCTTTCATGTTTTGATTTGTTTACTTTGATTTTTTATTTTGTGTGCTTAGTAGCAATTTATTAGACGTTATGAGGAAACGTCTCTTTGTAAATTTCAACAAAGAAAAAAGTACTTTTCCTCAGCCTTATTTGAATAACTTATTTCTTATTCTCATGTTCTGATTCGAGTATTAAATATATGTATTTGAGAATTCAAATATATTTTTTTTGTGGATGTGCTTAAGCATAGCAAAATTAGCCTTAGAATGTTTTATTATTATTATTTGGTAAGACATACTAACAATTGTTAACATATGTTTCAAATAGCTTGGAGAGATTTAGTTTGTCGAACGGATTTTTGAAGCAGTTAAATATGGGAGCTTTCATAGCACTTTTCGGGAGTCTGTTCTTATACTTTTACTTTCTTTACGACTTCAGTTAGGAGAAGATTCGCATCAAAGGCTATTTTTTGAATACATTCCCTCATAGCTTAAGGAAATACTCCCCACTGCTGGGACTTAGACCTCCCCTTTATGAGAAGGGTTGTAATTTATAAATTACTAGTTTTGCCCGTGGCTTCACCGCCGTACATAAAATATAGCCTTTTCAGTCAGGAATAAAACAGCTTTCTATCGGTGAACACGTTGGATATTTAAATAATCTAAACTAGTGCTAGACTGCGATACTACTTGATAGTCAACAGTGATGCAATCATTGATGGTGAAGCGCACTAGTTTATTAAGAGTCTACACTCTAGCCTTGAAGATGAAGGCAAATTGTTCCAATCCTTCTTTGAAAAATGAGGAGGCAAAACGCTTAATCTGGGCAAGTTAATTTTGGCTGGTCCTTAGTCTATATGCTTCACTATATATTTCAATACAATGGTTTCTATGTTAGGTGCCATTACAGGAACAAACATTCGGGCTGGTGTGCACACATTTGGACTGAAGAGGATATCCGTTCTAAGAGCCAGCACACAGAACCACAAAGTGCTTCCGACTTAAGGATGTACAAATGTGAAAACATATTAAATCCAATTAATGGTAAATTTCCGAAGTGCTAATTGATTTTTGTTTTATTAGACCTTTCAATAGTTAAGGTGGACCGAAGACCTAGTGAGGGTTTAAAGAATCTGATAGATGCAAGACGCACTGTATTGGTAGCGCATCGGCATTGGACCCTATACAAACATGCTAGTGATGCAATCAAAATTTATCAAGAATCTGAATAATGTAGGTTAACCTTTTGAATGTCTTATGTTACACAGTTCGACATAAGCAATTGTCTTTCTATTGTGTCTCTAATTACGGCATTCAAAGAGTTAAATAGGTTTTTTTCTTAATGGTCAAGGATTGTTATAAAATATTTTTTTTTACATTATTAAAAAAAATTATACTATTAATTTTTTTTTTCTAGCCGTTGCTGTCCCACTGCTGGGCAAAAGCCTCCTCCAAGTCTTTCCAAACTTTCTTCTCCTGCGCCGTCTCAAACCAGTCCTTGCGGTACGCGTCCAGATCATCCCGCCACCACTTAACTTACTGTTAAAAATATTTTTTATTACTTTACTTTTTTTATTATTTTACTTTACATTACTCTTACTATTAAAAATATTTTTTATTTATTTTTACTTTTTTATACAATTTAAAAAAAATAATTTAAATATCTGAAATCGATTCAGTATCTAATTTTGAATAGAATACTATCAGTACCTACATATGTACAATTATTATGTTACGGATACAACACCATGTTTAACACACATACATTGAAACTTTCCCCTTTCTAATATCAGAATGATTAATAGGTATTTAAAATCCTCAAATCTTCTAAATTAAGTTTTACCTTAGCTTTTAATCTAACTTTTTATTACGTTTATTACGTTTATAATTACCGTCACGAATCTTGAGCGCTCGGCGTCAGAGTGGGGATCGCTTTGCGCATTCCATACGAGCGAGCCAATCGTCGTCGTTGTTAGAGTCATGAGTGATGTCCATGACGCGATGGCGCGGCGGGCCAATCACTGACACTTCCCGCCCCCGCGTCTCACTTCGCACCACTAAAGAGACCAAATATTTGACTTCCGCGCAACTTGAAGCCAACGCTCAAGATCCGTTCCGGCAATTGTGCGGTATTCGAAAGGTCAACTAATCACTTCGAATGACACCTGTTTGAAATCTTTTAGTAGGTGGGAGCACTTTCACGCAATGCGCTTTCACCCAAATCCATTTTGTAGTTTCAGCGTGATGGAGTAACAAACGTACCTACACACACATGTACAATCCTCATGAAAGTAGAAAACTATCTTAAGGGAACATATTTCCTTGATTAAAAGTATCCTATATACTTTTCCAAGAGATAATCAACCCATGTGCTAAATGTCATCCAAATCCACTCAGCAGTTCCAGCGTTACTGAGTTACAAACATACACAATCACACACGTCATGTCTTTTTTGTTATGGAAAGCCAAGTCTGATCTGAAAGACCTGTATAAATATGTTTGGTATAAAAATGGTCACATTCTGGCACGGAAAACTGAGAACCAAAAAGTCTGTCATATTAATTATGAAAGCGATATCAATAAATTAAAGAATGCATCGCACGATGGCATTTGATTTGCCTACGTTTCTTACAACAACCTACCGTCAGTGTCGTCATTATTACGGCGACCCAATAAGTACCACTTATAATACGAATCAATGGATGAATCAACGATTCGAGAAAATAACCACAATACATGGTCATCTTTCATGAAGAGTGTTGAATCTAAGCACAATCGCCTAAATGTCCTCCATGTCAACATTCGTTCAATGCTCAAAAACAGCGCCCATCTCGAGTACATAATTTCGTCGAGTCCTCACGTCGTACACATTATTATAATAACAGAAGTGAACCTGTCAGATAGTTGCGTAAATCTATTTCAACTCCCGGACTACAACATGTACTCGCAACTTCGTCGTTATCGTAAAGGAGGCGGCATAATTATGTTCGTGCATAACAGTGTTAGTTTTACGCGGAAACCTACGACTACAAGTTTCTTCGAGTGTATAATCGGCGAGATTGATACAAGTTATGGATTGAAATCATGGGTGTGTGCAGTGTATCGGCCGCCCGACTTAGACAAAACATCTTTTATAAAAGAACTTTCTAGTGTCTTTAGCTTATACCCACGTAAATGTAATTATATTTTGTTAGGGGATATAAATATTAATCTCGAGCAAATGACACCTACACGGACGGCATATTTAAATGTTATGAGTGAATATGGTTTCGAATGTGGAATCACCCAGCATACGCGCGTTGAAACAAAAGGTAATTTACTAACTAAATCTTGTATTGATCATATTTTTGCACGCTTAACAAACTGCAGGGATGTGTATTCATCAGTAATTAACTATAAAATAGCTGACCATTATATTACGGGTTTAACACTTATTCACAATTCACGGCCTACCGGTAACCACTCAAAGATTATTACTATAATAGATAACAATAAGTTGCGAGATGAATTGCGTAAGGTGAATTGGAAGACTGCGTTAGATTTAAAAACTCCCACCGAAGTGTTAAGATTTATTATAAGTAATTTTAGCAAAATATATGAACTATGTAAAATGCATACTAAAATTAAGTTAGGTAAAAGGCATATTAACAACTGGATAAATGATAGAATTCGACATATGTGTAACAAAAAGCTCGAGTTATTTGATATATGGAAACAAGATGAAAATAATGTTAAAAATAGATTATTGTATAACAAATATAGAAATAAAACGAATAAATATATATCCAAAGTTAAAAATGACTCAATTAGAAAAGAAGTCTCAGAAAATTTTAGAAATACCAGAAAAATTTGGCAAATTATTAACAATTTATGTGGAAGGATGAGTAATGCAGTGGATGACGTAATTAAAAAGCATTTTAGTGATGACCTTAGTTTATTAAGTAACAAATTTGCTCGTGGTTTTGAAGACAACATAAACAAAATTTGTAAGTACTGTGAGATACCCCTACTGCAAGACACTTCCTCTAAAAAAGCATCTAATCTGTCTATGAGATTTAAAAAAGTTAACAATGAATTAGTTTTTAAAATAATTAGTCATTTGAATAAGAAAAAAAGTCCAGGTATAGATAGCATTCGTGTCAGTGATCTACAGTGTATAAATTCAGAAATAACACCTGTCATTACTCATTTAATAAACTTATGTATCTCCTCATCATCTTATCCTGATGAATTAAAGACTGGCATAATTAGACCCATACACAAGAAAGGTTCCTACAATGACATAAACAATTATAGGCCTATTACTATTCTATCTAGCTTAGATAAAATAGTGGAAAGATATATAGGTAATGAAATTAATACTTTTTTATCCAGCAATAATATCATAAATAATAAGCAGTTTGGGTTTCAAAAAGGTCGTAATACTACGCAGCTACTGTCGGCCTTTTCTGATGAGGTCAATAAGCATCTGGGCGCTCGCGAACAGGTGCTTATTGCCCTCATCGACTTCAGCAAAGCGTTTGATACTCTACGGCATAACACATTATTCTGCAGATTCGAACAATATGGTATACGGGGTCCTCTGTTAAGATGGTTCAAAAATTACCATAAAAATCGATATACAGTAGTCCGTTTAGGCACTTGCCATAGTGAAAAAATACCTACTAAAATGGGCACGGCCCAAGGTTCAATAGTTGGCCCAACTGAGTACTTATTATATGTTAATGACATGTGTGATGTCATTCCAGAGGACTCTGTGTATCAGTTTGCTGATGACACATGCTTGGTAACCCATCATAAAAATATATTTGAGACTCAAGCAGCAATGCAACGTTTATTCGATGATCTGTGTAAGTGGGCACACGATGCAGGCCTGGTTATCAACGCTAGTAAAACTAAAATCATACATATACACTCGCCTTACATGAAGATTAGACAGGTACCTAAAATAATCGCGCATGATCACCAGTGCCTGCATCGCGGGCCCACTGCACGCATATGTGGGTGTCCTGCGCTAGAGGCTGTCGATCAGCACACATATCTTGGCCTCACTATAGACAAGCATTTCAATTGGGGATCTCATATTGAAAATGTCTGTAACAAACTTAGATCTGTTAGTGCCAAGTTAGCTATTCTCAAATACAAACTTCCCTTCTCCACGCTACGAATGCTGTATCTCGCCCTGGCAGATTCAGTCATAAGCTATGGGCTTACTAGCTACGGACGTACCTACAAAACATATCTAGATAAAATATATAAATTACAACTAAGCATACTCAAGAATATTGTGCCTATGAATATTAAACTTAAATATAAAGATGATGAATATGGATTATTTAAATATTGTAAAATTATGTCAGTCTTTGATAGATTTAGGTCGGCAATTATCCTGGACAAATTTAATTATATTAGCTCTTTAACGTTAAATAGTAGACCAAAATATTTACGTGATCTTAATTACCTGCCAACATATAAAGTACCCACAACTGTAAATGTTTATGGCATGAGAACTTGGGAATATATATTGCCCGATAATTTAAATAAAATTCCAAAACCTGTGCAATCAAATATTGTCACTAGCACATATAAAAAATGTAAACTTACTTTGAAAAAGCTTTATATTACTGGTAACATCACATCTCAAAAATTATAGCATTAAGCTAAATTATATAAATTTTTAATGTAACATGCTGCGAGCGAGCTTGCTACCTCCACTTTGTCACATAAACCTTTAAAAGGTTTCAGACAAGTGTTTTTGTGTTAACAAATGTAAGAAAGAAAATGTAATGAACAATAAAGAAAAAAAAAAAAAAAAAAAAAAACACAAACATATACACATTCATGAACTTCGCGCCTTTCTAATTATACTGTGAGTATTTTTAGTGCGTTGAAAATATCTCAAAATATTTCCGAAGCCCTTTGAAATTCCAATCTCAGAACATGTTATTTTTAAAAGTACAGAAAGTAGTTTTTATTATGTAATCTCAAAAGTACAAGAGATACCTGTTTTATATTGGTCACGTTCGAACTGACCTTTTGTGTGAAATGTAACGTTCGCGAATGAGTTCCGTACACTATTATTTACTAATCGACGATGAAATTTTTTATGATCAGACGTGACCATATTAAAAAAGTAAATCTATGTATAGGGTTAGTATGGAATTATCAGACTTTGTTAAATTGGACGATTTTTTGTTATAGTCCATTTGTTTCCTGGTATAAGGTACTAATCAAACAATTAATGAAAAAAAAAAAAAACTCTTTTAAGTTTATTTTTAACACGCAACGTCGTCGCTTCAGCCGTCATTTATAAACACCTCTCCGCACCGCTAGAGTTCGCGCGACAATATCAAACCGTGATCGCAACCGCATCGCTTCGCTCATCGCTGCACCGCACTTGTGTGTGGTCGGTTATATTGATTATGTTTGTTAGCTAGTTTCAAGATTACGTTATTTCGCTTATTATTATTTTTCTTTTTTTTTTTTCTGGTTACGTAGGCTACCGAAACATAGTATCTCATTGTTTATTTCATTCGAGCTGCATCGCTTCGCGTCCGCGTTCGCCTACGTAAGCAGATCATGTCTTTGATTGTTCTCGTTATAAATACATCATATATTGCTTGGGAGAGAAATTAGGCCTTTTGAAATACATGTTATTTTTAAACCTTTGATTAGGGCTGAAGGACACGGTGGAGCATAAGGTAGAGGTGTGCCCCGCCGTGTCGATTTGGGGCGATCGACGGCAGCAATCACTCGCGCCGAGCCTTGGTATAGGCCTTGGTCCCGAGCAAGGAGTGGCAGACGGTCAGCGAAGCAGTATTGCTAGCAAAGGAGGCGGCCGCACGCGCGAGGCTTCGCCCGTCACGCCCCAGTCGGATTCCGATCCCGATTTCTAGCCAGTACAGGCGCGGGTTTGCGGACGGTGAGCAATGGGTAGCTCGCCGTAAGACCGGTCGGTAACCGTCCGGACCGAGCCCAAGTCGTCGGCAACGCGTAGTGTTCCACGCGCGCCTCAAGGAGATGTTAGCAAACCGTAGGGGCCCAGCAGGATCGAAGCTCACTGGGGCCATGGCTAATGTGACAGTGAACCCCTGGAGCAAAGGCAAAGAAGGAACAGGAGTGCCCCCGCCCAAGGGCGGGAGATGTCACCAAAAAAAAGGACTAATAAAATAGTTTTATTGAATTTTTCAGAGCACATTACGTGCGCAACTACAACATTGAATTTTACAGACAGCTCAATGAATTGGCAACTAAAAGGTACAAATATTTCCCGCTTTTCTCCCTAAAAGTCTATTACTCGCTTCAATAGCCATGGAAATAAGGTCTTATCCTGATTGACATACGAACAGTAAGATTACCTACTATTGTGTGTATATTTTATCCCAAAAAAAAAATGTTTCAAGGAAGATTCGAATTTTTGGTAAACCTATGGGTATTTTTTTACAAGACTTTCTCAAAAACACAATTACTTTTTTTATCATGACTTTTTTCTATTTTTGTCCACCTCACGAAAACTGAACACATTGCCAAAATGCAAAACAAATAAATTGTAGTAAACTATTTTCCTAATTAAAAACCTTGTTGCAAAATAAATAACATTTGAATCTTTCGCTACATATTTTTATAAATCATATTCAAAGCGATACTGGCCAAAGACGTACTACAAATTCATTCAATAGTAGCTCTAGAAGAATTGAACAGGAAAAGTCAAATTAAAAAAAAATTGCGGTACTCTAAACCACGTAACAAGCGCAGCAAAAAATACCTGTTCCACAAAATTATGGAAACTACTCGTATTCTGTGTTATTTTTGGCAGTTATTATATTAACGGGCTTTAAACCGGTCTCGTTAAGGTTACATTCGTAGCAAAAATATATAACCCGACGACGTGATCGAATCATGTGAAGCGTCACCTTTACTTAGCCAGTCTGCTCTGCACCGTTGCGGGGGGCGTACACATCGCCATCTTGTTTACGCGGGAAAATCGCATACGTATTTCGCGCGCTCCAATTTGAAAATCGAATCCAGTGTTCGGAAAATTTGTGAAGTTACTCAACAGTGATAGAAAGTGGAGTTTTTAGTGAAGTGAAAAAAGTATTTTGTGTATTCGTGATCGACCAGGTTTAACCGGTTTTTTAAAAAGTGATTGATCAAAAATATTATTATGTTCTAAAAATGTTATATTGAATGCGATGCTCGTTACCTGTTTGCTGGTTTGTTGGATTCAGCTGTACAAACGTACGTGGCTTGTTTTGACGCGGATTATGTAAATTTACATACAAAAGAATTTAAATTTACAATGACTGAAAACGATAATACTTGCAAACTGACGCCGTTGCTATAAATACAGCTAAAAACGTGTTTTTCGTCTTAAAAAAAAAGCAATTGTTTTTACCTTCGCGGCTAAGGTCATTTCGTACAGTTTTTGAATTAGAATTCACATGATTAAAATGAATAATAAAATTTGGTAGGTTACTTACTGTGTTAAATTAAAACTCATCTGACAGTTGGTGAGTTTTGTAACGATAATTTTTTACAATTTTTTCAAATATCGAATGCGTAAAGGATTATTCAGCCAGGATTTTAAATCTAAGTAAAAACCAATGATAATGGACTTCTCTAGTGACGTTATATATTTTTTTTCAGCTTTTTGTCTATAATTTGCAGGTTTTTTGACATTACCGGTGCGATGACAGGTGTCATCATATATAATAAAATACTTACTCATATCATACAGTTTTGACCTTGTTTTTAAGCCAGACAGTTTACCATTACCAATTAAATTTAGTTGAATTATTCGATGTTAATCATTTAGTTTTAATTCACTGTATTTTATTCGGTACGTTCGAATAAAATTAGCGTTTGTAATTAATTCCCGTGGTTGAACACAGTTAGGTAAATGGTAGATAAAAACATAATTTGTAAATTCTAAAGCATTTTTTTTGTCGTGTCTGCTCAATTTTCCTTCTTTATCTACCCATGTTTCTTTATTAGGATATTGAATGATGCCTATAATGTTTTTATATGTGTACTTAACAATTAATTTACACATAAATAATAAAAGACAAGAAGAAAACAGAAAAATAGGTACAGATGTGATGCTTATTTTTACAGAAATCTCTTCCAGGTGATATATCTCTTTTCGGAGGTAAAAAAGTTGAAAAAAAAGAGACACATAGACAGACAAGTAGACACTGTGTGTAAGAGTATCTAATAGAAATGAAATAATAATACATACAATAGAATAAATACCATAAACATAATAGAATAAATTGTGTTTTACTTTTAATAACTTTTGTTCAGTTGATGAACAATAATAAGAATTATTAATAATAATTGTAAAACAAATTAAAAGTCAAAATCATGAGGTATAAACTACATAGGTACCACTGTGATTCAATCTTTTAATGTTTTTAAACGTGTACCCATCTAAAAAATACTATAATTAAACATTATTATATTTTACTTAAGGCTTACGTCATTTTCTCGTTTAGGTGAACATAAATCTAGTTTTTAAATATAGAACTAACTAGCTATATAGTCTATGCTCAGAGTTTCCATGCATGATATAATCAGGAAAGAAGACATCCGCAGGAAAACCAAAGTTACCGACATAACCCGAAGCTTTTTTAAGCTCTAACATGGCAGTTTGGTATAATAAAATATTTATTTATGTATATTATTGTAATACTTACAAATCATTCTATTGAATACTTCCTAATACGAGGCTACCAGCCGAAACCTTTAACCTTTCAATCGTGAGAATTAGAGACACAATGGAAAGACAATGGGTGCCCCCCAAGCAAACGCCGGCGTTCGCGCACCCATTGTCTTTCTATTGTGTCTGTAACTTCCACGATTGAAAGGTTAAGTATTTAGTAAAACATTCTATGAATTGGGGTTTCATAAAACAGGTGCAAATAACAAATCATACATTTATCTCAGATAATTTTCATTATTTTTTCTCTCAGATTTATCATTAAATGTGAGAAATTTTTAATTGTGCGCACATCACGTAAAATGTACGAAATTGATGAAGATAACTTTTATACAATAAAATTGTGTTTATCGTGATAAAACTTAAGCTTTGAATCATCGCAATCGGTTGACTATATTGAAAGATATACTACATTAATCGGGTCAGCTAGTAGTTAATATATATAAGTAAGAAAATAATAAAAAATATAAAATTAGGTTTAGTAAGTATATTCATATATATAAAATACACTCAGGCGTTGAAGTACTTCTCTCCACATCGTTGTCATCCGGAAATGTGGTCAGAAGACTGGCAGCATTGCCACGTTGAATGGCAAAGCTAATTAATTGGGCGAATAACGAGCCAGCTCTCTGGCACATACACAGTGTCGATCAGATCGGCAATTTCCTTAGTAATGACGCGCTCTCGGACCTCATGATCCAAGCGTTTCGACCCCAAAACGGGTCAAAACTGTAATTAACTTAAGGCTTATAGTCCCTTGAACGATCTGGCCAAAATTATGTGGACGCACCTCTCACACCCGCCTAGGCGGCAGTATGCAAATCTGTGCATTTATTTGCTGCCAACAGCGTCCGAAAAGCGCGCGGCTGACTTTTAAATCCATTTTCTTTGCGAAATATTGATTGATTTACATATGCAACGTTTATTTTGAAGAATATTTAACCACCAATTTTTATGTGTAAAAATGTTTCTAAAGATCCAAACCGTTTCGAAGGAGTAGGGAAAAGTTGAGAAATTGCTAAATATTTTTTTTAGACAAAAGTATTAATAGCACGAAAAAATCAAATGTTGAAAATGTTGTTCATGAATCTATAATAAACATATATTTTTTTCAAATCTATTAACCTGACTGTACGGCACTTTTCGGGCGCTTGGGCCTTAACTATGAGGTCATTTACGCCGTTTACAGCTGAATTAGCCTTATTTTACATTACAAATCACTAAAATTAATTTAATACTTATCTTTTATAGTATCAACTTAAAAACGGGTGACAGAAATGACTATATTTTAATTACGTTTAGGGCTAAAAGTTTTTTTTTTTATATAACGGTAGGTACTAGTTGCTACCAGCTGTTTTGCCTACGCAATAATAAAAAATTACCCCAAGGGAACATAGTCCCAGGGTAAAAAGTCTCTTAAAATCCAGCTGTTCTAGCGTTGTCAAAAAACAAAACGGCCCGTTTATTATATATAAATATGTTCGTTTTGACATATATAAAATATGACAAAACGAATACTTAAATACGCAAAAAGAACTCTTTTTTATGATGGATAGACTCGCGTTTGACTTGCAAATATTCCATCATATTATTTAACGCGTCAAAAAATAATGTATTTTTTTTTATTACTTTATGTAATTACCTATTATTTTATTATTTCTTTCAGTTTCGTACCAAGTTATATTCTAGGGTCTTTCTAAAATGTCAAAACGGGCATTTTATTTTTAACGAGTTTAATACATCCATTAACTTTCGCTTTTATAATAAATATTGCGAACTATTGCCAGTGGCTTCGCTCGCGTGACAGTTGAAAATTAATCCATGGGAACATTGAGTTTCATCGAAATTCATTCAGCCGTTCGAACGTGAAGAATTAACCAACAGATATGCGTACACATCATCACGAACATAATATATAATACTAGCTGTACCATGCGGTTTCACCCGCATCATTGGCTCCTATTAGTCGTAGCGTAATGTTATATAGCCTATAACCTTCCTCATTAACCCGTTGTGTGCCGGAACGCAGATCTACGCGAGACACAATGGCTTTTTAATTGTGTCTCTAATTACAGCATACGAGAGGTTAAATGGGCTATCTAACAGTGAAAGAAATTTTAAAATCGGATCAGTAGTTCCTGAGATTAGCGCGTTCAAACAAACAAACAAACAAACTCTTCCGCTTTATAATATTATATCTAGGTATAGATAATATTTCACAACGGTCACACAACGCCGTCTAGTCCCAAGCTAAGCAGAGCTTGTGTTACCCATAACACAAGCTAATAATACTAATACTAGACAATTGATAAACATACTTATATATTTCTAAATACATACATATTACAGATAAATTACACTCAGACACAGAACAAATGATCATGCTCATCACATAAACATTTTTCCTGGGTGGGGATCGAACCCACGACCTCCGGCATAGCAATCAGGGTCACTAACCACTAGACCAAGAGGCCTGTCAAAGGCCTATTGTATACAAGTTATTATACCTATATTATATACAAGTCTGTCTAAAAAGTCAAACAACTTGGGTAATCTAATCAAATAATCAAATTCTTGAAATCTCATGTAGTCAACACTGGTTGACCAATCAAGGTTGCAAAGAGAAGAAGATTATTGAAGTATTTGTGTGTAACATAAACCATTAAATTTTAATCGTTTTAATCCCGTGGAGGGTCGATCCGGTACATGAAACACTATTTAATTTTATCTATACAAATTATAGATAAAATTAAAAAAAAAAATACCTTTTTTTTCAAAACTCGTATTAATTTACTCATGTACGAAATTAATTTATTTAAGAAAACTTCAGCTGAGCGAGTCTAATGACCTGTAGGTAGTAGCCGGAGTCGCATACAAACTACCTACAGGTCATTGGACTCGCTCAGCTCGCGTTTTCTTAAAAATAATAATTTCGTTTATGCATAAATGAATACGAGTTTAAAAATTTCCATGGCGTTTGATTTTATAGACATTATGGATTTGTCCAAAGCTTCAGCAACGTACATAAAAAATAGCCTATGTCACTCAGGAATAAAGCAGCTTTCTATCAGTGAAAAAATTTTAGCAATCGGACCACTGCTTTCAGTGGCCTTCTACAAACATTAAAACATAAAAACAAAAAACTTGACTTGTTTATATAGTATAGATTAGTGATTACACTAGTTTTTTTACGTATAAAATAAAACATAAGACTTCGATAGCAGATAAAAATATAAAAACCAATTATATAAAGGTTTCATTTATCGTCTACTAAGATTATAAAAAGCGAACTGTTCTAAGAAAGTTAAGATTGCCTTTCCAAATATTCTTTTTAACGATTCAAAGGTCAAAGCGATTTTTCTGATAAAACTTAGAAGATAAGTTTACTATTGATCTTAAGTATAAGTACCTACTCGTAAATGTTCATGATTTTTGTTTTATCTCGTAAGAATATCCAATCTTTTTTGTGGGTTGAAAATAATCTAATAATTTTTCCCCCTCTGGAAGCAACTGGAGTCTCAGACTATTACTGTGTATAACTCACCGTATTTGTATATAGGCTAGTTGCCGAAAACTATGTAATTAGTCCGTCTTTTAGATTATTTAAAAATAAGGGACAAGTATTTTTTTATTCGTAAGTTAAACCAAAAATGACAAAGATATAGCCCATTAAACCTGCATTTCTTCGCACGGGGTGACGTCACACGTAACTTTAATAGGCTATATCGTTGTTATTTTCGTTTAATCGAAAAAAGAAAAAATACGTGTCCAATATTTTTTATAATCAAATTTCAAATTTCAAAATCATTTATTTCAAATAGACCATTTGCAGGCACTTTTGAATAGTCAAATGTTGGTCAGTCCAAAAAAAGTGAAGCTAAATGTCACGTTCAAAAGAGTAGATCTCTATGGAGAAGAACGTGCAAGAAACTCCATGGACACTCTTTTGGATCATATTATGTGTAACATATAATGCTTGGTTAAAAACTTTCATGTTGGTTCTATTGTGTAAGCACAATGTAGATAATAAAATAAAAATAAAAATAATTATAAGATACAAACTGAATTAAGCCACTGGCAGCTAAGAGATGACCCGTCTTAACTGACCGCACCCGTTCACGAGCATGACGCGTGCATCAGCCCCACTCAGCTCAACCATTTTTAAGGGAACCGAATGACCCAATAACACGTGCCACCAACAGCGAGACATTTGAGTGAGCATGACAAACTCTCAACTGCCATGCTCAAATGACAAAAAAAAGAGATGTAACGTAATAAAAATGCTCCATGGTACTTCGCATTTACAAATTGTAAAAAAAGTGCTGCTACATTAAACAATGCTATGGTTTCCAAAAACAAAAGTAATAAATGATTACAAGCTTCAACTATGTTTTCAAATTACAAAATTAATAAAAATAATAATGGTTTTCAAACTTATCAATACATCCAAGTGGTAGCGGAGCTGGACCAGCATTGAGCTAAGCATTTTTAATATTTGGGGAGGTATTTTATTATAACATTTCAAACAGTACCCCATGAAAGAAGAGGCCACTTTAGCCAATCTGAAGCCTGGTTGAACTAATTGGTCTTGTAACATAGTTATGTCTATCGCCTCTTTTGCTAAAAAGATGAAAATTTTTTCTAACGTACATGATGTTTTCATATATATATTGACAAGGCACCGTCATGATAAACCCCCGGATCCTTAAACAGTTCCCTTAGAGAATCGCATCGGCGGAGATTGTAAATAGCTGTGACGGCTCTTTTCTGTAGTATAAATATTGATTCGATGTCTGAAGCCCGTCCCCACAGTAAGATACCGTATGACATGATACTATGAAAATAACTAAAATAGCTACAGTACACTAGCCTAGCAGTATCAACATCCGTAAATTGGCGGATTTTTGTAACAGCATATGCAGCCGAGCTAAGCCGTCCTGCAAGAGATGTTAAGTGAGGACTGTAGCCTAGAGTCAAGCGTAATCCCCAAGAAAACTGTTTTATCAACAAATTCTAGTTTCTCATTGTTCAATACTATGTCGCAATCACTACTTTTGACATTTGGTAAGGAAAATCTTATTAGTTTTTTTTTTTCCCATTTAGAACTAGATTATAAGCAGTGAACCAGTTTTGGACCTGCAATAAGGCGTTATTTTCATCCTCAAGATTATTAGTCCTTCTATTTATCTTAAAAATCAAAGAAGCGTCGTCGGCAAACAACACCATATTAAGTTTATTTTTCATAAACTAATAATCTAAATTATGGACTAAATAAAATGCGATTATTTTGACCTTCGAAACTACCCTATTATCACTAGTATCTCTCAGCGGCTACGCTCACCTTTTTTTTTTGTGGTGGGAAAAGATCATGCATTGACATCCCCCGCCCTTGGGCGGAGCGGGAGATAGTGTCAGACTCTTACTGACTAAAAGACCCACCCCGTTCCTTCTAGCCCTTATACCGGGGCTCGAGCGCCCTTTCGGATAACCCTGGCCCCAGTAGGCTTCGACCCGGCTGGGCCCCTGCTGTTGCTGACAACTCCTTGAGGCGCGCGAGAACAGTGCGCGCCGTCGACGACTTGGGCTTGGTCCGGACAGTTACCGGACGGCCGGACAGTGAGCTACCCATTGCTCACTGTCCGCAAGCCCGCGTCTACGTTGGCCGGAAATCGGGATCAGAATCCCGGCGACGGCGGCGGCGATAGCGCCGTTGCCTGATGCGTTCGGCCTCCTCCTTTGCGAGCATTACTGCTTCGAGCGGCTACGCTCACCTGATCGTACAAAATTTTACAAAATTAGTCTCATCTCGGTATAAAAAAGTATTCTATTTCTACCCTTATGTCTCTTTATTCAAAGCCGTTCAGCCGTTTGAATGTAAAGAAGTAACAAACACATAGACATAAAAACAAAATTTTGCCTTTATAGTCAGTATAAATCATGGGCTACATGTAATCCAGCGTTCCGAGATAGGTCACCTTGGTGGGAACTTGGTTTACATCGACGAAATATGTTGCAGCTACACTGATCTAAAGTTAGAACTACATTAGACCGACGCACACGTGTAAAACGCTTGATTTGTACGTAGAACGATGTCGCGTGGCGTGGATCAAGTGTAGCTCTACAAGTCCAGTATCCATATAAAATGTATGGAGATCGACGCGCCCAGATCAGCGTGTGTGACACACGTGTGAGCAATGTGTACCTTTACTGTGAATAATTACACGTACCCAAGCATTTCCTTCGACTTGTAAGAGATGCCAATAATGAATCATTTGACATTGAGCAGCTCATAAAAGACTCCAGTACATTTAAATTACGTATTGTCTATAATTATCTTTTCTACGAAAAATAAGCTAGGCGATGCAACCGATGAATATTTGTTGCGGATGAAAATCGTTTCACTTTTCATCGGTTTGGGATGACAAAAGGGCATTGTGTAAAAGTGTCCCCACCCACCAACAGATTTGGAACAGGAGCGTCTAGTTATTTTTTTTTTAATTATGGCAAAAGTACAGGTTTTAGGTTATACAAAATATTTTTATTTTAACATAACCTAAGTTGTGCGCACATAATAACCATTGTCTGATACATGGGCTTACAGAGAGGTTACATAGACACACCAATTTTAATGCACCAGCACAAATGCTTGATCATAATTATTGTAATAAATGACTAATAGTAAATGTCTTTGTATGAAAAAATAAACATCTCCATATATTTTAACAACCAAATCAGCTGATATTTCTTATGTGGATAGGAACGAACAAACTGACATGTATTCCATGTCTGTTGGAGGGTGGGGACGGCTGCCATACAAAATCTGGCATCCTCTTTTTATTTTAATGCGAGTCTTTTTTTAAAAAGATAAGCGTTTGTCTTTTTGTCAGTCTTTTTCTTGAGATGAGAGCTCCTCTTGCTCTGAGATTTGGCGGATTCTGGATTCAAAATTGATTTATTTCCAATCAATTTGCATTGCGGTTAAAAAATGATTTGGCCGTCGGTAAGGCAATCTCAAACGCTAATAACTATTGCAGGGGCCCAGCAGGGTCGAAAGCCTACTGTGAAAGATAACCCTGGGGCCCTGAAACAAAGGCAAAGAAGGAACAGGACAGGGGTTTTAGTCAGTTGAAGTCTGACACGCCCTCCCGCCCCGCCAAAGGGCGGAAGATGTAATTAGATGATTTCCCACCTAAAAAAAGAAAAAAATACCATCCAGTGAGATAGTTGTCAAACGAGAGTCTAATAATGTATGAGAACGTCGTATTTTTTTATTATACTCAAGTCATAGAAATATAAGCATATTAGCATTCACTGAAACATAAAAAATCACTGAAATAGTATTATTTCAGTGATTTTTTATGTTCCGTTCACTCACAAATTTGCACCTTTGTACAAAGGTGCAAATTTGTGAGTGAACGGCCATTTAAATTTGTATTAGAATTTTTCGAATTTAGAATCATCGCTTTAAAAGTTGTGGTACGACACACTATTTTACTTTTCATATTACGTAATGAAAATGAATTTGAGATTTAAATGTAAATTTATCAGTGAACTATTTACCTTATGAAGTATTTATAAGTTTGGCGTTCTATAATCTGTGGTCCATCTGTAGCCCAACCCTATTTTCCTTACACTTATGGAAACGAATTTGACATTCAAATGACATTTACCAGTAAAGTACCTCATGAAATATTTATAAAAAATCGGCTATCTATAATAGCTGTGGTCAGTTTGCGGTTCGACACTATTTTAGTTTTTTCCTTAACACACACAACAAACAGATTTGAGATTCAAATCGACTATTGTCAGTAACCTACTCACATACATGGCCTGATAAGGATACTGGCTTTTAAATATTTTTTTTAATAATATTGGGTTGATTTGTGCGTCTATTTAGGCGGAATAAACGTGTTTTTTTTTTCTTTCTTTCTACCTTACTTTATAAGGTAGAAAGAAAGAAAGAACTAAGGAGAAAGACTAGCTTCCGCTAGCAACTTCACCCGCGTGAAAATATGTATAATAATAATATAATCGTCTAGTCCCAAGCGCAAGCTAAGCAGAGTTTACACAACTATAAACAACTGTTTATGAACTGATAAACATACTTATATATTTCTAAATACATAAATATTATGTTTGACATTCTTTATCATATGACATAATAAATAATAATTTTGTGGACTATGTATAATGTAAGACTCTGTATTTGACATGTAAAAATCCCTTACCAATAAACTACTATGACTATTACAAATAAATTACACCCAGACACAGAACAAATGATCATGCTCATCACAAAAACATTTGTTCTGGGTGGGAATCCACCATCCAACCGCCATCGCAATTCTACCATCGGACAACCCGACGTACGGCGAATATTCACCCTTACGTTGTTGAAACCTCTACGGTCCGGACTAAGCGTTTCGCCTCGTCGTTTATACCGCGTACGTCGAAGGACTGGAACAGTCTGCCTTCTGCGGTCTTCCCGTCCGATTATAATTTGGGTGTCTTCAAGGCTAGAGTGAATAGGCTCTTAATGAACTAGTGGGCCTCACCATCAAAGATTGCATCGCTAATTACCATCAGGTGGAATCGCAGTCAAGCATTAGTTTATCTCAATTAAAAAAAAAAAAAAAGAATCGAACCCCCGACCTCCAGCATCGCAGTCAGGGCCACTAACCATTAGACCAACAGGCCAGTATGATCTACTATATGCCTATAACACTCAGTGAAATTCATTCAAATTAAAGAGATAATTTTTAAATTGGTCCGGTAGTTTTTAGATTTATTTATTACAAGCAAATATACAAATCCTACATCTTTATAATATTAGTATAATATTGTAGATTTATATTTCATCTGTATTAAAATTTTATTTATTTCAATATTAGTTTGATTTAAAAAATTAAATGACTATTTTATTACAAGCTTTTATTTAGTTTCACCACTCCGGATTGTTTTTCTGCAATCCAATCTTGCAAATTAAATATCCACTTCCCATTTACCGATTGAGCTGAAAATTTGCATGCATGTGTAAATCAGATGACAATGCAAATTATTATGACATGGAGCTGATTTGATTTTGGAACTGGAACGTGTCCATAGGGATTCAGATAACCCTATCGAGTTTGAGCTTTTTGGAATGGTCTAAATAATATTATAATATTTCCACAACTATCACACAACGCCGTCTAGTCCCAAGCTAAGCAGAGCTTGTGTTATGGGTACTAGACAATTGGTAAACATACTTATATATTTCTAAATACATACATATTATAGATAAATTACACCCAGACACAGAACAAATGATTATGCTCATCACACAAACATTAGTACTGGGTGGGAATCGAACCCCCGACCTCCATCATAGCAGTCAGGGCCACTAACCATTAGACCGACAGGCCAGTCAAACGAATATTAAGTATGATTTTCATTGAAAACTTGTTTAAATGTATTGATTAAACTTTTTACTGTAATGTCATCTACACTTCTACACTAATATGGTAAAGAGGTAAAGTTTTTTTTTAATTTTTTTGTTTGCAGTTGGTAATCTCTGGAAGTACTGGTCCGAATGCTAAATTTTTTTCACCGATAGAAAGCTGCTTTATTCCTGAGTGACATAGGCTATATTATCTACGCGGGCGAAGCTGCGGCCAAAAGCCAGTATCCTATAACTTCGCATTCATACTGATTCATTCTCTTTTACATAATGTGGAAAATGTCAGTTGTGTATTTATTTAATTTCACCTATAATTAATTAAATGTAAAATTGTAATGTAGGTACTTGTTTAACTAGTTGTTTTTTTTTCAAATAAATAAAAAATAACTTTTTTTTTTTAATTAGTATAAACTAGTGCTTGACTGCGATCCCAGCTGATGGTAAGCAGTGATGCAATCGTTCATGGTGAGGCGCACTCTTGCCTTAAAGACACCTAAATTATAATCAGACGGAAAGATCGCAGCAGGCAAATAACTGCTGTATAATCTGTGGTCCGACACACTATTTTACTTTTCTCTTAACATAATGAAAACAAATATGAGATTCAAATGGGCTTTTATCAGTAAACTACCTAATAAAGTGCGTTTGACGATGATTGCTTCGGTCAGAAACGAATAGCGTTCTCCTTTTACGAGTTCTGATAAAGAAATAAGAGTGTATTCCAGTTTTAAAACGCTATGACATATATATGTAGGTATTTGGATTTCATTTTAGAAAAATAAAGTAGGGAAAATCAAGCATATGTGCTTCAGTTGGCAAACTAAGACACGCATTTAAAATTACATAACAACAACAACATCGCTGGCTTGCGGACAGTGAGCAATGGATATCGCTGTCCGACCGTCCGGTAACTGTCCGGACCAAGCCCAAGTCGTCGACGGCGCGCACTGTTCCCGCGTGCCTCAAGGAGTTGTCAGCAACAGTAGGGGCCCAGCCGGGTCGAAACCTACTGGGGCCAAGGTTATCCAAAAGGGAACTCAAGCCCCGGTATATAGACTTGAAGGAACGGGGCGGGTTTTTTAGTCAGTAAGAGTCTGACATTATCTTCGGCTCCGCCCAAGAGCGCGAGTTGTCATTGGATGATTTTCCCAACCATAAAAAAAACAACAATATTATTTTTAGTAAGTATATGCGAAGCCTGAGTATATGTAGTTTAATAAAATTCCAAAATTTTTACACCGTGTTATATTTTTCCCATAAATATTTCAAAAAGGTCTCAAATTGGACACCACCGACATTAAGTACAACACAGGTCACGGCAGGTCATAGCGGGCTTAGAGGCAAGCGCACATCTAGGTGCGGGAGTAAAACAATCCCTCAATCGTCTAGAAGGTCCGGTGACACTGACTATGTATTTTTGCTGACATTACAAGTTTATAAATTTGTGACTTTTTCATGATAACGTTATGAAATTTCGTACATAGGTTCTTTACATAAAAATACTAGACACGTGTTTCGGGTTTCTAATATACTAAAAGTAATGTTGTATATAGATTTAATTTAATTGACAGGCCTGTTGGTCTAGTGGATAGTGGCTCTGACTGCTATGCCGGAGGTCGTGGGTTCGATCCCCACCCCGGACAAATGTTTATGTGATGAGCATGATCGTTTGTTCTGTGTCTGGGTGTAATTCACACTCTAATATAATAAAGAGGTAAATTTTGTTTTTTGTTTGTAGGAGTAAATCTCTGAAAGTACTGGTCCGATTGTTAAAATTTTTTCACCAATAGAAAGCTGCTTTATTCCTGAGTGACATTGGCTATATTTTATATACGCGGGCGAAGCCGCGGGCAAAAGCTAGTCTATAATATGTATGTATTTAGAAATATGTAAGTATGTTTATCAGTTGTCTAGTACTCTTATCACAAGCTCTGCTTAGCTTATGACTAGACGACGTTGTGTGATAGTTGTGAAAAAAAAGTAGTAATAAAATAGTGTGAGAAATAGTTCGCGGATTCTTATCAGACCAGAGCGATAAGGTCTATTTTCGTGAGGCTGTCAAGCGACAGACTAGTTAGGGGACTGCCCAGCAATCAACCTGATGTAATAATAATTGTGTTCAAATTAATAGAATTGAGGACATTTTTTCCGCACTAGTGCAAAATATACTCATTGCGTACCTAAAAGCTGTGACGCATAAGCCTGTTTTCGAATAAACAACAAAATATAAGAATAACAACAACACAACAACAAACGATTACAACAAAACAACAACAAACTATTACAACAACACAACAACAAACTATTACAACAACACAACAACAAACTATTACAACAACACAACAACAAACTATTACAACAACACAACAACAAACTATTACAACAACACAACAACAAACTATTACAACAACGCAACACAATAACAACAACAATTTTTTTTTAATTAAAATAATTAAGAATTACTCACGAATAAAAATTACCTACCCTGATAAATCTAGATAACGTCACTAGTGTGTTTGTGTGAACTTGCGTAGATACTAGTACCTATACCGTACGAATTAAGTGAGTTGAATGATATTGACGTGAACATTAACGTGATAAACCTTTTTTGTATGTAAATAAACCTTTTCTTTCTTTGTGTTACCGTCTGGCTATTAGACGATCCTCTAAAACAATACTTTTAAAGGTTAGTACAGTCTTAACCTTTTAATAGTATTGTTTTATTAGTTAACAGAATTGGTTCGTTCCCGTTTATTTTTATTTAGGCGAAGTGCTTAATTTGCATCTAAATCTACACAAATATTATAAAGAGGTAAAGTTTTTTTTATTTATTTTTTTGGAGGTAGTCTCTGAAAGTTCTGGTCCGATTGCTAAAATTTTTTCACCGATAGAAAGCTGTTTTATTGCTGATTGCGTACTTACAAGCGGTGACGCATAAGCCTGTTTTCGAATGAACAACAAAATACAATAATAAGAACAACACAACAAAAAACAATTACAACAACACAACACAAAACAACAACATTTTTTCATTTTAAAATAATTAAAAATTACTTACCCTTTGTTGTTTTTGAAGGTAGTCTCTGAAAGTATTGGTCCAATTGCTAAAATTTTTTCACCGATAGAAAGCTGTTTCCTGATTGACATAGGCTATATTTCATGTACATGGGCGAAGCTGCAGGCAAAAGCTAGTTTAAAATAAATATAAAAAGTAGCTCATAAGAATACAGTATATATATTTTTGTGCACTACCTTTCACATTTTTTTTTCTGTTATCAAGAAAATATTGAAATATGAAAGAAAAGAGTTCAATATGCAAAGTTTTCCGTACCTTCAAACTCCAGGAAGTAATAAAACTGAAGTATCTGAAGTTCCGGACGAAAGTTCGCTTCTTTAGTGAATATTTTGTCATCATAGTTTGGGACTGAGTGATAAGTAAATAGGTATACAAGCATGATCAACCTTATAATGTTCCAGTTACTAGGACTCGAACTTTTACGCACTTTTAGAATTATAGAGGTCTAATCTAAAATTTTAATATTCCGACTTTAAGTCATAGGATGATTATTTTGAAACGAACATGCCCATCTTTAACCTTTAAGTATGAACGTGGAGTCTCACAGACTCCGCGCGTTTCTCAGTTGGTTTCACACTTTTCCCCCTGCTCCCCGCACCCGAGCGTCTCAGTAGCTTCACTTTTAGTAGCAAAAAAGACAATGAGGGAAGTAATCCGGGACCGATCGTAATCATGAAACGGTGCGCAGCAATTCTTTTTCAATACATTTACTCGAAAACCCGCTCTTATCTGTACCGCTTTTAGGCACCCAATTAACTGTTTTTCGCACTAGTGTGGAAAAGTGAGTCACACGTCAACCCGTGTTCATTCCATCTATCTTCGTAAGTGTATTGAAAAATGAAACGTCGTTTCATACACGTGGAAATTTGTATTAAAATGTACCATTTAAGAGTCATATGGCGTACGAATGCGTATTACGTTTTTTTTTAGTATGGGCTTAGTTGAGAACGCTTAACTACAGTTAACAACATATTCGCACCACCGAATAGTGTCACAGCTTAAAAAAACAAATTTTTCAGAAAAAAAAACTTTTGAATTCTAACTCCAGGATGTGACGCAACATATAAATAAAAATAAACATTATTAACCTGTGGGCTAATAATTGAAGTATTCCTGATTCGGTATAAGTATTTGAGCTACAAATATGATACTATCTATGCTTAAAGAATGATGAATTCTGAAATTAATAGCATAATTACTTATCAATAAATTAAGCAAAAAATATTTTTTTCAGTTGTGACTCTGTTTGAGCAGAGGTGCGATATTATGTACAGCGGGAGACATAATATCTCCCAAAGTGATGTCACTTCTAACGTAAATTTTTAATTAAATCCTTTAAGTTTGCAATGCACTGTATTAACATTATTATCCGAATTTTACCTACCTGTATTTAAGTCCGACGTTGTATTTTAGTTAACATACCTACATTAAATTGACTCAAGAAACCTGTTTTGCTTTTCATAGATAATTTTATTATTATACCTGCTTGTTTGGTCTAACAAAAATTGTATTCGGTGTTTTGACTCTAGGGCCTGACGAGAAAGCTAATTGCCATACAATTTAGGTAAGTGTATGTGCGTGTGTTCGTCTGTTACTCCCTCACACATAAACGTTTCAATAGATTTGGACGAAATTTAAATGTGTAGACCATGTCTTGGAATAGCACACAGGGTACTTGTTAATCCCGGAAATATTTACTCTTGGAATAGTTTTCTACTATCACGCGGGCGCAGTCGCTGACAGAAACTAGTATATTTCAGACTAGTTATTTTTTTTTTGGTGGTAATAATCATCCAATGACAACCTCCGCTCTTGGGCAGAGCGGGAGACATTGTCAGACTCTTACTGACTAAAAAACCCACACCGTTCCTTCAAGCCTTCATACCGGGGCTCGAATTCCCTTTCGGATAACCCTGGCCCTAGTAGGCTTCAACTCGGTTGGGCCAGCGAGCTACCCTTTGCTCACTGTCCGCAAGCCCGAGACTAGTACCCCTAGCCAAGTTGCTAATCTGCAATAGTTAACGCTAGTAGAAAGCTTCGAATGTACGGGAATGACGTCATCTCAACGCTCAGTCATGTGGTCAGTAGCCCGATTCACGTAATGAAAACCGTAACGATATCGTAGCGATTTAGTCGTTTGGACCATTTCCGTATTCACATCCATCAATCGAGTTTGAACGACACCGATTTTAAAATCGTTTGAAATTCGTCGATTTAAAAAAAAATCTGTATTACTTTATCCTGGTACAATACTTATTAATGTAACTGGATATAAGTCGATAGATCGTGAACACCGCTTTTGGATAGGACTTCGATCGAACGACTATAAAACTTCAACGATATTTGACTTGTTTGATTTTACGTGAATCAGGCTACAGAACAAAAGATTCGGCGACGCAACCAACTCGAAGCGTCCGACGCAAGCGAAACGGTTGTAACTTGGCTAGGGGGGCTGATAACGAACTAATAGTTGCTATATGAAAGAAGACGACCTCCTCAATAATTAATTACCGATGAAATGACCTGAAAACGATGAACTTCGTTTGAACAAAAGATAAAGACATGATGGCCGAGAAATATAGAATTCATACGTTGAGTTCCTCTTCTTTGTTTTATTATTGATAGGCTTGCGTTTGACCACATCTCACGAGATTGTAAGGGATGATGTATTCAACAATGGATCATGTTTGAAGAAATAATATATCCATCCTTGATTAAAGACACCTAGGTTTTATTTTTTGGTGGGTAAAATCATCCAAATGACATCCTTTGCCCTTGGGCGGAGCGGGATATGGTGTCAGACTCTTACTGACTAAAAAACCCACCTCGTTCTTTGTTGTCTTTCATACCCCCTAGGTTGTAGCTAACAGGAAACATTCGCTTTATTACTTAAAAAATAAAGTATAGTTAGTTGAAAACATGTATACGTCAGTATGTAACTCTTTTGAAAATCCAGACTGGGTTGCGGGTTTGGTCGAAAGAGCTACTACTGGCAGTGAACAGCTACTACAGGAATATAGGATGGTTTTTTTAGTCACTAAAAGTCTGATATTCACTCTAACCGCACCCAGAGCGGGAAAGGGCATTTGATGGTGAAATCATAATATGAACTGTTCTCATAAATACATGGTCACCAGGTCATCCGGGCGACTGAAGGGTTGTTTTTGTTTTTTTTTTCTGTGCACTGGGGCCTATTGCCCTCTATGACCTGTCGTGATCTGTGTTGTACTTAGTATCGGTGCCTTGGTGATGTCCAACATGTGACCTTTTTAAATATTTTTGGGGAAATATAACATGACGAAAGACGATGGTATATCAATATATATATATGTATAGGTTTTATTTGTTGTATTTATGTAGTATATTTATAAGTATTGTGTGCTATGTAAAATATTTTGGTTTTTGTTGTGCATTTTTTATGTTATCCTCTTATATAAAATTTCTAGAAAAATTAAGGTTTGCTGTAAGAAAACCCAATTTTGGGTTAAGCTCGCCTGTGTACATGTGTACATGACGTAAAAATTATTGGAATTGATTCAGTTATGTACTGATTCTGAACAAACTATATTTATGTTTACTAAAATTAATATTGTGTACATACATATAATATGAAAATGTATACAATTTTGACTTAATGATATTACGTGATAGCGTGATTATTTTTCCATCCGCCGTGACTGAGTGACACGGTTCAGCGACTGTCTCAAATTCATGGTTTTGAAATGTATGCTATTAGTGTCATGACATAGGTTAGTTTAAATTTCCAACCCATTGGTAGTGTGTGAAAACAAACTAACCGATGGCGTTCTTTAGATGTTTTAAGAGTATTCATATCCAATATGTAGAAACTTATTTTATTTTACGAGTAATTGGTCAAGTCGTGCCGCATAACTTAGGCCCATGTGGTACGAGTTGCAGGAAATAAAAATAAATTATATTTGCATTGGTCAACTCGTCCCACCACTTTACTATCACAATGAGAAAAAGTACAATCAGTAGCAAAAGTGTTAGTCTGGAAAAAAAGAAGAATTTGCTATAAAGTACCAAGTAAGTGTAGTAAGTAGTAGTTTATTTACCTCAAAATTATCACATATTAGCTTTTACCCATGGCTTCGCCCGCGGACATAAAATATAGCCTATGTCACTCAGGAATAAAGTAGCTTTCCATGTGTAAAAAAAATTTAGCAATCGGACCAGTACTTCCAGAAATTACCCCCTACAAACAAATAAACAAACTTTACCTGTTTTTTTATTACATTAGTGAAGATAAACAGTAAATATCACACAAATACCTCAATTGAACCGCGAGGTAACAAAAAATATTCATACATGTAGGTTTAACAATAGAAAACCAAATATTACAAAATAATTCTTTCCTCTTTATAATATTAACACCTTCTAAAAATTTATTAAATTAATAATATACTTACAAAATAATAGATTGAACAGCCTGGATGAAAGCCTAAGCTGGCAAATAGAAAACATTTAGATAAATTAAAAACATTATTGGGACGACAACCTACATTGTCGTCCCAATAATTCAGAATAAACATTTAAACTAGGTGAACGTGTAACCCATACAAATGTTCATCAATTAATGGTAATGAACTGTTTTTTACCACTAACCATGAACTAATTTTCCGTCAAAAACACATGAGAGAAAACGCAACACCACATTTGGCTGACCTAGGAATCGAACCTACATTTAGAATTTTTCGGAATTAGTATTTTTTTATTTTATTTTACGGTATAATAAACTTTCTTTTTGAAATGGTTAACAAAATTTGACGGGACTTTCACTGGTCTATAGCTAGGTATTGTAATGAGTAACTAAAGCTACTTTTTATTTTTACTTTACATGGTTGCCCCAAAAAAGGAAGGTCATGTTCTTTAATACTATTCGAACGAAGTCGCGAGTAATAACTAGTGCATTTTTTTTACTTGTTCGAGACCTGTACTATACAAGGTGTAAGGGACAGCCCTCCACAAACTTTAAGGGCTTGCTCAGTAGACAAAACTGAACAACCCGAAAAAAAAATAGGCCTCGCCATACAAATTGTCCAATCAAGTTTATCATTTTGTATGGTGAGGCAGATTTCTTTTTTCATTTCCTGAAAAAAAAAAATTGTGGAAGGTTGTTTAATTTCGTCTACTGAGCAAGCCCTTAAAGTTTGTGGAGGGCTGTCCCTTACAACTTTTATTATAGATGGCTTTGTTGAACTTTATTCGACACCAGTCATGAAATAGAGAGCGATCTATCAGTTAAAATAATGTGACGTGAATCATATTAATAAGTTAAGTAAGAATAAGAATAAGAATAAGAATAATGTTTATTGTTCATTGTTACATAAAATGAAGAATACCTTAAAACTATTACATAATCATTAATATTGTTTGTAACTTATTAGGGGTTTAACATATATTTATATGGTGGTCCCCAAACTAGGTAGAACCTGTATCTTGGGGACCTGAGTTGAGATAACTTTATAATAATAACATTGTAGCGGGCGGACATGTAGAAATTCGGTTTTTTATACTAAGCAACGAGTTTGTTGTAACAATGGAACAAAAAAATGAAAAATAAGTAAAAATAGGATAAAAAGAAAGAAAGCTTGCTTAAAATCAAGGTTTTTGCGCCTAGTGTATGTGTGTAGTGTACATGTGTAGTGAATGTGTGTGGTGTGTGTAGTGTATGTGTGCACTTGTGTATGCCAAATACTATTGCCGTATTGTTGTTGTTTATTGCTTTAAAATTGCCTCTGTCTGTTCGTACGATAAAAGAGCAAGCCAGTTAATTAAGGTCTTTTTACACGTAAAATTCTTTAAGTTTTTGATATCACAGCTCTTGCTGATTTTATTGTAAATTTGAACGTGAGAGTAGAAGGGGCATCTCCTGACCAACAGACTGTCTGCTTCGGGAAGAGGAATATGGAGGATGCGTTTAGACATTAATTTATTGTAATCGAATCTGTATTTAAGGGTTTTGTGGACGTTCAGTGTAGCACTTAAAATATATAGTTGCCGTACTCTTAGGACCGCAAGCTCACTATAAATTAGATTTGTAGGGAAGCGGAAAGGTTTTCTTAAGGTTACTTTAATTACAGCTCTTTGAGCTCTTTCTACTTCTATAAATGTACTTTTCCCAGCTGCACCCCATAGAGAGATACCATACTGAAGTATTGACTGACACAAACCGAGATAGATTGTGCGTAAAATTGCAATGGGTGTGCAGTCTCGTAGTTTTTTCATAACATATATTAGTTTCCTAACTCGACTAGAGAGCCGGTGTATGTGTGGTTTAAATGAAAGGTTTTCGTCCATTGTGATGCCCAGGTATTTGATAGAGGGAGCGTGGTCTATGATTGTGCAGGAGCAGTTTACAAGAATAGTCTGGTCTCTGCTGCAGGTATGGTATTTCAGTACTAGTTGTTGTGGGGGTCTCGACGCTATAGTTTTAAAGAAAGTGACGTATGTAGTTTTTTTAATGTTGAGAGTTAAAAGATTTGAGTCAAGAGCTTTGGAAATAGTTAGTAGACCATTCTCTGCAAGACGGTACACTTGATCCCACGTTTTAGCATGAAATACTATAGCAGTGTCATCGGCATATGATAGTATTTCTGCATCTTTTAATTGTACATTTAATATGTCATTCATATAAAAACTGAACAGTGTCGGACCAAGAGTACTGCCCTGCGGGATTCCGAAATCAATGGGAAGCAGGTTACTGGAGAAGTCACCTAGTTTAACTAGTTGTTTTCTATTAGATAGATAACTCCTGAACCAGTCAAGTGAGGTTCCTCGAATTCCCGAGCATTCTAGCTTTTTCAAGAGAAGGTCAATCGAAATTGTATCGAATGCCTTGGCCAGATCTAAGAAAACTGCCATAGCTTGCTCTCTATTTTGAATGTAGGTACCCACCAAGTTGGTAAGTAATGTAGCTGCGTCTTCAGTTGATTTTCCTCGCCGGAAACCAAACTGCCTGTCTGACATAAGCTTGTGTTTCTCAAAAAAGTTTATTAGTCGGCTATTAACTATTTTCTCCAATATTTTGGATAAGATAGACAAAAGGGCGATCGGACGATAATTTTCCGGTAATTCTCTAGGGCCACTTTTGTGTATGGGTCTAACAGATGCAACCTTCCAACACTCAGGAAATTGTCCAGACTCTAAGCTCAAATTAAAAATATGAGTGAGCGGTGTAAGGATAGCATTTTTTATTTTCTGAATTAGTCTTGTGGTGATACCATCAAGTCCGGGAGCGCTGTCGATTTTAAGGTGATAGATAAATTTAGTTATTTCGATTTCATCTGTTGGGTAAAGAAAGAAAGAGTGTGGAAAATTTACATGCGGTCTATATTTGCTGACCAGGGATGACTGAGTCTCAGAAATTCGGTCTAATATTCGGTCCGATAGATTTTTCCCCAACGAAGTGAAGTACGCGTTACAGCTGTTAAGTGCATCAACAGGATCTTCTGCATTAGATATTAATTGTGTTGAATCACTTCTTTGATTATTTGGGCTGTATATTGATTTAAGTGTGTTCCACAGCTTTCTAGGTTGATTAAACTTTTCTAATTATTGGCAAAACCTTTCATTAATTTTATCTTTATTGATAAAGTTTTTCAGACAAGTTATTACATAGTTTAATAACTATCTATTGTCTCTATTCTATACGAAATCGATGTTGATAACTTCTAAACATTAAAATTGTGTGTAACTTGGGATATTACTTAGGGCCCTTGCCAAAGACAACTTTTTGTAGCGATATTGTCGCGCGTTTCGTTTGCACGCGACAGCATCGCTACGAACGCGCGTTAGTCGCATTTGCAAGCGCTATAGAAAAAATGCCAACGCGCTAGTAATGAGCTACAGCATCGCGACTGTATCGATGCAAACGCGCTACATAAACGCTACAAAAAGTCGCCGTGAGCAAGGGCTCTTAAGCTTTGTTTCAACGCAATCGGTTGACTTAATTGAAAGTTATACTACATTCATATACTGTTAGGCGAGACGAAAATCGCCGGAACAATTTGCCTGCTGCGGTCCTCCCATCCGATTATAATTTGGGTGTCTGCAAGGCTTGAGCGGACAGGCTTTTAATAAACTAGTGCGCCTCACCATCAACGATTGCATCACTGCTTACCATCAGCTGGGATCGCAGCCAAGCACTAGCTCATATGAGAAAAAAAATACGTGTAATCATTCAGGCGGATTACTTTGTGTAATTTATTTCATCACTACTGCTCTCAACATTGTGAAGTATAACATCGTGAGGAAACCGTCATGTCCTAGAACTAAAAATCTGTTGTCTCTTTGTGTCGACACAGCGACAAGTCCATGCTGAAAACCAGCGCTGTGAGCTCATCGCATTATGCGTGAGGCAGCAGCTTTATGCTGAGCGTTCGGCCGTTTTGCGCGTATGAGATGCATATCTTCCCTACCAATTGCTGTAATGTTATGTTTGTCAGCTAGTTTTAAAATTGCGTCTTTTTCGCGTACATAAACTGTTTTTCTTTCTTTCTTCTTTTCTAAAAACTCAAATATATCTGACATCCACCAATTCACCCTGGGCCTGTGTGGTGGATTATAGCCCATTTCCTATCGTATGGAGGAGACCTGAGTCCCGTGCGACCGTCCGATAACTGTCCGGACCAAGCCCAAGTCGTCGACGGCGCGCATTGTTCCCGCGCGCCTCAAGGAGCTGTCAGCAACAGCAGGGGCCCAGCTGGATCGAAGCCAACCGGGGCCAGGGTTAATTCGAAAGATAGCTCAAGCCCCGGTACGAAAGGCAACGAAGAAACAGGAGTGTGTTTTTAGTCAGTAAAAGTCTGACACTATCTTCCTCTCCGCCCAAGAGCGGGGGATATAATCAGATGATTTTCCCACCACGAAAAAAAAAGCAGTGGGAACATTAAAAAGTTTGATTTTGCTATACATTCTATGCAACTTTTTTACATTCTAAAAGAGAGTGTGTAAGTAATCTAAAGAAGTAAGGTTTGTTTTTTTTTTATTTATAGGAAGTAATCTCTGAAAGTACTGGTCCTAAATTGGTCCGTAATTGCTAAAATTTTTTCACCAATAGAAACCTGCTTTATTCCTGAGTGATGTAGGCTATATGTTATGTACCTGGCCTAGTAGAATAATTAAATTGTTGTTGTAGATGTCTGAGAAGTAGACACAGCAGTCATTGCGCCGACAGTCGTGACGGCCAATGGCTGACACTTAAGTTTGGTGATTTTTCGGGCTATGACGGCGACCTTGGTTTTCCTGCGGATATTTTCATTCCAAATGCAATCACGCAAGGAAACTCCGAGCATAGCCCTTTCCATTGCACTTTGGGCCATTGTAAGTGACCATGTTTCAGTGCCGTATGCCATCGACATAGACATGTCTTGGAGTTGAAGCAAAACTCTTATTACGGTAGATTATGAAGTCTCCGTTGCAGTAGCAAAAACCGTTGCTAAAATTTCTTAATTATTACCGACATCAGAACGAACACGCAACCTTGGCTAACTTCAAAACTCCGACACATCGTATGAATAACATTAAGAAAACTATTTTTAAATATAATTACATATACACGAAACGAGTTTTTGTCTTTTTGACGTAACTACGTAATAATAATTCTGTCGACCGAATTTCGGACATATTTGCCGCATGTCGGATGAGCTGTGGGCTAAAAGAGCTACTTATTGGGTCCCATGGGTATGGGTAAAGGTGGAGAAATGAGTTTGATAAGTACCGGAAGGACTGGCCCGCAATGGCCAAAGACAGACGTGTGTGGGAAAGGGAGAGGGAGGCCTTTGCCCAGCAATAGGACATAAATGGGCTAACTAACTAACCGAATTTCGACGAACGACGATCAATGGAGATTGGAATAGAGATCTCGGAACGTAATCAAAGGATACAGGCACATGGCACAATAACACATTCAGCTTTATAATGTTCCCACTGCTAGGAGTCAGGCGTCCTCTCTACAATAGGCAATGGGCCGTAATCCACCACTCGGGACCAGTGCGGGCTGATGAATGTCACATGTCTTTTTTGTCGTAAGGTAAAAATCATCCAAAGGACTTCCCCAGCTCTTAGGCGGAGCGGGAGATAGTGTCAGGTTCTTGCTGACTAAAAAACCCACCTCGTTTCTTCTTGCCTTTCATACCGGGGCCGAGCTTCCCTTTCAGTAGGCTTCGATCCAGCTGGGTCCCTGCTAATGTCACATGTCTTCGAGTTTTTGGTTCTAGGTTTTCCTTTATCGTTTTCTGAGCAGGATTTAGAAATAAATTACACAAAGTAATGCGCCTGACTGCGTTTGGACCCTTCCTTTGTATACCTTCTTTTTAATTTTAATATTTCGACTTCAAGTGTCCCCGCACACGAGCCACAAAAAAAGCCGCATCAAGCTTTTTCTGTGGCTCGTGTGCAGCGGTGACGCCACAAAAAAAAATAGAAACCGCTTCAAGCTTCTCCGGCCACAAAATGTCGCGCGCTGAATTCAGCTTTTTTTGTGGCCGTTTCTAGCTTTTTTGTGGCCGCTTCTAGCTTTTTTGTGGCGGCTTCTTTTGTAGCCCGAATGCGGGGACAATGTCATAGAATGACTTAAAACGAACATACCTATGCCCATGTAGAAATTAAACTTTGTTTTTTTTTTTGACTACCAATAAAAAATAGGCTAGCGCTTGACTACTATCTTACCTGATGAAAAGCGACGATGTGGTCAGTTACAGATGACATACGAGACTACTATTCATAGAAATCTGTAGGTAAAAGTGCTCATGAATAATATAAAAAAAACTGGCCTATTGCGTGCATTATATAAACAGTATTAGACATATTACATTATAACTGGTTTTTGGCAGGTTTACTTCGAGTGAAGTTCATTGGCAGTATTATCATTCGCAAATTGGTTCTTATGTATATTGTGATGTAAAAATGGTATAGTTTTGTGTCTCAAGTGGAAAATATGTAGAGTCATTGAAAAAGGCTCGATCTTAGTAAAACAAGTCGGCAGAAAGAAAGAAAGAAAGAAAACTATTTTATTTGGCATACACACTCGTGTAAATACACACAATGTAGTAACAACATGTAGACACTAATAATTTTTTATATATATATATAAAAAAAGAGACAACTAACAATATGTGTCTCAAGTCAGTCAAGCACTAGTTTATATCGATAAAAAAAATGGAACTGGTAATTTTGTTGTAGTGTTGGCTACCTCAGCGAAGTGTGCAGAAAAGGCAGACTCGATACATTTGCTGCGAAATACTAAAAAAACAGTAGAATGCGTTGCACCCGCATTCTATTGGTAAACTAATAAACTATTCATAGACATGGCTTAAAAGACTTAGGATCTAACCGAAAAATATTTAAAAAAAATATCGCGCCGTTATATTAGTATATTACCAAACTTGTCAAAATCGACAATTATGACAATAATGATAGACCATTCTGACACTATTGTGATAGCAGACTTGAGACCCTGATATTTTGGTACCAATATGTATATCAATCACACCGACAAAGTAGTAAAATAAAAATTGGAAAAAAATGTTTTATTTAAGGATTTTTGAAAATGTCAATATTTTCGGAAATAATCGCTCCAAAAGTAAAAAAACAATGTGTCTAACTTAATGTGTCCCTCTAGCTTCTGAACCCTAAGTTTCGAAAATATGAAAAAAATCTCAAAAGTAGAGTTTTGTAAAGACTTTCTAGGAAAATTGTTTTGAACTTGATGGGATAAACAGTTTTGAAAAGTTGTACAGAATAATTTCTGAACTAAGTTCGTAATTTAACCGCTTAGGCAAGCATTATTTTTAAAACTCAGTTTACATATTCTATTATTCTGAAAGTATTTTCTTTCAAACAAAAAAAAAAGAATTATTACAATCGATTCACGTAATCCTAAATTACGTGAATCGATTGTAATAATTCTTTTTAAACCACCAAAAACCCAACATACATAACCCGTCTAGTTTGTAAAATTAGTAACCCAATTTCCCGAGAGATGGCACTGTACTTTGGGATACTTCGCGCTGAAGATTTTTCCTGAGTTGATGGAGTCGGGTATGCATAATAAATATTGTCGAATTGTTCGGTTGGTCTCTCATTGGCATTGGTGGTATTTGTTCTTACTCGTCTGTCGTTCATTGTTATTAATAAGAATATTTGATATAATGGGAAATTGTAATTGTGTTTAAATAGTAGTAGTAGTGTTTAATTAGTAGCTGGCGTCGCGTACAAACTACCTACAGGTCTTTGGATTCGCTTAAAATTTAGCGGTGTATAATCAAAACTATCACGTTTATATTATATACAGCCTGATGACAAACGGAAGGACAGCGGAGTTTTGTTAATAGGGTTCCGTTTTTATCCTTTGCGTATGGAACCCTAAAAACTGCTCCAAATATATACTGCATAACCATTTAACGCCCAAACAAATGACCAATTAAAGCTTAAAATAAATCTCCTTTTATGCGTGAAATCGGATATAGCTTATTTTATAAACCAGTGCATATGTTACTGTAAAAGCTCGAACTTACGGTAACCAATTATTAATGGTAAATGTCCATAAAAGTTCAAATGGTGATAAATCTTAGGATTTACATTAAAGGCACGGTAAATGTTGAAAAAAACATCATGTCTTTAATGGCGTCAGCGACTATCGCAACCCAGTGCTGGGCACGTCACAATTATGGTGGTAAGTCCCCTCTTTGAGGCGTGACTGGAAAGACCTCACGGCGTCCTTACCTTCC
The DNA here is from genome assembly GCA_929112965.1 of Mythimna albipuncta. NCBI lineage: Eukaryota > Metazoa > Arthropoda > Insecta > Lepidoptera > Noctuidae > Mythimna > Mythimna albipuncta. The sequence continues at coordinate 15,252,900 of OV815979.1, read as the reverse complement.
GCATGACGCAGGTCCTCACCGGACATGGCACGTTTGGGAGGTGCCTGTTCCGGATTCCCTTTGGATTTGGATTTCCGGAACCTTTTGTTGACCTTGTCACATAACACTGCTGCATTCCGTGGGAGCTTCGAATTCGCTGCTAGCAGAATCTGGAATAACTTACCACCGCCTTTTCAAGCTATAAAGATGGTTGGTACTTTTAGTTACAAATATAAACACCATTTACTGCAAATCCTTCTTTGTTCATTATTTTTTGATAGACTATTATTATATAATATCCGTAAATATATTCGTGACATTACAGCAGGCCCTAGCAGAACATCAGCGCTGCGTTATTTATGGTTTTAAATAACGTAGCATATGCTGAGTTAGGTGCCTTTTTGGCCTCGCACTGATTATATCTTTCTTTTTCCTTTTTATTGTGTATTTTTAGTTTATATGATTGTGTGAGGCACGAATAACTTTCCTTCTTCCATGAACTCAGAACATTATTATGACAGTTTCCAGTTTATCAACCATAGATCATAGATGTGTTTGTTAAACCAAAGTAAATGTTTGTGCACAAAATGGTTGACGGCCAACTATTTTTGGTTTGACTGATAAAATATAAGCAACTAGTTTCTTTTATCTATTGTTATCTCTGTCTGATCACATTTGAGTATATTTGGATTTCAAAACGGTGGATGATAATGTACACACAGACACTCACCATAACATCTTTTGATGTTCTAGCAACCTTAGGCAATAGTGATGGGCTGACTATGGACTTGGACGACTAGACGACTAGTCGTGTCTCAAATGGCCGACTACTCGCCGAATAATGTCGTCGGATAGTCAGCTTACCTTACTAGTCGGTCAATCTTTATTCTTCTTCTTAGCGTGTCGATGGCAAAACTAATTAAATTCCTTGCCTGGTCCAGTATTTGACCACGGCTGTGCCATCCACTGATGCTGTCATTAACTCCAACGTGAACAGGACACATCAGTGCCGATTGTGTGTGGAGTACTGCAGCCACGTATGGGCTGGTGCTGCAAAGTGCCACCTGGCAGCCTTTGGACTCGGTGGAAAGGTGTGCAAAGAGGCTGATTGGGGATCCAGATTTGGTTAAGATAAATCTTCAAAGCATTGAGCACAGGCGTAGGGTGGCTAGCCTTTCGGTGTTTTACAGATTACATTTTGGAGAGTGTGCGCAGGAATTGCATGACTTGATTCCGCCATCTCATTTCTACCATCAGACAAGCCGACGTACGGCGAGTAGGCCACCCTTACTTACGTTGTTGAAACCTCTACAGTCCGGACTAAGCGTTTCGGCTCGTCGTTTATACCGCGTAGGTACATCGAAGGACTGAAACAATTTGCCTGTTGCGGTCTTCCCGTCCGATTATAATTTAGGTGTCTTCAAGGCTAGAGTAAATAGGCTCTTAATAAATTAGTGCGCCCCACCATCAACGATTGCATCACTGCTTACCATCAGGTAGGATCGCAGTCAAGTACTAGTTTATTTATAAAAGATAAAAAAAATACGTCTTGGGCAGAATGAAGGATAATAATAATAATAATATAATAATATTCCACAACTATCTTTATTGATATTATCTGATGATTGATGAGGATGATTCTTTATTGATATTATCGTTTTTTATCATCATCATCATCATTATTATTTCAGCCGATAGATGTCCACTGTAGGACATAGGCCTCCCCCAAGTGTCGCCACAATGTACAATCCTGTGCGTCCTGCATCCATAAGATTCCCGCAACCGTTTACCGTTATCGTTTTTATTTTATTTTGTCTAGCCTGTATTGTCGTACTGCTGGACAAAGAATAGGTATATGCCTTTTTTATAATGGATAGGCTCGCGTTTGACCCCAATCTCACCTGATGGTAAGCGATGATGTGGCCATTCCTTCTATTGCTCTCGGATTTCGGTAAATTTTTGCTAATTCCTAAAAATGACACCAATGTCGCTTTAACGTTTAATAAGTATAAAATATTAGGTTACATAAATTTTGTAAGACAAATACAAAATAAATAAATAAATAATATTTTTTCCGTACGACCGACTACGACGGTAATTATTTGAAATACAGGAAAAATACTCATATATGATATTTTATATCACTAGTATATACTAGTCACCGACCATGATTTGAATTCCAAGACGTGACATTCACCAACCCGTACTGGGCCCACGTGGATCCACCTACGGCCCATTCACTCTCCTAGAGAGGCGGCCTGAGTCCCAGCAATGGGAACATTAAAAGGCTGATTATGCACCGATAATAATGAATATAGTCGGAAAGTCGATTTTCCGAATAATCAGTTCATCTCTAATGTACAGTCCATTCATTGGAACGTTATTGTTAGTATGTTGCCAAATTGATCACGACCACAATTCGCATGCAACGAACTTTGACTGAACTCTGAACATTATTAGCCAGACTGTCTGGCGTGACAATGATTGGCATACGAATATAAATAAATAACAAGACATGCCTACACGTGCCTGTACTAACATAATAAAGGCGATAGGTTTGTGCGTCTGTGTTTGGGATTATTCCCTCAGATGATAATGGATAATAATAATAATATCCCACAACTATCACACAACGCCGTCTAGTCCCAAGCTAAGCAGAGCTTGTGTTATGAGTACTAGACAACTGATAAACATACTTATATATTTCTAAATACATACATATTGTAGATAAATTACACCCAGACACAGAACAAATGATTATGCTCATCACACAAACATTTGTCCTGGGTGGGAATCGAACCCACGACCTCCAGCATAGCAGTCAGGGTCACTAACCACTAGACCAACAGGCCAGTCAAATAAGTTGTAATAGTATGATCAGCTAGCTTCTGCCAGCGGCTTCCCAGCGTGAAGGTAGGTTTTTCCACAGAAACTTCAGACTCCCGTTTCATACCAATAGGGGGTAAATTTTGGAAAATCCTCTCTTAGTACTCGCGAAAAATTGTGCATAATTTCACGCTCCAATAGTTTTGACTATCTGACAAGATGTCAGTCAGTCCGTTTCTCCTTTTATATATAGATATAGGTTTTCCAAATTTTAATAAAATAACATAATTTAGAAAACAATTTCATCAAAGGGGAACTATTTTTAGAACGTAACTTTACAAATTGCTTCGCCTCGCGTATATTGTTTCACGTTATTTTCCTGGCCATTTTCCGGTGCTTGGGTCATGGGTCAGACCCGTCGGTAACCGCAGCCGCGATGAGGTACGGCGTGAGTAATATGAACGTAATATTTGCTTGTATACTCTTTTCAAAATAACATTAGACATTCATGAAAAGCTTTTATTACTGTCCGTTCAACCGATTTTGACTTTTATTACGTTGGTGGCATGATAAATGGCGGCTGCAGTAAATAGTTGGTATTGTGACCACTTACCCAGTGTCTCAGGTATCCAGGTATAAATAAATATCTGTCTGAGTTACAGCGGGTTCTATTAATAGATGTACACATAATTTTTCGCTTCTTCTTCACAATTTTTAAGAAACATATACAGGCAGAGCCTTTTTTTTCCGATGGGAAAAATCATCCTATGACAACCTCCGCTCTTGGGCGGAGCGGGAGATAGCTCGAGCGCCCTTTCGGATAAACCTGGCCCCAGCAGGCTTCGACCCGGCTGGGCCCCTACTGTTGCTGACAACTCCTTGAGGCGCGCGGGAACAGCGCGCGCCGTCGACGACTTGGGCTTGGTCCGGACAGTTACCGGATGGCCGGACAGCGAGCTATCCATTGCTTAGCCTGATCTAAGGGGACGCAAGCCGGGCATTTGCTCAGAGCGGCAAAAAATGAGGGGCGGCAAAATTGACTTATTCCTATCTTGCAACCTAGCCACGTTGTCCCACGTTGACACCCAAGTGGTCGGGATGAGAAATTTTATTTGCCACCTTCCAACCTACTTCAGGAATAGTGGAAATATTTAAGACTTAAAAGTCATGACTGGGCGGCGACAAAAAATCTTTGCTCGGAGAGGCTTAATAGCTTGATCGGGTGGGTCTTGAATACAGGTCATCCCGCCATCTCTTCTGACTACCCCTCGTAGTTATTGGGCACGAAAATGATAGGTACCTAATAATGATGAAGTAAAAGAACGTATTGAAAAAATATTCTGGGTAGTAACTTATATTTTTGCAACATTAATCTGTGACAAACGGCGGCTGCAGTAAATAGTTGGTATTGTAACCACTTTTTTGCTTTTAATCCCATCTTTATGCCAACGAAATAGAAGTTAAAATCGGTTGAACAGACGGTAAAAAGGTGTATTCAAATGTCTAATCATAACGCGAACGGAGTATAGTTACAGACAACCTTAATTGCATAATAACAACAATGTTGATAAACTGGTTTTTATTTATGAGTGGCCTCTTGTAGGTCAACGTATGACGTTGTCATTTGCTTGACCAAACTTGTCCTATAGAAACGTTATTTATGATTAAAACCTCCTACCAAGACTGTTACAAAATAAAACCTTAATTGAAAACTAAATCAGAGCCACTATTTTATAAAGGTCGAGATTTTTTTGCGGAGGTAAGTTATAAGTACAATGACTTCTCCTGTTCTGGGGTGGAATAAGACTTACTGACAAAAACCGACCTGTGTCCTTCAGTTACCCTTTGCGTTCTAAGGCCACAGTAACTCTTTCAAACGTTTAATAATAATAATAACCTTAGGAGGCTCTCAACACTTTAGGAGGCTCTCGTTAGGCGGCTTGATTCAGAAAGCGGTACTCCTGGACACGGCTCGTATTGTTAGGAGGTTCCTTTCTATGGAGCCTTGACCTCCGGTAGCTTGGACCTTGTTCCCGATACCGGTGGGATACTGTTTTTTATATATATATTTTTAAATTGTTATTTTTTGAGGAATATTTAAAAATGTTTTTTTAACAAGTATAAAAAATGAATAAAGGAGATACTAATAATAATAATATTCCACAACTATCACACAACGCCGTCTAGTCCCAAGCTAAGCAGAACTTGTATTATGGGTACTAGACAACTGATAAACACACTTATATATTTCTAAATACATATGTACATATTATAGATAAATTACACCCAGACATAGAACAAATGTTTATGCTTATCACACAAACATTTGTCCTGGGTGTGAATCAAACCCACGACCTCCGGCATAGCAGTCAGGTACACTAACCACTAGACCAACAGGCCTGTCAAAGTTTCGTTGTAAAGTATTCCTTAGCGAACTACGTAGAATAGTTACGTTATTAGTAAAAAAATGTTCATATGTTGACAATTATCTAAAGTCAAAAGTCAAAGTCAAAGTCAAAGCCATTTATTTGCATTAAATGCGGTACAGGAGATGGTAACTTATTATAATAGTGCAGACACATTTTGCCATGAGTTGGCATGCAAATATTAAAATACGTTATGTGATGCTCATAGTAAGCAAAACTACAGTATTTGACACGAAATTTCCTTTTAAGAAAAATATTAAACCTATTGGACAGTAAAATATTATTTTTTTAAATATTGTTTCTATTACAGAAACAAAAACTTTATACAATTTAATAATTAGAAGCTGCATACATGATATAAATCACAAAATAGATGAAAGATGTTAGAATAGCCTTGCGGGCGGGGCAAGCGTGCCATAAAGTAGGGCAATGCTCATAGTTCAACTACCAATAGCAAGCTTGCGATCTAAGTGTGCGTGGTCTGTTACTTGCGTAATGCGCGTTCGTATTGGTTTACTGTAGTGGATTTAAAGGGTGGGAGAGACAAGTGGCGACACTCGTTACAAATCGGAACGTATTTCCTTTCTGACCTTTTTCAACTTTTTAGTGATATAAATGATAAAGTGAAATACGAGTATTACAGTAAACAATCCCAAACCCAATTTTAATCATCGAGTCAATCAATTTCGGAAGTATAAATCAATGTTCTCACATTAATATCATAAAAAAGCTATAAGCTTTTTTTATTATATGAACTTGAGAACTAGCTATTAAAAAAAAAGCGGTCCCTGCTGAGGTTACCCTGCCCGACAGCTGCCATTTTGTCAGACAAAAAATTGAGAAACCGATTGTAGCGCCATCTCATCATACACAAAATAAAATCATCCAAATCAGTCAAGCCGTTTAGGAGTTAAGTGACACACACGTATAGAATAATCATTATTATATAAAAATGAATCGCTAAATGTGTTGCTATGCGCAGATCTCGAGAACAGCTGAACCGATTTCGATAATTCTTTTTTTGTTGTGTTTGTTATTGTGAGGGTTCTTACGGAAAAATTTGGGCAGTGTAGGGTAGTGTAAATTAGAGAAGGTTAGAGTAGGGTAGAGTAGGCTAGAGTAGTGTAGAATAGGGTAGAGTAGGGTAGAGCAGTATAAAGATAAAAATTATCTTATTGCCATAGGTCATTTGATATTATAACTATAGTTGTAGTAAATTTGAACTTACATAATGTAATATTACATAACGGCAGCCTTACTACGAGCTCTTAATGCGATCCATTTGACGACCTAAACTGAACTACTAAAGGGATCGAGCTATACAGGACTAAATTACTAACATCATAAACAATAGACTTTTTACAAAATATAATACATTTACCGAAAACAAATCTTCAAGATTTTGTTTTTCTATCTAACACAATTCAACTCTGTATTTTGCTGTAACCCACCTACGTCTTCCGCGCACGATCCCCACTCTCCTCCGCTCTCCTTCGCATAGACTTCGTAACGAAATCTGTCGTTGTTTATGATGTTCTTACATAGTCCTGACAGGTTAAAAGTGTTTTACAAATAACCCTGTTACCTGTATAGGGTAGATTTACACCGCTAAATTTCATCGCTAAAATCATTTTAATCCCGTGGAGGGTCGATCCGGTACATGAAATACTATCGATTTGTGAAGATAAAATTAAAAAATAAAGAATCTTTAAAAAAAAAATTATTAAGTTACGTATGTACGAAATTAATTTCTCTACAAAAACGTCAGCTAAGTGAGTCTAATGACCTGTAGGTAGTATTCGGCGTTGCGTACCAACTATTTACAGGTCATTGGAATCGCTCAGCGGACGTTTTTTTTTTAAAAATAATTTCGTACATGCGTGAATTAATACGAGTTTTGAAAAAGAGGTACTTTATTTTTTAATTTTATGTTTACAAATCGATAGTGTTTCATGTACCGGATCGACCCTCCACGGGATTAAAACGATCAAAATTTAGCGGTGTATAGTTTTACCTGACGCTGACCGCCTTTGTCTCGCCTGACGTTTTAAAACCGTGGTGACGCTTCTTTACAAAATGGCTTGCGTTAAAAAATTTTGTACTCAATAATTACAAAAATTGTTTCCAAAAATCGAAGTATCTTCATTACATTCAATTGTACTTAATACTAAGTTTCATACCAATACAAAAAATCTGTAGGTAGCAATCAAATCTTTACAATCAAGGTCCTGATTTTCGGAATGAAAGATTAAATTTATTGAACCATTACAGTCACCTTTAGCGATATCAAATTATGGATTTATTAAATTTCAAATTGAATATTTAATAACTTAAGAGGGCCTTTCCTATGAAACATTATTTTTTATCTGTTATAAACTAGTATTTGACTGCGATCCCGCCTGATGGTAAGCAGTGATGCAATCGTTGATGGTGAGGCGCACTAGTTTCTTAAGAGCCTATTCACTCTAGCCTTGAGGTGAGGTGTGCCCCGCTTGGGCAGAACACCGCCGAGTCCTCGTGGAGTCGATCGGCGGCAGCGATCTCTCGCGCCGGGCCTTGATACAGGCCATGGTCCGGAGTAAGGAGGAGTAGGTAGGCGGTTGCCTCCTTTTGCAAAGCAGTAACGCTAGCAAAAGAGGAGGCCGCACGCGTGAGGCCGAAATTCTGATCCCGATTTTCGGCCATCGTAGGCGCGGACTTGCGGACGGCGAACAATCGGTACCTTGCCGTCCGACCGTTTGGCAACAGTCTGAACCGAGCCCAAGACGTCGAAGCCTACCGGGGCCAAGGATTTTCTGAAAGGAAGATTCGGCCGCGGTGCGAAAGTAAAGAAGGAACAGGAATGGGTTTTTAGTCAGTAAAAGTTTGTTGTTTCATCCAACGCAATGTTTGATAAAAAGGTAACCCGAAAAAAAAAATAGAAAACACCTGAACGCTCAGTTGGCATTCTCATATATTTGTTCCAGGAAATACGTGTTGTTTTTAAACCACTAAAAGGTTTTGTTATTCAGAATCTCGATTAATGTACAAGGTTTTTATAAACACATTTTGATTTCTATTTTTATTTTATGAGTACATTATTAAGAGCCAAACTTCACTCAAAATAGCAGATTTTCAGAAGTCTTTACTTGATTAGTTTTACCCAGATTAATGTTTTATCTTCAATGGAAACTTACATAATATCCACAAGATAATTGTGTATCCAAAATGTCTAGAGAAAACCGTGTAACATCAGAAACATGTAAGAGCGGTTGTATAGAAATGTATTTCGGGTTGAGCGCTCTTAAGGTGACTCAGTATAAGACGTTTACATTGTACGAACATGACAGTAAAGTATTACAATGAATTAGACGAATAACGACAAAAATTTGAATTTGTAAAGTTCTAGCGAATAATATATCTTTGATCACCTTTGAAATTCTTGGTTTCATTTTTCTATTATATGCGTTTAACCTAAACCTTTCTCAAAAATCAATCACGCGGTAAAGGACTTTCTTTTACAATATGTAGATATACAACGTGTAACAAAAAGGGTATATACATCAAGAAGTAAATAATAGGTGTTACGAAACCAGCTGAAAGAAAGAAAAGAAACGTGTTTATTTAGTACACTGACACACAATGAAGAAACAAAGTATATAAAGGTGACAGTGATAATCTAGCTTTTTTTGGTAGAGGGTTCATAGCATATAATTAAAATAAGAATTCTCTTCACAATCACTTTTATTTTACAGTACAGGCGATTATAGATTCAGGTGTATTGTAATCCGAGAGAACCAGTGATCTCGTTAAGGACGTCCGAACTACTCGACGGATCGCCCGAGACTTCGAACCCCTCCAAATGATTACAGTTGCCATAACGGATCTTGAGCGGTTGCGCAGAAGTCAAATATTCGGTCTCTTTAGTGGTGCAAAGTGAGACGCGGGGGCGGGGAGTTTCAGTGATTGACTCGCCAAGCCATCGCGTCATAGACGTCACTCCCCATTCGTTCCCTGCGTTGCTGCATGTATTTAACAACGAAGACGATTGGCTCGCCAATGTATGGAATGCGCAAAGCGATCCCCACTCTAACGCCGAGCGCTCAAGATCCGTTGTTCCTACTGTACGCTCGCATGACGTCTACAACGTCGCAGCGTTACACTCCAAAACTAAGAATTAATTGAGTGTCTTATTATCGCTAAATTGTCATATTCACTGAAATGTTAAAAACCTTTTTTTTATTGTTGATAGTTTCGCGTTTGATTGCTATCTCACCTGATGGAAAGCGACGACAACAAAAACAACGCGTAGTGTGTCTCACGGCTGTGCCAAATAGGTCCAGTTCAGCATAATGCTAAGCAACTACGTAGCAATTGCTATTAAATCGTAAGACTACACAACAGGATCCAAAATAAACATAAACAAATTTCTCAAAGTAAATATGACTAAACTCAAGTGAGGCGAGGGCCAAAACTACATAAATACAAATAACTCATTCGTTTGTCATCTCAGTATGCACGTACGGTGCCAAATTTGCAAGCAATTTCGGTCAGACTCTTACCGTAATTATACTGTTGATAAATACAATCATTATAATAATTAGATAGTAAAAGGTCAGTAGTCAGATTCACGTAATGAAAACCGTAACGATATCGTGGCGATTTAGTCGTTTCGACCATTACCGTATTCACATCCATCAATCGAGTTCGAACGACACCGATTTTAAAATCGTTTGAAATTCGTCGATTTAAAAAAAAAATACAAACATCCGAATTCAGAACCTCCTCTTTTTTTAGAAGGCGGTTAAAAATCTGTAAAATGATAAATGATATTTATTTTTAGATTTAAAAAAACACTTTTACACTTTTGTATTGCATTATCCTGGTAGAATACTTATGAATATAACTGGAAATAAGTCGATAGATCGTGAATACCGCTTTTGGATAAGACTTAGATCGAACGATTATAGAACTTAAACGATATTTGGCTTGTTTGATTTTACGTGAATCAGGCTACATGTTGGTAATCGTTCTGATGTCAGATGTCTAACACGTCCACACGACCAGACAAAAGTGAATAGGTTAAAGCAGAAATACACTGCTCACACATGTACCACGTAAACCGATTTGGGCGCGTCAGTCTCCATACATTTTAAATGGCAACAGGACTTGTAGAGCTACATTTGATATACGCCACGTGACGCCACACGATGTCGATGAAACTTGGTACACAGGTAGGTCACATCCTAGAATAGCACATACAGTACGCACAACGGATCTTGAGCGGTTGCGCACAAGTCAAGTATTCGGTCTCTTCAGTGGTGCGAAGTGAGACGCGGGGGCGGGGAGTGTCAGTGATTGGCTCGCCGCGCCATCGCATCATAGACGTCACACCTAATTCGTTCCCTGCGTTGCTGCATGTATCTAACAACGAAGACTATTGGCTCGCCAATGTATGGAACGTGCAAAGCGATCCCCACTCTGACGCCGAGCGCTCAAGATCCGTTGTGCCTACTGTAGGATTCTTTTGGCATCAGTAATCAACTATATTTATTACATACTCCATTAATGTCCTATATGTCAACTGCGCGTTTGCATAATTATACTCTTAACACTACAGGATAATTAATTCATCTAGTCAATCTTAGTCAACTGAGTTGTCTTTGTCTAAAATGACAATATTGAACGCACAATTTATGCATAGAACATTGATATCTATATTAATACATTAATATAATAAAACGGCAAAGTATTTTTTAAGTAAATTTTATTTGTTTGTAGTTAGGAGGTAAACTTTGGAAGTACCAGTCTGATTGCTAAAATTTTTTCACCGATAGAATGCTGCTTTATTCTTGAGTGACATAGACTATATTAGCAAAGCCGTGAGCAAAAGCTAGTATTGTATAAAAAGACACACTTCCAGTCCAGGGGGAGATGTTCTGATGAGGTGACGAAGTGTAGAGATATTCAATTTAAACATAAAATCGGTTGGCTCTTTACTGCTCTTTTTATATCCGATAATACCCTTTCAAATTACCACTTTCTGTACCAGCTTCTGGCATAAAAGTGAGCTTTGAATAATTTTCACTACATCAAATGTTGCGCTCCAATTCTCCCTTCTTTAAAGCTGATTACACCCCAATTGGAATTGTTTAACAACATCTATTGTTTAAGTTGTAAGCGAACATTAACAACATCGAAGGTCATGATCTTCAAGGACTTTGCACAAGTAATTATGTGGTTCAACGGTTTTATTCAAGCTACCTCATATACAAAGCAACAAGGTAACTTCAACTCAGATATCTCTCCAGTCTATTGAAGTCTATACGTAAATTGATTGTAGAGTTCCGAAGCTCTATTGATTCCACGTAGACCAGGAATTTCAATATAAGCCTCGGTTTCATAACCTGGATGAGCTACCCGTACAGTACCGAGCTAGTACCAGTAACTGACTCCTTTAAACGCAGCATAAACTACATCAGCTGCACTTTACATATGTGTATTTTATTTAAGAGGCTGCTTTTCCACTCGTCTATCGTAAACATCGAGCATGCTTTAAAAGCTTGTTGCTTCATCTAACGCAATCCAACGTGTTGTTTGATGAAAAGGTAACTTGAAAAAAGAGTGATAATACCTGAATACTCTGTTGGCATTCCGTGATTTAATCAAATTTTACAAAAATTGTTCGAGGAAATACGTGTTTTTTTTTAAACACTTAAAAGTTTTTGAAAAACGTTGCAATTATTTAGAATCTTTATAAAAATTACTTAGCTAGGCTTGTATGTTGTACTTTTTTGTCTTTTTTCATTTTTGAGTAAATTATGAAGTGTTGGAGATAAAACCTTCTTGCAAGCTTCCTAAATTATATGAAAAAATATGACACTTCTATTTGTCACTTGTCTTCACTTGTTTTTTGTAAAATATATTGTTCACACCGAAAATTATTAAAACTAATTTGCATTGAGCATCCAGTCATTGATTTTCATCAGAATACCCATAATTCTCGCACATGGTCCATAACGAGCCGGATGAAATATAATTAAGAAGATCAGCGATTATTTTCAAGAAAAAGAATAGAGACTGACTTCCACGCTGAATGGAGGTTCATGAGTTCACTGCTGGAGAACTGGATTGATTTCAAGCAAGTTAGTTAGTGGTGTACAGTTATAATTACGCTAATATCGTCACCCAACACTCAGGTAGTATATATAAGTAGTCATACTAAGGTCAGTACTATTTTATTAAATTACCAATTATATTGTGTTTGAGTAAAATCATTAGGTACTTTGTTGCATTGTGATTAGTATTTTATTCAACAGCAATGTTAAGTTTAAACTCATACTTTTAACAGTATAGTTAGCTATTTTGCTACATTATTAAACTTACATTATATTAAGCTGTAACTAATTACATAACTACTTAACAGTGGTATTAATTTTTAACAAGTATCTTGACATAATAAAAATATTTGAGTGTTAGATATTAGTACAAGTCATTGTTATAAATTATAGTTAGCAGTCAGAAAGGGCATAGACTACAGCTAGGCGTATAATTATTGAAATTATATTGTTGTTTTAATTTTTATATTCCTGTATCAATGCCAGGTTGACAACACTCGTCTCCCAGAATGTCTGAGGAAAAGGATTTAATTAAGAAGCGAGGCAGCTTCAAAGGTCGCTTGACTAGTTTCCTCAATTTTCTGGACTCATTCAAGGACAAGGAGCTATCTAGCTGTGATGTGTCCGAGTTGCAGTTGCGCATGGGCAAGATAGAGGCGTTGTATGAGCAGTATGATGAGGTACAGTTACGTCTAGAATGCATTGTTGACGACATCAACTTACAATATTCTCAGCGTTCCGAGTTTGAGTCTATTTATTATAAAACCTTATCTAGAGCCCAGAATATTCTGACTGACTACAATAAAGATAATAAATCGATGGAAAGTTGTAAAAGTACTCGTGTTAGCATAAAGCAGCCGGTTAAATTGCCAACGATTCAGTTACCAAAGTTTAGCGGATTATATTGTAATTGGCTTGAATTCCGCGACACCTTTACTAGCCTAATTCATTGTAATGATGACATAGACGCAATCAATAAGTTTCACTACTTGCGAGCATCACTTGAGGGAACAGCTGCTATAGTTATCAAATCCATTGAGTTTTCTTCAAGTAATTACTCTGTGGCATGGTCATTGTTATGTGATCGGTTTGACAACAAAAGATTACTGGTTCAGAATCATATAAGTTCATTATTTACTATTGAATCAATTACAAAAGAATCTTCTGTTGCCATTAAGAATTTGATCGATCAGTTAAATAAAGACTTGCGAGCTTTAGAGTCATTAGGGGAGCCTGTGAAACACTGGGATACACTTTTAATCTACATTGTCACACGAAAACTTGATCAAAAAACCTATCGTGAGTGGGAGGAGTGCAAAGGTAGGATAGACAAGGATGGCTTAATCACGTTTAACGCATTTATGCAATTCTTACGCAATCGAGCCGACCTCATCGAGACCCTGGAACTCCCCCGCAATCATTATTCGCAATCACCAGGTAAATCAGGTCCTAAGATCAAGTCAATGGTAGCACAATCTCCTATCAATTCTAGCACTGACTCAGCTTCTAAACCTTGTCCTAAATGTAATAACAACGATCACACATTAAATAATTGTCCACAGTTTCTCGCATTGAGTAACGATGACCGTCTCAAATCATTACCTAGTTATAAGGTATGTTTTAACTGTTTTCGTTCCGGACACTATGCTAACAAATGTAAAAAACCAGGCTGCAAACTATGCAAACGTAGGCACAACACATTAGTTCACGTACATTCTAATGGCACTGTATCGAATACACCTAGTGGTAATTCGATGAATAACTTGTCTGCTACGACTGAAACGAATAACGTAGCTTTATCCGCAAACATTGCATCTCCGTGTGGTCATACGCAACGAGATGTGTTGTTATCAACCGCTTTGATCAAATTAAGAGACCACAATGGGTGTGTGCATCTCGCTCGCGCGGTGCTCGATAGTGGTAGCACGTCTTCACTCATAACAGATAGGTTGTGCAATAAACTTAACTTAAAAACTAGCCAGGTAGATAGATCAATCCTTGGAATCAATAACGTCACTTCGCACGTAGGTAAAATATGTCGGGTTAAGGGTACGCCATTAGATGATAGCTTTGTATTCGAACTAAATTGTTTTGTTCTTCCGTTCATTACGAGTAGTGTTCCGTGTCGTCAGATAAATATTTCTGATTTCGACTTACCCTCGAATATTACTTTAGCTGATCCTACTTTTTATAACCCTGCCGATGTTGATATTTTAATCGGCGCTGATCTTTTTTGGGATTTGTTAGGATCTCAAAGACTAAAGTTAGGTACCGGGAAACCAATATTATGTGAAACCCGTCTAGGATGGATAGTTTCCGGTCCAATTACTCAGAATACTATCTCACTGCTGACGAATGACGTAAAGTGCAATATGTCTAAAATGGTTGCCGACAGCGATGGTGACTGGGAAAACCTCAAGTCAGAATTGACAAAGTTTTGGCAATTAGAGGAGGTGAATGCGAAGTCTTCCAATTCTTATATGCCTGAAGAGAAATTGTGTGAAGACAATTTCGTTACAAATACGACACGATTGTCTGATGGTCGTTTTTGTGTTCGCATCCCCCTTAAGAAAGATCCTTCAATTTTAGGAAATTCTTTTAATAAAGCCACACATTGTTTACATTCTTTAGAGCGTAAATTAAAGGTTAAGACGAACTTTAGTAGAATGTATCATGACTTTTTGTCAGAATACGAGTTACTTGGTCATATGACAAAAATTAATAAACCTAATTTATGTTTGGGTTATTTTATTCCACATATGGGAGTTTTACGCGAGTCGAGTACCACGACCAAACTTCGTGTTGTTTTCAACGCTAGTGCTTCTACTTCGACGGGAGTGTCCTCTAATGACCTACAGATGGTTGGGCCAACCGTACAGGACGGTCTATTGTCTATACTTCTTCGCTTTAGAGTCCACAAGTATGTTTTATCTGCGGATGTGGAGAAGATGTATAGACAAATAGTCGTCCACCCGTCGGACAGATATTTACAACAGATTGTTTGGCGTGATAATGTTAGTGATCCTATTAATGTTTATCAATTAAACACCGTCACGTACGGTACGGCCAGTGCGCCATTCCTTGCGACACGATGCCTTAAACAAGTAGGACTCGACTGTAGGAACCCTAAGATATCGGAAATCATCCAACATGACTTCTATGTCGACGACTTGCTGACCGGAGGGGATGACTTAGATGAAGTAAAGTTCATTCGCACTGAAGTCACCAAAGCGCTTGCGTCGGCATGTATGCCATTGAGAAAGTGGAAGTCAAATGATTCTCAATTATTGTCGAATGCTGTCCCTGCGTCATACGATTTGAACATTGGACAAAATGAGCCAGAAAAGTTGCTTGGTCTCTGTTGGCATATCGGCACTGATGAGATAGGGTTTCCTATAGGTCTGACTAAATCTTCGACTAGGTACACAAAGCGTGACTTGTTATCCGTTATTGCGCGAATCTTTGATCCCTTAGGTCTGTTAGGTCCTATTGTTATTACTATGAAGATCTTGCTACAGAAAATGTGGCTAGATAAATTATCATGGGATCAACCATTACCTAATGAGATTTGTAAACAATGGGAGATTATTATTAAATCTTTACCTCTTTTAAATCATGTTCGCATTCCGCGACTTGTAGTCTGCAATTCATTTACGGAGTTAGAACTCCATATTTTCACAGACGCGTCTGAGTCCGCGTACGGTGCTTGCGTCTACATTCGCAGTGTTAATGCTAAGGGTGAGTACATGGCTCGCTTGTTAATGGCAAAGAGTCGAGTTGCTCCCATCAAGCCTACGACAATTCCGCGACTGGAGTTATGTGGTGCGGTAGTCGGTTCTCGTCTTCACGAGAAGGTGATGAGCTCACTTCGAGTGAAGATCAGTCGGGTTTATTGTTGGACTGATTCAACCATTGTCTTGGGATGGTTACAGATGATGCCTACCAGACTTCAGCCCTTTGTGCGCAACCGCGTTGCTGAGGTTTTGGATAAGTCGGGTAACTGTACTTGGAGGCACGTCCCAACAGATCAAAATCCAGCAGACCTAATATCTCGTGGCATGGATATTAGTGATCTGCAGGAGTCAGATCTGTGGTGGAAAGGACCAGATTTTTTAAAACTAGATTCGTCTGAATGGCCTTCTCAAATTACGAGCCCAGGACTACAATCGTTACCGGAGACTCGACCTAAAATCATATTACATGTTGTAAACGATTCGAAACCTGAAGTTTTAATTGATTTTAGGCGTTATTCCAATTACACACGGCTCGTACGATCTGTTGCCTACGTATTACGATTTATTAAGTCATGTAGAAAGCATTACCCTAAAACCAAATACTTGTCACATGATGAGGTACAAGATGCACCAACTCTTGTCATTATTAAGAGTCAGATTCAGTCATTTTCTGAATACCAATTATTTTTGAACAAAAAGAGTTTACCTAAAAAGAGCGCCCTTCTAAAGTTTAATGTTTATTTAGACGATAATAATGTAATGCGAGTAGGAGGACGTCTCGATAACTCTAATTTTGCTTATAGTAAGAAACACCCTATTTTATTACAGTCCACTCATGATTTCACTAAACTATTATTTAATTTTGAGCATAAAAGGCTGATGCATGCTGGCCCACAATTATTATTAGCTTCCATTAGGGAAACTTATTGGCCAATAGGAGGTCGCAAGTTGGCGAAAGCCTGTTATCATAAGTGTGTTTTGTGTCACCGTATGAAGGGTAAGGTTGTAGCTCCCTTAATGGGTAACTTACCACGAGAACGCCTTCGTCCAGGTTATCCCTTTGAAAGCACAGGCGTTGATTACGCTGGCCCTATTATGTGTGCTAGTCGCCAGGGCCGTGGATGTAGGTTAGTAAAGGTGTATGTCGCTATTTTTATTTGTTTCACAACCAAGGCCATTCATTTGGAGCTCGTTGGTGATTTAACTAGCAATAGTTATTTACTGGCTTTGTATCGGTTTATTTCTCGGAGAGGTAAACCTGCTGATATTTTTTCCGATAACGGTACCTCATTTGTCGGTGCATACAACGACCTTTCCAAATTTTTAAAATTAAATAGTTTGTCCTTGGGTGAAAGTGCAGCAAACGACGGAATAAGGTTCCATTTTATTCCCGCCTACACCCCACATTTCGGTGGACTCTGGGAGGCGGGTGTCAAGTCAGCAAAGTATCACCTTCAGAGAGTGTTGGGAAATTGTAACTTGACTTTTGAGGAGCTGTACACCACACTAACCAAGATTGAAGCCATCTTGAACTCTCGTCCATTGACGCCGTTGTCTTCAGATCCTGCAGATTATACTCCGCTCACGCCAGGACATTTTCTTGTGGGACGGCCACTTACTTCTTTGCCGCAACCTGATTACCAGGATAGCTCTGCCAATTATCTGTCTCGTTACCAGAGGATCGAGCAGCTTCGCCAGCATTTCTGGAGCAGATGGAGCAAGGAGTATGTTGCAGAATTGCAACAACGCTCCAAATGGCGTTCCTGCAAGGATGGCTTGATGCTGAACTCCTTGGTGGTGATCAAGGAAGACGATCTTCCTCCGTTGAAGTGGAGACTTGGACGGATCGTGGCTGTTCATCCAGGAACGGATGGTATCGCCCGTGTAGCTGACATTCGGACGTCTACTGGAGTCGTTCGACGGGCATTCAACCGAATCTGCCCTTTGCCTGTGTCTTCAGAATCTGGTTGAAACCATTGGTTTCAACGCCCGGGGAAATGTTGGAGATAAAACCTTCTTGCAAGCTTCCTAAATTATATGAAAAAATATGACACTTCTATTTGTCACTTGTCTTCACTTGTTTTTTGTAAAATATATTGTTCACACCGAAAATTATTAAAACTAATTTGCATTGAGCATCCAGTCATTGATTTTCATCAGAATACCCATAATTCTCGCACATGAAGTGTCGATGTTCATGTAAAATAGCAGATTTTTAGAGGTCCTAAATGGATTAGTTTTACACAAATTTATAAATTAATTTCCATAAAAGCCACAAGATACTGTGTTTCCAAAATATCTAATGAAAGATGTGTAATAACGTCATGATCGCGTAAGAGCGGTTTTATGAAAAAAAGTGAAAAGTATGTCGAGATGCATCTCCTTAAGCGAGTTTGCAAACTACACATACAATACTAATTTTAGTATATGCGAAACCCGAAACACGTTTCTAGTCTACTTTTATGCAAAGAATCTATGTATAAAATTTCATAACCGTACCATGAATAGCCACAAAGTTATAAGCTTGTTATGTCAGCAAAAATACATAGTCACTAAGCCATCCAAGTGACTGTTTTGCACTTGCACCAAGCTGCAAGAAAGAAAGAAAGATAACTATTTTATTTGGCATACACACTCAACAACAACAATAATGACAACTAACAATGTGTGTCTCACGGCGGCGTCAAATAGGTCCAGTTCAGCAAAAGTACCCGCTATGACCTGCCATGCCGCTAAAAATAATGTTGTAGACTCCTTATAGCAGTTTTGAGGAGTTTATTGAAGTATACGTAAATTAATCTCAGATTTCCGGCTCTATTGGTTCCACACAGACCAGGAATTTCAATTCGAGCCTCGATTTCAAAATCAACTAGGATGACCAACCTAATCAGTTCGAGCTAATGCAAGTAACTCTCCCATTCAAACGTACAGTACTACAACAGCCGCATTTTAGTGTACATGTCTGCATCTTATTGAAACGATTCATACAAACAAACTACATATAGACCGCTTAAAGCAGTTTTGAGGAGTTAACGATAGCGAAAACTCCTCGAAACTGCTATAAGGCAAGTTTCGAAACTAGCCTTACTGGCTCTAGTAACTGTCCTGTTTAAACGCTTGCTCACAACGCTCGGCCGTTTTAAACCGGTGCAGTGTTTCACCCATTATGAAAGCGTTCGCTCCTCCGTTCATTGTGTTTGCCGATGCTGTGCGCTCTTAAGAGATTTATTGGATTTTTTAGCCGAAAGACGTCCGCTCTTCAAATGTCGCCTTATTGACCGTTCCTGTGCGTGTCTCATTTATCGGTTTGCCACGACCCTCACTCGCTGCGTTTTTGATCTTCCTTTTGAAGTTAGTTACATATAGCTATTCTGGTTTTTTTTTAAATACAATTTCAAGAGTTTTAATTAATTTTAAAGGTCAGTTGCGCAATCATTACAACTCTTTTACTAAAATAGTGCTCAAATATGGCGATTTGACATAATTTATTTTTAATGCAAAAGCTGCCAAACCGCAATCTAGATTAATCAGATAAAAGTTATATATGTAAAGCTTGATAAATCGGATCTTATATAGAATAAGAAACATGTATGTATGTAGGTACGTACATAGGTATATATTAACCCAATTACTGGTTTGTGGAGGGTCGTTCCATGTAAAACAAGGGTATTCAACCGCATCCGGTTAGACTAGAAGCCGAACCCAAGTTAGCTAGTGAGAGGCTATGGTAAAAAGATGTGGTTTTTGAGTTTATTCATTACAACCAAAAAGAAAAACGGCGAGTAAATTGTTGATGAAATTATTAAGTGTCTGCATAAATAAGTATTTCCTTGTAAAAGTTACCATGATATATACAACGAAATAATTGACTTTGTTTTATCTAATCAAGATTATGGCTGATTAAGGACAGCAAAAAAAGTCGTCATAATTGGAAACTGAATTGACTAGATTTTTTACGAAAATAAATAATCATGGCTTAGTTTTTTTTTTTATGCTCATGGTTTCATGGCTTTTGGGTAAATTGAACACTTGACATCTTGTCTTTCGTTCAAAAATGCGTTTTTATATTATAGGTAGGCAAGTACATAATTTTGTAATTTTTGAGATTGATAGCTGTAAGTCGTGTTGGAGGGCTAATTTTTTTCCAAATCTTCTTACTTTAGGAAAATAATAGCTAGAAATTTTATTTTTCCTCGCAGATATCAGTGTTTTTTTTTCTTTAATATTTCCTAGATAGATATGGACTCCTCCCCTCCTCCTCCTCCTGCTCTTCCTGACCCTCCCGACGCTTTTTTATCTTCAAACTCAGCGGCTGGTAAGCGACGCCATATTATGATCGACCCAGAAACAGTTGAGGTTGTTTAATAAAAACAATTATTGATGAACCCTGTTTATTCACCCTTCTCTGGTATAGGGCGTAAAATCATACACATCCACATTTCCCGATCCGAACCAAATCCTTCTGCTGGGATATCGATTCGACCAATTAAGTTTGGCCAACTTTTAATAAAAAATAATATTAAAAACTTTTCCAGGGACGGAATTAAAAGAGTGGGCTGAAATAAAAATCTCTGTCGAATTCACCTCTGGAGAGGTGGCCTATAATTTTCTATCCAACCCGGTCTTTGAAACAAAATATGTAGCCAAGATTCCATCTTATATATTACCAAAATGGGTATCGTCCGTCCAGTGCCGGTCGATATGTCAATGGATGAATTCGTAGATTCAGTGATTCTTCCTGATGAGTGCGGAATAATCTTAAAAGCAAGAAGATTAAACCGGAAAAATAAAACGGGCGGCAAGACCTCCTGGATCCCCTCAGACAATAGTCATTACGTTCAAGGGACAAACTCTCAAAGGGTCTTTTATATCACACATCTTTTCCAGTGGGGATATATCAATACCCCACTGTTCAATGCTTAAATTGCTGCCGCTTTGGGAACGTTAAGGCACAGTGTCGGTCTAAGGCAAGGTGCTTTAGGTGCTCTCAACCTCACACTGGTGACAGCTGTGACGTGAAAGAGGCCAAGGCCTCTTGCATCCATTGCTTGAGCCGCCACTTTGCCATCTATGGTCACTGTCCCGAGCAAGGGAAACAAAAATCAATAAAAATATTAATGTCTCAGGAAAAATTCTCCTATCAAGAGGCTTCTCGATCCCCTCCGATTGTCAAAAAACTATATACTGAAGTCACTCAAAACTTTCCAACCCAATCTTCTCTCTCCTCTTTCCATCCAGCCTAAATTCATAGAGAAAAAGAAAACATAACATTTGACATGACATCTTGTCGTTCGTTCAAAACTGCGTTGTTAAATTTCATAAGGTGGTACGTAGATATTATTGACATAATGTACGAAATCTCACCAACTTTAAACTGGAATATCTTTATTACTTGGTATCTATTAATAGTAATGTCTAAGACAAAATTGTTTAAAAATTCAATCTGTATACTTTTATATATTTTTCATCACAAGACGTTAAAAAAATATTGCAGCAAAATTTTTTTCGGGACTTCGCCATGATCCTTTTACATAATTTTTATCATATTAGTACAGAACAGATCATCAATATGACTGATCAGCCGAATGGGGAACGCTTAGAGCACTTTCAGTTTAGACGCTTTATGTCGAACCGCTGCCGCACGCTTACCGTGCTGCAGCCGGCCGGTTGCAGTACGTTAGCAGTCCGTCAACAAGCGCTTATATTGAAAATGTATTTGGCTGCTATGCGCTTGTATGCCAGTGATACGCTATTCAACACCGAATTGAACACGTGGTGCTTAAGACGTTGTCGTCCTGTCGTCGACCATTCCCCGCTTGGTTGCCACACCACCCGCTTTGTATGAAAAATACCATCGTCCGTTCACAGTAAGACTAACGCACCGTATCGGCACCGCAGCAGGCCGTCAAAAAACGCATAAATTGAAAGCGCCCTTAGTCTAGTTCTCTAGATTTAAGTTTCAAACATACAAACAATATTTGCACAGATTTTTTTTGTATCTATTTGCTATTGATTTTGAGAAATTCAAAATTCATAGGCCTACATGGGGCACTTATGAAACGTCAGAAGCTAGTGCACGGTTCCAAATTGGTCGTTTCCTATGGAGAACCAGCAAGAAAAGAACAAAAAAGAACAGGCAAGAAACTCCATTTTTTGGGATCTATTTGCGGTCGATTTTGGGTTCGTATCAAACCACGAACATCGCCCCAATCACAGTGATTATATCGTCATACCGTCTGAGCAGGAATTATTGGAAGCCTCTTGGTGATTAAATTCGTCTATAACGAGGTTTTGAATCATGCTGAGGATATTGGACCGGGATTTATGCCCTTCGAGATTCATTAATTATTATAAGATTTTGGTATATTGAGGAAAAGTTTTGAGATAAGAGATTATGCGATTTTTTTGTAAGAATGAAAAAGAGAACGAAATAATAATGGCTTATTGGCTCGACTCTGTAGTAAACAACATGACGTAGGTATATCTAGATACAAGTGGAGAAAGTTTGACATTGTAACCGAGAACGCCCGAGCTGCAGGCGAGGGTGTTATGGAGCCGAGTGCTGCAGCGACAAATGTTCACGTGTTAAAAGTTTTTCAATACTCTTAAGAAGAAATAAATAAACGGGTGTTGGGGGTTTCTCGTGGGCCACTATTCCGCACTACTGCGATAAGAGCTAAATTTCAAATACTATTGTATAGTATTGAAAAATAATACGCATGCACAATGCTGATGGGGTTGCCCAGCTTCTGTACTGCCTTAGGTATGTTGTTCATACATAAAATATTTATTTACACCAAAAGGGGCGCAAATTAGAGTTGAAATACGGAAGAATCGAGACTTGTAGCTTATTTTTTCTACTCTTTGCTTCTACTTGTCTAAAGGACTCTAAATAACGACGAAACCATTTTTTTTTAAATTACTCCATGAACGGGTAAAGCAATCGCTATACTTACATTTATATTGGAAGAAAGATCTACTAGGGCATCCTTTATTCATTCATCCTTAAGAATTGAATAGGCGTGTGTCGTCACAGTTCTAGTTGCTGCAAAATGTAAGACTTTTTCTGTCCTTAAGCTTTCTTGCTACCGTTAGACCGTCCATGGTCGCTAAAATGTCGTATTTAAACAGACATACTCATTAAAATATCTTGAGTTATTCACGCGATAGTCGTGAATAGCCCAAGTTTGTCGACAGTGCGTAGCGATCCACACGCTCCTCAAAGAGATGTCAGCATACCTTAGGGGCCCAGCAGGGCCAATATCCACTAGTGCAGCGCGGATTTTCTGAAAAGAATACCTGTAATCGTAGAACGCATGGGGCAATGGGTAGCTTGCTGTCCGGCCGTCCGGTAACTGTCCGGACCAAGCCTAAGTTGTCGAGCGCGCGCACTGTTCCCGCGCGCCTCAAGGAGTTGTCAGCAGCAGCAGGAACCCAGCCGGGTCGAAGCCTACTGGGGCCAGGGTTATCCGAAAGGGCGCGCGAGCCCCGGCATGAAGGCTAGAAGGAACGGGGTGGGTCTTTTAGTCAGTAAGAGTCTGACACTATCTCCCGTTTCGCAAGTGCGCATGGGGCAACTGCCTTCAGTTGCCCTCACATCTGTGTCGTTACACAGGTGTGCTTTTAGTCAGTAAAAGTCTGAAACACCCTCTCGCTTCACCCAAAGCGAGAGAAATCATTGAATGATTACTCACTTCAAAAAAGAACCCCTATATCGCCTATGGTCATACATTGAAACTAAGTGAGTGCACCATTATAAAACACAGTTGCAGCATTTTATAGCTACAAGAGTTTTCAGCGAAGAACGAAGTGTCTCCGAGCATTTCACAGTACGAATGGCCGGAAAGGTCGTATATTTTATTACAAAGTTCCGTTACATGAATAGTTTTACACACATTCTGGTGGCATGAATATTTTCATACACACGGTTTTATGAGTAGCTGCGTTCTCATTCATTTACATTTTGTATTTTTCGTAAAATGATAACTGGCGTTCCCCATTATAAAGAACTCACTACTCTTATATTAAGTTTCAGAATAAATGTTAATCCTGATTACCGTAGGGTGAGGGCCTGGTGATCCGTTATACAGGTACCACCAATAATTGACACCAGCTCCTTACACATACACTTGAATTACAAACTATAACTTATTTATCATGTAACTTGTATTCTTCTTCTTCTTCTTTCTTTCCTTGTCCCGTTTTATTTGTGGTCGGCGCAACACGTTTTTTGTTTCCATTCTGTCCTGTCACTCGTCACGCTATCACTTACTCCCTTTTCTTTTATATCACTTCTCACACAATCCATCCATCTTTTCTTTGGCCTCCCCTCCCTCTCATTTGTATTATGAGGAGAAATAAATAATAATAATTATTATTATTCATTTATTACTAGATGCTGAAAGTAGCTCCGCCCATTTGATAGTAGAAAATTATCCCAAGGTAACGTTCCTATTCATATACATGATCTACCTGTTTGTCCAGTTTCAATTAAATCCGTTCAGCCGTTCGGGCGTGAAGAAGTACCAAACACACACAGACGCACAAACTTGCGCCTTTATTATAATAGTAGTAATAGTAGAAAATATAATAATGTCACTCAACGATAAAGTAGCATTCTACTGGAGAAAGAATTTTTAAAATTGGTCTAATAGTTTGAATGTATACCTACATTACAAAAAAAAAATCTCTTAATCCCTCAAGCGCCGGGGGGTTAATGACCTGAAAAATTGCCGTTTTTACGTAAATCACTAAGAATAAAAAACATCTGGATTTTTCTAGAAAAAAAAAAATAAAGAAACCAAAATTTTCAACCGAATATTTTTTTTAAAAAGGCAATACAAATAAAAGATTAATCATTTTTATCGGCGCTAAAGAAGAAAAATAGGTTTTATTTGCCGAAAAGTTAATAAATTTTAGTAATATTCATGTTAACACAAAGTACTAGTGTTTTTTTCAGGAGTAAGTACTAAACAGTAAGCACCGCATTAATTTACCTGGGGGTGCCACGGGTCGGAATTCTAGTTCCCGTGGCACAGAGTCCACAGGGGTATCTTCCAGGGGAGCCCTGGAACGTGTGATAGCCAGTTTCTACGTCCAAAATTCAAAACATTTACCAACCGTAGGATTTCAAAATATCGGCTTAAGTTGTCAGGAAGATTCTAAAGAGGATTTATCTGACGGTTACAGCTTCCAAATCATAAAAGGCTCTTTCATGTATAGCGATGAAGACTACACTTTGATGTTAAGAAGTAGGCCTTCAAAACCGTAATAATATCTTTGAATAATACATTTTGCATGATTTATCTTTGAGTGACTCATTTTGCATGATTTATCTCTGAATGACTCATTTTACATTTGTCTTTTAATTATTCATTTTGTGATTTGAAAAAAGAACAAAATCGGAAGCCGAATATTTCGTCGTGTAAATTCAGAATACAATAATTGGTGATTGAAAAAGTCTGTCTAAATCACCTATTGTACAAAAAGCACACGCAGCACTTTTTTTTTTTATTTCAAAATGTCCATCCTATGTTCACAGTACATACTTGACCCTGCGTTCCTAATTAGCATTATTAGCCTAATGATGTTCCCACTGCTGGGACTGTGACCTCCTCTCTAGGAGAGGGAATTTGAGGAAATGAAAAATACCACGTGGGCCCTGTGCAGAATGCTGAATGTCACGTGTCTTCGAATTTTTGGCTCTAGGACATGCCAGATTCTTCACGATTTTTTTACCATTTGGAGAACTGTGGTGATGAAATAATTAAACAAAGTAGTGCATCTGGCAGTAACGTTCTGGATTAGCGACCACGTACTCCAAGACGCAGCGTTGGAAGGCCTGCAGGTCACGGGAACCCGATGGATGTAAAACGCACAGGACCGGCCATTATAGCGACAGTATGGGAAAGCCTATGGCCAAAATTGGACGTCTTTTGGCTGCAATGATGATGATGGATGCACTTGGCTGGGTTTCAACTCGCTACCTACAAAGTCTTAAGTCTTGGTTGTCACTACTATCAAAAAAAAAATCCACAACTATCCATCTAGTCTCAAACTAAGCAGAGCTTGTGCTATTAGTATTAGACAACTGATAAACTTACTATAGATAAATTACGCTCAGACACAGAACAAGATGTTCGTGCTTATCACACAAAATTTTTTTAGTTCTGGGTAGGAATTGAACCTACGACCTCCGGCTTAGCAGTCAGGGCCACTAACCACTAGACCAACATGCCAGTCACCACTGATACCACTGCTCCTAATTAATGCACCCTTAAATACTTTACCTTGACTAATCGTAAATATACCTACAGTATATAAAAAAGAGTGATTATTGAATCATCCAGTCAGTGAATCCTGAAGAGAATGTCCTAATTTTAGACGGATCAACTAACGAGATGAGCCGTGCGAAAAATGAGTGCTTAATGAATAATTAAATTCAGCATTTTTTGACACTTCATGAACGAAACTTGAAAAGAAACCTTGCTGCTTGTCATACAATAAATCAACGCAGGCTAATGAACACTTAGCACTTAGCACAATTTTGAACACTTGGATTTCTTCTGTCATCTATGGAAATGACTTAGAAATGTTAATTTAAATGTCTTTATTTGTTTATTTAAATTATATTTTCTTTATTAGCCTATACTTTCCCACTGCTGGGCAAAGGCCTCCCCCCAACTCCTTCCATGTATTCTTCTCTTGAGCCACCTCGAAGTTGACAAAGAAAAAAAACACAAATTTTTAAATTAAGCAATATTTTATTTGCACAAAAACGTTAAAGTTGTAGAGATAGCCTTTCTCGATAAATGGGCTACCCAACACTAAAATATTATTTAAAATTGAAATGAGATTAGCGCGTTCAAAGTAACAAATTCTTCAGCTATTTATATTTTTTATTTGTTTTCTTCAAAAATAAATGCTATAGATGTACGAATTGATTCAACATGGAAGAAACATTATCTATATATATGCCTGACATGTCTAAGTACAGATCGCTATCTAGTTCCTGTTTAATATTACAATTCAGATTTAAGATGACAAATAGTTCTGCAAAAAATTGCAATTTGTGGGAGATCTGCCTTATCAACCTGCAACTTGTACGTCGAGTCCACCTCTGCTCCTTAATAGGTATACAAGTATATTATTGAAAATACAATGATTTATCTTGATCTGACTTAATTCGATTACATTTACCGAAAAATATCGCATGATTCTGATCTCGCCTGTACCTAATCACTTAGACTTGAAACACAAAACCTATTTATACAACACATATTACCGAATCAACATTATTTGTATCTTTCTAGAACGTGAATTGTATCTTTGTTATCAGATAGGAACTATTTGGAGCTTTTAGAAGAAAATTCGCAGTAATTAGGACTTTAATTAGTGTAATTAAACTTGTTATTACGGAAAATGTTCTTTTATGAGCCATAAAAGTAATAAAGTGTACTCCTGTTACCATAATCTGGACTCGGATAAAATGTATTGCTTTAAGAGGGTATAAAACTTTGACATTTTATCGAATTTAAATTCTGAAACAGACATATTCTAAAAATAGACAGCAGGGACCTAGCTAGGTCGAAGCCTACTGGGGCCAGGGAGCTCGAGCCCCGGTATGAAAGCTAGAAGGAACAGGGTGGGTCGTTTAGTCAGTAAGAGTCTGACACTATCTCCCGCTCCGCCCAAGAGCGGGGGTTGTCATTGGATGATTTTTCCCACCATAAAAAAAGCCCTTTCATGGAAACTATTTATCAAAATACTGAAAACTTAAAACAAAAATTCGCTGCAGCGCTACATTGCCATTATGTCATCAACTTATATTCTATTGATAGACTAGCATGTTCATAGAACCTATTTGTCAAAAAGTTAAAACAAAAGTTCGCTGCATCGCTACATTGTCGTTATGTCATCTTATATAACTATTAAATCATACAGCGCTAAGATTGCTTTTAGAGAATACTTTTTTCGTGGACAAAATGTCTTAAGCACCATGAATTTCGTGGCACTTACGCGTTTCGTTTCAGCATAGTGTAATGTTTAAGGTGTACAGTTTGCATTACACCTGAGTCGACTGAAGTGAGTGTTCGGCACGCCTAATCTAGTGCGTGGGTAGTACTTATATTGTAACCACTCTTTTGCTTTTAATGCTATCCCAATATGCTTACAGATTAGAAGCCAATATCGGATGAACAGACAAAATGGGTTTATTGAAATGTTTAGACTTAACACAAATGGAGTATAGTAGGGTACGTATCAAAATCCCGAAAGTTCATAATACCTATGATTGAAATACCGACGTCCAAAACACCGAAATTCAAAATACCGAAAGTTTTAAATGCCGATAGTCGTTATATCGAAACACAAAATACCGATGTTCAAATTCCCGAAAGGACGAAATCCCGAATGGACGAAATACTGATGAATGAAATCCCAAAGAGCAGCGACGTAGTTCCCGCGATTACTCATAGATACAATCAAATTTTTACGAGAGATTGTAGGTATTATTCTTTATTTTGAACTGGCTGAAATAGGCTAGGTTAGGTTAGAATTGTGACCAAACACGCGCGAGCCGAGCGAGCGTAGCGAGCGGTGCCGCGGCAGCGGCCGGCGAGTGCTACTTCTCAAAATAAAACAGATCGGGACCTTAGGGTATCCCGACACCGACGAGTCGGGATTTTGAATGTCGGGATTTTAAACTTCGGGATTTTAAACTTTCGGTCAAATGAACTTTCGGGATTTAAACTTTCGGCCAAACGACCATTCGGGGTTTCAATTTTCAGTGTTTTGTCCGTCGGTATTTTAAAATTCGGTCTTATAAAATTCGGGATTTTGATACGTACCCGTATAGTACTATCAAAAACACTCATAAATCGGTAAGTATTACCGAAAAACTTGCAAATAGCTAAGTATCGCCAAAAATACTCATAAATCGAAAAGTATTACCAAAAATACTTGCAAATTGCTTAGTATCACCAAAAATACCCTTAGGTCGTTAAGTATTACCAAAAATAATCGGAAAACGCTTAATATCACCAAAAATACTCGTAAATCCTTTTAACTGAATACCAAAATCCTTATCTACCCATACGTACAGTTCAGCAGATCTCCAACAGTTGTGTTTACTCGGTTCGCTTTCGTCGCCGTTCCGTTCCGTATCAAAAGAACATAAAGGACGGTCGTTTTTTTTAATATCTGCATTTATTACTTTTCGCAACTGGGTTATAGTACTAGCGGAAGATTTTCGGGGTCGAGTTTTATTGTATAATGGGAATATAAGTTTTATGACAACTACGGATATTATATGAAGATGTTTTCAGTGGCTTTGAGTATGTGAGTCATTCTTTTCTCAAACAATTTGTGAAAATATTCCTCAGTGTTTAAATAGTTTTATTTTTGCATTTTAATGAGTAGATAAAATAATAAATTGAGCTGGAAATTTACGTTCTATTTTGAAACAACTACCACATTCTTAATAGACTTAAAGGTGACCTATTAATCGTAAAAGTTTCACAGAAAAAAAACGGAAAATTTTAATGTAAAAATTCCAATGTTGGTTGCAATCCTGCCAGGATTTTAAACCCCGCAGGATTGTTCAAAGGAGTTAAGGAACAAACAATATCGAGAAACACCGACTTACGAAATTAAAATTATTTTGATGGTTTTAGTGTTTTATTTAGTGAAGTCGGTTTTTTTTTAGAAAAAGTTTTTTTAGTTTATATTATGCGAAACCAAACCTGAACCCAATTTGTTCAGAATCAGTAACTGAATGGATTCCAATAGTTTTTACACTATGTTATATTTTTTCCCAAAAATATTTGAAAAAGTCACAAGTTGGACACTACCGACACTAAGTACAGCACAGGTCACGGCAGGTCATAGCGAGCATTAGGCGCCAGCAAACAGCTGGGTGCACGTGCAAAACCACCCTTCAGTCGCCTGGATGGCCCGGTGACTATGTATTTTTGCTGACACAAGCTTATAACTTTGTGATTTTTTCATGATACAGTTATGAAATTCTTTACATAAAAATACTGAACACGTAATATATACGTAATATATATATATATATAGTATACTAAAATATTAATGTTGTATGTTCGTTTATGCATGTACGGTTATAACCGAACTCTATGCTTAAACGATCATAGATACGCAATCTTAGATGCTGGCTCGTCCCATTGCGGTTCCGTCAACCACCAATTAATGCTATGAGGTTTCGGAAATTGAACTGGGCGTTGTATGTCTTCCATATACGTACTAAGACATATGCCCTATTTGCTACATGTAGCTTAGTGTTGCTTTATCCCGTTCCGACTGGCCTGTTGATCTACTGGTTAGTGGCCCTGACTGCTCTACCGCAGGTCGTGGGTTTGATTCCCACCCAAGACAAATGTTTATGTGATGAGCATGATCATTTGTTCTGTGGCTGGGTGTAATTTATCTATAATATGTATGTATTTAGAAATGTATAAGTATGTTTATCAGTTGTCTAGTACCCATAACACAAGCTCTGCTTAGCTTGGGACTATACGGTGTTGTGTGGTAGTTGTGGAGTATTATTATTATTCCATTTATTTATTATTATAAACATATTTATCATATTTTTAAATATTTCTTCAAAAAATAACATTAAAAAAAAATAAAAACATTATTATTATTATTATTATATCATACCATCACACACACACCCTGGAACACATATACAAACTTTCGCTTTAATATTCGACCCGGTTATCCCGAATTTGGTCTTTACCGGACGACCGGACGACCGGACGCATGCCTATGGCGTACGGGTCTTGCTAGTTCAAGCATTTCAATTCAAGTTTCCCGTCCAAGCAGAATTCGATTAAATCTGGACTGGATCTTGTTTTCAACACGGTTTTCTAGCATATCCTTTATTGCTACAAAGTTAAAACTGGTTTGCAGACCAGATAATTAGATTTCATTGTACAGTTCTGTTTACTAAAACATCGAAAGATCTTAATTGCGTTTCAGATGTTTGCCTGTTTCGCGTAATTTAATCCAGGGCTCGAGTCTAATTTGGTATAATTACAAGGGGTAAAGATCTTTGTGTGATCACCGGAAAACAGCCCTGAGCATCCCGCGAGCTTGAGTGAATTTAATTATATTTATACTGGGGAAATGAACCGAATTAAACCAGATAATATCAAGAGGTTGGAGAGTAAACACGACCACCTTTACAAAATATATTTGCGTAATTTAATTCACAAGAAGTCATTATGCGCGTTCTGGATACTCTTTGCTCCTTGGTCAACTCTTCCAACCCCTCCTTCATATCGAAATTCTCACAAAGAAGGAACATAGGAACTCCGCCCTAAAGCGGGAGAAGTCATTGGATGATTTTCCACCTAAAAAAAATAGAACAATGGAGACCCCAGTACGGATACCTGCGGAATACCACACGGCAAATCTGGCCATTTTTACTATTTTGTTCAACGGTTCAACTCGTTTATTTATAAAATTATAAATAAATTGTATTTGGTAGGTAGGCAATATATTACCAATATTTCATGGAAAATGTTGAATTTGGCATACGCTCTCAATTGAATATTTCTGCTTCAACAGAATTTTTGGTTACTAAATAAAAATACCCCGAATCTGACCATTTTAGGTAAGCGTTGAGTTCAATCGTAAAAAAATACTGTTCATTTATGAATTTATTTCCAAAACTGGAAAACTGGAATTGATGTATATCAAGCCTGTTGTTTTAATAGGTTTTTAAATTCATTTTTTTTTTAACTCTAACGAAGCTGTCAAGAGGTAAGCTCTTGCTCACGCGAATTCATAATCGACAGCCTTGCTCAGTTTCTGAAAGTTAAGCTTTTCACAAAGGTTGTGGGATTATTCGGAAGAAAGAAGAAAGAAAGAAAATACGTTTATTTGGCACACAGGTACACACAATGAAATAAAAAATGATTGTAGTATGGATCTTACACTTAAAATATATCTACATTGTATGTCTCACGGCTGCACCAAATAGGTCCAGTTCAGCATTAAGGAAGAGTTACCATGGCCAAGGCAGGCAAAGGGTAACTGAAAAAGAGTATTGATTTTAGCCAGTAAAAGTCTGACACTTCCTTTTGCTCCACGCAGGAGAAGTTATTAGATGGTTTACCACTTAAAAAAAGAGTACCGGGTATTATTAGTATATTGGTTTGACTAGAGAATCTCAATCATCGAAACATCTTTCCTCTGAGCTTCTTAACAGCTTTTTTTCTTCTATCATTACGAGTCATAATCAACTACAAAATTCACCGAAACGTGGTCTAATCAAACCACAAACAGTTATACTATAAATCTATATAATAACTATGGAAGTGAGTTGTATAGGTAGTGATGAAAAATTTCGTGTAATATTGTAAAAGTGAGTTGTATAGCTAGTAATAAATTAAATAAGTTGAAAAGACAAAATCATGTATGTAGATGAAAACGAGAAATGTTTTATTTGTAATAATCGAAGAAAAATATTGGATAATAAACTTTAGAGCATAATTTACGTTAGCAAAAGAATTTGTAACTGTGTTAGGTGACTTTTGTAAAAGAAAAGATTTAATTGAGCTATGCTTAGTAAAGAATAAGCAATAAGATGGTTTTTTTAAAATGTATTAAAAGAGATAAAAGATAATACGGATTGGTACGGTCTGTGTATTTATGTGTGGAAAACAGCAGTGCTATTCTGTTTTTGTTTTTTTTATTTAAGCTTCACGCAGGCGTACACCAAGCGTATAGTGACGAATACGCGTCTATGAAGCTACGCGTCCGTGGACAGAAGATCACAGTTTTGTATGTAAGCTTCACGCAGGCGTACACCAAGCGTATAATGACAAATAAGCTTCACACAGGCGTACACCAAGAGTATAATGACGAATACGCGTCTATGAAGCTACGCGTCCGTGGACAGTAGGTCACAGTTTTGTACGTAAGCTTCACGCACGCGTATACCAAGCGTATAATGACGAATACGCGTCTATGAAGCTACGCATCCGTGGACAGTAGGCCATAGTTTTGTATGTAAGCTTCACGCACGCGTATACCAAGCGTATAATGACGAATACGCATCTATGAAGCTACGCGTCCGTCGACATTAGGCCTTAATTTTCCCTCAAGCGTAAAATTTGGAACTACTGCTTAAACTTAATTTGGTCTCCATCATAATTGTTACATTTGGACTTCTCTTAATACGATATTTATCGTAGTATATTATTACTTTATTAGCATATATATTATGTATTTTATTACGAGTATCATAAATTAAATCTTAATTATAATAAATTTGATTTTAAGATTAATTTATTTTATTGTTGCAGACCTAGTAGTGTTTTAAAATTCAAAGATTGAAGGTCAAATGATAATTTTGTTGCATTATGGGCATCTTCAGTCTATTTTCGTGTACAAGAAAGTTTATTCTATTCTTTAATCTATCTAAAGATCTAAACAATTCTTCTGTACGTATGTTTGTCATTTAACTCCTTTTAAACGGCTGGACCGATTTGGATGAAATTTTGTGTAGACCCTGATCCTATATTTGAGTGGATTTCTGGATGGTTTGAAAATACAATTAGACCTTTTTTTTTGGACCCGTTTTTTTGCTGACGAAATGCTAGCTTTCGGACAGGACCAAATTAGCATCATACAAATACCCCAGTGACTCAGTCAAGAATTTTATCTTTGCATTTGTTTTACCCTAAAATAATTGTTGATTGTTTTACGATTCCCATCCGATTATAATTTAATGGTCTTCAAGGCAAGAGGAAATGGGCCCTTAATAAATTAGTGCGCCTCACCATCAACGATTGCATCACTGCTTACCATAGGTGTAATAAAAAAAAAAGTTGAAAAATAACTTTTAAAATAGAAATTAATATCGGTTCCGTACCCAATTCTGAACATATTACTTTTAGAGTGTACATTTATTATTCGTATGTTACAAGTTCAACAATCAAACAAGTTCAATTCGTTCTGATGTTCTTCATTTGTAATTAGTTTTCCATGAACATTGAAGTTACTATTCAGTTTGAGCCCAAAGAAAAAAGCAATTACTTAAGTGCACAGCTTTAGTAGTTTGCATTCTCCATACCCTACCTTTTCGGCGCTTGTCCATTTAGAATTTCGGGTTGAATTGCAATAAGGAATGTTTTTAGAGCACCGTACCACAAAATAGATGGGAACAGAAGTCAATCTCATGTATGTACTTCACTTTTTATACCTACGCTCGGTGGACGCACACTAATGAGCGTTTGAGCCGAAACTGTTCGACGAGTAGTCCGAGACGCTCCGAGATATCGTGTCCGTGAGCGGTGTCTATGTGTGCGCGCTCGAGCGTTCTTTGCATGTAGATTGTCTTCTGTACCTATCTATATTGTGACCGTACCCAATACGAAGGTTTACCTAACGGTATAAACATCCCATTCCTTAAAAAGGTCAGCGG
Organism: Mythimna albipuncta; assembly: GCA_929112965.1. Taxonomy (NCBI): domain Eukaryota; kingdom Metazoa; phylum Arthropoda; class Insecta; order Lepidoptera; family Noctuidae; genus Mythimna; species Mythimna albipuncta. The sequence goes on along the minus strand of OV815979.1, from coordinate 15,218,381 downwards.
CAAGTTACAAGAAGGGAAACCTCGAGCACAGGGACGTAGCTACCGCCGTATCAATAATACGGGGCCCCCAAGCTGCAGGGGCCCCGAGTAAAAATTCGTAACATATTATCTACAACCTCCAATTCTCTAATTGGCAAGGGTGCTGGGTTAATAAATAAAATTATTACTAAATTACAGGATTTTCCATTTTTTTATTCTAGCATTCTCCACATAGGATCACAATAAAATCTTATTCTCTCTTTTATTTCAGAATACATATATAAACAAGGATAACCAGGCTAGGTCTTACATGAATGAAATCTATCCAATTAGTCTGGCCATCACTGTCTTGGCCTATTGCGACTCTGTCTCATATCTCTGTGCTAGTAAAGAAAGAAAGAAATCATGTTTATTTGGTACACTATGATTCAATCTAAAGTAATAATTAACTTAAATTATGTATAGAAATAAAACTAAGAATAACATAATTATGTCTCAAGGCGGCGCTAAAGAGGTCCAGGCCCTTACGGTGTAAAAAAAACATCAAAAATTTTTGATATGAGGCCCTTTTAGTACTAGCTACGCCACTGCTTAAGAATGATACACTGTACCCTTTCAACCTCAATCAGGTGGGACTTGGCAGCGCCTCCCCAAGCCGTAATGCAATAATCAATAACGGAATGGCGCAAAGAATCTAAAGGTAAAACATTATGATAACACGTCTGTCTATACTCTGTTCAAAATAAGATTAGATATTTATGAAAACCTTTTATTACTCTCCGTTCAACCGATTTTGACTTTTATTACGTTGGTGGCATGACAAATGGTGGCTGCAGTAAATAGGTGGTATCTTAACCACTTTTTTGCTTTTAATGTCATCCTTATGCCTAAGAAATAGAAGTTAAAATCGCTTGAACAGACGGTAAAAAAGTTTCTTTAAATGTCTAATCATAACGTGAATAGGGTATAGGACATTATGATAACACTACCGTCTAGGATATTATGATAACACGTCTGTCATATCTTTTTCAATGACGATGTCAAATGTCAACGGAGATTAGCTAAGTAGATATGCACAATTGTAGTCAACTAAGGTCAATGTCTGCTAAAGCTGCGGGAAAGAGAATATTTGAGTTAGTAATAGCAGACTTTTACTGGATAATAGGTGGGCCCTTTCACAAAATATATACGTACAGAAGTCAATCTCGTGAATGTACTTCACTTTTTATACCTACGTACTACAGTCGCGCTAGTGTCAGCGCGTTGCGCCGAACTGTATAAGTGCAACCCGGCGATTGGGCCGAGATATCGTGTCCGTGAGCGATGTCTATGTGTGCGTTGCTCGAGCGCGCTTTGTATGTAGATACAGAAGACATACTGTACCCATTTTGTGGTCATGTGTTCCATCAGTTGGCCTCCACTGTTCTCGATAGGGTTTTATATTTTTTTATTTAATGATTTCTCACAAATAAAAAAAAATTTTTTCATTTAGGCTCACATAATAGCTTAGCATAATTTTATTTATATAATTATGTTTTAATTTTCTACTTGTTTGTCTGCCTTTAAGTTGCACCTAACATGTTATGTTTTTACACCACCCTAAGGATGTCTATGACTAGTAGAAAATGCCTTAGGCATTAAGTCCGCCTTTGTACAAGGTTTACTAGTGCATACAATTTTAAGGAATAAATAAATAATAGAAGCGTCAAGAATATAACCAAGATTTTTGTATAAGTTTTTATAACTCATTAGCTTTGGCCTGCGTACATAAAATATGACCTATGTCACTCAGGATTAAAGCAGCTTTCTATCGGTGAAAAAATTTTAGCAATTGGACCACCACTTCCAGAGATTACTTCCAACAAACAAAAAAATATTTTTTTTCTCTTTATTATACTAGTGTAGATAATATAGATTTTAAAAAGTGTCCAAAGAGTTTCTTACACGTTGTTTTCCATAGAGATCTACGCTTTGAAAAATGCGTTTTGACAATTGAAAAGTGCCTGTAAATGGTTTATTTGAAATATTTTTTTCTGATTTATGATTTATTCGTGGTACTCATTGTGAAGCAGTAAACAGCTTCTAATATTATGGTCACGTTAAATAAAAATTTGGACGGATAATAACTTAGCCCTTTATGGTACCGACGCTAACGTTATAATGACACGTTCAATGGCGTACTAGTCATTGTCCATCATCCAACTAATAATAAACCGGTGATTTATATGACAAATACGTAACTATGACTTGTAGTAAACATCATCAATATTTGATGACTTATAACTCTTATAACTTACTAGCTTGTATCTGCGGGTTCGCCTGCTTAGAAAATATTTTGTTAAAGGTATATTACTTTTAGATTGAGCATGCGATACTACTGGTTAAAATCATAACCTGACTTAATAATGTTTCCGTTGCTCAGAGTTTAGGGCCCAAGTCTACTATTTTTATAAATTCGTCATTCCAACACGATCCCATTGTCATTTTGCTAAAAGTTTGTAATCTGCTAATTCATAATGATCGATCATTGATCGGTCAATGGTCTTGTAATAGAATTGTGTTAGAATGACAACACCGAGCATATTAAAAGCACTAACTACGCAATGACGTCGTAATGGTAGGTCACTGATCAAATGAACTGTAAAAAAAATTGCAGATTACCGCATACGTCAGATATTCATTTGTCATTATGTATGAGATTACCTTTCTATGCCATTTCTTTCAATGGAGTATCAGTGGTGGCTGACCATTGAAAAGTCATAATGACTTCATTATATTAGTAGATTACCAAAACTTATCAAAATCAACAATTATGAAATCAATGATAGACCATTCTGAGTCTGACACTATTGTAATAGCAGTCTTGAGGCCCAGGTCTCTTTTATAATATTTTTTAGTAATTTTTACATATGTCTGGTAATTTGAGTATTTTCTGCATCCTACCTAAATGATCTTTCCTTGGTATAGTTCGTTTAATCGTTGAGCTCTTTAGTAGTCCTGAGTTGAGCTTTGCGAATACTGACAAATGCTTGTACTGACCGGACAGGTCCACGCAAATCTGTATGGTTCTTTCTTCAAAATCCATATCAGACAAATCTGCATGGTTCTCATGTCTTTACAGTACAAAGTTAAGGTAAATCTTTTCGACAATCTCGCAGATAAAAGGCATCATACACAATTATACAGTACTTATCTAGGACATAGTGCACAAGCATGCCAAATTTTATAAGAATCCGTATCCGAAATCACATCACAGACAGACAGTGTGACTTTTGCATTTGCAGTAAGGATTATTCACGGCTAAATCCGGAATCCATTACGAGTCACCATTGTCTTGAGATCATTTACATCATCAAATGACTGTAGTGAACAATGATTTTATAGCTTTATTATTGTCGTAGAGCAGTGATGGCCGAATGGTAATGGCCCCGGCCTACGAGTTGTAGGTCGCAGGTTCGAACCTAGCTGGGCGCATTACTTTGTGTAATTTATTTCATCACCACTGCTCTCAAAACGGTGAAGGAAAACATTGTGAGGAAACCGGCATGTCTTAGAACCAAAAATTCGAAGACGTGACATCCACCAACCCGCAATGGGCCCGCGTGGTGGATTACGGCCCATTCCCTCTCCTAGAGAGAGGGCCTGAGTCGCAGCAGTGGGTTTGTCGTAACTAAATCCTGGGAAGGATTTTATTTCTTGTTTTCTGCCAACCGAAATCAAACAATTGTCCCAAGGGAACATACTACCGGGATAAAAATGTATATTCACAGTGTTATTTGTAAAATACTGGCAACATCTACATACTACATCATCTTGGACTAGGACTACATTAAGAACATCGTAAACAACAACTTTTGTTCTATGACTTTTAAAAATGTATCATACATTGGTTCATCAGATTTTCATATACAAAAATAAAAATATTTAAATTGAACGTTCTAAATGTTAGGAAGTCTATGCGAAGGAAGGGAAAGTTCAATTGAAGAGGGTGCGGGTATAATGCATGGGTGGCGTAGGTGGATAGAACAAGATACAGAGATGAAATGTGTTAGATAGAACAACAAAATCTTGAAGGTTTGTTTTTGGTAAATGAAGTAACCTATTCACCCTTGACTTAAAGACTAGTTATAGCACAGTTATAGATTCTCTTTTCTTTGAGAGCTGTGCCTTTTTTCACCTAGTTGCCCTGTTACATGGTTTTCGCTCAACATTGTAACAATTTTTTTTTCTTTTTGAGTTAACCTTACCCTAATTAGCTTACAACCCTGAGAACTGAACTATAAAAAAGATATTTTCAATCCGACTTGTAATTCTCGAGTATGGCGCGTGCAATCAATTAAACTATTGAAAAAAAAAATGCCTTTTCATTAGTTATTTTTGATGAGGAAGAACTAAATAAATATCCAAATACTTGGTTTGGGTCTATGGTGTCTAGTTTAAATAGATTAAGTTTGTATGTTGTATATTAATATGGTAATACAAAAGAAAAAAGACATGTTTATTCTGCCTAAATAAACGCACAATTGATAGCAAAAATACAAAAACCAGTTTTCCTATCTGGCCATGTATAAAACGGGCATAATTGTGTTGCACCAAATGACCATAGACAACATAGTTGTTTAGAACAGTCTAGATTGTCTATTACCCTTTGACGTCGGCCTCAACAGAGACAAACAAATAAAAGATAAAACATAATTTTACCAATACAATATAAAAACCCAAGAATAATATCGAAAAGTTAATATGACTTTCAAAAAAAGAACAAGGCCAAAGCCACAGATTGTTGCCAAAAGCATGGAATTAAAGTATGGAAATAGTAAGTGCATCTGGCTTAAAGACGGCTAACATGTTGCCATATGAAAATAGATGTGATATTTGGAAATGCCACAAAATCTTCAGCATTATAATACCACTATACTTACTGACTAGTTTCAAAACTGTATGTTACTTACTCATTATAATCAGCCCATAATGTTTCCACTCGACGCAGGCCACTTTGAGATAAGAAGTGGGCCGTAATCTCCCACTACGCGGCCCTACTATGAGCTGATGTACTTACTGGTGTAGTTCAAACTTCCACAGTGACATACATTACTTATTACTTACTAGCTTTTTCCCGCGGCTTCACCCTTGTGGTTTATAAAATTTTGCCTATGTCACTTAGGAATAAAGTAGCTTTCTATCGGTGAAAAATATTTCGCATTCTGACTAGTACTTTCAGAGATTACCTCCTACAAATAAATAATATTAGTATAAGAAAATGTGGTATTAAGTCTTTAAGAATTTGGAACAACCGAGGCGGAATTCGCCCGAACGGCAGGCGAGGGTGTTATTGAGCCGAGAGCTGCAGTGAAAAATTTTCATGTGTATCTATCAAAATGTACTATTACTATTTTAATATACGTAAACGTGTGTGGTCACGCAACCTCGTGGACTTTGTCGTAATTATTAACAATTGTCGTAATTATTAACAATATTATAAAATAAATATTAATAATAATAGCGAGAACTGTTTGTTATAGCATTAGGTGAATATAAAAATGTTAATAAAACCTAAGTGTGGAGTCCTGGTGTCCACAGGCCGCAAGCCTAGTTTAGGCACTAGTCTCCCACAATATGCATACTGTATCTACTTTTACTCTAGAAACTGCAATTATTATTTTATGCTTTTGCCCGCGCGGCTTCGCTCCCGCTCTTCCCTACTCTACCCTACTATACCCTACTCTACCCTACTCTATCCTACTCTAACCTACCAAACTTCACATAAACCATCTACTAAATAGTTCGAACAAAGCCTAAACATTTGGTTTGGATAGGTGAGCCCGTTCTTGAGTTATAAAATTACAACGTAAAGTGGCATTGATTTTTATTTAAATACTTTTATTTAAATATGTAGATTGTGATGAAAAAAATAATCTTGTTATTACTATTACTTCATCGCGCTAGTGTGCTTAAAAGCAGTAGGGATAAGAGCGGTTTTTCAAGCAACTGTACTGAATTTTTTTTTTTTGTTGCCTTTTGTAATATGCTGACAGTCAGCACACATGTTACTTCCTCATTATCGCAGCGGTTATGAAGGCGTTGATTATTTAATCCCCAACTATAATTAGCAGAATAGTAAACAAGATGTAACAGAAATAGACGAATGATGTCATACTGTCGCTGTACAGTACCAAAATAGATATTTGATTGATCATCGTCAGTGCGAGTATCAATAAAAACGTCTGGTTTTTTTACATCGCTTCTTTTGGTAATTAATTTTGAATTTGTGATTTAGACTTCATAGTTGCTAGACTGCGATTAGAATCATCTCGAAAGTAGTTTGGGAAATCATCCAATGACATCTCCCGCTCTTGGGCGGAATGGGAGATGTCAGACTTTTACAGACTAAAAACCCACTACTGTTCCTTCGTTGCCTTTCGTAACGCGGCTTGAGGTATCTTTCGAAATAACCCTGTCCCCAGTAGGCTTCGACCCTGCTGGGCCCCTACGGTTGCTGACAACTTCTTGAGGCGCGCGTGGATACTACGTCGTGGCCGAAAATCGGAATCGGAATCCAGGCGGCTGGGGCGCGAGGGCCATTGCTTCGCGCGTGTGGCCGCCTCCCTTGCTAGAAGCAGTAATGCTACGACCGCCTGCCACTTCTCTTGGCTTTCTCTTGGCCCAGCGCGAGAGATCGCTGCCGCCAAGCGTCCCCACGAGGATACGGCGGTGCTCTGCCTAGGCAGGGCACACCTCTACCGTAAGCTCCACCGTGTCCTCCGAGCGGTACTGTTTTGATTTGGGTCCCGGTTGTTTTATAGATGGAAAAGTTACGGATAATGTTGGATTACTTTTGTCCTGAGGTATAACTTTGGCCCAAACCTGTTAACCAATTGGAACGCGAGACTCAAAGGTCTGAAGCCAAACTTACGAGTAAACTTCAGGGCCAATGTAACCCCACTTCAGTACTTAAATGGATGTAGGTAATTTATTATTTAGGTATTCATTTATCGTCGTCATAATGTCGTCCAACACATGTTTACTGCATGGACTTTAAAAGAGACTTTGACCCAGGACAAAGTCTAAAAGTCTAGTATAAATGTAAAGCATATAGTCCTGAGAAGAAATACCGAAACAAACTCCTGAGTTTCAGCAGTTTCGTAGTCAGCTAGGAACCACCGGCCTCGTTTAGTTTAAATTGACAAAAAAATTGACGTAATAAAGTGTTTTTTAAAATATTCCTGCAAAATAAATTTAAAGTAATTATTTTGTGATTCACAAATATTAAATTTTGCAACACACGATATGAACACAAAAAAGATAGGTACAGAAGTCAATCTACATACAAAGCGCGCTCGATCAACGCACACATAGACACCGCTCACGGACACGATATTTCGGCTCAATCGCCTGGTCGCACTCGTTCGGTTCGGCGCAATGCGCTGACCCTAGCGTGACCGTAGAGCGTGGGTATAAAAAGTGAAGTACATACATGATATTGACTAATGTACTCTGTCTGTACCTATCTATTTTATGATATGACCTACGGCTATAAAGACCACGTTTTAAAACGAATTAACGAATTAAGTCTTAACAAAAAATTAAGAGTAGGTACAAAAACTGAGATATTAAATAAAATGCAGACATTTTAAAGTCATTTGCAGATCATAAACACTACATTTATGTTTCAGTCAATTGTTTTCTTATGCGTCTGTCTACCAAGTCTGTATTAAGTTTTTGTTGCGGCTCATACAAGTTATTTACTATTTTTAGATCTCAACTTGTAACTAACTTAATGGTTATTATGATTACTTTTTCGAGGTGGAAAATCATCTAATGACTTATCGCGCTCTATGGGGGAGCGGGAGAACGTGACCGACGTTTAAATAAAAAAAACTATTCCTTTTTATTCTATGCCACATATTTATTTTATTTTTACTTTGAAAATATTTTATTGTCCAGCGTCGTTTAAAAATTCACATAAAAATTGTCTAACTTTAGAAAAGAAAGTAATATTAATTTGGTGTCATTTTATGACATTGATTATATTATTTACTAGCTTTTGACCGCGGCTTCGCCCGCGTACATAAAATATAACCTATCTCACTCAGGAATAAAGCAGCTTTCTTTCGGTAAAAAAAAATTAGCAATCGGACCAGTATTTTCAGATTTACAAACAAAAAAAAAACATAAAAACAAAAAAAAACAAACTTTACCTCTTTATTATATTAGTGTAGATTAAACAATTTAAAACTAACTAAAATATGCGTAAAAATATTTTATCTTGTAATAATATAAATAAAACAAGTTTCTATTTCAAGATACACCTTACATAATGTATGACCTTAGATAATAAGACGATATTACGTCAATAAAGCAGTAAAACTGATTCTGCCATGCATGTTGCACTTTCCCTACTCCTTCGAAACGGCCTACGGACCTTTAGAAACATTTTTACACATAAAAATTGGTGGTTAAATATTCTTCAAAGTGAACATTGCAAATGTAAATCAATCAATATCTCGCAGAAAAAATGGATTTAATTCATTAAACGATTGAAAGGTTAAAGCGCTTTCCGGGCGCTGCTGGCCGCAAATAAATGCACAGATTTGTGTACTGCCGCCTAGGCGAGTGCGAGAGTTGCGTTCACATAATTTCGGTCAGATGGCCTACACCTCGGTAACGTAAAAAAAGTTGAACACACCTAAGACTCAAAATAGATAGGTACAGAAGACATACAAAGCGCGCTCGAGCAACGCACGGGCACGATATCTCGGTTCGATCGCCCGATCGCACTAGTACAGTTCGGCGCAACGCGCTGTCCCTAGTGCGAACGCCTGGCTTAGGTATAAAAAGTGAAGTACATACATGAGATTGACTTCTGTACGTTCGTTCGTTGATTGTGTTCTGTGTGTGTGTGTGTGTTATCTATTTTGTGCCTAAGGAATGCGATTCCGTAACTTACATACATAATTATATACCGCATATTTGATTTAAACAAATATTTTAACATAAAGTGGTCTATTTGAGGAAACTGTGAAGCAGTAGGCTTCTGTAATATTTATAGCTTAAGATTAAAATACATAATGGGTACAAATACTTGTTAGGTTTTTTTAAGGAAAATAAATTAATTTCTTATACCTTTAAGGAAAAACTGTTGAGGTCGTTTATTTTGGGGTATTGTACTGACAAAAGGTGACTACTGACCTATAATATCTTAAAGTTTATAATTTTATTTGCTGATAGGCCAGACAGATTTTGTTTTACCAAGTAGTGTTGCCTACTGAGTAACAACATAATGAGTACTAAAAATATAAACAATACGATAGAGCAGGCCTTTGTTCAGAATCAGTAACTGAGTGGATTCTAATAGTTTTTACACCATGTTATATTTTTTCCCAGAAATATTTTATGAGGTCACAAGTTGGACACCATCGACACTAAGTACAGCACAGGTCACGACAGATCATAGCGGGCATTAGGAGCCAGTGCACTGGGTGCAACTGCCCATCAGTCGTCTGGATGGTCCGGTGACTATGTATTTTTGCTGACATAACAAGCTGTGATTTTTTATGATACAATTACCAAATTTAGTACATAGATTCTTTACATAAAATTATTAGACACTTGTATCAGGTTTCACATAATTATACTATAAATGTACCTTCCGTATTTTATTCAAAGTTCCTATGCGCGAGTCACAAAAAAACGACACGTGTAATGTGTACTGTAATTGTGGACGCATGTGTAATTTGTTTCCGTATCCGAGGCGAACCTTATTATTGAGCCTTCGCTGTCAGTCTGTCTGTCAGCGGGTCGTATCTCGTGAACCGTAATCAGCTCAATTGATCACAGATTACGTGTTTCTATTACCGTTGTTTTTTCAAAGAATTTTTTACTTTTTAAAGTTATTTTGCACTTTTTATTGTTTTTTGTTTCCTAATTGTTTTTTTTTCTACAAGCATTTATTTAGTTTCAACTGTTCCGATGTTTGTCTATAATCAAATCTTACAATTTAAAGACCCACTTCCCGGTTACCGATTGAGCTGAAATTTTGCATGCATGTGTAAATCAGATGACAATACAAAATTATTATGACAGAGCTGATCTGATGATAAAACCGGAAGGTGGCCACTGGCCATAGGAACTCGGTAGTTAAATGACACAACTCCATCGAGTTTGGACTCGTACTTGACGAGTACTTTGGTGCTAGATGGTAACCACTGTAACCAGGGTCTGATGATGAAGCTGGAAGATAATCATAAGAACTCGATAATAAGCCCAATAAGCTAACCCTATCGTGTTTGAGCTACACACCGCGCTATAAAAGCTTGCTATGAAAAATGATTTTCACTGGAAACTTGTTTCACTTTTTGGTTGTGGTACCTACCCCTTAACTAAAACTTAATAATGTGCAAGTTTTAGAGTAAGGAACCTATTGAATAGTCTTAAAAAAAAGTCATTATAAACCTGCCTATATTTGTAGAGTTTCATAAAATTTTCCAGGATCCCATTATCAGACCTTGACTTTAAGAGCTATATTTTACCGGGACACCGTAGGGGCGCAACTGGTCGCCGCCACCAACAAAATGCACACACACACAAAAAAAAAACATAAATGCACATCTCTCTTCCAACTCTCCTGTCGCAGGTCTGCTGGAAGAAATTTCATTTGAAATAAGCAGCACCTTTGTACTCTTTTATTCTGTATTTATCCATTTCTTTTAAAGTGTTTGTGTGTGTACATAAATGAATAAATAAATAAAATGTATACATCTCTATAGAGAGTTACTGACCTGGTGTCCGATTGGATGCGCAACCAATTTGGTGGCGCGACCAGTTCGGACGTGTGGCGACTCTGGTGTCTGTATGGTGTCTAGTTTGGTAACTTAGGACTATATTTCACCGGAACAATATGGCGGCGTGACCAGTTGGGCCCCCGTGGTGTCCCAGTGAAATATAGCCCTTAAAAGTGCTATACCTTTTCAAATAAAAAAAGGTCCAGGCATATTACCTATATCCAAAATAATTATTTACTTGTACTAATATTACAAAAAGTAAAAATTAGCATTTTAATCTGAAATAAATACTCAAAACCTTCCAGATCGATTTTAAAAAGTTATTTTCCAGTAGAATTTTACTTTATTTCTGAGTGACATGTCGTTACTACCATTGTGGTTATCTAAGAGTGTGTATGCCAAATAAAATAGTTTTCTTTCTTTTATTTTCCTTTCTTCTTTCTTTCTTTCTTTACACAACCATATATAATATTATCTACAGAAAATCAGAAGTATAATTCAGAATTTCGTCCCTTTTTTAGTCAGTTAAAAATTAAAGAGGACTATGGTACGCACTCTTTCGTGAGTAAGTCCGACGCACACTTGGCAAGTTACTTGACCATAATTACCACGTTCGTTGCCAAAATAGCTTACACGAAGTGCGTTGGCAGGGCGACGCACTCTGGGTCCTCAACCTTGCTCAGTTTTGTTCAGGAGCGTAGGTAGACGTGGGCGAATGAGTCCCTCACTCACGGCCTTGCACCCAAAAAGAGCCGTTATATGTGCGTGGCCCGAGGACTGTTTGAGAAGGAGGTTTTTTTTTTATAATTGATAGCTCGCGTTTGGCTAATACTTTACCTGATGGTAAGCGACAATGTGGTCGAACACCAGGTTGCAACAGTCGCTGTCTCCGTTTTCGAATAAATGAAAGAAAAAGGCCTCGCTGATGTGCCTTCACCCACGTTTTAATTAGTTCACACTACGCCTCTGGTTTTGTTCAATGAGTCAGAAAACCTGAGTATAAGTCTGAAAAATACCTATTTTCGTCTGAACAGTCATAAAATTAATCGATCAGTTATGTTACTTTATTTCAGCCGAAAGACGCCCAATGTAAAACCAGAACTACATTAGATCGACACATATATGTAACACGCCTGATTTGTACATAGAACAATGTCGCGTGGCTTCGAGTCGCGTGGATCCTGTGTAGCTCTATAAGTCTAGTTTCCTTAAAATATGTATGGAGACAGATGCACCCAGATCGGCGTGTGTGGCACACGTGTGCGTGGTGTAGTTTAACATAACTCTGTTGGACATAGGCCTCCCCCAAGTGTCTCCATAACGACCGGTCCTGTGCGTCTAGCATCCATTAGGTTCCCTCGACCGTCGCCCGGCCATCGCCCAACCTTGCATATAAATGCATTATTTAAATTTATGTTGACAACTTACATTAAAAGTTTTAGTATCCATTTTATAGTGTTATATATACTGAAAATAAGTTATTTAAGAAATCTCAGTCTGGTTACAAAAACAGAACATTATAAATGCTAATTATCCACACTTATGACGTTTAGCCTTCGTAGCTAAAAATAGCTGTATTATTACACCACATGTGTCGACAAATCTTTTATTCCTTATATAGCTAAACAAATAATATCCATATGAATATACGAATAAAGCATGCTTTGTGTTAAGTAATTAGCTATTTAGTTCAAAAGTTTTTAAATCCCCATGTGGTGTAAAGAACAAAGCTCAAAACCGCCATTTTAAAACCCATGTTAATCGAAGGGCCTCAGCCATCTTATAATTTTATACTATGACGGTAAAACTTATTTTTTGTTATTGTTTTCACAATTAAAAGCCCGATCGTCGACCTCATCATCGCTTACCATTAGGTGAGATGGTGGTCAAACGCAAGCCTATCAATAATAATAAAAAAAATAGTAGGTATTATATTAGAACACCAACCCGTCTTATCCCTCCTACCTTCGTGATCGTTTTTCCTACGCTCGTCCTAGTGACGTGCCGTGCAGATCACATCTCAGATCTCTTCTTAAATCCCCTTCTCATACATCCAGTTACTACTCCTATTCTTTCTGTGTCCCTGTCCATGCCGTGAGGTTGTGGAACTCACTTCCGCCTAGCATAAAATCGATCTCACTTTTTAAAAATGGAGTATAAGGGCATCTTTCCTCTAAATTGTGATATTTATTTATATATTGTATGTATTATGTACGGTATATATTTAGAGCTGTAGGTATGTATTATTTTTAGGTATATAATAATTATATATGACTTTGGATTAAGACTTCACACATTCTTCTTTTGCTTCCTACACCATAGTGTCTACATTTCTTTTTGATTTCTCCTTTCGCAGGTCTGCTGGAAGAAATTTCTTTGAAAATAAGCAGTACCTTTGTAGTAATGTCTCTTATGTATTATCTTTTTCTGTTATTTTTGTGTGTACATAAATAGTAAAATAAATAAATAACACAAAGGGCAAATAGTAATAATAATGTTTATTATGTATGCTATAATATTAATAATGGTATTTTGTGAGAGACTTGTGAGAACCGAACAGAAGTTATTAATTTTTAAGTTTCCCCTTATTAATTACATTTATTGGAAAAAAAGCAAAATTAATATAAATCAATATAATCAATTAATATAAATCAGAACACAAGTAGGAACATAGGTCGGTTTTATTCAGTAAAAGTCTAATACGCTCCCTCTCACTCCAACCTAGAGCGAAAGAAGTCATTTGGCGATACTCACTTCCAAAGAAAAATGGGCCCCGTTGTCATTGATCCAAAGTTCAAATCGACACTTCAAAAGAATAAATAAGCAAAACTGTAAATAAATATAGGTACAATGTACAATTGCACAAGTTGTTTTTCTCCTATGACCCCATCATAGAGAGGAAAAGTCATTTGAAGATTTCCATCTCAAAAAATCAACACTTCAAAAGAATGACTAAGCAAATACTTAAATAAATATAGGTACAATGTACAATTGCACAAGTTATTTCTCTACTATGACCGGTATTAAGTAAGGGTCAACTAGGTCGAACAACGACAAGCCAGCGATGGCCGCGTTACAAATGTATTAAATGAAAAATGCATGAGCGCTCATGTTCCTACTAATGTAAAAGTAACATACGTTATTTAACTCAATAGTGACCATCAAACAGGGTAGTTCAGCCTTTTAGCTGCTTCTGGAATAATGAATTTATTTTAAGACTAGGTTTTGCTCACAACTTCGTTCGCGTGAATTTCTGATTAAAAAGTAGCCTTATATAGCCTTGAATGGTAAACTGACAAATATAACAATCTTCATCATCTTCCTATCCTTATCTCGTGCTATTTGAGGTCGGCACAAAACGTTTTTTTCTTCATTCTGTCCTATATCTGTCATGCTATCACTTACTTCCTTGTCTTTCACTCTTTACACAGTACATCCATCTTGTCTTTTTGGACTCCCTCTTGCTTTCCATTCATACATATTTATACTCGTAACTCTTATAGTAACATGCGTTTCTTCCCTTCACTTTAGATGACAATACCAAGACAAACGATTCCCTTTCAACTTTTCAGTCACTGGCGTTACTTTGAAACTTACTCTAATATATTCATTTCTCACTTTATTTATCACATTCATCTCCGCTACATACAATCTTTTTCACTGCCTAACATTCAGATCATTATGACAGGTACACAACAATTTTATGAACCCAAAAAAATGTTCCTTCTAAACCAACATAATATTCAAGTAGGTATTTAAATTAACATTTGCTCAAATAAACAAATTGTTCACGAAATTGCCAATACCGCTTGAGAAGTAACGGGGCATTTCATTCCGAATTTAGCATTTGTAATGTAAGCAAGCACCGACCGTAAGATCACTTGCTATATCTGACTTGTAAATAACTGTTGTTTCAAGTGAAAAGAGCAACAATTGTAAAAGAAAAGAAAACTGGGAAAAGGAAAAGATAACTTGTAAAAGATGATACGGATTGCTTTGTGTTTACTTTTGGTTGTAATGGGGTTAAAATGAACTTGTTGAATTGATGTCATAAAGTGTTAAGTGGGAACTGCATTAGACCGACACACACGTTGGCCAAGCCTGATTTGTACGTAGAGGCGCGCCGCGTGGTATGGATGTAATAGAGCTCTACAAGACTAGTTGCCATAATTATAAAATGTATGGAGACTGGCGCGCCCAGATCGGTGTACGATTCCCAAGTGTGCCCAATGTAGTAAGTAACCTTTACAGTGGTAACCACGTGGTTTCGGCCTCGACTTACGAGTTCTAAGGTCGTGGTTTCAAACCCAGTCAGGCACATTACTTTGTGTTATGTAGTTCATCACCACTGGGCCCGTTTGATGCATTAAGGGTCATTTCCTCTTTTAGAGTAGAAGCCTCCATTCCATTAGACAAATATTAGATACTTAGACAAACCCTTCTTATTGTCCGTTCAACCGATTTTGTCTTTTATTGCGTTGGTGGCATGTTAAATGGGGGCTGCAGTAAATTTGGTATTGTAACCACATCTTTGCTTTTAGCACCATCGTTATGCCTCCGGAATAGAAGCCAAAATCGGTTGAACGGACAATAAAAAAGCTTTGTTAAAATGTCTAATCTTATTAGAAATGGATTATAGTCTTGCTTCACCTAGTCTTCAAAGCCTTCAATTATTTTTCCCTCCCTCTCCATCCGTCAATATCATCTGACGAGCCTTCTCAGAAAAACCGCTTTTACCACTAAAGCCAAATTGCTCCATACTAAATTATTGACCGAAACATTCCATTTTACGGCAGACTCCCATTCAAGGTAGTACGTGTCTAATTTCAAAAGGTTTTATGTTTATTGGAAGCCCTTTCAAGTTATGACTATTGCGTAGGTTCTAACAAAAGGGAACTCTTATTAGGGATATGGGTATTCTTGTAATTGTGATAATATTTTTTGTTCAATATATCTCTTAGTACATACAGGCTCATTCAACTTTTTACAGATGGTTATAGAGAATCACTTTCTCTAAATTTCATACCCCAGAAACATCTGCCACCTGGTCACATGAGCAAATAAACGGAACAACGTCAAAGCTTTTTAAGAACGTGCAAAATTGTTACCTACCTATTTTGGTAGGATTGTTATAACAGGTTATAAATAAAAAAAAAAATGTTAACTAGTTTTATTATTCATTTTGTATGTATTTTTGTTTTTTGATTTCTAATGTATCTTTTAACGGTGTGGTAAATCTAACATTACTTTTTTCAAGTAATCTAGTATTTCGTTGCCAACATTGACAATATTAGTTTTAAGATCGAAATATTCTTGCAACTTGCTCGAGTAATGCAACATAATTAAAAAACTCAATTATATTGTATAATAAACAACCATTATAAATAACAAAATACCACGTTTTTACATTAAAATATTTAAACTCGTAACTAACAAAACCATCAACGTGCATCGCATAGACCCTAAGATTGTCCACTGACTGTGCCTGTAAACCGGTTTTTTTCAGTGTCGTCGCGTACGCAACAAGCAGCCAGTGGACACGCACACATTCCCCGCGTACTTGTAGTAGTGCAACCGATTCGCACACTTGTATGAAACTTTGTCTCTGCTCCTTTTATCTACTCATGTGACGTCGTCGAGAATTGCATTAGCCTCAGAGAAAGCACTAAATTGTTTTCGTATCCAGTTAGGTCGCTGCAAACATAACTTGGCGTAAAGGGGTTTTATAGATCTGTCAGATACCTACTCAGTGTGAATGTGGTGCTCCTGTTCAGAATAAGAGCCACACATTAGGCCATATAGGTACCTGAACTTTGGAGGACTTAATGGGTGCTACCGATGCTGCCAAGCTTAAGTCGCAATAGGGCACATTGCACGTAGAAGACGCAGCGTTAGAAAGCCTCCCACAAGGTAGACATATGACCTGGTGTGGGTCGCGGGAATTTGATGGATGTGAGACGCACAGGACCGGTCGCTGTGGCGACGATTGGGGGAGGCCTATGTCCAACAGTCGACGACTTTCGGCCGAAATGATGACGATGATGATGACCGATGCTGCGGTGAACGTAGCCACCTATTGGACCCAAAAAAATTAAGGATTTTACCATCGATACTAAAAGAAGTTTATATAGTTGTACTCCGATTTCCATTACAGCATGGTTTTACTGGTTTCGAGAATGCTAAAGAAATACTCTTCTAAATGCGGTTGGCACCTGATTTATTTTAGAAAATCAAATGCAGGAACTCACATTTCGTCGCCTTCTTAGCAAAGCCGACAGCCAAGAGATGACATATGATTCTGACACTCCGAAAATTTTGTACGAATCTGTAATACTTTGATATTATGTTGTATTATCAAAATATTAGACTAGCTGTTGCTCGTGGCTTCGCTTGCGTACGTACGAATCTGTAATACTTTGATATTATGTTGTATTATCAATATATTAGACTAGCTGTTGCTCGTGGCTTCGCTTGCGTACGTACGAATCTGTAATACTTTGATATTATGTTGTATTATCAATATGTTAAACTAGCTGTTGCTCGTGGCTTCGCTTGCGTACATAAAATATAGCCTATGTCAGAAATAAAGCTGCTTTCTATCGGTGAAACAATTTTGCAATTGGACCAGGCCCCCTAGCCAAGTTACAATCGTTTCTATTCTATTCTCTTGTGTCGAACGCCTCGAGCTGGCCACGCCTCCGATTCTTTTGTTCTGACGTTATTTCAACGCTCAGTCACGTTGTCAAAACAAACCCGCGGAGGATACGTAGTATATTATAATACTAGCTTTTGCCCGCGACTTTGTTTGCGAACATAAAATATAGCCTATGTCACTCAGGAAAAAAGCAGCTTTCTGTCGGTAAAAAAATTTTGGCAATCAGACCAGTACTTCCAGATTTTACCTCCTGCAATCAAAAAAACATAAAAACAAACTTTACCTCTTCATTATATTAGTGTAGATTAGAGGAAAATGAAAAGGTAATAAAATTGATATTATCAAAGGAATGAAAATAAACGTTGTAGGTAACGTATACTATTGTATGTCGCCTGTCAGTGAATTTAAAAGAGTAGGTTTATGTATATGACATTTTGTTTGTACGCAAAAAGTTAAAACGAAAACAAAGGAGACTTGTCTACGGAGAAAACATGTAGGTATGTCATACAGATGCTGGTATTTAGACGATTTTCTTTTAGTTACATAAAGAACAACTTATTTTTATCGATAAAATCACAATAACATTATAAAGGTTAAAGCTTGTTTATAATAATAATATTCCACAACTATCACACAAGGCCGTCTAGTTCCAAGCTAAGCAGAGCTTGTGTTATGGGTACTAGAAAACTGATAAACATACCTACTTACATATATATTTCTAAATACATGCATATTATAGGTACTCGTAGATAAATTACATCCAGACACAACAAATTATCGTGCTCATCTCACAAACATTTGTCTTGGGTGGAAATGGAACACGACCTCCAGTATCAGTATTTGAATGTGTGTGCGTGTTTGTTATTAAAAAAATAAATATAATTTATAATTTTATGCTAAAATGCCTGAGAAAAAAAATTGAATAAAATTTTATTGACTCATAGAAATAGTACATAGAATTCTTTTTATCCAAAAAGTACATTCCCGTCCAACAATTATATATTTAGACGCGGGCAACATCGCTAGTAGAAGCTAGTATAACTTAAGGCACAAGCGCCCGAAAAGTGCCATAAAACAATGACTTTCTGAAGCTTACTCCTCGGCAACGGCCAGGTTAACAGGTTTGAAAAAAATATATGTTAATTATAGATTCATGAACAACATTATCAATATTTGATTTTTTCGAGTGATTTACACTTTTGTCTAAAAAAAATGTTTTGCAATTTCGCAACATTTCCCTACTCCTTCGAAATGGCTTGGATCTTTAGAAACATCTTTATACATAAAAAATGTTGATTAAATATTTTTCAAAGTGAACATAGCATAATATGCTATGTTCACTTTGAAAAAGTTAGCGCACGCAGCTAGCCGCAATTAAATGCACAGATACGCGTACTGTCGCCTAGGCGGGTACGAGTGTACGACAGTTGTGTTCATTTAATTTCGGCCAGATGGTTCAAGGGACTATGAGCCTTAATACGACCCAAAAATATGTTGATCAAATAACTTACATGATGAGGGTAAAACCTTTTTTATTTATTTTTCAGCCTTTTCTAACACAATCAAAGGTCTTTCACATGTGGCCCACATTTTTGAAAGGGGTATAAATTCCCATAAATAAATAATTTTAAAATTTATTACCCTCGAGGGATATTTTCGGGTATTCGATTTCCTCATCACTGCGACAGGGAAAATGTATTAAGTACCCATATGTTTTTATCGAAGCAAATATTTTTACCTAAAGCAAATATTGTTTCTCGAAGCAAGTATTTATATTTTTCTCGAAGCAAATATTTTTTATTACTTCAGAACCTTTCGACCGTACATGCGCATCTAGATATAGGTAGTACTAGCTGTGCCCGCGACTTCGTTCGCGTGGACTTCAGGATTTTGAATTTATTTTTTCTAAAATAAAGTAGCCTGTTATTTCTTATTATATCAGCTACCTGCCAAAAAAAAGTCCCGTCAAAATCGGTCCAGCCATTTTAGAGATTATGGGCCCGGACAAACAGACAGAGAAAAAATTTAAAAAAATGATATTTTGGTGTATTCATATGCATGTAGTAAAAAGCAGTTATTTACAAACAGACACTCCAATTTTATTTATAAGTATAGATAACTTTTTTGAGTTTTAAAATCATCAAATGATTTGTTTCGCTCTAGGTTGATATGACAGGATGTCTCAGACTTTTCCTGATTAAAACCGACGCATGACCTTCAGTTGCCGTTTGCCCAAAACGCCCATTTTTTTTATACAGGTCCTTTATAATATGCATTTGTTTGTAAGGAGAGGGAAAGAGAGTCTAAAGAAAAGATGGATGGTGTGGAGAGTGATATGAAAAAAGGGAGTTAGTGATACTGTGACTGGTGATAGGACAGAATGAAAAAAAAAAAACGTGTTGCGCTGACGACGCCAAATTACACAAGACAGGCAGGAAGATGATGATGATGATGATGACAGAGTCTCTTTGCAACTAATAACTACTTCTTCTTTTTCTTTGCCTCTTCCCACGTTAGGTGGGGTCGCCTCTCCTTATACTTCTGCGCCAGGACAATCTGTGCTGGGTTGTCGGGTCAGGCAGTTGGGACTTCCTAATCCATACTAGTCCACCAGGTCAAGGGCAGCCGTCCTCTTCCTTTCTTGCCTTCCGGAATTGCCATGGCCTTCTGAACCACATGCTCGCTTTGCAACTAATAACGCTACTAGTATAATATCACACTTTCCCTATTCGAACCTATAGACACAAGCTGGTTTTTATATCTATGGAATGTAAGGGATGTGATATATCGGTTTCAGATTCGATTACGGATACGTCATCAAATGTAATGGGCGGGTTTCTCAATTTTATGTTCGGATATTATACGCGATATCCGCTTGGTATGTGAACTTGTAAATCTACTGATAAGCCGTCAGAATTTAATATGCCTATTGAGTGCGGATATTACTATGTTAATGGCGTACTTCACGTGATGTTAATGAGTGTTGTTATTTATGTGTTGCGTTATTTTTTAATTTGCTACTCAAAGAATTGTATGTGGATGGGATAGAGAGTGATGGGGACGGCCTGACGGCGGACTTCCCACTACTTGTTGTCTGCAAGCCCACACGCTTGTCAGGGCTGCGGACTTATTCGAAAGAATCACGGCGGTCCTGGAAGAAATTGAAGTTATTCAATGACTTCCTACTCTAAAAAAGCAAGCGTGCTCCATCGTCGGCCACATCATCGCTTACCATCAGGTGAGATTGTGGTCAAATGCGAGCATATCTAATACTAGCTGTGCCCTGCGGTTTCACCCGCGTTTTTCTCGTTTATACTCTGCAAAGATCTTATACTTACAATCATCACCAAATATATTTCGAAAAAGATTATTACAGGATTTTATGTTGATAAAAAACTCTATGGCCCATAACTCATTAATAGGGACCAACTCTTAACATCTTACACACGTGATAACTTTTAAACGAAATATCCGATTGAGATGAAACAAAAAGTATTTTACTTCTACATAAATACTCTTGATAACATAATGCTTAATTTCGATAAAGATTAATATTACGATACATATTTAACGTAGTTTTTTTTCTTCAGACGATTTAATAATTATTTTGAACACAAAATCGGTTATTGTGATTAAACCATGACAGCTAGATATATGTTCTCGCGGACTTTTTTGTAGGTCTTAATGGGATCTACAAACCCGTAGTACATCATTTTGTTCTATTGTCAATAGATTTTGCAGCGCACGCAAAAATAGGTTTTCGATTTTACACCTTGTGTTACAAAATAGCAATTTTATTACGGATCCCTAATTTTGAAACATAAAAAACATAGCCTATAGCCTTCCTCGATAAATGGACTACCCAACACTGAAAGAATCATTCAAATCGGACCAGTAGGTCCAGAGATTAGCGCGTTCAAACAAACAAACAAACAAACAAATAAACAAACAAACAAACAAACTCTTCCGCTTTATAATATTAGTATAGATATAAAAAAAAACAGCTTGCTTAACGCCTAGAACTCAGATTCTTGTCGCTAGGTACCAAGCATATACTGTAATGACTTTAGGACATTCTAGAAAGTTTGTTCAACAATGTTCGTAGCTGGTGTTGTCTTTTAGCAGTGCTTTTTAACCTGAATATGACCCTATATATTTTAAAACATATCAAATTTTTGTATGAAAGTTTGCATTAACTAGCTTCTGCTGTCAGTTGTTTAAAGCGTGATGGAGTGAGAAACATAAATATGTAGCTGATAAACTTCCGCTTTATAATGTAAGTGTAAGAATGCAGCGCATCTAATACGGTACAAGGTTGCATTAGTAAAAACAAAATTCAATAATGTAGTATACAAATTATTAAAAGAGGCCTTCCTTTCGGAATTACTCTTGTATCCTAAATACGTTAACAAACAAATAAACTCACATATACACAGGCACACAAATATTTGTTGTGAACTGGTATCGAACCTGCAATACACAGTGCAGCAGTCAATTGCTCAATCACTGCGCTAAAATGGATCCAATGATTATAATCGATGCCGCGAAGTGTTCCACGCGCGTCTCAAGTCAAGTCAGCAGGCTCGAAGCCTACTGGGCCATGGGCTGTGCGAAAGTGAACCTCCTACAAGGTGGACCGATGGCCTGGTGAAGGTTGCGGGAATCCGATGGGATGCGGGATGCACAGGATCGTCCATTGTGGCGACACTTGGGGGAGGCCTATGTCCAACAGTGGATTTCTATCGGCTGAAATTATGATGATGATGAAGAACCCCGGGGCCCTGCTGGAACGAAGGAAACAAAGAAGGAACAGGAGTGGGGTTTTTTAGTCGGTAAAAGTCTGACCCGCCTGTTTTGCCCAAGGGCGGGAGATGTCATTAGAAGATTTCCCACCCACAAAAAAATGTTCTTCGGAAAATTTCGTTAAATATTTTCTTTACCTGGATTATTAGGATCTTTCTTAACTAATATTTGCTCTTGTTTCGTCTATATTTTCTTCCGCCGCAAAGATCAATCAATCAGGGAACTACTCTAATCTTTAGGAACTTTCACCTGAGATTGATGAGGCTCTTATCGGTTTACCTCGGCTTCGTATGTTTACTTCCTATCTGCGATTTCACACGTGTAGCTTATAATTAAAAAAAAAATATTATAAACATAATTTTGTTCTTCATTTTTTTATTGTGAGATCGAAAGGAGATCGCATGAGTTGTTTTTTTTTTATATAGCCAACAAACTGGCTTGCAAAATATACTTCTAAGAGTTTTGCATTTTGGAATAGGTTTGAAAATTTGTAGAAAAAAAGAATGTGTGTTGTTTTTTCAGTATTGAAGTGATTTTTGTAAGAAAAGCTGGTGCGTGGTCAACTAAGAAAAATATATAAGTGCGCAGGCCAGTTATTTAAAGAAAAATCACAACACGAAACCTACCGTGAGCTGAGCTACGTTACAATATCTCCCACCTTTGGGCGGAGCGGGAGTGTAAGACTTTTATTGATTAAACTTACTCCTATGTTCCTTCGTTGCCTTCCATTCCAGAACCCATGGCCCCAGCAGGCTCAGATCCTGCTGGGCTCCTACGGTTTGGTCTCAACGACTTAGGCTCGGTAAGGACATGACTGGAAATCGTGATTTTAGAGGAGGTTTTATGAACTCTATGTTACTTATTTCCTGTAAATTTTACCCGTGCGCATAAAGATGGCACCTGATGAATGAAGTTTGATATATTGAGTGCATTGAATTTTATTTTAGTTTTTTTATTATCAACATTTATTTTGCGCTGAATAGTTTCTCATGACATACTACTTTACGAATTAACGATGCTTCAAACGTGACGATACAAACTATTTTCGAGTATTCAACGTGGCAACTGTTTTCCAGCCAGGTGCCATGTTAATGCGCTCGGGTTGTAAATATACTTTCCCTATTCCAACCTCTGATCATAAAACCATAAATTGAGCCGAAAAAAAATACGAAGTAAAGGGAAATATTTTAGTCTCGGAGCTAACCGAACCGTCGCACCATATTTGAACGAATTTGATTAAAACTTTTTTACGTCGATTTTTATACATAATAAAACATCCTATCCAAAGAATTTGGCTTTAAAACACATTGTAAAAATATTGTTTTTTGATTTACTAAAAATCAACACTTCTGCGGCTTCGCTGGGTACATCATTGCTGGAATTTGTTTTTCATCATTATTTATGTACATTCTTATATTTATTATTTTACGAATTTCTCATGGAAAAAAAACTTAACCAAAAAAATGTCCATATTGTTGTTTAGAAAAAGTAAATGAAGTCTACCTGCAACAAACTAAAACTGAAACTTAATCGATAATATATTAGCTTAGCTATTAAACCTTAAAAAACCTCCATAATTACTTTTACATTTTGTTATTATTATTTTTTATGTCACGTCATTGCACGTTTGAGATTAATGCTAGTTGAGTTATGTAACAATATTATTTACGAAGAAGAACTAATTAAATGTGTGATGTTAGTCAATAAAAGTCTAACAAGCCCTCCCTCTCCACCCTAGAACGGAAGAAAACAATCAAAAGATTTCACAACTTTAAAAAAAGGCACCTAAAACTATTCTTTATGAATCTGTTATTTCTAATGACTTTGGTTACTGTGCTTATTTATTAAGTTACTAAATTACTTTTTTGAGCAGCTTTTCAGTATTAGTTACCCCACAGCTCGTCGATCCACCCAAACAGCCGCTACACAAAAGTAACGACAGTCTCACTTATTGAATATAGAACAGAAACAGAAAAAGTCTAAAGGTGCTGATAGACTTGAGCATTCACTTGTAATGAGCATTCTTGCAAATGTTACGTTACAGAAAAACAACGAGAGCGTTTTAGCGAGCATTCTATCAAGCGTTCTGTCGAGCATTCTATCAATCGTTCTGGCGAGCATTCTAGCGAAGGACGGTAAATTTGCTTCGAATTTTAGCGTTCGCTAGAGTGCTCATTAAAATGTTCGTCGAAATGTTTGGCTCTATACTTGGCCGAGTTCGTTGTTCAGTTCGACAAATTTAAAAACGGCGAATGCTCAATGTTCTGTTACAAGCGAACGCTCAGGTCTATCAGCACCTTTATACAGATGGGTTCCGCTTTCTCGAATATAATCCCAATATGACATGTATGTCTTGTACGATTTTTGTCATCAGTCGAATCGTGGAATTGAATATTATCTAACCCTTGTCTGGAGTATTTTGTATATTTTTCCTTATATGTTTCTGTCAATATTATTATTACGTTGGTTGTACTTCAGAAATTTGTTTTCGTGAATATTTTACTTGGTATTTTCTGTATATTCATTCTGGTCTTGTAAAATATATAAATGTGATTTTGTTTTCATGACAGAAAAAAAACTCGAATCAGTATATATATATTTTTATAAAATATTCCACAACTACCACACAACGCCGTCTAGTCTCAATCTAAGCAAAGCTTGTGTTTTGAGTACTAGACAACTGATAAACATAATTATATATTTCTAAATACGTACATCATATTATAGATAAATTACACCCAGACACAGAACAATTGATCGTGCTCATTACACAAACATTTGTCCTGGGTGGGAATCGAACCCACGAGCTCCGGCATAGCAGTCAGGGTCACTAACCACTAGATCAACAGGCCTGTCAAATTTTTTTTTATGTCCAGTATTCTAAGTCTTCAATGGGTTGAGCGAAAGAGAACCCCGGGGTCCTGCGATGATGGCAAAGATCCTTCCTTGCCATCCTTTACCTTACATAGGAGTGGGTTTTAGTCAGTGAAAGTCTGACACGCCCGCCCGTTTCACCCTAGAACGAGAGAAGTCATTGGATGAATCTCCTCGTGAAAATAATTGAAAATAGGTAAAATCATCCAATGGCAACCCCCGCTCTTGGGCGGAGCAGGAGATAGTGTCAGACTCTTATTGACTAAACGACCCACCCTGTTCCTTCTAGCCTTCATACTGGGGCTAGTAAGCCTAAAATTCGATTTTTATTAGATTTGTCTTCCGAAAACAAAACCGTACCAAATAAATCAAGTTACGAAATCTTCGTTTATTATATTCTGCGATACATCTCATTTCTTCAAATAAAACGTAATCAAAAGACTGTAGGGTATCCGAAGCGATTTGCTTCGGATACCCAACAAAAGAATATTATTCGACTCGAAGTTCACAGAGATTAGATTAAGAACGCGATGTTATAACATAAAAGATATTTTTTACATATATTATGTATATACATATCTACCAATAACGACCTCAGAGCCACTAGATGCCTCATGCTTGAACTCACCAAAACAATTGTGTCAACTCAGAGGTACAGGGGATATACTACGTTCTGATTGGCACGGAGGAGCGAAGTGCGAGCGTGTTTTTACATTAACGCAATCGACACGTTCATGACGTTCAGCGCTCCGATTGGTCGGCTGCAAACTCTTGTAGCGACATCTATGGCGCCACATAAGAACTACGAAGAAAGTACGAAATCCTGCATCGCGCAATCAAAGTTCTCCGCGCGATTTGAACATATATGACAGCCCGAAATCATCTATCGGGCAGTCGCCCACCAGACCATAACACCTGTCTGGTCGGAGGATCCTCCCTTTTCAACGGAGGTTTGCGGGACTTTACTCTCTGTTCCGCATACCTCCAAACTCTTAACCAATCAGAGAGCTAAGCGCGGTAAGCGTTTCGATCGCATTAACGTAAAAACAACTCGCACTCAGCGCACTGATTGGTCGAGACTATTTGGAAATTTTTGTGTCAACCTACATCAGATCTATAAGTCATATGTGTTGACAGACATACGTCAAATGTTATTATTCGTCTAGTGGCTCTCAGGTCGTTGATACCTACCTTTTCTAGTCACATTTATAAGAAACCCCGGAGAATTGTAAGTAACTTTGCCTAATTTTTGATAATAATATTTTCTTTTATCTCCCATATTGAATAGGCATATTATTGAGATTATTTTTCTTTGTACAATTTAGACAATTATTGTTTGTGAGATATGTTTATTTGACTTAGATTATGTTAGCGATCCGCCTAAGCTTTTTAGGGGTTTTAAACATATTTAAAATTGTCTGCCAAAATATACATTTATTTGCGGTCCTGACAGACTTTGTCCTATCCAAAAGATGACGTTTGTCAGCTGGAAAACAATTTTGTCATTTGGAAAATTGAGAACCCGATTGCAGTGCCACCTACCGTGACTCCCACTTGTATATACATAAAATAAATCATCCAAATCGGTCAAGCCGTTTAGGGAACAAATACAAGTACAGAAGAACTATACAAGGTGTAAGGGATAGCCCTCCACAAACTTTAAGGGCTTGACGAAACTGAACCACCTTCCACAATTTTTTTTTTTCAAAAACGAAAAAAGAAATCGGCCTCGCCATACAAATTGTCCAATCAAGTTTATCATTTTGTATGGTGAGGCTGATTTTTTTTTGCGTTTCCTGAAAATAATCTGGTAGAAGGTGGTTCAGTTTCGGCTACTGAGCAAGCTCTTAAAGTTTGCGGAGGGTTGTTCCTTACAACTTGTATAAATCTTTCTCCAAAACCTTTGTCATGAATCACTCAGTCTATTAATGAAAACTGCATTAGAATTATTTCAGTAGTTTTTGTGATTACGACGCACAGATAGATGCTGTAGGGGATTTTAAATAATATTCTGGTCTACCTAGATAAAATCAAACAGTAATAGTCTTTTTTTATACATATTATAAAAAAGACGTTCGACCACTATTTCGCCTGATTATAATAAGCGATGATATAGCCGATGATGGAGCACGCTTGCCTAGAAGTAACCTATTCACTTTTCACTTAAAGACCTCTAACACACGGCTCCAGGGACAGGGAATATGAAATCCAAAATATTAGTTCTCAAAACGTGTGTTTTAAAAATATCCTTTGACATATAACAAGGTTATCATAACATTGATTACGCTCAACCCGCGCCACATAATAGGGTGTCAATCAAGCCGCTGAATTTCGAGCACTCGTCATAGCTACGTCACCCTTGAGTAGGCACTGGGTTTGATGAGGTGTCGAGTTTCACACCCGTACCTGTTTACCCAAGTGAAATAAAGGTCAACGCACACCGACTACCGGCTACAACCACAAAACGCCGAAAAAAGTTTTTTTAGATAAACTAGTGCTTGACAGCGATCCCACCTGATGGTAAATAGCGATGCAATCTTTGATGGTGAGGCGCACTAGTTTATTAAGAGCCTATTCACTCTAGCCTTGAAGACACCCAAATTATAATCGGACGGGAAGACCGCAGCAGGCATACTGTTCCAGTCCTTCTTCGTGGTATAAACGACGAGGCGAAACGCTTAGTCCAGACCGTAGAGGTTTCAACAACGTAAGGGTGAATATTCGCCGTACGTCGGGTTGTCCGATAGTAGAATTGCGATGGTGGAATCAAGTCATGCAATTCCTGCGCACACTCTCCAAAATGCATCTCTCCAAGTTAATATAATAAAGAGGTAAAGTTTGTTTTCTTTATTACGCCGATATAAAAATGTCGTCACGCGCCACTCACGCATTTAAAACTTTTTCGTCAGAGTCCATTAGGATACACAGTTACCCAGATGCACTGCAAATGCACTGATCTACTCTGGGAAATCTTACAACAAGACCCGTGGCACATTCGTGCGCATGATCTCCACGGCGACATGATAGAACGTCTAAAATCTCTGTCGATCGCGGGGCTACAAGAACAAGTCCCGGTGTACACGCGCTATGGACAGCACAATCCCTTTCTTTTCGCTACATGAGTAGGTGACATCCAGTACATTAATAAAAAAGATAGAGACAGGCCACTCTTTAAACGACTGGCCCCCTTCCTTGTGATTTGTGTGCGGCGACTCTAAGATATAATATAAAAATGAATCGCTAAATGTGTTGTTGAACCGATTGCGCTAATTCTTTTTTAGTAGTTGTAGTGTTTATATTAGGAGTATCTATACTTAAATATAGATATACGCTGTCTCGGGCGAGCGACGCTTATGTCAGCCACGGAGTTACTACTGCGCTGTGAGCGAGAGTACACGTGCGCGTGCGCTTGCGAGCGAGCCAGTGTTTGTACGAGAACATTACAGTGGACAGAGGTCCTACATTTGGCGACGAGTAAAAAGGTATGTTCAGTATTTTATAATTATATAAATCAAAAGAAGGAAAGGAAAGTACCTACATTTTATGACTGGTAGCAACAATACTCGTAACGTTTTCTTAAGGGGATGCATCCCATGCATTTTCACTGTTTTTCGTACAACCGCTTAAGAGCGGTCAAATCTAATAAAAACAAATTCAAATCAAATCCAGTTAAGACCTCTGAAAATCTGTTATTTTGCATGGGCTTTGACACTTCATAATTTGCTCACAAGTGAAAAGTAAAATAAGAAATACAACATAAAGGCCTAGCAAATTTTATCAAGATTCTAAATGGTGACAATGTTTTTCAAAACTTTTAAGAAAAAAAAAAACACGCATTTGCTGGAACAAGTTTTGTGGAATTTTCGAGTAAATCACGGAATTACTATTACAGAGTATTCAGGTATTATCACGTTGCCTTTTCGTCAAGCATCGCGCTGGATTGCGTTTGATGAAGCAACTGGCTTTTAAACCATGCTCGATGTTTGCGATGGGTGAGTGGGAAAGCAGCTTCTTAGATATCAACCTACATAATATACGCCTTTCAACTTTGTAGGTACGAGTACATACCTACGGTTATTTTTCTATAATCCACAACGTTTTGTTTTGTATACCTTCGTGAAGACGTTATGTTGTTTGAGATATGTAGCTACATTGTAGCGGATGTACACTGTACGTATGGTCCGTTTCTGGGCTTGGAAATATAAAACAACGTGATGGCAAAATAAATATGGTGTACAAAGTTGCAATAGTGGTTGCGTTGTGGAGCACTTAGAACAAGGAAACATATTCTTCACTGCTTGAATAATTAACTGATATAATTTGAATTCTGATATTTGTACTTGTAATGGACGGGCCTGTTGGTCGTGGGTTCGATCCCCGCCTCGTTGGCGAATGTTTGTGTGATGGACGCGAAGTGTGTGTGATTCACCTCCAAGGTGAATGGGTGTGTTTGTCGATCGTCTGGTGCCCATGACACGAGCTCTGCTTGGCTTGGGACTGGATGGCGTTGTGTGAAAAAAAAGTCCTTTGTGGTTTTAAGATCTCCATTAAATTGGAAACATTTGCGATCTTAAAACATCCATTAAATTGCATTTTTTGGGGTTTTAAGATCTCCATTAAATTGGAAATACTTGCGATCTTAAAACATCCATTAAATTGGAACTTTTGTGATTTAAAGATCTCCATTAAATTGGAAATTACTGCGATCTTTAAATACCCATTAAATTGGAACTTTCGTGGGTTTAAGATCTCCATTAAATTGGAAATACTGCGATCTAAAACCATCCATTAAATTGGAACTTTTGTGATTTAAAGATCTCCATTAAATTGGAAATTACTGTGATCTTTAAATATCCATTAAATTGGAACTTTCGTGGGTTTAAGATCTCCATTAAATTGGAAATACTGCGATCTAAAACCATCCATTAAATTGGAACTTTTGTGATTTAAAGATCTCCATTAAATTGGAAATTACTGTGATCTTTAAATATCCATTAAATTGGAACTTTCGTGGGTTTAAGATCTCCATTAAATTGGAAATACTGCGATCTAAAACCATCCATTAAATTGGAACTTTTGTGATTTAAAGATCTCCATTCAATTGGAAATATTTTGCTCGCGAGAATTAAATGTTCATGTTCTCCTGTATACTATACACTTGTCATTGACAGCAGGGTACAGTTTAGAAATGACTTTTCAAGTTGCCACAATAGACCTCCTGAAGTCGATTTATCATCAATTTGCTAACGCCCGAAATTCTCCATTTGGGCAATAAGTTAGACCGTGAGGTATTGTTGTAAGGACTCAGTTCAGCTAGTATGATAAAGAAATAAAGAAAGAAAGAAAAGAAAGAAAAAACAGTTTATTTACGCATTAAAGACGCAATCTTAAAATTAGGTAACATAACAAAACATCAATAATAATTAATAGGGAGGATATGCGTCTCCTCCGCGCAAAACGGCCGAACGCTCAGCATAAAGCTGCGGGCTCACGCATAATGCGTTGAGCTCACAGCGCTGGTTTTCAGCGTGGGCCGGTCGCTGTGTCGTAAAGACGCTGGAACGGTGCAGTAAATAAACGTAACTAAAAATAAGTATAGAAAACTAATAAATATAAATAAAATAAATAGATAAGGTGACAAATACAATTTTATAAAGTTTTATAAAGTGGCAACACCACGATGCACCCATAGCTCAATTTGTTTTAATAATCTGTAGTAATTTCATACACTATGGCAAAAACACGAATACGTGATTGGACGAATTGGACGCGACCGTGATGCTGTTGACGTCAAAAATGATCGCGATACATTTTAAAAAAATTGCCAATTTTCACGACGTAAGCAATTGTAATTTCAACTATCGTCGCGCGTTGGCAGATCTAATAGATACTGTTACGATTTCTTTTATGACAGTGCTTATTTCTCCGTAGATAATTTTGACATTGTTGACATTGACGTATCCCTGGAATATTAATCTGCGATTATTTCTGCGTTAAATCGAAATTGAACTATTTTATTATCGGTATGCTACAAACGCGTGTCACATAAAGTGACCTTATCCGTTTAATTAACTCATCTTTGTAAAAGACGACCATAGCGGTCTAGCGCGGAACAATAAAAATAATGCGTGAGCGGGTAGATAGATAGATAAATCCTTTGATAGATAAATCCTTTATTGGCTACAGCACAAAACATGCACCAAAATACATAAAGCACACAGATTATAAAAAACTAAGCACATAGACAACAACAAAAGAAAGAAAAAAAAAAATAACACATGTAGGTACCAAGAAAAAAAAAGAGAAATAGCAATATAGACCCATAGTGCGGTGTGTATGTCGCGCTGCACCAATGGGAGTCTAGCTCAGCATGTGTCAGGCAAAAGTACCTGACGCTGATATTATGCTGGATCCTTGTGGTGATATTCGGACGCTCAGATAGTTTTGAGTGAAATGTAGATAAATACATAAAGTTAATAGGCATAAAATAATAAGCAAAGTGAATAATTAAAAAATAATGTAATGTACATAGATATCGATATCCATGGTAATGTACGAGTAGTTCAGTGTTATTTAGGTAGCTTAAGGTAGTTGTTAGTTAGGCAGGAGTAGTCGGCTAGGTAGGAAATCACAATATTTATATTTTATTGGACTACCATAATATTCATTAGAAACATTTATACGACAAAACAATATTTGCCGAATCAGCTGGTTTTCTATACTATTCTCGCGTTCAGAAGAAACTAGTCTTTGGGCTGGGAATAAAATTAGTGTGCTGGTAGTTCAAAGTTGCTCGTTTTAAATGAAATTAAAAGTTGATACGAAACTAAGTAAACAATCTATTTCAAATTTTCATGATTTTTAGATATTGATATGTCGGAAAACAAACTAAAAAATTGTCTTACTAAAATGATTTTTTTTAGAATTTAAAATAGTAACTAAAAAAGTTGAAGGAGTAAATTAAATGTACCCTCAGTTTTAGTTACAAGCTGTGATTGTTACTGATATCAAATAAAATTTTATGTTGTGGTCCGTAGTAAATAACTGATATCACTGACTTAAACTATGATCTGTAAAAGAGTAAATAGAAGATTCAACGTTCAGAGCAATTTGCAATAATATTGTCAGGTTGACCGAGCGATGTATTGTGTTGGTAATCTTACTAAAACAGGCTAGAGTTTATAGCCAACTGGAATAATATTAAATTATTGATTAGCCGTTTATTTTGAAAACAAATTGATGCCACTGAGTCAAAATGATTATGTTCGAACAGAGTACAGGTGAATATAGTTGGCGTGACTAGGCATTTGGCTTAATGATTCGCTGATAAACTATTAAGAGAGACGTCGGGAGACTTAATGTAGTTTTAAAAATCGTTGTCTACAGCCGGATTTTCGTTAGATTTGGAAAAGTGAAAAAAAGGGTTGTTCTGATAATGCAACTCGTGTTGCTAGGATATGAAATAAAGTCAAGTGGTGAAGTTAGAAGAAATAGGACCTATTAGCAGAAAACAGATAACGTACATTCGACTCTGCCCCTACTTTTTATCGTAGCTCAGTTAGAACAGTTTATAGGTCTAGTAGCTTACTCCTGGTGGTTTTTACCTAAGTTTTCTCGAGTATGGGGCCGTTCTAAAGACGATTTGACGTGTGGTAAAGTTTATTTTTTGGCAACTGCGCCACAAAAAATTGAATAAGAAATAATTTAATTTTTATGAAAGAGTCGGGTTTTATGATTTAGCCTTTCGATCGTGTCAATTGGAGGCACAGTGGAGGGACGGTGAGTGCGCGGGCGCCGGCGTTTGCTTGGGATTTAATGAATTGAGACTCGCAAGTACCTAGTCGTAGAATTTTATACTGATACCAGTTAGCGGGCTACCTCAAACGGGTGAAACCATAAGATATGACTGGACCCTAAGCGTACGTCCTGTAGTAGTGCCATACGTGACTTCTTATCGCGAAACTGTATCTCATTGCGTGATCGTAAAGTTAATTTACCGTCAGTTGGAAGTTGGTCAGAAGGTAAAGCTAAAAATAACTCTCTGGTAATTGGTAACGACACTGAAACATTGAAGGTTTTGATTAAAATTACTGGTAGTCTCATCTAAATAATTTAGAGTTCTGTGATTCAAGTAACATTGTCTAACACTTTCATCGCGACGGGACAAACCCGTGTGAATGAGGAGGACAAATATGAGATGTTCGTGCTAGAACCAATGCTAATAGCGACTGTAGAGACTAGGGACCATTTGTGGTAGGGTCCATTAGGCGAAGTCCAACTCACGATTGGCTGTACAGTTACAGACACTTAACCAAACGACGAACACTGGTGCTCCTTTGGAACTCTCGATAGGCAAGACTTCGTTTTCTCTGCCGTTGATGTCAAAAGAGGATGTAGAACCCCGAGGTTAATTTAAGTGCCATAATAAATGATGCGTTACGCAATATAGAGTACGTAGTAACCTAAAAAAAAAAAAAAAGTGTAGGTTTAATCAGGAAAAGAAAAAATTTTTTTTGGCTACGAATTTTCTATTCGTTTGTTCCGACCACGCGACTTTACCTAGAGATGACGTCATTCCCATACGTTTCATCACTTTTCTAGAACGTTAACGATTGCAGAATAACAACTTGGCTAAGCGTGCAGGGTAGAGCAGGGTAGAGTAGGGTCGAGTAGGGTAGAGTAGAGTCGAGTAGGGTAGAGTAGGGTAGGGTAGAGTAGGGTCGAGTAGGGTAGAGTAGAGTAGGGTAGAGTAGGGTAGGGTAGAGTAGGGTCGAGTAGGGTAGAGTAGGGTAGAATAGAATAGGGTAGACCGGGAGCGAAGCCGCGGGCAAAAGCTAGTAATATAAAAAATAACAACAAGTAACATAAAAAGTCGTGAGAGCGAGAAAGAGAGTTAAAGCTATATACCCTATATAGCTCCATACTTTTAACAGTTCAGTTTAGGTCGTAAAATGGACCGCTTTAAGAGCTCGTGGTAAGATCTCAGTTCACTAAAACGCTCGATATGTTACAAAATTTAATAGAGGGAAGTGAAAAACAGAGTAAAAACAAATGTGTATTGGCATATTATTATCATAAATGTATTTATTATAAAAGAAAAACTCGCCTTCGTGTAAAAATTGCAAATTCTCGCTTACCATGTTTCTTTTTTTGGAAGCGAAAAACAAAGAAAATAAAGGCTTTAAGTTTTAAATTCCGAAAACGGAGATGTAAATACACGTTAACAATTGTTGATGAGCCTATCAAACAAAACGCTAAGACGTACTATTATTCACCTTAGGCGCGAGCTTGCGGACGGCGAGCTACTCATTGCTTGCCGTCCGTTAACTATCCGGACCGAGCCCAAGTCGTCGACGCTTAGTCTTCCACGTGCGCCTCATGGAGATGTCAGCAAAACCGTAGGGGCCCAGCAGGGTCGAAGCCTACTGGGGCCATGGGACTTGCGGAAGAGAATCCCGGGCCCTGTGACAAAGGCAAAGAGGAAACAAGAGAGGGTCAGTAAAAGTCTGACACGCCCTCCCTCTTCTCCCGAGGGCGGGAGATGTTACTACCTAAAAAACAAAAAGACGTAATATTTTTCGAAAGATAAGGTTTTATATTCGCCCTTTGTAAATAAACACCAACAAATGGGAGATATAGTAATCGAGAAATTTCCGGGATAAGGCTTGCCGCGTTGTAATTTTCAGATGAAAATGACTATTGAATTTGTAAAAATACGAGGAAATTTTTAATTTCATATGTCTCTGAAAATAAAATGAGACGTTAACCTGAAATAAATTCCGCGTTGTCTTGTCGACTCAGTTTGTAAGTGAATAAAATCCTGCGTAACTTGACTATGCGGATAAAGAGATGCGATTAATGTCGTGGTCGTGACGCGCTTATGATATTTGACACCTTGCCTTCAGAGAGTTCATTAGTAGGGGCATTAATGTGTATGTACAATTTGATACATGTATATTTTTGATGTATACTATTTGATACATAATCTATTATTGTTCACACACATTACACAAAGCGTAATTTCTATAAAACGGAGAAGAACGTAAAATAGAGGGAAATGGAGAAGAACGTGCAAACAGTTTTAGGACAAAAAGAAGCAAAATATAATCATAAAAATAAGTCAGCCAATGTCTTTTAATTTATTAACATGTTTACAACTTCCCCTAATTTACCTTAAGAAACAATATCAAAAGGTAAATTAGCAGAAATTGTATCTTAGGGGAAGTTGAAAGTGGCGCCTGTGCTTGAAACGTTAAAAGGAAATCATCTTGGCATGGTCATGTGAAGAGAAGGGATGAAGTGCTTGTTACTAAAAGAGTTCGAGTATACATATAGATCGATAAAGAGAGAGAGGGAGGTCGAAAAAAGGATAGATGGATTGTCTGAGGAGTGATATAAAAGAAAAAGGAGTTAGTGATAGTGTGATAGATGACAGGACAGAATGGAAGAAAAAAACCTGTTGCGCCGACTTCAAGTAACATGGGACAAGGGCAGGAAGAAGAATAAGAAATAGTTTTTGTTCATTTGGTTGTTTAACCTTTCGATCGTGAAAATTACAGACACAATAGAAAGACAATAGGTGCGCGAACGCCGGCGTTTGCTTGGGGTTTAATAATTAAATAAAGATATTATCTATATGTACATATATACTAATATTATAAAGAGGTAAAGCTTTTTTTTTTTGTAGAAGGTCATCTCTGAAAGTACTGGTCCGATTGGTAAATTTTTTTCGCCGATAGAAAGCTGATTTATTCCTGAGTTATATAAGCTACATTTTATGTACGCGAGTGAAACTGTAGGCAAAAGCTAATTAAAATAAAATCAGATCTCGACTAACGACCACCGTTCACGAACATGACGCATGTATCAGAGAGTATAAAAAACGAAGATAGAATAAGCAACATTGTCTTAGATTATAACTGGATAAATTCTAGTTATTTATCTTTCATGGATGTTTTGCACTGGGCGAGCCATTGATAACTTCATGATAATAATATATATTTATCACTCGCAAAAGGCAAAGTTCAATTATAATGAGTAATTAGAACTAATTAAAATTAACTTGTTATTATTGATTAACCTAGAAAGATCAAAATAGAACTGTTACTGACTTCATATAATATATACAGGGTTATTAGTAAAACACTAATAACCTTGCCAGACTGTATTACTGACATCATAAACAACAACTTTTGTTCTATGACTTGTTACAAAACATACTATAGTAACATTCATTCACTAAAAACAAACCTTCAAGATTTCGTTGTTCTAACACAATTCAATTCAGTATTTTGGTATACCTACCTACCCCCACCTCCGCTATTGTGTTATCGCTTGCTTCGCATAGACTTGGTAATATTAAGAACATTCAATTTTGATATTTTTATTTTTGTATGAAAATCTGATGAACTAAAATTATTTATTTATTTATTTATGTACACACAAACACTTAAAATCGAAAAGAACAAATAAGGATAAAAGAGTACAAAGGACCTGCTTATTTCTAACGAAATTTCTTCCAGCAGACCTGCGACAGGACAGTTAGATAAGATATGTAGACACAGAGTGTATAAAGTAAAACAAAAAAAAAAAAACAAACAAAATATATAATTAAATAGACTATATTATTTAAATTAAATCTCAAAATACCTACATACATATATAACAATAACAGTAAATAAATGTACACAAGAATAGATACAATACATAAATTATAAAAATACATATATTTATGATAATATCTATATAATGATACATTTTTTAAAGTCATAGAACAAAACTTGTTGTTTTATGAAGTTAATAACATAGTCCTGAAGGGTTGCCAGTGTTTTACTAATAATCCTGTATAATAACGTTTTGTGACTTTTAAATAAAATTTTGATTATTTTATAGTAAATATATATACACTATTTACATAGATACTTACTAACTACTTAGCTTCATAAAGCAGAAATATTGTATGTCTGTGTGTATGTGTGGACACAAAGAAATTTGGTATGTGTAGGACATGTCCTGGAATATAAACATCCATGCCCATGAATACATAGGATACTATAAGGGAGTATGTCCCTTGAGTACCTTTCGGGGGCAAATCCACTGGTAGAAACTAGTAATTATGATTATAGTTAAAAATAAATATATCGTATGAATAAAGATATAAACGTAAACATATCTCAAACCTCTTTCGGTTTGATATACTCGTATCTTTATTTACGATAATAATTACAAATCATATAAATGTGATACATTAAAACTCACAAACATTGTTGTAAACATGACGTCGGAAAACTTCACTTCCATAGCTGCGAAAAGCTACTTTTCCTTTCTCAATACTGCAAAAAGAATACATAAAATCACACTAATTCAATGAATACTTGGCAATACGGAGGAACGAATTTTCCTGAATTATTGAGTACGTCATTCAAAATTGTTATGCGCATATTTATAATGCCGACATTTTGAAAAGCAAAAGTGTTGGCTTCTTATACATTCGAGTCGCAATTGTCACTTAAAATATTCTACCTAACTGTTATTTTGAGTTATTTTTAGCAGCTTTTGTGGCCATAAATTACAAGGAATTCATATATTTTCTTGTTGATTTGAGCGTACGTGACTGCTGAACATATTCAGCGTTTGGTTGAGGCCATGGTCCGGAGCGAGGAGGAGTGGCAGGCCGGTCGCCGACTTTTGCGAAGCAGTAATGCTCGCAAAGGAGGAGGCCGAACGCATCAGGCAACGGCGTTATCGCCGCCGCCGTCGCCGGGATTCTGATCCCGATTTCCGGCCAACGTAGACGCGGGTTTGCGGACAGTGAGCAATGGGTAGCTCGCTGTCCGGCCGTCCGGTAACTGTCCGGACCAAGCCCAAGTCGTCGACGGCGCGCACTGTTCCCGCGCGCCTCAAGGAGTTGTCAGCAACAGCAGGGACCCAGCCGGGTCGAAGCCTACTGGGGCCAGGGTTATCCGAAAGGGCGCTCGAGCCCCAGTATGAAGGCTAGAAGGAACGGGGTGGGTCTTTTAGTCAGTAAGAGTCTGACACTATCTCCCGCTCCGCCCAAGGGCGGGGGATGTCAATGCATGATTTTTCCCACCATAAAAAAAAAAAACATATTCAGCGTCAGGATTTGATATTGCCTATTTAAATTGGTTTAAAGATGTAACAACAAGTAACGTAAAAAAAACCCCGAGTTCGAAAAATCGCCAAACTTAGGTGGCAATGGGCATGGCACATTGCACGCCGAACAGATGGTCGATGGGGACGAAAGATGTGGCGACCGCGTACCGGAAGACGCTGCGTTGGAAGGCCTCCAATAAGATGAACCGATGACCTGATCAGGGTTGCGGGAATCTGATGAATGCGAGACGCACAGGACCGGCCGTTGTGGTGACGCTTGAGGAGACCTATGTCCAACAGTGGACGTCTTTCG
This sequence comes from Mythimna albipuncta, assembly GCA_929112965.1. Lineage (NCBI taxonomy): Eukaryota > Metazoa > Arthropoda > Insecta > Lepidoptera > Noctuidae > Mythimna > Mythimna albipuncta. The sequence continues at coordinate 15,179,863 of OV815979.1, read as the reverse complement.
GTTGAAATGATAAGATGATGAAAGGCATATCCTGAAAGTTATGTTAAGAATCGATTACTGAAGTTTTCACGATTTATATAAAACATTTTTTTTTTGTGATTTAGAGAAAATTCCCAAAAAAGTTGTTCATAAGATATAACAATCCATTAGCGTTTCTCAATTGACATTCCTTTTTTAAATTGTAATCTTGTTAAACAATAAAGAAACAAAAATAAAATCTGTATAAATAAATAATAAATTAATTTAAATGCACCGCTGTAAGATAAACATTGACTTTATTTATTTAACAAAATACTAATTAGACTGATTAGACACAAACAATGTAAAACACATCAATGATAAAATAACACAAACACGGAATATTACAAATAATCCTCTCACTGAGTCTTCTCGGAAATCATTAAACATTGTAGGGTAGACATGAATGAGAGGGTAAGATCCGAGGTTCTTTTATTATAATGATTATGATCTGCTATGGTTTAGTAAATATAATCAAGGACATTTGTATCTCCCTTTACTGCAAAAAGTTCAATCATTTTTGAGCAAGAACAAAATGAAAATCAAACCAATTAATAACAATTAGCCATTAGTTATGAATTATATTATTTCGAGTGAGATGCGTATTTATTTCATCTGTGTCAAACTAAAATGCATCAGTCAGACAGTCCTTTAACCATTCAATCGTGATAATTACAGACACAATTGAAAGACAATAGGTGCGCGAACGCCGGCGTTCGCTTGGGGTTTAATGAATTAAAAAGTGATTTTAGATTGTATATTAAGATTTTGGAGCAATTTATATTATACTAGTCGAACCAAAGTTAAAGACGTATGTGAAGTTAGCTATGATTGCAACTACGTGCAGGCAATCAAGTTAATAATACTTTAGGCACTATTTGATTTACTTCTATCTAAAGTTCTGTGAATGTACCTTATGTTTTAGTCTTTTTTAGCCGTTTACAGATAAATTGACTTAAATAGATTCATGCAGCTTACATTTATGCGCGCGAGTACCTTATATGACGGATGTAACTCACACATGGTCACGGCTCACTCGGGGTAGTGTGAGCGTAGGAGAGGGTGCGCAAGGGTGTGCCCCGTCACCATAATGGCATTGCTGATGCTTAAAGTTATTTTGTGCCTACCAAAATACTAGATATTGTGTACCGCCTTTAACTCTTTGAATGCCGTAATTAGAGACACAATAGAAAGACAATTGCTTATGTCGAACTGTGTAACATAAGACATTCAAAAGGTTAACTTTGAATTCAAATTAACAAACATACAAACAACGAATGATAAAAATTAAAAAAAAAACGTATCGAAACTCCATTCGAAATAAAATTAGACATTTAAACAAAACTTTTTTGCAGTTCGTTCGTATCCTCTATCCATACATACGGGATAGAAATCAAAATCGGTTGAACGGACATTAAAAAGGTTAATTTAAATGTCTAATTTTATTTTAAATGAAGTATATATACATTTTTTTATTTCACAGCAACGAATAGTATTTTTGACTGATAAAAACCTTATTTACACATAGTTGTTAGTTCGACGCAAGTTATAAAAAGATTTTTCATTTGAATATGTAAATAGAACTCTAGAAATAGGCACCGCGTTACTATTCTCTATGGAGAATGGAATTTTAAGTGACAAATGCCAAACAGTCGTCGTATCACGAATTTTTTATGCCATTTTTAGTAATGTCAGAAGTTCTTTTTATGGCTTGTGCGTGAATTTAATCATAAGTTTGGATTCAGAACATGCACTGCGATATATGAACTTAGTATTTGATTACTGCGTAGGTATTGATATACTAGGCGTAACTTTGGGATGCCAACTGAAAACCAGCGCTGGGTGTCTGATACCCAGCTAATGCTGAGGTGGTTACCCTTTCATATGAACGTAATTTTTTTTTTTAATTTATATAAACTAGTGCTTGACTGCGATCCCACCTGTTGGTAAGCAGTGATGCAATCGTTGATGGTGAGACGCACTAGTTTATTAAGAGCCTATTCACTCTTGCCTTAAAGACACCTAAATTATATTCAGACGGGAAGACCGCAGCAGGCAGACTGTTCCAGTCCTTCGACGTACGCGGTATAAACGACGAGGTAATTATTTTAATACTGCGTAAAGGGTAATTCCTGAGTGACACAGGCTATATTAGATGTACGTGGCCGAAACCGCAGGCAAACGCTAGTATATTATAAATTTAAAGAACCTTGTCCTCTACATAAAGCCTTGACGAACGTGGAATCTGTTGCATAAAATAATAACTACTGCAAAAAAGACTGATGACAGTTGGCAATTATTTATTTTGGTAGTTTCGCTTGAAAATGTCCATTGTATGCATGGCACAGTCATGTCAGTAATGCGTGTAATTTTGTAAAATTAAATAATTTTAGCGCTCGCCCTTGACCACGCTCATTTACACACTCCCAATTTATCATTCTATTTTTACGATGTTGTGAATTCTCGCAAATAATGTGAGATGATCTAAAACGTTTCAAGATTTACCTTTAGTTTTATTTAAAGGTATCCCCTCCAAGCTAGTTTGTTAGGTTTGCGGACGACGAGCATCGGGTAGCTCGCCGTCCGTTGCACAGTGTTATTTATTTATTTATTATTTATTATACACTTTATTGTACACCATTACACATACAAAAAGGAAACTAAAACTAAAACACATACATACAATGGGCGGCCTTATCGCATTCCGCGATCTCTTCCAGGCAACCTGGAATGGACAGTAATTGCCCCGAAACCCGAAGGGTAATTCCGATAAGGAAACCCGTGGCCTTAGAACGCAAAAGGCAATTGAAGGGCACAGGTGTGGTTTTACTCAGTAATAGTCTGATACGCTCTCTCCTTCCACCCTAGAGCTCGAGAAGTCATTGCATGATTACCCACTTCAAAAACATACAAACATTAGTATACGAACTAATCATATTCACGTTAAGAAAATACTTACGTCATCGTTGTCACTCGGCTAAGCTCACGGCCCGTTCAAGACCTCGCCGCTGTGAGCGGTAGCTAAGCTTGGGGCGGCGAGCGGTAAAGCAAAGTATGAAAATGTGTGAAGCACGCCACGAGTCGTCGCTCATAGAAAGAACCGCGCGCCCGCAACCGATTTTGCACCGCTCGCCGCGTCGCTCACCGCTCGCCGCGTCGCTCACCGCTCGCCGCGTCGCTCACCGCTCGCCGCGTCGCTGACCGCTCACCGCTCGCCGTGTCGCTCACTGCTCACCGCTCACCGCTCGCCCCGTCGCTCACCGCTTGCCGCGTCGCTGACCGCTCGCCGCGTCGCTGACCGCTCGCCGCGTCGCTCACCGCTCGCCGAGTCGCTCACCGCTCGCCGCGTCGCTCACCGCTCGCCGCGTCGCTCACCGCTCGCCGTGTCGCTCACCGCTCGCCGCGTCGCTCACCGCTCGCCGCGTCGCTCACCGCTCGCCGTGTCGCTCACCGCTCGCCGCGTCGCTCACCGCTCGCCGCGTCGCTCACCGCTCGCCGTGTCGCTCACCGCTCGCCGCGTCGCTCACCGCTCGCCGCGTCGCTCACCGCTCGCCCCGTCGCTCACCGCTCGCCGCGTCGCTTACCGCTCGCCGCGTCGCTCACCGCTCGCCCCGTCGCTGACCACTCGCCGCGTCGCTCACCGCTTATTTTAGAATACTTTTTATTCCAAGAGTATGTTCCCTTGAGACATTTTTCTACTATCATGCAGGCAGAACCGCTGGCAGTAGCTAGTAAACAAATAAAGCTTTTTTATGAGGTATGCTCTCTCGTTTAACGAGGTGGGCAGACGTCCAAACAATTAGCAGTTTCCACATAAAACCAGGTGGGTAAGTGTAGTGTTAATTAGGTAATGCATGGCTGTTTATTTTTCTAGCTTTTATTATTAGTTTATTTGTTTAAACTTCATGTACAGTAGTGGTACATATGCGGACTTAATGCAACAAGGCATTCTCTCTCTCTCAAGGTTAAAAAAGAGATCACTGTGGTAGGATTGCACAATAAACAAATAACAAATAATGAAAATAAATAAGTTATTTATATATAATATACAATAAAATGGCAATGGGCAGAGCACATTGCTCGCAGAACAGATGGCCGTTGGGGGTTTGGTTCTGGAGTGGCGACCACGTACCGGAAAACGCAGCGTTGGAAGGCCTCCTACAAGGTGGACTGACGACCTGGTGAAGGTAGCGGGAATCTGGTGGATGCGGGACGCACGTGATAGTTCGTTGTGGCGACGCTTGGGGGAGGCCTATGTCCAACAGTGGACGTCTATCGGTTGAAATGATGATGATGATGATGATGATATAATAAAATACATAAATATGCTAAAATAATAAACTAATAAATACTATGAAAAATATCAAATCATAAAAAGAAAGCTTGAAGGAAGGACAAGGTTCAATTCGAAATAAATGTATTTATTTCTTTTTTCACGATGGATGTTCAAAGGCGGACTTACGCAACAAAGCTTTTTCTACCAGTCAACCTTTGGGTTAAAAAAGACAACACTGGACAATGTGTGTGTGGTGTGAGACATATACAGGGTGACTGGTAATTAGTGACCAATACTTATATACGTTATTGTACTCACGATTACAAATAACTTTCCCAAAGATTTTTTTTTTATATTTAGCTGTTCACACAAATAACGCGCGCGCGCCTGCGACTTCTCAACTAGCCGCGTAACGCCCTTGTCGCTCATGTATTACCTACAATAGTGATTGTGCACCCGCGCCGCTTGCAATCCTATCAGTGTAGGTACTTACATGTTCCGGTTAAATAAATAATAATAATAATATAATAATAATATTCCACAACTATCACACAACGCTATCTAGTCCCAAGCTAATGAGAGCTTGTGTTATGAGTATTATACAACTGATAAACATACTTATATATTTCTAAATACACACATATTATAGATAAATTACACCGAGACACAGAAAAAATGATCGTGCTCATCACACAAACATTTGTCCTGGGTGGGAATCGAACCCACGACCTCTGGCATAGCAGTCAGGGTCACTAACCACTAGACCAACAGGCCTGTCAAATTATTACCAGTCACCCTATATTGTGGGTACTTTTTGTTAATAATCTACGTTGAATATATAATCGTTACAACTAGCTGGGCACTATTTTTTTTAGGGGTGGACATCGTCCAATTACTTCTCTTGCTTTAGGGTGGAGCGAGAGGCGTTAGACTTTTATTGACAAAAACTCGCCTGTGTCCTTCAGCTGTCCTATGCGTTCTAGGACTACGGGTTTGCTTGTCAGATATTCCCCGCATCCCTAGCGGGTGTCGGACCTGCTGAGACCTTTTGGTTTTGCTGACATCTCTTTGAGCGTGGAACACTTCGCGCCGTCGATGATTTGGGATGACTCGAACCGTTCTAAGAAGGACCCATCCTTCCTGGGCCGGTTTGAGTAATTTCGTATGTAAAGTAAGACAGTATATACATATATATCCTACTACTATCTGTCCTATTTTATGGGTCGCTATTAAACACAAAACATCCTTCGCCGAACTCCAACATAGGCAATGTTAATTAATACAATAGTTACTAATTACTTTAAGGCTGACTCCAGAATATTCAAAACAATGTGCTCCTTATATCCAAAGTATGTTCATACAATGAATTCGTTGAATACATTAAAGCAATTATCATATCATTAGTGATTCTTAATTACTCGAGGCTTTTCTCTATAAAGGCAAAGTCACAAAATATATAGGTACAGAAGTCAATCTACACACAAAGCACGCTCGAGCAACGCACACATAAACATTGTTCACGGATACGATATCTAGGAGCGTCTTGACCCGCTCGTCGAACAGTTCCGGCTCAAACGCTCAATAGTGTGCGTCCACCGAGCGTAGGTATGAAAAGTGAAGTACATACATAAGATTGTCTTCTGTACCTATCTATTTTGTGGCAAAGTCCTTGAACACTCCAATTTAAACCCGTGTCGGACACAGGAAAACTGTCAGCATTCTATAGGGCTAAATTAAATTTCGAGCACTTAGCAAAACTATGCCGATTTGTAGAGTAGGTTTTCATAATAATGTCATGTTCCCTCCACTGGGGCATAGGGCCGACGCTGCGTTACGCGGTTGCCCGCGCGGTCCCATACAAAAGTGCAGAGTCGCGGCTCGCCGCGCTGTTACCAGTCGAGCTCCGCAAAAATTTTGCTACGTAATAATAAATTAAAGATCTCCATCCACACGACTACAACATGCACACTGTTAAAGTTGAACTAGCGATACTGCGGTACTAATCCGGTTTTCGCTTCGGGGACCGCCGCACGCAACACACGCGAAGGGTGCACGCGCGTGCGTCCGCTTAACGCAGCGTTGGCTCTTTGGCCTTCTCTCTGGGCCGCAATCCATCAAGCGGGCCCAGTGGAACAGTTTGGATAGCCTTAACTTAAAGTAATAAATTCAGAAAACCACTCTGTGTGATGTTGAATGCGTTATATGGACAAAAATATTATGCTATTAAACAATTTTTTTTCTTCTTTATTTAACATTTTATTTTAGCACTTGCTTGTGCTAGCGTTTCTGTCTGCAATGTAAATGATATGAAGTAATTTATAGTCTATACAGGGTGTAAGAGTCTCCGTAAACTTTAAGGGCTTGCTAGTAGCCCTAACTGAAATTACCTTCCACAAGATTTTTTTCAGGAAGCGAAATAAAAAATCGGCCTCGCTATACAAAATTATAAACTTGATTGGACAATTTGTATGGAAAGGCTAATTATTTTGTTGCGATACCAGAATAAAAAGTTTTTGGAAGGTTGATTAGTGCAAGCTCTTAGGGCCATATTTCACCGAGAAGCCATGGCAGCGCGACCAGTCGCCGCTACCATTAAAATGTATACTATACAGCTCTATAGAGAGTTACTCACCTGATTTCCATTCAGTTGCACAACTAATTTGGTATCGCGACCAGCTCGGACGTGTGGCGACTATGGTGTCTGTATGGTGTTTAATTTGGTAGCTTAGGGCTATATTACTCCGGGACTCCATGGCGGCGCAACTGGTTGCGCCACCATGGTGTCCTGGTGAAATATAGCCCTTAAAGTTATGTAAGCGGAGACCTGCCCCTTACACTCTGTATAGTACTTCAGGCTGGTTTCAGTACTGTCAAAGATTACCCCTTATACACCGCTAAATTTTGATCGTTTTATTCCCGTAGAGGGTCGATCCGGTACATGAAACACTATCGATTTGTAAAGATAAAATTAAAAAATAAAGTACCTTTTTTTCAAAACTCGTATTAATTTACGCATGTACGAAATTAATTTCTTTAAGAAAACGTCAGTTGAGCGAGTCCAATGACCTGTTGGTAGTAGTCGGCGTTGCGTACAAACTAACTACAGGTCATTGGACTCGCTCGCTAGTGTTTCATGTATGCCGCCGATCGACCCTCCACGGGATTAAAACGATCAAAATTTAACGGTGTATACAAACTTCCACTATTGTGGGATTCAGTATCAGTACTGGATCCGTGGTATTAGTTTGTGCGACGATGTTAAAGATACCGTATTTAAAGATATGTTTGTATCAAATTCTGTCCTAGTGACCAGGGTATTAGCTAGTATTCATAGATGAATTTTCTTATAGCGTTTCCTTATGATGTCATTATGCGTCGTACGGCCCATCCTCTCCATATGGTTCCATAGAGCTCCTTATAGTTTGTACGTACTTTCTCAAGGATACGAATATCTTAGTAGCCAAAGCTAGTATTATTGGACTATTGTTTAGAGGCACGTTCAAACTAATGTCAGTACTACGTAGTAAGTTTGCATTAGAACGCAGAAACAATTTATTGTTATTTTATTTTAGACCGTATTCCATAGCAATAATGGCTATAATAGCGAGTTGCTGGATTGACGGTAGTCAGAGTGCCTGGTGCGAGTTTATTTTACATCAACACGATCGACACGTGTATGACGTTCGCTGCGATTGGCCCGCTCCAAGCTCTTAACCAATCAGAGAATCGAACGCAGTAAACGTTTCGATAACATGCCTTTAGAGACCCTGATGCTTGGATAACCTACTCGTATACAAGTAGCTGAATAAGATAAATGCGTATAATTGTAGCACAGAAAAGACACGTTCCAGAACTAAGCAAAAGATGGAGCTTTTGCCCATAAGTAAGACAGAACAAGTTAGCAAAAAATAATGTTTAAACAACATCGTGTCCTTTAATGTTTTAATCCATATTCTAGCCTAACGTAACTACCCACTGTTTAATATAAGCCAATATTAATAACAAATACAATATATAAAATGGAAAATTTCAAAACAGGCAAGAAAATACAATATGAAATGAGCCAAAATAGGTGAAGTGCCTACGAGTACCAATCGTACTGAAAACAATACCAAATCTCGATAAATAATTTCAGTGCCTGAAATAAAAGCACATAATACGAGCACTCTTGTCGTTCAATATTTGTCTTCAATTTCTGTTAGAGTAGGCGTACATTTGCGACATTTGTAGTTGCTAGACTGTTAAGGCAAGTCGTTGCGATTATTCTCATTGCTCCGAAATTAAAATTGTAAGTTCTTAAGGGCCTGTGCACACCACATTTTTTAAACGCGTCGCTGATGCGCGTTTTAAAAACCTGCGTCGACATTGCGCTTTTATCCTATTAAAGGTCACAGGCTGCGTCTGGCTCGCGTGCGTATCGCGTCTGTAGCGCTACAGACGCGCGTCAACGGCGCGTTTATAAAACGTGGTGTGCTTAGGCCCTTAAGATGGTTATTTTAATTATGGTAATTACATCAACTGTATCTTTTAAGTTTTTTAAATTAGAAACAGGACCCATCTATCAGTTCTTTTGTACAGTTATTGTGACAAGTGCATTTTTTAAAGAAATTTCAAACAAAGATATTGTAAATTTATTGTGTTTAATCTGAGCCTCTATCTATATCATTATCATTTTTGTCTAAAGACCAGTAAAGTCTTTCGATATAGCCTCCCCAAGTGTCGCCACAATGATCGTTCCTTCGCGTCTCACAGCCATCGAATTCCCACAATCCTTCCCTGATCATAGGTTCACCTTGTAGGCCTTACAACACTGCGTCTTCCAGTGCGCGCTCGCCACTCTTAAACGTTTTGGTCCCGTCGGCCATTAATTTTCAGAACGATTTGCCCTGCCCATTGCCACTTACGTATGGTAATTCTTGCGGTTAATATATAACAACACAACAAAACAACATATGGCTAAATAATACAATGAATAATATGCATATGCATACGGCATATGCATACGGCATATGGTTTAACATAACATATGCCTCAGCAGAGCCTCATCAGAAGACTCAAAGGCAACCAATGGCTTCTCCAATATATGCCTTTGAGTGCTATGCTCAGAGTGTTCTAGGGGTATATAAGTTAAGAGTGAATAGGTTACTCCTAGGCAAGCGTGATCTATCGTAGACTACATCATAGCTTACCATCAGGTGAGACCGTGGTCAAACGCCAGCCTAACAACAATAAAAAAAGTTTTCTTGCGTAATCGAATCAGGATTGAAGATTTTTGGGAAGATTTCAAGAAAACCCAGTTTACCGAAATAACACAAAGAATCGCGAAACATAAGCTTTTTCTCGATTTCTTGCCTTTAGTGAAATTTTAAACAATCATGACTGTCTATTTGAGTCTGTTAATTCAAAGCTCATTTATGTACAAAAAGCACTTTTCAAACGACACAATAACAACGATAACGGTACCTATCTGTATTATTATGAACTAGCTGTACCTGTAGCTGGACCAGTACTTTCAGAGATTACCTCCTATAAACGAAAAAACAAAAAAAAACTTTTCCTCTTTATAATTTATTTATTTATTTATTTATTCATTTATGTACACACAAACACTTAAAATGAAATGGACAAATACAGATAAAAGAGTACAAAGGTACTGCCTTATAATTTGTATAAGGGTAGATGTAAATAACCATGTAAGATAATCCCCATACATATTCAATGGGCTTTGATTTCAATTAGACCAACCGTTGCATTATTGAATAGAATCATCAATTATTTACACGATCAATTTATTAATCATCAATCAATCAGCGTTCATCAATTTTTTCAATAATTGTTTTATACTACAAAAACTGACAAGATTAATGACAGCAATAATTGTTATTTACTGACAGCAATAATTGTTATTTGCACGAGATAATTTTCTCATTTCAGAAACAGTAATTGGTAAAATAAAATTTAATTTTAATGAGCAGATGTTCTAATTTATTGCTTAAATGTTTTTTTTTTGTGAATAGAATAGTAGAGAATAGAATAGAATAGAATAGAATAGAATAGAATAGAATAGAATAGAATAGAATAGAATAGAACAAAATATAATAGAATAGGATCTGTATCAAAATTTCTAATCAACATAGATTTCTGAAACGCATTGTCTAGAACGTAGCTACATAAACTGCGCATACAATCATCACATTATTGCGCACATGTATCAACTTTGATATGACCTAGACACTGCGATAAATCACAACACACCAGATTATAATCGTACTCAGTGGAACACGTCATAAGACCATCTACATATTCCAGTTGGGAGTACTCAATCGCAAGTTAGTGACCTTCTTTAAGCGAAACGGCTCCGAATTTTTCCTTTAGACTAATTATAGCTGTCCATCAAAACAAGAATATAAAAGCGAAAACGTTTCTGTTCAACGGCGCAGAATAATAACTTGTCGAAGAGTTGCCACAATTGTTTGTTTATGAAAATTGTTAAGGAAACTGCCGACTCGCCTTTTATTTCGTATTTATATAATATTCCTCTCTTAGGCTGTTGTCACACTGCCACGCACCTAGGAGCGTAGAGCGTGAATGCGTGTCTTAACGTTGCTTGTAAGTATCTCCGTTTGTACAGAAAACACGTCAGTCCAACACACTGAAAATGTATCCACGCGCGTTTAAGCAGATCACGCACCTACTTGCAGAGAAATATGCAGTCACGCGCGCGGGTGCGGGGTGACACAAAAGGTATGGCATACTGAAGGTCAGCGCAGACAGAAAGCAGCGTAGCGGAGAGGATTTTATTAAGGCACTCAAAAATCAACTTTAATCTTATTGAAATAAAGTGCATATTTGCTTAAACCTGACAAAAAATGCTGGCACGTCCTCGAAGACACGCGGGCAACGTATCGATCTTCGACATACGCCATCCGTCAGAAAATGCCCGAGACCGCGCGAGAATTATTCCTCTCTGTCTGCGCTGACCCTGAGTCGCGTAATACCGCGCGTGATTTTGAATGAAATTAGTGCGTGCCTGCGTGAATTTACAAAACGCACCTACGCGCGTGAGTGGGTAAAAAACCCGCACGATGGTGCAGATTTTCACTCCCACAAGTATGTCCGTAGGTGCGTTTTCACGCGCTACGCTGCGTGGTGCGTGGTAGTGTGATAGCTGCCTTATTCGCTGGCAAATAAATTTTAATTTATCATCATGACTGAAGCATTTGGATCCCGAGACAGAAGGTTTTTTCATTTATCAAAATATGCTGACTTAAGAAGATATAGTCTGTTCTTTACTGGACTCATAAACAAGATAAAAATATAGCATTCGTCAAAAATAACCATTTTTTTTGGTGAGAAATTATCAAGTAACTTATCCCACTTTGGTTGGAACAAAAGCGAGTGTTAGGGCGTTTTTAATATCCTACGATTTTCATCACTCATGCGGGATTGACCCGCATGCGTAGCCCCCGCATATGACCTTTTCATACAAGTCTTTATTGTAATGCGTGGAATACGCACGTAGGAAGCGGGGCGTGATATTGTACAGCAGCCCCGCATGCGGAGCAATTCCGCATGCGTGATGAAATTTGCAGTATTCAAATCAAATAAAAAGTTTCCTAAGACTTTTACTGACTAAACCCACCAGAATCGCTGTAACTCTTCGAACAATTACGCAGCAATATGTTAGTTTAATGTAACAATAACTAGTCATTTTTTATGGTCTTTCCCATTATAAAACACTCAATATACCACTGTTATTAAAAGTGTTGTAATACTATATACTGATATACTAGAAGCTAGAAGTGTTGTTTACTGGTCTGCAGGGACTCAAACTGTAACCGTAATAAAGTGTTTTAACACTGTTTTTTAAAACAGTTTTAACAGAAAAACACTTTTAAAATAACAGATACAATAATGTTACCGAATGAAACTGTAACCGGTTTATATGTGTTAATATGAAATAATCAGTTTTAGTGTAGCTTTGTAAAGTGTTACTTTGGCAACGCTGCGTTTACCTGTTACACTTATTAACAATGTTAACACTTTTATATCTGTTACAGATATGTTAGGGTTACACCTTTGTAAGTGTTTTGGGTTAACACATTGAAAACACATTAATAAGTGTTACATATTTGATTCTGTTACCAATTCAACATGTAACACTTATAATTCTGTAACCTTTATGAAGGTGTTTTTAAGTCCCTGCTGGTCTGATGGTCTCGTGGTCACAAACGTGACTACTTAACGTGGGGCCCTGGTTTCGATTTCCAAAATGATATTGGGTATTTTATGGAAAATTTTTTCAGTACTTGCTTAAATTTTGGAAGTTGGCGGTGTGATTGCCCCGTGCCTCGGAAACTCGTAAAGCTGTTGGTCTTGCACTTGACCTGACCTCTCTAGTCACATCGGTTTGCAGTTCCATTCGAACTATGAGAGTAAACAAAGAGAAAATGCACTAGTAGGAGCTGTCTGATTTCAAAGGTTTTTTTTTTTGGGAGGTGCGTAATCGTTCGGACAGTGAGCAATGGGTAGCTCGCTGTCCGGCCGTCCGCTAACTGACCGGACCAAGCCCATGTCGTCGACGGCGCGCACTGTTTCTGCGCGCCTTAAGGAGTTTTCTGCAACAGCAGGGACCCAGCTGGGTCGAAGCCTACTGGGGCCAGGGTTATCCGGAAGGGAGCTCGAGCCCCGTTATGAAGGCTAGAAGGAACGGGGTGGGTCTTTTAGTCAGTAAGAGTCTGACACTATCTCCCGCTCCGCCCAAGAGCGAGGGTTGTCATTGGATGATTTTTTCCCGCCATCAAAAAAAAAAGGTGCGTAATCGTTGAATTACTTTTCCAGCTGTAGGGTGGATTGGGAGAGAGCTTCACACTTTTACGGACTGAAATCCTTCAGTTCCCTCAGTTGCCCTTTGCGGACTGGGACTACTGATTTTCTTTTCGGAAATCCCCCGTGGCCTTTGTATCGGCCCTGCTGGGTCACTACGGTTTGCTGACATCTCTTTGTAGCACGCGTGAAGCTCTATGCGCCGATGATGACTCGGGCTTGGTCGTTATCGGAAGAGCGGACGGCGAGCTACCAATGGGTAGTCGTCCGCAAGCCCGATTACAAACATACTAAAGCCCGGTAAATCTAAGAAGTAGGTACTGTTTGATAGTTTACATGTTTTAATTGGTTGATTAAAACTGTACTGTCCCATTGCTGGACAAAGACTTTAAAAGTTATATATGTTGTGCTAAAATTAAAAATAGTTTCATAATTCAATAGTTTTAAAGAATAGTCTGAGTTACGCCTATACAAAGGTATTTTTATAGAAAAGTGTGAAACGTCAAACGGTACTTCTTAGATTTTTTGTAATATAACAACAAAATTAATTTTAATTCTTTGTAATGAGTACCTATTAAATAAGATTATAATAAAGTGTAGCATAAATTACTTGGACGCGGTCGGTATTTTCTAACTCTGCGCTCAAATTAACGACTTTAATTTGTCTATAAATTCTCGTGAATCGTTGCTCGTATCCCAGCAATATTCTGTCAGTTGTCGCAATTAGTGTCAAACGGAAACTCGTGTGACAACTGACAACGACGAAGCTAGCATTAGGACAAATGAAAAATAATTAACTGCGTTTTAACGATAAAGAATACAGAAAAGATTTAGAACAAAATTATTATTGAACTTAAAAAAATGTAAGCTTATATAATAGGATGTGGTCATGCTATTAAATAAGCTTATAGTTTCTTTCGGATGCACCATCGCGGTAATTTCTGCCTGATTACTTACAAAAAAATTCGCTTGAATCCTGCGGCGCGGCGCCAAACGAAACCCTTCGAGTTTTCGTTTCGAGTGCAAGCAAAAATGAACTTAGCGGTGGTCAGGCAGAAGTGTTTTTAATTGTACATTACGTCATTTTAATCCGTATTTTGAATACAACATCTCCTTGCAAAGTATATGCTGCCGGCCAAACCCGATTAGGATTTAGGATGATCTAGTTTCGCCCGGCATGGCGGACAGAACTCCTGCAGGATCTCATGGTGAAATGGCGTCAGCGACTATCGCAACCCGGGTACGCCAAAATTATGGCGGTAAATCCCCTCTTTGAGCAGAAGCCGGCAACCGCCTGCCACTCCTCCTCGCTTCGGACCATGGCCTGAACCAAGGTCCGGCGCGAGAGGTCTCTGCCGATCGCCTCCATGAGGGCACGGCGATGCTTCGCCCAAGCAGGGCACACTTCGACTGTGTGCTCCACCGTGTCCTCCAGGCGTTTCGCACAGTGGTTACACCCGGGCGTCACGTCCGCACGAAACCGGTACTGGAACCTCCCGAACTTGCCATGTCCGGTGAGGACCTGCATCATGCGGAAGGTAAGGACGCCGTCAGGAAAAATGTAATACCGAATAACACGCCCCCGTAACTTTGTTAATAAGAAACACTTAACAACCAATCCACGCTAACACGAAAAACTGATACAAGATGAACATGTGATCTCGAATAACCAAATCTGTGACCATTTCGAATCATAAAAGTAGGCGTAATTTTTATTATTTCACCAGCTAATTTTTCTTATGATCTTTCTTTTCAACGTTGTCATCTTCGTCTCTTGTTGTTATACAATTCTGTAACCTTTAATTTTACGACATGCTCAGGTATTTTTCTGACCATTTACCTCCGAAGGGGAGAAAACAAACTAACTAGAAATATCTCCAGTGTATTGTACACAAAGCAATACAATCAAGTTTTTCCGTATAAAAGGACCAAATTTGTAAACGGAAGAACCGCCTCCTTTGTTATGATACAAGTAGGTAATTTTGTTTGTGCGCTGGTATTTCGTTGATGGTAATTTTGTCATAGGCAGTTGTTTCTTTTGACAAGTCTTTTGCGTCTTAAGAGGACTACACTGCCTCGATCACTTTCGGTCTGCATTCAAAAGAAAGAGATTCGCAAAGACACGGCTTGCAAATATGAAGCATTTAAGCGACTTACCATTTGAAAAAAAATATATATATATAGATTTGATTGCATTATAAATAGCGGTAAAACGATGCTTGTAAATTTATCTGATATGCAATCAGAATGATTGCTTGTATATTAGTGCGGTTTTTAAAGTATAAAAGTAATTTTTAGAGTTCTCTGTGATTTTAGCGGTATCATGTTTTAAACTGTCTATCTACCATTTATCCTGTAAATAACATAATATTTTTCTGATTCTATTAATTACAGTTTCTTTTAGATATTGTGTTTCGGTGTGTCAAATAAACATCTTCTTTCTTTCGATCACAATAAACTCTGCTACTAGTAACTCTTCAGAGAACACAGGCATGTTGTGTATCACAAATCAATCATATAGTTCCGCACTTCCACTGCCATCAAATTGATGGATCCACTATGTAAGTTCCACGAATTTCCAGCTAGGCATAAAAATAACCTACGATTTTTCCATAACAACACTGTTATGGGAAATTGGAGATCAGAAAAGCCATTAGTCATTTTATCGAACATATGGTGCCTAAACGCCAAATGTCCGGCAGCAGACAACCAATATGTCATCGTTTCCATTTGTGACCAAATACTCTATTCGCGCATTCAACCAAACCTATTTTACTGTACGTTCAACCGATTTTGACCTTTATTACGATATAGGCAAGACAAATAGCGGATGCAGTAAAAATTTGGTATTATTACTACTGTTTTGCTTTTAACCCCATCCTTACATCTACGGAATAGAAGTCAAAATCGGTTGAACGGACAGCAAAAAAAGTTTGTTTAAATGTTTAATCTCAACGCGAATGGAGTATAATTTCACAAAATTTGCTCAGAGCATTGGGAACAGCTTTCAATACAAATTCAAAGATAAATACGGTCCATAACTGACAGTTTTGAATGATAGAATGACTCAATAAGATTGATAAATGTTGCTACATTACTCGCTAATTCTAACCGAAGTTGTGAATTAGACTGATGAAAGATTGCTTGGGATCAACGGGCGGCAATTTAGCAGTCTCGCACTGATTGATTCGCCTATTTAAACATGACTAGATCTTGTCCATGGCTTCGCCCGCATATAATGTGTTTCATTATTCCTAGGGAATTTGTATCATTATGAAATACTAGATTATGTGACTAGGGGATAAAGCAGTGTCGCGGGCGGCATGTTGAATTTCGAACGAAACAAAGATTGCTAAATTTTAATGCCGAACATCCAGTGAGGGATTTATAAAATTAACTCCCGTGCAGCGCGAGGGAATTAATATAGAAATCTGAATGAAGTGCGGAATTCAAGCCGCCTAAAATAAAGACAGCTTTATCCTCGTGTTGGATAGATACTCTATTTTTTAAACCTTTATTGGTTTTATATTATTCGGATCGCTGCTGTTGCTGACAACTCCTTGAGGCGCGCAGGAACAGTGCGCGCTGTCGACCACTTGGGCTTGGTCCGGACAGTTACCGGATGGCCGAACGGCGAGCTACCCATTGCTCACTGTCCGCAAGCCCGCGTCTACGTTGGCCGGAAATCGAGATCCGAATCCCGGCGACGGCGGCGGCGATAACGCCGTTGCCTGATGCGTACGGCCTCCTCCTTTGCGAGCATTACTGCTGCGCAGAAGTCGGCGACCGCCTGCCACTCCTCGCTCCGGACCATGGCCTCAACCAAGGCCCGGCGCGAGAGGTCTCCGCCGCCGATCGGGCGATCCACGAGAGCACGGCGATGCTCCAACACCAAACTGCACTGGGCCCGCGTGGTGAATTACGGCCCATTCCTTCTCCTGGAGAGAGGAGGCCCAAGCCCCAGCAGTGGGAACATTAAAAATGCCCTATTTCCCCTTAAGACATAATATGTCAAATCAAATCAAATTAAAATCAAAAATATTTTTATTTCACAGGTCTACATGGGCACCTATAAAACGTTAGAAGCTAGTGCACGGTTCCAAATTGGTCGTTTCCTATGGAGAAGAACCGGCAAGAAACTCCATGGTTATTCTTTTAAAATAGTGGTTGTTTTAAATATTGATAGATATTATGTAAGAACAGTGAAGACCAGTCATATATTGTACACAAAAGCACAATAAAAATTTTCTCAGTAAAAAACAAAGTAGGTAAGTCGTAATAGGAAGTAGTCTAAGAGTTCGTGGAGTATACAGTGTTCTCACATTCACAATACAAAAAGAGGATATATGGATAAACCTACTTGCAAGCGGACGAAGAACCTGGCAGAAGCTAGTGTTAATAAAGCTATTAGAGGTCACAAATAGACGTACGATTATCTGTTTAACAATCCATGAGTAAATAAATATCATCCATCTAACAGTTATAGCTTCAACAATGAATAAACATTAACCATTAACTTTGAAAGATTTAATTGATCAGTTTGAAATATACGAGCATAACATACAATTTACATACATTGATAATAGTTACTTTTGCTATAATATGAATAGCATTACTATAAGGTACATATTTATGTAAATAATACTCTTTATCTGTATAAATAACAGCCACTTTAATTAACGCACGACGTTGACATATATAAAGATTATGCACTTTGCACAGAGTTACAGTAGTATAGTTATCGTGCGGTTTCGATCACGCATGCGGGATTGCCCCGCACGCGTTATTCCCGCAAATGTCCATTTCATACAAGTATTCATTGTAATGCGGGGAATACGCATGCGGGATGCGTTTTTTCGCATGCAAGCTTGCCCAGCATGCTTGATAAAATGCAATATTAAAAACACCCTTACTTCTCATTATTGGATTTGCTTTTTCTATTTTCAACCTAAAAAAAGTCCACTCTTTAGCTGAACGCATAATAAATGAACTTTAAATATATTTCTTTCCATTTTTCCGCAGTATTTCAAGTCAATTAACTCGATAAAATAGAGGTTAAACAGATGCCATATATGTACCTCAGCAAATACGCCTCTATCTGGGTCGACCAGTAATTAAAACACTCGTCCAAAGACTAATTAAACTTGAACCCAAACTATCGTATTTACCTTAATAATATGTTCGCTCTGTTTTCCATTAAACCTGATTATTACAGAACCTCAATATTTTGGGTTAAGCTTTGCTAACATGGTTACGAGTGGTAAAGTTGCAATTTGTGTACGGAGTTTGTAGGCAGCTCAAAACGGTTACAGGTACAATGAGTACCAAATGAGAATAGGATCGCCCGCCATGTTGTGACGTCACGATTTACTGTCAAATCGAGAAAATAAATTTTTAAACATTAATTCATTTACGAAACATTTAATTTATTAATGAACTGTGAACGAAAAAAGTTTAATCAGAATCCAGTTCTTCAATTTTACTCATCTCCGAGTTCTTCAATTTTGCCAAAATTTCTTCGATTTGACAGTATGACGAGACGTCAAAACATCGGTCCTATTCTCATTTGGAACGCGTAGTAATTTTGTAAGTTGTGGCTAGCGCTGAATATCAGCGCTGTGGGTCTGTCTGGTACATGGGCTCCAGCATTTTGTTGAGCCGCTGGTCGTTTTGCACGGATGTGACGCATATCTTACCAATATATAAAGTTTTTATTGTTATTTTTTATGGTATGCGCCATGTTTGATGCAAATAAACTCTTATTAAATTCATTGTTTTATGTAAAATATTGCTACCACTGGATCCAAATAGGATCCAGTTTTAAACGGGATTATTCCGATTGAAGTTCAGTGGATATTATAAATATTCGCAAATTAATTCCTAGTTTATATGATGGGATACGTGTTTACGCAACTAAACAATAATGTGAAATCATTGAAAGAGGTGCGATATTGGTAAAATGGAGCAAAGAATTTGATTGTTGAATCGACTACCTCTGCGAAAGCCGAGATGGTTGACTTGTTACATTTGCCGCCAAATACTACAAAAACATCGCAATATATTCTAATGGTAAACAAATTAACGATTCATACAAAGCCATGGCTTAAAAGACACAATATTCAAGTCAAAAACATTTCATAAAAAGATTTGAGTAACTGCTTAAAACAACGATAAAGTGACATCAACTGTGCTTTTCTTTTTTTTTCATTAAAAAAGCTTCGTTACCTCTTAACATTTTTAATCGTATTAGTAGACAACGTTATTTTTAGTTTTTGGAAAACCTGAGTATACTTTGTTCAAAATCAGTAACTGAATCGATTCTAATAATTTTTTTACACCACCTACTCGATAATGTCGTTTTACACGTCATATAGACCTCACTTAAAGCAAGTCATTATATGCCTAGGGAGATAATGCAGTATGGCCGATCCCTAAGGAATAATGAGATTTGAATTTGGAGCATCAAGAATCGTCAACATTGTGAATTAAAATGTAGGCGCATCGAACAAGTTGACTCGAAATTCAAACCAAAGAGTATGTAATCACTATGATTCAAACTGGCCACTAACAAAGAAAAGAAAATAGAATAAAACGTACGTACTGACGACACGGGAGCATTATAGAAAATTGAAACTATAGAATCTTGGAGTAGTGAATTTTGTTTGTTTGATGAACTTGTAAATATAATACTTATATTCCTCTGATATATGATTTGGTCGACCAAATTGTCTTTTAATTATCTCACAGATGGTGTAAAAAGTAGAGTATGCAACACGGGGATAAAGCTGTCTTTGTCTTGGGCGGCTTAAATTCCTCACTTCACTCAGGTTTCTTTATTAACTCCTCGCAATGCTCGGGAGTTAATTTTATAAATCCCTCACTAACGTTCGGGATTTAAATCAGCAACCTTCGTTTCGTTCGGAATTCAACATGCCGCCCGCGACTTAAAGACACTGCTTTATCCCCTAGTCACATAAACTACTATTATACCATGTTATATGTTTTCCCAAAAATATTTAAAAAGGTTATAAGTGGGAACCCACTGACACTAAGTACAACACAGGTCACAGCAGATCATAGTGGGTATTAGGCGCTAGCAAACAGCTGAGTGCAAGCGCAAAACAACCCCTCAGTCTCCTGGATGGCCCGGTGACTATGTATTTTTGCTGACATATAACAAGCTTATAACTTTGTGATTTTTCATGATACAGTTATGAAATTTTGTACATAGATTCTTTACACAACAATACGTGTTTCGAGTTTTACATATACTAAAACTGCCTACGTAAGTAAAATTGTATCTTATTTCATAATTGACCCTACCTGTCCTCTCCACGGTCGGCGATTGAACAATACCTCTTGATTCTATACTGCATGACAGCCAAGGGTTCTTAAAATAGACCCATCTATCGTGACATGAATTGACTGCTTTGTATGTTTTACACGTGTCGATTTCAGATATAGACCTCGTCTGTTCTTATCATAGTAATATCATAGAGGCGAAACATTATATATATACTTGTGTAGGTATTTTCAGATTTTCTGGGTACTACTTGTCACATAAATCAGAAACGTTTATTTCAAATATACCAATCACAGGTACTTATGAATTGTCATAATGTCGGTCAGTCAAAAAAAAAGTGAAGCTAAATTGCACGTTCCAAAGCGTAGATCTCTTTGGTAGAACGTGTAGGAAACTCCATGGTCACAACTGTCAAAGATCTACAAATGACTTTGCATACCAACGCTGTACCATGAAAAAATCTCGGTGTGTTAAGATTGTCGCCTATCCAAAGATCGATCTTGGTAAGTGTTACTTAACCTTGAAAATAGACCTGATTTTGCGATGGCAAACAATAACTTCAGTATTGAATCCTAGCTTCTGCCAACTGCAACGCATCCCTATGTAATTTTCACCACATTGTCGCCTTCCATCAGGGAAGATGGTGGTCAAGCGTGAACCTAACAACAATAAAAAATTAAATGTGACCAATAAAAAAAAAATATTAACTTTTAGAATCGATCCAGTAGTTTTTGATTTTAATCATGAACACTAATATATTAAAAAGGGGTAAAGTTTGTTTTTTGTTTTTATGTTTTTTTGTTTGTAGGAGGTATTGTCTGGAAGAACTCGTCCGATTGCTAAAACTTTTCACCGAGAAAGCTTCTCTTTATTCCCGAGTAACATATAACTGTGTTGACTGGTAATAATTAGTGACCGATACATATACACGTTATTGTACTCATAATTACAAATAACTTTCCCAAAGAAACTTTTTTTTTATACTCATTAGTTTTATCACAATAACTAAACAGCCGCCCGCGCAAATTCGCGGCGCACCTGCAGCCGCTCAGCTGTTAGCCGCGTGACAACGTTGTCTCATGTACCTTAACTGCAATAGTGATAGTGCATCCGCGCCGCTTGCAAACCCATTGGTGTATGTAGGTGTAAGGTACCTACATGTTGCGGTTAAATAATATAAGTTATATAAAAAAAGTTTCCTCGGGAAAGTTGTCTGTAATCACAAGTTTGTACTTGTGATTACAGACAACTTTATACATATGATTGTTCATATGTATAATTATCGGTCACTAATTACCAGTCGCCCTATATATATTTTACTAGCTGTGCCCGCGACTTCGTTCACGTGGACTACATGATTTTGAATTTATTTTTTCTAAAATAAAAGTAGCCTATGTTACTCCTTACTACATCAGCTACCTGCCAAAAAAAGTCCCGTTAAAATCAGTCCAGCCATTTCAGAGATTAGCCCGGACAAACAGACAGACGGACATACAAAAATTAAAAAAAAATCTTATTTTGGTGTATGTACCGTATATATATATATATTCATATGCTTGTAGTAAAAAGCAGTTATTTCAATATTACAAACAGACACTCCAATTTTATTTATATGTATAGATAGATGTACGTGGGCGAAAAGCTAGTCAGAAATCCAAACTAATATTATAAATGCGAAAGTAACTCTGTCTGTCTGTCTGTCTGTCTTTGCTTCACGCCTAAACTACTGAACCGATTTGTGTGAAATTTGGTACAGACATAGTTTGGAACTTGAGAAAGGACATAGGATAGTTTTTATTGCAAAAAAATAAAACAAAAAATAAAATAAAAAATAAAATTTATTCCGGACATACAGCGCCATCTATTGGTCAAGAGTCGGCATCAATTCAGTACTGAAATTTCCGGAAGTCACTATTCCATGCGAACGAAGTCGCGGGCAAAAGCTAGTAAAAATATAAAAATCAGAAATAAAAGTACAAATCTTTTCTCTTCATAATAATAACATAGATTTACATACATGCCCTAGTTTATTTCAAAGAATATGAAACATCTCTATCCAATATTGACCAAAAACCCTTATCTACGGCGGGCGACATTAGTATAAAACAATACAATGTAAGGCAACCCCACAAAACAGATAGGTTCAGAAGTCATGTGTATGTACTTCACTTTTTATACCTACGCTAGGGACACACGTCAGCGCGTTGCGCCGAATTGTATGAGCGCAACCGGGCGATTGAGCCGAGATATCGCGTCCGTGAGCGGTGTCTATGTGTGCGTTGCTCAAGCGTACAATTACCGGAATGGATCTTGAGCGCTCGGCGTCAGAGCTTTGCGCATTCCATACATTGGCGAGCCAATCGTCTCCGTTCTTAGATACATGAAGCAACGTATGGAACGAATCAGGAGTGACGTCTATGATACAATGGCGCGGCGAGCCAATCATTGACGCTCACCACCCCCGGTGTTTCACTTTGCACCAAAACCTACCTAAAGAAATCCAATATCTGAATATGACTTCTGCGCTACTTGAAGCCAGCGCTCAAGATCCGTGCCGGTAATTGTATGAAGATTGTCTTCTGTACCTATCTATTTTGTGGTAACCCAGTCAGAATGGCGTCCTTGGTAACCAGTCATGTTTGATTTCGAGACATCACGCCAGATTGAACGTGTCAATATCATAGAGAACCCTGCCCCTTGTATTGTACTGCGTGATATAAGCCTTGTTGTCAACTAAGGGTTCGGGACACAATTGCTTTTGATATTGAGATATGATAATGCTAAGGTAACTATTATTTATCAAATTTTTTTCTACCTATACACTTACTCGAAAACAGGCTTTTACTGCTACCGCTTTTAGGCACGCGTTTTTTGCATTAGTGCGGAAAAGTGCGTGAGCTGGCCTCTTCACAATTTAGTGTACTTATCGTATCAGGAAATAATGAAATGCGTGTAATGAAAAACGTCGTTCGATACACGTGCAAAATTGTAGCTACAGCACTCGGCTTCATAACACCCTCGCCTGCAGCTCGGGCGAATTTCGCCTCGGTTGCAATTACAAAGTTTGTCCACTTGTATCGATAAAATCGTAGTCAATCGGGAAATGCAAGAATATACACGTAGTTGTTAATTGTATCTGTATTATTTTTCCTTCCTCTGATCGTGTAAATAGTTGCCATTCGATCTAATTAATTGTAAAACTACACGACATAATAATACCAATGAGCAATGCGGTCAATAGGTATATAGGTATTCTCGAACTATTAAATTAATTGCAACATTTTTAATCTGATGAAAAGTTACACAAGAAATATTAAATTAATAAAACACTTGGTTACAGGAATCACAGTAACAATATGAAGGTGAAAATTTGTGAGAGTATTTATGTTACTCTTTATGCTTGAACGGATGAACGGATTGCGATAAAACTTGGTACATGGTTAGACCATATCCTGGAATAGCAAATGGGATAGTTTTTATTTAAGGAAATATTTCCTTGGGATAATTTTCCATTATGTGACTAGTTTTTTTTTTAAGTAATATATAAATAATATGTATATGGAGTAAATAAATGGAATAGTACAATATGTTTTTTTTGCGCCAAAATAAATACTTTCTTTCTTTCTTTTCTTTTCTTTCTTACAATAGAATAAAATGGAATAAACTTTATTGTACACAAAAATAGTAACAAAACTTAAATCTATGGATTTTGTATTTGTATAAACGGCGGTATGATAACTGACAACGATATCTACTAGAAAGCCTTAAAAAAAATTTACACAACGTATTGTGGTTAAAGAGTCACATTTAACAAGTACACTAGATAACCTTGGGACGAACTGTAAGAACTTGAAATAAAAAAAAAGACTAATCAAATTTTTAACGGGAAAAAGTACAAATTTGACAACTGTAAGGTACACTGAAATATTTATTACTGTCGCATTCACACAACTTCGCAAAGTAATACCACATTTTATTGGTAGATATTGCTCAGTGGCAGCCTTTCGCATGTTAGCTTCGCCTGCAGACTTAATATCCTCACTGGCAAACAGTAATAGTACACCCGTACGAATAAAAATACAGTCATATAGAGCTGAGGCCTTATCATGACGTGTTAGAATGTCAGTAGTGCGATCGAGAAAGAAGGATGTAGCTATACACCCGGTATATGTATAAAATCGTTTATTTCAGGCATTAATCCATAGAAACATTATTATTAAATTAATCTTTTTTTTGTTAGCCTACGCTGTCCCACTGCTGGGCAAAGGCCTCTCTCCACTCCTTCCAATGATCACGAATCTTCGCTTTTTCATTCCACTTCCATCATAACAGATAAAAATAGCTTAATAAATTATTAAAAATGAACTAGCTAACGTCACATCAAAAGGCTGAAGTCAGGCAGGCAGGCAATAAATAACGTCTAAGGAGGTACCATTGCGGTAATTTCTGCCTGATCAGTTAAAAAAATTTTCGCTTGAATTTTGCGGCGCTTCATCAAACCAAACTCTGAAGTTTTCGTTTCGAGTGCAAGCAAAAACGCACTTAGCGGCGGTTAGGAAGATGTATCTTTGATGGTATACACAGCGAAGCACTTCAAACACTATCTAATTAAATTACACTGGGTCTGTCGAGTTAGAAAAGATGCCTTGAGTCTTCTCAAGAACCCTTAAAAATCAATCAACAACAATCATAAAATTAATTACTAGCTTTTGCCCTCGGCCTATGTCACTCAGGAATAAAGCAGCTTTCTATTGATGAAAAAACTTTAGAAATCGGGCCATCACTTCTAGAGATAAAAGACAAACTTTACCTCTTTATAATATTAGTGCAGATATTAATCAGCAGCATACTAAAGCTTCATCCCTGTAACACTTCAGTTTAGGTCGTAAAATGGATGGCATTAGGAGCTCGTAACAAGCCTTTATACTGTGTATGTAAAATCCCGCTAACAAATTGAGTAATTTTCACATTGTATGATGGATCACCCCGTCACTATTCCCAGAGTAGTGATTTATAAACACATACAGTACTGTTGCTGTATATGGCTTTCAAAAATAATAGATTGATTATGCCGTTAGGAATAACAACCCGTTCTCTCGGTAAAAATTGGTACATAGCCGACAAATAGGTGCGTTCATATATTTGGTTTGTGTAAAATCTACTGCATGTGTATAATATAATACAATATTTCCACAACTATCACACAACGCCGTCTAGTCCCAAGCTAAGCAGAGCTTGTGTTATGGGTACTAGACAACTGATAAGCATACTTATATATTTCTAAATACATACATATTATATAAGATATAATATAATGTTCCACAACTTTTACTCAACGCCAACTCGTCTCAAACTAAGCAGAGCTTGTGCTATGCGTAGTAGATAACTGATAAACATATATAAATATTTCTATATATTATAGATAAATTACACCCAGACACAGAACAAATGATCGTGCTCATCACACAAACATTTGTCTTGGGTGGCATATCAGTCAGGGCCACTAACCACTAGACAAACACACCAGTCTTTCAATATATAAATGACGAAGTAATTAATTTACTGACTACGAACATTTGCAATCTAATCATACATATGAGTATATACAAAATGAAATACACAATTAGGGGTCGAAGTACAACACTGACTGTATAATTTTATCCACCCAGATGCAACTAAGTTAGTCCGGTATGACGATAAACGTACGTGGAGTTAAGGAATATTCCTTTGCCAACGTCGCCATAATAATATTGTAAGTTCAGCAAGTATCGGCATAATATACATCGTTAAATTTTAATCGAGTTCAATGTCCTGGTAGGTAGTAGTCGGCGTTACGTACTAATTACCTATAGGTTATTGAACTCGCTCAGCTGACGTTTTCTTAAAGAAATTAACTTCGTACATGCGTAAATTAATAGGTGTTTTTAAAAAAGGGTACTTTTTATTAATTTTATCTATCATCTTTACATCTATACTATATTTTATCGATAGTGTTTCATGTACCGGATCGACCCTCCACGGGATTAAAACGATCAAAATTTAACGGGGTATTAACTTAAACTTAAATTAGTATTTATTTACACTAATAGTATTATCTAGTAGTGTAAAAAAATATAACCAATTAAAGGTAAAAGTTTGTGGGTGTTTTTGTTTATAATTTAACTCTTTTTACGTTGAAATGCTTGAACATATTTGGATGAAATTTGGCACACGGGTAGATCATATCCTAGACTAAGGCAAAAAGTGTGTGAAGGCAAAAAAAAATTATATATACTCTATATATTATATTATAATAAGCCAAAAGTACTGGTTAAGAAAGCCTTGTTGCATTAAGTCCGGCTACATACTACTACTGTACATAAAATTTCAATAAATTAACAAAAGTAAGAATTATATCGATCAAAATCATACACATCATCGAAATATTAACCAAATCAGTGGTATTGTAATTTCGTCAGATTTTTTTTTTATGCGGAATTCAAAACGAATCGCTAGTGTGAAAGGATCAATTTATCACTTAGCCACTACAAGTGTCGCAGAAACTCTTAACAGATTACATCAAGTGAAGTTCAGTAGCATTTGTCCATCTATCTAGTCTCCAGTGGCGTAACTACAAGGTGGCAAGGCTGGCAAAATGCCGGCCCCTGGCCTAGTGGGGCCCCGGTCCAAGAAGCTTGAATTCTGAAGAAAAGTAAAAAGTATACAAATTCAAAAAATCAATGGGCAAAAAATATCAAATGTAAAAAATATTGAAAATTAATAAGCGTAATAAAAATTTGCAAAGTTTTCAGTTGCAGAGTTCTTTACTTCTAAAAATCTTTTCTTATAGTATTTTTTTTTTTGTTTTAATAAAAACGCTGCCCACAATAAGAAATACTCTTGTATCGTGAGTGCATTAACAAACTAGTAAACTTACATAAACAAGACATCCAGAACCGAAACAATCTATCTGCAGGCAACAAAAATATTTGTTTCGTACGGAAATCGAAACCGCGATTCACAGTACAGCAGCCTATCGCTCAACTACTGCATTAACCGTGTCTTCAAAAACCGTAGTAGGTAAAGGTTGAGTGCTAGAAAATGCTTAACCCCTCGAGCGCTTGGCCGTCCGGCCGTCCGGTAACTGTCCGGACCAAGCCCAAGTCGTCGACGGCGCGCGCTGTTCCCGCGCGTCTCAAGGAGTTGTCAGCAACAGCAGGGGCCCAGCCGGGTCGAAGCCTACTGGGGCCAGGGTTATCCGAAAGGGCGCTCGAGCCCCGGTATGAAGGCTTAAAGAAATGGGATGGGTTTTTTAGTCAGTAAGAGTCGGACACTATCTCCCGCTCCGCCTGACCTGAAAATCTGCCGTTTTTACGTAAATCACTAAAAAAAAACTTTTTCAGGATTTTTCTAGGAAAAACATTTAATATAAACAAATATTTTCGGCCAAATAAATTTTGTACAAACGTGTGTACATAACAATAATTAAATATTTTTCAAAGTCATTCAAGTTGTACAGACGTATGTACAATCGGCGCTCCAGAGACACTAAATCCGCCGCTGTACTTTTGTGTATATTTAATAAATAATCCTAACTAATATTATAAATGTGAAAGTGTGGATGTTTAGATGTTTGTTACTTAATCACGCAAAAACGGCTGAACGGATTTGGACGAAATTTGGACGAAATTTGGCATGCAAATAGCCTTTGATATGGAAAAGAACATAGGCTACTTTTTATCCCGGAAAAACATCTTATTCCTACGGGAAAACACATTTAGAGTGCGATAACCGAAGTCGCGGGCCGACAGCTAGTAAACAAATAATGTTAAAAATCTTAACTCTAAAAATGACCAATAAAACGAAGCTTCCTACAGTAAAACAGCACGTAAATTCAAGCACGCTGCAAAAATCTTTTCTCTCAAGTTTATTTTTATTAAACCTCACAACGGTCCACGGCGTGGCACGACTTAACCCTGAAGCTGCAGAAAACCCTTTTAATGCCAAGATTTATTAGCTTACGTGGCTGGAACTTGACGAGACATGGTACCTGTTGTATTAAAGTGGTTTAGATAGCATAGCATAGTCGGCCATAGAATGTTCCTATTGTTGGGACTCAGGCCTTCTCTATAGGAGAGAAAATGGGTCGCAATCCACCACGCGGGCCCAATACGGGTTGGTGAATGTTACATGTTCAAATTTTAGGTTCTAGGGCATGCAGGTTTCCTCACGATGTTTTCCTTTACCGTTTTGAGAGTAGTAGTCATGAAATAAATTACACAAAGTAATGCGCCTGGCTGGGTTTGAGCCCGCGACCTACAACTCGTAAGTCGGGGCCGTTACCACTCAGCCACCACTCGGCCACCACTGCTCTCAAATCATTTTTTTATTCGTTATTTTATATATTAACAAAAATTACAGAAGGAGTTTTTTTTTTTGAGGTGAAGAATCATTCAGTGACTTCTCCTGTTCTATGGCAGAGGGGCAGGGCGTCTCTAACTTTTACTGACTAAATCTCACTTCTTTGTTCCTTCTTTGCTTAGTATTCTAGGACCCCGGGTTTGCCTATCGGAAGTCAACTCATGGCTCCAGTAGGCTTCGGCCCTACGGTTTTGCTGATGATATCCTACCTGCATCTCTTTAAGACGCGCGTTGAACACTATGCACCACGTTTAGTGTCCCACGCACCAGAGTCATCACGTCGCCGCATCGTCAACGACGACACCAACGAAGTTTTAGTTTTACTGGCCAAGCAATGGATCAGTAAAACCAAAAGTTGGTGTCCAAAGATCGGCATGCAGTTACAGACATCTAAACATGTCCAGCTCAGTCCCACTTAAGACCAGTCTCACTTAAGACCAGCCCCACTTCAAAGTTGCTCAGAGCTTTCTTTTCCCAGCAGTGGGACACCGACAATAGTTTAATAAACATGTTTTAATGTAATACGAGTATAATACAAAAGTGTGCTTATACTTTTATGCATTTTACATTAGGCGATTATGTCTAAATCGCTCTTGCAAATCCTATTTTAATATTCAATCTACTTGTAATATTGTCCGAACACGACATCAATGCGCACTGGCTTTACAATTTTTATCGGTACGTGAGCCGTGTGTTTCCAGCGATGAACGTAATTTCGTTGCAAGCATTTTCGAACACAAATGGCTGTGCGAATTTCGCGTTGATATTTGGTCCATCGCAGCAAAAACTAACAAGTTCGCGTGTGAAATAAAACGATTCCACTGTTTTTTATTCACGCAGCCCAAAATAGAACGTAATTCTAAATTTAAACAGTCAAGTTCGAATTGACCGTATAGGTTTCGTTAAATTTAAAACAGCAAAATCTGCATTATCAGTTTTTTTTTTTGTTTTGGAGTGGTACATCAACAATTGACTTTTTGGAAAGTGCAATTTAGCTTCACTTTTTTGACTGACCGACATTTTGACAGTTACAAAGTGCTAGTAATTGGTCTATTTGAAATAAAACTTTTTAGATTCTGAATTCTCCCGCTCTGAGTGCAGTGAGAAGGAGTTTCGGACTTTTACTGACTAAAATCCACCTTCTCTCGTCTCCATAAAATCGTTTATTAGAACAATGTTTTTCTTTAGTCAAAGACAACCACTTCTCAATAATTTCTATATATAAAAGATCTTCGCAGAAATAATATTTCATAAAACTGCTCCAAGCAATCTATGAAAAAGATTAAACATTTGATGAATAAAATTCATTAAAAAATTTATTATCCTTTTAGATTGGATTTCACAATCTTAACTATCTAATATTATTAATGTCAAAGTGTGTTTATTTATTACCATTTCACGGCTAAACCACTGGACCGATCATCGTGAAATATTGCTTATCCATTATCTGAGGAAGGAGGACAAAAAGACAGGCTACCTACATTAACTTCATCTCGTAAAAGTATAAATACTATGGCCTAACAATACTAGTGACTGGCCTGTTGGTCTAGTGGTTAGTGACCCTGACTGCTATGCCGGAGGTCGTGGGTTCGATTCCCACCCAAGACAAATGTTTGTGTGATGAGCATAATCATTTGTTCTGTGTCTGGGTGTAATTTATCTATAATATGTATGTATTTAGAAATATATAAGTATGTTTATCAGTTGTCTAGTACCCATAACACAAGCTCTGCTTAGCTTGGGACTAGACGGCGTTGTGTGATAGTTGTGGAATATTATTATTAACTTTCGACAATTTGTTACTATAAGGCGATAGATGGCGCTTCGACTCTCGAATCGTGACTGAATTTACTTATGTGTGTTTAATAATTTTATCCCACTAATATCCATTAGTCCATTTGAGGTTGTCTGGAAGAGATCGCGGAATGCGATAAGGCCGCCCATTGTCTATGTTTTATATATAAGTTTTTCTTTGTTATATTTTTTTATTTAAAAGAGTGTCCGAGGAGTTTCTTGCACGTTCTTCTCCATAGAGACCTACGCTTTGGAACGTGCAATTTAGCTTCACTTTTCTTGGACTGACCGACATTTGACTTTTTAAAAGTGCCTGCAAGTGGTCTATTTGAAATAAATGCTTAAATTTTGATTTTTATATAAATTAAAAAAAATACGTGATCTGTCGGGATAGCGTTCTCCGGGGTTTCGTTTGTCGGAATAGTGTGGTACAATCGCGGATAGCAGCTAGTTTTAAATATAAGTAGTACAATATGTAAGTCTCTAAATTCTAAATTAACGAGAGCGAAACCGCAATCTAAAGCTAATCAATAATAATATATTGGCAACAAACACTTTGACACTTTTTACTGCACTCTAAAAACTGAAAAAAAAACTTGTTTGATCAAAACAAATTCGATTTAAAAATAAATTGCGGCTCTTCGATACACGAAAAACATGTCGAATTTATACTCCTTGCGTAAAAATGTTATGTTACGACTTTTATTACCATGGTTATTGTTTTTGGTGGGAAAAATACCGTACGGATTCCATGGAAAAGGTAAATTGATGTTTAAAATATCTGCATGTATTCACAAACGTACATTTACATGCACCTACTGACATTGTTACTTATTTTATTTTCAAGTTTTTTTTTAGGTGCTACATCATAAAGTTACTTCTCTCGCTCTAGGACATGTTCCTTCTTTGCTTTCGTTCCGTGCGTAAGAGAACCCCAGGGGGGTACTCTTTCGCACAAACCATGGCCCCAGTAGGCTTCGACCCTGCTAGGCCCTTACGGTTTTGCTGACATCTCTTTGAGATGAACGTGTAACATGTCGATGACTCGGGGTCGAACCGGACGGACGACCAAATGGCGAGCTACCCATTACTCGCCGTCTGCAAGCCCACACCTACGGTGGGATCCCGTAGCCTAGGGTGTGTGTGAGAAAGTCCGTTCCTTCCGTTTATATCTTATATTAGCAGATTTTTTTTTTGAGGTCTCCGTCAAATATTTTACCTTCCAATAAGGTTGCCTAGGAAAAAAAGTTTGAGAACCGCTGACCTAGATGATCCCGTAGCGTTAGTATGGACGTATCGCACGCCTAATTACTGTTATATCACATTACGTGCCTTGCCTCCCTGTCGCCCAATAATATCTCATGTCTACGTGTTAGTGTCAGCATGTCTTATACTATTAAGTCTAGGAATACAGATACGTGTTTATTTTTTACAAAAGCTTTCTTGACCGACTTTTTAGGTAGATTTTTATACAAGTAGACTTTTTATCAGCATCATTTTTTTCTATACAGAACATCAATTAAAGATACGATTAATGCTGTAATCTAAAAATTCGGTGCAGTTCATTTTTGATCTATTTTTCTTTTTCGGGTCTCCGGTTGTTGCCCATTTTTTTGTATTGTTGGGGTCTGGGCCCGCGTGGTGGATTACGGTTCATTCCCTCTCCTAAAGAGGTGGCCTGAGTGTGTGTGTCTCCAGCTGTGTGAACATTATTAGGCTGATTATGTATGTTGTGTGTGTGTGGTGTGGAATCACCCAATAACTTCTTCCCGCTATGGATGGTTTGAGAGGGAGTGTAAGACTTTTTCTGGCGAAAAACCAGACGTGGTCCTTCAGTTGCCCTTTAAGAGGATTGGATGATTATCAGTCAAGCCAGAAATGTCTTTACTGGTGACGTGATAAAACTTCTAGTTTTATAACTAAGTAACTGGAAAATGAGATAACTAGAAAAACTAATTCATTTTTTTTACATTGCCAAATAAATATTCTTAGTCCAAAAGCGAGCGAAGCGAGCTCAGAATAATAAGGTGCTCCTACAGGTACAGGTTAAGATAGAAGGCTAAGACGGGAGCGCAGCAGAGCGAAGTGGAGCGGACGACCTGGTGAGGGTGGCGAGAATCCGATGGATGCGAGACGCACAGGACTGGTCGTTGTAGCGACACTTGAGGGAGGCCTATGTCCAATAGGACATCCTTCGTCTGAAATAATGTGACGTGAAATAGAAAATATACATTATGTTAGATCAGACATATCAATTCTGACTCAAGTACCTAATAACTAAATAATCGACATGATGTCGAAAAGTCTATAAAAAGAATAATACATAAAACGTCCAGATACTGGAATATTAAAAACATACTCAGAGCTAACCTTTTTGTATTATTGAGCAATATAACTAAAAGCACTTAAGAAATCTTTATTGCCATCTAAAGCTCTCTTCTCACTGGGTCACGCAGAAATATAAAAGAAATGCTTTTTAAACCAATCCTCTATGAATATAACATTTTAGAATTACGAAAATGTAAAACTTGACAAGATTTGTTTGAATAAAAATAAAAGTTATCTATCGAGAGCAGTTGTTGCCGAGTGGTAATAATGACTCCGACTTACGAATTGTAAGGTCGCGGGTTCAAACCCAACCAGGCGCATTACTTTGTGTAATTTATTTTACTACCACTGCTCTCAAAACGGTAAAGGTAAACATCGTGAGGAAACCGGCAAGTTTTAGAACCAAAAGAAGACATGTAACATCCACCAACCCGCACTGGGCCCGCGTGGTGTATTACGGTTCATTCCCTCTCCTAGAGAGGGGCCTGAGTCCCAGCAGGGGGAACATTAAAAAGGCTGATGATGATGATGACTTATGTTACTTCAGTTGTTTTTTGCGTTCTAGGACCATGGGTTACCTTTTCAGAAGTCAAACCATGGCCTCAAGACGCTTCGACCCTGCTAGGCACCTATGGTTTTGTCAATATCTCTTTGAGGCGCGCGTGGAACACTTCGCACCGTCGACGAATCGGGCTCAGCCCGGACGTTTACCGGATGGCCGGACGGCGAGCTATGCTCGAAGTCCGTAAACCCTCGTCTATAGTAGCTGGTAGTCAGGGTAGGGATCCCGGCGGCTGAGGCATGAGGATCATGTTCGTTCCCTCATGCAGGCGGTTAGAGTTACCGTAGATTTGAATTTTATGATTGCTAATAAAAAGAAAAAACTAAAAACCAAACTTGGATATGGCGTCGAAAAATTTATTAGGCGAAGGACCCGCCTAGTAAATTAACTTTCAGAGCGCATAAAAATCAAACGCTAGCTATCTGAGTCGTAAAAGATAGGGTAACCCCTCAGATGTGTCCCAGAAGACTGTTAAACGCAGACATGCCCCACTTCGTTAGGAGACTTTTCTTATTTCATTTAATTTTTCCACGCCATAAAAGATCGCTGAAATTCTGCGGTAAAGAAGTGTGACAAAATTCTACTATAGATATTCTATTTCACAAAGCCGGGTAGGTTTAAGTTGTGATTTATTTACGGTTATATAATTATCGAAATCATCAATACTATCGTCTCTGTTCCTCCTATTAGAATGGTATATTATGGAAAAGTAACGTGAAAAATAATAGTAGTTTATGTGACTAGGTAATAAAGCAGTGCCTTTAAGTCGCGGGCGGCATGTTGAATTCCGAACGAAACGAAGGTTGCTGATTTTAATCCCGAACGTTAGTGAGGGATTTATGTAACTAACTCCCAAGCATTGCGAGGGAGTCACTAAAGAAAGCTGAGTGATGTGAGGAACTTAATCGCCCCGACTTAAAGACACTGCGTTATCCCCTAGTCACATATCTAATCTACTAGTTCACTGGCACTTTCAACTTAGTTTTGTGAAATATTCGAATAAATCACGGAATTACCGAATGCCAACAGAGTTTTCAGGCATTATCTCACTTTTTTTTGCATTGCTTTGCCTCGGCATTAAACATCGCGTTGGATTGCGTAATCAAGCAACAAGCTTTTAAATCATGCTCGATGTTGACGACAGGCGAGTGGAAAATTACCCTCAAGTCGCCGGGCTATGCAAGAATTCGTAAACACGAACTGTGTATACTGCTTCGGTGCTGACTAAGAAAAAAATATTGTCTGCGCTAGTCACGACGCTTGAAGTTGCTATGGTGCGGTAGAGGAGCGGGCTAGTTGAGGGTATGCCACGATAATTTTTTGTGCCTAGATCCCACAAAATTCTTACCTATCGTATACATAATGAATTGGACCGACAGACACAGTGAAATTTCTTAGCGTGTACAAGCACCCTAAGCCCATCAATGTTATTCTTTGATAGCTTTTTTGTAGCCTATATCATACTATGCACAATTTAGTTGCAAACCGTTGGCTTTTTTAGTATTCTTTCCTCGACACGTTACTCTATATCATATTGAAATTAGATTGATATTATACGGTCTCGCTAGACGTGAGATGCTTTGCAAATGTGTGACAACTGCATGTAGTATATAATATGAACGGTTCGGAATATTGCTAGTTCGGAACTCAATTATATAGTTCTTGCAAACATGAATCGAAGGGAGCTCGTATATTCCATTAAAATGTAACGGATATGAGAATGTTGAGTTCATCTCAGTGAGAAATGTGTATCTACATTAGAGGAAGTTTGAAAGGAGTGTCAGTGACTGAAAATTTGAAAGGGAATGGTTTATCTTGGAATCTGTCAGATGAGGTTTTTTATAAGTTGGGAAAAATCATCCGATGACAACCCCCGCTCTTGGGCAGAACGGGAGATAGTGTCAGACTCTTACTGACTAAAAGCCCACCCCGTTCCTTCGTGCCTTTCGCACCGGGACCGAGCTTCCCTTTTGGGTAACCCTGGCCCCAGCAGGCTTCGACCCGGCTGTCAGAAGAGGTTATAATCGTGAGTACAGGCAGTCTGAGAAATTGACGAATGTTTGAATTTATGTTAGACAGAAAAGAAGAAAGAGTGTGTCTGTCACGATTCGGTGTGTTTTCTCTAGCTACGATAATTTGTGTTTTTGCAACAAATATAGAACTATAAAAAGAAATAGGTACCTACTTAATTTTATCGCTTATTACATGGTTATTATTCAAGTATCCCTAATGCCATGTACTCACAGTATCGTCATATGAAGAGGAAGGATGAAACTCATGTTACTAAAAGAGTTGTGTGTAAATGTGGATGGATGGATGAAGAGAGAGAGAGGTCAAAGAAAAGATGAATGGATTGATGAGGAGTGATATGAAAGAAAAGGGAGTTAGTGACAAAACGGAAGAAAAAAAAACATTTTGCACCGACTCCAACTAACTCGATACGGCAGGCTATCACTATATATAGGTAGGGTACGTAGGTAGATAGGTAGGCAGAGTAGGTAGGTAGCGCAGGGTGGGTAGGGTAGGTTGTTGCTAGTTGGCGGGAGCAAAGCCGCGGGCGAAAGCTAGTATTAAATATATAAGTTAATAATAAATTAACATATAACTTTGAGCATAAGCGACCATAAGACCCGTCGTTATGGCGACACTTGAGGGAGGCCTATGTCCAACAGTGGACGTCTTTCAGCTGAAATAATGATGATGATGATTAGGCAAAAAATCTTTGAAAGTACCGACGCGGCGTTGTGATAGCACAATAAGATTGATAGATACATAATCTTATGATTGTAAATATATTTTTGTCAACAAACTAGCATTGTTTCGTCACCATTGTTAATATTTCTCCATTAATAAACCAACTCAGTTTGGCAACTCGCCAATAGTCGATAAACCCGAGACGAAAATAAACGTAACAACAATTAGTGGTTAATGTTACTGTAGTAATAATGTGTGTTTGTTTGTCTATGTATAATAAGACGGAATAGAAACGATAGATGGAATGTATGAAATATTATTCACTAGCTTTTACCAGCGACTTCGCCCGCGTACATAAAATATACCCTATGTCACTCAGGAAAGAAGCAGCTTTCTATCGGTGAAAAAATTTTAGCAATCGGACCAGTACTTCCAGAGATTACCTCTTATAAACAAAAAAACATAAAAACAAAAAAAATAACATTATTTCTTTATAATATCAGTGAAGATTATACCCCAAGCGAACACGGCGTTCGCTTTCTCATTCTCTTTCTATTGTTTCTCTAATTATGGTTTTTGACCTTGTCTATCGTTTCCTGAAAAAATTTTTGTGGAAGGTTGTTCAGTTTCGT
This sequence comes from Mythimna albipuncta, assembly GCA_929112965.1. Lineage (NCBI taxonomy): Eukaryota > Metazoa > Arthropoda > Insecta > Lepidoptera > Noctuidae > Mythimna > Mythimna albipuncta. The sequence goes on along the minus strand of OV815979.1, from coordinate 15,143,030 downwards.
CTACTGAGCAAGCTTTTAAAGTTTGTGGAGGGCTGTCCCTTACACCTTGTATTTGTTACCGGCTAAACCCAAATTTTGGATAAACTAGTTTCTCCCAGACCAAACCAGTTTTCCCTATACGCGCGAAGCCTCGCTCCATAATAACCACTAAAGTTAAGGCGGGAGCTCCGCTTCATTCCCGCTTGAGGCCCAAGCGCCCGAAAAGTGCCTTAAAACAGTGACTTTCTGGAGCCTAATCCTCGGTAACGGCTAGGTTAATAGGTTTGAAAAAAATACATGTTTATTATAGATTCATGAACAACATTATCAGCGATTATCATTTTTCCGTGCGATTAATACTTTTGTCTAAAAAAAATATTACACACAACAATTCACATTCTCAACTTTTCCCTACTCCTTCGAAACGGCTTAGACCTTTAGAAACGTTTTTACACATACAAATTGGTGGTTAAACATTCTTTAAAGTGAACATAGCATATGTAAATCAATCAAAATTTCGCAAAGAAAATGAATATAAAGTCAGCGGGGCTCTGTCCGGCCGCATCTGGCCGCAAACAAACACACATATAGTCGTATTATCGCCTAGGTGGGTACGAGAGTTGTGACCATTTAATTTCGGCCAGATGGTTCAAGGGACTATAAGCCTTAACCCTTTTGTGTGTCCGGAACGTGGATCCACGCGAGACACAATAACTTTTTAATTGTGTCTCTAATTACGGCATACGAAAGGTTAAGCCTTTTAACCTAACCTATCCTCGTCGGGGTGCTCTAAAATTCCGAGCTCGACTCGCTCGGTCTTGGACTAATATCGTAAGTTTGGCCTAGGCGAAATTAGTTAATCCTAAAACCAGGTTATGTCGTTAACATTCATTTTTATATATAACTGAAACCTTATTTTCCTTGTTAACGTTATCACGCGTGAACGGTTGGAACAATTTCGTTAACTCTGTTTTTGTTGTGTTTGTTATTGCCAGGAGAAAATTCTTACGGAGAGAAAAAATTGAATTAACTGTGCAGATAACACTAAACGTTCGATAGTTCGTGCGTTTCACAGTTCACACTAAGAACAACGTCTATCGGGTCAGTTGGTAACTTATAAAATAATAATTTAAAAAAAATACACAACTTTCAGACAACTCCATCTAGTTTAAAACTGAGTACTATTTGTGCTATAAGTACCTACTAGATAACTGATAAACATACTTAAATATTACATCCAGACACAAATGATCGTATTCATCATACAAACATTTGTCTTGGGTGGTAATCGAACTCACGACCTCTGGCATAGCAGTCAGGGTCACTAATGGTACCTCGAACGGCGCGCGAAATGCACGCGCTCGTTCGTACGAAGCCCCTGCGCCGCGCGTACTTCGCATGAACATAAAATGCATTCGTCAGATTGGACGAACCTTCAGTCACACTAGACAAATGGGTAGTAAAGTTTAGATTACTAAATGGCGATAAATATCTTCAATTTTCAATCATCCTGAAACCATAACGGTCCACTAGATCCGATATTCTATAAGCGAAACATTATTCTATTACAATATAAGGGTTCAAAACTTTGGGAACGCCAGATGGTGTACGGCCCCGCGCACAAGAAGATAGTATTACGTAATATGATGCTCAGTTGATTATATTAGCCCTTTAGGTTGGAAATACCTATCAATTTTGCGTCTTATTTAACTTGTAAACTAAAATATTAGCACTATTCAGCTTAGTTACTTCATTGTTGTCTAGGACTCATAACACGAGCTCTGCTTAGCTTGAGACTAGATGGCGTTGTGAGATAGTTGTGGAATATTATTATATTACTAGCTTTTGCCCGCGCGGCTTCACTCCCGCTCTTCCCTACTATACCCTACTCTACCCTACCCTATCCTATTCTACCCTACTCTAACACTACTCTACACTACTCTACTCTACCCTCCTCTACCCTAATCTACCCTACTCTACCCTACTCTACCCTAAACTACCCTAATTTTCATTTATTTTTCCATAAGAACCTTCTCCTCACAATAATGAACACAACAAAAAAAGAATTAGCGAAATCGGTCCAGCTGTTCACGCATGATGGCGTGCCCAAGGAAACAGGGATTCATTTTTATATACATATACAGATATTATTTTATCTAACCCCATTTTTCAATCTATTCAAACAAGATAATTCTCTCCTACTTAGTGCAATTTTATACAGCACCACTGCTCTCAAAACGATTAAGGAAAAACATCGTGAGAAAATCGGCTTGTCGAAGACATGTGACATTCACCACCCTTCACAGGGCCCGTGTGGTGGATTACGGCCCATTCCGTCTCATAGAGAGGAGGCTTAAGTCATTATGGAACATTATGAGCCTAATTATGCTTAGGTATGCACATTTTATTCAATCCTAAACTTGACAAATTAATATTATATTATTGAAATTTTGTACAAAGATTCTTCACGTAAAAATACTAGACAGGTTTCAGGTCCGTTTTTTTATTGTTGGTACGGTCGCGCTTGACCACTATCTTACCTGACTGAGAGCGACGATGCGGTCGACGATGGAACGCGCTTACCTAGAAGAAACCTATTCACTCTCGACTTAAAGATTCCCGGGTTGTAGCTATCAGGAAACACAGACTCCGTCAAGGAATTCCACTCCCTAGCTGCACGCACAATGAATGTGTTCCCAAAACGTTATACTAAAAATAAGCTTGTATATAGTAATGTATAGATATTCTCTATCTGTGGCAGGGTTGACGGCTGTCAGTCAGTCCGCAATAAACCATTTTTATAAATGGTTTATTGCGTCTTTCCTTGTATCATATTATTTACAGACACCACAGTGGCGACGAGGATTAATTAGCTTTGTGAATATCGCGTGCGTAACATATAAGAGTTGAAATGTCGATTGGGAAGTTAAGTGAGTTTGAGGTGAAAACGGGGCAGTGGTCATCATACATAGATAGATTGGACATGTATTTTCTCGTTAATATAGTGGCGGAGGAGTTGAAATTGCCTACATTGATTTCTACAATCGGAGATGAAGCGTACGAGCTACTCGCCAACCTATCGAGTCCAAAGAAACCGTCGGAATCGAAGCGAATCTAAATTAAGTACCAGTAAAGTCTAAGTAAAGCCTAGGCCTCTAAACACGTTGTTACAAAGACTTCACTCGCTGGATGTTTTCTTCAAGGGACTTTACTACATTATACAAAAGCTTACCTTGTGGTCGTATGTAGGTTACTAAGCCTTCACTGTTTACGTTATGTTTCTAGAATTCTATTTATTCGTGTGTTCATTAAAATGTGAAGATAAGAATAGAAAAACTATACATTTTTTTAATGACATTCTTTGCGCATTTATTTCATTAAGTTTATCTCCGAGTATACCTCTTTTTCAGTTGGATAAGTCATAATATATACCGTTAAATTTTGATCGTTTTAATCCCGTGGAGGGTCGATCCGGTACATGAAACACTATCGATTTGTAAAGATAACATTAAAAAATAAAGTACCTTTTTACCTGTATCTTTACAAATCGATAGTGTTTCATGTACCGGATCGACCCTCCACGGGATTAAAACGATCAAAATTTAGCGGTGTATAATATATATTTTTTAATCATATATTTTATTTTATACTAGCTTCTGCCATCGGCTTCGCCAATGTGAAAGAAGTAGGTTTCTCCATAAAAACTTTGGTTTCTTCCTATAAGAGCTATATTTTTTTTTTATTCACAAAATCCACAGCTCTTTTACAAAAATTTTACTTAAAGATAACCTAATGTTACAGCCAATTAAGGATTTACAATTTACTATCTAAACATTTATGCCTCAGAAACAAACAGAATAAAACGATAGTACCATTCAAGCCTAGTAGTGGTGTGCTGTGGTATATTTCACCGGGACACTATGGGGGCGCGACCAGTTGCGCCACCATAGTGTCCCGGTGAATTATATCCCTAAGCTACCAAACAAGACACCATACACACACCAGAGTCACCGTAGTCCGAGCTGGTCGCGCCACCAAATTGGTTGCGCAACCAAACGGACACCAGGTTAGTAACTCTCTGTAGAGCTGTATACATTTTGTTGGTAGCGGCGACCAGCTGCGCCGCCAGGGTGGGTCACTAATGTATGGAGAATTTTTATTTGTGTTTCATCATTTTCTAATAGGAATATTATGTTACGTCTAAACAAACAATTATTGGTAATTAGAAGTTCAATTATGTCACATCTTTAGCCCGAACATTTGACTTGAAGTTTTGGGAATTTTCGAAAAATTAACGTTTATTTAAACTTAATATGATTTTTTTTTATAATTACTAAAATTAGAATATTATTACAAGAAAAATCACTATTGTATTAAAATTGCAGTTTGATGCGCGGGCTATTACACTGAAAATTAATTAATAAAATTTTAGAGATTTCTTATTGAACTAGTAAGACAACATAACTTCACTATTACTAATGATTTGAGGAAAAAAAAATTGTACAAATCATTTATACAGCTCTCTTAGTTTGTCTTACAAACTTTTCCTTTATAATATTAGTGTACCTAGCTGAAACTACACCACTCAATTTCTTTACCTTTCCCAGACTACTAAAAGCTTTTGTAGACATCTTGAGACGTTATCTGTTAGATTTTCAAATAGATACCAAGAGTTCAACAACCGCATGATATCTTAGAGTTTCACTGACAAATTGACATTGTAGAAATATCTTTTGATATTTTCATCGAAGGAATTTGTTCTTAGAGTTTAATAGATACCTTTAATGTAATTTGAAATACCATTATACTCTACAACCTTATTTTAATAGGTATATGCGAAATCTAAAACACCTGTCTAATGTCATATATATCGTTATCGTTATATATATATATATCGTTCTGAAAATGATAGCGAGTAGGTTGGACTGTCCTTATTTGCGGCACTGCTGTGACAGACAAGTTACATACGGTGTCGCTTATAAGAGACTAAAATAATTAGTTCAAATGCAATAATTAATTTGACGATTTTTATTATTATTTTTAACTTTATTTTATTTTAATTTATTGAATTTTAATTTATTGGATTTTTATTGATTAACTTTATTTTTATTGACATTGCAAAATTTATTGTTATTTGGGATTATAATTTTATTTTATATGGGTTCTTACCGGAAATAAATGATTTTTTTATTATTATTATTTTTTTAATATTTCTATGTACAGAATCTATGTACAAAATTTCAAAACTGTATTAAGAATAATCACAAAGTTTGGTAACCAGTTGGCGACATAAATACATGGTCACCGGGACACCCGGGTGACTGAGGGGTTGTTTTGCTTCCGCAACCAGTTGTGCGCTGGCGCCTTATGCCCGCTATGACTTGCCGTCACCTATTTTGTACTTGGTGTCGGTAGTGTCCAACTTAGAATAGAATAGAATAGCATTTATTCGGCGCAAGCAACACAATATACAACAACATAAAATAATAATAAAAAAATACAAGTTGCAGTGACTGTGAGACCTTTTTTAAATAAAAATAATGTATAAAATATACAACTTTATTATAGTAAGTAAAATTACTATGTATATTCGTTATTTTACAAATTACTTAAGAGGGGAGTGCTTATACCAAAAAGAAAGTTTTAAAAATTTCTAAAAATACACCACACCGAAACACAAAAAAAAAATAAGATGATTTTATTATAAATATAATTACGTAGCCAAACAAACAGAAAAGTCATTTAGCACTCTCTCGAATGAATCTGTAGCTAACTTGGGTCATCAATTAATTAGTCGATCCCTTCCTAATTGCCGACGTAATAGCGGCTTTATAGCATATCAAAGCAGACAACCGATCTAATTAAAAGATGATATATTGTTCTTGAATGTGGTTTATATGTCGCAATGAAGTAATTGTATTTTTTTGGTCTGAAATAAAATGTTACATTTATGTGTAAAAAAACAATAAGTATACCCCTATATATATTACATTGTGAGTATTTTTTTTTAAATATATTATGCTAGCTTTGGCCAACTGCAGCGCCTGCGAACATAAAATATAGCCTATGTTACTCAGGAATAAAGCAGCTTTTTATCGATGAAAAAATTTCAGAAATCGGACCAGTACTTTTAGAGATTACCTACTAAAAAGAAAAAAAATAAATAAAAAAAAAAACAAACTTATCCTCTTTATTATATTAGTATAGAGGAAAAAAAATTGTTACTTAATTATTAAAAAAAAATGTGTATGAGAATTTAAAAAAAAAAAATATTTAATATCAGCTGGTTGTCTCAGTATTTTCTTATAACGTACACATCTATCATTAAACACCTAATTTATTACAATAATATAATTAACCACTTACAAACGCCGTAAGCAGAGCAAGAATTAGATATGGCGTAAATAAAAATACCTTACTACGAAATCAGGAGCCAAACTCTATTCAAGCAACATATTATCTTTAGATCTATTTGAGTTTACGTTTAGAAATTATATTACATTAAGTATACAATGTGTAAGCAACCACCTTCCACAAACTTTAAGGGCTTGCTCAGTACACGACACTGAACAACCTTTCACAAGAATTTTTTAAGGAGAAGAAAAAAAAATTAGCCACATCATACAAAATTAAAAACTTGAATCTTGATTGGACAGTTTGTATAGAGAGGCCGATTTTATTTTCGTTTCCTGAAAAAAATCTTGTAGAAGGTTGTTCAGTTTTGTCTACTGAGCAAAACCTTAAAGTTTGTGGAGGGCTGTCCCTTACACCCTATACGTATATTCAACTAACTCAGCTAACTAAGTTGTTATCAAACTTAACACTCATCCATCAAACACGTCAGTATCAAACCAATTTCTAACAAAGTTTCCTGGAAAACGTTTGTCAAAACTATGAGAATTCATAGACGTGTTATCCAAGACGCTATAGGTACTTCAATTTCATTGCAAAGTGCACTGACGTTACCGAACAGTTCAACCACAAAATAGATAGGTACAGAAGATAATCTCATGTTACATACATCACTTCACGTTTTATGCTTACGCTCGGTGGACGCACACTAATGAGTGTTTGACCCGGAACTGTTCGACGAGCGGGCCGAGGCGCTCCAAGATATCGTGTCCGTGAGCGGTGTCTATGTGTGCGTTGCTCGAGCGCGCTTTGTATGTAGATTGACTTCTGTACCTATCTGTTTTGTGGTTTAACTGTCAGTTTCAATGTTAGTACAGGTACTGTTACAATGTTTTAAATGGAAAGACGATACACATAAAGAGCAATAGTCATAATTCTACCGTAGGTTATATAGGTTTATCACCTATCTCCTCCTAAACACTTAGGCCGATTTAGATGAAACTTTGTGTGTACATTTGAGTTGTTTTTGGCTTTGAAAATAAAATAAAAACCGGTAGTTGGCGCTGCAATCGAAATCCACCCAGCCTTTAGAGTGTGATGAAGTTACAAACATACATACACGCTCAATCACAAACTTTCGCCTTTATTACATTAGTGTGATAAGTGTGAATTATGACGTGATTTGTAAAAATAAAAGTCATCTATCATTTATATTTATTATTTTTGTAGTTGAATTAAAATATAAAGCAATAAAGAATCAAATTTACTTATTGCTTTGCTTAAACATTTCTATACTTATATAGTTTATCTAAATACTTTATTTTATGCCCTCGAGTTATCTGATCGTGTATAGTTTGAATGTTGCAGCGGAAGTTCTCAATAATGGCTTGTTATGGAAAACTAGGGAACTTACATTTAAATAGACGGCCTTACTTCGTAACCTACATCATGTTTTATTCACTTTATACAGCACTATAGACAATTAGACCTTTTGAGGTAGTGTTACGGACTTATGGAAAAGTGCAAAATGACGGTATCCTTAGGGCCGACGCTTTGTTAAGCGGGTCGGCCGCGCGATCTCATACAAAAGTGCTCTGTCGCGGGCAACCGCGTCCCGCGCCCGTTTTGCTACGTAATAATACATTAAAGTTCTCCATTGATACGACTACATGCACACCATAACGACTAAAGGAATAAGTTGAAAAAATTAAGTAGGACTAACCTATCTATACATATAAAAGCGAAATACCACTCACTGATTAATCACGAAATCTCAGAAACTATGACACCTACAAACTTACCCAGGTGTTCCAAGTGAATTAGCGACACTGCGCAAGTCCGGTTTCCGCTACTGGGACCGCCGCACAGACACACGCGCGACGTCACGCGTACCAGCGCGGGCGCCCGCTTAATGCAGCGTTGGCCCTTAGTTTTAACATCATCTAATATCATTTGCACTGCATGTTGCACGTAGAGAATCATCGGTTGGCACCACGTTCCATTAAAAGTGCCGAAAGAGCCTCTGCGAGTTGGTTCCGGCCTCTTCTCTCGCCTCTAGCCTTCGAAAGTACCAAACCCCAGGGTTCTAAAATACCTAAACAACATTAGTTTTTACCCGAAACATTTATCGATTATTTTTAAGTAAAGAATATATATGTACAAAATTTCGTAATTGTATCTTGAAAAATCATATAGTTATAAGCTTGTTATGTAACTCAGTGCAAATGCATGGTCACCGGACCATCCAGACGCCTGAGGGGTTGTTTTGCTCCCGCACCTAGCTGTGCACTGGCTCCTTATGCCCGCTATGACCTGCCGTGATCTGTGTTGTATTTAGTGTCGGTGGTTTCCAATTTGTGACCTTTTTCAAATAGTTTTGGGGAAAAATATAACATGGTGTAAAAATTAATGGAATCGATTCAGTTATTGATACTGAACGAACTGTATTCAGGTTTTGCATAATTATACTTAAAATAATGTTGCATACACCCCTACTTTTTAATTAGTACACAAAAAAATGGGGATCTATCTGTACCCGTCACTGATCATATTTTTGTAGTCAAAAGTAGACCAAAATCCTAAAATTGACCACGAAAAGGTAAATTCATCACAGAATCAATCATACATAACAATTGCTAGTAGAAAATACTGCAGGCAGTGTTTTCCCTTAATAATTGTCTCTTATTCATTCATTAATCAATAGCCTGCACAATATTTCCATAAATTGAGTAACATTTTGGGACATAAACCAACGCTAATAACTTTGCTGTGTATGAATATTATTTATTGTGATTTTACTTATAAAATAGTAATGGCTTTTCTAGTAAGCCCTTTAAGTATGTGTACTAATTAAAAAATTGTGGTGTATATATAGATTTAATAAAAAAAAATTTCGAGTCTAATTCTTGTACCTACCCAAAATTGGTTCTAAGTAAAAAAATCCTCGACATGTGTCGATAAGCAAATATTTACTCCCAAATAAAGCAAGTAGAAAAGTCAAGTCCTCAACTAATTAGTATCCATGACACAGTATGATTAAATGAGAATATTAAACGACCTATTAAATGTTCTAGCCATGAACGTGGAATATTTTATAATACATAGTTATGTTTCCATCAGGTAGTATGAAAAGAAACATGAATATGTAAGAAGCAAACGGTGTGTTAGGAACTAAGGATACTGTTATAATATTCACATTAAACCCATAGTGTAGATACATTGTTTACTAATATGTACCTTTATTTCTTGGTTATGTGAGAAGTCTTTAGTCTGTTGTCTTCAATTCCTTAGATGGTAACTGTTGAATATTCTTCATTGTTGAAACTCTTTGTTTTGCCTACTGTTTGTAATGTATGATGTTACACCTTGTCCATAAATTACATTGTATCTCAAAGACATTGTTGTAAGTGAAGTAGCTATTGAAATCTCGCGATTTCCGGCGATCGTGGGCGCGGGTTTGCGGACGATGAGCAATGGGTAGCTCGCCGTCCAGCCAGCCCTATCGACGACTCGGATTCAGTCCTTACCGGACGGGACTGAATACGAGTCGTCGATAGGGCACCATTTTCTACGCTTGTCTCAAAGGTTCCAGTAAAACCGTAAAGGCTCGCCGATGCTCGCTAGAACGAGGAATATTTGAATAAGAAACTCATGGTCCTATAAAACAAACGGTAAACTGAACATAGGTGTGACTTTAATCAGGAATAATCTGACACTCCTTTCCGCTCCACCCTACAGCGGGAGAAGTTTTTGGTGATTTACCAACTCAAAAAAAGCTTACTTTCTACTATTTCCTGTCGCTCTTGATCATTTCATGAACCAGAGCCAGGCGTGAAAGGTAGTCACCGCCGATCGCCTACACGAGAAAATTCCAATAAATAATAATGTTGCTCAACCTGGGCATTGAATTCAGGAGGGTTCTGTTAGTAGTTATGCTTACGATCATGAGAACAGCGAAGTAGTTAAAGTTAATTTACGTCTAGGCTTATAAACCCAATTACGAAACCAGCCTGTCTTCACTGCTACTGAACGCAATACAAGTTCCTAGCAATGTTTTTATTACCCATTTATGCTGGAACTAGCCACATATCGTTAAGTGGAGTCGTTAACAGTCGCACCAATAGATAGTACGAAATAGCTTTAGCATCCCTAAGTCCACCGGACTTTGTACGTTATTGGCGCCTTGACCCAGTTTATGAGAGCTCTATACGATTCTAATATATTGACGGCACGGTTAGCGCAGTGGTTGTGCAATTGACTGCTGTGCTGCGTGTCGCGGGGTAGATTCCCGCACGTGACAAATATTTGTATATCATAGCATAGTCGGCTTAAAAAAGTTCCCACTGCTGGGACTCAGGCCTCCTCTCTAGAAGGAACGGGCCGTAATCAACCACACGGGCCTAGTGCGTGTTGGAGGATGTCACATGTCTTCGAATTTATTTATTTATTTATTTATGTATCCTTTATTGTACACCAAAATAATAATTTACACATTTGAGCCTTATATTTAGAACATACGATTGGCGGCCATATCGCATTCCGCGATCTCTTCCAGGCAACCTGGTATGGAAAGAGATTGACTTGACATAAAATGGTGCATTACAAAACAAGTTAAACAATTATTGATGAAGAAAAAAAAAATTAGATTTTTGATTCTAGGATATGCCGGTTTCCTCACGATGTTTTCCTTCACCGTTTTGAGAGCAGTGGTGATGAAATAAGTTGCAAAAAGTGATGCGTCTGGCTGGGTTTGAATCCTCGATCTAATAAAACCCGTAAGTCAGGGCCGTTACCATTTTGATCACCACTGTTATATTGTGCCACTGCTCTCCTTAATTTATATTTTTATAGTCTACAGATAAGTGTACCGGGTCTGGGTGTCTTGTGCATGTGAGTTTACATGTTTGTGAACGCACACACGATACAGGAGCTATTCCTAAAGAAAGAAAGGAATAATATTATCTATATCATATTAACCTTTTGAATGTCTTATGTTACACAGTTCGACATAAGCAATTGTCTTTCTATTGTGTCTCTAATTAAGACATACAAAAGGTTAAGGAATTATATTATTATATATAATATTAGCTACTGCCAGCGGGTTCGAACGCGTCATAGTAGATAATAGGCTAGTTGCCATAAAAAAAAAAAGTAATTATTCCGTCGTTTAAATTATTCAAAAATAAGGAACACGTATTTTTTATTTGTAAATTAAACCAAAAATGACAAAGATATAGCCCATTAAAGTTACGGGTAACATCACGTCGGTCGTGCTGCATTTTTTCGTACGGGGTGACGTCACACCTAACTTAAATGGGCTATATCTTTGTTATTTTTTGTTTAATCGAAAAAAGAAAAACATACGTGTTCAATTTTTTTTTATAGTCTAAAATACGGACTAAATAAAATGTAATTATTTTGACCCTTCAAACTACCCAATTATACTAACATACTCCCGAGAAATAAAGTATACTATGTGCTATTATAGACCTTAGTCTACCTGTGTGGTAAGTTTTATTAAAACCCGAGTCGTCGACGACGTAGTGTTCCACGCGTGCCTGAAAGAGATGTCAGCAAAACCGTAGGGCCCCAGCAGAGCCGAAGCGACTCCTGAATGACTTCAGAAAGGGTTACCCGTGCTCCTAGAGTGTGGAACGTAGATGCTATTTTAGTCAGTAAAAGTCTGACACGCCCTTCCACTCCACTTTAGGGCCTTTACCTGTCACGCGTATTTTATCCCGCATGCGGACGAGACCCGCGTGCTGATAGCATGCTCCAGGCCACACGCAGGACAAAGATTTCGTTTGTTGCTGCAATGTTGTGCGTGTCGCCAGTGGTAAACTTGTTTGCGATATATGTGGACTATGAGCATGCGTGCAACACGCTGCACAGTAAAAATAACACTGAAGACAGAAGATCACCGCATCCGGATAGCGCGCCCGCAGCCAATTTGCGTTAAGCGCGCGTTCTAGCCGCATGTTAGGAAAAACATTTATAAAATGATAGGATGCGGGCAGTCCGCATGCGGACGAGAAGCGCGTGCGGGCTCTTAAAACGCGTGACAGGAAAAGGGCCTTTAGAGTGAGAAAAGTCATTAGATAATTTCCACCTTAAAAAGAAAATTACTTCCATTTCATTTCCTTATTCTGATTTTTAAGCGGACTGTTTTAATTCTCTAAGTATTTTTCCGAATTCCCATAAGGCACAATTAACTAAAAATGCAAAGAGTGTACAATAAATTACCTTTGCCGAGCAAGGAAAAGACATTCTTTGTAAAATAGCACCTTAATGAGAAAATTATAAGGTATTTAGAAAGAAATTCATTAAAATGCAGATAAAAAGGGATCAGGTTTAACTTCTAAAGTTTTTTAATAAGCTGTCTTCTTTAATTTGCATACTTCTTGGATAAGCCATAGGTAATTTAAATGGGAAAATCTTCCAGCTGACCCGGTGAACATTGTTATGCCATTTAGATTATTTCTAGTGAATTTTAATAATATCTATACCATCCATCTATATCGGCCGAAAGACGTCTATTGTTGGACATAGGCCTTCCCCAAGCGTCGCCACAACGATCGGACCTGTGCGTCACGCATCCATCGTATTTCCGCGACCCTGACCAGGTCATCGGTCCACCTTGTGAAGGCCTTCCAACGCTGCGTCTTCCGGTACGTGGTCGCCACTCCAGAACCTTTCATCCCCATCGACTATCTGTTCTGCGTGCAATATGCCCTGCCCATTGCTACTTAAGTTTGGCGATTCTTCGAGCTATGTCGGTAACCTTGGTTCTCCTGCGGATATCTTCATTTAAATAAAAATATAAATAAGATAAATTTACTTACCCTACCCCTACCTATCCTACCTACCAAACCTACCTACATACCTACCCTAATTCTTCTACCTATACTACTTACTAACCCTACTTTACCTACCAACCTACCCTCCCTATGGCTTATCCAAGAAGTATGCAAATCAAAGAAGACAGTTTATTAAGGAAATCTAAATAAAATCCAATCCCTAAGCCACAGATAATTGCATTCTACCTAAAAACTCAGATCGTCGAGGTCGCGTTTCATACGTCATTTTTTTACTCATACACACATAATTATCCTTAGTAAAAAGTGACATTAGTTCTAATCACGAAAATCTAAAAAAAATGATAAATTTTTATTCATATTATAAAATACTAGCTTTTGCGCGCGGCTTCGCCCGCGTACATAAAATATAGCCTATGTAACTCAGGATTACTGGACTGGCCTGTTGGTCTAGTGGTTGGTGGCCCTGACTACTATGCCAGAGGTTGTGGGTTCGATTCCCACCCAGGACAAATGTTTATGTGATGAGCATGACCATTTGTTCTGTGTCTATAATATGTATGTATTTAGAAATATATTAGTATGTTTATCAGTTGTCTAATACCCGTAACACAAGCTCTGGTTAGCTTGGGACTAGACAGTGTTGTGTGGTAGTTGTGGAAAATTATTATTATTATTATTAAAACTGCTTTCTGTCGGTGAAAAATGAATTTTTTATACGGTTTTTACTCGTTATTGTCATTTCAGCTGAAAGAAATCAACTGCTGGACACTAGGTCTCACTCAAATCTTGCCATAATGACCGACCCTGTTCGCTTTGTATCTATCGGAATGGATTCCTATGATCCTCTCTCCTAGTCATCAGTTTACCTTACCAGGTCATCGAGATCGATGATGACCTTGTATGAGGCCTTCCACGAGACGTACAGAGCCGGCTGTTGTGGCAACACTTGGGAGAGGTCTACGTCCAGTAAAGGTCGTCTTTTGGCTGAAATAGTCCAGTAGAGATCGTCTTTTGGCTGAAATAGTCCAGTAGAGATCGTCTTTTGGCTGAAATAGTCCAGTAGAGATCGTCTTTTGGCTGAAATAGTCCAGTAGAGATCGTCTTTTGGCTGAAATAGTCCAGTAGAGATCGTCTTTTGGCTGAAATAGTCCAATAGAGATCGTCTTTTGGCTGAAATAGTCCAATAGAGATCGTCTTTTGGCTGAAATAGTCCAGTAGAGATCGTCTTTGGGCTGAAATAGTCCAGAAGAGATCGTCTTTTGGCTGAAATAGTCCAGTAGAGATCGTCTTTTGGGCTGAAATATTCCAGAAGAGATCGTCTTTTGGCTGAAATAGTCCAGAAGAGATCGTATTTTGGCTGAAATAGTCCAGAAGAGATCGTCTTTTGGCTGAAATAGTCCAGAAGAGATCGTCTTTTGGCTGAAATAGTCCAGAAGAGATCGTCTTTTGGCTGAAATAGTCCAGAAGAGATCGTCTTTTGGCTGAAATAATGATGCTGATGAGTATTCTGTGATGATTATTGATATAGAGATATATTCATAAAAAGAGTGAGCCCGTGCTGGCAAAAACTAAACAACCTCTTCTAACCATCATCATTATCATCATCATCAAAAAAATGCCATCGTCTGAAGTAAGGACTAAATATAATTATTATATTAATTTTTTCTTTGACATTCCTCTTCCTGTCCATCAATCCACTTTTATATTCATAACTCTTTTAAGTCACTTCCATTTTATCCCTCTCTTCCCTCGGGTTCAAACCAACACAAACAACTATCTGCCCTGGATACATGAAAACGAAAATAGATCAGGAGGCCATTACAGATATTCCATCAACAATAGACTACTTACATAAAAACCTTTTTTGCTGACTCACTGTGATATCTATTAATAGTCCTTATTATAGCTAAATGACACAGCAGTTGTTTATTTATTACAAATATTTCTTGACTTCAAAATGACATAACATGTCTGTTTGAAATTAATTCTATTATATTTTTTTATGAGACTCCGCTAGACGAATTGAATGTTAAATATTATTATATTAAAGCCAGACAAAAACTAGATAAAGTTAGATCTAATGTGAAGTAAAGCCAGTGTTTGATTTACGCGTTTCTTTTTAAGTTTTTAGAACGTTTGTGTTGCCAAGGGGTCTGTCTGTGTCAATCTGTAACCTAATTAGTACGATGTGCATGTCAGATAGGCACTCGCTCCATATAAAATATTGCTGCAACCGATTAGGCTTGAAGTCGATCTAAGGTGCCGGCGACGGATGAATCCGGATGCTACGCACGCTACGTCGAGAATATTAGAAACATTGTTATTTTTAATACAGGAAAAGCCAAATGGCATGTTTTGCCATTTACGCTGTAAAAAAGTGCGAAATACAATTCGCTTAATTTTTTTTTTTTTAAGTTAGACGTAGGAACCTAGATAAATATTGTCTATAACCGAATATCATCATAATTTGGAAATATGCTCTAACTGCAAATGAGCGTGCTATTACGTTTGTATGGAAATTCATCCGTCGCCGGCCCCTTAACATAGTTGGAAAAAGGCTAGAAGGTTTTATTGATATTACAAAGATCTTTGACTGCATTTAGGGCATTTTATTAAACTTATTTAAAACTAAACCATTATGGTTTAAATAGTGGTATAGCTTAGGAATAGAATATAATAAACTTTAAGGAGTTGAATTCCTTTCTGAAATCTGTGTTTCTTGATAGCTACAACCCTAGGGTAAATTAGGAGTGAATAGGCCACTTCTGGGCAACCGTGTTCCATCATAACCATAGTATCGCTTAAAATCAAATGTGACCACTATCTTGCGAATGACCACTGTCAAACACAAGCCTATCAATAATGAAAAAAAAATTTGTTTCTGTAAAATAATATATATATATACGCGTAAAAATCAATGACGAAAGAAAAGCAAATAGTTTCTCTAAAATAATAATCTACGAGTAAAAAATTAAACGAATGATTAATAATAGATTTGACTATTGAAAATTCTTTTTAACTACATGAAAAATCTCCATAGTTGTAAAATTCCCCCAGTTAATATTATCTAGTTGGATGTACTGACACATTTACGCGACATCGCACAGGCCGCCAGCAAAATCTTCGCGAACATAAAGCTTTCGATCGCGGTTCACCAGACATGCGTAAATGGAATCTGACCTTATATCAAGTTTAATGTAAATTGGTGACCAAAACTTGTTACGAAAATATCCAAGATTTCAAAGTCGCCGGTTATTTTTAGATTTCGAGGTGTCATGGCCGTATTTGAGTCATTTGGCGGTCGACTGTGGCTATTTAAGACATTTTTTTTACGTTCACCGTTTGTTTATTGCTTTGTTATTTAAGTTGTTTTGCAAAGAAGTGGAGTTTATCTTCAAAAGTTTGCATGAAGCAGCATTTTTTATGGAAAAATGTTATGATTTTTGGAGTGTTTACTTTTGAAACAACCGTTTGGTATTCATATAATGAAAGTTTAAGGTATTGTAAAAAGTTTGTTTGTGTAAACAAAAGCGCTATGCAATATTTTTGCTGCTATATTTTTGTTAAAACATACAAACAACTCTATTTTGATCTTAACGCCTATTCTTGTTATGAGAACGATATAAAGACCAATTCGATTCAAAATATTTTATTTCACATACTTTGGTGAGAAGCTTTTTCTCGATTCGATAGTTTTTTTTTTCCCTCAAAATATTTGGGTCTAGTAGGCGGCGTCAGTGGCGCTTTTAAAGTCCTCCAAAGTGCTCCAAACTGTGTGGGACAATTTGGGCACTCTAGTTTTCCATCGTATGGTCAGAAAAACCGCAATCGCACTGAGTGACGGAAGGGTCTGTAATCTTCTTTTCTTGCCAGGTTATGTTTGCAACAGCCTACTTGGGTGGTGGTTGAACAGTCTATTTGGTAAAAAAAAAAAATTGTTCGGCCAAAAAAAAAGTACCTTATTTTTAGTATATGTGAAAGTTGAAATATCTGTCTAGTATATTTTTATGTAAAGAATCTATGTACAAAATTCCAAAACTGTATTATGAAAAATCACAAAGTAATACGCCGGTTATGGTTCCTGGTTGGCGACATAAAAACATGGTCACCGGGTCACCGGAGTAACTGGCGGGGTTGTTTTGCTTCCGCACCCAGAAGTGCGCTAGCACCTAATGCCCGCTATGACCTGCCGCGGCCTATTTTGTACTTATTGTCGGTGGTGTCCAACATGTGACCTTTTTTAAATATTTTTAGGGGAAAAAATATAGAATGGTGTAAAAGTTATTGGAATCGATTCAGTTACTGATTCTAAACGAACTATATTCAGGTTTATATATTATTTAACACGACACAGGAATATTTTTTATTGAAAAACAAAGTTTTTTCCTAAAAAAGATCCCTTTAACAGGAACCTAGTACAGAAGAACCGATCTGACATTATTACAGACAAATCTGTATTCATCTTGCATTCGCTAAGGAAAGCTAAGGAAAAATACCATGGATACCATGTCTTACAGTATGAATGAGACCAGGGACCTTATATTGATATGTTAAAATATCAGTCAGCAAACGAAAGAGAGGGATGGAGCTATAAACCCTATGTAGCTCCCTAAGGCCACCATGGGCGCGGGCTTGCGGACGTTGAGCAATGGGTAGCTCGCCGTTCGACCGTCTGGTAACCCTCCGGACTAAGCCCAAGTCGTCGACGGCGCGTACTGTTCCACGCGCGCCTCAAAGAGATTTCAGCAAACCGTAGGGACCCTGCAAGGTCGATGCCTAGTGAAGCCAAGTGTTTGTGCAACGAAGGAACAAGAGCGGGTTTTTTGTCAGTAAAAGTCTGACACACCCTCTCCCTCCGCCCAATAGCAGAGAATGTCATTGGATGATTATCCAACTTAAAAAAAATGTAGCTCCCTATTCCATATTAATGATTTTAACGAGTATAATTGTGTAAAGACAATTTATTGTTTTGCTTTACTATCTGATACTGAATTGCAAATGGCGAAACACATTAAAAAAATATATACCGTAGAATACCCTGGAGCAATTCGCCGTTTACTGATTTTTATGATACTAAAGAAACCTTACATATTCCTAAGTTTTTACAAGCACTGTAAAAGTTGAGCCACACCGATATAAACAACGAAGCAACAGCTAAAATGGTACACAAGACATTTATTTTTATGTTATGAGATACCTACGAGTACTTCTGAAAACAGCGCTCTATATTTTTTTCATACTGCGAGGTGGCGCCCTTCTTTCTTTCACACCATTTGTCTTACATTGTCTTCAGAATTGTTTCCGAGAGCGAACGAACTAGCAAACTACCTCCGGTTTCGTCTATAAAAGAGCGAACGAGGGTTTGTTTTTTTTTATATTTTTGAGGAGGAACAATGTGTAGAACTTTTATTGTGCTTGATGTTATCTATTTGTGTTAGTCCTAGAGTTTTACTGTTATTGAGGTTCAGTTAGACCAGTTTGTTTTCATGAGAAATGTTTTCTGTACAGTTTTTCTTGTAACATGTTTTCTAGAATAAATGTTTTTAAAAAACATTATTATTTGTTTATTGCATTTCACTGTCTGCAATAACAGTTTAAATCAACACGTATAGGGTGTTATTAATTACAATAGGAAAAATACAACAATCTACACTAATCTACACTAATATAATAAAGAGTTATTAATATTTGCAGGCAAAACCTAGTTATTACATTTTTTTAATATTAATTTTAAAATAATTAAAAAAACTAATATCGCAAATATCATTTTATTTACAAATTATTTAAAAATATATAAATAAAAAAAAACTCACAATTAAAATTATACATTTTTATTTTGCCTTCAAAGTTATAAATAACTATTTTATTCATTCATTACAATTAACCGTTGTCATTCATCATTGCCACTACATTCACTATCGCACACAAGTTAATTTAAATTAACTCTGCCATATGTTATAGAAAGAAATCAATCACACTATCCAATCTGTTTCTTAAAACTTGATATTTCAAATACCTACCAAAGTGTCTATTTAAGTATATAAATTGCAGCATAAAAAAAATTAAAAAGCTATTTGAAATATAATTTAAATGATTAATGATCTAGATCTTAAGCTCTGATCATTCATAAAATTTTAAATATCTGAGATCATTAATAAAAATATTTTTTATTAATGATATGAGAAATAGGATAAAATTATTTATGTTCAGGTTTCTCCAATTTAGTTTTCCTTAAACATTAAGTCATGTTATGGTTTTCCTTAAACATTAAGCCATGTTATGGTGAGTAATTTTAATACGGAATACTTAATTTTGGTAGAAAAACCATTTATTTGAATAATTTCCTCGCGATTCAATGGCCTATTTTATTTTTCTGTATAAGTAGCGTCCTTTTTAATTAACTGCGATCCCACCTAATGGTATACAATGATACAATCGTTGATGGTAAAACGCACTGGTTTTTTAAAAGCCTGTTCACTGTATAGCCTTGTAATAATTCAAGAATCAACTGATTAATTTATTTAAAGAAAAAATCTAATCACTTTTCGCAGATTTTTATCAATTAATTACTCATAGAATTCTTTCGAACGGTCATGATGATAAAGCAGAAACGATTTATTAAACAGTACCTGTCGTAATAAATGTCTTTTTTTGTGACAAATATGACGAATTATCAGTTATATTAGGGCCCTAATATTTGCCAAACCTGATGGTGAAAAGTAATGCAATTGCTAATAGTGGTGCGCACTAGATTATTAAGAGCCTATTCACTCTAGCCTTGAAGATACTTATATTGTTAAATTTTATAATTTTAAATTTACTCAGAAATCAGAACTCAGAAACGTTTATATCAAATAGACCAATTACAGGCACTTTTGAATTGTCAGAATTTCGTTTAGTCATATAAAAAGATAAAGCTAAATTGCACATTCAAAAGCGTAGCGTTAAGTTTATGTTTATGTCATGTTACTTTTTGGTGTCCAATAAAGTTATTCTATTCTATTCTATTCTATTCTATTCTATTCTATTCTATTCTATTCTATTCTATTCTATTCTATTCTATTCTATTCTATTCTATTCTATTCTATTCTATTCTATTCTATTCTATTCTATTCTATTCTATTCTATTCTATCTTTATGGAAAAGAACTACTATCCACTATCCACTTTAATGTCAAAATTATAACGATATTATAAAATCTTGTGAACACGTGCCCTCTACAGTTTTGCCTGACATACATACAGAGGAAGTAATCGAGGACAGGTTCAACCAGATCTATTTTTAGCCACGTCTAAGCTGCAATTTATTAACTCACTCAGACAAGGTAGGACTTAGATTGATTTATAAGATATTAGTCTAATACATAACAAGTTATTTCCTGCGCTGAGCTTCGACTTAGTAATAACATATATTTCTTTTTTGTAAATCTCTCAGTCGATTTACAAACATTTTTTTTTTTGTATATTAAAAAAGAAGAAGAAAAAAGAAAGGCAAAAAGAAAAGTCTGACCAAATCCGCACCGCTCTTGACTCTACTATACAATGCCCTTTACACCACCAGAGACAGAAACAGGTGGTAGAATATCGTTCAAATGAAAGTGATGAGGCAGGGAGGTCACGACCCTCAGCATTGAGGAGTACTATGCTGGAAGAGGAGGTAACGACTTAGTGTCAGTATTTGACAGAGTAATTTTTCCATTATATTTTATGGAAATATGTGGGGTTTAAGGTAAACGTGAGCAAGGCCATATAGAAAAAATGAATTTAAATGGAATTAAAAACTAGTCACAATTTTAATGTTACTTTTAGCATTGTTAGTTTCTAGTTTACTAGTAAAAACCTTGTTAATGGTCACAAGATCGCAAGCGTGACTATTGACTGTAGGGTCTTACGACTATAAATGGAATATTTATTTAATCTTTATTCACAGTAGTTGTACATAATTAGATTTAAGAGGCCGGCGACAGATGAATTTCCATACAAACGTAATACCACGCTCATTTGCAGTTGGAGCATATTTCCAACATATTATGATGGTATTCGGTTATAGACAATATTTATCTAGGTTCCTACGTCGAGAATATTAGAAATATTGTTATTTTTAATACAGAAAAAGCCAAATGGCATGTTTTGCCATTTACGCTGTAAAAAAGTACGAAATACCATTCGCTTAAATATCTTTTTGTTTTTTAAAAAAAGAAAGACGTAGGAATCTAGATAAATGTTGTCTATAATCGAATATCATCATAATATGCTGGAAATATGCTCCAACTGCAAATGAGCGTGGTATTACGTTTGTATGGAAATTCATCTGTCGCCGGCCTCTTAATGCTACAAGCCATTTTCCATTAGTCAACTACACTGTGACAGCTCTGCAACAATAAATGTAACGTGCAACTGGAATAATACGCACCCATACACCCGAATTAGAAATTAAGCTACATTTCTAATTCAAGCATTGAAATAAGTTGTCTTAATTGTAG
The DNA here is from genome assembly GCA_929112965.1 of Mythimna albipuncta. Taxonomy (NCBI): domain Eukaryota; kingdom Metazoa; phylum Arthropoda; class Insecta; order Lepidoptera; family Noctuidae; genus Mythimna; species Mythimna albipuncta. The sequence continues at coordinate 15,121,400 of OV815979.1, read as the reverse complement.
GCAAATGATATAGAAATAGTTGCATTACACTGATAAAGCATCAGTATTGCAGTCTACACACGCACACACAAGCACGCTAGTAATACAAACAAGATTTAAAAAAAATTTATCAAAATAGGTAATTTTGAAAACCACTAAAACCGATGCTGTAGCCAATTTTGAACATACTACTTGCAGGATGTGCGTTTAATGTGTTACATGTTATATCCCACAACTAGCTTTTGCCCGCGTCTTAACCCGTTTACATAAAATATAGCCTACGTCACACAGAAATATAGCAGCTTTCTATTGGTGAAATAATTTTAGCAATCGGACCAGTGCTTTCAGAGATTACCTTCTACAACCAAAAAAACATTAAACTAAAAACTAAAACTTTACCTATTTATAATATAGTGTGTATATACATATATAACAAAAAATGGAAATAACAATATATCTAATATTTTAAATAAATAAATTATGACGAAGACCAAATTGAGTTTAGGCTGGCCGCCCCGTCTGACTTTTTGTAGGACAGATAATCAGGCCGATTTTGGTCAGACATACAGAACAATGTTATAAATATAAAAAATCGGCCCGCAGCAGCCTATAGCGGATTTTTAAGTAGTTTCAGATTTTATGTCAGAAGGAAAGTTTACTCTTTCTCAAAGCATATTTTAACAGCAAGATGGGCATAAAATTTGAATATGTCAGGTCATTTTTACAGAGATTTTATTATTATTTATTTATTTAATCTTCATGCAAGTAAAAGTGTAAAGGCGGACTTAATGAGGATTTTATCTCGTACTTTTTAATTCAATATCTACTACTACGTCCGTAATTATCTGTAATTTAGTTTATTCATTCAATTATCATTTCCTTTTTTTGTTTTACTTTTTTTTATTTTGTTTTCCTATTTATGATCGTTTTATTACATTTTTTTTAAGTTTTTTTTTTTCTACATTCTCAGTTCTTTTATTTGATTTTAATCTTGTGTATTGTACCTTTTTACCATTTGTTTATTATTCTGTATTTAATAAACGTTTCATCTTTCTATATTAGCTTGTGAACTAAATTAAATTTAACCATAATTTACTTAAATTTATAAAGCAGCTCTGTGTTCTAAACAACAAGCCGACATAATATTATACATACTTGGTACATAAATATTCATTAGATCTACACAGCCTTTTGTCTTGTTCTCACTAATGAAGGTAATTAAAGATAAACAATGTCAATAGTTTCGCTTAACATGTTTTGGTATGGCTTTTGAAGTTAGAAAACAATTATGTGTGTCTTTATTTATTTATTTACAAGCACTTTGTACAGCATTACAGAGGAGCACCAAACAAACTAACAATACGTCTAATGAAACAGTAATAACCTTAAAACATAGTACACCTACCCATACACATAGAAACAACAGCTACTTAACCCCACCCATCCAAAACCAGACCTCGCCAACAGCTGCTTAACCCCACCCATCCAAAATGAGACCTCGCCAACAGCTGCTTAACCCCACCCATCCAAAATGAGACCTCGCCAACAGCTGCTTAACCCCACCCATCCAAAATGAGACCTTGCCAACAGCTGCTTATCGCCACCCATCCAATACCAGACCTCGCCAACAGCTGCTTAACCTCTTCCATCAAAAGCCAGACCTCGCTAACAGCTGCTTAACCCCACCCATCCAAAACACCGACAGCTGCTTTCACTCATTTGTTTTCTTATCGGTCACCACGCTCAAAAAACGAATGAGTGGGGGGGTGTTAGGTTATTTTCGTTACGGAATATCTGGATTCGGTCTCTACGCTCAAAGCCCGCGATATAAGCTATGCAATAGCTTAAAAATAAAAAAAACCTTCCGCCCGAATCTCACTTGCCCTAACCGAGCAAGTCGGCCTTGCCCACTGAGGGTTCCGTACAAACTTACCTTTAAAACCATTATTCATTAAACACCAAGCAAACGCCGGTTCGCGCATCTATTGTCTTACTATTGTGTCTCAAATTGACGGTATCTGTCAGGTTAATTTCCGAATTGAGTTATGAAGATTTTTCCGAATCGCGGGTTTTTTTTTATTGTGACGTAACTACCAATTTATATTTTCAGATTTTTTACTATACCTACTTGTGCTATGAGACCTTGCTTCATGCTATTCAGGATTCTATGTCAACGGGAAGTACATTATGAATTTAGATTACCTTGAGAGTATCGAAATATATGTTTTCTGAGACAGAGAACTCAGAAGTTTGATTTTTTCATAGCTTCAAGAGACCGCAGACTCAGGTCTGCGGTCTCATATGGTTTTAATTTCTACTAGATATCTCCACGCTTTCCCGAGATAAAAGGTCTTGACAGACAGACAAACAGACTGACAGAAGGACAACAAAGTGATTCTATTAGGGTTTTTTTCCTTTTGAGGTACAGAACCCTAAAAAGTGAGTAACATACAATTTTTTCCGCTGTACATTAAATAATAATAGTAATACATTATGCAAAACCTGCGTAAATACCTAGTAACCCAATATTTCAAAGAAACTAAGTAAATCTTTCAGATAGAAAACTGGGGTTCAAATAAAATCAGGTTCCTATAGCTCTTATCAAATACTTTGTGATCCTATTTGCACAGGCTTCTGAAGTAAGATATAAAAGGTAGAAAAATATAAAAACTTGGGTGGTAAAAGTTCACACCAATGTCTTTCTAAGCCCACTGAGCAATTTGCATAAAAAAATTACATTATCTATATTTGGCTTCAGAGTTTTCTCTTTAGTATTATTGAATCGACTATTTAAGATTATTTACTTAACCTTTGAGTTAAGATTATATAACTCATAAGACATGAACTTTTACTTGAAAGTCAAACTTCTGGTTGAAAATAGTAATAAATTAAAATCAATAAAAAACCACCTACCAACAGTTTTTTTTTTTTTATAAACTCCGCTCAATGATCGATCATGTTTTCAATGTAAGTTACTTTGACCTATGACTCATCTCATGGTTCATCTTATCGCAAGTTCTTTGATATATAACTCATAATGAATAATCAGTCACAACTGTAGACAACGAAAATTTCTTAAATTATTATTTTTACATCTGTGGTGGCCCAATGGTAACTTAAGGCCTTAACTTCTTTTGCTATAAAACAGCCGTTACCGAGTAGTAAGCTTCAGAAAGGCACTAAGTCGATAGGTATGAAAAAATAATGTTTATTAAAGATTCATTTACAATATTATCAATAAACATTCAGTTGAAAAGAACTTAAATAATGACAACGTCATCTCATACAGAAAGTAAACAAGACATGAAATACAAAAAATTACAAGAATAAAATAATATAAGCTATCAGAAGACATAATTACAATAAAAAAGGATGTGAGCAACGGTAACAAATGATTAAGAAATAATTAATAATGTGAGTATAAAATAATAACATTACAACTGCAACGTTCAAGAGACTATACGCCTTAACAGGTGATACATTTGTCATACACTCATAATTCTTAAAGGACAGAAGTTAAGATAGAAACTGTGCAATGTACATTATATATTGCTCGTGACTGTAAATCACAGCAGTGGTGAGCGAGTGGTAACGGAGACGCATTAATTCGTAATTTCATCACCACTGCTCTCAAAACGGTGAAGGAAAACATCGTGAGGAAACCGGCATGTCCTAGAACCAAAACTTCGAAGATATGTGATATTCACCAACCCGCACTGGGCCCGCGTGGTGGATTACGGCCCATTCCCTCTCTTAAGGAGGCCTCAGCTCCAGCAATGGCAACATTAAAAGGTTGATTATTAGGGGTATAAAGGACTGGTACATACATAAATATATAAGTGATATTTACCCATATTATAATTCCAGTTACGTGTTTGCAACTGGAATTTTCAGTATATTACTTGATATGACCTTTTGTGTGATATTAATTCCTAGTACGTATAACTGTTGTATAAACACATGCGGTGAAAAGCAGTGAGTCGCAAGCGAATTAACAATTCCGAGTAGAGATTAGGATTAGGTACACTGGTGAAAAGCGAGATTGTTTAAAAGAGTTACCCCTGGAAAACAAAGGGTAATTAAACGAACATGGGTGAGTTTAGTCAGTAATACCACAAAATATATAATATAATATAATATTCCACAACTATCACACAACGTCATCTAGTCTCAAGCTAAGCAGAGCTTGTGTTATGAGTACTAGACAACTGATAAACATACATATATATTTCTAAATACATACATAATATAGATAAATCACACGCAGACACAGAACAAATGATCATGCTCATCACACAAACATTTGTCCTGGGTGGGAATCGAACCCACGACCTCCGGCATAGCAGTCAGGGTCACTAGACTAGACCAACAGGCCAGTCAAATAGATAGGTACATAAGACAATCTCATGTATGTACTTCACTTTTTATACCTACGCTCAGTGGACGCACACTAATGAGCGTTTGAGCCGGAATTGTTCGACGAGTGAACCGAGACGCGACCGAGACATCGTGTCTGTGAGTGGTGTCTTTGTGTGCGTTGCTCGAGTGCGCTTTGTACGTAGATTGACTTCTGTACCTATATATTTTGTGGTAATCGTTCTTTCTTGCTCTACCCACATTAAAAGATGATTCCCTTTAATTGAAAGGATTACGCTAGTGATAGGTTTGATTCTCAGTAACAACATTTTCACTTTCGCGTCTATTTATATATATATATATATATATATATATATATATATATATATATATATATATATATTTATTATTTATACAAAGATTACAGGATTATTTAGGTTCAATAGCAACCAAAAAACCACTAAGGTTTAAACTTGTGCTATCATGAATCTATCTCAATATCGAAACAAATTGAGTTTTCAATTTTATATGTGTACGTTATTTTATAAAAAAACTTTCTGGTAAATAAGTAGAAAACATTCTTTAACGGTACTAATATTGCTTAAGTTTACATTTGATATTTTTAGGTGTAATATTATACACCGCTAAATTTTAATCGTTTTAATCCCGTGGAGGGTCGATCCGGTACATGAAACACTATAGATTTGTACAGATAAAATTGAAAAATAAAGTATTATTTTTTCAAAACTCGTGTTAATTGACGCATGTAAGAAATTGATTTCTTTAAGAAAACGGCAGCAGAGTGAGTCCAATGACCTGTAGATATCAGTCGGTGTTGCGTATAAACTACCTAAAGGTCATTGGACTCGCTCAGCTGACGTTTTCGGACCAATATTTCTTCCTGAGTGACATAGGCTATATTTTATTTATGTACGCAGGCGAACTACGGGCAAAAGCTAGTGAGAAATAAATTCGTTAAACCTAAACCTAAATAGGTTACAAGATTTAAAATAGACTATAATAGCCAACTAAATTACTGTTTACTTTCCAACTTGAAGTTGCGATCCTAAAACCAGTAGAAGCGAATTTTCAAGTAACTGTCTTGAGGAATAATTTTCGGCTTTTTCCATAAAAGTATGACGCAAAAGTTAATTAGACTTGATGAGATCCGACGGTTAATAAAAAGTTAAGTAGCCAGTTGACTCACTTAATGAAACAGTTGGGGATAACACTAATTTTTTACGTCCCTTACTTTCTTCATTTATTTCTTCATAACATAACATAATGAGCCTAAAATGGCACCCCCTGCTCTCTGCGTCGGAGGGGCCATAATCCGCCAAGCGGCCCATTATCCACCATGTGGACCGAATACGGGACGGCAGAAGAAATCAGAAATCAGAAACGTTATTTCAAAGTTGAAGTTACATCTCTTTCGAGTTTTTGATACTAAGAAATGACAGTTTCTTCACAATGTCATAACATTCTTGTGTAAACAATAAATAAATGTTTAGTTAATAATACATTTTCGCTATTATACTTTAAGCACAACAAATAAAATCAGACGCAATATTTTTAAACATTTTTTTTCATTGATATAAACTAGTGCTTGACTGCGATCCCACCTGATGGTAAGCAGTGATGCAATCTCTGATGGTGACATAAGATCATTTAGTGCAATAAAGTAACCCGAGATCCAACACTGAGATACCCTGTGTCGTGAGTTGAAGTTTTTTTTTGTTGTTCATGACATATGCAATATTGGACGTATATCGGCTGCAATGATGAAGGGAATCATGCAAAATTATAATTTAAAAGGTGTGTGAAGAGTATACAAATATGTAAAGGTATCTATTTAATTCTGTTCTTCCAATTAAGAAATACAGACAGTTGTTAACACAACTAATATGACGTGACTTGGTATGCGTGGAAAATTACGTTAGATCTGGTCTTTAAAAATGTCTGACCAATATGTTATTCTAATTTAGAAAATAACTCGTATTTTAGCAAGTTTGTTACACAGACAATCTTTAAAATAAAGATAAAACATAATTTTAAGTAACATTTATTATACGGAATATATGTGTGTGCGTCAGAAGTGTGCAACTGAGTATGTCCGTATGTTCATGGGTCATCACGTGTACCATATCTATAGAATTACATTTTTGAACTCTCGAAAGGATCATCACCATCTCATCATCATTTCAGCCGAAAGACGTGCACTGGTGGACATCCTCCCCCAAGTGTCGCCATAATGACCGGTCCTGTGCGTCTCGCATCCATCGGATTCCCATGATCCTCACTAGGTCAACGGTCCACCTTGTCGGAGGCTTCAGCTTCGCCACTCCAGTACTTTTCGTCTTCGTCGACCATCTATTTTGCGAGCAATATACCCTACCTACTGCTACTTAAGTTTGGCGATTCTTCGTGCTATGTCGGTAACCGTAGTTCGCGGATATCTTCATTCTGATGTGATCACACAAAAAACTCCGACCTTAGGGCTTTTTATTGTCCTTTGGCTAATTTTAAGCCTTCTAATGAGGCCCATTGTAAGCGACCACATTTCGGAGCCATATGTCATTCAATGGCATCACACACTGGACATAGAGTTTGAAAGGTTCATTTTGTATTATAAAAAAAAAAATTGAAATAAAATCTTTTTTTAATTTATTTCAGACACTTAGTCCATATTAGGCATTAAATTATCCATTACATTTCCACTATTAATTTATTATTTTAGTATAGGTTTCTTTTATTAATTTAGTATAGGTAAGTATATCAATTCATTTTAAGTTTTATTATTGATGAGACCTCTCTAAAATGTTCAAAGTACAGAGTACTATATTTATTTCAACCAGCATGCACCTCGAGGAGTTAAAATTACATTTCAAAGTGAAGACCAATCTCGCAAAGTAATTTAATTTTTCTTCTGACATGCTGCCTTAATATTCTAAGCACGACTGCAAACTTTAGCGTAATTTGTTCGAAGGTTTGTCTCTAGAATATAAAATAAGAACATTGTATATTGGTGATAATTTATGGTACTTAGTAAGACACTTAGTTTAACTTAATAGCATCAGGAGGGTTACATGTCTAAACATCGAAAATTTCGAAGACATGCCTAATAGCATAGAATCTAGCTTAATCAGTCTTTTAGTGTTCCCACTGCTGGAACTTAGGCTTCTTATCTGAGAGAGGGAACATTGTACGTTGTAATTTATGGTACTTAGATCCTCCTCCTTAGTCGTTCACTCTTGACAGAGTGGTCATGGTTGATAATGTTGCATTTTCATTTGGCGAGTGAGGCCCTCGCGATGCGTCTCCGTTTGTCCCGGTTTACGGTGTCTCGAGAACTCTGAACTAAGGTTTGTGTTGCAGCTTTGATGAGGTCTGTTCAACGCGTAGGTGAGCGCCCGCGTGAGCGCTTCCCCTCCACTTGTCCCTGGACAACGAGTCGCTCAATGGAGTGTTCGTTGCGATTGCGAGTTCGTTGCAGTACTTAGATAGTAAGACATTTAAGAAATTTCGAATACATGTTCATTTACCAATCCGTGTTAACCCTTTTTTTGAGATAGAATATCGTCAAATAACTCAAAAAGAGTTTCTAAATATAATTACTGATTAATATACCCACTTGAGTTCCTTTAGATGCCCTTTGTGTCCCAGAACCACAGTAAATCTTTCGTAATCTCAGTCTCCACAGAAAGAAGGCCTTTATTCGCAAAATTGGAAATATTTGCATGTTCTCAGCACTGGCAGAACTTTGAAACAAAACTTCGTGAAATAGCATGAGTAGAGCCATTGAGACTATTGGATAAGGTACAATTGTCTGTTTGCGCAAAGCAATTGTGAATGCGCAAAGCGATCCTCACTCTGACGCCGAACGCTCAAGATCCGTGAAGGTAATTGTATTTCATAGTTAAAATCTTTTTCATAAAAATACAGTACCTATAATCTCAAGATTTCAACACTAATCGTATAAACTAAGCAAGAGCGGTTTGCGAAAAAGAAAACTTATTAAATGCATAAACAAGCGAACCTCAATCCAAAAATTTGAGATTTTTCATATTTGGCTTTACAAGACCGAGACTGATTTTATGTATGAAATGGCGATTATTAAACGATTTGAAATACTCTATTATCTTTTTTAATATGATTCTCCACTCTTATCTTAAATTATACTCGTAGTTTTGAAACTCCAAGAAAATATTAAACAAATAAATCAATAATAAATGAATAATGAACTGTTAATTATATTTAACTAGACCTTTCCCTGTTTCACCCGCGTATATAAAATATAGCCTATGTCACTCAGGAATAAAGCAGCTTTCTATCGGTGAAAAAATATCAGCAATCGGACCAGTACTTTCAGAGATTACCTCTTACAAACAAAAAATAATAGTAAAAAAACTTTACCTCTTTATAATATTAGTGTTAAAGTGTAAATTATTGTGAAAATGGTCCGGTCACGTCATTTTTTAAAATCAGAATGACGCAATGCCATTCACACTAAATAGACACAAATTATGTAAAGCACTTCAAAGAGAAAATTACACAAATACGTATAAATGAGCCTCTGACTCGGGCTTCTTTCAAAACACTAGATATTAACTCCTTCCATTCATGAGCAAATATATGTAGTTAAGGATTTAAGTAGAACGTTGAGTATGATTAACATTCACGGAACGCGTGACATGTCGTGCAACCGTACCGCAACTTTACACCATACATTGTCTTGCCCGGTGATAATTTTTTTTATTGATAGGCTAGCGTTTGACTACCATCTCTTTCCATTTGGCCTTGGTACAGGCCATGGTCTGGAGTGTGGAGGAGTGGCAGGCAGTCGCCTCCTTCTGCGAAGCAGTAATGCTAGCAAAGGAGGCGAACGCACGTGCAAGGCAATGGCCTTCGCGCCCCAGCCAACGGAATTCCGATCCCGGTTCGCGGCCACTATAGACACGGACTTGCGGACGGCGGACAATGGGTAGCACTCCCCGTCCGATCGTCTGGTAACCGTCCGGACCGAGCTCAAGTCGTCGTCGGCGCGTACTGTTCCACGCGCGCCTCAAAGAGTTGTCAGCAACCTTAGAGGCCTAGAAGGGTCGAGGCCTAGAAGGGTCAAAGCCTATTGAGATAAGGGTTCGCTTCTTAAAAGAATTCCAGGTCCTAGAAAGCAAGGCGACGAAGGAACAGAAGTGGGTTTTAGTCAGTAAAAGTCTGACACGCCCTACCGCTCCGCCCAAGGGCTGGGAGATGTCATTAGATAATTTTCCACCTTAAAAAGTACCTACTTTTGGAAAAAAATAACTTACAAATGCTTTTTTTTTGTTTGTAGGACGTAGTTTCTGAAAGTACTGATCCGACTGCTACATTTTTTTTACCGAAAGAAAGTTGCGTTTATCCTAAGTGGCATAGGTTATATTTTATGTATACGAGCGAAGCCGTGAGCAAAAGCTAGTTTATCATAAAGGTGTGCAATTACTTGTAACCTCTACCTGACCCTAAAGAGAATAAAACCGTTATGTTGAAAACACTATAATTAAATTTCAGATAAAATTATGCAGTTATTTCTTAGAAGCTTTGACAAAGATACAACCAAGCAAAATGAATTAAAAAGACGTTCTACACTTTATTCAATCTCAAATCTTAAGAAAGAAAAAATTAAAAAAAGCCAAAAAAAAATGTAAAAAGTGAAAGTATCTGTAAAATGGAAAAAATGTTGTTTATTGAATTAAAATGCTTAATTTATTTGAGCTTTTGCCCGCAGCCTCGCCTGCGTACCTTCATAAACTGTAGCCTAAGTCACTCAGCCATAAAGCAGCTTTCTATCGGTGAAAATAAATTAGCAATGGGACTTTTAGAGATTACTTCCTACAAACAAAAAAACAAACTATCTCTCTAAAATATTAGTATAGATCACATAGAAAAATTCTTTGCAATTTTTTTTTCGATCATTTTCTGTTTTGATCATACTTTTGGTCTTTCTCCTTTAGGTTTAATCATTTTTCTATGAATTATTTATTTTACCAGTTAATTTTAAACTATTGATAGGAAATTAATTTTATTTAAGCTCTTATAAAACGTCTCAAGTTAGCGCACGGTTTCAATTAGTCGTTTCCTATGGAGCCACCAATACCAGCAGAAAGTCCATCTCTTCATCATTCTCTTCATCACTCTTATCGTAACATAGTAAAATTGACTTTTATGTTTCATCAATTTTATACTATATATTGACCTGTTCTGAAGTCACATAACAAATGGCGTGACAGGTATTGTCATTACCATACATTTTGTAGTTAGCGTTTGGCGAAAATGCTAACAGAAAAGTCATTTGTCTAAGCCTGCTGATGGTAAGCTATGATGTGGTTGATGATGGAGCACGCTTGTCTAGAAGTAACGTATTCACTCTTGATTTATAGCCATTCATCATTTATAGCCAGTCTGTGTTTACTGATAGCTACAAAACCTAGGGTAGGTTGTAGCTATCAGTAAACACAGACACCAGCAGAAATTTTTTGGGTTGGTTAATAAAGTTACTGTGAAGGCGGCAATTTTTCTGACGAAGTAATGAAATGTAGAGGGGAAAGATTTCTGTTCCTCTACAGTTTAGATTTCATATGTGACCTTCAACGTCTGGGCTTTGACTCTAACGCAGACGAAAACATTTACGAATTTCGACTTCAATATCAATAAATAACTTTTGTTTGTTTCCTCATATGGAAGACTAATCTTTAAAAATGAAATTCTTAAACATCAATATTTCAAAGTTATTTATTTCTTCTGACACAAGGAAATAAAAATTTTGTGTGCATTAATATATCAGCATCGATATATTGAACTAGCTTCTACCAGCGGCTTTGTCTGCGTAAAAGGCAGAAATTATAAGAACATTATTCCGGGATAAAAGTATTCAAAGTTTTAATCTAGGACATAGATACCAATTTTCACCTAAATTCATTCAACCGAAAAGACAAAGAAGTATAGGTGAAGAACAAACAGGCAGAGTTACTACATCATTTATAATATAAGTATAGATAAATTAGGATTATAATAAGAAGAACGGCTTCATAATTTCTATGCTATGTGAAAGCTACATAACTGCTTATTATTTAAAAAATATTAATTTGGAAACCAATCAATACGAGATAGTTTCTACTGAAGTGTGAAGAGAACGTATCCTACGTTCTCTTATTATTAAAAGAAAAGAAGCGGATTTCACCAGGTCATCGGTTTACTTTGTACTCCTACAAGATAAACTGATTAGCCTCCTACCTTCCTTGTACTCCCACTTCTTACGCTTCTTCTCCTTCTGGTAGGTGATCATCACACTAAATGCTCTCGGCCCCATCCACAATTTGATCAGCGAGCAATGCTCTTAATTTGGCAATTTATCGGCCTATATCTTAATTTTTTATTTAAATACGTAACAGAATTTCAATTATAACTCCTTAGATGTTCTTTGGTTCATTGGGATGACGCGATCAATAAGATATTCTACGGCTGTAACACATTCAATTATTTTATTGTTTCCACAAGACATTATCACGACTTCGAAAATTTTAGTAGGTGCATAGATATTTATTAGTTCTGGCTATTGAATATAAAATTCGGTTAAAATTCTGTGAGTATATCATAAATAATTTGTTCCAACGAAAAACAACCACGTACGGTGTCAAGGATTTTAAATCAAATAATTAACTCTAATACCTAATCTAATGGTTTGCAGACGGTGATAGATTATTTATTGTTTAAAATCAGCAAGTTGTTATTTTCAAAACAAGTTATTCCAAACGGTCATCGCATTCAATGTTAACTAATGTATGATTATACGACAGCCCACACATCACCACGATGCGGTGCATAAAATAATCTAGAAAGATGATAAAATTTTGAAATAAAATGTTAGAGGAGATCGTTCATACGATACTCCCGAGCACACGGACATTAAGGAGTAAAAAGAAACCCTTTGCTAACAGAGCAAATAACAGGAAGAGACGAAACAATAGTTCAAATGGAGATGCAGATGAAACACCTGGAGAACTCAATGTATCTTTGGACAATGCTGAAACACACGCGTTTAAAATACCGAGATTTAAAGTACCCCTATTGATGTCATTCCTCATTTTCTATGTATGTGTTATAAATGTGATAATCTCGTGTGATGTTAGTAATAGTGATGTAAATAATAAAGAACGAAAAGAAGTTCTGTATGAACGTGAAACAATTAGAGAATTGCCGAAACACTGGTATGGGCGTAAGCACGATGGCTACGACAAGTTCGGAAAGAATTTTCGTAAAGGTCGAGCGTCAGCTAAACGGCAGACTAATGATGCTAAACCAGATAAGTACGGCCCAGAAGCTCAAGATTTTATTAAGTATTATGATATCTTTAAGAACAAAGACGAAGTACCTAATGCAACCGACTATCCAAATTTTTATCAAATGGGTAATTACATTCAAGATGACTCGCAAGCTGTGGGTCATCCACACGATCTCGCTTCTCACCCTTATTTCGTGAAGAATATTCAATTTAATTTGAGGCCAGAAAGACACTTGTTCAAGGAAAAGATTATCAAACTTGGTGTTTTGTTACCCGCTGATGCAAATCAAATATTCTCACTTGGAAAAGTTTTGCCCATCATTGAAATGGCAATCCCAGCTGTTACTGGTCCTGATGGGCCTTTACCTGGCTGGACTATATTGGTGGACTACAGGGATACAAGATGTTCATCCGTAGAAGGACCGTTAGCTGCTTTTGAATTCTACGTCCACGAAGCTGCTGGTAAGCGTTTATATATAATTAAGGTAAAATTTCTGAAAATGACTTATTTGTATTAGCATAGCTATGAACAAATTGCAAGATTGCAAATAATAACGGTCGGTCCAAGATTGTCAAGTATAATGTGCATTTCAGATGCGTTTATTGGACCTGGTTGTGAGTACGTGATAGCTCCAGTGGCGAGGTATGCAGGACCTTGGGGGATACCAGTCCTCACTGCCGGGGCTCAGGCAGAAGCTTTTGGGTACAAGCAACCAAGTTACGGCACATTAACCAGAATGATGGGAAGCTACACACAAGCTGGAGTCGCAATCCGCAAAGTTTTTGAGGTAAATCCATGGGAATTCTATATGAATGTTGTAAATGTGTTAATTATGTTCTCTTTGTTGTTGTGATGTTTTATTTTCGTTTGCGTTATTTTGTTTCGCTTTGTTTGAGTTTTAAAATGTTGTTAATGTTTATTGTGCTTCGCTTTTGTTTTGAGGCCTGAACTGGTTTCATATAATATTGGAATTTAGAACATCTGAAGATTATTTTTTCAGTTTCTTATCATTCAAATTTTGTCACGTAATAACTATTAGTACAACGCTTTCTTCAGAAAAAGAACAAGATGAAATAAAGAGTTACGTTAAATTGTTTTGGAGAACGAAATAAGTTTCTTAAGACAGAAAAAAAAAAAACAAAAAACCGTTTATCACTAAAACGACGTCATTCGTCGTTTTTCCAACGTCATTAATTTACACCAGCAAAAAATTTCTCAGTCATAAATTGTTTTTGAGAGACGAATAAACTAAATAGGTAATTTACTTGAAAGAGTTGGTAAATTAGAATTTCAACTACGATTACGTACTTGTCTTATTTGTGTCTTGAATCATAAGTATGGAAAACAAATAAACCTCGTAAAAATTCAAGCATCGTCTTAAATAAGTTAAACTTTGACAATAGGAGTTTATTCATACTTAAATAAACAATTAGCAGTAGTAGTAAAACTAATCACTATATTATACAAATAAAAAGTGAAAAACAAACACATAATCCTTAAAAGGTAGACAAGGTCAAATATACGAGTATGATCGTACTGGACAGAACAATCTTAGAAGTAATCTGTTGCATAGTAACCACAAAAATGTGGTTGATTTATTAACCAACGCCTAGTTATATGAGTTCAAAAACCTTTTAATCCAAGTGATAGGTCAATGAAAATTTGCAGGTTTAATATCAATTTGTTGGTATATACTAGTAAAACACTTCCCAGTATTGTATCACAAACGAGAGATCTATCTAACCTATTCCCAACTGTGTTATTTATTCATACATGTTATAACACCCTTACGGACACGTCCAAGGCGATGTTTACCCTCAAGTCTCTCTGCTATAAACAAATTTAAAGGCAAAATGAATCATCTACTAACAAAACTACCAGAGTCTTTACTCGGTACGTGTTGACAGGACCACTACTTCTGATTCTATTTCTGTTAACTTTAGACCCGATGCATTACTTTGCGCTTTGTAGCCGTGATGCACTTAGTGTTGAAATCATTTGGAAATCTGCCCACTCTTAATGGAAAGCGACTGCAAAGATAATAAGCTTATTCTGATAAATAAGTACACCCTTTATAGTGCACTATAAAACATGAATAAAAAATAAACTTGATGCTAGAAACTAGAAAATACAGCAATATACTTGAAATTCTTTTCAACTCCATATTTTATTTTCAACAGCAAAAAATGCTATACATATAAAACTTTTATGAAATGAATAAAACAAATGGATAATCGAGTAGTCGTGAAAAGAGGAAAACGGGAATTGAATTAATAGAAATTAACTGTATGATTAAAAATCCACTGGGCAGATTTTGCTAGTACTGGTTAGAGGAAACGCTGGTTTACAAAATTTGAAAGAAGTAGATTGAGACAGACAGGTACAAAGCAGATAAGTAAAAAACAACAAAATAATCCATGTTTTTTTGACAATACAATTTCTAAAAAATAGAATTTAAAAAAATGTTAAAGTAAGAAATATGAAATATGGAAGAATAACTTATACAAGCTTCAATTTACTTAAAAAGAACCTTCAATCATCAGAATAAATGAACCGTTCTTATTATTATTTAAGATGATATAAAAACAGTGAGTCCAATATGATGCTTATTATGTATTCGCACAGTATTTTTCCAACATTTGACATACAAATAAGAACGTGAGTAGAAAACAAATTTCTCCAGATCAATAAAAAGACATGGACCAAAATAATTTGACTATCCTATCAGCCAAGGCTAGATCCAATAATATTTCTCCATCAAAACGTACCATCCATAACAATAGATTTTTTACGTGAATTGTCTTCCGATTTTATAGCTATCTTCGACCTAATATTGAACTTTGTAGACTGGAAAATTAAGAGCTATCTCCTTGGACTTTTTTTCAACGAGTATTAGGCACAAATATCATTACTTTACTAAACTATTAAAATAACTTGCCAAAGTGGCAATCTGGAACATTTTACCAATATTTCAAGTACGATTTTAAAACGGTCTCATACCGCGTCTGTCGTCATTTCATCATCAATCACGGATTCACTTAAAACTTTTGAATGTAGGTTCCACCAGTGAAGCAAGAGAGTACTAAGAGAGAATTTTTGGAAATATCCCCCCAAGGGGGAGGAAAGGGGGGTAAATTGAAAATGTCTAAATTCTGCCGGAAGTCATTATTCCACGCGGACGAAGTCGCGGGCAAAAGCTAGTGGTTCATAAGAAAACTTTGGGTAGGTATATGTGGTGCATATTAGGCGTAGATATGCATATAATTATGTAGTAGAAAAAATCGATAATTTCAAATATGGATTTGAAATTATCAATTTTTAATTATGCAAAGCCGTAACTAATAACATAATAAAGAAACATCGAAGAATCAGCCTGCCTGCACGTAATACAATAAAAAAGAAATCAGCGAAGAACGAATCAAACCCACAAAATAGGAGTTCCGTACGAAACTAATCAGAGTAACCTTCAATCTAAGTTTCGTTCGCTGTAATCAAAGTATTATTTACACCTACGCAAGTTTTGTAATTAATCAACACACATACATTTATAAAACTTTTTTATCATTTTCTGTCTCCACGACACAAACGAAGAAAAAAACAAAGCTTACTGAACCTACGGTGTTCATAAATCTACGGTACAGCGGTGTTCGACTCATATTTCGTGCGCTGTCTCATATTAACCTAAATGGTATCGTGTGAGCAAAGCCACCGCAGCTCCACTGTAATTGCGCATCCTAGTGAAACATTTTTGGATAATATGAAAAAAACTGTTTAATTTTTGCTTTAGATCCATTCTGCTTTTGCCCACTTTGAAGAATACCAGTAATATTGACGTTGAAGGCTACAATCGTCTGTGATATATCAGAACAGAGATTTCATGCAGTCGATTGGTGTTCGATGGGCTATGAATTGAGGTATCGACGAATTGAACGCAGCTGCATGTCCGTTAGGCGAACAGACGGTACAGAACGCTGATTATGAAACTAAAATTTTACGCATTGTTGAATCGTGTATTATTTCCACGGTTAAATATGAAGACTAAATAAGTATAGCTGTAGCATTACTAAGATAACCAAGTTCAGGGTCAAACATATTTTATTTCACATAGAAATGGGCACTTATAAAATGTCAGAAGCTAATGTAAGGTTTAAATTGGTCATTTCCTAACAATATTCTCATAATACAATATTGATAGATATGAGAGGATAGTGTAGACCAGCAACAATGTGGTTGTACTAAATAAGTAAAATAAATAATTAATAGAAACTTAAATCGAAATAGAGAATAATGTACAGCGTCTACAGTGATCTCACTTTTAGATAGACTACACCGCACCGCCAACCGCTTTACACGGTATCAAAGTTGGAGTATACCTTTTGAAAAACCGTGTTAATCTTCACAACAAACAGTTGTTACGATCAAACTGAGTAATGAGCAAAGTTTCTACATAAATAAACTCCTGCTATTTAAGGTATTACACGAGAATAAGGGGACTAGCGACAGACGAAGTTGTAACACAGAGTACATTTTGTGCAAATAAATTTAAGCCACACTTAAAAGTTAGGGGTAAAAATAAAATCTAAATTGAAGTGTCTCTTCTGTTGTGATTTGATTGACGAATCAAATATTTTGAGTTATTGGTTATGACTAAGTAAGTATATATTCCTGCAATGGTTTTATCTATAACGATGAGGTTTTGATAAAACTTCAACAGAGACCAATTATTTTTATACATCAGAGAGACAAATTATTTTTATACTTTAGACTGATTGGAAATTACATGGAACTTTTTAGATATTTCTTGAAGTATTTCTAAATGTTTTTGGACATGTAATCGTTTCCTCCTAGCATTTTGTTTTGATTCCCCACAAGATAATTTCACAAATAAAAAATTAAAATATTTGTTAACACTTGACTTCGTTCATCGACTTTATTTTTTCTATATGTCGCTTATTACCATATTGAATAATGATTACTATCATGTCTTTGTTGACAATAACAAAGATAAATCGATTAGTGTAGTAAGACTCATTAAAATAGACCCACACGTTAGGCCTCTAGTGCAGAACAAAGGAAAAATAAAATATGGGCTGAAAAACATGTTATCTTTTTTTGCGTCGCGAAGTAACAGTCATAATTCGAAACTGTTGAAATAAGTGATAATACGGTCGACGAAACAACGATATTTAATAGTACCCTGTATACTTATTCCTAAAAAAATAAATGTACTAATTAAAATAAAAGTACCTATATAAATAATACATCATAAACACACTGTAATCTAATAATAAATGCGTGAAATTGTAAACTTATTTTTATGAGAGCAAATTTTTTGTGACTTACACAACTTTCACTTTGAAAATATCCACAGGGTGTAATGGAATTGCTTGGTCATATAAAATTTTCAAAACTGCCCATGAACTTTTTTTTAAGGAAGATAAAGATATTACCAACTGACCAAAATTTGCATGGGAAGAGCAATTTTTATTATAGAATTTCGTGAAGAAAATTGTTCAGTTCGGTGAGAGTTTTGGTATATATAATATCTTGAAATATACAAAAAAAAAGTTGCAAATATAATGAATAAATAATGTACGAAAACCACGAAAACATTTTATTTTTAAACTAGCTTTTGCCCGCGACTTCGTTCGCGTGGAATAGTGACTTCCGGCAGATAGTACTGAATAGATGCCGACTCTTGACCAATAGATGGCGCTGTATGTCCGGAATAAATTTTATTTTTTATATTATTTTTTATTTTATTGTTTGTGATAAAAACTATCCTATGTCATTTCTCAAGTTCCAAACTATGCCTGTACCAAATTTCACACAAATCGGTCCAGTAGTTTAGGCGTGAAGCAAAGACAGATTCATTCGAGGGTGTACGAAGCATAACTGAAGTAATGAAATTTTATTTACTTCTGTTTCTGTTGAACTTACTTTTAATTAAATACGACGCAAGTAGCAGAAGAAAATAAACGATCAGTCACTTGTTCAAAAACTTCTTTAATTTTAGGGCCTGTGGCACATCGTTTCATTACAAATAACACTTACGTTAATAATTTGTAACAAAATATCTATTTTTGATATGAAATTATAAATTTCAGAATTCATCATAACGAATTAAAATTGAAATTTTGTTGTTAGTAAGAAAAGTTACGTCATTGAAGCCGAGGCGGAATACTCGACAGAAATGAAGACATGTCGATTTCAGAACCAAAAGATTGTAATGACAATTGCCCACGTGTATCAAAAAACGTTTATAAACACATTTACTCGAATATCATGGGATATGGAGCAAATTATTTTTCTCTTGCGCCTTGGTTGGCACAATTGCCGCGTGATCAACTTGAACCGATATAATAATACATATAATAAATTGTAGCGGCAGCTACGTGCTGCACTTTTTTGCACTAATATAAAATACACTATATTGCATGCTTAAAAGCAGTGGAACTAGGCTAGGTATTATGAGTAAGATTGTTAGAAACATATTTATATTCATTGGCGATTTATTGTGTGTACTTATTGGGTTTTTGCCTTCTGTTTATGTCTGTTCTGATAGAGTTGTGTACTTATTTGTCTCTATTCTTTTTATTGTTTTAATTTAATTTTAAATATTATAAACGGTCTTCTTATTTCTAAATGTGAACAATAAAAAGCTTTTCCGTGATCTGTCTTTTGTTTTTTTATTTCTTTTTAGTTTTGGATGAAGTCACCAACTTTTTTATTGCTTTTACTGTATAAAAGACGTTTCTTTTTTTACCGACAATCGTTTGTCCCTTCAAAAAATAGTGTATTATTTACGCTTGAATTTTTACGTTTCTCAATTGTCACTTTGAATTTATAACTTATAATACCTATTATTATTCAAGAACTTTATCAATCTAAAGCCCTTGAATAATATAGTGTGTATTTTACCCAATAATATTAAAGCTTACTTTTTTAATTTGTGAATCCAGCGAAGTACGCCTTCATCACATTTTTTTTTGTATTGATCGATTGTCGGTAAAAACGAGAACGTTCTGTAATCCTGTTTCGTACCCTTTACAATGGAAGTGACCTAAATAAAATTACGGGTTACTTCTGATTTTGCTACAAACTGACCTAAAAAGCCTGTCTAAAACCCGATAAAAACAGCTAAAATTATGAGTAAGAAAGAAAGATGATAGCAATACATCGAAATGTACTCGGTATCAACACTACTACTAATGCTCATTTCCCGGAATTGCAATTTTTGAGTTACGTCACTTTCATTCTAAGGGTGCAGTTTATAATTTTCAAAATATAACTTGTTACAAAATAATTATTTAGAAGCCCCAGATAATGAAATTAAACACACACCAGATTTTTATTTCCATACCTATTTTTGCAAGAAAAAGGGCATACAACTTTTTATATTGTTTCAGGAATTTAAATGGCGCCGCATAGGAATGCTGTATCACAACTACGACCCTGCTACAGGGAAAGGCAACAGTCCTTGTTTCCTGACACTGAGCGCTGTTTTCACCGTCCTAAATGACAAAAACAAGGGGTCGGCTTTGGCGGCTGCGATACCCTTTGACGAGACCAACACCACCACAACAAAGATAAAGGAAGTGCTACAAAAGTTGTCGTTAAACACCAGAAGTAAGTATTGAAGAGATTTTGAAACTAATCCTGGCTTCGAAATTTAAAAATTGGTGTAATAAAACTTTTGGCCAAAAATTATTGGATTGTATTTATTAACTTACATTTAGTTTTTACTTTAAACGGTGATGGTAATTTTGAATGGACGTTATATTTATAAAGTTTTGCTTTTAAGTTGGGTTAAATTTATTCTTATGTGTAGACCTGCTTACTATTTATACTATTATGCTTATTTAGAACAAACTGAGCGCCAGCATTGTGAAAAAGACCTGAATTTTCAATCATCATTTTTGAATATTAGATTTGCTACCTTAATATACGCCAAAATTCTGAAATAACACCTATATGAGTTTATGTCTTTGTATTACCACCAAACATGTGGTCTCCACAACGATTTTCGAAAACATTTATTTTTCTAGAGAAAATCATTGTTACTGCATTCTAGTTTTAATAAACACATCTAAGTTACACTTTGCTATGCAAAATTTTGTCCTAAACAATATTGTATATACGATCTTATTTAAATTCGAATACTTCATAATTTCCAAAAGTAATCCTGAAATACACAGACCCGTTCCAAGAATAATTTGCATACGTTGGTTCGTTAATGTAATCCTCTTAACTACCTACTGGGTTCAATCCCTTAGAATTCTCAGTTTTGCGAAATAATTGAACAATTTTGTTAATTTATCATGTTCTAGGTAAATTTATTATCAACTAAAGTTGGAAGAACTATTCATTTGCTTATTTTTTAACAATTGTCGTTTATTATAGGCAGCAACTTAGCAACCTGCACCTTAATTACATTATATATAAAAAAAACAATTGCTGCATTTTCATCTTCTTACCCTTGTTTGTGATGTATTGTTATTCTTTTGTGACACTCCTACCATAATCCATCTATGTTTTCTTTGGCCTCCTTTTCTCTCTTCATTCATCCACACGAAGTTAGTCCACCGTTTCAACTTCTTAGTCACGGTCACCATTCACCTGATCATCTTCCTTCTATATACTCATTTCTTACTTTATCTATTCTCGTAAAAAAATTATCCGTCTTTTTTACAGCTCAACATTCTATTCCATTGCTGCATTGCTCATTTGCGACAAATATGACATAACCTTAAAAGCTTAATATTGCAGCAATGCTCTTCATTTTTAATTCTATGCAAAAAATATGACCATTTATATCAAACTTTCAATTCAGTAAAATAATATTTTATGTCATAAATCTAAATGTTTGAGTTATGTCATCCTTTCGCATATGAGCTATACGTTAAAGTTGTCTGCTTGAAAGCGCAACTAATGCATGCAAAATGCTGCCTTGACTAAAATGATGGTGTAGGTTTTGCCGCTGCACCTGCGTGCAGTTACGGGAGCAATGGCTATATTGAAGTCGATTGGATTGCATATTTATTAACTTATTATAAACACACCATCAGCACTGTCACAATTCAGCAATTCTGCACTGTGTTACAATTCAAATAAACTTAAATCTAAAATTGGCATTTAAGTAACCATGCAAATAACAGGTATGCATGACATAATGAATTTTAGAGAATATATGCAGTATTTGCCTGCATTATAAGTTATACAGTCTCTGCAACTGGATTATTTTTCGATTTGTGTACAACTTTCTCTCATTTCTCGAATTTGCTACTCGCAGATATGTAAATTTAGAGTTGCATTTTCAGTTTGAAAATACGGTTGGTCTACAACAGTCGCATACTCAGCGGTTTGGCCGGACGAATTCTAGGAAAGCGAATTCGCATATTAGAAAATTCCTCGAATGTGTAGGATCTATTTATAATAGAAATCAAACAACGAATAAACTGTTCTGGTTGCCGCTGCTAGTTTTCCATCGGATTTTTATAAGTCCTCCAATTTTTTATAAACATTTAACGTCCCATTTTCACCATGCTTTTATAGAAGAGCATCAGGACCACCGAATCACAAATAACGAAAAAAAAGTGTATACGTAACAGCATCAAAAACAATATACAAATGAATAAAAAACAAGTTTACTCTCTTACTCAGTTAATTTTCCAACAATATCTTGTTTCAAGATGACATGAAAACACAATGAACGACACTACTGTGTTAGACCGATCTTCATTTATTCTCGCCACCTGTGTTCCTTATTTGCATAGACACAGGAACTCGATAAGTCACTCTTTGAATTTTAAATCTAGTTTCAGTCACGTGTATCGTTCAACAAATCTTTGGTATGCAATTCTCGACGTTTGAGTTGTGTATCTTTGAAAATGCACGATTTCCTTTCGAATGCGACGTCAACTGCGATTACAATATTAAATTTCGTGTTATTACGTCATTTCTAAATGCTTGGTATGTAGTTTAGAAATCGTTCACGAGTATTTAATTTTGTACAAAATTAGATCAGAGAGATTAGATCTGACATTAATTTTCAGGATGAATTAGATTTTATTAATTGAGTAAAATACATTTGGCAAGGTAAGTGACAACTAGTTAGATACTATCGAATTAATGTTGTGAACAAGAAGATACATGGGCTCATGCAGCTGTAATCTCTTAGCTTTGAGCTCCTTAATATTGTTGTTTACCCATCTATAGTGGACTGAATGGATTTAAACCTTTAAATCGGCTTTGCAAGTTGATTGCCTATATCAAGAATATCTTTTGAACAAAAAAAAAACTACATCATTTTTAGTTTACCTGATTATAATATTAAATTTTTAACATGCCAATTTTTTTGTAAATTAGAATAATAAAATAAAAAAAAATTGTATGTAATTTTAACTCTACAAGTTTAAATTCCAGTTTTCACATTTTAGTCTCTACGAAAATGTTGAACATTCTACCTATGTCAAATATGTGCCAAAAATTTTTTTTTTTTTGCATTACACCACTAGGCAAAAGTATTCCCTTTCTACTAGGAAACCTATTTGCCTTGAACGATCTCTGGCTGAGTTTGCCACGCTAATATGATTGCTAACAAGACCTAGACAGCGACGTTCTCTGAAACAAAAAATTCTTAAGAAATGTAAGAAACAAAGTAAAGTTACTGTGAACTGTCTTGACATAATATAAGGATTTTAGAAATCTTGCTACATTTTGAAAAGACCTTTACTTTTTTTTCGCTAAAGTCATAACATCATTATAATATGTCTTCATGTTCTTTAGAAAACATAACTGGATAAATTTACTTTTACTGGCCGGCTGACTTTCTTTTTTCTTACGAGTTGTTTTGCACCGCTCAGATTTCTTTTATTTTTAATTTTTTTCAATCTATGCGAATATAGTACTTTAATGCTATAGTAGTTGCTCACTTGTATCTTGTTTATCATTGCCGCCAAGGTAGAAAATACGCTTGGGTGAGGTCGTTTAGCAACCAAATAGCTTCAATATCAATGTCTCACGTGTATCAAACGACGTTTTTCAACACACTTAAAAATAATAAGTAATGCTTAATAAAAATATATATTTTGGTTACTAATTATGATGAGAAAAAAAATTAAGAAGAAAAGATTATTCGAGAAACATATTGGGTGCACCTTTGTCACCACCACACTTTTCCGCACTAGTGTGAAATACAGTTTATTTTGCAATCTGTTAGGCGATTTATTACGTTACAGGAAAAACTATTTCACTTACATGTTTTGTTTGAATAAATCGGTGAATATTAGGTAAAAGAGATAATCTTAAATAGAGACATAAACTTCAATATAACCACTCAAAATAGACGTATGGTGTTATAACTTGTAGTATCTACTAGCATAATTATTAAGAATCGATATAAAGAAATATCATACATTTTTTACCCGCGCTGAAATATGTCTGGCACTTTAATAAGCTAGCAACGTCAAGAGCATGCCAATAAAATTATTATTACGTATTGGAATTCTAAATATATTGACATCCGCACTAAGGACTTTGAATGGATGATCAAAATGCTGAACTATTCAGGTGATACTCAATCTTGTTCTGCATTTTCTCTTCAGTAGTTACTTTAACTTCAATATAGCTGTATGGATAAGAATGTTGGGCTGCGAAAAAGATTCATGAAGCGGAGATGAGAATGACAATATTGAGATGGATAACGAGAATGGATAAAGTGAGAAATAAGTATATTAGTGGAAGTTTGAAAGTGATGACAATGACTGAAAATATGAAAAGGAATTGTGGTTTTGTATGGTCATGGCAAGAGGAGGAATTAAACGCATGTTACTAAAAGAGTTACGAGTGTCGGATGGAGAGGAAGGCCATAGAAAAGGATGGATTGCGTGAGAATTCATAATATTATGAAAGAAACGGGAGTTAGTGATACCGTGACGGGAGATAGGACAGAATGGAAGAAAAAACGTATTCCGCCGACCTCAAATAACAACAGGGGCAAAAAGATGATAATAACGATTGCTATTTTTGATCTAGTAAAGAAGCAAAAACATAACGCACGTAATTCATTTTAGGATTGGACTGATTTTGGAAGTTATAGGTTTTGTTTTGTGGGGAGTTGTAGGATCCGGGATCTTGGGAAAGTTTACGGGGCGAAAGTTAAGCCACAAAGGCCCGTAAGATATTTTGATAAACGAGGTATCAACCAACAACAGGTCTGACGTGTTATATGTGCCGTGCAAGCTCTCCAATAGAAAATAACTGGGTGGTGCAAGACTTGCATTTTTTCTGATATGTATACTTGAAGACTAAAGGATAAATTCTACGCTACCTATTACACAGTACAGTTATTTATTTCATTCATATCATCTTAACCTTTTGAATGTCTTATGTTACACAGTTCGATATAAGCAATTGTCTTTCTATTGTGTCTCTAATTACGGCATTCAAAGAGTTAGGTCAAGCCTGGCGCCTGAATTTGTTTTTTTTTCTATGATTTTACTTCTTTCTTTGAATTGGATACCTACTTTCACATCTTAATAACTTAGAAAGTATTGATTTATTTGGTAAACTTTTTCTGATAGTTTGTAGCTTTCTTCTATTTTTAGGACTTGGAGAATATTTTATGCTTTTAATGATTTTTGGTATGTTAAAGTTGCCTTAGTTCGGAATATTTCTAGAATTTCTGTATTGCTGTTACTTACTTACTGTTCTTACTTACTGTTCTCCAGAGTATAATGCCGTATGACCAGACTATCATTGAATTTAACGATACAAACGCTTTTGTGGCTATTTGGGTGGTTATTATAATAGAGAGCTCCTTTATGACTATAGGACTACTAGCATATTGCTATCTGTCTGACCACTGTTACAATATACGACTACAAAATAGACGGTGTTACTTGCACCCTCAATAAATTGACCTTGAGACATTCGCAACTCTAAATATTCGTTTTTAATTATTTATTACTCAGGATAGTTGCGTTCCATCGTCGGCCGCATCGTCGCTTTCCATCAGGTGAGATAGCGGTCAAGCGCGAACCTATCAACAATAAAAAAAAATTGTCACCAAAACAAAAAAGAGGAGTCGTAAGGTTGTTTTTCTCTCGTGCGCTCGGGCGTTTCCTTGGCTAGCATTACTGTTTTACAGAAAGAAGTTACCGCCTACCACTCCTCCTCGCTCTGAACCATGGTCTTAAACCAGGGCCCGGCGCGAGTGGTCCCCGCCGCCGATCGCCTCTATGAGAACACGGCGATACTCCGCCCAATCGGGGCACACCTCCACAGTATGCTCCACCGTGTTCTCCATGTGTATGTGATGGTTGTAGTTTTTTGGAAGCGGTAAATGTGTGAAAGCAATAATAAACGTTTAACGATTCGTGAACGTTTGTGAGCCAATACATCGCATTTGGTTTCTTTTGATGTCTTCAAATATTTAAAGTTGTAAAAATATATTTTGGTCAGAGATGAAAGATAGTATGGTGGTGAGTGAATGCAAAACTGAATTTATGTGTAATATCTGTAGCATAAACTCAAATTACTGCATCCCATGTGCTGTTTCCGTGGCAGCTGCGCAAATTAAGTATTTTGAGCTGATTACGAGTATTCTGCAAATAATTTTAAAATTTTCTGTAGAATAAAATATGTTCTATTTACGTTTCGTTTAGCAAAGTTTTATACATAGTTTTACGAGTGTTTTACAAATAACTTTGTACTTTTTTTAGTGTTTCTCATTTTGTCTGCGGTTTGTTGAGGTAACATTTATTTTAAGAGAAATTACAGTACCAGCCATGGATAATCTTTTATTTTATAAAAAAAAAAATATACTCACCCGAAAAACCTGAATAAATAATCGTCCTTTTAAAATTTTTTTTCA
The DNA here is from genome assembly GCA_929112965.1 of Mythimna albipuncta. Classification (NCBI taxonomy): domain Eukaryota; kingdom Metazoa; phylum Arthropoda; class Insecta; order Lepidoptera; family Noctuidae; genus Mythimna; species Mythimna albipuncta. Next base: position 15,094,871 of record OV815979.1, on the reverse strand, counting down.
TAAACAAAATTTTGGATATATATATTTAATTTGGTGTACATACCCGACTGATCCAAAAAAAGTTGGAGTGTAATGTATTTTTTAATTTTTCTAATTATTTTTTTAAAGTCATAAACAAAAAGTAATAAATTTGTCTTTTCCAAACTATGTACTAACCAAAAGTAATAAATTTCAGTCTTTTCATAACTAAAATCCAATATTCCAAAATCAAAATCTGTTGTATATTAAACAAGATTCTTTGTTCCAGTTGTTGTAGTGTGCGCGAACCCTAACACAGTGAGGGAAATAATGCTGGCAGCCGACGATCTCAACATGGTGTCATCCGGAGAATACGTGTTCTTTAATATCGAGCTGTTTTCCAAGTAAGTATTACATCACTTTTGCTGGATATTGGAAAAAGTCAGTGATTAAAAAGATCCGTGCCGTTCAAGCTAAAATTTCTACGTATTTTTTTTAAATTAAAAATTTACCTAATATTTTTTTCATCAGCTCAGAATGCTGGTACATATTTGCAATAAGGTGATAAAAATAGTATTAAAGTAATTCACATGTATCACACAATACCGTCTAGTCCCAAGCTAAGCAGAGCTTGTGTTATGAGTACTAGACAATTGATAACATCTAAATACATACATATTATAAATAGATTACACCCAGACACAGAACAAATGATCGTGCTCATCACACAAACATTTGTCCTGAGTGGGAAGAATCGAAACCACGACCTGCAGCTTAGCAATCAAGGCCACTAACCACTAGACCAACATGCCAGTCAAAGTACGAGTATCTTTGTACAAATGTACATTTTAAAAATGGAATATTGTAGAAAGATACTTAAATATGCATGCATTGCATTAATATGCAGTGGCATGCAAACATTGATGCAAGTTCATCATCAAATATAAACATTGATACATAATAAAAAACTATCAGCTTGAAAATCCAATACGGAGTAGTGTCATTTGAAATCTATATATATATAAAAATAAATCCCTATTTCCTTGGTCACGCTATCACGCGTGAATGGCTGGACCAATTTCGCTAATTCTTTTTTTTGTGTTCGTTATTGTGAGGAGTTCTTATGGGGAAAAAAATAGGGATGTGTATGGTAGAGTAGGGTAGTGTAGGGCAGTGTAGGGTAGTATAGGGTAGTGTAGGATAGAGTAAGGTAGAGTAGGGTAGGGTAGAGTAGAGTAGGGTAGAGTAACGTAGGGTATAGTAGGGTGGAGCAGGGAAGAGAGGGAACAAAGCCGCGCGGGCAAAAGCTAGTTAACAAAAAAATACCCAGCCCATTTTGGAAAACATGTTTTTCTGTTAAAAGTATGGCACCTTACCTTCTATATATTTTCTTAAAACAAAGTTCAAGCACTCAACACAAGGGCCTGTGGACAAACTTGGCTATTGATCACGTACTCAACACAGTACATCACGATTTTATCTAGTACTTCAACTTGTGCCTCTAACTTTAGTGAGCTTTGAGAGCAAACTAACAAACAACAAGATTTACCCACCACAGACTGATTTACTGCTCTGAATCGGAAATGTACAATCTTTTATGTGACACTTTAGTCCTGGGAAGTTATTTTGAAAGAGTCTCCGCTTCCCTGGTTGATACAAGGCAACTGAAAGAACAAAGATGAATTTAAACCTTTCAAAATCTGACTCCAAGATACCACAGTGTCTCAAGACGAAAGTCTATGATCAGTGCGTGTTGCCAGTGATGACAATTATGGCTCCGAAACGTGATCATCGCTCACTATGGGCCAAATCAGAAGGCTTAAATTCACTCAAAGGGCAATGGAAAGGACTATGCTCGGAGTTTCCTTGCGTGATCGAATCAAAAAATGAAGATATCCGCAGGAGAACCAAAGTTGCCGATATAGCACAAAGATTCGCCAAACTTAAGTGGCAATAGGCAGGGCAAATTGCTCGCAGAACAGATGGCCATTGGGGCCGAAAGGTTCTGGAGTGGCGATCGCGTACCGAAAGGTGGGAATATGATGGATGCGGGACGCGCAGGATCGTTAATTGTGGTGACATTTGGGGGACGCCTATGTCCAACAGTGGACATCTATCGGCTGGTATGATGATGATGAAATCTGATGCATTTTTTTGCTTTACCCAGTGGTAAGAAGTTGAAGTTTTCCCACCTTAAAAAAACCCTGTCAATTTTTAGTCGCAGAAACTAATTTACAATTACTTTTTTCCTTTTGTCTGATAAATAGCTGTCTACGAAAATACCGTCATTGTAGTCATAAATTTAAGTTTATCATAAAATATGTTCGCTATTTTTTTGATGTACAATAAAGTTTATTCTATTCTACAATATTCCTTTAGGCAAATAAAATACATTAGTTTTAATATTTTTATCGAATAAGCAAAAAAATTTACATAAATTGTTCTCTAAAATCACAAAGTTTGAATAATGTTAGATTTAAAATATAGCAGAAAATACAAAACCCAAAAAAGGAATGGTTTGTTTCTAAAAATAATAAAGAAGACTTAAATGTAAAATTTATTTCAACGTTTATCTTAGTCAATCCAAAGTTATTCCAGTTTATAAGGTGAGTCTACGCTAGAGGAGCCGAACACGAGTGGAGCACGAGCGAAGCACGAGCCGAGCACAAAATCGTGTAGTGTAGACCAACTTACTAGCCTCGAACGAGCGCGCTTACAGCATTTGATTCGTGCTCGATTGTGCTCTGCCTATTGTCGGTTTTTTGGCGAACACAAAGGGTTTCGCATTAGCAGTGTGATAGTTGGAGGCTCGTTGTATGTACACTTAACACGCGAGTAGAGCGGCTCGACTTGTGCTCAGCTCTTGCTCGGCTACTCTAGCGTAGACCCACCTTTATAAAACTGTGACTATAGGTATGATAGGTAGGTATACCGATAAAAAATATAGACGTTGTATTATTCAAATAGGCCAAAGGAAATCCTTATCCGGTTTTCAATTCGACTGGCCTGTTGGTCTAGTGGTTAGTGGCCCTGACTGCTATGCCGGAGATCGTGGGTTCGATTCCCACCCAGGACAAATGTTAGTGTGAGTGCACGATCATTTGTTCTGTGTCTGGGTGTATTTTTCTATAATGTGTATGAATTTAGAAATATGTGAGTATGTTTATCAGTTGTCTAGTACTCATCATAACACAAGCTTTGCTTAGCTTGAGACTAGACGGCGTTGTTTAATAGTTGTGGAATATTTTTATTATTCCATTTATTTAATTTATATACATATTTATTGTATGTTTAAATATTTCTTAAAAATATGATTAATATTTGTATTTATTATTTCAAACTCTGGAATTCTATTTTTATTACCTGTACTGTTTTTCAAACAGCCTCGCTTCAGCATCATCAAAGGAACCCTGGAAGGTGGAAGGAGATACGGACGAGCGAAATGAAAAGGCAAAAAGAGCATACAGCGCTGTGCTGACAGTCACCAGCCCGGCTCCTGAGAAGAAGGAGTACCTTGAATTTTCTGATCAGGTAAGGTTTACAAAAAATGTCAGCATGTAGGTAGGTTCATACGCAACGGTCATGTTACCGTCACGTCATCGCTTCGTTGTCATAAAGTCGACGTAATGTCATCGTCACGATATCGTCCCATTATCGGGCAGGGCAGATGGCCGTTGGGGCCGAAATGTTCTGGAGTGGTAACCACGTACTGGAAGACGCAGCGTTAGAAGGCCTCCCACAAGGTGGACCGATGGCCTAGTGAGAGTCGCGGGTACCCTATCGATGCGAGACGCAAGGGCCGTTCATTGTGGTGACACTTGGTCTATGTCCAACAGTGGACGTCTTTCGATTGAAATGATGATGATGATTAATTAAAAAGTATCTATGCCTTCCAGTTTAACTTCTAAATAGACTTCATTAACAGGTAGTAAATTGTCTTGAAACTTATTTGTTGACGTGATGTCCTTCATTCATATAAATTACTTTAATACTCAAACCCAAGCGAACGCCGGTGTTTGCGCGTGATTTCGCGTCATTCGGTTAAACCCAAAGCGATGCCGGCGTGCACGTATGATTTTGCGCTATTCGGTTAAACCCCAAGTGAACACCGGAATTCGCGCGCGATTTCGCGCCATTAGGTTAAACACAAAATGAGCGCCGGCGTTCGCGCGTGATATCGCGCTATTTGGTTCAACACCAAGCGAACGCCGGCGTCCGCAGAGAGAGAGAATATTGAGCGTTTTATTTATAGGATAATTATCCAAGAACGTAAATAAGTAGTCTGTAAATATCGATAAAACCTTTCCGTTATTCCTTAGATAAAACATTATTTTTAGTTTATACGAATCCTGAATGTAATTCGTACAGAATATTATAAGTAACTGAATGGATTCCAATAGTTTTTATTATGTTATATTTTTTCCAAAAAATATTTGAAAAGTTCACTTGTTGGATACCACCGGACACTAAGTACAACACAGGTCACAGCAGATCATAGCGGGTATTAGGTGCCAGCAAACAGCTGGATGCAAGTGCAAAACAACCTCTTTTTACCTGGATGGCCCGGTGACTATGTATTTTTGCTGACATAACAAGCTTATAATTTTGTGATTTTTCATGATACAGTCATGAAATTTTGTACATAGATTTTTTACATAAAATACTAGACACGTGTTTCGGGTTTCAAATATACTAAAACTAAAATGGTATACCTTAATACTCATCATCATCATCAGCCTTTTTAGGGTTCCGTAGCCAAATGGCAAAAAACGGAACCCTTATAGATTCGTCATGTCTGTCTGTCTGTCTGTCTGTCTGTCTGTCCGTATGTCACAGCCACTTTTTTCCGAAATTATAAGAGCTATACTGTTGAAACTTTGTAAGTAGATGTATTCTGTGAACCGCATTAAGATTTTCACACAAAAATAGAAAAAAAAGCAATAAATTTTGGGGGTCCCCATACATAGAACTGAAACTCAAAAATTTTTTTTTCATCAAACCCTTGCGTGTGGGGTATCTATGGATAGCTCTTCAAAAATGATACCGAGGTTTCTAATATCATTTTTTTCTAAACTGAATAGTTTGCGCGAGAGACACTTCCAAAGTGGTAAAATGTGTGTGTGGCCCCCTCTCTAACTTCTAAGATAAGAGAATGATAAAACTAAAAAAAATATATGATGTACATTACTATAAAAACTACCAACGAAAATTGGTTTGAACGAAATCTAGTAAGTAGTTTTTTTTTAATGCGTCATAAATCGAAAAAAATACACTATTATTAAAATATCGATCAAAGTTACAACACATTACAAGAGCTTTTATATTATGTTACTTGCTGCTACGGAACCCTTCATGGGCGAGTCCAACTCGCACTTGGCCGGTTTTTTTAATCTTTCCACTTTTGGGACTCAGGCCCCCTCTCTTGGAGAGGGAATGGGCCGTAATCCACCACGCGGGCCCAGAACGGGTTGGTGAATGTCACATGTCTTCGAATTTTGGTTCTAGAACATGCCGTTTTCTTACGAGGTTTCCCTTCACCGTTTTGAGAGCAGTGGTGATGAAATAAATTACACAAAGTAATGCGCCTGGCTGGGTTCAAACCCACGACCTACAAACTCGTTACTCGGGTCCCATTACCACTCGGCTACTACTGCTCTACCTTAATACTTCTAGTTTGAAAAGTTAACCACTGTTTATGACTTCTACAGGTGAAAATCCTGGCTGCGACGAAATATAACTACACGTTTGGCAAAGGCGAGGTGGTGTCTACATTCGTAGCAGCGTTCTATGATGCCGTGCTTCTTTACGCTCTCGCTCTCAATGACACACTACGCGACGCTGAAAACCCCAGGGGGCCTTTGGACGGTGCTGCGGTCATCAGAAAAATGTGGAACAGGACGTTTCAAGGTTTGTACTGATGTCACTATATACATTATGGAACGAAGTCCCCCGCTGTGTCAGTTTGTTTGCTGTATACTCAAAAACTACTGAATGACTTTCACTAATTTACAGAATGATTCATGGGGATGGTTTAGCTGTATATTATTTTTTTGATCTTTGGTTGAAATATACAGTACAATTCACGAATGATGGCGGCCGTGAAGTTTGCGCAGAAGGCTGCGCAGTCACGTGTTTTAGGAACCGAATGACGACGTGCGTGTGCGAGAAGAGTGTAGTATGCGCGAACGTTCGCAAAGGCTAATTTTACGGCCGCCATGATTCGTGAATTGTACTGTAACTAAAATTTCTTTGCGACCCTACGACAGAAAATTATGAATTCCCCTTCCCTTTTTTAGGTACGCTAAAAGTTTTTTTTTTTTAAATAAGCCTCACTTTTGTACTATTCTTCAATTTTCTTCGTCTGTTCTTTTATTATTATTTTTTTTTTTTTAATTGATATTATCCAGTGCTTGACTGCGATCCCACCTGATGGGAAGTAGCGATGCAATCTTTGATAGTGAGGCGCACTAGTTTATTAAAAAATATACACGTATATATATGTGTACATAAATTGATAAATAAATAAATAATATTCTCCAATTTCTGAATATGTACAAAGCCGGAACAGGTCGCAAGTTTAATAATAAAGAAAACATGTTCACACAAGAGCAAAGTAGAACACAGTTACCAGTATTCTAGTAGTTGCCTCTCTGCGTTGCTTTGCGTAACACCTACATTACAGTCAGTATAGATACCGGCACGGATCTTGAGCGCTGGAAGTTCAAGTGGCGCAGAAGTCAAATATTCGATCTCTTTAGTGTTACTAAGTGATACGCGGGGCGGGGAATGTCAGTGATTGGCTCGCCGCGCCAACCTTTTTTTTTTCGATGGGAAAAATCATCTTATGACAACCCCCGCTCTTGGGCGGAGCGGGAGATAGTGTCAGACTCTTACTGACTAAAAAACCCATCCCGTTCCTTCAAGCCTTCTTACCGGGGCTCGAGCGCCCTTTCGGATAACCCTAGCCCCAGTAGGCTTCGACCCGGCTGGGCCCCTGCTGTTGCTGACAACTCCTTGAGGCGCGCGGGAACAGCGCGCGCCGTCGACGACTTGGGCTTGGTCCGGACAGTTAACGGACGGCCGGACAGCGAGCTACCCATTGCTCACTGTCCGCAAGCCCGCGCCTACCGCGCCATCGTGTCACTCGTGGTTTGTTCCCTGCGCTTTATGCATGCATCTAACAACGACGACGATTGGCTCGCCAATGTATGGAATGCGCAAAGCGATCCCCACTCTGACGCCGAGCGCTCAAGATTCGTGCCGGTACCTGTAAAAGCCTAACACTCCCTCTGGCTAGTCCCAGAGTAGCATGAGTCATTTGATAATATCCCACTAAAAAAGAGACTGTCCTAGTTTCGAAGACCATAATAAGTGTACATGTAAAACTGTTATATACAAAAAGAGAGCTATAGAAAATTACAACCGTAACTCAAAACATAAAATCAAAAATATTTTATGTCACATAGGCCTACATGGACTTATTGAACGTCAGGAGCTAGCGTACGGTTTCAATAGATCTTTTCTCATGGAGAATAATCGTCAAGAAACACCATGGTTACTCTTAAAAAAAAATATTGATTCTATATAAATTTTCATTATAACAATATTAATGGATATGAGAGGACAATGTAGACTGACCAACTTTGTATCCAAATGCACAATAAAATTACAAATTAAACATTACAAAAAGAAACTATACAAAAATAAACGAATCAATAAACTAGCTGTGACTGCGACTTCGTTTGCGTGAACTACAGGAATATGAATTTATTTTTTTCTAAAATAAAAGTAGCCTATGTTACTCCTTAATACATCAGCTACCTGCCGATAAAAGTCCCGTCAAAATCGGTCCAGCCATTTCAGAGATTAGCCCAGACAAACAGACAGACAGATAGACAAAAATTAAAAAAAATGTTATTTTTGTTTATGTACCGTATATATTCATATGCATGTAGTAAAAAGTGGTTATTTCAGTATTACAAACAGATACTCCAATTTTATTTATATGTATAGATGAGAAAAAAAAAGAAAAGAAAGAAAATATGTTTATTCCGCCTTTAAATAGACGCACAAATAACAAAATACAAAAATATATTTAAAAAAAAAAAAGTACAAAATATAAAAGCCAGTCCCTTGTTAGGCCATGAGCTGATGTATATACAGATATTTCAGTACGTAAGTAAATACGGTAACATATAAGTAAAAAGCCTATTACACGACTCGATATTCAGACAGTTGTAGTCGATAGCTTGTCGTGTCGCGTAGTTTAGTAAGAGCCAGGCTGTATTTCTCGGAAGGAAAAACGAGTCTGAATATCGTGTGCTGAATAACGCGTAGTATAATTGGCCCTTTAGCACGCTAACGATTATCGTCATACTGTAGCAAAGTTTTGTGGAGTAACTTCTAACTACCGTTACAAAGTTGAGCAATGAATGGAATGACAATTTGTAAGAAGGCAAAACTTAACTATGTAACAGACTTTTCTTTCTTGAAAACTTTTATGTCACCAGGTATATTTACCTGAATTTGTACGAGACCGTATATATTTATTTTCTTAAAGGTAGAAATACTGTTTCCTCTGTTCTTTTCCCCCTCGTTTTGTTTAACTTTGTCTTACCTAAGTTTCTTTGACCATAAAGAAACTTAGGTAAGACAAAATCTTCATTATAAATGCTTGGTGATAAATTAATTCTTATTTAACTCACAAATACAATTTCTTATTCAAATTTTATATTTCATTCTTACTCGTAGAAGACAAGACAAATTATTCATTTATTTCCTTATTGCTGGAATTAGAGTTCACTTTGTTCCATCCTACCAAGATTTGTTTGACTTTGTGAAGTCTTAATTTTAAGTCATCATTGATGAAAGAATTATGATAAAATGTAAAATTATAAATAGGTTACTATAAATGTGTTATTATAAATGGGATATTATAAATATAATATTTATAAATGTGATATATTTAATGTTATTGGATGATTATTCTTTAGTCACGTCTAAAAAACTTATTTGGAATTATATGAAAATGGTGTATGGGTAGATCGTGTCTTGAATCTAGGATTAATACTATGTCCTGTGAAATATATTTTGAATTTTTGGCAGACACAGCTATTTGAAATACACTAGTTCTAAATAAATACAAAGTCAAAGTCAAATATTTATTTGTTACACATAGGTTTATATGATAGTACAACATGGTGTTAGTTAAAAAATAACGTTTCACTAAGGGTGAGTTGCACCATTTAACTATAACGATAACAAACAAAACCATAACCAGCCGTGAAACGGCCACCTATTGGTCAATTCGACGATCTGACAACTGTTAACGGCTTTGTTATGGTTATAGTTAAATGGTGCAACTCACCCTATGTGTTGCCTTACTGGGCATAAAAATATTGTTTCACATGGTACATAAAACATTAGATACATTCTTATGATATATGTTCTATGACTAATTAAAATTAAATCTTTAACTAGAAATTAGAACACATCATAATAAAACAAAATGAAATTTTAAAAATAATCTCTTAATACAATGTTTAGTAATTGAAATAGGCTGCTACTGAAGAAATCGGAGAATGTGGAGTTAGGATTAGTTTGTCACTTATTTTCTAGATATTCATTATTCTATAATATGCTTTTTGTATTAGGAATTTAAGGAGTGCTTTTAAAAAAAATATTAATCTGACCTTTATTACTCTCTCAGGTATAACTGGAGAAGTCATCATCGACTCCAATGGCGACCGTGTGGCCTCCTACTCTCTCCTGGACATGAACCCGAAGACCAGCAAGTTCCAGGTCAGTACTGTTTTGTAATGATTTGTCTGGTCGAAAGTTTTTTTATGGACGTACTTAATAATTACATATTTTTCGTATGTTTACTTAGGTGGGTAAAAAGTACTTGTTTGAGTTGTTTATAGCTTATATTATGGCATCGTACGGACTGATTTTGTTTTGATTACTTGTTTTGGAAGAACGTTGCCCCACACTATAAATGAAGCTATGTAAAGTTTTTTCTATTATATTATACATGTATCGTAAGTGCTTTTACAAACATCAAAACTCACATTTGTGAGACAGTATATCTGTGACACCCAATCCCGACACAACTATCGGTAGGCCGTATAAATATTTGTTCCACGCGAGAATCAAACCCACGTTACGTAGAGCTGCAGCTAATTGCTCAAACAGATGGGTTGCTAAGTACGTAAAGCCTGGCAAGCCACCTGGTAAATGGTGAAGTGAAAAACTGCATGGATAATGGCTCGTAACTGGCCATATTGATGTTTAGTAGGAAACACGCGTTGCACTCATTTTCATTGACAATTTAGAAACACAGATATTTCGTGAATATTATCTAGGTTTTTGTTGAAATCAAATCATAAAGATCTCTTCTTGGATTAGCCATAAACAAATGACTAATTTTAGATCTACTAATGTATTTTGCGTGAACTTTGGTCCTTTATAATGCACTCATAAATTTAAAAAAATAAAAGAAGTGTAACTAAAGACATATTTAATCAAGATTCTAAATGATGAAACTTTATTTAAAAAATCATAAACACGTATTTTTCCTGGAACTACTTTTCTGAAATATTCGAGTGAATGACGGAATTACTGAATATCAGCAAAGCGATTAGCGAGTGCTAATCTACCTAGGAATCTTATGATGCGGCTAAATTTTTATCTACAAAAGCAACATCCAAGAAAATATAATCAGAAAAGATAACATCTTTCGTTTAGCAGAAAATCTTCTGGTTAACCTCTTGGTTCCTTAGGGAAATCATATTGTGCAGTGCGTATATTGCAACATTTCTGTGTTTGCGGTAATTTCTGATATTTTCTGAGAAGTAAAACTTTAATTTAGATCAGTTTATGACCGCCTATTAATATTATATCCTATTATTTATTTTTTATGATTTCAATAAAGAGTACCTATATCTGTCTACCAGTGTTTTTAATAACCATCTTTTTTACATTTGGGGAAATTATCCTTTCTCGGTGGCTGTTGAGAGGTCAGGATGTCCACTCCATCACAGTTAGCTTAGAGATGTGCCTTGGGTTGATAATAATTTTCAAACCTTATATGTATTTAAATTTTGCTGAACTTATCATTTCATAGGGGTTTTATTGACTTTGCATTTAAATGGCGTTTGCTCGCCCGTCTAGACTTAATACGATTCTTAATGCAACGTGGCAGAATTTATATAAATTATTACAGTTATTATTATCGGATTCAAGAACCCCTTTCAGACAGAGAAACCGTTTATTACATTTAATTGATATTACTACGATTTTCAGGTTTGTTTAGATTGTCTGTCTATTCTTGAACAGTTGTACCACGTCTGTCTCATTATTAAAAAAAAATTAATAATATCCTTTTTTTAGACAGTTCGACATAACTGTTCCATTTTTACCATGTTGTAAACTTTATATATTATTATTTGACAGACCTGTTGGTCCAGTGGTTAGTGGCTCCGACTGCTATGCCGGAGTATTGTCTAGTACTCATAACACAAGTTCTGCTTAGCTTGGGACTAGACGACGTTGTGTGATAGTTGTGAGATATAAAGAAAAAAAAAATTTAGCTGCCGCTAGCGTCTTCGCCCTTGTGAAAGTTAAAAATATGATAAGTATCTTATTTGCTATTCGAGGATATGGTCTACGTGACAAATTCCATTTAAATTCGTTCAGGCATTAAAGCTTGAAGAAGTTACAAACATACACACATACTCACCATCTATTACCTTTATAATATTAGTGTGATGCAACTTCTCTCGTAAGGTTGGCACAAAGCATTTATCAACAGATTTTTTTTTTAGACTAATCTATTTGCCTAGCCTTTTTCCGACTATGTTAAGGTTAGCTTTAAAGTTAACCAAGGCAGTCTTGTTAGGGTGTGTATAGTGTTGCACAAATACTGGGTTGAGGAGTTCAAATAGGCAGTCGCTCCATATGACATACTGGTACATCTGAGTAAACTAGAAGGCACACTAGAACACCATACTTTTTATCTTCGGAGTAGCCCTTGGGACATTTTTTACTTTCACGGAGGTTAAAAACTTCCTTAATTTAAGAAATTCTTTTGAACAAATTACTTCAAAAAACAACAATCGAAAGAAAATCCCGGAACCTTTCAATTGCCGAAGCCCAACTCTAAATCAAGTTGTGCTAAAAATACCTTTTCATTTACAAAGAACTTTTAAAGATATTTAAGTACAATATAAAATACATAAACGAACCTGAAGGGTCGACCCTTTCGTGGGTCGTTTCGTAAAATCAGCAGTGTAACAGGTTTAAATTTAACAGTTTTGTTAGAGCTATTGAAACCTCGTGTAGTTACAAAAAGGGTTTTAGTTTATGTAAACTTAAGCTGGGTTTCTGTTGTGGTTAGACGGAAAAGACAAGACCTTTGAGCCAACCGATTTCAAAATTCGCTAGGTGGGTATTGAAATAACACAGTCGAGGTGAAACCATAATATAATATTCCACAACTATCACACAACGCGGTCTAGTCCCAAGCTAAGCAGAGCTCAACGACTTCATAAAATTTGCTAGGTAAGAGTTGTCACACCATCTTCTTCTAGGCTTAACTTAAGGGAATGCAACTCGATATGTATTTTCACTATTTTTTACCCAATCGCTCTTACGCGATTATGACGTTATGACATATTTTTCATTAGGAATTTTGGAAATTCAGTATCTTGGGGATATTATCTAGGCTTGTATTGAAATCAATTTATAAATTCGTGTTAAACTAATTGAGTAAAGACTTTTGAAAATCTGACATTTTGCATAAACTTTAACTTTTCATAATTTACTCAAAAAGTCAAAAAAGTATCACTATAGAAGCCTTGCAAATTTTATCAAAATTTTTAATGACGACAATATTTTTCAAAAACTTTTAAGGGTTTAAAAATAACACGTATTTCCTGGAACAAGTTTTGTAAAATATTCGAGTAAATCACGGAATTACTGAATGCTAACAGATTTTTTAGGTATTATCACTCTTTTTTCGCGTTGTCTTTTCGTCAAACTACACGTTGGATTGCGATAAATGAAGTAACAAGCATTTAAACCATGCTCGATGTTTACGTTAGGCGAGTGGAAAAGCAGCCTTTTACCACTGATGTGATTTAGGCCATCCACCACGCGGGTCTAGTGTGTGGTGAATCGATTTGATCTTGGACGTGCCGGGTTTCCTTGGGATGATTTCCTTCACCGATTAGCGCCTGGTTGGGTTTGAACTTGCGACCTACAATTCGAAAATCGGGGCCACCACTGCCTTTCTTGGCTACCCACTTTTTGCCATAAAAATCTCATTAAGATCATCCTTCCAAAGTGGCTGAATACCGGTGTAAGGTAAATCAAATTCCCTATAACGACACTGTCAACGTAATCTAGTTCTATTATATTGCCTCCATTGTAACATTACTCGTAGCACGCACGCACCCTGATCATCCTGCCATCCCCTTGTCAGCAGTATCTTTCAAAGGAAACTGAGGAAATACTGGTTCTTTTGTTTTGTAACTTGCTAGTTTTTCCCCGTAGCCTATCTTGGAAGTGTTCATAAAACGTAAACATACTGAACGGGCTATCATCATTTCAGCCGAAAGACGTCCACTGTTGGACATAGGCCTCCCCCAAGTGACGTTATAATGACCGGTCTTGTGCGTCTCGCAGCCATCGGATTCCCACGACCCTCACCAGGTCAACGCTGCGTCTTCCGGACGTGGTCGCCACTGCAGAACTTTTCGTCCCCATGGACCATCTGTTCTGCGAGCAATGTAGCAATGTGCCCTGCCCACTGCCAGTTAAGTTTTGCGATTCTTTGGACTAGGTTCTCCTGCGGATATCTTCTTACGATTACGCAAGGAAACTCCAAGCTTAGCCCTTTCCATTGCATTTTGAATGATTTTAAGCTGGAACTTGAAGAAGACCATATCCTGGAATAGTTCATAGTCATCTTTTTTATTCCGGGAGTGTGTTCCTTTTGGATAATTTTCTACTCTCACGAAGGCAGAGCAGCTAAATATTTTATAGGCGAAAATTTGAGAGTGTGTATTTTTGTAACTCTTACACGCTTAAACTACCCAAGGGATTTGGATGAAATTTGGCACACGGTGAGTATATGCTGGCCGTTCTATGTGCTATGACAAGATCTACCCGTATGTTAAGCCGTTCGAGCGTAAAGAACTAACAAACATGCACACACATAGACTATCTCCTTTGTAATATTAGTTAAAGCATTTTTCATTCGTGTATCCTCGTAGGGGCCCAGCAGGGTCAAAGTCTACTGAGGCCATGAGTTTGCTTCTGAAAGGAAAACCCGGCTCTGGAATAAAAGGCAACGAAGGAACTGGGAGTGGGTTCTACTCAGTAAAAGTCTGACCCAAAGCCAGGAGATGTCATTGGATGATTTCCCAGCTAAAAAAAAACTTCTGTATCCTATTTTTGCGCTGGTTTCTAACAAAGCACAATACGTGCCTTTTGGAAGCACCGAAAATACGAAACCACTTTTATGTACAAAATATCCGGAGATAAGATTTACAGGCTCCCGATCGTGACATGGTCTGGTGCGTGTTCCATCCGTCGTGCGACAAAACCGATACTAAGTCCTTGTTTAGTTTACTAAACAATAATATTTATTATGTACATAAAGACTACATATGTTTGTTTCCCTACATAATGTTCGTGGCTATGAATACTTAGGGTGTTTTAATATCGTGCGGTTTTGATCACGCTTGCGGGATTGCCCCGCATGCAGAAAATTTCAAGAGGCAAAAACGCGTCCCGCGTTCGTATTCCACGCTTTAAAATAAATACTTGTATGAAATGGACATTAACGGGGGTTACGCGTGCAGGGTAATCCCGCATGCTTGATGAAATCCGCACAATATTAAAACACCTTTAAACATGTCACAGGTATGCGGAACAGGGTGTAGTCTATACTAAGGAGGATCGTCCGAATGGTGTTGTGTCTGGTCCAGGCAACTGTCCGATAATTTATTTAGGATTGATGTTGGTTCTAATAGAACGAAAAACTAATACTGCGATGCAGGTTTCAATTAAAATATCTTGAGAAAGATGTGTAATAACGTCACAATCACGTAAGAGCGATTATATGAAAAACTGGCTTATGCCCGCGGCTTCGCCCGCGTGCATAGAATATAGCCTATATCACTCAAGAATAAAGCAGCTTTTTATCTATGAAAAATTTCAATGCATGATTTTTTCCCACCATAAAAAAAAAAAAATCTATGAAAAATTTATAGCAGTCGAACCAGTACAACAAACAAAAAAAAACATAAAACCACCTATGTTCTTTGTGTTGCATGAAGATTAAATAAATAAATAAAAACAAACTTTACCTCTTTATAATATTATAAGTGTGGATAATGAAAATGTATTTCGTGTTGGACGCTCTTAACTATAATAGACGGTGAAGGAAAATTGGGACTTTAGTTAAACCGATCGGCATTTCCCTTGTCAACGCAAACTCGGATTTTGTGGTCACTAAGTTGATTACGTTCAAAGCTACCACGTTTGCTTTCAAGGTAAAAGCTCTAGGCTCGAGCGTGGCCATTTCCTCACTAGATGGCGTTGAACTCAACATTTTCAGTTTTTTTTTATTGTTAGGCTCGCGTTTAATTACTGTCTCATCTGATGGTAAGCGATGGTGTGGTCTACGATGGAGCACTTGTTTGATGTGTATGGGAGCTTTAATTAGTATGCCATTTATACCGCGTACATCGAAGGACTGGAACAATTTTCCTGCTGCGGTCTTCCCGTCCGATGATAAATTGGGTGTCTTCAAGGCTAGAGTGAATAGGCTCTTAATAAACTAATGCGCCTCACCATCAACGATTGCATCACTGCTTACCACCAGGTGGGATCGCAGTCAAGCACTAGTTTATATGAGATAAAAAATATGTATTTAATTAAATCGGACAGTCTACTTTATTGAACACTGTCAAATTATTAAATAACTGGTCGAACTCGCGCACTTAGTTTTCCATATAGACTTACCTATGTAATAGTTCAATTCCCGTATAGTTTCGAAGATTATTACAAATCGTATTTTTTTTTTTGTGACGTAACAGCAAATTATCTTTTTTCAGATTTATTCCTATAACTGTAAATTTCAGGATTCTGGGTCAACGTGAATTATCCTATAAATTTTTATCTTGAAAATTATCCTGAAATAAAACAACACATACTCGTACAAACTTTCGCCTTTTAAAAATATTACAGAAATACTGACTGATTGTAGTATGGAGATACTATTTAAACTTAGATGTAAGATAAACTAAAACATTTGTACACCGTTATTGGCAAAACATGGACGCTCATTACACACTATTAATTTAACACTTTGCATGTCTGTTATGTCAGTTTATGTAAACGCATGTTTGACAAATAAATTTTCTTACTTTCTTTCTTTCAAGATTTATTTTTCTACTGAAATTCCTGACTAATTGATGCAATAAATAACACGAAATACCAAGAAATTAAACAAAGCACTCCAAAACGTTGAATTTAATCCGCGCCCAATCCTATATTATTTCATTAGAGCACTAAAGACAGACAGATGTGCTTAATTTTGAAAGTTACGAGCGAAGTCACGAGATTCTGAAGTGAGATGTAAAACAAAATGTACCTACATTTGTGTGGAAACAAAATAACGTTTGGCTTTAACTTTTCAAAGTAATAATGACGAATAATCTTGTTCTTAGACAAAGTCCCGCCACAACCACTGGTTGATTTATGACTGAAACCGAAATTGAGTACATTCCTGTGTTTGTTTTTATATGATTTATATATACAAGGTGTAAGGGACAGCCCTCCACAAACTTTAAGGGCCTGTTCAGTAGACAAAACTGAACTACCTTCCACAATTTTTTTTTTCAGGAAAGGAAAAAAATAATCGGCCTCGCCATACAAATTGTCCAATCAAGTTTATCTTTTTGTATAGTGAGGCAGATTATTTTTTCGTTTCCTGAAAAAAAATGAAACCACTGGCAGAAGTCTAATATACAAAAATCTCGTGTCACAGTGTTTGTTATAGAAATTTCACTCTTTCTCTCCTCGTCATTAAAGCGGGAAGAATTTTTTTCAGCTATTATGATTTGAGACATACCCACTTTATTATTTCGCTGTTTGAGTATGTACTCACACTGATGACTTCATGTGAATAACTCTACTAGTCTAAGATCCGATTAAGAACGACCTTCACCGGTCTGTTTAATGGATGAAACGTATTTTATGAGAAGTTTTCATTGGCGTCAAAACACTTTTCAAAACTCAGTTAATGCCAGATTTTTTGCAGATAACCCTATATCATCGTATTCGTAATGAAACAGGGTTTATTTTGATATACAATTTATTTATTAGATAAGTGGGTTAAGATAACTATTATTGACATACCTGGCCCCCTAGCCAAGTTACAACCGTTTCGCTTGCGTCGAACGCTTTGAGTTGGCCACGTCGCCGAATCTTTTGTTCTGACCACGTGACTGAGCGTTGAGACGACGTCATTTTCGTACATTTGAAGCTTTCTATTAGCGTTAACTATTTCAGATTAGCAACTTGGCTAGGGGTACTGTTTATACTTGGCAACCCATAGTTGTGCCAGGAAACAAAAAGGCAACCCATTTTTTTAGGTTCTGTAGGATTCTTACTTTCGTTTAGTATTAAATTTATTCGTTAAACCAACCGGTGCATTTAAAAAAAAAGACAATTTTTAATTATTAATAGTTTGGCCAGGAATATCTTAGGCAACCCACCCGCGTTATATTATTTAATATACTAGATTCGTCATAAATTACGTTTCATCCATTAAACAGACCGGTGAAGGTCGTTCTTAATCGTATCCTCTGTATACTTAATTCCGACCTCTATTTATGACAGATTTGCAAAATAAATATCATTTATCAATTAACTTAATTAGGAAGGTTATATAAATCACGCTTGAATCCAATTTGCGTGACATACGAGTAATGGAATTGTTTGAATGGTATAATTTATTAAGTATTTATTGTATCAAAGCATTATCAGAAAATAAATTGAATTATGTTTGATGGAACATGCATTAATTAACCCGCTTGATCAGACAAATTAATTGAATAATTTGTTGAATACATGAATATAAAACAGTAAGGGAGGTGTGCTTAATTACATAAGTTCATAACAGTGTATTATTTCATATAAACTTACACGAGCACTTATGAAACGTCCGAAGCCAGTAAATAGTTAAAATTTACCACGGAAAATAATTCACGGTTACTCTTTAAAATAAATCAGGTAGCCTGACAGTTCCCTGTCACATAATAACTGGATCCATTTGCCTCCAGTTTGAGTGGAAGCCGATTCCAGTATAATTAGAAAGGCTACCCGGACTGATTTAAAAAAAAGCATAACGCTAATCAGTTTTTGTTCAACATTATATTGTAGCGACATCTATGACGCCACTTAGAAACTAAAATTAAAAATCCTACCTCGCGGTATCAAAGTTCTCCGCGAGATTACAACATATCGAACAGTCACAAATTAACTATCGGGCAATTGCCCGGACAAGACATGAGTCCCGTCTAGTTAGACGTTCCTGTCTTTTCAACGGAGGTTTGTAAGATTTTACCCCCTGTTCCACATACCACTACGTAAGTACGTAGTAAGTTTTTTTTTTGTGGTACTCATTTTTTCTAATTTCCTACAGACGGTGTCTATCTACCTTCATCTTTTTTTTTTCAACTGTCCTTTCGCAGGTATGCTGGAAAAGATTTCTTCAGAATTAAGTATCACCTAGTTTGAGAGGCAGGGCTAACAATATCTGTATACAAACTTCAGCAGCGTAGATAGCATTTTGTTAACCAGTGTATACTAATGTATGTATGTTTCTTTGTGACAATAAACTTATTATTATTATTATTATTACCTCTGCACCTGTTTTCCTTGTTTTTATTTTAAATCTGTGACTGTTTAAGTTGTTAAAATAATTTATTGAATATAGCAGACATATGGAGTAGTGTAGCGAAGTCCAATCAGCCTACTTCTAGCTTTTCGTATCCAATACAGACAGTTTTGTTACATTATTCTCTCCTTGTTTTCTCCTACAAATAAACCGCCATTTGCGGTAATTGGTGGTGGCTCGACCTTCATTACTGGGGATAAACACACAGGCTTTGTTTGGGCCAAAGTCTGCGATAGACAGACGCTTGGCAGTAAATTAAAGGGTAACAGAAAATATTAACACCTCACTACTTTACGCTATAAACCCACCTTACGTGCGTTTATAGCTAATGACTTTCTCGCTCTAGGGTGGAGCGAGAAAACGTGTTAGACTTTTACTGACCAAAATCACACACTATGTGCGTCCTAAGATCACGGGTTTTCTTTTCAGAAGTCTACACATAACCCCAGTCGGCTTTTTTTTTTTTTTTTTTTTTTTTCGATGGGAAAAATCATCTTATGACAACCCCCGCTCTTGGGCGGAGCGGGAGATAGTGTCAGACTCTTACTGACTAAAAAACCCATCCCGTTCCTTCAAGCCTTCATACCGGGGCTCGAGCGCCCTTTCGGATAACCCTGGCCCCAGTAGGCTTCGACCCGGCTGGGTCCCTGCTGTTGCTGACAACTCCTTAAGGCGCGCGGGAACAGCGCGCGCCGTCGACGACTTGGGCTTGGTCCGGACAGTTACCGGACGGCCGGACAGCGAGCTACCCATTGCTCACTGTCCGCAAGCCCGCGCCTACGGTGGCTGGAAATCGGGATCGGAATCCCGGCGGCGGCGAGAGCGCCGTTGCCTGATGCGGTCGGCCTCCTCCTTAGCGAGCATTACTGCTTCGCAGAAGTCGGCGACCGCCTGCCACTCCTCCTCGCTCCGGACCATAGCCTCGACCAAGGCCCGGCGCGAGAGGTCTCCGCCGCCGATCACCCCCACGAGGGCACGGCGATGCTCCACCCAAGCAGGGCACACCGCGATTGTGTGCTCCACCGTGTCCTCCGGGTGTTCCGCACAGTGGCGACATCCGGGCGTCACTTCCGCTTTAATTCGGAACAGGAACCTCCCGAACTTGCCATTTCCGGTGAGGACCTGTGTCATGCGGAAGGTAAGGACGCCGTGAGGTCTTTCCAGCCACGCCTCAAAGAGGGGACTTATCGCCATAATTGTGGCGTGCCCAGCACTGGGTTGCGATAGTCGCTGACGCCATTCCACCATGAGATCCCGCCGGAGCTCTGTCCGCCATGCCGCGACCTGTCGCGGCAGAGGACTTTCACCCCGGCGTTGCATCTCCACGCGCATGTCGTGCATGTGTGACCCCAGTCGGCTTCACACCTACTGAGCCTAGGTTTTGCTGACATCTCTTTGAGGTGCATGTAGATATATCACCCGTTGGATGGTGCGTTGTAGGACCATGAGTTTCGCTTTCTGATGTCGACCAATGGCTCCTGTAGGTTTCAGAACTGCAAAGCTCCTATGATTTTGCTGACGTCTCTTTAAGGCGCACGTATCACTACGCGCCGTTGACGACTCAGGCTTTGGTCTGGACGATTGCCGACAGCGGGGCTCTGTGTGGAATGATGCCTCTTGTTCAAACTCAAGGTTTAACAAAGGGCAAAGTAGCATACAATCTTGGGTATTAGGCTCAGCAATCGGATACGTAACGCCACTATGCATCCTAAAACAGCAAATATTAATGTGAGCAACAAGTCTAGTCGCAATTTTTTCGTTATTACATAAATATCTGAGCTTCTGTATGCATATAACCCTGGATTATTCTCTTAGGGCCCCGACCCCGAAGGGCCCGTACTGGAGCCAAAGTCAGCTATTGTTATAAATTCGTCATTCCAACACGATCCCATTGTAATTTTGCTAAAAATCTGCTAATTCATAATGATCGGTCATTGATCGGTCAATGGTCTCGTAAAAGAGTTGCGGTAAAATGTTAATTTCCAGCTTATTAAAAGCAATGACTGCACAATGACGTTCTAATGGTAGGTTCAACGCGGATCAAAGGATCTGTTAAAATTTTTGCAGATTACCGCATACGTAAACACATTCATTTGTAAATGTGTACGAGATTACCATTATATCCTACTTCTTTCAATAGAATGTCAGTGGTTGATCATTGGAAAGTCATTATGACGCCATTATATTATTATTACGTTACCAAACTTACTCAAAATCAACAAATATGAAATTAATGATAGACCATTGTGACACTATTATAACAGCAGACTTGAGGCCCTGGAGGCACGTTTTTATCTTGATAAATTCAAAGATGCATTATGATACTTTAGTATATTTATAAAAAAAAGACACCAATATAAAATATACCAAAATCTTACTACTCTATCTTTACTGATTTTTAAAGAGTTTTCTCTCGAGTTGGCGTTAAATCGAAAATGTCGAACAAAATTCAGTCCTTTGAATTTGAGACATGTTTGAGCTGAAATTATGTTTTTGACAAGTGTTTAAGTTAAAGCGAATAACAAGTTTAGGAGTAACGTTGTATGGGGTTGACGTCCATGACAAGGGATTTTTGTGAAAGAAGTTTAGTTCAATCACTAGCTATGGAGGCTAGTAGGGCTCTTTAGCCCTCTTAATCGAGACCCACACATGCATAGAAAGGGGCCAGTTACTACTTTGCTAGAAGACGAGATAGCTAATCCAAATTGGGAAGCCGGGGCGCACAGCGGACTCTCCGTCCGCGTATCGGCCCATTGTGCTGTTCGAGAAGATGGGCATGCTCTTTGAAAGAGCAGGGGGAGTCGTACCGGGTGGCGGTCGAACTGGCGACCCACGGGGTTATGACAGTTGTTGAGAGGATCCAGCAGTTGGGACTCGAGGTAGCGCTGCACAAGTCCGAGGCCATGTGTTTTCATGGCCCTCGGAACGCGCCACCACGGTGTTCTCAATTAAAGGTAGGAGGAGTTAAGGAGTTCGCTCCGGGTTGGGTTGACGATGAACCTGATCTTGGACTCGTCCTCGACAAGCATTTACGACGTCTGGCTCCTCAAGTGGCTCCCGTCCATCCTAGGAGGTCCAGTCGGCTCCTGCCGACTCTACTCAGGCATCGTTCGACCTATGGTATTTTATAGAGCGCCGGTGGGAGCGCTGGTGTGAGCGCCGGTGTGAGCGCCATCGTTGCGAAAGCAAACGGTGGCCCAGCTGAACGCATGCCAGAGGGTCTCGGACATACAGATGTTGCGGGGAAAGCACACTGTTTCCCGCGAAGCGCCAAGCCTCCTACTTAGCCTGCCACCATGGGATTTGGAGGCATAACTCCTTGCATGCATGCATGATTTGCGCGTCGAGATGCACGGGCAAAACTCCGCTGCATGCAGGCAAACCCACCGATAGAAGCTACTATTTACCTATCTAGATAATAAAGACAAATATCATATACATATTATTATGTCTCTTTCCAAAGTCGTATCTATTCGATATTTTGTCTTGAAGTAAAGCAACCCCAATTAGGATCCATACATTGAACCTATAACAAATAATGCTGGAATTATAAATACTGAGACACGACTTGATCAGTTTTTCTTGTACTACATCGTACATGCGACTCATTGGGTACAAAATGAGTAGCGCCTTAATTGGGTTACAAGAGGACATTATTTCCACCCAAGAATTTCAGTATCACAGTATAAATCAATTCGCAAAAATCAATCTTGAACCAGTCGCCCAGGGCAAAAGCCAGAGAATTGTAAGCAAAGAAAAAAATAAAAAAAAGCAGCTTTTATCGTAACATAACGAGTTTTCTGCCCGACGGCGGAGCAAATAAGAAACCAAGCTGAAGATCGTAGAAAGTAGAATGATATGCCATATGACATTAGAACGATATACGTTGTATTTAACAGCACATTCAGAGAGTAGTTAAACACTGGAATTTTGTGCCGGAGTCTATTTCCTGATAGCTTGTAGCCTCCTCCATGGGTCTTTAAGTCGAGAGTGAATTGGTTACTTTTAAACAAGCTTGCTGCATCGTCAGTCACATCATCCTTTACCATCAGATGAGATCCATGGTTAGAAAAGGATAGACTTGACAGATACACGTATGAAGCAAAGGCAGCAATATACTTTATAGTAAAATAACATCAAATTACTTCTCTCGTTACGAGCGTCAGGCCTAACTGGCTATGTTCTTTCAGTTACTCTTTGTGAGGATCACGGTAACTTTTTCGATCAATTCCCTAGACCAGGCAGGCACTGGCCCCCCGGATTCCGTCAATTTGAGATAGAACACCACAATTCCCGGTCGCAGGGCAATTCCTGGCCACCGTAGTCTTGCGGACGACGCGCAATGGATAACTCGCCGTCCACCCATCCGATTAGAACCGAGCCCGAGTCGTTGACTACGCGTAGTGTTCTATGCGTGCCTCAAAGAGATGTCAGCAAAACCGTAGAGACCCAGCAGAGCCGATGCCTTCTTTAGCCACCAGAAATTTTTAGAAAGGAAATCCGTGGTTCTGAAGCACAAAGGGCAACTAAAAGACACAGATATGGTTTTAATCAGATTAAAAGTCAACACGTCCTCTTACTGCATTTTAGATTGAAAAATGTCATTGTATGTTTTGTCGTTTTTCAGAGAATCCACGAATGTAGAATTGATGTGATACAAAAAAATGCTGCTATGCTCCGTATCCTATTTGCTTCTATGATCAAAGGTCAGACAGATCTGATTAAAGGAGGTCTAGATTCTTTGGCAGGGATCTTTGGATCTTTATGTCTTTTCGTGTAAGCGGCTGTGTTGAATGCTAAGTATTGGTCGGCCTCGCCAGCCTATGCCAAATTTTATTTGTAGTCATAATTAGCAGTCACAGTGTGGTATTTTTCAACTTTAAGATTAACTGGTAGATAATGCCTTGTTGTATTGATTCCGCCTATGTATCGTACCAGTACTGTAGAAGTTGAAATATATTAATTACTAGCTGACACGGCCACGCGTTGCTGTGGCTAAAGTTTTTGTTGTCAAATAATAACAGACAAATAATTAGCAATAAATTAAAATTGTGACTATAATTTGAGATTTAAACTATCCTATCTCTCAAGTTGGATCGAACTGCACATGGTGTGCGAATTTTATTATAATCGGTTAAGTGGTTTAGGAGTCCATTGAGGACAAACATTGTGACACGAGATTTATATATATTAAGATATAAACTAAGAAAAAGTTGACAATCGTTTTATGAAAGTATGAAAACCAACTAGCTATCTGAAACCAGATGAAAACTGAATCTCATTGAACTGAGATGAAACCGCTTCAATTCTTTTTTTCTGTCCATCACATAATTATACTAACATGTCAAGTATTTTTTTAATTATTATTTGGAGACCGATGACCTGTTGATGGTCGCCGGAATCTGATGTATGCGAGATGCACAAGACCGACCGTTGTGGCGTTACTGACTGTCTCCGCACATGGGCCACAAAAAAACGCCGCTTCAAGCTTAGTTTTGAGGCGGCCTTTTGTTGCGGCTCGTGTGCAGCGGTGACGCCACAAAAAAAAAAAAACGCTTGAAGTGGCTTCAAGCTTCACCGGACACAAGGTGTCGCGCGCGCTTCAGCTGTTTTTTGCGGCCGCTTCTAGCTTTTTTTGTGGCGGCGTTTTTTTGACGCCCGTGCGGGGACTGACTGTTAGGGAAGGCCTATGTCCAGCAGTGGACGTCTTTCGGCTAAAATGATGATCCATGGAAGTTGAAAGAAACTAGCAAATAATTTGTTGTGTGTAATTTGCTGATTGTATCAAAGTAAATTTAACCTTTAACAAAAAAATAATCTGGGCCATATAAGAGTTATAAAATAGGGGGAATCGAAAATAAAATAATTAAAATAATATTTTGGGACGAAGAAAGCATGTAGTTTGGGACGGACTAGGTTTTTTTGTGGAACAAAACTCAGTGGGCCAAACGAAGAATAAATCTCCTTTCCCGTCCATAATGAAGGTGTTAGAAATGAACAGGGGGAAATCTATATATATTGATATATATATATATATATATATATATATAAATATATATATAACTACCCATATTTCATAATAAAAAATGTCAAGATGGATAACGGTTATTTACTGTGTATCAAAGTTCCTATGACTGGTGTGTAAGGAAAGGGTTTTATGAAGAAAAGCACAGAAAGACAAGACTAAGTATTTATTTCAAATGGGCTTGTCAATTATTCGAATAAACTACTGGCTCGTTCGGAAACTAGGTCTTCGAGGTGAAGAACGGCCAAGAAACACCTCGGAAGCATTTTATCATCACAATAACATAATTAGAAACATAAGTCACAGTATAACAAATACACAGAATCAAAACAACATTAGCAATAATATTAAGCTATTATATTAAATAACTTACGTGAACTTAGGCAGTCCGTAAAGATCTAGAGCCGATAGGCAAGTAAGAGGACTTTAATAGAAACCAATCTTATTTATAGGAAAGTCCTGACGTTCAAGTGTCAAACCTGTGGGTTGACACTTAAACATCAAATATCCTTCCACCCTCTACAAATCTCAGGTTGTCGCACAACAAACAACTTCTTACATTTACTAAAATGTAAGAAGTCTAGTCTACTAAGACTAAGTCTTAGATATTTTACAACCATAATAATATCGCAACAACAATTAATTTAATAAAATAATTATACTTATCTTTTAATTCACAATTTCCACACTTGTACACAAACTCTGTGACTTATTTTTGTAGAGAGAGCTCCGCACCGTCCGACGTCTGAACCGAGAATTACTCAGGACGGCCGGCGCAGCGGCTTTTATAGTCGGTAACGAACAACGTGCTTGAACGTTGGTTTTTAGTTTGAATTTAAACGTTATCTTTCAAATATCTATTATAATTATTATTTAACACATTATTACTATTATATATTTTATATATCTATATCTATACATAGACATAAACTATCAAAGGCATGGCTGAACTTAACAGAGTCAAAATCGATCAATCTGTAAGTAATACTGTGGTTAGGTGAATCGCGATGGCGCTTTCATGGATAAAACATACTACCTCTGTTTGGAAGATAACGTTAATGAGATATAGATGAAACTTGAAAGCCATATTTTTGAAGCTCAAGGATATTATGTTCAAAAAGCATTTTCTGCGGAGATATATTTTCAAGATATATTTCAGATTTCAATCTCCACATTGAACCATGAGAGGTATACTCTTTAGAAATTTCTATCAGTTTTAAAAACTGAGCTTTAGAGTTTGTTTGTTTGATACGTTTTCTACGAAGACAATTTATTTTGCAAATAGTTTATGTATTAACTAACCCCATTGAATGACTTTTTTATGAAATAATCATACAATAAGATTAGGCGAACTAAAAGAGATTTTAGTGATTATGGTTTCGTAAATCGTGTTTCTTTTTGCTTTGAATTGATAATTTGATTTGTTTTTGTTTACATTGCAATCTTAATTTTTAATTTTTAGTTTATATTTTATATCATCTCTTATTTTGTGAATGCTGGTTGACCTGTAATTGGCGACTGTGACTTAGGCTAATTGTTATCCATACTTGTAAAATGCTGTACACAGAAGCTGTTGGTTTTACCTTAATAAATAAATAAATATTAACGTGTTACGGTAGCAAATTATATTCTTTCTAATGAACAGTGGAATTCCCTACTGGAGTCAGTGTTTCCTAATTGTTATAACTTAGGGGTCTTGAAGTCAAGAGTAAATAAGTTACTTCGAGGCAAGCGTGCTCCATCGTCGACCAACATCATCGCTTATCATCAGAGATGGTGGTCAAACACGAGCCTATCAATCATATATTAAAAAAAAAAACAGAAAACCTGTCACTAACCTGCAAAATAAACTGATCATATACTAAAAATTGGGCACGTCATAATCATGGCAGTAAGTCTTCTCTTAGAGGAGTGGTTGGAGAAGCATCACAACGTCCTCACCTTCCACATAACGCAGGTCCTCACCGGATATGGTAAGTACGGGAGGTTCTTCTACCAGATTCAGGCGGAAGATATGCCACGGTGTCACCTCTGTGCGGAGGGTCCGGAGGATACGGTGGAGCATACCTCGGTGGAGGTATGCCCTGCTTGGATGGACCTTCAACCACTACGATCGCGCGAAATTGCTGAAATAAAAAAAACGGATGCAGGCATGGTTTAGTCAGTAAAAGTCAGACACCGCCCCGCTCCACCATACAGCGGAAGATGTCATTGGTTGATTTTCCAACTCAAAAAAAACTTAACTCTCATATATGTGTTTCCAATTTCCGTGTTCGAGGGTGTTGAAATATGTAATTGATACGTTAAATTTATATGAGCAACCCTAATGTCATAGAGTAACGTGGAGTTTACTCTGGTAACACTGTTCGCTTCCTTTATCAATGGTTTTTCCGTACACTGCTGTCGCTGCTTTATATTATAAAAACTAGTAATAAAACTCATAATACAAGTGTTATTTCTTGTTTTATTACATCAGAGGGAATAAAAGCTGCGTGTTTCCACTCTATAAACTAAGGTTTTCCAATAAAACTCCTTAATATATTATGGCTCTATTGCCAACTTGTAAGTACGTCAGCATTTTTGTTGGAACAAAAGGTTTTCCAGTTCCTAAGCGGTTTTGTAGAGGTTTTCGAGAGCGTTTCAATATGGCAGTGAAATGGCATTCATTGTGTTTTTTAAAGAAAAGGTTTTGTAAGTAATAGCAGGTCAGAGGTTGAGACAATCGATATTTTGTAAATGTTTCAAGTCAATATCAAACAAATAATTTGAATTTTTCGATTTGAAAGGTAGGGGCACCAGTAGTAGTACCAGGTAGGGTAGACGTAGGGTAGACATAGGGCTGCTAGAATAGGGTAGTTTCCAGGGTCAAAATAATTACATTTTATTTAGCTCGTATTTTAGATTATAAAAAATATTGGACACGTATTTTTTCTTTTTTCGATTAAACAAAAAATAACAAAGACATAGCCCATTAAAGTTACGTGTGACGTCGTGCGAAAAAATGCAGCACGGTGTGACGTTACCCGTAACTTAAATGTAATAAAATAAAAAAATACATGTCCCTTATTTTTGAATAATCTAAAGGACGGACTAATTACATTTTTTACGGCAACTAGCCTATTGCCGGAACATATGAAAGAGTTACCATGGCCCTAGAATGCAACGAAAAGCAATTTAAGTGGTTTTTTTAGTCATTAAAAGTTTGCACCCCCTCGCCGCTCTCGATCCACGTAAGAGAGAAGAGAGGGAGAGAAAAGTCATTCGATGATTTTAAATTTCGCAACATATTGCTGATAGGAAAAGAAAGCCTTTTTGGTCTTACACGGGTCTTTTAAGTTAATCGATATAGATTTTTCTTCTTCTTCCTGCTTTTATCCCATATTACTTGGGGTCGGCACAAATATTTTCTCTTCTTAGGATGTCATCAGATGGACTGCATTGCAGCAACCGCAGGCAGTCCATATATTCAACTGCGTGCAGTTTGATCTAACTTTGCGCTATGCATCTAGCCCAGGAGGTTAGTGTATGATTTGTCTTTAAGTGCCTCAAAATAAAGTTGATAATGACAATGTGCGTTTGCTCTTTGTAATTGACTGTAGCGATGTACAGCGTGCGTCGACACTACACGACTGTAGCCGACCGCGTAAAATTGAAGGCACGACTGCATGCAGTTGATATTGACTTCACTCGACTGCAGCCGAACGCGTGCAGTTGATGTCATGACTGCACGAAGTCGAACGTACAACTGCATGCAGTTGAATATATCGACCGCGCGCGGTCGCTGCGATGCAGTCCGTCTGATGTCAGCCTTATACCTCAATAAAAGAGCTGTCCAAAATCGGGTTTACATTTTTACGCCGTTTACTTTACAATGAACACGGCATTTTTAATATCACGTTTCAGTATAATTAGGACTCTGACAGACCAAATTGTGGCGTCAGAAAAACGACCGGTCCACTCTGTGCTTACTTAAACTCAATTATTATAACAGTATTTAATTATTTTGCTTTTAAAGCGCAAAAATGGAACTACCTACACATAATACAATTATTGGAAACCATAACTCCCGACTGGCCTGTTGGTCTAGTGGTTAGTGACCCTGACTGCTAAGCCGGAGGTCGTGGTTTCGATTCCCACCCAGGACAAATGTTTATGTGATGAGCATGATTATTTGTTCTGTGTCTGGGTGTAATTTATCTATAATACGTGTGTATTTAGAAGTATATAAGTATGTTTATCAGTTGTCTAGTACCCATAACACAAGCTCTGCTTAGCTTGGGACTAGACGGCGTTGTGTGCTAGTCGTGGAATATTATATTATTAAAGAAGAAAGTTTACCAAAATCTAGTTGATATTGTTAAATGAGATCGCATTAAAAGTTATTAGCTATAACAAACAAAACTTTTAAGAGATAAATAACTTAGGGATGGCTAACATTAAAGGTTTTTACTATCAAAATGCTTTCAGTATATTCATGGATCTTCATTAATATTATTTGTCTACCTTCTGAAATAATTAACAGACGATTTGGTTTGACAGTGACATTAAATTTAAATTTATTACCAGTTCGTCTTCTCTATTAAATAGGTATTTATTCGTATAAAAAGTCATTCAATACGAAAAACTGAGACCCTGCTACGACTTCTTAATGCGATTTATTTGACGACCTAAACTAAACTGGAAAAGAGATGGTGCTATGTAAAGTGTTTAGTTCCATCTTTCTTTCTCGCTCGCATGCTTTCCCTTTTCGCAATGGGGTGTGCGAAAGTGAACCCCGGGATCATGAAACGAAGGCAAGGAAGGAACAAGAGTGGATTTTAGTCAGTAAAAGTCTGACACGCCCTCTCGCTCCACCCAAGAACAGGAGAAGTCATTAGATGATTTCCCACGTAAAAAAAACGCCTGATATTTTATCTACGTCATTGTCCCGTGAACCGAGGGGGTTGCATTGATTAATAATTATTAATTTTGCAAATAAAAACTTATTAAGGTCCTTCATATTTTACGTCAATATACTTACAACTACAGTCTAGTTGCAAAAATTCTTAATAACTAAAACTTAGTTCTTTGAAACGCTAGGATACTGGTACAAAGATTAATAGAAAGAGTGCGTGAAAACGGTCCAAGCACACCCATTTGTACTTACATTTTTTATGCCCACAGACCAACAAATCTCTTCGGCGGCCATAGCTAGAGATGGAATTGTGTACTTGCTAGTATTTCGTTTTTTTACAAAACCAGAATACTATTGGGTATTCAATGAAGCACAAATTACCATCTATCATACATATAATAAATCTGTAAAAGTTTTCAGTTGTGCGCGCTTCACTTACCTAAAATGTACGGAATCGATGAAAATTAGTTTTAAAATTATAAATGTAGCTTGATATACTTAGGTTTTTTTTTCTTTCTGCATTCATTGACTGTCAGTACGAAGTTCGCCGGGTCAGCTAGTTTAAAATATTTTGGTATAAGGAAGAGTGGGAGCGGGGTGGGAATATCTCGCTGTCTCTTTTGTACACATGTAACCTAATAGCAGTGACGTTATATTTCTGTGTGCTATTTCTTCCGCCAGATTTGAAAGGTTTCTATTTATTTATTATTGAACGGATTTGAAAAATTCTTTTTACTGTAATACCATTCAATACAAAAGCTTAAAACCCAAACTCAAAGCAATTCGTTCAATCAAACCATGAGGTCCTGGAGAAACCAAAAAAAAATCTTTAAATTCTATAGGCACACTTGTGGTTATATTCTGCGATACCACAAATAAAAGATGCAAAACTAAATAACTAATTTTGGACTATAAACTAAGAGCTATTTTGCAAATTTTTTTTTTTTTTTTTTTTGTATTAAAGTTGGTATTAGTATTATGTAAAATGATTCTAAAATAAATCATCACCGATTAATCATGTATGAATTGACCGCCATAACAATCAATCTCAAATCTGTTTACACCTATGACAGCCGTTTGTAGATATTGTATGCAATTGTGCATATTGCGTAGGCATGAATACCATCCCGTCACCGTTACAGTCTCTCGTCTCTGCCGAGCGCGGCAGTTCCATGCTCTATGTTTATTCCAGTCTGTCTTTGTCAAGTAGCACATTATTTCCAACGACCTTTTCAAAGGTCTGAAGATATTTTCTTCTAGAGTTTTCGGATATAGGAGACAGTTAAAGATTATTGCAGTTTTTTGTCGCAGATAAATCCATCTTTACTGTGCCAATTTCGGCTTTCTTGACATTTTATCGTGGCTATCGCATCTTTTGTTAAACCTATTTATAAATAGGTCGAAAACAAGATCAAAGCCTGCTTTTATATAAGAAACATCGTGAACAACATACTATGTTCAATTCTGGTTCAATTTTGAAGTCATCACATTAGTAAAAATTAAAATAAAATGTCTTTATTTAATTTTGTCGTTAAATCTACACGTATTCCTCCTTTAGCTGTGGTATTGTTTCAAAGGTGTTTAGAAACACGGGTGAGAAAGTCTGGCGTTCTCTCTCTTCATGTACCGTCTCACAGCTGGGTCTCCCTTATAGCCTTCCATTTTTTCTGGTGGTTTCTTCGACCTATCATCTTTCGAAAGTGCCTCAAGTCACCACGCCAGCATGTCTTAGGTCTCCCTATGTAATGTACCAGCTCTGTGACGACTCAGACCCTTGCCATCCAGACCTATCTGTCTTGTTCCATTCTGCATATAGGTACGTATTAAGACTTGCCCAATCTTTCAACCTAGCAAACTACCTAACGTTGAACACACCATCAATTGCTGGATACGTAATACCACAATACCCGGCATTGTCGTCGTTCGCTGAGCTTAATACCCAATACGCTACAATTCATCACCTTTTAAGTCTTAAGCAGGGACCACTTTTGAACACACTGTAGGTTAGGATGGGCGTGTGGATCGACCTTAGCACTGCTGTGTCCTTAAGGAGACGATCGGTGGCGGCAACCTTTGGCGTCCGACCCTGGTTCAGGCCTTAGTACGGAGTGAGAGGGTATGGAAAGTAGTCAGTCACCTTCTTCTGCGTAGTAATAATGCGAGCGAAAGATGGATGGCGGAAATGTAGAAAAAAAATAGGATGGGCTAAATGCATCAATTTAGTTATTCTGTTTTTTTGGTTCATGTTATTCAGGACGAAAAACACGAAAATATATCTTCAGAGAACTTAATGAAAATGTTATTGACTGTTTGTTAGACATCCGTGTTTGCTGTTATTTTCTCAATGTTTGGTTTGTTTGCAATATTTTGCCCAAGACATACAAAAATACGTTTGTCAAGTAAATAGTTTTCGTGAACCCTCGGGAACAGGTTCAAGGCAACGACAACACTTTTTTCTAGGCTGAGCATGTTTTTACGGTTTGCTGGATTGACGTGTAATAAAACATGATGGAACCGAAAGTACTAACTTAAATTATGTCATAAAAATTGGTTTCACATCTTTATTTTTCGACAACTTTTATTTGTAGTTTGTTTGTTCTGTTTTCACAAGAGTGTCAATAACATGTTTTCAGCTCTGCAGGCTTAGATAAATGGCTTTTCTGTTAAGGAGACAGGTCGAGGGAGCCCCATTTGGTCAAATTATTACATTTAGAAAGTAATTGGTGAATCAATAATATAATGCTTCAGATGACCAACGAAACTCCTCAATGATAAATAGTAAATAAATAAAGACAGTTGAGTGACTATGACAATGCAAATAAAAATAAAATTAATAGTAAAATAACTTTTAAAAACAAACTTAATTAAATGCGCTAACAAGAATAAAATAAAATTTCCTTTAAAACTTTCAATATTAACTTTAATGACAATACCCAATTTTTATGATATAAAAGCTTGTCACGATATTTAAGTCTACGCAACTTATTTTTCTCTATAATGTTCAAATTTGGCACTCCACGAACGAAGTTCAATAACTGGTCTATTGATTGCTTAGTAGTAGATTTCATTGGAGGATGTTGCTTAAGCACATTGCACAAATCTTGATTTTTCACTGTAGCAAAAATCATAAACTTTGTTCAAGAAGGGCAAAAATGAGCAAAAAATCTAATTGAAAATAATCTGAGGGTTAGATAGTCCTAAAAAGTTAATATTTCTGTATTTCTCTTAAGATATGTCTAAGATACAAAAAATAGGTTAAAAAATCGTAAATACCTTTGAGAGTATGCACCATTTTTATTAAATCCCACGATAAATAACTTACACCACAAGAGATAATCAACTTCACTAGATAAATCTAACGTAAACAGTAATTTATCAAATTAATTTGTGGAGTTGATACGAGTAGCTTTGAGCTAATGCTCAAAGCTGCTCAATACGTAGTTTGTGTCATCAGCCCCCCTAGCCAAGTTACAAACGTTTCGCTAGCGCCGAACGCTTTGAGTTGACCTTGCCGCCAATTCTTTTGTTCTGACCATGTGACTGAGCGTTAAGACGACGTCATTCCCGTACATTTGAAGCTTTCTACAAGTGTTAACTATTGCAGATTAGCAACTTGGCTAGGGATACTGATATATTAATATCTAGAAATAATATTGTAGTACAGAGTGGACACAATAGTCCTTAAGCACGTATCGATTATTTTTTAGATCTATCTTCATCTTGAGATTGAATTCCGTCCAGCTAAAACTCGATAATTGATCACTGTGCGGAAATTCTCCGCCCAAGCAGGGTAAACATGCCATATACCGTATGCTCCTCCGGGCGATGGGCACAACGGTGACACTTGATATTCAACCCACTTGAATCCGAAACAGGACCTCCCGAACTGACCATATTTGGTGAGGACGTGAGTCAGGCGGAAAGTGAGGATGCCATCACTTTGACATCTTTCATCATCACACCGTATCATCTCACTTTGATATATGTCTAGATTACGACTTACGGTAACGAATATAGAGAGCCCAGCGCTAAATTGCGACAGTCGCTCTTTTATACCACCACGAGATCCCGCCGAAACACCGACCACTATGCCTCGACTTCTAATTCCAGTTTTAGTTGACTTCCGATAGTTTCATACAAAAAAACTACCTATAATATAAAAGTATTTTGCTGATGTTAGAAGAAGTAGTTTATGATTCCTATAAATTCACACTGAATGGACTTTTTTCATTGGGAAAACTTCAAATAACTCATCCCGTTATATATGTGAGGCGAGAGAGACTTACTGACTGAAACCATTTGCATTTCAAAGCCGAGGTAAGTTTTTCGAACAACCCCGTAACACTGAATTGAACTAGCTTGTTGCACTTTAAAAACATAAAACTCAAACTCAATCAAATAAGAAATCAGTCCGAAAAATCTTTTTCATATTGTTTTTCGGATCATTCAAAGTTATTTCATCCGAAAAAACTACGTTATTGGATTCAAACATAAAATTCAATTTACTTTTATGGGAAAAAAATCAAGGCTCGGGTGTTTCTTTTTATTACAAACCTTTTTCTTTCTTTTTCCTGAATATTCGTTTAGTTTCAACTTTCGAAAAACTTGTTAAAAACTTGGAAAATGTTGAACATGAATTTGCAAAGTTTGAGACGAGGTAGATTTTATGGAAATCAAGCAGATGTAATTTTGTGAAATTGTTCAAATTTTACGTAAAAGTTCTAGAATTTAAGCGTATTTCGTGACGGCTTAAGTGCGAAGGGAGGTGTCGAACAACATTTGAAAATTACGCTAGTTTTGTTTAAAATTGTAATAGCTGCTGCCAGCGGCTTCACTCGCCGGAAAGATAGTTTCTGAATACAAATTTTGGACCTAATTTCCATTCCCTTAAGGGGGATTTTTGAAAAATCCTTTTATATTGCTTGCTCACGTCATAAAAAAAAACCTTGTGCAAAATGTCACACTTTTAGTCTCAGTAGTGTCGGCTGTGCGTCTTTCAGGTTCTACTTTTATATGTACCGGATTCTCAACCGCAAATACGAAAACGATTGTATTGCAAACAATTGACCGTAGGTTTACTAAGCCCAGTTTCTAACAATCAATGATGAACTATTTCTACTTATTATTATTGATTCGATAAAGGTGAACGAATTATAAACTTCAGTCATATGTTTCTGAACACGAGTTACGCCATTTGATAGATGGATAGTTAGTTCCTAAAGCCACTGGATGGGGCTCATAATTATAACAATATTGTAATCAAAAATAATAACTGCACTGTCTAGCCATATCCGCTCCGAGTCCACCGACCAAAGTCCGTCTGTGGGTGGACCGCTGAATACGCAAAATATACTTACCTCGTCTTGCATTTAATAGAGTCTAGAA
This sequence comes from Mythimna albipuncta, assembly GCA_929112965.1. Taxonomy (NCBI): domain Eukaryota; kingdom Metazoa; phylum Arthropoda; class Insecta; order Lepidoptera; family Noctuidae; genus Mythimna; species Mythimna albipuncta. The sequence continues at coordinate 15,059,636 of OV815979.1, read as the reverse complement.
TATCTGTCGTGTCGAGTTTACTCTGTGCAAGTTTAAAAAGGTTTTAAGGATAAATACTGGTTTAGTAAGCATTTTTACATGAAAATATAAGACAGAGATTCAGGGAACCGCAGCGGTCTTCCCACAGAAAGACATTGGTGGACAGACCTAGGGTGGATACGGGTCCACAGTTCAGGTACTATGTGGCCAAAGATTGATTTTATTTTTCAAAAATTACAACTTTGGCGCTTGGATATTACGCTGCGTGTCACATTTTTGGTTCTACGCAGAAGATATTATGCGCAAGTGTATGCGCCAACAGCCTGTTTCTTTACTCTTATAGTCAGACGACCCAACAGATAGTTGTTCTGTGTCTCGGTGTCTCGTGCATGTGAGTTTAAATGGTAGCAAAGGCATCTACGATACAGGAGGAATTCTTAGTGTGGAGCATTTTCAACACCAAAACAATTGTTTCTTTATTATTTTAGTTACCACATTGTGTGTAGCAAAACTAACTTGTTTTCTTTTTAATTCTTCTTTCTTTTCATTCAAAATAATCAGTGAAAATATTTTTTACAGGTGGTAGCAACATATGTAGCAGCGAATTCTTCCCTCCAGTTCATCGAAGATCGGCCTATCCACTGGGCTGGTGGCAGAACCAGTCCTCCCCCCGACACTCCAGAGTGTGGCTTTGATGGATCACTCTGTCCGGATAATTGTGAGTATTTCTCATAAGAATGAATTGAATACGTGAGCAAAAAAAAATTAAAAACTGATCAGGTACTTTATTTGTTAGTGATGTGTGTTAGATTCGTTAAAATATAAATGGTTTTGACATTTGAGAAAGACCCTAGAATATAATTTGGAACGAAACTGAAAGAAATAATAAATAATAATTTGGGGTCCGGTATAGTATTACCTATTTTAGTAGTAGCAACTCGTACACTACACTGGACAAATCGCTAGGTAGTAAAAATACAAACGTCAAAACCGGCCTTTTATTTTTTGATAACTTTATTAAGTTTTTCCTCTGGGCGGTCCAAACAATGGTGACACCCGGGCGTTTCTTCCGCACGAATCCGGTGCAGCAATCTCCCGAACTGAACATGTCTAGTGAGGACCTGTGTCATGCGGAAGGTTAGGACACCGTGTTGTTTTTCCAGCCACTCCTCAGAGGGGACTTACCGCCATAATTGTCGCGTGCCCAATTTTTCGCATCATGGATGCTACCCGCTTTATTATAATAGCTTTAAAACCATCAATAACCCCAACAACATCCCGATGGCATTGATAAACTAGACTTTGTTTTTTAAATTTGCAGTTAGGAGACCTCTTAAGCACCTACAAAGTGTTTTAACAAATATTTTTATTAACACAGCATCCACTGTAAATTGAATTTAAACATACGAGTATATAAACAATCACACCTTTGTGTAGTGTAAATCTCTTTATGACTCACTGTATTTTGTTCAAGTCTATATATGACTCAATATGTTACCAAAAATAACCTTTAGAGTCTGTCTAATAAGTTAAACGACTTGGGTTATTATTAGGATTTAATGAAATTTGATGTAGTCAACGCGGGTTCAATAATCAAGGTTGATTAAGAGCTAGAGATCATTGTTTACTAACAGAAGAACCTTATGAAAAGTATCTAATATAAGTATTTTTTAAATATATTAAATATTATACAAAATTTCCAAGTCAGTTGACTTATTAGACAGACTATAGACACAACTATAGACCTGGGCCCCAAGTCTGCTATTTTCATAAATTCGTCATTCCAACACGATCCAATTGTCATTTTGCTAAAAGTTTAATCTGCTAATTCATAATGATCGATCATTGATCGGTCAATGGTCTTGTAATAGAATTGTGGTAAAATGATAATTTCGAGCATATTAAAACCAATAACAGCACAATAACATTCTAATGGTAAAACACTGATCAAATAAACTGTCAAAGTTTTAGCAGATTACCGCAAACTTCAAATATTCATTTGTCTATATGTACGAGATTACCATTCTACCTATGTCACTTCTTTCAATGGAGTGTCAGTGGTTGACCATTGGAAAGTCATAATGACGCCATTATATTAGTACATTACCAAACTTGTCAAAATCGACAATTATGACACCAATGATAGACCACTGTGACACTATTGTAATAGCAGACTTGAGGCCCAGACTATGAGTATTTGCAATATAAATACGATTTAAAAATATAATCATTCAATGTGTCAGACAGTTATTTACTTTGCAATTTAAAGTGTTTAGGGAATAATCTATGCGGATATTTCCCGGCTATATTTGTACATATTAATAATCTATTTTAGTCGAGGTCGCAATAAGATTAAGCTCAATTTTAAACAATGTCCGTCTTATTTTAAAAAAATCCTCAGTACTAGCTTTAGAACAAGAGTTGTGGCGTGTCTGATCTGTGTGGTTGTCTATTAAAATTATATTTCATTATAATACGTAATCCATGTAATTGAAATATTTAAATATTATATTCAAATCTTCCAGATCCGTCAAGTCAATCATATGAGTATTAATTTTTGGCAATTATTATATGGAATAACACACAAAATGAAAGCTAACCACAAATAATAATATAGATACTAGAGTCGAAGTTAAACTAGAGATTTCGGCGGTCTAACTTTACTACAGTAGATAGTTCAAACTAGTGATTAACTTCATTCTTTATACGGTAAATTCCAAATTCAAAACCTACCTTTGTTCTTAAATCCAGTAAGTAGTAATCAAGGAACAACACGACATTAGATCAATGTTTAAAATTAGAACTTTTGAAAGGAAGGGATATAATTTGTCACAAATGTATAATTATCTACGAGTGAAGGAAAAAAGAAATATTTATGCGTTTTTTTATGAGTAACTTAACTCTTTGAATGTCGTAATTAGAAACACAATAGAAAGACCTTATGTCGGACAGTGTAACTTAAGACATTCGAAAGGTTAAGGTAACTTAAGGCTTAAGGCTTTTCACACATACCACAACCACACCTCAACCACCTCACCGTATTAAAAATAAATAGGAATATTCACACGTACCTACCACTTTTCGCAGTCGTTATCGACCTTGTGTGTGATATCGACCACATCGCAACCACAACGCAACCACCAGCGACATTGCGAGCTAGTGGCCGTCCACATCGCAAACACAACGTTGGTCTGCACACCACGTAACCGCATCGCAACTACTGGCAATAACGCAACCACATCGAAATTTTGTCGGTACCACATCGCAACTATAAAAAGCTGTAGCGACACTATTCACACGTAACCACTGCTTGACAGCATTTTGTCGTTGCGACGTGATGTTGTTGTGGTTACGTGTGAAGAAGCCCTTAAGTTCTTGTCTGCTAAACCGAACTTGCATATGGCAGGCTAAGCCTCCAAATAGGTTTGATAAAAAACGTAAAAACTAAGCAACTACGCGATAAAGGCACCCTCTGTGATGCAACTTTGAACGTAGCAGGAGGGATGAAAGCAAGACTCGAGCTGAATCGAACACTGATTATTATTTTTGGGCAAAATTAAGACTAGAATAGTTTTCCCAGAATAAATTGGAGTCGAGAGAACCCTATCAAACGTCTACAAATTTTACTTAACTTACCTCTTATCTTATTTTCGTCTTTAATTACAAAAGAGGCACTCTTAAATGAGGTGTTGTTTACTCTTCGACTAAACCCACTAAGGTTCTTATCTACCTCTTCAAAGTACTTTCTCGCTACTCGAAAAGTACCTACTTTTAATTAAACTTCAGATGAAAATAAGACTTTATTTCACGTCTTTGCGTAGTATTAATTTACGTAGCTACCATTTTTAATCTTCAGAAGTAAAAAAATATTTGGAATTCACGTAATTTTCACGCAGTTTTCGAAAACCTATTTAACATTATTAATTGGACGTTACCACTACCTGCTTACAATTTACAATTATGTAATTTATTTCATCATTACCGTTCTGAAAACGATGAAGAAAAGCATCGTGAGACAACCAGTAGATCTTAGAGCCAAAAACTCGAAGACATGTGACATCTACCAACCCGCATTGGGTCTGCGTGGTGGATTACGGCTTATTCTCTCCTAGAGGCCTAAGTACCAGAGATGGGATAATATGAATCTGATTATGTTTATGTTTAATTGGAAGTTTGTATATCATGTTTATGGTCGCGGGTATACTTAAAATATTGTAGGTATACTTGAGTGGATCCCTGGATGGTTCGAAAATAAAATTGAACTGGGTAGGTGACGCTGTAATCGGGATCTCAATTTCTTTTTTCTGACGTATAGCCAACGACAATGTTTGTCAGGAACGCTAGTTATTATATATTTTGTTTATCTACACTTAGGGTGAGTTGCACCATTCAACTATAACGATAACCAAACCATAACCAGCCGTGAAACGGCCGTCTATTGGTCAATTCGACGATTTGACAACTGTAAACGGCTTTGTTATCGTTATAGTTAAATGGTGCAACTCACCCTTAGTATTATAAAGAGATAAAGTTTGTTTTTTTGTTTGTAGGAGGTAATCTCAGGAAATACTGGTCCGATTGCTAAAATTTTTCACCAATAGGAAGCTGTTTTATTCTTGAGTGACATAGGCTATATTTAATATACGCGGGCAAAGCTGCGGGCAAAAGCTAGTATTTTTATATAAGCTGAAATCCTTTTCAACATTTTCAGTGCGGCTACGAACTAGAAAGTTCGTGCGAGGGTCGTCTATACAAAATCGTTTTGTACCCAGAGCCGATGGTTACGGACCTTATCTTATCCATTTCTGCCCAATCTGAGGCCACATTGGCAGTCGATTTCTTTTCTTAATAATATTATCGGGTCTTTGAGTAAATCGTCTGCAATTTTTTTGACCGCTAAGTTGTTAGGTTGAAGCCAAAAAAAAGACAATGATGATTATCGATTTAAGCTGAGTAAAAACTTATGCGTTTTATTTCATTGGGCGGAAAATGATCTAATAAGTATCCACATACTCTTCCTCTGGGTGGAGAGAGATTGAGATTAGTTGACTTTTGCGTCCCAAAGCCGCAGTAACTCTTAGAAAAAATCTCGCAGCCCTAGATTTTTATACATAGGAAAATCATCCAATGACATCTAGCGCACTTGGGCGGATCGGGAGGGTGTGTCACTCGTTTGTTATTTCTTTGCCTTTCGTTCCAGGATCCCGGGGATTCATTATTACTTAACCCATGTGTGCAGTAGGCTTCGATCCTGCTGGGCCCCTAAGTAGTAAGAACATTTGTAGATTGAACAATCAAATTAATTACATACCTTTCATTTTTAGAGCGTCTACGAAATTCAATTAACAAATTAAGTTGTTTATATAAATAATACACAAGTTTTTCGTACTTATAAGGGTCAGTAACATTATTTACTACAAACTATTATTAGAGGTTATTAAATTCCAATTCCATTATTACACAAAAATACATTAATCTCTCGAGCGCCAGGGGATATTATTATTACGTGATTGTGCGTTTTTTTTTTTGTAAATTCACCAAAAAATAAGGACAGGTTTTTCCAGGACAAACGAAATATACAGACGAACATTTTCAGCCAAATAAATTTCGTATACCCGTGTGTACAATACGTCAATTCTCGGATGGTTCCAATCTTCAGTGCGGCGTCTCTCCGCAGATCACGTCCCACCTCCCGTCTTGCATCACGTGCCCTGTTACCTGCCTCAGGTAGGGACTTAATGACAGCATCAGCAGACGGCATTGCCGTGGCCAAATTCTGGGCCAGGCAAGGCCAAACTAACAACTGAACCGAACACAACTGAACTGTGGGAATTTAAATAGTTTTGCCATCAATTCGCTAAGAAGAATACGACAATAAAGATTTTGCAAGGTTATTCAAATTGTACAACCGTATGTACAATTGGCGCTCAAGGGGATTATATCAATCTGATAATTAAACAATAGATAATATGATCTTCTAGTACAACAAGCGGGCTGGTAGTCAATAAATACTGTGGGGGTGTGAGAGTATCAGCACGCTTAGCCAAGTTGTTATTCTACAATCGTTAACGCTGTCGAAAAGTGATGAAACGTATGGGAATGACGTCATCTCAACGTAAAGTCGCGTGGTCAGAACAAACGAATAGACAATTCGTAGCCAAGTTCACATCGTTCAAAATCGTTTCTACAATATTTAACGCTACATCCTTTGTTATACAAACGCTACATTGTAGAACGAGCGGCCGACTCAGGCGCGTCAACATGGCTACCAACTTTATCTTTTTCTACAATTGCTGTCACCGAGGCGTTACCGATTAGAGAAAGGAATTCGATTGTATCTTGGCTAGGGGGCCAGGACTTTACTGTGTAAAAACCACCCCCGCGATCTTACATTTTCCCTTTGCATTCCAAGGCTTTGTTGACTATTTCAAACAATCACACAACCCATAGCACTTATGACCATGACTCATGAATTCCCGCGGTGTATTCGGGATCTACACATATTTAGAAGGTTTTCTTCGGTGTAACTCCGACCATTATCTCGGAAACACTCTCTCAAATTAAAATGACAAACAGTTTTCCGTGGTACCTATATAAAACCACTAGCTTATGCCCGCAGCTTCGTACATAAAATATAGTCTATGTCAATCAGGAATAAAGCAGCGTTCTATATGGATTTTTTTTTGCAATCGGTGCAGTCATCATCATCATCATCATCATTTCAGCCGATACACGTCCACTGTTGGACATAGGCCTCCCCCCAAGCGTCGCTTAATCGAACGTTCCTGTGCGCCCCGCATCCATCGGTTTCCTGCTACCTTCACCAGGTCATCGGTCGAACTTGTAGGAGGCTTTCCAACACTGCGTCTTCCGGTATGCGGTCGCCACTTCAAAACCTTTCGGCCCCAACGGCCATCTGTTCTGCGAGCAATGTGCCCTGCCCATTGCCACTTAAGTTTGTCAATTCTTTGTGCTATGTCGGCAACCTTGGTTTTCCTGCGTATATCTTCATTTTTTATTCGATCACGCAAGGAAACCCCGAGCATAGCCCTTTCCATTGCTCTTTGGGTGACTTTAAGCCTTCTGATGAGGCCCATTGTGAGCGACCACGTTTCGGAGCCATAAGTCATCACTGGCAACACGCACTGGTTGGTGCAGTACTTTCACAGAGTACCTCCTACAAACAAAAAAAAAACAATATTAGTGTAGATGAACTGATTTTACTGTTGGTAATATGTCTTGTTCTGAATGATGTGTAATTTTATGTTGAGATAAAGATTTTTTAAGGTTCCGTACCAAAAAAAGGAAAAAAAAACGAAACCCTTATAGGATTACTTTGTTGTCCTTCTGTCTGTCTGTCATGATCCTTTATCCCAGCAACAGGAAGTAGAATCTCATCACTTCATAATATGGCTAAGTAAAATTGGCCAGATCTTTTGAAACGTTAAAATTTGATGATATTTTAACTCTCGTTTGGCCTACTTTTTTCAGGCCTTTTATTCTCATAGACGTCCTATAACAATGATATGGCCAAACGAGGATTGACGTCTCATCAAAAGTTAGCGTTTAAACGATCAATAGCCCGATTCACGTAATCAAAACCGTAACGATATCGTAGCGATTTCGTTGTTTAGACCATAACCGTATTCACATCCATCAATCGAGTTTGAACGACACTGATTTTAAAGTCGTTCGGTAGAAGAGTCGATTTAAAATTAATCTGTATTTAATTATCCTGGTAGTATTCTACCAGAATAATGAAATACAGATTTTTATTAATGTAACTGGAAATAAGTCGTTGATAGTCCATTTAGTTTCGAGCCAGTTGAGTTGTCGTTCTATCCAATCCCGATTAAGGAACACGTGAATATCTATTTTGGATAGGACTTCGATCGAACGACTATAAAACTTTAAGATATTTGGCTTGTTTGATTTTACGTGAATCAGGCTACTGGTTAGTTTTAGTTGGCCATTTAATGAAGTGATCAATTATAAGATCTGGCCACAACTTATAATTTATAGAAATATGTGTTTTAAATGATAAGCTTTTGTCCGCGGCTTCGCTTGCGTACATAAAATATAGCCTGTCTGTCACTCAGAAATAAAGAAGATTTCTATCTGTGAAAAAATTTTAGCAATCGGACCAGTACTTCCAGAGGTTACTTCTAAACAAAAAACAAACTTTACCTCTTTTTTATATTATTTTTTTTGTATTAATGTAGAAATGTAGATAAGACGTTCACAAAATCACAATATTGCTTTTCATGATTTTCTTTTTATAATCTTTCTACATGCCTGAATTGACTAGCCAAGCGGAATCGCAATCAGTACCCGTCACCGACCGGACATCTGTCTTAGCAGAAATGTGTATTAATAATGATAGACTTGCCTGCGGTCGGGTCTATCATAAAAATATTGAGAATTCAAATCAAGATAGGTACCTAGAGTTTTAATAAATATTTGGGGTCTTTGCCACACTTTTTTTTTATCTGTTATAAACTAGTACTTGACTTCGATCCCGCCTGATGGTAAGCTTGTAAGATTGTAACACTTGATGGCAATCCGTCAATACATGTATGTTATTACATATAAATTACAAATAGCGGGCTGATTACGCGGAAGATTGGTCGCTCCGTCGCGGAAGATCAGTCGCTCCGTTGCGGACTATCGGTCGGTTTTGTATGCAATGGCCAACGTCACACTTGACGGAATATCCGTCAAGTGAAGCGCTGGTCTTTGGGGTCGAATTTTAGTCTATGTAAGTAGATGAACAGACCTCCACAATCCAGTAATTGGGAAGACTGCTGATTGATATTCAAGGCACCGTCGATAGTAGAGTTGGTTAAGTTATGCCTTCAAGATATGGCACTAAATAGAATCGCTCTCGCTCGCGTCTAGTATTAAAAGGATACCTAACTCTTATCTAAAAAGAGAGAAGTAGAGTTGTTTTTGTGTAATCCTAGTCCTTCAAAAAATGATTAGCTGTTAAAAGTCACCACCATCTTCCTAGCCTTTTCCCAAATGTTTTGGAGTCAACTACCAGTCACGGGGTGTCAGTAATGTCCTAGATAAACTTAGAATATATGAATTGAAAAATTCATATTGGTACTTGTATCCGGACCCGCATGCGAATGCATGAGAAGTGGGTGCCTTAATCACACAATATCATGACTAGAGATATGTCTTTGCGGGTAATATTGCCGTTAAGTGGGAATATTGCCGTCAACGACACATCTCTAATCACGACATACCTACATACCTCAGCTATTATAAGTATTGCTAATTTAAATGTGGGACGAATGTGGGTGGCCACGAACCCATTAATAAAATTTTTGTAAAGTCATACTTCAATAATAATATTATAAAGCTGAGGAGTTGTTATCTTGTTTACTTTGTAATAGAGGTCGTAGGAGTTGATTTTCGAGGTTTTGTTTTCTTTTTCATCGTGAGTAAAAATCATCCAAATGACATCCCCAGCCCTTGAGCGGAACGGGAAATAGTGTCAGACTCTTACTGACTAAAAAAACCCACCCCGTTCCTTCTTGCCTTTCATACCGGGGCCGAGCTACCTTTCGGAGCTAACCCTGGCCACTGTTGATTTTCGAGGTTGAAAAGGATATCCCCTTTCATTCGATGACATGTTACATCTATCAACCCTTACTGGACTCGCATAGTGGATTACGGCCCATTCTCTCTCCTAGAGAAGAACCGCGAATCCCAGCAGTGGGAACATTATAAGGTTGATTTATTTATTTATTTTACAATTTATGTACACACAAAAATAATAGAAACAGACACTTAATACATAAGTGACGTTAGTACAAAGGTACTGTTTATTTTATTTGTTGATGTTTATGTTATGTATGTTAAATAAATAAAATACAACAAAAAATAATATGGCATTTTGTATGTTTTTAATATTACAAACCAGTGCTTGACTGCACTCCCACTGATGGTAACCAGTGATGCAATCGTTGATAGTGAAGCGCACTAGTTTACAAAGAGCATATTAACTCTAGCCTTGCCAGACAAGTTTTTATTTGAGAAAAGGTTTTATTTATTTTATTTGTTAGCCTGTTCTGTCCCACTCCTGGGCAAAGGCCTCCCTCCACTCCTTCCATTTTTCGAGAAAAGGTTAGACAGATTTATCTATTGGTTACATTATAAGCCATACAGCAATAAATTGATTCTAAGAACATCAGTAAATAACTAAACAGATCGTTATTATGGATTTAGTCACGTTCAAACACCAGATTATGATCTGATGCGTGTATATAAACGATCTTCTCTTTGATGTTGTTGGCGAGCCGCCAATATTTGTGTAGGCTATCGCTTGGGAAGGGACTGTGTAGATATTAAATTTCTATTAGTTTATCTCCAACAGCGACCTGTTGTTGCTCTTAAAGTTTTAGTGTGAAATCATCAAAAAACTTATTTTGCTCTGGGTTGGACCGTGAAGGCGTGTCAGGCTTTTAATGATTAATACCATACTGTGTGTTAATAATAATAATATAATATTCCACAACTACTACACAACGCCGGCGCGCCGTCTAGTCCCAAGCTAAGCAGAGCTTGTGTTTATGGGTACTAGACAACTGATACACATACTTATACTCGTATATTTCTAAATACATACATATTAAAGATAAATTACACCCAGATACAGAACAAATGATTATGTTCTCCACACAAACTTTTGTCCTGGGTGGGAATCGAACCCACGACCTCCGGCATAGCAGTCAGGGTTACTAACCACTAGACCAACAGGCCAGTCAAATAAGTGTGTTTTAGTTGCTTTTTGCGTTTCAGGGCTATTATTTTAAGGTGGTATGTCATTTAATGACTAGAGAAGTCAGCCGCCTTAGGGGGAAGCGGAAGTGTGTCAGAATTTTATTGACTAAAAAGTTCCTTAAATTTATTTATTTAACCTTTATGCAACAAAACATACAAAGGCAGACATAATGCCTTAGGCATTGTCTACCAGTCAACCTAGGGTAGTGCAGAGACAGAATGGCAGGTGCATAAAAAATAAAGAAAATATTATTTAAAACAATTATAGAATTATATATAAAGCTAAAACCAAACATACATATAAAACGCATATTTAATAAAATATATAGCTATACATACATACAAATATATACTATATATATATATATATATACATATACACAAAGAAAAGGAGTTTGGAGATGATTCTACTATTTGTTCAGAAAGTAATTCCGCAACTTCCGCTTAAATGCGTACTGACTCGTGGCCGTTCTGATATCAAGAGGTAGCGAATTCCATAGAAGAAAAAAAAAATCCCTTTTGCGTTCTAGGACCACGGGAAGCTGTTTCAAAAGTCGACCCATGGCCCCAGCAGGCATCGGCCCTGCTGGGCCGCTACGGTCCAGCAGAAAGAAATCTAATTTCAGCGAAAATACTTCCACTTTTAGACATTGGCCTTCTCCAAGTGACACCACAATGAACGATCCTGTGACCGGTCTACTTTTAAAGACTTACCTCATGCGGAAGGCCAACACTTCCAACACTGCTTCTTCCGATACGCTGTCGCCACTCTAGAACCTTTTGCATATGCACGCATGTGCAAGGCTTAAGAAGTGGGCAGAACACGTGCTCAGCCCACTTCTTACGACTTGATTACACGTACCTAGTAAAAGGGCGAGACAGTAAAATGTTGCTCGGCCGAGACAGTGATGTTAGCGAGTTGTAGAGATAAGCGCTCGGTCGAGCACTCGGCGCTTTGTTTATGCGTACCGAGTACTCGGCCGAGAGCACTGTCTCGCCCGTTTACTCGGTACGTGTGATCAAGACTGTAAGTTTGGCAATTCTTCGGGCTATGTTTGTAACCTTGGTTCTCTTGCGAATATCTTCTTTCCTGATGCGATCACGCAGAGAAACTCCGATCCTTTTGAGGGTTCAGCACGCTTAGCCAAGTTGTTATTCTGCAATCGTTAACGCTGTCGAGAAGTGATGAAACGTATGGGAATGACGTCATCTCAACGTAAAGTCGCGTGGTCGGAACAAACGAATAGACAATTCGTAGCCAAGTTCACATCGTTCAAAATCGTTTCTACAATATTTAACGCTACACTACTACTACTACTACTACTTTGTTATACAAACGCTACATTGTAGAACAAGCGGCCGACTCAGGCGCGTCAACACTGCTACCAACTTATCGTTTTCTACAATTGCTGTCACCGAGGCGTTACCGATTAGAGAACGGAATTCGATTGTAACTTGGGCTGACGAGACCCTTTGTGTGCGACCACGTATCGAAGCCATACGTCATCACTGGCAATACGCACTGGTCATGACTTTCGTTTTGAGACACTGTGGTATGTTGGACGAGAAAATATTATGACACATGACGCTATAAATTTCACTAAAGCCACCAAATACTTCATGTCCCAAATTGTCATTCTTGTAGACGAGAACCGGGGCGTAATATAAAAGAAAATGAATCTTGGAGACACATTAAATTATCGGATCTAGCAGTCGTGTTTATTTTGGCGTGAAATTAACTTTTATCAGATTTATTACGATAATTCACTTTAGGGAGAAACGATACAATAAATTCTTGAAATAATTTCTTTTGCGACAATCTGTCTTGAAGGGTTTTGTTTTTGATATGCGGGGTTGTTATTTTACAAAGTTGACCTGTTTAATTTATTTGCTTAGTCGATTTCCATGTAGACTTTTAACTGTTACCTTGCGATTGTTCGCATTCTCGCCACTTTTGTCATTTTATTGTTAAGTATACTTTGTTTGGAGGTGGAGCGAAAGGTTATGTCAGATTTTTGTTGATATAAAGCCACTTAGGTTCCTTTAGATGCCCTTTGTGAAGACTTCAAGTTCTATCACCATTATTACGTACATTTGATGTAAATTTAGTTCATACTTCTGCTCATAGATGGTGTGAATTAAAGTTCTTAAATTATTTAAGTTGTTGTTTAATTTGTTTATTATTTCCTAACAATTAATTTTAATTTTATGTTAAGGTCTTGATATACTGCATTCATTTAATTAAATAGTTCTGTAATTAAAAAAAAAGTTCTTAATTCGATTAACAGATGGCGTTGTTAAATTACGTCATATTTTAAAATTGCAATGTTAAGAATTTACAGGTTAAATGATCCTTCGTGGTAGTTTTATGATTTGTCAGTTTTAACGATTCAAGTTCAGAATTAAATTTATTTCAGTTACTCAGGCTCTTGATTTAGCTCGAAAAGGTAAATTTAGTGCCCTTCGATTAATCCATCACGAGAGGCACAGTAACTCTTTTGAACAATCCCGTAGCAATGTTCTTATACCGTTGTCCAAATGAAAAATGAGTACAGGAGTTTGCTCTTTTAGGCAAAATTAAGTTATTCACATATATTCTGATTTAGAATGAGAAGGCACATCTAGTTATTCTTTGCTACAAGTTCTATGTTCAAGATTAATTAGCGAAAAATCCAGTATCGCAATAAAGTACAAATGGCATCCCAGTCATCCCAGATTGTTTCACTTTATTAATACTTTCTCCTTTTTATTTTAATTACAAGTTCCTTTTATTCTTTATGATAGCAGTATACCAAATCCCGTTCAAAGAGATTTTAGAGCGGAAAATAAATAAATAGAATGCCGAATGAACTCGTACTAATTAAACTTGTTTGTTTCAGCGTTGCCTGTGTATGCGATACTGAGTATAATCCTGAGCTCCGTAGTCGTCGTGTTGGCAATCCTCTCCGTGTTCATATACAGGTATGTATCAAAAGCTTTTCCGCGTTCCTGCTGTACTGAAAAATTGCGAAAAAAAAATCTCGTTTTCGTGTAGCAGCGGCGGGCCATGTTAGCTGACTGCGTTTTCTTAGTGTTATACAGTAAACGTCAAGTGAAATCGTATTTTATGAATAAGCTAGACTTTTCCGGCAGCTTCGCTCGCGCACATAAAATAGCCAATGTTACTCAGGAATAAAGCAGTTTTCTAATTTCATCAATTGGACCATGCAAAAAAAAAACAAACTTTACCTCTTTAAATTATTAGTGTAGATAATTTTACTATAGTTACTAGCTTTTGCCCGCGTCTTCGCCTGCGTACATAAAATATAGCCTATGTCACTCCGAAATAACGCAGCTTTTTATCGGTGATAAAATTTTAGCAATCGAACCGGTACTTCGAGTGATTATCTCGTGTAGCTTGCCACCCGAATTTGCTCGCAGTTTAGTATCATAAGGGACCGTATTTATGGGATAAACATAATTGAGCTATTCCATGAAATAGTCCTGTATGTATCAAAAGCTTTTCCACGTTCCTATTGTACTGAAAATTCGTCCAATTATAATTTGGGTGTCTTCAAGGCTAAAGTGAATAGGCTCTTAATAAACTAGTGCGCCTCACCATCTGAGATTGCATCACTGCTTACCATCAGGTGGGATCGTAGTCAAGCACTAGTTTATATTAATTAAAAAAAACTGACATGCTAGGTTATTGCGTTTTATTAGTGCTTACAATAAACGTCAAATGTTTTTTATTTTTTACTTTTTTTTATTAGCTTTTGCCCGTGGCTTCACCCGCGCTCATAAAATATAGCCTACGCCACTCAAAAATAAACAAGCTTCTTATCGGTGATAACATTTTAACTATCGCACCTATACTTTTAATGATTACCTCCTACAAACAAAAGAACAAACTTTACCTCTTTACAATATTAGTGTAGATTGCCACCCGACTTTGCTTTTAGGTTAGTGTCTTAGAGGACCCTATTTCCGGGATTAAAAGTATTATATACTAGCTTTTGCCCGCGGCTTCGCCCGCGTGGCATTAGGTACTTAAGGAATCGGGATAAAAGGTAGCTTATGTTCTTTTCCATATCAAAGGCTATATGCATGCCAAATTTCATCCAAATCCGTTCAGCCGTTTTTGCGTGATTAAGTAACAAACCTCCAAACATCCACACTTTCACATTTATAATATTAGTTAATATTTGTATGTATCAAAGGCTTTTCCGAGTTAATATCGTACTGAAAAAATGCCACATTCACAAAGTAGTTTGTTCTTATTTTTGTGTAGCAGCGGCGGGGCATGCTAGGTTATTGTGTTTTATTAATACCACAATAAACGTCAAATGCAACTGTATTTCAATGAATAATTTTATTTTGCACCAGCTTCTGCCAGCCGACTTTGTCCGCGTGTTAGTTGAACATTATCATAAGGGACCGTATTCCCTGGATAAAAAGTATAGTATATGTATTCCTAGATATGGTCTACTTGTTTGCTAAATTGTAATTGAATTTGTTTAGACTTTCGAGCGTAAAGAAGTAATAAACATACACGAACACTCACAAACATCATAGTATTTATAGTGCAAATACCACAACTTAAGTAAAATATTGCACCAAGAAAACATATTTTTGTGAAAAAAAACCATCTATTCTGTATTAAGTGCTATTCCAGGAAATGTTCCATTCCTATTCTATTCCATTCTCCATTCTCTATTCTCCATTCTCTATTCTATTCTGTTCTTATACATAGTCTAACTTTCGTGTTTCATTCCAATCTGTTCAGCCGTTCAAACGCGAAGCACACACAATCAATCGCCGTATTAGTATGATGAGGTTGAGTATTAAAGTTGTGTTGGATACAATTTTAACTCCAAATATTTAATACAGATAACGGCGCTTAAACTCATCTAGAAACCTTCCAAAGTTAAAATTGAAAGACTACGAAATTGATTGGATATCGCAACAAATTTCTAACTGCGTAATTAAGTTTTCTGTTGAATTTGAAACTCCTCGAAAGTGCACACAAAACAGGGCTAACCGAGGATAATGTTAATATTTGAGCTTCCTAATATCCAAAACTGGTGGTTTTAAACGAATCTGTACCATTCTCAGAGTAATTCAGAGTTCCTGAATTGTGGGTTCATGTGAGCAAAGTTATTGTGAACAAGTCGAACTGTGTTAAAACAAAAACAAACAAGTGGTTTGAATTGCTCCTTTTTTTAGATGGGAAATCATTTAATTATTCTTCTCGCTCTGGGTGATGTGAGCTAATGTCAGACTTTTCTGATTAAAACTTATGTTCCTTCAGAAGCCCTTTGCATTAACAACAACAACAAATAACTCAACAGTCAACTATTCTCAAGACTCAAGACTCAACAAATCTCTACGGTTTTGTTGACATTTCTTTGATTACGTGGAACACTAAGTGGCAAAAACTCACTCTCCGTTCTAACCAGCCGTATGGCGAGCTAACCATTACTGCAAAATCGCGACAGTCACGATAATCATTAAAAAAAAATCTCAATCTCTGTTCTCTTAAGTTAAGCAAGGCTCATTGATGGCAACTTTCACCGAAAATGGTCCATGGCAAGGCTCATCTAAGATGGTTCATTAATGAATGACTATCCTTTAGATACTGAGAGTCCCCCGTGGCTTTTTGGACCTCGCCGTTATATGTGTAAGGATTTTATATCCTTAGGTCAAAAGAAATTAAAAATAGCCTAATCTAGGAATATTGTTTTATTCGGTTAATATCAATGACGCCTATGACGCAACTTATGAACAAAAACTATATAATCCTGCATCGTGGCATTGGAGTTCTCTCTCTGCTCGCTTTTGGACTAAGAATATTTAGTTGGCGTTTGATAGTCTACATGTTATTTACTAGTACATAGTTTTAATAAATTAATAAAACGAATTAGTTTAATAAAGGCTAGATATCTCATTTTCCCGTTGTTTAGTTATAAAATAAAAAGTACGATCACGTGGCCAATCAAGATGTGTAGCTTAACTAATAATTTCTCAATTACCAATTGCGCAAAATGGCGGTTAATTTATTTCGCTTTTTTTTACCAGGCACTACAAGCTGGAAGCAGAAATAGCTATGATGACATGGCGAGTCAGCTGGAGTGATGTGCTGCAACCGGGTGCACGGTTGCGTGGTAGTGTACACTCATTGGCCCGAAGATACAGCACTGGGGTGAGTGTAAACTTTATCATACTTATCTTTACGGCCACACGCATCTGTCACGTCACCGACAAGTTGTCATCATCAATGTGAGACTTCACGAGACTGATGTGTGTTATTAAATCTTAAAACGTTTTTAAAATAGCAAGTTTAATTCAATTATGTCTTTTAATGTACAAATATGCAAGCTACTGCCAAAGGTTTAATTCGCGAACCGGAATAAACTCCCGGGATAAAAAGTGTCATGAAATATGCCACTCCAGGTTATGCCCCACTCAAACACCAAATTTTATCCAAATTCGTTCGAGTATCAAAATTAAAAAAAACGTACAAGTAGTCAGAAATATAATATAAAGTCAAGAGTGAATAGGTTACTTCTGGAAATGCCTGCTCCATTGTGGGATACATCATCGCTTACCATCAAGTGTTATAATGGTCAAAAACATGAGCCAATCAACAATAAAAATGAGTATAGCTTATTTCAAATTCCTTTAGAAAAAAACAGCCTTCTTTCTGGCAAAATCGAAAAAGAAAGTTATTTGTTTTGCAAGAGTAACCTACCAACGTTACATATTAACCTATTTTATTACCGATCTAAAACCTATGTAGATATATAGCAGCCATGAATCCTGTAAAAAAACAAAATAATAAAACCGACGCAAATAAAATTCCCCTACACAAATCCGCCAGGGCAAATCGGCATTCTAAAAAGGGTCTTAATATAAAAGGCATTGGAAACTACTTATTTATCCATCTCCCTTGGGATCTGACGGGATAGAAGATAGATACAAATCGACAAGTCTTTGGTAAAGCTTCAAACTGCGCATGACATGTCTTGATACTTGTCAATTCATGACTAGCGAATATGTATGCATTTTTTATTTAGATACTAATCAAAATATTTTTTATTTCTGGTGAATAAAACATGAGAAAAAAAATTCATTAAAATATCTAAGTAAACAACGAAGTTATTAAGCTTCAAAGATGGTGTTAAGAAAGAGAAATCCGACATGGTCTTTGACGTTAAAGAAGGGACTTACCGCCATAAGTACCTATGGCATACCAAGGCATTGGGTTATGACAGTCACTGTCACCATTTCACCTTGAGATCCCGCCGGAACTCTGTCCGCCATGCCGCGATTCGTCACGGCAGCGGATTTTCGCCCTGTTGCCTCCAAATCCCATGAAAGCCAGCAAAGAGGCTCGCCGACACCCCAATATCTCGGTAAGCATATAAAGCCATCGGTCTTGTATTGTCTGGTCTCTTCGTGGCCATGGCAGATTGTCGTTCCATTAAACTATAAAAGTAAAGAATCAAAGAGTATACCTGTGTTTGCGCACACGCTTTTGCAATATAAAGACCTGTTTACGTGGGTGGTTAATTACCATTGAGATTGACCACCGTAGTCGAAACGCTCTCAAATTTTCCGATAACATATTCCAACAGGAGATTTCAACAGCGAATGTTGAATGTTATTTTATTCATGTAGGTTTTTTATTTTATCTTACCCTAAACACGGATGTAGGGTCCAATACAAAAGGAAGTCCGTCAATTTTCTTTGACCTTTTTGACCTTCGTACCTTTTCCAGATACAATACCAACTATCAGTCTTTATTCACAGCTCATTAATTCTCTTCTTTGGAAACCATTAATTATATTATTATTATTATAATTTTATTATTACTTTTATTATCATTTTCTGTTCTTTTGGATATGTATAAATCACATTTATTGATAGTTTAGGATTCCGTACCTAAAAAGGCAAAAACGAAACTGGATCACTTTGTTGTCCATTTGAATGTCTTTCAAGATACTGTATCTCCGAAAATACGTGGAGGTATCGAGTTGAAATTATAACCATCTCTGCGGTCCCTTGAAGCTGGGAAAAAATAAAACTGCTAAGTTAACAAAAAAAAGATACTGCCGTTTATGTCGCAAAAAACGTATATTTCAACTCTCTCATCATCATCATCATCATCATCTCAGCCGAAAGACGTCCTGTAACGTGATGTGTACACAAAGGAGTGTAACAGTTACATGAGAGGGTAAGGAGGAGTATGGGAGTGAGGAGTGTAGAGGAAGAGTGAGAGTAAGAAGAGTAAGTGTATAGTAAGAGGAGAGAAAGAGTGTTACGCGAGTGCTAGAGGGAGTGTAGTGAGTAAGTGCCTCCAGGGAGTAGCCCTGGCAAGGCACGTGTGGGGAGTAAGTGTAAGTGTAAGTGTAAGTGCCTCCAGGGAGTAGCCCTGGCAAGGCACGTGTGGTGAGTAGTGAGAGGTTGAGTGAGGGAGGAAAGTATGGAGGGAGAAATAATATATATAGATATGAATCCTTGTGAGGTTATAATGAAAATAAAAGCATATAAAAACAATAGGGATATAAAAAAATATAAAGATATAAAAACAGTTCAGTCAGGCTCGGCGTCAGAGGTGGAGTGCAGCAGCAGGAGTAGGCGTAGCCCTCAGCCGTACGAGGGACGGCGAAGGCTACGCAGCCGCAGGCAGCAACTGATAGTGGTAGTCACAGCCTTTCAGCGTAAGGGCCGGCAGCAGTAGAGAGGAGGCCCTCAGAGGCCAGGTCCGAGCAGCCCTCCGCCGTGAGGGCCGGCAGAGGCAGAGAGGAGGTCCTCAGTTCCTTCTCTGAGGAGGTCTTCATGGTCCAAGGAGCTCAGTCAGGGAAAACTGACATCAGGAGCTGAGCCAAGTAACTGTCACATGTAGCTGACCCAAGAAAAACTGACACCAGGAACTGTACATGTAGCTGCACCAAGAGTCTGACCGAAAAAACTCACTAAGAAACTCAGAAACATGGTTTTTATAGTCAATTTTGACGGCTATGCTGGCTGTCAATTCATAATTTAAATTTGAAAACAGGTTTCAGCCAGCATTGCTGTTTCACAAGAAAGATATAAATTACAATTTAATTTTAAAGAATTATTTCAGATAAGAGAACATATAATTTGATAGCAAATTATATGTTTACAAAATAAATAATATTATGAGTAAAAGAATAAAACCTAAGACTATAAAAATACTCTTTGTTGATACCTAATCAAAAACCATAGAAGAAAATAGTAGTGACATGACAGATGACAGTGATCGAAGAAAATAAACAAACTAAATATATAAGAAATATTATAAAGAGATGTGATTATTGATAAGTAAAGTAAACGTAAGTATTAATAACATTACAGTCCACTGTTGGACATAGGCCTCCCCCAAGCGTCGCCACAACGACCGGTCCTGTGCGTCACGACTCCTCAAGTGATTTAAAATTCACAGGGTCCTTCACGTTGATCCAAATCCACGTGAAATTCGGTATAGAGCAAGGTCTTAGAGCATAGGTTTAAGGATAATTTTGAAAACAGTTAAGTTGGTACGTCACAAAAAAAAACTCTTTTTGCGATTCCAGAAAATCTTCAAGACTCCATTCGGGAATTGAACAATTTACATAGCTGAGTTTGTACGGGACCCTCAATGCGCGAGTCCGACTCGCACTAGCCCAGTTTTTTTTTAATTATTGGCTCGCGCTTGTCTACTATCTCACCTGACGTTAAAAGACGGTGTGATCGATAACAGAGTACTCTTGTTAAACAGTAATCCATTCACTCTTGACGTAAATACCCATGGGTTGCAGCTTTGAGGAACACTGATTGCCGCAAGGAATTCTAAAAAATTAAATAGGTTTTTCGAAGTTGGTTGAAAAAGAAAAAGATTTTAATAGCCTTGCTCATCATGTATTTACTCGTATGTACAATAAAGACAGTAAAAATAAAAAAGTAACAGAAAAACACGTAACTACCCACTCGAATATTGATTTAGTCTCTTCAAAACCACGATCTATTTTTAAAAGTTATTCCACTTTTGAATAGTAGAAAAAAGTTTCAAATTGATTCAAGATTGACTTTCAGTTTGTGGCGAGCAAAGTTGGCGAACTTATAAATGTCAAGTATTTAGAGATTGGTTCGAACTTCATCTTCGTCGAAGAACGTTAATATTCGATGAACTCTTAGTGGACGTTGACAGATCTTATGAGTAGGGTTATTTGAGGAGCAGCCAGTTCGAAAAGTTGCCGTTAATCCTTAAATGTTTGGCGTCAGTTGCCTAACTTTTGTGGCTTTTGATATACAGTTTTTGTCCAATTTTAACTCCCGACAAAATCCTCGTCAATATTTAATAATTTTGGATGGACGAACCGACCATTAAACATAAACGATATGGATACAACTTTTTACCTTATCCTTAATCTCTAACCTAGAAATAAATGACCCACACCTGTTAACAATATTGTTTATTTTTTAACCCATAGATGGCGTTGTTAGATGAGCGGTGTTTTCTTAATCACGATGTTAAGATTCTGGAACTAGGCTTGCGAAAGCCGTTATAGTTTTACTATCGTATTATTACCATTGTAACGGTCACAAAGGATGCAGAAACAGTGCGGAATAGTGAATTACTGTTCTAGACCTATTAGGAGTATTTATTTATCTGCGCAGTGGCAGCACAGTTGCAATAGTCTCGACTTATGAGATGTACGTACGTCAGTACGTCGTGGGTTCGAAGACAGGCAAGCGCCCGACTTTGTGTAATTTATTCCATCACCACTGTTCTCAAAACTTTCCTTCAGAAAACATCGTGAGGAATGCGACATGTCCTAAAACCAAAAATTCAAAGACATTCACATCCACCAAACCACTCTAAGCCCGCGTGATGGATTACATTGGCAGTTGTGAGTTTATCATGCTTACTCGAATGCCTTACTGATAGTGGTGTGTGTGTTAGATCATTCGGTTTACTTCAAAATGGTTGAGCCGAGTCATATTCAGCGGATATACGCAACATGTCCGTAAACGGACGCTGCCAGTTGAGACTAGTTCTCTCTTAGCTGCCAGTAACAACAAAAAATATGTCATTACACTCTTTTTGAATACACTTGCTCAAAATGTGACTCTTATTGCACTGTACTTAGGTACATAAAGGCCCTTGTTACCAAACTGTGACTTTTAATTACCATTACGCAATAGTGCTATAATGTAGTTAAAACCTTGTTGTTCAAACTCTACTCCGCCATAATTATATTACATTTACCGTATTAGGATGGGCACAGGTCTTCCTAAACGAGTCACCGGTCAACCCCCGTTTATTCATTACAGTGAGTGTATTAAAAGGTAATAAAAAAAAAAATGTGGGCGCGCATATGAAAACAGATTTTTACCTCCACAAATTACTAGTTTTAGTTATTTTCTTCACAAGTGTATTAAAAACGTCGTATGATACACGTGAGTAATTAATGATTACCTTTCTCGGCTTTCTTAAGACCCTCGCCACGGTTCGGGTCTAAATACCGCCTCAACGGTAAAGAGTGTGTATGATTTAAAAAAGTGTCCATGAAGTTTCTTACACATTGTTCTCCGTAGCGAATCTTGAGACCAGTGGCGACCGAGTGGTAATGGCTCCGACTTTCGAGTTGTAGGTCGCGAGTTCAAACCCAGCCAGGCGCATTACTTTGTGTAATTTATTTCATTACCACTGCTCTCAAAACGGTAAAAGAAAACATCGTGAGGAAACCGGCATATCCTAGAACAAAAAATTCGAAGACATGTGACATTTACCAACCCGCACTGGGCCCCGTGGTGGACTACGGCCCATTCCCACTCCTAGAGAGGAGGCCTGAGTCCCAACAGTGGTAACATTAAAAAAGCTGATGATGATGATGGTAAAGTTGACAATTAAAAAGTGATTCTTGAAATGTTTTGACGGTCCATTTCTTCTCCTAGAGAGTAGACCAGAATCCCAGCAGTGATAACATTAAAAAGCTGCCTATGTTATGCTTCTGCTATATTATCTGACTTTACTTTCAGACTACATTCTCGGACGAAGCCATATCTTTAGCTGGTGACAGACAAGTATATACCAACTGTGGATTTTACAAAGGCTGCCGGGTTGCCATAAAGAAAGTGGATAAACAGCGTGTAGACCTGACCAGACCTCTTCTTCTCGAGCTGAAGAAGATGAAGGATTTGGAGCACGACCATCTGGCAAGATTCTTCGGAGCCTGTGTGGACCCTCCACATTGCTGTCTTCTTACGGAGTATTGTCCTAAAGGATCCTTGCAAGATATCTTAGAGAATGAGTCTATTAAGCTGGATTGGATGTTCAAAGTTAGTTTGATGCACGATATTGTAAAGGTGAGTGTTATTTTAACGAAGACATATATTTGTTTTATTTAGAACAAGTTTTATCCATGAAACGGCACCTATTTTGTTAAACAATACATACATACTCGAAACTTTGTGATTAGTAGCGAGTTTACCACACTTTTCTTCGGCATATTTCTATTATCCTCACTTTAAAATATAGCACTTTAAAAAAAGAATAATATGCTCACTTGAAAACGCAGCACTGTTAACAAAAGATTTATAATATACTAAATTGAACTCGCAGTACTTTGAAAAAAAAAAGGAATAATATTATGCTCACATGGAAACGCAGTAAATACTTTAAAAAAATATTCACCGATACAAAGTGTGGTCCCGCCAAAAGGATTCACGAAGTTTCAAGTATGTATTTATCATTTAATAAAAAAATGGGTGCTGTCCCATGGACAAGTTGTAAGTTTCGAACATCACCGTAATTATTCCACTCCATCAATTCTGTTATTATCATTACGTGAAAACACTCCCGTTTTACCCTTCCCGGCAACATGAAAAGGTTTAACGAAGTTTCAGCGTACCGGAAACAGCGGCCCTACTACGAGTCCTTAATGGGTTTGATTTTACAAAGAAAACCGAACTATTGGGAAACGAATGGAACGAAACGAAAGAGATGGAGCTATAAAGGGTTATTTGTAAAACACTAACAACCTTGCAGGACTGTATTACTAACATCATAAACAACAACTTTTGTTCTATGACTTTTTACAAAATAAAATTCATTTACCAAAAACAAACCTTCAAGATTTCGTTGTCCAATCTAGCACATTTCAACTCTGTATTTTGCTATACCTATCTACGTTTGTATGATGCGACGCAAGTGCAGCAAGCCTCCCACTCTCCTTTGCTATTGTACTATCGTATATTTCGCATAGACTTCGTAATATTTAGAACGTTCAATTTAAATATTTTTATTTTTGTATGAAAATCTGATGCACTAAAATATGATATTTTTTTTAAAGTCATAGAACAAAAGTTGTTATTTATGATATTAGTACCATAGTTCTGAACAAAAGTTGTTATATATGATGTTAGTACCATAGTTCTGACATGTTGCCAGTGTTTTTCAAATAACCCTGTGTAGGGTGTATAGCTCTATCTCTCTTTCTCGCTCGCATGACTAACATTTTAACATGTCGTGGTAAGGCCCCTGGTGTCTAGTTCACATTCGTAATCTATTACTGTTGGGTCCATATTCCTTCCTTA
The DNA here is from genome assembly GCA_929112965.1 of Mythimna albipuncta. Lineage (NCBI taxonomy): Eukaryota > Metazoa > Arthropoda > Insecta > Lepidoptera > Noctuidae > Mythimna > Mythimna albipuncta. The sequence continues at coordinate 15,035,282 of OV815979.1, read as the reverse complement.
ATTTATTGGATACCTTGAGAAAAGGGCTAAAAGGTTCAGGTGCTATAATGGTTTAAGTTCTCAAGTTTTTCTCTTTTACTAAAAAAATGTGACGCATCTACTTACAAATGTAAATTAAAAAATATGTCTTTTTGTTTGGATCACGCACACAAAATAAAAACAAGAAGCAATTGAAATTACTTTTTATTAATAACTTGCTTCTGACAGTGGCTTCGCCCGCGTGAATGCAGAAAATCATCCCTAAGGCACATATTCCCGAGATAAATATATCATTTACTTTGTCCTATTCCCAGACTTAGTCTTCCCGTGTTATTTAAAAAAAAATATCAGTAAAGTAGAAAAAAGTTCTACTTCAACATGTACGGTATCGACACTTGAAAGGAAATATTACTGAGAGTAAACTTTACAGAAGAGCGATATAAAGTTATTTTTTTAGAAGAAAAAAAAAATGGTTAGTTAAAAAAGTCAGATTTATACAAGGTGTCGTTTTAAAGATGCAAAATATTTCAGGAGGTTATTGTGTTATTGACCCGAATCAATAATAAAATGAGTAGGTTTTTTTTTTTTGTTTTTTTTTTTTTTATTAAAATCGGTATGTGTGAACTACGTTTCTTAAAAAGCAGCCAGTCTGATACCTGCCTTATAACCGCGATTTCTTTCACACACACAAACACGGAAAAATAAAGGGCGTTTTCACACACACTAACTCGCAACGATAGTTTCATAAATAATGTATCATCCAATCATCATCCCGCACGCCACACCCTAGCCACGCCCCCGCTGCCATCGATCAATCGAATTAGTTTAGTATAATTAAAGAATAAAATAACAAGTATTACTGATTATTGACCAGGTATCGTTTTTTCACATGATTAATTATGAGTTGTATTACAACCTCCTGAAATATTTTGCATCTTCAAAACGACACCTTGTATACTATTACCATGATGGATACCATGATACATTATAAATATGCCTAGTTCGTCGTTTTTAACCATTTTTTTTTTTCTAAAAATTTTTAACCTTAAATCAATCTGCCTACTGGGGCAAGGGTTAACGCCTACTGGGGACAGGATTAGCTCCGAAAGGTAGCTTAGTCCCGGTATGAAAGGCAAGAAGGAAAAGTGTGGGTTTTTTAGTCAGTAAGAGTCTGAGACATTTCACCACCAAAAAAAACCTTAAATCAATCTCAACAAATCTGTTCAACTGATTGAGTATGAAAGAGTAACAAACGCACACACACATACATACAAATCGCCTTTATAATATTAGTAAGATATCTATGGCTTGATTTTTGTAATGTAATAGTGTGATATCGGTTTCATTAATGCTATAATGTCTATTTTTTCTCTAGTATAAAACCCTGGAGAAAAAAGTTTGGAAGGACTTGGGGGAGGCCTTTGCTCAGCAGTGGGACAGCAATGGCTAGTAAAAAAAAAAACCCTGATGGGATAGGTCACCCGAGGCAGAACTAGGTTGTTCACCCAAGTTAGCCGATAACAGTATTAAATCTCAAAGGAGTGGCGTGTCGCAATTTATCGACCAACAATATATTGGAAAACTTGCTGCTGCTGCTCCACGACCTGCAATCTAATTTAGCTTAAAAAGCTTTGTGAACATAATAACATTAATAACGATATTTTTTGTACGTAGTGCTTCAGGCTTGTAGCGACATCTATGTCGCCATATAGGAACTATCCTGCATTACCGTAAAGTTCTCCCTGCGATTAGAAAATAAAACCGTTCGAAATCAACTATCTGGCAGTTGCCCGGACTAGATACAAAACCCGTTTGGTCGGAAGATCCTCTCTTTTCTTCTTTATTTAAAAAAAAAAAAAACATAATTTTGCATTGTGGGTGTATTCACAAACAAGTAAAGTCAAATACATAAATAAATGTTTCGAACGCTTATTCCATTCGTAAACTACCATTTGTACTACTGTTTCTAGGTCTGTTCTATGGTCTATGTTCTATTCCTGCTTACTGGCAGAAAATAGCTTGCTAGCTTTATTGCCCTTTACGATAAGACCGCCTATTGCGCACTTATTTCTGTAAAATAATGTTTGACCTGTATTAAGATGTGCAATAAAATTTATAATAATGATAGCTTCTACCAGCATATCCTCATGATAGTAGCAAATCATTCCAAGGGAACATAAGAAATGTCATATTATGTCGTATTTCAAGATATGGTCTATACGTGTATCACACATATATACTCACTTTTGTACAAACATTCGCCTAAGTATACACCGCAAAATTTTAATAGTTTTATTCCCGTGGAGGGTCGATAAGGTACATGGAGCACTATCGATTTGTAAAGATGAAATTAAAAAATAAAGTACCTCTTTTTTCAAAATTCGTATTAATTTACCCATGTACGAAATTAATTTCTTTAAGAAAACGTCAGCTGAGTGAGTTGAATGACCTGTAGGTAATAGTTGGCGTTGCGTACAAACTACCTACAGGTCATTGAACTCGCTCAGCTGACTTTTTCTTAATATCGACCCTCCACGGGATTAAAACGATTAAAATTTAACGGTGTATAATATTTGTATTATTACAATTTTTTTACTCCTCTACTGGCATTTTCCAATTGTAATTTTATTATTGTGATAGCTGAATTGTGTCTCTAGGATTAGTCGAGTTTCACTATTTTACCATTTTTCTACTGTTCCAAGTTTTCAAAATTCCAAGCTTTTAAAATATGCTGTAGTAGAAAATTAGTGTGGTAGGCTAATCATGCTGTATTTACGTAAAATCATGATTGCCTACTGTTCACGAATTTAATTTCATATGTTGCAAATTTCAGCGTCGGATTCAATCAGTTGATAGTTACACACTGCACTTCCATTTCAATTAGTTTTAATATATTATACATGTTATTCAAAGCTCAGCTCTATGCTCATAATTAAATTACTGACATTGTTTCACATGCATTTCAGTAACCTATAACGACTAGCTGGTGTAAGTTTGGTTAGTTAAGTAAATTAGTTTAAGCTAACATTAAACTGGCATTTCTAAAGCGTTTGAGCTCTTTATCTAAAATGAATCCGAGAAATGTCGGTCCGCCGTACTATTTAGAAGAGATTAAGTATTTGAACACCGTCGGTCGAAATTCAGAACATTTCAAATTCTTATAAAATTCCTATGTCCAGATCGGATTCCGAGCACTATTGTTTTAATATCTTCTGTTTCTTTTTTGGGCTGGTAAAATTATCAAATTACTTCTCTCGCTCTAAATGGAGACCCTTTTAGCGCTGTTGACCCTTGCTTTCATTTGTAGCTAATAAACCTGTCACCAGACTTGCCAAGAGGTATTGTGTTACTTGGTTACTGGGTCTTCTTCTTCTTCCTGCCCTGATCCCATATTACTTGGTGTCGACGCTACAAGTTTTTTTCTTCCATTCTGTCCTCTCATCCGTTGCACTATCCCTTTTCTTTCATATCACTCCTTACACAATCCATCCATCTTTGGATTCCTTTCTACTCAGTTACTGGGTAATGGAGATTATTTAGGCAGTTTCTCTATGTAAAGAGCCAACTCCAGCACACTTAGAAAAAGTTTAGGCAGTCAAATTTTCTATTAGAAAAAATCCTGTATTAAGTTTATGTTTGTTAGCTAGTTTTTAGTAAATAAACTGTTTTTCTATCTATTTCTAAACATGTTAATTACTGATCTAGGGCATGCACTACCTTCACGGCTCGGACATCAGATCTCACGGTGCTTTGAAGTCCAGCAACTGCGTCGTGGACTCTCGGTTCGTGCTGAAGATCACGGACTTTGGACTTCACGCGCTGAGGACTTCAGAAAAAGATTCAAGGGCACATAGCTATTGGACTCGTAAGTAGTATTCTGATTCGCCATAGTTTAATTTATTTTGTTACTTTCCACTTTCTAATTAGCCGCAAAGTGCTGTGCAACGCGACACTTTGAGGCTAATTTGAAGGCGCTCTAAGTTGACCAACTATTAAAAAGTCAAAAATATTCAATCTTGCAAACTTTAACAACTATTACATCATCGTTTGTCTTAGCGGGAAGAACAATTGTTTTCTTCATTACTCAAATAAATTGTTTCAGACAAAGGAAATATGTCTCACTTATTCGTCCCAAAAGAAGTATCTATAAAAAAACCAATTACAGCTGATTAATTGTAAATTTGATCATTTGAGGAGGAGTTGAATGAAAAAACATGACTTGGACATGGATAGGTATAGTAAACGGTTTATGCGCCCTGAAGGAATTACATAATATTCAGAGAAAATTTATTAAGCAAGCGTGTAGCCTTATAAATAAATTACGTATCTACATAATGCTCCCGGTTCGCTCTAGTTCAACCGTATGCAACATGTGTGACATTGTTCTATTCGAAAGTCAATTAGCCACCAGTCCAACAGTTTAACTTGAAGCTAAATTATATCAACCGCCTCACTAAGTAAACCAACTTCAGCAAGTTATAAATTCATTTTCACTTTGTAATTGACGTCGACTTTACTCTCTTTGAGAAGAAAATCAACATTTAATACTATTTTATGTACGACTTGACTCGAAATGATGGCAAGAAGATCCTCTTTCCTGGTTTTTGTTAGTGGTGATAAAAATAATTCTGCAATATTTTTACATTAAAATTTTTGTTAATAGAAACTGTTCTATTTATTATTATTATTACTGTTTTGTGCTTGTTAGAATTATTATACACCGTTAAATTTGATCGTTTTAATCCCGTAGAGGGTCGCGAGAGCGAGTCCAATGGCCTCTAGGTAGTTAGTACGCTACGCCGACTACTATCTATAGGTCATTGAACCCACTCAGCTGACGTTTTCTTAAAGAAATTACAAAGGATGAAAACTTAGATGATCCATTACGGTCATCCGGTTGGGAAAACCGAACCCAAATCTACGGCATGTAGTTTTCTTCGCGCTCCTCAAAGAGATGCTTGGGCTGCGAGTTTGTTTGAAAGAGAAACCGTGACCTTGGAACGTAAAAGGCAACTGAAGGACACAGATCGGTTATAGTCAGTAAAAGTCTGACACGCCCTTTTGCTCTACTCTAGACCGGGTAAAGTTATTTGATGATAACCCAAAAAAAACTTAGTAAATATTTTTATGAAAATTGGATTCAACTAATCAATACTGTGATGATTCTACCAACTTCTTGCGAATCATCGGACAAACCGACGTACGGCGAGTATCCACCCTTACGTTGTTAAAACCTCTACGGTCCGGACTAAGCGTTTCGCCTCGTCATTTATACCGCGTACATCGTGTCTTCAAGGATAGGCTCTTAATAAACTAGTGCGCCTCACCATCAACGATTGCATCACTGCTTACCATCAGGTGGGATCGCAGTCAAGTACTAGTTTATAACAGTTGAAAAAAAATGTGTTCACGTGCCTGCTAAAAGGAGAGCCGACTGGTTGTCTACTTGAAACTTAGAGGAAACACATTCCAAAAATATATCTAAACATCGTGGAAAGCCTCCATGCCATTGCAATCGTTGCTTTTTATTATAGGCTACCAAATATTTAAAAGTTCAAATTCTCTCCTCTGACACTAACAGTTCTGACAATAACAGTTTTTCCAATACCGTTTTTTAATTTGCGCCCCCGACAAACAAAAGGTGGGGCTATGGCTGCAATATTGTTGGCTCTGTTCTCCTTTTAAAATACTGTCAGTGAATTTTAGCGTCTACCTAAATGATATACAAGTTTATTTTTGCTCTAGGGGCTTACTGTTATTACTAGTAGATAGTGATATTCCATGAGTAATTAAGATGGTCGAATAAACAAAATTGATTAAGGATCACGTGACATATTTGTAGCACATATTATTTTGAACTGTTTGACAATCTTTAGCGCTCGAAGAATGATGCTTTGTCTAAAGAGGGATTCTCTAAGTTGGGTACGTTAATTTGGGGGTTCGTTGATAGAAAGAATTGAAAGGAACACGGGTGGATATTAGTCAGTTTAAAAGACTGACGCGCCTGCTCCACCGAAAGCAGGCGAAGTTATTTGATGATTTCCTACCTGAGTTTAAGAAACCCAGGTCTGGAGCGTCTTGTTGCTGTCAGTATCTTCCACCTATCTCAAGTGTTGTATGCGATATATGTCATTAACCTTTTGCTTTCTCTTAGGACTCCTTTGGACGGCACCAGAGTTGCTTCGCACGGCCGAACCGCCGCCGGAAGGCACGCAGAAAGGCGACGTCTACTCCTTCGGCATCGTCATGCACGAGATTGTCAATAGACAGGGGGCGTTCTGGCTCGGTCCTGGCATCGAAATGGCCCCGAAAGGTAAGTTAGAAAAGTTGTTCTTAGTATATTTATTTTCTTATTAAAATTTGTTTGCCACCCTAATAAAGAGAAAAAGATTGTTTTTTGTTTGTAGGAGATAATCTTTGGAAGTACTGGTGCGAGTTGTAAATGTATTTCACCGATAGAAAGCAGCTTTATTCCTAAGTGACATGGGCTATAAATTACGTACGCGGGTGAAGCTGCTGGCAAAAGCTAGTAAATTATACTTGAGAGTTTTCTCTAGAAGTAAGATCGTATTCGCTGATGTTAAAGGATCCCACAATGAAACATCTAAGTGAACGGTTAAGGTGAGATAGCGGTCAAGCTCGAACCTATCAACAATAAAAAAAGGCTACGGTTCTCGATATTAATTTAGTAGATATTAATTTAATTTTATAGCCCATCCTTTATATTATTGTAGTAATTCCAAGAATAATTAAAATCTTACAATTTAATAATTCAATTATTAAAGGTATTCCTATAAATTAATGTAATATCCAAGAATATCGCCTAAAAACGTACCTTGTCAGCAGGCAGGCTCAGCGAATATTCTGTATAAGTTTGTGTAAATTTAGAATTAGATTTGAATATACAGTAGGCACATCTTGAGCGCTCGGCGTCAAAGTGGAGATCGCTTTGCGCATTCCATATATTGGCGAGCCAATTGTCTTCGTTGTTAGATACATGCAGCAACGCAGGGAACAAATGAGAAGTGACCTCTATGACACGACGGCGCGGCGAGTCAATCACTGACACTCCCCGCCCCCGCGTCTCACTTCGCACCACTAAAGAGACCGAATCTTTGACTTCTGCGCAACCGCTCAAGATCCGTTATGGCAACTGTATTATTAACGTCAGTCATTTTTCGTTAGACTATGATAACAGAGAGACCAAAATATAAGTATTAAATACCGCTATCCGGAAAATAGTAGCGTATTATACTCGTAATCTAAATGGATTCAAACATACGAGACTCTGAAATCTCAACACGCACTAGAACTATAGTCTGTCTAATAAGTCAAGCGACTTGGGAATTTTGTATAATAAATACTGATATTCGATACTTTTTTTAAGGTTCTTCTTTTAGTTAACAATGATCTCTATCTCTTAATCAACCTTGATTATTGAATTCGTGTTGACTACATCAGATTTAATTAAATCCTAATAATTACCCAAGTCGTTTAACTTAATAGACAGACTCTATTCGCTTAGAGTCTTCGCGTCAATAACGATTATAATTTTTACCATTTTCTATTATTTCAATTTCATTATATATTTGTTTGCATTGACTCTTGTCATACAGTTTATAACTAGATCAAGAGCCAGAGAGTTTAATTTCATCTTTGTACGAAATTCTGTTAGTAAATAATTTTATTATAGTAATATTATTATGATTTTACAACAGTTCTACTATAAGTTACGAGAAGAGGCGTTTATGTCTCTTCACGTGAGTCATAAAATTCATATTCCTGGTATTTATTGTCTATGTTGGTCCTATTGTTCCAAAAACATGTAGTCTACTTTTATTACAGTCATAGGAACTAAGCACAGAAACTTTTTATTCCGCACACCACACAGCCAAAAGAAATATTTCGCATTTATCCGGCACAAAGCATTTCATTTATTCCATTCCGGACATGGGGAGCGTAAATAATTTCCGTGATTCATACCAGGATAGCTCATATTAAACATAATGGGATTCCGTTTTAGACACAGCAAATGAAATTGCTAAAATGTTTTATCCATCAAATATTATTAGGGTTTTTATTTCCTTCATTCCAATCTAGAAAGAGAAATGGAGTAAGCGGTTCATAATTTATGCGTTCCTTTTTGAAAAATGGAGCCATTTCTTTGGAGCATTTTTGGAGCCCAAGAAATTACTAAGAGTGTACGATTTCTGAGCCTAACATATGGCTCACAAATCGTATTAGTATTTCCTTAGAGTTTTCGTCAATGCGCAAAGAAGGAATATTATCGTACTTGTTTCTGCCAGCGCTTTCGTACGCGTGGATGAAGGTTTCTTCGTACAAACTTTAGCCTACTGTTTCATCCCTTTAGGGGGTGAATTTTGATAAATCATCTTTTAATGCTCGCTTACGTTATAAAAGAGAACATTGTGCAAAATTATAGGTAGTCACAGTGGTTTTGGCTGTGAGTCAGGTTCGCATTTTATATTTACAGATAATATGTTATAGATAATATAAAATTAGAAACAGATTGAAAGACATATCAACGCACAACCAATATAAGTAAAAATATTAAATAATATAGTAAATATTGAGAATTTTTATAAAAAAAAAATATAAAATTCCCAAAATGTTAAATATCAATACTCAATACTCAATACTCAATACTTTTTTGCATTTGCTTTATTTGCTTTATTGTCTCCGTGACTAAACACAATGCTATTGGTTTGCTTTATGATAGGGAGGCACCGATGCTATATTTGCAGGTACTAAAGCGTTATAGGTAATGATTTATTGGATTGTAAAGATTAGGTTCTAAAACGAAAAATTTTTATGACAAGTTACGTGGAAGAATTTTCAAATATGTAAAAAAAACTTCGTTCAATACTCAATACTCAATATTTTATTGCATTCCATATGTACATGTTTAGATGGTATAAAAATATAGTCAAGATCAATATGGACCCTGTCGGGCACAGCAAAACTAGGAGAGAGGATGAAGGCTAATTAAATAAAGATATTTCACTTATTTTTATTGTTATGTCTAATTATTGGTATAGTTGTTTTATTTATTTATTGTCGTCATTATTATTAAATTTTGATATTGTTGTAATTAATGTATGTATGTATATTATTATAATGTCTAAATTTAACTAATTTATGTCCGGTGTTATTATTTATTTTTATCATCATTTATTTAAATTAATCATGTATATATATGGTATTACTATGTCTGTGTATCAGATTGGTAAATTATGTTAGATATTTTAGTTTGTTTTTTGTCATGATTATTTTTAAATTGTCAGATATTTTATTTATATTTTGTCATACTTATTATTAAATTGTCATTATTTAGATGTTTTTTTTTTTTATATATATCTATTATTGTTTAGTCATTGTGTAAGTAGATTAAATGTCAGGTATTTATACTTATTTTTATCGTCATAATTATTAAAATATGTATTTATTTATATTAATTATCAATACATATTATTACTTTGTATGTTTATCAGTAAAGGTAAATTATGTCAGATTTTTTAGTTATATTTTGTCGTCATTATTAGTAAATTATGTCAGATTTTATATTTATATTTTGTCATCATTATTATTAAATTATGTCAGATTTTTTATTTATATTTTGTCGTCATTATTATTAAATTATGTCAGATTTTTTATTTATATTTTGTCGTAATTATTATTAAATTATGTCCTATTTTTTATTTTTATTTTTTGTCGTCGTTATTATTATGTCATTATTTAAATTAATTATGTGTGAACATTATTATTATGTCTATGTATAAATACTTTTGTAAATTATATTAGGTAATTTTAGAGTCATTGATATTTAGTTAGGTTATTATTTATGTAGGAATTTATATTTTATTCTATTTTCTATATTTCATACTATATTATATTAAATAATTTAATAAATGTCTTAACATAATCTTTGGTAAGTAAGACGGAGGATTATTTATTTTGCAATCGATTTATCCTCCAAAAATTCCTTTACCGTGTAGTATGATTTGGATTCCAGAAGTTGTTTCACTTTGTTAATAAATATGTTTGTTTTCTTTACTTCTCTAATATCGTTTGGCAGTTTGTTGTAGATTTTTGCGGACATTACTAAAGGGCCAGTTGAGTGCATTTTGAGTCGGGATCGGGGTATGTTTATTTTGTTTCTATTGTGCCGAGAAATGTATCTTATTTGCGTTTCCTCGCAATTTGTATAAAAGTCTGGGTATTTTCTGACAAATTTACATAATTCTAAGATGTATAAACAGGGAAGTGTGAGTATTTTGTGTTTTAGAAAATATGGTTTGCAACTCTCTGTTTGTTCTATATTAGTAATAATTCGAATTAACTTTTTCTGCAAAATGAATATGGTCTGAGAATCGGCACTGTTGCCCCACAGCATGACCCCATAGCTAAGCCATGCCTGGGCATACGCATAGTAAGTAGCAAGTGCAGTTTGCAGATTGGTGGTTTTTTTAATTTCGCGAAGGGCGTATGAAAATTTTGAAAGTTTTGCTCTTATTTTCTGTATATGGGATTTCCAGTTTACATGGGTATCTATAGACAAACCGAGGAGAGTAAACTCGTTTACTTGTTCTATTTGAGCATTATTATATATAAAATTTAGTTTTAAAGGGGCTTTTTGATGAGGATGAAAAGCAATTAGCTTTGTTTTAGTGAAATTTATTTCTAGGTTATGGTTATTCATCCAGTTTACAGCTGTAGAAAGAAGGGAATTCAATTTGACGTTTACATTTTGTTCATTCTGACACGACGTGAGTAGAGAAATATCGTCCGCGAATAGGACACATGGGCTTTTTATAATTTTAGGAAGATCATTAATATATATAAGGAATAATAAACAGCCTATAACACTCCCTTGGGGGATTGATGCATTAACTGCTTTACTGTCAGATCTTATTTTAATTATTTCATTTGTATTTTTATCGAAATATTCAATTTCCACTAATTGTACCCTATCCTTTAGGTATGATGCAAACCATTCATGAGCTTTTCCTCGTATTCCTATGCCATATAGCTTATCTAATAATATTTTAAATTGCACTTTATCATAGGCTTTAGTCATGTCGAGGAGCATACCTACGGCATATTTCTTGTCATTAATAATAGATAGAGCCTCTTGTACGTATTTGTAGACCGCTAACGTTGTAGACCTATTTTTTCGGAAACCGTTCTGGCACTACTAAAAGTTTAATGCAGTGATCATGATCTCATTAACTATCCAATACAGAAGCCCGAATATTTAACTTAAAAAAAAAATACAATTGTAAAATTGGCCTTAAAAGAAAAATGCAATTACAGTTACACACCCAATTTGGCCACCTTGTATTCAGTGTGAAAAATAGGTGAAAAAAATATTTGCAGCTTCAAATTCATTTATAACGTGTAACGAAATTGAAAGAGCAAAATGTTTCCACGAAAAGGCTAATACTGGAAAATGATTCCAACATATGAATGTAGGAAGCTTTCGAATAATAGTAGAATACGTGATTAGGGTATAAATAAGTAAAAAAACCTGAGTGAAGTCAGGAATTTAAGCCGCCCAAGACAAAGACAGCTGCATCCCCGTGATAAGACAATTTGGTCTACCAAATCATATATTAGAGAAATATAAGTATTACATTTACAAGTTCATCAATCAAACAAAATTTAGTACTCCAAGATTCTATAGTTTCAGTTTTACAAAGCTCCCGTCAGTAAGCATGTTTTATTCTATTTTCTTTTTTTTTTATTAGTAGCCAGTTTGTATTTCGAGTCAACATGTTGGATGCACATACATTTTAATTCACAATGTTAACGATTTTTGATGTTCCAAATTCAAATATTATTATTCCCTAGGGATCGGCTATACTGCATTATCTCCCTAGAGATAGAATGACTTGCTTTAAGTAAGGCTTGTATGACTTATTAAACGACATTATCGAGCAGGTGGTGTCAAAATATTTTTTTACACAACCTGCTCGATAATGTCGTTTTACACGTCATACAAACCTCACATAAAGCAAGTCATTATATACCTAGGGAGATAATGCAGTATGGCCGATCCCTAGGGAATAATGAGATTTGAATTTGGAGCATCTAGAATCGTCAACATTGTGAATTAAAATGTAGGCGCATCTCAGACTCGAAATTCAAACCAAAGAGTATGTATAGTCTGTCTAAAAAGTCAACCGACTTGGGAATTTTGTATAATATTTAATTATTTAAAAAATACTTATTTTCGATACTTTTTATATGGTTCTTCTAGTAGTAAACAATGATCAATATATCTTAAACAACCTTGATTATTGAACCAGCGTTGACTACATCAGATTTCATTTTACTCTAAAAATTACAGAAGTCGGTTGACTTATTAGACAGACTAATCACTATGATTCAAACTGGCCACTAACAAAAAAAAGAAAATAGAATAAAACCTGACGACCCGGTAGCATTATAGAAAATCGAAAACATAGAATCTTGGAGTAGTGAATTTTGTTTGTTTGATGAACTTATAAATATAATACTTAAATTTCTCTAATATATGATTTGGTCGACCAAATTGTCTTTTAATTATCTCACAGATGGTGTAAAAAGTAGAGTATGCAACACGGCGATAAAGCTGTCTTTGCCTTGGGCGGCTTAAATTCCTCACTTCACTCAGGTTTCTTTATTAACTCCCTCGCAATGCTCGGGAGTTAATTTTATAAATCCCTCACTATCGTTCGGGATTAAAATCAGCAACGTTCGTTTCGTTCGGAATTCAACATGCCGCCCGCGACTTAAAGACACTGCTTTATCCCCTAGTCACATAAACTACTATTTTCATCGTGTCTTTCATTATTAACCTGTGATTTCACTGGATGGACTTGCTCACGGTAATTTGGGGCCTTGCTCACGGTAATTTGGGGCCATGTTCGCTGGTTTTGATTACCATAGGTTTGACTATTATAGTAGATAGTGATATACCGGATAAACTTAGAAAAGATCTTATTGCTCTGTAGTAATGAGGACTGAAAAGTCCGGTGCCTTATTAGGGTTTGGGTTTTACGGGCCCGTCTGTCGAGTCCTTGCTCACGTGACGGCACAAAATATTGTGAGAAATGATTAAATTTTAGAGTAAAAAAATCGCATAATGCAACGAGGTTTTTATCTGTATTTTGTGTCATGTCGTAGTACAAATAGTGCCTTATTATGTTATAAAATACTAACTTAGGTGAAACTTGATTGCTAGTTCTTCTTCTTTTTATTTCCATTTTACTCAAATTTACCCAATCAGTTGCGGAAGATGCGAAAGTTGTACAAGCAGGTCAAGAAAGCTGCGCTAGTCCTGTTAAAGCGCTGACTTTAGAATGTGACAAGGATAGGATGGCCCATTTAGTAAGATTTTTCTTACAGCAGCTAAGCTTGGTTCGGATGGATTTTCAGGTAGGCTACCGCTGTTCGTGTCCAGCAGGCAAATGTTCTGCCGGAGTGATGATATTGCATATTCCTAAAATTTCACTTCTTCTCTTCCTAGAAATAATCGAGACGGTGATATCAAGTGGTCTTCGCCCGAATACTTCTCACCACCGTTCGTGCGAGGTCGACGACGCCACCGAGCTAATGCGGAGGTGCTGGGCTGAAGATCCTCTGGAAAGACCAGTCTTCGGTCATTTGAAGGGAGCGATTCGTCGCCTCAACAAGTAATATATTATGTACACTCAATTACAAAAGTCCATAGGAATTCTTAAAACGTATTCGTTTGACGTTTAGTTTGACTTACGACCTTTTATTTTCAAGTTTCGCCAACAAATGATTGAAATCCACAATTTCATCAACTTAGCACAAGTCAAGATGGCCCAGTGGTATAGGCACACAGATTGAAGCGCAAATCAGTGTGCCGCAAGTTCAAATCCCACGCAATTATTGACTTTTTGTAAGTTCTTACCCGATTGGAAGTTATGTATTTGCATTACATATATTAAATTATTCTTTAACTTGTTCACACATTTCTTAGAGTTAGAAAGGTAGATCACAAAAAAACTAAATAAAGAATTAGATTTCTGCGAGGTAGACATGAGTTTTAACTTGACCGAAATGAACTGTCGTTTGGTTGTAGTTGTTGGTTAGTGACGTGTGGTTGACAGTATTGTAATATTCGCAAAATGCAGGCTAATATTAGTATTGAAGTGGGGGCGACTATCATTGGGCTGCATAAAAGTGGTTTTAATAAAACACAAATATCTGAAGAAACCGGACTGAATGTGAGTATAATAGCTATTAATGAATTGTAACTTTATTACAAATTAATCTTCTAATTAAAACGTATGCCATTTATGAATCCATTCATCGTATCTATAAGAGGTTTAGAAGAGAAATACGTAAATCGTTGGGTTTATTGGATTGGTTATTGGATTAATAAATGCAGTTTTATTTTAAAATTATATTCAATAATTATGATTATTAACATTTTATATAATGAAAATGAAGTGAAGTAGGTATAGCTGTCTAATATATTTTATTTTTTTATTTTAGAAAAATACTGTAAATCTTTGGCTAAAAAGATATGAGGAAGAAGGTAGCCTTGCTAGTCGAAAGAGAAGTGGGAGACCGAAGCTTATTAGCGAGGCGCAGCGACGACATATGGTGGACGTATACGAAACGAATGGTTTCGCACCAACGAGACATTTGCGGAATTATATGACACCTCGATGGATACTGTTCGCCGTGCACTTCACGCTGAAGGCGTGCATCACAGAAAACCTGCTAAAAAGCCGTACTTGACAGAGAGGCACAAACAAGAACGATTACGTTTCGCACTAAATGTTTAATGTTAACTAAACTAAAGGGCCTACCATTTTATTTTAACATATCTGTGATTATTCGTTAACAAACACTGTATTATATTGTGTTTACTTTCGTTTAAAACAGCTATATCTTTTAATTTGTGCCATCGCCTCATCTTAAGAATGCAGTGAACTCGCTATCAATTTTGTTGACAATAATCATGAGTCTATTTCGTTTTTTATTCTTCTACCCGCACTGTTATAACATAATATTATAGTTCATTTTATTTTGCTCATCTAATTGACGATTATCTTGTGAGAACTAAAGTTCTTTTAACAGAAATTGAGGTTTAGTTTCAATCTTCTTTTCGTCAAGAAAATGAACAATTAAGCTATGACCTCAATACATTAATTGTGACGTTACACAAAAATAAAATGTTTACAAAGTCTAAATCATAAATCACTTTTCAATAAATAACTGGATATAAACAATTACCTATATTTTATTTTATTAAAATTTGAATATCCGTTCATTGTTACGTTATTCATAATATGAATGGTCTAAGTGGGTATACTTCCAACAAACAATCTTACGCGTAACATAGATAACGGTTACAAGATAACTTTTTGCTATTCGACGTCACAATTCTCATAAATGTTTAATTTGTAAATATAAAGCATAAACATTTTTATTAAACACGTCTTTTTATTTCCACCTTACAACATCGAAAAGATGTAACAACTAAATAATTGCAAATTACGAATGTGATTCTTCTTGTGGTTAATAGATCACATTCGTAATTTGCAACTATTTAGTGCAAAAAATGCAATAGTATTTTTCATAGAAATTTAAAAAAATGACTATATCAATATAGATTGGGAATTTTCAAAGTAAGAAATAACTGCAACGGACTGACCATGATTTGAACTCGGGTTACGTGATTTGCGAATCCAACACTTAGTTCACACGGCTACCAGCACATGACGTATTTGCGCGAATTTTATCAATGCTATGGTAAGAACAGAAAAATAATAATGTTTTGCTCAGTGCGACGACAGTTCCTTAGTGTGTGTTATCTGTGGAATGTGGATACTCATACATGCGCACACATACGCATCGCGCTCGCTCGGTTCATAGCAATGTAATCTTTAACATTCCTATGGACTTTTGTCTTCTTACTGTACATATGTCTTCATCTTCTGGTGTAGATGTACTGTTACTTTTTTTTGCTTTGCTGTAGTTTTTTTTAGAGAATTGTTTTTGTTTTACCTAACTCGGGTTGAATTTTGATCACTGTTGAGTATTTATTGCACATTTTAATTTAAGATCTGAACTGAATTATTACCTTTTTGAGATGGACAGCTTTTATAAAAAACGACGTTAAAAACTAGTGTCAAATTCACTATTAAATGATTCACATTAGATTAATTTATTCTAACTTAGTTTTCATATGTGACATCGCATATATGTTTTTATTTAGAAAACTAAACTAATAAAACTTCTGGGGCTTGACCCAGAAGTTTGATTAAATGTGCAAAAATTTTTCACGCATATGATTCTTAATTTGTTGCCATTTCAGCCTCGCATATTTCATTTGAAACATTTTCCTTTAATTTTTTTTGTCTCTGGCATATTATTATTCATATTGTTTCTTTTTTTCCTACAGAAGTCAAGAAACTAGCAATATATTAGATAATTTGCTTTCCCGTATGGAGCAGTATGCGAATAATTTGGAATCATTAGTTAGTGAGAGAACTCAAGATTATTTAGAAGAAAAGAAGAAATGTGAGGAGTTACTGTATCAGCTTTTGCCAAAGTAAGTACTTTTATTAATAAAGTAAACAGTTTTTCAGCTCTACTAAATAACTGTTTTCCAGTCTAAGGCCACGTTCGCACTATGCCCTAACGGTTAATTTATCGTCGGACATAGAGATGTGCCGTTGCCGACAATATTGCTTGAAGTAGGAATTTGGTTGTCAATATTGCCATTAATAATCATACTACGGGCAATATTGCCACAATATACAGATTTCTAGGTAATATTGCTGGTAACTGCTCATCTCGGACAACTATCGTCTCTAGCCGTTTCTATTACACCAACTTTTTGTCTACAAATAGTCGCAACAACGACACATGATAAACCGTCATGATTTAGTCTTGACAAACTTTTATCATTTTACGACTATCGTGTTAGCCGTTCCCACTATATAGTGGTAACATGATAGTCTAGATATAGTGTCGACGCAAAAATACGTAATAAATAATAGACGACTGTTAATCGACCTATATGTGTAGTCCTATATGTAAACGAGCTGTCATTCAAATAAATTAAGCCACGACTATTAAACGACTATCTGTCGTCACGACAAAGTAGAAACGCGGCCTATGGCAGTAAGTATGTATGTACATAATTAGATGATAAAGTTTTCTGTAACAAAAACTTGGTTTTCTCTCATTACTCACTAATCATTGTCCTTTTTTTTGACGAAAACGAACACAAAAGTTACGTACGTTAAGTTACTTTGAATTATTTTATGAAGACTCTCTCAATTCGTCCAAAAAATGAGTTTTTCAACAAGAAACTTATCATATTCAATTCAACGCATAAATAATCAAGTTGAATAAAATATGTTTCAGCGAATAAGTTCTTTTTCATCTTATACGCAACTCTTAAACGTAATATAATTTTCCAAACTCCAAGTTCCAAACAATTTCGCATATTTCTTGTTGATTAGTTTGAGTTATGGTTACTTACGACATATTATTTGTTTTGTGTATTGTTTTATTCAAACATTGACGAAACAATACAGGCTACATTATATGGTACTCGAATAAAGAAAAAAATATATAAACGCGCCATTGTATTTAAGACTCTTCATGTTTTATTTACTTATGGTATTGTAAAATCCATACTAATATTATAAAAGCGAATGTGAGTTTGTTTGTTACGTGTTCACGCCTAAATGGCAAACCCGATTTTGATGAATTTTGGCACGGAGATAGTTGGGACCCTGGAAACGAACATAGGCTAATTTTTTCACGCAGGCAAAGCCGCGGTTAAAAGCTAGTGAAAAATATTTTTCTTTAAACTAATAGATTATTTCATATTTTAGATGTTATTATACAAATTAAATCAGTCATGAACCTTTAATAATATAAAAATGATACTCCACAACTTCCACACATTGCCATCTAGTCCTAAGCTAAGCAGAGCTTGTGCTTAAAGTAGCTAGCTTAGCTAGATAAGTGATAAACATATTTCTAAATACATATGACGATCGTGGTTACCACACAAACATTTGTCTTGGGTGAGCATTAAACCCACGTCCTCTAGCATAGCAGTTAGAGCCACTAACCACTAGATAAACAAACCAGGCAAAACACACAACAGTTAAAGTCATAACTCATCTACAAAAAAAAAATAGATACTTCAGCATTGGTAGAGTGCAACTGCACTTTTGACTCCTAACTGTACAATTAATTTCTATACAAATTTTAAATCTGTAGAAGTTTTTAGTTGGGCGCGCATCAGGTAAAATGTACGAAATGCATGTACATAGATAACTTTTGTACATTAAAAATTGTGTGTAAATTGATGTAAAACTATATCGTTTCTCTATATCTACATCGATTTATATCTATTCTTTCTTTCCTTTTCCTTTCTTTCTAGGCGGTATAAGTTCGCCGGGTCAGGCAGTTTTATTTATTTTTTTGATTATGTCTAGGCTCGCGTTTGACCACTATTAAGTTTTAAATAAACCAAGCTTGCTTTGTTATATAGGTCTGTAGCCTCCCAGCTGATCAACGGCCAGTCAGTGGTGGCCGAGACCTTCGAACAAGTGACGATATACTTCTCAGACATCGTCGGCTTCACCGCGTTATCAGCATCCTCTACGCCGATGCAGGTGGTAGACTTGCTAAACGACTTGTACACTTGCTTCGATTCTATCGTCGAGAATTATGATGTGTATAAGGTGAGTTGTTATATATATACAAGTGTAATGTACAGCCCTCCACAAACTTTAAGGGCATGCTCAGTAGACGAAACTGAATAACCTTCCACAATTATTTTTTTTCCGAAAACGAAAATAATAATCGGCCTCGCCATATAAATTGTCAAATCAAGTTTATCATTTTTTATGGTGAGGCTGATTTTTTTTTTTCGTTTCCTAAAAAAAAATGTTGTGGCGTGGCCAGGTCTTAGAATTGGTGACATCATAATATGGCCAAACTAACCAGTAATTTAAACGCTAGCGTTTAATGATATGTCAATCTTCGATTTGCCAAATCATTGATGAGGAATTTCTTTGATGACAAAAGGTCAATAGAAAGTAGGCCAAACAAGGATTGAAATATCATCAAATTTTAACGTTTAAAATGTGGCCAGCCCCCCTACCCCTAGCCAAGTTACAACCAGTTTGTGTCGAATTCCGTTCTCTAATCGGTAAAGCCTCGGTGACAGCAATTGTAGAAAACGATAAGTTGGTAGCCATGTTGACGCGCCTGAGTCGGCCGCTCGTTCTACAATGTAGCGTTTGTATAACACAGG
Organism: Mythimna albipuncta; assembly: GCA_929112965.1. Classification (NCBI taxonomy): domain Eukaryota; kingdom Metazoa; phylum Arthropoda; class Insecta; order Lepidoptera; family Noctuidae; genus Mythimna; species Mythimna albipuncta. The sequence goes on along the minus strand of OV815979.1, from coordinate 15,015,973 downwards.
ATGTAGCGTTAAACATTGTAGAAACGATTTTGAACGATGTGAACTTGGCTACGAATTGTCTATGCGTTTGGTCTGATCACGCGACTTTACGTTGAGATGACGTCATTCCCATACGTTTCATCACTTTTCTACAGCGTTAACGATTGCAGAATAACAACTTGGCTAAGCGTACAGTTTTACATTTCATGAAGTGATCAATATCGAAGATCTAGCCACGACATATATATATAAATGTATAATCGATAATATGTCTTATTTATCTTTCAATTATATATTGTTGTTTTTGTGTGGAAATGAGTTATGAGTGTACATATGGATGGATGAAGATGCAAGCCAAAAAAAGATGAACGGATTAAGTAAGGAGTGATTGAAACAATAGGAAATCAGTGATAGCGTGACGGTTGACAAGATAGAATAAATGAAACAACGTGTTGTGCTGATCACAAGTAACATGCACTGGGGCGGGGGAGGTGTGAGAATGTACATGTGTAAAGTACACGTCGTCCCTTTTAAATTCATCAAAGGGTTGTCTATAAAAGGTCGCTTTTAGGGACAAGGCTGCCTTTTTTGACACCCTATGTAAGTACTTCTACATTTATTTGTATTTGTATTTGTATCTTCAATCAATTTGTTGGAGTGTGTAAACTTTAAGAGTAGGCCCGATTGAGATAGAGTTTTAGTCAGTAAAAGTCTGAAATCTCGCTGGTAGAGTAGGAAAAATTATTGGTTGATTGCCAAGTACGGCCGGGCTTGCGGACAGTGAGCAATGGGTAGCTCGCTATCCGGCTGTCCGGTAACTGTCTGGACCAAGCACAAGTCTTCGACGGCGTGCACTGTTCCCGCACGCCTCAAGGAGTTGTCAGCAACAGCAGGGACCCAGCCGGGTCGAAGCCTACTGGGGCCAGGGTTATCCGAAACGGCGCTCGAGCCCCGGTATGAAGGCTAGAAGGAACGGGGTGGGCCTTTTAGTCAGTAGGAGTCTGACACTATCTCCCGCTCCGCCCAAAAGCAGGGGATGTCATTGCATGATTTTTACCACCATAAAAAAAAAGTACGGCAACATATATAATGATTACTTGTTCGGCAGGTGGAAACAATAGGGGACGCTTACATGGTGGTATCTGGACTCCCAGAACCCAATGGCACGCGGCATGCGTGTGAAGTAGCTCGGATGTCACTGGCTCTTAGAGATGCGGTGAGCAGATTCCGTATCAGGCACCGGCCGCAAGATCAGTTGAAGCTGAGGATTGGACTCCATTCTGGTAAGTTTAATAAAAGTAAACAAAACTTTAGAGTCAATCTTCATTAGTGTTACAGAAATATTCGTTATTGTAAACCTCTTTCTTAGTTAAGTCTTAAAGCGGACAGAATAAATATTTTTTTTAAACAGATCTTGTGCTTTGACAACTAGTCAATTGATAAACAATGCTTATATTTTTCTAAATACATACATTATTAATATAGATTAAATACACCCAGACACAAAATAAATGACCGGGTTTATTCTCGATGTCTCGGTAGCAGTAATCGAACCCACGATCTTCGGCATAGCAGCCAGGGCCTCTATCTACTAGACCAACAGGCCAGTCTTTTCTTACAATTAGTTTTATTTTGCAATACAATAAAAAATATAATTATTGTCTGTCGTGTTCATATTTTTAATTCGTCTTGTTTTAAAACTGTAAATAGGGCGTTCTTTTTTCACCGACAATCGCATGTCTTTCTTAAAAACCTGTTCATTTTTGATTCAAAGACCCTTAAAATGTAACTATCAGGAAACCCAGACAAATATACCTTTGTCCCACCAAAAATACTCCTCTTCCTCCTTGCGTCTTATTCTTTAATGCTGAGGATCGTGACCCCTTCAAAAAATACTAATTGGGCAAAATGACGTTCTTCTGGGTAGTTTAAAAAAATAACTATAAAGGGGATAGCGGGGTCAGTCTTCGCTCGCTTAGCTCGCTCACTAGACTCCGTTATCCCCTTCTAACCTAACCTGTCTGAGTTGGTGTGCCCAGTCTCTAACTGTAAAAGTCCATTAATATTTAGTGTACAATTGGTAGCTTTAGTGAATAATAAGACTTATTATGCGCAGTTAATAATATCCCATATTATAATCGGAATATGAGTAAGTCTTAGTTTCATCTCAAAATAATTTGTCACAAGTCTCAAAGCTAAGTAGGTAAGTCTCAACGCTGATAAAACATTTTAGACGAAATATTTTCAAAGCATTATTATCTTTTGAAGTCCTGGATGATCTTCGTATTACTATTGTTTTCATATTAAATACGATTATTTTCTTAGGTTGTTACTTAGGTATTTTTCTTGAGTTGCGCTCCAGGGTCCGAGCAAGAGTGCTGTTAGACTTTTACTAATTAAAACCTACCTGTGTCCATTAGTTGCCCTTTGCATTCTAGGATCACGCTTTTCTTTTCACAAATTCCCCGTGTCCATATCATACTAATATGTTTATATGTGTGTTTATTATTCATTCACGCTAAAACAGGTGACTAGATTTATAAGAAAGGATCACGTCAAAGTCTAACAAAATTTTGCTGCCATATTTTTTTTTAGCGTATAGTGATGAAAAATATACAAAAGTATATAGATTGAATTTCTAAACAATATTGTCTCAAACAGTACTATTAACAGAATCCTCGTATTAAAATTATTCCAGTTTAGTAGGTGAGATGTCAATAATACTTACGGACCTCGTTATGAAAATTATTAAACGCACTTTTGAACGATTACTACCAAGCTAGCAAAAACGAAGTCATTTATTATCGTAACAAATCTAGTCGATTCGGTTTTCAATAAAGTATCGCAATAAAACCATTATACGTTTTATTGCGACACTTAGACTGGCCATTAGCTTGATTTGATAAAACTTAGTAAATTATTTCGCCGGTATAAACCATGTTGACATTCTCGTAAATGTAAATTCATGATTTCATTAACAATTTCCTTGCCGTTGTTCTTTGGTGCACAAGTATGCGATATTCCAGACTCGGACGTTGAATACTTTTATCTCGAAAGTTTCCATGGAACCACTTTCTTCTTCCACGCGGAGAAAACTATTAACGGCTACTTACAAAAATATTTACATAAACATATTTTTTAAAAGAAATAATACGTAAGTATATATTTAATTGTCTATATTGACAATTACCATATTATTTGTACAAAAACAAATAAAAAAGGCCTTAACATTTCTAATGTAAAGAAGTCATATTAAAATTAAACGTTCGACAAAAGATACATAATCTTGGGTGTGACCTCAAAAATATTGGCCAAGTCTTTACAAATATAGTATTATTCAGTATTCAAAGTTCAGTTCTGAATTTAAGTGCAGGTCACTTAGAATCCCACGTCTATTTAGGATTTCATACTCGGTTTTTTAAGGTACCAACAGTACTTTATTACTAAGCCTGTCCGTCCATCCGTCTTTCAGAAGGCTATATCTCATAAATGGGCTCGCACTTAACCAGTTTTTTTCATTCAGCATCGAAAAATCATTCTTGAATGTTTCTGATTTACAAATGTTACTTTTAGCTTTAACTGATTGGGGTCATTCAGGGCATTTTAGGTCTTTAACCTTTTTCTGCAACTATCAATATTAGCAATACTAATTATAGAAAATATTCATCATTTTTATTATTAGAACAATGTACGTATTACCAAGAAAAGTTAGTACTAGAGAACCTATATGATTATTGTGTGTGTGTTCTCGCCAATAACCGGAAAGTTCTTGGCAAAAAAAAAAACAAAACAAAATAGAATATCAGCGATGTGCCGTTTAGTTAGAAACATAATCCTCGTAAAAAGCCGTTCTAAAACTATCGTCATATCTCAAACCCTTTTTCATCAATCACACTAATATTATAAATACTATTTATTAATATTACAAGTCTACGTGCGTTCTAAAACTATCGTCGTATCTCAAGCCCTTTTTCATCAATCACACTAATATTATAAATACTATTTACTAATATTACAAGTCTATGTGTCTATAGACCTATGCACACCAAGTTTCTTAAAACGCGCCGTTGACGCGTATTTGTAGCTATACTGACGCCGTTTCGCGCGCCGTCGACGCATGTTTCTAAAATGCGCGTCAACAGCGCATTTAAAAAACGTTGTGTGCACAGGCCCTTGGTTTGTACTTTATCACGCAAAAATAAAAACGGATTTGGATAAAATATAGCACACAGGATTATTTCCTGTCATAGGACATAAATAAAACTCGGGGAGTATGTTTTTTTTACACCCTTTTCTACTTTTACGTGGGCAAAACTGCTGGTAGAAACTAGTATAAACGAGCCAAACCAAAACGAAAATCCCGTAAATTTAATCATTACAGAATTTGTGGGCTCAAAAAATTATCCACCAACCCAAAAACACTCTTAAATAAAACAAAATGTCGCTCGTGTAAAAATCAAAAGGTTAAAATTCGGGACACGACTCACGGAAAATTGTGAATGAAAACATTGCCACAATCATTCCTTTACAAAGTAATGAGCTGTGGTGGAGCGTACTCGCGATGTAAATAAAATATGAGCTAGCTCTTTTGTGGGTACAGAAAATGTAATTTTTTAGGCATCCTAATTACTTTGCCATCATGCAAATACGACACGAGCCTCTTTTATTAAAATACAGGACGTTTTTTGTACTGGCTTATGTTTCTTATTAAACAGTACATCGCTTATATTTATTTTTGCCCACTTGTTGAGACTGGAACACTCAAAAATTATTTTTTTATAATTTGCTGTAGTCTGTCTAATAAGTCAACCAACTTGGGAATTTTGTATAATATTTAATCATTTAAAAAATACTTATATTCGATACTTTGAATAAGGTTCCTCTGTCAGTAAACAATGATCTCTATCTCTTAATCAACCTTGATTATTGAACCTGTGTTGACTACATCAGATTTCATTAAATTCTAATAATTATCCAAGTCGTTTAACTTATTAGACAGACTCTAGCAGGCATTTTTCTTTTTAACAGGCATGTTTCGAAGGAATTGATTTTTCTAGATTTTTCTTGGTAATCGGTATTCTTGGAATCAAACGATGAAATGCACTTGCATTAGTGTAAAATTAAAAATGCAGAAACACATGAATACAGAAACTAGTCTCATGTTAGAACTTGAGACTAGTTTCTGTATTCACGACGATATAGATTACACTGATATGTGTTGTGTGGTACGATTTACACAGATATGAGCTTTGCTTAGCAGCAAGTCACATATCAGTGAAAATCGAAACCTTAAAAGATCCAAGAGCCTTATAAGATACACGCTAATTGACTCGCGCAGATGCCAAGCGGGCGGCTATGAACCCAACTGAAACGTTCTTCTCTTCGCTACTCGCCAAGCGACTGACTAGGTACAAAGTGTTATGTGGAAGCGGCTCTTCAGAGCGTGTTCTGCAAAAAAATAAATTCCTTGTCTAATATGTTTTTTACTTTTTCCATCAGGTCCCTGTGTAGCAGGCGTAGTAGGTCTTAAAATGCCTCGCTACTGTCTCTTCGGTGACACGGTCAATACTGCGTCGAGAATGGAGTCCAATGGTGAAGCTCTCAAGATCCACGTATCTCCAGACACGAAAGAACTGCTAGACCTGTACGGTACCTTCAATTTACAGTGCAGAGGAGAAGTTGCTATGAAGGTAAAGAAATGTCTCTAATTGTGTCTAAAATCAGAGTTGTTATGAATATTGAATACAATCGTATATAGATATTAGTGAACGGCATTATTTGCTCCTGTATTGAGTATTGTTTTGCCCACCCCAATTCCTATTAGTTCAATATGAATTTAATCAAAATGTTGGAAATTCAATAGCTTTAAGTTTATGAGAAGCTATTCGAAAGGTTTTAGGCAGATGCCAATATTAACAGATAACTATTATCTGAACCTGATATTTCATGAAACGAATATAGTTTGTAAGATGGCGGCCATTCATACTCTTCTATTAAATATTTAGCAATAAATAGAGAACCCGAGAGAATACCTCGAATTAGTTTTGTTTACGAGTCTGTTAATTAGTATTGAGTCGAAATGAATGTTTAGTTTGTGATAATATTGTCTAAAACATTGGGTATTCATAAAATAATGGTTTATTTATAGAACAAAATATTTATAATATTCTTTTAATCTAAAAATAGGATGCAAAAGACTTTTAGTTAGTTAGAAGTTATTCCAACCAAATAGCAGAGCAAAAGAAGCAGAGCAAAATAAACATTTTTTTCTTTCGTTGCAGGGCAAAGGAACTCTAGTCACATATTGGTTGCTAAGCGAAATAATAGATCCAAACGCACCAAAAGAAAAACCGATGTTAGTGAAAACACAGACCTTGTCTACAGAAAGTGGCTCACTGTCACACTTGACTCCATTCAGACAACGATTAGACCAAAGTTCGAGATCATCAAGTAGGAGAGGATCAGGAATATTCCAACAAAAAATAGACATGAACAAACTAGAGAAAGAAGCTCAACCATTACTTCAAAACCTCAGTATCCAGAGACAACAATCTGATCCTACAGAACCTGTGGCTAATGGTGTTACTGATAATGGAGACGATTTAGACAAGCAAAGCGTTTCGAATTCCATATCATTGAATGTCAACTCGTTGAACCACAACTCAATTCATTGCAGTCAACCGAGAGTAAAATTGAAAGATTGTCAGACTACGAACGCCATCGCCAACTACAAGGTGAACAAAATAGGTAATAACAATTGGATATCCAAGTTACCGACAGCAAGCTCATTTGACAACGGCACCAAGAAAGGTACTGAGCGGTTAAAAGATTACAGTAGTGTACCATTATTGTCTAAAGCTGATACACCAAACGATTCAAATGTGTAGTTCTTCTGTGAACCTGTTATGAACGTAAGGAACTTTGCATCTATAAAAGTTGTGCGAACACTTCTTGCTTCTGTGTTATTTCGATCATTAAAATGGATGTTGTATTTTTGATCTTACTTGATCGTTCTAGTGATGTACATTAAAATTTAGTACAAATTCTATGAACGTGTTAATGAACGAGTCCCTAATGGTTTGTATTCCCGAAGCCATTTGTCTCAATTCATTACTTAGGTCCTTTCGAGAGGTGATCGTTTAGATTCACATTAACCTATTCTACTGTAGAAACATGTTCATTTGTTTCAACCAAAATCTTATTTACTGCATCATATTTCAGAATTTTTTATTTGTTACCTACTTTTAGAAAATATTTAAGATAAATAATGGGTTATTCGTGCAATGGATGTAAGTAAAAATAAGCCCTAAGTGTAACAAAATGTACCAGTTTAGATAAAGATGAATGATCACACTACACTCACCATTTTTTTCGGCTTTATGATATAAATTGTGTTATGCAATATATTATTAATATTATAAAGACGAAAGTCCTTGACACTCCAATAGTTGAATGGATTTGAATGAAAGGTACAAGGATAGCTTATTATAAATTGGGAAACAACGCAACGCAAGCCAAGCTGCTGTCAGAAGCTGGTACAATATAAAATTGAAGCAAGGTTTTTAAACTTAAATTTTTCGTTACTAGTAGTTACATTATGTACAGATTATTTTTTATTTAGCAAAGCATTAAATTTTATTTAAAACTATTCATAGATATAAAAGCCAGGCTTTATTTAATTGCATTATCTGTCCTCTCTTATTAACTATAAATGAATTGATTATTTTGAATTCTTTGCATTTGTGTTCATGAGTTATCTTTCTTGGGACGCGGCATTTATACGCGTGAGTGACGCGATCTAAACAGTGATGGCGGCGCGGTTTGTTTTCCATCGTCGCCTCGCGAACTGTACCTACAAAGTAATTACAAGCAAATTTTACTATTGTAGTAGTAATATATAAATGTTTAATGTCAATAATAGGTTACTTGGTGTTTTAATAGTTAGGCAGCGGTAACCTTCGATTTCGAAAACGATGCATTAGTGATTCAGACGATTACTGTTAGGGCGTGGCGGTACAGCGCACGTTATTTTGATGATAGGGTTCTTGCCGTTCTAAAACCAGGCTTTTCGATACGACAGTATGGCATGCTGCAGTTCTAGTATGAGATTTACTACCGTTCAGTAATTTGTAGCTTACTTCAGACCGGCAAAGTTATGTAACGACAACTGCAATGTGACGTCTTATAGGTGATTCAATGCGGTTCACTCTAATTCGACGCGACGCGGCGGCTTTGTCCTACGAGCGCGCGAAGTTACCGCTTCAGCTGCCATTTATATAAAGCCAGACACTGCATCGCAAGATTTTGTGCAGAAATATCAAACCAACCATGACCGCATCTGCCTTGTTTCGCACGTTACCGCACCGGATCCATATGTAGTAGATCACGTCAGCTAGAGCAAAATAATATTAATTGTTTCTTCCATTCACGCCGCATCGCTTCACATTCGTGATCGTGTTGAATCGCCTTAACCAATTGCCAATACTTTAGAGTGTTCGGTTTACTTCGTTATTCGTCAGGTGGCTTACTCAGGTCCAGTTGCTAAGCGATCACGTTCGAGCTTCAAATTCTATCCTGCCAAGTGTGTGTTACAATTTCGATTTATCTTTGAATGCTTCTATTCAGACTTTCAAAAGAGATAATACGATACACATTGAGCAATTTCTTCTGATTACTTTATGAGATATTTTTGACTCCTTAGTGTTCTTAAATACATAAATAAATTATATCTTATCAATCAATTGTCTGACTAAATTAATACCCGTTTGCAAATAATTGTACCCCCTAAAACCATGACAGACATTAATGTATTCTGGATGAAATTTCATTACTGATTAAATTAGATATTCTATACTAAAATTAATTTCATATTTGGTTACTTCCGCTTCTCAATCGTTTTACCTCGCAGCGTTAGATAACATATTCCAGCTTGTGAAAACATAATTTGAATTTACTTTCGTCGTAAATTTGGGTACGCATATATTGCTTTATATCTATTTTTGAACTTTGTTCCTCTGTAGGAATTCCAACTGTATTATGGGTGTGTTCATAAACATGTAAACTCCCATACAAAATACACCCAAACCTGAAAAAAACCATCTATAAGTCATATAAATATTTGTTCCGTTCGGGAATAAAATCCACGACACTAAGTGTAGCAGTCAATCGCTTAACTACTGCTCTATTTTGTTCAATTAAGTTTATTTAATCAAACGATGTGTTGAGGAGAAAATTTTTCAAAAAATAATTAATTTACGTTTGAAGCGTCCTTCGGTAAATTGTTTTTTAATATTTATGTCGCAAAAAATTCACCGCTAAAGCTGAAGCAAATAATATCTTTATTTTGGGTTTTATTTACTTTAATAATACAATTACGATTTCATGAATAAAAATTCTTAATTAAAATTTTGATTTGAACGTTTAGATAAAAGTAAAACTGAATTAAAAATATTAATATTTGCGTAAAAGGTTCTACGAATTAGAGGCTTGAGTTCGTTTTGTATTATTAAATACAATTCGTTTTCAAATTGTATTATACGATTTGAAAACGAATTAAGTAGTAAATTACGCAGACATTAAGTTAAAGGACGCAGCTTTCGTTGCAGAAAATATTTCTTTCACATAATGCTCAAGCATAATATATAATAAAGACTCACAACAGACAGTTGTGACGTGATAACGTGTTTCAATAGCTTTTTTGAAATATATTTGACTAAGGTATATCCATGTCGAAGAAAACGCCTAATAGTGCGACGTCTTTTTTTGTTATCGGGGTGAAACTTTTAAAGACCCGGGACTATTAGTAAAAAGGCCAAGGTGTAGGACCTCACTAAAACCGCTCCAGCCATTACCATCAGCGGTCCTATTCTCCAAAAAAAAACAGCCATGGGCGCAGTGCTGGCCGCAGCGACGAGTCGAGGTCGCAGTACATTGAATTAATTAAAAAAATAACCCGACGTACGGCGAATATTCACCCTTACGTTGTTGAAACCTCTACGGTCCGGACTAAGCGTTTCGCCTCGTCGTTTATACCGCGTAAGTCGAAGGACTGGAACAGTTTACCTGCTGCAGTCTTCCCGTCCGATTACAATATGGGTGTCTTCAAGGCTAGAGCGAATAGGCTCTTAATAAACTAGTGCGCCTCACCATCAAAGATTGCATCGCTACTTACCATCAGGTGGGATCGCAGTCGAGCTCTAGTTTATTTCAAATAAAAAAAAAATAACAATCCAATGTATAGGTCTCTTGGATTGTTAATCCAATGTATCTATTTATTATTTCGTCGCTGCGGCCAGCGCTGCGCTCAAGGCTGTTTTTCGAATAGCACGCCAGCTCATGGAACCCCGGGTCTCGTGACCTCTTAAAAGACCACCACGGCGTTATACGGGGTCTTCAGTACAATGCTGCAACGCCTGAGCCTCGGTGTGTACGGCAGCACATAATTATTACTGTGCCGCCATCTTTCTTGACTTCACTTGGTGGTAAACCTGAGTCCCCCTACAATATAGGCCTAGCGACAGATTCTTCTACAAAAATGCTGTGGCACTTAATATTATTTTGCCTGTCTATCTAAATGATCAATGTGTATTCCTTTCACAGTCCATTCAACGCTATTTAGGGCATTTTATTTATTACAAGTGATGAGACTAGTTTGTAAATATTATGTACTTAATTCTTTATTTATTGTAAATAACGTCTTACTTATAACTATGTTGTGATCTTAGAAAGGTATATTTATAATAATTGTAGACGGTTACATGAGAAAGTAAATGTTTCATAAACGTTGTAGCAAATATAATGAGTGAGAATTAATTCTGTTGTTTTATTGAATCCTTTACCTACTTGTAATCCAGTAATAATGGACGCGAAGTATATTAATGGAGCTCCTGCTATTACTTAACGGGGTTGGTTTGTAGATGGGTAAGTATTCTAACATCCTTTCTCTGTGCTTTAGGAAGCAAGTCAAGTCGCTGGCTCCGCCTGTTATTTGTAGATCTTTGACAGTAAGAAGCTAGTAGACTACACTAACTGGTATTGTATTATTATGGAGGACAAATAGGCAGTCACTTCATGTAAAATATTGGTATCTAGCTACATCTGGCTTGACTAAAAGTCGAATCCGCTGAGGTGGTATTTTGATGACGAAGACGGTAATTATCAATACTCATATGAATCATACGTTGTTTTTTAACACACTTGAGAAAACAAATAATTTAATTAATTAGTACTACAACAGTAAATTGTGGCACATATTTTATTTTACAATATTGCGTTGTTATTTATCAAATAGTTCTTTATGTATTTTATTTCATTAAAATTTTACACCCGTAGGTACACTACATCAATACTCGTATTTATTTCAATTACACATACGAGTATATATGCTTTACTAGAATCCGTGCGTCACTGCGGGGTGCTAACTGAAAATCAGCGCCGGGTGTCTAACGCCCAGCAAATGCTGAGGTGGTCACCCTTTCGGTGCGGGCACGCTCGGCGTACTTTGTACTTTTATTCTGTTTTACTTTGGGTATATTATAACCGTTGTGCTGTGCCTGTACCGAATAAAAGTCTATTCTATTCTTTTAAATCTATTAGATGTACATTTTAACTATTATGGTGCGGCAGTAAAAAATAAAATCTGTTTTTTTATGCCCGCACGTCTAAAAATGGCAGCCATAGACAAGCTAGACTGATTTTATAAAAATAAGAGTATGGTATTTATAAACATTTTCAACACACTTGCTCAAAAAGTGACTATTCATTGTTGTTTACGAGGTTCATTGTTCAATGACAGCCACGTCGATCTTTGAAGTGACAAAAGTTGTACCCAGGCCGCTTCGTAGATAGCGGAAAATAAATTATATGCAATTGCTCAAGGCCCTATACAGGGTGACTGGCAATAAGTGTATGATACTTAAACACGTGATTGTGCTCACGATAACAAACAATTTTTACTATGGGAGCAAAGAAGAAATCCCGAAAAAAATATCAACTGTTCAGTACATTAGGCAAACATAAATGTACCAAAACAGTAGATTTTTTTCGCGATTTTCATTCGTTGATGGTGAGGCGCACTAGTTTATTAAGAGCCTATTCACTCTAGCCTTGAAGGCACCCAAAGTATAATCAGACGGAAAGACCGCAGCAGGCAAACTGTTCCAGTCCTTCGAAGTTCGCGGTATAAATGACGAGGCTATAGGTAGAGGTAAAACGCTTAGTCCGGACCGTAGATGTTTCAACTACGTAATCTATCTCATGGCAATTTTGATCCATGAGAAGTCCGAAAAGGAACCCCAAAACAAGACCTCAAATTCTACTCTGGTCAGCAAGGAGGAGTGGCAGGCGGTCGCCGACTTCTGCGAAGCAGTAATGCTCGCAAAGGAGAAGGCCGACCGCATCAGGCAACGGCGCTCTCGCCGCCGCCGCCGGATTCCGATCCCGATTTCCAGCCACCGTAGGCGCGGGCTTGCGGACAGTGAGCAATGGGTAGCTCGCTGTCCGGCCGTCCGGTAACAGTCCGGACCAAGCCCAAGTCGTCGACGGCCAAGGAGTTGTCAGCAACAGCAGGGGCCCAGCCGGGTCGAAGCCTACCGGGGCCAGGGTTATCCAAAAGGGCGCTCGAGCCCCAGAATGAAGGCTTGAAGGAACGGGATGGGTTTTTTAGTCAGTAAGAGTCTGACACTATTTCCCGCTCCGCCCAAGAGCGGGGGTTGTCATAAGATGATTTTTTTCCATCGAAAAAAAAAAAGTTTGTATTTTTTATTCTGGCACTATATTCCTTTGGGCGAACAATCGCACGAGCGAAGCCGCAGGCAAATGCTTGTTGTATATAATACAGACAAAGCATGGATACGAATCTGTATTGAATTGCTTTCATTTATCAAACTAGTATCTGTTTTGCTCCTTAATATCTCAAGAACATTGGGTAAGTATAAAATCATTCACAATAAACGCGACTTTAATATTTATTACAAGGCAGATAAGGTTCAAATTTGTTTGAGCTTGTTGAGTAATTGGCGAATAATCTGCAATTTCTGTTTCCAACAACCCGTATTGTCTTGCAATAGTTAGTTATCTTTCATAGAAATTACTGCTTTCTAGTTTTCTTGAACAAGTTTTATAAGCTCAAGAATATTTTGAGCTTGTATTTTTATTAATATTTCTTTGAATTGAAGAAAATTCTTTCAAGCTAACAATGATTATTATTACTTATAAAACCTTAATTATAGTATAAATATGCAAAACATGAAACTCCCGTCTAGTACTTTTATGTAAAGAATCTCTGTACAAAATTTCAAAACTGTATTATGACTATTTGGTATGCAGTTTGTGGATGGTTCTATCAATGCGTTTCAAAACCTTTTGGAAAAGAATTTACTGCCCTCTATTCAGTCACTTATGCATCAAGATTCCTTCATTTTTCAACAGGATGGTGCTTTCTGCCATACTGTGAGGACAAAAAAGACCTGTCTACTGGTGAAAAGCAGTCCCTACAATCGCATCTAACAGCCCGGACTTGTCGCCAATCGAAACCCTGTGGTGGAAAATGAAAAAAGTTCTCCGTAAAAATCCATCAAGATCAAGGAGCGACTTAAAGGCTAAACTCTTGGCTGTCTGGGAGTCAATTACGCCTGGGGAGTGTGCAGCGTTGGTTGAAACCATGCCTTTTTGCATTAAAGCTGTCATTAAGAGCAAAGACGACACAACTAAGTGGTAGAAGAACTATTTTGCGTGAGTGACAAGGGTTTTTTAGAATTTTTTTTTTTTATGTTATGGTTAAAATAAACTTTAAAATGTTCCTCAAATTTTTGTTTACTTTTTATTAAACGTTCTTAATTTTTTTTTGCCAAAATTTACTTTCTATATTTTACGCTTTGCACTACTTTCCATAATATACGAACTATTTTGCATCGGGGCTCGTAATATTTACGAATTGTATACATACATTATGCATAACTGAGAAAGGTACATAGCTTACCTAGGTACTATACATATAGTATTTTATACATCATCTGGATGCCCCAGTTATTATAAACAATTATAATACTTAGGCAATGTATGTAATGTAAATTGCCGGTAAAATATCCTAGCCACAATCCGTCATTTCCAGGAATACCAGCAACGGATTATCATTTTACAAATAATATCATATTGCGTCGATTGACGTTTTGCTGGAAATACCACCAACTATGGTATTGACAGCTCAAAACGTTTAAACGATCAAACGATTCAATATGATCAAATTTGCAAGCCTAACAGTAAAATGATTGCTGATGTAGATAATGCAAATAAAGTGTCTTTCATTTAGGGCGGCTCGATGTTGACAGTTTGTGTCGAACGTGTTTTTTTGGCGGCAACTGTCAAATCTATGGTTTCTTATTTAGTCACTGATGCCAAATCACCATGGCCAAGTTACACGATTGAGCAGCATGTCCAAATGATAAAACTATTATTAAAATCAGTATTCGTTAGTGCAAACGTTGCGCATATTTTACGGCAGACACAGTGGACCTTCAAAGTCTACTTTCCAACGTGTGGTGACCAAATTCGAGACAACCGGTTCGGTAAACCACCAACCAACACCCTTACGTCAAAGGAACGTCAGATCGGCCGAAAAAATCGCCGCTGTCCGAGAGAGCGAGTACAGGCGACTCCAAGGCAGTCAATTTCTCGCCGTGCACTAGAACTCCTCATTTCACAGACTTCAACTTGGAGAATTTTGCGTCGGGACTTGGGCCTGCACCCGTACAAGATCCAATTGACCCAAAGATTTTGATTGGAGCTCAAAGTTAATGAACACAAGTAGCGCCGTTTGTTCGCTAACTGGGCTTTGACTCCGCCAGATTTTTTCTTGTGGGGTTTTCTGAAGTCGCAGGTCTATGCCAATAACCCACAATCGACCGACGCTCTGAAAATCAACATTACGAAGGCTACAAGTCAGATTCAGCCGGATCTATGCAGCGGAGTAATATAAATATAGGCCTCTCGGATTCGTGTCACCGTTCGAAGCCGCGGCGGACATTTGAAAGATGTCATATTCCACACATAAGCATAAATGGAGCTTTCAAATAAAAAAATAATATCGTTATTAACTCACACGCAGTTTTTGTTTTATTCAAATTCCACATCGAAAAGACCCTTTATAAAGTATTTATTTAGAAGGATAAAAAGGAGCACCAGAGTGTTACAAAATAAAAACTTAGAATTAAAAATTAGTACACGTAACTAGTCCTATAATGCTTAGCTTATGCATAACCGAAAAGTAATTGGTATGATACTCGCATGACTTAAAGGAAAAAAAACATTATTATTGTTATTAGAGTTCTTAAGCAGAAAGCGTATTAATATCTCGCCGTCCGACACAGACCAGACCTGAGTTGACAGTGCGTCGTTTTGAGAATAGAAAGAGATGTCAGCAAAATCAAAGAGCGTTCTCTAGGGCTAGCCGACAAGTGGAACATTGTGGATGACCTTCTTGACTCGCTTATCAATCGACTCTAGTGCATCAAGCTGGTATTTGGCAGACTTATCCCAAAGATGAGAGCAGTACTTAATACACGAACGAACTTGCATTTTATAAAGGTTTAGCAACTGTTCCGGCGTGTGTTACCGTCTCACCTTTGCTAAGATCCTAATTTTTTTGGCAGCCAGTTGAGGTTTTGCCTTAACATCGCTAAGCAATAACTTGATTTGCCGAAAAAACATTTTCATACATCCCTGTCAGTGACCTCTCAGCTTAAGTACAGCATTTCTTTATAATAAGACTGTCTTTTTAATTGTTAATACGCTATTGCAACATGACTGGCATTATATGACTTACTTAGAAACTAGGATATAATAACACGTCAGTTATGAGTCTTGTGCAGTTAACAGCCTGCTACGTTCAAGAAAGTTATATAGTTCCCCAGCAGGTACAAAGTTAGTAATAGTTCTCAAGAAGTTGCGGGAGTTGTTAATTTTGTATCCGTATATCCGTTATAATTAGTATATCAGTTTAAGGCAAAGATCGAGGTTTAAATAATCTCTTTATTTCATCCTCAAATGTATAGGCATGATACAAATAAACAGTGAACTTAATGCTTACGTACTCTGGGTTTAAGCTATGGTCTGGAGTGAATGGGCCGTATGTGGTCACCTACTTCTGCGGAGCAGTCTCATCATCATAATCATCATCATACCACCCGAAAGACTTCTACTGTTGGACATAGGCCTACCCCAAGTGTCGCTACAACCTGCAACTACATCTACTACAACCGGCAACCTGACGTTGCCTCGTCTTCTTACGCTAGTATGGTAAAAAAGAATGCCGAAACCTTCATCCGTCCTGCAAATCTGAGTTCTGTGGCCATTTATCCTTGTGACAAAGCAAAATCTAGCGAAGACACGAAATCACTTGTGCAGAAAATAATATCGCCGGAAGAACTGAAACTTCGTATCCGTGGCCTAAAAAAAGTTAAAAACGGAGGTGTTCTTATCGCCTCCGTTTTTAACTTTTAACCACCGAAAGCAAGGCGATGTCGACAAGTTTAAGAAGAAGTAATGAAGATACCTGGTATCTTCATGTCTTACAATAGAAGAAACACCTAAACGTGACCTAGGATTACTGTCGTTGGAGTTCCTGTGGCACTGACTGAAAGGGAAGTATTTGACTGCATTTATGAGCAGAACCTTTCAAATAAATTGGCGAACGCTACTCGTGAGTCCTTCCTTACCTCTGTCAAATTAAACCATAAGTCGGGAAGAAAGGTCTTTCTACCTGTAACTATATTTTGGAAGTACCCGCCACCGTCAGGAAAGTTTTTTTTTTTTTATTGTTGATAGGTTCTAATAAATCAAGGTCCAATCTTTATAAATTGGACATCTTACCCCGTGAAGGACTTCACAATAGTTACAAGATGCTTAAATTACCAGCAGTTCGGCCAAGCAGCCAAGTTTTGCCGAGAAACCAGTCCTACTTGCAACCACTGTGGAGAGACTGGTCATTCCCACAAGGATTGCAGTAGTAAATCTTCTCCGCCTCAATGTGCGACGTGCTAGCGTTTCAAGAGGAAGTGTGACTATCAGACCGGTGACGTAGACTGTCCAGCGCCTAAATACGCTGAGATTAACTACATTAATTCAATAGACTATGAAGGCGCCTAAGAGCGCCCACGAATAGTTTATTTAGTATCACTTAGTTACAGGTACTTAGAGTTAGTTTATCTTTTATTACTTTAGTTAATAGTTATAATGACCAGTCATCGCCGATTTGGATATTTTTTCTGTCTGAAGCCAATACCTGTAATGTAGAGGATTGCAAACTCCTTCTTCCTTTTGGGGAAAATACGCTTACGCTGCTTACACAAAATATTAGATGATATTCTGAGTACGAGGTACGCCACCCTGGTCGAAACACTCTCGAACTTCACCACATTGTTCACAAGGGATTTGTGGACGAAAAACCCGACACCACCTTGGGACCGCTGGTCACCCTCCCGAAAATAGAGCAGGTTACCGGATTCGAGAATTATCGTGTCTTCCCCCTGTCTTCGGACTTCAGACAATCCTACAATACTCCAGCGTGATCTGCTCAACTCCTCCTCAAATTCGGTGACCTTTTCATCGGATCTCAATGTACGCGTGTTAAATGTTGCCAGGTACAGTCGTTTTCTTTTTAAGGGGTAGCCGGATCTATTCCAGAGATTCTTCGCACCGCTTTCCTCCTCTTTGCCTTGACCGCTACCGGAGTCAAGGGTAGACGGACTGCTGGATACTAGGGGCAATCTTTTAGTCGAAATACGAAGCAGTAATGCGTGCGAAAGAGGCACGGCCCAGCCGCCACGACACTTGTGGTCGTCGGTTTGTCGGCGGTGCGTAGTGTTCCACAACCCTAAGTCCCGGGACACAAGACAAAAAAAGTCCTGGGAATTCCCGGGACACCCAACCTGACATTAAAAAAAAAACTATTTCATATTTGAAATTTGAAGAATTTTAATTGAGTTAAATTCTAGTACAAAGATTTTTTTCTTTTTGTAAAAATCAATATTTATTAAACAGAAAATTAAATCTTAATAACTTTAACATTAACTTCAGTCTTAATAATTACTTTGTTTAGTTATTTTAATTACACACAGATTCACTTTTAAGCAGTTAAATCTTATGGATAAAACATACTAATTCTCAATATCTTTACTGTTATCTAATAATTAAAGTATCTAGCTATAATCACAATATTGTTAATTCTCATAGTCACAGATTTGTATCATAATTAAATAATCTAAATATAAATAATAAAACACCAATTAATCAGTATTTTAAATAGATAATAAACTAACATATATTATTAAGACTTCTTTGCCAATTATATAAATAAAATAGACCATAAAAAAAAATCAGAACAGCTTTGTCCAACAATCTGTTTCAGGTTTTTGTAATAATGCCACCGGACAAGGAGAACTCTCGTTTTCAACAGATGTCAGTTTAATTGTTTAAACCTTTAAACAGTAGTTCTAAACTTTCTGAACGTTTTCTGAAACAATTACTACAACGACAATCACACGACAATCTGGTCTCGTCTCGAGTCTCGACTCGTAAGTAAGTCCCGGGAATCGATGCAACTTAAATTACGAAAGTCCCGGGACTTCGAGACACGAGACATCCCGGGACCCAAGCCCTAGTTCCACGCACACCTCAAAGCGATGTCATCAAATCTGTTGAACCAGCAGGGCCGATGCCTGCTAGGGCCATGGTGATTTGGCAGCAGAACACGACGCCGATGTTACGTGTATAATTTTATAGTTTATTGTACAGAATATTTTTAATATAATTATTAGTTTATAATGTATTTTATCAATGGGCGTCAATATTGTACTTACTCGGGAAATTAGTCTTTTTGAATTTAGTCTTAGATAGTTACGCAAACCTGAGAAGAGTCCCAAAATTCTGAAATTATCTATTATAACAATCCTGAATTATGGTAACCATACCCTTGACTCCATCTTTACCAATCCTAATATAGTAGGCTACGAAGAAACACCCGTTTTATCAAAAAAAAATGACGTGTCAAAGTATAACCTATTAGCAAAGTAAATATCATTTATTTTTTATACAGCTCGACAGCAACCGCGCTTCTACATTTAAAAGCGCCTTAACAACTCCACGCGTCAATTAACTTAATATAAGGAGCTCTCATTTTTTTAAACTTGGCAAACGGATTCGCTGTATGTTATTGTAGGAAAACAATCTACCCATTCGTTTTGGTAGGCTCGGCATCCGCAAAATTTCTAGTGTAAGCCTACCGGCGTTCCTGTCTTCGGTCCACAGCACTCAACAGTTGACCAAAAGAATTTTGACTCCATCACTGGTTAGCTGTGAGGTGCCGTGCTTGGCCGATGCAGTAAGCGCCTGGAAAATCACTTGCCCGGACAAGGCGTTGCCCGAAAATCCATCTTCCCAGAGACAGTGGGATGAGCCGCTCTGCAGGTTGGTACGGAATAATCAGTACTTCCTATCCGATCAACTGAACCGATCAACTGGTTGATCAGATTGGAACTCGGTGAAGGATTTTATTCCAATCTAATCAACTTTGAAACGGATCAACTGTTTTCTTTCCCAACGGTACAACTTTTTAGTTGATCCGATAGGAATATTTTACTTTATTTAAATTTGTTCTATCTACTCAACTTTGATACTAAACCTTTTTAATTTTTGTGCTCTAGTGAACTGGTTACTTATAATAGACAATCAATAAATTGTCTTCGACTAATAGACTGAGAGCTTGTGGCTACCAGACTTTCGCCATTTTATAAAAGCTGGTACCTAGTTTATCATGGACTGTACGGTGGTTTGTGATCACTACAACCAATGTTGGATTTTGTTATTACTAGTTACACTTTATTATTTTAGGCACTTGTAAATTTTTTTATGAGTGGAAAAACACTATAGCCAAAAACACTTGTAAATTTTTTTATGAGTGAAAAAACACTATAACCAAAAACACTTGTAATTTTTTTTAAGAGTGGAAAAACACTATAGCCAAAAACACTTGTGATTTTTTTTATGAGTACAAGTGTTTATGAGTACAGAGTTGTACAAGTGTTTTTACCTCGAGTGTTTTTCCATCCTTAAGAAATTTCACAAGTGTTTTTACCTCGAGCGTTTTTCCACTCTTATGAAATTTCACAAGTGTTTTTACCTCGAGTGTTTTTCCACCCTTAAGAAATTTCACAAGTGTTTTTACCTCGAGCGTTTTTCCACTCTTATGAAATTTCACAAGTGTTTTTATCTCGAGTGTTTTTCCACCCTTAAGAAATTTCACAAGATGTTTTTACCTCGAGTGTTTTTCCACCCTTAAGAAATTTCACAAGTGTTTTTACCTCGAGTGTTTTTCCACTCTTATGAAATTTCACAAGTGGTTTTTGTTTTAATGGATTAGCGATTTCAAAAACGTCAGAAATTCCATCATAGAACTGTTAATGGTAATAGTGACAATAAAGCAAATATTCCTGTCGGAATAACTAAACAGTTGTATCGTTGAGAATGAAATATAGGTGATACGATTGAGTTCCACTCCGCACAACTAGTTGGTCGGTTCAGTTGATCGGATTGGAAGTACAGAAAGGTGATCCGATCGAGTTCCAATGTGATCAACCAGTGGTTGATCGGATGGGAAGTACAGAAAGTTGATCCGATCGAGTTCCAATCTGATCAACCAGTTGATCGGTTCAGTTGATCGGATAGGAAGTACTGGGAATAATCTCATTAATACGTCCACCAATACTGCTGAGCGCGCTCGCCTACTGGCTGTGGGTGAATGGGAGTCGGGCCTTTGGCTACAGGCTTTACCGTCACCTAACATAGGTACTTTGCTAAGTGACACCACTTTCCGGATCGCTACATGCCTGCGTCTAGGTGCTCCTAGTGGAGCTCCACATCGATGTCAGTGTGGCGAAGCAGTCGACCGCCTCGGACACCATGGCCTATCTTGCAGCAGAAGCGCTGGCCGGATAGCACGGCATGCCAGTATTAATGACATCATCCGTCGAGCTCTTGTCACCGCCGGGGTGCCAGCTGTTTTAGAACCTAATGGCTTGGCACGTGACGATGGGAAGAGGCCAGATGGGATGACTATAATGCCTTGGGAATTGGGTAGGCCTTTGGTGTGGGATGCAACATGTGTCGACACCCTTGCGCCATCCCATCTTCTGAGTACGGCGGGCTGTGCTGGGGCGGCTGCTGCAGGTGCAGAAAACCAAATAAATATAATAACCTCATTGGAAGTTATGTGTTTGAGCCGTTTGGGGTTGAAACTCTAGGGCCATGGGGTCCGAGCGCTCATCGAGTTGTCCGGGATATCAGCAAACAGTTGGTCGACTCTTCGCGTGACCAGAGGGCTGGACTCTTCTTCAGTCAACGAATCAGCATTGCCATCCAGCGTGGCAATGCTGCCAGCGTTCTGGGCACTTTTCCCATTGACATCGATGTGGACGAATTTTTTGATGCCCTGTGAGTTTTTCCCGTTTTTTAGCCTTTTGTACATATTATTATTTTAAGTTTGTATATATATACCTAGTGATTATTTATAAATTATTAAATTAATTAAATTGTACATAAATGAATAAAGGAAAACAATCTTAGTATAATTACTTCTGTCGTGGACTAACAATGATGCTGCTAAAAAAGAATTTAATCTAAGTTAAATATCCATATCTCAATTTATTTGGCATGGTGACTAATGCAATTAAATTGGGATAAAGGTATTGTAATTTAATTGCATAAGTCACCATATTATTATTTTTACTCTCGAAATTAGATCTCATTTCTAGAAGGAAAGATTAATATTTGTTAAAAGTTGTTACATCTCATTTGCTTTTCTACCAATTTTTATATTGTTTTCACAATCAGTAGTCCATTTCTGTATGTTTATTGATATACTGCTTAGACACTTAACATTTTTTTTGTCATACATATTCCCTATATTAAGAGTAACCATGGAGTTTCTTGCCGGTTCTTCTCCATAGATAACGACCAATTTGGAACCGTGCACTAGCGTCTGACGTTTTATAAGTGCCCATGTAGACTTACGTGAAATAAAATATTTTTGACTTTGACTTTGATTAACGAACAAACTTATCGAGTCCCAAATTTTGACCCAGAGAGCAAAATATAGCAGGTAAAAAGTAAACATTATTAATACATTTCGTTTGGTTTCCATATTTTGGATTGAGGACAGGTGCGATTCAAGTGAATAATAACACCGTTTTATTCAAATTAACTTTGTATAAATTAAAGAGTTAATAATCTTATTACCGAAGCTGAAAGACTTTAAAATTATTTTGTTTGAGTGTTTTAACTGTTGGATCTGCATAACCAAGACTATAAATTTTTCTTTTTAAAAGATTTTCAAGTGAAAAAAATCACTATAATTCAGACCTATCATTAGACTTATAGTATTAC
This sequence comes from Mythimna albipuncta, assembly GCA_929112965.1. Taxonomy (NCBI): domain Eukaryota; kingdom Metazoa; phylum Arthropoda; class Insecta; order Lepidoptera; family Noctuidae; genus Mythimna; species Mythimna albipuncta. The sequence continues at coordinate 14,993,560 of OV815979.1, read as the reverse complement.
TAAATAATAGCTATCTAAAATAATAAAATGTGCTTGATAATATTTTGGCAATTTCTAGCATGCCTTTAGTGATATAAATTATGGCACCGGAAATTGTAGACTCCGTATGATTGTAATAAATCTTTATTAAATTATTATTTTTTGATATATTATGATAAAATTGTTTTATTTACAATGAATCACATTTAAATTCATAAGTTTCAAACTCAAGCGAGTTGTCTTAATTAAAAAAAAAAATTGTTTACAATTTTTCACAATATTTTACAATCTGACGGCGTTTTTATAAATTATTTTGTACTCAGTTAACTGGTCTAAACGACATTTTTTACTAACCATGAAAAATCTTGCGAGTTCTTCTCCATAGGAAACAAATACATAGAACCATACACTAGCTTTCCAACGATCACGGTTCCTTGCTCTCTTGTTCCTATTCTTAAGGAAGACACCTAGTATCGCTATGTTCAGGCACCAATTTTGTGTTTTAAGGGCCCAAAGCTCGTTAGACATGCAGTCCGCCCAGTCCCATTTAAGTTGGACAGTCTTTTGAGTCACATCAACGATTTACGGTTTGCAGTGTAGTTTTTTATCTGTGGAAGACATAGTATGCTGCGCTCCATAGCAGGTTTGGAATTTTGGATGTTAGACAAAAACCAAGTCTGTGCACCATAGGTCAGAATGGGTAGATTACATATGTCCATCAGCTTACGCTTCAGTGACATGGGCAGAATGCCCTTAAATAGTTCATTAATGAAACAGTAGCTCTTCAAGGCATTGTCTGTTTGATTGTGATACTCGCTGGTCCAGACACAGTAATAAAATTACTTATAAATATTAATAGGGTAATACTAGTAACAGGCCGAACTGAAAAGGTTAAAACAATGTCGTGGGTAAATATTATTTTATATTTGAGTAACAGAATATTGTGGAGCAAAATGTATATTCATATGGGGTTGTTGAAAATGTTAGAGCAAATATTGAGGCTTTTATTCACCGTTTATCTTGCACAGGCTTAGATAGGCATACATGATACACTTGCTGAAAATTTAATACAGAATGCGAGCTCCAATAAACCAATATTTAAACACTAGCTTTTCCCCGCGGCTTCGCTTGCGTATGTGGGGGGTTAGAAAGTAGCCTATGTCACTCTCCATCTCTTCAACTATCTCCACTTAAAAAATCGGACAAACAGACACACACATACACTTTCCCATTTATAATATTAGTATGGATAGTATGGATTATGTAAGTAAATGTAGGTTTATTTGATACTTTAGTTTACGATTACACGCACTCTTCTCTTGTTTTAGAATAGAATAGTTAATACTTTTATTTGGGACAGACACATGACAACCGACGGTTAGTAACACAATAAGATTAATAAGAATTTGACACTCCCTCTGTACCACCCAAAGCTGGATAAGTGATTTGATGATATTCCACGTAAAAAAGTTGTATAATAGAACCCTTTTTTTTAATTAGTATAAAAAATGGGGGTCTATCTGTACCCGTAACTGATCACATTTGTGTAGACAAAAATAAAAAAAAAACGAAATCATATACACAATTTTTTTTTCTCCTTACAATACAGTTTAATTACTACACTAGGTATAAATATACAAATTTAAAATCATAATAAATTGGGTAGGCCTTTGGTGTACGATGCAACATGTGTCGATACCCTTACGCCATCCCATCTTCTGAGTACGGCGGGCTGTGCTGGGGCGGCTGCTGCAGGTGCAGAAAACCTCAAACGGCGTAAATATAATAACCTCATTGGAAGTTATGTGTTTGAGCCGTTTGGGGTCGAAACACTAGGGCCATGGGGTCCGAGCGCTCATCGAGTTGTCCGGGATATCAGCAAACAGTTGGTCGATTCTTCGCGTGACCAGAGGGCTGGACTCTTCTTCAGTCAATGAATCAGCATTGCCATCCAGCGTGGCAATGCTGCCAGCGTTCTGGGCACTTTTCCCATTGACATCGATGTGGAAGAATTTTTTGAAGCCCACTGAATTTTCCCCGTTTTTAGCCTTTTTTACTCGTTTGTACATAGGTAAATTCGTAATTGAATCCATAATTCATAACAATTGCTACTAGAAAATACTACACCCAGTGTTTTTAATTTTTATCATCATTCATTCATTTAGCCTGGACAATATTTTCATAAAAGTAACATTTTGGGACATAAACAGACGCTCATAACTTTGCTGTTTACGTTTATTATTTATTGAAACTTTAATAATTACAAGACCTTGTCTAATAAGTCCTTTAATTATTTGTACTAATTATAAATTAATGGTGTATATGTAATGTATACTAGTAGACAAAAACTGAGAATTTTAAAGACTTCTTACACCCACGCGAAGCTAGATTGGATTGTTATTTAGAAATAAAGACAACGGTAAACAGCATTAAAATGAACCTTGAATTCCAATAGCTATTAAATTTGGATTCAGAGAACCCTCCATTGTAAGTGCGTAAAATAATGTCCTATAGATCCAAACGAAACTGATTAAATCTAATGGAATGTGGCTTTGCTTGGCACGTTTACAGGTTATAACTCCTTACTCTTGGTTGAGCTATCGTAATGGAAATCTGGGAAATATACTGTCTCTAAATAGCTGAGAGGTATGTGTGTCTTCTTTGCCCTTTCAATCGTGAAGTGAGATTTCAAAGAGTTATACCAGCAATTTCAGAAAAAAAAGTATTAAAAATTTGATTATTTCGCACGCTTAATAATAAAAAGAAAAATAATAATAATATAAAAATTTAATGGTTTATAATTCGATGATCAAATGCTTCATTTTTAAAATAATCTCGTAAATACTGATCGTGCAGATCGTAACGTTGGCGAACAAAGTGACAAACCCTTCTCTCTTCTTATGGGTGAGTTGCACCCTCTAACTATAACGATAACCAAACCATAACCAGCCGTGACACGACCGCCTATTGGTCAATTCGACGATTTGACAACTGTTAACGGCTTTGTTATCGTTATAGTTAAATGGTGCAACTCACCCTAAGTAATTTTTACTTCTATACACAGGATTATTTGTAAAAACACTGGCAACCTCTCAGAACTATGTTACTAACATCAAAAACAACAACTTTTGTTCTTGTTAATAACACAGTCCTCCAGGGTTGTTGGTGTTTTACAAATAGCCCTATATACTTAATTTAAACTTTGTTTGCGTTCTCTTAAAGAGTATTTTTCACCAGACGATTTTGAACTTGCTTTAAAATGAGTAAAATATCCTGATATGTACTTTGGATCAGATCGTTGTGGCGACATTTGGAGGAGGTCTGTGTCCAATAGTGGGACTTTCTATTATACATCGATATTATGAAAAGATCTTGTTTTTGTCACTGAAAAAGTTTTATTTTATGAATTTTCACAGCCCCAATATGACGTCCAAAATGGAGGATTTGCTTGTAAGATTACCCAAAGGCCTTATGGTACATAGTAACCGAACTTTCGTTGGATGTCGTTTTTGCCTCTTCAGGGCGTGGGTGTGGCAGGCGGTCGGATTATATTCGTATAATGACATCCCTACAGATTGTCAACAAACATAAAAAACCTTCCAACGTATTTTTTTTCCTTAAAAGAGAAATGAAACATTTACGACAGATTACTACCGACTCATTTCAATAATCAAGCCTTTTTCGTGGAGAACATATTATATATAATATTATTATATTTAAAAATTGTAATAGGCTAGTATTGATTAGTCGAGCTAAATTCAAAAATTTTTTAATTAAAAAATCTACGGAAATATGGAAATAGGCTCTAAAACGGTGGAAAGTATTAATTTCATGGGGACGGACCCACCGGTCGTAGTTATTTTGTAATATTTCACAAAACCAATTCACAACAAAAAATATATTATCATGACATTCACGTACAAACGTACCTTTTATATTAGATTCATACTTGGTTTGCGCAAGTATGACTTGATAATGATAATGTTGGCTCAAGTGCCTGCTAATTCGTCTTTACCGGAATGCTCTTTTATACCGTTACTTTACAGTATCCAATATTCCTACAACTTCATCTCAAAGAACGTTTTAAGTTCCTTCATGACACACGTTCTAGACACAAAAGTTTCAAATTAGAAACTTTTGATACCCTCACATTGTACCAAGTTTCGTGACAAATCGTTCACGGACCAAGCGGTGCGATTGTGGAACGTGTCGTTGATACCAGTTAGGTAAACCCTGAAACTTGCTTTTTATAAAAATCTTTCTTAAGGAAGTTAAAGGCCATTTCATTTCTCTCTAATGCTTTTCTGGTTCTATCTAATTTCATATCTTCCATCACATAGTTAACGCATCTTTATTTTTTTAATTTCAAATCTACCGAGACCCTCCCCTCATAGTTAATGGGAACTGTTTTTAAACATTCTAATTTAAAATTCTGTCTCTGTCGGTGTTCACCCTGTATATAATATGTATATATTTTCTTAAGGTGGCATTCCGTTCTTAGTTGGCCAACATGTAATCTTGCTATCTTCATTTACAGGCCATGACTTACGTTCAAAATTGTGGGAGACTCGACTTATTTGTTACATTTAATATGTAACCAAAAATGAGCTGAAATTGAATAACCCATTGAATTTTGATGAAACATTAACGAGACCAGATGGTGAGTTATGGTAAAAAGCGATAGATGAGCAACTTCTGTCAATTAAAGAACTAGACTTAGACGAGGTGATCTTCCAGCTGATAAAAACCTATACAGTACAAATAAGTATTCAAAATCAAGAAAGATAGTAACGGAAAGGCAACAAAGTACAAGGCTAGACTAATAGTAAAAGGTTTTACACAGGTATGTGCTGTAATAGACTGTGCTGAGACTTATACTTCTGACGTCAGAATCCAAGATCAAGAAATTAAACTAGGTAAACACTGCAGCATTCTTTGTAAGGATTAAAAAAAGCTTTGAATGCTTACTTCAAGAAATTGAATAAAGAGATGTTGAGCTCTTTGAAGATTACATATCCTATCTAGTGCAGTTTATGAATATCGTTTGATAAAACCATGTAATTTTTTAGGCAGAAGGCTTATGGATTCTCGCATAGAAATAAATTTGAAACTAATTAAAAGCTACTACCATTAGAATAACGATCCTGTCCGTAAATTGACGGCAATTTGAGGAATGAAAGCCGTTTATCTGCTTACGAGCATTTTATGCGTATCTGTTACAGACAATTTTGTCAATTTGTCAAGACTGGTTTTGACTGGGTGGACTGGACTGACTTCTATTACGAAACATTACACTTGTCTATAGCTAGTAGTTAGAATTACTACAAAAATGTATGTGCGCCCATGTGCTCCTTTCAGAGTGCGTCCGCCGGTAGTGTCGATGGCCTGACACCTCAACACCTCAAGGACCTGATAGGCACAGGCGTCAGAGAAGCTGGTGAGTTCCTCCTGAAGGAGCTAAAGGCCCCCATCATTCTCATGCCCTGCGGCAATGTTAACGAAGCCTTGAAAGCCAAAAAGGATGGCGGTATTCGTCTCATTGCCGTAGGGTTTACTTGCAGGCGTATCGCAGCCAAATAAATTTAATTCTATTGGATTTCAACATAACCTAAAAAAAAAATTCATTCATTCATTTTAAATCACATGGTTTGCTGTAAAAAAACTCAGTTGTGGGTTAAGCTCACCTATGTACATCAAAAGTCCTGGTTTTTTTTGTTTTTAAATCTAAAATAGTAAAAAAAAAAATACATTGATTCATGGGACGCCCGGCAGATGTGAAATATTATATACAAAACATTCGTTTATACACGCGCACACACAAGGAAGTCGAGAGCGGTGGCGTAGTAAACGCATCGCATCATGCCCTTTACCGGCTTTCGATTCGGTTTTACTGCCCAAGCGTGCCAAGATGTTTCACATCAAAAAAACTTTATCTGGTCAAAAATGTTTCTGATCAATTACTGCAATTTAAAGTGGTTTTGACCAATAAACAGTTTTGACTGTGACATATCGACAGATATCGACAGATTTAATGTAGGTACCTACGTCCATCAGGTTTATGGGCTTTCATCGTTTTATTGCACGGTTCTTTGTGAGCCCGAATCTCTATAATCCCACTGCAGGAAGCGATGATGGCAAATGGATTAGCCAGTGACCGAATGATATCTAAAGACAGGCAGAAAGAATTGTTCATCCAACAGCGAGATGCTGCCGTTGGTAGAACTCACGCTCAAACTCGAAGTACGAAGATAGTAACTCCAGAAACTCAGACACAGTTAAAGGCTAAGGTATCACAAGAAGAATTTAATGAAAAAGTTGTTAAATTTTTTGTGCGGTCTATAATACCTCTCAGAGTAATTGAGGATCCGTAGGTACCTGAAATAAATTTATGAAGATGTAGGTGTGTATCAAAATTAACCCTAATGACTCTATAATCTTTGGGACGATTTATGCAAGATTATTACGTTAAGGAAATATATGAATATAAAAACCGTTACTTCAAGATACTTTATGCGTACGTACCACAGCTGACATTTGATCTGAAAAAAAAAAATGTTATAGGAGTTATGGCACATAGGAAGAGAAAGTCCCTGGCATGTCAAAGATTCAAAGGGATGCATAGGTACGATAGAATTGTTTTTCTATTAGAAGATATCCACAGTGAATTTGGAGTTAACTCGTAAAAAGTGCTATCTACAATTACTGATACTGGAAGCAATTTTGTAAAGGTTTTCAAAGAGTTTGGTGTTGAAACAGAGTCTTGTGTAATTTGATCGAAATAGTTGAATTTGACGTAGATTCAGATGTTGAAGACATTATTAATGCTGAAGATAGTCATTCAGAAATTAGTAGTACGACGTCGCATGACAGTTTGAAATCAATTTGTTATCTCTTTCTTGAAAATGTTCGTATGTCCTCTGAACTGCCAGCTCAATTGAGTTTTTTCGCTTTGTCCTTTATCAAACACGCGTTGGATTGCGTTAAGTGAAGCAACAAGCTTTTAAACCATGCTCGATGTTGTCGATAGGCAAATGAAAAAGGAGCCTCTTAAAACAATGACGAATTAATCAAGTTATAGTGACAGTTGACATAATATCAACTCCACTGACGTTACCATTTTAATTTATGGGGAGTATCACAGTAACGCCGTTTTAACTATACGGACATACCGTGAGAGATATAAGAACACTCGAGTTTGACCAAACTATTGTGAAGCAGTCCCGAGGGAGTGGTAAAATCCCCCCTTAATAATAATAAAATTAAAAAAAGCTTCGACGATATCGTTGCGCGGATGGATTAAGCGCCTGATACAGAAGGCAGTACTCCTCGATACAGCTCGTATTGTGACGAGGTTCCTGTCTCTGGAGCCCTAACCACCGGTAACTAGGTACTTTAAAATTGACAATTGACTTTGGAAGCATGAAACAACGAAAATGCGGACTGAAAAAGCCAGGCAAAGCAGCTTAACACACAGTCAACATCTTCGGGTATATAGCCCAAAAATAAGCTATAAACTAAAAATCAACACTTCTCGCAATATACTCGTATAAAGGCTGAATAATGAAATCAAAAAGAAACATAAAACCGACAGACAGAGGACATTTCATGTCACACCTGTATTTTTAATACAGATGAAATAAAAACGACAATAATGTTTATGAGACTATGTTGTCAAGAGCTGCAGCTCGACGACCACGCCCATCAGCTCCGGCTTTGCCACTCAGCTCCGCTTAGCCGCCGCCGGAACCCAGCCTCACTGTGAGTGCTGTGACCGGCCGTCGGCTAGCTGCGTGGAGCTCGAGTGACGAGTACTAATCGCCGCCGACGACACCACCAACTACGCGTCGTCGGGGAGGACGCCAGCCGCGGGCATGTTTAGGATCTCGAGGCCCACTGGCTTCTGATAGGGGCCCACTGGCTTCTGATAGGGTCCCACTGCGATCAACAGATGTGTGTCTCGCATGCAATGGATGGAATCAATCAACAAAAACGTCATGTGCGCATACTATGGGGCTACAGAAGGAGGAAAAATCTGACCGCGTATCGTGTTCGGATGTTGTCTTTGTTTCAGGTGCTTGACTCAGATGTTAACGGTACGGCTCAACGACTATCTTATCAGATGCGAGTCATCCAGCGTAATCATATGTTGGACGATACTGTATTAACCATGCCATTACCCCTTCGTCGCAGACTGTGGTACCTTCACAAGTATCACCGTCCTTCCGTCCGTTCCTTTCTCTGGAGCCCTGTCCACCGGTAGCTTGGACCATGTTTCCGATACCGGTGGGATACTATTTTAAATGACAAATAAAGAAATAATATGGTGTATCGATATTTATAAACGGTGTTTAATACGATGTAATGCTATTATGTAAAAAAAATATAAAAAAAAATATTTTAGGTTTTTTGGTAGTCTAATACTATTCCTATGGGCTAGCACTACGAGTGTTTTAATTGATTGTTGTATTGCCAGGGCGGTACTTTGTACAAAAGGAGAAACTGTCAGACTGATATTAACCCATGGCCGGACTAGGAGCGTAAAATTTTGCAATAGGTTTTTTATGACTTAGAGTACGACTTTAGTCTTAGAGACGCGCAGCGTGGTGAGAGGGGGCATCGGTAAGCGCACGAGTTTTCGCAATGTGGGAGAAACTGTCAGACTGATATTAACGCACGGCCGGACTAGGAGCGTAAAATTTTGCACTAGGTTTTTTATGACTTAGAGCACGACTTCAGCCTTAGAGACGCGCAGCGTGGTGAGAGGGGCATCGGGAAGCGCACGAGTTTTCGCAATGTGTCTCGTGGCTTGCTTCAAACATTTTCATATTTTTGATCTTACCGCTCACCACACCCCGCGTTTAGCTACCGCTCATAGCGGTAAGGTTGTGAACGAGTCGATGCGATGCAGGCAAAGCCACTGACAGAACCTTGTTATTTGAAATAAAAAGAAGACGAAAGATAAGCAGGTGTAATGGGTGAAAACGATATATTTAATTTTTGCCTAAAATATTGAAGTTCCCTTCTGTGAATCACGGCGTATATTTTCATCAGTTCAATTACCAATAATAGGTATTTTGAACTACCATTTTCAATCTAAGACTTTTCAATGCTCGAACGAGTTTAATTCGATCAATCTACTCCTCAAAGAACTGATAGTAGATCCAATTAGTTACTATGCGGAGCTCTCAGAAATTGGTCACAATTGAATCTGATACTAAGAGCGATGATAGAGGCAAATGAGAGGGTTATCTAGTGCTTTAGCACTTATTGAAGACTAAGTGATCTTTAATAAAGAAAAGAATTATCAATTCAGGGTTTTTTCTGATCCGATAAGTAATTACAACGAAATGTATTCAAAATTTTAAGACTAAACTTTAGAGAACTCTCCTATAAATCAGTTTTAACTGCTTACGCGTTAATTGAGGTATATTTTACTTACTTCGTCCCACATTATTTGGGAATTACTTCTGTGTCGTGAGTGCGTTCACAAACTCCTAAGGCAGACCCTGATCAACTATCTACAGGCCATATAAATAGCCACTCAACAACTTGGTACGCTGAACTTACTGTCAATGCAGTGATAGTGATGCGTTGAATATTAAAAAAGTGGCAAAAAAGTTTTTAGGCATATTATTCAGCAGTGTACTGCCGTCCACTAACTAAAAGCCAAAGGCCAGTAAGTCACAGTTGGTCGTTTTTCACTTTTTGATGTAGTCTTATACATGTTTTGTTCTATGAATAATTTTTCTATGATTAATAGTTTTAGAGATACAGAACATTGCTGAGCAGTTAAACCAAATAAACGTTACTTGGTTAATTAATATTCCACACAGTATTAGCTAAATATCAATCGCTAGAGAGCGGCTAAAAGACAATAATATACTAAATAGCAGTTAAACGCTTGTGATTTTCGTTTGCGTTTGACCAGACTTATAATTCCTTCCTTTTTCCTTCGGATCACTTCGGGTGCTCGTAGCGAACGGACGTGCGGCGCGCCTCTTGCTTTTTGGCGCCACAATTACGAGAATGGCGCAAAATAGGCAAAGGTAAGCTGACATTATTATTTCATTTATTGTAATAAATAGTTGTTTGTAATATTATTATAAATGCGAATGTATGTTAGACTGTGGACATCGGTTACCTAAGAAAAGACGTACATCTTTATTTATTATTGATTGCTCTATTTCTACGGATTTAATAAATTTAGCACCACCATCTTCTACAAAGAGAAAGAAATATGATACCAGCTTGAAAGATAGATTAGTTGAGAAGGAAAAGGAGCGCAAAAGCAAGTACAATGGAAAAATAGGCTGTGATATGAAGTGTACAAAATGTTGTTCAATGGCGTCCGATTGCTCATACGCTTTTTAAAGAACTATCCAAATGCCAAGTTGACACTTCGCATGGCCGAAGGGCTGGCTTTAATTAACCATGGTCAGAGATTATGCAACGTGGCAATGTCACCAGTCTTTTGGGCACACATCCAATCGAAAGTGATGTGAAGAAGCTTTTTGACGTCATATTTTAGCTAAGAGTTTTTGTTTTTCGTGTCTATGCTACCGTTAAAATACGGAATATTTATATGCATAAACTAGGCAATCTGCAAATTACCAGGTGAAATCTGTTAAAGTGTGAAGTTTTAGTTAAAGTAACCAGAACCGCGCATGGAACAATACGCGCCGTTCATCTTAGGCTTGGTTCTTACCGAACGGCAAACGTTGCTTGCCACCCGCAAGCCTTTAGTAACTGGGATTTACAGAACCGATTATAATTTGGGCGGAGTAAATAGGCTCTTAATAAACTAGAGCGCCTCACCATCAAAGATTGCATCGCTACTTACTATCAGATGGGATCGCAGTCAAGCAATAGTTTATAAAAAAAAAAAAACAGAAAAGATGAATAACAGTAATTACATGAACACATAATGCAAAGTACTCATGTTATTGAAACATCTAAAACCACTGCTAACAAAGTCTTGACCGCAGTTCAGAAGCATTCATTAAAAGTTACAAATACACTTTTCATATTGTCAGAGTCCAACTTTTATCCTAGGTTGAAGTTTCGTACCCAAATTGTCATTTGTGAGAAATTCGTTTAGATTTTTTTTCTGCAAAGATTCATGTAGATTTCAAGTTTTTCAAATTGAGTTGGGTAACTATTTCTTTTTTTCTAGATTTTTTAAATTCTGTACAATATTTTAGCAGTCTGGTTGGTAGGTTTACTGGGTTCAAAACAGAAATTCGAATTTACAGTTGAAGTAGTAACGAGGAAATATTAAAAAAATGGATCAGAACCTCCAAATCTATTCATTGCTATTAAGTACAAGGTTACTCACCTGACTCAAGTGGCAGTGAGCAGGGAATATTGCTGGCAGAACAGATGGTCGTTGAGGCCGGAAAGTTCTGGAGTAGCGATCGCGTACCGAAAGACAAAGCGATTGAAAGCTTTCCCCACAAGGTGGACCGATGACATGGTGAGGGTCACAGGGATCCAATGGATGCGAGACGCACAGAACCATTTGTTATGACAACACTTGGGGAAGCCTATGTCCAGCAGTGGATTCTTCCGGCAGAAATGATGGTGATGATGACAAAGCAACTCTAACCGTAAAAAGAACAACTTTGTTTTCGCATCAAATGGATTGAGATAGTAAAGACCCTTGTGAGTTCCTTCATAACCCAAAAAAACCATCACAGTTGAATTATCAGATTTAACATCGATTTTCAGTCCCCTCCCAATTTTATTTATGCGTCATTAGGAGCATGCCTAAAATTGAAAAAAAAAAATGTAAATCAAAGCCGCGTAGAAGGGATTGTACAAGAAATAAGAAAATTTATAGTTACAGTAGAGACGAGATAACACTTAAAAAATACAAAATGGACTCTGTGAACTCGAATCGTAAAGAAGAATGGCAAATATTTTTGACGCATAAAATGTTTCAAAACAGAATCTTCACGGGGTCTCAGTTGATGAGAAGGTCTCCTTAAGTTTAATATCGATTTTCAGTCCCCTCCCGATTTTGTTTATGCATCATTAAAACCCTGAAAAAAAAAGTGTAATTCAAAGCCGTAAAAAAGAAATATAAAGAACTGGTCTTACATATATCTCATTTTAAAAGATATTGATGCAGAAGAAATAACCAAAACCTGATTAAGACTAGGTACTATAAAGCCTACTACCGTTACCGCAGAAAATCATTTAGGTGATAATGTATTTTGTATACATCTGTATCAGTTCTATATAAAGTGGTGGAAACTAAACCCAGACACAAGTATCAGCAGAAAATGGTTCAAAACAGAATCTTCACGGGGTCTCAGTTGATGAGAAGGGCTCAGGCGCAAAACGTCTCTTTCGCAAAATGTCCCCTGGTCGTAAAACGTCTCTTTCGCAGAATGTCTCTTTCGTAAAATGCCTCTTTCGCAGAATGTCTCTTTCGTAAAATGTCTCTTTCGCAGAATGTCTCTTTCGTAAAATGCCTCTTTCGCAGAATGTCTCTTTCGTAAAATGTCTCTTTCGCAGAATGTCTCTTTCGCAGAATGTCTCTTTCGCAAAATGTCGCGCCAGGGACTAAGAATAAAATTTTGATTTTCAAAACAAAAAATCAATTATTAAAATTATAGTGCAATTATGATGTTAACATTTTGGTACTTAAATTTACTTAAGAATGTATTCCAAATAAGAAAAAATATATTGATACAGTTAAAAATAATATTCTGGTACAATTTAAAGTTCAGTGATGGCAACATTTATAATAATATGTGAGGGTAGTTAGAAAAAACTTATAAATGTATGTGTCATTCATTATTGCCGAGCTGTGTTTTGTCTGTTACTTTTTATTGAAAAACAGTAGTGAATTTGTTGGAGATAAAACCTTCTTGCAAGCTTCTTAAATTAAAGGAAAAATATGACACTTCTATTTGTCACTTTTCTTCACTTGTTTTTCTTGTAAAATATATTGTTTACACTGATAATAATTAAACTAATTTGCGCATCCTGTTATTCGTCAGAATATCCATAATTCTCGCACAGAATTTGAGTTTTAATATGGATCAAGAAATCGAATACATTCGTAATCAAAAACACTTATAAATTGTGAGTACAGATATCATAAGAGCAAAACAAATAAAAGTGGAAGTACTTTCTGGCGGTGCATAAATAGGCGAGACTGTAATGCGTCACTAACATTAGACAAAACAGGAAAAAATATCATTAAACTGAAATCAGTGCATACATGTGAGTCAATGGAATTTAAAAATATAATTAAAGAACACATAACCTTATTAAAATATATTGTTTGCAAAGATTTTCGCCCCATACAGCAAATTTACGAAGAAAATGATAAAAAAATTCGTAATAAAATACCTCATAGTGAACACTATCGAATTCTAAAATCAATTAAAGACACGTTATATAGGGCACGAAAGTCTTATTTGAACGTAAATCGACTACAACATACCAGTACCGAAACTACAATTGTACCAGAAGTTTTAGGTAAAAATTTCCTTATTTGTGAAGATGGACAAAGTGAAAAATTTTTGGTATTTGCAACACGTTTGAGAAAAAAAAAATTAAAGAAACCCGGATCCTATTTTGCAGATGGCACGTTTATGTCAGCTCCACCACCTTTTTATCAGTTTTATGTCTTACATTTGGACATTAGATCTACAAATATAATCCCAGTAATTTATACATTGCTACCCAATAAATCCCAAGAGACATATACGCGGCTATATAACATATTAAAAGAAAAATTGGGTATAATTATTAAAACATTTTGGAGTGATTATGAAATGGCGCAAATGAATGCTGTAAAATCAGTATTTCCTGAAGCAAAATTAACAGGATGTTATAGACATTACAACGCAGCAATATGGAAACACGCAGAGAAAAAAGGATTACTGCGTACACGGGAAGGGCGAAATATTGCAAGAATGGCTGCAATAATAGCACTGGTACCGGCTGAACAAATCCCTGCAGCTTGGGGTTACATTTTAAGTATAGCTCCAGATAATACATGATGAATTTTAGACGTTATTACGAAAACCAATGTTACCCAAAAATGCCACCATCCTTACTAAGTTGCGCCTACCAACGACACCGCACAACTAACGCGTTAGAAGGGTGGCATCGGCGTATAAATGCAGGCTGCATACCAAAAAAGCCAAGTTTAATTTATTTACAGAAACAAAAAACAGACAGAAGAAATATATGGACTTTGACATTAAATACAAAAAACTGTTGAAACAATTTGAGCGTAAGGAACTGACGCTTCCACAATTCTTAAAAAAGATTATTTTTTTTTTAAATTTCAAATAGCTAAATTTGGGTTTTTTGCTAAGTAGGTATCAATGTTTATTTTGATTTACAATACTTCATTAGTAAGTAATGTACATTCCAGAGTGAAAATAAGTACATTTATATATTTTTTTTTCTTAATGAAAGATTTAGTTTCATAATCATTTACGAAAATAATAATTTATGTAGCAAATTTTAATTAATAACCAAAGTTTATTTTAGTACGAAGATTTAATTTTTTTATCATTTATGAAAATGATAACAAATGTTAATTTCAGTGCCGCAATTAAGATATAATTTCATTTGATATGTCATATAATTATATTTTCTTTTTATCAATAATGTTATGATTAACATAACTTTATTGATAAAAAGAAAATATAATGAAAATGCTTAAGATATTTTTTTTTCGCAATACTTGATAATAACTCAAATAAATTATAATGCCAAAATTTATTTATTTGACATTTTAATATTAAATATATATTTTTTAATCATTTTAAAAATGGTATAAAAAATATTTTCATTTGCAATACTTAGTTAATGTTTAGTTACTATTAGTAATAGCTCTTATTATATTATCTGTGGATATGTTTACTAACAGTATTGATTCTTTTGATCTAAATTTTGAATGTGTGTAAAATGTTTGATACCTATTGATATTGTTTTTATTTGGAATACATTCTTAAGTAAAAGACAATGCCCATCGTTGTATGTGACGCCGTACCAACTTACGTCAAGCCAAATTACTCTCAAGAGTAGTTATTATTTAACTTTTCACTACATAACACTATTCCTAACCTATACCGAACCTGGTCAAATATTTTGTTAATATTTGACCAGGTTTTTGAAATATTCAAAAAAGTAAGTAAATGCCTAATGATATTTCATAGCAATTTTTGAAATGACGTTATTTTTTTCGGAAATAGGAATTGTTAATCATTTAATATCATTATATGATAATTTTTAAAAAGGTTAAAAAATACGTTCCAAATTCAGTACATTGTACACAAAAATAAGACATTATTTTTGGTATTAATATACTTGTGGCGCAATACGGTACGGCGGATGGGCATGATTCTTTAAGTACAAAAATGTTAACATCATAATTGCACTATAATTTTAATAAATGATTTTTTGTTTTGAAAATCAAAATTTTATTCTTAAGTCCCTGGCGCGACATTTTGCGAAAGAGACATTCTGCGAAAGAGACATTCTGCGAAAGAGACATTTTACGAAAGAGACATTCTGCGAAAGAGACATTTTACGAAAGAGACATTCTGCGAAAGAGACGTTTTACAACCAGGGGACATTTTGCGAAAGAGACGTTTTGCGCCTGAGCCATGAGAAGGTCCCCTTAAGTTTAATATCGATTTTCAGTCCCCTCCCGATTTTGTTTATGCATCATTAAGACCCTGTTTACAATCGAAAAAAAAAGTACAATTCAAAGCCGTAAAAAAAGAAATATAAAGAACTGGTCTACTGGTAACGGAACTGGTTAAAATGAGATAAATGTAATATCTCATTTTAAAAGATGTTGATGCATAAGAAATAACCAAACCTGATTAAGACTACTATAAAGCCTACTTACTGTTACCGCAGAAAATCATTTAGGTGATAATATATTTCGTATACATCTGTATCAGATCTATATAAAGTGGTGGAAACTAAACCCAGACACAAGTATCAGCAGAACATGGCTGAAGATGACGATAAGCAAAGATCGAAAATAGTTTTAGTGTTCAAGTAAAAAAAATATATAAGAAACTTCTGGAAGCACCCAAGACTGGGAACTCTGTAACCGGGAATACAACTGTATCAGGTCTATACATACTAAGGAGTTTTCCCTGCCTTGGGTGCCTTCCAATTTTTTTGCTAATTGCCATCTTCAACCATGCTCTAGCAGATTGCTAGCAGAGCGTGGCTGAAGATGGCGATTGGATAAAATTATAAAAATTTTCAGTGTTCAAGTTAAAAAAAAAAACCTTCTAAATGTGGTTCACGACCGAGAACTCCTCGATTTCTTATACAACTATGTCAGTTCTTAATAAAGGAATTAAAATCAAACCTGGAACTCTGAGACAAGTATTAGAGAGCATGGTGGAATATGTAGGATAGCAAAAATCATGAATATTTTCGATATTCAAATAAAAAAAAATATAATAAAAACCTTTTGAAAGGACTCAGGACCTGAAACTCCTCGGTTTCTGATACAATTATTATAGTTCTATATAAATCAGTTAAATCTAACGGCACAACTTTTACTTTAATATCAGCAGAGCATGGTTAAACTCGTAAATTAGTAAAAATTCATTTAATTTATTATAAAGTTAATAAAACTTGAGAAAATTACTAGAACTGAGAAATCTTTAGTTTTATAGTATTGATAAAGACCTTATGATTAATAATTGTTTGCACAAGGTCTGTGCCACATATTATTAGCATGCAATGATGTAGAGGTTAATCGACTATATTTATCAAAAATCAAAATGGCCGCTTAAGCGAAAAAATATGTAATAAAAAATATATCTAAATAAATATTCCACACCATTTTTCTTTAAAGTTAAAATTATTGTGGTTGTAGACAAATCCATGCCGTTTTAGATTTTTTCATTGTATTTATAAATACCTACTTATTAGGTATATCATGTTGACGCGTCTTGTGACGTGTTCGAAGCGTTGGTCGAGTAAGAGTACGAGAATTAACTATGTTTCTAAAGGAGTGCAGACCAGACTACAGATATTTAAATGACTAGTGTAACTTCCATTAAGTCAAACTTAGTTATTTCTCAAGAGAAATGGCAAAGTATTAAACTACAAGAAAAAGTATATGGTAAGCGAATGTATTGGAAATTGTGTCAAGGGTGGGTAGATGTGATAGCTGAAGCTTTGTGGGTGCAACACAGAGTGGATTGTGTTGTTGTATTCAAAAATCATAAAGTTTATAACAGTGCAACAGCCAAATACTTTTTGACAGTCGATGGATATTGCCGCGAGTGTCACGTGAACACACTTTTTTTCTATACACTTAAGACCTTCAACAGGTGTTGACGTGATTATTCAGTGTAAAATTGAAGGCATAAAGCAACATTACACACGGGAATAAAAAAAGACAATTGAGGGGAGCGCGTCGCATAGAGGTAGCGGATTACCTGATTAACGACTGTAAAGATACGATTACATGGCGAAAAAATCAAGCCCGTTGAAAATCCTCCGATCCTATCAACAAACGAAGTTGTTCCCAAAGCCAAAAATCAGCGACTATTAAGCAAATATGGGTAGCAATTCGGAAACTTTGCACTTGATTTGCTTAATAGTGCTAAACATGGAAAGTTAGTTGTATGTATACAATCCACAGGATTGTATAAATTTAATTGCATGTACACCAGTACAAACCAGCCACCAGCCACCAGCCACCAGCCACCAGTGCAACCATGCCCGAGCAACTCCAAATTTATATTTCCGGTTTCCAAAAAGATCCGAACGCAACACTATAGCAATCGATGCTACTGGCGGTAAAGCAAAGCGAGATACTTCGCAAAATCCTCGCATTTTTTTATACCAGTGCGTGCTTGTGACCCGAAAAGGTAGCATACCAACTTTTCAAATGGTATCAGCAGATCAGCGAGCCATTATTACTAGTTTTTTGAGCCATATTCCAGCAAACGCTCCGATTCCACCAATCGTGGTTACGGATTTTGGCTGGTCTTTGTTAATAGCAGTTGCACAAATATTTGACCAGTACGCCAGTTTTAATGATTACTTACAATGCTATGACGCTAATGTAAATAAATCAACGTCATTGCCATCTACTTTCATGCAATTCCAATTCTACCGCAAGAACAGAGATTTTTCATTTAGAAAGTAAAATTTTCAGTAATAAAAAAACAATATGTCAAGCCCAGGTAGTTGAAGAAAATGCTATGAAGGAGACAGATGTAGAAATAGAGATGCTCCTTTCAATAGTTAATATTATTATATCTGAATTGGGGGCAGAAAAGCAAGCAATGATTGAGGCGGATATTAGCAGATATATTATTGATGTGGACTTGTCAGATGAGATTTGAGATTCTGGATTCCTCATGACTGTTTATACCTGTATAAGAAAAGAGGAGAATGATGAGCCCGGACATCTTAGATTTTTGGAGTACACTGCCAAAATAGGAAGTATAGATATTTCCGTGAGGTCTGTTGTTGAAAAGATAAAAGCTCAAAAAATTGAAGTCAATTTTCTGATCTGTACTCCTATAGTGGAGTTAATAACTTTGATTAGATCTTTTTATGATGAAGTGAGGACAGGAGTGACAAGATTTAAGGTGAGAGATTCTGTCGCAAAGACAGGAGTAAAACGAACAAGAGAAGGTAAGCAGATTCCAACAACAAAGAAACAAGAGAATACTCAAAATATTTCCCAATGTGGTCTTACCAACCAACATATAGCACTATTGCAAGGGGTAACGCTGGCACCAGAGAGAAGAACTGGCGTGTTACGTAGTCTCAGTCCCTTGACTCAAGCCATCTTGCTAGTGATGGAAGATAAGTTTTTCGACAAGGATAGGTCAGCCATGATGAGCTGCGGAGATAATTAATGCTTTTAAAGAGGCAAATCATCCAGGAAATGTGTCTGGGGTAATGAAAGAACTTGGAGATATATTACTTCTTACTACTGCCCGATCTACACAGAAAATTTACTTCCCATTGTTAATGTTTATTATATTTTGGAGAAATAGGGGAGCACTGCAGTGGAGCTTTTCAAGTTCTCCAATGATAAAATTTTACACTGATTTCTGTACTAAAGTAGGATTGAAGCTGAAGATAAGGAGCGGCTCCGACCCATTCAAAACTTCGGAAGTAGTGTTCCACGCTATGTTTGGCACATATCTTGACAATCTCAATGTACTCGAGAAGATTACGAATAAATCTAAATGGCATAATAGGAAGGAGGTAAACGCAGTTTTTCAAAGGCGTGGAGAGAAAGAACCTGTGGAGTTCAGCCCTGTTACTTTCAAATATGTGTCTAAAATGGCGCAGGCATTGATGACCAAATCTCTTGGAAACATAGACCCAATGTCGGTTGGTAGGCCTTCATTTACAGGATTCAGAAAGCGTCATTTTACGCAAGAATTTCTATCCTATATTACTACGGGGAAAAGTGCTCTTAATTTTACAAGCGAGCCAACACAATTACAATACGCCCTAAAGAAACTAAAGGACGAGCTTATCACTGAAAAAGATAAATTGACTAAATCAGGTACAAGTAAATTGGAAGTCAAGAAAGCTAATAGCGAGTGGGAGAAATGTGACTTTGAAGTTGAAGAGGGAGATTCATTTTTCTATGGCAACTAAATATAAGTTAAATTGTACTCGCTTCTTATATTGGTTTTTAATGTTTATTATTGTAAATTGTATACTCATTGGATGTGTGTCATCTAATTTCCATGGTTTCACGATGGCCCGGCCCTGTTTGAAGGGCAAAGAAAAATATTTAGTCAGGCGATTTTATAAGCGGTGTATAGGAAAAATCCACCAAATTACAAATTTCATTGAATTGACTTACTTTTTAGAATCAGTTGTCGTTGTTGCACTAAGTAAATATATTGGCTCTGGAGTTGATGGTAATATTTTGCCGTCGGTAGAACGATTAAACTCTTTAAATACGGCAATAAAAGAAGTATACGATGGTGAATAAAATGACAGCTACAAAGCATGCATGCATGTAGCGACGAAGACAACATTCAAAGCAATAAATCTGACGATTACGAAATGGAAGGTGACATGGACAAGAACGGCTGGAAATCATGGCGTGACACCTTATATGACACAGCCGTTAAAATAGCTGACCAGTCTTCAGAAAGCGATACAATTAACGCGTGTTAAAGCGTTGATTTTGCACAGAGGCTAAAAAGGTACCTACTGCCTTACTTACCTTTGTGGACAGCAATCATGGTGCCAATTTTCGGTAGAGGTTTTGAAGCATCGCGACTTCAGAGGGGATATACCGATGCATATTGATCGTTTCGTGATGCAGCTTCTAGAACGCATCGATGAAAAAATCAAAGAGCGTGGCAATGAATCCGATGGTTTTCCACTTAAGACAACAGATGAACCACAATTCCCAGAACACTATCCTTAATACTGAAGCTCAAGTTAAGAAGCAAGGAGGTTCAGAAATCAATTAGTATTGCATACCGATAAAGAAAACGAAAATGTTCAATATTGTAATGACTGGAATGTCAAAGAAGAATGTGGAGGCTTCAATAAAATTATTACAACGAGAATTTTTGGACTTAACAAACATGTATCAAGTTTTGTCCCGAATGGGAAATAATTAAAGGTTTTACGACGGCTCATACGCCAATTTTACTGAACGGCAATATCTCATTTGCAGACCACAAATTAAAGACATCAACTTGTCCATTTGACTCAATACATTCTCTGCGGGTTATTAGTTAATAAAAAATATTACCAACAACTCATTTAATACAATTGTCCAATTGTGAAACTGGCTCAAGATGTAATGATGGAAAAACATTATTTAGAACGTGCAAAAATAAACGTGTAAATATTTGACATGTTCAAAAATTCCGTAGTAATTTACAACAAAAAATTAAAGCGGTTAGATGCAGAATGCAACGTTGCTTATTTAGCACAATTCATACTTGAAAAAAACCTAACTACTCCTGCCGCGTTGATCGTATATGTGATAGAACATATATATTCATAAGCATCAATATTGACATGATTCTTTGCCATTGTCTCTAACCAATGCAGGAAGCAATAGATGAAGACATAACAATAAGAAGATCATTTTATGATTGCGAAAACGAATTGTTTTGTACAAACAACTATGGACTACAACTTTATAGGTTAGATTTGGTAGCCAAGACTGTAGAGAAAAATCATTTGTAATAGCTGCTTTAATAAATTCTAGTATCGACCAAAAGCACTACGTAACCTACGGGTTAACTGGCGAGTATGGCATAGATACGATGGCCTTAACAAAAAACAGTATGACAGTCAATTCAAGGACGTCAATTAAATAAAATAAAATTAAAAAAATTGGGGTAAGAATCATCAAATGACTTCTCCCGCTCAAGGGTAAAAAGAGAGGGCGATTATCAGACCTCTTCTGACTAACACAACTATGATCCTTTAATACCCTTTTGCTTTCTAAGGTAACGGGCAGGAAGAAGAAGAAGAAGAAGCTTTCTAAGGTAACGGCAACTCTTCTAAACGTTCCCAGAGCTCTACTGTTTTTTTATTTTAATTTATTTAGCCTATACTTTGTCACTGTTGGACAAAGGGCTTCTAATTTTTCCAGGTATTTTTTCTCGAATGACTTCGAACTAGACCTCGCGGTAGGCGTCTAGGTAATCGCACCACTTTTATCCAGATCTGCTTCGGAGGCATCATCCACCATCAACTCTGATGTTAAGTTCTTCTCCATAGAGATCTAAGCTTTGGAACGTGCCATTTACTAATTTACTTTAGCTTCACTTTTTTTTTGACAGACTAACATTTTGACAATTTAAAATTGCCTGTAATTGGTATATTTGAAATAAACGCTTCTGATTCTGATTCTGAAACAATTGATAATAAGAAAAAGTGGAAAATTATCAATTCTTCTATTCTATTTCATTCAATTTATTTCTGTTCTTTCTCCGTATCTGTCGGTCGGAATAATGCGAAAAATGAATACTGCGTTGTAACGCAATAGGTTATTTGGTTACCTTACGAGAACTGTCACAAAGCGAAATGGGGATTATGAATAAAATATATATAAAAATGGCACAGTCTCGTTCGTTTAGTCGTAGGGGTGCTTCGAAAATCGAAAAAGGATTGCTATTTTTCACAGCTTTGGGATATCAGACTTGCATAAGGCGAAAGTTTTTTATGTATGTACGTATGCGTATAATTTAGGTAGTCTTCTTCATGCATAAACGGCTGAACGGATTTAAATGAAACTTGGCACAGTAATAACGGGAGTATTATTCCTTCGAGATAGTTCTGCACCATCAAGTGGGCAAAGCCGCTGGCAGAAGCTAGTAGCCCTCTCTGCAAAGAAGCACGGTTTTTAAAAGGTAAGCGGGGTCTGAATGTGCATATTGGGAAGGCTCACAAACCCCAAAAAGCAAACACTTCAGACCCTGTCATTACTTCTACATCTCCAACACCAGCTACATCCCCTTTTGACCCGCTTTGGAAACACAAAATTAAAAAAAAACAGTTCCAGTTTTAAAACGAGTTTCCTGTGGCGCCAGGCCTTTAGTTACGCAAAGTTTAGCAAGTTGCGTCCACCTAAACACCCGGGAGAAGTCACTCAGTGCTTGGGAACAGCTTCTCACCTGCCCTTACAGAATACTACATTTTCGAAAGAATTTGGCAAATAAAAAAACTTTGACTACTCAAATTAAAGAAAATAACATTTCGGCCCATAATTTTGACTCAAAATTATCGACACAGAGGGTTAACTAAATTAGAGGAAGGTGACTTTAGCGGAGCCGCCAGAATTCTTTTCAGTAGTGATGTGCTGTCTCCATGTTCTCCAGATACTCTAGTAGCTCAGACAAACAAACACCCTGCTCCAGCAGATGGCCTTTCTTTTTTGAACCTCCATTCGGACATTCATACCTTCACCGTTAAAGGTCGAGAGGTAATCTTAGCCATTTCCTCTTTCCAGAGCGGCTCTGCCAGCGGCCTCGACGGCTTAAGTCCCCAAAACTTTGAAGGACCTCATCTGTTCAGACGCCGGGGACCCATTGTCGTGGGCAGTACATACCGTCGTATGGCAGTCAAGATTTGCTGTAAATTTTATGGTGAGGCTGTTTCGAAAAAATTGCAGCCCCTGCAGATAGGCTACGGGTCCAAAGGAGGCTGCCGTACACGCCTTGTCGACCTACCTAAATTCTAACCTAGGAGGGGTCATCCTGAAGGTTGACATAAAAAATACCTTCAATTCGGTTACTAGGGATACCTTGCTGACAAAATGTAAAAAAGAAGTACCCCAAATTTTTAATTTTCTTTAGCAATGTTACAGACAACAATCAAAATTACTATATCGGGACAATCTTTTGGAATCCGCTGATGGCTGTCAACAAGATGATCCCCTCGGGCCAGTGATCTTCAGTTTAGCCTTTCACCCCATTATTCGATAGTTAAATTCGAAATTCAACGTTTGGTATCTCGACGACGGAACCCTAGGAGGCGATGCAGACACAGTTTTAAATTATCTACACTTCCTAAAAAATCAACTTCACTCTACAGGACTTGATCTAAACCTTTCAAAATGTGAACTATTCTTATCTGACACCACCGACAGGCAACAGACTCTTTCCAAATTTAACGCAATAGCCCCAGAAATTAATATTATAGAAAAAAGTTCTCTTCGTCTCTTTGGGTCTCCAAATTTAACGCAATAGCCCCAGAAATTAATATTATAGAAAAAAGTTCTCTTCGTCTCCTTGGGTCTCCAAATTTACTCGGGCAAGGATGACAGTTCCGACGGTGATCTATCACTGGGCGTTGATTTGGGGGGGAAGAGCACGAAAGTGGTTCTTGAACTATTGCAAGGTCTTGATCATCAGGGGCATTGTGTGGTGATGGATAATTATTATAATCGTCCATCATTAGCATGATACCTCAAGAGTTTGGGCTTTGATTGTTTAGGAACCCTTCGTGTAAACCGTCGAAACGTCCCTATTGACTTCAAGGTGTCGAAGAAAGTGAAGAAGGGGACTATTATATCTCGCCATTCTGGAGACGTGTCCATCATTGCATGGATGAACTCCAAGATGGTGAATATAATATCCACCTATCACAGACCCGATACCTATAATGGAACTAGGGCTGGTAAACCGACGGAGAAACCGGTATGTATAAAAGATTACAACAAATCCATGGGGGGTGTTGATCTCAAAGATAAAAACTCTCCATGTATCTGTTGGAGCGAAAGAGAGGCGTGAAATGGTACGTGAAAATGTTTAAAAGGCTACTGAATGTGAGTATACATAATGCGCTTGTGATGTACCAAAGTTCTCTGAAACGTACAACTGATAAATTGCCCGTGACGCATCGTGAGTTCCGCTATGCGCTTGCTGAATCTCTACTTAAACGGCATCGCCCCTGTTCAATAGGGATCAGTCAGGCACCAGTGGAAAACGTGAGGCTGAGGCGAAATATCATGCACGAGCCAGAGCACTTGGTGGGAAATGAGAATACAAAGAGATGTGTGATTTGTCAACGCCAGAAGAAATCCAAAGCCGTTCACTCAAGGTGCATCACGTGTGACGCATATCTTTGTTTTGGGGACTGTTGGAGAATTTGGCATTCTGCAAAAGAGCTCCCAGGCTTAGATATACGTGGGCGAAAACGGAAGCGCAAAGAGTAAAAGTTTTTGGGGTGTGGATGTGGATTACGACTGTGTTTGAATGTGATCGTGATCCGGGGCTCTCGCATGAGGGTCACGTTTTGACGGGACGCCTAATCGTTTATGTATCTCGTTTACTACTTCTTTCGTTGCTGTTATCGGAGGCGTTACAGCTATCGGGGATGAAACGGTAGCGTGGTAGCGCCCTTTGGTGTCTGCATTGATATCTGACTGACATCAGTCTGGGTTTGTGCATTGTGAATGATATATTACGGGACACATATCAGACTGGGTTTGTGTATTGCGAATGATATCTTACGGGGCAGATATCAGTCTGGGTTTTTGCATTGTATTATCCACAATGCACAAACCCAGACGTATATATATTACGGGACAAATCTGATTTTGTAAATAAAACCCACGATATGTACGGCACAAACCTTTTTTTAAACATTTGTAAATTTTGCTATAGTTTGGCTAAAGTCAGGACAAACCCTTCAGTATACTAGCTGTTACAAGAAAGTGTACCTATCTGGGTACGGCACAAACCTTTTTTTAAACATTTGTAAAGTTTGCTAAAGTTTGGCTAAAGTCAGGACAAACCCTTCAGTATACTAGCTGTTACAAGAAAGTTTACCTGTCTGGGTACGGCACAAATCTTTTTTTAAACATTTGTAAATTTTGCTAAAGTTTGGCTAAAGTCAGGACAAACCCTTCAGTATACTAGCTGCTACAATAAAGTGTACCTATCTGGGTACGGCACAAACCTTTTTTTAAACATTTGTAAATTTTGCTAAAGTTTGGCTTAAATCAGAACAAACCCTTCAGTTACAATAAAGTGTACCTGTCTTATTTTTTCACAACATAATTATGTTCTTATATGTACGAAAACATTTGTAAATTTTGCTAAAGTCTGGGTAAAATCTAGACAAACTTTTCACTATAATAGCTGTTACAATAAAGTGTACATATCTTATGGTTTTTTTGTGTACAAAAATGTATATTTTTATTGTTTTATTATTAAATAGTTATATACATTCCTTGAAAAGAAAATGCATTTTATTTCAAACCTCTCTAAGCCCTTTCTTAGATTTGCTGTTAGTAAGTAAATAAGTGAACAAATAATAATTATTAATTTTATTTCAAACATAAATAGCAACAATCATTAGGTACTTTGAGATAATAAAGGTTTGCGGGGAGGGCTGTTCCTTACACCCTGTATATACAATGATGTAGTTTCGCTTTAATAGCAGCTTTTAATATCATTGCTTCTTGCCAAATTTCATGATCATAGGTCAACGGGAAATACCCTGTTAGTTGCGATTCCCTTTGCGAATGTATGAGAAATGTGTCATAAACGTCTATATATTTTGATTGCATAAGCAAGGTTGACGCCACATCAACAAAACAGCGGACAAAAAGTAATCCGTATTTTTTTCTTTTTGAGGTACGGAACCCTAAAAATGAGCTATAAAAAGACTTGATCGAAACCACGAGCGAATCCGAGGGCAACAACTAGTACATATAAATAAATCGGTTCATAATTCATATAAGTAAATAAAATATTTAAGTATAGATAAATCATAATAAAATAGTTTATTTATTCAAGTAAAGCACACAGACACAGTCCAATTCAAAGTGGCAGAAATACAATTAACATACACATACGTTTTGTGAAAAGAAGTTTTAGATGTACAAAATAAGTCTTGTTGTATTTTCATACTTATCAAGTGTAGTGAAGTATATATTTACAATGAGTTTTAGCTATTAGGTTTTAATAAATGAAATACAATATTTTCAAAATTTTTCTATTTATAAGCTTATTTTTTCGGATCTAGTAAATTAAATTCAATATGCCCAACATTTTTCTATTTTTAAGATTTTTTTCTAGATCTATGCACACAAAACAAAATGTCTCTAGACTAAGAGACGTATATCTTGATACAATGTGTGTGATAATTTAATAAAATTACGGTATTTAAGTTTTAAAGTATGTTGATGTGATGTGTGTTGATGTATGACTATATATATATATATATATTTATAGTATATAAAGTATGTGTGTATTTATGTATGTAGGTATATTTGTTTATGTATTATTATTTTATTCTTAATATTTCCAATTTTAAAATTGTACACTGAACCCTACCCTCTATTGTCATCTCTCTCTATCGCTCAATGGTTTGCTGGAAGTAAACTCAACTTTGAGTTAAGCTCGCCTATGTACATGAACTTTGCTATCCACTTATTTTTTGTGTTTATAGTGTACAATAAAGAATAAAGAAAGAATAAGGAATAAAGAAAGAATAAGGAATAAAGAAAGAATAAGGAATAAAGAAAAACCAAAATTAAATAAAAAAAACCTACTTTATCTCATACAGAATTCGGTTGCGTTTTTTCAAGCACAACAAGGTCCAA
This sequence comes from Mythimna albipuncta, assembly GCA_929112965.1. NCBI lineage: Eukaryota > Metazoa > Arthropoda > Insecta > Lepidoptera > Noctuidae > Mythimna > Mythimna albipuncta. The sequence continues at coordinate 14,966,502 of OV815979.1, read as the reverse complement.
AAAAAACTAATGCAAGTTGTACTTGTACCTTCTTGGACAGCAATTCAAATGTTTCCTTGTCAATTTATTTAAGACGGAACACATTTTTTTCCTTTCACACCCGTCCACTCACACAACACATTATTTTCATCGTTTGTAGAGTATAAAAGAGGACGTTCGTCTTCTCAAGCTTAACAAAGGAAAGGCTGTGTAACGACATTTTGTATCCTTTCATTATTATTTCTAGTTCCTAAGATTTTTAGGGTTCGTTTCTTAAGTATCTGAAAGGTAGTGGAGGTTCAGGTAAACGAGGAGGTAGCTCGTAATGACAACGTAAGGGACACTGTTCATACTATTCTTAAAGTACACATCCTCGACCTCATCATCACTTACTGAAACGAAATATCTCATTGTTGACTGTTGTACACAATATGATTTCGTGGTCCGTGGGTTGTCAAGGGTTTTTCTCCTGTTCTTGCACCTAGAGCCAACCTCATTAGACCCTTTTTTCATGATATTTGATATTTTTATTCTCAATTTCATAAAGTACTAGTTTTGATATTTATTTAGATTAGATATTCCTTATATTAAGGCCTAACAGCCTGGTCAAAAAAAGCTCTGAATTTATAGCTAATCATTTGTTTTCAATTTAGAGCATTTCTTACTTAATTGTGTGCATATATTATATACTACATTCAGTAAATTGAATGATAGCGGTACATATACCTATATACACATATACCTGAATACGGTGTTGCTAGACAAACTTGACAAACTCCTCAACAACTGCATCCGGTTTTTATTTAATTTGAGGAAATATGACCATATTTCAAGTTACAGAACTGAAATCAAATGAATGTGTTAGAAATGAACTGTAGGAAATCTATATATATTGATATATACATATATATAACCACCCATATTTCATAATAAAAAAATGTCAAGATGGATAACGGTTATTTACTGTGTATCAAAGTTCCTATGACTGGTGTGTAAGGAAAGGGTTTTATGAAGAAAAGCACAGAAAGACAAGACTAAGTATTTATTTCTAATGGGCTTGTCAATTATTCGAATAAACTACTGGCTCGTTCGGAAACTAGGTCTTCGAGGTGAAGAACGGCCAAGAAACACCTCGGAAGCATTTTATCATCACAATAACATAATTAGAAACATAAGTCACAGTATAACAAATACACAGAATCAAAACAACATTAGCAATAATATTAAGCTACTATATTAAATAACTTACGTGAACTTAGGCTTGCTGAACAGCAAGTAAGAGAACTTTAATAGAAACCAATCTTATTTATAGGAAAGTCCTGACGTTCAAGTGTCAAACCTGTGGGTTGACACTTAAACATCAAATATCCTTCCACCTTCTACAAATCTCAGGTTGTCGCACAACAAACAAATTCTTACATTTTAGTAGACTAAGTCTTAGATATTTTACAACCATAATAATATCGCAACAACAATTAATTTAATAAAATAATAATTATACTTATCTTTTAATTCACAATTTCCACACTTATACACAAACTTTGTAACTTATTTTTGTAGAGAGAGCTCCGCACCGTCCGACGTCTGAACCGAGAATTACTCAGGACGGCCGGCGTAGCGGCTTTTATAGGCGTTAACAAACAAGCTGCTTGAACGTTGGTTTTTAGTTTGAATTTAAACGTTATCTTTCAAATATCTACTATAATAATTATTTAACACATTATTACTATTATATATTTTATATATCTATATCTATGCCTATGCATAAACTATCAAATGCCTATACGCCAGAGAAAATGTCTGCGCGCATTGATTACTCTTTTCTCTCTGCTGAATTCTCCCACCCCTTCTTATCTTTTATCAAACTTTCAATTTCTATGTTCTCCCCATGGCAAGAATCTGCTGCTTTGCCCTTCTCATCCTTTGATTATATACTTGTCTAGATGCCACATTGACACCTATTGAACGGCCCTAATAAAGTCTACTAAAATTGGTAGACTCGCTTCTCCCTTACGTCAGTGTCATTTGAAACACCAAAGGATAACGTGCTCACGAAAAGTAATTAATTATGCCGGTTTGTGCTATCAGACTGTACCGCAATTATGTTGGAAAACCGTATAATAATACCAAGATCACTTTTCATCGGTAAGTTTTGTTATTTACCCACTATTATTTTAAGAAACACGATTTTTTAATTCGTCTTTTTGTAAGTTATTCTGATTAGCCAGTGTTGTCAGTTTTTTACTAGGGAGATTTGGCGAAACTATGGGAGACATAATACAAATATTGTTACGTCATCTTTCGATCAGGAGAACATTATTATATCAATAAATCAATTTAAAAATTACATTATTTATTAAACCAATAAATCATAACTTATCTATACCTAAAAAATAAATAAAACCCATGACGTCATACACTAAATAGTATTTCTAATATTTTGGGTTTCAGATTTCCTACGGACCCCATACTAGCAAATTGCTGGAGAGAAATTATACTGCAGACTCAAAATTAAGACCAGTGGAAATCCCACAGGACTTTAGTCGTGTGTTCCGAACATTTTTCTGATGATGATTTATATTTTACAAAAAAGATTTTTACGACGGCTAAAGAACTAAAATGACTGATTGTCTCCGATCTTGAACACGCCTATTTCGTCATCCATACCATCAGGTGAGATGGTGGTCAAACGCAAACCTATCAATAAAAAAAATAAAAAAAAACTGTACATTTTTTTTTACACTGTATTTTTTGTCTTGTCTTGTCTTACATCGGACTTTATACTTTTTATTTGTTTGTTTTATGTACACGTAAACAGAGAATTGTGTGTCTTAAAGTCTGTCTTCAGTAAATGTATTTTTTTCTTTCTTTAATTTACAAAATATAATTTAAATCAACCTATTTTGTTAAACTTTCTTCATAATAAATAACGGATAAAAGGAAAGTTAATCATTTGGAGCAGGCATCACCAAACACTTTGACGACAATAAGTACGTAAGCGGTACTCACACATATCTCGCAATTGGAGACAGTTTTAGTGCATTCGTTTGTTTGCATTGCTCCATCTAGACAAGTATATAATCAAAGTTCTCATCCTTCTTATTTTGTCCATTCTTCCTTTCATATACAGTCCATACTTCTGTAGAATGCGCTTTCTCTTGACATCAGGAGGGCCACCAGTCGGTATGCATTTAAGCGGAAGTTGCGGCTTCAATTTCAACACAAATAGTCTCAAAAATCCTTCATTTACCTTACATAAATTATATACATATATTTGTATATATGTAGGTTTATACTATATTGAATATATATGTAAGTTTATTATATATATCTATTCTTTTTTTACGTTTTTCTCTTCGCCACCCTTGGTTGACTGGTAGAGAATGCCTAAGGCATTAAGTCCGCCTTTGTACTTTTGTGTTGCATGAAGTTTTAATAAATAAATATATAAATAAATTATATGCTATCAAACATGTCATGATTACCGAGGCATTTAAATGCGTTTACTAAACCTGGAAATTGTTATTCTAAATCTTATATAAATAACAGTTTTAATGTGAGAAAAGAGAGAGGTAGTCAGTCAGCCAATGGGACTCAGATATATAAATAAAAATATATCCGATTTTTTATATTTTTTTCTTGCAAGGGCAGTGTCTTATATTACAATCAAAAGGACCAGTTAAGCCTACTTATATGCAGAAGGAATATCTATAAACAAATACAATGACTGGACGTTTTTAAGCTATTGCATAGCTTCTATCGCGGGCCTTGAGCGTGGTGACCGAATCCAGAAATTCCGTAACGAAAATAACCTAACACCACAACCTAACATTTGTTTTTTGAGCGTGGTGACCGATAAGAAAACAAATGAGTGAAAAATCAACCAAAATTCAATTCAATGTGTGAAAGTGTAACTTCAATTAATATCAAAGAAAAAAAAAACAAAGGAAAAAAAATACTACATAAATAAAATAAATAAATAATTATAATTGCATTAGTTGATAAAAATGCTATGCAATAGCTTTACCACGGCAGTCCCCGAGTGCCACACGTCTTTTTTATGAAGATGCTTCCGATACGTGAAGACCTGCTTGGCTGCATCAAGTCCGACGCCGGAAGCAAAGACATAAGAAAAATATCTACACAAAAACGATCATTTAACTTTGGAAGTCAGTGTTTCTCAGTATTGTTATTATTAAACACCGACTTCCGAAGTTAAAGTTTTATACGAAATATAGATTTATAAACCACAAAGAATTAAAAAGTTTGACCATTTATTGCATTATGAATTGGCAATCACATTGAACATTATCGATTAGGTTGCCTTTAATATTTGAGAAATTCCCTCGATTCCTCATAGATCCCATCATTGAAACTGGATTTAGAAAAAAAACGGACCGGTTTGGTCCTTAAACGACGGAGTTATGAGGTAAAAATTAAAAAGAAAAACCGTATTGAGAATCTTTTCCTTTTTTTGGAAGTCGGTTAAAAATAAGTCACTTTCTAAGAAAACGTGTTGAAAAATATACTTATACAACATAATTTTCAGTATATACTAATCCCGAGCCTATGTCTAACAGTAGAAAACCGAGCATAGTTAGTTCAGAATCCGTAACTGAATCGATTCCAATATTTTTTACCTTTACTTTACCTTGTTATTTTTCCCAAAAATATTTCAAAAAGGTCACAAGTCGAACATAACCGACACTAAATAACAACATAAGTTAAAAACGGAAAGGAAAACGGGCATTAAATGGCAGGTCATAGCGGGTATTAAACGGTAGGTCATAACGGGCATTAAACGGCAGGTCATAACGGGCATTAAGCGGTAGGTCATAACGGGCATTAACCGGCAGGTCATAACGGGCATTAAACGGCAGGACATAACGGGTATTAAACGGCAGGTCATAACGGGCATTAAACGGCAGGTCATAGCGGGATTAGACGCCAGCGGATAGCTGGGTGTTGGAGCAAAAAAAACTCTCACACCGAGTTTCCGAAACGCTGATCAAAATCAAAATTAACTAATCAGCTGTCAAATCTCTTTTCAAGTATCAGATGAGTTGCTGAAAGGACTGCTACTTTGATTTGATCGTCTGATTAGTTGACCGCGCTGTCAGATCTTAGTACAAAATTAGTGAAATGCCATTTTGGGTTTCTGGTACGCTGATTATTTTAATCATAGATTAAACTACTGTCAAAAGCTTGGCAAAAAATCGATGCATGTTGACAAATATTGACTCATTTACGTGAATATTGTGGTTTCTCTGCAGAATATCATTTCTACAGTAAGCGGTAAGTTTATTAATTAATATCACAATGTATTTATTACATAATAATGTGTTTTTGTAAAAAAAATATTTCATTTTATGTTTTATTGTTGTTTAATATTTCATTTGACGGTGCAGCCTCAAAGAGGTTTTATAGCTGGCCTGGCCGTTGACAAGTTTTGTTTTTAATTTTATTGGTGACTGTCATGGTGACACATATTTTTTCTTTCTGTTCTTATGTTTTTAAATACTTTTTACTCGGAATTTCCTTTATATTATTATATTTCAAGTCTTTTACTGAAATCACATAAATCCCCAACAGTTGTAGATGTCTCTTTCGGATATTAGTTTATTCAGCAGCAGCGATGAAGAATTGCTTCAAACTCGGCGAACTTTTAAAAAACGGATGAATCCCTACGAATACTATAACGAGGAGGATTCAAAAATAGGCACAGCATGAGCAAAGCCGCTATCACGTTGCTAGTTAATATGATAACACCAAAAATAAAACCACTAACTTTCAGAAAGAAATCCATCAGTGCATTAAAACAAGTTCTCTTGACAATAAATTTTTACGCAACAGGAGCATTCCAAATTACAGTAGCTGATCACGTAAGGTGCATAAATCAACAGCATGTAGAATGATAAAGAAAGTGTCTGCAGTCATTGCAGGACTCAGGCCGCAATTCATTTCAATGCCCCGAACAGAAGATGAGCGAAATATCATTAAACGTGGATTTTATAGCATAAGTGCATTCCCAAATGTTATTGGTACAATCTATTGCACACATATTAAAATCAAATCTCCTGGTGGTCCACGAGCAGAGCTGTATAGAATTAATTGTCCAAGTTATACGTGATGCAAAATTAAAGATAATGGGTGTTATTTGTCGGTGGCCTGGGTCTGCACATGATACTACAATCCTTAATGATTCCCATATTCGGGCAGATTTTGAAAGTGGAGTATATGGCAGTGACTACCTACTAGGAGATTAGTGGTTATCCTTGCAGAACATACCTATTGACACCGTTTTTACGTACATCGACACCAAGTGAGGAAGCTTTTAACCATTCACATATAAAGACAATAAATACTGTGGAAAGGTGCTCTGGGGTTCTAAAGAGACGTTTCCCATGTTTGCCGATGGGGCTTAGAGTTAAGCTTGAAACAACAATGAATATTGTAGTAGCCTGTTGCATACTACACTACACAATTACTATATTAAGTACTACACAATTTAGCATTAAGCCATAACAACTACGAGTACATTGATGACTTGCCTGACATGGAACCTGACATCCCAGAAAATACTAATGCTAATTTACTGAATAATCAGAGCACATCTGTGTGAGCAGCTGTAGTGTTGACTGAATCTATAAATTAAAAACATACATATATACATCGCTCAATTTTGATCGTTTTAATCCCGTGGAGGGTCGATCCAGTACATGAAACACTATCGATTTGTAAAGATAAAATTTAAAAATAAAGTACCTTTTTTTTCAAAACTCGTATTAATTTACGTAACGTAACATCGGCGTCGTGTTCCGCCACCATGGCCCTAGCAGGCATCGGCCCTGCTTTTTTTTATGGTGTGAAATAATCATCCAATGACAACCCCCGCTCTTGGGCGGAGCGAGAGATAGTGTCAGACTCTTACTGACTAAAAGACCCACCCCGTTCCTTCTAGCCTTCATACCGGGGCTCGAGCGCCCTTTCGGATAACCCTGGCCCCAGTAGGCTTCGACCCGGCTGAGTCCCTGCGGTTGCTGACAACTCCTTGAGGCGCGCGGGAACAGTGCGCGCCGATTTGACGTCTGGGATGGATGAATTTCATGACAACATCAATTAGTAGGTGGTAATTAGCATTAGCATTTTTTTATTAATCGATGCAAGTATATGACACCAATATAAGATATATAGGGTTATTTGTAAAACACTAACCTTGCAGGACTGTATTACTAACATCATAAACAACAACTTTTGTTCTATGACTTTTAAAAATTTATCATATTTTGGTTCATCAGATTTTCATACAAAAATAAAAATATTTAAATGAAACGTTCTAAATCTTACGAAGTCTATGCGAAGCAAGCGATAGTACAATAGCAGAGGGTAGCTGAACATGAACTTGACCTATTTTCGGGTGACCCTCTCTAGTCGGTCGGTCGATGCGCTTACGTCGCGTAAAACACAACAACTTTGTAATTTTTCACGATATAGGAATTTTTTACATAGATAAACTATTAACCTGATATAAAAGTCATGAAATATACGTCCTATTCTAGGATAGCATCTACCCAATTGTCAAGCTTCATTCAAAATATATTCACCTGTTAAAACGCGAGAGTTGACAAACAGACAGATGAACAGACAGATAGAGTTACCCTCGCTTTTATAATATTAATACGGAATGAACAACGCTTTAAATGTCACGCTCTGGTACTTAGTAACGTCATGTTCCGTGTTTGTTTAACAGTATCCGTTGAGAGGCTACTTTCAATGAAAAATGGTGATCCAGATTTAGTTAAGTCCAATCTTCAAAGCCTTGGAGCACAGGCGTAGGGTAGCCAGCCTTTCGGTGTTTTACAGATTGCATTTTGGAGAGTGTGCGCAGGAACTGCATGACTTGATTCCGCCATCACATTTCTATCATCGGACAAACCGACGCACGGCGAGTATCGACCCTTACGTTGTTGAAACATCTACGGTCCGGACTAAGCGTTTCGCCTCGTCATTTATACCGCGTACTTCGAAGGACTGGAACAGTCTGCCTGCTGCGGTCTTCCCGTCCGATTATAATTTGGGTGTCTTCAAGGCTAGAGTGAATAGGCTCTTAATAAACTAGTGCGCCTCACCATCAACGATTGCATCACTGCTTACCATCAGGCGGGTTCGCAGTCAAGTACTAGTTTATAACAGATAAAAAAAATAATAATAATAGAATGAAATATAACGAAGATGCACTCAAGCACGTCACGTTGTGTTTATATGAATAAATTGAAATGGAACAAGGAAAACGTACTAAATCCATTTACTAATTTAAATGGTGTGGTTAAAGGTATGAAATTTTTTACACAGATAAACTATTAGACACGTGTTTCGAGTTTCGCATAATATAAAAACTATTTTTTTTTTTGTTATTGTTTAAAAAATCTTTCTCAAATAATTTCCCCGCTCTGAACAAAGGGAAAGAGCTTTCATTGACAAAAATTTACCTGTGATCCTTTTTGTCCTTTGCCTTTCAGACCCGCGGTAACTCTACCGAACATTCCCACATTTCAGTCACACAAATTTTAAGAATGTAACGATGAAAGTTTTTATACATATATCTTTAAGTTAACCCTTCACGCTGAAACTGTTAAAAAATTTGAATGAAATTCGGCTTCGTTACTTCGTTATTCGTACTAAAAGTACGAACCCCAAAAAATATCCTTTCCATGGGATAAATTTCCACTTTTACGGAGTTGAAGCCACTGACAGTAGCTAGTATTAAAAATAATCATTAGCTTAACTCCTATTGAAGTCTCTCGGTACATTCCCATTCAACCGGCATCGCGACCCGTCATTGCCTCTGGCCATCCGGCGCTCATCCGGCTTGTTATTCCGATCATGTTTTTGGTTTTGTACACAATAATAACGGACACGGCTTGCTGGATTTGCGAAGAGCGTTTAATTTTAAAATGGTCGAGCTACTTAGAAATAATCTCTCGAAAAATAAATCCAAAAAGAAAAACAAATCCGATCACAAAAACTATTTCACTCTGTGACACTAAATTACTATTAACCAGCAAATAAAAAATAAATAAAAAAATAATCAACTTTTCATTAGCCATTGAAGTACGTCGGTAGAAAAGGTTAAATGGTTAAAACTTCATTGCAAAAGTGGGCGCACACTCGCTGGTGGCGACCAATGTGTAGCTTGCCGTCCAGTAAAGAAAGAAAGGGAGAAAACATATTAATTGGCACACAACTAAGCACCAAGTCGAGAACGGCGTCGTAGTCCAGGCGCCCATGAAAGAGTTTTTAGCAAGATTAACGGGGCCCGTTAGGGTCGATGTCTGCTAAGGCTGCGGGATTGTATGAAAGACTTACCGTGATACTGGACTGCAAAAAGAACTGAAGGAATACAGGTAGGTTTTAGTTAAGTGAAATTTGACTATCGCTGCAACTCTGCTGCCTCATTTGATGACTTACCACGTAAAAAAGAATCCATACTCTGCATTCGTATGAAGATAATCCTCAGGAGAACCAAGGTTGCCGACAATCACGAAGAATCGCTAAACTTAAGTGGCAATGGGCAGGGCACATTTCTCGCAGAACGGATGGCCGTTGGGGCCGAAAGGTTCTGGAGTGGCGACTGCGAACCGGAAGGCCTACAAGGTGGACCGATGACCTGGTGAAAGTTGCGGGAATGCGATGGATGCAAGACGCACAGGATCGTGCATTGTGGCGACACTTGGGGGAGGCTTATGTCCAACAGTGGACGTCTATCGGCTGAAACGATGGTGATGATGATGATGATTCATATATGCGACTACAACACGTAACAGGCGAGATAATCACTAACACATAAACATCTAATACTAAAAGTTAGTATACACATGATAGTGAGCTCAAAATATCCACCATTTGATCAAAAGATATACCCACTCGTAACTGGTAAACACCGAAATCCAAATGTACACCGAAATCTCACTTAGTTTGAATTTTGGGCATGAAGTTTCTCACTTGACAGATTAAATACCGAGTACGGGCCCGGACGGTAATTTGCCAACAAGACAGCTCGTTTCGAAATTAGCCCAGAACTGTCAAAGAACAGTTACGTAATTTCTTATTTCTGCTAACAATCAAAGAACAGATATGAAGGTTTTACCCTTGTACATAGACAGAATTTAAGTAACAAGGCATTGTCAACCGAGTCAACATTTTAGCTAAATAAATATAGGTACTTTGTTAAATATCAAACCATAAAAGAACTCAAAATAAGCTTTTAATGTACAAAGACCAAATTGATTTTAAGAAGACTTAAGGATAATAATAATTTTAATGATATCGTTTTTTTTTATTTCACCGGATTACTTTAAAAAGAAAGTATATTTACACAATTATAAAATTTTTAGGAATCAGGATGTCAACAACAAAGATAAAAGACTTAAGGCAGTTTGTAAAATAAAATTTTAAATTAATAAAATTTCGTATTAAACTTGCCGGTCAAATTAAAACAGAACGCAGCTTACACAATCCGTACCTAATTGCTTTGTCTCGATTGGCTTAATTCCATTCGCAAAGCGGACAAAAACCTCAGTTTGCGTGGACCCAACTTTTAGTCCGTGTTCTATAGTACCTAACTATGTTAAATCAGAACAAATATTCAATTAGGGAACAACTTACTATTTCAAACAGAATTCTACACTCAAACTAGTCGACCTATACGAACTTGAACATTTTGATAGATTTCAAAATTCAGGCGTAACCTATCAAAAGCTCTATCAGCCTAACGCGTTCATTCGTCGACACGTACATTTGTGGTCTGTATACTCTCGAAAATTTATAAAACCGATTGAGTCTGAACCGTTTTAGACTATGCAATTTCTATTTTGAAACTGAGTAAAGTGGTGTTAATATTTATTAAAAGGAAACTAAATTGAAGGACAAATAAATAAATAAAAATGTAATGTTGTTTTAAAACATTTTACTGAACTGTATACTACCAGTCATGAGACTTAAAGTTGCGTATGTTTAGGCTTAGGATTTATTTTTGTTTTCAGAGTTGAAAAACACTATTACAACAAAAGCAATCAAGATTAAAACATGAATGATAATAACCTCCTGTTTTTTTTTGTTTGTAATTTTTTTTTGTGTACAATATAGAATAAAGAACAGTTGACTGACAGAGGTGGCGCTAGTGGTAGCCTGCAAAATCGGCTCCGTATTTAAATAAATGTAAAAAATACAAAAATCTCTCAAATTATGCGCAGTTTGATATACCTTGAAGTAAATGAAAGGTGACGCCGGTATCTTAGACGATATTTGCAATAAATCGTTGGAAAAAATGGCTGGCTCTGCAGCGAGACTCATCTTATAAGAAACTTGGTTTCTACAAACGGAAATTGTGATCGGCAACGTGTTCAATGTGAACAGTTTTATTTTCCAACTAGCATTTCGCCCGAAATTTCAATCACATCAGCCCTGGAGAATAAACACCCGGCCAGTATAATATTTTTATTCGTAGTTGAATATTTTTATCACTGTAAAAGTATAAAGAACAAAGATAAATTAATTACAGTCGATAATATGTTTTGTTTTTATTGAAACATAAAAAAAGAGTAAATAAATGAGTAATAATAATAATTGTTAGATCAAGGACTTTGGGTCCAGTAAGCAGCACTTAGATACGGCGCGTAAAGCTAGAACATTCCTCTCTCAGAAGTCCTGGCAAACAGTAACTTGAACCCTATTTCCAACACCGGTGGGCTACTATTTTTAAATGTATAAACATTTAAAAATAGTAGCCCACCGGTGTAACTGACTAAAAAGATAAATTATACTAATGTAAATAAAATAAATTAAGAAAATGATAGTAATGTTTATTAGTGTTTATGGTAAAAAATTACGTAAGATAAGTAATTATTATTTTAAGATTTTTTTATTCTATTTTGATATTTTCTTGATAAATCCTAATTTACGAGAGTGTTCGTGTATGCGAGCGTAAATACAAATACCGATGCACTTCTAATGTAGTGCTACGATGCCCTTATTTTTCCGACAAATAGGATAAGATAGATAGGCATTTTAAGTGCTTGAATTATGATTTTTACAAATTTTTTTAATTATTGACGTGTAAGTACAAAAGGTGCGAATTATTCTAGTTACATGATGTGTTTACAATATATTGTATAGATAGCATATTCTAAGAACCCTAACCATAAATTTTATGAACCCCGCCTCTCAAACAAGGGTTTGGGTACCTATGTCTTGAGAAACAGTTTTCGGCTAAGATTTACTATATGGAACGTAGTCGTCTTTTATTACAATTAAGGATTCTACATACAATTATGGTTTATCTTGTACCTCATTTAGGCAAAACTTGAAAATGCTACTTAGATTTTGGGTTATATGCTAAAGTCTGTCTAATAAGTTAAACGATTTGGGTAATTATTAGGATTTATTGAAATCTCAAGTATTATTGATTATTAAAACTCAAGTATAATTGATTATTGAACCCGTGTGCCAACACGGGTTCAATAATCAAGGTTGATTAAGAGATAGAGATCATTGTTTACCAACAGAAAAACCTTATAACAAGTACCGAATTTAAGTATTTTTAAATGATTAAATATTATATAAAATTACCAAGTCGGTTGACTTATTACACGGACTATACTTGAATTATCAAATATTTTAACTCTCAAAGAGCCTTCAAATCAATACAAAAAAAAAATTGTGTCTCATCAAAAAAAAAAAAATCCCATATACTAACGTAGCAAGTCACCCACCCACTCACTAAAAAAACAGTAGAAAAACAACGAAGAAAAGGTTATTAACAGAATTAGTCTCTCTTCAAAATAAAAGAAATTGACTATAAATATTTAACAAAAAATAGTTAAATACTTTTATTAGGTTCTTCAACATCGTCATCATAATTTCAGTTAATTTATTTAAAATTATTCAAATATTAATTCATCAGGTAAAAAAATATGAATGACTTTAATATTTAAGGTGTCGACGACTTTTGATGTTCTGTAAATTTGTGATTTTCGTCGCTGTTACTATTAACAATTATGATTGAAAAGAAAGAAATAAAGAAAGAAAACTATTTTATTTGGCATACACACTTGTAGATACACAAAATGTAGTAACAACATGTAGACACTAATAAATTATTATATATAAAAAAAGAGAACTAACAATATGTGTCTCACGGCAGCGCCAAATAGGTCCAGTTCAGCAATAATGCCAGACAACTACAACCAATCTAAAAGCAAGTAAAAGAGGCATTCTAGAGTCTTAATATAGCCCTTACATTAGATACTTAAGGGACTGGAATTTGTATGTTCGAAGAAACACTTTGGACATTTAATTTTATTATTAAACTGCATTGAGGCACTCCTGTTGTTAAATGGTCAACCAAAAAAAAAGAAATAGCCGAGCTAAATAATTCAATTATTTACGTCATGCTACTTAAAATATTTAGATCTCAAAAAAATAAAAAATAGCTAAGCGCATTTCAAGTGTTTTTAAATCTCATAAAATTGCTAGGCAAATTAATGAAACGGTTGGTATTTATGTCATTAAAAAAATAACTAAGCAAGTACCTACATATAATGAAGAAAATGGGCGAAACAATTTTTTTTAAATTTTCAAGAAATTTTGACAGTTGGTTAAACAAAGTTGCTTTGATCATACTACATTAAGTAACAAATCTGACAAATTATAATTCTTGACAAGTAAAGTTGAATAAGCAAGATAACGATGCCCCGAGGGTCGGTTGTAACAAACGAAATGAACCAGCATTTTGAATTGTAGACCTTTCACGAAATTTTACAAATCTATTTAGCTTGTGAGACAGTAATGAGACTCGTGTCAGAAGTTTTTACACTATGTCAGACAACTGTAGTGCATAGGTATTACAGTTGGGTGACGATTTGAATAGTTACTTGATACAATATCATAGACATTAATTATAATTTCAGGGATAGAATAGAATCTTTTGAGATTTTTAGTGGGAAAACTGGAATATCAGCAGCCTGGGTTTTCAAAGGTGGTCGTGTTACTTCCACCTACCTCGGAATATGATGCGCCGGCGAATTACAAATATGGTAGTTATAAACAACTGGTAAAGCAACTAATAACAGGATAAACCTTCTGTATAGTGAATTAGGTGGCATCCACGGGCCTACCGTCAGCATGCGTATGAAAGCGCATACGCCTACGCTTTTAATGTCCTATGTCACCTTGACGGGGCAGCGCGAATGGTCTTGCGCTTGATTCTTCACTATGCATCGCCATCCATCACCACCAACGAGTTCTTGACGCCGAGAGGTTACGTGCGCGCGCCTGAGCTCCGACGCAGAAGTCCCCTGTACGTATCAGCCAAAAAATTATCCTACAAATTGGTGACCCCGACGTGATTAGATCACTCGTTTTATATTTACAGGTAAAGATCAATATCAACCACCAGATCAAACATCGCAGGTGGAAATGGATTAAACTTACGCTCCATAGGGAATCCGATCACATGTGCTTTACTAAAAGTCTAAGCTAGAGGAGCCGAGCGCAAGCAGAGCACGAGTCGAGCTCAAAATCGTGCGGTTTACTACTCGACCTGGGCTTCCTTAGTTTCGCTAAACGAATTTTAGCTCGGCTCGTGCTCTACTCGTGCTTGACTCCTCAAATGTAGAGTACACCCACCTTTATAGAATATAATTTTGTCTCTATGGGATACAGCAACTTTGATCTATTCCAAACACGCCACAGAAACTGAAGTTACTATTTTATGTTTGGGTTTGTTTGTACAGTTTTTAATTCCAGTAATGACTGGCCGCTAAGCATTGTGTGATTTTCCATTATAGCTTTTCAAATGAAAGCCGAGAGTAATAACAGGCATTCCGGCTGAAACAGTAATTGTTGTTTCCATTTGTAGGTGTAAGTTTCTGTTTTGTTCCTATCTATAATCTATATAATATAATGTAAAAGGGGAAACTGACTAACTGACATATCAACGCACAACCGAATCTATTGGAACTAAGAAAGTGTTTCGTACAAGGCTTCTCTTTTATGATGGAAACAGCACTAAGAAAAAATTTTTGAAGATGGACTTCTGGCGCAAGATTCTTCATATTCTCGGCGTGAGCTACGCCTTACTTATAGAGGATGGGAGAGTGATCTCGAACGATAGGGAATACAACGTATTCATCGCGGAGAGCGGTATAAAGATGCACAGTCTAAAGAATTCCATCGCTCCAGAGGGTCTGACGAAGCTCTTCTGCGCCTATCATAATGGCGTTATCGCGTCCAAGAACCCCTGTTCTTCCAGTCACCGAATAATGCTGAGGGCAGCATTATTCGGTGGCGACTGGGATATGCCCATAAGATATTAAAACTTTATGTACAGTAGTTGTACATAGGCGGACTAAATGCAACAAAGCATTCTCTGTCAGTCAATGCTTTTTTGGTCAGTTTTATTCCTTGAGCCTTCTTTACTTCAAAATAAAAAACAAAGCAAATAAAAGGGAAGGTTTTTACTATTCGTTAATTTAAAAAAAAAAATGAAGATATTCATGGTTGTAAAGAAAAATCTTAATCCTTGAGTTAATAAATTTGAAACATGACAAATATTTACTTAATTAAATAAAAAAGATTTGTATTACCAGTTTTTAAAAAACGGGTAATTAAAGCAAAAATACAACTCCTCACAGCTTGATTTCACCCACTCCTGGGCATAAACCTCTCTTTTAATTTGCTAATACGCTAATACCATCATCCTGTGCTACCTTTTCTTGGTTATACATGTGATGACAATGTAGCAGCGGCATCAAAGTCCATGCGCTAGAGTCATTCATCCATAGATGTTGGTTTTCATGGCTAGACTGACGGAGTGTAATATTGTTTATAGTATCTGTTGTACTAAGTGAACCATCAATGTCTCTACAGTTTTGAGTTTGCTAATAAATCGTTCAACGCAATATTTGTTATATTGCATTTCCGTATATCGCTTAAAGACTAGTAAAATGGCGGCCTCCACGTGATCACAGTCGCACGAGCAAACTCGTGGAGTCTACTCAGTCTCCACTTGCTGGCGATCACTCATGTCGACGTCACCCCCGGGAAACGATTCGGCGACGCATTTATTTTCGTCTTTTGCTCTTATAGGAAATTTAATTCCAACAAGCTTTACAACTGCTGAATCCCTGATTTTTGAAGAAACCAATAATGACGAAATAGAAATTCCAGAATTAACTGGGCGAAGAATGTTCGATGTTCAATATTTATTTGAACAATTATCGGGAATCGACCACAGTCCTTTTAATTGTTCATTTAAACATTTTAAATTTCTAAGCAAAAACCGTCGTGGATTTCATTCACCTTTTAAATTTTTATGTAAAATGTGTGGTGTTGGTGTCATGTTCATTAAAAAAAGTGATAGATTTTATCATGAAACCAATTAGCATGTTGCTCATGGGATCGTTACTTCAGGCAATGGATTTGTTCAGTTGAGTGAATTTTGTGCATATGTTGACATACCATGTATCTCTGATAAACTAAAGAAAATAGTTTATTTGACGACATAATTAAAGAAATTGCTTTGGAAAGCATGCACCAAGCTAGTGTAGAGGAAAAGGAAATTGCTGTAGCTAATGGTAATGTAGATCCTGATGGGCCTCCATCCATACATTACGATTGCACTCGTAGTAGACGGTTTATGGGCTAAACGATCATATAGGACTAATTATAATTTCTTATTTGGAGTATCTTGTATAATTGATATTATTTTTGTGCAAACGCAAACTGTTGCGTATGTGCCGTAGCCAACAAAAAAAGATACTAAAACACTTACCAAGATATACCTTTCAATAGAAGGTTATTGCAATAACGCCTGTCAGATCAGCTCTGACAGTAACTGGAGCACGGAAAAACCATCAACAAGCTTACGACGACTGTGAGTGCTGGGCACGCCACAATCATGGCGGTAAGTCCCCTCTTTGAGGCGTGGCTGGAAAGGCCTCACGGCGTCCTTACCTTCCGCATGACGCAGGTCCTCACCGGACATGGTTCGTTCGGGAGTTTCCTACACCGGATTCATGCGGAAGTGACGCCCGGGTGTCGCCACTGTGCGGAACGCCCGAAGGACACGGTGGAGCACACAGTCGAGGTGTGCCCTGCTTGGGCGGAGCATCGCCGTGCCCTCGTGGGGGCGATCGGCGGCGGAGACCTCTCGCGCCGGGCCTTGGTTGAGGCCATGGTCCGGAGCGAGGAGGAGTGGCAGGCGGTCGCCGACTTCTGCGAAGCAGTAATGCTTGCAAAGGAGGAGGCCGAACGCATCAGGCAACGGCGTTATCGCCGCCGCCGTCGCCGGGATTCTGATCCCGATTTCCGGCCAACGTAGACGCGGGCTTGCGGACAGTGAGCAATGGGTAGCTCGCTGTCCGGCCGTCCGGTAACCGTCCGGACCAAGCCCAAGTCGTCGACGGCGCGCACTGTTCCCGCGCGCCTCAAGGAGTTGTCAGCAACAGCAGGGACCCAGCCGGGTCGAAGCCTACTGGGGCCAGGGTTATCCGAAAGGGCGCTCGAGCCCCGGTATGAAGGCTAGAAGGAACGGGGTGGGTCTTTTAGTCAGTAAGAGTCTGACACTATCTCCCGCTCCGCCCAAGGGCGGGGGATGTCAATGCATGATTTTTCCCACCATAAAAAAAAAAAAAAAAAAAAAAAAAAGAATGAGTAGGAGAGAAAGTTATATAGAATATCAATCTCAATCTCAATAATTACGAAAATTTAGAGGGCTTTATCAATGTTATCGCCTAATGCACAATATTTAACAGATATTGGTAAAACTATTGATGACAGTTCTCTTTTCTTTCTCTGTTTTTTTTTTGAATTCATAAATGATTTCAACATTAATATATAAAAAATTCGTGTATTTATTTCCGAACTCCTCTGAAACAGCTTGACCGATTTTTATGAATTTTGTTATGTATATGTGGTAGGTTAGAGAGAGAGAGAGAGAGAGAGAGAGAGAGAGAGAGAGAGAGAGAGAGAGAGAGAGAGAGAGAGAGATAACCCGACCCCTAATTTTTTTTCTGTTAAATAATTTATATTGAAGTGTTTCCTAGTTTTAATGAATTAACAAGTCTAAAAAAAATCTACGAATAAGCGGTGAAATACGATTCTAGTAAGAAATTCTTTTGAAACTTTCAACAAGTTGCTAAGCCTTAAAATAATTCCACAAAAAGAGATTCCGTTAAATCTCTTCAAGTCGCATTTGGGTAAATTGTTCACAATCTGCTTAGTGTTTTAATGCGAGAATCGGTTGGGCTCTAATCTCTTATATTAGGGTTAAGTTAATTAAAAGGAAAACAAAAGAGAATTGCATGTTTTTATTATAATGTGATTTTTTTATGAACTGTTATAATAATTCATTATCATCATCATCATGCCCGAGACCCTCACCAGGTCTTCCAACGCTGCGTCTTCCTACTTACCACTTACTGTTGTTGCCTTTCCAGAACCTTTCGTCCACATCGACCATCTGTTCTGCGAACAATGTGCCCTGCCCACAAATAATTAAATATATTTACGAAATAACAATAATTACGTGGTGCCCGGCCGTGTTACTACCAATGTTACTACTAGTAGTGATACTGTTAATTTTATTTCCTTTCTTACTACTGCAGTAGTAAGTTGGTTAGAAGGGTAATTACAATTTGCCCTTGTTACTACTAACCTCACCTTCATTTGCAAGTAAAACTTATTTATCGAAAATGATTCGACCTTCTTGGACCACGCCATTGAAATGAAAAAAAAAAAGACGTACAAACGTTGTAGACTTATGTGAAACACAGATTAATGTACTTTTCGATCCACTAATAAAATTATTCAATAATATTGTATTGTTTGAAGGAAGCGATTTTGACATTGAATAATTATTAAAAAGAAAAGGAGGAATAATATTAATTTGTGATAGGCATCAGTATTATAAATTAAAACTATACAAGAACGAATCCATCAAGAAGAAAAAATGCATACCTAAACCGGACAGATGACAAATGTCATCAACAAAAATAATATAATGAAATATAAATGGAATTGAATACGGTATGAAACTACATTATAAATAACTACGTTGCAGTTGCTCGACGCGCACGCCTTTCACTCCCGGACTTACCGCTCAGCACCGCAACTAAAATAATTTTAATTTCGGAAGTCGGTGTTTCTCGATATTATAATATAATATATTAAAATTATTTTGATTGTTTTAGTATTTTTTTAGTGAAGTCGGTTATTTTTTTTTTTTTTGGAAAGAGTTTTTTATTTCACACTTTTTAGTTGCTTTTTATTGCAACTTACAGCCAGAGTACCTTTTTCTCATGTCAATTCCAATTAACTCTAACCCTGCTGGGATACACTGTTTTATTATGAAGTTCCCGTATCTATATTCAGGTTCCATCATCATCCTCATCAGATCAGTTCAATAGTACTTTATAGCCAAAGTGCATCTCATGACAATTCTAATAAGCCCAAACACGGCTAGGAATACATTTATTAATTAAAAAGAAAGAAAGAAAGAAAATATGTTTATTCCGCCTATAGACGCACAAATAACAAAACTCAATAATAATAAAAAAAGTACAAAATATAAAAGCCAGTCCCTTGTTAGGCCATGTGTGTAACGAGCTTAACAATATTTCTTGTACCATAGACAACGGAGTTGTCTAGATTATCTGTTGCATTTTGAAGCCGGCCATAACAGGTACAAACATAAACAAAATTAACCTAAGAAAGAGTAACTAAAACTAAAAGAAAATCATAATTATATACTAATACAATCTAAAATTACAAGGTGTGCGTCGCATCTAAGCAGGAATGGGCCGTTGCTCAGCATATTCCGTGACTCTGGGCTAATCCAGACATCTACGGTGCCTATCTTATCTGTAATTACTGAGTTCCGGTGCCTATCTTCCAGCTCCATCATCATCATCAGGTCATTTCGATGATACCATATATATGTTCATTGTGATATCTGTGTGAGTATGAACTTCCGTTGGCCATTTCCTGGTCGTCTTCACCAGTTCCACTTGAAAATACCAAAAGAACTATATGTTTACCTATAATATTTGAGGAGTTCCCTCGATTTTCCTGTGGGACCATTTGGGAAATATACCCTTTCCAACAAAAAAAGTTTTTTTTAAATCCGTTGGCAAGCGACGAAGTTATGCGCGAACATACATAAAAAAAAAATACAAACATCCAAATTGAAAACCTCCTCCTTTTTTAGAAGTCGGTTAAAAAAGGAGTTGAAGTTGACAATGTTGCGTAATTGTCAGTGTCAGGTTACGGTTGTGTGAACAAACTGTGTTTAAATAGTTACAGTTGCTCAATTTACTTGGTGTTTGTTTTATTTTCAAGGTAAGAACGGAAACAAAAATATATGTTACGGAGAAAAATCCCGCTCAGGCATCGAAGTTGTCATCCACATTGCTGTAATCCGGAAATGTGTCTAGAAGACTAGCAGCATTAAAAATATTGATAGAACTGAAAATGTAACAAAGTCAAATAAGAAAAGGAACCGCAAACGAACATTTGAAGAGGCTTTTCCTTTTCGCCGAATTTCCATGAGGAAACGTCAACAACCTGTAAATTTCTATTAATGATAACGAAATCTTTTGCCTAGAAGGACGCAGAATTGTATCGATCAAATATTTTTTAGAAATCTTAGGTAAGATTGCTGATCATAATAAAAATTCGTTTGAATGCAGGTACTCAAATCTGAAACGTATCAGTGAGCGATGAAAAGGCTTTATATCAGAACTACGCTTCAAGTGTGAACTCTGTAATTCCGAATTGGACGTAAATACTGAAGGTCCATCTTACGCTTGCGATGTAAACCACGGTCTTCTTTTTCTTCTTCCTGCCCTTGTCCCATCTTATTTGGGGTCGGCGCAACACGTTTTTTTCTTCCATTCTGTCCTGTCACTCGTCACGCTATCACTAACTCCCTTTAACCACGGTATAGTTAGTTATTATTAGTATTGGCTGTGGATTGGCAAATTTGAATGAATTAGCAGGAAATGAAATGCTCTAGAATAGAAAAATTTAAACGCTCAAATAAGCAAAAATGTTTACGAATGGTTTCATAAGACAGCAGTAGAAGAATTGGCTAATGCAGGCCTCGAAGAGGCAGAACATACTATAGAAATTGGCCGGGTGTTGATCCGAAAGATCTTTCCGGAATAACTATTCAGCATCATCAGGTGCAGCAGCAATAATCGGCGCATACACGGGTAAAATTTTATACCTTGGTGTAAAAAATTAATGCTGAATAGTTTGTGCTAAACCTGAAAATAAAAAGTTGAACCTGCTAGTCATACATGCTTTAAACTATTCTGGTAGCTCTTCCAGTATGGAGTCAACTTCATTTGTTGAGGAGTTTAATAGCTCTCTAGAAACTTACGGTCTAATTTATGCTAGGCTGATATCAGATGGTGATTCAAGTACTCATAAAAAAATATTAGAAAGCAATCCATATAAAAACTGCAAGGTTCAAAAGATACATCCTGCTGAGAAATGACACCTGTTACATTGCCCGTGTGCCCCTGAGAGGCACATGACCTTGAAGCCTCAATTGCCCGTGTGCCGCTGAGGGGCACATGGGCGCCGCGCACCTCAGTCGTTTAAGTTTTTGAAGTTTACTTGTCTCTGTCTGTCTATGGTCTATTTGTATAAATTTATTTCGCCTCTCCATTAAATTTCCTACCAAAATAAACCAAACTATATATCCGAACGAAGCCAAAATATTAAAGAAGTTGTCAATATTGCGAAACGTCAAAGTGATTTTTCTGCGCAGACGTGTTCGTAAAGATAACGTATAATTTAATAGTTCCAGTGCATTAGTGTTATTCGTGTTTGTTTTATATTCAAGGTAAGTAAACAACTAATACGTAGAAATAAAGTTTTTAGCATGAAACACGAAATTTAGCGTTGTTGAGATGAAATGTTTGGTGGTAAAATTTGGCGGTTGGTTTAATTTAGTGGTAAAATTTACGTAATATTTTCTACCTTTAATTTAGACATTGTTTGCCTGTTTTATCATACTAAACGCTAATAATATGTTAGATCAAGTTATCAGTAGCCGGGATGGCAAAAAACATTATCAAAATATGTCAAGAATTTAAAATTTCAAACGAATTTCAAATGTGAAGTGTCGTTGGTGCAGTTTAAAGGGCGGGGCACACTGAGAAATGGAACTGACTTTCGGACAGAGTTTCTTTGCACGCGTTTTTAAATGTAACATTTGGAATACAAAAACTGCTTGTGAATATTTTTTTTATTTTGGAAGTGTTTACGTATTATTTTTTTAATCCATTTTTTTTTCGGACAGTTTGTTTGCACGCGTTTTTAAATCTAATATTTGGCATACAAAAACTGCTTGTGAATGAATATTTTTTTATTTTGGTAGTGTTTACGTACTATTTTTTTATTCATTTTTTTTTCGGACTGTTTCTTTGTACGCGTATTTAAATGTAACATTTGGCAAACAAAAACTACTTGTGAATATTTTTTTATTTTCGTGGTTTATTTTTTTGTTTAATATTTTTTTCGATCCGAGTTTCTTTGTACGCGTTTTTAAATGTAACATTTGGCATACAAAAACTGCTTGTGAATATTTTTTTATTTTGGTGGTGTTATACGTACTATATATATTTTTTTTTATTGATATAAACTAGTGCTTGCTGCGATCCCACCTGAATTTAATTCATTAAATCCCAAGCGAACGCCAGCGTTCGCGCATCTATTGTCTTACTATTGTGTTCCAAATTGACGGTATCTGAAAGGTAAGATTTTTTTTAGCTTTCGTGTTTTGATTTTTATTTTTTTGCTTTCTGCATGTAGCAAGTGCTTTAAAAATGCCGGGCAGTCGGGGTGTAAGTCGAGGTGGTCGTGGGAATGCCCGAAAAGGTGGAGGTCGTGGGAATGCCCGAAGAGGTGGAGGACGTGGTCGCGTCTCAAAGCCACTTTGTGCGCGATCGCTGCTTTTTCCGAGGTATGCTTACGCTTACCTACTTACCAATTTTTTAATTTTATTTTTGTTACTTCCGAAATTCGAAATCAGTTCCATTTCATCAATTTCATTTTTATATTTAGTTCTTTGAGTGAAAATATTGAGCCCACTCCAAGCCCGTCTGGGGAGCCTACACCAGGCCCGTCCACTGAGCCTACTCCAGGCCCGTCCGGAGAACAATTGCGGTAAAATTAACATAATAAAACTTTATTATACTAAATTTTTCAAGCAGCATTCATTCATTCATGCGACTTTTTTAGTCCAAAATCCTTGGCCGAGCAGTTGAAGGCGTACAAGGCGGCCAAGAATTTGGACGCAAAAAACCTAGCGCGGCTGTCTCCGGGCCAAAAAAAATCAACTGTTGGAGCTCAGAGAAAGAAAACAGGTGGGCTTCTTTCGGATGCCGGACGCTCCAAAGCCAAAGTAAGTAAATTCAGAAATAAAATCTGTTTTGCCTGCTCGTACTGTCGCTAACTTGTTAGCGTCGAACATGTACATGGTATCCAGTCAGTATTTCTTTATTTATTTACAGGGAAGGAAAAGGAAAGGCGAGAAACGCGAGGCTGTGGGGCCCATGCCCACTTTTACTGGGGGTTCCCACAGTCCCTCTCCCTCATGTACCCCAGGCGTGGGAGATAAAGCGTTCGCATGGTATGTGCAGAATATCTTATTATTAATATTTGCGTATTATCTTCATCCGTCAAAATCAGGCTTACGTCAAAAATATTTACTTCATACCAATTGCTATTTCATAGTTTATAAAGTGGCTCAAAAAAACTTATATTCTAGACATCACCGAGGAAGAGGCGGAGAAGGAGGATGAGGACATGATTGAGGGTACACCTCCGGAAGCCGCCATTCCACCTCATGTGATGTCCAGAGTGGTGCAATCAGCGGGTAAGTCTTCACGGACCGCTCCGGAATCTGTTATGAGTAAGACTAACAGATCCTATGGCAGAAATCATTTGTTTTAGCTTACGCCATACTGTATATTGTTTATTAACGAGGAAATGTGCCCTTCGTATAGTATCGGTGCCCTCAATTATGGAGTCCAGCCTTCCTTCAGAAGAGGACACTTTAAGAAAGACCTCGCCTCGAACGAAGTAGGTTATTCTGTTTCAGCGACTGGTAAATGCGTTTATGAGGTCGGTTCTAAAAAAATAAACAAAATTTAATTCCACTATTTTTAATTGACAGGAAGCGCAAGGACATCCAATTCTCACCGTCGACTGGGATTGTTCAGGCTGCTGAAGATCTTCAAAGTCCGGTGAGAGCTGAGATAGAGCTCCTGGGGTTTACACCTTGTTAGTGTCATATTAAAAGGTTTTTATTTTTTTTTTTGAACATTTGACTCATTTCACAAAAAATCATTAATGTTTCAGCTTCTACCACGACTTCAAAGTCGGCTCCTGACTCAGGGAGGAGTTTTTGCGAGATTGGTAAGTTGAGACTAATATTTGCATTGAATGTGTCGCCTCCATAAGATGATAGGGTGGACCAAATCCTAAAACTTCTTCATCCATTTACCGCAGATATGGAACGTGACTTCTGCGAGCATGGCGAAGGCAGCGACGTGGACCCTGAAGAAGTAGTAGACATTCCCTTGGAAACAAGGAATGGCTGCGACGAAACTTTAGAGGACCCGTCGCTAGCTGAAGCCATGCAGCAAATAGACGCTGCTGCCGACTCGGCTCTTAGGACCGTCGTCGGACCCGAGGACGACCTCCTTTATTTTGACTGGCGGAGCGAGCCGGAGAATTTTGAAAGGGTCAGAGAAGAATTCACTGTGTCATCCACTGGTCCAACTTTTTCAAACGCGGAGTTAACTCCCTTGGAAGTTTTCCTCAAAATATGGGATGCCGATATTGTCGCCCTCATTGTGCGCGAGACGAACCGGTATAGTGGCGAATTGATGGAGCGTAATCGGAAGCCTCATTCCAGGATGAGTCGGTGGAAGGAGGTTACCGATTACGAAATCCGGTCATATTTCGCCATCATTATGCTGCAGTCGTTGGGCGTAAACAATGTGGAGCGGGAGTATTGGTATCCCAAATTTGACGAACTTCGTATTGGGGATTTCAAGGCCATCATGCCCTATAACCGGTTCTTGGTCATCAAGCGTTGTCTACATTTTGTAGACAACGCCTCCTTGCCCGTGAATCCCAACAGACTCCACAAAATTATGCCCGTCATCGAACACCTCAATAATAAATTCAGCTCTTTATACCTACTCGAGCAAAACGTAGCAATTGACGAGTCGCTCCTTTTATGGAAGGGGCGACTCTCATTTGCACAAAAAATTTCTACGAAAAAAGCTCGAGTACGTATAAAGCGCTACGAGTTATGTGAGTCGAGGACAGGCTATTTGTGGAGGATGGAGGTTTACTCGGGCAAGGGGCACGCGCATGTTGCGCAGGTAGGGGCTCAAGAACCGGGTGAAGAGCATGAGGAAAGGGATGAGCCAGAGGGTGCCACGTCTCAAATTGTGCTCACTTTGATGAGACCCTTATTCAACAGGGGTCATACGGTCGTAATGGACAACTTCTATAACGCACCCCTGTTGTCTAGAGTCCTCAAAGTGAAGCACAAAACTGATTCGATGGGCACTCTCCGACTCTGCAGGGAGTTTGTTCTGGAGGGTCTAATGGGCAAAAGTAAAAAAAATATGAAGTCGGGAGAGGTGGCCTTCAGCTCGACCAAGGACTTGAATGTGGTTGTGTGGATGGACAAAAGCATTGTGCCTATGATTTCTACATTTCACAAAGTACAAGTCGGCGGAAAAGACAAATACGGGTGGTATAAGTATAAGCCGGAAGTAATCTTAGATTACAACCTCTCTATGGGCGGCATAGACCATAAAGATCAAATGCTGCATGCCTACCCCATAGAGAGGGTCCGAAACCTTATATGGTACAAGAAGCTTTTCCGCCGACTTGTAAATGTTTCCATACACAATGCTTTTGTCATGTTCAACCACGACCGCACTCGAAGCCTTGGAAATCGAGACTTCCGACTTCAGTTGGCGCAGGAGTGGCTGCAAATGTGCAGACCTCAGCCCTTACCCCGGCCCTTAGCACCAGCGGCACCTGCCGCACCGGCAAGTGTATCTGCCGCACCGGCGCAGATGCACTTGCCGGTTAAGAACGAGCAGAGGCAGCGATGCAAACAATGCTACGCTGCCAAAGTGTCTCGCACGACGATGTGGAGGTGTGCGCGGTGAATTTGTGCATCGATGGGTGCTACACCGCATATCATCAGAATATGTAACCGGTCGTTTTGGCGACGCTTGGGGGAGGCCTATGTCCAACAGTGGACGTCTTTCGGATGATGATGATCCGAAAGTGAAGCCCGGTGCGAAAGGCAGGAAGGAACAGGAGTGGGTTTTTAGTCAGTAAAAGTCTGATGTGGGGGAGGCCTATGTCCAACAGTGGACGTCTATCGGTGGGTTTTTAGCCAGTGAAAGTAATGTGGGGGAGGCCTACGTCCAACAGTGGACGTCTATCCATTTTCACCCGCTCCCGCTCCGCGCAAAAAAAAAACACTGATAGGATAAAACAAGTTGGACCAGTGTACGGCATAGTGAACTCTTCTCTGATGAAAATATACAAATCACAATATGGTTGCCTATAATATTTGAGGAGTTCTCTCGATTTCGTCAAGATTCCATAATCAGATCCTGACCATGGGACCATTTGGGAAGTATACCCTTTCGAACAAAAAAAGAATTTTTCAAATCGGTTCATAAATGACGAAGTCATCCGTGAACAAACATCGGTCGAATTGAGGCACATCCTTTTTTGAAGTCGGTTAAAAAAAAATAAAAAAAGTAATTTTGCTCTACCAAATTATTGTATTATCGATTATAAATCATCTGACAAAAGATAGAAATTACTTTCAAAATTCTCTGGAACAAACATCTGCTGTCCGTGATCGAGCGTATTTCCGGATCACGCACTTAGTGTACCAAGCTTTTATACCCGCCATTTTCTGGATAGTTTTTTGTTTACTTTTGATTGTACTAGGTTTAACGGTTCAATGTACAAGTGTGATACCTTTTTAGAAAGGGCTTTAAAAGTACTATGTTGTTTAGTAATTGCTGTTTTTGTATGGTGTGGTACGTAGAACAAAAAATCTGTAAAACTAAAGTGATTTCACTATGTGAATGCGAACTGTTGCACTAATTTTAATATTTCTCAGTGATGGTATATGCTATCGCTATGATTTTTGTTTATTTTGTAAGAATATTAGATTTATGTCTAAATGTGGTATTTTATGCATCGGAGACATGTAAAGTTTAATTAAATTACGGCTCACGCCGCCAGATTTTTATGTAAAATGAAAGGGCTGTAAATAAATTATTTTGTATGAACGCGTGTATGGTATTATTTATTTTCCTAATCTATATATCCTAAATATCGTAATAAAATATAAAAAACCCTATGTCATCGCTTTAGTTTTTGAGGTGTATTTTTTTTTTAAACAAGTCGTGCTTAAAAAGCGCTTATCTCTGTGTTTAGCGTATCATATTTCGAGTCCGTAGTCGAATATTAATAAACAAAACACTTAAATAGGTCGCCCCATTCATACTAATCACAAAAAACATAACACTTACGAGTTACAATAACATCTTGACACTCAATGGATTGTTTATTTGAAATTCGAACCCGCGCGGCGCGAGGCCATAAAAAACGTCTCAAGTGGCGGGCATAATGATAACGGTCGGCTGGGGGGCGGGGGCGAGCAAGCAAACTAAGAGCACTTACTAAAGATCTGACTTCAAAATTATGAAGTTTCGTAGATACACAGTGCGGGCTATAAAGCTAAGAAAACACGTAGACCTAACTGACAGTCAAAAAATGTTAAACTTTGTGCAGATATTTTGAATGCATTGCACCATTCTTTTGGAAGTCAATCTGATTGTAATGACGCTATATGCCTAGCAATTGATAATTTGACATGATTTCAGTTTTTGTTTACGTTGGTATGTATGACATTGTAATGTTAGGTAATCATTGTTTACTGATAATTGGATATATTTACGATATGGTGATACTTTTCCTTATGTATAGATAACCTTAAAGATATATTTTAATGTTAAAACATTAAAAAATGTGGAGAAAAATCTTTAAACACACACAACTAATTTTTTAGAAGAAATATCTTTGCTAATGTACTTATGAGTGGTACAGTGCGTTCAAAAAGGGTCAAGATACTACTGGCTCTGGTAGGACATTAAAAAGTTAATAATAATAGCTTTATTAACACAAAAGGGTCAAATTAGAATAGAATAGAATAAACTTTATTGTACACCAAAATAGTAACAAACAACAAACAAACAACAACAAACAATTAGACAAACAAACCAAACAAACGAAAAATGGCAATGGTTTTGTTATTTAAACAATTAGTTTATAGATAATGCTGGTACCTCTAGAGAAACTATTAACGTCTTCGATTGAAATTAACTTCACAAAAGTGAGGGAAATAGTGACTGAAAATCCATATTCAAATTTGAGAGAGATACCTTCTAAATTTTCTGTATCTTACAAGTCCATTTCTCAATTTGAAACGAATCACTTCACAAACAACACTCGTATTTATGAAACACTAGCTTTTGCCCGCGACTTCGTTCGCGTGGAATAGTAACTTCCGGAAATTTCAGTACTGAATTGATGCCGACTCTTGACCAATAGATGGCGCTGTATGTCCGGAATAAATTTTATTTTTTATTTTATTTTATATTTTATTTTTTGCAATAAAAACTATCCTATGTCCTTTCTCAAGTTCCAAACTATGTCTGTACCAAATTTCACACAAATCGGTTCAGTAGTTCAGGCGTGAAGCAAAGACAGACAGACAGACAGACAGACAGAGTTACTTTCGCATTTATAATATTAGTTTGGATGGTGCCGCTCAATTATTGCCAAAACTCTTGCCTTTTCTCTGATAACTCATAAGAGCCGCTAAGGACGAGTCGATACCGACTCTCCACATTCATTAAAAAATATTTCGATGATTGGATTATTCCTTGGCGTAGATATCTAAGTATATTATTCCTAAAGAAGCATACTTTGAAGATAAACGTAGAATTTGAATCATAAACTTCTAAACTAGTTAAAATTGACATAATTTTGTGAACACAATACGAAAAAAAAAAGATACAGCCGATTACGTCACAATAAACGTAAAAAAAAAATATATTGACACTCTCAAGGGAATCAAAATTATAGGGTACTTCCCGTTGACCTAGAATCCTGAATTTCTCATAGCACAAGTATAGGAAAAAAACTGAAAACTGTATACTTGTAATTATGTCACAAAAAATAACTTTTTTTGTGGTTCGGAAAAATTATCGTTACTCAATTCGAGAACCTGTTTTCATAGGTAAGTTTGGACTTAACCCTCACTGCGCCAATCCAATTCGCATTTGACCGGTTTTTTTATGGCACGTATTTGCGGGATGCTATTTTTATTGTATTACAATGAATTTTTTAATCTAAATTTTACTTGTCAGTGGTAGCACCCACTTTAGCGCATGCGCGCGTGCTGGGTTTTGATGCTATTTTTTCTACAATAAAACGATAAATGATATATCAATAACGTCTTCGATTATTCAGAAAAGAGTTTATGTTTCACCAAGAAAATCTGGGGAAGATATGCCAGAGTAAGGAACTTCATAGACGTTTTTAGGGTTCCATACCTCAAAAGGAAAAAAACGGAACCCTTATAGGATCACTTTGTTGTCCGTCCGTCTGTGTGTCTGTCTGTCTGTCTGTTAAGACTCTTTATCTCGAAAACGCGTGGAGGTCTCGAGTTGAAATTAAAACCATATACTCAGGTCTTCGGTCTCTTCAAGCTGTGAAAAAATCAAACTTAAGTTAACGAATGAAAAAGATACGGCCGTTTATGTCGCGAAAAAACGTACATTTTGATACTCTGAAAGATCGAAATTCATAAGTTACTTTCCGTAAATTTGGCATAAAGCAAGGTCTTATAGCACAGATATAGGAAAAATCTGAAAACAGTAAATATGTTGTTACATACGTCACAAAAAAAAAATTAATTCGTAAAAATCTTTGAAACTCCATTCGGGAATTTGCACGGAACCCTCAGAGCGCGAGTCCGACTCGCCCATTTTTTTTTCTTTTGAAGCCATTCATACGTTTCGTTGGATTAGTCCAATTTCGTTTTTTTTTTATAGGTTCAATGATTTTAATCAATTAATCCCAATGTATGAGAGTTAATAAAGTATTGTTTAAATTGCACATAAATAGATATTAAAACATTCGTGTGATATTACTAAAACCGAATCGTATTAATACCCCTCATGATGCAACAATTTCATAAATCACTAATGAACAAAACTTAGTAGAGCAACTTTCCGACTTCCGACTATTTCTGCTTTAAATATTACGGGGACTGTAGGGATATCGAGGGGTGCGGAGACTGGCCGCAAGCGATTCTTACATTGTGCGCCACTAGACTACACTCTTAAATAAATCTACATAGTACAAAAATCTTACATTTCGAACCTCCAGGGACTTGCCCTGTCGTTTTGAGTAATAATAACAATCTTAAGCCTGTCACGGGGCGAGATTTTGTTTTTTTAATTTTTCATGCGGATTTAGGAAGATTTTGGCTCGAACGCGAGTAACAAAAACGAAGCAAAAACGCCCGAGGTATTGGATTAACAGATTAGTAAAATTGAGGTTATGTGGGAATTATTTTTATTTCTATTTATTTTGCAATACTAATACCTACTTCTCTGTTTTTTATTAAAGAAAGAAAATACGAAAGAAAGAAAATACGTCTATTTGGCACACAGGTACACATAATGATATAAAAATTATTATAGTATAGGATCTTAAAATATACTACTACTATGTATCTACATTGTATGTCCCACGACTGCGCCAAATAAGTCCAGTTCAGCATGATGCCAGGCCGCTACGTAGCAGTTACTGACTAAAACCACACCTATGTTTCTTCTTTGCTTTGCGTCCAGGACCTTAAGTTTCTCTATCAGAAGTCAACCCATGATCCCAGTAGTCTTCGGCTCTGCTGTTTGAGGCGTGCGTGGAACACTAAGTGCCGTTGACGACTCGAACTTGGTCCGGACTAACTGGACAGCCGAATAACGAGCTAACCCATTGTTCGTCGTCCGCAACCCACGTCTACGGTCACTGAAAGCCGGGCTTGGGATCCCGCGTGGCTGGAAGTCGGGCTTGGGATCCCAGTGGCTGGAAGTCGGGTTTAGGATCCAGGTAGCTGGGTTGTGAGGATGTCCGTTCTTTCACGCGAGTGACACTTGCGTTACTGCTTCGCAGAAGAAAGGTAACGCCTCTCTTATCTCTTATTCCTCCTCGCATTAGAGACCATGCCCTGTCAGCGCCCAGCGCGACATCACTGCAGCTGATCGCCCTCACGAGGACACAAGTGGTGCTCTGCCCAAACAAGGCACACCTCTACCGGATGGATGCTCCCAGGCGTTTGATGGGGTTATGTCAATAATTTTGATGCGGAGACTAAGTGAACGACCACATTTCGGAGCGATATGTCATCACTGGCAACACGCACAGTTCTTTCCATTGCCCACAATTTTATATAGTCGCCTCCGTAATTTCTCATCACGAAAAAGTTCACCACAGCTGCATTGGTCGAGTCCTAAAATCGGTCTGTGAATGGAATATGCCATCTAAAAATACTGATATTTCTCTGTGCCTCGAAAAGTTCCTTAAACCGTTGGTCCCGGGTGTCTTTTGTACATTCAGAAAGAAACCAGAAAGCCCGACACTAGTCTTGGCAAGGAATATCGTTTTACCCAGTTATTGAGTTCTGGAGGTCAAATAGAAAGTCGCTTCTGTAAAATACGTATCTAGCAGCATTCAGTTCGACTGGAAGCCTATGTAGTCAGACTAAATTTAGTTTAAGGCCTAGTTAGCAATTACTGCAAATTGGGTAAAGGTAGGTTTGCTGTATCGTCACGTACACAAGTACGAGAGTAATACATTTGGCACCAAACTCTCGCAACATAACATATTACTAAAAATTCTTGAACATATTTCTAGACATTATAGAATATTAACATATTTTACATTAAACATTGTATGTAAAGGCTTTCTGCCCTTACATAATTAATATTAATTTTGGTCTAAATATAGTTCATCTGGATAACATTGGGTACAGGAAAAACAAATCCCTGTTAGTTTTCTGGACGCGACACATCACGTGCACACGTGCGTACTATTGTAATACACATGTAAGCGGCACGTGTTTTAATATTCATATGAGTGTACGTTTTAAACGGTTGGGAGCTATGTTGGATTATTCAGAGTAATGGCCATCCTGCACTTTATAAATTGCTTGCTGCAAAAGGAATTCTTACTGGGATTGAGTAGACACATTTTATTTAAAAAAAAAAATGTGTTTGAATAATCTCTATTAAGATCAACAAGCACATGTCTTATAAGGAAAGGAAATCATCAAATAACTTGTCAACTTCCTTCGCTCTGTATATGGTATAGTCTGTCTAAAAAGTTAAACGACTTGGGTGATTTTTAGGGTAAAAGAAAGAAAGAAAGAAGAAGAAAGAAAGAAAATACGTTTATTGAAGGCAACGTAAAATGAAATGTGATGTAGTCAACACAGCTTCAGAAATCAAGGTTGATTTTGAGATCTTGGTCATTGTTTAATAATGGAACCTTACAAAAAGAATCCAATTTAAGTATTTTTTTAAATGATTTAATACTGTTAGGGGACTTTTTAGCATTAAAAAATGTAAAATATTTTCGTTTAAAATATACCTATTTTAGTCTCTTTAATGATATTCTTATTACAAAAGTAGGACATATTTGCAAAGACATAATAGTGTCATAAGTAATAAAATAAATCTGGAATCGTACGAGAAATTGATTCTAAATATACTATTCCACTTACTGATTCATCATCACTAGTTAACTACGATCAAGATCTGTTGTAGAACTATCATCATCTCAAAAAACAAATGAATGACAACTAAAATTCCGGTTGCCAACATTAGATTTTTAATTTCCTTAAAAAAATCCAAGTCGTAGTCGTAGTCGTCGTAGTCGTAGTCGTCGTAAGTCGTAGTCGTCGTCTTACTGGACAGACTATATTCTAAAATTATCAATTAGCAGTATTAATCATTAGACTCCTTTTCCTAAAAAATTTGATACTTTCTTTTTAAAGAGAGAAATTATCAAATGGCTTCTCCCACTGCAGTGTGGAGCGAGGGCGCGTATTAAAATTTTTACTGACCAAAACCCACCGGTGTCGTTCAGTTGCCATTTGCGTTTTAAGGTCGCAGTTCCTCTTTCAAACTCTCCTGCAGCTAGATCAGTCTCTAATTCGTTCAACGTTTCTAGAAATACAATGAAATTCACTTACCTTTGGATAATAAAATGAAAGGCAAAAATGGAAAAAGACGTAGAAGACAAAACAAAAACAAACTGCCAAACACTGTAATTTTGATATTTTATTAAAGCAATAACATAATAAAAAGTACAGAACTCGTAAGACTCTTTCCAACGAGTAGTACTAGCTACACCCGAACAAGATTTTGTCAGACAGACGGAAGCTATCAAAACTGGTAAACAGGCGCAAAGAAACAAACGTGTAATTAGATACCCATACTATAAAGTTGTGGAAAGCAATATAACATTAACCGTACGCACATAACATTTTTTATTTGTGCAAAATCTCTAAAAATAATGATTGATGTATTATCGTATACTCGTCTGTGCAAATCTTCGTTTTAGAACTTAATCTTCTTTTTTAGCCAAAAGCGTGTAATAACTGTAGGACCCTTTCAATATCTGCAAATAGAAAACAATTATTTTCATAATTTGTTAGAAACAAAAAGCACACATATACTCGTACAATGTATGCATTGACATTAACTAAATTTTTGCTTCTTTATCGAGCATAAAACTAGAAACAATTTTTTTCAAGACAAGTTTAATTTAAAGTTAAACTTAATGCGATATAAATACACATCAGGTCAACCATAAATTAATAACGAAACTCGTATAACATATTACCTAATATACAAAAATCTCCAGTATTTGCTATCAAACTTCTCCAATATTTTTTTGTTCATTTGGTAAGTCTGAGAAAAGTCTTTTCAATGCCTCCTACCCCCACCCCCCTTTTTAATAATTAATTCATATGCGGCTGGCTATATATATATATAAACTTGTTTATAGAAATGTTTATCCTATGATTTTTATGAGGGTACTATAATTATAGAATATAATTTTAATATATTTTATGTAAAATCTATAGGTATCCTTTCAAAGGGATTTATTTATAGAGACAAATTGTAAAGAACCAACCTCTAGGAATTATGTAGTGACCTAGAGGTGGAAAAAAAAAATCGTGAAAAGAATAGAATATTAAAGTAGTTTACATAAGGTGAGGCGGTCAAATCTTAATTATATTAATTAATTATGATCGCCAATATTACTGGAACAGGATAGGTACAGGTTCATTTTACAATACTATTCAATTGCTGCAACACTTACGAGACAATCACTACATTAACACAAGACATTTAATATCATAAGTGCGGCAGCATTCTATAGAGTGTTGAATAGATGACAAAGAGTCTATCGAAAACGAAATAGTTAGATTCATCACTTCTTTTTTGAATGGTTTGAGAATAGGGGTTCGAACTTGAACACCCACATTAAAATTTAAAATCGAATTTTGTTGATAAAGTTTCTTTCACTGAATTTTCAAAGTAATTTAAAAATTGCACTGCGGCGGCTGCTTTTTCTATTCAAGTATCTGAATACAGGTGTGTTCATTTTATTCGCGAAGAATGGAAGTACCTTTTAAGAATCTTTTGTACTTTATAATTCTACTTTCATCGAAAAGAGTTTTACAATAGAACTGCGCTTAAGTGACTTTGAAAAATGGCGTTGAAATTTAAATCCATTTCAAGCAGTCTTTATCAGACGGTTTAAGGATAGAAGAAATATATTATAGATTACCTATTCTTTAGTAGGTACGTTAACATAATAGACTCAATACATAATCATATAATTAGCCTTATAATGTTCCTACTGCTGAGACTTAGGCCTTCTCTTTCTTTTTTTATGACACTATCAGAAATGTAGTAGAAAAAATTTCTTCCAGCATTAATGACGAGGAGAGCGAATTATATAAATTTGTTAACCTCACTTAAGTTGACGTAGAGAGATATTTTTCAATGAAAAATACTAATAAAAATTGTATGTTAATTTATCTTTGTTTTATTTGTCTAATCTATCGTTCTGTAATTCTTTATTGTACACTATAACAACAAAAAATAAGTGGATAGCAAAGTTCATGTACATTAGCGAGCTTAACTCAAAGTTGAGTTTTCTTCCAGCAAACCATTGAGCGATAGAGTTGACATTAGAGGGTAGGGTCCAGTGTACAATTTTAATGTTAGAAATATTGTGAATAAAATAATAATACATAAACAAATATACCTCTACATACATAAATACAC
This sequence comes from Mythimna albipuncta, assembly GCA_929112965.1. NCBI lineage: Eukaryota > Metazoa > Arthropoda > Insecta > Lepidoptera > Noctuidae > Mythimna > Mythimna albipuncta. The sequence goes on along the minus strand of OV815979.1, from coordinate 14,930,956 downwards.
ACATACTTTATATATATATATATATATTCTATGTCATTGTGAAAGGAAATGCTCTTTAATTTTCCTCTTGAAGACATCTAAAGAAGGGCTGTCACGTAAGGAGTGTGGGAGGGAGTTCCAAAGACGCACTGCAGTTACAGAGAAGGAACCATCATAACGGCTAGAAGTGTGAAACGGAGTACGAAGAAGAAGAGAATTGGCAGTGCGACAGGGTTTACCCCTCGGAACGAAGTACTCAAAGCGTTCACGAAGGTATTGTGTGTTGGTTTTTATTATTATTTATTTGTAATATTACTAGTGACACGGCTGTTTTAATTAGAAATCCCGGGAAGATATCTAATAATATTAACATTCGATATAAGTACATGAATAACTATCTAATTCCGACCTATGGTCATGTCACTATGGGTCGATGGCTGCCGTCGAAGTGAGACGGCTGCAGTTACCTCTGCCTTTGGTAACATGCCGTCCGTGTTTATGTGCTCTTAGTGGATATCAAACGAATTCGATTTTACGAGTATTATGGTTCTAGGACATGCCAGTTGCTTCACGATGTTTATCTTCGTCGTTTTTGAAAGTACCAGCGGTGATGAAATAATTACACAAAAGTAACACGTTTTTGTCAGTGCCACCTGTGACATACTACTCGCAAGTTACTGTGCATTTTGAATGGCTTTAGCACGCATAGGTAGATAAGTACAATAATTATTATTATTTTATTATCTCAAAAATCGGTTTAATAATAGTGAAGTGTGAATATGTTTCCCACCTAAAAGGGATTTTGGTCTGGTAGAACACTACCCGATGATTGGCATCAAATTGATGTATGTGACGTCAAACCATAGTATAGATCATATATGGCAATATAAATGATATTTTCAGGCGGTAAAATATTAGATACATCTTCCGCTTCATATGGAGCGAGAAAAAGTGACTCTTGCTGACTATATAGCCCTGTTCCTAGGCCGCAGTAACTCTTGCAATCAATTCCACAGCTTTGATAGGCATGGGGTATACGTGTCTCTATTCAATTATATGCGTAAGTGGGCTAAAAATTATTGGATTAATTATTTTTACAGCTATTTATTAACAATAAGAAACAAAATGATATGATACGAATACTTACAGCAACAAACGTAGCCATATCCAGCATAGCGAATGGTCCAGCAGTGAATGTAATGGAGCTGCGAAGTTGGCCTCCCAGTAGAAGTAGACTTCTGCGTATACGCACGTTTTGCGACCACCATGCACTACTGTACACTCCGTCATCAACTTGCTTGCTCTATAAAAAGTAATTTTATACTCAAATCCTCTATTTTAGATTACTAAAGGCAATGGACCATTTAAAATCCTTGCTTGTCACAGGAACTGATTTAACACTTCAACAGAAAGACGCCAACTTTTTTTTAGGTGGGAAATTCATCCGATGACATCCTCTTGGGCGGATCGGGAGAATTTTACTAACTAAAACCCACTCTTGTTCCTTCATTGCCTTTTATAGCAGGGTCGAGTCTTCCTTTCAGAAGCAGACCCTTGGCTCCTGTAGGTAGGCTTCGACCCTGCTTCTCGAGAATTGTTAGACATAGGCCTCTTCCAAATGTCTCCACAATAACCGGCCCTGTGCGTCTTACGTCCATTGGATTTCCGCTATCTTCACCAGGTCATCAGTTGACTTTATGGGAGTCTTTCCAACGCTAAGATTTCCGGTATACTATCGCCACTCCAGAACTCTCCGGCTCTATCAACCATCTATTCTGCAAGTAACATGCCCTGACCACTGCTACTTAAGTTTGGGATTTCTTTAGGAACTGACTGATGGCGCCAAACTCGACAAAAACAACAAGCCAAACTTTGAGCATTACTATCAAAATTCTAAAAAGATTGACAACCGATTTTTGAAATGGGTATTTTGAATTAAGAACATGTCAAATTATTTTTTTTGGCAACTGAGCTATTGACTATTCAGATGTCAGACGACGACGACTCTGTAGCCATGTGAAGGTACCATATTTTTGTTACAACTGATTCGTTTGAGTTTTTTTTGTGGTTGGATATCATCGAAAACATTAAAAAAAAAACTTATATTCTCCTGCCCTTGGCGAAGCGAAAAAGGGTGTCAGATTTTTACTGACTAAACCTTCCTTTGTTCCGTCGACTACTCTTTGCTTTTCAGACCAAGCTATTTCGAACAATATCGCTGCCTGACTCACATAGTAAACATAAGATCAAATTTCTAACTCGAGTACAGCAAAGTAGAGGACATTTAAAAGATTGAGACAGTTCATTAAGATGATTGCTCGTTGCTCGTTCGTTGTCCAAGATATTTTACGACAGAGGCATCGGCTTTTCACTTTTAAAATTGGGAACTTTTACACATTTAATTTAAAGAATTTTTAGAAAAAACATCTTAGGATGCCCATGTGCTTAAATATTCGATTATGAATGCTGAATCTTTCAATGGCCGTTTTCACATTTAGCCAGAGCTAGAATGATACTAACACGCTATCAAAATAATAAGAAAGATCCTCAGTAAGGAATATTTTAGAGACAATCGTAGATAATATTTTTGTGTGTTCAACAACACACAAGAATAACTTACGTCTATATTTCGTCTTTGATAATATATGACTCAATATAATTAGTAATATATGTATTATTAATGAAATTAATTTGTAGCAATAATGTGCTCACCGAGTGCATTACCGCAACCGCAACCCATATCTATATAGATCTGAATCTAACCGCCTCGAAACTCTCGGGTGGCGCGGTATTTAAATTAATGCTCAACATATTTTGTAATCATTTACTTTTGCCATGCGCAGACTTAAATGATTCTATCAAAGATTGCATCACTGCTTACCATCAAGTGAGGTTGCAGTCAAGGACTAGTTTATAACAAAAAAAAAATGATACCATCACTCCTTACGACAGCCAAAATGTGAATCTAAATAACCACAAATTGACAATAATTCAAATTCTGTTATTCTACTATTACTGTTATCTTTACCATCAGCAAATCGCCAAAAATATATATTTTTGTATATTATTTGCGATTATATCTTCTTCGAAAATCTGACATGCGCTCCGCCCAGAGCGGGAACCTTTAAAAAAAAATGCCATTAGTAACTAGATATATATTGCACCCTAAGAATTATCACCTAATCAGAGATAGGAATATTCGTTTTAAGTGGTTCTATAACTTGAGCGTCGAAATATTAAAATTTTAAATTAGGTGTCTATAATTCTGTCACTATAGAGACTAGTGCACTTTTAAAACGGCCATTGTTGCTCTAAGGCTTGCTGTCCGCGGTCGTAGCATTATAGACGCGTATTCGACATTAAACGATTGGTGTACGCCTGCTCACAGTTTACATAAAAGACTCTGCCGACAAGGCGGCAACGTCGGGCCCTCGTGCCAATCGTCGATTCAGCGTTGTGAGCGTATTAGTCATTATACTAAGCGTATAATGACGAATAAGCGTGCGTCTATATAGCTACACATTCGTGAACAGTAGACCGAAATGATTACATTAGTTTGTGATATTTGTATGTATTGCATTGTCGTGTATAATCAAACATACGAAACGCATTAAAAGAACCGTTTCGATGCACAGGTATAACACACCTGAATTGGACGAAGAACGACGTCACGTGGCGTGGATCAAGTGTTGCTCTATAAGTCTAGTTTCCATAAAAAAATTATGGAGGCCGACGCGCCCAGATCGGCGTGTGTAGCACACGTGTACGCAGTGTTGTTGTAGTTTTGGTCTCAAAGCTTCTTGTAAATTTATTTGTAAACCGATTGTACATTTCAGTTTTTACCTTTTCTTAGATATACATTACGAAGCAGTGCCAAAGAAACCATTCCTTAATTAAACCCTACCAAATAGTCAACATGCATTGTAATTAGCTATCTTAAATTCTTAACGCTTTTTGAGGGAGAATTTGGGTTTTACATTTGCGTTCGTTTCAAGTTTTCATTCATTTACTCTTTCGCCCGTGAAAAGCTCAGATACCATTTTTATGCAAAATGTAACAAGAATAATACATATTCCAATTAGAAAATGAAGTTACGATCCTAATTCAACCACTGAAATGTTCTTTTGAGATATAAGTTGGTTCTAGTGGTTGATGAACATATAATATGGGAATTGACGCTCTACACTGGTAGCGCATTGATATTATTATTCTAGTATAGTAACACAATCAAACATTTACAAAAGATTTATTATTAATTGATTTAATAAAAAGATTTTTTTTATCCAAAAACATTGAAGCATAACCTATTCCAATTCTGAGCATACTATTTTTAGCATGTGCGTTTGTTACGTTACACGTTTTATAGCCATACTTGATTTAAGCATTTTCAAAACACTTACTCGAAGACCCGCTCATCCTACCCCTTTTAAGCACGCGATAGACTGTTTTCAGCACTAGTGCAGAAAAGAGGGTATGTTCTCCCCGCCACAATGTTGTTACATTTATCGTATCAGGCTAGGCGCGAGTCGCCGGTCAATCCTCGTTTATTCATTTCTTCATAAGTGTATTAAAAAAAATCGTTTAATACACGTACGTGCAGTCCCTGCAGTCTTCGGCTCCATGACAAACTTCCTAAACTTGTGTCAAAATGTACTATTTTATGTAACATTCGTACTAGTGGAAAAAATAAAGATTTCTCTTCTTCGTATCTCTAGGGCTATAAATAGTATAATGATATTTTATTTCCCAAAACCGCCTACTAAATATTAAAATTTTCACTAACCATATACAATACATCATTGCTATGCCAGCAATATAAAAATAGTTGCGCTATGAGTGCCATGAGATATTCAGCGATCCATATACGCTGCATACTGCCCGTGCCTTCCTGAAATACGAATAAAAATAAGAAATATTTTATTATAGAGTAGAGTCTGTCTAATAAGTTAAACTACTTGGGTAATTATTAGGATTTGATGAAATCTGATGTAGTCAACACGGGTTCAATAATCAAGGTTGATTAAGAGATAGAGATCATTGTTTACTAACAGAAGAACCTTATAAAAAGTACCGAATATTTGTATTTTTTAAATGTTTAAATATTTTACAAAATTCTCAAGTCGGTTGACTTATTAGTCAGAGTATACATACATTTTATAAGTACAGTACATTTTGTTTTTCGTGTTTTTTGTTTCAGTTTAATGTATGCACGAGCACACCTACTTGAAAACTAACGCAATAGAGGCAATGACTTTTTTTATTAAAAACTGGGCAAAAGCGAGTTGGACTAGCGCTCTGAGGGTTCGGTACAGACTTACCTAAGTAAATAGTTCAATGCCCGAGTGGAGTCAGGAACATGTTTTCTACATCGTAAAACAGTATTTTTTTTGTGTAGTAACAATAAATTTAATGTTTTCTGAATTATTCTTAAACCTGTGCTATAAGACCTTGCTTTATGCCAAATTTCGGAATTCTGGGTCAACGGAAAGTACTCTATGAATTTAATTACTATGAGTGTGTTGAAATACACCTTTTTTGCGACATAAACGACCGTATCTTTTTTAATCGGTAACATAGAAATTTGGTTTTTGCACAGCTTTAATTGACTGCCAACCTGAGCATATCATTTTATTTTTCAATGGTCTTGACAGACAGACAGACGGACGGACAACAAAGTGATCCTGTAAGGGTTCCGTTTTTTCTTTATGAGATACGGAACCCTAAAATGGGTGCTAATTAAACAGACTTCTTTATTAACATTATTCGCCTCGTCAGCCACAGTTAACGAGCGTCTGAGTGATACGATCTTAGCTACTAATTACCTTCTATTAAACCACTTTTTAATGGTTATTTTTAGCATTGTAACTTTACGACCCGTTTACGACCTTGCCGTTGTGAGCGGTAGCTAATCGCGGGGCGGCGAGCGGTAAGGGAAGCACGCCACGAGTCGCCGCTCATAGCGCCGCGCTTACCGATGCCGCCGCGTGCCCGCTTACTGATGCCACCGCGTGCCCGCTTACTGATGCCACCCTTTTATTTTTTTTAGGGTGGGAAAAAATCATGCATTGACATCCCCCGCCCTTGGGCGGAGCGGGAGATAATGTCAGACTCTTACTGATTAAAAGACCCACCCCGTTCCTTCTAGCCTTCATACCGGGGCTCGAGCGCCCTTTCGGATAACCCTGGCCCCAGTAGGCTTCGACCCGGTGGGTCCCTGCTGTTGCTGACAACTCCTTGAGGCGCGGACCGGACAGTTACCGGACGGCGGGACAGTGAGCTAACCGATGCTACCCCGCTCGACGCACCGCTAGCCGCTAACTAAATACCGATGTCATAAACAGGCATTTACTTGTCCTTGTCGGAGTGTCCTAAAATTCCGAGCCTGCTTCGCTTGCTTTTGGACTAAGAATATATTTAGTTGGCGTTGTAAAAAACACGAATTGGTTTATTAGACGATACCAAATTTTTCTAATGATTTTAGCTATAAAGAGTGAAATTTTGTAATGTAGCCATTATTGAAATATATGGCTTGATGTATAATTTCTCATTATAAATGCACACAAATAAAAACTTCATTTAAGTAAGTTTTTCTTAAATCTGAAAAAAAGTGTCTGAAAAATTAATGTCAGGAAAATGCGAAGTCTTTTGAAGTTCAGCCTTCAAATATCATAATATGGTAGTGATGATATCTGCTAATTTTTATACGCTTACAGCCTTACAACTTCGCACTTTCAGAATTTTTTTTGTACATTTTTTTTATATTTAAAAATCTGTGAAATACCCCACTGCACTTATGACCTTTACTTTTTATTTAAAAATCAATCACGACATAAATGGATATGTTCCTCAATAACAGTAGATATTTTAACAATCAAAATTTCCCATCACACAAAGCATTGCAACCAAAAATTCTATACAATACCATCGAATTGACAAGCCAGTAAATTTTCCAGGTATCACGAATTTAAAAAGTACAAAACACCGGGGAATTGACAAATTTTCAGAGAGTTTTCGCCATCACGTTGCGCCTTTCCAATTTACGGTAGGTACCTACCGTTCCACATATTGTTTGATATAGCACTCGGCGTTATTAAAAGTGTTTGCACAATTTTGAGGGGTTTCTGATAAACAGAAAATTCAGTTAGGTTGCTATTTTTTGGGTCTTTACCTCAAAAGGAAAAAACGGAAGCCTTATAGGATCACTTTGTTGTCCGTCCGTCCGCCGTCCGTCTGTCTATCTGTCAAGACCTTTTATCTCGGGAACACGTGAAGATATCGAGTTGAAATTAAAACCATATATAAATACTCAGGTCTGCAGTCTCAGGTTTAATATGTAATGTTAAAAAAGTTAAATTTTTAGGGGTCAAAACCGAATTGAATTGAAGTTTTTAACTTCAATTCAATTCGGTATATGAATATTAAATGGAATATAGATGCAAATTTTTAAATTAATTATGTTATTGTGTAGTAGAATAAATGGCTTTTTATTTTATTTTTATTTTATACTCAGGTCTGCGGACTCTAGAAACTGCAAGAAAACCAAACTTGTAAATAAACGAGAGAAAAAAAAGATACTTCGGTTTATGGGGCAAAAACGTACATTTGTCGAGGATAACAAAATTCATACGGTACTTCCCGTTAAACCATAATCCTGAAATTTGGCATGAAGCAAGGTTTTATAGCACAAATAATTATAGGAATAAATCTGAAAACTGTAAATTTATTGTTACGTCACAATTTTTTTTGCTTTTCGGTAAAATGTTTCGATACTTCATTCCAGAATTTAATTATTTATATAGGTAAGTTTGTACGGAACCCTCGGCGCGAGCTACCCATCGCTCACTGTCCGCAAGCCCGCACTTACGGTGGCCAGAAATCAGAATCCCGGTGGCGGCGGCGAGAACGCCGTTACCTGAATAAAATATACCTAATAATAAGCATTGTCACAGTCCGGAACCAGAAGTAAAAGATGATAAAGAATTGAGAGCTAGATTGAAAAGACGAACGAAACATAGTATGGATGGTGCGGTACAAGTATTACATGCAGCAATTCAATATGTTCCTAGTAGAAATGTCCCCTGTTTACCCAGTATAAATGCTATAAGAATGGTGGTACATCGAGCAAGGAACAAAGAAGTTCCAACATCTCCAAAAAAGTTTGTTGATCTAGTCAGTCATTCCTGATAAATAGAGTAATTTTTTTGCTGGCTCACTATATTACTGAAGAAGATTTTTACTATTTGGTACGTCAAAGAACTTGAGACTTCTCCAGCTTTCGCCATTCTGGATCCTCGATGGTACATTTCGTACCTGTCCCTGACTTATCAGATACTATGCATGGATTAATAGGAAAAGACGATACCGTGCAAAAAGTGGTACCTTTGGTGTTGGGGCTCCTGTCTAACAAAAATAAGAAAATTTACTGTTTATTCTTTGAGATTCTAAAGTCGCAAGGATCTCAATTTGGAACCCTTCTGCAACCAATTAAAGTTGTAATTACTGACTTTGAAGGAAGGCATCATTTTGTATAATTATATTGGCACCCAAATTGCTTGCATAGGCAGGCAACACCAATTTAAAACTTACCGTGGTTAACTGTACAGCACTGGCACATATCATAAGAGAGCAGATGATGACATATAAAAACATAACGGGAGACAATAAAGCATTCAATTGTGATGAATATCTGAAAATAAATATCAATAAGTTTTATATAGGACCTATATATCTCAAATAACATTAAAAAAAGTACTGTATAAGTTACATTTTTAAATATACTTTTTAACACAATCATTTAAGAATACATTAGAAACTTGTGGACCACCGGTATTGAGAATAGGATCCAAGTTACCTATAACCTGGGCACTTAAAAAAGCAATCTTCTAAAAATGCGTACCGTATTCAAGTGCGCTGCTTTCTAAATAAAGTACTTCAACCAATTGCCCAACGAGAGCCTCCTCAGATATTGGTCGAAAGTCTTTGCTAGTAAGCCATTAGCTGTCACGATATAAACGGGCACAATGACAGCTGTATCTACTTTCAACATATCCTACCCTACCCTAGTACTTATTTATACCTATATAAAACTTTAATTAGGTTTCAACTAGAATATGCAGTACCAGTGTGGAATCCCTATTACAGCAAATATATTTAGTCTATTGAGTCTATAGAAACTATACAACAATTTTTTTGAAGTCTGTGCATTATCGTTGTTATAAAAGTTGTTATCTCTTTTATAGTGAATTGCTTGAAAAATTTAATCTGCCCTCTTTAAACACAAGGCGTACTTTTCTTGAAACTACATTTCTGTATGACTTATGCAATAACTGGTTTGATTGTTTAAATATAAGTAACAAGTTGTGCTATGTAGTGCCCAGAACATGCCAGGGACGCGAGGTGCGCGCACGGCCTGTATTTGCCACCAGTATAAGTCGAACAAATGCTGGCTTGCGTGCCCCTCTTCATCGCCTTACGAGGAATTATAATAAAAATTTCAGTGATCTAGATCCGTTTTCTGAGCCTAAAAGGAAATTTAAAATAATGTTAGTCAACATGTTAAAAAATCAAAATAATTAATAATAAACCGGCTCTATTTTTGTGAACCACATTGTAATTTAAAGTAAAGTTCGCATTCATTTAAAAAAAAAAATAACAGCACTTGTCAAACTTGCCAAATGTCTCATGTTTATATGTGGAGAACGTTGTTGATATCATATGTGTAAAACAATTATTAAGCCTTTTTTATGTATTCCCTATATGTTATTGTTAATTTTCCCTAATAAATAAAATAAAATAAAACATATCGACAACCTTATGAGACATATCAAGATATTATATTTTTCTTTGCGTTCTCTGAGGTTCTTATTACTGCTAAATCAATTATCACTAAGATCAGGTTTATTGATAACAATCATGTCAATGTTGATAGGTTGATCCCGATACAACGTGATATTTCCATTCTAAAGAACTGGGTTGGTCACATATCTATACTAACGGTTCATTTGATGTTATAATTACTTAAATGTTTTTGAATGGATGAAGAGGGAGAGGAAATAAAAAAATAATATTGTGGGAGTGATATGAAAGAAAATATAGTAGGTAGGTGATAGCGTGACGGTTGATAGGATAAAATGGAAGAAAAAACATGAAAAAAATACTTACTTCATCATGTACAAATGATGTAAATGACATTCTTTAATCCTCTTCACAGCTTCATTGTAACTAACTGGCTCATTACCATCGCCAAACAGATTTTCGCAATTTATAAGTAGGATCTTAAGCTGTCCAGTAAAAAAAGTCATTAAAACCACAGCAGTAGAGTCAAAATTTGCCACAACTGTACCTCCGTAGACAGTGACAAAAATTTGGTAAAAAGTAGCAATCCAAAATCCAATGCCTCTAGTTCTGTCAATAGGAATCCACGAACTCATTATCTCTGGATACGGTGCGGTCCCGTTCCTAACACTCTCTCGATAGGTAGGAGAAGACCAATATATACAGAGAGGTGCCAGGATTACGGTAAAAACTGTAGCCGTTACTAAACACCAGTACAAGTATGTCACTCTTCTAGCATACTTTATATAATCCAGTATAATATTGGTTACTGTTTTGTCTTTTTTTAACAGTTGCGACTTTTCTGTGTCGGATACATAGTCAATGATTTCTTTCCAAGTATCTTGCCAGAACACTAAGTTGCAGGCTTTGCAGACGCAAACGGTGCTCAGCATGGTTAAGGACAAATTCCTCATGGCCATTTCTAAGTTCTCCCTGATAATCCAAAGTTCTATGTATTGGGATAACACGAAAAGAAATGCAGCGAAGTGGACAGAATTATATAAAAAGTTTTTGATGCGATCTTTTTGCCATAAGCCCCCATATCGAAGAGCTAAAACAGTTGGCCCCAATAGCGGATTATTTTGGTCTTCTAAACGTTTCAAGAATTTAAATACCATCTCGAAGTCTTCACAAACAAATGTTTTCAATATGTGAGAGAAATAAAATGTGAATTCTACGTGATATTTGTGTTCCTTAGTACTCTTTCAAGCGAATTCATTATTCATTTATGACAGCATTGCTAAGTTAATCCTCCGGCGCGACTTGGATTCAATTAATTTCGGACAAAATTGTTACTTATTAAAATTTCGTGGTAGTGAAGGAGCCAAAACTCAGTCGAGGTTGAAGGACTGACGTTTAGATTAAGTTGAGAGGTGAATTTCAGAAACTGTATATCAAATTGTATATCTGCCCTAAAATTCTGAGAGTTCGCTTCAATAACATAATTTAAACTCAAAATAAATGCCGTGTTTCAAGAATTTAGTCGATATACCTAGAATGTCTGGAAAATTTAGCTACCGGCAAACGATGATGAATATCTACCCAAATATTCATTCCAAGTAGAATCCAGAATAAATTTTAATAAGAAAGTTATTTTTTAAATATTCTTTCTAATTTTTTTTTCTCCTATTCGCTCTCACTCCTGGGCAAAGGTCTCTCTCTCTCTTCTCGAAAGATTAATTCTGATATTAAAAAAAAATCCTTAATATTCAATTCTTTCGATACACAAGAAGTGTTTTCAAACACTTTCAAGTTTCTAATTCCAGTGGCTCAGGCTGTGTGTTGTGTGCCAATGAATGTAAAATTATTTAGGTTGGCATTATTCTGAAAAGTATGTTCTCTGCACATAATAAGCCTTTAGAGGTATGCGGAACAGAGTCTACAAGTCCTGTAGACCTTCACTTATAAGGAAAGATCCTCCGAGTTCGCACCATGTCCGTGAACGAGTGCTGTCAGTTGAGACTGGTCATCTTTTAGCTGCCAGTTGCTATATTAATATCTATATATATATTTAGTTTTTACTTTATTTTCATTGTTCTCACTTGATAGCGACAAGAAACATGTAACAGAGATTTTTTTATTATTATTATGGATAGGCTCACGTTTGACCACTATCTCACTTGATGAAAAACGATGATGTGGCCGACGATGGAGCACGCTTGCCTCGATACAAGCTAGATATTATAACACGATTGAAAAGAGTTTCCATGGAATTTCTTGCGCATTCTTCTCCTTAAAGGTCTACGCTTTAGAATGTGCAGTTAGCATCACTTCTGGACATTTTAAAAGTGCCTGTAAATGATTTATTTGAAATGAAATGCTTTGAATCTTTGAATAGACGGATGTTTTGACTGATCTGAGTAACTGCCCGGTAAATGATTTCCAGTTGTTGTACATGTTCAAAACTCGTTGAGAACTTTAATTGCACGATTTAGGATTGTGTACTTTTTAGTTCCTGTGGGGTGTTATACAGACAGGACAGAATGGAACAAAAAAACGTGTTGCGTGTGACCCCAAATAATATGAAATAAGGGCAGGAAGAAGAAGAAGAAGGAAAGGGCACTATAGATGTCGCGAAAACCCCAATTAATCAAACATCCACCAATAAAACATCCCAGAAAAAAACATGAATATATGTTTCCTTTTTCTCTATTCGAATTCCACACTGACCTCGATCCTTCATTTTTCACGAGTTGATACGAGTAGGTCGACCTATGTTATTTGAAACAGTTTTTTATCTCGAATACTACAGAATGAATGAACTACTATGAATGCAGATTCCAGACGAGTTTTAATCAAGCCTTTTGTGAAAATCTCCAGTTTGTTTGTCATTAAGAGCTGCTACAATTCCGCTACCATTCAGTTAATTGAGTTTTAGCAAATCTACTCGTATTACTCTTTATTTTGTTAGGATCCGTATGTTTTGGTAACTATATATTCATTTATTCGAAATCAAATTTAAGTTATATATATTATTGGATACCTAAACGATACCCAAAATATTATAAAAGGGATATACTTACAAGATATTACAAAATAATCGCTCATCTTGAAATTAGGATATTCCGAGTCGGCTACTGAATCGATTTCAGTTATTTTTAATATTGGTTATTTATTTTTTATTTTTGTTTTTTTTTTTTTATCATAGATTTAATTATTATTTATATTTTATCATAAAATAATTTTTGATAATTTTAGGATAGAAAATTAAATTCTAAGATAAAATTTTTGATGTAACAAAGAAAATAACATGGTGAGAAAACGACCTATTCGAATATCCTGGATTATCAATATAAACTTGATTGTTATAAAAAGAATCGTCGTTTCTATGACCATCCTGATTTGACGCTGGTTCTTGATTATTGATGTACATACATTGGTACAAACCAATTTAGTGCCTATGTCCATTATTATCTCCCTCCTATTTGGGCTACCTAATTTCTTAAAATAAAACACCCAATTTCAGTGCTTACCCTCCTATTTGGGATACCTAATATCTTAAAATAAAACACCCAATTTTAGTGCTTAAATTATGATTGGAATTTAATTTTTTAATTACTGTGTCTACAGGTATTGTTATTCTAGTTTACATGTTGTGATACATATTCTGATAATGTCCATGTCTTATTAGTTACGATTCGTTTTTCAAATCTTTTGATACGAATGAACAAACAGTCACACAAGTCGATGAATTACATAAGTAGCATGGGCGGACAGATTTCAAACAAATTGGTGCTTTGTATACAAAACAAAACACAGTGTACCTATATTATGTATGATTTGTTACACTGTGACATCTGATTATTTTACTGTCTTAAATTGTACAGTTTTCGCGAATGTGGCAGGAAAATTGTTAGCTTGAAATGCCAAGTTTGATGGAAAAGCTGTCAGAAAAATATTTGCTTTAGTACCTCTATATTAAAGGAAGTATCTATTGTTATTGTACAAAAAATTGGTATTTTAAGCACCGATGGACACTTGACTCACTAATAAAATAAAGTTGAAAGTTAGTATGTATGAACGTAGTTGTGTGTTTGTTTAATATACCTACCCACGTTCAAACGGTTGGACTGATTAAGATGGAATATGGCACTCTGGTAGTTTGTTCCTGGATGCATACAATACTTTGTGTACTGGAATTAAGTTCTCTTAGGATAATTATCTAGTATCACGCGGGCAAAGCTGTTGGCTAGTAATTTCCTAATTGATGCTTTTCTTTTCCCTTAAAGTTTTTGGTCCAAGATATTTTATTTATTATTATTTATTTATTTATTATATTCTTTATTGTACACCGCATAACCATACCTATCCACAAACCCGAATGAAACAAAAAGATTTGTAGGTAATATTTTATGAATAATAAATTGAATTGTGGCTACAAGCTTCGCAAAAATAATAACTTAATTATGGCTACAAAGCATCATAAAAAATATTATAATTATGGTTACAAAGCTTTCCGACAATGTTAAATTTATAAGCAGGTATACAAGTTTACTTTCATATAACAGCGTACATAAATTTCGCGATCTCTGGAATACGATTTGTATACACAAACAGAAAGCGGCATGGTTCACCGCATTTGCAAAGAGGTAAATTCTATTTAGTATTTGTGAACATAAATCAAAATATTTTAAGAGCGCCTAGCGCCCAACTCGAGCTACTCTGCATATTTTAAAAACACATTTATTCTTAATATTATGTAAGTTTCTGTTAATATCGAAACATAAATGTGTATAAAACTAATAAAAAAAAGACCTCTGGAAACATTTTACATGAAATTAGGCTCTATAAAATAAATTAAAAACAAAATGTATAGAAACAGATATCTTGCTCATTAAATCCAAATTCTTAAAGACGATTTAATTTTTTAAAGTTACAAAAAAAATATACTTATATGTATAAAATACTTGTTATATTTTATGAAACAAGTTTTGTGAAATATTCGAGTAGTGAATAACGCAGTTACTGAATGCTAACAGAGTGTTCAGGCGTTCTCTTTTTTTTGCCTAGCCTTTTTATCAAAAATTACGTTGAATTGCATTGGATGAAACAACAAACAAAAACATTATAAACATTATAAATTGACAATAATAACGCTGGGTGAAAATTTTATGAATTAATCCTCTTGCATCTGTGAAAATAGCGTAAAAAAGCTGTAGGATCCTTTCATGATCTGAAATAAAGAGAATACTAAAGTGATTTTTCATTTCAATAAAGCAGCTTATGGATTGGCTACAATTATTGCTAGACCGGGTCAAGGAACTTTAACGGAGAGTAGAAATGAAAAAAAATCTTTTGTTTAAAATCCATTGTGTCTTTCTGTTACCCTTTGCGTTCCATGACCACAGTGCCCTTTTCACAAATTACTGTGGCCCCAATGGGCATCAGCCCTGCTGCCTGTAGCTGTCCTTAGGCCCATGTCTACGGTGGCCGGGTATCGCTTTGCGACTCCCGATGCCCAAGGCGTCTTTTGAGGCGGCGGTTTAGGCGTTAGGATGTTCGTTTCCTCACAATTGCGGTTTTATTTACTAGCATTACTGCTTCGCAGAAGAAAGCGATTAAAGGCCCATTACCAGTAATTATTATCAAAGAAAAAAAAAACATGAATATTAGGCACACATAAATTAAATAGTAACACTGTATGCCTCATTTTGCGCTAAATAGATCCAGTTGAATCAATACTTACTTCCATGAAAGTAGGAACAGAAAGCGTAGTGTAAGGTCCAGCATCCAAAATAAGCGGATGATTTAGTTTTCCAGCCAATAGGAGTAGTTGTTTGCGCATACGCACATCACTCTGCCACCAGTCACTGTTGTATATTCCTCTATCTACTTGCCTACTCTATAAATGCGAATATAATTCATGAATTATTATTAGAAAAAAATTATATTTTGGGACCTTCGTAGGCCGACTACGAAGATGGCGGGTTGGATTTTGAGAAAAATGTAAATAGGAAGCACGGACTTGTAAAAGGTGGGATGACCGGCCAGTTTGCTATTTTAATAATATACAAGGGAAAGTTTGAATGTATGGATGTATGTATGTAATTTTCGTTACTATTTGCTGAGTTATGTGTAGGTCAATGATCTTAATTATGTGTTTTTGTAAATGCGTAATAATAGTGTGTACTGAATATCTTTAGATTTAAGAAAAAAATAACAGTATTGAACGAAAATACAAGCCATGTGCGATTTTTTTTGCTCTCAAGTGTATTAAAGCTGTATTACACAGGTTTGTATAGTTCTTCATAATAAGGCAAAAACAAGTAAAAAAATACCTGAAGTGCTACTTCGTTGCTATGCCAGCAGTACAAGAAGAGTTGTGAAACTAATCCAGAAGTATACTGAAAGACCCACAGTTTTTGCGAAGCAGTGGCTTCTTTCTGAAAAAGCAGGTATTTAACAAAACACATTTTATTTCTTTTTTTACAAGATTTAATAAAATAGAAACTTATTAACAGAATACAACTACAATTTGCTTTAAAGCCTTTAGACATGTAATATTCTCTACATCAACTTGTCTACTGTTCCGAAATGTCCGTAGTATCAGAATGGTCAAATTAAAATGTCTATATTACTAAATAGTCTAACGTTTTGATACAGTAGATCGAAATGTGTAATTAATTGTCTTTGTATATATTATTCCGTACGTTTGTGTGTCACCGAACTCCTCCTAAACAAATTGGCGCTGCAATCGAGAACTGATTTTTTTTTGACAGCGTGCTAATTTTTGGCTAGGACAATGCCCGCCGGGACCGCAAAAATACATAGTCACCGGGCCATCCACGCAACTGAGAGGTTGTTTTGTACTTGCACCCAGCTGTTTGCTGGCATTTAATTAATTAATTAACCGTTATGACCTGCTCTGGTCCATGTTGTACTTATTGTCGGTGGTGTCCAACTTGTAACCTTTTTAAATATTTTTGGGAAAAAATAAAACAGTGTAAAAACTAGTGGAATTCATTCAATTACTGATTCTAAACAATCTATATTCAGGTTTTGCATAAACGAAAAATAATGTTTATAGTTTCAAATAAATTTAGATAAAATTTTAATAATTTTTAACAAGTGATCTTTTATATTTAAAAAACAGTAGGTAGTAAGGGAAAACAAAATCAGTGAATAAAGTCACACCATCAAAAGTCCCTAGAAAAAATATTCTTTGACAACATTATTGAATTTACCAACCCTTTCAGCTATAAACCAAAAAGCGTTTGCTTTATAGAAACGAGCCTCGACGTTTGAAAAGGATATTGAATTAACAGTATTCATTTTGATAAACCAATAACGTAATTTCTCTACAGTGTTATATTCAAATTTGCAAAATAAAAAAATGATCAAATTCAAAGACGGTTCAAGGAATCAAGGCCGTCACCTTGTTCGCTAATTAACTTGGGAAGATAATACTTAACTACACAGGAGTTTAAATACATATATTAAATCAGCTAGGATAGAAAATCAGACGAACACAATAGGCTAGCTATAATAATAATAATGATTTGTTAAGGCAAGATAATTATTATGCTATCGTGCATAATACACAATTGGAGTTTGTTGAAAAGCAATGGAGCGCGGTATTCTGGGTGACAAAAGAGCCGACAGAATAACAGAATAAAAAACAATTGATACATACTGAGGTAAACTGCACAACGCTGCCACAAATAGTCATGGAACACATCAGCACATAAAGAAACATGGTTGGCGAGAGCAGGGAGTTGAATAATGAGCAGTGCCTGTAAATAATATTGTAATATTAGTAACTGGCAACCCCGCCCTATGTTATGTACAAATTGACAAAACATCGAGATTTCCTGAATCGTTGTCATACTATAAAGTTTTCGGAAGGCTTAGAGGTAGGATATGGACTGAGACATAGCTTATTCACCTTCAAAGGCTGTGAAGAAGCGAATGGTTTACCAAACACTTTTCAATATTTTTAAAGTTAATGTCAACTACAGTATGCCAGAGCTGAATTGTTCAAAAGAATTACCGCGACCATGGAACGCAAAAGACAACTTGAAATAAATTTAATCATTAAATATGTACACTGGTGAATATAGTTTAAAAACGTCTGACATTCTCTCTCGCTCCACCCAGAATCGATTTCCGTCCCCCAAAAAATACAAACTATAGGGAGTAATACTTCAAAGTAAAAAATGCAGAAATATTACTGAGTGCCTAACAGGACGAGTCTAAATAAAAATGCCAAGTAGTCCGACTCAAACCGCGTCTAATTAACCACTAAAGTAAAATACTTTACATAAAAGCATGTAATAGTTTCACTGCCTATAAAGAATGTAGGTCGCGTTCAAAGTGCAGTAGGTACACACGAACCTACATTCGGCTAATTTAACTGTAATCAAATTATTTTACCATGTACGTACACCGTATACAAATATTAATGATGAACGCATTATAATAGAAAACTTCACGTGTTTGGTGTAACGAGCTAAGTTTATTTATTCCCACGTCCATGTTGCCTTTTAGCGTTTTGATTCTGCCTAGTACCACAACGACAAAGAAAAAAGTATTTAATTGCGCCAGGAATGACGCATTAATAAAAACGAAAAATAAAATAAAACAAGAGAAGCATAATTAAAACTCATTATTTCTGCTGTAAAATTCCTGTTGCCTTTTGGCGTTTCGATTCTACCAACAGAGCCACAAGGACGAAGATTAAAAAAGTTTTTAATTGCGCCAGGAATAACGTATCAATAAAAACGAAAAATAAAATAAACCATTAGAAGCATCATTAAAACTCATCATTTCTGCTCTAAAATTACAGCAAGCGGGCTGTAATTTTAAATTAATGTTGCCACTATCAAATTAATAACTTTAAAAATAATCTTCACTTGGGTCGAGGTATGTTCTGTGTACGTTTAAGCCGTTCGTGGGTTATATAAGTCAGGTTAATAAAAAAAAACGTATGGGTTTAAGATTAAGGATAAGTACCAACCGACCCGAACATAATAGCCAACAATACTTGGGTGAAAGCTCTAAAGGATTTTTCTTTCTAAAAATCCAGCAGATTGGTCGGTTGAACCAGCTGATCTGTCTCTGTCATGATGAGAGTAGCAGTTTTGAAAACTGCAGCCAACTTTCAATGACTTTTGTCCATACTGACTCAATAGCTCTAAACACTGTTAATGTTGAAGACAGCCGATGTGCTAATTCACTAGCATTCACCACTCTTACTCCGAAAGGTAGCTCAGTCCCAGTATGAAGGCACTAAAGAACGGGGTGGGTTTTTTAGTCAGTAAGAGTCTGACACTACCTCCCGCTTCGCCTAAGGGCGAGGGACGTCATTTGGATGATTTTACCCACCAAAAAAAGCCTCTGAAAATTAATCGAAGAAAGGCCGATTTTCGACCCATAACGTTTGCAGGAGTAATTTAATGTATCAATCGAATTGGTCCGTAACCCAAATGGCCGAATATAGTCCCTATTAAAATAGACGGGAAAATTAAGAGTCTAAAATGTGAGCAACAATGTCTTTACATTTATAACTCACTGAATTAGGTCACCACCACCAAAGACACCCTGTCTTTGTGGCGGTGACCTAATTCTGTCTTATATCTTTTACATATCTTTATAATTTGTAGGATATTCTTGCGGTATATATTGGGGTGAAATAATTTTAATGCATTGATTATTGCCTATTTACTATAACGTTGGTAAAGAGATTATTACAAGTAATTATTATTATTCTTCAGGACATTATCTTTCCTTGACTGAAACCAGATTACCTTGTTTGAGATGAACTTAATGAAGATTTCATTACATTTTGTTGAACTTAAGTCACAAATTAGCTTTAACGATATCTCATCAACGGCTAAAGTGCTAGATGTAATCGTAAAAACTTTGACGTACTTACTTGATGAGGGCGTTGTGATGTCTATGACACTCCTTGATCCTATCTAAAACGGTTTCAGTCGAAGTTACTTCGTCAAATAGGCTGTCACATTTCTCTTTTAGAATTATCATCTGTCCTTTAAGATAAGACATGATAGCTACAGCGTTCATATCGTAAACGGCTAATACTCCAGAGCCTTGACTGCCCATAATTACATGAACGATAATGCCTCCCAAATATCCAGGCATTTTTGTGTTGTCAAAAGGAAACCAAGAACATAGTATTTGTGGCAATGGTTCAACACCGTTTCTTATATCCTCCTGGTAAGAATGCGATGATATGTATTTTAAAAAAGGCGTTAATATTAAAAGAAAATTTGTTATGAATACCATAACCCAAAACATATATGTTATTATCCTTGTATACTTCGTGTAGGCTTCCATGTGTTTTTTAATAATGGGATCTATTTTCTTGATTTGTCTCATTTCTTCCTCGGAAATATATTGGACAAGCTTCCTCCATTCCCCTTGCCACATAACGTAGGAATAACATTTTGCGAAGCAAATAACGCTGAGGACCGTCAGTGACATGTTGTTGAGAACTTTGTTAATATCATGTCTAACAAAATAAAGGTCAACAAATTGGCTTATAACAAAAAGTAACGTAGAGAAATGTATCATATTGTAAACAGTGGTCCTAAACGTGCCCCCAGTTTGCCAAAGGCCAAATAAATACAATCCTTTCAAAGTTGGACCCAACAAAGGATTTTTTGGGTCCTCTAGCTGTTCAGTGTATTTAATTACTTTTTTCAAAAGCATTATTACTTCTGCTTTATGAACATTTAAAAGGTTAAACAGAACTGCTCTTGATAGTTCCAATAGAAGTAGCCAATTATTGAATCGGTCAAGTTCAATTTCATTTTTATTTTCTTTGTAAATAGCAAGTTAAATTGCCCTTATTCAGGGTTCCGTTATAATATTATTAATAGATTTATATTAGGCCAGAGATCGCCCTAGAGAGATTTGGGAAGATAATCATTATATTAGTATATAAATTAATAGTATTATAGTGCTTTATAGCTTATTTTGCACGAACAACGGCTATCCTGTTAATGCCTGGTTCATAATTTACCTAACCTTGCAAGAAATAAAAACCTTAAAATACAGTTGCATTTATTTACATTTACTTTAAATGAGAATATGTTAGCTACAGTAATGGTAAGTCCATTAAAATTTAGACTCTCTTTGCTTTTACTACCACTCAGTGTTTTGGCAAAACGTCAACAAAGAATTTCAACTAAAAATATTTTATGTTTCTACTCGCCATAAATTAATAATGAAAATGGCAAAAAAGTGAGTACGAAGTTCCATTAGAGCTAACCATAGCATCCATTAGAATACTTGCTTTTTTCTATAATTTGGTTTGTTATTTTCATTGTGGCGATAAATTTTAAAATATAAATGTGCTAGACGTTATTCCAGCTATTCCACCATAAAATAATTAGAGGTAAAACTTCAAACGATAAGTCTACCCTATCGTTTAACTAAAAGCTTATGGTGCGTGTGTGCGTGCCAACTGGCTGCTCGTCACATACAGGGAGAAACCGGTTTATAAGTAAATAGTTCATAGGTAAGGTAATGTAAGCTGTGCATACCTGTAATAGTTGTGCATACCTGTAATAGTTATGCATACCAGTGCCTTGATTTTAATATTATTTTTTATAAAAATCCTGTATGTAATGCTGTTGGTGTGCCAATAAATAAATAAATGAATAAATAAATACACGTTGCGCATTTCTGCTCTTGCGCCATCTAGAGCGGGAGGATTTATTTGACAATTCTCACATCAAAAAAAAAAAAAAACATATAAACAGAAAATGTTTATTAGTGACGTTAGAAAGTGACAAAAATGGTCACACCTCTGTCGGCACACTGGATGAACCATTGATTGGCGCGTTTGTACTCGTACTTATCGAATAAATAATAAAAAATACAGTCTGTTTCCTATAGTAGGTCTACGCTTGCGGAGTCGAGCCCGAGCCGTGTACGAGCCGTGTACGAGTTGAGCTCAAATTCGCATAGTGTGGATCGTGCTTTCGTGCTCCACACCTCTAAAGTTGATCCACATTACACGAATTTGACTTCAGCTCGTACTCGGTTCGTGCTCGACACCTCCCACACTACACGAATTTGAGCTTGGCTCGTGCTCCGCCCGTGCTCGGCTCCTCTAGCGTAGACCCACTTATATATTGAAATAGGAGACACGTCTGTGTTAAGTTTGAGAAAGCCACCTGCATTTACTTGCCGTCAATTGAGGTTTTAAAACCAACTTTATTACTTCACGTGACGCCATAAAACAGAGCTTGCATTTCTTAGTAGCTTTAAAATCATTTCAAGGCAAAAAATAGATTTACACCCACGGAGCCGTCTAGTAAGTCATCAAGCCAGGATCGAAGAGCTGTCAGCAAAAGGGACGGAACCCACTAGGTCGGATGTCTGCTAGGGCATCTGAAGAAACACAGGCGGGTTTTAATCAATGAAAGTCTAACACTCCCTCTTGCGGAAGAGGTTACATATTATGATTTGTTCCTACCTCAAAAAGAAAAAAATCTACGGAACCATATCATATCGACAAACCTCAAACCAATTTACTCGATCAATCCTTAATTCCGCAGTAGAACCGTTTAATAAGCTAATTTTCACTTAAAGGTTTCATTATTCAATTATAGAACATGGTTTTCCAGTTTGTAGATAAAAGGTAAGCAATTGAAAAAGATTTTATTCCAATAAGCTTTAATGCATTTCCATTTCGTTTAAAGCCACTTTTTATTCTCTAGTACTTTTATAATATCTTCTTTTCTCTTTTTTTAAAACATTGCTCCACCAATAACATTTGCTTGCAATAATATAAGGGAAGCTCGAAATATGGCAAGGAAGACAATTCATGAAAACTTAATAGATCTAGACTTGGCCAAAACATTTCTATATTTCTTTGCTAGAGAGATCAAATGTAAGTTGAACTCTGACTGGACATCCATATGATGTGACAATCGGCAAGGCAGGAGAGAGACAAGAGGGTAGTAACGCCATTATCTTTGATTAAAGAATCAATAGTGACCCAATAGTGGAAGCGTGAATTAGTGGTAACAGTTTAATAAGTGGTTGTAAAGCATGTAGAATTCTTCAGTAAATATATCGGTTCAAAACAGTCAGTATTTCACCCAAAGTGGAACTCTATTGAATCGGTTCTTCATGAATTATATGTGCTTACATTACAGTCAGGGATTAAAAATGCAGTACAGTCTGTCTAAAAAGTCAAAAGACTTGGGAATTTATTACAATATTTAATCATTTAAAAAACGCTTATATTCGGTACTTTCTAGGTTCTTCCATTAGTAAACAATGAGCAAAACCTCTTAATCAACCTTAATTATTGAACCAGTGTTGACTACGTCAGGTTTCATTTTATTTAATATAATTACCTAAGTCGTTTGACTTTATAGACAGAATCTAGCACTCTTAAATGTTAAAGTGTCTAAAACTGTGTGGAAAAGTTCAATGGATTAAATCAGTCTTGAACTTAAACTCTTTAACAAATTAATTTTAGATACCTATTTATTTCTGATTCACGGAGCAAACTTGAACAGAAATCGCTCTAGAAAGAAGTCTATGGCCTCAATCTTCTCCTTCAAAACCACTCTAGGTTCGAAAGAAGAAAAGGATTAAACCTTATGTCTCTTTTACAAAGACATTTTCGGCTTTTCTGAAACATGGGGCAAACTTGGCCAGAAGATCGCTATAGACACGTTACAAATGCAAAATTTTTCAACTAGCAAAATACTTTTCTTACAGTTTGGCCTGAATATTTACTCACAGTTTAGTCTATTAAAATTCTCGTTGCGATAAACACTTTAATTGGTAATTTCGTAAACTTGACGGGGGTTTAACAAAATTGTTTGTTAAAACTTCGCTAAGAGCCATAATGGATATTAGGCCTCCATCACTCCCTAGACGTGGTTAATGGCATTAAGATAACTTTGTTTTGAATTTCCTTTCGTACAGTAACTTACTGTTGATAAAGAAAAATATGTTTGCTGCGGACGTCGCGTCGGATTAAAATTTTAGTGTCTTTAAGACTAAAGTGACTATTTATAAACTAGTGCGTTTCATCATCAACGATTGCGTCACTGCTTACTTTAGGTGGGATTGCAGTCAATCACTAGTATATTATATTTAAAAAAAAACCATTTGAAAAATTAAACCTCTAATAGGGTCGCGCTCCTGGAGAAGTGTGTAGTGCATGCGATGAACGCAATCCATCAACGACAACGTCATGCTCTTATACTATACAACCTAACGCCACCGTGAATACTGCAGTTGCATCAAGCTTTAGCGACGGGTACTAACTCTCTGCCCACAAGACTACTACTAGAGAACGTCGGCCACCAAGCACTTGAGGAAATCGAGGTCCATCGGCTTCTGATAAAGTTGCAGCTCCCGGCGAAGTGTGATAGACGACATATGGTATTTTTTCTCAGCGGTTTCTTTTACGATAGAAATGAAGAATAAGAAAAGGTTTTTCAAAATTCACCACCTAAGTTAATATGAGGAAACCTACTTTCACACGTGTGAAATTGCTAGCAGCAGCATCTAAAGTAAATGAAGTGATTAAATCCCTATCAATAGAATATCAGTCTAAATATATTTCAAATCCACAAATGACGTCATAAACTGAAACGGTAGTGTCGGGCTGCGGATGACAGCGACAGCCAGCGGGAGATCGTTCCATACTTTACCATTACGCTAATTGCATGCGACGGGATGAATATGTAAAATATATATACATAAGTTTTGGAAAATTTTGTGGCTAAATAATAGATGTATAGTAAGAAATCATAACTGTCTTATAGACCACAAACAAGTACAATGGGAATGAAACCTGTCAAAATCAATAGAATATTAAGAAAAATATCAATTTTCTGTTTTCTGACAAAACAATACGTTAAGTTTTGTTGATACTTTGCGTAATTATATATAAAAAAGCACCTTCTTAACTGAGAGTGAGTTGTATCAACTAACTTAAAAAGCGCCTCACCCGTGGTACTATTCCCATACAATCGCTCTTACGTGATCACGATCAAACGTACTTATGAAAGTGGTTCCATTCTCGAATTCAGTTATGAAATTTTTTCCAAATCACGATTTTTTTTAACGAAACTACACAGTTTTAGATTTATTCCTATTTGTGTTAAAAGACCTTGCCTTGCTAAATTTCAGGATTCTAGGTTAACGGAAAGTACCCTATGCATTTTGGTTCCCTTGAGAATGTCTTTCGACATTCGTTTTTTTGTTAACTTAAAAATCAGATTTTTTCACAGCTTCAAGGAGTTTAGACCTGAGTAATATAGTTTTAATTTCAACTCGATTCCTCCACCCATTCCCGAGATAAAGGGTGACGGGCTTAACAGGAAAGTGTCCGTTTTTACAAAGGGCTCCGTTTTTTCGTTTTGACCTAAAAAAAACGCTCATTTTATAATAATATCATTCATTTCTTTATGTAATGTTCTTACAACAGATATTTTGTTACAAGATCAAACGAAACGAAATGCCGTCAAAATTCACATTTTACGATGGCTATAATTTCATATTACAAGTTATATTGGACGCCTTCAATTGAATACCAGTCACTTACACGTGTAGGTAAAAGGAAAATTTCAGTGAACTTATACAAATTCATCATAAAAATATCTTCAACTTTGGCATGTTACCGATATAAATAACTAGCTTTCGCCCGCAGCTTTGCTCGCGTATGACATACCTATAAATCTTGAAATCCTTATACTTGTTTTGGGCTTTTAAAGCAATTTGTATATACCTACGTATTTTTTAACTTGGTACCAGTTTCTTGATGAAAATATAATCGCACAAAAATAACGAAAAACAGCACGTACCGAGTGCATGTACATGCGCTTGATAACATGCCTCATCATTTCAGCCAAAAGACGGGCATTGTCATCCTCAAGTGTCGCTACAACGAACGATGCTCTGCGTCTCGCATCCATCGCATTCCCGCGATTCTCGCTAGGTGCTGCGTTCTTCTGCGCGGTCGCCATTCCAGAGCCTTTCGGCTCATTTGTTCTACGAGCAGCTACCATCTATTCTACGAGCAGCAGCTACCATCTATTCTACGAGCAGCAGCTACCATCTATTCTACGAGCAGCAGCTACCATCTATTCTACGAGCAGCAGCTACCATCTATTCTACGAGCAGCAGCTACCATCTATTCTACGAGCAGCAGCTACCATCTATTCTACGAGCAGCAGCTACCATCTATTCTACGAGCAGCAGCTACCATCTATTCTACGAGCAGCAGCTACCATCTATTCTACGAGCAGCAGCTACCATCTATTCTACGAGCAGCTAACATCTATTCTTCGAGCAATGTGCACTGTCCACTCCCACTTCAGTTTGGCGATTCTTCGGGTTATGTCGGCGACCTTGGTTCTCCTGCTGCAGATATCCTTATTTCTGATGTCATCACGCAAGAAAACTTCGAACATAGCCCATTTTATTGCCCTTTGGATGTTTTTGCCTGCCGAATGCAAAACGAGGAGTTGGGTACTCGATGTCGGTGTGCATAGGGTTTGAGTATATTGTCATAATAAAATAGTTACAATTTGTTGCGAGTTGCCTGTTAGTTGCTGAATGTTGAAGTTGCTACATTTGCAGGGCAACTTAATTAAGAAGCTTTTGAGTAAAGAGAATTTACTCTTAGATAGTTGTTTCGTAGAGTTTTAACTTACACACAAACGTAGCCATATGAAGGTAAAATTCTCAGTATGTAGTATTATTATAAATCTAATTGTAACTGGAGAATATGACGACATTAATTCAGCAAAACAATAATTTTAACACTTGTAAGCTCGTTGCTTTGATTTATGAGTAACATTAAATTAAAGCTATAAAGGTGTCTTTGGTACAAGATTGGGGTTTAAAAAAGAAGTGTCTTACGGTTACGGATTCTTATAACACCCTTACAAAATACTCATGTAGAACACTCACAAAAATCAAACAATGCAATAAACTTTTATGTTTATTATATGCCAACTCTTTTATTTGCCATCTAGGTTGTTTACACCTGCCACCAGGAGTAAATAACAAATTTATATTTATAGCAAACGTTTAGGTACTACGGAGAAAAGCGTCCCGTCTTAAATAAAAAATTGGACTGGTTTGATCCAAGACCTTCTAGGTCTTGGTTTGTTACATTACTAACGCTAGTATTAGGATTAAAATGTGTTATGATTACAAAACTTATTTATTAGAAGATCAGAATGATAATAATTATTATGGAAAGTTCATGGTCCCTAATAACCACAAATAAAAAATAGATATTGCATTCTTTCATTCGTCCAGAAAGTATTTGAAACAACGTTCCGTTTCTCTAAATATTGATATTTTATTAACACTACACGCGTAATTTACATGGGCTTATGTTTAACTTACCACCAGATATAGTAACATATAAAAGACAAAAATAGTAAATGATCACCAAAATTAAACCTACATTTTAATGTAAAATAATTATAACCAGTTTTAACATCTCGCTATCCTATTTAAGCAAAATGAATCCAAATAAAGCATCGGCAGAACCCCATGGTTACGGAGATATCAGTAGTTAAAATTTTGAGGTTAGGTTAACTACCTGCCAAGCAGCAGCTCGACGGAGCCCCGCTTCTTCTAACCTAAATCTATCCGACCCGGGGTGCCCTAAAATTCCACTAAGATAGATTGTTGATTAGACAAAGTATCATCTTGCTCTACGGGGCTAAAAAGAGCGCATTAATTTGCTCGCTAAGATTTGGTTATCATTTACTACATTTGGTGTTCGAATACAATTTAAAGTACAGTCGTAACTAAAATACTATTGTAACTTTAGGATTTCATTTTTTTGATGTCAAGTAATATATTTTTGACAAAAGAACTAAGGGTACCAAAGCGTTTTATGGTGGTCATTATATTTAATCCCATTTACATGATGGCGCTTTTGTGTTTAGTTTCAAAAGATATCAGAGATGGCGCTAGTTGTTTAGAAAGGCGAGAGTGTTTTACAGTGACATTAGTCACTTGATTGGACACAACACTGACGAAACACCGAGTGCTTGTTGGATGTATCATGTAGGTCGATGTCAGAGGCGCAGTATTAACTGAGCACCGGTTGAAGACACATGTGTCTGTTCAGTGGAGTGTCTTAAGAGCATGCAACTCAACACGAGTTGCATGCTCGACTTTCCACCCAACCGCGATTATGACGTTATTACACAATATTCCATAGATACAAGCTTCTATATACTTGAAGTATCTATACATCTATCTATACTTTTAGTAATAATCTTGGCTTTTATTGAAAGCAAATCCTAAATTTTTGAAGAACTAATTTGATAAGGACGTCTGAAAATTTGCTACTTTTACACAAATTTTACGAGATCTTTTTGCTTTACAAACCTAGAAAATTTTAATTCTAAATATCAAATTAAAATTAATTTTTAACTAATTTTTTTTCTGTTTAAAATTAAATTTAAAATCCGTGTCTATTGCCAAAGTCACTTACACTTTATAATTTGTAAACTCGTTTTCAATGTCAGCGATCTTGTTGTGCAGGAAAATAATACAATTTGTGGTTTTATATAAAACAAACTACGAACGACTCGGCTCGGGCTAACTATTGAGAAGACGACTAAAATATCATTTGTAAAATGGGTAAATAAAGGTTTGTTGTTGTAAGAACCAATTAAACAACAACCAACAATGGACTTTGTCTTGGGCACAACACATTCACGACGATAAGTCCCCGAGCGACTGGAGAGGTATCACAGTTGAGAGTTCAAACCCAGCCACACAGAGCAATTACTCTAAAAAAATTAAAAGATGAGATTTTTTACTATGGCGACATCTCTCAAAAGTGCGGGGTTTAACGAGAAAACCATGTTATAATATCATTATTTTTTGGTAAAAAGTAACAGTTCGTGCTTAAAAATCTTGACGTTTGACCCTGGCGGCACGTCAAAGAAGTTTGTTTTCTATACGAAATAAAATAGAAAGCGGACGCTGTGTTTTATGTCTGCGATATATATATGACGGCAAAGGCGACATATCCTGCTAAATACTTTACCTCAAAGTAGACAAGATTTGGCTGAAAACATATTTCAAAATGGACTTTTAAAGGCACTATTTGTGTGTCTGTAATAATATACTCTAAACATATTATTACACACTCACATCACACACATATGCAAATATATACATACACATATACATGATATTTTTTCACATGACTATATGCAAATGATGAAAGAAAAACAGGGAAAAAGATTGTACAATAAATCAGGTTTGGAATCCCATGGTCCGCCATTTTCCGTAATTGACAGCTTACTTGAAATTAAATAGAACTTGTTACGTGAAAAAAGGTTTGAAACGTGAATTTGTAATGAAATATTTTATTCTATACAACATCGAGTAGGGCCGCTAAGTAAACGTATATGTAGCGGGAAATTCCGTTTCTGTTTTCTAACAAAATATGTGCTCTTTTAGCGGATATACGTTTTCTTTCATTTCAATTTCAAAAATATTGTAGCTGTTTACCATAAATGTTGGCAAAGAAGCAACAATTTAGCTGACAGAAGAGTGCACAATCAAGTCAGGGATTTGAATGTAACAGGTGTTATTCTTTGAGTATTATTTATTTGTAAAAATTTGTACGAGTAATATAATTTGGTTATCAATATGTTCTTCATCATGCATCATTTAAAAAATATTAAATTATAATTTTTATCTTTTTTTTGTGAAACAGCTATGCTAGCTGAGGGCTTGGTTTGAAAATTTAAATTATGAATTAACAGTCAGCATAGCCGTCAAAAGTGACTGTATATCCCCATGTTTTTCCTCTTATTTTAGTCAGTTTTTCTGTATTTGCTTCTATTTTGCTCATAGTCAGTTTCGGATCAGTTCCTGTATAATTTTGTCGTGCTACTTCTAAATTGTCCTTGAAGAAGTCAGTGAAGTTGTCATGAAGTCCGAACCTGATGGAACTGACCTCTGAGGGCCTTCTCTCTGCCTCTGCCGGCCTTTAAACTGGAGGGCTATTGCTGCCTGCTGCTCCGTCTCTCATACTGCTAAGGGCTGCACCTCTTGTCACCTTCTGCAGCGCAACCGCCGACGGGGAGGGCTGCTCCTACACTCACCTCCTGCTGCGCAAACTTCGACGGGGAGGTGCTGCGCCTACACTCACCTGCTGCTGCGCAAACTTCGACGGGGAGGTGCTGCGCCTACACTCACCTGCTGTTGCCCTCCGCCGTCCCTCATACGGTGAGGAGCTCCTCCTAAGCTGACTTTTTTATCTTTTTATTTTTTAAATTTCTATTGTGTTATATGTTTTATATGCTTTATATTTTGTAATATACCTACCTCACAAGGATTCATACTCTTTCAACTTACTATTATACTCAACTCTCTTACTCATAGACACTTACATTCTTACTAAGTAACGTCTACTCTTTTTTACGTTACAATATCTTGGAAGAAACCTATTAAATTAAAAGCAAATTTTTGCAAATTCTGAAAAGACTTTTTTAGACTAAATAAGTACATTCTTAGAAGTTTTGCACATTAGAGATTCTGTAAGTATAACGAGAATTTTTCTCATAAATATTCGAGTAAATTACGGAATTATCGAATACCAGAGTTTTTACCTACTTCTTACTTTAAAACGGTACTAGTATACTTTACTACGGTACGGTACTTTAAAACGGTAGAAGTAATTTCAGTCGTTAGTATTATGAGATACACATGCAACATGCAACAGCGAGAACGTGAACGTGAACAGCGAGAGCGTGAACGTGAACAGCGAGAGCGTGAACGTGAACAGCGAGAGCGTGAACGTGAACAGCGAGAGCGTGAACGTGAACAGCGAGAGCGTGAACGTGAACAGCGAGAGCGTGAACGTGAACAGCGAGAGCGTGAACGTGAACAGCGAGAGCGTGAACGTGAACAGCGAGAGCGTGAACGTGAACAGCGAGAGCGTGAACGTGAACAGCGAGAGCGTGAACGTGAACAGCGAGAGCGTGAACGTGAACAGCGAGAGCGTGAACGTGAACAGCGAGAGCGTGAACGTGAACAGCGAGAGCGTGAACGTGAACAGCGAGAGCGTGAACGTGAACAGCGAGAGCGTGAACGTGAACAGCGAGAGCGTGAACGTGAACAGCGAGAGCGTGAACGTGAACAGCGAGAGCGTGAACGTGAACAGCGAGAGCGTGAACCTGCGCTTTTACAACAAGAAGCCGACGAGTTAGAGCTGCGTGCGAAACATGCCTCCCTGGAGGGACATTCGACGAAGTCGGGTAGTGTCTCTTCTCGCAGTTCTCTTAAAGAACGTGTCAAAACATGTGTGGGAAATCAAAACGTACCTAACTCTCTACATGATCCACGTTCACGCACCGAATGTGAGTGTTCCGACTGCAACGCCAGCTGATATTCCACCAACTTTATTTTACCACTAGCGAAAGCCATTTCCTCACTGCCCGACTGTCAGAAAGGGCTTCAGCTGATTCCTTTTTGAATAATACCGTCTATAAAGCCTTTATATGCTAACGCAAATGTTTTATATATATTATTATAATACCAACAATATCATTTATAAGTATGTATATAAGTTAGTTGCACTGTCCGTTGAACATAGCATTGAAGTGTCGTGTGTTGAGCTGGATAGGCATATCATAGTGTGCGTTTACAGGCCCCCTAATTATCAAAACTACTCTATTTTTGAGTCAGTCATGGAAGATGTTATGGCTAAACTTTCAACTGGTAATAAACCAGTAATTATCTGCGGAGACTTTAATGTTAATATTTTAGAAAATAATTCAGATAGCAGTAGATTATTAAATCTTTTCAAATCATTTAATTTATCAAATGTGTTTATTGAACCAACTCGAACAACGACAACTACTGCTACATGTATCGATAATGTTTTTTGTTGCTGCAAGTATTTAGAAAAAGCCATTGTAAATTATCTGCCTTCTGATCATAGCGGCCTAATGGTAACATTTGAATCCAACTTACCAATACAACAAGTGCAGATACAATTCAGACCAATAACATCCGGTAAATTAAATAAATTTAATAGCACTATAACTAGCAGGTTGGGTGATTGGAACCTTGCAGAAAACAATGGTAATATTTTGTATAAAAATTTTTTTTCAGTAGTTCAAAAGGAGTTTAGTCAGACGTTTGAGAAAAAAACTAAAACTATCTGCCCTAAGTTTAGATTTAGTGACTGGGCAACTAAAGGAATCAGAATAAGTAGGGAAAGACTTTTCGAGTTGTATGGCCTTAAGCCTATTATTAACACTGAAACTTTTAATAAATATGTTGCTACTTATTCTAAAATGTTTAAAAATACTTGTAAGGCAGCTAAGGCCTTATACATTAGCAACAAAGTTAAAACAGCAGATAATAAAATAAAAACAGTTTGGAATATTATAAATAATGAAACCAACAGAAACAAAAGAAATAATAATGATTACACATTGGAGACTCATCATGGTCTCATTAGCGATAACAAACTAGTTGCAGAAGAATTTGTAAATTTCTTTACCAGTATACCAATTAAAACTACTGAAGCCCTAAATTCGTCGCCATCGCATGCTTTTGATTTATTACAGGCGAACGTTGCAGCCTGTTCAACTGAATTTAACTTTAAACATATAAACCCCATAACAGTAATGAAAGCTTTTAAAGAAATCAAAATTAAATTGACAGAAGATCTGTGGGGTATGTCTATAAAAGTTTGTACCTCAATTATTGAGACTATAGCGCCGTACTTGGCTTTAATATTTAATTTGTGTATAGATCAAGGAGTCTTTCCAGATCTAATGAAATATAGTAAAGTGATACCGCTCTTTAAATCCGGGAATAGTAAAGACACTAATAATTATAGACCGGTGTCCGTTTTGCCGGTTCTTAGCAAGATATTTGAAAAGGTAATGTTAAATCAAATGCTTAGTCATTTTAACTCCAATAACATCCTACATGATAAACAGTATGGCTTCACCAAAGGACGTTGTACAACTGACGCGGGTGTTTCCTTACTAAAACACATTTTTAATGCGTGGGAAGAGGCACAAGATGCTATAGGCATCTTCTGCGACCTATCTAAGGCGTTTGATTGTGTAGTTCATGAAACATTGCTTCGGAAACTCAAGCATTACGGACTAGGCAATGCAGCGTTAAGCTTATTAAAATCTTATTTGAATAATAGACAGCAATTAGTGCAAATAAACGGTGTCAATTCGTCTGGATTGAATGTTGAAATGGGGGTGCCCCAAGGTTCAATTTTAGGTCCTTTTTTGTTTTTAGTTTATATTAATGATTTACCCAATTTGTTGCAAAATAAACTTAATATGGTGTTGTTTGCTGACGACACTTCTTTGATTTTTAAGATAAATAGAAAAACTAACAATCTTGACAACGAAAATAGCGCCCTATTGCAGGTTCAAAACTGGTTCACTGCTAATAATCTGGTTCTAAATGGGAAAAAAACTAAATGCATAAGATTTTCCTTACCGAATGTCAAAAGTAGTGATTGTGACATTGTATTGAATAATGAAAAACTAGAATTTGTTGATAAAACGATTTTCCTGGGGATTACGCTTGATTCAAGGCTACAATGGGGTCCTCACTTAACTTCTCTTGCAGGTCGGCTTAGCTCAGCTGCATATGCTGTTAGAAAAATCCGCCAATTTACGGATGTTGATACCGCTAGACTAGTTTATTTTAGTTATTTTCATAGTGTCATGTCGTACGGTATCTTACTATGGGGACGGGCTGCTGACATCGAGTCAATCTTTATATTACAGAAAAGAGCCATCAGAGCGATTTACAATCTCCGCCGGTGCGATTCTTTAAGGGAACTGTTTAAAGATATTAACATAATGACAGTACCTTGTCAATATATCTATGAAAACATAATGTATGTTAGAAAAAATCTTCATCTTTTTAGCAAAAGAGGCGATAGACATAATTATGTTACAAGAAATAGGGATCAATTAGTTCAACCAGGTTTCAGACTGGCTAAAGTGGCCTCTTCTTTCATGGGGTACTGTTTGAAATGTTATAATAAAATACCTCCCCACATATTAGAACTCAATGAAACGAAATTTAAATCTTGTATTAAACGCACACTATGCAGACAAGCATATTATAAGTTGGAGGATTATATTCAAGATAAAAATGCTTGGCTCAATGCTGGTCCAGCTCCACTACCACTAGGGCGTACTAATTAGTTGATTAGTTGGAAACTAATATTATTATTTTTTAATTTGAAAGACACAATTGCATTGTATAATGTAGAAGCACTTTTTCCAAGTTTGTGAATGTGAAGCACCATGGAGCATTTTTATTAGGTTACAACTTTTTTTTTTTTTTTGACATTACGAGCATGGCAGTTGAGAGTTTGTCATGCTCACTCAAATGTCTCGCTGTTGGTGGCACGTGTTATTGGGTCGTTCAGTTCCCTTCAAAATGGTTGAGCTGAGTGGGGCTGATGCACGCGTCATGCTCGTGAACGGGTGCCGTCAGATGGGACTGGTCATCTCTTAGCTGCCAGTGGCTTAATTCAGTTTCTATCTTTTAATTATTTTACATTTTTATTTCACTATCGACATTGTGCTCACATGATAGAAGCAACAAGTAATATGTAACCAAGCATTATATGTAACACATATATGATTTAAAAGAGTGTCCATGGAGTTTCTTGCACGTTCTTCTCCATAGAGACCTACTCTTTGGAACGTGCAATTTAGCTTCACTTTTCTTGGACTGACCGACATTTGACTATTCAAAAGTGCCTGTAAATGGTCTATTTGAAATAAATGCTTTGAATTTGAATTTGAATTTGAATTTGAATTTGTTAAAGACCATTAAATTTCGACGGTCGTTATTGCTTTAGGACGCTAGATGGCACTACTTGTTTTTCGAATCATGTTAGAATAAGATGGACTAAAGTGACAGTTATACTAATATTTCATCAATTGCCGGGCATTGACCACTGCTGCCAGTTTAGTGCTGCTAATTAAAAACCAGAATATATATTGTTAGGATGAAACGAAGGAATGTCATCTATAGTAGTCTATAAAAGCTGCGCGCGCAATACTTTTCCCTCGCATTTTTGACGTATTATTTATTATTGTCGTGGCGAGAACATCGCTCAAGGGCCATAAGACTTATTTATAATTACTTATTTGTGCTGAATTAGATTAAATAGAATTGTTGTTATTTTGTTGTTTTAACTAAAAATATAGAATTGTTTAATTTTGGTATGTGTGTGTTTTTTAAATATCTGCACTTCTTCTGATTCCTAAAAATATCATTTTATAGTATGTTAAAAACCTATATTTTTTATTATTTTTTTATTTTTATTAAATATGAAACTATTTGTGAGTGTTTTAATTCTAAAATATAGGGAGCAAAGCTACAGAAGTTCGAAATAAACCTCATTTTAATTTACATCGCTTTGAGAAGATCTCGATGCCTAGATTAAAGGAAATGTACTACTGACATAAGATTCTCAGTGGTGCTGACTCCACACTCAAAAGCACCTCTTGTTCGAAGGCCGAGTTTCTAACAGACGCATTTAACCCTTGTATTTTAAAACCAAAGGATTTCAAACCTTATGTCTTGAAATTAGGGCTCAAGTTGCTGAGAAAATTAGTGAAATCTGAAGAATATTACAGCTCATACAATCGAAGTGGCATTTTTGAATGACACTTAAGAATTGGCAGTATAATTGGATTCCGGGCGTTTTCTTTATAGGAAATTGCTTTTGTTACGATTTTGTTTTTACTCAACCTAATGAGCTATAGTAGTGAAAACGCATTAATTGTGTTTGAGACGAATATTGTACGTGAATCAGTTGTTTAAATCCTTTCAAATCAAATGATTTTTACTTCAAATGTGAGGTTACAACACATTCAACTTGGTGATTTTAAAAGTGAGGTCATAAATCATAGTGATTTCTTAATTTTTTCTATCTTATTTAAAATACAAAACCAATTGGTATTTTTTTTTTAATCGTAATTTATACATCTATACATATAAATAAAATTGGTAAGTCTGTTTGTAATATTGAAATAATTGGTTTGTACTACATGCATATGAATATGTATACGGTACATACACCAAAATAACATTTTTTTACAATTTTACTGTTTGTCCAGGCTTATCTCGGGACGGGACTTTTTTTGGCAGGTAGCTGATGTAATAAGGAGTAATATGGGCTAATAATTTCAAAATCCTGTAGTCCACGCGAACCAAGTCGCGGGCACAGCTAGTACAGAAATAAAAAGAAGGGGGACAGATACAATATATTTTCGACAGGTGCAAAGTAAAAAAAAACATCTGCAATTTAGTTGTTGCCGTTGCCGTTACTCAGCGTAGAAAATCTTTTTTTGTGTCAAATATGTAAAAAAAGCTGTATAAAAAGTGAAATATGATATTTTAGTCAATTAAAAAAAAAAAACAATTTTTATTTTGCAACCAATGTTATAAAAATAAATAAGGTAAAAAATAATAATAATAAATAAATAAAAAAAATAATAAATAATTATGGTCGTAGCGGATTCGAATCATTTTGATTCGACTCCAGACAACTTTTCTATTCATCTTGGTTTCTTGACCGAACAAGATCCAAGTAACAAAGTCTACGGATAAACCAGATACGTAAATGCACCTACCATAATGTTATGTTTGTGCACCACCCTAAGGTCGACTGGTAGAAAATGCCTAAGGCATAAATTCTGCTTTTGTACAGTGTTTACTAGTGCACAAAGTTTTAATAAATAAAGAAAATAAAGAAACGTTACATAATTAAATTTTATGAAATGGAAAACGTAATGGAATTCTATGAAATGTACTAGCATTAAATGGAAAGAAGCCGTAGGAACTACTTAAGTCAACTGATTGATAGACCTATAGATTGGAACTACAGGACTGAATTGGATGAACTTATTAAGAGTGGCCATGGAGTTTCTTGCACGTTCTTCTCCATATAGACCTACTCTTTGGAACGTGCGATTAAGCTTCACTTGTTTGACTGATCGACATTTTGACAATTCAGAAGTGCCTGTAACTGGTCTATTTGAAATAAACGTTTCTGATTTCTGAAGAAAACTGGCTGACCCCAAACAGATGAATTTGTTCACAGTATTTCCTTTCGGAGGAGCAACGTCATCACGATAGTTCATTCAAAGGAACTAAAAAAACTGAAACTATGTAGGTACTTGAAATATTGAAACCATAAGTTATATAGAAAATTTGAAAATTAATTAAATAGATGGTACATTTTAGTCGTGCCCGTTACAATCTTCACATGTATAAATGATTTTAGGTATAATTAGAAAGTGATTTATACATTCATGTCGCATATCGATAAAACAAGCTTTAAAAAAATTAAATCGATTGCTTCCCGATTACCAGAATGGAATTCAAAAGAGATTAGTATGGGTTTTAATGGACTCTCATTACAAAAGCATCAGTAAATGTACCAAGCTGTCACTAATTTGAAATTCGTATACAAATATTATAAAATCATTTTAATAAAAATAAAAAGCAGTTTTTTTATTTATTGATAGGCTCGCGATTGACCACTATCTCACTTGATGGTAAGTGGTGATGTGGCCGACGATGGAGCACGTTTGCCTTAAAGTAACCTATTCACTCTTGACTCAAAGACCCCAAACCAACGCCAAAGCAACTTCGCTGACATGCAGCTTGAAAAACGAGGACGCGATGCCAGTCCGTGCATGTCCAGTTCCGGCAACGAAAAAAAAAAGAAAGAAAATTGCGTTTATTGGCATTACAAAAACGGAAATACCTTAAAATGAAACAACTCTCGTTGTCGTTTTTAGGGAAATGCCATCATTGGTGTCGCGGCGCCCTATGTCACCAGCGCGACCGCACCGCTTTTTAGTTGACGCATTGTAACGTAAGTATATAAGTATAAATAACGTTACATTTTCCCCCAATCAACAAACTAAAAAATATCCAAGACAAATGTCCTTGAGCATAGGCGTAGGGTAGCCAGCCTTTCGGTGTTTTACAGGATGCATTTTGGAGAGTGTGCGCAGGAATTGCATGACTTGATTCCGCCATCGCAATTCTACCATCGGACAACCCGACGTACGGCGAATATTCACCCTTACGTTGTTGAAACCTCTACGGTCCGGACTAAGCGTTTCGCCTCGTCGTTTATACCACGTACGTCGAAGGACTGGAACAGTCTGCCTTCTGCGGTCTTCCCGTCCGATTATAATTTGGGTGTCTTCAAGGCTAGAGTGAATAGGCTCTTAATAAACTAGTGCGCCTCACCATCAAAGATTGCATCGCTACTTACCATCAGGTGGGATCGCAGTCAAGCACTAGTTTATCTCAATAAAAAAAAAAAAAAAAAAAAATATTACAAACGTATGAGAAAAGAGATGCAAGTGATGAAAATAAAGTTAAACATTACAGCATCTTTTCATTTTAGTGTCATTTGAATAATTTTTTTTTCAGTGTTGTTCCTTTTATTTAGTTATATAAATAAGTTAGTTCTTAAGTGTAATTTTTTTACTAGTTTGATTCAATGCTTAGCGGCAATAGTGAAGTGGTGGAAAATAGTACCAGTCAACCTTTAACTTCCTGGAGAGGTGCCAAGGCACGGTTTTATAAAGACAGGCCGGGTCTGAGTGTGGTATTGGGAAGATACACAAACCTCAAAATGCACTCACTTCAAACCCCTGTAAGTACACCATCTCTCCCATCAACTATATTAGCTTTAGATTCGTTTTGGAAAAACCTTAAAATTCTAAAACTTTTGTCCAGTTTTAAAGTGAGTTGTCCGCGGCGCTAGATATCTTGTGGTGCAACACCTAGCAGGGTGCGTTCACCACGCCTTACGGGAGATAAAAATATTCTTTTAAAATTAATTATTTTTCATAATCAAAATTATAAAAATTATTAATTTTAAAAGAATATTTTTATTACCAGAGACTGCGCGATGTTTGAGTAATAGGATTCTACGGCTGCGAAATAGTTCGACCACGGTCCTGAAACGCAAAGACAACATCTG
This sequence comes from Mythimna albipuncta, assembly GCA_929112965.1. Lineage (NCBI taxonomy): Eukaryota > Metazoa > Arthropoda > Insecta > Lepidoptera > Noctuidae > Mythimna > Mythimna albipuncta. The sequence goes on along the minus strand of OV815979.1, from coordinate 14,892,132 downwards.
AATACAGACAAAAATTTCGACATGGCTATTTGATGATTTCCTAGCCTTGTACTAGAAACTGGTGGATAATTCAGGGTAGACGGTGTTGTTGTGGGCTTGCAAATGGTAAGTAAGTAGATGCAGATGGTAAGTTCTCGAAGAGATCTGTTAATATGTTGGATAGATTACAAGAAGGCCTATGAGTCGGTGCCACATACAAACCACATAAATTAAATGGCTCGCAAGGGCATGTATGGGACAATGGAGGACAGTCGTTTACTGTCCAGGATATAGACAGATCCAATAGAACAGCGAACCAATAAGGATTGAACGTAGCACATTCCAAGGCAACTGTGGTTTTGTCTTGCCTTGGAAGCCTTGAGACCACTGCTAGACAATTCTAGCTTGGCCTACCGGTTGAGAAACCGTAGTTATAGGTCATATCGCATATCACTGAGACAGCTTTTAATGTTATGCAAAGCACAGGTCTGATCGTGTGTGGAGTACTGCAGCCACATATGGGCTGGTGCTGCAAAGTGCCACCTGGCAGCTTTGGATTCGGTGGAAAGGCGTGCAAAGAGGCTGATTGGTGATCCAGATTTGGTTAAGTCCAATCTTCAAAGCCTAGAGCACAGGCTTAGGGTAGCCAGCCTTTCGGTGTTTTACAGATTGCATTTTGGAGAGTGTGCGCAGGAATTGCATGATTTGATTCCGCCATCTCATTTCTATCATCGGACAAACCGACACACGGCGAGTGTCCACCCTTACGTTGTTGAAACATCTACGGTCTGGACTAAGCGTTTCGCCTCGTCATTTATACCGCGTACTTCGAAGGACTGGAACAGTCTGCCTGTTGCGGTCTTCCTGTCCGATTATAATAACTAGTGCGCCTCACCATCAACGATTGCATCACTGCTTACCATCAGGCGGGATCGCAGTCAAGTACTAGTTTATAACAGATAAAAAACATATATATAACTTCCTTAACATGATCTGTAACTTTTTTGGACTCAATAACTTGCAACTGATGGAGCTAAGGTTAAGAGAAATCAGGATTCAATTTGGTGTGAACAAATGTGCAGTCATGCATATGAAGCGAGAAGATCTTATCGAATCTGTGGGAACTCTCGGATTCCATACACCTTAGGACCCCCTTTGCTCAAATTAAACTTATATCGTCGCTTCCATCAAGTGAAATAACGGTCAAGCGCGAACCTATCAACAATAAAAAAAATGTAAATAAGATAAATCAAAAAAATAATTAATGGTACAAAATGTTTCTTAAAATAAGATGCCTTGAGCTGAATAATTTATAAATAATCAAAAACAATGCTCTATAACTATAACCAGGTACCCATTTTTCCAAATAAAAATACGGGAGGAAATCCTTCATTGAATTTTTTTGCGCTAAGTGAGACTAAAACGACAGGGAGCGTCAGATTTTTACTGATGTAACCCACCTGTGTTCCTACAGTTACTTTTGCGTTCAAGGGCTGCAGTAATTAATTTGAAAATTATCACAGCCATCCACGTCATAAATATAGAAGAAAATATTCATCGTTTAGAAATCCTTTCATATTTCATAAACTCTAGGAATTCAATAAAGTGCAGTATGCTCGCTGCTCTATAAAATTTGCTTTGAATTACATTTTTCGCCTCAATGTTCAAAAAGCTTCAGCCCAAGCAATTTAAAAGCACTCCAGTTTGTTTCAAAGTGAACAGTGGTATGTTCCTATCTTTTATGCACTCAGTCTCGTAGTTCATTGTGCAACTGTATTGTGGCGAATTAGTTCATGTGTTTGCTGAGAATTTATAAGGAAGCAATTTAAAAGCACTCCAGTTTGTTTCAAAGTGAACAGCGGTATGTTCCCATCTTTTTGCACTCAGTCTCGTAGTTCATTGTGTAACTGTATTGCGGTTAATTAGTTCATGTGTTTGCTGAGAATTTGTAAGAACATACTCCTTTTTATAAATAAAGTCGTCAACAGACATTTGATAACGCTGGAAAAACCGCACTGACTGATAAACGTGGACCATTTAATATATTAATGAAGGAACATAAATATCAGCAAGCTTTTGTGCAATTTGGAGATCTAAAGTCGTTTATCGATAAGCGCATACAAGAAGTATGAGTACCTAAATAAAATTCAAAAATGTATCTGCAAAAATAATGTTCCTGGCATACTCGACATCGATGCTGTCCGACTTCAGCTGTTTTTAAATAATTACAGCATATCTATTACTAACAAAGAAAATAATCTCAAAAATTAAAAAAAAAACTGATGCTAGTTTACCACCATGCAAATCGGGAGTAAAGTATTCCAAAAATTAATCCGAGTTAACTACATTGCTAGCATATAGAATAATGCAAATTAAAAGCAACTTACCATATTCAATCCTAAATAATGTGTGGACTTTAGAAGAAAACCAGTATCGCTTTCATAGGTTCGATGGTGACCAAGCCACCACACCTGCTCTATAAATCAAGTAAGTACTGTGGAGTCGAAAATTATAGACCGATCACGTGTTTGCAGACGCCAATATAATAGTACTCACATCCTTATTAGAGGTTTAAATAGTAATATTGACAAAAAATTGACCTTCTTAGAATGGATGTAGGAATGGGTCCCGCAGTGCAGTACTAAGGAGCTGCTCCTCATCGATATGACCATTAGCCAACAGATTTAGGGTTCCCAAAAGGATTTGGGCCTTCTATCCAACATAACGGATGTTGAATAGACTATAAGAAGACCTATGACTCGATTCCTCATACATGGCTCATGAGAGGGCTCATGAGAGTGCTCGATGAGAGTGCTCATGAGGGTGCAACCTTCTCTAACGATTTCGTTTATAAAGCTATAAGATTAAAGTTTTTTACTCTCCAGGATGTTGATAATATATCCTCCGCATTCGTTTTGCGTAGTCTTGAATCCTCTAAGCACACTGCTGGAAAATTCAGGCCTAAGCTATCGATTGAATAGAGGTGGTCAGGTTGTATCTCACCTCTTTATAAAATCTAAGACAAAAAAAATTAAGATCAGTATCTTAAATTTTTTTAATACGATCTTCTTGATCGATGGCTTTAAGGCCATAGCAGCCAAAAAATATTAAAAAAAAAGAACTGCTGTAGCTTGATTTATAATATACGCATATATATATATAGTACACAACACCACTTCCAGGCTGGGAATAAACAGGCAATGATGAATGCTGCCAGAGCCAGAATTCACCGAAATTCCTTGAGGAAACAAGTCTTGCAAAAAAAGAGTTTTTTCGTATGAAAAACGCTGGCCAGTTATAATTTACTTTAAAAACATGATTAATTATGATGAAAAATAAGACCATTCTAATTTCAAAATATTAATCTTACTCATAAAAATGTGGAGGACATTTTCATAAGTTAGATTAATTGAGTATCATTGAAAAATGAACCTGTGTCGGGAACATTTTCGCGTGATGTTTTTTTATGATTTGAAACGTCGCTTGAAACCAGAGGATTCGTATGACTGACTTCAAATGGCATTTAGCGATAAGCAAAAAGCACAAATTATTCTATTATTTCAGGATTAACAATTGATGAAATGGCTATTCACCGACGTATAGAATATGATGGGGAAAATGTAGGTCACATTGATATCACACACTGGTGTGGGAGAAGACCAGGACTTTTAGTAACTAACATGAACATGACACTAAATGGTCCCTCTGTTGGTTATATATGAATGTATGGTTTAACAAGACTACACCGTGCTGATTTCATTTTACGATGTAAAGTAGGACACGTTGATATCGGCACAGGTGTGGAAAAAGATCACGAATATAGAACTTTTCTAGATCCAGAAGAAAATAACATGAGGAGAATAGAGATTTTTAGATGACCTTCAACGAAAAAAAAAATTCACTAGGCAAACAAACTACGTTATAATCACATAACCTTTTAAAATAATGAGAGGAAAGTAAAGCTTGTAACACAACTGTTCATTCATCAGTTTTGCGAAATCTTTTAAAAAAATACCCCCTAAATACTGTTTAAGGGCCAAGCGCCCGAAAAGTGCCATAAAACAGTGATTTTCTAAGGCCTACTCCTCCGTAACGGCTTGGTCAATTGGTTTGAAAAAAATAAATGTTTATTATAAATTCATGAACAATAATATAAACATTTGATTTTTTTGTGCAATTAATACTTTCGTCAAAAAAAAAATATTTAGCAATTTCGCAACTTTTCGCAACTTTTCCCTACTCCTTCGAAACGGCTTGGACCTTTAGAAACATTTTTACACAAAAATTGGTGATTAAATATTCTTCAAAGTGAACACTGCATATGTAAATCAATCAATATCTCGCAGAGAAAATGGATTTAAAGCGCTTTCCGGGCGCTGCTGGCCGCAAATAAATGGACAGATTTGCGTACTGCCGCCTAGGCGAGTGCGAGAGTTGCGTTCACATAATTTCGGCCAGATGGTTCAAGGAACTGTACGCCTTAAGAGGTGCTAATTTTTTTATGAAATCGTTTCTCATAAACGAAGTCGCGGGCAAAGTGCTAATTGTTCGCTAAAAAATTACAATTGAGCCTAAAATTTTACGGTGTACCAATAAAATAACAACAACAGCGCAAAATTGCTTGTTATTTTTCATTTATCAAGGTCAAGACAGTGACTTAATTAAATTGAAGGTTTTATTATATTTTAATTGCAAAACACGAACGAGCTTCTCGAGTTACTTAAATTAATGTAGTCGAGGCGAGCAGTACTCGGACCATGAGTGCTTCAATTATATTCTTATTAAATTAATTATTTTTCATAATTTTGAACCAGAGACGCGATGTTTGAGTTATAGGATTCTATGGCTGCGAAATAGTTCGACCTTGAACCAGAAACGCAAACCGTAGGCGCGGGCTTACGGACAGTGAGCAATGGGTAGATCGCTGTCCGGCCGTTCGGTAACCGTCCAGACCAAGCCCAAGTCGTCGACGGCGCACGCTGTTCCCGCGCGCCTCAAGGAGTTGTCAGCAACAGCAGGGGCCCAGCCGGGTCGAAGCCTACTGGGGCCAAGGTTATCCGAAAGGGCGCTCGAGCCCCGGTATGAAGGCTTGAAGGAATGGGATGGGTTTTTTAGTAAGAGTCTGACACTATCTCCCGCTCCGCCCAAGAGCGGGGGTTGTCATAAGATGATTTTCCCATCGAAAAAAAAAAACCAGAAACGCAAAAAACAACATAAGACAGACAAAAATTCCGACACGGTTATTTGATGATTTCCTACCTAAAAAACAGTCTTGTACTAGAAACTGGTGGATAATTCAGGGTAGACGGTGAGGTTGTTGTGGGCTTGCGGATGGTAAGTAACAGGTAGTTCGCCGTTTGGCCGTTCAGTAATTATCTGGACCAAGTACCAAGTTTGAGTCGTCTGCGATGCGTAGTGTTCCACGCGCGTCTCAAAAAATGACAGAAAACCGTAGGGGTCCAGCAGGATCGAAGTCTACTGGGTCCATGGGTTGTGCAAAAGAGAACCCCAGGATCCTAGGACAAAAGCAAAGAAGGAACAGTAGTGGTAGATAGATAGATTCTTTATTGTACACCAAATAAAAAAAACTTAAAATTAATAGGGTGTCACAATGCGCGGTTTTATCGCTAAAAGCGATTTTTTACGGACAACCTTTTTTTGTAGTTAATATGTGAACGTCTCACACGCCCTCCCTTTCGCCCGGTCCAAGTGCGGGAGAAGTCATTGGAAGATTTTCCACCAAAAAAGAAGGGTTGACAGTTACTACTTAAACGTCTAGACTAGCTAATGTTGCTAGTATAATGTTATCTTGATAAGCTAAGATTTTCATCTGAAAGTACAATTTTGGAAAAACATCATTGATGGGCAATAAAATAAACTGCAAAACTTTATCCCTAAAGGAGCTTTTGATAACACTATATCCATAGCGTCCATACCAGTCGCACTTTACCAAAAGATCTAAAATTATAATAAAACTGTAGAGAGGTCAATTCTGTACATTGAATATATATTCAAAATTAATATTAGAGGATGACTGGTGATTAGTGATGCAAGAGACTCAGTCGTTTAAGGCCTTTAAAAAGGACTCGACTTCATTTTAAGAGACTCTAGTCTGGAAAGAAGACTAGAGTTTCCAGTCTTTATTAATAAGACTTGAAACCCTGAAGTCTTTTAACTAAAGGACTAAAAGGCTTAACGACTCGAGTCGTTTATAAGGCTTAAACGACTCGAGTCGTTTCTAATAAGGCTTAAACGACTCGAGTCGTTTATAAAAGTACTCGCGCTTCATGATGTTTTACTGAATCGTGCTTCATATTCAATACAGCTCAAGCTGTTTAAAATCTGATTGGGTGGGTAATAAATAATGCCTAAATTAAAACAATGAAGTAAGTACATACATAATCACACTTTTCGATGTCAATAATACCAAAATACCTACCTATTTCTATTAGTAATTTTGTTTACTTTAACATCCTGAAAATCTTTCGTCGTTTTTTTTAACAACACAATATTAAACTAAGCAGTAAAAACAGTGAAATAAGTGAACTTGCGTTTTGTCATAAATTAACGTAAAAGCTCCTACTAACGACCAAATTAGATCGTTAATAGAGTACACATTTTATGTGTACTCTATTAACGATCTAATTTTTAAATCACTCATATTAGACATAATATAGGGTTCCAGCAAAGTCATACCTTAAAAATTAGTTACGTATTTTTGTTGGACAACAAAAAGAGTAAAGTTTGTGTGTTTAAATAGCCAGTGAAAGAAATAATTTGACTTTGAGTGGGACGCGCCCGAAGCGGACGCACTTTTCATAGTGTCACGTCTCCAGCCACGTAAGTACACCTAAATATTACATAAGGAAAATAACACCCTAAAAATGGATTTGTCTTCTTGCAATCACATTACAACTGTAACGTATATATTCGTTTTCTAAACTAACTCTTAATATAATACTTTTTATTGGTTTTTATGTTATAAAATCATGTTTTAATTTAAGGCGGTAATAGAATCCAAATTACAAAATTTGATTCTAATAACGACCCATGGCGTTGTTACAATTTTGAGAACATTTAGTATTTTAAAATAATATCTATTATAAACTACCTTATTTGATTTTAATTTTTCCCTATTCAATTCTTATAATTATTTTACTTCGTTAGATTTATTAACGACAAAGCTATTTCTTAAAGTTTTTGTGTAAAACTCGATTCAACGTTAGACAATATCTCTATTATTATAATGATATTATACTGTAAATAACCTGTATTATCTGAATTAAAGACTAACTGACATTAAAAGCAATAATATAGCAATGAGATCGAATTTAACAGTATACCATAAAGCGGATATTTTATCTGTTTATTATTAATTTTATTGGTCGCTAATAGAATATTGTAATCTTCTTACTTGATTCTATTACCGACTCACAGCTGTGACGATATATTTGGTAATATTACAGTACACAAAAAAATGTAGATACATTTTTGAACAAATTGGCTCATTTCTTGCATACGTGACGTTTTGATTTACTATCCAGTTTCATTCATGGCTTCACGGCATTGGCTATATTTTATATAATTTCAAATCAAATAAAAATGGCGGGACGGAATAGGGGCCATGTAACTTTTTAAAGTTTCTTTCAAAGAATTAAATTCTATATCTCTTTAAAAATTGTGTTCTTTTATTGAATCATGGAGCCGCAGAAGCGCAAGCAGTACGCCTCTGCTCAACTAGAAGCTGCGCTTCTAGCTATAAATGAAGGGACCAGCTTATATGAAGCTTCAAAAACCTATGGCATAACGAGGACAACTCTGCGTGACAAGAGAAATTATTTTGTGATTGTATTACGGATAAAAATATTTTAGTTACTGATTCATAATATCTTATTAGTATGTAGGTAATTAAAAAGTAAGCATTTAATTGTTTGAAAACTGTTTTCTGGGACTGATTATATTTTTTATTAATTAAAATAACAAAAAATAAGTGCTCTATGCGTTGCAATAAATAATTATTTTCATATTGTAATAATGCTGATCTCATAACTATTGCTATTATATAATAAATACCTTAAAAACGATTTTTTATTTTATTTGATAGTATAGAAGAAGTGACAACTTCGTAGCGGTCGGTAAAAGAAGAAGAAAAATCGTTAATAGAATCTTGCCGCATTCTATGGGTCGGTAATAGAATCAACTACTCTTTTGGATTAAATAATTATTTAGTAAATATTGTGTTATTGAATATTGAATTTAAGTACTGAATTGCAAAGAATACTTCACTGACATTAATTATAAATTATAACACCTTTCCTAACATTACAGCTTATATCTATTTTTTTAAAGTGAATCCTAAGACAGCTAAAACTGGCGGTAATAGGAGCTTTTACGTTACTCATCATAAATAACACTGTGCACAGAATTTATTCGTATTCTGTAACCACTATATTACAAACACAAATATTTTCTTGAAGATCGCGAAAATAGTAAGCTTCCAATTAGTTACGTTTCTTTAGTTTCATTAAAAGACTCCCGACTCCCGAGTCGTTTAAGGCGTGAGTCCTTTTAGTACTTTAAGGCTTTTAGTTGTATTAACCTTTTTACGTTACGACTTAGCTTTTTTGTTATAAGGTTAAAGGACTGGGACTCAAATTAGTCTTTAGTTTAAGCCTTAAGACTCCAAGACTTGAGGGTTAAAAGACTAATTTAGTCCTGAGTCGTTTAAGTCGTCAAAAATAAGTCTAGTCTCGTTTTAAAAGACTTAAACGACTGAGTCTCTTGCATCACTACTGGTGATCGATATTGATGCCAAAAATGTAATCAGTAAATGTGTCAGTCGTGTATTTGTCTGTCTGTCTGTCTATATGTGCACGCATGGGTCAAAAAGTACTGAAAGGATTTTAACCAAACTTGGTAGGATTGTTGTCGATACTCCTGAGAAATGATGACAAATGTGAAACAAGTCGGATGAAAATGTGCTTTCAAGCTCTTATCCTCGCATACGTTGATCAAACACCAAAAGTATGTACTACAAAGATGATGGTCTCCAATAGATCTACAAAAAAGTCCACAATAGTATATATCTGTCTTTTATAAATTAGCCACAATAACGTGTTTAATGGTTAGGCATTTCTTCAAAGTTTATTAATTAAATATATAAATATATTGTATTTCATATAGATATATCTTTATCCCCCCATATTCAAAAAGTCTGTGTTTCCTGATAGCTACAACCTAGGGGTCTTTAAGTCGAGAGTGAATAGGTTACTTCTAGGCAAGCGTACTCCATCGTCGGCCACATCATCACTTACCATCAGGTGAGATAGTGGTCAAACGCGAGCCTATCAATAATAATAAAAAAAAAGTACACTTTAATATATATTTTATAAATATTATAGAAATCAAATAAAAGTTCCAAATCTCGCCGCGCCAGTATGGGTGGTTCTTTTTTTCCGTAGATATATACATATATTTTCTTTTTGTGTATTTATTAGGTTCTTTTTATTCCATAGTTTGGAATAAGATAAAATTGGGTTATTCGATTAGCGTCTTTTTGAATTGGGAAATGAAGTTTTGCATCTGTTTTTTTTTTTTGTTGAATTCTAGTAGCTACGATGCCACCTAAAAATGGTCTTCCTTATCTTGAAATTCGAGATATGCTAAAAGAATGAGAGATGCGCGTTCTCAGGAATCGTCAGAAGAAAGAGCACATCGTTTAAACAATAACAGAGTTAATAATACACCTGTACGAACACATAAAAGCACTTCTGAGAGAGAAATGCGATTAACTTCTGATAGGAAAAGAAGAGCTATATCACGGGCATCTGAAATCTCTTACAGTTGACCGTGAACGGCATGTTTTATCCCGAGAGTCGGAAACCCGCTACTCAACGAGAATTACGACTTAGAAGTAACCGCGAAAGGTATGTGTTATCTCGAGAGTCTAAAACATACACCGAACGCGAAATAAGACTTACAGCTGACCGCGAAAAGCACGTTTTGTCTCGACAGTCCGAGTCCTCTACTCAATATTATGACTGCTTGACAGTTGATAGGATACACACCATGCCATAATTCGATCGATTGAAGACAAACATGATCATGACCGACGCCTGGCGTCAGGCCGCGGATATTACAATTCTTTGAGACAAAAACAAACAATAAGTTTGTCAAATGAAAGACAACGAATTGATAATATTCGATCGCAGGAAACGGACGAGCAGCGTGAAGCCAGGCTTTCTGCAGATAGATTAAGACATATTTTGATAACTTAGATGCACATACAGAGGATTTAGATGAACCTGCAAATTTACTGCCGTGGGTCAACAAATATAAAAGTGGGTTCACTTAAACGCTGTCACTTTTGATTGCAACTCATATTCACAAATCGGTAATTTGAACACGTAGTATGTGTCTTTTTTGCAATGCCTTAAAGTGGAGTAAAAAGTCGGCTGGATTTTGTTGTTCTAGAGGCAAAATCAATTTGCATGCTTTTAAAGACCCACCTGAACCCTTGAAGTCACTGCTGTTAGGGGGGCATACGAAACATTTTTTAGATAATATTCGCAAATTTAAAAGTGCCTTTCAAATGACTTCTTTTGGTGCTCAACAAATATCAGAAGGGCCATTCATGCAAACTTTTAAAATACAAGGCCAAGTGTACCATTTAATAGGATCTCTACTGCCAGCTGACTATCCTAATTTTCTTCAAATATATTTTGTGTCCGACTACAACGAACAATCAATTATAAGAAATCAAAATTTCCTAAATTTAAATACTGAATTGATTTCTGAACTTCAACACATGTTGCATCAAGTAAATTCATATGTGTGTAGTTTCAAATCGGTGTTAGAAGCTCTTCCCCGAGAACCAGATAACAATTACAAGATTGTTATAAATGCTGATAGACGTACAACTCAAGAACACCCTGGGCGATATAATGCCCCATCAACAAATGAAGTGGCTGTGGTATTGGTTGACCAGGAATGTGATATACGTGATATAGTTATTCGTTACAGAGACAATGGCTTGCAACGTATTTTTGAAACCCATAGGGCATACGATAGCTTGCAATATCCTATGATATTCTGTCGTGGAGAAAGTGTTACAAGGGAAAGGGTTACAATTTTGCTTTATACCAAACTGATTCAGGACCAGGCGTACCTAATTATAACAAAAAAAAAATCATGCCTTCAATTCTCTTGTTACCATTTGCAAGTGAGACAGGGCAAATTTTAATCCTGTAGGACACACAAACGAAGTCGCGGGCACGTCTAGTTTAAAATATTTTTGGCTTGGGAGTCTTCTTTTGTTTTTTTAGCTCTTCAGCCTCTGTCTATGCTGCAAAATCGGAAGGCGGAGGGAGACTTCCCCAATGTCAAGACTTTGGAGCAACCGCTCACTATCATGATAACTCAACAACAATTGATAGCGCTGCTCACGAAAAGACCCAAAGTTCTGAAACTGCTAATGTTGTATCCACTAATTAAAGGGAAGCTTTTAATTACACCTGACCCTCCCCGACCATAATGTCTATTACTTCTTACCCACATATATCTATAATCAAATTTCTACAACTAGGGAAAAGGAAAGTACGAGACCATCTGTATGACGTTTCTCTCATGCAAATAGTATACTAAAATAGAAAAGGTACTAAATTCTAAAACAATATTATTGTGCAGACTACTTATTTCTTAGTTTATTTTATATTACCTAGCAAGTCATTTGAAATGTTGTATTTTAAATTATTTGTATCCTAGTTACTTGCTTATGAAACACATATGACAGTAAAATATTTTTTTCTTATATATTCACAAATCCATTATATTTACGAGCCTTCATCCTGTTATTATTACAGTTGAAACCAAGTTCAAACAAATAAATCTGTCTGCCTCCCTAAAATGCAGTTTTATATGACAAGCAGACAAGAATTGAACTTTTCTTTTGTCTTAGCAGCTTTGAAGCTTCATACCTTTGTTGTAGTTGATAATATTGTTACGCCATTAAACGTGAACTAAAAATATTAAAAAAAATCTTTTATATTTTTTTACTAAAGCTAAAAACTAATTTAATTTAGCAAAAATTTAAAAAAACTGCATGCGTGTCCCCTATTCGTTGTTTTTTTTTTACAGTAAAATAACTAACGGGGCAATAAGCACTGGTTATTTCGTGTTTCCGTAGGGCTTTTTTCTCCCACTGCAATGTGTACCTGATTGTCTCGGTAAATTAAACTTTCATATATTATTTCGCTGTCTTCAAAAATTTGTGTCACGAAAATCATTATTAGCTCTAAGGTAGAGCGGTAAAATTAAAAGGTACATTAAACTTTTGACCAACCCATGTTCCTTCAGTTGCCCTTTGCGTTCTAGGATGGGTTTCATTTTCAGAAATTTCACATGGATCTTCGTGAGCTAATTCTTCCGTAAAGCATTGCATTCCATAATTTTTGCGGATAGTTCACTCCAACACTCGATTCGCCCCATCCGCGTCCCTCTAAATTACCTACTGAACCCAATTATAAGCGGTGAAGTATTGACGCGCCACTCTGTCATTCATCCAGACACACAACATGTTCCGAGTCGCACGCTCAAGTGCTCTCTGCGCACGCACTTACGCTCGACTTTCGGTCGATAGGCAGCTAATGAACTGCTCAGTGAATAGTATCAGTTACTGATTGTACAGAGTTTAGTCACAGGTACAGTCGAGTCGTTTATATCGTACGCATAAATATAAGAGACTTACCTAAAAAAAATAAGTTATTTGAGATTTAAAACATATCGTGTCAATAATAAGGTTACATTTTTCATTTTCCATTTGAAAAATCGAAAAAATTTATTTGTACCTCTAATATAAAATATATCACGGTAATTTCAAAGCACACTTGATTAAAGTCATTACAGGACAACGTTACAAAATAGAGACATGTTACGTGTTCCCATTTCGAAACTTGGTTCAAATTATCCCCTGACAGAAGTCATTAGCGCCTTAAACAGTAAGTAGTGGGGACAAATTTTGGGAAACTTGTCATTATGTGGCGAACTGGGTCGAGACTTAAACAGAGTTCAACAGTTTGATAATAATAAGATTCGCATAATTGAGGCTCCTATATAATTAGAATTAGTATATTAAAATGAATTACTTGAGAGCAGTGGTGATCCAGTTGTAACGGGTCCAACTTACGAGTTTAACCAGACCCAAAGCTAGACACTTTACTTTGTTGGGTTTATTCCATATGCTTCCATTACTTTGAAAATGGTGAAGAAAAATGTCGTGAGTTACTTCAAGTCTAGAACTCTGAAACAATTTCTGAAACATGTGACATTCACAAACTCACACTGACCAACTAGATTGAATTACGGCTCATCCTAAAAAGAATCGGAGTCCCAGCAGTAGGGATATTTATAAGACTGATTATGCTAATTATAAAAAGTGACGATGATTAATTAAGACAATAAGAAGTCAAAATTATTTGTTTGATTATACGTGATAAATTATATCTTCTTCGTGTTTAATTTTGAGAGCAGTTAGTAACAAATAAAGAAATTAATTCTACCTAGAATTTAATTATAATGACAAAATGACGACATTTAATTAAACATACAAAAACATTATTAAAAATTAAAACAAAAAATAATAATAAAAGGAAATTGATGAAAAAAATGTAATTAATTTTTGAAACATGGTGTACAAAATGAAATGTAACTTCAAAACTGATCCTCAAATTTATTATTGACTACCTTTAGCCAGCAGCTTCTATCATGCCAAAGGAACAGGACAGTTTATTTATGTCAGCAATTTGAGCATGAGAGAGTAACACATACATACCACATACAGCCTTTCGCCTTTATAATTTAGTGTGCAATATAATTACAGTCAAAATGATGACACTGTCAAATCAAGAAAGAAATTTTTAAACATTAATTAATTCAAGAAAAAAACCATGAAAAAGTCACCCATACCGAAAAAGTTGATAATTTATTTCAGCCAGAATTGTATCTCTAATTAGCCGATACGAAAGGTTCTTAAAGAAGTGACGAGAGTTTTGATATAATACAAAGTCGCTTTCTGCGTCTGTCTATTTATCCGCTTACACACATCGGATTTTATACGGTTTTCTCTAATAGAAAGAACAATAAATAAAGAAGGTGTAATCCTAACTAATATTATAAAGAGGAAAGATTTACAAGGTGAAGGTGACGCTGCGGAAACGACGCCAGATCACCCGGGAAAGGATGTCCGGGCGCCGCCCACTGAAGTGCCATCATCGGTGTTGCGGCGCCCCAGGCCGCCTACGCGACTGCCACTTCAATTGTCATGTTTTGACATTTTTCTTTTTGGCATTTGAACAATTTTTTTAGTGTTTTTCCCTTTATTTAGCTGTGTAAGTTAGTGGTTAAGCGTAAATTTACTTCTATTCAATGCCTAGTGACAACAGTGTAGTGGTGGAAAACAGTGCAAGTCAACCTTTGAACATCCTGGAGAGGTGCCCTCTGTGTACTGAGGCACGATTTTTTAAAGGTAAGCGGGGTCTGAGCGTGCATATTGGGAAGACACATAAACCCCAAAATGCACTCAATGCAGACCCTGTAGTTACACTATCTCCCTCAGCTACTACTTCATCATTAGACCCGCTTTGGAAAATTCTTTCAAAATTCAAAAATTCTTGCCCAGTTCTAAAGCGAGTTCCCCGCGGCGCTAGAGCTCTTGTGGCCCAACACCTAGCAGGTTGCATTCGCCTAGCCGTACGGGAGAACTCGCAAAGTGCTTGGGAACATCTGCTCACCTTCCCCTACAGAGTTTTACACGTTCAAAAAAATTTGGCAACAAAAAAGACTTTAACTGCACAAATCAAAGAAAACTGTAATGTTTCGGCCTGTGATTTAGATTCAAAATTACCGTTTCAGAGAATTATATCTTCAAAAGGTATATCTCATCTAGTAGAAACAAAGCTAGGGGAAGGTGACATTAGCGGAGCAGCCAGGATCCTATTTAGTAGTGACGTGGTGGCAGCGTGTTCTTCAGATACTCTCGCAGATCTGGAGAGAAAACACCCTGCCCCAGCGGATGGCCTTTCATTTCCCGACCCCCCTGTTCCGGACATTCACACCCTCACCATTACAGGTCGAGAGGTGGTCACAGCCGTTTGCTCTTTCCGGAGTGGTTCTGCTGGCGGCCTCGATGGCCTCAGTCCTCAGCACCTTAAGGACCTTATCAGTTCAGGCGCCGGGGAAGCTGGTGAGTTGCTCTTGAGGGAGCTTACGGCCCTGATTAACCTAATGCTCTCTGGCAATGTGAGCGAAACCGTCATCGACGTCTTATACGGGGCTAACTTATGTGCCCTGCGCAAGAAAGATGGCGGAGTTCGTCCCATTGCCGTGGGTACCACCTACCGTCGTATGGCAGCCAAGATTTGTTGCAAATTCTATGGTGAGGTGGTTTCGAAAAAATTTCAGCCCCTGCAGCTTGGCTACGGCTCCAAAGGGGGCTGTGAGGCTGCCGTACACGCGTTGTCGACCTATCTAAATTCAGGCAAAGGAGAGGCTATCCTTAAGGTTGACATAAAAAATGCATTTAATTCTGTTAATAGGGATACCTTGTTGTCAGAAGCTAAAAAAGAAATACCTGAAATTTTTAGTTTTCTCTGGCAATGTTATAGACAACCATCGAAATTACTATTTCGTGACAAAGTTTTGGAATCCGCTGTTGGCTGTCAACAAGGTGACCCCCTCGGGCCAGTGATCTTTAGCTTAGCTATACACCCAATAATTCGAAAACTAAATTCCAAATTTAATGTGTGGTACCTTGATGATGGGACCTTAGGAGGTGATGTAGACACCGTTTTCAATGATCTACAATTCTTAAAAAACCAACTTTCTTCTATTGGACTAGAACTCAACTTTTCTAAGTGTGAGTTATTCCTATCTGAAAGTATTGACCAAAGTCTGACTTATTCAAAATTCAATGCAATAGCTCCTGCAATCAAAATTATCGACAAAAGTTCTCTTCGCCTCCTTGGGTCTCCAATTTTTGAGGATTCCTTTCCCAGTTTTGTGGAGGAAAAAGTTAAAAATTTCAATGATGTTTCGGAAAGATTGCTTGAAATTAATATGCATTCGGCCATTACCCTAATCCGTTATTGTTGTTTCGGTCCTAAATTAATATATTACCTTCGTGCTTCCCACTTATGGAAGCACCCTCACCTTTTGGAAAAAATGGACCAAATTATCCGGCACACCCTAACTTTAATTTTAAATATGACCTTGGACGATCGAGCTTGGGCTCAAGTTACTCTTCCCATCCGTATGGGAGGCCTCGGCGTCCGCAAAATTACCAGTATTAGTTTACCGGCATACATATCTTCGGTCCACGGAACTGATAAATTAATCAGGAACATCCTAACTTCTACACTGATTCCTTTAGAAGTGCCGTGTTTCGCCGAGGCTTTGGATGCCTGGAGAATCGCTTGCCCGAATACAAATCCACCTAACAACCCGGCTTCCCAGAGACGGTGGGACGAGCCGCTCTGCAAAGTAGTTCAGGAAAACCTAATCGTAACATCTGCTACTGCTGCGGAGCGTGCGCGCCTGCTGGCTGTGGGAAATTGGGAGTCAGGTCTTTGGCTTCACGCACTGCCATCGTCGAATATTGGCACCTTGTTCGACGATACTACTTTCCGCTTAGCTGTTGCCCTACGTCTAGGTGCTCCTTGTTGTTCTCCTCATCGCTGCCACTGTGGCGAGGTTGTCAACAGCCTCGGTCACCACGGCCTGTCATGCAGTCGAAGTGCGGGACGCATAGCGCGGCACGCGAACATTAACGACATCATCCGACGAGCCCTTGTCACCGTCGGCGTTCCGGCTGTTTTGGAACCTCATGGGCTGGCACGCGACGATGGTAAGAGACCAGACGGTATGTCTTTATTTCCTTGGAAGATGGGTAGGCCTTTAGTGTGGGACGCTACCTGTGTCGATACTCTTGCGCCATCCCATCTTCCTAGCTCATCGTGCTGTGCTGGTGCTGCCGCGACGGCTGCAGAGAACCTCAAGCGGCGGAAATATAACAGCCTCGTCGGCAGTTATATTTTTGAGCCGTTTGGGGTTGAAACTCTCGGGCCGTGGGGTCCGAGTGCTCATATGCTTTTTAAAGAATTGGCAACTCGTTTAATTGACGCTTCGCGTGACCCAAGGGCTGGCTTCTACCTCGGTCAGAGAATAAGCATTGCCATACAACGTGGCAATGCCGCCAGCCTTTTGGGCACACTTCCAGTCGACAGCGATGCGGAGGAATTTTATGACGTCATATTTAGCTAGGCATTTAGTGTATATATTATTTTTAATTATTTAAGTTGTTTTTTAATATTTAAGTTTATTATGTATATATTTTCTTGTAAATAAATAAATATTTATGTCAAAAAAAAAAAAAAAAAAAAAAAAAAAAAAAAAAAAAAAATATAATTACTGGAAGGGTCATGATTCCCAATACCATTCAATTGCTATTCGGACACATGGCTGGATTTATTTTATCAGTTCAGTCAACATGAAACTGGTATAAGCACACCCTCATCCATTACAAACAGAAAATGAAGTTTTGATCATAATTTAAGATAATAAGATAATTTATTAAAAAAAAAACACTAGCTAACACTGTTTTTTTTTCAATACATTAGTTATTATCAAAATACTGTGGGCTTGAATAATATAGGCAATGACGCATTACATCGGTAGCGTTTTGATTTAGGTACAAGTATCTCATAAGTACACACAAGCACGCTAATCAAGACTTACCGGTAACTTTTAATCTTAAAATAATTTCTTGAGTATTTTAGAATGAAAAATACCTTTTTAAAAATAGCTGAAAAAATAAATGTTTTTTTTTTTTTTACAAAATAAACTATTGCTCAACTACGATCCCACCTGATAGTAAAACAGTGATGCGATTCGTAGATGGTGAAGGGCATTAGTTAGGTTCACTAGCCAATTTTTACCATATTTTTTTTTCTATTATGTTACATGCATGTTAGGTTATCAATACCATGTCAAGAAACAGTACAAAAATGGAACTTCATATTGGCGGTGTGTTAATATACCTACATGCCACGGAACCGTGACAACATTAGAAGAGAAAAGTAACGTTATCAAATCTTCTGTACAGTCAAAGTAATGATGCCAAAAATAAAGTGACACAGATTATGTCACTTTGTAAAGAACGAGCGTCAAAAGACTTCAAACAGACTAACAATACCATTCATATATTATGATGCTGTGATTGCGCTAAATGACGCCGAGCCAAATATTGTGAAGGAATTACCGTCCTACAAAATTGTGAAGGAATTACCGTCCTACAAAATTGTGAAAGAATTACCGTTCTATAAAAATGTGAAATCAGAGCTTTACAAACAATACCCCGGTCACCAGGGAGACTGGAAACGTCGGGAGATGTCGTGCGGTGTTCCGCAGGGGTCGGTACTAGGGCCACCCTTGTGGAACATCGGGTACGATTACGTGCTGCGGGGCGACCTCCCTGACGGGGTCAGCGTGGTTTGCTACGCAGACGACACGCTGGTTCTAGCGCAGGGAGAGTCGTACCAGGCGGCGGTCGCTCTAGCGACACGCGGGGTTGCGATAGTCGTTGATAGGATCCAGGAGTTGGGACTCGAGGTGGCGCTGCACAAGTCCGAGGCGATGTGCTTTCACGGTCGCCGCTCTCGGAACGCGCCGCCAATGAGTTCCCAACTAACGGTAGGAGGAGTTCACATCGGTGTCGGGTCGACGATGAAGTACCTGGGACTCGTCCTCGACAGCCGGTGGAATTTCGTGGAGCATTTCCGACGTCTGGCTCCCAAACTGAACCGGACTGGGGCTGCGCTCAAGCGGCTCCTGCCCAACCTTGGGGGTCCAGATGCCTCCTGCCGGAGGCTCTACGCGGGGATCGTTCGGTCCATGGCCCTCTACGGGGCGCCGGTGTGGGCGCCGGTGTGGGCGCCGTTGCTGAAAAAGCAACCGGCGGCCATACTAAACGCCAGCCAGAGGGTCATGGCAATTCGGATGGTGCGGGGATACCGCACGATTTCCCGCGAAGCGGCGAGCCTTCTGGCTGGCCTACCACCGTGGGATCTGGAGGCAACAGTCCTTGCACACATGCACGACATGCGCGTGGAGATGCAACGCCGGGGTGAAAGTCCTCTGCCGCGACAGGTCGCGGCATGGCGGACAGAGCTCCGGCGGGATCTCATGGTGGAATGGCGTCAGCGACTATCGCAACCCAGTGCTGGGCACGCCACAATTATGGCGATAAGTCCCCTCTTTGAGGCGTGGCTGGAAAGACCTCACGGCGTCCTTACCTTCCGCATGACACAGGTCCTCACCGGAAATGGCAAGTTCGGGAGGTTCCTGTTCCGAATTAAAGCGGAAGTGACGCCCGGGTGTCGCCACTGTGCGGAACACCCGGAGGACACGGTGGAGCACACAATCGCGGTGTGCCCTGCTTGGGTGGAGCATCGCCGTGCCCTCGTGGGGGTGATCGGCGGCGGAGACCTCTCGCGCCGGGCCTTGGTCGAGGCTATGGTCCGGAGCGAGGAGGAGTGGCAGGCGGTCGCCGACTTCTGCGAAGCAGTAATGCTCGCTAAGGAGGAGGCCGACCGCATCAGGCAACGGCGCTCTCGCCGCCGCCGGGATTCCGATCCCGATTTCCAGCCACCGTAGGCGCGGGCTTGCGGACAGTGAGCAATGGGTAGCTCGCTGTCCGGCCGTCCGGTAACTGTCCGGACCAAGCCCAAGTCGTCGACGGCGCGCGCTGTTCCCGCGCGCCTCAAGGAGTTGTCAGCAACAGCAGGGACCCAGCCGGGTCGAAGCCTACTGGGGCCAGGGTTATCCGAAAGGGCGCTCGAGCCCCGGTATGAAGGCTTGAAGGAACGGGATGGGTTTTTTAGTCAGTAAGAGTCTGACACTATCTCCCGCTCCGCCCAAGAGCGGGGGTTGTCATAAGATGATTTTTCCCATCGAAAAAAAAAAAAAAAAAAAAAAGCTTTACAAACAAAGAAATAAAAAGCTGCAGGTGTAAAAAAAAGCTGCTATTCGACCCCCAGTGAAAAAAAAAAAAAAAAAAAAAAACCCCAGTGAAGTTGAAGTGCCCAAATTATTTGAGATTTTTTGATTACAACTACGGATCCGAGAGAAAATTAACCTTCGCAAGTGGTAAAGCCAGGCAAATGATGTGTGTAGTATTGATATATTTTTTTGTGACGGAACATTTAAAGTTTGCCCACGCCCTTTTCTACAACTATATTTGATACATGGCGAAAATTGCAACATTATACCATTGGTTTATGCCCTTTTAGTAAGTAAAAACAAGCCACATATGGGTCATTTCACGATCTTATCTTATTCTAGAACACGATATCTGAAACTTCTGTTCTAGAATAAGTAAATTTTTTCATCTGAAAACCTACAAAAATAAAATACCACCGGAATTAGCAAAAAATAAGCCTGCGTGAAATGACACATATAAGCTTTTATTCAGTCTAATAAAAAAAGTATTGCTGATTGGAAGACAAAATAATTATAGTACATTTTGAAACCGCACCCATGTTGGCGTTAGAAAAAACTCTTCCAGAGACAGAAATAAAAGGATGATTTTTTAACAAAGCTATATGGAAAAAAGCAAAGGCTTCAAAATTTGCCAAAAAAAAAAACGCGGAAGCATGTCGCCTTATGTACTGTTCTGGCGCACCTTCCTCAAAAAAAAGTAGATGAGGGGTTTCTCTACATCGCGGAAAACAGCCCAAACGAAATATGTGTGAAAAAGTTCAATGATTATTTTGTTCAGCAATGGTTTGAAAATCATCTTATGTAGAATAAATGGTGTTGTTATGGTGAATGACACCGCTCCACTAATTTACTGGAAGGTTGGCATGCTATGCTGAATAGAAAATTAACGAAAACCTACAACATGACATAATTTTTGAAAATTATAGAACATGATTCTAATTATCAAAAACTTGTTAAGATTATATCTTCAATACGATCTAAGCGAAGATCCGAAGATATCGAAAACGACAATCGGATTAGCTACATTATGAATCGGTTTGTTAATAAAGAAATACTAGTCAGTCTTTGTTATGAAAAAATAAGTCCATTTATTTATTAGATAAGATTTAATGCCTCTATGTTAAAAGAAAAGAATTATACTCTATACATTCACTAATATACCTAATTTATTTTTTTAAATCCATTCCATAAGTTTACCTTTAGTATGTACCTGACTGTACCAAAACAATAATTTTAGGTAGGGGTCGAAAGTGGACGTGGTATTATGCCAGTCCTTTGTATGAAAATTTAGTCTCACCCCCCTGGGGGTCGAGTGTGAACTATGTTTAAGGGTCGAGTGGACACAAATAGACCAATCTTTTTTTTAGGGTCGAGGAGCCGAGAGTGGACTAAACCGAAACAAACTACAAAAAGTTTTACAGACCAAACTATAAGCCGCAACATATTCTAAAGTTGAATGTGTATGCTTATTGCTTCTTTACACTTTACACGGATCAACGGATTTAGATGAAAATCACGTGGGTGGACCAAGCCTAGAACAGGACATTAAGTTCTCTTGGGATGATTCTCGACTTTCACTACACGTGAAAGTTACACCTACACTCAGTTACTACACGAAAGAGAACATAAGAAATCAAATAGGTACAATTTGGCATATCCAAAGTTTTGTACCGTTATGTAAACTTTCTCAGGTGAAAATTACGTATTGTGTGATTTATTGGCATCTGGCTCCAGATGTGGAAAACGACTTTGCTGGCTCGGATTGCGTTAAATAAACTTTCTTCTTTCAAAAGATACCATAATTGATTGTTATGAAAACCCGTCTGTATTTTTTTTAAACATAATAAAAAGCTCATAACTATTTGAACTACTCGTCGTTGAAACTATGGCCCGCCTGTCAAGCTAACAAACATACTATGATTCCGATACCGAAAATACAAGAATGAATGTTTCTGGACTCAGTAAAACCTATAATATTTGCATTTGTTATGCAATCCTCCCTTCTCCAATGTCCGATAAAGCCAAACAATTGTTTGAATTAGCCATAAGGTAGTTTGTAAGTTTTTGTTTTCTGTACTGGGCGATGTAGTTGCTAAGCGACAAAGCCCTTCAATCAAATAAAAAAAAATGTTTCCGATACCTTTTCAATTCTCATGATCACAATAGTAAAAATAAGATTAGAAAAAAGAACGAAAAATACATATCTATCTCAATAATAATTCATTATGAAATAATAACATTAGAAAATCGAAATGACAAACAAAAAAGTTACATAGACGAATATGATAAAGTAATACACTGACTAGAAATCGGGTTAAACAAGCAACCACACACCCATGACCAGCCTCAAGAGACCCAAGAGACCAGCACCAGCTGTGAGTCCAGAGATTCCGGTTACTGCAGTTACATCGAGCTCAAGTGACGAATACTACGACACCACCTGCTGCGCTTCGAAGAGGAAGGAGACTCCTGCCAGTTTTGGGGTTTAAGCCCGCCGGCCTGCTGGCTGAAACCTGTTTTGGAATTTTGAATTATGAATTGACAGCCAGCATACCCGTAAAATTGGTATATAAACCCATGTTTGGACAAGAAATGGGTCAGCTCTTAGGGTCAGCTCCTTGGGTCAGCTCCTTGGGTCAGCTCCTTGGGTCAGCTCCTTGGGTCAGCTCCTTGGTTCAGCTCCTTGGGTCAGCTCCTTGGGTCAGCTCCTTGGGTCAGCTCCTTGGGTCAGCTCCTTGGGTCAGCTCCTTGGGTAAGCTCCTTGGGTCAGCTCCTTGGGTCAGCTCCTTGGGTCAGCTCCTTGGGTCAGCTCCTTGGGTCAGCCCTTTGGGTCAGCTCTTGGATCAGCTCCTTGGGTCAGCTCTTGGGTCAGCTCTTGGATCAGCTCCTTGGGTCAGCTCTTTGGGTCAGTTTCTGTTTATATTTTTTCAGTTCCTTCTAATTCGTCTCAGTGTAATTTATTACTCAGTGTCAAGTATATAAAGCCCTGCCTCTTGAGGGCCTCCTCTCTGCCTCTGCCTGCCCTTATGCTAAAGGGCTGTGGCGCCTGACTACTACTACCTACCTACCTGTTGCTGCCTGCTGTTGCGTAGCCTTCGCCGTCACTCATACGGCTGAAGGCTGCGCCTACACTCGCTGCTCCGCTCCGCCGTGGCGGAGAGCCCGTCTGAGCTGATCTTTATATCTTTTTATGTTTCTATTGTTTTTATATGCTCTATTTGTAATATATAAACCTCACAAGGATTCATATCTATATTTATTTTTTCTCCCTCCATACTTTCCTTACTCACTAAACCTCTCATTACTCACCACACGTGCCTTATTTATTTTTTCTCCCTCCATACTTTCCTTCCTCACTAAACCTCTCATTACTCACCACACGTGCCTTGCCAGGGCTACTCTCTGGAGGCACATACACACTACACTCCCTCTTGCACTCCTCCTCTTCTCTTACTTTACACTTACACTTTCTATACTTACTCTCTCATGTAACACTATTACACTCCTTCGTTGAACTAACCTCTTTTACGTTACACATGCGCTCATACTTTGGGGCTAGACCACGCGCTACAGAGGGGAAATAACAATGAATAATGCTCTCTTTTTTAGGTGCTTCATCCAACTGTTAAAGCTTCACCCCAAGGATTGTCGGATCAGATGCAGTAACTTGATAGACTTCGCCTCAAACCACGGTACAGTCGTACTCGTATCTCACCAGCTTCGCCAGTGATCCGCTATGCATCTTGTAACCCAGTATTTAACCGCAACCCAATCAGGTTGGTGAGAATGATGATGTCGGGGATATATTCGTGAGTAATCAGTGTAATGAACGTTTGAGGAGCATTTTGGAGGACGTATTCCGAGAGTACCGCTCCATATCACCGAGGCTGAGCAGACCTCGTCTACCTCGATTGTCCCATGCATAAGAAAAATAGGGAATTGGTGTGTGCCCTAAATTAATATCACAGCTATCAAATTGTTTTGTTAGCAGCGAAGACCTTACTGATACCCACTTGATCTTGTACTGTGTAGCTGTAGCATGTCTTATAGTTCTCGTCAAATTTCTTAATAGTGGCAGAGCTACGCGATTGTCTATACCAGCTTGGAAATACAGGATCTTTCCAGTTACTGTCTCTTAAGACACAGATCTCCTATTTTAAGAGACAGGGTTCATAAATTTTTGTATGCAAAAAAAGTTATTATATCGGTGAGGCTTAATGAGGCGGGTGTTCTCGAGGACAGAATGATATTAGTCTTAGATATTATCTACCCTGCACTCGTATCAAAGAGCGTATCAAAGAGCGTATCGACTTTCTGGAATAAAAAATCTATGCATAGGTAAACCGTTTTCGAAGGTGCAAGCAGCAAGTGGAGTAATACACTCAGAATCGCACATTCTAAGGTAATGAACAGCGAGCTTAAAGGGCATGAAAGTGACTGAACCAAGGTGTAATTAATATTTGTCTACCGGATAAAGACGGCATGAGTTCATTTTGTAGCACGTACAGTTTGTCCGTTGCTTAACTGGAAATCTCCTGGGCCAGACTGGCAGCACAACTTCAGGATTAAATGGTTTCAAAGATCGCACGTTCAAATCTACCTTAAAATTTTGTGTCGGTGTCCCAGTTTCTATCGACAGGGATAACCTACCTGCTAATTATTAATTTTATTACATTCGATTTTTATTCTTTCTTTAGACAAAATGCCTGCTTCTTAAAATGGGTGTAGGAATGAGTCCCGTGGTACTAAGGAGCTGCTGCTCATTTATGTTGCCATTAGCCAACAAGTACGTTATTTTCGAAAAGTTCTGTCAACATGTTGACTGAGACAACTTGAATGATGTGTTTTATAAGACAAGTCGCTTATTACTGTTTCTAATTATTTTATTTTTGGTTATTTTAAGGATATATTGTTTAAATGCGGAGAGTTTTAATCTATGAGGATCTCATTGAATTTTTATGATTGTGGACAAAATAAGGTTACTCTTACACTACACTCTTATGATGACGTTGGTTTTTCAATATACTTTAACTCTTAACCTACACTTTTATTATTCACGAATTTCTCATTCGCGACGAAGATTTGATTCAGTATTCATTGTGTTTGGCATATTGCGTTAAAATTATAATACCGACATTGATGTGAAATCATCATTGTATTCGGCATATTGCATTAAAATTATAATACCGACTTTGATGTGAAATCAGGTAATTGGACCATGTAAGTCAAACGAATAGATACATTTTTTAAAGCGATTAAAATGAAAAAGACATGTGGTTGGCAATGTTAATCACCGACGTTGGTGATAAGACATGAGTTACTGAGCACTTTGTGCAGTTCAAGTAAACCAGCAGAAATCATCTAAGTACAAACAAAACTATCTGTCATGGCAGAACGTCACCAATTTCGTCAAAGAAGACAAAGACGACAAAAATATAAAGTAATTCCTAACCGAGATTAAAAAGTCAAAAGTGATATTATCAGACAAACGCTATTTGTAGATGATAAACTGACGTAGTACCCAGGATCTGTGGCTAAAGGAGTTGGCTTGTGTGTTGGAAGCAGCGGAGCAAGATGCGGCTGCGCGGCTGGAGATCGAAAAAAGTTATATTTCTTTCAAATTGACTGAAAGAAAATATTTGTAGAAATATTTACTTTCTTTAAGTATTTTATTTTATTGTTATTTTTAACCTAATTTAATTAATTATTATCAACAATATAAATCAATAACTGTTTAAAACAGGTTTATAATTTTGATAAAAAAAATGCACTCTTTTGTATCTGTCTCATTAAATATACCATTATACACGCATTAACAGTAAACAGTCAGTTCAATTTAGCCTTTATATATATTTACACTATAAACGAAAATGTAAATTAAATTTAAAACCAAATAATTAAACTGGACTAATAATGGGAATTAATTTTAATTACAAAATTGGAAGTACTCATTGAAATGTATGTATTACGCACTAAATTACGCGTTCCGAAAACTCACTTCAATCAAATCAGTTGTAATGTCTATACACCTTGTTATAGATGTCATTAGTGTAGTTTTGACGTTCATGCAGCGTGAGAGCGGCGCTTATAAATTCAAATCAAAGTGAATTTGGGACGTAAATAATAATTCAGTAGCCATGTAAGTAAAATTACCGATTGTTCAAGCAATTTAATAGCTTCTAATATCGCAATACTATGTTAGAAATTATATAATTTAAAAGCTTTTCCATTTTACAATTTTAGAGTAAAACATGTAGATGTTCCCTGTAACAAAAATCGGGTTTTCACATACAACTGGTTTAGTGAAGACCAACTTTGCATGATGTTTTATTCCGTTTTTATTTTTTGAACATTTTATTTAATATTTTAGCTTTTTTGTATAAATAATGTAGGTGAGTCAGCCGCCAAATTAAAATGGAACTAGGCAGGGTCACATCTGCCGCATGCCGCAACAAAATTGGGCGAAAGCAACTACTGACTTGGACTCCGAACAGCAGGAGACGGCGGCGACGCGGTAGGGCCAGAAGGAGATGGCGTGACGATTTGGACTCCTACCTTAAGGATTGGCCAGAAGTGGTTAGGGACAGAAAAGAGTTGAATAACGGAAGGGAGGCCTTTGCCCTCCAGTGGGACACAACGGGCTCATAATAATAATAATAATCTGTGGTTCGACTGTCAACCTGAAGTGTCGAAAAATTTTTTCTCCGATTTTTTGCAAAACACAAAGACTAAACTACTACCTTACCAAAATGAGATTATCCAAAGAAAAAAAAGGTCTAAAAGTACAATAAAACCACCGTTATTGTGAAATACGTGTACCTATCTGTGTAAAATGGCTGCACGTAAAATATACCATATGACATATTTATGACATAGAAAAATTTCGACGAGGAAACGCAAATGTTGACCAGAGCCGCAGCTCGACGTGCACGCCCACCACCTCCGGCCTCGTCGCTCAGCTCCGCCTCGCCGCCGCCGGATCCCAGCCCCACCGTGAGTGCTGTGACACCGGCCGTGGCAGCTGCGACGAGTACTACTCGCCGCCGACGACACCACCACCTGCGCGTTGTCGGGGAGGACGCCGGCCGCCGGCATGTTTCGGACCTCGAGGCCCACCGGCCTCTGATAGGGTCCCAGCTACCGGTCGAAGTGTGCCGCGCATGCGATGGACGCAATCGACCAATGAAAGTCATGCGCGCATACTATGGGGCTACAGAGGGAGGGAACACTCTGACCGCGTACCGTGTTCGGATGCTCTCTTTGTTTCGGGTGCTTGAGCCAGCCGTCAACGTTTCAGCCCAACGACTATCGGATCAGGTGCGGGTCATTCAGCGTAATCATATGTTGGACGATACTGTACTTGATTGCCTCCGAATGGAAATGAGTAACCATGCCATTGCTCCTTCGTCGCAACCGGTGCACCGTCGCACCGTCTAACCATGTCGCCAACCTTGCTGACGAGGAGAGTACTGACATGGTTATACAAGTAAGTACCCAGTGCACTTATGAATTGAGGAATGCTTTGGAATGCGCTATTCGCGAGTATCGAAACATGCCGTCCGTACTTAGGCCGCGCTTACCTCGCTTGCCCATACATAACAAGAATAAGGCGCTGGTGGCTGCTCTGGATAGGCAGTTGTCAAATTATTTTGACAACTGCAAGTGGTGGTGGACCGAAGCGAGAGGCGTGCAATGATTGTTGACATATCCGTTCCGCATGAAGAGAACCTCGTGAAAGCTGAGAAAGATAAACAAATCAAGTATATCGACTTGGCTCGCGGGATTGTCGACATGTGGGATGTAGACTCGGCGATCATTGTACCGATAGTCGTGTCGGGTAATGGCTTAATAGCTAAGAGCCTCGACCAACATCTGAGGAAGCTCGCGTTAGGTAGCTGGATCAAGGGCTTGATTCAGAAAGCGGTACTCCTGCACACGGCTCGCATTGTTTGGAGGTTCCTTTCTCTGGAGCCCTGACCGCCGATAGCTTGGACCCGGTTCCCGATACCGGTGTGCAACTATTTTTTATATTTTTAAATGTTTTTTTTTATATTGAAATATTTAAAAATATAATTTACATGAATGTTTATGAATAAATGAAAATAATAATAACTATATGTTCCGTGTTACGGAGCGCATCGACTTCCTGAAGCATAGCGGCGGGTTGAACGATACATCCAAGGTGTGATTTACACGCGCTTTCCGGATGATGACGCCATGTGTTCGTTCTGGCGCAACATTTGGTCAGTGCCTGTCAGTCACACTGAAGGTGGTTGGACTCGAGGGGTCTAACGAGCATTCGCACGCTCGTATAATTTATATGTTAACTTAACTGAATAAAGGAATAATGATAATATCAGAGGGGGGAACTAACCTCACTGCGTACCGTGTTAGGATACTGTCTCTTTTTCAGGAACTTGAACCATCCGTCAACGTCACGACCCAACGATTGTCGAATCAGTTGCGGGTTATCCAACGGAATCATAGATTGGACGACGCCGCACTTGATAGCAACGTCACGACCCAACGATTGTCGAATCAGTTGCGGGTTATCCAACGGAATCATAGATTGGACGACGCCGCACTTGATAGGCTGCGCTTAGAGGTACTGAGCAACCGTATCATCTCGACTCCAACACACACACAGACTGCGGTACCACGGGCTCCAGATGCAATCATTCCGCGGTCCAATCATGGTCATGATGAAGTAGGAAGCGCACTGGAGGATGCACTCCGCGAGTACAGATCGACTCCAATCGTCCTTAGACCTCTTCTACCCCGGTTACCTATGCACAAAAAAATGGGCGCTAGTGTGTGCTCTGGACTCGCTGCTTGAGAATGTGTTCAAAAGCAGCGTAAACCTCGTTGATACGCACTCGATCCTCTATTGCGGGACTATTGCGGCATGTCGTTTAGCCAACGTTAAACTACCAAGTTGTGACGGAGCTACTCGACCAAAGCCTGCCGTCCCTGCCTGGCAATGTAGGATTGAGAGGCGTATCGATGGGGCCAGAGCACTCATTGGTAAACTATACTGCTTCATGGAGGGCATACACGACCACGTGTGATGCGCTACGTGAGGCGAGCGTTCTCTTTGATAAATATTATTGTTAATAATTAATATTGAATGAATAATATATTTTTTTTTAGATAATTCGGTTGTACATTAATAGTGATGTATTTGTATAAGTTATAAGAACCGATGTATTGACAGTTGTTTTTAAAAATATACTCCTGAGTTACCGCTGCCAAGAAAATAACATTGTAAGAAAATTATCTATTCGAAAATTCTGGATCATTAATATATAAATTTGATTGTTATAAAAAGAATCGTTTCCATAACTATCCTGATCTGACTGTTTCTACAAATTTATTATGTTTTAATTCATTACGATGGGAATGACTAATTTTCAAAAATCAATTTATTATTTTTATTTTATGTTACTAATTATTTGATTAATTTAATGCATTAAATAATAATTGTGATAATCGTTAACACAAATAAATACTCCCTCATTAATTAAAAAAGATGTTGTGCCTTGTAAATGTTTGATGTATCTGCTATATTTGAAAAACCTTGCTTGGGCAAAGATACATTATAATAATTTACCGATAAAATTTAAAAGTCTACCTATATGCCGAATTCCATTCAGTAATGATTATAAAATAATAGAAATATTTTATTATTTTTGACTTTAGATATTATTTTATTTGATTTAGTTAGTTAGTAGTAGTTAGAGTATAAACTTGCTATAATTATATTTAAGAAACATAATTATTGTACCATCATGTTATTAACTAAATTCATATCGGTGCATTTATGTCATCAAGGCTGCCTTCTTTATTAAGGTGGAGTGTACTATCGTCATCCGTATATAAATTATTACTGCACCCATGAAATTTACTTTCAAGATGACAATATTTGTTGGAGATAAAACCTTCTTGCAAGCTTCCTAAATTATATGAAAAAATATGACACTTCTATTTGTCACTTGTCTTCACTTGTTTCTTGTAAAATATATTGTTCACACCGAAAATTATTAAAAACTAATTTGCATTGAGCATCCAGTCATTGATTTTCATTCAGAATACCCATAATTCTCGCACATGGTCCATAACGAGCCGGATGAAATATAATTAAGAAGATCAGCGATTATTTTCAAGAAAAAGAATAGAGACTGACTTCCACGCTGAATGGAGGTTCATGAGTTCACTGCTGGAGAACTGGATTGATTTCAAGCAAGTTAGTTAGTGGTGTACAGTTATAATTACGCTAATATCGTCACCCAACACTCAGGTAGTATATATAAGTAGTCATACTAAGGTCAGTACTATTTTATTAAATTACCAATTATATTGTGTTTGAGTAAAATCATTAGGTACTTTGTTGCATTGTGATTAGTATTTTATTCAACAGCAATGTTAAGTTTAAACTCATACTTTTAACAGTATAGTTAGCTATTTTGCTACATTATTAAACTTACATTATATTAAGCTGTAACTAATTACATAACTACTTAACAGTGGTATTAATTTTTAACAAGTATCTTGACATAATAAAAATATTTGAGTGTTAGATATTAGTACAAGTCATTGTTATAAATTATAGTTAGCAGTCAGAAAGGGCATAGACTACAGCTAGGCGTATAATTATTGAAATTATATTGTTGTTTTAATTTTTATATTCCTGTATCAATGCCAGGTTGACAACACTCGTCTCCCAGAATGTCTGAGGAAAAGGATTTAATTAAGAAGCGAGGCAGCTTCAAAGGTCGCTTGACTAGTTTCCTCAATTTTCTGGACTCATTCAAGGACAAGGAGCTATCTAGCTGTGATGTGTCCGAGTTGCAGTTGCGCATGGGCAAGATAGAGGCGTTGTATGAGCAGTATGATGAGGTACAGTTACGTCTAGAATGCATTGTTGACGACATCAACTTACAATATTCTCAGCGTTCCGAGTTTGAGTCTATTTATTATAAAACCTTATCTAGAGCCCAGAATATTCTGACTGACTACAATAAAGATAATAAATCGATGGAAAGTTGTAAAAGTACTCGTGTTAGCATAAAGCAGCCGGTTAAATTGCCAACGATTCAGTTACCAAAGTTTAGCGGATTATATTGTAATTGGCTTGAATTCCGCGACACCTTTACTAGCCTAATTCATTGTAATGATGACATAGACGCAATCAATAAGTTTCACTACTTGCGAGCATCACTTGAGGGAACAGCTGCTATAGTTATCAAATCCATTGAGTTTTCTTCAAGTAATTACTCTGTGGCATGGTCATTGTTATGTGATCGGTTTGACAACAAAAGATTACTGGTTCAGAATCATATAAGTTCATTATTTACTATTGAATCAATTACAAAAGAATCTTCTGTTGCCATTAAGAATTTGATCGATCAGTTAAATAAAGACTTGCGAGCTTTAGAGTCATTAGGGGAGCCTGTGAAACACTGGGATACACTTTTAATCTACATTGTCACACGAAAACTTGATCAAAAAACCTATCGTGAGTGGGAGGAGTGCAAAGGTAGGATAGACAAGGATGGCTTAATCACGTTTAACGCATTTATGCAATTCTTACGCAATCGAGCCGACCTCATCGAGACCCTGGAACTCCCCCGCAATCATTATTCGCAATCACCAGGTAAATCAGGTCCTAAGATCAAGTCAATGGTAGCACAATCTCCTATCAATTCTAGCACTGACTCAGCTTCTAAACCTTGTCCTAAATGTAATAACAACGATCACACATTAAATAATTGTCCACAGTTTCTCGCATTGAGTAACGATGACCGTCTCAAATCATTACCTAGTTATAAGGTATGTTTTAACTGTTTTCGTTCCGGACACTATGCTAACAAATGTAAAAAACCAGGCTGCAAACTATGCAAACGTAGGCACAACACATTAGTTCACGTACATTCTAATGGCACTGTATCGAATACACCTAGTGGTAATTCGATGAATAACTTGTCTGCTACGACTGAAACGAATAACGTAGCTTTATCCGCAAACATTGCATCTCCGTGTGGTCATACGCAACGAGATGTGTTGTTATCAACCGCTTTGATCAAATTAAGAGACCACAATGGGTGTGTGCATCTCGCTCGCGCGGTGCTCGATAGTGGTAGCACGTCTTCACTCATAACAGATAGGTTGTGCAATAAACTTAACTTAAAAACTAGCCAGGTAGATAGATCAATCCTTGGAATCAATAACGTCACTTCGCACGTAGGTAAAATATGTCGGGTTAAGGGTACGCCATTAGATGATAGCTTTGTATTCGAACTAAATTGTTTTGTTCTTCCGTTCATTACGAGTAGTGTTCCGTGTCGTCAGATAAATATTTCTGATTTCGACTTACCCTCGAATATTACTTTAGCTGATCCTACTTTTTATAACCCTGCCGATGTTGATATTTTAATCGGCGCTGATCTTTTTTGGGATTTGTTAGGATCTCAAAGACTAAAGTTAGGTACCGGGAAACCAATATTATGTGAAACCAGTCTAGGATGGATAGTTTCCGGTCCAATTACTCAGAATACTATCTCACTGCTGACGAATGACGTAAAGTGCAATATGTCTAAAATGGTTGCCGACAGCGATGGTGACTGGGAAAACCTCAAGTCAGAATTGACAAAGTTTTGGCAATTAGAGGAGGTGAATGCGAAGTCTTCCAATTCTTATATGCCTGAAGAGAAATTGTGTGAAGACAATTTCGTTACAAATACGACACGATTGTCTGATGGTCGTTTTTGTGTTCGCATCCCCCTTAAGAAAGATCCTTCAATTTTAGGAAATTCTTTTAATAAAGCCACACATTGTTTACATTCTTTAGAGCGTAAATTAAAGGTTAAGACGAACTTTAGTAGAATGTATCATGACTTTTTGTCAGAATACGAGTTACTTGGTCATATGACAAAAATTAATAAACCTAATTTATGTTTGGGTTATTTTATTCCACATATGGGAGTTTTACGCGAGTCGAGTACCACGACCAAACTTCGTGTTGTTTTCAACGCTAGTGCTTCTACTTCGACGGGAGTGTCCTCTAATGACCTACAGATGGTTGGGCCAACCGTACAGGACGGTCTATTGTCTATACTTCTTCGCTTTAGAGTCCACAAGTATGTTTTATCTGCGGATGTGGAGAAGATGTATAGACAAATAGTCGTCCACCCGTCGGACAGATATTTACAACAGATTGTTTGGCGTGATAATGTTAGTGATCCTATTAATGTTTATCAATTAAACACCGTCACGTACGGTACGGCCAGTGCGCCATTCCTTGCGACACGATGCCTTAAACAAGTAGGACTCGACTGTAGGAACCCTAAGATATCGGAAATCATCCAACATGACTTCTATGTCGACGACTTGCTGACCGGAGGGGATGAC
Source organism: Mythimna albipuncta (assembly GCA_929112965.1). Classification (NCBI taxonomy): domain Eukaryota; kingdom Metazoa; phylum Arthropoda; class Insecta; order Lepidoptera; family Noctuidae; genus Mythimna; species Mythimna albipuncta. The sequence goes on along the minus strand of OV815979.1, from coordinate 14,858,697 downwards.
TTAGATGAAGTAAAGTTCATTCGCACTGAAGTCACCAAAGCGCTTGCGTCGGCATGTATGCCATTGAGAAAGTGGAAGTCAAATGATTCTCAATTATTGTCGAATGCTGTCCCTGCGTCATACGATTTGAACATTGGACAAAATGAGCCAGAAAAGTTGCTTGGTCTCTGTTGGCATATCGGCACTGATGAGATAGGGTTTCCTATAGGTCTGACTAAATCTTCGACTAGGTACACAAAGCGTGACTTGTTATCCGTTATTGCGCGAATCTTTGATCCCTTAGGTCTGTTAGGTCCTATTGTTATTACTATGAAGATCTTGCTACAGAAAATGTGGTTAGATAAATTATCATGGGATCAACCATTACCTAATGAGATTTGTAAACAATGGGAGATTATTATTAAATCTTTACCTCTTTTAAATCATGTTCGCATTCCGCGACTTGTAGTCTGCAATTCATTTACGGAGTTAGAACTCCATATTTTCACAGACGCGTCTGAGTCCGCGTACGGTGCTTGCGTCTACATTCGCAGTGTTAATGCTAAGGGTGAGTACATGGCTCGCTTGTTAATGGCAAAGAGTCGAGTTGCTCCCATCAAGCCTACGACAATTCCGCGACTGGAGTTATGTGGTGCGGTAGTCGGTTCTCGTCTTCACGAGAAGGTGATGAGCTCACTTCGAGTGAAGATCAGTCGGGTTTATTGTTGGACTGATTCAACCATTGTCTTGGGATGGTTACAGATGATGCCTACCAGACTTCAGCCCTTTGTGCGCAACCGCGTTGCTGAGGTTTTGGATAAGTCGGGTAACTGTACTTGGAGGCACGTCCCAACAGATCAAAATCCAGCAGACCTAATATCTCGTGGCATAGATATTAGTGATCTGCAGGAGTCAGATCTGTGGTGGAAAGGACCAGATTTTTTAAAACTAGATTCGTCTGAATGGCCTTCTCAAATTACGAGCCCAGGACTACAATCGTTACCGGAGACTCGACCTAAAATCATATTACATGTTGTAAACGATTCGAAACCTGAAGTTTTAATTGATTTTAGGCGTTATTCCAATTACACACGGCTCGTACGATCTGTTGCCTACGTATTACGATTTATTAAGTCATGTAGAAAGCATTACCCTAAAACCAAATACTTGTCACATGATGAGGTACAAGATGCACTAACTCTTGTCATTATTAAGAGTCAGATTCAGTCATTTTCTGAATACCAATTATTTTTGAACAAAAAGAGTTTACCTAAAAAGAGCGCCCTTCTAAAGTTTAATGTTTATTTAGACGATAATAATGTAATGCGAGTAGGAGGACGTCTCGATAACTCTAATTTTGCTTATAGTAAGAAACACCCTATTTTATTACAGTCCACTCATGATTTCACTAAACTATTATTTAATTTTGAGCATAAAAGGCTGATGCATGCTGGCCCACAATTATTATTAGCTTCCATTAGGGAAACTTATTGGCCAATAGGAGGTCGCAAGTTGGCGAAAGCCTGTTATCATAAGTGTGTTTTGTGTCACCGTATGAAGGGTAAGGTTGTAGCTCCCTTAATGGGTAACTTACCACGAGAACGCCTTCGTCCAGGTTATCCCTTTGAAAGCACAGGCGTTGATTACGCTGGCCCTATTATGTGTGCTAGTCGCCAGGGCCGTGGATGTAGGTTAGTAAAGGTGTATGTCGCTATTTTTATTTGTTTCACAACCAAGGCCATTCATTTGGAGCTCGTTGGTGATTTAACTAGCAATAGTTATTTACTGGCTTTGTATCGGTTTATTTCTCGGAGAGGTAAACCTGCTGATATTTTTTCCGATAACGGTACCTCATTTGTCGGTGCATACAACGACCTTTCCAAATTTTTAAAATTAAATAGTTTGTCCTTGGGTGAAAGTGCAGCAAACGACGGAATAAGGTTCCATTTTATTCCCGCCTACACCCCACATTTCGGTGGACTCTGGGAGGCGGGTGTCAAGTCAGCAAAGTATCACCTTCAGAGAGTGTTGGGAAATTGTAACTTGACTTTTGAAGAGCTGTACACCACACTAACCAAGATTGAAGCCATCTTGAACTCTCGTCCATTGACGCCGTTGTCTTCAGATCCTGCAGATTATACTCCGCTCACGCCAGGACATTTTCTTGTGGGACGGCCACTTACTTCCTTGCCGCAACCTGATTACCAGGATAGCTCTGCCAATTATCTGTCTCGTTACCAGAGGATCGAGCAGCTTCGCCAGCATTTCTGGAGCAGATGGAGCAAGGAGTATGTTGCAGAATTGCAACAACGCTCCAAATGGCGTTCCTGCAAGGATGGCTTGATGCTGAACTCCTTGGTGGTGATCAAGGAAGACGATCTTCCTCCGTTGAAGTGGAGACTTGGACGGATCGTGGCTGTTCATCCAGGAACGGATGGTATCGCCCGTGTAGCTGACATTCGGACGTCTACTGGAGTCGTTCGACGGGCATTCAACCGAATCTGCCCTTTGCCTGTGTCTTCAGAATCTGGTTGAAACCATTGGTTTCAACGCCCGGGGAAATGTTGGAGATAAAACCTTCTTGCAAGCTTCCTAAATTATATGAAAAAATATGACACTTCTATTTGTCACTTGTCTTCACTTGTTTCTTGTAAAATATATTGTTCACACCGAAAATTATTAAAAACTAATTTGCATTGAGCATCCAGTCATTGATTTTCATTCAGAATACCCATAATTCTCGCACAATATTAATCAATTTCTCATTATCGTGACCATTTATTTCCAGCTAAGGTGTTTTCATATAACTCCATCATAATGCAATTTCCATGGAACTTTTAACGAGCAATTTCCTAGTCGATGTCTGCTTGCCGGATTAATTAAATTTCTCTCTACACTCTACGTCCTAGTATTATAATATTTTGGTGTGGCCTTAGTAGCGGCGATATTTATATGATGGGCACGCTAGGCATAAAACAAAAGATGAAATCCTGAGAGTAATTTATTTTTGTATAATTAATTTATTGCCAACGAACTAGAATTCTGGCGGTTCACTAATTTGGAGTAAGATCTTAAATATTCTATTTTATTTTAAAATAGACGCAATAATGTAAAATTAAGTAAAAATATAACATGACAGCTGTTCGGCGTCAAACAACTAAGCAATCAATAAGGATGGCGGCGGCGGCATCGGCAACGACAGCGGTGGTGGCATCGGCAACGACAGCGGTGGTGGCAGCAGCAGCAGCAGACAACTTGGAGCGGGAAGCTGTGGAACTACAGGCTGAGCTTGCAGCTTTAGAAGCAGATAGTCGAGGGACTGGCAGAAAGGCTAATCTTCAGAACGGCAAGTACAACAGAGGTTAGTGTAACCCGATAAGGTTATTCCAGACGTTCAGATCGAACCTATAGCGCATTGTTCTATGGCTTGCCTTGAACGTTTTGAAGAAGCAGAATGTCGCCAAGATACTCTATGTGGTGGAGGAACCCCGAAGGGGTTGCACTCAGGTACTGCACAGCAAACATTCCAGTCCCTAATTACAGTCTTCAATTAGGTGGTAACGTATGTGGTGGGAGGAGCCTGTTAGGGCCAAACCCACCTAACACCATAGCGTTATAGCCACAGATTCCAATCACTGACAGTACTCAAGATTAATTCCTTACCTGTGTCCTTACACTAACAACAACAGACTTATTGACTGAGTCGGCTTTCCAGATTCGCTGTAAACAGGTTTTTGCAGGAAAGAGGACTTTGAAGAATATTGATCCTCGGATGCACCCCAAGCCATTCAAGGTGATATGACTCTCCATGCCTTGGCTGCATTCTACTGTAGAGCTGAAAGATGTCAAATACCAAAATTAAAGACAATAGAACGACAATGAGATAGGGGTTTAATGAATTAACGGATTGTCTCTTTTGTCACATGGTCCTGCCTGTTTCCACTGAGCAAATCAGGGAGAGTGGTCGATACTTCTGTGAAAGGTCTTAAATACTTTACGCCAACACAAACAACAACAAACTTGGGTAGTAAGATTTTTTCCCCGCCAACGTCGCCAACACCTATCTATGCGTCAGCAGGGTAGAGGCCAGCCACCGAGGAGCTTGGGTCCTAGGGACCAACAACCCCGAACCAGTTCCCCGATGGGTATACACGTAATCTCACTGCGTACCGTTTTAGGATGCTCTTTCCGTTCCAGGACCTAGAACCAACCGTCGACGTCTCGGCGCACGATTGTCGGATCAGGTGTGGGTAATCCAACAAAATAATATAGGTTGAACGCGTTGAACGACGCTGCACTTGATAGGTTGCGCTCCTACTACCTGCGAGATACAACTATATTGTTCAATCATGTTGAGAATAAGTTACGATATTAGGATTGGTGATTAGGATACAGTAAGTAGCCAGTGCAACTAAAGATTGAGCGCATTGAAGAATGCGATTCGCGAGTATAGATTCACTCCGGCCGAACTTAGACTCCGTTTATTGCAGTTACTTACGCACAAACCAAATATGGCGCTAGTGTGCTCCAGACTCGCTGCTAAAGAATGTTTTTGAGAGCAGCAAAGACCTTGTTCATACGAACTCCATCATCATTCTGCGGGGCTGTTGCGGAATTTCGTTAAGGTGTAAAGATTTCCAGTTATAATGTAGCTACCCAAAGCCTACCGCTCTAACCTGGTTGTGCAGGATCGAGAGACATATTGCTTTAAGGAGAGCAATAGACGACTCAGCGAGATGTGTTTCGTAAGACGAGCGTTTTTGGGGACTGGAACCAAGCCCTGACATGTCACGTGTCAAGACTTTCTGAAGCAGAAAGTTTATGCATAGACCAATCGTCTCTGTCAGTATAAGCGTCGGACGTTGGAGGTCAGCAGAGACGGCCATATCATTTTATCTTTTATATTTATATTGTTTTTATATAAAGAGTATATTTTTATAATATACCTCACAAGGATACATAATATCTTTATTTATTACCTCTCCCTCGTTTATTTTCCTCTAATAACTGCCTTTCCAACCTCTCTCTCTTAACTTTACCACTCTTTCCTCTCCCTACTACAACTTAACACTTCTTTTGCTTTTACATTCACTCTAGCACTCTCTTAACACTCCCTATAATTCCTTAACATTTCTTTATAATAAAATAAAATAAATAAAAAAGCCTTTTATTCCATGCATCATCAAACATATACAAAAAAAATTACATCACAACAGTATTTTTAATTAAAAAAGATTGGACAACTTACAAATATAGTTCGATTTCATGCAACTTTTATCTAGAATAAATTAAATTAATAATTATTAATTATTTCTATCCATTTAAATGTATGAAACAATAACAAACGTTATTTATATATTATATTTGTATTTTTCTTTTTTACACAATATTTCAATTAAATTCTGTATAGGTGATTTCAATTAATTATTTAGTTAAGTAATCGGTCAAGTAATTACTACATAGTATATTAAATTAAAATCAAATTCAATTAAATAGAACCAAATTAAATTAAAAAATCAATTAAAAAACAAAATAAATTAAAATCATATTAAATTAAAAACAAAATAAATTAAAATCGTATTCAATTAAAATCAAACTAAATTTAAAACAAGTGGATTGAAATTAAATTCCAAATGAAAACCAAAATAAAATCAGATAAAATTAAAATCAATTAAGAATTAAATCAATCCGAATTACATTAAAAAATTAAAATCAATTTTTATTCTATAACATGGACCCCTCTCGGGTTAAGGCCTCCTCCAAGGTTTTCCATTTATCTCTGTTTTTAGCAGTCACTAACCAGTCTGAACCTGCTATTTTCTTTATATCGTCTTCCCATCTTGTATAAGGTCTCCCTACTCGACGTTTGCCTGGCGGGCCTTTCCATTTAGTAACATTTATGGTCCACCTATTGTCCACAAATCTGGCTAAATGGCCGGCCCATCTGAATTTCAGTGATTGGGCATAACATAACGCATCTATAGCTTTGGTATAATTTCTTATCTTGGAGTGTCGTACTTTATGTATTCTCTTGATATTCAGCATGCTGCGTTCCATACCTTTCTGACACGAACTAATCCTATTTTTAATTTTCCTCGTGAATGTCCACGTCTGGCAGCCGTACGTCAGAGAAGGCAGAATGCACGCGTCCATAGTTTTCTTCTTTAGCTTTAGAGGCATGTTACTTTTAAATACGTCCTTTAAGCTCCAGTACTTATTCCACGCGCTTTTGATTCTACGTTCTATCTCTATGTCATTGCTGTTGTTTTCAAAACTTATTTGCTTACCCAGATAGGTATACTGGCCCACGTATTCTAGCGGCTTGTTCCCTATTTTAATACATTTCTTGATACCATTGGTCATGGCTTTTGTCTTTAATAGGTTCATTTCCAATCCTACTAGTTTACTCTTCTCGTGAAGTGTTTTTAACATATGTTGCAAGCCACAGCTAGTTTCCGACAGCAAAACGATGTCATCTGCGAATCTTAGGTGGCTTAGGTATTTGCCATCAATATTTAGACCGCACCTTTTCCAGTCCAGCTTGCTCATTATTGATTCCAATACAGCTGTAAAAAGTTTTGGAGATAATGGGTCGCCTTGTCTAACTCCTCTCTTTATAGGAAAGCTATGGCCAGTTGTTTCCAATTTTACTTTGCTGGTGCTGTTGCTATATATGTTTCTTATCACATCTATGTATTTATTCTCTACTTTTTGAGCTACTAAGGTTTCCCAAATACTTGTGTGAGAAATTGTATCGAATGCTTTTTGGTAGTCGACAAAGGCGATGTAGAGCGGTCTCTGTCTTTCCTGATATTTTTCAATAACCAGTTCTAATGAGTGAATGTGATCTATTGTGGAAAAACCTTTGCGAAAGCCTGCTTGTTCTATGGGTTGCCATGTGTCTAGTGTTTCACTTATTCTCTTGTTAATGATCGAAGAGAATAATTTGTATAGTGAGGGCAAAAGGCTAATAGGTCTGTAGTTTCCAATGTCAAGAGAGTCACCTTTTTTATAGAGTAAGACTATGTTTGATTCGGACCATTGCGTTGGTGTAGTCGCCGTTTTTAGGATGAGATTAAATAGGTGTACCAGGAATGTGACCAACGGAGCTCCGCCATATTTTATAGCCTCGTTAGTGATTTTCTCTGGACCTGGGCTTTTATCTAATTTCAATCTCATCACAGCTTGAACAATTTCTGTATTGTCAATTGGTTGAACTTCGTACTTGTCGTTCCTCAGTGATGCCTCTTCATTATCCTGGTTTTTGATACTGGTAGAGAGCTGAACATCTGATTTGGCACTGTACAAATCTTGGTAGAAGTTTGTTGCAATATTTATGATGTCTTTGCGTTTGTACGATGTTTTCCCCAGCTTATTCAAACCTTCGATCCAGGTTCTGTGAGTTCTAAGTGACTTGAAGGCTTTCTTTATGCTCCCGTCTTGCGCAAGATGTTTTTTTATAGTGGAAGTTCTGTGGTTTTGGTAATCAAGTTTGATATACCTGGTAGTTAGTTTGTATAGAGCGCTAAGTTCGTTTTTTTGGGTACGGGATTTATTTTTGATTTTTTGGAGTTCTTGCCTTCTCTTTATAAGCAATAGCGTTCTTTTTGATAAAACCTTATGTTTCATAGTGACTTTGCTAGTTGATTTTGCAGTTTCCAGACTATGTTTTATAACGCTTATTAATGAGTCATAACAACTTTGAACAGAGTCAGTTTTGGGCAAGTTTGACAGCTGGTGTTTTAGATTTTTTTGATATATAATTATTTCGTCCTCGTTTTTTAGATTAGCTTGTTGATCATTTGCGTATGTCGCTCTACTTTTATGTGGCTTTGCAAGTATAATTGTGCTTCTTAGTAGTCTATGGTCAGATGGAAAGTTTAAATTCAAAGTCTCTATATTTTGAAACATTTTTGGCTGGTTAGTTGTTATATAGTCTATTTCGTTTTTATACTGTCCATTTGGAGATCGCCATGTCCATCTACGACTGAATTTTTTCTTGAAGTATGTATTAATAATGGCGAGTTTATTTTCAAAAGCAAAGTTTAACATTTTCTGTCCTCTTTCGTTTCTTTGTCCATAACCATATCTTTTTGTTATTAAATATTCGTCTTGTAGGGGTTGACCAATCTTTGCATTGAAATCTCCCATTACTATCAGGTTGATATGAGCGGACTCTATGGCTTTATCTATTGATTTATAAAATTCAAGTATCTCCTCATCATCCGCCGACTCTGTAGGCGCGTATACCTGTATCACGCTTATGCTGTAGCCTTGAATATTGATATTCAATAATGCAACTCTTTCTGTAAAACCTGAAAAGCTTTCAATGTTTTGTTTTAGGCAAATATTTATGAGGAAACCAACGCCATGTTTTCCTGGAGTTTCCCCCATATGACACAGAATGAAGTCTTCATATTCTTCAATTTTACTGCCAAGGCGTCTGACCTCTGATAAACCTATTATATCATACTTCACCCCCTTTAAGGCTTCTTGCAACTCAATCAGGCGCTCGCACGAGGATAGAGACCTGACATTATACGTTGCCACATAAAGCTTATTTGTGAGAGTAGTCTTTTGTTGTGTATTTGTAGGCGACGTAGTATTCACATTCACAATAATCGTATCAGTCGTAGAACTCGTAGCTATCGCAGCATTCGTAGTCTTCGTAGCATTCTTAGTCTTCTTAGTATTTATAGTAATCGTAGTATTCGTAAGGTTCATAGGTTTTGTTTGGTTCATAGGTTTTGTACGTCTATTCCTTGGAGGGTGGTGGTCGTAATCTTCCACGGTGACCAACCGGATTGGAAGATGTTTTGTATTATCTTTTTCTTTGCTTGCTATTTCTATTGTTTCGAGAGGGGGCCCTGATTGCTAATTGGTTTCATTTTTGTTCTCTAGTGATTTGTTAGATGAAGGATTATTACTTATTAAATAATTTAAAAGACCCGGTTTTACTATTCCTTCAGAGCGATTAGAAAACGGAGATGGCGGCGTATTCAAAGCGGTGGTTTTGTTTTTCTTATTTGCTTGTGTTCTAAGGGGTGGAAGACTTTGACTGGACTGCTTTTCTTGAGGGGAAGCGGAAAAGAACCTTTTTTTGCTATTTTCCGGTATAGAAACATTTTCTGGTTTATTTAAAATTAACAATTTGTCGTATTTAATAATTGCTCTATTTCCTTTCTCCCTTTCTGATTTTAGTTGCTCTTGAAGGTCTTTTCTTTTTTCCAAAATATGTTGAGGGTAATCTTCTTTTATATAGTAATTAGTATCCTTAAGTTGTTTTTTCTGCTTGAAGATCTCGATTTTTTTCCCCAGAGTTGCTAATGTTAATATGACCGGACGTGGGTTTTCCGACTTTTTTCCGATTCTTCTAAGTTCTTGAATGTCGCCATATGATATTTTGACAGATAGATGTTTAGTTATAAACGCGATAACGACGTTTTCTAAGTCGGAGTAGCAATGTTCGTGTTCATCAATGCCAAATATTACCACATTTCTTTTTCTCGCCTGCTTTTCCAATATGTCTAATCTATGTTCTTGTTTTTCTACTCTGTGTTTTAAGTCTTCATACTTTGCTTCCCATACGTTAAATTTAGCATCAATTATTTTATTTATATTTTCTGTAACATTTTCTGTAACTTTTGCTCCACTTTCCTTTATTGTGTATTTCTGTTCGTCTAGTTCTTTTTGAATTAATCGTAGAGTAGCCAAGACTTCCTCCATATTTAATTATATATATTGTTACGAGTAGTTTAGTAAACAATAGTGATTGATGCTAGTATCTTCATACATGTATCGCCCTCTGTTGGTGAGTGGACTAGATGTAATGATTTTTCTGTTCTGGTAGTTTATATTTTTGACGCTAGATGGCTGTGCTAGTTCTTAGCGTAGTAGCAATGATTCCCGATATTGGGATATGTTACGTTCTAGTTATGCTCTTGATGTGACAGAAATACTAGAACCAACCTGTATGGTGCTTCTTAACACTAGAATTTATTCATTACAGATCCATCTTGATTATCTATTCGGTACTAGATGGCGCTGCTTGTTCTTTCGCAAGCGCAGTGACGACGGTTTTTTGAGATATTTTTTCTTTATAGGTTATGTTTTTGGTAAAATACAGAAAACATTCAGAATTGACCTGTATGGTGTTCCTTTATGCTGGAAAAGACGTCGTAACTCTTGGATTTGATGTTTCTTTCGTCAGCTTTGCGTATAAATCCACGGTTTTATGAGAACTGTCTTTGGTCGGTGAGAACTGTTTGAGTTGATTTTGCACTTTATAACGTTTATTTTCACAGCACTTTCACTAGTCTATGTATATTGAGTCAATCACTAAGCTTTGAATAATGTTCTATGGATAAATTCACTTTAATTGATTTTTTATCTCAATAAAACTTGGGAGCCGATGTAAACAGTGGCACAGAGGCGCCCTTTCTCCAACTCTCAACATTTCTTTACGTTACTTTAATGTTACAGAACGTCGTTAGCCAGACGGCTAATGACGACATTAGCGCAGGCATAACCAAGTACCCAGGATTATACACCAGCAACTTGCTTTGAAGTATAACCCAGTAGATGGTAAGGTACCATATTACAAGTATGTGCCCGATCTAGTTCTCGAAAATGACAGAGGTATCACTGACCGGACTATTGTAATTTTACGTACTTCCCTGACTGCCCAAACTTTTACGTTTGAATTTATAAAATAAACTAGTATTTAAAAGTAGCGATCAGCGTGATCTTGGCTCTTTTTACTTGACACCACTATGGTCTGTTATACCTCCTAAAAAGCCCCCAGATACGATGGCATGAATTCCTCTACACTTTTGTAGGTACTGATTTAAAATGTTTACGATCAAGGTGGGTCGGGTCCATAGAATAGGATACTTTATAGGGTAAAACTTTTATAGGTTCTTTTCATCAACCGTATCTATAAGTGACTCGAGACCTCTTGATAGACATGACAGGCTGCCCCGCCACCATGGTCCAAAGGAGAGTTCCCAAAATACACCCTATTGTAAGGGCTGTAGCTCTGGCGTAAGGTAAAGGATCGATATTACTCTATATAGGTAGTTTTGTTATTTTGTAGAGAAGACATAAAACATGTTAGTGACAATAATATACTCGTATCAGAATGATTTAGTCACGTGTCATATTGCTCAATCTGGAATACGGAAACGGTACCGCAAACATCATTCTGAAATATGTCTTGTGAATCCACAAAATGTTCGTTGCTGACATAACTAAAATTGTTATTCACAGCGCGATCTTTTCTTGATCTTGTGTCGAAGAAAATACAACCAAGGATGATAGGATAGATACATAGGATGATAGGTGGCAATTTTTGGCATAACTTCACTCACACACACACACGCCCTCGACGTAACGTATTTAGCCACCCTAAGCACGGTAGACAAGCACTGCGAGGTTTTGCCAGAATGTCCAACCAAAAGACGTCTACAGTTAGGTAAAAGCCTCCAAGTGTTACTACAACGACCGGTTCTGTGCGTGTTGTAACCATTGGACTCAACAACCAACCAACCAAACCTAAAAGCACCTGTGACCAATTCTAGTCAATGGGACCATACCCAACTCATTGAATTCCACACAAATTAACAACGTTTCACAAAATTAATTAATGCAAGAGAAGAAAATGAGGTAAAGTGTATCGCAGCAAATGTGAAAGAATACCAATCGACTGTTGGTAAACCGTTTCGAACTCAGCTGAGCAGATAATTCCTTCTAGTTTTATTTACGTTTATCATGAAAAAGTTAGCTAATTACTTAATGAAATATCATTGAGGTTAATTAGGATATCTTAAGACTTTATTACAGTTTTAAATTAAAAAAAAAATATATACTTGTATAAATCTATTTTACTATTGGGGAGTCAGAATCGTGTACAGAATCCAAGGTACACTAAGCGCCTCAATGTTTGAGACACATGTATGTATGTATACTAACCTTTTGCCTCTTGCTTCACCCGCGATAAAGTAGAAAATATATTAGAGCCTATGTCAATCAATTAAAAATTAAGTAGGTATGTAGGTATCTAGTAAATATGTATCTATTAAGCCACTGACGAAAGAATTTGTAAAATGAGTCAAGACAGTATTTTTGAGTTTATTTTTTTCTTTATAATATTTGTAGGAACAGATAAGAATAGAATATTTAGAGAATTTAAGGTATCCATAAGTTACCTTTTACATTTATTTACACATCATACATACTCTTAGTTTTTGAGTCGGTCGTTTTCCCCTTAACTGATACTGGACGGGTCTCAGAAACTTTATATTCCTTAAAATAGTCATTACCTGACAAGGGTTATTGTAAGGTCAAATAAAAATATCGGCTTTTGGCAGGACCCATTTTGATGCGTTTATCAAAATTAAACGACTACTTGACTGATTATAGAAAAAAAAGTGACAGAAGATGCCATCTTTTGGGGAATAGCTTAATTATATTTCGTAAAATATGTTTTAGCGACCCCTATCCACAAGCTACATAAACAGTAATGTTTAGTTTGACTATTCACCGCTAGATGGCAAGCTAACTTTAAAATTGTTAGTCTGGCTGTAAGCAACTTAGTTCAACATTACTACATAAGATGGCACGTAATGGTAAAGTAGGATTGATGCAAAATCACTGGTAGCAACAACAAACAAAATAAATATATTTTTTACTGTTTATACCTACTTACTAAAATATATACCTACATAATACGAGTAGTATTTCAAATGCCAAAATAACTTCTCCCGCTCTGGCGGGGGGGTGAATTATGAAAAGGAATGCAAAGGGTAATGTGAAGGACACAGGTGTGGTTTTAGTCAGTAAAAGTCTGACATGGCCTCCCGTTTCACCCTAGAGTGTATTCATTGCTTGATGTGGGAAATCATAAAAAACCTCGTTTAAGTCTTAACGGCTGAACGGGTTTAGATGAAACTTTTTGGTTACACAGGTAGACTATGTTTTCTTGGGATAACTTTTGACCGCGGCTTTGCAAGCGCACAAAGAATATAGCCTATGTTACTCAGGAGTAAAGCAGCTTTCTATGGTTGAAAATTCAGAGATTACCTCCTACAAAGAAAAAAATAAATAAGAAAACAAAATTTACCTCTTTATAGTTTAGTGTAGAGAGTAAATAAAAAACAAATATGAACACAATCAAGCAAATCGTTTCCATGTTTCAAGTGATTCACAGGATAATTACAGCTGCAATGGCTGGTGACGCCAATAAACAAACAAAGCTGGATAGTTGTAATTGAAATTACACTGCCCTGATTTGTAAAAAAATGTGTCAAGCAGTACTTTAGTTAATAGGATCTTCATTTGACGTCATTCATTCTATAAATAGAATGCATTTAATTGCATTAAATGCAGTAAATTAGTTTGCGTAACTTTGTTCAAGCAACAAACCGCTTTTTATAAAACCATCTCAGGTGCAGTCTGATAAACCTTGAAACTACATTGCAACTTGGCATCATCATATTATACTTATTGCATAGTCTCTACTAGTTAAATGCAACAGAACGATGAATACTTGAAGAAGGTAAATAAATTTTCTGTTTTGCCAATTTTTCGTACCTACCAATCCTGCCTGTAAGCATCTATAGTGCACCCTGATGGACTCGCTGTCCGAACGTCCGGTAACTGTCCGGACCGATAAGACGACGACGCGCACTGTTCCCGCGCGCCTCAAGGAGTTGTCAGCAACAGTAGGGGCCCAGCTGAGTCGAAGCCTACTGGGGCCAGGGTTAGTTTCGAAAGATTAGCGCAGCCCCGGTATTAAGGCTCGTAGGAAAATTTTTGCAATAGAGATGTGACTCGCACTAGAACCCTTAATTTTCATGTTTTTACAAATATTAGAATGTTCAAGTATCAGTCATGCAGGTACTTACTGAATAGTGAAGTCACCGTCATTAAATTGGTATGTACAAAAGATATTAAAAAAAAATAGTTTTACATATATAAAAAATATTTCTGAATTTTGTAGGTACATTGATTGGCCATCCAATCCAATCCTATCTTTTCTAGACCAATATTTAAAATCCAAATTATTTATTAAAATATTATTTATCCAAATTAAGTATTTATCAAACATATATAATTCTGATAAATACCCACCAGTCATGTACCCAATAATATGTTACGTGTGTTCCAAAAATATATTTACTATCTTTATTTGTATTTTTTAATTTTTTTGTGGTTATTGGTTTTCAAACGCCTGTTATCCCCACACAGTGAATAAATGAAATAATTTGCTCAGTAGTGGAATTGATATAAATTAGAAAACAAAATCAAAGAATATTCATTGTTTTATTATGACGAAGTAGTAATTATTTATTAATTCCGCGACTTCAAGATACAATTATTTAATCGTTCATTGTGACTTGAGCTAGCAACGAGAGTTATCGTCTGTTAACTCATAATACGATATAAAGGTATGAACTTTGATATAATTATCTTAAAAATAAATACTTTTATTTACTTTGATAACAAATCTCAGAATTAATCTACTTACAGTTTGACAACATTTAGTTGCAAAGTCACATAGTGATTGAGAAGTATTGCACGTTTTTTATTTATTTGTTTTAAACAATTAGTTTATTTACGCGCAACATAATTTCGAAGGTATAACCCTTTATACGCCAGTCTATTTTGTGGAGAAAGGTCAAACATATCCCTTCCAGGCGTTCGATTGATTCTGTTTATTTTTTAAACCATAATCTTATATTTAACTAATTTAACTTGGATGTATTTACAAACACTTAACAGACACAATCTGATATGGAATAATGTTGGTGGATCATACAACTAAATGTGCCGCACGGAATCCATATCCGCGACATGCATTGCAGCACCCAGTTCCTCAACTAACATTAATTTTACCTAAAAAAATTATGACTATTGTTCTTTGTTTACTTGTTTCAGAACAACAAAAATGGTGCTAACTTTGTATAAGATGGACGCCAGTCCCCCTGTTCGAGCTGTGTACATGGTGATTGAAAAACTTAAGATTCCCAATGTGAATTATGTTGAAACGAACCTTTTGGCTGACGATCATCTAAAGGATAATTTTTTGAAGGTAAATATTATAATGTAAGTTAAAATAACTAGATACGATGGGAGTAACTAGATACGATGGGAGTAACTAGATACGATGGGAGTAACTAGCGAAATGCAAATAAAGTTGGAATTTATTCAACTTTATTCGCATTTCACTAGATGGAAAGGCAATGAAGGAACAGGGTGGGTCAGTAAAAGACTGACACTATCTCCTGCTCCGCCTAAGAGCGGGGGGATGTCATTGGATGATTTTTCAACCGAAAAAGAAATCTTATTAATCCCTACTAGTTATGTTAAAATAACCCATATCGTACCAAAAATAAAGATAAAGCCGCCTTGAATCGACGTCTATATAAAGTGAACCTTTATATTTTTTAATTAAATAAAACAGTTCACTGTTTATTTTTCGGGTACCTACGCAAATATATTAGGAGAATATCAATGTTTTTATTCTAAATTTATGTGGCGTCTTGTTTAAAAATATATTTAGTCTGAATAATGTTATTCGGAGAATTATTTAATTTGATGTCAACCAAATAATTGGAATGAATGAAATAATGTTATTACTATATTTTTATTTGTATTTTGTGTGTTTCTGTGTCAAACTATGGGTATATTACCTGAAATAATGTTTATCTATTATTATTATTTACACTGACAAACCAATTGACTGGCCTGTTGGTCTAGTGGTTAGTGGCCCTGACTGCTATGCCGCAGATCGTGGGTTTGATTCCCACCCAGGACATATGTTTATGTGATGAGCAGATCATTTGTTCTGTGTCTGGGTGTAATTTATCTATAATATGTATGTATTTAGAAATATATAAGTAAGTATGTTCATCAGTTGTCTAGTACCTACCCATAACACAAGCTCTGCTTAGCTTGGGACTAGACGGCGTTGTGTGATAGAATTGTGGAATATTATATTATTACTTATATTTATTTTTTTCAGATCAATCCACAGCATACAATACCTCATTTGACTGACGGGAACTTTAATCTTTGGGATAGGTAATTATTGTATACTTTATTTATAATTTATTTAAAGAAACTCGGTCAACTTTATAAGTTGTAGGTACAAACAACTGCATCAATTGGGTGATCCTGTCATAGTAAAATATCTTAGAAGGATTAGCCGGTTGATGTAAAAAAAAGTAGTTTGTACATTATACTTTATTTGTGTATAATTTATCTAAAGAAACTCAGTCAACTTTATAAGTTGTAGGTACAGACAGCTGCATCAATTGGGTGACCTTGTCATAGTAAAATATTTTAGAAGGGGTAGCCGGTTGATTTAATAAAAAAAATTGGATTGCATCTAGTTTGTACTACTTAACAACATTATTTACAATTAGCACCCAAAGTAACCAAACTATGAGCTGTGCGTAATAAGGCACGATTTCTAATATTGGTTTTATAGTGTAAACGAAACTTACATTTTCGTAACTCTTTCTTGTTTTTGTAGTTATTTTTTTGTCCAGAATCGTCCTTTCAATCGTGGAAATTACAGACACAATAGAAATACAATAGGTGCGCGAACGCCGGCGTTTGCTTGGGGTTTAATTAATTAATAATTTGTTTTGAGCTCTATATGCCTTAATTTTCACAAGATTTTATAAGCCCGAATTTGATCAAAATAATGTGCATTGGTTCACATCTAAAGTTACTTATCGTATACACTTTTAACCTTGATGATTTATTTTTTGGCCAAACAAACATCATACTGTATTGGCATTCAAACGCTTTGACAAAAATACACTATATATTAAAATAAACTGGAACAAAACGTACCTAGACAAAATGTCAAAAAGGAATTGTGAACTGGCTAGATTGTTGAAACGTTAACATTTTATGATAATGTCCTTCCTGACTCGCTTGGCCATATCATCGATGTAATCCTAAATTCTATAATTAAAGGTCTAAAGAAAGTAGGCCAAACAAGGATTGACATTTCATCAAACCTTAACGTTTAAAAAGTTCTGGCCAGTCTTACTTGGTCATTTCATAAAATGGTCAATTCCTAAGGTCTGGTCACGATACCATGAAAGTTTTGTGAATACTTTTCAGCCACGCTATAATAACTTATTTGGTTAACAAGTATGGCAAGAACAACTCTTCCCTTTACCCAACCGATCCGGAAAAGAGGGCTCTCATCGACGCTAAACTACACTTCGATAGCGGTATCCTGTATCCGGCTCTCAGAGAGAATGATGCAAGTATAAATCCTTAAAGTGCGTCTATACTTACGAGCCGAGCGTACATTCGTACAGTATGGACCGACTTACTCACAAACAAAAGCGCGCGTTCGGCTCGTACTTGGCCGTGCTTCACTAACTGTCGATTTTTAACAACGAACGCCTTGGTCCATAATACTTGGCGCCGTAAACGACGACGAGCGGAGCGGTTCCACCAGCTTTCAGCTCGTGAGCATAGACGCAACTTTACATATTATATAACATATCGTCTGTCTAACTCAAAACACTGCTGAACCGATACCATGAAATTTCGTTATTTCAGTGATATTTGAGGAAGTTTTAGTATATCATACATGTATATTATAGTCTCGTAGAGGCAATCACCAGCGGCGACCTCTCATCGGCGGCCCTGGTTCAGGCTATGGCCTGGAGGTTGCGGTCACCATCTTTTGCGAAGTAGTAATTCTAGCGAAATACTCGTACATGGCCGTAAACGGACATCCTCACGCCCTAGCTGCTACAGTCATTGGAAATCGCAGAGCGAACCCCGGCCACCGTAGGCACGGGTTTGTGGAAGACGAGCAATGGGTAGCTCGCTGTCTGGACGTCTGAAAAGGACCAAGCCCGAGTCGTCAACAGCGCGTAGTATTCCACGTGCGCCTCCAAAAAAGGTCAGCTAAACCTTACGGGCCCAGTAAGGCTGATGCCTGCGCGATTATTTCCCACCGCAAAAAAGTACTGTTCCTGCGATCATCCTGACCAAACAACTGGTATACAAATACCATTAATTTGCCTCACCTTTGACCAAATATATTGGCAATAAAGTCCAATCTATACAAACGCAATTAAATAACAATGCTATACAGACTACTCATCTCATTTTATCAGAATGCATACGATGAAGTTATCATATTTCTTCCATATAATTATTATGTAATTATACTGCATACTAAATAAGCAGTCATAACAATTAATTATAAGCACACTACTCTTTTTATACAACGCATAACAGAATAAATGCCAACTTGAAAAGGAGTCATTGTACTCATCAGTATAATCAACATTTAGTATTACACGGGTTTGTCCGAAATCGCAAAACAAATTTTCAACAACCTCATACGTACATTTATTTTTGCGTATCTTAACAAAACTTACTAACTAAAAATCTATCCAATGAAATCAAACCCCAATAACCATTAATAATAATAGTTTACGCCAGCGGTCTACTTATAAGTAGAAAAACCGGCCAAGTGCGAGTCGGACTCGCCCATGTAGTTCGTTGTAACTTTGATCGATGTTTTAATAATAGTGTATTTTTTTAGATTTATGACGTATTAAAAAAAAACTACTTACTAGATCTCGTTCAAACCAATTTTCGTTGGTAGTTTACGTGGTAATGTACATCATATTTTTTTTTTAGTTTAACATTCTCTTATTTTAGAAGTTACACACATTTTAACACTTTGGAAGTGTCTCTCGCGTAAACTTTTTTTTTTTTCTTTTTTATTGTTGATAGGTTCGCACTTGACCGCTATCTCACCTGATGGAAAGCGACGATGCGGTCGACGATGGAACGCGCTTACCTAAAAGAAACCTATTCACTCTAAAACTATTCAATTGAGAAAAAAATGACAATAGAAACCTCAATATCATTTTCAAAGACCTATCTCTATGGATCATACATGTGGGGTATCTATATACCCCACATGTACGGGTTTGATGAAGTCTTTCTATTTTTGTGTGAAAATCTTAAAGCGGTTCACAGAATACATCTACTAACTAAATTTCAACAGTATAGCTCTTATAGTTTCGGAAAAAAGTGGCTGTGACATACGGACAGACAGACAGACAGATAGACATGATGAATCTATAAGGGTTCCGATTTTTGCCATTTGGCTACGGAACCCTAGTACCAAAGGAATACACTCCCGAAATAAAAACTATCCTACGAGTACGTATAGTGCATAACACTGTGCACTAAAAATACAAATTAATTTAGATGTTCGAGCATGGAGTGTATTTATATGATAAATATAAATAACACGGTGTGATAAGAGTGGTATAAAGCGACAAGTTCAAGTTGTGGAGTTTCTATATACCATCATCATCATCATTTTTTGTTCATCAGCCAAAAGACGACCGCTATTTGACATAAGCCTCCCCTAAGTGTCGCCGTAAAAATGTCCGTTATTGTTTTTGTCCCATTAATACACATCTGTTAGGCGAATGCTACACGCTCGATATGTATCGCGATATTTAACGGGATATTATTTATCTAGTAATATTTTCGCATACGATACAAATCGCATCAGTCAGTACGACGGTAAATTTCATTGAGTACATTCGTACGTTTCGTATTACAATATGAATAAAGCCCATTAGTTATACAATATAAATAAGTAATACGAAACGTATTATAAAAAATAAATTATATAGAAAGCTTGCGTTGCTATTATATAAGCGATTAGCGATAGCATTGAAAAGACACAGCGAAAAAAATTGACGAAATATTGGTTTCAAGATAGAGAAAAATATACACACCTGAATTTATTGATTATTTGACTGGCCTGTTGGTCTTGTGGTTAGTGGCCCTGACTGCTATGACAAAGGTCGTGAGTTCGATTTCCACCCAGGTCAAATGTTTGTGTGATGAGCACGATCATTTGTTCTGTGCCTGGGTGTAATTTATCTATAATATGTATGTATTTAGAAATATATAAGTATGTTTATCAGTTGTCTAGTACTCATAACACAAGCTCTGCTTAGCTTGAGACTGGACGACGTTGTGTGATAGTTGTGGAATTTATTATTATTTATTAAATCAGATTCAGGATGAATGACGTCTTTGGTAGTAGCGCTAGGTTTTTTTTTTAATCTCAAGTAGTTGCTCATAGGTATTCGCTGTTAGCGCAGCCGCCTCAATATGCGCGTCCTCTTCCATTGCTGACGAATTAATACTGACGCGATTAATATCGATTAGAAACTAGACGCTTGATATTTATCAATGATACTTGATAGAAAACGTGAATTTTTGGATTTTTTTAAATCCAGCGATCTTGTATCACGATAGGTGATGATACGCTATACTAGACTCGTTAAATATCGTGATCCTGGATTACGATCCAAATATCACGATAAATATCGATTGTGTAGCATTCGCCTTACACAAGTTACTGACTCAGTACCTTCTAAATCTTTAACTAATTCAGTTTTGTCCATTGGGTCACTTTAGTTTATCTTTACTATCTCAGTCACATCTAAAATGAATAGTACGAGGAATAGAATCCGTACATGCACACTCTTATTATCACATTCTTATTATCTCTTGGCAGATATCATCATCTTCATATGCCCTAGCTCTACCTATGTTACTAGAAGCTCGACCCATATTACGGGTTTTTAGTAAAAATTAAATTCGATTACTTTGTTTTTATTTCTAGGAGCCCATATTCTTTGGAACTGCCACATCTTTAAAACCTGAAGGTGTGGCCAAAATCAGGTCAGCTTATGATTTCACGGAGAAATTCCTGACTGGGGTGCAATGGCTGGCTGGAGATGAGCTGACTTTGGCTGACATAAGCTGCGTGGCTACAGTTAGTACGCTCAACGAGCTACTAACAATTGATGAGAAAGCGTAAGTACTATGTGTACTTTGGAACTGCCACATCTTTAAAACCTGAAGGTGTGGCCAAAATCAGGTCAGCTTATGATTTCACGGAGAAGTTCCTGACTGGGGTGCAATGGCTGGCTGGAGATGAGCTGACTTTGGCTGACATAAGCTGCGTGGCTACAGTTAGTACGCTCAACGAGCTACTGACAATTGATGAGAAAGCGTAAGTACTATGTGTACCTATATTGGTTTTAGATAACACTACATAAAAAGTACCATAATTTAGTTACTGACATGTTCGGTGGACAGCCGGTCCTTCACTCTCATTTCCCCAGCGATACTCTCAAGCCCAAGTTTGTACCCCACAGAGGCCTCTGTGGCGTACGGATTTAAAAAGTTTTTTTAGGTCTTGACTTGGCAATTAAAGTCGCAAGTCTTGTTAAGTAGACTATGACCTCATAGGTTGGCCTACATTTTTTTTTCTGTATTCCTGTGGGAAGATATGAATGAATATATGGCTTGTTTTGAATTGCCTATCAAAATGCTAGTTTACAATAGATATAGAGGTACACTCTAATGTGGTACGGTTGTGGTGCTAATATAGCCCTATTAGTAGCAGAATGCCAAAAATAGATTTTCAAAAATATCATCTGCCCAGATGATATTTTTGAAATCCTGTATCATCTGGTTTTCTTGATAGAGATTATTCTTATAACTGGCATATTGATGAAACAACAAATAAATATCACGATAACGATCCTATGGCAGTGACATCAACGTCCATGAGCTGGAACTATTTATCCACAAAGGTTTAGTCTAAACGGCTAGACTATGACTGGTGGAATGGAATATTGTTTTTATCTATAAATACATAAGTATAAGGGCGCCTTCAAATTAGCCGCAAAGGGCCGCGTGACAGCAGTGCGGCTGCAACGCTGCCGTCGCGCTGCTTTGTTTTTCCATATAAACTAAAACGCGCGACCGCAGCGCGGATGTAGCGCGGCAGTCTCGCGGCACTTTGCGGCTTTTATTTATATGGAATAACAAAGCAGCGCGGTGTCAGCGCGGTGTCAGCGCGGTGTCAGGGCTGCAGCCGCGCCGCCGTCGCGTGGCACTGACTAATTTGAAGGCGCCCTTATGGTTCACACTATAAAATGAACCGTCAAATATGTCACTACAGTTTGAGTTTGTAATAAATCGTTCCAACGCATACTGTATTTTTGTATATCGCCAAACGACTGATAAAATCTCATCTTGAAAAGTAGGTAATCCATTGTAAGTGTATTATAGTAAACTAGGTTCCCATAGCTTTTGAAGTGGCAGTCACGTACCGAAAGACGCAGCGTTGAAAAACCTCCCTGAAGGTGGACCGGCAACCTGGTGGGGTTGCGAAACCAATCATTGTGGCGACACTTGGGGAGGCCTATGTCCATTAGACGTCATTCGGCTAAAATTATGACGATGATGATAATGATGGAGTTTCCGTAAATCTAG
This sequence comes from Mythimna albipuncta, assembly GCA_929112965.1. NCBI lineage: Eukaryota > Metazoa > Arthropoda > Insecta > Lepidoptera > Noctuidae > Mythimna > Mythimna albipuncta. The sequence goes on along the minus strand of OV815979.1, from coordinate 14,836,347 downwards.
ACGACATAATACAGATCTTCGTACGTGAAGAACTAATTCCTCAGCAAAATTATTTTATTTATTTAAAAAATTTCAGGTACCCTAACATCATTGCTTGGATTAAACGCTGTTCAGAGTTTGAATTTTATAAAAAAGGAAATCAGCCTGGACTTCTGGAATTCCGTCGTCTGTTGAAAGAATTTTTGGCACGCTAAATTTACTCTTGATAATACATTTCATTGAAATACGCTACAACGTTATATTGTGTAATTTTTTAACTTGTAAGTTTTCTTGTAATACATTATTTTCATTCTTTTTCGCAAAAAAATAAAATAAAATAGTAACAACTAATAAAAAAAATGTTTTTTATTTATTTAATAGAACTAAGGATGAGTTGCACCATTTAACTATAACGATAACCAAACCTTAAAACCAGCCGTGAAACGGCCGCCTATTGGTCAATTCGACGATTTGACAACTGATAACGGTTTTGTTATCGTTATAGTTAAATGGTGCAATTCAACCTTAATGTTTATTTACGACGATATTCATTTCTTCCACAGCTATAGCAATTTAATAATTACTGTATATGAGTAAATATTGCCCACAATTAGAGTATATCAACTGGAATTACTTATTCCTGCAACCTTCTAAAACATATGTTAGTTTCTCGTGTGAGAAATGTATCTTATAATTATTTTAATTTCAAATGACCTAATTAATACCGTGCGACGCATAGTATATTAGCAGCTTAGCATCCAGGTGTAAAAAGCAATAACAATTATAATATCGATACACATCGAACGGTACCATGGAAAAAGAATTTAAAATAAAATTAAATATGAAGGTTAAATTGTTTTTTTTTTTTAATACCTTGAAATACAAATTTCATTCAGAAAATTGTTTTACAAATGATAAATTATAACAAAAAAAAAAATCGGTTCATGAATAAAGCAGTTTTGAGGTAACAACATCAAAAAACTACAACCAGATTGAAAACTTCCTCGTTTTTTTTGCAGTCAGTTAATTAAAAATATCGATAAATAAACAGCAACGTACGTTAGTTTTAAACTTAGAATTCATTGATAATTGAAAAACGAATAAAGTTGGTTTCAATAATATTTTTTTTCATAACGGAACATCGAAGTTCTACGATAAACTTAAGTAGGGTATCGCTTTCAATTATTCAAGAAGGTAATTTCTTTTGATAGTATGTTACTAGTTATTTGGCCTTGCTAAGGCTATTACTGTCAGAACTGACGTGAACTGATGATAATGTATGCAATGCGGAGCGGTGTACACTTGGAGGTACAAAAAAAAACTTTCGTGGATACGGTATTTTTTTCTTTTTATTATTTTGTTACGCTTAGGTTTGACTACTATTTCACCTGATGGTAAGTAATGATATATTTTTTCTTTTTATTATTTGGTTACTCTTAGGTTTGGCTACTATTTCACCTGATGGTAAGTAATGGTAGGTTTAGTGTAAACAATGATGTGTCCAGCAACGGAACACGCTGTCTAGAATGAAACGTATTCAGTTTTGACTTAAAAAGAGTGTCCATGGAGTTTCTTGCACGTTCTTCTGCATAGAGATCTACGCTTTGGATCGTGCAATTTAGCTTAATTTTTACTTTTGTCTGACCGACATTGTGACAATTCAAAAGTGCCTGGTAATTGTTTTATTTGAAATAAACGTTTCTGATTTCTGAAACCTAAACCTAAGCCGTTACACGATTTGGTGTGGGCTTTTGGAGAAGTCACGTAACGCCACGTCAATACCATACATTCTGTACTTCACATTGGGTGGAAACGCTAACAAAAGTGAAAAGCCTGCAGAAAACTATACTCACCTAATTTTACCATCGCTGTTGCAGTATCAAGTATAGACGCCATTCAAGGTAACTATTAAAACAGTAGTGCTAATTTAGTAGTTACTAAACTTACAACAAAGGCGCCTATTGATCATTCGCTGAGATGCTAATATGATAACAATAATAACAAAATGAAAAGAAAAATGAAAAGAAAAATGAAAAGAAAAGAAAACATAAAACCGACGACTAACATTTTATGTCTCACCTACATTTTAAATTGGAATGCAATAAATACGATAACAATGCGGAACTACAATGTTGACAAGAGCTACGACACCACCACCTGCGCGTCATCGGGGAGGACGCCAGCCGCCGGCGTATTTAGGACCTCGAGACTCACCGGCCTCAGATAGGGTCCCAGCTATTGGCGGAAGTGAGCCGCGCATGCGATGGACGCAATGATACGATAATAAAAATTATTGGCGGAAGTGAGCCGCGCATGCGATGGACGCAATGATACGATAATAAAAATTATTATTCGTTAATAATAATTAAGACAAACTATGGGCCCGACCGCGGCCATGTTCTCGTTAGATAGCGTGCGCCACTTAACATATTTAGTTCATTTTAGACCCCTATGTTGTAGCTATCAGGAAACACAAAAAAATAATCAAGAAAATGGTATTTGTCTTAACTAACTTAATCCAATAATTATTAATTCAAAATTCAACAAGTTGACTGTTTAACTGTAGTGCTTCAAGCTTTATTATGCGTTGGAAAATAATTACTTTTTATTTCTTCATACAAAATGGATATGACATTATCGATAGCAGACATAATATTAATGAATATCACGAACGAATACTGTCAAGTTTGAAACCTTGTAGTCCAAGATCCTAAGGCCGCCAGACGTTACGTATTTTCTGACGAACGAAATGTGGACGATTGAGTACTATTAATATCTACTAAGAACGCATGCCTACCTGTTAGCATGCTTAGACGGTCAATTTTTAGGTATCAGGTAATCAAGGTCCATAAAATAATTACTTACCTCACGTAAATTCTCAAAGCTGACTTTTACGTATTTTATAGACAATATCTTTAAAATCAAGTCGCCAATACTCCCAGACACATTCCGTCGGCCATATTGCTTAACAGACTCTTTAAAGCACCCAAAAAAATGATGTAACTTCACCTATTTTCTCAAAGCTGATTTTTACGTTTTTTGTAGGCAATATCTTTAAAATCAAGTCGCCAATACTCCCAGACACATTCCGTCGGCCATATTGCTTAACAGATGCTTTAGTGCTCAAGCATGAGAATTTACGTGAAGTTACGTCATTTTTTGGGAGCTTTAAAGCCTCAGGGCCCCAAGTCTGCTATTTCTATACATTCGTCATTCCAACACGATCCAATTGTCATTTTGCTAAAAGTTTGTAATCTGCTAATTCATAATGATCGATCATTGATCGGTCAATGGTCTTGTAATAGAATTGTGGTAAAATGATAATTTCGAGCATATTAAAACCAATAACTGCACAATAACTTTCTAATGGTCAAACACTGATCAAATAAACTGTCAAAGTTTTAGCAGACTACCGCAAACTTCAAATATTCATTTGTCAATATGTACGAGATTACCATTCTGTGCCATTTCTTTCAATGGAGTGTCAGTGGTTGACCATCGGAAAGTCAGAGTGACGCCATTATATTAGTAGATTACCAAACTTGTCAAAATCGACAATTATGACATCAATGATAGACCATTCTGACACTATTGTAATAGCAGACTTGAGGCCCTGTTAAGCAATACGGCCGACAGAATGTGTCTGAGAGTATTAGTGGTTGTTTGTGTATGGACGTTTATTACTCTTTCACACAAAAACTACTAAATGGATTTTAATGAGATGAGTAGATATTTATACAAGGAACTATGAATTATAAAAGCTAAGAAAAGCGTAAGTCTAATTTTCCCCAAGGCTCTAATAAAGCTCGAGCTATGAAAGTAGTTAGAGTTAACGAAACGTTCCGAACTGCGAAGGCTTCAACAGGCGGAGCGTGGGCAGCTCACAGAGCTGCTGAGAAACCAGAGCAGTCCCAAGCTCGGCGTCGTCGACAGCATGCTGAATATTTGGCATCTCAACGGGCTACTGAGACATCTGAACAGCCCTATTGGCGACTGGCTGGAGCCTGGTTACTAAACATCCTTTTATTATTTTTTTATGCTATGATTTGCTTTGTATACTTTGTTTTACAATGACATGTTTGAGTAGCTTGTTTCTATTCGTGTTTGTCAACCCATAACTGTACGTGTTTTTAATAGTTTGCACAATTAAATATTTCTGCTAACCACCATCGATATTTGCATTTCATAGTTAATTTATACAGTCCACACGCTCAATGACAAGCCGAAAGATGAGCCGTCAACAGAACGTTGAATATCTGGCATTCAACGGGGTACTGAGATACCTGAACAGTCCCAAGATCGACGTCAACAGCATGCTGAGTATCATCTCAACGAGCTGAAGAGAGAACTGTTCCAAGACCAGAAGGCAAGGCTTACTTTGACTACCGAATCAGCATTACTATTCAACATGGTGATACTACCAAATGGTCCTTTTCTTTTATAATATTTAAGAAATGAACTGCCGCTTATGAAGTAAACTGCCGTATCTAAAAACGCTTGAATCATAACGGTGTGCGTCTCATACGAACCGGCTGCATGGGTCTCAATGTTGGCACTTCGACGGACAACATTATACGACTCGGTCGCGCGAGTTGACCAGTGTGACCAGCTTGCTCTGATATCAGTTGGAACGAAGGTAGGGTTATTGTTTTATTTTCCTAAATTAATTTATTTTGAAATCGTGCGGAGAACAGTCTTGAGTTATGCATTCGTATAAATTTCGTGTAGTTTTATTTTATGTAGGTGCTTGACTGGCACAGAATCTAGTTATTTTTAACAAGTTACCATCTTCTCGGCCCTTGTCTCGTTTCGGCGCGACACGGTTTTTTTTTCTGTCTTTTCACCCGTCATGCTATCACTCTCTATTTTTTTTAAATAATAATCCTAGTGCTTGGCTGCGATCCTATCTGATGGTAAAGTGATAAATTCGATTTACCGACCACGTGACATTGACAACTTAGACAAACGCAATAAATAAAAAGCTCGTGTCTCAGTGTTTGTTATCGAACTCCTCCGAAACTGCTTGACTGAATTTCATCATTTTTTGTGTACATTTGGTAGGTTGAAAATAAGTCGAAGGCTAGTTCTACACTTCTGAATTTTTTATTTCATAAGTACTTAATATGTCAGCACAATGTTTGCCGAACGAATACTAGCTGAACAGTTTTCTCTTACAAAAGTAAATTTTGATATTCAACATCGTAGTCGATTCCAATGTTTTATTAAACCATTCTGTGTCTAGATCGGAGAGCTCAAACTTCCTGTCGTATTGAGTTTGTTTGATTGAAAACGACAATGCATCCGTCTTCATGTCTGTACTCACTATTAAACTTCCATTAATAATGCCTCTTATAAGGATAGATAGATACTGATTATTTTTCTTATAAATTATTTACAACCTGGTTGTTTGAGTCTCAAGATTTAATATAGATTTGCAGGTTATGTAAAGTTAAGTTTAAAATCGGTGCAAAAATGTGCTTGGTTAGTTTGGTGGTCGGTGGACCAGAACTAGAACTCTTGCGCCAGTATATTGTTTACCTTTCGTGACATGTCAAGCATGATAATATCTGTATGTACCGTCAACAAAGGAGATGTTCGTCAACCAGGGCTGTCAGATATAGTTAAATTTTGCTTATAAATCCATAAAAAAGTAAAAATATCTTAATGTTATTTTCATGTTTGCGCTAAATCAAAATTACATACTTTTTAATTCAAACCGTAAACTTTTAGACTTAATTGGAGCGCATTTTGTGCATGGTAGAGACACGGTAGTATTTTGCCTCGCTTACTCACCACACTTCGGAGACATATGGGAGGCAGGAGTCCGCCAAGTATCACTTAAAACGCGTTGCTGGTAATGATTTCCTGTCAAATAGAAGCTATTCTCAATTTCCATCCAATAACTTCTCTCTCTTCTGATCCTACGGACACTTAATCCATTAACTCCTGCGCACTTCTTGACTGGCCGTTTGTTGATGTCGGTGACGTCATTACCGGTGAATACCAACAAACCCAATACTCGTAGATATCAACTGATAGAAAAAATAAGACAGCATATTTGGAAGCGCTGGCGGCTCGAGTTCATGGGTGAACTTCAAACTCGGACAAAGTGGAGGGCAAACCACACCCTGCTTTGAATTGGTGATCTGCTGGTGCTGAACGACGATCCCCTCATTTCACTTTATTGTCGCATGGGCCACATCGTGAAGATGTGCATATGAATAAGGGCACAGTAAAACCTCTTAAGTAAAATGATCTTGTTGAAGCATTCCTTTAATATCCCGGAGTATGTTCTATGCTAGTTGTGCGACATTGAAGTAAATAATACAAGATTTAATGGATTTTATTATTGTAATCTAAAACAAGTATAAATTGTTGGAACCGCCACGAAAATTTAGAAGCGGCCACAAAGTGGCGGCCGTTAGCTGCTAGTTTGTTTAACCCATGCGCACAGGACCTATAATAGTGACCTCCGACGAAGAAGGTTTAAATACACGAATGGCGTGCGGCGGCGTTTTGTATCGGCGCGGCGTTTAGTAGCCGGTGCGGTTCACAAGAAACAAACAGCGGCGATTTGAAGCGTGTGGCGACAAGCACCGTTAATCGTGTGCGGCGTAAACTATAGGAAATATTGCCGCCGGTGGCGGCGTTTTCTGGATGTGGCCGGTGGCTCGTGTGCGGCGACGTGTCGTCGTAGTTTCATGAAATTTGACCTTGAACCTTCTGACAATAACAAAAAATAAATAGCGAAGTTGGTCCAGCCCTTTACGCGAGATGACATGACTAAGGGAAATAGGGATTAATTTCTATGTAGTTATAGATTTAATTTTTTTTTTTCAGAAATAATTCAAAATGGTGCTGACGGTTTACAAGATCAACGCAAGTCCCCCAGTGAGGTCAGTCTTCATGGTCATTGAGGCTCTTAACATTCCTGATGTGGAGTATGTGGATGTTAATTTGTTCGAAGGAGAACACCTCAAGGAAGAATATTTAAAGGTGCTTTTTGTTTTTCACCAGTACAAAAAAAATAGTTATCGTCATAATGTGTATCATTATTCATTTTTGTAGGTACCTCTGAAGAGGGTTTAAAATTTATTGAGGGACATTATAGATTGATACTAATTTAAGATTTATTTCTAAAAACTTTAATAATTAATTTACAAACGATTTCCTTTCAAACTTTCGTAAATTTATTTTTTTGTCAATAGTTGTGGGAGTGATTTTTGATACTCGTGAATGAATCCTACACTTAAACGCGAAGAAGCTTTTTTGAACACATTGCCATTGAAATTGAAAAAGTGCAATGTATAATATCTATCTACCATATATTTTACAAAGCATACTTATTTGTAAATACATGAGAAGTTAATAAGCTATTATAAATTGTTTGTTTTTATATATCTCCAGGTAAATCCGCAGCACACCGTACCAATGCTGAAGGATGACGACTTTTACATTTGGGACAGGTAAATATACATTATTATAGAATTACTGTTTACAAGAAATAAGGTTGATTATTGCTTGACACGAGTTTTGGATTAAAACTGCGTGTCTACTGTTTGACTTTTTATTTAGAACTAATTTATGGACTGTGTGAACGACATAGCCATACTACTAGGTGTACACATACTAAATTGATTGCCTAAACAATTATCTTTCAAAAGTATACAATAATAAATAATAATAATGTTTATTGAATTGTTTGATTTACATAAATATTTCTACACTATGGGCTAATACTAGAGGTAAAGTTACAAAAATTGCGTTCTACCTGAACTAGGTATATATAAACCTGTATCTCAGGTAACTTATTTAAGTGCTTACGTTAATAATATATAAACTAAAATTCATTAAACAAAAAGTAAATAATACATATCTACTAATACCAATACTAATATTACCTCTATTATTACAATAAATACTAGCTTTTGCCTGCGGCTGTGCCCGCGTACACAAAATATAGTCTACAGGAATAAAGCATTTTCTATCGGGGAAAAATTTTTAGCAATCGGACCAGTACTTCCAGAGATTACTTCCTACAATGTAGTGTAGATGTGGACTATAGTGTATGTATGTTTGTTACTCCTAGCTCAAACGGCTGAATGGATTTGGATGAAATTTGACTCGAGAAGAAAAAATATTTTTATCCTCATCGTCATCATGTTCCCTTGGGTTCACTTTCGTCTTTTACGCGGGTAAAGCCGCTGGTAGAACCCATTATTTAATTATATAATAAGATATAGTCACGTAAATGAGATGCTAATAGATACGTCTTTTTATGTCAACAATTCCATGCAAGTCATAGTTATTTGGATTATTCTAAGTCAATTCATCAATACTTGTCGTTTTAGCATTAGTATACAAATTAACACACCCATACAGCGATAATATGTGTATTATTAGACGACCGATCATCTTGATTTTCTTGGTGTTACGATTTTTTTTAGCTGAGAATTGTTTCAATGATTTCTCTCGCTCTAAAACGGAGCAGGAGGGACAGATATTTACTGACCAAATCCCACTCCTATGTTCCTTCTTTGCCTTGGGTCCTAGGACTCTAGTCCTATTACATTTGAGTCAATTGAGAAGAGAACTAAGAGGATGTTGCACTCGTCGAGTCTAAGCTTTAAGTCTTGAGCATCGACACAGCTGCTAGCCAGCTGGTTTTCTTTAACCAGATATATTTTGGGGAGAGTGGTCGGAAATGCACAGCCTAATTCCGCTAACCCTGTTCCATGATCGACCCACCAGGCGTACGGCGATGCGCCACCATGGTGGACATCACTCTTATATGCACTAACGTTTTAGGAACATATTCATTGAGCGTACAGCTCAGGAGTATAATAATTCTTGAAAAACTTATAAAAATACTTCACTAATACTTTTAAAACAAACAATATTTGGATCAATAACCGAGGTAATAATAAAAAAATATAAAATAATCAAAGATAAACTTGATTGTTTTAGCCACGCGATTGCTGCATACTTGGTGACCCAATACGGAGAGAATGATTCTCTATACCCAGCCGATCCGAAGAAAAGGGCAATCATTGATCAACGCCTTCATTTCGACAGTGGGATATTGTTCCCCACTTTACGAGGGACTGTTGTGAGTATGAGCATTTTAAATACAAACTGTTTTTTATGGTCCTTTATCTATCCGGGAGTACAACTAAATTCACAACAACCTATTATCGAGATCGCGCCACTTGAAGTATAAAACTGCACCAACTTTGCATCATAATATCCAACCAAGAATCGACATGCAAATAATTAAACCAGCTACTGAAATACAGTCGAAAAAATCCTTCCAAAAACTTTATTGTTTTTGAACACAAAACCGACATGATTACTATACTCCAGGGCGAATAATGTGGCCCAAGCCATAAACGCAAAACAGACAAACTAAACCTATTCTGGGATTTTGGGAGTACGTGCCAAGTAGCGCCTATAATATTTGTCATGTTTAATTCATGTAAAGTAACATGCTCCAAAACGCATATCGTTGATAGGACTTGACGAGCTGTGGGCCCGTAAAACACAGGATTGGTGCCCAGAGACAGACAAAGTAGACCACGATTGAAATGTTGGAATGACTTGTATGTCTTCCTTAAGAATTGGAGAAAAGAAGCAAATAATCGCAGGATGAACTTAACAGTGCTCCAGTCGTCGGATAACACGGACTAGTAATAATAGTCGAGTTATCGACTTATCCCAGGAGGTTTTCGACATGTGGAATCTGGACTCAGTTGTCATTGTGCTGATTGTGGGAACCGCCAACAGCTTGATGGCCAGAAGACTCGACAACCATCTTTCGAAAATTTCGTTGCGCGGTTGGATCAAGGACTTGATACAGATGACATTACTCTTCAATACGACTCACATTGTCACATTGTCGGTAGCTTGGACCCTGTTCCCGACCCGACATTGGAATGTTTTTTATGCTTTTGTTGCAAAAAATATTTAAAAATAAAGTTAATAATAATAAAATTGTTTGTTACTTTTTTAACATAGTGGCAACACAGATACGTGTAAGTTTTGGCATATAGTCTACGTCATAACTTGAGTGAGGACTGGTTATTTTTTTGAAGAAAGCTTTACTTCTTTGTGTTCCTAATGGAATCATTTTTTATAAACGTTTTTGTTTTTGTACATATTTTAAAAAGTAATAAAACAAAATGAATTTTCTGTTGTCAATTGCATGGTATGGTTGTCATTTACCCTCATCCTCAAGCTCCTCTTTCTTGTCTCTCAACTCCTTACACTAACACTTTATAATGATATAACATAAATATCACACAACGATTTTTGACCAACGGCGCGTATTATTTTTGACCAACGGCGCGTATTTTTTTTGAAAGCCCTTCTTCCTGGCCCTTATTCCATATTACTTGGGGTCGGCGCAACACGTTTTCTTCTTCCATTTTGCCCAGTCTCCCGTCAAACTATAACCAACTTTTTTTTGAAGCCCTCTTAAAAGGTTTGATCACCTGTAGCTTGGACCCTGTTCACAATTTAAATGGGCTACCTTTATTTGGTTTTCTTTTTTATTATTACTTTTATTTGTATAAAAAAAAGTTTTTTAGCGCCAAGTAATATTTGATTTTGGAAATATAATTTTGTCAAAGAATAACTTTTTCAAAGTATAGTTGGGTTTGACGCCATATTCTAGTTTATTTTTAGGCTTTCAGACATGCTTTACATGTAACTTGTAAAGTATGTCATTTAGTTTTTAATTTAAGAAATCCTTTAATTATGTATATGCAAATATAATTTTATACTATGTTTCACAATATTTTTAGACTACTATAATCTACGGTCGGCTATAATTGAATGGGGAATATATTGTTTCGATTTATGTTTTCATACTTATACACAATCTATTAGCGATCGTAAAATAAATTAAACTGTAGTTGTATCGTTTTTCATGTCTGTATTATTGTAATGTTATTTACTTACTTTTACATTACTTCACAATAATCACATTTCTTTATAATATTTCTTATATATTTAGTTTGTTTATTTTCTTTGATCAATGTCATCTGTCATGTCACTACTTATTTTCTTCTATGGTTTTGATTAGGTATCAACAAAGAGTATTTTTATAGTCTTAGGTTTTATTCTTTTACTCTTAATGTTATTTATTTTGTAAACATATAATTTGCTAACAACAAATTATATGTTCTCTTATCTGCGAATTATTCTTTAAAATTAAATTGTATTTTTTATCTTTTTCTTGTGAAACGTTAATGCTGGCTGAAACCTGTTTTCAAATTTTAAAGAATGAATTGACAGCCAGCATAGCCGTCAAAATTGGTATAAAAAGCCATATTTGTCAACTCCTTGCTGTCAGATTCTTGGTTGAGCTCCTTGTGTCAGCTCCTTGTGTCAGTTTCTTGATTGAGCTCCTTGTGTCAGTTTCTTGATTGAGCTCCTTGTGTCAGTTTCTTGATTGAGCTCCTTGTGTCAGTTTCTTGATTGAGCTCCTTGTGTCAGTTTCTTGATTGAGCTCCTTGTGTCAGTTTCTTGATTGAGCTCCTTGTGTCAGTTTCTTGATTGAGCTCCTTGTGTCAGTTTCTTGATTGAGCACCTTGTGTCAGTTTTTTGATTGAGCGCCTTGTGTCAGTTTCTTGATTGAGCGCCTTGTGTCAGTTTCTTGATTGAGCGCCTTGTGTCAGTTTCTTGATTGAGCTCCTTGTGTCAGTTTCTTGATTGAGCTCCTTGTGTCAGTTTCTTGATTGTGCTCCTTGTGTCAGCTCTTTGTGTCAGCTCCTTGTGTCAGCTCCTTGTGTCAGCTCCTTGTGTCAGCTCCTTGTGTCAGCTCCTTGTGTCAGCTCCTTGTGTCAGCTCCTTGTGTCAGCTCCTTGTGTCAGCTCCTTGTGTCAGCTCCTTGTGTCAGCTCCTTGTGTCAGCTCCTTGTGTCAGCTCCTTGTGTCAGCTCCTTGTGTCAGCTCCTTGTGTCAGCTCCTTGTGTCAGCTCCTTGTGTCAGCTCCTTGTGTCAGCTCCTTGTGTCAGCTCCTTGTGTCAGCTCCTTGTGTCAGCTCCTTGTGTCAGCTCCTTGTGTCAGCTCCTTGTGTCAGCTCCTTGTGTCAGCTCCTTGTGTCAGCTCCTTGTGTCAGCTCTTTGGACGATGAAGCCTTTTATCTGAGGACCTCCTCTTTCCCTCTATCGGCCCTGACGGCAGAGGGCTGTTCTACGAATGAACCTGGCCTCTGAGGGCCTCCTCTCTACCTCTGCCGGCCCTTATGCTGGAGGGCTGTGTCGCCTGACCATTACTACCACTAGCTGTTGCTGCCTGCTGCTGCGTAGCCTTAGCCTGAGGGCTGCGCCTACACGCCGCGTAGCCTGAGGGCTGCGCCTACACCTGCTGCTGAGCTCCGCCTCTGCCGCCGAGCCCGTCTGAGCCGATTTTTTATATCTTAATCTTTTTATATCTCTATTGTTTTTTATCTGCTCTATATTGTAATATAACCTCACAAGGATTCATATCTATATTGTAATATAACCTCACAAGGATTCATATCTATATTGTAATATAACCTCACAAGGATTCATATCTATATTTATTATTTCTCCCTCCATACTTTCGTCCCTCACTCAACCTCTCACTACTCACCAGACGTGCCTTGCCAGGGCTACTCCTTGGAGGCACATACACACTACACTCTCTCTTGCACTCTCTTAGCACTCCTCCTCCTTACTCTTTTCTAACACTAACTCCTTTGTGTAACTCTTATACATTACACTATCTCTTTCAGGAACCAGTATTCTTCTGGGGAGAGAAAGCGTTCAGGCCAGAGAACCTGGCCAAGATTAACACCGCATATGAGTTCGCAGAGAAGTTCCTAACTTCTCCATGGCTAGCCGGTGATGAACTTTCATTGGCGGATATTTGCTGTGTTTCTACCCTGAGCAGTATGAATGTGATTTCACCCATTGATGAAAATCTGTAAGTACAGGATAAACGAACCATTATTAAAATGATTGAAGTATGATCTATAAGTAGTTTAAAACAATATATTTTTTTAATTGATTTAAATCAGTGCTGGAGAGAGATCCACCTGATGGTGAGCAGTGATGCAAACATTGATGATGAGGCGCACAAGCTAATAAGTGCCTATAGACTCTAGCCATGAAGACACCTAAATTATAATCGATCGAGAAAATCGCAGCAGGCAAATTATTTCAGTCCTTCAGTGTACGCGGTATAAAAGACGAGGCGAAATTGAGTTGAAAAAAGCTGTACAATTGTTGCATTGATTGCTGATGATCAACTAGCTTCATCTTTCTATCTCACCAATTCCTTGTCAGTTCAAACGAATATTGTATACAATCTCCTTGATTGGCTTCCACTGAGCAAATGCTTCTCTTGTACTCTACTCTCTACTCTATCCCAAGCTTTTCTTGTACTCACCACTGACCAACTAACTATCTAATAAAAATTAAATTTGATTTCCAGATTCCCGAATCTCGCAGATTGGTTTGAACGTTGCTCTCAGCAAGAGTTTTATAAGAAAGGGAACGAAGCTGGTCTTGATCAATTCAAGGGACTAGTCAAATTGAAGTTGGGCTAGATAGCCAACGTTTTCATCTAGAGATGCAGTAGCTTAAACAATGCAATAGTATTAATAGACCCACATTTTTATTTTTGTGCTCTTTTAATTTTTTTATTTTTGTGCTCTTTTAATTATTTTTTTTTGGTTAATATTATTAAGAAACATACCGTTAGGTTTTGAATTGCGCCTTAGTAAATTTTTATTTTATTATTGTTGCATTTTTTTTATAATATGAATAGACACAATTACCATCTTTTACACCAATTAGTTTTAATAGTATTAGGACGTTAGAAATAAGTAGTACCTTCGAAGGCAGTTTTGTTTTGTTAAGCTTGCAATAAATTATGTTAAAATTCACAAAACGTTGTTTTATTTAAGTATATTCTTTTCGTTTCATATTTTTTTACCTTAGTTGATAACTAAATTGGTTTGAACGGGTACCGATTCATTATAGTCGTATAAAGTTCACTTTGAATCTTTAGAGACACAAAAATTAAGCAGTTGATTTGATTACTAATTCACAGTGCTGCCGTTATGTCTAGGTAGCGAGCCCAGTATTTCCAAACTGAAGTAAGAGTTTCACTATCGTGAAACAAACATAATACAGGTCAAGTTAAAAAAATATTGTGTTTTCATTAATTTTAGCGTAGGTATTTACTTCATTTTTGTAAGACATTCAACATAAATAATATTAATATTGTGCTTTTTTATTTTTTTTGAAGATTTTACTCAATTTTTGTTTTTATAAGTACACGGAATAGCAAAAATCCCCAGGCAAGTTTGTCAGAGTGCTATGGAGTGCTGGATTCCGAGTGTAAAATAGGTCAGCTACTAAGCGTGCAATAAAAAATAATGGCTAGGAATCGAATCACATTACTTCTCAAAATTAATCGCTAGAGTGCATTTATATTATTAGGTAAATACAAAAAGCAAAACGTAGGACACAGTTCCAGTGCGTCTTCACGCTGCGATGGCCTGGTTGAGAGTATTTGCCGTCCTGGGGGCCCACGACATCAAAGAAGCACATATGAACACAAACATATTATTATCCACACTATCTCACTAGAGCTGCACGAAAGACTGCGACTTAACGTCACCAGAAGCACCAATAAACATGTTGTTTGATGATATTACGGAAACACTTAACGAGTACCTAGACCCTAAACCCAGCAAATGGGCTCTACAACACAAATTCATTACAAGAACACAAAAATTGATGAAACAGTAGCACATTTTGCGGACAGAGCTTAAGAAACTTACAACCCATTGTAAATTCAAGTGCGATCACTGTGAATATCTCTACAATTTATAAGAGGTTTGAAAGATAGCGGCGCAAGTACAAAAATCTTACAAGATCGAACATTATGTACATTCAAATTCATTATACAGATGGCGACATTAATCGAAATGGATAAAGCAGAAAATGCAACTATGATTACAAATGAAGAACCTAAAACAAGCAAAGACCACATCAATAAATTTTCAAGCAACACTTACCGTTCAAAAAGATCAAGTCCAAGACAAATCACAGTCGGAGACTTGAAAGGGAGATGCTATGCTTCCGCTATGGATCAACTCACGAAGCTGGCAAATGTAGCGCTATTAACGTTACTTGCCATAAATGTAAAAAAGTTGGTCACTTTGCTCATGCTTGTCTGCGCCACCGATCTGACAGTGGCATTTCGAAGCCGATTACAAATCAACTTGAAGACTCAATAACCACGGGGAATAAAGATATCAGTAATGAAGACATCCGCAGGAGAACCAAGGTTGCCAACATGGCACGAAGAATTGCCAAACGTGAGTGTCAATGGGCAGGGCACATTGCTTTTAATTACGAGGAAATAAAATATGGTTATTCTACTTGAATAAACACGAAATAAATGAAAAGTATCAAAGAAACCAAATTAATTTGCTGTGGCGCACCATAGACATACATTAGTCTAGTTAGTCTAGGTTGTCTATTGTATTTCTGTCACAGTTTGACAGTTACAGCAGAAAGTAAACAATAATTGAGAAAACATAATTTCATTAATATATGATATACATAAAGGCATACAGGTATAATATTATACTATGTTTGGTGAGACATTTTGTTTCAAAATTGGTGGGTATTCCATTGCATGTTTTGGGAATGTGTCTGACATGAATTGTAACATTTTCATGTTTAATTTTTAGGCTCAGTCATGTACACTGAGAAGTGATATTCATATTTTGTCTCCCTGTAATCATTAATGATCATTAATGATTACAATTAACAATTAACAACAATTAATGATTGAAGGTTGTTGTGCTAGGCACCTATTGTGTTTTGTGTTCGAGGTATAAGAGTTCTTATTGGAATGCATCAGAAGTAGTGTTTCTGTGATCATGGTCTAGTCATGAGAAAATTGTTCTTAAGGAACGGGGTGGGTCTTTTAGTCAGTAAATCTCCCGCTCCGCCCAAGGGCGGGGGAGGTAAATGCATGATTTTTCCCACCATAAAAAAAGGTATTATTGATAATAGGACAATTTCCTTCCATATTATATAAAACTTGTTTTAATCACAGAAGATGTTGCCAATTTATGACAAATAATTATTGGAAATATTATACAGATGCAGATCAAATTGTATTTGAATTTTGTTATACAGTTTTGTAACAACAAAATTTTCCCTATTTGTTTCAACATCTTCTTATTTATCGTCTATTTATTTATTTATCAGGAGTATTATATGTTGATAGGGTGTCTATTTATTTATTTATTAGGAGCACCAGCCATTTTGCAAAATATTTTGTTTAAGTAGTAAGATTTATAGCACTTTAATTGTAAATTGCAGGCGTACACTGCTTGTGCAATTTAACATTCATTAATTTTCACTGTGTTGAGTGACCTAACAACTATTTAAAAATATATCAAAGTATATTTCTATAAGTAGTTGTTGTATTCCATTACAAGCTTGTCGCTGACTTACTCCCTTGTGTAATTTATGAGCAAGTGGAGCGGGTGGTTTTCTCAGCCAATCTAACCACAGTAATACACAGTTGGGTGGGTAGTATACTACCCACCTGTGTATTGCTTCTGTTTTCAATGATAAGCGATTCCTTAACCTCTCGTATGCCGTAATTAGAGACTCAATTAACCTTTCAATCGTGGAAATTACAGACACAATAGAAAGACAATAGGTGCGCGTGTGTTCGCTTGGGGTTTAATGAATTAAAATGCCATCGTGTCTCGCGTAGATCTGCGTTCGCTGCTTAGTCCAGCGATTGATCACACCAGTTGTAGTATTGGTGTAAGTACTACAGACACAATAGAAAGACAATAGGTGCGCGTGCGTTCGCTTGGGGTTTAATGAATTAAAAAGCCATTGTGTCTCGCGTAGATCTGCGTTCGCTGCTTAGTCCAGCGATTGATCACACCAGTTGTAGTATTGGTGTAAATACTACGGACACAATAGAAAGACAATAGGTGCGCGTTCGCTTGGGGTTTAATGAATTAAAAAGCCATTGTGTCTCGCGTAGATCTGCGTTCGCTGCTTAGTCCAGCGATTGATCACACCAGTTGTAGTATTGGTGTAAATACTACAGACACAATAGAAAGACAATAGGTGCGCGTTCGCTTGGGGTTTAATGAATTAAAAAGCCATTGTGTCTCGCGTAGATCTGCGTTCCCTGCTTAGTCCAGCGATTGATCACACCAGTTGTAGTATTGGTGTAATACATCAAGTATTCTAAGGTGCTGGGGGTATTGAATATTATTATATTACTAGCTGATCCGGCCACGCGTTGCTGTGGCTAAACATAGCAGCGCCATCTATTGATTACTTACTCAACCCAGTCGAAAGGTATCGACATCTGTTAGAATCATTTGGAGTTAACAGATAATTGTGACTGTCAAATAATAACAGACAAATAATTAGCAATAAATTAAAATTGTGACTATAATTTGAGATTTAAACTATCCTATCTCTCAAGTTGGATCGAACTGCACATGGTGTGCGAATTTTATTATAATCGGTTAAGTGGTTTAGGAGTCCATTGAGGACAAACATTGTGACACGAGATTTATATATATTAAGATTGAAACTTTAGAAGCTTGTAATTTTACGCAGAATTGCTGTTGGTGTCCACAGAGGACCTGCAATTTTCTTAGGGTTTGGTTCCTTAAGAGGTCAACTTATATGCTCTTTGAGAAAGGTTTTTGCCATAAGATTAAGTACTAAATAAGTGAAGGGATGTGCTGTATCTATGAATTTAATTCATTTGAATTATATCAAGATTCTCCATAGATATTATTGTATGGGGTCATGTAACACTTAATGGTATTTGTTGTTGTATAGTATTATTTGCTATAATTAAGCACATCCTTTGTAGATTTTTGATGAAATAGTTAAGTTACTTAGTGCATAAGTAATATTATTGTCAGCATCTCGTACTCCGTGGTCAGTGCACAACATAGCCATCGAGAAAAAATATATTTCTATTGAAGCCTTTAACACTGTTAGATTTAACTCAGTTTATATTATATACAATTGTAACTATGTTTATTATTTAAATTAAATACAAAATGTCATAAATAAATAAACCGTCAAACATCATTAAATAACCCGCCCCTGATCATTCCCGGTGCAAAAGTGCCCATGACACTCGCCGCATTTCCCCGCTGAATTGCGATAGCCAACCTTTGCACCAAGAAAGACCCGGACCGGGAGTCACCTGTTGCTTCCCCGAGCCTACGGCCCAAATCCCCCACAAAACACTTTGCCTCCGTACTCCAACTGCCCAGAGTCTCCACAGCAACCGGCACAAAATGGTAAATCTGCTCCAAGGAAGCGTACTTCAGCCTTTTTTTAGAGCAGGCGTCTTCAGCGGCGGCAGAAGCAGTGTGCATAGTGCGACTCAGGTGACTGGCGGCGACAGTGCTGACGCAAGTTGCGTCCCAGATCAGGCACTTCCCGTTCTTCCATGGCACCAGAGTCAGCCCATCCGGCCTCTTACCATCAGACCTGCTAAGACCTGAAGGCTCAAGCACGCAAGGCACGTTTGCCGATATAAGGGCTCTACGGACTATGTCGTTCAAGGCATGGTGACGTGGGAACCTCCCCGTGCAGCGCCGACAGTTCAGTGCGTGATGGCCATCGGCCTCCACCATGGTACCGCAGGTGCATGTATGTGGTTCGCACACCTTACAGCCCAGGCGGAGAGCCACCGCCACACGCAACGAGTCATCGTCGAGCAGAGTGCCCAGATGAGGCGAAGGAATCGCCTGTAACCACGCCCCGGACTCGGGTTGCGACACAGCTCGTAGTCTGGCCCTATCGACTCCCAACGCACCCTCTAACAATTGCTCTTGGAGCAGCATCACCCCCCTGTCATCCCACGCCCGCTGAACATGTACTGATTCGGGGATTGCTGCACCCGAGTTGAGGGTCAACCAAGCTGACACAGCATCCGACACAAAGGGTAAGCTTCCCCCGTCACCATTAGTATTGAGTAATACAGTGACTAGGTTGGCAACCCCATGCGCAGACGCCAAGAAAGCCGGCAGACCCACATCCCGTGCGCACCGCACCCCGAGACCACCACATCGGATTGGCAGAGCCGCCTGCCTCCACTGGGACCCATCTAGGGAAACATTGAGAACCGACTCTACCACCGATTTCAAGGCGTTGTCAAACGAGGAAACTTCCTCAGGACAGAGCCAAGTAGGGGTGGTCCGTAACAGATAAGTGATTTTTGGGAGAGCGAAGCACATGCGCAACAAGACAATCGCAACGTGGGCGGAAAGATCTTTAAGACGCACGTGAGCAGAAAGGAGAAGCTGAGTTCGAGCAGAAATGGCTTCAGGAACAGCACTAATGAAAATGGGTGATCCTAAGAGATTGAAGTCGGAGCGTGAAAGTTCTTTGAGGCCAGGAAGAAAAGAGTCAAAACGAGAAAAGTGTGTACGAGCTTCAGTACCACAGGGGAAGAATTCGCACTTCGAGGGATTCAGTTCCAGACCCAGGTCCCTGAGACGCGGGACTAGACCCACTAAGTCCTGAAAAACGTCTTCAGGTCTGCCCCCGATAGTGCCATCGTCAAGGTACCACACGTTTAGACCGGATTTCAGCTCGGCAATCGCCTTATGAATGGCCAAACTGAAAACGAGTGGCCCGAGCGGGTCCCCCTGCTGGGCTCCCACTTTTGATAGAATAAGACTGTTATCGGAGAAAAGATTAGAAGGCAGCCTATAAATCTGATGAAGGAAGGGATATCACTCAGTTTTGATAATTGATCTGATTCAGATATATTTATTTGCTATCAATGTAGGTACTGATAAGATTATACATAGGGACAGGTTTCCGCTACAACAACATGTATCTTTTATGTTTCAGTCATGTTCTTATGCCATAGTTAATTTAACAATTAACTCATAACAGTGTTAGGGTGGTACACTGCAAGCATCTTGCACTTAGCATATTCACACTGGATGTCAATTATTCTGCCTTCTCTCAATGGTTTTGGGTTGACTTTTAGTCCAACAACTGGATGCAGGTAGGTACCTGTGGGCAATCCAGCTAGATACAGCGGAATAACTTATGATAATTTTGAATATCTCGTATTCTTTAGCATTTTATGCTTGGAAAAGTTTATGAATTAAATAACAGACAGTGTGCAACATACCACCTCATAGTGGTTTGGAATATCTCGTATTCGCTAAGAGTTAAATGTTTTGTAGCGATCTACACATAGTTGGTGTACAGTTTTGTACACAGATCGGTAATTTAGAACTTGGCCTTCCCGAGGCCTTTATTATATGTACTGATAAAGTAGGAGCACGCCCAAACTTAGCATGTTTCCCTATTTTTGTTCTTTAGATTAAAGCATGGGACTCACCCGTTAATGACGGATTCATATCAGAGTAGCAACGTGAAAATGACGCCGCTAAGAGTATCGCGTACTATCTCGTAGGTTGCAATCAGTTTAGCGCGTGAATTTATGACGTCGCTAATAGTATCTCGTACCCTGATTAGAGATTGAACAAGGTTTCCACTCGCAAGTCTTAACTGCAGTGTTCACTATGATCTCCTAGTGCTTGGAACAGGCACAGTGAGGATCGCGTGTCCTCGGAACAGTTTACAGGTGGCCTTTCTCACGCCTTGAGCCGTGAAAAGTCTCAGGGTATAAATCCAACTTGTCTGGATATCGGAAAAGATTCCTTTGATGTGTTTATCGTGGCGTTCTTCGTCATGTGTGATTGTAGATTCCAGACTTCGACAGACTTCAGCGTTGAAAATCCATTACTGTACAAAACACTTTGTAGTATCACTTGGGATTTTGTTAATTTGCTAAAGAAATATTATTTTATGAATTTTAAAAGCATAATTAGACAGTAGAAAATTTTTTGCTCGCGTTGTTTTACCCGCGAAGAAAATAAGACTTCTCGAGTGGGGTGTTACCAGGTTATTTTGCTAAATATTCTTTTCAAAAATCTAAACTTCGCGTATTTAACCCAAGAAAGAGATTATACTACATGGAAAATAATAAAAATGCATTTCAGTTTCGGCTCGAAATAATAATAATAATAATAACATTATTATTATAATAATAATAATAATATAATAATAATGTTCCACAACTACCACACAACGCCGTCTAGTCCCAAGCTAAGCAGAGCTTGTGTTATGGGTACTAGACAACTGATAAACATACTTATATATTTCTAAATACATACATATTATAGATAAATAACACCCAGACACAGGACAAATGATCATGCTCATCACATGAACATTTGTCCTGGGCGGGAATCGAACCCACGACCTGCGGCATAGCAGTCAGGGCCACTAACCACTAGACCAGCAGGCCAGTCAAATAAAATGACTATTTTTATCGGCATCACTCAAAAGTTGACTGGAGGAAAATGCCTAAGGCATTAAGTCCGCCTCTGTACTTTTGTGTGCATGAAGTACTAAATAAATAAATGCCTCACTCTGTTAAAGCGCGCCACCTCTGTTTCTTCTTCAAAACCCACCACCTTTGATTCTTTGAGTAGCCACTAGATGGCGTGCCTAGTTTTGTTGTCAAAAAATCTACTACCGGTTACGGTAAGTGTATGACTTTATTCTATTTTATTTACAAAATAAAAATTATGATATGAAAATTTAAAAAGTTCCATTCAAGTTATCAATAACTTCGCTAATAGTCGCTTTCCATCAGGTGAGACAGCGGTCAAGCGCGTATCAACAATAAAAAAAATGGGACCAATCTGGAAGTGTATAGTAAGGGGAAAAAATACAAATAAGTTCATAAACGACGGAGTTCTGGTAACAAACATAAAAAATAAATTAAAAAATACAACCGTATTGAGAACCCCCTCCTTTTTTTGGAAGTCGGTTAAAAACAAACTACACCGATAAATTCGAAAAACTCGTCTTAAAATGGTTATTAAAATAGACGTGTAAACTTAACATAACCAGCTAATCGACTCTTGCGCAATATACCTACTCGTATACCAAGTTGATGCAAATAGACGGATCAGTCTGCGACCTTTGCGTTTATAGGTTTACCGGTACATTAGCGACTTTGTTTTTATTTAAACATCTCACTTCATTTCTAAAGTTCATCTGTTGTGGAACTGTGTAGTTGTGGATATAAGTAAGTGAACTTTAAATACATTATGTAAGTCATTTATTATCTACACTAATATAATAATCCTATACTAATATAATAAAGAGGTAAAGTTTGTTTTTATGTTTTTTTGTTTATATAAAGTAATCTCTGGTCTGATTGCTAAAATATTTTTTACCGACAGAAAGCAGGCTGTTTTATTCCTGAGTGACATAGGCTATATTATTTATACGTGGGCGCAGCCACAGGTAAAAGCTAGTTATTCAATAAGGTTATAGATTTTATATTCATTAAAATATTACTTCCTCGCTATTGATTCGATCGTAAGAGAAACCAGAAATATATCAGAATCCTATTATAGCATGTAAATCGTAAAAAAGTAAGAGCAGAGAACCCTTTTCTCAATCGATTTAACAATAGGATTTAAAAAGGATAGCTTTTATTATTTTCGCAATATATCAAGATGATGAAAAGTAAAAGCCTTTATATTAAAATGTCCACTATATCAAAATGTCCACCGTATCAAAATGTCCACCGTATCAAAATGTCCACCGTATCAAAATGTCCACCGTATCAAAATGTCCATAGTATCAGAATGGTAATTTTAAAATGTCCACTGTATCAAAATGTCCACTTTATCAAATAGTCAACTACTTCAATAAAATCCATTAGGTAAAACAATAATAATTTCCCTGAATACATATAATTAAAACATGTGTAATTTACAACGAAAGTGGAACATTCTTTATCTCCACATAAATATAAACTAAAAATAACTAAAAGTAACAACAGTCTGTAATTGAACTTTAAAACGAAAAAAAAAAATATTTCTACATTAGCCAATCTTGGGCACGCCACAATGATGCTGGTAAGTCTTCTCTTTGAGGAGTGACTGGTAAAACCCCACGGCGTCCTCACCTTCTGAATAGCATAAAGGTCCTCATCGGATATGGTTTTTCGGGAAGTTCCAGTACCTCATTCAGACGCAAAAAACGCCCATGTGTCACCATTGGGCGGACCGCCCGGAAGACATGGTGGAACATATGGTAGAGGTTTAACAACTCTTATTTTGACCAGTTTTTGATATTGATCATCGCTGATGTGATACCTAGAGAAATTGGCCTTCAATTAGTAACGGTAACGGCAATTAGAACTTCATTCACATTGATAAAGTGTACATTTTCAGATGAAAATGGGACTGACATTATTCAAGAAAGACACCAGCGCCCCCTGTCGTTCGGTCTATATGGTGCTAGAAATTTTAAACATACCTGACGTCGAATATGTTAACATAAGTTAATTCATAAGTTATTATGGAAGACTTTTATGACTATTTATTTATTAATAATATGATATTTTTAGCTGTGACATGATTTAAATTAGACGTGTTTTAAATGTGAGGTTTGCAATGAAAAAATACTGACATAGTAAAATAATACATAAATACTACAATATTAAATGTTTTATGTAAGGTGTTTTAAAAAACATTTAAATATTATTATGTAATATAAAATAAATAAATGGAAAAATATATAAATTTATTTCGATTCTAATAACATACAACTTTGTGTGTAGGTAAAATTTAAAACGAAAATTAAAACTTATTAATTTATGTTGACAGAATACTAAACCAGGAGTGGCTTGTTAAAAAGATTTTAGTATCTACCATAGAAGTGTGTATCTGCAATAAAGACCACCACTTTCATAATATTTTTTAAGGCTCCTTGAAAATTTTACGCTGTTTATAAAAGTCCTTAACAAGTTCTTTAAAAAGAAACTTCCGTTTCATACCGCACTAAAAAAAGTATACCTACCAAAAAGGAAGAGTTATGATTATAATAACAATCCATCTACAAGTTCATAAACTTTTGAAGAATTTTTCCACCAGTACACACAGCTACAAAGATTAGTAAAAAAATCTTGGTAAAGAGGTTTTTATTTCTGGAAAATTAATAGTTTTGACTATGTTTTACTTCTATAGTTCTACAATCTTAAGAATATTTTTTTCACTTTTTTTAAGATACAAAATTAATCATTTCAGATGAATCCGCAACATACTATACCAACATTAAAAGATGACGACTTTGTAATTTGGGATAGGTGAGAAACAACATTTTATGAAAAACAAGTCGTCTCTTGTTAAATATAAAACGTCATATG
The DNA here is from genome assembly GCA_929112965.1 of Mythimna albipuncta. Classification (NCBI taxonomy): domain Eukaryota; kingdom Metazoa; phylum Arthropoda; class Insecta; order Lepidoptera; family Noctuidae; genus Mythimna; species Mythimna albipuncta. Next base: position 14,812,057 of record OV815979.1, on the reverse strand, counting down.
ATAATCCCATAAGAAATGACACGTTTTTTAACAAGAAACTACTTTGACCACTTGCATTAATATCACTGCAACTTTTCTTGCTTTTTTTCGGGCCGTCAGCAATAAATCATCCAAAAATGTAAATATCAAAGACATAAAATATTACGCAATAAAACATTATAATTTTCTTTGATGAACATAATATAGGTACTATGATACTCCTTCCAATTTTGTGCCCCTCATTCACTTTCTTTGACATAAGATATTTAGTTAGAGGTGTTAATTTTTTTCAGTCATGTGATCACCACATACTTAGTAAACAAATATGGTAAAGACGATGCCCTTTACCCGAAAGACATAAAAAAGCGAGCACTAGTGGACCTGAGGCTACATTTTGACAATTCAGTACTGTTTGCTGCTCTGAAAGCGGCTATGGTAAGTTATCTTTTCAAGCAGCTACCATTTTATAAATCTCGGGCCCAACCATATTGACTTAAAATCATAGCTTCGATGTGAGAAAGAAATACATTTATGCAACTAGAGTCACGGTAGGGCCAAGTACTTATTAATCGAACAATAACACTATCGAAATAAAGTGTTGCTTCTAACTAAAACTTATGTAAGCTTAAAAATGATGAATTAGAGAAGTGGTGGCCGAAGTGGTAACGGCCAAGGCTTACGAGTTGTAGGTCGCGGGTTCAAACCTCGCCAGGCGCATTACTTTGTGTAATTTATTTCATCACCACTGCTCTCAAAACGGTGAAGGAAAAAAAAAACATGAGGAAACCGGCATGTCCTAGAACCAAAAATTCGAAGACATGTGGCATTCACCAACACGCACTGGGCCCGCGTAGATGTGACATTCACCAACACACACTGGGCCCGCGTAGATGTGACATTCACCAACACACACTGGGCCCGCGTAGATGTGACATTCACCAACACACACTGGGCCCGCGTAGATGTGACATTCACCAACACACACTGGGCCCGCATGGTGGATTACGGCCCATTCCCTCTCCTAGAAAGGAGGCTTGAATCCCAACAGTGGAAACATTAAAAAGGCGGGTGGTGATTAAAAATGGGATTGTAAAAAACTGGATACTTAAGCCTTTTTTAATAATTGTATCCCACTCTACTGGGCGAAGGTATGTAAGACCACTAAAGAGCGGTTTGCAAAGAGAAAGGGGAGGCCCATCTAAATATTTCCAAACCGCTCTATCTTGTTTTGTTTTAGTTTTGGGCGATTTCTGGCCAAGTTTGCCCCACCAATATGATGAGATCGACACATCACCTTCACCGCGATTGACCTTGATGACATTGACATCATTTGATAATAAATTAACTAAAAAGCTTACTTCTTGCTCACTCTTGAAAAGAAAAGTACGTAATCTAGCATAGTTATATCAGAGTCGTCGACGGCGCATATTGTTCCACGCGCACGCGCCTCAAAGAGATGTTAGTAAAACCGTGGGGGGGGGGGGCAAGCAGGGCTCTTTCGGAAGCCCACCCATGGCCCCAGCCATGGGAGGGCTTCCGAAAGAGAAACCCAGGTTTCTGGAACGCAAAGTAAATAAGTCAGTTATGATAGAAATTGATTAAGAAGTCAGTTATGATAGAAATTGATTAAGAAGTCATCGGATGATGTCCAAAAAAAGCGTTGTGGAACCAATACCAAGCCAACACTAATTCTCTAATTTTTTAGGTCCCCATCCTATATCAAGGCGAGAAGACATTTAGAAAAGAGAACTTAGACAACATAAATACAGGATATGAATTACTTGAAAAATTCTTGAATGGGCCCTGGTTGACAGGGGATTCCATCACCCTGGCCGACATTTGCTGCGTTGCTAATGTTAGCTCTTTAAATGAGATTGTTCCTATTGACAATGCTTTGTAAGTATTTAATTTTATTTTCAATACACTTGCTCATAAAGTCACTCTTATTGCACTGCACATTGGTTATAATGAGTGCCATTACCGTTACCTAATAGTGACGTTTTGATTACCATTACGCACTAGTGCTATAATGTATATAAAATCTTTTTGTTCGCGTTCGCGAGGATGGGCGATTTTTATTCGCATTCGCGAAGATGGACGCGTGTCATCCCCCACGAGAAGAAAAATAAAAAATGGGCGCGCATATGAAAACAGATTTTCACTGCCATTTACTATTTTTACAGTTATTTTCTTCACAAGTGTATCATCGCCGTATGATACACGTGAGTAATTAATGATTACCGTTCTCGGCTCTCTTAAGACCCTCGCCATGGCTCGGGTCTAAATACCGCCTCGACGGTAATCACTAACATTACACACTTATATCATAATGTACTAGCATCAATTTTTTTTTTAAAGAAAGTTAAAAAGTTTTTGTTTGGCACACAGTGCAGAAAACACAAGTTCTTATTCTTATATAAAAAAAAAAATGCCCAAATTATAACAGAATCAGCAAAACCCGAATACAGATCGTGTGTCATATGATAGATTTTTAATTGCATTTCTATAGACATACAACCACACATACATACATTATACCTATATATACACACATTTTACATTTAACTTCATACAAAGCACTAGTTCAAAAGTTATTGAATGAATAATAATATAATATACCACAACTATCACACAACGCCGTCTAGTCTCAAGCTAAGCAGAGCTTGTGTTATGAATACTAGGCAACTGATAAACATACTTATATATTTCTAAATATATACATATTATAGCTAAATTACACCTAGACACAGAACAAATTATCTTTTTCTTCACACAAACATTTGTTCTGGGTGGGAATCGGACCCACGACCTCCAGCATAGCAATCAGGGCCACTAATCACTATACCAACAGGCCAGTCATTAATGACATGTTAACTTTCCACTGATATTTTTCATGCGTCTTATAGTTTTCAGGCAACTCTACTGGTAGTTATTCCCTAGACGTTTGTACTTAATTTTGAAAAAAAAAATACCTTCTTGAGTTGTGTGAGTTCAAGAAGGCATTTGAGTCTTTTGCAAATCGTATGTTAACCATACATGTTTACATTTCCTTGAACCGTCAACATGACTGTCAAAAGGAAAGACTCGGGATATGACTAGATAGGCAAAACAAAGCGTCAGATAAAGTTAAGGTACATCGACCTTTTCCGATATTTCGAAGGTACCCGAAAAACTATCAATGAACTGTTTTTCAGAAAAGGTTTTGTCTTTAATTCTGTTAAATAACATACTCGTAGAGCGCCAATAAACGGAACTCTGAACTTTTTGGTGCAGCGAATCTTGACAAACAAAAAACAATTGAGATAATAGATACACGAGTTTTGTTTTTTTTTTTTTCATGAAGAAATAGTCGTTGAATCTCCGTTAAAATATAAAATATTCATTGATTGTAGATCATGCTTTTTCTTTGAGAATACTAAAATGTACAAGTCGCTTCCTGTTTAGAAAAAAAAAATGGTTTAAATATTAGAAATCCGATCGATTTATATATTAAGTACACACTTATCTAAAAATAAGATTTAATTATTTAAACAGCATAGTGCATTTCAAGTGAATTTAAATCCCATTAAATTGGTAGGCGCGTCGTGCTGTAAATAATTTATTGTATTATTATTATTTTGCACCTCAGAAATTTGTTGTTGTCTATAGTGACAGAAATTTGTTTTTGTCTATAGTGACAGAAATGTGTTTTTGTCTGTAGTAACCGAAATGCGCGGAAAACTGGCGAAATAAAAACACCGATAAAATCAGTCGTAATTCAGTCTTAAATAAAAACAATCAAACCAAAAAGTCTTTCTCCTTTCATAAATTCTAGTTTCTCTGCGCTGATTAAAGCAGTATCTTTAAATGATTTAAATGTTGACGTATTACGATTAAGATCAGATATCCTTGTAAAATTTTGTGCTATAATCTCTACTATCTCTACTCAAGGTAAATATGAGTTTACGATTGTCAGCGTAATGTGATACCAACATTTTTGAGGCAATGCTGTATAACAAATACAGTAGCAACTGAAACTTACTGGTTCTGTTGAAAATCAGCGTCAGGTAATGAAAACGAAAGTGAATGCGTACGGATGCAAATCAGTTTTGTGTTAGGTTTGACGTAAATAAATACATTTTGATTAATTTTTTTGGCTGGTTGTCATTTTCTATTTCTGTTCCTTTCCTGTAGTTACTTATACCCTTCACCACATTAAACAATAAGAATAAATAAAAGAAACACTAAAATCAGCAAACGATTAACATAAAATCTTCATTTTTTGATAGGTTTTGTCTTACCTTTGAATATGTACCTTTATTTTTATTCAAATATTTTCTAGGTACCCCAAGTTGGCCGCATGGTTTGAACGTTGTTCAATACAAGAGTTCTACATTAAAGCCAACGTTCCTGGCTTACAGAGTTTCCAAGAGTTGTTGAAAACATTTTTACCATAAAACAACCAATGGTCGATTCTCTCATTTTAAATATAATAAAAGTCAATCGTTATAATGTGTTTTATTTTATATTTAATAATAATAATCTGAACGTCTCTCGTTAGGTAGCGACCATTGGCGAAGGGTAAGTTCATATTGTTATCTTACTGTCTACCAACTTTAAATATAATAAGATATAATAATATTCCACAACTATCACACAGCGCCGTCTAGTCCCAAGCTAAGCAGAGCTTGTGTTATGGGTACTAGACAACTGATGAACATACTTATATATTTCTAAATACATACATATTATAGATAAATTACACCCAGATACAGAACAAATGATCGTTCTCATCACACAAACATTTGTCCTGTGTGGGAATCGAACTCACGACCTCCGGCATAGCAGTCAGGGTCACTAACCACTAGACCAACAGGCTCGTCAATATCACCTACCTAATGCATTTCTATTTATTACTAGAAATAACGTACATTCAAAATTCTATTTCTTCAAGCATTTTTGTCACGTTACCCTCACCACTAACCCCACATAACGTTCCACAAGTTACTTCGACCACTAACAAATATGCATCACTCTAAAAATAACATGAATTTGAATTGTGTAGTTAATGTTTTAAGTAGTTTTGCTTCGTTTAGGGCAGTATTTAATCTGGATGCATTGGATAAAAGTTTTTTTTTTTTAAATTACAAAATGTGTTTGGTTCTTTCTAGTACATGGGAGTTAAAAGTCAAAACAAAAGCAATCTATCTTGCAGGAAGAATGCCACAACCAATGGGTGGCCTAACAAGCTCATTCCTCTGAATGAGTTAGAGAAAAAAGTGCTCGCAATTATTAGGTACAGCCGTAGAGGAGCGGTGAGGAGATTGCCTGGAGTGTGCCGACTAAATAATGTTAGTTCCATAATTGTTAATTATTACATTATTTAGGAGTAGAAATATGATTAAATTATTATGAGATTTTTTTTTCACATGGTGGTATAATATCTAACCAAGACTTCTTTTTGTGTGTGGTGTGATAATCAGGATCTTTTTGAATGTCATAGGTATCATCAGTAAATGAGATTGCAGCCCCTGTTAATTCCGAAAATGCAGCACTCAATTCTCCAGTACATCAACACTCGTACCTCGGCCCTTCTGCCCCTGTATTCGTGTCTTTAGATCCAATAGTGAATATGGAATAGCTTAATGACTGATTGTCCACATTTATCGATTTAATTCATTAAACCCCAAGCGAACGCCGGCGTTCGCGCACCTATTGTCTTTCAATTGTGTCTGCAATTATCACAATTGAAAGGTTAAGTAACAAAAAGTACCTAAATTCTCTATAGAAAAGATGAATTGTTTATGCTCTATACCCTCCCCCCAGTTATAAGTTTCTCAAAGCTTGTATTATTATGGTATTTTGTATAAGTGTGAAACTTGATATTTTATACAACGGGTCTCGTATTTCCCGCCTTTAAATTGAAAGGACAAATCTGTTCCTGTCAACAGCCCTCTATCAGTTAACTCCTGGCAAAATTTGAACAAGCTGCTTCATTTAGTTTGGATTTGACATCAGTTGATAGCAGACTTCTGCGTGATTTGAGAAAAAAATGGAAAATAAAGTGAATATCGTGTGCTCATTATGCATTATTTTTTTGCGGAAAAAATCCATTACTCGAACCAAAGCTACGCTTCAAAAATACTATGGGGACTCTACATATATTTGAAATATCATCTTCTCTGCACGAAAAATGTCTTCAGTGGAAAGTTGCAAAGGAGTCGTAGTATCTCTAGCAAACCTGGCTAGCAAATACAGTGAACGAGATTTGTTGAGGAGATATACAAAAAAAATTAAAAAAATTAAAAGAATTCATAAGAAGGACACCTTATTTAACATGTATAAGTCATGTTTGGAAAGTAGGAGATCGAGATCGAGCTTCAAGCCCGTGATAACTCCAGAAACCATAAGGTGTCAATGCCAAACTGTCACCACCCGTGTAGGAATATAGCACACTATGATATCCGTGTGGCTGGTACAGAAGATACTTAGAGACTTCATGTGGACCCGTTACTTCCCATCGTTGAGAGCTCGTGATAGTCTGATCTAAGAAAATGTGACTTTTGGTAATGTCTACATAATTCATAATTAACAATTTAATAAATTATATTCGAAAAGTACCACCTTTTGATTCAGTGAAGAATACTCTGTACAGACGATTTTGCGTACAATGCACCGTTATCAAATATCAAAGAAATTTGCTAATTATTTTTTGGTGGTTCAAAGAACAAAATATTGATATTTTGTTTTGTTATATTGTCGTTATATTATTTAAAAATAAAACATAAACAGTAACTCCATCTATGATGATAGTGCAATCATAGCGTATCCAAAGCCATTTTATCAGCTATTTACTGTTCAGTTAGACGTGAAATTATCAGCAAAATAAATGTTTTTCCAGTAATTCACGGCTTGCTACCATCGAAGACTGAAAAAACGAAGACAAAAGAAATATAAACCGAAGGACTATATATCAGATTCTTTACTTTATAAAAAAGTAAATACACGTTCGTATAGAGACCAAGTGTGATTTGTAATGGTATTATACTTACGTTTACATAACTTCACAATAATTATATCTCTTTATAATTAAATTTTCTTTGATTTTCTTTGATCAATGTGGTTTTGATTAGGTATCAAAGAGTATTTTTATAGTCTTAGGTTTTATTCTTTTACACATAATTTGCTAACAACTAATTATATGTTTTCTTATCTGTGGATTATTGTTTAAAATTAAATTGTAATTTTGATCTTTTTTTTTGTGAAACAGCAATGCTGGCTGAAACCTGTTTTGAAATTTGAAATTATGAATTGACAACCAACATAGCCGTAAAAATTGGTATATAAACCCATGTTTGTAGAAGAAACGGTCAGCTTTTTGAGTCAGCTCTTTGGGTCAGCTCTTTGGGTCAGCTCTTTGGGTCAGCTCTTTGGGTCAGCTCTTTGAGTCAGCTCTTTGAGTCAGCTCCTTGGATCACTTTCTGTTTATATTTGTTCAGTTCCTTCTAAATTGGTCAGTTCGTGTCTGTGTATTTTATTACTCAGTGTCAAGTCTATGAAGTCCTGAATCTGAGGACCTTCTCTGCCTCTGCCGGCCATGACGGCAGAGGGCTGTTCTGCAAATGGACCTGGCCTATTAAGGCCTCCTCTCTACCTCTGCCGGCCCTTATTCTAAAGGGCTGTGGCGCCTGACTACTACTACGTGCCTACCTGCGTGCTGCCAGTCTTCTGTTTCCTACCTACGTGCCACTATAATTCTCTCCAATAAATTATAAGGATATATCTTATTTATTTACTGTACTCTCCTTAATACTCTGTCCATAGTGTATCTAAAACGTTACGTTGGCGCCCGCTCTGGAAGATCCCCACCCTCTCCTCTCATGTTCCTCTCATTTTATTTCTCAAAATTCAAAATTACACTTACACAAGCGTTATACTATTTGGCTCTCTTTCGGTTATTCTATTGTTTCTTTGTGAGGTACCTTATCTAATAAAACCATAGTCTAGTATATTTAATTATTTCATATTATTTATTACTTAAAACATCATTATCACTTCATTTCTACACTCTTCTATACTTTTTCAAGCTTCGACTCTTTAGACTCTATTTTATTTCGGTAAGAACTGGTTTTATATTTCTTCTTGACGCGAGAATACGCCAGTATTCTTAAATTTCTTTGGCTTACGTATCGTTATTTCTTTCACGTCTAGCTACTCTTCACCTCTCTTAGGAACTCTTATTGATCTGATTGGCGCGCTAAACATTATTAGGAAAAAACTTTGTTTTCTACTATGCCCTAAACAGACCTTCGGAACAATTAACGCATTCAGTATACTGTGTAAGTTAATAGTTATGTAAAACTGCTGTGTTTTCAGTGACCAGTTAAAGCAAGAAATCTAAGTGTATCACCACAACGACCACTCCTGCACGCCATGCCTCCTTTTAATTTCTGTGACTCTCACCAGGTCATTGTTAGGCCCCCCATCGAACATCAGTTCTATGAGAAATATATGCCCTGCCCACTGCCATTTAAGTTTGACGATTCTTTGGGTTAGGTCAGTAGCTCTGGTTTTCCTGCGGATATCTTCATTCCTGATTCGATTACGCTAAGAGACTCCGAACATAGCCCTTCCCATAACTACTATTAAAATTATATTCGCCAAATACTCAAGCAAGATCTGAAAAGTTAGCAGTGCAATCTGTCTGCGGTTCGGACTTGGCTAATTACTTCCAAATATTCAAATTTCTTGGTTAGCTTTGTTTACCATAACTTGACGAGTGTATGATATGTAATCAAAGTTTCTTCTGTAACCCACATTGATAATTTAAGCTGCAGAAAATTTTAGTAACTCTTATGATTTTATATTTTTCATAAAAAAAAATATATTAAATTTTTTACTGGCTAGCGTTTGATCACTATTTCATTTGATGGTTAGTGAAGATATGGTTGACGATAAAGTATACAATTGCCTTGTAATATTAAACTATTCTAAGCTCAGATGCAGTTATTAGGAACAACAGACTCGCAGAGAATTTCAGTCCTTAGCTGTACTGACGATATAACAGACTTAGCGGAATTAAGTTATGCAATTCTGATGCACACACTTCTAAATTCAATCGGCATTTTAACGAGTGAACCTCTGAGTAGAAAATAGGAAACATTTTTACAGATTCTGTTTGTTGTTAAAGCTTAATTAGAAAACAAAAGTTCCAGAATATTCGACACAAAACAGATTCATAAATGTAAATCATAAAATGCAAGTTTTCTACCCAGCCAATAATCCAAATTTACAGACACTTGAACAAAAACGTTTAAAATAATTGCAACATTTACAAAAAGAACACAGAGAAGATAAGTGATCTCCCTTGTAAAGATTAAACTTTTCTCTAAAAGAAACGGAATGAAGAGAGAAGAAACTTAATTAATTTTGCACTCTAACTGGTGGTCGTTCGTTATTGTCTTGTAGTTGAGAAATCTGCTTGTTATGTAACTGCAAAAACGTTGTTGTTCTACTAATCGAGTCGTTCCAAATAAGAAAAATACTGAGTACTTTTGGATTGGATACTCTAAAATTTCATGTTTTTACAAATTCAAAGAAACAGTAATGAATTATAATAACGTTACTTCATGGTGAAAATAAAAAAAAATCATATGGGTGAAAGTCATGCTTAATTAACTGAAAAAATGTGCTAACCCGAAAAAAATACTGTCGTGTCTCAAAATACACTGGATAAACATTTTTATGTGAAACAATATTACTGAATTTTTGAATTTTTTGTAAAAAATGTATTGATTTTATCGTTTTTTTTTTTAAATAAAGAAAATGGAACGTTAAAATCAATTAAAAATTTGGAATTAGCCAAGTCCGAACCGCCGAAGGATAGTTTGAAAGAGCTGAGGAGAGTTCGAAACAGCCGAGGAGAGTTCGAAACAGCCGAGGAGAGTTCGAAACAGCCGAGGAGAGTTCGAAACAGCCGAGGAGAGTTCGAAACAGCCGAGGAGAGTTCGAAACAGCCGAGGAGAGTTCGAAACAGCTGAGCAGAGTTCGAAACAGCTGAGCAGAGTTCGAAACAGCCGAGGAGAGTTCGAAACAGCCGAGGAGAGTTCGAAACAGCCGAGGAGAGTTCGAAACAGCCGAGGAGAGTTCGAAACAGCCGAGGAGAGTTCGAAACAGCCGAGGAGAGTTCGAAACAGCCGAGGAGAGTTCGAAACAGCCGAGGAGAGTTCGAAACAGCCGAGGAGAGTTCGAAACAGCCGAGGAGAGTTCGAAACAGCCGAGGAGAGTTCGAAACAGCCGAGGAGAGTTCGAAACAGCCGAGGAGAGTTCGAAACAGCCGAGGAGAGTTCGAAACAGCCGAGGAGAGTTCGAAACAGCCGAGGAGAGTTCGAAACAGCCGAGGAGAGTTCGAAACAGCCGAGGAGAGTTCGAAACAGCCGAGGAGAGTTCGAAACAGCCGAGGAGAGTTCGAAACAGCCGAGGAGAGTTCGAAACAGCCGAGGAGAGTTCGAAACAGCCGAGGAGAGTTCGAAACAGCCGAGGAGAGTTCGAAACAGCCGAGGAGAGTTCGAAACAGCCGAGGAGAGTTCGAAACAGCCGAGGAGAGTTCGAAACAGCCGAGGAGAGTTCGAAACAGCCGAGGAGAGTTCGAAACAGCCGAGGAGAGTTCGAAACAGCCGAGGAGAGTTCGAAACAGCCGAGGAGAGTTCGAAACAGCCGAGGAGAGTTCGAAACAGCCGAGGAGAGTTCGAAACAGCCGAGGAGAGTTCGAAACAGCCGAGGAGAGTTCGAAACAGCCGAGGAGAGTTCGAAACAGCCGAGGAGAGTTCGAAACAGCCGAGGAGAGTTCGAAACAGCCGAGGAGAGTTCGAAACAGCCGAGGAGAGTTCGAAACAGCCGAGGAGAGTTCGAAACAGCCGAGGAGAGTTCGAAACAGCCGAGGAGAGTTCGAAACAGCCGAGGAGAGTTCGAAACAGCCGAGGAGAGTTCGAAACAGCTGAGGAGAGTTCGAAACAGCTGAGGAGAGTTCGAAACAGCTGAGGAGAGTTCGAAACAGCTGAGGAGAGTTCGAAACAGCTGAGCAGAGTTCGAAACAGCTGAGGAGAGTTCGAAACAGCTGAGGAGAGTTCGAAACAGCTGAGCAGAGTTCGAAACAGCCGAGGAGAGTTCGAAACAGCCGAGGAGAGTTCGAAACAGCCGAGGAGAGTTCGAAACAGCCGAGGAGAGTTCGAAACAGCCGAGGAGAGTTCGAAACAGCCGAGGAGAGTTCGAAAGAGCTGAGGATAGTTCGAAAGAGTTGAGGATAGTTCGAAAGAGCTGAGGATAGTTCGAAAGAGCTGAGGATAGTTCGAAAGAGCTGAGGAGAGTTCGAAAGAGCTGAGGATAGTTCGAAAGAGTTGAGGATAGTTCGAAAGAGCTGAGGATAGTTCGAAACAGCTTAGAAGCACTGGGTTTTAACGTTTCACAAATAAATAAAAAAATGCGCAGACCTGGTATAAAATATTGAGGTAACTTCATAACAATAAATTAACTGTATTCAATATAATTAATTGACCAATACGTTGAAAACAGCGTAATGCGGCATATAGGTGACACCAATTAGTAGCACAGCGAACCTCAATAGGCCATAAAAAAATAATAAATTTCATCCAGAATCAAAATTTGCATAAAATTTACAAACGATATCACTGCGGCAAAATGCCACGAACATCAGATGTTTAAAGCAACCACCAGAAAACTGAGTGCATTACATAGAAGCTCATCTTAAGCTCATTTATGTAAGTTATGATACAAGTACTCGCCTGGGTTATCCGGTGGCTTCGTCCTCGGGACGGAGGAGGCCCAGGGACTTTGATTCCGAAGACGATGAAGACGACGCAGAGCCCCCGCGCAGCAGACATAAGTCGAGACACCCGAGGTCATGATCACACGTACTCTTGTCATCAACTGTTCTGTCGGCATTTATCTCATGTAGATCTAAGTAGAGAAAGTTTGTCATAATGACCTAGATGGAAGAATTCTTATGGAATTGTTATGAAGCTGAGTGCTGCAGTGACTAATTTCCACATGTATCAATCGACGATTTTAGGCTGATGTTTAGACGATTTTGAGGCTGGCGACTCGTGATGGCCACTAAACGCCCAGCCTGATGTTAATTACCACAAATAGTGACAAGGACAAACTCGTGTACGTTTCTGCTCTAGTACGAAAAACTGTAAAATTTTTAGCAGCATTAGACGAAATTAAAATAAGGTTGTACGGTTACGACCTGATTCTTGGGGAAGAAACGCCAAAACGCCAGACGTTACTGCCACTTTTGACAACTTAAAGAATTGACACAGTATAATAAAAACTTCGAAAACATTTATTTAACGAGAGCTAAAATCGCTTCACAATATTTTAACCCATTAAATGAAAAAGGAAACAATATGAGTTACGATTGTCAGTACATAATACATATATATTTGAAATATTATAACTTTTGAAATATTTTTCCTGTACAACTTTCACAAAAGAATGTTTATAAATAAGCGTCCTGCCTATCAGTTTCAATCAAAAGTTTTTGCCTATAAATATCAATTTTATCGAAATGTTTGGCATAGATATTGTAACGTTTTAAGATACGCTATGGATAGAGTATTAAGGAGAGTACAGTAAATAAATTCTACCAATCAACACGCTCCTTTTCTTTTCTTCTCCCTTCCACATAATAATTCTGACAATCTGGCTGGGTTGTTCCTTATTTTTCAGTTTAAAACATGAAGCTTGATGTAAGAACCAGCCAGTATTATCGTCTTACAAAAGAAATATTATTAAAGAATAATAACAACTAATACTTAACTAAAAACATATGATTAATTTATATTAATTCATCATGTTTACTTATGAATACAATATTCGCTATCAGACTCTTTGTTTACCATAGCCAACATTCAGTTGAAAAGAACTTAAATAATGACAACGTCATCTCATACAGAAAGTAAACAAGACATGAAATACAAAAATTTACAAGAATAAAATTGGGAATCAAACGAGCTTACCTGTTAAGCGAAGTCTTGATTCTAATTTTATGAACGGTGATCTGAAACATAATTAGATATAACAAAGGTAGTAATCTCCTTCTCACACTGTTTGACAACGCGTTAGTTTAAAGATAAGTTATTTTTTATGTGGTAACATTCCTCACGTCGACCGTCCTTGTATTAGCAACCCTATACGTCACTTTTTTAGAGATCCTAGGGTAGGCATCACATTTTATTTCAAATGGATAGGTTCTGCATAGGTACTTACTCAAGTTTTTCTGCAAGGTTAACAGTAAAATGGGTAGTTTAATTATTGCAGCTCTGGGGCAGCTGGTGGTGGGTGGGCAATTATGTTTCAGATCACCGTTCATAAAATTAGAATCAAGACTTCGCTTAACAGGTAAGCTCGTTTGATTCCCAATTTTACTTCACGGTGATCTGAAACATAATTAGATATAACAAAGGTAGATGTTTAGAGTTTGCTGCAATAATTTAGTTAATAAGCCATTTTCTGTTTAATTAAATCTTTATTATTCTTAATTGTCATTAAACTATTATCAGTTCTAGGTCATAATCAGCAAATCACATGTGTAATCAAAATAATCTAGACTATGCTAAGTAATAGGCTATAGTCCTAGTATAAAATGTATGCAACAATGATATAGTTATTTATTTATAATAATTTGTCAGCATTAATATAAGTTTATTTGTTATTAAGAACAGATACTGCAAAATTTTCAGGAGGTATTTCTTCACATAGTGGTAAATTATAATATTTTGCAAATGTTTTTGAATTGTTTGTCCATCCAGCTGCCTTCCTTATGGTGTCAATGTTAATGCCAGCTCTTTTAGCGGAGGAGGTAGCTGTGTGTCTTATACTATGGGGACTGAATTGTGAAGTATCAATGCCACTTTCTTTCATGATGTTTTTTATCCATCTACTAATAGTTTGGCTAGTAGCTCTCTTATGTGGTTTTTTGTGAGTTATCCAGAGGTAGGTTTCATGATCTCTAAGAGTTTCGGTTCTTGAAATATAATCTATTAAAGTTTTGGCTGGGCAGATTTTTGGGTTTTGTGTAAAGAAAGGCAAGTGGATTCTTGGTTGAGTCTTATTTACAATAGAGGTCTTAATAAGATCAGTTATATCTATGACAATTTTTTCACTGGTTTTAGTAATGTTTGGTAACTTGATTAGTGACAATGTTTGTATTCGTTGGGCTGAAGTTAAAGCTAGGAGGATAGCTAACTTCTGTGTCAGTTTTTCTAGGGTTAGTTTTTCATTGTCAGGCCAGGAAGTTACAAGGTTAAATATTTTTGAAGGGTTCCATGAATGAGAGTATCGAGGCAATGCTGGTCTGAGTCTGTATACACCTTTGAGGAATCTTGCAATTCTGTCATCGTTTCCGATCTTGGAACTTATTAGCATAGATAAGGCTGATCTGTCTGAGTTTAGACTGTTGTAACCCACATTAGCCTCAAATCTCTCAGTAAGGAATTGTATTATTTGTGGTACAGATGCATTGTATACATTTAATGCATGAGTTTTGCAGTAAGTCCACCAGGCTCTATAAGTAACATTATATTGTTTTTGAGTACCTGTGGAAAGTGAGGATAACATTATGTTTAGTGACTTAGTTGCCAGACCTCTTTGCTGGAATGCTTTCCGCAGAAGATTGCTACAGCCAGGGTAAGCTTCGAGCTCAGTGGGTGTGTCGTTCATGCTTGTGCTGTCCATAGTGGGTAAACTAGTATGCCTTTCGCTTTGTCATCTTTTATTTTTTGCAAGCATCTTGTGATCAGGGCAAAAGGAGGAAAAGCATAAAAAAAAAGAATTTTGACCAATCCAAAGTGAAAGCATCTATGTCAAAAGCATATGGATCTTTCCTCCATGAAACATATTTTTTACATTTATGGTTATTTTGTTCAAATGTGGGTATTGTATACTTCCCATCTTGTTGATGCATGCAATGGCAGTTGTGTTGTCAATTCTTAATAATATTGAGGTATTTTGTTCTTGTTGAGTAAATGATTTTAATGCAAAATATGCTGCAGTTAATTCCAGTTGGTTTATATGATATTCCTGTTCTTGTTCTGACCACAATCCGCCAATGCATTCACCATTACAATGTGCTCCCCACCCAGTCAAAGAAGCATCTGAGAATATTTCTATTGAGAAAGGTTGTTTCTCTAGTTTTTTGGATTTATTCAAATTTTCTAACCACCACTGTAAGTCTGGAAGTATCTTCTTTGATAGCTCCATTTCTGAATCATAGTTAAGGTTGGAAGCTTTGAGGGCTAAGTATTTTTGACGTTCTATAATTTTGGTGTGCATCATTCCATAAGGAATAGCTGGGCAGGCTGATATTAATGTACCCAGTAGTTTAGCTAAATCTTTTATACAACATCTTCAAGTGTTTTTGGATTAGAGCACTTAAGGATACTTGTTTTCCTATGGGTAGTTCAAGGCACATGTCTTGAGTATTGATAATAAAGCCTAGGAATTTACATTGTTTACTGGGAGTTAAATTACTCTTTTCATAGTTGATTGTTAATCCCAGACATTTAAATAGATTTACAGTGGCATTTATGTTTTCAACACAATCTTGGTAACTGTTACCAATGCAAAGACAGTCATCTAAATATATGGTTGATATGAACCCTTGTGTCCTTAAGTGGGATGCTATAGGTTTGAGTAGTTTTGTAAATACACTAGGGGCTGTTGATAAGCCATAAGGCATGGTCGTGAATTCATAGAGTTTACCTAGATGAATAAAGCGTAGGTACTTCCTATCCTGTGGGCATATAGGTATTAGGAAATATGATTCCTTCAGGTCAATTAAGCCCATGTAATAATACATACCAACAAGTCTAATGGCAGTCCTAATATCTTCCATTTTGAAGTGCTTGGGTGTAATGAATTTGTTTAACGGTTTTAGGTTTAGAATGAACCTGAATTTACCATTTTGTTTAGGTCTAAGGAAGATTTTACTGATAAATTCTCCCTTTGTGTGTTGGCAAGGGATTATAGTACCTAATTTGAGTAGGTCATCAATGGATTTATTCATATTTAATATTTCTGGCTGTGATAGCTTAGATATTGGGATGTTTGATTGTATGGGTGTGGTAACGAACGGTATCTTATACCCTTGTATCCACTGCAAAATGATGGGATCATCAGTTATTTGTTTCCAGCACTGAACATAATTAAGTAAGTTGCCTGTATGTACCTGATCGCTTAGCGTTTCGCGGGAGCATACCGATATCGGCCTTGCTGGTGAGTTGCTCTCTCGGGGTGTTGTTTCCAGCGGGGGTGTTGTTGGTTGGTGGGTTGAGTGGTCTTGCGTGGCCCACTACGTGCATTCATCTTCATTTTCTGTGGTGGGCCGTTTAGGTTTTCCTGTCTCGGTCTTTGAATGTTGGCATTGGGTCTGATGTTTGATTGGGCAGGATTAGGCTTTTTTATTTGTGCAGCCACTTGCTGCATTTGTTTTAGGTTTTTGAGAAGCTCTGGTAGGTTCTCTCCATAAAGGGAGGAGTCTCTGGTAGTTTTAGATAGAATTTGATTGAAACTCTTGTCTAGTAAGGGAGAAATTAGCTTAATTCTGGTTTGTGTCTGGTGATAATGAGTGTTGGCTAGTATTTTAGTTGCGTCCGCTAAATCAGTTAGCAATTTTGTTTTGTTTAACTCCTCAGATTTAATCAGGTCAGTCATACACTTGGTCATGATGGAGGTAGCAAGTCCTAGTTGTTTTTGAGCCATCTCAATGCCATGGTCCCTTAGTTTAGAGCTTTCGGTGAGCACTGCTTTTACCTCTGGGTTAAGGAGAGGGGCATCTAGTAGGGTACAATTGTCTGGTACTGTGTGTTTTTTAGTTATTATGTCTCTTTCCTCCTTTGTTAAGCCTTTGGTTAGGATATGGTTGAGTTTTATATCCTTGTGGATTTGACCATTATATGGTAGTGCCTCTTCATAGTCCATACCTAATGCCTCTTTATAAGGGTTTATTGGTTCCATTTCGGTTGTATCTAAAAAAGAACAAAGCGAGTGAAGCATTTGCTGGAAGCCATTGTAACACAGCTTTGTGTTAGCGTAAGTATCACGTACTTGATGGCAAGATAATGGACCAATCGGAATATCGCGTATTCAGTGGTCTGTTAAAGTGGACATGCTCACAAACGGTGGCTCATGCATACCAGTTTAGCAACATGGAGTTAATGTCGCTAGGAGCATCTCGTGCTCACTGGTAGCCCCCCAGCTATAGCGATGTAAAATTTTAACGTGGCTAGGAGTAACTTATACTCCATAGATATCTGCTGTGGTGACATACTTTGTTAATGCACATGCAAAATGCCGGGTTAAAGATAAGCGTTTCGAGGTCTTCATAACCGAGAAAAGAAAACCCGTACCAAAACCACGTTCCTAACCTTAAAATTAAAAGCGGAACTTACCTGTATTAGAGTTCTCGATAGTCTCTAGGTTTGACTCACGGTTGGGGCTCGGAGTCTTGTTTCCAGATGACGATGTCGTTGGCGAACTCTGTCGTCGAGGGCTCCGTGAGCGTGCTTTGCTCTTGTGACGGCGTCGGCGACGTCGTTTACGTTTGTCGTCATTTTCATCTAGCACACTAAGGATGCGTTTAATGAGTTTTTTGTTGCTTGGCATTTCGTAATTTTATAATGATACGCGTAAAAATCGAAAGTATATTATTTTTTACGAGAAACAAATTTTCTTGCGATGTCGTTGAGCGCGCGAAAGAAAAGTGACGTATAGGGTTGCTAATACAAGGACGGTCGACGTGAGGAATGTTACCACATAAAAAATAACTTATCTTTAAACTAACGCGTTGTCAAACAGTGTGAGAAGGAGATTACTACCTTTGTTATATCTAATTATGTTTCAGATCACCGTGAAGTAAAATAATAAAAGCTATCAGAAGACATAATTACAATAAAAAAGGATGTGAACAACGACAACAAATGATTAAGAAATAATTAATAATGTGAGTATAAAATAATAACATTACATTTTCTCCCTTCCCCAGAAAAAAAATTTTTAGCTGTTACAAAAAATTTTGAGGTTTTTTAGTAATTACCTCCAAATCATAAGTCTCTGCCATACCTCTCAGCCATACTTCACACAAACACAGTTAGGGGTTCTAGTGGTTCACATTCAATGACGCACTACTCCTAGGCAATACTAATTACATACGTCTTTGTCCCATTAGAAAAAAGCTTGAGCTAGTATGCTTCTTTCAGGCTTATTTATTTACAAGGTGTCATCAAGCGCACCGATAATAGAGAGAGAGAGAGAGAGAGAGAGAGAGACCTAACCATTGGTTTTAGTTCCCAAGGTTGGCTCAAAGAGGCAAAGAGTGATGATAAGGGCTTATTTATAAAGGTGCCATTACCCGCACCTAAGAGAGAGAAAGAGAGAGGCCTAACCATTGGTTTAGATTCCCAAGGTTAGCCTAAAGAGACAAAGAGTAGAACTCAATGGTATTAGACCGTAAAATGGATAGGTAAGTTAAATAAAACATTTTTTTTTTTCAGATTATTAGAGGTAAACTAAAAACCGAAAGAAAAACATTATTAGCAAAAGAAAACTTTGAACAAAGAGGCCTAAATAATCGAAGCTTAAGAGATGAATAAAGAAAAAAAATGATTTAAATTGAAAATAAAATAGTTAAAGTTTGAAGTCTTTGATGTGATATTTATTTGTAACAAACACCATTAGGGTCTTCGAGAATTTAAACTAATGGAGATAACTTTTCAACTACTTTGCTTTTAACATACCTAGGTGCTAACTTAGCACTAAAATATTGTTCAAGTTTAAAACCATATTTAGGTAGCCATATTAGTGTTAAGATAGTTTATACAGATTTGCCTAGATGGCGTATATTTAATTAGTTCATATTTTATTTGATAGATGGCGTTGCGTAAATATGTCACATTTTTATAAGTCGCTATTAAGATTTTCAGTGCTTTCATGACCCTCCGCGGTACGTTTCGAATAGGTCAGTTTCAAAATAACTCACGGTGGTTACGTGTACTACTAAGTTAGAGTCAGTGCGCGTAATCAGATCAAACAAATATGATCTAGCATCACTTACAATAAAATTCTCGCGCCATACAATATCACCAACAGAAAATTCTCTAAATGTATGGCATAGATTATATCCAGTAGAATTTCTCCTATGAGCTGCAAATAAAGCTTGAACTTTGTCAAAAATATTAGATAATAAGCCTAGACTACAAGCATAGACATCTCGAGGTAGAAAAGTTATCTCATCCAAATCCTGAAGCGAGTAAAATGAACCACAGGAATAAGTTCCCGTCCAAATACTAAGTAAGCGGGTGAGAAACCAGTTGTGACGCTAATAGCGCTATATTAATATTTTTAGCAGTGGCACCTTTCAAAGGAAAAAATAAGGAGTATTTTGTAAATAAGCAATTCACAACCATAATAAATTGGTTACGTCTAGAAGTCATCGGAAGAGGACCTATAAGGTCTAATGATATAGATTGAAAAGATCTGGAACAGATTTTTGGTTTAGCCATAAGAGACCATAAGGGGAATGGTTAGGATGTTTGTATACTAAACAAGTTTCACATGTAGATAATAATTTAGCAACATGTTTAAACATATTAGGCCAATAATATTTAAGAGAGATTTTTTTATAAGTTTTAAATATACCTACACGGGGAGAGTGAGATGAACCATGATTAGTTTTAATTTTTATTCTAAAACATAAAAAGGCAAAGATAATGTAGTGCCTGATTTTATATCTCGTTTTAAAAAAGGTCCTACTCTTGATGTATGTAACCTCATTGGTTCTGTTTCTGCTCACCCTATAACTGTTGATAGCTCTACTACTTCTGACCTCGAGTTTTATAATAAGATTTTCTTAAATAAAACTTAAATAAAAGCATCCTGATAAATTATTAGTTTATTTTTAAACGACTTTCAAAGAACAATGAGGTTCTCAATTCGTGTAAATGTTTTATTTTTTGTTTTCTAGTATTTATTATTATTTATTTATTTATTTATAACTTTATTGCACACCTTAGCTTAATACAGGACAAATATTTACAAAAGATTATGTGTACAATAGGCGGTCTTATTGCGCAAGGCAATTTCTACCAGATCTTAGTATCTTAGGTTCAGCAATATTTTTGCCAAATGGCAACCCATTTTGACAATTTTTTTCAAAGAATTTGCCTGCTAGGTGGTCATTCATTCATTTATAGGCCAATAGGCCAATGCAAACTATGGGTATAATTTACTTTTTTTCTTTCCGCCAGAAAATAAACCGAGTTTTTTATGTTAGAGGCCATTACGAGGGATCAATAGCAAAAATAAACAGGTCTCTAAACTGTAACCAAACAAAGATGCGCATAGAAGCATATATATATATTTGTCAGGCGTTATCTATTGTCGTATTACTAACCATTCAATCGTGATAATGACAGACACAATTGAAAGACAATAGGTGCGCGAACGCCGGCGTTCGCTTGGGGTTTAATGAATTAAAATTATGTAAATGGAAATGTAATACGTACTATTTCTAGGTTTTCATTAATAAACTAGATTAAATTGGTTATTACTCTTATATTTTTCTCAGTGATAAACGAATCAAAAAGATACGAAATGCGCAATAACGCCTAATACCAAACTATAGCCACATACTAAAATAGTCTCTAACTTCTTTTGGTTACGGTTGGTAGACATTATTCTTTTGCTGTTGATTTATCATACAGTCCTTCAAAATATAGCCTAGGTTTCACTTTTGGCGGAAAAAAAATACATGCCGGCAATGTACAGGAAAAGTTACATTCCCCTTTGTAGATAACATCATTTTATGACATCATACCATTACGCCAGTATATTGTGAAGGAGTACCGCAGATGTGTAGAGTTCACACTAAAATATTCTTATTTCACCATGATGGTAAAGTTTATGACAAAGGAGTTATCAATTCAAACTTAACTTTGTGTTTATAGGCCGATTTTAACGAATGTTTTTGTGTTTAGGAGAGTATTTCTACCAGGTTATACCATGATCATGGCAGAATCATCATCAGAATCAAAATCTTTCCTCCTCTACTTCTTTACTGTACGTCTTTTTTTTTTTAATTTTTGCAATTTTTTATTTTAAATATTGTTAATTGTATCAACTGAGATGAGTCTCTGTTGGTAGTTCGCTAAGGCGAAGCAATCATTAATTCCGTTTGAGTATCTCTTGAATTAAGCACATTTAATAGCAATTGGACCGAATATCCGGCCATGATCGGTACAGTCCAGTCTCACAAAGCCCCCGGCGATGGATATCTTGCGAAGGATCCTATTTCCGGCTTGATGCTTTTAAACTAAGTATATCAATAATTCAATGAACCCGATAAAGGATGCGATAGAAATATTAATAGGATCTTATTTTGTATAATATTTTTTCTTTGTATATTTAAATAAAAGAGAAAAATATTTTTTAATTCATTTTAAAAGTTAATATGAACTTTTTTTAAATATTTGTTATAATCTTAGGAGAGTTTGTGGTAGAAATCTATCTCGGAAAGGTAAAAATTCTATATTACATTCAAACTCAATTTAATTAAAAAAAAAAAAAATAATGTCTGAATTATAAAGTTTTTAATAAGATTAGCAGACTCGGCAAACGTACAAAATTTAAGAAAAAAATGGGGGTTGGGGTGGAGGGTAAAAATAGCCTAAGACCTCTTTCGTCTCCTTTAACTATCGTCTATTATTATTTCAACTGAAAGACGTCCTCCTTCCTCAACGAATGGCCCCGTGTATTTCGCATTCATCGGATTCCTGCGACCCTTACCACATTGTCGGTTGACCTTTTAGGTGGCCTTCCAACGTGCCTCTTCCACCAGTGCGTGGTCGCCACTAAAGAAGCTTTCAGCATAATCGACCATAACCTCATACAGCTGGACATTCTGTTTCTGCGAGCCTCCTAACTACTGGCACTTAAGTTCGGCGATTAGTTTAACCATTAATACAGTCCTGATAGGACTTCATGTGCCCAATCCTAACCGACTAAATTCTTCAAAAACCCACAATGTTTACATACTCATTCGTATCATGTGTTCTTAGCCGAAACAATTGTAAACATCTTGTAACTACCTCATTAATATTAATTCCTTCCAAGTCATGTTTTATTCATCGAGCGGCATCCACTTTGTCTTTGAAGAGTTTGCTTGCTTACTTGTTTCACTTTGAATACAACTCAGTTTAAACTAGGATTGAGAAGTGATAGCTTAGTTAAGGAAGCTTTACTTGTTCCTGATGCGCAAATTTTTTTGTAGCTGATTCTTCTTCTTTTTCTTCTTGGCTTAATCCCATTTTACTTGGGGTGAGTGCAACAGGTTTTTTTTTACCTGATTAATCACTTAAATATTTAGTGTGCACATGGGGCCTTTATATTTTGCTTCATATTTACAGCTACATTACATTGCTGACTGATACCAAATTGAAAAGGATAGCCTACATTAACGAAAACTTCTCTGAAGGTTACAAAGAATCTCCTATAGTTTTCTCTTCAATTATTTTTAAAACGTTCGATATGTTCTCATTTTTTTAATCTTTGCCCACTTAAATTGCCCACTTAAGTTGCCCATTTAAGCGTAACTAGTACCAAAACGTGCGATTAAAGCAATGAAATAAACTAATGGAGAAGAAGGAATTTTTACAGAAAATTTTTACTGCCTTTCATACTTACGAGATTTCTATCAAAGGTGGAAATACGTGCAATTGAATGCCAGGAAGACATAATCAAAAAATTCTACTTCTCCTAAGGAAAAGAAATCTATGGTATGGACAAGTCTTCTAAAATCACAACTTAACTGAAGCAGAAATAAAAAAAAAGTCTACTAGTTTTGAAAATGATTTGTATAAATAACACTTTAAACTCGCAAACAAACGATCACGATAACCAATACGGTTGCAAGTATTCTAAACACGTTTATTAATGTAGGCGATCCGAAGGAGTTTATCCTTTGACTCCTAAAGCATGTCAAACGAAAATAAGTAATTCCCAACTTCACTCATACAGTCTCAATGTTTACCTACCCCAAACCATCAAAATCCTGCAGATTTTGAAAATGATTGATAAATAAGATGTATCAATAAAATTCGCAAACGAATTAACTCAATAGCAAATACGGTTGTCTTCTGAACACTTTTTTAAATAGAAGCGATGTGAAACTTCTATTTGGGATTTATTATCCTATATCAGTAAAATGGGAAATACTTACATTTCCCCTTTTACAGATATAGGATAATAAATTATTATGGATGATCTGTCCGAACCGTTATCAGAATTAAAATATATTTTAGAAGTAAACAACTAAAATCAACTGAAACCCATATCAGTTGAAATCGCAATTCAAAGCGGTTAATTTATTCGTATTATAAAATCCTGTTTGCATTGAGTCCTTCAATAATTTTCCAGTTCAAAGTTTGGTACAAATTGAACCCTCGAAAATATGAGTTGAACTGAAACCTGGCTTTCACTTAGCATCACGGCGTACAGACGGCCTAAATGCGACGAATTTTTTTCAGTCAAAAGCTTAATTTGAATAGGAGTGAATGTGAGACTCGTTAGCGGTGGGCACGAGTGCGCCGTCCTGTGCCCGGCGCCACAGCAAGCGGAGGGGTTAGAAAACAACACTTGTTTCTATACTTGTTATATGAAAGATAAAAGATTAGGAAGTCAAACCTCCTGACTTCCTTATCTTCCTCAGAATCACTTAGATATAGTATAAAATGAGTTAAACATGTCCCCATGAGTAAGCAGCGAGCGAACCGGACTACAAATATGAAGTACCTAGTACCTTCGCTTTCTTTCAGTCTTTATTTAGTAATCAAGTAGATAGTTGTTTCATTTCCTGTATATTTAAGTTTTCATGTTTGTGATCGCAACCACGACACAAAGGTAATTTCTAGTATGTTTAAAGTAAATATATGAAAAGATAGCAAGCGTTACGGCTATATACCTACATCATACTATATTCTTGTACAAAAGAACGTATTAAAAAGCTAAAAGTTTTGCAACGCTTTCAGTGTAACCTAACGCTTACACCGAAACCGGTTCTGAGTCATGCTGGTTCATGTTCCCTTAATGAAATCAAGGAAATTAAATGTCTGTGCAACCTGCAAAGTTCGTTAACTTAGCAAGACTTGCATGTCTACCTACGATTGCTGACGATTGCAAGGTTATGCAAGATATTGAAGACTGTTGGATTTTTTTACCCGACTTGTGATTAAAGATTATAATAATATGCCTATTAATTAACATGATTGGAAAGAAAGTCAAAACACAAATTATGTACATAGCATAAAATACACCTTATGTCATAAATGTCATAGGAAGGTTCCCATAAAAAAAAAAACAATTGTTTTTTTTTACTTATGTCATTTTGATTGGAGTTTCGGAAAATCAATAAAAAAGTCAAAACACAGGTTTTATGTTGAAGATGAAAGATGCAGGAAAGTGATAAAGATCGGAGTGGAATTTGGATTTGATTTTCGAAGGACCAAGGTTGAAAATGTCAAAACAAGTGTTGTGTTGAACATAGCAAAGTATGCAAAGTATTGAAGACTGAAGTGTTACTACTCGTATGTTGAACATAAAATATACTTACGATTGAAATAAAATGACATAAATGATTCTGAAAGTTAACACTTTAATATGATGATTAAATAGCTCGATCGCTTAGTAATGATTTTCAGTAGAGATACAAATATAATTAAGACACTCTAGTATAATTAGATATCAAACTTCACAAGGTAAATTCGTTTGATTCTTAATTATAGCGCAAGAGACGTGGATCGTTAGAAACGGTTGTCAAAGCGTTGATCTTACGAGAAGCTTTAGCTCACTTATGAAATGTGGAATGGAACAAGGCATGATACTCGTAAGAAGATTTAACATTTAAATAATTGTTACTATATTTGTTTTCCAGAAAGTTATAACGTAGAATATAACGTACAACTAAAGTGAAATCTACCCAACCTATGAAATGGAAAAATGGTTTTAGAATTTAAACAACACAAGTAGATTTTGACGTGACAACGTCTTATAAATTGGTTTGCCGGGTGACACTTCAAGAAACTGCGTTATGCTCCGCTCACGTTATGCGCTCACAATGAGAGCGAGTGAGAGGCACGCGTCCCTTCCACTCGGGCATGGTTAGCCCGCCTAAGAGCGAGAGAGACAGACATAAAAAGTGAAATAATTCTTTGTATAAATAAATGTTTTAAATTGTTACTATTATTTCATCCTTCTTCCTACTATACGAATGAATATTCACATTAAAATTATTTTACCACTCAAAGTCGTTGTCACGTAAAACTTTCGCCCGCATACCGACTTTACAGGCAACCAATTTTTTAACTTTGAATTTGTACCATAAATCCTTGGCGCCATTGCAATTTTGCTCTTAGGCTTACATTTTATTTTCTCAAAACTTGAAATTACTAGCACTAACTAGCGTTAATCTATTTTTCGGCATACATTTTTTTCTACTAATCCTTTATTTGTTTGTGTTATATTTTTTTTTTCCTTTTATTATTCATCCAATAAAAATCAAAAGTGTAAGCAGCGGAAAAGGTTTATTTATATTTATTTCACTACAAAACAAATTACTTTTTAATTAACAAAAGGGATTTTTTTAAACAGGTGTCGATTTCTGAATGAGTATTATTTTGACTTTAGGTCTACTCAAACCCCTTTACTTGCTGCGTGCACACTTGCCTGCTATTGAGCTCCGCCGTCCGTCATACGGCGCAGAGCTCCTCTTGAGCTGACTTTTATATCTTTTTATATTTTATATTTCTATTGTTTGCTTGCATGCTTTATATTTATTATACCAACCTCACAAGGATTCATATCTATATTTATTATTTCTCCTTCCGTACTTTCCTCCCTCACTCAACCTCTCACTACTCACCACACATGCCTTGCCAGGGCAACTCCCTGGAGGCACATACACACTGCACGCTTCCTCTTCTCCTCTTACTTTACACTTACACTTCTATACTTACTCTCACTCTTACTCTTATTCTTACACACACTACTGCACTCCTTCGTAAAACTAACTCTTTTACGTTACACATAGTATTGAATTATATATTTATCCATAATATTAATGATAATAATCTGTCGAGCTCCAGCGACGAGTTCTACTCTACGCCATGTCCTCACCAGCGCGTCGACGCAGAGGACGCTAGTCCACTGGCCCGCGACTATAAGTACCATGTCACAGAGCGCATCGACTTCTTGAAACAGAAGCTCAAGATGTAGCTCGTGTAGTCTGTCCGTTGCCTAACTGGAAATTTCTAGACTGGACGGGTTGCACCACTTTTGGTTAAATTGTTTACAAGGACGCACTCTCACTTGGTATCTTAGTTTCAGTCTACCTTAGTCAGGATCACCGCCGCAGTTTTTCGACAGGAATAGCCTACCTGTTCCATAAATCAGGTAATACTACTGAGCCTAAAAACTATTGACCGATCACGTGTTTACCGAAGGTCTATAAATTTCAACATCTGTATTATGAGGCAAAATTAATAGTCGTATTGAATATTGGACTTTCTCAAAATTGATGTAAGAACGGGTGTCCTCGGTACTAAGGAGCTATTCTCCTCATTGACATAAACATCAAGCTAGTTTTGATGATCCCGAAGATCCTGAAGATCCCGAAGATCCCGAAAAGGTCGGAAGAATTTTGATAAAACCTACTATTATGCACATATTCACGAAAATCACGGATTTATATGGAAATTGCAAAATTCCAGGATATAAATCTCCAATATGGTCCTTCGAGCCGGATTTCAAAGAAGATTGAATAATAATCGGATCTCTGCAAGATTTAAATTCTAGGTTTGAAAAAAATTATCTACAACCGGTAAAGGTTTGAAAAAAGATACAGGAGGGTGATTTTAAGTGGAAAAATGCGTACTTAAACAAATTTATCAAAGAACAGGGGAGGTCCATATCAAGATTATCAAGGGTGTTGCTAACTAATATGACCAATCAACGCAACTTATCAACACCTCTGATATGTTTCATGTACCTGTTTGCTCATAGGGGGTCTCCCTATGACGCTATGCTATGGACGCTGAAATGGCTACAATGAAATTGTGATACCAGGAGGATATGAAGTAGATTTTGAAGCTAAATCAGGAATTTGGATATATGACTACAAGGTCAGTAGATATAGGTTGTTTGGGATGAAGGTCGATGAAAAGTTAGTTTAATGTAATGAGGTCCTATGACAACAGGAATTTTGGCAAATTATAGACTATTGTCTCCTCAAACTGAATGTATGTATGTATAAGAATGTCTACTGCTAGATTTTTAGAACAAAATTCACACAAAATCAATGAAGGTGACTCCTACGACATATACCTGAACGGTTCATTACATACAGCTATCAAAGACTCTACAGTAGGTTATCATGGGGACTCCACTATAACGAGGCAGATTGGGGAAATAATAACTAGATACACGACAAGAGAACAGATACTATGTTATGGAAAAAGATGGCTAGAGGGTGATGTGGATGGACCAAAAGCTGGCCCGTCTTCGAAGAAGACACGTATGGAGGATATTAAACAAGAGGTAGAAAACGATTTACCAATAGGAATTATTGCCGGGATAGAAGATGATGATGTAGATTTCGACATTTTAGATCAAGATGACAATTAATTATATTGTTTAGTGATATTCAATCAATCAATCAACCTAAAATTTAAACCACCATACTACATACAGAATCACTTAAAACGAGCCGTTGGATTCGGTGATGACGACGATTAACTTTTTTACAAGCTTTTTTTTGTTTTGTAATTTGACTTGTGTTGTAATTTGACTTTTATTATTGTTTGGCTCAATTGTGCTCCTATGCATGATATATGTATATTTTTTTATTAATGGTTTTGGCTTGGATACTAAATCCTTTAATCCATGTTTTCATATAAATACTTATTTTTTTACCATTAAAATATAGACATTCTAAAGTGTCCGCAGGAAATGTATCAACAAGTAAATTTGTTCGACACGCCGCCGAAGTAGTCAACACTACTAAAATTTTCAACTCCATTTTAGCCAGATCAGTCAGTCCATATACTTGAGATACAAAACTATAGGAATTTTACATCACAATACCTAGACTCTAGAAATCAATTTATGAATAATTAAAACAGCCGCTGACTTTCATTTAAATCCTGCCAAATCTTAATATCGTCAGGGGTTCACAGACTGCTCAAACCCCGCCCGCACTCTGAGACTCAAGACAAATAATCTGCAATTATGACAATTTAGCGATAATAAGACACTTAATTGATTCCTTAGTAATAGAGTGGGGTGAAACGCTGTGATATTGTCACAGAGTTACGTGAGCCGAATCTTTTGGAAGGGTGACAGTCTTGGGCAATCCGTTGCGTAGTTTGAACTGTCCTAACAAAATTACAAAATTACTGGTTCTCTTAAATTTACCTACTTTAAAGTGATTTCGTGAAGTGGATTGTTGTTATAATTCTACGCCATGAACTCTTTAACAGAAAACTTTAAATTAGCGGTGCTCTATATACACTACACACCTAAAATTTAAAACTTACCTTCACCGCTTAAGCTCGCAACTTTAGACTAACTTTGAACGCCATCGATATTGAAATAATGAACCTGATTGCAGCAAGTTGCCTTGATTAAAGGCTGGATTAATAGCGCCTGACTAGGCGTGTTTGTTGAATCGTCTTACGTTCAACTTCGGTCTAGAACTAGCTCAGTTTGATCAGCTGATTAGTAGTAAGGTTATTAACAATTACCTACTGGTATAAATGGCAACGAAGTTTCCCCGTAAGTAAGTATTAATACTAGTAATATTATAAGGAAGAAAGTTTTATGAGTGAGTGTGTGGCTACTTCTACTCGAGCGGCTGAAGGAATTTGTTTGACGACGAGGGAACCATAAACTGGAATAGTACATAGGATACTTTTTATACCAGAAATATGTACCCTTGGGACAATTTTCTACTTAACACGCAGGTCCCCTGCGTGTTAAGTATTAAGTAGCCACTGGCAAAAGTTGGTAAAAAAAAAAAAATAACCCTTTATCAATTACTTTTCGTGGTGAATGATAATAACATAAAATTTAAAATGACTGATGACTTTCTTATTAAACATATTTATGAACGATAGAATAAAAAGCTCAATAATATGCCACCTAGGAAAAAAAACAACATTCTACATAATTGTCACATCATACAATATTAATAAATATGTCGACTCCAAGAAATCGATCCAACAACTGTTGAATCCAAGAGATCGAAAGCTTTCGAATGGAAATGATCTTAGATCTCATCAATCACATCTTTTACAGATAGTATACTATCCGGCGTTGTAAAACTAAAAAAATAAATAAACATACTTAAAATAAATTACAACAGTAGAGGCATAATAATAGCGAAGGGCTTAAATTGATTAAAATTTCACCAAGGCCACTAAAATAATTGAATAACATGCTCTTCTCACCCCGCTTGGGACACAAGTTGAAATATAGCACACTGTAATTTCATTAAAAGCGTTAAACGAAGCATTGAGTAATGAAAACAAATATATTATGTATTTGGAAAGAAGTAAATACGCAAAGAATTCTTCACCTAATTATTAATAAAAATAAAGCCATCATACCGTGTATTGAGAGCTATATGAACAATAATACATTAAGTTTACTAAACAAATGCATCTGGATCTGTTGGTGAAAGAGAGAGAGAAGAGAGATAAATGCAAACCCAAGTTCGTCTTGTTTACAGTCAAAATATGTGATTTGCACATAGTATTATGCATTGCAAGAGTATACTGGCCTAGCTTTCATAAGTTTATATATGCAGTCGCAGGTGCATATTCTACGTGCAGAAATGTATACATTTTTTTTTTCCACAACTATCACACAACGCCGTCTAGTCCCAAGCTAAGCAGAGCTAGTGTTACGGGTACTAGACAACTGATAAACATACTTATATATTTCAAAATACATACATATTATGGAAAAATTACACCCAGACACAGAACAAATGATCGTGCTCATCACACAAACATTTGTCCTGGGTGGGAATCGAACCCACGACAGTCAGGGTCACTAACCAATTGGCAATTGACAATTTGCGATGTGGTGTGGAAAATTTAACTATCCCAATTGGAAAAAAAATCAAATACACATAGTCGTACTTGGTGTTTAGAAACCAACTGTCATGCCTATTAAAATGAAGCTGGTCGGTTAATTTTTCTTGTACCTACCTTCAAAAAGATAAGTCATTTCTATTTTGCTTTTAGGAATACCGTCACCTTACGCTCCAGTCTAGATTTTTATTTTTCCTGCCTAAAAGTATACCTAATCCATATCTGATCACTTGAAAAGTACTGAATACGAGTATGTACGAGTACTCGGTAACAATTCGATAGTAA
Source organism: Mythimna albipuncta (assembly GCA_929112965.1). NCBI lineage: Eukaryota > Metazoa > Arthropoda > Insecta > Lepidoptera > Noctuidae > Mythimna > Mythimna albipuncta. The sequence goes on along the minus strand of OV815979.1, from coordinate 14,781,593 downwards.
AAAATAGGTTAAGCTAGCGTTAAGCCGAAATAAAAAAATGTCTCAAAAATAATTTAATAATTAATCCAAAATTATTTAATAATTAATCCAAGTTGGATTAACCGTGTGACAAATTTTGTTCAAAATCGTTTCGTATCAAGATCCGTTCAGTAAATGAACTTTCAAATCATTCTTACTTAGTTATTAAATATTTCTTATTAGTAGAATCATGTCATAGATAAAATTCAGGTTACATACAAATTAATGGATTCTTCCTCGGATTTTCGAATACACATTATGGTAATAAAAATAATATAAAACCACACATAAAATATCCAACAGAGCGTTCAACCTGAACTGACTTACGAGAACCGACAAGCTCAACACCCAATTTCCATTTCGACATCAGCATGAAAATCCCTAAAAGAAACAGTGGGTACAGGGGGTATATTAGTAAACCCAATTAAAATTGCGCATATAAATAGACAAATTATTTTGACACGCACAATACTGGATTACAAAGTTATTTCGTTCGTTATGATGATAAACCAGCTTTTGCGGTAGACCAACGAAACCCGATATTTTGGGATCCGGTTCCCCGTTTATCTTATTTAAATGGCGCAGTGTTTGGTGGGAAGTTTGGTAGCAGAATAGCACTGTTTGTTTTTTTATTGATGCTTCGAGGTTCTTTCGATTTTTTTTTTATACGAGCACGATCAAATAAATTGGTTCTCGTGTGTTATTCTGTAAAACTATTGAACTGTAAGAAATTGATGGAGTGTAGATAGCTGTTAATTCATGGTTTCAAGTGGAATGACTTCACGTTTATTCCCTTTACGGTGCCACGATGAAGAGACTGTCAGTGGAAAAATTCCGAAAAATAAGAAAAAAAAAAGTTAGAATTTCTTTACCTAAGGATTCTGAGTGGTTACTCTATTTAGGTGAGGCGATTAAGTTAAACTTTTCGGAATTCTCGAAACTGTATATTCTATCACGTAACTTCTATAATATATGTTCAAATAAAATCGGTTAGTTATTCTAAAAGTAAAAGTTTTTGTAAAAGTGATGTATTACGTTTTGCAAGCATTGTGTTATAGCCACATTTTTGTGCAGTCCGTCAGTGATCGCGCTTCAATTCAAATAATATTCGTTCATTTTGTCATCTTGTAAAAAAGTGAATATAACCTGCAGATACAGTAGCAAAAGTTATTAAGACTCTTTAAAGATAGTGATTATTAAATCATAACAAAACAGCTTTCTATAAATTACAATGCTCAGTAGTCACAAAGATCAGCGGTGGTTTACCTAAAACTAAAAGCTCTACTAAAAGCTCTACTAAAAGACAATGTTGACTGGCCTGTTGGTCTAGTGGTTAGTGACCCTAACTGCTATGCCAGAGGTCGTGGGTTCGATTCCCACCCAGGACAAATGTTTGTGTGATGAGCATAATCATTTGTTCTGTGTCTGGGTGTAATTTATCTATTATTATGTATGTATTTAGAAATATATAAGTATGTTTATCAGTTGTCTAGTACCCATAACACAAGCTCTGCTTAGCTTGGGACTAGACGGCGTTGTGTGATATTTGTGGAATATTATTTATTTATTTATATTATTTGAAGCTTTCTACTACCGTTAACTATTGCAGATTAGTAACTTGGCTGATATATTACTTATGATTTATTTTATCGCAATCGATTGACTATATCGAAAGATATACTACATTCATTGACTGTTAGGCGGTAAGAAGTTTGCCGGGTCAGCTGGTCGGAAATAAATCAACCATTATGAATAAAGGAATGACGGGAACAAAAACAAGCAAATAAATAATATTTACACGTGTTTTTTTCAGGAGCATAGTGTTATTAAGTGTAATTTGCGAGGATACATATTGGTACCAAATTTCAGCTTTCTAGTGCTAACGGTCACAGAGATTAAGCGAGGACGGACAGACAGACAGACGGACAGACAGACATGGTGAAACTATAAGGGTTCCTAGTTGACTACGGAACCCTAAAAAAGATTATTTTTTTACAAATTTTCAAATAGCTAAATTTAGGTTTTTTGCTGAGTAGGTATCAATGTTTATTTTGATTTACAATTCTTCATTAGCAAGTAATGTACATTCCAGAATAAAAATAAGTAAATTTATATTTTGTTTTTCTTAATGAAAGATTTATTTTCATAATCATTTACGAAAATAATAATTTATATAGCAAATTTTAATTAAAAAAAGGTTTATTTTAGTGCGAACATTTTTTTTTTATCACTTATGAAAATGATAACAAAAGTTAATTTCAGTGTCACATTTCAAATAGCTAAATTTAGGTTTTTTGCTGAGTAGGTATCAATGTTTATTTTGATTTACAATTCTTCATTAGCAAGTAATGTACATTCCAGAATAAAAATAAGTACATTTATATTTTGTTTTTCTTAATGAAAGATTTATTTTCATAATCATTTACGAAAATAATAATTTATATAGCAAATTTTAATTAAAAAAAGGTTTATTTTAGTGCGAACATTTTTTTTTTTATCATTTATGAAAATGATAACAAAAGTTAATTTCAGTGTCACAATTAAGACATAATTTCATTTGATATGTCATATATTTATATTTTCTTTTTATCAATAATGTTATGTTAATAATTTATGAAAATGATTAAAAATTTTTTTTTTCGTTATACTTGATAATAACTCAAGTAAATTATAATGCCAAAATTTATTTATTTGACATTTTAATAATAAATATATATTTTTTAATCATTTTAAAAATGGTATAAAAAATATTTTCATTTGCAATACTTAGTTAATGTTTAGTTACTATTAGTAATAGCTCCTATTATATTATCTGTGGATATGTTTACTAACAGTATTGATTCTTTTGATCTAAATTTTGAATGTGTGTAAAATGTTTGATACCTATTGATATTGTTTTTATTTGGAATACATTCTAAAATAAATTTAAGTACCAAAATTTTAACATCATAATTGCACTATAATTTTAATAAATGATTTTTTGTTTTGAAAATCAAAATTTTCTTCTTAAGTCCCTGGCGCGACATTTTGCGAAAGAGACATTCTGCGAAAGAGACATTCTGCGAAAGAGACATTTTACGAAAGAGACATTCTGCGAAAGAGACGTTTTACGACCAGGGGACATTTTGCGAAAGAGACGTTTTGCGCCTGAGCCTATTATTATTATAATGTTCGAATCGAACTAAACAAAACTATGTGGGAAAACAAACCACCACACACAATTACTGTGACATATTGTTATAGACAAACGTCTTTGTTACGTTATTCAATGGCGTGTTTTGATATCAAATGGAGATATGAAGTCTCTGTTTGGTGTGACAATATTATGGAATTTTTTCCTTGTTTATGTTTTGTGTGCTTACAAACTGAATAAACTTACATTCAGCAGGGACAAGACAAGTTTGATTTTTATCAAGATGCACGTGTAATATTAAAAAAATAAAGCTAAATATACAAGAAAATTTAATTTTGATATTCATCTTTGAACTACACAAATAAATTAAATGTCAAACGTCAATAAATAACCCACCCCTGATCGTTCCTGGTGCAAAGGGCGTCAATAACACTCGCCGCATTGCCTCGCTGAATAGCTATAGCCATCTTTAGCACAAAGAACGACTTAGGACCGGCAGTCATCCATTGCCTGCGCGAGCCTATGGGGTAAATCCCCCAAAACACTTACTTGCCCAGCTATCGGCACGAAATGGTAACGCTGCTTCAAGGAAGCGTACTTGAGCCTTTTTTTTAGAGTAGGTGTCTTCAGCGGTGGTAGAGACAGTGTGTGATACGATATAATTATGTGAATGACGGCGACATTGCTGGCGCAAGTTTGCATCATGCGGCCTACATTTTTTTTTATTTTATAAAGAAGATAACTTTTGTACATGCAACTTACGTAACATAAAAAATCCGTCCCAGATCAAGCACGTTCCGTTTCTAAGAAGCTTAGTTTTCCAGATGAAAAATGTACTAATATTGTATTTTTTTACATCCCCCAAAAAGAGGAAAGTGAATCCATTCATTAAATTTATATTAGCTTGGATGTTTTTTTGAGGAAAATAAATTTTAATTTTATTAAGAATCTCTAAGCTTCGTTAAGACTTGAAAATTACTTTTTAAACTAGCAGACCTACACTTTCCAGATTCAGAAAAAGTAAGTTTTGAAAGCTAGCAGACAGACATTTTCTGGAATTAAGAACTTTTTAAGCTTTTTATGCAATGCAATGACATCTATTTTTATTGTTGTTAAAAACTGCAAAACCAAATCGCAGCTTCGAATCAGAATAGTGTATATACTTTAAAATACAAATCATAATATATTGCAAAATATTTTTTTAATAATAATAATAAAATGTAATAAATATTTATATGTAATAAATAAATGGAATAATAATAATCATTGCATTTTTAACTAAAATAAAAATCACTAGACGACATGAAAAATAGATTAAAATATTCTTTAAAACAAAAAAAAAATGAACGAAATGACCTTGAGCATTTACGACAAAAGAGATGAATCCGCGATAAAAAAAAAATAACCGATATTTCTATTTATGTACACAAACATGGTTTGCTTTTTATACTGACTTTATTATTTCATTTGGGAATACATTTCTGGATAGCAGTGAAAGTATCCCATTTCTCAACACAGAGAAAACAAAACACTATCACATTTTCAAAGGCGTATGCAAGCACAGGTTTGTTAGTCAGAACTAAAGTTACAAAGGGAGCTTAAGATTGGGACTTAAGTAACACGACCTATGGTCTAAACACTTATAAGCATGCGTTGCGAGGAAAATATTTTAACGGAATTAAAACTTCTAGACGCGTAACCATGAGAACTGGGGTTCGAAATGGCCCGGGAATGTATGTCTGGTAGGACATGGGTTGTTGCCCAACAGTGTGACAGCGGTTGGAAAAGAAATCGGACTACAGTGTGACAGCGGTTGGAAAAGAAATCGGACTACAGTGTGACAGCAGTTGGAAAAGAAATCGGACTACAGTGTGACAGCAGTTGGAAAAGAAATCGGACTACAGTGTGACAGCAATTGGAAACGAAATCGGACTACAGTGTGACAGCAATTGGAAACGAAATCGGACTACAGTGTGACAGCAGTTGGAAAAGAAATCGGACTACAGTGTGACAGCAGTTGGAAAAGACATCGGACTACAGTGTGACAGCAGTTAGAAAAGACATCGGACTAAAGTGTGACAGCAGTTGGAAAAGAAATCGGACTACAGTGTGACAGCAGTTGGAAAATAAATTGGACTACAGTGTGACAGCAGTTGGAAAATAAATCAGACTACGGTGGTGATCCATATTTTGTCAGTATTACAAACAAATTTTCTAGTTGTTAAAAGTGATTTAAAATATAAACAAAGGATGACCAGGCACAAAATGGCTAATATTTGGCGCACAGCTCTCCGCCACCGCTCTCAAAATGTATATACCATCATGATAAATGATCTTTATTTTGCAACTAGGTTTTATAAAAACACTTTAACCCGCAATATTTTTTTTTGGTCAATTAAAACTAGATGAGGCCGCATGAATCACTCGTATCAGTAACCGCTACCTGTACTTTGGAGGATTTGTTGAGTGTTATTGTAGCCGCCCATTGGGCCTAAACAGTTTGACGAGTTTACCATCGTATCGAAAAAAAGAAGAAGTAGGTAAACGCGAAATAGTAAGTCAGATTACACTCCTCGGCCTTTAACCTGTCAATAACCTGTCACAGCTTATACAAGGTGCAGTTTTAAAACTGCACAATATTTTAGGAGGTTGTAATAAAACTCATAAGTAATCATGTGAAACAACGATACCTGGTCAATAAATACTTGTTATTTTATTTTTTAATTATACTAAACTAATTCGATTGATCGATGGCAGCGGGGGCGTGGCTAGGGTGTGGCGTGCGGGATGATGATTGGATGATACATTATTTATGAAACTATCGTTGCGAGTTAGTGTGTGTGAAAACGCCCTTTATTTTTCCGTGTTTGTGTGTGTGAAAGAAAGCGCGATTATAAGGCTGGTATCAGACTGGCTGCTTTTTAAGAAACGTAGTTCACACATACCGATTTTCATAAAAAAGAAAAAAAAAATCCTACTCATTTTATTATTGATTCGGGTCGAGAATCACTAACATAATTACCTCCTGAAATATTTTGCAGCTTCAAAACGACACCTTGTATATGTGACAAGTAGCTTGTAAGTTGAATGTTGCCTTTTTGTTTATCTACAAGCATTGTTACTTCTGCATTTTGATTTGGTTCATTTGCATGAAAATATTTATACCATATCCGCGTTAAGATTAGACATTTAAAGATACCTTTTTTACTGTTTGTTCAATCGATAATCGAGAAATAAAAGGTTTTCATAAATGTCTAATGTTGTTTTGAATAGAGTATAATTCTACAATCAACTATAAAAATATACAGTTCATTTTCAATGCATAACGTGACACTACCTTAATAAGAGGTAAAATTAAGTCATATTATCTTTCTAGAAAACAATATTATGTACACATCACAAGAGTTTGGGTTTCGGGAACGTGTCGTGTCTCGAAGTCCCAGTACTTTTCTTAATTTTAGTTGTCTCGAGTCCCGAGACTTTCGTGTCGAGAATCGAGACGAGACAAGATTGTCGAAATTGTTACGTAATCATTCTTTTTCTAATAATTGAAGGAGCCTAGTGGAAGAAGCCAATAAAAAAAAACGGATACAGATTGTTTGGCAACTCTGTTAACCTATGATTTTTTTATAGCCCATTATTTTATTAAATCATCAAAGTCTAGTTAATGTGTTAGTCGATTATTTAAAAGACTGATTTTTATAAGTCTTGTTTTATTATTTAAATTTAGATTATTTTACTATGAAATAAATCTGTGATTAAGAGAATTAACAATGTTGTGATTATGACCAATGATTACATACTAGAATTACTAGTTAATAGTAAAGTTATTAAAAAATTTATGATTTTTAACCAAATTCATTTTTATGATTTTAAGATTACTGCTTAAATTTAATTTGTGTGTGATTAAAAGTAATAATCAAACTTTAACTTAACGTTAATTTTAAGTTTTAATTAAGATTTAATATTCTTTAAAATGTTATTTTTTACAGAAAAAATGCTTTTAAATAATTTTTACCACATATTAAAATTAAAATCCTTCAAAAAAGGGCTACCATCTTAAAAAAAAAAAAACAAAAACCTATTCCTTAATTCATTAAACCCCAAGCGAACGCCGGCGTTCGCGCACCTATTGTCTTTCAATTGTGTCTGTAATTATCACGCTTGAATGGTTAAAAAGTCTCGAAGTCCCGGAAATTCCCGGACTTTGATTGTAGGCTGTCTCGCGTCCCGAGACTTTGATACTGTCGGGAATTCTGTGATGTTATTCATTATATTTATAGACATTTTTTAGTTAATAATTTTCTTTGATAAATGCTTTTGGTTAGGTACCAAAGAATTTTTTTATAGTCGTAGGTATGTCCGTCTTTGGGTATATAAACCCATGTCTCCATAGAAAAGTTAGTCAGTTCTGCAGTTTATTATGAAGATGAAACTGAAGGAGTCTTTAAGAGTAAGTTCCTTACTAATCTGGTGTCAGTCCTGGAGTTTATCATGAAGAGAAGTCACTCTCGACATGAAGTCTGTCTTGAAGAGTCAGTCATGATAATTCTAGAAGAGTGTCCTGTCCTTTGAGGGCCTTATACCTCTTGATATCTACCTCTGCCTTTGCCGGCTTTGACGGCAGAGGGCTGATCTAGCCTGCTGCTTCGAGCCTCCGTCGAGTCTTACGACGGAGGGCCGCCGCACCTCCTGTCTCCTGCCTCAGAAGCTGACTTTTGTATCTGTTTTATCTTTCATACTTCTATTGTGTTTTTATACTATATTTATTTATATACCTCACAAGGATACAAAGACATATCTTTATTATTTTCATCGTTTCCTTTCACTCCTTGATCCCTTACTCTCTAACATAACGTTACTTTAATGTGAAAAATATCTAAGAAATATTATAAAGGCATGAGAACAGAGATTCAAGTGATGAAAATGAAGTAATGTAAACTTAAGTATGATAAAATAATAACATTACAATTCTAAAAAAAAAAAAATCGGCTACGACTACGACGGAGTTCCGCACCTCCTGTCTCCTGCCTCAGAAGTTCTGACTTTGACTTTTGTATCTGTTTTATCTTTCATAATCTATTTATTATTGATAGGCTCGCGTTTGACCTATCTCCCTATTTCACTATCTCACGTGATGGTAAGTAATGATGAGGCCGACGACTACACTACATATTTTGTAATATATACCTCACAAGGATTTATAAATATATTTATTATTTTCTTTTTTCACTTTCACTCCTCGCTCCCTTACTCTCTAACATTTAACGTCACTCTAATCTCTCAATGGCGCCCAAACTTCATTCAACATTCTGAAAAATATCTAAGAAATATTATAAAGGCATGAAAAAAGACATGCAAGTGATGAAAATGAAGTAATGTAAACGTCATAATGGAAAATTATGTGCCAGGTCGAAAAGGAATTGGTAGAGTACTGATATAGTTGTTTAGTTAAATTTTAACCATCATTTCGCCTTTTTAGGGTTCCGTAGCCAAATGGCAAAAAACGGAACCCTTATAGATTCGTCATGTCTGTCTGTCTGTCTGTCTGTCTGTCTGTCCGTCCGTATGTCACAGTCACTTTTTTCCGAAACTATAAGAGCTATACTGTTGAAACTTTGTAAGTAGATGTATTCTGTGAACCGCATTAAGATTTTCACACAAAAATAGAAAAAAAGCAATAAATTTTGGGGGTCCCCATACATAGAACTGAAACTCAAAAATTTTTTTTTCATCCAACCCATGCGTGTGGGGTATCTATGAATAGGTTTTCAAAAATGATACCGAGGTTTCTAATATCATTTTTTTCTAAACTGAATAGTTTGCGTGAGAGACACTTCCAAAGTGGTAAAATGTGTGTCCCCCCCCCTCTAACTTCTAAGATAAGAGAATGATAAAACTAAAAAAAATATATGATATACATTACTATAAAAACTACCAACGAAAATTGGTTTGAACGAAATCCAGTAAGTAGTTTTTAATGCGTCATAAACCGAAAAAAATACACTATTATTAAAACATCGATCAAAGTTACAACACATAACAAGAACTATTATATTATGTTACTTGCTGCTACGGAACCCTTCATGGGCGAGTCCGACTCGCACTTGGCCGGTTTTTTTATGTTCCGCTAAAAAGATGCCAACAAAATTTGGTCGGGAGTTTGCCATTATCTTTTAATCGATGTTAATATTCCCATTAAGATCATAATTTACTCAATGTAACAAAGAAACATTTGGTCTTTATTAAGCAACTTTGTTAGGGAGACGACGCGAGGAGTCATTAGGCCCTTAGCATAACAAGTTAACACATTGAAGGAACTCGGTCTCTGTGTACAATTTGCGAACAAGCCCATGCAGTGACAACTTAAATTTAATTTCACTTTAGACCCTTACTATTGAAAAGAGCCTGAGTTTAATTCGTTTTTTAAAAGTATGAAGAAGAATAAGACTGCTTTCAGTAGGTCCACCCCAGAGTAGGGAGAAGTAATTTGCTGATTACTGCGTCCCAAAAAAGGGACGATGTTTCTTAATTACAGCTCAGTGGGTGAATTGATTTGAATGAAACTTTGATACGTATGGATATACTATAATCTACATTCATTATTGCAGCTTTGCAGCCGAAAGACATTCACTGTTAGGCATAGTCATCACCTGAATGTCGCCACAATAACCGGTCCTCTGCATCTCGCGTTCTTTGAATTCACGCAACCCGCATCAGGTCATCGGTACTACTGGGGCCAGGATTATCCGAAATGGCGTTCGAGCCCCGGTATGAAGGCTTGAAGGAACGGGATGGGTTTTTTAGTCAGTAAGAGTCTGACACTATCTCCCGCTCCGCCCAAGAGCGGGGGTTGTCATAGGATGATTTTTTCCATCGGAAAAAAAAGGTCATCGGTACATTTTGTTGGAGGTTTACCAACACACTCTTTCATTACTAGATAGGGATAATACTTTTTTGTATTGCAGTAAGTTAAGGTTAACACTATTATCATTAGCAAATTCTACTCTCAAAATCCGGAAGTAATTTTATACTTACACCGGCTTCCACCACTAGTAGTGGTAAAAACGATAGAAGATTACGCCTAAGTCAGGGTGTAGCGCAAACTAAGTTATGTTCTTTGCGTCTTAACAGCTTGCCACATGATTAATGTGCCATTAATTTAGTAATTATTATTAACGGAACAGTGTGTACAATCACACTAGTAGTAGATTTTGATGAAACTCTGTACGCGAGTAGACACGTGTCGTGTGTGACGACTGTCCTGGAATAGGACATAGAAAATATGGTAAAAATCCATATAATGATTTGTTCCGTTTTAATACCACCACTCATCTAATACCAGTGGTATTTGTTTGAACGCATTTTTATTACCTATTCTGAACGGAGACCACTTTTTAAATAATTTAATGTACAAACCCATAGTAGTCAGCAGTCAGCTCAAGTCAGCTCAAGTCAAACATAATAAAATTTTGGTTTTCCTAATATTTGTATACGATCGTAATTATCTCCAAGGCCGGACGGGCTGCACAATTTCTGGATAAAATGGTTCTCAAGATCACATGCTTGCTTGGCAGGTTGTTCAGTTTCGTCTACTGAGCAAGCCCTTAAAGTTTGTGGAGGGCTGTCCCTTACACCTTGTATATTTTAAAATTACATTTCAATCCTAAAAGCAAATAAAAAACTGGATTCGACATTTTTAAAAAAGTCGATTATACTACTAAGCTATTATTTTAATTAATTGTTATTAATGCACAAAAAAAGAAAAAAAAATTAAACAAATTAAAAAATATTTTTTTAGGAATTACCAACAATTGGCTAGATTTAAATCGATATTAATAATTAATAATCTTTGCAACAAAAACATTGTGGTCTCAAATTTTGAGATTTTTAAAAATTTATATTTGCCTATCAATTAGCTTTCAGTTCAAGTATTATTGCTTCACCAGCCAGGCTTTGCTTGCCAATTACGGGCTTGCGGACTACGAGCAATAGGTAGCTCGCCGTCCTATAAGGACCAGGCTTGAGTCGAAGAGCATTGTTTCATGCGCGCCTCAAATAGATGACATACGCTAGGGCAATGCCTGCTAAGGCTAAGGGATTGTTCAAAAGAGATTATGTGACTGTAACGGCCCGTTCACGACTTTGCCGCTTTGAGCGGTAGCTAAGCGCAGGGCGACGAGCGGTAAGATAAAAAGTATGAAAATGTTTGTAGCACACGCCACGAGACGCCGCTCATAGCGCCGCGCGCCCAGTAAAAGTCTGGCACTCTTTCAAACTCTCCATCCAGAGATTTTGATGCTCTCCCACTCAACAAAAACCCTTGCCAATAAGAAACGAGATCATCAAGATCTAAGGAACTTAACTTGGGCCACGACCGTACGGAAGCTATTTCCTGCAAAACAGTAAAATCGGGGCGACCGAACCTAAGCTGCGTCCATTACCTCCACAGGATCACGCGCAGAACCTAGGAGCACCGCTACCGTTTCACGTGCAATTATTCCACGAAATCCTAGGTTGATCCGTGCCAGGTTCTCAGATACGGAGAAGGAAAACTTCGTGTCTTCGTAGACTCGCTTGAAGGCAAGCTAGTCCAATGGCTTGCCATTGAAGACAGGGAGGCGCCCATCGCAATTTTTAGGTTTCGCACCTCAACAGACTTTCGCTAGCGACGGCGTAATAGCCTGTGCTAATAAAGTTTTATCAGAGGGTTGTTGTTTAACTTCTGTAGAATTAGAAACAGGTTCTTGAGTGCTGTCAGGGATTGGAATCCGACGCTGTAACGCTATGGTAGGTTCCACCACATACGAATAGCTTTGCGCATATTTGAATACAAAACATTTGACCAATCGGACAAAGAAAATTGGTACGGAACTATGGGACCATACCTCGACATGTTTTCATCATAATTATTCTCTACGCATAAATAAACTTCGTTTAGGCCATAACAATATGCCCATTACCAAAGTGGGGGGCATACATAAAAGTTTCCCTGTATCTAAATACGGTCTTTCACACACACTCTCGGTCTTTCGGTCTTTTGCATACCATTTCCTTCTAGAAGGTGCATCATTCCGTCCGGAGCGGCGATCTTCCATAGTTCAGAGCGTGTGCCTGATAACCACGTGGATCTGCATGATAAGAAGTGAGGGGTTTACAGGAGAAAGTATGCAGCTGCGGTTAAGCGGGCAATGTCACACCTACCGTGCATCGATGACATAATCAAGCTCACTCGCACCATAAAGCAAGCTTCTGAACTTTCCACTTTGAAAACCCTTGTTGCAGAAATTCTCTTAATGACTACTTCTAGACAAGGTACCAGAATGTTTTTCCCCGTAATGATTTTTACATCTGTGTGGAAAGACACAAAAAGATAGAAGAGCTTTTTGCGACTTTTTCAGTTCAACAGATGCAGGTGGTTTGCATACAAATGTGCGTCAGAGTTAGGAATTAATTTTACTGTGTGTGGGCAGATAGAAGAAGAGAAGGCTTCCCAGATTGTGTTCCACGGAATATTTGGAACATTTAAGGAGGACTTATCAATCCTGGAGCAGATAACAGATGTATCAAGGTGGTTCACGAGAGAGGAGCTAGGATTTTGTTGTTTTTTGTTTGTTTCTTTGTTGTTGTTGTTTCCGCCAGCAATGTAAAAGTGCATGCAACGTGTAAGTGTGGTTACCTAGAGTTAAATACTACTCGAAAATGTCGTGCGCAAATCAATCTGGGCTCCTGTCAGGAGTATATAACCAGGTGGCAAATGTTCCCTGTTTTAGTGGCCAACGAATACAGAAGTTTGATGATTCGTTCTTCGAGCATATCGAAAAGAAGCGGATAATGTCTGCAACTGGTAAGACCCTCCCACAAATCAAAAATATATTAACCAGTACTTTGGAAGTACTTCACGAAATGGTGAGAAAGGCGAACGGAAGAATAGAAAGAGAACTACCAATTGGGAGGGACATAAGCAGCCTTTCACTCGGAGTGCCTGGTGATGAACTTTAACTTCGAATTAAAGGGAGAAATAAAATGTTCCTTGGAAAGAACTAAATCCTGTCTTAGTTTTGGTCATTTATTACTATACTGTAAATTTAACATAATATATTAATGATCCTTTTTCATTCTCTCTTTTGTTAATCTCTCTGTTTTGTTGTCATTTCCCCTCATCCTCAAGCTCCAAAAAATCCTTTTCTCCAACTCATCACTACTCATTTGGTACTATCTTCAAACGTTAGAATTGTGCAACATTGATACAACCTTCCTGATGTCACATATGAGTTATTGGAGGATGGTTCTTTGCTATTCAGGATGTCGATATATCCAGAGGAACGGTGAATCAGTAAGAATCGAGCGATGTACACATTCCAGGGTAACAGTATGAGTCAGCTTCGGTTCTGCCTAGCTCTGAATCCCCTAAGCACGCTGCTGGAGAATTCAGGCTTAGGCTATCGGTTGCATGAGTAACTTGAAACTTTATGCCGCCAAAAACCTGCAACCGATGAGGCTACTGAAAGTAACTGAAACCGCCAGAGTATTTCTTTTCGGATGGAGTTTGGTGTGGACAAAATGTGCGGTCATGACGTAAAACGAGGGAAAGTTGTTGAATTCGTGGGAAATCTGCAACCAATAGAGCTACTGAAAGTAACTGAAACCCGTAGGTATTGCTATAAAGATGGAGTTTGGCGTGGACAAAATGTGCGGTCATGCATTTAAAACGAGGGAAGTTGTGTAATCCGTGGGAAATCTGCAACCGATAGAGCTACTGAAAGTAACTGAAACCCGTAGTATTGCTATCAGTTTGGTGTGGACAAAATGTGTCATGCATGTAAAATGAGAGAAGGTTGTGGAATCTGTGGGTACCCAACTCTCGGATTCTATAAAATTGAGATCCCTCTCTCCAGCTGAAACCTTAAAGTATCTAGGTATATCGGAAGCTGTAGGCATCTAAGTATATCGGAAGCTGTAGACATCGTAAGTATATTGGAAGCTGTAGGCATCAATGCTACTGACATGAAGCAATTGTTGCAGGAGCGCTTTTTTGGCCACTTGAAGGTTTTTTAATAGATTTCTGTGAGATGGGAAAAAGATCAGAAAGAGCCTTTAACGGTTAGGTCATGCCGGTATTGATTTACTCTTTGGTGTAGTCAAATGGACTCGAATGGAACTTGACACCTTGGATAGGAGGGTCCGTAAATTTCTTACGGACCCGACCGGACTAGAGGGTTCGCAACTTTAATATTTAAAAATGTATTTAAATTGAAATTGCTAATAAAGAAATAGTAGTTTTTGTAGGCAGCAGTTTTTACACAAGGAAAATATATTGTTTCAAAAAAGTTGAACAGAGATTAACGACCTCTCTCTCTCTCATTATAATCCACTGGTTTTTTTTTTCTTGGTAAAAAGTCATTAAATTATTGGATTGATAAGAGATTGTCAGACTTAAGACTAAAACCCACCTTTGCATTCCTTTAGTTGCTTTTTGAGTACTAAGACCACGAAAAACTCTTTTGAAAAGGTATCGCAGACCTGAATCCCGTTAATCAAATGTGAATTTCATAACAAAAAAGATAACTTTGCTTGTAAGTACCAAACCTACACTGCAAGTAGAATTTTTTTTGTCTTTATTAGGTACTAAGTTTAAGTAGATTGACATTTATGTTAACAGTTCAGAATAAATCTCGCTGCGAACTAGCTGCGTTTTTTTTTGCTTCCAAATATTACTACTCTTCTTCACAAGCGTTGAAAAAATAAATTTTATTTTCCTTTCCTTTATTTTCAAGAAAGAAAAATTATTATTGATTTATTGAATAAGAACAAATAAGAAAGTACTCTACACTAATATTAAAAAGAAGGAAGACTTACATCAGAGCATGATGACCGCTGTCTTGCAACCAATTTATTAAAAGATATAAACATTTCAACACCGTTAAATTGCGACACCAACTTCAAGAAGCTCGTATTTAATGTTAGTGAAATCAGTGGATAGTTAGAAAAAGATTAGTTGAAGTAGAATTGACTACACATCCCCTGCAAATGGTTCGAAAGTGAGCGCAGCTGACCAACAAGCAAGACTACAGTTTGTCAGGGAACATTAAAATTGGGCGTACAATCAACGGCTGTTATGTTCTTTGACGAGTGAAGGATGACTAATCGTGGTCACGATGGACGCGAGTTTGTAGAAGGCCATCAAAGTGACTTGGACAATGCTGAATAACATCCCCTGCAAATGGTTCGAAAGTAAGCGCAGCTGACCAACAAGCAAGACTACAGTTTGTCAGGGAACATTAAAATTGGGCGTACAATCAACGGCTGTTATGTTCTTTGACGAGTAAAGGATGACTAATCGTGGTCACGATGGACGCGAGTCTGTAGAAGGCCATCAAAGTGACTTGCACAATGCTGAATAGGCGGATATTTTGCTTTTGGAGGTAGTTGGTGTATGGCGAATACCACTCCGATACCGAGAGGTCAATGTAACGGCTGTACGATACCGAGAGATCAATCTAACAGCTGTCCGATACCAAGAGGTCAATCTAACAGCTGTACGATACCGAGAGATCAATTTAACAGCTGTACGATACCGAGAGATCAATTTAACAGCTGTACGATACCAAGAGGTCAATCTAACAGCTGTACGATACCAAGAGGTCAATCTAACAGCTGTACGATACCGAGAGATCAATTTAACAGCTGTACGATACGTCGAAGAAGTACTCGTACATCATGTGTAGATTTTGGGTGAAGAATCTCTATGCACGACAACCCGAGACCGTGCATCGTCAGATCGTCATCCTCCCATTGAGCATGTCTATGATAAGGTTAAGCAAAGAGTTCAGACAAAAAACACAGCTCCTACATGTCATCAAGAACTTCAACGTGCCATTGAAGAGCAGTGGAATGCCTAAAAAAATTGTTGAAGTTTTATGTTTTTTAATGAAGTTAATTTTCAATTAGCGTTAACACAAAAGTTAAGATGTGCGTATCTTTCTCAAGTGTATTTTATACTTTCACGAGGGCGAAACCGGAGGCAGAAGCTATATTTTTTTTTTCTGTTAGAAAAGATAGTCTAAAAAAAAGTACGATATGTTAGCAGACTGTTTTCAAACATAGAAATCTCTGGAGGCCAAGACTTAATGTTTGTTGTTAGGACGTGAGATTACAAAAGTTTCACCATATTTTCAGTTATTTTCTTCAGAAAATCTACACTACAAAATAGACCAAATAACTCGTTTCTAATCACGTTTGTTTGTAACCAGTTATGACAAGACCTTTGAACAATGTTACTTATGGAATGAATGAACTAAAAAAATAAAAAGGTAGTAGTATACACAGCCACGGAGCAGTGGTGGCCGAGAGGCCCGTACTTTTGTAGGTCGCAGGTTTTAACCCAGCCAGGCGCATTACTTTGCGTATCACCACTGCTCTCAAAACGGCGAGGGTAAACATCGCGAGGAAACTGGCATGTCCTAGAACCAAAAATTCGCATATACTTATATACGTCAACTTTGGTTACTTATAATTGCTGATTTGTGGTATTGTTGGTAATTAATACGTAAATATGTAATATTATATTATTGTCATGTTGATTTGTTTTAAATATCTATCTCATAAACGATTTTGTTTTATTTTAAAGTCGAATACAATTTCTAATACATTATAGTAGGTTTCTACTTATTTATAAGAAGTTTTTTTAGTTGACTGTACGTAAATACGTAAGATTTTCAAGTCTGAGCGAGTTGACGACAGAAAATGTAGGTGAAATCGGAAGGTGCCAGCTCGATCGGACTCGCGCGAATCGGAGTTGACGAACAAGCCCCTGTTTTAAATATCAACTTTCTAGTAGGTCACGACTGATAGTGGGCATAAGGCTGCACAAAAGAGTCATAATTACATGAATATGTTTCTTTGTTTCAAAAACAATTTACTCAGTTTATCTATGAAGATCAAATGACATGTGTGTAATAGCGGCGACCTCTCACGCCAAGTCCTGGTTTAGGCTATGGTTCGGAGTGAGAAGAATGCGAAGCAGTAATGCTAGCGAAGGAGATGACCACAACTACGAGGGAAAAGACATCCCCCCACGCCCCAGCCACTGCCACAGAGACGTCCCGGGCATCGAAAGTCACAGGTAGGTAGATTCCCAGCTACCAAAGACGGGCTTGTGGACCAATGGATAGCTCGTCGTCCGATAAGGATACCGGATGGTGAGTAACCCATTGTTCGCCCGCTTGTGAATCACCCTGCGACTCCCAATGCTAGGGGCGTCTCCGGCTGTTTCTATTAATGCTGGCAATAAATTCCTCCTATAACCGAGTTTTATATTTCAGGAAAAACAGTTCCTCTTGTCATTTTTAAGATCATATAAAATGGAAAGGTCCAAGTGAGTAGATAACGGAAATGACAAAACAAAATATCCGGGACGCAATTCCTATATTTTATAAAACATTTTGCAATCCATCAACACCCAAGTGATGAACACGACAATTTCATTTAATTTATGTATATGTAAACACAGTCGTGCTAACATTCAGATACACAGCAATGACTATAACAGTAATGAGATTCCTGATAAAACCCGTTAAATTGACGTTACCACTGATTTCAGTACTGTTTGTTTGACTATATTAATTTGGCCATCATCGCTACACTTAATTGGCGACTGTTCATTAACTCTTGTTTCGTTATTACAGTTTTTAAAAGTGGATTTTTTTATATTCACATTATTAATTGTATAAACAACTATAGAGAACAATAAAAATAGGAAAGCTTAACCCTACAATTAGAAAACCTTATACAGATGAGAGAGAAATTTTGCTAAGGATAATTATAAACGAACGAACAACAATGCACATCAATTCATACTTAAAACTAAAAATATACTAAGCCAATGTGTACAGGACGCAATATATAAACATAATATACACAATAAAAAAAAACCTTATACATGTATATTTATGGGTTATGTTGACAGGATATGTTCCCTAATTCTTCCTTCAATGTGTGTGGAAAAAAATTTCAGGTGCACAGCTCGAACGGTAAAAGATCCACTGTAGCGACACATAGGTCTTTAGGCGGAAGCACTGCGTAGTGTGCCCGCTTTTTGTAAATACCTATGCGCTTTTCTTAATGTACTCATAATTTAAGAAAAAAAAATGTATTATATCTATATCAAACTTGCTCATTTAGTCAAAATTTTAAATTATGAAGATTATTTTCAAAACAGTAAAAGTTAAAAAAAGAACACATTTCCTGGAACAAGATTTGTAAAATTAATGATTCGAGTAAATGGAAGAATTACAGATTGAATAATACTAGCAGTTTTCAGGCTTTTAACTTTTTTTCGCATTGCTTTTCATCAAACTTTGTGCTGGATTGTGTAGGATGAACAAGTTTTTGAACCATGCTCAACGTTGAAGAGTGGGAAAGGGTTCTCTTAAGAGGATCCTTTTCCACTCGCCATTTCCTATCGTCAACATCGAACATGGTCTAAAAGCTTGTTGCTTCATGTAACGCAATCCAATGCGACGTAATCCAACGCGATGTTTGATGAAGAGGCCATGAAAAAAAGAGAGAAATTAAAAACTCTGTTGGCATTCGTAAATTACTCGGAACTATTCATAAAACTTGTTTCAGGAAATACGTTTTTTTTTTTAAACCACGTTTTTCAGAAAAGTTGTCATTTTAAAGTCATTTAAATGTGCTAAGCTTCCATTGGTGTACCTTTTAAGATTTTCAATATATGAGTACATTATGGAGGGCTAAAATTCATGTAAAATAGCGGATTTTCAGAGGTTTTTACTAGATTAGTTTTATACACAAAATATTCCGATTTCTATAGAAGCGTAGATAATATCCACAAGATACCTAGCTGTGTATCCAAAATATCTAGAGAAAGATGTGTAATAACATCATAATCACGCAAGATCTGTATGAAAATGTACCTCGAAAAGGACGCTCTTAACAATAAATGCCAAAGAAAAACAATGTTATCTTGTAGTACCTTGTGAAAAGAAAGCGGTATCGAAAATCGAACAAAACAAAGCTCCTACGGAATTCCTTGAACACATCGATAGTTAATCAAAACTTTTTATCAGACGGAAGACTTTTGATACAAAACAAACATAAAATCCATCGTACTCAATTACCCATTGTGTTTACCCGGCGCTAAGCTTTGTAGAGCTGATAGGTCGCAATCCATTTCTGATTACAGTGCGGATTCAATTGGCGTGTTCCAACAATGCGGTGTGTCAACACTGCGTGCCGCTTCTATACAACGTATCGAGAATTTATGGCGACACTGTGTTGGAATTGGACAGCAGCGGTTAAAGCTAGATTACAAATACTTTAGTGCCACAATAGAATTTCACAATCGCAGTACAGATCTGGATGCAATTGCTACGGAATTGGCAAGCTATGCATATAGCCTAGCCAAGCCTATAGGTAATTTCTTGGAATTTGCCTAAAAATCTATATCATGAGTCGTGATTATGCACTTTAAAATGGATTTTAGGCAGATTCAAATATCCCTTTAAATCGCTTGCATCGGATTGGTCCCCACGAAAGTTTCCGTGTCCTATTCACCAGGGTCGAGATTGCGACTGAGTATTTCGTCTCGTTTAGCTCTTCAATCCCCATAGGTGACAGAAGAGCTGACGAAATGGAGTAATTGGACATAAAAGTGCGACCCTGTCGGAATAAACACGAGAGAATTTGTCAGATATAGCCGACGTAAGCGGTTAAAACGTTAATTGACTTTTCAGGACTTTCAGATCAGAACTGAAAAACGACAAAAGTATGAGTTCGGTTTGTAGGAAAACTTTTTAGACTTTAATAAATCTATTTTACCCCTCAAGAGACACACCAATGAGCAATGGCGATCAGTGATTGCAAATCTATGAATTTCGGTTCAAAATTCTAACGCTTTTTTTTTTAACCTATGCGACACATAATAAGCTAAATAAAAATAACAAATAAATGACAACAACAGGGGATCAAAAAACTATCTTATCTTAAAAATTCAATCGATTTTACTTAGCTGGTATTTCATAATGAAAGCACAGTTATGAAATCTCAGTGCTAAGTATCGCAACTTTCAACGCCTAAACAAAACTCAGATCTACGATTTCTAAAAGAGAAAAATCTGCAATCTTCACGACGCATCACTAAAACTTGCGAATTGATTTGCCTGGCACATTGCATCGTAAGTAGCTGCGATGCGGCCTCGTATCGCTACACATCGCAGTTTTGTGTGTGAATCCATCTACCTATTATATCAGTATTATTCACAAAACTTACGAACACCAATAATGAACGAACAAATATACTGGCACGTGCATCGCACAATAAGTGGAGATAATTAGTGGAGCAGACTGTTTCAAAGCATCCGTTGAATTATCAGCGTACAACAACACTGTTGAAATTAGGAACACTAGATTCTAGCAATAATGAACGACCACACCTACGTGACAATTAAAATCAAGGCAGCTTATAGAAGCAATAGAATAAAGACACCTTTTCTGTGAAATCGTTTTACGAAGCGACACAATATGTTTTACGACTTTTACACTTATCACAATACTTTAAAAATCACTTTTTGCTAACTATTCGTCGATAATTATTCTGACTTCCACAGTTTTGCATTAATTAATAACATTTTAACATTATTTAATAAAAAAATTGCACCAGTCCCAGTGAATATTTGACCAAGAACGCCATTAAAAATTTAAATGTTTTTAAATAAAGAACGATCAAATTCGAATTGGGCGCGACCTGTGGGGTGAATGAAAAAGTTATCGGCTCAAAAAATGTTTATATTATTAAAAATAAATAAAACTACTATTACCCATAATATTTTTTTTGTCTTTCAATAGATTTGTTCGTTTAAGTCTATGTTCAATATGCTTCTTTGTTCGATTTGTGATATTTTAATCTCCCCATACTTACGATAATTAATGTTTTGAGTTATATTAATATTTCATTCGGTTTCACTTCGATCGATTGAAAAGTACCTGATTTTTTTTGTATTAAATTTTTAGTAGTCATCTTTACTGTAAATAATAAACTGTGGCGGCATCGCAGTAAAGCACTAATCAATTATATTATTTACAAAAAATTGGATGGTCGGTAATGGTTTATTGCACCCTACTTCATACATTTTATTTTTGTTTATTTTATGGCCTCTACTTCAGCCAATATTATTTTTAATAAATAAGAAAGGTTACAAGGTTTTTCAAAAAAAGGTTTAACTTAGTTATGCTAAAACATATTTCGGGGTGGCGCTACTGTCAATATTTATGTCGAGTTCGGTTCTGAATGGTTTTATTTGGTTAACGGTCTGTGTAAAATGATAAAGTTAAATAGAAGTAAGAGATTGTGTCTGTTCAATAAATTTCTAGAATATAAAAGTACTTAAACGCACATATTTTTTGAAAATTATATTGTCCTAGCATGTGCCAGCGGCTTTGTTCGCATGAAACTAGGATTCTTTGTATAAACTTTGGACCCCCGTTAAATAACCGTAGAGAACCATAGAATTTTAGAAAATTCTTTCTTATTCTTCGTGTACATCATAAAAGGAATCTCTTTAAAATATTTCAAGGTCCAAGTGGTTAGGCGTTGATGAGCTATTTATTGCCTTCTAAACACACAGATTAATGCGTGCAAGGAATTCGCGACTAATTCGACTATTTTCAAGGTTTAAACTTTGTTTGCCGACGACGCGGTGACACCGGTTCGTGGATAAGTATAGGTACCTATATGGTACATACTGAGATTTCTCTGTGCTTCGAAGAAATGCTGAGCTATTGGTCCCGATTATCATTCTTACCTGATATGTATGAGTCGTTACAGATAGTTAGAATTCAGAAAAGCTAACACCAGCTTGCGGACGTCGAGCAATGGGTAGCTTGCTATCTGGCCGTAGCGTTATAATTAACCGGACCGAGCTCAGTCGTCAACAGCGCCACGCGCTCCTCAAAGAGATTTCAGCAACCCGTAGGGGCCAGTAGGGCCGATACCCACTTGCTAAAACCGCGGAGAATTTCTATAGGGGAACTCGTAGTCGTTGAACGCAAAGGGCAACTGAAGGACACAGGAGTGGTTTTAGTCAGTAAAAGTCTAACACGTCCTTCCACGAGAGGGAATGATATGCAGTCGCCTCCTCCTTTAATGTTGTAAGTAATACGAGCGAAGGAGATAGCCGCAACTATGAGGGAACGAACATCCTCACGCCACAACTGAGCTACCCGGGACATCGGGAGTCGCAGGGTGACCCTCGGCCACTGAGCAGGCTTGTGGACGACGAGCAATGGGTAGCTCGCCGTCCGGCCGTGTAGTAAGGAGTAAGCCGGAGTCGACGGCGCGTTGTTTCACGCGTGCCTCAAAGAGAAGTCAGTAAAACTGAAGAGGCCCAGTAGGGCCCGATGCCTGCTAGAGCTTCGGGAACGTTTGAAAGATTGACTGTGGCCCCAGAACGCTACTGAACGATACAGATGGGATTAGTCAGTAAAATATTGAAATATCTCAACGTAAAGTAGGAGAAGACATTTGATGATTTCCCATTTCAAAAAAAGGTACCATGTAATTACAAAAAGCAATCGAAGGCATGCAAAATGTATTGGATGAGTCTGAACAATGAATATTTATTGTAATTAGGATTCGGTGAATGACCCTTCTTTGCACCTTTGATCGTACACACTCTTGCTGATGAATTAATTCAGCACATAGGATTTTCCAATTAGAAAACACTATTACTGAAATGAAATCCAAACTAAAAAATGTTATTTGATTTGGGATTACGGATCAAATGGACGTGTCACAAATCAAACGCAAGTCAAGCAACGCCAGACAGACTGCCCATCAAGTGCAAGTTTAATCGTGTATGGAGTAGGTACTGCTTTCGTCTTTGGGACAGATCTGTTAGGTACCAGCGTGATGCGCTTGAGTGTATTGAGAAACGTACTAAGAGGATCGTTGGAACTGACTTGGTTGTCAAGTTGATGCTTCAATGTCTCGAGCATCGACGGTTTGGTAGCCAGTTGGTTTTCTATCAGTTACATTTTAGGAAAGTGTGCGTTGGATTGATTTTAATACTAAGCTCGTTCCAGCATCGCACAGATGGACGTACAGCGATGTATCATCAGTGCATTTTGGACATCCTACTTAAATACATAAATTACTTTGGGAACAATTAATTGTTCGTACAGCTAGCAAGTGGAAATCCCTGCTGGAGTCGTGCGTTTCTTGATAGCTACAAGTGGTGGGTATATGAGTCAAAAGGAAACAGACTTTATGAGTTTGTAATGTGAATGGATGGAGATGGAGGCCAAAAGAAAAGATGGATGAATTATGTCTGCTATGGAACGGGACTGCTATGAAGAAAATATGAGTTAGTGAAGCGAGACAGTAGACAGGTGTAATGGAAAAAAAAGTTTGCCTATCCCAAGTAACACGGAATATGAGCAGGAAGATCATGATGAATTTTGGGTGCAAAAATAGGTGTAATTTAGCAGTCGCAACCACTAGTCCTCTTTCATCATTATCGTCCTGTTCCTTTTTGGTGCACTTTGTGAAAGGCCACCAGTGCCGGACATAGTCATTCCCAAGCTTCATCATAATAGAAGATGAAAAAACAATGCAGCCAACCGTTATCGAATCCACAATCCCATTTCATGGAATACGTAGGTACATAAAATTTAATTTTCTTTTGTTAGGTACATACAGATTTGAATAGTACCTACCGCTCTAGGGTTGGCATAAATTGGATTTTCTTTTGGTCTGTTGAAAGTTATGGTCGTAGCTAGTTGGTAATTTTAAAATATTTCTTCAAAAAAATAAACGTAGTACTAAAACGAAAAAATAGTAGTATAGCTCACCGGTATCATAAGGCCCAGCGGGTGAAGTCTTCAAAGAGAGAAATCTTCTCACAATACCAACCGGTTCCAAGAGTACTACATTCTAAATCATTATATTATTCTCTCTATACCTGCCGACGGACATGATTTTTCGCTACTTCTATTCAAATTCAAAACCACCACTAACTTGTCCCGCAATCTCCTTTATGAGCTGCCGTGACCCCTTGTCGCTATATCAAGACACTAAATGTGTATTAGGGCCCAAGCCCAGGGCAACTTTTTGTAGCGATGCTGTAGCGCGTTCGCATCGATACAGTCGCGATGCTGTCGCGCGTTGGCATTTATTCTATAACGCTGTCGCGCGCTTACGAAACGCTCGACCACATCGCTACAAAAAGTCGTCGTAGATATGTCTTGCCCAATCCCATTTAAGTAGGGCTGTTTGTTACATATCAACGATTTTACATTCTATTATTATAAGTTAATTTAGATAGAGAGGGAGGTTAAATAAAAGATAGATGGATTGTGTCAGGAGTGATATGAAAGAAAAGAAAAAGTGATAGTGTGACGATTGACGAAACAGAATTTAAAAAAAAACCTGTTGCGCCGACCTCAAATAACAACAAAGTCAGGAAGATACTGACGATGTTTACAACACACAAAAGCAATACTAACACAGTACGTAGCAGGTATACTGTCTTAAAGTGCTGAGCAAAAGAGTTATGCATGGGTCACAATGTTCTTTAATAGCCCCTTACTGCACCCTCGGGAAATAAGAGGTGAGCTATTCTTGGGATCTCTATATTTCGATCTGAGCATGTGGTAAATTTTGTCCCTCTTCTGTATTTGTAACTAGCATATACTAGCAGTTTTGCCCATATGATAGTTGGTAATTATACCAGGGCACCACAAAATGTTCCCCTGGGATAATTAGGTCTTTACCTATTTTTTTTTATGGTGGAAAAAAATCATCCATTGATAACCACCGCTCTTGGGCGGAGCAGGAGATAGTGTCCGACTCTTACTGACTAAAAGCCCACCCCATTCCTTCTAGCCTTAATACCAGGACTCGAGTTCTCTCTCGGATAACCCTGGCCCTAGTAGGCTTCGACCCAGTTGGGTCTCTGGTTGTTGCTGACAACTCCTTGAGGCGCGCGGGAACAGTGCGCGCCGTTGACGACTTGGGCTTGGTCCGAACGGCCGGACAGCAAGCTACCCATTACTCATTGTCCGCAAGCCCGCGCTTACGGTGGCCGGAAATCGGGATCGGAATACCGGCGGCGACGGCGAGAGCGCCGTTGCCTGATGCGGTCGGCCTCCTCCTTTGCGAGCATTACTGCTTCGCAGAAGTTGGCGACCGCCTGCCATTCCTCTTCGCTCCGGACCATGGCCTCAACCAAGGTACGGCGCGAGAGGTCTCCGCCGCCGGTCGCCCCCATGAGGGCACAGGTCTTTACCTATAAAGTTGAAAAAGCAGTGGTGGCTAATTTGCAACGTAAAGATAATTCTAGCAGGTGCTTCACTTAGTGTAATTTATTGCGTCCGTTCCGTGAAGTGAGTGGATGTTCTAGAATTAAAAATACAGACTTGTGATATTCATTACCCAAACTATGTGCCTACGTGTCACATAACGACCCATTTCTTCTCCTAGAATCCCAGCAGTGGCAACATTATGAAGACTGATCATAATACTATCTCTTTATGTACTACTAAGTTTCTTTTAGGTTGTGCAGCGCAACTCACTTGAGGTCAGATGAAAAAATGACTAAATTAAACATATGTAAAATCCTCCATGAGAAAACTAATACTCCAGAACTGCATGCCAAACTGTCTCAATTTTGTGCCCCAGTTAAATATAGCCGCATCAAGAGACTTAGCTTGTTCGCCGTGCCAGCGTGTCACACTGTTGCGCGAGCCCAGTCTCCTGCCCCTCGCACTTTATCTGCGCTCAACATTTTTTTGGACATGCACCCTGACTGATGTTCGCGAACGAATGGAAGGCGATCATGTCAGTATTTCTGAGAGTGGATGAGTGTATGAATTATTTGTATATTAATGTCTTTAATTAATGCAATTGGCGGATAGCTGTTTTTGTTTAAAGAAAATAATAAATTAGTAAATGTTGTTTTAGAAAGGATTTAATTATTCTTCATTCTTATATATTTCTTCTTCGTTTTTATAACTCATTGGATGATAGAGAGCCAGCCCTAAGTACTTTGATAGGTCCAATTTACTTCGGGGTATATTGGGCAGTCAAATAAATGGGAATTACGAATGGGAGTATTTATGTAAAACAGGGCACCTCTTGCCCCATATCCCTTACCTTTATGTCCCGTAAATTTGCAACAACTACCTCCTGTGATTTAGTTTAATGTCGTTACATTGTGAGCTGGATTAGGTGTATTGATTGCACTATGCTGTTAAAGTCGGCAGGTTTAATTTCTGTCATGGATTCAAGATTGATAACCCAGGGGTATAGATGCTCGCCATTCGACCATCCAGTAACCGTCCGGGCCAAACCCGAGTCGTCGAGACCGCGTAGCATTCAAGTCGCGCATTAATCTTTCAGATACCGTCAATTTGAGACACAATGGTAAGACAATAGATGCGCAAACGCCGGCGTTCACTTGTGGTTTAATGAATTAAAAAATGGCTATGAGTTGACTACTTAAAGGAAACCCGCGGTTCTGAAACGCAGAAGATTTAAGAGAAACAGTCTCACATGCTCTCCAGCTTCGCATTAAAGCAGGAGAAGTCCTAGGGATGATATCTCACATTAAAAAAGTCTTCGTGCGATTGCAGGTAAAGGAAGATGACACTGATGGTGATGTCTTATTTCTCAGTGAGTACTATTAGCCAAGTAATTTAGAGTATAAACAAAATATAAATGTATCGTACATTTATATTTTGTATATGCTCTAAATTAATTTGTTAAATCATTAAACAGACGGTCTTTGACTAATATCCAATAGTCGAAACTCAAGATTTGACAACGTAATGTTATAGCTCAAAAAGCTACCCAACTTAAATGGGACTAGGCCGGACATGTTTAACATGCGGGCTTGTAAAACACAGGATGGGTTCCCAGGCACACGCCACACCAGGCACACGGGGCCGCGGCAGATCACGAAGAAGATGGTGGAACAACCTGGAACTTTTCCTTATGATTTCGGAGGAGGCCGGTTGTTTGACTGTATTGTGGATACAAGTTAGATAATATATTTTATATTTATAATTGTCTTTCGATCGAGGTCGCTGATCGATACGGATGCATTAAAGCCTCTAAAGATCACGAGTTGGTGGTGTATGAGGACAGGGGGGAAGACCTTAGTTTTCTTAGACCCCCCCAAAAGTGTGCCGTACTGGATACAGCGGAGACTGTCCAACCGACATCCTCGAGGTCAGTTCCAACAACGCCTTGCGGATCGGAGAAACTGCAGCAGAAGATAGCAGCCGAGAGGGCCGCCTCGGAAGAAAAAATCAGTCGCAGTTTAGAAAAGAAGAACAATACTAAGGATCGATGGAAATCGGTCTCCAACTTTCTAAGCAGGCGACTGGGATTTGGTACGAAGCCTAGTCATGTCAGACGGATGGATGCGGTACAGGAGTTTATCAGGGTCATGCCAGAACCACCGAAACAAAAGCGGCCAACACCAACGAGAGCCGACAGAGGGCAGGTCACCCCGCCGAGACTCGGGATGGTAACCGAGCCAAGCAATCACGTGGCGAATGCCTTTCTCGAGTTTCAAGCGATAACCAAAGCAACCAAATCGGTCAGTCTCATGACTTGCCAGAAAATTATGCAGTCATACCAGCTAGAGACTGTAGGGTTGCTTCAGGAGAGACTGGAGGAGGCGGCGGCAGCTATATATAATAATGCCACCTCCCAAGTCATCAAGGGAGAAATGACTGGTCAATATATGGCTGCATACAGTGCCACGTGTGGGTTTATACCGTTGGATGAGTCGGCAACCGCACGGTCTGGCCGTATTACCTTCATGACACCCGAAAGCGACCCAATTGTGGTAGTGGCTAGATGTACAAAAATAATGCTGGATGAAAAGATCCTCGAACAGGCGGAAGCGATCTCAAGAACTATAGACCAGCCTGGAGGCTGGGCGTTGCCGGGCATCAGTTGGATCAACGGTGTTCCAGGGTGCGGAAAGACCACTTGGGTGATTGATAACTTCGATAGGGACCACGACATCATAGTCACTACGACAACCGAGGCGGCGAAAGACCTGCGGCAAAAGTTAGCGCACAAAATTGGTGAAGACAACAGAACCAAAGTGCGCACGATGGCCTCAATTCTGTCAAACGGGTGCAAAGAGTCACAAAAATGCAATCGCATTCTCGTGGACGAGGCTCTTATGAACCATTTCGGGGCCATTGTGATGGCAGTCCGGTTGTCGGGCGCAAGTGGCGCGGTCCTTGTCGGAGATATTAATCAACTGCCCTATCTGGACAGGGAAAATCTTTTCCCTATTAGTTACGCCCGTCCAGACTCAGTGGTGACCATCAGCCACGAACTGCCCTGCACGCACCGGAATCCAATGGATGTGGCATATGCCCTAGGGGAGGTGTACCCTGGCATATACTCGTCAAGGAACCAGGTCCACTCCTTACAACTAAGAAGGTTCACGGGCGCGCATATTCCCAACACTCTTCCCAATACGCTTTTCCTGGTCCACACGCAGGAGGAGAAGAAGACCCTCATTGACCAGGGTTATGGGGTTGGGGTTGGGTCATGCGTCCTAACTATACACGAAGCTCAGGGACTTACCAGCGAGACGGTCATCATCTTGAAGACAAAATCCATTAACATCCGGATTCACAGCAGCGTCCCCCACGCAGTTGTGGCAGTCTCCAGACATACTGCCCGCTGCGTGTACTACGCCGACAACGCTGACGACGCTATTGGAAGGTTTGTGAGGAGGGCACAGGAAGCGTCGACCAGAGACATTATCAACGCTAACTTGAAGATCGCCATGCAGCATCGGGACAAAACAGTCGTCGAGGCACTGATTCGCCTGCTTAGGCAATAACGGGCTGAAGTAGCTTTGGACGACGGACGTGGGTATTGCTCGGGGCGGTTGGTTTTTAACGTAAGACAGCGACCGGTCTTGGGGAGGATAAACAGCGGTTGAAGACATATACCTATAACGTTGACTGTATTATGAAAATCGGTGGAAAAAAAAAAAAAAAAAAAAAAAAAAAAAAAAAAAAAAAAAAAAAAAAAAAAAAAGAAAAAAAAAAAAAAAAAAAAAAAAAAAAAAAAAAAAAAAAAAAAAAAAAAAGGAAAGGCAAAACAAACACTGTATTTACAGCAGTAGTTATAGTTATTATAGATATTATATATGGTTATTGATGTGTGTATTTGTATTGTATAATGTTAATTATAGTTATAGTTATGTATCTGGAGCTGGGGGGCCGTCTGCTTGGCGTGGCATTTTGGGCGGCGGGGGGTTGTATGTGTGTTGAAGGTTGGGAGAACCCTGATCTTTGATGCGCTTATGACTCGTTGTTGCTTGGGTATCGCTTCGGGCTGATGGCCTCTCAGCCATTAAATTTAGACGGGATTTACTGTAATAGCTTAAGTGCTCTGGAGTGACGCCACTTGCACGTGGAGTTGCCCAGCAGCAAACAATGTAAAACTATTAAACAAGGGCACGGACGTCATGTCTGTGGTTTAAATGTAAGGCAGGAGTGTGGTTTTAGTCAGTAGGAGTCTGACACTGCCCAGACTGGCTCGTTTGTGAGGCAGCCTGGCCGTCCATGAGGATTTCCCACTCCTGCCGAAAAAAAAAAAAAAAAAAAAAAAAAAAAAAAAAAAAATTGTCTTTCGATTTGTTTTTTTTTTTTTAATATTTAAAATATATTTCAAATTTCACCAATAAACGAATATTAACTCATTGTTACCGCGATGAGAGTTATATGTCATATAAATTTTGTACACTATCAGTAAAGCAAGAAGGTTGAATGGTAAATTCATTGCCATATAAGGTAAGCGAAATTGGAAAAGATGTGTCTTTGTCACGTCCCTAACCTAATCTTGTTTGTTATTGGTCGTAATTCGCGGACCTTTAGAATCGTCAGGGGTGGCAGCGACAGGTCGGAACTAGTCCAAACTTGTTAGATACCTGCCAGATATAATCCTTATAATTAAATTATTTTTTAAGAAAATCTAAACTATATAAGTAAGATATATCACTACTTGCGCCTAGGGTTTTTTTGTACTTATGTGTGCCTTTTTTATTTTACTCAGTTCTCATCAAATGGTCTTCAAACCTTCTCCTTATAAAGCCTATATACCAGTTAATGTTTAAGCACCAGATAATAAAACTTGATCGCAACGGGTAATCCAATAATTTGTTATTAAAAATTTTCATTATTGACCACTATATCTCACCTTTATGATAAGCGATGATGTGGTCCACGATAGAGCACGCTTGCCTAGAAGTAACTTGTTCACTTAAAGACCTTGACTTAAATACCACTACATTTTAGCTATTCTGAGACAGACTCCGGAAGAGAATTCCACTTCGGAGTCTGTGATTCACATTTTTTGTACGTATGGTTGGTCTGCCCACCATGCATCGACGGCGCAACGTCATATAAATTATGGTCCGATGATAGAACGGCGGAATAAAATTGTGCAATTCCAATGCTCACTTCCCGAAATGTAAACGACAGAAAACCGACAGGCTGGCAACTCTGCGTCGATGCTTTTAAGTTTCGACTCCACGGATGACGTTTCATTCATCACACTATTATTTTGTGCTTACCATAAATTATAAATGATATTTATTTTGTAAATAGGTTTAAAAAACGCTTTTATACATCATTTTTTTTTCGTCAGTTTATGGAAGATGAGGCCGGTATTTCCTATCTGACTACCCTGAGGAGAAACACCGAAACAAACCCCCTGATTTGTCCCTCTGTCAAAAGACTCTTTTAAAGTCCATACAGTAAATATGTAATGGTCAAATCACATGAGAACCATGCAGATTTGTCTGAGATGGTCTTTTGAAGAAAGAATCATACAGATTTGAGTGGACCTGTCCAGTCAGTCAATCAGTCAATCAATCATAAATTACCGATATTTTGTTTTGGTACAAACTCCATGTGCCTTATTGAAAAGCTTGAAACATCTTGTTCACACACATGAGACACTTCACTTCCACTGTGCCACTATGTATACAATATAAACCACCTAAAAAATTAATACGTTAATTAATTTCCGTTTACATTCAGGATAGACTTAACCAGACAACACACTTTCTACCTCGTAAAAAAAGAGGCAAAATAAACCGAAAATTCTCAGTGAAGCATACACATATATCTAAAGATCTATAGCTACCATAAATTGCTTATGGGGGTAAAGAAACCAGGCGGAACTAATGTACCTGTCGGACTCACGTATAACGGAAACCTTGTTCTTATTTATCTTGACGATTTTTCTTTAGATTAGGAACAAGTTATAACATTTTTGAAGAAGGGCTTTTCATACCGATAAGGTTGCGTGAGGTTTATTACGGAAGTCATTAATTTTTTTTATTGGATTGCAAACAAGCTGTAACTAAATGGTCCTCTTCCTTCACCTTTGCAATGGCAGAGGTTGAGAGACAGCCTAAACTCAAAGAAAGTAAGATAAAAAAATTGCCGATTGCCGTCCAGGTACACACAATGAAAGTGAATAAAAAAATAGTAACATTCATTAACAAAATAACGATACTATGCGAGCGAGCCTGACGGCAAAGATAAAAAGAATAATTCAACAATATTACTGATACTCATCTTCCAGAGAACTTTGAATAACGAATGATAGCAAACGGTTTCAAACATATTACTATATTTAATAATAAAAACTTGTTGGTCTACCTTTTAGAACATTTCAACACTGCGTCTTCCGGTACGCGATCGCCATTCCAGAACCTTTCGCCCCCATCGACTATCTCTTTTTTTTACTTGATATAAACTAGTGCTTGACTGCAGAATACCGAAGGATGCGTGATGCTAATATCCAATAGGCGAAGTCTTTTAAATGATGATGTTTATACATAAATACTTTTGATACTATATTTTTTTTAAAGTTCAGATGAAATAAAAAAAGCCGCAGAAATTATAATAAAATAATCATTTAATATTTGTATGTTTATTATCTAAGTACAGTATATACAGTATATATATACATTATAAAATAGCCGCTTCAAAATACTTAATATCAGAGCTCTAATACCGTTTCACAATAATTATGATCGTAATTTATCGATAAATGTACTCTTTATTGCACGCCATAAAAAATACAGTAGGAGCTTAAAATTAATAGGGTGTACCAGTTGGTGGTTAAAAACGATATTTCTACAGACACCCTTTGAGAAGAGATACGCAGATAGTTCGTAACGATACCCCCTAAACATAATTGAGTGTTAAAGTGGTCATATTATTATACAGAGTCTAAAGTTAAGGTGCAACCCACGCCAGCAAGTCAGAGATCGACATCGTCAGGTCGCGTTTTTCACGACGTTTTCTTTCAACGTTTTGAGAACAATAACGGTGATAGATTTTATCTACACAGAAGCATAGACATTGCGATGATAACAAAACAAAAACTCGATAAAAGTTTTTCTATTCTATTCTATTCTATTCTATAAATGATAATATATCTATATGAGACTGAAATAAAAATCATCCTACACAATACACTGACGTTTTTCGACGCCAAAGCTTCTAAATCATCAGTCCATAGCCGTCAGTGAAAAGGATACTTTATGAAAATGTGTTCGTATCGCAACGATTTTCCTCCAAAAGGTGCCGTATCTTCAGTACGGCTTCAGCATTCGAGCTGAGCGGTTGAGTGTGGGAACGAGGCGATTTTGCTCCTCAAACTTTCGAATGTAACACACGCGATGGTATTTTTCTGAGAAAAAAAAATTGTTTTAAGTGTTTTTGACTGTGCATGGATTCAAAAAATATTATGTGTGTAGTGATTGACTTGTGATTTGTTAATTTCAATGAAACAGTGATGAAAGATAAATATTTGTCCGTCCCAGTGTGTGAGTCCCGGAACGGTGTTTCGGGGTATCCCGGTTTAGGTAAATACTCTATATTAATTTTCTCTTACATTAGGTAACTAATTATTTAAGTAAAAAGGTATTCATATAAACTTTAGCAATATATATTTTACCTAATTTTTTGACGATCTAGTGATCCATTTTAATTGATTGCTGGAACATTAATTCTTAAACGATTTTTATTTTGAATTTATTTGTTATTGAGTGTATTTTTAATTAATAATTAAGTAAACATAAAACATTATTTGAGTTTATATATACATATAGCAACATATAGGACGTAATGCACTATCTCCTATTTCACTGAGAAGTAGTGAGGCTATCTACTATCACTACAAATATAATTTTTCGTATTATTATTGATTGAACTTAACCACTATCTCACTTGATGGTAAGCGATGATGTGGTCGACGATAATGCCTACCTGGAAGTAACCTCATGGCTTTATATCTCTCTTATCACTCTTGGCTTTAAAACCCACACCACCCGGTTTTTAGCATACACAGACTCCTTAGCTCTATGGACAATGCATATGTTTCTAAAACGTGCCTATGGGTGGGACGTCCACCACTTACTTTCCGACTGCTTCGACAAAACTTGTTTTTTGAACCCAATTATTATGGGCTTTTTTGCAAATCCTAAATGAAAGCGCTTTCTTTTTTTTTTTAAGTATTCCCTGATGTTTCTAAAGAAAACCTTCTAAATGGTGTATTTTTTTCACTCTTTGATGAATTATAGCACCATTGACTACAACTATGGCAACATAAGACTGCTAACCAAAAAATCCACGCAATATTTTAGACACACCCAGTGAAAATGTCGTTAGTGTGTTTGTTTATCCTGCTTTCAGTGTTAAGCCTTTATTTATTCTGACCACAAAATTAATATACTTAAGAACTCTGAACTGAAATTAAATGCCAAGGTTCTTTTACTTTTTTCTAGAACTAATTACCTAATGGTAGTAATAGGACCAATTCTCAAACGTCAGTTAGCTGACATTGATGAGAGATAAGATTTTATCTGAAAAATTACAATAAAAGTTTGGCAGGTTTTGTATATTAATATTTTTTTTTATAAAAAGTTATCATACTTTTTCATTATTATTATTGATTTGCTCGTTTCACTACTATCTGACCTGATGGTAAGCGATGATATGGTCGACGCTGAAGCACTTAGGTCTAGAAGTAACTTATTTATTCTTGATTTAAATACTCCCAAGTTGTAGCTATCAGGAAACACGAACTTTGACAGGGGACTAATCTATGGTTATATGCAAAAAGAGATACTGACTGAACAAATTAACGCACAGCCCTAACTATAGTGTCTAGGAGCGTGAAATTTAGCATTAGGTTTCCTTTTATGACGTAGGCAAGCATGAACGCCGGCGTTCGCGCATCTATTGTCTTAATATTGTGTCTCAAATTGACGGTATCTGAGAGGTCAAAAGAGGATTTTACAAAATAAAAATCTGAAAGGAATTAAATTGGGGTCCAAAGTATGAAGAAACCTACTTAAACGAGAGCGAAGCCGCTGGCAGAAGCTAGTGAAAAATAACTTCTTAAACCAATTTTGTTCGAGGAATGCCTTATCTTAATCATTTTCCTATCTTAAGATATTTATTCTCATGCAGAGCCAACTGTAATATTTCAAAATGATTATCCTTAAACACGGTTACATCCCAAGTTCAACACGTCCGATGTTAAACCACAGGGTTAGTAATAACATAATAAAACAGAATAAACTTTATTGGATACCAAAATAGTAATAATTAACTGACCCGTCGAACTTCGTACCGTCTTACAGTCAATGAATATAGTATATATTTCGATATAATCAACCGATTTCAATGAAACGAAGCCTAAGTAATATATCAAGTTACAATTTTACTGCAATAAGTTATCTACACCGATTTCGTACATTTTATGTGATGCGCGTACAATTAAAAAATTCTACAGATTTATAACATGTACATATAGATTTTACAGAAAATTAAATCTATGGGTACAATGGCGGTTTCATCGCTGACAGCGATATCTGCCAGACAACCTTAAGTAAGGACTTAATAAGAACTTTAACTAAAAAATGGGGTAGTCTGCGGTGAGAAAATATGAGTTAAACAAAATGATCGGACCATTACAGTAATTGTATAGACAGAAAATGGGGTTTCTTTTTAGAGTAGTCTGCTAGCAGATAGATGCTAGTCTCATAAGTACTATACTTATACTCGCTACTATGTACTGAATCATTTATCAAGGGTAAGTATTAGCTGCTAAATATGGCCGCATCGTCACCGTTGAGCGTAATATTCCCTTAATCACCACTCTTGGCAAGCGGATGCTGATGACGGCACCCGTCTTTTGCCATTAGCTCCTGCCACTCATTCATACTCGTGAAATCGCTTAGTTAGAAACACCAACTTGAAAATCTATAACTTCACTATAGTGGAGGTAAAGTTTGCTTTATTTTGTTTGTAGAAGGTAATCTCTGAAAGTACTCATCCGAGTTCTATAATATTTTCACCGATAGAAAGCTGCTTTATTCTTGAGTGACATGAGCTCTATTTTATGTGCGCAGGTGAACCCGCGGGCAAAAGCTAATGTAGGTATAATGCTGTTTGAAATGGAAAATTACTAAATAGAGCAGTAAAATGTGCCAATTTAGATGTCACCAGATTATTGCCAATAAAGTAAGTATAATTCTATATATCATAATATCTGCCACCTGAAGTGTTACAATAGGCTATATGGAAATCACTAAGTCGGTTGCGCACTCAGGTAGATCTCTAATTTGCTAAAATAGGGTTTTATAGACCCGTCGGATACCCACTGTGAGTCCGGTGCTCTTGTTCAGAACATCATCCATGCATTGAAGTTGCCCAATTGCCTATTCAGTTGCACTTTGAAGGAATTAATGAGT
Source organism: Mythimna albipuncta (assembly GCA_929112965.1). Lineage (NCBI taxonomy): Eukaryota > Metazoa > Arthropoda > Insecta > Lepidoptera > Noctuidae > Mythimna > Mythimna albipuncta. The sequence goes on along the minus strand of OV815979.1, from coordinate 14,745,603 downwards.
ACCATCGGTGCTGCAGTTAATGAAGCCCACCTTCTGGGATCAAACTATTTAAGTAGTTTACTACCAACTCCTAAAGAAAAAGAAACTGTGTCATAAAATCTTATAATTATTTTTAAAATAATAAATTTAATCAAATCCGGTCTTACATTTGATCCTCACGTAATTGCTTTTATAGGTTAACCCTTTTATAATTACCAGATGATAAATTTCTATACGAAAATCACCATTTTATTTTACTGGCTCAATCTCTCGCTCATCAAAAGTTTAGGATACTTCCAGGTGACTTAATAAGTTAATAATTTGTGTGGTTATATATAAGCATGAAGGTACATTGTGTAGGCCCAAGTCGCACTATTGGGTAATAAAGATCAACACAATTTCTAAACCTTTCGAATACCGTCAATTAGAGACACAATATAAAGACAATGACAGCGCGAACATCGGCCGTTTGGTGGGGTTTAATAAATTAAAGTAACTGAAGAAGATTGTCCATGAACGAGAGAATTTGGTATATGCAACATGTAAATATAAAAGCATATTCTCAAAATAGTATCTTCAGAATCGGATACTAAATATTTTTTTTCTGTTTTTAGAGTATGTAGATAATTTATTTTTTTATAATCCAAAGTAATCAAGAATTATTTTAGGATAAAAAAAATATTAGCTATTTTGACTAATTCTATGGTTGTTAAATCTTACACCATTTTAAGCGAAGTCGTTTTAGAGAACTTGGTATTTTTTAAGTTTACGTTTTTACTGGTATTTATTATAATATGCTCGTATTATCAGGAAGTTAGTTTTTTAAATTGCGATTTTAGTACTTTATTTTTAGATTAATTTTACTTACGTTCTATTTCTTTGATAATAATTTTTATGACAGAACAAAGTTTGCCGGGTCAGATAGTATTTACTATTTCTATAATATTTTTGTTATCCTAGCTAGTACTTTTAAACTAGCCTAATTAACCGTGCTAAGTAAATAGTAAAGGCTTGCTTTTTACTTCAAACTGTACGCATTTAAGGGTTTTTACTCGATCCAAAGATCTGTAGGTAATTTGACGACTTTTCCTTAACAGATATTCCCGTTTTACTGCAGCTTCTACATTGCTTCGTAAGCCGATTCTTTCCAAAAAAGGACTTAGAAAGTTAACAAGCCCAATTTCTTTCAGAGGTTCATTCTTTAACTTTAAGAAGATAAAATACTAACTCATGCATAATTTATATAGGCATTTTGGAAATAAATTTGTGGTATAAAAAAAATCAAATATTTTTAAAATAGTTATTATAAAATATAAAATAACACTATAAAATATATGAAAGTTTGCGTGTGTTTGTTTGTTACTCTTACACGTTCAAACGACTGAAAGAATTTCCATGAGACTTGGCACACGAGTAAACCATGTCCTGGAATATAAAGTACCTACATAGGATACCTTTTATCCTGGGAATATATTTCCTTGAGATATTGTGTTACAATCACGCAAGCAAAGCCGCTAGTATTACCTACATTATCACACTGAAATTATAAAGGCAAAATTTTATGAGTATGTTTGTCACTCCTTCACGCTCAAATAACAGAACGGATTTCGATAAAAGCCATAAGACCATATCCAGAATAAGCACACAGAATTTTTATCCAAGAAGTATGTTCTCTAGGAATAATTTTGCAGGGAAAACTGCTAGCAGAAACTAGTATTTTATTATAGTTCGATCTAGAACATGTCGGGTAAAATAGAGGCATGAGTTTATGTTTGAGAACTAGTAAATTTATTCAAAATATTGTCGGTTCCATTCGGGCATAGTTTGTAGAGATAGTTAGTACAGCGCCCAATCTGTCTGTCAGAACTAGGCCTAGGCTAGCAAAGTTAGAATAGCAATACGTTTTGGGTAATTGGAGTGTGAACTGACCGACAGGGTTTGTCTGTCATTTAATTTTGTGTACCTGTGAAGTTTATAACACCTAAACCCTATTCGCGTTAACATTAGACATTTGAAGAAACCTTTTTTACTGTCTGTTCAACCGATTTTATCTTTCATTTCGTAGGCATAAGGATGGCATTAAAAGTAAAAAAGTGGTTACAATATCAACTATTTACTGCAGCTGCCATTTGTCATGCCACTAAAGAAATAAAAGTCAAAATTGGTTGAACGGACAGTATTAAAAGATTTTCATAAATATCTATTGTTATTTTTAACCTACCATTAGTATTTATGAAGAGGATAATACATGATATTTGGTTCAATATTACGTTTCGGGTAGTACCTGGATTTTGTAACGATCAATTTTTTTTTTTTATCAAATCTTTTATACACCCCTACTTTTTAATTAGTACAAAAAAAAATGGGTCTCTATCTGTACCCGTCACTGATCATATTTTTGTAATCAAAAGTACAAAAAACCGAAATCCTAAAATTGACCACGAAAAGGTAAATTCATCATAGAATCAATCAAACATAACAATTGCTAGTAGAAAATACTGCGGGCAGTGTTTTTCCTTAATAATAAAATAATAATATTCCACAACTATCAAACAGCGCCGTCTAGATCCAAGCTAAGCAGAGCTTGTGTTATGGGTACTAGACAACTGATAAACATACTTTACTTTACTTTACTTTACTTTACATACTTTTATTTTTTGTCACTTATTCATTCAATAATCAATAGCCTGCACAATATTTCCATAAATTGAGTGACATTTTGCGACATAAACTAACGCTTATAACTTTGCTGTTTATGAATATTATATAATGAGATTTTAGTTATAAAATAACAAGGGCTTTTCTAATAAGCCCTTTAAGTTTTTGTACTAATTAAAAATAGTGGTGTATATATGTAGATTTGGAAAGAGAGGGTGAAGGCCTTTGCCCAAAAGTGGGGCATAGTATAGGCTAATAAAAAAAAATACTGTAAGCAGGTGCAATAATAATATCAGATATAATCAACCATCCCCAAAAAGTAAGTATTTTTTTTGGAATGGTTTATTTCAAACATTTCTAAAATATATTTTTATTTAGTTATTATAATATACATATGGACGATGGGAAGAGACCAGATGGTATGACGTTGGTACCGTGGAAGGTGGGTAGGCCTCTGGTGTGGGACGCAACCTGTGTCGACACCCTTGCGCCATCCCATATTCCAAGTACGGCAGGCTGTGCTGGCGCTGCCGCTGCTGCTGCTGAGACCCTTAAACGGCGCAAGTACTGTAACCTTACTGGTAATTACAGTTTTGAGCCGTTTGGGGTCGAAACACTTGGTTCGTGGGGTCCGAGTGCGCGTCTCCTTTTCAAGGAAATTTCACGCCGACTGATCGACACTTCACGTGACCAGAGGGCTGGCTCGTTCTTCGCCCAAAGAATTAGCATTGCCATTCAACGTGGCAATGCTGCCAGTCTTCTGGGCACATTTCCGGATGACAGCGATGTGGAGGAGTACTTTGACGCCTGAGCGTACTTTGTCATTTTGTATTATATTTATGTACATAGTTAGGTTTTAGTATAAATAGTTTATTTAGTATTTAAGTTTTTTATGTACATATGTATATTATAATAACTAAATAAATATATTTTTTAGGTTTTTATTATTGACAGAATGATAACATAACTACTTTCTTTTTAATGTAGTATATGATCAAATGACTGCTCCCTCTCGGGGTAGAAATATGTCAGATAAAGTTTTGTTTTATCAATAAGGATTTAAGTTTTCTGTAAGGTTTTCTTCCGAGTATTTCTTTGGTGTATTGTTATTTTTACGTTATTGTTTTTTTCAAGCCACATTTTTACATTAAACTTAAAGAACGCTTTCTTTGTCGACTGATTAAAAGAAATTCTCCATAGAAAAGAAAATAGTTCAGAAACTGTGAAGAAAAATACTCTTCATTATTAAGAAACTAAAGGAACTTTTTTAATTTTCGGCAACTGTTTACAATTGTGTGTTCTTACAACACAATATTTTTAATAATGTAGGAAAAAAAATGTTTTGCTTAAACTTCAAGTTTTCAACTTCAACTTGTTGAAGAAAAACTTTTTGCTGTACATTTTATTTAAAGATCTTTTAAATTTTCCCAGCAAATTTATTCCAAAAAGACTCTTGATTGTTTTTTCATTGTATTAGTTTTTGTTTAAAAAAAGAACAAACTAATTTTTTGTATTGTTTTTAGCCAAACCAAAAAAGCAGATTTTGGTGAAAATTAAAATACATTATATTTTAACAATTTACTTTATTTTTCGAACAGCAACGATACAATTCGAACTTTAACTTATTTGTTCTATTCTATTAACTATTAAAATACGATAGCCCCGGCATGAAGGATTGAAGGAACGGGATGGGTTTTTTAGTCAGTAAGAGTCTGACATTATCTCCCGCTCCGCCCAAGAGCGGAGGTTGTCATAGGATGATTTATCCTATCGGTAAAAAAGTTCTACAATGCGATGAAAACTCGTAGCTTTGTCACGTCGAGTATTTAAGAGTACTTGTGGTTGTTTTTACATTAATGTTGCGTGGACAGATATTACAAAAGTTATAAGTAAGACATCAAATGGCCAATTATACTTGTCGTACTCAAAAAAAGTTCAAATTCAAGTCATAATTTTGTTTTAAATTGTTACAAACTAGTGCTTGACTGCAATCCCACCTGATGTTAAGCAGTAATGCAATAGTTATTAGTGAAAGGCACTAGTTTATTAGAATCATATAGCCTTTTTACTCTCTCTCTCTCTAGCCTTGAAGACATCTAGATTTTAATCGGACGAAAAGACCGCAGCAGGCAAATCGTTAGTTATTTGATGCGCGCGTTTGTACATAGTCGTACATATCAGTCAAAGTTAAAAACTTGACAAAATGTAAAGAAATGCGAGGTATTTTTAGCAGCATGCAACTGTTATATTATTATTATTATTTATTTATTTAGGTTAACCAACAATTGTTTACACATATACATTTCTAAGTTAGTGACTAGGTTAACATTTGCAAGTGCAACAATTAATTAAAGGTTAACACCACATGCACAAAAAACGGCGGGATATGAATGTAAACTTTCTGTAAAAATCCGAGAATTGCCCCTCTAAAAGCATCATCTGAAACGCTTTAACATTCCTGACGAGATCTTTTTAATTTCAGATTGTTTCTACGTTTCTGCGCACGATTTTGTTGTAGCATTTTTAGTATTAGACCTTTAACGAGTTAAACAGAATTTTACGAGGTACAGAACAATTTCCATTATCCTCGTACCTACCCGAAACCACTACAGAAAAAGTACTTTAAATTGTAAAACCGTCTTAGGGCACACCCACTTAGATTATAAAAACTGAAAAAATATATATAAAGTAGTTGAATTTATGTTATATCTCACAGACCAAACTGTTCGTAGGGGCCCAGCAGAGCCGAAGCCTATTGGGGACATGAGCACAACATCAGTTTCCTGTGGTCTTAGAACGTAAAGGGCAAAGAAGGAACATTATATAAGTGTGGTTTAAATCAGTAAAAATCTGTCATGCCCTCTCGCTCCACTCTAAGAGGACTAGGAGACTTCTTCCGTTTTAGGTGGAGCGTGAGGGCGTGTCAGACTTTTACTGGCATGATTTTGTTGAATAAACCAGTCTTGACCTACCAGCTAATGGTAAGCAGTGATGAAATCGTTGATGGTGAGTTGCACTAAGAGCCTATTCACTCTAGCCTTGAAGACACCCAAATTATAATCTGATGGGAAAACCGCAGCAGGCAAATTGTTCCAATCCTTCAATACGCGGTATAAACGTATATAGTCTGTCTAATAAGTCAACCGACTTGAGAATTTTGCACAATATTTAATCATTTAAAAAATACTTATATTCGATACTTTTCATATGCTTTTTCTGTTAACCTTGATTATTAAACCCCTCTTGACTACATCAGATTTAATTAAATTCTAATAATTACCCAAGTCGTTTAAGTTATTAGACAGACTCTAAAATGGCGTATGCAAATTAAATTTTTTGTGCTTCTATCGTGAAATCTACGTAGGTATTAACAGCTTGTGTCGCTCAATAACCAACCACAGTCAAATATCAGTCATTACAAACTGCAAATTAAAATCCGTTGAAACTGCGTAGAGATGAAGAATGGTGTTAAACGAAACGTCACCAGCCGAACGCCGCGCGTCGCCATGTCGGCAAAAATAAAAAGTATATCCGTTCACGCTAACGTTTCATTCTTTGCCACTAATTGAAATTGCTTTGCGGGTTCTGACGGCGGCGAATTTACTGTTTCTATATCTTCATACTCGTTTTCTTTAAAGGAATTAGTTTGGTTTGTGGTTGGACACAGTTTGTATCGACTTTTGTTTTCGTTTTCTAGCTTTTGAATTGGATCAGGACGTTTGTTTGTGTATTTAAAGATTGCGTTTTGCTTCAAGAATAGTCGTACTAATTTAGCTAATACGGATACAATATACCTAAAGCTTTTAAAGATTTACTATTTATGTAAGATTTAAGAAAAATACTTAATTAGCGAGAACAGATCACATAATGTGTGTTCATTTAATAAATGAATAAATAAATATTAAATATTCTTTGATATCCTTTGCATTGCTCTCTTTTGTAATAAATATTCACATGTGAAACTTACACCACACCTTTATACAAACTAATCAGAAGACTAAGTTACAAATAAGATTGTAGCTTATTAAGACTGAAATTTAACTGAAGTTGTGCATTTTTTTAACAAATTAAAATATCAATACTATTTTCGGTTGGAAAATAAAATAGGTATCGACGGGCTATATATTAGTAACGCATACACAAACACGCTAATGACGCAATCAAGATTAAATTGAAAAAGAAGATGAATTTTTGTTGATCAATTTTGTTTTTAAATTCGATTTATTCTACTTTCAGGACGAAGTTGTAGGTGTATCAAAGTTTTTATTTAATGAATAACTACAAAAAAACGCGTGGACTACGTACCTATACTAGAACTTGATGGAAACATTGAACAAAATGGAGTAACCCTTCTAATTCCAAACTAACCCTTCCGTTATACTTCCGAAATATAAGGACTGACGGAATTTTTCCTTTTATTCCAAAACCCAGCAAAAAAACACGCCACCCCTTCATTCTTTTTCACTAATTGGAATTGGTTTACGTCTCCGTCGGCCTCGAGTTTTTAAATTGAATTCTTTTTTCAACATAATACTCGTAACGTGTTGCTGATGTTTTACTTGGTACGTGCTGCATAAAGCCATTCGGGGACGGCGTATATGCTATTAGTAAAATGAAAACATAAATTTTGTGAACTGAATTTCATCGTGTAAATGTATTACGGACTTGTTTTTTGAATTTTAGACAAAACTGATGTTTTTAACGAGTTGCGGACGTATATATCTTTTTACTTGGAGATTCGTTGTTTCTTTATCTGTTTTGTAGGTGTGTAAATATTTAACATTTTTCATTATAGCACTAAGCTGTTCATGAGCGTTAGTGTGTAAATTAAAATACAACTTACAATAATATTACAACTCACTCCAGCCTCAATAAACACTAAACTCAGAGACTTAATACTTCACTAGTCGTTAGGCGATATAGGAAAACGTAGTATTCAGATTAAACGATTTATTTACCTACTTAGAAAACCAATTACCATACATTACATATTTGACAATTTACTTCGGGTAGGACAGCTTACGACATATTCCACCAATCACAGTCTAGCCGTCGTTATTATTAATTTTTTTCATGAAAAGAAGAATTTGTAATAGTACCAAAGTCGATGTAAGATTTACATCAAGGTGTGAGTCAGATATGCATATTAAGACCTTTTGTACATCGCTTTTATGAATTAAAAAAAAAAATAACACAGCGGAAGAATAACACACGATTACGATAGAATTTTTCGACACACGATTTTCAAATCGTATATCAATTCTATCGGTAAAAAAACCGAAAAGTGAATCATTCTGTCGGCAAATTATTCATTGGAGCACCGTGTGTCCGACAACTGTTTCAGAATCGGCGATATATCCCTCTAATTGGGGACTGTTCCGCTTTAGAACAGGAACAAGCTAATAAAACCCCATCTCACCCTAATTCAGTTCACATTGGCCACTCACACATTCAACTTATAGCGTCCCACCCTAATAAACTCAACGAAGCAAAAACATTTCCTGACGAATCGAACTTTTTTCCGATTCCAATAAACTACATCAGATAGGTTCAGAAGATAAACTGTCATAGAGAATTTGTTCCACAACTCTCAACACTCGATGAAAAGTAGGAATGCCGGTTCTACTACAAATTCCTGAGGTTTTGTGGATGAAACTTTTGATGTATCTGTTGGAAGCTTAAAGCCTAACATTTCATGGTATGTAGATTTCGCGGTAAATCCGGACTAGTGTTTTATCGAGTTTTGTAAGGCTGTTAAAGTTTCTTTGTGTTGAGTAGATTTGTGAGCTACAGTAGATAGTCATGTTACATTCGTTGTTCATAATTTAAAAAATTAGGTGACTTGAGTGAAAATAAATATCAATAGAGGAAAATTATCAGTCAGTTAATTGCTTCTGCTTTCAGATGACATAAAAGATTCTTTATATAAATGAAGTATCTATGACAACTTATGAATAGAATATCATAGCATTTATTCAGCGCAAGCAACACAATATGCTACAACATAAAATAATAATAATTAAAAAGAGTACAGACATACAATACAGTTGCAGTGACTGTGCCTGAACCGAAAGTGTCACCAACTGAGCAATTGCTGGACGTCAAACTCCCAGCGCTGGTTTTCAGCTGGCACCCCGCTGTGACGCACGGATGATGGTAAATAAAACATAACAGGAACACTATGAGAGATCAGAAGTGTAAATCACAAAAGTGATTCTCTTTACAAATGAACTTATATTATTTGCAAGAGTTGATATTTTGCAAGTGTTGAATTTATTTGGAGTTGTTGCAAATAAATAGTATAAATAATTATATATATTCATTATAAGTCTTCAAAATTATGGTGGATGAATGTAAAGTCAGTGTGAAATGAATTTTGAAAGGCTGAATAAGGCAATGGGTAGGAACTTAATATCACTATACTCGCGTTAAGGATTATAAATAATCAGCCGTATATTGTTCCCATTGCTGAGACTTAGGCGCCTTCTCTAAGCCCTCTGAGCCCTAATCTTCCACGCACACGCAGGCCCAATGCGAGTTGGTAGTATCTATCACAGGCTTAATCTGATGGAAAAGGCAAAGTCCTTACTAACTGACACATCAACGCTCAGCCCAAACCCTTGCACCTAGACTGCTAAAATTTTCCCAAAATTTACAGCTTAAGAGGATAAAAAGGTGTCTGAAATTTATCTAGAGAAACCTATTTCCACGCTAGTAAATACTATTTGTGTTTTTCTTGCCTAAAATACTTCTTAAAACACGAATCTAATGCGGAATCTAGAACCAAATAGATGTGTCAACGGCTCCTGTCATCCATGTCTCAGGATTAGATTTGTTCGTCGCATCCGGCTCGCTTGTAGCGACTTTGTTACGCCAAGGAAAACGAAAGTATTTCGGATAACTTACCGATGTGTAACGCGAAGGACATTTTTCTCTATTTCCCTTTTTCTTTCGGTGATAATCTCTTGTGGGTTTGGAGGGCACTTTTCGTGTTTCCGCAAAGGATCCTTGGAGTTTGTTACATGGTTTGTTTTGTTGTGAATTTTACCACCGTCTCTATAAATATTGTGGTTATTTAGTCTTAAATATTTTGGTTTCAGCTGTCCTATTTTTATTTTATTTTTAAGTACAATAAAAAATATAAGACGGTTTACCAACTGCAATCCCACAAGAATATATACCTAGTTTAGTATTCAGTGTCTTTTATCTTAAATCACTAATAAAGTTTAATTATAAAAGTAATTATAGTTAATATTTAAGTTTGCTACGTAGTTTGTTAAACCAGTAAAATTAAATAAATTAAATCACTTATTAAAGGTCAACTACCGTAGATCTGTTCATAGCGTATACGTAAATTAGTCAATACTGTAACATTTTAGTAAATAATATACATAATATGAATAATCAAATAACACTATGGGTGGGTGTTTCAAATCATGATCTAACTACCAACTAATTTATCAAAGAACTGTGAACGCTGAAGTGTTTAATTTATATAGACACCTTTAAACATCCACAATTCTTTGATTAATTTTAAAAAGACCGTTTGCTATATTCATTGATCCATTTACACTTAATATTCCGTTTTAGTAATATTTTCTGGTTCTTTAGCCTTGAAGTTCGTTTCAAAATTGATTTGGAAAATGATCTCATTCTGTAGGCATTAAATCAAACGATTCTGTTTGATGTCCCATCTTATTGATGAGATGAAAAATGTTCCGGATTTTTCAAGAATATTGGAAATTGGGTGGGAATATTTTCAGAGGACGAATATTAAAAAGTTTGTTAGCTTCAAAATTTTATGAAGTAGTTTTCTTGACTGCTGACTAGCTTGTTTTATCGGTTTTTTTTTTCTCTTTTTTTTCACTTCACTTCACTTGTTTTTTACCAACCGTGCAACCGGGTATTGCCTTTGGGTGCACTAGCATGGCGCGTATAGGGATATGGGTTGGTATCACGTTCCAATAAAATGACCTAATGGTACTTTGCGAGTTGATTTCGGCCCCACGTAGCCTTCCAAAGGTCCAGCACCTCAGGGTATAAATACATTAAAAAAAATATCATACTTTATTATAAACAACACAAAAAAAGACATATTAGAAAATAAAAAAGTAAGGCAAAGCTTTATTGACAGTGATAATGCATCCTAATATTACGATTTCCTATGTTAAAAAGGGAATCCCTATATTTTACGATTTAAAAAAATAGGAAAAAACTATTTGCAGTAATTGGGTACCACAATACCCATAAGACGTGTCTAAGGGTGCAAATATCAACGACACAGGTTACCGATGCAGGCAAGTCTGTACGGGTTGGTACTGATCGGTGCAGGTATAAATCTCCCGTGTGTTGTTATGCGCTCATTTATATAGAAACAGGTTTACTTGTCGGTACTGACTGCCTGGACCGAGTCATACGGGTTTTAAGGATGCGCCAGTGTAGCATTTTACACATACAGATTTACCTGTTTCTATATCTGGTATGACCGGTACCTGTCTGTACCGACCCGTACCGACATATCGGAACTACCGATTTTTCGGTTCCGATATCTTTATGTTTGCACCCGGGCTCGTGACTATCCATATCGCTAGATGCAACTCTTACTGGTAACTACAGTTTTGATCGAGGAAGGCCAAAAAAGATGGATGGATTATGTGAAGACTGCTTTAAAAAAAAGATAGTGATAGTGTGTTGGTCGACAAAACAGAATGGAGAAAGAAAACACGTGTTGAGTCGACCTCAATGTGATGATGATTTTTGATCCATTTGACAATTTTGGCTGGCCTGTTGGTCTAGTAGTTAGTGACCCTGACTGCTACGAGTATAATATGTATGTTTTTAGAAATATATAAGTATGGTTATAAATTATCTAGTACTGATAACACAAGCTTTGCTTAGCTTGGGACTAGACGGCATGGTGTGATTCAAAATAAAACTCATTTTTTTTATTTCACATAGTCCTACACATATATCGATGGTCTTACACGAGCACTTATAAAACCTCAGAAGCTAGTGCATGGTTCCAAATTGGTTGTTTTCTATGGAGAAAAACCGGCAAGAAACTCCATGGTTACCTAATCCTTAAAAAAAAAATTACAGTTGTGTTTTGGCATATTATTATTCCATTTATTTGAGGTCGAACTCAGATATTCAGTATGTGACCGCTATTTCAACAATCATTAAGCTGAATAATTATTTTATGAAATACAACAATAATTTCTGCATAGTTAAGTAGATCATACCGTGAAAATGTGACTACCGCACTGCGTACATATTCATATTTTTACTAAATAATGTACAAAGCATGTTTCACTCGCGTCAGCATTGAAATACACGTGCAACTGAAATGTTGAAAAAACTGCGGGTAGACAAACAAAAAAATATTTCACTATGTTTCATTTTTAGTTTTGGTGTACAACAGGGTTCTGTTCTAGGCCGTTAGGAGGTTAAAATTGATTCATTATTTTATGGGTATGAGAAACGATTATAGCATAGCATAGTCGGCTTTATAATGTTCACACTGTTGGGACTCAGGCTCCTGTCTCCTCTCCATCACGCGGGCCCAATGTGGGTTTATAGTGGATGTCACATGTCTTCGAATTTTTGGTTCTAGGACATGCCGGTTTCTTCACGATTTTTTCTTCACCATTTTGAGAGCAGTGGTGATGAAGTAAATTACACAAAGTAATGCGCCTGGCTTTGTTTGAACCCGCGAGCTACAACACGTTAGTCGGAGCTGTTACCACTCGAGAAGCTCATGGAAATGCCCTGGCATATGGGAAATGATCAGTTGTCAGTAAATCCGTTACCTGTCGCTGGTATGCTTGTCAGTTTTTCTGTTTTTGTACATCAAAAGTATAAATAAGTTGAGCCTTACATTTAAAAACATACAATTGGCGACTTTATCGCATTACTCGATCTCTTCCAGGCAACCTGAAATGGGCAGATATTTTGTAGATCAAAACGGGGTTGCACTTGGTGCATTTTAAAATAAGCCAAACAATTAGTGGAAAAACAAAGTACATACTTAACACTAAAATAGACATATTAATACATAAGGAAGAATAAATGTAATAACTACAATTAGTACAGTTAAAAACGAAACACAATTATAAGGACAAGTAATATTCCATCACAAGTTTGTTGAACGATGACGTGTGAAAGGCTACAATTATATTGAACTAGCTTCTACTTGCGGCTTCGCCCGCGTGAGAAACACAAAGGAACATACTCCCGGGATGAAAAGTATTCTATGTGCTATTCGAGGACATGGTCAATCGGTGCACCAAGTTTCATTGAAAACCCTTCAGCTGTTCGAGCGTAAAGAAGCAACAAACGTACAGATTCACCAACTTTTGCCTTTATAATATTACTAACTTCTGCCAGCAGCTTCGCCCGCGTGAAAGTAGAAAAAAATATATCTATGCCATTAACTTTTAAACTAGTATTCTCCTAGTCAAAAAGTCGGTTCGGTAGTTTTTAGGATTAGTCATAACAAACAAAAACACAAATATATAAATCTTTCCTCTTTATAATCTTAGTATAGAAAAAGTATTTATTTAAAAAAAAAAAAAAAAACCATTTCGCAACCAAGTAAAGATGTCGAAGATTAACCACATAAACAAACGTCAACCCCCCAGCTGCATTACGGGTACGAAAACTCCGGGGCATAAAAACGATTTTCAAACTGGAATCGAATTTCGTCGAGTGTCGCTAGATTGAATTGTTACAGCTATATCTTGCAGACACGGGGTAACTAGAGCCCCGACACTCGCGACATTTCTGTGTGAAGCTACTTGATAAAGTCGACACTGTTGAAATGTTCGCCGGAACTGTTTCCTTTGCGGTTTGTGTAGTTTTATGCGTCAGAAATAAATAGGTTGAAAGGACTTACAAGTGTTGCCCCTTTTGTAGGGTTCCGTAACCAAAGGTTAACAATATTTCAATGTCTACTACTAAGACTCCACTGTCCCTCTATCACCTTTTTTAATGGTGGGAAAAATCATCCAATGAAAACCCCCGCTCTTGGGCGGAGCGGGATAGTATCAGACTCTTACTGACTAAAAGTCCACACCGTTCCTTCTAGCCTTCATACTGGGGCTCGAGTTCCCTTTCGGATAACCCTGGCCCCAGTAGGCTTCGACCCGGCTGGGCCCCTGCTGTTGCTGACAACTCCTTGAGGCGCGCGGGAACAGTGCGCACCGTCGACGACTTGGACTTGGTCCGAAAAGTTACCGGACGGCCGGACAGCGAGCTACCCATTGCCCATAGTGCGCAAGCCCGCGCCTACGGTGGGCGGAAATCGACGCCTGGAAGACGCCATTGCCTAATGCGTTCGGCCTCCTCCTTTGCGAGCATTACTGCTTCGCAGAAGTCTGCGACCGCCTGCCACTCCTCGCTCCGAACCATGGCCTCTCTGTTTGTCACCTGCCTGTATCTTATGAACTGTAATAGCTAGATAGTTGAAATTTTCACAGGTTATGTATTTCTGCTGCCGTAACAACAAATACTGAAAATATAATTAAAATAAATATTTAAGTGGGGTTCCCAATATTGAACGTGTTTTTTTTTAATCTTTTTTTGCTCGATATTAATAATAATAGTTGTATACGCAATGGTACACTTTGTCGCCGGTTTTTATACGAGTAGTTACTAGTTTCTACCAGCGGCTTAGCTCGCGTAGAATTAGTTCTTCTTCCCATTATGATCATAACTTATGTGTTAATTGAGTATAATCTTTCTGCCTTTGTGCCGTGTAATTTAAGATTGGCGCAATACATTTATTCTTCTATTCTGTCCTGTCACCCATCATGCTATCACTACCACAACCCTTTTCTTTCATATCAAACCTCACACAGTTCATCCATCTTTTCTTTAGCTTCCTTCTCCCTTTCCATCCGTCCACATTTATCCTCATAAGAACCAGTCATATTTTTGTATAAAAGCTATCCTGTGTACCAAATTTTATAAAAAAAAAATCCCGTTTAACCACTGAGCGCGAATGAGTAAGAAATTAAAACACAAAATACAAAATTGAAATATTATGTTTTTGTGTCAGTCGACCGCATGAAATTGACTTTATATTATGCTTGTTAATAATTTGGTTAAACTAAAACGTTTACTATAATAACGTAATTCACGTTACGGTTACATTCAAAATGAAAAACCGCATGAAACCTAAATTATCTACTTCACACCTCTGCATTTATTTGATGTTTAAAATTCATTCATGCTGCCCCGTTACCACAGCCCCAGACAAAGTATTCAACATATGAAACGGCCGTTGATGCATATTATATTGTTGTGATTTTGAGTGGAGTGAGGGTCTTGCGCGACGCTGTGTTATGCCTTGATTACACGTACCGTGTAAACGGGCGAGACAGTGCTCTTGGCCTAACACTCGGTACGTATAAACAAAGTGCAGAGTATTCGGCCGACCGCTTATCTCTACAACTCGCTTGCATCACTGTCTCGGCCGAGCAACATTTTACAGCCTCGCCCTTTTACTCGGTACGTGTGATCAAGGCATTATGACTTGGCTGGCTACCGGTCCTCTATTGTTTTACTTGTTGTGGTAGCCTGGTTGGTTAGTTATTTAGTTTTTCATTATAAAACGTTCAATAACAACGTGGAGTTCTGAAGTCAGCGATATGACTCCCGTCTTATGCCTACTTTTAATCTCTTCCCGATTGTGTCGAATCGACAATTAGACTATAAGATTATAGATGCAGAAAGTGCACCTGTGTTTGTGTGTGCATGCATACACTTATGTACTATGTCTTCTGTGTACTTATCTGATCTCTGTTGAAGTTGGCCAGTGTGGCCAAAATTCACTCCGGATAATTATTTTAAAGGTTCGCGACTTCATGCACACAATTTCGAGAAGTTTCTTTAACGCAGAACCCGAATTATTTTCCAAACACTCTTATAACATCAGCTATCTATCAGTAAAAGTTCCGTCAAAATCGGGTTTCAGAGATTAGCCGGAACAAACAGAGAGAAAAAAGTAATCCAATAAATATCTACAAATATATATATTAATACTGCAAGCTCTTCCATTTTATTTGCATGTATGAGCAGCTTCTGACAGCGACTTAGTCTACGTGAAAGTAGATTTCTCCATACAAACGTTGTTTTGTCTTTGAGTGAGTCAAGAGAACTTTGCCTTTTATATACACAGGTTATTTTACCCTGAGAAAACATCTTAGCACAGCCCACGACAAACTCGCCATGCACTATAGCCACCTAATCGCGCCCGCCATCGCGTCAGCTCCCGCTTCAGTCACCGCGCATTCACTCTATACAGAGCCTGTTACCGAATGCGTTTACTAAACCCGACACCTCATTACTGTACGTCACTGTACGCCGAACAAAAGCACTTCTTGGCACCTGAGATCCTTTCCTGTAGCAAATATGTTTTTCAACCAGCTTAGTGTACTTTGTTATTTTTTATGTTGATGGAAAAAGAGACTTGTTATTTTGCAGTAATTTGCTGTCTTATCTATTTATTTAGCTACACTAATATGATAGAGAGGTAAAGTTTGTTCTTTTGTTTGTAATCTCTGGAAGTATTGGTCCGATTGCTTAAATTTTTTCACCGATCGAAAGCTGCTTTATTCCTGAGTAACATAGGCTATGTTTTATGTATGCGGGCGAAACTGCGAACATAAGCTAGTTTTTTATAACTTGGAGGAGTTACAGCTTATAAAAAACTAACAGAACTAAATATTAAAACAATCTAATACGACAGCAAGCCAATCACACGTCATCATGTGTCTTCATTATCGATAAAAAATTAAGGAAATTAATCTTTGTGTTTGACTTGACACATGGGTGTTTATAATTTTTGAAACTTTTGCATTTTGTTTATTATAATATACACGTATTGTACACTTAAACATTCCTTATCGATCACTCGGTCTTTTAGTGAAAACTGCATGAAAAAATTTCGATCAGTAGTTTCTGAGTTTATCGCCAACAGACAAATGAGGTAGAGTGATGTTTTTTTTTATATATTGATGGTAAGCGGTAAATGTGATCGGACCTATTGATTTAATTTTGGACTTAAAGAGGTCTCAAATAGTTTATGGTAAAAAAAAAACAGTAATTAACATATATTTCACAACACAGTAAGTGATACTTAACTTTAAAAAAATTGTCACCCCAATCTCTTTTAAATCTAGAAAAAAGGAAGACATAAAACCCATTACTTATTTAATGCTTAATTTAAATTATCTCTATGTTCATGATATTATTAAATCAATACATTAATTTAGAAAATTAATAAGTAAATCTAAATTTTACCAAAGCCAAGTTACTTTCAGAGCTTCAGTAAGTACCAATTAAACATTCATAAAGGAAATCATTAAAGTTTGACTGTGAATAACTTTACAGTTAAAAGGTTAATTTATTGAGAAAGCTTTTGGGTCAAAATAATATTATTGGAAAGTGTTTCATCACAATTTTAACTCATCAATACTAATAACTAACAGTTTGTTTATCTTTTGATATGTTTTCGTGCCAAAATCACTGAATCAATTGATTTTATTGAGAAAAGTTTTTTTTTAAGTTACGCAATTCGAGATGATTTTCCATTTTTACGAGGCAGGCAAGCAAGGGAACATATTCACCAAAACTGAAGTTAAGAATATTGTACCAACCACATTGCATGCTAACGTACAGACAGCGTCATTAACTGCTTACCCGTTTTTCTAAGGTAGGTTTTTTAATGTGAGATTGAAAAACTCATAAAACATGTTGCATTCATCATCATCATTTCAGTCAAAAAACTTCTACTGTTGGACTTAATCCTCTCCCATTGGGTTGAGCATCACCTTGTCCTTGTGAGGGTACCTAATCAGGGGCGGTGACCTCTCTGGTAAAAACCATGGTCCAGAGCGAGGGTGGTTGGGTCACATCCTTCTGCGAAGTGGTAATGCATCGTAGGCGTGAGTTTGCGGACAACGAGCAATGGGTAGCTCGCCGTTCAGCCGTCTGGTAACTGTCCAGATCGAGCCCGAGACATCGAAGACGCATAGTGTTTCTGCGTGCGCCTCAAAAAGATGTCAGCAGGGCCGAAGCCTACTGGGGCAATGAGTTTATTGCCCAAAGTGAAACTCGTGATTCTAGAACGCCAAGAGCAAAAAAGCAACATAGGTGTGGTTTTTTTAGTCAGTAAAAGTCTGACACGCCCTCTCGTTCCGCCTTAGAGCAATAGAAGTAATTGGATTATTTCTCACCAAAAACAAAATGCGTCTACAAATTTCACCATAACCTAGTTTTGTGTGTATTTCTATTCATCGGATTACTGCGATCCTTTTCAAGTCTCACTTACTCACCTTGTGAGGCTTTGATATGCTTCATTTTCCGATACGCGATCGTCACTTCAGAACCTATCAGCCTCGTCGACCATCTGTTCTGCGAGCAATGTGCCCTGCCTAATGCCACCGAAGTCTGGTAATTCTTAGGGCTATGTCAGTAATTTTGCTTCTCCTGAAGATATCTTCATTTCTATCCTTTCACGGTTGCATCCGCTGCAACGCTGTCATCAAACTGCTTTAACCTTTTGAATGTCTTATGTTATACAGTTCGACATAAGCAATTGTCTTTCTATTGTGTCTCTTATTACGGCATTCAAAGAGTTAACAGAAGCTTATGATTTACGACTTTACGAAAATCTTTTCATAGACTCTGTAAAGTTGTAAGCCGTAATTATGTATCCATTTACACTTAAGTACGTTATCTTGTAACTTCAACATTACGAGCCCTTAAATTATACCTGAGCGAGAATGCTCGTAAAAATATTCAAACTTTACTGTTCATAAAAACCTTGGCATAGTTTGTTGGTAATGATAATAGTTGCATTGCTAAAAGCGTGTACAAATGTCTATTTATTATTTTACTAGCTTCTACCAGCGGCTTCGTTCACGTGAAAATAGGGGATTGAATTTCGGAAAATTTGATCTTAGCGATTGTCTACATCCTTTAAGGAATCTACCTGCCAAATTTTAAGTTTGTAGGTGTTATAGTTCCTGAGATTTCATGATTAATCAGTGAGTGGAGCTATGGAGTTTCGACAAAATTCGAACCGTGCACTAGCTACTGACGTTTTTTAAGTGTCCATGTAGGCCTATGTGAAATAAAATATTTTGAATTTTGAGTGGTATTTCGCTTTAAATAGAAAAATATACCAAGAGTACATACTCCAACAATAAAAAGTATATATTCCAAGGCATGGTCTACCCTTTCATCCAAATCTGTTCACGTGTTTGAGCTTGGATGAGCAACAAACACACGTATACAAATCGCCACGTATAAAATTTTTATGCAATTCATGATTGTAATATTATAATTTAATTTCAATTTAGTGCTGTTTAATTTATTTATGATGACTATTTGACATAATTTTGCTTTCATTGAAATACAATATTAATGATGTATGTGCCTAAAATGAGTCTATTGTAACTTGAAAATTATATGAATAATAAAAAATAATAATTATCTAGAAAGAATTTTCAATACGTTCGTTGTACGCAACTTTGAAGGTTGCATTGAAACAGAAATTGATTGATTGAGACGTTCTCAAAAGGCGATGTTTCCACGTCACTCTTTGTTAGAGATAATGTGAGAAAACAAAGTTTCTCTTTGTATTTTATGATGATGAAGCACGTGTAAGGGTGTTTATGTAAAGATGGCTTATTTTTATTTACTTTTTGTATTTTTGAGTCCAGAAAGAAGATCAGAGAAAAAAGAATATGCATGAAAAAATTAAAAAAAAAGTATTTGCTATTTAACTAGTTTATCAATAAATATCCAAAAACAGAATATTGAACCTAGGTATACCAATTTTAAATAGGTAAATATATCTGTCTCTCTCAGTAACTGGGTTTTTGAGGCTGATAAGCGGTTCTGTGTAAAACACGGGTATTCTGTCGCTAGTTGGGAAACGGCTGGGGGGATGGGGGGATCGGTCCAACAGACGACGTCTTAAATTATTTATTTATTTATTTATTTAAACTTTATGTACAGTAGTGGTACATAGGCGGACTTAATGCAACAAGACATTCTCTACCAGTCAACCAATCAAACAATCAATCATAAATCCATCAATCAATCAGTGATGTCAATGATGATGACGAAACGAGATTTATATGTACGATTCGCACCCAGCCAAAGTAGGGGCAAGTTAGTAGTGTTATAATATCATTGGGAATGTAATATAATAGCATTGGCCTGAATTACCTTGGTAATAAGCTGTTAGACATAATTATGTTTTTTTCGCCTTTTCTGTAAGCAAAACCACTGACAGAAGGTAGTAAGAAATATTCAGGCCAATGCTATTAACACTGTTTACTGTATCCCAATAACATAACAAAAAAAAGAAATGGGAGGATAAGATAACACTCAGTGGGTCCCTACTGGAGGAATTCAATGGAAACAGCCTGAGGGAAGCTTTTGTTCAGCGGCTCGCTAAATTGAAACACATACTATGTCAACATACATAAACATCCGGGAAGGTAATTGAGAATAAGAGGGCTTGATAAATAAGTATTAACAGTAGCTTTGTTTGTAGTTTTACTAAATGTCGCTGTGCCAAAGGCAAGCCTTATATCGTAACAAAAATGTCAAATCTACGAATAAATTATATTAGTCTAAACTAAGGTTACTCATTTTTAAATTTTTTAAACCTCTAGAAATCCACAAATTTAAAAAAGAACACCATAAAAATTGTTTTATTAAAATTGACTATGACCAAGCGCCGGGCAAAAATCAAAACATGAAATAAATTAGTTGGCTCGATAAAAAAATCTCAAATCTGATCCTAACTTACGATTTCAAGCTTGTATGTCTATGAGATTACGTCGCGGAAATATTTGAAAGTTACAAATAATTATAAAGCTTGTTTTTTAAAAGGGCCTGGAATAATTATTGTTTTTTTTTATATATATATATAAATAAAACCACTGTTACGGCGCCACAAAATCTACATAGACCCGCCCGGACGAAGTTCTTACCAAATACACAGTGACTACAACCGGCTTTTTGATATTGTTACCAAGAGTAAGTATTGACAGCTAAGCCCTAATATTGTTGCCAGATGTAAGAACTGACAGTTACCCCTAATGTTGTTGCCCAGAGTAAGGACTGACAGCCCTTAATCTTTGACAGTTCGTTGATTGAATAAGTGGGGCTTCGTATTATGGTAATAAAAATCGAGAAAAAAAGGCCACGAAATAACATTTCTTATATGGGAAACCCTTTTAATTTTTATCTCCATTTTAAGTTTAATATTAGTTGTTGATCTTAGCCAAAAGGCCGAGAAGCGATTTTGTTGTAGTAGTAATATAACTACACATTCCATGAAAGTTAAATTTTACAAAAAAAAAACACTCTATTGGTTACAGTTTATGAGATAAAGCTTGCTGACTAACGGACGGACAGACTAACGGATCGACAGACAGCGGTGGTTTAGTAACTGGGTCCTGTTGGCACTGTTCAGATACAGAACCCTAAAAACGAGGCTGAACATGGTAGCAGCTATCTATAAATAATACTATCATGGGAAATAATAAATGGGTATCCCTAATTACTTCGTCCGAGCATATTTTTCGCATAAAAATAGGTCATCTTGTTTTCCCTGAGGTTATAAAAGAGGAAAATCCATTAGTATTATATAACATCGATTTGATGTAAGTTAGCTTCCCTGGGGTAACGGGGAAAGAGAAATGACGATATTGTAATTACTCAACCCTCCTCGAGATATGGGTGTTTTTTTTTTAGCGGAAAGGCGTGTCAGACTTTTACAGACTAAAATTTACTCTTATGTTAATTCTTTGCCTAGTGTTCTGGGGCCCCGGGTTTTCCTTTTACAAGCGAATTCATGGTCCCAGTAGGAGACGACCCTGCTGGGCCCCTACGGTTTTGCCAACACTACGCATCGTTGACGACTCGGGCTCAGTCCGGACGGTTACCGGACGACCGAACGGCGAGCTACCCATTGTTCACCGTCCGTAGTAAGCCCAAGGTGTGGATGTGAGATATGATGGTTGGTTCGTATAGTGCACGAAGGCTGCGGAGACT
Organism: Mythimna albipuncta; assembly: GCA_929112965.1. NCBI lineage: Eukaryota > Metazoa > Arthropoda > Insecta > Lepidoptera > Noctuidae > Mythimna > Mythimna albipuncta. Next base: position 14,723,886 of record OV815979.1, on the reverse strand, counting down.
CATTGTAGAGGGTCCTTAGTTTAGAGATATTCGGAACAGAATTTAAATAAACCCAGGGTGTTATGTCTAGTTTGGGCAACTGCCCGGTACTCGAAAGATGATTTCAGGCTCTAGTATATATTCAAATCGCACGGAGAACTTTAATTGAGCGATGTAGGAATTCGTACATTAGTTTTTATTTGACGCCGTGGATGTAGATTGTCGCTATACGGATTTAAAACCGGGTAAGTACCAATATGATTTTTTGTGAGTTTCTCTAGGACATTCTGAAAGCATATAAAGCCGTTAGTCCTGGTAGTCATTTGTAGATCTTTGAAAGTCCTTACAGGTAGTCAGACGTCAGAAAGTCTTTCCAAGGAATATTATGTTACCCAGTAAATGAGTTTTGGAGGTCTGATAGCAAGTTGCTCCGTATAAAACATAGGTATACCTAACCGTATCCGGTTAGATTGAAAGACGACCCCAAGCAAGGCTAGGGAGATGATGTGTTGAAAAGTTTTCCATTATTTTTATATTTATTTATTTATCAGGACCCTGGAGTCCTACTACCTTTGGAAAGCATACGATGGGCCGAAAATAACTCGCAGATACCCCTTAGACACTTGCTATGAAACGTGGTTAGTTAGTTAGTCAATTTATGTCCCACTGCTCAGCGAAGGCCTCCCTCTCTGTTTTCCACACATGTCAATCCTTGGCCAGTCCCTCCGGTAGTTATCCAACGTGGTACCAATTAATATTTCAATTATTCAATTTTAGTATTTTAGTTAGTAGTAAGAATTTGATTAATATCAAATGTTAGTATGTAGGTACATAATTATAAATAATACAATTAAGTTAAAATGTTTGTTAATGAGCGTTTATGTTTACTTTATCAAGGAAAATATCCAATTAATAATATTACAGCAGCTTTAGTATACAATAAATAAAATATGTGTATAATAAATACTCATAATTTGATTTCGGTTTTTGGAGTGGGAAATCAACAAATGCTTTGGGCGGGGCATGAGGGAGTGTTATACTTTTATTGACTAAAAACCCCCTCGAGTTCAAATTTATATGCGTCAAACTTAGTACTGGCGTAATGGTGGTTAGCCAGGACTTGTTTGCAGCATGCCCGACAAACTGTAGGCGAAAGTAGAACAAAGTTGGTGCCCTGAAACAAGTCGACAGGATCCCGGCAGACCACCGAGAAGATAATGCGACGAACTAGACAGATTTCGCCAGAACTGGCAAGAGGAAGCTACAAGAAATATGTAACCAGGATTTATGTAATTCAGTGTCCATGGAGTTTCTTGCACGTACCTTTCCTTATAGATCTACGCTTCACTATTTGACACTCTGATTTTGACAATTCATATGTGCCTTTCAATGGTCTATTTTAAATAACCAAGTCCGCGAACGATGAAAGGAATGGTGGGAGGCCTTTATCCAGGAGTGGGACAGTCGACAGAACAGGCTCACAAAAAATAAACTTAGTACACTGATACATACTCACTGGAAGACTCAAGAAGGCACCAAGCGCGTAATGAGGGCGATTACGAACAATTCCGGTTTTAAGGCAAAATAATTACTCCAATTTATGTTCGTGAAAAGAAGGCCAAATGAAGAAATAATTTCCAATAAACCATATTTTTAAACACACTAAATCAATTCATTATACAGTTTCCTAACGTACCAACCTACATTTTTCTCTTACTGTTTTAAGAAGCACTGCCTCTAAAAGAGAACAATACACATTTTACGATCTTTAGGTACTTTGTATGCGAATTACAAGAATAAAAAAAGCATAAAGTCTACAACGGCCTGTCGTCATGAAGGAATCGTTGATAACAATATACATACTAAAATGCTTTTAGTACGCAATTCTGCAAAATCATTTTAAGAAGCTTCTACATTCATAGCTAGAATATTTTTTTTCTTGAAGACAAAAAGTTTTTGAGTTTTTGGGTCAGTACGGTCTCGAACGGTTCTGATCTTCGGTGTTTTGCGGCGTCTCTCTGCAGACAATGTCCTACCTTTAATTCTGCAGAACGTGCGCTGTTACCAGTTCACGTATGGACTTAATGACAGCATCAGTGGACGGCATTGCCGTGGCCAGGCAAGGAATTGAACTAATTTTGCCATCGACACACTAACAAGAAGAAGTCTCGATAATGATTTCAGCAGATATTTTGACCATGATAGACAGATGGTTAGCCTGCTGAATGTGATATGGCTGTTTTACTTTTGATAGGTACACCACTAAACCACTTTATGGTAAGCGGTGATATGGTCGATGATGGAGCATGCTTGCACTAGCCTATTCACTCATGATTTAAATACAACCCGGGTAAGTTGTGTCTAACAGGAACTACAAACTCCAGCAGGGAATTCCCGAAACTTGCGTAAGGATGGGGTAGGTTCACTTTGTAAAGATGGCGCATCTTCGTACGTCCAAAAAAATAAATAATTTATATGAGACTAGCTTTGACAGCGGCTTCGCCCGCGTGAATGTAGGTTTCTTGGAACAAATTTTAGAGACCCGTTTCCTCTTCTCAAGGCGATGCATCTCGACATACATTTTCACTGTTTTTCATAAAACCGCTCTTACAAGATTATGACGTTATTAAACATTTTTAATCAGATATTTTGGGAACACAGTATCTTGTGGATATTATCTAGGCTTCTATGAAAATCAATTTATAAATTTGTGTAAAACTAATCCAGTTAAAACTTCTGAAAATTTTCTATTTTGTATGAACTTTGACACTTCAAAATTTACTCAAAAATTTAAAAAAGTCAAAAATGTACAACTATACAAGCCTAGCAAATGTTATCAAGATTCTAAATAATGAGAAACTTTTAAGTGTTTAAAAAAAACACGTATTTCCTGGAACAAGTTTTGTAAAATATTCGAGTATAGTACAATTCACGAATGATGGCGGGCGTGAAGTTTGCGCAGAAGGCTGCGCAGTAACGTGTTTTAGGAACCAAATGACGTCGTGCGTGTGCTAGAAGAGTGTGGTATGCGCGAAAGTTCGCAAAGGCTAACTTCACGCCCGCCATCATTCGTGAATTGTACTGTAAATCACGGAATTACTAAATGCCAACAGAGTTTTCAGGTATTATTACTCTTTAATCGCGTTGCCTTTTCGTCAAACATCACGTTGGATTGCGTTACATGAAGTAAAAAGCTTTTAAACCATGCTCGATGTTTACGATAGACGAGTGGAAAAGCAGCCTCTTAATCAGGATTTGGAAAATTCTGTCTCAGTACTCGCCTACAGCATAAAAAGAAAACGTTGTGCTACACTTCACGCTCCTAATCCCAGTAGTTTTAGCTGTGCGTTGATATTTCAGCCAGTTTCTCCTTAGATATTTAAAGTTCACTAATTCCTCCTCAATTATATCCCTTTATTTATCTCTTTAAAAGTTTTTATAGTTTTTATAACAATGAAATGCACAAAATAATCTAAACATCATCTGCCATTGAATCATACGTCACCCCGTATCCACAGCTTAAAAATTAAATTAATGAAATGTCATTTCCAAGGAGGTCATTTCATTACATATATAGATTATTTTTGCCATATTTTTCCAAGTCGCTACTAATCTAGTTATAATAAACACTTAAACACCGCACTGCGCCTATTGCTTCAATTTGACGCCATCTTGTAAGACGTTCGGCAATCTTCGGGTATCATTGGCAAATTCACGAAGGCAACCGAATAAACCTCGTTACGACTGTAATGAAATTAGTTCCAATTTGTTAGAATTGTTCACGATAGCTCTATTCAGTTATAGTTTTTCTTATCAGATCGTAGTAATTGAGTACTTTTAATAATTGAATTATATTTTATTTTATCTTTAAAATGAAACTAAGTAAAACTAGTTAAATTGGAACATGCAGAAATGCTTATTACTAAATTCCAACAAATCTTTTCTTTGCTACAAAATTTTATTCACACTAGCACAGTGGTTGAGTGATTGGTTGCTGCATCCCGTGACGCGGGTTCGATTACCGCATGGAACAAGTATTTGTATGGCATACCTACAGCTAGTTGTGCCAAATTCGAATGTCTTGTGTATGTGAGCTTGTATGTTTGTGAACTCACCCACGATATAGGAGTATAGTCTAGAGAGTCTTCGACATCGGGTCTACGATAATGTACTTGGGACTCGTCCACGACAGCCGGTGAAATTTCGTGGAGCACTTTTGACGCCTGGTTCTCAAACTCGAATCGGGGCTGCCCTCAAGAAGCTTCTGCCCTTCCTAGGAGGTCAAGACGCCTTCTGCCGAAAGTTCTATGCGGAGATCGTTCGACCTCTACCGTATGCTCCACCGTGTCCTGAAGGCAAACCACACAATGGTTACACCCGGGTGTTTCTTCCGCACAAATCAGGTGCAGGAACCTCCTGAACTTACCTTGTCCGGAGAGGATCTGCGTCACGCTGAAGGTGAGGACGAAGTAACATCTTTACAGTCACTTCTCAACACACTTATTTATCTATTTATGGTTACACTTTAACAAAAACGGCTATCTGCCAATTACATTAGTTAAAGAACACACGGTGGAGCATACAGTGAAGGTGTGCCCGCTTGGGCGGAGCACCCCTGTGAAGAGTTTATTTGTGTCAAACTTGGCGCATACTAAAAAAATAAATAACAATAACTCTATATAATAATGGCCAGGATTCAGCAAAATGCTGGGACTCGTGTCGAAGTCAGAGCTACAGTGCTGGTTAACGGTATCGACCTCTCGCGCCGGGTCCTAGTACAGGCCATAGTATAGAGCGAGGAGGAATGGCAGGCGATCGCCTCTTTCTGCAAAGCAGTAATGATAGCGAAGGAGGCGGTCGCCCGCGTGTAGAAACGGATTTCCTCGATACGAAAAGATGGCAGTGTTCAATGCACTCCTCAAAGAGATGTGGGCAAAACTGTAGAGGTCTAGCAGGGCCAAAGTTTACTAGGGCTTTAGGTCGTCCGAAAGGGGTCCCCGGTCCTAGGATGGAAAGCAAAGAAGGAACATACGTTTTAGTCAGTAAAAGTCTGACATGGCCTCTCGCTTCACCCTTGGGCAGAAGTCATTGGAGGATTTTCCACCAAAACAAAGAATCACTGAAACCGCGCGCTTGCAGAAAACAAATTGCGAATACTTAAAAATATTGCAAACAATGTCGGTAAAGTTAAAATTCCAATGTGATTTTGCCTTTACATAAATATCCTTTAAAGCTAAGATATTGCGATATTTCCAATTAATTAATACAAAAGAATGTACGAAGTTTCCAAAGCTCTTACGAAAATAAATACATATCCACGAGTAGGTACATACCGCTGGGTAATTAATTTATTGAGTCTATTTATTTTCAAAGTTATTTCAAAGGTTAATTTATAACACAGATGTATTAATTTATTTTTTACATGACCTTCATTCGTATATACTATATATACTGCCTTGATCTCTTATATTAGGAAGAAAACTAAGTCAAACCACCGGTTCATCACGCTAAAAATCAGTGTTGTGGACTCGTCACATAATACATATACTTACAGAATGTGGCGTAAATAGTGGTCCAACGTTAAGGGATTTACACACCATATAACCGTAAGCTATCACATACCACAATTTGAACCACTTTTACCATAGGTCTCAGAATAAAACAGATCTTTATATTTTTTGCAAAACAACACCTTGAGATACTAATTTGGCTCTAATTTCAACAAAAAACATTATTTTCTTATTTGTATATTACTGCTGTATACATGTGCTTTAATTTGCAAATAACTGTATTACTGTAAATTTAAAGGTATTAAAGAAAAAATGTGTTTATTTCAAATTTTTATTATAGTCTTCAGATAATCACGAGACTTAGGGCGCGAATGGTGTAAAAGAAATGAGCTACACTGTCGGTGCCCATTATTAAAAAAATAAGTTCATTAATCCCTAGCTTTAAAGTCATACACAGGACCAATTTAATCCTAAAACTATAAATAAGAATTACTGCAATTTTTCATTGTTTTTGATCCAATCAGTATGACATTTTTTGCGAAATCCCTTCACTTGGCATGACAAAACTGTACAGGGATCTTATATTTGGAAGGCCAATCTATTTAATACCATAGCTTACCATGGATTACGGCTAATCTCACTCGATATTACATTCCTAATATCACAACATATTACATTCACACATAAATAAACATAACATTAGATGGGAGCCAACTTGGAGTCACGGAATAGCGACTGCATGGAGTATATTTTATTATTATTTTGTTAAAGATACTTGCAGCCTCGTTAGATTTATGGTTTTAATAGGTATTTATTGGTTCCACGACGCCAAAACGACTTATTTCTCAATCAATCATCAAAAGCTTGACTTGCGTGGTGAAATACTACCCATTATCTGTCTTAGAGAGGAGGCCTGAGTTACAGCAGTGGGAACATTATAAGGTTGCTTATGTTAATTAATTACGGCTAAAGAGGTTTGGATAAAATGATAGATACCATGTTCTTGATTAGAACAAAGAAAATTTTAACAATCTGACACAATTTACAACTTACATACGTATCTGTTACTAGAAACAAGTATTAATAATTATGAAATCAAATCACATCTATCTACTAAGCATATCGTAGTCCAATACTGGTTGTATTGTGTTTTTTCCAAAAGCCGTCTCTGTCCCACTGCTGGGCAAATGCCTTCCCCAAGTCCTTCTAGATATTCTTCTTCCACGTCGTCTCGAACTAGTCCTCGTGTTTGTTTTAGTTGTTATTTTCTGTAATTGCAACTTCATTTCAAGACAGCTTCCTATGTACGGAAAAAGTAACAACAATAATTTGATATTGTTAAACATCCACTAACTATTACCTCAGCGGTCTTAAACAATGAAATTGAGGTGACGTAGTTTATTTGTCACCAAACTATCCGCCATTGTGTTATGGCGTGATACGAACACACCCTGTGTTTAACCTCGCCTTACATCGTGTAATTATGTTAGTTGTACGAAATTAGGCTCGAGTTGGAAAGTTTATTGATATTGTGCTAATAATAGGCCAAATTAGACATACCTATATGACGTCAGGTTTGAATTCTCGAAGGATTTGACAGAAGCGTTCTGTTTGTAGTACGTTCCGGGAAATATGGAACGTATTGCTATTTACTAAGCACTGTTCGCCGTGAATTTTTAATTAGTATAAATACTATATGGGCTTATTAGCAAGTGTCATAATTTAAGTAAACTCTCCATAAATAATATTCATAAACAGCAAAAGTTTGTTAATATCTCAAAATGTCACTCCATTTATGGAAATATCGTACAAGCTATTGATTATGAATGAATGAATGGCGATAAAATTTAAATGAAAAAAGAAATACTGTGTGTAGTATATTTTAGGATTATAATTTTTTACTTTTGACTACACACATAAGATCAGTAAAGGGTACGGATTGGCCCAATTTTTTTTTTGTAATATTTAAAAAATAGTCGTGTATACTCCGCCTTTTCCAATACTATGTAGTTTTAGTAGACTATGATTTGTATGTCATAAGACGGATATGAAAATATATATATATATATATTGGACGAGTTTATGGAAAATAGATTCCATACTGTGGGGACCATTTTTTTTACTTTTCTCTTACTTTAGGGGAGAGAGGAACACAGAGGAGAGGGGTGTCAAACTTTTACTGACTAAAATCACACCTATGTTCCTTCATTTGCCAATTTGCGTTTCAGAACCGATCGCATGGCCCTAGTAGGCATTTTACTTGCTGGTAGGCCCCTAGGGTTTGTCTACAATTTTTGAAGACGCGAGTGTATCACTACGCGCTGTTGACGACTCGGGCTCCCCTAATAGGACGAGCGGACGGTGAGCTACCCATTGCTTGTTATTCTCAAGCCCGCGCCTATGGTAGCCAGAGATTGTTCTACGTTTCCCGATGCTCGGAACCTCTCCGGCTGTGGCGGCCGGGGTGTTAGGATGTACGTTCCCTCACTCATGCGGCCGCCTCCTTCGTAAACACGAAGAATTGTCAAGAAAACTGAACATTTTATATGGCTCAAGGCTGTAAAAAAATACTTCCAGTACTCTAATCTAAAAGTAAAAAAAAATATGTATCACATTTTACTAGGTGATCTACATACAGAAATGTGGATTGTGAACATAAAACATTTGCAAAAAGTGGGTTGTGTGTATAAACTTACAGCTACACATATTCCATGTTAGTGGGTAAACAAAAGTTACAGCCTGCACTCTGCTTCGTTCCTGGCATACATTTTTTGCCTTTGAAACATTTATATTAATACCGAAGTTACTTTGATACTACACAAAACCTTATCACACACTGGGGCAGAGTCAAAGCGACACGACGCGTCATGTTTTTCGCCTATTGTAAATACAACATTATTTTAAGTACATGCGAAACCTGAAAATAATTAGTTCAGAATCAGTAACTGAATCAACTTCAATAATTTTTTACATGTTATATTTTATCCCAAAAATATTGATAAAATAGAATGACACAATTAAAATTAGGTGCCAGCGTTCAGTTGGATGCGGCAATAACACCACCCCTTAGTCACTCGGATGGCTCGGTTACCATGTATTTTTGCGGACTACGAGGTAATACAGCAAGCTTATAACATTGTGATTTTTTATGATATAGTTAAGAATTTTTAAAAAAATACTAGACACGTGTTCCGGTTTTTGCATAAAAGTACTAAAACTAATGTGGTGTAGATATCATCAGGGTCATCTGCTAGGAAACACCAGCTTCATCTAGTTCAATCAGAAAAAAAAAATTGGTGTAAGTGTTTTTTAAACTTATTAAATTTGCAAAATAAATATCATTTATCATCTCTATTTTCCCTTAATTAAGATACGTATGTAAATATTGAATCGCGCATCGATGCTCTACGACGCGCGTTGACTCTCGTCATGTTTTTTGCCTAGCATAGCATATCCATCTTTATTTTTCCTTTGTTAAGATACGTGTTATGTCAAAACTTAAAAAAGTCTGGCTTGACCATGATCAGGATTATGAGATAGTATACTTTTATCCCCGAATTATATTCACTTAAAATATGTTTTGCCTAACAAACAGGCGATGCCGTTGTCATAAGCAAGTTTTTTTCTATAAACCCTGACATATTGTAATGATCGCCGAATTTTATGTAGGTCCAATTTTATAGTTATTTTATAATAAATATTGCTGACTCGATGTCTGGTTAACATCATAAAAAAATAACAAACACTTGATTTATAAGCTTTAAAAATGCTGATGTAGGAAAAAATATTCAATACTTAGTTTGCAAAAAAGAAGTGGATCTGCGCAATGAGGCGGCAAATCGCTCTTGAAGTGAGGATCTTCTGCCTTAAGACTACGTAATAATACTCTTGTATGGAGTCGAGAGCGTAACTTAGTTTGCAAGAACCAAGCATAAAGGTATTCGATCTTAGGATTAATTTTAATGAAGCGGTTCAAATTTAAGTGAACTTATTTATTAATATTTAATAATCCACGCTTATGAAGATTCGTCTTGAGCTGAATTTTGTTTAGTCAATTAAAACTATGTTGAGAAATATTATCGTTAATTTGAAAATTTGTAATTACATAAATATTTGTTCATCAAAATATAATGTATGCATAATTTGATAGTCCGTCAAGATTTAAAACCAGTGCCCTTAAAACTTGACCTAGCTAAGATCACCCGCCTATTTCAACTAATTTGTATCCTTACCGGGGTCGGACGGCGAGCTATCCATTGTTCATCGCACGCAAACCCACGCCTACGTTGGCCGGAAATCGCCCAATAACTCCCGATACCCTGTGCGTCTCATATGGCGGCTACTGGGGCGTAAGGATGTCCATTTCCTCACGGTTGCGGCCCTCTACTTCGCTAGCGTTACTACTTCGCAAAAAGAAGCGACTGCTTCCCATTTCCTCTCGCTCGGATCGGACCATGGCCTGAACCGAGCGCGAGTTGTCGATGTCGCTGCCGCCGATCGCCTCCACGTACTTCGACACCTGAACGTATTTCTTTTTTGTATTAATTTATAGTTCTTTTCAGTCGAATATTCCTGGTAAAGAGGTCGTGGTCGTGAATCGTCTGGAAGGTTAGTTGCGGTTTTTTAAAGACTTCTCAATCTCTCTTTATTCGTGCTTGTTGTCTATTAATGATTGGCAGCTTTACAATCGATGAAGGCATTTGTCATTGTAGGTTTAGTGTTATTTATTCTCAATTGAAGGGTTTACTATAATAAATCTGTAGGTACATATCTATACATACAATGTTAAACCAATAAAAAATTTACTAAAACAATATTATAAATATAATGTAGAAATCTATATAATTATATAAAATCAATGCCACTTTTCGATGTAATTTTATAATTCAAGAAGGGGTCACTTATCCAAACGAAATGTTTAGGCTTTGTTCGGACAATTTAGTCGATGGTTTATGTGAAGTTTGTTAGAGTAGATTAAGGTATAGTAAGGTAGAGTAGTGTAAAGTAGTGTAGAGTAGTGTAGAGTAGCGTAGAGTAGTGTAGAGCAGTGTAGAGCAGTGCAGAGTAGGGTAGAGTAAGGTAGAGTATAGTTGGGTAGAGTAGGGTATAGTAGGGTGGATATATGGTATAGATGGTAGTTGTATATATAATAGATCTGTAGAAGTTTTTAGTTGTGCGCGTATCACGAAAATGTACAAATTCAATGTAGATAAAATTTTATGCATTGAAATTGTAAGTAATTTGATATATATTTTAGGTTTTATTTCATCGCAATCGGTTGACTATATCGAAAGATATACTTACACTCATTGACTGTTACGGCCTGTTCACGACTTCAGTCTTGGCGGCGAGTGGCGCGGCGAGCGGGGCGCCACCAGTAAGCGGGCGCGCGACAGTATGAGCGGCGTTTCGTGGCGTGCTTCAAACATAATAATAACAATCCCGCTCGCCGCCCCATTATTATTTACGACCTTGCCGCTGTTAGCTCCGCTCACAGCGGCAAGGTCGTAAATAATAATAATATTTCACGACTATCACACAGCGCTGTCTAGTCCCAAGCTAAGCAGAGCTTGTGTTATGGGTACTAGACAACTGATAAACATACTTATATATTTCTAAATACATACATTTTATAGATAAATTACACCCAGACACAGAACAAATGATCGTGCTCATCACACAACCACACAAACATTTGTCCTGGGTGGGAATCGAACCCATGACCTCTGGCATAGCAGTCAGGGTCACTAGCCACTAGACCAACATGCCTGTCAATGCAATGTAAATGGGCCGTTAGGCGATACGTAATTCGCCGGGTCAGCAAGTAGTAAATATTTATGCCTTTTACATACCTACGTATATAGTAACTTTCCATTGCATTAGTCGCTAGTTAGTTAGGTATAATGCATTAGTCAGCAAAAAGCCGGATCGCGTTCAGCGAAGCGGTAAATCACAGTTCATAAAGTCAGCTCTCTAGGTAAACGATTGGCGAACTTGACTAAGTTTGGAACACCCAACTTAGGTATTAAGCACCTCATAACGTAGTCAATATTTTGTACTAAATATGTATTAAGCAGTTGAAGTGCGACTTACACTCACTTCATATGGTATAGGTAACTTAGATTTCCACTTCTGATTTTTTTCTGATGTGTGAAATCATCAAATGAAGTCTTTCGTTAATGTGCAGGTCAGACTATTAGCTGTTTAAAAAAAACTGTTCTTTTATTTGCACTTTGCGTTCCAGGGTCTCGGTAACTCTTCCAAATAGTCCCGTAGCTGGGGCCATGAGGAATTTCTAAGCAGGAAATCCGTAGTGATAGAACGCAAAAAAACAAATTAAGGGCACACGTCATTGACACAGCGACCGGCCCACGCTGAAAACCAGCGCTGTGAGCTCAACGCATTATGCGTGAGGCCGCAGCTTTATGCTGAGCGTTCGGCCGTTTTGCGCGGAGGAGACGCATATCTTCCCTATTTTGATGTTATGTTCTGTTACCTACTTTTAAGTTTGCGTCTTTAACGCGTAAATAAACTGTTTTTCTTTCTTTCTTTCTCGCTAAAATTGCTAAAATGAGTTATTGATCACAAATGATGTCAAACATGCGTCTACATCCTCTGCGACAATATCATTTATTGTAACTCCTAAAATAACCTGTCAATTTAACTTTCTGCACAATAACGTCATAAATGTAGGTATGGTTTTTAAAACATTGAAGATGTACCACTGTATGTTTTTTTTATTTAGGTAGTACTTATTTTTAGTTTAATCTGTACACACCATTATTAATTAATTAATTATCTACACTTATAACCATATTTACAGTAAATTAAAAACTAATAAACTACTTAGATAACATTTTTATTTCTGAAGCAACCTTAATTTTCAAATGTGGAGTATAAACAATATTTTAGTCATATTATTCGGAAAACTATTTTCTTTTAACGAAAAATCAGCCAAAATTGCTCAGCTGGGCGAGAGGGGTTTTTGTTACTTATGACGTTGTTGCACCTGGTGTGCAAGGTATGGTTTTAGACAGTAAAAGACTAACACGCCTTCTCTCCACCATATAGTGGAAGAAGTTATTGGATGATTGCCCCTCTCAAAAAAAGTTTTTTCTAGTGAATCTCAGATAACTTTGATCAGTGAATCTGCTTCAGCTTTTGGTGTTGCGTCATTTAACCTCAAAAATAATACGTGTGTCTGTGTTTAACAGAAAAACTATAACAAAACCACGGAACTCAGTTGTACCACATAATAGATAGGTACAGAAGACAATCTCATGTATATACCTACGCTCGGTGGACGCACACTAATGAGCGTTTGAGCCGGAACTGTTCGACGAGTGGGCCGAGGCGCTCCTAGATATCGTGTCCGTGAGCGGTGTCTATGAGTGCGTTGCTCGAGCGCGCTTTGTATGTAGATTGACTTCTGTACCTATTTTGTGGTTGTACTTCCATCGCAACAGTGCGTAACTCAGTTTTTTGTTAAATGTAAAAATTAAGTTACGTGCTACTATAGGTACAGTTTATTTACTCTCCTAAAAAGTTCCCGATTATGACTTACGTGGTGTTAGAACTTAATCAATAGCGTCGCTTAAGTTCTATATACTAACGTAATTTACTTAAACATCCACGTGTGAGAGGACTCTAAGGGATTACATTAACAGCATTGATTCCAACTTAGTTTGCTGACGTAAATGCTGGGGTGGTTTCTAGGTATAAACGGCATTAACAATAATTAGTAATTATCGAGAACTATTAACTGAGGTTATTTATTCATATGACAATTTCCATTGTATTTGATTTATGTTGTTTATTAATTTAAAACAGCCAAAAATAATACTGAACTAAAAAAAAAACTAAATAAACACTAAATCACGTAAATAAACACTTAAAAATAAGCAATAGAAAATTCACTAAAACAATATACTTCATAAATAAAATGTCAGCATATTGTAAATTGTGATTGTAAATTTTATTACATCAAACGGTTAAATAAATCAAGGTATATAGAAAGTATTCTATATAGAAAGTTATAATGTTTATTTTGTATAGAAAGAGTGTATGAGTATACACGTATGTATTGTAACGACTTTTTGCTTTTAATGTCATCCATATGCCCACGGAATGGAAACCAAAATCGATTGAACGAACAGTAAAAAGGGTTTGTTAAAATGTCTCATCTTATTAAGAATAGAGTATAGAACTGTTAGAAGAGCATGTTTTTTATTATTATTGATAGGCTTACGTTTGACCTCCATCTCACCTGATGGTAAGAGATGATGTGGTCGACGACGGAACACGCTTGCATAGAAGTAACCTATTAACTCTTGACTTAAAGACCCCTACGTTGTAGCTATCAAGAAACATGTAAGGTAACATTAGCATATTTCACTATCCGTTTAAAAAAATAACCGCCCCAGCAGTCTTAACAACCCTATATCCTCAATTTCCAGATTATGGTAATTACTGTAATGACAAAGTAACAGTTGTCATTAAATTGAAGGGAATTTTCGGAGTCAGCCAAGTCGAAAATCGTTTTTGATCGGCTTTATTTAGCTGATTTGTGGTTGTCGCCTAATGGGGTGGGCGTCTTTTCAAATAAAGCGCTGTGTCATCGCGGGGAGACTTGTGGAAGAGACGGTTATGAAGTCGGATTACGATTACGGTTGAAAATCGAAATGTTTTTTATTTATTTATAGAAGACATAGCCGAGTGTGATGGCTCTGACTCATTTGTCATCTTCATCTTTCTACCTGCGTTCTTTTTTATATTTTCTCCTGCGCGTCACGCTATTATCATTATCATCAATTTAGTTGAAAGACGTCCACTGTTGGACATAGATCTCTCTAAGTGTTGCCACAACATACAGTCCTATGTGTATCGCATCTATAGGATTCTCGCGACCCTCACTAGGTCATTGGTCTACCTTGTGGGTGATCTTCCAACGCTGCGTATTCCGGTACTTGCTCCAGAACTATCACGCCGTCACTAACTACTTTTTCTTTCATAATCTTTCCTCACATAATCTATTCATCTCATTCAACCCACAAAGTGCTTAGCGCGCCTAAAGAAGATTTTACTTGAAAATAACTAGTCCGCCATATTGGATTTATAATGACGTAATTTAGATAACTGCATTGTAATCCAACTGGACAAGTTTGGTAAATGGGAATACATTCATTATGCGTACCTACAGCTAAGGAGTGGAATTCCCTGCCCGATTTTGTGTTTCCTGATAGCTATAATCTTTAGGGGTCTTTAAGTCAATAGTGAATGGGTTGCTTCTAGGCAAGCGTACTCCATAGTCGGCCACATCATTACTTACCATCAAGTGAGATAGTGGTCAAACGAAGGCCAATTAAAAAAATCACTAACAACGGTAAGACGCAACTATCAATCTATTAATTTGTAAGATTTGCTTAAAACAAAATTATAGAAATAACCGGCCAAGTGAGAGTTGGACTTGTGCACATTGGGCTCAATGCCTACAACATTAGAGATTATTGCGTCATTATTAATAATTTTTTTTAATAGCCATTACTGTCCCACTGCTGGGCAAAGGCCTCCCCCAAGTCATTATTAATATCGAACAAAAAACGACAAAAAAAATCACGTTTGTTTTTTGGAGCCCCCCCACCTAAATATTTCTTCTATTCTGTTTATGACATTTGTTTTCATAGCGGAAATAGAAATACATTGCCCGTCAAAACTTCAACTGTCTACCTATCATAAAATACAGCCTGGTGACAAACAGACAGACAGTGAAGAGGATCCCGTTTTTGCACGGGGTATGGTATCCTAAAAACATCATAAGGTTCGCCTAACCTACAAACATTCTCCTTATAATGTAACGCATCTAATGCCAGTCCATTTAAACATGAAATTGCGAAGTCACCCTTTTGATTAGTAAATTGCCCCTTTCTCCCCAACGGTTTAATAGTAAGAAATTATTTCAAATTAATTCCTTGTAACCGACCAACGATTCATTAGTCTTGATTGACGTTATCGTCGCTGTCTCACTTTTGTAAATTGTATACTTCAGTGAATTGAGTTAAAGAATTTATCGCTATATTTTATTTGCTTCGAAATAATCGTGAATTTGTTTCAAGTTTTGTAGGTGAGTGATAAGTATGATTACTGGCACTGAGTGTTTCTTTCTGTATTTCTATTGTTTGTTTGCTCGAGAGAATAATTTGATTATAATTAATGACTGTACAAGATTGTTGGTTTTCTTTTTGGAAACTTTTTTTTTTTTATCTGTTATAAACTAGTACTTGACTGCGATCCCGCCTGATGGTAAGCAGTGATGCAATCGTCGATGGTGAGGCGCACTAGTTTATTAAGAGCCTATTCACGCTAGCCTTGAAAACACCCAAATTATAATCAGACGGGAAGACCGCAGCAGGCAAACTGTTCCATATTTGGTGTGTTTGTGTGTTTTCTCGTTTTATAATTTTTCGTTTGGACTTCAGAAATATTTGAAACACTCAGGGTGGTCCCTAGAAAGCTATTGGCAACTGAAGAAATGCGGGTTTATTTGTTTTTTGAGGGAATAAAGATTAATAAACGATTCACTAGTCTTGATTGACGTTATCGTCGCTGTCTCACATTTTTAAATTGTATGCTTCAGCGAATTGAGTTAGAGAATTCATCGCTATATTTTATTTGTATTTTCTACTTGGAAATAATCGTGAATTTGTTTCAACTTTTGTAGGTGAGTGATAAGTATGATTGCTGGAACTGAGTGTTTTGTATTTGTGTATAATTTGTGTATTAGAGTGAATAGTTTGATTATATATTGGCTGTACAAGATTGTTGGTTTTCTTTTTGGAAACTTTTATTTTACTTGGTGTGTTTGTTTCGTTGTTTTGTAAGTAATCAATTTATGCTTTAGGAATGTTCAAAAGTATCGGCTCGATCTTGGAATGCAAATGGCAACAGAAGGGGTACGAGTTTCTTTTGTTTTTGAGGTGAAAAATAATCTTATGACTTTTCCTGCTCTATGGTAGAGCGGGGTGGCGTATAAAATTGATGCGTGCGTGGATTATTACGTGCTGTCGATAACTTGGGTTCGATCCTTATAGGACGAACGGACGGAGAGTTATCCGTTACTCGTCGTCGGTAATCAGCCTACGGTGAAATAACACGTGTGGGTTTTATTTAGTGAGTAAATGCCTAACACTCCTTGTCGCTCCACCCAAACAAAGAAAAGTTATTTGATGATGTACCTCACCCTCAAAAGAAAGTGCAATTGATAATCAAAACAAAGAATTGCATACACTTATAATACTTTTCCATGTTATCGTCAAAAAACAGTAGATTGTCAACACTTACCAAAACCATTTAAATCCCTATGTAAACAGCAAATGCTTCAAGGAAAACGTTCAAAACAGTAAAGGTACTGAGTGTCATGCAAAGTTCGGTCCCAAAGGGCAATGTTCCATTTCTTATAAATGAAGTTAAAAGGGTCCCTTCGTCCCTAGAGGTAGAACTTGGTCGCAAACATCCGAGGGTCTAAAGGATCCCCGAAAGGTTATCTAAATTAAAAAAAAAAATTGGGAACACTTTGTATAAAGCTGTTCAAATTGTATGTTTGGCAAAGTTGCCAAAAGCCCAAATAATGCAACTACTTAAATTTATATAAAATAACTACTGCATATAGTATGTTGAATTTTATATGTATTTTGCATACATACATGGCAAAATATGGCTAAACCTGTTACCTATATTTTTCTGTCATCTTCTACTAATACATATTTGCAAAATTAAATTGTTACATATTTTTATCTTTAAAAAAATCAATTGCTGTTCGTTAGTCTCGCTAAAACTAAAAAAAGGCTCGACTAATATATTTAATATTTATTTTCTATTGTTTGCTTACCATCCCTTTTTTGTTGTTGTTTTGATATCATCTCTTCAACAAAAGGGATGTACCATCCGTTTTGTAAAAGAAAAAGAAAAACAACGCTGAAATACTTAAAACTGATTGAAAGGTGGGAAGTAATTTCACTGGGGCGTAGCTGTAGGCGGTAGCTAGTAATATAAAAACAAAACACAAAATATGTTTCTATAGATTCTATAGAGTCTGTTATAGATTTTGAAACCATCAAATCGAATCCAGTATCATTAGAGTCATTGATGCTTTTATACTATTATCATAATTAATTACAAAGCTATTTTACTCTAACAAAGAAAGAAAATCCATTTCTTTTTTAACCTAGCTGAATGCTCAGTATATGATAATATAGCTAGATATTTACCCCTCAAACCCCAAGCGAACGCCGGCTTCGCGCGTGATTTCGCGCCATTCGGGTGATTATTAAAAGTCAACATAGATTATTAAAATTTTGAGCGTTTTATTTATTGGTTATGTATCTAAGAATGTAAACAAGAAATTCTTCATAAAGTAGTCTGTAAATTTCGAAAATAAGCAACCTTTCCATTTTTGCCGTTTTTATATCTATTTTGAATGCTATTGGGGTCTCAGGGGTTAACAACTAAACTAATATTTATAACTTAATATGTGCAAAATGATCATTTTAGGATGAAAAAATGCGTATAGAAAGATTTGAATTGGAATTGCATAATCTAATTCCGCCTAGTCCGTTCCATCATCAGACCACACGACGTACAGCGTTGCGCCACCGGTACATGGTAGACATCCCACCCATACGCACAAAGCGTTTTAAGAACACATTTATTATGCGTACAACCAAGAAGAATTCCCTGCCGCAGTCTGTGTTTCCTGATAGCTACAACTTAGGGGTCTTTAAGTCAAGAGTGAATAAGTAACTTATAGGCAAGCGTGCTCCATCGTCAACGACATCATCGCTTACCATCAGGTGAGATGATCGTCAAACGCAAGCCTATCATTAATAAAAAAAAAAAATGAAAAGGCATAAAAAATTCAAACACATCGTTGTCTATAATAAAAGTAATGGTGGAATAAAAACACTACTTACACACAAACATTCACTCTCGAATGCAATTTCCCTTTGCATTCGAGAGCGAATACAACTGAACGACAAAGGAATGACACAGGTAAGTTTTCGTCAGTAATGCCTTGAGCACACGTACCGAGTAAACGGGCGAGACAGTGCTCTCGGCCGAGTACTCGGTACGTATAAACAAAGCGCTGATTGTTCAGCCGAGCGCTTATCTCTATAACTCGCTTGCATCACTGTCTCGGCCGAGCAACATTTTACTGTCTCGCCCTTTTACTCGGTACGTATGATCAAGACATAAAAGTCTGACACGCCTTTTCAGTCCATCCTTACACGTGACTTAAAAAAGAGAGCCGTGGTGGCCGTATGGTATCGGCCCCGACTTACGAGTTGTAAGTCGCGGGTTACTTTGTGTGATTTATTTCATCACCATTGCTCTCAAAACGGTGAAGGAAAACATCGTGAGGAAACTGGAATGTCCTAGAACCAAAAATTCGAAGATGTGTGACATTCACCAACTCGCACTGGGCCCGCGTGATGGATTACGGCCCATTCCTTCTCCTAGAGAGTAGGCCTGAGACCCAACAGAGGGAACATTTAAAGGCAGACTATGCTATTACGCAGCTCAAAAAAAAAAAATGTTTTTATTTTCTTTTACACAAACAAATTTAGAAAATCTATCTACCGCAGCGTCATTTTAGTTTAGTATTTGTAAAAAACCGTTAAATCAATCAGAAACACATTTACAGTAATTTTAAACGACATTTTCCCAGCCGTAGAAATTAAATTTCCTGAAATAATTATATCGTTGCGAGTTTAATTAGCCGACTGTTGAAGTAAGACGGTCATTACCTAGTCATAATTATACAAAATGTAGGTCATGATATTAACTAGAAACATTATTTAAATTGATAGTTCCTAGGAGTTTGTTAATTATTCTAATTGGCTGTAGGTGTTACATTCGGCACGATAGAAATTCGCAGGTAAAGGAATTATTATTTATTAAGTTACACCGGAATACTAATTTTGTTACAAATGCCAATTTGGTATTCGAAGCCCGATTTAGAGTAGGAATCTCCTTTGGACTTATGGAGCGTCGCAAAAGGGATTAGAAAGCTGGGGTCGATGCCCGAATTAACGCATTAGGAATGAGCTTATCACGTCAAGTCCACACACGAAACATTTATAAAGCCTTTAAAATAATATTATATTATTAAATTCTAAGCCTTGAATTTACTGTGTCACATCATATCTAACTTTTTAATAAAATAATATATTTATTATAATATGACATTATTATTATAAATGTGAAAGTTTGTGTGTATGTTTGTGCGTTTGTTATACCTTCACACGGTAACTGCTGAAAGGATTTGGATGAAATTTAGTATACAGGTAAACCATTTCCTGGAGAGAGTATGTTACCCTGGGATACATTTTTATTTTCACGTGGGTGAATTACATTTTACGAGCGTGTGCCTGCGGCTTTGCCTGCATGAAACCTCTTTTATTTATTATTTCATACAACAAAAAGATACAAAGGCGGCCTTAATGCCTAAGGGATTCTCTACCAGTTAACCAAGGGTGGTGAAGAAAAAACAAGAAAATATTATTAAGAAAACAAGGGTACAAATGATTACATATATAAAACTAACATACATAGATATATATTTAATATAATATATATGTCGGTGAAGTCAATAGTATGGAAGCTTGAGAACGAATAAACGAGCTTA
Organism: Mythimna albipuncta; assembly: GCA_929112965.1. Taxonomy (NCBI): domain Eukaryota; kingdom Metazoa; phylum Arthropoda; class Insecta; order Lepidoptera; family Noctuidae; genus Mythimna; species Mythimna albipuncta. The sequence continues at coordinate 14,703,717 of OV815979.1, read as the reverse complement.
GTGACAAGTGACAAATGTCACTTTGACAGAATCCGGTCTGACGTTTGCACGAACCGAGCAGGTAAAGGTGCCGACTGCAGAGGCCGGGGCTCATTCCTCTGTCGGCAAACGTGCGACGTGCAATGTATAGTCACGTGCAACGTCTAGTCTCGGGGACTGTCTTACGGTTGTTTGTAAAGTGAAAACCTAAAGGTTGCATCATTCAAAAACAGTTGTGTGATTTGGAATAGTCTGTTTATTGCTCAAAACAGAGTCTTCGGAAAGAGCTTCAATGATAATCGGCATCTTCCGCCGAAATCTACTTTAATTTACATCTCTTTTGTTTTGAACCCCTCGGTTTAATTTAAAAATTTATTCTTATTCCTCGTTTTCGTTTTAAAAATAATAACTAACTTTGAAAAATTAAGCTTTCTTTCAAAAGTTTAAGGGAGGGTTTTGATGATTCAGTCAGTTAGACCTCCTTATCATATATACGTGTAGAAATAGGAACTTATGATATTCTATAGCCTTTATAAAACTGTACTTTATGACAAAAGAACTTGGAATGTAATACGAGTGTAATGTAACATCGTTTTCTCTCCAAAATGACTCTCATAACATGTGCTGAATAGCAAATAGGTAACTAGACACACTTTCCCATTTTCCTTAACTGTCTGGAAAATTTTATTTAACAAAGAAAATAAGGACGTCAAACGCGCCATTTTTTTTGCCCTTAATCGAAACCCATTTGGTTCCATCTTGACACGTTTTTCCAGTCCACTAGCGTTTGTCATCTTGAGACCTACTACACGTTCATACACTTGTAGCTTTCAGTCTACGATATAAATTGGGACATAAGTGTGAGTATCCGCTGTTGTAATTTTGTATCGTGTTATATTGTTACGTCTGGGGTGAAGAAACAGAGGGTTAGAGTTGTAAAAAATCACTATAACAATAAATGAAAACCAAATCATCGTACGACTAATTCATTACTAAGTAGTGTCCGACCGAAACGAATTTCGGCAACAGTCTCAATTTCGGCCGAAACTAACTTAACCGAACTTGCTTATAAGGATCATGTTTTGAGGGAAAAATAAAGAAAACGTTATTATAATCAGTCAGTTCTTTTTTATGCATTTTAAATTTAGGTGTTTATATTGGTTGACGATCATGTATTTTGCTGCACTCGATTTTAGTTTGGAAGTACGTAAAATTAACTGCAAACACAAGCCAGTCACGAAATGATTACGCACGTGGACACGGCAAAATGTCTTCGTTGCTTACTTGCTTGGAAGGGGTTTAGTGCGCTGAATACCTATGACAGATCACAGCGCGAGAACTCCCGAGTTCAGTTTCGGTTTCAGCCATAGTTTTGTCAGGTTTGACCGAAACTAATTTTTTTGCTGAAACTCGACCGAAACCGAATGTTCGGTCGGAGATTATTACTAAGTCATCTAAATGACTGCCACAAATTGCTTAGCCTATTCCCAACTATTTTGGAGTCGATTTCCAACCTAACTATGCCCAATGATGTAACTGAGTACCAGCATTTAAAAGGAGTGATTGCCTATCAGACCGCTACAACTCAGTAACTGAAAAACACAATACCTTTAGTTAAGACTAGTATCAGATTTTCTTTTTTCTAAACAACTGTAACGACTATCAAAGATCTTTGAATGATAACCGAGATCTTCTGAGGCACGAAGCTGTCTCAATTTGTACTGCATGAATACCCATCAACGAACGAACCGATCTCAAACCGGCCGTTTCACAAAATAGATAACCTGTAACCCTTTTTTTCTTCGTGAAAAAAATAAAATTCTTGTTTCTATTTATTTAAGGAGTCAGAAAAGGCGTTGATCGTGACCTTGTAGCCTACTTTCCCCTTGTTAACGTAGACTATTTTTTTAGGATTGTTCTAACCTGTTTTTTATTTATTTAGCCTAACTAGTAAAACAGTGGAATACTGAGGAGCCATTCACGTAAAATAAACAGAAAATAATGCTTCATGAAAATTAATGAACTCATGCCTAAGTGATTTATTTCATAATGTATTTCTATTTACTTCCGAGAACTTTATGAATATTATGATAAATTCTGTCTTTTATTAAAAATGTTTTTGCAAAGTTTCGTCGTCAGCCAAAGTATTTGCATACTGATACTGTGTAATACCTGTTTAATTTTGTTTCTTATTTAATAATAAAACGGTCATTTTACAGCTAAGATGTCAGCAAAGTAGTTAGTAAATATATCTTTTTTTTGTATATATTTTCTAGTTGACACTTCGCGTGATACAAAGGCTGACTTTTACCTCGCACAGAGGATAAGCATTGCCATACAGCGTGGCAATGCCGCCAGTCTGGGCACATTACCAGTCAATGTGGAAGAGTTTTTGGCGCCATATTTTAGTTAGTTTTAATTAGCGTAGGGTTTCTATAATTATTATTTTAATTTTACTGTAATTATAGTCAGTTAAGTATTCTTTTTAAATTATTCGTGTAAATACTTATATTCATAGCAAATAAATATTTCATTTCATTTTTTCCTACTTTATACACGATGTCTACAGAAAGTTCGAAAGTGGTGCCAATTACTGAAAAGTTGAAAGGGCATCGTTTGCCTTGATATTATAATGTGAAGAGGAGGGATGAAATACACGTTACTATCAGAGTCTAAATGTTTATGGATAGAGAGGGAGAGGGAGGCCAACGAAAAGATGGATGAATTGTGTTAGATGGGACATAAAAACGGAGTTAGCGATAGCATAACAGTGTAACAGGACAGCATTAAAGAAAAAATGTGTTGTCCGATATAAAACAGGGCATGGGCAGAAAGATAATGGCACACGGTGCCTATATCTCTTGTTTCCAATTTTTCTTTCAGAGGTATGGTAGAATTGATTACATTAGAAAAAAACTAGTTTTTATTTAACTTGCAATGATTTTACATAAACATTTATTTAAGCCTTGCAAATTAATTTTAAAACAGTTACCCCTAACCAAACATAGATATTTTCAGTTTGGATGAGTACGCATTTTTTTTGACTCCTAAAGATGGTGAACTAGGTATTTTCATCGAGGACTTAAGCACTTACAGTCAAAAAGTGACATTTGATGAAATGGAACTGGTGAAGAAGACCAGAAATGGTCAACGAAACTTCATACAGATTTTATGTTACTATTTTACCAAACTTTAACTCTGAATAAATATTATTATTATTATTATTATTATATTATTATACTCAAACAGATATCAAAATGAACATAGTTAAGCGACTTGTGTTGAGCTGTGTTGAAAATGGTATTATCAAAGTGATCGGATGATGATGATGGAGCCAGAAGATAAGCAGCGGAACTCCGTAATTAATTCATTAAACCCCAAGCGAACGCCGGCGTTCGCGCACCTATTGTCTTTCAATTGTGTCTGTAATTATAACGATTGAAAGGTTAATCAATGTATCCTAGCCGTGTTTGGGCTTTTTAGAATAGTCATGTGCTGCAGTTTGGCTATAAGGTACAATCGAACTGATTAGATGATGGAGCCGGAAGCTGGAAGGTGGACACGAGAAATTTATAATAAAACAAATTGGGTTAGTTGGAATTCTCATGAAGAAGTCTCTGGCTACAAGTATATCGCAACTAAAAAGTGTAATTTTTTTATTAAAAAGTTTTTTTTAGAAAAACACGATAAAAATATGTCGCAATAAATCCAATATTGTAAAAACTTATTTTAAAAAAAATAACATTAACTTGTTCCATTCACTTTTTTGTTCTTATTTCTTAGTTAAAAAATAAAGAAAACAGAATGAATTCTGTTATGAACATTTCTATCTACCCTGACAGGAAAAAGCTTAAGTACATATATTTATGAATATTTTTACAATCAATCCTTATTTATTAACTTGAAATTTCTTAAATGGTTGAAAGAGCAATTTTCGTCCCATGGAAGAAATAGGGTTGACATTGACCGAATTACATTTAGACCTTTTACTGTGGAAAAAATGTAAAGTAAAATCATTGCCATGGCTATACTGCCAGTCTTCTGGGCACTTTTTTATTGACAGCAATACGGACAAATTTTCATGATGCCTACTAAAGAATTCCTCCCTTTCCTTTCATTTGTTTGATCAGAATTTTACACATACTTCATTCGAGTTTTCAGAGATAAATTGAGCACTTTTATTCATGCGGGCAGTTGAGTATTGCAAACATTTTGAGTGTACTATGACTGTGTTTTTCAATGGCTGTGGTTTGATTGAGCGTTTTATTTATATACATATTTTATATTGGAAAAAGGGGGGAAAAAGCAACGGATAGCAGAATGCAAACATAAGAGTGCGGAGCGTAGGTTCGTTCCATGTAAAGGGCCCACCACCAAAGACAACCTCTACCTTGGCCAGCACAGGCCAGTTTTCACACCGTGCGTGTGGCTGGCGGTTTCCAGTCTAACAGAAGTTAATACCAGCACCTTTCATGGAGTGACTGCTTAGTTAGCCTGCTGAATTTTTTTAGGTGGGAAAATCATTCAATGACGTCCCACGCTCTTGGACTGAGCGGAAGAAGCAGATCCTTGGCTCCAGTAAGCTTCGACCCTTTTTATTTTGACCCTGCTTAGGGGCCCACCTACGGTTTGCTGGCAACTCCTTGAGGCGCGCGTAGGACAATGCATGCCGTCGACGTCTTGGTTTCTAAAGGTCAAGCCATTTCGGAGGAGTAGGGAAAAGTTGCGAAAAGTTGCGAAATTGCTAAATATTTTTTTTCGACAAAAGTATTAATTGAACGAAAAAATCAAATGTTGATATTATTGTTCGTGAATCTATAATAAACATATATTTTTTTCAAACCAATTGACCTAGCCGTTACGGAGGAGTAGGCCTCAGAAAATCACTGTTTTATGGCACTTTTCTGGCGCTTGGCCCTTAAGGGATATTTTCTGATGTCAAGACGACTAAATAAAACAGAAGTATTTTAAAGTAACTCAAAATTTATGGACTCTTGATTTGAATTTTTTTTTTTTTTTTTGTTTAATTCAACATAAATTGTTTCCCAAACAAAATTGAAAGTCGCAATCTAAATCCTCGAAATCTAAAAAACACAATTCCATTAAACAATGAATTACTTTTTAATCGTTCTGTGCAAAGTAAAAAGGTTTTTGTACAAGGTTACACCACAAAAACTGGAAGAAAAACCTTTTTAAATGCTACGAACACATTAGTATAATAAGGGTTAGGTCACGCACCGAGGGTGACACCGGAATTGTAATGAAACCCTTCAATTATAAGATTAAATGAGACGCATAAATGTGTGTGCGATACAACTTTTAATAGATATTGTGGGTGTTATTATCACAGAGATTGTTCCTGTTGCGATCTTAAACTGTAGACATTTATGACACAAGTTTAGAAATGTCATTGCGAGCGAGGAAAAATTAACCCGAACCGAAGGCGAGGGTATTGTGGAGCCCAGTTGCAATGCTGCAGTGACAAATTTCTATGTATAAACAAACGACGTTGAGGTTTTCTCAGTGCCCAGCCGGGTACGATAAATACAGTAAATTGAGGGGGGCGAGCACGCTTACTAACAGTAACATGCGTGTCTAAAAGTTGCAGGGATATGAGTGAGTTTTCGAGTAAGTGTATTGAAAAACTTTTTTTGGGTTTATGTTGCACACTAACCTCGGTACAAAACACGTTCTTGCATTTTTGAAAACGTCTGTAAGTCCAGATAGCCATACCTAAAATAAAAGTTGAGGTATGTCCTTAGAATGGCTTAAAATAGCTTTAAAGGTTAAGATACTGTCTTCATTGTACGTAACAATGCTTGCTTCTGATAGTGGCTTCGTCCAAATATACCTCTGCAAATAAAGCATATCCTATTCCAGGACATGGTATACTCGTGTACCAAGTGTGTTGTACTACTTTTAGCTAAGATTTACGGCTCACCAACAGTGTGACACACACATATTCGCACTACACAACTACTCCAGTCAACCGTCGGACGGCTACTGCCCCGTGTCATAAACATTACGTCACATTGTAGTGAGACTACCCTCATAGCCAATACACTACACCAAGATTCATTCAAATCCGTTTTAACCTTTCACCTTTACATTATTAATGTGATATTTATTAGCCGACCTTTATCGTCTTTATTCATACTTTATCCCGTCTTTGAATCTCAGGTCGTCTCTAAAAATAATCCAACTAACTAAAAAAATAATGAAGCTGATTAGCAAAGTCAAATAAAAAAGGAAAGAAGAAAGAAAACAAAAAACTTGAATAAGGATAGCTAACTGTAGAAGTTACTAATATACTCGTAATTGATTCAATCCCAAATAAACACACTAACTCCTGCCAGCGACTTTTATTTTATTTTTACTGTTAGGCTCGTGGTTGATCACCATCTCACCTAATGGTAAGCGAGGATTCGGTCGACGATGGAGCACGCTTGTCTAGAAGTAACCTATTCCCTCTTGACTTAAAGACAACATCGCTTACCATCAGATGAGATAGTGGTCAAACGCGAGCCTATCAATAATAAAAAAAGACGCTTAAATTTTACCTATCCGGATACACAGACTTCGACAGAGAATTCCGCTCTATGGTTGTACGTACAATAAATGTGTTCCTAAAACGCTTTGTGCGTATGGGTGGGATACCCATACGCACAAAACGTTTTGGGAACTACCACAGTTTCCAGTGCACTCTCCCGAAAAAGTAATCGATATAAAACCGACATCCTAGCAACTCGGAGGCGATGCTCAAGGCTTTAGAGCTTCGACTCTACAAGTGCATCATTGCCGATGATTCACTTGGCTTGCCTCTCAATCGACTCCAGCGCATCAAGCTGCTACTTGGCAGACCCATCCCAAAGATGAAAACAGTAACCCATACACGATCAAATTTGGGCTTGACAAAGATTGAGCGACTTCGCTCGCTTGAGGCAGATTCTATGAGACTATCATTCAATGTCTCAAAATTAAAATCGAAATCGTTCGAATTCGAATTCATTCGATGTCTCATTCATCTGGCCAAGATTTTTCTTTACAATTTGATATTTTTATTTGTATATTAGTTTTTACCGATCACTAAGTGTATCAAAAGCTCTCATTTGCGCCCAGTAGCTTACGACACATACAGAAAACTAGGCCAAACGAATCAGACATTCTCTCGATTTCAAAGAATCACACTTGTAAGCAAGTTTCTTTATCTTTGAAGCCCTGTTTCATGTGTTAGGATTTGAATTTTGGAAAACCGTTTCTTAGCGCGTGCCATCGTCGTAATAACTATTTGCATGCCAAGCTCCAGTGCGCTACGTTTAGTAGTTTGAGCTGTGTTGTTGAATCAGTATGTCTTACAATAACACAACAACATAGAACATGGATGATTTCGAATTGGTTCTTTAGAAATCAAATATTCATCCCGTAGCTTGTATCTGACACAAGACACACGTTTGCGCCCTGCCTTAGGGTTTTATTTTCTAACAAGTTTATATGAGTGTGCATTAATCCAGTTACATCTAATACACAAAAATCTCGTGTAAAAAAAGTATTTATTATGGAACTCCTCTCCGAAACAGCTTGATTGATTTTCACGAATATTTTTGTATTTATTTGGTAGTTATAAGTAAAAGTTATTTAATATTTTTCACCCTCACCTCCTCCATTTTTTGATAGCGATATTTCTTTAATAATTTTAATTTACTAGCTTCTGACATTGGTTTTGCTTGTGAAAAACCACTTTTTGTAGAATATATACTTATAGCCTATGTCGGTGTATATTTAGTGAGAAAGATTCTTAAAATCGGTTCAGTAGTTTTTACAAACAAAAATACAAACAGAAATGTTTCCTCTATTGTAAAAGTTTAGATAGATTGCCAGGCCAACTAGTGCTTTATATAGATAATAATGTCATTCAAGTTAAGTGTTGAATAAATAAACTAGCAAGTTAATCTTCTTCGTGTTAGCTTCTTGAAAGTTTTGTAAGGCTTTTCTCTACCTTTTAATTCGGGAGCTGTCAACCTGATTCTTGCTCTGAAAACGGATGAAGTTTTGATGAAATGGATTGAGATCGACCCCTCGGAGGTTGGCAATCGACGTCAATAGGGCTGGTGCTTATAAAATAAATTGAAATAGTTTTTCGTAAAGTAAAATGTGTTGATAGAATTTCAATGCAGTTTTATTATGGTGATGAAGTATTTTTTGTAAGTTTAATGAACATAAATATAAACTGTAGCTTTTAAGGTCAGTATTTTTAACTTAATTTTTACTAAGGTTGCAAAACACTGAACTAACTATAATTATATTTCTTTATTAGTCCATATTGTGTTTCACAGCTAAAGGCTTTCCTCTTCTTCTTCCAAACTTCTTTGTCTCTTTTTATTCTAACTTCCCAAACTAACCATATCTTTTTTCTTGGAAAAAAATAAACATCGATTAATTCTAATTTTGTGGCCAGATCTTAGTATTAATCATCGATCATTGATATTGGTCGATGTGGCCGACCATTACATGAAATGTTTGCAATTTATGATTAGCCGGCTAAACCTGGCCAAAACCTTCAACGTCCGGCCATATCATAATGTAAAATGTTTATGAACCTAAAAAATTTAAAGTGTGTACTTAAATAATTTATTGTTCGTGTAAAAATCAACGTAACATAAAATTCTGAACTAAAATAAAAAAAAATTGCAATTCAGGTCGTATTAACTGTATTTCTGGCTGCATTGTTTTAGTTAAATCAAATAACGCAGCTTTGTCTCCTAATTTTATTATATTTGCGGCATTTTTATCTTCTATTTCAACATTATTATTCGCTTTTGATAAAGAATGATTGCCTGCTGACATGTTCTGCAGCATCTCTTTTACGATATGTCATGTTTGACGATATCATAAAATAAGATGTTCATATCGCTAAACTTAAAAGGTTTACTAATTTCGCTAGCTCATATCGGGATGTGGTGGCTAGCGGGTACTGTACTTTGTTGTGAAATAATACCATTTCATGAAATAATTGAACACATCATGAAATGTTCAATCATAAGTTCAAGCCAAGACATCAACACATTAATCAGGCGTTTTTCCGTTGTCATATCGACTTAGTCTTAGGCTAGGATTTCAAACTGACTGGCAATATGGGTCTTATATTTATTTACCTTTAATCCTACACAGGTAAACCCTAGCTAAAGCCGGGATTAATAACGCCTGCCAGGAGGCGTTCGTGAATAGGCTATAGAATTCAGATTTTAATATTTCAAAATAAAAATGAAATTTCGCGAATTGGAAGTTATTCATCATTGTCGAAAATTTGCTATTAATAGTAAAATCTTAATTAAAAGCTGTAAAATGTGCTGTAATAAAAAAATGTAAGAAAAGGTGAAATGAAATCTTTAAGTCGAGAGTGAATAGGTTTCATCTAGGCAAGCGTGCTTCGTCGTCGACCACATCATCGCTTACCATCAGGTGAAATGGTGGTCAAACGTAAGCCTATAATTAATAAAAAAAAGAGATATCCATAGCAAAGGCGAAAATAGGGATTAGGAGGTAGAAATTTCGCATAAGGTTTCCTAAGCTAAGAGGATTTTTCAAAATTCACCCAATAAGGAGATTTATCGGGGGTCCAATGTTTGGCTTTTGCGCGGGCAAAGCCGCTGGCAGCAGCTAGTTATTATAGTTATATAGAGAAAGTTTAAAAGTGGGAATGAAGGAAATCGTTTTTCATGAGAAATAGTGAAATAGAATGCATGTTACATAGAGAAAAATAAATATAAACGGTGATGGACGGAGATAGAGAAGGAGGTCAAATACCTGGAGGAACAATAGAAGAATAAACTGAATACCTGGAGGTCCGAAAATATTTGGAAACGTGTGAGAGGAGTGATGATCACAAAAGAAATAAGAAAAAAGGAGTCTATCTTACTGTAACGGTACTCAAATCAAAATAGAAGTGCAAACCGTAGTCGGGGCAAGAAGATCATAATGAGTGTTATTCATATCAAAATATTACACAATTTACTTTAGAAGCGTTCTGATAGTGTGAATTCGATGACAGAGTCTACTATAGTGGTTACTCCTTGAACAGGGACAGATCCTGATTGGATTAATAGATCTCCAGATTACAGCGGTGGGTCTACGCTAGAGGAGCCGAGCACGGACAGAGCACCAAATATGTTTAGTACAGACTGACTCTAGAGGAGACGAGCACGAGCGAAACTTTTATTTTTTTAGGTGGAAAATCATCTAATGACATCTCCAGCCCATGGGCGCAGCGGGAGAACGTGTCAGACTTGAAATCACCCCAGTAGCCGTCGACCTTGCTGGGTTCCTACGGTTTGCTGACATCTCCTTGAGGCACGCGTGGAACACTACGTGGTTACCGGACGGTCGCAGGTGAGCTACCCATTGCTCGCCGTTCGCAAGCCCGCGCCTGTGGTGGCCGGAAACCGATTGAAGGACGAACCGGCGTGTAGGCAGTGTCCTCATGTATGCAGCCACCTCCTTTGCTAAGTTTACTGCTTCGCAGAAGGAGGCGGCCACCTGCCACTCTTCTTCACTTTGGATCATGGCCTGTACCAAGACCCGACGAGAGATTGTTGCCGCCGATCGCCCCCACGACGACACGGCGGTGCTCTGCACAAGCTGAACACACCGTGCTCCGTATTCTCTGGGCTGTCCACATAATGGTTACACCCGGGTGTTTCTTCCACACGAATCCAGTGCTGGAACCTCCCGAACTATACGAATTTGAGCTCGACTTATGCTCCGCTCGTGCTCGAATCTTGAAGATCATAGAAATGCACAGACACTCCTTGATGAAGAAGCTGATGCTAAGCAAAGCTGAGACGATTACAAATACAATATTACTTTCTAAATTGAAATAACAAAAACTCTTCGAGCTTAAACAAACAACAATGAAACCATAAACCATACATAAGTTGCTTTTTAAAACGGAGTCAAAAACTTTCTAGAACACATCACAACTGCATCCGCGTTTAAATGAAAAGCGAATGGTTTCCAAGAGCTTTTAAAACTTCATATATTTATTTGCCAGCACAAGTTGCTAGTGCAGTTTTTAAACTATACCATATTAATTTATATTTTGGCTACTCACCAAAATTAATGTGATAACTATTCCGGACAATTCTATTTCGAAACATTTTAGTTTTGAAAGCTTGTCGTCGGATTTATCTGGTTTTGCTTTTAAAATAATGATTTGTAGTTTTATTTCTTTGGTTATATGAGGAAAACTGAGCATTTGACGTTCTTTCAGTGCCAAAAACTCATATTTTTATCATATCAGTGTTATAGAGGTGTGTTGTTCCAACACTGTAATGACATGACCTAGTCGTTCAGTGAGTCGTATTAATTTATTATACTGCAGATTTTTTTGGTTTTTTAGTTTTAGCAATATTACCGATAATTAGTTATCTATTTTTTTTTAACGTGAGAAATCATCAAACATCTCTTTCCGCCGTGGTTGGAGGAGAAATATTAGACTTTTATTGACTAAAATCGATCTGCGTTCTTCCAGTTGCCTTTAGGTGTGGACGATTACCGGATGGCGAGCTACTCATTGTTCTTCGTCCGTAAACCTGCGCCTACCGTGGCTGGTAGTTAGGGTCGGGGTCGCGGCTGCCAGAACGTAAGCGTTTCCGTTCCTTCACGCGTGCGGCCGTCTCTTTCGCTAGCATTACTGCTTTGCAGAAGAAGGGGACCGCCAGCTATTCCTCCACGTTCCGGACCACGACCGGAATCAAGGCCCGGCTCGGGAGGCCATCACCGCCGATCCCCTCTACGAAGACACGGCGGAAATCAGCCCAAGCGGGTACACCTCCACTGTATACTCTGCCGTGTCCTCCAAGCGGTCCACACAATGATCATACCCAGGCGTTTCTTTCGTACGAATCCAGTGCAAGAACCTCCCGAACTTATCATGTCTGGTGAGGACCCACGTCAATGGAAGGTGAGGACGCCGGGACGCCTCTCCAGAAACTCTTCAAAGACCATAAACGTGTATAATTTAGCCGAGAATTTCAAAGCTCTCTAACACCCGTGTGAAGCTAAGGCGAGTCGCAAATTAATTACGAGTATAAATACGAGTTAAATCGCTTTTACATTATTTATATATTTTCTATAAGTTCCTTCAATAAGCTTGTTTAAACAACAAGCAATTCAACTCTTAGACTAAGTTTTCATTGATCTTATTTTAGAACTCATTAATTTAGGGAATGAATGAGCCCTAAATATCGTTTTGTTTACGGCTTTAACGAAAATTTTCCTATTTCAAGAACTGATTCAAAACTTAAGTAGGTAATTTATAGGAAAAAATAATCTGCCTAGATATTTTCTTATCGTAGTGAGATAAGCTTCCTGTCCAACTAAGTATGGCTGAATTTCAGCATTTTACATAAAGCGAATCTGACCTTCACAAACCATTAATTTGGTATCTGATGACAAAATGTACGTAGGAGAAGCACATTATTGACATAGTTCGAAAAATTGCCAAACTTAACCCGGTAACAGTCCGGACCGAGCCCAAGTCGTCGTCGGCGCGCACTCTTCCCGCGTGCTTCAAGGAGTTGTAAGCAACAGCAGGGGCCAACGGGGTCAAAGCCTACTCGGGCCAGGGTTAGCTCCGAAAGGTAGCTCATCTCCGGTGAGAAAGGCAAGAAGGAACGGGGTAGGTTTTTAGTCAGTAAGAGTCTGACACTATCTCACGCTCCACCCAACGGCGGGTGATGTCATTTGGATAATTTTTACCCACCAAAAAAAAAACTCTTCGAGCGAAAATTTTGGTCTTTATAATATTCGTATTTCCTTGAAAAATCTATAAAAAGTTATTTTTGGTGATTTTACGTTAAAACGCGCAATTACGTAATAATAATACTCTCATATGCGCGAGATTGTGGCAGTGGACAGGGAACATTGTTCTCAGAACAGGTGGTCGAGGTGGCCGAAAAGTTCTGGAGTGGCGACTGCCTACTGGAAGGCACAACATTGGTAGGCTCTCACAACATGGATTGAAGTCCTGTAGCCCGTTTCACGTAATGAAAACCGTAACGATATCATAGCGTTGTAGTTGTTTAGACAATTTCCGTATTCATATCCATCAATCGAGTTTGAACGACACCGATTTTAAAGTCGTTTGAAATTCGTCGATTTAAAAAAAAAACTGTATTACATTATCCTTGTAAAATACTTATTAATGTAACTGGAAATAAGTCGATAGATCGTGAATACCGCTTTTGGATAGGACTTCGATCGAACGACTATAAAACTTCAACGATATTTGGCTCATTTGATTTTACGTGGATCAGGCTACTGGTAAGGGTTGTGAGAATCCGATATTGTCCGGGTGGCGCCAGAACTGAGGGAAGCCTAGATCCAGAAATGGACGTTTTTCGGCTAAAATGATGCTGATGATACTCTATAAAATTGGAGTGGCGTTTCTATTTCTTCTGATTAGGTACCTGTTACAAAACTATCAAATCTAAATAAAATTAGCCAGGAGTCCAGGGCCAACGACTTGAGTTGGTTGACTTGCTTCAAAATATGGAGAAATATCAGTATGTAATTTTTAGTAAAGTGTTCATGGACCGACCTCAGTAACTGTCGTCTAGGAAGGATGCACACAACAGGGTAGCCCGATAAATTCTTTATTTTAAAAACCCCTTTCAGTTCGTCTAACCTTATTAAATGGCTATTTCATGGAAAAGTCATTTAACAGGTCTAGCTGGTGTAGTTGTGTGTAGTGTGATAGTTATTATAATTTCGTAAATAAATAAGTGTTACGATCACAAATCATATTTTTGTCAAAATATAGCTTGAAACGATCTGCAAAGTGCAAAACACTTAAGTAAATTAAAATTTGCGTTTTACTCTGACTCTTAACTTTGGCCACTAGCGAAAAAATCGCGGCGATATTATCGTCGTGCTACGTATTTCTATACACTCACTTAGAACGTGTCTACACACGGCGATATTATCGCGGCTATGCGACGAGTGAAACGTCGTCGTATCGCCGCGTGCCTACCCGACGATAGAATCACGAACTCGTCGTGAGTCTCTCGCTCGTGTTGAAGGCCCCTTAAACGCGAAAATCGATCCTTTTGGTTGTTATCTCCTAGCCGCGAGCTAAGTTCTGTTCCTTTTAGATAAATAACAAAGCTTTACTATGTCCATATTTCGCTCAAGTCTACCAAAATATTACTCACAAAGAACTACACGCAAGAACTTAGAATTAATTAAAATAACAGGGCGTGATCAGCTCCTGAGGGATTACAAAGGGAACTTCGTATATGCATAGCTATAGAATTGTGTTTGCCGCTTGGCCCTGTGCAGACGAGCGATATTTTAAATTGGCCAACAATTTGTGTCCAACACAGTTGATGGTATGGTTTGGTATTCAGCTTTTTTTTATTTTCATAAATTTTTTTCCCTCATATTTTAGTTGATTATTAAACCTATTCACAAGATATTATAATAGGTATTTTATTTACTTTGCTCGGAAGTACGTATAGGTCAAATCTTGAAAGATTTTAAAAGAACTATCCCTTAAAAAATATTATTAATTTATGATAAATAACGGCTAAATCTAATATGGTAACCATCCGAAGATGGAAAAATAATAGAGGAAAAAAGAAGATTAATTAAACAGACAAATAATTAATTTTAACAGACAAAAATTTACAGTTTTTTGAAATTGTAAAAGGCTGTTCAGGCTAAAATAACTTCATATTTAAGTCTTTCTAGTTAATATGCTAAACCCAAAAAAATAAAAATCGTAAGTAGTTTTAAAAAATAATATTTGCAATAAAAAAGGTAAATAAAATAAAAAGAACATTGATTAGGTCCAAAATTGTTCGAGCATTCAAACTATATAATACTAGATTTTGCCCGCAGCTTCGCCCGCGTACATAAAATACAGCTAATGTAATAATAATATAATATTAATAAATAATAATAATGATAACCTCTTTTAATATTACTGGGTTTTGCCCTCAGCTTTGTCCGCATACATAAAATTATAGCCTATGTCACTTAGGAATAAAGCAACTTTCTATCGGTGAAAACATTGTAGCAATCGGACCAGTACTTCCGGAGGTTACCTCCTACAAACAAAACAACAAACTTTACCTCTTTATTATATTAGTGTAGATGTAGATTGAACCTAAAAGAAATACTTACTCCTCAAATATTTAGAAAAATGTAGACAAATGCGGTCGCTCGTTTGGAAACCCTCAGGAATTAATTTAACATTGTTACCTTCATCGATGGCGTTATTGCTATGAATGTTCGGCTAAAGTCTATCGACGAGTAATTAAAAGTTTGATCTTTGTAACTTCAATTATGTGGTTCCATGAGAATGTGTTTCGGGAAAACAAATCTTTGTGTGATTTATAATATGGCCGGTTCTATAGACAAGGGAATAACATTTATATTCATTTACTTATGTACACACAAACACTTAAAAATGAAATGAACAAATACAGATAGAAGAGAACAAAGGTACTGCTTATTTTAAAAAAAAGCCTATCGTTTTTTTTTTTTTAAATTTAATTCATTTCAAAGTTAACTATTTAAATAAAATATCATTGAAAAGCTCAGTTAAGATATTTATTAATAGACACCAGAAAGCGAAGTTTTAAAGATAACTTGACTGTAAATATTTACAATAGTTAAATAATGATATAAAAATAAATTATTGCAACTGTTTACCTATATGCAGAAAGAAATTAAATATAAACTATAATACCATCCAGATTAGAGATAATTTAGATAAAATAATGTTGTCCTTACAGAGAAATAAATAATAATTAAGATGATAATTAAGTTTTAATTAACATTTTTAGACTATTAAAAAAGAGTATTACATAAATATGCAATCAAAATCATTACACCTTTCATTTATCTTATTAAGGCTATCAACATAAAATATAATTTATGACAATGGATGTTGTTTTCTATGCTGAACTAAAAAAAAGAGCGTATCTAATTCTTCTCAAAAAAAAAAACTTTTAGGCGACAACTACGGGTACAAAAGGTACCAGCCCACTTTTTCCTGATTTCCATATAAATATATATAGAATAGAATAGAATAGAATAGAATAGAATAGAATAGAATAGAATAGAATAGAATAGAATAGAATAGAATAGAATAGAATAGAATAGAATAGAATAGAATAGAATAGAATAGAATAGAATAGAATAGAATAGAATAAACTTTATTGTACACCAAAATAGTAACAATTTCACAGAAACTTAAACCTATGTGCACAGCGGCGGTCTTATCGCTGAAAGCGATGTCTTCCAGACAACCTTGGGATGGAACATAAAAACTTAAACTAAATAAGGGGGTAGTCTGCGGTGTGCTTCAAGCAAATCAAGGGACAAATTAATTAAGGGGGAAAAAAAATATACAAGTACATATATACATTTATGAATATATACAATATATAAATACATACAATATATATATATATATATAAATATCATGTGTTACAATTAAGTGGAAGCCAAGAAGAAAAGAATATAATAAAGATTAGCGATGGAAGAAATTAAATTAAAAAAAAAAAATTAATATATGTAGGTATGAACATTTATTAGATAAAATAACTTTTGAATATATATATTTAGATACATTGGATACGTAACGCTTTATCATAAGAACTATTGTACAAACCGCAAGACAACATAACTTTAGCTAGCAAAAATTTACCCTCGAAGTTAAAGTAATAAATCAGTTTTTCCTCTATTTTGTCAAGTTGTCCAAACACAAAATGTACTGTATAGCAGCTTTTTACAATTGCTGCAAATCCTTTGTATAAAACAATAAAAACAAACAAACTATTATCTAACAAATAATAAGCATAACCTTTTAATGTTCCCTCTGCTGGGATTCAAGCCTCCTCTCTAGGAGAGGGAATGGGCCGTAATTCACCACGCGGGCCCAGTGCGGGTTGATGAACGTCAC
Source organism: Mythimna albipuncta (assembly GCA_929112965.1). Lineage (NCBI taxonomy): Eukaryota > Metazoa > Arthropoda > Insecta > Lepidoptera > Noctuidae > Mythimna > Mythimna albipuncta. The sequence continues at coordinate 14,686,769 of OV815979.1, read as the reverse complement.
ATGTTTTCAAATTGGTTTTAGAACATGCCGGTTTCCTCACGATGTTTTCCTTTACCGTTCTCAGAGCAGTGGTGATGAAATAAATTACCATCAAATTACCTTCACAAAGTATTACGCCTTGTTAGGTTTGAACCCGCGACCTACAAACTCATAAGTTGGGGCTGTTACCACTCGGCGACTACTGTTAATATCTAATCTTTGGTAAAAATTGTATAATTATTAAAAAAGAAAAACTGGTGTTCCATTTCAAAATAACATTTTCACAGTTTTTCAGAATTTCTACAAGTATGATAATAAATACAATGATATTACAGAAAATACGAACCTAAAAAACAAATGAGTTATTTTGAAAAACGAATAATAGTTTTTCGAAATAACTCATATGTACAATTGTATATTTAAGGCCTACGCCTTAAATATACAATTGGTTTCAACTTAAAATACCAAGCGAATCTGAAGTTATCTCTGCACAAATGGTAGACCTAATATTATTTTGCAGCCTTAAGTGATTGGTATCAAATGAAATGGTTTTAAGTAAGCTGGCAACTAACACTCTTAGCAATTTAGTAGAGAAAAATGGCTGAGAGTACCTAATTTTCGTTGATTAAAAAAAACCTTTTGAAACTGAAATCTAAACACTGAAAATAACTGTTTTCACTAGTTCTAGAAACACTAATACCATTTTGATATTAACCTAGCAACGCAAAATCTCAATTTCCACCAACCATTCCAAGACATCAAATTCACATCTAAAATTCTGTTTCAGTTACAAACTATAACAGTAGGTACATTTGAATTGAACCAGTCTTAACTGCCGAGTAACTTGGAGCCACTTCTAAGACACAACTTACGAGCTGTATGTAAATGATTTATTGTGAAGACTAACTTACTCAACCAAGATGGTAGAATTGAAGAAAAACAAGCATCTGTTTGTTTTACGCAAATTGTGGGAACACATACACGTTTCGCTTCTTCAACAAATCCAGCCATAAATAAAAGATAAGGTTTGTTTTAGTTTTTTTTTTTTTTTGTATATTAGGTACTCTGTTTGAGGCACACAAAGCTCTACTATACATGTAAACTAAAAAAATCATTCCAATTACGGTGGCAAATCTCAACGAAGATTACTGGACATGCAGGAAGCTCAAGCATATGTGCAAACACAGATGCACTTTGTGTTCCTTGACTCACATAGTTCTATGAGATGGCGAACCTTCACGGCCTAGGTAGATGCAGTACCAACGGTTTTTGGTGCTTTTCGAGTACGGGCGTATTATATCTACCACTAAACCATAAGGGCCGACAGCAGGGTTGCGCGAAAGAGAACCCCGAGGCCGTAGAACTTAGGCAAATAGTGCAGTGCAGCAGGAGTGGGTTTTAGTCAGTTAAAATCTGACACGATAAGTGCGGGAGATGTCATAAGATGACTCCCCAACTAAGAAAAATACCTTTGCACCAACGTTCATACTTTAGGCTGTTGCTGGAGCCTTTTCTAAAAGATAATCCAGCATCATTTTTTGTCAGACCTAGGAATCGAACCCAAAATCCCACACTTGGCAATCATCTTGTGACCAAAGAGGCAGTTTTCAAACTATTACCTAAACGAAGACGTACCCAAATGACCTTTATAAATGCAAAATAGTGGGTATAATATTAGGTCAAAGGAACAATTTTATTCCTTTGAACTAAATATAAAAAAGCTAATATGCAAAAAAATGTCTATGTCAAGCAATAATTGGACATAAATGTAAGTCTTGAGCTATTGGGCAATGTCCTTTTATCAAAACTTTCAAGTACGAATATTAATCAACCTTTGGATTGCGTTGAGGACGCAGACAGTGCTTATCCAGTGCATTTTGATAAAGCTAGCGCTTTTAAGCGTAATAATGATTAGGCAGATATCTAGGTCGTCATACTTAAAACTTACGAATAAAATAATTATAAAAGGTTTTTTTTATTTATTCATTTATTTGGATCTCCAACAAAGGTCATACATAATGCGTCTGTGAACAGTATAAATTATTAGGCATGGGGTCCTTCAGTTACAGGAGACCACAGCATTCACATATAACTAAATAGAAAAATTTGAAATTCACAAAAAAAAATACCAAACAGAATAGATATTCCAATAAATCATTTATTTATTTTAATTACAACGTTTAAACTACCAATTACAGTAACTAAACAAAAACAAAAATGTAAAGTTATAAACAACATGTACTTGCATCAATCTTCTGACATGCCAATAAAATTATCTTCCATTCATCCGCAAATAGATCGTTTGTAGGATAAGAATCCTAGAAATCATTTAGTGCAGCAAAAGCAGGAGGTATTGGAGACTGAGCGCGCGTAAACAGTGCGACACTGAGGCTTACCAAAAATTCTGTGCTTCTGCCGCGGCAGTATCTGTCAAATTAAAACTAATAAGTAGGGTCAAGATACAAAGGTCAAAGGGTATAAGGGAGATACATTAGTCATTGGTCAATTTGAATGAAAAATGAATTAATGAATTAAGGGTAAGTATTAAGGTTTGTCCAATTGATGATATTTTTAAGCTCTGATCTGCAAATTACAAAAAAAATTGCCACTTAAACAATATTGGTGCCATTTGCATGTTTAATTTATTAAACCAATAAAACAGTTGATAGAGAAGAATATTGTACTCAGGTAAATTTATTTTGGGCTAGATAGTTAAAAAAAGTGAGGGTATTTTTAATATCGTGCGGTTGTGATCACACATGCGGGATTGCCCCACACGCGTATCCCCCGCAAATGTCCATTTCATTTATTGTTATGCGTGAAATGCGCACGCGATACGCGTTTTTTTTGCATTGTAAAATTTTCTGCATGCGGAACCATTCCGCATGCGTGATGAAATCCGCACGATATTAAAAACATCCTTACCGCTTCTCTGGAACGCAAAATGCAATTGCAAGAACGTTAATGGGTTTAGAACAATGGCTGGCTTGCCTACCACAAATCCGGTAAGGACCCAGACCAAGTAGTCGATGGCGCGTACTGTTCCATGTGCGCTTCTAAAAGATGTCTGTCAAAGCGTAGAAACCCAGTCGACGTCCTAGGGCAAAAGAAACCTGCGGTCCTAGAACGTAAAGGGCAACTGAAGGACACAAGTCACTAGAATTCTGGCATACTTATTGCCATAATCCGTCCAGAACGGGAGAAATAATAAAATGATTCACACCCCAAATAAAATAAAATTCATTACTAGTTTATTTAAGCCAATACTAAAAAATACAAAAAAACAAATTCACGAACCTGAGCTTTATTTTTACTATAGCATCTTTTTCGGTTCATTAACAAGGTGAGGATAGAAAATTCTGATGAATTAAGGCCATTAGAATTTAATACGGGCTAAGTGCGACGCCTCAACGATAACCCTGAACCACTCTAAACAAAATGTATACAACCAACCATTTTATAAATTCATGCAGAACTTTCAAATTCTTAATTGATGGTCTTAATTTAGGGATCAACTCTTCACAAACAATTAACCCTTTTAAGATTTTATTCTCCGTAAACAAATTAAATATTTAGTAACAGTTTCTGACAGGGTAATACCCAATTTTACGAAGGATTTGCAGCAGATTCCTAAGAATACCTCAGGGTTATTTCGTTTTTGTTTCTTTTAAGCTCCACGAGGTACTAGTATTAATATATAAAATATTCATTTCAAGGACTGTTTTGTTGCTGTTGTTATACATGGTATGAGAATAACACCCTAAATTTGAATTAGTAATTGAATTTTTAAAACAATGTATGAGCACTTGGATCCCACGGCCTAGAGTGTCAACCCAACGGTTCGTAACTGTAACTACCCGACGAGTTGGTTGCATGACAGGCTGTAGTCACTAAGACTGTTCACAACTTCGCTACAGTTGTACCACAAAATAGATAGGTACAGAAGTCAATCTACAGTCAATCTCAGGGACACGATATCTCGGATCAATCGCCTGGTCGCACTCGTACAGTTCGGCGCAACGTGCTGACCCTAGCGCGATCGCCTAGCACAGGTATAAAAAGTGAAGTACATACATGAGATTGGCTTCTGTATCTATCTATTTTGTGGTTGTGCCGATGAAGAGAACACTGACTGGCCGGATTTGTTTTTTCACCATTACATTGCTTATTTATATGTATGTGTTATGTATTTACTATTGTATTTGTTTCTCTTCTGTTTGTCTATTTATTAAGTTGTACTTACCACGATATATTTCTGCACCATCCTAAAATCGACTGGTACAAAATGCTTAAGGCATTTAGTCCGCCTTTACACTGTAGTGTTATGTGCAAAAAGTTTCAATAAATAAATAAACAGCAAGGAGTACCTAGGCGTAGGAAAGCTGTAGGACAAAAGTAGTATCGTCGAACAAAGGTATCGATATCATTATTATGTTCTATGATAGTAGGTGCTTTAATTCAGAGATAGCCAAAAAGCGCGCACGCTTCATAATAGTAGCAGATGTGAAATTTTGGTTTTCCGCAACTACTTGGCAGAGCGTCATGCAACCAACTCGTCGGGTAGTTACTACCCGACGAGTTGGTTGCATGACAGGCTGTAGTCACTAAGACTGTTCACAACTTCGCTACAGTTGTACCACAAAATAGATAGGTACAGAAGTCAATCTACAGTCAATCTCAGGGACACGATATCTCGGATCAATCGCCTGGTCGCACTCGTACAGTTCGGCGCAACGTGCTGACCCTAGCGCGATCGCCTAGCACAGGTATAAAAAGTGAAGTACATACATGAGATTGGCTTCTGTATCTATCTATTTTGTGGTTGTGCCGATGAAGAGAACACTGACTGGCCGGATTTGTTTTTTCACCATTACATTGCTTATTTATATGTATGTGTTATGTATTTACTATTGTATTTGTTTCTCTTCTGTTTGTCTATTTATTAAGTTGTACTTACCACGATATATTTCTGCACCATCCTAAAATCGACTGGTACAAAATGCTTAAGGCATTTAGTCCGCCTTTACACTGTAGTGTTATGTGCAAAAAGTTTCAATAAATAAATAAACAGCAAGGAGTACCTAGGCGTAGGAAAGCTGTAGGACAAAAGTAGTATCGTCGAACAAAGGTATCGATATCATTATTATGTTCTATGATAGTAGGTGCTTTAATTCAGAGATAGCCAAAAAGCGCGCACGCTTCATAATAGTAGCAGATGTGAAATTTTGGTTTTCCGCAACTACTTGACAGAGCGGCTCAAATCATCATCTTTAGGAAAACGGATTGTCAGCCGGATTTATATTCGGACAAGGGAGTCTTCAGGCATTTACAGCCTCAGTGAAGCACGGTATGAATTAATAAGAGATTTCAGATCGAGTGTAACATCATTCAAATTGTTTTTACGCTGGATGAGATGAACTTGAGCCAATACGTTGACGGCTGGCTAAAGCACCTTTTTTTATGATGGGAAAAAATCATCCAATGACAACCCCCGCTCTTGGGCGGAGCGGGAGACTCTTACTGACTAAAAGACCCACCCCGTTCCTTCTAGCCTTCATACCGGGGCTCGAGTTCCCTTTCGGATAACCCTGGCCCCAGTAGGCTTCGACCCGGCTGGGTCCCTGCGCTTGCTGACAACTCCTTGAGGCGCGCGGGAACAGTGCGCGCCGTCGACGACTTGGGCTTGGTCCGAACAGTTACCGGACGGCCGGACAGCGATCACTGTCCGCAAGAAACAAAGAAATCGTCCAAACACGATGTGCAGTCAGGTTGATTCCTCCCTCACAAAATTAATAAGAGATTCACTCTACGCTACGATATTTCTGATTAATTTATAAGGGCCATGAAAGGTGGATACGAATATCACCTCACGAGGTAAACGAATACCGGTAATTTTACGAACGCCGAGGTCTCTACTACGATGGGAAGAGTAGCTTGTATATAGGCTCGGTCGTCCATGACTACATTTAAAATTGAAATAAAAGTTAGTCGGATAATTTGATCCAAGGTGAGGGTTCGAATTAAATCACTTTTATTTGCGGGTGCTTCTATATAGAGGATGTGTCAGGGCACGTTGCACGTTGCAATTTTGTTTATTTATTATTATTTATTTATTTAAAATTTTGTAAATAACACCATTACAGCTAACGCCAATGCGATGTTACCAGCTATACATATATATTCAAAGAAATAACCAAATAATAATATATTAACTATTAAATTAACAAAAACAACACAACAACAACAGAGTTGTTATTGTATTGCATGTATTTATATAACTATTATAACTATATATGTACACACATGAAAATAAAAGAAAAGAAGAAGGAAACAGAAAAATAGTACAAAGGTGCTGCTTAGTTCTAATGAAATCTCTTTCAGTATACCTGCGAGAGAAAAGTTGAAAAAAATAGCTATAATTATAATTTTGATATCTTTTCTCCACAAAGAAAGGAATTTTCAAATAGTAAAAAAATAAATAAGTAGACGAGTAGTAATTTTGATATCAAGTATCTGTCAGTACTGTCAGATAGAAATAATTTGCATTTTAAAAAGCTGAGATCAAGTCATCGCCTCCTAGGTTTCATTATTTACCAAATGTTAAATTTAGAATTTAGCTTTTGAATAATTGAGTGTAAGCTAAATTAAAGATCACTAGCCCGAGGGAGTTGCCTTGTTGACAGCCAACAGCAAATTCCAAAAGGTTGGCCCGAAATAGTAATTAAGATGGCTGTCTATAGCATTGTCAGAGAAAACTAGACTCGAGGTATTTCTTGTTTAGTTTCTGTCAGCAAATTGTCCCTATTCAACAGAATTAGAAGCATTTCTAAACGCATTCTTCGTTCGTTTTCATCCCAGTGTCGACCTTACTTGTTCTACCAAAAACACGAACAAACTATGCTAAAATATTACATTATGATAAAAGTGTTTAACGATGGTGATTATCACCGTGGCGGTATTTAGCCGAAGGCGAGGATCTTAGGAGCGCCGGGGACGGTAATCGCCAATATACACGTATATCATGCGACTTTTTTCGACACACTTGAGAAGAATAATAAATGAAACATCAGTTTAATTTAGTATAATCGTATGAAAAAAAAAATAAGAGAAACAATTAGTAAATGTGCAGTTAGAAAAATTATAATTAACTATTTTTAGCGGTATAACGGTCCCATGAGATATATAACATTGAGTAAATACACCATAAAGAGCTAGGTTTGTACCTGGACGATAATTCTTTATAGTACGCTATGAATACATTTTTTAGACTGGTATTTTTGTTGATTTTCCATTGTATGAAATTTTGGTACGTCAACAGATATTTTTCCTTTGAGCTTTCTGGTAATAAACTTTCCATGACGATATGGGCTTCACATCTTATATCGGGAGGTGTACAATACAAATCATTTTCCTCATAAACATGTACACATTTTTACAAATTAATTAATTATTGCTTTATCAGCAAAACTTTTTGTTATTCCAGTATGGCGGCAAAAAATAGTTCTTTCTTCTTATGCACTCGCATCTAAATTAGCTATCCTAGCTAGGCTGTTTGAATAAAAATAAGAATGAGGTTGCTTATATAAACCGAAAAAATATTTTTATTTTATGAAAGGTTTTATTTATTAAACATGTAAAATGGTTTATTTAAACAAAATTGTATAAAATAAGCAAGCAAGACACTAATTTGTATTATTGAACGCAATACCTAATATATTTTTTTTTCGAATTAAAGTTTGAATTGAGAGCAGAGCTTTAACAAAAAGGTTACCACTACATTATCGCATAATGGTAATTAAAAAGTCACGCTTTGGTTACAAGCCACATTATATACCTAAGTGTAGAGCAATTATAGTCACTTTCTGAGCAAGTGTGTTGAAAAGACTATTACCTATGAAGGAGCACAATTTTATAATAGTTTGCCATCTTATATAAAAAATGTACGCCCTTTCAGCGGTATTAAATATCAACAACTGTTAAATTACATTTTAGGAACTCCTCACTAACTATATTACTTATCCTGCTAGTTGAGAATAGAATTATGATACGTGACCAATATATGTAATACTAAATAAATTTAAACTGGTTTGTGTCGGTGACCTTAGAATAAGCTTATTAGATTTTATTTTATTTTATGGATTGGCTCGCGTTTGGCCTCTATTTCGCCTGATGGAAAGCGATGATGTGGCCGACGATGGAGCAAGCTTGCCTAGAAGAAATCTTTTCACTCTAAACTTAAAGACCCCTAAGTTGTAGCTATCAGGAAACACAGACTCCGGCAGGGAATTCCAACGTTTAGCTGTGTGTATAATTAATTCGACAAACGATCTTGTATTCTCATGTATACGCAAGTGGCTCTTTTGTCTTTATAAGGATAAACTATTTAAACCTACTTTTGATGTTAACCTTCAAGATGACCTCTCTTTTGCTAAAATTTACGTATTTCGACAAGAAAATGGGAAGGAAGGTAGTTAACTTCTATTTTAATATCTAACACGACATAGGTCAGACAGCTGCCAAAATTGGCAAATCAAAGTGGAACTGGGACGGTTGGATAACCCACAGGTCAAAATAACAACAGAATACGGGCCGGTTGTACACCGTACCGCAATCGGTGCGGCACGATAACCTAATATGTAGGTTACACACAGGATATTGAATTAATTAGCTAACTTTCAGGGGTCGAAAGGTACTCGTGTCCGTGATCGGGCGCTGTCAGTTGAGACTGGTTATCTCTTAGCTGCTAGTAGCTTATTTTAATTTCTATATTTAGATTTTTGTTTTACTTTTTTAAATTTTTCTCAGATACTTAGTGTCTATGAAGTTTTTTCCATGTTAATCTCCCTATAGATCTACGCTTTGGAATGAGCTATTATTATTATAATAATTTTTCTGACTGACTGAGTTTTTGAGAAATCAAAAGTACCCATAAATGACTTATTTGAAACTAACTTTTGCCCATGACTTCGCCCGCGTACATAAAATAGCCTATGTCACTCAAGAATAAAGCAACTTTCTATCAGTGAAAAAATTTCGGCATTCGGACCAGTACTATCAGAGAAAACAAAAAAAAAAAACATTACCTATTCATAATATTAGTGTCGAAAAATGCTTTGGTTCTTTGACTTTTGAATTATGATCCATTTTATAAGGGATTAACTTGGAAGAGGGGAAATAAACGCTGTTTAATTTACCAAGTTTCTGTTTGATAAATTAGACTCAAATGGTAGCCATACCATTGCTTAACATCAAAGATAGCAGGCAAATACGAGTCTACAAATAACAATAAAAAAAGGCCAAAATACCAGTTTAACAACACACTAATGCTGTGAATGGAGAGTCGTAATTACTGATTATGGAGACTTTTTTTTTTATTTAAAATAAGGATCATCAACATTACATGCACTAGGAATTTACAAATTCATCAAAAAGACTTATAGCGACATCTATAGCACCACATAAGAACTAAAAAATCTTAATCTTGCATCGCTCTCCACGCGAAATTTAATATAAATATTGTCAGCCCGAAATCATCTATCGGGCAGTTGCCCAGATCAGACATAACATACGTGTGATCGGTGCATACTCCCTTTTCAGTAGAGGTTTAGAAGACTTTACACTATGTTCCACCATACTTCTATAGACTGGTTGAGGTGGTGAAATATTTAGGTTGATATCGCACTGACAAAGTCATAAGGACAAGGACTAGCTCTAAGAGAATCGTGAATCGAAAAGAGTAGTGTTGCTGGTTAGAAATATTTTAAAACGTTGGTTCTACTTCGCTATTTGCCAGGTAATAACTTGCGACAAGCAGCTTAGGCTAGAGCCTAAAGAGTTCTCTAGGCTCTAGCTCAAGCCAATTTTCAAGTCAATTTGTTGGCTTTTGTGGAAGTTAATCAATATCATACCGCACTATGACCGCGTGCTAATACGGCCAATTTTCGTCCAAGTCAATAACTGAGCCATTATTTTGTCCACAGAAAACCTGCTGAGCGGGTAGGATGCGGCGGCATGCACCGCATCGTGCTGCTAATGGCGGTGCTCACGAGGGCCATCGCCCCCCATGCGAACGTTACAGGTTAGAAAATTATCGTTGATCATCATCATTGACTAAGGTAGCAGAGATAAATGACCTGGCCAAAAAGGGAGTCTTTGACTCATGCCCTGTGAGGCCCCTTCCCAGGATATGCGTCACCTCCTTTCCTGCCCAGCTTGTACAACTACCTGCACCTTGCACAACTTATGCGAGGTCAACGACAGAACAATCCAAGTGGCCAAATATTGGTCGGACTAAATTTGAGTCAGATCGACACGAAAGAAGAAGATCATCAGCATTTCAGTCGAAAGACGTGCACTGTAATTGGATATAGGTCTCCTCAAAGAGTAGCTACAACGACTGGACTTGTGTGTCTCGCATCTATCGATTTCCAGCAACGTTCACCAGATCATCGGTTTATCTTATGGGCGGCCTTTTAACGCTACAGGTAAACATAATCGCCTACAACTTCCAGTATAAGCTCTCTGATCTTGACAGAAGTGGCTGCTACACACGGTTGTTTACCGTGACTTTGATTTTGTCTTCGAATGTTCTTTTTTTTTTAAGAAAATTATACACGTATAAAAGAATCACTTTAATTTCTATAGTTTTTTTCATCACCACGAAACCGTCGAAAAAAAGGTATGTCCTTGAACCAAAAAACCGAAAACATGTGATATACCAATTCACACAGGCGCCGCGTGGTATACTACGGCCCATCTCTTCTCATAGAGACGAGGCTTGAGTCTTAGTAGTGGGAAAAAACTGATTATGCTATCATTAATAGCGATGATAATATAGTAATTATTATTCCAATATATTTAGATATCAGAATACTAATCCAACCAAGTCCAATGATAATGAATATTAAGATTAATTAATGTTAGTGTCACAATAATGATATTAATTCAACAGTCATTGTCTAGTATTCATTAATAACAGCGCTTAGTAGAATAATAGCAAGTATGAGCTAGATAATCTAGTTATGTGCGATTATCTGCATTTGAATGCGTCGACAGTATAAAATAATGTCTATCATTAAATCAAATTGCAGTAGTTATCATAAAACAACAATGTTTTGGCGTCATAACAAGCCCAGTAACAATTGTTTTTTATGTATATCCACACTAACTTTTGCCAGCGGCTTCGCCTGCGTGAAAGTAGGTATCTTTTTACAAACGATGGACCTCTGTTTTATTCCCTTAGGGGGTACATTTTGGAAAATCCTCTCTTAGTGCTCACTTATGTCATAAAAGGAAACTGTGCAAAATTTTAAGTTTCTAGACCTAGTGGTTTCAACTGTGTGTTGATTTGTCAGTCAGTCAATTTCTCTTCTTATATACATAAATTAGTTTTTGCCTACGGCTTCGCCCGCACACACAAAATATGGCTTCTGTCACTCAGAGATAAAGCAGCTTTCTTTCGGAGAAAAAAAATTTACAATCGGACCAGTACTTTCAGAGATTACCTCCTACAAACAAAAAAGCAAACAGATGAGCTCCAGATACTTTGCAACGTGTTTAATCAGTGACAATTATCTAAAATTCAAAATGTAAGGGATTGACATTGTGCCAGTTTGTTACTGACAATACATAGAGAGGCAAGCCAACAAGAATCATCGGCAAAAATGCACTCGCCAAGTTGCTTCTCATCATCTGCTCTTCATCATAATAATTTGAGCCAAAAGACGTCCACTTTTAAACGTGTAATGTGCCCTGCCCATTGCTACTTTAGATTGGCAATTCTTTGGAATGTGTGAGCTGGAATTATATAGCTGAATTCCACCTAAGTTCGTTCCATTACTGGACAAGACTTACAGCGATGCGCCAACAGTACCTACATGTTTTTTTTTATAGTGGTAAAAATCATCCAATGACAATTCCCGCTCTTGGACGGAGCGTTAGATTGTGTCAGACTCTTACTGACTAAAAGCCCACCCTGTTCTTTCTAGCCTTCATACCAGGACTCGAGTTCCCTTTCGGATAACCCTGGCCCCAGTAGGCATCGACCCGGCTGGGCCCCTGCTGTTGCTGGCAACTCCTTGAGACGCGCGGGAACAGTGCACGCCGTCGATGACTTGGGCTGGGTCCGGTTACAGTTACCGAATGACTGGACAGCTAGCTACCCATTGCTCACTGTCCGCAAGCCCGCGCCTACGGTGGCTGGAAATCGGGATTGGAATCCCGGCGGCGGCGGCGAGAGCGCCGTTGCCTGATGCGGTCGGCCTCCTCCTTTAACAGTACATGGAGAAAATCTCACCGTATGGGCACCAACCATTTTAGAAACAAATTAAATGTGCTTAAGAAGTGGCAATTCCTCCCGGAGTCTGTGTTTCCTGATAGCTAAAACTTGGGAGAAACCGACATGTCCTAGAATCAAAAAATCGCATGTGACATTCACCAACCCGCTCTGGGCCCGGGTGATGGATTACAGCCCATTCCCTCTCCTAGAGAGAAGCCTGAGTCCCAGTAGTGGGAACATAAAAAGGGTGATGATGATGATGATGATGACAACTTGGGGATCCTTAAGTCAAAAATGCATAAGTTACTTCAAGGCAAGCGTACTCCATCGTCGACAACATCATCCCTGCCGTCATGTTAGACAGTGGACAAGGGCGAACTTATCAATAATAATAATACACAAAATCTTGCAGTTAACAACTACAATGTTGGTAACGATCGTTGTCGATGACAGAATGCCAATTTGCGTAATAAAGTCTCTGGGAAAGAAACAGCACTTACATGCATTATGATTTTTTTTATTAGCTTATTGTATGTCCCACTGCTAGGCAAAGGCCTGCCCTTTCTCCTTCCAAACTTCTCTGTCTAGAGCGATCTCTGGTCAAGTTCGCCCCGCGAACACTTATGTTATATGATCAGATCGTAACACCAACTTCGCCACGGTTGACCTCGACGGCGTCGACCTCATTCTAGCGTCTAATGAGTGACAATCCTCGCCCAATAATTTTATAACTGTTTGTTATTTAATATTTACATAAAAATTGTATTTTTGAAAATTTCAATTGTAAACTAAAAACTATATTAATTACACTAATTTATTTTATCAATGCGATTTTTTTATTTCAAAATGAATTGGAGTGAATTTTTTCGGTCACTTCCTACGAAGCCCCATTTTAATCCATGATCATTTTAATTTTATTGAAAATAACAGAAGAGGCTATGCTACGGCAACACAGCTACGGGTATAATTAATTGGACATCTCCTAATCATTTTGAGCAACTGATTATAACTGTACCTACTTATACTGCAAATCCAGTATATTATAATAATACAATTTAAGCACAAAACTATGCTGAAATGAATATTCAAGTAGAAATCTACAATAGTAAATGAAATCAGATTACAAGTTCAAACGTGAGTGCGGTACGAATAATTGCAATTAAGTAAAGCGTAACTGAAGACATCAAGAATGAAATATTGAATTTAAAAATATTAAAATAGAGAAAAGCAATGTTTTTAGTATTTATTTTATGATAAAAGAAGAGAATAAAAATTTTGTTGTATGAAATATATTAACTAATATTTAGATATTTTTATTGTGATGAATTCAGATTTGCACTCAATTTTTCATATCAGCTTTTAGAGGAGGCGCCAAAGGGAGTTGAGTATGCTAAATATGAGGACCGCCTTTTGTGAATGGTTTCGGACTCAGAAAAGCATGCAGATTATGATTCTGGATGTTGCCAGGAGGCATATTGGTCCATTTTTTTTTATACCCCTCTCCCTGAAGCAGCAAGTAAATTGACTGAACAAATGCTTAGAATCATTTTATTAATTGTTTAAGTAACAATTGTCTTTTATGATTAAATATATCTCTAAGCAGTCAACTAAAAAAAAAGTGTGTCGGACTCGCCCACTATGGGTTCCATACAAATTACACATGAAAACAGTTCAATTCCCAAATTGAGTTACAAATATTTTTCCGAATCACAAGTAGTTATTTTGTCAAATAGTTATTTTGTGACATAATGACAAATTTACAGTTTTCAAAATTTTACCTATATTAATGCTATGAGACCTTGCTTCATGCAAAATTTCAGAATTCTAGCTCAACGGGAAGTACCCTATAAATTTTGATTCCGTTAGGGGTGCCAAAATACACGCTTTTTTGCGACATAAACGGAAGTTTTTTTTTTTTTCGTTAATTTAGAAGCTTGATTTTTTTTCAGCTTCAAGAAACCGCAGATTTGAGGATATAATTTTAATTTCAACGCGATCCTATGAAAACCGTTCAATTCCCGAATTGATTTACGAAGATTTATCCGAATCGCAAAGAATGTTTTTTTTGTGACGTAACTACAAATTTACAATTTTCAGTTTTTTTTTTATACTTGTGCTATGAGACCTTGCTTCATGCTAAATTTCAGGATTCTAGGCCAATGGGAAGTACACTATGAATTTTGATTCCTTTGAGGGTCTCAAAATACACATTTTTTTTCACAACATAAACGGCCGTATCTTTTTTTTCGTTAACCCAGATATTTGATTTTTTCTCAGCTTCAAGAGATCACAGACTTGAGAATAGACTTTTAATTTCACCGCAATATCTCCACTCGTCCCCGAGATAAAGGGTCTTGACAGACAGACTGGCAGGCAGAAAAGTCAATCAACAATTCATGTTTTATTTTTAACTTTACCATTTTTTTAAGGTTCCGTAGTGCAAAAGGAAAAACGGAACCCTTGTGGGATCACTTTGTTGTCTGTCTGTATGTCTACCTGTCTGTTTGTCAAGACCCTTTATTTAAGACCTCTTAATAACATTAGTGTAGATTATACGTATACCTATATAACCGGAGAGAAACGTTTAATCATTTAAGACTAACGTCGCCGTCTAAAGTCACAGTAGCACAATTACCAGTATCCAGTAATAAATCAGATGGTTTTGCAAAAGACATTCAATTTGTCCCTTTCAAGTGCAGAGGTTCTTTTTTGCACATTAACAAAATTATGAATATAAATGACACGCAATTCTATTTCAATTTAAAAGCTAAAACAGTTTTGGTCCACCATTCCCATTATTATGTTAGGTAAATACAATCATCAGCTATATGGATTCAGGCTTGCGGATAGCGAGCAATGGGCAGCTCGCCGTCCGACTGTCCGGTAACCGTCCGGCCCAAGTTAAAGTCGTCGATGGCTCGTAGTGTTCCACGTGCGCTTCAAGAAGATGTCAGCAAACCGTAGGTGTCCAGCAAGGTTGACTGGATCCATGGGTTTGCTTCTGAAAGAAAAATCCTGGCCCTGGCATGGAAGGCAAAGAAGGAACCGGAGTGGGTTTTTACACAGTAAAAATCGGACACATCTGAAGCGAGAAATGTCATTGGATGATTTTACCATCTAAAGAAAAGTTGTACATGGATTCAACGTCTTAAAGACGTTGTTTTCGTAGTAAAAATTATTAATTTTACTTTACGATTGAGGTCAGACGCAAAGTTACCGCGGCCTTAGAACGGAAAGGGTGACTAAAGGAACATAAATGGGTTTTAATTACTAAAAATCTGATACTTACTCCTCCCTGAATGGAAGCAGTTATTTGATGAATTTCCACCAAAATAAAACAAGTCTTTCGCCATCGCCAATCGCCTCCATGAAGCATACAACGGTGAACTGCCTAACCGGAGCAGACCTCTACCGTATGTTTCGCCGTATGCTTCGCCCTATGCTCTACCGTATACTCCAAAGTATGCTCCACCGTATGCTCCACCGTATGCTCCACCGTATACTCCACCGTATGCTCCACCGTATGCTCCACCGTATACTCCACCGTATACTCCACCGTATGCTCCACCGTATGCTCTACCATAATGTTCCGTGTCTACCGAGCAAAGCTTTATTTAACCATTTCCATAGTCTATTTTTGTGAGAAATATTAGTGAATTTATTTGTCTATTTTAACTGTACCAATTTTATTTTTCTTGTTTGTATTAAGAGCCACCGTTCACCTTTTGCGGTGAAAGCTTCCATCATTTTATATCTTTCACCATCTTATACTTTTTTTATGAAATTATTTCGGCTATTTTAGGAGTGGTGTACCTCATCTTCTATTTTTATCTTTCATAACGGCTCGTCTCTGCGGGGGTTTTAGACGAGCACCCTCCAAACCTGTAAAATTTAAAATGATTTCTAACTAATTTAAAATGTTTCTACCCAGGATCACCAGGCACTGAACCAAGCAGCCAACCATCGTCCACAATGATGACGCCGCCCCCCATAGTCTTCCGGAACCTCAGGGTCACCAGTAAACCAAGAAAAGGGATGAAGCACGGGAAAGTGGACTCTCCGATGCTCAACTACATATTCGATTCGTATGCGACTAGCAATAAGCATTTTCATGACAAGTAAGTTCTTTATTTTTGCTTTTTAATCTTAACATATTATGCAATTCTTGTGTGCATGTGTTTGTCACCTCACTCCTATGAAATGGCTTAACCGATTTGAATGAAACTTTGTTTGTATACTTGAGTGGAAACCTGGATGGTTTCAAAATACAATTGAATCCAGCAGGAGGCACTGCAATCGGGGTCTCCTTCTGATGAAAAGCCTGTTTTTGGAGAAGACAACGTCTATCAGGACAGCTAGTAAAGCAATGATGAATACACTTTTTTTTCATGCGTTGTTTTTAATATAGTTCTTAAACCTTTGAGATTATATTCACGTATTTGTTTGACATAGGTAGAACAATAAAATTAATAAAAACATATAACTATATCATATATATACAATAAAGACAACTCCTAGCTAAAATATGGCGTCAAAAATTTCTTCCGCATCGCTTTCAACTGGAAGTGTGCCTAAAAGACTGTGGGCATTAGGTACCACGTTAAGTATGGCAATGCTCAGGCTCTGATCGAGATAAAAGCCAGCCCTTAGGTCACGCGAAGTGACCTAAGGGACCTCTTGCTCATTACGAACTCTGATAACCCATTTTTCTGCAACTTCACATTTTTTCATTTTCATCTACCGTACTAATTCTTAATCAGCATCGTACAATTTAATTAAAATCGTGCCTCATCTACAATTCTATTCATAAATCCTTCACGAAATTGCATTCTCAGATGCTCTCATTTCTTGGCCCAGGAAATTTGCATTTGCAAATCATAAGAACAAAATGGAACGCCTAATGAGGAAATTCGGTCATGGGGTTCCGTAGCCTGTAATTTGGCAGCATTTGTCGAATTCTTTTTTAATGCATTTAGGAATGATTGTGTTTCTGGCGTCGTTAGTAGCAAGGCAATTCCTGGTGACCGTAAATGTGAGTTTGCGGACGGCAAACGATGTTTAGTTCGGGCGTATCTCTTATACAGGGCAATTTCTGGCCATGTCTGCGCGAGCTTGTAGACTACGAGCAATATGTAGCTTACCGTCGAGCTGCCCGGTTATTCCAGTTAGAACTAAGCCCGAGTTGTCAACGGTGCGCAATGTTCCACGCGCACCTCAAAGAGGATTATTCAAAAGAGTTCTCGTAACCCTCGCAAAGGGCAAAAAATTAAAGTCTGACACTTCTTTCGCTCCACCTTGAGTAGGAGAATCATGTAATGATTTTTCACGTAAAAAAAAAAGATTTCAATGTGTCCATATTATATGGGAAAATTTTTAATTACCTGTATATTTTTTTTACGAGACCCAATGACATGAACCTACAAAACGCTATAACGGTCTATCTTAACCATTAAAATGCACAATAAAAGTGATTGTAATAAACAAAATGATCATGATAAGGTATTTTGTTGCAGCTATTTAGTTTTATGGATACCAGGAGAGTTTTAGAGCTATTCATTGTGATTTTTTATGGCTCATTCTAAACACTTTTTAGGCATGCTTCAGCTCAAATAAGTACTTAATATGTAAATGTGATTTAGGATCAAAGTTAGTTTTTACGCTTCCCTGGGAAAGTAGTGGCGCAGATGTTAGGTTTCACGTAAATATTTTTTCGCAACTGTTTTAGCCACTTTCCTTGAATCTGGGACTGGCAAATATTTCAACTATTATTTTTACCAATATACTAATATTTTAAAGGAGACAGTTTGAAGGAACAATTGAAATTCACGCGGTCCAAGCCACTGGTAGATGCTGTTTGTGCTAATATTAAAAAGACGATGTGTGTATATGTATGTTCAAACGGGTAAACGGCTTTTGGCGCAAGGATAGATGTTTTTCCACAACTATCACATAACGCCGTCTAGTCCCAAGTTAAGCATAGCTTGTGTTATGAGTAAAACAGCAGCTAATAAAGATACAGTTTATATTTTGCTAAATACATACATATTTTAAATAAACACCCAGACACAGAACAAATGATTGTGCTCATCACACAAACGGTTGTCCTGGGTAGGAATCGAACCCACGACCTCCATAGCAGTGAGGGCCGCTAACTACTAGACCAACAGGCCTTTCATATAGGAACTTTTTATCCCCGGAATATGTTCCCTTAGGACAAATTTCTAACTTAACGCGATCGAAGTCGCTGGCAGCAGCTAGTTATCACACAAATACAAAGGCGTAAGTTTGTATGTACCAATGTGTGTATCTACGTGTGCTAGGGGTAACAACCCCTTCATGTTCAAATGGCTAAACGGATTTGAATGAAACTTAGTATCTGTGTAGACCAAGTCTTGAAATGGGGTAAAGGTTAAATTTTATTCCAGGTTCCTAGGGATAATTGAACTTTACATAAGCAAACCCGTTGCCAGCAGCTAGTGAACTAAATTTTTCAGACACGTTTTTATGTGAAGAACAGCCTCGTTAGAGAATTTCTTTATTTTACTTTCAACAAAGAAATTTTATTGGATACCTAAAAGAAAGCCTAATGCTAAAAAGATCAAACATTAGAGTGGAATTTACGCGTTGATCGAAGATCAAATCTTTTAGATATTGCAGTAATATTCTTTTGATGGCTTTCTTACACGGTATTTATTTATGTCAATAGATCTCTTTTTACTACTTTACGTTTTTATTTGGTATAATCTAGTGCTTGTCTGCGAATCCATGTAATAGTAAGCAGTGATGCAATAGTTGATGATGAAGCACACTCTAGCCTCGAAGACACCTAAATTATGATCGGACGGGAAGACTACAGCAAGTAAATTGTTCCAGTCCTTCGTTATACGAACTATAAACGACGAGACGAAACGCTTAGTCCGAACTGTAGAGGTGTCAACAATGTAAAGATGGACAATTGCCGTACTCGATGTTTTCATTTAGGCAATGTCAAGTTTAAAAAGTATCACATTTTACAGTCACTTTAAGCTTCTTTTAGTACCATTGGAATGTGGATATAACACATTCTATTATTTTTATAGTGTTTGGTAGCAAGTGTATAAAGTCGGCTACCTTGGCAACCTTCGTAGACTGAAATAGCCTATTCTATAATAACATTTTCAGCTCCATTTTACAGAGGTTGCACCTGTTTCAATGATTCTACATATTGTCCATTTGTTTAGACACTCGAGATGCTGCGTGTTACGTGATATTGACTACAAAAAACTAAATCTATTCTATGCATGTTGGCTTTGTCAGTCGCTTAATAGCTTACCGAGTTCATAAGCTACCTAGATAAAAAAAAGTTATACTTTCTTCTCCAAAGTTATAATTAAAAATTGATATTGTCTATTATCAGCCAGCTCTTTAGTATAATAATTTATGAATAACGTCGTTGGTAGTACCTGTATGTTACTTTCAAGTGCCGATATTATTTATTTATTTATCTATATATACAACCACTGCCACATCACCTACATTTAAAAACTATAATTGAATTACTATTGATCTGATGTACGAAATAATATGGGCGTACATAGCATTTGCAATTTTTCAGTTCTTATCAGAATATATTAAAAAAAAAACATTTATAACAATATATTATTGTATTGTATTCCGTTTCTATCCGTATTAAAAAAAAAAAAAACAAATGATTTGGTTAACCTACAAACAACAAGGAAGCTCTTATCTCAAACACTACTCAAACAAAAAACTTCGCTAATCAACAAAGAGCTTCCAAAAATCACTATACCGATCAAATGAAACATTCTGGTGTGAAGAACACGTTCTGTTAAACACTGAAACTAATTTCGGTAATACCGCCCAGCGGTATCTCATTTGTCCGCCTTAATGAAGATCCTTTTCAGGCCCAAGTCAAAGGCTGTTGTTACACCGAACGCTAAACTTGTTACATTCTGAATTAGATGCTCGAGTTTGTTGATACGATTGTGTATGGAACGTGCTTGGTGTCTAGAGGCCCTACCAAGAGCTCTGATGGCCCTTCCCTACTCGTCTATCGCAAACGTGAGCATGGTTTAAAAGCTTTTTACTTCATCTAACGCAATCCAACGCGATATTTGATGAAAAGGCAACGCAAAAAAAGGGAGATAACGCCTGAAAACTCTGTTAGCATTCGGTAATTCCGTGATTTACTCGAATATTTTGTAAAACTTGTTCCAGGAAATACGTGTTTTTTTAAACCTTTAAAAGTTTTTGAACAACATTGTTATTTTTTAGAATCTTGATAAAAATTGATTTTTTAAATTTTTGAGTAAATTGTGAAGTGTCAAAGTTTATGCATAATAGCAAATTTTCAGAGATTTTAACTGAATTAGTTTTACACGTAAATGGAAGAAACAAACGTGTTGCGCCGACCCCAAATAAAATGGGACAAGGGCAGGAAGAAGAAGAAGAAGAGTTTTACACAAAATAAATTGATTTCCATAGAAGCCCAGATAATATCCACAAGATATCGATATCTAATGAAAAATATGTAATAACGTCATAATCGCTTAAGAGCGGTTATATGAAAAACAGTGAAAATGTATGTCGAGATGCATCCCCTTAATTCAAATCTTGGTTTAATTTTGAGACATCCGTTTCAAAAATATTCCTAAAAATTTTAATGTAAAATATTAATTATCCATGTAAGTACACAACTAACTCCTCTTTATATGATAGGTTTGTTTTACCCTGCCGTAGTTATCAGGTGGATATCGCTGTCAGCGATAAGACCACCACTCTACCCTATAAGGGATTAAGGGTATTTTAAAAGTTTTGATTTGAAATTTCAATTTAAATCAAGGTATATCTTATTTATATATCTATTAACTGTCTTGTACATTTGGTTAGATTTATTATAGTACTAAACCGTTGTACTTCTATAGTGTAATTATATAGAATCAACCATTAGTTTGGTTTCTTAATTTCATTCTATAAACGATTGACTCTTGCACGTATCGCTATTAAGTTTAATGTTTGATGAAGTCACTCAAGACAGATGAAATTCAATTGTGACTAAAGGTATTTTAATTAAAATAGATTACTTTTTCACCCTTTAAATTTTTATATCTTTGACTGGTCTGGTATACCTTCAGCATTTAGTTTGCTATCAATTGGTTTTGATTAAACTATTGGTTTTGATAATCAATTGTTTTGATTATGAAATTATGAAACTTGATCATATAACGTCGAAATGACAGGCGGGCTTTTCTTAAATGGGGTCATTGTACTCATCTATATGAATAAATTTTACTATGAGACCAAACCTGAAATCAAGAGAAGAAAATCAGCTCCGCCATATATTTTTTCGAGTTATGTAAACATAGATGTATGTAACAGTGATTTTTTTTTCGCACATAAAAATTTATTCATATTGATACTAGGCTGCTTTTAAGGAAAGAACTATTTCTTTTCAACGTCGTATATCTCATCCTCATTATTTTCTTGCCAGTGTCTTCTGTTGCGAGTATTCCTCTGCCATTCCTTTCTGTTAACAGTTAAGCTTTTACTGATATCAATTTCTTTCATATCATTTAAATTCATATCTCATTTCCTCACATGTACATTCATATGACTGTATCAAGACAAACAATTTCCTTCAACCTTTCCGACACAGGCGCCACTTTCAAACTTCCTCTAATATAAACATTTTTCACTTTATCCAGTCTCGTCACTCCACATATCCACCTTTTGATATATTACTGTGTTCCTCAAACTTACACATTGTGGGGCTTTAAGTTGTATGTAACTGTACACAAAGACCTCAAACTACTGTCACTGTTATTTGCAACTTACTTCAACTCATGTACTAAGTTCCTGGTTTAGGAATATATTCGAGATATTGTACAAAGGTAGTACCAAATATTAAAATGTTTGCATGTAAATATCTTAAAATACGGATGATTTTTTTTTGTAATTTGCAGTCGATTGGTATTGGCTATAAAATATAAACTTAAATCAAATGCAAGATCATCCACTTTGTGGGAGGTTTTCCATCGCTACGTTTTCCAATACGCGATCACCGCTCCAGAAACATTTACGGGCCTATCGATCTTCAGTCTGTTCTGCGAGCAATGTGCCCTGCTTTCTGATTCTTTGGGCTATTTAACTTTGGTTCTCTTGCAGACATCCTCAGTCAGGGATAGGCTGCCACTCAATTTCTATCGAATAATATTTCGCCAAAGGTCGAAATAAACAGTTCCAAAGAAATTACATCTTTTACCTTACTCGACGGTGTGAGGTGCATCCCTTTAATTTGAAAGCGTATCACGTCCTTACAAAAGTTAGCAGTTTGAATAAAATGAGCCTCGTCGGGTCACACTTTTTCTTTTGTAAAAAAATATACGGCATCTCGACTTAACATATGTTAGAGTTGTTCCTTTTTGTTGTAAATTAGACTGGGAATAATATCATAACTCTCTATTTATTCCTATGTGGGATTTTTTCCTTTGCTGTTTATTACGTGAATGTGAAAAAGGCTTTTGGTTTTTAGATTATCAATATGATTCTTTTTTTTTCTTTTTTTTTGTTATAGATAATATTTTGGAACGGTTTTCCTTTTGTTTTTGTAATGGAAAAAGGTATTATTATGCACTTCATTGCACATTGGGCAAACATTTGTAAAAATAAATAAAATAGACGCTTTTATCGCACAGTTTAATCTCTTACAAACAACTTTTGGATGAACTGAACCAAAGGAAAAGATTTAGGGTTGACAGTGTAAAACAACATGAATAATGTAAAAAATAACACGACAAAAAATATAAAAATACAGTATATAATAAATATTAATATACTTAAATATATGAAGCCTTTACGCAGTGAAATATAACTATAGCCACAAACTTTTATGAACCTACCTTAAATGCCTGGGTTACCTCGCCGGATCTTATTTTTTTTATTCTAATCTTAAAGATTCCCGGGTTGTAGCTATCAGGCATCCTGACTCCGACAAAGAATTCCACTCCTTAGCTGCACGCACAATGATACAATAATCTGCAGTAGTGAAAGCATTTGTCTTTGTGAGTCGAGGTTTAAGTATGACACTTAAAGCTATAACAAGCTTATGTAGTACAACTCAAAACATATATAAAGCTCTTCTTCAGTTTCAAAGACACAAAAAACCAGATACTAAATGGCAAAGACTTTAAATTCATTTTAATTTGCCAGAAAACGTAAACAAGCCAATTTATAGGTATTATTTCCTCTAGTCGTTACTCCAATTAGTTTATGAAACGTTTACAAAGATTATCTCAATTTCCAACAAGGTATTTAACAAGAAATAATTAAACAGATCTTTGGAAAGTTAAACTTGTATTAGCAGTCTGAATTTAATCAAGAATAAAGTATAATACCTCCTTTTATTTTTTAGTATACTTTTACTAAGACCATAAATAAAATGTTTGAGTATATGTAAACTGCCATGCAGAATATATTTTACTAGCTTTTGCCTGCAGCTTTGCCCACATAAATAAAATATAGCCTATGTTAACCAGGAATAAAGCAGCTTTCTACGGGTAAAAAAAAATTGCAATCGGACCAGTACTTTTAGAGATTAGACCTCCTACAAAAAAAAAAAACAAACTTTACCTCTTTATATTATTATTGCAAAATGTTGATAGGAAGAAACCTAAAGAAGCATGTTAAGCCGTTGATCTCAACTGTACTTTAGTCAGAGACAGTCGTTATGCCTTGATCACACGTACCGAGTAAAAGGGTGAGACAGTAAAATGATGCTCGACCGAGACAGAGATGTAAGCGAGTTGTAGAGATAAGCGCTCGGCCGAGCACTCGGTGCTGTGTTTACACGTACCGAGTACTCGGCCGAGTGCACTGTCTCGCCCGTTTACTAGGCATGTACGATCAAGGCATTACGGATAAATAATCAAAAGCCAAGGTATCTAATGCTAGTCTTACCAAGAGGTACTATGTATCCAATTTTTGGACTGTGAAAGTCAGATAAGTAGTCGTTCCATAAAAAATACTGATATTGAACTGCATCTGAGTTCTAATCAGTCGATACCAAAAGACTGGACTGATTGATTCGTTGTGAGAAATTTGATAATAGTGTAGTTTTTCTCAATTATAGTTTTTTTTTTTGTCGCAGACAATAATCATAAAACACATTATTTATTTGATAAAACAATTGTCATGTCACGCGTAACGCTTTATTTAAATAAAGTAATTTACAACAAACGTTTGTAATAATCAAAACAGTTTGAATATAAATAATTAAAATGTTACTCAAATAGAATAGTATGTGGGACGAAATTGTTTATTATTTTCTCTTTGTGGAGTCCGTCCTTTATCCTAAATAGTAGGTTGGCAACCTAATTAGCTAACGAAACTAGAACGTGCGTGTGCGGGAGTGTACTCGGAGTTGTCACCTGTTATAATTGCCAGAGGTACACTCGCCAACAAAAGTAATATAACAAGAGTGTTCATGCTCAACCTGGTTTAGTTTCAGCGAATGTCGTTTACATTTTGAATATGTAGTTCAAAATTAATTTATTAAAAACTTTTTCTATTTATTAAATCGAAAATCTGTTACTAACATATTTAACTAGTGCGGATAAGTACTCACCACAATTGTATTACATTTATAGTATCAGGCTGGGCGCTGATCGACCTTCATTATACATATTATTATATATATTCGCGCGTTAAGCCCTGTCTATTTCTGTCTTCGTAAGTGTATTGAAAAATGTCGTTTGATACACGTGGAAATTTGTCGCGAGAGTGTTATTAAGCTGTAGACTGCACCTTAGCACCATATCACTCTCGCCTATAGCTCGGGCAAATGCAGTCTCAGTCGCATTAACAAACTATATCCACTTGTATCAAAATGTTACTATTGTACGAGTAAGTAGTTATTGATTTACTTTACTTACTGTACTGAATCCAGAAATCTCATTAAGCCAGTTAATTTTCCGAAATTTATTGAAGGGAATTTCTGGGCCCGGTTTTAATCATCAAACTTAAGCAGAATTTACGTGGAGTTTAAAATAGGGGCGTGACCTCCCACGTTATTGGACTAAGGCGCTGCGCAAACGGAGACACTTTTTGTTCCAGTTACCGACACCGAACACTTTTTGATCGTCATGAGTATGTGTCATGAAGCAACTGGACACAAAAAATGTTTACGTATGCGTAAGGAGTGGATGATTTTATACTGATTCTATAGAAATCATATATTTTTCTTTTTTATATAGCCACTTTTTTATAATGTGAATGTGAAAATACTGTAGACTCCATGAATTCTTTGATTACTTCTTATTACAAATAACTTTTTTTATTTACGATTATTTTTTACTGTACTTTTGGGTATAATATTGACTGGTCTACACTGTTCTTACATAATATCTATTAATTCATTAAACCCAAGCAAACGCGCACCTATTGTCTTTCTATTGTGTCTGTAATTTCCACGATTGAAAGGTTAATACTGTAATATGAAAATATTGTAACGTCAACCACTTTTTATTAAAAAACAGCAACCATAGAGTTTCTTGCCGGTTCTTCTTCTTAGAAAACGACCAATTTGGAACCGTGCATTTGACATTTTATAAGTGCCCTTGTAAACCTGTGTAAAATATTTTTTTTTTAAATTTTGAATTTTTGAATATATTCATCGGTAGCTTGTATTTGGCATATACGTTTGTGCCCTGCCTAAGGTATAATAATTGAGCAGGATCATAATTAAGTAACTTATTGACAATTCGTGACGATTTCTGTAAAGGTCCTTTTAAGATATCCTTGCTCAGTTTATCTTTAGAATTACTTTAGGTGATATCTACGTATATTTCTAGCTGAATGGATTAGGAGTTAGGAAAAAGATGGGATCGTAACATGTGGTCTTTGGTAGTTTGCTGATAACATCTAAGAAACTAATAGAAAAAGAGCATAGACACAGTTTATAAAGTGTAAATTATTGAGGTATTTCATGTTTTCGTTAGATGTCTGTCCTTTCAATCGTGGAAATTACAGACACAATAAAAAGACAATAGGTGCGCAAACGCCGGCGTTCGCTTGGGGTTTAATGAATTAATGTAATTATGAACTTTGATGCAGAAGACTTCAATGGATAATGGAGTAGTATCTATAAACAAATATACTTATGCATTTGTTTTATAGACTATTCAGTAACTATGTACAAAGTCGTAGACAAAGACACAAAATACACTGGAAATGTGCCTAGAAGGCTGGCAGCATTGCCACGTTGAATGGCAATGATAATTCTTGGGCGAAGAACGAACCAGTCCTCTGGTCACGCAAAGTGTCGTTCAAATGGCGTGAAATTTCTTTAAAAAGGAGACGCGCACTCGGACCCCATGACCCAAACGTTTCGATTCCAAACGGCTCAAAACTGTAATTACAAATAAGGTAAGGTAAGACTTATTTATTCCTTCCAAAATTTTTTAAGAACAGGCTTACCCGTGGCATCAAACAACAAAATCAGCCGCTACGATTACGCATTTCTTTGATATCGTCAAAAATTCCGTCACATTAACAAACTAAATATATGCCAACAGAAATTTCCACCAGTGGCAGCGGCTTCCCACGTACAACTAAATAAATTGTCCCAAGGGAAGGTACTACCGAGATAAAAAGTCAGGTCTGAAATATAGACTCCAGCTCTCACAAAGCATAGATTTTAACAATAAATCTCAAGCTACGGTCAATATTTTTACCTTTATGAGAAACACAAAATAAATATTATAACGTACCCTTTATCCTATTCTAAAGAAGGTTTACTCGTTTGCCAAATTTTGTTTGATCCCGTTCAGTTCTTTAAACGAAGATGTAACAAACATACACACAAATAAAAAGTTTCGCCATAATAGTATATTAGGCTCGCGTTCGGTATCTTATTTTTATGGTTAATAGACAATGTAGTTGATGATGGAGTATGTATGCCTTTTTTTTTTTTTTTTTTTTTTCGATGGTAAAAATCATCTTATGACAACCCCCGCTCTTGGGCGGAGCGGGAGATAGTGTCAGACTCTTACTGACTAAAAAACCCATCCCGTTCCTTCTAGCCTTCGTACCGGGGCTCGAGCGCCCTTTCGGATAACCCTGGCCCCAGTAGGCTTCGACCCGGCTGGGCCCCTGCTGTTGCTGACAACTCCTTGAGGCGCGCGGGAACAGCGCGCGCCGTCGACGACTTGGGCTTGGTCCGGACTGTTACCGGACGGCCGGACAGCGAGCTACCCATTGCTCACTGTCCGCAAGCCCGCGCCTACGGTGGCTGGAAATCGGGATCGGAATCCCGGCGGCGGCGGCGAGAGCGCCGTTGTCTGATGCGGTCGGCCTCCTCCTTAGCGAGCATTACTGCTTCGCAGAAGTCGGCGACCGCCTGCCACTCCTCCTCGCTCCGGACCATGGCCTCGACCAGGGCCCGGCGCGAGAGGTCTCTGCCGCCGATCACCCCCACGAGGGCACGGCGATGCTCCGCCCAAGCAGGGCACACCGCGATTGTGTGCTCCACCGTGTCCTCCGGGCGTTCCGCACAGTGGCGACACCCGGGCGTCACTTCCGCTTTAATTCGGAACAGGAACCTCCCGAACTTGCCATTTCCGGTGAGGACCTGTGTCATGCGGAAGGTAAGGACGCCGTGAGGTCTTTCCAGCCACGCCTCAAAGAGGGGACTTATCGCCATAATTGTGGCGTGCCCAGCACTGGGTTGCGATAGTCGCTGACGCCATTCCACCATGAGATCCCGCCGAAGCTCTGTCCGCCATGCCGCGACCTGTCGCGGCAGAGGACTTTCACCCCGGCGTTGCATCTCCACGCGCATGTCGTGCATGTGTGCAAGGACTGTTGCCTCCAGATCCCACGGTGGTAGGCCAGCCAGAAGGCTCGCCGCTTCGCGGGAAATCGTGCGGTATCCCCGCACCATCCGAATTGCCATGACCCTCTGGCAGGCGTTCAGTATGGCCGCCGGTTGCTTTTTCAGCGACGGCGCCCACACCGGCGCCCCGTAGAGGGCCATGGACCGAACGATCCCCGCGTAGAGCCTCCGGCAGGAGGCGTCTGGACCCCCAAGGTTGGGCAGGAGCCGCTTGAGCGCAGCCCCAGTCCGGTTGAGTTTGGGAGCCAGACGTCGGAAATGCTCCACGTAATTCCACCGGCTGTCGAGGACGAGTCCCAGGTACTTCATCGTCGACCCGACACCGATGTGAACTCCTCCTACCGTTAGTTGGGAACTCAATGGCGGCGCGTTCCGAGACCGGCGACCGTGGAAACACATGGCCTCGGATTTATGAAGCGCCACCTCGAGTCCCAACTCCTGGATCCTACCAACGACTATCGCAACCCCGCGTGTCGCTAAAGCGACCGCCGCCCGGTATGACTCTCCCTGCGCTAGAACCAGCGTGTCGTCTGCGTAGCAGACCACGCTGACCCCGTCAGGGAGGTCGCCCCGCAGCACGTAATCGTAACCAATGTTCCACAAGGGTGGCCCTAGTACCGACCCCTGCGGAACACCGCACGACATCTCCCGACGTTTCCAGTCTCCCTGGTGACCGGGGTAGACAATATACCTGTCCGACAGGTAGGCCTCGACTACTCGACAGAGGTATTCGGGCACCCGGTGGTACCGGAGTGCCCTCCGGATCGTACTCCAGGGCAGGGAATTGAAAGCGTTGGCAATGTCCAAGGACACTGCCACGACACACCTACCCTGGGACACCGCATCCCCCGTCGTGAGGGCTCGCACGCGCATGATGGCGTCCACCGTCGAGCGCATCCTGCGAAAGCCGAACTGTCCGTCCGAAAGGTCCGGCCCCACCCGTGAAAGGCGCGCGACGAGGCGGCTCGCAATCACTCTTTCAAAGAGCTTGCCCACCTCGTCGAGCAGCACAATGGGCCGGTACGCGGACGGAGAGTCCGCAGGGCGCCCTGGCTTCGCGATGAGGACCAGTTTCCCCGTCTTCCAGCGAAGTGGGAACTGGCCCCTCTCCAAGCATGCGCTGAAGAGCCCTCTCAGTCGAGGCCCGAGAGCCTCCATGGCCAGGACCCAGGCTTTCCCAGGCAAGCCATCGGGTCCTGGGGCGGCGTTCTTGGCACTCAGCCTTTGCACCGCCACTCTCATCTCTACCTCGGTCACCTCTGGAGCATTGTCGTCGTCGTCGCTATTGCGGTCCGCGTCAGACACCGCTAGCGGAGGCGGAGCCATAGGCGGGGGGGAGTGTTCCCCTCGCACAGGGAACAGAGCGCTTACCACACCCTCCACGAGTTGGGGCCGGAGACTCTGAGTCAGCGGGGGAGCCCAGGGGCGCAGTTTCTCCCGTACCAATTTGTACGGGCGCCCCCACGGGTCCGCATTCAGAGACCCCAGCCATACGTTGCGGGCCTCGAGTTTGGCCCGCTTAATCTCCGCACGGAGGATGTGTTTTGCCTCTCTGTAACCTTCGTACAGCTCCGCCTCTCTGGCCTCCGCATCCGGCGGGCGGATGCGGCGCCTGCAGTATCTGGCGTACCGGCGTCGCGCATGATTGCACGTGTTGCGCAGTGCAGCGATTTCCGGCGACCACCAGTACACCTGGCGCTTAGCACGTCCTGGACGGACTCGGGGCATAGCCGCATCGCAAATTTGCGACATGGCCTCCCGGAACCACTCCGCCTCGACGTCGATGTCGACAGGCCTGTCCGGTGCTTGCACCCAGGCCTGTACCGTCGCGGCTTCCAGGAGGAGCTCCCGGTCCATCTGCTTAAGCGCCCACCGCGGACCGCAAGGGCTCTGTCGGACTGGCGCGGCCGAGGTTTCGGCGGAGACGTCCAACCGGATGTACCGGTGGTCGGAGTACGTCTCCACCTCCTCCATAACGCGCCAGTCGGCGACACGCGGCGACAGAGCGGGGCTGGCGAACGAAAGGTCCACCACTGATTCACCCCGCCTCCGCACCAACGTGGGGACAGAACCCCGGTTCAGGACGACCAGGCCCAGCTCCAAGGCCCAGTCCTCCACCATCCGGCCCCGTGTGTTCGTGCGCCGGGAACCCCAAGCCGTATTCCAGGCGTTGAAGTCCCCGCAAACAACCACGGGGAGGGTACCAAACCCAGCGACGACGGCACTTAGCTCCATAAGGGAGACATGGAGTTCGTCGGGAGATCTGGTCGGGGACAGGTAGACGCCTACCACTGCAATGTCCCCGACCCGTGCTGCCACGCAACCCCGTCCCCTCGCAACAGCCTCGAGGGGCGGGGTACCGGCGGCGGCCGACGAAATTAGCGTCACCGAGCCGTCTAGGTCCTGAACCCAGCGGGGATGGACGTAGTACGGCTCGGAGACGACGGCGACATTTATCGACCACTGCGCCATGCTCTGGAGCAACAGATCCTGAGCGGGGGCGCAGTGGTTGATGTTCGCCTGGAGGAGACGTAATGGTGTCGTTATTGATATTCCATTACAGTCTCCTCCTGAGCCCCCTGTGAGGGCACTGCCGCGGCGGGAGCGGCGGCGACAGCGGCAGCAGCCAAGGCGGTGGCTGCGGCGGTGAGGACGTCAGGGTGGATGGGCCTGACCTTGCCCTTGGCCTTGGCGGGAGGGTCGCAGGACCTGCCCCCAGCCCGGTGGTCGGCCGGCTTGCCTGCAGCCGCACATGCGTAGCAGTGCGGCTTTGCACAGCATTCGACGGCCTTGTGACCAGGCTGTCCGCACTGGTGGCAGCAGTCACTGCGGTCCACCTCCGCGGCGCAGTGGGCCCCCACGTGGTGCCCCACGCGGCAGCGGTAGCACCGCAGAGGTTTGGGTTCCAGCATCTTGACTTGGGCTGAAACCCAACCCACCAATAACCTTCGGCCCTCGGTCGTGATGGCCTTGGCCGCCGATACGGGGCAGCTCACCGTAACGGCTCGCATGCCCGTGCTGTCAGCGCGGATGGTGCCCGCCCGGACCTGATCAGTCGTGCACCCACCCGCCCTGACGATTGCAGCCACCACTTCCTCCACCCTAACGGAGTCGTCCAGACCCATAATGCGCATGTCGATGCACTTGGTGGGCCTGGACACTCGGGCCTCCTCGACGTCTAGGGACGCCCTAATCCTTTCGGCCAGGGCGTCAGCGGCTTGTCCACTGTTCGCACCTGGGACCTCTAGGATACGGGCTCCGGTTGCGGTGCGCCTCATACGGAAGCCCTCTGAGGCTCCGTATTCGTCAAGGTGGCCCACCACCGCCTCTTTCGCCTTTGCCATGACCATGTCATAGTTCACGCCCTTCTTTTCCGCAGCTGGCTGCAGTGTGATCACTACAGCTGCGGAAGTCGGGGCGCGAAGTCTGGCGGCCATGGCCCGCTTCTTCCGCTCCTTTCGCCGCTTGCGCTTTTTGGCCGCCCTTGCCGCCTTGCTCGCCTTCTTCTTAGCGCCAACGACTGTCCACTCGGCGCCAGCAGAGGGGTCTTCGGGCGGAGGAGGCGGCAGGCGCGACCTTGTCGCCGCCGCGGCGGGACGCCCCGCCGGCTTGGTGGCAGCCGCCACCCTGCCCTTCGAGGGAGGGGCAGGCTTCCCCTGCCGCTGCTGCTGCTTGGCTGCCGGGGCCGGCCTCGCAGACTCCGGCGCCGCAACCACGCGCCTGGCTTGCCCCGACGGGCTTGCCTTCGTTGCTGCAGACGTGGCCGCGGCGACGGCGGCAAACGACGCCGTCTTCTTCTGACCGGAGGCCGCGAGAGGGGGGCGCAGGACGATGCCCTCTAGGACGGAGAGCTGGCGCTGTATGTGCCCCTGGAACTGCTGCTGCTGTTGTTGCTGCTGCTCCCTGAAGACAGCCAGCTCCTGCCGCAGCAGGGACACAACCCCCTCGCTTTCCGCCTGGGGCGAGGGCTGAGATTGGCCGTGCACTTGCCTGTTCCTCCCTTCGGGACGAGAGCCCTGAAGAGCGGCCACGGCCGCCTCAAGCCGGCCAAACCTCCCGCTGAGGGTGCGCTCGTAGGGCTCAAAGACGAGCCCCAGCGCCTCCCCAATCGAGGTGTTGGCCAGCTCGATGGATCTCTTTTTGGCCACCCTCTCCCTTTTGTTGGCCACGCTCGTGAGAGCGGCTGCCACGATCGCTCTGAACTTGGCCATCGCCTCATCCATTCCTTCAGGCAAATCTTCCGGAATCTTCGGCACCGAGGCGCTGGCCTGGCGTCCCTCACTGGCGATTTCAGTGGGGAGCCCTCTCCCTTTGCCCGTTTTTCGGGCTGCGCCCCGCCCCGAGGACGAGATTTTCCGGGCAGGTCCCGTCTCGTCGTCGGATGCGGAGCGCATAAACGCCCTCCTTTTGTTGGAGGCGGATACTTCCACCTCCATCAAATTGAAGGGTTCCTGTACCTCCACTACTTCATCCTCCTTCCCGTCTGAGTTGAGTGAAGACGCGGCATCAGAGTCCGACGCCGCGTCTTCACTCACCTCCCTGAGGCCGTATCTACGGCCGGCCTCTACCGGCGTCGTGGACGTGCTGGGAACTGGTCCCAGGGACTCCGCGCTGCCGAAATGTGAGCCACCCTGGCTCTGTGCGTCCACGGAGGACGGTAAAGGGTCCGGAGACCCGAGGCGGTGGTTGCCCCCCCCAGAATACGTGGGGCAGCCCGAGCTCTGCTCAGGGAGGGATTCTCCTGCAAGCAGGTACCCTCCTGGGGTAGTCTTTTCTTTACCAGTCGCGCTCATGATGGTGCTGGACACAGCTTTGCCTTTTTTATTTAAATGGGGTGGGGTCCCCATTACACGTTCGCCATCCTGTTCGTGTCTGCTGAACAGACACGTACCGGAGGCGAACCCTATCTCTTCTAAATCGCTATCCAGAAGGCGCCAACAGCTGTTGGTGCCAGCGCTCCTGGATAGCGCACCCTCCGGGCGGTCCGACTGGACTCCGCCGTATGTTCCTCTTGGTCTGGTCTCTCGCTTGAGGCCTTCCGGCATGAGTAGCTCTACCGGCATAGCCCTCAAGGTCACAGAGACACGCAAGCCCCACCACGACGACAACGTGGGAACACAGTTGGTGGGGAGTATGTATGCCTCAAAGTAACCTTATGACTAAAAAAATATAGGTAGTTAAAAAAAACTAAAAAACACGCTTTCATAGCATATCAAACTTAAAAGTGTAAAATAATTTTCAATATAGGTAGAAAATAATAATAATGAACGAAAAATATTAATATCATTGTGAAAAAAGCGTAGGGTGCTCGATTTACGAAAAATATGGCACAAAGCGATATTAATATTTTTCGTTCATTATTATTATTTTCAACCTATATTGAAAAGGGGAATTATAAAACGATCGACTAAAAAAAAAAAACTTAGCGACTGATGATGAGATACTGTTTTAATAACTTGAGCGGTATGAATTTGAGTAAGCGACACATTAACTAAACTAACAACAAATATTGATTAACAATAAAATCCAGAACGAGCTTACTAAAAGTGGGTTATTGAAATCCTAGTTAAACGATTAAATTAGTATGTGAGCGACTAAAATAATAAGTGAGCGACTAGAAATAAAAATGAGGTTTTAAATAAGGAATTTACGCTAGCATATGTTTTCATCATTGTCTAATTATCTAGTCGCAGGTAGATTCATCATTTGAACTGGGTGAAATAGGTTAGGTTAGGTTAGAACTGTGACCTACCGCGCGTGAGCCGAGTGAGCGAAGCGAGCGGTGCCACGGCAGCGGTCGGCGAACGCTACGACCAAGTTGCTAGCAGATTTTATTTCACCATTTTTTAATTATTCGGGTTTTCGCAATATCCGGATTATCAAATTACCTTGTGACATACATAATACATAAATATCGGTATTTAGGACATTCGATACTGTGTACATTTATATTTAGGACATTCGAAACACTTCATTTAAGATAAAATGCCGCTCAGTATAAATAAATCATTGGCCAAATCTGGAAAAAAATGCAGGACAAAACATTGACACTCAATCAAATATTAGGTCACTCAAATATTATGAAGCTTCTCATTTTGTATTTTAAATAACTCAAATTAAAGTTTGTAAGTCGCTGTTCTATTGATTTCTCGTCACTCGCAGTCAGTCGCTTACTTTTTATTTCTATAACCCAAAATAATTATTTTTGTCACTTAAAATTTTAATTTACAGTCACTTGTTTAAATACTACCCTATTGAAAATTATTTTACACTTTTTAGTTTGATATGCTATGAAAGCGTGTTTTTTAGTTTTTTAAAACTACCTATATTTTTATTTTTCACTAAAAAAAAAACGGGTTATTGTATTGTCATCAGTATTTTATGAGTGTGCAAAGTTTGAAGAAAATCTGATCGCCCAAAGTAGGTCAAAATCGAACTCAAAGGCGTTGGTTACAAACATACAGGTGAAGCTAATATAAGCGTGTTAAAAACTTCGAAGCTATCTAGAAATACAGTCTCCGGCAGGGAATTGCGCACAAAGAATGTATATCCATACGTTTTAACAGGCTAGTTTACCAACATGGTAGTCATAATAATTATAAACTATATAATATTGACAAACCAACCACCGCAGTAAACAAATAAACATAATATCAGGATAGCATCGGGAATTGGAACAGACAAACAAAATACACAATATGTCAACATAGGAGAATTCCCTAACGCGTTCACACGTAATGTCTGAGACAACACATTGCTGTATAAAGCCAAAATCCGATACAAATGGTTGTTTTATGCATGCAAATATAGAACCGGTCTGAATAGAACCTTTCACACACTTAGTTGAATATACAAAAGCTAGGTAGCCTAACAGAAAGGGACCGTTAATCCGTACATATTAAATGCTTTTACGAAAATAATTGGCTGTAGGAAAAGCAACCTTATTATTCAGTTGACATTTTCACTTGATTGGATTGATTTTTTTATTTATCCTTAAGCATATAAAGATGCCCTGGGCGTAGGGATTCGCAAGGCGATCCTCGGCCACTATTGGCACGGGCTTGCAGATAACGAGCAATGGTTAGCTAGCCGTCCAGCTATCCGAAAAGAAACCAGCCCGAGTATTTAACGGCGCGTAATGTTTCACGCGTTCCTCAAAAAGATGTCATCAACTCCGTAGGGGCCTAGCAGGGCCGATGTCCGCTTGGAATTTCTAAAAAGATATTGTGGTCCTGAAATGCAATGAGGTGCCCTTTGAAGGACACTAGTGGGATATAGCCAGCAAAAATATGACACGCCCTTTCACTTCACCCTGGAGTGGAAAAGTAATTACCTAAGTCACTTAACTCAAAAAAAAAAACACTACATTTACATACGTATGAAAATTAAACACAGAAATCCTTGAAATCAAAATTTTGTCCCAAAGAAAAAATATAAATGTCAAATACAAGCCTTTTCTTCAATATCAAAGTTTGCAAATAAAGTCCACAAAATATTAATATTAAAGACACGGGTCACTGAGCATTAAAATTGGAACAAAGAGACCCTTAAAAGGTTGAATTATTTCTTTCGTATGGTACCACAGGAACCCTGTGAAATATTTGAATTGCCCTATGTAAATACTGGTGAATGTCTAGACTTAAAATCTACATAGGACGAGATTGTAGCAAAAAATATTAAAGGAATAAGTTCAGGGTCCGACCTATTAGCTTCGTATTTACTTCCCTAATGGCTTTTTGTTTGCGTCTGTGCTATCGTATTGACTTCAAATACTAAACAATTCTATGTATTGGAACACAAACTCCTACTGCACGTAGCGTTCTGACGTCTTTGTGTCGACACTGTCATCGGCTTTCGATAACAACTGGTGCTATGGATATGATGCATTATGCATATGGCCACGGCATTATGCTGGGCTGTTTTGCCTATAGAATGTATCTAATTTGTAATTAGTCTCAAGATTTTGTCATTCCCCATAATTACTTGTATATTTTTTCTTCTTACAGTCTTAGTAATTTCTTCGACTCGACTCAATAAATTTGGTATTCCTCGAAATCTATAATGTTGTAGCCAAATCTTCGAACTGATCATTTCATGATGTAGCCAACTATAACTGACCAGATCATTTAAACATTAACATTTGATGATAAATGTCAATCCTCGTTTGGTCATATCATTGATGTAGAATTTCTGACAGTATGACAGTAAATGAATCCTTGCTGACCGATCGGCGGCTCATCGTCGACGACGGCTGGTGCTGAAAATCAGCGCTTTGTCTCTGTTTTACATGAGCCCCAGCATTTTGCCCAGTGCTGGCCGTTTTGCGCGGATGTGACGCATATCTTACTTGCGTACTACTTTTAGTCGATATTGTTATTTATTTTGTTTTAAGGTATGCGCCATGTTTGTATGTGAAATATATGTGAATAAACCCTTTTTCTTTCTTCTTTCTTTCTAAAAAGTCTAAAAAAAGTAGGCCAAAACGTTTTAAACGATTTGGTCAGTTTTACTTGGCCATATCATGAAGTGATCTATTACTTAGTTCTGACCACAATGTTGTATATATTAATCCAGGTTTTTTTTTCCAACTGAGTCGATTAGATTGGAGACAGAAAAGAAAAGATATATTCCGTAAATGTCATGTTTATTAATACTTGTAAATTTAAAAATTTCACTGAATAACAAGTTTTTCTTCATACAGATTTCGTCCGCCATCATTTGAAGGCACCGCTTCAGAAGATACAATAATTGACGCTGATACAGGCTCAACTGTCATATTTGATTGTAAAGTGACTGCCTTAAGAGACAAAACGGTAAAAAAATCTTGATACTTTGGGATTATATTTTTATTCATAAGGATAAGAAAATGATTTAGTAATTTGTTACAGGTTTCTTGGATAAGAGTATCGGAAGATGAAAATTTGGAGCTTCTAACAGTTGATTTGGATACTCATACGTCAGACATTAGGTAGGTACTTTAGCAATAAAATTAAACCTGAAAAGCTCTGCAAATCTCCCTCTGAATATCAGGATGGCAACAAGCCGATTATCTTTTAAGGTGAAGGCACGTGAGCATATTCGCAAGATGTTGGTAGAATCATCACCGAGTTAATTGGTTGGATTTGTTTTCTCACAACAGCATTGTTTTTGTTATATGTATGTATCTAAGTATGTATTTACTATTGTATATATTTGTTTCTCTTCTGTTTTGTCTGTTTATTAAGTTGCACCTGCCATGTTTTGTTTCTGCACCACCCTAAGGTCAACTGGCAGATAATGCCTAAGGCATTAAGTCCGCCTTTGTACAGTTTTTTGTGCATAAAGCTTTAAATAAATAAATAAATCTATGAGCATAAATCATCACCTGTTAAATTATTTAGGTTTTTTACCTATGTAAGATTTATTATCACCGGCAACCTTTTCATGATGGCTTCATTACGCAACAGTGGTGATTTTTTTTTGCATCAAAATAAAATAAATGTAGTGTAGGCGTTCCCTAGGGAACAGTGTTTTTTGATTTAGGAACGTCAAAACCATTGGAAAAAGTATTTATTAAGGGAATTTTAATAATTATAATACCAAAGTGGCCACTTACCAAAAAAATAAAAATAAAATATTATGTCTCTGTATAACAGTCCTTAAAACATTTTTCTCTATTCCTTTCCACAAAAGACCATCTCAGATACCAATGTGCATGGTTCTCAAATGATTTGACCATTACATGTTTGCTGTATGGACTTTAAAAGAGACTACGAAACAAGGTCCTTATCTAGTTTAAATTCGCGTAAAAATTTACAAGTAAAAGCGTTTTTAAAAAACTTATTTGCAAAATAAATATATCATTGTTTTTTCATTATGAAACCAACATATTACCCGATTCATGTTCCCTTTTAATATACTTATCAGTTATTCAGTAGTGTTGAAAGCCGAAGTCCATTCACGGTTCCAGAATATCGACGCGGGTTCCATTCGAGGACTCGCTCATAAATATAACTTCTTATTTACGCGTGCCACAATCCAAATAGGATGTGAGTTTGTGCTAAAATATTGGTTGCTTTCGGAATGGCTCGTTGGTATCAGTGCCTTGTGCAAAAAACATTGTTTTGTGGTAGCTTTACAAAAATTAAGTTTTAAACATGTATTTCATATATTTGAAGGCTGGCAAAACAATTGACTGCCTAGAAAGGACATTTTGAAGGAGTAAAAATAACATAAAGCATTTGTATTAGAGAACAGTGGTGGCCCAGTTGTAACGGCCCCAACTTATGAATTGTAGATCTCAGGTACTAATCTAGCCAGGTGTATTACTTTGTGTAATTTATTTCATTGCCATTGCTCTCAAAATGTCAACATTGTGAGAAAACCGGCTTGTTTTAGAACCCAAAAATTCGAAAACTTGTTACATCCACCAATCTGCATTAGGCTCGCGTGGTGGATTACGGCCTATTCCCTCTTTTAGAGAGGAGGCCTGAGTTTTAGCTGCAATACCCATGTTAGCTCTTGTTTTATCTTGAAGTCAAAAATACTACACACCATCAGATGTATAGTTTTTCTTTGTTAAAGCATAAACTTTTCAATTCTTATTTAGTTATATTTAGGTATTAGAATCAACAACATTAATAATTTTTCAGTCATTGTATTAGCATTTATCAGTTTTTCTTATAATAAATATTGAGATAACATAAAAAGTTAAGTAAAAGAATAATTTCTAAAAGATTATTGTGATGTCTCACAAATACTTCTTTTGCAGGTACAGGGTAGACTTAGCTGGTGAGAACTGGAAGCTGGCACTAGCAGACGCCAAGGTCCAAGACTCTGGTGTTTACTGCTGCCATGTCTCCACACACCCTCCAATGCTGAGGCGGTACAGATTAACTGTGCATCGTAAGTCTTATTATATTTTTTACATTTTGGCTAGGCTATCGTTAGACAAGTATCGTTAACTCAAATATATTGCATGCTTGCCGCTTTACTTTTTGATTCTTAACGATCCTTAAGAATATCTATCAGCAAAAAAGAGGTCCTAATTATTTGTAAATTTTTCAATTACTGAAAAATTGTTTAGGAACTTTTAAAAGGTTTTAAACTTTTTATCGAGACGAATGTTTATGACCGTCTTCTCTGGCTATTTTTAAAATATGTCTACAAAATATCCGGTGCGAATTTCTTAAGCTGTGTTTTTTTTTAAATTACTCTGTTATTGATTTAGTAAGAATATTAGAATACTTAACTTTAAAAATCTAAATTGGGAATAGAGGCCGTACTAAGTTGCTAAATGCTGTCTTATTTTCATTGCTTAAAGGATAGTTCTATTTTGTGTAGTTATAGTTCCTTTTTTTATGTACTAAACCAGTAATGTCTATTATATTATTATACTTAATAGTACTGCCTTTAACTATAATAGTCTTTATATATATTTTTCCGTACGTGCATTAGTCACCTCATTCCTTCTAAATGTATTGACTGATCCGAATTTTGATTTTTTCTGAAATTTGTGTGTATTTGACTGGATCCTTGGATGGTTTGAAGATACAATTGACTTCAGAAGTTGTCGCCTTGGAATAGGACAACGTTTGTCGGTACCGCTAATACTTATTTAATTATGTTCGAATGTCTAAAATCAAGTATTACCTAACGACTTTTTGTCCACAGCGCCTTCAATAAAGATGAGTAAAGAGGCGTTTCTAGAAACTGGGGAGACGCTGTCCCTCAAATGTGCCATACTTCATCTGCATCCTGGGGAAGCAGTTCCAGAGATGCATTGGTTTCGAGGAAACAGCACCGTGTTCCTGGATGAGATCCGAGGAGGAGTGCTCATCGAAACTGATCAACTGACTTTGACGAGTCATTTGCAGGTAATTTAGATTTTTAATCATTTTCTTCATGAAAATCCGTCAAGCCAGTAGGTGTGTCAACTAAATCATGTATAAGCACTTTTGAACTTTTAGTACTCTTCCACAATGCTGTCATTGGGGACATTCATATATGCACAGACTTATATATTGAACTAGCTTCTGCCACCGGCTTCAACCGCGTGAAAGTAGGTTTATCCATATAAACTTTATACTCCCGTTTCATCCCCTTAAAGGCTGAATTTTGGGAAATCCTTTCTCAGTACTCGCTTACGTCAAAAAAAGAAATCTTATGCAAAATTTCACGCTCCTAATCCCAGTAGTTTTGCGTTGATATGTCAGTTAGTCAATTTCTCTTTTTTAACAATATCCTCGTTTCATTATTCTTGTAGTTCCTATAGCTATTCATCATAATCTCTTTGAGTCATAAAAATATTTATCCTAGGTCAGTGAATCTGCTAATCTTGTCACAGAAATTACAACAGTAATCATCTGTACCATTTTCAGTCATATTTGTTAATAAAGAAAAATATTGCTAAATACAATGGAATACACTTTCCTGTCTCATAGGTAGACATAGCTCGGTCTCAGATGAAAATACTTTTACGTAATATTCTCTCTCAACTTAAGTTTTTTCTCTTGACATTACTATAAAATATAAGAGCTTCCAGACCGACCTGTTACTGTAACAATATTATCCAGAACATTTTGAATAATTGGTAGTATGAAAACGTTTTCAATTTCTCCGTTGAAGCCCTCTGAATTCTCACATCTAACCTTACGACCATCCCGGGTCAGGTCATCAGAGGTCTTACCAAGACGAGTTAAAACGTCAGGTGCGAGTGAGGTGAGTTAGGGTTACACCCTATATTATAGCTCCACCCTTTTAACAATTCAGTTTTACACGCCATATAACTTCATTACATTTTATTTCCTCTTATGTGACATTGTTTTTACAATGTTTTTTTTTTTTATATTGTTTAAAACACAGCCACTGCCACTTTAATTTCGTTAGTAATTTATTATTATATACACTGACCATTTATTTATAGGTTTATTTTTATTTTTGTATATCTTCTTTTTATTTTGTGAATGTGAGAACACAGTAGACTCCGCGGATTTATAGACTACTATTTTCTGTTGTGCTTTTGGTACAAAGTGGACCGGTCTGCATTATCCTCGCATATCTGAAATATTGTAGAAACTATCATTTTTATTTAAAGAGTAGCCATTGAGTTTCTTGCTGGTTCGTCTCAAAATAATTTTGAGTTTTTTTTAAATGGTTTGCGTTCAGAGCTCATAGTAGGGTCTCTGGTCTTGCTACTTGCCGACTCCGCATTCAAGTAACGCCTAAAATAAAGCGTTTTTTGACCTCGACCTCCTTTCGGAGTACCTGTAAGAAAATCTCCAGTTTATTGTGTTTCAGGGAACATTGTTTCCTTGCTAAACGAGACTTTATAGGCTTTTCACGCAACACGATATAAATAAAATATCGAAAAACCATTGAGACTAGCAAAGAATTGCGAATGGGTACTTTTAAAAATCGTTTAAATACTGCGAGCAGATTTATATTGGGCCAAATTTAAAAAAAAAAATGTTTTTCAATACTGTCTTCAGTCATGTTCTTAAAATACTGTTTTATTTTGTAATAGGAATACAAATGTGAAAAATCTTATTTTGAATGAGTATGAGTTACTTTCTCAATGGTATTGCGATTTGTTTTATTTGAGAACGTAAAAAAATATACGAGCAAAATTGGATGTATCTAAAATTATGTATTAGGCATATTCCCTTGCCGATTTCAGTTACGGTGACTGATTTCTATTTTCTGTACCTACTTCTAAGGATTGCAAACATGTGCTCTAACATTCTTAATATAGGTAGCTTATTTTCGCTATGAAAGTGCGTGCAGACGCATTAAAACACATAATATGTACAACATATTATGTTGTAAAGTTATTGGTGACGATATTTCGCTTAGTATCGACATCTGTTTTACACTGGCCTTAAAAAAATTGGACATTTTGTTTTAATAAATGTTCAATTATATCTTTCCTTTACCTTCTTCTCATAAGGAGAGGAGTTTATGAAGTTTTTGAATTTCCTTATACTTGAAGAATTGGCCGTCCTTCAGTTCAGGAAAGTACATGTGCTTAGCTACTATCTTGTCAGGAAACATTATAAAGTGTCCACACCAGCGTAGCTGATGACGCATTACGAAATCAATATCGCAGACATCTGCCCTGCAAAGACCATATTATTAGGTTAGAAATGTTATATGTAAACTTAAATTAAGTCAAAGTAATGTGTCATACGAGTAATTAAAAGTTTTACATTCGCAGAAGCAATTGCTATTGATAAAATCGGCCTCGTAATAGTTGGACTTTCGCACGAAGTGTTTCGTACCGACGTAGCAAAAAACGGTAAAAACATCACGTTTATTGCATGGGAGCCCCACCGAAATATTTGACATAGACCTACAAGGGCACGTTTATAAAAAGTCTGAAGCTTGTGCATGGTTGCTCGTTTCTTGTGGAGAAGAACTGGCAAGAAACTCCGTGGTCACTCTTTAAAAAAAAATGGTTGATCTTACAATATTTTCATTCGATAGCAATAGGGACCCTTTAGGTACGAAACCCTAAAAACGAATCTTTTTTCGGTAAAACTGTACAAGACTGGACGCGGAAATGATGGGTTTTTTGGGGTGGGGGAAAGGGGGGGAGGGAGCTCCCCTCCAAAAAATAACATCGAAGAAGGCGGCGGGATCGTAGTGAGCGAGCGAAGCGAGCGAACACTAACTAACCTTCTAACCTAAATCTATCCGAGTCGGGGTGCCCTATATTTAGTATACTGAAATTTAGTGTGTGTTGATAAATGAAAGGCCATAATTATAATAAACTATTTATTATTTTGTAACATAAACATATTTTATTGCATTTAACAATTCCTGCAAGGGATCTTTTAAATTCACTTTTATACTTTTGACTATTCAAAAGTGCCTGTAAATGGTCTATTTGAAATAAATACTTTGATTTTGATTTTATATTTCTTCTCCAGGAGTATTCCGCCAGCCCGTCTGTAAAGTCGGACTTGTTATGTTGCTGGCGGAATACTTTTTTAAAGGGTTTCCATTGGCTCTCTATTCTCTGGGTATGTGTCCTATCTGGTGCCACAAATCTATTAACAGGATCACTGTGGTTGACCCTGTTATGGAGGTATCCATGTTCAGGAAGGCATTGATAAGCTCTCCAATAATCTGTGTGGATAATGGGGCTCCTGAACATGTTTTTGGATTAATGGCATCAGTACTTCTGAAGTTCACTCACTTTCGGGACACACTTCCAGCCTTAGGTCATCACTTCCATCTTCTATCATTCCTATTATCCAGTGTCCTTTGATATGTCGTCCTCGATTATATTTTCTTCTCCCAAATTTTGATTCATCGATTTGGATAATTTTGTTTGGCCCTTCTATTTTTGTGTCAGAAGTGACATGTTCCAGCATATATATTACTATCACTTCCCTGCAGTAACTGTACCAATCCGCAATCATATTGAATGTCAATACTGGCTCATTTTCATCAGAAAGGTGCTTATGAACCCATTCATAGGATTGACCATCACTAAATGCATACAAGATATGAAATATAGTTGTGAGGGGCAAATGTGCATTTTCAAACCAGGTCCCAGCTGCTCGACTAAATGATCTAGTTCGGCAAT
This sequence comes from Mythimna albipuncta, assembly GCA_929112965.1. Lineage (NCBI taxonomy): Eukaryota > Metazoa > Arthropoda > Insecta > Lepidoptera > Noctuidae > Mythimna > Mythimna albipuncta. The sequence continues at coordinate 14,643,053 of OV815979.1, read as the reverse complement.
TGCTTTTTCTGCATCTAAATCGGCCAAAATGTCCAGTATAAACCTCTTCAACAAAAAAATTTGAGCAAAACTCCGCGTCCAGTATTGTACAGTTGAGCCCTTTTTTCTTGTTATTACAAAAAAAAGCAGTGTACATAAAAAAAAACAACTGAGTTACTTCGTGCAACACCCTCGAGAAAAGATCCCATTACCTATTCCAAACCAGTATAAAAATAACTTAGTTAATACAACGTGCCCATTTTCCATTTACGAAAAGCCTAGGGACAAAGTATATCTTTCTAAAAATCTCATTGCTTATTTACATTTCATCAACTGTTTTTTTTTCCTAAATTCCCGGAGAGGTTAGAAAAAATTGTGTTTAACGGACCAAATGAGGGTTACTTAGTGGGGCTGTCCCTCACGGGGATGCTATAATTATGTCTGTAAACGTTTATAGTCAAGGAGATAACAGGCCGTATGATATTTACCGTATGATGGCCATGAGTTAAGTGGTACGGCGGGTTGTGGGCGCAGTAGTAGCGTAAATAGAAGTGTGTGATTAAAAAACCTATTAAAATTGTGATTTTGAAAATGTCCCCAAATAGATAAAGCAAACACCGCCTGTTCATAATAATACTGAACCGAATTTGATAGTCCAAATGTATCCGTTTTGCTCGCGCTCCAATAAAAATATTATGTTGTTATTCATATTAAATTTGCCCTATAATGAAAATTTTAGGAGACAACTTAAATTCATAGTCTATGAACTAATAAGCTTAGAACAGTTTTTACAACTTTAAATAAGTCGGAGAAAAGAAGTTTTATATTAGTTTGAATTTCTAAAAAAATATTTTTTTTAATTATTCCTCAGATTTTATAGTATCAATAACAATCTTGTCTACTGGTGTGCCATTTCTTGGCTTTATCTTATTATGTACTTCACTAGCCAATGATTTGTCATCGTAAATGCTTGCTCCTGGCATTTTTAGGAACTTTGCCAATGTAAGCCTCATTTAAAAAGCTGACTAGGCTACTTAACCAGCTATTAATTCTGCTAAATCCACACAGCTATCATTGCCACCCCAACTTGCAACTACACCCTCAAGGCCCAGTAATTCTACCTCCCCGTTTGGTCTAAATTGCCGCAATATATTTGCCAGCTAAAGTATAAGTGAGACTTAAATATTCCCCCTTACTTACCGTCTGAGTGGTGATACAGAAATGCAATCTGAAAAAAAAAAATGTTAAGATAAAACGTAACGGCTGGGCCTTAAGAAATTCTCATGTTAGACGCTGTTTTATTAAAACGTTATTTTTTTTAATATTAGCTTATCTGTAAAATAAGTCATTTTTCTTTTTTTTCTGTGTCAGTATTATCTTGGCTTAATACCAGGTTCTGTTTAACGTAAATTATCCTAAATGATAAAATTTGAGGGTGTAACAAAAGTACCGCTTTTTAACACCTGTTTTTTTTGTCTATATTCTATAAATAATATAATGAAGATGAAAGATTTGTATTTATGTTTATAATACATTAATTAAAAAATCTACTGGACTAATTCAAAAAACTTCAACAGACCAATATATTACACAGTGCAACAGGTAAATAATTTAGCTTTGTAAATTTTTTTCATGCAGGCGAAGTCGCTAGCAGAAGTTAGTATTTTATAAAACTTTATGTCCTAATTTAGTTTGTCAAGTGCCAATTAGTAAAGATCAAAAAACAACAGCAGTATTGTAAAACTAGTAGCATTTGGTAGAAACGGCTAATTGGATTTTCAGCAATATTAAGATGTTTGTAGTCAGTCAATTATCTAGCTTTTTCCAACTAGGTTGGAATAGGGTACCAGGCTTACTAGGTACAGTTTTTACGTAAAGCAATTGCTTATCTGACCTCCATAAACCAGTAATTAGGTGACACGATAAACCTTGGCAAGTGACTTTCAAAGATCTACAAACGACAACCAGAACCAATGGTTCTATGTGCTTTTCGAGGGCCGGAAGAAGCTAGCTTTGTTAAGATGGTCTTTGGTCATCCATTCACAAAACTGACTTCAGCACGCGCGACATGAACAAGCGTTCATTCATTATGGTAAGCATTAAAGAGTGGAATTTCCTACCAGAGTCTGTGTTTCTTAGCAGCTGCAGCCTGAGGATCTTTTAAACAAGAGTGAGATGGCTACTTTTAGGCAAGTGCGCTCCATCGTCGACCACATCATTGCTTTCCACTTGGTGAGATAGTGGTCAAGAGTAAGCCTATCTACACTCTACACTATTGTATAATATTATGAATAGGTGTTTTATTTTTTCATTTGTAGGAGGTAATATCTGAAAGTACCTACTAGACCAATTGTGAAAGTGTTTTCACCGATAGAAAGTGGCTTTATTCTTGAGTGACATAGGCTATATTTTATGTACGTGGTTAAAGCCGCGGGCAAAAGCTTGTCAATAATTAAAAAAAAACATTACCTAACCTTGGACATCGACCCTTACGTCCACTATTACTTTACGCACAACCTCCTCAAGATATCTCTAGTACGAAATTAATATAACATTCGATATTTCCCAATATCCCAACTTGGTAGATATTATTTACCATTTGTATCACATGTGGGGGAAGAATCGAATAAGGATCAGTCGCGTTTTCCTTCTTCAGAATATATTCACATATTTCTAAAATTCTGTATATTTATTGTGCCATGTTCGTAGGTTGTGTTCGGCCGGAATACAAATACTAATGTGGGAAGTAAATACACGTACATATTTGTCATGTAAACGAAAATATGTCACCGAGTATACTGTAAGTCAAAGTAAAGAATTCATTTTATATATTTTTTTCAAAGAATATTAGCCAATTTTATCGGAAAACTAGCTTATGCCAGCGGCTTTCCCTGCGTGAAAGTAAGTTTTTCCTTACAAACTTCAGAGCCCCATTTTATCTTCTTAAGGGTTGAATTTCAAAATATCATTTTAGAATAACTTTGAATTTGAGAGCTGCGGTGGCCGAGTGGTAATGACCGCGACTTACGAGTTGCAGGTCGCGGGTTCAAACCCAGCCAGGCGCATTACTTTGTGTAATTTTCATATTTCATCACCACTCTTCTCAAAACGGTAAAGGAAAACATCTGAAGGAAACCTTCATGTCCTAGAACCAAAAATTCGAAGATATGTGACATTCACCAACCCGCACTGGGCCCGCGTGTCATACGGTCCATTCCCTCTCCTAGAGAAGAGGCCTAAGTCCCAACAGTGGGAACATTAAAAAGGCTGATGATGATGATGATTCTTTGAATTCACTATAAAAGGAACTTCTGTGCAAAATCTTAGCGTTCTAGATCTAAGGGTTTAGAGCTGGGCGTTAAAGAGTCCATCACTGATTTAGCTTGCTTTTTAAACAGGATTATTTGTAGAACACTGACAACCTCTCAAGACAATGCTACTTACATCATAAACAAAACAACTTTTGTTGTAAGACTTTTAAAAATTTATCATTTTATTTTATTTGAGAAAAATAATAATATTATTCAATAAATGAGATAAATGCACAACCAACAACATTTTACACATAATAATAAAATATCATATTTTTGTTCATCACAATTTCAAACGAAAATAAAAATATTTAAATTGAACGTTCTAAATATTACGAAGTCTATGCAAAGCAAGTGATAGTAAAATAGCGGAAGGGAGCCGGTATTGGGAGGTGGGGGTTCTTGATGCGCTTGCGTCACGTCATATAGACGTAGCAATATACAGAGTTAAAATGTGTTAGAACAACAAAATCTTGAAGGTTACTTTTTGGTAAATCAATTATGTTTTGTAAAAAGTCAAAGAACAAAAGTTGTTGCTTATGATGTTAGTAATACAGTCCTGCAGCTTGTTAGTGTTTTACAAATAAGTCTGTATAGTATATACAAAATAGAAAATTACTATAACACGTGTCGTTATAAAAACACATTTAAAATTTGGTTAAAAATTATGTCTTGCAAAGCTATATAATTCGGAAAACTTTTTTACTCAATCAGAAAACATTGAGTGTATTTAGGTCATATTAAATACGAATGAGTATAAATTATTATGTTCTGCCAAAGTATGCTAATGTAAAATACTTGTGAATAAAATTAACTCAGAAAGTAATTACGTTTAATTACAAATTAGAAATTCCGATGCCTACGAGATTACCTTGCCAAATCTTTTGATTTAATATGTATTAAGGTAATTAAAATTATTCAAAAACATTACTAACATATGATCGGACATCATTTTTTTTCTATTATTGATATTGGTAGACTCGCGGTTAATCCCTATCTCACCTCAACGAACAATGATGAAGCCCATGATGCCTAGAATCTATTTGCTCTTAACTTAAAAACCCCGAGGTAGTAGCTACCAGAAAACACAGATATTAATAATGTAGAGGCGAAAGTTTGTATATTATCTGTATGTGAGTGTCGTTGTATGTAACTCCTTCACGTTCAAGCGGCTGAACAGTAGCCCGATTCACGTAATCAAAACCATAATGATATCGTAGCGATTTAATCGTTTAGACCATTTCCGTATTCACATCCATCAATCGAGTTTGAACGAAATCGATTTTAAAGTCGTGTAGTCGAAGAGTCGATTTAAAAAAAAATCTGTATACATTATCCTGGTAGGTATCCATTATACTTATTTATGTAACTGGAAATAAGTCGTCGATAGATCGTTTAGTTGCGAGCCAGTTGAGTTGTCGTTCTATCCAATCCCGATTAAGGAACCGCGAAATACCGCTTTTGAATCGACTTCGATCGAACGACTATAAAACTTCAACGATATATTGGCTTGTTTGATTTTACGTGAATCAGGCAACTGGTTAGAATGAAATTTAGCACACTTGTAGATCATGTCCTCAAATGGGTTATAGGATACTTTTTATCCCGGGATAATTTTCGACTTTCAAGCAGGCATAGCTGTTGGCAGAAGTCATATTCATATATATTAGTTTGTTGGTAAAGGATTTTTTGAATTCACACATTACATTAAAGTAAAAAATTAAGTAAATGTATGTTACATTATTATACTATGCCAAATAATAAAAGATGTCTAACCAATAAACGATTTGTAAGTCGTGGGTTCAAACTCAGCCAGGCTCATTACTTTGTGTAACTAATTACATCATCACGGCTCTCAGAACGGTGAAGTAAAACATCGTCAGGAAACCGGCATGTCTTAGAACCAAAAGTTCGACGACTTGACTGTGACTTTCGCCAACCCGCACCGGGCTTGCGTCATGGACTACGGTCCATTCCCTCACCTAGAGAGCAGGCCTGAGTTCCAGCAGTGAGAACATTAAAAGGCTGATTGTGCTTATGTTTTTAACCAATAAAATTATAATAAAGAAATAGAAGTAAAATCACACATAAAAAAATATCAAAAGAAAAGACACAATAAAATACAGTCCAAATTGAAATCCAGTCATTTATAATTTTAGCTAACTAATATAAAATCCTCGAAATGTTTTGTAGGTTTGGGAACAATCAAAATGTTAGTTACATCAAATGCTCTGCGACCCGTATAAAATGTTTGTAAAACCTGCCTGATTTGATCAAATATTTACTTAGATGAAATTTGTTACAGTTCGCTGTCATTACGCTTTTTTGTTATGATAATAAAACAAAAGTACCTATTACCCACATAATTAGGTATGCTTTTCATTAACTTACAACAGAATTACCTATTTATTTTGAAAAACTTAAATTTTTTTTTTTTTAAATTATTTTTAGATTTTGTTAAATTGTATTTTTGTTTTATTTCTGTTAACCTTATAATAAGGTATGGTGTACCCAATAATTTATATAAATTATTGCATTTATAAAATAGGGATAATATTGGTATTCATTTATTATATCAAAAATATTGGACACTATATTATTTTTTGCTTTTTCAAATCAATTCAAATTCAGGAAGATACTTCAAAGTTCAAGTGCTTGTGATAGTACTATATATTTTTTACGTATACACCAACGTAAATGTACGTCACACAAAATTTTAACATCGTATATCGTCTTCATTTTTTGTACAAGTTATAAAAAATGTGTTCATTTTTTCATTTCATTTATCAAGTTTTGCTTTTAGAGATTATTTATTCATATAATTTTATACTTTATACCCCTTGTAAGTAAAATATTGCCCTACTTTGCTGTTTCGTAATAAATATTGAATATAATTAAATCCGTAATGTTCATAGCCAAAATCTATTTTCACTAGTGAGTTAGAATAGAATTTCAGTTTTTAGTTTCAATTTCAGTTCAATCTGAACAAAAATACAAACAAGAGATCTAATTCAAGTTTTGAACTACTAATATACAATCCACAATAGCTTGCTAGATACCTCGGATATAAAGTTGCATCTCTGTGCAGGTGGCGCGAATCAAAGTGGAGGATGCTGGGAACTACACCTGCGCCCTGGTGTCGCCTGTCCAGATGAAGGCGACTACAAGAGTACATGTTTTGCAAGGTCAGTACAACTGCTTTGAAAGTAGTTTGTAAAACAAGAATGTTTCTACAGGGAGAGAATAAATTATTGTGATTAGATAATTACTTGTAATAATCAAGAACATATTATTACCTACTTAATAAACTAATAAATGCGATTCTCACTAATAGTGAAAACCGCATATATAAATTAAGACGTAAACGAGAAAAGTATATTTAATTAGCACAAAGCCAGAACAGCTTTGTGCATTAAAAATAATCAATTTTTAAAATTATTATAATTTCATTCATCTACTGAGTAACAACACAGTTGTCACATAGCTAGTTATAAAGTTTAGTACTTATTAAACTTTTTTGTAAAATATCTAGTTTTAGCTCATTAAAACTTCAAAAAACACTCGCAAAGTTGCCTTCTTAACTAAAATAACAATTTATACTGAGTATCAAATTTAACATAATTAACATTATTTTCAAAATGAATGATGTGTTTGTGGCGACGCTTGGGGGAGGCCTATGTCCAACAGTGGACGTATATCGATTGAAATGATGATGGTGATGTGACAAAAATGAAACTGGGCAAGGCACATTGCTCGCAGAACAGATGGTCGATGAGGTCGAAATGTTCTGGAGTGGCGACCCGCCGGAAGACGCAATGTTGGTGGGCCTACCACAAAGAGGACCGATGGCCAGAATGGCGCGGGAATTTAATGGACACGAGACGCACAGAACCCGCCATTGTGGCGATACATGGTGCATATGTCCTGTTGAACAGACAGTAGACGTCGTCTTGATGATGATGATGACAAAAAGGATGCACAGTTTTATGCGCTGCACCACATGGTTACGGGTACAGAGCCGCTTACTGAATTTGATTGTTGTTTACATTACTTAGAACAAAATTTGAGATAAATAAAAGAATTCAAAACTACGAAATTATATACATAACATATAATAATAATATTCCACTACTGTCACACAACGCCGTCTAGTCCCGAGCTAAGCAGAGCTTATGTTATGAGTGCTAGACAACATTATATATTTTTAAATACATACATATAGATAATGTACACTCAGACACAGAACAAATGATCGTACTCATCACACAAACATTTTTCCTGGGTGGAAATTAAACCCATAATCTCCGGCATAACAGTCAGGGCCACTAACCACTAGACCAACAGTCAAAATTGCTGGAATTAATGATGCGTCTACTAAAGTCCACATTTCGGAAGACTAAACACCTGTGCCAAAAGTGGGCGATAAAATAAACAAAATGTTACTTTGTCCAAAGGAATTTGGTTGAGTTCCAAACGATAGAGTCTTTATGTTACTTTTTGTCCTAAATAGGGTTATTTATAACAATAAATTGGTCCTTTGTGTCGTATTTAGAAATGAGGAAATAAAAAGTTTTTCGTTTGTATTTGTTTGTTCCTCAGAGTTCTATAAAGACACTAGTCGGCTCAGTAAACTTTGTTCTGCCATATAAATTATTAAACAAAAAAATAGGAATCGGGAGGAGAGTAAAAACTAGCCCACAGTTCTTAGATATACCCTTTATACACAAATATTTTATAAAAAACTGGGCAAGTGCGAGTCGGACTCGCGCACTGAGGGTTCCGTGCAAAGTACAATTCCCGAATGGAGTCTCGAAGATTTTTCTGAAATGCAATTTTTTTTTGTGACGTCGGTAACAAAAAATATACTACTTTTAGATTGTTTTCCTATACTTATGCTATAAGACCTTGCTTTGTGCCAAATTGCAAGATTCTGGGTCAACTAGATCTTTGAGAGTATCAGAATATATTTTTTTTGCGACATAAACAGCCGTATCTCTTTTAATCGTCAGCTTAGAAGTTTGATTTTTTCATAGCTTAAAGGAACCGTAGACCTAACTATATGGTTTTAATTTCAGCTCGGTAACTCCATGCGTTTTCGGGATATAGTGTCTTGACAGACTAACAGAGAGACGGACAACAAATTGATCCTATAAGGGTTCCTATAAGGTTATTTTCTTTTTGAGGTACGGAAAAATCGGTCGAACCACGGGGTCGAATCATTTTGGAGGAGTTCGATAGCAAACAATGTAACACAAGTTTTTTAAATATTAAAAAAAAATATATTGACTAGCTTTTGCCTATGGCTTCGTTCACGTACTTTTTTTTTGTCACTCAGAAATAAACTAGCTTTCTATATGTGAAAAAAAAAATAGCAATCGGACCAGTAATTTCAGACTTTACCTCAAACAAACACAAAAACCAAACAACCAAAAAAAGAAAACAAACTACCTTTTTCTAATAAAAGTATAGATAAAGAAAAAACTATCATTAAAAGTGTTTATATTGGTAGACAGTTTTAAAACAACTATTTAAAAAAAAAACGGTAGTGTGAGTAAATAGAAGCGAGAGGGAGTGTCAAACTCCCTCTCACTCCACTCAGAGCGAGAGAACTTATTTGTTGACATCCCAAATAAAAAAAAAACATAGCCCAAGATATACTTTCAGTAATGAAAAGCGACAAGCAACTATAGCAGTAATTTATTTCGTTACCTTTAAAGAGCAACAGAAAACAGCATCTGAGTCCGGAATTCGCGTTACAAATGAGAACTACAGAACAAGGCTTCCACGCTCTGCAGTTTTAGTGCACCTGTTCCAAGATTGAGTCATAAAGTATTTTCATGCTTATATTCACTGAATAGTGCATATTATCTGGATAGTAGTATTGCATATTCACTATATTGCATCTCATTTCTGTTCATAGGTGTTATTGAGAAAGTTTCCACTTAATGACATACTTGCATGTAAGTAGTCCGTCCGTATATTTTGAATTTGTGTGAACAGATTTTGATATTATGGCAAAAACTATGGTCATAATTAAGACTTAGGTACCTACTGTAGTTAGAGACATGAACAATCAGAATAAGATAGATTTTGATGTAATAATTTGACCATTAATTTTTATTATTAGTTACCAGCAGCTTCGCTCGTATGAAAAATTAAAGCACAAGGAAAAATACTCGGAATAAAAAACATTATATCAATCAACAAATCAAATAATAAACTAGTGCGCTTCACCATCAACGACTTCATGACTATTTACCATCAAGTGGGATTGAAGTCAAGCACTAGACATCAATTAAAAAAAAAAAATCTGTGTGCCAAATTCGTGAAAAAATATAAAACATACACATTCATACAAGTTAAACACAACAGTTCGTGACAATGGATGTATAATAATAACAACGGGTAAATGTTAGTCTCTATTTCCGGCAAAAACTACTGAAGGCATTTTCGATACTGTACAGTATTTCAACTTACACGCCAGAATAGGCTAGGCTATAAATTTTCCAATCTCCATGTTAGCTAAACTGCAAGAAAAAGTTTGCAAGTAACAAATGAAGTATCAAGTAAGTCACCTGAAGAAGGTGGGTTATTACGTCATCAATAACTCAACATTGATCTCTCATCAATTGATCCACAACTGTAGGCAGGGACCTTAATTATCCTTAATCAATCACTTCGCTTCGCAGGTTGATTAGTAGTACGGCTTCGTCTGTCTTCTCAGTATAATCCCCTCGACTACTTTAAGCATCAAAGAACCATTACGTTCGGGGTTAATATTTTTATATTCAAGACCACAGAATTACGAATCGTCACGTCCCGCATCGTTTAAAACTTTATTGGTTGGCAAAAAACGTACAATGAAAATGGTTCATCGAGGACATTATTAAGAAATGTCTAAGCTTAATGAGCTTTTTAATGCTATGTAAATTTGGCTGCTTCTAGTCTCAACTGTAATACTACGTAATAAAAGCAGTCATTTATAACTGTGGAGTTCTAATATCACGTCATTAAGTTAGTCCAAATATACAACTGGCATCTGGTTTGTTGTGCTAGTATTTTCTCTTGTATAATTTAGAATAGGTATTTTCTACCGCTGTAGTTTCGGTTATTAAGGATTGTGGTAATGAATGCCGTCCATAAGTTGTCCTCGCCTATCTGGGTCAGTAGTTCGTAGGTGGGGGCGAACATTGCGAGGCATGGTGCGTAGATAAGATGACACACCATAACGCCGTGGACATATGCCGTGATTTTGTCAGCTAGTGTTTGAAACATCTGTAGGACGGATGTGGTCTTGGAAACGTTTTTTTTATTCAGACTAACATTACCCTTTTGCTTATAAAACAACTAAGTTCTGCCAAAGGCTTTGCCCATTTGAAAGTAAAAAAATATCAAAAGAAAACTCCCAAACTAAATAGTTTAAATACTATCTCATCTGATAGTAAGCGATGATGTGATCGACGATGAAGCACATTTGCCTAAAAGTAACCTATTCACTTCTGACTTAAAAATTCTTAGGTTGTATCTATCATGAAACACTAACATCGGCAGAGAATTCCATTCCTTGATTGTATTATATGTACAGCACATATAATTCAGGATATAGTCTATCCAATTGCCAAATTTCAGTTAACCGTTTCAGCGTAAAGAATACTAACATTCTTCTCTACAGTATTAGTGTGATCTTAAATATAATAATGTGGAAAAATGAGTTGTAGTTAGTTTATGTACAAAGAACTACAGAAATAACAATACTACGTCTAACAAAGGAACTACACATTGTAGTTTTGCTTGACTCAATAATTTATCTAGTAATATGATCTTAAATGGTGTGAATCGAACTAGTAAAAGCTTGGTACAGTGAACATTGACAATAGTCTATAGAAATTCAAAGCATCCACAATCCTACTTTGGATACTTAGACATAATTACGAAATGGATATTACATGTCTTTGTAATCAATCGAATATGAGGTCGGTTTAATGAAAATTACTTCATTGTTTGTGCTAGAGAATCGATTTATGGAGTTTCTTAGATTCAATTTCGATTGCTTATAATGTATACCTCGTAACTGTAGAAACCCGTAGCTTTTTAAGAGGTACAAAAACCGAATTAGACAGGTATTACCATGTAATTTAGTTTTTCGAGCAGTTTTGACGCGCTATTGCCGGTTGTCACACCAAACTTTATATTATATTAACGTTATATTTTAATAAATAGCGAATTAAAATTTTGTGTGATACAACTTTATGCATTACGAGCATGTTCTGTCCAAAAATATAATAAAATAATAGTACCTAAAATGCATTCCCTAAGTTTTTATTTAAGCTGCCTATTTTTACTTATATTAGCCTGACTTTGCCCGTTGTTTATGCCTCTCTTCTTTAGTGCCAATGCCTAGTCCCCTATCATTCATGCAGGTTCTACTTGCTATGGAAAACAATCATGTCGTCAGCCCATATCGCTGCCAGATGACCCACACTCCTTTATCCAGCCCTTTATTCTTTTCGGTGGGAAATCATCAAATTAATCCACCCGCTCTGGGTAAAGCGAGACAGAGTGCCAGACTTTTACGGAGTAAAATCCATCTGTTTTCTTTCAATTGCGCTTTGGGTTCTAGGGCCGCAGTATTTCATTCAAATAATCTCTCAACCTTGGTCTCCTCACCGCTTTACACAGTGGCCTACGTAAGTGATACAACGCAAACGCGAAGCGATACGGCGCGATTAAAACTAACAATTGATACTCAAGCACATGGATACGGTACGGTAACGACCAAAGCGAAGCGGACGCGATTAATTGGTTTGACATTTTCACGTGAACTCTTGCGGTGCGGTGACGTGTTAATGACGGCTGAAATGGTGACTTGGCCGCATCGCGTCGATTTCGCATGAACAACATCGACTTGCTTCGCTTCCCTTTTATCACCACGCCTCGCCATGGTTTTTTCGATCCTGGCAATTTAGGACATGTTTGCCCATTAATGAAAATTGCCCAACCCTAATTGATCAAAGGTCGTAAAACTACTTTTCGCGTAACTAAACAAGTGTCACGTCTTAGATAAATGGTTGGTTGTTTCAATTTACAAAATGGAGGATAGCTCGTTCGTTTGTTAAGAAGCGTATGTCCCATTATTTTGCCAAATGAGGTCGCTAGCTAAAGGCTGAAAAACTGCCTAAAAGCGCCCGTATATTGTGCTGACTCGTTAGTTTTACGGAGGCAAGTTTTTTAAAAGAATAATTGTGACTTGGCTTCCTTCCATGACGATTTATATCTACGTGTCGTACTAATGCATAGGTAATGTGGCGTACCAGTACTCAAATATAGTGCACTATATTCATAATACATTTCGATTTATAGATTCAAAAATATGAGAAAACTTTATGCAGGAAACTGTTGTATAATATTTTATAACCGATAAATAGGAGCAAGGACCAAATACAGACATTATTTTGGTCCTATTTACCTTTACTATTATTGGTGCAATTCAGGTTTTAGAATCGCTTTGTTTAAGTTGCTCATATTTTGGTGAACGACTCAATTTTAAATCTCAAAGGCTCTTCTGTGAAGCTGTACAAATAAAAGCTATCTATCAAGGGAAATGCTATAGAACGTAGAGGTAACTATATTCTGGACGTCATAATCGATATTTTGCCCAATAGTCCTATTACAAAATAATATCCAATATCAGCTGGCGTAATTTTTATTTGGAAATTATCCTGACTTCTTTATAGAAAGTTATCTATTTCGATGGATAAAAACAGTTTTTAAAAATGTATACGATATTACATTCGTTTTCCGAACACCCACCGCAGCAGAATACCATTGCAACGCCAGGGGCACTCGCTTGTTTGATCGGCATATTGACGCTATCGTGTTCTAAAAATCAAACCTGTGGTGGAATGTGTGGCAAATATCGATTTCACACGTTCACAATACACAATGAATAATTTAAAATACAATATAGGTATTAAAATAGAGTGACAGCCAGCGGCTGCTAGGCTTTCGTCATTTACGCGAGCCTAACAATAATAAAAAATAATAATGTTAGTTTCAGTTATTGTGGCTTGGGCAAGTAACAAAGGTGTATAATATAGCAACCCAAATTCGTTCGTAAGGGGCCCAGCAGGGTTGATGCCTACTGGGGTCAAGGTCTGCTTCTGAAAGGAAGGCTTGGCCCCGGTATGAAAGGGAACGAAGGAACGGGGTGGGTTTTTTAGTTAGTAAAAGTCTGACACTATCTCCCGCTCCGTGCAAGGGCGGGGGAAGTCGTATAGAGGATTTTTACCCACCGGAATAAAAAACTTAAATTCGTTATATAATATAAAGCTCAAGTTTTTCATATGTTATTCTGGATGGTATTAGTAATCATGATCATCCATTGCCAAACAGTGTAGTGGTAACCCCATGCCAGACACCCTTAAATAAGGAAAAAAATCAAATACAAAACATTTTTAAAAAGCATTTCTGGTCCTTATAAAACTCTTAGATACTTATAACGAATAACGCTTCAATGTGTACTACACTTACACCTACTTATATACACACGTCACAATGTATGTATCTCCTGGTCCTCTATTATGATGTCAGTGTTGCCAACATGAATACTAACAAGACCCTCCACGTCAATTTTAAAGTAGACAACACATTTCAATTCCAATGTCATACTCTTTTTATAGAAGAAACATTTTGAAAGACTCGATAAATTCGTACTAAGTATAACAAATGTTAGTTTCAGCAAGGATTGTGTTCGACATTTTTTGTGTTAACCGTCCATATTGTACAGGATTTGTATCGGAGTGCTCTTGGGTTTTATCAGAATTGACGTTAAGAGGGCATTCGCAATATTTGCTCTTTTACTTAAAATAACAAAAGGAAAGAGCGAACAGACGGTTCTCAGTTTTCTGTCTGTTATAACACGAGCGTAAAGGAACGTCTACGTGTCCAATAAGAGTGCTTAATATTGAATTATGTGATCAAAAGTATGTAGTATCTTTGTATATATTTTTTTTATAAAGACAAAAGTTCTCAAGTAGATATTTTCTTTAGAACAGTTATCTTTTCTTATCATTATAATACATATAAACACATAAACAATTAAAAAATTAAAATACACACGCGTAAAAACTGAAAAGAAAAAATAATTTCAGTCCAGAAGTGTAAAAACCAATCTAATTACTACAACATTAAAAGAATTTCATAATTGATATTTCCACAAAATTATGATTGTATTAACAATCATAATTTTATGGAAATATAAAAAAATATATATTATTTGTTTTATTTTATTTATATTAATAAATAAAATAAAACAAATAATAAATTATAATACGGATCATTAATTGCAACGGTCGAGACCCATATTGGACAGAATTATTTTAGTCAGTTTGGGTAAACAGACAGACGAAGTATTTTAAAATGTTTAAATAGATACGTATACATACCGTTCATATTGTCATATTTCCGTTCGAAGCTGCGGTGGGGTTATGTCTCCATTAAGATTTGTCCATATCTACTTAAGCAATGCAATTTATCGATTAAATAATAAAATAAATTAAGGTCAGATAACCTGTATTTATCTTTAGTAGATAGTTTAGTGTCTAGGGAGATCACTTCTAAAATCAGTGACCTAAGCCACTAATTCCTTTCACAGCAAAAGTGAAAACCAAGCAAAAAGCTAATAGATTGCTCCTCACCTAATAAAACGCCCAGGTCAGAATTTGGGACAGGCTCAAATTCTTTTGGTAGCAATCGGTGACTCTGTCGATTAAACTCACTTAACTTCACCTCTATTTAGCACACCTTCCATTTGTTACAACTGACACCTGATTTCCTGCCAGATAACTCGCTGAACACAATGGTAGCTTTTGGTAGAGTGTGAGGTAATGGAGCTTTAGACATATAGAAATATCGAGTTACATCCTCCACTCAGGGTGTTTTTTTTAATATCGTGCGGATTTTCCTTTATTGTAAAATAGTGCTGTCGCATAAAATCAACTGTTAATCACCAAGATTACCGACATGGCACAAACTTAAGTGGCAAGGGGCAGGGCACTTTGCTCGCAGAACCGATGGCCGTTGGGGCCGAAAGGTTCTGAAATGGCGATCACATACCGGAAGACGTAGCGTTGGAAGGCCTCTTACAAGGTGAACCGATGACCTGTGACCCTAGCCAAGTTGCTAATCTGCAATAGTTAACGCTTGTAGAAAGCTTCAAATGTACGGGAATGACGTCGTCTTAACGCTTAGTCACATGTTCAGAACAAAAGAATTGGCGGCAAGATCAATTCGATGCGTTTGGCGCAAGCGAAACGGTTGTAACTTGGCTAGGGGGGCTGGTAAGGGTTGCGAGAATCCGATGGATGCGAGACGCACAGGACCGCTCATTGTGGCGACGCTTGGGGCAGGCCTATGTCCAACAGTGGGCGTCTATCGGCTGAAATGATGATGATGATGATGATGATGATGATGATGATGGATACGGTCTGAAATAAAGATTTTTTTAAATTATATTATAATAGAAAATGAGAATTCCAAAGATTTTTAATACCCATGCGAAATTAAACCATTATTAAAAAATAATTGTTCAGACAAACAAAAATGGTAGGAAATGATGATTAGAACTATTTCACTTATTTATGCTTCTGCTTTGGGCTTTCTCTGACTAAAACTTTTACTGACTAAAACTCACTTGTGTTCCGTCAGTTGCCCTTTGAGTTCCAGGACCGCGATAACCCTTTCGAACAATCCATGTCACCATTTGAAAAATACTAATAAAATGCTTGTAACAAAAACAACTGTATGTAAAATACCTACACTTTGTACGCAGTCCAATATTTGCAATCATGAGGCTCTTCAAATATTTGAATACGTATAAAAAATGTTTCATTTAGGTCTGTCTGTTCGTGCAATACCTATGCAACGATGCTTCAAAGTTTAAACATTGCATTGTATATCTGCTGGTGATCGATTAAACTAGTTTTGTTTTCTTTCTCCGAATGACATTTGATTTCCTTTGTGCTTCACTTCGTTAAAAGAGAATTGTTCAATCAAATACGAATGAAGTCTGGTAATATCGAATTAAGTTTTTACTATTGTTATCTTTAGAGAAAAATTGGATAAGAAACTTATGAGGTGCACGAACCTAACGGAAATTAGATGCAAATAAAACTACCAAGACGGGTAAACATCCTGTATAATTTGCTGTACATAATTATTATTAGGTACATTATTATTACAAATATCATAAATCAGTATCAGTTGATATGAATAAACATAGTAGCACTTCTTAGACAAAAAAAGTAACTTTTTATTTTTATTGGTGTGTAAAGTTATCAAAAACATAGGTTTTTGATAGAATGTTATTTTATCACTGAGTGACATGGTTATATATTTTTTACTTTACCTCTAGCGAAGCCGCTGGAAAAAGTCAATAATTTATTATTAAACTAGCTGACCCGGCAAACTTCGTACCGCCTAATAGTTACCTTTTATCTAAGCTGTCAACTCAGGTAGAGTTGACAGCTTAGATAAAAGGTAACTCTACCCTACTCTACCCCACTCTACCCTACTCTTCCCTACTCTACCCTACTCTACCCTACTCTACCCTACTCTACCCTACTCTACCCTACTCTACCCTACTCTACCCTACTCTACCCTACTCTACCCTACTCTACCCTACTCTACCCTACTCTACCCTACTCTACCCTACTCTACCCTACTCTACCCTACTCTACCCTACTCTACCCTACTCTACCTTACTCTACCCTACTCTACCCTACTCTACCCTACTCTACCCTACTCTACCCTACTCTACCCTACTCTACCCTACTCTACCCTACTCTACCCTATCCTACTCTACCCTACTCTACCCTACCCTACTCTACCCTACCCTACTCTACCCTACCCTACTCTACCCTACCCTACTCTATTACCCTACTCTAAGTTGCGTTTTGTTATACCACGTTTTATGTCACGTCACACGGGAACGACGGGAACGGGTTAAAAATCGGGATATCCTATGTCCTTCTCCTGGTTCTTAGCTACCTCCCTACCAATTTTCAACCAAATCGGTTCAGTCGTTCTTGAGTTATAAATAGTGTAACTAACACGACTTTCTTTTAAATATATATTACCTATAGATAACCAGAGCAAAATTAGCGAAATGTAGGTGATTTTTATTTTTATTAACTGGTCACAAATTATCCAAGGACTGTCTGGGACAGAAGATAAGTGTCATACTATTTTGCAAATTAAAGGAAAGAAAAAAAACTTAATAGCATAATATCAAACCTGAAAATAATATACATATATAATTATTCATTCATGCACAAACTAAAAACAAAATAAAGAATAAATGTGCCATACAAGCAAAAAGTCCTAGACCGAATCCATTGCAATACTGCACTACCCACTTTTATGATTATACTAGCTGTGCCCGTGACTTCGTTCGCGTGGACTACAGGATTTTGACCCTTTTTTTTTCTAAAATAAAAGTAGCCTATGTTACTCCTTATTACATCAGCTTCCTACCAAAAAAAGTCCCGTCAAAATCGGTCAAGCCATTTCAGAGATTAGCCCGGACAAACAGACAGACAGACAAAAATTGTAAAAAATGTTTTTTTTTTTTTTTGGTTGTTTTATGGTGTATATTTATTTAAAACTTATAGCAACAAAATGTTATTTTGGTTTATGTACCGTACATATAGGCAGTTATTTGAATATTACAAACAGACACTCCAATTTTATTTATATGTATAGAAGATGTATAGATTTATTTAATATTAACACAAATGACGCCGTGATTACCTATTTTGGCAGCAACATGAAATAAGGTGTTAATAAATTAATCATTATTGATTTCATAAACGCTTCAGTTTAAAAGGCTTAATTGTATTAAGGGTAATTATTAACACTAGTGGCTTTGGATATGCGTGAAAAGTTAATGAGTTTAAAACGAGACGAACAGGCCATATGGTTTTAAAAAATAGTTTTGTCATCTTTTTTAGTCTGATTGTAATTTGTATCTATTATTTTTAATATCTGTTCTGCAACCATTGTGCAGTGCTCAGGACACATTGCTCGCAAAACAGATGTAGCCGAAAGGTCCTGAAGTGGTGACTCCGTACTGGAAAATACAGCGTTGGCAGGCCTCTCTCAAGGTGGACTAAAGACCAAATTTGCGAGACGCTCAGAACCGTTCGTTGTGGCGACACTTGGGGGAAGCATACGATGTTTTTTTTTTATTGGTGCTGCTATAGAAGCTTAAAATGTTAAGTTGGTAGTACTACAAAGAGCTCAGCAGTACCGTTTCTTTGCACTGGACGACTTTTAAACGGGAATTATATTAGACTGACATACACGTGGGCCACGCCTGTTTTGTAAGTAGAGTCGCGTCACGTGGCGTAGATCTAATGTAGCTCTTCAAGTATTGTTGCCATACGAAATGGAGACCGACGCGTTTAGATTGGCGTACGTGGCCTACTTGTGCCTATAACCTCGCCCAGAACACCTGTCACCATACACTTACCTTGTATCTAAATTATACATAACATACATACATAATCAGCCTTTTAATGTTCCCTCTGCTGGTACTCAGGCTTCCTTTCTGGGAGAGGGAATGAGCCGTAATCCACCACGCGGGCCCAAAAAGGATTGGTGAATGTCACATGTCTTCGAATTTTTCGTTCTAAGGCGTGCCGGTTCTCTCACGATTTTCTCCTTCACTGTTTTGAGAGCATTGGTGATGAAATAAATTATACAAAGTAATGCGCCTGGTTGGTTTCCAACCCGCAAGCTACAACTCGTAAGTCGGGGATGTTACCACTCGCCACCATCGCTCTCAAAAACCTAAATTATAGTTGTTAGTATACTAAAATTCTGAATGTCTTTTTTGTTCCCAGGGTCAAGCCTAGCAGAACTACAAAGCGGTGTAAAAACCACTACGAGCTACCTAAGTTTGCTACTGATATCACTATTGGTAGCACTGGGTACACGGTATGAAGATATAAGGTGACCTAATTAGACGATATAGGGAATTCGTTTCGAAGGATTGGATCGCAAGAATCGATATTTAGATTAAGAGTAAATAGATGGTATAAAAGGAACATGAGACCAAAATTTTCCTTTCTATGCTTTTTTTTCAAATTGGAATTAATCATCTAATTATTTCCCCGCTCTAGTTTGGAGCGAGAGAGCATATCAGATTTTTACTGACTGAAACCACATCTATGTTGTTTCAGTTGCATTTTGCATCCCATGACCACAAGTAACCCTTTCAGAGGTCGACCTGTGGCTCCAGTAAATTTTGGCCCTACAGAGACCCTACGGTTTTACTGACATCTCTGTTACAATTAATATTTTCCCCTGCTTTCATTGGAGATTATATTTATTGAATTAATTTTATTGCAACAAAATATACATAATAAACTTAAATAATCAATAAATATATATTTTTATGCTTAACCTAACTATAAACACTAAAGGCTACTCCGTACTAAAATATGGCGTCATAAAACTCCTCCGCATCTATGTCGACTAGAAGTTTGCCCAAAAGGCTGGCGGCATTGCCACGTTGGTTGGAGTGAGAAGAAATGTCAGACTTATAGTGTCCAAAACCCCCCTTTTTTCCTTCAGTTGCTCTTCAGTTTTCAGGACCACCAGTCCGCCACCCGTGTTTAATTTATCGAAAAATTTCAACGCCCACTAAACAAGCAACCTTCTTAAGAAAACTTACCAAAAGGTACCGTACCTTCTGCCAAGTTTTCTTTTTCCAATTTCCAAAAGTAGTTACACAACCTGTTCTCAGACATAATGAAACATTATTATATTTCACAAAATTTGCAACATAACGTCTACTGCCCTAATTTAATGTTGTCGTACCGAAATGAATTTCGTAATTCTGAGTACATCGTGCAAAAAGCTGTCAGAGAGGTTTTTGTTCATCTTTCTATGAAACACGTTAGACTATCTAACGAGATATTCCGCCGTGGGGCTTGCCTGGTCCAAAAGAACGTCCTGCTCCATTAACGCCTCGTTCCGGTCTGTAACCACCTTTTGTCTGAAGAGCTCTTAAATATTCACTGGTTTTTAGCATCGATCACTATATTTTATGTAACATCCGCTGCAGCACGGTTACGCTCTTCATTTTTTTTTTGCTAACCTTCTTTGTAATTTTTTATGGAGCGGTTTAGAGTTTTTGGCACGATCACTTCGAGTGAAGTTCATTGACTGTTTTAATAATTCCCAAATTGATTCCTAGTGAAAATTACTATACAATATACATTTACTGCCAAATACTGCAAAAGCATTAGAATATGTATATCCATATTCTAAACGTAAACAAATTAACTATTCATACGAAAACAAGGCTTAAAAGACTTAGTATCCAAGCCAAAAATATTAACAAAAATAATAATTGTAGAGCACTTTATTTAAAAAACAGTTATGAAGAAAAAAATCCTAAACTATCTTCCAAAAAATAATGACGAAGCAAATGATAATTTTATTTAGTTAGTCCATCGAATACCGAAATTTTCCTAATTTCGTTGGAATTTGTTTTAATTTTAGTAGCGAAAGTTTAATTAAGGTGAAGGGTAACTGTTATGGGATATTCTAAAAATTAATTCCTGCTTATCCAGTCCTGGTGTGAGATCCTTAAATGAAGTTTGAACCGTCCAAGGATCTTTGGGTAAAAGGACCATTAGTGAGAGTGTATATACATTGTATAAAATTATAAATATAATATATAAAATATGTATAACAGCATATTAGACTGAAGTCAGTCGGTTTCCCAGTATTGATGTAGATGCGAAATGGAGTAGAAATTATTCAGTGACCTTGGATAGACTAAATAAATGAATACTGATATGTCTAAGAAAATTCAATTTCGCACTTGAGTAACTTCAATGTTTTCATAAATATTTATGGATTTGTTTTACGCATTAAATTTATGACCTACGAACTACTAGGTTAGTCAAGTAGAATCTCTTATTACGTCCCTTGGTACGAATCTAGTTTATTGGTCCTATATTTATAACATAATGTTTAGTTTATGTGGAACTTGAATATAGATTGATTAGATCAGTAACTGAATCGATTCCAATAACTTTTACACCATGTTATATTTTTTCCCAAAAAATAATTAAAAAAAGGTCACTAAGTACAACACAGGTCACGGCAAGTCATAGTGGGCATTAAGCGTCAGCACACAGCTGGATGCAGAAGCAACACAACCCCTCAGTCGCCCAGGTGGCCGAGTGTCCATGTATTTGTCACCAGTCATGTACCATAATGTGCTTATAACTTTGTGATTTTTCATAATACAGTTTTGAAATTTTGTATATAGATTATTATTTGCACAAAAATACTAGACAGGTGTTTCAGGTTTCGCATATACTAAAAACATAACCCTTCTTGCAGTCGAGTAAAAATAAGGTTGTATGGATCAGTCTTCAAATTCAACGTGATAGATGTTTGTAGATTAATTATCAAAATTGTTAGCGCATTTTTTATTTTATAAGTCCTAAATTGAGGCAAATCTCCATGATAACAGTTCTACATAATTTTTGTATTAGTGATGTAGCTATTCACCATCACTAGTTTTTAGCTACAATCTTAACATGTGATACTTTTTTGTACGAGGTGGGAAATTTTCAAAAAACCTTACTGATTCTGCCTCACAATTTTACTGCCCTGTATTTTTTCAGCTGCCCTTTGTATTCCAAGGTCATGCTAACTCTTTCAATCACCCCGCAACTCATGGGATACCGAAGGTCAACCTAACTCTTTCAATCACCCCGCAACTCATGGGATACCGAAGGTCACGCTAACTCTTTCAATCACCCGCAACTCATGGGATACCGACTGACTTCCAAATCACTTCTTTAGAGGATACATATCACAAATATATCTCTTCATATCACTTGAATGCACTATCACTCTTTTTCTACAGATATTATTTTACTCGCAAAATATTGATGTATTACTAAGAACTATAAGTTCATTTTTAGCTGATATATTTAATAAGAAGGATTCATATCAAAACATTGTTGTAAAAATATCATTCACATTTAAACTTGACAAGTAGATTTATAATATCATTAGAATTGAACTTCCATAAATTTATTTTTTTGAGTGCGAAAGAAAATTTAGTAAATGCCGTCTAATACATAATTTTATTTTAAAAGGATCATAAAGGTCAGGGAAATCGCTATTTTTTGTTGTGAATGATATTTTACATAACTAGAAAATTTGTTGTGCTATTTTGAAATAACGGCCACTTATTTATTTCTCAATATTGTGATAAATACAGATGGATATTATTTGTGTCAAATGAAACATTGACTTATTTCTTGTGTTACTTCAAAAACATGAATCTCGATTCCAATAAACAACTGCAGAAGAATCTCACTTATCCCACAATGTTAAAACCTAGACAGTGCCAAATTATTGAAATGATCGGATTATTTACACTATGATATAATAAAAAAGTAAAGTTTGTTTTTTTGTGTTTGTAGGAGGTAATCTCTGGAAGTACTGGTCCGATTGCTAAAATTCTTCCACTAATAGAAAGCTGCTTTATTCTTGAGTAACATAGGCAATATTTTAAGTACACGGGCGAAGCTGCGGGCAAAAACTAGTTGGATTATATAGAAAAAAAAAAACTGTTTTGGGAGCACATGATATGTGCTTTGTCGCCGTCAAGACTTCTAACATCGCTCCTCTTTTAGCGTACTATGCTGTGTGTAGCTTAGGGAGGAGCGAGGTAAGCGTGGGCGGGAGGTGCCGGATTATTGGATGTCTCGGTCTTTGGAAGTGATTAGTGAGGTTCTACTGTATTTGTGTATCGACAGCTCTTCCGATTTCCTTTGTGCTCAAATCAAGAATCGCACTAGACAGTCATTATATTAGTTGAAATAATTGTTATAATGTCTAATTAAAAACTTCAAAGACGTGATTCGTAATAACGAGTATCATTATTGAACTCAAGTGAAGTTGTGAAAGTAAGTTTTTTCTTGTGTATTCATTTTTATATTGTTTTTTTTTTTTACAAAAAGATATAAAAAAATATATATATTTCGTTTTATAAAAGGATTATAAGAGTTACTAAGTTAAAAAAAATACAAAACAATACAGCACAATTTGACGCAGTGGTTTAGCGATCGACTGCTGCCCTGCGTATCTCGGGTTTGATTTCTGTATAGAACAAATATTTGTATGGCCTACAGATTCTTTGTTTTGGGTCTGGGTATCATAAATAAAATGTATGTATGTCTATGAACGTATCCACGACTTTGAAGTAATTCCTATTTTGTTGAAAAGATTTTTTTTAAAACACAACAATAAAAATAATATCTTTGGAAAAAAACTGTCTACCTATATTAGACAGTTTTCTTCCAAATTTGTATTACATTTTTCTTGCTATTTCTTGTTGTGTGTATTTCCTAAATTTCGTTTCATTATCTTTCGCCTCCGAAAATGGTACGATATATTGTTCGCTAGTATAATTACATTCATTAAATAATGATGTAGTGGAACAATTTAATTTCTCTATAGCTTCCATGTTTACGCACTTTCCTGTAAATATAACTATAATCACTTCGCTATGTGCACAAAAATCTTACAATATTATAATTTTAATTTTAAACAGGACAGTAATTATTTTGTAGATATTTATGTACATACTCATATAATATTGTATGAAATAAATAATAATTAACGTATCATCGTTAACTAATTTATATTATGTCACAATTTTTTTTTTTATTGTGTTCTCTTTTTAATTAACTTCTATTATTGTAAATCCAAAATGTTTTATCGCAAAACTACTACTTTTTTTAACCTATCAACCACCTACGTCGGATATATCCGAAAAACACTGTCATGTTTATTCCAACAGGGTCGCATATCCATGACTGAATAATCCATCTCGTCAGCTGTTCTGTCACAAAAACACTCGTCGGACAAATCCGACGCAAGCGGTTAAATGGTTAAAATATCTATTAAAGTACGATCAAAATATATTGGCAATTCTGAAGTTAGGCATTCCGAATTATGCGAACACTTGAAAAAAGTACGCATCCGCCATATGTTTTTAAAAAGAGCGCAGCCATTTGTTCGAACTTCGGAGCGGTTGAGGTATTTCGGCCGTACTGTTTTTGTTTATTTTTAAAGATATTATAGGTTTTATGATCATTATTATTGTATAATAATACTTGTCTACTATATATTTCCTCACTGGTGTCTAACTTTATAAAGTTTCACTTCTTTATTTTTCTTTACATAACTCATTACATATCAATGTATACATACCTACTTTTCATGATATGTACCTTTAACTTAAAATAAATATTAATAATAGATAAGCAGTACCTAAGGCATAAAAATATTCTGTAATGATTTTTTTATTATTAAGATTTTAACGTTTAATGATTTTTTATATATTGTAATGATATATATATATATATATATACATTTATAAAATAATTGTAAGTATTAAAATACTTCAGTTCTCGTTACTACATGTTCATAAAAATATATTTGTTATTAGTTATAAATGCATTGTGTATTTTATTATACATTTATAGTACAATCTGTGACCGTTATTATTGTTATTATTTTGCTTTTTTTTATAGAAAGAAATAGTCAGAAAATGTTTTAGTCCAAAATTTTGTAATTTTTTTTTGTCTCATTTGACTGATATGATGATATGATTATGTTTTATTATGTGTCACACTTAATATTTCTGTACATTTTAATGGAGATGTCACAGGTTGTAAGATTTTATCAAACATTTAACATATCGGTGCTTTTGTTGACTGTTGATTTAATTCTAATTATATTATAATAATATAATATAACAAAATAAGTATCATGAAATGAACATATTAATTATTACATGTGCAATATTGTGATAAAATAAGATTTTTAATAAAAGTATGTATGAAAGTAACCTGTTTGTCATTTTGTATTTTATCTGGTTGTCTAAACTATTAGCATTCAATTTATAAGTTTTAATTGGGCTAATTGAAAATACAAGACCGGACTTTTTGAGATCTATTACACCCAAAAATAAATACATTCTACCAAAAGCCAACAATGTGTACGGAATGAGGGTAGCAACATATTTAGTGCCTTATTTTCTTAATAAACTTCCAGAAGATTTACAAACATTATTTAGAACGAGTTCGAAAAGTTATAAGCACAAATCAAAACGTTTCTTTACACAAAATTTTAAAGTATAATTAGGTAAAATAGTTACATTTAAAACGTCACGGTTTTATATCAAATGAGCGGCTTGCCATTACACAGATAAACCCTGAGAGGTTTTCGCTGTATGGCAAAAAATATCTACGATGTATAAATAAGAAATTTGGAAAATAAAATAAAAAAAACACCTTTGTACTCTTTAATCTGTATTTGTTCTTTTCTTTTGAGTATTTGTATTTACGTGCATTTTTCAAAAAAAAAAAAAAAAATAGGCCAGAAATTTCTTAGGCAACCCACTCGCGTTATATTATTTAATATAGTCATAAAATACGTTTCATCCATTAAACAGACCGGTAAAGGTCGTTCTTAATGGGATCTTAGACTAAAATGTTTAAAGAAGAGATTCTTATCGATAGGATAAATTCTAACACAAAAAATAAAAACAAAATATCACCTAAAATTATTTTATGATTCACATGAAAGCCTGACAATTAACTTAATTATCTTGCCGTCTGGAAAATGGCATAATTCATGGAATAAACCTCTCAAGAATCCAAAAATGGATTAATTAAAAACTTGAAAGTGTTAATTCATCTCTAGAAAGGACATTAGCAAGAAAAAAAGAAACGCTTCTCAAGGACTCGAGTCTTTCAATGAGACGTCTTTGTTTTTTTTTTTCAGACAATTTGTTATGAAAATTGTACTGAAGATAATATTTTATCTCGTTTTAGGAATTAATATTTTTAGAAGAATAATAGTGTTTCTGGGCAGTTATGACAGCATTTATTTTGTGATGTTAAAGATATTTTGTTGAAATGTTTATTTTAGCAGATTCTGGAAAGGAGCTACTCTGAAAACAAGTAAAAGCGTGATTTTTAATTAGTTTTAACACAAGGACTTTTTTATATCGATATAAACCAGTATATGACTGCAATCCAACCTGATTGTAAGCAGTGATACAATTGATGAAGCTGAGGCACATTATTACATTTAATTTTAAGCTGTTGACACAGTTTATTATTTCTGAAGAACTCACGATTAAAACACCATGTGGTCAGAAGCAAAATCTTACAATGAAATGAAGAGAATTGGAAACTATAACCGGTCAATAAAAGACTAGGACACACGTGACCTCGCAGTACATCTATATGTATTTTTTAATTTATTTCCTGCAATTGGAACGGCGCCAAAAAATAGCGCAAGCTTTATCAGACTTACACAGTGTCATCGGGAATCTATGGGGATATTGAGACATGTAAAGGTAAAAATACACTCCCCAGCAATAATCCGTTTTATGCAAGTCTTACACAAAGACTACATAAAAGGAAAGAATTTTTTATCAACTAAAGTACATAATTTTTGATTGCACCATCTCATTTCTACCATCGGACAACCCGACGTACGACGGGTATCTACCCATACGTTGTTGAGACCCCTACGGTTCGGACTAAGCGTTTATACTGCATACAATCTGCCTGCTGCGGTGTTCCCGTCCGATATAATTTGAGTGCCAAGGCAAGAGTGAATAGGCCCATAAACTAGTTCGCCTCACCATTAGAGATTGCATCACTGGTTACCATCAGATGGGATCGCAGTCAAGCACTAATTTATATCAATTAAAAAAAAATCTTATCTTCAGAGAACAGATTTGTTTCCAAATTTTTTATAGGCACGAGCGTGACCATCTCATCTGACGAAAAGCAACGATTTGATCAACGATGGAGCGCGTTTACCTAGAAGCAACTTATTCACTCTTGACTTGAAGGTCCCCAGGTATTGGACTCCTTACCTGTACGCACAATGAATGTTTATTAGACTCATAAGCTTTCACCAGCTCGCAACAAATATTATAAATAACTAAAAGACCCCGAACCTAAACACTGAGAGTTGGCAGTTCGTTGATACTTTTTCTAGTGCACGAAAGAATCTTTATGCCCAAGTTTTCGATAATAATAATAATAACAATCCGACACATTATTTCTGGGTGTTCTCGTCTGGCTAACGGAGACTATTTGCATAGACACAACCTCGTAGCCAGGATTATACACCAGCAACTTGCTCTTAAATACAATCTTGTAGAATCAGAAGTACCGTACTACAGGTATGTGCCCGACCCAGTTCTCGACAATGGCAGTATCACGTTATATTTATTGGGTTTAGGTAATATTTCAATAAAGTCGAACAGATTTCTATAAACGCAATTTTATTCTTGTTCACAAAGAAAAAATATTTTCATGACATGACGGTGACGGAAAAACAACAGCACCACTCGTGTTCGAAAATGAAACGTAAGAACAGGTTTACGAAGACACTCTTACACAAAGGTGTTTACAAAGGCATCTATCTATCTTATGAATTTATATTTGCTCAACACTCCCACTTAAATTCATAAGGTAGACATAACAATTTACTACCTATTTCTATTACCTTTAACTAAAACTTTCATCTTCCTTTCCTTTTATTTTTAAACATTTAAGCATTTCTCATCATCTTATCTCTTATTGAATTAAATTTATTCACAGGCAAAGGTTTAGTCAGGAAATCAGCCAACTGATTTGAACTCTCTATATATTTAATATCAATAATTTTCTTTGCAACATTCTCTCTAATAAAATTATATCTAATGTCTATGTGCTTACTTCTTCTGTGGAATACAGGGTTTTTAATTAACTTAATTGCACTCTGATTATCAACATTCAAAGTAATTGAGCCTTGTGGCTCCCCAATATCACATAGAAATTGCCTAAGCCATAAAATTTCTTTAGCGGCATCGCTTGCAGCCATGTACTCAGATTCAGTTGTGGATAATGCCACAGTATTCTGTTTACGGCTAGACCAAGTGACAGGACCTCCATTCATTAAAAATATATAACCTGTATTAGATTTCCTAGTGTCCAAATCACCTGCATAATCAGAGTCTGAATAACCAACTAATTCAACATTTCCTTTATAAACAATAGACAAATCTTTAGTCATAATTAAATAACGTAAGATTCTTTTCACAGCTGTAACATGTGCAGAACCTGGGTCATTGACATACCTACTAACAACATTCACAGCATAAGCTATGTCAGGTCTAGACACAGATGATAAGAATAGCAACGCTCCCACTGCTTCTCTATATGGGAAATTAATAGGCTCATTACTTGTATTCTTACATATCTGCACATTCGCATCAGCCGGAGTACTACTACTTTTAGCATCTGACAAATTAAATTTATTTATTATTGTCCTTATATACTGCTTTTGACTTATGCTTATACAATCTTTTTCTATATTCATTTCCATACCTATAAATGAAATACATTTTTCAATCCTAATATCAAACTTTTGTTTAAGGTTGTTTAATATCTCAGTCAAAACTACTTTACTTTTAGCCATTAACAAGCCATCATCAACATAAAGAATTAAAATTACTTTGACTTCATTAAAGTATCCTACAAAAACACAATTATCAGAAGGACACGGTTTGAAACCATAACTAGTTAGAAAAGAACTAAATTTCTCATTCCAGCATCGCGAAGATTGTTTAAGACCATATATAGATTTAATCAACTTACATACTTTTGAAGACTGAGTTTCCAATCCCTCTGGGACCTCCATATATATGTCCTCAGAGAGCTCACCGTACAAGAAGGCCGTCTTCACATCAAATTGCTCTATCTGTAGTTCGTCTCTGGCAGCAATGCTAAGCAGCAACCTGATGGAGTCATACCTGCTAGTGGGGGAAAATGTCTCATTATAGTCCAAGCCCTTAACTTGTGTGAATCCTCGTGCACACAGTCGTGCTTTGAATCGTACTATTTCTCCGTCTCTATTCTTCTTTACGGTGAACACCCATTTACAAGAAACAGGTTTCTTCTCAGTTCTATCAGTCAGTATCCAAGTTTGATTTTCTTCATGTGACTGAAGCTCTTCAGCCACAGCTTTCTTCCATAAATGAGATTCTGGACTCTTCATCGCCTCTTCATAAGTATTAGGTATTTCCAACTCTGTGAAATTAGCTTCTAACTTGTTATTTCGTCGAGGACGTAACGTAATGTTCCTCTCTTCCTCCTTTTCGAAATGTATACCTTTTGGAGGGATATAACTTTCATCTAAATCATCTAAACTCTTCATACTATCATCCGAAGAGTTTTCTTCAGGCTCATACTCACTCTGTGAAGTAGACTTTGTAGAATGTTCTTTTTCTTCTTGTTCAACTCTCATTTCTACAAAACTTTGTCTTTCTTCTGGTATACTACATTCATCAAACTTTACGTCTCTTGATATTGTAATTTTTCTAGTATTTTGATCATACATTCTGTAATTATCGTGCTCATATCCAACAAGCAACATCTTCACACTTTTCTTGGCAAGCTTTCTTCGCTTTTCTTTTGGTACATGTACATAGCCAATGGATCCAAATATTCTGATATGTTGTAAATTAGGTTTTACTCCGTGCCACAGTTCAAATGGAGTGATATCTCCCGTCTGGCTTGACGTATTTCTATTCAACAAATATGTTGCACAGTTAACAGCTTCTGCCCACATGTTTAAGGGAACGTCTTTTCCATATAACATTGTTCTTGCAGTTTCCATGATAGAACGCATCTCTCTCTCTGCTCTCCCATTCTGTTGTGGAGTATACGGGGCAGTACGTTCATGCATTATTCCATTTTTCTCCAGATATGATGTAAATTCTTGATTCACATATTCACAACCATTATCTGTATGTAGTATGTGCAGATCACGTTGAAACTTGTTCTTCACAATTGCATTGTACTTCAGAAAATATTGGAATACTTCATTCTTGTGTTTCATGAAGTAAACATGGCGATAGCTTGTAGCTCCATCTTTGAACAAAACAAAGTACTTCATACCTGACACAGACGGTTCTTCTATTGGACCGCACACATCGCTGTACACTATTTCGCCAGGCTGTGTTGGACCTCGAGTAGATTTCAAAAAGGGGCGTCTGGCTTGCTTCCCATATTGGCATGCTTCACAAACAAAATTCTGATTTCCGCTCAATGTAACTGGAATCATACCATTCTTACACATATTCTGAAGTTCTTTGACATTCAAATGTCCTAGTCTTTCATGCCAAACTTTTATATCTGTTTGCACAACATTACAATTTTCTTGTTTTATTGGTTTGACATCCAATTCGTACAAATTGTTTTTTGTTAATTGTGCACTCATGACCACAACATTATTCTTCATTATCACTGCTTTTTCATAACTCTTCATTATCGTATATCCTCTTCTAGTAGCAGCGCCTTCAGAAAACAGGTTTCTCCTTAAATCAGGTACATATAACACATGTTCAAGTCTACATCTCTCCCATGTACCATTCACTCTTTTATCTATCAGTATGGTTCCTTCACCACATACTTTTATATTATGTTTGTTTCCCAATATAACAGAATTGTCGTTCCGAGACTCGTTAAATTCATAGAAATATTCACGTTCAAAAGTCATGTGCATTGAAGCACCACTATCAAGGATCCATGCCTCTTTATGTTCAAATGAGCAACCTTCGGCGCTAAATGCCAACATATTGTTCATTATTTTATCGTAGTGTTTTTTCTTTGGCATCTTGCACTCTTTCGCAAAATGACCTCTTTTGTTGCAATTGTAACAAACGAATCTATGACTTGAATGTTTGTGATCACTTGATTTATTATTTCCATTTCTTGATTTGGAATTCCCTTTTGACGTCACTAACGCAGTCTCACTATTACCTGTGTCATTGGCAAGGCTGGCTTCTTCATCTACTAAGCGAGATGTAAGGTTTTGAATTGTTTGGCTACCTTCATCTAGTGACAACCATGCTTGTCTCAGCGAACGGTATGCTGATGGTAATGTACTTAGTATCTTTGTCATTACTGCTGTGTCACTGATCTTCTCACCAGTTTCCCGTAGCTGCTTTGCTAAACCTTCCACCTTGGACACGTGCTGTGCCATCGTATCACTGGCACTATATGAATATTGGTAGAACTTCTCATGAATTAACATTTTGTTATATTCTGATTTCTGTTCATAGATTGCTTCTAACTTCGACATGACTTGTTTAGCAGTCTCGCAGTTTTCTATTAAAGATATTTGGTTCAAATCCATGGACGACGTTAAAATGAACATGGCCATACCATCATCTTTGTCCCACTGTACTTGCGAACTGGTTTCCACAGGTCTTGTCTTTTCTATGTTCAGTCCCTTTGCTCGTAATGCACATTTTACTTGGAACTTCCATTGTTTGAAATTTCTGCCGTCAAATTTCTCAATTTTCATTGCGTTCGTAACCTCCATTGCTTCGGGCAATCTAAACCGCTTGCAATCTTGCTCTTTATCCAACTCTTTTATTGAAAATATTTATTAATCATATGCCTGGGCCCATAACCTATTGGGTTTAGGTAATATTTCAATAAAGTCGAACAGATTTCTATAAACGCAATTTTATTCTTGTTCACAAAGAAAAAATATTTTCATGACATGACGGTGACGGAAAAACAACAGCACCACTCGTGTTCGAAAATGAAACGTAAGAACAGGTTTACGAAGACACTCTTACACAAAGGTGTTTACAAAGGCATCTATCTATCTTATGAATTTATATTTGCTCAACAATATTGGGATCGATCTATCATCACTGACAGGACTATTGTTGCCAATAAGCCTGACATAGTGGTGATAGATCGACTAGAGCGTCGCACAATGATTGTTGATATAGCGGTTCCTCATGACGAGAACCTCGTGAAAGCCGAGAAAGATAAACAAACTAGCTGAGGGTTGTTATTAGATGATTTTTCTCACCGTAAAAAAAAAAAAGTGGGAAGGACACATTACTCGCAGAACAGATGTTTAATGGGGCCGAAAGGTTCTGGGATAGCGACCGCGCACCGGAAAACCGCTTTGGAAGGCCTCCAAAAATGTGGACCGATGATCTAGTGAGGGTTGCGGGAATCTGGTAGATGCGAGACGCACAGGACCGTTCATCGGGGCGACACTTGGAGGAGGCTTACATCCAACAGTGGCCATCTTTCGGTTGAAATGATGGTGATGACTTGGAAAGTTTTTGTTCAAGTTGGTATTTTGTTTTTTAAATTCATTTGTGAATTATGTGAGACTGAGTATTCAAATAAATTTTGTGTTAAAGTCAAAATAATTTGTAGCAAATATTTTGAGACAGTAAACGAATGTAATTTCTGTAAATGTTTAAAGAGTGTTCTTCGCCATCAAACGAATAGAGAGTATAATTTATTTAAAAATATTGGTAAGCGTTGAAAAAACAAAAGAAGTATTTGAAGCCCTTATCAGATGATGCTCTATTTTCTGCCCAAGGAAAAAGCGAGGTGAGTTCATGTATTATGTTACTACACTATGTTTTCATGCTCATTCCCATGATCATTTGTCTTGGCTTCCCAAGACGTATGAGGTACAACGTTAAGTATATCAAATATTATAACATATATATCGTGGCACCTAAAACAGGGGTACTTTATTCCTTGACATCACGTGCCGCATCATTACATGACGGAAGAGCTCATATCTCCGCGTATAAATACGACTAGCGCATACTAATCCATGTTCCCGGAAGTTCCAGATGTTGTACGAATGTGTTCGGGGTTTGGAATGTTTCTGTAGTCTTTAGATGTTTTTGTTGAATTGATATAAACTACGAATTATGATCATGTCTTAAATAAGGCATTCATTTGCATTTTTTTTTTCATAGGAATACATTTAAAAAAAGTACTTAGTGTTTGTAAAAGATCTTGCCAGTAAAATCTTAACGAAACTTGACATGCGTTCAACGGCTGAAAGAAAAAAGTAGCTAGTCGTTACTTAATTAAAATCTTTTCTTTTCAGGTTTTTTTTTTTTACGTGGGAATATCATCTAAATGACATCTCCGCTCTTGGGCGGATCGGGAAGGAGTGTAGACTTTAATTCATTAAAAACTCACTACTGTTCCTTCTTTGCCAGGGCCCCAGGAATCTCTTTCGCGTCACCCATGAGACTCCAGTTGGGTGCGACTCTGCTGGGCTCCTACAGTTGCTGGCAACTCCTTGAGGCAAAATTAGGCGCCATCGGCGACTTGGGCTCGGTCCAGACGGTTACCGGACGGTCGGATGGTGGGCTACGTGGGTGGGATGGGAATCCCGGCGGCTGGGGTACGAGGGTCATTGCCTCGCATGTTCTGCCGCCTCCTTTGCTAGTATTACTGCCTTACAGAAGGAAGCGACCGACCGCCACTCCTCCTCGTTCCGGACCATGGCCTGTACCAAGGCCCAGCGCGAGAGACTGCTGCCGCCGAGCGCCCCTAAGAGGACACGGCGGTGCTTTACCCAGGCAGGGCACACCTCTACTGTATGCTCCACCTTGTTCTCCGGGCGGTTCACGCAAATCCGGTGCAGGAATCTCCCGAACTGACCATGTCCGGTGAGAATCTGTCTCATGCGGAAGAGGCCGTGAGGTCTTTCCAGCCACGCCTCAAAGAGGGGACTCACCGCCATAATCATGGTGTGCCCAGCACTGGGTTGCGACAGTCGCTGTCACCATTTTACCATGAGATCCCGCCGGAACTCTGTCCACCATGCCGCGACTTGGCATGGCAGCGGAGTTTCGCCTCGCGCAGATCATGTATGTGTCAAAATGTTGGGACGTGTGTCGTTTTTGCATTTTTAAGTGATTCCATTATATGATAATGTATGCAGATGTAAAACCCAAACCTCATTTCATTACCACAATTTTTAATCACTACCACTCCTATAGTCGCTGTCGAATGGGCAAATCTGAATCACAAATTACAGCTTTAATAAAACCTTTATGTGCCCTTATAAAGGCGATGTCCTCAGCAATTCACTGATTGAATAGCGGGATTTCATGGAGGCTTAATTAATTGCATCTATCTGCTTCGTTTGTACGTTCTGTATCAAGCATCGGAACTGTTTTAATCGGTTTTATGGTTTCATTTTATCGGATATTGGGCGTTTTATTTGTACTCAGGCAATATTTTTTTTTTCATGAGGATTTTAATAGTATTTTTGTTGTGTTAAAATTTTCAACTTACTTGTTTTAGAGACTTATACCTGCGCAGACGACGGACTTTTCCACGCGGCGGAGAAAAAAGTACGCTCCGCGAATGAAACGTCCTCCGCGGATTTACCGCAAACTCAACGCACACAGTGTGCGATGATTTGTTGCCCAGAAATGTAGAGAAGTGCACGCTATGGAAGCAAATATTCAGAGGTTATGTTGTGTTGCTATTTACATGAAGTTTAAGAAAAAAGAAGACATTTAAAAAAAAATTCTAGGTCTATCCTGTTATATCGGTTCGATTAAAAAATGACCGAATAACAGGTGGTAGACTAAAGTCCGCCATCTGCATTGCTTCGCCTAGTCACACGAGTTCTATTTTTTTCGGGGACTCCCCCTTGTACTTTTGTCCAATCCGCTGCATTTTCTCGGTTATTCGGGGGACTTTTTGTACGCGGTAATTTTAATCCCTCATTTGCGTTACTCGATACAGTTGTTTTAAGCGATCTATTTTAGCGGACAAAAAAGTCTGCGAACAAAAATCCGTCGTCTGCGCAGGCAATTTTAATTTAATATAGTATGTGTGGCGCCGGTGTGGGCGCCGTCGCTGAAAAAGCAACCGGCGGCCATACTGAACGCCTGCCAGAGGGTCATGGCGATAAGGATGGTGCGGGGATACTGCACGGTCTCCCGCGAAGCGGCGAGCCTTCTGGCTGGCCTACCACCGTGGGATCTGGAGGCAACAGTCCTTGCACACATGCACGATATGCGCGTGGAGATGCAACGCCGGGGTTAAGTCCACTGCCGCGACAGGTCACGGCATGGCGGACAGAGCTCCGGCGGGATCTCATGGTGAAATGGCGTCAACGACTATCGCAACCCAGTGCTGGGCACGCCACAATCATGGCGTTAAGTCCCCTCTTTGAGGCGTGGCTGGAAAGGCCTCACGGCGTCCTTACCTTCCGCATGACGCAGGTCCTCACCGGACATGGTTCGTTCGGGAGTTCGCCCGGAGGACACGGAGGACACACAGTCGAGGTGTGCCCTGCTTGGGCGGAGCCCACGGAGCCCTCGTGGGGGCGATCGGCGGCAGAGACCTCTTGCGCCGGGCCTTGTTTGAGGCCATGGTCCGGAGCGAGGAGGAGTGGCAGGCGGTCGCCGACTTCTGCGAAGCAGTAATGCTTGCAAAGGAGGAGGCCGAACGCATCAGGCAACGGCGTATTCGCCGCCGCCGTCGCCGGGATTCTGATCCCGATTTCCGGCCAACGTAGACGCGGGCTTGCGGACAGTGAGCAATGGGTAGCTCGCTGTCCGGCCGTCCGGTAACTGTCCGGACCAAGCCCAAGTCGTCGACGGCGCGCACTGTTCCCGCGCGCCTCAAGGAGTTGTCAGCAACAGCAGGGACCCAGCCGGGTCGAAGCCTACTGGGGCCAGGGTTATCCGAAAGGGCGCTCGAGCCCCGGTATGAAGGCTAGAAGGAACGGGGTGGGTCTTTTAGTCAGTAAGAGTCTGACACTATCTCCCGCTCCGCCCAAGGGCGGGGGATGTCAATGCATGATTTTTCCCACCATAAAAAAAAAAAAAATAATATAGTGTAGTGCTATTCAATTTAATATAGTGTAATAAAACGCGACCATCGAATTATGCTCCAACAATAAAAAATAAAAAAATGTAGAGAATGCTTAAAGCAATACCGCTGCCTTTGTATGTTTGTGTTGCGTGAATATATTTAATAAATCAATTATTATTTTTAGGGTTCCGTAACCAGAAGGTAAAAACTAGACCCTATTGCTATCATTCCGCTGTCCGTCTGTCTGTCACCAGGCTGTTGCATGAACCGTGATAGCTAGACAGTTGAAATCACAGGTAATGTATTTTTATTACCGCTATAACAACAAACACTAAAAACAGAATTAAATAAATTACATACAACAGACGTGATATTTTTGCCGTTTTCTTACTAGAGACTGACTCGGTCTTGGTCGGTTTTTTATCAACAGCGATATATCTGACCAACGATTCATTAACACACATTTAACAAATTATTTTCTAAGATAATTGGACTTCTACGAAACGACGTTGGACGGGCTTTCGTATCTGTAAAGCTATTAAACCATTGTTTACATTGAGAAACTCAATGATAATGACTGTTTAAACAAGAATATTGTCCTAAATCCAGAAGGCTTTAGTACTGAGGCTTCAGTTAAAGCTGAGTGAGAATAAACGAACTTGACGATGGTTTTAAACAAGAAATGTTGGAGCTGTTCACTAAAGTTGTTAATAATGATTTGTGAACGGTTAAATAAATATCCGTTGACAAATCATTATTAACAACTTTTATCGCTTTATTTAAAGGTCAAGGTCGGTCGAGTCGGACGCGCGTACGAGGGGTTCTGTACCGGGTACTTTACTGTTTGGATACAGAACCCTAAAAAACAAGATATTTCGATCTTAATGCTTATGAACTTACGGTGTTCGGCTCATAATATTGAGCGTTGGAGCATCCTTTTCGAGGCACATTTTCATACAACCATTCCTATGTGATTATGATGTTATTATACATCGTACAGAAGCCTTACACACGATCATCGTCATTAACCAAGCCTTACAAATTTAATCGGGATTCAGAATGTTTCTGAAAACTTTTAAGATTAAAAAAAAACACACGTATTTCCTGGAACAAGTTTTGCGAAATATTCGAGTAAATCACGGAATTACCGAATGTCAAAAGAGGTTTCAGGCGTTATGTTTCTTTTTTTGAATTGCTTCTTCGTCAAATATAGCGTTGGATTGCGTTAGATGAAGCAACTAGCTTTTAAACCATGCTCGATGTGGACGACAGGCGAGTGGAAAAGGACCCTCTTAATACCCCATGTAGTATTAAGCAACATTTGAAGGGCGAACAACTTTGAAGTTCATCCTAATAGGAAAGAAAAATTTTCAACACTGAAAGAAAAATAAATATTACACAAATAGAGAGGAAATTATATTGTATAAACAGGGTTATTTGTAAAACACAAGCAAGCTCGTAGGTGCTAGTTAAGAACATCATAAACAACAACTTTTGTTCTATGACTTTTAAAATTTATCATATTTTTGTTCATCAGATTTTCATAACAAAAATAAAAATATTTAAATTGAACGTTCTAAATATTACGAAGTCTATGCGAAGCAAGTGATAGTACAATAGCGGAGGATAGCTGAACATGAACTTGTCCTATTTACCGGCAACCCTCACTAGTCAGTCAGTTGCAATGATGCGCTTGCGTCGCGTCATACGAGTTCTTGTAGCGAAATTCGGCAGTGCGGATCTTTAAATGATGGTATATCAATATTCTAATGTCGAGTACACTGAAATGGTGCGAATGCTTGCTAGGTGTATTTACAATGTTTCGGAAGCCTTCTTACTATTATTACTAGAATATAGGTTGACTGGGGGAGAATGCCTTGTTGCATTAAGTCCGCCTATGTACCACTACTGTACATGAAGTTTAAATAAATAAATAAATAATAAATAATTCAATTATTATAAATACAGAGTTGAAATGTGTTAGACAGAACAACGAAATCTTGAAGGTTTGTTTTTGGGAAATATGTTAAGTTTTGTAAAAAGTCATAGAACAAAAGTTGTTGTTTATGATGTTCTTAACTAGCACCTAAGAGGTTGCTAGTGTTTTACAAATAACCCTGTATATTAAATATATATACACTCATTCGAGCTTATGTATAGGTATTATACCAAAATTTCAAAAGCCTTAATCTTGATTAAGGTAAACACCTACACAGCCAGACATTTTCCCTACAGCAAAACCTTTGTTCTTTGCGTCATACAAAAACAGAAAACTAGAACTCACTAAATTAAAAGGCAACAATATTCTATTTTTTGGTACCTACCACTTTAGTTGAAATAGTCTCAAAATGAGTTACACCGAGAGCCACGTTAGAGTTTCCGTCAAAGGTAATTTTCAGTAACATTTGTTAGAATTTATTTAAAAGTTAGAAATGACTAGAGTTAATTGTTACTAGAAATTGTCATCTGCTTAAATTGGAACTATAGTTTCTTACTGCCTGAATTAAAATGGTTAATTTTCGTTATTAGTGATGCCATTTTAACTATTTAGAAATTGATACAATCTGTATATCGCTTATCCAGTAATTTGACTATTGATGAGAGATTACTATCGTTAATATTAGTTGGGGCAACTCACCCACTCCTAGAAAAAGGACCTCGAAATATGTGTATTGGTAGAAATTTTATTTAATAGTATTTTCTCTTACTAAATCTGTGTGTACGTTAATAAGAAATCAACAAATGCACCTGAATCATACAAACACTTAAACACTGCAGAATCTCAAAACTATGCTCCTAATGGAATGTTCAAAGCTAAACAGTTTGCTGTGAAACCTAAGACAACTACTTGCGAACCAAGCAAAGCGAAGATAAGCGAGAAATGGCTCCGTTTGTGGTAGACTTCAAATACCATTTCCTCGTAAATACGTTTTGTCTGTTATCGCTACAAACCGAGCCGGCGTACTTCTTGAATTATGCAAACGTTCAGTTTTCTAGCTTGAAGTAATCTGCCTCTTTATGAATATTAAAAATACAATCTCAATATTGTTGCTTTAGTTTTAAACCTTTTAAAGTGTCGTTCTCTGTGATTGTGGTTTTCTTATTTCGTGGTCCGTTGCTTGTGTCATAGTTTGAGCTGAATTTAAACCTAAAAGATACGAAATTAGAGGGTAAGTAGCAATGTGCATTTAGATTGTAGTTGTGTCGAATAAATTCGAGGATTTAGTTTGGTTGTGTTGTTGTGTGTTGGGGTGCAAAAGGAAGACAGCTACATTTCTACTGGAATAAGTTTGCGTTTATCTCTGGTGGGTTAATGACAAAAGTCAAAATTCTAAAATAAAACTTTCGAACTAAACCAGAATTTTCTTATTTTCCCAACTTCGTTTTATAAATCTTTGAAATGCTCGGCTTTTTCTGCTATAATATGTGTGTATTATACATATAATCCTTCTACATGAATCACTCTGTCTATTGGTGAAAATTTTATGAAAATTTGTTCAGTTGTTTTTGAGTTCATCGCCAACATATAGACGCGGTGA
Organism: Mythimna albipuncta; assembly: GCA_929112965.1. NCBI lineage: Eukaryota > Metazoa > Arthropoda > Insecta > Lepidoptera > Noctuidae > Mythimna > Mythimna albipuncta. The sequence goes on along the minus strand of OV815979.1, from coordinate 14,603,429 downwards.
GGGATTTTCTTCTGTAATATGTATGGACTAGATATCTTCTTGTCTAATTCGCTGGACGTCAAATATTTTTTTCGAATTTGGCGGATAAAATAAACCCATTCACTTTTAGGGTTCCGTACCTCAAAAGGAAAAACCGGAACCCATATTCGATCACATTGATGTCCATCCGTCTGTCTGTCTGTCAAGACCCTTTATCTCGCAAACGCGTGAAATTATCGAGTTCAATTTCAATTCAAAAAAATCAAACTTCTGCGTTAACGAAAAAAAAAGATACCGCCGTTAGGTCGCAAAAAACGTGTATTTCGACACTCTTACGTGAATCAAAATTCATAGGGTGGGGTAGGTAGTTCCCTTTACCTAGAATCCTGAAATTTGGCATGAAGCAAGGTCTTATGGCACAAGTATAGGAATAAATCTGCAAACTGTGAATTTGTAGTTACATCACGAAAAAAAAATATTTTGCGATTTGGAAAAATCTTCGTAACTCAATACGGAAATTGAACTGTTTTCATACGTAAATTTGTACAGAACCCTCAGTGCCCAAGTCCGACTCGCACTTACCCAATTTTTTAGTTTAGATTTTTTTTTAGATTTTAACTACCAGGAATCTTTATTTGTAACTATCAGGAAACACAGACTCTGAACTTCAGTCAACCATTGCCATTCTTCGTAAGATTTAACGTAGAAACGATCACCAAGATTAAACGACAGTAAGTGGTAGTAAAGTGAAGCAAACTCGGTTTATTTAAAGTATTTGTTAGCTCAACGACCGCCTGATTGCGGTTCTCATTACCCACTTTATTCGACAAAAAATTTCATCAAGCAGTTACCATAAAGTTTATGCCTTACTAGCATTTACTGGCTTTAGTCGACTCCAATTTAGTTTTTAATTTGAGCGAAGCTTACTCTGAATTTGTTATTCCCAGTTGACATACATACCAAATGATATTCGACTTTTTTTTAGGTTTGAGATTTTCTTGTTTTTGTAAGTAATTTAAACAGTGCCGTAACTAGGTTTTTATACGCCCGGGGCCAATTTCTGAAACTACGCCCCTAAAAAAGGCTAAGCTGGGTAAGTTTGACCCACTTGACGCAGCTCGTAACCGGATATGAATGTTACAGGAGCTACCTGTTTCAGACCTGGTGGGAAGAAACGCGTGTTATCATTTTACTGATCCCCTAGAACACACAGTGAAGCATATAGTGTAAGTTTAGCCCAATTGGGTGGAGCCCCGCCCTGTCCTCGTGGAAACGATCAATGGTAGCGACCTGAGCGTCCGGCCCTGGTTCAGGCCATGGTGCGGAGCGAAAGAGAATGGGAAGCTTGGCCCTTCTTCTGATAAAATTAATGATACAAAATTTGCTCTTTATTTGACCTTTTATGCGCCCTGTGCTTGAGCACCGCTGGTACCGCCTCAGTTACGGCACTGAATCAAAGACATGACAAAGAATGTCTTAACAGACTTTAGACAGGGTGTCAGGGTTAAGTCAGTGTTCAAAAAAGTCACCGTGGTTCTGGAAGGGAAAGGGCATCTAGAGAGACTCGAGTGAGTTTGAGTCGTTTAAAGAGCGAACAGAGCGATATTTTCTACCTTTAAAGAAAAAACCAGACGGCGTCAAATGTGATCCAACCGTGTATTGTAAATTAGTAAGAACTTATAGTACTCAAAACTACAGTAAAATTAACTAAGTTTAACTAAACATACCATACACGTCATTCACTCAATAATAAATTTAAAGTCATAAACTGGTAATTTTCACAAGATTTATTATTAATTAACTCACCAGAGTAACGACTGGAACTTTTACAACAAAGTTTTATTAGGGTCGAACGTTCATTCTTATCAGGAAATCTTTCAATGTACAATTATTAACTTCTTTGTAGGAAAAGGCAACAATATCATCTTATCAGTATAATAAATATTGTATCTGTATAATTTTGTATGTATTAAAACACTGTAACAATAAGTAGACACATACTCAGGAACACGTCCGCTCCACACGAGCAATAGAAAGAGAATAAAGAAGAAGCGCCCTTTTAGGTTGCACGTCATATTGAAAATACAATTACAATTACCATCACGGATCTTGACTCTTGATCTTGCTTCAGTACTCTTCAAAGATATCTCTAACATTCATGAAACACACCTCAGAAGCGTAATCCTCCCCCAAACGGAGCCCAGAGCTCACACTTCCGGATTTTTTTCCTCTGGGGTTATCTGAAGTGTAGGACGTACGTACAACAGTAATCCATCAACTGTATCGAATTTAAAGAAAACAATAGACTTACGATTATCGTTACACGTTGTAAATGTTGTAATATGAACTTAAAAATGTAGACTACAATGTATGTATATGAGATTAGCTTGCAGTGTTTATTCATCGTCATCATCATTTCAGCCGATATACGTCCACTGTTGGACATAGGCCTCCCCCAAGCGTCGCCACAACGAACGTTCCTGCAGTGTTTATTAATATTAAAAAAAATAAGTATTGTTGACACCTCTACGGCGAAATGCTTGGTCCGCGTTTCGCCTCACCATTCACACCGCGTACATCGAAGGACTGGAACAATTTACCTGCTGCGGTCTTCCGGTCTGATTATAATTTAGGTGTCTTCAAAGCTAGAGCGAATAGGCTCTACCAGTGCGCTTCACCACCAATGACTGCATCACTGCCTACCATTTCAAAAAAGTTTCATCATTTCAAATGAAAAGTTTTACAAACACATGGTTAGCATGTAAAAAGCTCCAATAGGGCCACCCTTCGAGTACAGATCTCTCTGCTTGGCTTCCTATAGGTACTCATATAGAGGAGGAAGATACCAAATAACGGGTAATCCTTTAACAACCTTTTTTAAGATGGGAAATCATCCAACAACTGCACCACCACACACAAGCCCAAGTCGTCGACGGCGCGCACTGTTCCCGCGCGCCTCAAGGAGTTGTCAGCAACAGCAGGGACCCAGCTGGGTCGAAGCCTACTGGGGCCAGGGTTAGTTTCGAAAGACAGCTCGAGCTTTTAGTCAGTAAGAGTCTGACACTATCTCCCGCTCCACCCAAGAGCGGAGGTTGTCACTGGATGATTTTTTACTACCAAAAAAAACACCACAGGTTTTTCTTTCGGAATTCAACCATGGCTCCAGTATGCTTCGACCCTGCTGGGCCCCTACGGTTTTGCGTCTGACATCTCTTTGAGGCGCGCGTAGAACACTACGTACCGTCGACGACTCGGGCTCGATCTGGACAGTTACCGGATGGCAACCCTATGGCACCCTGGCTTCCAGCCAATATTGTTCACTGGAGTACTTAATTTATGTAACGAAATATAGGAAAATTATATTCATTTGAATTTTCGATGCAAAATTTGTGATTTACAATTGGTATATTCTTATTTAATGTTAGTGGATTGCACGAGTTTAATTACTGTTTGTTTGTCCGCAATACTATTGAAAGTTAATGTGATTGCTGTTTTAAATGAGGATTACAATGCAGTTAATGACTTTGATGGAGGTATAACGCGATTGTTTTGATTAAGTTTCACCATGTAGATTATAAGGCTGACAGCGCCCGCGCGCGTTCGATATATTTAACTGCATACAGTTGTACGTTCGAATTCGTGCAGTCATAATATCAACTGCACGCAGTTGGCTGCAGTTGAGTGAAGTCAATATCAACTGCATGCAGTCATGCCTTCAACTTTACGCGGTCGGCTACAGTCGTGTAGTGTTGACGCACGCTGTCCATCGCTAACCACATACAGTCAGTGTGCAGTTAATTACAAAGAGCAAACGCACATTGACATTGTTAATTTTATTTTGAGGCATATAAAGATTAAATTATACACTACGCTCCTGGGCTAAATGCGTTGCGCCAACTGTGCAAAGTCATCTGACTTTGCACACTTGGCACAAACTGCATGCAGTTGAATATATGGACTGCGTGCGGTTGCGGCAATGCAGTCCGTCTGATGGCAGCCTAAAGAGTTTCACAGGTTGCCTTGCATGCCTTGTACCATGCTAAGTGTAACAGTGCATTTGGATAACTAAAATAGTGTGTTAGCACACTGACTTCACAGACCAAGAGTTTCAATCCCCAAACGCCTCAATGTACTGAACCGACAAGTTTGATATAAAAATACATATGTAGTTTGATATATATCGAACTTGATGGAGGTTTGACTTAAAAATTTTCACAGCTGCAGTGCCAGCACCAGCATAGCGCGACAAACGGAATGGTACAAGATAATCGACACAAGGAGCGTTTGAAACTATAGGCCTACCCATTTTCCTTCGAAATAGAAACAGCCGTTCAGTCTCTTGCCAACATCGCATGCCAAGTCATGGGGTTCTAATCTAATATAGCCGGAATGCCGACAGTGTCAAGAACGCTTCGAATGATGTCGTTAAAATTCTCGAACTGGCCCACGCGTTGTAGCTTCATTATCTACAGGCCGTAATTACCAAAACTGTTGACGATATACTGTGGGAGTAAGGCAGAAAGTAGTATCGTCGAACAAGGTGCTTAAGTTCGATGAAAGTAGTGCGTGAAGCGAGAGATCAAAGTCTCACTCTCCCACAGCTAACAGGAGTGCCTGCACCAGAGTACTACCTAAATGATCGAATAAAATTTTTAAGAAGATACCCATTTTTTATGGTCGGAAAATCATCTAATGACAAATCCCGCTCTTGGGCGGAACGAAAGATAGTGTCAGACTCTTACTGACCCACCCCGTTCCTTCGTGCCTTCATACCGGGGCTGAGCTATATCTCGAAACTAACCCTGGCCCCAGTAGGCTTCGACCCATCTGGGCCCCTGCTGTTGCTGACAACTCCTTGAAGCGCGCGGGAACACTGCGCGCCGTCGACGACTTGGGCTCGGTCCGGACAGTTACCGGACGGTCAGATAGCGAGCTACCCATTGCTCACTGTCCGCAAGCCCGCGTCTACGGTGGCTTGAAATCGGGATCGGAGTTCCGGGAGATACTCCTTGAGTGCCGATTGTAAATTCGTTTGTACCATACCTTTACAACTTCAATGACCTTTTTTTTATGGTGGGAAGAAATCATCCAATGATAACCCCCGCTCTTGGACGGAGCGGGAGATAGACTCTTACTGACTAAAAGACCCACCCCGTTCCTTCTAGCCTTCATACCAGGGCTCGAGCTCCCTTTCGGTTAACCCTGGCCCCAGTAGGCTTCGACCCGGCTGGGTCCCTACTGTTGCTGACAACTCCTTGAGGCGCGCGGGAACAGTGCGCGCCGTCGACGACTTGGCCTTGGTCCGGACGGTTACCGGACGGCCGGACAGCGAGCTACCCATTACTCACTGTCCGCAAGCCTGTGCCTACGGTGGTCGGAAATCGGGATCAGAATCCCGGCGGCGGCGGCGAGGACGTCGTTGCCTGATGCGTTCGGCCTCCTCCTTTGCAAGCATTACTGCTTCGCAGAAGTCGGCGACCGCCTGCCACTCCTCGCTCCGGACCATGACCTCAACCAAGGCCCGGCGCGAGAGGTTTCCACCGCCGATCACCCCCACGAGGGCACGGCAATGCTCCGCCCAAGAACTTGAATGACCTTGAAAACGTTTTCCTGGAAAAAAGCAGTTTTTTTTTTGTATTTTACTAATAAAAAGCGCAATTACGTAAAAATAATACCCCTGCGCAAGGTGTTAATTAAATCTTTAACACATCTTTTTCTGAACTAGACGCCATAACACTTTTATACCACCATAACTAACTTGCTGCAGCTAGTGCCCGCGTGAAAGACGAAAATTATTCCGGGGGTAAAAAGTGAGACATGGTCTACCTGTGTGCCAAATTTCATACAAATCCGTTCAGCACTAGAAGTAACAAAAATACACACACTATTTTTGGCCTTTCTATTAGTTGTGTGATATCAATATCCATACATTTCCTCACGACCGCGTCGCCTCACGCAGAAAATTTCAACAAAACAGAAACCCGAATAAAATACACTAATAAAATTTTAATCAAACGTTAGATCCTAGAATTCTCACTTACGCTCGTATCTCACGAGGTCACTTTAATAATGTTTGTCTGACCCTGTCCCTTGGCCGACAAATATTTTGGGAAACAAACATTTACTGAAATCGACCCATACGTCACCCTCAATAGACCGTACACTTATTTTGAACAATTTATTTAGGAACATAAGGTTGTGCTATTGAGTTTACGTTTTCGTCAAATGTACTTTTCTTTGAATGGTAGTTTTTGTAGGTAATAACATTTTCTTAATACACATAATATCTACATATAATTTAGATATGTTTAAAAATACTTAACTAACTTTGACTGGCCTGTTGGTCTAGTGGTTAGTGACCCTGACTGCTTTACCGGAGGTCGTGGGTTTGATTCCCACCCAGGACAAATGTTTGTGTGATGAGCATAATCATTTGCTCAGTGTCTGGGTAGAATTTATCTATAATATGTAGATGTGTATTTAGAAATATGTAAGTATTTTTATCAGTTTTCTAATTCACATAACACAAGCTTTGCTCAGCTTGGGACTAGACGGCATTGTGTGATAGTTGTTGAAAAAAATAACTATAATTACGATAAAACCAAAAAGTAAAAACTAAAAATAAATAAAAAAGTAGTGTAATAAATATACTTAGGTTTACTTTATTTGGTAGAATTAATATCATAATTATGTCAGAAGACTTTTTTTGCTCGAAAATATTAAGTAAAATTTCATATAATATACAATATGTAAAAAATTATTCACATAAATTGGCACGAAAAATTGCCAAACTTAAGTGGCAATGGGCAGGGAATATTGCTCGCAAAACAGATGAATGCGATACGCACAGGAACGTTCGTTGTGGCGACGCTTGGGGAGGCTTATGTCCAACAGTGGACGTATATCAGCTGAAATGATGATGATGAATAAATCATTCTGAGAAGATGACTGGAGATTATTTTTCCAACCTGATACAATAAATATGTTATAAATAAATTTAACTTATTACATACACAACTAAAAAGTATAATTACAGTAAATTACAAAAAAATATAATAATAAAACCCTACGCTAATTATAACTAACTGAAATAAATAAATCAATTGATACGTTGGCTTTAACTGAATGCTACACTTTTCCGCACCAAAAAGTCCAAGCCTAAGTGTTAGGGCTTAGGTTTTCGATGAAGTGTGAAAAAGATTTTTCAACACATTTACTCAAAATAAGCAATTACTCAAGTCATTTCTCACAACAACTTCTCACTTAATATTATGTTTATTAAATTTGATCACTCACTTATTAGGCACCTATCAACAAAAAAATCCTACCAAAAAATACTTTTCACCGTTTTAAATAACTAGTTTGAAAACTAAAGAAGTTATAGGAGAGTGTGGCGACATATTTCATATAGAAACATCAAGTCATGACAGGTTAATTTTGCGATAAACGATACCAAAATCTGACTTCCTGTAAATTGAGTTTACGGCAGTTTTATTAAAGTGGTTTTTACGTTATTTATTACGGGTTTTCTGGCTGAAGTAATAATAGTTGCAATCTCGTAGGTAATCTATAGTAGGTAATTATTTTTGACGTGGTAGACAGGTATTTGTAAAATTTAATAATGACGTGTTAGAACACTTTGTTATTATTTTTTAATGATATAAACTAGTGCGATTTCACCTGATGTTAGCAGTGATGCAATCCTTGAAGTAAGTAAGTAAGTAAGTAAAAATTTATTTGTTTAAACATAATGTACATGATACATTGCATGCAAGATAATAATATAAAATAAGTTCTGGCATGTTCAGCCGCATATCGTGGCGTACAAATATTTAGGAAGAGATGGTGCATAAACCGTGATCATCAAAATTTTATAGGTACTTATTAAATTTAGTTGAGGTTTCAATAGCATAGTTTCAGATAAAATTCAATTTCAGATAGTCATTACATAAATATTAGTTAGTAAAATTATGAATTATTGTCAATAAAATTTCAATTTTAAAATTACAATATTCAAATAAAAGAATTAAAAATAATAATAATTAAAACAAATACAATACATGTCAAAAGCATAATTTCAAATAAAATTCAATGTCAAAATGGTAAAAAAAATAAAAAAAATAAGAATTACAATACATGTCAACAGCATAATTAAAATATAAAAATGTCAAAGTAGTCAATAAAATCATGAACTATATTACTGTCATTAAAATTACAATTATCCCAAATAAAAAAGTAATAGAAAGTAAGAAGTAAAGTAAGTAAGTGAAGATGAAGCGCACTAGTTTATTAAGATCCTGTCTACTCTAGCCTAGACGGGAAGACCGCAGCAGGAAAATTGTTCCAGTCCTTAGATGTACGCGGTATAAACGATAAGGTGAATGCTTAGTCCGGACCGTAGAGGAACTAACAATGTAAAGGTGAATACTCGTCATACATCGAATTGTCGCATGGTTGTCCTTATTCAACCTAAACAGTAAAACGAGTTAAATAAAGGCATTTACAGTAAAATACAAGGCAAGTACTATTTTTCACACTGTAGTAGTATTTGATGCCAAGGTAGACCTAATTTCTTTCAATAATACCAAATGATGGCTTTATTTATTAGTTGAAATATTTTGGTACAAACGACTGAAGATATTGAAATACTCTAAGGAAAAACTTCGGTAATGATCGTCGAATCCGCAGTACATATAAATAATAATAGATCTGCGCGTAGCAATTGATTATTCATGAGGCCGTCGTCTTATTTCGAGACGATTCGATAAAACTGCCGGGATGATAGGAAAATTCATATCTTTGAAACGTTCACGGCTCAAGTTATTGGTTATAGGGTAAACAGACACGAGAAGGACTTTTATTAAGAATAGCAAAGAGAACAGTTTAATAATGAAGATCTTAAGGAAGGCCTTGAAAGTAAAATAAGAAGAAGTAAACACTTTTATTTGACGCAGACGTAACACGTTTGAAAATAGAACTGAAAACAAAAAAAAAAATCGATAAACAACAAAATAAATCGGTAAACAAACAAATTATAGTGACTTAAGATTTGACAGATTGACTACGTTCTGAAACAGCCCATAGGATTTTTATCCCGGGATTATGTGTACTTCGGCATATCCGCTAGATTACTTTCACGCAGATGCAGCCACTGGCAGAAGCTATTAGTTGTCCAAAAATGAAAGGCCCGTTTTGAAATTTGTATTTTGACTACCTAGTCGCTTGTCCAATGTAGTGTAGCTACTACTAATATAACTACTACTACACTGAACCCCCAGTCATTATTTTAATGTTTATTCAGTTTCGTTCCAGCTTACATTCTATAGTTTTTCTCAAATATCAAATCAGGCAAAAAAACAAAAAAAAAAACGTAGTCATTTGATCAGTGCAATTGTTCTTTATTAATTAAAACCAACAATATTTGTAAAAGTACTACCTTTGATTCCTAAACAATGTAGAATTTGTTCTGTAATATTCAAATCTTATTTGCATTTGGTTCAGTAATTTGCAAGCTTACTCTCGTCATTTCCGCGTTCTGAATTTCATCATATTAATGTCAATTTGACATTTATTCGAACGAAACTCGATTTGAATCAGAACTCGATGAAGTCAGGACTCGGCTCCTAGTCCTATATGGTTTGGTTCAATAATTTTGTATATAAACTGTTCTCCTACTTGAATATTTTATTTATTTGTGATAGCTATTTTTATAATTAGTAACATTTACACTACAACTATTTTCTGTATTATCTAATAATAAGCCATATTATTTTCATACCTTATTTTTTTTCATTTTTGAAGTTGTTAATAGTATTATTAGGTTCACTGAAACTAGTTTTTATTAGTAGGTATAGTTAGTTATTACACTGGTATAAATCTCATTTTGAGTAAAGGCCTCCTTCAGCTGTTTCTATTTTTCATTACTTCAGTATCAGCAACATTAAAATAGTTTGACGGGTGACAGGACAGAATGGAAGAAGAAAACATGTTGCGCCGACCCCAAGTAATATGGGATACGGGCAGGAAGAAGAAGAAGTGTCAGCAACATTAAAATGTATTTTTTGCACTGATAACTAAAATTATCAAAGCGCGGCAAGACTGTAATTTACTGATGATTTAAAATAAGGCACACCACTGTCTGTCAACTGTCCATTTTAGTATTCAAGATAACATTTCATATAAGTAAGTGTATAAACGAAAGTAAGCAAAGCAAAAGTATACTTACAATCTGTACCTTTTTGGCCATGTTATTTGGTTGGGCAATTTTATTTGCATCACCGTTCCCGCTTGGATAACCAAATAAGTTTTCATCTGATATTTATCAAAAGATAACATTTGATTGAATCGTCGTTTATTTCGCTTGCCCAAACAAATAATAAAAACAAAATTTAAGCAAAAAACACTCTAACAAAATTTTTGAAACCCACTGCAGCTATCGCTCACGCGAATGATTTCAATTATGAACTTAATAATTTTATTAGCTGCATGTACACACGTGGGACATAGAGTAAGAAGAAATGGAGTGATAGAAAACAACTGGTCTTTTTTCTAGACATTCTTTTATACGCTTGACAAGTTTTATAAGAGACGTTCAGTCGTTGATACTCTGAATAAGCGGACTCTACCATAGGCAGTAAACAAAATAAAATACTATTCTGGTTTCAGTGCATGTAAATGAAACGTAAAAGATATAAAACGGGTGAAACAAACCCCTTTTGATGTCTATTACCGGTGGTGCAACGGTATATGCTTGGTGGTCTGATGATGAAAAGGGCAATTAAATAGTGCAATTACGATTCACAATTTTCAAAATGTAAACGATTGAAAACCGAAAGGTTAGCAACTTGGCTAGGTACTGTTCTAATACAGAAAAAAGAAGAGCAGTCCATTTACTATACTATCGATGTAACACTCGAAAGTCTGACCACTGCGCCATCGGACTAAATTTATGCATGACTCGCTTCATAAATTTAGATGTGTTAACTAGCAATTTGTGTTTACTGCTGCTAATGGCTGGAAATCATAGCACAGAGACGCAATTAATTTGTTGGCAGCAGTGTGAATGAAAATCGATAGCGGTTTGAACGGTGATGAAATACAAATAAAGGCTTTAACGTTGAAGGCCGTGGCATATACAGGATATACAAGCTGCTACTACTGGAACTTGTTGGTTTTTCCGTGGTATTACACCTCACATACATACAATGGGCGGCCCTATCACATTCCGCGATCTTTTCCAGGTAACCTGAAATGGACAGTAATTGCCTGGACAAGAAATGGGGCTGTCTTTGGTGTGACAATATTAGTATTTGTATAGTAGTACTAGTATTCGTTTTTTAATTTTGTAGTAGTTTTAGTTTCATCTTATATACCTAAATAAAAATAAATGGCTATATAAGTTGACCAATTTCAATGAATTTTGTTTAACTGTGTTGAAGTCTCTAGAAGGTTCTTAGAAAATTGGAAAAATTGCTCGAAATATTATACATTTATTTTATTATTATATTCAATTTATATCTAGCTGTCAATATTAGGATTGCCTATCGATTACAATAGCTTTTGGCACAACGATGCGTCTGTCGATACAACTAGGTTAGGGAAAAAGGTTTTTATGAAGAGAAAATTGGAAAAACATACACATCTTTCTTTAGTCAATCAAACGTTTTCTAGCTGATGTCCTTAGATTTGATACTTCTTTTACGATATAACGTTTGAGACAGAACGGCGTCATTCGGATCAGTTAGTATAAATTAAAAATCTAAGGCATAGTAAGTCATACTGCTTTGTATGTACCAGAACATTGGAGCACATTAGGGCCAACGCTGCGTTAAGCGGCCGCGCCCGCGCGTGCACTCGTCAAGCGCGACGTACGCTTGTATCGTGTACGGCGATCCTCGTTGTGGAAACCGGATTGTTATCTGCGCAGTGTCCCTAGTTCAACTTTACGGGGTGCATGTAGTCGTATAAATGGTCTTTAATGTGTTATTACGTAGCAAAAGGGCCGAGGGGCGTGGCTGCCCGCGCCTACTGCTTGTCACATAACCCAGTAATAAGTTAACAGGATACCCTTGACAAAACAGATGTCAAATTTCCTTGCTTTTGACTGTCCGCAACTACTGACAAAGATCTACAAATTACAGCCCTGTTGGTAATTTGCAGATTACTTAACGTCTTTACCGAGGCACCGAGAAATCTTGATATGTTTAGATGAGTACCTATCCTCTGACGGTCCTCACCAAGCGCTGATTACTACTAAGTGGAATTCTGATGGTGATTACTACTAAGTCTAGTCATTTTTACGGTTCCGTACCTCAAAACGAAAAAACGGATCCCTTATAGGATCACCTTGTTGTGCATCTGTCTGTCTGTCAAGATCCTTAATCTCAGAAACGCGTAAAGGTATCGAGATTAAATTAAACCAGGTCTCAGGTCTGCGGTCCTTTGAAGCTGTTAAAAAATCAAACTTCTAAGTTAACGAAAAAAAAGATACGGCCGTACAAGTCGCAAAAAACGTATATTTCGACACTCTCAAGAGAATCAAAATTCTAAGATTTTTCCCGTTGACCCAGATTCCTAAAATTTTTCAGAATAATTTATAGCACAGGTATAGGAATAATTCTAAAAATAGAAAATTTTTAGAATTATTTTTGTTAAAGTCTGTCTAGTAAGTTAAACGAATTTTTTCAAGTAAATTAAAAGTCTAATGTTGGCTTTTAGTTGTCATTCACTTGTTTGTTGAGATGATGATAGTTCTACAGCAGATCTTGATCGTAGATAACTAGTAATGATGACTCAGTAAGTGGAATAAATTATTAAGAATCAGATTTCCCGTACGATTCCAGATTTATTTTATTACTTATGACACTATTATGTCTTTGCAAATGTAACATTTTGTAATAAGAAATTGATATTCTTATTACAAAATAGGAAAAAATAAAGAGACTGAAATAGGTATATTTTAAACGAAAATCTTTTGCATTTTTTAATGTTAAAAAGTCCCTTAATAGTATTAAATCATTTAAAAAAATACGTAAATTGGATACTTTTTATAAGGTTCCATTATTAAACAATGACCAAAATCTGATAATCAACCTTGATTTCTGAATCAGTGTTGACTACATCAGACTTCATTTTACCCTAAATATTACCCAAGTCGTTTAAATTATTAGGCAGACTATACGTCCCAAAAAAAAATTGGAATTTTGAAAAACAACTTCGAGATTCCAATCGGAAACTGAACTCTTTACATGAATAAGTTTTTACGAAACCCTCAGAGCGCAAGTCCAATTCGCACTTGCCCAGTTTTTTTTACCACCACCTTACAAATCAACTAACCCATATTTTGATCAGTCTACGATTAATTTGATTGCTTTGCCGCAATACAGCGCGGTCTGTTGAATTGTTTTGTAATTAATTTTTAAAACAATCAGTAATCGAATTCAATAGCCCTTTGAAGTCCCACTCAAGTTTAAAAGTGGCTAAATTTCGACTTCACTCGTTAATTGTTATTTTAGTTAAAATAGAAAGCGAAAACTCTAGTAAAATTTTGTTAGAGAACCTAAATAAAATATTTATTATTAGTGTAGACTAATATTATAAGGAGGTAGTTTGTTTGTTTTTTTAATTCTCAGGAGGTAATCTCTGAAAGTACTGGTCCTATTGCTATTTTTTTTTTACCGATAGCAAGTTGCTTTATTCTTGGGTAACATAGGCTATATTTTATGCACGTGGACGAAGCTGCGGGCAAAAGCTAGTAAAACATATTCTTTATAACAGTTTACCTGTAAACGTAAAAGTAAAATGTACTCGATCGCTTCAGATCCATTGGTATAGAAACTGAATATGCGCTTTCTGGTAATAATAACAGAAAATCTTTCTTTTCTTTTAATTGACAAAAGACATTTGATGATTTTACATATAAAAAAAAAAAATCTGGCCATGTGCGAGTCGGACTCACGCACTGAGGATTCCGTGTAAACTACAATTCCCGAATGTAGTCTGGAAGATTTTTTCGAATTGCAATTTTTTTTTGGCCTGAGTAAAACCGTAGGGGCTCAGCCGGACCTAAGCCGGGAAAGGCTCAGGCCCAGGCCTTCCTCAGTAAGGAAAACCGGGGTCCTGGAACGCAAAGCCACAAGGGGACTTAAGTATGGTTTTAGTTAGTAAAAGTCTGACACGCCCTTTCGTTTTACCATAGAGCGGAAGAAGTAATTGGATCATTTCCCACCTTAAAATCGTCTTGAATATCGAACCACAAGGCTATTATTATTTATTTACGAGTTCTTCAATATCTACCAGTAACCATTTTCCTCAACTATCTTTTTCCTTTATTAACAAGGGGAAGTGTCATATTTCGCTTCTTTCAACCGAACATCAAAGTAAACTCACAATTCTCAAATAACACGGCATCTTTCTTGTTACCTAGAGTAATACATACATTTTAATTTAAATCGCTATATTAGAGAGACCATTAGCAACGACGCTTTTTATAGGGTTCCGTAATGAAGTGAGTAAAACGAGATTCGTCAAGTACTCGTAGGTACATATTTTGACATACAGCTCGTTTACGATAATTTTGTCTAATAGCAACCTTATCACTATGAAAATAAATATAAAGAATTGAAAACTTTATTTTAAAATTCTAAATGTTACATTAAAAGGTGCAAAAAATATTATCTGGATATTTTAAAATATTTGAAGTAAAAGTTTGCGAAAACCAGTCTGTCGCAGATTCCTGGCATGCCGCATCTTCTGCTTGAAATGATTTGAATTTATCTCAAAAAATATATAGCATTTTTTCTAGAATTTTGTTTTAATCAATTTTTATATTGTATGTTAATCGACTGTAAGTAAAAAAAATGTGACCTATAAACATTTTCAAATGCTTTTTTTTACATTTAAAGCATTATTAATTAATTAAATTTAGATTATAATATCAATTGCCTCATTTACTTAGGACAACATCCCTATTTAACCAAATTTATTTTTAATTTCATTACATTTATTCAAGATAAGATTTTTAATCTATTTTTATATTACTGATTAGTAATATAAATACCTTAAACATTTATGTTGGTAAAAAAGTAAAACATCAATTTAATAAATAATAATTATAATTATCTAACAAATTAATAATGTTAGTCAATTATTATAATAATTATATAAAGTTGCATAGTATGCAGGGTTAGTTAATACATTAATACAAGTTCCAAAAAAAGTCACAGGCAATTTTAAATATTAAAACCCACTTTCTATTTTTCCAATGACTATGAATAGAATAGAAAATGAGACTTTACTGTACATTCAAATAATAATATAACTTTATACATGCTAAAACCCAAAGGCACAATGGCTGCTTCATGGCTGACTGCAATATCTACCAGACAAAGTACCAGGCGAGATGAAGAACTTCAAGCTTGATTTTTTATTAAATCTTTTATTCCTTATGTTTTTGCAAAAGTCTACAGTTCCCCAACTCACTCTTTGCTAGAATTCTAAATAGGTTATTGAAGGGTCTGTGAAGCTAATAAAAATGATGAGAACGCTCCCACTGAGTTTGTTATTAGGCATACTTATGAATAATGCAAAGCGGCAAAAATAATTTAAGAACAACGGCCTATATTACAATTCACATTAAAAGTAACTTTTTTAGGAAAAGCTGCGTAGGCTGGACGAAATAGTGTAATATCTTGAGAAGGAAATAAGTTTTTTAATCGAAAGAATATATAAAGACATTTCATCAAAATAGTACTCGTACATTTTGAGAAAGTTTGCCATTGCGATCTAGACGGAATTCGGGCGAGCTGTTGGTGTGGGTGCTTTGGAGCTGAGTACAGTTACAATTTTTCACGTGTATTAAACGACATTTTTCTACACACTAATAAATATATAAATAAACGGAGGTCGTTAAGCACTCAGTTTGATGCAATAATTAGCAAGCTAGTGCATGCAGAACAGATGGTCGATGGGGACGAAAGGTTCTGGAGTAGCGACCACGTACCGGAAGACGTAGCGTTGGACGGCCTCCAACAAGGTGGACCGATGACCTGGTCAGGGTCGCGGGAATCCGATGGATGCGTGATGCACAGGACCGGTCGCTGTGGCGACGCTTGGGGGGAGGCCTATGTTCAACAGTTGACGTCTTTCGGCTGATATGATGATGATGATGATGAAGTAGTAGCTATCAGGAAACATGAGACTCCGGCAGCGAATTCCTCTTCTTGGCTGTACGAACCACAATTGTGTTCCCAAAACGCTGTTCCGTACCTAAATATGAATATAATATTTATTGTACCAGCATTAGAAGGAATAAAGATTAGATATTATCTATTATAATTATATGACTGGCCTGTTGGTCTAGTAGATAGTGGCCCTGGTTGCTATGCCGGAGGTCGTAGGTTCGATTCCCACCCAGGGCGAATGTTTGTGTGTTGGGCACGATCACTTGTTCTGCGTCTAGGGTCTACAATATGTATGTATTTAGAAATATATAAGTATGTTTATCAGTTGTCTAGTACTTATAACACAAGCTCTGCTTAGCTTTGGGCTAGACGGCGTTGTGTGATAGTTAAATTTTAATTACAATTACTATTATAATTAAAATTTAAAACAGAAAAACATATTATTATAGTAGATACACTCTGTCACAACAGAAAAAAAAACAATAAAACACATTACCAAGTTGGTTGAAAATTATATTTCTGGTCACACAGTTGGTTCACTTAACTTACTTGTTCTTTGTCCGAGTTTCAAGTGTCCAGTGAAGTTAGCTTTTGAGAAGGGACGACGTAAAATTATCAAAAATAATAATGGTCGTGGTAGAAGGAAACCAACTTTCGATGACATTACAACTTTATTTATTTTTCTTCAAAGCAAACAATTTTCAGACAGGTAAAACCTGTACCCCTAGCCAAGTTGATAATCTGCAATCGTTAAGGCTAGTAGAAAGCTTCAAATGTACGGGAATGACGTCATTTCACCGGTCAGTCACGTGGTCAGAACAAAAGAAATAGGTGCGTGGCCAATTCGAAGCGTTCGACGCAAGCAAAACGATTGTAACTTGGCTAGAGGGGCTGTTTGTCGTTCCAGGGTTGGACTGCAATGATGGGATTATAGTCTGAAGACATTGGAGACACCCTCCCCCCCGCCCCCCGGGAATATCTATCAGGACTTCTATCTGGTCACCAACCAGCACGTTGATACATTCCAAGTTTTTCTACAGTTCATGGGGCAGCCTTTCGTGGGTGGCTAGCTCATTACTTGGGCCCACAACTAAGTGTGGTTGGCCAGAGGTATACCTTGTCTCGGATACCGCTATTCTCCTGATAAATTCATATCAGCGCCAGCCAAGTTGGTCTGCCTGCGTTGGAACAGCTATTTCAATCCAACTCCTCTAAACTGGGTATACTGAGCAACGTACCGGAGCACGACTCGCTTGGCGATATATCTATGTTCAATGGGTAGTCGCAAGCCAACGCTCGAAACCTATCACTTGTTAGTGTTATCCGATTAGCACCACTGGGGAACCACGTATATCAAGTCAAAGTCAAGTCAAAGTCAAGTCAAAAATATTTTTATTTCACATAGGCCTACATGGGCACTTATAAAACGTCAAAAGTTAGTGCACGGTTCCAAATTGGTCGTTTCCTATGGAGAAGAACCGGCAAGAAACTCCATGGTTACTCTTTTAAAAAAGTGGTTGTTTTACAATATTGATAAATGTTATGTAAGAACAGTGTAGACCAGTCAAATATTGTACACAAAAGCACAATCAAAATTTTCTCAGTAAAAAACAAAGTAAGTCGTAATAGGAAGTAGTCTAAGAGTTCGTGGAGTATACAGTGTTTTCACATTTACAATACAAAAAGAGGCTATATATAAAAAAAAAAACAGGAATAATATAATAATTACAACTATCAATAAAATATTAACAAAATAAATTACTAACAAATTTATGACAGTTGAAATAAAAATAAAAATATTGCAAAAGCAATGTGTCAGAGAAAAAAAAAATGTATATATAATTATTAAAACAAAGGTGGAGCAGTTAATAGACAAAATATTGATGATTTACCAGGGGGCCACATGTGCAGAGGTAGTCATTGCCAAACAAGCGTGTCCTCGACATAGTCTTTAACCTTGTAATATGCTTTTTCGGTTAGGACACGCTTGATATGACTTTTGAATTTTCCCTCACTAAGTTCTGTTACCGCCTTTGGCAGCTTATTATAAAAGCGAATGCTGTTAACTAAGAATGACTTGCTAGTCTTAGCTAGTCTCCATTTGGGTAAGACAATTTCGTGTTTACTACGTGTATTTTTGTTGTGAAAATCGCTTCTGATTTTAAAGAGTCCTAAGTTTTTACGTACATACAAAATGCTTTCCAAGATGTAAAGAGAAGGCAGAGTAAGTATATCGATTTCTTTGAATTTATTTCTGAGGGACTCGCGAGGGCCCATTTTATAAATAGCCCGGATTGCTCTCTTTTGTAATATGAAGATTGAGTCTACGTCAGCTGCAGGTCCCCACAGTAAAATGCCATAAGACATAATACTGTGGAAATAAGCATAATAAACTAACCTAGCTGTGGCTACATCTGTCAATTGCCTTATTTTTCTTACTGCATATGCAGCTGAGCTTAGTCTTCCCGAGAGAGTTCTAATATGAGTACCCCACTGCAGTTTAGAATCGATAGTTATACCTAAAAACACTGTTTCTGTAATAACATCTAGTTTTTTGCTGTCAAGAATTAGATTGACGTCAACTTGAGGGACATTTGGCAATGAAAACTTTATACATTTAGTTTTAGTTGCATTTAATAAGAGATTATTAGCTGCAAACCATTTCGAAAGGACAGCCAGACTCTCGTTGACATGCAAGACATCCCCATCTTTTCTGTCTACTTTAAAAATAAGAGAGGTGTCATCAGCAAATAGAATTATATCAGATAAATTAGCCATCATGAAGGGAAGGTCATTAATATAAACTAAAAAAAAGGAAAGGGCCTAGAATTGAACCTTGAGGCACGCCCATCTTTACTAAAGACCCCGAGGACGTCACCCCATTAATGGATACTTTTTGCTGCCTGTAAGATAAATAGGAAAAAACAAGATCAGCAGCTCGTCCACGAATTCCGTAATGATGTAATTTACAGATCAGAGTATTGTGGTCAACACAGTCAAATGCTTTAGAGAGGTCACAGAATATGCCAATAGCATCCTGGGACTTCTCCCAGGATTCCAAAATGTGACTGATGAGTTTCACTCCTGCATCTGTTGTTGACCTTCCTTTCGTGAAACCAAACTGATGACTATGCAGAATCCCATTTAAATTAAAATGAGACAACATCTGGTCGAGCATGATCTTTTCATAGATTTTACTCAATGCTGGAAGCACAGATATTGGTCTATAATTAGAGGGATCGCTCTTACTACCTGATTTAAAAATTGGTACTACTTTACTGTGTTTCATTAAATCAGGGAACGTACCACTGTCTAAACACTGATTAAATATGCCTGTCAGGACAGGAGCAATTGTTTCAATAATTTCTCCAAGAATGGACACACTTCGGGTATTTTTCTACGGACGAAAGTGACTCAGCCTCCAAAAGCGGTACTTGCTAGGGCTGTGGGATTATTCGAATTGGAAGAAGTTATTTGACGATTTTATAACCCGAAAAAAAAACGGAAGGAAAACATTTAAAATTGACAAGATTTTTTGACGAAGACAAGCTATTTCTGTTAACAGGGACCAGTTTAAGTTTATAAAAAACATTACCGTCTTTTAATTTAAAAGAACAAAATGCCTGACCTACTAATTTATAGCTTTCAACACTAAAATCCAGTTCCACTTTTAATCAGTAAACCGTTTACGTTAAACATTTTAATCTACATTCTAACCACGGCTAAGAAGTAAGCAAGCCGTGTATACGTACCAACGTTGCAGTAACCGGAGCCACAAATTGCCCGCCAAACGGTCGGAGCATCGTGAGGGTAACAGGAAGACTAGAATTACCTACTAGCTGAACAAACGGTTTTGTGTTCATATGCGGATGCGGTATTTTCTTGAGAACATTTAGGAAAATAACGAGATAAAGCTTTTATTTGAAGGTCGCTAGATGATTTTCGTTGTCAATCTGTTTATTTGTCATTATTAATTTATATACTACATGTAACAAAGTCGTGTTACTTTATAACTTAAGAACTGGTGAACCCATTTTCAATGATATTTGTTTTATTAGATTTGCCTCCGCCTCGAATAGCAGAATAAACTATTCAAAGGTCGGAAGATTCATGTAAAAAAATGAAAACTTCCAAATACAAGGTGGCATTCCACAAGGCGGACCAATGACCTGGTGATGGTTGCAGGAATCTGATGGATGTGGAACGCACAGGATCGTTCATTGTGGCGATGGCAACACTTGGGGGAGGTCAATGTTCAACAGTGGACGTATATCGGCTGAAATAATTATGGTGATGATGATGGTCCAAATACACCGAAAAATTACAATAATTGGCAAATACATTGATGTCAATTGTTCGGACAACAAGATTAGCTAAAAGATAATTACATACAACATTCATTGATTGTTAGAGGTTCGCTGGGTCAACTAGTGAATTATATTTTTAAGAACGTTCAATAGAAAGTAAAAAGTATATATAAAAAAATTGTATTCCACCGGTATCGGGAACAGGGTCCAAGCTACCAGCGGTCAGAGTTCCAGAGAAAGGAACTTCCATTATATATACGCCGAGCCGTGTCGAGAAGCACTGCTTCAGTAAGCAAGAATTTGATCCAGTCGCCTAACTCGAATCACCTAAGTTTTTGATTCACTGTCAATTATTATTATGATCAGTCCATAATGTAATTTAGTCCTTAGATTAGGTTTTAATGAAAAACATGAACTGAAGTAATAATTTTATCTTTATTGATGCTTTTCAGGTCAATTCAACTTTTTTTTTCTACAAGTTTAATAGAAAAAGAAATTTCTTTGTAATCAATTAGTTTCTAATGCTTTACGTGTTCAGAATACTGATAATAAAAATCTTCAGCTCTTAAAATTTTCATCGTCAGTCACTATTTTTTTTTCGGGTCGTGCTTGACCACTATCTCCTCATCATCATCATCATGATGCCATTGTGTTAGACAATGGAACATGCTCACCTAGAATTAACTTATTATTTACACTATTAACTCATTGAATGCCGTAATTAGAGACACAATAGAAAGACAATTGCTTATGTCGAACTGTGTAACTTAAGACATTCGAAAGGTTAACTGAAACTTGTTTGTTGTCCACGGTTGCCTTATTTTTTCTGTAAGGTGTCAAAAGTTTACATTTCATTTGAAATACCGTAAATTGTTCTATTGGGTATAAAGGTCTTAAAATAAATTCGCACGCCACGTTCAAGTACTTATTGCAAACTTGGTCTTTCTGAAGAACATCACCACTACGGTCTGCATATATACTTATTTTTACTGTACCGCTGTCTGCCTTGTAAATGTTTTCTGTTATTCGATGTTTATTTAATTTAGACATGAATAAATTAAAATATATCTCTCCCCGTGTTTTTTTTACTCATAATTCGGGCTCGTTTTTACCTCAGAGTTTCAAGGGTCTGCTACAGAAATAAAAAGTTATAGGTATTTTGACCTAGGTCACATGTATTCTAGAGATGTGATATGACCAAACCATCGAAGCATACTCTGTTCAATTTAACTCACTTCATCTTTTTTCAAAGCTCGTTACAATATTTCCATATTACAGTAAAAATAGATATTACTCGTATTTAAGAACAGTGTAGATCAGTCAACATTATACCCAAAAGCACAAAAAAAAATCATAATAAAAAAGTGTGTTTTAAAGGAAGTAATCTAAAAATTCGAGTCTACAGTGTTCTCAAATTCACATTATAAAAGAGAGGCGATATAAAAAAAAATCATAATTTCCTAAATGATCATTTATCATTACATCAAACGTACCTTGCAAGGGACACATTATTACGGCATTTATTCTACTTTCATATCTTTTTGCCACACCCAACATTCACTGTCTAATGTTTATTATCTAGAAAAGCCTTATAACTTTCGATTCACTCAGTTATGTTAACCTTGATACTACACGTAGGTGCCGTAAAGTTTGGCAGGTAATTTCAGCGTCAGTTAACAGCTACCTCGCAGGCTCGAAGTATGGCCTACCTTCACCGCAACTCAATGATACTGTGAGATTTATTGACGTACAAGATTGGAGCAGTGTTGGAGTCGGATGAGAAGTTTTGAAAAAAAAGCGTTGAAATGAAAAAGATTTTTTTGCCATTAAAATCTAAGTTGACGCTAAGAAGTATAAGTGTATCTTAGACGTTTTTTTTTAATTTTGTCATCATATTTTTGCCTTTTTTCGTGTTATTTGAGGTCCAAGCAACATGTTTTTATCATTCATTTCGTCTTGATGCTTGTCATGATATCACTAACTCCCTGTTCATTCATATACTATACATATACTCCTCACACAATCTATTCATTTTTTCTTTGGCTTTCTTCTACCACTCAATTTTCATGTATACTCACAACTTTTTAGTAACATGCGTTTTATCCTTCCTCTTTGCATGACCGTAGCACTATAAATGATTCCCATTAACTTTTCACTCACTGGCGCTACTTTCTAACTTTCTCTAATATACTCATTTCTCACTTTATCCATTCTCGTCAAACCACACATCCATCTCAACATTCTAATCTCCACTACATGCAATCTTTTTATCATAGGTCATTTTCATATAGTTTTAATTATGATAGCTAAAATTGCAAGAGACAGCTTCTAGAGTGAAAAACAGTAAAAAAAAGCAAACCGAAGTATAGAATACAAATGCAAACACGCGATTCCAAAATCTCTAAATCCCGAGTCTTTAAGCGCAAAGTTATGGAATAAACTTTTCTCAGGTAAATCATACAGATCCTGTATTTTTATTATTTTATTTGTTTTAGGAGACATAAAAACAAATGCAACTGATCTAAATCTTAACAATAAAGATGTAAAATCTAAAACCAGTTTTGAAATGGAAGACGGGCAAATATACGTATGGCTGCATACATAATTTAAATTCAACGGAGGGAATAGGTCAGTTCTGGGCTGTCAAACTGTCTCTACAAATGCATTGTTGTGTCCATTCAGTGTTTGGGCTAGGTTGAATATTATAATGTGCTAGAAAGCTTCTAACGTAGCGTCAAAATCAAGAAAATTTAACAACAATATGATAAAGAAGTATTGCAATGTTGTTTAAATTTTGCACGTGTACTTTATTTAGATTAAAAAAAAAAATAGATTGTAACTATAAATCAAAGTATCTAGAACAGACAGACGTCTGTAACACTTTCACGGTTAAACTACTGAACCTCCGATTTCAACTTCGCGACCTTAATAACCGACATTCACTGGAACGAAGCCACTGGCAGAATCTAGTGTAATATAAACGTAAATTGTGAACAATGTAAATTTGTTTAACAAATTAAATGAATTGCACCGTAATTATTCAGAACTAACAATTTTCGTTCAAAATTATGTAAATACATTGTATCGCTCACTAAGTAATACAATTTTGCACAGAAATGGCTACACAGCTCAATAAGAAAAGAGACGTGTGGCTTACCGTAATATCAAGCATTTCATCAAGCCAACTCCTCAAGTATTCTTGAACAAATTTAACAAATGATATGCAGATGTAAATGAAAATATTTGCAAGCAAAATATATGGAACCGCACACAGATGTATGAATTTTCGTGATCGACCTAATTCAATCTCCCTTGGTATACTTTTGTATACAACAAACCTTATCCGACATTTAGCTTGAAAAAAAAAAAACTGGGATATACGTCGGGACGGATTGCACATAACCCGACAGTCCATTGGGATTTCCTTCTGCTGGGTTTTAAGATGACTGCTAATTGTACCGAACTGTAATATAACATAAAAATTTTAAATTTCGAAATGGTACAGACTAACTTCGATCGTTTACTAAAGTAATTCCACAACCATCACATAATACTGGCCTGTTGGTCTTGTGGTTAGTGACCCTGACTGCTATGCCAGAGGTCGTGAGTTCGATTCTCACCCAGGACAAATGTTTGTATAATGAGCACAATCATTTGTTCTGTGTCTGGGTGTAATTTATCTATAATATGTATGTATTTAAAAATGTATAAGTATGTTTATGAATTGTCTAATTCTCATAACACAAGCTCTGCTTAGCTTGGGACTAGATAGTACTGTGTAGTGGTTGTGGAATAAAGTAATAGAAAAAACAGAACGTCCTACGTACGTAGCCAAGCTAGTTTTCAAATTTTACTAAAAATGAGAATTAAGTTCGGCAAAAAAAGTTTTTGAAGGAGCACAGTTACATAACAAAATATCCCTATTTATAAAAATGTACACATGTATTCATGAACTATCAAGCATACTATGTAAAAAAACAGTTATAATATAAACTCAAAGACTGATTGCATTGGATGAATAAAACAAATATATTCGTATGTGCGCGGTGACAAACGCACATTGTGTAGGTATTCGTTAAGAAAAAAAATGTTCTCAAGTCTTTTTTGAGAAATTAATATTTATAAACTTTAATTTCCTAACAGTTACATCATACTTATTTAAACATAAAGAGAAAACAAGACCTTTGCAATGAGATAGCTACACCACATAAGCAGTAAAAAGCAAATTTAACACCAGACATCTCTCTAAAATGCTAGATGCCAGAATCATCCTTCTAGCGTTTACTGCTGCACTTAAAGCTACATAAGCTCAGACTTGAGATGATACACTAAAACTTTTAATACTACTTGAAAATGCACTCTCTTTATACGACAAAACACGTGCCAAAGATATACAAGATACCATTGATCGCACACTATACGTCAGTCAAATTGCTATTATCACTAAAACTCTTGATGGAGTCCCACAAGGAACTATCTTATGGCCAACTTCAAACAGATATCCGTGCTTCGTGAAATGATGTTACGCGTCGGTGTGACAGGCAGACTACGTTATTCGCATGTAAATGGAGGAGTCATATTGAAATTCTAAGGATTCCGAGGATGTAGGTACTTGCTTTTTGTAAGGCTTTTGCGGTTCCACTTGATCAAGACTACTCTAGTGGGTTTACTAATTTTGTATAAGAGAAATGTATGTACCTAAATAAAATGTGAAAATTTAATTCAATTAATACTAATGCAGTTTTTGATAACTAAGATGAGAAGACTGCATTATAAATATTATGTGAATTGAATTTCGTTGAATTTTTAATGGTTTTATTTATTTATTTATTTATTTATAAAAACAAAGGTTTTCCTTAAGTTTACAAAAAGGCACACAATTAGACCCCTGGGGTCTGTCTCAGCGTGCCACAACCTGACAATTAGTCAACGCGCTATAAACTTTCAAGGTCCAATTGACTCGATATAGTAATCCTTCAACTTACGCTTTATGTTTTTGGTATTGAATGAGCATCTGATGTCTACAGGTATCTGATTTATTAGATTAGGTATTGAATAAGAAGCTGTACGCTTGCCATAAAAGTTATTTTTGCGTGGCACTTGAAGGAGCTTAGATTTAGCCTGCCGTGTGTTCACGTCATTTTTTAGTGGTATTTGAATATCGCTATTATCAAAATGTTCAATGAGGAATAGATACTCAGCGCGCGCTTGAACAGGTAATACTTTGCAGTGTTTAAATAACCCAATATAATTGTCTCGGTATTTATTTTTCACATATTTTGGTACTACGAGTTTCAGTATACGGGTTTGTATATTATGAATTTTATCGAGGTAAGATTTAAATGTGCGCCCATAGCTTGTAAGTCCATAAGATATTATCGACTCTGCAAGAGCCGTATACATATGAATATGGGTTTTGTATGGTATATTGCGTTTTATAATAGAAAATTTGGCGAGTATGGCGCGTAATTTACCGCATACTGATTCCACCTGGTAGCTCCAGTTGAATCGGTCGTCAATGATTACTCCCAGATAGGTATGATATGGGACTTGCTCTATCGTTGTAGAGTTGCAGTCTGAAAAGTTTTTATGCAGGCAATCATGACTATGGGCTATGATTTGAAATGGTTGAGAGGTATTTATATGACTCGAGTGTACGTGTATTACTTTAGTTTTTTTGTGGATTCAGAACAAGTCCCATGTCATGTGCCCATTTAGTCATAGACGTAAAATCTTTTTGCAAACAATCGGCGGCCCTATTTAGGTTCTCATTTGCAGAAAGTATACATGTGTCATCAGCATACTGATAGAGGGAACACTGTGTTATTATATTTTCTAGGTCATTCACGTATGCTAAATAGTGGAGCGGACCAGACACTGATCCTTG
This sequence comes from Mythimna albipuncta, assembly GCA_929112965.1. NCBI lineage: Eukaryota > Metazoa > Arthropoda > Insecta > Lepidoptera > Noctuidae > Mythimna > Mythimna albipuncta. The sequence continues at coordinate 14,577,075 of OV815979.1, read as the reverse complement.
CGCTGTGCCTTTTGTCACGTATACAGGTCTGCTCAGGCTGGGCCCGATTTTAACATGATAACTCCGTCCACGAAGATATTCTTTGCACCACTCTAGTAGCTTCCCTCTTATACCAGAGTTTTCGAGTGTTTTTATTAGTATATTGTGCCTTAGTGTGTCAAAAGCCTTGCTAAAATCTATAAATATAAGTATAACATGTTTTTTTTTCATTTAAGTGGTTGTTAACTTCATCAGTAAAAATAGAAAGTAGCTGAGCTGTAGATTTCTTACTCTGAAAACCATATTGGGCTTTGGAAATTATGTCATTGGCTCTATAAAAGGTGTGTATTTGGTCACATATAGATTTTTCGATTATTTTATTTATGGCAGGCAATATTGTTATGGGTCTATAATTAGCAAAGTCGTTGAATTTACCTTTTTTATGAATAGGCCTAACAATACCTGTTTTTAACTCTGATGGATATTTACCCTGTTGAATACTTGCATTAATTAACTTCACTATAGCATGCACAATTTTGTCTCCTATCATTTTAATGTCCATAATTCTTATTGTGTCATATCCAGAGTACAGAGTACAGAGTAGGTCTTAGTGAACAGTTCGACTTTGTTTTGTACTTGTTTTGGTTCTTTAAAGTTATGTCCTTACATAGAACGTAATTTACATGTACTTTTAAAGACCGAGGGAGTTTCCTGTTGTGTTATTAAAAAAATAATACAACAGAAAATCAACATAAACATTGCAATATTGCGTACCTTTGTTCATTGGCTTCATTTGCACATTCTGTTTTACGTCAATATTTGAATAATTCTCAAAACGGGCCTTTTTATATACCTACTGAATGTCTTATTTGAATAAGCAACAAAATGTTTTTCATTAGCTTTTTAAAGGCAACGCCATAAAATATTCTGTGAATAAATTAAAAGCTAACTCAAGTGCTGAAAATTGCTTCATTTTGTTTAAACTTCCTGAAAGAAAAATCCCTTTAGACAACATACAACTTACTTATTGATTATATTTTTACATGCCCTAGGAATGTATTTTATTCTTAGTATTTCTTTGAAACTAAAACCTTTACAGCATTGTTTTTTGCACTAGTTTGTAATAATCAAAATATGAAACATATAACGACCTCAAACATTGCCTGTATTCTTTAGACTTGTTGAAGAACACTACCTGTCTCTGTGAAATTCGACATTGAAACTTGCCATTTTTTTTATTGCCTACATGTATGTATTTATGCATTTATTGTATATTGCTGTATCTATTATATCTATTATCATCAAACGAATTACAGCCCCATATCATGTTCTGCCAATTACTGTACATTTCAGGTTTCCTGGAAGAGATCGCGGAATGCAATGAGGCCACCCATTATATGTGTTTTGGATATAAGTCTTTCTTTGTTATGTTTCTTGTAAGTACCCACTACAAAGAATACTCCGACATTATTATGGTTATTAGCTAGGCCTCTTCTAACCCAAACTAGTTAGCCTCAACCATTATGGAAAGCGCTTTTCACTTTATTCCTTGAATCCAATCTCTTTTCCTCCGTAGTCCACCCAAGAGAAAATTGCAGACGTCTCTTACTTTTCAAACATAATACGTTATTCTCTTTCGAAACACTAACAGGTCTTGAAAAGTTCACTACTATAAACGATGGAATAACATGTAAAATTCATGTTTCTAGTTAACGAAACAAGAACGATTCCTCTCTCTGGATATTCGCAGCTCGAAACTAAGAAACATTATTCAAACTTTACCGAATTGTCTAGGGAATCCAAAGTCTGAACACGAGTGTTTTTAGGATTCCTTACCTAAAGGGTAAAGCAGGTTCGTATTACTTACAATATGGTAGTTTCCAGGGTCAAAATAATTACATTTTATTTAGTCCGTATTTTAGATTATAAAAAAATAATGGAGACGTATTTTTTCTTTTTTCGATTAAACAACAAATAACGAAGATGTAGCCCATTAAAGTTACGTGTGTCGTCACCCCATGTGAAAAAAAAAGCACGGCGTGACGTTACACGTAACTTTAAAGGGCTATATATTTGTCATTTTTGGTTTAATTTACAAATAAAAAAATACGTGTCCCTTATTTTTGAACAATCTAAAAGACGGACTAATTACATTTTTACGGCAACTAACCTATTCGCTATTCGTCCGTCTGTCTGGCTCTCTATCACCAGACTAGCTCATGAACCGTGATAGCTAGACAAAAGAAAAATTTCACAGATAATGTATTTTTATTGTCGGTTCAACAAAAAATACTGAAAACAGAATAAAGTAAATATGATTGTTGTATGGAAGCCACAAAACGCGTGTATTTTTTTAATCGTTTTTTTGCTACGGATGGTACGGAATCCTTCTTGCACGAGTCCAACTCGTACTTGGCCGATTTTTTTTCAGTTGAAAATACTTTGTACAAATACTGTCGTACTATTTTTGTCATGTATAATGGGTTGCCTACTACGTGATGAAAATAAAACGATGTATTTGAAAAGGTCGAGTCTACTAAAGCCAGATCTTGGCCCAATGCTTGTCGTTGGCTTTCGGGATGAGTACCTCCCAGTGGTATTGATAAAGTTTATGTACAATAAAATATAACTACAATCTAAGGTAGACGACAGATAACCGTAGTATAACGGGTATTGGTTCTCCTACATCTGTTTACATTAAACATAACATCATTCATTCGTCATTATTCATTTTTGACTGGCCTGTTGGTCTAGTGGTTAGTGACCCTGACTGCTAAGCCCGAGGTCGTGGGTTCGATTCCCACCCAGGACAAATGTTTGTGTGATGAGCATGATCATTTGTTCTGTGTCTGGGTGTAATTTATATATAATGTGTATGCATTTAGAAGTATATAAGTATGTTTACCAGCTGTCTAGTACTCATAACACAAGCTCTGTTTAGCTTGGGACTAGATGGCGTTGTTTCATAGTTGTGGAATATTATATCATGTTATTACATATTATATTATATTCATTCATTATTCATTCATTTTTCATCTTTTCGTCATTTAAAATTGTTGTTTTCGATTGTTGTTTTTAAAAAACGGAAGCTGTTGATGAAAAGCAGTTCGTTATCCGTTTTTCGGGTACTTAAGCAGAGATAGGAAAAGGTCAATGTACTTTAATCTACGGTTATAGACCTTCTATAGTTATAGACAACTGAACATTATTGAAAACGAAATTTAACTGACTATACTGCATTTTCGTATGATTTTGTCCATTAAATATTTACTGTATGGACTTGAAAAGAGAGTGACTGTTTGTTTCAGTGTTACTTTTTAGGATAAATAGCTAAAAAAAAACAAACGCCTTATCTAGTTTAAATTGAAGAAAAAAATACGTAAATAAAATAATAAATGCGTAAAATAAAAGTTATTCAATAAATAACAAAAAAATAAACAAAAAAAATCTCTGCGTTGTTGTAGATTGGAAGTGTTATTTATTTATGCTTTATGCATATTACACAGTACAAAGGCGGACTTAATGCCTTAGGCATTATCTACCAGTCGACCTTAGGGTGACGCAGAAACAACATGGCAGGTGCAACTTCAGAAATAGACAAACAGAAGAGAGATAAATACAATAGTAAATACATACGAATAAACAATGTTGTGGTGAAAAAACAAATCCAACCAATCAATGCTATGATGATTCTACCAACATCTTGCGAATATGCTCACGTGCGTCCTTAAAGGAAGTGTTCTCAAAAGACTAAAACACCAGCTCTCGAAAGGTTGTATGACACCAGCTCCAGTAAAAAGACAAAGCTGAACAGCATAATCAGCCTTTTCAATGTTTCTCAGGCCTCCTCTCTAGGAGAGGGAAAGAGACCGTAATTCATCACGCAGGCCTAGCACCGATTAGTGGATGTCACATACCTTCGAATTTTTGGTTTTAAAACATACTGGTTTCGTCACAATGTTTTTTTTTCACCTTTTTAAGATCAGTACCTACTGAAATAAATATTACATAAAGTGATGCGCCTAGCTGGGTTTGAACTCGCAAGTCGGTGTTGTTACCATTGGGCTACTGCACACACCATAGCCAAAACTGATCAAGATTTTTTTTTTATTGTTGGTAGATTTGCACTTGACCGCTATCTCGCCTGATGGAAAGCATTGCTGCGGTCGACGATGCAGCGCGCTTACCAAGTAACCTATTCATTCTTGACTTAAAGATTCCCGAGTTGTAGCCGTCAGGAAACACAGACTCCAGCAGGGAATTCCGCTCCTTAGCTATACGCACAATGAATGTGTTCCTAAAACCTTTTGTGCGTGAAGATTATTTAATATTAACAAAAGTTACTAAGGCTATACAGAATGTAATTATAGACGGTTTTAATTAAATCTTCTTTCAAAAATAAGAAATAGTCACACGAAAAGTCACGAATAAAGACACCGATAGCCGAGAAAACCTATTGTTTTCAGAATTCGTGATGGTATTTTCTTTTATTGTATCTGTGGAAATCCAGACAACAATCCTTATTGTTCTCTATTACTGTATTAACGCTTGAGATCCAATTAAAGGTTCAGGAGGAACTAACAAAAGGTAGGATTTTTGTTATTAACAGTTCAGTAAACCGGTGGCCAGTACCTCTATCATGAGTTTAAAGCAATAGTATTCGTCGCTACTCGATATCGACTGCGTAACTTCTTTATATGACAAAATTTGCAGCGCCCCTAGCGGTCACTTGCAGAACTAAAATCGGTATTATGACTCATCAAGTACAAAACCTATCGAGTAGGAACTCGCTAGTGACTCTGGTCTGGCCTGGTGATAGATTGTCAAAGCTTAATCTAGAACTACTCGTGTGCCACACATGCCGATCTGGGAGCGTCCCTGTTAATCAAATTTATAAATGCTGATCTATCAATAGAAGGAAAATTGATTTTGATGTGAATAGGCAAAATTCACTAGTTTATTTGTGCCTCAGTGGTCCTAACAGTCCAATATTCCTCTTAATAAAATATATTTTCTAAGTAATTTCATTTATTTTCTTTTATCGAATTTGACAATGGCTGATTGTTTTCTTTAATTTATTTAAGACTAGCTTTTGCCCGCAGCTAGGCCCACGTTCAAAAGTTTTAGCATTTGTCACTCAGGAATAAAGCAGCTTGTTATCGGTGAAAATTATAACGATCGGACCAGTACCTTCAGAGATTACCTCATACAAACAAAAAAAAAAATAAACTTTACCTCTTTACAATATAAGTGTACATTATTTATTTTTTTGTTTTACTGAGAATACATTCTTATTTTACTAGGATCTGCGCCGCCAGCTTCGCCCGCATGAAACTAAAAAATATAAAACTCACGTCACTTGAGAACTTAGCTTAAGTGGATGAATTGTTCAGTAGTTTTTGAGTTTATTTATTACAAACAAAAATACACTATAATTATAACATTAGTAAGAATAATCTATGTTCGTACCAAAAACACTTGCTAAAATAATATCTACCAATATTAAAACAATACTACAAAACTTAAACTATACGTGAGGACTTGTAATGGGTTTGCCGTCGTCTATGTTTGTTTTTATTTTTAGTTTATTTAAGCGTAAGTCCTCCAAGCTAGCTCACCTTCTGACTGACTGGTAACCCTCTGGATCGAGCCCAAGTCGCCGACGGCGCGCAGTGTTCCACGCGCGTATCAAGGACTTGTCAGCAACCGTAGGGGGTCGAAGCCTACTGGGGCTATGGGTGATACGAAAGAGATCCCGGGGCCCTGGAACACTGGCAAAGAAGGAACAGGAGTGGGTTTTTAGTCAGTAAAAGTCTTACACTATCTCCCGATGATGGATGTCATTGGAGGATTTTCCTACTTAAAAAAAAGTCCTCCAAGCTATAATAAATAAATAAAGAAAATAATAAAAAACCTTAAACTAATTAAAAATATTATAAAATAATAAGGCGTTGAAGATCAAGATTATATTTGGTCGTCCACACTTACTTTCAGAGATGAACTGAGTACGTTAGGCTTTTGTATTTAAAATAAAGGTTTATTTTTTTAGGTACATAGCTCTGGTAACCCTCGACAAAGAAAACTGGAAGAAGAATAGAAATGCCTTTGCCTTAGAGGACAATACAAGTCTGTAATAAAAATAAATAATTGGTACCAAAAGAATGACACAACAAATATGTATTCATTTAAATGTTCGCTAGCGTTATACACAAAAAGCTGCCATTTTGAACTGCACGCCGATTGGCGTTCAAATTACAAGCACCGTATTTTATTACGGTCATTCGGTGAATTTGATACTAGTACTCCAAATCTGTTGAAACTAAATATTTGGCTATCATTTTGTACAGTTAATTATTTACAAGCGGTAAACATATGCAATTTGTTTGTACTAAATTCTTTGGTAGCGTTTTAAAAATAGACAAAATCAGTTGAACTAACATAGTAATCAGATATTGTTTTCTTTTTTTAATGACATAAACCAGTGCTTGACTGCAATCTCTATCAACTAATGGTAAGCAGTGATGCAATCGTTGATGGTGAGGCGCGCTAGTTTATTAAGAGAATTCATTAGTGCATAGATCGTGTTTCCATATTTTAAACTTAATAATGTAAGAACCTATATATTGTACACTGAAACCTACCTTCGAAGATGTTTTTTTTTTTTAATAGGGTCGCGTTTGAATACCATCTCACTTGATGGTAAGCGATGATATGGTCGACGATAGAGCACTCTTGCCTAGAAGTAACCTATTCACTCTTTACTTAAAGGCTCCAAGTTGTAGCTATCACGAAACAAACTCCGGCAGGGAATCAGATCTTTCTCTATTACTTAAACGTTTTCTTGGATTGAATTAAGAACGCAAATGTAAGTAAGTATATTTATCATGAAAAATCTTTGGAGCGGTCTTTTAACGCTACGCCTTCTTGTACGCAGTCCCCACTTCAGAACCTTTCAGTCCTAACGACCATCTATTCTGCGTGCAATGTGCCTTGACCAGTGCTACTCAAGATTTTTAGGTCTACGTCGGTAACCTTGATTTCCTAGCGCATAACTTCATTTATGATATTACCAAGACAAACGACCTGACGAAAGGCGCGAGAAACCATTAGATAACCATTCGATGTAGCAATACTTGGGGGAGGCATATGCTCAACTGTAACCACAGTTGACTGTTGTCTATATGTTGATGTTGATAAAATCAATAATCGGATGGTCTATAAAAAAGCGTTTGAAAGTAAATTGTTTTTTAGTGCATTAAAAACTACGTATGTAATTCCTTTAAAACTGACAAAACTCTGTAGCATGTTCCAAATTCATGATCATCATCATCATTTCAGTCGAAAGACGTCTGCTGTTAGACACAGGCAAGGTACCTGTGGCTAACAGTAGACACTTCTTCACACTGAAGACGGCGCGTACTGTCCCACGCGCGCCTTAAGGAGATGTCAGTAAGTAGTCAGCCCAGCGGGTTCGAAGCCTCGCTCTCGCTTGCGTGGCAGTTTTTTGCGCCCGAGTCAAAGGGTCTTGGTATATCTCGCGAGGAACGCTGAGCGCGTTGTTGTACACTCTCGCGTACTTCAGTGCGTTAGCGAGCAACTGTACGGAACGCACGTGTTACAGAACTGTTACTGAACTAAATAGACAAGAGTGTACATGGCCGAACGCACACGTCTCGGCCGAGGCGCCTCGGGCGAGACATAGCGAGTGCACTCGGACGAGAGTGTAGATGGTAGCGTAGCGCTCGCCTCGCCTCGGGATCTCTCAGGGTGCCTCGGCTGTTTTCGCTCGCGAGGCGGTTTTTTGCGCCCGAGTCAAAGGGTCTCGGTAGGTCTCGCGAGGAGGGCCGAGTGCATTGCTGTACACTCTCGCGTACTTCAGTACGCAGCGAGCAACCGTACGGAAGTAACATGTGGAACAGCGAAAGTGAATTAAATTTCATTGAAATTTACCAAACCGAGCGATTTGGGTGTTGGTGTGTGTGCGTGTGTGTGTGATTTGGGAACCAAGCCATAAGTATCACAAAGATAAAAAAAGTTGCATGACATTTGGGTCAGAATATCGGAAAAGACGGGAAACCCCTTGGACGAGTTGAAGAAAAAGAAAGATTCTTTGATACCAACGTATAGAGGACACCTACGTAAAATACAAAATTCTTTGAAATCTGGTGCAGGGCTTGAGGTTATTCCAGTGCATCCACCCTCTCGGCATCCGTAACCGCAACTAAACAGACGGGAGTGTAGTATGGCGAGTGCTCTCGGGCGAGAGCGTACAGCTGCCATAAGGGTTTGCTTCTGAATGAACAAATCGGCCATAGTATAAAAGGCAACGAAGAAACAAGAGTGGGTTTTTACTGCTTTTTACCTGCTCCCGCCAAGAATGGAAGATGTCATTGAATGATTTTCTCACCTAAAAAAAGCTCTCCACACTGAACGGTCCAAGTATCACCACACTGAATGGTCCTGTGCATGTCTGTGATTCGATCACGTAGGAAAACTCCAAGCAAAGCCATTTCCACTGCCCTTTGGGTGACTTTAGCTTCAAATTAAATATTGCAGAAATTAAAATAGGCCAAAGGAAAACTTGGCACAATTAGTATTGTAATAAGTTAATGTTCAAGGAATTCGGTTCGCAAAGTTTACCAGCTATAGGTATTTGAAAATTTTCCAACTACTTTTGATTAGTTCCAAAGAAACGGCTCGGTGACCGCTGAATGTTTCCAGATATTGATTTTGCTTTTATAATATGGTTTCGTTAACAATAGAATCCTTGGTAATATTTTCCAGGTTGATATGAAAACATTAAAACTTTTGTGAAATAAATTAGGAGAATTTGAATAGGACTAGCACAAAAGCTGGGTGTTTTGTTCAAAAAGAAACAAAGTTTATATACCTACTTGCCTACCACTTGAACTAAAAACCATAGGTAATGGCCATTAACAAATCTTTATTCAAACTCAAACATAAAATAATTTATTTCAGATAATGAGTTTATGGGCACTTATAAAACGTCAGAAGCTAGCGCACGGCTCCAATTAATAAAGAACAGCAGGTATAAGAGAACAGTGTAGACCGGTCAACTTTGTATTCAAAATCACAATAAAACTATTAGTATAGAAACCCAGAGTCTACACTGTTCTGAAACTACCACTATTAAAGGAAGGAGTGGCAGGCGGTCGCCGACTTCTGCGAAGCAGTAATGTTAGCTAAGGAGGAGGCCGACCGCATCAGGCAACGGCGCTCTCGCCGCCGCTGGGATACCGATCCGCGGCTGGAAATCGTCCAGCCACCGTAGGCGCGGGCTGGCGGACAGTGAGCAATGGGTAGCTCGCTGTCCGGCCATCCGGTAACCGTCCGGACCAAGCCCAAGTCGTCGATGGCGCGTGCTGTTCCCGCGCGCCTCAAGGAGTTGTCAGCAACAGCAGGGACCCAGCCGGGTCGAAGCCTACTGGGGCCAGGGTTATCCGAAAGGGCGCTCGAGTCCCGGTATGAAGGCTTGAAGGAACGGGATGGGTTTTTTAGTCAGTAAGAGTCTGACACTATTTCCCGCTCCGCCCAAGAGCGGGGGTTGTCATAAGATGAATTTTCCCAACGAAAAAAAAACACTTTTAAAGGAGGTTATCCAAAAATAAAAATAAACCAATCAATAAATGAGATATTTTATAGAATAATAAATCACCGGTGAAGTTATCTACATATAAAAAAATCATTACAAAAATAATGTCACAACTAAAAAAGACCTAGGAAGAAAAAAAAACGATACTGCTCTGTTAGGGTTCCTTATATTAAATGCCTTTATCCGAATCCATTTCTCTAGCACAAAACACTAGGCCGAAATTAAACACGTAAATAAAGGGTGTAAGAATGTGTACAGTAATGAAGCCTGACAAAAATGTGCCCATCTCACATTAAATAGGTACAGTCAGCATAATAAACTACATCCCTTTCGGATAACGAGTGAGAACTTAATAGAATTGCGGGGAGAATGCGTGAGTGCCTCGGAATGCCTGTCGTAGACGATGCCATAGAATAAAAAAAGTATAGATGGGAAGTTTTTGGCTATCGCGCTACGTCACGTTTCTTTTTATGCCTACAGTTTGTATTCACTATACTAGGTACGGTCGTCACAAACTTTTCAATGGTTTTTAGTTTTATCTTCTCCATTGCACGTCACGACACTTATCCGGTCTTAGGCCTCCTGCACCTAGCTTGGCTGCTAATTTTAAGATTGTCTGTCCACCAGATTTGTGGCCTGGCTAAGATCAAAAGGTTCTGGGGCCCGCAAATTTTAATAATTTTTTAATTTTTATTTTAATATTATAGATAAATTACACCCAGACACAGAACAAATGATGATGACACAAATATTGGTCCTGGGTGGTAATCGAACCCACGACTTCCAGCACAACAGTCAGGGCCACTAACCACTAGAAAAACCAGCCAGTCAAATAAGATTATCAGTTTACCCAATCACAGTGGAGCAATACTGCTCGATGTACGATTGGGTTGACACTTCAAATTGTTTGGATGAGTAGTGCTTCTTTATGTAGTGAAAGTAAAAATTCTTTATTCTTGGAAATCATTCATTTCAATATCTCTGTGACTACCCAAGGGTGTTTTTTTTTCGTGGAACTGACGCGCAATTCCAAAGCAAGTACAAAGAAAAATTTAATATATTTTTTTATTATATAAATAATTTTGTTTTTAATTCTTAATATCATTTAGCAACTTATGTTTATTCACTTGTAAAATATTTTTAATATACATGTGAAATATAAACATTAACTATTTAAGTATATAAAGTCCAACCAATGCCGGGGTCCTAGTACAGGCCATGGTCTGGAGCGAAGAAGAATGGCAGGCGGCCCGGCGGTCGGCTCCTTCTGCGAAGCAGTAATATTAGTGAAGGAAGTGACTGCACGCGAGGAAACGGACTTTCACACACGCCCCAGCCTCCAGGATTCGGATCCTGATTTTCAGCCACCGTTGGCGTGATCTTGCGGACGGCGAGCAATGTGTAGCTCACCGTCCGGCCGTCCGGTATCTGACTAAACCGAGCCCGAGTCGTCGATGGCGCATACTTGTAGTATTTAACGCGCACCTCAAGGTGAAAGAAAACCCCGGAGTCCTGGAACGAAGAAAAAAATTAATACAGGCGTAGATTTTAGTCAGTAAAAGTCTGTTACGCTTAGCCACTCCGCCGTAGAGAGGGAGAAGTCATTGGATGATTTCCCATCTAAAAAAAGTCAACTAATAAGTTTCTATCGCCCGGAGGACACGGTGGGGCACACGATAGAAGTGTACCCCATCGTGTCAAAAAAAAAACTTTCCTTTGTTGCAAGAGATTCACTTCTGTATAATTTCATTATCTTTGCCGGTACCGTCAACCAAATAACTTGTTTAATAGGACTTGTTGTCAAGATATTTGTTCGAGTCGATTTCGTATATTTGTATTAGAATACTTTTGTGTACATGCATGTTCAGTTACTCAATTTATGAGATGAGGACTTATTTGATGTAATTATAGTAAACTACGTACCTAATTGTTGTGAATGTTTTGTAAAGTACTATAAATTAGAACTTCTGTTTCATAAGCAGCAAGGAATGAATAATCACAAGTAAGCAGGACATTTATTACAGTGCACAAGTATGTGCGCAAGCGCGCTTCAAGGAGTTGTCAGCAAACCGAAGGGGCGCAGCAGGGTCGAAGCCTACTGGGGCCAAGAACCTGTTTCTAAAGTGAAGATTCGGCCCTAATACGAAAGGCAATGAAGGAACAGGAGTGGGTAAAATCTACTCTTGTTCCTTCGATGCTTTTCGTAGTCAGTAAGTCTGACACTATCTCACGCTCTGCCCGCTATCGCCGCTCTGTGGGGGATATTTATTGGATGATTTTCCCACCTTAAAAAAAACAGGTGCACTCTCTGTTCCTTTACTCTTATAGTCCGATGTAATGGCAATTCGGCACGACTGGAGAGAGTACAAGTGCTGCGGCTTTACGTTCTTACCGAGGCACAGAGGTATCATACCACGAACTTCCAAATTTCGAGCTGCTATAGAGTATTACCTAATGAAAAATCCAATAGCACTTTTTGCCCGACCCGGAAATAGAACCCAGGACCCCACGCTCAGCAGCCGCACGACCTCATTAAGTTCCTACAATTTTTGAACTTTACATTACCATATTTTTTTTTTAAATTGTCCGTCTCTAGTAAACTTAAAAACAAAATTTAACCTAATTTTAAAATGTATTCTTGCAGCATACATAAATTAGGTACTTACTACACAAAATAATTCAACAAGGATTAAAAACCATAGGTAAGACCTATAAAGTAATATTATGAGCATATGTGAGTGTAGCTAATTAATTGCAATATTAATGTGTATTGTTTGTAACTGCCGCTTTTTGGCTCTATGCCCAAAGTTTAACTAGTAATTGTTACTGCTGTTACCAGTTGAACTCATAAATGCCATTAAAATCTATCATAAATACTTATTTGTAGGCTCTTACTTACATCTGCCGGGGAATATACGACGTCTTGACTTTACCATAATTTTTGGTTTAAGAAAGGAATAATGTCAAATTATTTTCTAAGATGATGTGAAGAACTGCATTGTTTCGTGAGGGTTTGGGTCATAACAGCCGTGAAAAAATTGGAAAGAGATTTTTTGCCCAGCTATGGGATATATTATTTTTGAAGAGAGATGGATGCCTTCAAGGATCTGGATTGACGAGGGATAAGCATGTCAACGGCGAGCACATCATACACCATCAATTTAGGACGATATGTAGTCACGACTGAGACTATGTAGAAACTCGGTCCATGACCTCAGTAGAGCTTTCAAAAAAAAAAATTGGTTGCCTGTAAAGTCGGTATACGGGCGAAAGTTTTACGTGACAACGACTTTGAGTGGTAAAATATGTCTGTCTCTCTCGCTCTTAGGCGGGCTAACCATGCCCGAGTGGAAGGGACGCGTGCCTCTCACTCGCTCTCATTGTGAGCGCATAACGTGAGCGGAGCGTAACGCAGTTTCTTGAAGTGTCACCCGGCAAACCAATTTATAAGACGTTGTTACGTCAAAAGTGGGTCTTAAAATGGATGATACCAAGGTAAATAATAAATAGTAAACATCATTCAGAGACTAAATTCTAAAAAACTCGATGTTGTAGATTAATATTACCATTAAAACCCAAATAGCCACAGAACACAACTTTTTTGGAACATTGTTTTATTTATTACTGAAGTTTCCGTGGCCTTTGGCTTTATCTTAGTAGTTTAAAGGTACGGGCATCTCATGATAATTCTCAAAAGTCCAAACACGGCTAGGATGTTTTGTTAAGTTTTGGTATGGTAGGTATGGTGGTATGGTAGGTACCATCTACATCAAAAGCATTTATTTTTGCACTGTCATATTCGATTAATTATTATATCAATCGATTTTAATGGTTGTGAAAATGTATCTTTGATAAGTTACATTGGCTGATTTTCTTCAATAGTTACGCTTCACCAAGTGATACTGTCTCAATACAAATGATTGAGCTGTTGATGAGAATATCAAAATTTCTAAGTATATGCCTATTTCCGAAGAGTTTATTCTATTCCTCATAAATCCTACAGTCATAACTTATACGAACAGGACTAATCTTTAAGAAAAATCAAGAAACAATTGTATATATATATAATACAACCGAATTAATTAACGTATTTTTGAGGTTTGTTAAAAATAATGTAAGTAAAACTAAAAGGTCATTATTACACCGCCAAGCCCATTTCGGAGGTTCAAAAAGTCCCAGCAAAGCCTAAAGTTATGTCACCCACAAACTAACATACGATTGAAGTTATACAATTTAACCAAATTATGGTTCAGGTACACATAATATACATCGGTGTAAAGATGTTCTCAACTCGTCTACATTTTAAAGTAACGTTATGGTGGCCATACTTTTTTTTTAAATTTTGTTTAGTTTGGATTTCTTCGAGGTTCCTAATAACAAAACTGGTTATATGAAACTATTGATGGATTATATGAAATTGATATATAACTCTAATAATATAAAGGCGGAAGTTTGTATTAGTGTAAGTTTGAGTGTGTATTTGTTATCCTCGCTCAAACGGATAAGCAATTTGAACAAAATGGGTAGACTATGTCTTGGAAAGGCATATAGTATACTTTTTATGTTGAGACTACATATTCTTTTGAGATAATTTTCTACTTACACGTGGTTGAAACCGCTGACAGAAGTAATATATTCATAATATACGGACAGAAAAAAAAACTGCTGAGATGTGATTATGACAACATGAAGATGTATAAAAAAAAAACATGTTACACCGCCCTGAAATAAAATGAATAAATTTTATGACTTTAAGGTGATGATAAAATTAGTTTGTGTTATGTAACAGGTTTTAACCTACTGAAATCGGAGAAATCCTGTTACGCTCATAATAAAGGAAAAAAACTCAATCTATTTTCCAAAGTTTCCACGTGTCTGGTTAAATTGCGTACCAGTATATTTTTTAGATTGATTTTGCAGGTTGAAGGTCACAAGTTCATGTATGCTATTGGATAATTATAATAAATAAGGAAAGTATATTTTGAACAAACGAATAAATTTTATTTTAAAAAATTTCTGAATATATGGGTCGATAGAGAGGGAGAGAGTGTCGAAAGAAAAGATAGACAGATTTTATGAGGAGGGATATGACAGGAAAGGAAGTCAGTGATAGAGTGGATAGACAAAACAAAGTAGAAGAAAAAAAATGATCCCAAGTCTAAGACCGCACTAAGTGATTTGCTTGTGTGAGGAGTGATATGACAGGAAAAGGAGTCAGTAATAAAGTGATAATAGACAAAAAGAATAGAAGAAAAAGATGACCCCAAGTCTTAGACCGGAGCGATTGGCCTCGTTGTTTATACCGAGTAGATCGAAAGATTCGAATAATTTGCAAGTAGTGGTCTTTTTTTTTTTATTAATGATAGGCTTGCGTTTGACCACTATCTCATATATCTTCCCGTCCGATTATATGATGATATCATTTAGGTGACTTCAAAGCTAGAGTGAATAATGAACTAGTGCGCATCGCCATCAACGATTGCATCACTGCTAATCATCAGGAGGGATCGCAGTCAACTCATGGTTTACTTAAAAAAAAATATGTTGTATATTTATAAGTATTGCGTGCTGCGCACATATCTATGTAAATTATTTTAGTTTGTAAGTTTCAATTCATCTATGATAACTTGGTTTTTGTTGTGCATTTGTTTAGTTATCTAAAATACTTATTTTAAAATTTCTTGTAGAGATTTTAAGGTTTGCTATAAGAAAACCCAATTTTGGGTTAAGCTCGCCTGTGTACATCGTGTTATGTACAATAAAGAATATAAGAAAAAAGTAACTTGAAACAAGGGCAGAATAGTGATGATGAATAGAGTGCTAGATACTTTTACAAGACGAGAAAACTATAGATCACAATAAAGTAATTAAACATTCACTTCCTTTATCATATCCTTTTGCGCTTCGAAATATTGACACGAATTGATTAATCCGATGGGTAGAGAGAACTGTATGTCTTTTTCCGTGTCCCTCTCTGGATTTTCACTCAAATTCTCACCATAAATCCTTTTTGCTAATCGTCTTTCACTCATCCCTTCACATGACACGACTGTGGAAGTACACCTTTATCAACCCTTGTCAGCAAATCTTCTTAACCGGAGTGTTGAAAAATTCTCGCGAATATTATTTTCGAGTTCATGTTTTTGGTAGCTTGTAGAAATATTCAAATATTCATCGACCTTAACATCGAGTAATGATGAACCTTAATTGATGACGGTTTCATTAACTATTATACAAAAAAAGAACCAAAGCGTAACACCAAACATTTTTTGCTGATTCATTGAAAAAAAATAGACGCTATTAAATTTATTTTTTTTGCATCCCGAAATTCGTAAAGCAAGCGGTTTTTTTTTTATTTATATAACTAGTGCTTGACTACAATGATACGATCCCCCCTGATGGTAAGTAGTGATGCAATCTTTGATGGTTTGTAGTTTATTATTAAGTGTCTATTCACTCTATACTTGAAGACGGGAAAACCGCAGCAGGTAAATTTTTCCAGTCCCTCGATGTACACGGTATGAACGAAGAGGCAAAACGCTTAGTCCGGAACAAATATTGTCAACATCGACATTAACATAGGCTCATGATCGAACCTCAAAAACAAAAATGGTTTGGTTGGTAAACGTAAGGAGCTTACCAAAAAGTATTGGACCAACATAATATCATTGAATTTGTCTGTTTGATTTCTTTGGCATAATATCTAAAATGTTGCTGAATCACAATGGTTTCTATAAGACTGTTTAGACAAGCTTTTTCTTTATAATGGAAGCTATTTTTTCCTTACAAATCAGGTATAATTTTCGGATACCTTAAGCTAACTTGGGAAGGCAAAAATTACATAAAATATCATCATTATTTCAGCCGATTGACGTCCGATAGGCCTCCTCCAAGTATGGTTACAATGCACGATCTTGGTGCGTCATCTACCTTGTAGGAGGCCTTCCAACGCTGCGTCCTTCGTTACGCGGTCGCCACCCCAGAATCTTTCGGCCCCAACGGCCATCTGTGCTGAACAGAACATAAAAATATGAGGACGTTTTATTTTTCTGGTAAAACCAAGAAGTGAAAAAGCACTTTTATACCGAGATTTTTCTTTTCTTGAAACTTCGCACTATTTGTGCATTTAACCAGCTTCAAAGATAGAAGAAACTTTAGAAAATGTTTCTTTTTTGGTGCGAAATACAGTCTTTTTGTTTTCCTTTGTTGAATGTTTGATGAACACGATCATTTTTTCTGTGCCTGTGTGTAATTTATTTGTACGTATGAATTTAGAAATAAACATGTATGTTTATCAGTTGTCTAGTTCTCATATCAGGAGCTCTGTTTATTTTGGGGCTAGATGGCGAAGTGTCTGAAAGCGCAACCGGCAGCCATGCTGAACGTCTGCCAGAGGGTCATGGCAATAAGGGTGGTGCGGGGATACTGCACGGTCTCCCGCGAATCTGTGGGCCTTCTGGCTGGCCTACCACCGTGGGATCTGGAGGCTACAGTCCTTGCACACATGCACGACAACAACGCCGGGGTGAAAGTCCGCTGCCGCGACAGATCATGGCATGGCGGACAGAGCTCCGGCGGGATCTCATCGTGAAATGGCGTCAGGGACTATCGCAACCCAGTGCTGGGCACGCCACAATCATGGCGGTAAGTCCCCTCCTTGAGGAGGCCGAACGCATCAGGCAACGGCGTTATCGCTGCCGCCGCCGCCGCCGGGATTCTGATCCCGATTTCCGGCCACCATGGGCGCGGAGTTGCGGACAGTGAGAAATGGGTAGCTGTCCGGCCGTCCGGCAAGTGTCCGGACCATGCCCAAGTCGTCGACGTCGCGCACTGTTCCTGCGCACCTCAAGGAGTTGTCAGCAACAGCAGGGACCCAGCCGGGTCGAAGCCTACTGGGGCCAGGGTTAACCGAAAGGGAGCTCGAGCCCCGGTATGAAGGCTAGAAGGAACGGTGTGGGTCTTTTAGTCAGTAAGAGTCTGACACTATCTCCCGCTCCGCCCAAGAACGGGGGATGTCATAGGAGGATTTTTTCCCACCATCAAAAAAAAAAAGATGGCGAAGTGTAAAAGTTGTGAAAAAAAGTTAAATTTTGAAGATAATATAATGTAAAATATTAGTATAGTGCGGCGTATAGTTTAATTTCTTAGAGAACATAGTCATTCCAGAAACCAAAGCTTACTTACTCAGAGCACGGTTCCCACAATATAATGGAAGTATGGAAACCCTAACTGGGACACACGGAGGGTAGTCGAAACAAGTGACATAGTACATTCATTACACCCGGCAAACAAAGTTCGTATCGCGAGTGGGAAACTTACGCGGCTGTTCTCAGGGCTTTAATTAATTGGCACGAGTTTATTTTTGTATGTAAATTAGGTATAAGTCGGTAATGACATTATTTTTCTTAACTGAGGTTAGGAAGAACATGTTGTTTTGAGAGGTGAATAGAGATGTTTAGAATTCAAGGTGTTTGAAAGTTGAAGTAATTGTTTACAATGTGTCTTAGGAATACATGACTGTAGATTTCAGTGACTAAGTCAACAAAGAATTTGTGATCGACTGGATCCCAAACAGCAGGAACCAGCGACGCGGTAGTTCCGAAAGGCGTGATGAGTAATTTTTACTCCTACCCAAAGGATTGGCCAGAAGTAGTTATGGAAAAACGGAAGGGAGGTTTTAGCCTTTCAGTGGGATACAAAAGGCTCATAATTATAATAAACAAATGGCATTTGCTAACATGAAAGTAAAGTTGCTGGGGACAAAATACTAAAATAAGAACACTGATATGCACGTCTTATAAGAAACGTGCATTTCAGTGCTAAATAACAGTGTTAAATCGTATTCTTTTTTTTTAATATTATGAATAATATACATGTTCTCTACTAAAAATGATAATCATAAAAAAAACACGCAACAAAAATAAATTATAACATATAAATCGAAAAATATTTAAAAAAATGGACTGAATAAAATTAAAAATAAATTGATAGACTTGAACACGCTGTACCTCCAAAACTGCTCTTTTCAATTTACCGGGAGACATAGCGTTCATACCGAAACAGGTGCTTAGGTTTGAACACCTGCTCTCTGCTCTACTACTATTGAATTTGATTAAAATCTAAAAATATATGTCCCTTGACACGTTCACTGCGGATCACATAAAATTGCCTTATGCAATGTTTACAGCTGGAATGCACGGTGAATAATCTTTTACGCTAGTGTGGAAAGATATATTTGGTATTTCTAAAAGTTTGACAAGGCCAAATATAAATTTTGGCTTGTGGTTATAAATGCAATTTTGGCTTGTGATTACAAGGCTTTAATCTATCCATGGATGTATTGTAAATGTATTTAGATCGCTACCGCACCAGATGAAAGTGTGTGATTCATCATCATCATCCTGCCACTGTCTTGTCTTGTCTGTTTGAAGTCAATGCATCGCGTTTTTTATTTCGCTATCACTAACTCCTTTTGTTTTATATATCATCTCCCACACAAGTTATCTATCTTTTATTTGGCCTACCTCTCCCACTTTATCGATCTACTTCTACATGTATACTCATAACTCTTTTAGTAAGATGCATTTCATCCCCCCTCTTCACATGAGGAAGTATTGTCTTGATATTGTCATCCATCCATCCAAAACAAACAATTCCTTTACCACTTTTCACACAGATAGCGAATAAAAATCTTTAATATTTTTTAATATATCACATTAATTGTTTGTACCCTCTTTATGTTTATCTTGATACTCGTATAAAGATACTGTAAAATATAAAAGTCGTCGTACAACTCCATTAAGTAATTTCAGTAATGACGTCGCGTGGGTTTGATATAGCAACAGTTTCCCCAACAATAACGATAATTTTAACACACTAAAATCTCTTTGTTTGAAGAGCATGTTCTTTGATGAAGTTATACCAAAAATTTTGCTTCGTTAAAATTATTATGAAACCTGTTGTCTTATGTGAGCGAAGATTTGCTATTTTTGTCATGATGAGTTATATTTAGATCAAACAATTTTGCTTAATGACAATAATTAATACTAGAAACATCTTCTAATTGTATATTCGATAATGTTGATGCGTCAAAAGTTCATATTAGTGCTAAGATTTTGTAATATTTTTGAGCAAGCACTGGCAACAACAGTCCAAGATACCAAGATGGTAAAAGACGAAAGTATTGGAACGCTATGTCAAAAATATGTTATATTATGAGTGTTATAATTTATATTTTATTGTTCGCACTACCACAATGTAGTGTTTTTTAACCCAAAGGTTGACTGGTAAAGAATGCCTTGTAGCTTTAAGCCGATTATGTACCACTACGGGACATAACAAAAAAAAATAACATCTAGAGAAAAATTGCCATACCAATCATGATACTGTGGATGGAAATAATAATTTCTGCGTACTAGTATTCACATTGTATTCTACTTTTCAGCAACTATAATAAGAGGATAATGTGCCTAGAAAGAAAACAATCTTAGTCACGGAAAAAAATGTAATAGGAAACAAAGGTAGAAAAAAATTAGATCCTTTTCCTCGACTTTTGATTTCGTCGCATCGGCGTTTTATAGCAACAGCCGCTCACGTAGGACAAAAGGGAATTCACCAGTGCCTTATGACTTTATAACGTTTTCGCTAATTTTCTCCGAACTTCGCGTACGTGCGCAGTTTGCAAAGCATCCAATGTAAATGCCATGCATTAAGCAGCATAAGCATCTTTTTGAAACACTAAACGCGTTAGCTGGGTCGTAACGAGGGGAATAAACTTCGTTCACGTCTAAAAATTCGCTGCAATATGCACGTTTAAGCATTTTAAATAAGAATTTCATGTTATTATTTCTAAAGACTTTAAGAGCGACTCAGAATAATGTGATGTCTATTATAATATTATTGTATTTGCCTATTCAACATATTTTGTTGACAAAGTTAATAATTTGTTCAATATATTTTCTATTCAACTTATTTTATTTATCTGCCTCTTTGGTAGTAGTCGCAAGCACGGTTGTTGAAAATAGGGTCCTGAGTTTAATTTTTTCGGGTCGGGAAAAATATGCCGTTAAGTATTACTGTTATTTATTTCTGTACCTACTTCACTAACTTCTGCCAGTCGCTTCGCCCACGTTAAAGTAGGAAACATATTATTATATGCCTGGTACTCAGCATTTTAATGATGAAACAATTTCCAAAATCGGTTTAATGAGGTTTGAGTTAAATCATTACAAACAATAACACAAAAATATATATATTTTTTATTATATATATTTTTGTGTTATATTAAAAATATAAGTATTTATAGTATAAAGTACTCTGTAGTGGCCCGTAATTTGGTAGTTGGTGGTGTGATACCCCCGTGCCTCAGGAAGCAAGTATAACCTTTCAGGCAGAACTACACTGCGCAGACGTGTGCCACACACGTCGATCTAGGCGCGTCGGTCTCCATACGTTTTATATGGCAACTAGACTTGTAAGCTACTCTTGATACACTTGATACAAACCAGGGGTGCTATTCTCTAAGAAAGCGCAGCGCTGGCACAGCGACGAGTCGTGAGCGCAATACATTGAATTAACAATCCAATGTAAAGGGGCATTGGGTTGTTAATTCAATGTACTACGCTGACGACTCGTCGCTGTGCCAGCGCTGCGCTTTCTTAGAGAAAAGCACCCCCTGTGTGCCTTGGCGGGCCTTGGTTGAGGCCATGGTCCGGAGCCAGGAGGAGTGGCAGTAATACTCGCAAAGGAGGAGGCCGAACGCATTAGGCAACGGCGTTATCGCCGCCGCCGCCGCTGCCGGGATTCTGATCCCGATGTCCGGCCAACGAAGGCGCGGGCTTGCGGACAGTGAGCAATGGGTATCTCGCTGTAAGGCCGTCCGGTAATTGTCCGGACCAAGCCCAAGTCGTTGACGGCGCGCACTGTTCCCGCGCGCCTCAAGGAGTTGTCAGCAACACAGGGACCCAGCCGGGTCGAAGCCTACTGGGGCCAGGGTTATTCGAAAGGGCGCTCGAGACCCAGTATGAAGGCTAGAAAGAACGGGGTGGGTGTTTTAGTCAGTAAGAGTCTGACACTATCTCCCACTCCGCCAAAGAGCTGGGGATGTCATTGGATGATGTTTTCCCATTTTCTATCTTTAGTCCTGCATCTGTTCTCTCTCCGGTCATGTCAGATTGCTGTCCCATCGGATTACGAAGTTAAAGGAACAAATAGTGCACCTGTATTTGCGCACACACTTTCGCACTGCAATGTCTCTTCTGAGATTGGCCCTCTTAATAGAAATTTAGTCTGAAAGATTAGGTAATCATCGTACAGTAACTTGTAGCTTGTTGTTACACTATTTTATAAGCTTTTACTTAGTTTCATCTGTCCCGATGTTTGTCTGTAATCAAAACTCGCAAATTATTTTACTTTAACAATTACTTTACTTCCCGGTTACCGATTGGGCTGGAATTTTTCAGGCATGTGTAAATCAGAAGGCAATGCAAAACTATTATAGGATGGAGCGGATCTGATGAACTCCCGAAAGGTGGCCGTAGGAACTCAGATTAAGGCTTTTTGGTATTGATGACTATTTTTTTTTTGCGAAGTTTTACATTTTGTAAACTATAATTTCC
This sequence comes from Mythimna albipuncta, assembly GCA_929112965.1. NCBI lineage: Eukaryota > Metazoa > Arthropoda > Insecta > Lepidoptera > Noctuidae > Mythimna > Mythimna albipuncta. Next base: position 14,554,866 of record OV815979.1, on the reverse strand, counting down.
TTCTATTATAGTGAATGTGAGGACTATGTTGATTACTTTTTTTTTCTCCCGTAACCGTATGTTTGGCAATTTGAGTATTTTCTGCGGCCCACCCAAATGTCCTTTCCTTGGTATTGTTCGTCAAATCGTTGAGCTCCTTAGTAGTCCTGAGTTGAGCTTTGTGAATACTGACAAATGCTTGCACTGACTGGACTGGAGTGGACCCCTACTCAAATCTGTATGGTTCTTTCTTGAAAAGACCATCTCAGACTAATCTGCATGGTTCTCATGTGATTTGACCATTTCATATTTACTATATTGACCTTAAAAGAGACTTTGGCCCCTGAATTTGTTTCGGTGTTTCTTCTTAGAGTCTAAGAAACACCGGCTTAATCCAGCTTAAATTGACGAAAAAAAATTTGACGTGTAAAAGTGTTTTTTAAACCTATTTGCAAAATAAATATCATTTATCATTAATTTTATAGGACATTTTATACTGCGCTATAAAAGTTTGCTATAAAAAAAAAATATTTAAAACTAGTTACGAATATGTCTTAGAACGAATTTATTCTCTGCAGGGTTGGTGCAGTGGTTAGGCGGTTGGCTGCTGTGCTGCAACAAATATTTGTAAGACCTATAGATAGTGTTCTGTGTCTAGGTGTCTACTCACTCAACGTTCTCCTTGAATCCAGTCCTAGACAGATCTAGTCCAGATCTGTTCGCTGATGAATGAAAGGAGATAGTGACTAAATGTCTGGTGATTTGCGAGAAGACGGAGTGAGAGGCTTATTTATATCCGTGTTGTTTTTCTTAAATGTGCTTAATATAATTTGTATCTAATGTAATCAGTACGTTTTTGTGTCCTTTTGTCGTTCGGGTTAGCATAGCATCGTCGGCCTTATAATGTTGCCACTGTTGGGACTTAGTTCTCCTCTCTGGGAGAGGGAATGGGTCGTAATCCACCACGCGGGCCCAGTGCGGGTTGGTGGATGTCACATGTCTTCGAATTTTTGGTTCTAGGACATGGGATTCTAAGGATCATTCGTTTGGGTTAAATAAATAAAATAATATGTTTGTGAAAGCAACCTTGATACTGGAGTAATTTCTAGTGAAACGCAAAGTTATTTTTTAATTAAAAAAAAATCACAGCCAAAAACAAAATGTTAATAGGTACTCGTAGCTCACTCACGGAAAACATTTAGAATTATACTGCAACTAAATCCACTCTAAAATACTACATTTTTATGCACTATAAAATCCATACTGACACGGCTTACATAGAAAATCAATAGGAATCGAACATTTATTTTTATAACGACAGGCAACCATTGCACAATGTAGCCAGTTTGCTGTGAAACTCGAACGTGAGTTTATGCCGAATATTTTTACGGAATACTGCTTTTATATTTGTTCCCGTGTTTAATATTCAACAGACTAGGAATTGGCATATTTTAATAAAATCAGATGTGAATTCTTCTACAGTTGGACATCAGTAATACAGATTTTAATGAATACATAAACCGGTTTTATGAATATTACAAGTTTTAAAAGTAATTTTGAGGCCTTATATACTTAAAAACATAATCAATTAATATGATGGGACACAATTGACACATTATATTTATTGCAAAGTTTTAACAAAATAAAGAAAGAAAGAAAAAAAATACGTTTATTTGGCACACAGGTACACACAATGATATAAAAATTTATTATAGTATGGGATCTTAAACTTAAAATATATCTACATGGTATGTCCCACGGCTGCGCCAAATAGGTCCAGTTCAGCATCATGCCAGGCCACTACGTAGCAGTTGCCTGACGCTGGTTTTCAACTGAACCTTGCTATGAGTCTACGGATGTAAATCAGTTGTTAGGTGTGAGATAAATAAATATATGTATATTATTATATGTAGGTATAAATTATTAATTAAAATGGGACAACAGTAAAGCTAGAACTACATTAGACCGACGCACACGTGTAACACGCCTGATTTGTACGTAGAACGACGTCACGTGGCGTGGATCAAGTGTAGCTCTACAAGTCTAGTTTCCATATAAAATGTATGCAGACCGACGCGCCCAGATCGGCATGTGTGGCACACGTGTGCGCAGTGTAGTTCTAACTCAACAGAAGATTTTAATCTATCTGCACTAATATTATAAAGAGGTGTTTTTTTACCTACAGAAGGTTATTTCCGAAAGTACTGGTCCGGTTGCTGAAATTATTTCTCCGATAGAAAGCTGCTTTATTTCTGATTGAGATACATAGGCCATATTTTATGTACGCGAGTGAGGCCGCGGGCAAAAACTAGTGATTAAATAAAATCTGTTTCAAATATTTTACATATAGTTTTAAATATAAATGATCTTTATTTTGCAAGTGGGTTTTATAAAAACACTTTTACACGTCATTTTTTTTGGTTTAATTAAAAGTAGATGAGGCCTTACTAATAATTTTTATTCATGTACGGCATGAATGAAAACTATTATTAAAAATAAAATTATGGGACATTGTTATTAATATAATGAGATAAAATTGTCAACGCGGTGGTTTAAGGGGGTAGTTATCTATACATATTTGGCGCGTCTAGTGTTAATATTAAAGTTAAAGACATAATAAACGAGGGGGAGCAGAAACTAAAATTTTTAGGCCTACTATCCACGGCCGCGTTGCTTCATTGACGCGTATTTGTTAATACGCTTGGTATACCGGCGCGAAGCTTTTATACAACTCTGAAGTGTATACTAAGCACGCAAACGGACACGCGTCAAATACGCGTCTATAAAGCTACGCGGTCGTGGACAGTGGACGAACCTTTTGTCGTGGCAGGTATGTTGGTGTCCTGAAATTGCACGACAGGGCTGCGGCAGAACAAGAAGATGGTAGGTCGACTTAAACATCTTCCTTAGGAACTGGCAAGAAGTAGCTCAAAGCCAGAAACATTAAAAGGAATGGAGGGCTAGTAAAAAAAGGTCTGTTCAATGTTAAGAAATCAGCAAGATGCTATTTTAAAATCTTCCTTTCGTAAATGTGACACTTAATCGTTTAGTTTACATAAAACGCTAGCTTTTGCCCGAGCCTTCGCGCTTACTTAAAATATTCGAGTAGCCTGTCACTCAGGAATAAAGCAGCTTCCTATCGGTGAAAAAATTTTCGGAATCGGACCAGTACCCCTAGCCAAGTTTCTAATCTGATATAGTTAACGCTTGTAGAAAGCTTCAAATGTATGGGAATGACGTCGTCTCAACTTTCAGTCACGTCGTCAGAACAAAAGAATTGGCAGCAAGGTCAACTCGAAGCCTTCGACGGAAGCGAAACGGTTGTAACTTGGCTAGGGGGCTGTACTTTCAGAGATTATCTCATACAAACAAAAAACCATAAAAAACAACAACAAAAAGACGTGTGGCACTCGGGGACTGCCGCGGTAAAGCTATTGCGTAGCATTTTTATCAACTTATGCAATTATAATTATTTATTTATTTTATTTGTGCAGTATTTTTTTCCTTTGTTTTTTTTTCTTTGATATTAATTGAAGTTACACTTTGACACATTGAATTGAATTTTGATTGATTGTTCACTCATTTGTTTTCTTATCGGTCACCACGCTCAAAACAAATGAGTGGGGGGTGTTAGGTTATTTTCGTTACGGAATTTCTGGATTCTGTCTCCACGCTCAAGGCCCGCGATAGAAGCTATGCAATAGCTTAATAAACTTTACCGCTTCATAATATTAGTGTAGATTTTCACAACAATAGGGCCATTTACGGAAAAACATAATATCAGATGCTTTAATCTCATTCAATTTCTTTATATTATTTTATTCAAAAACGTATTATGAATAAAAACTGACTATACTGAATAGAACGTGTCAACAGAAGGGTTTAGTGACTATCCGCGTATTATCCGCGTATTTTTCAAGAATTCTATCCGTTCCCGTTCTCTTTGTTGGGCTTATCAGTTGGTTGTCCTGTTTCGTGAGTATTTGAGAGAGTGAATATTTTTATACAGAATGTCCCCTATTATATACGATGGATAAAAATGTTATATGTACTTTCTTCTGGTGGGCGGTATTTAACAGACTACGGGTTTTGTTTAGGTAGAAAGTCATTTAATGACTTCTTCCGCTCTAGGGTAGAGTGGAAGGGCGTGTAAGACTAACTGACTAAAACCCACAGTTATGTTTATTCTTTTCCTTGCGTTCCAGGACTAAAGGGCTTGGAACAGCCATCATATTATTATTATCTGCATATTTTATATGTTAGATTTATTTACTAGAAGTACACCGTATAGTCTACGATGTACTGCTAGCACTGCCTGTATTATTACATCCTAAGACTGTCTAGTAGATACCGTTGCCAACGATAAGACCGCTTTTGTGTCCATAGATTTAAGTTTATTAACAAGTAGTTTTATTTTTTTGTTCTACATTAAAGTTTGTTCTATAATATTCTCTACGCGATTATAACTCGTAGCTGTATGCTCTCCGGCTTGGTCCAAATAAAACGTAATGGTGTTCACAAGAGTTACTGTGGTGCTGAAACGCTAAAGGTAACATAAAGAATATAGATGAGTTTCTAACACATGGAGTGTTAGAATCGTTCCATCCAGAGCAGCAGAGAAAAGTGATTTGATGATTTTAACCGACCTAACTTTCCGTTAGGTTATAATTCAGTTGTCTTCAGTGCTAGAGTCGGGGTCGTTACGACTGGTCCCCACAAGGTACTGGGTCATCATCGCAGTCGAGGTGTGCCTGCTTGGGTGGAGCATCGCCGTGCCCTCGTGGCACCCCCACAAGGGCACGAATCGGCGGCGAGGACCTCTTGCGCCGGGCCTTGGTTGAGGGCATGGTCCGGAGCGAAGAGGAGTGGCAGGCGGTTGCTGACTTCTGCGAAGCAGTAATGCTCGCAAAGGAGGAGGTCGACCGCATCAGGCAACGGCGCTCTCGCCGCCGCCGGGATTCTGATCCCGATTTCCAGCCACCGTAGGCGCGGGCTTGGGGACAGTGAGCAATGGGTAGCTCGCTGTCCGGCCGTCTGGTAACTGTCCGGACCAAGCCCAAGTCGTCGATGGCGCGCGCTGTTCCCGCGCGCCTCAACGAGTTGTCAGCAACAGCAGGGGCCCAGCCGGGTCGAAGCCTACCGGGGCCAGGGTTATCCGAAAGGGCGCTCGGGCCCCGGTATAAAGGCTTGAAGGAACGGGATGGGTCTTTTAGTCAGTAAGAGTCTGACACTATCTCCCGCTCCGCCCAAGGGCGGGGCAATGCATGATATTTACCACCATAAAAAAAAGACCAGCAGAGAAAAGTAATTTCATGATTGCTTTCTGTTAGGTTATATTTCAGGTGTCTTCAGTGCTAGAGTCGGGGTCGTTACCACTGGGCCCCACGAGGTACTGGGTCATTAGTTCAAACCTAGCCAGGCGCAATTCTTTGTGTAATTTATTTCATCACCACTGCTTTAAAAACGGTCAAGGAAAACATCGCGAAGAAACCCGCATGCCTAAAAACTAAAAAATCTAAGACATGTGAATGTGACATCCACCAATCCGTACTGGGCCTGCGTGGTGAATGGGCGTGAATGCGTGTTTCCTCTCCAAGAGAGGAGGCCTTAGTCACCATCAAAAGGCTGATTATGCAATGTTACGTTATGCAAAGCTAGGCTCAATTCATTAAACCCCGGCGTTCGCGCATCTATTGTGTCTCAAATTGACTGTATCTGAAAGGTTTATTAATTTGTGCGCTTCCCCACCAACGATCGCATCGCTGCTGACTATCAGGTTCGATCGCAGTCAAATACTAGTTTATATAATTTAAAAAACAAACTGTATCGGGCGAAGACGTTATGGTTTAGTGGGCACCGTCTCATACATTTCAATTACAAAGAATATTTTTTGTCTGAAACGTTTCTTGAACTTTTTTTAAATGTTTTTTTTTTTCTTTAAATTAAAACCAGCCGGTATTTTACTTTTCGTGTCGATTCTTTTTTTTCTCAGTTTTATTTAGCATTGTTATTGTCCTCGTATAAATTCACCTTTAAAAATTATAGATAGTGATAATAATCGTAATAAGTAGCTAACTAGTCGAGGTACTTGTAACATACGTGTCTTGTCTAATCGTTATCAGTTCTATTAATAGAGCTGATTATCACTACGCAAATACGACTATTTGCTATGTGATAATTTATAATCAGCTTGGTCTATTAACGATACACTGATTGTGCTATCTTGATTGTCTATAATGATATTAATGTTAATTACTAGATTTAATTGAGCTGACTACTTTATTATTAATATTTGTGAGTATACGCGTGAGGAATATGTCATGAATTTCAGTTTCAGTACGCGATCAGTCACACACGTTAAAAATAATGAATTAATTTTATACTTTTTTTAGGTGGAAAATCATCCAATGACTAGCATGCAGGGTTAGTCTACAAAGGAAAATCGTGGTCTTAGAACGCTAAAGACAACTGAAGGGGACAGTACTAAACCTAGCCAAGTTGATAATTTGCAATCGTTAACGATAGTAGAAAACATCAAATGTACGAGTATGACGTCATCTCAATGCTCAGTCATGTGATCAGAACAAAAGAATCAAGGGCGTGGCTAACTCAAAGCGTTCGACGCAACAGAAATGGTTGGAACTTGGCTGATGTGATTTTGTGAGTCACAAGATGATTTTCCGCCTTATACATATAAAAAAAAAAAATAACAAAAGAGACAGGTTTCAAGTCTCTAAAACTAATCTCGTAAAACTTCCAGAAATCGGATAACAGCTTTTACAGCTTCAATTGGAACTCGAAAACAAGTATGTAGCTACAAAATTTGCAATACAGGACGACAATATCAGATAGCACGGTGCAGTATATCGCCATCGATGCATACGCTATAAATTCACGACTCAGCGCTTCGCTGCAGTGTTCCTCCTATTTTGCAAGAGTTGTTTACTTCGCCAGTACTTTAACACGGAATTGTGTGCAGCAACTATCTAGGGAAAATTGTTAGCTGCAGGGACGAAAACGTCATTATTGTCTTAAATGTTTTTGCATAATCTGTTGTTGTAAATTGAACAAGAATATTAAGTAACCCAGCCAGGCCCATTACTTTGTGTAATTTATTTCTTCACTAAAGCTGCATAAAACGGCGAAGGAAAACATCGTGAGGAAACCGGTATGTCCTAGAACCAAAAATTCAAAAACGTGATATTCATCAATCCGCACTGGGCCCGCGTGATGGATTACGTCCGATTACCTCTCATATTTACTTTTATTCATTAAGGCGTATAGTTCCTTGAACCATCTGGCCGAAATTATGTGAACGCAACTCTCGCACTCGCCTAGGCGGCAATACGCAAATCTGTGCATTTATTTGCTGCCAGCAGTGCCCGGAAAGCGCTTTAAACCCATTTTCTCTGCGAGATATTGATTGATTTACATATCCAATGTTCACTTTGAAGAATATTTAACCACCAATTTTTATGTGTAAAAATGTTTCTAAAGGTCCAAGCCGTTTCGAAGGAGTAGGGAAAAGTTGCGAAAAGTTGCGAAGTTGCTAAATATTTTTTTTTTGACAAAAATATTAATTGCACAAAAAAATCAAATATTTTGATAGATTTTTATTATATTGTTCATGAATAATATTTGATTAAACATATATTTTTTTCAAACCAATTGATTGATTGTTACGGAGGAGTAGACCTCAGAAAATCACTATTTTATGGCACTTCTCGGGCGCTTGACCCTTAAAAGGATGATTATGCTTATGCTATTAAATAATAAATAACAGGGATGAAACAAATCAAACAACAACGAGTACAAAATAATACAACGTTTTGCCAGAATCACTAAATGATAGATTCGAGTCGCGTACGTATAAGAAAAATAAAACAAATTGTTTATGTTTCTTTATTTTTATAGTTGTATTTCTACTACTTCGTTTGAAAAGAAATCTAATAGTCTAATAATTAATTTTTAAATAATTACTGACAATTAAATGATTAAGTACATGGGTATAATAATTATATTTTAAACATATATTTTTTTTTAATTTTCTCTTCGAATGATTCGGCGTCAATATACAATGGTTATATTTAAGCATAATTATGGTACATACCTATGAGTATCTTTATATTTTTTACAAGCCATAATAAGAGACATTATTTTAATAATATCAACAGTCATTGGAGTATTAAAATTGAATCAAGTCCACGTTTTCTTTACCTACATTTAATAGCATATTGAGGGGTTTTATTTCTCGTAATCACAATATCAATCGTTATTCCAACTGTTTACATTTTATTTTCTTTATCTTCTACTTGTAAAAGTTTTATTCAAAATATTACATCATTGTATTATAAGGGAACTTGACTCACCACTGCCATGCCTCCAGTCCCAACCTCGAGCTATATTATATTTAGATTTCGACTGTCGACGTCCGGTGTCCTTGGCATTCAAATTTTATGAGATGAAATGAATAATTGGAGTCTGTCTGTTGTCAGACCATGCTATCGTATATATATACGATAGATAATCAGTTTGTTCCTCCCTCCTCCCCTCTTTGCGTAATATTCCTCAATGCTCAAGGAATTTAACTTATATACCAACTAATTTTCTGAATGCTTTGAAAATAGGTTTCTGGTATCTATAGGGTAAGTACTAGTGTGAACTTCTTACCTAGGAAATAGCATAGTATAATCAGCCTTTTTTTTAATGTTCCCACTACTGGGACTCAATTACATCACATGCATTTTCCTAGCAAATGAGTTTAATTTATTGTAAAAGAAAATGGTTAAGTGCTTTAATATTTTTGTCTTTTTAATTGGCTAATGACAGTAAAATTGTCCTACAAACATTTAGTGTTTTAGCCACTATTGTTAGATTGGTAATAATATTATGATAAAATAAATTTGTTTAAGTAACAATTTAATAACATCTACCGTGAACGACGTGTAGCCCGTCATTATTATGTAAGTTACTCATATCGGGAAGAACAATATTTACGTTTAGTAGCGGTTCTATTTCAAGGTCAAGTGACGTAACAAGTAAATCATTATGTAGATGTATCCAGGTATTTTATTCAAGCCAAAGTATAGCGCACTATTTAATCAAGAATTGGTACTAACGCACAGAGTAATTTAGGTGAATTAAATTATTTAGTGATTTAGAAAACAAGCTAATGAGCTAGATTTCAAGGTGGTGTCTAAATTTAGAAGGGCCTTACAATGACGTTGTAAAATCTCTTAACGGATACAGTGTAAGAAAGAGATGGTGATATACGACCTGGGGTGCTATTCTCTAAGAAAGCGCAGCGCTGGCACAGTGACGAGTCGTCAACGCAGTACATTGAATTAACAATCCAATGTAAAGGGGCATTGGGTTGTTAATTCAATGTACTGCGCTGACGACTCGTCGCTGTGCCAGCGCTGCGCTTTCTTAGAGAATAGCACCCCTGTTACTAAAGCTTCCTCTAATTCTCAAACCAAAAATTATGAAAATTGGACCTTATATTGTGTAATTTTTCATAGGTTTTAGTATTTCAAGATTTGGCCAACATAATTCCTTCATTTACTATTAAGTATTAGACAACAATATCCTTGTTTAAACTAGAGATCCTATTAGAATCTTCAATACAGGAATAGAAATAAATTTTGATGAATTTGGTTGAAAATAATGATCTCTGGTAACATGAGCGTAAGTAGATTTTCGTTTGCCAGTACCGTATGAAATGTGTACTCGTTATTTTTGTTCAAATAGTATATTGCAGTATTGTTACTATTACTAATTCGTACTGTTCCAAAGCTGGGCCAAGGCTTCCATTTTTCCTTCATTCCAATTTTTTAAAAACTGTCAGCTCATTCTACAATCTCCTTCGTGGTCTGCCGCAGCTTCGTGTCCTAGAACCATCAATCCTACGAGTATATTTTATGACTTCACCACTCGTCAAGCATGTGGCTGACATATCCCACCCAGTTCCAGTGGGCTTTTTGAGCCACTTCAACTATTTGAGATTTAAAACGCAGTGTGGTGTTTTAAACGTGATCTGTTTTTTTAACACCTAAAATATTGTTTTTAGAATGTTGGAAAAATGGTGACTGCTATTAGTTTTTTTTAAATCTGCTTAATGTGATAAGCTAAGACTTTGTGTATGTGCGTGCTTTGAGTAAAAAAGGGCATCTATGTAGAATTCTATTACAAGTTCAATGACCACCATGTAATATGGACTGACCTACGCTTATCTATTTATGTGTGAACCTGTTTGGTGAGTACAACACTGTACTATTAAGTAATACAAACAAACACTATTGTGTAGGTTCAGATGAGTCAGTGCTGGTTTATCATTCAGACAGTAAAGTTCGGCCGTCAAGTTTGTTGACAGTTTGGTGTGATAAATCGTAATTTTCATTTCTTAAAGGTTCAATACCTACTTCAGTTTCCATGAATTTTAGTGCTATTGTGAACAAATTTTGTGAAGTAGTTTTTAGTTTAGTTACTACGTTTTTTTCGCACTGGCTATTTATTTTTAAGTGTGTCGCTACGCCAATGTGCTAATTAACGTAACACCCGGAAACTATGCGTTATGACATCATCGGCTTGGTTCGGCCTTCGTGAATATAGCAGACTTTATCAAAATAAAGCGCCTATACTCAAATGTTTTTAAAGATTATTTCACTTGGCCTTTATCAGTAATACTATTAATCGATTTTGCTATATAGACTGTTAATCTTTACATTTCTTAATTAGGTTAGCTTACGTAAAATTACACATGTTCATAGAAAAATATAATTATCTCCAACTCTCTGTGCAGAAGAACTAAACTGCTATCTGATAAGTTTGTTTTACAGATATTTATAAAACTAAACCAATACTAATTACAGTGCACATGTCTGAGCACGTGGATCAATTATAACATATGTACATTGATTTTCAAGATTAAAGATGTCATTGGATTATTTTTCCACCTATGAAAAAAAAAACAATTTCTGTAAAGAAAACCCTTGTGGCCCTAGAAAACCGAGGGCAACTGAAGATTGCAGATATATGATGTTTTAATCAGTCAAAACCTGACACGTTCTCTCGCACCTAGGACGAGAGAAGTCATTGGATAATTAGCCACCTCAAAAAAAAGCGATTTATCTCGGTTGTAATTTGCAAAAATTACAAGTAATCGGAAGCCACCTGAGTTACCAATTATTGCATTGTGAAAGTCGTATTACTGCATATGGTTATACTGGAAGTATGGGAGTGTGCGTCGGCATTGCATAACTTAATGCCGCAAGCCCAATCATCAGATAACCAGACGTACGGCTCACCGGTACATGGTAGACATCCCACTCATAAGCACAAAAGGCTTTAGCGACACATTCATAGTTCACAGTAAGAGTGGAATTCCATACCAGAATCTGTGTTTCCTGATAGCTACAATCTGGGGGACAAGAGTGAATAGGAAACGTCGAGGTGAACGTGCTCCGTCGTCGACCATATGGTTACTTATCATTAGGTTAGATAGCGGTCAAGTGCAAGTCTATCAATAACAAAAAGCAACATAAACAATTGGGCACTAGGCAGAATGATAGGTCCAAACTGAACTGTGAATGGTTTGAAAAAAGTTTATCAGTTATTTGTAGCGAGTATCATAAATTAAAATGCAAATTCATTATTAGATAATTTATTCATCTTATCATCACACAGTGACAGACAAATACCGACATACCTACTATTCTGTTATATAATATTATCAAATACAGTTGAAAAAAATAACCAAGTTAGAACATTAAATACTTGATTTTTTTTTTCAACGCGGCATTAGAATTTTCGAATTAATAAGTGTTTTTGATACAATAAAACGTATGTGCTTGAGTAAAATGTATTATTGGTTCGTTAGTTTTTTAGTTAACATAATAGTTATGTCTATCATTCTGTAGGTATTCTATGTTTATCAACCACCGTTTGTTGCTTCGAAAAGTAATGCAAAAGTAGTTAAAATATTTTTACTTCTACTTTAAGCTAGTGTGACAGAGTGGACGAAATATTATGTCTCCAACATTTTTATTAGAAGTCGATAGTCGGTGAAAAAGGTAATACCTTGTTATTGTTTTTATTGGACATTAGCTCACTTGGTCACTACACTATGGAAAATTGTGCTTCATATAATTATACAATATTATTGAAAACAAAATTCCGAACTTGTCTCTCCTCAACTGTGCCCCCGACTGTTTAGTGATAGAGCACCGTATCATCTACAGTATAGATTGAGCGTCGCTGTCGTGTATTCCGCCGGACAGTTTAGTTTTAAATAACAAAATGAATAAGTGGACTTTAATATTGTTATCGACTATATTTCTAAGTCATGTGTGTGCCTACAAAATTCTCGTGGCGTTCGCATACCCGGGAAAAAGTCATTCAATATTGGGAGAAGGATATGTAAGGCATCTTTTGGATGCTGGTCATGAGGTTTGTACCTTTTTTATTTATTTTATAACTTGTGTACTCATATTAAGATGATTAGATTTTTTTATGATGTATGATGTAAATGTGAAGGATGAATTAGTTTAAGTAAATAATAAGATGTTTATTATTAATTATTTAAAATATTTAACTGCCTCGTTGATTTCGTGGTTACAAGCACTACTAGCTAAGCGTTTGGACCTGGATTAGATACCCAGGTCAGGTAATTGGGTTTTTCCATTAGTAACTACACTGCAACAGTCCACATTTGTGAAGGTTGTGGTGTGACATCCCCGTGCTTCAGAAAGTGTGTAAAGGCATTTATCTTGCGCATGCTCTCTCCTCAGTCAATGAGAATAAAGGAACAGAGAATGAACCTGTGTTTACTTACGCACAAACTTGTGTACTATAACACCTCTGGCGTACTTGGCGAATCTCTATTAAGATTAACCACTGTGGCCGAAATTGGGTCAGTAGGATTTATTATACCACATTATTTTTAGTTTATGCAAAACCTGAATACAGTTTGTTTAGAATCAGTAGCTGAATGGATTCCAATAGTTTTTACACCATGTTATATTTTATCCCAAAAATATTTAAAAAGGTCACAGGTTGGACACTACCGACACTAAGTATAACACAGGTCACGGCAGGTCATAGCGGGTATTAGTCGCTAGTAAACAGCTGGGTGCAAGTGCAAAACAATACCACAGTCACGTGGATGGCCCGCTGGCTATATATTTTTTTGCTGATATAACAAGCTTGTAACTTTGTGATTTTTCATGATACAGTTATGAAGTTTTGTGTATAGATTCTTTACATAAAAATACATTGTCATTTTCTAGACATTCCATATCAAAATTCCAAGGCCATTGATCATAAATCAGAAATGTTTATTTCAAATAGACCAGTTACATGCACTTTTGAATTGTCAAAATTGCGGTTAGTCAAACAAGTAAAGCTAAATATACTGATACAATGCTATTGTGCGTATTGTATTAAAAAAAAAATGCTTTTCAACTTTGTATAAATAGAAAATGAAAATGGAATTCGTATACTAATAACTGTTATGCAGCATTCAATAAATCTTGAATCTTTTATTCTGAAATATGAAATCTCACAGTTTCTTTGAATAAAAACGCCAAAGATAGCCGAAATGAGTTAAAGCTCTTAAAGAAAACGTTGAAAGTGTTTTACATTTTAAGTTGAATCTACTTTGATGTTGATCCCTCTTCCTTTTTGCGGAGATGTGAGTACTTATATTACACTCACGGACACAACATTCTCCAATTTTCATACATAATCTATGTTTCAAAAATATTTTATTTCTACGTATATCTTCTCTTCTCATTACGTGAATCTATCTTAATCATAATTGAAATTTTGCAGGTTGAGCCTAGAGTTCTCTCACACAGGTCTTAAACCAGATCTATACTAGCAGTCTATAGCTGGAGCCTATACTCCAGCTGCCACAAATGGTAGTTTAACAACATTTCAAACATTTGCGACTTTTTGAGAGAAACAAATAAAAATGCTGTTTAAAAATAATAATAATCTTTTTAGATTTCTGTAAGAAGTTAGAAAAAAAAGGTTTTAAATATGTAAAATAAGTGTTATTAATAATACTAACACCAACCTAATCTTCGAGTATATTATACGTCGTACGAGCATTTGGCCGTGTTGCGCGACCGCACGCATATATTTTTTTTCCATTGAAAATATTTGTAATCTGTTATTTCAGTCTTAAGTTTGCGTTTTTCCCGGCAAATAAAATGTTTTTCTTTCATTCTAAAATTGAAAATAACAGGCAAAACACTAATAACAGCATATTGCAGAACAACAGATTCCTTGAATACCTAACAAGCACGTAATTGGCAACATGCCTAGCTGCCACACGAGCTATGCTTATACATACGAGAGTAAACCTCACGTCTTCATGAATAGCTAACGAAACAACATTTCATTCAAATCGTTCACTATTTAGGTCAAAATTCAGTCTTACCTATTTTAAATTTAGTCCGCAGTCAAAACGTAAGTTTGAGCTCATGTGATATTCAGGTTCGGTCAAGCGGCAGCACTAACAACTTGGCCCATGTTCATTTATATTCAGACTGCCTTCCAACTTCAGACATAAAAGACGTGTTATAGACCATTCGTGGTATTTGTCAACTAGTAGTCGAGAGGAAAATGATTGAATATGCAAAAGTGGGTTAAGCGACATCTCAAATGAAAATCAAGTGAGATTGTCGTCTACGGCTCGTTGTGTTCCACACGCGTCTCAAGCAAATGTCAGCAAAACCGTAGGAGCCCAGCAGGGTTGAAGCCTAATAGGGCTATGGGTTGTGCGAAAAAGAACCTCATGGCCCTGGAACGAAGGCAAAAACGGAACAAACGAGTAGGTTTTAGTCAGTAAAAATCTGACAAGCCCTCGCGCTCATCGGCTAAGTCAAGTCATTCGATGAGTCCTAACTAAAAAAAGAAGGATTATGATATCGTTGATGTAAATGGTGTAAAAAAAAAAACAAAAACATTGATGGCTTCGACCATAAGAGAACGGACATCCTCATGCCTCAACCGCTGCCACAGTTGTTGTTTCATTATTATTTATAGGAAGTAATTAAATGGTTTTTTTTTTTTATATTTTTTGTAGACAATTATAATCAGTAGTTTCACGCCGGGTACTATCGTATTTACAATATTGTCGTCAGCACATAATGTAGAATTCCTAGACATCATAAAATAAAAACCAAATGTAAAAGAAATTACAAATTCAAGCCAATATTTTAACCACGACACCACATTTGATAACTAGGTATTATTGCTGCGGTTACATTTTAGTTTAATATTAATTTAATGGTTACCCAATATCACACATAGCGCTAACGATATAATCATTATTTGCTGACCACTCACCATCACCACCATCTCATTTCTTTTTGTTTTTTTTTTATTGTTGATAGGTCCACGCTTGACCGCTATTTTCCCGGAAAGCGACGATGCGATGATAAAGTTTGCTGAAAAAATACATTTTTTAAGTGACCAAATTTTTAACCCGAAATGTTAGCCTTATTTTTATGTTTATCAATTAAAATGATTAGCTTATGCTTTCCAAGTTTCTTCATCTTTACTAAAGCACAAAATAATTTCGTAATATCATTCCGCCCAAGCAAATTAGATAACCGAAACTGTCCCAAAAGTTCAAGTTCCTTAATACATATTTTATCCAGCACCACTTCGGTAGCATCCAAAATTCATTCAAAGCTTTCCTAACCTAAATTCAAGGTCCGGAACAACCAAAATGGCCAACAGAACTTATAATGACACTGCCCAAAGGCACAGCTTGGTCCTAAC
This sequence comes from Mythimna albipuncta, assembly GCA_929112965.1. Taxonomy (NCBI): domain Eukaryota; kingdom Metazoa; phylum Arthropoda; class Insecta; order Lepidoptera; family Noctuidae; genus Mythimna; species Mythimna albipuncta. The sequence goes on along the minus strand of OV815979.1, from coordinate 14,539,095 downwards.
CATCAATTTGTAGTACATGGTACAAGGAAATTCCAAAAACGGTAACACAAATGGTAGATGAATAAGAAGTGGCTGGCCCCGTGACTCCAGATATTTCGTATTCGAGAAACGTACGGGAAACTTTTCCATTCTGAGGTATAATTTCACTTGTGAATAATTTCCTATGCGTTCCGCTGAATAACTTGACGAGGTCTCTTGTTATGAAAATTTATAAGTTTGTTCTGGGTATGATACGGTTTAGGTCATGGTAAGTTTTGGGGATGCGGATATCAATTTTCATAGTTTTGCTCCTGATTTATTTCTAAGAGCAAAATTTACGTTATGTGAGAGATTTGTTTTTGATAGTGAGATATAGATTGCAATGGTAGTAGCCTGCGTCGATTAGCTGCCTGAATGATGCTTTAATACAATTTAAATTAAAAAAGAACCAAAGATTAAATAATGAAAATAGAGACTTTGGCATCAGTCTTAGTACTTCAAAAGGTCACAGTTAAGCAGTTTCATAAGCCACGACTACATTCAGCAATAACAAGTTAGATGATGATGAAGCGACTAGATTTTTTTAATAATGCAAAACCGCTGCAGTTGTCTATGTAAGAATGTAACGTAACCCTGTAGTGTAGTCACTACAACCCTCCATACACTTGATACGTGTTATTTATATATTACCAATAATCCTTGATAACAATATGACTGTGAATCTAAATAGAAGCCTAGATAATACCCACAAAATATTTGAGTTTTTAAAATATCCAGAGAAAAATGTGTAATAACGTCATAATCACGTAAGAGCGGTTGTATAAAAAAATATATATATATCTCAAGTTGGACGCTTTGAAACATCTTCAAAACTCTAACAATTTAACGCAATACATTTCGCTCAATCTCTTTTACTCTACCTAGACTATGTGGATATCTGTTTTTTTTTTTATATATTTTAAGGAGATCATTTTAAATAATCTCGACGGATTGCAGAATTTGTGCATGCGCTTTATTTTTGATATTCACGTATATGACCATGAATCGGAGTTTTGGACCAGATTAAAGTAGTTGCCAATACGGTGTTGGCAAGATTCTCATATCCTATCCCTTCTGCTATTCTATACAATACACAATCTCTTCTACTTCATTTCGAGTTGTAAACATTGTTACATCACCACTTTTCTTTTCCTTCATACTAAGCGTCGCAATTCTAGCCGTTATGATGACTCCTTTCCTGTGACTGCAGTAAATATCTGCAACTTTTTCTCATACTCCCTATGCAACCTATTTTTTATGTCTTAAAAAAAATAATAACTAAAAAGCAAATCCTTCTACACCGGCATAACATTAGTCCAAAATTACACTATCATGTCCTGCCAGGAATACTTCAATTTAAGGAATACTTCAATTTAATTCAATTTAAGTTAATACTCTACACTGAATTGCACCCTCAAGTAGGATCCCCATCACTGAAAACTTTACTGAAAAATCTCCACTTTAAGTTAAGCTTGCCATTGAATAGGAATTGTTTTTTCTGTGCTAAATTTTTGTGTACAAAAAAATTATAATTAAAAAACAGTGTAACCGCAGATAGGCAAGCTACGAATACTGAACTCAGTTTTATACAGTTTTAAGCCTTAAGTACTACACGAAAATCATCTAAGAATACAAAAATCTTTCAGGTGACATATCTAACTGCAATTCCATACAAGAAGACTCATCCAAACCTACGACAAATTGTGGCGGAAGGCGTCATTGACAAGTTCGAGTTCTGTAAGTAATAATGATGAAAACCAAAGAGGCATGAAGTTAACAGAAGATTAGAATGCAATAATTACAGCGGTTTAAGTTGTATATTTACTCGTCATATTAAATTGTGACTTTATTATATGGACAATGGTTTTTTTATTAATGTCGTTTGATACTGGAAATAATTATGCAACAATTTAATTTGGTTATATTTGCGATCAATAATACAAACATTTATTTTATTCCATTGGTTTACAATATGGTCCTGCGGCCGTATTATGACATCTTAAAACCATCATGTTTTCTGTGTGAGAAAAGGATAGTGCTATTCGTCCTGTATAGCTCCGTCTCTTTTTCGCACCGAAAACATGATGGTTTTAAGAGGTCATAATACGGCCCCTGGTCTATTTTATAAAAGTGAGAAAATATTAAAAAAAAATTACCCGAACCTATTTCAAACGCAGTATTTATTAATCACAATGAGCTACTACTAAATTATTAATATTATTATATCCAACTATAATTTTAATAATCTGTTTCCTTATCTTCCACAGCAAATACACTAGATTTCCAAAAAGTCATAGCAAACGAAGTAGATTTAAAAGACATGCACGCAATGTACAAGACGATGATGATAATTGCCAACAGGTCGATCACTCATGAAAATTTACAGAATTTTTTATTGGACACAAATGAGCGATTTGATTTGGTGGTTTCTGAATGGTTGTACCACCACATGTTCAGTGGGTAAGGTTTTAATTTTTATTGTATTCATAGTCATAGTAGTTTATTGGTAAGGGATTCTTACAAGTCTTAAACAGACGTTTAAAATTACACAATCGTTAACAAATGATACAAATATGTAATTACATTGCAATGTCAAATAATATAAAATCCTTAATACTCACGTCTCAAGTAGCACTCTAATACCTCCTATTGTCCATACAAGAGGTGGTGTAAAAGTGACACTTAAGGCTTCTGACAATATGACTTTAGATATAAATGATAAGTCAGTTTAAACTAGAAGAAACACTGAAACAGATTCAAGGGTCAAATATAAAATAGTTAACGTTAATTACTTTGTGATTATTTGGTAGAGTATATCAACCACATGCATTTAAAATTTTTGACAATTGCTACGGCAGTTCAAGTGGCCTAGTTCTAGTCAAATAACCACACTTTTCTTTAAAAACAATAAAATTAATTTAATTCAACTTCGCGAATATTTTTGATCATCTTTCAAGGTCTTTGCTATCATTTATTTATCTATATTTACATTTTCCGTGTGCGACATGTTTTAACTAGAAAAACCAGATTTCATAAATGCATTAATTTTAGATTTGCAGCTATTTACAACTGTCCCTATGTCTGGTCATCATCGATGGAGCCTCACCCAATTATCCTGAGTTTGATTGACGAGGTCGGGAATCCAGCTTACTTTCCTGATCATATGTCACCAGTATCTCCGCCACTAACATTCTCACAACGAATTGGAGAACTATGGAATGTTTTGTACTTATACAGAGTAATATGGTAAGTAAATTGCGTCCTGTTTAATTTGTATTGACCTACTAGTTTCTGCTAGCAATTTTAAGGATAAAAAAATATAATTCTCCTCAGGTCTTTGAAGGATTTTGAACAGCAAGCATATTTAGATTCATACGGTCCGGCCGCAGCAAAGAGAGGAATTACATTGCCTACATTGGAAGAAGTCAAATATAATGCGTCTATGATTTTGGGCAACTCTCATATTTCATCTGGCGAAGCTCAGAGGCTGCCAATAAATTACATTCCTATTGCTGGATACCATATTCAAGATGAAGTTCCACCATTGCCTGAGGTAAAGGCTTTTTTTAACCCAAATGTTGGCAAATAAAAATGCCTTGTTGCATTAAGTCTGCCTATTTAAGTACCATGCTACATATATATAAAGTTTATGTATTAAAAATTAATATTTTTTTTTTCGAAAACTGAATGTAATAATATTAAACTATACATGTACACATAAACTAGTACACCTCACCTTCAACAATTGCATCCCTGCTTAGCATTAGGTGGAATCACAATCAGACACTACCAGTAAATATTATTTAAAAATAAATATACGAGGGCAGTCCGATAAATAATTACCCTACAAAAGAAAAACGAAAATTTTCGAAAAATGGCGATTTATTTCTCAACATATCTTTCATCTCGATACACTTGACCCAGCAACGCTCCCACTTCTTTGACCCCTCTGAAAAATACTTTTTCTGGAAGTCTGCAAAGTAGGCCTCCGTGGCGGCGATAACCTCCTCATTCGATTCAAATTTCTGCCCGGCGAGTGACTTTTTTAAGTTTGGGAACAAAAAGAAGTCACAAGGTGCCAAATCTGGAGAATACGGTGGATGGGGCAGCTGTTCGTAGCCTAATGCGACCAATTTAGCCGTGGCGACGGCGGAGGTGTGAGCCGGTGCGTTGTCATGGTGAAAGAGCACTTTTTCTTCGCCAAATGAAGCCGTTCTTTCTGAAATTCAAGATCGAATTGGCCCAATAGCTCGACATAGTGGAACCCTGTGACCGTTTTGCCTTTCTCCAGGTAGTGGATGTAGATCACAACTTGTGAATTCCAGAAAACGGTAGCCATCATCTTTCCGGCCGATGGGACAGTCTTCGCCTTCTTCGGAGCACATACGCAGGGTAAACTCCACTGTTTCGACTGTTCCTTGGTCTCTGGCGTGTACCAGTGAATCCATGTTTCGTCAACGGTCACGAAACGACGCAAAAACTCCTTCGGATTGCGCTTAAACAGTGTCAAACACTGCTCTGAAGTGGGTGAGACCACAGGATGCGCTTGTTGTCCGGAGTGAGAAAACGCGGCACCCATCGAGCCGACAGCTTTCTCATGGCCAATATTTCATGCAGGATATGACCCACGCGGTCTTTTGAGGTACTTACTGTCTCAGCTATCTCACGCGCCTTCAATCGGCGGTCTGCCAATACGAGATCATGGACTTTTGTCACGTTATTCTCCACGGTAGCCGTTTTTGGGGCACCTGGGCGTGGCTCATCAAAAACTGACGTGCGACCACGTTGAAACTCATTAGATCAATTTTTGACGGTCGCCATTGAAGGCGAAGAGTCACCGTACACAGCATCCAAGCGCTCTTAGCTCTTATTTCGCTGCGCAATTTCCCTTCCAAAAACTAGAATCGAATCACCGACTGATATTGCTCTTTTTACATTTTTATAAAATCCGCGGACAAGCCCGCTTCTACACGCGGTTAAAACAAAACTACAAATCCAATATGACTGAAATTTTAACAGAAGGCGTCTATAAGGATGTACTACACGATAATAAATTTCTCTTACGGTAGTGGCGCCATCGGGCGGTGAGGCTAAGTACTTATCGCACTGCCCAGGTATCTATGTATATAGTCAATTTTTGGACAAAAATTAGGAATTTAATTTTTATAAAATCTTATCTGGCAGAAATTACAAAAGATTATGGATAGTGCATCTCATGGAGTTATCTACTTCAGCATGGGTTCAATGATGAAGAGTAGTACTATGCCGATGGAATTAAAGAGAGATTTCCTGAACATGTTCAGTCAATTGAAGCAGACTGTCATTTGGAAACTAGAAGAACAATTGACAGATGTACCTAAGAATGTTCATGTGGTTCAATGGGCTCCTCAACCAAGTATATTAGGTAAGTTAATGATTTAATCTATATAGGTATACATGTTAAATTTACATCTTGAAAAAAGGATGAAATGATTCAACATTTAAAAAAAATAAGACCAAACATTTTTAATTATACAGTTATGTTAGTGTGAATACAATATACTATCATATATATGTATCAACAAAATTTTAGTACACCCACAGAACACACAGTATTAACTTCAACAACTTAAATTCTTTATACGAAAACATTTCTCATACTTTTAAAACCATTTTCCTTTTCATTGGGACCATTTACAGTATAATCTTTTACAATAGCATTACTGACGTTCACATCTGTCGATAACACCGGTCGCAGAACCGCAACAATGCCATCAGAATCCGATGTATCGGACGGATTAATAGGGGATATGACGTGGCGATATGTTTTTACAATTCCATTTCTTTCTTTGTAAATAAATTCAAAATTTTTCAAAAGTTTATTAAGCGTGAATATATACGGAATTTTGAATGAGCTAGTTGACTTGATAAACTACTGTTGACGAACCTGTATTGTGAAAAGTATTTTTACATGCTTTTAGCTAAAAATTCTTTTGACCGTTTTGATTAATAAAATATACTACAAGCTTTTGCCCGCAACTTCGTCCGTATGAATATCGGCTATTAAATTGCATAAGCAAAGTCGAAGTCAGATATATAGAGTAACCTACATCCCTTTCTGGAGTTCATGTTTTCTCGTTATCGAATTTCATATTTCAAGTTTTTTTTTTTAATTTATATTATGATTATGGGTTTAGTCATTGTAATGTCTTTTAAGATGTACTCACATCGACAAAAACAAAGGCGTTCAAGAGCATAATAATAAATTATTTATTAGCAAGATGACTATAATACAACATATATATTATAATACAACTATAATATTCTTTAAAGAAAAAACTGATACTTTATGTTTCTGAATAAATAACTGAATAATATTGTTACGTACGTGGGTAATCAAATGCCGATTTACTGACGAGAGAACTTTATTTACCACAAACAATAACAAATTAGTCCAGTCAACAATAATCCGAATCGCAATTAACACTAGAGTACCGTTACACTATCGTTTTAGTCGTTGATAAAAATCACTTCGAGTACTAGGGTAGTTCGCTCTTGATCGCAGTCGAAATCACAACTGACTCGCTTCCGGCCGGGGGCCCGTATTTATATGCGGAGCCAAGAAAATTCTAGATACCGACGTCCCCGGATCTATCCAGAATTCCAGAACAATTGAATCGCTTCTCGAAGTCATAAATCATTTTTATTTCTCGTAATAATAAGAGTCACGTTCATGCGAATTTCGACTCTATTGTTAACGTCAGAGAGTACAATTTCCCTTATCAGTTAGATATGTGCCTACTACTGTTTGTAGGTATGTTGTGGATGTTTCGAGATTTTCCCAAGTCTGTCTAAGCACAACTACTCTAGACCTTTCGAACAGCAATGCGTTTTAATTATTACGTGCCACTCGTTATTTTCTCGGAGATATGACGTGTTCACGTTTAGTGGCGTAACAGTGCCACCCTCTTAGTCATGCTCGTCCCGAGCATTATTAGATCCGTGATACGGCGCCAATCTATCCACATGAACAACCTTGGGTTTCCCTCTTAGCCCTTTCTTGATGCGGTAGGTCACGTCATTAATCCTTTTTAACACGGTGTAAGGTCCCTCCCATCGAGCTTGGAGTTTCGGCGACTTCCCTTTCCGTCGAAGCGGGTTGTGGAGCCAGACCAGTGTACCTTCCTCAAATCCCTTGGCATTGGCATTACGGTCGTATCTAGTTTTCATTTTTACGCTGGTGTTCATGCTATTCTCACGAACTCGTTTATGCACTTCGTCCAATTGATCTTGAAGGTCACTTACGTAATCTGTAACTGGCTTAGTCTTGTCAGGTGGCACGCCAGTTATGGCATCGAGCGGGAGTCTCATCTCCCTGCCGAAATTCACTCTTGCTGGGGTATGTCCCGTGCTATCATGCACTGCCGATCGGTAAGACATCAGAAATAGTGGAATATACCGGTCCCAGTCCTTCTGATGGTCGTCGACAACCTTAGCCAGGTGATTCTCCAGGGTTTGGTTAAACCTTTCCACCATTCCGTCCGACTGAGGATGCGCAGGTGTTGTGCGTGTCTTATAAATTCCCAGAAGAGTACACATTTCCTGGAACAGCGCAGATTCGAAGTTACGGCCTTGATCGGAATGGATTTCCAAAGGTGCGCCATACCGACACACTACTTCTTCGACCACCTTCTTCACCACTGTCGCCGCTTCCTGATTGGGTATGGCGAAGACTTCGGGCCACTTTGTGAAATAATCCTGGATCACCACTATGTACTTGTTTCCGTCATTTGTAACTGGAAAAGGTCCAGCGACGTCGATAGCGATGCGTTCCCATGGGGCTCCCACATTGTACAGCTGAAGCCTGCCCCTGCTCCTAGTCTGTGGTCCTTTCACAGATGCGCACGCTGTACATTTCCGACACCATTGCTCTATGTCATCTCTACAATTGAGCCAGTAATACCGCTGTCTCACTTTCAGTAGAGTTTTCTTGATTCCCAGGTGTCCTCCAGAAGCACCATCGTGTATTTCCTGTAGCAGGGGGACTACTTCGCATCGTGGTACTATCACTTGTGTGGTCACCTCTTTGCCATCGTTCGATTCCCATTTCCTACAAAGCACATCATTTTCTAGGACTAAACTGTCCCACTGTGCCCAGTAGCTCTTAGTAACGGGACTATGTGACGATACTTCACTCCACTGTGGCCTAGTTCCACTACGCTTCCAGTCCAGTATAGGTCGAATATCGTCATCTTCTTCCTGGGACTTCTTGAAGTTGCTTTCAGCCCTAATTAAATTAACGCGTTCTCGGGCTTCATTCTGCTGGCAGTGTCTGCAGTCATCATTACATGGACGTCGCGACAGGGCGTCAGCATTGTTATGCCCTTTTCCACTACGATGTTCCGTCACAAAGTTAAACTCCTGCAGCTGCTCGAGCCATCTTGCAACTTGGCCCTCAGGGTTTTTAAATTGTAGAAGCCATTTCAATGCAGCGTGATCCGTCCTCAAAGTAAATTGTCTTCCTATGAGGTACTTGTAGAAATGCTGCAAGGTTTTAACCACAGCCAGCAGTTCTCGTCGAGTCACGCAGTAGTTCCTTTCCGGCTTTGAAAGTGCCTTACTGAAGTAAGCGATTACGACCTGTCTGTCGCCCTGCACTTGTGACAACACTCCACCAATTCCCGTGTTGCTGGCATCGGTATCAACGACAAATCTTCCGTCTCTGCTCGGATACCCCAGTATAGGCGCTTCACATAGCCGTTGCTTTAGCTCGTCGAATGCTGACTCACAGTTCTTGTCCCAAATAAAATCTCGTTTATCCTCAGTCAGCTGATGTAAAGGTTTGGAATGTCCGAAAAATTCTTGACAAACCGCCTGTAGTATGTGCACAACCCTAGAAATGCACGTACTTCCGTTTTGTTCTTTGGAACCGGCCACTGTTTACTGTTTGCCTTTATCTTCTCAGGGTCGGTTCTCACCCCGTCGGCGGAAATAACATGTCCTAGGTAGCTGACCTCCTTCTTGAACAGGGCACACTTCTTTGGGCTTAGTTTTAAGTTAGCCCCTCGTATCCTGGTGAACACTTTCTCCATATTCCTCAGGTTTTCCTTAAAAGTGCGACCCATTATAATGACGTCATCTAAATATACCAGGCAGACGTCACCAAGAAGACCCACCATGACTCTCTCCATGAGGCGTTCAAACGTCGCTGGAGCGTTGCATAACCCAAAAGGCATGACGTTAAATTGCCACAGGCCGCTGCCAATACCCGTACTGAACGCTGTCTTTTCTTTATCTTTCTCGCTGATTTCCACTTGCCAGTAGCCACTTTTCAAATCAATGGTCGAAAACCACTTCATGCCACTGAGCATATCCAGCGTATCGTCTATCCTTGGTAAGGGATAACTGTCCTTCTTCGTCACATTATTCAGCATTCTGTAGTCCACGCAGAATCTGGTGCTGCCGTCCTTCTTCTTCACCAGAACGACTGGAGAAGACCATGGACTCGTAGAAGGCTCAATTATTCCATTATCAGCCATGTCCTTTACCATTTCTGCTACCTCAGATTCCTTAGCCCAGGGTATGCGGCGCGGTCTCTGTTTAATTGGTCTCGCATCACCTGTATCTATCTCATGCTTGACGAGACCTGTTCTCCCGCAGTCTTTTCCCGTTGCAAAGATATCTCGAAACCGTAGCAGAAATTCCCTTGCTTGCTGTAGTTCCGAAGTCGATAAGTTGCTCTTAGAATTTTCCAGAAGTTGCTGGATGTGATTTTTTTTTTTTTTTTTTTTTTCGATGGGAAAAATCATCTTATGACAACCCCCGCTCTTGGGCGGAGCGGGAGATAGTGTCAGACTCTTACTGACTAAAAAACCCATCCCGTTCCTTCAAGCCTTCATACCGGGGCTCGAGCGCCCTTTCGGATAACCCTGGCCCCAGTAGGCTTCGACCCGGCTGGGTCCCTGCTGTTGCTGACAACTCCTTGAGGCGCGCGGGAACAGCGCGCGCCGTCGACGACTTGGGCTTGGTCCGGACAGTTACCGGACGGCCGGACAGCGAGCTACCCATTGCACACTGTCCGCAGGCCCGCGCCTACGGTGGCTGGAAATCGGGATCGGAATCCCGGCGGCGGCGAGAGCGCCGTTGCCTGATGCGGTCGGCCTCCTCCTTAGCGAGCATTACTGCTTCGCAGAAGTCGGCGACCGCCTGCCACTCCTCCTCGCTCCGGACCATGGCCTCGACCAGGGCCCGGCGCGAGAGGTCTCCGCCGCCGATCACCCCCACGAGGGCACGGCGATGCTCCGCCCAAGTTGCTGGATGTGATCAGTTTCGACTTTGTTCGTGTCTTGCTTTGCTGGAGATTTATTGATTTGACGGAGATACTGAACTTCTTCACATCTCCCAACAACACTGTTTTTCTTCAGTTGGACCTCTTCTTTCCCAAGGTTCACAATCCTGACCTTGGATTTCCCTGTCGTCATAACTAATGTTCTGGCAGTGATGAGCTCCGGGTGCCGGCCAATATCTTCAACCATTACACATCTTCGTTGCCCGATTTTCTTGGGGAATTTTACTTCAACTAAGGTTTCTGTTCTCGGAGCCAGTGTGGTATTCTTTAAACAATAGAGGTTGCATGACTTAATTCCTCGCAGGAAGACTTCTTGATCTGGGAATTTCAATACTCCCCTGTCGATATCTAAAATACATCGGTTATTCCGCAAGAAGTCGAGACCCAGTATGCAATCGTCGGTAATATTCGCAATTAACGCAGGATGGATATACACTTGATCACCGATTTTGAACTCAATTTCTGTATCACCGAGGACGGAGACTGGCTGGCCGGTTGCTGTCTGAAGTCGGCAGGATGGAGACTCTTTTTGCCACAAGATGGTGCGTTTCAGCAACTCAGGTCTTATAACAGTCCGTGACGCCCCCGTGTCAGCGGTAAAATTGCAAGCACGATTATTCAGCGTCCCTTCGATGATCAAACTATTTCCGTTCTGAACTTGATTGATGGTGATGGTTGGGGCCTTCAGTTGACCAGCCAGCACCCGCCCCGCGGCCCTGGCGACATTTAGTTTAACGACTCCTCGTTAACTTGAGTTCCGGAGTCCACACTTCCCCTCTTCCTCTTGGGGCAATCGGTACGAATGTGCCCTTTTTCTCCGCAACCGTAACACGTCGGAATATAGCGGGACTTTGCCGAAGAAGAAGCCACCACTTCTCGGTGACGTGGTTGCGCTGAAGGCGAGACCACCAATTCCCTAACTCTATGCGTACGTGAGTCTTGTCGTACGGCTTCTACTTCCAGAGCGTGAGCCATCGCACTCTTCAGAGTTTGGTGGTGTCCGAGTCGCACCGTAGCTCTGACTTCAGTATCCCGTAGGCCGTCGATGAATGCTTGCACCAGATTTATTTCCACCATCTCTGGTGTCATTGACATGTACGCACGCCGGACCAGCCGTTCAACCTCAACTCCCCATTGCTGGAGGCTCTCGTTAGACCTCTGCGTTCTCTCGCGTAACTGAGCGCAGAAAACGTGCTCGAGGTGCTTGTCTCCATAACGAGTGTCCAGTCCCTCCATGAGACGCTCCAATGTTCTGCCGTCCGCAGGGAGGTTCTCTAGGACCAGCAGAGCGTCCCCTCGTAGAGCCAAAGTTAATGCCGCGAAAGACTGTTCATCATCCCAGCGGTTAGTCTTAACCAATGTTTCGAATTGGTATCTGAATGCCGTCCAGGAAGACGTGCCATCAAAACGCGGCACATCAAATTTTGCGGCTGAAGCACAGTGGGTGTGCGATGGTGAGCCAACAGCAACGGGTTCGCGTGCTTCGAGCTTGACAATTTTTTTGTTGATGTCCAGCAGGCGATCTTCGTGGCCATCAATCCTTATTTCGAGGCTATCAGCTCGGGCGGAAACCTCCTTGACCTCCAAGGTGAGATTCTTTACCTCCTCGCCCAACGTGACGAGGCCGTGGTCGATTTTATCGAGGATCAGGTTCTGCTTAGCCTCCTGATTGCGGCGAGCGGCTTCCTGTTCGCGGCGAGCGGCTTCCTGTTCGCGGCGAGCTTCTTCCTGATTCGCTGCGATTAGGTCCTGAAGCTTACGCTGGTTGGCCTCCTGATCGCGGCGAGCGGCTTCCTGTTCGCGGCGAGCTTCTTCCTGATTCGCTGCGATTAGGTCCTGAAGCTTACGCTGGTTAGCCTCCTGATCGCGGCGAGCGGCTTCCTGTTCGCGGCGAGCTTCTTCCTGGTTCGCTGCAATTAGGTCCTGGAGCTTGCGCTGGTTGGCCTCCATACTAGCTTGCATGGCGGCCAACACCGTAGCGAGGCTCATTTCCGAGGATGGTCCTGTTGGCGCCTCAGCAGCTTCTGTTGCTCCCATACCAGCCTGATCTTCCTCCTCCATACGATGACGCGCAGCATCCATCTCCATTTGCCTTCTTGTTCGTGGTCGCTGTTCGTCGTCTCTCGGTGTTAATGGCATTTCACTTCTGACACCAGTTGTTACGTACGTGGGTAATCAAATGCCGATTTACTGACGAGAGAACTTTATTTACCACAAACAATAACAAATTAGTCCAGTCAACAATAATCCGAATCGCAATTAACACTAGAGTACCGTTACACTATCGCTTTAGTCGTTGATAAAAATCACTTCGAGTACTAGGGTAGTTCGCTCTTGATCGCAGACGAAATCACAACTGACTCGCTTCCGGCCGGGGGCCCGTATTTATATGCGGAGCCAAGAAAATTCTAGATACCGACGTCCCCGGATCTATCCAGAATTCCAGAACAATTGAATCGCTTCTCGAAGTCATAAATCATTTTTATTTCTCGTAATAATAAGAGTCACGTTCATGCGAATTTCGACTCTATTGTTAACGTCAGAGAGTACAATTTCCCTTATCAGTTAGATATGTGCCTACTACTGTTTGTAGGTATGTTGTGGATGTTTCGAGATTTTCCCAAGTCTGTCTAAGCACAACTACTCTAGACCTTTCGAACAGCAATGCGTTTTAATTATTACGTGCCACTCGTTATTTTCTCGGAGATATGGCGTGTTCACGTTTAGTGGCGTAACAATATTAATACTTACTAACAAATGAATTGTTATAAGCTAGCATTTGATGGATCCAACATATTTCTAGAATCATCTAAATTAAAATTACAAATTATGTGTATCTTGTGTCATACATACTTTAAATATAATGTTTTAATTACAGCTCATCCTAACTGCAAACTCTTCGTCACTCACGGAGGTCTCCTCTCAACCACCGAGACTTTACACTACGGAGTTCCTATTATCGGCATTCCATTGTTTGCTGACCAGTTCATTAACGTCATGAGAGGTGTTCGTAAAGGGTTTGCTTTACAAGTAGACTTGGGTTATGATACGCCTGCTAAACTGAAAGTTGCTATTGATGAAATCTTGTCAAATCCTAAGTAAGTAGACTAAATGGTCATTTTAATTGATTATTTATATTTTCAGTATTATCCTTAGTCTATTACCCCGAATATGCTTGTAATAATATTTTTCCTTTTTAGATACAGTAAAAAAGTTAAAGAGCTGTCGTATATCTACCACCGCCGTGAAAACAAGCCTGGTAAAACCCTCGTGCATTGGATTGAACACGTCATCGAAACAAACGGAGCTCCTCATCTTCGCTCCCCTGCTCTTCATGTTCCATTATATCAAAAACTGTTCTTAGATCTAATAGCCTTACTACTCCTTGGAGTAATCGTGGTTGTCCGAATGATTAAGAAATTGATTGGTTCCAAAACAAAAAAGGAAGTAAAACAGAAGAGAAGTTAAGAATGACAGAATATTAGCTAATTGTTCCATTTGTTAAAGCAATTGTGATTAAAATTAATTAAGTTGAAAGAAGACTTAATAAAACTTACAGAAATGTTTAGTTTAAAAAGGTTTTATTTTATTTCAACAAATTCATTCAACGTTGATCTGCAGCGTAATTTTACAAAGTTTTTGGCCTTATTCATGTCCGTACGAGGATGACCACAAAACTTTTCCATGTAACCCTAAAATAACCTAGGGTCGCTCCCACATATAAAATCCATTTGTCCCCAATTTTCAACACGAACCGACCCGCCTGGGTAGAAGGACTGGCTTTATTTAAATCTTTTGTTTGCTTAGGCCTTCCAATGTTTTAATAGTATCGTACATACTGTTTTGCGCTCCGGTACACAAAATTATTATATTATTAAAATTACATATTCTAAATGGCCAGGGTTTTGATATCTTGTTAAGGTACAAAATTTCCCCAAAGGCAGAGATTGGAGACTAGTACTTTTACAGTTTTTTTTTTTTTTTTAATAAGTCTTAGTAAGTACATAAAAAAATCAGGATTTTCCTTATTTGTCTCTATTATTTCCTTAAAATCTATATTTCATGTGCAATATAAAAAACAGGTGCTTGTATATGACTTATGGATCCAAGATCACAAAGAAAAAAGAAAAAACAAGATTATTTAGATAAGAAGATATCACTTTAAAAATAACTAATTTTTGAACACTGGTGGAGGATTAGTCATTTGATCGAAAGTTGCACGAGCATTATTCATAAATTGAGACATAAGCTGAAGAAAGATACTGCCAAAATATAAAGCTAACTTGGAGCCTCTGACTAACGAATTATCACTGATTACAATATCATTTCTTGGTGGTTCTGGTTTTATACTACTTGATTCTAATGGGGGTGTAGCTTTTTCTTCAACAACTATTGGAGGTGGAATAGGTTGTATGGAATTCACATTTTCTCTTACCGGTACAGCACGAGTCACATCAGTAAACCGGCCAGAAGCTGGTGGTGGTATAACCATATTTGAATATATAGGGGGAAGACTGCCTTCCATTCGTGCAGGCGGAGGTTCTAATGGAATCTCATTGGTTATTGGTTGGTTTGGAAATATATTGACCACCTGTGGAGTTATTGGTGGCACATAATTGAAAGCAGGATGAGATAAAGGAGTTACTATTCCACTTGTAGGCATAGGTGGAGGTGGTACAGAAACTATAGGAGGGACCGGAGAAATTGGCTGTGGAGAAACGGGAGGAGGTACGGGAACAATTAACTGAGGCTGTATAGGAGAAACGGGAGGAGGCACAGGTAAAGACATTGGTAATGGTAAAACAGATCTAGGAGTTTGATGAGAGAGAGGTATAAAAGGAGGAGGACGCAAATGTTCTATCTCTTCAACATGTTCAAACACTGGTGCAGCTGGGCGGGCTTCAGGTACTTCTGAGACAAGTGGTGCTGTAGGTGGTGCTTGACTAACCGGTACAACAGCACCACCTGAATTCCTCTTCTGCAGTGAATGTTTTCTTCCAAACACTCCAAACGGCGACCATTTTTCCTTAATAAAAGTTATCGGTTTCCTTGGTAGAGGTTTGAAGTTTATTTCGAAACCTCTTTGGAAGCTTATTCCTTGGAACAGTGGTTTTCCGTTTGCTTCAAGGCACAGAACAGCCACGATTAGTAACACAAGCTGGGGACCAGAATAATATGGTTAAAGTCTAAGTTATGAAAATTGCACTGCACTAATTTAGCTAACACTACACGAAATATACCTGAACAAACTTCGTCATGCTGCAATGGAAGTCACAATGGAAATCGCAAGAAAAACTATACACTTGACTTTAAATAATATTTAAATGGACAATTGAAGGTTCATTCATAATTATTAGTGATTAATCCGACCTTTCTTTCTAAGCACGCTATGACATTACACTTCCCAAGGTTTGCATTGTCTCTACAATCTCAATGTCGATTTTCCATAGATTGTAAATCTTTAACATTAACTAGTTTTGTCCGTGGTTTTGCTTAAATGTGTATTTTTAACCTTTTGCATCCTTTTAAATCTGAAAAAATATAATTTTGTAGATAAAATAATCCACTAGCAATGTCCTTTCGTGTTTGTACATATGTATGTGTTATGTGTCAATTTGAACAGAAAAATTGTATTATTTTATTAAAGATTTTTTTAAAGAACTAACTAGCTACTGAACTAACTGCCAGCGCTTTTATCAGAAAGCAGAAAATTGTCCCAAGGGGACATACTCCCGGGATATTAAGTGTCACATGATCTATTCTAGGACATGTTTTACGCATGTATCAAATTGCATCCAATACTTTCAGCCGTTGGAACGTGAAGAATTAACAAACATATACACGCGCACACATACATACCCACAAACTTTCGCCTTTATAATAGTAGTGTGATAGTTTACTTAGTGAACTCATTCACTCGTCAAACAATGTGACTAACCTCGCAGTTTTTCCTGATATATTGATTTTGCTGAGTAGGTATCTAGCATTATTTTCAAGCAGATACACGTTATCAGCAGCTATCGTTGTTAAATTGTGTTAATTATATGGCGTTTAAAGAGGTCACATGTTCTTCACTTGCAAACTGGCACGGGAATGTTACTTTTTAAGGTTTATTGTTTTAAAAACATAAAGGAAAAAAAAACTAAATGATTGAAATCTATTTTTATATATAAAAGCGAAATACCATTCACTGTTTAATCAATTACTCTTTGAAATTATAACACCTTCAAACTTAAAATTTGGCGGGTATGGTCTTTATATGGTGCAGACATCCGCTAAAAATGAAACGGATTTTCCGAAATTCAAAGAAACAGGGCTCCAAACGTTGTATGGAGCCAACGACATTCACGTAGGCGAAGCCGCTAGCAAAAGCTAGTATTTTATAAATAATGTAATAAATCACGCTTCTAACAATATAAACAGAGTAAATTCAACTAGAAGGGTTTCATTCGCACTCCACCCCCGACAATTGTGACTGGTCACTACGTAGTTCGAAATCAGATTAAGTGGAACTGGCTACAACGATTTCGATCCTGGGACCCTTGAGGCGAGGTTATTAACAAGCTGGTGGCTTTGGACGGTACCAAGCCTGATTTCTTGCTGTTAGTTCTGTCGCTTAGAGTTTTAGGAGCACAGTGCAGTTTTACTCCTGGGATGTGACACCAATAACTCTAGGCTCTAACGGCGTATAGTAAATTGTAGGCATTGTGCTATATACCGTTTGAGTCTAAAGCTATCTTATCATGAGATTAATATGACTAGCCTGTTGGTCTAGTGGTTAGTGGCCCTGACTGCCAGAGGTCGTGGGTTCAATTCCCACCCAGGATAAATTTTTGTGTGATGAGCACGATCATTTGTTCTATGTCTGGGTGTAATTTATCAAAATATGTATATATTTAGAAATATATAAGTATGTTTGTCATTTGTCTAGTACTCATAACACAAGCTCTGCTTAGCTTGAGGCTAGATGGCGTTGTGTAATATTATTATTAATTTAATTCACGATTTCATGTACCCAATATGTGTATATTTGATGGTTATTAAAAGAATCTATTCCAGCAAACAAAACCGACGATATCAAATTAAAACAAAACACTAAACGTATACATAAATAACTCGAACGTACGCCGAGTATTCCTCCACACCTTCCCGTTATTCACACACCTCTACGATCCGGATAAAGCGTTTCACCTCGTCGTTTATACCGCATACATAAAAGGACTGGAACAATTTGCCTTCCTGCAGCGATCTTCTTTATGGGATTGTTATGCTCGTTACTAAAATGCCACATGACCAAGGCACTACGCCTCTTGACATAGAAATCTCGATAAAGGATCACGTCAATTTTAGATCAGAAATGTAGTTCGTCCAATTATAAAGTGCACAATAGAAGCCGAAGTAAGCTTGGGTTACGCTGCCGAACTTATCCGAAGTTGACCGAAGTTAGTTCTCAGCGCTTGATGCACTCATAGTTAGAGGGTTTAGACGATCAAAAGTAAGAGTAGTACCTATTATGTAACATTAAAATTAAAAATATAATATGGTAAAAATAATTGTAAACTATTTTTTTATCAATGTCATAGCATTGTTTTTCAACGTTACAATTATAATATAAAGCATATTCAACCTTATAATGTTCCTGCCATCTGGATTCAGGCCTCCTCTCAAGGCAAGGAGGGCCGTAATCGATTACGTGACAATCTGATCAACGTTTGAGGGTCAAGTTTCAGGGTCATCAGCAATGTGTCACAAATTAATCAGGGGAAAAAAGAATGCTTACATTTTACGTAGGTTATAAAGTACCTTATTATTTCATAATACTTTGAATGTTTCATGACACTTTGTAATATTTAAGCTTTTTACCGTATATTCGGGGTGAAAAATCATTGAACAACTCATATTCTTGTAGATAAAGCAAAAAGGAGTGTTAGATTTTAACAAACTGAAACTAGCTGTGTTCAATACTCAATACTCAATACTTTATTGCATTCCATAGATGGTATAAAAATATAGATAAGACCAATATGGACCCTGTCGGGCACAGCAAAGCTAGGAGAGAGGATGAAGGCTAATAAAACAAAGATATTTCACTTATTATTGTCATCATTATTAATAAATTATGTGCCTATTTATTTAAATTAAATTGTGTATGCATGTTATTTAGTTATGTTCCTTTAGTTGCTCATAGCAGTCCAATATCACGGTTACTCTTTCAAAAAATTCTGCAGCCCTAGTAAGCATTGACCTTAGCGGGTCTCGTCGCTGACATTTCTTGCCAGCCTATTTGATAACTTTTTCCATCGTTGGCAATATGGGTGATTTTTTCATGCCCAATATGTTCCTTTATTATACCAGCTTGTGTAACTAATAATAACCATGCATGATAATAGTATAAGTTTGTACATACAGTACTATCATCATCATTATCATCTTTCTACTGTCGTCCGGCGCAACATGTTTTTTTCTACCATTCTGTCCTGTCACCCGTCATGCTATCACTAAATCCCTTTTCTTTCAACTCTTCACATTATTTATCCATCTTTTCTTTACAGTACAGTTCGATCTTAAAACAAAATAAAAGTTGCAGCTTAGTTTCTTATAAACGATTAATATTATATTTATTACGACATAAATAGCCTCGTAACTTGGTCCACAGTTTTAATAAACTTCATTATAATATATTTTAATGTTATGTGCACCGATAAACTTCAAAATATTACCGATTAATGTCGTAAACCGTTATTGGTATCGCTTGATATTGTTTTAATGTTTTTATATACAAATAGGGATCGCAGTCAAGCACTAGTTTATAACATATAAAATAATTTCCTAAAAATAAACCTCTCCAGTTTGATTCCAAAATTAAGATATCTCCATTCGGAAATAAATCTACTATTACACGAATCATCATCATCATCATGACTCGATGGCGCGCGCTGTTCCCGCGCGTCTCAAGGAGTTGTCAGCAACAGCAGGGGCCCAGCCGGGTCGAAGCCTACTGGGGCCAGAGTTATCCAAAAGGGTGCTCGAGCACTGGTAAAAATCTCAGTGTCATATCATAAGCTACTTTCAATATGCACGGCATTTATGACGTAGATTGCGTAGCGAAACCGTGGGAGCAGCTACTACCTTATCATTTGAAATAGAGACAATCTTGTTGTTCTTGTTAACCTGATTTTTATTTCACTACTAGCTGTGTCCGCGACTTCGTTCGCGTGGACTACAGGATTTTGAATTTATTTTTTCTAAAATAAAAGTTGCCTATGTTACTCCTTATTACATCAGCTACCTACCAAAAAAAGTCTTGTCAAAATCGGTCCAGCCATTACAGAAATTGGCCCGGACTAACAGACAGACACACAAAAATTGTAAAAAAAAATATTTTGGTGTATGTACCGATATTCATATGCATGTAGTAAAAAGCAGTTGGGGGTCTCCCTCCCTGGGTCAAAAGGTTAAGGGTAATCCCGTGTCTGGCTGTTTTCGCTGAAGATCAGGCCAATACATCACTCGATTTTAAACACACAAGTTCAGGTGAAAGATGAAAGTTCCTGAATTGAAATTATTAAGAGCGCGTGCAATCGTTCTGCGTTTGTCTCAAAAATTATATCATTAAATAATCTAATTTATAAATTCCATCCCAAGGTTGTCTGAAAGACATCGCTTTCAGCGATAAGACCGCCACTGTGCATATAGGTTTAAGTTTCTGTGAAATTGTTACTATTTTAATGTACAACAAAGTTTATTCTATTCTATTTTAATACTAATAGGCAAAATATAAATTCCAACTTTAGTCGTCGTCTGCATTTTACATCAAGGCGACCGGTAATATTCCCTCACAAGTCTTCAATCATTTATATTTTAATCAAATAAAGCTTGTTAAACATTGATGGAAGGCTTTTTCATTGTGAATCGTTTAGTTTCACTCATATCAAATGGAATAAATGGCTTTAAATGTAAAGACAGAATATAGGCATTTATCACTCGCAAAAATATGAGTTTTCAATTTCAAATTCTGTTTCTATTCGTAAAAACAGTTAAGTAATCAGAGGGCTTAAAATCAACTTGTATGGACTTTAAAAGAGACTTTGACCCCTGAGTTTGTTTCGGTGTTTCTTTTCAGGGTAGTCAGCTAGGAAGTACCGGCTTCATCTAGTATTAAAAGAGGAAAAAAAAAATTTACGTGTAAAAGTGTTTTTATAAAACCTACTGGCAAAATAAAGATCATTTATCATTTATTTATCATTTACCCAAAAGGCAATGGAGAGGGTTGTGCTCAGAGTTTCCTTGCTGAATCGAATCAGAAATCAAGATATCTGCAGGAGAACTAAGGTTACGGACATAACCCGATGAATCCCCGAACTTCCGTGGGTAGGACACATTGCTTGTAGAAAAGACGGTCGGTGGGGTCGAAAGGTTCTGGAGTAGTGATGGTGTCGAAAGGTTCTGGAGTAGTGAAGACGCTACGTTAGAAGGTGACTCATTAGGTGGACCAATGACCTGGTAAGGGTCGTGGGATTTTGATGGGTCCGAAACGCACAGGACCTATTGTTGTGATGCACGGGATACTTGGGAAAAGCCTATGTCCAGTAGAGGACGTCTCCCAGCTGAAATGATGAGGGTGATGAATCACTTCTGCATTTAAAAAAATATAATTCTGTTGTACAATAACAACTTACGTATGAACTAACTACAGGATATTAGTATTTTATATGTGACAACCGTCTTTTTAGGGTTCCGTAGCCAAATGGCAAAAAATGGAACCCTTATATGTAGATTCGTCATGTCTGTCTGTCTGTCCGTCCGTATGTCACAGCCACTTTTTACCCGAAACTAAAAGAGCTATACTAATGAAACTTTGTGAGTAGTTCCGTAGCCAAATGGCAAAAAGCGGAACCCTTATAGATTCGTCAAGTCTGTCTATCTGTCTGTCTGTCCGTCCGTATGTCACAGCCACTTTTTTCCGAAATTATAAAAGCTATAATGATGAAACTTTGTGAGTAGATGTATTCTGTAAACCGCATTAAGATTTTCACACAGAAATAGAAAAAAAAACAATAAATTTTGGGGGTCCCCATACATAGAACTGAAACCTAAAAATTTTTTTTTCGTCAAACCCATAGGTACGTGTGGGGATCTATGAATAGGTCTTCAAAAATGATATTGAGGTTTCTGTAACTTCTAAGATAAGAGAATGATAAAACTAAAAAAAATAGATGATGTACATTACCATGCAAACCGCCAACGAAAATTGGTTTAAGTAGTTTTGTTTTGATACGTACATTATTATTAAAACATCGATCAAAGTTACAACGAACTACAGGAACTTTCATATTATGTTACTTGCTGCTACGGAACCTTTCATGGGCCAGTCCGACTCGCACTTGGCAGGTTTTTTACTTCCACGGACCAGTAACTGAGCAACACAATATTTATTGCCAAGATTAGAGTCGGATATCAATCAGGCTGTAATATTCAATTTTATTTTTAAATTACGAGTAATTGTATTGTCACATTTTTGGGGTCATTGAAGATATTTATCATGTGTTAATGGAATGTGACTGGAATATACAGAAAAAGTAATATTTGCTTGGTGTGAAATCGGACGTCGGGGCATGTAATATCATCTTAGCTTCCCCATTTTCGGAGGAGGCCAACATTTATTGGTAAATGAGTCACATAAATTTAATATGCTTAACTGAAGTTATTTTTGTAGCCCAGAGTTTGGAGCTACTTAATTATTTATTGATAAGCTCACACTACCTCTATCTCACCTGATGGTAAGCGATGGTCGTCGATGGAGCATACTCTCCTCGAAGTTACCTATTCATTGTGGATTAAAATATCCCTAGGTTGTAAGGGTAAACCAATATATATTTAAGTGTTTTCGGTCCATAAAATAAATAAGATATCTGACTACGTAAAAACCTAATAATACACTATTATTATATACAAAGTGGGTACACAAATAGCGAGTGGTACCAGCTGCGTGTCGTTTACAAGCTGTGACACTCATCTGAACAAAATAGGTTACTAGGATTCGCAAAACTTGTACACTAATGTTATTTCTGCTTGAAACTACTCGTATTTTCTGTTTTATTTATTAAAAGTTCATATACAGTTACGAACTCGGCATCAAGTAGCGTCTATCATCTTTAGTACAGTCTCGTATTCTCACTTTTTTTGGTCACGTACGCCGCCAAGTGGAAGTGGCTATTGAGCGACTGGTGATCCAAGGAAGAATCGAGGGTACCAGGCCACGAGGAAGATCGCCTATGAGGTGGGCTGACCAGATAAAAGCATTAATCCATGAGGAAGGCAGCCATCAGAGAAGAGTGGCGGTGCGTTGTGAAACTAGCCACCAACACCTAAGGTGAAGACCAGGACTACTCTGTCAAGAGTGATGCCAACAAAGAAGAAGTACACTTACCATCACAAGGACCCTGAGCAGAACAGTGGTGGTCCAGTAGTAATGACGCCCACTAACGAGTTGTTGGACGCAGGTTCTAACCCAGACAGGCGCATCAATTTGTGTAATTACATCACCACTGCTCTCAAAATAGTGAAGGAAAACATCGTGAAGAAACCGGCATGTCCTGGGATCAAAAATTCGAAAATATCTGACATCCATCAATAAGATAAAAACATTAGGTATGTGTATATCATGAAATAAGTAATTTTGAACGAATTGTCGTTCACTTAGTTCTTGAATAGCAGAAGTTAAGACAAATCGAAAATGTGACAATCAGATTTATATTATCGCTCGTGACTCTACACAGCAATTGTTATGACAAATTATGAAAATAGAGACTTCAAAAAGAAAAAGGTTATATTATGTTCAGCTGGACCGATTTTCTTCAAAATATTTTTTTTTTTAATTGAAAGGTTATATATAATACTTCTGAATAGACCCTATAGAAATATTGTAATGATGAATCTGATAATGAACTTCGAAGATATGAAACGGAATTCTTCAAAGGATCACAGTTGAACTGTCGCAATAAGTAAAATTGCTTTGTTTATACGTGTAGAGAGGAGATTCATCTTTAGAGTTTTTTTTTTTGATTAAACATTTGTTTTGAAGAACAGATAATAATTTAAAAAGCTTGGCGCAACAAATTCGCTGCGGCACAGCGTATCGTGGTTTCAATTCCCATAGGAATCAAATATATGTATGGTATATGTCTGTTCTTTACAGATAGTTTTTCCGGGCCTGGGACTCTTTTATACGTGAATTTTCATGTTTGTATAAGCTCCCACGATACAAAAGTAATCATTTTAAGAAAACTAATAAAAATACTGTACCTTTTTTTAGTATTTTTTTATGTTTTCTACTATTCTTAAGCTTTTTAGTCTCGCTTAGCCGAAAAACCTCAATTTCCAGGTGATTGATGTTACTAAAAGAGTTATTAATGAGGATGGATAGAAAGAAAAGAAAGGAGGTCGAAGATAAGATGAATAGATTGTACTTTATTCGATTTTAAATATTATTGATAACACGCCAACCACAGTGAGAAGAATTTTTCAAGAGAACCACGTTTTTTCTAAATTCTAGGTTATTCCGCTTGTTGTCGGCCAATAGTTAGTCGATCTCACGTCGATCTAGTGTTTTGTCGACCAAATGACAGTCGGGATAGTGTTTTGTCGATCTACTGCAGGTTCGTCGAGATTTCGTTTTTCAGAATGAGTGTGGTACTATTGAACTAGTAAGAAAACATAATTTCATTATTACGAAAGGATTTGACGAAAAAATAATTTTGACCCATCCTATGATACAATCGTTTCATCAAGTCCGTCTATGCTCCACTACTATACGTAAAGTTTAAATAAATAATTAGATCAATTGTTTGAGGAAGGATACGTATAAAATAACTAGCTTCCGCCAGCGGCTTTGCCCGCGTGAAAGTAGGTTTTTCTATACTAACTAACAGCTAAGGAGTTGATATCCTTGCCGGAATCTATATTTCCTGATGGCTACAATCCGATAATCTGTAAGTCAAGAATGAATAGATTACTTCCAGGTCAGTGCGTTCCATCGTCGACCACAACGTCGCTTTTTTTCTTCAGGCGAGATGTCGGTCAAGCGCGAATCTATCATACAATAAAAAAAGACGTGTGGCACTCGGGGACTGCCGCGGTAAAGCTATTGCATAGCATTTTTATCAACTTATGTAATTACAATTATTTATTTATTTAATTTATGCAGTATTTTTTTTCTTTGTTTTTTTTTTCTTTGATATTGAAGTTACACTTTTTGAGCGTGGTGACCGATAATAAACGAATGAGTGGGGGGTGTTAGGTTATTTTCATTACGGAATTTCTGCATTCGGTCTCCACGCTCAAGGCCCGCGATAGAAGCTATGCAATAGCTTAAAAAAAACTTTGGACCCACGTGTCTTTTAATCCCTTAAGGGGGTAAATCTTGAAAAATTCTCTCTTAATGCTCACCTACGTCATAAAAAGAAACCTTGTGTAAAATTTCACGCTCTTAGTCCCTGTCGTTTCGGCTATGCGCTGACATGTCAGTCAGTTTTTCCTTTTATTTATTTATTTAATCATAGGAGAACTAACAGCAATAACAAATGAATAACAACAGTACAAGAAACATTGAGCCAATTACAGGTTTTACATATGTAAATAGATTGAGAACAAGTTTAAAAATGGCGGCAGTGACTGAAAAGTTTATTTATTTATTTTTATAAGCACATACGATTGTTTTAACAGGTATACCTACCCAAGGTAACAAAAGTAGTCGCAAAATAGCCTAGCACTCAGCACAAACTGTTCAGATATCCATTAGTACATGCAACATACATACATAATGAAGTTGAAAGTAATCGTTTGGTTTGGTCGGTTGAATTAAACGCGCCGACCCCAAATAAAATAAGACAAGGGTAGGAAGATGATAGGAGAACAAATGAAAAATAAACGTATTAAGTACCTACTAAGAGATGAAAAGCATGTTGCTAAAAGAGTTATGAATTTACATGTGGATGAATGGAGAGGGAGAGGGAGGCCAAAGAAAAGATGGATGGATTGTGTGAGAAGTGATATGAAAGAAAAGGGAGTTAGTGATAGGGTGACGAGTGACAGGACAGAATGGAAGAAAAAAACGTGTTGCGCCGACCCCAAATAGGATGGGACAAGGGCAGGAAGAAGAAGAAGAAGTACTTACTAAGTAACGTTTTGTACTACTCAAAAACTTTTGTACTACTAAAACATATTGTACCTACTAAAACGTATTGTACCTACTAAGTAACATAAGACAAAAGATAGGACAGGGGTAGGAAGTCGATAACATCAGGAACTATCTCATCCATTTCCTGAGAAATCTTGTAATATTCCTATTAACTTGAAAATTACCCATTCATGTTATCCCTTGACGTCACTTACGCCTAACTGTGCGGTCTATTACACGACCAACTACATAATAAACTTCATGCTAAATTTGATCTGGAAACTCAGCACCTTAGTTCGACGTTGCTTCAAGCAATACTTGAGATGCACCTAGCTTTAACATTGTTTGAAACTTTGTAGGTGTAAGTGAAAATTAATCGGTGATTGAAAATATAGTTTACATTTATCAGATGTAATCTGCAGTTTTTGCTGATACCGTCTCACCAAATTTTACTAACAAAGATTCAGCAAAATTGACAAACTTTTAAGTAGCTTTTTTTTTATCTGACATAAAATGGTGCTTCACTACGATCCCACCTGATGGTAAGCAGTGATGCAATCGTTGATGGTGAGGCACATTAGTTTATTAAGAGCCCACATTAGTTTATTCGCTCTAGCCTTGAATACATCCAAATTATAATCGGACAGAAAGACCGCAGTAGGCAAATTATTCCAGTCTTTCGAAGTACGCAGAATAAACGACGGGTCGAAAGCTTAGTTCGGACCGTAGAGGTTTCAACGACTTACACGACGACGATGTTACCGACGACAACAGTAGACAACAGACTTTGCACTCTCGTATGGGGAAGACAGTTCAAACATTTGCTGTAAAAACTAAATAAACGATTTATTTAAACAAATTGTATTTTTTTTGTTCTAATTCTTTTCATACGCTGTCATCTCTAATTAAATCATTGCCTCTGAAATACTACAGTAAAACATTTTAAAGAAAAAAGTTTAATTGTGCACACTTTTTCATTTTTTTTTTATTTTGTTGATTCAGTACCTCTCTCAGATTCATAGCAATATCTTTGTAATGGCTAGCCATTACAAAGATATTGCTATGAATCCTAGGACTAGACGTAAATTTTATACCAATATGCAAACCTTATTAAATGTACAAGTTTTTAAAATAGTGGTAGTCGTCAGTGTCATACAATTTTTTTACAGGAGAATTTTTTCAAATTTGGTCTTTTCATCGTAAAGAAAAATCTTTTAAATTCAAGATTTTTTTTCTAAGGCACATAAATGTTACTAAAAAATATGGTATCTTATAACATTAGTAAGCTATTCAGAAATGTTACACAAAAATTATAGCAAAAAATGTTATTATTTGCAGCGACAGCATTAAAAAAACTAAATTCTGGTAGAGAAAATGGTAAAATTCGAAAAAAAAAACCTTAGTTTTCTAAACGGTTTTTTTTTAAACTATTCAAATTAGTTGTTGGAAATCAGATAAGCTACCTACCCGTTAGGTTTAGATCATTATTTACGGGACATCCTGTATAGGAGCTTACATTTTAATGGTCGATGTTATTCAGTGGAAAATATTCAAGTTTGAACAATACGTTATCTAACCCCATTTTGCAACATTTTTGTCTAGAACAATGCTACAATGACACAACAAGCTCATTTTGTTATGTGATATGATCATTTTACTATGCATGGGCTGGGACTTGGTTCAGTACATGTTTGGGTAATGCCTATTCAGAATAATTTAGGGAAATCATACGTATTGTGGAGAATCTGTTATTGCTGGCTGGATAACTGTTAAGGCACTGAATTTATTTAGTATAACTTCTTAGGCGGTCTCAATTCCACACGGCATTCTCTAGACTAGCATGTTGGAAAATAAAGCAATATTTTTTTCTGAAATAGACAAGATGGTGACAAGATTTATTTTATTTTTCAGACTTTACAGAAATCGAATTATGTTTGTTTATATTAAAGCATATAATTCACATAATAGAGACAAGAAACATGTAACAGAGATATTGTAATTTTACATATTGAAAAAAGTATCCATGGAGTTTCTTGCGCATTCTTCTCGGTGGAGATTATACGCTTTGGAATGGGGAATTAGCATCATTTTTTTTCTGACTGACTTCTTGACATTTCAAAAGTGCCTGTATGTGGTTTATTTGAAATAAAATGTTTTGTATCTTAATTTAACAACTTTCTGCTAGTGGTTTTGTCCGCGTAGTAAAGTAGAAGTTCGTACTCCCAGGAAAAAGATGTCCTATTACAGAAACTGTTCTAGAAACAAAAAAAAATGGAAATTGTAGGAGTAAAACTTAAAAAAAAATAGCCTGAACTATTTTACACTGTGACCACGGCATTTTTATATAGGTACTAGACTGAGAAACATGACATAAAAAAACCTTTGTTTTTATAATATTAGACAGTGTGGAGAAAAGTTAGATAAGTTTACTTGCTGCGTGTCATGAGTTAGATTCCTGCACGGAACAAATACTCGTTCTTCTTCTTAGCGTGTCGATAGCAAAACTAATTAAATTCCATCTCTGGTCCAGTATTCGGCCACGCCAGTGCAGTCTACTGATGCTGTCATTAGATCCCTACGTGAACAGGTAATAGGACACGTTATGCAGGATGGAAGGTGGGACATGGTCTGCGGAGAACGCCGCACAAACACTAAAGGTCGGAACCGTCTAGGAACCGCCATCTGTGGAAATTGTCTTTGCTGCGCCCAACCCGGGTGCGGAATCTGTTTAGAGTTTTCCAGGTTGACCAAAATTATTGACAAATACTCGTATGATCTGTAGATTAGTGTTCCGGGTCTTAGTGTCTTGTGTATGTGAATTGACATAATTATTAGTGAACCCACGACAGGAGTCATTCCTAAAGTGTGGCACAATTCCTAGGCTAGAGTAAGTAGGTTCTTAATAAACTAGTACGCCTCTTCCATCTTCTATTGCATCACTGCTTACCATCAGGTGGGTTCGCAGCCAAGTACTAGTCTATATCAGATAAAAAAAAGTTTTTTTTTTAAGTAATCTTCACAACTGAAATACAGGCAGTGATTGCGCACGTTTTATTGTCAGGGACAATAAAATGACACAGAAGCGGCCTGGATAATAAAAGACTTATACAGGGAACTCTCCCGTTCCATCAAAATTAAGAATTCTATGGTTCTCTTGTGGGATACTAACATAACGAGATCTTCAGTATAAATAAATTTCAGGTAAAAACGCTAACGTAGCCCGCGTAATTCAAACTTTTTTAAGGCGTATAGTCCCTTAAATATCTGACCGGAGTTAAATGCTCATATACTCGTACTGCCGCTTGCGTAGGTAGATCCCCGCTGACCTTTAAAACCATTTCCTTATTCAAAAATTTCATAATTTTGTTTTTATTAATTATTATAATTATCATTTCCTTAGTCAAAATTTATTGGTTTACATTATGTACATTCTGAAGAACTCTCAACCAGTTTTTTTTTTTGTGTTTTATATCTAAAGACCAAAGCCAGGAAAGGAAAAGAGAAGGGAAAACATTCGAAAAAATATCATGCTGTTATTATTATTTTTTTGTAAGTATTTGTCACACGAAATACTTGTATTTTTTTTTAAACCTTAAATAAATTTTAGAAAAAATGTCCTCCTTCAGAATCTCGATTAAATGTGCAAGGCTTCTATTGTAAAATAGCAGATTTTTAGAAAGGATTTACTAGATTAGTTTTACACAAAATAATTTGATTTCTATAGAAACTTAGGTAATATTGACAAGATAGCTGTGTATCAAAAATTACTGGAGAAAGATGTGTATTAACATCATAACGACGTAAGAACGGGTCTTAAATAGTAATTAAAATAAATTAATTTAAATCAGGAACATAAAACGGGCTACATTGGATAGTTATTTTTACAGGTCATAGAACCGCCAATAACTTAATTCAACTTGACTGACTGACTTCACTAACTCAATCAAAATTAAGTAACCTTGTAAGGACCATACCGTTTCCAATGAACTTTCCAATAGAACGACGTTCAATAACTTACACGTCAAGCGATTAATTGAACTGAATAACCTGGTTGAAACCAGTATCAACTTGAATAATTTTGTGCGGAGCTATTTTATTAATCTATACAGGGGTGTTTGTAAAATACTAGCAACCTTTTTCCCCCGCTGTTGGGCGGTGCGGGAGATAGTCTCAGACTCTTACTGACTAAAAGACCCAACCCGTTCTTTCTAGCCTTCATACCGGGGCTCGAGCGCCCTTTCGGATAACCCTGGCCCCAGTAGGCTTCGACCCGGCTGGGCCCCTGCTGTTGCTGACAACTCCTTGAGGCGTGCGGGAACAGTGCGCGCCGTCGATGATTTGAGCTTGGTCCGGACAGTTACCGGACGGCCGGATAGCGAGCTATCCATTGCTCACTGTCCGCAAGCCCGCGCCTACGGTGGCCGGAAATCGGGATCAGAATCCCGGCGATGGCGGCGGCGGCGAGAACGCCGTTGCCTGATGCGTTCGACTTCTTCCTTTGCGAGCATTACTGCTTCGCAGAAGTCGGCGACCGCCTGCCACTCCTCCTCGCTCCGGACCATGGCCTCAACCAAGACCAGACGCGAGAGGTCTCCGTCGCCAACCACCCTCACATGGGCGCGGCAATGCTCCGTCCAAAAACATTAGCAACCTCATAGGTACTAGTTAACCTTTTGAATGTCTTATGTTACACAGTTCGACATAAGCAATTGTCTTTCTATTGTGTCTCTAATTACGGCATTCAAAGAGTTAATAACACCGTAAACAATAACTTTTGTTCTATGACTTGAAAATAAAAACTGACAACATCGCACAGCCGAAGCCACCGGAGCTAGGAACGTGAAATTTTCCACCAGGCTTCGTTTTATGATGTAAGCGAGTACTAAGAAAGGGTTTTTAAAATTCACCATCAAAGGGAATGAAACAGGGTTCCAACATTTGTACGGAGAAACCTTCCACGCGGGCGGAGCCGCTGGTAGAAGCTAGTCTATATGTATATACTGAACAGCTGGATCGATTTTATTAATTCGGTTTTTGTTTTGTTCACCAGAATACGGGGAAGCTTTTCAGTTTAGGTAGGTAAGGAGGTAGGGTAGTTAGGTAGGTAGGTAAGGTAGGTAACTAGACAGGGTAGGGTAACCTACCCATCCGTCAACCGACTATTTACCCTACTCTACCTAACTAGGCTAGGTATAGTTAGGTAGAGTAGGGTGGGTAGTCAGTTGACGGGAGTGAAGCTGCGGCCAAAAGCTAGTAACATTATAAATAGAACTGAAAAAATAAAGCTTGTTTTTATGAAATTTACTGAAGCCTTGACCTGAAAAGTTGACTGGACTCATCAAAACAAACCGCTTGTTGAAGGCCTTAGGAAAATATTTTCCTCATCATATTATTTATTTTTTCTGCATATTATTTGCAGCAAGAGAGAATTTATGTAAAAGATGGAAGAGGGTGTATAATCTGTGACCTCTAACATCGTAAACAAAAAGTAACTAATGTGTACTTTCTACTTAGAATAATTAAGTATTTTTCTATGCATTTAAGAAGGTTGGTATCTGTGGTTGATATCGTCTGTAGAAGGAATCCTGTTTGAATAAAAACTTCGAAAATAATTTTATAATAAGGAGGCCCAGACTGAGAAAGAATTAATTAACGATAATACATGTCATACTCGTATCAATAGACAAGTAATACCGAAAAAGTTGAAATTACTCGTACATAGAATAGGCATGCGATATCGAATATCAAAACGACAATTTAGTTTTAAATTAAACATGATAAACAACAAATACAACTAAACTTTTCCTGAAAATAACGTAAACATTTTTTTTTTATCTGCTGTTTTATTTTAATTGTTGAAATGAAAAAGAGTGAAGGCATGGGATAACTCTTTCATAACCGCATAACTTAGTAGCGGTAACGTCAGATTTCAGTATCTATAACTTTATTCTAGATATTTTCTCCTACTTCCAAGATTTGAAAGGTACCAAATAAATTACTAAATATTGAATGGATTTGAAAAAGAATAGAATAGAATGGAATAGAAAAGAATAGAATAGAATAGAATAGCATATAGTAGAATCAACTTAAGCTATTATTTTGTAAAGTAAAGTTAGGCAAAACATGAGAAAAAAGAGAGAAAGTTAAAACAGAGAGGAGGGAGCCCCAGTGTGAATGTAAAGTGAGTAAGTAAAGTTTAGCTTTATTATCAATATAATATAAACTAAATAAATTTGAAGTACCGATCCAAAAAATGGCCGACGGAGGTCCCTTGCGGAGTAACATAACACAAAGAAGACAAGTGTGGCTTGGTTAATAATAATACTAATAATCCCTCCCTGTATCCTAACCTGCGTCGGGATGCCCTAAAATCACGATATCGCTACGGCCACTTTTAGACTAATTACGTAGCTATACTAATTAATTAATTAATTACGGTTGTATCTAAAATAATAGATTGTTAATTAGACTAAGTGATAGATCTGCTATTTTAGATACAATATAATATATTTTACTAGATTTTGCCCGCGGCTATATGGCAGGAATACAGTAGCTTTCAAAATTTTAGCATTGGACCGCTACTTTCAGAGATTACCTCCTACAAACAAAAAACTATAGAAACAAATAAAACAAACTTTACCTCTTTATTTTCATTATTATTATTTCTTTTTTATCAGGCAACTAAGGTCCATAGATAAAATACATAACATTGAATACTCCGTTCACTATCCCGCACTGAATCTGCAGCATTCGCGACCGTAGCAAGGTTGGAGAAGAGGAATCACAAATAAAACCACTTCACATATTG
Source organism: Mythimna albipuncta (assembly GCA_929112965.1). Classification (NCBI taxonomy): domain Eukaryota; kingdom Metazoa; phylum Arthropoda; class Insecta; order Lepidoptera; family Noctuidae; genus Mythimna; species Mythimna albipuncta. The sequence goes on along the minus strand of OV815979.1, from coordinate 14,506,764 downwards.
TTCTGCATTAGCACTTTGGAACTGTAAACTCTTAGGAACTTTTTGGAACTGATTCAAATAAAATTCATCGCGAACTTATTCAACTCGTGGAAAATCTTAACACCGAGATGTAGAAATCGACACTCAACTAACAGCGCCATCAAAAAACAAACAATTATTTTCTAATATTTGTTTGTTTTTTGATTTATTCATTTAGAATAGAATAGAATAGAATGCATTTATTTGTCAGAATATTGTACAAAGTTGTTGTGCTTATTTCCAGTAACAATCTTATAAACAAAATAAATTTATACATATTAAAATATCACAAACAATAAACTAAAAACTGTGTTCTTTATAATCTTAGCGTAGATGGAAGACTTCCTAATTTCACTTTGTTGTCGTTATCGACGTTATGACTTTTTTTTTTTTTTTTCGATTGGAAAAATCATGCATTGACATCCCCCGCCCTTGGGCGGAGCGGGAGATAGTGTCAGACTCTTACTGACTAAAAAACCCATCCCGTTCCTTCTAGCCTTCGTACCGGGGCTCGAGCGCCCTTTCGGATAACCCTGGCCCCAGTAGGCTTCGACCCGGCTGGGCCCCTGCTGTTGCTGACAACTCTTTGAGGCACGCGGGAACAGTGCGCGCCGTCGACGACTTGGGCTTGGTCCGGACGGTTACCGGACGGCCGGACAGCGAGCTAGCCATTGCTCACTGTCCGCAAGCCCGCGCCTACGGTGGCTGAAAATCGGGATCGGAATCGCCGCCCACGAGCCGTTTGCGAGCGAACTGCGTGCGTGCAATTCATGTGTGTACGCGCGCGCGGCGCAGGGGATTCGTACGAATGAGCCGCGCGCGAAATGCACGCCGTTCGCCAGCGGCTCGCGAGCAGCGCATTTGCCAAGTCTAGACACACCATTTTACGATGTTTTCTTTTACCGTTATGAGAGCAGTTGTGATGAAATAAATTACGCAAAGTAATATGCCTGGCTAAGTTTGAACCCAAGACCTCGAGACTCGTAAGTCGAAGCAGCAGTGGCCAAATGGTAACAATTTCAATGTTATCTGAAAATCATTTCCGCTTTTGACTACAAGATTTCCTTCATACCTTTTCTATTCTACAAAATATTTACGAGAATATATTTATTCAAAGCAAGCAGTTCCCTCCATCAGCCGAGATATGTAAATGTTCTTTTTCAAACAATGTGCTGTGACAGTAAGCTACCGCATTGCAGCATACGCTATTGGGAATACGCGGCGGTAAATCAACTCGCCTCAACACGTTAATCCAAGTGAAACATCACAGGAAGGCATTGGTTGTGACGGACTGAAAATAACGTTGATCTGATCTGAAATTTGACATCATATCAGATTAACTCATGAGTTACTCTGAGGAGACTCATGCATGTATAAGTTTCCTCATAGGTTAGTAGTATTTGTTGTCATCATGATCATCATAATTTCGGGGGAAAGACGTCTACTGTTGAACTGCTGTCCCCAATTGTTATCATAACGAACGCTCCTGTGCGTCTTGCATCCATTGGATTTCCGCAACCCTCACCACGTCATCAATCCAGCTTGTGTAGGCCTTCCAATGCCGTTTCTTCCGTTACGCAGCTGCCACTTCAGAACCTTTCGGTCCCCAATGATCATCTTCTCTGCGAGTAATGTGCTCTGCCCTGCCTACTTAAGTTTGGTGATTCTTCGGGCTAGGAAATGGGAATGAAGGTATCAGCAAAACAGTTCAGGTTACTGATAGCTTGGTTGTCCTGCGGATGGCTTCATTCTTCATGCGATGACGCCAGGAAGGCCTTTCCTTTGCCCTTTAGACGATTTTCAGCCTTTTGATGAGGCCTATTGTTAGCTATCACGTCTGTTGTTATAGTTGGCCAAATTATCTAAACTGCCAAGGAGATTGCTGCTCAACTTTCGTAACTTCTGTCTTCAAGGAAGCGAGATTACCGGCAGGCATTGTGCCAAAAATTGGGCCAACTTTTTGTCCAACCAATTCGAGATAAATACAGGTGGAAACTATGTCTTTCCCTTCCACTCTTTTATACACCTTTCACTTTCACCCGAACTTGTTATTGTAATAATAATACCTACTCGTACCTGTAGGCTCGTACCTGTAATATTCTTCGTCACCAGCCCACTTAAGCCATCAAAATTCATAGCCTCTATATCTTTTCAGTACACTTGCTCAGAAAGTGACTCTTATTGCACTGCACTTAGGCATATAATGGCCCTTGTTACCAAATTGAGACATTTTGATTACCATTATGCACTAGTGCTATAATGTAGTTAAAACCTTATTATTTGACCGCTCCATCGCCATAATTGCATTACATTTATCGTATCAGGATGGACGCGGGTCGTCCCTCATGAGTCGCCGGTCAATCCCCGGGGTAAATAAAAAAAAATATGAGCGCGAATACGAAAACAGCTTTTTACCGCCACAAAAGTTTACTAGTTTTACAGTTATTTTTTTCACAAGTGTATTGAAAAACATTGTATGATACACGTGAGTAATTGCTGATTACCGTTCTCGGCTCTCTTAAGACCCTCGCCACGGCTCGGGTCTAAATACCGCCTCGACGGTAATCATTATCATTACACACTTATAATATTATCATAATGTATTATTGTTTTCCATAAGTCAAAATAATTTTATTTTCCACCAGCCGAAGGTTGTGTTTGGGTGCACTTGCATAGCGCGTACAGAGATAATCGTAGGCCTAAAGAAGGTCTGCGAATAGGTTTCGGCTCTTTGTACTTCTTCCAAACTATTAAATACTACAAAGTAATAAGTTACTGTGTAACAAACACCAACAGCTTTTAATTTAGAGTTTACCAACAAAATTATTCAAAAATCTTCTAAAAGAAATTAACAAAATACGTTTGTTTAAAAAGCCTTCTGGCGGTCAACATAGGTAAACTGTCACGTTTCGATTTTTGATGATAATTAGAAAGAAAGAAAGAAACACATTTTATCGTCAGAAAGGCGCAAAAGGATTAACAAATTATAAATATAGGTATTTAATGAAAAGTATGCGCCACTTCCGAGCAAAACCGCCGAACGCTCAGCATAATGCCGTGACCACACGCAAAAAGCGGCGAGTCTACGGCGCTGGATTTCAGCATGGGCCGGTAACGGTGTCGACATAAAGAAATCGGCACAGTGTTCTGTGATAAAATACTTAAATACGATAGATAAATAAAAATAAATTTTAGGGAAAAGAAAGATAAATAAAAAAAAAACAATAACGATTTAATTAATATTAATTGTAATTTCTAGCCACAGAGGCTGTTATTGAACACCAACCTAAATCTAAATGATGGATTGGTATTGCCCTCATTAAGCCTCAAAAACGTTAGGGGGACCAAATGTCCTCCATCATGACGTACAATGCTGTCAAATAATTCAACCACATGTTCCGCGTCTGGTCTTTATTTTTATTCCTGTTTTCATGACATTTCCCCTATTTTATATAGACAATTTTATAATATGTATTTTTGACTTGTTAATTCTTTTATAATTATCGACTTAAAAGATATTTTTATTCTACTAGACACTAACTTAGTAAGACTAATTTTGTATGCCTATCGGCGGGACCTGTACCCCTAGCCAAGTTGCTAATCTGCAATAGTTAACGCTTGTAGAAAGCTTCAAATGTACGGGAATGACGTCGCTTCAACGCTCAGTCACCTGATCAGAACAAAAGAATTGGCGGCAAGGTCAACTCGAAGCGTTCGACGCGAGCGAAACGTTTGTAACTTGGCTAGGGGGGCTGGTTTGTACTATAGTGTAAAATATTGAAAAACACCTGTAATCACCTATGTTCACAAAATTAATAAATGAATTTGAATTTGTCATATGAAAGCGATGTAAAATTTTAGAGGGTAAGTTGCGGGACCAAGGTGGACCGATGACCTGGCTAGGGTCGCGGGAATCCGATGGATGTGATACGCACAGGACCGGTCGTTGTGGCGACGTTTGGAGGAGGCCTATGTCCAACAGTGGACGTCTTATGATGATGAAGTTGCGGGGCACTGGGCAACTTTGCATCGTCATGTAAATTGAGTGCGTCAAGTTAGGGGTCATTTTGTCCCCTAATGTATCTGAAGCTTTTTTTTTATTAAAAGCTTGCGTTTAACGAAAAAAAAAGCAAGATGAATTTGTCAAGTAAACAAACAATTGAAAAAAAATATTATAATGGGACTATAATTTAAGTTAGGGAAAGCCATCGTAAAAGATTTTTAGGTTCATTTGTATGCATATGAATCCCATGATAATTAAATATTTTTTATTTCTTTCCTTATTACGACTTTTCAAAAGTTATCGGCTACTCGTATTTTGAAAGACAATACTGTTTTTTTTTTTCAACTTTATATTTTTTATGCCACTTATAATTATATGCAAAAAGATCTTTTTAAATATGATATGCCCGTACTGAAAATCCACTGCTTCCACAATTTAAAATCGGTATGAAAGCATGGGTATCCAGAACTATGTTTTGTTAGCCTACATAATATTATTGTAATATATTCCAGAACCATCACTCAACACCGTCTAGACTCTAGCTAAGCAGAGCTTGTGTTATTAGTATTAGAAAACTGATAAACATGCCGAATTGTACGAAAAAGTTACCACGGCACTGGATTGCAAAAGGCAACTGAAGAAATACATGAGAGCTTTAAAGTGGAAACGTGTGACGCTCCCTCTCTCCACCTTTACTCCATTCCCAATAAGATTACAGATTTAAACAAACCGTTTTTACTGTCCGTTCAACCGATTTTGGCTTCTACTCCGTAGACATAAGAATAAGAATGATGTTAGAAGCAAAAAAAAAAGTGGTAACAACGCCAACTATTCATTGCAGCCGCCGTTTGTCTTGCCACCAACGCAATATAAGTTAGTCGTCAAAATCGGTTGAAAGGACAGAAAAAGAGGTTTGTTTAAACGACTAATATCTTTGCGAATGAAACATAGAGCGGCGGGAGAAACTAAATGAATTCTTAACCCAAAAGTAAAGGATTTAAAAATGTCAACGAAATGAATGAATGAAATTAAACTAATTATTTGATATGAATGCAAGTACAAAAATATGGTGTTAAGTAAGAGAAGGATCCAATACATTGTACCGTGAGGCTGGCAAATTTTTTATAGTAGAATTATCAACACACATGTCGAATAAAAACGTATTACTCTAATTTGTTTATTGAAAACAAAAGACAGAAACCTAATCTTGTTCATTCACCAGGATCCAGCATCAAACGATGTTGTTTGAACTCACCAGAAAAGCTAACAATGCCATGAATGGGTGTCCTTTCAAAACGATCCTTGACTTACTAAAGATGGATGGCTTGTTTGGCGTCGCGAACAAATATTTGTATGGCCTACAGAGCTGTTCTGTGGCATGTGAGATTGCTTAAGCACCTTTGATGAAGATGTCTCCTTGTGGGCCATGTTTCTTTTATAGAGATTCAAACCTTTAAGTGAGACATTTTTTATGGAGATTCGTCCCAAATCGGATTTGTATAACTTGGAAAAGGGAGAAGAAAGCGAGTAAATATAAAAAGTATGCTAGACAAAGTTAAAACACAACTTTTTCGGGGTTATTAATAAAGAAAGAAGCTCTATTAACTACCTTTTTTTTTACCTGTATAATAATTTACTATCGACCAGGGCCTCAAGTCTGCTATTACAATAGTGTCAGAATGGTCTATCATTGATGTCATAATTGTCAATTTTGACAAGTTTGGTAATGTCCTAAATTAATAATGGCGTTATTATGACTTTCCAATGGTCAACCACTGACACTCCATTGAAAGAAGTGGCATAGAATAGTAATCTCGTACATATTGACAAATGAATATTTGACGTATACAGTAATCTGTTAAACTTTGACAGTTTATTTGATCAGTGTTCTACCATTAGAACGTTATTGTGCAGTTATTGGTTTAGTAGTATGCTCGATATTATCATACTACCACAACTCTATTACGATACCATTGACCGATCAATGATCGATCATTATAAATTAGCAGATTACGAGCAAAATGACAATAGGATCGTGTTGGACTAACAAATTTATAAAAATAGCATGCTTGGGCCCCGCGGGAAGAGGTGTCGAGGCTGAACGTGGCTAGAGAGAAGATTACGTGGAAGAAGTTGGGGGAAGCCATGGCCCAGCAGTGGGACAGTATAGACCAATAATAATAATAAGAAAATTAGTTCACTTGCGTTTAACCTAGCCTACCTAGCAGTAGGCAAGAAGTGATAGATAGATTTACTCTTTATTGTACACTAGAAATAAAATAACGGTAAGAAGTTAAATTAATAGGATGTCATAACGGGCGGCTTATTGTTAAAACCAATTTGTACAGATAACCTTTGGATGCCCATGGGAAGTCGACGATGGCGGAATCGTAATAAGAATCAGACGGCTAATGTATTTCATAATATGTTATTATAATAATACTAGCTGCTGCCTTCAGCTTCGCCTGCGTGAAAGTAGAAAATTGTCACTTAAGAACATACTAGTAGTTCTGAGATAAAAAGTGCTATCTTATTAACTCAACAAAGATCGATCAATCGTTAGGTTATCAAAGGCTAGTTGCCGTAAAAAAATGTAATTAGATTAGATTATTCAAAAAATCGAAAAAAGAAAAAATACGTGTCCAATATTTTTTTATAATCTAAAATGCGGACTAAATAAAAATCAAATGTTTTGACCCTATAAACTACCCTATTGTGCTTTGATGTGACAAACAGACATTGGTCGACAGACCCGTAGCGGGTACAACTCCACAGTTGAGTTATTAGGTGCAATTCCAAAACGTGTTCTACCCGTATGCTAAATTTCGTCTTAATCCGTTCAGCCGTTCGAGCGTGAACAAGTAACAAACACACACATATCCACAAACTTTCGTCTTTATAATATTAGTATAACATCAAAAATGTATCGTCCCAAGGTTTATTAACTGTTAAATTCCTGAAATTGCTCAATGACGTGGTGGTCCGAACTGCGACACGTCACGTACCAAACGAATCCAATGGCTGGTCCACGCTGCGAATACCGATGTGGATTTGTTAAGCGCTTAATTGAAAATATTTCACTTTTGAAAGGATTCTTAAAATTTACGGAACCGTGAATCGGTTGAAAGCGCAATTTGAGGATTCCTTTGATATTGGATAGATTTTTGGTTGTCACCGTTTGGTACTAGTGCAATTTTTAGAATTTCTATCGGTTGGTTAACGGATTTATAACTCCTCGTCTGAGTATTTTTTGTTTTTTTTTTTTTTATTATTTGGAAGGTTGCCAAGTTTTTTGAACTTTGCTCAGCAGTAAAAATAAATATATCGTGTACTTGTGGTTAATTCTTTTTTTAAGTTGCTTTTACACTAGAAGTAATAAAACAAGACACCCAGACCCTATACGACATTTACCTATAGGACATACAAATATTTATCCCGTGCAGGAATCGACCCCACGGTAGCGCAGCAGCCATACATATTTTTGTTTACCTTACACATAATATAATTAGTAAATACTGCCGTTCACTCTCAGTAAGGTTCCGTTGTAAACCAGCGTCAGGCAACTACCACTGGCTGCCATGTAGTTATCTGGCAATTTTGCTAAGCTGGACCTATTTGGAGCATCCGTGAGACACAAATTGTATCAGTGTTTTTTTCTTTACTATCTCAAGTTTTTTTTTTTTAAGTGTGTGTATCCCTGCGTTCCAACTAAAATATTTTTCTTTCTTTATTTTTCTTTCTTTCTCTTCTTTCTTGCAGTTAATCGCTCAACTACTACACCAACCATGACATCAAAACTACGAGTACTATATAATTGAATTAATCATAACGTATCAAGTATTTAGAATTATTTTTAAGAGTATCGCAGTTTATACCCAACATTAAAATCCCTTCTAATTTTACTTTTACCTTTAGAGAGATATGAAAGAGGTTAAACGAGGACCTTTGACCTTTTAAAATAAACCAAATAGACCTTACTTTGTAATGAAAACCAAACAATGAAAAAATGTTTAGAGCCAAAAGAAATTGAGTTAAACAATTAAATACGCCCACGATAGTGTGCTTAGTAAAATAATATTCAAACAGGACGAACCAACACACCAACTAAGTAACGAGAGATATATATAAAACTGGTCAAGTGCGAATCGGCCTTGCATATGCATGGTTCTATACTACAAATCGAGCAAAAGCGAATTCTCTTTTAATTTTTAAAGCCCATTTATTTATGGTTGTAGCGGCAATAAAAATAGTCATTTTGTAAAAATTAAAACTGTCAATCTCTGACAGTTTATGAGACCGCTGATAGACAGACAGACGATGGGACGGATGGATGGCCAGCGGAGGCTAAGTAATAGAGTCTTGTCACATTCATCGGGTATGGAATCCTTAAAAGCAAATTAGTGTAAAAGTGATTCAACACAGAGTGGTAAAAGCAGTTAGAAATTCGAAATTTTTTGTTTTGTCATTTTTTTCTGGAAACTCAGTCACTGTGTCTACTGAAAATAAATGGGCCTTTCGATAAAAATTTTGACGAAAAACTTAATTTCAATTCGAAATATATTATTTGAAATTAGTCTGCAAGGGTATTATAAAATGCCTGGAGCTAGTGCACGGTTCCATTTTGGTTGTTTCTTCAGGGTCGAAACTCTTTAAAATTGTATAGTAGTTTTAACGATCTTTCTACCAAATAAGTAAAATTAAAATAAAAGAAGTAAATCATATAATTTAAAAAAAGGGACAGTCCGATTCAAGTATTGAGGGTTCCGTAAAAACTTACATATCTATGAAAACAGTTTAATTCCCGAATTGAGGTCCGAATCGCAAAAAAAAAGTTAAACAAATTTAAATTTTTCAGATTTTTTCCCTAAATTTGTGCTATAAGACGATGCTTCATGCCATATTTCAGGATCCTAGATCTATGGGAAGTACCCTATATATTTTTATTCCCTTGAGAGTGTCAAAATGCAAAAACCAGCAAGAAACTCCATGGTTACTCTTTTATAAAAATGGTTGTTCTTACAATATTTCCATATTATAGTATTTGTTATTATTAGGTCATGGTGAAGACCATGACCCACAATAATAAACCACAATCAGATCATTTTAAAAACAATAGAACTCATAAAACAAATGACTCCATGGTATACTGCAGAAAATCAGTCTGCCGCAGTATTTTCCTTATCCTAAACAAACCACCGTAGAGTAAGCAGATAGCATAAACGAGATAAATCAACATGTGTGTCGTATATACGTAAGCATAAAAATGAGAGCCAATCAAAAATGTATATCCGTTTTAATAATTTTTGGGGTTCCGTACAGAAAGGGTAGAAATGAAGACCCTATTACTAAGACTCCACTGTCTGTCTGTCATCAGGCGGTACCTATGAACCGTAATAACTCGTTTGATGTTCATTTTCACAGATGATGGATTTCTATTGCCTCTATAATAGCAAATACTATTATAATATATACTATAACAGAAGAAAATAAATATTTAATTGGGGCTTCCATTCAACAAACTTTTTTTTGCCGTTTTTCCTTGATATTTGATAGTAATAGTATTAATATTGTGTCTAATGTAGATAAACTAGTTGAAAATTAAGGGCCGTTTTGAAATTTGAGAAAAACCCTAGAATGTAGATAGATAGAAAAATTCTTATTTCTTTTTCTTCTTTTCTTTTTCTTAGAATGTAATTTGGAACGAAACTCAAAGAACAATAAAAACCTTCCTCATGCATTATTGAATTTCTATCGGTGAAAATCATGTAATAATTTGTTCAGTTCTTTCTGAGTTTATTGTGAACAGACATATATGTGTATGTAAGAATATGTCATTAAGTTGAAATAGGGACAAAAATGTTACTGCCTACTGGATGTCGTGTACGTGTTTGAAATTTCAACAATGTTCACGGTAATTAATGTAATTATGTTTAGTGGCCTATGGGGACCGGCCGCGCAGCCCTGAGGGACACCTTTAATTTATGATAACTACTTGTCGTAATTAGACTAAAAAAACAATACTAAACGCACACAAATAGCGGTGAGTATCTGAAACTTGTTTTAGTATCATTTCATTTTAATCGCCTTAGTAAACAAGTAGATAAGTAGTTAGATAATTTCATGAATGCCAATGCCACAGTAGAGATAACAAAATAATATTTTCGACAGAACAGGAAATTTTTACGGAATCAGCCAAATTATATTCTGCTAACAGTAAGGCAAGCTGTAGGCTCATAAAACATAGAATTGGTGCTGACACAGCGACTGGGGGCTGCGACAGACCACAAACGAGATCGCGGTACGACCTGGGTGTCTCACTTAAGAATTGAAAAAAAGAGGCAAAAAAATTGCAATCGTTAGAAAGAATGCAGGAAGGCCTTTGCCCAGCTGTGGGCCAATACGAGCTAATAATCTACACTATTGTTATAAAGAGATAAAGTTTTTTTTTTTTTGTAGGAGTTAATCTAAAAGTACTAATCCTATTGCAAAAAATTTTTCGCCGTTAGAAAGCTGCTTCATTCCCGAGTGGTATAGGCTATATTTAATGTGCGCGGGCGAAGCCTCGGGCGTAAAGCTATAGCTAGTAAAAATAAAAGCGGTAATCATGCCTTATAGCTTTCATTTTTTATTAATTTAAGGTTGTAGCTATAAAAGCATATTTTTCTTTCTGTAATATAATTATCGAGGTCACCCTGGAAAGAGGTGGCGAGGTGACCTAGACGCCTGCCGCAAGGGCAAGTTCTAGAACTAAAAATTCTAACACATGTGATATTTACCAACCCGCACTGGGCCTGCGTATTGGATTACGGCCCATTCCTTCTCCTAAAGAGGAGGCCTGAGTCCCAGCAGTGGTAACATTAAAAAGGCTGATGATGATGATAATGGAAAAATTTAGGCTAAACAAAAAAAAACATATAATTATATTAAAATCTTTTATTTAATTGTGGTAAGATAAGAGACAAGTGTAGCAAACTCTGGCCTCGTCACTTTGATAGTAAAATCATATTATAATTTCGAATAAGAACAAACTATTTAATTAGGAATAGAATCTGGAAAGGCCAAGCGTCTGCATCTGAAAGGAAGACTCGGCTCTGATATGAAAGGCAACGTAGGAATAAGAGTGGGTTTTTAATCAGTAAAAGTCCGCTCCACTCAAGGGCGGGTGTTTCATCAGATAATTTTCCCACCTATAAAAAACCTTACTTTCACATTATTAAATTACACATTTTGAATTTTTGTCCTGTATTTTTTGGTTTATGTGGTGTAAAATAAAGAATATAATAAATAAACAATTTGCTTTCAACTATCAAAGAGTCTAGTTCCCACCAGCTAAAAAGTGAGAAAATAACTATGAAAACATCGATAAATTGAAGCGTGTAGCTAAACCAAACAAACTCAGTCTAAATGTTTATAGGAAGTACGCAAACATTGCGAACTCCAGACGACCATTACAAAAAAATTGCGGCAGTAAAAAAAGTTTTTGTCCCGTTAAAATGACGTTGACCACAAATCATGAGAACTGCTGAAACATGCGTTACTCCACTTTCATCAGCCAATGTTTATTCATAAAAAAAAGTAATTTATTACCTGTGATAACAAATGATATATTATTTCATGCGGACGTTCTGGGAAAGGAAAATAATTAAATTAGAGGAGTATTTTTTTTTCGCCAAATTGAATCAATTAATTTATTTGTATAATGTAATGCATACATGAAGCTTTCGCAGAAGGCACTGTATTCTATAAACTCTTACCATAGTCCTTCACTTCTATTATTCATATGCTAAGTTGTGGACATTGGAGTGGGTTACATGTTTGTGCATCTAGCTTTAAACGTTTTTGTGAATTTTCTCTAACATATACCTAACTGTTTTTTGTCCTCAATAAAACAAATGGATTCTTTAAGATGTTAGCATTTTTCGTCTGTCATCATCATCTGACTGGCCTGTTGGTCTAGTGGTTAGTGACCCTGACTGCTATGCCAGACATCGTGGGCTCGATTCCCACCCAGGACAAATATTTGTGCGATGAGCATAATCATTTATTCTGTGTCTGAGTGTAATTTATCTATAATATGTATTTATAAATATATATGTATGTTTATCAGTTGTCTAGTACCCATAACACAAGCTCTGCTTAGATTGGGACTAGACGGCGATGTGTGATAGTTGTGGAATATTATATTATTATTAATTATATTGTCTCACACATGGACCCCGGAAGGGCACAGCAACATTTATATTGTGTATACTGCATACATTATAAAAATTATTATTATCTGTGTGATTGATTGATTGACAGCATCATAAACTTAGATAACAAAATCTTCGTGATCTTCTATATTTTCTTCTGTATTGTTATTTGTGTTTTTAAGTGCTTGTGTGTAAAATGAATAAATAAGAAAAATACTTTTCATGTTAGTAAAAAGAACACGTTGTTTACACAGACTCGCACCACGAACGCCTTGAAATTGACGTTACGATGCGACTCCAGCAACTGTACCCTCAGTGCGAACTTCGTCTTTTGGCGCACGTACTCCACGATGTCCTCCACCTTTGTCGTGTGATGCAGGCGAGAGATGTACACGGGAGTGTTCGGCTGGGCGGCACGCAGGCTCACGCTAGGAGTTGCAGGTGCTATGCCGCAGCGGTTCTTGTTGGTTTGCGTTCGACGCTTCCTCCTTTGCACCGTAACGAAACCATCGTCATTTTCAACCTTGTTCGTTGCTTTGTTCAGCACAGGTTTTAGATTAGGGGCGCTAGGGGCGCTCGCGGTGATGCCAGCGAAATCCTTACGAATTGGATTCGCTGATTTATGAGATGTTTCAGGAGAATATCAAATTATTACACTGTATCATAGCCTAAAATGGTAAAACCTGGGCTAGAATATAACAAAAGTAAAGCGACTGTCTTTATTTTAAGTCCTGAAAAAAATGTAACTGAAATCCAAAAATATTATACTTCATATATCTAACTATTAAGGCTAAATGTCCCTTGAACATCTGGCCGAAATTAAATGGACACAAAAGTCGTATCCGCCTAGGCAATAGTACGAGTATTTGTGCATTTCATTGCGGCCAGCTGCGCCCTGATAGAGCCCCGCTAACCTTTTTTTTTTTTTTTTAATCATATAAATTTAGGGACTTTTGGTCACAGTACGACCATGCCAGCCCCATCGTAACCTAATCATCATAAAGCTTTATCAACTATGAGGGCTCACAACCTCACTCACTATTTTATAAACAGCGATGGCTACGTTAGAGAGGGGTTCGGACAGTATACTTTGGATAACGCCAATATCAATGAAATTAATTTTAAAAGTATTTATCAGCACCTCTCTAGCAGCTCGTGTCCTGATGCATTCCACCAACAAGTGGTGGACATCCTCCACCGTACCGCATTCTGTACAATTTGGACTATCACTAATTCTCATTAGATATCTAAACTTGTTGAGTGGAACGTGTCCAGTCCGCAGTCTATGCGCTATTATTATAAACTTTCTCTTAAGCTTAATATTGGCAAACCAAGGAATACGTGGAGGTTCACATTGTATTGTCTTGTACCAGATTCCCTTTTCAAGTGATGTTCTATTAAAATATTCTTTCCAATCCTTAGAGCATTCAATTTTATATTTTGGTTAAAGTTCAGAGTAGCTTGGAGTAATATTCACCTCCAAACCATCCGACACAGAAGTCTTTGCCAGTTGGTCGACCTCCTCGTTCCCCCGTAAGCCAACATGCGACGGAACCCATTGCAGAATCAAATTCACATTATTAGATATGAAATATTTGTCTTAATATGACATAAGCAATCGAAACACCTCTGCAGCCAGAGAGAGCACATCGAGCTATATGCTGAAGAGCACTTCTGCTGTCTATGAAAATGACAATCCTATCGTTATTAAACTCCGCGTTTTGCAAGTATGTAAGTGCCTTTGATACCGCAAGGAGCTCCGCCGTCATTATACATACATTACTATTACAAATTTTAAACAATCCTTTACTATTATGCCTCGGATTATAAAAGGCGGCACCAAGAATATTTCCTATTTTAGAACCATCTGTATATAATTTTAACCAACCATAATATTTAGTATAAATTTCTTCCAAGATATTGTTTTTCAAAATATTAATATCGTATGATTTTTTACATTGTTTCATATAATCTAAATGGACTCTAATGGTATCTCTTACGTTTATATTTGAAACCCAAGTATCTAAGCAAAACATTTCTAAAGGATAACTAGATGAAACAACTTCTTCTTTGGTACGGTTAAATACTGTTACTAATAATGGTGGTTTCTTATTTTGCCAATAGCTATTCGTAATGTAACTATTTAAGGTATATAATAGATCCAATGTTATATTGTTCTCAAAGGATTGTAATTTTAAACAGAATTTAATTGCAAGATATTTTCTTCTTAGAGCCAGATTAGGGATACACAATTCACATTCCATAACGTGGATGGGAGTTGTTCGTATGAAACCACCAATTATCCTCAAAGCTTGGTTTTGTACCTTATCCAATTTACTCACATGTGTTTTTGCACTGTTATCATATAAGAAGCTTGCAAAATCAACTCTACTTCGGATTAATGTTATGTACAGCCTACGAAGATGTTTAGGGTGCATCCCCCATGCTGTTCCAGCTAAAACTTTCAGTATGCACAAAAACCTCTGTGTTTTTACGCAAGTTTCGTTTATGTGCTTCCCCCAACGAAGGTTTTTGTCCAACCACACACCAAGATATTTGACATTTTCAGACGGGCTTACTAATGAGTCCTTGATGGTTAGATTAACTTGCTGTCTCCTACGTCCTCTGCTAAATATGCAAATTTGAGATTTACTCCCTGATAATTCTAAACCTAATTGATCTAATAACTTTATCATTATATCTACTGCACTTTGTACTTCCAAAACACTTTCAGCTAGATTTTTACAGCTTTTGTAAAGGACAAAGTCGTCGGCATATTGTAATATTATAACGTTAGTAATACTATGACAAATTTTATGCGTAACTATATTAAAAATCAAAGGAGACAATGGGTCACCTTGAGCATTGCCTCTACTAGTCCACCTGACCAAAAAGCTATCTTCATGACCGTCGTATGTGCTTTTAAGATGTCTTTCTGTCAAGAATTCCCACATATATCTGCAAATTTTATTTCCTGCATTTATTTCATTAATAGCATGAATGACGCTATCTCTTGTCACATTGTTATACGCATTTTCTATATCCAGAAAACACGCTAACGTGGGATGATTCTTAGAAAAACCCATTTGGATGTAGCAAACCAATCGAGCCAAGCAATCCAAACATGACTGGGAACGTCTAAATCCCGTAGTATTCAAAGATAAATATTTATTTTTTTCCACGTACCATTCAATTCTTTTACATAATAAGGTATGAAAAATTTTACACAAGCATGAAATTAAAGAAATGGGTCTTAATTTCAATGGGATATCTGAACCATTACAATTTTTTGGTATTGGTACTATTTTAATATTTCGCCATTGGGTAGGGACAGTACCAGTTGCCAAAATTAAATTATATATTTCTAATAGGTATACTTTTGCTGGTTTTGGAAGATTATAGAGCATCGAAAACGTAATTTGGTCATCCCCTGGTGCCGTGTCTCTCTTTTTAAGACATCTATCCAATTCGTGAATTGTAAATTCTATTTCTAGGGATGTGTTACTTGACTCGATAACAGGCATCTGAGGAATGACAAAATCAGGAGCAAGACTACAGAGTAAGTCTTCAACTTGTAGCTTGGAAGCATAAAATTTTGATCTTTTATGCCCTTTCATCCAACGCATTCTATTCCAAGCTTCCGAGATAGAGGTTGATTCATTTATACTGCTACAGAAATCCCTCCAACCTTGTGATTTGGCATGATTTAAAGCTCGTTTTGTCTCATTAGTTTGATTTTCTAAAATATTTAAATTACTTGGAGTTGGGTTTCCCCTAAATATTGATAATGCCAACCTTCTCCTGCTACAGACCTTGATAGGTCAGCGTTCCAGTATGGTTTCGGTTTAAATTTAGTTAAAGGGTCAGTACACATCTTAACTAAAGGCGTACTTAAATCAGCAGCTGAATTAATTTCATTTACAAAGAAGTCGTATTTAACCTGAACATTATCTGAAATGATTATGTTGTTATATAAGAAACTTTGTTCCAGAGATTGTTTGTACAATAGCCAGTTTGTTTTTTTTAAATTCCGTCTTTTAACTAAATTTCGATTTGTAAAACTAGTTGAAAGCTGAAATATAATTTTGATAATTATGTGATCGCTACTCAGCGTTTCATTAGTAATATTCCATTTAAAGTTTACAGCAATATCTGCAGATACAAAAGTAATGTCAGGTGAAGACTTTTGAAGCACCCCATTTACCAGTTTAATCCTCGTAGGGCTGCCATTATTCAATGAAATAAAGCCATTTTCTAGGGAAGAATCAAATAACTGCATACCTCTGGGGTCATTTTTATATGACCAGTTTGAATGATGGCCATTAAAGTCACCTGCTATTATAGTTCCTTGAGAAAACGTACTGAAAAGGCATCCCAATCTGGCGGAGTGGTTCTAATATTAGATGGACAATATATACTTACAATATTTTGTATATAAGGACAGTTCAGTAGCTTTACATGTAGCACCTCTATACCTGTATTGTTCAATTTGAATGACGATACCTGAGTCTTTAAAGATTTATGGGTTATAATTGCTACACCACCGTATGAATCACATCTATCTCTTCTGAAGATATTATAACCACTAATGTGACTATGAGATTCCGGTTCCATCCATGTTTCACTAACAATAGCGACGTGCGCTTTTTCTTGGAATAGTAAGCATTCAAATTCTACCAGTTTTGGTTTCAAGCTTTGTGAGTTCCATTGAAGTATGTTCAAAGTTATTTCATGTGGTGCACTATCCATTAACCATTATCACTCAGAAACATTTTAACAATCCCTGGTAAGTCTGGCAAAAGGTTAGTTAAAAGTGAGGTAAACCAGTCTGTAAAAATCTTAATAAGAGCTTTGAGCTTAACGACTATACTATCCTTTTTTTCTGTTATGAAGTTCTTAATTCTTTGTATAATTTCACTAAATGACCATGATTTCCAATGTGTCTGATCCATATTGTCTGTCCGCGTTTGACCAGCAGTGTTTTCAGCTGATTTTTCTGAATCTGAAGTATCCAGTTCAACAATTACATTGTTTGCTATTTTATAAGGTACTTTCTTCTTCTTGGTATTTTTCTTTTTGTTTTTTGTCTTGTTTGAACCTGAAGGAATATTACTCTCAACTGTTTCCATGTAAACTTCTTGAGAAGACGATACTGAATCTTGCTTGCTTCTCTCGGATGCCTGAATAGTTCTACATTCCAGGATTGGGCTTGGGTCACGTAGTACACTTGGTGTAAGGAAAGAGGAAGACTCCCAATACTTTGTTAAAGCTTTTTGGTAAGTATAATTATGTTCTGACATCAATTCTCTAATGCGTTTTTCTTTTTTATACACAGGGCACTGTTTCGACATTGCCACGTGATTGCCTGAGCAATTAGGGCATTTGAATGTTACTGGATCACAGGTAATATGGTAGTTAGAACACTTTGGGCAAACTGATTTATTTGTTGGACACATTTTAGCAATATGTCCAAATCTCCAGCATTTGGAACATTGCGTTACAGGGAACGTATACGGTTCTACTCTTATTTTTAACTCAAACAGACACACATGTGTAGGTAAGGAAGAGCCTTTGAAAGTAATTCGAAAAGTTTCACTTTGAACCCATTCATCTCCACTTTTTTTATTGAGTCGCTTAGCTGATACAATTTCCTTCTCACAATTCATATAATCTACGAGTTCTTCTTCAGATAAGCCCAATTCGATATCTCTAATAATTCCATACGATAGACCAACCTCCCAGGTTTTTTGCATTCGCCAACCAAGATCAATAAATACAGGACAACAAAGGAATTTTTCTGCACTATTTTTGTTACTAAAAGTTACTAGCAACTTATAAGGATTTATGTATTTAATTTTGTCAATGTCCATCATATCATTTTGTTTTAGTAATTTTGCAAGAGCAAATTGTTTGGGTATCTTTTCTTTGGAGGATACAGTAACTTGAATTGGTGATTCCTCAGACATATCCTTGCTAAGTTTTGCCTTCTTCTTAGAGTTATTTCTACTTACAGTTTGCCAAAATTCTTGATTATTCTCAGTACTTCGACGTTTTATCGCTGATATTGTTGTATTCATTTCTATAATGTTATTCAATTGAGTTTGGTCATCTAATGTATCAATGTTTAAGTTTGCATCATAAGCCTCAGATTGGGATTGATCCCTATCCATTAAAAATTGCGTAACTGCACTCGCGACGCGATACCGGCCAGCGCGAGCGCATACCGATTGTTAAATTGGTTTTTTATTCGATTTTATAATAATTTATATTAATAATTGAAATTTTCATAGACTGACGTATTATGACGTTGAGTGACGTATCCCCGCTAACCTTGAAATCCATTTTATTTGCGAAATATTGATTGATTTATATGTGCTTTGTTCACTTTAAAGAATATTTAGCAACCAATTTGTATGTTTAAAAATGTTTTCCAAGCCGTTTCGAAGGAGTAGGGAATAGTTTTTTTCAAACAAAACTAATAATCGCACAAAAAATTCAATAGTTGATACTTACTTTTTTACAAACCTATTAACTTGCCGTTACCGAGGAATAGGCTTCAAAAAGTCACTGGTTTATGGCCCTTCTCTAGCGGTTGGGTCTTAACTACATATATATAAGACACTCATATTTACTAAAGTAAGTATTTATACTAAACCTAACATCATCATCATCAGCCTTTTTAATGTTCCCACTGCTGGGACTCAGGCCTCCTCTCTAGGAGAGGGAATGGGCCGTAATCCACCACGCAGGCCCAGTGCGGGTTGGTAAATATATAATATACCAAAAATTCGATGACATGTGCTTCGAATTTTTGGTTCTAGGACATGCCGGTTTCCTCACGATGTTTTCTTTCACCGTAAAGCGCCTGACAGGGTTTGAACCCGCAACCTAGTCGTAAGTCGGATCCATTAACACTCGGCCACCACTGCTCTAAAACCTAACATATAAAACAAAAACAGTAAATACATACTCTCAGGCGTCGAAGTACTCCTCCACATCGCTGCCATTCGGATATGTACCCAGAAGACTGGCAGTATGCCATGTTGCCATGCTAAATCTTTGGGCGAAGAACAAACCAGTTTTAATAAATCAGTATATTTATAAATCAGTCCGGAAGAAAAATCCAGTCTAATCCCGGACTATTTTCCATCAGATCTCATATGCAATACAAATATGAAAGCAAATATATTCGTCGCATAAAGCTAACATCATATGCAATTCAAGGCATAAAGTTTTCAATATCGAGGATATCGCGTCTCGAGGTGCAACCGGTACAGTTTGCATAAATATGAAATTTTCCACTGATATCCGATTCGATTCCCCCATTGGTGTCTTCGGTGTCGGCATTTTTCATATTGTGCCGCATTTGATTTCGTTTCGTGAAAATGGGGAAGTTTTGGCATGTTTCCTAAACGCTTGGTTCCTCTGGAGTTGAAGCGTTCCAGTATTGGAATTGCTGTGAATGGCACTTTTCATTCTATTTTCGTGTATATTTTAAAATACTTCAATCAAAATTATGCTTTAAGACTATAGTCTTAAAGCATAATAACTTATAAGTTATAAAGATTTTTTTTTTTTAAACAGCTATCATACATCGTAATCTAGTCTCAAGCTAAGCAGAGCTTATATTAAGTCACAACTGACACAAACATACGTATATATTTGTAACTACATACATATTATTAACTAGCTGTGCCCTGCGGTTTCACCCGCGTTTTTCTCGTTTCCGTGGTACCAACTCTTAACATCTTACACACGTTATAACTTTTAAACGAAATATCCGATTGAGATGAAACAAAAAGTATTTTACTTCTACATAAATACTCTTGATAACATAATGCTTAATTTCGATAAAGATTAATATTACGATACATATTTAACGTAGTTTTTTTTTCTTCAGACGATTTAATAATTATTTTGAACACAAAATCGGTTATTGTGATTAAACCATGATAGCTAGATGTATGTTCTCGTGGACTTTTTTGTAGGTCTTAATGGGATCTACAAACCAGTAGTACATCATTTTGTTCTATTGTCAATAGTTTTTGCAGCGCACGCAAAAATAGGTTTTCGATTTTACACCTTGTGTTACAAAATAGCAATTTTATTACGGATCCCTAATTTTAACATAGCCTATAGCCTTCCTCGATAAATGGACTACCCAACACTGAAAGAATCATTCAAATCGTACCAGTAGTTCCAGTGATTAGCGCGTTCAAACAAACAAACAAACTCTTCAGCTTTATAATATTATATATATATTATAATATTATATATATAGTATAGATTTTTTTATATAGAAAGGGACACCAACGACTTATTTACAAAACATTTATCCCGGCATCCTGTATGTATAAATTACACCCAGAGCAAATTATCGTACTTATCTCTCAAACATTTGCTCTGGGTGGGAATAAATTTATGTTTTAAGATATTACAAAATTCATCCCCAAGAGGTAGAAACTGAGGTCCATAGTTAGCATGGAGAATCCTATTTTCACGCAGGCGAAGCCATTGGCAGAGGCTAGTTAAATTATAATTTTATAACGGAAAAGAATAATTTCAACACTAAAGAAACATAAACCACACATTCCCTGTTAAAATTCAAGTCCAAGACATTGAAGACACTCGTAGAATTTCCTCCCTTTTTCTTTTCACCATGTAATTCGTAATTGGATAAAGAGTACGTCCCGCTTCGAGAGGGCTCACAAAGGTTAATACTCGAATGTATAAATTGGGTTTTCGGAAAGTCAAGTTCATGGCGAAAAAAAATACGCTCTGAAAATGTGGCGTGCTCGTTTTATTTATTTAATTCTGTGATGATCAATGGAGCAGGTGAATAAAGCAATATTTATTTAAGCATTCATTGATGTGGTTACTGAGAGATCCATGTTCAACAAAAGGGAATTTATATTGTTGTATCTAGCGTAGCGTGACAGACAGATGCGAACCGAATTTGTTTTTTTGATAACTTATTTTTACATTCTTGCCGGCTTTTCTCCATTAGAAACGACTAATTGAAACCGTGCAATAGCTTCTGAGACTTATGAAAAAAAAAAAGCTTTTTTTCAAACATAATTATATCATCATCATATCAGCCGAAAGACGTCCACTATTGGACATAGGCCTCCCCCAAGCGTCGCCACAACGACCGATCCTGTGCATCATGCATCCATCGGATTCCCGCGACCCTGACCAGTTCGTCGGTCCACCTTGTTGGAGGCCATCCAACGCTGCGTCTTCCGGTACGTGGTCGCCATTCCGGAACCTTTCGTCCTCATCGACTATCACATAATTATTTGATCTATGATATTATTAGTCATTATCATCATTCCAGCCGATATATGTCCACTGTTGTTGTTATATTGTTAGTGGTAAGACTTAAAAGACTGTTACATGTAGCTTGTGGCTGACGTTCAGGATGATTTTAGAGCTTCCACACGTCATTTATAGGTAAGTGTCCACATAGAGTTAATGAAATAAAAAGAATTTGATGTTTTTTACACATATTATCAGTCAGTGGAAAAGTTATTTATTTATTTAATCTCCATGCAACACAGAGTACATAGGTAAACTTAATGTCTTAGGCATTCTCTGCCAGTCAACCTACGGTGGTGAAGAGACAATTTGGTAGGCGCATAAAAAGATAATTTTGTTTTGAAAACAAGAGCAAAAATGTACATATATATTTAAAATACACATACGTAGATATTTAATATAATATAAATACTCATCATCATTTCAGCCGATAGACGTCCGCTGTTGGACATAGGCCTCCCCCAAATGTCGCCACAATGCACGATCCTGTGCGTCTGGCATCCATCGGATTCCCGCAACCTTCACCAAGTCATCGGTCTACCTTGTACACACATACCATGAAGCTGACATAGCACGAATAATTGCCAAACTAAGCACGAATAATTGGGGGCACATTGCTCGCAGAACGGATGGCCGTTGGGGCCGAAAGGTGTATATATACTACTTATATATTAATACAAAGTAAGTTTTTGACGCCATATTTTAGTTAGTTCTAAGAAGCGTAGGTAAAGATTTTTTATTTTTATTTTACTGTAATTATAGCTATTTAACCTTTCGAATGTCTTAAGTTACACAGTTCGACATAAGCAATTGTCTTTCTATTGTGTCTCTAATTACGACATACAATGAGTTAAGTTTTTTTTTATGTGAATTATTCGTATAAATAAATAAAGTACTTCACCCCATTTTGAATTTAAATTTTCGTAAATTGTGTTATCGCATCGTTGACGCATGGCTGTTGTCTGCAGAAGCCTTTTAGAATTTCACGGCGTAAGCATGCCTGATATCGCGGACAATGAATTTTAAGCCCCTCTTTTCGCAGAATTCACAAACGAAACCATGACGGGGGCTAAAAGGCAGCTGATATTCAAACGTTGGGTTAAATTCCATTCGGAATTTCGGATGCTTCATACTTTGGCGTTGCAAATGAGACGATCGTTTTAATAAAGATCGTTTTGTATTGCTCTATGGCGGAATTACTGTTGTACCTACTTTAAAGGAAGTGCTGATATCGTTTAAAATGGAAAAAGAACCACTGCAAAAATATTCTGTCATTTTTTTCTACTGACGGGTTCAATTAAACTAGGTTTTTTTTTTAACTCTAATACATAAAAAGAAAAACTGCTTGTCATATATGAACACTGCCAAAACTACTGGCACTAGGAGTGGGAAATTTTTGCACACGGTTTTCTTTTATGACGTTGCCTACGTAAGAAAGAATTTTCTAAAATCTAGCCTCTAAAGGGTTGAAATGTCTAAAGTTTGTGTGGAAAAACTTACTTTACGCGGGCGTAGCCGCAGGCATAAGCTAGTCTATTTATTGTATAATACGTGTTCTGGATGTGTCATGCGATAATCGATATCAAATATACGAAAAAAACCCATAATCACAATTCTGTGTTAGTCTGTCCTATAACTGTTCTAATTAGTCATAATCTCCAGAAATGCATTTTTTTTTCGAACTAGCTTTTTTTGGGGTCGACTTCTATGCTAACAGGTTACGGTTAAATACCTGTGTTTATCTACTCAGAAACCAATTATTGAGCAAAACGATACTCTTTCGTCTCCGTCAGACATTCTGGCGTCTTACTATAAAGATAGTCAAAGATCTACTAATTACAACTAGGACCAATGGCTTCGGAAAATATCCAGGTGTCAGTAATTTCCTAGATAAACTTAGAAAAGTACATATGAATTGATGACTGAGGTATCAGTAGTTGATTACTGATTATATGTTATGATCTAAAAACAAACTACCTACTACTACAAACAAACTCAAACTGCTACTTTTCGAAAATAAATAATTCACAACAATACATTTTTTTTTTCTCTTGACTCCTGGGACAGAGTTTGGAGCGCTTCAGTTTACTGATTGGTGTTGGTCTGAGGAACAAAATGCACTATGTGTGCATTCTGGGTAGCACTAGATCCAACTCCCATACGAAGATTGACAATGTCTTATCAGATTGATACTTGCCCGGTTTCGAACCAGCAACCTCATGTTTGGAATAGGGATTCTTAACCACTGGGCCTCGATAAGTTTTGCAAATGAAAATCGAATATAAACGTAGGCAATATTATTTCTAGGTCAAGTATATGCGACGTTTCTGACCAGTGATATTATTTTTTTTCGGAACGAAGATATTTTTGCTCATAAAGGTTATTGGTATTTTTATTTGTACTGCACTTAAAGGCGGCACCCGAATATTGCTTGCTTATAGATAGTTTTGGGAAAATAACTTACTTTTGTCATACTTTTTTGGTTAGTGACTCTGACTGCTATGCCGGAGGTCGTGGGTTCGATTCACATTCAGGACAAATGTTTGTGTGATGAGCACTATAGTTTTTTTTGGGTCTGGGTGTAATTTATATAATTATCTATAATATGTGTGTATTTAGAAATATATAAGTATGTTATTTTTTTATTGTTGTAAGGTTCGCGCTTGCCCGCTATTTCACCTTATGGAAAGCAACGATGCGGTCGACGATGGAACGCGCTTACCTAGAAGCAACCTATTCACTCTCGACTTAAAGATTCCCGGGTTGTAGCTATCAGGAAACAGTCTCCGGCAAGGAATTCTATCTCCTAGAATTCTATTTCCCTGCACGTACAATGAATGTGTTCCCAAAACATTTTGTGCGTGTAGGTGGGATATCCAGTCTGCTTAGCTTGAGACTAGACGGCGTTGTGTGATAGTTGTGGAATATTATTATACATATTTTTATAGCGGAGCCTATTGTTGAAAAATGATTTAAAAAGTCAAAAATGCCTTGAAACGCAAAAAAGCAACTGAAGAAACATTGTTTTTATTGAGTTGGGCTATAATCCTATAACTTCTGGTGCGAGAGGGCGTGTTAGGATTTTACTGACTAAAACCACACCTATGTTCAGTTACCTTCTGGTGTTCCTTTTCACCCTAGCAGGCATCGTCACTGCCTAGCAGGTGGGTTTTGATCAGTAAAAGTCTAACACTTGCTCTCGTTTTATCCAAGGCTACTGAGGGGTTGTTTTGCACTTGCACCCAGCTGTTTGCTGGCGCCTGATGCCCGCTATGATCTACCATGCCCCGTATTCTTTTTTTCGTCTTAGTGTCGGTGGTATCCAACTTGTGACTTTTTTTAAATATTTTTGGGAAAAATATAACATTGTTTAAAAACTAATGGAATCCATTCGGTTACAGATTCTGAACAAACCATAAACAGGTTTTGCATAAACTAAAAATAATGTTGTAGATCCATTTCCATTGTCTACCAAATTACCTTCGAGACCTACTGAAAATGTTTTGCAAGTAATCCCATCAAAATCAAATATAAGTTAACAGCGAAAGATATAACAAATAATTGTTTTGCAATTAGATCTGTCTGTAATTTTGAATTCCTAAAAGCATAACTTCGAAAATTTTAAACAATTGATACTTCTCTTCGGTATTGCTTTGATTTTGCCCTTTGAGTGTATATTTGAACTTTATAATTTCTTTTGCTTGTATATACTTTTCTATGTTATTTTAAATCTCCGCTTTTCTCTAAATACTTTATCTACAATATTATAATTAAGGGGTAAAGTTTTTATTTTTTTTATTTTTTGTATGTAGGAGGTAATTTCTGGAAGTACAGGTCCGATTGCTAAATTTTTTTTACCCATAAAAAGCTGTTTTATTTCTGAGTGATATAAGCTATATTTTATGTACGTGGACGAAGTCGCGGGCAAAAGCTATTTGAAGATATTTTTAATCCAGAGTTTCTAAAATAAGAACTTATGAAACTTTTAAGTATTATGATAAATTCTTAACTTTAAATTTTCAATCTAGAAACCGGGATTTAGTTGTAGCTTCATGTACTAAAAACCTGACGTCATACAAATCCTACATCGCCATATTAAAGATCTCCACGCGATTTGAACATATACAACAGTCCAACAACAATTATCAGGCAGTTGCCAGACCAGTGCCCCTAGCCAAGTTGCTAAACTACAAATTAAGGCTAGTAGAAAGCTTCAAATGTATGGGAATGGCGTCATCTCAACGTTCAGTCACGTGGTCAGAACAAAAGATTCGGCGACGCGGACAACTTGAAGCGTTCAACGCAAGCGAAACGATTGTAACTTGTCTAGGGGGGCAGATATTACACCTTGTTGATTGATTCTTCCTTTTCGACGAAGGTATGTGGGACTCTACACCCTGTTTCATATTAGAATAGAATATAAACTTACTCAGATATTACTGATTTTGATGGAAAAATTTCGTTATAATATGCATATCCGCTTATGTAGGCTCAGATTAGTGATATGACTCTCCCGCCCCGGGGTGCATTTCTGGCCTTAAGGGCCAAGCGCCCGAAAAGTGCCATAAAACAGTGATTTTCTGAGGCCTACTCCTCCGTAACGGCTAGGTCAATTGGTTTGATAAAAATATATGTTTATTATAGATTCATGAACAATAATATCAACATTTGATTTTTTCGTGCAATTAATACTTTTGTCAAAAAAAAATATTTAGCAATTTCGCAACTTTTCGCAACTTTTTCCTACTCCTTCGAAACGGCTTGGTCCTTTAGAAACATTTTTACACCTAAAAATTGGTGGTTAAATATTCTTCAAAGTGAACATTGCATATGTAAATCAATCAATATCTCACAGAGAAAATGGACTTAAAGCGCTTTCCGGGCGCTGCTGGCCGCAAATAAAAGCACAGATTTGCGTACTGCCTACATTTCCATACAACCGCTCTTATGTGATTATGATGTTATTACACATCTTTCTGTAGATATTTTGGATACACACCTATCTTGTTGGTTTTATTGTGGGTCCTGTGGAAATCAAAACATAAATTTATGTAAAAGTAATCTAGTAAAGTTGTCTGAAATTCGGCTATTTTACGTGAACTTTGACCCTCTATCATGTACTCATAAATTTAAAAATACCAAAACAGTACATTTAATCGAGAATCTGAATCCTAATCATCCAGAATCTTGATTAAATGTGTAAAATTTTGTAAAATATTCGAGCAAATGACGGAACTGCCGAACGCTAACAGAGTTTTCAGGCGTTATATCTCTTTTTTTGCGTTGTCTTTTTGTCAAACATCGATTGCGTAAGATGAAGCAAAAAGTTTTTAAGCCGTGGTTGATGTTAACGATATGCGAGTGGAAAAAATCTAATTAAATAAACTAGTGCGCCTCACCATCAACGATTGCATCACTGCTTACCATCAGATCAGATCGCAGTCAAGCACTAGTTTATATGAATTATTAAAAAAAAACTCCTAATAAGCGCGAGTAAATGGATGGCGCAATGGGCTAGCCGTCCAGTCACCAAGCCTGAGTTGACAGCTTCAGTGTTCCACACACCTCAAAGTTATATCAAGAAAATTGACTCGGCCAGTTAGAGCCGACGTTTGCCAGGGCTGCAGATTATTCGAAGAAGTTACCATGGCTCTCGTAACAGGGCAACTGAAACAACCTTGTGGGTTTTAGCCTCTCAAACCACAAGCAAACGCCGGCGTTCGCGTTCATTCGTAATTTCGCTTCGGTTAACACTAAGATTGTTAAAAGTCCGCATAGATTATTAAAATATTGAGCGTTTTATTTATAGGGTATGTATCTAAGAATGTAAATAATAAGTTTTCCATAAAGTAGTCTGTAAACATTAAAAATAAGCAACCATTCCATTTATCTAAATTTATACCTACTTACTCGTAAATCCTCAAAATCGAAGCGTTAGTCAGTGAAAGTTAAATATGTATGTATATATTTTATGATTGTGCACATAAAAAAAAGTTCAGTGGCAGTTATTTATTCAGTAGATGATCATTTTACTTACTTTTTTATTAGAGAGCAGTGGTGACCGAGTGGTAATGGCCCCGACTTACGAATTGTAGGTTGCGGGTTCAAATCCAGCCAGGTGCATTACTTTGTGTAATTTATTTCATCACCACTGCTCTCAAAACGGTGATGGAAGTGAGGAAACCGGCGTGTCCTAGAGCCAAAAATTCGAAGACATGTGACATCACCAAGCTGCACTGAGCCCGCGTGGTGGATTACAGCCCTCTCCTAGAGACTCCTCTCTAGGAGCCACCTGACTCCCAACAGTAGGATTAATAAAAGGCTGATTATGCTTTGCTATGATCATATTACAACATCAATAACTTACCAGGTCAAAAGGTTCAAACCCTGTTTCCCACAAAAGGTTTTATAAATAGACCTTTTTTTAAAAATACAAGGTTTCGTCTGCGAGTTTTCACGTAATCTTTTATACCCAATCCTATAAATGGCAAAAACATGTCTATTTCAACTAATCTTAAAACAAACTCAGGTATTTGAATAATCTGAGGCTTTAGGTACCCTTTTGAATAAGAAGAAGTAAGATAAAGGAAAATCGTGTGTACACGTGAAATTTTAGGCCTCGCACAAGGCAAGTGAGAGTTCAGCTCTTGGGTATAATTCAGACATGAAAAAAATCAAACGTATCTAATAGACGATTGGCCTTGCTTTCTGTTGTTTTCTTGACGCTAACTATGTTTGGTTATAATGAGCAAAAATCTTTATCAGAAATTTTGTTATCTCTCTTCAAAAACTCCATACAGCTTCTTCAAAGTTATGTATTGTGTTTTTTTATTGTTGATGACCTTGACAGAGTTAATAACGCGGTGACCATTCAACAGGCTGGGGCATGCTGTAACAGGCTCTTGGGGTCTAAATGTATGCCTTTTTTCTAAATTTAAGGTAAACCCTTATTTTTTTTTATAAAATAAAAAAATAATAAAAACTAAGATGCTACCTACACCAGTTACCATTCTTGAACGGCACATGTTTTGACATTCGTCTAAACCATCGTGGTTTTAAGAATGAAAAAGAGAATCATCACTAGTGGATTTTTTTGTTCAATCGTCCAGGTTATTGTCCATAGTAATCTGCCTAGTTTTTTATTCTACTGCTTTTATTTTTGAGGTGCTAATATTTTAACCTTTTGAATACCGTAATTGGAGAAACAATAGAAAGACTATGAGGGAGCAAACGTCGGCGTTCGCTTGCCGTTTAATGAATTAAAACAAATTATGTTACAATAATAAAAACAAGTATAAGTTAAGTGTGTACATGAATTGTTAAATAAATAAATAAGTAATTAAAAACATTGCCCAATTTAAAGTACTAATTGTGACAAAAGGAAATACACATAGCAATTAAGACACTTCTCGCATTCAGGTCGAATCGCTATTGTGTTTCAAGTAATTATGGCAGTTTTCGGAGCATTTTTTCCCAACTATAGACGTGTCAGCTTCCAGCCTAACGAGATTCTGCCGTAATTGGTTTGTGGATTGAAGATGGCAGCTCTGTGGCTGCAATTTTTGTTATTTAAAAGTCTTGGCTGGATTTTACTCTTGGCTATAGAATTACTTTCAATATTTAGGCTCTCTCAAATAGTGTAAATACGATAGGACCAAGAATCATACCCTACTTGGGTAGGACAAAAAAATAATTATAATATACACTGCTTTTTTTTTAAAATAAATTGTGCTATCCTTAAAGGTTTAGAATTATTTCATGTAGTGTACGATAAGACAGATATTGACAGTGTTTTTATATTCAATATAAAAAAATATTATAATCAAAAAGAATATTCAGAATTATTTCTTTAGAAATATTTCGTCTTTAGACCGCTTGTTTGTTAAAAAAAAAGAGGAGGTTCATAATTCGTCTGAAGGTTTTTTGTTGTGTCTTATATTGTAAATCGATTTTGGTGATTCTTTTTGTGTACCTTTCGAATGTCTTAAGTTACACTGTCCGACATAAGGCTATTGTCTTTCTATTGTGTTTCTAATTACGACATTCAAAGAGTTAAAGGAGTGTTTCTGTTAGTTTGTCCCAAGATCTGATGAAGAACTTTGCAGATAGACCATGGAACACTTCAATAAATTATAGCGAATCTTCCGGGATTGGTACAATTGCATGTCTGTTTAATATTAACACCGTTTCATAACTTAACATCATACCAGTTCGTTTTGTAGAAGAACCGCAGATATGTAAGGTTCACACTGGTATAACTTTATTTCACCAATTATATTGCTCATTATCGTTTCGTGCAATTTTTTGTACGAGTATATGCGCTGATTTTGGAAAAATTATAATATTGTGTAATAATAATTGATTCTGAACAAACTTTATTGACGTGTCGCATATACTAAAAATAATGTTGTTTAAAAGTTTTTTTTTTTTTTCAGTTGTATTATTTTTTCTAGCTTTTTTTTTATATAGTCTCTTTTTATAATGTAAATGGAAGAACATTGTAGACTCTACGAATTCTTAGATTATTTCATATTTTGACTCATTTTTTTTTTAAATGATTATTTTTATTGTGCTTTTGAGTACATTATAGACCGGTCTACACTGTTCTTAAATATACCTACCGGTACCTATTAATACTGTAATATGTAAGAACGATCATTTTTTTTTAAAAGAGTAGCCATGGAGTTTCTTGCCGGTTCTTCTCCATAGGAAACGACCAATTTGGAACCGTACACTAGCTTCTGACGTTTTATAAGTGCCCATATAGGCTATGTGAAATACAAATCTTTTGATTTTTTTTTTAAATTTTAGAGTTTGAATGTACGATTTTCTCGTATACCAAATATTTTCCATTTCAGGCACAAAATATTATAGATCCAGTAACTGATTGCAATTTTATTCACGACAACGAGTGCGTTCATGTAAACTTCGATGCGTCGCCGCGTCAGCGAACAATGTGCTTGTGAGTGAGTTATCAACTTTCGACGAAACCATTTTGGAAATTCATAATTATATTAATCTGCAATTTTCCTCTCTTTTAAAATGAATATACATTAACAATTACTTTTTAATCATTATTAATATTTTATTTTAGAATTATATAAATGTTTCATTAATTAAATATACTAATTTAATAAACTTCCCAAAGAATTGAAATCCCTTAGCAATTTATCGGAACTAATGGATACAGGATCTGATTTCTATATGAAATCCGAAAGAGTAAATAAACCCAATACATAGGACGATTGGTAGGGTCACAGCGAAATAAGATTACGTGTAATGAAGGGAGAAGAAAATAAACATCGAAATACTGGTACTGATAATCTGGTTTATAAATCACTAACTGGAGCTCTCAATAAAAATGGATGTAATCCTTAAAGCTTTTTCCATTTATTTAGGACTCGCTTTTCCCTCGGTTTCGTTTCCGTTGCTTATTGGAAAGAAACTTTAATTTACTTCAGGCATTGATATATTATAAGGAAAGATACGTTACGCGCTAATATTGCAATCAGAAAACCTGGACTCTGGGCACAACTACATGCACGAGTGAAACGTGATTCTGTGTGATTTATTTTTTGTTTTGTATGATTTGTACAACACGAAAAACATGCGCAAACGCATTTTGATATCCTTTATCCCACTTAAAACAAAAAAAAGTTTTTTGCGTAACACGCTTGTTTATGTGACTGACTGAAATTAAGCCACAAGGGCTTAAATTCAGCAGTCTACGTGCTAGAGGATAGTCACCCATATTTTAGTAAACAGCGCTGTTTTGATTTAATCTAAGGCTTCAGGATATAAAATGTATGACTTTGACACTCGGCTCTAAGCCTAGTGTAGATTTTTTATTAGTAGCTTCTGCTTCTGAAATCAAAAAGAAACTTTTTGGTTTTAGCATCATTAAACTTTACCAAATTAGCATCATCCAGTTCAGAAACTACCTTCAAGGACAAATACCAGTACTCAGCCATAACCTCTCGGTAAGGCTGGGTCTGTAACACACTATGTCGTGCGTTGGACACGTATCTCCCCGTAACAGTGCTGTCGTCTGTATACACTAAGGTACCAGGCTTAAGGAGATTATTTATGTGCAACAAAATCAAAGACGCTCCGAGTATTGACCCCTGAGGGAACCCAGCATTAATATCCCGCTGATCGAATAAACAGCCATCGCTTAGTCCTTATAAGAACCAATCTTTCTGGAAATTTGCAATATAATCACACAGTCTAATCGGTAAATCGAAGGAAGGGACCTTACCAATTAGATTTTTATGTCAGATCCTGTCGAAAGCCTTTGAGAAAACGAAAGAGATGGCAAGCGCTTCTCCATGTTTCTCGAAGTCCTTTACACATTCTAGCTACCTAAAGGAGTCTTTAAATCAAGCGTGAATTATTTACTTCCAGGCAAACGTGTTCTTCGTCGACCACACCATCGTTCATTATTAAGATAGCAGACAAGTGGAAGCCTATCAATAATAAAAAAAGTCACCAGAATTTTGTCTGAGAAGTCCAGTCCTGAACTGTACGCACCATAACTCCATGAAAAAATAATCATCATTGGAATAATAGGTACGACCAGATATTAATTTCTACAAACAAACATCAAGGCAACTTAACTTGTTCACAATATTATGGATTATGTAAATTAGTTATATATATACCCAATGGTTATTTACTGAAATGTTTAAAAAATTAGAAATTTGTTCAATGCCAAATCAATTATTAGGTAGGTATGTATGATATACCGTGTATCTTAATGTCATCACAAATGTTGAGAAACACAGCCATTACATCAAACCGCCTTTAGACAAAAATGTTATATCTGGATTTCAACACAATGAAAAATTTGACGGCGATAATAATAATACAAATCTCAATTATCAAGCAGAATGATAATGATTAAATAAACAGCCACCCTAGCCAATTTGATAATCTTCAATCGTTAATGCTAGTAGAAAACATCAAATCTACGGGAATGACGTCATCTCAACGCTCAATCGGAGGCGTGGCCATCTCGAGGCGTTCGACGCAAGAGAAACAGTGGTAACTTGGCTAGGGAAACCAGGTGCTTATAAGCTTACGATATTGTAACATAACAGGTATATAAGATACTTCAGTCACTTGACGTTAATCGATGTTGGATACCGAGAATATTCTCATTATGCCGTCCTACTTTATTATTCGATTATTAATTCGTTACTCATCCATCGATGTTACACAAAGGTGATTACTATTAAATCAAGATCGAAACTCGTTGCTGAAAATTTTGTGAAAAAACACTGGCCCGCTGAAATTGTCTTTTGCGAAATTAAGTCGTTTGTTTATTTTGTCGAACGCTATAATGAAGTATGAAAAATTAATCCCTTGTCAACAGTCTACCGTTATTATAGCAAAAAATATTCATGAAATTATATGGATTGAGCTGTTTGGTAAAGTTTTTTGGTAAGGGTTTTTCCCGAGACTATATTATTATACGCATGACTGGTACAGGAGAAAAAATTATAATGGTAAAAAAATGTGTAGGTATTTTTTGTGAATTCAAGGCTCAAGAGCGGAGCGTGAGAGCATGTCAGACTTTACTGACTAAAAACACACCAGACGTCCTTTCCCTCACATGCGGCCGCCTTCTTCATTAGCATTACTGCTTCGCAGAAGGAGTCAGCCCCCGCCCATACTCCCTCTCTAAGGACTATAGCTTGTACCAAGGCTCGCACGTTATCGTATAAATTGAGTGAGGACGAAATAGATCAAAAGTTGGCATTTGAAATTTTGGATAATTAAATAATGTTTAATAAATTCAGTCGATTATACTTCACAACGACTTCAGACTCAAAAATTCTGAAAAATCGAAAAGAAGCCATATAAAGCAACTTTATGATAAACTGGCTTTTGCACGCGACTTCGTCCGCGTGGAATAATGTCTTCTGGCAGAATTTGGGTTTTTCGCTTAGTTATCGCCTTTTTCATGGTCAAACAAAAAAAAAATAGTTTTAAGTGAATCCGTTAAGAAAAAAAAAAACAATTTATCCCCGTTTTCTCCCCCTTGGGGGGGAATTTCCAAAAATCCTCTCTTGGTGCCTACTCCTCCCAACAAACACACATGCCAAATTTCAGCTCTCTACTGCCAGTAGTTTCAGCTGTGCGTTGTCTGTCAGTCACTCAGTAACGGAAGAGTTTTATATATATAGAAGATTCACTAGCAATTTATTTCTTGAAAGCGGCAGAATATTGGCTCGAGAAGCCAGCACAAAATACTATTACGATAAATATAAACCTACAACAAATATTGACTTCAAATATTTTTAGAATATACAGGTATAAAGGTTTATTTGTGAAACACTAACAACCTTGCAGGATCGTCTTACTAACATCATAATCATCATCATTTCAGCCGATACACGTCCACTGTTGGACATAGGCCTCCCCCAAGTGTCGCCACATCGAACGTTTCTATGCATCCCGCATCCATCGGTTTCCCGCTACCTTCACCAGGTCATCGGTCCACCTTGTAGAAGGCCTTTCAACGCTGCGACTTCCGGTACGCGGTCGCCACTCCAGAACCTTTCAAAACATAATAATTATACCAAAAACAAACCTACAAGATTTCGTTGTTCTATCTAAGACATTTCAACTCACATTCTCCTACCTACCTACAACTGTATGACGCGACGCAAGCGCAACAAGTACCCCTCTACCCGATCTCCACTATCTTCCGTTATTGTACCTACTATCGTTTTTTTCGCATAGGCTTCGTAATATTTAGAACATTCGATTTAAATATTTTTATTTTTGTGTGAAAATCTGATGACCTAAAATGTGATAACTTTTTAAAAGTCATAGAACAAATGTAATTGTTTATGATGTTAGTACCATAGTCCTGGGGCCTAAGTCTGCTATTTTTATAACTTCGTCATTCCAACACGATCCCATTGTCATTTTGCTCAAAGTCTGTAATCTGGTAATTCATAATGATCGATCATTGATCGGTCAATGGTCTTGATATGGTAATAGAATTGTGGTAGAATGACAATATCGAGCTTATTAAAAGCACTAATTGCGCAACGACGTCGTAATGGTAGGTCACTGGTCAAAGGAACTGTCAAAATTTTTGCAGATTACCGCGTACGTCAGATATTCATTTGTCAATATGTACGAGATTACCATTCTATGCCATTTCTTGTGATGAAGTGTCAGTGGTTGATCATCGGAAAGTCATAAAGACGCCATTACATTAATAGATTACCAAAACTTGTCAAAATCAACAATTATGAAATTAATGATAGACCATTCTGACACTATTGTAATAGCAGACTTGAGGCCAGAGCTTGCCAGCGTTGTACAAATATCCCTCTATAGGCAGGTGCAACGTTTCGCAGTATTTTTATTTCATCTTAACTGTTTCATTATTATTAACGCGGAATGAGAACAAAACATAGATTGTATTGATTATAATATTCTCTTGAAAAAGGTTTCTGTTGTTGCCTCCGGGCTAAAGGTAGAAACTGTGAATGATTTGAACTCTGAACTTTCGGACCGAACAAAGAATAAATGCCTTTATTTTATTTAAACATGGACTTATTGAAATAAAATATCTAAGTACGTTCTCGAATACGCACGTGTAACTGTGAATACAGAACTTGAGAGGCGTTTTGGAGTCCTTGACTTTCATTTGATTCGGTTTACTTCAATCAAATCGATAATAATATTATAACTTGTTATTTTATGACATTAACTTGGCTTTTCTCTGTTGTCACGGGAATTTGAAGGGAAGTTGAAGGGAGTGGATGAATTTTTTTCCAAAGTGATTTTGATTACTTAAATTATATAAAGGTGCTTCAGCTTCAGAATATAGTTTGTTCAGAATCAGTAACTGAATGGATTCCAATAGTTTTTACACCATATTACATTTTTCCCCAAAAATATTTAAAAAGTTTACAAGTTGGACACTACCAAAACTAAGTACAACACAGGTCACGGCAGATCATAGCGGGTATTAGGGGCCAGTAAAAAAGCTAGGTGCAAACGCAAAACAACCCCTCAGTCGCCTGGATGGTCCGATGACTATGTGTTTTTGCTGACATAACAAGCTTATAACTTTGCGATTTTTCATGATACAGTTCTGAAATTTTGTACATCAATTTTTTACATAAAAATACTAGACTTGTTTCGGGTTTTGCATAAACTTAAACTAATGTTATAAAATACTATAGTAGATGCTGTTCGTCTAACACCAAAAAATCACGAAGAAAGATCAGCTAATATTATTAGTAGATATTCCACCGATATCCCAAATGCTGGAAGGCTTAAACTTAGGAACACAAAAAAATACATTTCAAATAGATAACCTAAATTATACGTTCTGTAGCCTAATTAATAATGTTAAAGTGTTCTCTGAAGTCTTGTAGCCTGGGGCTATCCCTAGGCTACAAGACTTCAGAGAACACATTCATGTTTATAAGAAATTAACCTTAACATGCTGAATTTCTCACGAAGCTTTCTAAACGTTTGGTATTTAGTAGTTCACCAGTATTGGTAATTTTAGATTCTTCATTTATCAAACTAATTTTTGTATAGCTTCATCTGCTTATGATTGCAGTAACCGAAGCCTCTGCAGAGTTGTAAGTCGAAACCTGTCTAACTAAAGTTTGGCAGAGTTAAGTTCCGAAGGAGCTTAACCGGGACACCGATCTTCAGCTGTATTACTTGCACTGGTAATTTATTTGCTGTAAGTAAGCAAATTAAAATGCTTTTCATTTTACTCTTTAATAATATTTATGGAGCTGTCACAATATATCGTTATCTTCAATTTGCGGAAAAACGCTTGCGTTGATTTTATTTTATGAAAGTCAAACCTCATATTAAATATATATAAAAACCAACTTTATTATTATTTTTAAAACGTCATCGTAAATAATATGGTAGTAAAAATAATAAATATGTATATAGTAGTATAGAGTCGGCGAATATAAGCATATTGCAATATTGTTCACCCCAATTGCACATAGCGTAATCATTTCTAGTTAACATTTTGACGAGACCTAAAAACTACGGATATTCGAACAAAATCGGCAATTGCTACTGTACTGGATATAGATGACTGTCGACAGAATTCAAATCTTTAAATAATTAAAATGATTACGAAAGTCCATTAACTTCAGAGGTAAGTAACTAATAATTAAGAGGATTAAAAGAAGTTAAGGAAAACCAAAGCAAGAGGGCTTAGAGTTCAGCAGTAGATATCAACTAAGATAAATATTGTACGACATTGAGTATTTTTCCATTTTAAAAATTCAACCTAAGTGTACGAATTCTGTCGTTACTATCTCCCTGTTTATGGTTATTCGTCTTTGAATTTTCTAGTAGACCTTAGGCGCGAAACATTTTGAATCACTCGAGTCAAATTTCTGGGTTAATAACAAAAAATAAAGTTTATTTTGGTACTGAAACTGGAACAGGAAAAAACGAAAATATAATAAATATTCTTAAAAAAGGTAAATATGATAAGGTGAGCAATAGATATGTATTGCCATAATAGTATTAGCCAAAGGTAATTGTGGTGGGACGTAAATCCTATTCTTTTTCTTTGACGTTGGTAAATCATCAATTTCAACATTTTTCCCTTTCAAGGAACACGTCAACTACTAAATCCCGTATTCCTTTAGTTGTCTTTTGCGATTCAGGGCAATAGTGAGTTTCTACGGTGATGTAAATAACCTTCCATCTATTATGGTCCGGTTTTAGCATTAGCCCTTGGTGGATCACTTCAACCAGCCCACCTCTCTCCAGAAGCAGATGAGTCTTTTCAGGTTGCTTAGGGCGTCTATAGGTGAGTTTGGTGTCCTCAAGTTTCGTGTTCTTATTTCGATGACATCTGTGTAATCGAAGAGCACGTGCTAGGCTATTTACGTACTATTAACGTAAATAGCCTTGTATTTCCTTTTCACTTTACAAAACCAGCCCCCCTACCCATGTTACAAACTTTTCGCTTGCGCCGAACGCTTCAAGTTGACCTTGCCGCCAATCCTTTTGTTCTGACCACGTGACTGAGCGTTAAGACAACGTCATTCCCGTACATTTGAAGCTTTCTACAAGCTTTAACTATTGCAGATTAGCAACTTGGCTAGGAGTACAGATTCTGCGGATTGTCAAAATATCACAGTGAAAACTAAAATAAAGAGAGCTGTCAATTCGCGTAATACTGAGAATTTGGTCACGATCACTTCACCTGAACTCTCAAAACAAAAGGTCGACGGAGACGAAAGATTCTGGAGTGGCGACCACGTATCCGAAGACGCGGCATTAGAAAGCCTCCCATACAGGACCAGTCATTATGGTGACACTGCGAATTCCATGTCCAGTGGATGTGAATTTGGGCAGAAATGATGATAATGATGCATTCATCTGAATACACGATATGATTTAACAGAACATCACCACTTGTGTTATCACAGAGATTATCAGGATACTAAAGCTCCCAGTAAAACTTGTGAAGTGAATAAATAATAACTATCCAAAGTTTGCCCAATCAATACTTACTATCTTCGTTTTGATTGGTATTCTCTGTGAGTAGTGTCGAGACTAGAGTCAGCGTAAAAGCAATTAGTAGAGAAAATAGTTTTTCCCGTATCGCGTATATGTGGCAAGAACGTTGTCTGAATACGAATAGCATAATGTTTCTAATTAATGCTGCACATGTTGAAAATGCAGCTGAATTGAAGATTGGAAGGGGATTTAATTACATGGATAAAGCTTTCTATAATGTAGAAAATGTAGTTTCTATTATCTATAACAGTATGGAAATCCTTCAAACAAAAACCAGGCCAGTGCGAGTCGGACTTGCACCCTGAGGTTTCAGTGCAAACTTATGTAAATAGTTCAATTCTGAATTGATTGCATTTTTTTTGTGACATACCCACAAATTTACAGTTTTCATATTTTTTCCTACACTGATGCTATGAGACTTTGCTTCATTCTAAATTTGAGGGTTCTAAGACAGCGGGAAGTACCCTATGAATTTTTATTCTCTTGAGAGTGTCGAAATATAATTTTTTTGCAACATTAACGGCCGTATCTTTTTTTTTTCGTTAATTTACAAGTTTGTATTTTTCTGAACTACGAGGAACCGCAGACTTGGAACCCTAAAAATAAACTGAAGCATGGCTTCAAAACCCTCCTTACCGTTGAAGACTAGTCAATTTTCCAAAAGATTGGCATCATATTATGCACATCAAATGGCAATAATTATCTAG
The DNA here is from genome assembly GCA_929112965.1 of Mythimna albipuncta. Taxonomy (NCBI): domain Eukaryota; kingdom Metazoa; phylum Arthropoda; class Insecta; order Lepidoptera; family Noctuidae; genus Mythimna; species Mythimna albipuncta. The sequence continues at coordinate 14,467,984 of OV815979.1, read as the reverse complement.
TGACTACTATAAAAGCCTCACTTTGGGACTCGCAACGTGTAGAAAAATTCATTATAGTAGAAAAAATTAATTATGTGACGTGATCGTCAGGTATGCTGAAAATGTTTAGTAAAGATTTCCTAAATTCTATGATAAAATATTAGAAAGCAGCAGCATTTGAGCAGTTTTTGAAATGCTTAGAATTTGGTGTAGGTATAGGTTAAATACTATATGTCTCTTTGATAATTATGTATTTACTTGAAAATAAAACCTGTTTTGTACAAACTACCTTTCAATTACGTTGAGGTAAAATTAAGTGTAAAAATATATTTTCTCTTTAAAAAAAATTCTTTCGAAATATCCCTTATTTCCAGCGTAGCCACGGTATAGGCTATTCGCGTCACGATTTCACCTTGAGTGAGTTCGTCTTTCGTCTTATTTATGAAAAGTTCGTGAACTGTTCGGTTTTAGGCGTGGACCTCCTAACTTCTTGAGACTGATTTACTGTGCTTAGAATAATTTCAGACAGCTTCTTTGAGATTCTAGTATAATCAAGTTTCTAATATTTATGATTATTATGTTTTCAATTTTAGTCTAGTATGTTTCTTGCATAACGTTTCAGAATTAACTGTAATAAGCAAACATCTTTGCCAAAAAGTAGCTGTAGCTATTAATTTACTTAAATTATCTTTTACAAGCTCCTCACTTACGAATAGCACTATCCTACTTAATATTCTACTTCCATTTAAGTTATCTTCCAACTCCTTGTCATGCATTTCAACTTATTAAATTATGTAGTCAGAGAACAACAACTTAACAACATCCAACAGCAATTTACAAAACTAAGACTATATCAGTACAGAAAATGACATGACTAAGAACGCGAGCGCAGTCCGATTAATTTGCATCTCATTTGCAGAGCCTCCGTTGCTTGCGTCAAGCTGGGGCAAAATAGCAGCAAAATTAATGTACCCCACATTACGCGGTTTGTTTCCGACCGGTTTATTGCTGCTTGCTTGCCAAGGACCGCTGCCAAGTCCCCAAAGTATAAGGGCTTGTATTAAATGTATTCGTATTTTAAAACTCTGGTAAAGAACGAAGAAAAAATGTCCTATATAATTATGTCATGTTCCGTTTATTTCCCTGGTGGTGTGTAAGCCGAAAAACAATTTCAGACACTTACAAAAGTATCACCTTTGATGTGTTCTTGGCTAGAAAAATATTAACCAGTTGCTTCCCGTGGGTGTCGTGAAAGTTTACTTAAAAATATATTAGGTGTTGAGTCACAAGCTCTTTTTACACTTTAACATGAGTATCATCTTTCAATAGCGATGATAGTTTTTTGGTGTGGCTTGCTTTGAACATTAAGGATACTTGAAGTACTTTTATTATTAAAATTTACTTGTGATTATTAAAGTAATTCTAAGTTTTATTATTCATAACAACTACCGTAAAATGGGGTGAATAGAAACCAAGTTTAATAAAATTATCTCTAGTGGGTCTATGGGCTATTGGCGAATATTTATTTCTACTATTTATTACACGACAACATTTTGCCCTTTATGCTGGCTACCCACAAATTTACGTCAAATGTAATGACATAAAGAAAAAAGCGGTTAAAGTGAACGTGTGTATACGAGTGATTTTCGGCTGCGTAAAACTTTTTATTAAACTTAAGTTTTTCAGTGTTATCTCCTAGCTTTGTGTATTTCAATAGTTAAGTTGATCATCTTTTACGGATAAAAAGGTGAGTGTCAATATTCAAAGGTATCTTCCTTATTTCAAGTAAAATCAGGATGCTTTTACTTTTCCCTGAATTCGAGGTCAATGGATACGAGTGAAAGGTGAATAGAAACGCCTTTACGGAGGAATAGATACGAAGAAAGGGGTGAAAGGATACGAGTGAGGAGTTAATAGCAACGAAACAGGGGTTAAAAGAAACATGATTTTTAGTGTTGTCAATCGGTGGTCACTAAAAATTATCATAGTAATTAGTATCAATCGATAAATATATTTAAATATTTATCTTTTTGGCTGTCAATCTGTTACGTTTCACAAAACTGCTAAACCAATTTGGATGAAATTTGATATGAAGCTTGAAATCGAATTAAGGATATCTGCTACTTTTTTACGATAGCCGATAGGTGATAAAATAGTTAAAACTGTTCAATTATGTAATTTTTGTTTTTGCCTGTGACTTGTCTGCAAGAATGTCGGTTGCCAAGTATACATACGAAGTCGAAGTCAAATAGAATGTAGCCTATATCTTTCCTCTGGGTTCAAGGTTACTCTGTACTACTAAGTTTCATCTAAATCGGTTCAGTTGTTTAGCCGTAAAAGCGTAATAGACAGACAAACAGTCAAATAGAGTTACTTTCACATCTATTATAATTAGCATGGATTTGTGTCTTTTGTTCAGCAAATACTTGATATTTATTTTAAACAGGTACACCATATTGCGCTGCGCTCACCATGCTAAGGGTTTACAAACCGGATCCTCGTGGTAAGAGATATAAAAAATACCCTAAGGAACTGCTTGAGCAAGCTGTTCAGGAATACAACCAAAATAGCGATTCCATGACTTGCATTGCCAAACAATTCGAGATAGATAAGTCTGTTCTTTATAGGCATAGGTACTATTTAAAACAAATTTAAAATCACAAAGAGGGCAGACAGTGCTGTCAAAAGAGGTGGAGTTGTCATTCATTAAATATATTAATGTCTGTGCTGAATGAGGTTGTCCCCTTGAACAGTACCTACACCACAGTACTTAGAATGCTAGTAAATAATTACTTCGATAAATTGGGTACTAGTGAAAAGCGATTTAAAGATAATATGCCCGGGCCGAACTTTTTAAGAAGTTTTTTAAAGAGGCGCACAGTCATAAAATATCACAACTGATTTCGCAAAAGAAACTGAAATTATGGAGGCGTTTTTTGAATAATAGAAAATGCTGGTGTTCCAATTGGTAATATAATAAATTACGATGAAACAAATTTGACGGACGATCCCGGCCGAAAAAAGATAATCACCTAAAGAGGTAAAAAATATCCAGAAAGGGTGATGAATAACTCCAAAGCTTCAGTACCAATTATGATGGTCGGTACGGCTGCAGGAGAAATGGGTAACATTTCTCCTGCAGTCGTACCGGCCATCATACCATATGTAGTTTACAAGGCCCAAAATTTGTTCGACACTTGGACAAAAGCTGGTCCAAAAGGATGTCAGTTTAATAGAAGCTAATCTGGCTGGTTTGATTTAAACATTTTCGAAGATTGGGTAACCTCTACGATACTACTGTTTTTTGAAAATAGGCCTGGTAAAAAATGTTTATAGGTGATAATTTATCGTCCCACCTTTCGATTGATTTAATAAGAAAATGTCAGGAAAATGTCAAGCATACATTTTAATTTTTTACCAGTCAACTCTACGCATTTGACGCAACCATTGGATGTTGTATTCTTCAGGCCTGTTATCCTATATAGAAAATTGTTTTATTTTTGTTATTTTTCAATCATTCTAAACTTGTTTACTGTGTTCTATCTGGTTTCCTAAGATAAAAATACCTACAGGTAGGTATAACATATATTCGAACACAACCGCTCGCACACCATCACACACCTAGACCTCACCACAATACACTAACACACACACACCATCACAATATATTTAACACTCTTTTTCACCCATATCGATACATTCTTTCATACCACTGTTGTACTTACTACAACAAGGTACTTACTTATAATAAAAATAAGTTTTGACAGCCCTAGCTTTTTATTTCTATTCACCCCTCTCTCGTATCATTTGACCCCAGTTTTTAGGTAAATAGAAATGGCCTACATTTTCCTAAATAACAAGTAATTAACGTATTTTTAAATATTTTAAGCATTAGTATTTTGTAAAATACAACGCAACTTGCAATTAAACAATGTTTTAATAACAGCATGGATAGAAAAAAAAAAGAAAATCGGCTTAGAACTTAAAAGTTGTCTATTCATCCCATTTTACTATTATTATTATTAAAAAAATTAAGGATTACAATTTTCGCTGGAAATGTAGTAACGAGTTTGTAGGACTTTGACAGAAAATTTTGAGCGAATATTAGTGTTGAGTGGCAATCACACAAATTCCATCTTCATCCAAAAACATTTTGTCTTTAAAGAAGTATTTTAAATGATAATAAACAGCTCATTTTATACCAGAAACTATTTTGCAAGTGTATTTTAATACTCATTTCATTCTAGCAAGCAACCTGTATATATTTCACCGTCAGACGGGCATCCAAAATAAGTTTCTCAATTTCAAACCGTAAAAAACTTTTGAGACAAAGAGAAACTTTTTGAATATTCTTTAAGACTTGCAAAACACGAATCAAGATTGTCGTAAACTTGTAATAGAAACAAGCTGATATATTGTCAAAGTTATCAAAAAAAATGACTTTAAAATATATTTTTACCTCCGAAAATCCTTGAGCCATTAGATTGGCGAGAAAATGGCGTTTGAAATGTGAAAGATTTTTTGCAAATCAATTTAATTCACTGTCATTCACGTGCGTCTTGTTCTGATGTTTCCCTGAAAGGTGTTTTAACGTTTTTAGGGTTTCGTACTTAAGTCAGAAAAACGGAATCCTTATAGGATCACTTTTTTGTCCGTCTGTCAAAACCCTTTTTTTTCAGGAACGCGTAGAGGTATCAAGCTGAATGAATGTCAAAAATTCAGGGCTGCTACCCTACGATGCAGTGAAAACAAAAACAAACTTGCAAGTCAACGCAATCTAAAGATAAGGTCGTTTATGGTCCGTTTATGCACATATTTTGACACTTGCTAGGATATCAAAATATTTAGAGTACCTTGTTTTCGTCCTAGAATCCTGAAAGAATAACGGCGAGGAAATTGTTGATGAAATTATTAAGTGTCTGCTTATATAAGTACTTCCTTGTATAAGTTACCATGATATATACTAACGAAATAATTTACTTTGTTTTATCTGATCAAGATTATGGCTGATTAAGGACTACATAAAAAGTCGTCATAATTGGAAACTCAATTGACTAGATTTTTTACGAAAATAAATAATCATGGCTTAATTTTTTTTTTATGCTCATGGCTGTCATGACTTTTGGAAAAATTGAACATTTATTGTTGCTACTACAGTCTAAAGGCATAGAAATAAAGAAAACATAACATTTGACATGACATCTTGTCGTTCGTTCAAAAATGCGTTTTTGGAATTCATAAGGAGGTACGTAGGTATTATTGTCATAATATACGTAATCTCACCAACTTTATACTGGAATATCTTCTATTAATAGTAATGTCTAAGACAAAATTGTTTAGAAATTTAATCTGTATATTATTTTTCATCACAAGACGCTAAAAAACTATGCCAGCAAAATTTTGTTCGGGACTTCGCCATGATTCTTTAGATTTCATAGCACTTCTATAGAAAAATCTGAAAACTGTTAGTAACGACACAAAAAAAGAATCCTTTTTTTTTGCAATTCGAAAAATCATCGTGACTCGATTTGGGAATTTAACTATTTACATCATAGGTAAGTTTGCACAGAGCCCTTGGTGCAAGAGCCCGACTCGCACTTGGCTTCCTTGGTGTTTTCTTCTTAAACGCATGCATTTTGCATGAGAAATATCCAATGTTAATACCATTAGAATTTACTCCTCATAGGTGCGATTACAATAATGTAAAATCACACCCACAACACACTCAGACCCAGAACAACTAACTGACGATCATAATATATAAATATTTGCCCCAGTTGGTAATCGAGCCCACGACGTAAATGTATATTTTCTATAACAGGATTATCAGGAACATCGCTTCTTGTAGATACCGTAAAAAGGTTTTATGATGCACTTATTGGTTATGATACTAACACTTTAACATCATAATATTCCCGTAACCTAATTTTTCTTCGTTCTAAAAGGCAGATGTGGCGATGTTTCAAAAAACGATTAGCTATAGGGGCAATGTTAAAATATTGGCGTGGAACATGCAATAAGGTGAAATGTGAAAAAATTGACAATTTTGTCTTTTTGTGCGTTTATGTAACCAAATAACGCTTCTTCTATTTTTGCTAAGACTATATATCTACTGTCTGATCATAAGGTTAATAACTAAACTTATAGAACTGGTAGATTTATTAATTTATTCATAAATTCGTTAGTATTCTGGTTATTATCATCGATAATAAACTTATCAATATAATAATTAATTACGCCACCTTTTAAGGACTCCTGGGAACAGTAGGTACATGCACTGCACGCAGGTCTTGCTGGTAATAATGTTCGGAAGGAAAAAAATATATAAAATCAATTTTAGCATATAATAAACTAGCTTTTGCCAGCTGTTTTGCTGTATAAAATATAAGCTGTTACTCAGGAACAAATCATTTTTTAACCGATACAAATATCGGTGGAGAAAATTAGTTTTAGCAATCCGACCAGTACTTCAGATATTACCTCCTGCAAATTAGAAAAAAAAAAACAAGTTTACCTCTTTATAATATTAGTGTATATATTTATATATTTATTTTTTAGTCCCTCCAGTAATGTGTGACATTAGTGGCATTCGACACATCACGTATTCCGTGATGATATACTTTTAATGGGCATAATTCCTTTGGCCACATTTAGACCGTGTCTCTCAATTCTTGCTTCACATTTAATAAAAATATCTTCTATGAACCGATATCTACGTTACCCGTTCCTTTTTACAACAGTGTAGAGATAAATTGAAAGTGCGTTCAATAAAAACCGGTACTTTGTGACCAAAAGAACATCGTTCCGTAAAACCGTGTCGTTTGACTTTATGGCAGTACGATGGGACCATTCCTTTGTTTTAGGACACCCCTTTTTATATCATTCGTCTTGTCAGAATATCCGTGTTACATTCTCTTTGATCGTCCTAAGAGATAGTTAGGTTAGTACCTAATTGAAGAACGGTATCAGACTATATCTATGCGTGTCGAGCAAGCAAACTGAGCAAGTTAGTGAGCGCAAACTCTAAGAAGCCGAGTTGCGTCTTGATAGTGCAGGGAAGTCTGTCTATGAACTGAAATCTCGCAACTACAATTATTGGTCGGTTCCTGCAGTTTTCTGCTGAAATTGTAGTTCGATAACAGATTTCGTTACGTCATTATTAATGCAATCATCGACTCTTTTCTTTATTATACAATTAGATTTTCTTCTTTATTATCAACAATATTTTTTATAATCCCTTAAAAAAATATGTAGATTAAAAATTTACGTTCCACATTCTAAGATTTGCACATCCTTTAATACTTATGGGCCCTTCCTTTTATATTAAAGGTCACTAGGTCCTTTTATATCAATAATATGCACTATTATTCAATAGCTATAAATTGGGTAATATATTCTCATTTTTTTTTTAACCGCAACATCCCAAATAATACCATACTTCAAAATCTCGAGTCAAAAAATTGAAAATAGCGGTACAAACTCCCTAAAATAAATTTTCAATTTAGGCTAAACTGGTTCATCACTAACAAAAACAAAATTAAATTCAACGCAATTGCTAGATAAACAAATCCAGCAGTGCAAACAGAAAAACGTGCATTTTTATACGGAAATCGCAGTATTCGACGCTAGTGTTCCGGCGTTGACGCCGATAAAGTATTTATGGCGAAAAGCCGTTGCGATGCACAGCAACGATATATGTATTTTTAACCGACTTGAAAAAAAGGTTCTCAATTCAGTTGTATTTTTCGTGTTTGTCACCTCCAAACTCTTTCTTTTATGAACCAATTTGTAAAATTCTTTTTTTATGTTTTAAGATAATTTGGTCCCTTCTTTGAGGATTAGTTCAAGGAGCACCATTAGATAGGTTTTCAGATGCATGTAATTTAGGTAAATATTTCAAGTTACTTTCGTAAAAATGACACGAATACAATCTTTTTTTGAAGGTCATAAACGAATGACATCTCCGACTGAAGTGGGCTTGTTAGAGTTTTGGAGACTAAAACCACACCTGTGTCTTTCAGTCGCTCTTTGCGTTCTAGTTCCTCTAGAAAATCTTCTTGAGGAATAGAACTATGAGGTTTCTGTCCATAACTACTTTACACGTTTGATGTTATGATTAACATACCAATGAGATAGCTGCCATTATTATTCCAATGACGTAAGTTTGAAGACCATTTAAATTCTTCTAAGAAAGTTTAAATCTATGTAAATGTTTTATCCTTGAAGGAAATATAAAGTTCCAGTCTATTTTGATTTTTTTCAAAGTTCTTTTTTACGGACACTGCAATCATTCCTCAATCTTATTAATAGAGCGACTTTACTACTCAAATATTAAAACGATCCACTATTACTATTACGCGGTGGAGCATATAGTTGAGATATGCCCTGTTTGGGTAGTACCCTCTCCGTGTCCTCGTGGGGCGAACGGTGGCAACGACTTCTTGACCATGGCCTTGGTACAGGCCATGGTCCATGATGGTGAAATTTAAATTTAGATTCTCTCGAGAGTGTCGAAATATACATTTTTTGGGACATAAACGGCCGTATGTTATTTTTCATTAATTTCACAGCTTCAAGGGACTGCAGAATTGAGTATATAGTTTTAAATTCAACTTGATACTTTCACGCGTTCCCGATATAACGGATCTTTACAGACATACAGAAGAACAACAAAGTGATTCTATAAGACTACCGTTTTGTCTTTTTGAGGTACGGAACCTTAGAAATTATACAACTGATAATATGAACAAAAGTAACTCATGATTTGACATACTTGGAGTTGTTATGTCATAAGTAACTCCCGTTTACAATGAATAATGTATGAAAGTAGAAAACTTATCCTAACTAATATTATAAATGTGAAGTGTGGGTGTTTGGATGTTTGTTACTTAATCACGCAAAAACGGCTGAGCGGATTTGGATGAAATTTGGCATGCATATAGCCTTTAACATGGAAAAGAACATAGGCTACTTTTTATCCCGGAAAAACATCTTATTCCTACGGGAAAACATGTTTAGAGTGCGATAACCGAAGTACACGCGGACGGACAGCTAGTATCCAAATAAAATGGTCTGAAAATTTTGAATCATACGCTAATACTACACAAACTTCAGCGCCTGTTACAGTATTATTGAACGATGTGTTAGCGTTCAATTTGTCTATGTAGTCATCAATCATGCCCCAATTTGTGCTGAATCATCGCCATTGTTTTGACAAGCCTCTACTATTGTTGATATTTTAATAAAAATATTTCAATAAAACCAAACTCGTCAAAACATTCAAATTCAGCCGAAGAACGTCCAATGCTGAACATAGGCCTGTTTTTTTTTTTTATGGTGGGAAAAATCATCGTTTGACTACCCCTGCTCTTGGGCGGAGCGGGAGATAGTGTCAGACTCTTACTGACTAAAAGCCAACCCCATTCCTTCTAGCCTTCATACCGGGGCTCGAGTTCCCTTTCGGATAACCCTGGCCCCAGTAGGTTTCGACCCAGCTGGACCCCTGCTGTTGCTAACAACTCCTTGAGGCGCGCGGGAACAGTGCGCGCCGTCGACGACTTGGGCTTGGTCCGGACAGTTACCGGACGGCCCGACAGCGAGCTACCCATCGCTCACTGTCTGCAAGCCCGCGCCTACGGTGGCCGGAAATCGTTATCGGAATCCCGGCGGCAGCGGCAAGAGCGCCGTTGCCTGATGCGGTCGGCCTCCGCCTTTGCGAGCATTACTGCTTCGCAGAAGTCGGCGACCGCCTGCCACTCCTCCTCGCTCCAGACTATGGCCTCAACCAAGTTCTGGCGCATGTTGTACATAAGCCTGCCCCAAATGTCGTCACTACGAACGATCTTGTGCATCTTGCATCCACTGCATTTCCCAAGGTCATCGGTCCAACTTATGGGAGACTTTCCTACGCGCTGTTCCAGTAAGAAGAAGAAAGGAAATACTTTTATTTGGCAATAGGTACACACAATGAGATAACAATTTATTATAGTATAGAAACTTATTTCATACACACAATACTTATAAAACGAAAAACATTACATGCATATCTCCAAAGAGGTGAATGGTCATAAGTCATAATCATGAAAAAAAAAGTTTCCACACAAAATAAAATTTACATTATGAAATACAGTATCAGAATTATCTCAATAAATCAAAATAACCGTAGTTTATACCTAAATCTTTTTTCCAAGGCTAACAAACTGATTAAGACAGACAAGAAATGGATTTTTACTGACTGTACTTTGGACAAATCTCGTGGACCCGTTGGGAATTGATGTAGGAACATTTAAAACGGGATATTTTTTTTCTCATGAACTCGGTGGAAAATAAGGAACAGTAGACTCATAGAGAGAATCATAGACTTCTGTTCTTCTTCTTAGCGTATCGATGGCAAAATTAGTTAAATTTCTTGCCTGGCCCAGAATTCGGCCACGGCAATGCCGTCCGCTGATGCTGTCATTAGGTCCCTACGTGAGCAGGAAACAGGGCACGTGATGCAGGATGGAAGGTGGGACATAGTCTGCGGAGATAGACTTCTGTCAATAACCACCTACGACCCAGTGCTCAAACAAATGGTGGAAACGCTTTGTCTAGGGTGAGCACAAGTTTTTCTTAGAATAAGCTTTAAATAGTATGCAGTCAATTTATTTATTCATCTCCCTAAGATCCTGCACATTATTTTGATAGAACAACAAACAAAATGTTTTGAGAACAGGAAAGGTTTTTAAAAAGTATTTCTTACAAAAACAAACCGACGGTACTGATAAACATAATCGAGGCAAGTCGACACAACGGTCGTCGAAACGAGTTCTTCACTTTAAACATTGCTTTCACTAATTGTTTCTTCAGTGAAGTCTTAGTTACTGGCACCAACGGCTTTGACATTCTTAATGATGTAAACTGGAACGATTAAATTGAAATATTTATCTTTGAGTTTGGTCAATAACTTTGTAGCTTAATACCTTAACTGTTTCAATTGAGTACAGAAGTTTATCGTTGATCAAATGGGTATATTATAAAGGCAATTTGTATGTTAACATAAGTGTACGTGATACGTGATATTTATTACACCTGCCTACTATGAAAATGAGTCGGTGATCTGTGTGTATAATAAATAAAATATCGAAACTTATATACTTATAATAAATTATTTATGCTAAATCTAACTACACACAATACATACACTTAAGGTTACTTCTAACTAAAATATGGCATCATAAAACTCCGCCGCATTGCTGTCGACTGGAAGAATGCCCAAAATTCTGGCAGCATTGCCACTTTGTATGGCAGTACTTAATTTCGGACCGAGGTAAAAGCCAGCCCTTGGCTCATGCGTAGTGTCAAGTAAGCGTTTGGATAGTTCTTTAAGGCCCGTATTAATAAACGTTCCTCAGCCCAAGATCTCGTACCTGATACCAAGCTTGAGGTCTTAATCGTATTAATAAACGAGATTCACAAGCTCAAGCTCAAGCTTAAGTTCGAGCTCAAGCTCAGCTTAGGTTTACGACATCAGCCGAGTGTTGTCTGAATAATAAACGAAACTCGAAACTTAAGTTTACAAAGATCTCTGTACTTAAGCTGCCAGATCATGAGTGCAGACCGACCGGGACTTGAGGTCGTGATTAGTAGTTTGAAAATATTATAAGTGAAGTTAATTATTATGATGAAATAGAGGGTACTATGACGATATTAAAATTTATTGGCCTATGCGATATCGTTTATCAAAAATGTATATAAGGAATGCCTCGAATTCTGTGGTTAGTACTAACGCTACATTGCGTTATGTTATTTGTGTCCACTGAGTTGCAAAATATACATTTGTAAAGTGTTGGAATATACATCCATGACTTTTTACAATTTAAGCCTATCTTGGGTAGCAAACTTACCTACGACTCATCAGTATCGAAACGAGACGAATTTGATTATAAACTTCATGGCTTAAAGAACTTAGTACCCAGGCCAAAACTATGACAAAAAAATATTTATAAACTTCGGTCAATGTGACGTAATCGTTCACATTGAGTACAGAGCATTGAGGAGCTGATCTTGGTAACTGAGATTCTGTACTCATTTGTTTATTAATTAGCAATGATCTTGAGCTTCTGACATCGTATAATCAGGGGTCAAATGATATCGCACTTGAGGACGGAGTTGAGCATCGTTTTAACGGGCTTAAAAAGCGTATGAGCACTCGGACCCCACAGCCCAAGAGTCTCAACCCCAAACGGCTCAAAAATGATGTCACTCTTTGATTTGGATAGAAATTGATACATGAGTAGACCATGCCCTATAATAGCATATGGAATCTGTAACTTCCTGCCCTTATCCAGTATTATTTGGGGTCGCGCAACACGTTTTTTTTTCTCGTATTCTGTCCTGTCACCCGTCACACTATCATTAACCCATTATCACTATCATTAGTTCTTTAATATCAGTTCTCACACAATCCATCCATCTTTTCTTTGGATTTTTTCCCCCTCCATACATCCGCATATAATTATATACTCAAAACAGAATAGTATATTTTTTTTTTATGGTGGGAAAAATCATCCAACCCCCGCTATTGGGCGGAGCAGAAGATAGTGTCAGACTCTTACTGACTAAACGACCCATCCTGTTCCTTCTAGCCTTCATACCGGAGCTCGAGTTCCCTTTCGGATAGCCCTGGCCCCAGTAGGCTTCGACCCGGCTGGGTCCCTACTGTTGCTGACAACTCCTTGAGGCGCGCGGGAACAGTGCGTGCCGTCGACGACTTGGGCTTGGTCTGGACAGTTACCGGACGGCCGGACAGTGAGCTACCCATTGCTCACTCTCCGCAAGCCCGCGCCTACGGTGGCCGGAAATCGGGATCGGAATCCCGGTGGCGGCGGCGAGAACGGCGTTGCCTGATGCGGTCGGCCTACTCCTTTGCGAGCATTACTACTTCGCAAAAGTCAGCGACCGCCTGCCACTCCTCCTCGCTCCGGACCATGGCCTCAACCAAGAATAGCATATGGGATATACACGTTTTATCCTGGTGTTCTTTTAGGAAATTTATGCTACTTTTTTGCAGGCGAAACCGCAGGCAAGAGCTGGTATCTTAATAAAACCGAAGCTTTTAAGTGTAAGTAAAACTACAAAAACAGCAGTAACAAGCAAAATTTATAATAATTTCGTATTAAACTAGTTGACGTACACCCGGATAATAATTTCAAAGTTGTAAGCAAATTGGTTTTACTTGAACCCGCCCAAACTGTATCCCCTTTGTTATAAGGCAAAGTTATAAGAACCAGTAGCAAATATATTTCGTTAAATATATTTTATAGAACTCAAGTTATGACGAAATGTCAATAAATTATGGGGAGATAATCTGAGAAAATCGATTTAATTAATTGAATTGAAGCGAAGGAAATAAATAATTTACATTTTATTAACGTCCCCGCACACGTCAAGCTTCTTCTTGAGGCGGCCTTTTTTTGTGGTTCGTGTGCGGCGGTGCCGCCACAAAAAAACGGTTGAAGCAGGTTCAAGCTTCTCCGGACACAAGGTGTCGTGCGCTTCAGCTGTTTTTTGTGGTCGTTTCTAGCGTTTTTTTTTGGCGGCGTTTTTTTGAGGCCCGTGTGCGGGAATGCTTACAATGAGTTTTTTTATGATATAAGTACTTAAAATGACAGAAATCGTCAAAAACTTTCCCACAGTTTTTTTATACTTTTTAGTCTTTTGGCCACGTCGACGGCGATGCGGAGGAATTCTTTTTATTGTTTTTAGTTTCTTTAAATTAGTTACCACAGAGTGTTTTTTATAAATATTGAGCGGATTTAATCATACATGCGGATTTGCTCCACATGTAGAAAATTTCAAAATTTTCAAAAATACCTGTCTACGTTCTTAGTTATCTCATTACATTAAATACTGCATGCGTGGGTTTTTGTTTTTTAGTATAGGTAGGTATATATAATTATTGAAGTATTTAAAGTATATAGCAATTATTAAATACGTATATTTTCTTATATACATTTTACCTTTCAATCAAAATTTTGACCATTATACACAGTAACAAAGGGTTTCCGTCTTATACTCGTATTTTCAGACAAAACAATAATACTTGGAACGACATTATTCAAATACATAAAGCTGCTACGATTATTCTAAATTCCGGCTAGACCGGAGGAAAGGACGAAACGAGGCAAAGTGGCCACTTTACTCACTTCGGTATGAATAGTTATGAATAATAGGGACGTGCAAACGATGAAACCGAATTGATTCGTTTATGTGGCGCACGAAGCGTTGGTCGGACCGTGGCCACCACTAACACATCGTTGCTTTTAGATTTAACTACATTCGTCAATGGAATTCTCTGGATTTGTTTGCAAAACGTTGCTACGTTTTGGCTTGAATTTTACAGATTCGATCAATCAATCGGACTGCAAAGGAACTAAATTAAAATGTAAAAACCTGATAGTTCAGTGGCACCGGCCATTTTGTGCCTAGGTTATTGAAATGGCATATTCAAGCTATATAGCTATGTAGCTATGGTTTTGTTTGGATTGTTATTTTGTAGAATTTTGTTATTTAAGTTATAAAAGCGAGCGTATCTCGCCATCAAACTGTAAAGTTTGGCGAGGAAATTATTTATATAACAACGAAAACTGTTAATGAATTAAATAAAAAAAAAAAGCTGTGGAAATAGGTACTAATGCGATGAATATTTTTTGCACTGGGAGTCAAAGGGCGATCTCCGGCCACCGTAGACGGTGACTCATGAATGAAGGGCAATGTGTAACTCACTTCTCAGCTGGTCGATAAGAACCGAACGGATTGGGTTCGGTTCTTATCGATCAATGGCGCATAGTGTTCCACTTTGAATTTCTGAAAAGGAAACCTATGCTCCTAGAAAGCAAAGGGCAACTGAAGCCATATAGGTGGATTCTAGTTAGTCCAATAGCTCTAAATAGAGTGAAAGAAGTCAGTAAGAAATAAACATTAAAGGAAGGTACCCCAAATAGTTATTAAATTAATTATTATAATGTTTAAATCTCCTTAATCATTTGACCTGGAAATACTTGCACTGTATACCTTAAGACAAGATCTAGAACACCTCTCCTAATACTAGAGGCACCAAGATTCAGCCCTGATGAAAGCCTCATGTTTGTTTGTCTACAAAGCAAATTGGACCTAGTTGGACCTCAGATTGGCACAGAGCAATACAAATAGTAGCTGTGGGAGACAGTTTACTCGGTTACAGTCTACGTAGCTATTAGATTTATACAATGTTGGATAGTTCTTGTTTGCTTTTGCCACCTGGACAGTATAGGATAATCAGCCTTATAATGGGAACCTCTTTTAGTTTATCACTATATTTTATCCCACCTGATGGTAAGCAGTGATGCAATCTTTAATGGCGAGGCGCACTAGTTTATTAAGTGTCTATTCATTCTGGACTCCGAACAGCAGGAGGCGGTAGGCCCAGAAGGAGATGGCGTGACGATTTGGACTCCTACCTTAAGGAATGGCCAGAAATGGCTAAAGACAGAAAAGAGTGGAATAACGGAAGGGGGGCCTTTGCCTTGCAGTGGGACACAACAGGCTCATAATAATAATATTCATTCTAGCCTTGAAGACACTCAAATTTTAATCGGATGGGAAGACCGCAGCAGGCTAATTTTTTCAGTCTTTCGATGTACACGGTATAAACGATCAGACGAACAGACGGACAGACGGACAGACGGACAGACGGATAGACGGACAGACGGACAGACGGACAGACGCACAGACGGACAGACGGACAGACGGACAGACGGACAGACGGACAGACGGACAGACGGACAGACGGACAGACGGACAGATGGACAGACGAACAGATGAACAGACGGACAGATGGACAGACGGACAGACGGGCAGACTGACGGACAGACGGAGAGACTGACGGACAAACGGACTGACGGACAAACGGACAGACAGATAGACAGACGAGCGAGCGGACAATGGAGGCTTAGAGTGGGGTCGCGTTGGTACTCTTCGAGTACGAAACCATCTTTCAACAACATTTTTTTAAAACCAAACCGGTAAGTCGATAATGTCATTTCTTCCTATATTCACAACCGGAATGTTTCCATACCATTCCAAGCTAGCCGTTTTTTCGCCTTATTTCCCAATTATTTTCGAGATGTCCGGTCCGATTCGACAGGGGCTAAGCTCGGAGCTTGTGAGCCGGATTATCGCAACTGGGCGATGTCCGATTGTCCCCTTTTAGTTTGTCCTCGACATCTGACTTATGTTTCGGTTGAGGAAAGAAGCGTTGTTCCACAGATTTCTAAGGATCAAGGAATGTTATCAAATCATGAATGCTTGTCTATCATAGAATAATACCGTCTGTGTCAGTTTGAGATTTTATGATAGTTTATATGAACTAGCTTTTGCTCGCGTCTTCGCCCGCATACGTCTTAGTCAACGCTGGATCAATAATTAAGGTTGATGAAAAGATCTTGATCATGGTTTACTAACCTTATAAAAAGTATCGAATATAAGGATTTTTTTAAATGATTTAACATTACACAAAATTCCCAAATCTTTTGACTTTTTAGACAGACTATAACTCTGAAATGGTAGGCATTTTCTTAATAGAATTACTCTATTTCCTCTTTTCCCTACTACCAACCAAGTTACCAGACGACCAGACAGGTTTTCAAGATTCTGAATACCTGTAAAAACAAACATTTTTTTTTACGAATAGGCTCGGGTTTAGCTATCTCATCAGATGGTAAGCGATGTTGTGGTCAGCGATGTAACACGCTTGCCTAGAAGTAATCTATTCACTCTTGACTTAAAAAGGCCTAGGTTATAGGTATACATCTAAAAATACAAAACATTTACAAATAATAATGGAGATCAATGGCTTAACATGCTTTCCGAAGCCTAATCCTCGTTTTGATTGATGGTCACCTATCCACGCGCCGACTTCGGTAAACGTTGTGTTTTTTTATGGTGTGGGAAAAAGTCCAAAGACTATAAGAAAGACTATACCAAAAGATATAGTCCAAAGACACTCTATAGTAAAGTGAGAAGGCGTATCAGACTTTTATTGACTAAAAATCACGTGTGTTTTTCAGTTGCCTTTTGTATTACAGGATCCCGGTATTTTCAGAAATTCCCGTGGCCATGGCAGGTCCGATACCTGCAAAGTCGAGCGAGGAGGAGTGGCAGGGGGTCGCCGACTTCTGCGAAGCAGTAATACTCGCCAAGGAGGAGGCCGACCGCATCAGGCAACGGCGTTCTCGCCGCCGCCGCCACCGCAGGGATTTTGATCCCGATTCGGCCATCGTAGGCGCGGGCTTGCGGACAGTAAGCAATGGGTAGCTCACTGTCCGGCCGTCCGGTAACTGTCCGGACTAAGCCCAAGTCGACGGCGCGCACTGTTCCCGCGCGCTTCAAGGAGTTGTCAGGAACAGCAGGGACCCATTTGGGTCGAAGCCTCTGGGTCCAGGGTTAGGTTCGAAAGACAGCACGAGCCCCGGTATGAAGGCTAGAAGGAACGGGGCGGGTCTTTTAGTCAGTAAGAGTCTGACATTATCTTCCGCTCTGCCCAAGAGCGGGGGTTGTCATTGGATGATTTTTTCCCACCATAAAAAGAAACCCTATGCGGGGGTTTATATTCACCATGACCCCTTAGGTACTGTCTTTGTTCAATCTTATGTTCTAGAGGCAACCATTCATTCTTTAATAATTGAGCCAAGCTTCGAATTACTAGGCATTTTAAATTGATTCACCGACTTAAGCCATATCTCGATAAACGTCTTTTAAGGCTAATCAAATGGGCTTATTTGTGAAATTAAATTTTAATTCCAAATTGCCAGCTAGAGTCTGGAATTAAATGAGTTGAAGAACAAGGTGACTTCTAAATGTGTAACATTTTTGTTAACTCCCTAAGTGGAATATAAATTCGTTAAAGAAAAATATTTGATCTTGTAAATTAAGTTAGAGCGAAGTTTTCAAAGTTATTTATTCAATTATGTTACAGTATAGTAACTTTTATATTGTACCTACCAATTAAAGAATGGCACTACGGGGGAACGTTTTTAACAGAACCGATTTGAATATAATCTGTGCCATTACTTCTGCCGATCATACTACTACTAAGTACCAACCAATTATTGCACAAGTCGTTTGTTGAGTATAGTTAGTCTACAACTCCTTTTGAATCATCAAATTTTGTAGGAGCATGTTTGTGATCTCACCTACGATACTGGTTTTATTTCTAGTGTCAAGCAACGTTTTTTGTTTTTATAAAACACTGGGTTATTAGTTTGCATGAAAGTGTCACTGCGGCTCTGAGGCTAACCTACTCGTGTTTCTTCAGTTCCTCATTACGTTCTAGGGCCGCGGAAACTCTTTGGAACATTTTTGCAGTCCTGACAATCATGAATCGTTGTCTATTGTGATTTTCACAACTTTATTACCGTGAAAGATGGGTGGGCTTTTAGCGTGGGATGCTACCTGGGTCTTACGCCATCCCACCTTCTTAGTTCATCGTGCGGTGCTGGTGCTGCAGCTGCGGAGAACCTCAAGCGACGGTAATATAACAACCTCATCGTCAGTCCATTTTCAAGTCGTCGAGTGCTCTATTTAACGAATTATCCAAACGCTTAGGTGACACTTCGCGTGACCCAATGGCTGGCGTTTGCCTCGGTCAAAGATTAAGGATACAACGTGGCAATGCTGCTAGTCTTTTGGGCAAACTTCCAGTTGAAAGCGATATGGAGGAAGTTTTGATTAGTTTTTTTTTTCTTGACAAAACAAAAAAAGTAAAAGTATACAATTAGTTACAAAATAAATAATTATGAGAGTATTGAACAACGAAACATACTGTATTGTTAGAGTTCTTACGAAGAAATTAGAAAAAGGCAATGACCGCTATCGCTATGTTGAAACGAAACAACGAAACATCCAGTAAATAAAATTGCGAGACAGATACTTACATTCTTCAGTATGTAGACCCAATATAATATGGGACGGACTACAATTATCCAGATGGATCCCAACGTCAATAAACTCTGTGATTTATGATAGACCCTAGTTTTGAAGGAAAAGGGTCACAATACTGCCGAAACGAGTATAGGTACTAACAGCCTCCATTGGCCTGAATTGATTCTTACAAATTGCGATGGATAATAAGCCACTGGGTCGATTGGTACTAGTACATCGTTATGAGGTCCATGATTTTATATTTTTGAAATATCAGTTCTGAAATGTGTAGAGATTTTTTCGGTGACATTGCAAGGTGAATAATTTTTTGAATGACAAGCTGAAACTAGTCTGAACGAATTTTAAAAATTTACGTGTGAATTCGCCAACATAAACTTACAAGCTAAAAAAATATAAGTTAAATAAAAGGGAAACTGACTATAGAAATAATTGTCATTATTAATGTTAATGGTATTCAAAACTTAAAATTTTTTGGCCAAATAGGAAATTATTGTAGTATTTTTGGGCCAACTGGAATCTAATATTTAAATATCTGAGGTTCGGTATTTCTGGTTGCACTCCTTTAAAACGTCTCTTGAAATAATTTTGTTTTTGTATATTTGGTAGAACTTATTAAAATAGATCATAATGTATTTTTGACCCTTTATTCTCAACCCCCGTTTGTTAATTAGGTTTTAGTATTATTGATTCGATTTGTACTTACGTTCGAATCCTTTGGTAATTTAATTGGCAGACACGTCGTTTGCTGGGTCAGCTAGTATCACTATATTTAATAGGATACACAAGAGTACCTACAAACCGTAAGTGCTGTAAAAAATCTGATTTGTTTTATCTGACTAATGTGCTGACCGCATACTAGAAGACACAGCGTTGGTAAGCCTCTCACAAGGTGAGTCAACCAACTTATCAGTTGATGAGCTGATCAGTCCACGTTGTGGTAGATAATGAGGATCGCGGGAATCCGATGGATGCAAGACTCAAAGAACTGGTCGTTGTGATGATCCTTGGGAGAGGCCTATGTCCTACATCTGTCAGCTGAAATGATGGTGATGATTTATTTTGATGGACATAAACTAGTGCTTGACTGCGATCTCACCTGATAGTAAGCAGTGATGCAATCGTTGATAGTGAAGCGCCAAATTTAATTAAGAGCCTATTCAATCTACCTTTGAAGACACCTAAATTGTAATCTGACGGGAAGACCAAGACCGTATCACGATTTGAGACAACATCAGTTAGGTACAAACAAAAATGTGCTACGTTTTACTTACTATGTATAACGAATGCCTTATGTAACTAAATACGAATACAAAAACAAACGCTTTTATTCGGAAAGCGATACAGAAGTAAACGATAGTGTAAAAAAAGCAAACAGAAACTAAGTGACGCCGGGTAAACGAGAAAGCGATTCAAGTAGAGAAATAAAGCAAAAAAATAATTAAAAGTAGTGGATGCAACCGTACTTAGGAAATACGAGATACATTGCTGCTGTGTACTTTGCATTCCAGTTTTTATAGTCTATTGTTAGTATTTTTTCTCTTAAATAAAACAAATGTTGACCTACACTAGGAATTACCTGTGTATTGTTTTCTTTAATACAGGTTACTATGCATCCTAGCCAAGATGCCAGTTGCGATATATTCTACGTCGAAAATTTCTATCATTTTTATGTAATGGCAAAAAAATCCTAGAGTGCACTCAACGTATATAGTAAGTTGGTGGCGTGTCGCATTCATCTCGATCAACGCAAATGGTGCTTTGGTGGCAACAAATGGGTTAATTGTCTCTTTGACAAAGAGTCAGAAGACAGAAAATCTGATACCAGTACCCCTAGCCAAGTTGCTAATCTGCAATAGTTAACGCTAGTAGAAAGTTTCAACTGTACGGGAATGCCCATGTGTGTACCCGGGAGTCATGTGGTCAGAATTCAAAAGAAAAGATTCGGAGACGCGGCCAACTCGTTCGACACAAGCGAAACGGTTGTAACTTGGCTAAGGAGGCAATATTGCTAAGGGATCTCGTGTTATCTAGATCTCATGTGATCTAGTTTTGTAGGTCACTTCATGTAAAATACTGAACTAAATCTGTAAGAATAATAGAATAGCTACGTTTCCTGATAGCTATAACAATGTTCTTTAAGGTCTTGACTGAATTGATTACATCTAGACAAGCATGCTTCATCGTCGTGGTCAAGCTCGAGTCTTATCAAAAAAAGCTGCTCTTACTTCGAAAATTGATTATTTTCAAAGACATTAAATATATTTTGATTATTTTAGTGCTCATAGTACGAGTTTTTGAAGACTTGATTATGCAAACAAGGATTCTGGTAGATGATTCTGTGATTAATTACTGAGATTTGAACAAAAATTGATGAATATACAGATTGATTGATAATGTGCTATTCATATTTTTCCGTAAATCTTTTCAATGACGCTGGCGTTTTCATAAAAAAATGTGAAATGGTTTAAATAGTTTTATATTTAATAAAGTAAAATCAATTTGTGATCATAATATTACTTTCAATTTAAGCTGCAACACTTACATTATTCAATATTATTGCGAAAAATTTGTTCAGAATCAGTAACTTTATGCATTCCAATAGTTTTTACACCAAGATATATTTTTTTCCAAAAATATTTAAAAAGGTCACAAGTTGGACACCACCGACACTAAGTACAACACAGGTCTCGGCAGGTCATAGCGAGTATTAGGCGTCAGTAAACCGCCAGGTGCAAGTGCAAAACAACCCCTCAGCACAAAATAGATACAAATGTACTTCACTTTTTATACCTACGCTCAGTGGACGCACACTAATGAGCGTTTGATCCGGAACTGTTCGACGAGTGATCCAAGAAGCGACTGAGATATCGTGTCCGTGAGCGGTGTCTATGTGTGCGTTGCTCGAGCGCGCTTTGTATGTAGATTGACTTCTGTACCTAATTATTTTGTGCCCTCAGTCACCTAGATGGCTCAGTGTTTTTGCTGACATAACAAGCCTATATCTTTGTGATTATTCATGATACAGTTATGAGATTTTGTACATAGATTCGTTACATAAAAACACTAGACACGTGTTTCGGATTTCGCATATGCCTACTAAAAGTTATGTTGTATCGAGCGCCAAGGGTTCATTGACCCGAAAAATTACACTGTTTACGTAAATCATCAAAAAAAAAAAAATCTTTCCAAGTTGTACAGACGTATCTACAATCAGCGCTCGAGAGGTTAAGCGAATGTCTGTGAGTGTGTATGTTTGTTAATTCTTCACCCCGAACAGCTAAACGAATTTAAATGAAATTGGACACACAGGAAGACCAATAATTTTTATACCGGGTGTAGGTTCCTTTGAGCCAATTTTTTACTTTCACACGGGCTGCCAGGCTCACATGGGATTGGGCGGGTTACGTCAGCCGCGTGAACAGTAACTGCTAGGCTAGTGACGCCACGTAGTGGATTCCTGCAGAGGGAAAGAGCTGTCGAGCTCGCCCTAAAAATAAAGAAAGAAAAGTATTTATTTTGGCGCACAAAATATTGTAAACAACAAAAAGTTAAGACAAACACAAAAGAAAAAAATAAATAAATAAAAAGTAACATTGTATGTCACATGTTTGCGCCAAAAAAGGTCCAGTTCAGGGAAATGCCAAAAAACTACATGGTAGTTATCTGGCGCTGGTTTTCAACTGAAGAAAAGTGGTGCGAGACGATCTGGACACGTATCACAGGGACTGGTTCGAGACAGTGATGGAGAAAAATGTCTGGAAGGACTTGGGGGAGGCCTTTGCCCAGCGGTGGGACAGTAACGGCTAGGAGAAAAAAAACGGACGATATCTCTGGTAGCAGTTAGTGGTTTAATATGTCTATCATCATTTTCATACTATTTATTACAACTGAGGTGTTACAGCCTGAGAATATCAACATATTTTTATGAACGAACATATTTATCCAAACTCTATGCTCCTGCGTTAGTCTTTTACAAATTAAACTTGAATAAAAGAACAAAAAAATAGTTTGTTGTTTTAAAAATCAACACAAAACACATAACAAACGGATACAAACTGCACTATTCTGATAAAAATAAAAAGCACTATCCCCTTGAACATTCAATTCAATATCTCCGACGCCATAAAATACTTACTTAATGCACTTGAATTCTCAACAAAGGAAGGTGGAAAAGTCCCATTCAAATGCGCCTCGACACAAAATAGATAAGTATAGAAGACAATCTACATACAAAGCGCGCTCGAGCAACGCACACATACACACCGCTCACGGACACGATAACTCGGCTCAATCGCCCGGGCGCACTTTTATAGTTCGGCGCAACGCGCTGACCCTAGCGCGATTGCCTAGCGTAAGCATAAAAAGTGAAGCACAAACATGAGATAGACTTCTGTACCTATCTATTTTGTGGTCACAATCTCTGTGTAATGCAAATTCAAAGTAACGTCTGCTTATATCCGACTCACGTAAACATACGTCCTGGAGCAATGGCAAAGAAGAAACAGGAGTGAGTTTTTAGTCAGTAAAAGTCTGGCATTATCTCTCGTTCCGCTCAAGGGCGGCAGATGTCATTTAGATGATTTTCTCACCTAAAAAAAGATGTTTAGCTTAAATTCTGTTGCGGTCAGCGAAAATTAACATATTTTTATGGACAAACACAACTATCCAAACTCTAAACTCCTGCACCAGTCTTTATCAAATCAAGCCCGAATAAAAGAACAAAAAAAACGGTTTGTTTTTTTAAAAACCAACGCATAACAAACGGATACAAACTTCACTATTCTGATAAAAATAAAAAGCACTATCCCCTTGAACATTCAATTCAATATCTCCGACGCCATAAAATACTTACTTAATGCACTTGAATCCTCAACAAAGGAAGGTGGAACGCTCCCATTCAAGTGCGCCACGTCACAAAATAGATAAGTACAGAAGACAATCTACATACAAAGCGCGCTCGAGCAACGCACACATAGACACCGCTCACGGACACGATATCTCGGCTCAATCACCCGATCGCACTTTTATAGTGCGGCGCAACGCGCTAACCCTAGCGCGATCGCCTAGCGTAGGTCTAAAAACTCAAGTACATACATGAGATTGGCTTCTGTATCTATCTATTTTGTGGTCACAATCTCTGTGTAATGCAAATTCAACGTAACGTCTCTGCTTATATCCGACTCACGTAAACATAGGACCTGCTTACAATCGTATCACAGAGATTTAATAAAAGTTGTTATCTCTCTGTTGTTTCTTGCTGGATCGATATTTACTTTGTTTTTTTTTTTTATTTGCAAATAATAAATGATATATATTTTGCAAATAGGTTTAAAAAAAAAACCAGCCAAGTGCGAGTCGGACTCATGTACGAAGAACTCTTCGTACAATGGAGGTCGACAATGGAGCGCGCTTACCTAGAAGTAACCTGTTCACTCTTGACTTAAATCCCCGGGTTGTAGCCAACCGGGTTGTTAACACCATTTCAACTGAAAGACAACTGCTGTTGAAAACTAAGCATCGCCACAACGATCAGTCTTATGAGTCTCGCATCCATCGGATTTCCACGTTTCTCACAAGGTCATTGCGGTCTACCTTGTTGGAGACCTTTTAACGCTGAGTCTTCTAGTACACGGTCGCCACTCCAGAATCTTTCGGCCCCAACAACTCTTTGTTCTGCGAGCGAAGTGTCCAACCCACCGCCAATTAGGTTTGGTATTAGGGGCTATGTCAATAATACCTTGATTTTTCTGCGGAAACCCTAATTTCCGATTCAATCACGAAAGGAAACTCCGAGCATAGGTAAGCCTTTTCCATTGCCTTTTGGGTGACACTTTAGTTTACTGATTTGACGTATTTGATGTCATCTCTGGCAATGTGTACTGTTTTTACTTTTTACTTTGTCCGAGCTTTGTCAGGCGAAAAAGTACTATTAACATAAGAACAAAATGTATTTACCTTAAATAACTTATTATACTCTAAAAGAGGCTAAATTTTAATAAGATTAGGGTCCATCCTTTGGAAGTATTCTAGAACCAGGGAATAAAACAAAGGCTCTTACGTCACCTATACTTGGAAAAGCGTGCAATTTTCCAATATAAATAATAAAAGTAGCTTATGACTAGGGTTGCCAGGTATTATTTCCATATCGCCGCCGCCGTCGCCGGGATTCTGATCCCAATTTCCGGCCAACGTAGACGCGGGCTTGCGGACAGTGAGCAATGGGTAGCTCACTGTCCGGCCGTCCGGTAACTGTCCGGACCAAGCCCAAGTCGTCGACGGCGCGCACTGTTCCCGCGCGCCTCAAGGAGTTGTCAGCAACAGCAGTGGCCCAACCGGGTCGAAGCCTACTGGGGCCAGGGTTATCCGAAAGGGCGCTCAAGCCCCGGTATGAAGGCTAGAAGGAACGGGGTGGGTCTTTTAGTCAGTAAGAGTCTGACACTATCTCCCGCTCCGCCCAAGGGCGGGGGATGTCAATGCATGATTTTTTCCCACCATAAAAAAAAGGTGTTATTTCCAGAAATACGGGACATCAATAAAAAATATGATACAAAGATTTTGAATTGTTTTTGATTCATAGTCTAACTAAAAAAAAAAATTACAAGGCGGGATCTAAAAATTATCTCAAGGGTTTTCCGACCTCCAAAGTTCCAGGATATATATAGATAAATATTATGTTTCAAACATTTATATAAATGTCGGCCTTTGAAATATTAAAATGATTTCGTCCCATTTTAGTCGCCGACTGCCATACCAAAGTCAGCTTTTAAAAACTTATGAAACAACCAATATTGCATTTTCCTTTCAACGAGCTTTGGAATATGAAACAATTGTACTAGTACGAAAGCAAATAAAAATATAAGTATGTCATTTCAAATTGACTTTTAAAATGGACAATTTTGAATATTGGATTTTTAGACCCGCTCGCATACTGCTTATTGTTCTAGCTTTGTGAATTGTTCCTAGAAATATCGTTTTATTTTATTTTACCAACTACGGTAATATTTATGAGGAGGGAGCGTCTATATTCGTATCATGGCCTAAGTCTGTTATTTTTATACATTCGTCATTCCAACACGATCCCATTGTCATTTTGCTTAGAAGATCGTAATCTGCTAAATTCACAATGGTCCCTCATTGGTCTCGTAATAGAATTGTGATACAATGACAATATCGAGCGGTCTCGTAACAAATTAAAAGTAATGATTGCACAACAACATTCTAATCGTAGGACACTGATCAAAGGCACTGTCTAAATTTTTACAGATTACCGCAAGCGTCAGACATTCATTATGTACATTTATACATATTCTATGCTATTTCTTCCAATGAAGTGTCAGTGGTTGACCATTAGAAAGTCATAATGACGCCATTATATTAGTAGATTACAAAACTTGTCAAAATCAATAATTATGAAGTCAGTGATAAACCATTCTGACACTATTGTAATAGGAGACTTGGGGCCCAGAGGACTAGGCTTTTCTTGGGCCATCGAATCAACATTGCTATATTTTAACGCCTACAAGGTGGACCGATGACCTAGTAAGGGTTGCAGGGATCCGATTGATTAAGTATTTGTAATTTGTAAACTTTTTAACTATTAAATTATTTATTAGTTAAGTAAAATATACACCGCTAAATTTTAATCTTTTTAATCCCGTGGAGGGTCGATACGGTATATGAAACATTATCGATTTGTAAAGATAAAATTAAAAAATAAAGTATCTCTTTTTCAAAACTCGTATTAATTTACATAAGAAAAAGTCAGCTGAGCGAGTTCAATGACCTGTAGATACTTTGTACGAAACGTCGACTATTAACTACAGGTCATTGAACTCGCTCAGCTGACGTTTTCTTAAAGATACTAATTTCGTACAAGCGTAAATTGCGGGAATAAAACGATTAAAATTTAACGGTGTATACCTAAATAAGGTATATATTTTAGCTATATTCTACTGTAAATAAAAAATATTTTCGACTAAAAAAATCACTAGATACTAATCAATTTGTAATAATTGTTATATAATAGGGATGAAATGTTTTGCATAAACTTCTTCCTTTTATGACAGAAACGAGCAGGAAGAGAAGATTTTCAATAATTCATTCTCTAAAGCATTCTTTTTTAAACTTTTTTTTCCACAACTATCACACAACGCCGTCTAGTCCCAAGCATTAGCTTGTGTTATGGGTACTAGACAGCTGATAAATACATACATACATATTATAGATAAATTACACCCAGACACAGAACAAATGATCGTGCTCATCACACAAATATTGGTCCTGGGTGGGAATCGAACCCACGACCTTCGACATAGCAGTCAGGGCCACTAACCACTAGACCAACAGGCCTGCCATCCATGGCATGAAACGGGAGATCAAAATTTGTGTAGAGAAACATTTTACACGGGCAAAGCCGCTAGCAGAACCTAGTTTTAGTATTAGTGACAAAAGAATAAAACGTTTTAAAGGTGTGTTAAAGCAATCCTGTGATAAAAATGATTAGCAAGATTTTAGAAAATGTTTAGCAATGAATAAAGCATTAAGTACTTTGTAATAAAGGTTTTCACCAAGCACAAGAGACGATTTTGTGTTTAATTTAAGTAAATACTTGTGCTGAATTAGAATTAAATACCTACTGCTTTGCATACCACTCAAGCGATGAAAGCAATTGTTCCGAAAATTAACTTCTGTTTATTTTGGTTGATTAGTCTCAATGCCTTTCGTGTTTCGGCTTTTTTACGTGAGAAATCATCAAATGACCTCTACCGCTCCTAATGTCCTGGTCACGACTTCGTTTTAGCGGCGAGCGGTGAGGCTTCGGAAAGCAGGCGCTCGACACTATAAAGAAAGAAAAAGAAAAGAAAAGAAAGAAAACTATTTAATCAGCATACACACTCGTGGATACACACAATGTAGTAACAACATGTATACACTAATAAATTATTATAATATAAAAAAGACAACTAGCAATGTGTGCCTCACGGCGGCGCCAAATAGGTCCAGTTCAGCAATAATGCCAGACAACTACATGGTAGTTGCGTGACGCTGGTTTTCAACTGAACCTTATTTCGAGTGTACGTTTGAAAATTGGTTTATTTTTAGTACTCAGTTATTGGTGATTAGCATCTCGTAGCGTGCTTCAAATATTTTCATACTTTCATCTTACCGCTCGCCGCCCCGTGCTTAGTTACCGCTCACAGCGTATCGTAATGGAGCAAGTGGAAGTGTCAGACTTTTTTTTATTATATAAACTAGTGGTTGACTGCAATCCTGCCTAATGGTAAACAGTGATGCAATAGTTGATGGTGAATCGCACTAATTTATTAAGAGCCTACATTCGCCGTCACGGATCTTGAGCGCTGGCTTCAAGTTGCGCAGAAGTCAAATATTCGGTCGCTTTAGTGGTGCGAAGTAAGACGCGGGGGCGGGGAGTCACAGCCATCGCGTCATAGACGTCACTCCTGATTCGTTCCCTGCTTTGCTGGATGTATCTAACAACGAAGACGATTGACTCGCCAATGTAAGGAATACGCAAAGCGATCCCCCTCTGACGTCTAGCAGTCAAGATCCGTTTTGGCAATTGTACTCATTGAAGTCTTGAAGACAACTAATTCTAAAATTGAAAAAACTAAAAAATTGGACGGGAAGACAAGTTATTCCAGTTCTTCGATGTACTGACTTTTACTAACTAAAACACAGAATTCCTTCAGTAGGCAGTAGCAAGGGGTGTGATAACTCTTTCGAATAATTTCACAGCCCTAGGACAATTTTACAGTCGCGGCTCGAGTTTGACCAGCCTTTTTGTTTCTAGAAACTGTAATATAATTGCAATTTGTAAGTTCTTCAATTTCCAAACGAAACTTCCAATTAGAATTTCAAGTAATTTTAGAATAAACCGCTATGCAGTTGCATTTCTCACGAATTCCTTCTTACCTCGATCTAATAAGTTTTCCTAATTAAGATGCAACGTTGGTTGCAGCGTATTTTAAAATTAATTTTAAAATTTCAACCTTCGACCGTTTGTTTCAAGATTGAAAGTCGAATGGGGTTGCTCGATGAAATCGATTCGATCTAATTATATTTGCAGTCTCATTGAACATGAGTAAGACAATTTCGGTTCTATCTTCAAAACGTTTTTTTCTAGACTGTCGTTTTATTCCCAAGGGTCTACTTCCCCAATACATTTACGGAATGAACTTAATTAAGGTTCTATTACTTATTTTCTTTTAGCGAACAAACATTTTACTTCTTAGTATGTATTGACCGTTGAGTTTTATTTTCTGGACACTGTGTAGGCTTGTTTACGTGTGTTTATCACAAAAAAGCGAAGTGGATTTTTTATGTCTGTTAAAAGGTTCATGTATACCATTGCTCTTTCTGTTTTGTTGATCAATTCAAAAAATATTTTTTTTACACTCGATGCTTTTTTTTGTAAGGTACTATATTATCCGCAGGAGAATTAAGGTTGCCGACATAGCACGAAGAATTGCCAAACTTAAGTGGCAATGGGCAGGGCACATTGCTCGCAGAACAGATGGCCGTTGGGGCCGAAGACGCAGCGTTGGAAGGCCTACTACTAGGTGGACCGTCGACCTGGTGAAAGTTGCGGGAAACCGATAGATGTGAGACGCACAGGAACGTTCGTTGTTGCGACGCTTGGGGGAAGCCTATGTCCAACAGTGGACGTATATCGGCTGAAATGATGATGATGAAGATATTATAAAATTAATCTCTTGCTCTGAGTGGAGTGAGAAGAAGTTCCAAACGTTTGCTGTCTAAACACATAGATATGTATAATATAGATTCTCAGTCTCTGCGTTCGTTCTTTCGAACAATTCCGAAACTCTCGCAGACATCGGCCGTGGCGTACTTTTTTGAAGTTTGTTTTCATCCAATAACTTCTCCCACTCCAAGGGAGAACAAGAGCTCTCTTGTCAAGAGAGGTAAACGTAGATTAAGGTAGACTTTTACTGACTGATACCGAATTCTTCAGTTGCTCTTAGTGTTATTGGGCCACGGTCACTCTTTTAGACGTTTCCTCTGCAAATCAATCCCAGCGTGTCCTGTAAAATATGCTAATAGCTATCTGAGGCACGCATGTAACACAATAAGCTGGCGTCGATCAGAGTTTGGCCCTTATCGGATGGTTAGCTGCCCATTACTCGCCGTCCGAAGAATCGCCCTGTGACTCTATCAAACTCTCAACGCTAAAGTTGCAAATACTCTTCAATATGCCTTTCTCGTTTCTCTAATTAAGCAACAGTTGTAGGTCAACAAACCTCTTTATATAATAGAAAACAGATGAATTAATACAGTCAGGCTTTCTTCTCACTGTTTTGCTGAATTAAGTCAGACAACATTGAAACTAATGGCCGAGTTTCCAGCCTAAATGTTTTACGAGGTAATGCAGAGTACGAATCGCGAACATTCGTCCCAAAGTTTGTTTTAACTAAAATATACGAATACAGATGGCATACACCATTAAGTATGGGTTACAAAGTCGGTGTTTGAAATGTTTTGACTCAATTCTGGTCCAAATAGAATTGTTAGTTAAGTTTATTTCGTAAAAATTGACGGCTTGTTTTATTTTTTGGGTGGAAAATCATCCACTGACTTCTGCCGCTCTAGGAATGAGAGAGATGTCAGACTTTTACTGACTGACCCCCTTCAGTGTTCCTTCTTTGCCTAGCGTCCCATGACCCTGGGTTTTCCTTTCAGAAGCGAATTATATTAAGAAATATTTACACACAAAAAATTAAGAGTACAGTTGCCACAGAAGATCTTGAGCGCTCGGCGTCAGAGTGAGGATCGCTTTGCGCATTTCATACATTGGCGAGCCAATCGTCGTCGTCGGGAGGTACGTGCTGCAAGCGAAATTAACGAATTACGAGTGGCGTCTATGACGCGATGCGCGGCGAGCCAATCACTGACGCTCCCCGCCCCCGCGTCTCACGTCGCACCACCTAAAGAGACCCGATTTTTTACTTCTGCGCAACTTGAAGCCAGCGCTCAAGATCCTTTGTGGCAACTGTAACTATAAAATAATTTAGTTTTTGTTTGCTATACTCTATTCGGAATAAGATTAGACGTTTAAACAAGCCTTTTTCACGGTCAACCTATTTTGACTTCTCATAAAGGCATAAAGCATTCTAAGCAAAAAGTGGTTACAACACAAACTTTTTACTGTATCTGCAATTTGTCATGCTATCAATGCAATAGAAGTCAAAATGGGTTGAATCTTCCATCAGAAAAAAGGTTGTTTAGATGTCTAATCGTATTTTATACATATTATCACACAACGCCGTCTAGTCTCAAGCTAAGCAGAGCTTGTGTTACTAGACAACTGATAAACTTACTTATATATTTCTAAATGCATACATATTATAGATAAATTACACCCAGACACAGAACAAATGATCGTGCTCATCACGAAAACATTTGTCCTGGGTGGGAATCGAACCCACGACCTCCGGCATAGCAGTCAGGGCTACTAACCACTGGACCAACAGGCCAGTCAATTATTATTAGTTATAGTATTGCGAATAGGGTATAGGAGGTTTATCATTATGAAGATGATTTCTGGTGACTTTTATTGAGACATACTAGAGATTATACAAAACTTAGTCATTGTAAAAGTAAACCTTTACATGGCATGCACTACCTCGGCCTTCGTAGCCCCAAATCGCAGCAAAAAAGTATATTCCCTTTTTTGATGCGAAATTTCGTGCACGGCAGTAAAACATGTGACAAGAGGAATAAAACAGCGCACCAGGAAAAATATTTGTCGGAAAAAACGTTACGGTCGACGTTGGTCGCCGGTGCGTGCCAGAAAAATATGGAGCCAGCAAACATTATACTCGCGTCAATTTTAGTAGGTAGGTAATAGTTGGACGCAGTATAACGGCCGAGTCAAAATTGAAAATGCTTTTTTACGCGTTTAACTTTCTCATCTGACGGTAAGCGATGATGTGGTTGACGATGGAGCACGCTTGCCTTGAAGTATTCAATCTTGACTTAAAGAACCTTAGGTAGCTATAAGGAAATGTAAACTCTGGCGTACGTAAACGTATGAATGTATTGGATACCATGTACTAGAGGCTCAATACTGCGCCGTAAGCTTAGCGGTATAATGATGGAACGGTCTTAGCGGAATTAAATTGTGCAATTCCAATGCTCACTCCCACTGTAAACGATAAAAAACCGGCAGGCTAGCAATCAGAGCTCGGCATCGATGCTCAAGATTATAATTCTTACAATAGATTTACTTCAGTAGCTATAGTCTACTAGGCCCTTGGCTTTCTAGAACTGAATTCATTGACAAATTAAATGTAGTTTTAGATTAAAATGATAAAGCTGACGTGTGCATTTTAGATTCACATCTAGTAGGTGTCAATCAGGTATATTTTGATGTAATTTTTTTTGGATGCGTAATAATTGTACTTCACTTTTGTGAATTACGATAACAAAAAAAAAGATCTACGCGCGGGTAAAATCCGCGACTTCATCCTCGTGATGGTCGGTTATTGCGGACACGAAGTCAACTTTGTACTCGTGAATGTCGTTATTGCGGATGAGAAGTCGAAACCAGATGAAAAGTACCCTATGATCTGCTTTGGGGTTCAAGCCTACTCCGTATCAAACTTCACTGAAATCTGGTTAGTATTTTCATCGTGAAAGCAAAACAAACAGATAGAGTTACTTTGGCACTTTTAAATATTAGTATGAAAGTGACATAATATAACGTTATAGTTTTGAACATTACATCAGTGAAAGAAGAGAACCGAGCATTGCATACACCTTTTAATGATACAATGTGTAATATCTTGATACAACTTGAAACATCAATCCGCTTCTTCTGAAAATATGGTATCAACTAAGAGCTAATGCTCAAAATCGAATCTATAAAATTACATTACACATGCATGCTCGTCAGTCAGGGAGGTAGTATTCTAATGTAATGCTCGAAATCGAATCTATAATGTTACAGTAAACGTTAATACCACCTTTATCTTCATTTTATTGCGGATCAGAATCACAGTCACGTTTCCCTAAATATACATTATTGAGAATTTTTTAGTCTCTTTTCGAAAGTGTCTTGAAAATTTGAGGTAAATGCGGAACTAGCAAAACAATACACAGTAGAAATACGAAAACTAATAGTATGACGAAAAAATAAGGTAAAACCGTACAATATATCTTGAAGCACGTATACCCTCAGAGATTCCATTGACAGACAGATTTAACACACTTTTCTTGTTTCCTTCCTACAATTTCTACGCATTTCTTTGGTTTCCTCAAACTATATACGACATAGCTTCTTTGCACCGGAACTTTCTAATTCCACTCTCTGCAGTATTATTAAATTATCTCTAGACTGTTATTTCTTCTTCTTTATTTTTTTATGCGTTCATAGAAAGCTAATTTAAAATGACTTGTGGGGTAGAATTTTTTGGGGTTTTCATAAACAGCAATTAAATATTTAAAGTCTAATTTATGACGCCATTTTTTTTAGGTGGGAAAATCATTTAAATGACGTCTTCCGCCCTTGGGTGGAGCGAGAGGGCGTGTCAGACTTTTCCAAACTAAAAACTACGCTCCTGTTCCTTCTTTGCCATTGTTCCAGGGCCCCGGGGGTCTCTTTTGCATCACTCATGCCCCAGTAGGCCCCGAGCCTGCTGGGCCCCTACGGCTGCTGACCACTTGAGGCGCGCTTGGAACACTGCGCGCCGTCGACAACTTGGGCTCGGTCCAGAAGGTTACCTGATGGTCCGAAAGCCCGCCGGTATATAGTACGTATGGTCTATTTATGTAGTTTCCAATTTCTTGGTTACGATGTGACTAAATTTTAAGTGCTAATATACTCATTCAATTTAATTTTAAATATTACATTTAACATGGCCTACATAGGCACTTACGGTCGTTAGGAAGTAGTGCAGGCATCCAATTGGAAATGTATGGAAAGAGACCGGCAGAAAGGTCACGCTAACTCTATTCTTTTTCTTTTTTTTTTCTCGAACCGATGGTTTTCATTTCCCTCAAAGTTGTTGAGCCTATTAAAATTTATGATTGAGATCCAGAAGGGTTCCAAATTACATTATATTCTTAATTACCTCTCATACTTCATCATTATGCCATATTTGCTACATGTGGTTTTTAGTGTTGCTTTAA
The DNA here is from genome assembly GCA_929112965.1 of Mythimna albipuncta. Lineage (NCBI taxonomy): Eukaryota > Metazoa > Arthropoda > Insecta > Lepidoptera > Noctuidae > Mythimna > Mythimna albipuncta. Next base: position 14,433,877 of record OV815979.1, on the reverse strand, counting down.
GACAATCTTTATCATCATCATTTCAGCCGATATACGTCCACTGTTGGACATAGGCCTCCCCCAAGCGTCGCCACAACGAACGTTCCTGTGCGTCTCGAACCCATCGGTTTCCCTCAACCTTCTCCAGGTCATCGGTCCACCTTGTAGACTATACAGGGTCTATGACTCTTAAATATACTTACGAAAGCATTTTATGTATGAGAAAGACCTTTTATACCCTTTAAAGGTATCAAAGCATCCTCAAAAGCAACTATCTATTCTCGAACACAAAAGAATACACCATTTTGCAAAAATAAAGCACAAAAATATACGTCTAAATATAAACACGTTCTAGACCCGTCTTGTGGTCCGACATTGTCCACTTTATTCTTTAAACGATTTTCCTTAGGAATAAATCCCAGCTTTAAATCTGGTTAGGTACTAAGTATAAGACATTAGTATTCTGAGAAGCTAAGTAGAATCTGATCGTGTAGCCACTTAGGGACACTTAGTGTTCAAATGTTGTTGATCAAGAAAAATTTGATTATTCACAGTAAATATTAATGTTGATGATTTCAGATCTTTTTAGCGTTGCATTATATACATTATGTTGCACATAGCGTTGTGTTTTTTTCTCAAGTAAATTTTTTTCCAGACCCAGTATTCGGCTACGCCAATGACATGTGATAATGCTGTCATTAGATCTCTTCGTGAACAGGTAATAGGGGCTTTAGCATGACGTTTCAAAATGTCAGACATGCGAGCGAGAAAGATTAGTGTAGCTATATACCCTATATAGCTCCATCCCATATATCCTCAAGGAGTTGTCAGGAAACCGTTGAGGCCCGGCAGGGTAAAAGTCTACTGGGGCCAAGAATCTGTTTCTGAAAGGAAGAGTCAGCCAAGGTGCGAAAGGCTAATGGACAGGTGCACTCAAATCTGTATGGTTATTTCTTCAAAAGCCCATCTCAGATAAATCTGCATGGTTCTCTATTAGACCAGGGTAGATGCCTTCAAAAATAATAAAAAGTGAAAAATAATAATAGTAGGATGAAACCCATCACAAAAGGAGGAGAATATTATAAAAATGAAAGGAAAAATAATTTACGGGCGATCTGAGGTCGGGAAGGGGGTGGGGGTGACTTTTTAAGGGGAAAAAACGGTTTTTCTCGATTTCCGGCAAAACTAAAAGTCCTATGGAAAAAAGTCGAATGGCAAAGTTGTAGGTAATAAAAAGATCTAAAACTTTTGTATTAACACTTTTTTCACATAACCTCAAAATTTATGTGAAAAATTCAAAAAACCATGTTTTTGGTTTTTTATTTTTATCTCTTTCAAAAAACAATATTTTATCACGAAATTTGGTGAAAACTTACCTTTTTATGTCCCAAATACGCTGTAATTTATTTGATTAGAAATATTTATTTTTTCACCTTATTTTGAATAAATATCGAAAAATCACCCTAATTTTCAATCGAAAAATCACCCGTCAAAATATCTTTTTTTTTCATAAAGTTTATATGGTGTCTATTCGTTGAAATGTCTACTTTCCGATGGTGAAAAAAAACATATATGTTACCATAGTAAATCTTCTCAGCAAATGCAAAAAACCGAAAAAAACTCGAATTCGAAATTTTTTTTCAATTATTATATTGAATGTAGAGCTATTTATTAAAATTTACACTTTAATTACTCGAAAAACGTAAAATACATGTTACATAGATAACAAAAAAAATTGCAAATCAAAATATAGTACTATAATTAACAAACAAATAAGTTGATAAAATTAATACTTAATAAGACGTCTACAATATTTGGAGAAAGGAGTCGAATCTTCTTTAAGTTATATGCGTAGATGCCTATTTATAACTATTTTTAGATAACTTATATTTATCTGAGTGACCTACGAAAAATTTTAGCCCATCAAAAGGTATTTCATAGAGGAGTGGGGAAGGGGCTAGGCGGGTCCGGGTCTTACTACATACATACCTAATATATTATTTCGTAGCAGCTGTAACAACCGTTAGCCTAGCCAGTATTCGAAATACAGTATAGTATACAACATCGTTTAAAAAAATACACGTGCACGTTGAGTTTCTTGAAGATAATTGTGACAAGTTTACTCCCATAAGATATATAAAATACACATCGTAAATATATTTTTACTAACTAACTTTTGGCCGATTTTCATATATATATTATACATTTCAAATATATTTCAGATATATTCAATTTTTTTATTTTATTTTTGGCTATGTTTTTTATGTCTTTTAGGCTAGATTTTGAATGTATCTAAAATATATTTAAAATATATGAAATATATATGAAAATAGGCCATAAGTTAGTTAGTAAAAATATATTTACGATGTGTATTTTATATATCTTATGGGAGTAACTAAGTTTGTTTGTGCAAAATAAAGGAGATTATTATTTTCTTAATCTTCTTAGTTTTTTTGTAAACTTGTCACAATTATCTTCAAGAAACTCAACGTGCACGTGTATTTTTTTAAACGATGTTGTATACTATACTGTATTTCAAATACTGGCTAGGCTAACGGTTGTTACAGCTGCTACGAAATAATATATTAGGTATGTATGTAGGAAGACCCGGACCCGCCTAGCCCCTTCCCCACTCCTCTATGAAATACCTTTTGATGGGCTAAAATTTTTCGTAGGTCACTCAGATAAATATAAGTTATCTAAAAATAGTTATAAATAGGCATCTACGCATATAACTTAAAGAAGATTCGACTCCTTTCTCCAAATATTGTAGACGTCTTATTAAGTATTAATTTTATCAACTTATTTGTTTGTTAATTATAGTACTATATTTTGATTTGCAATTTTTTTTGTTATCTATGTAACATGTATTTTACGTTTTTCGAGTAATTAAAGTGTAAATTTTAATAAATAGCTCTACATTCAATATAATAATTGAAAAAAAATTTCGAATTCGAGTTTTTTTCGGTTTTTTGCATTTGCTGAGAAGATTTACTATGGTAACATTTATGTTTTTATTCACCATCGGAAAGTAGACATTTCAACGAACAGACACCATATAAACTTTATGAAAAAAAAAGATATTTTGACGGGTGATTTTTCGATTGAAAATTAGGGTGATTTTTCGATATTTATTCAAAATAAGGTGAAAAAATAAATATTTCTAATCAAATAAATTACAGCGTATTTGGGACATAAAAAGGTAAGTTTTCACCAAATTTCGTGATAAAATATTGTTTTTTGAAAGAGATAAAAATAAAAAACCAAAAACATGGTTTTTTGAATTTTTCACATAAATTTTGAGGTTATGTGAAAAAAGTGTTAATACAAAAGTTTTAGATCTTTTTATTACCTACAACTTTGCCATTCGACTTTTTTCCATAGGACTTTTAGTTTTGCCGGAAATCGAGAAAAACCGTTTTTTCCCCTTAAAAAGTCACCCCCACCCCCTTCCCGACCTCAGATCGCCCGTAAATTATTTTTCCTTTCATTTTTATAATATTCTCCTCCTTTTGTGATGGGTTTCATCCTACTATTCGTTTTTTTTGTTTTAAAAATTATCGACACTGGTCTATATGTCATTTTGACCAATTATATTTACTGTATGTATTTTAAAAGAGACTTTGATCCCTAAGTTTGTTTCGGTGTTTCTTCTCAGGGTAGTCAGCTAAGAAACACCGGCCTCATCTAGTTTAAACAGAAGTAAAAAAAAATTGACGTTTAAAAGTGTTGTTTAAAAACCTATTTACAAAATAAATATCATTTATCATTTAACGAAGGAACAGGAGTGGGTTTTTAGTCAGTAAAAGTCTGACACTATCTTTCGCTCCGCCTAAGAGCGAAGGATGTCGGTGGATGATTTTCCTACCTAAAAAAAGGAATAAACCTATGGCTTATGTTTAACTTACCACCAGATATAGAAACATATAAAAAACAAAAATAGTAAATGATCACCAAAATTAAACCTACATTTTAATGTAAAATTATGACCAGTTTTAACATCTCGCTATCCTATTTAAGCAAAATGAATTCAAATAAAGCATCGGCAGAACCCCATGGTTACGGAGATATCAGTAGTTAAAATTTTGAGGTTAGGTTAACTACCTGCCAAGCAGCAGCTCGACGGAGCCCCGCTACGCGGGGCTCCTACTTCTGGGTGGTTTAAAAAAAATAACCTCGAAGAAGGTGACGGGGTCTGTGTTCGCTCGCTTCGCTCGCTCACTACGACCCCGCCACCTTCTTCTAACCTAAATCTATCCGACCCGGGGTGCCCTAAAATTCCACTAAGATAGATTGTTGATTAGACAAATTATCATCTTGCTCTACGGGACTAAAAAGAGCGCATTAATTTGCTCGCTAAGATTTGGTTATCATTTACTACATTTGGTGTTCGAATACAATTTAAAGTACAGTCGTAACTAAAATACTATTGTAACTTTAGGATTTCATTTTTTTGGTGTCAAGTAATATATTTTTGACAAAAGAACTAAGGGTACCAAAGCGTTTTATGGTGGTCATTATATTTAATCCCTAAACCTATATAGCTATATTTAATCCCTAAACCTATATAGCTATGTCAATATAGCTCCATCGCTTAACATTATAGTTAAAGCCGTCAAATGGTAGGTTTCGTTAAGAGGTGATGATCAGGCCTCAGTGTAAGTAATGGTGGAACATGGTCTGCGGAGAGACGCCGCATAAACACTGACGATCGGAACCATTCAAGAATCCCCACTTGTGGAGATTGCCTTTGCTACCAACCTGGGTGCAGTCTTTTATCCAGGCAAAAGTCGTCGACGGCGCGCACTGTTCCCGCGCGCCTCAAGGAGTTGTCAGCAACAGCAGGGACCCAGCTGGGTCGAAGTCTACTGGGGCCAGGGTTAGTTTCGAAAGACAGCTCGAGCCCCGGTATGAAGGCATGGGGTGGGTGTTTTAGTCAGTAAGAGTCTGACACTATCTCCCGCTCTGCCAAAGAGCGGGGGTTGTCATTGGATGATTTTTTCCCCCCCAAAAAAAAACTCGAATCTTTAGATAAACAGCATCAAAAATAAAGAATTATTTTTATTGTTTTGTTACTCAATATCTTTCTGTTTTCAGTAAAAAAATTACAAAACAACAAGGTGATTATCAAAAAAAAAACTCTCGTTTTTCCATCTCCAAAATAAAAACAACCTTGAAAGTGCCAGTTTAAAATTCCGGGACCATTCATTAATTACTCCCGGGTTTACAGACTGAACGACGGCTTAATTATCCGTTTCTGAGCTTGTTCACACGATTGCAACTTATCCTTCGGTTCTAGTTGCAACTTGTCAACTTTTAAAGGAACCGCATTGAATGTTGATAAAGCAACTTCGTCTGATAGTTTGCCTTCAAAACGTTTGTTCTTGAGCAGTTGTAAATACTTTGGAACTGACAATTAGATTTGTAGTTTTTTGCATTTTTTACTTAGTACTTGCAAACTGGAAGGACATTTTTTTCGCAGCAATATTAAACTGATATTTTACAAACAAAGGTTTGTTTGTGTGTGCGTTTTTTTTTATATGGAAAATTATTCAATAACTTCTCCTGCTCTACGGCGGAGTGAAATTGCCTGTCAGACTTTTTCTGACTAAAACTGCACCTATGTTCCTTCTTTGCTTTACGTTCCAGGACCCCGGGGTTCCCTTTCGGACTGCCTACGGCCACAGTAGACTTCGGCACTGCTAAGGCGCTATGGTTTTGCAAGTTGGTGTGACTGATGACCTGGTAAGGGTTGCGGGAATCCGACGGACGCGGAACGCTCAGGACCGTTCACTGTGGCGACACTTGGGGGAGGCTTATGTCCAACAGTGGATGTCTTCCGGCTGAAATGATGATGATAAGAGCGTGTGATCGTGACTTCTTCACGCTTGAACACCTGAACGGATATAGATAAAATTTGGCACGCGATTGGACCATGTCTTGGAATAACACATAGGATACTTTTTTATTCCGGGAGTATGTTCCTTCGGGACAGTTTTATTATACAGTTATCCGAGCGTAGCCGCTGGCCTCAGCTAGTAAACAATATAAAAGAAAAATGTTATTACTCATTTTAATTCAATTACTCTCATAACATTCGAAGCCAAAACGTAATTAGTTTATTAGATTTCATTTTTCGTTGACTCAATTCCACATTATTTATTAATCGCTAAGAATTCAAATGTCCAAAGCAAACTTGAACTTTGAACTTTCTTACGGTAGAACAAGTCCTTTATTGTGACTGAACGACCCAAAAATCTTGAGCCTTTGAAAAGAAGTTCACGAGCTCATCTGAGGTCTTCAACAATGTTCTTCAATACTTGACAAACTTTTAGATGAAGGTCAAAAACTATAATTAGCAAAAAATATTCTTAAAGGCAGCCCTTTTTGCTGAAAGTGGAATCTGGAGTAGGTACTTCGTTAGAATTCCTTACATTTTATTCAAACTGGGGATAGACGGGAACTTTTGGAGTCCACTGAATTTCAAACAGATAGTTCCTTTAAGGATGAAATTGCCAGGGACGTGCCCTAATAGGCGTATTGCAAAGAGGGTTCCGGAGTGGTATTTTAAGAGGACACGGGACCCTTTACATTTGCTGATGGTAAAGGTGGAAATCTCATATTTTCAAGGTCTTTTCAATGTCCAGATGATTTTTGCAAATTTACTACCAGAAACAAAAAAAAGAGACTGTGGGATCAAATGAATAATTGTGATTACAATACTTTGGCGATTTCCCTAACAAAAATTAATTACCGAAATAGAGGCTGCCCAACTGGGACTGGGCAGGACATGTCTGCCGCATGTCTAACGAACTGTGGGCGCGTAAAACGCTGGATTGGTGCCCGGATACAGCAACGCGGGGCCGAGGCAGACCACGAAGGAGATGGCGGACGACCTGGATGTCTTCCTTAAGAATTCGAATGAGAAAGCGAGGAACCGTAGGAAGGAATGGAGGGAGGCCTTTGCCCAGCAGTGGGACAATACGGGCTAACTATAATAATATAAGTATTTTAGGTACTATTTACTATAATTATTATGTCTCACCTAGACTGCCCCAGTTTTGTGCAGAAGTTACCCATTTTTCCACCCTGTTTTTTTTTTTTTTTTTACCCTCCATTTTTTCCATTGTTCCCAGCTCTGAGTCACTTATTGCCAATTCCTAAAGGTGTGTCCAGACCTGGCAAACTACGCGCGTGCTGCTCACGTGCGTTTACAGCCTAAGTTTGGTGCGCCACTCTGGTGTAGCTCTGGCAAGGTTTGAGTGAAGCGTGCGTACAGCGCCCACGCGATACGCGCTCACATAACTTCTTTCACGTTAGAACTATGTATGTATACAGCGCGCGACACGCGCACCTATTGCGTTGCTCGTGTATGGCGCGTGTAGCTTGCGCGCGAGCGGCGTGTGGGCGGCGCAGGGGCTTTGTACGAACATATTATTATAGTGCATGTACGCAGTTTGCAAGCGATTCGTGAGCGGTGCAGTCGCCAGGTCTGGACACATCTTTAGGAAGACGTCTTAGTCATCTCGCCATTTCCTTTGGGCTTTTTTGTTTATTCCTGTTGTATATTATGGTCTATTGATTTCAGAGCACCTAATAAATATGTACAACATAACAAAAACTGCTAACTGTCCACACATTTTATTTCACCATATTCTCCAGACAAAACCTTTGTACGTTGATGACATAACACTATTACTATGTGGAGAAATTCCATCTGCCATTTCAGTCGCCGACTAGGAGTTCTTCAAAAAACTTATATCATTAATATTCTGTGGCCGCGTCTCTCTCTTTGCGCAGTCACCAATTCTCAAAATTGGATTGTGACACACATAATTCTGCCTTTTATTTTATATGACATAACTTTAATATTTTTTTTTTTGTGTTGGGAATGGAATATAATAAATATAAACAGGGATACAGGGAATACGAGTAAAGTTATTTTTAGGATGAAATCGTGGTACGGTGTTGACACAGATTTATGTGGGGCTTTAATGTCAAAGTAATGTTGTTTCAATGTAAAGAAAGAAAGAAAAAGAAAGAAAGAAAACTATTTTATTTGACATACACACTCGTAGATACACACAATGTAGTAAAAACATGTAGACACTAATAAATTGTTATATATAAAAAAAGAGACAACTAACAATGTGTGTCTCACGGCGGCGCCAAATAGGTCCAGTTCAGCAATAATACCAGACAACTACATGGTAGTTGCTAGACGCTGGTTTTCAACTGAACCTTATTTCGAGTGTACAGTTGAAAATTGGTTTATTTTTAGTACTCAGTTATTAGTGATTATGTGTAGGGTAAATAAATTACATATTATATATGTAACACATATCCAAATAGAAAAAAATAAAAAAGAGAAGGAAGTAAAGTCTAGATATGTAGATTCTATACTTCTATCTAAACTAGAAGAAAAAATTGTAGGTCCGCAAAGAGTGAAAGAAATGGAGGGTAGCTTTTGTCTGAGATTCATCCTTACGTCCCAGTCGATATCGGAGGAAACCCCGGTTGTTAAGAGTCGCAAGACAATTTCCCGCTGCCGTGGGTGCAGGCTTGATGAGCAATGAGTAGTTTGTCGTCCGCCCGTTCGATAAAGACCAGCCCCCCTAACCGAGTTACCAACGTATCGTGTCGAATTCCGTTCTCCAATCGGTAACGCTTCGGTGTCAGCAATTGTAGAAAATGATAAGTGGGTAGCCATGTTGACGGGCCTGAGTCGGGCGCTCGTTCTACAATGTGGCGTTTGTTTATCAAAGGATGTAGCGTTAAATGTTCTTGAAATTCATTCTATCATTTTGAACGATGTGAACTTGGCTACGAATTTTCTAGTAGTTTGTTCCGACCACGTGAATTAAAGTTGAGATGATGTCATTCCCATACATTTGGTTACTTATCGACTAGTGTTAACGATTGCAGATTATTAACTTGGCTAGGGGTGCACGTTCGAGTGGCCCTAAAACGCAAAGGGCAAAAGACAGAAGTCAGGTGTATCATCATCATATCAGCCGAAAGACGTCCACTGTTGGACATAGGCCTACCCCAAGTGTCAACACAACGACCGGTCCTGTGCGTCACGCATCCATCGGATTCCCGCGACCCTGACCAGTTCATCGGTCCACCTTGTTGGAGGCCTTTCAACGCTGCGTCTTTTGGTACGTAATCACCACTCCAGAACCTTTCGTCCCCATCGACCATCTGTTCTACGTGCAATGTGCCCTGCCCTTTGCCATTTAAGTTTGGCGATTCTTCGAGCTATATCGGTAACCTTAGTTCTCCTGCGGATATCTTTATAATCCACACTAATATTATATGTATAAGTAACTTTCTCTGTTATGCTTTTAGAAGCACATTATAAAAATGATGTAAACTGTTACGGAATAACTTTGAACCTTTAAGAAGGGTAACATTTTATCTGACTTCAACTTCGTTTTCATTATAACCGACATTCACGCAAACAAAGTCGTGGGTAATAAGATTAGTGTAGTATATAGGTACCTTATAAATATTGAAAATAAAGCGTTGTTTTTTCGTTTTTACATTATAATTATGTAAATATTTTAACTGAATTCAATAATGATATTTGTATTTAAAAGGAAGTGAAGAGATTGATCGTAAAGCGCAAATAAACCAGCAGTAAAATTATGATCAAGGAAAAAGATAAAAACTAACTTGTGTTAAATAAGATCTGACAGGCAACAGTATTCCGGTTACAAATGAGCGCGATAGTCCTTTATCTATTACGTGCCATTAAATAAATACCCACAACCATCAACCTACATTATACCTACCACATTCAGTTCCTAACAAATTAAGCGAACGTTTTCCTTGACGGGTCTTTGCGCCTTAATTCTCGTTTCCTTGAATTATTTTAGCTTTGATGACAGATTCTATTTCGTACAAGCGTATGGTATTACGGCGTATAGTCCCTTGAACGCCTGGCTGGAATTAAATGCACACATACTTTTACTGCCGCCTGTGCCTGCATAGAGCCCCGCTGACTTTTAAAAATACTGATTGATTTACATATGCTTTATTAAGGCCACTGTTTCCATTTAGTGCCATAAAACAGTGACTTTCTGAAGCTTACACCTCGATAACGGCTGAGTTAATAGATATGAAAAAAAAAATTATATATCCTTATCAACATATGATTTTATTCCTATGACTAAAATTTTAGTAAAAAAAAAAATTGTAGCATGACGTCCTTTAGCTGGTTTTCCCAACTCCTTTTACTCGACTTTGATCTTTAGAAATATGTTTACGCAAAAAAAATATTGGTTAAGTATTATTCAGAACGTATGTACATAGCATCATGATCATCATCTTTTCAGCCGAAAGACGTCCACTGTTGGACATAAGCCTTCCCCAAGTGTCGTCACAATGAGCGGTCTCGTGCGTCTCGCATCGTACATAGCATCATCATCAGCCTTTTTAATGTTCCCACTGCTGGGACTCAGGCCTCCTCTCTAGGAGAAGGAACGGGCCGTAATCCACCACGCGGGCCCAGTGCGGGTACAAAATACATATATTATTATGTAAATCAATCATAATTTCGCAAAGAAAATGGTTTTAAAAGTTAGCGGGACTCTATGCGGGTACAAACAGCAGTACGAGTATATGTGCATTTAACTCCGGCCAGATGTTCAAGGCACTATACGCCTGAAATTGAGATATGACAAATTTGTCGTCTCAGACTGTTTTGCCGCTCATTTTGCTGGGATTATAAAAGCATCTTGCAAGCAAAGTGCGGTCGTTGAGAACTCTCAGCATAATAAATTAGAAAGAAACATGGGTTTTGTGTAAAAATATTTTACAGTGCAAGAAAAGATTTTTAAATAGGTGAAAAAATATGGACGAGGTGTCTTTGAAACGTGATTTTTTTTTTTAATTTAGAAGGTGTAGTGATCCGTGTTTGGCTAAAAAAGAAAATTAAGCGCAGGCCACGCCTAGCCCGTCCGTCCGCTAGCTGGCGGTGTGGCCTGCGCTTTAGGACGTATTCAACTTTGTATAAGTGCCGTTAAACTGCACAAATAAGATGCAAGATACGTCCTGGGCATAGGGAAACGCAGAGCAATTCTGGACGCGGACCCGGACTTGTGGACGGCGAGCACTGGGTAGCTCCCCGTTCCACGCTTGCCTCAATGATATTTTAGCAAAACCTTAGACACTAAGTAAGCAACCGTAGGTGCGGGCTTGCGGACGGCGCGCGGTGGGTAACATGCCGTCCGACCCCACGTTAAGGCGTATAGAAATTATGTGAACGCAACTCTCGCACTCGCCTAGGCGGCAGTACGCAAATCTGTGCATTTATTTGCGGCCAGCAGCGCCCGGAAAGCGCTTTAAATCCATTTTCTCTGCGAGATATTGATTGATTTACATATGCAATGTTCACTTTGAAGAGTATTTAACCACCAATTTTTATGTGTAAAAATGTTTCTATAGGTCCAAGCCGTTTCGAAGGAGTAGGGAAAAGTTGCGAAAAGTTGCGAAATTGCTAAATTTTTTTTTTTTGACAAAAGTATTAATTGCACGAAAAAAACAAATGTTGATATTATTGTTCATGAATCTATAATAAACATATATTTTTTTCAAACCAATTGACCTAGCCGTTACGGAGGAGTAGGCCTCAGAAAATCACTGTTTTATGTCACTTTTCGGGCGCTTAGCCCTTAAGGACTCAACTTGATGTTACATTGTGCTCCACTCTTGCCTGAAGAAGGTGTCAGCAAAACTCTAGGCCGCCTGTGCCCACCAGGACTGTTCCCGACATTCGAAAGTATTATCACTACAAAATCATATCGTAAAATTGAATACAAACTCTTGCATAATTACACAGTTCAGAAAGTTCATCATAATTATCATTGTCGCAATATCTCATTAAAAATGTATTGTTCCTGATTTCCATTCCCTTTCATTCGCGCTGCACATTCACAAACGTGCTTACAAAGAAAAGCTCAATACAACAGTGTCATGCATTGTACCATAACTAGAGATGTTACGGAGCTCCATAACCGTAACCGAATCTATCAGATCATCATGATCATGGCGTGCGGACGGCGAGCAATGGGTAGCTAGCCGTCAGACCGAGCCCGAGTAGATAACAGCGCGTAGTATTCCACGCGCCCTTCAAGGAGATATCAGCAAACCGTAGGGGCCCAGAAGGGTCGAAGCCTGCTGGAGCCATGCGTTGTGCGAAAGTGAATCCCGGAGCCCTGGAACGATGACGAAGAAGGAACAGGAGCGGAAAAAAGAAAAACAATATCATCATAAAAGACGTCTACAGTTGGATATAGGCCTCCACCAAGTGTCGCCACAATTAACGGTCCTGACCATCTCGCATCCATCGAATTCCTGCAACTCTTACCAGGTAATCGGTCCACCTTGTGGGAGGCCTTCCAACGCTGCGTCTTCCAGTACGTGGTCGCCACTCTAGAACCTTTCGTCCCCATCAACTCTCTTTTCTGCGAGCAACGAGTTCTGCCCACTACCACTTAGGTTTGGTAATTTTTCGAGTTATATCAGTAACCTTGATTCTCCTGCGGATATCTTCATTTCTGATGCGATCACGCAAATAAGGGATGCCCGAAATAAAAAATATATCCGTAATCGAACCCGATATAAAAGTTTTGGACAAAGGTGGGGTCTAAGTGACAGGTTACGATAGGTCTTTTTTTTTGTTTTGCCAGGGTAAACAAATGACAATCTAGTCTAGGTTTTTTTTATTGTTAGACTTACACTTGACATCATTCTCTTATGATGGTAAGTGATGATGTAGTCGACGTGGAGCACACTTGCCTGGAATTAATCTAGTCACTATTAATTTAAAGACCCTTAGATTGTAGCTATCAGGAAACACAGGCTCCGGCAGGGAATTCCACTCCTCAGCTGTACATACAATTAATGTTTTCTCAAAACGATTTTGCATGCGTATGAAAAAATCTTACAATTAGAATTTTGCTTTTACAATTATAACATTTTAATATCCGTAACCGAAGCTCGTGGAATATATTATATCATTTAAAAACAATCATTCTCGCTTTTCATTGGTCTCGCTAAAACTGGGGAACGGCTGGATCGATTGGGTTCATTTTGTGTCTTGAAATATTGTAATATAAACTATTCTTGAAATATTATAGAGAAATGAATTATACTGGATCTTGTAATGCCTGTGGCGTTATCCTTTGACAGCTTAGCTAAAAGGACTATGTATTAGGTAGTACGAAGTTTGCCGGGTCAATTAATATGAAAAATATTCATATCCGAAATCGGTATAATATTGTTTCTATATCCGTATCCGCATCCAGATCCGAAAATTCATATTCATAACATCCCTGATGATAACGTTGCTCCAGTTTTCAGAATCCGATACCTGCCATTATTCCATGCCTGAACACACTTCTGTTGAATCAGCATTCATGGTATTGTCAGTTCCAGTGGTATTCCAAGTAACAAAAGTCGTATAGGATTGTTAGGATATACCATTGTTTCTGAAAAATATTCATTATTACTATGACATTTTTTTTTTAAATTAATAGCATTGATCTTTTGTAGTACAGCAGTGTTATATCAGTTTTTGTATTTCATACGAAGATTTTTTTTTATTTATCTAATTCTATTGCAATCAAGTTTCTTCAAAGTTTTTTTCTTACTGTGGGATCATCTTCAAATCACTTTATTCGTTGTTTTTTAAGTTGGGATATCGGGATGTTGGATTTAATGACTTCTCCCGCTTTAGGGTGAAGCGAAAGAAAATTCCAGAATTTTACTGAATAAAACCACACCACTATAAATAATAATATTCCACAACTATCACACAACGCCGTCTAGTCCCAAGCTAAGTATAGCTTGTGTTATGACTAGACAACTGATAAAATTTTCTAAATACACATAGATAAATTACATCCAGACACAGAACAAATGATCAAGTTCATCACACAAACATTTGTTCTGGGTGGGAATCGAAACACGACCTCCAGGCATAGCAGTCAGGGTCACTAACTACTACGTCCCATGTGTTTGCTCCTTAGAAAATGTCTTTTTATTCCAACTATTCCTGCAACGTTGAAGACCAGCGCCTGTAACTGCACGTTAAAGGCGCTTTCAATTTTGACGTTTCATGTCGGACTGCAGCCGCACGTTTACCGTGCCGCAGTCAGCCGGTTGAAGTTCCTACGTTAAAAAGTCCGACAACAAGCGCCTAAATTGAAAACGTATCAAGCTGCCGTGCACATATATGACAGTGATGCGCTATTCAACATCGCACTATATTCAACACCGAATTGGACACGTGGTGCTTCTGACGTTGCCTCCCAGGGGCCCAAGTCTTCTATTTTTATAAATTCGTCATTCCAACACGATCCCATTGTCATTTTGCTAAAAGTTCATCATCTGCTAATTCATAATGATCAATCATTGATCGGTCAATGGTATCGTAATAGAGTTGTGGTTGAATGATAATATCGATAATATAATATAATGATAATAACGTTCTAATAGTAGAACAATGATCAAATAAACTGACAAAGTTTAAGCAGATTACCGCAAACGTTAAATATTAATTTGTCAAGATGTACGACATTACTATTCTATGCCACTTCTTTCAATGGAGTGTCAGTGGTTGACCATTGGAAAGTCATAATGACGCTATTATATTAGTAGATTACCAAATTTGTGAAAATCGACAATTATGACATCAATGATAGACCATTCTGACACTATTGTAATAGCAGACTTGGGGCCCTGTTGTCGACCGTTCGCGGTACAAAACGCCGCATGGTTGTCACACTGCGCGCTTTGTAAGAAAAATACAATCGTCTGTACGCAGTAGGACTAACGCACCGCAGCAGGCCATGAAAACACAGCAGGGGGGCCCAGCCGGGTCGAAGCCTACTGGGGCCAGGGTTATCCGAAAGGGCGCTCGAGCCCCGGTATGAAGGCTTGAAGGAACGGGATGAGTTTTTTAGTCAGTAAGAGTCTGACACTATCTCTCGCTCCGCCCAAGAGCGGGGGTTGTCATAGGATGATTTTCCCATCGGAAAAAAAGGCCATGAAAACACGCATAAATTAAAAACGCCCTAAGGTAGGGCCTAATTGGATTAGACTATTATAGTACCATAGTCGTGTCGCCTATTAAATTTATATTGGCAGATAATATTTATTCAGTGTCATGGAAGCCTCTTGAGATAGGACAGGATCTATGGATAATTCGGGTTGGTACAACGAATATTGATCTTACTGTTGTGCAAACACTCACACAAACTTTGTCTGCGGGAATGATTGGAAGAGAAACCGTGGTTCTAGAATGAAGGAACACAGATATTTTTTCCTTAGTAATAGTTTGACACACCTTTATGCTCCACCCTAGAGCGGAAAAAGTCATTTGATGATTACCCACATCAACAAAAAAAAAACGTACATATTTTCTATTTACATATGATAGACGTCCACTATTGGACATAAGCCTCCCCCAAGTGTCGCCATAATGACCGGTCCTGTGTATTTATTAGAATCCTGCGACCCTCAACTGGTCATCGGTCATATGATAAGTAAGAGAAGACTTATAAATAAATAAATAAATTATTAAATAGTTGTATTTTTAATTATAATTAATAAAGAAACTAAAATTTATATAAAAAATATATTTATTTTCTGACATGAGTTTTTTTTTTTTCGTATTATGATCGACTGGAATTCATAGAAACGATTATTCAAAGTTCAGAAGAGGAAAACACGGCTTTATTATTTTATTGCTTCCGCTACGGATTGTAAATACTTAATTCAAGGAAAATTTCCTTTGATTTAAACAATCGTCGGTAAAATAAAGTCGTATAAAAAAAAATTCGAAATCACAACGTTTTGGACGCAATGACGTGGAATATTCGAAAAACGTTACAAAGCATGGTAAAAAGGTTTTGTAATGAAAAATCTTTTGCTATATTCTGGGACTTACGATGAGATTGGAAAATTATTGAGCAATCCTCCCGAAACAAATGGAATTATGTATAAATTAATTTGCAAAGTTCGTAACGTTCAATTTGCCTAAAAAAGCGAAGGTAAGGGAAAGCTGTGAGAATCCTCGTCTGTACATTAGTTTTCTTTTTTTGTTATAAAAATGGTGCTTTCAGAATATTTTACATGAAAAAATATGACTTCTTCTACTTCTTCTTCCTGCCCTTGTCCCATCTTATTTGGGGTCGGCGCAACACGTTTTTTTCTTCCATTCTGTCCTGTCACTCGTCACGCTATCACTAATTCCCTTTTCTTTCATATCACTTCTCACACAATCCATGCATCTTTTCTTTGGCCTCCCTCTCCCTCTCCATCCATCCACATGTAAATTCATAACTCTTTTAGCAACATGCATTTCATCTCTCCTCTTTACATGACCATACCAAGACAAACGATTTCCTTTCAACCTTTCAGTCACTGGCGCCACTTTCAGACTTCCCCTAATATACTCATTTCTCACTTTATCCATTCTCGTCACACCACACATAAAAAAATATGACTAAAACCTAATATATAAAAATTTCATGTCACACTGTTTGTTATCGAACTCTACTGAAACGGATTGACCGATTTTTGTGATTTTGTTTTAGTATATTTCGTAGGTCTGAGTATAAGTCGTATGCTATATTTTACACTCCTACCCCGACCGACCATTTTTTTTTAAATATAATTTACACGACAGAACAACATTTGCCGAGGCAGCTAGTTTTAATGTAAATAAACGAATTTCAATAAAAAAAATATCTAAAAAAAATAATTATATATAATTAATTAAGAAAAGTAATATAGCAAAACCTTTTTTCCTTTTCTACAAAAACACGATAATCCTCACAAGAGCTAAATTATCTTCTATGGAGGTTATCAATCAGCTTGCTAATTAATCAAAATCTTCTTGAGTGATTGCTACCTAATTTCCTTTTATTCAGGAATCGCTAACAGAATTCTCGCCAATAAATCTCACAATTTAAATGACAAGCAGCAATCACATTAAAGTTCAATTGGGCGTCTCTCAATTTTCAATTTAAAATTAATGCTTAATTTCGTCCTTATTTTATTGAAATTCAAAGTAAATACGACTCAACTCGTGAAACATTTAAATTTTCAATTAACTGCAATGTTGAAAGTAATAATTGGGATAAAAGGATTATTAATTGAATTTTCATTTTTATACATAAACTAGCTTTTGTCATTGGCTTAACTTACATAAAAGTAGATAAATAACTGTCCCTCGCACACGGGCCGGCAAAAAAACGCCGCCACAAAAAAACGCTAGAAGCCGCCACAAAAAAGCTAGAAGCGTCCGCAAAAACACAGCTGAAGCATGCGACACCGGACACAAGAGTGACCGGTGAAGCTTGAAGCCGCTTCAAGCGTTTTTTGTGGCGGCAGCGCCACACACGAGCCACAAAAAAGGCCGCCTCAAAATGAAGCTTGAAGCGGCGTTTTTTGAAGCCCGTGTGCGAGGACAGTACGAAGTACATTTATGTTTGTTTTCTTAATTTTTTTCTTTGTTTGTTGTTAATGTGGTTTAGTCCACAGGAAAGATGAAAGAGATTAGAAAGGAAATACTTTCCGATTTGTACTACAACGAGTGTCACCGCTTGTCTCCCACCGTTTAACTCCACTACAGGCAATAAGCCAATACGAACGCGCATTACGCATCTAACAGATCACGCACACTTAGATCGCAAGTTTGCTATTGGTTGTGTCAATTATGAGCATGATCACATTTTGAGGCACGCCTGCCCGCCATTCTAACCTCTTTCTTCTTTTCTGTGATTTAGTCAGTAATGTGGTTTTATTCAGTAGAAGTCTGACGCCCTACCGCTCCGTCTCAGAGCGGGAGAAGTCATTAGATGATTCATCTTTGATCTCACTTTCAAAAAAACCCCTCACTACTTACCTCATCCCTGTGCCATGTTTCATCGCAAATCCTCAAGCAACTAAGACATAAAGAAGTATTAGACACAGAGACAGATTTCACGTTTATACTCGTAGTAGGTCTGTATGGGTTGTTCAGCGATATAGTCGTAAAACGTATAAAACATTAGTTTTAGTATATGCGAAGCCCGAAGCGCGTATCTAGTGTATTTATGTAAAGAATCGATGTACAAAATTTCATAATTGTATCACGAAAAAGTACAAAGCTTGTTATATTATCTGTTTGTCCGCATAAATACTTCGTCACCGCACCATCCGAGCAACTGAGGAGTGGTTTTGCTCCCGCATCCAGCTATGCGCTGGTGTCTAATGCCCGCTATGACCTGCCGTCAACTGTATTGTACTAAGCCCCCTTGCCTACGGCGACTTTTTGTAGCGATATTGTAGCGCGTTCGCATCGATAGAGTCGCGATGCTGTAGCGCGTTGGCATTTTTTCAATAGTACCTAAGGCGCGTTAATAACGAAGCAGTCACGTGCTTGCGAAACGCGCGACAACACCGCTACAAAAAGCCTACGAGGGCGAGGAGCCTTAGTGTCAGATGTCTCCAACTTTGACCTTTTTCAAATATTTATGGGAAAAAATATAACTCGGTGTAAAAATTGAATCGATTTAGTTACTGTTTTTGAACCAATTATTCAGGCTTTGCATATATAGAAATATAAATTTAGAAATATATAAGTAAGTTTATCAGTTGTCTAGTACTCATAAAACAAGGTCTACTTAGCTTGAGACTAGAAGGCGTTGTGTGATAGTTGTGGAATATTATTATATACTAAACATAATGTTGTATGACAGACAGAATTACACATTTACACTAACAGAGAGAGATACTTTTGCCATTATATAGTTCTATCTAAACTGTCTACTATAACGACCACGAAACATAAATATGAGCACTAACCAAGATAATAATATGTACTCAAACTTACATTCATATGGCAAACTTTAGCAAACACGTAAGCCTAATACGAGAATAAATTTGTCTAGACTGTTAAATAACTATGAACTGCTCAAAATGTTTTAAGGATGGCTGACGAGGCAGCATCAATTCCACGGGCTGTGAGATTGTTCAAAAGTGTTACAGCGGCTCTGGATCGCAGAAGGTAACTGAAAGGACACAGGTGGATTTTAGTCAGTAAAAGCCCAAGTTCTCGAGCAGGAGGAGTCTGTCCTCGTGAAGGCAATTGGTGGCACCGACTTCTTGCGCCGGGCTTTGATTCAAGCCATGGTCCGGAGCAAGGAGGAACGGAGGGCGGCAGGAACATGCGGTAGAGGTTGGGCAAAGCGCCGCCGTGACCTCGAGTCAGCGATCGATGGCAACGATTTCTCGCGCCGGGCCTTGTTACAGGTCATGATTTGGACTGAGGAGGAGTGGCAGACAGTCGCCTTCTTTTGCGGAGCTGTAATACTAGCGAAGGAAATAGCCGCAAAGGTGAGGGAATGGATATCCTCGCGACCCAGCCTCCACAACTTCGATTCCGACTTCCAGCCACCGGATAGAACGACAAGCAATAGGTAGCTCCCCGTCCGAACGTCCGGTAACCGTCCATGCCGTGCCCAAGACGTCGACGGCGCGTAGTGTTCCATGTGTGCCTCAAAGAGACGTAAGGCCCAGCAGGGTTGAATACTCGTTAGGGCTACAGGGATATTCTGAAAAGCAAAACCCGTGCTCTAAGAACACCAAGGGCAACTGAAAGACACAGGTTAGTAAAATCCTGACATGCCCATCCATTCCACCTAGAGCGAGAAAAGTCATCGGATGCTTTCCCACCCTTAAAAAGTGGAAGAAGTCAATTGTTGATTTTCAAACAAAAAAAAAACAAATTCCACGCAAAAACCCTCTCATGTCGATACCATGAAGTGACGAAAATTGAAGCACTGTGTAAAATAAACGCTAGGAATTAAGGAGACTCTTAACCTACTTTTGAAAAACCTAGAGACTACAGTTTTCTCGGTTGTATTTTACAACTTGTACCGTAATAATAACAGCTGGCTACGTCGTTTTTCTTCTAACCCTCAAAATGAGCACTTGACATCAAATGTGAAGGCAAGGAGGGTCGACTCTATTCCTCAAAAGAACATCGTTTTTAGAGATACTGAAAGATGGCCGAATTCTATTTCACCTCGTTATTTTCACGTACGAATAAAAAATTGGTTTTGTCAAAACCAAGGCTCTGGAGGTTTGACAAAAACACGTTTTCTTGATAAAATTATAGAAATAGTGTACTTATCTATTTTTCATGGAAGCGACTGTTTGAAGTTATTATTAGTTTCTTTTTCAATCGCTGTTACAAGGAACTTTCTTCGTAATGACTTGAGTTATTGGAACACTATTTATGTATGCAATTGTTAAAAAAAATCGACGAGATTTTATCTATTTTTTTTAGAATTTATTTAGTTGTAAAAAATCAAAGGCTGTGTTGTGTGTGGTGTTGCTGTATACTGTAGTTTTTTTTCTTTTTAGGATTCCGTAACTAAAAAGGAAAAAACGGAACGGGTTTCAAAAAATATGCCGACTTTGACAAGCTGTATCTCTGCAACCAATGGACTTAGAGTACTGGACTTAAACTCAATTTATAGTATATTTAGTAAGCTTTATTACATTACAAGTAAATATACTTGAAAAACGCTTTCTTCGGGTAAATTTATCGAAAAAACTAAAAAAAGTGCCAAAATTTCGCAGTTTTTCGAGCACCATGGGAGTAGCACAGGGTTTTCAGGGTTGCAAACCGGGATGTAAACGACTCTCATGAAACCTAACAATATATATAAAAAAAATGTAGATACATGCGCGTTTGCGATGTTCGATGTCGATTTTGACTGGACTAATAATAAATCTGTAGAAATTCTTAATTGTACTCGTATCACGTAAAATGTACGAAATCGACGTTGATAACTTTTATATATTAAAATTGTGTGTAACTTGATGTATGTTTTATCGGAATCGGTTGCCTATATCGAAAGAAAACACTACATTCATTGACTTTGTTAGGCGGTACGAAATTTACCGGGTCAATAAGTTGTAAATATTTTGTATATAAAGTGTATATATTATTATACTGAGCCCACACTATCCCACTGCTGGGCCAAAGCCTCCCTCCACTCCTTCCAATGATCACGGTTCCTCGCTTTCTTATTCCAGTTCTTAAGGAAGCCATCCAGGTCATCCCGCCATCTTCTTCGTGGTCCATCTCGGCCCCGCGTTGCTGTGTCCGGGCACCAATCCAGCGTTTTACGCGCCCACAGCTCGTTAGACATGCGACAGACATGTTCTGCCCAGTCCCATTTAAGTTGGGCAGCCTTTTGAGCCAACACAAATATGATGAAGAAGAAGTATATATAAGTATCCGCAAAAGATGGAAAGAGTGGAGGGTGGCTTTGTCCAATAGTTTAACAGAAAAGGTTAACAATTTTTTTTTTTAGATTATATAAACGAAAATAATTCATTAAGTGGTTTGAATGTGATTTCTTAGTAGATACAAAATAACTCACATACTTCATACTATTAATGAGACAACTAAAGTCGGACCGTATGTGTTCAGCTATTCTATTGAAACACACTCAGGCTAGGAGATAAGGCGCTGTTAAGGGCAGTTACTCATGCCCTGTCAGTCGGACCATTACCTAAACGATTTGTACATTACGTTAGGTGCGTAGTCTATAGAGAGATATAAATGATGAGAAGCTAGCGAGCGGACCTCCACTTAACATTTATCAATTTTATATTAGAGATATTTTTAAATATGTTCTCTGTCTATTCCACACACAAACAACACAAACAATTATCTACAAATTAAAAAAAAATCGTTCTAAAAACAATTAATTTTTTTATAGTGTTAATTTTTTTTTTGTGATTTTGAACTGTTTAAAAATGGTTTTTAAATCTAAGTAAAAGTTTTAATACGATCGAAACTTCGGAGAGTAGAGTTTACTAGCTTCTGCCAGTGACTTCGTCTGGGTGAAAGTAGAAAATGATCACTAGAAGTACTTACTCCTGGGATAATTATTTTTTAGGACACAGTTTACCTATGTGCTAAATTGCATCTAAACCCGTTCAGACATATAAGCGTGAAAAAGTAACAAACAGGCACACATGTACATACACAATTTCACCTTAATAATTACTAGTGTTTGGATCATTATCATTTCATTTTACGGTAAGGTAACTTACCGTTAATTTCTTTTTCAATACTTGTTCCTCAATCACAAAATTCTTTGCGTCATTTGGGGCATAAAGAAAAAAAGAATCCTGTGAATAAAACTGGGGTCAAAGCGGAACACAATTTGAATACTTGTAACATTTCCTGGATTTTAAGTAGCTTTTAAACGTGACCCGCTGGTAATTGAATGGCCTCAATCACTCAGCAACAAAGTTGAATCATTACACATGTACAGTCACGCGCAATCTTCTTCTTTCGGTTCGACTCAAATCTGGTCCGACCAATATTTAGCCACCTGTACGGGTCTTTCGTTGGCCAATAAGTCGTGGAAGGTGTAGGTAGTTGTAAATGGTAGGCAGGTAAGAAGGCGACGCATATCTTGTAAAGGGGCTCACTCCACAGTGGCACTGTATTTGCAAGCTAATTTTAGTTTATTTAAAACATGAATGTAGTTTGTACAGAATCAGTAACTGAATGGATTCCAATAGCTTTTACACCATGTTGTATTTTTTCCCAAAATATTTTAAATGGTTACAAGTTGGACATCATCGCCACTAAGTACAATACAGGTCACGGCAGGTCACAGGGGCCAGCAAATAGCTGGGTGCAAGTGTAAAATAACCACTCAGTCACCTGGATGGCCCGGTGACTATGCATTTTAGCTCACTTAACCAGCTAACTGACTTAGTAACTTTATGATTCTTCATGATACAGTTATGAAATTTTGTACATAGATTCTTTACATAAAAATACTGGATTTCGCATATACTAAAACTAATGTTGTATAAATTGTCACATTTCTATCCATTTTATCTTCTGCCATTCAAGTAATAAGTTTACGACAATCCGTTTTTAATTACCCAACCATCAACAAATTTTCGTTAAATTTTTTAAGCTATTGCATATTAAGCTATTGCATAGCTTCTATCGCGGGCCTTGAGCGTGGAGACCGAAACCAGAAATTCCGTAACGAAAATAACCTAACACCCCCCACTCACTTGTTTTTTGAGCGTGGTGACCGATAAGAAAACAAATGAGTGAACAGTCAATTCAATGTGTGAAAGTGTAACTTCAATTAATATCAAAGAAAAAAATACTGCATAAATTAAATAAATAAATAATTATAATTGCATAAGTTGATAAAAATGTTATGCAATAGCTTTACCGCAGCAGTCCCCGAGTGCCACACGTCTTTTTTTTTACTTCTTGAATTGCAGAAGTTAAAAATTGTGACAATATATATATCTTATTACTCCTCCTGACTGTACCCGTTCCTTACTTAATTAGCATCCAATCGTATGTAGGTACCCAATTACCCTAATCTGATTGGTTCTGATGATTCCAAGAAAATACTGCCGTCTCACATATTTTATTATACTAATATTATAAAGGCAAAAGTCTGTACGTTTGTGTGTATATAACACTTCATAATTTATATAGCACACTAATCTTTATAATTCTACGTCACATAGTAATGGGTTTGTCACCTAACTCCTCCTAAAGGGCTGAACTGAATTCAATAAATCTTGTGTGTTTTTGTGTTTATTTGTTAATAACCTGTAAGTTAGTCCTAAGATGCGTCTTTTGCGCCAAATAAAATGTTACATAGGCGTAAGTCTATGATTGTGTGTATACTAGTTGCACTCGAACGGCCAAACTGATTCTGATAAAACCTTACGGTTTATGTCCGGGGAAAATAAAAGGAGGGGGAGGGGAATAATAAAATAGGATACTTTTTATCCCGGAAATATGTTCTCTTGAGAAAATTTTAAAGCCGCTAGCAGCAGCTTATATATAATATATTTGGTACTCCTGCACGCTTAACAGGCTCAACGGAATCTGGTGGGACCATGTCATGCACATAGGATACTTTTTATCCCGGTATTATGTTCCCTTAGTCTATTTTCTTTTACTTTTATGCGAGAAGCCGCTGGCGAAAGCTAGTTTCTTATTATGTCTCTTCATAATTACATGAGAAAGCGACCTTTATATTATTTACCTATTTATGTACCTATAATTAAATGAAAAAAATATACACATACATTACGCGGTAGGTATATTAACACATGCTATCATGGTTACTTACAAAACTAATCTGGAGACTTTCTTTAACTAGATTTCTGGGAAACTACACCAATAAGTATAGCAAATTTATGTTATGGACCGGGTGATTAATGCGGGCATTGTAAATAATGTTCGAGCATTATGAATAATGTCTAGCTCTATTGGACCAAGTGATTAATTACTATCTTAACTTCAATATTTATCACATTGCGCGGTTATTATTATATTGCTACATGACAATTGGGCAATTTGATAATAAAGCTAAAGGCGCGGTGCGAGGGCGGGGAGGGAAGCACGCAGAGTGTGACAGTTGCATATTAGAAAATCAAAACTTTCCTGAGCAAATTAAAAAAAAAAAACAATGTACGAATCAACAAAGTTTAAAATAACGATGGTCATTTGATCAAAAGTTCAGCTGACCAAAGTCTATATCAATGTTTAAATTATTTATTACCCTATTGACCAAATCGTTCAAAGGTCAAAATAGATTACTGGATAAATTATTAATTATCAAATGGATTAACTGAAAAAGGTAAAAATCTCGAATGGACGAAACAACTTGGACGTAGCGTTCGCCGGCCGCTGCCGCGGCACCGCTCGCTTCGCTCGCTCGGCTCTCGCGTGGTTGGTTACAGTTTTAACCTAACCTAACCTATTTTTCCCAGTTCAAAAGTGCAATCAAAATACAATCAAATTTTTACGAGAGATTGTAGGTATTATTCGTTATTTCGAACTGGCAGAGTTTCAAGGTAGACAATAGACTCCTTGATATAATTAATCCAAATAAGAGAGTCTGATTATTTTAATGGTTTAATATTTAGTTTATTTTAAGTTAAATGACAACTCCAATAAAAAAACGGTAATTAAAAATTACTCTGCCCAAAAGGTGTTGGGCCGTATGTATAATGCCCGGTCAATTTGATTATTATCAAATCGCACTCTCATGTTGGGCCTTTTTCATAAAGTCCGGGCATTATGTGTAATGCCTAATTTATCATTTGGTCTATAACATTTATACGTGGAGGCAATTTTGTGACGACGATCCCTCGTGACCAGCCCCCTTAGCCAAGTTACGATCGTTTTGTTCCGATTCTTTTGCGTTGAACGCTTCGAGTTGGCCACGCTCATATCAATGCTCAATCACGTGGTCAGAACAAAGGAATCGGAGGCGTGGCGGACTCGAGGCGTTTGACGGAAGAGAATCGAAACTAATGCGAGGCGTTCCAACAACTATTTCTATCGATGCGAAAAAAAAACATAAATACTTGAAGGTATTTCAATAATGATTACAATAAGAGTGTTTTTAATATCGTGCGGTTTAATATCTCGCATGCAGAATTGTTCCGCATGCGTTAGTCCCGCAAAGGTTCATTTCTTACAAGTATTTATTGTAATGCATGAAATAAGCACGTGGGGCGCGTTTTTTTTTGCATTTTGGAATTTTCTAAAAGCGGAGTAAACCCGCATACGTGATGAAATTAGCACGATATTAAAAACACCCAAAAGGAATATTAAAAATATTAGTAAACCAATATACCAAAATATTAGTATACCAGAATAAAGGAATACCAAAATATTAGTCGATGATACTAGCACGCAATTAGAGACACAATAGAAAGACAATGGGTAAGCGAACACCGGCGTTCGCTCGGGGTTTAATGAATAGACTAAAATAATGTCATAACCCACTGCAGTGGTTATCGGCAGGACCGATCAAGTGCCCGACTTGCTACAACCGCATGTCAAGAAAGACCGAACATTTTCACAGATAGACGTCTGCATGAAACGTTATCCTTGTATTAGTGACGCCTCGTTGCGCGACTCTTACACGCTCAAACGCGATCAAGTGGAAAATCTAGTTTGTGTTGGCGAGACTGCAAGGGAAAACGCAGTGTAGAACTTTTTGTTTGCAAAACAATAAGTTATAAAATGTTAGAAATATCTGCTGCAGGCCTCGCTGTTTTCTTTTTTTTTTCGCTTTGAATCTGATTTCGAACTTTATAAGACTTAAAAAAAAAGATTGCATATGGCATTACTATTTTCAGGTGAAAGAAAGCCCGCGCTATGTAAAGATTTACTTCAAAGTAGATTGAAAGTTTAAAATGATTGTGAACTCTTACTCAAAGCGCAATAAAGTCTGTTAAAGATTCTGGCTACTACACCGTATCAATGTACATATAAGCAAGATCAAATCAAAGCATAATTTCTTTCAAATAAATCATTTACAGGAACTTTTAAGTTATGAATAGAAGTCAGTTAAAAAATAAAAATATCTATTAAGAAGAACGTGCAAGACACTTCAAATTACAACAGTTCTGATTACGTATTCTTCTTGCTTTTATTAAATGAGAGCAAGTATTTAATTTACATTGTTCTCATATAATAAAAGTAATTTATAATATTGAAAATAAAGTCTCTGGCAGTTAAAAAATAATCAGTCTCAACTGATGGCATCCGTTCACGAACATGACGCATATATACCGCCTTTCAGTCCAATCAATTTAAAGGAAAATTACTACTATTACTACTACTACTACTATACTGGATATTTACTTAAAAAAAATAATGATACAATTAACTTAAATCAATCATGGACTTTAAACTACTTATCACTAATAATCAGGTTATTAAATCTGTGCATTTCATCACCTAAGCAGCTCAAAATTCAACTTTTTTATGAATATTTAGTTGTATTTGAGTTCATAAAAAGCAGCATTTGAATTCAAACACTCTTTTCTGAATACCTTAAAAATCAAATCAACGATGAAGTCTAAAAAATGTCCCTTCAATGAAATTATAATTTTAATTCAAACACATTACGAACGTATATATTTATTGAACCTTCCACTCAATGTAAGTAAGTTCCTGCAATTATTCCGAAAAAAAACTAATTTTCTAATTTACTCGGGTCACATTAAATTGCTTGGTCACAAATTTCGACCCAGATTGGGTCAAACTTCGGTAAAATTTTTGCTAAAACACAACTTGTGACCTTTAAAGGCCCGAGTTCGGGGTCTGTGGCCTAAAATGGCTCAAATTTTGTCCCATGGGTAATATGTTACGACGATATAGGCATTCAGGGGACGAAAAAATAAAAATATGTACATAACTTATTATCAGAGAGTGTTTCTGTTTTGATAAAAGTGTGTTTGTTAAGTCTATTTTACTTTTGCAGTAGTGTGATTAGATTTTTGTTCAGTCACCGATAAATTGAAGAGATAAAATTTCTCCCGAAAATTGGTGTATAATATGTGCCAATGTATCTTTAGAGCGGTCTCTCACCCTTCAAGTTTGGGAGACTTTTCCAATTTACGGTTTTTTCTTACATATATATATTGTAAGTCATGTTTGACCAACTGTCACCTTTTTAAAGGTCAGTCCGTTCACACGATCACTCCTCAGAAGGACAGTGTCCCAAAGATAAAAACAATGTCTTTCCTTTTGTTACCAGTTGTTTTTAAGCTATTGCAGAGCTTCTATCGCGGACCTTGAGCGTGGAGACCGAATCCAGAAATTCCGTAACGAAAATAACCTAACACCCCCCACTCACTTGTTTTTTGAGCGTGGTGACCGATAAGAAAACAAATGAGTGAACAATCAATAGCAGCTGTTGGTGAGGTCTGGTTTTGAATGGGTGGGGTTAAGCAGCTGTTGGCGAGGTCTGTGTTTGGATGGGTGGGGTTAAGAAACTGTTGGCGAGGTCTGGTTTTGGATAGGTGGGGTTAAGCAGCTGTTGGCGAGGTCTATTGCATAAGTTGATAATTTATTTTTATCAACAGCTTTTTTATCAAAAGTTGCTAGGCAATAGCTTTACCGCGGCAGTCCCCGAGTGCCACACGTCTTTTTTTTTGACAGACATCCACAGCAAAACCAAGGTCGCCGACATAGCCTGAAGAATCGCCAAACTAAAGTAGTAGTGGGCAGGGTACATTGCTCTTAGTACGGATGGTCGATGGGGCCGAAAGGTTCTAGGCGCACCCGCACACCAGAGAACGCAGCATTGGAAGGCCTGCCACGCCATCGCTTTATAGACGTCACTCATGATTCGTTCCCTGCTTTGCTGCATGTAGGTATCTAACAACGACGACGATTGGCTAGCCAATGTATGGAATGCACAAAGCAATCCCCACTCTGACGCCGAGCGCTCAAGATCCGTTTTGGCAATTGTATCAGTGGTGTGTTTTGTAAATTCCGTCAATGAACTGTAAAAACATAATGTATTTAGCGTATTCAGTGATTTCAATGATAATTTAATTGAACTACATATTACTAATGAGTAGGTTATTTCTAGTTGATTTCATCCCCGAATGATTTGATATAATATAATACAAACAGGAAATTTCATTACCAGACATTATTGTCAATTCAAAAGGGATTCTACGAGTACTAATTAACACCGAATTAACGATAAATACCTTCTATACAAAGTAATCCCATTATATTGACGTTAATTATTTGGCGCCTAGCTTTTGTTGGAAGCAAGGCTGTTTCACGAAAGCGCCTAAGGATACAATGATTTAGTGGCTGATCGGTACGCTATCTACGTAATTCCCAATAAATTTTAACTGAATGTATGTTAGTCAAAGTAAATCTGTTATGAGGGAATATTCAAGGACTTTAATGCTAAAGTAATCGGGTTTGAGGCTATAAACGTCAAACGCGAACGTTAGGAGTGAGCGATGACTTTGAGAATGTGTTAAGAGATTTTTCTTAACTAGATTTTGCTGTATGTGTCTGTAATTTTTTTTATAAATATTATTTATAAAAAAAAAATTAGATCTGCCATATTAATTGGAAAAACTCATTGTCGAGTTAAGCTCGTATGACTGTTGTTACATTATTTATTAACCCTTTGTGTGTCCGGAACGTGGATCCACGCAAGACACAATACCTTTTTAATTATGTCTTTAATTACGGCATACTAAAGGTTAATCCACACTAAATTATGACTAAGTTATGAGACTCGGCGTCAAGCTGTTACTGAAAACCCACTTGTGGTCTTTTTTTTAGGTGGGAAATTATCCCCTGACTTCTCACGCTCTTGGGAGGAGCGCGAGTGTGTGTCAGACTTTTACTGACAAAAACCCACCTCTGTGCCTTCTTTGTCTTCGTTCCAGTGCCCCGGGGTACACTTTCGCATAAGTCATGGCCCCAGTAGGCTTCAACCCTGCTTTGCAGATTCCAACGGTTTGGTACAATCTCTTTGGAGGCGCGCGTAGCACCTGTGTCCTTCAGTTGTCCTTTGTGTTCTAGGACAACGATTACTTATTTTAAACGTTCCCACAGCAACATATACTATACTTAGAAACGGTAACTCTGCTCTACAAGCATAAAATTACGAATACGTGGAACTCATTAGCTCTATGTGTATTTAGTACTTCCTTAGTAATACAACACATGTTAATTACTTAGGTGCTAATTACTCGAGTCGTGATTAACCCGTAGAGGAGGAAGGTCCAGATAAAAGATACATTCGACCTATTTTTAATCTGGTTTGTGTATGGGACTATGTATTTAGTCTCCTGTAATCTGAATTCGAAGAAGAGGGCTTTGTGGTGTAGCTTGCAATATGTCTTTGCCCGAGAGTGGAATCTAATATAATCTAAAATAAATAAGCTCTTAATTGAACATAATTTTGTCCCCCAGTGTATCTTATGCCTCAGATACTCTGGGCGGCAAAATATCACCCAACATGACGCGCACCGCTAAATCTACGTGACGCTGTAACGTTGCCCAGTATCCCACAACTTGTTTTTTAACATGATGGATAATTTAACAGCGTTGCCCGTCAAGTTGGGGGACATTCTGCCCCCTAGAGTATCTGAGTTTATGCACAAAATTGCACACAAACTTAAACCGTGCGCAGGCGAACGTTAATATCTGTACCATTATACTGTTGTACCTATAACTCTGGCCAACACATTGCACTTCAGATTAATTGGAGAATTTATCAAACTCGCAGCTCGACAATGCACCTACCGTTTAGTTTGATTTATTTATTCGATTTCTGTGCAAATGGAAACAATTATGTCATGTTGTTGTTTGTCATCTATTGCTGGAAACTCCAATGGGATGTTGTGTGTGTTTAGAAGTATGCAGAACAGGCTGTAAAATCCTCCAAACTATGGTCGGAAAGAGGATTCTCTGACCAGAGCGGTGTTTTGTCTAATCCGGGCGACAGGCCGATAGTTGATTTCTGGCTGTTATACTCGTATATATTCTAATTGTGCGAAGAACTCTTAAATACTCGTGAGTAATTATGTATTTTAGTACCTACGCAGCGTCATAGATGTCGCTTCCTGAGTCGGCCGCTCGTTCTACATGTAGCGTTTGTTTATCAAAGGATGTAGCGTTCAACGTTGTAGAAGTTCATTCTATCATTTTGAACGATGTGAACTTGGCTACGAATATTCTATTCGTTTGTTCCGACCACGCGAATTAACTTTGAGATGATGTCATTCCTATTTGATTACTTTTCGACTTGCGTTGACGATTGCAGATTATCAACTTGGCTAGGGGTGCTGGTTGCGACTGCAAGGTAGTCTGAGACTGTCGCCAGGTCGAGCAAATATAACTATTGGATATTCCTATTGGGCATTATACTGTAGCAGGCCCAGGACTCGGTGGTGTGAAATGCTGTGATTCGGAAAGCACGTAAAGTCATTGTTCCTGCGCCTGATCTCTCCCCGATCGTGTTTGATTGCTGTCGTATCAGAAAATGAGATGAAAGTAACTGAGAGTGCATTTGTGGTTGCGCACACGCTTGTGTACTAATAATATTTGCGTATTTTACGAGCCCGTTGAAATTGGCTACCGCTGCACCGTGATCGAAATTCGGTCGCGAAGATTATTGTACAGTACTATTATTGTCAGGAACTGAACTCTTATATTAAAGCCTTACCTTTGCTTATTGTTTTGGGGTCGGCTTCCAGTCAAACTGGACAAAGTTGGATATCCGTATTTTACAAGGGACAACTGCTTATCTGACCTCCACAATCCAAAAATTGATACCAATTTTGCTAAGGCAAAAAAGCAAAATTGGTATCAATTTTTCTGATTATCCGTTACGACTGTAAAAAGATCTACCAACGACAGCCGAGATAAACGGCTTAACGTGGTTTCCGAGGTATGGAGGAATCTTGTAATGCTAAGATGGTCACCCATCCACAAACTGACTTTGGTATGGTTTACTTAACTTTGAAGATTGATCCAGGTGGCTGTTATTATTCATCTACAACCTATTCTAGAGAACTAATATATTATTTTAAATACTTAAACAGTTACCATTGTCCAATTTAGTACTTAGGTTCACACAAAGTAAAAGCAATTACGTTCAAGTGAGACTTCACCACAAAAGTTCAACTACTGGGGTCGAACCTGCGACCTTATTGACTCATTCTTTGCAAGTCAAGTCAAGTCTATAGACGATCTGAATATAGATTCGCAAATAGTAATAAGATTTTTAACATTTCGATTGCAAATAGTTTGAGTAAAGTAATTTTATATTAGAAATGTGTCAATCAACGGTCTTATGGCCTGTTCACGACTGCGGTCTTAGCGACAAGCGGTGCGGCGAGAGGGAAGACATCGGTTAGCGACTTTACCGCTCGCCGCCCCGCGCTTAGCTTGCTCACAGGGGCAAGGTCGTGGTCGGGCCATTATGGGAGCATTTATGTATAAAATTGACTAGATATTGATTGGACTACTAGACGTATGGCGAAGCGCCATCACTTGTTTTATGGTCGACAGCCGATCAATATTATTATCTTTTAACAATCATCCAAGTGGTGACTGCGTACCGGAAGACGCAGCGCTGGAAGGCCTCCCATAAGGTGGACCGACGACTTTGTTAAAAAGCACCTGTCGCAAAAATGGAAAATTGCAAAAAAAACTGGATCGAAAGTCAAATTGATGGCACAAACTTGAAAATTATGAAATTTGTTATGAAATTTATCAATTTAAAACAAAACAATAACAATTTTTTTTTAATTTTTTTTTTTATTGAATTTTTATTATAATTTAATTGAATTTGTATTTTAATTTAATTGTATTTTTATTTGTGTGACATTTGATGCTATTATAATTCTGATTATTGTAATGTTTTATTTGAATTTAATTGTTTTTATGAAATTTACCTATAAACTACGTCTGAAATAAAGAAATTGAATTGAATTGAACGTGATTTGTACCTAAAACTATAGTTTCGTTTTAGGCCGAATTGGAGCCGTAAATACCTAAGCTCCAATTACTTTTAGTGGTTACAATGCCGTCTTACTCAACTTTTATTTAATAGCCTTATGTACTGTTCAAGAATAAAATAAAATAGATTTCTCTTTGACCACTATATTCAACTTGGCCAAGAATCTTGTCCTGTAAAGATAGGACAAACAAGTTATTTCATTAATTTATTTCTCTTGACATGAATAGCAATTTGTCAAAGTCATATAAATTTCAAATGGCACAGATTTCTTCGTTACTATTTAAGGCCAGGTTCTACTCATTTTGATCCGCTGAAAATCCACAAATATAAAAAAGAACACCATGAAAAATTATTTGATTAAACTTGACAATATGACAAACCGCCGCAGGCAAAATCAAAACAAGTTATAAATTAGTTGGCTCGTTAAAAAAAAATTCGCGTATCTAAGCCTAACTTACGATTACAAACGTGTATATCTACGAGATTACGTCACGGAAATATTTGAAAGTTACAAAAACCAATAAAGCTTTTTACCAGTCGACAGCGATGTGATGAGGAAAAGTTTTTTGACGCCATATTATAGTTTGATATTTGTTAGTTGTAATTAGCGTAGGGTTTTATTTTATTTTATTTTTTTAATTTACTGTAATTATAGTTACTTAATTGTAAATAAAACTTGTTTTACAAAGCGTTGCGTCTCGCAAAAACAAAAATCTTGAATTGTTTTAGTTTTTTTTTTAATGAAAATTAAAATGCTATAACGGGGCCGTGAAATCGAAATTCATACAAAATACTCAGTGACTACAACTGGCTCTTAAGTTCAAATATTCTATTTTCAATCCATCATCACACTAGCGTTAGGCACATCACATTAAAACTATTTTATTGTACGCTGAAAAGAACATTTTGTAATTTAAAAATCTTTTTCTAGTAATTTTTGTGTTTTCTCAGATTCTATGTCAAATGTGTTTTACACAACTAAGGTTATATTTGTAAGGTAGAAAATCTTTTTTATTATTATTATTTGTGGGTAATTGTAAAACTGGTGCCCAATGTGATGAGTTTGTTTAAGAATTGAAAAATGGACAATGAGTAATTCAAAAAAGAAATGGACGTTTACCTAATATTAAGATAAGCTGCCTGTAACCTAATAAGATTACTCCATTTTAAGAGGTTTAGTTTAGATAGGTAATCTTAATTAGTTCAATCTAATTTTTGGCGGAGTTTTCCTTGTGAAGTTCAGTGACTGTTTGAATTTGATTCCTATTGGATATTGTTACAAGAAATTACACAACTAGAACATGTGGAATCATTGGCACTAGCATCTCGAAAAAATCGATTACACGATTCTCGTTACGAAGACTCTAAACTAAAGAATATAGACGGCATAGCATCTTTGATTTCTTCTTGGCAACTTAGGTACAGCACCGTAACTACCTAAGCAATAATTATAAATCTACCAAACCCAGTCTTTTCATTAACCAAACATATTTTTTCCAGAATAAATTACGGTTGCCACATAAATCCACGTTGACTACTTTAGTTTCGTTCTGAAAGCACTTGTGCGAATCTATAAATCCAACTTGAATTATGTTACTTAATTCTAACTACTAAAATTGAATAACAAATCGTAGTAGTAGTTTCAGAAACTGAAAATTAAAATAAGAATCAAATTAGTCAGTCGTGACTTTGAATTTCTAATTTATTAACTAAAAATATGAATGAATAAATAATACGTTTACACATAGTAAAGATGTGAAGCCTATCATAAAATATTAATTAAAACTGCAAATTAAGTTGCTTGTTAATTGCACGTGCATAATTAATTGTTTAGACAACTAATGAATAGAAATTGAAAATTTTAAGCTAACTCCAATTTTCATGCATGCTAAATTCATTTTTTTTTTTTTTTTGTAAACATATTCAACTTAATATTTTTATGAATATTTTGTTTACAGAACTAGTCATACAAATGTCATTCAAATGTCTTGTCATTGGTGACAAGAGGCTATCAAATCTCGAGAGAGAAATACTTAACTCTTTTCGAAGGGATTGGTCCGCAATAGCAGAAGACAGACGTATCTGGAGAAGGGAGAATGAAGCCTTCGCCAGCTGTAGGAAATATTTATTCATTTATATGGTGTACATCAATTATATATATATAATTGATGTACACCAATTTAAGGAGTAATTAAATTTGAACATTTTTTAAATAAAAAAGTAAATATGAGTTTGTTTGTCAAGCTATCGTGCTTAAAATAGGTAAACGGATTTTGATGGAAATTCGTACAAGTGTAGTGTCTATCTATGTATCTTCGAAAACATCAGATAATAAATCAACAATATTCCTACTCAATTTCTGAGGTACGTTGTCATGAATGTTAAAGATTGCTTTGTAAAGTACCACGAAGGACGACATTTGAATGATGTTATTTTAAAAAATAAATTTTCAAATGTCTAGTTCTTCTGTACGTGTGATTATCACCTAACTCCTCTTATCCGGTTTTTTTTTTTTATGGTGGGAAAATCATCAATGACAACCCAAGAGCGGGCTCTTGGGTGGAGCGGGAGATCTTGTCAGACTCTTACTGACTAAAAACCCACCCCGTTCCTTCAAGTCTTTATACCGGGGCTAGAGCTATCTTTCAAAACTACACCTGGCCCCGGTAGGTTTCGACCCAGCTGGGTCCCTGCTCTTTTCATCCGGTTGGACCGATTTGATTAAAGTTTGAAAATACAATAGATACCGGTACCTGACACTGCAATCGCCTATCAATTGCTTGCAATAATTTTTATATTTTCTGACAAAAAGTCACATTTTGAGCCGAACGGACTTTGACAATATTTTTTTTTTTTTAAAGCGTAGGTATACATGAGTTTTTTCCGAGACACTCAGTATAACACACATGCGCAAAAATGAATGTAAATAAACTACCCAAGTAAAATAGGCTAGTTGGCCGTAAAAAATGTAATTAATCCGTCTTTTAGATTATTCAAATTTTTTTATTTGTAAATTAAACCAAAAATGACAAAGATATAGCCCATTAAAGTTAAAAAAGCAAGTAAAGAAAAAAGAAAAAATACGTGTCCAATATTTTTTTATAATTTAAAATACGGACAAAATAAAATGTAATTATTTTGATCCTGGAAACTACCCTATTATATGTTTAGGTACCTAAAATACTTTCGATTCTGTTTGAATCAACATTAGATAGCAAAACGGAATGTTTTGACGTCCCAAATTCGAAAGTTCCCAACAATATTTGTGTTGGCTCTATCTACGATAATGTTCGTTAGATATTATAATTTATGTAATAAAGCGCTTTTTAGCTTCAGCGTTCGTGTGTTTCAAGTGGAGCCTGAAATTACGTAGAGATATTTAATACGAGTAGATATTTATTAGAAGATGTGTTACGTAGTTATCATTAAAATAATTTGCTCTATCGCTTAGATAGGTACTGTGGAATTATAATCTAACGAGAACTGGATTTATTAATTCAAAATATAATATTATAATTATAATACACGTGTAAAACATTCCTAGAATGTTTGTGGAAATAGTTTTGGTTTGACAAGGTTAGTGATAACACTGAATCTTCTTATAAAAGAAGATTCAGTGGTAAGGAACCATTTGTAAAAAATACCTAGAACTAATAACTTTAAACTTTGAAACATTTGTCGTCGAGCCCCCCTAGCCAAGTTACTACCGTTTCGTTTGTATTCTCTTGCGTCGAACGCCTCGAATTGCCACGCCCCCGATTCTTTTGTTCTGACCACGTGACTGAGCGTTGAGATGACGTCATTCCCGTATATTTGAAGTTTTCTATTACCGTCAACGATTGCAGATTATCAACTTGACTAGGGGTACTGAAGTTCGCGCCTATGGTGACTGAGAATCGCCTGGGGACTCCTGACCTTCGAAGAGTCTCTTGCGGCGGCAACTGGGGCATGAGTGAGTTCCTCTCCCTCCCGATTTCAGCGAGTTCCTTTGCTCAAATTACTGATTTACAGAAGAAGGCGGGGCTTTATGAGCGGCGTCTCGTGGCGCGCTTCAAACATTTTCATACTGTTGATCTTACCGCTCACCACCTCGCGTAGCTACCGCTCACAATGGCAAGATTCTGAACGGGCTGTGAACTAAAACCCAACTACGACCAAAAAACGACACTGAAAAAGTATGAAACAAGATTTTCAGGATGCTGAAAGTCACACGTTATAGGCCAACAGAAACACTTTAATAACAAGTAACTACGCCTTTTCTTTTTGTTCTGTTCTTGTTTTTCCTGTCAAAATCATAACCCTCCTTTGGCTTTACCGTAGTCGGGTAAATAAAAGATGATAAGGCAGGAACCTCGTAAACCACAACCATTTAAAACGGCTTTTATATAAGAGAACACGAGATATATATATACTTACCCAGTGCCATAATATTTCTGCGTAAATACCAATGTAATCACAAAATAATTCCACTTTCAAAGTTCGGAAAACCGATCCGGGCCGGATTATGCCACGGCTCGGATCTCCGTGAATTATTAGTTTAATACCGCCCCAACCGGACGGCTGGTCAGTAATTGGTCTATTAACACTTCGCCAAATTGCCGATCTCCGATTGTGGTTCGCAACTAGCAGCAACGTCTGTTTGAACTAGATGATATAGAAGTAGGTATAGAAGTTGAAGAAACTTTTGCTATTAAAAGTTCCAAGTTTAAGTTAATTTTATTCTCATGAATAGTCATTATAATGGATGGCTTCTTCTGTTACTTTATATAGTCGTATATTCTACTAGCTGCCCCGGCGAACTTCGTCCACCGAACAATCAATTAATGTAGTATATCTTCCGATACAGTCAACCAATTGCGATGAAATAAAGCCTAAGAAATAAATCAAGTTACACATAATTTTAATGTACTATAAAAGTAATCTATATCGATTTTTTTCAAGAAACGAAAAAAAAAATCGGCCTCGCCATACAAATTGTCGAATCCAGTTTATCATTTTGTATGGTAAGGCCGATTTTTTTTTTTTCGCTACCTGAATAAAAAAATTGTCCAGCTCTGGGTAGCACGAGAGATTTTGTGAGACGTTTACTGAGTGAAACCGACTTGTAAGTACATTCGTTTTGAAATCTGCAGTATCTGCAATATCAAAATGTCAGATATTTGAAGGAGATTTTCCACTTTATAGAATTACTAACTTCTTTAAGCGGCTTTGCTCATGTGATAGTATTCCTTGAATTAAGAATCCTGTGCTATTTCAAGACATGATCTATACGTGAGTCAAGTATCATCGAAATCCGTTCAAATGTTCTAGCGTGAAGAAGTAACAAATACAACATTAATTTTATTATATGTAAAACCCGAAACACGTGTCTAGAGTATTTCATCATCATCATCATCATTTCAGACATAGGCCTCCCCCAAGCGTCGCCAAAACGATTGTTCTAGAGTATGAGAGTAGATGTAAATCTATGTACAAAATTTCATAACTGTATAATAAAAAATCACAAAGTTGTATATAAGTTTGTTATGTTATTTGGTTATCCACACAAGTACATGGTCCGAACCATCCAAGCGACTGATGGGTTGTTTTACTCCCGTATCCAGCGTTGCGCTGCCCCGTTATGCCCACCATGACCTGTGTTTTATTTATTTTCGGTGGTGTCTTGAATCTTTTAACTTGTCCTTTTTATTAAGTATTTGTGGAATCAATATTTTGTGGGGTAAAAATGGTTGAAATCGATTCAGTTACTGATTCTATTCTGAAAATTATATTCAGATTTTGCATATACTGAAAATAATGTTGTATACATACTCCCAAACTTTCACCTTTGTGATATTGCATGATTTCACCACAAACTAAGCTTAAAAAATCTTTTTGATTTATGGCGTTACTGGATGTAAATAAAACAAAGGGTTTCCGAAACAAAGCGTCGCTGAAAAAAAAAACAAATTAAGTTCAATCCGCCATTAAATGCCATAACAAAACAATTTACGTTTTTATTTATTGGCACAAAGTATAAACCAGGACCCTTGAACTGTTAGCAATAAAATTAAAACAACAGTTTTTCACTTGTGACCTACAACGCCACTGTAATTACTGTAACGCCACCCTAACATTTTCGTTTACACAATATTCAGAATTCTAATATTTAGGGCGTTCACACAACCAAGATATTTGTTAAGAATATTATTGGATCGGCAGTCGCAAGGCGATTTTTGGCCAGCAACAATCATTTTTTTTTTTTTTCAAAAGAGTAACCGTGCAGTTTCTTAACGGTTCTTCTCCATAGAAAACGACCAATTTGGAACCGTGCACTGGCTTCTGACATTTTGAAGTGAAGGCCAATGCGAAATAAAAACATATGTGTTTTTTTTTTTAATTCATTAAACCCCAAGCGCACCTATTGTCTTTCTATTGTGTCTGTAAATTCCACGATTGAAAGGTTAATAGGTGTGGGTTTCCAGAAGGTTAGCAATGAGTACTTTCCTGTCCGATAAGAACCAAGTCGGAGTCAAGTACTCTTGTCTTTCACTCACACTTCAAAGAGCTGTCAGCAAAATAAACGGGGATGATCGGGGTCGATACCTGCCATGACTGCGGGATGGTTACAACGGTCGTAGAACGCAAAGAGCAATTGGTAGAATACTGTTGAGTGTTAGTCAAAAAGTATAGTCCCTTTCGCTTCAGTAATAGTGGAAGAAGATTTTTGATAATTTTTCAACCAAAAAAAGGTTTTATCAGCCGAGAATTATGGCAGTTCATCATCATCATATCAGCCGAAAGACGTCCACTGTTGGACATAGGCCTCCCCCAAGCGTCGCCACAACGACCGGTCCTGTGCGTCACGGATCCATCGGTTTCCCACTACCTTTACCAGGCCATCGATCCACCTTGTAGGAGGCCTTCCAACGCTGCGTCTTCCGGTCACGGTCGCCACTTCAGAACCTTTCGGCCCCAACGGCCATCTGTTCTGCGAGCCATGTGCCCTGCCCATTGCCACTTAAGAGACTTATGACAGTTGGTTTGAAGTAATTGCTTGTGACCTACCTACTGACTAAATATACCGAAGATTTTAAGGTTTGTAATGAATCTGTCCTGTTTAACGAAACGAGTCCTTATGACTAGCTCACTGTCCGACCGTTTAATAAGGACCGAGCCCAAGTTGTCGATGACGTGTAGTATTCCATGCACGTTTTAAACAGATGTCAGAAAACCATGAAGGCCAAGCAAGGCCAATGCCCGCTGGGGCCAAGGAGAATTTCTGAAAAAGACACGGAGATTCTAGAAAGTAAAGAGCAAATGAAGGACACGGGAGTATTTTAGTCATTAAAAGTGGGCGTGTCAGATTTTTATTGCTTAAAACCAACCTGTCGCACCACACAAAAAATCGGACCTTTATGATGGTTTACAGCTCTGTCATAGCGAGAAAACTGAGTAAGTGTTTTAATTATATAAACTATACCAATTGACTCATCGATCCCAAAGGATCAGACTTTCAGCAATGGAATGGCCACATGCTAGAGTGACCCAAGTGCTCATACTCCTGTACCTTTGAAGATTTAATGGGTGCCACTGATGCTGCAGTTAACTTAACCACCACTGGGCTCAAACCATTTAAACAATTTACCGTCGATTCGAAATCCCGCTTTGGCAAAGCACCGCCGTGTCCTCGTGGGGGCGATCAGTGGCAACGACCTCTTGCGTCGGGCCCTGGTACAGGCCATAGTCCGGAGCCAGTAAGAATGGCAGGCGGTCGCCTACTTCTCTGAAGCAGTGATGCTAGCGAAGGAGGCGGCCGCACACGTGAGGAAACAGCACTCACACTCCGGTCGCCGACACCGACCCCAATTTTTAGAATCGAGCTTGAGTCGTCGACGGGTGTTCCAAGCGCGCCTCTGAAAAATTGTAGGGGCCCAGCAGGGTCGAAGCCTACTAGGGTCATGAGCTGTGCGAAAATGCGGGGCCCTGGAACGAAAGCCAAGAAAGAACAGAAGTAGATTTTAGTCAGTAAAAGTCTAAGTCGCCTTCCCGCTCCGCCCAAAAACGAAAGAAGTCATTGGATGAGTTTCCACCTAAAAAAAACCATCGATTCAAAAAGAAGAAGCAGTAAAATAGCAATC
The DNA here is from genome assembly GCA_929112965.1 of Mythimna albipuncta. Lineage (NCBI taxonomy): Eukaryota > Metazoa > Arthropoda > Insecta > Lepidoptera > Noctuidae > Mythimna > Mythimna albipuncta. The sequence continues at coordinate 14,393,394 of OV815979.1, read as the reverse complement.
AAGAACTGCGATTCATCTAACAGAAGAATTGCGACTAAATAGAACCAGATCACAATTTGTTAACGCCTTTACAGAAGGCTATAAACTGTTACGAAGAAAAATAAGAAACACCTTGTAATTTCATGTTAAGGAAAAAATTACAGTCGGTAGTTTGAACGCTACAATTTATGATCTAATTAGTCAATGTTCCAAGTCGTAGCACACACATGTATGCTGCCATATTTCTTACGGTATTGCTAGAATTATTTTGTTTTATTTGCTGGCGACGTAATGAACAATTTTGTAAGTGTATTTTGTAGCGTTTACGAAATTGTAGATTTGTGAATTATCTTTTACCATAATTTTTCGTCAAGACTGTATAGGTTGTTGTTAAGCAGTTATGAAAAAACCCATGGAGCCAATCCATGGGTTTTTTTTGGTGGGTAAAAATCATACAGATGACATCCCCCGCCCTTGGGCGATAGTGGGAGATAGCGTCAGACTCTTACTGACTAAAAAATCCACCCCGTTCCTTCTTGCCTTTCATACCGGGGCAGAGCCTCCTTTTCGGAAACAGACCCTGGCCCTAGTAGGCTTCGAACCAGCTGGGCCCTTGCTGTTGCTGACAACGCCTTGAGACGCCCGGAAACAGAGCGCGCTGTCGACGACTCGACTTGGGCTCGGTCCGTACAGTTACCGGACGGTTGGACTGCGAGCTACCCATTGCTCTTCGTCCGCAAACCCGCGCCTACGGTAGCCGGAAATCAGAATCGTAATCCCAACGACGGCTGGGGCGTGAGTGCCGCTGGGTGATGCGGTCGGTCTCCTTCTTTGCTAGCATTACTGCTTCCTTGCCTGTACCAAGGCCCGGTGGTTCTATAAGTTGACTTGAGGCCATGAGTTGACTTTGAAAAGGGAAACTTAGGGTCCTGGAACGCAACGCGTCTACGGTGGGTGGTTAGAAATCGGGAACGGAATCCCGGCGGCGGCGAGAGCGCCGTTGCCTGATGCGGTTGGCCTCCTCTTTTGCTTCGCAGAAGGAGGGGACTGCCACTCCTCCTCGCTCCAGACCATGGCCTGTACCAAGGCCCGGCAACATCGCTTACCATCAGGTGGGAAAGTTTGCGAACTTGAACTTATCCATAATAAAACAGCATGAAGATAATGGAAAATATTTCGAGTACTGTTCTTATCTCTGGAACGAATTTGTCAGAAACCAGTTGAGTCTATTGAAAGCGAGCAAACAAGGTCACCAAAACTGATGAGTCGAAGCTCAAAAGCCTTGAGCATACCGAGTTGCTGGCCAGTCAGCTTTCTATTAGTTACATTTCGAGGAGTATTGTGTCGGAATGGCACATATTAATTCCGCCAAGCTAGTTCCAATATTGGACCCACTAGACGTATGATTTGCCACGGGTGCATTATGAACATTCTACCCCTATACCCGTACGTAAAAAGCGTTTGGAGACACCTTCATGAAGCGATCAAACACCAGCGTATAAAAAAATTAAAAAATATTTATCGTCAATTCTAGCTACCTTTTTAGCTACATATTCTTATTTTTGATAAAAGATAGGTACCATAGAGTATGGAATTGCCTGGCGGTACTGTGTACACTGATAACGAAAAGCAGCCGATAAAGTCATTTACTATGCAATCCAAATTAGAATATGATTGACTTATCGCCATTGCTATCAAATCGAATCATTTCGGTAAGGTGAGCAAAATTATATATTTTGTTAATTAAAATTTACGAATCATGAACGAAAAAATAAATAAATTCCGCTCATCTCTACATCACTGAGTGATGTATCTTAGCAGTGGCGAATGAAAGAAGGCGAATGTTGCCAACAATTAAAATATTTTTTTATTTTTATTTTTAGACTTTTATTATTTAATAATAATATTTTTGCTTCACTTAGATTTGACTAAGAGTCATTTAAACATAGTTGTTGTCATTTTGGAATGGCATTTCAAAGCGACTGTGAGCATTTCTGTTTGTAATCTAGATCGTAAAGGGCAACTGAAAGAATATCGGTGTGTTTTATTCAGTAAAAATCGGACATTTCCTTTCGCTCCATCAAGATTGGAAGGAGATATTAGAGGAATACACATTAAAAAAATAGCATTTCTATATCAGTGAGTGTTATAGAAATGCGTAAGCTTGTTTTATATGAAAAACATTTTAGTGCCCTGTGTCACAAAATAGATAGGTACAGAAGTCAATCACATGTATGTACTTCACTTTTTATACCTAAGCTAGGCGATCGCATACACGTCAGCGCGTTGCGCCGAACTGTATGAGCGACCGGGCGATAGAGCCGAGATATCGTGTCCGTGAGCGGTGTCTATGTGTGCGTTGCTCGAGCGCGCTTTGTATGTAGATTGACTTCTGTACCTATATATTTTGTGCCTGTGTTTTGCAGTGGCAGCTGAGCTACGTCACTACTCTGTGGATATTATCAAAATGGTTTTATCATAAGCTATATGACCACTCGTTTTAAGATGCTGTTTAGTAGATCCTTAAAAATAATGACAAAAATGGGCGGCAATGAAGATAAGTAAACACGGAACATAATGTTCCGCTAAACCAGCTTAACGAGAATGGTGATCGCTGCTTTTTGGAATCTTTTAGTTGGGATCTTTTTTCTACAATCTCTTGTCTAATTAGCCCATTTGGTTCTACTGCGGAGGTTGTGGGGTTTGACGTCATCTCAATGCTCAATCACGTTGTCAGCACAAAAGATTGGGAGGCGTGAGGAAAGAGAATCGAAACGAAACGGTCGTAACTTGGCTAAGCCTGCTTAATCGCAGAAGCCAACTGAAAGAACACAAGTAAATTTTTGTCAGTAAAAGTCTGGCACGACCTCGTGCTTTACCCAGAGCCACTACTTAAGTTCCTTTGTCCCCTAGATGGGGCAGAGGACGTCCACTGTGTACCACCATTCCGTTCGGTCTTGAGCTTCGCGCTTCATTTCACTCCAAGTCTTCCCTATGTTCTTCGTCTCTGCGATGACCGTTCGTCACCAGGTTTTGCTTAGGGCGACCACGGCTTTCCTTGAAGATTCCAGTCTAGGGCTTACCTACACCTAGAGCGGTAGAACTTAATTGCACATCAAAAAAAAATGAATACATGTGGGTTTTAGTTAGTATAAATTTGACACTCTTTTTAGCTCCACCCAGACTGGGAGAAAATGATTTACCACCTCCAAAATAAAAGAACTCATTACCAAGCAAATATCAAGCTCTCTTAACCACAACTATTTATTGAACAGCCCCCCTAGCCAAGTTACAACCGTTTCGCTTACACTGGACACTTCGAGTTGACCTTGCCGCCAAATCTTTTGTTCTGACAACGTGACTGAGCGATAAGACGACGTCATTCCCGTATATTTGAAGCATTCGACAAGCGTTAACTATTGCAGATTAGCTATTTGGCTACGGGTATGTTTTATTTCACTACGAGTGTCTAGTTTCATCACACTGTATAGCTAAATTTAAATAGCAAATACCGTATTATTAGTATAATAATAACTAAACAGTTTTGCCACTGCTATCACTTTGTAAAATCTATTAATGGCTAGATAATATTGATACAGTTATTTACGGTAACACAGTTTGATGTTCAATTTACAGTTGATTTACGAAATATTGGGCCAACCATTTAGGTACCATTGACTCGCGTCAGCGAGTCTTTTCAGCTTTGTAAATGTTGTGTTAACGAAGTTTGTAAAGCTGCAAAGTTGTTTTTATATCGTAATAGAAGATACCTTACCACTGGGCATTTTGAGCTAAATCTTGATGTTATAAATGATGCTTCATGGTTATAGACTTGGGCTGAAACAATTTGCCTGCTACCGTCTTCCACACCAGCACCTCATGAGTAGGTACTTGGTATCCTATGGCGCGATTTTCTTAATATATAATAATAATAATATTCCACAACTATCACACTACGCCGTCTAGTCCCAAGCTAAGCAGAGCTTGTGTTATGGGTACTAGACAACTGATAAACACACTTATATATTTCTAAATACATACCTACATAATATAGATGAATTACACCCAGACACAGAACAAATGATCATGCTCATCACAAACATTTGTCCTGGGTGGGAATCGAACCCACGACCTGCGGTATAGCAGTCAGAGCCACTATCCACTAGACCAACATGCCAATCTAATTAAGTTAATATTGTAAGTATAGTGTGACGTGCCCACCGGTGGTACACTTAGCCGTGTCAGCACATACTCCGTGCTCCACCGGTGGAACAAGCCGGTCTGAATGTGATTAGTGTCTTCGAGGATAGAATGAATAGGCTCTCAATGAACTAGTACGCTTCACCATCAACAATTGCATCACTGCTTACTGTCTGGTGGCATCGCAGTCAAGAACTACTTTATATCAATTAAAAATTAAAAAAAAAAAACCGGTTTGACGTAAAATATCGTTAGGTTATGAAGTGATTGGCATTTATTCACGTCATTTTAATTAAATTACTAATAAGAAAGTGTGTATATTTAAACTAGCGTTTTCCTATTCAACACGCTGCCATTCTTTTTTTCTTCCATCAACAAATTCTGTATTTTTGTCGACCACCACCATATTTTATCTTTATCTATTGAACACTAACCTCTCGGCTCTCCCAATATCTTTGCACGCTTAGGCCCCTTTTCCTGTCCACGTGCGGGCTAAAAAACGCGTGACAGGAAAAAGGCCCTTAGTACACACAGCCATCGCAATACAGTTTTCATTTATGCCGGAGGTCATGGGTTCGATTCCCACCAGGACACACGTTTGTGTGATGAGCACAATCATTTGTTCCGTGTCTGAGTGTAATTTATCATATTTATGTATGTATTTAGAATTAGAAACATGTAAGTGTCTAGTACTCATAACACAAACTCTGCTTAGCTTTAGACTAGACGGCGTTGTGTGATAGTTGTGGAATATTATATTATATTATTATCTACCAGTCTTCCCTGAATCTCCTCAGTGACCGACAGTACGGGTTTCGCCGCAAGCGGTCTACTGGGGACCTACTGGTTTATGCCACCCACTTGTGGGGCGAGGCCCTCGAGAGGAATGGGGAAGCGATTGCCGTTTCCTTAGACGTCTCGAAGGCCTTCGACAGGGTATGGCACGCTAGCCTATTGAGTAAGCTTCCAGCGTACGGCATTTCCCCTGGTCTGATTAACTGGGTAAAAGACTTCCTGAGTGAACGGTCTCTCCGAGTTGTTGTCGACGGATGCTCATCAGAGCCCATGACGATTAATGCCGGAGTTCCTCAGGGGTCTGTTCTCTCTGCAACTCTCTTCCTGTTGCATATCAACGATCTGCTGGTGCCCGGTATCTATGGATATGCAGATGATAGCACAGTTGTAGAGAGATACTTGCCCAGTGCTCGGGCTAGTAAGGAACTAATCCGGTCTAAAAGAGAGGCTATGGTAGAGCGAACGAATATCTCACTTCAGGCAGTCTCCAAGTGGGGTGAAGCCAATCTAGTGGGATTCAACGCCGCCAAAACACAAGCGTGTCTTTTCACTGCCAAAAGGAGCCCGTGCACCTTGGTTCCTACTTTTCGGAATTTATCCCTGGAGTACACCGACCGCCTTCAGCTCTTGGGGGTTGAAATTCCCTCAGACCTTAACTTTGGGCGGTTCATTGAGTCCAAAGCCAAGGTAGCTGCTAGGAAGCTTGGCGTTCTTGCAAAGGTCCGGCGGTACTTCACACCGGGACAGCTTTTAATGTTATACAAAGCACAGGTCCGTTCGTGTGTGGAGTACTGCAGTCACATATGGGCTGGTGCTGCAAAATGCCACCTGGCAGCTTTGGACTCGGTGGAAAGGCGTGCAAAGAGGCTAATTGGTGATCCAGATTTGGTTAAGTCCAACCTTCAAAGCCTTGAGCATAGGCGTAGGGTAGCCAGCCTTTCGGTGTTTTACAGGATGCATTTTGGAGAGTGTGCGCAGGAATTGCATGACTTGATTCCGCCATCGCAATTCTACCATCGGACAACCCGACGTACGGCGAATATTCACCCTTACGTTGTTGAAACCTCTACGGTCCGGACTAAGCGTTTCGCCTCGTCGTTTATACCGCGTACGTCGAAGGACTGGAACAGTCTGCCTTCTGCGGTCTTCCCGTCCGATTATAATTTGGGTGTCTTCAAGGCTAGAGTGAATAGGCTCTTAATAAACTAGTGCGCCTCACCATCAAAGATTGCATCGCTACTTACCATCAGGTGGGATCGCAGTCAAGCACTAGTTTATCTCAATAAAAAAAAAAAAAAAATCTTTGCATGAATCATTCCTCCCTAGCATATTAGCAAAGTATATAAACATCAATATTTAATTGGGTATATTATTTTAAATTGCCTCAGGCCGTGCGTCACTGCGGGGTGCCAGAAACAAAGCTCTCTGGGTGTCTGACGTCCTGTAAATGCTTGAATGGTAAAGCCTTTTGGTACAAGCACGCTCAGCACCATTTTATTGTTAAATTCTGTAGGTATTACTATTCTTCTCTTTTCCTTTCTGTTTGCTGCGGTTGTTGTCTGTGTTGTATCATTTTTTTATTCTATTCCAGATATTTATTTAGCCTGCCTACTTATTTTTATTTATTAATAAACTATTTATCGTTTGTCTTGGTATGGTCATGTGAAGAGGAGGGATGAAATGCATGTTACTAAAAGAGTTATGAGTATACATGTGGATGGGTGGAGAGGGAGAGGGAGGCCAAAGAAAAGATAGAGACGTGAAGAAGGATATGAAAGAAAAGGAAGTTAGTGATAGCTTGACGAGTGACAGGGTAGAATGGAAGAAAAAAACGTGTTGTGCCGACCCCAAATAAGATGGGATAAGGGCAGGAAGAAGAAGAAGAATAAACTATTGATAAATAAGTGTTTGTATGGCCACAAAGTATTAAGTAAATAGTTTAGTTTATTAACTAAAAACTCACCAGTGTTTTTAATTAATAAACTACAATTTTGCACTGTATTTCAAACTAGATTTTACCCGCGGTTTCGTCCGCCTGCATAAAATATAGTAATAAAGTTAAAAAATTTAGCAATCGGACCAGGACTTGTAAAGACTACCTCCTATAAACACATAAAAAAAAAAACAAAAAAAACTTGTTGGTTGGCCCACGACTTATTCGTCGTTCGTTTATCAATAAATGTGTGTTATGTGTGGTTGTATGGTGTGTTGTTAAATACTTGTAATGAATTAGTTTAACAGTTAACACGATTATTATTATTATTAATTTTAAAAAAAAGTTGAATAATCATGGAAAAAAAAATGTGATGGATTTGTCACTTAAAGATGTACACAGCAGAATATATAGTTAATAATAATAATAAAAAACTGATCACATTATAAGAGGTTCTTCTTGACAGACTTATTTCAATCAGAAAAAAAAAAACGGTTATTTTACAAATCTGTGGAAAAGAAATCAGACTCGCTTTAGGCAAACTGCAGCTTTTTTTATTGAGGTAGAAAGTCATCAAATTACTTATTCTACTGACTAAAACCTACCTGAGTTCCTTCAGTTGCCAGTTCCACGGTGTTCTGAATACTCCTGCAGCCAAGGGCGGATTAAGGAGGCACGGAGGCCGTCCTCATTTTTAGGGTTCCGTAGCCAAATGGCAAAAAACGGAACCCTTATAGATTCGTCATGTCGGTCTGTCTATCTGTCTGTCCGTCCGTATGTCACAGACACCTTTTTCCGAAACTATAAGAGCTATACTGTTGAAACTTAGTAAGTAGATGTATTCTGTGAACCGCTTTAAGATTTTCACATAAAAATAGAAAAAAAGCAATAAATTTTGGGGGTCCCCATACTTAGAACTGAAACTCAAAAGTTTTTTTTTTTCGTCAAACCCATATGTGTGGGGTATCTATGGATAGGTCTTCAAAAATGATATTGAGGTTTCTAGCATATTTTTTTTTCTAAATTGAATAGTTTACGCGAGAGACATTTCCAATGTGGTAAAATGTGTGTCTCCCCCCCTGTAACTTCTAAAATAAGAGAATGATAAAACTAAAAAAAAATATATGATGTTTAAACTACCAACGAAAATTGGTTTGAATGAGATCTAGTAAGTATTTTTTTTAATACATCATAAATCTAAAAAAATACACTATTATTAAAACATCGATCAAAGTTACAACGAACTACAAGAACTTTTATATTATGTTACTTGCTGCTACGGAACCCTCCATGGGCGAGTCCGACTCGCACTTGGCTGGTTTTTTGTGTCCTGTAGAGATTCCATCACAGTACATACTTAGAAGCAAATCAAATGATCAGTTTTTTTTTTAAATAACTCAAGTTTAACTTAAACAATTATTTTTAATTTTTTGCCCGTCTGCCCTTTGTGTACCTACCAGAAAAAAAAATCTGGTTCGACCCTTGCTTGCAGCCAGTAAGCTGTAACTAAATATCCTTTAAAAGTATTCACTGCAAACATTTAGTTCCTTTTTCCAACAATGGTAAATAAGTTAAACCGGACACTGTGTTTATTTGCAGGAAAACCTTATTTGTTTCAACAGTACACAACACAGTAAAAAGCCAACGAGGCACGAAGTTTACCTACATCGTTATAAGTTCGACACAGGTGAGAGTTTAAAACTATAGTGTTCCTGCACAAGTTTGTGTGCTACAAAGACCTTCCTATCTCTGCCTAAGGCTATGCTGGAAACTCTAGAAGACTATATCGGGAAGTGTCGCGAATGCCTAACTAGGTTTACTAAGTAATGTATGAATTTGTGTCTTAAGTTACATAGATCAAGGATTATTATAGCAGTAAATGCGATAAATTGATTTTTTTTATTGATGCTATAAGTAAAATTAGTCTGAGTTACTCCTTAGCAACACACGGTAAATTTAAGTTTGATTTTTTTTTTTGTTTGTTTGTTTTTGTAAGAATGAGGTATCCGCATAAAAAAAAGCTTTTTAAATAGTGATCAAATGGCACTAAGTATACTGTTTTTTTAGTTTTTTGTGAGTGAATTCGTGTGTACAAACTAGTTGATTAATAAATGCCTAAATATATATTTTCTCATTTATAATGTCAGTTTAACTTAAAATTAATTTCCAAATAATTTCGGCTAGTATAAAAATGCAAAATATGATGAAATACCGAGAACGTACATTATTAAAACATCAAAGGCCTTACAACAACAAACAAAGCAAAACGCAAAAGCATTCCAAGAATCTAATTCAAATGATAACAAAAATTAGATTAAACATTCACAAAAAGCACAAATTAACAAAATTACTCACAAAACGAAAACTTAATTGGAAAACAGTAGCCACTCATAAATGGAATTAGTCAAATAAATTAGTGCAACTAAAGTCCATTTGGAATAGTACTAAAACTATTTTGTAACAGTGCTTGTGAAATGAGAACTGTATCTGTCAAGTGATTTAATTTTGTGCTACTAATTTTAAAAAAATATGTACGGTCACGAGTAATAAGAGATATTATATCGTGGATATTAGAATTGAACACTTCATGAATATCGTTAACTATAACTGGCCAGACCGTTTAAACGTTAATTAACATCATTATCATCATCATCAGCCTTTTAATGCTCCCACTGCTGGAACTCAGGCCTGCTCTCTAGGAGAGGAAATGGGCCGTTATCCACCACGCGGGCCCATTGCGGGTTGGTAAATGTCACATGTCTTTGAATTTTTGGTTCTAGGACTTACCGGTTTCGTCACGATGTTTTCCTTCGCCGCTTTGAGAGCAGTATGATGAAATAAATTACACAAAGTAATGCGCCTAGCTTCGTTAGAACCCGCGACCTATAACTCGTAAGTCGGGGCCATTACTACTCGCCCACCACTGCTCTCAACGTTAAAATGATATGCCAATCCTCGTTTGGCCATATCATTGATACAGGATTTCTATAATAATAATAAAAGGTTTATAGAAAGTAGGCCAAACGAAGATTTACATATCATCAAACTTTAACATTTAAAACGATTTGACCAGTTTCACTCGACCATATTACGAAGTGATAATTTTCTAAGATTTAGCCACGACATATATATTGTCACATATTATATTTATCTTAACTTATGCTGTTCAAGAAATACGTATGTTCGACAATTGTTTCTAAATTATTTAATTGATAGTTGGGTAACTAAGAACCATTTGTCGTAGACATATTTCTTGTATACGACAAGTCAAAATAGATTGAAAATGTCACAATTTAAATATTTTATTGCTCGTGACTGTACTTAAAGTTAGTTCAAGATCTGATTTTGTTGAGGTTTAATTCATCACAATCTCAGCTGAAAGACGTCCACAGTTAGACACATACCTCTCCAGAGTCGTCACAAAGACAAGTTCTGTGCGTCTCGCATCCATCGGATTATACCAGCAAGCCTTACCAAGTTAGTGATGCCCGGGTGTCGCCACTGTGCGAAATGCCCCGAAAGGACGGTGGAGCACACAGTCCAGGTGTGCCCTGCTTAGGCGGAGCATCGCCGTGCACTCGTGGGGGCGATCGGCGGCGGAGACCTCTCGCGCCGGGTCTTGGTTGAGGCCATGGTCCGGAGCGAGGAGGAGTGGCAGGCGTCCGCCGACTTCTGCGAAGCAGTAATTCTTGCAAAGGAGTAGGCCGAACGCATTAGGCAACGGCGTTTTCTCCGCCGCCGCCGGGATAAGTAAAATAAAATAATAATAAAAAAATGTGGATTCTGATCTCAAATTACTCATGCATACAGATGCATGGTGTTTTCATTTTCACAACATAAAAAATTACATATATCATTCCACAACGTGCTCAGTTCGACTAGATTAGGTCAACCCAGTACCTAATAGGACACAAGAAATATTTTTTCCACATATTTGTAGCCCCATTTTCACTCGTAACTGTTAACGACCTGAAATTCCTGTATAATTTTATCGGAAGCACACATAAATTAACATTTCCTCTCCAATAACGATACTGCTGAAAAAAACCTTATGGCTTTAACGAGGCTTGACATTGATCACGACATCCGTACACTGGCGGCCAATTGATTATGACACATATCCGAAATGCGTCAATAATAAATGCGTGTTTTGATATGCTTTGACTTTATTGATACCCAATAGTTGGAAGGGGATATGGTGGCCCTGAACTTTAAAGGGCAATTGAAGGAATACATGTGAGTTTTAGTTAGCAGAAATTTGACACTCGTTTTCACTCCATTCGGACCAGAAGGAGTCATTCGATCGTTCATGAGCAAGTTACCAGATTCTCTACTGACCAGATAATGTACTATCGAATATTATTTACTTTATTTACAAAAAAAGAAAACTAATAATTATATAAAATATTATGTACCTACGAATGAGGAGTATTTACATACGAGGTATAAACCTATCTTTTTTTTTAAGTGGGAAATCGTCCAATATCTGGCTACATCTATTTTTTTTTTTATTGTGAAGTCATTTGATGACATCTCAATGAAAAAAATAATGCAAAAATCGTGGTTTAGGTACCTAGAGTGTAAACAGGTGTAGGGTATATTCAATTTTGCTTAGCATAACAATACACAACCTGCAAACCAATCAGAACGGTGCTGTTGTCATGTTGATTTGCTGGCTATATCTAACAGTAGAAACGTAACGAGATTTCCCGATTTTCTCAAATATCACTGCGTAGTACAGTAAAAATATTTATTTCTACGTTTTTTTTTTACGAAAGGCTAAAACCATAACTTTTCCTTTTACGCCGTCCAAAAAAGCGAAATATCGTTATCGAATAAATGGCACGGACGTTGATTACGGCTCAGTACACTGGCGTCCAATTGCTGATCACATATCGGACACGACTCCCAAAACAAAATGGCTGCCAGGTTATCTGCTGCGGCAAAAATATCAACTTTATTTTTGCTTTATGAATATTGGAGAAATAAAAGAGTGTTATTTGTTCTCAAAATTGTGAATTCTGAAATTTTGAATGTTTTTTTTTCAATATGTTTAAATCAATAGGTGTGGTTAGACAGAATTTGCGTTAGTCCAACAAAAATATTTACACACGTGAGCTTAAATCTAATGTGTTTACATTGCTGTTTATATTTAAAAAAACACTTCAAAGTGCCTGCTGGCACTTTGAACTGATTTTTTACAATATTTTTGTGTATTTTTTTTTCGTGGATCACCGAATAAATTTAAAGGCTCTTAAGATATTTGTTTTATACTAGCTTATACCTACGGCTTCGTTCGCATGAAACCTCTTTTTTGTTTTAAAACAAAAACTGCAAAAAAAAACACTGTTTCGAGATTTTGGGTGGGCGTTGATGAATCAATAATGTGGCAATGATCAGGGCACATTGCTCGCAAGACAGATGGCCATTGGGGCCGAAAGTTTCTAGAGTGGCGACCGCATACTGGAAGACGCAGCGTTGATAGGCCTCCTACAAGGTGGACCGATGACCTGGTGAATGTTGCGGGAAACCGATGGATGCGAGACGCGCAAGAACGTTCTATGCTTATCAAAGGGTTCGATTCCCACCCAGGACAAATGTTTGTGTGATGAGCATAATCATTTGTTCTGTGTCTGGGTGTAGTTTATCTATAATATGTATGTATTTAGAAATATATAATTATGTTTATCAGTTGTCTAGTACTCATAACACAAGCTCTGCTTAGCTAGGGACTAGACGGCGTTGTGTGGTTGTTGTGGAATATATAGTGGTGACACTTAGGGGAGGCCTATGTCCAACAATGGACGTATTTCGGCTGAAATGCTGATGATGATCCAGCATAACTTTTAGTTTATGCGAAACCTGAATATAGTTTATTCAGAATCAGTAACTGAATGGATTCCAAAAGTTTTTATAACATGTTGTATTTTTCCCCAAAAATATTTTAAAAGGTTACAAGTTGGACACCACCAACACTAAGTACAACACAGGTCACGATAGATCTTAGCGGGCAATAGATGCCAGCAAACAGTAGGGTGCGAGTCCAAAACAACTCCTCAGTCGCCTGCATGCCCTGGTGACTATGTATTTTTGCTGATGTAACCAGCTTACAACTTTGTGATTTTTCATGATACGGTCATGAAATTTTGTACATAGATTATTTACATAAAAATACTAGAGATGTGTTTTGGGTTTTGCATATACTAAAAATAACGTTATATATCTAAGACATTTTTAAGTTCCAAAACGTCTAATTAATTTTAATATGTTTAATAATCCTACAGGATTACAACCGCTCACATGCCGCTTTTGTTCAATGTCGGACATTTTCCTGACAGCGTACAGTTTTCGTAATTTGTTGGGACACGATATATCGACGTGGACGACCGATACCATCAAATCTGATGAATCTGTTGCTATCAATTACGGCTATCATCGCTGGAGATTGTTGCTTCCGACGACGCTATGATGGATGGACTTCGTGTGTAATGAATAGAGCTGTGTGGTTATTAGTTATTATTGTTACGGTAATGTTTTGTGATGTTATATTCTCCTGGTATTACTCATTTGGTTTGGCTTTATCTTCTCGTTCTATTAAACATGTTGTTCCTTTGGTTTTTTCTGGTAAGTATACATTTTATTTTCGTAATTATAGACTTTTTTTGCACTATTGTCTTGGTTTTACTGACGGTGATAAATCATAAATAATTATATTTACAAATACCTCATTAAACGACTTCATAAAGTAGTGTGATCATTTATATTTTTCACGAATAAATAAAACGAATCTACTGCAAAAAGCTATGTAAAATTTTTGAAAAAATATTTTGGGTCAAGAATGTGACAGTCACACTCTAGCTTTCTATATACTTCACAAAATACCCGAACCATTGCACAAAAATCTACCTACCGACAGAAATCTCGCTTTCCGATGGTAGAAAAATGTTTGATGCAGCACAAAAATAGAGAAAACGAGGGAACAAAATAAAAAACACATCTCTGCGAGCAGTGATTTACAGCGCTTTGATTGTCGACGAAAACTCGAATAAATATTTATGGTGGGCTGTTACGCGTGACACCGTGTGTAATATAACGTCACAACGCATAAATCTGGAAGTGACATGCCAGTTTGCATTTTTGTTAATTTTTTTTATTAAGCTTTGAACCGTGATTGGTGAAAATTGGTTCGAATTTTGAATTTATTATTGGGTTGTGATATTCAGTTACATTTTTTTCTTTACGCTGTAAATGCGCTCTGGGGAGTTATAACCGTTTTCATAAGGGCGGTAAGGGCCTTTATCTGTTGTTTTTTTTTATATAGCCTCTTTTTATGTGAACGTAAGAACACTGTAGACTCCAGAAATTCTTAGAGTACTTCCTATTACGCCTCAATTTTTATTTTGATTATTTGTATAGTACTTTTGAGTACAATATTGACAGGTCTACACTGTTCCTACTTAATATCTATTATTACTATAATATAGACCCACTTTTTAGGGTTGCGTACCTACATTTTTCCAAAACTATAAAAGCTATACTGATGAAACTCAGTGAATAGATGTATTCTGTAAACCACATTAAGATTTTCACACAAAAATAGAAAAAAAAAACAACAATGATGTACATAACCATGCAAAACGCCAACGAAAATAAATCATCGATAAAAGTTACTACGAACTACAAGAGCTTTTATATTATGTTACTTGCTGCTACGGAACCCTTCATGGGCGAGTCCGACTCGCACTTAGTCGTTTTTTTTAAAAGAGTAACCATGAAGTTTCTTGCCGGTTCTTCTCCATAGGAAATTACCAATTTGGAACCGTGCACTAACTTCTGACGCTTTACAAGAGACCTATGTGTAAAAAAAAACATTTACATTATTTTTTTTGGTTTTCATATCTGTTCTATTTTCATTTCTCGACTATTTGCGCAGTCGATAAGCGGCCATAGCTCAATGGTTACGACATTGGATTGGCAGGTTGATTGAGAGGCCACGCGATCAAGCACCATACGTTACAGTGTTCTTGTCAGGTTTATTGTTGGGTTGTATATGGTATTAATGTGACTTTCATTTCATTTCTAGGTGAAGGAAACAATCGAGAAGGAGAGAATGTGAGAAGAGAAATAATAATAAAAAAATCTCCATTTCTAGTTAAAGCGAGAGAGAGTGTTCCATTTTTACTAACCTGTGTTCCTTCAGTTGTTCTTTGTGCTTTTCAAGTCTTTTTCACAATCCCGCAGTCTTGTTAGGCCTTCACGTGCCTGATTACTAATACTGACAGCTCTTTACGTGTAACACAAAGACTTAGGTCTGTTTCCCTGGTTCATAACCATAGATCGGAATAGACAGGGCTGTTTTAGGCATTTGCCAGAGGTAAGAATAATATGGATATTCCTCGAATCCCGGGATTTGGTTTTAAAGTAGTAAAATTAAATAAATAAAAAAACTATCTTGCCTTCGGGACTAATGGGAAATTAGCCGAGCGCTCAAGATCCATGCCGGTATCTGTACGCGTCTCAACAAAGCGGCAACGTCGCGCGCTTGGCAAAAAGTTTTATAGCGTGCTGTTGACGTAAAATTTACAACGTCGCATATCATGCGCTTATTGGCTTACATATTTTTCTTATACATATTGACAATCAATCAAACTCAAGCGAAAGCTAATGGATATGTGTATTCTCCCCATTCTGACCTATGGTGCACAGACTTGGTCTTTGACTAGCCTCCAAAGGTCCAAACTTAAGGTTTGCCAACGTGCTATGGAGCGCAGTATACTAGGTGTTAAAATAACGGATCGCGTTCGAAACACTACACTGCGCTCCAAAACGCAAATCGTTGACGTAGTTCAGAAGGCTGCCCAACTTAAGCGGGACTGGGCTGGACATGTCTGCCGCATGCCTACCGAGCGGTGGGCCAGTAAAACGCAAAATTGGTGCCCTGAAATTGCACGATGGGGCCGCGGCAGACCAAGAAGGAGATGGCGGGACGACTTGGATGTCTTCCTTGGGAATTGGAAAGAGGTGGCTCAAAACCGGGAACATTGGAAGGAGTGGAGGGAGGCCTTTGCCCAGCAGTGGGACAATATGGGCTAGATATAATAATAATAATAATAAATGCTAAGTCCCTGCACAACCGCGAGGTATGCAGTCTCAGTCTATTTCCTAGCCGTCGACGTGGGTATGCACCGAGATGTGGTGGCGGTGGACAAGGGCCTCACCCCGCTCTCCTTAGCTAACGAGAACTGGCGCAAACCTTTAGTAATGGATACTAATGACCGCAGGGAAGTATGGCAGGGCAAGGAGCTTCACGGACGCTTTTACCGGGCCTTACATGAGCCCGATGTAGACCTATTAGCGTCCGTATCTTGGCTACGTTTCGGTGACCTCTTCGGGGAAACCGAAGGTTTTGTCTTTGCAATTATGGACGAAGTTATGATGACGAATAACTACCGGAAATACATTGTGAAGGATGGTACGGTTGACATCTGTCGGGCATGCCACCGGCCCGGAGAATCAATCCGTCACATTATTTCTGGGTGTTCTCGTCTGGCTAACGGAGACTATTTGCATAGACACAACCTCGTAGCCAGGATTATTCACCAGCAACTTGCTCTTAAATACAATCTTGTAGAATCAGAAGTACCGTACTACAGGTATGTGCCCGACCCAGTTCTCGACAATGGCAGTATCACGTTATATTGGGATCGATCTATCATCACTGACAGGACTATTGTAGCCAATAAACCTGATATAGTGGTGATAGATCGACTAGAGCGTCGCACAATGATTGTTGATATAGCGGTCCCTCATGACGAGAACCTTGTGAAAGCTGAGAAAGATAAGTAGATCAAATATCTTGACTTAGCTCGCGAGGTTGTCGACATGTGGGAAGTGGATAGAGCAATCATTGTGCCGATAGTCGTAACGGCCAATGGCTTAATAGCTAAGAGCCTCGAACAACATCTAAGGAGGCTCTCGTTAGGCAGCTGGATCAAGGGCCTGATCCAGAAAGCAGTACTCCTGGACACGGCGCGTATAGTTAGGAGATTCCTCTCTCAGGAGCCCTGACCACCGGCAGCTTGGACCCTGTTCCCGATGCCAGTGGGCTACTATTTTTTATATTTTTAAATGTTTTTTTTATGTACTTTTTAAGAAATATTTAAAAATGTAAATAATATGTATATATATATATATATATATAATAAATGGAATAATAATAATATTGACAATAAGAATGAAATTCAGTTAAATCCCGTAGTATCAGCCGGAATCCCGTGGAATATCCATATTAACATCAATGTTTGCGGTTAATGAACCTAAATAGCCCTACCTATCCGATCATTGTTCATAACGGACGACGAGCTATTCATTGATCACTGTCCGTAAACCTGCCTGTCCACCCACGGTGGCGATTACTCGTGCCCCTCTTCACTCTATGACAAGAGACTCCGTAGTGGGAAAAGTTACACTTATAGGTTGTTATATATTTTTCACTGGAATAATAATAGTTGCAGTTTTCAAGAGAGAAGCGAAAGAACACTATCTTTATATTTCGTTGTAGTTGTAGTTGCCTTGAGATAAATTTCTACTAACACGCGTTTGAAGCTTCTGGCAGCAGCTAATTAAAATTTAATAATAACTACATTTCTGTCGCCCTATGCCGCTTCTAGTTAGAATTTCGGTTCCAACAGTTACCATTTGTAACAGGAGACAGATTGTCGGGCCACTGTGTAGGCACGCGTTACCTCATATAACTCACCTGGTTACATGGTTACATGCTAGTTGTTGTTTGTTTGGAAAGGTTTAACTGGGTGATGTTGAACCTTTGGACAATGCAGTGCTTAAGTTGGTGGTTAAGTTGTGATGTATGACTTCCTAGTGACGCCGGTAGTGATGCTGAGGAAAATTTCGTGTTTTAAGTATTAGTGTAGCAATAGGAAATAATGTGCTAGTACCATATACTTATAGCTACTATTGTAAAAATGGATTGTGTGAAACATGAGCATGAGCGTAAATGAGGCTTTAAGAGATTTTGTAAGTAAAGTCTTAAGTGTTAATGTAAATATAAGACTTTTTTTTATCTATACATCTATATCTATACATATAAATAAAATTGGAGTGTCGGTTTGTAATATTGAAATAACTTGTTTTTACTACATGTACATATATGATTATATATACAGTACATACACCAAAATAACTTTTTTACAATTTTTTTCTGTCTGTCTGTCTGTTTGTCCGGGCTAATCTCTGAAATGGCTGGACCGATTTTGACGGGACTTTTTTTGGCAGGTAGCTGATGTAATGAGGAGTATCATAGGCATATACTTTTATTCAAGAAAAAATAAACTCAAAATCCTGTAGTCAACGCGAACGAAGTCGCGGGCACAGTTAGTTATTAATAGTAATGATAGGGTCTCGCTTGACCATCTATAATCGTTAAACGCTAGTAGAAAACATCAAATGAATGGGGATGACACCATCTCAACGCTAAGTCACGTGGTCAGAACAAAGGAATCGGAGACCAACTGTAGAAAGAGATTCGAAGTTTTTTCGTCCGTAGAGGACACTTCTACACTAATATTATAAAGATGTAAAGGTTGTTCTTTTGTTTGTAAGAGGCAATCTCTGAAAGTACTAGTCTGATTGCAAAAAAAAAGTCACCGATAGAAAGCTGCTATATTCCTGAGTGACATAAGTTATATTTGATGTGTGCGAGCTAAGCCGTGGGCAAGAGCTAGTTAAATATATTCTGTGTATCTGACTATTTTTGCACAAGAAAAATATAGAGTAAACGATTCTAAAGCCAATTGCAAAACATAAACCAAAAAATAAAGACAACACATATATTACTTTTAGGGCCCAAATAAAGATGTTTTGAAGAATACGCAGTTACATATACATATTTTTGTCATTGCATAAAAAAGGTACCTTTGAAATAAAATTTCAGCAATTTCATGAAATTCAAGTGTAAGGACCTTTCTACGAATTTTTACGTTTCACTAAAATTATTTACAAGGGTGAAAGTTTGTTTGTACGGGTGTGTGTGTATGTTAGTCATTCAGCAGACTCATACATTTTTTTATATATCGATTCACTTTACTATTATATTTTACTCATATTCAGTACATGTTATCTGGTTTATACTGTTTTTTAGATATCTATATAACTATGGAAATATTGCAACACAAAAAAAATAGTAACTGTGGAGTTTCTCCATAGAAAACGATCATTTGGTTTCGTTCTTTTGATATTTTCTTAGTGAATGTATAGGCATTTTTTTTGTTTTCAAGGTGAAAGTTCCAGGGCTTGCGGACAGTGAGCAATGGGTAGCTCGCTGTCCGATCATCCGGTAACCGTCCAGACCAAGCCCAAGTCATCGACAGCGCGCACTGTTCCCGCTCGCCTCAAGGAGTTGTCAGCAACAGCAGGGGCCCAGCCGGGTCGAAGCCTACTAGGGCCAGGGTTATCCGAAAGGGAAGCTCGGTCCCGGTACGAAAGGCACGAAGGAACGGGGTGGGTTGTTTAGTCAGTAAGAGTCTGACACTATCTCCCGCTCCGCCCAAGAGCGGGGATTGTCATTGGATGATTTTCTACACAAAAAAAATTAAAACCTCCAAAAGGCGCCCGGACTTCGCGGATAAGTCAGGGGAATGTAGGATCACCATCAGCACGTAGAAGGAGCCCCGTTACCTCTTAAAAAATACCATTAAGAACCCCCTCAGTGCAACGCCTGCTATGGCACATCCCTGAAAAGACTGTATAACGGTCTCTTTTGAGTAAGAGGGAGTGATCACTGTGTCACCGTCTTCACTGGAAGAATATGTAGGCCTATGAAATTAAATATTTTTGAACTTTGAATGTGAAAAGGGTCGAATGGCTGAGCGGATTAGTATGAAAAATAAAACGGGTTATCTTTTATCCTAGAATATTATTTAGAACTTTTAATGCCAAGAATAAACTCCATTGGAATAACACTCACTTCGAACCAAGCATTTCGCCTCGTCGTTTATTCTACGTACATCGAGGGACTGGAACAATTTGCCTGCTGCGGTCTTCCCGTCCGATTATAATTTAGGTGTCTTTAAGGCAAGAGTGAATAGGCTCTAGTAAACTAGAGCGCCTCACCATCAACGATTGCATCACTGCTTACCATCAGGTGGGATCGCGATTATATCAATTTAAAAAAATACGCGGGCGAAACCCCTCGCAAAAACTACTATTTAATAACAGATGCAACTAACATTCTTTCAAGATGAAATTTGAAAGTTAAATTTGTTCTTAACGTAGAGAAATTCAGTGAAAAAAACTTCATACAAATAGTGTCTTCAAAAATATGCTAACAAAGATATTATAAGACTTATATTAAAGTAGATAATACTTATTATCAGGCACGTATTCAAGTTATTTTTTAATAATACACTGTGCAATAAAATTACTTATGAAACTTTGTAGACGTTGTCTATTTGGTACTATTGACCTCACTCTGTTATAACAAAACATGATTTCTAGTTTCAATACAACTTAATTCATCTTTGTATTAAAATCAAATCATATACATATTAATTTCTCTTATAATCAAATAAGCTCTGAATTAAAAAAAAAAAGTAAACATCAGAATGACAATCAATTATTTTTTCAATTAAAATATATCTGTTGAAGTTTTTAATTTAGTACGTACTACAGTGCTTTAAAACCAATTTCAGTATAATTGCAACAATTTTTAAACCTTTTTACACAGAATAAATTAATTCATACAAATCCCCAATTTATTTAAATCCTCCTAAAATTTAAAGAAACACACTCTAAAAATGTTCAATTAAAATAAATAATTGAGAAACTCTACCCTTTTTATTACTCAACGCAATCAGGTAAAAGCCATTAACTCTCTTTGACAAGATAAATTATATCATGAGATTATTTAACTCTAAAAGCACTAACTAATGCACTTCAAGTTAATACTTTGAAGTCTTCAAAAATATTGTTACTTGGTATATTAAAGAGTTTTCATGACTACTGTTTTATTAATATTAGTAAGACCATTTCAAGAAGCACTTTATTAATTAATTAGAAGGTATGATGGTGGGGATGGAAGAATCGCCAAACTTAAGTGGCAATAGGCAGGGCACATTCAAAGTCAAAGTCAAAGCATATATTTCAAATAGACCTTTTGCAGGCACTTTTGAATAGTCAAATGTCAGTCATTCCAAGAAAAGTGCAGCTAAATTGCACGTTCCAAAGCGTAGATCGCTATGGAAAAGAATGTGCAGAACATATGGTCGATGGGGACGAAAGGTTCTGGAGTGGCGACCACGTACCGGAAGATGCAGCGTTGGAAGGCCTCCAACAAAGTGGACCGATGGCCTGGTCATAGTCGCGGGAATCAGATGCTGCTGTGGCGACGCTTGGGGAGGCCTATATCGAACAGTGGACGTCTTTTGGCTAATATGATGATGATGATGAAGTAACGGCTTGATCCACTTGATAGTAGAAAATAGAACTATCTTAAGTGCTATTCCAAGAAATGGTCTACCCATCTGTCAAGTTACAGCCATCTGAGTGCGAAGAAGTAACGAACATACACAATTACACATACACACACCATCGCTCACCATCTTTCCTCTTTATAGTAGTACCTAGTATGATTTCAGCAATCATTTTTGTAATTCAGTTTTTATAGTTCTACGAACACAAAGATGTGAACTTTCACAAGTTATTGATTTTAGAGCCTATCTAGCTCCCTAAACCTCAAGCGAACGCCGGTTCGCGCGTGATTTCGCGCTTTCTCAGTTAAACACCGAGCGAACAGTCCTCATAAAATATTGAACTCGAGCCTATACATAATAATAAAAAAAAAATACCAAAGTTAGATTCGAAATCAAATTGATAGGTTTGATTTCGAATCTTTCTTTTATGTTTTTTCTAAATTTATCTATTCAAATTTTCTCGTCATTTTCTTTCCCTGTAGACATTATGTCACTCTTAATTTTTTTCCTAACAAATGAATAAAACAAGATTGATCTGGAAAAAACGGAAAATTCATTCCCATATTTTTAGTAACACTTCCTAATCTATTCCCATTTCTTTCTCCTGACACGTTCGCTAGTTACGGCCCTTTATCTCCCCATAAGGTTCATAACTCATGCTAGTGCCTTTCGCTATAAGGATTAAGGTCTATCCCGGGGTTAAATATAGGTTTATTTTGTCAGGTGAGATGTTTTTTATCGAGACCGAGAAATATGTTAGGGATTATATTTTGAAGAAGGTGAAGGGGGATTGCGTTGCGAAGTGTATTTCCGCGTTTTGTACATGGGGATTTATGTATTTCTTGAAAGGATGGGCGTCTCAATCTTATGACACAAAATAGATAGGTACAGAAGACAATCTCATGTACGTACTTCACTTTTTATACCTACGCTCGGTGGACGCACACTAATGAGCGTTTGAGCCAGAGCGACGAATGGTCCGAGACGCGACCGAGATATCGTGTCCGTGAGCGGTGTCTATGTGTGCGTTGCTCGAGCGCGCTTTGTATGTAGATTGACTTCTGTACCTACCTATCTATTTTGTGCTTATACTTTACAGTCGAGTATCTACCTATTTATTTAGTCAACTAGGCTTACCTTTTATCAGCCCTCGCTCCCCCATATCTTCCTACAGCAAACTTTACCTCTTTATAATATCAGTGTAGATAATTTTAATTCATAACTTTCTTTATTATTTTCACACTGACACTTTTGCTACTGTTTTAACCTTTTCTCATGGTTGTGACGTGGGACGAGTTGGCGAAATGAAAACATAATTTGTTTTTATTTTCAGCAAGTCGTAGTACATGGGCCATATGTATGCGGTACGAGTTGACCAATTACTCTCTTTCCTGCCTTTATAATGTTTTCTTCTACGGCCAACTTGTTAGAGATGAGTCCACACATCATACCAACGTCTTTAACGCCTGCTTTGGTGTTGACGCCCATCTTCAGGCGCTGTTTGTAAAAATCTTGGTCCATCTGCTCTCATAATCCTGTAAGATTCATTCAGTCTCAGTTTATCGTCACAGATTTATCTCCGACATCAGCGATACCTGTTGCCTATTCAGACCGGACAGTTATTTTTTTGGTTGGAAATCATCCAATAACTTTTCTCGGTCTGGGTGGAGCAGGAAGGCGTATCAGACTTTTACTGACTAAAACCACACCTGTGCCCTTCAGTTACCCTTTGCGTTCTAGTTTACTAACTTCGCCCCCATCCCTAACTCTATTAGTGAAAAATAAAGTCGGTCCTAGAGTTTTTGAGTTTATTCATAACAAACAAAATATAAATCCTCTTTACAACATTAGTATTGACAAGCGATATTTAGTTTTACTTAAAATATTGAAATAGGATATCGATAATTACTATATACTCTCAATTTAATAATATTATTATTTCCTTGTTCGTAATTAATTCGCGTGTCCCACATACAAACGCAAATTAATAATACCATAATACCGCAACCAATAATTAATTATATTATGACTGCAAAGTGCAAATAAAGAGAAGATAAAATAGGTGACTTTTGTGTTTTTAGGGTTTCGTACCTAAAAGGAAAAAAATGGAACTCTTAGGCCGCAAATTCGGAACAGCGGGGCGTGCAGCGGAGCGTTCCAGCGTGTATTGTGGCGTGCAGTGTCGCGTTCAGCGTGCATGCAACTAGTTTTCGTTAGAGCGTGCGTACGAGCGGGGCGTCCAAGTACGTTGACCAATTGGAGGCCGCTATTCGCCGCAAATTCGGAACAGCGGGGCGTGCAGCGGAGCGTTCCAGCGTGTATTGTAGCGTGCAGTGTCGCGTTCAGCGTGCACGCAACTAGTTTTCGCTAGAGCGTGCGTGCGAGCGGGGCGTCCAAGTACGTTGACCAATTGGAGGCCGCTATTCGCCGCAAATTCGGAACAGCGGGGCGTGCAGCGGAGCGTTCCAGCGTGTATTGTAGCGTGCAGTGTCGCGTTCAGCGTGCACGCAACTAGTTTTCGCTAGAGCGTGCATGCGAGCGGGGCGTCCAAGTACGTTGACCAATTGGAGGCTGCTATTCAAGGGCAAGTGTCATCACGTCAAAGGAACGATATTACGAGACATTCGTGTATAATTAATTGTTGTTGTTTGTTTTTTTTTTTAATATACGAATGCGGTCCTTCCGAGATAGTATTAATGTCAACATAATGTACTTCGAAATGATAAAATGGCGAATTGCAATCACGTTTTACTTTTAGTTTTTCATTAACTAAATAATCCACATATTAAAAATGAATTTTCTTCCAATAATATGTCAAAATATTGCCATTCCTTATTTTATTTATTAGAATACACCACTTCTTTTACTGGCAAATCTTGACACACTGAACAAACGCTCGTTAAAACACCAAAATACTGATCACGCCGCTTAAGTACACGCTCAAAACGCTGCTACAAATACACCAACAGAGAAATCCCTATGTTCAAGTCGAGCGTGCACGCTGAAAACAACGCGCCGCCGCGCCGCACCCCCCGCCGTTCCGAATTTGCGGCCTTATAGGATCACTTTCTTGTACGTCTGTCTTTCTGTCAAGACCCTTTTTCAACTCGAGAACGCGTCCAAGTATCGAGTTGAAATTTAAAGAAAGAAAAAAAGAAAGAAAGAAAAGCATTTATTATGGCGCAAACAACATTGTGGACAACAAAAACTTAAGACAAACAAAAAAAAAAGTAACTAGTATGAAAATAAAACATAATATGTGATAAAACAGTAAATAAGTCTAAATATGTGTTCAGTTCAAATAAAACCAAATATACAGATTAGCTGCCCTTTTTTTATGGTGGGAAAAAACATACATTGACATCCCCCGCCCTTGGGCGGAGCAGGAGATAGTGTCAGACTCTTACTGACTAAAAGACCCACCCCGTTCCTTCTAGCCTTCATACCGAGGCTCGAGCGCCCTTTCGGATAACCCTGGCCCCAGTAGGCTTCGACCCGGCGGGGTCCCTGCTGTTGCTGACAACTCCTTGAGGCGCGCGGGAACAGTGCGCGCCGTAGATTAGCTGCCCTTGAAGATGTGAAAAAATCAACTTTTGAATTAGCGACAAAAAAGATACGACCGTGTATGACACTCTCAAGGCAATCAAAATTCATAGCGTACCTCCCGTTGACCTATTTTAGAATTCTGAAATTTGAAATGAAGCATGAACTCATAGCACAAGTACAGGAAAAAATATGAAAACTGTAAATTTGTGGCTACGTCCCAAAAAATCTATTTTTGCGATTCGGAAAAATCTTTGAATGTTTGTACGGAACCCTCAGTGCGCGAGTCTGACTCGCACTTGTTCGTTTCTTTTTTTAGCTTTTATCCTAGAGCAGCCTCCAGGTTTGTCTCCACGGACCTACCGAGACTAGCGCATTAAATAACTATGGTTGGGTTTTCTTACAGCAAAAAAATCATGTGATAAGAATTTTGCACATAAGAACTGCAGTACTATACACAACAAAACTTAAACTTGTATCAATTAAATCGTACTAAAATGAACTAAACGAAACTGTCTTTTATCGGATCTTACAATGGCTAGGAATCGCTCTGGGAGTCTCGACGCTCAGTACCCCTATCCAAGTTGCTAATCTGCAACAGTTAACGCTTGTAGAAAGCTTCAAATGTACGGGAATGACGTCGCCTCGACGCTCAGTCACGTGGTCAGAACAAAAGAATTGGCGGCAAGGTCAACTCGAAGCGTTCGACGCAAGCGAAACGTTTGTAACTTGGCTAGGGGGGCAAAGCGTTTTCTGCAGCTGTGACGTGAGAAGTGCCTCTCTCTCACGCTTCCCACCACCTTCTTCGCTCGAATAACGGAAGAAGGTGGCTACTTCCTATATCTTCTTGCCCATTACTGCAAACTAGAACAGGGTCAGACACAAGAGGTCGCCGACGATCGCTTCCATGAAGACATGGCGGTGCACGCATTAACATGGCAGATCTACACTGTATGTTCTACCGTTTGTAGTACACTAGCCTAGCAGTACGTATTCACTTCTAGCTTAAAGACTTTAGGTTCTAGCTATCAGGAAACACACTCCTTAGCTGTACGCACAATGAATGTATTCCAGAAACGTGGGTTCTCCACCACATACCAGTGGCGCATGGCCATACATTTTGTAGTATGAAAGACAAGGCTTGGCGGAATTGAATTGTGCAATTTCAAAATCCTCTCCCCGAAATGTAACCGAATGTCAGTGTGTTTTTTTCTACTGTGTAGTGAATTATGGACTGCTTTTGCTTTATGAATTCGGGAAATGTTTTGAATTTAGTTCGGCGATATTCAGTCACAAAGTACAAAATGATTTATGGCACAGGTAGACATTCAACCACGGTTGCTAAAGCGGATTTAAAAGATGATAAAATAGAAACGGATATTCCACTGCGTCTTTTTCCTTTTACTACGTCTATATGACATTCTGAGATTTTCTCTTGCGGATCTTAAGCCGTTGATTCCGGTTATTATTTGTGGACTTTTGGGTCAGTCAGGTCAGTGTTGGACGCCAGTGTAGCCGTCAGGTTGTAGGGTCCACATATCAGAATGACCGTATAAGTTCATGTAAGGCGCAAAATACACAGAAGCGATGAAAGATTTGGATACGTCCGCATCGTGTGGATCGGATTTGTTGTCGCTTCAAATTTTATTCGTACAAAATGTATGAAAGAGATGCGTCGTAAATTACACAGAAAGGATGCGGCGCGGATTTATCACTTGAGAATCCGCGCCACCTCACTTGCAGTTGCGACCGACCACCGTGCGAGGAGTAGGTATCGCTTGTTATACAATACGAATACAAGTTACATTAGGATATTCATATAATTTTTCCATTATTTTAAAATACTTATGTTCTTGTGACAAACTCCATACAGGATGCACCTAATAAGACCTTTGTCTATGCACATTTTGTATATTCATAAATTGGAGCACAGCAAACGCATCTTCGTTTTCGTATCTTTCATCGCTTCTGTGTATTTTGCGTCTAAAGCTCCCGGAAACTCAAAACCAATTAAGAGGCGTTTATAGTTTTACATAAGTACTACACTATTTTTGAAGACATGAAGTATGAGGGGATCTGGACGGTGATTGCGTCAGTAGTATATATTTTTTAGTTTTGGGAACGAGTTGATGTTCCAAAACCACACGAAGTTGAGCTGACAAACATCACTGAGCAGCAAACATACATTGTCATTGAACAACAACTTAAAGTCAACAACAACTTAAGGCGTATAGTACCTTGAACCATCTGACCGAAATTATGTGAACGCAACTCTCGCACTCGCCTAGGCGGCAGTACGCACATCTGTGCATTTATTTGCGGCCAGCAGCGCCCGGAAAGCGCTTTAAATCCATTTTCTCTGCGAGATATTGATTGATTTAGATATGCAATGTTCACTTTGAAGGATATTTAACCACCAATTTTTATGTGTAAAAATGTTTCTAAAGGTCCAAACCGTTTCGAAGGAGTAGGGAAAAGTTGCGATAAGTTGCGAAATTGGTAAATATTTTTTTTTTGATAAAAGTATTAACTGCAAGAAAAAATCAAATGTTGATATTACATATTGTTCATGATTAATAAACATATATTTTTTTCAAACCAATTGACCTAGCCGTTACGGAGGAGTAGGCCTCAGAAAATCACTGTTTTCTGGCACTTTTCGGGCGCTTGGCCCTTAAAGTCAAGGATTCGTGTGTCGTAGACTGAGGACTGTTAATGACATGGCATTAGACATTTCAACAGCCATTCAGCCTGATGACATAGAGAAAAAGAAAACATAACATTTGACATGACATCTTGTTGTTCGTTCAAAAATGTTTTTTTTTTTTAATTCATAAGGAGTTACGTAGGTATTATTGACACAATATACGTAATCTCACCAACTTTAAATTAGAATATCTTTAATACACGAATTCTATTAATAGTTATGTCTAAGACAAAATTGTTTAGAAATTTATTCTGTGTAAAGTACATGTATATTTTTCATCACAAGACGCTAAAAAAATATGCCAGAAAAATTTTGTTCAGGACTTCACCATGATCCTTTTAAATTAAGTTGGTTTTGTTCCTCTATTTCAAGCCTTTTCCTTATTGCTAGACTTATAACTACTGGTCATCTATATATACAATAAAAGAAAGTCGCGTTAGTTACATTATTTACAGATTTGACTGAAAATTGGTGAGGAGGTAGCATAGAACCAGGAGAAAAAGAGGTAAAGTTTTTTGTTTTGTTTTAGAAGGTAATCTCTGAAAGTACTGGTCCGATTGCTTTTAATTACACCTATAGAAAGCTGCTTTATTCCCAAGTGAAATAGGCTATATTGAATGGGTGAAACCGCGGGCAAAAGCTAGTAAATTAATATCGAAAACAGGACACAGTGAAAAATGCATGTAACAATGTTTATATAAGCATGGAGCCTATATATAGAGATTCCCATACATTTATTTATTAAACCTTCGTTCACAAAAAACTGTACAAAGGCGGACTTGATGCCTTAGGCATTATCTGCCAGTCGACCTTAGGGTGGTGCAGAAACATGACATGGCAGGTGCAACTTAATAAATAGACAAACAGAAGAGAAACATAATTATACAATCTATACTTATAATAAATCTGTAGAAGTGAAAATTCTGTACATTGAAAATATAAAAAAAAAATGGCAGGTTGTGTTACTAGACCGACACTGACCCCAAAACGTGATTGAAAAAATTTTTGTCTCTCTGTTTGTTCAGGCATCACGCAAAAACTACCGGTTCGATTACGATGAAACTTGGTATAATTATTTTTTAATATCCTGAGCACCACACTGGGTACTTTTTATCCCGTAAAAGTATGTACAATAAAAAACAAACTTAATTTTGCGGTTCGATCCCTAAACTGGATTACTGTACCAACCACAAATAATATGTTTGTCTTAGGTTACGTCACCCGCAGTGGAGTTCACTAAGGGGAGGTCACTACGGGGAGTTCACTAAACCCCACAGGAAGGGGAACCGTGTTACCCCGAATTTAACGCGAGCGAAGCCGCGGGCAAAAGCTAGTAGTAAATAAATGCTTAAATACATACATATTAATAAGTAATGCTGTAGTAAAAAAAATGTTCCAACCTATCAGTGCTGCGATGATTCTACCAACATCTTGCAAAAATGCTCACGTGCCTTCATCGTAAAGGAAAATCGGCTAGTTGCCATCCTGATATTCAAAGGGAGCGCATTCCAAAGAGATATCGCCTTACACGCGCATTTACTGACGGGAGAAGGGGGTGTTAATATTTGCAATACATGTGTTTACGTAAAACTTGAACTTCTCCTTAGTTAGTAATGATTTGGTTGGTAAGAGATGGCTTGAGAAAAGAATACCTGGAAATAGTTGGGGTAGACATTTACCTAGTACTTAGGAGCAAAGAACAGGCAAAAAAATGAAGGTTAAGTGGATTGAAAATTTTTTTGCTCAGAAATACAATTGTCCTCAAAATTTATCTCTTATTTAAAGCATCTTAAGATTATTCTTGTAATCGCAATTAATTTGGAAAGCAATTAACAAATCGTTACGTTCTTTATCGGCCATTAAGACAGAAAGTTTCAATAAGAAAACCCATTAATGGTGTTTAAACTCAAACAAAATGTTTGCAAAGATCTCTAAAAATTCTTAAAAGGTTTTAGATTATGGAATAAGGTAATAGCGATTATAATAGGCCTATAAAGAGTTGAGGACTGAAAAGAATATGATTAATGGTTTTTTTTTTATTGCATGTACCTATTTTCAGATTCTAAGCAAAGTGATGATTCAAAATGTCTATAAAAAGGTTAAAGGTTACTTTATTATTATTTACTTTACAATGATTAAGCTAGAACTACATTAGACCGGAGCACACGTGTAATAAGCCTGATTTGTACGTAGAATGACGTTGCATGGGGTGGTTCAAGTGTAGCTCTACAAGTCTAGTTTCCGTATAAAAAATATGGAGGCGTGTGTAGCACCCGAGTACGCAGTGTAGTTGTAACATTAGGCACTGCGTTGTAGTAAATCTTGTTCTGTCATGAAGTAGGTAATATTGTTCCACTAGCTGCTATCAGCGGCTTTGTTTGCATGAAAGTAGAATATTCTATAAAAGGAACATAATCCCGGAATAAAAAGTATCCTGGGCTATTTGGAACAAAAACCCACTGTTTTTGGTCAGTAAAAGTCTGACACGTCCTCGCGCTCCGCTCAAGAGCGGGAGATGTCGAAATCCTTAAAGTCTGATTCTTTCAAAAAAGTCCAGTGACTTTTGAAAGACTCGCACACATAAATAAGGTCTGAAACATACACACCTGCATTAGTGTCAGAAAATGGACTGTACGCCACGAAATCGGATTTTCACGACGTAATTTGAATTTTCCAACCACCTTTACACTTTGTGGGAACAGATTCACTATTCACGCTGCTGATTTAAGTCATATATTTTTAAATGCACAAAATAGTTTTCTGGCCATTTATTCATTCATTTTATTGAAGATTAAATAAATGTGAATATTTTTTTTGGTTGGCTAATGTTTTGGGTGCGGTTACAAAGAACATTTTGCTTTTAACCAAATTCAAAATTCATCATCATCATGATCATTGCAGCCGAAGGACGTGCACTGTTGGACATAGGCCTCTCACAAAGTGTCGCTAGTGTGATGAACGCGTTTGCATGTTCATGTACTTTAACTTGTATGAAAATAGAAAATGATCACACAAGGGTACATACTCCAGGGGTGGTCTACCAGTTTGTCTAATTTTGTCCAAATCTGTTTGGCTGTATGAGTGTGAAAAACACACTTTAACCTTTATATGTGCTTTTATATAATAGCCCTCTATTACCTCTATACTAAAAAGGAACTAAAAAAAGGAAGGAAAGGAAAAATCAAAGAAAAACTTAGTAAAACAATTAAAATATGCTTTTAAACTTTGTACACTGATTTTGTCAAAGCATTTATTTCAAATAGACCATTTGCAGGCACTTTTGAATAGTCAAATGTCGATCAGTCCAAGAAAAGTGAAGCTAAATTGCACGTTCCAAAGCGTAGGTATCTATGGAGAAGAACGTGCAAGAAACTCTATGGACACTCTTTTGAATCATATTATGTGTTACATATAATGCTTGGTTACATATTACTTGTTGCTTCTATTATGTGAGCACAATGTAGATAATAAAATAAAAATGTAAAATAATTAAAAGATAGAAACTGAAACTGATCGCCCCAAATCCATCTACTTTCGTTTAGTAAAGTCTATCTTAAGGTTATCTGTAAGAGATTACTCTGAACGATAAGACCGCCCATAGTACACTTGGGGTTTGCAAATGTTTATCAAGTCCTCATTATGAGATGTACAATAAAATAACGTATATAATAAAATACCAAAAGTCTCGATAAATTCTACAGCGCTAAAGAAAAGTACTATGTAAACTTTGAACAAATAAAATAAAATATGTTAAACTCTAAAGCGCTTTTTCTCCAACTTAAACTAACATATACAAGAATATCTGAGCGCTTCCATAACAGTCAGTTACAGCAAAAATAAGACTGAATAATAAAACATGCATTATTAAACCCATAAGTTTTCAGCTACTAACAACTTGGTTTACATACCCGCGGTAGAGTAATATATCCTGACTCATTGGAGCGACTAAAACAGCGAATTTAACACAATAAGTGAATTTTAAAGCAAGATTGTTCAGTGCACTTTCACACTTGAAAACATCTTTCTCTCGCTTCTCTTAAGGTTCCGCAAACACCCGACGAGAGACAAAGTGAAGACAAAAGCGATTTCACTTTTTTGAAGAAATTCGCTGGTTGTGTTATCCGATTATAGATACAGGCACGAATCTTGAGCGCTCGGCGAAAGAGTGAGGATCAATTTGCACATCGTACATATCGTCGAGCCAATAACTGTAACTATAAAGATGTACTCCCAACTCCCGCGTCTCACTTCATACTAATAAAGAGAACCAATACTTAACTTCTCATTTAAGTCTGCGCGATTTCAAGTTCAAGTCAGCGCTCAAGATTCATGCCGGTATCTGTACCACTTTATTTAATAATTACTCGTAGATTGTGCTTTGACTGGTTTCGCTCACATGAATGTAGAAAATTATCTGAAGGGAATATACTCCTAGGATTAAAAATATATGCATCACTACTCGTCACTATCCAGCACAATTCCAATTCTCCTCAATACCTCCGTGAATGCTTTGAGTACTTCATCCCGAGGGGTAAACCCTGTCGCACTACCAATTCTCTTCTCATTCGTACTCCATTTCACACGTCCATCCGTTATGATGGGTCCTTTTATGTCACTGCAGTGCATCTATGGAACTCTCTTCTTCACTCCTTATGTGACAGCCCTTCTTTGGATGTCTTCAAGAAGAATCTTAGAGAGCATTTCTTTTCACAATGACTTAGTACATTTATATAAGTATGTATTTATGTATGTAGATATATTAATGTATAAGTTGTAATTTTAACATTGTGCACTGGATCTAACCGTCTACTGTGATCTCTCAGCAAACAATTAGTGATCTCTCTCTCTATCACTCAATTGTTTGCTGCAAGAAAACTCAACTTTGAGTTAAGCTCACCTACGTATATGAGCTATGATATCCACATATTTAGGCGGTGTCCAACAAAGAATTGAGAATTAAAATGTATTATATACCTACCAGGGATATGGTCTACAAAATTTCTTTCAAATCCATTCAGTCGTTTGTGCGTGACATACGCACATAGGTAGATTCAAACTTTCGCCTTTAAAATATTAACAGGATGACTGGTCGCATTGTCGTGCCTCTCTATGAAAACCTTACTCGCATGACGCCAATGGTGATTTGAAATAGTATCAGGGATACCCACTTACCCACTTTACGGTGTCGGCAGGCGGCATCATTCAAAGATTTATTTCAGTTTTTTTTTTTTCAAGACATGACAGGAGCAGGGGATCCATATTGCAGTTTAAAATGCAGTAAATATGGATCCCCTTAATACGTGACAAAGATAACAAATTTAAAATTAATTTGGCTTAAAGCTGGAAAGGTCATTGGGCATTTTTAACCCTGTATCTCGAAGTACGCGTCCTTTATTGTTTTTAAGGGGTGCAAAAACTCGCGCCGTGGTTTATAAAATTAATCAAAACGAAATATGAACTGTAGACTTAATCATGAATGTAACTGAAAGAATACACAAGCCATTATTTTAAGATCTAAAAACTACGAAACTAAAACTAACTTTCAATAAGTGACAAAGCAAAAAAAAAAAGATAGGGTCAAAGAAAAAAACACCGCACGTGTAAAAATAATATTAAAAGCCATCACATTGACCCTAAACAAAGTTAACCGCATACATATACCTACCTCTATGCCAACCTAAATTGGGTCAATATAAGAAGTGTTCCGCTGTTTTCATAGCCCTTCTAACATGCGTGAGTATACACCTGACGTGACAAAATGAATGTTCATAACGTTGTCTGCGAGCGAATACCGACTGTGTTTGTGATAAGCGATATATTTGGCGGCTCTCCTACGTTTACTTGTCACTTGCTGAAGAGGTATGTACTATAAGGGAACTATATTTATTCAGCTCAATGCAGCTTTTTGTATGGAGATACGTATGCATCAATTTGACTGGCCTATTGTTGGTTGCTATAGGAGTTCGTGGATTTGATTTCCACCCAGGACAAATGTTCAAATGTTTGTGTGATGAGCAGGATCATTTGTTCTGCGTCTGGGTGTAATTTATCTATAGTATGTATGTATTTAGAAATTTATAAGTACTCATAGCATAAGCTCTTCTTAGTTTAGGACTAGATGGCGCTGTGTGATAGTTGTGGAATATTATTATTAATATTATATTGTTAGTATCTGTTCATCTTTCCACGTGAATTGAGCTTTCGCGGTAAACAGCCAGAAATGAGAACAAATGTGTGTGTGTCTTGCGTATGTTTACGACAGTGTTCAATACTGTCTGTGACGTAGGCTATGATGGCCTTTCACAATCTTAAAATGTTGTACGCAGCTGATAAAAGCTGAATTGTATAAAATATGTAACCAAAATCGTCCAGTGAAAGACGAGCAGTTACTTCCTTTAGAGAAAATAATAACCGGGTTACTAATATCGTCATCATCATTTTACTGTCTTATTCCCATATTACTTGTAGTTACTGCAGCACGTTTTTTCGTTATCACTGAATTCCTTTTCTGTGGTATCACTCCACATTAGATTTCCTTTTCCACTTCAACCATCTTCCGTCAACATATCTTCTTATAACTTACTTTTTTATTAAAAAGCGTTTCGTTCCTCCTCTTCACATTACTGTATCAAGAAACACCCTTTCAACATTTTTAAACACTGGCAGTACTTTGAAACTTCCTCTGATTTAGTCATTTTTCATTTTAGCCATTTTCGTTTTTCTACATTTTGATCTCAGCTACGTGCAATCTTTTTCATTCGTCTTTTAATTTCATAGGCCAACATTCTAATTAATACCTACCAATGTAGATCGGACTTGGGTATTGCATCGACTGTACATCGCTCAGGTCAACTGCATATACTTCCCATGCGTAACACATCGGATAAATTCAGGATGGATGAAATGGCGACAGGTCACTGGAATAACTTGTGACCCACGGATGCCCCTCAAGTTGAAGGGTAAAATCTACAAGTCCGTGATAAGGCCTGTCATACTGTATGGATCAGAATGTTGGCCAGTGAAAAAGACGAATGAAAAAAAATTGCATATAGCGGAGATACGAATGTTGAGATGGATGTGTGGTGTGACGAGATTGGGTAAAGTGAGAAATGAGTATATTAGAGGAAGTTTGAAAGTGGCGCCAGTGACTGACAAGCTGAAGGGGAATCGTTTGTCTTGGTATGGTCATGTAAAGTGGAGGGATGAAATGCATGTTACCAAAAGAGTTATGAGTATACATGTGGATGGGTGGAGAGGGAGAGGGAGGCCAATGAAAAGACGGATGGATTGTGTGAAGAGCGATATGAAAGAAAAGAAAGTTAATGATAGCACGACGAGTAACAGGGTAGAATGGAAGAAAAAAACGTGTTGCGCCGACCCCAAATAAGATAGGAAAAAAACAGGAAGAAAAAGATGCATACCTTTCTCCTAAAGGGCCTTCTACAAAACCCTGACGAGGTATCCAATCGTATGCCTTTTCGAAATCTATTAATACCATGTGCAAGTTTTTATGCGCGCCTCTAAATTTCCAAAATAGCTCCCGTTGTACTTCGACTAGGCATAAAACCGAATTGGTACTGTGAAATTTCACTCTTTTCTCTCAGTCGGTTAACCTCAACTAGGTTACTAACAATTAGTTTTTATCTCTGTTCTTTTTTGTTGCAGGAATATGAGCTTCTGAAAGAAAATATTCTGGCTAGTATTATCTTCGCATTTATAAGTATACAGTTCCTCAAGCTAGACGTTTTGTTTTGCTGTGTACCAGCTGTTGGATTTTCGGTGAAAAAAAGCAACATAAAAAAATTAAGATCAAAAGCGGCATTTAATGGGCCGGCTGAACGGATGAATTTCCATACAAACGTAATACCACGCTCATTTGCAGTTGGAGCATATTTCCAACATATTATGATGATAGTCGGTTAAAGACAATATTTATCTAGGTTCTTTAATATTGAAAGTCTGATATTTTCTCTCGTTCCACTCAAAAACACACATCACACACAGCAAAAAAGTTAGTTGCAAATTATTGCATGTAACATTTCTTGTTCGTACAGCTAAGGAGCGGAACTTCCTGCCGGAGTCTATGTTTTGTGGTAGTTACAAACTCCCCTAGTTTGTAACTAACACAAAACATTTTTAAGTGAAAAGTGAGTCAAAATTCTATGCAAATGTGCTCCATCGTCGAATAATATAAAGTCAAGAGCATCAGAACTACTCGACGGATTGCCCAATACTGCCATCCGTAAACATCATCCCTCCAAATGATTCTGCTCGCGTCACATCTACAACCTTACAGCGATTCACCCCACTTCAATACTAAGGTATCAATTGTCTGTCTTATTGTTGGGTACGCCACAATAGGGTAGTTTCCAGGTTAAAAATAATAACATTTTATTTATTCCGAAAAAAAAACTGTCTTATTATCGCTAAATTGTCATAATCGCTGACAAATATATCATCCAGATTGATAATAAAATTGTTTACCCCTAACATTATCTCTATCTAACTGAAAGTGATAGGATAATCTACTCGTAAATAGAAAATGCGAGTCAACCCCTACATAAACCTACTTGGCAGTCTCGTACATTAGCATAACCATAATATTTATTGGTAATAAATATTGAACCTTAGAAACGGTAGTAAACACAATATCTCCGAATATACAGAGCTATTAGAGGAGATGAAGATCAAAGTAATCATGAATCGGTTTTGTGATGATACGTCAAGGAATTGACGACTTAATGAGAATTATTAATAAAATTTATTTCAGAAAATAAAAACGGGTGCAAAGTAAAAAAAGTTATCTCCAATTTTTCGATTTTCTGATAGTAATAATAAGTGATTAATAAGCAATTATTTAGTCATTTTCTTTTTTTTTCAAAAACATAATTGAAAAAAGGAACTATTATTTCTTCATTGTTGACACTTGAAAGACCATTTGCCATGTCTTAGAATATAATTTTTTAGTAAGTAACTGCAACTATCACAAAACTGCAAAATTGTAGATAGCTTTTTTATAATAAATAATAATAATGATTGTGTACTGGTTTTTGCTAGCAGTTTTACCCGTGCGACAGTCGAAAATTATCTCAAGGAAACTGCACCACCGGTACGTAGTGGATATTCCACCTGTACGCACAAAACGTTATGGGGACGCATTTATTGTGCGTACAGCTAAGGAGTGGAAATCCCTGCCAGACTTTGTGTTTCCTGTTGGCTAAAATCCAGGAATCTTTAAGTCAAGAAGTCTATTTAGTTACTTCTAGGTAAGCGCACCGTCGCTTTCAATCAGGTGAGATAGCGGTCAAGCGCGAACCTACCAAAAAAAAATCTAGCTATAGTATAAAGTCCTTCTCCAAAGTCATCGTTTCATCATCATCACCAGCCTTTTTAATGTTCCCACTGTTGGGACTCAAGCCTCCTCTCTAGTATAAGGATCATCAAGAAGAAGAGGAGTCAACATTTACTTTACACAATCATTTCAAAATTCACAAAAATTGCTTCTGCAGTTGTGGCACGAAAACAGACTAACAGACCGATATACATACTTTCGAATTCCTAATATAACTAGCTTCTGCCTATTACTTCGCTCGCGTGAATGTAAATATTTGCCCAAGGGGCATACGAAAATTTTTGGATAAAAATATTCTATGTGATGTTTCAGGACATTGAATTAAAGCCAAACCCGTTCAACAGCTTGAATGTAAAGGAGTAACAAACGTATATACAAACTTTTGCCTTTATATTGTTAGTGTGATACTAGAATGGATTGCAGGAATAACCCAACTCTCAGATATTCTCTATTTTCTATTGCTTTAATATTCAGGTCTATCAAATCATAAACTATATTCACTAGAATAACTCCTGGTCAAACCTTAAGCGTAGACTTGCGGACGACGAGCAATGGGTAGCGCATTGTCCAGCCGTTCGGTAACCATACGTATACGTACCGAGCCCGAGCCTTCGACGGCTCGTAATTTTCTAAGCGCGCTTCAAAGAGACTTCAGTAAAACCTGGTCCCAGCAGGGCCAAAACCTATTGAGGCCATTGGTTGACTTCTGATAGGGAAACCCGTGATCCTGGAACGCAAAAGGCAAAGAAGAAACATAGGTGTGATTTTAGTCAGTAAAAGTCTGAGACTCCTTCCCGCTCGGCCCTAGAGCGTAAAAAGTCATGTCAGTCAGAATGAATTCCCGCCTTAAAAAAAACCTACCTACAAAATTCCAACCTTATCAACTAAAGCAACTTGAGCAGAAACTGCCCCAAAAGTTTGTTAATAGAAAATAATTCATAGAAAATGACCTTGAAAAGGAACGTTCGATGTGGCGGCGCTTGGGGGAGGCCTATGTCCAACAGTGGACGTGTATCGGCTGAAATGATGACCTTGAAATAACAAAGGTCAAATAAACAATTCTATTCATATCTAAAACCTCAAATGTCCGACACTAAATACAAAATCTCGGCCATAAATCTTGCTTTGATAGATTATAGCTATAAAATTACGTACAGCGTTCGTTAATCTAACGCGGTGCACGCAATTTTGGTTGCTTTACGTCATTCAAAGCATCGAGCCGTGGATATTTGGAGTGACGGAGTCAGTTACTGACAATTCGGACAGTGTCCGAATCAACACAGTTTTTTACTATATTTTTTCACTGGCGATCCGGACACCACCAAATTTCTTGAAGCTATTTAGTACTGTGAGATAAAAAATCTCTTAAAATATAATTTTCAAGAAATTTACTACAAAAAAATCTCGCTTTGACAGATTATAGCTATAAAATTACGTACAGCGTACGTTAATCTAACGCGGTGCACGCAATTTCGGTTGCTTTACGTCATTCAAAGCATCGAGCCGTGGATATTTGGAGTGACGGAGCGAGTTACTGACGATTTGGACACAATATATTCGGACACAGCGTCCGAATTGACACATTTTATCTACACTAATATTATATGAAGAGATTTACTTAACGTTTGTTAAAGCTGCTTTATTCTTCAGAGACAGGATATATTTTAAGTACGTGGGCAAAGTCGCGAGCAAAAGCTAGTTTTCAATAATTTATCACTGACGATTTGGACGCCACTAAATTTATTGAAGCCATTTAGTACCATCAGATAAAAAAGTCTTTAAATATGTACAGCATGAAGAAAATCACCCGAAGTTTCCGCCTTAAATCTAGCCCTTTAAAAAGCTTTGCCAAAACTGTTTCGTTTTGGCAATGCTTTTTTCCCCAATATATTATAATATATTTTAAAACTTTTTATCTGATTGTACTAAACAGTGTGTGTCAGAATCGTTAGTGATAAAAAAATTGCCAATGTGGACACTGTGTCCAAATCGTCAGTAAGTCGACGGAGCTGTGACGTCATGCATCAATGGATTACACCAGAGGTCGGGTTTGTTCGATCGTGGAAAATTGCTAGGTCTTGTGGATTTAGGTGGTGTTCGGGTCAACATGGACAGACAGGGTTTCCGAAATTTGATTGTCACTGGGCATAAACGTCAAGGGTTTGCGTTAAAAGTGATTTTGGGATAAAGTTAACGAATGTACCATACGGATTTATGTCACATCACACTTTTATTATAAAGGTTACGTTACGGCATACGTGTTGCGCCGACCCCAAGTTATATGAGATAAGGGCAGGAAGAAGAAGAAGAAGACAATAATATTATATAGGCAAAAGTTTGTATATTTATGTATATGTTTGTTGCTGCTTTACCCTCATACATCATTAACATGATCATCATTTCAAACGAAGCCATCCACTACAGGACATAAGTTTTTTCCCAATATAATGTATGCCATAATGATATTCAGTAATGACAAGAACAAAACAAAAAGAAAAGCCGCCGGCACACCTTATAGATACTAAACGAAACACTGTAATAACGTGTGACTACAGCTTTTCTTTTTTTTTCTATTCTTGTTTTCCAGTTACCTACTTTGTTTATTTCAGCATCCTGAAAGTCTTGTTACATGCTTTTTCAGATACCAAACACGGCGTATTTACCCATTTTAATTTTTAATACATTACTTTTAATCGTCCGCTAGAGGGGGCCGTGTCAAGTTTTGTGACACGTCAGACCTTACCTCATATGTCGAGTTCCGATAAGCAGATTAGAAGCTATGAGGGAACACTCCTTTGGCTTTGCCATAGTCAGGTAATAAGCAGTAATGCTAGCAAAGAAGGCGGCAGCATTTGCGAGGCAATGGCCCACGCTCCCCAGCCGCCGGGATTCCGATACCGATTTCCGGCGGCCGTAGGCGAGTGCTTGCATACAGCGAGCAATGGGTAGCTCGCCGTTCGACCGTCCGGTAACCATCCGGACCGGGCTCAAGTCGTCGACGGCGTGTAGTGTTCCACGCGAGCATCAAGGGGTTGTCAGCAACCGTAGGGCCCAGCAGGGTCAAGTCCACTGGAGTCATGGGCGATACAAAAGAGACCCCCGGGGCCCTGGAACAATGGCTAAGAAGGAACTGGAGTGGGTCTTTTGTCATTAAAAGTCTGACACTATCTCCGGCTCCACCCAAGAGTATAGGATGTCATTTTTGATGATTAACCCACCTAAAAAAATAAAAAAGGATTCCCTCGACCTTCACCGGGTCATCGGTCCACCTAGTGAGAGGCCTTCCACTGTTGCATCTTTTGGTACGTATTCGCCAATCCTGAACCTTTCGCCCCATAGATCACCTGTTCAGTGAGCGATGTACCTTGCACACTGCCATTTAAATATAGCACCTCATAATATACGTTTGAACAGATTTGGATGAAATTGGTAAGTATGGCACACAGGTAGAACCTGTCCTGGAATATTCTTTTTATCCCCGGAGTATATTCTCCCGAGGATATGTTTCTATTTTCATGTAAGTGAAGACGTTGGCACTAGCTAGTTTACAATAAACGCTTGTAATCTCAAATTATGTATTCATATTTTTTGGGACATAATTTTCAAACTAAGTCTGTATAATATTGTTTGATTGAAGCTGCATTGTTGAAAAGAGGCACTACAGTCCTTAAAATCAGTAATCTCAG
This sequence comes from Mythimna albipuncta, assembly GCA_929112965.1. Classification (NCBI taxonomy): domain Eukaryota; kingdom Metazoa; phylum Arthropoda; class Insecta; order Lepidoptera; family Noctuidae; genus Mythimna; species Mythimna albipuncta. Next base: position 14,352,713 of record OV815979.1, on the reverse strand, counting down.
TCAGTAAAAATCTGATGCTCCCCCTCTCACCCCACCCAAAGTAGGATGAATTGTTTGAAGATTTCCCACCCCCAACAAAAAAACCGAGCTTTGAACAATTTACATTACGTAAATTGATCAAAGCAATCTTTTTTTAACAATAAATATGTGCCAAAAATACAAAACGATCCATTTATTTTGACTTGAACTCAAAAAGAAACGACCTCTCTTCACCTCGGGCACGAAAACAATATAAGCTTTTAAGCAGGCGAGACCAGACTCAGAAAAACAGAATCGACACTTCAAAATACACAACAAAAAATTTGAGAAAAAAATCACATTAAAACGAACCATTGAAAGTTTCCATCAACAAAAGGGAATAAAGCTCAAAAGAAACGCTTTTATTAGTCAAAAGACGCCTACAAAAGTTTTTGTGTAGGCGACAGTCACAATGGGCGATGATTTGATCCTTAAATTCCTGGAGGTGCTTAATGAAATGAGTGATGATATTTTGGAAAATACGTTTCATAATGTGACTTTAATTGTAAAGTTTGTTTTGGAAGCTTTAAGATGAAAATCGGCTTATCATGCCTTGAAAGTTTGTCATAAATATTTGTAAGATGACTTGATTGTTCTGTTGTCGCATCGCTAACAAAAGGTAAAGGAGTTATATAGGTTTTTATGAGAATTATAATATAAGTTCGGTACTAAACACGGATGTCGTGAAGGCACTATAATTTTAGAACTTCGGAAAGTACTTTTCAAGAGTTCTCTTCAATTAAAGCAATCAGGAATATTTGTCTAAAACAGTAGGTAGTTCCTTACTGGCTTTGAAGCCGATATTAATACTGCTTACGAACTACGAAATCGTACCGTTTAAGAATTGACTCGAAAGTCCAAATTTCCATTTCATTTGCAGGCAAAATTTTGCCAAATCTCTCGCCCTTAGCGAGATTAAATCACTTAAAACTTTTAATCCGTTCCCTTTCTGTTTCGGAGTCGGCAATGCTGGCGTATTTCGCGATACACATAGCGCGACACGCTTTATCTGTTTCTTGTTGCTATCTCGACTTACTATTGAAACACGATTAAAGCAGGTAAACATTTTAATTTATTTGCAGTTATAAATTCTCTTCTTTGTTTCTTACTTTTATTCATTTGTCTGTGTGCGTAGCTTGAAGCGTTTAGGGCAGATTTTACTTACGCACACAAAAACAATATGCGCGTGAATTATATACACATATTGTTGTGAATATACACCTATATGAAATCTGTTACTGATATATCAAAGCACAGTAAAAACTACTGAGTATAGACAACGTGTAATTTTCAAAAGGCTTTTTTATGATGTAGGTGAGCACTAAGAAGGGGTTTTCGAAAAATCAATTTTTACCGGAGGTACGAGTATAAAGGGAGAATTTCGCTTGTATGCAAAATCTCATCCCGTGAACTTACTCATACTTAAAAGTCAGCAAAAATAATAAAGATTCGGTTTTAGAACTACCTTTAATAGAACAAATTAGAGGGCTTTAAAAAAATTATGAAAGATTCTTATTTCTTTGCCCTTAATAATTTTTTAAATCGCCCTAAGATATGGTTTAGGGGTTTCCAGTTTTTATAAAAACTTTCATGCGAACGAAGTCATCGGCAAAATGCTAGTAGAATATATTCATCAGCAAATAATCATTATGTTATCCTATATGTACCTATATAGATGTACAAATACTAAATACCAAAGTGAAGAGATATTAGCATAACATAGCATAATCAACTTTATTATGTTCCCACTGCTGGGCCAGACGTGCGTGAAAAGATATTAACTCAATTATAACGTTGGCTGGGAGCTCGGGTTTTCTTTGGTCAATGAATCAGCATTGCTATTTAACGTGGCAATGCTGCCAGCGTAATGCGAACTTCTCCCATTGACAACGATTTGAATAATGAATTTTTTTACATAATAGCTTATTTATTTATTTAGTTGTCTAAAAGTATATTATAGTTATATTATACAGTAATTTGAGAAGACTGTGGGTACTAAAATCAGCTTGAAATTTTCACATTATTATTTAGAAGATAAGGGGCATCCCCTACACTACGGGTGATGCATAATCACCCGTAGTGTAGGGGATGTAGTCACTGCGACCTAAAAGATCTATTGTGACTCGCCACCTTGTTAGAGTAACTCTTTTAGCCCGGAGGCTTCCAAGAAATTTAGAATACTCCTAGCTTTTAGAGTTTTAATCCCCTCCGGGCGAATAATGAGTCGGCCCAGATGGACACTGCGTTTGTGAATAAGGGGCCCCGCATTCACACAAAAGGTGCTTAGGCGTCTCCCTCTCCTGATTGCAGTACCGGCAAACATCAATGTCACTCAGTTTCATGTGAAATTGGTTAAATAAAAAATAAAAAAATCACATACCAAATATCTAGGTGCACAAGAGAGATTATTCTTTATTTAGCAGTGGGTGGAATAAAGTTGTCTTAGGTAGTAATGTTGATGAACAATTGTTGGCTGAAAGTTGATTTAGGTTAAAATGAAGATGGTTATTCCAAAATAATATTAGGTAAGTTAAAGAAAAGAACTTAAACTGTTTTGACCTTTAATACGTAGTAATCCGGCCCTTTCCCTCTCATAAAGAGGAGGCCTGAGTCCCAGTAGTGGGAACATTAAAAAAGGCTTATGATGATGATGATGACGTAGCAATCATCATTATCATTTCAGCCGATAGACGTCCACTGTTGGACATAGGCCTCCACCAAGTGTCACCACAACAAACGATCCTGTGCGTCTCGCATCCATCGGATTCTTGCATTCTTTATCAGCTCATCGCTCATCCTTGTAGGATCGCCATCCGGTACGCGGTCGTCACTCCAGAACCTTTCGGCCCCAAACGGCTATCTGTTCTGCGAGCAATATGCCCTGTCCATTACCACTTAATTTTGGCGATTCTTCGTGCTATGTCGGCAATCTTAGTTAACCTGCACATATCTTCATTTCTGATTCGATCACGCAACGCATACTTAGTAATAAAAAACTATTTTTTTAGCTTATTAATATATTGGTTTACGAAGAGTAGCTCTCAAAGCAATAAAATTTTAGCAAGATACAGGGCCGACTAATGCTCTAATCAATCTCATCTAAAACAAGAGAACTAGAGTAGATCGATGAAAACCAAGACTAATCAAATGGTAGAAAGAAAAACTCTCATAAAAAACCTTAATTGAGCACAGCATTTTGCTGTTATTTTCGTGTACGATGATTGGCATTTCTATTTGAGCAGGTAAACTTAATTTTAATAACTATTTTTCACAAGGAAATTTGTTGACCCTTAGTTTTTTTTTCACACTATCATGTTCTTTCCTCTTTTTGTTTTTCACTTAAAAGTTTTTCATACATTCACGTGACAATATTAATTTACGAGTAATTGTACTATTTCATTTATCTAATTTATTAACTGTGTTAATTCTTTGTTTTTTTTTATTGTGTCAATAATTACGGTATTCAAAAGATTAATTAATATAACACCTTTACTACCTCATAATTTGCCTCGCAACTTGTGAACAATTTTAAAAACTTCAGAAGTATGCTTCTCTTGTTATTGTATTGTACATATACCACCATCGTCATCTACATCTTTTATGATATATTATCAATATACATCATCATCTTCCTGACCTTGTCTCATTATACTAGTTGTTGGCACAGCAAAATCACACAATCAATGGAAAGTGTCCATAACGCTACAAAATAGTCACGTTGAAGAGCAATGCTGTTTGCCGTTGGCCAAAAAAAAAAAACTCAGCCCTCTGGTTACTTGAAGAGTAGACTAGCTGTATGCTGATATCTACTGGATTATGCTAATATGGAATTGGTTAGATTAGGGCCAAATAAATCATGGTTTTCCTCAGTAAACTTGAATTTTATTTTTCCTCTTATTGTATTACGTTTTATTCGACAGTCGTCTTCCATCAGTTTTCTTCCTTTAGCGTTTTTCTATCTTCACAAATCTTTACCTTAAAATACTTATCTCTTTTACACTTCGTATCTTTCACATTTTTATCACTTTTATTCAATCATGCTTCATATATCAATAATTCATCTTTACGGTTCATTCCACTCGTCTGTCATAACATTTATAATCTAAAATATAAAAATGCCTGTCACGGTGTTTGTTATCTTTTTTTTGAGCTCCTTGAATTTTTGTTTGTCTATATTCGGTAGGTCTGAGAATAGGCTACTTTTTATCCTCCTAACTCCACTCTCATGTGTGGCAGAACCACGTTTGCTGGGACAGCTCGAGTTATTATTATTCATCATCATCATCATCATCATTTCAGCCGATACACGGCCACTATTAGACATAGGCCTCCCCCAAGCGTTGCCACATCGAACGTTCCTGTGCGTCCCGTATCCATCGGTTTGCCGCTACCTTCTCCAGGTCATCGGTCCACCTTGTAGGAGGCCTTCCAATGCTGCTATTATTCAATTTCTATTATTACAAGCATTTTATTACATTACAATGTATTTAACTATATATGTTCAGCTCAAATCTTGCATATGCATATATCTTCAACCGATCGACCTGAAATTTTGCATCAAATAATAATCAATGGAAAGCAAAATATGTTTTCTTTCATTTTGTTTCAATATTGTTTCCATGGTAGGGTCTTGATCTCAGTCGTTACCGCATGTTTGTTATGCAAATCGAGTTTCGATGGCCCTTTCACTTCCTGCGCCGTTGATTTCTTCTTGTGCCTACGATTATTTTGGTACTATTCAATAGGCCTCAGGATTTCCTGGTGATTTTCAATCTCCAAACATAATATCGTTGATGAATATTTCATGACACCAAACGATATGAAATAAGCCTCATTGTTTAAGATGAAGGATTAGTTCAAGGAATATCATTTTGCCTATATTGTGTTTGGATAGTTAATCATTCATAAATGTTCGAATTCCCAAACTATTCAATTCCTAGATTATGTGTGCTCAATCTTGAATATAAGGACAATTCTGAATACAACTTACTGTCTTTCTGAATAAAACCGATATTTTCCCTTCAACAAACTAGCAACAACATCGAGCTCGAATATATTTTTCCGAAGAAAATAAACATTTCAGCATGTCAGATAGATACAGAAACAATTACGAAACTATCCGAAATGATACGAAGAGCGTTAATTACTAACATATTCTTTTTCGTTACATAATATTATTTCTCCTTGTACTCGTATATTGAATATATTATTATTATGTAGTATTAAATGAGGTAATTCAATAAGGATTTTAGAATGTTTTCCATGAAATAGTTTTAAATGAAGAAACCTAACTGAACCTTGTGAATATAATTTATAAGGAATTACCATTTTTTGATACTTAACCCATAAAACCAAAATTAATGATTAACAACCATGTAGCGCCCACTCCTATCTAGGTGGGAGACTCTACACTCGAAGTTGTAGACGATTACGTCTACCTCGGACAGACAGTCCAGTTGGGTAGGTCTAACTTCGAGAAAGAGATCGACCGTCGAAGCTACGCTGTATCTTCTCGTCCAACACACCACAGTGTCTCAAGACAAAAGTCATTGACCAGTGCGTGTTGCCAGTGATGACATATGGTTCCAAAACGTGGTCGCTTACAATGGGCCTCATCAGAAGGCTTAAAGTCACCCAAAGAGCTATGGAAAGGGCTATGCTCGGAGTTTCCTTGCGTCATCGAATAAAAAATGAAGATATCCGCAGAAAAACTAAGGTTGCCGACATAGCACAAAGAATTGCCAAACTTAAGTGGCAATGGGCAGGGCACATTGCTCGCCGAACAGATGGCCGTTGGGGCCGAAAGGTTTTGGAATGGCGACCGCGCACCGGAAGACGAAGTGTTGGAAGGTCTCCTACAAGGTGGACCGATAACCTGGTGAAGGTAGCAGGAAACCGATGGATGCGGGACGCACAGGAACGTTCGATGTGGCGACGCTTGGGGGAGACCTATGTCCAACAGTGCAAACAATTTATTATTTTTGAACTCTATTTGAGTCTGAAGTCCTGACTAACTTCAATATTTGTTTTCTATCGAACTGCTCCAAAACTGTTTGACCGATTTTTGTTTTTTTTTCGTATCAACCGTTTAACCGTAACTACGTCGGATATATCCGACCAACACTCCCGCGTTTGTTCCAGGGTCGCACATCCACGACCAAACCCTCCATCTCGTCAGCTCTTCTGTCACCTATGGGAATTAAAAAGCTAAACAAAATGGAGTATCCAGTCACCAACACACAACCCTGGCAAATTCTACGCGAAATCACTCGTCGGACCAATCCAAAAAAAATTGACACGTGCTTACCTCAAAATTTTTCAATTCAGAAACCGGCTCTTCCTCAATGTCAGTCATACCGGAGGCTACAAAATGAATAAATCGGTTGTACCGTGAATTATAACCATTACATATTTTCTCTCTGGAACCGGTATACTAAGGAGCTTAGGGAATTTGCGTCGCATCTTATTTTACCATTCGTTATAAAAAAGGTTTCTTTTTCTTCGGAATCACAGTCTCTTTAGATTAATCCTTTTCTGAGTTTTAGGACCGTAATAATAATCATCTAATTTAATGTAAAAATGAAATTAAAAGTTAACAATGAATGATTTACATTTATATGAGTTTTTTAGTCAACATGTTTGAACTTCCAAAGCTTAATCAGATATATTAGGGGACAAAATGTCCCCCAACATGAACGGGCATCGCTCAATCAAATAATTAATTACAATTCATTCATAATTCATTAATTAATCAAAAAAAAAAAAACCTTTATTATTTCTGAGGCTTTTTTTTATGGTGGGAAAAATCATCAAATGACAAACAAGGAGATAGTGTCAGACTCTTACTGACTAAAAGTCCACCCCGTTCCTTCGTTGCCTTCGTACCGGGCCTTGAGCTATCTTTCGAGTTAACCCTAGCCTCAGTAGGCTTCGACCCAGCTGGGGCCCTGCTGTTGCTGACAACTCCTTGAGGCGCGCGGGAACAGTGCGCGCCGTTGACGACTTGGGCTTGGTCTGGACAGTTACCGGACGGTCGAACAGCGAGCAACCCATTGCTCGCCATCCTCAAGCCCGCGCCTGCGGTGGCCGGAAATCGGGGTCGGAATCCCGGCGGCGGTGGCGGCTGCAGCGCTGTGAGCGCCGCCGTTGCCTGATGTGGTTAGCCTCCTCCTTCGCTTGCATTACTGCTTCGCAGAAGTCGGCGACCGCCTTACAGTCCTCCTCGCTTCGGACCATGACCTGTACCAAGGCCCGACGTGAGAATTATATCTAAGGCTTAATATTAATTAGTTTTATAAAGCTGAAGGATTTGCTTGGTTGATCGTGCTAATTTCAGAAACTTATCGTTTGATTTGAATTTGATTTAGTTTTGGATAGTCCGTTTATTGAGGAAAGTTATAACATTAAGCTATAACCCATAGGAATGGAGCAGTAACCAAAGACACAGGAAATGGCTGGGGATACCTATTGAGCTCACAAAATTGCGAGCATATGATTGTTCACGTGTAAATTCAACTAAATCAATAGTTGAATTTACACGTGAACAATCAGCCTTATAATTTTTTTGATCACGTTTCAGACACCCAGTATTTTATTTCAGAATATGGACCTACAAAAAACTTTCTTCATTCCGCTAACGCATTTCTCCGTACAAAAATCCAAGCATTTCTAAAGTAACCAAGATTTTATTACCCAGCCTCGTTGCGAGAAATAAAACATATTAGCCACAAGACAACTGGCTCTGCAGTAAAAACCTTTCCAGTTAGGGTCACCATATTTTTGAGAATCTTCTTATCAATCGTACACTTGACAGAGTGGTCATATCTCGGCTCCACCGCCTCTCTCGTGATACGACGTTATGCAACTGTGTTGGCGGCTTGGGATTAATCATTAACGCTGCAGTGTATCAGGAGCGTCCTGCGTCCTGCATTTTTGCAAACACCAGATGTCTATTGGACATTCCAAACGAAAGTACTTCGTCAGTAATGTTCTCTGACTATGATGTTCCTGGGAACGTTTCTGGCTTATTCATCTAGGAAGGGGTATAATATTACGGGTAAGTCACTTTTGGCAGGAAAAATTGAATGAATCTCAAGAAATAAAAATTTACTTTCTTATCTATTTGTTGATTTGGGACCGAGAATTAGTAACACAATTGCCTAATGAAATTTTTTGCAGATTCAAAACTTTTCTACAGAATTTAAATTTTAGGAATGTAGTATGTCAGATATTGGGTCTTTTTTATTTTGTGTAAAAATAAAAAAGGACCAATATCTGACACAATCAGACTGCTTTTGTATTACAGACTCTGAAAACGGGTCAAACAGGTAAAACTCGGAACAAAAACTATTTTCTTTCGATCAACGAAAGTCTTAAAAAACTGGATTACTCTTTCGAGACCTAATACTTTTTTACACAAAAAAAAAAAGAAAAAAAACTAGAAAATGTTTTCGCTCCTTCGTGGTTACCCTACTTACACAAAATGTTCCACGTAAAAAAAAAACATTGCAAGTACCCACTAATACTCCGTGGCCGAGTTTTGAGGCGGTCGTATTAAGGTCTGTATTTTTTATTTACGAATACAGGGACGTTGGAACTTCTTGAATCGTCTGGTAATCGTTGGGGCTATCTAAAGTGATCCCTAACGAGCTGTGGGCCGACTTAAGAAAGATACACATTGGTACGCTTTGTTTGCCAATTTTCTGTTAGGAAAATAAGATTTGGAAGTAAATGAAAACTGATTTTGAGGATATCAATGGAAGGATATCAATGCTTTTAAAATGGGAAATCATCTAATGACTTGTCTTGCTCCAAGACGGAGTGGGCAACTGGCTCAAGTGGTGGGGGTAAACATACACTGCACTAATGCATACGCTACAACATTCTTGTTGGTCATGTTTCTTAGAATCATGATTATATGAATTTAATACTGACTGATTTTCTGCTGCTTTATGTATGTGCTCTGTAAAAGTCAATCATCCCTAAATATCTTCTTAATTGCTCTACTGTTTTCGGTTTCGGAAAATTTTCGATTACCTTGACCTTGTCATCTAATGCATGTATACCTTCAGTAGTTACTTTATATCTTATAAATTCTACTTCTGTTTTGCAAAAATCACATTTATTTAAGTTTGTAGAAATACCATAGTTACTGAATCGTTGAAAAATTATTTCTAGATATTCATGTGTCAAACTTTTAGTGACTAAAACAATACCTATATTCGTTTTTTGCCTTTTGCATTCTAGGACCATGGGTTTTCCTTTTGGAAGCCAATCCATGGCACCGGTAGGCTAGGCTGCAACAATTTTTACAAGATTATCGTAGTTCTGGAACGTAAAGGGCAATTATAGTAACACTGGTGGGTTTAGTCAGTAAAAGTCGGACACGCCCTCTTACTCCAGCCAGAACGGAAGAAGATACCCATTTTATGACTTTTAATTTCAAAAGAAAAAGGATATCAAAGGAACCTTGGTCAATAAAGACCACATTATGATTGTAGATCAATCTTTGTGACCGTTACTAAGCGTCGTTTACATTAGACTAACAAAATAATGGCGAAAGTTAGTAGTGTGTTTATATGTTTGTCATTTCTTCATGCTTGATCAGCCAAACTCGGTAAGTCCCCTCTTTGAGGCGTGGCTGGAAAGACCTCACGGCGTCCTTACCTTCCGCATGACGCAGGTACTCACCGGACATGGTTCGTTCGGGAGTTTCCTGCACTCAATTCATGCGGAAGTGACGCCCGGGAGTCGCCACTGTGCGGAACGCCCGGAGGACACGGTGGAGCACACAGTCGAGGTGTGCCCGGGCTGCTTGGGCAGAGCACCGCCGTGCCTTCGTGGGGGCGATCGGCGGCGGAGACCTCTCGCGCTGGGCCTTGGTTGAGGCCATGGTCCGGAGCGAGGAGGAGTGGCAGGCGGTCGCCGACTTCTGCGAAGCAGTAATGCTCGCAAAGGAGGAGGCCGAACGCATCAGGCAACGGCGTTATCGCCGCCGCCGTCGCCGGGATTCTGATCCCGATTTCCGGCCAACGTAGACGCGGGCTTGCGGACAGTGAGAAATGGGTAGCTCGCTGTCCGGCCGTCCGGTAACTGTCTGGAACAAGCCCAAGTCGTCGACGGCGCGCACTGTTCCCGCGCTCTTCAAGGAGTTGTCAGCAACAGCAGGGACCCAGCCGGGTCGTAGCCTACTGGGGCCAGGGTTAACCGAAAGAGAGCTCGAGCCCCGGTATGAAGGCCAGAAGGAACGGGATGGGTCTTTTAGTCAGTAAGAGTCTGACACTATCTCCCGCTCCGCCCAAAAGCGGGGGATGTCATTGGAGGATTTTTTCCCACCATAAAAAAAAAGTGGCCGTCCTTCGGCCGCAATGACTATAACTATGTTTCTTGACGATGACATACTACTTACGCAAGGATGAAACGGCAGCAGCTAGTTTATTCATTATCTATTTTTTTATTTAATCTTCATACAACCAAAGATACAAAGACGGACTAAATGCTTTAAGCATTCTCTACCAGTCAACCTAAAGTAGAAGACAGACACTATCAGTATATAATATACTAGCTTTTACCCGTGCCTTCGCCTGCGTACATAAAATATAGCCTACCGCACTCCGGAATAAAGCAGCTTTCTATCGATGAAAAAATTCTAGCAATCTGACTAGTACTTTAAGAAATTACATCGGGGTACAAAATGTCCTCCAACTTAACACGCGAATGGATTGTAATACGTTGAGGAGCAAATTGCGGGATACTAAGCAACGCTGCAGCATCACGTATATTGAGCGTTGCGCGTCATATACACCGGCCTCATCTAGCATAAACTGGCGAAAAAAATTTAACGTGTAAAAGTGTTTTTTAAACCTATTTACAAAATAAATATCATTTATCATATGATGTGATATGTTGGGGGACAATTTGTCCCCTAACATATCTGAGGCTTTTTTTTTTTCTCTTGAGAGACATGGCAGACAGCGAGTGATTTGTAGAGAAAATAGTTAGAAAAAGTAACAAAACCTGCTTTGTCAAAGGGTAAAACTTTAAAAAATAAATCTTCACTTTTTCACGATAACATTGCAAAGCAATAAATCTGAGGTCCTTTTTTCAACGTAACGAATTGCTGATGACATGAAAAACATGATCTATGTTTATCTTAGAAGTTTTCACAGCGGCTTTTTTATTTTTATTATAAATAGGCTCGCGTTTGAGCGCTAACTCACCTTATAGTAAGTGATGATGTGTCGACGATGGAGCATATTTACCGAGAAGTAACCTGCCCCCCTAGCCAAGTTACAACCGTTTCGCTGGCTCTTCTTTTGTTCTGACCACATGACTGAGCGTTGAGATGACGTCATTCCCGTACATTTGAAGCTTTCTACAAGCTATTGCAGATTAGCAACTTGGCTAGGGGTACTGTACCCCTAGCCAAGTTGCTAATGTGGTTGAAAAAAAAGAATTGGTAGCGCGTCCAACTCGAAGCGTTCCTCGCAAGCGAAACGGTTGTAACTTGGCTAGGGGGGCAGTTCACTCTTGACTAAAAGACTTCTAGGTTGTAGCTATCAAGATACACAGACACCGGCAGGAAATTCCACTCCTTGGCTGTACGCACATTGAATGTATTCCCAAATTGTATGAACGGGTGAGATGTTCACCATGTATCGGGGGTGGGAAATCATCCCATTACTTCTCACGCCCTTGGGCGGATCGGGAAAGCGTTTCAGACTTTTACTAACTAAAACCCCTTGTTCCTTCGTTGCCTTGTATTCCAGGCCCGGATTTTCCTTTCAAAAGTAAACCCATGGCCCAGTAGGCTCGACCCTGCTGGGCTTCTATGGTTTGCTGACATCTCTTTGAGACGCGTGTGGAACTCTACGCGCCGTCAACGACTTGGGCTCGGACGGTCGGACGGCGGGCAATGGGTAGCCCGCCGTTCGACTGTCCGGTCCGGGCAACCTCGCGCCTACGGTGGCTGGAAATAAGGATCGGGATCACGGCGGCTGGGGCGTGAGGGTCATCCTCTCGCGCGTGTGGCCGCCACCGGACTTCTTTAAAAGCACTTAGATGGAATTCAGTATTTCTAAAATACACAAAAAAAAATCTCATCGTAAATTTCAACACAGAAATACCAACCGTATCTTAATCCGAGCGTCAACAAATCTCGCGAATAAACCATTCCCTACCGCCATACAACCTTTTCAAAGTGTTGATCTGTTAAGCCCCTTGTCCTTGAAGCCTATAAGAAATCCTCGTGTATTTATTCCAAAAGTGGATCGTGTATACACGTCTTTATATACAAGGATTTCGCCAAAAGCTCCCTCAGAGAAAATCAACCCTACCTATTTCGCTTTTTTTTTTGTAAAAGATGAAACTAGAGGCTGCCATTTTGTTATTTATTTTAGTGAGACTATTTATGGATAATTGCAATACGGTTTTCTAAAGAAAAATGTTGAGCGGAGGCGTGAGAAGTTTGATTAAAATGTTAAGTTGAAGTAACATTATTATTTTAGATACATTTCTAAGAATAATGTCTGGGTTTATTATTTTCAGATTCGAATGAGCCTGGTAAAGCTCATTCATCATTTCTATATATACAACTCGATGAAGAATAAAAACAGTACTTATTTTATGTACTTAAGTAAACTAAACCCAAAAATTAAAAAATACAACAACTCAAAATAAGAAAGTTAAAACCACAAAACAGAATGGGAGCAAAAATGTGCTACGCCGACCCCAAGTAACACACGTACAATATAAGTAACATACATACAATAACATGAGACATGGGCAGGAAGAAGATGATGGTATCCAGACTCTTAATTTGTTATTATTATTATTACTAGCTCGTGTTGTCTCACTGCTAGACAAAGGACTTGCTTCATTCTTTCCTAGCTTAGCGGCTCCTCGCTTCCTCTTTACAATTCTAGAGGTAGACATCCAAGTCGTTCTACCACCTCCTTCGTAGTCCGGCGCGGCCCTGTGTCAGTTTTTATTAATGCCTATTGTAGTGTCCAGAGTTGCTCCTAGGTTGATAAATAAAAGTCATGCAGAATGGTTTCACCAAGATGCTATAGACACGTGTGCACCCGAAGACAGCTGGACAAATAATGCCCCTCCTGTCCCGCCCACGTGTATACGTCACTTGCAATAAAGATTAAGTACCTCGCACCTATTTCTGATCTTCCGTACTATCAGATGCTCTACCGCAAGATAAGAATATTTCTATAAAAACCCATCTGTGGTCTGGCAAACTGTCTCGTCCTACAATGTAGGTCAGCCGTTTCTGCAGATCTTTCAACCCGAGAATGAACGAGGTATGCAGTTCGATTAGCGCCCGTTTCATAACTGGATTTCTTGAGTTCCAAGAAATGAACGAACGACTTTGTAAAAGCAAAAACTAAATATGAAGGTATAAGTGGAAATCTTGGTATTTGGAGTCCGCAGCTAAATTGGATTCGAGGAATGAAGTTAGAATTTAAAATTGAATTCTACACGAGTTTCCGCTTCTTTCGGCGAATCTTCGTCAACACAATGATACAATCATTGAGATTATCGGTTTGACAACGAATCGAGAAGATATTACTAGTTCATTATTTTATCATCATCATCATTCAAAGCCGAAAGACGTCGACTGTTGGACATAGGCCTTTTTTATGGTTGGAAAAATCAACCAATGACAACCCCCGTTCTTGGGCGGAGCGGGAGTTAGTGTCAGACTCTTACTGACTAAAAGTTCACCCCGTTCCTTCTAGCCTTCATACCGGGGCTCGAGTTCCCTTTCGGATAACCTTGGCCCCAGTAGGCTTCGACCCAGCTGGGCCCCTGCCGTTACTGACAACTCCTTGAGGCGCGCGGGAACAGTGCGCGCCGTCGGCGACTTGGGCTTGGTCCGGACAGTTATCGGTCGGCCGGACAGCGAGCTACCCATTGCTCACTGTCCGCAAGCCTGCGCCTATACCTACGCACTTTAGTTTGGTGATTCTTCGGGCTATGTCGGTGACCTTGGTTCTCCTGCGGATATCTTCATTCTTGATGCGATCACGAAAGGAAACTAGGGACATAAGCCTTTCTATTGCACTTTGGGTGACTGTAAGCATTCTGATGTGGCCCGTTGTTAATTTTTATTTATTTATTTAATCGTAGGAGAACCAACAGCTTTGAAAAAAGTTTAACAATAGTATATGAGACTTTAGGCCAATTACGGGTTCTCACGAGTAGAAACAGAAAAAGTAGTTGAAAACTTGGATCACTAACAAGCGCAATAAAATAAGAACATAAATAAATACCACTGAACTACAATCAGCACTGCATTTTTGAAAAATCGACATTCAGCCGAGTGCCTGCAGAATAGGTGTGGCGTGGTGGCGTGATAAATGAGTCAAATATGAATATTACAAAGATTATTAAAGTCCTAACTCAATTGCACCAGGTATGAATGTCGTCTATAGTTAGAAGAGAAAGAAGAAATGCAGATAGGTAGATTAAATCTAACCGATCTCTGGAAGACATTAAAGCGTAGTTTATGAAGGAGATCAGGACCGTCAATTTCATTAGATGATAACATTTGATATAATTTGACGCATCGCCTCTCACAAGGTGGACTAATGACCTGGTGAGCGTCGCGGGAATCCGATGGGTGTGAGACGCACAGGACCGGTCATTATGGCGACACTTGGGAGAGGCCTACGTCTAACAATCGGCGTCTTTCGGCTGAATAGATGATGACAATGATGATTTGCCAATATTTATTACGATTTTCTATTAAAAATTCACAAAGACAGGAAAACTAAATAAAAAATTAACAAACAAGATAAGCTATACAAAGAAAACCAAGCGAAAACAAAATGTTTACTGCTATTAGTATTAATAAATTCATGCTCACTATCGCTTTATCTTTGCTAGCTGCTTCCTAATTTTCAACCACGATTTTACCTTCCTTAAAACTGTAGTCAAAATAACACGACATCATTTTGAACATGCAACCAGGTTCTGCATTCGGTTCCCTAAAACACTTTCCGCCCGGTCTACCTACATTGTATTATAACTAATTTTGTTCTAGAAATTCTTAATAGAAAATCTAGACCGCACCAAGTATCTCTTTGCAGGAAACTTCAGTTTCGTCTCGCGTTCAATTCAAAGTGAAAATTTAATGTGTATGGAGAAAACATGCGATCCATTCATCATCTTGGAAAATAGAATTTCAAATTATATTTTAGAATGAGGTAAGAAAATCTGGGTTTTACTTTTCTATAAGCAGGTATAATTTATGAAAATGAAGTTAGTATAGTTAAGAACGCATTGCTGTTTATTTTTAACCTATTTTTGTCTTAGTTGTGGAATTTGTGATTCAAAAATATCAACCACTGCTGGTCAGGATATGTCTGCCGAATGCTTGACAAGTCTATCAAAACACATTCAGGTCGCGCCGTGTCACTGTGTCAGGGCACCGATCCTGTGTTTTACGGGCTTACAACTTTTCAAGGAATCAGGAATGAAAATATCCGCAGGAGAACCAAGGTTGCCGATATAGAACAAAGAATCGCCAAACTAACGTGGCAATGGGCTGGGCACATTACTCACAGAACAGATGGTCGTTGGAGCCGAAAGGTTCGCAAACCGGAAGACGAAGCGTTGGATGGCGAACAAGGTGGACCGATGACCTGGTGAGAATCCCGGGAATCCGATAGATGCGAGACGCACAAGACCGGTCATTATGGCGACACTTGGGGGAGGCCTGTGTCCAACAGTAGACGTCTTTCGGCTGAAATGATGATATTGATGATGATAACACAGCTCTGCTAGCTTTGATCTATCAGAGCTGTGCTAAATTGTAGTATTGATATTTACTTCGATAGTCTGCCAAGGTTTAGAGCCAAAATCATCCAACTTGACTTGTGATCAGCCGCCTTATATCGAATTTTACCTGTATTTATTTGTGCCTTTCGTTTCCATAAAATGACATTGCAAAAATTTTAATTATTTTAATTATGTAAATTAATCGTGATTGAATGTTTTTTTTTTCTCTTATGTAAATTAATTTAATAATAATGTGATTGACATAATGTATACTGTAATTTAATTTAAGATTTAATTGTAATTTGATAACAATATGATTCTAATTTTAATTTAATTTATTTTAATTTGGGACATTGGTTTTTCATCTCTTTTATTTCGTAACTGTCTTTAATGTTTATTGTTAATTATTTAGACCTATTGTAAATGTTGTGCATACCTGTAAGTGACTTATTTACACAGGATCACCTCATGAATTTATAAAGAATTATTTAAATTATATTGTAAATAAGTCGTTGGTTGTGCCTATGCAAATAAATAAAATAAATAAAATAAAATAAAATAAATTGGAAAACGAACTGATTCCGCATTTGATTTTTGCCTTCAGACATCACTTCGTCACCTCGCAAGCTTTTGGTGGAAAAGCTTTCAAAAGCTGGTATTAAGTATCATCGAAATTATGTATTTGCACATGAGATGTTTCAACCTTCGCTCGCGCTTGAAAATAACACGAGCGTAAAATTATTGGCGGTTGTGACTTACACGGTTGAGCCTTTGTGACGAGCAGGGGTTACCATCTAAAACAAGCCTGACAAAACATTTGTTTTTTTTTTTGTTAGCTTTGTATTGGCTGCTTTAAATTTGCAACAAACTTTACCTCTTTATTAGAGTAGAGTAATAATAACGAGGTAAAGTTTGTTTTTTTTTGTCTGTAGAAGGTAATCTCTGGAAGTACTGGTCCCATTGCTAAAATTCTTTCACCAGTAGAAAGCTGCTTTATTCCTGAGTGACATAGGCTATATTTTATGTATGCGGGCGAAGCAGTAATATTTATTTCTAGTTCATAATTTGTCCAGTTGTAACGGCCTCCACTTAGGCCCCTCGACCACGGCGACTTTTTTTAGCGATACTGTAGCGCGATCGCATTGGTACAGTTGCGATGTTGTAGCGTTGGCGTCTTTTCTATAGCGCTTGCAAATGCGACTATCGGTAGCGATGCTGTTGCACGCTTACAAAACGCACGACAGTATCGCCTTAAAAGTTATATGAGTACGTCATGGCTTACCCCCACGATTTAGTTGACACCTCTTTGAGCCGTCGACGACTCGGGCTTAGTACGGACGGTTATCGGATGTCCGAACGGCGTGTTACCCATTGCTCGCCGTCCACAAGGTCCCAAAGATACTATTAACACTAATTTGTGGGCCAGGGATTCACATTTATATTCTTATTCAGCATCACGCGTTCAAAGCATTTCCTTACTGTCTAGACAACGTGTGTTATCAGAAGCCAAGTTACTTTAAACAAAAATTAGCATTCACATCTGGCCGACTTCGCCAGCCTCTTGGCTCGAAGCCAAATGACAACAATTTGGCGCAGATATTATTATAAGTCCAATTAACGAAACATTTGAATACTTTAGACATTATCATTGACTTCTTGATTATGTAGGTAGCTTTATTTTGGGAAGTTTGTACGTTAAACACGTTGTTTTAGCAATTAAAACTTTCAAGGAAAACTGCCTTATCTTTCCCAAGAAACACACTTACAACCTAAACACAGAAGACTAAAAGATCAATATACGGTTTGATGGAGTAGATACATGGTTATCAAAACAGGCTAGACCACTTCCGTTTAAAGTAAGATATAATTATTCATTAGAGTTTTGAATAACTCAAAATCACACACAAACACTTTCATAAACCACATTATTTTTATTTTATGCAAAACCTGAATATAGTTTGTTCAGAATCAGTAACTGAATGGATTCCAATAGTTTTTACACCATGTTATATTTTGTCCCAAAATTATTTAATAAGGTCACAAGTTGGACACCACCGACTTTAAGTGCAACACATCTCACGGAAGGTCATAGAGGGTACTGGACGCCAGAAAACAACTGGGTGCAAGTGCAAAACAATTCGTCAGTCGCCTGGATGGTACGGTGACTATGTATTTTTGCTGACATAACGAGCTTATAACTTTGTGATCTTTCATGATACAGTTATGAAATTTTGTACATAGATTCTTTATATAAAAATACTAGACATGTGTTTCGGGTTTTGCATATATTAAAACTAATGTTGTATTCATTCACACGCACACGCTCTTCACCTCTTAGGTTTATTATAACCCCTTAAATTCATAAAGAAGCTATTCAAAATCACAACAAAAATGTACCTTGAAACCAAAT
Organism: Mythimna albipuncta; assembly: GCA_929112965.1. Lineage (NCBI taxonomy): Eukaryota > Metazoa > Arthropoda > Insecta > Lepidoptera > Noctuidae > Mythimna > Mythimna albipuncta. The sequence goes on along the minus strand of OV815979.1, from coordinate 14,334,493 downwards.
TGTAACAATAGCCACGGCTGAAACGTGTCCCAAAGTGATAGCTTAATTTGGGAACCAGTATTTGCAACTTTTGCGATTACTATATCTACTTGTACTTTTTCCTGGACTTATTATGAATGATAACGGTACCAATACACTTTTAATTGGTTTTTTAATTGGTTAACAAAAATAAAGTACATAATCTTCGATGTCATAATATTTATGTTACTTATGAAGCCATCAACGCAGATATGCGCCAATTATTTATTGGGTAAATGATGACGCTACTCATACGCGTAGCAATATTGCTACGACGGCGCTGTGGCGTAGCTAGCTACGACCGTGTGGTGTTGAAGTGTGACAGTTAGTGTCGTACCAAAATATGCTCTAAGTTATCGAATAGGGTAAAACTAGGATAGATGCCCCTTTTTTATGGTGGGAGAAAATCATCCAATGACAACCCCCGCTCTTAGGCGGAGCGGGAGATGGTATCATACTCTTACTGACTAAAAGACCCACCCCGTTCCTTTTAACCTTCATATCGGGGCTCGAGCTCCCTTTCGGATAACCCTGGCCCCAAGAATAGATGCCCCTGTAGCTGCAACCTCTTCCGTCTTCTGCCGTTCATAGAGTACATCAAGAAGTCAATGAGATATACTGACATAGACGTCAAACGCAAAAAAAGCTACTGTAAAAACCTCATTAAAATTTTACCCTTTCGAAAACCGTAATTAAAGACACAATAGTAAGACAATGAGTCAGAGAAGTCAAGAAAAAAAAAACAATAAAATTCTTGCCAGTTATAAAAAGAAAATATCTTACTTTTCGTTCAGTGAGATAAACGTATAAAGTGATTTCAAAATGTTTACCATAAAAGACACTTCCGCCTGACCATCGCTAAGTTCATTTTTGCTTGCACTCGATACGAAAACTTTAAAGAGTTTGGTTTGGCGCCACACTGCACGATTCAAGCGAATTTTTTTTTTTTTGTGATGATACCAATTACCTCAGGTGTTATTCTGATCCAGGACATCTAATGAACTAAATATTGTTTGCGGTTAAATAATCCGAAGCGAGTGGTGTATTCGTGTACCGATAAAAGGATATAAACAACAAAATTTTGTCTTTCTTTTCTTTCTTTAATTTATACTTTTACAAAACACAGCCTAAATTTTTTTGTAAGCCTACACACAAAAAGTTAGACGTTCATTAGGGAGAAAATTGCTTATTTAAAAGATACTCGCTAACAGACGCTTTTGTCGAGTTTTTATTATATTTACAGGAATATTTCCAACATGACACAAAACTGAATGAAAAACGACGGATATCTTTTGTTACAATTGTTGTTCATTTTTTGCAATAACGGTTAACACGAAGACAGAGGTAGCCTACTTAACTATTTTCTTTTTGTTTGGAGTTTAATAAAACTTCTGTAGGGGAAACAGAAGTTTTCTGAGAAGATCTTCGAAGTTTTGATGATAGGTTTCCTAATGATATTTTCTTTGATTAGTGATTCAAAGTAAAGCACCTTCCTGGATTCGAATCCATGATCCACAACTCGTTGGCCGGTGCCGTTACCACTGGGCCACTAGATCTACGGCTAATATCGTTTAATATCATCGTCTTCATTTTTGTCTTGAATGGTAAAAAACTGAAAAATGGGCCATCAGGCTAGATGGAGCCACAATCTTCACAGAGTGACTCTAGTATAATGAGAGTTGCTAAGAATCGAGATTAATGGCGATTTATAGGCGAAAGGCTTACCACAGAGCCACCATTGATCATAGAGCCTTCTTACGTATGTGATCTGACTTCAAAATTTATTTTTTTTTTCTCATTAGACGAATCATTATTATATGTCTAATTTTATGCAACTCCAAATTATTCCAAAAAAAAAAAATCGACCAAATACTAATAAAGCTTACCTTTGGATTATGTCATAGTATTATTAAGATGAAAGTTATGCGAAAACATTATGCCAAACAACGTTATGTTTTAAAATTATGTGCCAAGACGGGGATCATGGAACGTAAACAGACGATAGAACAGCCTAAAGGTAATGTGATGGCTACTCCACACCTACCCACTGCTAGTCTTATCCAAAATTGTGGCATCTTAAAAAAACACTTTTGTTTTTCTACGTTGGCTACTTTTGCTACATAACTCAAGCTAGCCCTCAAGCATTTTCGACGTACTATAAATTACCCTAGTAAAGATAAACCCTCCGCATACTCATACTAACGAAGAGTCTATTCAAGAAGATGGGCCATTACTTCGCTTTATTGCATAGTACTCCAACACTTATGCAAACACACGAGAAAGTTTGAAACAAGATGCGGTATCGTTTACCTTGTTTTAACGTAAAATATACAAGGTAATCTTAATGGGTTTTCAGCTTGTGTGTGCGCTTTGCTTCGAAATCATTTTTATTACTGTATTTTAAGCATCTTAGTCGAGAAAAAATGTGTACCTTGTGAAAGGAATCTAAATGTGAATGTAGCTCTGTCAATTTGTCTGTTTGTTTGTTTTAGATCAATTTATATAGACACAGAAACCTATTAGCCCTTCTTCTTCTTCTTAGCATGTCGATTGGCAAAACTAATTAAATTCCTTGCCTGCTCCAGTATTCAGCCACGGCCATGCCGTCCACTGATGCTGTCATTACATTCCTACGTGAACAGGTAACAGGGCAGGACATGCATGGTTGTAGGTAAGACATAGACTGCGAAGAGATGCCGCACACACTCTTAAGATCGGAACCGTCGTTTTAAGCCTTTAGAGAAGGACTTTGAGACTTTGGGATAAACTGCGTCTTCTAGTCCACAGTCACTACTCTATAATCTTTCGAAACCATTCTTCATTGCCGATCAATAATACTTTCTTTCTGATGATGACAAGGGCTGAGTTCACTAGATGCAAAAAACAGGACCAGTCGAAGTGACTGCGATGGTTGGGTAAGATCTATGTCCAGCAATAGTCGTTTCTCTGCTGGAATGCTGATATGTAAATTTTATAATTTAAACATTTATAGTAGGCCAAAGTAGAATAAAACAGTGAAATAGTCGAGGTCTCGATAGACCACGATGAAAATGGCTGGACGAAATACACAGATTTCACCAGAACTATAAAGAGGAAGCACAAGCCTGTAAAAGATGGGCGGATTGGAAGTAGGATAGCCCAGCCCCCCTAGCCATGTTACAACCGTTTCGCTTGCGCCGAACGCTTCGCGTTGACCTTGCCGCTAATTCTTTTGTTCTGACCACGTGACTGAGCGTTAAGACGACGTCATTCCCGTACATTTCAAGCTTTCTACTAGCGTTAACTATTGCAGATTTGCAACTTGGCTAGGGGTACAGGTGTAGGACAGAACAGGCTGCAAATCAAAAGTTAAAACATTAGATTTTTTCTTTTGCTATGTACTTTATTTATTAACACTTCAAAATACCAACACCTGCTCTACCCTGGCTGTTATGAAAAAAAACCTATATTACAAGAGCCATGATTCTGTTAAGACTATTTTGTTGCTTATGTTATTACAGCATTTAGTAAGCCTCCGTTTAGCATTTGTGAACTGTTTTAGAATTTATCGAATAAATTCTACTAAGGGCCTACACATCACGTTTTTAAAAGCGCTGTTGAGGGCGTTCTTTTATACTATTAAAGGTCCACCGGTTGCGTCTGACTCGCGGGGGTATCGCGTCTGTGTCGCTACAACGCGCGTCAGAGGCGCGTTTAAAAAACGTGGTGTGTACAGGCCCTAAAAGTAATTAAAGTGGCATGTGAAAAATATGACACTGAAGCGTGGTGCGAATGTTAACAAGCTGGAAAATGGTATTCTGCTAACTTTGAAATTCGAACACATTTTAGTCGAGTGGCAGGCAAGTTTGTTTTCATTTATGAAATTTTATGAATATTTTGGTGTTGGTTCGATAAATATTGGTAATTTTCATACTATTTTATCAGCTTTATTTTATTATATTAACATTAATTCTGACGGTCTGTACCAGAATAAATGTATTTTAATTTCCACATGGTGCTCAACTTTTATACAATTATAAAATACAATTTTAAAACATAATTTTGTACAAGTCAATTCTTATTAGAATTGCTATTGAAAAAAGAAATTGATTTAGCCTTTTATGTTTTTGACGTTTTGAGACATTGTAATAGATTTAAATTTGAGCATTTTTAAGATAGTAGAATTTATATTTAGATAAAGATATGACTCTCAAAAAGCACGTGAGGCTGTTGGTCCCTGGTGTCATTTATAGATTTTTGACAGTCGATACAAACAGCCAGAAGCCAGGAAATCTGACATGTTTTTCTAAGAGGTATCGTGTGATCCCATTTCAGAGTTTTTGAGGTCAAATAGGGAGTCGTTAAATGTAAAATAGCTACTTCTGGTTTCACTGGAAGCCGTCCGCAACACAGTTGGGCAGAGTGATTGATAATGACATTTTCAGAGAAATGTTTTTCCATAAAAGTTTCATTTTGAACTAAGTTAGTAGCTATCAAATGACAGCAACAAAAAAAACTTTTACAAACATTATGGAGACGCAAAATTACATTTCATTATATTACAAAAATAATATATTTTTTCTCGGCATCAACGTTGAAATAGAATACTCAAAACGCATTTCTGAAAAATGAAAATACTTTCGCATAAAAATATGAAAATTCCTTCAGTGTATTAAATTACATTGTCTGTTTTTTATATCACAATATCAACTTAATATGTTATGAAAGTCAAAGTCAAAATCATTTATTTCAAATAGACCATTTGCAGGCACTTTTGAGTCAAATGTCGGTTAGTCCAAGAAAAGTGAAGCTAAATTGCATGTTCCAAAACGTAGGTCTCCATGGAGAAGAACGTGCAAGAAACTCCATGGACTCACTTTAGACAAAACGTTTGTAGTTCAAACGTTTAGATCCATCATCATCAACATTTCAGCCGAATGACCTCCACCGTTGGACATAGGTCTCACCCAAATGTCACCACTACGATAGATCGTGTGCATCTCGCATCCACCGGATTCCCATGACCCTCACCAAGTCATCAGTTCACCTACCAGTACCACGGGCTCTTAACGCGATTATGTTTACGGCCTACACTGAACTGTTAAGGAAATAGAGCTTACACTGCTAAATTTTGATCGTTTTAATCCCGTGGAGGATCGATTCGGTACATGAAACACTACCGGCTTGTAAAGATAAAATTAAAAAATAAAGTACCTTTTGTTCAAAATTATTTTTTTTAAGATAACATTAGCTGAGCGAGTCCAATGACCTGTAGGTAGTAGTCAGCGTTGCGTACAAACTACCTACCGGTCATTGCACTCGCTCAGCTGACGTTTTTTTAAAGAAATTAATGTTATATATGCGTAAATTAATACGAGTTTTGAAAAAAAGGTACTTCATTTTTTAATTTTATGTTTACAAATCGATAATGTTTCATGTACCGGATCGACCCTCCACGGGATTAAAACGATTAAAATTTAACTGTGTATAGTGTGTATAGCACCATCCCTCTTTCACGCTCGCACGACTGTCATTTCAACACGTCATGGTAAGGCTCCTGATCCAATTGCTAAAATCCTTTGCTGACAGAAAACTGCACTAGGACAACAAGAGTGCGAGGTTGATTTACGTTATCGCGTTCGACACGTTTATGACGTTCGGCGCTCCGATTGGCCCGCTCCTAGCTATTCAACCAATCAGAGAGCTAAACGCGGCAAACGTTTCGATCGCGTTAATTTAAAAACAACTCACACTCAGCGCAGAGACTAACTAGAGTATTTTTATCTAAAATTATAATTATTTCTTTATTTAATTGTATTACTATCATCGTCGAAATGATATGGTTTTGAATTTATTAATTGACAGAAGAATAATGTATTTACTAGTTACTGTGTTATGTATATATGTCTTTACAAACAATAATTTATTGGGTCTGAAATAATAAATTTTATTATTAAGTCCAAGGAATTGTTATATGTATTAAAGAACTTTATTATTTATTAGAGTTGCGGATTCAAAACTTTTGTTAAAATAAAGCTCTTTAATTTAACAGTTTTAATATGGAACTCTCAAAATAATTAAATACTTAAATTTAATTATTTAAAGGTGAAATAATGTTTTGACCTTTAAAGATCAATACATGCAATTTTATAAATTCCGAAATTTAATTGTAATTATTAAGATTTTGGGATTTTCCAAAAGTTATTATCAGCTCTAAGCTTTTTATTTCCATGAACTTTAGGTTTTTAATTCATAGTTAATTAAGTATATCATGTTTATGGTTCCAGGATTTTAGAGGAGGTACCTATTGTTAGTTTAATGTTTCCAGGGTCAAAATAATTACATTTTATTTAGTTCGTATTTTAGATTTATTGGACACGTATTTTTTCTTTTTTCGATTAAACAAAAAATAACAAAGATATAGCCCATTAAAGTTACGTGTGACGTCACCCCATGCGAAAAAAATGCAGCCCGGCGTGACGTTACACGTAACTTTAACGGGCTATATCTTTGTCATTTTTGGTACAATTTACAAATAAAAAAATACGTGTCCCATATTTTTGAATAATCTAAAAGACGGACTAATTACATTTTTTACGGCAACTATAGGCTAGTTGTCGTAAAAAACTATTTAAGTTTCTGATGATGACTGAGACCAAATATTTATTAATATTACAAAAAAAATGCATGGTTTAGTGGCTTTAATCACAGGAGCGAAGTCGTCTGAAAAAACTCGTATAAATAATAAATAGAAACAGATGAATATGTTGATTTAGAAGTAATATTTCAATGGCAGAAACATATATTTCGTGTTCCCTCAGGGAAAAAAGCTAAGATGTGAGAATGTAAATAAAAATTTCGCGGTGATTGGTGTGTCAGCCTAAAATAAAGTATCGCTGTATAAATTTCAAGAAGCATACGGGGCCTGGGGAGTTGCCAGAACTGGTACTGTGTATGAATTTTTTTTTTTTTTTTATACTCTACTTAAATATTTTGTGTTTCATTTTATACTTTCACTAGCTTTTGCCCGCGACTTCGTTCGCGTGGAATAGTGACTTCCGGCAGATTTTAACATGAACCGAACTCGTGTAACGATCGACACCATTGCGCGATCACCAACTCGACATATAGTACTAATAGAATTATCTATACTCCGTTAGAGCATTTTCTTTGTACTAAAAGTTGTATTATATTATATTTTCATACCTTTTTACTATTTATTTACATTTTTCCGATGAATTTTCAGTACTGAATTGATGCCGACTCTTGACCAATAGATGGCGCTGTATGTCCGGAATAAATTTTATTTTTTATTTTATTTTATGTAATAAAAACTATCCTATGTCGTTTCTCAAGTTCTAAACTATGTCTGTACCAAATTTCACACAAATCGGTTCAGTAGTTTAGGCGTGAAGCAAAGACAGACAGACAGAGTTACTTTCGCATTTATAATATTAGTTTGGCTGATCAATTCAGCCAAAAATTGTCAACTACTGGCTCTACTGTGGATAATCTTCATTCTTTCTTCAATATTTATACTTTATTTATCTTCTTTTCTTGGTAAATATGCCAAGCCTAGAACAGAGTACAGTCCTCTTTAGGATTCCGTACCTCAACGAGAAATAAACGGAACCCTTATAGGATCACTATGTTGTCCGTCTGCCTGTCAGTCAAGACCCTTTATTTCGGGAACGCGTGATCGTATCGAGTTGAAATTACCACACGCTTAGGTTTGCAGTTCCTTAGAGCTGTGAAAAAAACAAATTTCTTTTTTTTGTTTTTTTTTTTCTAGCCGTTACTGTCCAACTGCTGGGTAAAGGCCTCCCCCAAGTCCTTCCAAACTTTCTTCTCCTGCGCCGTCTCAAACCAGTCCTCGCGGTACGCGTCCAGATCATCCCGCTACCTTTTTCTTGGCCAACCTCGACGGCGCTTTCCTTCAGTAGGGACCCACTGTGTGGCGACGCTCGCTCAGCGGTCCCTATGCATGCGGCTGACGAAACTTCTAAAAAAATATACGGCTGTTTATGTTTCAAAAAACACATATTTCGACACTTTGGAGAGAATCAAAATTCACAGGGTACTTTCCTTTACCCAGAATCCTAAAATTTTAAAGCAAGATCTTATAGCAAAGGTATAGGAATACATTTAAAAACTGTACATTTGTTGTTATGTCACTACATTTTATTTTGCGATTCGGTAATGTCATCAAGACTCTATTTGGAAATTGAACTAGTATGCAGGTGTTACCCGCGATCTCTGAGATCTCGGGAAATTTCTGAAAGGGGAAACCGTGGTCCGATCCTGGAACCCAAAGAGCAACAGAAGGACACTGGTGTTTTTTAGTAAAGGTCTGACATGCCTTCTCGCTCCACGCTAGAGCGGGACAAGTCAATGAATGATTTCCAACATCAAAAAAAAAAAACTCGTGATATTCTTTCTAGATATCCTAGCCTAATATAACATTCCACAAGACAACTAATAAACATACTTATATATATTTCTAAATACATACATATTTATAGATAAATTACACCCAGACACAGAACAAATGATCATGCTCATCACACAAACATTTGTCTTGGGTGCGAATCGAACCCACGACCTCCGGCATAGCAGTCAGCGTCACTAACCACTAGACCAACAGGCCTGTCAAAATTGTATTTTGTTAACAATGATCCTGTGTTATTAGTAAACAATGATCAAGATCTCTTAATCAACCTTGATTATAATTATTGAACCAGTGTTGACTAGGTATATCAGATTTAATTTTGTCCTAATAATTACTCAAGTCATTGGACTTCTTAGACAGACTCTATGTTTCCTTGTTTCGAATATTTTTGTAGTTTTTTTTTCCGCCATTTTTGACACTGTCAACTGTTTTGTCCTGAATTAAAGATTGATTACTACAGTATAAGCTACAAGAGAGAAGTGAGGAAAACTTAGTTTCTATATAATTCCGCGTATTCGCATGGCAGATAACACATTCGCTCATTCCTCAAAATAGTCGTTATAGGATAATTAATAACATGACTGTGGGTATAATTGACAGCAAAATTAATGACTCCCTCATATCTGAAGTTAATATGGATGTTAATTATTATTATGTAGTGGATTTGTAATTAGCATCAGCTAAAGTTACTGTGAGGGGACGTGGTATATTGTGTAGTTTTGTTAAACTATTTAGGAACTAATTACAATAATGCGCAGTCAGATAAGCAATTAAAAATTCCGTCGCATATATATTTAGCTTTTTTCTTTCTTAAGTAAACCTCTAGCCACTACTTTAGTTTTAGTAATTAAATCACATTAATATTATACGACGTAATGCCAGCCATACACGGTCAAACATGTAGTCCAATGCGTGGTTAACGGGCCATCTGCGCAACTGAGGGGTTATTTGGTTCCCGCACCCAGCTCTGCACTGGCGCCTAATGCCCGCTATAACCTGCCGTGACCTTTGTTGTACTCGTAGTAAAGTGCTGTGTCCAACTTGTGACTTTTTTTAAATATTTTTGGGAAAAAATATAACATGGTGTAAAAAATATTGGAATCGATTCAGTTACTGATTCTGAACAAACTATATTCAGGTATCTCAAATACTAAAAATAATGTTGGACAAAGAACTAAGTTCAAACGGCTTTGATCTTTATTCTTTATTTATTACACAAAAAAATCAGGTTAAGTATTCTTCAGAATGTACATAATTCATAGAATATTTCGCAAAGAAAATATTTAAATGTCAACGGAGCTCTATGTGGGCGCAGACGGCCGAGTAAGTACGAGGAAGTCTGCAAGGAAGAATGTATGTATGCATATAACTCCAGTTACATGTATGTTCAAGGGACTATACGCCTTAAGTTGGCGAAACTGCTAAAATAATTTAGCAATTATTAGATTAATTATACTTAACTAGCTTTTGCCCGTGGCTTCACCCGCGTTTATAAAATATAACCTGTTAATCAGGAATAAATCAGCTTTCTGTGTAATTTTTTTTTGCAATCGGACCAGCACTTCCAGAGATTATCTCCTACAAACAAAAAAAAAACAAACTTTACCTCTATATTATTGTAGACAAATCGATATTTTAGCAGCAGTAGCTATGAATAATCTAAAGTTCATACAAAGTCAAGATTTTATTTTATGACTGTTTATCATTTTTATTGTTCGTTTTATATTCAGAGAATAATTTAATAAATACGTGAGCATGAAATTATTTATTTGCAGTACTGTTTTTGATGAAATTAATTAAATAAAGGTCGTGATTGTTGTTCCAAATTAAGTAGCCACAGTCATTTTAACTTATATAGTTAATAATAATAAAATAAAATAATGAACTGTGTGATTAAATATGATAATTATTATGGACATAACATAACGAGCTTTAGGTACTTTTGTAGAGTAGGTATTTTTTATGTAAATATGATAATAATAACATTTACTACTATTTATTTATTCTGCGAGCAATGTTATACCTACTGCCTCTAAAGTAACCCAAAAATATAGAAGAAAGAAAACATGTTTATTTCGTACACAATGAACAAAATAAGTATTGAAACATTAATAAAAATAGCTTAAATAAAACATAAAACTTAAAAAAAATAATTAAAAAGAAACAGCAACAATGTGCCTCACGGTAGTGCCAAATAGGTTCAGTTCAGCATACTGTCAGACAACCGTAGCAGTTGCCTGACGCTGGTTTTCAACTGAACCTTTGAGTGTAGGTAACTAACGGATGAAAATCAGCTTTTGAAATTTATTAAAGTATATGTATGTATACATATGTATATATTTTAATGTGTACAAAATTATATGTCAAAATTGTATGTATGTATATATACAAATATAAAAATATTACGTAACTAAAAGCTTGTAAAAACGACGTTTAACAGAATATTATTAGAAAAAATCTGTTGGTAAGTAACTAGAAAAATATACCATTGAAAGCAACATAATAAGATGAATAATTTAGGTAGCCTAAAGGTTTTTATCCTCGACAGTTTCTGCGTAAAATTAACCAAAAAAATGTTCCTTCATCCCATAATTATTACACTTATCTATCCAACCTTTCTTTGAGGTAATAAATTAATACAAATGAATACAATAAAGAAATGTTACGGGAAAACCGCTTTTATCCCCAGGGTGTAACGGTCAAGGCCGCATGCTAACAGCGTTATGAATTTTAAAAGTAAATTGTATATTCTGTTGATTGCCTCGAAACAGATATCGTTATTATTAAAATCGTCTCGAAATGGTTTTACTTTGTTTGATGAGATTGAACAAGGGATTTCTAATTTGGATAAAAAAAAAGATTCTTATAGAGGTTTTTATTAAGTTTGTTTAAGGTAAACGCTAAGAAGTTTAAATTATGTTAATGTATTTTTTCTTTTGTGCTTTGAAAAGAAAAACTGGGTGTTTTAATGTTTTTTTTTTTTTGGTAATGCCGATAAGAATACTTATCAGTTTAAAGCCAAATTATAAAAGACTACCTGGACGAGATACTAACGACTAAGAGTATCAACTCGTTAGTCGTTAGTATCTTATTACTCTGCGCTACGCTACGCTGCATTGGGTGTCGTGGATTCGATTCCCTTATGTAAGAAATATTTATAGTGCTACAGATAGTTAATTCAAAATTTAAATGTTTGTGAGTTTTATAAATTCCTTATGTGCGGAAAAAAACGGAATTTATAAAATATCACAAATTTTTCACACACAAACCCGTCTCACGTCTCGTAATCTCGTCTTGTAATCACCTCACAAATTCTCAAAACAGAAGTGGATGAAAGTCTACTTACCCAACTGCCTCAAAAAGAGAGCTGGAGGAGATGATTTCAAAATATAACTCACGAAAATGTAGAAAATAATTTTAAAAAATCGACTCCATAAACAAGTTATGATAAATGATACAATTTGAACCTTAAAAAAAAACATACAATTACGGCCTTATCGAAATCCACGAACTCTGCTTGTACAGTGTTCTCTAACTGCCACAGTGAATTTACCATGTCTTATCAATTGTAGCGAAAGAAATTAAGGGAAACCTTTTCTTCCATGTAAAGATCTGACCCGCAGCCCCTAAAATCCATTAGATAATTGGTGTGATAACACAATTTTAGCATCACGGTAGGTACTTAATGGATTGGGAAAAATAACAATTGAATTATCCTAGGGGATGGATCTACCACGTATAAGGAATTACTCTACCTACTTACCTGACAGTAGGTAGGTTAACGTAAGCATAATGAGTCTTAACAATATTCCAACTACAAGGATTTTCATTTCGGGAGGTTCCTGCACTGGATTTGTGCAGAAGTGACGTCCGGGTGTCGCCATTGTGTGGACCGCCTGGAGGACACGGTGAAGCATACAGTAGAGGTATGCCCCTTAAGCAAAGCACTGTCCTACTGAGGGTAATCAGTGGAAACGACCTCTCGCACCAGGCTTTGGCACAGGACATGGTCCAGAGCTAGGAGGACTGGCGAGTGGGCGACTCCTTCTGCGAAGCAGTAATGCTAGAAATGATTAGCTCTCCGTCCGACCACCCAGTAAGCGTCTGGACCGAGCCCAAGACGTCGACGGCGCGCATTGTTCTACGAGCGCATCAAGGAGTTGACAGCAAACTGTAGTGGCCTAGCAGGTTCGAAGCCTGCTAGGTCGGGGCCAAGGATTTGTTTCTGAAAGGAAGATTCGGCCCCTGTACAAAAAAGCAACGAAAGAACAGGAGTGGGTTTTTAGTCAGTAAAAGTTGGACACTATTTCCCGCTGCGTCCAAGAGTAGGGGAAGTCATTGGATGAATTTACCACCTAAAAAAATATCTTTACAAAGTAAAAATTGTCAAAATTGACTTAGCGAAGTTTACGTTGCGTTTTGAAAATGTACAAGACGGGATAAGGAGTCTAATTTAATTATAGAATCGTCACTCAAACAGTATTTTTTAAGTTAAGCAAAAAAGTTCTACGCCATTTCTCAAGGCGAACTTTGTTGCTGTTTCACTTTTAAAGTTAAAGTAATTTTATTAAGGCTCTCTTTAAACTCTTGAACTTTCTCGAATTAATTATTCAATTAAATAAATGGGTTTTGTTTTGTAGGTTATTGAACTCTCGATTATTATTTATTTATTTAGCATTATGCTTACATTTTTGTTCTATCAACTATTAGATCGACATCTTTTCTTTAGATGTTCGAGTCATTATCTACCTGCCCTTATCAACATTTTGTCATGTCACGCGATTAGGTACTGATCATTTTTCCTTTATAATATCACTCCTAACATAACCCTTCCATACTACATCTATCTATTCTTTGGCCTTCCCTCCAACCTCAATTTTTTTGATATAGTTCTGTAGATCTCTGTGGGTCTCTTTAGCTTTTCAAGTAGGCGGCTTGTCATAGTTGTATACTTACTACTTACTTAAAAAATATTCTAACAAATATTCCTTCCTGCGTAACATCTTTTTGCGCAACTTCTCGTTGTCTGTAACGATGCGCCCGGCCAAATTCGCGGGATTTCTCCGCGTTCACTAAAACTAAGATATCACAGCTATTATCTGAAAAAATAGAGTTTAGTAAAGTTTTACCTTTTGATATATTGTTAATTCGAAGTTGAAAGTAGGGTGAACGACCGCTTCTGTTGTAGATAAAATACCCTGTGAGAGTATATTTTTCTGTACAACTATGAGCCTTATTGATGTCCTCTAGGAAAGCTCTCCGGAACAGCTATTAACATCTGAAGTCTCAGTAACCAATCTCATGCAATCTATTTTCTCGTTTCCACCATACACCTATTGACTATACAGGTACCTAATAAAAGAACCGCGTAACTTATTTGCAACTGAATAGATTAATAAAACTAATAGGTTCATTTGTTCTATTAAACGACAATGGCTATTTGGCGTGTACGGGCGCACTCCTGTAATATGACCGCCACGTGAGTCTACAGACTTAGTTGTGCAAGAAGAGACAGATCAACAAAATTTAAAAAAATAAATATATCATCATCATCACCATCATTTCAGCCGAAAGCAATCCACTGTTGGACATAAGCCTCCCTCAAGCGTCGCCGCAACAGCCAATACAGAGCGTCTCGCATCCACTGCATTTCCACGAGTCTCATCAGGTCGTGGGTCCACCTTGTTGGAGGTCTTTCAACGCTGCGTTTCCCGATGCAAAGTCGCTACTCTAAAACCTTTCAGGCCCCATCGACCATCCGTTCTTAGAGCAATGTGCCCTGCCCACTGCCACTTAAGTTTAGCGATTCTTTGGCCTATAAATATTTACAAATTATAAAACAAAGGCTACTATTTTGACAGAAGTTTCATACAAACTGTACAAAAAAAGAAAGGTCGAGGCGTACAAAACTGCCAACTTCACCCGTATGCAACATTCTATCTAATGTCGTCTCTCTCTCTCTCTTTCTCTCTCGCTCTAGGGTGGAGTGGAAAGGCATGTCAGATTTATACCAACTAAAACCTTACCTATATTCCTTCTTAACCTTGCGTTCCAATACACCGGGTTTCCCTTTTGGAACTCAACTTTTGGCCCTAGTAGGCTTTTTCAAGACTGAAGTCTTGAAAAAAAAGATTTGATAGATCATCGATCCATCATCATTGCAGCTAAAATATGTCTACTGTTGGACATAGACCTCCCTCAAGCGTCGCCACAACGACTGGTCATAGTTTGAGTCAAAATCGGAAAGCAGTATTTTTATGGTAGCCTTTACTACTTTTGTCCCCAAAACACTGCTAGTGACTAAAAGAACAGGAAAAATCACAGCTATAAGATGTCACTTCCATTATTCCAATATCTTCGACCGTGTGACTATAATTGGTCCAATTTTTGGCTGGATGGCGGTCGTTTGGCAAATAGCTTTAAGTTTCGCGTGAACGAGAGTTTTAGTGTCCAGTGGTGGCCCTAATTGCCATGGATTTGTTCATGGGTTAACTTACGTATTAGCTTGGCTATAGCTACTTATTATAAGATTAAGGACGGTAACTCAGAATTGTCCCAAAGAAAGACAAGTGTTTAGCAGGGTAAGAAAATGAAGACCACCGTAGGTGCGGTTTGCGGACGGCGAGCAATGGGTAGCTTGCCGTCCAACCGTCTGGTAACCGAGTCCAAGTCGTCGAGGCGCGTGTAATATTCCACGCGCATCTCAAGGAGATGTCTGTAACAGCAGGGCGAAGACTACTGGGGCTCCACCCGATTGAACTTAGACACTTCCATTTAACATTGTAAACTATATCGAAGATCATAGTATTATTTTTCTATGTTGAGTGATGTTCAAATATGGATTAAAAATAATGATCTTATTTCCAAACAGTAAGTAGAGTTTTAGTTAATTGCCTGTGGTAGTACACAGATTAGTTCTACAGGGTGGCCCAGAGAGAAATGCACTTTTGATTTTGCGCGCATTTTTAAACAACAAAACGGTGGCGGGCGGGAGTTATGTCAGTACAAAGCGCGGACTTTATAATTTTTGTTACCATAGGTTGTTACACTATAGCGCTGCGCGCGTTTTGAATCCGCGCATTTTATGACAATGCTCTATCTTATGTGACTTTTCGACGACTCTACTGTGCATAATTCAAATTGCGGCGCATCAGTGAATGTCCAAGCACTAATTTAATTAAGCAATGAATTGAGTGATTTGAAAGGACAAGATCGACGCAAAAAATGCAGCCTCGCGGTCGTCAAAGAGTATCACGGGCCGACGAAAACATTTAGTGAACTCACTAAATGTTCGTGAATTTGTACGCGCGAATGCTGGAGCGCAAAGTGCATCAACTTTGTGATTGTTTAGATCGACATTGCAGCGAATTTTACGGCTTGATTTGAAATAACATCCATATAAGATACGGTTGGTACAGGAACTAAAGGCATCACACTTCGAATCGAGATTGAGATTTGTAAATGAAATGCGCAAGTCTCTACAAAAAATAATTTTAGACAGAGTTAACATCTCCTGGCTACCAAAAAGCCCCGATCTCACTCCAGCAGTCTTCTTTATGCGGGATTACCTTAAAAAAAGAGTACATTCTGATAGCACAACCACCTTGCAGCAACTGAAGTTGAATGTTCGGCAAGAAATGGAATCCAGTTCGAGGATAAGTCCAACAAAAGTTTTCCAAAATTTTGACACCACATTGGATGAATGTTGTAACCGCCAAGGAAATCACTTAGACGATGTAATTTTTATAAAGTAAATTTTAAAATAAATTTCATTTAATTTTCTTTACATTGAAATAAATAAAGTTCTTGAAAATCAAACAGGTTTTTTTTCCTTGAATTTTCAAAAGTGCATTTCTTTCTGGGCCACCCTGTATAATAATCGAAGTTAGTTTATTAATAATCCAAATTAAAGATTTAATTTATTCTAATGAATAATTAAGCATAGTTTTCTACAACCTAGACGTAGTAACATGTTATTAGACCCAAAGATTCCTCAAAAGAAATACGTTATATCGACAGTTTTTTTTTTAACGTCCCTTAATTTTAGCTCTGCTTTTTGCACGTGAGAAATTATCAAATATCTCTTCCAATGCTGAATTGAGCTAGAAAATTGAGTTACTTTTTTCAAAGTACGCATGGAACCGTCAATTCGGGCTTTAACTTTATCGGACTATGAACTCGCGATTACGGTGGCCAAGAATCGCTGTGCAACTCTTGACGCCTGGGGCGTCTCTTACGAGGCTGGCAAGTGAGGATGTCCTCTCTCTCACCCTTGCCGATACCACCTTCGATCGCGTTAGTACTTCGCAGAAGAAGGTAACTTCGCTTTTCATACCGCTCCGGACCATGGCCTGATATAACACCCGGGCATTCCTTCCATCAAATTCGAAACAAAGAGTTTTCCCTGTGAGGACCTGTATCTTAAGGACAGTGAGTTCACCGTGGCGCGTCTCTAATAATTTCACAAAGACACTTATGGCAGGGGTTGTAGTGTGTTATGGACCCAGTTAAGGATCCAGTTATGGACCCAGTTATGGACCCTTGGGGCCTTTACGTTTATTTGCAATGAAGTTATTGGAACACCAATGAGTACAAGTTAAAAATATAAGTTTAAGTGAGACATGAGGCAGACCCTATTCGTAGGCGATGAGTAAGCTTTAAGTACCTACTTACTTTACAATTAGCCGTAAGACAGTCCCCAGGCTAGATTTTTTTCACTGCCTACAGAGAAAAGAGCCCCGAGTATCTGCGGTCGAAACCTTCATCTGTTTGATTTATGCAAACGTAGCCCGGATTCTGTCAAAGTGACAGTGACACTTCGTTTGTTTATTCCACTGTTTATTCGGTCTCAAGCGTCCGTATTATTGACTTCGCCGTGAGAATATCTACACATATAAGTCTGTAGTAGTTCATCGCGTAAATATATGACATCAATGTAATTTTGTATTACTTTAGAGTGAATAGGCTCTTAATAAACTAGTGCGCCTCATCATCAACGATTGCATCACTGTCTACCATCAGGCGGGATCGCAGTCAAGTACTAATTTATAAAAGATTAAAAAAAAACTTGAAATAATATAGTACTTAGACTTTGCATTATCGCAATCGGTTGACTATATCAAAAGATAATATAATTATATATAATTCATTGACTGTTAAGCGGTATGAAGTTCGCCGTGGTCAACTAGATTTATTATAAACTAAACCCTTTCCATTATCCAAAACCGACTAGATTCAAAATTATGCCAAATGTCTAAATACGTCTAACACAATTAGCTAGTACACTAATCACGTAATGGAGCTTGTAGGCAGTGTTATCATTACTTATGCACTGCTGGCTATCTGTTATGTAAGCCTGTAGCCATTACTGTAAGTACATCATCTGGTTCTGATGCAGATAGCTTAAATTATGAGACCAAGCTTTTCTGCTTCAGTAATTTTGTGTTAATTTAACTAATTCTCTGAATTCAACTGTAAGTTTTAGTTTATGAATATAATACACGGAACCATGATGTTGTAGACGGATCAAAGACAGTGCAGAGGATGAGAGATGCCCGGTCTGGATGCAGAAAATCCCAACTTCCACAATAATATTTTTACCTAATTATGGTAAGACATGTCTACAATAATAATATAATAAAGAGGTAAACTTTGTTTTTTATTTGTTTCTTTGTTGGAGGTAATCTCTGGAAATACTA
Organism: Mythimna albipuncta; assembly: GCA_929112965.1. Classification (NCBI taxonomy): domain Eukaryota; kingdom Metazoa; phylum Arthropoda; class Insecta; order Lepidoptera; family Noctuidae; genus Mythimna; species Mythimna albipuncta. The sequence continues at coordinate 14,316,349 of OV815979.1, read as the reverse complement.
GTCCAATTGCTAAAATTTTTTCACCGATAGAAAGCTGCTTTATTCCTGAGTGATATATGGGTAAAATGCTCGGGTGAATGCGGGTAAAAGCTAGTCACTTATATATCCAGCAATTGGCTGCGAAATACATACTTACCTACATAAGTTATTTTTTGTGAGTCGACCGTTACTTTTTGATGTTTCCATTGGTTTTTCAGAGGATTTTTATTAATGTGACGCCTAAAACAAAAACATTTACGCTGAAACATAGAAGTGTCGCTAAAAGCCTCAAAACGCTAAAGAAATAAAAAAAGCGAACCATTTTACTCACTTTGTTTTTTAAGGTTTTATATTAAAACAAAAAGATATAAACTGTTGACGCAAATTGTACCTCCATTTTCCCCAGTGTGTAATTAAACTGATCTAAACAGCCTATCTAAATTACCTTTATAGTCCAAATACTGAGATAAACAGCAGAAAACTTGTCTTGTGATACTCGTATTATCTATTAGAGATGAGACAAAACTTCTAATCTTAATAACCAGCCTTAAAGGTATGGGTCACGCCCAATAGCGGTATTTCGCGATATCCATACCTTCAAGGCTACAAAATTCAGGTTTTAAAATACTTACAAGTGAGCAGGGTACATAGCTCGCAGAACGAGAGATATGGCTGTTGGGACCGAAAGGTTCTGATAAGGTTACCACGTACCGGAAGACGCAGCGTCAGAAGTCCTCTTAAAAGGTGGACCGATGACCTGGTGAAGGTTGTGGAAATCCAAAGGATGCGAGACGCATAGGACCGTTCATTGTGGAGACACTTGGGCACGACACGCCTTTCATCTGAAATGATGATGTATCTGGGTATTTTTTTTATGGTGGGAAAAATCATCCAATGACAACCCCCGCTCTTAGGCAGAGCGGGAGATAGTCTCAGACTATTCCTGACTAAAAGCCCACCCCGTTCCTTCGTGCCTTTCGTACCAAGACCGAGCTTCCCTTTCGGATAATCCTGGCCTCAGTAGGCTTCGACCCGGCTGGGCTGCTGTTGCTGACAGCTCCTTGAGGCGCGCGGGAACAGTGCGCGCCGTCGAGGACTCGGGCTCGGTCTGGACAGTTACCGGACGGTCGGACAGCAAGCTACCCTTTGCTCGCTGTCCGCAAACCCGTGCCTACAGTGGCCGGAAATCGGGATCGGGGGGCGCTGTGAGCGCCGCCCTTGCCTGATGCGGTCGGCCTCCTCCTTTGCTAGCATTACAGCTTGCAGAAGGAGGCGACCGCTTGCCACTCCTCTTCGCTCCGGACCATGGCCTGTACCAAGGCCCGGCACGAGAGATCGCCGCCGCCGATCGCCCTCACGAGGGCACGGCGATGCTCTGCCCAAGCGGGGCACACCTCTTCTGTGTGCTCCACCGTGTCCTCCGGGTGATGTATCTGGGTTGATATATGATCTCGATATGTAAATGTATGCGATACACATACCTTGAAAATTGAGTATTGAGATTAGCAAGTATGTTTCATGTCTACAATAAGAATTGTTCATTTTAAAATTCCATTATTCATACCTTTGGTTTGAAAAAGTAAATTCGCAATTATTCTCATATTATAACAGCGTGACCCGCCGACCGGCTACCTCGATGTAGCGATACGTACTAGGCCGTATCCGGGCTACGTATTGGAAAGAATATACTTAGTTCTTAATTATATACCATTAAGAACTGTTTGTCGGAATCTGTGTTTCCTGATGGCTACAATTCAATTCCATCAAGACTCAAGAGTAAATAGGTTACTTTTAGGTAAGCGCGCTCCATCGTCGACTGGTTGGTTTAGTGGTTAGTAACCCAAACTGCTATGCCAGAGGTCGTGGGTTCGATTCCCACCCAGGACAAATGTTTGTGTGATGAGCATATTCATTTGTTCTGTGTCTGGGTGTAATTTAACTGTAATAAGTATGTATTTAGAAATATATATAAGTACGTTTATTAGTTGTCTTGTACCCATAACACAAGCTCTGCTTCGATAGTTGTGTAATATTATTATTATTATTTATTATCGTCGACCGCATCGTCGCTTTCTATCAAGTGAGATAGCGGTCAAGCGCGAACCTATCAAAAATAAAATATAAAATAACTGCTTGCCGCGCTGACAAGGTACATTATAGAAGCGGTTTGTATTGGGCCGTAGCAGGTAATATGGGCATACCTTTATGATATGTACTCAAAATGGTCCATATCCAGGCTGCGTACTGGAACGCATATACGTACTTGGTTTCTATACCTGTTCTAGTATATACGCATCACGTTTATCATCTACCTCCTCGTGCGATTCAAATTTCCACAATATCTAACTTATTCTTTTACCAAGAAACGATTTTTTCACCTTCCTTCCTATAGACTTCACTCTTCGCAAAGTAAACATGGGATATTGCGGTTATAATGTATGAGTTACAATAACAGCCGCCTAGCGAGGGAAATTATTTTGTGGCTCGTGGCGGAAAAACCTGAACGATGTTCGCTATTTTAGAAAATAGAGTGTGGTAAAGAACTTTCTTTGTAAGCGTAATAAAAATCTTTTTGCTTATGGAGAGAAGTTAGGTAGGAGCGTTTTCATTTTAAGTATCATGGCGATCTTTGTTTAAACTAAGAATTTTAATGAAAGTATAGAAATCGTTAAAATTTTGCTTTATACTTGTCATCTTTCTACCCTTGTCTCATTTTATTTGGGGTAGGGGCAACACGTTTTTTTTCTTCCATTTCATCTTATCAACCGTCACACTATCACTGACACACTTTACTTTCATGACACTTCTCACACAATACATTCATCTTTTCCTTGGCTTCCCTTTCGGTTTTCATTCGTTTGGTCTCCATCCGTCCACATGGACATATACTCGTAACTATTTTAATAACATGCGTATGTTCAAACCATAAAATTGTATTAATATACAGAAATCATTAATTTTTTGTTTCATTATCATCATCAATTACCATCTTCCAAACATGCATGTTTTTTTTTCTATTTTGTCTTGTCAACGGTAACGCTATCACAAACACCTTTTTCCTCACACAATCTATTCATCCTTTTTTTTAACCTCAATTTTTTTCTCTATCCATCCACGTGTATACAGTATTATGCATTTCATACCTTCTCTTCACATGACTAGACCAAGAAAATAATTTTCACTAGCACCACTTTCCATCATCATCATCATCATTTCAGCCGATACACGTCCACTGTTGGACATAGGCCTCCCTAAAACATCGCCACATCGAACGTTCCTGTGCGTCCCGCATCCATCGGTTTCCCGCTACCTTCACCAGGTCGTCTGCCGGCTTGTAGGAGGCCTTCCAACTGTACCACTCTCTCTTGTTTCCACTTTCTATAATACACTAATTTATTTCAATAAACAAAATTCTATCAAATCATAACTATGCAGATCACAGTAGATTTATGAATCTAAGTTTAAAAAAACACACCTTATATCAAAGGGCCAATAGCGGTCATCAAAACACCAAATGCTTACATAGGACGAACGAACGATTTTACGTTCACCATTTGCAAGTCCAATCCGAACGGATTCCCACCAGCTTATAAGTTAAAGCAAATAATCCCCGGTGACCAAGAACCCTAATAAACATGAATAAAATAAAACCTCACAGTTTAGTGGTGAAAGTGGAGCTCAATAATATACTGGGGCGTCAACAATTCACTGCCTTGGTTCCTCTTTGGGCCACATTATTTATATGCTAAAGAGGGACCGCGTTGCATGGTCTAGGGTTGCGGGAAGGCAAATGTTGTAGGTTGGAATCAAGACCTTACACGTGTCAAAGCATTCATCTTTTTTTTTTTTGACAAAAGCTGACTCTATTAAAAAGGTTCTTGTCACGCATTTGCTTATTCACAGTGATAGATATTGAGTACTGGAAAGTCAAAATGTAATGAAGTTACCATGTCACATTGAGGTACTGGTACTATATCTCTAATTAAACGATTCTCATTTTAAGCTTTTTTGGCGATTCGAGTAGTGGAAGGATTTTTAAGAGTAAAGTCCGGTTCTGTTTTAATTATATTTGCAAATATATCCCTAGTAGACAATGTGATGTAAAATTTATGTAATTTTGAATCACAAGTATATACACAACTAGACAATTATAATAGAACCGTTAAAACAGAAGCGAAATTTGTAAAATGGAGCTGAGAATGTTATTGTGGTATTACTCCATCGAAACTTACCGAGAAGTGTGTGTTAATGGAAAACAAATTGATACAATCAAAAACCAAAGACTTTCCTGATTCGACTCATAAACAACATAGTGAAAAATAGCCAGCCAGCCATATGAACCATAATCATTTACTTTGATTTCTCAAAAACTCTTTAATTGACTGTAAATATCTTTTATTGGTTCCACTTGTCAGCTCGTCACTCATCATCGTACTTGAGCACCCTTTGTTTATTCGGGTTCTTACGTTAGAACTAAATAGATTAAAACCTCAATTAATAAACTACGTGCTCAATTATTTTAGCTAAATCAAATCTACCTATATCATTCTGACTAAAAAAGCAGTAGACAAGTTCTTGATCAAGTATCTAACCCTAAAACACAAAAAAAGAATCCACCTTACCTACGACCATTATCCCTTTCAGTAAAGTGGAAACCTGCCAAATGTTACCTTAAACCTAGACAACCCTATCTAGGATATTCCTGTTATTATCTTGTCTTTTAACCCCGCCCTGACCGGCCATAACTTATACCACCCACTACTTGTGCCCACCAACTGACGGAGCATGCGTAACTCAAAATTGTAATAATTTATTAAGTTTCTCGCCACGAACTTTGTCTTAGACGACTATCGTTTGAGATATAGTGTTGATAAATTTATTGGCCTTTTGAGTTCGGTCTTGGGTTCATTGATGAATGGTAAGACTCGGACGTTTTGAAAGTTTTACCCACGCTTTCAGTTTGGGTCTATAGATACTGATATTGATAGCACTAGTTACAAGGTCTTTTATCATCAAAACCAATTCATGAATATTATTATAGTGATCTATTTATATAAGTGGTCAGTGTAGATAGTGCTATTCCTAGGATGTTGAGTAGAGACTGTTAACTTAACGGATACGCCTTTTGAATTTTGCCAAGTTTTTTTTTTTATTATTCAAGTTTTTCTGGTCAAAAGAAATAGATTAAATATAGTTTATATATTTGCGTATTTTAAAATTTTATTTATAAATCGATACAATTTATTTTATCGAAAATACATACAGTAATTAAGACATACTTAATTGTCACTCATATGAGACAATTGTGTCTTCATGACAATAAATACATTGAAATTAAGGATTTTTTTTCCGGGGATCCAGGAAATCTTTAGGCATATCCGTAAATAATACTCAAGTTCATTGACCCCAAAAGGCACTACCTACACCAAACTCTACTGATGATAGAAATCCATGTATTTGCATTTCGAAATTAATATTTATAACACTAGTCTTCTGAAAGCGGCTTCCCTCGCGTGTTAGTTATAAATTACCCCATGGGAACATACCCTAGAGAGAACTTCCGTGGGCCATTTTCACGTAAAAAAACATCTAAACATAGATATTTTCGATTTTTTACGTCTCAAATCATATCGATTTCGCGGGCTTGCGGACAGTGAGCAATGGGTAGCTCGCTGTCCGACCGTCCGGTAACTGTCCGGACCAAGCGCAAGTCGTTAACGGCGCGCACTGTTCCCGCGCGCCTCAAGGAGTTGTCAGCAACAACAGGGACCCAGCCGGGTCGAAACCTACTGAGGCCAGGGTTAGTTTCGAATGACAGCTCGAGCCCCGGTATGAAGGCTGGAAGGAACGGGGTTGGTCTTTTAGTCAGTAAGGGTCTGACACTATCTCCCGCTCCGTCCAAGAGCCAAGATTAGCGTCAGCCAAAATTTTTCCCACCACAAAAAAAAACAAATCGATTTTTGACTATTGGCCAATATAGTAGCTGTACAGTAGTAGCTGGCACTTTAAGTATCTACACTGATCTTATAAAGAGGTAAAAATTGTTTCTTTTTTGTTTGTAGGAGGTAATCTCTAGAAGTACTGGTCTAATTGTTAAAAAATTTCCGCCGAAAGCTGCTTTATTCTTGAGTGACATACCAGTCATACGCTATATTTTATGACCGCGGGCGAAGCCGCGAGCAAAAGCTAGTATGAAATATCTTGACTGCGTTTGAACTTTGCAACCTAGTTACTAAGTAACATAATACCCTTGGCAATAATGGTCACGCCTATAAAAAAACATCGATTTATCTATTTCAACCTACTTCATTTCTTTTAGCTTGCGTACTTAAAAAAGTGTCTGGGACAGATGGATGATTTTCTGTAACGTTACGTGGGAGAGGCGTGCATACGTCCAGCAACAAGCTACTGTGATTGGCAAAGTTGATTGATTGAATGTGTGTCAACTCTCTTTTAGATAAATCAATGCGAAAATATGTAAAAAGAAAAACTACCACACGCACATGGTCGTAAGACAAAAAGTGAATTTTTTCAGAAGAAGCGTTTTTGTAATTATTATTTGTGAAAGTAAATTGTAAAAATCTTTTTACCGATGTATTTACATTATGTAATCAATAATCAGTTTAAGATCACAGTACTAGACGCTACAACATAATATTTTTTTTTTTTTATTAGACTTTTTGAAAACGCAGTATCTTGGGGATATTATTATGGGCTTCTACTAAAATCATTTTGGAAATTAGTTTATAAACTAATCCAGTAAAGACTTTTGAAAATCTGCTACCTACTTTGCATTAACTTTGACACATCGTAATTTACTTAAAAATTTAAAAAAGTCAAATAAGTATTACAATAAAAAAGCCATGCAAATTTTATCAACATTATAAATTATGCCAATTTTTTTCAAAACCTTTTAAGGGTTTATGTATTTCCTGGAACAAGTTTTGTAAAATATTGGAATAAATCACGGAATTACTGAATGCTTACAGAGTTTTCAGGTATCATCTTTCTTTTTTTACATTGCCTTTTCGTCAAACATCACGTTGGATTGCGTTAGATGAAGTAACAAGCTTTTAAACTGTGCTCGATGTTTACGATAGGCGAGTGGAAAAGCAGCCTCTTAAGTGAGCCTACGTCTTGGTAGGTTTAGGAACCATTAGTCTACAGAATGCATAAAGTCAAGGCAAACCAATGTTTACTTAACACTGAGCTAAGAACAATATAATCGCACGTACGTATCTGGGTACGACGAAGGTTCAGGTTATAATCAAAGTTAGAAGCTTAGGCGCTCACCCCATCGTATATTGTGTATCTGAAGTAATTAATAAGTTGCGGTAGACTGGCTTGTATCTCCGGCTTTGCTTGGAGCAGATGGCTGACTATTTACTTGCCTATTTCGAAGGATTAGTAATTTGTAATGAGACAAGACAGGTTCTTGGGATCGGATTATTTTTGTGTCTAGGGTTTCTTAAGCCAGTCATTTACTTATAGTACAATAAGTCTATCCATTATATTCTTCACGCAGCTGTTGATAATTTTTAAATCGATAAACTTTGTATAGTATTCTTCTGATGAATAGACATAGGGGAGATTTCGTATGTTAAAATGGCCACCCATCTACAAACCTACCTCGGTAGGTGTAGCTTAACCTTAGATATCGGGTCGATATGGCTGTTATATTATTCTAAATGAGCTTGTATTAAAATATAAGTACCAATTAGATATCACGACACCAAAATTGCTCATCCAGCCAAGTGTACCACTTACGCTTCGTGTAATATACTAAAGATTCATCAAAGAGTGTATAAATAGATAATGGAAAGCTTCTGCTTAAAATATCTTCAATATACAATCAGACACCAACTCCCACAGGTTTTTTCCATAAGTATAGGGACTAATAAAGTTACCTGGAGATGCTTAAGGTTTACGTTTTAATGGCGAGGTCGCTTCAAGTATCTGCCTATCCACAGATTATATATTCCGAACAGTGATTTAATTAAATATCCAGTGATATAGCGAAATTTCGCTTATAGTTTGGTTGTGTTTTTGAATTTTCATGATTAACGCTGCCCGCCTACGTCCGATAATCGGTGACCGATTTTTTGTAGGAGAAAAATAAAACATGATGATAGCAATAGTGCAACGGTCCTACAAAAAGTCGGTCAGAAATACAGAAAAAAATACAAAATCGACCCGATTATCTGTCCTACAAAAAGTCTGACGTGGACGGGCAGCCTTATTTAGATTAATACTGCAAGTCAGGTATCTATCCTTTTTCTATTAATCGTATTCTTCTGCGAAGCTGTAATGCTAGCGAGTGAAGGAGACGGCCGCAAGTATGAGAGAATGCCGCAACAAAAGAAGCCCAGAGCAAAACGATCTCTAGCCAGTGTAGGCGTGGGCTTGCAGACGACGAGCGATAGGTAGTTTGTCATCCGTTCATCTTATAAGCATAGTGTTCTACACGACCACTCACTCCGGGCCCTGGTACAGACCGTGGTCCGGATCGAGGAGGAATAGCAGGCCGTCACCTCCTTCTGCCAAGCAGTAATGCTAGTCCTTGAGCGGGAGTAGTCATTGAATGATTTTCCAACTTAAAAAAAGGGTAAAAACACACAAACATACCACATAAAAACAAAAACCGGGCAATAGGTTTTTAAAAAAAATCCTGTTGTTCGTGATTGACTGTGTATTATTATTATTATTTATCGTTTATTTCAGGTATTAATTGACCCATAGTTACTTATTGAATTAAATATAATTGTTATAATAAATAAATTAAATTAAATTCATTAGATTACATGAATTATGAAAACATTGATAAAATTATTGATAAATTATATTAATTATTATTGTCATCATTACCAATATTGAATTGCATTAATAAATCATCAAAACTATCATCGTTTAAGCAGGTACACACCATGTAACACTTCAGATGTATAAATCCCATATAATAGATATAATTTATATTTCTATGATAAATCCCAAAGAAAACTTATCAAGATCCACTATTATCTATTCAATCGCGCTTGCTACTGACACGTCATTATACCGATAAGTTTCACTTTGATTGGCCGCCTTATTAACTTGGCTTCACTGGGCAAAGCTTTGCTTGGACCAACTTTACGAATAATATTGTTGCCAAAACTTTGCCCAGTCTCAATGCAGATTCATATTGATGAAATATTTATTAGAATCGATTTTGTGTTCTAAAAGTGATTAACTGCGAAAATGGTTGTTACTTTGAAGAATCTTAAGATCAGGTTTGAGTTTAAATTGTTTTTTTGTAATGTCAAGATGTCTAATCATTAATTTTTATGCCTATGGGCAAAGTTTGTCATTCCTGCAGAACCAGAATACACGCCCGAGTCGAGAGCGAGGACATTTTAGAGCCAAAAAAACTGCAATGACAAATGCTCACAGATTTTGACACGCTTATTCAAAAATATTTAGTAGCAAATATAAATAGCAAAATCAAGACTCTCAGGTGTTTTTTCATGCGCCTTGGTGAAACCTGCCGCGAGACAAGCGTAGGCTGTCTAAATTATGCCTTTAAAATAATAAAAATTACAAAGGAGAAAAGCACATTAGTAATTGTCACAAAACCTCATAATCTCTCTGCTCATAATATTTCATTATGCAGTTGCTCAGAGCTACACTAATCTACAGATCTAAAAAATGCATTCGAGAAGAAGGGAATTTGTAACTGTTCGTAGTACACAGAGAAACGGTTTGTCTTGCACTCCTAAGGATCGCGACATATGAGCGACTTATCCGTCGTAGTACTCGGTCGGTATGAAAGACCTAACGCGCCGAACAGTCGGAAACGCGACGGCGCAGCGGTGCCGGCAGCGTTTCATCAAGCCTAATTGTCAGTCGATCGTCTTATCTATGTGGTGTGCAGTTGTGACGAGTTGAATTGCGCAGCAAATTGGATTTTATGGTAATACAGGCTTAGAAAAAGGAAAATGTTACAGGCAATCAACTTTCGGTCGCTTAACGTGTCGCCGAACTTTCAGTAGGGACGCGTTGCGTTATGTGTCGCTTACTCATGAACGCGGCGTAATTTCGGCTAATATGTCATGGGGAACTTGAAAAACGCTGCAGGAGTATTCAACCGAACGTTCGGCGGCGTATTTTCCGCAAATGTGTCGCGACCCTTAGTGCTTGAAGCGAGTGCCCAACCACCCGGAACTATTAGCAAAGAGTGATTCAGGATGCAATTAATATGAGCAAGGAATTACTTTAATGCAATCAATACAAATGAAACAAAAATCTCCTATGTAGATTAGTGGAGAAACTTTTTCGTAAAGGTTATTGTCCTTTTTAGGGTTCCGAAGCCAAATGGCAAAAAACGGAACCCTTATAGATTCGTCATGTCTGTCTGTCTGTCCGTCCGTATGTCACAGCCACTTTTTTCCGAAACTATAAGAGCTATACAGTTGAAACTTTGTAAGTAGATGTATTCTGTGAACAGCACAAATCGCAGATTTTCACACAAAAATAGAAAAAAGCAATAAATTTTGGGGGTCCCCATACTTAGAACTGAAACTCAAAATTTTTTTTTTTTCATCTAACCCTTGCGTATATCTATGGATAGGTCTTCAAAAATGATACTGAGGTTTCTAATATCATTTTTTTCTAAACTGAATAGTTTGCGCGAGAGACACTTCCAAAGTGGTAAAATGTGTGTGTCCCCCCTCTAACTTCTAAAATAAGAGAATGATAAAACTAAAAAAAAAATATGATGAACATTACTATAAAAACTACCAATGAAAATTGGTTTGAACGAAATCTAGTAAGCAGTTTTTTTTTAATGCGTCATAAATCGAAAAAAATACACTATTATTAAAACATCGATCAAAGTTACAACACATTACAAGAACTTTTATATTATGTTATATGCTGCTACGGAATCCTTCATGGGCGAGTCCGACTCGCACTTGGCCGGTTTTTTTTAGAACGAGGAATCATTGTACTAATGAAAGTCTTTTCCAGTTGCTAAGGCGTATAAAAGAGGTACAAGACTTTTCCTGAAGTCAACCGACTTTTTTTTTTTTTTCGATGGGAAATATCATCTTATGACAACCCCTGCTCTTGGGCGGAGCGGGAGATAGTGTCAGACTCTTACTGACTAAAAAACCCATCCCGTTCCTTCAAGCCTTCATACCGGGGCTCGAGCGCCCTTTCGGATAACCCTGGCCCCAGTAGGCTTCGACCGGGCTGGGCCCCTGCTGTTGCTGACAGCTCCTTGAGGCGCACGGGAACAGCGCGCGCCGTCGACGACTTGGGCTTGGTCCGGACTGTTACCGGACGACCGGTCAGCGAGCTACCCATTGCTCACTGTCCGCAAGCCCGCGCCTACGGTGGCTGGAAATCGGGATCGGAATCCCGGCGGCGGCGGCGAGAGCGCCGTTGCCTGATGCGGTCGGCCTCCTCCTTAGCGAGCATTACTGCTTCGCAGAAGTCGGCGACCGCCTGCCACTCCTCCTCGCTCCGGACCATGGCCTCGACCAAGGCCCAGAAGTCAACCGACTTACAGCCTTTGTCATAATTTAAAAAAAAAAAGTACCGCACATTAGGAATAGCTACCGTATCTTGGGTGCGTTTATAAACATGTAAACTAATATATACATAACCTGAACATCCGGATCCGAGACCCGGAACACCTATCTGTAGCCCATACAAATATTTGTACCGTACGGAAATCGTACCCGCGCCACGCAGCACAGCATTCAAATGCTTAACCAATGCGTCAGCCGTGCCAAGCCTGCACCTTTTTTAAGGTAGGAAATCATAAATTGACTCCTCCCACTCTGGGTGGATCAAGAGCACCTGATTTTGACTGATAAAAACCCACCCTTGTTCCTTTTGTTGCTTTTTGCATTCCAGGGCAACGGAAGCATTCTCTTGTCGTCCTAGAAGCCTTTACAAAAGACTGACTCTATAGTCAATGGTTGTAATAGCTACCGCTTTGAAATCCAAGATTTGATTCCTGGTTCAGGTAAAGTGGTGTTAGGTTTTTCGTCTGTGTTTCTTCAGTAGCAATTACAAGTTTGCTATTGTGATCAGTTGTTAGTAATATGCTTATAACATGAAACTTGTACGTTACTGGCGAAAGGGTGTAGTTACCTACCATAGGCTCAGGTTTGCCGAATTATTTGAAAGAGTCACCTCGACACTGAAAGGGCTAACTGAAAGAATACGGGTAGTCATTAAAAGTCAGACATTCCTTCTCGTTTCACCAAAAACTAAAACAGTACATTGGGTTACAAGTGTAGAAAGTTTGTCATTGCCACTGAGGCGAAATTCGTCCGAGCTGCAGGCGAGGTTATGGAGTCTGCAGTGACAAATTTCCTCGTGTATCAAACGGCGTTTTTCAATACAGTGCGGAAAAGAGTAAATTGCATGTTGAAAAGCGGTAGGGTTAAGAGCGGGTCTTTGAGTTAGTTTATTGAAAAACTTGTTGAAAGGTATTTACACGTATATGTACTTATTATGGATACACATTTATTCAAACCTTCTGGGAATACAAGCCATATTACTGTTTTTCCAACCATTTTTTTTCTGTGATCTGTTAACCAAACTATGACGTAAGTAAGTTTATAAAAGCATAAATATACGATACGGTGTTGTATTTCTTTCTCATGCTGAAATATTGCAAAAATATTTGTCGTCTGCCTCGCATTTGTCAACTCAGCTTTTCTTATGTGTTCAATGCTAAAACGCTTATTCCAAATAACTGGAATGATCCTTCTTATTTTTTTCCTATAAATTCTTAAGGCTCATTTTTTTTTTTAATTCTTATAAATTAGTGCTTGACTGCGATCCTACCTGATTGTAAGCAGCGATGCAATCATTGATACTACTTTATTAAGGGGCCGGCGACGGCTGAATTTCCATACAAACGTAATGCCACGCTCATTTGCAGCTGGAGCATATTTCCAACATATTATGATGATATTCGGTTATAGACAATATTTATTTAGGTTACTAAGTCTTTCTTTAAAAAGAAAAAAAAAACAAAAATAAAATTTAACCCGTTGTATGGCCGGAACGCGGATCCACGCGGGATACAATAACTTTTTAATTGTGTCTCTAATTACGGCATACGAAAGGGCAAGCGAATTGTATTTCGCACTTTTTTACAGCGTAAATGGCAAAACATGCCATTTGGCTTTTCTTGTATTAAAAATAATAATATTTCTAATATTCTCACCTGGAACCTAGATAAATATTGTCTATAACCGAATATCATCATAATGTGTTGGAAATATGCTACAACTGCAAATGAGCGTGGCGTTTGTATGGTAATTCATCCGTCGCCGGCCCCTTAAGAGCCGATTCACTGTAGCCATGAAGACACCTAAATTATACCGGATGAGAAGACCGCAGCAAGCAAATTGTTCCAACCCGTCAATATACGCGGTATAATCGATAAGGCTAAAACGCTTGTTCCGGACCGTAGAGGTTTCAACAATGTAAGGGTGGATACTCGCCGTTCGACGGGTTGTCGGATGGTAGAAATTAAATGGCGGAATTAAATCATGCAATTCGCGCTCACACCCTCCAAAATGCATCCTGTAAAACACCGAAAGGCTGGTCCTTTTTTTCCGATGGGAAAAATCATCCTATGACAACCCCCGCTCTTGGGTGAAGCGGGAGATAGTGTCAGACTCTTACTGACTAAAAAACCCATCCCGTTCCTTCAAGCCTTCATACCGGGGCTCGAACGCCCTTTCGGATAACCCTGGCCCCAGCTGGCGATGTTCCTGGAATGATCCTTCTTATTTTACTATAAATTCTTAAGGCATTATTATTTAGAAGATAAGGGGCTATGCATCGCCCATAGTGCAGGGGATGTAGTCACTGCAACCTAAAAGATCTATTGTGACTCGCCACCTTGTTAGAGTAACTCTTCTAGCCCGGAGGCTTCCAAAAAATTTAGAATACTCCTAGCTTTTAGAGTATATATATGTATATATAAATTCTTAAGGCATAAAATATTTCTTCAGAGATAGAGGTACGTAACATTACGCTTATATCTTGGATAGTGGGAAGCTATAAAAGTAAGATGTCGGACTCAGCGTTTAAATGAAAAATAATGGTCCCGTAGGTGAGTCAAGGAATTAAACCCCAAGCGTTGGTAGTATGCACTTTGTCTACTTGCGTTATATAGTCTAGGTACGATATAAAAGTCTGGAAATGACAAAGAAACAATGGGGACACTGTTTGAAAGTGGATATGTATTTTTGTTAGGTGAGTCAAAAACCTATTAGTATAATTGCTAAGTATGTCTCATGTCATCATATATCCACATATTATGATATCATTACAATCAATGAAAGAGGGTTACCCATTTGAAGCCAGGAGCGGACAATTGACTAGAAAAAAAATACTTTGTTAATTAATTTTGCCATAAAAAAAATATGTTTTTCCTTAGTTCCAAATGAACGCCACTATAAGTGGTAAATAAAAAGTAATTTTATGGAAAAAATAATAGTTTTATCATTGATAGTAATATTTGACGTCCGTCTTTGGCCTGGAATACCACAGAGGCTGGGCTTTCCCCTTTATAAGGTTTTATTCGGCTTGTTCACGTAAGTTAATCAAAATTCTAATTACTCTGACTCAATATATCATATACAACTTAAGTCTGTTAATTGCCTTAGGGGTTCCCTTTAGAGGAAGAATAGATAGCAAGGAATCATCTCGGGGGATGGTACCAATTATGAAACAATTTCGACAAAGCCAAACTCGAAGCAATATCGATTTACAACGATTTCTGTAATATCTTTCAAGGACTACCTTCAGGGTTAAACAATCTTTTTTTAGCCTTAAGTAACATCAATAATATTGTTTATAAAAAAAAAATATTATATTTACAACAATACAATATAATAATAACAATATACTTTCAATATTTTTTGTGATGTTGCATCTCCTTATATCCTAGCTAATATACATGGTTCAAGCTCTAAATGTCAACTTATGAACTGAATGAATGAGAATTAGTAACAAGTAGTTTTTTAAGCTAATCTAAATGTAAAATTTAACATTAGGCTTTATTTTAATTGACTTAATTTAATTAATTTAAAAACAATATTTAACAAATGATACACAATCTTTACACTTTACATTATTTAAAAAGAAAACTTTTAACTACCTACGATTCTGGAAACAATAAAACAGAAATGAAAAAGAACACTTACCAAAAAATTTGTTTAGGGTTCATTCATTAAAAACAGTTTAAAGTATGGCGCAGAAAAACTCCTTCGATGTGCCCGTGTAAACGCAAAAGCCAGCCCTTGGGTCACGCGAAGTGTCAACAAGACGTTTAGGGGGGTCTTTACTTATACAATAGGGTAGTTTCCCGGGTCAAAATAATTAAATTTTATTTAGTCCGTATTTTAGATTTAAAAAAAAAAATACGTATTTTTTCTTTTTTCGATTAAACAAAAAATAACAAAGATATAGCCCGTTAAAGTTACGTGTGATGTCAACCCGTGCGACAAAATGTATCTTTGTCATTTTTGGTTTAATTTACAAATAAAAAATACATGTCCCTTATTTTTGAATAACCTAAAAGACGGACTAATTACATTTTTTACGGTTGAGTTTTTCGGATCGTGCTGGCCGACCAGCACGATCCGAAAGTTACAACCCTAAATAGGTCGAAAATATAACTGCGAAGAATAATTATAGGTCTAATTGGAATACCATAATTATAGTGAAAATAACTAATTTTACCTAGGTTTTTTTTTTGTAACTAGTAGTCGACAGCTCTTCACGTAACCCGCTGCTCGGCTGACTAGTCGATTTTTGCCAACGAATCAGAATTGCCATTCAACGTGGCAATGCTGCGTTTTGCGTTTTTTGTGGCGACACTTGGGGGAGGTCTATGTCTAACAGTGGATGTCTATCGGCTGAAATGATGATGATGATGTAGCGATGCTGCAATCGATGGATTCCTTTTCCACGCGATTTTCAGTTCGTATATTATATCTAAGTATTAAGTTATATATTACTTTAGTTGTTTGATAGTATAGTACATTTAGAGTAATTGTGATAGGCACATAAATAATTTTAACAATAAAAAAAAAAAATAGAATCTTGCATTGGGACAAAATAAAAAATGCAATCCCAAAAACAAATTCCCTTAACCTAACATTAAACCATTCTCAGCTGCCAGAGACCAACAAAAAAGGATGATATATTACTATTCCACAAAAAAAAAAAACAAGTCAAAAACTTAAAGTGCACAAAAACAGCTTAACCGTTAAAATTCGGGGCGACTTTTATTCAGGCCATTTAGACTGTATTATTCAGGCCAAACAACTCCGAAATTTTCCACAGCATTGTTAGTGTGAGATGTTGTCGTCTCGGGTGCTCGAAATTTAGAGCTAATGTAGGCGCTTTAGTTATAGCTCGAGCTTATCAGGCATCTTCGTTTCGACTCCGTGTTTGGGGAAATTTAGAAGACAGGTACTGTAATCAGTTTTATTTAGAGTGTGTACTTCTTGATTGTATCAGAGGCTGGCGAAAGATCTGAGAGAATGTGTTATGTGTTATATATAAATTCGAGTACCGTAGTCCTTTGAGGATTAAGTCATGCGAGCGAATCTGTTTTGAGTTGATATTAATGTAGTTTATATTACGTACTTCTCGGTACGTGTGAGTGTTACAGAGCGCGTAATAATTATAGAGTAAACATAGATGCTATGTTGAAGATAATGATCAAAATACATTCATATAAATAAAATTAAAGAACCCGTTTGTAATGTTTTTCGACTGGAACTATATATGAAAGTGTATTTAATACTATACCTAGAAGAAAGAAGCAGGTCCTTTGCACTTTTTTATCCTTATTTGTTCTTTTCATTTTTAAGTGTCTTTGTGTACATAAATAAATAAATAAATAATAAACAAATAAATACCTTATCACCAAAATAATTTTTAATTTTTTTTCTCTCTCTCCTTCTGTCTGTCTGTTTGCAACTAATCTCTGAAATGGCCGGACTTTTTTTGACGAGTGTTTCACTGGATAACTGATATTATAAGAAGTAATTTATTGAACTTTTATAAAAAAGAGTTCCGCGTTAAAATACTTCTTGGAATTGTGATCACTTTACACTATTTTAAGAATCTGAAACAGACGAAGCCGCGATCACCAACTATGATATGGTTTAACCTTTCACGTGAGCAAAGCCGCCGTTAGAAGCTAGTATCATATAAACAGTCATATCACATACCTAATGTATAAATTGCGTAAAACTTTACTTTTTCATATCACTAGAAATAAAAATAATTTGCAAAATTCATTTGCTTCTAACAACTTTTCCATGAAAAGGAATTCTCTAAAATTATCACTATCTAGGACTATCTTCAAAATAATAACCAGTGCTATACCTTCGAATGGTTCACCTAAAAATCATTCATACGATGGAAGATACTTTAGAAGCGACCGCAGTACATCCCACACTCATAAATTTTATACGTCGAATTGATAGATAGTATAAAACCATGTTATGACGACAATCGAGGCTTAACGACTGACTCGGGATCAGCACATAACAGAATGGGAACAAAAATCATTTTTAAATCCATCGCTGGTTTACGACAGCACAATTAGAACCAGTTAAAAAACATACGATGAAAACACGCAATGAAATAAAAATAAATTGATATTTCATATTTTGGGAACGTTGTATTAGAATCATTCCATTATAAAGCATTTTTATAGAGGTTCGCGGAAATACCCGGTATCAATAAAAATGGTTTAAAGTGGATTTTTGTAAAGGGACAGCCCCAAATATTTTGTTTTGGCATTTGGTCATATTAGGAGTACATTATAATTCGATACAGAAGCAATTCCTAGTATTAGGCAAAGTGTACGAAAAAGACCGTAGAAAAAACCCTATGGTTTTTTGTCGTTGGTAGGCTCACGCTTCATTATTTCACCGGATGGTAAGTGATCATGTGGTCAACGAAGGCCATGCTTGCATATTTTTTATTTCTTTACTTTCATATTTGATTGTAGAATGAAGATTATAGAAATGAAAGGATTGATTTAACCAATTAGCTCCAATCCTATTATCATGATAATAGCATGGCGGTCTTCTTAGATAGATGGACTATCCAACTCTAAAACATAGCTCACCTTCTGGCCGTCCGGTAACCGTCCGGCGTGATCACAAACACATAATACACAAGACGACCCAGACCAGAAACCACTGTCTATAGGCCACACGAAACATTCAATAGGTATAAGAGGAACTTTAGTAGAACAGTAAAGCAAGGCTTCCTGCATTAGTACTTGCCGGTCTGCCGCCTACAGGCCATCCGCCGATAATTTCTCCACCGACTTTTACAACTTTGAGACGAAACACAGCTGCACTCCAAGTTCTCCCACTCCGGACCAGATATTTCAATACATCTACGAGCATATCCCCCGTTTTATTGCTCTTAACAAACTATATTTTCCTTTTACTGAAATTAGATCCTTCGCAAGTTGCTTCCGTAGTTTCTTACTTTACGAGATATTTTAGGAGTCAAACAAGTTCTCCCTTATATAAAGTTCCGTGTAGTAATATTACCCAACGGGTTCAAACTCACGACCTCGTTTCCCTTCCAGTTTAATGTTTACGAACTGAACTAGACTGAGCTGTTGTCTAAATAGTTAAGTACAGTTAAATTTTCGGGTTCCTGAGCTTTTATTTATACTATAATCTATACTTTACTCAATGTTATTTTGAAGAGTTTGTTTGTTTAAATACGGAATATAAAGCACTATTCGTTCGACACAAAAATAAAGCACTACTCGTTCGACATAAAACGGAACCCTTATAGGATCACTTTGTTGTCCGTCCGTCCGTCTGTTTGTCTGTCTGTCTGTCTGTCATGACCATTTACCTCGAGAACGCGTGAAGGTATCGAGTTGAAATTAAAACCATATACTCAGGTCTGGCGTCTTTAAGCTGTAAAAAATAATAATTTCTAAGTTAACGAAAAAAAAGATACGGTCGTTTATGTCACACAAAAACATATATTTCGATAGGTACTCTCAAAGATCGAAATTCATAGGATACTTCCCGTTGTCCCAGAATCCTGAAATTTGACACAAAGCATGGTCTTATAACACAAATATAGGAAATAAATCTGAAAACAGCAAATTTTTTGTTAACTAGGTACATTACAAAAAAAAAACTTTTTTGCCATTCGGAAAAACTTCGAGATTTCTAGAATTGTAGTTTGCTCAGAACCCTCAGAGTGCGAGTCCGACTCGCACTTGCCCATTTTTTTTGTAGGTTAGAAATCATCGAATAGCTTCTCATGCTCTAGGGCGGAGCGAAAATTTGAGTCAGACTTTTACTGACTATAACCCACTCCTAATTTTCTTCTTTTCCTTGCGCTCCTGGTCCCCGGGTTTTCCTTTCAGAAGCGAATCTATGATCTTAGTAGGACACTAATGGGCCCCTACGGTTTTGCTGACATCTCTTTGAGGCACACGTGGAACACTACGCGCCATAGGCAACTACAGGAGTATCTTTAGTGAGCGGTAACGTATTTTTTTTAAAGGTTTTTTCATCATCATTTATTCCAATAATGAAACAAAAGGTTATTGGCAACGTGATTCTTATTGACGTGACTTTATATTTAAGGTATTAGAATAAACTGAAACGTCCAAGGACCCAGCCGGGTCGAAGTCTACTGGGGCCAGGGTTATCCGAAAAGGAACTTGAGCCCCGGTATAAAGGCTAGAAGGAACAGGTTGGACTGTTTAGTCAGTAAGAGTCTGACACTATCTCCCGCTCCGCCCAAGAGCGGGGTGTAGATTATAAAGCCTTTTCTTCTTGCCTAAGTAAGATTTAGAATAGATAATGAATACGTGAAATTACTACGTCTCCATTATAAATCGTAGCCTACATCACAGATACACCAACACACCTACATACCCAGGATATCTTAGTACAAAATTTCATCTATATCGGTTAAATGGTTTCAGAAAACCTGACATACATTTAGTTTAAGTTCTTATATTCCATCCCAAGGTTGTCTGGAAGACATCGCTTTCAGCGATAAGACCGCCGCTGTGCACATAAGTTGTATAAGGCCAATCCATAAAAAAGGTAAAAAAAACGATTATTCAAACTATCGTCCGATAACATTGCTCTCGTCTATTGATAAAATAGTTGAAAAATATGTCTGTGAACAAATCCATGCATTTTACAAGCAACACGATGTAATTAACCCATATCAATTTGGTTTTCAGGCCGGCAAAAGCACCACGAACCTCTTGTCAAACTTCACCGATGAAGTCAATAAGCACCTAAATGATAAAAAATACGTTCTTGCGCTTTTTATTGACTTCTCACGTGCCTTTGACACACTCATTCACAACCAGCTAGTTGATAAATTAGATGACTGCGGAGTACGTGGTCCATTACTCAACTGGTGTAAAAATTATCTTCAAAATCGAACCTTTACTGTAAAAGTTGATAACATCTGTAGTGTGCGCATGGCTGTAACTGAGGGAACAGCTCAGGGTTCAGTATTAGGCCCCTTGCATTTCTTATCGTATGTAAATGATATGAACAACTGCATCACAAACAGTACATGCTATCAGTTTGCGGATGACACTTGCCTTGTTATTGCAGATAGAAATCCTAAAACAGCATGCGAACGCTTACAGCTCGATCTGGATGCTTTAACAAGGTGGTGTCACGATGCTGGCTTAGTACTCAACGCAAGCAAAACTAAATTATTGGTTATTAAATCTCCATACATTCAAAAATTACCCGTGCAGAACTTAATAGCCCATGACCATGACTGCTTGCATACAGTCAATGCGATCAACTGTAACTGTCCGCAAATAGATGTTGTCAGTAAACAAACATATCTGGGAGTAATTATAGACGACAAGTTTAACTGGAGTTATCACATAGAACGTGTTTGCGATAAACTTCGACAATTTCTTGCTATTATGACCATACTAAAAAACCGTCTGCCCTTCAAAGTGAAGATAATGCTTTATTACGCTATGGCAGAATCATACATCCAGTATGGCCTTAGTAGCTATGGTCGTACCTATAAAACCTATCTTGACAGCATTTACAAAATACAACTACAAATTTTAAAAACAATAGTTTCTCCTAAAATTAGAAATCAATTTTACGATAACATAAATGGTCTCTTTAAACACTGTAATGTCCTACCAGTTCATACTCAAATAAGTTTTCTGTTATTAAAAGAACAATTTTTCAATGAAAATTTAATGAACAAAATGGAACATCCTGTATGCACTCGAGCAGTTTCTGAGAATAGGCTTCGTACACAGCGCGCCAACAACACGTATGGCGAGCGAACTTGCGGGTATATTGTGCCGCGACTTATTAATGGCCTACCCTCAGAAATAAAAAGAAATATTACACCTAAAACTATCAAATGTAAACTTAAGCAATATTACTTAAGTATTGTCTAAGAATGTTTTTTCTACTTATTTACAATTTTTTTTTTTTTTTTTTATAAATTAATATCGAAAATAACGTACACGTATAAAATTGAAAACTCAATTTGTTTCGATGTTGAGATGGATTCATGATAGCACAAGTTTAAACCTTAGTGGTTTTTTGGTTGCTATTTAACCTAAATAATCTTGTAATCTTTGTATAAATGATAATAAAAAAAAAAAAAAAAAAAAAAAAACATAGGTTTAAGTTTCTGTGAAATTGTTACTATTTTGGTGTACAATTAGTAACAATTTCACAGAAACTTCACTACAAGTTTATTCTATTCTATTCTATTCTATTCTATTCTATCATACCTTCAACATTATGCCTTTATTATTTTAGAGACAGATTATCATTTTTTCACTTTATTACTTTGAATTGTGATAAAAAGATCAGCAATTACAGTGCTGGATAATTATTAATAATAATAAAAAATAAAAATTAAGATATAATTATATGATTCCCCTTTTAAAACTGAAACATTTAATAAAACAACAACAACGCTGGTAACGGTATACGGAGGTAACTTAAGAAATATATGTGTCATTTTGATACTTCCCAGTATGCTTCTACAACACAACGCCCATTCCATCAGTTGTAAACAATGCATGTACCTGCAAATTGCAAGTCACGTTTCTAGACACTGCTCAGACTCACAGAGTAACAAGCAAATGGAGTGACAACGCAAAACTGTAAGATGCAAAAAAAAAACGGCAAAAATTCACTGAGCGTCACCGCCTGTCATACTATTGAAGTATATGAAGTGATTTTTTAAATAAATTTTGTCTTTTATTTTTATCTAAAATATGAGAATTCTATAGCATAATAAAAGCACGCGGATGAACACTTAATTGTGAAAAATGCCAAGTTGAAATGGGAGTGAGCCTGAGAAGTACATCGCACAAATGCACCTGGATAGATGGACGAAGATTGAGATCATTCACATCATCTATGCATGACAGAGGCCGACGCCGCCGTCGAGTAAACCGCGGTTAATGCGGTGTGATGATCTGATCAGATCGGCTAAGACCAAGACAAACATGTATGGATGGAAATGGGGAGGTCTTTGCCATCAATCAGCCACAATAATAATAATAATAATAATATTCCACAACTATCACACAGCGCCGTCTAGTCCCAAACTAAGCAGAGCTTGTGTTATGGGTACTAGACAACTGATAAACATACTTATATATTTCTTAATACATACATGTTATGGATAAATTACACTCAGACACAGAACAAATGATCGTGCTCATCACACAAACATTTGTTCTGGGTGGGAATCGAACCCACGACCTCCGGCATAGCAGTCAGGGTCACTAACCACTAGACCAACAGGCCAGTCAACTAGACCAACAGGCCAGTCACTAGACCAACAGGCCAGTCAGGCCAGACAATGGAGAATAACGCGATAAAAAAGCACTTCATTAAAGTTCTCCTCCGTGTCAACCCTCGGCTATATAACTTTGCACCGTCATAGTTTACTCACCAAGATTTTTATTCAATTACTTGGGCACTCTGCATTCTGTTGACTGCAGAGTTAATATTTCATAGTTTGTGACACTTTGTGTTGGGAACAGAATTTATTTTCTTTTTTAGGATTCCCTCGGCGAGTGGCAAACGCAGGACCTTTTTATTTTTTTCTCCTCACTTTTGTTTGTAAGAACTTGGGAAATTTCTATTTTTTATATACTGTTGATTATTTTATAATGCTTCAAACACTTCCCTTGAGATCTGAAGTAAAACTAAAGTTAGTTCAACTTCTGATTTGTCAATAAAGTTAATTTGTGATACTTCCAGATAGGTTCTATTTCATTTAAATACAGTTTTAATGATAGGATTTATAAGGAATTAGAAGAACTCTTTCGACAAAAAATACCAAAATCTTTACATTTGTAACTATTTTAGTATATTCGTAAACAAATATTTGCATTCAGAAAGTAACATTTAGTGACGGGGAACGGATAACCAAGAGCACAAATGGTTTCTAAAACCCCTTATTGACAAGTATTTTAGCATTTTCATTAACAAGCAATTATGACTTTTCAGTTATCATATTTTATGTTACAACTCAACTGTATGTGCCCATTGTCCTTTGTTTTATCACAGACGTATAACTGCCTTAATCGTCCACCTTTAAAATATCATTGAAGGGATCTGAAAACTATTTGTGATCTCCTTCATCAATTCCACATCATCTAGTGATACTTTTTGAATGATTTTTTTGATTCCAAAACACCTCAATGACAATTATTTTACCGGTGATTAATCAAGATAGGTAAACATCTTCTTCTTCTTCTTCTTCCTGCCCTTATTCTTTATTACTTGGGTTCGGCGCAACAAGGTTATTCTTCTTTCTGAATGCTGGTTAACCTGTAATTGGCGACACTGTGTAAGAATTAGTCCAATTATTATTCATACTTGTAAATGCTGTACACAGAAGCTGTTGGTTTGACCTTTATAAATAAATAAATAAATAAATGATATTTTAAATGTCATCATTCAAACAAAGCTTCATTTCGTTGCACGGTGTCAACATTCAGACACGTTTATAGAAAGAAATATGACATATTTGTTTTTAATAAAATGTCATCAATGTAGCAGATGATGTTTCCATTCCACACACCTATATTGCATTTTTTTATGAGCTTCACAAGATTATTTTATTGAATGAGCAAAATTCATGTGTTGTACGTTGATATATTAAAATATCATAGTAGATATAATTTAATCGAGCGATATGGTTCAAAAGAACATCTTTTAAGTAATTTCCTTAGGGGATATTGCTCATTTTATGTCTTTTACGGCTATGAAACGTACTTTTTTGCATGCCAATATGTCGTTATGAATCAATTATTTTAGTCAGGCAAGCGAAGGACATGAATATGAATATGAAAGTTAAGGAAATTGAATTTTAATAAGATAGGTACATGTCAGAAGCACCCCATACAGATAGGTAAGAAAGTAATTTCCTTATACCAAGATTTATGAATGTTACAACTTGTTATAATATTAAGTTCAGAAGAAACTAGTAGGAGCACCAGGCTTTCTCTCTGCATGACTTAATTTTATAATTATTTATTCTACCGTAGGTGTGAGCTTCCGGACGATGTGCAATGGTAGCCCGCCATCCGATAACTGTCCGGACTGAACCAGAGTCCTCAACGGAGGCGTAGTGTTCCACGCGCGCCTCAATGAGATATCAGCAAACCCGTAGGGGGTCTAGCTGGGCCGAAGCCTACATCGACCATGGGTTCCATTACGAGAGGGAAACCCGGGGTCTTGAAACGCAAGTTAAAGAAGGAGCATAGAAGTGGGTTTTAGTCAGTAAAAGTCTGATACTCTCTCCTGCTCAGCCCTAGAGTACACGGCGCGGGCTTGCGGACTGTGAGCAATGGGTAGCTCGCTGTCCAGCCGTCCGCTAACTGTCCGGACCAAGCCCAAGTCGTCGACGGCGCACTGTTCCCGCGCGCCTCAAGGAGTTGTCAACAACAGCAAGGACCCAACCGGGTCGAAGCCTATTGGGGCCAGGGTTATCCGAAAGGGAACTCGAGCCCCGGTATGAAGGCTAAAAGGAACGGGGTGGACTTTTAGTCAGTAAGAGTCTGAAACTATCTCCCGCTCCGCCCAAGAAGAGGGGTTTGTCATTAGATAATTTTTCCCACCATAAAAAAGTAGGGTTTTTTTGAGTACACCTAAAATAAAAAATTATCTCCCTTTAGTTAGTCCAAAATGAAGCTACCTCAACATGTCCCCATAACATAATTTATTCCGTCAAACCTTAGACTTAATATCTATAAAATGTCGCTATACAACGAGTAAGTACTACACTGCTTTTATACTAAGTACGGTACTTAAACAGCGCACTATACGACTAAAAGTATCCATAATTTTGCCAACAAAATGAACGCCGGTGAAAGCCCACTAAAAACTAAAACAACTTTAATATAGAGCAGTTGGCCGACATTTTTTAAAACTGGCAGTTTACACTTTCGCTACCCGAAAAACTAAACTTGTTCCATTTTTTTTTTCATAAAAAGACCAGACTCGTGGAAAGTTTAAAATTAGAACCGAAAATAATAAATTTTATATCGTCGTCATCTCTAGTCTAGTCACTATTTGCAATATTTGATATAACTAAATTTTTAAAGAAAGAAAGAAGCCAATATTTATTTTAAACATACAGTATGGAAACAAGTATGAAAAGATATAAGATTTAAAAGAAAAAACACTAACAGCAAAATCGTCTAACTACGTGATAGTTGCTTGACCTTGATTTTCAACTCAACCTAACTAGGTGTACGATTAAGTGAAATTAATTATGTTAATGTTTTGTAAAAAGTCATAGAACAATAGTTGTTGTTTATGATGTTCTTAATATAGTCCTGCGAGGTTGCCAGTGTTTTAGAAATAACCCTGAATAACATCCAGGCTAAAATTTATAATGGGAGGAAAAAGTAATTCCACGCTAACACCATCTAGCATAAAAAAATAGTTTTAGTATAACCCGAAACATGTGTCATAATTTTTTTTATGATACCAAATTCCATAATTGTATCATGAAAAATCATAAAGATGAAGAAGCATGTTAAGGGCCAAGCGCCCGAAAAGTGCCATAAAACAGTGATTTTCTGAGGCCTACTCCTCCGTAACGGCTAGGTCAATTGGTTTGAAAAAAAATATATGTTTATTATAGATTCATGAACAATAATATCAATATTTGATTTTTTCGTGCAATTAACTTTCGTGCAAATTACTTTGGTCAAAAAAAAATATTTAGCAATTTCGCAACTTTTCCCTACTCATTCGAAACGGCTTGGACCTTTAAAAACATTTTTACACATAAAAATTGGCGGTTAAATATTCTTCAAAGTGAACATTGCATATGTAAATCAATCAATATCTCGCAGAGAAAATGGATTTAAAGCGCTTTCCAGGCGCTGCTGGTCGCAAATAAATGCACAGATTTGCGTACTGCCGCTTAGGCGAGTGCGAGAGTTGCGTTCACATAATTTCGGTCAGATGGTTCAAGGGACTATACGCCTTAAGTCAGCAAAAATACATAGTCACCAGGCCAACCAGGCGACTGACGGGTTGTTTTCCACTTGAGCCCAGCTGTTTGCTGGCACGTAACTACCGCTATGACCAGCCGTTTTCTGTGTTGCTTGTACTTAGTGTCGGTGGTATTCAAATTGTAAGTTTTTAAAATATTTTTGTGAAAAAATATAACATGGTGTAAAAACTATTGCGGTCCATTAAGTTACGGATTCTGAACAATATATATTCAAGTTTCACACATACTAAAAACAATTTTGTAATGAAAGAAAAGAAAAGACGAAAGAAAAGTATTTATTTTGGCGCAAAAAAACATTGTAGACAACAAAAACTTAAGACAAACACAAAACAAAAAATAAAATAAAATAAAAAAGTAACATTGTCTGTCACACGTTTGCGCCAAAAAAGGTCATCAATCTCTTGATCTGCACAAGACCGTTTAATAAAAACTCTTACAGCAAACTTAGTAAGCCTTGAAAATGTTTTTCAAATGATTTCCACCATCTGGCTACTTGTAATTTAAATGGCTTGTACTGAAATACTTCGTACAACTAATCCAATATTGTTGAACAACCGAACTTTTTGAATAAATCGTACACCTGTCCACTTCTTAGGGTACAGCTGCACTTGCTAACAATTATTTGTAGAACAAAGTATAATTTGTTTTATTTTCACTCTGGTTTTCCTTTAAGAAATTAACAGTACTTGAAGTAGTTTTTTATGCTGGAAATTTTCTTCTCGAACTTAATAACTATTTGTCTTGGAAAATGAAAACTGTACATCTATTTAAATTTGAAATGAAATGCAAATGGGTAAGAAAAAACAAGTTAATATATTTATTTTAAATTAGATGAGACCTATGTTTCCTAGTTGGCCAAGAGCGGGGGTTGTCATTGGTTGATTTTTTCCTACCATAAAAAAAGGTTCAGGCGGACGATTGCCAAACTATTTGAAGCTATTTCACGGATATCTATGGATTTTGTCGTTACAGGTCGACACAATTTATAGATATCCTATATATCCATGATATATGTCTTCTTCTTCTTCTTCTTGCCCTTATCTCCAATTACTTGGGGTCGGCGCAACACGTATTTTTCTTTCATTTTGTCCTGTCACCCGTCAAACTATCACTAACGCCCTTTCATATCACTCCTCACACAATCCATCCGTAATGTAAAAATAGATAAAATAGAATCGTCACTTTAAGGAATGTTTCCTAATACCTGGATAGATGTGGGCTCAGCAGCACCACGATGTCATAGTTTTTTGAAGCACAAACACCAAATACACGATTTTGATTTTGTTTGCGGACGCAACACTTCACGGATCAGTCGATCGATAATGATATATTTCTCACATTTTATTCGTCTGATATAACTACTTTCAAACTCCTGGCACGAAGTAAGTGCAGTTCTTTTCAGCAGCCATTATTCTCCCATTCAACAAATTAAAAAAAAAAAATCACACCGCAAACGACTCGACTTTCTGTGACAGCACTTAATAAAAATTATTACGGCAATTGCGAGTCTGCTAGAGCTTGAATATACTGGAAATGTACCACTTATGTTAGAATAGTAAAGTGTATATTATTATTGCGGTCTCCTACGGCTTAAAAATGGTCTCTAAGAGTGTGAAATTCTGAGATATTTTGTACTCTGAGACACCGATTACTTTGCATGTAATTTTTAGTATCTATGGCTACAAGTTGTATCTGCTTTACCTACTTCAAGTTGTGGTATTATTCATACAAAATGTTCTTTATGGACACATTTTTAAGGATCATTTTGTTTTGTGTTTGTGTCTGTCTGCATATCTGTTTGTATCCTTTTATCCCGGGAACGCGTGGAGGTATCGAGTCGATATTAAAATCATATACTCAGATCTGCGGTTTCATTAAGCTGTTAAAAAATCGAACTTCTAATTCAACGATGAAAAAAGATACAGCAGTTTATATCGCAAAAAACTTATATTTCGATACTTGTAACAAAGTTTTTTGCTTCTTACTATAGTTAAGCATCAGCTGGTTTTAGTTCATGTACCTATCTAAATGTAGCACACACATGACAAAAAGGCAAAGTATATTATACACCTACCAAAACTGGCAACCTTATCCTAAAATAAATGACATACACAATATTCACAAAAACCTGGTAAATGCCGGTCATAAATCTAAGCCTTAGAGTGCATTTGGCAAAAGAAGTAACAATTAATCTAGACTGCACGATACGTGTCCCCTTGGAAGAGAGCCAACGTAAGTCTAGCCCAGTTTTAAGGAAGTTGCCACAACATGCATTATATTGGGCAAAATTTGAATAACTATCGGCCTGGTGCACAATTTTTGAAATAAAGTATGATCAATTTTGGTGACGGGCAATTTTCATAAAAAAGTTATGGACTTAGATCGTGGGATGCTAGTGATATTTCGTGCCTAAGTTATTTTTAATAGCTTGGTTGTCAGCCAAGAATGGGTAAGCACTTATGGTTATAAAACGATTACGGAATTTTTATGAAGAACTATATTAAGTTTCATCTTTTCTTCCATTTTCCCGTTTTGTACGGAGCAAAGTGATAAAACTCCAATAAGTAGAATGGATTACACTACTTATGTAGTTTAGTGTTGTGTTCAGCTTACACGAGTAACTTCAAGTTCGTGGTGAGTAAATATCTCTTAGGAGAGAAAACATGAACGATATGTAGTAGATAAATATGAGTACTTTTTTCACACGCACGTTACGTTAAGCTTTTATTTTATTGCTATTATTTTATATTATTGCTTAGCGAAATTATGACATTGACACTTTGTATAGCTTCGAAAATGATTTATTAGCAGGTCTATGTTCAAATTGGTTTTGTGCAGCATTTTTTTTTAAGACAGTTGACTTCGCTCACTCATTTGTCTGCACTATCTTCAACTTTATTTATGAAACTCGTTAACGTATCATAATTTAAATACTGATTAATTTATTTATTTATTTATTTATTTAAACTTTATGCAACGCACAGGTACAAAGGCGGACTTAATGCCTTAGGCATTCTCTACCAGTCAACCTAGGGTGGTGAAGAGAAAAACATGGCAGGTGCACAAAAAAAAAAAACAAAACAAAAAAAAAAAAAATGGATTATTAAGAAAAATAAGGGTGCAAATGTATATATATAACTAAAATAGACATACATATATATTTAATATAATATACCTACATATATATATAAATAAAGTAGCAGAAGGGGGGTTTTGAAACGACTCCGCTATTTGTTCTGAAAGTAATGCCGCAACTTTCGCTTAAATGCATACTGACTGGTGGCCATCCTGATGTCGAGAGGAAGCGCATTCCACAGAAGTATGGACTGTATATGAAAGGAAGAATGAACAAAAGAAGTAGTATGAGAGGGACAGAACAGTAGGAGATTGTTAGAAGAACGAAGACTCTTAGAATGGGAAGAACATAAATATTGAAAATGAGATAAAAGATAAGAAGGAGGGGTAGGAGAGTTGAGCAGAGAGAAGAGTGTTGTCAGTGCGCGCAAACTTCTTCTCTGGCGAATGGGCATCCATTTGAGCTCTGATCTGTAACTCGAAACATGGTCATATTTTCGCAAGTTAAATATGAATCGGATGCAGTTGTTGAGGAGCCTGTCAAGTTTGTCCAACAACTCCGCATTCAGGTCAAAGTAGCACACGTCACCATAGTCGATCACAGGGAAAATTAAAGTTTGCACAAGCATAGTCTTCGTCTTCGCGGGCAAAAAGTTCCTCAGACGATACAGACACCGCAAAGTCCCGTTGACTCTTTGGCAGACACTGGAGACCTGACTTTGCCAGCCAAGAGTCGAGTCGAGATGCAAACCGAGATCCTTAACGCTAGAACTAATGGGGATGATGGCACCATTAAAAATAATTGGGGGAAGAGAGTTAACCACCACTTTACCCATCATGCGCGAGCTTCCAATAATAATGGCCTGACACTTTGAGGGGTTTACAGACACCCCAAATCTTTCAGACCAGTCTTTGATAGCGTCCAAATCTCGGTTCACATCCTCTATAGCGTCCGACAAACCTTCCACCCGCGCAGCTGTATATAACTGAAGATCATCGGCGTAAAGGTGATACGAACACCGAAGACAGTGAGTTATAAAATTAATGAAGATGGAGAATAGCAACGGAGAAAGAATACCGCCTTGTGGAACACCAGAATCTAGATCACGCCAACTCGATGAATTCTCGTCTACGCGAACAGACTGTTGGCGTCCCCGAAGATAAGATGAGAACCATTCCAGCGCCTCGGACGAAACCATAAGATGTGAAAGGATAGATAGAAGAATATCGTGACTGACAGCATTAAAGGCATTTGAGAAATCAATTAAAACCAAAACAGTAACCTTGGTGTCCTCCATGGCTTCTCTAATGTCGCCAGTCACTTTAAGGAGAGCAGAGGAGGTACTGTGACCAGGCCTGAATCCGGATTGAAAAGTGTTCAGAAGATTATTCCGGTGAACAAATCCTGAAAACTGCTTGTGGACGCAGGCCTCCAGTACTTTGGATAGGAAAGGAAGAATAGAAATTGGGCGGAAATGGTTAGGTAGGGAGGGATTAGGGATTTTAGGAAGTGGACGCACATAAGCCATACGCCACAGGGATGGGAATTGTCCGGAATCAAGGGAAAAATTCAAATTATTCAGAAAAAAATGAAATAAGAACCAATCGATTATTGTTTAAACTAATCAAATGGCTTTCTTTATTTATTAAAAGATATAATTTTTTGTATGAATGAATGGTATGAAAATAAAATTAAACCCAGTAGGTGGCGCTGCAATCGAGTTCTCAATTTTTTACCTGACGAAAAGTTAGTTTTCGGACAGGAAAACGTCTACCAGGACCATTTTTTTTTAATATATATTTATGTAAGGCCATTCATCTCCAAAACCTAAGTAATTTTCAGATTAGTCTAACATTTAGGGAACACTAATCTGGAATATTCGAAATATTCTAGACCCTAAAGTTGGTCTTCATGAATACATTTAAACTTGAAACTTAATTCTAGACGCAAGCTAAGGTCTTATAGTAGATTAATTGTAAGTATTAGGTTAAATGGGATGTGGTTTGCTTTTTTTTAATTTATTTATTTCAATCAACAATGGATCATACATGAAATTAATAACAATTATAAATAAAATTACAAATAAAATTAAATTACGGATTACATTTGAACTAAATTATACAAAGATGTCGTGTGACACAAAAAATAATTAATTAATATTTGGATTTTATAAATATTTGAATTTAAAATGAAAATAATATCTTAAAATTAGGCAGTACGTGAACCATGCAATAGTGGTTCAGGTATTGACAGTCGACATGTTCGGCAAAAGCACTCAGGATACTATTGCGGTTGGTTCGGACCCTGCGCACCAGGGATGTGCACCGCTTGCGCATGGTTGTGTGGAAACAATCCACACGCGCTTCCGTTTTAATAGGATGATTTTTCCCATCGAAAAAAAAAGGTATGTGGTTGGTACGTGGTTTTTTTTAAAAGTGGAAAACCATCTAATAACTCCATCCACTCTAAGGCGGTGCAAAAACCATGTCAGACTTTTACTAACTAAACCACTTGCCTAACTTCCTATTTCCGGAGTCAATTCAACCCATGGCCTTAGTAGGCATCAGCCCTGCTGGACCTCTACGGTTTTGCTGACATATCTATGAGTCACGGGTGGAAAAGTATGCGTCGACGGCTCAGATTTGATCTGGATGGTTATCGGACGCCCAGACGACATGCTAGGCATTGCTCGTCGTTCCCATGCCTGCGCTTACAGTAGTTGGTAGTCGCCGTCGATCGCCTCCACGAGGATATGGGGATACTACACTCAAGCGAGGCACACCACCGGGTCCTCAGGGTGTTTTTTCCACCTGCATACGGTGCAGGAACCTGCTGAATTTACCATGCCCTGTGTGAAATGTCATGCGGAAGGTGAGGACACCGTAACGACTCTCCAACCACTCCTTAAATAGGGTTCTCTATTTACAGTCATAATTATGGCGTACCAGAAAGATCGACTTTTACGACTATTATCATTTTGATCACGAGCTCTTTTTCTATCTTCTTCTTCCTGCCCTTATCCTATTATTTCGTCCTATCACCCGTCACACTATCACTAACTCCCTTTTCTTTCATATCACTCTTCACACAATCTTTTTGAGCTCTTTTTCTATAGTCTGTTTTATAATGTTTCCCACTGTTAGGATTCAGGCCTCCTCTCTTAGAGAGCTCCCTGTGCGGATTCGGTAATTGTCACATATCTTCAAATTTTTGGTTTTAGGACTTGCCGGCTTCTTCACAATGTTTTCCTTTACCGTTTTGAGAACAGTGGTGATGAAATAAATTACACATAGTAATGCGCCTGGTTTAAACTTGCGAGCTACAACTCGTAAGTCAGGGCCATTTGGCTACCACTGCTCTCGAACTCCCTTTTTCTATATTCCAATAAAATTCAGAGTTTCACAGAGCACCAGTATGCTTCGTATATCAAACGCTGTCGGGCTACTACGCGTGTACAGAAGATTTATGACGCACCCGTGCAGGTGGCTTTTAGTTCTCTACTGCTCTTAGACTAAATTTTACTTTAGGACAATGAATGATACAGTTTCTAAGTGGTAGTATAGTTTGTTTATCATTTTTTTGTGATTTGATGTCATGAGCCAACGACCTTACAGCCATTAGACGCGTCATGCTTGAACTAGCGCACCAAATAATTCTGTCAACTAGCCGAGGTAAGTACGGGGGAGCGGGGTACTAAGTTGTGATTGGTCGTGACTATTTGGAAATTATTCTGTGGCGACTTACATCAGATTCATAAGTCGTATGTGTTGACAGAGATGCGTTGCCTGTTAATAGACGTCTAGTGACTTTAAGATCGTTATGATGACCTAATGATTAAGACACACGCCTTTCATACATTAGGTTGCGGATTTGAAACTGGGTAAGTGTCAATGTGAATAATTCTTATATACTTTTCAAAGTTTATCTAGAACATTACTGACACCCCGCATCAATGTCCGTATTATTTGCCTGTTAGAAATTGTAAAATGGTCAAACGCCATCATAACCATCATCATCATTTCAGCCGAAAGACGTCCACTGTAGGACAAAGGCCTCCCCCAAGTGTCACCACAATGAACAGTCCTGCGCGTCACCCATCCATAGGACCATCCATCCATCGGCGACCCTGACCAGGTCATCGGTCCAAAATGTTGGAGGCCTTCCAACGCTGCGTCTTCTGGTACGTCGTCGACACTGCAAAACCTTTCGACCCCATCGGTTTGCCAGTTAGAAATTGTATAGTGGTCAAACGCTATCCCGCAAAAAAAAAATTAACGTTCATTTAAAAGTAAGGTTGAGATTTTTTCAGTATGTTTACATTACGAAAATCTTAATGGCACTTTCTTTAATAACAGCCTCTGAATAGAATGAGCCTTAGAATACTGAATTCTGAAGCAACAAAACCCTCTTTAAGTTTCCCAAATTCCAGGATTATCGAAACGATTTTCTATAATCCTAAGTCCGAGTGATTGTTATTACCTACTCCTATAATAAAACCCTCATCTTTTCATCAGTAGGGTAGACGTAAACAGAAAATGATATTACATCGAAATGAATTTAAAAGTCCATTTCGAATCGAGATATTAAACATTCGTCGCGAAATTAAGATGGAGGTTTGTTCTTCGTTCGTCCCGAAGTTTTGTCCCACATTCCAAAAAATTATTTGTTCGTCCCACATCACTATTGAAGTTCTGTTTCGTCCCAAGTTACAAGTACTTTAAAAGTACAGTCAACAAAAATAATGTAAGTGCTTATTTGAAAGTTTTGAATAATATAAAAAAAATATATATTCAAACTTCTAATAACAAAAAAACAAAACCTCTTATCTAATTAAAAGTAAGAATATTTTTATTTGCTAACTAAGCACATATTTAAAAAATAATTAACTAACTATTACAGTAAAATAAAATAATAATATCTAATAAAAACACTACACTAATATTACAACTAAAATATGGCGTGAAAAAATCTATTCCACATTGCTGTCAACTGGTAATGTGCCCAAAAGACCGACGGCATTGCCACGCTGTAGGGCAATATTTATCCTCTTTCCGACGTAAAAGCCAGCTTTTGGGTCACGCGAAGTGTTTCAACAGATCTTTATACTACAACTGGTGAGCACACCTCATGATCCGAGAGAATCAACCCCAAACGATTTGAAAATATAACTTCCAACAAGGTTATTATATTTCCGCTGCTTGAGCTTCTCCGAAGACGAAGCGGCAGCACCAGCACAACACGACGAGTTAGGAAGATTGGATGGCGCAAGAGTATCGACACAAAAAACATTCCATAATAAAGGCCTACCCATTTTCCATGAGAATAAAGACATGCCGGCCGGTCTCGTCGTCGCGTACCAGGGTTTCCAATACGGCTGGAACACCGACGATGACAAGAGCGCACTTAAAACTAACTAATGTTTGTTATTCATCATATTTTAGTTTGTTTTTAGTTAGTTTTAATTAGTGTAGAGTTTTTATTATTATTTATTAGCTTAACTATAATTAAAGTTGGCTAAGTATTTTGTCAATGTAAATTCGGTTTCTAATAATAAAACAATTTCTTAAAATTATGTATAAATCATCTTTACTATCAAGTATCGTAATGAAAAATTCAGAAATGGAATAATAGTAACCATCTTATCATTACAACAGTTTAAACATACACAATAAACAGATCTATAATATATGTACTTAGTGTTGCATGAACATTAAATAAATAAATAAAAATCCTATCTCATTACATAAAGTGACTTAAGCAAATATTGTCTATTATCACACGGGCGAAGTCGCCGGCAGAAGCTAGTATATAGTTTGTACTCACAAAATAGTAATACATTTTTGTTGCTGAGTGTACAAAAATGTAAAAATCGCCTATACAAAAAAAATATGGTCCGAACAAGGAATATTAAATAGGACGAATCGAGAACAAAATAATTAAAATAAGATTTTGGGACGAAAGAAGCATGTAGTGTGGGACAAAACAGGATTTTTTTATGTGGGACAAAACTCAGTGGGCCGAACGAAGAACAAACCAAGATGGAAATCTAAGAGCCATATTGTTCTCATGAAGGCTAAAACTTGAGAAAAATATATCCATCTTTTGTCGGACCTTTATAAAATAGAATGAATATTTGAATCGCAAATGAATAGAATATAATGTTTACTTCACACACAGTATTATTTAATTCCTTTTATATTATTTTGATCATTACGATTTTGTTTTACCACTCCTACTAATTCTGTATTATCGTAGTAATTGATATGCAAAATTAAGCAATATTCGTTAAAAATAATATGCGATTAAATAGGACAATATTATGCGATTATAACTAATAATAAAATCACTTAACACTTACCAACCACTACTTTCGTTCACAGCACTTGTTGCACAGATCACTATGAAGGCGCACACTTCTTGTCTTTTATGGTCAGGCTACAGAGTACGTCAGCACGGTGTGTGAGGGCTCTGGTACTCTGCGACTGGCCCTAGCTCCTTGCAGCTCTCGTCTCGTGGTTTATTTTATATTTTCTTTTATATGTTTGACATTTTTTATCATTTGAAATTGTATTTAATCACTTGTTGACTAAGTAGATGTAATGTAAGACTCTGTATTTGAATTGTAAGAATCCCTTACCAATAAACTACTATGACTATGACTATAAATCAAAATAATGAAAATAATAAAAATAATCAAAATAATAAAAATAAAAATAATCAACATAATCAATAAGGTCAAAATAACCAAAACAATTAAAATAGTCAGCATTATTGCAAAAATTAATCAAATAATAATAAATATAAATAATAAATCACAATCATAATTATTATCATGCTCTTTCAAAATGTTTCCAGGTGTTTCGGTGTTTGTTGTTTATTCCTTGGCCTTTTCGCGCGGAGTGTATTGTATTTCTGAGTCGTTGTGCACCAAGAAAGCCGGTTCTAAGAGATCTATTGAAATTATTTTAATATTGTCCGATATCTTGAGTTTGAAATATTTAGTATCTCTTTCAAAGACTTGATAAGGGCCAGAGTATGGTGGTGTCAAGGGTTTCCTAGTATAATCGCAGCGAACAAATACGTGGGAGCATGATGCCAAGGCCGGATGTACAAATATATTAGCTTGCCTGTGTTGTTGTTTTGGAATCGCTGCTAATTTCCGGATACGTGTACGTAAGTCTTGTAGAAATGTCTCATTTTCTGGAGAACATGGCATTGACAGCTCAAAGAAATCTCCTGGAAGTTTTATTGTTATACCATAGATTAGTTGGGCAGCAAGTACGCCAGTATCGTCGCGTAAACTAGCTCTCAGAACTAATAGAACGGTGGACAATTCGCTAACCCAGTCTTCGGTATTTCCGCGTGACATGAGTACTGTTTTGAGCGTTCTATGTATTTTCTAAATTTTTCCGTCGGCTTGTGGGTGATATGCAGTGGTAAAAATCTTTGTAATCCCAATCGCTTCGCCAGATTGCGGAACAACTGTGACTCGAATTGATGGCCTTGATCTTTAATGATTTTGGCTGGACTTCCGAATCTTGTGATCCATCGTATATGCAATGCTTTTGAGACATTTTCAGCGGTGATATCTTTATGGCATTTCATCTTTGGCCAGCCTGTTGCCCTGTCAATCATAGTCAAAATGTATTTGTACCCTTGACAATATGTAAATGGCCCCACAATGTCGGTATGGAAATGTTCGAAACGGGTATTTATGGGAAATGAGCTGAGCGGTGATATTGTGTGTCATTGTATTTTGGATTTTTGTCAGTCTATACATGCTTAGTCCATTTGTTGATGTTAGTGTTCATTGGTTTCCAAAAATATCTATCGGTAATCATTTTCCTTGTGGCACGTGTACCGCCATGATTGATTCCGTGGATTGCTTCGAAGGCTGTAACACGATATTCTTACGGTAGGTACAGCTGCGCGTATTGTTTTGATCCTTCACAATATATTGGCTCGTTGCTATGTGGATAGATGAAAGTTTTGAATTTTATTTTTTTTGAATTCTGCAATTCTTTCAGTTCTTCGTCTTTTTGTTGAGCTATAGATAAAGCGGTATCAAGTGGCGAAGGCACATCTATTTATTTGATTCTGGATAGAGTATCAGCTACGACGTTTTGTGAGCCGGGAATATGTTCTATTTATGTGCAAAATTGGCTGATAAAATCAAGGTGTCGAAGTCTTCTCGGTATGCCACTTCTGCTTGTGGATTTTTTAAGCGTATACGAGTGGTTTGTGATCCATGAATATATTATAGTATATAGAAAGCAGTTCTCTGTCGTAGGCACTGTAACGCTGCTGCGCTTCACTGAATTTGCACTTAAAGAAGGATAATGGTTTCCAATTTTGATCTATTTTCTGTTGGAGTACTGCGCCGGTGTTGGAAGCATCCGTCATTATAGCTAGTGGTGCACTGGCAACAGGGTATGTTAACAAGACGGCTTCGTATAAGCTGCTTTTACATTTCTCAAACGCCTCTTCTGATTCCTTGTTCCATATTATTTATAGTACATGGTATTTCATGTACATGGGAATTAAAAACTACGAAATCCTGCATCTCGTTATTTGAGTTCTCCGATTGATTATAAAATATACCCCGTTCCAAACCTCTCTATTTCGTATTATTGTTGACTAATCCTGTCTGTTACCCGAAAAATATCATAAAAAAATGTAAGCGAACCCGTTTTAGTTTACAGCTTTTTAAATCATAAATCAAATAAAATACACAACACAAAATGAAAAAAAAAAGTATCAGCACATTTTTAACGTTTTAGAATTGATACGTGCAATATTTTAATCTTCAATAAATCCGGCTCAAAATTACATGCATAAATTAAATATCATATTCATATCTGCACGGGCTGTTACGAGCTCAATAACACCTGTTTCAATTTAGGTCACCTAGACTAAACCATTTATCATTTCAAAGTAAAACTGACTATAACTTTTTTTTTCGCGTTGGGAAAACTATCTAATGACATCCAATCAAAATCAAAAATATTTTTATTTCACATAGGCCTACATGGGCACTTATAAAACGTCAGAAGTTAGTGCACGGTTCCAAATTGGTCGTTTCCTATGGAGAAGAACCGGCAAGAAACTCCATGCTCCCCCACTCTTGGGCGGAGCGGGAAATAGTGGCAAACTTTTACTGACTAAAAACCCACTCCTGTTCATTCGTTGCCTTTTGTACCAGGGCTGAGCTATGTTTTGAAATAACTCTGGCCCCAGTTGGCTTCGACCCAGCTGGGCCTCTAATGTTGCTGACAGCTCCTTGAGGCACGCGGAAACAGTGCGCGCCATCGACGACTTGGGCTCAGTCCGGACAGTTACCGGACGGTCGGACAGCGAGCCACCCATTGCTCGCTGTCCGCAAGCCCGCGCCTGCGGTGGCCGGGAATCGGAATCAGAATCCCGGCTGCGGCTGGGGCGCTGTGAGCGCCGCCGTTGCCTGAAGCGGCTTCGCCTGCTTATATAAAATATAGCCTATGTCACTCGGGAATAAATCAGCTTTCTATCGGTGAAAAAATTTTAGTAATCGGATCAGTACTTTCAGAGATTACTTCCTACAACAAACAAAAAAAAAAACAAAGTTTACCTCTTTATAATAATAATAATAATAATAATAAAGCTTTATTTGATTCATTATGACAAGGTTCAATAAATATACAGTAATGCGATACACCAAAGACTTAGATGTTAGTTTATTACAAATTCCCTGGACCCCACACTAGGATTCGTCGTGGGATCCAGTCTCTTCCCGAGTTCAGCAATAGTAATAATAAGAATTAGTTAAGTTACAATTTTTGAGATTATATTATATTAGTGTAGATAGATATTCTGTCTACCTCTAGGTCAAGCGATTACAATCAAGACAAATGAAAGTCATTCTCAATAATGTGAACTAATATCTGTGTCGATATTGAACGAAAGAACACTTAATAATCATTTCCATTCATTGCTCTACGAGTCTATTACGCTATCGTTGATAACAAATTAGGGTCAGACAATATCATGATTGATAAAGATAATTTTTTCATCATGTAATATGGATATCTTAGTAATAAGAAATAGTAGTAATTAGAAAGTTATCTTAAGCCAAGAGAATGATGAGAGATGACAGGGCGCTTTTGCCAAGAAGGAACCTTGAATGGGTTACTTCTAGGCAAACGCGCTCCTGAGCAATGGGTAGCTCGCTGTCCGGCCGTCCGGTAGCTGTCTGGACCAAGCCCAAATCGTCGACGGCGCGCACTGTACCCGCGCGCTTCAAGGAGTTGTCAGCAACAGCAGGGACCCAGTCGGGTAGAAGCCTACTGGGGCCAGGGTTATCCGAAAAGGAACTCAAGTCCCAGTATGAAGGTTAGAAGGAACAGGGTGGGTTTTTTAGTCAGTAAAAGTCCTACACCCAAGAGCGGGGGTTGTCATAGGATGATTTTTCGCACCATAAAAAAGGCATCGTTGACCACATCGTCGCTTTCCATTAGATAATTGTCAAGCGCAAGCCTACAAATAAAATCAAGTCAAGCAAGCAAAAAAAAGGTTTGTTTTTGCGTATCTGACTTTTGTGATGAGTAACACAAAAGTATGATGAGTTTTTATTTTAAAACTATGGATCCAAAAAAAAAATATATGGGAAAGCTGTACGGTATTATATTACCTCGAGTATTTTTTATTAAACACGCTATGTTCATGTACAATGCGTTCCAAATGAGAATAGGAAATCCAATGACCTCGATCTGTTAAATGTTGAGTGAAATGTACGGTTTGCAAAGAAAACT
Organism: Mythimna albipuncta; assembly: GCA_929112965.1. Lineage (NCBI taxonomy): Eukaryota > Metazoa > Arthropoda > Insecta > Lepidoptera > Noctuidae > Mythimna > Mythimna albipuncta. The sequence continues at coordinate 14,275,921 of OV815979.1, read as the reverse complement.
TATTTGCGTATCAATTAAGGGTTTTTGTTTTGCTTTGTAGTACTAAGTCTTAGTTACATCTAGGTGACATAAAAACGTTATTGTTAAATATAAATTACCTAAATAATAAAGAAATAAATAAAAAGCAAAATAAAAATATTGTTTGTCATAGTTAGTTAAAAAAAAACTATTATCTTTCTTATTTTCGTTGTTAGGAACAATTTGCCTTCTTTTTATAATTTCCCTACTCACACACTTCACAAGTGACACAGTAACAAAATTGAAAACTGGATTCCGATTAAACTTTTTTTGTGCACGATTTGTAAATAAATTAAATTTTAAAAATGTCTTGTTTTATTCACCATACCTAATTTCTTCGATTTGACAGTTTGACGTGAAATCACAACATGGCAATCTTATTTGAAACAAATATAGTGCGTTAGGGTAAGATCAGCATTGGGGTAAGAATGTATAAATATAAATTACACCACTTATTTAGTTTTATTTTTAATGCTAGACATATTGCGTGCCGCGTCATTATGTCCCACCTTGCCCAGCAATGTGACTGGCATTAAAAATAAAGCTAAATAAGTGGTATAATTGATTTATACGTTCTTACCCCAATGCCGATCTTCCCCCAACCCACCTAGTAGTTTGTAACGTTAAAATAATAGAAAAGTGACACAGTAACAAATTAACAATAACAGCAAAAATATCTATAACACTGAGTTGTCTTTAGAATATTTAAATATGAACACAAACCTCGAATGTAAATAATTCAAACGATGATGTGTACTTTGTAGGTAAAGTACCAATAACTGTAGAGTTATTGAACAACATAATAATAAAGGTTATATAATTTATAATGGGAGAAATCACAGACCAACTAAATTGTCGGGAGCAAAGCCGTCGGCAGTAACTAATGTTGTAATAAGATATTTGAAATATTCGAGAAAGACAAACTCGATAAAATTATAATAATGGTAATATTAATTTCCAGCGATTAAGTTTGGAATCAGGATCGTTCATTGTGGCGACACTTGGAGGAGGCCTGTGTCCAACAGTGGTTGTCTGTCGGCTGAAATGATAAGGATGATAAAGTTTAAAATAAAGTGCTGTAACTCATTAACAACACCTAGATTCTAGGATCCTAATGAACTTTACTTAAAAGGTACCTCTCTGCATGCTTACAAACTTCATCAAAGCTTAGTGCATACTACACTTAAGACTCGGACTTAACTAAAGACTCCTTGAGACTTCAAAGATTCTTCATTAAGTCTGTCCTGCGCATTATTATGTTAGGGGTATGTGAATAGGTCGTATATTCACATAATGGACTTTTGAACGTAAAATGAGGGAGAAAGGAAGTGGACATTTTCCGACTGCAGGAATACTGCAGTGTGTGTTTTTAGTAAATGCAGTGTGGTCGAATTGGCAACTTGTTGAAAATTAACCCCTCGAGCACCAGGGGTTCATTGAGACATCCAAGTTGTACCGACATATGTAAGTACAATCGGCGCTCGAGGGGTTAAGAAAACTTTATAATGGCCCCTAATTTTATTTGTTTGTCTTTAAAAAGAGTTCTTATTAAATTCTAAAAAGGCACTTAAAATTACAAAATTTCTAAAAATATGCACAATTAGAGGAAAAAAAATTAGTAGGTAAATATAAAAGGTCAATTTAGAAGTTTTTGAGAGATATGAACATTTTTTTTGTCCCGAAATTAAGGATGTGTTTGCAAATTTTAGGTTCTTCATTATTATTATTTTTTTAGTAATTCAGTGCGGTTTTTTTTTAATTTTGAATAGTGTAAGAGGTATTTCTTATGGACTCTCTTATCATATTATGTAGAACACAGACAGGTGAGTATGTCAAAATATACCTACCTCGCAAAAAGTTGACCACTGTAAATACATAGGTTTTTTTGCGCGATGGAAAAGAAATAAATGGCCGTGTTTGTTTAGAACAGTTGTAGTAGAGATTTAGTACCTATTATAAGTTGGTCAGTAAATTTAAATTAAACTAGCATACACACCTCCTTTTTTTGGTTTTTTAGGTCTTTACGGGGTCCTCGCCGCCGCCGCCGGGATTCTGATCCCGATTTCCGGCCACCGTAGGCGCGGGCTTGCGGACAGTGAGCAATGGGTAGCTCGCTGTCCGGCCGTCCGGTAACTGTCCGGACCAAGCCCAAGTCGTCGACGGCGCGCACTGTTTTCGCGCGCCTCAAGGAGTTGTCAGCAACAGCAGGGACCCAGCCGGGTCGAAGCCTACTGGGGCCAGGGTTATCCAAAAGGTAGCTCGAGCCCCGGTATGAAGGCTAGAAGGAACGGAAGGAAGGTGGGTCTTTTAGTCAGTAAGAGTCTGACACTATCTCCCGCTCCGCCCAAGAGCGGAGGTTGTAATCAGCCTAGAGGTAAATAAAGTAGACAAATGACAAAATAAAATTAATAAGATCATTTTTAAAACAAATTATTAAAATTGCTTGGATATTCGTTTAGCTTAATTTTGGAATAATGGAATGGAGTAGTCAGTTGACGGGAGCGAAGCCGGGGGCAGAAGCTAGTAGTTAATAAAAAAACATAACAGAACGGGAAATTATTTGAAAAATTTCCACCGTCATAAAAAGATACTAGTATTCATCCTCGATACCTATCACAATTTTTCCGCACCGTCTTTGAAGAAAAGGTTTTCTACCCAAGATTGCTCGAGCAAGCGGGTTGATGTACTTCCTTACACCAAATTTTATGACGTCATCGTCAATAAGAGGTTAAAATATCCGTTTACACCCACTTTAAAACTCCCGTTTACAACCAAAATATATATTTTACGGTGCAGTCGTAAATAAAAGGTGTTAAACAAATAGCGATTGTCCTCTTTATTACGACGTTCTGTGTAAAAACTCGTCGTTTTCAAAATGCGGTTATGTCTTGTAATGACATCGTAAATTGGTGGTGTTTTTATAAAATGGCTCTTTACGTAATGACCGAGTTTATTACCTGTTCTTGGGTCTCGTTAAGCAGTTGTTAAAATGTGATTTTGAAATAAAATAACAGAAAGCTTTTTGTAATTAATTAAATTATCTTAAAGTGTTTATTTTTACGATGACGCTCGGTCGTAGTACAAAGGTAGCGTAATAGCGTTATTGACATAATTGGTGGTAGCGTAGCAGGAGGGCTACGAGGATTCGTAGCGGCGTAGCAGCGTAGCAGACGAACCGGGCATTAAATGTTGATTACACTTTTATCTTTTAAAGTGGGATGACATTAGATGATTTTCTAATGTTTTCTCCCGCTGTAGGGTGAAGCAAGAGGGCGTGCCCAATTTTTACTGACTAAAACCACACCTATGTTCCTTCAGTAGCCTTACGTTCTAGGACCAAGCGTTTACCTTTCGAAGTCAATCCATGGCCCCAATAGGCTTCGGCCCTACTGGACCCTTATGGTTTTGCTGGCAGCTCTTTGAGGTGCGCGTGAAATTCTCAGGTACTGAAAAAAGGTAAAGACCGATTTTGTTGAAAATGAGCTAAGTAAAAAAAGTGATCAGAAAAATATATTCTATCGTTTGGTGAGAACAGATCTTAAGCTATTTCTAAAAATAAATAAGTTACTTATAAAAAAAAAAAAAATAGTCCAACGGATACCAAAAAAAAATCGCCGGTTTTAATCATTTTTATATTGTTTGAAACGGATTTTTATTTGTATTATACATGCTAATTTAATATAAATTTTAGACCTCTTTTCACTAGGGCTACAGATCTGTTCGCGTCTAACGCAACTTTTCAGCTGTTTTTAATAAATAACGTAACACAATATTTAACAAACAAAAAAAAAAATCTCCAATTTCCTCATCATCCTCAATAGTTAAACATAGTTATTCCACATAAACCTGACCCATAAATCACATAATAAACCCGCACCCTTCATAACTTCATACAAATACAGTTTATCATCATTCAAGTCGCGAACAACTGAATAAGTGATAACTTAAATAAAACATCTGAACCCATCGAGTGCCCGGCTTCTGGCTTTCGGCTTTCGGCTCTCGGCATTCGGCCTTCGGCCTGAATTATTGAACGCCAGTTGAAGTATGAATTATGCATTTAGTCTAGTTCTCGGAGCACTAACTGAATGTAATCATGCTTCATTGCATTTTGATGGTAGACGGGTTGGTCATTTTAACAGTGTGTCTACATTGGGTAACGTGTTTTCATATTTTATGGAGATTTAGGCTTGGCGAGCTTGGGGGTTCTGGGAAGTTAAGATTAATGGTAGGTATGCGGAAGTTTGGTTTAGATGCTATAATCACCTCTCCCGCTCTTGGGAGGAGCGAAAGGGCGCGTCCGATTTTTACTAAAGAAAGAAACGAAAGAAAGAAAACATCTTTATTTGGCACAAGTACACACAATAAGATAACAATTATAGTAACTTAGCTACTTAAATTTAAAATACATCAGGTCCAGTTCAGCATAATGCTAGGCCACTACGTAGCAATTGCCTGACGCTAGTTTTCAACTGAATCTTACTATGAGTCTACGGATGCTAATCACCCACTCCTGTTTCTTCTTTGCCTTTGTTCCAGGGCCCCGGAGTCCACTTTCACTTAACCCATGGGCCAAGCAGGCTTCGACTGCTAAGCCCTTCGATTCCACCTTCTTCACTAGCATGACTGCTTCGCAGAAGAAAGTGGTCCTCTTTCCACACCATGGGTTGTACCAGGACCAGGAGGTTGTACAGGATTAGATGCTGTATTTTTTAAGCGCTGGGAAAAAGAAAAAAAATCTTCTCGATCTTTTTCTTTGCCAAAAATTTTTTTGATTCGATTTTTAAGGTAAAAAACTGATAAGTGTTAAAATTTTAACTTAACTTTAACGGATGGTCCGATGACCATGTATTTGTGCGGACAAACAAGTAGCATAACAAGCTTATGACTTTTTGATTTTTCATTATACAGTTATGAAATTTTGTACATAGATTCTTTACATAAAACTAGCTTTTGCCCGCGGCCTTGCCCGTGTATATAAAGTGTGTCCCCTATGTCACTCAGAAATAAAGCAGTTTTCTACCGGTGAAAAAAATTTAGCAAACGGTTCAGTACTTCCAGAGATTACCTCTTACAAACAAATAAGAAACAAACTGGTAACGTTTTTATAATATTAGTGCAGATTACTAGACACGTGTTTCTGGTTTCATTTACACTAAAATTAATACTGTATAATTAATATGTTAGTTTTCCAATATACGGCAGTTCTCACAAGGTTGATCGGTCTTCCTCGCTACGTGTGGATCGCCCAGTCTGAGAGATTAAGAGCTTTCCATCGACACCAATTATTTGTTTCAATCAACGAAAGCGTGACTCTGAGGCGATGCCGTTGAGCTGCCAACATTGTATGGAGAAGTGTATGAATTATTCAGTTTTTATTGCTGAACGGATTAATTGTTTGTGATTTATAGAGATTTCTTTTTCATTGGACTTTATTTGGAAAATGAGAGCTCAGGGTTTTGCAATTCTATTCAATTCAATTTGTTTTATTTTAGACTTGATAATTACTTTATGTATTTATTTACACGCATAATTTACATTTAAAAATACTTAGCTAACTATTATTACAATAAAATTAAAAAAAAAAATCACAACTAACTAAAATCATCCTAAAATATAGCGTCAAAAAGCTGTCAACTGGTAATTTGCCGAAAAGACTGGCAGCATTGCCACGCTGTATGGCAATGCTTTTCTTCTATCCGAGGTGAAAGTCAGCCCTTGGATCACACGAAGAGGAGAAATTGAGAAGCGAGCCAAGATGGCCATCGGTTACGCTGCACTTGTCGACTCAAAAGAGACTAATATATGTCCATGAAGTGTTAATATAATTATAATAATAGCATAACCAGCCTTGAGGTTTTCTCACTGCTGGGACTCGGGTCTCCTCTCTCAGAAGAGGGAATAAGCCGTAATCCACCACACGGGCCCAGTGCGGATTGGTGGATGTTACATGTCTTCGAATTTTTGGTTCTAATACATGTCCGTTTTCTTACTATTTTTTCCTTCACCGTTTTCAGAGCATTGGTGATGAAATACATTACACAAAGTAGTGTCTCGCTAGGTTTGAACTCGCGACCTGCAACTCGTAAGTCGGGGTCGTTACCAGTGAACTACCACTGCTCTCATTGGTAAAATACTTTCTTTTTTTTTGTTGATAGGTTAAAAAATAAACCTAGATAGATATATAAATGTTAATATTATAATAAATACGTTTTAAGATCACGGTAACTCTTTCGAATATTCCCGAAACCTTATATTCTCCACTGGCCACAAAATTAACTTTCAAAGGAATATTACGATACTTTTACAAGGCAAAAACACTCTCCAGCATTTTCTCTAGTTTACCAACAAAGTTAAAATTCTACCACTTATCGGGTTTTTATCTTAAAAGTCGAACCTCCAAAGTTTTGCGTCGCAGATTTCTCCTGGGAACAAGTTCTTAATGTCTGAGACCAAACTAATCTTCGAAACCTTATTATGTTTTAAGTTAATTAAGGTCACCGCTAACTTAATATTACTTTCCTATGAAATATTGTTCAGCCCTCGCAAACAGTGTTCATTAAAGTATCTTAAAATAAAAAGACGATGAAGCAAGCTATTTAAAAAAATATGCGATTCTCTATATTTTTTTTCTTAAAGCTATCCTAATTTATTTTCAACCTTATGCACTAATGATAGACTGTACAAAAGCGGATTTAATGATTTAGGCATTTTCTGGCAGTCGACTATGGCCGGAGCAACTTAATAGACGACCAACAGAAAAGAAATGTGTACTTAGATAAATACTTACAAATAAAGAAAGACTAAGTCTTGATTAGAGATCACTGATGAGGCCCATTATAAGCGACTACGTTTCGGAGCCATATATATATTACTGGTAACACCCACTGAGACACTATGCTATATTGCCCAACTGAGTGGGGACGAAAGGTTTTGGAGTGACGACCACATACTTACCGAAAAACACACCCTTGAAAGGCCTCTCACAAGGTGGGCCAATGACGTTATGACGGTCGCGAGAATTTGACGGATGCTACACGCATAGGATCGATCGTTATGACGACTCTTTGGGGAGGTCTGTGTCCAACAGTAGACTACTTTCGGTTGAAATGATGATGATTTATTTATTATTTATTATTTATTATTTATTATTTATTATTTATTATTTATTATTTATTATTTATTATTTATTATTTATTATTTATTATTTATTATTTATTATTTATTATTTATTATTTATTATTTATTATTTATTATTTATTATTTATTATTTATTATTTATTATTTATTATTTATTATTTATTATTTATTATTTATTATTTATTATTTATTATTTATTATTTATTATTTATTATTTATTATTTATTATTTATTATCATATTTATTTAAACTTTATTTACAGTAGTAATACATAGGCGGACTTAATGTAACAAGGCATTCCCTACCAGCCAACCTTTGGGTTAAAAAAGACAACACTGACCACACACACACATACCGCTGATGTTGATGCAAACATAGCTTTTAAAGATCATGTTATTTTGGTCCCTAGTAACAGAATACAATATTGCGGCATAGTAACTTGTTTTGTCTAATGAATAGACATGGTATTATTAGGGTATTGTAACATTGCCGGAAAATCTTGTTTATTTAATGGAAAATATAACAATATAATATCTTGTGTACCTACATCGTGTTTATTGTTCCGGCAAGGAAAATCTTCATTGTGCCTACCATGAACAGGGGTGGTACAACCCCTATACCCGTTCCGGTGTAATTATCTGGCAGATAGAAACTGTATTATCCACTGAATTCATCGCAACTGTTTTGTTCTAGTACTCGTCGTTGTTTTGTGTAAATAATGTTGCTTTTTTCCTAGAGTAAGAAGTTACTTGCATTTGTTAAAAAGTAATCTATATCTATACATATAAATAAAATTGTGGTGTCTGTTTGTAATATTGAAATAACTACTATTAACTACATGTATATGAATATATATATACGGTACATACACCAAAACAATATTTTTTACAATTATTGTCTGTCTGTTTGTCCATCTGTCTGTTTGTCCAGGTTAATCTATGAAATGGCTGGACCGATTTTGAGGGGAATTTTTTTGGCAGGTAGCTGATGTAGTAAGGACTAACATAGGCTACTTTTATTTTAGAAATAATAAATTCAAAATTATGTAGTCCACGCGAACGAAGTCGCGGGCACAGCTAATAGAAGAATAATAATAGTTTAAATAAATTAAAATAATAGTTATTACTAAAATTTAAAATAATATATTTAATGGTTTAATATTTTAGTAATATATTTAAGTAATTTAAATTATTTATCCTCATATGTTTTACACAAATCAGACGGAATCTACTGTTATGTTTTCCTTCCCTATTTTTTTAATTCCAAGCGCTGCTTAACCAGCAAAATCGACTCGTGTTGTTGTTATTTAATCACAAATTTCTCAACCGAAAATACAACATATTAAAATAACTTTTATAAGTTAGAAATAATAGTGAATATTTATGGGCTCAAATAGAAAATATTGAAAAGAAACACTCAAGTATTGCTTCGTTTGAATTGATTGCAAAGACCTAAAAACTCTGAAAAGAGCCTCTTCAAAGCTTTATAGCAAAGCTGTAAGCCCGCAAATATCGTGATGCAATTCTTATTTTTCTTTAACAAACTAAATCTTTTGAAATAAAAAGTTTATTTACATAAAACGTGATCATTTTGAAGAAAACAGAATATTCTAGCTTTTTAGCTTTTTTGTAAATAACTTGGTATCAGCTTCCAGTCTGACAGGTTTCGACTGAATATCGTTTTATATATGACTGCCTAGAAGACCTACTCAGTGGAGACTGGCTAACATTATAGTCCTGTGAAGAACCGTCTTACCTTTGACCACTCAAACCCCAAGCGAACGCCGGCCGTTCGCGCATGATTTAGCGCCATTCGGTTAAGCACCAAGCGGACGCCAGATTTACAGGGTATCCAAGACACAAAATAAGAAGTTTTTTCTTTAATTGATATAAACTAGTGCTTGACTGCGATCCCACCTGATGGTACGCAGTGATGCAATCTCTGATGGTGAGGCGCACTAGTTTATTAAAAACCTATAAGTTCTGTAAGTGCTTCACAAAATAGTCTGTAAATATCGAAAATAAGCAAATCTTTCCATTATTCTCTTTATACTTACATCTACTTATAAGCGATGGCAGGAAAGATAATCTTTAAATTGGCATCATGCACGAAAGGCTAAGATACTATTGTTAACAACAGGAACTTTTACGTAAGTCCACTACTTACGCTAAAGTTATATCGCTCTTAGTAAGTTATCCAACTTTTATGCATTGTCACCAAGAACTTCTGATAAGCACTTTATTGAAAGCAAGTAGTGTACCATAATACCAAAGAAAATCTTACAATAATTTTTATCGATCCTTCGGTACAAGTCATAATTTTGGATTAAAAGCATTATTTATGGAATCTGTAGGCTCTACCGTAATTGTATATTTATGTCCACCCTGTCTCCCTGCTTCAGGGCAAAGGCCTTCATAATTATAACTGATTTTATCACCTGTTATAACGAGGACGATAAGATTTCTCATATAATGGCTATGTATGACGAGCTATATTTGTCAAAGGTATCATTTTACGACCGCTTTGCTCATATTGACCACAAATCCCCGTTATTGTTCGCTTAAGGGCAAGACGACGTCGCAGTCTTCAAATTAGTATTTAATAAATTTTTCTGCCAGTATTTTTTTTTCTTTTTAAGTAAGATTGAAACACGAAACAAAGTGACATTTAATATTTCAATATGCATGAGATAGACCAAGGCTATGAGATTGGCACTGACAGCAATACAGATATGATTCAGACTTTGATTAGGTTTCTTGTAATAGGTATAATGCGTAATAAAAAAATAAAACATAATTGTTAGGCTATAAGCACCTAGTAGTAACTTGAGTTTGTTTCGGTGTTTCTTCTCAGGGTAGTTAGCTACGAAACACCGGCCTCATCTAGTTTAAACTGGTGAAACAATAAATTGTCAAAAGTGATTATTAAAACCTATTTGCAAAATAAATATATAACATTCATCAGTATGTTATGATGGCGCCAGTGACTGACAAGCTGAAGGGGAATCGTTTGTCTTGGTATGGTCATGTAAAGAGGAGGGATGAAATGCATGTTACCAAAAGAGTTATGAGTATACATGTGGATGGGTGGAGAGGGAGAGGGAGGCCAAAGAAAAGATGGATGGATTGCGTGAAGAATGATATGAAAGAAAAGGAAGTTAGTGATAGCATGACGAGTGACAGGATAGAATGGAAGAAAAAAACGTATTGCGCCGACCCCAAATAAGATGGGACAAGGGCAGGAAGAAGAAGTATGTTATGATTTTTCACACTATAATTACGGAGGTAAGTCCCTTCTTATAGTCCCTTGAACCGTCTAGCCGCAATTAAATGGTCACAACTCTTGTACCCGTCTAGGCGACAGTACGACTATCTGTGCATTTGTTTGCAGCCAGCTGCGCCCGGACAGAGCCCTGCTGACTTTTAAATCAATTTTCTTTGCGAAATATTGATTGATTTACATAAGCTATGTTCAGTTTGAAGAATATTTAACCACCAATTTGTATGTATAAAATCGTTTCTAAAGATCCAAGCCGTTTCCAAGGAGTAGGGAAAAGTTGCGAAAACTTGCGAAATTGCTAAATATTTTTTTAGACAAAAGTATTAATCGCACGAAAAAATGAAATGTTGATAATGTTTTTCATGAACCTATAATAAACATATATTTTTTTCAAACCCACTAACCTGGCCGTTACCAAGGAGTAGGCTGCAGAAAGTCACTGTTTTACGGCACTTTTTGGGCGCTTGGGTCTTAAGGAGTTGCTTGAGTGGCGTCACGGCGTTCTCACTTTCCGCATGATACAGGTTCTCACCGGACATGGTAAGTTTGAGTGGTTCCTGCATCGAAATCAAGTGTAAGAAACGCCCGCGTGTGAACCGCGTGGACACATAGCATACGCTGGTGTGCCCCGTTTGGGCGGAGCACCGCTGCGTCCACGTTGGTGCGATCAGTGATAGTGATTCCTCGCGCCGGACCCTGGTCCGGCCGTGGTCCAGATCGAGGAGGAATAGCATTTATTCACCTCCTTCTGCGAAGAAGTAATGCCTTCGAAGGAGACGGTCGTATCGTAAGCTTGAGGGAACTTACATCTTTACGCCCCATTCGCCGCGACTCGGACCTCGACTACCAACCAGGGTAGACGCGATCTTGCAGACGACGATCAATGAGACACGCCATCTGGCCATCTGTTAATCGTCCGGACCGAGTCCAAAATGTTAATATTGTGTAGTGTACCATACGCTCTTTAAAGAGGTGCCAGCAAACTGTAGGAGCCCTGTAAGGCCTTTGTGCGCTAGGACCCCGTGGATTTTCTAAAAAGGAAACCCGTGGTCCAAACATCAAAACATTGTAATTAAGAGAACTCAAAAAAACAAGTTTTTAAGGAAAATATTTTTTTTATAGCAAACTTTTATACTCGTAGCTCGGTATACCTATATAATTATTAATACTGATCAGTCAAGATGAATCATACGAGCCCAAACTCGATGGGTTTGTGTCGTTTAACTACCAAGTTTCTATAGCCACCTTCCGGTTCCATCATCAGATCAGCTCCATGTCATAATAATTTTGCATTGTCATTTAGTTTACACATGCATGCAAAATTTCAGCTCAATCGGTAACCGGGAAGTTGGCCAAATTTAATTTGCTTGATTTGATCACAGACCTACACAAACATCGGGACAGGTGAAACTAAATAAAAGCTTGTAAACATTAGCATTATTTCAGCTGAAAAACATCCACGACATCCGTCTATTAATATTTTTGTCAAGAAAGTGTTCGAATTATTTTCAATATTTTCTTACCAAAAATATTCTTCACACATATCTCCCAAATATCGCGAGAAACACCTCTTAACACATTTTACGAGACATCGTAAAACATGTGGTGGGTGCACTTACTATCCTCTATATGAAACGATCATTAAATGCCTTATGAAACTAACAAATCAACTATTTATTATCTAAATCATGCCTCGTTTATAACGTTTATTATTTTGTGTTCATTTAAAACATCATTATCATATCAGCCGAAAGACCTTCAATGCTAGACATAATAATAATACAGACGACCTCCAAACATCCAAAAGCTGGCCTCTAAAATGTCCAAGTGACTAGTTGGATTCTCGTCAACCTTACCGGTTGTGGTCCTCCTTGTGGGAGTTTTGCCAACGCTGCGTCTTCTGATACGTGGTCGCCACTCCGAGATTATAATTTGTTCGCTGTCTTTTTTTGACCGTCGCGTGTGCAAACTTTGTGTTTCTGAGCCAACTTAGTTATCAGTTAACACAGCCAAAAGAGGACAGCTGCTGGATGGGTAGTACCAGTTTTGTTGCTATGATCACGCATTGCGCTCTAGAGACGCATGTTTTATCTTCTGTATAATATTAATACATTTCTACGTGATTTAGTTATTGTATTATGTTATTGTTCACCTAATTTTACTTACGTATAGTTTTATGTTTAATAAAGAAATTTGAAAATGAAATGAGTTAACAGTTTACAGTTATGTACAGTAGACATCATCATCATTTTAGCCAAAAGACGTCTACTGTAGGACATGGCCTCCCCCAAGTGTAGCCATAACGACCGGTTCTGTACGTCTAGCATTCATAGCATTTCCGCGACCCTCGCCGGGTCATCAGTCCTGCGTGTGAATACAGAGCTGAAGAATGTTGCAAGAAAGGGAAATAGTTCCTTGCTTGAATCAAGAAGATGAAGGGATAAATTGTCAGGTTTCAATAAAAAGCCTAATATTTATATTTAATTTAATTTTCAAGTTTATTTGATTCGAGCGCTAGACCGGAAGTCGTTTAAATAACGGTTTTAAAATATTAAAGGAGGATGTCTTCCTCCTTGCACTAGCACTGGGTCGTTGGGGTAAAGGCAGTCGGTCGACAGCACTCGTAGAGTTCAGACGTAAATTCTAGTAGTGACTACGATAAGTTTACCTACTTAGCAGCCTATATTTTGCTCTAGTAATTATTAAGAAACAGTGTATCTGAAGAAATAAACAGGTTCATTATTGAAAAGGTGTGTATTATTCTCGAAATATGTCTTAAATGTCTCGAACTGCTTGCTTGTACTTTATAATGTTCTAGTTGCGTTGTTGTTCTGATATGATAAATACAAGATGATGGCAGAAATATCAAAATGGAGGATCATTTAAATACTGTCGATGTCCAGAATATCTTCCTTAATAAAGTTATTAAAACAATCACTCAAAGTTTAGCCCTCAATGAAAGCAACTCTTCCAATCGACCCACGTCATTCGATCCTGCAATAAAAACATTGACATAGGTTTCAGCACTGCAAGTTTCTGCTAAAGTACGCAAAACAGATAACAGGAAAAGTTAAGCCCCGTTGAGTAAGCGAGCGGAGTTGTAGGCAAGGAATGTGGATCAAGAGAACTTTGCGAGGGATTACGAACTATCCGTGATGAATTACATCTAGATATGGCTGAAGTTTCAACAAGCGAATGTCGGTTGAAAGAAGAACGTAACAGGAAGTTTTTCAAGTTGAAATTGATACACCTTTGATTTTTGTGGAAGGTAGAGAGGTAAGTTTACTTGTCTTTACTATTATAAAAAGATCGGTTCAGGAAGTAAGTGTCGTTTCAAAGAGATACAAACGCGGGCCATTTTTTTTGAGGTGTTTTGGGAGGTCTATTCAGACTTTTGCTAGCATTAAGCGTTCTAGGACTAAGATCACTCTTTCAAACGTTCCCACAGCCCGTTGGCCGTGGAACACAAAAGCACAAAATAGATAGGTACAGAAGACAATCTCATGTATGTATGTACTTTACTTTTTATACCTAAGCTCGGTGGACGCACACTAATGAGCGTTTGAGCCGCAACTGTTCGACGAGTGGGCCGAGGCGCTCCGAGATATCGTGTCCGTGAGCGGTGTCTATGTGTGCATTGCTCGAGCGCGCTTTGTATGTAGATTGACTTCTGTACCTACCTATTTAGTGATAAAATCTGTGAAAAAGTCCTATGTGAGTTTACCTACTCATAAAAGAAAATACGAAATTTTCCTTTATTTTCCTAGTATAAATAGTGTTAAAGAAATACACAAATTCTGTAGACTTAGTGATGATCGAAGATTTTTTTTTTTTCAGTTTATTCTATAGCAAAATTAAGCGTTACTTAGTGGAATTCCCTGCCAGAATTAATGTTTCATTATAGCTATAATCTGCAGATATTTAAGTCAACCACACCATCACTTACCATCAGATGGTATAGTGGTCAAATGTGAGCCTACCAATAATAATAAAAAAGTAATTCAAATGCTTTTATCTGAAGGCTCAAACTTTCGGTTGTGCTAAGGATAAATAAAAAAAAAGAAACTCAAAACGATTGGCAAAATTTACGAGCCAGGCTTGATGGATAGTAGTTTTACGATCCAGCCAGATATGGAATTAGATCTAAATGTAACTGACCTTGTCTGCGAATATGTTCACAAACAACGAAAAAACCTTGGTGGGATCATTGAATTTATGAAAGACAGCATTTATCTTCTAACTATTCAAGCTTATAGAAATCCATTTATATTATGACACTAACTGATGCCGGCGATTTTGCCAGCGTATAGCATAAGTATAATCGGCCTTTTTTCAATGTTCCCACTGCTAGGACTCAGGCCTCCTCTCTAGAAGAGGGAATGGCCGTAATCTACCACGCGGGCTCAGTGCGTGTTGGGTTCTAGGACATTTCGGTTTCCTCACGATGTTTTCCTGCACTATTTTGAGAGCAGTGGTGATGAAATAAATTACACAAAGCAATGCCGCCTGGCTGGGTTTGAATCCACAACTTACTACTCGTAAGTGCCCGTTACCGCTTGGCTACTACTGCTCTGCTCAACCTAATCAAACCAGAGCAGTGGTTTGCCAGCGTGATAGTAGAAAATTATCCTAAAAGAACATACGAGTAGTTTAGTATTAGTTTTTGACTTCCTTTTGGTCTAGTCGACTTACCTTGGTCTGATTTCGAGAAAGATCGACGAATCCGACTTGATTGGGCAGCGTTCGGGAAGTTATGCGGTATCTTCTCGTCGTACATACCACAGAGTCTCAAGATAAAAGTCATTACATTACTATATCTCTTCTTCTTCTGTCTCGCCTTTATCCCGTTATGCGGGGTCGGCTTTCCCAATCATGCGACGCCATTTATGCCTATCTCGAACGTCTTGTTCGTGAAGTTCCAATACTTTCATGTCCTTCTGGACATTTGACATCCAGGTTGTTTGTGGCCTTCCTCTCCCCTCTTTCTTGTAGCGATGGAAAGACACATCACGTGATCGCCTGGTCTTCTCATAACGTGACCGTACCATCGCAATCTAGCCTCACAATGTTTTTGGGTTATGGAGGCCACCCTGAAGCTCCCCCTCACATGTTCATTACGCACTTTGTCCTTAAGAGTAACCCCGCCCGACCAGCACAGTATATACATCTCCGTTGTATGAAGTTCCTGCTGGTGACTCCAAGTTGTCGGCCAGACTTCACAGCAGTACATTAAAGTTGGTTTTACCGCTGTTACATATATTTTACCTTTGGTCATTACGAGCAATGTGTCCTGGAATATTAGGAAGGAAATTATTATTATTATTTGTTATTTTTCAAGTAAATAAACAAAGTTAAGCCCGTAACTACTTGACCACTCCTCTCTCATATTTATGACCTATAATTATAATAAGAGATAATGTACGATACGAGTTACAGAGAGAATATAGGAGAGATACACTAGATAATGATTTATTGTATTTCTAAATATTTTCTGATATAACAAGAACATTGCCAATTATTTTCTGTACCTAAGTATTTTCTTTCAGTAATTCCAAATATGATGTGGGGTGGTGACTTCTAGATTAGTTATCTTTGTGTGCTGCGTAAATAACTCTATAAAGCTCAAAAACACGACTATTATTTGTATATATCTGTGTATTTATTTTATAATATATATGTTTAATACTGGTTTTGTTACCAATGACAGCCCCATTTCTTGTCCAGGCAATTACTGTCCATTTTAGATTGCCTGGAAGAGATCGCTGAATGCGATAAGGTCGCCCATTGTATGTATGTGTTTTAGTTTCCTTTTTAGGGTTCCGTATTTATATATGTAACTAGCTGCACCCGCGCGGCTTCGCTCCCGCTCTTCCCTACTTCAGCCTCCTATACCCTACTCTACCCTACTATACCCTACACAACCCTACTCTACCCTACCCTACTCTACTCTACTCTTCCCTACTCTACTCTACTCTACCCTACTCTACCCTACTCTACCCTACTCTACCCTACTCTACCCTACTCTACCCTACTCTACCCTACTCTACCCTACTCTACCCTACTCTACCCTACTCTACCCTACTCTACCCTACTCTACCCTACTCTACCCTACTCTACCCTACTCTACCCTACTCTACCCTACTCTACCCTACTCTACCCTACTCTACCCTACTCTACCCTACTCTACCCTACCCTACCCTACTCTACCCTACTCTACCCTCCTCTACCTTACTCTACCCTACACTACCCTACACTACCCTACTCTACCCTACACTACCCTAATTATCATTTTTTTTTCCATAACAACCTTCTCCTCATAATAACGAACACAACAAAAAAAAATTAGCGAAATCGGTCCAGGCGTTGTTGAGTTATGCGCTTACCAACACATTTTGCGATTCATTTTTATATTATAGATAGTGTACAATAAATTAAGTAATAAATAAATAATATTCTTAAGGTGATCCAGAATAGCTAGAATTTAAACATTCATACTTGTTGCAATTTGCAGTTCAGTATCGGATAGTAAATAATATATCAGTGAAGTCAATAGTATGGAAGCTTCAGAACGAATAAGTGTACGAGCGAAGTGACACCAAAGATTTTATATATCCTACAGTGCCTTTCACTTTGACACCTTTTTTGACTGGCCTGTTGGTCTAGTGGTTAGTGGCCCTGACTGCTATGCCGAAGGTCGTGGGTTCGATTCCCACCCAGGAT
Source organism: Mythimna albipuncta (assembly GCA_929112965.1). Classification (NCBI taxonomy): domain Eukaryota; kingdom Metazoa; phylum Arthropoda; class Insecta; order Lepidoptera; family Noctuidae; genus Mythimna; species Mythimna albipuncta. The sequence continues at coordinate 14,258,764 of OV815979.1, read as the reverse complement.
AAATGTTTGTGTGATGAGCAAAATCATTTGTTCTTTGTCTGGGTGTAATTTATCTATAATATGTATGTATTTAGAAATATATAAGTATGTTTGTCAGTTGTCTAGTACTCATAACACAAGCTCTGCTTAGCTTGAGACTAGACGGCGTTGTGTGATTTTTGTGGAATATTATTATATTATTACTTATGAAGTTCCTTCGCCGTAATGTTGGCTGTCTGTCTACAGAAAAAAGAAAGGAAAGAATTGCCTACTCTACCAAAATTGTTGCACGAAATGCGAAACGAAATCGATTTTACCGGTAATTGCAATACTTTTTGGAGAATTATGGGAAATTAGATTTTAGTAAAAAAATCAGGTCTAAAAGAAAGTTATTAATGGAGATATCCGATATTGTGGCGTGGGGTTTTCGGTATTTGAAAGAATTGCAAGACAATCGGAATGGAGCCCAGCGTCCTATGTTTTATTCAAAAATATTTTTACAGTTTCCAAAAGAAAAAAAAAACAAGCTTATACGACAATTGTTAAAAGTAACGAAATATCAGTTAATCTCCTTAATTTTAAGTAATTTCATTGCTCGAAATATAGCAACACTGATTTCCGTTTTGCCAACATTACAGATAAGTGAAACGCACTGTATGTAAAGCAAAGACATTAAATATTGTAAAGGATTCTTGAGTGACACATGGCATTTTGACAGAATCCAGGCTGAAGTTAAAAGTTCTGACCGTAGAGGAGCGGGGTTCTTTCCTCTGTCGGCAGTCATACAAACAACATCTAGTCTGGGGACTATGTCACGGCTCGTTGCGAAGAGAATAGTACTCCGCTTCGAAAACTGCGGTTGGAAAATTTATTTATTCGGCTGGCGTAAACGTCAACCCGAATTCTGCCAGAGTGACATGTGACGTATCCGCCGACGTCAACATCACTTTGCTCGTTCATTCATTTTCAAACTTCCGTACTTTCGACAAATACGCGTCTATGAAGCTACGCGTTCGTAAGTAACTATTTACCAAATTTTTTGAAATAAAGATTGCTCCAACTCTTGCTGAAACTCGGCATTAGTATGTATTGTTATATAATATTATTCTGTATGTATTTTTGTGATACTGATTTAACTGTGTACATAGATAATTATAATAGTGTACCTTTAAATTAAATGTACTTTAAAGATAACTGTGTTCATCATGATCATCATCATATCAGCCAAAAGACGTCCACTGTTGGGCATAGGCCTCCCCCAAGTGTCGCCACAACGACCGGTCCTGTTTTGTATATACTTATTTAAACTCTTACTCTACTTTCGCAAGTATGCTAGGAGAGATTTCTAAAGAAGTAAGCATCACCTTTGTAGCTATTTTCTTCTTGTCTTTTATTTTGTGTCCGTACATGAACAGTAAAATAAAAAAATATTATTATCGTACTAACAATAAAACTGGCACAATTTAGTCCATCTTACATGCATACAACGGATAGAACCGGCTCACACATACCACAGTCTTCAAAGTGCAGCTCGGTGCAATTTCACGCACCATTGCATCTCAGTAACTAGGGGCATGCTAAGCTTTTATACTGGAAATAGTTGAATGAGTGCTTTAGTTCATGTAAGCGTTACATCATTATTATACTCGTGATTACTGTGGTAAATGTAGTTTGACAAGGTTCCATGTAAAGAAACACTCAAGAGGTGTTGGGGCTTCTTTTAAGCGCTTATTTTCTAAGATGGGGGATGAAGAAACTGACATAGCCCAAAGAATCGTCAACTGTTAGTGTCAGTGGGCAGGGCACATTGCTCGAAGAACAGATGGTCGATGGAGCCATCAGCAGATGACATAGCGTTGGAAAACCCCCCATAAGGTGTACAGGATCGATCGTTATGACAACCCTTGGCGGAGGCCTGTGTCCAGCAATGAATTTATATCGGCTGTAATGATAATGATTACGACGTACAGTAAAATAGGGTTCCGCGAAAGATGTTTTGGAAGGCATTTGCCAAAGAGTGGGACAGACACATTAACAATAATTTTGGCTTATCAAACTTTAAAAAAAGTTTACATCAGTTAACAGTAAATCATCGCTGACTTCAACACAAACATAAAACTCGCGCCTTTGCCGTGTGTGAAGAAACAATACCGTGTGCTACTTTCTATGGTTCCTACATACTCATTCTGGTCAGTTTACATACATATATAATCTGGCCTGACCTTCCCCAAGAGTATCCAGTAAACATCGTTATAAAATAAGTACTAACTTATAATTAAAAATTAAAAACAGCACTTAGACCATCATTTTAACAATACAATATTTTCTCTGACGGAGTTCGCATTTTTTTTGTACATCTATTTTTTCATCTTATTCGAGGAAATGGTGAAAAATAAATAAAAGAAATCCACTCACCAAGGTTTTTTCAATGTTGCAGAGAAAACTGTTTTTAATTGTCCTCCCCGGTCCGCGAAACTTGCTTCCTCAAATAATTTTCATTAAAACGGCGTCTACTTTTTAAAATGCAAAAATATCGTCCAGGTTTCATAAGTTTTCTATTTACATTTGAGAATTTACTTTCAAGGTATTTTATGAATAAAGTGAAGTTTTAATATTGCGATGTATTTTACCAAGAATGGGGGCAAAGTCTTAAGAGATTTGGCGTCAGAATCATAGTGAGGGATCCAAGAATAATTTGGCATGCATGTCAGGCGTTGCGCTGGAGGTTACCTAGCTAATTTCTAAAACACCCGGTTGCAGATGCATGGCTTATGAAAATTTAGATATTCGTTACTGTGACTGCAACGTAAGCAGGATATACGTCTATTAAAAATCATCATCATTTTTCTGTCTTCGTCTCATATTACTAGGGTCGGCGCGTCAACACGACTTTTCTTTCATTCTATCCAGTCACCTATCACGCCATCTTTTCTTATGTTTGTTGTCCAGTTTTCGCATTTAGTGTTCACCACTGTGCGTGGGTCGTGTCGGCCATTAAAATCAGCTTGTCTCTGACCAGAAGTAGATGAGTTCTTTCAGTTCGCTCTGGGCGTTTATGAGTGAATTTAGTGGTCTTGAAGTTCGTGTTTTTATTTCACTGACAACTGAACACGCGACGAGCATGTGTCGACACCGTCGACACCGACTCCATGTATAATCTGCACAAAAGACTATTCGTGATACTTATTGTGAAGAAGTGCTTAAACAGTGAGCAGTGTCCGGTGATGATCCCCGCCACCAGACGTAGGCTGCCTCTGTCCAGTCACGGGGGTTACAGATTAGCTGTCACGCTATGACTAGCATGACAGCTAATCAGTAACCCCTATTCATTCACATCACTTCTCAATCCTTCCATCTATTCTTAGACCTCTCTCTTCTTCTCTATCCATCCACATATATTCTCATAACTCTTTTAGTAACAAGAGTCTCATCCCTTCTCTTCACACGACCGTACCAAAACACACATACAGTTGTCCTCATTCACAACCAAGTTAACTTTCGTAATTGAATACGAGTAATAAAAAATAACCTTCATGTAACATTATGCTAAATGCGGATGAAAGGACCAATAATCTCCAACATCATGTAAAACTTCGCCAACATTACTGAACGAAGGCTTTCTCAGTAAATCGATTCATATTAAAGAGACCTGACTTGGAATATAAGAATCATTCACACTCCATTAAAATAAGTTTTTTCAATACGATGAATAACGGTTCTCCGTCCATGACTAACTAGATTTTTTGTGAACAGTTCGTAGCAGATCATTTTACTGCATAATTTATTATGGCAATTAATTTCTGAAACTTTTTATTTTCTCGCCAATTCGCTTTTGCACTGCATAAATCTTGTGAATGAGAATATTTTTAATGCTTTCCAAATCGTAATATAATTTTATCTTGCTTGTAGAAAATCTAGATGGATTTGTGACCGATTTCATTTTTTTTTGATAAATTAATTTTACGTTTGAAAGAGTCACTGCTGCCCTGGTATGCAAAGGCTAACTGAAGGAACAGAGGTGGGTTTTAGTCAGCAAAAGTGTGACATTTACTCTCGTTGGATCCAGAGCGGGATAAGTCATTTGATAGTGATGATTTATGATTTTCCACCAAATAAGAATGACTAACAACCACATTCATTGTACGTACAGCTAAAGAGTGGCATTCTCTGCCGGAGTCTGTGTTTCCTGATGGCTACAACCCGTGAATACTACGAACGACGACGACTACGTTAGGAGTGAATAGGTAACTTCTAGGTAAGCGCGCTCCATAGTCGACTGCATCGTCACTTTTCGTCAAGTCAAATAGCGGTCCAGCGCAAACCTATCAATAATAAAATAAAACCAAATCTTACTTTACCAGTTATTTTTAAAATTATATTGTATCTGCAATTTATAGGGAATATGCACGAAAAAAAAAAATGTGTCACCTAACCAGTTTATTAATATACAAAAATATTTGTAATAATAAATTTGAAATCAAAAATAAAATTTGTTAAAAACAAACGAGTTATAAAGCTTTTAACAAATATATATCTGTGTCTCTCGCCAAGACGTCGGTCGTTTTCTATGCCGGCCGAACTTTGACGTCCAAGTTCATAATATTGGCTTTCTCTTTTTTGATTAGTAGGTTGATGCTTTATAACTTCTTCGTTGATGAAGATATTTTTTTTTAATTCTTTCAATTATGTTTATTAGAGTTATAAATGATATAATTTAGCTAATAAAAAACGTATGCATATAACAATAACATAATACCTAATATGTTCCACACAACGCCGTGTAGTCCCAAGCTAAGCAAAGCTTATGTTATGGGTACTAGACAACTGATAAACATACTTATTTCTAAAAATATGCATATTATAGATAAATTACACCCAGACATAGAACAAATCATGATGAATGAGATGCTCATCACACAAACATTTGTCCTGGGTGGGAATCGAACCCGCGACCTCCGACATAGTAGTCAGGGTCACTAACCACTAGACCAACAGGCCAGTCAAATATTCTCTATTTGTACGGGTACCATAAATTTGTTTATATTATATTCAATCCACAACTTTCACACAACACCATCTAATCCCGAACTAAGCAAAGCTTGTGGTATGAGTACTAGACAACTGATAAACACACTTAGACAACATAATTTTTAGTTTATGCGAAATCGGAATATAGTTTGATCAGAATCGGTAACTGAATGTATTCCAATAGTTTCTACACCATGTTAATATATTTTCCAAAAATATTTCATAAGTTGAACACCACTGACACTAAGTACAACACAGGTCAAGCCAGGTCATATCGGGTATTAGGTACTAGCAAACAACTGGATGTAAAAGCAAAACCACCCCTCAGTCGCCTGGATGGCCCGGTGACTATGTATTTTTGCTGACATAACAAGCTTATAGCTTTGTGATTTTTCATGATACAGTGATGAAATTTTGTACATAGATTCTTTAAATAAAAATACTAGATACGTGTTTCGGGTTTCGCAGATACTAAAAATGATATTGTAGATACATTCATATTATAGATAAATAAAATTTAAATATTGAAATAAAACAACTCACAATTCACTCAAAACTTTTAATCGTACAGTTCTTTGATATATATTTTTATAACTTCAGCGCCTTTTCATCGGCTACACAATGCACGGATTGCTTATTGTTATTCTTCCATTAGTATCGGCGAACACGGGGCTCTGGTGACTTATATAGTCCTGGAGAATAGCGTAGTCCACTCCTATGACCACAACGTTCTTACGATGTTCACTAATCATCTGTGAAATTTGAAAGTCGAATTAGTCAATGTGGTCTTTAAAAGTGTTCATTTATTTCACTATTTGAAAACTTTAATGAAATAAAGGTATTTCATTAGTGTATTTTTTTTTGTAAACGAACAGATGTGTTTTTAAAAGCTGAGAATAAGTATAGCAGACAACTAGTTTGTAGTGTTGTCTAGGTACGTTTATGTTATATAAGAACTCAAACCTCTCCCCCTAATTTCCCGTCGTCATTAGACGGGTTATAATCAACTTTAGCATGAGTAATTACAGCTGATAAATAAGGAAAACTCGCTATGAATCCACCCTGAAACCTGGACAACCATTCGCTCTAACAATCCCTTCATCAAGCAAAACAATCTATTTGAAAACGAAACGTTTTCTGGTAACAAAAGAGTTCTGGCCATATTTTTAGGACTCACGGTATAATTGCCCCCGCCATTGCCTATGAAGTCTGTTGAAACTACTCTATAGATTTTTTCAGTAGACAAAGGTTCGTATTTTGGTACGTCACATTCTATACAACGAATGGTCACGTTAAGTACTCGGCTGCCTATGGGTCGGGCTCCATCGAAAACTGCACGCATTCCTGGAATATCGAAGGCATAAGAGATGAAGAAAAGTACTGGCTTATATAAAAAAAAAAAAAACTATTTTTTTTTGTACACCATAACAATTTAGAATATTATCTGGATAACCGAAGTCATGTTCATGGGTGAGATTAAAGATTAGTAAAATTGAGTTTTTTTTCAGTAAACCGTGATAGAGAGAAATTACAATAGAGAGTAGGATCCACTGTGCAATTTGAAAATTACAAATACAACATAAACAAATTAAAATATTATAATGTACTGGTAAGTAATAGTGAAAGGAAAGGCTCTTTAATTTTCCACATAAAGACTAGAGCGGGACTGTTACGTAGGGAGTAATGGAGGGAGATTCAGAGACGCACTGCAGTAACAGAGAAGGAGCCATCATAAGACATTGAAGTGTGAAATGGAATACGAAGAAGATGAGAATTGGCAGTGGGACAAGGTCTACCCGAACCCAAAGCACCTGGCTAGGTTTGAAACCGCGACCTACAACTCATCAATCAGGCCATTGCCAATTGGCCACCACTGCGATCTATACAACCGATTATTAGATAACACGATACTCCTTGGAAAGACTTGAATCAGATTTCCTGACTTCTAATTATTCGTAACGACTGTCATAGACCAACAAATTACAGCAAAGACCAAAGGCATAACGTGCTTTCAGAGGATTTGAAGAACCTCGGTATATTAAAATAGTCACCCATCTACAGACTATCCTCTGGAATCGTTTGCTAAACCCTAGAGATCGACCCATGTGGTTGTAATTATTACGAGCTTATATAGAAAACCGAAAAATCTAAGTATCTATTCATGAAGAATTATTAAGAGATCGATTGACTAGCTGCCTTTTTTACAATCTTATGATGAGTATGCAGTTAAATGCATACAAATATATGTGTGCCTTGCCACCACACTCTCGTAATACAAAATAAAACGAAAACTGAAATTTGAACACAATGTAAGCTGCTTGATCGACTGGCCTATTGGGCTAGTGGTTAGTGATATATATTGGGCCCTGACTGCTATGTTGGAGTTAGTGAATTCGATTCCCACAAGAAAAATGTTTGTGTGATGAGCACGATCATTTGTTATGTGTCTGGGACCTGGGTATAATTTATGTATAATATATGTTTGTATTTAATAGTATATTATGTGACTAGGGGATTAAGCAGTGTCTTGTCGTCGCGGGCGGCGTGTTGAATTCCGAACGAAACGAAGGTTGCTAATTTTAATCCATGGATTTACATGATTCCCGAGAATTGCTAGGGAGTCAATAAAGAAACCTGAGTGAAGTGAGGAATTCAAGCCGCCCAAGACAAAGACAGCTTTATTTCCGTGTTGCATACTCTACTTTTTACACCATCTGTGAGATAATTAAAAAACAATTTTGTCGACCAAATCATATATTAGAGAAATATAAGTATTATATTTACAAGTTTATCAAACAAACAAAATTCATTACTCCAAGATTCTATAGTTTCAATTTTTTATAACGCTTCCGTCAGTAAGCACGTTTTATTCTATTTTCTTTTTTTTGTTAGTGGCCAGTTTGAATTTCGAGTCAACTTGTTCGATGCACTTTCATTTTAATTCACAATGTTGACGATTTTTGATGTTCCAAATTCAAATTTCAGTATTCCCTAGGGATCGACCATACTGCATTATCTCTCTAGGGATAGAATGGCTTGCTATAAGTGAGGATTGTATGACGTATAAAACGATATTATCGAGCAGGTGGTGTAAAAAAATAAAAGTTCTGGAATATTATTATTATTATAATCACATGAAATTTATTACCATTGATTGTACATTACGCATATGCCCCACCTGGCAAAATTTCTAATTTTTTTTAAAGAATAAACAAGAACGCAAAGTTAGCGTATTTCCTGTCGTTTACCTTCAGAATTTTCTTCATAAAGCAAGTCTGATAAAATATTCCAATTTCATGGTAACTTCGATGTACCTACATTATGTAGACAATATTATGCTAATATTAACTTGTAGGTGAGACTTGGCCTATTGATATTAGCCTACGTAATAGACCATCGGTTTCAGAGTACAACGTTTGTGATTGAAAGAAAATATTCTTCTTTTTACGACCCCTAAAAGAGATTGGAGACAAGGAACGTATGGAAAAGAAGCAGACTTCACGCCGGTGTTCATCTACTCGTTAGACAGACCTCGTCAGAGCTGTAACACAAACCTCCATAGTCCAGAGTTCTTAAGACGCTGTAAACCGTGACAAGTGGAGACGCATCGCAGGAGCCACACTCGCCAAAGCGTGCAATATTGTCAACCACGACCACCTTCGTGGGAGCATCACTCTTCAACGAAAATGCAATATTGTCAACCACGACCACCCTGTCAAGAGTGAACGACTAAAGAGGAGGAAAAGAGATTATGTGGCGAGGGGCTTGGTAACAAGCTTATTAGTTGAGTGGATTGTGTCGCGCACTTGCCAGCTAAGCAGTATGAGCCAGGCTGCGCTAGTCAAAATATTGAGGAAAATTGCTGCAGCTGCCGAGCTACTTAATACAAGGAAACAGCCCACGGCGTGTTGATTGTGTTTCCTAATTGTCTTCATTGTATGAAATCGTTGTTTATACCGCGTACATCGAAGGACCGGAACAATTTGCCTGCAGCGGCCTTCCTGTCCAATTATAATTTAGGTATCTTCAAGGCTAAAATGAATAGGCTCTTTATAAACCAGTGCGATTCACCATCAACTATTGCATTGCTGCAGTCGAGCACTAATTTAAATTACTTAAGAAAACCATCCCTGAATTCATCTTAGACCTATCTTTTGCTTCCTTGTTATTTTTTTTTTAGCTTTTAAAAACACATCTGCTTCAGTTTTACACGTAACACAACTTTAGAAGTTTATTTTTTTCTGAACTGGTTTAAAATTTTATGATTTGCTTTGTATAAATGTCATCACTCACACTAAACCCATCGCCGCCTCCGCCAAGGAAACTCTGCGACAAGACCTTGTAGTATTTGTCGAGCTGCAATGGCTCGTACCTAGGGACGTCACACTCTATACACCTGACAGTGACGTTGACAACCCTCGAGTTTACTGGCAGTGAGCCGTTGTAAGTTGCATGCAACCCTGCGATTGAGTGACATTTGAAATAAGTCAGTTCTAATGATATATTAGCTTAAGTCAACATGACAATGAATTCGACAGCAATTAAGTTGTCTAACAAAAAAAAAATCTCGTTTTTTCAAATCACATTCTCATACTTGAAGAATGTGATCTGAATTCATTATTATTATTATGGGCTATAATAATAATACTAAAATAGTAATAAATATTATCAATATGTAATAAATATTTCAGAACCCTGGGTTTATGGACATTTGTAAGGCGTACGAGGAGCCAAAACCAACTCACAGAGGCCCTTTAGATACTTTAAATGAAACATGATAGGTTAAAAAACTAGTGCGCCTCACTATTAACGATTGCATCACTGCTTACCATCAGGCGGGATCGCAGTCAAGTATGTACTAGTTTATAACAGATAAAAAAAAAATATCCCTGTACACACTATTGATCTAAGATACGTAAAAAAATCTCTTCCCTCATCTGTCTGTCTGTCATCTGTGTCTGACTGCGATCCCACCTGATGGTAAGTAGCGATGCAATCTTTGATGGTGAGGCGCACTAGTTTATTTGATTATATATTATATAAATATTATATGCTAAGTAAGGAGATCATTAAGACATTGCGCATAAGTTGCTTAGCTAAATATGGTGCCAATGATGTTAAATAATAAAACTTTGTTGTTACATTTTTGATATCAATTACCCGTCATTTGTTGTTATTTGGAAAAGTCGAGCATCAGCTGAAAGAATGTGCCTCATGAAAATGAAAAACTATAGGTTTCCTCCTTTTTTGGTGCAAATTGGGTTGCCTCGCATGGAAATAATTAAATGGCCATAATTTAGTCTCATCTGATATTTAATCGTTTTTTTTTTATGTTAATTAGTATTTTTTAGTCTAATAGAAACTATAAGTAACGATAGAACTCCATTTGGTAGCATTTGGATGAAGTCGAAAATATCAAGAATGTTCACCATCTCTGACAAATTTTATTGTTTAACATCATGGCACCAGATTTAGCTAGGCAACCTATTCAAAATGTCTTAAAAAACGCATTATCTAGCACATATTATTTATTATAATCGAATAACAGATGAGTGAAGAGACGTTTTCTACGGATCTCGTACTATATGCTAGAGCATCCAAGAACAACCCCCGATTGGTGAAAAACTACGGCGACATATGAAAAAATTATTATACTGGGCATTTCGCAATTGTATTTATTTTTACAAAATAATGAACAAACATAACCTCTGATTTATTTTATCTAACGGTCCGTTACATAAAACTTTGTTGGAATGATTTAAAATTGTTTCATGCTACAGTTATTTGTAATTGTAATAGCGTAAATCCGAATTTTCAGTTCAGTTCACTGTTAAAGGTTCAGTAAACAATAATGGGCAAAATTTTAAGGGTAAAAAATGTATTACCAATTTTGTACAAAATTTATTGGCTGTTATGAATCAGTTTACTTTTACAATTCGCTAGCTCAACGAACTTCAATCCTTTTTTGACATAATTCAATGTATTCTCAGATGATATTCATTAACTTGAAAATTTCCCAATATATCAGAGTTACTCCTGCCACAAAAGACTCAGAATGAAAATTTCGAAGATGCATTACAGTTTGAAAATTTTCATTCCATCTTGACGTAAAAATGCCTAAAGTTTTAAACTAGTTTTTGGTTTCAGGGCTTTCTACTTCAGAGAAATTGTAATTTTACTTGATGGACTGTGTCTTTGGTAATAAGTTCGAAAACTTTTAAAAAGTTACTTTTAGATGATTACCTGCTACTTGCAACATCCTCGCCCCTGCGAAAGGGTCGTTGGCCACGGCATACTCCAGCATTTCCATAATATGTTCGCCTTTCAAGTCAAAAACTTCAACGCTGTTCTCAAAGGGGGTCGACAGTATCATAGACTCGTAAGTTATCACTGTAATATAAATTTTAAAATAGGTAAAGTTGGAAAGTTTAGACACGAATCAGCGTCTGGAAAGAATATATTATTTGGATGATGAAAAGGGTGCTTTAGTGGAAGTTAAATTTTCTAGAATGGTGAATAATATTACATTTTATCATTTAAGTAATCAAGTGAAATACTTTTTTTGAATTACCTTATCTATAAGCAAAGTGAGCAACAATAATAGAAAATGGTCAAACAATGTTTAATTTAATTTACAATTGCACTAGTAATAATTTGTATAAGCTAAATAATGCAATTACTGTAATTGCCAGCAATATATCGGTTCGATGATCTAAATTGCAACAAACATTGCCACTAAACAATTAAACAAGCAAATACCACTAATGACAGCAGTATCAAATCTATTGTCAATAGTAATAAGTATCTCTATCTATCTAGTAATAACTGAGAATGACTAGATTGACTTATAGATCTAGAGCTAAATGAGAAGAAAAGAAGCTCTGTATATTTTGGGTCTAGTAGTGCAGAACAATAGACTGATCCTTCATTTTAGAATTTCAATGTATTGAAGGTTTTCTTCAATGATAGTTACCGTACCTCCTTGATCAATATCTGCTCTGATTCCACCTTGATTGAGAACACAGAAATGTGCGTAGTGCCAGCTGTTGCTTGGAGCCCTGTTTAAAGCCTGAAAAATATTACTTATTCATGTCTGAAGATTTATTGCTTTTTTACTACGTGTATTTATACGATTATATATTTTTGTACGATTCAGTTGCATTATTGTTTTGGTGTTTAGTCTTCATTAAATGAAAAATATGAAGTCATTGTTTTAACATTTTTTTTTGTATAATATACACTAAGATTTATGTCTGTAACGTGAGTGCAGTCACAAATATGTAAACTTACATATACAAGATCGCCAGACTTGAAACAATTTTTTGTAGAGAATACAATACTTAGGCGACCAAACAAAAGTTTACTTATCTGAATGATTCACTCACCCTGTGCATGAAAGCATCACAAATAAAATTGCCAAGGTTGCATTCGGAACAAGCACAGTCTGAAGATAATTGTACCATCGATGATCCAATTTTCTGGCTAGCTTTCTCTTGAATCTGAGGCAGATAATAGTTAATCTTTTCCAAAACATCTGATGCTGAAAGTAAAAAAAATCATAATTTTAATTCATAACATCTATCTATCTTTAGATCGTAATTGTACAATTGTAGAAGATTTATGTGGATGATGATTCGTGAACTAATTCTTAACAAACACTTAAATATCTTACCTTGTACGACTTCATTTCCGATATAATGAGGATCACCAGTCCATCTTAAAAGGTGACCACCTTCATCAAATGTGAGTTTAATCTCTCCCAAGTACTGGGTATGCGCTGCTGCTTGTACTATTAGAACCTGCAAAAGTCGCAAATTATGTACTATTCCCATGATGATCTTAAAAATATAGAATCATCTTTAAATTATTTCGCCTTAAATTCACAAAATATTACCTTTCTTGTTGCTTGTTCTACTACGACAGGATATGGTCCCAATGGTATGAAACCACTGTTTTCAGGTGCATCTCCATTGAATAACAATGTGTGACTATGACCTCCTACTATGATGTCAATATGAGGACCAGCATGAAGGGCTATTTCTCTATGAACATAATTATTCAAAGATAATAATTTTACACTGACTGCTGAGTTTGCTTCTATAGTATAATATGAATAAAAATATATCCTGTGTGTAGCTTTCTATCTGTGAGAAAATTTAATGATTACTATTTACAAAAATATTAACAATATTTTAACAAACGCCTTTATTTTTTTTTACTAATACACGTAAAAAACTTAGATACAATTTTTACTTGTTGTATAAGGGAGAGCTCACCTGTCGATATCAAGGCCACAGTGAGACAGAACTATAATGATATCCACGCCAGCTGCGTTTAGTTTCTCAGCCTCTTTTTTTACGGTTTCAACTTCATCTGTGAACTTAAGATTACCCGTAGACGCCAAATTCTAAAAAAAATAAATTAAACAAACAACAACTGATCACGTCTATTAATATATAAAAGGAGAAAAAAAATATTTGGATAATTAATTAGCAGGTTCTTCATACAAAATTTTCTGTGAGAGATATGAATTTATATTCAGAAAATCAGTATTTTAACTAAACATATTATGATTAGCAAATTTTATAAATAAAGGTATATGTCGTTAGTGAGTGTACCTACATCAGTAGTAGCTATTATAACACCAATAATACCAATTTTCCTGCCTTTCCTTTCTACGATGATACTTTTTTCATATAAACCATGCATTGATGGTTCATCATCATCGATTATGTTAGCTGTGACCACTTTGGACTGCAAATATTCCAAGTAAGGGACGACTCCTTCAATCCCGTTGTCAAATTCATGGTTACCTAGTACCTGTAGAACAAGTTAATCGAATTAGGATTATTAAAAAAATTAACAGGTCACAGTCTGTGATAGATCCTTCATTAATGAATTCTCCTCCATCTATCCAAAAGCATATGATAAGATAAGGTTCAGAAAAATAAAAAGCAAAAACTTACATGAGCATCGTGGGGTAGCATATTCATGAACTCTTGGGTGACATTCCATCGAAGAATATTATACCAAATAGTGCCTTGAAAGCTGTCGCCTGCATTGAGGAGAAGTGATTCGGGTTCATTTGCCAAGCGTTCTCGAACCAAGGTTGCAAGTCGGGCAAAGCCCCCAATGCAAGGGTTAACTGATGGATTGCAAATGGTGCCTGCTGGACTAGTCTCTACGAATCTGAAATTGATGATCTTTAAGTAAACATTATTGATTGTACCAGTAGATTTATTTTGCTAAGTGAGTGGTGATGCAGCAGGCAATGCCAACACGTGTATACCGCCCGACCATATAATCAAGCGGTGCTTATGCTCTTTTATATATACGGTAGCACATGATACAAGACATACCTTATTACACAGTGTATGTATGTGTAGTGCACTTTACCGCTAAAAGTTTATCAGCGCAGCAAAATCCGCTCTACCACCTCCGCTTTCTGCGGCGGTGAGTAGCTACGTGTGATAACCATCAATAATAATCACATAAGAATTAGTAATTACTAATAATATCGTTATTGAAATTATAATATATGCCAATAAAACAATATCAGTTGTTATTGAGATATGAACCTATACGACTTGCTTAGAATAGATACACACATGCTGAATTTTATCACAATGATAATTATATTAAAACCATATTTATTAGTTTAGATAATTTGTAAATTTAGGTTTTCAATTAGTTTTTGGGGGTCTGGCTTGCTTTGAACGACTTTATCAGGCTTGGTTTGCACATCAACACGTTTATTTTTATCATTTTCCAAGCCAATTTCTTTAATTTGTTATTGTTTTTGTGTTCTTTGAAAAATTTTACCAATGTATCTTTCCTAATTCTTTTTTCATTAAACAAAGTACTATTTTAGAAAAGGAACTTAATAATTCTTAAATATCTGTCGAAGAAATATTTTACAAATATCCATATGTAAAATTAATTATCTGGTTAACTACTGTGAAGAGAACGTATACACAGCCTCTCAGTCTATGGGTTGCGGGATTCTTCGAAAGACTTAAGACAGAAACGCAAATGGAAACTTATGGAACAAGGTTAAGTTTTAGTCAGCAAAAGTTTGATTCGCTCCACAAACGAGTTATTTGAGCGAAGAAGTTAATCTAATTTGATGATTTCTAATGTCAAAAAGCATCATATAAGAACAAAAACACATTAACACTACCGTTAACAACAAAATCTTTACATAATTCTTTGAAAACAATTAAATATCTGATCTACAAAGTAATCAAAAACATAAAACACAAGGAACCTACCTTGCATGGAAATCATTATAATGCAGTATATTCAAATCATATTCTGACGCACTTTGAGCACTGAATAGAATAAAATGAGAAAATAATAATAATAGTCGAAGCATTTTAGCTAAAACACTCGTAAGTCGTACTACTAAACATGCATTATAATATCTAAATGATTGCGACTGATTTACATATACATATGATATATATCGGATTGATAAGATATGATACGATAAGACTGCTAAAGTATATTGAAATAAGTTGAAGGAATCGGATAATGAGTTAGATGTAAGCGACAACAGCATTTAGATATAATCTTCAATGGAATTACAAATTCGATTGCAGTTGTTTTATTTTTAATTTTTGATACAAGGTCTAAACAAATGTTTATATGTCACTTAGCAAAGCCTTTGAAGATTCGAAAAACGAAAGTCGGTGGAAATTAAAAGAGACGGCTGAAGGAAGAATGACGATACAAATGAACGGACAACGATAGAATGATATAAATAATTAAGTGCTGCAAGAGAGAAGAACCAAAGTTACCGACATAGCCTGAAGAATCGCTAAACTTACTTAAACGGCAGTAGGCAAGGCACATTGCTCGCAGAACAGATGTTCGATGAGACCGAATGGTTCTGGAATGGCTTGGGAGGCCTACCAACGCTGCGTATTCAAGGTGTACCGATGACCTGGTGAGAGTCGTTGGAATCAGATGAGGTGGTAGTTAGGGACACCGTTATCATATACTCCGCTAAATTTTGGTCGTTTTAATCCCATGGAGGGTAAAAAAATAATTTCGTACATGTATAAATTAATACGAGTTTTGAAAAAAAAGGTACTTTATTTTGTAATTTTATCTTTACAAATCGATAATGTTTCATGTACCGGATCGACCGTCCATGGGATTAAAACGATCATTTAACGGTGTCTAAGTAAATGTAAGCTACTATGGCCCTGAAGCTCAAAAGGAAATTCAAGGAACGCAAGTGAGTGTTAGTGAAAACCTAACACTTCTACAATTCCGCAGCCCACATCCTGAGAGGCTGTGTATGTGTTTGCTTCAAAGTAGTTAACCAGATAATTAATTTTACATAAGGATAATTGTAAAATATTTCTTCGCCAGATACATATATTTAAGATAACCTAGACAACTGTTTGTCTATGGCGTTTGGTGTAATAGAGTTAAGCCCTATACACACATGCTCTGGCTGGTGGAGAAACTATTGTGGTTTTTTTTCTTTGTAATTTTTGTAACGAATGGTGCGGCTATTCGAGCAGAATAAACATGTTCGGGTATAATCAACTAAAGGTACGACGTGCATTCACGCTTGTTTCCTATTTGGTTAGGTTACTTCGTGGCATTGAGTATAACCCAGGAGTGCTGCAACACCTCAATTTGTGTGTACCTGACCGCTATGTGTGGAAGCGGCGCCGCCCGCCGCTGCTAGCTGTTCCAGTTGCTAGGACCAATCTTCTTGCCAAAACGCCATTGACCCGTGCAATTGAAATTATTAACCAGCTTCACGTAAATATTGATATATTTACATGTAGCTCGAGTGAATTCGCAAAAATGCTATTGTTTATTTTATGTTATAGGGTTGATTAGAGTAGGCTATAGGTATATATTTGTATATTTTAAGTGTTTTGATTTTAAGTTTTATATTATATTAAGTAATTTTAAGACCGCACTATCGCATTAGGTATTTACCTGTAATGATAGTTGTAAGTAAGATAAATAAATAAATGTTTGCTTTCTTTCTTCAGGTTATTTAATGATATAAATAAAAATAAAAACCTGATCTCACGGAAGCACCATCTGAATACTGATTCTAATAGAACACGTTCCAAAAGCGCTGTATAACATGCATTATTCAATTCTAAGACAGTCTACAGCGAAGTCCAGTAGCTATTGAGGAAGACTAGTTTAATTTGAAAAAAAATAAAACGATTGATGTTGATCGAGGACAATATGTCGGAGAAGTCAATAGCACGAAAGCTATTTTGACAACGAGGCGAAGTGTCATGTGACGAATAAACGCTTTTATAGAATCTGGCATGACGGACGTTAGCAGCGAGTTCAGCTATAAAAAACTGGGCAAGTGCGAGTCGGACTCGCGCACTGAGGGTTCCGTGCAAATCTCGAAGCTATTCGGAAAAATATAGCATTTTTTTTTGTGACCAACGTAACAACTTTACTGTTTTCAGATTTTTTTCTTTACCTATGCTGTAAGACCGTGCATTGTGCCAAATTTTAGGATTCTAGGTCAACGAAAAGTACCCTATGAATTTCCATCTTTGAACGTATATTTTAACGTATTTTTTGCGACATAAAAGGCCTTATCTTTTTCATTCGTTAACTTTGAAGTTTGATGTTTTCACAGCTTGAAGGGACCGCAGAATTGAGTATATGGTTTTAATTTGAACTCTATACGTCTACGCGTGCTCGATATAAAGGGTCTTGACAGATAGACAGACAGACCGTTTTCCGTTTTTTCCTTTTGAGTTACGAAACCTTTAAAAGTAATCAAGACCCTAAGAGCTCACTAATTAATCTTTGAATTTCGTGCGAACAACTTTGCCTATGAACTGTCACTCGGCCTACATCAAAACTAAATCAGTTGCTAGGCCTAAATTATTTGTTTATTGCTCGTTACCCAACCATCACAAACAAAATAGGGTCGATCGACATATTTATAGAAAAGCACTTTTATGGCAGCTTAAGCTTACAACTTTACTATGATAATACAAAACCACAGCAAGCGCGGTGAGTGGCCGAGTGGTAAAAGCCCCGACTTACGAGTTGTGGCGCATTACTTTGTGTAATTTATTTCATCACCACTGCTGTCAAAACTGTGAAGGAAAACATCGTGACGGCATATCCTAGAACCAAAAAAGACATGTGATATCCACTAACCCGCGCTGGACCAGCGTGGTGGATTACGGCCCATTCCCTCTTCTAGAGAGGAGGCCTGAGTTCCAACAGTGGGAACATTAAAAAAAGACTGATTAAACTTATGCTATACGCTGGCAAACCCACTGGCATCAGTTAGTATTACAGTATAAATGGATTTCAATAAGCCTGAATAGTTAGAAAGAACATCAATGCTGTGTTTCATAAATTCAACAATCCAACTTAGGTTTTTTACGTTGTTTGTAAACATATATAAAGCTCTGCTTAGCTTGAGACTAAATGGCGTTGTGTGATAGTTGTGGGAAAAAAAAATTGCAGACAAGGTCAGTTAGATTTAGATCTAATTCCATATCTGGCTGGATCGTAAAACTACGTCGTCGTAAACTATCTATCAAGCTTGGGTCGAATAGAATCATTTTTGGTGTACACAATGGTTCTAATCGTCACTACACATTTCCATACTCTGCCTGGTTCGAGGACATGCGAAGCGGCTTTCCATCACCAATTATCTCGCTAAATAGTGTCGATTCAGTAATAGGCCTACCAGTGGCCGAGGTTAGTTTTAACGAGATCCGATCCCTAGCGTCATTAGGACGACTCTGTATGAGGTATTTTGTGAAGCGTACCTGCCCAAACGTTTTCTTACTCGCAGAAATTGCGTGCATCAAACTCTATGCAAAGTATTCTGGTCTAGACATCTTCTGGTTGAACTATAATGATCTTTCATAAATTTATTATAATATACATACGTACATAAAAAACTTAAATACTAAATAAACTATTTATACTAAAACCTAACTATGTACATAAATATAATACAAAATGACAAAGTACGCTCAGGCGTCAAAGTACTCCTCCACATCGCTGTCATCCGGAAATGTGCCCAGAAGACTGGCAGCATTGCCACGTTGAATGGCAATGCTAATTCTTTGGGCGAATAACGAGCTATAATCCTTTTATAGGACGGCCATAACGTATGATTCGTTTATAGATACGAATTGATCATATGAATGGTTCTATCTTCTATGAATGTGCTGCGTCAATTAAGAGCCTATAACCATTAGTAGTCATGTGTGTTTGTTTACAGAATACAATTATGAATGAGGGATGTAAAGTGTGACGAATGCCCTTCGGCGTCGCTATCAAACTGAGAGAAATACAAAAGATGTTCTTATCCAATTGCCAAGGTACGGACAAGAAAATAGGAAAAAACTTTCGGCAGGCGGTTAATGATTTTTTTATAAACTAATTCACTCTTGGCCTTCAAAACTCGCCTGGACTTTTTGAGGAAAGATTGGAGAGTATCTTTAATAAACAAACGTACACTTCGTTAATATAATAATGCCCCTTTGGAGGGAGGGGGGTGAAAAATTACCCAGTAGCTTTTACTGCTCTGACTGGAGTGCTCTTCCTGCTCTGACTGAAGGAAGTCTAATATTCCTTGAATTAGACTTTCTTCAGTTGCCCTTCGCATTTTAAGGCCGAGGTAACTCTTTCGAATGATTCTGTAATATGGCTTCAAACAAAATAAAACTACGTCTTCTTGTTTAAACTTCTTCATTTGTTTATTCTAAAAATAAAATATATTGTTTCTAAAAATATGTTCATTCATACGATGCCTATACTTGGCAAGCATTTCTGATCGTTATTCGCCCATCAGTATCTACAAATACTGGTGACTGATGACGTATATAGTTCATGAGAATGTCGTAGTCCACTCCGAGTACTTCTATGTTCTTACGATTTTCACTTACCATCTGAAATATGAAGTTAGTATTAATTCAAGTATTCCAAACGTCAAAACTTTTGGCATCATCATCATTAAAAAGCCCTTTGTCTCATATCACTTGGTACGGTAATTCGTGTCAAGTTGTGGCATAGATTTTATTATGACTTTACTAAAAAAGTATTGCAACGACCCTAAATAAGACGATAGAGTCTGTCTAATAAGTTAAACGACTTGAGTAATTATTAGAATTTAATTAAATCTGATGTAGTCAACACGGGTTCAATAATCAACGTTGATGATGAGATAGAGATCATTGTTTACTAACAGAAGAACCTTATAAAAAGTACCGAATATAAGTATTTTTTAAATGATTAAATATTATACAAAATTTCCAAGTCGGTTGACTTATTAGACAGACTATACAAGAGCTGAGCTGAGCTATGCTATTTTATCATCATTATTATCTTCCAGCTCTTGTACCGTCTTATTTATTATCGTTGCAATACTTTTTTCCTTCCTTTTGGTCCCTTCAATCGTCACGCTGATTCCTTCCATCACAGACTCCCTTTTTTGGGTTCCATACACAATTACTATAAAACGAGACTCTTTTACTAAAACTCCGCTGTCAGTTCGTCTATATCCAGGCTGTATTTCATAACCCGTGGTAGTTAGACCGCTGAAATTTTCACATATGATATTTTTCAGTAGCTGCTATAACAAATGCTTAAAAATATTTAATTGATATAAACTAGTGCTTGACTGTGATCCCACCTGATGGTAAGCAGTGCACTTTATTGACAAACAAGATGACCAAGAATTTTAAGTTTGACTCTCATTCTTTCTTAAGTGAAATTTGGTAATTTTTCCCATTTGTTGGATTTTGTGCTCTAAACCCTTTCAAGGATATTTTTTACACTGTATTTCATATCATTAGAAAGGTAATTAAATAGGCTTTAAATTAGTATACGACATGTTTTGAATAACTATTCACATTTATGACAAAAACTGCCTTAACAAAAAGAGTTATGATGTGCGATTTTTTTGCTCTCGAGTGTATAATAATCAGACGGGAAGACCGCAGCAGGCAAACTGTTCCAGTCCCTCGATGTACGTGGTATAAACGTAGAACGACGATTTTGGTATAAAATAAATATTTAAGTAGGCTCGAATACTAGACCAAGAAATGATTTTTTCGCCGTTTTTATAGATTATAGTACGGACCTTTCGTGCACGACTCCGACTCTATGCCGATTTTTTTTCTTATCACTTCTCACACATTCCTTCCAAATTTTCCTTGACCTCTCACTCTCTTTCCAAACATCCACAACTACAGTTATTACTCTTTTACATACACACTCAAAGGTTCATTTGAAAACCAGCATCAGGCACTGCTACGGTTATCTGGGAGTATGCTGAACTGAACCTATTTGGCACTGCCGTGAGACACATTGTTGCTGTTTGTTTTTATTATTTTACTTTTAAATATTATTTAAGTCTTTAATTATTTTTTTTATAACTTGTTTTGTTCATAGTGTGCCAAATAAACATTTTTTTCTTTCTTTCTTTGTTAATATGCGTTTCATCCCCTCTCTTCACATGTTGAACATAAAACGTGTAAGACGGTGAACATTTAGACGGGTGTTCCAAAATTTCAAGATTTGTTGAAGATATATTGTCTCGTGCCATTTTATGACTACGTTTGCTAAGAACATTTAAGAGTACTAAAGAATTGTTTGACTAAATTTTGACAATGTCACGTAATAAATTCATCTGCAGCCTTTATAGAATTTTATAACCATGCCTTTCCTGTTCACGAAGAGGGTTTTTGTCCTGCCGTGGGAAAGTAACAGACGTTGATATTATTATAGATAGACTAGCTGTTGCCGGCGACTTTGTCTGCGTCAGCTTATCTATAATCGTCGTCGCTCTTTTGAAGGTATGCGGAACAGAGAGTAAAGTCCCGCAAACCTCCCTTAAAAAGGGAGAATCCTCCGACCAGACAGGTGTTCTATATGTATCTGGTGGGCAACTGCCCGATAGATGATTTCGGGCTGTCGTATATATTCAGATCGCGCGGAGAACTTTGATTGCGCGATGCAGGATTAGTAACAAGAAAAAAGGTTATTATAAAATTGAATAAAATACCACTCACAGTAAAACCATCGCCTCCATTCCCAATAAAACTCGGCGACACGACCTTGTAGTATTTGTCGAGCTCCAACGGCTCGTACCTAGGGACGTCACACTCGATGCATCTGACTGTGACGTTGAGAACCCTCGAGTTCACCGGCAACGAGCCATCGAACGTTGCGCGTAACCCTGCGATTAGGCAAAATATTTATAATTAAGTGATCTGCTCCAGTTTCGCACGAATGTTAGAAAATTTTTCAAACTGTAATATGCATTTATTGTATACGATGACTTAGAGTGATAACCTCGGATTGAAAGAAGAATTTTAGATTATTTTATTTTATTATACTTCTGAAAAGAAAAGCTCGTAACACAATCTTGTATCACGAAAAATTTTTAATCGAAACATGTAGCACCATCTACGATGTTGCATGCATATCTTGTTCGAGTCAGTTTGGTGTGATCATCTCGCGACGGTGTGGCAAAACAAGCAGAATAAATTAAAAACAAGAGAAACAAGCGGTTGAATAATTTTAAATATTTGAATAAAACACATAGAAGCACATTGAAATTACATTTATTTTATTTTATTTTATTATTATTGTTACGCTCGCGTTTGACTACTATCTCACCTGATGGTAAGTGATGATGTGGCCGAAGATGGAGCACGCTTGCCTAGAAGTAACCTATTCACTCTCGACTTAAAGACCCCTAGGTTGTAGCTATCAGGAAACACAGACTCCGGCAGGGAAAGATGATATTAAAGGTCTAATTTGGTTTCTTGTGCCTCTTGAAAAGTTACGTATTTCGATATCGATATTATCTAAACCATTATTCTCAATCTCTATTGGTGGAAACCGTATAAAAAACCATTGGATGATTGTTAAGATTTTCGCACACTGACACTTGTCTTAATAGACAAACGCGGTGGGGATCTTGTGTTTTCCAATTTTTAGTTCATTATAGTGATAAGGCTGCAGATTTTTCAAAAGAGTTTAGTGGTTCGAAAGAGGCAACTCACCACAGAGTGTTGTTTCCCTTGAAAGTGTCGAAATAGTCGTTTTTTGGTGACATAAACGCCCGTATCTTTTTTTTTCGTTAACTCATAAGTTTGATTTTTTTTAAAAGCTTCAAGGCACGCAAACCTGAGTATATGGTTTTAATTTCAACTCGGTATCTCCATGCGTTTCCCGATAAAGGGTCTTGACAGATAGACAGACAGAGACAAATGGGCAACAAGGTGATCCTATAAGTGTTCCGTTTTTTCCTTTTGAGTTACGGAACCCTAAGAACATCACGCAAACGAAGTCGCGAGCTAAGTGCTACTATGTCATAAAAATCTAGGTGGACGAGAGGGAGCAACAGACATTTACTGACTAAAATCATCCAATGACAACCCCCGCTCTTGGGTGGAGCGGGAGATAGAGTCATACTCTTACTGACTAAAAAACCCATCCTGTTCCTTCAAGCTTTCATACCGGGGCTCGAGTTCCCTTTTGGATAACCCTGGCCCCAGTAGGCTTCGATCCGGCTGGGCCCCTGCTACACCTATGTGCCTTCTTTGCTTTGTGTTTCAGGAACCCAGGTTCCCCAAGCTTCGGCCTTGCTGGCTCTACAGTTTTGCTGACATCTTTTTGAGGCACGCGTGTAGCACTCCGTATCGTTATCATTACAGCCGATATACGTCCTCTGTTGAACATAGACCTCCCCCAAGCGTCGCTACAACGAACGTTTCTGTGCGCCTCGCATCCATCGGTTTCCCGCAACCTTCACCAGGTCATCGGTCCACCTTGTAGGAGGCCTACCAATGCTGCATCTTCGCAACTCCAGAACCTTTCGGCATCGTCAACGACCCGTGACTTTCAAGCCTTGGGTATTATTTCAAATGTTAATTCAGTGAATTCAAATATTTGACGACGACGTAACAAACAACAAATATGTTCTAATAAAATTAATACCTGACACTTGTATCATTTTCGCTCCTGG
Source organism: Mythimna albipuncta (assembly GCA_929112965.1). Taxonomy (NCBI): domain Eukaryota; kingdom Metazoa; phylum Arthropoda; class Insecta; order Lepidoptera; family Noctuidae; genus Mythimna; species Mythimna albipuncta. The sequence continues at coordinate 14,234,745 of OV815979.1, read as the reverse complement.
CCAAGGATCGTTGGCCACGGCAAATTCCAACATTTCCAAAACATGTTCGCCTTTCAAGTCAAATACTTCAACGTTGTTTTGGAATGGATTTGAGACAATCACAGACTCGTAAGTTATCACTGAAATCAAGTTTAAAGTTAACATTAATCACACATAACAAATCTTGCTAACTGAAAATAGTTCTAGTTGTATTTACAAAATATATTATTCCAAAAAAATGCTTACAGACTAAAATGACACTAATGCATAACTAAATTGCTAAATACAAGCTTCCACAAATAATGTCAAACATAGTTAATAGGGTAGTTTCCAGGGACAAAATAATTACATTTTATTTTAGAAAAAAAAAAAAAATATTGGACACGTATTTTTCCTTTTTTCGATTAAACAAAAAATAACAAAGATATAGCCCATTAAAGTTACGTGTGATGTCACTCCGTGCGAAAAATGCAGCACGGCGTGATATATAATCTAAAAGACGGACTAATTACATTTTTTACGGCAAGTAGCCTATTCCTGTACTAACTCAAAGTTGGAACAATACCTTATTACGAGTAATAATATTAAAAAAACATCAACAATATACAGGTCAAGTTTATAGACAATGTACATCTATATACACCCCTAACTAAGAAAATTAAACTACATTCATAATAGTAAAGGGCGGCGAGATGGGATTTTGTGGGATACTCGAGTGCATCAGAAAATCATATGGGGAGAAACCTTGCACCTTGTAATGTTTCCCTATCACATATGGACCCTAAATATGGTGGGCTTCGTCGAGAACAGCCCAACAGATTATTAAAAAAAATTGATCCTCGGAAAAACTCGAGCACGTCAGATTAAGACAAGGTAACTTAAGTACATGAAGAAAAGTATATATTTCAATAATCTGACAATATGAGCGTGGCATAAGCAAATGGGCGAGTCATAAAGTTACATTGTAAGGTTCTTGTTAATATTTTGCTGCAACGAGTAATTGTTTTACTACTGTTTGCTAAGATAATTTTGTTAGGAACGTTGAAAATTTTACACTTATCGATGGTTTTTGCCTCATCGCCCCATGAAAACCGTCAGATTATAGGTTTTTTGTAATCCTTATCGCGCCCGAGTATTTCGGGGTTACGTTTTTAACGCTCCCCCCCCCCCCAAAATGGAAACGTGTCATAGACTTTTCGTTTTAGAACCTAATCTTCGCAATGCAATAGGTCTCCATGGCGCTTTAGTCACTGCAAATTTAGCATCCGTCCTTCCCCGACTATAATAATTCATTCTCTGAAACTTGACTTAAATGCACTTAAGAAGTGTCTTTTTTAAGAAAATAGTACCATATCGTAAATATAGGCAAATAATATGGTAATTGACGCACCATATTGGTTGCGCATCGATATTTGGTATCTACGCATGCACGTTTAGGTGTGCATACGCCAGTGACTGAAAAAAATATAAAAATAAGTAATACCAAAATACTCAAGAATTATTTTAGCATAAAAAGAAACAAAACCTGCTAAAATCGATTCAGCAGCCGATTAACATACTCTTTTTAGAGTTTGCATTTATTATGTTGCATGTTGTATAGGCCTTATCTGATATCTTACCTCCCTCTCCAATAGTTGCTCTAATGGCACCTCGATTGATAGCGCAGAAATGTGCATAGTTCCAAGTGTTAGGGCTAGCTTTATGTAGTGCCTGGAACAGTCAATACTTGCTTTACTATCCTGAACTACTGGACACAAGCTTCCCCCAAGTGTTTTCACATCAGTGTCAACTGTTTTCTGTGTACAGACTGTTCTCATAACATTCATTAGGTCACTTTGTCTACTTTATAGAAAGCCTACTAATACAATTACCTGTTATTTGTCGACAAATCTTTAAGTTAAGCTTTTCTTTTCTGGACCACTTATTTATTTCTTGATTATTAATAGAATAAACTTTATTGTACACCAAAATAGTAACAATTTCAAAGAAACACAGTTTCTTTTTTTTTCACAAATTATTTCAACCAAAAATTCTTCATCTAAGAGATACTTTATGACTCATTAAAATTTACCAATGTTATATAAAACCAAAAAAAAAAAAAACTCACTGCAAACATAAATGCGTCACAAATAAAGTCGCCATAGTTGCACTCAGCACATGTACAGTTTGATGATAGTTCCACCAAAGATGTTCCGATTTTTTCATTAGCTTTCTCTGCGATTCCGGGCAAATATTTGTTAATCTTTTCTAAAACATCTGGCGCTGGAAGAAATAGAGATGAGTAAATATATAAAGTGACTCAATTTCCATTGTAAAAATTATTGTTATTAGTACAATTTTGATTCTGATGAAACTTTATCTTTATAATAATAATCTGCATTTACATAAGACGTTTTCACAAATTCAGTGAAGTCTCTGACTTCTATGCTTGGTGATTAACATGTATTACAGAAGCCAGTGCCTTCTCCTGGAAGAAATACAATTAGTTTCAATATTATTAAATTTAAACAGACTTTGTCACTAACATACCTTGTAAAATTTCATTTCCAATATAATGAGGGTTACCAGCCCATCTCAAAAGTTTACCAGACTCGTCAAATGTAAGCTTGATTTCACCCAAATATTGAGTAAACGCTGCTGCCTGTACGATGAGAACCTTCAAAAAATTAAAAACATTGACAACAGATATCACAATGGTTCAATATTCTTCATTACCTACTGACTTACATTATAAAACTCTTACTTTTCTAGAAGCTTGCTCTACTACCACTGGATAAGGTCCGTATGGAGTAAAATCACTATTTTCAGGAACTTTTCCATTGAACAACAACGTATGACTATGACCTCCGACTATGATATCAATGTGAGGACCAGCATGGAGAGCGATTTTTCTGTTGAAGAAATATTTTTTATTAACTACAAAATATTTATAACCAATTGAAAAGAATACAGATTTACATTATGTAAAGTATTTACTTGTCGATATCCAGACCACAATGTGACAAAACTATGATGATATCCACACCGTCTTCATTTAGTTTTTCAGCTTCTTCTCTTACAGCTTGAACTTCATCAGTGAATTTTAATCTACCTGTATACGCCAAAATCTGAAAATCGACGACGACATACTAATCAAACGCTGAAATTAAAAATAACAACAATTTTTTTGTAAAAAATATTATTGTTATTATATTTATTTAAGTAATTATTATTATTGTTTAGATCCTTCTGACAAGAACAGAATTCATAATTTACTCTGGTACCGGTATAGTAAGTAGGGGAGAGCGGGGCTACAAGTTCCGATTTTCAGTTAACCTCAAAATTTGTTAAGAATATTTGATTTTACTATTCCTATTTTGCGATTAAAATGAACCTACATATTTAATTTTGCTATTAAGATAGTTATCCGAGTCATTTACAGTGAAATTTATTTGTTATTAATTTTTTTATGACCAAAGTCGGAAAGTAACAACTTACCCCGACTCGGGGTAAGTTGTTAACAAGCCGGGGTAAGTTGTTACCATATCTGATAAAGCTATTATTTGTGAAATAAAAAGCAATAAACGATTAAACCAAGTAAAACAATAAACGATTAAACCAAATCTCTTTATTCAGTAGTAAATAATCAACCATATTCTACGTAATATCAGGTAAACATTTGTATGTTTTAACAAGTAACTATAATTTGTACTTCATCAATTTATAGAACATTTAGTCATTAATCTTTGGCCTTGTCTTAGGCTGAAAATATAAAATAAAATAATAATAATAAAGAAATGCCATCTTATGCAAAAAATAAATAACTGAGATTCTAATATATCTTCTGAAGATTAAATATATTAATTAGATTAATTATATTAATCTTTACAGTTCAGGCATACATGGGTGTATAAAGCTTGATTCTGCCTTCATCTGGAATGTGCCCAGTTCTTACATTCTTGACACTGAACCCATTCTTCTCCAGAAAATGAATTAGAGTAACTCTCACAGCACACTAGGCAATAGACAATACTCTAAGCTGTCCTCTTCACTCTCAGAATGTTCACTACTTGTTTGTAACACCTGTTCTTTAACAGACTTTCCCTTTCCTTTTCTATTTCCATTTCCTTGCTTTATTTTACTATTCCCTTTTGTTTTCTTGCTTTGCTCTTCTGCTAAGACTTGGTTTTTCAAAAGTATCCGTTAGAATTGTGGATTTCCTTATAAATCTCTTGTGCGATCCGATTCTGGGAGGCGCCTATAGAAAAGGACGTACAATTTCTGGAGAAAATGGGACATGCTTTCCGAGTTGTTCTTCTATGGCACCTGAAGATGGAGGCAGATCAACAAACCCTGATGACCCTGGCGCATCAAAGATTTGATTTTCACTAAAAACTAATGTTGGGGTCAAAAAGCCAAATACCAGCCTTTCGGAAAGCGCTCATGACGTTTACAGGAGTCACTGTGAGAGGTAGCGCATATTTAACTATTTCTGGTATCTCGTAGGGTAGATTTTTTTTGTAAGTCCGCAGACTGTAAAAAAAAATAATAATATCATTATGGTGCTAATTTGGGGGAGGCCTATGTCCAGCAGTAGGCTGATGATGATGATACATTACTGGTATAAATTCATTGAGGCAAGTTGTTCCGAGGTCACAACCTGCCCCAGAAAAAAGGAACATCTAGCCCCAATCACACGAGTTCAAAAAAAAATCAAAATATAAATTAGGTTACAAAACATACGTCATTTACGCATAGTGTATCACAAAAATAGATAAATCCTTACGCTGAAACAATAAAACACTAAACGCAAATCGTTAAAATTCATGAAATAGACCAAAAATTTTGGATAAGAAAATATTTACTAACGTGAATCCCCGACGTACATGCTGCCGATCCAATATTTCCGGTGCCACTGGCTGGTTTAAGACGGCCGCCGTCAGTGCGCTGTGGCTTTGCATTTCGTGACGTATTTATTCAATATTTTTATCTCTTTTCCTCGCGGAGTTATTTCAATCGGAACAACTTACCCTGGTAACTTCTAGCCCCGTCCTCCCCTACCAATAATATCAATACTACTACTACTACAGTTACTTAAAATTATATTGATTTTCAGTTTGGGATTATTGCAACGATTATTTTCAGCATTTAAAGATTAAAGACGCTTCATTATTACAAAATGTCTGTTTGTTGTCACACTTACATTGGTTGTGGCAATTAGAACGCCAATGATACCAATTCTTCTGCCATTTTTCTCTACTATGATACTCTTCTCGTATAGGCCATGTATTGTCGGTTCATCGTCATCAATGATGTTAGCTGTCACTACTTTGGACTGTAAATGTTTCAGATAAGGAACGACTCCTTCAACCCCGCTGTCAAACTCATGGTTTCCTAAGGCCTATAGAGAAAATATATTTATAGTAATTTTTGCTTTAGCAGCTTCATCCACAACCCAACTAGAAAAAAGTCTCTCCATACTTTTTAGGCTTTAAAAGTTTATAAATTATTCAATAAATCCAATATCATAACAATTTTGAAATCCAAAATTCTAAAATTTTTTTATGTCTTAGTTTTTAATAAACAAACTTTGAAAACAAAGATATTAAGGAAATTTAACTGACTATGTAGAAAACGAAAACTAACATGGGCATCATGAGGCAGCATGTTCATGAAATCCTGGGTGACGTTCCATCGAAGAATATTGTACCAAATACTGCCTTGGAAGCTATCGCCTGCATTAAGGAGAAGAGAGTGGGGTTCATTACGCAGGCGCTCGCGAACCAAAGTAGCTAGACGAGCAAAGCCTCCGATACAAGGGCTAACTGATGGGTTACAAGTTGCTCCACTTGGACTAGTCTCGACAAATCTGAAAGTTAATATATTTATCACGTTATTGTTTATTCGGTCGATATCGATTGTTTTATCTATATATAAAAAATTTGAATATATAAATGTCACCGTAAAATTGCAAGTCATTGTAAAATTGTATAAAACTTTTATTGTATACTCCACGAACTTTTAGACTACTTCATAAAAAAGTAAGTCGTAATGACTTACGTTTTTAATAAGATTATTTTTATCGTGCTTTTGTGTACAATATTTGACTGGTCTACACTGTTCTTACATAATATCTATCAATATTGTAATAACAACCACTTTTTTTAAAAGAGTAACCATGGAGTTTCTAGCCGGTTCTCCTCCAAAGGAAACAACCAATTTGGAACCGTGCACTAGCTTCTGACGTTTTATAAGTGCCCATGTAGGCCTATGTGAAATAAAATGTTTTGACTTTGAATTTGGCTTTGACTTTATTTTAAACCAGCTTCTGCTGGCGGCTACGCCCGCTTGAAAATAGGTTTCTCCATACAAACTTTGGACCCCCAGTTTATCTCCATGGGCGGTGAATTTTGGAAAATCCTCTCTTTGTGTTCGCCTACGTCATAAAAGAAATCTGTGCAAAATTTTACGCTCCTAAGGACTTAGGACTGACTGACATATCAACACACGGCCGAAACTTCGTAGTTTCGGCCGTGTGTTGATATGTCAGTCAGTTTCCCTTTTTATATACAGGGTTATTTATAAAACACTGGCAACCTCTCAGGACTATGTTACTAACATCATAAACAACAACTTTTGTTCTGAGACTTTTTACAAAACATTACCATTTACTATAAAAAAATCTTCAATTTTTCGTTGCTCTATCAAACACATTTTAACTCTGTATTTTGCTATACCTACCTTAGTCTATGACGTCTTAGTTGTATGACGCGACGAAAACGCGTCAAACACGCCCACCAACCGATCCCCACCTCTTTCGGCTATTGTACTATCGCTTACTTCGCATAGACTTCGCAATATTTAGAACGTCCAATTTAAACATTTTTGTTTTTGTATGGAAATCTGATGAACTAAAATATGATACATTTTTAAAAGTCATAGAACAAACGTTGTTGTTTATGATGTTACTACCATAGTCCTGAAAGGTTGCCTGTGTTTTGACAGGAATGACAGGCATTCTAGTCAGCAAGTAAACTAGGTTCCCAGAAAATTCAGCCTGATATCATAAATTGACTGACTGACTGGCAGAAAATGCCTAAATATTAAGTCCGCCTCTGTACTTTTATGTGCATAAAGAATTCAATAAATAAATAATGCTAAATTACTTACCTAGCGTGAAAATCATTATAATGTAGAATATTTAAATCATATTCCGTAACACTTTTAGCACTAAACAGTACAAAGTAAGAAAATATTATCAGCAGTCTAAACATTTTTGTTCAAACAACATATACCAATCACTTCGTTTATGGAAATGAATAAATGTTTTTAATTAATATACAAAATTATACATACCAAATATTACTTGTTTATCAGGTAGGTATTACATGATAAGTGTCTAAGATAATATTTATTGTGAACAGAAATATTTTAAATTGAGATGTCATTTTTAAACCTTCGATAAAAATATTAAAGGTTTCGTGGTGCAAGGCATTACTTAAACTAAATATTAGACAATGTTACTATTTTATAATATTTACTTTATCTATAACTTTGTGTATAAAAAGTATATATGAAAAATTAACACATAAAATGTTGCCTCTCTCTAGAGATTTCATGTGATTCAAAATTTATAGGGGTTCAAATGTTTGTTAATATGTTTCCAAATATGATATATTTTTCACAGATACAAAGCTAACACTGTCGTAAATTAGTGAGTTTCTACTTATTATCTAAAATGTTCGCCAGCAATGTGATAGGTCAAAAGATCGAAGTCGAGGGCAAAAGATAATTCTCTACCAAAAAATAATATTGGTCGTTATCTCAACCTTCAGCTGTAAGACGCCAGTTTTGGTCGAGCCGAATAATCGACACCATTTAAGCCAAAACCGAAACTCAAGCCGGCCTGTTGGTCCAATGGTTAGTGGTCCTGACTGTTAAGTCGTGGATTCTATTGCCACCCAAGACAAATGTATGTGTGATAAGCACGATAATTTTGTTCTGTGTCTGGGTGTGATTTATCTATAATAATTATGTATTTTATGTAAGTAGATATGTAAATTAACAAAACTCATACCACGAGCTCTGCTTAGTTTGGGACTAGATAGTAATAATAATAATAATATTCCACGACTATCACACAGCGCCGTCTAGTCCCAAGCTAAGCAGAGCTTGTGTTATGGGTACTAGACAACTAATAAGCATACTTATATATTTCTAAATACATACATATTATAGATAAATCACACCCAGACACAGAACAAAATAATGATCGTGCTCATCACACAAACTTTTGCCACTAACCACTAGACCAACAGGCCTAAAGAGTTGTGTAAAAGTTGTTTAATATTATTTAACCTTACTAATACCGTAATTAAAGACACAACAGAAAGACAATGACAAAGCGAACGCCATCGATCGTTTGGAGTTTCCTCCTCCTTGTGTCGTATTCCTCAATGCTGAGGGTCGTGACCTCCCTGCTGTATCACTCTCTAACTCTCGTTTGGAGTTTAATGAATTAAAAAAAGTCGATATCAGTTTTTGGCCAAAATTGGCTAAAATTGAACTTTTGGTCAGTCTACATTTTTAATGCCCCTCATTGTAATGTAAGCGCAACATAAACGTTTTAACCCATTCCTGGTAATTAGCCGACGGTTTTATCCTAAAATAACGCATGAGTGGGTCTATATCAGCAATAAGCCCGGATTAGCCACTCGAACCGGTTCGTATCTTAGCGCGGACCACTTGGCAAACTGCCAGGTCCCGACTTTTGAGGGTCTCTGCATCGAGAGATATGAAGCTTGCACTGCGAAAGTTCAACTTTGTGAATGAATGTGAATCTAACGGTTAGATGCTCATGGTTTTAACGCCAGATGCTATTCTTTGAAACTAAAATAACATTTAAGTAGAGATTTCCTTTCTTTTTTACTATCATAGGCTCGCATTTTACCACTATCTTACCTGATTCTAAGTGATAATGTTATCAATGGTAGAACTCGCTTTCCTAGAAGTAACCTATTTACATTCCCGGAGGACACGGTGGAGCACACAGTCGAGGTGTGCCCTGCTTGGGTGGAGCATCGCCGTGCCATCATGGAGGTGATCGGCGGCGGAGACCTCTCGCGCTGGGCCTTGGTTGAGACCATGGTCCGGAGCGAGGAGGAGTGGCAGGTGGTCGCCGGCTTCTGCGAAGCAGTAATGCTCGCTAAGGAAGAGGTCGACCGCAGAAGGCAACGGTGCTCTCGCCGCCGCCGGGATTCCGATCCCGATTTCCAGCCACTGTAGGCGCAGGCTTGCGAACAATGAGCAATGGGTAGCTCGCTGTCCGGCCGTCCGGTAACTGTCCAGACGAAGCCCAAGTCGCTGACGGCGCGCACTGTTCCCGCGCGCCTCAAAGAGTTGTCGGCAACAGCAGGGGCCCAGCCGGGTCGAAGCCTACTGCGGCCAGGGTTATCCGAAAGGGCGCTCGAGCCCCAGTATGAAGACTTGAAGAAACGGGATGGGTTTTTTTAGTCAATAAGAGTCTGACACTACCTCACGCTCCGCCCAAGAGCGAGAGTTGTCATTGCATGATTTTTCCAATCGAAAAAAAAACCTATTCACTTTTGACTTAAGATAGACTTCAAGAGTTGTAGCTGTTAGGAAACAGATTCTAACAGGGAATTCCATTCCTCAGCGGAGAGGCAAAAGATACTCGTAATTTATCTCTCATCCAGGAAATCATCAGAATCGCACATAAAATTAGCATAGCACAATTGACAGCTTTGTCAGCTAAAATAGAATGGTTGTTGAAATTCTCTGTGCAAATAACAAGTTCACAAACATTCATGACTTACAAATAAATTGGATCCAAAATGCTTTATGTACAACAATGACGTAATCCAGCAAAACAAACCCAAAGGGCAGGTGAACATACAAACTACTTACTTCTATACACCGTTAGCCACTAAAGTAAATAAGGTCGAATATCCTGTACACTAAGCAGTCACCGTCAAACATTTTGGCTCGCTCGTTAAACCACGTGAATAGCTAGAACGTGTCAATAGTAGTACATTGCAAACGCCGGCTTTTCGGTCACAAAATTTGCGGCTAAACAGAGCCTTAATGAAAGCCGCATAGCACTTTATTTATGTACTTAGTGAATGAATGAGCGGAGGTGTAGTTGGAAATGTGCCTTACAAACTTACATAACGAAATCTCATGTTTTTTGTAAACGTTTTTGAACGCTTAGCTGTGACTTAAAAGTAGTTTTGATGACTTTAATTTTGTGACTCTTAAAACTGCAGATCAATATAGAGACACATTATCTGGAAATCAGCGGCAAAGATCTCTCGCGCCCGGCTTTGATACTGGCCATGGTTTGAAGCTGAAGCGAGAGGAGTAGCAGGCGGTAGCCCCTTTCTGCGAAGCAGTAATGCTAGCAAAGGAGGCGGCCGCACGCCCCAGCTGCCAGATGTCGATCCGCATTTCCGGCCACCGTAGGAGCGGGCTTGCGGGCGGCGAGCAATGGGTAGCTCGCTGTACGACCATTTGGTAACCGTCCGGGCCAAGCCCAAGTCGTTGACGGCGCGTCATGTTCCACGCGTGCCTCAAGGTGATGTCAGCAAACCGTAGGGGCCCAACAGAGCCTACTGGGGCCATGGGTTCGCTTCTGAAAGGAAAACCCGGCCCTGGAATGAAAGGCTACGAAGGACCAAGAAGTGGATTTTAGGTTTTGGGTCAGTAAAAGTCTGACTCGCTCTCCCACTCCGCCCAAGGGCAAGAGATGTCACTGGATGATTTCCCACCTGAAAAAAATACCTTCTTGGAAATCCTCACCTGCTCTAGGACGATATCCTCCTCCCCTGCCTTAGAGTGGATGGAAGGGTCGGTTAGACTCTTCCTATCTAAAACCTCTTCAGTGTTTTATCGTACACTTGTGCCGGGAGGCTTTGAGTAGGCAGTTTGACAACCGCTGCCCCGGGCACGTATTGCCTCGCTAACCGCCTCGACGGATGTTCTCTAATACGACCATGGACCTTTTTAGGGGGGGGGGGGGGGGAGGAAACGTCATCCGCCCTTCTTTGATGCCCGGAGCGCCTGACACGGGGTGAGAAAAAAATAACCTCCCTTTCCACAACCTCCTTCTGCAACAGCTTTCCTACCTTGTCTAGCAGCATTATGGGCCGATAAGTTGACGGTGTCTTCTTGAGCAGAACACGATCTGCTTTCCACTGGGAAATTGACTCCGCTCTAGGCACGCCGAGAAGAGTCTTCTCAGCATGGGCTCTAGTTCCTTTAAGGGCACAAGACGTACCGCGTTGCGCCACCGGTACTTGGAGTGGAATTTCCTGCCGGAGTCTGTGTTTCCTGATAGCTACAACTTAGGAGTCTTTAAATCGAGAGTGAATAGGTTGCTTCTCGGCAAGCGTGCTCCATCGTTGACCACATCATCGCTTACCATCAGGCGAGATGGTGGTCAAACGAGCCTAATCAATAATATTAAAAAAAGGGCAAGAATAAGAGCACGGCCAGGAACACCATAGGGCCCCGAAGCAATGCTTTTTTAGCTTCTTAGAAAGACCTAACCTAACCTAATAAGCTTCATTCCTCGGGAAGAATATTTTTTACCCACACATTAAAATTAATGGTTTTTAACACAATTTCGGAAAAAAGCCCTTCCATAATTATTTTTTTCTTAATTATTAAGAACTTATAATCTGGCCTAAAAGACTAATAAGCAATTTAAATCTAACGTAACTTTCCATCATAAATAAAAAAATAACCAATTTCAAAATACAATTCGAATTTTGAAATTGATTGTTTGACTGAATCACTTAACTCATGAGAAAAAAGAAACATTTTTACAAATTATGCCTATTAAAACACTTATCCAACTCCATAAAACACAGAACCACATAAAATTAAGCTTATCGTTCAATTAATTACCAGAACGTTATTATAACAGCAAACACATTCTCGTTTATTTTCTACTGAATAAGAAACGGGATCCTAAGCACACATGATTAAAATTTAAATGTTTGTACGGAACCTTTCAGGATTACTGGAGTGACACCAGTAAGCTTGTGTGAGTAATTTACTTGATTATCTTGAACGTGGACGTATTTGAGTGCTAATCTGTTTGGAGATGCGGTGATTTCCTCCTCCTTGCCTCGTATTCCTCAATGCTGAGGGTCGTGACCTCCCTTCTGATATTTTAATGAAGCAATAATTATGACAAATACCAATTGATATGACATCCATTTATATTCTCTAGTGGTAATTAATATTATGTTGGCTTATTTTGTGTACCATGAAGTTACTCTCTTCCCCCTACTAATTTGGTGAAGTGAATTTAAACGTAAAGTATTTATTTAATTTTTAGAGCGCATTTAAATTAGCTGAAACTGCCGCGCGACGGCAGTGCGCCGACAGCGCTGCTGTTTGTGTGAATCTGGGTACAGAAAAAAATTTGTTACATCACAAAAAAAATGCGATTTGGAAAGAACTTCGAGACTCCAATCAGGAAATTAACTCTTTAAATAGGTTAGTTTGTAAGGGACTTTCAGGGCGAGAGGCCCAGTTTTTTAGTCTCATAACCCTACTGCACCCTTTTTGCCCCAATTATCGGTAGGTACCAACTGACGTAGGTAAACCTGAGCCCAGTGTTAGTACGTATCAATTAGGGCTTAAAACTAACACGTTCATGGGTTTCGTCCGGGATTAGGGTTGCCATACACCCGGAATGATTCAGATATGTCCAGTTGTTTATCAAAATATTTTTGTTTCACATACTAATAGGCACATGGGCACTTATAAAACGTCAGAAGCTAGTGCAGTATATTAATTGCTTGTTTCTTATAGACAAGAATCGGTTTTTTGGTTAAAAAACCAAGGATTGATTTTAAAATATTTCCATATAAAAATAATAGGTAGGACCACATCCGGAATACAAGGAAATTTAAATATTTTATATAACATCTGAAAAAAAAGTTGATAAAAAACTAGCCAAGCCTAAAAACATAAATAAAAATCAACTTGTCAATCATTGTAATATAATTTTGATAAGGAAAACTTAAATGGTTTGTTTTCTATGTAATCGATGTAAAAATACTGATAGAACATTAAATGTATTCCAAATACAAAAGTTTGGACATAAAGTCCGAATTCATGATATATTTTTTCTGCTAACCCTATCAGGGATGAGATGTGGGTAGTTTGGGACGAATTGAAAGGTAGGATGGTCCGTTAGAATAGTCCATGTTTATTATGTATGAAGGTAGACAGAGATTTAAATGACAAGGATCGGTTCGTAATCCGGATTTTGTAACCATCGCGTCGTGTCGTTATTGAAATAGGATTTTGGTTATAATTTCTATAGTTATTTGGATAAAGGAAGCATAGGAAGGTTTGGAGTGCTTGGTAATTTGGGAGCCTATGCCTTTTTTATTCGATCTGGGGAAACCATCAAATAACTTCTTCCTGACTCTATTTCACTGACTTTTTTGGACAATACTGTAACCCTGGCAGGTATTGGGCACCTCATAATCATGGTGATAAGTATCCTCTTTGAGGAATGGCTGGAGAGGCATCACGGCATCCTCACCTTCCGCATGATGCAGGTTTTCACCGAACATCGTAAATTCGGGAAGTTCCTGCACCTGATTCGAGTGGGAAATACCACCATTGTGTGGACAGCCTCCTACTGTTTGCCGTCCGAAACTCGCGCCTATGATGGATGGGATTGCCTCTCTCTCACGCTTTCTATCACTTCCTTTACTTCCGATACGGCTTCGCTAAGGGAGGTGACTGTTTCCTATTACAAAAGTTTTAAACATAACTGGAAAAATATGGATGAACTGCTGCTAGTGAAACTGGCATTATATTTATTCCAGCTCAGTAGGTTCATAAAAGTAATGCAATAGTTCACCAAAAACACACATCAATCAGTCTATCAGCTACTTGATTACACGACTATGGTGAGAAGACTATAAAGAACCAAACTAATATAATATAATATAATATAATATAATATAATATAATATAATATAATATAATATAATATAATATAATATAATATAATATAATATAATATAATATTCCACAACTATCACACAACGCCGTCTAGTCTCAAATTAAGCAGAGCTTGTGTTATGAGTACTAGACAACTGATAAACATACTTATATTTCTAAATACATACATATTACAGATACATCACACCCAGATACAGAACAAATGATCATGCACATCACACAAATATTTGTTCTGGGTGGGAATCGAACCCACGAGCTCCGGCATAGCAGTTAGAGCCACTAACCACTAGACCAACAAGCCAGTCTAAAACTGTTCGTACGTGACATTATTTTATCAACAAAGCAACTTTTTTCCGCATAATTACAAAGTTGCCGTCTATTCAAGCATCAGCAAACATGCCTGGCATATACACTGACATAGAAAGCAAAAGTTCCTGACTGTGTGTATGTGTTCACATTTGTTACTCCTTCACACGCAAACGGCTGAACGGATTTTAAAGAAATATTGCATATGGTAATGTCCTGGAATAATACATAAGATACTTTTTGATGGTACCTAAGCGATGATTTGTCGACGATGGTGTAACCCATCCACTCTTTACTCCAAAACCCCTAAGTTATTTATCACAAAACACAGACTCCGGTATATAATTTCAGTCAGCTGTACGTACAATACATTTTTCAATAGAGATTTTAACAATCTCTTTAATGTGTCTTGGGACAATTTTTTACTTTCACGCGAGCAAAGCCGCTGGAATCAGCTAGTATAAATATTTATCTAAATATTTCAAAAGAAAAAGTTAGCACCCTAGATGGATGCTAAATAGGCTCAGTGACCTTTGAGACTTACGAATCACAAACACATTAGACCAAGTTTCAGATGAAAGAAAAATCTTTTCTCGTAAAGGTCATAGAGGCTTAAGAAAATAAGTATTTTTCTCAACAACTACACAACATGTTATGTTCGCATTGTTCATCTACCTACTGGTAGAACGCTGTCCGGCTGTCCGATAACCGACCGGACCGAATTCTAGTCGTCGACGGCACGTAGTTCCACGCGGGCCTCAAATAGATATCAGCAAACCGTAGGGCAATGGGTTGTGCGAAAGTATACCTCGGAGCCCCGGACCCTCCTTAACCTATTACTCCTTAACCTTTTGTTCAAAAGGAAAAAAGGAACAGAAATAGGTTTTAGTCAATAAAAGTCTGATACACCCTCTCGCTCCGCTCAAGAGCGGGAAATTATTGGATGAAATCCCACATAAAAAAAATTGTTAACCTACTTAATGGTTTTTTAAACAAACGGACAAAGTTTAATTTGCGCGTAAACTCCAAGACAGATGGTCACGTAAGCCGATTTTCAAAATAAAAGGACAGTTCCAAACTGTGACAGCAACTTTTTCAATCGAATGTTTTTGTCGCCTTGGTTCTTTTTGTTTTCACGACTTACTAGCTAAAGATTACTTTCAAATGAAGTCTTAAGCAGTTCTCTAGCTCTTTAGAAGATCTATACTTCCTACTTTTGGGTATATTTATTTAATCTTCATGCAACAAAAAGTACATAGGCGGACATTGAGTCTGCCTATGTACTTTTTGTTGCATTAGCCATTCTCTATATATCATTGCCTTAGGCATTCTCTACCAGTCAACCTAGGGTGGTGAAGAGACAATATGGTAGGCGCACAAAAAGAAAATTTTGGTATTAAAACAAGAGTAAAAATACACATAATTATAGATAAAATACACATACATATATATTTAATGCATTATATATACTACATATATATTTATATTTATATAAATATATATGTAGTATATATAATGCATTAAAACAAAACAACTCAAAACTTCTGTCCTTACTTTAGTAAGGACAGAAGTTTTGAGATGATTCTGCTATTGGAGTAGAAAATGATTCCGCAACTTCCACTTAAATGCATACCAACTTTCGGCCGTCCTGATATCGAGAGGAAGCGCATTCCACAGAAGGATGGACTGTATATAAAAGGAAGAAAGAAAGAAAGACAGAAAAAACGTTTATTCGTGCCTCACACAATCATATAAACTAAAAATACACAATGAAAAGAAAAAAAGAAAGATATAATCAGTGCGAGGACAAAAGGCACCTAACTCGGCATATGCTACGTTATTTAAAACGAAACCTCACCAACCACAACAACACAATCGAACCTCACTAAGAATTTTTTTAGAAAAGTGATGGTCCAGTGGTAGGATGGTAACGTTACTTCGTCACCGCTTCTGTTACTGCTGAATTTTAGCAAGAAATCGTATCTTCACATCTCTCTTCTCATCTAACCTGACTCTACGGTAATGGTTTTAAATGTCCCACATTGTTTCACAATTTCACAATTTTATCCTAAACAAAAACGACAACATAAATAATATTTTATGTATTTTCTTTCAAAACAATGATATTTAAAAAAGCAATCTACTAAGTTGTAGACTATCAAAACTTTCTGAGACTAATGACAATAAGTTTTTAGTTAATTTTGTTGAGAAGCCTTGTTATCCTTAGCCACAGTTTTTAAGCCATTGTTTAAACTTTGAGACAGTTGATTGACTGCTTAAATTGTTCAAAATATTTTGTAGAGCGCCGTATAAACTTTTAAACAGAAGCTTATTTTAAAACAAGGATCAATCATTAATTGTCTAAAAAGAGAGATACATACTTATACAAAAAAAAAAAAACTGGTAAAGTATTTCTTATGCTTTTAATTTTAGAAATGGTTTTTTTTTTCAAATAATATATTATAGATTCAAAAAAACTTTATATTAAAAGTTATTTGTACCTATACAAAAAACGGAAGACACAGCGTTGGAAGGCCTCAAACAAGGTGGACCGATGACCTGGTTAGGGTCGCGGGAATCCAATGGATGCGTGACGCACTGGACCGGTCGTTGTGGCGACGCTTGGGGTAGGCCTATGTCCAACAGTGGACGTCTTTTGGCTGATATGATGATGATGAACCTTTGTATAAAAACCGTTTTAAAGAACGGCAATTTCATAGGTTATTTTTTTCTATTAATAGAAATCAAGTTCCCAACGTAACTTTCAACTCTACTAACTAGTTTTAGACCAAAGTTTATTCCTAGATCTTTGCTGTCGTGCCTGAAAATAGTTAGGTATTTCAGTACTGAAACTAGGTTCAATGGAGTGGCAAATCGATGCGCTAAGCTTACGCTGGTATCTACCTCGTTTATATTGTGACATACGACCTACCCGCTTGGCTACTTACAAACACTTTAGAAATAGAAAAATATTGTTTGTTTATATTCTACTCGTACATTACTAGTGCTTACGGACTTTATTTTTGTAAGCAAGTGGAGATAAAATATATCTGAGCACTTTTTTTAAGGGTTTTCTGGTGTAATCTTGCAATCATAATCATTATCATTTCAGATGAAGGACGTCCACTGTTGGACATAAGCCTCCCCCAAGTGTCATCTTTATGGCCAGTCCTGTGCGTCTCAAATCCATCGGAATCTCGCGATCCGCATCAAGGTTTTTTTTTACTGCGGGAAAATCATCTAATGACAACCCCTGCTCTTGAGCGGAGCGGGAGATAGTGTCAGACTCTTACTGTTTAAAAACCCACCCCGTTCCTTCGTGCCTTCATACCAGGGCTGAGCTATCTCTCGAAACTAACCCTGGCCTCAGTAGGCTTCGACCCAGCTGGGCCCCTGCTGTTGCTGACAAGTCCTTGAGGCGCGCGGGAACAGTGCGCGCCGTCGACGACTTGGGCTCGGTCAGTTACCGGACGGTCGGACAGCAAGCTACCCATTGCTCGCCGTCTGCAAGCCCGCGCCTACGGTAGCTGGACCCTCATCATGGTCATCGGTCCACATTGTGGAAAGCCTTTCAATCCTGCATCTTCCGGTTCGTGCTTGCCACTCCAGAATCTTTCGGTTCCATTGATCGTCTATTCGGCGAGCAATGTAGCCTGACCACTGCTATTTAATTTGGCGATTCTTCGGGCTTTGTCAGTAAAATGGTATAGGTGATTCAGGATAGATTTCGCAGGATAGTTTCTCTCGTTGAAACTTGAGCATAGCCCTTTTCATTGCACTTTGTTCGCACATTATTAACCTCAAACCCACCTTCAATGTGTTGTGCGAGTTTGAGAGTTTGGTTAGTGCGCGACTTTCCTGGCTAAAAGCCAGTTTGATCAGGGATATTTTGGTTCAATCGCTGGTGTTAGACGGTTGAGTTTTTTTAAAGTTTAATTGTATGACAGAGAAGGGATATAGATCTACACTCTTTTGGGCATTTCCCTAGCTTAAGAAGAGCAACTACTTAGAAGAGATATTTTTTTACAAACATTAATATGTTTGTTTGCTTAAAAATGACATTTAACACTATATTTGCCCCATACACCATGACCATAGGGCAAATGTCACCACATAGACGGTTCCTGCAGAGGACAAGCACATTTGAGCTTGGCCTAGACAGAGATGGAGAGATGAGTTATACACTTACTATGAGGACTGATAGAAACGGCGTGGGAGAAGAATTTCTGGAAGGACTTGGGGAAAGCCTCTGCCTAGCAGTACTTTTACCACTAGTATTGGCCAGTGGCGTAACTATACCATCTGAGGCCCGTGGCAAAATCATTGGAGGGGCTCCAGGAAACAGGTCGAATTTACAGTTAAATTTGGATAAATCACTGAAGTACAGACAAAATATTGTTACGCCATTAAACGTAAATACGCCATATCTCCGAGAAAATAGCAAATAGCACATAATAATTAAAACGCATTGCTGTTCGAAAGGTCTAGAATGGTTGGACGTAGTCAGTCTTAGAAAAATCTCAAAACATCCACAACATACCTACAAGCAGTAGTAGGCATTTATCTAACCGTAAGGAAAATTGTACTCTCCGACGTTAACAATAGAGTCGAAATTCGCATGAAAGTGACTCTTATTATTACGAGCAATAAAAATGATTTATGACTTCGAGAAGCGATTCAATTGTTCTGGAATTCTGGATAGATCCGGGGACGTCGGTATCTAGAATTTTCTTGGCTCCGCATATAAATACGAGCCCCCGGCCGGAAGCGAGTCAGTTGTAATTTCGACTGCGATCAAGAGCGAACTACCCTAGTACTTGAAGTGATTTTACTTAACGACTTAAGCGATAGTGTAACGGTACTCTAGTGTTAATTGCGATTCGGATTATTGTTGACTGGACTAATTTGTTGTTGTTTGTGGTGAATAAAGTTCTCTCGTCAGTAAATCGGCATTTGATTACCCACGTACGTAACAATATTCTTCATTATTAATAAATCGGCAAGTTCTCTAATGTACGAGGGCTTTTATATTTCATCTCTGAAGGTGGACTTCCCAGTGGCGTATCTATTAGGTGGTAAGGCTGGCAAAATATCACAGAAATCTATTGTTTTCTTATGAATGCGTTTAATAAATCTTAATAATTTCATTGAGTTTCTATATTTATTTCTTCTGAGCTCAAGGCCTCTTGTACCGGGGGCTCCACTAAGCCAGGAGTCCGTGGCATATTACCAGCCTTGCCACCCTAAAGTTACGCCACTGGTAATGGCTAAAGAAAAAAAAATCCAAACAGGGTTACCATTTTGTAAAAAAGCAATTTCAAAATTAATAGCAGCTGATAAATCTAATATACTGTAGACCCGTGAAGTAAAAAGTTTAATTTAAAATGGCAATGTGTCCCAGTGTAGTCAAAGGTTGGCAAATTAACGTGCGCTCGGCAATTTAAATGGTGGTTTTGGATTAAAGGCACATTCAAAGAAGTGCCTGATTAAGGTAATTCTTTAAAAGAGGATTATTGGAAAGATTCTGAGTTTGTGAATGTAGGGATATTGGACTTTTGTGAAAAATTAGAAGCAGGATATTGTGGTTACAAAAACTCTATTTACTTAAAAAAAACTCAAACTATTTTTTTTTTCATACACGGGCACTAATAAAATGTCAGAAGCTATTGGTCGTTTCCTATGGAGAAGAATTGGCAAGGAACTCCATAAAAAAAATCGGTCGGTTATAAAAGAATAACATATTCACTTCTTTGAGGAACAAAATTAAATTAAGGACCAAATTAAGTGATGGTATCCCAAAGTCTAAAGTGTAAAATTAAAATTGAGTAACTTTTAAAGTTTTGATAGTAAAAAAAGTAAGAAGAGATTTCGATTATTTCAAAGAAACAATGAAATGTTTTTAATTATTAGAAAATGTAAAAATATAGATCGATTCAAGGCAGCTTTATGCTTTTATTTCTGTCTTTTTTTAAATTAAGTATATGAATAAATGTAGAAGAGTCGATAACTTTTATTCCAAGTTTATCTGGCGGCTACATTAGTGCACAAACCATTGTCCTAATAATTTGTTTGCTTAATTTTAGCAAGTTTAGTTCGGAGTTTGTATGCGCTTAATTGCCATGAAAAACCATGTTTTTAACTTTTCCTCTAAAGCACGCTGACTATCTGTAACCATGGAGTTTTTTTACCGGTTATCTCCATAGGAAACTAACAATTTGGAACCGTGCACTAACTTCTGACGTTTTATAAGTGACCATGCATGCCTATCTGAAATATAAATATTTGAATATCTACTCGTTACAACTAATTTGACAACCCTAGGCCAAAATACAATTTGATTTCCGGACCATTAAATCTTTTGATTACAGTCCAAAGCCGACAACAGCCGCACGTATTATTAAACCTTTTATCAAAAAAACATCAAGCAACAACCAAAAAATAAAACACAAAAAGTTTTTTTACCATAACGCCGTCCGCATCTCACGTAGGACATACACACGTACAGCTCCGGTCGTTACGGCCCCACGTGTCCGGCCTGCATTGCTGTCACATTACCGCATAACCCGTGCTCGCTTGGACGTGTTTTTATTAAACGTACAGCCACAAAATAGATAGGTACAGAAGACAATCTACCTACATAGCGCGCTCGAGCAACGCACTCATAGACACCGCTTACGGACACGATATCTCGACTCAATCGCCCGGTCGCACACGTACAGTTCGGCGCAACGCGCTGACCCTAGCGTGACCACCTAGAGTAGGTATAAAAAGAGAAGTACGTACATGAGATTGACTTCTGTGCTTATCTAGTTTGTGGTACAGCTACGTAATTTTTCAGGGTTGGCTACTTTTGGTTGGGAGCCCGCCATTTGTGGGTTATGCTGTCAATAAATGGGTTAATAAAACATCTTTTCTTGGCTGGGTTCGTCGTTGAGGAAAAAAAAATGTGATGGATGCGGATTTTAGTATCGACGTGACGTTTGATTAAATACTTTTTTGGTGTTTTTGTGGGAAGCCACAACTGAGATTGATCTGACAGGTTTTTTTTCTTATTTTTATATTCTATAATGTACATAATTTGTACAACTTATAAACAATAAGGGTGACAAAGCCGTTAACAGTTGTCAAATCGTCGAATTTACCAATTAAATAGGCGGCCGTTTCACGGCTGGTTAAGGTTTGATTGTCGTTATATATCGTTATATGCAACTCGGCCTTAGACAGCTGATGTAGACAGACAAGTTTAACCCAAAATTGGGTTTTATTAAAGCAAAACTTAAAAAAAAATCTTGCAAAGATACAAGAAATTGTATAATTATGAGGATAACTGAAACTTATAAATAAAATAAACTACACAAATATGTGTGTGTTTTTTTTGTCCTGCTGTGTGTGAAGCGAGAGGGATGGTCAGACTTTTCCTAAAACCCATCTGTACTCCTTTTTTCCAGCCTTGGTAGACCCCGTCAGTTATACTGACATCTCTTTGAAACGCGCTGTCGTCAACTCGAGCCTAGTTCAATGGTAAGCTAATCATTTCTTGCTATCTACTGCAGCATCTGCGGCAGATCGGACGTGATGATGTTCTCTCCCCCACTCTTTCTGCTATCTGTATTTCTCACTTTACCTACTACTTTACAATCACCTTCCCATACGTTCTAACCTTGGAAGACTGATCGGACTCTAGTCTGGTTCAGGTTGGATAAGTTTACATTTATTATCACTGTGATGTGCTGTAACTATATTTAAAGATTCTATTCAAACCTCTTTGTGTTTGGCTTTTTTAAGGTGAAAAACCATCAAATAACTTCTCCCGTTCAAGGGTAAAGCAAGACTTTTACTGACTACATTTAACTTGTGGCTTACAGATGATACTTCTTTAAAAAAAAATACAATATCTACATATTGCAATATTTACCATCCATGAAAACATCGTGAGGAAACCGGCATATCCTAGAACCAAAAAATCGAAGACATGTGACATTCATCAACCCGCATTGGGCCCGTGTGGTGGATTACGGCCCATTCCCTCTCTTAGAGAGGAGGCCTGAGTCCCTGCAGTAGGAACATTAAAAGGCTGATTACGTTTTTATGTTTTTTACAATATTAATAGGTATGTACGGATAGTGTCACCAGTAAATTTTGTCCCCAAAAGCACAATAAAAATAATAATAATAAAAAAGTAGGTCGAAATAAAAAGTAATCTATGAATTCATAGAGTCTACAGTGTTCTCACATTCTCATTAAAAAAAGAATCTATCCCAGTAACAAAAATAAACAACCCCAATTTATCAATGGCCTAAAAAATTCAAACTCACATAACACTATAGAGCCGACCTTCTCTGCATTATCATAAATCGTTCTAACACCCAGCTTGGTCGCAAAGCTATTAACTATTAATACTTTATAGGAACAGTCTCGCGTGTGTGAAGTTAAGCACATTAGGTAGTTGAGTACCTGGTAGCGAAGAGCTTACTTTTGTGCCTTTCATACCCACTGAGGGGTACCACTGGTTTGCGATATTGCGATCCTGAATTCTTTTTACTAGCTTTTTATTTTACTTGCAATATTTTATTTAGGGCATGTAATACGGGTACTTAAGTCGCAATGGGCAGGGCACATTGCACGCAGAACAGACGGCCGATGGGGACGAAAGTTTCTGGAGTGGTGACCACGTACTGGAACACGCAGCGGCGGATGGTCTCCCATAAGATGGACTGATGACCTGGTGAGGGTCGTGGGAATCCGATAAATGTGAGACGCACAGGACCGGTCTTTCGACTGAAATGATGATGATAAAAGCTAATCTATCTTTATTTTCCCTGTGCTATCTAGGGTCATGGAGGTGGAGGTGGCTCCCTCTTAATCATGGCGGTAACTGCCCTCTTTGAGGAAAGACTGGAGAGACGGCACAGCGTCCATACCTTCCGCATGTCCACACCGGACATGGTAAGTTCAAGAGTTTTCTGCACCTTATTCAAGCGTAAGACACGCTCAGGTCACCATTGTACGGACCGCCTGGAGGACACGGTAAAGCATACGGTGGAGGTGCAAGTGGCAGTGGTGACCTCTTACGCCGTGCCCTGGTTCAGGCCATAGTCCAGGCCATGGTCCGGAGCGAGGGGAATGGGAGGCGGTGGAAAAAAGAACCGTGTCAAACTTTTACTGACTAATTCCCACACATTATGTTTGTTTATTTGTTTTTATTTTATGCGCCATGTACAGAATTTAGCGAAAAGGTTTGAAAAAGTTTTTTTCAAATATCCCCGCAAAATTCGGTCTGGACTGAGTTTGAAAGGCTCACGAACATAAATTACGATTCGAATCACTTAAAACAGCACTAAACCAATATATCGTTCCAATAAACCATTTAACCAAGTAAAATAGAATTTATAGGAACACGTTTATCGCATCAAAACCGGAATGAATCAGAAAAAAATCACAAATAGGATCGCCGCACACAGGTCACACGCCACATCCACAAACGCCGTCACAAGAAGCTAGAAGCGGCCACAAACGCAGCTGAAGCGCTTGTCAGCCACTTGGGGCTGGTAGCTGCTGCTTTTTTTACCCATACGCGCAGTACCATAATGGACTCTGATGAAGAAGATTCAAATGCGTGAGTGGCGTATGACGGCGTTTTGTATCAGCGTTTATTGACCAGTACTGGCCACAAGAATTTATAACGTGTGGTGGCCACCGGCGTCAACCATGTGCGTGTGCGTCAAATGTATGAAATGTGCTGGTGGAGCCGTTTTGTCGTAGTGGCCGGTGACCTGTGTGCGTGTATTGGTCATAGCTACGGTGATTCACAATTTATATAAAACCAACCGTTATACTGCACTTTCAGTTTTCGCTTATATGAAATTACTAGCTTCTGCTAATGCACTGGCTTTGCCCGTGTGTAAGGTTTCTCTATAGAAACTTTAGACCTCCGTTTCTTTTTAATTTTGGAATATCATTTCCAACTGCTCGCCTACCAGTACAGCCATTTGGTTTGAAAAATGGGTACTTGGAAAGTTTTCCGGTAGTTTTGAAAATTATGACAACCCTCGCTCTTGGGCGCAGTGGGTGATACTGTCAGACTCTTACTGACTAAAAAACCCACCCCGTTCCTTCAAGCCTTCATACCGGGGCTCGAGTTCCCTTTCGGCTAATCCTGGCCCCAGTAGGCTTCGACCCGGCTGGGCCCCTGCTGTTGCTGACAACTCCTTGAGGCGCGCGGGAACAATGCGCGCCGTCGACGACTTGCAGGTAAGGTATCAAATGACTGTACTATAACGTCATAAAAGGAAATCTTGTGCAAAATTTTACGCTCCTAGATCCATTAGTTTCGGTTGTGCGTTTATATGTCAGTCAGTCAGTTTCTTTTTTTACAAACTTTTATTTAGTTTCACCTGTCCCGACGTTTGTGTCTGTAATCAAATCTTGCAAATTAAATTTGATCCACTTCCCGTTTACAGATTAAGCTAAAATTTTGCATGCTTTTATGATATGTAAAACAGAAGAAAATACAAAATTATTATTAAATGGAGCTGATCTGATGGTGGAACCGGAAGGTGAGAATAGGACTTTAGATCGTGTTTGACCTTTTTAGAATGGTCTTGATGAGTGAGTATCGATCGCGCTAAAAAAGGTTGCTACAAAAAAAAATCATTGAAAACTTCTAAAATCAAAATCAAAAGCATTTATTACAAATAGACCATTTGCAGGCACTTTTGAATAGTTAAATGTCGGTCAGTCCAAAAAGCGTAAATCTCTATGGAGAAGAACGTGCAAGAAACTCCATGGACACTATTTTAATGAGTTACATATAATCTTGGTTAAATATTTTATTCTATATCCATAGATCTGCTAACTGCGAATAATTACTCACTGCTAGCCTTCCCGCTGGTCAATTTGCCCGTAAGCTATGAAACTCTACCATTTAAGGGGACACTGTCGTAGAAACCTACCTATGACCAGCAGCCTGTGATAGACAGTGTTAATTGGTCTGTGGAACACGACTCGGTCTTGTTACCGTTTCTGTTATCGAATTATTCCGAGTTCCAATTATTCTGGTCGGGTAGCTGTGTATTTGTGTAATCTCATTTCAAGTGAAAATTATGTTTGTCTTACAAGCACACTATGTGCTGTGGTTCTTAATCTTCTATATTTATTATATTATATGAAAATGAATTCCTATTTTTATTGGTCACGCCATATCTTAAGAATGATCGTTTTCATTAATTTTTAGGGATCCGTATCTCAAAAGGAAAAATCGGATCACTTTGTTGTCTGTCCGTCTGTCTGCCAAGACCCTTTATCACAGAATAGCGTGGAGCTATCGAGTTGAAATTAACACCTTATAATCAGGCCCCTTTAAGCTGTTAAGAAATCAAACTTCTAAGTTAATAAAAACAAAACGCCCGTTTGTGTCGGAAAAAACTTACATTTTGGTACTCTCAAGGGAATCAAAATTCATAGGCTACTTTCCATTCCGTTGACTCAGAATCCTGAAATTTGCATAAAGCAAGATCTTATAGCACGGGTAGAGGAATAAATCTAGAAACAGTAATTTTTTTGTTGCGTCAACAAAATATATTTTTTTAACCCTTTAATTCGTATCTAGTGTTAATAAACCTGGTGAGACTCCGTTCGGTAATTGAACTATAACTAGACTGTTGTGTGTGTAACATAATTATTTATGTTACACACACAGCAGTTATCCATTTGCAATGGTTATCCATTTTATACTTTTTAGAAGGTTCATGCAGAAAGAAAAATTAGGAAAGTTAGAAAATTTATGAAACTTATACGTATATTTAACATTAGCTCGTATGCCGGTTTGACAAGTCAAAGACAGTAATCGTTCTTCGGCTAAGCTATTTTATAATAACATTTTTTTTGTTAGATATTGTTGTTACTAGGGTTACACATAATATGACGTCCATAATATTCAGCTGTTTCCAGCGAAAAAATATGTTAAAGAATTTAAATTAAATGTATAAGTAATAAAAATGATTAATTGTTAAACCTTACAATGTACGTATTATTGAATAGTGTCAAGAATCATCAAATACAATGTAAAAGATTTAATCCCGTGGAGGGTTTTTTTTTATGGGAAAATCATCCTATATAGTGTCAGACTCTTACTGACTAAAAAACCCATTCCGTTCCTTCAAGCCTTCATACCGGGGCTCAAGTGCCCTTTCGGATAACCCTGGCCCCAGTAGGCTTCGACCCGGCTGGGCCCCTGCTGTTGCTGACAACTCCTTGAGGCGCGCGGGGACAGCGCGCGCCGTCGACGACTTGGGCTTGGTCCGGACAGCGAGCTACCCATTGCTCACTGTCCGCAAGCCCACGCCTACGGTGGCTGGATCCCGTGGAGGGTCGATCCGGTACATGAAACACTATCGATTTTTAAGGATAAAATTAACAAATAAAGTTTTTATTTCAAAACTCGTATTTATTTACGAAATTAATTTATTTTAGAAAACGTCAGCTGAGCGAGTTCAATGACCTGTAGGTAGTTAGTACGCAACGCCGATTACTACCTTTTCCTTAGGAACCTTCTCCTGCAATAACAAACAACAACAAAAAGAATTAGCGAAATCGGTCCAGCCATTCATGCGTGATGGCGTGACCAAGGGAAATAGGGATTCATTTTGATGTAATACTCGTATATAGATATAGCCTACCTACCTTTTCGGTACGGGCACGTTTAACGCATTCTGCACTTTGATCTCTTTTACTTTATGTTTTAACCGAAATGCTGTGTCTGCCCCGACTAAAAGTTTTTCTATTCTATACTTTTTATCCGGCTTTGACTTCGAACAAAGTTGTGGGCAAAAGTATATAATAATAAAAGAAAGAATTCTAGACCTTTTTCGAGAAATAATGGTAGCCACCTTTCTCCCTGCCCTCGGCAAAGGACAAAGTTAGGTCCATCGACAAACTTATCTCATTTGTTTAGGTGTTATTGACCCCAACGTCGAATATAGATATCAACATTAAGGTGGACGCATAAGGATACCCAGCCGAAATCTGTGGTCCTAGAACGCAAAGGGCAATTGAAGGAACTGGTGTGGCTTTAGACTGTAAAAGTTTTACTCGCCCTCGCGGTCCGTTCAAAGCGAGAGGCAGATGCTGCCAATGGGCAGGGCACATTGCTCGCACAAAACATGGCCTTTGGAGCCGAAAGGTTCTGGAGTAACGGCCGCATACCGGAAGACGCGGCGTTGGAAGGCCTCCTATAAGATGGACCGATGACGTGATAAGAGTTGCGGGAATCCCCATTAGATGCGAGACGCATAGCACCGTTCATTGTGGCGACACTTGAGGAGGCCTATGTCCAACAGCTGACGACTTTCGACTGAAATGATGATGATCCACTTTCTTAAAAAAAGGTTTATTTTGATATTACAAAGACACAAATATTTATTTATTATTAATTATTAAAACTTCATGCAACACAAAGGTACAAAGGCGGACTTAATGCCTTAGGCATTCTCTACCAGTTAACCTAGTGTGATGAAAAGAAAGCATGGCAGGTGCATAAAAAAAATAATAGGTAAAAAAAAAAAATATGGAAAATATTGAAGACTAAAACTCGAATTGGTGAGTTGAGCACTAAAAACCAATGTCAGACATTGTTTTGCTTTCAGGAACTAGTTTTATCTACAACGGAAAGGAGAGTTGGTTGATAAATCTCGTAATAATAGCCCCAGTACAAAATATATACGAGTAGATACAGAAGTCAATCTACATACAAAGCGCGCTCGACCAACGCACACATGGACACCGCTCACGGACACGATATCTCGGAGCGCCTCGGCCCGCTCGGCGAACAGTTCCGGCTCAAACACTCATTAGTGTGCGTCCACCGAGCGTAGGTATAAAAAGTGAAATACATCCATGAAATTGTCTTTTGTACAATTGCCGGCACGGACCTTGAGCGCTGGCTTCAAGTTGTGCAGAAGTCAAATATTCGGTCTCTCAAGTGGTGCGAATTGAGACGCGGGGGCGGGGAGTGTCAGTGATTGGCTCGCCGCGCCATCGCGTCACAAACGTCACTCATGATTCGTTCCCTGAGCTTGCTGCATGTATCTAACAACGACGACGATTGGCTCGCTAATGTATGGAATGCGCAAAGCGATCCCCACTCTGACGCCGAGCGCTCAAGATCCGTGACGGTAATTGTAACTTTCTATTTTGTGGTCGCAGAGCAAATTAGTCTTCATTAGTTGATAAGATATACTTCATTATACACCACTAAACTAAACACTACAAGGTAAAAAGAAATAAGAATAGGTTTTAGTCAGTGAAAGTCTGACACGTCCTTCCGCTCCGCCCAAGAACGGGAGAAGTTATTGAAAGATATTCCACCTAAAAAAAACATGTATCATTTAGCGGTTAGATTGGAAGCCGACCGTATTATAGTAACGAAAAAACAAAGATTGAATCGTGTTTATTTTTTGAGATGGAAAATAATTAATTGACTTCTCCCACACTAGAGAGCAGTGGTGGCCGAGTGGTAATGGCCCCGACTTACGAGTTGTAGGTCACGGGTTCAAGCCTAGCTATGCACATTACTTTGTGTAATTCATTTCATCACCACTGCTCTCAAAACGGTGAAGGAAAACATCGTAAGGAAACCGGCATGTCCTAGAACCAAAAATTCGAAGACGTGACATTCACCACCACTGGGCCCGCGTGGTAGATTATGGCCCAGTCCCTCTCCTCGAGAGGAGGCCTGAGTTTCTTCTACAGTGGGAACATTATAAGGCCGACTAAGTTAAGCTAACACGGGTCACATGCCGCAGTCACAAACGCCGCCACACGACCAACTAGAAGCGGCCACAAAAGCAGCTGAAACGCGAGACAGCCACTTATGGCTGGAAGCTGCGTTTTTAACCCGTTACGCGCAGTAGCTTAATGGACTCTGACGAAGATTTAAATGAGCGGCGTTTTGTTTCGGCTTTAAGTGACCGGTACTGACCACAAGGTTGGTGAATGTCACATTTGAAGACAAGTGGCATTCACCAACCCGCACTTGGCAAGCGTGGTGGATTACCGCCCATTCCCTCTCCTAGAGAGGAGGCCTGAGTCCCAACAGTAGGAACATTATAAGGCCGACTATGCTATGCCATGCTACACTAGGTGAAGCGATGACAGTATCAGACTTTTACTGACTAATGCCCACCTGTGTTCTTTCAGGTGCGTTTTCCGTTCCAGGGTCGAGGAATGCAAACTGTAACTCTTTCGAACAATCACGCAACCCTTTCATGTTTTATCTGCAACGACCAAAACAGATTCTGTAATCTCTAATCATTTTTCTAACTACTTTTCTCGTTCTGAGAACGGTAATCTACATGATTTTTCTACATCACGAAGTCCTTCATGGAAAGGCTTCATAGCTTTGTCTGTGTACCGTACAAAGGTAATGAAATATAAAGGTTGACTGGTTAAACGAGGGACATACTCAAGGAAATGGTAATTTAAATTAGAACTACATAAAACCGACGCACACGTGTAACTCGCCCGATTTTAAAGTAGAACGGCGTCGCGTGGCGTGTATTAAGTGTAGCTCTACAAGTCTAGTTTCCATATAAAATGTATGGAGACCGACGCGTTCAGCCCTAGCCAAGTTACAACCGTTTCTCTTGCGTCGAACGCCTCGAGTTGGTCACCCCCGATTCTTTTGTTCTGACCACGTGACTGAGCGTTGAGATGACGTTTTTCTCGTAAGTTTTCTACTAGCGTTAACTAGTAGTATCTATTAGTTAACTATTTCAGATTATTAACTTGGCTCTGGGTACAGATGTGTGGCACAGATGTAAGCAAATCTACATTTATGCTCAGATCTAATAAAAAAACATTTAACCTTTCGTATGCCGTAATTAGAGACACAATTAAAAAGTTATTGTGTCTCGCATGGATCCACGTTCCGGACACACAAGGGTTAAAGTACTAATATTTTAACTACATTGCGCAAACGTGTGCCACAAATACCTAACACGCAGGTCTCCATACATTTTACATGAAAACTAGACCTGTAGAGTTACACTAGATCCACGCTACGCGACATCGTTCTACGTACAAATCAGGCGTGTTATTACGTGTGCGTCGGTCTAATGTAGTTCTAGCTTTATACATTAGGGTACTAACGACACGGCCAGCTTCGCACGAGAGTTAGAAATCTTAAAAATATTTGGCTTTTCTCTCGTATAATATTATGCACACTGTAATAATAATACTCCCGACCGAGTAGCGCGAAATATTATAGTAGAATACAATAGAATAGAATAGAATATCGTTTATTTAATAAAAGTGGCACATTTAATTAAAATACAAAAACAATTTTAACGCAGACATTGCATTTGTTGCCTGAACTAGGTATAGTACACAAGTATAGGCACAAACACAGGTGCACTTTCTTTTTTTATCTGATATAAACTAGTGCTTGACTGCAGTCCCACCTGATGGTAAGTAGTGATGCAGTCGTTGATGGTAAGGCGCACTAGTTTATTAAGAGCATATTCACTCTAGCCTTAGAGACACCCAAATTATCATCGGACGGGAAGACCGCAGTAGGCAAATTGTAATGTATTAAAATTATGGCGGGGGAGAGGTTGAACAATAAGGTTTTAACTACATTATAGCACTAGTGCGTAATGTTAGTCAAAATGTCACAGTTCGGTTACAAGGGCCATTACGTACCTAAGTGCAGTGCAATAAGAATCACTTTCTGAGCAAGTGTATTGAAAACAAACTTTACCTCTTTATTATATTAGTGTAGATTAAAATACCCTAACGTTCCTCATAAATCACTCTCTCTAATAGTAAAAACTTCACGAAACCTGCGCTCGTACGCTCGGACGACTTTATTTGCGATTTTAGTAAAATTACTTTTTGATACAAACATTTAAAAAACTGGGCAAATGCGAGTCGGACTCGCGGCCTGAGGGTTCCGTACGAACTTACCTACCTATGTAAAGAGTTCAATTCCCGACTGGAGTCTCGAAATTTTTTACAAATCGCAAAAAAAAAAATTGTGACATAACAACAAATTTTCAGATTTATTTCTATACTTGTGTTATAAGGCCTTGCTTTATGCAAAATCTCAGGATTCTGGGTCAACGGGAATTTGACTGAACTAGAGTTTTGGTTCACTTGAGTGTCGAAATATACATTTTTTTACGAAATAAATGGCCTTTTTAATAATAATAATTTCAACTCAATACCTCCACGCGTTCCCGAGATAAAGGGTCTTGACAGACAGACAGACCGACGACAAAGTGATCCTATAAGGGTTCTGTTTTTTCTTTTTGAGCCCTAAAAATTTAGTGAAGAATCTAATGTCGCCCTTTACATTCCAAGACCACTTACGAATATTCCCGCAGATCGAACATCCCTCAACATAAATCAGGAAAGAACAGCAGAGGAGCAAGAAATGGTTCCATTCTTATATTGTTTATTGTACATAACTTTACAGAATAATATACATAGTAAGAAAGCCGATGTACACAGGCGAGCTTAACCGAAAATTAGGTTTTCTTACAGCAAACTTTAATATCTCTACAATAAATTTTATAAAAGAGGATAACTTAACAAATGCACAACAAAAACTAAGTTTTCTTATATGAATTAAAACTTACAAACTAAAATAATTTACATAGATATGTGCGCAGCACACAATACTTATAAACATACTACATAAATACAACAAATAAAACCTGTACATAAACACCGCTAAATTTTAATCGTTTTAATCCCGTGGAGGGTCGATCCGGTACATGAAACACTATTGATTTGTAAAGATATAATAAAATAAAATAAAAAATAAAATATAGTTTTTTTAAGAAAACGTCAGCTGAGCAAGTTCAATGACCTGAAGTTCATAGCCAACGTTGAGTGCAAACTGCCTACAGGTCATTGAACTCGCTCAATTGATGTTTTCTTAGAGAAATGAATTTCGTACATGCGTAAATTAATACGAGTTTTTTCGTACATGCGTAAATCGAGTTTTGAAAAAAAAGGTACTTTATTTTTTAATTTTATCTTTACAAATCGATAGTGTTTCATGTACTGGATCGACCCTCCACGGGATTAAAACGATTAAAATTTAACGGTGTATATAAATGGTGTAAGGGACAGCCCTCCATAAACTTTAAGAGCTTGTTCAGTAGACGAAATTGAATAACCCACCATATTTTTTTTTTTCAGGAAACGAAAAAAAAATTCAGCCTCTCCATACAAACTGTCCAATCAAGTTAATAATTTTGTATGGTGAGGCGGATTTTTTTTCCCGTTTCCTAAAAAAAATTTTTATGGTAGGTTGTTCAGTTTCGTCTACTGAGCAAGCCCTTAAAGTTTGTGGAGGGCTGTCCCTTACACCTTGTATATACATGAGACATGTTGACCGGAAGGTTGTTCCATGTTTTAGAAGTCTCACTTTATAAACCAGTATATACTAGCCCAGCTTCCTTGTAAACCTCTGTGATAAGACATGTTTATATACCTAGTCTAAGCCGCGAATAAAGTTGTGTAGGAGTTAGTTTAGCTTTTTAATACAGAATAGGGCCAATTTGCTTCAATTTATAGCTCTCGCTGCTGTTTTTCTTCTTGTTTCTGCTGTAGAACATTTTCTTTATTGATGTAATTGCTGTAATCTTTTCTTGTTATAATACTTTGGTCGCCAGAAACTATCCTAAAGGAACGATCCCACCGTAGGCGGGAGCAATACGTAGCTCGCCATCCAGTAACCATTCGGACTGAGTCCAAGTTGTCCACGACGTGTAGTGTTCCACGCGCTCCTCAAGGAAATGTCTGAGTGATAATTACAGTCAGATGTACCTGTAATAATAAATGTAACACAATTTTTAGGATTGTCTTAAACGAACCAATGTTAGTTATCTTGATAAGATTAGATAGAAGATAAGAAGAGAGTCTAAAAAGGGAGCGACAAATATATACTGCCGTTCAATAGTATTAGGTCATCTGCATTTTTTAATTTTTATTTATTTTTATTTCGTTGTAATTTTTGGCAATGTATGTATTTAAATCCCATTTTTAGGGTTCCGTAGCCAAATGGCAAAAAACGGAACCCTTATAGATTCGTCATGTCTGTCTGTCTGTCTGTCTGTCTGTCTGTGTAAAGTTCCAAAATAATAATATTAATGACGTACATAGTGCAAAATTCTTAGGCCTTATAATCGACAGTCAGCTTAACTGGAAGGATCATATCGAAACATTATGCAAGAAGATTAGTAGCTCATCCTTTGCCTTATATAAACTTGCTCCAATAGTTAACACCGATGCACTACTTACAGCTTATCATGGAATTGTTGCATCAATACTAAGATACGGCATAATATTCTGGGGCAACTCTACTAATAGAGAAGCTGCTTTTAAAGCGCAAAAGCGTTGCATAAGAGCGATGTTTGGACTTCAAGTAACTGACAGTTGTGTGCCATATTTTAGAAAACATACAATTCTGACACTGCCAGCTTTGTATATATATGAGACTGCCTTATTTGTAAGATCCAATCCACATTTATTTCCTTACCTATCTGACACGGTCCAACGTAATAGGCGATATGATACTCTACGCGGACGGAGAGCCAAAACCGCTCTTATGCGAAAAAGCATATTTTGCAAAGCCCCGCAAATTTATAATAAAATTCCAAAATCGATCAGAGAGTTAGACTTGACAGGGTTTAAGAAAAAGTTTAAAGAATTATTGTGTAATAAATGTTACTATAATTTAAATGACTACTTAAATGACACTTTGACATATTAATTTATTGATTATTTGTATGATTTTATTTGACATTTCTAGTTTCAATTATCTTAATTATCACAATTTAATGTAATTAATTATTTATATAACTTTAATATTTGTACGCCCTTGTGGCAGAACGTGCTGAGACTGAATGTTTAAACCTAAGACCATGTAATGTACATACCTACCACGTTTTAACAAATAAATGATTATGATTATGATTATGATTATGATTATGTCTGTCTGTCTGTCTGTCTGTCTGTCTGTCTGTCTGTCTGTCCGTCCGTATGTCACAGCCACTTTTTTCCGAAACTATAAGAGCTATACTGTTGAAACTTTGTAAGTAGATGTATTCTGTGAACCGCATTAAGATTTTCACACAAAAATAGAAAAAAAGCAATAAATTTTGGGGGTCCCCATACATAGAACTGAAACTCAAAAAATTTTTTGTCATCAAACCCATGCGTGTGGGGTATCTATGGATAGGTCTTCAAAAATGATACTGAGGTTTCTAATATCATTTTTTTCTAAACTGAATAGTTTGCGCGAGAGACACTTCCAAAGTGGTGAAATGTGTGTCCCCCCCCTCTAACTTCCAAGATAAGAGAATGATAAAACTAAAAAAAATATATGATGTACATTACTATAAAAACTACTAATGAAAATTGGTTTGAACGAAATCCAGTAAGTACTTTTTTTTTAATGCGTCATAAACTGAAAAAAAATACACTATTATTAAAACATCGATCAAAGTTACAACACATTACAAGAACTTTTATATTCTGCTACTTGCTGCTATGGAACCCTTCATGGGCGAGTCCGACTCGCACTTGGCCGGTTTTTTTTTCAATTTTGCACACGGGACTAGAACCTACTATATAAATAATCGAACCATCAGCACTTCCAAATACCCTTTGAATAACGTTCACCTTATTGAGTTTATAACCTTATAACCAATAATCAAGTTAATAGATGAAGCGTTAAATCCCCGTTGGGGTTATTTGACACTACCTTTTAGTAGTCAGAATATGAGCCTGAAACCCGATCAAACGGGTAAATACCTGAGAATTCCTGCTACATGCCACACAAACCCGTAAATGCTTCATCAATTATTCGCTTCGCTCTTGATCTTTGCCTGAATAATGTATGAATATCACACCTGCTTGCGACATAGTTTACCTCATGGTTTTGGGCAAAACACGTGGGTGTTTATGTATTGGGAGTTTATTGATTAACTTTCTTACTCGTTGATGTTTTTTATGGCTCTGAACCTCAATAATAATTGGCAAAAACGTAACTCGTTATATAGGGTAAGATCCCAGAGCGATCTTTTTTTTACGGTGGGAGAAATCATCCAATGACAACCCCCGTTCTTGGGCGGAGCGGGAGATAGTGTCAGACTATTACTAACTAAATGACCCACCCTGTTCCTTCTAGCTTTCATACCGGGGCTCGAGTTCCCTTTCGGATAACCCTGGCCCCAGTAGGCTTCAACCCAGCCGGGTCCCTGCTGTTGCTGACAACTCCTTGAGGCGCGCGGGAACAGTGCGTGCCATCGACGACTTGGGCTTGATCCGGACAGTTACCGGACGGCCGGACAGCGAGCTACCCATTGCTCACTGTCCGCAAGCCCGCGCCTACGGTGACCGGAAATTGGGCGGCGGGTGGCGCAGAGAACGCCGTTGCCTGATGCGGTCGGCCAACTCCTTTGCGAGCATTACTGCTTCTCAGAAGTTGGCGACCGCCTGCCACTCCTCCTCGCTCTAACTTATTTTCACATGGATGACACCATAACACGGTTCTCAGTCGCGTCTCATGTGCTTTGCTTGCTAAAGAGGTAAAGTTTGTTTTTTATCTCATGCAAGTAATATGTTCATAAGAGAAATAAAGATTCTTTAAACCTTTTTTGTTTTGTTTCTTTGTTTGTAGGAGGTAATCTCCGAAACTGCTGGTTTGATTGCAAAAATTTTAGCATCGATAGAAAGCTGCTTTATTTCTGAGTGACATACGCTATGTATTATGTACGCGGGCGGAGTAGCGGGAAAAAGATAATTTATTATACTGTAAAAAAAAAACATTTTTTTGCGTACTACACCCATATTGTGTATACGATAAATATTGTATGTAAGCTAGTAAATACCAATCACAACACCAAATTAGATCCAGGTTTGATCATTTCTGAGCCCTTCCAGAATCCAGTCAGTGCTGCGTATTACGTACAGACAGACATCAAAAACAGCAAGAAAAACGCCAGACTAGGTACGTAACCTTTACCAAACCATAATTACATCAATGAATAATAAATTAAGTGTAAAACGTTTCTAGAATCTAGATTAGGTACCGCACAGATTCCTGCTGCTCAAAATAACAGAAACATCACGTAACACCAAAAACATTTCGTCGAACACGTTTCAGAAGCCCGTTTATAATCTCAAATAACATCGCCGGGCTCTCTTAGAAGTCACAGGTGTCCGTTTGGCGGCCATAACAGTTTTGTTCAAAACCTTTCCGATAAAAACGGCTCTTACTCCTGGGAAAGGTTACTAAAGTTTTTTATAGGAGATGCTAAAAACGGTCAATAGGTATTGACAATACGAGTTATTGCGTAGGATAGTCTTTTTTGGGCTCAGCTGCTCATTCAACTTCCTAGGTTTTATGTTTTACTAGTGTTCGCTAGCGGCGTCGCAGAAAATTATCCCAAGGGAAAATATTCTAGGGATATAAAGTGATATATTGTATACTTTGTCTACTCGTGCGTTAAATTTAATACAAATCCGTTCAGCCATACAAACATACACATACATCTTTATATATGAATTACATATTTATAATGCCATTGGCACCTGAACGCAGCACACGAGTTGCAAACCAGCAAAAAATATGAAATTAAAAGAAAAAGTTAGGGTTTTAAAAAAAAATACGATATAAGGTCACCCCATCGTAAATATATTCGCGCATAAATACCAAACCAATTAAACGCTTCGCTTACCACTGCAATAAAGTATCAAATTGTTTGGGCCATTCGCGCCGCGTCGCTTCGCAATCGCAATCCAGCACAACAGTGAAAGGGAACAAATGTAGGTGTAGGTTTTTCAGAGCGGGAAAATGACTTCTACCGATAACACGATTTTCAAACTTATAAAAAAACGATGTTCATACAAAAGAATATGAATAGGATACTAAGACCTTAATGAAGCAACATCAACAATGTTATTTCCATTTTTAATGAAAAGGTTTCAACAAAGAGTATCGTAACCCTGTTAATGAAAGAACATTTTTAAGCCAAGCCTTTTTTTTCTATTCCCCGAATTCTTATAACGCGCCGTAATTTCCTCATTTCCACATTTTATTAGGATATTTTGTTAAGAAGGATTATTCCGCCGAGCCCGAATGAAGAGAAAATTCATTTAATGTGAATAATTCTAGAAAAGCGGGATTGAAGTTGCTGTAAGGAATCATTTAGAATAATCCGCACTTTTTCTTATGATATTACTGGTTGACGGAGTCTGAGATTGATTAAAACGACGTACGGCGAATATTCACCCTTACGTTGTTGAAACCTCTACGATCCGGACTAAGCATTTCGCCTCGTAGATTATACCACGTACGTCGAAGGATTGGAACAGTTGGCCTGCTGCGGTCTTCCCGCCCTATTATAATTTGGGTATCTTCAAGGCTAGAGTGAATAGGCTCTTAATAAACTAGTGCGCCTCACCATCAAAGATTGCATCGCTACTTACCATCAGGTGGGATCGCAGTCAAGCACTAGTTTATATCAATAAAAAAAAAAAAATAGGTCGTTATCACACTAATCTTATAAAGGCAAAGGTTTCAATGTATGTGTGTCTCTTTCTTATTCCTTCAAATCCATAGGACGGAACGAATCTGGATGGTTTTTTTTTTAATAATAAAATACTAAGCTTGTTGCCTGTAATCCCTCCTGATGGTAAGCAGTGATGTAAGCGTTGATGGTGAGGCACACTAGTTAATTAAGATCCTATTCACTCTGGCCTTTAAAACTCTGAAACTATAATCAGGCGGAAAGACCGCAGCAGGCAAATTGTTCCAGTCATTCAAAGTACGTGGTATATTTTTATAAAAAGGTACTAAGGTAAATACTTTTTTTATTTGGTTTATTATTTTATACCAGATTATCAGGTTTTCTTGGAATTAAATTAAAGCTTTAATGGACTGAAAGATTTGACGGACAGTGCTAAAGCAGGATGTTTTGTTTTTTTAAAATAGAACGTTATCCATCCTGCTCTAAGGTTAGGCGAGAGGGCGTGTCAGACTTACTGCCTAAAACCACACCTGTGTCTTTCACTTGCCTTTTGCGTTCTAGAACTGCGGGTTTCCTTCTCAGAAATTTCCTGCAGGCGGCATAAACAGCTGAAACTGTATGATATTATCTTTTATTCAGACTATACAATTCCGTATCTCCTACAAATGCTTTAAAATCACGCCACACGCTATTTTCTCATCACAAAAGTTTTGTTATAAAATTAAGTTTAATATCTGTTTATACTACTACACTTAACATTAAACTATTGTTCATAAAATTAAATAAAATTAACCCCTCCTGCGTAACATCTTTTTGCGCAACTATTCGTAGCCTGAAACGGTGCTCACGGCCGAAATCGCGCGATTTCTGTGCGTTCACTTAAACTACGATATCTCAGAAATTACGCTATTTAGCCCTACAAACTATTAATTATAAAATAAGCTATCTGAATAAATAGGGTTTAGTATAGTTTTACCTTTTGATATATTATTGATTCGAAGTAAAGTAGTGTGAGCGACGTTGTCTGTTTTTCGTTTAAAATTAATATATTTATGAAATACAACCCATTACATGAACGTATTTAGCTTGAAGCTTGAATATTGGCAGAATTTTGCATTTACAACATAGCCTATCAGATGAACAACTGCCAAACGGTGTCCGGTGTCAAGTTGCCGTTATCTGTTGCTTGTTCTAATAATTTGCTAATTTTGCTATACGGGTGAACATGAATTTGCAATGTTTTGGGATGATTGTTGAATTTTATATAAAAGACTACTTAGCTTCTGTCAGCAGCTTCGCCCACATGAAAGTATATTATATAGCCTACTAGCTGACCCGGCAAACGTGGTTTTGCCATTAAAGAAAAATGTTAAGGGTGGACAAACCTTATCACTAAGGGGTATGAAAAATAGATGTTGGCTGATTCTCAGACCTACTAAATATGCTCACAAAATTTCATGAGAATCGGTCAAGCCGTTTCGGAGGAGTACGGGAACGAACATTGTGACACGAGAATTTTATATATAAGATGTCACTCAGTGATTAAATTGCATTCTACTGGTGGAAGATGTGTTTTAACCTTTCAATCTTGAGAACTATAGACACAACAAAAACACAAAGAATTAGAGAACGCTGAAGTTCGCTTGGGGTTTAATGAATTAATCGGTCCAGTAGATTTTAAGTTTATTTATCGTCATCATTTCAGCCAAAAGTTAGACATAGGCCTCCCCCAAGTGTCGCCATAACAACCGATCCAGTGGATCTTGCGTCCATCGGATTCCCGCAACCCTCACTAGGTCATCTGTCCGCCATGTAGGAAGCCTTCCAACACTGCATCTTCCGGGACACGGTCGCCACTCTAGGACCATTCATCCCCATCTCTTCTGTACCCTGCCTGCCCACTGCCATTTAAGTTTGGTGATTCTTAGAGCTATGTCGGATATTTTTTTTATGCCTGATGCGATTGCGTAAGGATACTCCGAGCATACCTCTTTCCATTGCTCTTTTATAAGAGACTAGGTGTTGCACGCAGCTTCTCATTCCTGAGTAGGAGTAAACCAGCAATTTTTTAAACTGATATAAAGATATCAGTGAAAAAAATTTAGAGTTCGGATCAGTACTTTCAGAGATTACCTCCAACAAACAAACTTTACCTCAATATTACTCATATATTAGTGTAAAAGTACAGACTACTTGCTGCCAGCGACTCCACTAAAGTAGTAAAAAAAAAATATCCCAAAGGAACTTACTCCTGATATAAAAAATAATCCTATTTGCTAAATCAGGATATGGTCTACCCGTTCTCACATTTCTTCTTCCGTTCTGTCTTGTCACCCGTTACGCTATCACTAATTCCCTTTTCATTCATATTACTTCATACAATTCTCATACAATCTATCCATCCATCTTTCCTTTGCTTTCTCCGTCTCCATACATCCACGTACAGTAAGTCATTTATATCACCTTCCAAATTGAAACATTGTAATCTTTGAGAAAAGTAATGAAATTTGTATTTTTTCTTTTAGTATTACTTCATACAAAAAAATTGAGGTAAGGCATCAGAGACTTATCCAAAAGATGACAATGCTTATAGACACATTATGCGCTGCGTGCTGACACGCACGCATACCACCTTACGGCGCACGCGCCGAGCGCGTCTCCAAACATTGTGTTAATGATATGTTATCAATACATAAATCACAATTTTTTCCTTTATACTTTCACGGGCAGGACCGTCAGTTTGTAAAAGACAAGTCGTAATGTAATGATAGAAGGTGCCAGCTAAACATGGAGCAAAGTAGGTACATGGGCTTGCTGACAGAGAGCAATGGGTAGCTCGCTGTCCGGCCGTCCGGTAACTGTCCGGACCAAGCCCAAGTCGTCGACGGCGCGCGCTGTTCCCGCGCGCCTGAAGGAGTTGTCAGCAACCGCAGGGGCCCAGCCGGGTCGAAGCCTACTGGGGCCAGTGTTATCCGAAAGGGCGTTCGAGCCCCGGTACGAAGGCTTGAAGGAACGGGATGGGTTTTTTAGTCAGTAAGAGTCTGACACTATCTCCCGCTCCACCCAAGAGCGGGGGTTGTCATAAGATGATTTTTCCCATCGAAAAAAAAAACCTTTTCCTAATATCTCTGCGTAGGTACCCGAAAAACATGTAATTAACTGTTTCTTTTTTCGTTACTAGAAAGTGTAAAAAATCGTGACAGAGGTTGATTCAAGACAGCTTTATGTCTTTATTTCCGTTTTTGAAATTAAGAATGTCAACAAATTTAGGAGGTCAATGACCGTTGATCCAAGTTTATCTGGCGCCTAAAAAGTAGTTAGAACTTCAAAAATAAGGCCATATCATGTCTTTTGCTTACTCTTTAACCTGTACCTACGCCATAATAATCTAAGAAATTGGAATCAACTAAC
This sequence comes from Mythimna albipuncta, assembly GCA_929112965.1. Taxonomy (NCBI): domain Eukaryota; kingdom Metazoa; phylum Arthropoda; class Insecta; order Lepidoptera; family Noctuidae; genus Mythimna; species Mythimna albipuncta. The sequence continues at coordinate 14,193,514 of OV815979.1, read as the reverse complement.
GTTAAAACAATTTACATAAAATCAAGTTACCTAAATCGAATCACAATCCTATTAACACAACTTTAAGAGTGTGTCAATTATTTTTAATAACGTCCACCATTAACGTACTTTTATCGTTTTACGGTTTTTAGGTACTCTTACCGTTAAGTGGTTTTTACATTGTTTTTGTTTTTTTAATTTCCTGACAACTAGTTTCTTTTACTTTTTTTTTTACTTTTAATTCAATTCAAAGTTTCAACTCGACGATAGTTTGAGTCTCTGCTACATCAGGAGTCATTTCATTTTGCTCCCAAAGATAAAAGTCATCACAAGGTCGAGGTCATGAGTTCGGGAACTTAACTACGCGTCATTTCACAATACTTGCGATTTCAGTACATGGTATCGACACCAGCCGGCGCCGCGACGGCTGGCAGGCGCAGAACGGCACACAGGATCGGGGGAACACGTGCGTGTTCCCCCGATCCGCCACATGCGATGGCGTATCGTAAACTAAAGAGCGAATCAGATGCGAGCGCGTGCGGCGCGCGATTGGTGCTGTCTATCTATCTCTTTCTTGCATCACCTCGCTCGCTCAATACCAGCTTATCACGCAAATTTGAAATTACGAAAAGTCTATCATTTGTTTTTTGAAAATTTTACCTACCTTTTTTATTTAAAAAAAATGGAATGTTTGAATGAAAACTAATACTCAAAAAAAATTGAAAGGTGATAAAAATTATTTGCTGTATATACTCATAACTCCTATAATAACATGCATTCCATCCGTCTTCTTCACTTGGTCATACCAAGACAAACGATTCCCTTTCAAATTTTCAGTTACTGGCGCCACTTTCAAACTTATAACCCCTAATTTATTCATAGTAGTGGATATGTCCTCGTGCCGGAAGACGCAGCATTGGAAGGCCTCCTACAAGGTGGACCGATGACCTGGTGAAGGTTGCGGGAAACCAATGGATGCGAAACGCACAGGAACGTTCGTTGTGGCGACGCTTCGGGGAGGCCTATGTCCAACAGTGGACGTATATCGGCTGGAATGATGATGATTATGATGAGTGGATATGTCTAAGTTGTCTAAATTTACTATGATATTGTTTCATTTGAGCTTTCTGTTACCCACAACACGTAACTTATTCATGGCGAGCTAATATCATTAATGCCATACTAAACTGCATATTGACATGCAATATTCTCCTTGAATATTCATGTAGGCCCTTTGTAGCTAAATGTATTGTAATCTTGATTGCAAGCCTTATTGTAGATGTGCCAATATAATAATCTAATGGGAAGCTGCTTCTCAATCTAAAGTTAGCCATACGCTAGGCTGTACCTGACAGCTTTGCCTGTATAGTTGAGTTTTACAGGTATATAGGAGTGTCCATATTGCACAACTGTGCAGGTTTTTCAGATAAGCTTACCATAATCAACCTATCAAAGTACCCACGGCAGGCACTCAGGCCTCCACTTTAGGAGAGGGAATTGGCCGTCATCCACCACGCGAGCCCAGTCCGGGTTGGTGTCACATGTCTTAGAATTTTTGGTTCTAGGACATGCGGTTTCCACACGATGTTTTCCTTCACCGTTTTAGGACAGTGCTCATCATTGCTATCCATCAAGTGAAATAGCGGTCAAGTGCGAAACTATCAACAATAAAAAAAATGATTTCCCACCTCTATGAATATTAAAAGTTCAATTTAAAAACTATTTCACATGAAGCGTATACCTATCGGGTCTCCAGAACCCAGGTATGCAACATAATACTTACTAAGAACACATAAAACTTAATAAGAGCGGTGCCAGATTTGAAATGAGAAAGAGTCTCCATATGTAATGGATGAAGATTAACCCGTGTTGCTGTTATAACTTAGCTCATGAAACCCTCTTAAATTACACACTTTATCAAAATTACCAAAATTCACATTCACTGCACTCAAAAGTCAGAAAATAATGAGTAGCGTAGCAAAGTCAAATATGTGCTACGACGTAGCAAGATATGAATGTGACGTCATCTTATATGCTACGCCGTAGCATCGTAGCAGTTCATTTCCGCAAAATACTTTCGTAGCTACCCTACAACTTCGAAATTAGTTTGTGTCGAACAACTGATTGTCGGGCACTCGTTGGGGTCAGCTTGGTCCCGGGCTAATTAGCGGCGAACAAACATCATTAACTGCACTGTACTGCAGAATGCACGCTAAACTCCAGTCCCTAGTGTAGTGGACGGGTGTTTGGGAATACCTAATGTAACGCTCTATTTAGTATGGGATAGAAGGATTTAGAATTAAAACGTAGGTAATGCTGCGAAACGTTTATTGGCGGTTTAGAACTAATTAAACTAGATGTGCAATTTAAATAATTATTTTCTAGTTATTTGACCCGTAGTTTCAGCTTTACGAAACGTCAAAGGTTTTTTGAATTGAGTTCAAAACGTTACTCCATACATTGAGCAAGGTTTTGTTTATATTGTTTTATTATGTTAATTGTATATTGTTTTTTCGTCGTTTATGTTTGTTGTTATTATATGTTTATTATATTTTGTTTTCATAATAATATATCATTCCACAAAGCCATGTAATCTCAACTAAACAGAGCTTGAGCTATGAGTACTAGATAACTGATAAACATATTATATATTTTTAGATAAAATACATTCGTGCCCATCACACAAACATTTGTCCTGGGTGGGAATCGAACTTACGACCTCCAGCATAGCAGTCAGGACCACTAACCACTAGACCCACAGGCTACTCAATTTTATAATGTAGATTTTTGGGTTTATATTATATACTAGCTATGTCACTCAGGAAAAAAGCTGCTTTCGAAAAGATACGCAAAAGTGAAAAAAAAATTACTAATCGAACCAGTACTTTCAGAGATAGCCTCCTACAACAAAAAATGTAGATAATTATACGTCACGTTAATATCATTCTAAATACTTTCTCCCTTTCTTCGGGTTGCACAAACGCTTAGTATCGCCCAATATTAATAATAAGTTAATCATGTAAATTTTGCGCTTTCTTGAGGCTTTTTCCTTGTTTCTATCCTTCCTCTTGGCCTGTCATAATAATATAGGTTTGTAAATATGTCCATGGTTACTACTAAACACCTTAATGATGAGCAATTTTCATTTAATTTTTTTCTTATTTTACGAAGAAAATATAGGCCAAACTGATTTTCTCATCGTCTAATTGATTTAAGAAGGCTATCTGCGCTCCGACGAGTTTCCGAGAAACTTGGAACCGGATGTTTTAACTAAGTATTTATGTCAATTAACTGAATAATCATATTTATGACGTTTTAATACGGAGGCACTTAATATCTTCCTTTTTTTATAATGGATAGGCTCGCTATAGACCACTATCCCACCTGATGGTAAGCGACGATATGGCCGACAATGGAACACACTTGCCTAGAAGAAATCTATTAACTCTTGACTTAAAGATCCCTAGGTTGTAGCTATCAGTAAACACAGACTCCGGCAGGGAATGCCACTCCTTAGCTGTACGTATAATGAATGTGACTTGACCTTGATAGTGGTAGCCGAGTGGTTAAGGTCCCGACTTTCAAGTCATACGTCGTAAGTTCCAGGCAGGCGTTTTACTTTGTGTAATTTATTGCATTACCACTGCTCAAAAAACGGCGAACAAAAATATAACGAGAAAACCGGCATATCCTAGAACCAAAATATTCAAAAACATTAACATCCACTAACCCACACTGGCTTATTCCCTCTTGTAGAAGGAAGGCTTGAGTTCTAAACGTACGAATATTATGAGGCTGATAAAGCCTCAGACACGTTAGGATACAAAATCATTGCGCTTATCGCTCAATCTATGTGACGCTGCAACTGCCCCTCCCCATCCCGCCCCCAATAATGTGAAATGACATTGGTAAAATTGTCCAACAATGTCCTGCGTCACATGAATGCGTTGTAAAATTTTGGGGGGCAAGTTACCAAACCCTGGACAACGTTGCGGGGACGAGTAGATAGAGCGTTGAGCGTCATGTTATGTGTAGCTGTGTGTATCTGAGGCTTTATAATAATAATAAATACTTTACTTCAGCCCATGGTGTGTTAGTAACAACAAAATATGTAAACAAGAACAACAATCTCTATTGCGCCATTCCATGACAAATGGCGGAACAATGATTGATATAGCCACAATCCAGCCGACTAGCGATAATGCTAGGGATGCTGTTGGCGCTGCCACGAACTCTACGCACCAGAGATGTGCATCTTTTGCGCACCGAAGCCTTCCAAGGCTGCGTCTTCCGGTATGCAATCGCCACTCCAGCACCTTTATGCTTATGCTATGATAAATGATATTGATTTTGCAAATAGGTTTTAAAAAACACTTTTACACGATTTTTTTTTTGCATTTTAACTTAGATGAGGCCGGTGTTTTCTAGCTGACTACCCTGAGAAGAAACACCGAAACAAACTCAGGGGTCAAAGTTTCTTTTAAAGTCCATACAGCAAATATGTAATGGTCGAATCACATGATAACCATGCAAATTAGTGTCTCAGATGGTCTTCTGAAGAAAGAACTGTGGTGGCTTAGTAACCGCGATTTGTTGAGTTGCAATCTTGGCGAAATATAGGAGCGCGTGGACGGCTCGCCAATCGCTTATATTACATCGCCCTGCCTCGACACTTGTACACCGTTAAATTTTAATCGTTTTAATCCCGTGGAGGGTCGACCCGGTACATGAAACATTATCGATTTAAAAAGATAAAATTAAAAAATAAAGTACCTTTATTCAAAACTCGTATTAATTTACGCATGTACGAAATTATTTTCTTTAAGAAAACGTCAGCTGAGCGAGTTCAATGACCTAAATGTACCTAATAGTCGGCGTTGCATACAAACTACTAAAGTAATACGAGTTTTGAAAAAAAGGTGCTTTTTTTTAAATTTTATTTTTACAAATCGATAGTGTTTCATGTAGCGAAACGACCCTCCAAGAGATTAAAACGATTAAAATTTAGCGGTGTATAGTACGTAGTTAGTAATAACGCAGTATTGTGGAATCAGAATAAAATACATCACTATTTTATTGAAGTCGTTCCCTTTAGTTATCTCACCGTACACTGAACACGCGCAACAGAACCATATGGATTTGAGTGAAACTTGTCCAGTCAGTGTAAGCTTTTGTCAATATTCGTATTACATATATATAAAGCTCAACTCAGGACTACTAAAGAGCTATGCAAGCTTATATTTCACCTCCACACTCCACCTGTTTTAAAACAAGTGACATAAACAGAAAATAACACAGAAGTTGTATTTATTGGAGCACCGTTGACGTTCATATCGGGATGTCCTACACGTACGACGTATCTCTCAGGACGACACATGGTGAGTACAGCTTGTTCGCTGTCCTTTAGTATTTATCGTAGAATTCTCGGATTTTCGCTCAGTCTTTTGAAATTTCATATATAAAATTTGTATTGGTAATTTTATATGAAAAGTTATTTTTTGTTAATTATTATTTTATGTTTGGTTAGCAAATGGTATAGATTCGAAAATGGGAATGGTAAAACTATAATTTGAATTCAAATAGTTTTTTAGGTGGGAAACTTCTAATGACATGTCTCGCCCTTGGGTGGAGCGGGAGGGTGTGTCCTGTTCTTTCTTTGCCTTCACTCTAGGGCCCCGGGGTTCTCTTTCGCATCACCCATGGCCCCAGTAGGCTTCAACCCTGCTGGTCCCCTACGGTTGCTGACATCTCTTTAAGGCGCGCGTGGAACACTACGCAACAGCGATGACTTGTGCTCGGTCCGGACGATTACCGCACGGACAGACTGCGAGCTACCCATTGCTCGCTGTCCGCAAACCCGCGTCTACGGTGGCTGGAAATCGGGATCGGAATTCATGTGGCTGGGGCGTGAGGGGCGTTCACTCGCGCGTGCGTGAATTAAAATAATTAAGATACTGTTTTGGGAAAATCATTACTATTTAAATAAAATAACTTATTTCCAGTTAAAATAAAAATTATCATAGTGTGATGGTAATGTACCTACTATTTCTGGTTAAGACGAATTGTCAACTAATTGGAGTATTGTGGTTGTTCCTGTTAAGCATTTACAAATCTAAACAGATGTATTGTATTGTATTGTATATTGGGCTGTTTTCTGCAACTCCAGGACTAAAGCGCGTATTTTGCGTACGGGTGGGACAATTGAGGGTGGGTGTCATTTGATCCACCTCAGCTCCTCAAGGAACGCCAGTAGCACCTTGGTGTTACTAACCATTTCACGGAGGGTACCTAAATATTATTTACAGAGAGCCTTAAAAATATGTTTTTTAAAACTTGATGTAATCATGAACTATCTGTTATTAGAGAACACTCGTCTAAATTAGAACAAAAAATAAATTTAAAACATTAAGAACACAGCGGAGAAACTTGAAACGTAGGAACTGTTTGATATTCAACCGGCACTATTATACCCCGGGCTCCGACCGCGCTTGCCAAGAATTCCCCGCCAAAACGACTATAGCACTGAACAGGCAAAATCAAGGAAACGAACAAATCCTAGTATAAAGTAAAAGGAGGATTTCTCCGTTGAAACATTTTTTCCCCTTTCCCGCAGTAAAAAGGCTTAAGTTTAAAAACTGTTTAACATAAAAGTCGAGAATATGCAATGCATTTTTATGGAGAAGGAAGAAAGCCAACTTGCGGATCGCTGAATACAATGTTGCCAACATTGCAGTGGGTACGAGATTAAAAGTTAGATACTGCCTCTTTATTAGCGTTTAGTTCTGGTTTAATTTCGTCTTTGTTAGGTTTTTACAAGTTTAACTGTGTGTGTAGTGACTTATGAAGTAATCGTCAATTCGATACATATGTTGTCATCGTCACGGCAGTATTTGGTAAGTTTGGGAGGTTCCTGCTACTGATTCGGGCGGAAACACCATCCAGTAGCCTAATTCACGTAAAATCAAACAAGCCAAATATCGTTGAAGTTTTATAGTCGTTCGATCGAAGTCCTATCCAAAATCGGTATTCACGTGTTCCTTAATCGGGATTGGATAGAACGACAACTCAACTGGCTCGAAACTAAACGATACATCAAACACTTATTTCCATTTACATTAATAAGTATTCTAACAGGATAATGAAATACAGTTTTTTTTTATCCAAAATCGGTATTCACGTGTTCCTTAATCGGGATTGGATAGAACGACAACTCAATTGGCTCGAAACTAAATGATACATCAAACACTTATTTCCATTTACATTAATAAGTATTCTACCAGTATAATGAAATACAGTTTTTTTTTTAATCGACTCTGACCAAACCACTTTAAAAGTGTCATTGATGAATGTGAGTACGGTAATGGTCTAAACGACTAAATAGTTACGATATCGTTACGGTTTTGATTACGTGAATCGGGCTACTGGTGTCACGTAAAAATAGATATGTATGAATTACACTGCAATGTGAACCCATAATCAGTGACATTGGAGGCTTTTTTTGACTTAAAACTTTTTGTCGGAGCAATTTTATAAGTGACAGCAGAAGTCACACGAACCAGCAAAATGAAATGTAATACTGAGAGAACTTTTATGAGACATCGTATTTTGTTCATCACTTGTTGAACGTACTTTGTCACTCTAATGATGATGATGAAAATATTTTATTACGAAAAAATAGTCAAATGAAAAAAAAAATATTATTATGGTTTTTAGGTAATTTTTATTCTCCCTGGTGTTCTCTTAGGATCTCACTGGTGTGAACCAAGGTGAGTTACTAATTATTGTTATAAAATGTTTAAAGACTTTGTACTGAATTCCAATAATTAAAATTTAGTACAAGTTCAGTTAGTTCCAGTTCTGAGGCCTTTCTTCTTCCTCCTGCCCTTATTCCATATTACTTGGGGTCGGCGCAACATGTTTTTTTTTTCCATTCTGTCCTGTCACACGTCAAACTATCACTAACTCCCTTTTCTTTCATATCACTTCTCACACAATCCATCCATCTTTTCTTTGGATCTAAGTTCCAGTTCTAAGGTCAATTGTAAAAAAATTAAATCCGTATTAGGACAAACCTTTTTCCGAGCTTTCAACGCATCGGACAAACACGGTACCTTAACATCAACCAGTGAGGAAGATAAAATATTCCCGGTTAACGTATGAGTGCTGCACACCGAGGAGAAGAAAGCTGGTAAACTTATACTTGCAATTTTGCAGACGCCGAGGCCACTCAGCCGGATGGGAAGCGCAGCTTGCTGCCTCGCTCGGTCGTCCTAGGCCACATTTAAGATAAAAGAAAGGGTGTTCTTAAGAGGCCGGCGACGAATGAATTTCCACACAAACGTAATAGCATGCTTATTTGCAGTTGGAGCATATTTCCAACATATTATGATGATCTCTAGATAAATGTTGTCTATAACCGAATATCATCATAATATGTTTGAAATATGCTCCAACTGCAAATGAGCATGGTACTACGTTTGTGTGGAAATTCATCCGTCGCCGGCTCCTTAATGATTCGATCGAATATTCATAATAATTGAATAATTATTAAAATATAATAATAGTAATATTATCATCATCATCCTCATTTCATTTTGCCATAATTACCGAAGCTTGTGAGACAAATGTGTTCCATGAAAATCATCTGGATCACTCGCGATTTTTGGAATTTGCTATGAGGTAGATAGACGATTTTTTTGCAACGTAAAGTGGTAGCTGTGTTATTGAAGTACATATTTTTAGATGTACTCTAAATCTCAAAACTTATAAAAAATACAATAAACAACGAAACCCTTTTGCTTTCGACTGTTTCTGATAAAATTGAAGAAGTGCTAAACACAGATGAAATAAGTGTAACTAGCTTTTGGCCGCAGCTTCAACCACTTACATAAAATATAACTTATGTCACTCAAGAATAAAACAGCTTACTATTGGTGAGAAAAAATTTTGCAACCTTTTATTCACCGCTTTAAAAAAACGAACTTTACCTTTTGGAGGTATGCGGAACAGAGAGTAAAGTCCCGCAAACCTCCGTTGAAAAGGGAGGATCCTCCGACCAGACAGATGTTATGGTCTGGTGGGCGACTGCCCGATAGATGATTTCGGGTTGTCGTATATGTTCAAATCGCGCGGAGAACTTTGATTGCGCGATGCAGGATTTCGTACCTTCTTCGTAGTTCTTATGTGGCGCCATAGATGTCGCTACAACCTCTTTATAATATTAGTGTACATAAAATCATAATCGTGTTAGTTATTGTATTAAAAAGATGATAAGGTATGTTGCATTGCTCGCAGAACAGATAGTCGTTGGCGCCGAAAGGTTCTGGAGTGGCGACCGCGTACCGGAAGACGAAGCGTTGGAAGGCCTCCTATATGGTTGACCGATGACCTGGTGAAGACTGCAGGAATCTGATGGATGCGGGACGCACAGGATCGTTCTTTGTGGCGACACTTGGGGGATGCCTATGTTCAACAGTGGACGTCTATCGGCTGAATGATGATGTTGGGTTGCACGCTCTCAACTTCATAAAGTTATTTGAACTTGCCAAATTTTCAAAGGATTTGTTGGACTGGTAATCATTAAACTAATTTTAGATCTACCCTCAATATTATAAAGAACACTTCCGAAACATTAGCCACACAACTATGAGAACCCGAGTAGAAAATTTGCCCAGGGCGATAATGATTTCGACCACTAATCGAATTATTGAACATATGCTACCTTTTCCAATTAAAAACTCATTTCATCCACCATTTAATTTTAACTTATCAAATGAACCGTTGCAATGAAGCGTGATTATTTTATTACTTTTCCAATTTGCGTTTGATTAATTTCCAAATTGACAATTTTGAGGTTTGTTGGAACAATTTTATATTTTATTTAAAATGATTATCTACTTAGTTTTAACAATTAATACGGATTTGTTGATGTAGTTAATCAGCAATCATTTTGTTTATTTTTTAATTTAAATCATTTATAATTTATTCATTTCTGTACCTACAGTAGACGTCTATCGGCTGAAATGATGATGAATAATTAAATAATATACATAAACAACATGTAACTAAAATAATACACATCCTTTATAAACCGCAATTAAAAAAATGAGTTACAATCATAATTTAAGCACAAAATTAGTTTAGCTTAGTTTTTTTTTTTTAAGAAATGGTGGTATTCTAATTTTAGGCAAATAAATATGGGCGCATCAACCTAGAACTACTTTAGACAACAAATACGTGTAACACGCCTGATTAGTTCGTAGAACGACGTCGCGTGGCGTGTATCAAGTGTAGCTCCACAAGTCTAGTTTCCATATAAAAGGTATACGCCCACATCGGCGTTTGTGGCACATGTGTGAACAGTGTGTTTCTACTTTTACACTGGTAGAGCATTGGTATTGATCTATCTGTTCGTACGCACACACAAACATGCTAATGACGTAATCAAGAATTTTTCAAGATAAGTGATTTTGTATCCTAAATTATAAAACTAAAGAGATAAAAAAAAAAAAAAAATTGATTCTAATTATTATTTTAAGTACCTAAGCCGGTTTCAGCCATAATTACCTTTCATGTTGTGGCCTGAGCTGGGGGATTGTTTGAAACTCAAGGATGTATTCCTTCAGTTTCAAACCATTTTCTTTATGGTGGGAAAAATCATCCAATGACAACCCCCGCTCTTGAGCGGAGCGGGAGATAGTGTCAGACTCTTATTGACTAAAAGCCCACCCCGTTCCTTCTAGCCTTCATATCGGGGCTCGAGTTCCCTTTCGGGTAACCCTGACCCCAGTAGGCTTCGACCCAGCTGGGCCCCTGCTGTTGCTGACAACTCCTTGAGGCGCGCGAAAACAGTGCGCGCCGTCGACGACTTGGGCTTGGTCCAGACAGTTACCGTACGGTCGGACAGCGAGCTACCCATTGCTCACTGTCCGCAAGCCCGCGCCTACAGTAGAAATGTTGATAGCTCTAATTTTTTTAAGTAAGCCGGTTCAGGTATTCATTTTATTGCCAGAATGAGGGTATTGTTTGAAACTGAAGGAATACAGGTGGGTTTCTGTCAGTAAAAGTCTGTTACTCCCTCTCACTCCACTATGAACGAAAGAAGTTGATTAGTTGATTTCCCGACTTAAGGCCGCTGCATACGTGACGGGTTTTTTCACGGACGGGACGGAACGGGAAATTTTGGAAATATCGTTTCATACTAATGTTAACGTTCCTGTCTCGTCCGTGTTTCCGTAACATACGCGCTTCCATATACATTGTGTATGAAACGATATTTCCAAAATTTCCCGTTCCGTCCCATCCGTGAAAAAATCCGTCACGTACCTATGCAGCGGCTTTTAAAAAAAAAGGTTAATTTTTGTCGCATTGGATAGATTCCTTAAAACCTATAGTAAAGTTGCACTTGTGAACGGTAGAAATAATGAATGCTTTACAAAGCCTAAAAGTGAGTTCATTATGACCAGCGGTGACCAAGTAATAACGGCGGGGCCGCTTATGAGTTGTAGCTCGCGGGTTCAAACCCAGCCAGGCGTATTACTTTGTGTAATTTATTTCATCACCACTGTTTTCAAAACGGTGAAGGAAAACATCGTGAGGAAACCGGCATGTACTAGTCAAGGCATAAAGGCAAACTGAGAACAATTTTTAATTACTTTTTCTTACGGAGTAACAGAGACTATGCGTCTAATTACATTCTTAAAATGTTTCAGAACAGTGTATAACGTTTGACCTATCAAGGAGAAAAGAAAAGAAAGAAAAACAGTTTATTCACGCGAAAAAAGATGCAATCTTAAAACTAGTTAACAAACATTAACATCAATCAAAAGGGAAGATTGCCGTCACTTCCGCGCAAAACGGCCGAACGATCAGCATAAAGCTGCGACCTCTCGCATAATGCGATGAGCTCACAGCGCTGGTTTTCAGACGCCTGAACGGTGCAGTGAAATAAAAGTTGAAAAAATAAACTAAAAATACAGATGAATTATAAATAAAAAAATATATATAAGGTAACAAATACATTTTAATAAAGTGGCAACACCACAACGCGCCCGTAGCACAATTTGTGCAACCCGGTTTTGTAGTCTGTGGCAATTTGCATAGACTGTGGCATATAGTCTGTCTAATAAGTCAACCGACTTGGGAATTTAGTATAATATTTAATCATTTAAAAAATACTTATATTCAATACTTTTCATAAGGTTCTTCTGTTAGTAAACAATGATCTCTTAATCATCCTTGATTATTGAACCCGTGTTGACTACATCAGATTTCATTAAATCCTAATAATTACCCAAGTCGTTTAACTTATTAGACAGACTCTAGAAGCTAATACGTGATTGGACGCGGCCGTAAACTGTTGACGTCAAAAAAGATATGACCGCATGTGATGACAAGAAGATGGAAAAGAGATACGATTACAAATATTTTCACAATTTCTTTTTACATACCTATTACTAATCCCGACAGATGCTGTCCTGTCCAACAGCGGGCGTCTGATTACAGCGTACCTACCGGGTTCGATTGTATTTTCAAACCATCTAGGGACAGCTCGCAATCCGATCGTCCGGTAACCGTCCGGACCGAGCCAAAGTCGTCGACGGTGCATAGTATTCCACGTGCGCTACAAGGAGTTGTCAGTAAACGAACGGGCCTAGCATGTTCGAAGCCTACTGGGGCCATGGGTGATGCAAAAGAGATCGCCGGGGCCCTAGAACAATGACAAAGAAGGAAAAGGAGTGCGTTTCTAGTCAGTTAAAGTCTCACACTATATCCCGCTGCGCCCAAGGGCGGGAGATGCCATGTACATGAATTTTCCCACCTAAAAAAAATCATCAAGGGACCCACTCAAATATAGACACAAAACATCTAAATTGATCAAGCCATTTAGGAGGAAGTGTGCAAACACACGTACAGAACCTAATGTATAAACAAGTTTTTAATGAAAATCAGTTTTTCATAACAAGCTTTTATAGCGCAGTATACCTGTATAGTCAATACTCATCAAGACGAATCATAAGAGCCCAAACTCGATGGGGTTGCGTCGTTTACCTACTGAGTATAATAATGAATAATTCTACGGGTTTCCCTTTAACAGTTTGGTTTATTCTTAGAAGCAATTTTGTGTTATTTTTATAAAATTATTTTATCCGCCTCGCGGCTTAACAGCGGCGAATCTTTAGATTCAACAAAATAATCTTTCACTCTTCCTATTAAATTCAAACTCCTATTATTTAAAACAACGGAAAAATACCTACCTCGTTTTTATTCATTCTACTAGTGAAGACCGCATCAAAATCCGATGCTTAATTTAGGAAGAAATAGCTAACAAACAGATAGGTAAACACGGAAAGCAATTTTGCTTTGTCTTTATATTTTTATATTAACTACAAGCTAAATCGATAAGCGTTACTGCCATATAAATATTATCAAAGGAGTAAAAAATTGTGTATAATGTATTTCCAGTACTACCAAATATAAACGAAAAATTAAAAAAAAAATGGTCAAACTGTTTCGGAGGAATTCGATAACAAACACTGTGACTCACGATTTTACAAGCTTTTATTTAGTTTCACCTCTCCCGATGTTTCTCTGTAATTCACTTCACGGCTACCGATTCAGCTGAAATCTTGCATGCATGTGTAAATCAGATGACAATACAAAATAATATGACATGGAGCTGATCTGATGATGACCGGAAGGTGGCCGTAGGAACTCAGTAGTTAAACGACGCAACCCCATCGAGTTTGGGCTCTTATGATTCGTCTTGATGAGTATTGACTATACAGGTACACTGCGCTATAAAAGCTTGCTATGAATAATAAAGAGGTAAAGTTTGTTTTTTTGTTTGTAGGAGGTAATCTCTAAAAGTACTGGTCCGATTACTAAAATTTTTTCATATATTACGCTATATTTTACGCGGGTGAAGCCGTGGGCAAAACCTAGTGTTTTTATAAGTTACTCAGGTAAATCAAAACACAATCAATGTGTTAAGTTCTATCCTATTTCAAATTATAAATTGCAATTATAGGTTTTTTGTTATCACAGTAATATATATGTTATGGACCGGGTGATTAATGCGGGCATTATAAATAATGTTCGAGCATTATTAGTGTAGATGAACTGTCTAAGTTTAATTTTTATAATTACATTTTTATAGATACCACCCGATTTCAACAAACCATACAAAATTCCCGATCGCAATCCTTTACCTAAATAGCAAAAAGGGATCATCAAACGTACAAACTTAGAAAGAAAGTGGTCTAACTCAAAAATTACAATTTGTGTGTTTCAAAAATTCTTCAAAGTTTTAGGCGTTGATACGAGTAAATTTTGTTCGCTACTGTATTTCGTTGAGCAATTGGCTAATGTAAATATTCGTATGGCCTATTACCTGCAGATAGTTGTTCCAGGTCTGGGTCACATACATGTAATTATTACTAGTGTTGGGCAAAGAATAAAAAATACAATTGTAATATACCATGTATGTAGCTACTGTCAGCGGCTTCGCCCATGCGAAAGTAAAACAATTATCTCAAAGGAACTTACAAGTTACGAACTACGTGCAAGTTAAAAAATCCAATAAGCTAGTCTAGAACTTGGTCTATCCGTGTGCTAAATTTCATTCAAATTTGTTCAGTGGTTAGAGCGTGAACAAGTAACAAACACGCATATGCACACACATAAAGATACAGGTATACACACCCTGCCGCTGGGATTCTGATCCCGATTTCCGGCCACCGTAGGCGCGGGCTTGCGGACAGTGGGTAATGGGTAGCTCGCTGTCCGGCCGTCCGGTAACTATCCGGACCAAGCCCAAGTCGTCAATGGCGCGCACTGTTCTTGCGCTCCTCAAGGAGTTGTCAGCAACAGCAGGGACCCAGCCGGGTCGAAGCCTACTGGGGCCAGGGTTATCCGAAAGGGCGCTCGAGCCCCGGTATGAAGGCTAGAAGGAACGGGGTGGGTCTTTTAGTCAGTAAGACTCTGACACTATCTCCCGCTCCGCCCAAGAGCGGGGGATGTCATTGGATGATTTTTTCCCACCTTAAAAAAAAGGTTATACACCCTTACAAACGTTCGCCTTTATAATATTAGGGTGATATTGTCGCGTCTAAGAAGGTCATATTACCTTGACTGTTTGCAAATTAATGAGTACCTATCATTCACTTGTAAACTGGCCAGGTAATATTACTTTAAGGTTTATGTTTTAAAAACCTTAAGATTCATATTCGAAACAATTATTGATTAGAGAATGTTAAATAAGTAAAAGACTAAGCAAATGGAATATATTTATAAATAATGTAAATAAGAGTTTTGCTAACAATTTAAAAATAGTAAATTGAACTAGAAACCTTTCATTTGCGTCTCTAAACACCACAATATGTACTTATAGACTTCAAACTTTGAGCAAAATCAGAATTTTCCGGTATTTTGAGATAGGTCTCTTTCATTATCAGACAGCGATGTAAATACATTGCCTTTTGTTTCCGAATTAGTTGGCAAGCCTCAAAACAGCCCAGTTGAGCCCATTGAGTCCAATAGCTATGCAAATTGATGGTTTTTCGATATTTCACGGCTAAGCTCTTGGCAATCGGGCACATTTACTGAGTATTACTAACTATAAAGTCCCGTTTACGAAGAAAAATTGTTTTAGACGCGGCTAATGTCCGAAATGGAGGGCTGAAGTGTTTCGAAGTTGGAAGAAGAGGCCATTTGTCGGCTGATTCGGATTTCTTTTTTGTGGGTACTTTGCTTGAAATAAAGTTTTGTACTAAAACTTTAAACTATGGGCAACTGTCGATATTGAGGTTTTTGTAAAAAAAATACTGAGTATATAATCAACAATTCTAGCTATATTTTTACAACAACAACAGAATATTCTTCTTTGCATATACAGGAGGAACTGCAGTAACACTATTTTTTTTTTTCTTGGTCGAATTGTAGATACACATAATCTGATACGACAATTTACATTTTTTTTTTATTATTCGAGAAACCAGAATGTAGTTTGTTCAGAATCAGTAACTGTATCGATTCCAATAATTTAACACCATGTCACATTTTTTTTTTCAAAAATTATTAAAAAAGGTCACAAGTTGCACACCACCGAAAACAAGTACAAAACAGGTTACAGCGGCAGATTAATAGACCAGCACACAGCTGGGTGCGGAAGCAAAACAACCCCTCAGCGGCACGGGTGGCCCGGTGACCATGTATTTATGTCGCTAACCGGGTACCATAACTCAATGGGTAGCTCGCTGTCCGGCCGTCCGGTAACTGTCCGGACCAAGCCCAAGTCGTCGACGGCGCGCACTGTTCCCGCGCGCCTCAAGGAGTTGTCAGCAACAGCAACCCCAACCGGGTCGAAGCCTACTGGGGCCAGGGTTATCCGAAAGGGCGCTCGAGCCCCGGTATGAAGGCTTGAAGGAACGGGATGGGTTTTTTAGTCAGTAAGAGTCTGACACTATCTCCCGCTCCGCCCAAGAGCGGGGGTTGTCATAGGATGATTTTTCCCATCGGAAAAAAAAAGTACCATAACTGGCTTAAAACTTTGTGATTTTTTATAATACAGTTTTGAAGTTTTGTACATAGATTATTTACATAAAAATACCAGACATGTGTTTCAGGTTACGCATATACTAAAAATAAGGTTGTCTATTAGTTAAATTTGGTATTTATTTGACAACAGTCAATCTAGAAATCAAGGAATTTATTCCTACCTGTTCTGTCTCATTCCTGACCTGGCCTCCTTTTACTATTTCCTTCTTTAGAGACCGCGCTTTCTCCTTCCACTTCTGTCAAAATTTATCCACTTTATCCCGAAGTAGGTACCTTGAGGCATTGAGACCATGAAAGTGATGGCTTCATGGTTTCATTGCTTAAGGGTACCAACTTTGTGCTATTTTGTCCCACAGTTTGTCAGGCATGTTCATCATCTAACATCATTTCAGCCAAAAGACGTCAACTGTTGGACACAGGCCTCCTCCAAGCGTCGCCACAACGACCGATCCTGTGCGTCTCACATCCACTGTATTCCCACGACTTTTACCAGGTCGGTGATCTACTTTGTGGGAGGCCTTCTAACGCTGCGTTTTCCGGTGCGCGATCGCCACTCCAGAACCTTTCGGCCCCATCGACCATCCGTTCTACGAGCAATATGCTTTTAGTTACGTTGGGCATGTTAAATAAGGATTATAACAACCAAAATCTCGTTCAACATTCTGAATTTTCGTCTCAATTCTACTAAAAACGTACTTTTTCAGTCCATAACTCATTCAAGTAGGTGCGCGTGATTTATTACGAGATCAATCAACACAAACTGACACGTTGTCATGGAGCTAATGTAAATCACATGTTATTTTCTTAATTTAAAAAGATGGTAATGGAAGTAGAACTCGATTTCAACATAAATGCGCTAAAGAGTTGAAAAATGGAATGGATATATCAAAAAGATTAACATCGATCTGAAGATGGATGGTCGGGGGACAGTTAAAGTTATAAAAACTAGAGATAGAATACATATTTCCATGCCACTTAAGAGCCGGTTGTCTGTATGTCACTGAGCATTTAGTATGAACTCCGCCGAGTCCGAGTCTAGGTCGATTTCGCGGTCCCGTAACAATGGTTTTATTTTTATAAAAGAACGACAATAACTATTCAAGATTTTTATTTTTGCGGAGGTCCTTTTAAAAAACAAGCTTTATTATTTTTTGTAACTTTCAAATATTTCCGTGACGTAATCTCGTAGACATACATGTTTGAAATCGTAAGTTATTATATTCACGATTTTTTTTTTATCAATCTAACTAATTTATATCATATTTTGTTTTTTTTTTCCGGCAGTTGGTCATATACCTTAGACAATTTTAATAAAATAACTTTTCACCGTGTTCTCTTTTATATATGGGTTTCCAGAGGTTTATAAAGTTCAAAATGAGTAGAAACTGGCCTTAAGTCCCGGCCCCAACTCGTACATCGTACGGCCATGGCTCTAGACGGACCCTAGAGCGGAAGAAGTCATCAGATGAAATCATCCAAAAAAAGGCAGGCACTTTACTTTGGGTGTTTTTAATATCGTACGGATCTCATCACGCATCCGGGATTGCCCCGCATACAGAGAATTATCATGGTGGACATCCCACCCATACGAACAAAGCGTTTTAGAAACACATTTATTGTGCATACAGCCAAGGAGTGGAACTCCCTGTCGGAGTCTGTGTTTCCTGATAGCTACAAGTTAGGGGTCTTTAAGTCAAGAGCGAATAGGTTAATTCTAGGCAAGCGTACTCCATCGTCCACCACATCATCGCTTACCATCAGGTGAGATGGTTGGCAATCGCGTGCCTATCAATAATAATAATATAAAAAAAAACGTGTGGCACTCGGGGACTGCCGCGGTAAAGCTATTGCATAGCATTTTTTATCAATTTATGAAATTATATTTATTTATGCAGTATTTTTTTTCCTTGTTTTTTTTTTCTTTGATATTAATTGAAGTTACACTTTTTGAACGTGGTGACCGATAAGAAAACAAATGCTTGGGGGTTGTTAGGTTATTTTCGTTACGGAATTTCTGGATTCGGTCTCCACGCTCAAGGCCCGCGATAGAAGCTATGCAATAGCTTTTAAAACAAAAAAAAACGCGTCCCACGTACTTATTCCTAGCATAACAATAAATACTTGTATGAAATGGGCATTTACGGGTATTACGCATGCGGGGAAATTCCACATGCGTGATCAAAACCGCACGAAATTAAAAATACTGATTTTGTAATCATTGTATTCTCAAAAAGGTGAAAGAGAACATCATGAGGAAACAGGCATGTACCTACTTGAACCAAAAATTCGAAAATGTGATATCTATCAACCCGCACTGGGCCCGCGTAGTTTATAGAGTAAATCTTTTGAACAATTTTTGGTAACGGAATCCACCCGGGAATCTTTAAATCGAGAGTGAATAGGTTTCTTCTAGGTAAGCGCGTTCCATCGTCGACCGCATCTTTGCTTTCCATCAGGTGAGATAGCGGTCAAGCGCGAACCTACAAAACAATAAAAAAAAATCACGCAATTATGACTGGTATCTAGAGGTGACTACTTCCCATGCCCTCTAGCTCAGTAACAACATTCGGCCCTTCTATCTCTGTATTACACGACGACGCTCTGTCCAAGTGGGACAGACCTTCTTTTTTTCGGTGGGGATAATCAATGACAACCCTCGCTATTGGGCGGTGCGGGAGATAGACTCTTACTGACTGAAAAACTCACCCTGTTCCTTCAAACCTTCATACTGGGGCTCGAGTTCCCTTTCGGATAACCCTAGCCCAGTAGGCTTTGACCTGGCTGGGCCCCTGCTGTAGCTGACAACTCCATGAGGCGCGCGGGAACAGTGCGCGCCGTCGACGACTTGGGCTTGGTCCGGACAGTCACCGGACGGCCTGACAGCGAGCTACCTATTGCTCACTGTCCGCAAGCCTGCGCCTATGGTGGCTGGAAATCGGGATCGGAATCCCGGCGGCGGCGAGAGCGCCGTTGCCTGATGCGGTCGGCCTCCTCCTTAGCGAGCATTACTGCTTCGAAGAAACCGACGACCGCCTGCCACTTCTCCTCGCTCCGGGCTTTGGCCTCAACCAAGGCCCGGCGCGGAGGTCTCCGCCGCCAATCGCCCCCATAAGGGCACGGCGATGCTCCGCCTAGGCAGGGCACACCTCGACTGTGTGCTCCACCGTGTCCTCCGGGGAGTGGGACAGACCTCCGCGTTACAGTCGGCACATAAACCTGGACGTTTCTTACAGCCAAGTTGGAAACCAGAAACTTCCAAAATAACCGTGTACCCAATTTACCTAGGTCACTTGGTAGACTAAGATTAATTAGCCAAGATAGCTGTGACTTAGTAAGAAGACTCCCCGTTAATTTGAAGTATGCAAATGTAAACATAGTAAAGTAGTTTAGTTTCCTATTAAATTTGCAAACTCGCTTTAAAGTTCATAAAGTAATGTTATACCTGTATACATAATGGTGTGTCCAGATCTGGCGGATACGCCGCTCGCGACGAATTCTCCGCTCGCGCAACGTGCATGCAACATGCGCGCTATTAACTTCTTTCGCAATTGAACTGTGTATGTGTAAGGCGAGCGGCATGTACGCACCCCTGCGTCGCTCGAGTACGGCATGTGTGTAGCTTGCGCGCGAGAGGCGCAGGGGCTTCGTCCGAACATGAAATGCACGCGCGCAGTTCGCAAGCGGCTCGCGAGCGGCCCATTCGCCAGGTCTAGACACACCTTTATGAGAGTGTGATAGCCTATACTTACAAATATAATTATAATAATAATATAATAACACAACAACAACAACACAACAACAACAACATCAACAACATCTACGGTCCGGACTAAGCGTTTCGCCTCGTCATTTATACCGCGTACTTCGAAGGACTGGAACAGTCTGCCTGCTGCGATCTTCCCGTCCGATTATAATTGGGGTGTCTTCAAGGCTAGAGTAAATAAGCTCTTAATAAACTAGTGCGCCTCACCATCAACGATTGCATCACTGCTTACCATCAGGCGGGATCGCAGTCAAGTACTAGTTTATAACAGATAAAAAAAAAAAAATTCCACAACTATCACACAACACCGTCCAGTCGCAAGCTAAGCAGAGCTTGTATTATGGGTACTAGACAACTGATAAACGTACTTATATATTTCTAAATACACACATATTATAGATAAATAACACCCAGACACAGAACAAATGATCGTGCTCATCACACAAACATTTGTCCTGAGTGAGAATCGAACCCACGACCTCCGGCATAGCAGTCAGGGTCACTCACCACTAGACCAACAGGCCTGTCATATACTTATAAACAGATATTATCTAGATATGGACAAAATGGCCCCTCGCTCGTGGCATCACACCGAAAGGGACTTGGCGCAAGCAAGAGCTCTATAAGAACGAAGGTTTTTTTCACACGTTTTTTGCTTTTAGCAAGTAAATATTTGTATAAGATAAGAAAGTATTTTGTTTATTTTACAGAATACCTACAGTCATACAGATATAATATATAATACACTATAAAGTTTTTGCAGTATTTGGCAGCAAATGTATCGAGTTAGACTTCTTGGCAAGCTTCGTTGAGGTAGTCAATGCTATAATAAAATTTTCAGCTCTAATTTACCGGAATCGCATTTATTTCAATGAGTGCACATATTTTTCAGTTGTGTCTATAATTTTTTTAATGTCAAGTATCTACTTGAGATCCGATTTGCGAACATCTAAAACAGCTATTGAGTTTCTTGCACATTCTTCTACATAGGGATCTACGCTTTGGAATATGCAATTTGCATTATTTTTCTGACTGACTGACTTCTTGACCTTTCAAAAGTGCCTGTAAATGGTTTATCTATACATATAAATAAAATTTTACTGACTGTTTGTAATATTAAAATAACCGCTTTTTACTACATGCATATGAATATAAATACGGTACATACACGAATTTTTTTTATACAATTTTTGTCTGTCTGTCTGTCTGTTTGTTCCGGCTTATCTCTGAAATGGCTGGACCGATTATGACGGGACTTTTTTTGGCAGGTAACTGATGTAATAAGGAGTAACTTAAGCTATTTTTATTTTAGAAAAAATAAATTCAAAATCCTGTAGTCCACGCGAACGAAGTCGCGGGCACAGCTAGTTTGAAATAAAATGTTTTGAATCTTTGAGCCACTAAACATCAGTAAAAAAAATATCTGCCATAACCGAGTTATTTCAGATCTAATAATAACTGAATCATTTGAAAATAGCCTCAACCATTTTTATCAACTAATTTATTCGCTAAAAGAAAAACCTCTCGGAGTCCATCGAATAAAAAGTACAACAAAATTCTACGATATTAGGTAGAGCGCTCTTGTTCGAATAAAAACTTCATTGGAATACGAATGGAAGTGTTAATTGAAAATACTTCTCCATTTCCTTATTAAAGCTACACACCGGGTGGAAAAACTGCTGCGTTTTGCACTTTAGTTATTGCGTTTTAGCACGCTAAGGCTGTTATCACATGCCACTGTGCGGAATGCCCGGAGGACACTTTTTTTTACGGTGGGAAGAAATCATCCAATGACAACCCCCGCTCTTGGGCGGAGCGGGACATAGTGTCAGACTCTTACTGACTAAAAGACCCACCCCGTTCCTTCTAGCTTTCATACCGGGGCTCGAGCGCCCTTTCGGATAACCTTGCCCCCAGTAGGCTTCGACCCGGCTGGGGCCCTGCTGTTGCTGACAACTCCTTGAGGCGCGCGGGAACAGTGCGCGCCGTCGACGACTTGGGCTTGGTCCGGACAGTTACCGGATGGCCGGAT
The DNA here is from genome assembly GCA_929112965.1 of Mythimna albipuncta. NCBI lineage: Eukaryota > Metazoa > Arthropoda > Insecta > Lepidoptera > Noctuidae > Mythimna > Mythimna albipuncta. The sequence goes on along the minus strand of OV815979.1, from coordinate 14,171,183 downwards.
AGCGAGCTACCCATTGCTCACTGTCCGCAAGCCCGAAAGTCTTATAGAACAAGTACTTATATGAAAAATTCTGAAAACTGTAATAATAATATGTAGTTACGTCACAAAAAAAACTTTTTGCGATGCGGTAATATCTTCGTAACTCAATTCGGGAATCGAACTATTTTCGTAGGTAAGTTTGTGCGGAAACGCGAGTCCGATTCGTACTTGCGGTGTTTTTTTTTTAAACTACATAAAACTAAATACAACATTGCAAAATACATAACTTTGATTTCAGAAAGCGGTAATTTTGGTTTTATTTCTTCCTTTTTCCACACCGACTTCCAATTATTAAGATCGGTAAATAAAAAAGTTATGTTCGAATTGGTAACCCCAATGACATGGAATTTGAACACAATAGGTGAAATGAGGGTGATCTTAACTAACACATTTGCGTACCCCTGAAAAGCGTACCGGTGAAATGTTAGGTTATAACTAGCGATCCGTCCCGGCTTCGCACGGGCAATAAATATAGCCTATGTTACTCAGCGTGAATTTAGCTTTCCAATGGTAAAAGAATTTTTTAAATAGGCACAGTAGTTTTTGTGTTTATTCAGTACAAAAATACAAATTTTCCCTGTAATTTTCCCTCTTTATAATATTAGTGTAGATTACAGTTAACAAAATAAAACATTATTTTTAGTTTATTAAAAACCTTAATATGGTTTGTTTAAAATCAGTAACTGAATCGATTTCAATCATTTTTACACTATGTTATAGTATTTCTCAAGAATGTTTAAAAAAGGTCATAAGTTGTATACCACCGATACTAAGTACAACAGACGTCACGGCAAGTCATAGCGGGCATTAGGTGCCAGCGTATAGCTGGGTGCTGGAGCAAAACAACCCTTCAGTCGCCCGGATGGCACGGTGACCAAGTATTTGTGCGGTCAACCAGGTGACGTAACGAGCTTATAACTTTGTGATTTTTCATGATACAGTTATGACATTTTGTACACAGATACTTTACATAAAAATACTAGAAACGTATATTCTTTAATATACATAAATTATAAAAATAATGAAAAATAGAACAGGTGTTGTACACTGGTGAGCTTAACCCACAATTGGGTTTTCTTACAGCAAACCTATTATATACGTAAATTAAAAATAAGGAAAAATCGTATGCACAACAGAACTTAACCTTTTGAATACCGTAATTAGAGACACAATAGAAAGGCAATGAGAGAGCGAACGCCGGCGTCCGCTTTTGGTTTTGTTAATTAAGCTACTAACGTAAACATAAATTACACATGCGATTGCTGCAATCCGGGAAGATATACTATCATTGAAGAGTTCTATCGTATATTACTATACCCTAAAAGTACACTAAAAAAAACCTAAGATGCATCTTTTACTTACCACAGAAACTAAATGACTTCCCGTTGCAGTCACAGATTCACAATCAAAGAAAACCTACACAATCTGGACATATACAGCTCGAAAAATGTTTGAAATTAAAATATATATTACAAGTCAATTTTTTCACTAACGTCTACAAGTAATCAATTATGTGTAGGTGACTTATGTCGCTCGTCGATCAAACAATTTCCTGTTTGACATTATTGGCGCAGTTTGTTAGATAGTCGTTTTTAATTTCCTGAAAAGGAAGGAAAAACAGGCAGATAATGTTAAGTTAATAACCAAACATGAAGCAAGTTTAGCCAGTCAATATAGTCAGTGTTACTAATTAAATTTCATTAAATTCAATTAAATTCCATTCAATTCAACTTACTTTAATTCAGTTCATTTTCATTATGTTCTATTCCATTTCAACATTATCATAATCATCATTTCGCCAAAAGACGTCCATTGTTGGACATAAGCCTCCTTTAAGAGTCGCTACAACAACCGATCCTGTGCGTCTCGCAACCACCGCAGTTTCGTGACTACTATTCAATTTTATTAAATTTAATTCTGTTTAACTTATTTCAATTTCTAATCGAATTGTTTCATTTATAATTATATACCTACTAACATCAGGTATTAAGCGAATTATTACTAACACTGTTGACTTTAAAATAAAAATTAAATTATTAGACATAGTTACAGATTAAGATATAAATAATATCTTAGACTCATTTATATATTTATGTATAACATTATAGAGATTTTTGTTGGTTTACATGTTAATTTCTAAAACGACCAGTTGGATTAGAAACATCTTTCTGGTTGGTATAATTTTTACTTTCCCGCGTGCGAAGCCGCTGGTATTTTCAAAATCAACATTTTCTTCAACAAAGTCTTAATTATTGGTTTTTACAACTCTCACACGACGCCGTGGAGTCCCAAACAAGTACAGCTTGTGCTATGAGTGCTAAAAAACTGATAAACTTACTCAGATATTTCTAAATACATACGTATTATAGACAAATCAGAACCACACACAGAACAAATGTTAGTACTCATCACACATTACATAAATATTTGTCTTAGGTGGGAATCGAACCCACAACCTCCAGCACAGCTGTCAGGGCCACTAACCACTAGACCAAGAGGCCAGTTAAATTCTATAATTTAATTTAATTTAATTAGACTTACAGTTTCACTGACATAATAATTATGTCAATTATGTCAGTGAAACCGTAAGTCAAACCGGAAGAATATTACATTTATCATACAACAATATGTCCTCCGGGATAACACTGTTAATAAAGAATTTAATTATCCCTTATGAGCCCGCGTGGGTCCCTGTAGGGTACACTTATGACCTCATTAACACTTTTATTGTGCTCAAACTGTTTGTCGTTACTGTTATTAGCACTTAAGCCGTGTTATAAGAAGGTTATATGGCTATTTTTTATATTCATGTCAGTTTTGCTCTGATTATTAAGATCTGGTTGTAAGTAATTATTATCAAAAGTAAGTGATGCTTTTTTTAGGTGGGAAATCAGCCAATGACTCACAATACGCTCTATGGCAGAGCTGGAGGGCGTGTCAGACTTTTATTGACTTTTTTCAGAAAAAAACATTCGAATTATTATTATATGCTCATATTTCAGACTCCAATAAAAGCACCTGTATAGTCATACTTATCTTCCAAAGTGACATATGACACCCTAGCAACGCAATATAGTTTGCCATTCATAACTCCTTCACCTTCGCTCGAGAAAAAAAAATTAATAATTTATACAAATTCGTCTTATCCCATGATTTATGATATTCATGATAATACATTTATCAGACTTTCCACCTTGCCACAGAAACCCAAATAAAATACAAAATCAGGCTTCAAGAGTCAACCTGTACTCGGTGATTTATGAAACAACTTGTAAACCTCCGTCTATTTATTACGCTGAGGCGACAAGGGCCTGACAAATTACAATATAAGGGTTTTATAGTTTCCTATTCAAAGAAATGTATTCTGTTTACATCATTATATCACGCCTATTGTGAGGGACAGATGATCAAAGTAAATATTTTGAGAATAATGGAAAAGTTGTGTTGTTGTGGTTGTGTTGTTGTTAGTTGTTTATCTTGTCTTATCTTACTTATATTATGTTTTTTATGTTTTTTTTTTTTGTATTTTGTACCTACCTATTTAATTTTTTCATTTCTTTTTTATTTTGCACCTAGTGCAACCCCATTTTGTGTCCAGGTATATCTATCCTTGCCAGGTTGCCTAGAAGAAATCGCGAAGTGCGATAAGGCCGCCAATTGTATGTATTTTTTTTATAATAACGTTTCCTTCATAAAATATTTTAATATTGGTGTGCAATAAAGTGTATATAAATAAATAAATAAATAAAGTTTATGCACGATTTATTCCTATGAAATTACTTCTTTATATCCATCCATACTTATTATTAGGGGACGCCTATGTCCAACAGTGGACTTCTTTTGTCTGAACTAACGATGATAATTATAACATTATTTTTTGTAGGTGGGAAAATCATTCAATGACATCTCCGTGCCCTTGGGCAGAGCGGGAGATAGTGTCAGCCTTTTACAGATTAAAATTCTACTCCTGTTCCTTCTTTGCCATTGTTCCAGGGCCCCTGGGATCTCTTTCGCATCACCCTTGAACTTCGACCCTTCTGGGCCCCGACGGCTAACAACTCCTTGAGGCTCGCGCATACTATGCGCCGTCGACGACAAGGGCTCGGTCCGAACTGTTACTGGACTGTCTACCCAGTACTCGCCTTGCGGACGGTGGCCGGAAATCGGTATCAGAATTCCGATGGCGCCTAGGGCGTGAGCGCCGTTGCCTCATGCGTACTGCTTCCTCATTTGCTAGCATTACTGCTTTTCAAAAGGAATCGACCTCCTGCCACTCCTCCTTGCTCCGGACCATGGCCTGTACCAAAGCCCGGCGCGAGAGAATGATCATACTTAATAACATAAATGTTTAGTAACTCCGTCTGTCTGCTTTTACGTCTAAACTGCTAAACCGATTTAAAAAAAAATTACGAGTTAAACCGGAACCCACAAGAAGGACATACCTAAACTACTTTTATCTATTTTCGCGTTCACAATAACTAACATTCACACATAAAAATCTGTCATTTTCAGAAGTGTTGAACTGAAACGCCTAATTAAACTGCAATATTTTATGCAAAGCTCACGGAATGTAAGGCTAAGACCGTAAATGCCTTGAAAGAGCTAAAGAAAGCTTTTTCTCGTTCCTAGATTAGTTCGAGCTTTATTTTTTGTACTCTCGATTTTTACTGCCTAGTGCTTTTCATTGCTAGTTAAATTTAATTATTCATTGGTATTATATTAAAGCTGCTTAAAGGAGGTATTATCTTAAATTAGTTGCGCTGCCATGGTGTCCCGGTGAAATATGGCTCTTACACAGAAACTGAAAAAATATTCTAGACTAAGGCATGGTATAGAAAGGCATGAACATAGATAGAAGTAGAAGGGCTTTTAAAAGGTATACGGAAGAGAATGTAAAGTCCCACATAACTCCTTTGAAAAGGAATTATCCTCCGACCAGACAGGTGTTATGTCAGATTCAGTCAACTGCCCGATAGAATTTTTCTAGCTGTTATATATGTTCAAATCGCGCAGAGAACTCTAATTGCGCAATGCAGGATAGTTTGCACGGGGCGAAATAGATGTCGCTCTGCTGGTAGTCTATATTTTTCCATAAAATCATTTACGGAAAAATACGGGCTACCAGCAGAGAAATGAAGGCTCTGTTGTAACGGTACTTACAAATTGTACCTCATCGGTTTCACTCAAGCAGTTGCTTTTCTTATTCATTTGTTTTATTACCAGTGTTTCCAAGACTGAAAAGCAAAATATTGTGAAGAAACCAGCTTAACCTAGAACAAAAATTTGAAGTCGCATATCATTCACCAACTCTCGCTAAGCCTGCGCGGTGGACTATTCCTTCTCATAAAAAGGATGCCTGAGTGTCAGCAGTGGAAAATTTTTAAGGCTGATTATTTATGCTTATCTATAGTACCTAATATTAATATTATAAGACAAAAAAGTTTTTCTGTTTAAATGCGCTAATCTCAGAAACCCCAGGATCGAATTAAACAAACATTTTAGAGTTGGATTGCCTATTTATGAAAGCGGAACAGCAAACGTGGAGAACAGTTACCTAAAGCTTCACACTGGGTTAACTTAAAAATGCATTATTAAACTAATCAATACTCAAAATCGCTAGGAATGTATAATAAATCAATCATAGAAAACAATATTGCACAACCCAGATTGAATTTACTAAACAACAACACGGAGGGAAAAATAACTAGATTTAAACTATAACGTGACTTCTCGGTACAGGTAAAACGGAACCCGACTGAATAAGCGTGCCAAGTTTAAAAGAAAAGAATAGAATAAAAGTCGAAGTCGCAGACATAATCATAGTTGTGCCTGGAACAGCTGTATTTTACCCAATAACTTATGGAACTCAAACAAACAATCAGATTTACGATTATTATTCATAGGTCTAGATATAAATATAAGGTCTGGATAAAAATAGAAGAAAAGTCTTGGATGAAAGAAAGAATAGAATTAAAGGAACTAGGAATACTCGAATGAAGTTAAATAATAAGTTCAAACGAGTTGAGTTTGCAAATCTTCAATGCAATATTAAGAGCTCTATCGAATATTAATTGAATCCAATTTGAAATAATAAGTATGAAGCAAAATTTAGCTGGAACTATTAATAAAATGTTGCAATTCAAATAACTTCAGTCAAAAGCCAATCAAAATTACAATCTATCAAATACAATATCAGTAAGTATTCTAAAATCTGTAGCGATAGTTCTTGAATTAAACCAAGACACGGCTTTTCTGGTACAGTTTGCAGTCAGTATTAGCTAACTGAGATAGACTCCGGCGAAGCGGGTAACGTGCACAAATCCTATAGATTAGAACCTCGGCTTAGAAGGGTATTCTAAAGTCAATAGAAGTAGAAGCAAAGTTCATGAATGAAGACCGAAATGTGACATAGCTACTAACACAGACATTTCACATTAACGGCAACGTTATCAAAGGTAATATAGATCATAATAAAACTGTCCATATAAATTTAGATTTGACAATAGAAGACGACAAAGAACAGGTGACCTAAAATCTAATAAGCGAAGATGAAAAAAAATATAGAATGACATAAAACAGGACCTTAGATTGAAAATATAACTGACGAAATAAAAAAGATACCAGTTCTTGATATTACGATGAAGATAAATTCTAGAATTGACACAATACTATTGGACAATTCACATCACAAATCTGGTTGAGACAGTATCAATTCGGAGCGACTGATTGTGGCGAGTGCACATAGCCTATCGATTAGAACTGTGGTTTTATGTTAATTAAGAGCTATTAGTTTAATTAATAGTATCATAACAAGGTTTTATATGACAGAATATTATCATTTTTAGGGTTCCGTAGTCAACTAGGAACCCTTATAGTTTCGCCATGTCTGTCTGTCTGTCTGTCCGTCTGTCTGTCCGTCCTCGCTTAATCTCTGTGACCGTTAGCACTAGAAAGCTGAAATTTGGTACCAATATGTATATCAATCACGCCGACAAAGTGGTAAAATAAAAATTGGAAAAAAATGTTTTATTAGGGTAGCCCCCCTTTTTTTTAATTTAAACCCTAACGTGTGATATATCGTTGGATAGGTATTTAAAAATGAATAGGGGTTTACTGAAATCATTTTTTTACAATGTCAATAATTTCGGAAATAATCGCTCCAAAAGTAAAAAACAATGTGCCCCCCCCCCCTCTAACTTTTGAACCATAAGTTTAGAAAATATGAAAAAAATCTGAAAAGTAGAACTTTATAAGGACTTTCTAGGAAAATTATTTTGAACTTGATGGAAAGAACAGTTTTTGTACAAAAAAGACAAAAGGGTTCTACAAAATAATTTCTGGACTAAGTTTGTAGTATAATCGAAATACGATTATTTATAAGCATTTTTTTAAGCTCATAAGTGGGTACACTTATTGTGACGGACGGGAAACTACGGAACGCTACACTGAGCGTGGCCCGACACGCTCTTGGCCGGTTTTTTTCACAAATGAACCCAATTGGATTTTCTGACTAAGACATAAATCCCCGTAGATTATTGGAACTCTATTTTTGGTGGTGTGCTAAGTTCTCGTGTGGCTTCATGTAGATATAGGTATCGGCAACATATTTCTGATAAGGAAAAAATAACTAGATCAAATTATTTATTTTGGTCTAATTTCAGGTTTTCTATAATGAGCCTGAAAGTTTATTTGGATCATGTGAAATAGTTCATCCAAGTCACGTCTAGCACTCTCTTCAAAAAATATTGGTCTCATCAATATGAGTGAAAAGAAAAGTTTTACCATATTCTTTTACAAATTACTCTTTAATCTTAAACCTATTAGAAGAATCCGTCAGCAAAACTTACTACTTCATTCTGCAGCGAGCCCAACTTTTATACAACTTCGTACCATCCAAAGGACTTCTCAACTTTGTCGAAATTTCACAAATTAAATTGTTTCGTTCCCACAGAGGTGCGGTGCTAATTCGATCTGCTCTCTTTGACATACCCAGCCAACTCTTCAACGTTGTTAGCCAAGTTTATTTTAACCGCAGGAGTCGCCAACATTACGCTCGTTACATCTTTTATTAATATAATAAAATACGGACATTATTTCTGCGTGTAACAGCTGAGGTGTTATGAAATTCTTTCTTTTTTTTTATAAATTTTTGGCGTTTTATTCTCTGAGAATGTTTTTTACATTAATATTATAAAGAGGTAAAGTTTTTTTTTTTTTGTTTGTAGGTGGTAATCTCTAAAAGTCCTGTCCTGTCTGAAAGTCCGATTGCTAAAATTTTTTCTCCAATATAATTCTGCTGTCTGGAGGCGACGCGACGACGCTACCAAAGTTGCCCGGCAACAGTTGCCAGGGCGCTGCCGCCGAAATGCCTTTTTCGGCGTTGCGGCGCCCCAGGCCGCCAAAGCGACTGCGCCGCTCTAGTGACGTGATCCGTCACTGATGACATTTTTTTTCAGTGATTTTTGTGTTTTTTTTTATGATTTAGTTTATTTCCTTTTATTTACTAGTATTGAATAAGTAAATTGTTTAATTATAAGGTTTTTCATAAATGTTGAGTGGCAGCAGTGATGTGGTGGAAGACAGTGCGTGTCAACCTTCAACATCACTGAATATTCTGAAGAGGTGCCCTCTCTGCCAAGAAGCACGATTTTTTAAAGGTAAGCGGGGTCTGAAAGTGCATATTGGGAAGGCTCACAAACCCCAGAATGCATTCACTTCAGACCCTGTCATTACTTCTACATCCCCTACACCTACACCAGCTATATCCACATTTGACCCGCTTTGGAAAACCCTTACAAAATTAAAAAATTCAGTTACAGTTTTAAAACGAGTTCCCCGTGGCGCCAGACCTCTGGTAGCACATACTTTAGCAAGTTGTGTCCGCCTAGCCGCCCGGGAGAACTCACTCAGTGCTTGGGAACAACTTCTCACCTTCCCTTACAGAATATTACATTTTCGAAAAGATTTGGCAAATAAAAAAACTTTAACTACTCAAATTAAAGAAAATTGTAACATTTCGGCCCATCATTTTGACTCAAAATTATCGACACAGAGGGTTACCTCTTCAAGAGGTATTTCCCATCTGGTCGAAACTAAATTAGGGGAAGGTGACATTAGCGGAGCAGCCAGAATTCTTTTCAGTAGTGATGTGCTGGCTCCGTGTTCTCCAGATACTCTAGTAGCTCTGGAGAACAAACACCCTGCTCCAGCGGATGACCTATCTTTTCCTGACCCTCCTGATTCGGACATTCATACCCTCACCGTTACAGGTCGAGAGGTAATCTCAGCCGTTTGCTCCTTCCGGAGCGGCTCTGCCGGCGGCCTCGACGGCCTAAGTCCCCAACACCTGAAGGACCTCATCTGCTCAGGCGCCGGGGAAGCTGGTGAGTTGCTCTTGAAGGAGCTTACGGCTCTGGTTAACCTAATGCTCTCAGGCAAGGTGAACGAGGCCGTCATTGACACTCTGTACGGGGCCAATTTATGTGCCCTTCGCAAGAGAGATGGCGGCATCCGACCCATTGCCGTGGGCACTACATACCGTCGTATGGCAGCCAAGATTTGCTGTAAATTTTATGGTGAGGCTGTTTCGAAAAAATTTCAGCCCCTGCAGCTAGGCTTCGGGTCCAAAGGGGGCTGCGAGGCTGCCGTACACGCCTTGTCGACCTACCTAAATTCTAACCTAGGAGGGGTCATCCTGAAGGTTGACATAAAAAATGCCTTCAATTCGGTTAATAGAGATACCTTGCTGACAGAATGTAAAAAAGAATTACCCCAAATTTTTAGTTTTCTTTGGCAATGTTACAGACAACCATCAAAATTACTATATCGAGACAATCTTTTGGAATCCGCTGTTGGCTGTCAACAAGGTGATCCCCTCGGGCCAGTGATCTTCAGTTTAGCCATTCATCCCATTATTCGACAGTTAAATTCCAAATTCAACGTTTGGTATCTCGACGACGGAACCCTTGGAGGCGATGCAGACACAGTTTTAGATGATCTACACTTTTTAAAAAATCAACTTCACTCTATAGGACTTGATCTGAACCTTTCAAAATGTGAACTATTCTTATCTGACACCACCGACAGACAACAGACTCTTTCCAAATTTAACGCAATAGCCCCGGAAATCAAAATTATAGACAAAAGTTCTCTTCGTCTCCTGGGGTCTCCTATTTTTGAGGATTCCTTTCCCAACTTTGTCGAGGAAAAAATTCAAAATTTTAATGATGTTTCGGAAAGATTACTACAAATTAATATGCATTCGGCCATCACTATAATTCGTTTCTGCTGTTTCGGCCCTAAATTAATTTATTTCCTTCGCGCTTCTCATTTTTGGAAACACCCTCATCTTTTGGATAAAATGGACCAAATTATCCGGCGAACTCTTACTTCAATTTTAAACGTGGCCATGGACGACCGAGCTTGGGCTCAAGCTACTCTTCCTATCCGTATGGGTGGCCTCGGCGTCCGCAAAATTTCTAGTATTAGTTTACCAGCCTTTATATCCTCGGTTCACGGCACTGAGAAATTAATCAGGAATATCCTTTCTCCCTCACTGATTGATTTCAATGTGCCGTGCTTCATCGAGGCTATAAATGCCTGGAGACTCGCTTGCCCGAATTCTAATCCACCCGACGTACCATCATCCCAAAGACGGTGGGATGAGCCGCTCTGCAAAGTAGTACAGGAAAACCTGATTGAAACATTTACTGCCCCTGCGGAGCGAGCGCGCCTGCTGGCTGTGGGAGAGTGGGAGTCGGGTCTCTGGCTTCACGCACTACCGTCGTCGAACATCGGCACCTTGCTCGACGATAATACTTTCCGCCTCGCTGTTGCCTTACGTCTAGGCGCTCCCTGCTGTTCTCCTCATCGCTGTCACTGCGGTGAAGTTGTCAACAGCCTCGGACACCACGGTCTGTCATGCAGCCGAAGTGCGGGTCGCATAGCGCGACACGCGAATATCAACGACATAATCAGACGCGCTCTTGTCACCGCCGGCGTTCCAGCCGTATTGGAACCCCATGGCCTGGCACGCGACGATGGCAAGAGACCGGATGGCATGTCGTTATTTCCTTGGAAGATGGGAAGGCCTTTAGTATGGGACGCTACTTGTGTCGATACTCTTGCGCCTTCACATCTTCCTAGCTCGTCGTGTCGTGCTGGTGCTGCCGCTGCGGCTGCGGAGAACCTCAAGCGGCGGAAATATAACAACCTAGTTGGAAGTTATATTTTCGAACCGTTTGGGGTTGAAACTCTTGGATCGTGGGGTCCGAGTGCTCACAGTTTGTTTAAAGATCTGTCGAAACGTTTAGTTGACACTTCACGTGACCCAAAGGCTGGCTTTTACCTTGGACAGAGGATAAGCATTGCCATACAACGTGGCAATGCCGCCAGTCTTTTGGGCACATTACCAGTCGACAGCGATGTGGAAGAGTTTTTTGACGCCATATTTTAGATAGTGTATTTTAGCGTAGGGTTTTATTATTTATTTATTTTGTAATTTACTGTAATTATAGTTATTAAGTTGTTTATAGGTGTAAATAAAAGAATTCTGCTTTATTCCTTAGTAACTAAGGCTATATTTTATTATATTATATTATGTACGCGGGCAAAGCTGTGTGAAAAAGCACATTATAAAACTATTTGTATTTGGTGTTGTTTAGAACGTTGGAGGGTTTTTTTATCATTTTGGTTCACAGTTCATAAAACTTTGCCTTTCGTGAAGATAATATTTCTTAAGAGCACCTTCTTGATCTTCATTCCATCTTGTCTGAAGGAGCGTATCTCGACAAACACTTATACGGAAACCGCTACATTGTGCTAAAATAATATTCATGGTTATTGTGTCTTTCTAGCCAGTGGAATTTGATCCTTTAGTCCCGAATCTTAAAGTATAAATTATGATTATTCACAAGAAAAAGAATATTCAAATACTTGACGAGTAAAGAGTTCCTTGTGTCTGCAAAAAAATGAGAAATGCGCATTTATTTTGTGTTCATTGGTGTGGGAAATCAGAAAATCGAAAGTTCTTTCATGTTAAAGGTCTCTGTTAAATGAGCTATGAACATGGGAGATTATACTGTTCGAGATTATTTACACCGAATCGTATCAATGAATGAAACTGTTTCAAATATTCCTGCCCCTTTTTCTGCAATTTCTAAATTTGATTGTATAATGTAAAACGATTTCAGATTCCTATCATGTATTTCATTAAATAATATCAATCACTTCTAAGCTTATGAAAGCTGTAATAATTCACTTCTTTCAATTTGATTAAATAAAATCAATTTGTTTCAGATATTACAAAACGTAATTACCATTCGGTATTAGATTAAATCTATTATTTCAATTCAACTAGTGCGGTGTAAGATGTAGTCACTCGTTTTCATAAAATAAATTCTTTACATTTCTTTTGTTCCAAAAGATAATGCTGCAAACGTTATCTAAATGCATAAACTTAATGGCTTTGTTCTTATAAAATATTTGTAAAATTATAACGATATGATTTTCATAAGATCGATTTGTTGGTATATAACTGGTGTATATGATTGGTGATATATTATATACAAAATACGTTACTTCATAATGAGTTTTATGGAAATAAGTTTACAGTAAAAAAAAACCTTCAATGTTCACAAGATTTATTAACGTCACAGACGTCAAAGAGCTGACAACAAAATTGAAGGGGCCCAAAAGTGACCCTAAGGGGCCCCATGCCTTCTAAGGCTGTAGGGGTTTTTAAATGGGTTACCATTGCCCTAGAACGCAAAGGACAACTGAAGAAACACAGGTGGGTTTTAGTCAATAAGAACCTGATACTCACTCTCGCTTGTGTCATCAGACAATAGTTGGCACAGACCATTTCTTACCTGTAAACCTAACTATATTGTCTATAATGTTATTTTGCCGAATTTTGTATTCGGCTAATTGACAATTGTTTTATTCTTACTTAATGTTTTGTACAAATTCACTGGATCAAAATAAAAAGAAAACCTCGATAAATTAACACAAATACTCCATCCCTTTTATTGTCCGCTTTATAAAACTAATTAAATATAAACCTTCCTCAGAAAAAGTCCAAGCCTGGATTAATTAGCAAAGTTGATTCGTTTTAAAAATTAAATTATTCAAGTAAATTGAAAACCAACTGTTTTCATGAAAAGTTTCGTTAATTAGACCCTTAATGGTTAGAAACAAGGTTTTTCTTTAAGACGGTTTTTATAAAGTTAATAAATGTTGAAGTAAGTTTTGCAACTTCATATTTGTTCACAAAGAAACAGTCAAAATGAACAAATGTATTTTGATTTGGGAAATCAGAAAACTTTTGCACATTAATATTAAAAAAGAGAAAGGGTAATATGGTATTTTTGTATGCATATGTGGATTATTTTTTGTATATTTTCAGTAATATTAAAGTATGTCTGGCAGTTTGAGTATATTCGCCCGTTTACCAACTTTGTCTTCTCTTTGGTATTACTCGTCATGGCATAGAGCTTCTTAGTAGTCCTGAGTTGAGCTATACCAATAAAAATGCTTGCACTGATTGGACAGGTGAACCATTCCCTTTTTAAGCTATTGCATAGCTTCTATCGCGTGCCTTGAGCGTGGAGACCGAATCCAGAAATTTTGTAACGAAAATAACCTTACACCCCCCACTCATTTTTTTTTTAGCGTGGTGACCGATAAGAAAACAAATGATTGAACAATCAATCAAAATTCAATTCAATGTGTGAAAGTGTAACTTCAATTAATATCAAAGAAAAAAAAAGGAAAAAAAATACTGCATAAATAAAATAAATAAATAATTATAATTGCATAAGTTGATAAAAATGCTATGCAATAGCTTTACCGCGGCAGTCCCCGAGTGCCACACGTCTTTTTTTATGGTGGGAAAAAATCATGCATTGACATCCCTCGCTCTTGGGTGAAGCGGGAGATAGTGTCAGACTCTTACTGACTAAAAGACCCACCCTGTTCCTTCTAGCCTTCATACCGGGGCTCGAGCGCCCTTTCGGATAACCCTGGCCCCAGAACCATTCCCTTTGGTTTTGCGTGAGTGGAACCTACAATACGTACCGCAGTAGCCAATGGTGCAACTACTACGTCAAGATATTTTTTACCACAGAAAAGTTGTATCTTTAAAAAGAATCTAATTCGATTTGAGTTCGTATAGTCCATCCAAATTTTGTCTGGTAGGTAGCGACAAGACCGCCATTGAACCCATAGATTTAAGTTTATGTAAAGAATTGTTACTACTTTGGTGTAGAGTGTGTCTAAAAAGTCAAAAGACTTGAGTAATTATTTGTGGTAAAATGAAATCTGATGTAGTCAACACTGGTTCAATAATCAAAGTTGATAAGGAGATCTTGATCAATGTTTACTAATAGAAGAACCTTATAAAAAGTATAGAATATAAGTTTTTTTAAATGATTAAATATTATACAAAATTCCCAAATCGTTTGACTTTTTAGACATACTATACAAAAAAAATTAATCATTTATTATTGGTAGGCTCTCGCTTGGCCACTCACATGATTTAAAGCGTCGATGAGGTCGACAATGAAGTACGATTGCCTAGAAGTAATCTATTCACTCTGGTCTTAAAGCCCCATTTATTCTGTTCTAGTCAATCAACCCTAACATTTTGTAACCCACTTAAAGCCGAACAGATCTAAACTATAGCCTATATAGATACATTAGTGCTACTAGAAAATAGAACCTACTTTGAAAGCTTGAGGTGCAAAAGAGAGATAGGTACAGAAGTCAAACTACATACGACGTCCACTCGAGCAACGAACACAGAGATACCGCACACAGACATGAAATCTACTACCGGTTGGGACTAGTGCAAGCGCGAGTGACATCCTCTTGAAACACGCGTCTGTTAAGTTTTTTGTACAAAATTGAAGCATCAATAAAAAATTGTTATAACTGTTCAGTGAACAGTTGTTTAATTTATTAAGGCCCAAGCGCCAAAACGTCCCTTAAAACAGTGACTTTCTGAAGCCTCGGCAACGGCCAAGTTAATAGATTTGAAATAAATATATGTTTATTATAGATTCATGAACAACATTATTTTTTCGTGCTGTTAATACTTTTGTCTAAAAAAAGTATTTAGTAATTTCGTAACTTTTCGCAACTTTTTCCTACTCCTTCGAAACGGCTTGGATCTTTAAAAAACATTTTTACATATAAAAATTAGTGGTTAAATGTGCTTCAAAGTGAACATTACATATGTAAAATCAATCAATATTTCGCAAAAAAGATGGATTTAAAAGTCAGCCGCGCGCTTTTCAGGCGCTGTTGGCCGCAAATAAATGCACAGATTTGCGTACTGCCGCCTAGGCGGGTGCGAGAGGTGCGTCCACATTATTTTGGCAAGATGTTTCAAGGGACTATAAGCCTTAAACCCCAAGTTGACGTTTGCTCTCTCGTTGTCTTTCTTTTGTTTCTCTAAATGTATTCAAAAGGTAAAATTCAACATTAAACGTTTTAGTGTCGTTTTTAAAGCTAAGAGAGGTAAGAAGGTATTTGCTTGTATTTTGACGGCTCGTTATAAAGTTATAGTTATGTAGAAGGTGGGTTCTCAACAATAAATCAAACAACTATACACGAGTGCCACTGTTACGATAGTTTTTTGTACATAAGTTGAAATTTTAAGTCTCGTCATTTATACCGCGTCATCGAGACATCGAAGGACAGGAACAATTTGCCTGCTGCGATCTTCCCGTCCGATTATAATATAGGTGTCTTCAAGGCTAGAGTAAATAGGCTTTTAATAAACTAGTGCGCCTCACCATCAACGATTGCATCACTGCTTATCATCAGGTGGGATCGCAAGTACTAGTTTATAACAGATAAAAAAAAATTGACAACCCTAGCGCGTCCGCCGAGCGTAGGTATGAAAAGTGAAGTACACACCAGAGAATGACTTCTGTACTTATCTGTTTTGTGCCTGAGGTCCATTAGTGCTCATATAATCTGGACGGTTCATTAAAGCCTTAAGTACCTGCACGGTCAAGTGCACGTAGAAGTATCACATAAGCTGCAAAATCTTACGAAATAACAGTCCTATCAATTTTAAACTTAAGAAGGAACATAAGAGCGGGTTTTAGTCAGTAAAAATCTGAAACGATAGCAACTGAAACAACAATCTGAAAGATTATAATAAATCAATAAACATATTTACTGTAACGATATATATTTAAACTAAGCCATATGAACAACTATGGGTTTCAGTGACAACTTTTTCATGATTTTTTTGGTTGTGAAATTATCAAATATTTTTTCTGAGCAAAAGAGAGGGTAAGACTTGAAATAACTAAAATCCATCCGAGTTTGTTCAGTTGACCTACTCGTTCCATGGCTCCAGTCATTTTTAATGTTCCCACTGTTGGGGCTCAAGCCTTCTCTCTAGGAGATGTAATGGGCCGTAATCTACCACGCGGGCCCAGTTTGGGTTGGTGAATTTGAATCGAATTTTTGGTTCTAGGACATACCGGTTTCCTCACGATGTTTTCCTTCACCGTTTTGAGAGCAATGGTGATGAAATAAATTACACAAAGTAATGCGCCTGGCTGGGTTCGAACCCGCGACCTACAACTCATAAGTTGGAGCCGTTTCAGCCACCACTGCTCTCACTCGGCCACCACTTCTCTCACTCGGCCACCACTTCTCTCACTCGGCCACCACTTCTCTCACTCGGCCACCACTGCTTTCACTCGGCCACCACTGCTCTCACTCGGCCACTACTGCTCTTTGCTTTTTCAGGACCACAGTCAATCTTTCAAACAATCCTGCAAGCCTGGCAGGTTGTCATATGTTTGACATCGAGTTCGTTGTTTCAAACTTTGAAACGTATCTCGAATTATAAATTGAGGTACATATTAGATAATTTGCTTCCGTGTTCATTATACACGTGATTGTACTCACGATTACAGACAACTTTACCAAATATATTTTTTTATACTTCAGGTGGGTTTATCTGCGGTGCGGGTGCATTATCACTATTGTTGGTAGGTACATGAGACAACGGCGTTACGCGCCTAACAGGTGAGCAACGTGGAGCTCATTTGACAGGATTATATTTGGAGTGGAGCTCATTTGACGAGATTATTTGGAGTGGAGCTCAATGTCTGTTTTAATTAGTCGCAAATTGATTAATGGTATTGTGCAGTACAGTTGATTTTTTATAAAACCTACCTCGTCAACTGGATGCCTACCACAAGCTCTTAACACGATTCATTTGACAACCTAACCTGAACTTTAAACTGTTGTGATGTTGTGTTGTGTTATGTTGTGTCGTATTATGTTGTGTCGTGTTATGTTGCGTTGTATTGTGTTGTTAAATTTTTTGTATGCTCGCCTGATATTTTAACACGTCATTGTAAGGCCCCTGAGCTATAAGTAAATGATAGAAACAGGCGCATCTCGGTAAAGTGGAGTTGAGTATTTTATTGTAGTAATAATCGCTCGCGTCCACAACGGACTTTTCCTCTTTCTCCCCCTTTTCTCATATTTTTTATTAAAAAATATTAGCCTAAGTCCGTCTCCAGGGTTTCAACTGTCTCTGTACCAAAATTCATCAAAATCGGTTTTGCCATTTAGGCGTGAAGACATAACAAACAAACTCACTTTCGCTTTTATAATATTAGTAAGGATTTAGCGAGACAAACCAAGATGGCTGACTCGATTTACGACGGCTCTATTAGCGCTGTAGTTGTACAATTGGCTGCTGTGCTTCGTATCGAGGGTTTGATTCTTGCACGGAACAATAGCTATAGGTACGGAATATTGTTCTACGTCAACGGGAAGTAGATACCCTATAGGTTTTGATTTCCTGACGAGTGTCAAAATAAGCGCCATTTATATGGAACAATATGGCGTTATCTTTGGTATGCATTGAGTTAAATGTTTCATTTTTTTATTTCTTATGAATTTCAGCTTAATAGCTCTGCGCGTTAATGAGAACAAGGGGGTTGACTGATAAATAGGATAACAAAGTGATAAGGGTTCCATATTTGCAAACTGAGGAACACTAAAAACCGGCCAAGTGCGAGTTGGACCCGCGCACGAAGCGTTATTTACCGTCCGGAACAAAAACGGCAAACAAGTCTCGTTTGCTGTATGGGAGCTCCATTTTAATATTTATTTCATTCTGTTTTTAGTATTTGGTGTTACAGCGGCAAAAAAAAAACATCCAAAAATTAAAATTTCAACAGTCTAGCTATCACATTTCATGAGATACAATTTGGTGAGAGAGACACAGACAGTGAAGTCTTAGTAATGGGGACCGGTTTTCTACCGTTTGGATAGGGAACCCTAAAAATTAAAGAAAACCAAATTACATTCCCGAGTTTTTCATTCTAAAGTGAGTGATGTTATAAAAAAGAACCATACCGTATGTAAAGTAATAAAGCCTTTCCTCTTAGTAGGCATAGCTAGGGAGACATTGAACTCATAAAACTCCTTTTACGAGTTCAACGTTCAACGTTTCCGTATGACATACATACATAACATGACCTCTGAACTCCAATGACATTTCGCTAGTTATCTTTAGGTTACACAGAACAGAGTGGCATTTAAACTTTTACCGTACCTAAATCTAAACTCTAGTAATATTTTTATTACTAAATAGCTTATAATAACAGGAACGTTCGATGGGGCGACGCTTGGGGGAGGCCTATGTCTAACAGTGGACGTGTATCGGATGATGATGACTAAATAACTTCTGCTAGCGGCTTCTCTTAAAATAAGTGCGCATGGAAGACATCCCACCTACACGCACAAAACGTTTTGGAAACACATTAATTGTGCTTACAGCTACGGAGTGGAATTCCCGGCCAGATTCTGTGTTTCCTGATGGCTACAACTCGGGAATCTTTAAGTCAATAGTGAATAGGTTACTTCTAGGTAAGCGCACTCCATCGTCGACCGCATCGTCGCTTTCCATCAGTTGAGATAGTGGTCAAGCGCAAACCTATCAACAATAAAATTAAAATGGATCCGAAAATTATCTTAAAGGGTTAAAACATTTCCAACAATTTCAGAAAAAAAAAACTTTGATATTAATTAGAAACAGCTATGCGGATTGGCTAAGTCGCAGCATTTCTGAAAGTTTGCCGAAAATCTCTCCCAACATACACAAATACCTATAGATCTTTAGTTAGGGACCTTCTAGGCAGAATTTTACTGCAAATAAGAGCTATACCAGAGAATTAATGTACCCTTAAATTAATCCTTTCTAGTCCGGGTCCGGTCATTCACCTCATTCTAGTTGGCTTAAAGTCAGAAAGTGTAATATTTTTATCAAGAATCATTTTCGTATTTTCACGGCTTGAAGCCTGTTTTCACGGTCTTACTAACCCTGATTTGTTCAACTGCGGGCAATGGAGAGACTGTTGAACCCTTTTCTGAAATTGGGGCTAGAAGAATAGCTGGAAATTAACAGTCCAATGCATTCATTTGTTTTGATAAAATGTGGACTGGCGGAGAAGTAATGGTTTATGAAATTAACTGGGCAAGTGTGGTGAGTTCCGTGTAGATTACAATTCCCGAATTGGAATTTTTTTTTTTTGACCTAGGTTACAGAATATTATTGTTTTCAGATTTTTTCCTATACCTATGTTATAAGACCTTGCTTTATGCCACAGGATTTTGGGTCAACGGGAAGTACTCTATGAATTTCGATCTTTGAGAGTAGGTCAAAATATGTTTATTTTTTCGTTAACTTATAAGTTAGATTTTTTCATAGCTTAAAGGGACCGCAGAAATTAAAACCATATACAATCATATTCAACTCGATACGTCCACGCATTCTCGAGATAAAGGGTCTTGACAGACAGACAGACGGACGGACAAACAAAGTGATCCTATAAGGATTAAAAACAAACGTGTGTTTGAAAACGGTAATTTTTTGGAAAAAAATCTGAACCAATTTTTTTTTAAAAGGTTCGCGCTTAACCCCTTTCTCACCTGATCGAAAGCAACAATACCGTCGACAATGGAATGAACTTACTTAGAAGTAACCTTAACTGTCGACTTATAGTTTCTCGGGGTTTAGTCATCATGAAACAGATTTTAGAATCAGAAGATCCAATTTCGAGAATTATATCACTGATAGAAAATTACATTATGCCTGCATAGGGCTGTTCTGTATGGTTTCTGTGAGTATTGCCACAAAAGACAAACCAGAACGAAGCCAAGGCAAAAACAAGTTTTAAATATGTTTTGTAATGACAGCGTTTTGGGCATTTTTCTTATTGACCACGATGTCGGTATATTTCTAAGAAAATAATTATTTACATTTAATTTTTTTTTTACATTTAGTCATCGGCATTGGGAGCAGGGTCCAAGCTAACGGTGATCAAGGCTCCTGAGTACGTCCGCCGCACCGAGCTCTTGAGCCAACTGTCCAACGGGAGATTTCTCAAATATTGTTCCAGACTCTTTGCTATTTGACTATTTGCGGCCCATAGTAATGATGGTCACTGTTTAATAACAGTGACCATCATTACTATGGGCTGCAATGACTGCTGTATCCCTTTTTCACGTATCGACAGCCTTGCCAGTCAAGTCAAAATGCTTTGTTTGTTTTTATTTTGAAAACTCCGTCAGTGATGGACCGTCACATCAACAAGTACACGACGCTCTTATCTGTCTATCACCACTATTAGGCGCATTAGCAAAAATTTTCTTATCAGTGATGATATATCGATCCCAAAACAACGAGATATTGCTACGGGCGAGAACTGTGTTGGAACCAACCGTACAGTACTATTGATTTCACAAGATTTTATAATATAATATGTATAATATTCCACAACTACCACACAACGCCGTCTAGTCCCAAGATAAGCAGAGCTTGTGTTATGGGTACTAGACAACTGATAAACATACTAATATATTTCTAAATACATACATATTATAGATAAATTACACCCAGACACAGAACAAATGATCGTGCTCATCACATAAACATTTGTCCTGGGTGGGAATCGAACCCACGACTTCCGGCATAGCAGTCAGGGCTACTAACTACTAGACCAACAGGCCAGTCAAATATACCTTACAAAAAAAGAACATACCTTACATAAATTATCTGCTTCTATATCATCATTTTCAACATCATTTCAACCGGCAGGCCATTCTCAAGCGTCGACAATCCTGTGCGTCTTCATCATCCATCAGATACCTGCGACCCTCACCAAGTCGTCGCTACACCTTTTTTTATGGTGGGAAAAATCATGCATTGACATCCCCCGCCCTTGGGCGGAGCGGGAGATAGTGTCAGACTCTTACTGACTAAAAGACCCACCCCGTTCCTTCTAGCCTTCATACCGGGGCTCGACCGCCCTTTCGGATAACCCTGGCCCCAATAGGCTTCGACCCGGCTGGGTCCCTGCTGTTGCTGACAACTCCTTGAGGCGCGCGGGAACAGTGCGCGCCGTCGACGACTTGGGCTTGGTCCGGACAGTTACCGGACGGCCGGACAGCGAGCTACCCATTGCTCACTGTCCGCAAGCCCGCGTCTACGTTGGCCGGAAATCGGGATCAGAATCCCAGCGACGGCGGCGTCGATAACGCCGTTGCCTGATGCGTTCGGCCTCCTCCTTTGCGAGCATTACTGCTTCGCAGAAGTCGGCGACCGCCTGCCACTCCTCCTCGGTCCGGACCATGGCCTCAACCAAGGCCCGTGTGGGACGCCATCCGACGCCGCGTCTTACGATATGTATTAGTTTGCTTACATTTCTACTTATTACTTTAGTTGACTTATAAGAATATTGTAATTAGGTACATACTGTTCTGAGTTACGAAAATAAAGCAGTCTTCATTTATAAAATATCAATTAAACTTAGCCACTTACCCCAAAATAAATGAAGACGTCTAGAAGTTTATATGCAAAACAGTGCGCCCTCAAATTAATTAGACATGT
Organism: Mythimna albipuncta; assembly: GCA_929112965.1. NCBI lineage: Eukaryota > Metazoa > Arthropoda > Insecta > Lepidoptera > Noctuidae > Mythimna > Mythimna albipuncta. The sequence continues at coordinate 14,149,210 of OV815979.1, read as the reverse complement.
GAATAATTAACAAGAACATAAAGTTAGTGATAAGATTTGTACTTGTGTGCCCTAAATGTTTAATGGGAACCTTTTGTGTTTGCAATTAACTAAGTAACATTTGCTTTTCTAAGAATTTACTCAGTCATTTTAGAATTTGGAAAGGTTTAAATATTTACAGTCATATGTTAGCTTTAATTTATTTGTTAATGCGCCTCCTTCATTTGAAACGGATTGTTTTAATTCTTAAGATCATTTGATTTATAGAATATGGTATTATTTATGTATAGAAATAGTTTCTTTTTTTTATTATATAACGTTGATAGGTTCGCGCTTGACCGCTATCTCACCTAATAGAAAGCGACGATGCAGTAAACGATGGAACGCGCTTACCTAGAAGAAACCTATTCACTCTCGACTTAAAGATTCCCGGGTTGTAGCTATCAGGAAACAGCTATCAGGTTTCTGTAGGTATTCTTAAAAAAAAATAATTAACTTTCATTATATAATCATCATTATTTCAATCGAAAGATGTCCGCTATCGGACATAGGTCTTCCCCAAGTGCCAACATAACGTATTTTCACTTTTTCAGTTTGATCACGCGAAGTGTCAACAAAGCATTTGGAAAGGTCTATACAATTTATGAGCTTTCGGTCCCCACGATCTAAGAATTTCAACCAAAATAACTTTAAGCTTACGTTTTACCATTAAATACCGTTAAATTTTAATCGTTTTAATCCCGTGGAGGGATCCGGTACATGAAACACTATCGATTTGTAAAGATAAAATTAAAAAATAAAGGACCTCTTTTTCAAAACTCGTATTTTAATTTACGCAAGTACGAAATTAATTTCTTTAAGAAAGAGTTCAATGACCTGTAGGTAGTTTGTACGCAACGTCGACTATTAACTATAGGTAGCTCATTAAACTCGCTCAGATAACGTTTTCTAAAAGATACACCAGGTGAGGTGGAAAGCGACGATGCGGTTGACGATGGAGCGCGCTTACCTAGAAGTAACCTAATCACTCTTGACTTAAAGATTCCCGAATTCGCTCGAAACTATTTAATAAAAAAATCCCCTTCTTAACCAAATTGGCGTGCATTTTAGTAATTACGAACGAAGAAATACTAATCTCCTTCAAACGTCAGCATGAGATAGTAAGTGGCTATAAATCGTGCAACATGTTGGCACGGTGTAACTAATGTTTTACCTTGTTTGCGCTAGATTACAGAATTGTCGAGTGGCGGTCTGGGTGAAAAATCCCTTTATTTGCAGTGTGATCTAGGAGATTTAAACGTACAGAAATGTGGTGGCAGCTTCAGTATTGCTTGCAGTTTGTGGGAAAACGGGTATTTATTTTTCTCTGTTTGTGTGATGGGACTTATCTCATCAATATTTTGCAGAGAAAATTGTTATTATTTAACGATTGATACCTTTTTTTTGAGATGGAAAATAATCGAATAATTGCTCTTGGTCTGGGTAGAGCGAGAGGGGATGTCAGATTTTAAAGGTAGAACTACCTATCCATTTAAAAAGAAACTACCTACTCTGCGCACATTTACAGGCCTGTTGGTCTAGTGGTTAGTGACCCTGACTGCTATGCCGGAGGGCGTGGGTTCGATTCCCACCCAGGACAAATGTTTGTGTGATGATCACGATCATTTGTTCTGTGTCTGGGTGTAATTTATCTATAATATGTATGTATTTAGAAATATACATATAAGTATGTTTATCAGTTGTCTATTACCCATAACACAAGCTCTGCTTAGCTTGGGACTAGACGGCGTTGTGTGATAGTTGCGGAATATTATTATTATTATTATTTATGTTCACCTCGCTGATCTGAGCATGTCGGTGTCCATACATTTTACATGGAAACTAGACTTGTAGTTACAAATCCCGGTGTTACACGTGAGTTTCGGTCTAATGTAGTTCTTGCTTTACTGTTTAAAACCCATCTAGTTTTTTTTAGTTACACTTTGCGTTTCAATTTCACGGTAACGATCTTACAATTCCAAATAGTTTAATGACAAAAAAAAGATTTATTGGACGAAAAAAGGCCAGTTCTTTTGTAAATTCAACGTGGTAATTGTACAGGTCATTTTCCAAATGCCACCGGTATGGAGAAATTTTCTGGTGGCCATTGAGATCTCCAACCCTTTAATACTTACATAAACATTCCTAGTTATATATATGTGAATGAAGAAGCTCTGACGGCGTATTAATTTTTTTTTTTTAATTCAGCGCTTTTTACAAAGTTCATTAAATACAATTTAAGTGCTTTGGAAACTTCTAAAATTGTTCTTAATCATTCAACGCTGTCTGTTATCACACACTATTCAATGAAAACACAATTAATTCAATATTTCACTAGATTACAGTTGCCATCACGGATCTCGAGCGCTCGGCGTCGGAGTGGGGATCGCTTTGCGCATTCCTTACATTGGCGAGCCAATCGTCTTCGTTGTTAGATACATGCAGCAATGCAGGGAACGAATTAGGAGTGACGTCTATGACGCGATGGCGCGGCGAGCCAATTACTGACACTCCCCGCCCCCGCGTCTCACTTCGCACCACTAAAGAGACCGAATATTTGACTTCCGCCCAACCGCTCAAGATCCGTGAACTGTACACCTTATAATATTAATTAAGCATATTCAGCAGTGGTGGCCCAATAGTAATAGCTCCGACTTACGAATAGTAGTTAATGGGTTCAAACCCGAACATGTGCTATACTATAAAAAAAATTTCATGACTCAGTAGTCACGAATTCGAATTTATAATTTTTATGCACCGTATTGATTTTATTGTCATTTAGTAATAATTAATTAATGTATATCTAATCATTATATGAATTTTGTATGCTATTGTTAGCTAACATGGTGTTAAAAAATTGTTATTTAAGACCTTAATATTACCTATGTTTACAAATGAATAAATGAATATGAATATGAAATAAATTCGATGGTATAGCCTAATGTAGTTCTAGATCTAATTCTAGTTTGATAGTCGGTCTAATGTAGTTCTGGTTTTATTGTTTTGACAGCAGTCTTTCAAAAGCATACGTGTAACACACCTGTATCCGTATCCAAGTTTCTAATCTGCAATCGTTAACGCTAGCGGCAAGCTATAAATGTACGGGAATGACGTCATCTCAACGCTCAGTCACGTGGGCAGAACAAAAGAATTAGCGGCGCGACCAACTCGAAGCGTTCGGCGCAAGCGAAACGGTTGTATCTTGGCTAGGGGGGCTGATTTGTACGAACAGTACAATTCACGAGTGATGGCGGCCGTGAAGTTTGCGCAGAAGGCTGCGCAGTAACGTGTTTTAGGAACCAAATGGCGACATGCGTGTGCGAGAAGAGTGCATGCGCGAAAGTTCGCAAAGGCAAACTTCACGGCCGCCATCATTCGTGAATTGTACTGTAGAACGACGTCGCGTGGCGTGAATCACGTGTAGCTCTACAAGTCTAGTTTCCATACAAAATGTAAGGAAACCGACGCGCCTAGATCGGAATGTGGCACACGTGGGTGTAATGTAGTTCTATTACAAAGGAATGACATCGTGTGAAAACCAGCATATTCTAGGACAAAATAATCGAAGACGTTACAACCGCTGACCGGCACTGGGACCGCGTAATGGATTAAGACATTGGGTCTTAAGTCATAACGCGGCCCTCTCTTAGGGAAAAAACCAGTCACAACAGTGGGAACATTGTTAGGCTGAATATATAGGGTGACTGGTAATTAGTGTACGGTACTTAAACACGTGATTGTGCTCATGATAGCAAACAATTTTTATTATGGGAGCAAAACCGAAATCGCGAAAAAAATATCAGCTGTTCAATACATTAGGCAAATATAAATGTAATGAACAGCTGATTTTTGGTTTGTTCCCATAGTAAAAGTTGTTGGTTATCATGAGCACAATCACGTGTTTAAGTATCGTACACTAATTACCAGTCACCCTATATAGGTATATTATATTAACCAAATCTACTATAACCAAATCCAACATAGGCTTTCAAATCCAAAATCAATCAAACCCGCATCACAATGAGCAATCTACAGTAGAAACTACAAGATTGTGTTATAAAGTTAGCTAACCCGTCGCATGCAATTAGAAGGGCCAGTAATTACTTTATTGGTGACCGGGGGGCATGCCGGTCACGTGTTGCGGCGTGCACAGGTTAAAGAAGATACCGGGATGTGGGAAGTGTGTTTGTCGCCGAGATATGCACAAAATGATCTTATACGGTGATTTTTTTTAAACTCTTCGGTCCCTTGAAAGTAGAAAATTAATAATAATATTCCACAACTATCACAATGCCATCTAGTCCCAAACTAAGCAGAGCTTGTACTATGAGTACTAAACAACTGATAAACATACTTATACCTATATTCCTGAATACACACATATTTTAGATAAATTACACCCAGATTGTCCTAGGTGCTAATCAAAGCCACAGCCTCCGGCATAGCTATCGGGACCACTAACCACTAGGCCAACAGGCCTGTCGAAATAAAGTGCCACTAGTTTTTTTTTAAGTGCCGTATCGTCATTTCTTCTTCAATCATAAAGACGTTGAAATTACTGGCATGCCAGCCCGTACCTCCACTTAATAAGGGCCCATTGTGGCTCCTTATTTTACAGATATTCAATATTGTTGGGCTGTTGTCACGCTGTATCATTTGTGGACATTCCTGCGGCCATTTTGGGGCTGGAACGGGAAGGTTTACAGGTATTGGATTGTAATCTTCTAATAATAGATGGAAATTATACAGATTGGAATTTGAGATAACAAGGGTAGTCTGTGGAGGTTGAAAGGTTTATTGAAAAATGGTATTTGCGTTTGGCTGCTCCTATACTAGATTCAGCCAGCAGTTTTGGTAGCGTGAAAGAAACTTGTGTCACTCAGTGTTTTTGCATTCTACTAATGAAAGAATATTCAAATTTGATTCAGTAATTTTTGAGTTTAGTCATCATAGACAAAATATAAAAATACATTTTCTTTTCATTTTTTATAATATTATTGAAGAAAAAAAAAGTTGTGACTTGCACAAGACAAACAACAATAAAATAAAAAAAAAACAAACAACCAAGATCGGTTCGGGCCACGCTCAGTGTAGGGTTCCTAGTTCCTAGTTGACTACGGAATCCTAAAAACTGGGCAAGTGCGCTAGTGCGGACGCTTGAAGGTTCCGTACAAACTTACTAATGTAAATAGTTCAGTTCAAGATTTTTCCGAATATCAAAAAAAAATTGTGATGTAACAACAATTTCACAGTTTTCAGATTTATTCCTATACTTGTGCTATATGGATTTGCTTTATGCCAAATTTCAGGATTCTAGGTCAACGAGAAGTACCCCATGAATTTTGATTTCATCCGTTTTGGTTAACTTAAAAATTTGTTTTTTTTTTTACAGCTTCAATAGTCCGCAGACCCTGAGTATATGATTTAAATTTCTACTCGATATGGATATAATCAAGAAAAGGAAAGGAGATACCGTTTGTCAAGACCCTTTAACTCAGGAACGCGTCTCCACGCATTCCTGAGAAAATGAAGAAGAAGTACAACCTCAGAAAGAAGCGATCTTTTAAGGGTTACTTTTCGTTTTGAAGTACGGAATCCTATAATGAATTTCATGGAATCGTGAAAGTCTTTGCAGTCAGGTAAACGACGTTACGTAAATAGACTCCGCAAGATATATAAGCATATAGTAGAATCGTAATTGGTGTTAACACTGACCGCCTGAGGGATTTACACCCTCGTACATAAGGGGCTGCCTACAACCCCTTAACGTTTACAGAGTATCCCACAGATAGTACACATTATAGGAGTAATGAAATTTGATTGTAAATCGATTTTATAGTATCAACTTGAGGGTGACCATTGATGGATTTAGGGTGTATTTAATATCGAGCGGTTTTGATCCCCCGCAAATGTCCATTCTATAGAAGTATTTATTGTAATTCGTGAAGCAGTTGTGGCCGAGTGGTAACGGCCCCGACTTACGAGTTGTAAGTCGCGGGTTCAAACATTTATTCACCATCACTGTTCATTTATTTCACCACCAATGCTCTCAAAACCATTAGCATAATAATCAGCGTTTTAATGTTCTAATGCCTTGATCACACGTACCGAGTAAAAGGGCGAGACAGTAAAATGTTGCTTGGCCGAGACAGTGATGTAAGCGAGTTGTAGAGATATGTGGTAGGCCGAGCACTCGGCGCTGTGTTTACACGTTCCGAGTACTCGGCCGAGAATACTGTCTCGCCCGTTTACTCGGAACGTGTGATCAAGGCATTACTGCAGGGACTCAGGCCTCTTCTCTAGGAGAGTGAATGTGCGGGTTGGTGATTGTCATATGTCTTCAAATTTTTGGTCCGAGTTTATTTATTTATTTAATTTTAATAAAATGGTCAAAACCAAAAACATTATTTAATCATAGACAATACAAAAACAGACTGTATGCCGGTTTCCTCACGTTTTTTTCCTTCACCGTTTTGAGAGCAATGGTGATGAAATAAAGTACACAAAGCAATGCGCCTGGCCGGGTTTGAAACTCACAAAGCGATATAAAATTTTGAATTCACTGCAATATCGAAAATTTTCAAAACTCAGCTCAAACTGCAGTAGCAAACTGTCAAAAGTTAAAAGTCGTATCTGTGATAGATGGCGGTAAGATTTCAAATATTATGTAGACGAAACTTTTCGTCCAAATGTATGCGGAGCACGGCGTGAAACCAAAAACTCGCCATGAAGGATGAATATCGATGAACGCACGTAAGCGAACACTGCTCCGGAATACGCTAGGACGAGTCGTCCATACTTTTCAGACATGAACACTAAGGAAACTTGTAGACACTTTGTAGGAACCAATGGTTGTAGGCACCGTACATAACCACTTTGTACATGTTGGTTTAGTTACTGAGTGCACATAAAGAACCACAAGTTAATTTTAAAGTTATATTTAAATGGTTTACAATATACTTATAATACAGGTGGTGAATTTTTGTCTCGATTTATAATTAGTTCCACGGTTTTGTTTTAGGTGGAAAATCATCCAATGACATCTTCAGCCCTTGGGCGGGGCAGGAGGATGTATCAGACTTTTACTGACTATAATCAACTTCTAGTTTCTTTGTTGTCTTTCATTCCAGGGTCGGGTTTTCCTTTCAGAAGCGAACCCATGGCCCCAGTAGGCTTCGACTCTGCTGGGCTCCCCTGTGGTAGTTCCACGGTTATATTCGGACTCGAGGCAACTTACTTAAATCTATATAGAACTTATGTGTAATGTATCTATAATATGTATGTATAAATTTAGAAATATATAAGTACGAGTATGTTTATCAGTTGTCTAATAACCATAACACAAGCTCTGATTAGCTTGGGACAAGACGGCGTTGTGTGATAGTTGTGGAATATTTTATATTATTATTATTATGATATTTATTATTATATATTATAATAACTGTGAAGTACGATATTCAAATAGGTAGAAAGAAAGAAAAACATAGGGGAAGTTGCAAACTACAACTCAGTTAAATCACTGTCTCGCCCTTTTACTCGTTACAGTCGGTACATGTGATCAAGACATTAGTGTCGGTGGTATAATAACTTGTAACCCTTTTTTAAATATTTTTGGAAAAAATAAAAAATGGTGTTAAAAAATATTGGTGTCGATTATTAGTTACTGTTTCTAAACAAATTATATTCAACTTTTACATATATTAAAAATAATGTTGTGTACATAGCCTCAAAGAGAAGGCCAAGAGGCAATATTAATTAATAATGCATGTAAACGACAGTTGGCTGAGACGCCTGCGGGAATATTGGCAATTACGCCGCAATTGAGCGCTAGTGCGACCCTAATGCGCCCATATTAACCTCTAAAGCGATGTGCAATAAATGTCAATAACATTCATAGGTGTTGCGTCCAGTGCAAATGGTTTCAGCTTGGATTAACTTGCAAGAAAACAAACGATAATTCCACTTGTTTATGAACCACCAAGTACCGTTCATGATAACTGTGTATAATTTCCTGCCGGAGTCTGTGTTTCCTGATAGCTACAACCTGAGAGTCTATAAGTCAAGTGTAAATAGGTTGCTTTTAAGCAAAGGTGCTCAACTATATCGTCTAGCTAATGCTCACAAGAAAACAATAGAATGGTGACAGGAATAGAATGGCGCGCTATAGTCTGTCTAAAAACTCAACTGACTTGGGTAATTATTTGGGCATGTTGCCCAAATAATTACCCAAGTTCTGATGTAGTCAACACTGGTTCAATAATCAAGGTTGATTAAAAGATCTTGATCATTGTTTACTAATAGAAGAACCTAATAAAAATAATCGAACATTAGTATTTTTAAATAATTCAATATTATACAAAATTCCCAAGTCGTTTGACTTTTTAGACAGACTATAGCGCGCCACTATATCAGAAACAGTAGGTAGGTACCTAAACTACTCACAGTACATATTAACCAACAAACAAAACCAATTCTTACAAAAATGTAAAATATCTGAAATATTTGATTTAATGTCATATTAATTTCAGGAATTACTTTTAAAAGTAAAATCATTATGTGGCAAAAAATAAAGGATCGTAAACATATCAAAACTAACGCCATCTAGTGATAAAAGACGACAGTTATCTCTAACCTCAAAATAACAACTGTCAAGCAAATGACAGATCAAATTGCGAAACCCATCCAAACAGATTCCAAAAGATGTTTAAAACTTGAGAAAGACACACAACTATATGCAAAAGTCAGAACTGAAAATACCAAATGATTTTCACAAATAAAGCAAACACAGACGAGCTATTCAACGCATCTCGGTCAAGTCGAGTCCATTAAGAAGCTTACTCAGCTCTCAAGATAATTTTTCTTTTGAAATACGAACAAATTACGAGTGATAATAAATGAAACAAGAACTTTGAAATAGTCCTAACTGGTTTATTTTCTCTTGATGAAAGTTCTTAAGTTATTTGTAGTGAGATATTATTTTAGTTTAGAAGAGAGAAAGTTGGTAGCGGGAGGATTAAAATGTAAATAGTATAAAATGTAGTTAGGTGATTTGAATCGTAAGACGTGCTAATTATTTATTCTTGTTATATTGACTACAACTCTATAAAAGGACTCTAATAATTTGGCAGTATGTTAGGTTTGGTTAAGTAAGTTTGTACGGAACTCTCAGGGCGCTAGTCCAACTCGAACTTACCCACTTTTTTGAGGTAAGAAAACCCTAAAAAAAAACATAAAACACACTAAGCTATTTTAGAAAACAACATCATCTCAAAAATTGCGCCAGTTATAAAACCAAACAGTTATTTTGATTAAAACCGAAGTTTATTTATACCAGTATATAGTCGGCAATATAAAAAGCCATTCATTTTCATCGTGAGCCCATCCGTTAGGCTGGAACCGTAAAAAGTAAACTGAGCATTTTATTACGAGGCCGATCGCTGTTATTCGTAATGGCTAACATTTCTAATAGTTTTTGAAGAGAAACCGATACTCTTTTTCTAATATCTTAGTAAGAATCATAAATCTTTAAGTCTAAACTAATAGAAGAAATAAAATTGATTGCCTAGATCAGGGGTCTCCAAACTTCGAAATCTTTAGGGCTTTAAAGATTTTTTTTTTTCTGTATTTCCCAAGGGCCAAAATAATTAAAAAATTTCAGATTAGTGCAAGCAAAATTGATCCCCAACTACAAACATTGTGGGTAGGTAATCAATTGTTAGTTATTTTTAAGCTTAGATACTTAGGTTGCATTTAAAATTATATACTATTATTGATATATTTATATGTATTTATTTATGATTTTAATTTTAATCCATTTCAACTTTTATGAATTACTCGTATTACATACACACTGTGGCGACGCTTGGGGGAGCCCAATGTCCAACAGTGGACGTCTTTCGGCTGACATGATAATGATACACACTGTGTCTACATTTCTCATTCAACTCTCCTGTCGCAGGTCTGCTGAAAGAAATTTCGTTGAAATAAGCAGCACCTTTGTGTTTGTTCTTTTCTTATAGGTAGTATTTGTGTTTACATAAATAAATAAATATTCGATACTTTTTATAAGGTTCTTCTATTAGTAAACAATGTTCAAGATTTCTTAAACTTACATGTAAATAAAATCGACTAATTAGCATCTTGTGTTTTCTTCTTCAACTTATTATAACACCAGTAATACAATACGACATTGACTGTTGTGGGTCAGATTGCTGACACTGTCGTTGTCCGCATTAATAGCACTGTCACCATGGCGAGTCGGATTTGACTAGCGGGCTGTAATTTGGAGACCCCGACTTAGAGCCAACAATTTTTAACTAACTTTTGCAGTACCTAAGTAGAAAATATCCCAAGGTTCTTAAGTATCCAATTTCTTATTTCAGAACATGGCCTGCCTTAGAACCAAGTTTCATCGAAATACGTTCAGCCGTTTTAGCATGAAGGAGTGACACACACACTTAGAAACTTTTGCCTTTATAATATTTGTGTGATGTCTTACTCTTTTATGAATTATTTGTATAATTTTTTAAATTCTTCTCTTTTTATAATATTATATTAATATAGAAAAATACATTATAAACTCCCTTGTACGCCAGGGAAAACACAGAAAATGAAACTGAAACGATTACATACAATTGGCGGCCTTATATCACTCCGCGATGTCTTCATTTGATGCTGTTATCTCTTCCAGGCAATCAGGAATGAACAGTAATTGCCTGGATATGTTATGGGGCTGTCCATCAGAAGGATCAACTGACTATGTCCTGGATACTACAAAGAATACTTTTTTCCTGGCAGTAGCTACGTTCTCTTGGGATAACTTCCGACTTCATGTGGGCGAAGCTGCTGGCACTCCATTATTCTCATCATCATCATCTTTTTAATGTTCCCACTGTTGGGACTCGGGTCTCCTCTCTAGGAGAGGGAATGGGCCGTAATCCACCACGCGGGCCCAGTGCAGGTTGGTGAATGTCACATGTCTTCGAATTTTTGGTTCTAGGACATGCCGGTTTCACCGTTATATCACCATTCTTCACAGGATTATTATCAGCTATGAATAAATTCATGCCAATTCCTTAGGAATACTTCCAAGATATCCCGCCATCTCCTTCGTAATCTTTTGTTACCGCACTTAATTTTAGAACACTAATTTTGTGTTTTACGCTCAATTGGCATGCGGCATATATGTCCAGCACAGTCCGAACCAACCTTCCGAACCTCGTCAGTATTTTGAACTTGATCCATTAGACTAACACTAAGTTTACAGCGCTCCAAAGTATTTTGACCAATCTTGATCCAATATAACCATCAAAATGGTACGACAAACAGGTGACACTAATCTTGATCAAAGCTAAACAGATCAAAAGGGTAATTCGGCTTTATTACTTTAACCCGTAAAGATGAATATCGTTTAGCCGCGGGTGACAAGTTACTGTCAAAGACGATGTTGATTTCCATGATTTATTATCATGGTTTTCATCTAAACATCGCCGCACACAGTCCACCGGTCACAACCACAAAACGCCGCCAACGCCGTATTTTTAACAGTTTTCATACATTTTATATGGATTCGCCACACACGGTTGACGCCGGTGGCCGTCGCACGCTATAATTCGCTGCTGCTCGTTTTTTGTGGCCCGCCCATTTTTTATGGTGGCAAAAAAACATCCAATGACAACCCCCGCTCTTGGGTGGAGCGGGAGATAGTGTCAGGCTCTGACTAAAAGACCCACCCCATTCCTTCTAGCCTTCATACTGGACCTCGAGCTGTTTTTCAAAACTAACCCTGGCCCCAGTAGGCTTCGACCCAGCTAGTTCAATGCTGTTGCTGACAACTCCTTGAGGCACACGGGAACAGTGCGCGCCGTCGACGACTTGGGCTTGGTCCGGATTTTGTGGCCCGCCCTGGCCAATAAACGCCACTTGCGCATTTAAACCTTCTTCGTCAGAGTCTATTATGATACTGCGCGTATGGGTTAGAAAAGTAGCAGCTACCGGCCACAAGTGGCTGTCGCTCGCTTCAGCTTCCTTTGTGGCCGCTTCTAGCTTCTCGTGTTGAGATTTATGGCTGTCGCGTGTGATCTGTGTGCGACAATCCTCATTGATATGCTAAATTAATCAATGTTATAGTACTTAATAAAAACGAAAAAGGAACTGACCATCTACGTCTCAGCGGAGAGCTCGCTGACGCCCTGGCCGAAAGGATTAGGGCGTCCTTAGATGTCGAGGAAGCCCGAGTGTCCAGACCCACCAAGTGCATCGACATGCGCATTATGGGTCTGGACGACTCCGTTAGGGTGGAGGAAGTGGTGGCCGCCATCGTCAGAGCGGGAGGGTGCACGACCGATCAGGTCCGGGCGGGCACCATCCGCGCTGACAGCACGGGCATGCGAGCCGTTACAGTGAGCTGCCCCGTGTCGGCGGCCAAGGCCATCACGACCGAGGGCCGAAGGCTATTGGTGGGTTGGGTTTCAGCCCAAGTCAAGATGCTGGAACCCAAACCTCTGCGGTGCTACCGCTGCCACGTGGGGCACCACGTGGGGGCCTATTGCGCCGCAGAGGACCGCAGTGACCGCTGCCACCAGTGCGGACAGCCCGGGCACAAGGCAGTTGAATGCCGTGCAAAGCCGCACTGCTACGCATGTGCGGCTGCAGGCAAGCCGGCCGACCACCGGGCTGGGGGCAGGTCCTGCGATCCCCCCGCCAAGGCCAAGGGCAAGATCAGGCCCATCCACCCTGACGTCCTCACCGCCGCAGCCACCACCTTGGCTGCCGCCGCTGTCGCCGCCGCTCCCGCCGTGACAGTGCCCTCACAGGGGGCTCAGGAGGAGACTGTAATGGAATGTCAATAACGACACCATTACGTCTCCTCCAGGCGAACATCAACCACTGCGCCCCCGCTCAGGATCTGTTGCTCCAGAGCATGGCGCAGTGGTCGATCAATGTCGCCGTCGTCTCCGAGCCGTACTACGTCCATCCCCGCTGGGTTCAGGACCTAGACGGCTCGGTGACGCTAATTTCGTCGGCCGCCGCCGGTACCCCGCCCCTCGAGGCTGTTGCGAGGGGACGGGGTTGCGTGGCAGCACGGGTCGGGGACATTGCAGTGGTAGGCGTCTACCTGTCCCCGACCAGAACTCCCGACGAACTCCATGTCTCCCTTATGGAGCTAAGTGCCGTCGTCGCTGGGTTTGGTACCCTCCCCGTGGTCGTTTGCGGGGACTTCAACGCCTGGAACACGGCTTGGGGTTCCCGGCGCACGAACACACGGGGTCGGATGGTGGAGGACTGGGCCTTGGAGCTGGGCCTGGTCGTCCTGAACCGGGGTTCTGTCCCCACGTTGGTGCGGAGGCGGGGTGAATCAGTGGTGGACCTTTCGTTCGCCAGCCCCGCTCTGTTGCCACGTGTCGTCGACTGGCGCGTTATGGAGGAGGTGGAGACGTACTCCGACCACCGGTACATCCGGTTGGACGTCTCCGCCGAAACCTCGGCCACGCCGGTCCGACAGAGCCCTTGCGGTCCGCGGTGGGCGCTTAAGCAGATGGACCGGGAGCTCCTCCTGGAAGCCGCGACGGTACAGGCCTGGGTGCAAGCACCGGACAGGCCTGTCGACATCGACGTCGAGGCGGAGTGGTTCCGGGAGGCCATGTCGCAAATTTGCGATGCGGCAATGCCCCGAGTCCGTCCAGGACGTGCTAAGCGCCAGGTGTACTGGTGGTCGCCGGAGATCGCTGCACTGCGCAACACGTGCAATCACGCGCGACGCCGGTACGCCAGATACTGCAGGCGCCGCATCCGCTCGCCGGATGCGGAGGCCAGAGAGGCGGAGCTGTACGAGGGTTACAGAGAGGCAAAACACACCCTCCGAGCGGAGATTAAGCGGGCCAAACTCGAGGCCCGCAACGTGTGGCTGGGGTCTCTGAACGCGGACCCGTGGGGGCGCTCGTACAAATTGGTACGAGAGAAACTGCGCTCCTGGGCTCCCCCGTTGACTCAGAGTCTCCGGCCCCAACTCGTTGAGGGTGTGGTAAGCGCTCTGTTCCCTGCGCGAGGGGAACACTCCCCCCCGCCCATGGCTCCGCCTCCGCCAGCGGTGTCTGACGCGGACCGCAATAGCGACGACGACGACAATGCTCCAGAGGTGACCGAGGTAGAGATGAGAGTGGCGGTGCAAAGGCTGAGTGCCAAGAACGCCGCCCCAGGACCCGATGGCTTGCCTGGGAAAGCCTGGGTCCTGGCCATGGAGGCTCTCGGGCCTCGACTAAGAGGGCTCTTCAGCGCATGTTTGGAGAGGGGCCAGTTCCCACTTCGCTGGAAGACAGGGAAACTGGTCCTCATCGCAAAGCCAGGGCGCCCTGCGGACTCTCCGTCCGCGTACCGGCCCATTGTGCTGCTCGACGAGGTGGGCAAGCTCTTTGAAAGAGTGATCGCGAGCCGCCTCGTCGCGCGCCTTTCACGGGTGGGGCCGGACCTTTCGGACGGACAGTTCGGCTTTCGCAGGATGCGCTCGACGGTGGACGCCATCATGCGCGTGCGAGCCCTCACGACGGGGGATGCGGTGTCCCAGGGTAGGTGTGTCGTGGCAGTGTCCTTGGACATTGCCAACGCTTTCAATTCCCTGCCCTGGAGTACGATCCGGAGGGCACTCCGGTACCACCGGGTGCCCGAATACCTCTGTCGAGTAGTCGAGGCCTACCTGTCGGACAGGTATATAGTCTACCCCGGTCACCAGGGAGACTGGAAACGTCGGGAGATGTCGTGCGGTGTTCCGCAGGGGTCGGTACTAGGGCCACCCTTGTGGAACATCGGGTACGATTACGTGCTGCGGGGCGACCTCCCTGACGGGGTCAGCGTGGTCTGCTACGCAGACGACACGCTGGTTCTAGCGCAGGGAGAGTCGTACCAGGCGGCGGTCGCTCTAGCGACACGCGGGGTTGCGATGGTCGTTGATAGGATCCAGGAGTTGGGACTCGAGGTGGCGCTTCACAAGTCCGAGCTGATGTGCTTTCACGGTCGCCGCTCTCGGAACGCGCCGCCAATGAGTTCCCAACTAACGGTAGGAGGAGTTCACATCGGTGTCGGGTCGACGATGAAGTACCTGGGACTCGTCCTCGACAGCCGGTGGAATTTCGTGGAGCATTTCCGACGTCTGGCTCCCAAACTCAACCGGACTGGGGCCGCTCTCAAGCGGCTCCTGCCCAACCTTGGGGGTCCAGACGCCTCCTGCCGGAGGCTCTACGCGGGGATCGTTCGGTCCATGGCCCTCTACGGGGCGCCGGTGTGGGCGCCATCGCTGCAAAAGCGACCGGCGGCCATTCTGAACGCCTGCCAGAGGGTCATGGCAATTCGGATGGTGCGGGGATACCGCACGATTTCCCGCGAAGCGGCGAGCCTTCTGGCTGGCCTACCACCGTGGGATCTGGAGGCAACAGTCCTTGCACACATGCACGACATGCGCGTGGAGATGCAACGCCGGGGTGAAAGTCCTCTGCCGCGACAGGTCGCGGCATGGCGGACAGAGCTCCGGCGGGATCTCATGGTGGAATGGCGTCAGCGACTATCGCAACCCAGTGCTGGGCACGCCACAATTATGGCGATAAGTCCCCTCTTTGAGGCGTGGCTGGAAAGACCTCACGGCGTCCTTACCTTCCGCATGACACAGGTCCTCACCGGAAATGGCAAGTTCGGGAGGTTCCTGTTCCGAATTAAAGCGGAAGTGACGCCCGGGTGTCGCCACTGTGCGGAACGCCCGGAGGACACGGTGGAGCACACAATCGCGGTGTGCCCTGCTTGGACGGAGCATCGCCGTGCCCTCGTGGGGGTGATCGGCGGCGGAGACCTCTCGCGCCGGGCCTTGGTCGAGGCCATGGTCCGGAGCGAGGAGGAGTGGCAGGCGGTCGCCGACTTCTGCGAAGCAGTAATGCTCGCTAAGGAGGAGGCCGACCGCATCAGGCAACGGCGCTCTCGCCGCCGCCGCCGCCGGGATTCCGATCCCGATTTCCAGCCACCGTAGGCGCGGGCTTGCGGACAGTGAGCAATGGGTAGCTCGCTGTCCGGCCGTCCGGTAACAGTCCGGACCAAGCCCAAGTCGTCGACGGCGCGCGCTGTTCCCGCGCGCCTCAAGGAGTTGTCAGCAACAGCAGGGGCCCAGCCGGGTCGAAGCCTACTGGGGCCAGGGTTATCCGAAAGGGCGCTCGAGCCCCGGTATGAAGGCTTGAAGGAACGGGATGGGTTTTTTAGTCAGTAAGAGTCTGACACTATCTCCCGCTCCGCCCAAGAGCGGGGGTTGTCATAAGATGATTTTTCCCATCGAAAAAAAAAAAAAAAAAAAAAAACCATCTACGTCTAAAATTATGGATTTTAATAAACTTCTTTGAAGAACATTGTACAACAAGTTGTTGAAGGAACACGGGCGAGTTTTAGTCGATAAAAGATTGATGCTCCCTCTCGCTCCACCCAGAGCAATAACTATAAGTTATTCAATAATTTCCCATCCACAATAAAATTTTTAGGTTGTATAGTTACGACTTATGATACTTAACCCGGTGGTAGTATGATTCCGCAAAATAATTTGATTCTTCATTTCCCACCGAGTCCATGAATAAAAAAAAAAAACTTGTTTTAAATGTTCCTACATCAATTCCCGAGATATGACCATACACTTCTTTGGAGGAATGCATGTAGAATAACGTTTACCGTTTCATAATTACTGAGTATCTATACATCTATAGTACATCTACACATATAAATAATATTGGAGTGTCTGTTTGTAATATTGAAATAACTGCTTGTTACTACATGCATATGAATGTACATACGCCAAATACGGTACATACACCAAAATAACATTTTTTGCAATTTTTGTCTGTCTTTCTGTCTGTTTGTTCGGGCTAATCTCTGAAATGGTTGGACCGATTTTGACGGGACGATTTTGGCAGGTAACTGATGTAATAAGGAGTAACATAAGCTACTTTTATTTTAGAAAAAATAAATTCAAAATCCTGTAGTCCACGCGAACGAAGTCGCGGGCACAGCTAGTATGAAATAAAAAATATTGTCGTTTATTTTATTTAAATAGAAATAATAAACATTTATCCTTTATCAAAGCTTTTACTGCTGACTGTAACAAACATTGTCGTGGACTCATAGGGAAAGAAAGTATTTAATTTATTTCGGTCTTGACCTAAGAACGTTCAGGTGACAGACTTCTTTATGAAATAATATTATTTATTAGTCTAGCTATTATTATAATTTTACAATCATAGTGATAAATCCCTTCAATAGGTAAACATTTGAATACCAGTTTTCTATTTACTTATTTATAAATTACCCAATCAAAAGCAATTTCCCATAATGTAGTCAAATTCAAATTGATGTTTGAAATCAAGCAACTGTCGGCAGAACTAATGGTCAATAAATGTTAGCTAACACAACTAAACAGATTAATCAAGATTAATCAATTTATGAAGTTCAGTACCTCGCCTTACTTTGTATATGTACATTTGAGTATGAATGTTAAATGTAGAAGACGCAAGCGGATAATTTTAGGAATGTTTTGGAAATATTTTAATTCTGTTACTACAGATTATGGGTAGGTACTTACTATGACGTATTAAATTGTCATGAGAAAGCGAGAAAGATAGAGCTATACACCCCTATTTTTTAATAGTGTATAAAAAATGGGGTTCTATCCATACCTGTTACTAATCATATTTTAATACACAAAAGTAAAAAAAAAGAAACTCGGAAATTGTCCACAAAAATAGGTCATAACTGGTAAATTTATAATAGAATCAATCATTCATAATAATTGTTACTAGAAAATATTACGCGCAGTATTTTTCCATTTTGATCGTCATTTATTCATTTATAATCAATAGCCTGTACAATATTTCCATAAATTGAGTGACATTTTGGGATATAGATAAACAAACGCTTCGCTTTACTGTTTGTGAATATTATTTATTAAGACATAATTTAAATAATAATAAGACCTTTTCTAGCTCTTTGAGTATTTATAATAATAATAATAATAATTTATTTGCCTCAGATACAAAACAGATCCATATTTTTGTTAGTAGTTATACTTAAAAATATATACTAATTCAATATTAGTGATCAATTCCTTTAACAGTTCAGTTCGGGTCATCAAATTGATCGCGTTTACGAGCTAGTGGTAGGGCTTCTGGTGTATTAACATCCTGTTCTTCACACCAGTAAGACTACAAACTGAGGGTCTTAAATCAAGGGAAGCAGTGGTCAAATCCCAGTTGAAATATTCCAAGGTAGTATACTCCTGTATTTCAATCCGTTCAGCCGTTCGAGTGTAAAGAAGTAACAAACACAAAAACATTCGGCTGAAAGAAAATTAAGTATTTTTAAGATTAGGTACTTATATCATGATATATCAGTAAGATTAGGTACTTATATTATGCAAAGGTTGCAGGCATCCGAAGGATGCGAGACGAGGATTGATCTTTGTGGCGACATTTAGGGAAGGTCTTTTCGCTAAAATGATGATGAACATTATACCTTTTAAATAGTGTTTAGTTTCTTAGCTTCTGAATATCCATAACGACTGTCAAAGGCCTAAATGACAGTTGAGATTAACGGCATAACGTGCTTTATATATGTATTTATAAATATATTAGTATCTTTATCAGTTGTCTAGTACTCATGGCACAAGCTCTGCTTAGTTTGAGACTAGATGTTGTTGTGTGATAGTTGTGGAATATTATTATTATTGCCTCTGAACTGAGCTCAAATAAACATCTTTTCAACCTATTGCTTGTCTCATTCATACTTCAATAAGAAAGGTTACTTCGTTATATAACCCCATCGATTCTATTCGGTTTATTGACTAGTTGTCGAATACGGGTTTGTATGTTTTGTACTAACTGTTGACTATGTATATTTCGATATTATTTGCATCGCATAGATATTTAGTGTAGAATTTCAACTACATTTTGTGTTAAAGCAATAACTATCTTCAATCTGCGTAGCCAGATTTATTGGCTTCAAAAAAGATTATTTCTTTTTATATCCGTAAATATACCTGATAGGTTTGCCTGTACAGTTGAGTTGTACAAGTAAACTGGAGCGCTGGCTTGCGATCAGCTTGGACGCCGATCGCTTTCGTAGCGATGGCGCCCATACCGGCGCCCCATAAAAGACCATAAACCGAACGATTCCTGCGTAGAGCCTCCCACAGGAGGCATCTGGACCCCCTAGGTTGGGCAGGAGCCTTTTCAGGGCTGCCTCAGTCCGAACCAGTTTGGGAGCCAGTATTTGGAAATGCTCCTGGTAACCCACAATACATGGTAGAGCTGCGGGCATGTTTGATTAACGCAAAGAGCAACTGAAGGAACAGTCAGTAAAAGTGACACACTCTCTCATAAATCGTAGGGGCCCAGCAGGGTCGAACCCTACATGGTGCCAAGGGTCCGTTTCCGAGAGGGAGGCTCGGGCCCGGTGTGAAAGGCAACGAAGGAACGGGATGGGTTTTAAATCAGTAAGAGTCTGACACTATCTCCCGGTCCACCCATGATTTTTACCCAACGAAAAAAATAAAGAAACACCCTCTTGCTTGTTATTGGATGATTACCCGCTTCTAGCCCCTCGTGCAAACAATTTTATTGCTACTAGGAGACCAGTTTATCAAAAAGATGGTCTAAATAAACTCTTCTTTATTCTATGCACGAACTAGGACGTCAAAGAAAGAAAATCAAGTTAGTCTTAATAGTGTTCCTGCCGGAAGTTGTTGTTACCTTGCGCAGGACGTAGGTTATATCATACTAATATTACAAAGGCTAAAGTTTCTATGTGTGTGCCTTTATGTTTATTACTCTTTCACAATGAAGCTGCTGAACGGATTCGGATGAAATTTTGACACACGGTAGACCATGTTCTAGAACAGGACATGTAATACTTATAGCCCAGGTGTATGTTCCCTAGTTATGCAAAGAATAAGAAACCCGTAAAGAGATGAATGGGGATCCAAAATATGTATGGATGGCAGTTGACACAAGAAAATGAGATCCTGGTTTCGATTCTCGGATTGGCAAAGCAGTATTGCCACGTTCGTCCTCAATTAAGTAGAAGTGGAACATAAATGGCAAATGATTTTTAACACCGCTTAGGTCAAAACCAGAAACTTTTCAAGTGAGGAAATAATCTGTAGCACTTTACTTACGTACTGTTACTATTCATAAGAATACGACTGATTTACGCGGTTATAGGTACTATAGTTTTCTGTTCATCATTGACATACATACGTGACTCGTGAATCGTTGCGTTTTTCTTCCTACCGAATGATATAAATACCATATTATGACCATAAATTACTCATGTGGTGTTAGTTTTAATGCGCAGAAACGTGTGTATGCCTCTGTCTTCGGGGAATACATGTATGATGATTATGTTATGTTTATATTAACCTACAATTGCGTTACAACCTATACGCACTAAGTACATAGACTGCGTAGTGTTTTATTCATATTTTTCCCATTATACTGTACAGTTAGAACAACATCCCCTACGAGAAGATTGTTTCTCTACCCTCGGGGACAGAATATCGACTTTGTAGAGAGGAGCTACGCAAATATTGTGGCAAGCTCTGTATGAAAATATAAGCGCGACTCGTTATTTGTGAAAAAGGTGATGTGGGAACAGATTCTTGAGGTATCGTGAATATGTACCAAAAGTTAATGAAAATATCATGAAGTAACCGTTATGGGCTAGAACTTAAAGTGTAAAGAAATGTGATAATTACCAAGCCACATTAGGCCTTTTTTATGGTGGGAAAAATCAACCAATGACAACCCCCGCTCTTGGGCGGAGCGGGAGATAGTGTCAGACTCTTACCGACTAAAAGACCCACCCCGTTTCTTCTAGCCTTCATACCGGGGCTCGAATTTCCTGTGTGATGGATTAAATAGCCTTTCTTTAATGATCTAATTGAGATCATTTTTTTGCAGTAATATGTAACGTATATCATCTGTATGATTCTCTTTTATAACGTGGATCATATTATTATCAGAATCCCTTTGTAAGCTAAAACCTTTGATTTGTATTCTATTCCTTTAGTAATTGAATGGTCGTCTTTTGAAACGTCCAACCAAAGCTCGGGGTCAAATGCATCAAAGATTTTCGGCCGTTTTCATAAGCTCTCTTTAAACTTCGACTCAAACGAATTCATGCTTTTATGATGATACGGTTGTTTTTTCAATTTTGAAGTAGGCTCTAGTAAAAAAAAAAGAGGGATGGGAGGGAAAAAAAGCAAATAAATAAATTATTGACCAAAGAAAAAGTTAATGTGACATGTTACATATAAGTCCGAGTTCTTTTTTATAAATTTTGTGAATATAAATTAAAAGAATGTCCATGGAGTTTCTTACACGTTCTTCTCCATAGAGATCTACGCTTTGACCGACATTTGATTATTTAATAGTGCCTGTAAATGGTCCATTTAAAATAAATGCTTTTGATTTGAATTTGATTTGATAAGTCTCCTATGCTCAAAAAGTCTGGTGTTATAGGAGACATCCATTCTAGTGACAGTCCAAGAACAGGTGTTCATCAGTGGCAAAGGCGATTGAGACTTACGATTGAGCGAATTTTAGACACGGTACAATCGCGGTGGTAAGTCCCCGCTTTTAGGAGTGACTAGAAAGCGACACGGTATCCCCACTTTCCACCTGATACAGGTCATCACTGGAAATGGCATATTTGGTTGATAATGGTTATATTTGGTCATAATGGTTTCGGTTTTGGATTCAGGCAGAAGAAATGCTCGAAAAATTATCATTAGTGGAGCATAGTTTCAACACTACTGCTCTCTAAATCGGTGAAGATAAACTTCGTAGGGAAACCGATCTCTCAGAACTCAAAAATCGAATACATGTGATATCTAGCAACCCGTACTGGGCCCTTTTTTGCCATTTGTTTTATAACATTAGTCGCTCGTAAAAAAATCACGCGAGATCAGAATCAATCTCTACATCCTCATTTATTTTTATTAAAAAGTAACAATATGCGATCAATCACCCGACTTCGTTCGACACGCGGCCCTACGACCTTATAATTTACCCCTTCATTGCCATTTAATGTGGCAATAATATTGCCAGTCTTCTGGGCACATTTCCCGATGACAAGGTTATAGAGGAGTACTTCGACGCCTGAATGTATTTGTTTTTGTATTTATGTACATAGTTACATTTAGTATAAATACTTAATTATTTTTAAAAGCTTTTTTTTCGTGGTGGGAAAGTCATCGAATGACATCCTCCGCTTTTGGGCGGAGCGGGAGATAGTGTCAGACTTTTACTGACTAAAAACCCACTCCTGTTCCTTCGTTGCCTTTCGAAACAGGGCTGAGTTTATTTTTTATATAATATGTTACTCTAATTACAAATATCAAAACTTGAAAAAATATATATCAATGCCGTCTTGACAATCTTTACAAATACTCCTGGGTACTAGTATCACATAAGCCCTCCTAACGTTTGCTTAAGCAGCATTTAACAAAAAGGCATAAAGTCGCCAGCGCGAAATGAAAGGTGTTCGGTGAAGCGCATTTCCTTCACTGGAACTTACTCCGTCCGCTTTTCAAGAGCTTAGACCGGGAGCCAGTAGCATGGTACTGCTTTACAAAATAATGTAAACCGTGAAAAAATAAATTGCACACTCCATCCTGCATAAAATGCTCTTTTACCTGTTCATGTGTAGGGATCTAATGACAGCATCAGTAGACGGCATTGCCATGGGCGAATACTGCGCCAGGCATAGAATTTAATTGGTTTTGCCATCAACGAAGAAGAAAAATGCATCTTTCACAAAATACAAGTCGTTTGCTTTAATATAGCATTACTCTGTATGCGATAAGATTTCAAGGAAACCAAGCTCACTATCGTAGTCCGAAAAACTGCCAAACTTAAGTAGCACTGGGCTGGGCACACTCGCAGAACAGATGGTTAATGAGGCAGAAAAATTCTGGAGTAGCGACCCCGTACCTGAGGACCTACACTCTTTGCCCCAGAGATTGTCCAAGGTCATGTTTCTGACTTTTGATAGGAGTTAAGGGATTGGGCTTGATAGCTCATGCCGCGAAGAAGACAACCTCTATAAAAAATTGCACAAAATCTCTTAGTGGCGGTTGACTGTAAGGGAAGTTGTGAGCTTGAGTAATGATTAACTAAATAGTGGAATAGGACTCACGCTCATAGATTCCTAGAGTAAACTGAAAAGCCTTATCTGCTTCTGGAGAGAGAGAGGCTACTTAGATTTAAGGCCGCCATCGCCCACGTTCAATGGTCCACTAAGGACTAAGTGCACAAACCAGACCACAAGAGACAAGACAAGAGACTAACGGTAGCAGAGGGAGGACTAAGTCTTCCTCTGCTCTGCCTGGCGGCAGGGTTATTGTTCACTGAACCTACTCTTACTGTGACCTCTGCTATGATCAGAATGACACGCATTGTAACGTTCCTCTGACAAAATATTTTGTTGTCACCCTCCCAGGGTGTACCGTCCGGAAGGCTGGTCTCTCCGTCTCGCTCCATCCAGAACGGCAGAAGTCATTAGACGATTTCCTGACAAAAGAGCCAATGTAATTCGACTTTATTGTACACAAAACGTCTGTATCCTCGGTAGATAATAAGTCCCAAAAAAAAAGATTAAAATATCTTAATAGGCAAAACGTTTAAAGTCACTTAAAATGCATTGAAATTATTATTCATGGCATCGAGAGAATTTAATTCAATTGAATATTGATTTGTCGGTCGAGTCGTATTTTATTTGATTACGTGCTCGGAGATATTATGAATAACTATGAAATCGTTTTGATTGTTTTGGTAATTACTATTCTAAAATGAATGTAGATTTTTTTTTTTTTCAATTTGGGTGATTTTTAGTAGGTTTTTCAATCTGGCATTTCTCAGAAGTAGAAGTCAGACTCCCTTTTCTTTTCTATATCACTCCTCACCTAATGTATTCCCCTTTTGCTTCCCTCTTCATGGAATATGAGATCTTTCTCCCTTTCTCCCAATATGAGATCTCTCTCGCAAATGTATTCTCATAACTATATTGACAAGAGAGGGATGAAACGCATGCTTTATTTCATCCTCCTTTTTCACAAGACAAACAATTCCCTTTCAACTTTTCAATTACTTGTGTCACTTTTAAACTTCTTATATACACCGTTAAATTTTGATCGTTTTAATCCCGTGCAGGGTTGATGAAACATGAAACACTATCGATTTGTAAAGATAAAATTAAAAAATAAAGTACCTTTTTTTAAAAGTCGTGTTAATTTACGCATGTACGACATTAATTTCTTTAAGAAAACATCAGCGAGCGAGTTCAATGACCTATAGGTAGTAGTCGGCGTTACGTTGCAGATCGACCTTCCACGGAATTAAAACGATTAAAATTTAGCGGTCTTCATTTTTCACTTTATAAATACATTATTTCAACTGTCTAGCTATCACAGTTTATGAGATACAGACTGGTGACTGACGGACAGACAGACAGATGGATGGTGCGTCCTCAGTAATAGGGTCTCGTTTTACCCTTTGGGTACCAAACCTTAAAAAAAAGTATTCATTCTTCTTATTATAATTCAGCCAAGCTCCCGAACTACAAAGTACTGTCGTCGACAGCTGTCAAAGTCACAGTGCAATTTAATTAGTCCAGTCTTACCACAGAGTAGTTAACAACAGCAGCTTAACAAGGTGAAATATTTTTAAAAATTGTTGCCGAATTTTTTTTGTCCACAGTTTGCGAGCCAGTTAGAGTTCGGAAATTAAAAATTTCACTTGTTTCTCTACGCGAAAGTTTTTTGTTGGCAGTGCATGAGAACAATGAGGTTGACTGCATTTGGTTTCGTAGTGTTTATTTTAACTGGAGTAACTTAACTTTCAAGACGGTGTTTAACTTATTTTCTCATTATGTAGTTATAGAGGAAAAAGCCGGTTAAATACGACCCGAACTCGCGCCCGAATTGAGTCTTAAGGTTGTTTCGAATTGCTTAAAAAGTATTTATTTGCTGCTGTAACTACCATTTTACAGATTAGTGTTTGTGTATCCTGATGACTATCGCCAATTAACTCTTTCTTTTTTTCTCTAGATTAATTTTTCGTGACTTTGCGTCTTGCCAAATTTAAGAATTCTCTAAGGTCAACGGGAAGTACCAAGGTTTTGATTCCCTTGCAAGTGTTAAAATATGTGCCTAAAAGCAAACGACCTTATCTTTGCGTTGACTTAGAAGTTTGATTTTTCACTACTCCAAGCGGTAGCAGACCCGATTTGTGATATTAATTTAAACATAATGCCTGGCGGCTCTTTCCTAAAAAAGAGCGTCTCGATGATGGACAAACAAACAACAAAATCATCCTTTTTGTTTTGTCGACTGAGGTACAGAATCCGAAACATAAAGAGTATTTGGAGTGGTAAACGAGCGTGACTGCTAAGGGAGTTCAAACCTCAGAACAAGCAAAAAGTTATTATAATGGCGATATAAGCAACAAGAATTGATTTTGAAGAACACAACCATTTAGACCTTTACCACAAATCACAAGAATCAAATGAAAACATCATCAAGACAGTTACATAAGTTAAGCCAATGAAGACAGTTGTCGACCTCAACTAGTTTATGTTAAGCGAGTAGCGAATACTGGCGGGGAGTGAGGATACAGACAAACAGGCCTCTCGCTGTGTCTAACCGCATGAGGTAACAGAATCGGCTAGTGGGAAATTGGTAGAGGCACACTGAGACGGCTTTAGACACTCTATATTCAGCGTTAAACCTGGTGCCAATTTCTCGAATGAGTAAACAGAAGTATATCACTCGGACTATTTTGGTGTCGATCCAATTGCTATTTATCAGATCTATGAGTAAATCTTGATGTAACTGGGTTATTCTTTGAAACTGAGAGATAGTCTCATTTATCTAGCTTAGGTTTTCGTATATCTATTTTGTCAGTGGGCGCAAATGTGTGCCTTTGATACATTCAGTGATCGTGAAAACTAATTTTCAGATAAAAATATAAAATAGTAAAGAAAAACACAGGCCAGTTGAATGAGACATTCTCGCGGTTTCAAAGAATCAGCCAACTAAGAATTTCTATAGAGAAAAATTGTTTGTACAACTCCTTTTTTTGTGTTGATATAAATGTTATTTGGGTTTACACACCACCCATGTTATAACAGCATGCATGACTTGCGCATGGAGATACAACGCCGGGGCAAAACTCCGCTGCCGTGATATGTCGCGGCATGACTGACAAAGTTCCGGTGAAATCTCATGGCGATATGACGATAGCGACTGTTGTAACCCGAATCTGGGCACCCCATAATAGGAGCGGTAAGTCCTCTTTAAGGAGTTGCTGGTTTCACGGCGTCCCCATCGTCCACAAAACGCAGGTCCTCAACGAACACGGCAAGTTCGTTGAGGACCTGCAGGTCTTCAGGCAGAAGAAACGTCCAGGTTCGTGGGAGTGATCAGCGGCGGTGACAGGTCAATACTGTCGAGCGGGCCTGACGCATGGCGGTGGTTCCTGACAGGAGCGAGAGGGAATGAGCGGCGGTCGGCTCCTTTTGCGAAGTAGTATTGCTAGTAAAGAAAGCGGCCGTATACACTAGCGGCCATCCGGTATTCTTCCGGACCGAGCTTGAATCATCAACGGCGAGTAGTGTTTCACGCGCACCATCGATTACTCGAAGAAATATCAACAAAACCGTAGGGTGAAGAAAGATACTAGTATTATTCTTATACTACTACTCTACCATGTACTTTTATTTATAATAAACTAGCTTTTGTCTGCGACCTCGCCCGCGAACATAAAATGCGGTGGAAAAAATTTAGCAATCGGACCAGCACTTTCAGAGACTACCTCCTACAAACCAAAAAAAAACAAACTTTACTTCTCTAAAATATTAGTGTAGATAAAGTCAAAAACTACTGAACCAATTTTGAAAATTCCTTTACCAGTGGAATGTCACTTTATTACTGAGTGACACAAACATTTATTTTCTTCAGGCACGCGGACGAAGCCACTGGCAGAAGCTATCCAATAAAACAATTTCTCTCACTACACAACTGGCCTACGAGTATCCACCGAGACTCTACAGCACTGGCAGGCGGTTTCGTCCCGCCCTAAAACAACCAGCCACACAGTCGCCTTATTTGAAATGCAAAGGGTCGCATGTTGCCTCGCTTGGGACAAATCCACACCGGTTTGTGGGAGACGGTAATTTGTTTACGGTTTTTCGTGTCTTCATAAGTAGGTTGTTGGTAAATGTTAAGAAGACAAGTTGTATTTATCTGGAAGGTGCAGAAATAATAGATATTTTTTTTATTTTCTGTTCGGTGCCTGTTTAAGACAACCTGAACCCTTAGCCAAGTTGCTAATCTGCAATCGTCAACGCTAGCAGAAAGCTTCAAATGTACAATGGAATGGATGATTTACTTTGGATGTGTGTGGAATGACATCATCTCAACGCTCAGTCACGTGGTCAAAAGGCAGTTTTTACTAGTCAGCATTTCCGTAAAGTAGAGGAAAACACTGGTAGGTGCAGTAAAAAAATGAGAATACAAATATACCATAAATATATACAATTTTATCATTCAAACAAGGACTTACGAATTTACTCAAACAATCGATACAAATAGACAATAATTGGGGAAACTTATTATAACCTTGTTTAATTTTGAATGTTGGCTGCCAACCTTATCTTATACTATTATAATGATGGACATTAAAGTACAAATTGCATAGGAACCCTTTCAGTTCTGCCCGCATTCAAATCTTTGACTTAAAAGCGATTTAATCAGTCGATGAGTCATCGTGGTTTCTGTTACTTGTAATATTGCTTTCCTATAGCATAAACTTTGTATTGAATTGAATTGAACTGCTAACCCTATTATCATGACACTTTTAGTCTTAATAAATCACCCACTTATTTAAATATTCCTTCACTGTGGACGTATTCTTAGAACCCGTATCGATTCAATCGACAACCGTTTTAATTTAAACGGCATGGCTGAGATTGCCAGTTTGTGGCGACCGATTGGTTTGTCGACGACTGGACAACGGTTTCTGAGAGTTTAATATGAGCTGCTCGTGTTAGTTGATGGAGTTTAAAATACTTTTACTTTCTTAGTTTTAATATTATCCCATCTTCCTAGCTCATCGTGCTATGCTGGTGCGGCTGCGGAGAACCTCAAGTGGCAAAAATATAACAACCTCGGCAATTACATATATTTTTGAGCCGTTTTTGGTCGTGGGATCGGAGTGCTCATAAGCTTTTTAAAGAACCATCCAAATGCTTAGTTAACACTTCGCGTGACCCAAGGGCAGGCTTTTACCTCAGTTTGAAATTAAGTATTGCCATACAACGTGGCAATGCCGCCCTTTTGGTCACACTTCCAGTCGACAGCGATGCGGAGGAGTTTTATGACGCCATATCTTATTTAGGAGTACTCTTTATTTAGTGTATATATTATATTGTGTATCGTTAGGTTTAGCATAAATAGTTCGTTAATATTTAAGTTTCTTACTTGATTTATTTGTGGATTGATTTACTTGATTTACAAGATTTATTTGAGTATACATAAAGATGGATGGAGTGGGAGAGGAAGGCCGAAGAAAAGATGGATGGATTATGTGAGGATTCATATGAAAGAAAAGGGAGTTAGTGATAGTTTGACAAGTGATAGGACAGAATGGAAGAAAAAAACAGCAACAAATAATATGGGATAAGGGCAGAAAGAAGACTTGATTTATTGGTGGAAGTCAATTAAGGATAGGTATTCTTTTTTTGCGATTTAGTAGGGTTATAATCTAAACCATTGGGGTCGAAACGTTTGGGTCATGGGGTCCGAGTTGCGATTTTTTATTGAGTCCCAATAGAAGGCTAGTTTACGCATTTTTTATTTCTAGTTACTTAATCAGCAATTTTCATATCATATCGCGTACCTACAACAAATTTAACACGAAAAAAAAAACTAATTTTCAGCGTCAATGAAAACGAATTAGGTCCAAACACAAAAAACAACGAGTACAGGCAACTGAGATTGTTTCTAACAAAAAAACCTGATAATCCTATTATTTTTCTCCTACCTAGCTAAAACCAAGGACTACAAAATACCTTTCCACGAAAAAATATCCTTACATTTTTCATTTGAGCAAAAATCGAAAATGAAACGAACTCAGGAAAACTACGGCATAAATAAACTCTTTCTCTTTTCGTGTATTTCGAGTTCAGGTCGAGTTATTCAATGGTCTGATATCAAAACATTGGATTTCGCGCCGTGCTCGCTCATCAATACAAATGTCTGTTACACTTCGGTGACACACGGGTGAAATAAATGTACAACAAACTGTAAAATTATTATTTGATACTAACACTAGTTTTAAGGTAATTTTACCAACATATCTCTTCTCTGGATCTTCTGTTGACTGTGAAATAAAAAAAATAAAAAAATGTGATGCTGAGTTTTTATTTACTAGGTAGCGAAATCGAAATAATTTCAAAAGTTTCGATAACATTTGTACAGGGCCATGTTTATAATAAGAAATAAATTGATACCATTTTTTATTTTGAACATTCACCATTAAACAGCAGAGTAATTACCATACTACTTTTGCATGAAAGAATTCTAGTAAGGGCTGTTTTCCGAATTAAGGATCTTGATACAAAAACGTGTCAATCCCTAATTGAACACAAAATTTTAACTGTATTTCAGAGTAACGAGAGTTAGAGAAATTTTCAACTACAAACTGAAATAATTTCAGAAATAGGAGCTTAACACCCGGATCTAAGGGGCAGTGGGCAGCAATGCCCACGGGTACTGGCAACAGATTACTCGTATAACGGATGACCGACAGGTCTGTCGGTTTTCAAGAACAAGGCGACAGCGCACTGACAGGTTGGTAGGCCGCTCACAAGGTGGACTGATGAGAACCTGACGAGAAGCGGGAGACGCCGTTGTATACGAGATACACAAGACAGATCATAATAACTAATCGCAATAGCATTATTGTAATCATTTTGATGATGGCGATGGTGATAAAGCTATGTTCTTTTTTTTTTCAAATTATATAAACTAGTGCTTGACTGTGAATCCACCTAATAGTAAGCAGTAATGCAATCGTTGATGGCGAGGTGCACCAGTTTTCTAAGAGCCTATTTACTTGAACCTTGAAGACACCTAAATTAAATATAACCAGACATGAAAACCGCAGTAGGCAAATAGTTCCAGTCCGTCTGTTATGTTCTTTAAAAGATCTATCGCTAACCAATCTCTCGACCTGTGTGTCACCTTCAAACTCAATAACACAAGACGATGAACCGCCATCACTTTTCGGGCTGAAGGCACACCAACTAGGACGTCCAATGTTGCAGCTTCGTATTTACGTACTCTCCTGGCTTTATTTCGGAAATTTGGCTGTTTGTATTCAACCGACGGGCGTAAATAGAATGGGACGTATTTAATCTTGGCTGTTTAGCTACTTTATAGTTATTTCTTTAATTGTTCTGTTTGACATTAGGATCTCCGACTTTGATCAGAATTCATTTTTAATTAACTCGTCATTTCAACCAAGGAAACGTTCACGGCTGGCATATGCTTTTACCAAAGCATCGCGACATCTGCGGTTCTTGCATCCAGCGGATGCCTATATTTTGGTCCTGTACTGTCACGTTATCTATATACTTTTGCGGTGCATAAAGTTTTTATCTTTTTAAACAGACAACTAGCCAGCAGCAGTTTTTATTTTTTTCGTCTATAAGCTACATGCTCTGTTCCTCATACCGCCCAAAGATAAAGGTATTTTTTTTTAATGTCAAGGACGGGATATCTATCCCTAAAGCGACTAAATTATTTTTTTGGGAGTTTATCACATATGCAGGATGCACATATGGCCCTCATTTACGGAGTTTTAATAGAGGCAATTGACGAAATGTCAAAAATCCGTATTCGGGGTTTACCAGCGAGCAATGAAACGATTATTCTCGGGGTCAAAAAAACAGATCCTAAAAGAAACAGTGTACTTCGTTCCTAAACCAATCAACCACTGACTGGATCCTAAACAGCAGGAGGCGGTGACACGGTATGCCTAGGAGATGCTGTGGCGAGTTGGACTCCTACCTAAAGGGTTGGCCAGAAGAAGCGAAGGACAGAGAAGAGTTTATGAATTGAAGGGAGGTCTTTGCCTTTCAGTGAGACAACACAGGCTCATAATAAAATTGTCATATCGCCAATGGGAATCTCACAGCTCCTTTATTATAGTTCTTGTATTATATGGACAACACAAAATCAAAAAATCCGTACAAGTAATTCTCTCTAACTCAAGCCGTAACATAAAGCAGCTTCAACATAAAATTCGTTTTACTGACAAGTCTAATCAAATAAAAGCGTTAACTGTATTGGAAAGGCGAGATCTACGAACAAAGTGCTCAGCTCATCAAACCTTTAGCAGGCTACCTGCCTTTGAATGGTTTAAATGTTGCACCTTTACCGGGATTTAAAAGGTATCTGGAACAGCAAACGTACTCAAATATTGGAGTACGTTTGCTGTTCCAGTAATATTAATATTATTTGTCAGGGATCGACTATGTATTCATTTTAAATTCACAAAATAAAAAAAAACAAAGAAGATTGCATGTAGCGGAGATGAGAATGTGGAGATGGATGTGTGGTGTGACGAAAAAGGATAAAGTAAGAAATGAGTATATTAGAGAAAGTTTGAAAGTGGCGCCTCTAACTGAAAAGTTGAAAGGAAATCGTTTGTCTTGGTATAATCATGTGAAGAGGAGAGATGAAACATATGTTACTAAAAGAGTTCTGAGTATTCATGTAGATGGATGGAGAGGGAGAGGGGGGCCAAAGAAAATATGGATGGATTGCGTGAGGAGTGATAAGAAAGAAAATGTTAGTGATAGTGTGACTGTCGGCAGGACAGAATGGAAGAAAAAAACGTGTTGTTCCGACCCTATGTAGTATGTAATAAGGGCAGAAAGAAGAAGAAATAACCAATATTGACTAAACGATGACCACGCTTCACATGTATACATGTATACGTATCTACATTGAAATTTTCGTACGCGCGGTGAAAATGATAGTTATGGTGCATTCACAGGGTACATAACAGGTTTACTTAGATTTCAACAGTGCAGAAAAATATCGGCGTAGGTATAATTTATACGTACATGGGTCAGTACTAAGTTTGTAAAATATGAAGGCACCACTACGCTTAGCCAAAGTATGTGCTAGAACCGTTTATAGGCTTGCGACAGTTTGAAAAAAATCTGCCATATTCTATATCTTGTATAGTTTTAAAACTGAATGCTACCAAAACATAACTTGTAAAAAAACCAAGGCACGCAACTCAGTTCTTCTACCGTAAAAAGTTGTGAGATCAATGTAATACCAAGTCGGTTAATTTATTCACTCCGCACTTAAAAGACCTTGGTAACCTAAATTGACTTGGCAATTGGACTAAACGATCTAATCTATATTATTTAAAAATCAATTCCACTTTTCGTTGTAATTGTATGACTCAATAACGGGCTCACCTATCCAAACCAAATGTTTAGGCTTTGTTCGGACTATTTAGAAGATGGTTTATTTGAAGTTTTGTAGGGTAGAGTAGGGTATAGTAGGGTAGAGTAGGGTAGAGTATTGTAGAGTAGAGTAGTGCAGAGTAGAGTAGTGTAGAGTAGGGTAGAATAGGATAGGGTAGGGTAGAGTAGGATAGAATAGAGTAGAGTAGGGTAAAGTAGGGTAGAGTAGGGTATAGTAGGGTAGAGCAGGGTAGAGTAGGGTAGAGTAGGGTATAATAGGGTTGAGTAGGGTAGAGTAGGGTAGAGTAGGGTGGAGTAGGGAAGAGTGTGTGGAGTGGGAGCGAAGCCGCGCGGGCTAAAGCTAGTATAATATAATACGTATTACTTGTGATATACATGCGCGCTTGACCACTATTTCACGTCATGGTAAGAGACGATGTGGTCGAACACTGGGTTGTGACAGTCGCTGTCTCATTTTCCAATTTATAAAACCGCCTTCACCCACGTCTAATTAGTTTACGTTACGCCCATGTGTAAAATTGTATGAGTTTTACCACAAAACAGATGAAAGAGTTTAGAATGGCCTTGTGGGCGGGGCAGGCGTGCCACAAAGTAAGGCAATGCTCATAGTTCAACTACCAATAGCAAACTTGCGATCTAAGTGTGTGGTCTGTTAGTTGCGTAATGCGCGTTCGTATTGGTTTATTGCCCGTAGTGGAGTTAAAGGGTGTGAGACAAGCGGCGACACTCGTTGCAGTTCTTTCATCTTTTCTGTGAGTTTTACCAACCAAACGCACGGCCACCAATTGTTGAAAAGCAAAATACCCCAAAAAGTGAGATTAGAGAATACAGTACTTTTATTTATTTTTTATAGCAAATTCGTCTAGGTTTACAGCCCACAAAACTACAAGTGACATCAATACTTGATCGGTTAGCACCTTGAACACTATAAACCACAGTTTGGCATCATAAAACGTACAAAAGTGGCTATAAAAGCGCTATAATCCGGTGACTAGTTGACATTACTACAGATTTCAAACTCCTTGGTATTAGCACCTCAATTTTGCATCTGCCCCAGCCAAGTTACGACCGTTTCGTTTCGATTCTCTTGCGTCGAACTCCTCGATTTGGCCACGCCTCCGACTCTTTTGTTCAGACCACGTAACTGAGGGTTGAGATGACATGGCTGGTGTCCGTGCCATCGACTCT
The DNA here is from genome assembly GCA_929112965.1 of Mythimna albipuncta. Classification (NCBI taxonomy): domain Eukaryota; kingdom Metazoa; phylum Arthropoda; class Insecta; order Lepidoptera; family Noctuidae; genus Mythimna; species Mythimna albipuncta. The sequence goes on along the minus strand of OV815979.1, from coordinate 14,115,424 downwards.
TGAGTGTACATAGTAAAATGCGCTGCCAATAAGATTTATGAACACTATTGGTTTAAAAAAATAAATAGGTAATATAAAATACTAGCGTGACCACACTAGTATTTTATATTACCCATCTATTTTTTAGGGTTCCGTACCTCAAATGGAAAAACAGAACCCATATGGCTTCTCTTTGCTGTCCATTCGTCTGTCTGTCTGTCTGTCTGGCAAGGCCCTTTGTCCCGGGAACACGTGGACGTATCAAGTTGAAATTAAAACTCAGGTCTGCGATTCCTTGAAGCTGTGAAAAAATCAAATTACTGAATAACTATAAAAAAAAAGATAGGGTCGTTTATGTCGCAAAAAAACGTGTATTCCGACATTTTCAAGGGAATTAAAATTCATAGGGTATTTCCCGTTGACCCTGAATTGAATCCTGAAATTTACCACGAAGCAAGGTCTCATAGTGCAAACGTTGAAATAAATTTGAAAAATGTAAGTTTGTTATATCACAACAAAAATTGCTATTCGGAAAAATATTCGTAACTCACTTCGGAAATTGAACTGTTTTCATAGCCATGTTTTCAGATAATACACAGACTTACTTGGAAGCTAAAGTTACTTTGCAAGCATCAGCTTTTTAACCCCAGATATATTGGGATAGTTAGAATGCTAGAATAGGTACTTTATAGATTTTATTGTCTCCATAATTTTACTCCTTAAATCTTAACAAAAATTTAAATACTTTATATAATTTCTCTCAGCTTTTACTTTCTCTCAAAATCTGAAGATCACCAAAATTGAAGTCAGCAAGCAACAAAAGGTACATCTAGAACAATTTTAGCGCCTTAACAAACTATAAGGCAGCGTGAAACAGCTCGGTCCGTCCGCAGATTGCTATGAACGGAGTGCCAGGCGCTTCAAATTGCTTTCCACTGTACTATGACCGTAGATGCAAATAGAAATAGAACTCTCTGGTCTTTGAAACTGTTTTGATTTAAATGATAAACACTAGTAGCTGTATAATTAAATTTACCGATATGGATATTTATTAAATAAATTTATTTAATAAATAAAAATATAAAAGGAAAACATCGTGAGGAAACCGGCATGTCCTAGAACCAAAAATTTGAAGACATGTTACATTCACCAACCCGCACTGGGCCCGCGTGGTGGATTACGGCCCATTCCCTCTCCTAGAGAGGAGGCCTGAGTCCCAGCAGTGGGAGCATTAAAAAGGCTGATGATGATGATGATTTAATCATAGAAAAACCAACAGCTTTAACAACCCGATGAACGGCGAGTATCTACCCTTACGTTGTCGGGGCCCAACAGGGTCTATTTCTGAAAGGAAGGCTCGGCTGCGATATAAAAGGCAAAAAATGGAACGGGGTGGGTTTTTTTGTCAGTAAAAGTCTGACACTATCTCCCGCTCTGCCCAAGGGCGGGGGATGTCATCTGGATGATTTTTACTTCGTCGTTTATACCGCGTACATCGAGGGACTGGAACAAATTGCCTGCTGCGGTCTTCCCATACGATTATAATTCAAGTGTCTTCAAGGCTAGAGTGAATAGGATCTTAATAAACTAGTGCGTCTCGCCGTCAACGGTTGCATCACTACTTACCATCAGTTGGGATCGCAGTCAAGCACTAGTTACATCAATTAAAAAAAAAACCGGCCAAGAGCGTGTCGGGCCACGCTCAGTGTAGGGTTCCGTAGTTTCCCGTCCGTCACAATAAAGTGTACCCACTTATGAGTTTAAAAAAATGCTTGCTACGATAATACTACAAACTTAGTCCAGAAATTATTTTGTAGAACCCTTTTGTCTTTTTTGTACAAAAACTGTTCTTTCCATCAAGTTCAAAATAATTTTCCTAGAAAGTCCTTATTTTCTAAACTTATGGTTCAAAAGTTAGAGGGGGGGGGGGACACATTGTTTTGTACTTTTGGAGCGATTATTTCCGAAATTATTAACATTATCAAAAAATGATTTTAGTAAACCCCTATTCATTTTTAAATACCTATCCAACGATATATCACACGTTAGGGTTGAAATTAAAAAAAAAAATCACTTCCCACTTTACATATAGGGGGGCTACCCTAATAAAACATTTTTTTCCAATTTTTATTTTACCACTTTGTCGGCGTGATTAATATACATATTGGTACCAAATTTCAGCTTTCTAGTGCTAACGGTCACAGAGATTAAGCGAGGACGGACAGACAGACAGACAGACATGGTGAAACTATAAGGGTTCCTAGTTGACTACGGAATCCTAAAAAGGATAACAATAGATAACAACAGTTTAAGAAACATTGAGGTAATTACAGGTTCTCACGGGTAGAAACAGATAAAGTAGTAGAAAACTTACGATCACTAATAGGCAAGATAAAAAATAATATAATTAAATATCACTTGAGTACAATCAGCACTATACACTTTTGAAAAAAGTCTGCATTCAGCTGAGAACGTGCAGAATAGGTTTCTGTCATTATATCAGGTGTTAAATCTAAAATCAGTTTAAAAAAAAAATCACCAACATGCTAGTAGACTTTGGATTAATTCCTACAACGCAGAATCAATTTGTGGGCTGCGGGATTATTGGAAAGAGTTGCCGCAGCCTTGGAACGCAAAAGGTAATTGGAGGAACACCGGCGACTTTGATCAATAAAAGCCTCCCTCTCGCTACACCCAGAGCGGGAGAAATTATTTCATAACCCAAAAAAATTATATACTAAGGAGTATTTGTGTTTCATTTGTAATTCTATTAATTTTTATGACAGCAGTGGTGGCTGAGTAGTAACGGCCGACTTACGAGTTTTAAGTCGCAGGTTCAAACCTAGTCAGCCGCATTTTATCGTGTAATTTATTACGTCACCAATGCTCTCAAAACGGTGAAGGAAAATAACTTATGGAAACCGGCTTGTGAACCAAAGATTTAAAGACATGTAACATCCACCAACCCGCACTGGGCACGCGTGATAGATTACGGCCCCTTCCTTCTCCTAAAGAGGAGGCCTAAGTCCCAGCAGTGGGAAAATTGCAAGGCTGATTATGTTTATGCTTTATGACGGGAGTATTTGAATGCAAATCAAGACAGAAAAAAATGGCACGGTCATAAATCAGCATTAACAAAAAAAAAAAAAATTTTATCGTTATTTAACAACCATTTTCAATAGTAACTACATGACGTCAGACAATGAACACTGCAGTGTAGATGACTGTGCATTGTGTAGGATAACCTGCATATAATTGCAAAGGTTAACTCCCGAGATCGAAGCCGTGACCTCAGTGTTGTGTTACGGTGTGCTACATCTAACCGCAAGGCCATCCCCGTTTACATTATGCATTGAATCACACAGGAAGGAGACAATATCTGTGGGTATACGGTAGGGTACCTATAAGTTGTTGCTACTTGTATGTAACCGGAAGTTATTTACTATAGTATGGAGGACTTACATAATGATGTTAGTATTATTATTTTATTTATTTATATAAGCACATACAATTGTTTTAACAGGTATACCCAAGGTAACAAAAGTAGTCGCAAAATAGCCTAGCACTCAGAGATACCACCCACAAACTGATCAGATATCCATTAGTGCATGCAACATACATACATAATAAACAATCGATGTTCAGTCTCAAGCAGCAGCCTGAAGAACCGGCACCAGTTACATAGAGGACAACACACTTAGTGTCATCCTCTGGAATTCCGCCAATGTGCAAGAAAAAATGTCTAACTGTAATGAGACAGTATTGAGTATTTCTATCGCCCGAGTCACGGGTGCGAACTTTAACAAATTTATGCGGGCTACCGGTACTTTAAACATCTTTTCCCTCGGTCCTGAGCGTAGCCTACTGTTTGAAACGAGCAATCTCAACGATTCTAATATTTGAGAATTATTTAGAATACCCCGTAACAACAAAAAAATATACTTGGCAAGAGCGAGGTTGCGTCTTGCTTCCAACTTATAGTACTCGTAACCAACCATCCCTATAACGAAGAGGGTTGGATACATAAGTGGATAGAAAGGGTATACACTATATTGCCTCATGTATAAGTACCGAGTAAATTTATTTTGCATTTTTTCCACCATCCTAGTATACTTATATTAGTAAGCCTACTACAACTCCTCACGTAGGTACCTATAGACATCTTGTCAGCCGAAAGACGTCAACTGTTGGACATAGCCCTACCCCAAGTGACGCCACAAAGATCAGCAGATTCCCACGACCCTCACCAGGTCATCGATCTATCCATCTTGCTGGACGCCTTCCAACGATGCGTCCCACGTATAGTACTAAATCTAAAATTAAAATCTGAGCATACATAGCTCATGAGTTAAAAGCTGTGTCCATTTAATAGATTATACTTATTAATGGGGCGATTCTCGGTCACCGTAGGCATGAGTTCGCGTACGATGAGCATTCCAATCCAATCAAATCAGTTGCTCGTCTCGTAATTCTTTGAATAGTTAGGATAATAATAATATAACGATGAGAGACGAGAATATCTTCACGCTTACTGCCACCTTCTTCAATCGTATCATACTGCTTCGCGGAAAGAGATAACTACTACCCATTCCTTCTAGCTCCGAACGAACCAGCGCGGGACGTGAGAGGTCGTCACCACAGGTTGTCTCTACGAGGACAGTGGCAGTTTTCCACCGTACCTATACTTCACCACGTCTTCCTGGCATTTCGCACAGTGGTAACACCTGAAATACCCATGTCCGATCTCTGTGTTCTATGATAGAATCCCGCGTGATTATTTCTATCCACTCCACTTAGAACTGTGTGGTTCTTCTAAAAAAACCATCTCAGGCTCAATCTGCATGGTTCTCATAAAATTTGACCATTACATGTTTTACTGTATGGACTTTAAAAGAGACTTTGAATCCTGAGTTTGTTTCAGTGCTTCTTCTCAGGGTAGTCAGCTAGGACACACTGGCCTCATCTAGATTTAATTGACGAAAAAAAAAATTGACGTGTAAAAGTGTTTTTATAAAACCCACTTGCAAAATAAAGATCATCATTAACGCGGGTGACACCGATGTCGATGGGTAGCAGTGGGCCCTACATTGCTCGCAGAAAAGGATGGTCGGTGGGGATGAAAGATTCTGGAGTGGGGATCACGTACCAGACAGCGCAGCGTGGAAGACCTCCCACAAGATAAACCGGACTGGTGAAGGTTGCGGGGATCCGATGGATACGAGCTACACAAGATCGGTCGTTATAGAGACACTTGGTGAAGGCCTATGTCCAACAGTGGAGATCGTTCGGCTAAAGGCCTATATCCAACAGTGGATGTCTTTCGGCTGATTTTTTTTTATCGATTTAGACTAGTGCTTGACTGCGATTCCATTTGATAGTAAGAAGTGATGCAATCGTTGATGGTGAGGTGCAGTAGAAAAAATGATGATGATAATTATAATGCCGACGTAACTGACAAAAGCTAGTACGCACTATATCTTCCTACACTTTAAACTGCTCCTTCACGTAACATACTGCCCTGGTGCTGTGTGGGACCCAATTTAACACTGAGTACTCAATCCTGTAGATGGAGAACGTCAACGTAAATGCTAATCTGTCAAAGGAGCGAAGTAGCGAGGCCAACACCGTCTATGCGGGACTAGATATTCAAGAATGGACATTATTTGAATGTCCGTTCGTAGCGTAGCTTGTTTCAGTTCCCTCTCGTCTAAAATCTTAAAGTTGAATGAAAGAGGATAGATAGATAGATCTATTCGCACATTAAAAAAAGAATAAGACATTCCATACAAACATGGAGGAATCCATTTCACCAATACATGTTAAACTATTTTCGAGAAAGTGTTTAAATGATGTACCTACACTTTTAGTTAAACAAACAAATAATCGCTATTTACTCAACTAAGGCTTGTTTTTCTAATTTCTAATACCGAGTTGCGAGTAAATTAGGCCGCGTAGTAAGAATTCAAAAAATCTTGAACACAACCTAAACCGTAATTTGAGGGTAGTTTTGAAAAACTAATAATGGGAATCTTAATTATTTATTTAAATATGTATTCGTGCCAAGTTTCAAGTTTATTAATCCAAGGAATAAGATTCTCCCATACAAACTTTAACACCCCCTAAATTTGGCACTGGGGGTATTACTGAAAAAATAAATATATCAAACTTTAAAACAAGGTTATTATTTTTACAAAGTTTTAAGTTGATTGGCCCGCAAAAAAATAAATTTCACACTTTAGAAATTCCCCCTTTTTACCCCCTTAAAGGTTGAATTTTGGAAAATCCTTTCTTAATGCTCGTCTACGTCATAATAAAGCCTTGTGCAAAATGTCACGCTCCTAGGCCCAGTAGTTTCGGCTGTGCGTTGATATGTCAGTCAGTCAGTTTCTCCTTTTATATATATAAGTAGAAGAAAACGAACTTAAATTGTTTACAGCATAAATAATAATAAAGTTTAAAGTTTAATATAGTTTTTCCACTACTATCACACAACGCCGTCTAATCTCAAGCTAAGCAGAGCTTGTGTTATGGGTACTAGACAACAGATAAACATACTTATATATTTCTAAATTCATACATATTATACATAAACTAGCTGACCCGGCAAAAGTTGTTTTGCGGGTATGAAAAATAGATGTTGGCTGATTGTCAGACCTACTCAATATGCTCACAAAATTTCATGAGAATCGGTCAAGCCGTTTCGGAGGAGTACGGGAACGAACATTGTGACACGAAAATTTTATATATATAAGATACACCCAGACCCAGAACAAATGATCATGATCATCACATAAACATTTGTCCTGGGTGGGAATCGGACCCACGACCTCCGGCATAGCAGTCAGGGTCACTAACCACTAGACCAACAGGCCTGTCAATATTTTGTCGACTTTTTTCGCTTTATTTATCGTCTTTTTAGTAAAACTGCAATCTAAAATGAAACGTTTTGACACTGATAGACAATAGCTTTTCGCGCTCTTTTCGGTATTGAGTGTATTGTATAAGTTTTTATAAATCATAAAAGTGAAATAAGATGAACTCTGTAAGTATAAGAGTACTATTGATATTGAAGTGCCTGTAAAGTATAATTTGTTCCGGCCTTCATAGATTATTTTTATTTGAATAAGTAATAACTTGATTATGCGTGATATTAGGCACAGAAATATAAAAACCTTTTTACTGTAATACAGTACCTATGGTTGTATTAAATGTATTAACTGAGACACAGCCACTTTATTTAGTCTAAATCTATAGGCAAATTCGTAGTCATTTAGTTTAGTTAAATAATTTACACGTGTCTTATATTCCTTCTGTACCGGTATGTTATCTGATACTGATCATCTCTGTCATTCTCTTCATCACAATCTATTATCTTTTGAAATAATTTCATATCACTGTCATCACTGCAAAAATATTCCATTATGACAAGAAAACGAGACACTTTACAAACAACAAATATTATTTTTCAAACGCCTATCCCCGTTACCATCCCGTTACCGGTCGATAATGACGGATACGCGTGCTTCATCGTCGACCACACCATCGCTTAGTATCAGGTGAGATAGTGGTCAAACGCAAGCCTATCATTAATAAAAAAAAAAAAAATACGCAGATGACGTTACCAGAGTTAGCTCCGCCTATCGGAGAGTAACTTCAAACTTATATTGAAACGCATGTAAAGACGTATTATATGAGCGGCCTTATCTTCAATAGGCTACCCGACCTCCCGTCGATAGATTGACAACTTTGGTAGGAAATGCTATCCGTCGGTAGGTTATAGGAAAGCAAGTAAGGACAAAAGGATAGATTTCTTTATCCTTAGTAGCTGCAACTGTAGATGATGATGTAGACTTATTGAAAACGCGCGTTCATTTTGTCACAAACAACAACAACCAATATTTTTCGGTTACAACTGAATACAAGCGAAGTTATCCTCCAGCAGATACTGAAAACATAATTTCAACTTAAAACTGGCATCCCAAAACCCATTAACCCCAACACTGAGGTAGACTTCGAACTCTCACAAACAAAAAGGGTTACTCCACAAGTCGTAAACCAAGCCCTAACACAGATGGCAACATCTGTTACACAAACGCAGTGAATGGTGAAAGTTTTTGTAGGCACTAGTGGGGTAAAGGGGAAGCAACAAGTTTTATGCAGATCTTCTTGCCACTACGAAGATCGACGCGAGTTTAGTAGTAACTTAACTTTTTGGCCTGGTTCCTAACCTTTTCCATCTTGTCACCCCTAGATTGGGAAACCGATTTACCGCACCACCCTTTATTTTTATTGTTGACTAGCGGTGCCCGCGGCATCGTTCACGTTGAATTTGAATTTATTTTTTCTTAAATAAATGTAGCCTAAGTTACTTCTTATTACATCAGCTACTTGCAAATAAGTCTCATCAAAATCGGTATAGCCATTTCAGAGATTAGCCGGAACAAACAGACAGACAGACAATAATTGTAAAAACCGGCCAAGTGCGAGTCGGACTCGCCCATGAAGGGTTCCGTAGCAGCAAGTAACATAATATAAAAGTTCTTGTAAGTAATGTGTTGTAACTTTGATCGATGTTTTAATAATAGTGTATTTTTTTCGATTTATGACGCATTAAAAAAAAACTACTTACTAGATTTCGTCCAAACCAATTTTCGTTGGTAGTTTTTATAGTAATGTACATCATATATTTTTTTTAGTTTTATCATTCTCTTATCTTAGAAGTTAGAGGGGGGGGACACACATTTTACCACTTTGGAAGTGTCTCTCGCGCAAACTATTCAGTTTAGAAAAAAATGATATTAGAAACCTCAGTATCATTTTTAAAGACCTATCCATAGATACCCCACACGAATGGGTTTGATGAAAAAAAAATTTTTGAGTTTCAGTTCTATGTATGGGGACCCCCAAAATTTATTGCTTTTTTTCAATTTTTGTGTAAAAATCTTAATGCGGTTCACAGAATACATCTACTTACAAAGTTTCAACAGTATAGCTCTTATGGTTTCGGAAAAAAGTGGCTGTGACATACGGACGGACAGACAGACAGACAGACAGACAGACAGACAGACAGACAGACATGACGAATCTATAAGGGTTCCGTTTTTTGCCATTTGGCTACGGAACCCTAAAAATGATATTTTGGTGTATGTACCATATTCATATGCATGTAGTAAAAAGCGGTTATCTCAATATTAGAAACAGACACTCCAATTTTATTTATATGTATAGATGTATAGATAGTTTCGCGCTTGACCGCCATCTCACCTGATGTCGCCAATAAATATAATATAACGTTAACTTTAGTATAGGTATGCGAAACCCGGATAACGTGTCTAGTATTTTTAAGTCAAGAATCTATGCTCATTTCATAACTATAATATGAAAAATCACAGAGTTATAAGCTTGTTAGATCAGCAAAAATACATAGTCACCGGGCCATCCAGACGACTGAGGGGTGGTTTTGCACTTGCACCTAGCTGTTTGCTGGTGCCTAATGCCCGTTATGACCTGCGTTGTGTTGGTGGTTTCCAACTTGTAAACTTTTTAGATATTTTCTGAAAAAATATAACATTGTGTAAAAACTATTGGAATACATTCAGTTACTGATTCTGAACAAATCATATTCAGGTTTCCCGTTAACTAGAAATAATGTTGTATATAAATACAAATCAACTTTATTAGACGTATAAAAATTGCACAAAAATATTGACTAATTTCCTACAATCAAATTACTTATCTATACGGGTAATTATAATCTTTACTATCTAGACATAACAGTAAAATTCTTTAAAAAAAATTTAGCGTTGAGGTAATCTGCAAGTTTTTTAATATTAGATTTAGTTTAACGAGTTAGATTCAATTTGGAAATATGTTTTCAACAGTTTATTAAACCATTCGAATAGCGTAATTAGATCCTTAGGAGGCTGCTTTTCCACTCGCCTATCGTAAACATCGAGCATGGTTTAAAAGCTTGTTACTTCATCTAACGCAATACAACGTGATGTTTGATGGAAAAGCAACGCGAAAAAAAAGTGATAATACATGAAAACTCTTTTGGCATTCAGTAATTCCATGATTTACTCGAATATTTTACAAAGTTTGTTCCAGGAAATACGTGTTTTTTAAAAAACACTTAAAAGTTTTTGAAAAACGTTGTTATTATATAAATTCTCGATAAAATTTGCTATGCTTGTGCTATGTTGTACTTTTTTTGTTTTTTTTTTTAATTTTGAGTAAATTTGAAGTATCAAAGTTCATGCAAAATAACAGATTTTTAAGAGGTCTTAACTGGATTAGTTTAACACAAATTTATAAATTGATTTTCATAGAAGCCTAGATAATATCCACAAGACACTGTGTTCCCAAAATATCTGATGAAAAATGTGTAATAACGTCATAATCGCGTAAGAGTGGTTGAACAGTGAAAATGTATGCCGAGATGCATCCCTATAAAGACCGTGAGGGAGCGAACGCCGGCGTTCGCTTTGGGTTTAATAATAAAATATAATATTCCACAACTGTCACACAAAGCCGTCTAGTCCCAAGCTAAGCAGAGCTTGTGTTGTGTTAGACTAGACAACTGTTAAACATACTTATATATTTCTTAATACACACATATTATAGATAAATTACACCCAGACACAGAACAAATGATCATGCTCATCACATAAACATTTATCCTGGGTGGGAATCAAACCCACGACCTGCGGCATAGCAGTCAGGGCCACTAACCACTAGACCAACAGGCCAGTCATTGAATTAAACTACATAAATGTTTATTTATGTAATATTTAAAATAATCACGTCAAAGTTATTATGATTTTAATAAAGCACTGTGATTATTATCGATAACCTCTCAAATAACAGAGTTCAAATAGTTCTGTGTAATCTATTACATAATCATGAACTAAAAATATTTATTTATTGGTAAAGCTGCCGGTGCCAAGTGGGTGTAGTGTAGGCTGGTAAGTATAAGCAGTATAAGCACGTGCACACTAATCATTGGCTAAGAGATCCACGCAGTAGGTTCCTGAAAATAGAGGATGCCTTTTACACCGTTGAGGCTGACCCAGAAAAAAACCGGGATGATTCGGAAAGAGGATGAAGTTAAAACAAGATGAAAAAAACTGGGCAACCCTGAGGGTTCCGTACAAACTTACCAATGTAAAGTGTTCAATTCCTGATTGGAGTCTCGAAGTTTTTTCCAGATGGAAGGACATAACATGCTATAAGATTTTGCTTTATACCAAATTTCAAGATTCTGTGTCAACGGGAAGTACCCTATGAATTATGATTTCATCGAGAGTGTCGAAATGTACGTTTTGTGCCACATAAACCGAAGTACCTTTTTTCTCATTAACTTTTTTACAGCTTCAAGAGTCCGCAGACCTAAGTGTAAGTATATGGTTTAAATCAACTCAATACCTCCACGCGTTACCGAGATAAAGGGCCTTGACTGACAGACAGACGGATAGACAACAAATTGATCCTATAAGGGTTTCGTTTTTTCCTCTTGAGGTAGGTACAGAATCCTAAAAAATCAATTGATACTTACAACCCAAATATTGGCCCCCTCATTATCTCTCTCAGTACCTACGTATTTCATATACTTACTATTGCTAAACAAATGTCAACTTAAACGATTTTTTTTTTTGTTGGTAAACTCGCGTTTGGCCACAATCACACCTGATAGTAAGCGATGATGTTTCTATCTTTCCTAACAGTAAACTATCTAACTGTTACCAGCAGCATCACCCGTGTAAAAAAATGCTCCGAGGTCATACTCCCAGTAGGTACATAAAGTATCCTTTATGATATTCCAGGATATGGTCTATCCGTGTTCCAAATTTCAACCGTATCCGTTTAGCTCTTCGGGCGTGTTGAAGTAACAAACATACTGATACACAAACGTGCACACACAGCATCCATTATAGCATAGCATAGCATTGCATAGTCGGCCTTGTAATGTTCTCGCTGATGGTACTCAGGCCTCCTCTCTACGAGAAAGAAAGGACCGTAATCCACCACGCGGGCCCAGTGCGGGTTTGGTGGATTTCACATGTCTTCGAATTTTTGATTGAAGGACATGCCGATTTCCTGACGAAGTTTTCTTTTACCGTTTTTAGAGCAGTGGTGATGAAATAAAGTACACAAAGTACTAGCCAGTCCTAGCTGGGTTTGAACCCGCAACCTACACCTCGTAAGTTACCACCGTTACCACTCGACTGCTCACATCATCCATTATACCAAATAATAATATTTCTATTGCTATGCATAAAAACATGAATTAGAAGATAGTTACAATAAATCGTAATATTTTTTTTATCTCGTAACTGTAACGATATTTCATCATAATTTAAACAAAAGTTTTTAATTATAATCACGTTGATTAGTAAACTAAGCGCTCTTTCAAAGATTATAGTGTGATTAACTGTGTACATATACTATTCGAAGTACCTATACAAGAAGATGCTAGTGACACAATATGCTATTTTCTATATTTATGTATTCAGTACGCAGACAGCCATCAATGGTAGTAGACGTCAGACGGACGTATAGTATTGTAACTACGTATTATGAGGAAGTTAATTGAAAAAGACTCAGTTTATTGAAAAATTTATATTGACAAAAAAGTGAGGATATTTTATGTGTCATAAAAACTATTTTAAAGTAAGTGTATTAATTTAAGAGAATTACTCGTAAGCCTACTGTATTTCAATTTAATAGTAAGTATTTTAATATTTCCTAATCCACTACAGAAAAATCAGCTGTTTGTGGGGTTGTTCCCAGAGGTCATTTTTTTTTTTTTTATTGGGAAAATCATCAAATACTATTGTTCATCATTTCCCACAGGGTATATGAAAAATAAAAATCTTTTTTAACATTTTAAACAAGATTTTTTTTTCATGTACTCGGTGGGAAATTAAGAACAATAAATTTAAAATTCCTTAAGCTTAGCAAAAATACGTACCTACCATCGCCATCGTACCTGTCAATATTACAAGTCCTTTTATTGTTTTTCTTCAACGATTTTGCGCTACTATCATGAAATCTTCATTTTGCTTTAGTTAAGTACATCTATTTTCGGAATCGTAACAAAACAACACGATGTTACTGTGTGATCCATCTTACGAATCGTTCATATTACCAGATTTCGGTCTCCTCGTCCAATTAAACTAGGGTTGGCTTACTTTGTAGTGTTGGTTTAACCTTTCGAATACCTATGAGAGAGCGAACGCATTCGCTTGGGGTTTATTAAATTAAATAATCTTTATTATCTACTCATAAGAACATATATTACTAGTTGTCCGCTTACACGAGAATTGAAATTTAAATCAAACAATTGTCGAACGTAAATGGACGAAGCATGCACTATACCTATTGTAGCAGCTGTACAATTAAACTTTATTTTTATCAATTATTGTAATAGTTTTATTATAGATATAGTAGCTGACTCAGTAAACGTTATTCAACCATATAAATTACCAAAAAAGTGGGGAGTGGGGTATAAAATAGCCTAACACAAAATATATGTACACAAAAACTTTAAAAAAATCGGTGAAGATAAGTCCTTTAACAAACGCTGTGATACGAGATTTTTATATCTAATATATATATATATATATAGTAGATGCAATAGTAGGTACGCAAAGTATTAAAGATACATGGCTATCAAACACATTAGGCACCTGTGTCTGTTCAAATGAAATCCCACATCAGTTAAAAAATACACGTACGTTGAAAAAACGTAGTTTAAGGGAGGATGGGGGAATCATTCGAAAAGGGAAAAGATTGAATAAAAATTAATGTGTAAATAATTTCAGAATTTTCAAAAAGTTTATTATTTTCAATTATTAAAAAACAATAATTATTTATTCCAATGTTTGTTCTTTGTTCCAATAACGGTGGCAACCCTAATTTGTCCGCACTAGTCTATTTGTAATGTCCAAGGCCAAAGTTGTTGTGATATGAACAGTAGAGCTGTGTTCACGGAGTGAACTGTCAATAAATTCATCCTACCGAAGTAGAATTACAGTTTCATTCAAACTCAATCTACATTGGTTAAAAAATAATGTGTACATTATCTATACATATAATAAATCTGTAAAAAAGTTTCAGTTGTGCGCACATCACGTAAAATATACGAAATCGATGTAGATATTTTATATATCAAAATTATGTGCTGCTTTATATATTACTTAGGTTTTGTTTCATCGAAATCGATTGACTATTTCGAAAGATATATGAATTTAAAGTCATCATCATCAGACTTTTTAATGTTCCCACTGCTGGGACTCAGGCTTTCTCTCTTGGAGAGGGAATAGGCCGTAATCCACCACGCGGGCTCAGTGCGGGTTGGTGAATGTCACATGTCTTCGAGGTTTTAGGTTCTAGGACATGCCGGTTTCCTCACGATGTTTTCTTTCACCGTTTTGAGAGCAGTAATGAAATAAATTACACAAAGTAATGCTCCTAAGACTTTTTGAACCCGCGACCTACAACTCGTAAGTCGGAGCCACTCGGCTACTACTGGAATTTAAAGTGTTTAAGAAATATTCTCGTAATATCACACTATATGCAATGATTGTTAGGTGGTACATAGTTCGCCGGTTCAGCTAGTATATGTTTATTTCAGACTTCTGTCCATAGGTGGTGTATCTTACAACATTCTGACAAAAGGACAGTGGAGTCTTAATACTAAGGTCCCGATTTTACCCTTTCGTTACAGAACCCTAAAAAGCGTAGCTTTCTCACTTGTCTTCGGAAAACCAGTGGCCCAGATACTTGAACTGGTGCTTCTCTAATTATACTCTATGGAAGGTGTTTTATGTAAAGGCACAGTCATAAAAAGTTTTTCCGAGCCCCTTAAATACTTTCTAAACTATTTACTTTACATTACATTAATTTTAGAATGAAATCTCCCTTTCTGCCAAATTTCATTCAAATCCATTAAGTCGTTTGAACATGAAGAAGTAACAAACGTACACATACATAAACTATCGCCATAGTAATATTAATATTAGTATGTGATAGTCAATTGTTATTGTGTAGGTTGTTCAGTTTCGTTTACTAAGCAAGCCCTTAAAGTTTGTGGAGGGCTGTCCCTTACACCTTTTATAGAGTTATACGCCAGGCGTATAATGACGAATACTCGTCTATGAAACTACGCGTCCTTGGACATTATGTCTTAAATTATTACACAAGTCCGACTCACACTTAAATTTTACTACTTAATTAAAGGACAAAGACGATTGAGGAAAAAACAATCATTAAAATGCCATCAATAAACATTTAAATGTTATCATTAAATTACAATTACACCTTTATAATAGAAACAATTTAAAAATTGTATACTAACATAACATTCTTGATTATTTTCTTGAATGACAGGGATTTTAATTTTTGGAACTAAACGGACCAGAATGTAAAGTCTCGCAAACCTGTTTTAAAAACCGGTCAAGTGCGAGTCAGACTCGCCCATGAAGGGTTCCGTAGCAGCAAGTAACATAATATAAAAGTTCTTGTAATGTGTTGTAACTTTGATCGATGTTTTAATAATATTATATTTTTTCGATTTATGACGCATTAAAAAAAACTACTTAGGGTCTAGATTTCGTTCAAACCAATTTTCGTTGGTCGTTTTTATAGTAATGTACATCATATATTTTTTTTAGTTTTATCATTCTCTTATTTTAGAAGTTAGAGGGGACACACACATTTTACCACTTTGGAAGTGTCTCTCGCGCAAACTATTCAGTTTAAAAAAAAATGAAATTAGAAACCTCAGTATCATTTTTGAAGACCTATCCATAGATACCCCACACGCATGGGCTTGATGAAAAAAATTTTTTTGATTTTCAGTTCTAAGTATGGGGACCCCCAAAATTTATTGTGTGTTGTCTGGTGAGGGCAACTGCCCGATAGCTGATCTCGGGCTGTTGTATATGTTCAAATCGTACGGAGAACTCTAATGCGCTATGCGGGATTTCGTATTTTTTTAGTTCTTATGTGGTGTCATAGATGTCGCTACCAATTTTTGCCAATGCTATTCACGATTTCTTCCAATACTATAGAATACCAATTCTCATACGTAAAAAATACAAAAACAAGTCGCAATATCATCTAAGCGATAAATATAATCTGTATAATGTTTCCAATGTTGGAACTTGGGCTTCCTTCTTAACAGAGGAAATGGACCATAATTCATCACACAAGCCCAGTGCGGGTTATTAGCTGTCGCATGTCTAAATGATTTTGGACATATCGGTTTCGTCACGATGTTTTCCTTCAGCATTTACTGAGAGAGAATAGTAGTATTAAAATAACTTACACAAAATAAAATAATAAAGCGCCTGACCGGGTTTAAACCCACTACACCCGTGAGTTGGAACCGACATTTCACGTCAAAAATTTGTCAATGTTGATAAAGTTGAAGGTAATTTTGCCAGATTGCGATATTATACGAATCTTCTTCTTCTTCTTCCTGCCCTTAGCCCATATTACTTGGGGTCGGCGCAACACGTTTTCTTCTTCCATTCTGTCCTGTCACCCGTCAAACTATCACTAACTCCCTTTTCTTTCATAACACTTCTCACACAATCCGATTGCGATATTATACGACTGCTAAGTACGAATAGTAAGTTCCATAAAATACTTTAGACAGAAACGCAATTAAAAAGGTAGTTAATTCATGTCTAGTCTTGCCAATCAATTGGCCGTGTCAATCAAAATCGCAATGCGTATTGCATTTTGATTGATACTCGTAGACAGGAACCAACTTTGTCATATTATCTCGGCAAGTTGACAGAAAAGAAGGGAAATATTTAAAGTTATGTCTCTAAAGGCATTGGGCTTTTAAAACTAATTAAATACTGTTTAAAAAAATTGTAGATTTGCTTGTTATAAAAAAAATATAGAAAATATAAAATAAATATAGAAATGCATAAGGCATTAACTCAGTCTTTTTCCCTCATTAGTACGTAAAAATGCGCGAACTCGCTCCCACAACAACTAATTATACTTATCGTAACAGGTCCGGTGCTAAGCGACCCCCAGAAGTCGCCAGTCAACCCCTGTTTATTTATTTATTTGTAAATGTATTTAAAACCGTTGTTTATATACGTGGAAAGTCACAGCAGTGCCACGGCTCAATAACACCCTCACCAGCAGGTCGGGGAATTCAATCAAAAAATGTTCTCCACTTGAAATATCCTATTCGTTACTTATCTTTTTCTAAGACTTCACCATTTTCTTTTTTAATTTCAGATGAAGTACAAAACCGCAGTGGCCTTAGTTTTACTAGGCTTGATAGTCTCTAATGAGGCTTTACGAATATTAGTATGCTATCCTATGACATCGAAGAGTCATAGCATATTAGGACATGGTGTTGTCAATCGGCTGCTGGAAGCTGGTCATGAGGTAAGTACTTCTGCTGATCTTTTTGAGACCATCATGGAAAAAGGGTTAGTCAAAAGTTGGCTTAGTGTAGGTCTTCTATAAGAATCGGCAAGAAGGTGGCCTCCTACTGGGCGGACCGACGACCTGGTAAAGATTGCGGGAATCCGATGCATGCGAGAGGACAGGAACGTTCATTGTGGCGACACTTGGGGGAGGCCTGTGTCCAAAAGTGACCGTCTTTTGGCTGAAATAATGATGATGATGACAAAAAAGACTTCCAGAGTTGGGAACGGTGGAAGGAATGAAGGAAAGCCTTTGCTTTTTTTTTTTTTAATAATAACAGCTTTTTTTGAGGAGGGACATCATCCAATTATTTCTTCCGCTGTAGAGTGGAGCGACAGGTATCAGACTTTTACTGTCTAAAAACCACCTATGTCCAGGACCACTATATTGTTTTCAGAAATTTCTGTGGCCTTAGCGAGCATCGGCCTGCTGGGTCCCTACAGTATTGCTGATCTCATCTGAGGCATGCGTGCCACTTATGGAACACTTCGAGCCGGTCTCGGTCTTTACCGGACGGCCGGACGGCGAGTTAACGCCTACACTACACCCATCCCAAGATGTCATCACAATTTTGTTATTGTAGAAGAGAGTTAGGCTAGTGTATAACAAGCAGAGGTAGTAAGCAGTAAAGCAGCCCAAGCAGGGCACATTGCTCGCAAAGGCCCAAAAGGTTCCGAAGAGGCGATCGCGTACGCGCTTTGGAAGGCCTCTCACAAGGTGGACCATGACCTGGCGAGGGTCGTTGGAATCCGATGGATTCGTGACGCACTGGACGGATCGTTGAGGTGACACTTGGGGAAGGCCCAACAGTGGATATCTTTCGGTTAAAATAACAGTGATGATGAATAAAAGTAGTCGATAATATTTTGGGTTTAGTAGATTTTCTTATCATTTCAGGTTACCCACATTACATCTTTTCCAAGAGGCACTGTTCATAAAAATTTAAGAGAATTAAACGTCTCGCATATAGCTGAAGCATTTGTAGAAGACAAATCAAGCAGTAAGTGTTTTTTGTATAAAGATCCTCAGATTGTAGCTAACCTTAGCACTACACTCCTTAGCTGTACACACGATGAAAGAGTGTACAATTGTGTGGATAAGATGTCTATCATGTATTGCTGGCGCATCGCCATACGTCTGATTGTCCAATGGCGGAACGAGCTTGGTGGATTTAAGTTTTTTTTAAGCAAAATATCAAAAGCATTACTACGAGCTAAAGCTTTCATATACGTGTATATACACATCATACAAACTTTCGCTTTTATAATATTAGTGTGAAATGTGATAAGTAAATACGTAATACGTATAGTAGTAATAGTATGTGTAGTAGTCTTGAGGGGCTACCACGAGCTCTTAATTCATTAAACCCCAAGCGAAGGCGCATCTATTTTATCTCAAATTGACGGTACCAGAAAAGTTAAAGCGATTCATTTTACGACCTAAATTGAACTGTTAAAGGGATGGAGCTAAGTACAGTGTATTTTATAGCTTCTCTCTTTTCCGCTCGTATGCCTTTTTTATGATGAAAGCGTTATTCAGGTTAATCTACACAAATATTATAAAGAGGAAAAGTTTATTTTTTGTTTTTATGTTTTTTTGTTTGTTGGTTATCTCTTAAATTACTGGTTCGATTGCGAAAATTTTTTCAATGATAGTAAGCTGCTTTATTCCTGAGTGACATCCTTACTAGTAATATTATAAAAGCGAAAGTGAGTTTGTTTGTTTATTTGTTTGTTTGTTACGTCTTCACGCCTAAAAATGTCAAAACCGATTTTGATGAATTTTGGTACAGAGATAGTTGGGACCCTGGAGACTGACAGGCTAATTTTTTCACGCGGGCGAAGCCGCGGTTAAAAGCTAGTAATTTAATAAAGCTAACTAAAAAACAAGTCGTTACAATGCTAATTTCAAAAATATTGCTATTTTCCAGATGAAGAATTCTCACTAAAGAACTTGGTTGGCAAAGGAAATTTCGCAGAGTCTGTTATATTCCTTTACTACGTTTACATGATACATAAGAACTTTTTGGAAGATCCAAACGTTGTCAAGCTGTTCAGTGACCCTAATGAGAAGTTTGATGCTGTCATCTTAGAATGGTTCTTCACTGAACTGAATTCTGGGTAAGACTATCTATGGCTTTTTTATTTTGAATATGAGAATTCACCAAATAACTTTTCTGGCTCATGGTGGAGAGGGAGGGAGTGTCAGACTGACTAAAACCTACCTGTTTTTCTTCAGTTACCTTTTGCTTTCTAAGGCCCCCGTAGGTAATTCTTTCGAACAATCTCACAGTCCATGTTTTTGACGTACTCAAATGCGTTAAAGTCAACGACCTTACAGCTACTAGCGCACCAAAACTATTCTGTTAATCAAAGTACGGGAAGCGAGGTACTGCGTTTTGATTGGTTGGACATCAGATTTATAAGTCACATGTGTTGGCAGACATACGTCGCCTGTTATAGAGTCTAATAATGGCTGTAAGGTCGTTGGTTAAAGTAAACATCAAATTGTACTTAAAATGAAGACAATCTCTTTTTTCGATACGATTTGATATTATAAGCAAGCATTTACGTCAACGTAAACTTACGTTTAAAACTTGCACCAGGAGGTGATTATACAGAGGGATGATACAGAATTTAGGAACGGTAAATCTAGGCGGCAGCCTTCTCAGAAATCGCTACTACTACATAGAAAACCAGTCGTGCAGCTGCAGTCAGCTTCGTGAAGCTGCTGCATGTGCTGCCTGCAGCAGAGGTTCAAAGAGCACCTTAAGTTAACAGATTTATTTATTTTCCAGGATTCCAGCACTGTTCGACTGTCCTTTGATCTGGGTATGTTCGACGGAGCCTCATTGGCATGCCTTTAGAATAATGGATGGTATTACCAACCCGGCGTATACTTTAGACCTGTTCACACATTACACACTGCCTCTTACTTTTTGGCAAAGAGCTGAAGGGTTGTACAAAGTAGTGAAGAAAAACGTACAGCTGTAAGTAAAGCCCTCATATTTTTTTTTTTTTTTGTTTCTTTATTTGTCACCCATAGATTTATAAGAACATCTCGTTCTTATAAATCTATGTTGTCACCTAATTCCTCCTAGCTACGGCATTACCAATGTGGATATTAGTTTTTTTTTGAATCCCTGGAAGATTTGAAAATACAATTGATAAATGGTAAATGATAAATGATCTTTATTTTGCAAGTAGGTTTTATAAAAACACTTTTACATGTCATTTTTTTTTTTCGTCAATTAATGCTAGATGAGGCCGGTGTTTCCTAGCTGACTACCCTCAGAAGAAACACCGAAAAAAAATCAGGGGTCAAAGTCTCTTCTCTTTGAATGCCGTAATTAGAGACACAATAGAAAGACAATTGCTTATGTCGAACTGTGTAACATAAGACATTCAAAAGGTTAAAGTCCATACAGCAAAACATGTAATGGTCAAATCATATTAAACCTGGCTGTGGTGCTGCAAAGGGATTTTCTCTATTATAATATTCTTTATGTGGCCTTGATCTGGTGAGAGTCACGGGAATTCAAAGGATGCAAGACGCATAGAACCATTCGTCGCGACACTTGGGGGAGGCCTATGTCCAACAGTGGACCTGTTTCGGCTGAAATAATGGTGATGATGAAAATGATGCATAATATTCAGCTGTATCCAGCTAGACTAGAAACCAACCCCAATATAGTTGAAAAAAGTTTATGCAAATTAATTGGTCAACTGTCGACCCAAGCTGGATCCTTAAGACGGCGACACACCCATTGCTCGGTGTCTCTTGCAACAGCCGGAGCGTGAAAATGACGTCAGGAAGGAATTTGTCCAAATCATCATTAGGACAAATCTCAGATCCCAGAGTAACCTCAAAGTCGATTTTGGGCGGAAAAGAGGAGTCTAATTTTTTAATGATATTGTAAAACGAACTCATGATACTTCAAGGAACAAAAATTGTTTAAAATAGTAGTAACATAACAAAGGCCATCAAATCTAAGACGTATTGTTTGACGTTTCAGTTTTCAAGCCGAAATAACTTTGTATAGGTGTAACACAAAATTTCAATTACCTTTTCCGTAAAACCGTGAAATTATGAAGTTATCACGTTATCACAAGGCATATAACTTTTAATCAAGAAATTGAAATTAAAATTGTTCAAATAAACCAATATTTGTATAAATAACTGATTTATACAAATATAACTTTTGTTCGAGACGTCCTTTCAAAGTCGCGTAAGGTTCTTTGCCGTAGTGCGACTCTTCAAATTCACTTCTATAAGTATAATCGTTAAAAAAGAGCAGATGATCGAGCATCTTTTAGTATTTAACTCATATGCTTTTTTTCAGATTAGCATTCTACCAGTTCGAAAAATGGGTCTACGACAGCTATTACCCCAAGATCGCAGCCAAGCGAGGGGTGACGATGCCTCCTTATGATGATGCCGTATACAATGGGTCCCTGATGTTCCTCAACGCCCATCCTTCAATTGGAGGAGCAATGAAGCTGCCTCAGAACACTGTCAACATCGCTGGGTATCACATTGATAAGCCCAAACCTTTGCCACAGGTAAGGATTGCCAAAGGTTTTTTTTCTATTTTTTTTACACCTATACAAGGTGCAGTTTTGAAACTACACAAAACTTCAGAAGGCTTTTATAAAACTCATAAATAATAATTACATAAAAATGCGATACCTGGTCAATAATCAATAATGCTTGTTATTTTTTTTTAAAAGAAGGTATTTATATATAACTTCTGTTTATAAACCTTTTCGAAAAAAAAACAGGGTCACCCGCGCGATTTATCGCGCGTCATGTCACTGTGTGCGCGAGCGCAACAACCTGTATGAGGGCTAAGAGGCTCCCTTGGAGTAAATGGCTCTACGAAACGCTTTCATTGATTACCGTGAATAAGAATAAAAATTTTCGAGAATTACTAACATAATTGCCTTCTGATTTTTTATTTTTATTTGGGTAATACATCCAGAAACGCGGCGTGTTAACTGGCATTCGTTAATAAAATGACAGCAGTGTCATACTAAAATGAAACAATTATAAGTAGTAACTATCCGATTAAAATAAAAATAAAAAAACAGAAAAATGTAAAAAGAAGGAAACTCTGGCTTTACAGTGCGACAGCCGACCGCATAGGCTTAGAATATTAAGATTACAGGTAAACGATCATGATTCCGCTCTCTTTAGTAGAATATTTTCCTGCCTTGATACTTTTGGGAAAGTACTTGGTACCGTCTTTCTTTACACAACATTGTCGCATCCTAATTTGAAATCTAGACTATCATTGTGCTGGCGTGAAATGCAAGTATTAAGGGTGCATTTCCACTGAAGCAGAGCTGGGCGAAGTGGAGTGAAGAGTGGAGGGGAGTGATAAATGAAAGAAAGAAAATATGTTTAACTGGCACACAGTTTAAATTAAAGAAAAATAAGAAAATAAAGAGAGAAAAGAGGCAAGTGTTTCCATTGAAGCGAGGCAGGGTGGAGTGGAATTGAACTATTCGTCCTCTTCGCTCGTCACTCGACTCCGTTCTCTCCAGCATAAAACGTCAGAAGTATGTGCACGGTTTCAATTGATCATTTTAAATGAAGAACCGGCAAGAAACTGCCTGGTTCCTGTTTTAAAAAAAAAAAACATGATTTTACAACATTTGCATACTACAATACAGTGGTGGTGGTGGTAACGGCCCCGTTACGGTCGCGAATTCAAACCCAACCAAGTGCATTACTTTGTGTAATAAATCAATAGGTGAAGCAAAACATCGTGAGGAAACCGGCATGTCCTAGAACCAAAAATTCAAAAACATGTGACATTCACCAACCCGCACTTTGCCCGCGTGGTGGATCACGGCCCATTCTCTCTCCTAGAGAGGAGGCCTGAGTATGCTTATGCTAAAAGCTATCTAAGGACAATATAGACCAGCCAATATTGTACCCAAAAGCTTAATAATAACATTATAAGTGAAACTTTACTCAGCTCAGTAGAAATGCACCCTAAGAAAACGTAATTATTATGTCAATTTAGTAATGTTACTTTGTATAAATAATTCACTTTACCTACATAGTAGGTAACCAATGTTTCTTTACCTGTGTACCGACTGTACTATTACTATAACCGACTTGAGGAAAATGTGTGCTATCATCTCTCTGAGATAGGTATTGCTGAAACTTAGTTGCAGGCGCAGATAAAATAAATTGCCAATTTAAAATATATTATATTAAATCTTAGCTTCTGCCAGCAGCTTTCCGCTCACGTGAAAGTAGGTTTACCCATACAAACTTCGGATCCCCCTTTCACCACCTAAGAGTCATCACAAAACGAAAACTTTTGCAAAATTTTACAGTCGTAGCTCCTGTAGTTTGGGCTATACGTTGCTATGTCTGTCAGTCAGTTTCTCTTTTTTTATAAACACCGTGTCTTTGACATCGACACAAACGATGCATCCTGTAAATGATTCTTACACGCTTCAATGCTCAAAACTGTGGAGTTTTGACTCGACAAGTGCATCATTGCCGATAATCTTCAAGCTTTTGAGCTTCAAGCCAATGCATCAAGCTCGTGTTTTGCAGATCCATCCCAAAGATGCAAAGATGAAAGCAATACTCCATACACGTCTTATTTTTTTATCTTCAACAAACAAAAAAAAACCTTTCAAGAAATTATCAAAACTTCTCCAGCACACCCTTAATAACTCAAAACAGTAAATAAGTGATAAGTTATTTTCGCCCAAGAAATTATTTAGCACACACCCCGAAACCGTTTCTCACCGACGATGTTAATACGTAATCGCGTTAATTCCCACGGGTGGTATAAAATCTGAACGCTTGAGTACGCATACACGTTGACCCGCGGGCGCGGTGGCGGGCGCGGTTACAATATATCAAACATATGGCGTAATATCGAAGTGTTCATGTACGAAACGCACGTGTGGTCTATGGCGATTTAAAACACGCATGCTCGCAGTGTAGCGCATGAATGCGTGTTTTAACGTTGCTTGTTTGTATCTTCGTTTGTACAGAAAACACAGCCCAACACACCGAATGTATTCACGCACGTACATGCAGATCACGCGCCCACATGCGGAGAAACATGCTTTCACGCGCGTGGGTGCGGGGCGACACGCAAGGTATGGCACACTGAGTCTTTTAGTGCCGTGCATGATTTTATAAGAAATGAGTTGAAGAGCCTGCGTGAATTTACAAAACTCACCTACGCGCGTGAGTGCGTGAAAAATCCGCACGATGGTGCAAATCTGTACTCCCGCAACTACGCGCGTAGGTTGACACGCAAAATGCAGCGTAATGCGTGGCAGTGTGATAATCGCCTAAGTAACTGCAAGGTAGCGACAGGCAGGCGTAGCGCCCTCGCGGCTATATGAAATGCTTGAGATGTTTGTGTGTGTGCACATCGATCAAGCGGTGGAGGGCGCGATCCAACCGTGACGTCAATAAGTTCAGACAGTATGAACTTGTCGCTGAAACGGTAGCAAGCGCAAACACCTAGCGGCCAATGTGAACACGAACTCGCCATGTCTTCGCGACCGCACCCGCCATCGCGCCCGCGCGTTACAACGTGAACAAGTACTGACTCCGGCCAGGAGCAACGCGGACGGAATTCATTCTCTAATCTTTGCACCCACTCAAAGGACTTACACAACAATAGGGAATCAAGCGGTACGGCAGGTCACGAAGGATTTTTATCCAGCTGTAAGATTATGCTCTGGATTACTTGCTTACTGCAGCGAAGTTGTTTGCGTGGCACGTTTTAAATTGTTAGACTTTTGCCTTTAATGTTTGTGGCGGAAATCTTTTGGGATTTGAGAATATTCCGGGAATGTTTACTGGAAGAAGAAATTTCTTTTTGTAAATGTTTTGATGATTTTCACCTTTTCATTGAAAAATTTGATCGCCCACAAAAAACTAACGAGACTAGGGTTTTTTTACACGGCCATTTAATTCATTAAACCCCAAGCGAACCTCAACTATTGTCTATCTATTGTGTCTGTAATTTCCACGATTGAAAGGTTAAAGATGGTTAGTCTTTACTTTACGAGGCTTCTGTAAGGCCATTTTGATTATTCGGTACTACTCGGTTTATTTTCCTTTATAACGATGGTTATATCATTTCAATTTACGGCCGATTTTTCTTGGTTCTAATACCGTAATCAGAGACACAATAGAAAGACAATGCGAAAACGAACGCCGGTGAATTAAAAGTCCATTGACAATAATTGATTTCAATTTTCAATGTTACCAACGACAACTACCTGAAATCGACTTATTTATAAACCTTATGTATAGTCCAGAGGTCCAGAGGTGGACTTAGGCATTCTCAGCCAGTCAACTTCTAGGTTAAAAAGACCACAATATGGTAGGTGTTGGTAAGAAATAAGTATAAAAAGTTATTTTTTTTAAATAGATTGTTATTCTAATCAAAGGTCATATTTCTTTTCAGGACCTCCAAAAGCTCATGGACGAAGCAAAAGAGGGCGTAATATACTTCAGCATGGGATCGATCCTGCAGAGTGATGGCATGTCCGAACAGATGAAGAGGTCTTTACTCGACATGTTCAGCAAATATAAGCAGACCGTCATTTGGAAGTTCGAAAGTGATCTGACTGGTGTACCAGCTAACGTCCATCTTGTGAAATGGGCTCCACAGACCAGTATTTTGGGTAAGTTTTTAATGCAATAATAAACTAAATTATTATCATCTCCCTCTCAAAACGGTAAAGGAAAACATCGTGAGGAAACCGTCATGTCCTAGAAGCAAAAATTCGAAGACATGTGACATTCTCCAACCCGCACTGGACCCGCGTGGTGGATTACGGCTCATTTCCTCTCCTAGAGAGAAGGCCTATGTCCCAGCAGTGGAAACATTAAAAAAGCTGGTGGTGTGATGATCGTTACCATCTCCTTAGCCTATTTCCAACTAGCTTGGGGTTGATTTCCAGTTTAATACTTAGAGCGACTGCTTATAAGATCTCTGCAACCCAGTAACTGGACTAGACAGTACTCCTTGGATAGACTAACCGTCAACCTTTCTGGCATATAACTACTTGTAACAACTGTCAAAGATCTACAAATGACCACCGGGATCAAAGGCATTGCGTGATGACTGAGGCACGGGATGTCAGTAATATCCTTGATAACATTGGAAATGAATTGAAAAATTGACATTGGTGCTTGCCTGGTGTTCCTCCCGCAACCTCATGCATCAGCGGTGGGTGCCTTAACAACTGGGCTATCCCACACTATGCTAGCCATCGCAATAACAAACTAACCTACTCATATTTACAAAAAGGGAAGATGTTTCTAAATACTTGAATATAATATAATAATATTCAATTCCTTTATTATCAGTCAACTAAGACCCATATGCAAAATACACAAGTAATATCTTACAAAATAATAAACTAATACATACAAAATTATAACAAGTCATAAACTATTGCACCCGAATTGACGGCGTCGTCACGGTGATATCTATAGCGTCGTGTTTCGCTACGAGGTCGGCCATCTTTCCACAAATTCGTCGGTACACGACACCCTTCGGCCAGAATTCTCTTTTGAGGAATGTCTTCAAATGTGCAGAGTAGGCATCCGCATCACAGACGATTAACAATTAATGTTATGGCGCGATTTCAACTGCACGACTCTCAAAGTCCGGCACTATTCTCTAACAAAACAGCCTTGAGCGCAAAATCCAAATACATACATAGGAATAAAAATCAAACAATACTTATACATTGCATGGTTAATCTAATGTACTCGTACATTCAGTCAGCGAATCAGAGAATAGCACGCCAGTTCATCTCCCCACATACCGTAAAACGAAGTGAAAAGAGACAAAATTTTAAAGGGTATTTTCTCAATATTTGAATATTTTTTGCAGCATTTAACTATATCAATTTATTAATGAATGGTTATTCTAAAAAATCAATGCTTTATTAAAGGCCGATATTATGGTATCAAAGCGATAAACTAAACCAAAGTTTTGTCTCTATTTACCCCATTTTACCCGGTACATACTCCACGGCACAACTAGCCGTTTGTGCTTGAAGAAGTATCATGTACAGTACACATTGACATACAACGCGGGCTTGCGGACAGTGAGCAATGGGTAGTTCGCTGTCCAGCCGTCCGTAACTGTCCGGACCAAGCCCAAGTCATCGACGGCGTGCACTGTGCCCGCGCGCCTCAAGGAGTTGTCAGCAACAGCAGGGGCCCAGCCGGGTCGAAGCCTTCTGGGGCCAGGGTTATCCGAAAGGGCGCTCGAGCCCCGGTATGAAGGCTTGAAGGAACGGGATGGGTTTTTTAGTCAGTAAGAGTCTGACACTATCTCCCGCTCCGCCCAAGAGCAGGGGTTGTCATAAGATGATTTTTCCCATCGAACAAAAAAAAAACATTGACATACAAACTTTCGCTTTTATTACTACAATTACCACTTTACTTTCAGCCCATCCAAACCTAAGACTGTTCATCACTCACGGTGGTCAACTCTCGACCTCAGAAGCTATCCATTACGGAGTACCTTTAGTAGGTATCCCAGTGATGGCAGACCAGGTCCTCAACATGAAGTCCATGGCAACCAAAGGCTTCGGAATCTATGTCACTTTATCTGAAGATATGTATTCAGAGCTGGATACAGCTATCAGGAAGGTCCTCGCTGATAAAACGTAAGTTCTCATTTGTTTTTGAATTGATTTCAGTGAAATTTAGTACCAGTATAGCGACATCTATGGCGTAATATAAGAACTAATCCTACATCGCGTAGGTAATTAAAGTTCATCGCGGAATTTAAGTATATAGAACAGCCCGAAATCATCTGCTGGGCAGTTGCCCACCAGACATAACACCCGTCTGGTCGGACGTCCTCCCTTTTCAAAGAAGGTATGTGGGCCTTTACACTCTGTTACGCCTACCTCCAACACAGGATAGCTTATATCCTGGTACTTAATTTCGCTGGAATCCATCTGTTCTTTCAGTTTTATAATAACATTAGTATGATATTCTTATTCCTTTCCTTCACAGATATACTAAAAAAGCCAAGGAACTATCAGCCTTATTCAAAGACAGGGACATGCCACCAGGCAAAGCTATACCATACTGGGTGGAATACATCGTACGCAACCGAGGTGCGCCCCACCTCCGCTCCCCGGCACTAAATGTACCAATCTACCAAAAACTGTACCTCGATCTAGCAGTAGTTTTAACTATAATAATAGTACTTATTACAAAAGCTGTAAAGTATATTTTGGCTAGACGGTCGAAGAAACAAAAGGAGAAGAGTAGCTGATGAAATGTTGTAATAATTTTTTTTAAGTAGTGCAATTTGTAACAACGGATACTGATTGACCAAAATAATTAGATATTTAAAATAATGTGTAAGACTTCGCGGCCCAATGGAAAGAGCGCAGCTGTATTTTAGTCACTTACAGTCTAAGGCTGCCATCAGACGGAC
Organism: Mythimna albipuncta; assembly: GCA_929112965.1. Lineage (NCBI taxonomy): Eukaryota > Metazoa > Arthropoda > Insecta > Lepidoptera > Noctuidae > Mythimna > Mythimna albipuncta. The sequence goes on along the minus strand of OV815979.1, from coordinate 14,086,515 downwards.
TGCATCGCATCAACCGCACGCAGTCCATATATTCAACTGCATGCAGTTTGATCTCACTTTGCACAGTTGGCGTCACGCGTCTAGCCTAGGAGCGTAATGTATGATTTCATCTTTAAGTGACTCAAAATAAAGTTGACAATGTCAATGTGCGTTTGCTCTTTGTAATTAACTACACACTAACTGTATGCGGTTAGCGATGGACAGCTTGCGTCAACACTACACGACTGTAGCCGACCGCGTAAAGTTGAAGGCACGACTGCATGTAGTTGATATTGACTTCACTCGACTGCAGCCGACCGCGTGCAGTTGATATCATGACTGCACGAAGTCCAACGTACAACTGCATGCAGTTAAATATATTGGCCGTGCGCGGTCGCTGCGATGCAGTCCGTCTGATGTCAGCCGACATCTTCCTCTCACTTCACCCAACAGTGAGAAAAGTTATTTGCTCATTTCTCACCCTTGTTACTACTGTGGTTCGTTTTTATTTATTAAAAAATTGTTATGGAATAACAGCAATGTGTTAATTTTATATGGATATAGAAAACTTGATCTAATCATTAATGATAGAACATTATTTTAATGCAAATTTTTAACAATTTTATTATGAGAACTGTAGTAATGTAATTAGCTTATGACCTGTGAGTGAATTTTATTATGATTATTTGTCGTGTCGTTTATTCCATTTAAAAGTAATAACACCATGTTCGAATTTGGTTCGAAGGATCAAATCTGTTCTTTCAACAAACGACATTTTCTTAGTTCATTTTGACAGTTTCTTATCATAGAAAGACGACGACCGCTAGTAAATCCACGCGGAGCCAAATAATAATAATTATAGTCATCAGATTACTTTATCTAGTACCTTTGTACTAACGTCTCTTATGTATTAAGTGTCTGTTTCTGTTATTTTTGTGTGTACATAAATTGTAAAATAAATAAATAGATAAACTACTGATTTGATTCGGAAGTGAACCAAATTCGTGGCCCGATCGTACCAAGTTTGAGCGTGTATTAATACTATTAAAATTAAATTTGTTTTGACCAGCATTGTCACGTCAACAGCGTTTGACTTAGCCTCGTATAAATCTTTAAGAGTGCAGATATTACTTCCACTCTAACCAAGTTACGACCATTTCATTACGATTCTCTTGCGTCAAACGCCTCAAGTAGACTCTCCGTTCCTTTGTTTTAACCACGTGACTTAGCGTTGAGATGACGTTAGAACAAACTAAATCAAAGGCGTGGCCAACTCGAGGCGTTCGACGCAAGCTAAATCGAAACGAAACTGTTATAACTTGGATAAGGGGCTGTACAGAGGGCACAACAAAAGGTAAGGCATTGTTTGAGATCTGGCTCATTTAAGTACTGCTATCTAACTTATTAACAAAAAAATAATTAATACACGATGACAAGTATATTTTTTGTGTTTTATTCAAATTCAAAATTACCTATTCCTATTCACATTGAAATATAAAATTTGCATACCTACAAAACTTTTGATTACCTGTCACAGTTGATTTTGTCGGCATAAATTTTATTACTTTACTAGCTTCTCCCAGTGGATTCACTCGCGCAAAATTATCCAAGGAAACATACTTTCAGGATAAAAAGCAGCCTATATCCCATTTCTGGACATAGTTTACCTGTAAGTTTATTTTCATACCAATCCGTTGAAACGTTTGAGCACGAAAAAGTAACTAACATAGACATACAATCTTACGCTTTTTTAGTGGAATGTGATTAAGAACTGTAAACGATTATTAACAGGCAGATAATAAACTAAAGAGAAAAGATGGAAGGATTGTGTGGGGAGTGATTGAAAGAAAAGGGAGTTAGTGATAGCGTGACGGGTGACACCGACCCCAAAAAACACGGGGCAAAGGCAGGAAAATTATAATAATAATATAATAATATTCCACAACTCTCACACAACGCCGTCTAGTTCCAAGCTAAGCAGAGTTTGTGTTATGAGTACTAGACAACTGATAAATATACTTATATATTTCTAATAACATACATATTATTATAGATATTATAATATATAATTACACCCGGACACAGAACAAATGATCATTCTCATCACACAAACATTTGTTCGGGGTGGAAATCGAACCCACGATCTCTGGCATAGCAATCAGGGCCACTAGTTAGTCCACTAGACCAACATGCCAGTCAAAGATGAACTTCTTATTCTGGTATGAAATACTCTTATTGTTTCGAGAAAAAAACAAATTATTACAGTATCTACAATAATTAAGCACTCAGAAGCAACATAATCCTTATATGTAAAGTCCTAATTGCTATGAACGGGTTTTAAGTGACTATAATAATAACAATATTCCACAACTCTCACACAACGCAAAACATCTCACGATCTTGATCCATCAATACATTTTTACCATCAAACGAAAAGAGGACATGGCAAAGTTTACTTAAACAACATTATGATTCCTTTATCTTCTTGTAGCACTTAACTAGAGTAACATACTATTTTTTGTCTGTCTAGTTTAGAATAGTATTTAAAAAAAGAAGAACTGTTTTTTGAAAACTATTCTTAATCTAAATAAAAATCCTGAAAGTTCCCAAAGTTAATCTGTTACATTGGTCCTTCGAGCCGGATGAAGAAAAATACAAAATTAAAAAGAAATCAAAGTAATAAAAGCGACTGAAAATTACATTGATAGAAATTTTTAAAGCATTATTTATATTGTAGTTCTGGATGAGTCCCCAAGATTCACGTTATATCGGTATGGATGGAACGTGAATCTTGGGAAATAGTACTAGAGTAGAGAAATACTAGAAAATGTATAAAATAATGTGTGTTGTGTGTTTATAATGTGTGTGTGTTGTAGTCTTCCAAAAGACCAGAATTCAAGAACCAACATTTCAAGAAGACCAAAATAACATTGATAGAAGAACTGACACCAATCAGATCATACACAAGTGACCCCTATCCGACCTGTCTACAGTCAACGCCACTAGGCCAATTTACTAATAAAATTCGGCGTTACCAAGTGTATCGCTTTGCCCCTGATAGCAGGTTAGCTTATATTTATCATTGACTGCTTAGAAACAGAGGGGGACAAAAAAAAACTACATGATGACGATTTTACGACATCCCAAACTAAGACAATCAACAAAAAACTGGTCAAGTGCGAGTCGAACTGGCGCACCAAGAGTTTCTTACAAACTTATCTATAAAAATACGTAGTTTGATTCTCTAATCGTGTCTCAGAAGATTTTTTCCGTGCTTTGATTGTGCTAGATAGTAGATTGTGTTGCTTCTTGCCAAAATTCATGATGAAGTTCTATTTAGGTTTTGATTCCTTTGGGAGCGTCAAAATATGTCATAAACCGCCTTATCCTTGAACTGCTTTGATTTAAAAGTTTGATTTTTTTTTCACTGCTCCAAGTGATAACAGACTTAAATATTTGATATTAAACCCAGTTTGATACATTCACACATTTCGGAACAAAGGGATTTTATAAATGGACAGACGGACGATAAAGCGATCTGTTTTTATCAAATGGTATACAGAACCCTAAAAACGAAATAAAATATCTGCCACGCAGATGGACGCGACTCAACCATACATTAAATGTGTGTGAACGCATTCGTGATACTAGAGTCAATTCTACATATCATCAGCATCATCACAGCCGAAAGACGTCCACTGTTGGACATAGGTCTCCCCCAAACGACGCCACAACGATCGGTCCTGTGCGTCATGCATCCATCGGATTCCTGTGATCCTGACCAGATTATCGGTCCACCTTGTGGGAGGCGTTCCAACGCTGCGTCTTTCGGTACGCGGTCGTCACTCCAGAACCTTTCCTCACCATCGGCCATCTGTTCTGCGTACAATGTGCCCTGCCCATTGTCACTTAAGTTTGGCGATTCTTCGAGCTATGAAATGAATATTTATACATAGAGATTAAAGAAATTGCCCGTACAGATTACCTCAGTACTCTCCCCGTATATTTTTCTCCTTCTATGTCAAATTTATCCAAATGTTGTCTGTAATTGTCTATAAAAAATAGATAAACCACCGTAAAGCAACTGCTGCGTGGTTGTCTGCCATTATAATGAACTAGACCTAATTAGCGCAGCCGTGAGATATAATGTTGTATTTTTTTATTTTCTATTTAAGTTTCTATGTACATGTTTCTTCATTGTGTGTGTCTGTATGCTATATAAACTTGTATTCTTTCTTTCCTTATTTTTTTTCTTGGTTTCCTTCTTTCCTTCATTTTACTATAAGACCGCCCTTATGTAGTGATATTTTTTCTATAGTGGTTTTTTTTTTTTTTTCGTTGGGAAAAATCATGCATTGACATCCCCCGCCCTTGGGCGGAGCGGGAGATAGTGTCAGACTCTTACTGACTAAAAACCCATCCCGTTCCTTCTAGCCTTCGTACCGGGGCTCGAGCGCCCTTTCGGATAACCCTGGCCCCAGTAGGCTTCGACCCGGCTGGGCCCCTGCTGTTGCTGACAACTCCTTGAGGCGCGCGGGAACAGTGCGAAAACGGTCGTCCCACCATTTCTGTCTGTCATCCTCAAGTTTTTGTTTTGTGTGTTATGTAACGCAAAAAGCTGTATGTTGGTTACTCGTATTTTGCAAAAACATAAATCGTGTTTTAGGTTCAAAGTATATAATTTGATATATTTAAATACCCATTTGGCCTTGGCATTACGACTTGATAACATGTACCGCCAACAAAAAAGGTAATACATTAATATTTAGAAATTCGCATTTTTATCAAATTGTTTTAAATAAAAATACTTTAACAAGTCTATTATTTTGTTAACTTAAACCAGATGAAGCCTATTTAGTAGCCAATCCTGATAAGAAACACTGTTATAAACTCAGAGGTCTTTGCACTGTTTGGCGGACAGAGCTCCGGCGGGAGCTCATGGTGAAATGGCGTCAGCGACTATCGCAATCCAGTGCTGGGCACGCCACAATTATGGCGGTAAGTCCCCTCTTTGAGGCGTGGCGCATGACGTAGGTCTTCACCGGATATCGCAAGTTCGGGAGGTTCCTGAACCGGATTCGTGCGGAAGTGACGCTCGGTTGTTGCCACTGTGCGGAACGCCCGGAAAACAGAACACAGAGATTAAAATGGATAGGCCCATTCTAATCTCTGTGTTTTTTCACTTAGTGCAAGTATTTGTCAGCATTCGTATAGCTGAAATTACTTGAGTGCGAAAACTGTATTATCGAATTTTGATTTTTCTAAAACCTTTATACACATTCAAAATACAATCAAGTAGATATTCCGTATAGCTAAATTTAGGTCTACTAAGGAGCTGCCCCCCTAGCCAAGTTACAACCGTTTCTCTTGCGTCGAACGCCTCGAGTTGGCCACTCCCCCGAATCTTTTGTTATGACCAAGTGACTGAGCGTTGAGATGACATCATTACCGTAAATTTGAAGTTTTCTACAAGCGTTAACGATTGCGGATTAGTAATTTGGCTAGGGGTACTGAAAATTCATTAAACCCCAAGCGAACGCGGCGTTCGCGCATCTATTGTCTTACTATTGCGTCTCAAATTGACGGTATCTGAAAGGTATTCTGTTTTAATGCAATAATATCTATTTTTACTATTAATGGGTACGATATTATCCGCTGGGTAAAACCGCTGACTCTGGCAGCTTTAGGTTTGGTGATTATAAACGCACTTTACAAACGCCCACTGCAACATTATTTTGCAGACCGTACGCTGTAACTGTCTGTGGACAAGCCTAGATTACTTTATATATAGATTTTATACTGATTCAATCGTACTTGTAGCCTTGAACGGGCTCACACAAGACGCGCCTCGAATATTATTTCTTTATTTATTTACATTCATAAGTGACGTAAAGTTTGGTGTTTTCTATGTATTGGTGAAGTAGAACTGTGTAATAATGAAGTTATTAGTGCTAATTTCTTTGGTCTACCTTCTTGGTAGTACGGAAGCGTTAAAAGTGCTGGTTGTATTCCCTTATCCTGTCAAGAGTTTGAGTATATTGGGAACCGGAGCTGTGAGGCATCTTCTGAATGCTGGACATGAGGTATAAACATATATCATTACCTTGCCCTTTTTTAATTACACTTGTCTAGGCATATCATCTATACCTACATGAGACACTTACTACCCTAAGTATATAGTAGTATATAGCATATATCTATGATATAGGTACTACAAATAGTAAATAATAATTTTGTTTATTGACACAAACAAAAATAAGGATCAAACTATTTGAAGCCTCGGCTCCTGAGCTAGATAGCAACATGTGTTACGAGAGCCAGTATCTTCATCTAGTGCAAGTGGTAAATTTGATAACGTATACTAGTGGTCCCGATAGATATTGTCCTGTCAGAAAGCCAACTACCGACAAGTCGCGGCATGGCGGACAGTTCCAGCGGAATCTCATGGTGAAATGGCGACAGCGACTATCGCAATCCAGGGCTGGGCACGCCATAATTATGGCAGTAAGTCCCCTCTTTGAGCCATGGCTGGAAAGACTTCACGGCGTCCTTACTTTCCGCATGTCGCAGATCCTTACCGGACATGGTCAGTTCAGGAGGTCCCTGCACCGGTTTCGTGCGGAAGTAACGCCCGGGTGTCATCATTGTGTAGACCGCTCGGAGGACACGTTGGAGTATACGGTTGAGATGTGCCTCGCTTGGGCAGAGCACCGCCGTGTCTTCGTGGAGTCGCTTCGGGCCTTGGTACAGGCCATGGTCTGAAGCGAGGAGGAGTAGCAGGCGATCGCCTACTTCTGCGAAGCAGTAATGCTACCAAAGGAGGAGGCCGCACGCGTGCGCAACGGTGCTCACGCCGTTAACCACCCGGACCAAGCCCAAGACCTTGGTGGCGTATTGTTCCACATGCGCCTCAGGGAGTTGTCAGCATACCGCAGGGGACAGCAAAGTCGAAGCCTACTGGGGCCAAGGATTTGTCTCTGAAAGAAAGATTCGGCCCCTGTAAGAAAGACAACAAAGGATCAAGAGTGGGTTTTTAGGCAGTAAAAGTTTGACCTTATGTCCCGCTCCGCCCAAAAGCGGGGCATATCATTGGATGATTTTCCCACCTAAAAAAATAGCCAGCTACCGAGTTTGATTGTATTTTCATGAAGTCATCTATTGGAGTGGGTCCACTCCATTACACACATGAAATTACTTTCAAACCTGTCAAGCCGTTTAGGAGTTATATATTTAAAAGATATACATATGTAAAAATGTTTTTTTCGATAAAATACACTTTTTATTTATATCTCATATAATTATGCCTAGCAAAAACAAAATTAATGATATCCAGTTTTGTTCTTTACAGATCAGGTACAATCATAAAATTGTAAACCTCATAGCAAGAAAAAACTTGGCAATTTAAAATCAAAACTACGTTCCTCAGGGCCACAAAAACATATAATATGGAAATAACTAATAATATCTCAGCTTGTCGTTAAAAGACCTTCCAAAAGGTAGACCAATATTCTGGTTAGAGTCACGGGAATGTGCTGAATGCGAGATATATAGGACCGTTCATTGTGGCGATTCTTGGAGAGGCCTATGTCCAACAGCGGACGTCCTTCTGGTGAAATGATCATGATGATCTCAGCTCATCTATCTAGTATAAATTTAAAATTCTTTAGTCATCACCTTTCTGCCCTTGTTCCGTGTTATTTGGAGTCAGCACAAAACATTTTTTTCCTTCCATTCTGTCCTATCACCCGTCACGCTATGAGGACACGGTGGAGCACACAGTAGAGGTGTGCCCCGCTTGGGCAAAGCATCGCTGTGTCCTTGTGGGGGCAAACGGCGGCGGTGATCTCTCGCGCCGGGCTTTGATACAGACCATGATCTGGAGCGAGGAGGAGTGGCAGGCGGTCGCTTCATTCTGCGAAGCAGTAATGCTAGCAAAGGAGGAAGCCGACGGGATTCCGATCCCGATTTCTGGCCGCCGCAGGCGCGGGCTTGCGGACGGCGAGCAATCGGTACCTCGCTATACAACCGTCCGGTGACCATCCGAACCGAGCCCGAGTCGTCGACGGCGCGTACTATTCCCGCACGCTTCAGGAATTGTCAGCAACCGTAGGGGCCCAGCAGGGCCGGAGGCTACTGGGGCCAGGGGTCTATTTCTGAAAGGAAGGCTCGGCCCCGATATGAAAGCCAACAAAAGAGCGAGGTGGGTTTTTTAGTCAGTAAAAGTCTGACACTATCTCCCTCTCCGCCCAAGGGCGGGGGATGTCAACTGGATGATTTTTACCCACCGAAAAAAAACCCGTCACGCTATCCCTAACTCCCTTTTCTTTCCTATCACCCCTCACACAATCCATCCATCTTTTCTTTTACCTCCCTCAGGAGACACTCCTGCAGGCTTACTCTTGAGTTCAATTCCGATCGGGCGACATTCAGATTGTAACGTTTCGTACCCTTGAATTCAATGCTAGCGCCAAATTGGTTCAAAATTGCGTGACCATTTTGAGAACCAAGTGAAATCGTATATGTTGACAACATTGTTTTCAAGAGTACCATATCACGTAACGTCAAAATTGACATTGCAATCGAATTGACTTTAGATTGAAATTGAAATTAATTTGGAGAGTAAGCCTTCTGTTCTCTGTAGAATCAAGTTTAAAAGATCGTCTTCATGACGCAAATGTTAATAAGTAGTACAAATAACTAATATAAATAAAGTTATGTAAACAGTAGACAGATTATACCTGGCACGCATTATTATGCTGAAGGTCATTTTAGGTACATTAACATTGATTATAGACATGTAGATATATTTAAATAAATAATGATTATCATTTATAACGAGATAACAATTATATGGCATGTAAACTGGTTGACTTCTGAAGATTCCTAGACATCCACTACGAGACAGTGAGACAACGTGAAATGTCGCGAATTATCGATAAGATCATTACACAATTCCAAACCAATGTGACTTCTGAAAGCCAATGCCAAAACAATCAAAGCGCAACAAGTCACGGAGACAATAATCAACTGCTTTTTTTTGAGATGAAAAATCGTTTAATGACTTCTCCCTCTCTAGTGTGAAGTGGGAGACGTATCAGAATTTTACTGAATAAAACGACACCTATGTTCCTACAGTAGCCTTCAAGTAACCCTAGCCTTTTGCCTTCAAGTATCCCTATAACGAGTATCCCTTTCGTATGCCCTTTTATAGAGCTAAACACACACACACACACATAATATTAGTGTGATATAGAGGTCTATATCTCATGTTATCCTATGGTTTGTGAGTGAGTATGTTTGTTACATCTTTACCCTCGAACGGGAGAACAGATTAGAATTAATTTTGGCATACGGGTAGACCATGTTTTTTTTTGGTCAATAAATATTATTAATGTCCTGGAAAAGTACATATGATACTTTTTATCCCAAGATTATGCTTCTTTGGGATCATTTTCTACTTTCACGCGGGCGAAGCCGCTGACAGCAGCCAGTTGATCTATGAAGCTAAACTAATCTCAAACTCAAGAATGTCTGATAGACTATCACTAGTGATAGGCTGTCAGACTGTACATATATAATATAGAATAGAATCTTTATTTTGCAAATATCGGTAATACATATAGTTCTTAAGTTTACATTTAGCTCAGCCACATTTTACCAATCGGCATGCAAATATTTAAAATTATTTATATCATTATTACTCTTATGTAGATCAAATAATAAATTACTATTATTAAATTTTAAATAATCAATTGATTAAATATTATTAATTGATTATATTATGTCATTACTATTACAAATGTCATACCATCATACCATACATGACCATTGCATTATTTATATTTATATGTATATGCTAATAATAGTCTCAAAATGGATACAAATTATCTAAATGGGACGTGGCAGGCGGTCCCTGACTTCTGTGAAGCAGTAATGCTCGCAAAGGAGGAGGCCGACCGCATCAGGCAACGGCGTTCTCGCCGCCGCCGCCGGGATTCTGATCCCGATTTCCGGCCACTGCTACCACTAGCTCGCTGTCCGGCCGCCCGGTAACTGTCAGGACCAAGCCAAAGTCGTCGACGTCTCGCATTGTTCCCGCGCGCCTCAAGGAGTTGTCAGCAACAGCAGGGAACCAGCCGGGTCGAAGCCTACTGGGGCCAGGTTTATTATTTTTTTTATTTGGGGGTATGTTTTTTATTTTGTTTCTTTTTTTGTATGTGTTTCTTTTTGTTTGTGTATTGTAAACTATGTTTATTTATTTTTGTAATCGTTGTGTGTTGTATTAATACTGTATGTGTTGTTTAAATAGTGTTTTGTACCTATGGATGGAAACGTCTGAAATAAACGTTTATTATTATTATTCCATTTATTTATTATTATGTACATATTATAGTATATTTTTAAATATTTCTTAAAAAAAAAACATTAAAAAAAACATTTAAAAATATAAAAAATAGTAGCCCACCGGCATCGGGAACACGGTCCAAGCTGCCGGTGGTCAGGGCTCCTGAGAGAGGAATCTCCGGACAATACGCGCCGTGTCTAGGAGTACTGCCTTCTGGATCAAGCCCTTGATCCAGCTGCCTAACGAGAGCCTCCGCTAGTGATGCAAGAGACTCAGTCGTTTAAGGCCTTTAAAAAGGACTCGACTACATTTTAAGCGACTCTAGTCTGGAAAGAAGACTACAGTCTCCAGTCTTTATTAATAAGACTTGAAACTCTCAAGTCTTTTAACTAAAGGACTAAAAGGCTTAAACGACTCGAGTCGTTTATAAGACTTAAACGACTCGAGTCGTTTATAAGGCTTAAACGACTTGAGTCGTTTATCAACGGACTCGCGCCTGAGTCGTGCTTCATATTCAATACAGCTTAAGCTGTTTAAAATCTGATTGGGTAGGTAATAAACAATGTCTAAATTAAAACAATGAAGTGAGTACAAAATTAAACTTTTATTGAAACCGTTAGGTATTTTACAAGCTTTTATTAGCTTCACCTGTATGTTTATTTGTTTGTATGTAATCAGTGCCTTTGAGCTCGATTTTGCTCAACTTTGGGTGATCAGATTTTCTTTAAACTTTGCACACCCATCAGACTGATGACAATGCAATAATCCTTTATCCTTTGACCTTGACCTCAAGGGCAATGACCTTTACTTCAAGATCATATGTATAAAATTTAGGGAATCGTCTGGAACACCAAAAGGTTTACTACCTACTTTGACCTCAAGGTCAATGACCTTGACCCCAGGGTTAAATGTATAAAATGTTAGAAAACGGCAGGGACACCATAGGGCATGACCTTGACACGGTGACTATTCACTAAAAATTGAAAAATAAATATAGTTTTAAAAAACTAATACACATATACATAGTTTTGAAAACGTTCCATAGCTTAACAAACTAAAAAGTGTAGTGTTTATTAGTTTATTTTTAAACTATATTTTTTTTAGTCCCGACGTTTGTCTGTAATCAAATCTTATAATTTCAAGACCCACAATAACAGGGAACTGATCTGATGATGGAACCGGAAGGTGACTATAGGAGCTTGGTAAATCAAAAATTAAATCAAAATAAAAAAATATTTTATTTCACATAGGCCTAAATGGGCACATATAAAACGTCAGAAGCTAGTGCACGGTTCCAAATTGGTCGTTTCCTATGGAGAAGAACCGGCAAGAAATTCCATGGTTACTCTTATAAAAAAAGTGGTTGGTATTACAATATTAATAGATATTATGTAAGAACAGTGTAGACTAGTCAAATATTGTACACAAAAGCACAATAAAAATTATCTCAGTAAAAAACAAAGTACAAGGTCGCGCGGTGAATTAAGATCGCTCGGCAAAAGTGGAAGGGGCATGCGCAGTATTCAATTCTAAGGTCTATTTGGCGACGTGCGGGCGGGTGTGCGCCGACGGCGACACGTCATTGGTAGATAGAGTCGCTCTTCAATTCCCGCGTTGCGTTCTCGCGTCTCACTGGATACTGTTGTACTTGGGTACTGTTGCGTACAGCTTGTGTTATCGTATTAGCAATACGTAGTCGTAAAAAAAATGGTTAAAAATAAAGTTTTAAAACGGCAAGCCAGAAAAATTGTTTACGACGTGAATTGTTACGTTAAGAAAGAAACTAACGAATTTTTTTTTTATTTTAATTTTAAACATTTTAATTTTTCTGAATTTACCTACTTACAAGATAAATTACAAGCAAACACTAGTGTTATTATACCGTGCTATAAAAGCTTGCTAAGAAAAAAATATTTTCATTAAAACTTGTTTGATTAAAATTAAATTATTATTAAAATTATTCTCACCAGAAGTGGTAGCCTCGTACCTACTATTTTGTTAGTGACAAACATGTTTACAAGTCGTCCCAATTTTTTGGCTAGTAAGTGTAATTTGCCGACATTTTTCTTTGAGTTGCGCCGCCAAAGGGATGTCGGCGAGTTAAAAAGGTAGCCGGCTCTTTGTCGGCGTTATGCGGTGCGTTTGACAGTAAGTAAGAGCACGTGCGTGTTGTCCCCGGCAAGTGGACTCTAGGGAATCAGCTGAGCGGGTGACCTTTTCGAGTTTTATTTACATTGCGCTTTTTAGTGTAATTAGTTAATTAATTAATTTAATTAGTTAACTAAAAGTTTCTTTGGATTAGATTAGAATAACGATTTTGAAAAGTCATAAGTGAAAAAAAAAAACAGCATATTTTTGTTTAATGATAATTTCGATTTTTAACCCAACTACGGCAAAGCCAAAGGAAGGTTATGATTTTGACAAGCTATGTATGTATGTTTATATGTGTGTGTTGATCGGTTCTCTCATAGCTCCGAAACTACTTATCGGAACTCGATGAATGGGGTAGGTACACGTCACGTAGCCTATGTTCAGCGGACGATTAAGCTTGTTCTAAGGGTTTAGAACAAGCTTAATCGTCCGCTGAACATAGGCTACGTGACGTGTCACAAAACTCAATTTATTTATTTATTTTCAAGCACTTGTACCTATAACATTACAGGCAATGTCTAAAACGTTGTACAATAGGCAAAAAATACAAAAAATAAACATAATTATATTTTCATTTTTCATTCAATGTGGCACCCTCTAGCGGGCAAAAAGTCATATGTTTAAAAAAACGCTAAGGTAAATAAAGCCTTTGAAATGATATCAAACACGGTGTATTTTCACGGTGTTTGATATCATTTTAAAGGGTTTCACTTGTACTAATCAAAATTCAATGTGGCGCCCTAAGCAGTCAAAAAATTCGATGTCAATAATACCAAAATACCTACTTAATTTAGTAATTTTGTTTACTTCAACATCCTGAAATTTTTTCGTAGTCGAGTTTTTTAACAACACAATATTAAACTAAGCAGTAAAAACAGTGAAATATATGAACTTGCGTTTTGTCATAAATTACTCATTATAAATAATACTGTGCACAGAATTTATTTGTATTCTGTAACCACTATATTACAAACACAAATATTTTTTTGAAGATCGCGAAAATAGAAAGCTCCTATATAGTTACGTTTCTTTAGTTTCATTACAAGACTCCCGACTCTCGAGTCGTTTAAGGCGTGAGTCCTTTAAGTCCTTTAAGGCTTTTAGTTGTATTAACCTTTTTACGTTACGACTTAGCTTTTTAGATCTGAGGTTAAAGGACTGCGACTCAAATTAGTCTTTAGTTTAAGCCTTAAGACTCCAAGACTTGAGGGTTAAAAGACTAATTTAGTCGTGAGTCATTTAAGTCGTCAAAAATAAGTCTAGTCTCGTGTTATAAGACTTAAACGACTGAGTCTCTTGCATCACTAGCCTCCGCAGATGTTGATCGAGGCTCTTGGCAATTAAGCCATTGGCCGTCACGACTATCGGCACAATGATTGCTCTATCCACTTCCCACATGTCGACAACCTCGCGAGCCAAGTCAAGATATTTAGTTTGTTTATCTTTCTCGGCTTTCACGAGGTTCTCGTCATGAGGGACCGCTATATCAACAATCATTGTGCGACGCTCTAGTCGATCTATCACCACTATGTCAGGCTTATTGGCAACAATAGTCCTGTCAGTGATGATAGATCGATCCCAATATAACGTGATACTGCCATTGTCGAGAACTGGGTCGGGCACATACCTGTAGTACGGTACTTCTGATTCTACAAGATTGTATTTAAGAGCAAGTTGCTGGTGAATAATCCTGCCTACGAGGTTGTGTCTATGCAAATAGTCTCCGTTAGCCAGACGAGAACACCCAGAAATAATGTGTCGGATTGATTCTCCGGGCCGGTGGCATGCCCGACAGATGTCAACCGTACCATCCTTCACAATGTATTTCCGGTAATTGTTCGTCATCATAACTTCGTCCATAATTGCAAAGACAAAACCTTCGGTTTCCCCGAAGAGGTCCCCGAAACGTAGCCAAGATACGGACGCTAATAGGTCTACATCGGGCCCATGTAAGGCCCGGTAAAAGCGTCCGTGAAGCTCCTTGCCCTGCCATACTTCCCTGCGGTCATTAGTATCCAGTACTAAAGGTTTGCGCCAGTTCTCGTTAGCTAAGAAGAGCGGGGTGAGGCCCTTGTCCACCGCCACCACATCTCGGTGCATACCCACGTCGACGGCTAGGAAATATTCCCTGAGACTGCATACCTCGCGGTTGTGCAGGGACTTGGCATTTAAGAAGCCACGACCCCCACACTTCCGCGGGATATACAGTCTCATCACCGATGACCGTGGGTGATGCATCCGATTTGCGGTAAGTAGTGTACGGACCCTCCTATCCAGGGCGTCAAGTTCTGTCTGAGTCCATTTGAGTATGCCGAAAGAATACATCAATACTGGCATGACCCAACCGTTGAAAGCGCGCACCTTGTTTCCGCCTGACAAAAGACTCTTCAGTACTTTATTCAGGCGGCTAAAGAAGCGCTCCCTCAACGATTGTTTCACGTCATCAGTATTGATGCCTAACGCTTCCGACATACCCAAATACTTGTATGTTTCGGTTGAACTGAGGGATCTAAGGTGTATGGAATCCGAGAGTTGAATTCCCTCGGATTCCATAATCTCTCCTCGCTTTACATGTATGACTGCACATTTGTCCACACCAAAGTCCATCCTGATGGCACTACTGAAGGTTTCAGTTACCTTCAGTAGCTCCATCAGTTGCAAGTTGTTGGGGGCAAAGAGTTTCAGATCATCCATGTAAAGAAGGTGAGATATGACCTGACCGCCTCTTTTCAACCGGTAACCTAAGCCAGAACCCTCCAGCAGTGTGCTGAGAGGGTTCAAAGCCAGGCAAAACCACAGTGGACTCAGACTGTCACCCTGGAATATGCCACGCTCAATCCTTATCGGTTCGCTGTTCTCCCAAATCTGTCGACATCCCGGATAGTGAAGGACTGTTCTCCACTGCCCCATACATGACATCAGGAAGGTGCGCAAAGTTGCATCAACTTTATACAGTTCTAACACCCTCATGAGCCATGTATGAGGAACAGAGTCATAGGCCTTCTTATAATCTATCCAGCATGCCGACAGGTTCTTTCGAGAACGTCGAACCTGTTGGCTAATGGCAATATCGATGAGGAGCAGCTCCTTAGTACCGCGGGACCCGTTCCTACATCCATTCTGAGAGACAGACATGATAGAATTTGTTTCAATATGACTATTGATTTTAGCTCTCAGAATGGATGTAAGAACTTTATAGACCGTCGGCAAACACGTAATCGGTCTATAATTTTTGGGTTCCGCAGTACTACCTGATTTATGGAGCAGGTGGGTTATTCCTGTTGTTAGAAACTGGGGCAGCGACCCTGACTCTAAGGCAGATTGGAACTGAGATGCCAAGCGAGCGTGCGACCCTTGAAACCATTTGAGCCAGAAATTGTGCAGCCCGTCCGGCCCTGGAGATTTCCAGTTCGGTAACGGACGAACTGCACGGGCTACATCTTGGGGGCTGATGGTTATTGCCCCCATTTCTGGTAAAAGATCGCATGCGCGCTCGACCTCTCGAATCCAATCACCCTCGGTGTGACTGACAGGCGCCGACCAAATGCTGCGCCAAAATGAACACATGGCGTCATCATCCGGCAGGCGCGTATCAGTCACACCTTGGTCCGGTCGCTCCCAAGCCCTATAAACCCACCTTTCATTGCTTTGGAATGTACGATTCTGAGTGTACCGCTCCACTCGCCGCTTGTACCTACGAATACGGTTTGCCCATGCATAGATCTTCTGCTTCAGGAAGTCGATACGCTCTGTGACGCAGGGCAGATAATCTCGAGGACTAATATCAGTCCCCGAGAATGCCCGCTTCACAAAGCGCATCACCCTAGGGCGAGTGTTGCCCTCCCTGAAGCAGATAAGCTTGCCGATGAGTGCTCTAGCCTCACCGATACGCCGCTCTATCCTGCACTGCCAAGCAGGCACAGCTGGTCGTGTAGCTCTGTTACAATTAGGAAATTTAACGTGAGCTACACGACATGCTGCTACAGCCGCACAGTACAAGATTGAGTGGGTATCAGCGAGGTCTTCGCTGCTATCAAAACAAATTGATAGCTGCGAATCTAAAGCACACACCAGCGCCCTATTTCTCTTGTGCATGGGCAAACGAGGTAGGCGTGGTCTAAGCTCCGGCGGTATGGAGCGGTATTCCCGAAATGCGTCTTCCAAAGCGCCCCTCAATCGTTCATTACATTGGGTACTCACAGATATTGCCGCGTCATCATCGGCGTCACCAATGTGGTCGGGTCGCGGTGCAGCACTGGGTTGACGTTGCGCCGCGGCCGGTGGTGTAGCGGCTGAAACACGGCAACTCTGTGATTCCAGGCGCAGTCTATCAAGTACGGCGTCATCCAACATACGATTACGCTGGATGACCCGCACCTGATCCGATAGTCGTTGGACCGAAACGTTGACAGCTGGCTCAAGCACCTGAAACAGAGAGAGCATCCGACCACGGTACGCAGTCAGGTTAATTCCCCCCTCTGTAGCCCCAAAGTATGAGCGCATGACATTTTCATTGATGGATGATGTCCATCGCATGCGCTGCACACTTCCACCGACAGCGGGAACCCTGTCAGAGGCCGGCGGGCCTCGAGGTCCCAAGCTGGCCGGAGGTCGGCCTCTTCCCCGCCGACGCGCAGGTGGTGGTGTCGTCGGCGGCGAGAAGTATTCGTCGCTCGAACTCGACGCAACTGCAGCTTCCGGAATCACTGGACTCACGGCTGGCGCTGGTCCCGGCGGCTGCGAGGCGGAGTTGAGTGACGAACCCGAAGTTGTTGGGTGTGTTTCTAGTCTTCGTGCCCGGCTTCTTGTCAGCATTTGTCAAATTTATTTCATCGCCATGTCGTTGTTTATTCACTTTTGTTGTAGGTATTATATATGTAGGGCCGTGACGTAATGTTTTTCTTATTTTTTCCTGGTAGTTTTTCGGTGATTAGACATTTTTTTATAGTATTATTTAATTAAATTGAGTAAAAAATATTGACGAGAAAAAATTTGCTGTCAGTCAATTTGACAGCCGAGCCACAGATTATTATTATTATTCCATTCATTTATTATAATATACATATTGATCATATTTTTAAATATTTCTACTAAAAATAACATTTAAAAAAAACATTTAAAAATATAAAAAATAGTAGCCCACCGGCATCGGGAACAGGGTCCAAGCTGCCGGTGGTCAGGGCTCCTGAGAGAGGAACCTCCGGACAATACGCGCCGTGTCTAGGAGTACTGCCTTCTGGATCAAGCCCTTGATCCAACCGTCTAACGAGAGCCTCCGCAGATGTTGGTCGAGGCTCTTGGCTATTAAGCCATTGGCCGTCACGACTATCGGCACAATGATTGCTCTATCCACTTCCCACATGTCGACAACCTCGCGAGCCAAGTCAAGATATTTAGTTTGTTTATCTTTCTCAGCTTTCACGAGGTTCTCGTCATGAGGGACCGCTATATCAACAATCATTGTGCGACGCTCTAGTCGATCTATCACCACTATGTCAGGCTTATTGGCAACAATAGTCCTGTCAGTGATGATAGATCGGTCCCAATACAATGTGACGCTGCCATTCTCGAGAACTGGGTCGGGCACATACCTATAGTACGGTACTTCTGATTCAACAAGGTTGTATTTAAGAGCAAGTTGCTGATGGATAATCCTGGCTACAAGGTTGTGTCTGTGCAAATAGTCTCCGTTAGCTAAATGAGAACACCCAGAAATAATATGTCGGATTGATTCTCCGGGCCGGTGGCATGCCCGACAGATGTCAACCGTACCGTCCTTCACAATATATTTCCGGTAGTTGTTCGTCATCATAACTTCGTCCATAATTGCAAAGACAAAACCTTCGGTTTCTCCAAAGAGATTACCAAAGCGTAGCCAGGATACGGACGCTAAAAGATCTACATCGGGCCCATGTAAGGCCCGGTAAAAGCGCCCGTGAAGCTCCTTGCCCTTCCATACTTCCTTGCGTTCATTAGTATCCATTACTATAGGTTTGCGCCAGTTCTCGTTGGCCAAGGAGAGCGGGGTGAGGCCTTTGTCCACCGCCACTACATCTCGGTGCATCCCCACATCGGTTTCCAGGAAGTATTCCCTGAGACTGCATACCTCACGGTTGTGCAGGGTCTTGGCATTTAAGAAACCACGACCCCCACACTTCCGCGGGATATACAGCCTCATCACCGATGATCGTGGGTGATGCATCCGATTTGCGGTAAGCAGAGTGCGGACCCTCCTATCCAGGGCGTCGAGTTCCGTCTGAGTCCATTTGAGTATGCCGAAAGAGTACATCAAAACCGGCATGACCCAACCGTTGAAGGCGCGCACCTTGTTCCCGCCTGATAAAAGACTTTTCAGTACTTTATTCAGGCGGCCAAAGAAGCGCTCCCTCAACGATTGTTTCACTTCAGCAGCATTGATGCCCAACGCTTCCGACATACCCAAATACTTGTAAGTTTCGGTTGAGCAGAGGGATCTAAGGTGTATGGAATCCGAGAGTTGGGTTCCCACGGATTCCATAATCTCCCCTCGCTTTACATGCATGACTGCACATTTGTCCAAACCAAATTCCATCCTGATGGCACTACTGAAGGTTTCAGTTACCTTCAGTAGCTCCATCAGTTGCAAGTTGTTGGAAGCAAAAAGTTTCAGATCATCCATGTAAAGAAGGTGTGATATGACCTGACCCTCTCTTCTCAACCGGTAGCCTAAACCCGAACCCTCCAGCAGTGTGCTGAGAGGGTTCAAGGCTAGGCAAAACCACAGTGGACTCAGACTGTCACCCTGGAATATGCCACGCTCGATCCTTAACGGTTCGCTGTTCTCCGAAACCCGTCGACACCCTGGATAGTGAAGGACCGTCCTCCACTGCCCCATACATGACATCAGGAAGGCGCGAAGAGTTGCATCAACTTTATACAGCTCCAGCACCCTCATGAGCCATGTATGCGGCACTGAGTCATAGGCCTTCTTATAATCTATCCAACATGTCGACAGATCTCTTCGGGAACGACGAACCTGTTGGCTAATGGCAACATCAATGAGGAGCAGCTCCTTAGTACCACGGGACCCGTTCCTACATCCATTCTGAGAAGAAGACATGATGGAATTTGTCTCAATATGATTATTAATTTTAGCTCTCAGGATGGATGTAAGAACTTTATAGACCGTCGGCAAACACGTAATCGGTCTATAATTTTTGGGTTCCGCAGTACTACCCGATTTATAGAGCAGGTGGGTTATTCCTGTCGTCAGGAACTGGGGCAGCGACCCTGACTCTAAGGCAGAATGGAATTGGGACGCCAAGCGAGCGTGCGAACTTTTAAACCATTTAAGCCAAAAGTTGTGCAGCCCGTCCGGCCCTGGAGATTTCCAGTTTGGTAACGGACGGACTGCACGAGCTACATCTTGGGGGCTGATGGTAACTGCCCCCATTTCTGGTATAAGTTCGCACTCTCGCTCGACCTCCCGAGTCCAATCACCCTCAGTGTGATTGACAGGCACCGACCAAATGCTGCGCCAAAATGAATACATGGCATCATCATCCGGTAGGCGCGTATCAATCACACTTTGGTCCGGTCGCTCCCAAGCCCTGTAAACCCACCTTTCGTTGCTTTGGAACGCGCGATTCTGGGTGTACCGCTCCACTCGCCGCTTGTACCGTCGTATACGGTTTGCCCATGCACAGACTTTCTGCCTCAGGAAGTCGATACGCTCTGTGATACGGGGTAGATAATCTCGTGGACTAATATCTGTCCCCGAGAACGCCCGCCTCACAAAGCGCATCACTCTAGGGCGAGTGTTGCCCTCCCTGAAGCAGATAAGTTTGCCGATGAGTGCTCTAGCCTCACCGATACGACGCTCGATCCTGCACTGCCAAGCTGGTTTAGCTGGTCGTGTAGCTCTGTCACTATTTGGGATTTTGACGTGAGCTACACGACACGCCGCTGCAGCCGCACAGTACAAGATCGAGTGGGTATCGGTAAGGTCTTCGCTGCTATCAAAACAATTTGATAGCTGCGAATCTAGAGCACACACCAACGCCCTATTTTTTCTATGCATAGGCAAACGAGGTAGACGAGGTCTAAGCTCTGGTGGTATAGAGCGGTACTCCCGGAATGCATCCTCCAAAGCGCTCCTCAAACGTACATTGCACTGGGTACTCACGGATATAGCCCCGTCATCATCATCCTCACCAACGTGGTCGGGTCGCGGTGTAACACTGGGTTGACGTTGCACCGCGGCCGGTGGTGAAACAGGTGAGACACGGCCATTCCGTGATTCTAGGCGCAGTCTATCAAGTACGGCGTCATCCAACATACGGTTACGCTGGATGACCCGCACCTGATCCGATAGTCTTTGGGCCGAAACGTTGACAGCTGGCTCAAGCACCTGAAACAGAGAGAGCATCCGACCACGGTACGCAGTCAGGTTAGTTCCCCCCTCTGTAGCCCCAAAGTATGAGCGCATGACATTTTCATTAATGGATTGTGTCCATCGCATGCGCTGCACACTTCCACCGGCAGCGAGGACCCTGTCAGAGGCCGGAGGGCCTCGAGGTCCCAAGCAGGCCGGAGGTCGGCCTCTTCCTCGCCGACGCGCAGGTGGTGGTGTCGTCGGCGGCGAGAAGTATTCGTCGCTCGAGCTCGACGCAACTGCAGCTACCGGAATCTCTGGACTCACGGCTGGCGCTGGTCCCGGCGGCTGCGAGGCGGAGCTGAGCGACGAACCCGAAGATGTTGGTTGTGCGATTTGAGAGCGTGCCCGGCTTCTTGTCAACATTTTACTTCATAATTGCAGTTCCATTTCGTCGGTCAAATATAGATTC
The DNA here is from genome assembly GCA_929112965.1 of Mythimna albipuncta. Taxonomy (NCBI): domain Eukaryota; kingdom Metazoa; phylum Arthropoda; class Insecta; order Lepidoptera; family Noctuidae; genus Mythimna; species Mythimna albipuncta. The sequence goes on along the minus strand of OV815979.1, from coordinate 14,065,215 downwards.
TCGGTATAATTTTTGGTATTGTTATGTGTTGTCTCTTCTTTTTTTTGTGATTTGGCGGATAAAATACATTTTGTTGTTTATTTGGTAAATATATTGAATAAAAATATTGATTGAAAAAAATTTGATGTCTTTCACCTTGACAGCCGGACCACAGATTATTATTATTATTATTATTATTATTATTTCCTTTATTTCTCTTATATTACATATTTTTGATATTTTTAAATATTTTTAATATATACATATAAAAAAAAAACATTTAAAAATATAAAAACAGTAGTCCACCGATGTCGGGAGCAGGGTCCAAGCTACCGGTGGTTAGGGCTCCAGAGACAGGAACTTCCTCACAATGCGAGCCGTATCGAGGAGTACTGCCTTTTGTATCTGGCCCTTGATCCAACCGCGCAACGACAGCTTCGACAGATGGTCGTCGAAGCTTTTGGCAATAAGACCATTGGCGGTTACGACAATCGGCACAATGACAGCCGAGTCCACACTCCACATGTCGACAACCTCGTGTGCTAAGTCGAGATATTTCATTTGTTTCTCTTTCTCAGCTTTCACGAGATTCTCGTCATGCGGGATGGTGATATCGACTATCATTGCACGGCGCGCTGATCGGTCTATCACCACTATATCCGGCTTATTGGCTACAATAGTCCGGTCAGTAATGATAGACCGATCCCAGTACAAAGTGACATGGTCATTTTCGAGAACTGGGTCGGGCACATACTTGTAATACGGTACCTCTAAATCCACTAGGTTGTACTTCAAAGCAAGTTGCTGGTGGATAATCCTGGCTACTTGGTTATGTCTGTGCAAATATTCGCCGTTAGCCAAACGAGAACAACCAGAGATAATATGTCTGATAGACTCACCCGGACGGTGGCATGCCCGACACACGTCAACCGTCCCGTCCTTCATTATATATCTCCGGTAGTTGTTCGTTAGGATAACTTCGTCCATAATCGCACAGACAAAACCTTCAGTTTCCCCGAAGAGGTCACTGAAACGTAACCAGGCCACGGACGCCAAGAAATCTACATCAGGCTCGTGAAGAGCCCGGAAAAAGCGCCCGTGGAGCTCCTTGCTTTTCCATATTTCCTTGCGGTTATCAGTAGTCATTATTACAGGTTTATGCCAGTCCTCTTTAGCCATGGATAACGGGGTGAGTCCCTTGTCCACTGCGACCACATCTCGGTGCATACCCACATCGGTTTTAAGAAAATATTCTCTGAGAATGCACACCTCGCGGTTGTGCAGGGTCTTTGCGTTTAAAAAGCCTCGACCTCCACACTTCCGCGGGATGTACAGTCTCATCACCGAGGATCGTGGGTGATGCATCCGATTTGCCGTCAGCAATGTACGAACTCGTCTATCCAGGGCGTCAAGTTCGGTCTGAGTCCATTTGAGTATGCCAAAAGAGTACATTAAAACCGGCATGACCCAACCGTTGAAGGCGCGCACCTTATTTCCGCCCGACAGAAGGCTATTTAATACCTTCTTCAGGCGGCCAAAGAAGCGTTCCTTCAGCGATTGCTTCATGTCAGCATTGTTAATGCCTAAGGCTTCTGACATACCCAAATACTTATAGGTTTCGGTCGAGGAAAGGGATCTAAGGTGTATGGAATCCGGGAGTTGAATTCCCTCGGATTCCATAATCTCCCCTCGCTCTACATGCATGCCTGCACATTTGTCCACACCAAATTCCATCCTGATGGCACTACTGAAAGTTTCAGTTACCTTCAGTAGCTCCATCAGTTGCAAAGTGCTGGGGGCAAAGAGTTTCAGGTCATCCATGTAAAGAAGGTGAGATATGACCTGACCACCTCTTCTCAACCGGTAGCCTAGTCCTGAATCCTCCAGCAATGTGCTAAGAGGATTCAGGGCTAAACAAAACCAAAGCGGGCTCAGACTGTCGCCCTGAAATATTCCCCGTTTAATCCAAATAGGCTCATCGTTCCCCTGGATCGGTCGACATCCTGGATAGCGAAGGACCGTCTTCCATTGCCTCATACATGACTCAAGAAAGGTGCGTAAAGTTATATCTATTTTGTATAACTCCAGCACCCTAATGAGCCATGTATGTGGAACAGAGTCGTAGGCCTTCTTGTAATCTATCCAACATGTCGACAGATCCTTGCGGGATCGACGAGTCTGTTGGCTTATGGCCATGTCTATGAGGAGTAGCTCCTTAGTACCCCGGGACCCATTCCTACATCCATTCTGAGAGGGAGAAATAATCTGATGATTCTCTATGTGTATATTAATTTTTGCTCTCAGGATGGATGTAAGAAGTTTATAGACCGTTGACAAACATGTAATTGGTCTATAGTTCTTGGGATCCACGGGGTTACCTGTCTTATGGAGCAGGTGGGTAATGCCAGTTGTCAGGTATTCTGGTAGCGACCCAGACTCTAAGATTGACTGGAATTGCGACGCCAGGAGCGTGTGTGAGCTGCTATACCATTTCAGCCAGAAATTTTGCAGTCCGTCCGGTCCCGGTGATTTCCAGTTCGGTAACGGACGAACTGCTTTGGCTACATCCTCTGGGGTGATGGTAACTTTTTCCATTTCTGGTATAGCTTCACACACACGCTCGACGTCACGCATCCAGCCACCCTCAGCGTGACTGACAGGTACCGACCAAATGTTTCGCCAAAATGTAATTGTGGCAAGATCATCTGGGCGGCACTCGTCAATCACACTGTGTTCAGGCCGCTCCCAAGCTCTGTACACCCACCTCTCATCGCTCTGAAACATGCGATTCTGCGAGTACCGGTCAACTCGCCGCTTATACCGCCGAATGCGGCTCGCCCATGCACAAACTTTCTGCTTCAGGAAGTCGATGCGCTCTGTGACACGGGACATGTATCCTTGAGGACTAATACCTGTCCCCAAAAACGCCCGTCTTACAAAGCGCATCACTCGTGGTCGTGTATTACCCTCCCTGAAGCAGTGTAGTTTGCCGATGAGTACCCTGGCCTCATCGATACGCCTCTCAATCCTGCATTGCCAGGCTGGTACAGCAGATTTCGGTCGAATAGTTCCATCTATATTGGGAAACTTAATGTTCGCTAAACGACATGCCGCAACAGCCCCACAATACAAGATTGAGTGCGTATCAATAAGGTTCTCGCTACTCTCAAAGATATTTTTGAGCAACGAGTCCAAGGCACACACCAGCGCCCTATTTTTTTTGTGCATGGGTAACCGTGGCAAGCGGGGCCTAAGCTCAGTCGGAGTCGACATGTACTCACACAACGCATCTTCCAGTGCGCTCCTCAATCTTTCGTTGTACTGGCTACTTACTGTGACAACCCTATCATCTGTATCATCATAATTATGGTCGGACCGCGGCGAGATTGCATTAGTAGTCGGCGTTGCCGCGGTCTGTGTTTGTGTAGATGTCGAGACGATTTGGTTGCTCAGTATCTCTGAGCGCAGCCGATCAAGTGCAGCGTCGTCCAACCTGTGGTTGCGTTGGATAACCCGCACCTGATCCGATAATCGTTGAGCCGAGACGTTCACGGTTGGTTCCAGGTCCTGAAAAAGAGACAGCATCCTTTCACGGTACGCAGTGAGGTTAGTTCCTCCCTCTGTAGACCCGTAATATGCGCGCATGACGTTCTCGTTCATTGACTGAGTCCATCTCATGCGCTGCACACAACCACCGGCAGCGGGGACCCGGTTTGGAGCCGGTTGGCCCCTAGGTCCCATGCTCTTCGGTGGCCGGCCTCTCCCCGGCCGGCGTACAGGTGTTGGCGACGTCGGCGGGGAGAAATACTCGTCGCTCGAGCTCGACGCAACTGCAGCCGCCGGTGACACTGGTGATCCGGGGTCCGGCGGCGGCGAGGCGGAGCTGAGCGACGAGCCCGGGGGTGGATGTCGTGCGCGTCGTGCAGCTGCTCTAGTTAACATATTATTAACGATTCATTCCATTTTTTAGTTTGTTCTGGATTGATGTAGGTACGTCGTTTATGACAGATGTCATTTGGTGTTTTTTCATAATCTTCTATTTTCATCGACTATTTTATTTGTTTGCTTGATTGGATAGGTTTTCTTATAATAAAATTATTTAGGCTTCATATAAAGTAAAAACTGTTTCACTGTTTTGGATCAAGAATGAGTTTTACAAATTTAAAATGGAATAGAAAAAATATGTGACTTGTTACTAGAGTGTTGCCAGGTTATTATTATTATTATTATTATTATTATACGAAAGGGAACTCGAGCCCCAGTATGAAGGCTAGAAGGAACAGGGTGGGTCTTTTAGTCAGTAAGAGTCTGACACTATCTCCTGCTCCGTTCAAGTGCTGGGGTTGTCATTGGACGATTTTTCCCACCATAAATAAAAAACCGCACTTGCCTTTTTATCTTGATTCTACAGTATATTGATTCCCACTAGATCTGCATAGTTTTGTTGATTTGATTTAACCTAGAATAGATGTATAAAGCATCACACCGCTTGGTCGTCCAACCCATGCCATTGTATTATTTTGAAGGTCAACTAGATTGATGACTACATGCATTGAGTTTACTATCATTCTTTTATAGTATTTTTTCTACTCGGAACCAATAAAATGGATCTACAGATTGAATACAATTTATCGTACATCAAAATACAACTCTATTAATTATTTAAGTAAAGTCTCAATAAATAATATTCATAAAAAGCAAAGTTATTAGCGTTTGTTTATACCCATAAAAGTCAAAATATATGGCTATTGATTATGAATGAATGAATGGCGACCAAAATTGAAAAACACTGCGCGTATTATTTTCTAGTAGCAATTGTGATTGGGTGAAATTATTGATTCAATTATGAATTTACCAATTATGACAAATTTTCGTAGACCATTTTGGGATTTATTTTTTTTTACTTTTGATTATAATATATGATCACTAAGGGGTATAGATAGAGCCCAATTTTTTGTACTAATTAAAAGATAGGTAAAGGTAAATTAAGATATATGTTTAGCTTCTGGAATCAATCTCTCCAGTTTGAAATAATTTCAGTTATATTTATATGTACTATGATTGATATTTTTCAGGTGACCTACATTACTGTTTTTCCGTTGAAGAACCCACCGACCAAAAACTTCCGTCAAATTGATATCAGTACCAACATGGAAATGCTGAAAAGTAAGACACCCTTTTTAATGTGTTTTTATGTATACGGTTAGACTGGCTAAGCTAGAAAAGAAAAGAAAGAAAGAAAAAAACATTTTATTTGCCCGGAAAGGTGCAAACATAAGACTAACATAATAAATAAAGATAAAACATATAACTAGTTGAGAAAAGGCTAGGGGCACCTGGTAATGGAAACCTTACACTTAAAAGCATACTGTGAGCAACCTCATCGTATTCTGCAACTTCTTCCAGGCATCCTGAAATGGACTTTTACATTTGATACAAATGTGAGAGCAATGGTGGCCAAATGGTAATGGCCTTGACTTACGAGTTGTAGGTCGCGGGTTCAAATCCAGCCAGGTGCATTACTTTATGTAATTTATTTCATTACCACTGCTCTCAAAACGGTGAAAGAAAACATCGTGAGGGAACCGGCATGTCCTAGAACATTTCGAAGACATGTGATATCTACCAACCCACACTGGGCCCGCGTGGGGAGGCCTGAGTCCCAGCAGTGGGAACATTATAAGGCCGACTATGCTATGACTATATGATACAAATATGAAAGTAAACAGATATAAAGTACTTAATCTAAGCTCAATAATGGGACTAACAATCAATTAAAGTCATTAGGAAATAGTAGACTTTCAACAATTACAATTATAATTTAGAATTTATAACTGTAACAACTCAACAAAAACTGGCTAATATATCGAAAAAATTTTTGATACGTATTTTTTCTTTTTTCGTTTAAACAAAAAATAACAAAGATATAGGCCCTTATAGTTACGTATGACGTCACCCCGTACGAAAAAATGCAGCACGACGTGACGTCACACGAAACTTTAATGGGCTATTTCTTCGTCATTTTTGGTTTAATTTACAATAAAAAAATACGTGTCCCTTATTTTTAAATAATCTAAAAGACGGACTAATTACATTTTTTACGGCAACTAGCCTATTCTTGAATAAGTCACCACTACTAACAACTGTATTTTTTTTTTACAGATGACGAATCTCTAACAATGGGATATGTTTTGGAGCACAAACTCGAAAGAAACGACCCCCTACAAATCCAAATGTTTGGTCAGGAAGGTGCAAGACTAACCTTTCAGCATGAAAACGTTAAAAAACTCTTACAAGACCCCAATGAGCACTTTGACGCTGTGGTTGTTGATTTAATAGAATCAGAAGTATATGCAGGGTGAGTCAAAACTAAATGTACTATATTATTTTATTCGGTCAAATCTGTAGATTATTTATTTTTTGCTGAAACTATCTTTGTAAATAAGTATCGTAGCTAATAATTGGTTTTACCTGTGGATTCGTCTTGATGAGACGAATTAATAGCTTTATTTAACTTAATTTCGGTAAAAAAAATTGTAGATAGTTGGTTTTTGCAATAAGGGTATGAATTTTTGCACTTCTTGATCACCAATCACTCTCAGTAAAAAGGTTGTACCATTTTTTGGAAAGAAAGAAACGGAGAAAAATCATTTATTCGTGCCTCACATAATCCTATAAACTAAAAATACATAGCAGTAAAAGAAAATTATAAACTGTGCGAGGCCTAATTTTAAGGGTTCCGTACCCAAAGGGTGCCAACGGGACCGTATTACTTAACCTACCATCTGTGCCCGCCACTATCCGTCCGTCAGTCCTTGTGTCGTCTGTTCATCCGCCTGTCAGCGGGCTGTATCTCATAAACCGTATGAGGTTGACAGTTAAAATTTTCATAGAATGTGTATTTTTATAGCCGCTACAACTACAAATTAAGTTACACACACTATAAAAGAACATTACACATATACAAGAGACACTACTTTGTTGACGTTTTTTGCTTGATTACGCTCGGCTTTTTTGCTCGGACTCGCAGACGAACGGTTCCGGACTACCATTTAATATGGTGGATTCACACTTGACCAGTTTTTTAACTAAATCGTCGGGGTAAAAAAATATAGTACGAATACATTTTTATAATGATCGTTTTTATATTTTTTTTTTCAATTCTCTGAAAAAAGAAAACATTAAATGAAATCAAATTTAATTTTAATTAACTTATTACATTATTCAATTTATATCATATTAAAGCTTATCGCGAGATTGATTGTTTATTTACACAGAAAAATTTCGGACTTTTTTTAATAATTTATATATTCTTTTTTTTTTACTTCCTATTAATTTAAACTGTACTCAGCCTACAGGCGTACATAAATAATAAAATTAAATAAATAAAGATTTATAAACTATTTCTTACAGGCTAGCAGTGTTGTACGACTGCCCGATGATATGGCTGTACTCCATGGGTGCTCACTGGCAACCCTTAAGACTGATCGACCGTGCCACCAATCCTGCTTATGACCCTGACTACCTCTCCCCTGCTATGACTCCTTTATCGTTCCTGCAGAGAGTCGACGAATTGTGGTCCAGGGTCAAGTGGCAGTTTCTTAAAACGTAAGTTGATATCATATTTCTTTTTTACGTGATAAATCTACAAATGCAAATTTTTTTTTTCGGTGTGTTAAAATCATCGAATTGACATCCCTTTGGGCGGAATGGGAGATAGTGTCAGACATTTTAGTCAGTACAAGTCTGACACTATTTAAAAAATCTAAAATCGGTTGAACGCACAATAGAAAAGTTTTGTTTAAATGTGTGTGATATCTATGGCGTCACATAAGAACTAATCCTGCATCGCGCCATTAAAGTTCTCCGTGCGATTTGAACATATCGAACAGCCCGAACTCATTTATTGGGCTGAATCGGGCAGTTGCCTACCAGATATAATACCCATCAGTAGCCCGATTCACGTAATCAAAACCGTAACGTTTTTGTAGCGATTTAGTCGTTTAGAACATTTCCGTATTCGCATCCATCAATCAAGTTTGAACGACACCGATTTTAAAGTCATTTAGTCAAAGAGTCGATTTAAAAAAAAAACTGTGTTACATTATCCTGGTAAATTACTTATTAATGTAACTGGAATTAAGTCGTCAATAGATCGTTTAGTTTCGAGCCCGAATCCCGATTAAGGAACACGTGAATACCGCTGTTGGATAGGACTTCAACGATATTTGTCTTGTATGATTTTACGTGAATCAGGCTCCATTGAAAAAACTGGTCGGAGGATCCACTCTTTTCAATGGAGATATGTGGAACTTTGCTCTCTGTTCCGCATACATTCAAACTGGTGACCCCGACGTGATATGAACATGCAACCTTCTGACGATCGATAACCTTAATTCACAATTTCAGATTCATTACCCAACCCGAGGAACGCAAAATTTACGAGCAAACCTTCGGACCGCTGGTTGCGAAACGTGGCAGAACACTTCCAGATTATGAAGAAGTCATCTTTAACGCTTCGTTGATCTTCGGGAATGAGCATGACGCTGTTCGTGACCGTCCGAGCACGCCTCAAAACTTCAAGTACATTGGTGGATTCCATATTGAAGAGCCTGTGAAACCTCTGCCTAAGGTTGGAGAATGAAATAGAATCTATTACTACTACTTATCATTATCATTTACTTTCACAATGAATGGTTGGTTTATTTAGTGTTTTTATGTATAGAATCTATGTACAAAATTTCAAATCTGTATCACGAAAAATCACAAAGTTATAAGCGTTATATGTTACGTGGGGCTTAAGTGTGCTATTTAAAAAAATTCGTCATTCCAACACGATCCTATTGTTATTTTGCTAAAAGTTTGTAATCTGGTAATTCATAATGATCGATCATTGATCGATCAATGGTCTTGTAATAGAATTATGGTAGAATGACAGTATCGAGCTTATTAAAAGCAATAATTGGGCAATGACGTCGCAATGGTAGGTCACTGATCAAAGGAACTGTCAAAATTTTTGCAGATTACCACATACGTCAGATATCCATGTGTCATTATGTATGAGATTACCATTCTATGTCATTTCTTTCAATGGAGTGTCAGTAGTTGACCATTGGAAAGTCATAATGACGCCATTATATTAGTAGATTAACAAAACTTGTCAAAATCAACAATTATGAAATCAATGATAGACTATTCTGACACTATTGTAATAGCAGACTTGAGGCCCTGGTAATTCAATAAAATCAAAAATATTTTATTTCACATAGGCCTGCATGGGCACTTTATATAACGTCAGAAGCTAGTGCACGGTTCCAAATTGGTCGTTTCCTATGGAGAAGAACCGGCAAGAAACTCCATGGTTAATCTTTTAAAAAAGTGGTTGTTTTTACAATATTGATAGATATTATGTAAGAACAGTGTAGACCAGTCAAATATTATACACAAAGGCACAATAATATAGGCGGCTAAGGGGTTATTTTACTTCCGCACCCAGCTGTGCGCTTTCGCCTACTGCCTGTTGTGACTTGCCGTGACTTGAGTCGTACTTAGTATCGCTGGTGTCTAACTTGTGACCTTTTCTTAATATTTTTGGGAAAAAATCTAACATGGTGTAAACACTATTTCTCTCAGAAGGAGAGAAACAGTGTTTCACTCACTCAATTACTGATTTTAAATAAACTATATTCAGGTTTCGCATAGACTAAAAAATAATTATGTATAATAAATAGCTCATTACAAAGACATTAAATATTATCTCTTTAAATCTCTTTGCATATACACATATTACATAACTAGTATCATCAGATAGATAATTAAAAAAAAAAAAACATTATTATTATTTACTCATAAAGTCTATTTTTTACACAAGTTTGAGTTAGGTAACTGTTATATTTTGTCATATCAATATGACTTTACACTATTAGAAGATAAAACGCTTGATTTCGATAACCCCTTCAACTGTGATAAATACTATCAATACCGTTTTATCTACGAAATTATGATACTATATTTTATGAATTATATTATATGTCGCAGCCATCTGGTTAAATTAGCCATCCAATTGGACGCCTAGGGCATTCTTAAAACGCCTGCATTCAAGTGGATGCCTAGGCCGATAGTTGTTTGAACTAAAAACATTCAACGTTTAACAGCTTCGCATATTGAAAGGTAGCCCTTTCGAAATGACTGATCAAGATTCAGCCACGTGATTCAAATTTAGTTCGGCTTTTTATTGATTTAATAATATTTCACTATTACTACAAGTATATGTAATGTAGTGCGTCGATTTTTACCTACTATTAGGATAGCTAATTTGTTAAAAGAAATAAACTACGTAAGTGCATTTACGAAAAATTTCATTGCAATCAAAATTGTTACTTAATTTCCTAATCAGGATGTGCATTATTTCTGTTAAATTCTGTACAATACTGCTAAAAAAAAATTCGTTGAAAATGTAGTAAAGTTTAAAAACTAAATAGAACCCAAGGATACTGTAACGTCGAAATATTCTTTCACGTTGTTGTCATACAGAAACCAAATCAAATGACATTTCTAATTAAATTCTAATCACGCTGTATTTATCACTCAAAGAGGAAAACAATGAAATACAATTTATCTTTGCCTTCTTTTTCAGGATTTCCAAGACCTCATAGACAACTCCAAACATGGCGTGATCTATTTCAGCATGGGATCCTTCTTGAAGAGCAATTCTTTGCCGAAACCTCTGATCGCAGCACTCTTGAAGATGTTTGGGGAACTCAAACAGACTGTAATTTGGAAATTCGAGACTGACTTACCAGATGTGCCGAAGAACGTTCACATTGTGCACTGGGCTCCACAGCCTAGCATTTTAGGTAACATAACAACACCATTTTGACTGGCCTGTTGGCCTAGTGGTTAGTGAACCTGACTGCTATGCCAGAGGTCGTGGATTCGATTCCCACCCAGGACAAATGTTTGTGTGATGAGCAAAATCATTTGTTCTGTGTCTGGGTGTAATTTATCTATAATATGTATGTATTTAGAAATATATAAGTATGTTTATCAGTTGTCTAGTACCCATAACACAAGCTCTGTTTAGCTTGGGACTAGACGGCATTGTGTGATAGTTGTGGAATATTATTATTATTTTATTATTATTTAGTTTAAATGTCATTAAGAAAAAAGTTCAAATCAAGTAGAAGTCAAAACCCTCTATTACCCATGGGTGAATTTCAGCATTCTATTATGTCATTTTGAGCAACCATATTAAAATTTCATAGCGTCACTGGCATTACGCACTAGTTATGAATGACTAACTTTCGACTTTAGATACTGTGATAAGTTGAATGAGACACTGCGCTAGAAAAAAAAGAAGCTAGCTACTCAGCTAAGCTCATATGCTCAGATGAAACAATTCCACCACTGGGGAGTCCAGAATTATGTACTGGATTCAAGGTATCGTTTGTGCGTCGATGCCTGAAACACGATGTATTAAATCTTATACTTAGCTGAAGAACTGGTGATATATTTCTTTTTTCAATCTCTTTCAGCCCACCCCAACGTCAGAATGTTTATCACCCATGGAGGCTTATTGTCATCGATAGAAGCTGTTCACTTTGGAATGCCAATCATAGGTGTACCTGTATTCTTCGACCAGTTCACGAATGTCAACAAAGCAGTTGAAAATGGATATGCTCTGAGAGTTCCACTGAGTCACAATTTGCCTAAGGATTTGAAAGTTGCCATTGACGTTATGTTGAAGGATGATACGTAAGTTTTAACAGAATGACTACTGGATTTTAGCTATGGAATACCCAGTTTTTGACAGTTACCTTTGTTTGAATACTAAGCGAAACTTTCTTCATCAGTCGAGCACCAGTCCCGACACCGATCTGCCACTAAGAAATCCCTATTAGAAAATCTGATGGATTTGCTTCCTTCACTTTGACTGACCTTAGAATCGAGATTATGACCTTAAGCTCAACAGTCACATAGAGATTACTAGAGCAACGAAGCATTTCTCATCTTTTTTAAAATTTATTATTGATAGGCTCGCGTTTAACCACTATCTCACCTAATGACAAGCAATGATGTGGTTTACGATGGAGCACGCTTGCCTGAAAGTAACCTATTCACTGTTATCTGAAAGACCCCTAGGTTATAGCTATTAGGAAACACAGATTCCGTTAGGGAATTTCACTCTTTAGCTTGATTATACTTGACTTATTCACATTTTCAACAAATGTTATTTTATTATGTCTAATAATAATAAGAACTAATAATATTAGTTGGCAATACATTTTAGTAGATTGTAGGGGTTGTTGGATCTCAAATACTTTACTTTTTTTTCACAGCTTGCGCAATAAAGCAAAGGAGCTGTCCTCCATATACCACGACCGTCTCACAAAGCCAGGAGCTGAGCTCGCGCACTGGGTGGAGCACGTGGTTCGCACGCGTGGAGCTCGTCACCTCCGCTCCCCCGCGTGGAGTGTACCCCTCTACCAACGACTGTACCTCGATCTTATAGCTTTAATACTGGCTTCTGTATTTTTGTTCTTCTATATCGTTAGAAGTTTGTTCAAGAAGACTCCTAAGAAGAATGATCAGAAAAAAAGGAACTAATTTGTGAATAAATGTTTGGTTGATATGATACTGTTGTTGTAAAGTATTGTATCACCTGAAAATGAGAATGTTAAAAAAAAATCTGCTCTTAGAAAAAAAAAACGGTTAACTGATGATTAAACTCTTACTATCCTAAGACAGAATGTATTTACGTATTGTAAAAGGTGTTGTTGATTTGAAGAAATACAGATCTTTAACTTTTTATACATGGTTTTTTTAAATATCACAAACAACATTAAAAAATATAATACCACCACAAATATAAGTCCACCGGCGTTGAGAGCAGGTTCAAAGTACAATTGCCACAAAGTATCTTGAGCGGTTGCGCAGAAGTCAAATATTCGGTCTCTTTAGTGGTGCGAAGTGAGATGCGGGGGCGGGGAGTGTCAGTGATTGGCTCGCCGTGCCATCGCGTCTTAGACGTCACTCCTCATTCGCTTCATGCGTTGCGAAATGTACCTAACAACAAAGACGATGGCTCGCTAATGTATGGAATGCGCAAAGCCCCAATCTGACGCCGAAAGCTCAAGATACGTTGTGGCAACTGTACCAGTTATTATCCAAAGACTGAAACCTCCTCACAATGCAAATCGAGGAGCCACTGCCTTCTGTGTCAAGCCTTTGATCCAATCAAACAGCAACTTCAGCTGTATAAAGTCTGTATTGAAGTAAAAAAGTATAAGCTCACGCAGATGCTTGAGCTTATGGTTCTAAAACAGAATATTATAAATCTACTAATCGACTAAGTATATTGTGACACTGTAAGCTAGTTTTTATTCTTATCTATTGAAGGTGTATAAAGGCTAATTTATGCATGTCACTACTTGCATAATTCGGCTCTAAAGTGATATTTTAGTATTTAAACTTGATACTTATTGCTGTTTAACCTTATACGCAAAAACCGTTCTAAATCTTATTCATTTGGCGTTATTGTAGATACACTTCTATAAGTACTATGGGATTATAAATCCTTACTACAATGCTGTTTTACAGCTATAAGAAAAACTACTATTATATACAGCGATAGTCTGTAATCGTTTGGATTATATTTCGGAAAAAAACTTGTCAAGTGCGAGTCGGACTACCTACAACCACTTTGGTAACCAAAGATTTTTTCCTGCAAAAATCGACCGTTTTTCTGTACTGTCGTTGAGTTTGTCTGTAAAAAATTTGAGTTTTTTTGCGTAATACTAAATTACACGAGTATAACACAAAAAAAAATATGTTGATATCCTGGTTGCTTATTTTCAAATCAGGGCAATGTTTTCTTAATAAAAACATGAATCGTGTTTTAGGTTCAAAGTGTATGATTTAACATGTTTATGGTCTGATTTGGCCTTGACATAACTTTGTACCGTCAGTAGGAAAAGTTAATAAATTACACAGGCCTACAATAATTTTCTTTATTAGGATCGGAATAACTTTTTTTATAGTTTTTGATACACTGTAATTTAAAAAATCCGTCATGTCAAGATTATTTGATATCTAAAAAATATTTTATTTAAAGAATATATTTTATTAATCAAATTAAATTATAAGATACAGTTAACTAATTAAAAATAATATATACATTAAAGGCCTAGCTAAATATGACGTCATAAAACTCCTTGGCATCGCTGTCGACTGGAAGTGTGCCCAAAAGACTGGTCGCATTGCCATATGACCGAGGTAAAAGCCAGTCCTTGGGTCACGCAAAAAATAAACTAAAACAACATTTTTTTTTTTTATTTAAAACTACCTAGAGAGACAGAGAGTTCGATAAGACAAACTGAGAGTTATTGCTATCGGAATATTGTTTTGCTGACGGTCGCTGACTATTGACAAGCCTAGATTACTTCACGTAAAAATAATAATTCAATCGTACTTTTAACCTTGAACGGACGCACACAAGACGCGCCTTGAATATTACTTCTTTATGTCTTAATATTAATTTGTGAAATTAAGCTTTAAATTTTCTATGAATTAGTGACGTAGGACTGTGTAACAATGAAGTTACTAGTGATAATTTCTTTGATCTACCTTCTTGGTAGTACGGAAGCGTTAAAAGTGCTGGTTTTATTCCCATATGCTGTGAAGAGTTTGAGTATATTGGGAACCGGAGCCGTGAGGCATCTGCTGAATGCTGGACATGAGGTACACACATCATCGTTCGCTTGCCCTCAAGCTAATTTTCCCTTCCCTTCATAATATATTTTTCCGTCCCTAGTAACTAATACAATAATTATAATCATAATAATATACAAGGTGTAAGGGACAGCCCTCCACAAACTTTAAGGGTTTGCTCAGTAGACGATACTGAACAACATTGCGAAACCAGTGCGCATTGTTAGTGATGACATATGGCTCCGAAACGTGGTCGCTTACAATGGGCCTCATCAGAAGACTTAAAATCACCCAAAGGGCAATGGAAAGGGGTATCCTATACGTTGCGTAGTCGAATCAAGGAAACTGCGTTCTGCGGATATCCAGAAGAACCGAGATTACCGACATAGTACGAAGAATCGCCAAACTTAAGTGGCAATGGGCATGGCACATTGCTCGCAGAACAGATAGCCGTTGGGGCCGAAAGATTCTGGAGTGGCGACCACGTACCAGAAGACGTAGCGTTGGAAGACCTCCTACAAAGTGGACCGATGACCTGGTAAGGGTTGCGAGAATCCGATGGATGCGAGACGCACAGGACCGTTCATTGTGGCGACACTTGGGGGAGGCCTATGTCCAACAGTGGACGTCTTTCGGCTGAAATGATGATGATAATGATGATGGTTATTACTCTTTCACATTCAAAAGACTGCACGGATTGAAATGAAAGGCACCCTGGTACCAGGATAGCATATAAAGTATCTTAGAAGTATGTTCCCCTGGTATAATTTTGTACTTTATTACGAACAAAACCACCGGCAGAAGCTAGTATTGTATATAGGGTGACTGGTAATTAGTGACCGATAATTATACACATGATCGTACTCATGACAGACAACTTTCCCAAAAAAACTTTTTTTAAATACAAATTATTTAACTTGGATTATTTAACCGGAACATGTAGGTACCTAGACTGATTACATACACCGATGGGTTTGCAAGCGGGGCGGGTGTACTATCACTATTGCAGTTAAGGTACATGAGACAACGGCGTTACGCGGTTAACAGCTGAGACGTAACTATAGCTATTGTTATTGTGATAAAAATTAATGAGTATAAAAAAAAATCTTTTGGAAAAGTTGTTTGTTAACATGAGTGCAATCATGTGTATCGGTAACTAATTACCAGTCAGTAGTCACCCTACTTATTAGTGATTGGCCTATATGCGACGTTGGGAGTTGTCAACCTCGTCTGGTAGAAAAAGATGGACAGAAACAGTTTTCATGAAAATTACATATTTTCATATTAATATTTTATTATTTATATTATTACGTAATGTATAACTATTATATAAATGAAATGTAAAAAGGATAACATGTAGATTGTTTTGATTGCATCTCATCGTCCAAGCATAAAACGAAGTTTATTTTTTGGCAGATATAACCATACAATTTTACATCACAGCAAAAAATAACTGTCGATAATATAAAACCAAAACTATGTATTATAAAAAATAATATATGTACGAATAAATATCACTATAGGAAGTATTAGTTATTTAAAAGTGTAGTAGATATTTATTCTGTCAAAAATACCGTATATATGACGCAACTAATAACGAGTAGTAAAAATATCTAATCTTAATAAAGGTACGTAAATAGTGAATAGATTATACCTGGCATACAAATTATCTATTATACCGAAGGACAACATAGGTACAGTTGCCATCACGGATCTTGAGCGGTTGCGCAGAAGTCAAATATTTGGTCTCTTTAGTGGTGCGAAGTGAGACGCGGGGGCGGGGAGTGTCAGTAATTGGCTCGCCGCGCCATCGCGTCATAGACGTCACCCCTAATTCGTTCCCTGCGTTGCTGCATGTATCTAACAACGAAGATGACTGGCTCGCCAATGTATGGAATGCGCAAAGCGATCCCCATTCTCACGAGCATTCGCCGAGCGCTCAAGATCCGTGATGACAACTGTAGATATCAGGTGGTTACCATCGATTAAAGTCATCCGGAACGAGATAAAATTTTCGCCGTCCAACCGTCCGGTAACCGTCCGGTTCGAGTCCAAGTCGTCAACAGCGCATAGTGTTCCACGCGCGCCTCAGTAACCGTAGTGGCCCAGCAGGGTTGAAGTCTACTCGGCCTGTGGGTTGTGTGAAAGTTAATCCCGGAGCCTTGGAACGAAGGAAACGTCTGACACACGCCCTCACGCTTCGCCCGAGGGTGGAAGATCATTAAATGATTTCCCCCCTAAAAACGAGATAACATTTATAGCATGTAAACTTGTTGAGTTGGATCAACGCAAAAGAAGCCGAGTACGAGCTGAGCATAAGCCACGTCAAGTCATGTCAACTTCAACTCTTCATTAATAGCATTTGCCAATAACACTTGCGAACTGTTAGTAGACCATCAAACACTGGAGACTATTTAGCGTGAATTAGCAGTAGGTAAAATAGATATAAATATTAAAGTTCAAAATAAAAGAATTTCTTCGCAGACGCAAACTCACATGACACACTCACACAGATTATGAATATTTAAGTATGTTTGTTTATGGCGGAAACTCGTAAGTGAAAAAAAGTCATGTCAAGTCGCATCACTCTCAGTGTCAAGTGTGGACATACAACGAGCCTCCAACGATCACTGTCCTTGAACGTTATGCGAAACCCCTTTATTCGTTAAAAACCGACAATAGGCGAAGCACAGTTGAGCACGAACTAAATCGTCGAAGCGCGCTCGTTCGAGCCTTGTAAATCAGTCAACACTACACGAATTTGTCCTCGGCTCGTGCTCCAGTTGTGTTCTCTAGCGTAGACTCACTTATGACTTCTGAAGACTCCTTCAGGCAAGCACTACGTCTTTCGTCGTTACTGTAAAGTAAATACCACAAAACACCAAATCAATTTTAGTCTTCGAGAAATGATGCTGCAATGAAATCAATCCGAAAAAAAAACAGAGGATAATGAAAACCCACAATTTGTAGTGGTGTTGTAGAGGACAAAACGGAGCTCAGAGACTCAAAGGAACATATTATCAGGATCATACAGGATCAAAATATTTACCGCATTTGGCTATCTGATTGGTTCAGAGCTCAGAGCGGGTTGGCGTGCTATTCTCTAAGATAACAGCCTTGAGCGCAGCGCTGGCCGCAGCGACGATATCCAAATAGGTACATTGGATTAACAAACCAATGTTCCTATACATTGGATTGTTAATTCATTATACTGCGCTCTCGACTCGTCGCTGCGTCCAGCGCTGCACTCAAGGCTGTTTTCCTAGAGAATAGCACCGCTGATCGGAGCAACGGACGTCATAAACGTGTTGATTGCGGTAACGTAAAACAAACTCGCACTAGACACTCTGACCTACACAACATTTTCTGTTCTGTTCAGTTCTATTCTTTTATCAATCTTTCTAGTTTTAAACCATGTCACGTTTATTTAATGTACTGTGATTATTATTTTCAGGTGACCTACATTACTGTTTATCCGTTGAAGAACCCACCGACCAAGAATTTCCGTCAAATTGATATTAGTAACAACACGGAAATGCTTAAAGGTAAGAGGTCTTTTAAATTGCTATAGACAAGCCTATTTCTTATTTTAGTTTTCTGTAATTAGGCACCTACATAATGATATTATGCTTATTTTAGATGCAACTAGAGCGAGTAAAACATCCTCAAAAAACCGATTAAAACCGTTCTTAAAAATTTACCATTTGTCATCATCTTCTTAATATATATAAATCTCGTGTCACAATGTTTGTCCTCAATGGACTCCTAAACCACTTAACCGATTATAATAAAATTCGCACACCACGAGCAGTTCGATCCAACTTGAGAGATAGGATAGTTTAAATCTCAAAATTATAGTCACAATTTTAATTTATTGCTAATTATTTGTCTGTTATTATTTGACAGTCACAATTATCTGTTAACTCCAAATGATTCTAACAGATGTCGATACCTTTCGACTGGGTTGAGTAAGTAATCAATAGATGGCGCTGCTATGGTAAATCTACGAACGTGTCATATAAGCTACATTTTCAATTTAGGGTAGAGTAGGGTGGAGTAGGGTAGAGTAGGATAGAGTAAGGTAGAGTAGGGTAGAGTAGGGTAGAGTAGGGTAGAGTAGGGTAGAGTAGGGTAGAGTAGGGTAGAGTAGGGTAGAGTAGGGTAGAGTAGGGTAGAGTAGGGTAGAGTAGGGTAGAGTAGGGTAGAGTAGGGTAGAGTAGGGTAGAGTAGGGTAGAGTAGGGTAGAGTAGGGTAGAGTAGGGTAGAGTAGGGTAGAGTAGGGTAGAGTAAGGTAGAGTAAGGTAGAGTTGGGTAGAGTAGACAGCTTAGCTAAAAGATATAACATAACTATTAGGCGGTACGAAGTTCGCCGGGTCAGCTAGTTTTATAATAATTTTGGACGAAGTTATCACGACGAATAACTTCTAATATTTTTTAAAAAATCTACAGGGCTACGGGTTTTTTAGCGCAGCCCTGTAAAGTAAAAGGTAGCTGAAAGAATGTGATGGGCTCAGTAAAAAATTTACACTCCTCCCTCAACCCGAGTTGCAAATATTATTGATAGTTTCCCATCATCAAAGAAAAGAAGTGAATAGCACTTTTTAACAGATTATCCATGAATAACTAATCACTTACAACTATATCTTTTTCCAGATGACGATACTCTAACAATTGGACACGTTTTGGAGCACCAAGTACAAAGAACTGATCCCTTTCAAATCCAATTATTTACTCAGGAAAGTGCAAGATTAACCTTCGAAAATGAAAACGTAAAAAAACTCATTGAAGACCCTAATGAACACTTCGATGCTGTTCTTGTTGATTTAGTTGAAACAGAAACATTTGCAGGGTGAGTCGGAAATTAAACCCTAGATCATCAGTCACTAGTACAAGAGGCCATTTTTAGAGTCCCGTGCTTCAGGAGTTTCTTGCACGGTCTTCTCCATAGATACCTATGCTTTGGAACGTGCAATTTAGCTTCACTTTTCTTGGACTGACCGACATTTGACTATTCAAAAGTGCCTGTAAATGGTCTTTTTGAAATAAATGCTTTGATTTTGATTTTGATTTTGATTTCAGTCGTTAGAAACGGAACTCTTATAAGATCCGGTTGTATCTGTCTGTTAAATTTCTAAATATCATAACAGATCACTTTGTTATTTGTCAGTCAACATTCTAAATATTAATCGGGCCAATTTTGAGTCAGATCGACGCGAAAGAAGAAGAAGTCAAAAACCTTTTTCTTAAGATTTCGTGGAGGTATTGAGTTGAAATTAATATTAAATACACAAGTCAAATTTCTAAGTCAAAGTAAACTTTACATTATATTGACTTAGAAATACTGCTGCATATTTTGTCGCTAACAAAAGAATCAAGACTGAATGAAGTTGAATCATGAAGTTATAAATGTAAATAGCAATCTAATGTAACACATGTAAAGGAATAAAAAATTTAAGCCGTAGATTTTTGCACAGTTAGATTTCAATTTTGAGCACTAATTAGAACGTTGTGGTTTTATTTAGGCACGCAATAAGGTATTGTCGATTGGTTGTTAGTAAAAGTTTTATAAACTCTTTCTTACAGGCTAGCAGTATTGTACGACTGCCCGATGATATGGCTGTACTCCATGGGTGCTCACTGGCAAGCTCTAAGACTGATCGACCGTGCCACCAATCCTGCTTATGACCCTGACTACCTCTCTCCTGCTAACACTCCTTTATCCTTCCTGGAGAGAGTCGATGAATTGTGGACCAGGATCAAGTGGCAGTATCGTAAAACGTAAGTTCATATTAAATGCTCTAATCATTAAAAATCTCGTGTCTATCATCGGCCTTCTTGTTTATTGTAATTTCGCAACTACTGCCACTGCAGCTGCAGTAAAAATTAACAGTATCAGAACCAGAAATATCCCTAAACCAACCGGTTTATTTTGTTGTAAAACACGCTTATCAGAAGGAATTATAAATGAAGGTGAACTAAGGTCCAACAAAGTCCGAATCTCTAAACTTAATTGATCTATGCCACTTTGAACAGCGTCTACTGTTCTTTTCTACTTTCGATCGATCTCCAGGGCTAAAAAATGAGCGTGATTGGTCAACTTCGCTTAATATAACGAGATGCCTCCGTACCTTGGAAAGTACATTAAGCCATTAGTCCTGGTTGTTATTTGTAGCCAGGAAATCTGAAGTCAGTCTTGCCCAGTTCTGATACCTAATTACTGGCTTTTAGAGGTTAGATAGACAGTCGCTTCATATTCTTCTTCTTCTCGATTAGATGGTTTTCTTTTCCCTCAAAGTTTTTGGGTCCAGTAGGTTGCCACGTTTATACCATTTTTAGGCTCTCCAAAGTGCTGGTGTAGGGACACTTTGGGCACTACACCTAAGTGTAGTTATCATCGTCTGGTCAGGAGCTTCGCACTCGCACTGGGTATCGCTCCATATAAAATACTGGTATTCAGCTGCATCTGGTAAGACTGAGCTGACTCCAACGTAGTTGGGAATAGGATAAGTAAATTAATTAATCTTCTTCTACTCAACTCTTCACTTTCAGATTCATTATACAACCCGAGGAACGCAAAATCTATGAAAAAACCTTCGGGCCGCTGGTTGCAAAACGGGGCCGAACACTTCCAGATTATGAAGATGTCATCTTTAACGCGTCATTGATCTTCGGGAATGAGCATGACGCTGTCCGCGACCGTCCCAGCACGCCTCAAAACTTCAAGTTTATTGGTGGATTGCATATTGAAGAGCCTGTGCAACCTTTGCCTAAGGTTGAGATCTTTTTAATTATTTTTTAAAAGGCCCTACAGGACTGTAAGGGCTTAAAAGCCACGGGGTTTTTTCGCAAGAGATACCATGATCCTGGAACGCAAAGGGCAACTGAAAAACACAGAGTAGTTTTAGCCAGGAAAAGTCAGCCATGCACTCTTGCTCTAACTTACAGCGGGAGAATGAATACCTGCCTCAAAAAGGAAAACAGTGAATACAATCTTTGTTTTTTTTTTTTCAGGAATTCCAAGACCTCATAGACAACTCAAAGCATGGAGTAATATATTTCAGCATGGGATCATTCTTACAGAGCAAATCTTTGCCAAAACCTCTGGTCGCGGAACTTTTGAAGATGTTTGGAGAACTCAAACAGACTGTCATATGGAAATTCGAGACTGACTTGCCTGATGTGCCGAAGAACGTTCACATTGTGCACTGGGCACCACAGCCAAGCATTTTAGGTAACGTACTAACAACATAAGAAAAAATTTCAAATCAAATACGATACATGTTATGGGGGTATGCGGACAGAATGTAAAGTCCCACATACCTCTGTTAAAAAAGGAGGATCCTCTGGCTAATGATGATTTCGGGATTATGTAGATGTTAAAATCGCCCGGAAAACTCTAATTGCGCGATGCAGGATTTCGATTTTAGTTCCTATGTGGCCATAGATGTCCCTAAAATGTTAAGACAGTCAAACATAATTTTTTGATCTGTCTTCAAGCATTAATGATGAAAAAAGTTGAAATAAATTCAAGTTTCACCTGGTTTAAATTTGACGATTTCTTTTTGTCCCTACTTAAAAAAATATCTATTATTTTACAGGAAATAAGCAACTGTATATCGAAGAAATTTCTGTCTACTATTGTAAAAAGACTGTTAATACCTTATTCTTATAATTTTTTTTAGCCCACCCCAACGTCAGGACATTCATCACACATGGTGGCTTACTGTCTTCTATAGAAGCTATTCACTTCGGAATGCCAATCATAGGTGTACCTGTGTTCTTCGACCAGTTCACGAACATCAAGAAAGCAGTAGACAATGGATACGCTCTGACAGTTCCGCTGAGTCACAATCTGCCTAAGGACTTGAAAGTAGCCATTGATGTTATGTTGAAGGATGATACGTGAGTTTTGACTTCTTAACTTATACTTGTAGCATCATGCATGTAATTTTCAAGGAATTTGCTTGATCTTGTAGAATACGAGTTGCCTTTGTTCAATTACTTACTTTATCCGCAAACTTTATGGGCTTGCTCACTAGACGAAACTGAACCACCTTCCTCAAGATATTTATTTCAGGAAACTAAAAAATTAATCGGTCTTTCCATACAAAATTATAAACTTGATTGGATGGTATTATTGGAGAAGCCGATTATTTTTACGGTTTCTATAAAACATCTTGAGGAAAGTGGTTCATTTTCACCTTTTGAGCAAGCCCTTAATGTTTGCTTAACCCAACAACAACCCACACTCCTGACAGCTTTCACAACTGATATAATCTACAATTCTGCCCGTTACTAAAAGATTCCTGTTGGAAAACCCATCATCAGTTTGCTGGACTTTTGAATCGAGACCAAAACCTCTAGCTCAACAGTCATATCAGACATTACTAGGCCAAGGACGCTTCCCTAATACTTTTTTTTTCCACAGCTTCCGCAAAAAAGCAAAGGAGCTGTCCTCCATATACCACGACCGTCTCACAAAGCCAGGAGCTAAGTTCGCGCACTGGGTGGAACACGTGGTTCGCACACGTGGAGCTCGCCACCTCCGCTCCCCCGCGTGGAGAGTACCCCTCTACCAACGACTGTACCTCGATCTTATAGCTTTAATACTGGCTTCTGTATCTTTGTTCTTCTATGTCGTTAGAAGTTTGTTCAAGAAGACTCCTAAGAAGAATGATCAGAAGAAAAGGAATTAATTTTTGAATGATGATACTGTTGTAAATGTATTTAATAAAATTGGGATTGAAAAAAACACTGTTATTAGAGAAATAAGGTTTTGTAAGAACGGTTGTGATGATGAAACTTTTACCATCCTAGAATTTAGACAAAACATACTGGCGTTTCGTCTAGAGATGTTGTTGGTTTAAAAAAATAAAGACATTTTTATTTATTTTCTGTAGATATCATTTTTTTATATAAAAAAAAATCTTCATTACAAAAATGTTTAACTAATATAAGATTTGTTTATGTCGGGAACAGAGTTCAAGGGCTTCAGAGAAAGGAACCTCTTCACAATGTAAGCCATGGATATCAAGGTGTACTTCTTTCTATATCAAGCCCTTGATCCAAACATCTTGATCCTTTGATTCAACCGCACAATGACAGCTTCTGTAGATTGTCTTAGAGAGGTTTTTGGCCATCAAGCCTAGGGGGATATTCGATTTCTTTCTCTTTCTCAATTTTCACGAGGCTGTGATCATTTTGGATGGTGACATCGATTAATTATCATTCTGCAACGCACTAATTGGTCTATCACCATAATTGCCAGGTAACAATAGTCCTGTCAGTAATTGATAGACCCGTCCCAATATAACGTGACATTATCATTATCAATCTGGACCTGTCATAAACTATATTTTAAATAAAATCCACTAGTTCGTGGTTCGACACAAGTTCTGGCCATTTGGTTATGCTTTTATATTGTTTATACATTATCAGAAATTTGAACTCTGTCTTTGTCAAATTGTCTTCAATCTAGCTCAAATTGTACCGTCTTTAGACCGTGTAAAATTGCCTTACTAACTAACATTAAAGATTTCTCTTTAATGCTGAACAAAAAAGAAGGATTATTCTCACGAAGTTTTCATAGACCCATATTTGTCTTCTCCTACTGTTATCGTAACAATAAATAATAAAATATATTGTTCATACGAAATTCTCCTAAATTCTAGTTAGCTAATCAAGCGTTAAAACGGTATGTTGATTGCGTTCAAAGCCCTTTGATGTGGCGGCAATACGAAAACATATGTTTAGTAGCGAACATACTGGATGCTTTCCGAAAGGATTTTTGAACACAGCAATGTTACTTGGCTTTATGAATATACTGATAATAATATATTGACAATAATAGGTACGGCCTCATGAGCAGGCTTAATGTACCCAAAGGATAATGGTCAAGGTTATGTTTGGTGTTTTCTGGCGTGATCGCATCAGAAATTAAGACATCCGCAGCAGAACCAAGGTTGACGACATAATCCGAAGAATCGCCAAACTTAAGTGGCAGTGGGCAGGGCACAGTGGTCGCACAGATGGTCAATGGGTCAGAAAGTGCAGACTTCATACCGGACGCAGCGTTGAAAAGCCTCCTAAAAGATAGACCGATGACAGGTCACCACCAGGGTGAGGGTCGTGGGAACGCGATGGATGCGAGACGCACAGACCTGGCAACACTTGAGGAGGCCTGTATCCAACAATGGATGTCCTTCAGCTGAAATTATGATAATAATAATGAATATGTATGGAAACGGGGACCGAACATTTGCCTACAAGCTAATGCAACATATTTCTTTATCTTTATTAGTACATAGTAAAAAAGAAAATCACTAGCCGTGTCTGTCTGTTTATCCGCTAACTACTCCAAAACCACATAATGGATTTTGAAGCAGTTTTCACTAAAAACAAAGAGCGATAAACGAAAAATTTGCGTATATAATTTGTAAGCTTATGCAAAGTCGGGCCCGGTCACAAGACGGATACACGACCATGATTGAAACGACTTTTACACAATGAATTTTCATGGATTTTCTCAATAGTACAAGGTTCCCAAGTCTGCTATTTTTATAAATTCGTCATTCCAACACGATTCCATTGTCATTTTGGTAAAAGTTCCTAACCTGCTAATTCATAATGATCGATCATTGATCGGTCAATGGTCTCGTAATAGAGTTATGGTAGAATGACAATATCAGGGTTATTAAAATCAATGACTGCACAATGACGTTCTAATGGTAAGTAACTGACCAAAGGAGCTGTCAAAATTTTAGTAGATTATCGCATACGTCAGACTTTCATTTGTCAATATGTACGAGATTACCATTTTATGCCATTTCTCTCAATGGAGTGTCAGTGGTTGATCATTAGAAAGTCATAATGAAGCCATTACCTATATTAGTAGATTACCAAAGGACATCATCCATTTTGGTCCAAATGTCAAAGCCGGCCAATAAAAAAAAGTGCTTTATTCTGAAAGAACTCGTTCGCCTTAGCATTTTTTTATATGACACCAAAGCTGTAGCACCAATATACTTGGTGGTATTCATGTTAAAAAAACCTGATTTTTCAAACATTTTTCAATCAAATGAATTAACGAAAACAATGAGGTACCATAATATTTTCGCTTAAATGAATTACCACACTAACAAACTACGGACTAGGGTCCATAACAGAACATTTCATTTTGTTATGGACCTTAGTCCGTAGTTTGTTTGGGGAGTTGTAATAAAATAAGATTAGATTTTTATATGTTTAATGTAATGTATAACAATAATCAACAATTTTGAAATGAATAATCGATCATTCTGACACTATTGTAATAGCAGACTTGAGGCCCCGGTATATTACTTAAACTCGTACGTGTTTTTTTTTTTTATTTGATGAAGTACCAACTTATCACAGTGGCTACTTCCTTCTCAATAAATTCTTGAGAGGTAAGGGCTGTAGTTACCTGTATAAAATTTTGCAGTAACATAGGTAGGGATACCAAAAACTAAAAAAAAAATAATATCGAATAATTTATTTAACGAATTTAGTTTACTTTATACTAATAATAAGCAACTAATAATTAGCCTTAAGAATTAGCAACGGGTCCCAAATTTGGCGTATATTGTATCTTGGGGACCCAAACATTATAACACGTAGTTCACAATTTGACGTGACCTGCTAAAAAAAACCATACCTGTGTCCTTCAGTTGCCCATTGCGTTCTAGGACTACACACGTCGTTTAGAAAAAGGTCGGGACAGAAGTAATCTATAAGTATCAATGACACAGCAAAACAATAATGACTAGATTGTTGTCATCAAATTAACATAACTACTTAATGATATAACATTATCAATAATAGTTTGTTCCTTCAATTCATCATGAGTGAGTACTTTAATTAAGTATATCATTCAAGTACGAGTATATCACTCATAGTAATAATAAGGAGCGTCCGGTAGTCCCTTTCATATCAATGCCAGTACCAGCTGCCGCTACAGAGTAGGTATTTTTAGAGATACGACGATATGATTAATTTATTATTCCTGATATTATTATGTGTGATGTAAAAAACTATTAGTCTAAGATTAGATTAGGAACAACCTTCACCGGTCTGTTTAATGGATGAAACGTATTTTATGACCAATCTAACGCTGGTGAGATGCCGAAGAAATTCTTGGCTAAACTATTATTAATTAAAAATTGAATATTGATTTTTTTTGGAAAAATGCACCGGTGTGTTTAACGAATAAATTTAATGCTAACTGAAAGTATGAAGGCTATAGAAGATAAAACCATTGGGTTGCCTATTTGTTTTCTGGCATAACTATGGGTTGCCAAAATTGTATATCAAAATAAACGCTGTTACATTACGAATACGATGATATAGGGTTGACTGCAAAATGCGCGTTTGTATTTTTCAACCGAATCCAATAAAAAGAGAAGGTTTTCAATCCAGTGGTATGTTTTTTTTTTTTTTAGTTTTTTGTTGCATAAAATGTTAATGTTCCACAAACGAGTGAAGACACTGACTCCTGTAACACAGGTGCCACCTAGCTCAGGAGCCAGGGTTTCAAACGATGTATCAACCTATTTATGTCAATAAAACATTATTATTATTATTACCTTAAAACTCCGTCGTTTATGGATCGATTTGTATATTTTTGTGTTTTATCTTAATGGATGTGCTTTAAGATTGGTCCCATTTTTTCGTATTCCAGTTCTGCGTATTCCAGCCAACATTATGGCGAACTTCTTTGTGAAACGCACCATATAGTAGAGGATACATAAACATATATACGGCGAATAGGTATAGTGCGTCTTGTCTATAGGTCAATAATGGGCACACGCCCATTACTACCGTATAGACAAGAACAGCCGCTCTGTTTTTATCTTACGTCAGCATGGGCAAAGGGCATCTGACGGATAAAGCCCGTAAGCATTACCACAGGCTAATCCGTCTAGTGGATTTGCGGTTGAAAATAAACACTCGAGAGTTGGGTAATTAGGGTGCCAAGATGTACAGTAGGCGTAGGAAGCAGTAGGGGTGTCTGAGCTCAGATCTTTAATGAAAATATCAAAAACCACTGATAAAGTGTCTACATACTAGCTGAAGACAAATGGTGAGTGTTAACATTACGTCTGAAGCCTTTTAGGAAAAGTACTTATTATTGAAAGAAGACCGCGATTTGTTAAGAAAGCTTTTTAGTTCCTTGAACATCTGGCCAGAACACCAAATAGACAAAACACTCGTACCAGCCTAGGCGGCAGTAAAAGTATCAGTGCATTTAATTGCGGCCAGCTGCGCCCGGATATAGCCCCGCTGACCTTTAAATTATCTGCCATCGCATTCGCCCCCATTTGTGTGGAAAGTTATCGCGAAGGAACATGCCTTAACCTCATGCCTGTTAAGAGTCGCAGGAATGCAATGGATCGAGACGCATAGAACGGTTCGTTGTGGCGACACATGGGGACAGAATGCTCCCGCGCGCCTCAAGAAGTTGTCAGCAACCGTAGGGGCTCAGCAAGGTCTAGCAGGTTAGCAAGGCTAAGAGTCTTTTTCCGAAACGGAGGCTCGCCCCGGTATGAAAGTCAACGAAGGACCGGGGTAGGTTTTTTAGTTAGTAAGAGTCTGACACTATCTCTCGCTCCGTCCAAGGGCGGGGGATGTCATCTGGATGATATTTACCCACCGAAAAAAAAATCTTGTTTAAATTCCGGGGAGAATTCTTTGTTCTATTTCAAGATATGGTCTACCCGTGTGCCAAATTTCATCGAAATCCATTCAGCCGTTTGAGCGTGAAGAAGTAGCAAACATACACATACAATATTTTACCTTTCTCGTTAAAACATTCTAGTTTGCATCTAAAATAATCTTAAGATGATAATTAACAACATCGATAAACTGCTGAATCAGAGATGGCAAATCAGAATTCAATAAAGAATTATATAATTCAAATGACAATATTGTCACAGTCATGAATTTTAATAAAAAATTCAAACGTGTTTTTATGTGATGGTTTTATTGTAAAAACCATTTAGACAAGTCTATTTTGACAGACTTGACGTAAGTGGAAGCAACTTAGAGTGACTCGGCAGATTTTTTTTTCAAGCAATATGGTTCCCTTCATTATCATCATCATTTCAGCTGAAATATGTACAAAAGTGTCGTCATAACGATCAGTCCTGTGTGGCTCGCATCCATCGGATTCCTGAGACCTTGACCAGATCATCGATCAACCTGGTGGGAGGCAACGCTATGTGTTCCGGTATGTGGTCGCCACTCCAGAACCTTTCGACTCTATATACCCACTTAGAAGTGGGAAGGGCACGTTGCTCGAATCACCAAACTTAAGGAGACTTAAGTTTGGTGATTCTTCGGACTGTGTCGGTAACCTTGGTTCTCTTGCGGATATCTTCATTAGGTCCCTTATTGGGCTAAAAGGATAATGGACATTTTTTTATGGATCCCGTGCCCAGTGCTGTATCAAGTTGTAACATATACCATTTGAAAGCTCATAACAAAGCCTTTATTAAATTGTACCACACTTACAGTCAGACATGTACCATTATGGTCATTTCGGCCTGATCACTTAAAAAAAAATTTCCCTTGAATCCTACGGAGCAGTTCCAAACCAAACCCTATGAAGTTTTCGTATCGAGTGCAAGCAAAAATGAACTAAGCGGTGGTCAGGCGGAAGTGTATTTGATGTTACAGGGAACTGTACAATTCACGTGTACAGGAAAACTTGTCAGGTTACCCTAGCCATGCATGACGGTCATTACTTGCACATAAACATAGCTACCGTAATATCGCGTAATCAACTATTGTGTACAATTCAACAGATAAGTACACTATTTCTGAGTGCCATTTGTGCAATTTAATTTACTTGATAGTTACATACACTTAACAACAATGCACAAGGACGATTAAATAACTAAAAAAAGCTTCAATTTTTAAGGTAATTAACCTTTCGAATACTATAATTAGAGACACAATAGAAAGACAATCAGGTGAAATAGCGGTCAAGCGCGAACATATAAACAATAAAAATAAAAAAAAAACAATGAGAGAGCCGATGTTTGCTTGGGGTTTAATTAATTAATCTATGTATTCATTAAACCCCAAGCGAACGCCGGCGTTCGCACACCCATTGTCTTTCTATTGAGTCTGTAATTCTCACGATTGAAAGGTTAAAAAAAAACTGGGCTAGTGCGAGTCGGACTCGCGCACTGAGTGTTCCGTACAAACTTAGGTATGAAAACAGTTCAATCCTGAATTGAGCTACGAAGATTTTTCTTCAAATTCACAATTTTCAGATTTATTCCTATACTTGTGCTATAAGAGCTTGCTTCATACCAAATTTCAGGATTCTGAGCCCACAGCAAGTACCATATGAATTTCGATCTTTGAGAGTATCAAAATATATTTTTTTGCGACATTGACGGCCATATCTTTTTTATTCATAAACTTAGAAGTTTGATTTTTTTACAGCTTGAAGGGACCGCAGACCTGAGTATATGGTTTTAATTTCAACTCGATACATTCACGTGTTCTTGAGATAAAGGCTCTTGACAGATAGACAGACGGACGGACAACAAAGTGATCCTATAAGGGTTCCGTTTTTTCCTTTTGAGATACGGAACCCCAAAAAGTGATGCAACCTAAAGCTACATTAGACCGACACACACGTGTAACACGCCTGATTTGTACGTAGAACGTCGTCGCGTGGCGTGGATCAAGTGTAGCTCCACAAATCTAGTTTCCATAAAAAGTCGCCCAGATCAGCGTGTGTAGCACACGTGTTTGTAAAACTGGAAACGTGTTTTTTTTTTTGAGACAGGAAATCATCAAATCTCTTCTCCCGCTTCAAGGTGAACGAGAAGGTGTAACAATCTATCACTAACTAAAATCTACCTGTGTCCTTCAGTTTCCCCAGGTCCAAGGTCACGGTCAGTCTTTCAAACGTTTGTAATAGTAATAAGCCTCGTCGTTTATACCGCGTACATCAAAGGACTGGAATAACAGCTTGCCTGTTGCTGTCTTCCTGTCCGATTATAATTTATATATTTTCAAGGCAGTGAATAGTGGGTATAATGAACTAAGGTAGATGCCAGATATACGTGGAATAATGGTCATTGACCCTTCCACATTTATTTACATTCTTAATTTCAAAAACGGAAATAAAAACATAAAGCTGTGTTGAATCGACATGTATCGTGATCCCTTACAATTTACATGATCTAGTACTTAATGAAAGACAATTCATTGTTTGTTTTTCGGTTACCTACGCAGAGATATTAGGAAAAGGTCAATGTACTTTATTCCACGGTTATCTGGCGTCTTCTTATAGTGCACCTCACCATCAACGATTGCATCACTGTTATCAAGTGGGATCGCAGTCAAGCCTTAGTTTATATCAATTAAAAAAAAAAAAACAAGAATTAGTTGCATCAACCTTTCAATCGTGGAAATTACAGACACAATAGAAAGACAATAGGTGCGCGAACGCTGGCGTTCGCTTGGGGTTTAATGGAGTAGCATTAATGTCAACGGATCTCTAAAATAAATCAACAACAGGCATACGGCATGCATGCGGAGATCCACTCGTTTATTGACTGCTGAGAATCAGGCGCAGCATTCTAAATTTAAACAGTCGAATAGATCACTTGCTCTGAATGAGACCACTCTTAACGCGCAGAAAGTAATTCACGAACTTAATTGTTTAAAAAAAAATAGTATGTTTGCTAAAGTTATAATAATATCCTAAAGCTGTTTTTATGTAAATAATAATTCAAAGGAACCAAGAAGTCATTAAAAAACTTGTCCGTTTATTAAAAAAAAAATGGATGAACTTAAGTGTTTATTATTTGGTCTATTACTAAGTTTATCCTTATGTGATGGAGCCAAGATCTTAGCAGTGTTTCCGATTCCAAGTCCTAGCCATGGTATACTTGGAGACAATATGGTCAAACATCTTCTTGATGGAGGACACGAAGTAAGTATTTTAGAACCAAAATGTATGCATATTTATACTTACGGGACCACTATCTCAAAATCACTGTTTTATTTGTAGCTAGCTGACCTACTACAGTCAATTAATGTAGTATATTTTTCGATACAGTATACGGTTTGCAATGAAACAAAGCAGTAAAACTTTAGTATGGTTTTTCATTGACTTATTAGAATAACAAATTCATAAATAGAGTCTGTCTAATAAGTTAAACGACTTGGGTTATTATTAGGATTTAATGAAATCTGATGTAGTCAACACGAGTTCAATAATCAAGGTCGATAAAGATCATTGTTAACAAGTATCGAATATAAGTATTTTTTAAATGATTAAATATTGTACAAAATTCCCAAGTCGGTTGACTTATTAGACAGACTATAAATTGATATAGTTAAATGCTGCAAAAATATTCATATATCGAGAAGATACCCTTAGGAGTTTTATTTCTATTCACCCTTGAGTCACCTCATTTTACCTGGTATATCAAGTTACACACAATTTTAATATATAAAAGTTATCAACACCGATCTCGTAACTTTTTCGTGATGCGCGCATAACTAAAAAACTTCTACAGATTTTATTATATGTAAATATTTGTGGGATTTTTAAGTTCTTACTTTTGTTTTAATCTTGTTCATCACCAAATGACCTTTTTGCGTATTGTAGTGTAGTTTCTGATCGGACATAAATTGAGTGGCCATTCAGCACGAAGTTAAGATAAGATTAGACAAAATTAGCTATAAAAAACATATATAAACAGCAGGCTTTGGCCAAGGCCTAGCAGATGAGGCCCTGAATTATGTGCTAGGTGGAAACACTGCAAAAAGTAATCGTGTATTTCTTATAAACGTGCGATTTTCTATACAAACTATGACGTTTTGAGGTGTTGATGGATTTTTTTATTACCTTTTATGGATGATCATTACTTGGTCGAGTGTTTGCTTATAGCATCAAAAACATACATCACTAAACATTTGTTCAAATATCAAGTCATCGTAGGTTTTATATATTGTATTTATTTATGTACAGTAGGTAATAACATAAGTGGCACAATCAGCTGTTTGTAATTTAAATGAAGTAAGACTAATAAGATCGTAAATATTATTTCTCAATTTTGAAACAGTATATAGACGGTGCGGTACCTCCTAACCGTTTTTACTTTGAAATTAAACGCGTTTTTTGTATGGTTTCGTAGAATCTCAGTGTGTTTTTAGTTACAACTGCATAAAATGAAAATGTGCAAATACCTCCCAAGTAACTAAACCAGTATGGTACTTTTTGCATTTCGCAGGTACCTACTAGTTACCAAATACCTACAACACTATTATAACATACTAGCTTTTGCCCGTGGCTTCGCTCGCATACATAAAATAAAGCCTATGTCACTCAGGAATAAAGCAGCTTTCTATCGGTGAAAAAAATTTAGAAATCGGACTAGTAGGTACTTTCAGAGATTACCTTCTACAAACAAAAAAAAAACAAACTTTAGTAGCAGCTTTACTCGTGAAAGAGTAGGTTTCTCTATTCTGATTTTGGACTCCCGTTTCATCCCTTTAGAGTTCAGAGCGTGGCTTTTAGAAAGTCTTCTCTTGTGCTCGCCCACGTCATAAAAGGAGCATTTGTGCAAAATTCACGCTCTTAGTCTCCGTAGTTTAGACTGTGCTGATTTGTTAGTCAGTCAGTTTGACCTTTTTAACCGACTTCGAAAAGAAGGAGACCATCATCCAAGAACTCAATCCATCCATTCCA
The DNA here is from genome assembly GCA_929112965.1 of Mythimna albipuncta. NCBI lineage: Eukaryota > Metazoa > Arthropoda > Insecta > Lepidoptera > Noctuidae > Mythimna > Mythimna albipuncta. Next base: position 14,031,788 of record OV815979.1, on the reverse strand, counting down.
AAGATCCAAACCATCCATCCAATCCATCCAATCCATCCAATCCATCCAATCCATCCATTCCATGACCATTTCAAAGATTAAGTTATTAGTCGGCGTTGCGTACAAACTACCTACAGGTCATTGAACTCGCTCAGCTGACGTTTTCTTAAATAAATTAATTTCGTACATGCGTAAATTAATACGAGTTTTGAAAAAAAGGGACTTTATTTTTTAATTTTATCTTTACAAATCGATAATTTCATGTACCGGATCGACCCTCCACGGGATTAAAACGATTAAAATTTAGCGGTGTATATACTAGTCTCTCGTGCCAAATATATTGTATTGTTAATATAACTAACGGCTTCATCCTCTGTACACTGTTCAGTAGTTCCTCAATCAATTCAAACCCTTCAACACGAGATACTAGTATTTTTGACGGCGTAGGTGAAGAGTAAAATAAGAATTAAATTTTTTTCTATTAGTTTCCTAAAGCGTCTGAAACTTTTTTATACGATTAAATGAAACTTTGCTCTGAAGACTTGTGTACGCGCTTATAAAAAAATAAGAAAATCTCCGGCCTTAGACCGGATTTGCAATAGAAAAAAATACTGTGTATAAGGGCTTATACCAAAGTATTTTTGAGTATGGAATACAACTGCGGCAATAATTAATGATAGAAGAAAAAAAAATGTGTCTAAATAAAGAAAAAATAAATAAATCTCTGGGACTATTAGAGTTGAAGGAATGAAATAAAATACAAAGTATGTATCTTAAAATGATCAATTTAACCGGCTATAAAACTAGATAACAATTTCTCATATATAAATATATTTCTTTAATAATTTTCGTTTTTCACGAGTAAAAACATGACCAAATTTTTTTTTCTTACAAACTAAGTAAATTGCGCACATGGAGTTTAACTCTTGCATTTCAAATATGAAACGTCATAGACTCATGGTATTAACTTAGTCATGTCCGATTTAGAGGGTTTCTTAAACACTGTAAACTGATTCGCGCAAATGTCATGAACTTTTTAAAAAGTTGACATCTGTACCAAGAAAGCCAAAGATCCGAGTTAATAATCTGCAATCGTTAACGCTACTAGAAAACTTCAAATGTACGGGAATGACGTCATCTTACCGCTCGGTCACGCAGTCAGAACAAAAGAATCGGTGTCGTGGCCAACTGAAGGCATTTGACGCAAGAAAATCGAAACGAAACGGTTGTAACTTGGGTAGGGAGGCTGGCCCGCAGGCCAGTTTTGGCGTGGGTGAGATGTCTAATAACCCGGTTTGTCAGGAAAGGGTTTTATGGATAAAAGCACAGAAAGACTAGACTAAGTATTTATTTTAAATACTTATAGGCTTGTCAGTTATTCGAATAACTAGTTGCTTGTTCCAAAACAAGGTCGGTCATGAAGAAGAACCAGCAAGAAACCTCATGGTAGCTTCAATTTTAGTATTTTATGGACCAATTTTACAATATCATTAATTATAGTTGGACACAATAACACACACAACAAGTCACGGTATGATACATACACAGAATCCATACAAACTTTAGTATTAGTATATTAATATATCTTATTAATTAACTTACGTGAGATTTGGTAGTCCGTAAAGGCTGGATAGCAATTAAGAAGATCCTCCGTAGATGTTGCTGCGTCGTCGCAAGGGGGCGCAGCAGGCGGGGTATAGGCCTTTGTCCCGCGGTTGCAGGGTAGGGGTCCGTAATAAAAATACGGGACCTGCGTTAGGGTGCCTTTTCATAAGTAGCAACCTCGTGGCAGGCGCGCGTACGCTACTTGCCTAAGAGTAACTGCCATGCATCCAATAGGACACAGTTAGAGTTTGTATCCCGGGACGTCTCGTGTCTCGAAGTCTCAAAGTTTCCATAATTTTAGTTGTCTCCAGTCCCGGGACTTTCGTGTCAAGACTCGAGGGGAGACATGATTATCGACATTGATTGAAGAAATTACTAAGATTGAAATTAACTTAATTTTTTTAATTAATTAATGTCCTAGAACCAAAAAAAAATCGAAAACATGGGACATATTATCCATAAAACCGCACTGAGCCCACCTGGTAGATTTGCCCATTCCGCCTTATAGAGAAGAGACCTGAGTCCCAGCAGTAGGAACATTATAAAGTCGATTATGCTTATTGTACTTATGAATATAAATCTTAAAAACTTTATTGTTTTATTACAGGTGACATACATAACGCCTTATGTCAGTAAGCAGCCAAGCCTTCCGAAATTGCGTATAGTAGATGTGACTGATAACACCAAAGTTTTCAGCGGTAAGTAAAAATATTCTAAGTTAGATTAACTTACGTTACGACGTTTTTCTATGACCCAACCGTTTCGTAACTATAACACCGTAGACCATTAGGTCTACGGTGTTATATTTTTGCATGTTGTTGTATTTTCTTTCCTATCTGATTTCTTGATAGAAAAAACCCAAAGTCTCGTAGTAGGTTAGTTGTAGACTCATCATCATAGGCCTCCGCCAAGTATCGCCATAATGACCAGTCCTGTACGTCTCGCATCCATCAGATTCCCGCGACTCTCACTAAGTCGTCGGTCCACTTTATGGAACGCCTTCCTAAGCCGCGTCTTCCGGCATATGGTCGCCACTCCAGAACCTTTCGTCTTCATCGATATTCTGTTCTGCAAGCAATGTGTATATTATATAGGACGAGATGCTGAACGCTGCCCAGCCGAGTTGGATCTCATAATACAGATTTCAGATTATCCAGTGGAATTTATAACTTTTAGACAATGATATTTTTTTAGGGTGGTAATCATCCAATCACTTCTCCCGCTCTGGGTGGAGCTAGAACTACACCTGTGTCCTTCAGTTGCCTTTTGCGTTCAAAAACTACGGATTGAAGAAATTTTCCGCGGTCCTAGCTAGCGGGCATCGGCCCTGCTGCGGTTTGCTGATATCTCTTTGAGGAGCTCGTGGATCACTACACTCTATTGACGACTGGGCTCGGCCTGATTAATTATTATCAGCCGAGCTACCCATTGCTCGACGTCCACAAACCCGCGCACAGAGAGGTATTTGGCCCTAAAAGTCGGACAAAAATATTTTTTGCGTTTTATAGTATTATTAAAGTATTTCGTTCTATTTTGAGGCATAATAGAGTAAAAAAAGAGCCATACATTATTCTTAACAAATTTTATTTCTAATTTTCATCATCTTCAGAGTCATTTTCAATACTAATATTGCAAATATCATTTTCCTCCAAAAGATTCATGGTATCCGCTGAAAGAAGACTCTTTCTTTTATGTTTAGCGTTCCTCATTCCCGTCAGCAAGGGATCTGATGTCAAGAGCAACCTATTTAAAATTACCTAACCTAACCTAACCTATTCCGCATGGAGCGGGGGAAAGGCTCTAGTGCGTCGGGTTCACGCTATTGGTAAGAGGAGATACCATTGTATTTCGAGGAATAATAAAAAACGGCGTCTAACTAAAACAAAAAAAATGGATTTCGCCCGACTTTTAGGGCCAAATACCTGTCTGTGCCGCGTCTATCGTAGCTAGCTAGGTAGTCAGGGTCGGAATCTCTGCGGCTGGGGCGTGAGGACGTTCGTTCCCTCACGCGTGCGGCCTACTCCTTCGCTAGCATTACTTTTTCGCAGAAGGAGACAACCGCCTTCCATTCCTCCTCGCTCCGGACCACAGCCCCAACCAGGGTCCGGCGCGTATACAATGATAGTACATCGCGATTAATGTATTGAGACAGAAAACAGCACAATACAAAATCGCTGGAAATAGATGCAAGGTCGATGTAAACGTTAAGCCACTGCCGTCGGTTGCTATCAGCTTATGTTCAAAAATATGTTTGATTGATTTATGAGAGTCAATGTCAACAGATTTATCTAGTCACCAAGCTAGCTGCAATAACTACAGCATGCTTTATCTTTTTAATTTTTAAATGTAAACATTAATGAAGTGGATTTTACCTTTAAACGTGAACATTAATTAAGTGGATTTTTACGCTCATATTCTCTATTTACTTACTGCTCTCAATATTGACAGAATATGTTTTACATTATATAAGGCGTCCTACAAGGTGGACCGATGACCTGGCAAGGGTTGCGGGAATCCGCTCATTGTGGCGACACTTGGGGGAGGCCTATGTCCAATAGTGTACGTCTTTCGGCTGAAATGATGATGATGATGATGATGTTTTATATTTAAAGCCTAGCTTCTGCCAGCGACTTCGCCCGCGTGAAAGAAGGGTTGTCTATACAAACTTTGGATTGACATTTCTTCTCCTAAAGCGGTGAATTTTGAAAAACCCTCTCTTAGTGCTCGTTTGCAATATAAAAAGAAGCCTAGTGCAAAAAAGTGCTTCTACGTAGACCCAGTAGTTTCAGCTGTGGATTGATATATCTGTCAGTTTATCCTTTTATATAAATAGATTTATAAAACAAGAGTGTAAGGTTGCCACATGGTGTGCGCAAATTATTCTAAGCAGTTACGCTTTCTTTTTGCTTTATTTACACTGTGCACACATAATACTAGCAACAAGAAACATGGTAACCGAGATATTTGTAATACAAAACATAATTTAAAAGAGTGTCCGTGGAGTTTCTTGCACATTCTTCTCCATAGCGATCTACGCTTTGGAATTTGCAATTAATATCATTTGTCTGACTGATTTATTGACAGTTCAAAAGTACCTGTAAATGGTTTATTTGAAATAAATTATTTTAATCTTGATTCCTGGAAAGGACTATTGAAGGTACACAGGTGGATTCTAGTCAATAACAGGCTGAGACGTACGGAGCTACAGGAATCGTTCCACCCAGAATGAGAAAAGTACTGAATACAAGACTCTCTTTGTTCCCTCACCAAGGTTATCGAAGGTTACTGATTGGCGAACATCTTTACAGATAAAATGTTGGACGTGAAACAAATATTGAATGGAGTGATAAACTTGAAAGACCAAGAAGTCTTGTTTGAAATAATGGTAAACGTAGCAGCACTGACACTCGAAAACCCAAATGTCCAGAACCTTTTAAAGGACCGCACTTATAAATTCGATGTCATCATTGGCGAATATATGTTCAATGATTTATATTCTTCGTAAGTATTATGCATCTTTTTATACAACATATTTTTTTGTAAGTATATGAGAAACCTTAAACACCTGTGTAATATTGTTATGTAAATAGTATATGTAAACAAAACTGTATTAATATGGAAAATCACAAAGTCTAAGCCAGTTTTGTTACCTGGTTGGCAACACAAATACATGGTCATCGGGCCACCCGGGCGACTGAAGGGTTGTTTTGCTTCCACACCCAGTTGAGCGGTGTCACCTAATACCCGCTATGACCTGCCTAGACCTTTTTTTATTATGTAAGAAAATCATCTAATGACATCCCCCGCTCTTGGGTGGAGCGGGAGATAGTGTCAGACTTTTATTGACTAAAAACGCACTCCTGTTTCTGCTTTGCCATCGTGCCAGGGCCCCGAAGATCTCTTTCGCATCCCTGATTCTAAACAAACTATATTCAGGTTTTGAATTTAATAAAACTAATATTGTACATGGTAAAAAAAAAAAAATATATTTTGTAAACGATAAATCACAACCAAATTGAAATTATGACTTGCGTCATAATTTAAAATAAAAGTTTAATTTCTAGCAATATTTTGTGTTAGAATTTCAAAAGCAATTCACCTGATTAACTAGATATGCATACCTTTTTTCAGATTGCCAGCAGTATTGCAATGTCCATTCATATGGTTCTCAACCATTGAGCCACACTCGCTGATTCTAAACTTAGTTCATGGTCCTCCGAACCCTGCTTACTACGGTGACTATATTGGGGCTAATATTGCTCCATATTCGTTCAAAACAAGAGTCAATGAGCTGTGGGAACTGTTGAAATCACTTTATCATCATAACGGGTAAGTCTTTCTTCTTCTTTTATTTCAATATCCATTAACTAACGTGGTATTTACAGGTAATGGCACTTTTATATTGCGACTAGCCTATTGGTGTTAGAGAATGGTACTTTTATATTGACTGGCCTGTTGGTCTAGTGATTAGTAGCTCTGACTGCTATGCCAGAGGTCGTGGATGACCAAGACAAATGTTGGTGTGATGAACGCGATTTTTTGTTCTGTGTCTGGGTGTGAAGTAATCATAATATGTATGTATCGAATTAAAACTAGATCCCACGACACAGGGTATCCTAGTGTGAGATTTATGGCTACTTAGTTGCACTAAACGTTGTTTAGTCTTAAAAATATTGTGATGTATTTATCTGTTATGCTTAACGTGTTATATGCAGTGTCTAAATGAATTTTATTATTTTTTAAACCTTTACATTTCGTTGTTCTATCTAACATATTTAAATTCTGTATTTTGCTATACCTACCTACGTCCGTATAACCCGAAGTAAGCGCATCAAGCACCACCGTTGCACAATTCCCGCTGCCCTCCGCTATTGTACTATCGCTTGCTTCGCATAGACTTCGTAATATTTTTAAAGTTCGATTTAAAAAAATAATAAAATTATAATATATTTGAAATATTTTTAAAAGTTTGATGAACTAAAATATGATAAATTTTTAAAAGTAAAAATAAAAGTTGTTGTTTTATGATATTATTAACATAGTCCTGAGAGGTTGCCAGTGTTTTACAAATAACCCTGTCTAGAGGTACCTAAAATGACCATAAATGGACAGTAACGCACTAAAACAAAGTCACGATGACTCGACTCTAAAATGAGAGTTCATGAGTTAATGAGTTTTGTGAGTTTGAATGAGTCAGTGTCCTCGAGCATTCATGATAACGACCAAAATAAATATACACGACTATAGTTTACTAGAATGATGCGTATACCTAACTTTTTATTCATAAATACGTTTATTCATAGTCATGATAACTTGCTAAAATCTATTTTCAATTTTAGCAAGTCATGTATGATAATACCTGGGCGAGAATCGATTGATTGGTTTAACTTTTTCCATAGATAGTTACACGGGCATTGATAATACTGATACAAGGAAATCATAGTTAATCTAACCCTCTCCCAAATAAGCCAGCTCTTAGCTTCCGTTTGTTTTTTCCGTCTATCGAAATACAGCTAAATACTAGTTTTATAAATGAAACGACTACTAGCTATAACGATCGTAAAAATCAACTATGTTTTTGTTACAATGTGATTTACACTTTTATTTTTTAATTAGTACAAATATTTAAGGGCCAAGCGCCCGAAAAATGCCATAAAACAGTGATTTTCTGAGGCCTACTCCTCCGTAACGGCTAGGTCAATTGGTTTGATAAAAATATATGTTTATTATAGATTCATGAACAGTAATATCAACATTTGATTTTTTCGTGCAATTAATACTTTTGTCAATAAAAAATATTTAGAAATTTCGCAACTTTTCGCAACTTTTCCCTACTCCTTCGAAACGGCTTGGACCTTTGGAAACATTTTTACACATAAAAATTGGTGGTTAAATATTCTTCAAAGTGAACATTGCATATGTAAATCAATCAACATCTCGCAGAGAAAATGGGATTAAAGCGCTTTCCGGGCGCTGCTGGCCGCAAATAAATGCACAGATTTGCGTACTGCCGCCTAGGCGAGTGCGAGAGTTGCGTTCACATAATTTCGGCCAGATGGTTCAAGGGACTATACGCCTTAAAGGACTTATTAGAAAAGGTCTAATTATTATTTAAGTAAAGTCTCAATAATTAATTACCATAAACAGAAAAATTGTTGATATCCCAAAATGTCACTAAGGGAAATATCGTACAGGCTATTGATTATAAATGCTCTGCCCAAGGTAAAAGTCTAGTACAAAGTATCAACAAGGCGTTTGGAAAAGTCTTTAATCAATTTGTGAAAACTCAACTCAAAACAGCTTGGAAAAAATGTCTACCTACAAGAATATTACATTTACACCACTTTTTTTTTCAAATACGTTTCTTGTCGTGTCATTACTGAAGCTTGTTGTAATATAGAACATGGTACTCTGGAAACCAAAAAGTAATTAACAAAAATCTCATAATTATCGAGAATTTTAATGTTTTTTTTCTTGGCATGGGAAAACTTGAAACTATCCGCATCAGGCAAGATCGTCACCGACACAAAAACTTTCGCTTTTATAATATTAGTCTGATTACAGCTACTTCTACGACAAGGAAGAGGAAATCTACATGAAGTCAATAGCTCCTATCGTAAAGGAACAAGGCAGGCCTGTACCAAACTACCATGAGCTCAAGTATAATGCGTCTTTATTATTGGGTAACACGCAGGTAGCTATTGGAAGCTCAATTCCTTTACCACCAAGTTACAAGCATATTGGAGGATACCATATTACTGAACCAGTCAAACCATTACCAGAGGTAAGCGTAGCTCATCATCACCATCATCATCATTTCAGCCAAAAGACGTCCACAGCTGCCTCCCCCAAGTGTCGCCACAACAAAAGATTCTGTGCAATTCCCACGACTCTCGCTAGGTCATCAGTACACCTTGTGGAAGGTCTTCCAACGCGGCGTCTTCTGATGCACGGTTGCCTCTCCAGAACCTTTCGGCCCCATCGACCATCTGTTCTCCGAGCAATGTGCCCTGCCCACAGCCACTTAAGTTTGGCGGTTCTTCGGGCTGTGTCGGCGACCTTGTTCCTAATGCGGATGTATTCATTCCTGATAATAATATGATCACGCAAGGGAACTCCGCGCGTAGCCCTTTCCATTGACCTTTGGGTGATTTAAAAGCCTTGATAGCTTTTTTTATGGTGGGAAAAAATCATCCAATGACATCCCCCGCTCTTGACCGGAACAAGAGATAGTGTTAGAATCTTACTGACTAAAAGACCCACCCCGTTCCTTCTAGCCTTCATACCGGGGCTCGAGCTCCTTTTCGGATAACCCTTTCGGATAACCTTTAGGATAAGCTCCGTTTCGGATAACCTATTTGCAGTTAATTGGTAAATACTGATCCTTCGGTGCCTACGGATTTCTTTTTGATAATAGAGTTCTTTTTGATAAGAGAGTGTTCTTTATTTTTAATTTTCATTAATGTCAATGTCAATTATGTAATTGGATTTTAATCATACTGTCTTTAATGAGCAAAGTTATTATCTATTTGTTTGGTAGATATGGTGACCTTTGGTGCAGACTATTGACCGCTAATGCATTACCTCCAGCTTAAATAACAATTACGTAGATATTTTACATTATGTATTCAGTTTTAAAATTAAACCGCTTCGTTATAGAAATCTGACTTTTCAAAATCATTTCTTATCAGTCCTGGTGCGGAATTAATAAATTATTGTAATTTTCTCAGGACCTGAAGAAAATTATGGACAATGCCAAGAATGGTGTAATTTACTTCAGCATGGGATCAAACCTAAAAAGCAAGGAATTACCAGATGACTTAAAACAAGGCTTATTGAAGGTATTCGGAGGTCTGAAGCAGACTGTGTTATGGAAATTCGAGGAAAAACTTCCTGATGCGCCCAAAAATGTCCATATAGTGCAGTGGGCACCACAGCAGAGCATTTTAGGTAAGATAACTAGCAATTAGCATAGTAAATGCGAAAATTATAACAAAACACACTAATTTGCACTAGATAAATCAGTACTGGCGTCTTCCTTGTAGAAATAAGCTTAAAGGAAGTGTGAATTTGGCAAAATAACGATGATTTAGAAGTCAACATTTGGCACTAGACGAATTCAAAGGGATAATAATAGGGTATAAATTATATTTCATTTAATCCGTATTTTCGATTATAAAAAAATATTGGACACATATTTTTTCTTTTTTCGATTTAACAAAAAATAACAAAGATATAGCCCATTAAAGTTACGTGTGACGTCACCCCGTGCGAAAAAATGCAGCACGGCGTGACGTTACACGCAACTTTAATGGACTATATCTTTGTCATTTTTGGTTTGATTTAGTAATTAAAAAAATACGTGTCCCTTATTTTTGAATAATCTACAAGACGGACTAATTACATTTTTTTACGGCAACTAGCCTATTATTATAAAGTAGACAAAATTAAATTCAGAACAACATCCGTAAAGTACAACTTATGGTCTACACGTCAAAGTTGCGTGCTATGGAGCTAATGAGCTAATCTTGTCAATGAGAAACACCCGTGATCCAACATTAGTAGTTATATGGCAATTTAAAATAATTGACGTTGATGTGTGTCTTTTTTGTGCGATCTTATAGCAGATGGCTTTTGTCGTTAGGATGTTACTAATGTTTACAAAAAAACAATGTAAAGTAAATATCAGGTCGGTACAATACAATCACCTGGTAATTTATGTTCATACAACTACATTGACCATGATAATGACTTTACGGGAGATTGTATGAAATTGTAGTCCCAAAATGTGTAATTTTTATAAAAAAAAACTATCAAAATTTGTAATTTTCATATTTTTAAATTTTAAATTCAAAATTACACCTATACCTACATGAGCACTTATTATTCTGTTTTCAACCATGATAACCTGTAGTTGATTTAATGTCACATATATACAATTGTTATTGATTTGTTGTAGCTGTTGGTACTCCTATGATTAAATAAATAAAGTGTCAGAAGCTAGAGATCGATTCAAATTAGTCGTTTCATAGGGAGAAAAACTGCCAAGATAATACTGTTAAAAAATATTATGTTATTGAGTTTTCTCTATATTACAATATATATTGAGACAATATAGACCAGTCAATTTAGACCAAATAAAATCCGGGCCTTGGTTGAGGCCATGGTCCGGAGCGAAGAGGAGTGGCAGGCAGTCGCCGACTTCTGCGAAATGCTCGCAAAGGAGGAGGCCGAACGCATCAGGCAACAGCGTTATCGCCGCCGCCGTCGCCGGGATTCTGATCCCAATTTCCGGCCAACGTAGACGCGGGCTTGCGGACAGTGAGCAATGCGTAGCTCACTGTCCGGCCGTCCGGTAACTGTACGGACAAAGCCCAAGTCGTCGACGGCGCGCACTGTTCCCGCGCGCCTCAAGGAGTTGTCAGCAACAGCAGGAGCCCAGCCGGGTCGAAGCCTACTGGGGCCAGGGTTGTCCGAAAGGGCGCTCGAACCCCGGTATGAAGGCTAGAAGGAACGGGGTGGGTCTTTTAGTCAGTAAGAGTCTGACACTATCTCCTGCTCCGCCCAAGGGCGGGGGATGTCAAAGTATGATTTTTTCCCACCATAAAAAAAAAGACTAAAAAAGGAATAAAATTAAATAAAAATGACCACAAACAAAATCGGAAGAACATATTAAAGGCGATTACAATTACTATTTTCACAGAAACCTGAATGATGACACAGTTGATCATTATTATAACTAACACTATAGGAGCCCCCTCTAAACGTAGATCTCACAAAGGACTTTAGCATACCATAAGCTAAACTTAATTCTCATATATATGTAATGAAATGACCTCCTTGGAAATGACATTTCATTTTTTTAATTTTAAGCTTTGGATACGTATGATCAAAGATTTTTTAATATAACCTACAGAAATCTTTGCGTATGATTCAATGGCAGATGATGTTTAGATTATTTTGTGCATTTAATTGATATAAAAAAAAAACTTGTAGAGAGATAAATAAAGGGATATAATTGAGGAGGCGATATTAGTGTACTTTAAATGTCGTTTCTTTGTTTTCAGGTGAGATAAAAGTGTAATTTTAGCTAAACGATAATTGTTATAATGTAAAAGCGTGTTGAATAAAATAAAAATCCTCAATAATATACCTTATATATATATAAGTAAATTCGTGGCAAAATTTGTGACTGTTTCATAGTCCTTCTTGGATTCTTCTGTGTCCTCTCAATATGAACTATTTCTTTTCCAGCGCACCCAAACCTAGTTCTCTTCGTCACTCACGGAGGTCTCCTATCCGTCACCGAGGCTGTCCACTTTGCTGCTCCTCTTATCGTCATCCCAGTCTTTGCAGACCAGTTCGTGAACGCCAACCGAGCTCAACATAAGGGCTTTGCTGTTAAAGTTGATCTATCCTACCATATGCATGAGGATCTGAAGGTGGCTCTTGATAAAGTTCTTGGTGATCTTCCGAAGTAAGTCAAGAATAATGTTTGAGTTTCTTGCCTGTTAAAAAACATCTGATAAGCCTATAAATTGCAGAGATATCGTTGTGGCAGTTCCATTTTAAATTTCAAAAAGTGAACACTCACAAAAAAAACCCAGCTCCGGCGGAAACAAGATGTATCCAAAATTATTATCAATAATTATAACTAATAAAACAATAAACAGCTTTTATATTATCCTTACTTGCAAATATGTATAAAAAGAATCAGTTTTATTAATCAGGCGTTCAATACTTATTATTATTGATACATTGAGATACATCTCGTTCTGCTGAAGCTGGTTGGAGCCAGAGCATTCTCCTTTACTTTTTTGTTTTTTTTTTTCCATTGTCATATTAAATATCATCCAAGGATTAAATGATACAGAAGGAAGCAATCAAATATTTTTGTTAGCCTAAATACTGCTACTACTGGGCAAAAGCACTCCATACTTTCCTAGACACTCTTTTTTGGGTCACTTCGACTCGTCCAGGATCTTTTTTGTTACCCCTGTTCATTCATCAAGCTTATTAATATTAATTTCACTCACCGTGTTCTTCTCCTTCACAGATACAAAGCAAGAGTAAAAGAACTATCAGTAGCATACCATGATAGTCCAATGAAACCAAAGGAAGCCCTTAACTTCTGGGTAAATCACGTAGTAAAGACGAAAGGAGCTCCCCACTTGAAGTCTGTGGCATTACAAGTACCACTTTACCAGAGAGTATATCTAGATCTATTAGCTATGATCTTTGTAGCTTTAATAGTTCTATTGTTAGTAGTTAAGAAGATTATTTGTTTAGTGACAGGAAAGAAGAACACGAAACTGAAGACGAACTAAGTAGTTATTGAGGTTTAAAAAATATTATTGTTGTTTATATACATAGATAAATTTTAGCGAAATATCAAGACATTTTATTTTTGATTGTGTCAGAGGCTAGAGTATATTATAATCGTAAAATGCAGAAAAATAAAGTGCTTGCATATCACAAACGTCCTTTAAATTTCGCTGCCTGAGTACTGTTGACTTAATTGATATCGGTATTATCAACCTATTGCCATAATATGAACTATTTGATTATAGATAGATTTGTTTACTTGAATTTGCTGAATCATGTGATTAAATTATGTTGGTATATCGTCTGTGAAGGACAGCCTTACTATTATTAATATATTATATTATTCTATAATGTATTAATAATAGGCGAAACTCGTACATGGTGCGAGCGAGTAAGGACTTTATCGTTCTATGTAAAGAGTTCTCTTTTGACCCATTCAACACTAAAACTTACTCTGTACGCACCCAGCTGAATGCGGACTTCTTCAAAAGTTCATAGTGTTGACTGTACTTGAGTGATGTTTATTATGTTTTTTTTTATTAAGTTCTTTTTTTATCGTTTTTGTTAGTGATCGTAAGTGTTCTACTACTTTGTATATTTCTATCCGTGAGAACCTGTAATTGGCTCAATGTTTCTTATACTGTCCTTTTTCATTAGTCATAGCTGTTGGTTCTCCTAAGAATAAATAAATAAATATATCAGTTGCCCACGGCGAATAATCTATTATTAAAAAAAAAACTTTATAAGACATGGTCTAGCATCATTTGGCTTACATTTCATATATGACGTATCAATATTTTTTTTCAAGAAACCGGGGTACAATCATTCGTGTCATGTTCTGTATTCTCTGAACATGGTGAGGATTCACAAATTAATTTGATGAAACCCTATATGATATGCACACCATCAATTAAATGTAAATATATCTGATTCCGATTTTTTATATTATGCAGGACATGTAGTTAAATGTTATTTTTTTTAAATTATTTTTTATGATTGACTGATTTATCTGAAATGAAAGCATGTTTAATAAAATGTTGATATTTAGTCTTGTCTTATTCTTTTATAATGAAGTAGTTATTAATAATTCAACCAAACGTCCATTTTCCAATAGAAAATCTTCGAGGAGGCTTTCGCTCAAAATTGAGATCCATTAATTTAAACAAAAAAAAAAAACAAAAATTCAGATTAGTTAACTGTGTTTTTTTAATAAATTCAAATGTATTTTTATTTGGATCAATAAAAAATTAAATTATATTCATATCAATATTTATTAATAAACCTGTTCACGTTCGTGTCACGTTTAAAGTTCCATGTCGATATATTTTTATCATTAACTAGGTTAATCCGTAATGTAACATAAATAAGATATTAATTACATCAGAAAACAGATTATATTATCCATCATCTAAAATTACATCTAAGAATGACTAGATATATATAAGTAGAATAAAAAAGATAATAAATTATACCAATGTTTACTACATGATAAGAATTACCTATCACGAAAAGGAAGTGATCACGAAGATTGTTATTAAAGAGATTTATGCAAGATAAAAACCAATATAAAAAAAAAAATCATAATATACCTAAGCAGGAAAATGATAAGAATTACAAACCCGTTGCTGAGCTTGAGTGATTGATGTTTCGTGGTAAAAAAAATATACGCCCACTTTATATATATCTCTCTAAATAACTGCAAACATTGTAAGATTGACAAAACGCTCACTTCATATATATCACTAAATAACTGCAAACACCATAAGATTGACAAAAAATTATCGAAAGCGTAAACTCTTTATTTTTATGAACAAATCATTAGAACAAATCTTTTAGTCTCATCTTTTGATAGTTTTCAATATATCCGAGATCTAATTGAAAAGGAAGAGTTTACGCTTATATTACATGATTTATCATAAAGTAACGTTGTTACTATGATATACCATCCTTTGCCTGTGGAAAGTTGGTTCCAGTGAGTCAGGATCAGCAGCTGCATAGTTCTCGGTGAGTAGAAACTGTATGAAGTAATGCCTCAATTAGTTTGGGTGGAGCTGTCCCAGTGGCATATTCACAGCATACTCTAAAGTAATATTGTAAGGAGAAAATTATTTATTTACAGGTGTAATAGGTTGTTAATTCCCGCAGACCAATGTTGAAAACGGAGGATCCTCCGACAGTGATTCAAAATGTTGATGTAGGTCGGTGTTAAATCTGATGTGGTCGAGTGCGATGTTGACTTTAGTGCTGGCATCTACCAGGAGAGGTTCATCATGGGACTGGGCCAAGGTGCAGTATGCTTAGCCAAGACCTCTGATGAGACTGAAGGTATTGTCACTATGCCGGTTGGTTTGATCTCTGTGACTGTTTTATAAGCGTCTATTGCATCCAGAAGGAAGAATTTCGTAACCGAGGCGGTTT
The DNA here is from genome assembly GCA_929112965.1 of Mythimna albipuncta. Lineage (NCBI taxonomy): Eukaryota > Metazoa > Arthropoda > Insecta > Lepidoptera > Noctuidae > Mythimna > Mythimna albipuncta. Next base: position 14,016,461 of record OV815979.1, on the reverse strand, counting down.
TGCCTTCCTTATTCTTCCGGTTCCACTCGTCAAGCGACTCCATACGGATCTACCGCTCGACGAATGAAACCGGGCAGCAATCATATTTTTTCTTTTTTAGGTTCAAAGCAGCAAGCGTTGCTACCTACCACTTAGAAGTCAGGACCAGTACCAATAGGATACTACTGCTCATCATTATTTAGTTATTAAATTATAATATATTTTAATTGTAACGGTAGTTGTATGTAATCCAGAAATTTATGAACGTATTATTGCCTCATGCGACTGTATCAACTAGAATACTTAAAGCATCAATAGAATATTAAACAGATATTTTTTGCATTGTGGACAATATATAAATATTTATGAACATAGGCCGACAAATAGGCGCGGATATTATTTATAGTGTGGGTTGTGATAAGCATCTCAATTTGAATTTTTTGAATTAATTTATCGCTCAATATAGAAGATTCATTATATTGTGATCTTTCGACGTAGAAAATTGAATTTAATGAGCGTACTGCTGGGCTAACACTAAAGCTTAACTGCATTAAGATCATTAAAACATATACATAGATATTTCTGTTTCATACGTTAATGTATTAAAAAACGTAGTATTATGATTTCGAAGCTTTTCTTGTTAGCACACGATCTAATTAGATAAATATACGTATAGGATTCTAAAATGAGATTTGAATTTTATAGAAAAATAACAAATTATATAAATGCCGTAAATATTATAATACAGCTTTTGGCCGCAGCTTCACCCACGTAGTTAGGCAGCTTTCAATCGGTGATAAAATTTTAAAGAAAATAGCTTTTGCAAAATATAAGATCAATGTGCACTTGAATCAAAAATACACACACGCATTTAAGACCAACTAGGCCTCTTGAAATAGAATTTCTTTCACATACCAACAATAATCGTAACTTCTACTCTAAAAAAGTAAAAAAACAATTCGATACTATTACTTTAATACTTAATTCTTCTTTTTCTTCCTATCCACCTTCTGCTGCTTTTTTGAACACAGATGATTAAAAACAAATTTTAATAATGTGTAAAATAGAAATACAGCTGCACATAGCAATCCTGCTAAGTCCAGATACAGTCGTTGGTACAGAGGTAATTGCAGTGCAGGGGAACGTAGATGAAGGGCACCACGGGTTGAAACGACATGCTGGACCCAGTGTCGCAGCTCGGCACCCGGCTTAACTGGGCGATCGTGGTAGATGAAGGACAGTTCCTTTACTTTTTGTCTGTACCTGTAAGTAAAGGGAAATATATATAAATAAAAAATAAGCCCTCGATTTCTAATTTAAGCTTTTGAAATTGAGTATATATTTCTCAAACTCTACTATGGCCTGGAAACTTATCAAAATTTGGCACTTGGGAAGGGTTTGAGAAGTTCTTTATTCAAAATTCTCATAATCACAATGTTCTTTGATTGATTTTCCAAATACGATATTTAAATTGAAAAAGACTTGGGAACAAAACGACGAACGCCCATAATAAACATTAAAATACACACGAGCTAGACCAAGCTCGTCCTTGACTTTACATTCCCCATCTTACACGATTTTTAGACCTACTAATGCCTTCATATTTTAATCACGACAAACAGAGGTAACTTATTATTGAGTATGAGTATATGAATCGAACAAAATTACCATAGACATCTAAGCCCTTTGTCTTATTTTTTAGGGTTCCGTAGCCAAATGGCAAAAAACGGAACCCTTATAGATTCTTCATGTCTGTCTGTCTGTCTGTCTGTCTGTCCGTCCGTATGTCACAGCCACTTTTTTCTGAAACTATAAGAGCTATACTGTTGAAACTTTATAAGTAGATGTATTCTGTGAACCGCATTAAGATTTTCACACAAAAATAGAAAAAAAGCAATAAATTTTGGGGGTCCCCATACATAGAACTGAAACTCAAATTTTTTTTTTTTCAGCAGACCCTTGCGTGTGGGGTATCTATAGATAGGTCTTCAAAAATGATACTGAGGTTTCTAATATCATTTTTTTCTAAACTGAATAGTTTGCGCGAGAGACACGTCCAAAGTGGTAAAATGTGTGTCCCCCCCCCCCCCTCTAACTTCTAAAATAAGAGAATGACAAAACTAAAAAAAATATATGATGTACATTACTATAAAAACTACCAACGAAAATTGGTTTGAACGAAATCTAGTAAGTAGTTTTTTTTTAATGCGTCATAAATCGAAAAAAATACTCTATTATTAAAACATCGATCAAAGTTACAACACTTTACAAGAACTTTTATATTATGTTACTTGCTGCTACGGAACCCTTCATGGGCGAGTCCGACTCGCACTTGGCCGGTTTTTTATTGAGGTGGGGGGAGATTTTCCTCTGGTGTTCTTCCACTCTGGATGAAGTGGGAGAGTGTGTCCAACTTTTATTGACTAAAACCAACTCGTGTTCAGTAACGTTCCTGAACCTCGGTAGTACTTTCGAACATTCTCGCAGCCTTGTTATCATGGATTCATACAAGTGTAATAACCATTAACAACTTACTTTGGGTTGTGAAGAATTTCTTCAATAGCCACTTTCAAATCCTTAGCCGTATCAAAAGACAGATTGACTTCCAAAGCGAAACCTTTGTTAACCGATCTCTTGACATTGATGGGCTGATCTCCAAAGACCGGTATACCAATGATAGGAACACCATAATGGATGGTCTCTGTTGTAGACAGGAGACCTCCGTGGGTTATGAAGAGAACGCATTTTGGATGAGCTGAAAAAGTGAGAATAAGAATTGACCGTATAGTTTGATGAGCATAGGAGTATTGTTATTACGTAATTGCGCATTTTTACGTAAAACCCAATCTAACAAAAACATTAAAAAGACGTGTCTCCACGCTCAAGGCCCGCGATAGAAGCTATGCAATAGCTTAAAAATACTGCATAAATAAAATAAATAAATAATTATAATTGCATAAGTTGATAAAAAATGCTATGCAATAGCTTTACCGCGGCAGTCCCCGAGTGCCACACGTCTTTTTTTTCCTTTGATTTTTTTTCTTTGATATTAATTGAAGTTACACTTTCACACATTGAATTGAATTTTGATTGATTTTTCACTCATTTGTTTTCTCATCGGTCACCACGCTCAAAAAATAAATGAGTGGGGGGTGTTAGGTTATTTTCGTTACGGAATTTCTCAATTTGGTCTCCACGCTCAAGGCCCGCGATAGAAGCTATGCAATAGCTTAAAAGAAATTCATAAAAACTTCTTTTCAGATTTTTCTAGGATAAACAAAGATATTGAGACCAAAATATTCGCCCGAATAATTTTTGTACACCTGTGTGCATGTTTACAGTACGACAATTTAAGGTTATTCAAGTTGTACAGACGTATGTACAATCGAAGCACGAGGGGTCAGTTTATAAAATAAAACGTAACAAAAAGTTCAATTACATTTTTGTAGGATACTGAAATAGCTAAAAGGGTTCTTGTTATAAAATACCCGGCAGTAAAGGAGTCATTTGAGTATCAAGAAAATAATATTAGCTTTCCCAATGATATAAAACATCGATGGCGAATTAACCCAAAATATTTGGAATAACTGATATTTTTACGAATCCATTATTGCTCCCATGAGGGTGCTTTCGACCCATTTAAGTACTTCATGCGGAAAAAATGACCAATAACTCACACAAAATGCTTGGTTGTGGTGCCCATTTTAAGATATGAACATTTTTAGGCACATTGGGCAGATCCTCTTCGAATTTCCACAGTACAGTCTGTTTTAATTCTCCAAACATTTTGAGGAGATCAGCTTTCACTTGTTTTGGCCAGTCCTTGCTTTTTAAGTTTGATCCCATACTGAAGTATATAACTCCATTTTTGGCACTCATCATTATTTTTTCTAGGTCCTGAAATAAAGTTGGCCATTTTAATATTTCATTTCAACTTATTAGATACTAATTGTTACCAGCGGCTTCGCTCGCGATAGAGTAAAAAATTGACTCAAGAGAACATACTCCCAGGATAGAAAAGATTATATGCGCTATTCCAAGAGTAGATGTCAGATCCGTTCAGCTGTTCTAGAATGAAGAAGTAATAAATACATACATACACGCACACTCACTCACAAACTTTCATCTTTATAATACTAGCTTTTGCCCGCGGCTTCGCCCGCGTGGCATTAGGTACTTAAGGAATCGGAATAAAAGGTAGCCTATGTTCTTTTCCATGTTTTTTTTTTTTAATTTCATCCAAATCCGTTCAGTTGTTTTTGCGTGATTAAGTAACAAACATCCACACTTTCACATTTATAATATTAGTTAGGTTAGGTTAGAATGACTGGAATGCCGTAATTAGAGACACAATAGAAAGACAATTGCTTATGTCGAACTGTGTAACTTAAGACATTCAAAAGGTTAACCATAAAATAAACCATTCTACCATCGGACAACCCGACGTAGGTACGACGAGAATCTACCCATACATTGTTAAAACCTCTACGGTCCGGACTAAGCGTTTCGGCTTGTCGTTTATACCGTGTACGTCGAAGGACTGGAACAACCTGCCTGCTACGGTCTTCCCGTCCGATTACGATTTGAGTGTTTTCAAGGCAAGAGTGAACAGGCTCATAAACTAGTGCACCTTATCACCAGAGATTGCATCACCATTTACCATCAGGTGGGATCGCAATCAAGCACTAGTTTATATCAATTAAACGAAAAAAAAGCATGATAAAATTTCGCTTTACCTGTGGTAAAGGTTTTACATCTTCTTCGATATGGTATCCTCCAACTGGCTTATAGTTCTGTGGCATACCTAGGGCCAGTCCTATGGAGATATGTGAGTTGCCCAGCACCAAAGATGCGTTATACCGAATATCTTCGAACGAGGGGGGTTGACGACCCCTCTTCAATATTATAGGCGCTATTAGTCGGTCATATTCCTTAGAATGCATTTCATCGTAGTACCTAAAAAATTAAAGTGAATTTTCAATTTAATTTTTTGTTACAGCCCGCCAAGTTACAACCGTATCGTGTCGAATTCCGTTCTCCAATCGGTAACGCTTCGGTGTCAGCAATTGTAGAAAACGATAAGTGGGTAGCCATGTTGACGCACCAGCGTCGGCCGCTCGTTCTACAATGTAGCGTTTGTTTATCAAAGGATGTAGCGTTAAACGTTGTAGAAATTCATTCTATCATTTTGAACGATGTGAACTTGGCTACGAATTTTCTATTCGTTTGTTCCGACCACGCGACTTTTCGTTGAGATGACGTCATTCCAATACGTTTCATCACTTTTCGACAGCGTTAACGATAGCAGAATAACAACTTGGCTAAGCGTGCAGTAGCATAGATTTCCGGATGAATAGAATAGAATAGAATAAACTTTATTTGTACACCAAAAAGTAACACAGCTTGACACACACACAGCGGCAGTGACAGCGATGTGGAGGAGTACTTCGACGCCTGAGTGTACTTTGTGTTTTTGTATTATATTTATGTACATAATTAGGTTTTAGTACAAACAGTTTAGTTCATATTTACACGTGGCGACGCTTGGGGGAGGCCTATGTCCAACAGTGGACGTCTATCAGCTGAAATGTTGATGATGATGAGTTAATATTTAAGTTTTTTATGTTTATAATATATGCACTTAGATATAATATTATTATCTATACCTATTTTAATAATGTGATAACTATAAACTTTTTCACAATTTTACGCTCTCTAAACGATCTTGATTTACTGATACCATACCATATAATTTCCAATGCTCACATCAAATATCCATATTAAATTAATATACTTACATAAATGCATAGTAGCGTGCCTTGACTCTTGACCATAATTCTTCCACTCGCTGTATGAAAGTAAATGGTGGCATATTGGTGGATAAGGCGTCAGTGGAATAAGCAGGACTTGGGGCTGCGTCGATGAGGCTGAGGATACCTGAGTTGAGTTCTACAGGAGACACCCAGATTAGTGGACAGTCAAATATTGGTGCGAAACTGAAACAAAACGAAAATAAAATAAATGTAAGTTTAAATATATATATACGAGTTTACCCCGTTAAATTTTGATCGTTTTAATCCCGTGGAGGATCGATCTGGTACATGAAACACTATCGATTTGTAAAATTAAAACTTAAAGTACCTTTTTTTAAACTCGTATTAATTTACACATGTACGAAATTAATTTCTTTAAAAAAATGTCAGCTGAGCTAGTCCAATGACGTGTAGGTAGTAGTCGGCGTTGCGTATTGACTACGTTCGTAGTATTTAGTAGTTAGTATTCCATGTACCGGATCGATCCTCCATGGGATTAAAACGATCAAAATTTAGCAGTATATTGAGAATTTAGACCTTTTTAAGGATGGATTGTGTGAGGAATGATATGAAAGAAAAGGGAGTTAGTAATAGTGTGACGGGTGACAGGACGGAATGGAAGAAAAAGACGTGTTGAGCCGACCTAAATTAACATGGAATAAGGGCAGGAAGAAGAAGGAATGACTCAATAATTTAAAAAAACAAGCTTTTAATGAAAATATTTTCTTCATGGCAAGCTTTTATAGCTCGGTATACCTATATTTAATACTCATCATAACGAATCATACGAGCCCAAACTCGATGGGGTTGTGTCGTTTAACTACCAAGCTCCTATACCTTCCGGTTCCATCATCAGATCAGCTCCGTGTCATAATAATTTTGCATTGTCACCTGATTTACACACGCATGCAAAATTTAAGCTCAATCGGTAAATGGGAAGTTGATATTTAATTTGCAAAATTTGATTACAGACAAACATCGGGACAGGTGAAACTAAATAAAAGCTTATAAAAAATACATTATACGATAGCCAAATATATTGATACCGAGAGGCCTTGGCTTTATTTGATTAACGAATCAGCATTGCTATCCAACGTGGCAATGCTGCCAGCGTGTGCCTTTTTCTCATTGACATCGATGTGGATGAATTGTTTGATGCCCAATGAGTTCTTTTTCTACCCGTTTGTATTTTTTTTAATGATATAAGCTAATGCTTGACTACGATCTCACCTGGTGGTAAACCGTGATGCAATCGTTAATGGTGAATCGCACTAGTTTATTAAGAGCCTATTTTTAGGCATCCAAATTATAATCGGATAGAAAGACCGCTGCAGGCAAATTGTTCCTTTGCTTTGATGTACGCGGTAAAAACGACGGGAAAAAACGAAATATATCATTATTTTCAGTTTTTATATACATATTAGGTATACAAACTGAAAATAATTATTAAAATATATTTATTATTATTTTTATTTATTTTGAATATACTGTTACTGTAATATGTTTTTATCAACAAAAAAAATATATCACCTATTTCTATTGATGTTATGTCCTAATGGTATTATGAAGAGGTAACGTTTGTGAGTTTGTTTGTAGGAAGTAATTCATAGAACTACAGAATTGACTTTAATAATTATCACCAGTAGTAATTAATAATATCTAAAAACTTTATTTAACCTACATTATTAAATGTTTGATACCCAGCGACACGGGCCAGCTCAGGTCAGCTAATGCATCGTAAAGATAAACCTATTTCCGCCGATAAATTGATTAATTTGTCTTTAAAAAGTGATATGGTCACTGAATGAAGTCTGTATAAATTATGTACATTCTGAAGAATACTTAACCAGATTTTTTTTTTAGATCAGAGCTGTTTGGATGGAGTGTGAAGCGAAAAATTCCCTGTTATTTTTTTTTTTGGCAAAGAGTTAGTCATATGAAAAAATCATAATTAACTATGTTGATAATGTTTTATATGAATTTATACCTACTTAATAAACATACTTTTTTTTTTCAAATCTATTAATCCTGTCATTACCAAGGAGTAGGCTTCAGAAAGACACTGTTTTATGGCTCTCAATAGGAGCAAGAGTTTAAATTTGTGTTAGTAATTGGTTTACTCGTTGTATACTTGCAGATAGTTGTTTTTGCAATAAAGGTACGATATGTACATAATTAGGTTTAGTATAAAAGTATTTATAGTAAACAAATAAAAACATTAGCCAATATTAGATAAGATCTACACAAACGGAGATACTTTAGGAGTTAATAATTTCAACTTACCCAGCAATTAGTTCAGAAAACATCCATTCAACAATCACAACATCGAAATGCTCGTTTGGATCATTGAGCAGCTTCTGAACATCTTTGTGCTCTACCGTCGTCGCCGCCATTTTCAACATCAGCGTCCTCACATAATTATGGTGGTTCGATGTAGGCACCTCTTTATTCATGATCTTCTGTATATTGATTGAGTCAACTGTTAAATATTAAATGAACAGTTATTAAAAGTTTTAGTAATTCACTTTATTTTTAGTGTATGAGAGCATTAGCAAATCAGAAAAATAGTTTTACTTAAATCGGTCATTCCTTTTATTGTACTTAAGGTGTTTTTAATATCGTGCGGATTTGCTTCACATGCAGAAAACTTCAAATGCAAAAAATATGTCTCATGTGTGTATTCCAGGCATTACAATAAATACTTGTATGAAACGGACATTTGCTGGTGAAACGCGTGCGGAATAAACCACATGCGTGATGAAATCCGCACGATATTAAAACATCCTTAGTCAATAGCTATAAAACACTAGATATACTACATCAGCAGTTAGAATTAGGAATATTTTGAGGCTATAATTTGATTTAAGTTCAAATTCCAATTTCCGCGAGTAGACAAAATAAAATAAATCTTAATAATAAATCGATAAAAAATGTCTATGGACTATTTCTGAAATAAATAAATTAATAATAATAATAAAAGATATAATAATAAATTTAAGTTCAGCGCCATCTAGCGTGAACTACTCGGTCCCGTAACTTTCATCTTAGTCACTCATTTTTTTAATATATCAATCAAATGTATTCTTGTAATGCAACGTACCTGGTAAAACCGCGATATTGCTGCTGACATCAATCTGTCGTAAGTTCGGTGGAGGATTCTTATATTCAAACGTTGTGATATACGTCACCTGAAACATTACAAGATCGCACTTGTAGTACTCAAAATATGGTTAGAAAACGAGAAAAATATTTCTCCGCACAAATAGATACCTTAAGATAAAAAAGGAACACATAATATTCTGCCTAGCCTTGTCTCTCTTCACTTCTGAATAAATATCAATAAGCCTTGGCAACACTGGTGTTAGATTTTTTGACTTCTGACTATCTGTAACAACTGTTAACCTCGAGAACTGCTCCTTCCAAACTGCCATTTCTCATAACCGTCCTGTCGTAAAGACAACACATTTTATGATATAGACGGATGAACGAATATTAATTGCATTTAAACCCCTGGCCATATCTTTTTAACCAGTAATCACTAGCATAGGTACTAAAGAGCTCCCCGAGCTGGTCTCTAAGTTCCAAAAACTGGTTTAGCAAACTTCTTTTTCAACTACCAAAAAATTCTCCCACTAAAATTTAATTTAGATAGGTTTGCTACACTACTTTAATCATGGCCAATCTTTTTAGCTACTAAAAGTCTTACACTCCATCCTGTTTAGAAGTATGTGGAACAGAGTATATAGTCTCGCAAATCTCCATTGAAAAGGAAGGATTCTCCGACCAGACGGGTGTTATGTCTGGTGGGCAACCCGATAGATGGTTTCGGGTCGTCGTATATGCTCTAATCGCGCGTAGAACTTTAATTTACTCGTTCGACGTCATAGATGTCGCTACAACCCCAACAATAAGCATATGTTTGATGATTTCCTACGTAAAAAAAGAGGTCCCAGATTGTTTTGATCCTAGAGCGCCCTGTCACAGCTACGACACTACCTGTAATATAGTAAGTGCTCTTCTAATGACCCTAACATATTTCCCTCAAAATTAAACTAAACTAGTACCAACCTCATGTCCTTCCTTCAACAAATTTCTGACGACTCCATCGCCCAGGATCGAGTGACTCTTTGACGGCATTCCAAACACCACCAAGGCCTTGTAAGCCTCGCATGATGAGCATATTAGGAGGCACAGCAAAAAGTATATCGGCGCATTTACTGCCGCCATCGTCTAAAAAATTAATTGATATTTTATGTTAATTCTTTTTTGTTGTTTTTCTTTTGAGTAACTACGATAGCTACTCGGTTACTCTGACAGTGAAATGATTTTTTGAAGTAATTTATTATTATAACGTCATCGCATCATCAATGTCTCGCTGATGTTATCTGGGGTGCTATTCTCTAAGAAAACAGCCTTGAGCGCAGCGCTGGCCGCAGCGACGAGTCGAGAGCGCAGTACATTGGATTAACAACCTAATGGACTTTTACATTGGATTGTTAATTCAATGAACTGCAAAGAAATATGAAACCAAGATTTATGTAACTTATAACATGATTTAAAATAGTGCCCATGGAGTTATTGCACGTCTTCTTCATAGAAATCTATGCTTGAAACGTGCAATTTAGCTTCACTTTCTTTTTTTAACTGGCCGACATTTTGACAATTCCTGCCTGTAATTGATTTATTTGAGGTAAACGTTTCTAATTATACACACTCGGGTTATTTGCCACTTTGTTATCCATAGTACTATACTACTATGTTATGCTATGTTTGTACCTCGATAACGTTATTATTATTACTTTTAACAAACCCTTTACTTTACATTTTTCCTCAATAGTGGGAGCGTACATAAGATTAAATAAGGTATGTACACCTCATCCCATTATTATCATTCCCTTTATTGTTTCAATTACAAGTAAAAGAATTATAAATAACTTAAATTATAAATATATATTTTAAGTGTATAAACATATTTAAAATTATAATGAAGTAGGTCCGGCCTCATCTAGCATTGACGAAAAAAAAAAATTTACTTGTAAACGTGTTTTTATAAAACCTACTTGCAAAATAAAGATCATTTATCATCATTTAGGTATAATTTATCAGTCCGCTGGTGTCGCGAGCAAGCTACTAGTGGATAGGGCTCCAAAGACAGCAACTTCACCACAATGCGATCAACACTTAAGGCACAAGCGCCCGAAAAGTGCCATAAAACAATGACTTTCTGAAGCCTACTCCTCGGTAACGGTCAGGTAAATAGGTTTGAAAAAATATATGTTTAATATATATTCATGAATAACAGTATCGACATTTCATTTTTTCGTGCGATTAATACTTTCGTCTAAAATATTTAGCAATTTCGCAACTTTTCCCTACTCCTTCAAAACGGCTTGGATCTTTAGAAACATTTTTACATATAAAAATTGGTAGTTGAATATTCTTCAAAGTAAACATAGCATATGTAAATCAATCAATATTTCGCAAAGAAAATGGATTTAAAAGTCAGCCGCGCACTATCCGTGTGCAGCTAGCCGCAATTAAATGCACAGATACGCGTACTGCCACCTAGGCGGGTACCAGAGTTGTGTCCATTTAATTTCGGCCAGATGGGTCAAGGGACTATAAGCCTTACGACGACATAAATATTTTTCTAATCTACTTTTTAGTGGGCCACCAAGATACAGGCTGTGCATGCTAGCTTGGGGCCCATGGCTACTTCTAATGAGTCATTTATGTGTCTTCTTTACAGTTGTATATTTCTTAATTTCTTTAAAAACTTAAAGTACAAAATCTACGTCTATACTAATATTATAAGGAAACAAAGTTTTTTTTTTTTGTTTGTAATCTTTGGAAGTATCTACTGGTTTGATTACTAAAATTTTTTCACCAATAGAAAGCTACTTTATTCCTAAGTGACATAGGCTATATTTTATGTACGCAGACAAAACCGCAGGCAAAAGCTACTCATGTTTAAAAACATTTGAAAATAAGAAAAATAGTAGACCACCGTCATCGAGTATGGGATCTAAGCTACTGGTGATTGGGGATCCTGAGAGAAGACATTCCGAACAATACGCGCTGTGTCTAGGAGTACTTTCTGGATAAAGCCCTTAATCCAACTGTTCAACGAGAGCCTTCTCAGATGTTAGTCGAGGCTCTTGGCTTTGTTTTACAAGATTCTCCATTCGATTCTCAGTTTTTACAAGATTCTCATCATCAGGGCCGGTTTATGCATGTCGGGGCCCCTAGGCAATGCACGTCTCGGGCCCCACCTCCTGTCTTCTAACTTCTTAAAATATTTTATTTCTAACACAAATTTATTCATAATTACGTTGTTTGTAGGGTTCCGTAGTCAACTACATAGTTTCACCAAATCTGTCTGTCTGTCCGTCCGTCCGAGGATAATCTCAGTGATTGTTAGCTAGAAAGCTTGCTAATGAAAGATTGTGTTTTATTAAACTCCATCTGTTGACAGCTTTTCGCATAATCCAATGCTAGGATTGCTAGATAAATGGCATGTCATCGAAAATTCATTTTTTTTACTGTTTATGAAACATAGCCTGTTTTTTTTCCGAAACGCGGAGCCCTAGAACCTGGCGGGGCCCCTAGGCAGTTGCCTACATTGCCTAACGGATAAAACGGCCCTGCTCATCATGTGGGACGACAACATCGCGGTTATCATCGTACAGCGTGCTAATTAAGAATATATTTTATAATTATTATTCTCATTTAAAACTTGATAAAAGATTGGCAGCAGACTGCCCAGCTGCGTTAAACGAGACCCAAAGGTATATCTTTACTATACATATGTTATATACGTGACTAGAGTATTTACGCTTCTATAGGTTATACTGCGAGCAAAAAACCTCTTAGAGTAAGTATGCTTAGAGGTTTTTTCATTGAAGAGTAACTTCGTTGTTTTTGAGGTTACCATCAACGGTACACAGTCCAACTTAGTAAAAAAATCAATTTTATGAGTCGTGGGTTTTATAGCCTTATGTTGTGATTTGTGATAGTGGATCCGCATGCCTCAATAGAAATTAATAATTATTATAGGAGTGTGGATGTATAAAAAAACCGGCCAAGAGCGTGTTCCATCAAGTTCAAAATAATTCTTAGAAAGTCCTTATAAAGTTCTACTTTTCAGATTTTTTTCATATTTTCTAAACTTATGGTTCAAAAGTTACAGGGCCCGACACACATTGTTTTTTACTTTTGGAGCGATTATTTCCGAAATTATTGACATTATAAAAAAATGATTTTAGTAAACCCTTATTCATTTTTAAATACCTATCCAACAGTATATCACACGTTAGGGTTGAAATTTAAAAAAAAATCACTTCCCACTTTACATATAGGGGGGCTACCCTAATAAAACATTTTTTTCCAATGTTTATTTTACCACTTTGTCGGCGTGATTGATATACATATTGGTACCAAATTTCAGCTTTCTAGTGCTAACGGTCACAGAGATTAAGCGAGGACGGACAGACGGACAGACGGACGGACAGACAGACATGGCAAAACTATAAGGGTTCCTAGTTGACTACGGAACCCTAAAAAGGTGAAATAATACAGCTATTGATTTTACGCACAATAACATTGAATGTTGGTGCAAATCGATCTCGTTTATCCTATACCTACCGGTATGTATCTTATCCAAACCTATACCGGCAGACGCAGCGATGAAAGGCCTCCCACAAGGTGGACCGCTGACCTGATGAGAGTCACGGGAATCCGATGGATACGAGACGCACAGGACCGGTCGTAGTGGCGACGCTTAGGGGAGGCCTATGTCCAACAGTGGACGTCATGATGAATGATGATGATGGGTATTCAATCTATTCTGGCTTTGGTTCTGTGGACCTATCATAAAATCACCAGGATTCCGGTGAAAGAAAGGGATAGTGATATTAATCTCATATTAATTCCGTCTCCCTCACACACCAAAATGAATTTGCTGTCTGTCTGGGCGACGCAATGGTTCATACCAATATCATTACGGAAGGCTATTTATTGTATTATGTAAACAAGAAAAGAAGAAGGCTTATGTTAACTAAAATGGTAAACATTGCACAGGTATTTTGTGTGTGCTACATAACAAAAAGAACGCGTCACAATATATAATACCCAAACGTTTTTTAACCATGTTTCCTCAAGATATTAGCACTTATTACAGAATGACGAATATGTACTTTGACTTGCTCGATAATGGCGCGTAAATTATATAAAGTTATACTAAAGCCATCAATCACTTCTTTATTCGTGATCGATGATTAAAACACTTCAAGAGTAAAGTGTACCTCTAACTATAACATAAACATTGCTAATTTATTATTCATCTTATTACTTAAACGTATTACGCCTACCGGGGCCCTACCATGAAGTCTCAAATCTACATAAATTCTTCGTATGAAAGAGAAAGTGTGCCTGCTTGGTTCAGTCCTTTTCTCACACTGGTATTATTTATTGATTTATTAAAAAATATGTCTTCATCTAAAGCAATTTTCGGGTAAGTAGGTAGATGGATTAACGAAATCTTGAAGGTTTGTTTTTGATAAATGACATAGAACAAAAGTTGTTGTTTATGGTGTTAGTAATACCGTCCGGGGCCCAAGTCTACTATTTTTATAAATTCGTCATTCCAACACGATCACATTGTCATTTTGCTAAAAGTTCGTAATCTGCTAATTCATAATGATCGATTATTGATCGGTCAGTGGTATCGTAAGAGAGTTGTAGAATGATAATATCGAGGATATTTACCAATAACTGCACAATAATTTTCTAATGGTAGAACACTGGTCAAATAAACTGTCAAAGTTTTAGCAGATTACCGCATTCGTCAAATATTCATTTGTCAATATTACGAGATTAGAGTCTGTCTAATAAGTTAAACGACTTGGGTAATTATTAAAATGTAATGGAATATGATGTAGCCAACACAGGTTTAATAATCAAGGTTGATTAAGAGACAGAGATCATTGTTAACTAACAGAAGAACCTTATTAAAAGTATCGAATATAAGTACTTTTTAAATGATTAAATATTTTACAAAATTCCCAAGTCGGTTGACGTATTAGACAGACTATACTATTCTATGCCACTTCTTTCAATGGAGTATCAGTGGTTGACTATTGGAAAGTCATAATGACGCCATTATATTATTAGATTACCAAACTTGTCAAAATCGACAATAATGACATCAATGATAGACCATTGTAACACTATTGTAATAGCAGACTTGAGGCCCTGCAAGGTTGTTAGTGTTTAACAAATAACCCTGTATATAGTCTTCAGATTTTTTTGCATTTGTGACACTTATATAAACTAAATACATATGTAGCTACTGAAAAACATCAATGACTTATTACTCTGTTGTGACGTCAAATTATCATATTCAAACAAACTGATATTATAATCTCACGCATTAGATAAAATACTACACTACACCTACGGCCTAACATTGAAAGAGTAATATAATATGTACATTAGAAATATATAGTTTCGTATGATTTCGTTAAAATATTATAAAAATATTCTTAGTGTAACTATGTCCATACAGATGAAACGGTCATCAACCGACTTCAAAAAAGGAGGTTTTTTTTAATGTTTCACCATTTCAGCCGATAAACGTCCACTGTTGGACATAGGCCTTCCCCAAACGTCGCCACAATGAACGATCCTGTGCGTCCCGCATCCATCGGATTCCCTCAACCTTTACCAGGTCATCGGTCCACCTTGTAGGAGGTCTTCCAACGCGGTCGCCTCTCCAAAACCTTTCCGCCTTAACGGCAATCTGTTCTGCGAGCAATGTGCCATGCCCATTGCCACTTAAGTTTGGCAATTCTTCGTGCTATGTCGGCAACCTTTTTAATGTTTGTCACCTCAGAACTCCGTCGTTTATGGATTGATTTGCAAATTTATTTTTGTTTACCTAAAAGTATACGCTCTCATATTGGTCAATTTTTTTTTTTTTCAAAATATTGTTCTGATGATGTCCATAAGGAATTCAGGAAACTCCTCAAATATTATTGGCAACAATATAGCGATTTTGATATTTTCATTAACTCAACATCTACTGTAAAATAGTATATTGAAGTGAAACTAATGCAGAAGACCAGAAATGGCCAACGGAACTTCACACTACAACAATAACGAAAATAATTAAGCAACTATGACAATACAAATTAATAAATGGTTCTAAATGTTATGCCCATTCCCTCTCCTAGAGAGGAAGCCTGAGTCCTAGCAGTGGGAACATTGAAAAGGCTAAAAATGGTGGTGGTGGAAAATGGTATTATCAAACTGATCTGATGATGATGAAGCCGGAAGGTAGGCACCGGAACTACGTAATTAATCAATGTATCCAAGCCGTGTTAGGGCTTATTAGAATTGTCATGAGATGCACTTTGGCATAAGGTAGTACCTTATGCCAAAGTGCATCTCATGACAATTCTCCGAAATAAACTGAGAATAGTACCGGAAGGTGGAAGGTAGGCACTTGGTATGTTAGTAATAATGTATCCTAGCAGTGTCTGGACTAATCGGAATTGTCATGAGATATAGGTACTCTGGCTATAAGAGTATTTAAAAACTTTTTACAAAAAAAGAATAAACTGACTTCACTACAAAAAAAAAAAACACTCAAACAATCAAAATAAATTTAATCTCGGAAGTTGGTGTTAAATAAAAAAAAATATCAGAAACACCGACTTCCGAAAATAAAGTTTTATATTTTACACCTCGAACGAACTCAATGTCTCAAGATTAATGAAATAATTGAAACTTAACTATTTTTAATTCATTTGCTAGCAGTACACCGCAGGCTACTCCATTTTTATTTTAAGCTTACAGCTCATCCTAAGGTTATCTGGTAAGTATCGCTGCCAGCGATAAAAACAAGATTGTACCTATAGATTTAAGTTTGTGTAAAAGTTTTGTTACTGTTATAGTGTAAAGTAACTTAACTCTATTTTTTTTTATTCATTTAACCTTGTTAATAAATCAGTACAATGATATTTCTTCAAAACATTCTTGTTCAAAGTTCAAAACACATTGTTTAGTAGGTACTACACTATAGATATGTAGTAATATACTAAAAATAGATACTCACGATAACACAAACAGTTCACAAACAATTAAAATTATGATCACAACACTTGGTTCCAAGTTACTTAAAATAAGTTGAACATAAAATACTTTGCACGTGAACACAACTTCAGTCCACCATAAGTTTGGTGCGACTGATATTAATTTACATGTTACTCATTTACACATTACTGTAAATAATACAATTAATGTGCTGTTTCATATAATGTAACATAGAAAAGATGAACAACACGCTTGTTCGGAACTTTAATTCATACTAACAGACCCGGCAAACTTCGTATCGCCTAACAGTCAATGAATGTAGTATAACTGTCAATATGGTCAACCGATTGCGATGAAACAAAACCTAAGTAATATATTATAAGTCACACAAAATTTCAATGTATAATAGTTATCAACATCGATTTCTTACATTTTACGAGAAGCGCACAACTAAAAACTTCTATGGAATTATTAATGTATTGATTGTGAACTAGCGAGGTCTTTGACTCTCACAGCTAATCCACACAGAAAACCGGTTCTAAAAATATTAAGAGTAAAACCTTTTTGAAGGACACACGCTGTCGCTGTTGTATGTGATTGACAGCATTCTGCCAGTTTTGTATTTTTCGAACTGCAATCGTCCAAACCGCCAATATTCTGTCCGGGTTTTTTTTTATTTCAATGAACTCTAGCAAATTGTTTTGTTATTATTCGAAGAGTACTAGAGTGATGAATATGATCAAACCGTAGTTTTTTATCAAGAGTTTCATATCTAATAGTTTTACATTTACCATAGTATCATCTGTTTGTAAAAGTAATGCCCTTGATATAATATGTACTACGAGTAATGGCGACGGCATAGTAGATAATTTTTTATTTTCAACTATAAAATAAACAAGAATGATTTTATAATTTAAAAAATTGTGATTGTACAACATTATTTATAAAGTTTGTTCAGAATCAGTAACTGAACGGATTCCAATAGTTTTCATACCATGTTCATAGAATCTGTCTAAAAAGTCAAACGGCTTGGGTAATTATTAGGATTAAATTAAATCTAATGTAGTCAAAGCTGGTCCAATAATCAAGATTGATTAAGAGATCTTGATCATTGTTTACTAATAGAAGAACCTTATATAATGTATAGAATATAAGTATTTTTTAAATGTTAAATATTATACAAATTTCCCAAGTCGGTTGACTTTTTAGACCGACTATAACATGTTATATTTTTTCCCAAAATTGTTTAAAAAGTTCGAAAGTTGGTTACCACCGACACTAAGTACAACACAGGTCACGGCAGATCATAGCGCGCATTAGGTACCAGCAAATAGCCAACTGGATGCAATGAAAAACCACCCAGCAGTCGCATGGCCCGGTGACTATGTATTTTTGCAGACATAACAAGCTTATAACGTTGTGATTTTTCATTAGTTATGTTTGTAGATCGATTATTCACATAAAAATACTAGACGGGTTTCGCGTTATATCCTTTCAATTGTGATAATTACAGACACAATTGAAAGACAATAGGTGCGCGAACGCCGGCGTTCGCTTGGGGTTTAATGAAATATATCAAAAGTACCGCGACCAAAGTATTTGACGCGACCAGCTGCAGGCCCTGCTCCCCTAGCCAAGTTACAACCGTTTCTCTTGGGTTGAACGCCTCGAGTTGGCCTCGTCTACAATTCTTTTGTTCTGACCACGTGACAGAACGTTGAGATGACGTCATTCCCATACATTTGAGGTTTTTTACTGATTATCAACTTGGTCAACGCTAGCAGTCAGTCACAACGCAACGTCCTAGCGAAAGACCAACCACTATACCACATTCAACTTACTCAACCATAATACAGCGCCCTCATCCAGCAACTAGATCATAACAGCCACAATTCTCTGGGATATCACCGCAGACAGTTCTGACACATTTGACTAGCCTTGTAAAGACAACTCATCAACTGTCAACCTGCGATTTTGGATAAAATACTTGTAGCGACATCTATGGCGCCACATAACAACTACGAAGAAAGTACGAAATCCTACATCGCGAAATCAAAGTTCTCCGCGCGATTTGAACATATACGACAACCCGAAATCATCTATCGGGCAGTCGCCCATAACACCTGTCTGGTCGGAGGATCCTCCCTTTTCAACGGAGGTTTGCGGGACTTTACTCTCTGTTCCGCATACCTCCAAATACTATTATAATGTAGATCTGACGTCTCATAAATACTACATCGCGATATTGGTATTGAAGATATTCACGCCATTAAAGTAGATACAACTACCCCATAGTAATCATAAGGCCCACCAAATAACTCCCATTTGGTAGGAGGGATTCCTTTTCTACGAAGGTTCTGGGACTTTCCACCCAGCTCCGCATTCCTCTATAACTTCATCCAGATTTAGGGTTTCAACCCAAGTTTAAGAAATGGAAGGAGAAATTTTAGACTGTAAAACTGATACCAAATACAGTTTCCATGTTCTATATACGTTTATAACGCATGAATATAGGTGAGGACAAAAAAAACGACAGAACAATTTTACTAAAACTATGTTCTTTTCACAATTTACTTAAAATATTTTTCTTTAGTTATTCTTCTTCTTAGCTCCAGTTTTTCCTTTTTTCGATCGCGCTTGAGAACAAATAAACACGCAGGCGCACTTCAACAGAATGTATACAGTTAAGAGTAGAACCACGATAAGCGCAGCGAGATCTAGGAACTTCCTCTTGTAGAACGGCAGGTCCAGCGCAGGAGAGCGCAGGTGCGGGGCGCCGCGAGTGTTCACCACGTGGTTCACCCAGTGCACCAGCTCCTGACCCGGCTTCACGGGACGATCGTGGTAGATGACGGATAACTCCTTCGCTTTTTCGGCGTACCTAATAAAAAACAATGCTTTTTACTAAAAAGATCATCACTACTCAACAGACAACGGTCTTTTGCAGGAGTAGACTAGGTACATCAAGCAACACAATAATCGGGTCTGATATCTTCTCACCTTCAACCTCAGTTTTCCTTTACATACCTTTTATTACTAATGACTTCTACTATCTTTGTCTTAAGCTCGGCAGACATTGTGTAGCTAAGGTCGACTCTTAGCCCAAATCCTTTATTGATTGATTTTCCGACATTCACGAACTGATCACCATACACTGGAATACTAATGATTGGCACTCCAAAATGGATAGATTCAGTCGTTGACAGGAGACCACCATGTGTTATGAAGACGACAAGGTTTGGGTGAGCTGTAAATTTCAAACTAGTTTAAGTCATATAAACGATAGTAATTCAAAAAGGTTTTGTTGAAAAATCTGAGCTGAATTCGGTGACAGTAAGAATAAATTTCAAACATATTCTAACCAAGGATCGCTTGTTGAGGTGCCCACTCCAGGATGTGAACATTTTTAGGCAAGTTAGGTAGAACTTTCTCGAATTTCCACAACACAATTTGCTTCAAACTTCCAAACATTTTCAAAAGACTGATCTTCACCTCATCGGGTAAGTCTTTACTTCTTAAATTTGAGCCCATGCTAAAGTAAATCACTCCATCCTTTGCGCTGTCCAGAAGTTTCTTCAAATTCTATAAAACCATGGTCATAAATTTTTGAATGTTGATCTCGTATGTGCCTATTTTAGTCTTTAAACTGTAGTTGGTTAAAAGACTGCACTAAATTATTTGTTGTTGAACTATAATTATTCTTACTTCTGGTAGAGGTATCACTGTATCATCAATATGGTATCCTCCGATAAACTTGTAGCTCTGCGGAAGAGATACACCACCACTAGTGGTAACGTAAGAGTTGGATAGTACCAGTGATGCATTATACCGAGCTTCATGGTATGTTGGTAGTTTTCTTCCACGTTTTTCTAAAATTGGGGTGAATAAAGATGTGAACACTTTTTCTTCAATCCTATCTAGCCACCTAAAAATTACAAAACATTGGGTTAAAGTTACCTTCGCTACTATTTTGTTTTGCGAATAGTCGATCAAATCCATGTATATTATTATTAACTGACAAATAAATATAACGTATGTCACTTAGTGATAAAGTAGCGGCAAAGTAGTTTAATTTTAACTATCTAGCAGTTATTTTTAATATCAATGGTGTTTTTTTCCCGTAGTTTCTTAAATTTATCTTGTCGTATTAACCACTTTGGTTTCGTTGCATTGGTTACTCGATACCTAACGTTTCACATAACCTATTCTCTAGTTCATACCCAGCAAGTAATTTTAGCAATGATTACTTAAATTGACGTAACACTTACACATATCTCAAAAACTTCATTTTCAATTGATTCCACAATTCACTCGCTCGCTGTAAAAAGTTTAATGGTGGAGAGTACGTAGACAATATATCTACAGCATACGCGGGATTCAACGGTTCATCAATCAATTGCAGAACCAGCCAGTGAGGATCCATGGATGACGACCAAATAAGTGGACATTGAAATACTGAAGCAAATCTGGAATTATTAAGCACAAGTAAGAAGACGGGATGTACAGTATACGCAGAATCTGACGGTTTATCAATTAAATGCAGAATGTGTTAGTGAAGGGTTTTCTTTCTTCGCGGTGGGAAAATCATCTAATGACATCCCCCGCTCTTGGGCGGAGCGGGAGATGGTTTTACTGACTAAAAACCCACTCCTGTTCCTTCGTTGCCTTTTATTCCGGCGCTGAGCTATCTTTCGAACTAACCCTGGCCCCAGTAAGCTTCGACTCAGCTGGGCCCCTGCTGTTGCTGACAGCTCCTTGAGGCGCATGGGAACAGTGCGCCCCGTCGACGACTTGGGCTTGGTCCGGACAGTTACCGTACCGGTCGGATAGCGAGCTACCCATTGCTTGTCGTCGCAAGCCCGCGCCTACGGTGGCCGGAAATCGAGATCGGAATCTCGGCAGTGGCTGAGGCGCTGTGAGCGCCGCTGCACCGACATTGCCTGATGCGGTCGGCCTCCTTCTTTGCTAGCATTACTGCTTCGCAGAAGGAGGCGACCGCGTGCCTCTCCTCCTCGCTCCGGACCATGGCCTGTACCAAGGCCCGGTGCGAGAAATAGCCGCCACCGATCACGAGGGCACGGCGAGTGCCAGGGAGGGTTCAGAGACGACGACCAAATAAGTGGGCATTTAAACACTGAAGCAAATATTAATCACAAAGAGAAAGACAAAATGTACAGTATACGCAAAATTTGAGGGTTTATCAATCAAATGCAGAATGTACCAATGAGGGTTCATAGACGACGACCAAATATGTGGATATTCGATGACTTTAGCAAATCTAAAATTAAATGAAAGCAACAATCAACAGAAGGTACACCATCTCCTCTCTTGAATCTTATTCTTTTGAGAAAAGGTCATATCATTTATAATTTTTAATAAAAGTTTTAATCAGTTTTGAATATCCCTGAAACCCAACATATTTTAGAAGAACTTTGCAGGCGTGACTATTCGAGGATCAATTTGATAACTTACCCTGCACCCACTTCACCAAACATCCACTCAACGATCACTGCATCAAACTGTTCCTTGGGATCATTCAATAGCTTCTGAACTTCTTTATTGGTAACGGTTTTCTTTGCTATCTCTAACATCAGGAATATAGAAAAAACAGCGCTCATTCTATCAGATTTTTTGTCCATAATACTTTTCAGGTTAATTGAATCTTCTGTAATAAAAAAAAGATGATTTATATTATTTCATTTCTTGAACGCATTAAAATTATCTATAAATTATTTGATCGTAACAGATATTGTGGGAGGTGAAATTGCAATATGAATACCTATTTTAAATCCTTATTTATGTAATAATTTTCCTGCTTCCGAATTTAGGTCGTTGTTTTACTGAAATATAAACTTACGAGGGAATAGTTCTAAGTTACTGCTGACATCAATTGTCCGTAGGTTGGCTGAAGGATTCTTATATGTAAATGGAGTTATATATGTTACCTGTAAGAAAAAAATTATAAACATTTTTAATAAAAAGTTATGCAAAATCAGAATGTAATGTTATAAAATGACATTGTGGTCAATTTGTGTTATTTCCATGAATAGCACTGACCTCATGTCCAGCATTCAGCAAATGTCTAACATATCCATCTCCAAGGATTCCATGACTCTTTGCAGGTCTAGGGAACACCACCAAAATCTTAGCTGAGTCAGAGCAGGCCAGTATTGCGATAATAAGTAATAAAAATGCCATCATCTTTTCCATTTTCAGTACAAAAATAAAACAGTATTTTTTTTTTTTAATTTTTAGTGGTGTTTATTGTCCTAATGTATATCAACTTGTGACATTTAGTTTGTGAAGCTGTTTTCATCGCTAGCTTCTCTGAATCCGATATCTGTATCTAATCTGTTAAAATAATAAAAAGCATAAAGCATATTAGTTTTTGTATAATTTATGTTATTCAATAAATGATCTATAAAATATTGGCATGGCAGTGATTGCTTCTGTACATGTGGTTTTCTTGGTAGCTCATTAAATACATTATCGGGTAAACGTCTGTTAACTGCTTCGTCCTATTTATTTATAGGTTTATAATAATTATTACATAGCCTCTCTTTTATAAAATGATTCACTGTGAGAACACTGTAGACTCTTATTTTGATCTCTCTTAAAAGATTTTGAATTTTGATTCTCTTAAAATTTAATTATGAAAGAGTAATGGACTGAGAACACTTTCTTGAGGTAGCCTAGGCAGATGTAATTAACACTAACAATTTAAATTAGTTGAGCGAATTTTTACATCTGGTGGATATAATCAAATGCTGTTTTCTTGTTTGGATTTATCCAAACAATAATACAAATACTAATAAGCATGCGTTTGTTTCCACATCTAGTGCATGTTTATACTGTACTTACGGATAATTAAAAGTTGTCAAAGTCAAAAGCACTGCATGTCAAAGAAGATTAATATTGGAAGGTTTTATAATACGGGTAAGCAATCATATCATAAATATTTTAACTTAGCTCCTTGTTTAAATAGTTAAAAAAATAGTTCGCTATTATTATTCATAATGACAATTAATTTATTATATTTTGTTATCAGCCGTATTTGTAATGCTTATAATATCAGCATAATTTGTAAAAATCAATGAGTCAACCATATAATCATAACCACAGTGTAAATTAAACAGATACGCTGACGACTACTTTCCAAGGAAGGGGGGGGGGGGGGCTTGCCACAGTCGTATTATACGTGTGTTATGGTAGGTCAATAATTATGAGAAAACGCAACACTAACTCGCCTTAATCGAAATTCATTACAAGATATTTTCAAATTTGGAAGTGCATATTAAGGATATCACAATTTGAATTGTATTAAAAAAAATAGATTTTCTTGACATTTTCTTTATATTATATTATACAGTCAGTTGAAATTAAAAACTTACCAATTTCACAGTAAAGAAAACCAATAACACTTCACAAAGAAATTTTATTTTTAATATACTAATACATTATCACATTTTTTATTGTAACTATCTATTAAAAAAATTGATTATCTTGACATTTTCTTCATATTATATCATACATTCAGTTGAAATTAAAAACTTACCAGTTTCACAGTAAAGAAAACCAATAACACTTCAGAAAATAAATTTTATTTTTCAAACACTAATACTGTACATACCGATGCTTCGAAAAAAAAAATGTTTTGTAGTTGTAATAATTATATTACATTGTGTTATCGTTTGTTAACATTTCTAGCCTGTACACACGACTTCATTCGCGAGGTTGTAGAGAAATATAATGAGATAACAGTTCGAGCAGTCAGTACCTAATGTTGCGTTGCCTGACCGCCATAGAAAATTAGAAGAGGATTATGCAAGGCGCTGACTATATCACCGCATCTATTCAAAATAAAGAATTTCGTAAGAAAACGCTGTATACTAGTCAAGACTCCTGCTAGGTAGGCCTCTCTGACGCAAGATTTCTGATGTATTTTGCTTAGATTGCTGTTAGGCTTACTTTAAAATCTTCTTGTAATTCCTTAGACCTACTTATTTATGCTTTTTTTGCAGTTCGGCTGTATAGCGAAAAGTTTGTTTTTATGGTTTTGTACCAAAGTCGGCCAAACAGACAGATGGACGATAAAGTAAGTATGTCAAGGTCGCAGAATACATTGAATATACGTAAAGTTTTCGCCCTTACTTATTTTATTGTCCGTCTGTCCGTCTATCAACACCCTTTTTCTCAATAATTCAAATGAATTCATAAAACCAATACTTTCGAAATAACTATAAGAATAATAAAAAAACACATAACCATAATAAAGTAACAGGCAATATATGGCCTCTTTTTTGTTGTTGTGTGTGTAACAGAGAAGATATTGCAAAACTGGTCGGTAACCCAGACAAATTAAATTTGGCGAATAACTTATCTACAATCGATCTACTTAAGGGTCCAGCCATTTATCCTAGATAATTAAGTTTATCAACATCAATAAAGCCATCACCGATCTTGGTTGTGATGTCCCAAAAAGTGAGAGGTCATCCATAGTAGATAATGTTCCAAAAATCCAATAATAAAATATTGTACGTAATATTTCAATTTCATAAATTAATAATAAATAAAATACATAAAAAATCTTTAAGATTATAAAAAAACTTATAACAATCTTAATACATTTAATTGTTCTTCTTTTTACTTCCTGTTTTTTCTTTTTTCGAACACACCTGAGAACAAATAAACACGCAGGTGCGCTTCAAAATAATGTATACAGCTAAAAGTAGGACCGCAATAAGTGCAGCGAGATCTAAGAACTTTTTCTTGTAGAATGGCAGGTCCAGCGCAGGAGAGCGCAGGTGCGGGGCGCCGCGAGTGTTCACCACGTGGTTCACCCAGTGCACCAGTTCTTGACCCGGCTTTACAGGACGATCATGGTGGATGAAGGATAACTCCTTCGCCTTTTCGGCGTACCTGATGACAAAAGGTTAACATTTATTAAAATCTTCATCATCTATCATCTGGAACATGCCCACTGTAGGACTGACTCATACCCTAAGCAACCTAACAACCGCCTGTACTGTTTAGCTTTCTCTTTTATCTTATTGATTTCTAAATTCTTTAATAATATATTATTTGTAGTAATGTCTAAAGATCCAATACGCACCTTTTATTACTAGTAACTTCTACAATCTTTTTTTTAAGCTCGTCGGGCATTGTGTAAGTCAGGTCGACTCTTAGCGCAAAACCTTTATTCATCGATTTTTCGACATTCATGAACTGATCACCATACACTGGAATACCAATGATTGGCACTCCAAAATGGATAGATTCAGTAGTTGACAGGAGACCACCATGTGTTATGAAGACGACAAGGTTTGGGTGAGCTGTAAATTTAAAACTAGGTTAAGTCATAATAAACGCTATATTTTAAAAAGGTTTTATTGAAAAAAAAACTGATTTCGGTGAAGGGTAAATTTCAAACATATTCTTACCAAGGATCGCTTGCTGTGGAGCCCACTTTAGGATATGAACATTTTTAGGCAAGTTAGGTAGAACCTCCTCGAATTTCCACAACACAGTTTGCTTCAAACTTCCAAACATTTTCAAAAGACTGATCTTCACCTCGTCAGGTAAGTCTTTACTACTTAAGTTTGAGCCCATACTGAAGTAAATCACTCCGTCCTTTGCGCTGTCCATAAGTTTTTTCAAATCCTATAAAACCATGATGATTAATTTTTGGATGTTACTCTTGTATATGCTGTTTTAATCTAAAACTGCTCTAAATTATTTGTTATTAAATTATAATTATCCTTACTTCTGGTAGAGGTATCACTGTATCATCAATATGGTAACCTCCAACAAACTTGTGGCTCTGTGGAAGAGATGCACCACCACTAGTGGTTACGTATGAGTTGGATAGTATCATTGATGCATTATACCTAGCTTCATTGTATGTTGGCAGTTTTCTCCCACGTTTTTCTAAAATTGGGGTAAATAAAGACGTGTACACTTTTTCTTCAACCCCTTCTAGCCACCTGAAAGTTCCAAAACATTGCGCTAAATGTACCTTCGTTAAAATTTTGTGAATAATCGATCTAAGCCTTATCCTTGACGTTATTATTTACTGCCTTGTTCGCACGTGAAAAAAATAAAAAATAAATATCGCCTATGTCACTCAGTCATAAAGTAGCAGCGAAGTAGCTTTATTTTAACTATCTAGCAGTTATTTTTTATATCATTTGTGTTTTTTTTCGTAGTCAAGTTTTGGTTTTTAAGCTTCAAGTTCTTTGTAACTTTTCGTGGTAAACATTCTGGTGTCTTTACTTTGCTTTCTCGCTACTTAACGCTTCACATAAGTTATTGTATAGTTTACACCATGCCGCATCAATACACGCACTACTTTAGGTTAGATTAAATAAATATTGTAGTATTACTTACACATATCTCAATAAATGAACTTTCAATTGATTCCACAGTTCATTCACTCGCTGTAAAAAGCTCAATGGTGGAAAGTTTGCAGACATTACATCTACAGTATAAGAAGGATTTGATGGTTCATCAATCAATTGTAGAATGAGCCAGTGAGGGTCTACAGATGACGCCCAAATTAGTGGACATTCGAACACAGTAGCAAATCTGAAATGAAATAAATTGATTTAGCATCAATCGTCATAAGGTGGACCATCTCCTCTCTTGAATTTTATTTTCTTAATTGTTTGTTTTCTTTTTCTCTCTTTGATTGCCTTCAGCCAAGATTCGATTTTATATTGTTTGGTTCGATTAGCTTTGAGAAAATTAGAGCCACATATACTTTCAATAAATGTTATAGTAATTTTTTTACATTCTTATAACCCAACATAATTTAGAACAACTTTGCAGTTGTGACTTTCCGAGATTCCATTTGATAACTTACCCTGCACCTACTTCACTAAACATCCACTCAACGATCACCGCGTCAAACTGTTCTTTGGGATCATTCAATAGCTTCTGAACATCTTTATTTGTAATTGTTTTCTTTGCTATCTCTAACATCATAGAAATCATAAAAATAGCGGTTATTTCCTCAGATTGATTGTTCATAATTCCTTGCAAGTTAATTAGGTCCACTGAAAAAAGATTGATTAAATTTCATTTCTTGAATGTACAAGTTCTATTTTATTTGACCGAAACGAATATTGCGAGAGGTGAAATTGCTATAAAATATGTTCTCAGAGTTTCCAAGATTAATCTTCTATATACAATTATTTTCTTTTCTCCAGATTGAGGTCGTTTTATGGTCGTTTACAGTATTGTTACGAATATAAGTTGTGCATAACGCTGGTAGGTTGAGTGAATGTGACTGTTGGCTTACATCAAGGATCGGCTCTCAGCGTTTACCTCTTTCTAATGATAATAGACGCTCTGACGTCATACCTCTAGGAAGAGGATTCTCTGGTGTATGCTGTTTGCCTATGACATTGTGCTCGTGGCCGAGACTGACCTTTAGGTCAAGAGCATATTGCAGGTGTAGTGGCATAGACTGGAGATTGTTGGCCTAAAATTGGGCAGAACGAAAACTACTATTTAGTAGTTAGTATTCAAGTATTTACTTGTTCTGCGATTTCGGCGCTTAGCTCTCGCTGGAACGCCCATACTGATCTGCTCCAAATTTTGGTAGCTCGGGTCACTTATTCAAAGAGATAGCGAGGTAGAACAAGATGTAACACATCGGATCAAATCAGGATGAATGAAATGGCGACAAATCACTGAAACAACTTGAGACCTATAGATGTTCTCCCTAGTTGAAGGGTAGAATCTACAAGTCCGTAATAAGACCAGTCATGCTTAATGGACTGTTGGGCTGTGAAAAATATGGATAAAATATGATTGCATGTAGCAGAGATGAGAATACTGAAATGGATTTGTGGTGTGACAAGAATAGATAAAGTGAGAAATGAATACATTAAAAGAAGTTTGAAAGTAGCGCTAGTAACTGAAAAGTTGAAAGGGAATCGTTTGTCTTGTTATAGTCATGTAAAGAGGAGGGATGAAACGCATGTAACTAAAAGAGATATAAATGACGTGTGACAAGAAAAAATGGACGATTAAAACGTGTTGCGCCAACCCCAAATAACACGGGACAAGGGCAGGAACTCAGGAATATGATGATGATAAATAGAACTTACGAGGCAATAGGTCGAAGTTACTGCTGACATCAACTGTCCGAAGGTTGGCTGGAGGGTTCTTATAGGTAAGTGGAGTTATATATGTTACCTGTAAGAAAAAGTTAATAAATACATTTTAAAGTCTATGAAACACAAAGCTCTACATTACAATAAAAAAATAGATATAATCAAAGCAAATTGCATACAGTGTAATTTTATAAAATGTATGCTCGGTTTGTGTCTGTGTTTTTTGTTAAACTCTACCAGCACTGACCTCATGTCCGGCGTTTAGCAGATGTCTAACATATCCATCTCCAAGGATTCCATGACTTTTTGAAGGCGTAGGGAATACCACCAAAATCTTAGCTGACTCAGAACAGGCCAGTATTGCGCTGATCAGGAATAAAAACGCCATCATCTTTTCCATTTTTAGTACAAAAATTAAACTTCCTTTTTATTTTTGTGGTATTTGTTGTCCGATGGTAGTATAATTAGCTTGTAGTCATCAGCTTTTCCGAATCTTATTTCTGTATCATAAACATGAATATTAGTTGTTGTTTATGTTACCTATGTTGAATAACAATTATGTTCTATAAAATATTGATATGGCGGTGACTGCTACTGTACATGAGGTTTTCCTGGTAGCTAATTATCTACATTATTGTGTAAACGTCTATTAACTGCTCCATCTCATGTATTAATAGATTTGCTATTATTTCGTTTATACGTTTTAACAACATGTAAATTATATTTTAAATATTTCAATATAAAAAAAAAAACATTTAAATATATAAAAAAAATATTATTATTATTAAACAGCCTCTCTTTTATAATGTGAATGTGAGAACAATGTAGACTCCGCAGAGTCGTAGATTTATTTTCTATACTTATCGATCCATTTTTCTATTGCTTTTTATTTTATTAATTTGGCACATTTTGCCTGTTCTATACTGTCCGGTCTTTTAAATATTATGATATAGAAATATTGTACAATCAATTTTTTTTTCCAAAGTACAATAGCGGAGTTTTTTAGCTGGTTCTTCTCCATAGGGAACGATTTTGGAACCGAGCACAAACTTTTCTTCTGACGTATAATAAGTGCTTATAAGGCTTATGAAAAATAAAATATTTTATTTCACTTTTAATTATGAAAAAGTAATGGTCCAGGTACACTTTCTTACTTTCTTGAGGAATCCAGCCAGTCGATGTCCTGAGTACTAACAATTTGAATTTGTTGAACCTACATTTTACCTGAACCAACGTATTATTAATAGTTGACAAAGTCAAAGGCTTTGCTCATATCAAAGTAGATTAATATTGGAAGGTGTTATAATGGAGATAAGTAATCATGTCATAAATATTTTAATTTTATTCCTTGTTGAATTTAAAAAACTTATTTTCACCATTACTA
Source organism: Mythimna albipuncta (assembly GCA_929112965.1). NCBI lineage: Eukaryota > Metazoa > Arthropoda > Insecta > Lepidoptera > Noctuidae > Mythimna > Mythimna albipuncta. The sequence goes on along the minus strand of OV815979.1, from coordinate 13,986,072 downwards.
TTAATAATTTTAATTCAACACGAAAACAAAATATTACTTTGCTATCAGCGGTACTAGTAATGCTTATTGAGCATAATTTCTACAAATCAATGAGTCAAGCATATAAGCTGTCCAGGGGGAGGGGAGGATGTACGGTGACTGTATATTTGAAATAAGGGTTGAAGCTGGTATCAAGTTTGAAATTCAAATTCATTCATTTCAAGTAACAATAAACAGAGATGAATAGTTTCATTTTTCGATTATTTCCATCACGAACAGTTTTCCTATTACAATAAAATTTTATCAATAATATTTAATCACAAATCAATAAAAATAAAATTATTAAAATTAAATTGCATTGGATTTTTATTAATACTAGAAGAAGTTCAATATGCTATGGCCCTAGACCTTAAAGAGGGTTTTAGTCATTAAAAGTCTTATAGGCCCTCTCGTTCTTGTTCGTTAGAACAGTAGAGCTTACTTGAATCATAAAAACACTTCTGCCGGTGAGCAATATAACCCACCTCAAAAATAAAACAATAACTGCTACATACTGGTCGCCACTAATTGTAAGAAAAGAAAAAATAATACTAACTCAACTTACTCAAAATTCATTACAAAATATTTCCAAATTCAGAAGTTCATATTAGAGATATCACGTTTTTTTATTGAATTCAATAATCTATATCTTGAGATATGCTTAATATAGTATTTGGACATTCAGTTAAATTAAAAACTTACCAGTTTCACAGTAAACAAAAATAGTATTACGCTTCACAAAAGAAATCGTATTTTTTAATAAACTATTTACATATTGGTTATCTATTTAAAACAATTGACCGACATTAAAAAATCAACCCGAAATGTACCGATGCAATGCTTCAAAAAGACAAATGGATAGCAATCATATTCATATATAGCATATTATGTTATCGTTTGATTAAATAACGATAGATTACGTATGATAGCTGCAACTCCTCAATTAAATTGTAAAATTTCTGATATTTTTAATGTGCTGGTGTCTGTGATGTGATTTTAATATACAATCACAAGTCAACCCTCAAATTGCTTTTGCACTACTTTATTTATTTACATTATTGTACACCAAGATAATAAATAAATTAAATTAAATTAAAAAAGCCTTTTATTTCTTGCTTATAATCACATTATAGATACATTCTTATTGTTATTATGGTTGATTCATTCAGTATTCTGTATTATTACTCTTGTTTATAATTTATTATTCTTAATTAATTATAAGATCTGGGTTATTTAGCAGAGTAGGCAGATTAACAAACACAGCACAGCTTGTATTACAGTCGTATATTTTTACTGACATTAACCCAAATCAACAAGAACCTTCGCAACGCTTATCTCATCGACATGATGTTGCATTGCTATAATGTCTTATCTCCATCAATTCTTAATATTATTGGTTTAATTATATATATTAATCAATACGATTTCTTATTATAACTCATTGGTTGGCCTTCTGTTACCGGAATTTTTTATAGCGATGCTAGAGATGGCCATCAGCAAAGTCGATTGGAACAGAACAGCCCCCCTAGCCAAGTTACAAACGTTTCGCTTGCGTCGAACGCTTCGAGTTGACCTTGCCACCAATTCTTTTGTTCTGACCACGTGACTGAGCGTTAAGTCGACGTCATTCCCGTACATTTGAAGCTTTCTACAAGCGTTAACTATTGCAGATTAGCCATTTGGCTAGGGGTATAGGACTAAACATTAACGGAAAATTTATTAGCCACTTAAGGTTCGCTGACGATATTATTCTTCTATCTGAAAAAGCAAGAGAACTAGAGTCAATGATACTTTCACTAAAATCTGTGAGCGTTGAAGTAGGCTTGCAAATGAATCTAAATAAAACCAACATTATGAATAATATCATAAAATATCCCTTGTATCTTGACCAACATTTATTAGAATACGTAAAAAGCTACATAATATACTTAGAAAAACAAGTTTCTTTCGACAAGCAAAACAATGAATTAGAAGTAAAAAGTAAAATTTCAAGCGCATGGAAAAAAATCTTGAGCTTAAAGAAAATATTAAAAGAAACTATTCCTGTTAATTTAAAGAAAAAAGTCATGGACACCTGCGTGCTTCCCTCCATCACCTATGGATGCCCGACATGGAAGCACACACTAAGAGTGAAAAACATGATTAGGTCCTGTCAACGAAGCATGGAGAGGTGCATCACAAATGTGAGAAAAATACAAAAATACCCACATAACACTATAAGAAAAAAGACTAAAATTATAGATGCACTTCAATTCTCACAAAGATTAAAGTGGCGCTGGGCAGGACATGTGGCCAGGATGGAGGACGACCGTTGAACTACCTAGAGAATGTAGTATTATTATTACCGAAATTAAAATTAATTATAGATTAATTAATTAACAACCAATAGTAACACCAAGATAATAAATGCCACAATTTTAACCTTCTTTATTATTCACCTTCAAATTTAATACAACCTTTTTTACATATCTCACGTTTGGGAACAAAAGATTACTTCTACATATTTACCTTTTCTGTACCTTGGGGCACATTCTTTCTCCTGATACTCGACTTTCCCAAATAACAAATGGTCCGATGATCAGATGATAATTGATGTCAAAAATGTAACAACAAATTTTATTGTTTAACATTTCATTGACACCAGATTTAGCTAGGCAACCTATACGCATTATCTATCAAATAATATTTATCGTTATCAAATAATCGATAATCGATATTAAGGTAATTAGACCGAAATCAACGGGGTTACCATGACGTTCAAAGTAAGATTGTTTTAATCTTGTTTCAGTGTGGGTAAGAGATGGCGCTAGACAACCTGTGTAGCTCTGTCTCTTACGCACACTAAAACAAGATTAAAACAATCTTACTTTAAACATCATGGTCTAGGTCCAAGTCAGTGTGTTTTGTGACAACCGAGTTACGTGGGAAGATAAAGCACAGAGGCAATCTATTCTTTTAGACAGGAGAGTCATCGTCGATTGCGTAATATTGATTTTCTACTCGCAATATCCAAGTGTTGTGATCGCGTGTGTGGTGATCCGAATCACAGATAAATAATAGATTGCCTAAATCGGGATGTGATATCTGCCCTAACTAGGCCGCAATTGTAAGTAGGGAGACACGAGTCTCAAATGGGAGGAGAAAGCGCGTGGTGGGCTGGAATAAGCACATCAGTGAGGCTCATTCGTACGTCAAGCTTAGGTTTAGGGAGTGGCTTTATTTCGGCATACCAACTTCTGGTGTAACTTATAAGGAAATGTGTGTTAGTCGTAAGATTTTTAAATCAAAGCTGAGATGGTGTCAGAATCACCAGGATCAAATTCGGATGGACGTCTTAGCTGAGAAGCACTCTAAACAAAACTTTCGGGGCTTCTGGAAAGCTACGAAAAAACATAACCTTAGGCCTGGTTTACCGGTGAGCGTCGATGGCGTCTCTGCGGAGAGAGATATTGCTAACGTTTTTAAGTCTCACTTTTGTGTTAATCCGAGCAGTATTCCATTGTCTGAGGTGATCGATGCTGAGCCAAAGTGTACAAGCCTGGAGCCGCTTAAGCTTAAGTTTTCAGCTGCGGCCATTGCCAAAACCATACAGTGCATGACCAAGGGAAAGTCTCCAGGACATGATGGACTCAGTATCGAGCATCTACAGCATGCAGGACCCCACTTGTCGCGCGTTTAGCTATGCTAATTACATTTTGCCTTCGGCATTCTTACTTGCCGGATGAGTTGATGGGAATGGTCGTAGTGCCGCCGAGTGTTAAGAACAAAACGGGGGACATTTCTGATAAAAACAACCACAGGCCTATCTCATTAGCAACAGTCATCGCTAAGGTATTTGACAGCATGCTTAATTCTCAGTTGATTAAGACAGTATCTTTGCACGATAAACAGTATGGTCTCAGGCCCAAACTGTCCACTGACAGTGCGATATTGAGCAAGCTGTCAGATATTATACAGATCGGCACACACTGGTTTACGCCTGTTTTCTCGACTTATCCCGTGCTATTGACCTGGTTTCATACAAAGTGCTGTGGAAAAAATGGTGTGACAGACAAGTCTCTCCTGAAATTGTAAAGATCTTCCATCACTGGTACGGGAACCAGGTCAATAATGTTAGATGGTCGGGAGCTCTGTCGGACTCGTACAGGTTGGAGTGCGGGGTGAGGCAGGGGGGGTTGACGTCACCAACGCTCTTCAATCTATACATTGATGATCTTGTTGCCGAGGTCAGCAGTCGCCATGTTGGATGCCATGTTGATGATGTTTGTTTTAACAACATCAGCTACGCTGAAGATATAATGCTGCTCAGTGCATCGATAGGTGGGCTAAGGGAGCTCATAGGCATTTGTGAGAAGTTTGCTTTTACTCATGGCCTAAAATATAATGTCAAAAAGAGTGAGCTTATGGTCTTCAAAGCTGGGTCCAAATGTCCGACGGAGATTCCACCAGTGAAGTTGTGCTGGGTGTCCTTGGAGCGGGTATCAAGTTAATACTTAGGTCATATTCTGACGTCTGACCTGAGATATGACGCTGATATTGAGCGAGAAAGGAGGGCGCTGTCGGTGAGGGCGAATATGATTGCACGTAGATTTGCCCGTAGCTCCAAGGAAGTCAAAATCACCTTTTTTTTATGGTGGGAAAAATCATGCATTGACATACCCCGCCCTTGGGCGGAGCTGGAGATAGTGTCAGACTCTTACTAACTAAAAGACCCACCCCGTTTCCTTCTAGCCTTCATACCGGGGCTCGAATGCCCTTTCGGATAACCCTGGCCCCAGTAGGCTTCGACCCGGCTGGGTCCCTGCTGTTGCTGACAACTCCTTGAGGCGCGCGGGAATAGTGCGCGCCGTTGACGACTTGGGCTTGGTCCGGACAGTTACCGGACGGCCGGACAGCGAGCTACCCATTGCTCACTGTCTGCAAGCCGGCGTCTACGTTGGCCGGAAATCGGGATCAGAATCGATCGACGGCGATAACGCCGTTGCCTGATGCGTTCGGCCTCCTCCTTTGCGAGCATTACTGCTTCGCAGAAGTCGGCGACCGCCTGCCACTCCTCCTCGCTCCGGACCATGGCCTCAACCAAGGCCTGGCGCGAGAGGTCTCCGCCGCCGATCGCCCCCACGAGGGCACGGCGATGCTCCGCCCAAGCAGGGCACACCTCGACTGTGTGCTCCACCATGTCCTCCGGGCGTTCCGCACAGTGGCGACACCTGGGCGTCACTTCCGCATGAATCGAGTGCAGGAATCTCCCGAACGGACCATGTCCGGTGAGTACCTGCGTCATGCGGAAGGTAAGGACGCCGTGAGGTCTTTCCAGCCACGCCTCAAAGAGGGGACTTACCGCCATGATTATGGCGTGCCCAGCGCTGGGTTGCGATAGTCGTTGACGCCATTTCACCATGAGATCCCGCCGGAGCTCTGTCCGCCATGCCGTGACCTGTCGCGGCAGCGGACTTTCACCCCGGCGTTGCATCTCCACGCGCATATCGTGCATGTGTGCAAGGACTGTTGCCTCCAGATTCCACGGTGGTAGGCCAGCCAGAAGGCTCGCCGCTTCGCGGGAGACCGTGCAGGAAGTCAAAATCACCTTGTTTCGAGCCTATTGTACTTCTTTTTATATTTGCGACCTGTGGGTTTCATATACGCAGAAGTCCTACAGCGCTCTCTGCGTGCAATACAATAATGCACTGAATGCACTGCTGCGGCTGCCTCGCTTCTGCAGCACGTCGGGTATGTTCGCACAGGTACGCACTGACTGCTTTTAAGCAAATACCCTGCCTGCCAATTGTTGTTTAATGTGTATCAGAAAAGATATTGCGCAGCTGGTTGGTTGCTCAAAGTAAAATTCGGCGAACAATTTATTTACAGTCTACTTAGGGTCTAACTGTCTGTCCTAGGCAAACCTTTTCACCAAAAAATTTAACTGTAGAAACACCAATCTTGTTGTTGAAGTTCCAGGACATTACACATTAACATTAGGACATTACATTACAGGTTATTAGCTATTTCCCAAAATTCCAATAAAAAATAAATTGCATGTAATATTTTATTTTAATAAATTAAAAATTTGTACAAAATTATATGAAATTATAAGAAAATTTACAATAAGCTTATTGTGTTCAATTATTTTTCTTACTTCCTATTTTTCCTTTTTTCGAACACACTTGAGAACAAATAAACACACAGGCCCGTTTTAACACAATGTATACAACTAAAAGAAGGACGGCGATAACCACAGCCAGATCTAGAAACTTCCTCTTATAGAACGGCAGGTCCAGCGCAGGAGAGCGCAGGTGCGGGGCGCCGCTAGTGTTCACCACGTGGTTCACCCAGTGCACCAGCTCCTGACCTGGCTTCACGGGACGATCGTGGTGGATGAAAGATAGCTCCCTCGCTTTTTCAGCGTACCTGATGACAATAAAAGATTAACATTTATCAAAAGCTTCATCATATTTCATTCGGAACATGCTCTCTGTAGGACTGAATCATATCCCAAGTAATCTTACAACCACCATTACTGTTCCGCTTTCTCTTTTATTCTGTAGATTTACACATTTTTATATACAATAATGTCTAAAGATCCGATACATACCTTTTATTACTAGTAACTTCTAGTATCTTTTTTTTGAGCTCGTCAGGCATTGTGTAAGTCAGGTCGACTTTTTGCGCAAATCCTTTATTAACAGATTTTTCGACATTCATGAACTGATCACCAAATGCAGGAATACCGATGATTGGCACTCCAAAGTGGATAGATTCTGTCGTTGACAGGAGACCACCATGTGTTACGAAGACAGCGAGATTAGGGTGCGCTGAAAATATATAATCAAATTATGTTGACATCATGTGTTTTGACATCCTGTTTTATCTAAAGGAGTTTCATATATTCAATTCAATTTAAAAATATCTATTTCGTATTTGCCTTACACTTGGGCTACTCTTTTAAAAAAATTATTGAGTTTTTTAATAGTTAGTTTCATACTACAATATCTTAACTAATATTATAAAAAGGTCAAGTTTGTTTTTATGTTTTTTGGTTTATAAGAGGTGATCTCTGGAAGTACTGTTCCGGTTGCTAAAATTTTTTCACCGATAGATAGCTGCTTTATTTTTGAATGAATTTATCCATATTTTCTTCGGCTTTCCTCTCCCTCTCCATCCATCTACATGTATGCTCAAAACTCTTTTAGTAATATGCGTTTCGTCCCTCCTCTTGACATGACCATACCCAAGACAACCGATTCCCTTTAAACTTGTCAGTCACTGGCACCACTTTCAACACTCTTTTAAACTTCCTCTAATATACTCATTTCTCACTTGTAAAAAAATCGCTTTTAATTTTAAAAAAGTCCCAAGATTTTGCAAATATACCAAATACTATCCAAGGTATAAAGTGAAACCAGAGTCAGTATATCGATTTCTTTGATTATGTTTCTAAGAGACTCAAGAGTCTCATTTTCTAAATAGCCGGATTGCTCTCTTTTGCAATATGAAAATTGATTCTACACTAACTGCATGTAACCATGGAGATCAAAATCCTAACACTAGCCAATATACTAATAATGAAAAATAAATCCATAATCTCCTATTAGAGAGAAATTAAGCTGGTGTCGTCAGTCAGCGAAAACTAAAGATAAACATAATCTTACCAAGGATCGCTTGCTGCGGTGCCCACTCCAGGATGTGTACGTTTTTAGGTAGGTTGGGCAGTACCTCTTCGAATTTCCATAACACAGTTTGCTTCAAGCTTCCAAACATTTTTAGAAGGTTCACTTTGATCTCGTCAGGTAAGTCTTTACTCCTTAAGAATGAGCCCATGCTGAAGTAAATTACTCCATCCTTTGCGCTGTCCATAAGTTTCTTCAAATCCTGTAAAACCATTGTTATCATTTTTAGTGTGCTACTCTCATACATGCATGTTTTCATCTAAATTGTAGTTATATAAAAGATTGATCCTTTATTCATCCTTACTTCTGGTAGAGGTTTCACTGTATCATCAATATGGTAACCTCCAATAAACTTGTGGCTTTGTGGTAGAGATGCCCCTCCACTTGTAGTTACGTATGCATTGGATAGTAGCAAGGATGCGTTGTACCGGGATTCGTCGTAAGTTGGTAGTTTAATTCCCCGTTTCGCAGCAATCGGAGAGAAGATTGACGTATACGCTTCATTTTCAACATTATGCATCCACCTGTAAATACCAAAACAATTAGATTATTTTGTTTATTAATGCTTTATGCACATTACACAAAAAAAAGATAAAAATGACAAAAAATGATTGTAGATTTTAAAAAAAATGCCAAATGTAATAAAAAAAAAAGGTTATTGGTTGTTACTGGTGTGTATTTAAATAAATTATAAATGTGTGTTCCACCTAATATAAGAAAATAGAAAAAATAAAGAACTAAGAATTCGGGCGCCGTGGTGGACACTATTTTAACTTTATCTTTAATGTCATTATTTATAAATTTACCCATTTCTGCCAGTTACCTACGTGATATTAAAAAAAATATTTCATTAATTATTCAACTTTCATCACACTTACACGTTTCTCAAAAACTGAACTTTCAATTGATTCCACAGCTCTTTCACTCGCTGTAAAAAGCTTAATGGTGGAAAGTACGGAGACATGGCGTCTACAGTATACGCAGGATTCAATGGTTCGTCAATCATTTGGACGATCTGCCAGTGAGGATCTACGGATGACGACCAAATAAGAGGGGATTGGAAAATTGAAGCAAATCTGGAATAAACAAGTACAAGTAAGAAAACAGAAAGTAAGCGACGAGTGGTGCACAAATATACCTTAGAAAATGAAGTTTGGTTTTGTTTTTATTTGGTTTATTAGTCTCAGAATAGAAATCACTTTATTATTTCTGTGGATATTGAAAAGTTTACATATATTTGATAAGTATGTTTTAAGCTTACGCCTCCCCTTGCTACTATATTATAATTATACTTTGTAAAATCAACTATGAACTATGAAAAATGTGTGTCACCCAAACCAATTTAGAAAAAGTAACAGTAAGAAAGAAATCAAAATTATAATTGAATAATTTACCCAACAATCACGTCACAAAACATCCACTCAATGATCACTGCATCAAACTGTTCCTTAGGATCAATCAATAGCTTCTCAACTTCTTTATTCTCTACTGTGTTTCTTACTAACGCTACCATCATGAATATCATGAGTGTAGGGTTTATGTCAAAACCTCCTTTGTCCATAAAAGTTTTGAGGGACATCATGTCCTCTGAAATAATCATAAATGAATTCAAGTATTAAACCTCTAGAAAGAAATAAAATATCCAATAGTGTTTTCATTTCGAATTAAGATGATTTTATATTAAATGTAATGTCATACCATGAAAATGGCCATATTTGTAAAAAAAAAAACTTACGAGGAATTACTTTGAAGTTATCGCTGACATCAATTGTGCGAAGATTGGCAGGAGCATTCTTGTACGTAAATGGAGTTATGTACGTCACCTGAAGTTAGTTCGTTTGTCACATGTTTTTATTATGATAGATCTAACATACGTATAACATAGAACGAATCCACGCATAAAATAAACCACTGACCTCATGACCAGCCTTCAAAAGGTGTCTGACATAACCGTCTCCAAGATTTGCATGACTCCTTGAAGGCATGGGAAACACCACCAAGATTTTAGCAGCCTCTGAACATGCCAGTAGCATACAGATTAGCCAACAAACCGTTTTCACCTTCTCCATTTTCTATGCCTTTAAACAAATTTGTCTTCTTTAAAATTTTTTAAACAAACCCAACCTCACAACCTTTTTTCGGTTATGTAAATAAACACTGGCCGTAAATAGCCGTAAGCATGAAAAAGTAAAGGGCTCAAAACACTTCCATGAGATACCCCAGACTTGATTTCATTTTATTTAAAACTAATTTATACACTTTATGATGTAATTACTTAATTTCGTAAATAAATAAATCTTTATGTAGTCAGAATGTCGACAATTATTCCCCTGTATATGCTTTAAATAAAGTCTATGGTTAATAAAGTCAAATACTTTGCTCACGTCAAAGAAGATGAATTAGATAGGCTTTACAATTTATTCACTTCAGAATGTACTACAAATTCATCTTTCCGACTCATTTCTCGACGGCACGGTTACTTTTTGACTGATAAATAAATTACTTTAAATTATTTTATTGAAGTGTTTGAGTTTTATACCTAATATTTCACACTTTTTGTGCGAGTCATATCAATATCACAATTATTATTAAATTATTGTTAAAACAGGCATGGTTAGAATTAATCAAGCAATTTATTATATCACTGAGTAAAGAACAAATTATGAGGCAGCAGGAGAGGAAAAAGAACAATTATTTATAAACAATCTCTTCGTCGAGAAATTTTAAATAAAAAATTACTACTTTAATAGTTATTACTTCAATAAAAAGTTATTTTAATCACTTGAAGATTTAGCTCAAGATATTATTTAGATTGTAACTTCCGTATGGATGAGGTTAAAATTCACAATAGTTTCAAAGTTAAAAGCAACAATGTTCACTGACAATATACAACTTTACACTTAAATTTAAAAAAAATAACCTTATAAAAATCAACCCTTCGGCGAGAGACGTTAGATGCTCAAATAAATTTTAATTAATGAAAATTGTGGTAAGTTTTATTTATATTCCTAGTGCGATAACACTACTGTTACGTGTCAACATACGCCAGATAACTATCAGTAGATATTTTGTAGGCAAAGTAGACGACGGAATTTAGACTAAGATAATAGATATAATAAATGAGGTATGTCAGATTTTAAAATACATTTTTTGGTTGTTCAGGATGACTTTAATTTTTACGTGATCACTGAATACTTAATGTCATGGTGACATGTTTTTGTTGAAATACTTATATTTATTTGATCAAGGAGCTCACGGCAAGATGACATATCAAAATTTTCCGTATTTTTCAAATTAAATCAATTTATTTTGAAAAGCTCATCAAAAGAGCTTTAACATTTCAAAACTGTATTCGATATGGTATTTGTTACATATGGAATCCTGGAGGAACGCTGGCCTGATGCGATGGAAGCGAGCGTACGTGACCCACCGCAGTGCCGCTCCTTTGATGACCTCCATTGCGCACATTATGTTAAAAAGTGATTCCGCCGATTCTGAACTAAATGTAATTGGTGTAATTGCTGGCAGGCGTTCTGATGTGAGGATAAACAAATAAATAAATGGCTAAATAATTACAGCCACACAGATTAATCTTTAGTTACTGGTCACCCAACTACTGGCTAACTTTTGATGAGGTTAGCCAGTAGCTGGGTGACCATTAATTACGTATACATAAATATATTGGTTTCGGCTGTCATATGAAGGTCTTTGATAAATCATCATAAAGGTAGTAGTGGAGTCAGAACAAGCCAAAGAACTTGACTTGGCAGCGTTTTTTTTTTTGGTAAATTACGTAGGTAATGACTCTTATGCTCTTAATTCATTAAACCCCAAGCGAACACCAGCGTTCGCGCACCTATTGTCTGTAATTTCCACGATTGAAAGGTTAAAGACGGCATTCTTGTCGCTGATCGTCTCTAGCCAGGCTTCCTCTGGGTAACTGGAGGTCTTACCTGACGGGGATTGACTGTCAAGGTGTCGTGAAGAGAACGGCACTGTTGGGACAATGCCGCGGCGCTCCTATTGGACACAGTGCAATTACATTCAAGTTGCGTGCGCGTGTTTGCTATGGGGTTGCTGCCTAAATGCCACCTCTAACGCAGGGCCCGTATTCATCTCGTGGTTGCAGGATAAAGGTAATGCCTACACCCTGACTGCCGCGCTCCCTTGCGTGACCAGTAACGACTCATTATTTATTTACACTTGTCGTTGTTGAATGATCACTCATTAAGTACAGAGGTACCCTTCGTACCTTGGAAAATACATTAATTTGTTGGTTCCGACTGTCATTTGGAGATCTTTTTATGTCAGAAATTCAGAATACATAAACAAAAAAAAATATGAATTTGGTATATTTATAAGCGACTACTCCATGCGCAATACTGGCAATCAGCTGGTGTAAGCTGTCGACCGACCTTACTGTTCCAGGAAAAGGGATAGGTAGAGATTTAACCAAATAAATAAAAACATAAAATATTCACTAATTCATTAAACCAAAAGCGAACGCTCGGGCGGTCGCGCACCTATTGCCTTTCTATTGTGTCTGTAATTTCCACGATTGAAAGGCTAACATAAAATTAAATGTACCTACATGCTAAAAACTCGTAACGTATAAAAAAAATTGTCCGCATCATATGATAAATGGGAAAATTTCCTAATCACTACATATTATAAAACAAAGTCCCCCGCCGCGTTTGTCTGTCTGTCTGTTTGCGATAAACTCAAAATCTACTGCACCGATTTTCAAGTGGTTTTCACCACTTGATAACGTGATTCTTGAGAAAGCATCATCTTAGTATATCATTTGTTAAGTTTTTGTATGTATTTCTGTGTACATTAACGATATTTGTTGAAAATGTCGGAAAAAATAAGACGTCTGGGAGCTTACAACGAAAACGTTGCCTTAAACTCTTTGAAATATAACAAAACAATGTATGGTGGAATTGTGTATCTTATATATGTAGGTCTACAGAAAAGTCCGCGGTGGCATATATCTATCTCTTAAGGTTAACATACTATATCCATTTTACTACTTTTAAAAATTGTCATTCATGAAGCATTTATTAGAAAGCTATTTACATAATTACGGTATTAAATCTTATCAAAATTAGTCACTTTGCGTTCAAGACTATATCAATATCTGTAAATTACTTTTTGAATCATCATTTGAAAGTTATAATAAGTATAATAAGTATCAAAATTAAATCTGCGCGATAGCTCCGCTCTTCAGTCGCTTTCGCATGACGCTGTCGCACTGACCCTCCCCCCGCACCGTCTTGCCTACTGTTTCTTTAGCTAATAAGCCGAACGACAATAACGCACGACTGAAGACTGTGTTTTCTTTCGGGTGTTGTTGAAAAGTTACAATTGCATTTTTGTTTTGTGCAACACCAACAATGGTAGTATTTTTTTTTTTTATTATTGTTGATAGGTTCGCACTTGACCGCTATCTCACCTGATGGAAAGCGAAATTAAGGTAGTAAGAACTACATTGCTCACGCGTGTAAAACGGAGGTCCATTTATGGGGAGTTACCTAATGAAAAAGCTAGTAGTTGTATAAAGTAATGTACGTAATATTGCAGCGTTGAATAGGGCAGTTTCCAGAGTCAAGATAATAACATTTTTTTAGTTACGTGTGACGTCACCCCGTGCAAAAAAATGCAGCACTGCGTGACGTTACACGTAACTTAAATGGGCTATATCTTTGTCATTTTTGGTTTAATTTATAAATAAAAAAATACATCATTTCTTCCTCATTTTCCTCATTTTCTTTTTTTCCTCATTTTTGAATAATCTAAAAGACGGACTAATTACATTTTTTACGGCAACTAGACGTCACCCCGTGCAAAAAAATGCAGCACGGCGTGACGTTACACGTGACTTAAATGGGCTATATCTTTGTCATTTTTGGTTTAATTTACAAATAAAAAAATACATCATTTCTTCCTCATTTTCCTCATTTTCTTTTTTTCCTCATTTTTGAATAATCTAAAAGACGGACTAATTACATTTTTTACGGCAACTAGCCTATGGTAAGGGTAACTTGAACAGTCGACCTATCACTTAGTTACATCCCAAAAACTATAAAGGTAACAGATCCCAACGATTCCAGTGATTTAATTCATTAAACCCCAAGCGAGCTCCGGCGTTCGCTCTCTCATTGCCTTTCTATTGTATCTCTAATTACGGTATTCGAAAAGTTAAATTTAAAGGCCTCGAACATTTATTTATTTATTTAAACTTCAAACCCCCCAACCATCACCCAACCTTCTTTATCTTTTCTCCTTTTTTTTCTTTTTCTTTGGTATTCTCTACCAGTCAACCTTTAGGTTAAGTAAGACAACAATGTGGTAGGTTCGCATAATAAATAAATAACAGACACATAGGATGAAATACTCGCATCACTAAATTAATTGGATATTTACTCTTAATGATATAATTACATTTGTGCCATCTATAGTTTTCTGCACCTGCAGCCACCCTAGCACAGCATGGATAGATCATGACGCAAAGGTGTTTGAATGTTATGTTCGTCTTAAATTAAAGCTTAATATTCTGAGAACAATTTATTTTAATACTTAATTATAAAACAATAATAAGCATAATTTAAATTTTTCTTCTTCTTAATTCCTGTTTTTTCTTTTGTCGAACAAACTCGAGAACAAATAAACGCGAGAGCGTGTTTCAACAAAATGTATACAACTAAGAGTAGGACTGCTATAACTGCAGCGAGATCTAAGAACTTCCTCTTGTAGAACGGCAGGTCCAGCACAGGAGAGCGCAGGTGCGGGGCGCCGCGTTTGTTCACCACGTGGTTCACCAAGTGCACCAGCTCCTGACCCGGCTTCACGGGACGATCGTGGTGGATGAAGGACAGCTCCTTCGCTTTTTCGGCGTACCTTATGACAAAAGGTTAACATTTACAAAAAATTTCATCACCATTCATCCGAAACATTCCCACTGTAATTCTGACGCACACCCCAAGCAAACTAACAACCACCGGTACTGTTTCGCTTTCTTTTTCATCTTGCTGCTTACAACACTCTTTATATGTAGTAATTTATTTATTTAAAGCTTTATGCACAAAAAACTGTACAAAGGCGGACTTAATGCCTTAGGCATTATCTGCCAGTCGACCTTAGGGTGGTGCAGAAACAAAACATGGCAGGTGCAACTTAATAAATAGACAAAACAGAAGAGAAACAAATATATACAATAGTAAATACATACTTAGATACATACATATAACAAAAACCATAATTGGTTGGATTTGTTTTTTCACAACAGCATTGTTGTCACCGAGCTAATGCTCGGTGATGATTCTACCAACATCTTGCGAATATGCTCACGTGCCTTCACCTTAAAAGAAAACCGGCTTGTTGCCATAGTAATGTCTAAATATTCAATACACACCTTTTATTACCAGTAACTTCTAGTATCTTTTTTTTGAGCTCATCAGGCATGGTGTAACTCAGGTCGACTCTTTGCGCAAATCCTTTGTTAATTGATTTTTCGATATTCATGAACTGATCACCAAACACGGGAATACCAATAATTGGTACTCCAAAGTGGATAGATTCCGTCGTTGACAAGAGACCACCGTGAGTTACGAAGACGGCAAGATTAGGGTGATCTGAAAATAAATAACTAAATTAAGTTGACATCATATGTCATGCCCGTTTTTTTAAAGAAATTTCATGTAATCCTGGTGATGAGCCAGTACATAAGCCTTTACGTAGCGTATTTATAAATGCAATGCAAGTTCTAAGCCGCTACTGTCAGATCAAAATTTTTACACTGGCTAATATACCAACAAGGAATGTCAATCCATAATCTATTGAGAAAAACTAAACTGATATCGTCAGTAACAGAAAAGATAAAATTAAAAATAATTTGTACCAAGTATTGCTTGTTGAGGTGCCCACTCCAGAATGTGAACATTTTTAGGTAGATTAGGCAGAACTTCCTCGAATTTCCACAACACAGTTTGCTTCAAGGTTCCAAACATTTTTAGAAGGTTGACCTTAACCTCGTCAGGTAAGTCTTTACTTCTTAAGTTTGAGCCCATACTGAAGTAAATCACTCCATCTTTTGCGCTGTCCATAAGTTTCTTTAAATCCTGTAATATTATTGTCATCATTTTTAAGATGTTATTTTTGCACATGCATGTTATTAAAATTTAAAAGACTGGTTCCACATTCATACTTACTTCTGGCAGAGGTATCACTGTGTCATCAATATGGTAGCCTCCGATAAACTTGTGGCTCTGTGGAAGAGATGCCCCTCCACTCGTGGATACATATGCATTGGATAGTACCAAGGATGCATTATACCGAGATTCATCGTAAGTTGGTAATTTTATTCCCCGTTTTGCAGCAATCGGAGAGAAGATTGACGTATATGCTTTATTTTCAACACTATCTAGCCATCTGAAAATTCCAAAACCCTTTGGTTGAATTTAGTATCGGAACTGAAGATTTTTGAAATGATTAATCTTAGATAAAAAAATTGTCACACTTACACGTATCTCAAAAACTGAGCTTTCAATTGATTCCACAGCTCAGTCACTCTCTGTAAAAAGCTTAATGGTGGGAAGTGCGGAGACATGGCATCTACAGCATACGCAGGATTCAATGGTTCGTCAATCAGTTGAATAATCTGCCAGTGAGGATCTATCGATGACGACCAAATAAGTGGGCATTGGAAGATTGAAGCAAATCTGGAATGCACAAGCACAAATTAGATAACCTCCTCCTTTTTGAAGTCGGTTAAAACAGAAAGTGAGTGACAAGTAGTGCACAAATATCTTTGAAATTTTTTTGTTGTTTTTTTTTTTGTTTAGACTAAAAAGATAAAAATCCTCATTATTTCTGCGGATACCAAAAAAATTGTAGCCGCAGTTTATCCACATATAAAATCCACGCCACTTTTTACTGCAATTAAAATTATATACGCAAATTAAACTGTATACTGCTTAAAATTCATTCACAAAGTACTAGTAAACTTTAAAATTGTAGCAGAATAATTTACCCCGCAACCACGTCGCTAAACATCCACTCAACGATCACTGCATCAAACTGTTCGTTGGGATCATTTAATAGCTTCTGAACTCCTTCATTCTCTACCGTGTTCTTTGCTAGTTCTATCATCATGAATACCATGAAAGCAGGGTTCAAATCAAATCCTCCATCATCCATAATACTTTTCAAACTAATCATACCCTCTGAAAGAATAATGAATAAGTTAAATTACATTTCTTAAAATAAACAAAATATTCAATAATATTTTCAGTCTGAATTGATAATGAGAATAGTAAATGTAACTTCTTAATGTGAAAAATAAAATAAAAAATGTAATTATCACGACAATGCCTGTAAAAAAAAAAATAGTAAACCTTACGAGGCATCACATCGAAGTTTTTGCTCACATCGATTGTGCGAAGATTAGCAGGAGCATTTTTGTACGGGTATGGGGTTATGTACGTAACCTGAAAGAAGTGATAAAACAAAGATAAAAAGTTTTCTTCTCGACTGGCCATTTATTTACTTATCATAGAGTACTTTTTTTTAATTTCAATAGATAAAATTCACACATTAAACAAACCAAGTATGTTGATTTGACCCAATATACAACATTATTTTTAGTTTATGCAAAACCTGTTAACCTGTGTCTTTTTATTCACCACCCCGCACTGGGCTCGCGTGGTGAATGATGGCCCATTCCGTCTCCTAGAGAGGAGGCCTGAGTCCCAACAGTGGGACATTGAAAAGGCTGACAATGATGAAGATGATGCAAAACCTGAATATATTTTGTTCAGAATCAATAACTGAATGGATTTCTATAGTTTTTACACCATGTTATATTTTTTTCCAAAAATTTTTCAAAAGTTGGACACCACTGTAACTAAACACAACATAAGTCACAGCAAAACATAGCGGGAATTGGGCGACAGCAAACAGCTGGGTGTAAGTGCATAACAACTCCTCAGTCGCCTGGATGACCCGGTGACTATGTATTTTTGCTGACATAAAAAGCTTATAACTTTGTAATTTTTCATGATACAGTTAATGAAATTTTGTATATAGACTTTTGACATAAAAATACTAGTTTCGGGTTTCGCACATTATATATTAAAATGAATGTTGTATATGTGCTAAATACAAGTTCAATCTTAAATTGAAGCAATACATGTAATTCAACCGGCACTTACCTCATGACCAGCCTTCAACAAATGTCTGACATAACCGTCTCCAAGGTTTCCATGACTCCTTGACGGCAAGGGAAATACTACCAAGATCTTAGCAGCCTCTGAACATGCCAGCATTACACTGATCAGCAAATAAATCGTTTTCGTCTTCTCCATTTCTATGCACACAAATTAGTTTACTTTATTAATTTATAAATTTTAAATAATCCCAACCTCACAACCTTTGGGCACACCACAATTATGTACTGCACCGTACTGTTCCCGCGCGCCTCAAGGAATTGTTATCAACAGCAGGGGCCCAGCCGGGTCGAAGCCTACTGGGGCCAGAGTTATCAGAAAGGGAAGCTCGGCCCCGGTACGAAAGGCAAGAAGGAACGGGATGGTTTTTTTTTTCAGTAAGAGTCTGACACTATCTCCCGCTCCGCCCAAGGGCGGGAGAAATCATTTGGATGATTTTTTTTACCCACCAAAAAAAAACCTCACAACCTTTTTATTTTTTATTGTCATCAATAAGCAAACATTGGCAGTAAAAAGCTGTAAATTTAAAAAAGTAACGGGCTCAGTACAATTTCTTGAGGTACTCCAGATTGATATTACTTTGTTTAGAACTAATTTATGCACATAATAATGAGCTTATTTCTGCTTTGTGTTCACGGGTATAATTATTACGTAGTGATTAAATCGAAAACTATTTCCTAGTTCACTAGGTCCCTAGCACTCTAAACTTTATAGTTAAAGTCATTCATGGTTGATAAATCAAATGCTTTACTCGCGTCAAAGAAGATGAATGATATCGAAAATAGAAAATTGTCTCAAGAGAACATACTACTGAAATTAAATTATTCTAAGTGGATATATTCAGGACATTGTGGACTCTCACATTACTTTATCTTGAAATACACTTCCAAATGTACTTCAACTTCTGACAATTCGGTCACGTCTTAATTGATCATAAATATTTTTAAATAATCTAAAGATAAAATAAGTACTATAAGTTTCATATCAAATATTTTAGTCACACTTCTTGTTTGAAATAAACAAATCTCAGTTCGCTATTATTATTTTATCATTACTCAAAACTTATTGGCCTTTTTATCAGATACGATTAGAATATTTACGTAACACAATTAGAACTTATTAATCATGATCACTGAGAAAACAACGAATTATGAGGCAGGTATTACATTAATTGTTTTCCTGCCCGAGGAAAACGATTAATGTATAAGCACTCTTTGAGTTGATGAATTTTAATCGAAAGATTACTACCTAAATACTTACTTACTGACTTTAATTTAAAAAAATATTGATCACTCAAAGATTTAGTTCAAGATATTCTTTACAGATGTTGGAACTTCCGCATAAATTAGATTAAAACTTAAAATCGTTTTTAGTTGAAAATAGTAATTACCAATAATCACTAATAATATGAAAAATACTTTTAAAAACCTAATAGACTAGTTATTAAAAATCTGCCTTTAAACGAGAGACGTACCATAGATGCTCCGATATATTAAAAATTAATGAACATTGTGGTAAGTGATACCTATTATATACTTAGTGTGATAACAATTAATTACACATGAGATAAACTATTAGTAGATATTATGAGGCTAAGACATAACAAATGAGGTACTCGTATTTAAGATTTTAAAATAAATATTTTGCTTGTTCACGATGACTTTAATTTATGCGTGATCACTAAGTAGTTATGAGTCTAATGGGGCCAGGGTTATCCAAAAGGGAACTCGAGCCCTGGTATGAAGGCAAGAAGGAACAGGATGGGTCTTTTAGTCAGTAAGAGTCTGACACTATCTCCCGCTCCGCCCAAGAGCGGGGATTGTCATCGGATATTTTTTCTCACCTTAAAAAAAACTAGTTATGAGTACGTACTCTATACTTGTACTTGTTTTTTTTTAATTTATGAGTAAATTATAAAGACCCAAGATTTACGCAAAATAGAAGACTTTCAGAGGTGTTTACTAGATTAGTCTTACACAAATTTAGGCGATCAAATATCGCTCCATAAACCTAAATAATATCCACAAGATATCTGTGTTTCCAAAATTTTAACAGAAAGATGTGTAATAACGCAATAATTACGTAAGAACAGTCGTGTGAAATTATACCTCGGGAAGGATGCTCAGTCGTAAACATCGAGCATGGTTAAGCTTGTTACTTCTTCTAACGCAATCCAACGTGATGTTTGACGAAAAGGCAACGTGAAAAAAGAGTGACAATACGTGAATACTCTGTTGGCATTCAGTAATTTCCTGATTTACTCAAAAATTTTACAAAACTTGCTCCAGGAAATACGTGTTTTTTTTAAACCCTTAAAAGGTTTTGAAAAAAAATGAAGTAATTTAGAATTTTTATAAAATTTGCAAGGCTTCTATGGTAATACTTTTTTGACTTTTTAAATTTTTGAGTATAAGAAGTGTCAAAGTTCATGCGAAATAGAAGATTTTTATAAGTCTTTACTGGATTAGTTTAAAACAAATATATATAAATTGATTTCAATAGAAGCCTAGATACAGTGTTTCCAAAACCTTTAATGAAAAAAGTGTAATAACGTCATAATCGCGTAAGAGCGGTTGTATGAAAAGCAGTCAAAATGTATATCGAAATGCATCCCCACCTTTCAGATACCATCAATTTGAGACACAATAGTAAGACAATAGAATTAATAATATAAAATAAAATAAAATAATGAATTAAGCTGGCTCACTCAGCGCATGGAGAATTTAATACAGAACAAATGACTACAAATAAATTAGGTTTGACCTACCTTTATCACTGACTTATATAAGTAGGCTTCCAGAAGTACTTCTTGAGGTAACAGAGTTATTGTAGCTATACAGTAGTTACGCCGTCCTTCCGTCTAAAACGCGCTCCTCAAAGAGATGTCAACAAACCTTAGGGGCCCCTGCCTGCTAACTAGGACTAGGACCGCGGGAAATTTCTGGAAAGGAAACCCTTAGTCTTAGAATATAAAGGGCAACTGAAGGACACAGGTGAGGTTTTAGTCAGTAAAAGTCTAACACACTCGCGCTCCACTTCGGGAGAAATCATTGACTTCCAATGTCCTTGATTTATAGCTCACGGGGCAATGAAATAAATGTTGCGCGGCGAGTCAGAAGCAACTAACTGTAGAGGTTGCGCCACAGTCCAAGACAATATCCCGCGGTTCGCTCGTCATTAACCAATTGTTAGACGTATTAGGTCACACCATGACCTCTTCTATTTAAACCATAAGTAATATGTAGTAGTATGATTTGGTCTAGTGGTTAGCATACCACAAGCTCTGCTTAGTTTGGGACTAGATGGCGTTGTGTGAAAGTTGTGGAATATTAGCATAAAAAAACTTTTAAAGAAACTATTATATTATATATGGATGGTCTATTGGTCTAGTGGTTAGTGACCCTGACTGCTATGCCGGAGGTCGTGGGTTCAATTCCCACCCAGGACAAATGTTTGTGTGATGAGCACGATCATTTGTTCTGTGTCTAGGTGTAATTTATCTATAATATGTATGTATTTAGAAATATATAAGTATGTTTATCAGCTGTCTAGTACCCATAACACAAGCTCTGCTTATATTTCACAACTATCACACAACGTCGTGTAGTCCCAAGCTAAGCAGAGCTTGTGTTATGAGCATAGATCGGAAAACGTACGGTTGTTTTATGTACATACTTGCCATAGGTTAGAATAATTTATTTATTTATTTATTTATTTATTTATTATAAATAAATAAAATAATAATAGAATAATATTCCCCGAATCCCGGGATTTGGTTTTAAAGTAGTAAAATTATTAAAAAAAACTATCTTGCCTTCGGGACTAATGAAAGATTAGCCGAGCGCTCAAGATCCGTGCCGGTACCTGTACGCGTCTCAACAAAGCGGCAACGTCGCGCGCTTGGCAAAAAGTTTTATAGCGTTCTGTTGACGTAAAATTTACAACGTCGCATATCATGCAAATATTGGCTTACATAATTTTTTTAATACAAATTGACAAAAAGAATGAAATTCAATTAAATCCCGTAGTATCAGCCGGAATCCCGTGGAATATAACATTAATGTTTGCGGTCAATGAACCTAAATAGCCCTACCTATTCCGATCACTGATTATGAGTATTAGACATCTGATAAACATACTTATATGTTTCTAAAAACATACATATTATTGATAAATATTACACCCAGACAGAACTATTGATCATGCACATCACACAGACATTTGTCCTGGTTGGAGTCGAACCCACGACCTCCGGCATAGCAGTCAGGGTCACTAACCGCTAAATCGACAGACTTTAGTTCATCATCATCATCAGCTTTTTTAATGTTCCCACTGCTGGGACTCGGGCCTCCTCGGAAGAAGAAGATGAATACCTTTGCTTATATAATTTTATTCGAATTAATTACTTCCAGGGCCCTGTTTAATAAAGCTCCAACAAGTCCGACATATGTCAAAAAGTGGCAATTCAAAAAAAAATCTGTTTAATAAAACTTGAGGTGACATAAATGTCAAGGTTCAGAATTCTGAAATATGTCGCATTCTCGCGACAATTCGACATTTTTCTATATAATAAAACTTTTTGAGCGTAAGATGACAATTTGTCGTGAAAAACTTGTCAAATCTGTTTGACATGACACGTGATCATCTATTTTTTTTTCTTTTTAAACAAAAAATGGTGATGGCATATTTACACATTTATAGAATTGTCCGACAATTCCGACAGGAGCGTCTCTATCGCGAAATCAAATTTTGAACTTTAAATGTGTAAGTTAAGCACACTGTCAAGTACCTTAGCGACGATCGTTGCCAGTGAGATAGTCCTATAATTCGACCAATCTGACGGGACTCCCGTTTTATTTTTAATTACTGACACAACCACCGTTCTCATCCTATTTTTAGGCAGGTGAGAGAGCGCGATACACAGGTTAAAAAGTAATGCCAAAACTCTAGGTAGGCGGCAACCTGCATGCAGCAATGGTTCAATACTGAGGCCGTCATGACCCGTTGATTTCCCCATTTATATGTTTTAGAGCTATCTCAACGTATCTCGGGACCCGTTTCAACTCTTATAACAGCAAATGTTATAAGAATTGAAACAGGTCCTATTTGGGTCTCGGCGTCAATCACCCGTTGCGCTGGTCCAAATACTGACCTAACCATTAAATGGTCTTTGAGCAGCTCTGTTATTAACTGAGGTTCAGTAACGCCATCAACGCTCATGGGGAGATCCTGGACCACGCTCATTTTACTAGAACATTTCCAGAAACTACGAAAGACAGCTTTGTGTTCTATGATTTAAATAGATAGATAGGTTTTATAATTTAGATGGCGAGTGAGCATTGCACTGAGATCGTCCTTAGTAGATGTTTTCAAAATTTCCATAAAAAAATATATTGCATTTCATATTTTACTTTAATAATAAATTAACAATAAAGTATGTTTTTACAAAACTATAATTAAATTATTTAAAAAAACTTTTAACAAGCTTATAGGTATTTAATTATTCTTCTTACTTCCTGTTTTTCCTTTCTTCGAACACACTTGAGAACAAATAAAAACGCAGGCGCGCTTTAACAGAACATAAACAGCTAATAGTAAAACCGCGATAAGCGCAGCGAGATCTAGGAACTTCCTCTTGTAGAACGGCAGGTCCAGCGCAGGAGAGCGCAGGTGCGGGGCGCCGCGAGTGTTCACCACGTGGTTCACCCAGTGCACCAGCTCCTGACCCGGCTTCACGGGACGATCGTGGTAGATGACGGATAACTCCTTCGCTTTTTCGGCGTACCTGATGACACAAAATTTAACATTTACCAAAAACTTCATCACCTTTCATGAAAAAAAAACCTTAGAACCACCGGTTCAGTTTCGCTTTTCCATTCATCTTGTTGTTTTCTACATTCTTTATTTATATTAGTAATGTCTAAATATCCAATACACACCTTTTATTACTAGTGACTTCTACTATCTTTTTCTTGAGCTCATCAGGCATTGAGTAAGCAAGGTCGACTCTTTGTGCAAATCCTTTCTTAACTGATTTTTCAACATTCATGAATTGATCACCAAACACAGGAATACCGATAATTGGCACTCCAAAGTGGATAGTTTCAGTCGTTGAGAGGAGACCACCATGTGTTATGAAGACAGCAAGATTAGGGTGCGCTGAAAATTTAAAACTAAATTAAGTTGACAGAGCAGTTTATAGACATTTACAACACGTTAATGAGCTAGTAGGGAAGCCACATGTGCAGAAGCAGTCATTGCGAAACACGCGTGTCTTCAACGTAGTCTTTAAACTTACACGCTTTTTTTTGTAAGACCACGCTTTTGAACTTTCCCTCACTTAGCTCTGTAACCGATTATGGCAGCTTGTTATAAAGTCGTATGCTGTTTATGGGAAACGCCTTACATGTCTTCTAGCTAATCTAAAGCTATCTAGCTAATCTCCATATGGGCATTACAATTTAATGTTTCTATTATATTTTTAGTTGATATTATGAAAATCGCTTTGAACTTTGAAATGCCTTAAGTTTTTCCGAACAAAAATACGTTCTAAAATATAAAGTGAAGCCAGAGTTAGTATGACGATTTTTTTAAATATTTACCCGACTGCAAGAAGAGTTATGTTTTTCGCGCGTATCTTGTATGTAATATTCTTTATTACCTCATATCTTCCAAACCGCTGAACAGATTTTTATAATCAACATATCGTTAGATTTGTCTTGATAACCCAAGTGTTCTTAGATAGGTGACGTTAAAAAAAAATAACATATCGCCTGTGAGATGCTGTTAGAGTAAACATTTTTTTTTTTAATTCTGCAATATGAATGTCAAATTAAAGGGCTTTTCATGAGGATTTCAAAATTGTATGTCATGACCATATTAAAAAAAAGTACAACAGGAAATCTATGTTATATATTTTGTACCGAGGCGAATGCCTAGGTCGGTTTTTGAACTTTATAGTGATTTTACGTCTAAAATATAGTGAATAAATAGTGATATTATAATAGTAACAAAAAAGTGTAAAATAAAAAAATAATTTAAAAAATCAAAAAACCCGACTGCGTAAAAAATACTTTAAATAAAAACTGAAAAGAAAAATAAACAAGTTCAGTTCACAGTTCAGCAACAGTCGGGACCCATTAAAATAATCTGGACTAAAATCATTCTATTTAATGTGGATCCCGACTGTTGCTGAACTGTGAACTGAACTTGTTTATTTTTCTTTTCAGTTTTTATTTAAAGTAATTTTTTACGCAGTCGGGTTTTTTTTATTTTCTAAGGGACTTGCGAGGGTTCATTTTATAAATAGCCTGGATGACTCTTCTTTGATAATTTGAGAATTGATTTCACATCAGCTGCAACTGCAACGGCATAACTTATAAATGCAGTCTTTAAGCTACTACTCTCAGATCAAAACCCTAACACTGGCCAATATGCTAACAAGGATAGAATAGATAACCCATAATCTCATTTTTAAGAGATATTAAGACGTCGGTTAGTGAAAAGTTAAAAATTTGCAAAACTTCTTCTTCTTACCAAGTATAGCTTGCTGAGGTGCCCACTCCAGTATATGAACATTTTTAGGTAGATTAGGCAGAACCTCCTCGAATTTCCACAACACAGTTTGCTTCAAGCCTCCAAACATTTTTAGAAGGTTGACCTTGACCTCGTCAGGTAAGTCTTTACTCCTTAAGTTTGAGCCCATGCTGAAGTAAATCACTCCGTCCTTTGCGTTGTCCATAAGTTTCTTCAAATCCTGTAAAATCATTGTCATTATTTATAGGATGCTACTCTCGTACATGCGTGTTTTTATCTAATTTGTAGTTATTTATAAGACTGAGACATCCTTACTTCTGGTAGAGGTGTCACTGTATCATCAATATGGTAACCTCCAATAAACTTGTGGCTCTGTGGAAGAGATGCGCCTCCACTCGTGGTTACGTATGCATTGGATAGTACCAAGGATGCGTTATACCGGGATTCGTCGTAAGTTGGTAGTTTAATTCCCCTTTTCGCAGCAATCGGAGTGAAGATTGACGTATACGCATTAATTTCAACACTATCTAGCCACCTGAAAATACCAAAACAAAAGTTAATTTTACCATTGTTGATGAAAGTTTTACAAATAATGGAATGTAACTTTGTTTTGATGAACTTTGTTTTTGTTGTTGCTGTTTATTAATTGATCCATGGTAGAAACAGTGGTTTCACCTGCGTGAAAGAAAACAATATCCCAATCATTCATTCAATTGTCGTCACACTTACACGAATCTCAAAAAATGAACTTTCAATTGATTCCACAGCTCCTTCACTCGCTGTGAAAAGCTCAATGGTGGAAAGTATGGAGACATGGCGTCTACTGAATACGCAGGATTCGATGGTTCGTCAATCAATTGGAGAATCTGCCAATGAGGATCCACGGATGATGCCCAAATAAGTGGAGATTGGAACATTGAAGCAAATCTGAAATAAACAAGCACAAGTAAGAAGACTAAATTCTACGCTTCTTTTTGCCACTGTATTTTAATTATACTCTGTAAAATCAACTGAGTACTGTGAAAATTTCGTGACATCCCACTTATATAGGAAAAATAACAGTAAATTTCATAGACAGAGAAAGAAACTGAACAATTTACCCTGCAATCACGTCACTGAACATCCACTCAATGACCACCGCATCAAACTGTTCCTTGGGATCATTTAATAGCTTCTGAACTTCTTTATTTTCTACCGTATTTTTTACTACTTCTACCATCATAAAAATCATGAAAGCAGGGTTTATTTCAAAACCTTCTTCCCCCATAAAAGTTTTAAGAGTCAACGTGTCCTCTGAAATGACGAAAAATAAATTAAAGTATTACCTTTCTAGACAGAAACAAAATATCTAATAGTGCTTTCAAACCAAATAATATGATTTAATAATAGTGAAAATAATAACATATCATGAAAATGACAACTCTGTAAAAAATAATAAATCTTACGGTTCATTATTTCGAAGTTATTGCTGACATCGATTGTGCGAAGATTGGCAGGAGCATTCTTGTACTTGAATGGAGTTATGTACGTCACCTGAAAGGAGAGATACAATAAAGATACATAAGTTTTCGCCACGTCCGATCGTTTGCTTGTTTGTTACAAACCTTTTTAATTGTGATAGATCTAAATATAAGTAAGAACGAATATACAAATTAAATGAATCACTGACCTCATGACCAGCCTTCAACAAATGTCTGACATAACCGTCTCCAAGATTTCCATGACTCCTTGAAGGCATGGGAAACACCACCAATATCTTAGCAGCCTCCGAACATACCAGCATCGCACAGATTAACAAGCAAACTGTTTTAATCTTCTCCATTTTCTATGCGAAACATTGAAACAAATTAATCTTCTTATATTTAAAAAAGTCTCAACCTCAGATTTTTTTCTGTTATAAAAGTAAACACTGGCCATAAAAAGCTGGAAGTATGAAAAGGTAACGGGCTAAATACACTTCCTTGAGATACTCCGGGTTGATTTTACTTTATTTAGAACTAATTTATGCACAAAATAATGAGCTTATTTCTACTTTTGTTTACGATTATTTAAATATGTTGTGATAACATCGACTACTATTCCGTTGTTCACTAGTTCCTTAGCGCTGTAGTAGTTAATGACACAGTCAAATGCTTTGCTCGCGTCAAAGAAGGTAAATGATATTAGCAGGTGTTACAATTTATTCACTTCAGAATGTAAATCAGTTTTACCATGCTGACTTTTTGACCATTTCTCGACGATACGGTAAACGGTCTGGAATAATCGTAAATGACTTTAAATTATTTAATTGGAATAAAAGTTTTAATTTTGAATTTGTGTCATCAAATATTAATAATAATAATGATCACATTTCTTGTTTCAAGACTCATATAAATCTCAATTCACAATTTTTAATTAATCACTACTAAAAACATATAAGGCTTCTTATAAGGCACGATAGAAAGCTTTACTTAGCACTATTCGAATTTATCGATCAATTTATTATATCACTGAGAAAATAACAAATTAGGAGTCAAAGAGAAAAACAAATAATATGTAAGCGTTTTCTAAGTCAATAGATTTTAAACCAAAACCTAGTCATTTTTTCAATACTTATTCTTTCAATAAAAAATTATTTTGATCACTGGAAGACTTAGCTCAAGATATTATTGAAATATATGGTAACTTTCGTATAAATGGGATTAAAACACACAAAAGTTTCATAATTAAGAATAATAAAAATGTTCACATTTAAAGAAATACTTTTTAATAATAAAATCGATTAGTTATTAAAAATCAGCCTTTCGGCGAGAAACGTACCGTAGATGGTTCGAATCACTCGTAAAAAAAAAACCTTGCTATTTGTATTATATAGTATGATAACCGTTGATTACACGCTAGATAACTGTTCTATTGGTAGATATTATGTAGGTGTAGTAGACGACAAAATCAATACTCAGATGTTATAAAATAGGTATGCAAGATTATAAAATAGATGTTTTGTTTGTTCATGATGACTAAAATTTTTGCGTTATCACTATTTCAAATACATAGTCTGTTATGTCATCATGACAGATCAAATAAATTAAAAATTAATTCGCTGTTATAACTAATAATATATTTGTGTTATGTTATAACTAATAATATTTTTATCTTTTATTCGATTTAGCCTGTGTATAGCAAGGTCTTTTTTTAGGTGGAAAGTCATCTAATGAGTTCTGCTTCTTAAAGGCGGAGCGCTCTCGCTTTGACGACGTGTCAGGCTTTTACTGACTAGAACCCACTCCTTCGTTCCTTGTTTGTCGTATGTTCCTTGACCCCAGGTTTTGCTTTCAGAAGCGAACCCAATAACAGCCACACAGACTAATCTCCAAGGTTATTATAAGCTTGATGAAGCTGATCTACAAATCGATGACCATCAACATGTCGTTTTTCATTCGTTCTTTGAAAAGCCCGCTAGGCCCCGGCTGTCAATTGCAGATCTACGATAGTTAGAAGCCAAGAAATCTGACACCAGTCTTGTTGTCTTTTTACCAGGGCCCAATAATAGGAGCAAAGATTACAATACACATCTAATCGAAAATATTCCGGGGGTATCTGGTTTGATTAAAAACCGACTTCAACAAAGTTGGAAAAATGCTAGGCTTTATTTTGTGAATATGCTTATTTTGAAAGGTCCTTATGTGGTACCTATCTTATATTAATTTGTATGCCTATTTCATTAAACATATTATAAAATGAAATAACCGCTAAATATTCTTAGAACAATTTATTTTTAATAATTATGAAACATAAAACCACAAGCATAATTTAATTATTCTTCTTCTTCTTACTTCCTGTTTTTTGTTTTGTCGAACAAACTCGAGAACAAATATACGCAAGAGAGCGCTTTAATAGAATGTATACAGCTAAGAGTAAGACTGCGATAACCGCAGCGAGATCTAAGAACTTCCTCTTGTAGAATGGCAGGTCCAGCGCAGGAGAGCGCAGGTGCGGGGCGCCGCGAGTGTTCACCACGTGGTTCACCCAGTGCACCAGCTCCTGACCCGGCTTTACGGGACGATCGTGGTGAATGAATGATAGCTCCTTCGCTTTTTCTGCGTACCTGTTAAAAAAAATACTCTTATCAATAACTTTTACCAAAAAAACATCAACATCCAAGAGATGTCCGTCCCCGATTCTGTTTTCTTCTTTTTCATTTATATAAGTTACAATAAGTTACAGACAATATTAATGATTATGTAATAGTTTTAATGTGTTCTTCATATTTTGTAACAATGAACAATACACATTATTCTTATTCTTATTCTTATTTCATGTTCAACATTTAAAGCAGTATCGTTTAAGGTTCTTTTACATACCTTTTATTACTAGTGATTTCTATTATCTTTTTCTTGAGCTCGTCAGACATTGTGTAAGAAAGGTCTACTTTTAGTGCAAATCCTTTGTTGATTGATCTTTCGACATTCAAAAACTGATCACCAAACACTGGGATAGCGATAATTGGCACTCCATAGTGGATAGATTCAATCGTTGACAAGAGACCACCATGTGTTATGAAGACAGCAAGATTAGGATGAGCTGTAAATATAAAATTAGGTTTAATTGGCATGATATGAACACCCTTTTTTTAAATGTTCTATGTAAACGGAATACAATGTATAAATACAGGCCGCGATTTCTACGATCAAACCCTAATACTGGGCAAACGACCAACAAAGAATGATGACCCATAACGTCCTTGCTCAAAAAAGCTGACCTGATTTCGATGACAAAAATGTTATATATATACTTACCAAGGATCGCTTGTTGTGGAGCCCATGGGAGGATGTGAACATTTTTAGGCAGGTTTGGCAGAACCTCCTCGAATTTCCACAACACAGTTTGCTTCAAACTTCCAAACATTTTCAAAAGATTTATCTTCACCTCGTCGGGTAAGTCTTTACTCTTTAAGATTGTGCCCATGCTGAAGTAAATCACTCCATCCTTTGCACTGTCCATAATTTTCTTCAATTTCTATAAAAAAATTACATTATTTTTTGGATGTTACTTTCATACATGTGTGTTTAGTGTTAATTGTAGTCAAATTTAAACTGGTCTAAATTATTAGTTGTTCAACTACGATTATCACTTTACTGATTTGTGATTTTATTATTATTCTTACATCTGATAAAGGTTCCACAGTATCGTCAATATGGTAACCTCCGACAAACTTGTGGCTCTGTGGTAGAGATGCACCACCGCTCGTGGTCACGTAAGCATTTGATAGTACCAGAGATGCGTTATATCGGGCTTCATCGAAAGATGGTAGTTTTCTGCCCCGGTTTTCTAAAATTGGGGTGAAAAGAGACGTGTACTCTTTTTCTAAAACCCCATCTAACCACCTGAAAATTTCGAAACATTAGATCAAAAAGGAGAATCGGATTCACCAAAATGTTATTATTTATTGTGGTTGTTATTATCATGATTGTCTGCTAGTGTTATTGATACAGTGCACTGTACTGTTTAGTAGCTTAACAAACAGTAGCTTAAACGACAAACGATTTATGTATGTTAAAATGATCCATCATGTTAGTTAAACTACTGAACATATTTTGATAACTTAGGTACCCATCCATTTGTTATTATACATTTATAAATTTTATAAGAATAATGTGGGCGGATGATACATTTAAAACCTCATATGGACTTAAAAAGAAAATAAATTCGGAGGAGAATCTTAGTTCGTATACACCCCTACTTTTTAATTAGTATACAAAATAATGGGGTTGTAACTGTACCTGTTATTGATCATATTTTTGTATTCAAAAGTAGAAAAAACCGAAATCCTAAAATTGACCACGAAAAGGTAAATTCATCATAGATTCCATCATACATAACAATTACTAGAAGAAAATACTGCGGGAAGTGTTTTTCCATTTTAATCGTCCTTTATTCATTCATAATCAATAGCCTGCACAATATTTCCATAAATTAAGAGACATTTTGGGATAAACACAAACGCTAATAACTTTGCTGTTTATGAATATTATTTATTGAGGCTTAACTTAAATATTAACAAGGGATTTTCTAATAAGCCCTTAAAGTATTTGTACTAATTAAAAATTAGTGGTGTATATTTTAGTAAATTAAGTATAAACCATGCGACAGAAAAATAAAATTACTAAATTTTAGCTATCAAACATTTGTTCTTAATATCATTTGTGTTTTTCCCTTAGCCAAGTTTTAGTTTTTAACTTTTAGTTACTGAATCTTATCGTAGGAACAACTCTGGTGATGGTGATTTGTTTATTAACTTCCATTTATTGTTCCCCGTGGCATGAGTTATTCTTTAGTATATACCAAGCAGCATCTCAAATTGTCGTAACACTTACACATATCTCAGAAACTGAACTTTCAATTGATTCCACAGCTCATTCACTCGCTGTATAAAGGTCAATGGTGCAGAGTATGCAGACATTATGTCTACAGCATATGCAGGGTTTGAGGGTTCGTCAATCAATTGCAGAATATTCCAGTGAGGGTCTAGAGTTAAAGACCAAATAAGTGGACATTCGAATACTGAAGCAAATCTGAAATTAAGTAAAATTATTTTATATGAGTTAGACAGAAATTTCGAAGCTTAGTCGGCCTTACAAGGTTCCCACTGTTGGGACTCAGGCCTCTTCTCTAGGAGATAGAATGGGCCGTAATCCACCACGCGGGCCCAGTGCGAGTTGGCGAATGTCACACGTCTTCGAATTTTTTGTTCTAGACAGAAAGTTCAATCAAGGGATTTTTTGAATTGATCCGATTAAATCTCAAAAAAAAAAAACCACCGCATTTATGTTTTCTATAAAAGTTTAAATATTTTAATCCGTCTTAAGTATTGCTCAATTACAACATAATTTAAAAGAATTATAACTTTCCGCGATTCTTTTTACTTACCCTGCACCTATATCACTAAACATCCACTCAACGATCGCCGCATCAAACTGTTCCTTAGGATCATTCAATAGCTTCTGAACGTTTTCATTTGTAATAGTTTTCTGTACTATCTCTGACATCATGAATGTTAAACCAATAGTATCCTCATCGCCCATTCTTTTGTCCATAAAATCTTTAATGTCAAATACGATTTCTAAAAAAATGAAAAAGTATTTATCATTTCTTGAACTTATCAAAATTTTCAGTAAATTATATGATGTAAAACGGCTATTTTAAGAATTAAACATAATCATATACATCATGAAGATTGCTACACGTGTGGGCACTTTAATCCCTCTTTATAAAATTACTTTTCTCCTTTCAAAGAAGTATATTACGTTTTCGTATTGTTCAGAATAAAAATAAACGTACCAGGCGACAGTTCGAAGTTACTACTAGTATCAACTATTCGAAGATTGGCTGTATGATTTTTATACCTAAATGGCGTTATATATGTCACCTGTAAGAAAAAGTCAATAAATGTTTCAAGTGCCAATCTCAAATTTATAAAATGCGAGCACAATTTGTAGTGTTTTCGTGAAACTCTTGCCATTGTACTATGGGTACAATGGCAAGAGTTTCATTTAAGTTTATGTATAAGTTACTAGCTTTTGCCCGCGGCTTCGCCCGCGTACATAAAATATATCCTATGTCACTCAGGAGTAAAGCAGCTTTCTGACGGTGAAAAAATGTTTGCAATCGGACCAGTACCCCTAGCCAAGTTGCAAATCTGCAATAGTTAACGCTAGTAGAAAGCTTCAAATGTACGGGAATGACGTCGTCTTAACGCTCAGTCACGTGGTCAGAACAAAAGAATTAGCGGCAAGATCAACGCGAAGCGTTCGGCGCAAGCGAAACGGTTTTAACATGGCTAGGGGGCATTACTTTCAGAGATTACCTCTTTATCATATTAATAAGTGTAGATGTTTTTTTTTTTTGTGTAAAATAAAGTTTTATTCTATTCTATTTTCTTCCAGCACTGACCTCATGTCCGGCATTTAATAAATGTCTGACATATCCATCACTAAGGATTCCGTGACTCTTCGATGATCCAGGGGAGACTACTAAAATCTTGGCAGACTCTGTACAAGCCAGTATTACGCTGATCAGCAATAAAAGCAACATCGTGTTTTCCATTTTCTGTAACAAAATAAAACAGTTGTTATTGGTTTTTAAAAGAGGACTTGCGGTTAATTAACAAGTTGCTGACACTGTGGTTTTTGAATCTTATTTCCAGATCTGTTAAAAGAACAAAAAGTATAAACATAAATATTACTATTATATAAAGTTCTAAAAAAATCCTCTTTTCTTATCTTTTTTTTTAATTATTAGAAATCACTTTTAGAAATCTATAAGTTATGAAAAAGTAATGGGCTAAGGACACTTTCTTGAGGTACTCCAGCCAATTGATGTTCTTAATACAAACAATTTAAAATTTTTGAGCATAGTATTTGTATATTTTCTATGACAAATATATCTAGTGATCCAAACAATCAATTATTCTTTTGTAGCCACAACTATTGCATTTTTTGTTTACATAAAGTTCATAGTTAACAAGTCGAAAGCTTTGCTCATGATAAAACGAATGATATCGGTAGGCGCATATCGATATATATCTTCTCATATTATATTTTTATCATACTTTGTCTATTTTTATATACTATAGACTAGTCTTATAGCACAAGTATCGGAATAAATCTGAAATCTGATAATTTATTGATAAAACACAAAAAAAAATTGAATACAACTTTGAAACCCAATCGGGAAATCGCAGCAACCGGCAAATTGTTCCAGTCTTTCGACGTGTTCAAGAAAAGTGCCCAGAAGCCTGGTAGCATTAGATATTGGATTAAAAGCCATTCAGTTGAAATTAAAAACTTACCAATTTTACAGTAAAAAATATTCACACTTTACAAAATAAATTATATTTTTCAAAACATTTTTTATATATTAGCTGCCTATTTAAACCAATAGAACACTTATTAGATACGAGTATCTATTTTTGAACTTGACACTCACTAATACCCACTCCAAAAACGCCAAATGATTAGTAATTGTAATAAAGATATGTTATCGTTTCTTTACACATAAGATAGCTAGGAATCAAATTAACAGCTTTTACACGCGGTTTTGCCCGCGTAAATTTAGATTATTTATTTATTTTGTTCACTAAAACGGTATAGTATTGACATTATTTATAATCGCACATAAAATTAATTACATATTAACTGATTAACATATTGTTACGAACGTGAGTAATTAAATGCCGCTTTACTAGCAAAAAACTTTATTTGCCACAAACAATAACTTTGTCCAATCAACAATAATTTTATAGCAGAACTTTTTATGTCATAATGTTATTTTGCTTAGCAACGGATAGCATAAATTCATTTCGCAGAAAACCATTTCGCATACACTCATCCAAAACTCATAATTTTATTAGTCAGAATCATCTTTTGGCATAATGTTCAAATGCATAATAATTAAAAAGCAGAACCGTCATATAGGTTTATGGTTATGGTTATTTCATATAGGTGTCATATAGGTTATGCATATTTTAATTATTGTAGAGAATTCAGAGTCAGAAATGTCTTAATTACGAAACACTGTTGGTTTACTTAGAATTGACGACATCCCCATGCAGGGCCTCCTATTTCTGGGTGGTTATAAAAAAATTACCAAGGTGGCTAGCAGGCATGTAGCGTGCAAGCTGACACGCAGCATGCAAGAAGGCATGCAACATGCAGCAGGCACGCAGCAAGCAAGTGGCAATGCAGCATACTAGCAGGCTTACAGCCTGGAAACAGGCATGCAAGCAGGCAAGCAAGCAGGCATGCAGCGTGCAGGCAGCCATGCAGCATGCAGCGTGCAGGCATCCATGCAATATGCAGCAAGCATTGTTTCTGTCACGGCTCCGGCGCTGCGGGGTTTGGGCGGCCCCACGTGAACTTATCGTCGCACATGATTTTAATGCTCACCGCCGCAGCTTCGGCTTGCTGGCGTTCGCCAGCCCAAGGCTGGCTGGCGAACGCCTAGCATTAGTTTGTAGCACAACATAATATTGACTTTTTACAAGGAGATACATTGTATTTTAATTTTTGATTTTTAAATATTTAACCACACCAAATAGTCTCAAAATAAATGTTATGCTAAACAAAATTATGAGTAATATTAATTATGGCAAAGGTATTAAATGCGAAACAAAGTTCTACCATGATAAAAGTATGCCATTGTGAATTCGGTCACGTAAATATTCTGCTAAACAATAGTTATGCCTAAATGTTTTTTCTGCTTTGAAAATCAATAAGATAGAATATCCTGTATCTATACATATAATAATCAATGCCACTTTTCGTTGTAATTTTATAACTCTAGAAGGTGGTGAAGGTGAGCCACCTATCCAAACCAAATGTTTAGGCTTTGTTCGGATTATTTAGTAGATAGTTTATGTGAAGTTAGGTAGGGTAGAGTAGGGTATAGTAGGGTAGAGTAGGATAGAGTAGTGAAGAGTAGTGTAGAGTAAGAATAAGATAGGGTATAGTAGAGTAGGATAGGGTACGGTAGAGTAGGGTAGAGTAGGGTATAGTAGGGTAGAGTAGGGTATAGTAGGGTATATTAGGGTATAGTAGGGTACAGTAGGGTATAGTAGAGTAGGGAAGAGTGGGAGCGAAGCCATGCGGGCAAAAGCTATTCTTCGATAAAATAAGATTTTACAAAGTGTGTTATGCCAAATAAAATTCGAAGTATCAAGATTCTGCTAAATAGCACAAACCCTCCAAATCACAATGAACACTAGAGTTCCGTTTTAGTATATCTTAGGTCGTTAGGTAAAATCACTTCACACATTTGGGTATCGCACTCGTTTTGCAGTCGCCAACAATCTGACTTACTTCTTGACTTCTTTCTTACTTCTGGTCGGAACCTCGTATTTATATGCGAAGCAAGGAAAATTCTAAACAATACAGTTGCGTTACTAGGCCGTAAGTCAGTTTTATTGCAAACATGTACCTCCCTCTTTTCACACGAATTTTGACTTTATTATATTAACACGGAAGGTACAAATTCTCTTATCTACATATGCAACTACCTACTAAACCTTATATAATAATAAAAGTGGTAGGTACTTGATGGTGGATTTTTCTAGAGTTTGACAGGCCTGGGTACGCACTCCCATTCTAGTTTCGGATAGCAATGCGTTTTAATTTTTTGACGCTACTCCTGATAATATCGAAGATATCACGTATTCAAGTTTCACAGCGTAACAATATTTAATAAATTAATTAACATATATAGTAATTATTCCAACGAAACATACTCCTGAAATAAGTAGCATAAACTATTCCAGGACTCGTCGAATTTTATATATAAATCCGCTCAAACGTTTCAGCATTAACAAGTAACAAATATACACACATACATACAAATATTCACCTTTATAATATTAGTGTAATGTGATTTTTTTTTTCCTTTTGATGCTTTTACGGGCATACATTTTCTCATTAGCACGAAGAATTTTACAAGAAATATGTCCGTCTATGACGTGTTCAAATGACAGGCGTGCGAACGGGAAACAAGGATGAACATATATACCCTATATAGCTCTAATCCCTATAACAATTCTGTTTTGGGAAAATGGATCACGTTAAGGCCTGGTAGGGCCTCAGTAATATGAGCTGTAACAAATAATTTCCTACTTAAACTACTCGTACTATCAATAAACAAAGGCACACGAAAAAGTTGCCCTTGCTTGGTTTTAGTAGTAATTAGCTCATTATTTTGTCATATTTTTTGACACGGTACTGACGGTACCCATTTGTCTCACAATTTTTTGTTTTACAGAAGAAAATGGAACGTCTGGGGTTCTGGAATCTTGTATTATTAATTAATTAAACCCCAAGCGAATGCCGGTGTTCGCTTTCTTATTGTCTTTCTATTGTGTTTCTAATTACAGTATTTGAAGGATGAAAAGATTATTTCATACCACATCTCAGAAAGAGTATTTTTGCTTTTCGATATCTGAGTGCAAAAGCCGTTTTTATCCGCTGGAGGATTAGTCCAGTCAAAATCGACATCAAACATCCCAAACGCGCATGTATCTACATGTTTTGATGTTGTTAGGTTCCTTAAGAGTAGTTTACACCCAAGTTTGCAACCCTGAAAACCCTGTGCTACTTTCATGATGATCGAAAAACTGCGTATATTTTTTAGTTTTTTCGATAAATCTACCCGAAGAAAACTGATTTAATTAGCTGACCCGGTGGACTTCGTAAAGCCTAATAGTCAATAAATGTAGTATATCTTTAGATATAGTAAACCGATTGCAATAAAACAAAGCCTAAATAATATACCAAGTTACACACAATTTTAATGTATAAGCGTTATCTGCATCGATTTCGTACATTTTACGTGATGCGCGAACAACTAAAAACTTCTACAGATTTATTATATGTATAGAAGAACACGATAATTTACTATTTTTGTTATTTGTGAGAAAACTGAAGCGTAGATACATCACTTTGATATAAATTCAAGCTAATTAAATTTTCTACACTACACTACACTTTCTTGCCTCATACTTTTCTTTAGGACTATTAGTTTAGCCAGTACGTGACTTTGAATATGAAGCAAACACAAAATTTTCAGTTTTCAAAAAAAATGCCTACTTTGACAAGCTGTATCTCTGCAACAAATGGACCTAGAGTGCTGCTGTTAGGTCAAATTGTAGTATATTTAGTTAGCTTTATTACATTTTAAACAAATATACTTCA
Source organism: Mythimna albipuncta (assembly GCA_929112965.1). Lineage (NCBI taxonomy): Eukaryota > Metazoa > Arthropoda > Insecta > Lepidoptera > Noctuidae > Mythimna > Mythimna albipuncta. The sequence goes on along the minus strand of OV815979.1, from coordinate 13,947,912 downwards.
AAAACACTATCTTTGGGTAGATTTTTCGAAAAAACAAAAAAGTGTCAAATCTTTTAAAAAGTTTTTCGTACACAATGGGAGTAGCACAGGGTTTTCAGGGTTGCAAACTTGGGTGTAAATTACTCTTAAGGGACCTGACAACGCATAAAAAAATCGTAGTTACATGCGCGTTTGCGATGTTTGTGCTTTTTTGTGTCGATATTCACTGGACTAGATAAAGTAAAAATTGCATTTAGAACATCGTGTGCACTAAGTTTGTGAATTCCAGACATCGTTAAACCTATTTACTTCTACCTCCATGATGCCAAATTTATCATACAATTTTTTTAATTTGTTAAAAACTCAGACTCGGATCCTCCTTGGTGTACTTTTTGATTTAGTCATTTCCTCGCTGAGGTGGGATGAAAAGTTACGTGTTGCACTCGAGTCAGCTGGACGAGCTCAGGATTCAATTTTTTTCAATTTTAGAATCCTTCGCTTGCTCGGTCATCAAAATTGAGCACGCGGTTAAAAAGCAACTTTGCACTCTTGTATATCAAATAACTATTTATACTTTTTGTCAATATCTATGTAACAGTTATAGAAAAAAGGTTAGAAAAAACCTGGGGAACACTATTTTAAAAGAGCGAAAGCTTCTGCTTCACGCTCGAACGGTTTATGTTATCGAACATCACAAATAAGTGCCAAGGTAATTTGACTTGTGACTGATAGTTAGAATCTCACATTTATTGTGTTACAAAAAGATGTAGTAAGTAGTAGATAAAGATGTAGTAGTACTCTTTCTTAATACAAGTTGACAGCAATGCGGTGAAGTTTTAGATTGTTTTAAATTCATTTTATTTAGTTATCCATCCGGCAGCACTGGTCAAGTAAATAATACTTTCGCATCTCCTGAACTTCTGATAGTTTTTGTCTATATAAAAGAATTTTTTTGGATAAATTTTCACAGTAATCCCAAAACATAACCTCAATACTTACTATGAAATAAGAATCAATTTTCAATACCTACATGGAATATCTGAGTTAATATAGAATTATCCGGTTTGAGTAACGTAAAGTTTATTCAAAACACACTCACACTAAGATAAACAGCTGATACGATTGCTGTTTTTGAAATTGCGCGTACGCATGATAAGCACTCACACAACTAAGACAAGAAATAACGGCACTACTAATGACATTTCACCACGGCTGCGTTCAGTGGTGCCACACTGATTGATATTTGAATTGCGAAAGAATAGTTGCGTTCAAAAATGAATCATTTTAACGATTAATCGACTAACTGATTTCGATTTAAAATTAACATGCCCAAATGTGCTCACACTCACCCCACCACCTCGGGCGTCTATTCCGTGTAATATGCTTTTAAAATCAAATGAAACCGCACAACAAAGTTGAAAGAATAAGACCGGTGACACTAACGTATCACGGTGGCGATGGCGGTGTAACCGGAAACATGCTTATCTATTGCTCACTAAAGATTGATTACAATATAAAAGAGATAAAAAACATGCTCAAATCTTGGAAATTCGATCATATTACAACTTCCTTTATGTTTTAGTGTGGTTTTTATTCTTTTGTTTCTATGTTGGTATAAATTATTAGTTAGTTCAATAAATAGTTTAATAAAATCATCTTCTATTTGTGCAAGTAAACTGTGCTCGTAAAAACTTTTCATTCGACTAATTATTTTCAATTTATCTAACCATTTTACCAATTCACAAAATTTTTTGTTGTAAAATCACAAGTAATTCGCAGCTTTTTTTAACCCCTCGCGCCCTTATCGTTTCATGACGTAAGCAAATAATATTGTATTTGTAAGTACAACACTGCTAGTGTGTCTTGCTAAATAATAATAAACTAACAAGCAACAGTTTGCCTGTTAATTTATTGTATGTGTAACAGATAAGACCTTGTGCAGTTTGCCGATTGCGCAACCGGGCTCAATTTTATTAACGGCTTCTCTAAGTTTTACAACAAATTCGAGTGTTGCCTTGAACCTTTGAACATTGTTATTCAAGTTCCAATGAAGACATCAATCAATGTACTCGAGTTCTCCATGATATTATATTTCTAATAAATGACATCAATCAATCAAAATCTTTATTTACTACAATATGGTACATATGGTGTTACAGTAAAGTTTCAGCATATTCTGCCATAACATGGCGTACAAATGTATTAACAATCAGTGATGTCAATTAATCTAACTTACTAATTACAGATTGTATGGGTTTGTCTTCTAAATAGTCCTCAACTCTTTGAATGCCGTAATTAGAGACACAATAGAAAGACAATTGCTTATGTCGAACTATGAAACATAAGACATTCAAAAGGTTTATAATATCTTTTTAATAATAATAGATTGAAATTATAATTAAACCATCAACAATAAGTCTTCAATACTGTTTGGTAAATAATTGTAAATTATAATAATCTCAAATCATTTAATTTTAATGGTTACAACCGAAGTCTGCCTTATATCCGAGTTTGATTATTTGGCCTGTCAGTGCTCAATTCAAATAAATTGTTGTTTCTCTTGACAAAAATATATTAATAATAATATATAAAAATGACAAACTCTAATATATATTGTATATTATAAATCAACAATAAAATATATGTTAATAATTGACATTAAATTAGAAAAAATAACAAGCTTAAAGTATTTAATTATTTTTCTTGTTACTTCCTGTTTTTCCTTTTTTTGAACATACTTTAGAACAAAAATACGCGCAGGCGCGTTTCAACAGAATGTATACAGCTAAGAGTAGAATCGCAATAACTGCAGCAAGATCTAAGAACTTCCTCTTGTAGAATGGCAGGTCCAGCGCAGGAGAGCGCAGGTGCGGTGCGCCGCGAGTGTTCACCACGTGGTTCACCCAGTGCACCAACTCCTGACCCGGCTTCACGGGACGATCGTGGTGGATGAAGGATAGCTCCTTCGCTTTTTCAGCGTATCTGATGACAAAAGGTATTCAACAAAAACTTCATATCCTTTCATCCGGAACATAAAGTAGGCCCTTTAAGGATGTTGTACACCCTAAGTAACGTAACAATCACCGTTACTGTTTAGTTAGTTTCTTTTATCTTGATGATTTCTACATTCTCTAAAAACAATAGAATCTAAATTTCTACATAATACTCACCTTTTATTACTAGTGATTTCTAATATCTTTTTCTTGAGTTCATCAGCCATTGTGTAAGTCAAATCGACTCTTTGCGCAAATCCTTGGTTAACTGATTTTTTGACATTCATGAACTGATCACCAAACACAGGTATACCGATGATTGGCACTCCAAAGTGGATAGATTCGGTCGTTGACAGGAGGCCACCATGTGTTACAAAGACAGCAAGATTAGGGTGCGCTGAAAATATAACTAGATTAAATTGATATCATATGTCACGGCCAATTTTAAAAGTGGCCTATGTAATCATGGACGAGAGCCACCTGCCTTTACGTAACGCATAAATGAAAGCAGCCACTTTTAGATAAAAAACACTAACACTGACACTGATAAGGAAAGATAAAGAGAAGAAGAACCTAAACCATAATCTCTTTGTTGAAAAAACTTATGTTGATTACACAAAATATATACATAAACATAATCTTACCAAGGATCGCTTGCTGTGGTGCCCACTTCAGAATGTGAACATTTTTCGGTAGATCAGGCAGAACCTCTTCGAATTTCCACAACACAGTTTGCTTCAAGCTTCCAAACATTTTTAGAAGGTTGATCTTGAGCTCATCGGGTAAGTCTTTACTCTTTAAGTTTGATCCCATACTGAAGTAAATCACTCCGTCCTTTGCGCCGTCCATCAGTTTTTTCAAATCCTGTAAAACCATTGTTATAATATTTTAGGATGCTACTCTCGTAATTGCGTGTTTTGTTTAAATCGTAGTTATTGAAAAGACTGGTCCTTAATTCATCCTTACTTCTGGTAGAGGTGTCTCTGTATCATCAATGTGGTATCCTCCGATGAACTTGTGGCTCTGAGGAAGAGATGCACCACCACTCGTGGTTACGTACGAGTTAGATAGTATCAAGGATGCATTATACCGGGATTCGTCGAAAGTTGGAAGTTTAATTCCTCGTTTTGCAGCAATTGGAGTGAAGATTGACGTATACGCATTAGTTTCAAGACTATCTAGCCACCTGGAAATTCCAGAACAATATGTTTAAGTATACCATCGATACTGAGAGTTTAACGAATATACAATAAAAACTTTATCTTTGACGTTGTTATTGATTCACTTACTAATTTCTATCAGCAGTTTCGCCTGTGTGAAAATAGAAAAATGGATCAAAAATATCCAATATGCTATTCAGGATATGGTCTACCTGTGTACCAACAAACAAATACGAAGACACAAACACCTGAATAACTAACACACATACACACGCGTATTTGTACGTATGTATAAACATTTGGCTTCATTTTCATGTCATAATATGATTGGATGGGTTCACGTGGATGTTATAATATGATTGGAAGGGTTCACGGGTAGCACTACGATATAACTTCGTAGTAGCCAAACTTATTATCTTATGGCGCTACCTAATGCTTGATTGCAGCATGAGCAATTCTCTAGTTTATGCCAGTAACATAACTTAAACTGTTATCACACTTACACGTATCTCAAAAACTGCAGTAGCAATTGATTCCAAAGCTCATTCGCTCGCTGTAAAAAGTTCAATGGTGGGAAGTACGTAGACATGGCGTCTACAGTATATGCGGGATTCAACGGTTCATCAATTAATTGCAGAACCAGCCAGTGAGGATCCATGGATGACGACCAAATAAGTGGACATTGAAACACTGAAGCAAATCTGGAATTATTAAGCACAAATAAGAAGACAAAATGTGACTGATGAGAGGTGCTCTAATCTTCCCCAGACAATAGAGAATGATTCATTTTAGCTAATAGTATCAGAAGAAAAAGTACCTCATTACTAATGTGGATAAACCCAAACTAATTTAGTAGAAGTAACGGTAAATTTAAAAGTTATAACTGAATTACCCTGCCAACACATCACTGTACATCCACTCAATGATTACCACATCAAACTGTTCCTTGAGATCATTTAATAGCGTCTGAACTCCTTCATTTTCTGCCGTCTTCCTTACTATGTCTACCATTAAAAAAATCATGAAAGCAGGGTTTATATCGTAAGTTCCATCGTCCATAATACCTTTAAGACTCATCATGTCCTCTGAAACAATGAAGAGTAAATTACATTATTACATTTCTTAAATGAAACAAAATATACAAATAAAAATTTCTATCTAAATAGATATTGAATGAGATGACTGTATTGTGACATCATGTAAATACATGTAAACCCTTAAAAAATAATAAAACTTACGAGGCACTACATCGAAGTTACTGCTGACATCGATTGTGCGAAGATTGGCAGGAGCATTTTTGTACGTAAATGGAGTTATGTACGTCACCTGAAAAACCGATACAACAAATATACTTGTTTTTTTTTTCACAATAACCACGCATGCCTTTCGCAACATCTCCGTAAAAGCCAAAACCAAACTGGTACGGACACTAATCTTCTCGATCTTTTCGAATAGCGTCGAGACTTGGTCGCTAAAAGCTGCAGACCGCAAACGCATCGACGCCTTTGAGATGTGGTGCTGGAGAAGGATGCTCCATATCCCTTTCGGACCAACGTATCCATTTTGCAAGAACTCAAAATCGCCTCACGGCTGCCGTCCGAGTGTCTTCGCAAGGTTCTGCAATACTTCGATCACATTCTAAGGAAAGACGGTGGCAACCTCGAAAGGCTTATTGTGACCGGTAAAGCGGATGGGAAAAGGCCCTGCGGGTGCAGCCCGATACGTTGGTCCGACCAGATCTGCACCGTTCTTGACTCTACGATGTACAATGCCCTTCACACCGCCAGAAACAGAAACAAATGGAAAAATATCATAAAGGTTAACGTGATGAAGCAGGGAGGTCACGACCCTCGGCATTGAGGAATACCACGTAAGGAGGAGGAAACTACGCCTGGAGATCCGATCTAATATATGATGTTTTTAATCATAGTTAATCTTTAATAAAAAAAATCATTAAATCTTGAATGGAATCCGAACTTGTACTGTATACCATACATGCAGCTCACCCAGCACTGACCTCATGACCAGCCTTCAACAGATGTCTGACGTATCCGTCTCCAAGATTTCCATGACTCCTCGAAGGCGTGGGAAACACCACCAAGATCTTAGCAGCCTCAGAACATGCTAGTATTATACTGATCAGCAAATAAGCCGTTTTCATCTTCTCCATTATCTGTGCAAATTAATTAAACTAATTAGTTATTTTTTGGTTATTCATTTTAAAGAATCTCAACCTTACAATTATTTTTCCGTTTCATTGTCATCAATTAGTAAATACTGGTGGTTTGAAGGTGCACGTAGGAAAAATAATGGGCTAAGAACACTTCCTTGAGGCACTCTAAATTTTATTTGACTGTGTTAAGAACTAATCAATATGCGCATTTATGATAAGGTGATGAGCTTATTCCTACTTTTTGTTCACGATTATAAAAATACGTGGTGGTAGAATTGATAACTTTCTGAGTTCACTAGTGCCCTGACAATCTATACTTTATAGTTAAAATTATTTATGGTTAGCAAAATCAAATGCTTTACTCGGGTTAAAAAAAAAATGACAAACTTTACAATTTATTCGCTTTGGAATGTATAATTAGTTTCACGTTTCTATTGACAATCAAACCATTCGTTTGACTAATCAAAACGAATGGTTTAATTAAATAAATTCTTTGATTTTGAGTTTTATATCAAAAGTTTAATCAAGTTCTTATTTGAACAATAGAAAATATGCATGCATTTTTTTATATTTCTAAGTTATTAAAATTATTTTAATATATATTTTCAATAACGAAGTTATAAAGCTTTTTATTTAATAATACGAAAGAGAAGTTCGTCTTTGACGTCAAAATTGGAAGTCCATCGCATACATCGCATACATACGACTACCATTGAAAAAAGCGTCGTGACGAGAGAGACGCTTAAATTTCTTCAAAATAGTTTTATCTCATTTGTACCAATTTTAAAGAGCAAGTTTGATAAATTTTATTGGTCATGTTTTTTTTTTTGTGATGTATGGGTATTATCATAAAACACTCAATTCACATTTATTATACGGTGGCCGGAAATCGGATGCGGTCAGCCTCCTCCTTTGCTAGCATTATTGCTTCGCAGAAGGAGGCGAATAGTATGCATGTAAATTTTTTTTACTAAATAAAAAAAAAAAAAACCTCGATAACGAAATTATAAGGCTTGAAAGCCCTATATGGTCAATTTTGTATTGTTTTCACAATTAGTAATGATAAACTTTTTTCAAGTATATTCCTTGTTGTCATGTCACTTCCGAGTCGATGAGATTGAAACTAGCTACGGTTTTAAACTAAAATAACAATTAACAATCTGCACTCACAATCAAACTTTACACTTATGAAACATATGTTTTTTTTTTAATACTGAAAACCTTTTAATCTAATAGACTGGTTATGTAAAAAACTGAGACAAAAGCGTCTATAACAAGACGCTCTAACACATTTGAATGAATAAAAACCGTGGAAAACTGCAATATACTTTTATAGTACGATAACGGTTGATTAAACGCTGCATTATCTTTCTGGTAGATAAATATTACGTGGGTAAGGCAGATGACAGTTTTTACTTAGATGTAATACAATAATTATATTATTGGACGCTTAAGGAACGTAAGTCTCTGTGTAGATTGGAGTGTTCGAGGTGGACAAAGAGAGTAACAGAATGGATTCCATTAGACTGTAAAAGAAAGCAAGGGAGACAAAGAAAGAGATGGCGGGATATATTTACCCAACGCTGTGGACCAAACTGGATGCAGAAAGCGCGAGATAGGAAAACGTGGAGTAATTTAGGGGAGGCCTACGCCGCAGAGGCGACCGCTACGAATAGCGATGACAATTTAGGATAGAAGAAACAGATTAAGGAACGAGTTTACGTTAATAAACAGAGAAGAAGAGCAGATTTTTATATGTTTTTTTTTTTAATTGTTTTCATAACTGATCAAGTTTCTATTTAATTGTAAGTAGCGGAATAAAGGGCATTTTTATTTTATTTATTTATTTATTTATTAAGGAACGTAAGATTTTAAAATGTATATTTTACTTATTCATAATGACTCATTTTTATTTGGTTACTGGTTACGCTGTTCCTAAGCGCGATATTTTTTTTTGACTCGATATAGCAATTCCTATAACCACTAAGCGTGTGCAACTCTTTACTGAACTGACTCACTGTTCCAAAACATTTTAGCGTTCCGAAAGATTGGAACATCAGTAATGTTTTAAATGCATCATTTGGATCAATTGGAACACTGAAACACTCTTTACTTTAAGTGACCATCATTCTTTTTAAAATTCAATTTAAAACTTAACCTGTCAATCGTGATAATGACAGACACAATTGAAAGACAATAGGTGCGCGAACGCCGGCGTTCGCTTGGGGTTTAATGAATTAAATAGTGTAGTACAATTAACTAAAAACATCAAGCTTTAAATTATTATTCACAAATCAGAATTTAATTAAGTACTTAAATAAAACTTTTAGTGTGACGCAACCCAACAGATCACGATTCATAACAATCAGTGTATGTGTTTGTATCTTTTAAGCCGTTGCTCCAAATGTTCCGTTTGTATCTTGTGAGTCGATGTTTCAAATGTTTCGTTTGAATCTTTTGTGCCGATGTTCGAATTGTTTCGTTTGTATCTTGTGAGCCGATGTTTCAAATGATCCGTTTGCATATTTGAGCTGATGTTCTAAAAATTCCAAATGATAAGTACATATCACAGTTTCGGAACATTTCAGTGATTCAGATGCAAATGTTATAATCGCAAAAATGACATACTTTACCCACGCCTAATATCCATCCCTTGTAAAATATGCATTTGCAAATGCATATGTCCTCATCACTGCCAATGGGAGAAGTATAATAGTGTGGTAGTGGCCTAATAGTTTGCCAGTATTGCAACGTAGAGAGGTAACGGTCACTTAACTTTACACTCTATTCAGCAGACCTCTATATCATGAGTCCGAACTAGAGTTTCAATAATTTATAGCAGAGTTCTACCCTACAGCTCCATTATTGATACATCATAGATACTACCCAGAATTAAAGATTTTATCATAACGAGTAAAGCCCAAACTCGAATCAGTTCCATTCATTGATGACAGATTTTTTAGCCTCACCTTTAGGCTTTTTTTTTATGGTGGGAAAAAACATCCAATGACAACCCCCGCTCTTGGGCGGAGCGGGAGATGGTGTCAGACTCTTACTGACTAAACGACCCACCCCGTTCCTTCTAGCCTTCATGACGGCGCTCGAACTCCATTTCGGATAGCCTACTGGGGCCACCAGTAGGCTTCGACCCGGCTGGGTCCCTGCTGTTGCTGACAACTCCTTGAGGCGCGCGGGAACAGTGCGCGCCGTCGACGACTTGGGCTTGATCTGGGGTCTAACCATAAACATTTATAAAACAATCTTATTGCAGGAACGTTTTGTTTCCATCTTAAAGTAATATTACTTCATTTCGTACCATGAACTTAATCGCTCAGTATGATTGTATTCCTGCTAAGGGCTGGGAAAGAATGAACGATTTTAAAGATTTTGTCTATTCCCTGCTAAAAAGAAAAGATACGCGCTATATAGATCTGTATAGCGTTGTCTCTTTCACATGTTTGTTTGAATCGCTAGTTCATTGTGAACCAAAAGAACACATTGAACTCAAAAAATGTCCTTTTAAATATATTTTTAAAACGATATAAGTAACTTTCATAAAAAGGACGTAATAACTTTAAGAATTTACATTAATAAAGTAGAAAAACAAAAAGCTGCAAGCGACTACGTTAACATTTAATTTTAGTTGCAAGTTAGTGTGAATCGTATTCAGAATTCGGAACGTATGTTTACATTAACAAGATTCTTATCATTGTTGATTTGTTGAGTGCGAACCGATTTTGAAATATTAAAATAGTTTTCAAGTGCTTAAATATATTTAAAGTAGGTAATCTGTCTTCAAGTGGTTGGTTTTCGAAGCGGATAATTGAACCCACGAAGTGCGTATGTTATCCTTGAAACTTATTGTCTAAGGACGTCATGGAATCAAGGTAAAGTTAAACAGTGAAATAACTTGTTGTTTGTGTTGTTGTTCGTGCAATGTTGAAGTCAGAGTTATCTGCTTCCAAAAACAAAAAATCATATTATATGTGCGCTATTTAGAATAAAATAATAAATTAATAACCCACGTAAGGACAAAAATCACTAGATTACACAATTAACTGGGCTCTTTTAGGCATCGAAATAAGTTTTAAATACTTTATATGTCCCAAAAAACTCTTTAAATGGTACTTATTTGGAAAACAATAATAAATCCGCTGCGTCCGAGCAACTTTTTTACTCCTGCTAATTTGACGTAAAAACAATACTGCTAGCGGTCAAAAATCTCGTCAGAGTACGAAAAGAATGAACTTTTTAAGAGTGACGTCACAAAATCGCTAAGAAAACAATCTTGTTTTAATATTGTAATAAGGTTGTTTTGAAGGCGTCATGGTACGAAAAGCCTAAGTAATATTAAAACAATACTGCTTTAAGGTCTTATGGTCGGCCCCCTGGACAGTTACCGGACGGCCGGAACCTTTAGGCTCCATAGTCAGATCCTGAATATCATCGATTTGATTGATTTATAAAATTCTTTATTGATATAAAATATAAACATAATTGTAAAACTTACACACCAAGTCACAATTCAGTCTTCAAATAATAACACTTTTCCAGACTATAATCGCCTTTTTAAGTATTAATGCAATGAAGAATGTATACTTTAAAACATGATATAAAATAACTTAGATCCAAAATGCTTAAACATATGAAATCATTGCATTGATTCCATTAATATAATTAGGGGGTAGAACTAAATTAATACGCGCAAGCGTAAATGCTACGAGAAGCGGTCAGGTGATCGCGCGCACTCACCGACAACGAGCGACCCACCGCGCCCCGCGCTCCCTCGCATGTTAGCGGCGAGAGCGGGGGAGCGCCGGCGCAGCGCACGGTTCATGCGACGACGCGTTATCAGTTTTGTGCGGGAACAATACGTAGTGATGTGGGAGCTTGTATGTACCATATCTATCGATATTAGGCAAGTCTTTCACTTCAGTTAGTCCTAAGTCAGCAATCAAAGTGTTATAATGACATTTATTTTTACTATAAAATTTACGAGTTAATTTTAAAATATATTGGGTAATATTTGGTAATTTTATATTAAAGTGAAGTATTTTAAGATTAGTTTTGAATGGGGTATTGTAAGCAATTTTAACAGCTTTATTTTGAAGAACTTGTAAAAGGTTATAATTGGATTGACAAGTACTGCTCCATACCGGGCAAGAATAGGTGATGCAAGGTCTAATTAATGTTGTGTATAGTCTTAATTTTGTCTTAGGACTGAGTCTACTTTTGCGGTTAAGTATGGGACTTAGGGAACCTAGTGCTTGTGCTCCCTTGACACGTAATTTAGCTATGTGTTTACTCCAGTTGAGCTTTTTGTCCAATGTAACACCCAGGTAACTAACAGCTGCGCTCCAAGGAATAGACTGTCCAACAATTTTTAAAGTTCTTTTAGGGATGCTACGTTGACGAGTAAAAAGTATCGCTTCTGTCTTAGACTCATTTAACTTCAGCTTCCATTTATTGAAGTAAGACTGGTTCAAGGACTTAGTTCAAGGGACATCTGAAGTCGGCTAATGATAATATCTACATCGTTATCTGATGTATAAGACGCTGTATCGTCGGCAAAACAGGCCAAGTGAGTACGGACTTGTACGGGAATGTCATTTACAAATAGGATGAAGAGGTAAGGACCAAGTACCGAACCTTGTGGCACTCCTGCTGACACCATCCGAGGCGAAGACCTGTTAGAGCCAATATGCACCACGAATTTGCGGTTACTAAGGTAAGACTGAATCAGTTTGACTAAATCCATAGGAATTCCGTAGGAGATAAGCTTGTATAACAGGCCTTCGTGCCAGACGGTATCGAAAGCTTTCTCAATATCAAGGAGGAACATACCGGTAGACTGTTTAAAATTAAGATGATAGGAAATGTGTTCTGACACTCGAGCCAATTGTTGTACCGTAGAGTGGGATGAACGAAAGCCAAATTGCTCGTTCCGGATAAGCCGTTCGGAGCAACCTGAATATCATCGAAAACTATAATGTTTATTAGTATCTAGACTTGGACTTGAATAAAAGGCAGTGAACAAAGTAATACTGATAGTAAAAAACGGATGCGCCGTCTGCTAGGACTAACCATTTAGTTTGCGTCGTTGTCACAAACCACACTTAGCAGTAGTGTAACACTGTTGGAAGATATATTTGGCCAAAACCTGCCGAAATTTGTTATAACAATTTTTGTAATCAGCATGGATGTTTTTGAACCAAATACGATACAGCTCAGATCACCGACCTTTGCGTGTAGTTGTGAGACTCAATTCAAAAATTCACAGAACACAAGTTATTTGTAATACTATAAGACGGTTTGACAGAACATTTCTAATTTCTTGCAAAGATAAATTTAACATCGAACTGAAAAATAGTTTTTACCGGCTGCAAAATATGGACACAGAGGACGTAGAGGAACAGTACACAAATATAAAAGAAACAATCAAGACAGCTAGCAACAAAATGAAACCACAAAAGCGAAAAAATTTCAAACTCGGCGACACAACTCTAAAGCTAATTGAGGATAGACTAACTGCAACTTACGGCTCACAGCAATTTAGGGAAATAGACAAGAAAGTTAAAAGGAGCATTCGGACGGATGTACGCCGCTATAATGATCGATTAGTGCAAGTGGCTCTGGAAACCAATAGATCTTTTAAAATTGCCAAAGAAGGTATACAGAAAGGACGGTCATCCATTAACAAAATCAAAGACAATTCAGGAGTGACACATTACGGAAAAGATCAAGTCCTAAATATTTGCACCAACTTCTACAAACAACTGTATTCTCAGGGTACAAATGCCGCTTCAAACCCCTCTCAGAATATCACAACTTCCCCCTCGCAAACCACAAATGTGCCTCCAATCACAGGCTACGAGGTACATTGTGCACTGCGCAGTATGAAGTATTCTAAAAGTCCTGGTGATGATGGTATCTCTACAGAAGCCCTTAGAATAGGAGAATCAGAGCTACTTCCTAAAATCACTAACCTATTTAATTCCATACTCTATGCTGACACAGTCCCCACAACATTTTGCCATTCCTTGATAGTACTTTTGCACAAAAAGGGTGATAAAAACGACATAAATAACTATCGTCCTATTAGCCTTGTTTCGCATTTATATAAAGCGTTTGTGAAGGTTATTGAAAGCCGCATCTCACAACAATTAGACTCCCACCAACCTCCCGAACAAGCTGGATTCAGAAGAGGTCTGTCTACCACTGACCACTTGCACACCTTAAACCAAGTGATTGAAAAGTGCAATGAATTTAATATGCCCTTGTATCTGGCATTTGTCGACTATGCAAAGGCTTTTGATAGTATCAACCATGATGCACTCTTCAACGCTTTGACCAACCAGAACATAGAGCCCACCTACATTAATATATTAAAGACCATTTACACTCACAGTACAGCTTCAATTAAAATTGATAATGTAGGGCCATCCTTTCCAATTGGGAAGGGAGTCAAGCAAGGAGACCCATTATCCCCAAAGCTCTTTACTGCCACCTTGGAGGAAGTATTTAGATCCCTAGCACAGCACTGGTCAGACAAAGGGTTAGTCATCGGTGACAAGAGGCTATCAAACTGTTTGATTAATAATCGTGACTAATAATAATCTCAAATCATTTAATTTTATTGGTTGCAGCCGAAGTCTGTCCATAGACCGTGCACGACTATTTGGCCTGCCAGTGCTAAATTCGAAGAAATTGTGTTTTCTCTTGACGGAAATATATAAAAACATTTAAAAATGACAAATTTTTAATATATATTGTATTTATTGAATTAGAAGAAATAACAAGCTTAGCGTATTTAATTATTTTTCTTCTTACTTCCTGTTTTTCCTTTTTTTGAACACACTTGAGAACAAATATACGTGCAGGCACGCTTCAACAGAATGTATACAGCTAAGAGTAGAACCGCAATAACTGCAGCAAGATCAAAGAACTTCCTCTTGTAGAATGGCAGGTCTAGCGCAGGAGAGCGCAGGTGCGGGGCGCCGCGAGTGTTCACCACATGGTTCACCCAGTGCACCAGCTCCTGACCCGGCTTCACGGGACGATCGTGGTGAATGAAGGATAATTCCTTCGCTTTTTCAGCGTACCTGATGACAAAAAGTATTCAACAAAAACTTCATCTCCTTTCATCCGGAACATAAAGTAGGCCCTTTAAGGATGTTTCACACCCTAAGTAACGTAACAATCACCGTTACTGTTTAGTTTTCTCTTTTATCTTGATAATTTCTACATTCTCTAATAACAATAGTCTAAATTTCTAATACTCACCTTTTATTGCTAGTGACTTCTAATATCTTTTTCTTGAGTTCATCAGCCATTGTGTAAGTCAAGTCGACTCTTTGCGCAAATCCTTTGTTAACTGATTTTTCGACATTCATGAACTGATCACCAAACACAGGTATACCGATGATTGGCACTCCAAAGTGGATAGATTCGGTCGTTGACAGGAGTCCACCATGTGTTACAAAGACAGCAAGATTAGGGTGCGCTGAAAATATATAACTAGATTAAATTGATATTATATGTCAAGGCCGATTTTAAAGGTGGCCCATGTAATCATGGACGAGAGCCACCTGCCTTTAGATAAAAAACCTAACACTGACCAATAAGGAAAGATACCTAAACCATAATCTCTTTGTTGAAAAAACTTATGTCGATTACACAAAATATATACATAAACATAATCTTACCAAGGATCGCTTGCTGTGGTGCCCACTTCAGAATGTGCACATTTTTCGGCAGATCAGGCAGAACCTCTTCGAATTTCCACAACACAGTTTGCTTCAAGCTTCCAAACATTTTTAGAAGGTTGATCTTGAGCTCATCAGGTAAGTCTCTACTTCTTAAATTTGAGCCCATACTGAAGTAAATCACTCCGTCCTTTGCGCCGTCCATCAGTTTTTAAAATCCTGTAAAACCATTGTTATAATATTTTAGGATGCTACTCTCGTAATTGCGTGTTTTGTCTAAATCGTAGTTATTGAAAAGACTGGTCCTTCATTCATCCTTACTTCTGGTAGAGGTGTCTCTGTATCATCAATATGGTATCCTCCGATGAATTTGTGGCTCTGAGGAAGAGATGCACCACCACTCGTGGTTACGTACGAGTTAGATAGTATCAAGGATGCATTATACCGGGATTCGTCGAAAGTTGGCAGTTTAATTCCTCGTTTTGCAGCAATTAGAGTGAAGATCGACGTATACGCATTAGTTTCAAGACTATCTAGCCACCTGGAAATTCCAGGACAATATGGTTAAGTATACCATCGTTAGTGAGAGTATAACGAATAAACAATAAAAACTTTATCTTTGACGTTGTTATTGATTCACTTACTAATTTCTATCAGCAGTTTCGCCTGTGTGAAAATAGAAAAATGTTATAATATGATTGGACCGGTTCACGGGTAACGCTACGACATAACTTCGTAGTAGCCAAACTTATTATCATAAGGCGCTACCTAATGCTTCATTGCAGCATGAGCAATTCTCTAGTTTATGCCAGTAACATAACTTAAACTGTTTTTACACTCACACGTATCTTAAAAATTGAACTAGCAATTGATTCCACAGTTCATTCGCTCGCTGTAAAAAGCTCAATGGTGGATAGTATGTAGACATGGCGTCTACAGTATATGCGGGATTCAACGGTTCATCAATCAATTGCAGAACCAGCCAGTGAGGATCCATGGATGACGACCAAATAAGTGGACATTGAAACACTGAAGCAAATCTGGAAATATTAAGTACAAGTAAGAAGACAAAATGTGACTGACGATTGGTGTTCTAATCTTCCTCAGACAATAAAGAATGTTTCATTTAAGCTAATAGTATCAGAAGAAAAAATACATCATTACTAATGTGGATAAACACAAACTAATTTGGTAGAAGTAAAGGTAAATTTAAAAATTATAACTGAACAATTTACCCTGCCAACACGTCGCTGTACATCCACTCAATGATTACCACATCAAACTGTTCCTTGGAATCATTCAATAGCGTCTGAACTCCTTCATTTTCTGCCGTCTTCTTTGCTATGTCTACCATGAAAAAAATCATGAAAGCAGAGTTTATATCGTAAGTTCCGTCGTCCATAATACCTTTTAGACTCATCATGTCCTCTGAAACAATGAAGAGTAAACTACATTATTACATTTCTCAAATAAAATAAAAAAAAAAAGCAAATAATAATTTCTATCTAAATAGACATTGAATGAGATGACTTTATTGTGACATCATGTGAATACATATGAACCCTTAAAAAATAATAAAACTTACGAGGCAATAGATCGAAGTTACTGCTGACATCGATTGTGCGAAGATTGGCAGGAGCATTTTTGTACGTAAATGGAGTTATGTACGTCACCTGAAAAACCGATACAACAGATATACAAAAGTTGTTGCCGTTTATTTGTGTGCCATATAAACCACGCCTGGAAATCCGATTTAATATATATGATGTGTTTAATCATAATTAATCTTAAATAATACACATTTAATCTTGAATTGAATCCAAACTTGTGCTATATACCATACATGCAGCTCACCCAGCACTGACCTCATGACCAGCCTTCAACAGTAGTCTGACGTATCCGTCTCCAAGATTTCCATGACTCCTCGAAGGCATGGGAAATACCACCAAGATCTTAGCAGCCTCAGAACATGCTAGTATTATACTGATCAGCAAATATATCGTTTTCATCTTTTCCATTATCTGTGCAAATTAATTAAACTAATTAGTCTTTTTTTTGTTTATGTCTTCATCAATTAGTAAATACTGGCGGTTTGAAGCTGTATGTAGGAAAAATAATGGGCTAAGTACACCTCCTTGAGGTACTCTAAATTTGATTTGGTGTGATGAATATTTATGATAAGGTGATGGAGCTTATTCTTACTTATTGTTCACGGTTATAAAAAGACGTAGTGATAGAATTGTAAACTTTCGCAGTTTACTAGTACCCTGACGATCTATGCCTTATAGTATAAGTCATTTATGGTTGACAAAGTCAATGGCTTTTTTCGTGTCAAAAAAAAATAATGACCATAATAAACTCCATAATTTATTCACTTTGGAATATATATTTAATTAGTTTCACGTTTCTAAATGACTTCTTGTCAATTCAATTACTTCTTGACTAATCAAAAATGTATGTGAAGGGTTTAATTGAAATAAATGCTTTGAGTTTATTATCAAATATATTGATCCCGCCTGTTAACAAATAAATACGAAATAGCTCTTATAATATCTTCATCAGAAGTTACAAAGCTTCAAAGATACTAATACGAAAGAGTAGTCCGACTTTAACGTCAAAGTCCATGACGCCCGTACCTACGCTGTCATATAAAACGGCATCTTGGCAATTTGTTTAGAATGGTTGTATCTCGTTTGCTGGTCTACAATTTCTTTAAATTGTTTTTACAGGTAGTACATGTTCTCTTTTATTTATGTTTATTGATAAATTGATTTTTTTTCTAATACATATGCATATCGTAAAACACTCAATCAACATTTATTATTTAACTAGATGATCCGGCGAACTTCGTACCGCTTATCAGTCAATGAATGTAGTTTAATTTTCGATATAGTCAACCGACTGCTATATAACCAAGCCTAAGTAATACATCGAGTCACAAACATTTTCAATGTTTAAAACTTATCTACACCGATTTCGTACATTTTACGTGAAGCGCTCACAACTAAAAACTTATACTGATTTATTATATAGATTTTATCGCACAAAAATAAGCCTTCATTATTATAGTGATTGTATATTCTACGATTCATAATTCCCAATAAAATCACAGAGAAAACGGCAAATTATGGTGAACAGAAAAATAACAATTTCCTTAGGGTTGACAAACTAAAATCAAAAAAAGAGATTTGTATTGAGGTATGTCATCACTTAGATCTAGAAGACAGACAGTAGCTTTGGACAGGAGATAAGTACATGCTTCCAATAGGAAGACACTTCGCATAACAGCGTCACAGAAAAGATTTGCTCATAGCCTTTTTGATTGCATTTGGATTGATTGCAAATATAATTTATAAAAAAAAAAACATTGGGGTGTAGACCTCTTCTTTGGTTTTAATTAATAAAACTTATTTTGTATAATTTCAAGACTTACTTCAAGATAGTCGTTGTATGAATAGTATGTTTGTTCTGTGTATATATTGTTTTTTTACTACATTAAAATTATTTTTTGATCTAGTAAGCAAATATGAATTAAAAACAAAACATCGATAACGAAGTTAAATGGCTTGAAACCTGCTATAGTAAAAGCGAATCCCGATATGGTCAATTTTGTATTAATTTCACAATTAGTATTTATGAGATTAGTTGATCGAGTCGATGAGATTAAAACTAGGTACGGTTTTAAACTAATAACAATTAATAATCTGCACTCACAATATAAAAATTTACACTTAAAGAAACACAATACTTTTAAATATATGATTTTTGTTAAATTACTGCAAACCTTTTAATCTAATAGACTAGTTATTAAAAAAACTGAGACCATAGCGTCTATAACAAGACGCTCTAACACATTTGAATGAACAAAAAGCGTGGAAAACTGCAATATACTTTTATAGTACGATAACGGTTGATTAAATGCTGGATATCTTAGTAGATAAATATTACGTGGGTAAGGCAGACGACAGTAAATTATTGGACGTATTAGGAACGTAAGATTTTAAAATATATATTTTACTTGTTCATGATGACTAATTTTTACTTGGTAACTGGTTACACTGTTCCTAAGCGCGATAATTTTTTTTGGCTCGATATTGCAATTCCTATATCCATTAGGCGTGTGCAACTCTTTACTGAACTGACTCACTGTTCGGAAACATTTTAGCGTGCCGAAAGATTGGAACATCAGTAATGTTTTAAATTTTGGATCAATTGGAACACTGAAACACTCTTTACTTTAAGTGACCATCAGTCTTTTTAAAATTCAAATTAAAACTTAAATAGTGTAGTACAATTAACTAAAAACATCAAGCTTTAAATTTATTCACAAATCAAAATTTAATTAAGTACTTAAATAAAACTTTTAGTGTGACGCAACCCAACTTTTATAGCAGAGTTCAACCCTAAAGCTCCATCATTGATACATCATAGATACTACCCAGAACTAAAGATTTTATCATAACGAGTCTTAAAAGCCCGAACTCGAATCAGTTCCATTCATTGATAACAGAGTTCTTAGACTCACCTTTAGGCTCCATAGTCAGGTTCTGAATATCCTCTAAAACTATAATGTTTTTTAGTATCTAAACTTGGACTTGAATAAAAGGCAGTGAACAAAGAACTGATAGTTAAAAACTGATGTGCCGTCTGCTAGGACTAACCATTTAGTTTGCCTACAAACAAACGTAGCAGTAGTGTAACACTGTCGGATAATATTTGGCCAAAACCTGCCGAAATTTGTTATAATAATTTTTGTAATAATTTATTTCAAAATAATTAATAATTTGAAGTGTAAACACTATCACATCAGCATGTCTTCAAGGGTATCATAATACAGAGTAATGTTTTGCCAAAAAATAATAAGAATAAACTAACGGGCTTGCCTGTTCATTTATTATTAACTAGCGGCTTCGCGCGCGTGAAAAAAGGCCTCAAAATATAGGCCTCAGTGTTAAAGCAGCGCTAACAGCATGCTGGCCGTACTTGCGGAGAGGCTTGAATGTGGCATAATAGCGCACTGTTCTATGCGACATTTGACAGGCTTGCGATGTAGATGACATTGGAATTAATTAATTATTATTTTAATTTATTTAATTGGACTTAATTTTTAATTATTTATTCGAATGTTAATTTTAATTGTGACTTGTGTGTTGTTTTATTTTTTTATGAGTCATTGATACTTGAAATAAAATTATATTATTATTATTATATATTAAAGTAGCTTTCCACTAGTAAAAGAATTTTGAAAATTGGTCCAGTAGTTTTTGAGTTAAACCGCAACATGCAAACAATAAAACTAACTTTTTATAATAATTATTAGTATAGAACATCACAACAATTAGTAAAGTTAACAAACTCAAGTGCAAAAAATGTTTTTTATTAAATTATTAAAAAAAAACAAGCTTAACGTATTTAGTTATTCTTTTTCTTACGTCCTGCTTTTCCTTTTTTTGAACAAACTTGAGAACAAATATATGTGCAGGCACGCTTCAACAGAATGTATACAGCTAAAAGTAGAACCACGATAACCACAGCCAGATCTAGAAACTTTCTCTTGTAGAATGGCAGGTCTAGCGCAGGAGAGCGCAGGTGCGGGGCGCCGCGAGTGTTCACCACGTGGTTCACCCAGTGCACCAGCTCCTGACCCGGCTTCACGGGACGATCGTGGTGGATGAAGGAAAGCTCCTTCGCTTTTTCAGCATACCTAATGACGAAAGGTTCACATTTACTATAAGCTTATTCTTTTCATCCAGAAATTACAACCTGCCAGACAACCGCAAACCTTAAGCAATCTAACAACCATTGGTAGTGCTACATTTCTCCTTTCATCTTGTTGATTTCTACATTAAAGTTCTGATACACACCTTTTATTACTAATGACTTCTACTATCTTTTTCTTGAGCTCGTCAGGCATTGTGTAAGCAAGGTCGACTCTCTGCGCAAATCCTTTGTTAATTGATTTTTCGACATTCATGTGCTGATCACCATATACAGGAATACCGATGATTGGCACTCCAAAGTGGATAGATTCAGTCGTTGACAGGAGACCACCATGTGTTACGAAAACAGCAAGATTAGGGTGAGCTGAAAATTTAAAATTAAATTTTGGTTCACATCATATGCCATGCCCATTTTTTTTAAAAGGGTTTCATGCCACCGTACTGGTGAGCCAGTTGCCTTTATCTAATGAACGCTCTGTGCTGTTTACTCAGAAATCAAAACCCTAATACTAGCTAATTTACCAACAATAAAGGAAATTCCATGAAATCCTTGTTGAGGGAAAATAAGTCGGTGTCTGTGACAGTAAAAATAATCTTACCAAGGATTGATTGCTGCGGTGCCCATTCCAGGATGTGAACATTTTTAGGTAAGTTAGGCAGAACCTCCTCAAATTTCCACAAAACAGTTTGCTTTAAGCTTCCAAACATTTTTAGAAGTTTGACCTTAACCTCATCGGGTAAGTCTTTACTCTTTAAGTTTGAGCCCATACTGAAGTATATCACTCCGTCCTTGGCGCTGTCCATCAATTTCTTCAAATCCTGTAAAACCATTGTCATTATTTTGGCGATACTACTGTCGTACGTATGCGTGTTTTTATCTACTTAACTCATAATTATTTAAAAAACTGAGATATCCTTACATCTGGTAGAGGTGTCACTGTATCATCAATATGGTAACCTCCAATAAACTTGTGGCTCTGTGGTAGAGATGCGCCTCCACTCGTGGTTACGTATGCATTGGATAGTACCAAGGATGCGTTATACCGTAATTCGTCGTAAGCTGGTAGTTTGATTCCCCGTTTTGCAGCAATCGGAGTGAAAATTGACGTATACGCTTTTTCTTCAATACTATCTAGCCACCTGAAAATTATAATTTTTTTGTTGAGTTTATCAGCGTCGCTGAGGGTTTTACGAATATTGTCAAAAAAATTATCTTTGATATTGTCATTTATTAATTCACAAACTTCCCACTTGCCTTCGCCCGTGTAAAAGTAGTAAATTATTCCAATCTTTACTTAAATTACACACTTACACGTATCTCAAAAACTGGACTTTCAATTGAATCCACAGCTCAGTAACTCGCTGGTAAAAACTCAGTGGTGGGAAATACGGAGACAGAGCGTCTACTGAATATGCGGGATTTAACGGTTCATCAACCAATTTCAGAATTTGCCAATGAGGATCCACGGATGACGACCAAATAAGCGGACATCGAAACACTGAAGCAAATCTGGAATTATAAAGTACAAATTAGAAAACAGAAAGTGGCTGATGATTGTGCACAAATATTCCGTAGACAATAATGTATATTTTAGTTTTATTTTGTTTATTAACCACAAGAAAACCTTTTGATGTCAACTTAAATAATGAAGTGTCTTTGATTAGTAAGTATAGTTTACTAAATCCCTCGCCTGCCTTTACTGCTGTATTTAAATTATAATTTCTGTAGACCGTATATTGAATATTCGTGAAATCTAAGCTAATTTAGAAAAAAAAATCAGTTTCCAAGTTATATACAATCATTTACCCTGCAGTCATATCGCTAAACGTCCACTCAACGACCACCGCATCAAACTGTTCCTTAGGATCATTTAATAGCTTCTGAACTTCTTCATTCTCTACCGTGTTCTTTACTAGATCTACCATAAAGAAAACTATGGAGGCTGAACTGAAATCATTATTAGGTCCTTCATCCATAATACCTTTAAGACTTATCATATGTTCTGGAAGAATGAATAATAAATTATATTTCTTGAAAGAAATAAAAATATCAAATAATTTTAATTTAAATATCTGAATAGATAGTGAGTGAAGTGACTGTAAATCGACATCATGAGAATGATCTCATCATCATGATCATGAAATCATTCTCATGATGTCATCCATATGTTGTGATATGGTCATCCATATTCTTATAAATAATCAGTCTTACGAGGCAATAAATCGAAGATATTGCTGATATCAATTGTGCGAAGATTGGCAGGAGCGTTTTCATACGTAAATGGAGTAATGTACGTCACCTGAAATAAGAGATTTACAAAGACATAAAAATTTTCGCCTCGTCATTTTGTTTTAGAGTACATTTTTAATTGTAATTTATTTATTCACTCATATGAAAACCAACAGTTATAACAAATAGATCTAATCGTGCTTTAGTTCAAATTCATACATTAAATAATCTACGTTATTCGATCTCATGTGCATATGTGGTTAGTACACATTCAATCTTTAATGAAAAACAATTTTGTGCCGCGTACTATACATGCAACTCAACCAGCACTGACCTCATGACCAGCCTTCAACAGATGGCTGACATATCCATCTCCGAGATTTTTATGACTTCTCGAAGGCAACGGAAATACCACTAAGATCCTAGCAGCCTCAGAACATGCCAGCATCACACTGATCAGCAAACAAGCCGTTTTCATTTTCTCCATTATCTAGGCAAATTAATTAAACAATTACTTTATATACTTTTAATAAATCTTCACCTCATAATCTTTTTTTCTGTTTCATTGACATCAATTAGTAAACACAGGTGGGGAAAAAGTTGAAAGTAGGTCCAATGTGAAAAATAAATGGGCTTAGTACTCCTACTTGTGGTACTCCAAATTTGATTTGACTGGATCTAGAACTAATTGAGCCACTTTTATAACATACATATGATATACATTCTTGCTTATCCAATTTACTTTCAAAATAGTCGACATCGGCTCTATTTGCCATTAATAAAAAATGGTAAACTTTATAATTTATTTGCTTAGGATTGAGTATTTAGACTAAGATTTCAGTATCTCATTCGGTCGTTTCGTCATTTTTATTCGGACAAAAGTAGTCGGAAAGTTAGTATTTAAGGCAGTAGATTTAATATTTTGAGTAAGGACAATTCTTCTTTTTTTATCGGAGCTTTTATTACTACCCTTTAGTTTCATCCTTTCTGACTCAGTCTTGACTAACCGAAAGTGTATGTGAATGTTTTTTTTTAAATAAATGTAATAAGTTTGAGTTTTTTAACAAAGAATTTAATCATGCTTCTTGTTTGAATAATTCTAAAGAAAATTCATTATGATTAATGTAACTGTTTTTGAATCATCGCAAAATATACAATAATCATTTTAATAAGTGCGATTGTAGTCCTACGTAACCAAAAAATGTGGGACAGTCAGAATGGAAGAAAAACAAATTAAAGCCACTCAAAGAAGCGATACGTCTATAACTTTTTATGAAGAGTCTTATCATTTTAAAATATATTATCTCAAGATATTTATTACATCGATTATCACTTTAGTATGGATGAGGTTAAAGCTCACCATAGTTTCAAATTAAAACAATTATCAATATTCACTCACAATATAAAATAGCATTTCTCCCTTTAAACCAAACTAGTTATTAAAAATCGCCCGTCAAACCAGAGACGTACCATGAATGCTCCAATATATTCAAATTAACGAAAACCGTAGTAAGCTGTATTAATTATATAATATAATATCGGTTGATTACACTTTAGTTAATATTGGTAAATATTGTGTCGGTAAAATAGATGGAGTGATAGGTAGAGAGAATATGCTTATAGATGTTATAAATGAAATTATTGCATATTATATTCGATATGTATGATTTTATAATAGAAGTTTTGTCAGGATGATGTGTTCTATTGTAGTACTTACATTTATTGGATCAAGAAGCTCGTAGCTAAATTATTACAGCGCGCTTAATATTGATCTGCAAAGTCGAACAACGCTTACTGAGGATGGTAGATGTATTTGTTTAAAATTGTTATATCTTGTTTACTCCTCTATCAATTTTGACATTGTTTGTATTTATTGATAAACTAGTTAGTTGACAAATATTTTTTCATGTATACTCCGTATTATCAATTCCGAGTGGATGATATTAAAACTAGCCACAATTTTAAAGTACATTACACAATTTAAACAGTACACTTAAAGAAACGTCATACTTTTTAATACATTTATCTCTTTTGTACTGATAGACTGATTATTAAAAAACGGAGACGTGCTATCTAATAGACGCTCCAATAAATTTGAATGAATGAACATCGTGGTAAATTGTATTGTACTAGTAATTGATAACGGTCGATTACACGCTGGATGACTATCGGTAGATACAATTAATATGGGTAAGGTTGACAACAGTTTTTACTTAAATGTAATAAATTAAAATTATTGCACGTATTAGGTGCGTATGATTTTAAAACAGATGTTTTATTAGTTCATGATTACTAATTTTTACGTGGTCACTAAGTACATAACCTGACGTGGTAATGTGTTTCTATTGCAGAATTTCCATTCATTTATCAAATTAACTCAAATTTCATCCGACCAATATTGTTCGGTTAATTCTGTCGTTGGCTTCATTTAAGTCATGGTAGGTTCAGGTAACTGTGCATGCCGAGCAGAAAAAAAGGTGATGCATATCCTGTGGAGGGCTCCTACACTGACACTGTGTTTACGATAGGTCAAGGACACCTCATTTGGGCAGATTGCTTCTGCAGCGGCCAACGTGAGCCTGCAATTGGTTCAGAGTTGGCAAAATAGTCATACTGTTTGATATTCAAGGGTAAGCATCGCTTACAGAAGTGAGTCCGTGGCTGGGTGACCATTTATTACATACTGAGACTCCCAGCGTGCCTTGAAAAATACGCTAAAAATGAGAGAAGTACACATAAAGAAAAAATCGTTTGTATCCGCATCAATGACAATTGGAGAAGTACCTAATAGTCTTGTAGTATTGCAACGGTCCATTAACTTTACACTCTATTCTGCGTACCTCTATACCATGAGTCTAAACTCAATTATATTTTATAACAAAGATCCACACTACAGCTCCATCATGAAACCGTGGATACCGTAACAAAAGAACCTATTATGACGAATGTAAGGTGCGAAGACAAAGCTCCTAAAGTTTGCCTTGTCACAAGTCATATATATCAATCCTGCAGCGCAGTCGGAGGATATACTCATATTTGGCCAAAGCCTGTCGATATTTGTAAAGCAGTACTGGACTTATTATAAACTTTAAATATATATATTTTTTTAAAGCAATATATTTAATGTGAAACTTATTATATCACCTTGGACGTGTCTGCTAGCTGCCACAAAACCTGAATGAAAAGTTTCGCATAGCTGCTAATCTCTGCAATCTGGGCTAAATCATCTCTACACAAATCCAACTTGCCGGCATAACCACCTTACGGCCATCAGATCCTGGACACCACCTAAGGCAATATTCTGGTCGAGAAAATCAAAGGAGCCCAAACGCGATAATTCGAGTTGACATCAACCATCTTAGCTTCAATACTGATCGACCCAATCGAAGGTTCTGCAATACCTCACAACGCTTTAAGTTTAAGGCGTTTGCCTCGGGTGCCTCGACCGTCCTTTCGGTTAGTTCTAGAGCCCGTATGATTCAATATGAACTGGCCTAAGCACTCGAACCTTTTTCCGCTGCCTGGACACTTCTGTGAATCCACAACATAACTTTTCATTCGACTACCTATTGTATTTTTGCTTTTCGACCATGTTTATTCAATACAAATACGTTGCTGGAGATTTTTCGTTGACCTTCTTTCAACGATGAGGTAAGCACATGATCGTATTAGTAGTACACTTGCCAAATAATAATAAAGATAAACTAGCATGCCTGTTAATTTATTGTTTAATATATTACAGATAAGTTATTTGACGCAGGTATTTGATTGATAAGGTACTCGACTAGGTAACTAGCAAACTGCGCATAGCTGATTGTTCAAATGAGCGGCGATTACCTTCTTCTCTAAGCTCTGTCTTCAACAAATTTGAGTGTAAAAAAAAATATTTATATTAAATTTTAAGAAAAATTATAACAACTTTAACATATCTAATTATTCTTTTTCTTACTTCCTGTTTTTCCTTTTTTCGAACACACTTGAGAACAAATATATGTGCAGGCACGCTTCAAGAGAATGTATACAGCTAAGAGTAGGATCGTGATGAACGCAGCGAGATCTAGGAACTTCCTCTTGTAGAATGGCAGGTCCAGCGCAGGAGAGCGCAGGTGCGGGGCGCCGCGAGTGTTCACCACGTGGTTTACCCAGTGCACCAGCTCCTGACCCGGCTTCACCGGACGATCGTGGTGGATGAAGGATAGCTCCTTCGCTTTTTCGGCATACCTGATGACAAAAGGTTCACATTCACCAAAAGCTTAATCATTTTTCATCTGGAACATACCCACTACAGGGCTGCCGCACACTACCAGCAATCTAAAAACTAACCGGTAACTGTTTTGTTTTTCCTTTCATCTTGATCATTTTTCTATGTCTATAGTTTTAATACACACCTTTTATTACTAGTAACTTCTAATATCTTTTTCTTGAGTTCGTCAGGCATTGTGTAAGCAAGGTCGACTCTCTGCGCAAATCCTTTGTTAATTGATTTTTCAACATTCATGAACTGATCACCAAACACAGGAATACCGATGATTGGCACTCCAAAGTGGATAGATTCAGTCGTTGACAAGAGACCACCATGTGTTACAAAGACAGCAAGATTAGGGTGCGCTGAAAATTTAAAAGTAAATTAAATTGACATCATTCTGAAAAGCCCATATTGACATGGGGTTCTTTTTAATATGTCTAGCTGCTACCCTCATAATTAATCACTTACACTGGCCAATATACCAACAATCAAAGGATAATCCATAAAATCCTTGTTGAGAGAAAATAAGCCGATGTCTGTAACAGTAAAGGGAAACATAATCTTACCAAGGATCGCTTGTTGCGGTGCCCACTTTAGGATATGAACATTTTTAGGTAGATCAGGCAGAACCTCCTCGAATTTCCACAACACAGTCTGCTTCAAGCTTCCAAACATTTTTAGAAGATTAACCTTGACCTCATCAGGTAAGTCTTTACTCTTTAAGTTTGATCCCATGCTGAAGTAAATCACTCCGTCCTTTGCGCTGTCCATAAGTTTCTTCAAATCCTGTAAAATCATTGTCATTATTTATAGGATGCTACTCTCGTACATGCGTGTTTTGTCTGACTTGTAGTTATTTAAAAGACTGAAGCATACTTACTTCTGGTAGAGGTGTCACTGTATCATCAATATGGTAACCTCCAATAAACTTGTGGCTCTGTGGAAGAGATGCGCCTCCACTCGTGGTTACGTATGAGTTGGATAGTATCAAGGATGCGTTATACCGGGATTCGTCGTAAGCTGGTAGTTTGTTTCCCCGTTTTTCAGCAATTGGAGTGAAGATTGACGTATACGCATTTTCTTCAACAGTATCTAACCACCTGAAAATATTATATATTTTTGACGTGACAACGTCTTAAATTAGGTTGCGGCTGGGAGTCACTTATGAAAAAGTGTAACGCTCGGTAACGTTACGATGAGTCACCGAACGAGAGAGAGGCCCGCCGAATGCCTTGCGTCTCTCTCCCACTCAACTATGATCGGTCTGCCGCGCGCGCAGCACTAGAGAATTAGGCGCATTGAATCGGATATTCTACCGAGAAAAAGACGTTGTCACGTAAAATCTTCGCCCGTAAAACCGACTTTACAGGCAACCATTTTTTGTTGAGTTTATCAGCATCGCGATCGCTGATGGTTTTACGAATATTGACAAAACTTTATCTTTGATTTTGTCATTTATTAATTTACAAACTTCCCACTTGCCAGTGCCTTCATCCGCGTGAAAATAGTAAATTATCCTAATCATTACTTAAATTACACACTTACACGTATCTCAAAAACTGGATTTTCAACTGAGTCCACAGCTCAGTAACTCGCTGGTAAAAGCTCAATGGTGGGAAGTATGGAGACATGGGGTCTACAGTATACGCAGGATTTAACGGTTCATCAATCAATTTCAGAACTTGCCAGTGAGGATCCACGGATGACAACCAAATAAGCGGACTTTGGAACACTGAAGCAAATCTGGAATTATTAAGCACAAATTAGAAAACAGAAAGTAACTGATGATGGTGTATAAACATACTCCAGATGATAAAGTATATTTTAATTTTATTTGGTTCATTAGTCACAGAAGAAAGTCATTTGATTAATAGCTGCAATTTGCCTTTGCCACTGTATTTAACCTTTCAATTGTGATAATTACAGACACAATTGAAAGACAATAGGTGCGCGAACGCCGGCGTTCGCTTGGGGTTTAATGAATTAAATTATAATTTCTAAACACCGTATATTAATAAAGGTTTTCATTAAGACTTAAATGTACATGGAATCCAACCTAATTTAGGAAAAGAAACAGTAAATTTCCATATTATAGATAATAATTTACCCTGCAGTTACATCGCTAAACATCCACTCAACTACCACCGCATCAAACTGTTCCTTGGGATTACTCAAAAGCTTCTGAACTTCTTCATTCTCTACCGTGTTTCGTACTAGCTCTACCATAAAGAAAATCATGAAACCTGGGCTTATATCATAAGATCCGTCATCCATAACAGTTTTAAGACTCATCATGTTTTCTGGAATGATGAATAATAATTATATTTCTGGAAAGAAATTAAGATATCCAAAAAGCTTAATTAAAATTTCTAAATATTTGAGTGAGGTGACTGTAATCATGAGAATGGCCATGTCTTAAAAATAAATCAGTCTTACGAGGCAACAGATTAAGGATATTGCTGATGTCGATTATGCGAAGATTGGCAGGAGCGTTTTTGTACTCAAATGGAGTTATATATGTCACCTGAAAGAAGAAATATAACAAAATATATTTTTTTGTTTGTTGGTTGTAATTTTTTTTAATATAATAGGTGTAAACGCACGTTAGACTAAATCCAGACATTTAATAAAGTACGTATATAGATTTGATCTAATGTATGTGCTTAGTACGCATTCAATCTTGAATTTAAAACTTTGTATCGAACAGGATACATGCAACTCAACTAGCACTGACCTCATGACCAGCCTTCAACAGATGCCTAACAAGTCCATCTCCGAGATTTCCATGACTTCTCGAAGGCAACGGAAACACCACTAAGATCTTAGCAGCCTCAGAACACGCCAGTATCACACTGACCAGCAAACAAACCGTTTTCATCTTCTCCATTATCTGGGTAAATTAATTAAACAAGTAATTGTATTTATATTTTTTAAAGAATCTTGACCTCACAGTATTTTTTTTAGTTTTATTTTCATCAATAAGTGAACCACAGGTAGTGCTGTAAGTAAATACAATATAAAAAATTTTGGGCTAAGTACACATTCTTGGGGTACTCCAAATTTGATTTGACTGGGTTTAAAACTAATTGATGCACTATTATGACATGATGATGTGCTTATTTCGACTATTTATTTACAATATTATGAATACGTAGTGAGAGAATTGATAACTACTCCTTAGTTCGTTAGTTTCCTAGCGCATTTATAGTTGACTAAGTCAAATGCTTTTATCGTGTCCAAGGAGATGAACGATAGTGATAAATTTTGTAATTTATTCGTACTCTTGGACCACTAACGATATTAAAATTTGACGTGTAGAGAATACCAAAATATACTACCTTTTTGCTACCATTTGGTACCTCTATTGACAGCGAGAAAACGTCTGAAGAAAGTGGCCAGACATTCTGACGTCTTCATGTCTGGACCATATTTTCATAGTTCTAGACAACACAACTAATTTAAAGTACATACATAAAGTACAACATATTTTTTTTTTATTGCATACTTGAAAAAATTTTGGTGTGAAATAGTTTGTTCAAAATGGATATTTATTTTGCCACATATGGCATGAGATTCTGATGTTGAAAAAAATTAAAATACACTACCTTTGTGCTACTACTTGGTTTCTAACGTCATACACTTTTGACTTTTCAAAAGTGTATGTGAATAGTTTTATTACAACAGACGTTTAGAGTTTTATATCAAATAATTTAATCACGCTTCTTATTTGAATAATTATATAGAACTCATTATTATTAACATAATTGTTATTGAAACTTTGCAAAAATATGTATACATCAACCTTTTTAATAAGCTTTATTGTAACGCTACGTAACCACAATTCAGAAAGAGAAAATAAAAAGTATGGGACAGTCAGAACGGGCCTCGTTTTATCATTTTAAGATATTTTATCTCCAGATATTTAATACATCGATAATAAGAAAGAAAGAAAGAAAAATAATTTATTATATAATCACTTCAGTATGGATGAGATTAAAGCTCACCACTGTATCAAAGTAAAACAATTTTCGATCTTCACTCACAATACAACTTTACACTTAAAGAAATACTTTTTAATAAAATGATACTTATAAAATAGAAATTCTCCCTTTAACCAAACTAGTTATGAAAAATCTTTCGCCTGACCAAAATCGTACACTAATGCTCCGATTTATTCAAATGAATGAAAACCGTGGTAACCTGTATTTTATAGATATAGTATGATATCGGTTGATTACACTATAGATAACAATTGTTAAATATAGTGTCTTACCGACACTAGTAGACGACTAGTAATATCGATGTATGCCTATAGATGTAATAAATGAAATTATTGCATGTATTGGGTAAGTATGATTTTAAAATAGATGTTTTATTCGTTCACGATGACTTTAACTTTTGCGTGGTCTCTAAGTACTTAAGAGCGCTATCACATTTTTTCTTGAATTTGAGCGTTTGATTCGAGTTTTAACGTGTGATTATGCTTTGGATACAGCACAAAAAAAAATACGCCTAAAAAAAGTTTGATCATTAATATCATTAATCTTGGGAGTGTTCTAAATAAATATATCAATTTGGTCACGTACATCAGTAAATTCCTTGTTTCCGCAAAGGGTGATTCATAAAATGATGTTTTTGGTAATCTTTTGATGTTTTGGTACGCCGAAGATATAATCATTTAACCATTTTTTAAAAGGTCCATGATACAACTGTACCTTCTACTTTGGAATGGTCAAATCAATTTATTACGATTCATACAGTAATATACCAAAAATAATTCTATAAAACTGAGAATTATTGACAATTTTCCGTACGAAACTATAATTTTTATCTATGAAAGTATGATCCAAATTCATATAAAAATTATTTAATAATTAGGGAGGCATTGCTATAATACGTAAAAAAAATGGTCTATTTAAAAGTAAAATAATATTTTAAAATAATTCAAATTCGAAATTCAAATTCAAAATAGTTTATTTTGTGAACACAAGTAAATAGAGGTGTTCAATATACATACATAATATGTTGATTGTACAGTCCATGTCCCGCCGATAGGCATACAAAAAAATTAGTTAGTTTTAAAAAAATGGCAAAGCTTCATGTTTGTTTGTTCCGCGTAGCACTTTGCATGTGTGCGTCGCGTACGTCACTAGACGCATCGAGCACGACTGCTGCCGCCCGTCGTCTGATATACCTAAAATCGAGTAATTCGATTTTGTCAAAGCGTTCTTAATATATTATGGTAACATATTTATGTTGCAATATTTTCATTTATTTGACCAAAAAGGTCGTGGCTAAATAATTATAAAGGCATCTTCAAAGGTTAGCAACGCTTGCTAAGCAACGTTTATGAATGGTTCCCTAGCCACTGTCGTTGGACAGTACACAGCACAGTTCTGTAGCCCGATTCACATAACGAAAACTGTAACGATATCGTAGCGATTTAGTCGTTCAAGGCCATTTCCGTATTCACATCCATCAATCGAGTTTAAACGACACCGATTTTAAAGTCGTTTGAAATTCGTCGATTTAAAAAAAAATCTGCATTACATTATCCTGGTAGAATACTTATTAATGTAACTGGAAATAAGTCGATAGATCGTGAATACCGCTTTTGAATAGGACTTCGATCGAACGACTATAAAACTTCAACGATATTTGGCTTGTTTGATTTTACGTGAATCAGGCTACTGGGCTGCTATTCTAGCTATTCATTACATACCGAGACTGCTTGCATGCCTTATAAAGTTACAAAGCACGATAAGCTGTTGTAATTCCAGCTGTCATTTGCAGATCTTTAATATTGTTATGGGTGACTACCATGCAGAGAAGGACACATGTATGGTTCTAATCAGTAAAAGTCTGATATGCCCTTTTTTATGGTGGAAAAATCATCAATGACAACCCCCGCTCTTGGGCGGAGCGGGAGACACTGTCAGACTTTTACTGACTGAAAACCCACCCCGTTCCTTCAAGCCTTCATACCGGGGCTCGAGCTATCTTTCAAAACTAACCCTGGCTCCGGTAGGCTTCGACCCAGCTGGGCCCCTCTTGTTGCTGACAACTCTTTGAGGCGCGCGGGAACAGTGCGCTCCGTCGACGACTAGGGCTTGGTCCGGACAGCCTGATATGCCCCCGCACCCAAAAGCAATCACTAGATGATTTTCCACTTAAAAAATTAGCGACTGCCAATGTGAAGTTTTTTGGCTTATTTTGAATAAGCCAAAAATCGGGATCATCTCAAAAAAACGGTAACATCGGGATCCAGCTCAGTTGAGCAAAGCTAGGTAGAATGATTGATAATGACATTTTCCAACAAATATTTTTCAAGTGAGACATAGTGAAATTAATTAACCACCAAATATTCTTAGAAATATTTATTTTTTTATAATAAAATTATAAAACTAACTTAAAACTAGCATAATTAATTTAATTATTCTTCTTCTTACTTCCAGTTTTTTGTTTTGTCGAACAAAGTCGAGAACAAATATATGCGAGAGAGCGCTTTAATAAAATGTATATAACTAAGAGTATGACCGCGATAACCGCAGCGAGATCTAGGAACTTCCTCTTGTAGAACGGCAGGTCCACCGCAGGAGAGCGCAGGTGCGGGGCGCCGCGAGTGTTCACCACGTGGTTCACCCAGTGCACCAGCTCCTGACCCGGCTTCACGGGACGATCGTGGTGAATGAAGGATAGCTCCTTCGCTTTTTCGGCGTACCTGAAAATAACGGGTTTTATTTTAAGTTTTGAACTTTTATTTGGTTCCTTAAAGCATTTATGACGAGACGAGGTCTTCACTTGTTCGCTTTGCTTGCTCACTATTCATTTCAAACCTAATGTCTGCCAAGACGAAGCCTAGACTGGAATCCTCGAGAAAAGCGTAAACGTAATTGCCCTAAGCAGACTTGGCGATGAACGGTCAGCACAGAGATGAAGTAGATAGGGAAAACCTGGAATGAAATGAAGCGCGAAGCTTAAGACTAAAAGGGATAGTGATGCACTATGAATGCCCTCTGCCCCATCTAAGGGACAGAGGAGCAGTAAGTCAAGCCTATCCAGGCTTACCCAGATCATGTTTATTCGTTTCTCTTCAAGGGTTCCTGTATGCCCATGATTATTAAAAACTTCATCTTGCTTAGCTCGCTTGCATTGTAGATTCTCTCGGTAAGTCACAGACAATTAATATAATATGGTTGATTTTCATTTTGGCTACCACAACTATGAATGTGACCAATTCCGATTCCAAAGAAACTTTAAAAAAATTACACTTCTTAGTTCTACATCCTTATACCACGTGAATATTTTATAATCAAGCCATTAAGAATCTGTCAAATCCTTTAATATCTTTTCTCAATAAAATGTAGAAAGCTGCTACTATGTTCACATTCTCTGTATAGTCTGGACGAAATACGGAATGCGAATCAAAACTCAGGCGGTAGGTAACGACGAATATATATTGATTTGTTTAAGTTCCTACATCCTACATACCTTTTGTTACTGACAACTTCAAGAATTTTTGTCTTGAGCGTATCAGCCATAGTGTAGGCCAGGTCTACTCTTTGCGCAAATCCTCTATTGACGGCCTTATCCACATTCATGAACTGGTCGGCGAAGACTGGAATACCGATGATTGGTACTCCAAAGTGAACAGCCTCCGTCGTTGAGAGGAGACCACCGTGAGTGATGAAGACGGCAAGATTCGGATGAGCTGAAAATAACAACGAATTAAAATATTTCACGAAATGGTTGACTTAACATGTGTACTTGGTGAGACCACCAAATAGATAGGTACAGAAGTCAATCTACACATAAAGCGCGCTTGAGCAACGCACACATAGACACCGCTCACGGACACGATATCTCGGAGCGCCTCAGCCCACTCGTCGAACAGTTCCGGCTCAAACGCGGTCTCTGCGAGCTGGTTACGGCTCCTCGTACGCCTTTTAAAGGTCTAAGACTTCGGAGTTCTAAGATATACCTACTGATAGATAACAATAATTTATTTGTTCATCAAACAAACATGATAAAGTCTTTTGAATGATATTTCCTATCAGTCTACCCAGAACGATGACTTATTTTATGATTTCCCATTTAAAAAAAGCTGTATTATTGAGAATAACATTGTTATATCCTACAATCATACATTGTAGGATACAATCATACATCATTAGTTTAGTTTTCCTTCGTTCTTACTATGATTTATTTATTGAAGTTCTTCATAACAGAACTGAATTTATTTATACAAATTAATAATCTATGTCTGTACAAAGTTAATATCTACATGCACATTACAGAAATTTAAACAAAACACGCATGTGTATCTAGTGCTTGTAGACTCAATATTTAGTCTCGGAGATATCGGTATCTTGGCAACTATGATCTTTTAGAGATCAAATCACAATAATTTATTTTTATCAGTTCAGTGGCATATAGTAGAATGATAAGATAGAGTTTGTTGATTGATTGTTCGAAAGAGTTACCATGGCAATGGAACGGAAAGGGTAACTGAAAGAAAGGGTAACGGAAAGGGGAACATAGTTGGGTTTTAGTCAGTAAAAGTCTAGATTATCAGACTTTTCTCACTCCACTCACAGTGGGAAGAAATATGTGGAGAACATCTCAAAAAAAAAATATACTGATACTAAGATAACCTACATATAAAAAATAGGTATTAATTATTAGTCTAAGAAAAAAGATTTGCCATAACTACATAATATTTGATAAAGTATCTGAAAAGACAAGGCTGCTTATGATTGTGACGATAACGCAAATAACACTTTCATCCAACTTACATAGGATTGCTTGTTGAGGTGCCCACTCCAGAATGTGAACATTTTTAGGCAGGTTAGGTAGAACTTCCTCGAATTTCCACAACACAGTTTGCTTCAGGGTTCCAAACATCTTCAAAATACTAGTTTTGACCTCAGCAGGTAAGTCTTTACTCTTCAAGTTTGAGCCCATGCTGAAGTAAACCACTCCGTCCTTTGCCTCGTCCATAAGTTTCTTCAAGTCCTACAAAAGCAATTTTATTTTTCTATACTCTTAATTAGTTAAAACTACTTTTAACTGGGTTCAGTCAATCACCTTAATTTT
Source organism: Mythimna albipuncta (assembly GCA_929112965.1). NCBI lineage: Eukaryota > Metazoa > Arthropoda > Insecta > Lepidoptera > Noctuidae > Mythimna > Mythimna albipuncta. The sequence continues at coordinate 13,911,610 of OV815979.1, read as the reverse complement.
ATTAAGTGAAAATGCGTTTGCTATATCAAATAAAAAACATACGAAACGTTCGGACCGCCTATTAATAGCTAAAATTACTACAAAAAATATTTTTGAAAGGTCACAAACAAAAAACCTGACAACCAGGTTTTTTAGTAAAGGTCTTTTTGTAGTAGTTTTAGATTGTCATATAAAAAAAAATATAATTAGATATTATGAAATTCTGAACTTAAAAGTAGAACTGGGAAATTTATAAATTCAAAGTTTCAATTTTCTGAAATCAAAACTGTGAAATTTATAAATTCGTAGAATTAATTTATAATTTTGTGCCCATGGAGTAGAGTTGGAAGCTACATTATTTGCAGACCCTTATTTCTCCAAGTAAATGACAATATTCTTACCGCAGGTAGTGGTTTCACAATATCATCAATATGGTACCCTCCGATGTACTTATGACTCTGTGGCAGAGATATAGCTCCACATGTGGAAAGGTATGCATTGGACAGTATCATAGATGCATTGTACCGAGCTTCATTGAAAGTTGGTGGTTTTCTTCCACGTTTCGCAACTATAGGAGCGATGAGTGAATCGTACGCAGCTTCTTGAACACCGTCCAGCCAGCTAAATTTAACACAAATTGCTTTATTCGGTGCTTTTAAACTTCTCATCTTTAACTTTTTTTTTGTTAAAATTAGTTACTAAATGAAACAGCAATTTTAGCATTACAAATATTGATACGAGAAAGAGTGGGGGCATGAAATGAAAAAAATGAAATGAAAGGAAATATTTCGTTATCTCTTTTGTACACATGTAACCTAAAGGTGATGACGTCACATTTTAGTGCATCCTTATTCTGTGACTTGTCAATCTCTTCTTCCACCATAATTAAAAGGTTAAGTTACAAACCTTTCAGTTTATATTGAACGGTTTTGAAAAAATCTTTCTAGTAGTAATTTTGGAAAAAGTTACTTTCTGATGCAAATAGGAGTAATTAAAAAAAAATGAGGTAACTACCCAAACAGTAACTACAGAAACTTTATTCTCGATGATAAATAGTTTGCTAATAATCCATGTAAAAATATTTTAGGAGTATAACTTAATTATAAGCAAATCATGTCTTTATGATCATAATTATAACTTCTAACATGATGTGAATGCGAATTCTTTAGTTTGTATCGATTTAAGAAGATGTGTAAGCTTAAACGCAATACTTACAAGTAATTCAAAAGCTGCATTTTAATTTGATTCCACAGTTCATTTGCTCTCTGGAAGAAATTCAATGGTGGTGTGTACGTTGACATAATGTCCACTGAATACGCAGGACTCGTAGGCTCGTCGATCAATTGCAAAATCATCCAGTGAACTTCAACGGACGACAGCCAAATCAGTGGACAGTCGAACACTGAGGCAAATCTAAAATTAAAGAAAATTATTAGGATTGAATTAGAGGATAGAAAGTTTCTTACTTAAAGAGTAAGTAGATATGTCAGAGTTATAAAATAACTTTACATTAAAGCCCGACAAATCTAAGAAGTAGCGATTGACAGTTCTACATGTAGTTTCAATTTTAATTTGTTGATTAAAAATTGTATATGTTGTGATAAAATAAAAATAGTTTGATAATTCAATGGTTTTATAAAAAAGATAATAGAAATAGTGTTAGTTACTATCATCATCATCAGCCTTTTGTTTTAATGTTCCCACTACTGGGACTCAGGCCTCCTCTCTAGGAGAGGAAATAAGCCATAATCCAGCACGCGGGCCCAGTGCGGGTTGGTGAATGTCACATATCTTCGAATTTTTGGTTCTAAAACATGCCAGTTTCCTAACGATGTTTTCCTTCATCGTTTTGAGAGCAGTGGTGATGAAATAAATTACACAAAGTAATGCGCCTGGCTGGGTTCGAACCCGAGTTACGCCTATAGCTATAATATTTATAGAATAGTGTGAAACATTTTTTGCCGGGCTACAGTTGGACAAGGTTTACAGCACGAAGGTGCAGGAGTAAATATAACACAATTAACTTTAGAGGAATACTTATAAATAAAAATAAAAAAGACAACTCAAAGACACTCAGGAAGCTCCAACAACTGTTTTAAAACTCGATGGACCATATTACAAGCAAAGAAAGTAACGATAGTAAGTAGTTTAATATTATCAATATCATTATCTCCTGTGTTTGCATATGTTACTTGGGATCGGTGCATTACGTTTGTTTTTACGTATGTTCTAATGCTATCAACGTCAGACACTTTTATTTTGTGATTTTCCTCACTAAATAAAGCGGATACTTTCTTTTTCATTGTTTATAATTCCAAGTTTAAATTGAATAACTCACCCAGCAGGTACATCGCTAAACATCCACTCAGCAATCACAACATCAAAATGCTCCTTAGGATCATTTAGTATCTTCTGAACGCCTTCATTCAATATTGTGTGCTTCGTTATTTCAGTCATCATGAAGATCATGAGACCGATACTCAGGTCGTCGGACGTCTTGTCCATAATACTCTTTATGCTCAAGATGTCCTCTGAAATAATAGAAAATATTAATTTAAGTTATTTTTTTAGCTGGCTGTAAGATATTTATACATTTAGAAGAAGAAACTGACTGACTGACATATCACACACACGCACAGCCAAAACTGCCAGTACAGTACAATTCACGAATGATGGCGGCCGTGAAGTTAGCCTTTGCGAACGTTCGCGCATACTACTCTTCTCGCACACGCACGTCGTCATTTGGTTCCTAAAACACGTTAATGCGCAGCCTTCTGCGCAAACTTTACGGCCGCCATCATTCGTGAATTGTACTGTAGTAAGGTAGGCGACAAATAAACGTGGAATAACGGTCATTGACCCTCCTACAAGAGTTCTTTGGTGGTTTTTCGGGATAACCTTCGATAAATTGGAGATATTAGGAAAAGGTCAATGTACTTTATTTTAAGTTTATCTGGCACCTTGTATGAGCGTGCAATTTTGCATAAGGTCTCCTTTTATAACGAAAGCGAGCACTAAGAGAGGATTTTCCAAAACTAAAGTTAGCATGGAGAAAACAACTTTCATGTGGGCGAAGCCGCTGCCAGTAGCGCGTTCAAAAATAACCAGAGTCGAGTAGAGTTGCAACCCAGGGTCGTTCATAAATAACTCAAGTTACCTGGAGTTAACCCAACTAAACCTAACTTTGAGCAGGGTAGGTTGGAGTAAGCTGCAATATGCTTCACATTGACAGTTGAACTCCGCGTTCAAAAATGCCAGGGTAGAGTAATTACCCAATGACGTCATTAGAGTTAACTCTAAACTCAAATTTGAACGCAGCCCTGAAGCTAGTTTAGTATAACTGGCTATTGTAACATAGAGGTGACTAAAAAGCCTTCATTTTTTGTCACCAGGCGTTGTCTACCAAAAACTCTGGGTCTTGTTCTGTGTATGTGATTTTATGTTTGTGACTGTGATGATACTGATCATAGATGTGTGAATTTCGGTGCATGTAGTCGTGCACAGAGTCCAGGTTTTCTGATTGCGATGTTAGCGCGTAACGTAGGGGCAACGCTTCAGTTATTGTCTCCTACACAGTAATTGGCCATATTAACTTGGGCGGCCTAAAATATGCAACCAGATACCTACTAGATTCAAAACTGCATTACTCAAGAACCAGTTCTGAATGTACTATTCTGGTAGGTAATTGCTTATTTAAGGCCATCAAAGTTAAAATGGGCAATAACTGTGTATCTTTCCTTATAATATATCAATGCATGAAAGTTATAAAAATCATACTCGGCATCAGGTCGAAGTTACTGCTGACGTCGATTGTACGAAGGTTGGGAGGAGGATTCTTGTTAACAAACGGCGAGATGTACGTCACCTGGAAAAAGATAAAAAGATTTAATAAGATTAGTAGCAAAAAGCTGTCAACAAATTTCTTATTCCGAACGCTGATGAGTGCTACAATCTTTCTTATATTAGGCAGTTATTTCATTTCCTTACATTGTAAAACAAAGTCCTTCCGTCGCTCTGTCTGTATTAACGCAATAAACTCAAAAACTACTGAATGTATACTGACTAGTCTATTGATAGATAATAGAGTAAGTGATTCGTGAGGAAAGTTTACGTGTATAGTAAGTGCGTAATATAGTAGAGAAAAGCCGAGAATTTAAAAGATTTCTAACAACCCATTCGATGCTGGGGCAAGATGCAAGTAATAAATAAAACTGTACATAATTCTACAATTTCGATCATCAATAACTAACTTAAACAAATACTCCGGGCAAAGATAATCGTCGCCGCCCTTTACGTACACAAAACCATGTAAGTCAGTAAGTAAGTGTAGTGTAAGTCTTAAGTCTTAAATATTTCCACTATCCAACCTGAAGTAAGTTGGAACGTGGTACATAAAATTCTCAACCTGCCATCTTGGGTGTGGATGACTAATGGCCAGGTTGGAAGATAGGAACAAGTCAATTTTACCGCCCCTCATGGCAAATGCTCGCTCCCCCCCCCCTTAGATCAGGCCCTGACAATACTTTGTAACATATGTTCAAAATCTAAAGTTAACTGTACCAAATTCGAAATGGGTCAGGACAAAGTAAAGCCTTTACTTTGTTCAGACTTTAGAGTTCAAAATGAGACTTTGACTTGAAAACGTGACGTCACGTTCTACCCATCACTCTTAAGGACTAATTAGAACGCTGTTGGAACTAGACCTTTTTATTTTAAACAAGTTGTAAGACTTTATAAGAGAATCTTATAAGATGCGTTCTGAATTTAAATTTTAAATGTACACTGCTCACACGTGTGCCATTTACGCCAATCTGGGCGCGTCGGTCTCTATACATTTTAAATGGAGACTAGACTTAGGGAACTAAACTTGATACACGTCACGCAACATCGTTCTACGTACAAATCAGGCGTGTAAGGCGAACTTTACACGGTAAGTTTTGCTGTAAGTTTTGTCACAGTCAAAGCCTTGATTGAAGAAAAACCTACCGTCTAATGCGTTGAATGACGGTTTTTAGTACTGATTGACGAAAAACGTAATTCATGATTGATGGAATTGATTGATGCTTGCATGACCGTGTAACGGTCGCCTTACACATGTGCGGTCTAATATAGGTAGTTCTAGCTTATATTTCTGGTTGTAAACTTAATTAATAATAATAATAAATTCTACAACTATCACACAACGCCGTCTAGTCTCAAGCTAACCAGAGCTTGTGTTATGAATACTAGACAACTGATAAACTTACTTATATATTTCTAAATACATACATATTATAGATAAATTACACCCAGACAATGATCGTGCTCATCACACAAACATTTGTCCTGGGTGGGAATCGAACACACGACCTCCGGCATAGCAGTCAGGGCTACTAACCACTAGACCAACAGGCCAGTCAAAAATATATAATTATACCCACACCAGTATTATCTAGTACCGACTCGTTACATAATAGTTTTTTTGTGATTTAGCAGCATCATGAGTTGATCAAGGTGGGCAGTTATCCAAGGTAACAAAAAATGACGAACAGTAAAAAAGGTACTTTGTAACTACCTTCTAGGTCACAATTTATCGCCTAATTAGTTTTATCTAATATCTATTTTGTACATAATATTTATAATTATATAACTACGTAAGACCGCCATTGTATCCATAGATTTAGGTTAATTTATACGTTATTTTACTTTCTGTAGTAATAATATAATATATTCTATTCTATTCTACGTGTGACAAGGACCGGATTATGTATATAAATAAGTAATGTAATAATAAACATTGATGAATTAATGATTTAAACAAATATATTTAATTACTTATAAAAAGAAAATGGATTTGTATTCTTGTTTATTTATTACTAATAAAGTCGGAATTGGTATAATTTTAACAATTCTTCAATTCTAATCTCAAACTTAGCCAAAGTCATGGTTTTAGTAGTAGTAATTGGCCGTGTACCGTCAAAAAACCATTTATTCAAATTATGCTAAAAATCTGAAGTTTTGAAAGGCAGTTCTCTAAAACACTTTATCATCATTACGTTCCAGTTTTAGGAAGAAAAAATTGCACAACACATTGCCTAGCAACACAACTGTTTGCAAATCGATAAAATCTATAAATAACTTTATTAGATACTGACCTCATGTCCAGCCTTCAGCAGATGCCTTACAATTCCGTCTCCAAGATTTCCGTGACTCCTCGAAGGCATAGGGAAAACCACCAGCACCTTGGAAGCTTCAGAAAATGCCAGCATAATGCTGAGCAGCACACAAATCGTCTTCATTTTCTCCATGATCTGCACAAAGTGAAACAAAATATTTAGATGAAGTCGTTACATATAAGTAAAACCGCGTTATCAGAGATGGTCAACCCGCGACCTTTAGAATTTATCACTATCATTGAACAATGCTTATTTTTGTTTGTATTTTATTTTTTTAACATAAACTATCACATAATGGGACCTACGTACTAAGTCATAGACGGCCACGGAAAGGTATATTAAAGTTTTAATCCATTAGATACGTTGCCTCGTAAGGTAACTAGTGTCCAACAAAATTAGTTTTTACGGCCGAAACCAATTTTCGGCACGGTCGCCTTATTTTCGGCCGAACCTAATATCGAAACTTTCTTAGGGGATAATATTTTTGTGGAAGAAAAATAGTTCAACTTAATCACACAGTTTCTGTTTATTTTTAGATTATATGATTATAATTCAGTCTCAGTGTCAGTATAAAAACGCAAACTTAACCATATTTAAAAATATGTTCAAGTATCACTACCTATGTATTTGTACGTTTCTCTGTTATCATATACATATACGGCTAGTATGCTATATATATTATTTGCATTTATTAGTTATTTATTGTATAATGTAAATAGTACATCACGAACTACCTGAGTATGTTTTTTCCTTCGCTGTCAAATTCATCTAAAAGTTGTTTATACAAAATCGCTATTAGCGAAAAAACCACCCATTGTTACACCTTATTTAATTTAAAACTTATTCTATAATGTTTGATGGTGTACAAATAAAGAGTGTATCTATCAGTCTCTGATATTTGAGACACAACCCAAAATTATCTTTAACCTAATAAATAAAATGCAAAGTATCCGATCACAGCACGAAACCTCTCGAATCCAATTTCGATTCCTGCCATAGTTTCGGCTGAACTAAACTTAAGCTAGCTGAAACTAGGCTGAAACTTTGGTCAAACACTAAAGGTAACACACATACTGATAACATCATTAGCAAAGAGCGCCTCGCTTATGTCAACACCAGTGATTTCTTCAAGGCTGTAGCGGCTTATAGGAAGTGTCAAGTTCAAAGTACATGCTTGTTTTCGAGTACAAGTACTTGTTTATCAGCTGATTATACACAAGAAGTTTGTTGACATCTTATTTAGTTTTAATTATGTAATTGAGAATAGTTTGCTTCTAGACAAAAATGCTCCGTCATCGATAGCCATATTTAAAAAAAAACACAAATGTAAAAGGTTGGCAGCCACTATTGTTTTTTTGTCAATTTCCAAAATTGTTAAACGTTAAATTACCTTATACGTTGTTCTACCCACACGTTGTGTGAATTTGATATTGTTCTTTAAATATTCAATTGTTTAAATTGTTGGTAATGAACATGCTTGTACATTTTGTAGGTAATTTAAATAATATTCATTGAAAAACTTGACTTCAAGTTTTCTCACGAAAAGTAATGTTATATAAGTTTTTAATTAGACACGATAAATTGGAATGTTTTATACATAAATCAGACAGTCTACCATACATCACAAATATGTATAATACTTGCTGTCTTCTGCTGGTTTTTACCCACGTATTGGTCGGCCCTACAATATTTATCATGCGATCCTATATGTACAAAGATTTTTAAATCCGACTGGTATTTACAGAGTGGCGCGTAAACAAAAAACAAATAAAGATATCATCAATGGAGTTAGTGGCCAAACGCGAGTAGGGGCCAAACACGAGCCTATTCTCTATACATTTAATTTTATAATAATAAAATAAGTAGGTATAAGGACTATAGATGTGACGTCATTTACCTACTACTAAGTATTTATGGACAACCGGTTCATAAGTCAATTTAACAAAACAAACGCGTTCTGCTGTTGGCAAGCCATTATGTAACAATGGAATTAAAAAATACACATGCTAAGCAGTTGAATTACGTCTAATTACATATATGTACATTTATACATAGTTAAGTTTTGTATAATAATCATTTTTTTAAATTTAATTTTTAATTAATTATTTTTATTTAATATATACTTTATTGCTTACCTTAATTAGATATAGGAAAAACCACTAACAATACAAATCACGGAAATTAAATAAATGATCATGGACTTAAAGTCTATCGTTAAAAAGGTTACGGAGAATAAGTATAAAATATAATAAAACTAATTTATATGAAGGTATTCCTCTGTAAGAGACTGTGAAACTACTACGCCTACCTATTTAATAGTAGTTGCTTATGTACCTACATCGGACCTCAAATAAATTGGTCACAATTAACAGCAAAGACAAACACACAAATCTATAAGTACTTAAAACTATTTTGGACATTCACGTTTAAAATAATCAACAATAACGAAACAATTTGACCTTCGAACTAGAAACCTGATTAGATTTATTAATTCCAACACACAACTCCGGTTGTACCATCAAAAAAACTGAGCCTACTAAATACTCACCAATTTAAAACTAAAATAAAAAAACTCACTTCACACACAAACAAATAAATTATTGATGTTACGTCTATAAAACTACACCTTATTATTTATTTAACAATTGTATTTATAATTATGACACATTTATTTAAAAATCAGTGTTTCGGTTGACAAGAGACGCACCGCAGACGCCTCAAACATTGAATGAGTCCAACAAACTGTGCCTATGGGTAATATATAGCATCATGTTATCGTTTAATTTAACATCAGATAAAGTAGCTACACACTAATGAATAGTCTCCTTATTTAAAATAGCTTCGTCCCTTTAGACGTAATTAATCAAATTATTGCATGAGAAATAGGTACCTATATTAAATTTTGAAACAAAGATTATGTCGTGAACTTATCATAAATATAAATACTATTGTTTTCAGTTAGCAACACGGTATTATTTTAAGTTACAAAATTATTACTATTGTTTTTATATATATATATATATTTAATTATATGTTAACTTCATAAAATATATATTATTATACCTATACTCCATCTGTTTACGTAAACGGTCTTGATATGTATTTTTATATAATTAAAATAAATCGTATAAAAAACATACAAAGATTATTTAATTTTAGTTAATTACCTAACATCGGTTTAGGTAAATACCTAATTGTAAACATTTTTAGATATAATCATATTACGGTTGTTTACATTTAGTTAACTTCCTAAACAAAAATGGAGAATTACACTTTATGATTAATATATATTTATTAAATAATATTTAGATTTAATTTATTTCAATATCGGTAAATTAAAAATATTTACTCTTTGAACTACAATGAGATGGTTTTATTTCTTCGTTTAATATTCTTAAACCAGTTTACGAATTGTCCGTTGTACCTGACTGAAGTTAGCAGGGCGACCACAGATATGGTTGCGCAATGATTTCGAATCCCACCTTAGGGGCCCTGGCAACTGTATGATCATTGGCAGCTGCCCATAGAGTTCCAAAGTATAATGCGTTGCGTTATTTCATCAGCCACAGTTAAATGACACAGAACTGGAGACCGCAAAATGTTTATTTTAATGTAGAATTTATTTTTCAATACGCTTACTCGAAAACTCGCTCTTATCACACCGCTTACGGGCACACAAAGGCTATTTTCCGCACTAGTGCAGAAAAATGCGCGTCCTCTCTCCCGCCATGATTTTATTATGTGTTGTTGTGTTGTGGACGAGTCGCTAGTCAACCCCTGTTCATTCATTTCAGTGAGTATTTTTTTAAAAATCGTTTGAAACACATTCAAATTGGTCACTGGAACCCTCAGCTCCATAACACACTCGCCTGCAGCTCGTGCTGATTCCGCCTCAGTCACAATGATAACTTTCTGCACTTGTATCTAAATGTACTATTTTTGGTTACTTTTTACTGACATGTTAGCACAAGTGAAAACAACAGTTTACACGGACGAAGTTATTTCTTTGAGAGTTGAGCAGCTGGAGCCGCGCCATAACACTAATTTTAAGTCGTTTGTGGTGCGGGTGCCGACTCATCATTTGGACACCTTCCTCAAAGGAGAGTTTTGGCCGAAGGGTGTCGTGTATCGACGATTTTGTGGAAGGATACCGACCTCGCAGCGGAACACGACGCCGTCACTTCGTGTGCAATAGTTATAGTTTAATAATGATTAGTTATATTATCTCTTTATGTATTAGTTTATTATTTTGTAAGATTATTTTTGAATTTTATCTATGGGCCTTAGATGCCTGATAATAAAGAATTATTATTATTATTATTTACTACCAGGTGGTAGTACAGAGCAGAGCTAAAGACCAGGTAAACTGCAAGGTTATCTGAAATTGCATGCAAATAGACTAAGAACCTTCTTTAATGAAGTACAAGTTTGAGTTAAGTACATAGATTTCCAATTTAAGTATAGGGAATCTTTTTTTACTCTCATTTTATACATAAGGATCTAGATATAGGGATTTATTTTTATAGGTAAACTATATTACCAGCTAGTTTTAAGTATTCGATATTGTAATCCGTGGAAAACGTAGTGGGTAGCATGATTGTTTTATACTGTTATATTTAAGCTGTTGTATATCTCTTATTATGCTACTGTTTGTTTTTCCTTAAATAAATAAAATAAAGGAGTGGAGGGAGGCCTTTGCCCAGCAGTGGGACAGTGTGGGCTAAGTATAATAATAATAAAATAAGCAAAATTGTGATTGGAATCTACCACGAATGAGTTCAAAAATCTATAAGGTTCCCTTTACTGAGCTTCCTGAATATTCGGAAGAATAAAGGGCCCATTACACTACACGATATCAGCACACGAAATACAGACTGTGTGAGTCTTATTTTTCCTTCCGAGTAAGGACATATTCATATGCTTTGAGTAAGGATATGCTTCGAAAAGTTGTTAATCAGAGTGCACTCCTATCTGCTTATCATGCCTATGTTGATTCGACATTAAGGGTCTAAACAGATGGACTGCATTTCAACTGCAATCCAACTGCAAATTGCAGTTTAAGTGCAGTTTGAATGCAGTTGACACGACTGCAATAGAACTGCAAACACGACTGCAATAGAACTGCAAACCAAACGTGCGGTCCGATTGCAGTCGTGTGAACTGCACACCGACTGCATCCGTACTGCACCATACCCACCCGCCCGCTCGCTCCGGCCTCCCGCGCATTGTTGGATTCGCAGTTGGATTTCAGTTGAAATGCGGTCCGTCTGTTTAGACCCTAAGATACGGTGTAATGTTTTGGGGTAACGGCACTGAGAAAGAAACAGTTTTTAAAGCCCAAAAGAGGTGTATCCGTGATACCTGTAAATCACATTTTACTAATTTAAAAATATTGACATTCCCATCATTGTATATATTTGAATTGGCTTTAGACGTAAGAAATAATTTGCGTTAATATAGAACACTAAAAAGTACTAAACTTGCCAGTACATTTTGTGCAATGAGCCACAAAACAATTACGAGTATGTTCGACAAGAGTGCATTTTGTATGGGCCCCAGAATATATAATAAGATCCCCAATTCTATTAAAAAAGCAAATAAGTTAATCACCTTTAAAATAAATTAAGAATGTTTCTCTTAAATCACACTTATTATTAAATTAAAGATTATCTGAATGAAAATTGTAATTAAATAATTCAATAATGGTATAATCAAAATTGTGTGAAATGCATGTATATTTATTTATTTTATAAAATGTATTTTTTTAATGTAGTAATATTTGCACACCTCTAATGGTAGGGTATGGTCCAAACAACTGTTAAATTTTATACCACTTCATGTTTTACCCATACCACAAATAAATGGTATGTATTTTTGTATTTGACAGTGACCCTTATTACACTATGCGACATAAACTAAGACTGTCTGAATGTCGAGTGATGTGATAGGCGCTTAACTGTCGCAACAGATAAGCGCCTAATACATCACTCGACATGTCGCCCTAGAACGAAAAAGGCAACTAAAGGAACACAGGTGGGTTTTACTCATAAACTCCTTTAGCTCCACGCAAAGCGAGGGATTTTTTTATTGATATACCTAAACTAGTGCTTGACTGCGCTCCGACCTGATGGTAAGTGATGAATTCCGTAAGGGAAGACTGCAGAAGGCAAATTGTTCCAGTCCTTCGATGTATGTGGTTTAAACGATGAGGCGAAACGCGGTTATTACAACGTAGGGCGTGGATACTCGCCGTATATTGATGTCAAGATTCAGTCATGCAATAATTAAATAATCTAGGTATCTTAAGCACACTTAGGGGTCACACGTACCACTGGGCATAACCACAAAATGCCGCCACCGACATATTTCCTGTACATTTTATATAGACTTGCCCTACACGGGTGTTGTGTGGGTAAAAATCATCCAAATGACATCCCCCGCCCTTGGGCGGAGCGGTAATAGTGTCAGATTCTTACTGACTAAAAAACCCACCCCGTTCCTTCTTACTTTTCATACCGGGGCCGAGCTACCTTTCGGAGATAACCCTGGCCCCAGTAGGCTTCGACCCAGCTGGGCCCCTGCTGTTGCTGACAACTCCTTGAGGCGCGCGGGAACAGTGCGCGCCGTTGACGACTTGGGTTCGGTCCGGACGTGTTGACTTAATAAATAAATTAAACAATTATCAGTTTACAGTAGAAGACAGCAAGAAGATTTATGAAATAGATACACAGCAATTACAGTCAGAAATGAAAGTTCTTGAGAATTCACTAAGTTCTTTTTACAGTAAGTACTCGTATGTACAATCGCAGAACCAAATGAAAGAACACATTCTTGCTGCAAATGAGTTAGTTATGAGTCAGTGCACATGTCAGACAGTCTCAGACCTCGAGGCTGGCCAGCCTGAGGCAACGGAGGACCCATCCCAGGCTGAGAGTTCTTCTCAAGGCTGTGTTACTGATCATGGTTTGCCTGCTTTTGGACAGGAAAAGGCTGAGTTTGGTGATTTTCCATCCTGTAATAATAAGGATCTGCTCGGTCCGGACAGCTACCGGACGGTCGGACAGCGAGCTACCCATTGCTCACCGTCCGCGACACGATATCTCGAAGTGCCTCGGCCTACTCGTCGAACAGTTCCGGCTAAAACGCTCATTAGTGTGCATCCATCGAGCGTAAGTATAAAAAAAGTGAAGTACATACATGAGATTGTCTTCTGTACCTATCTATTTTATTATTATCTACTTTATTTTTAATACAAATTTTTGATATTTTTTAATATTTTTCATAACAAATATATATAAAAAAAACATTTAAAAATTATTATTATTTTGTGCCCGAACTGATCATTAAGCGCCGATACAAAACGCCGCCATATGCCATTCGCGCATTTAAACCGTCTTTGTTAGAGTCCATTATGATACAACGCACATGGGTTAAAAAGATTAGAGCAACTGTCCACAAGTGGCTTGTGGCAGCTTTTGACTTCTCGTGGCGACGTTTGTGTCTATGATATGTGCGGCGACACTTAGAGTTGGACTCGTTAGTGATTTCTCACGTCAAAAAAGAACCGTTTTTACTCAAAGTAAATAACAATATCTGGGTACTATTGCGTAAGCTTACCCTTGTAACAGTAAATACCGTAGTAAAAATACGTGTCATCGTGAGTGTCACCATTACCACAAAATAGATAGGTACAGAAGACAACCTCATGTATGTACCTCACTTTTTATACCTACGCTCGGTGGACGCACACTAATGAGCGTTTGAGCCGGAACTGTTCGACGAATGGGCCGAGACGCGACCGAAATATCGTGTCCGTGAGCGGTGTCTATGTGTGCGTTGCTTAAGCGCGCTTTGTATGTAGATTGACTTCTGTACCTATCTATTTTGTGTTCTATCTATATCTATTAAACTAGTGGCTATTTTTATCTAATCTAACTAACAAGGCCTTTTAAGATAAGATTAATTGGTCACAACACCTACGCTAGATTTAGCTAGTGTGAATAAACACTTCCTGCTAAAAACTATCTCTGCAAACGTGCAAAGTAGCCTAGAATGGACAGAAATTACCTGAAGACAAAATGGGGTTGCACTTGGGGCAAAAAATAAGTTTAGCAATTAGATATAGGCAGTAAAGAACAAGCTTAATACTAAAATAGATAAACACAAACATACTAAATAATTGTAAAGTCAAGAAAATAAGTGCGAAAAAGTAATATTCTTTCACTAGTCTTTTAATTAGAGGAAGAATTAACACTGGAAATGTTTTCCACAGGCTTGGACAGTAGGGTGGCGGTAGACTTATCCGGGAACATAGTGGAATGGCATTTTAAGCTTCAAGTTCGCAACGAAATTCATATTGTTTCTATAGGTAAAGAGAAGAGAAGGGAAAAGAAGAAAGCTAAACAAAAGAAAAAGAATACGAGCATTTCGGCGATGGCGAATCGGCGATCACTTAAGTTTAATACGGAACTCGGAAACATGGCTATATTTGCTTAAACCGAATATGAATGTAATATAACATTTTGAAGCCACTCAAGTTTATCCAGTTTCACCTCAGGGAGTTCAAGACAGCTGGCATCAGCATAATTAACGATGGGTAAAAGAAGAGATTAAGCAAGTCCAATGATGATGGCATTCAGCAGATAATTACGCAGTCTTCTCAAAGATGAGGTACAAGAGAATATGTTGAGGCTGACTTTCTGTAGCTGAGTAGTAATATCCTCAACTTTCTCACTAAAGGCAATAACTGAAACAGTCGTCCATTCGATCCTTGAGACCGAGACTTTTATGAGGTTCACCCATCTTGTTTCAGTCACATACACGGGCCAGATCACGGTTTATGATCACGAGACCTCCAATAGATTTCCGATAAGAGCTCGTAAAACAAGATCATCTGTTAAAGATGGTAAGATAAAATTAATTCGTTGGAGATTGAGTTAGTAAAAAATAAGGGAGATAAAATGCCAGCCTGTGGTACTCCAGCAGAAGCACTATACTAGGAAGTCACGGTCTTTCCGATGTAAAAACTACGAAACCAGTCAATGACCAATAGAGATTTAGGTAGTTTGTAAATATTGATTAATCGTATCGTATTTGCCATCCCTATTTTTGAAGGAACTATATAGTGATCATCGTCAGAGTCACCTGTCACCTTCCTTCCTATATTTACTATACTCTTTGGTCAGAGTCCTGTGCTAGAAAAAAAACTGCATAGGTACCTATCAGGGTTGTTGCGAATATCAGCATCAGCATCAGCATCAGCGGAACATCAGCATTATTTTCCGCATCAGCATCAGCATCAGCATCTGCATTGATTGTTGCTGATGTTAGAGATGCTGATGTTCAAAGTTCGTGTCGCGACATGACCGACGGAGGGCGGAGTTAATGGCACGTGCCGTTGTCGCTTCCGAGTTTTGGCCAATCAAAATACGTACATTTCAAAACAAATCGTCAATATTATTCTCTGTGATTTTGTCAATATTGCAAGTAAATGCAGAGCGCTTTGTTTTGGTGCGTGTTTATTATTTTTAAAATGTCTCCTATATTAAAAAGCGGAATTTGGCAGTAGGTACTTTAAATTAGTGAATCAAGATACCGCAAACTGCTATAATATGCAAGAAGAATTATTCACACAAAGGATGTACAAATACGTCACTAAAAAATCATTTGAGATCAATACATCCCAAAGAGTACGACAAGTTTTTAACCAGCAGCGAATCTGAAATAAATTCGAGTAAAGAATATAAGTAAATGCCTAAATTTCTTTGTACTTAATTATTTGTTATTTTAACCTTCATAGAAACAAAAAAGTTTTAGTAAATTTACTTGGGTTCGATACACTTATTTTACCATAATATTTACCTAAAAACTATGAAATTCAGTATTAAAAAAAAAATAACTTAAAATCAGCATCAGCATCAGCATCAGCTGATGTTAATTACATAAAATCAGCATCAGCATCAGCATCCGCTGATGTGACAAAATCCTGCATCAGCAACAACCCTGGTACCTATGCCTAATTATCTAAGGAAGTACTAAAAAAGGTATTAAAATATTGCTTTTTATTTTCTTAAAAATAACTCGGAGTAATGAAAACACATACCTACCTAATATTCGTTGCTGTGGTTCGATTACCTATAATCTAATTTTTTTTTTATATCGGTTCTGCAGCTACTCCACTATAAAAATAAGATCTTATAGGAGTTTACTAATGATTGAGAATATAATACATAATTTTCCGATGCTCTTGGCTCCAGGGCGAACAATGTATGGACGCAGAGCAATGACCTTTGGCTATTATTCGGTCAATCTCAGTAACCTTGACTCTCCTACGAATCTCTATTGGATATAATTGAACATAGGCCCTATCTTCTGTCATTCCTATACATGACAATTGGTATTCCATCTCAGGCAAGTCCATTCAACACTGCATTTAAAAACTGTCTCAAATCCACAAGATAAGGGTCTACAAAATGATTCAAAATACCACCTGCGATCCACACACAGATTTTCCACATAGAACCATATATTATTTGAAATTGACAGTTTCGACAATTTGTAGGGGGTCGACGGACAAACAATTTATCACTGTCTGGAACTATTATACGACTATTGGACATTTTAGAGATATTTTATTATCTAAATGTATTGTTGGACAGCTGTAGCAATGGCACTGGACCTTTTCCAATCAAGTGACATGAATGTGGTAATCTTATGCCGCCATCGCTCTTCAACGATAACGAATGACCGATAGGGCTGAAATGCCCTTAATTGACGACCGTACACAGTAAGACGCAAGACGCAGCATTGAATAACTTCAAGAAGGTGACTCGGTGACCTAGTATAGGCTAGTTGACGTAAAAAATGTAATTAGTCCGTCTTTTAGATTATTAAAAAATAAGGGACAGGTATTTTTTATTTGTAAATTAAACCAAAAATGACAAAGACAATTAATTTATTTCAGGCATCTAGGCCCATATATGTTTTACACACTTTAACATACTTTTAAGACAATAATAATACATTAAAATAACAATTTAATAAAATTAAAACTAAATTCATTAAGATTAAAATACACTAAATAATTAAAATATTAAAAATATTATTTAAAATAAAAAAATTAAAATACAATAAAATTTATAATTCATGTCAAAATGCTAATACTTAACAAAATAAATATAAAAAGTAATCTTTTTTATAATAAAACATGCATTCACCCTTTTTGTGTGATATGAAAATGTATGGGAATGAGTGTAAAGCCTGCAATACATGTTGACCGAGCTTAGGCCAATGCGAGCCTAGGCGAATTCAGGCTAATTGACACAAGCCAAGCGCTACTGTCTAGGCGTTCGGCAAGTTTGATGGAAACCAATGCTAATGGCCAACATAGACGAGTTTTGAGGAGACGTCCACATGTTGGGCGAGCGCGCGCGAGCTCTTTGATTTGTGCAGAAAAACCGACACCGCTCCGAAGTGAGGCAAGTAATCGCGAGCGGCTGCGAGTTGTGACAAGCTACGCCAAATGAGGCCTATACACATTAGCACTTGTGTTTACTCAACCAACTAGGCGAACGATACCGAGTTATAGCAAGACAAGGCTTTACTGTCTAGATCAGGGGTCGGCAAGTAGTTTTAAGTGGGGTCCGTATTACGTTGAACATTTTTATCGATATCCAAAAAAAAAAACAATAATGCGGCGATATTTATTTCAAATAGTACTACTATGTATAACAATTATGTAAGTTTCATGTTGTGTTACAATATAGATTACACTCGACTCGACATCAAAGACAGTCTGCATCGCTGCAGTTTCGTAAGGAAGCGGGATGCGTGAGGCCAATCTGAAACGCTCCCGCACATTTTTTACGTGAAATATGGCATGTATGTCGTTATTAACTTGTAATCACTCAGTTAGTTTGAGTCTACGTGGCTCTTAAATGTATGAATAACTAGTTATACGACAATATTATTTAACAAATATCCGGCGGTCCCATGGCCGACCTTCCGGGATCCGGACTCAGACCGCGGTCCGCCTGTTGCTGACCGTTGGCCTACTAGAGGTTGGTATTGGTCTTCACTCGGCAACGCTTGGCTAACGTGTATTGCAAGCTTAAGAGGGTTGTGAATGGAAGCAGTGGACAGCTTTCAACTAGAACGCCGATTATGAACCATCGTTGGATTTTTTAACAATACAGCAAGACAAGTTCAAGATAATAATGGTAGGTCATGGTCATATTTCAATTTGCTGTACTTGTGCATATCTAGATTTTTATAAAATATAATATATCTGATAAAGTCATATCTATAATGTTATGTAGCATATCTAAAATTCGCACAATAATGCAGGAGATAGATATCAATGAAAAATGCTTTGCAGCGATTATATCTGTGTCAATTTATAGATTTCCATTTTAGAACAATAATACACCGCTAATTAGGGTTCTGCACCCAAAGGATGAAAACAGGACCCTATTGCTATCACTTCGCTGTCCATCTACCAGCCAGCAGGCTGTATCTCATAAACCGTGATAACTAGACTTTTGCCAATTACTATAAATATTAAAAACAGTTTTTTTTTAGCGTGAAGTTTTGTAACATTTTTTGCTACAGGCGCTACTGAACTCTTCGAGACAAAATACACCCAGACCCGGAAGGACCATCTGTAGACCATAAAAATTTGTTCCGTGCGGGAATCGAACCAGCGACACTCAGCGCTGCAGCCCATCGTTCAAACATTGTGCCAACCGTCCAGGGTCTCAAGTCTGCTATTACAAGACAGTGTCAGAATGGTCTATGATTGATTTCAAAATTGTTGATTTTGACAAATTTGGTAATCTAATAATATAATAATGGCGTCATTATAACTTTCCAATGGTCAACCACTGACACTCTATTGAAAGAAATGGCATAAAATGGTAATCTCGTACATATTGACAAATGAAAGTCTGACGTATACGATAATCTGTTAAAATTTTGACAGTTCCTTTGATGACTTACCATTAGAACGTCATTGTGTAGTCATTGCTTTTAATAAGCCCGATATTGTCATTCTACCGCAACTCTATTACGAGACCATTGACCAAGCAATGATCGATCATTATGAATTAGCAGATTACGAACTTTTAGCAAAATGACAATGACTACTACTTGAAGTCCTCTCAACCTTAGTTCGGTCTTCGTTCAGAATTGTTATTAAGTTCTCATAGTGATTTGATATTTTTCATAGTATTTATTAGTTTATTATTTTAGCATATATATGTATTTTATTATTATAAATAAGTTTATTTTATATTTTTCCATTGGAACTATTTGTTATGTATTTGTTTATTGTGCAAACCTACCACAGTGATATCTTTTTTAACCCAAAGGTTGACTGGTAGAGAATGCCTTGTGGCATTAAGTCCGCTTATGTACCACTATTATACATGAAGTTTAAATGAATAAAAAATAAATAAATAATGGGATCGTGTTGAAATGACGAATTTATAAAAATAGCAGACTTGGGCCGGTATGTGTCAATTCCAAGTAAATAAAAATATGTGTGTTTTGAATATTATCTCGTAGCTATCTTATCAACCAATCACGCTACTCAAGTACTCATGCATGATTGCATTATTTTTATTTTTTTCATACTCATTCATAACACTCGTAGTATCTAGACTAGTTTGGCGAGACTGATAGCAGACTGATAGCTGATGCAATACCAAACATTATTTTTACATTACGGATTTTCTTCTTCTTCTTTATCCTGTACCTTTCAAATGTCAAGTAAATACCTGTTTTACTTACGAGTAGATAGGGATGCAAACCTTTCAGTTTAAAGTTAGAACTACACTGCGCACACGTGTGCCACACACGCCGATCTGGGGGCGTCAGTCTCCATTCATTTTATATGACAACTAGACTTGTAGAGCTACACTTGATCCACGCCACTCAACTCCACGCGACGTCATTCTTACAAAGACGTGTTACGCCTCTGCGTCGACCTTATGTCGAAAACGTCACGTACTACAATTTTATCGCACTCTTAAAACTAAAATAGCACTACCGGCATAAACATGAGTTTGCAATTCTCTTATTTACTCAATAACAAGTTGCTAATTTATTAGATACCTACTGAGGAATATCAACTACTCGAACAAAAACTGTCAATCTGTCCAATCATCCACAGTGAGATGTAAGTAGTGGGAGGAACACAACTCATCACCGTGCTGCTTCGACACCAAGAACATCTGCCACTTGGACGTAATCTACAGTGCCCTATAGGCTATATAGGAAACGATCAATAAACTACGCATCGAAGAAGGCCGTTGCAAACACAACCTGGCAATGTGGGTATTACAGACCCCTCCGACACCCAGTGTGAAAGCTGGCGAGACCTGACCAATCAGGAGCACCGCACTCGCTCTTTGGCTCACTTATTAAGGTGCTACATTGGGCACCGTGGGCTACATGGTCTGGGCGCGTCGGTCTCTATACATTTTATATGGCAACTAGACACGCGACACGACTCAAAGTACAAATCAGGCGTGACCCACGTGTGCATCGGTCTAATGTAGTTCCAGCTTTAGAGTGCCCAAAGTATCCCTTCATCTGCACTTTGGAGGATCTAAAAATGCCACTGACGCCGCTATTAACGTGACACAAACAACACTACAAGAACTACTATACAACACACACTACAACTATACAACTTATAAACAACACTTACACATAAATTTCGTCATTTTATTTTTAGATAGTAAACCCTAGCCAAATCAATTTTGATAAAGCTAGTGTTTCCTAGCTAAATAAAAAATAAAATACCCTTTAATTACTGGAAGAACTTTACAAAAACATACAGAATCTATCACTACAACTAGCCACAAACATTTGAGAGAAAAGAAAATCATCGATTCGAGCGATAAGAAGAAGCAACAAAATGCTACAGTGATCGATTTCGAATTTTTCAACGAGGTATAATCTACCATGACAAGTAAAAAAAATTTTGAATAGTAATCTGAAAATGGATAATATTCTACTAAATCTTTTATGAGTACCTACGAGACACATTTTATCAGCACTTAGGGCTACTTATCAGGCTTAGGCCTGTCATGGGTACGTGATATTTATTTTGCAAGTTGGTTATAAACAACACTTACACATAAATTTCATCATTTTATTTATAGGTAGGAAACCCAAGCTAAATCAATTTTGATAAAGCTAGTGTTTCCTAGCTAAATAAAAAGTAAAATACCCTTTAATTACTTTAAGAGCTTTACAAAAACATACAGAATCTTAGCAATAGTAAATTTGTTTCGAACAACTTCATCTACACTAATATTATAAAGAGGGAATATTTGTATTTTTGTGTGTATGATTGTAATAAATAAACTCAAAAACTACTGTGTCGATTTTAAAAATTCTTTCACCATTGGGAAGTTACATTCACCCTGAGTAACATAGGTTATATTTATTGCCCGTGCGAAGCCAGGACAGGCCGCTAGTATCAAATAGACCTAAAAATTAAAGTGTTAGATTTATAAATATTTTCGTGTTTTTTCTTTTTTGATACCTCTTTTTATGTTTTTTTTTTCTTTTCACAAACTGGCATATCTGCACTGATATTACCAACGTGTTCATAATATTATTTTGAACAAGTTCTCTCTAATCGTCATATCTGTGTCGTTTACCGTTTAGAAGATAATCACGTATTTCGTTTTGCGTAAGTGTAAAAAAAGGGAAAAGTTTACCCTTACTACCTTCGTACCTTAGGGCTTTAGGGCCACTACTTAAATAATAAGCCAAGAGCAATATAAAACACTTATTGATTCATTAATAAAGCTACAGGCAAGCTAGGTAACGCAACTACAGAAACATAATTTTAACGCCCAAACGAAAAATCGTTGCCCTGGAAAAACATCAATTGCTAGTTAGGACAGTTCGCCGGGAGGGTGACGATGTGAGGTAATGTCTTTTTTTAAAGTTCATTCAATGACTACTGCTTAAGATGGAGCGGGAGGATTTGTGACATTTTTTGCCTAGTGTTCCGGAACCACGGATTATCCTTTCGAAAGCCAACCAATGGTCCCGTGGTCCCCTTCAGCCCTGCTGGTCCTCTACGGTTTTGCTGACGTCTCTGAGAAGTGCGTGGAACAGTACGCACCATCGACGACTCGGGCTCGGTCCACCGGCTGGACGGTTACCTAACTTCCGGACCTTCTTTCTCTACTCCATGGTCCGGACGGTGAGCCACCAGTAAAAATCTGATTCTAGAAGGGGCTCATCTCTAACGACCAGTCGAATTGAAAAATATTTCTGTACCTATGGCATAACCCGCTTTAACAGTCCCCGCACACGAGCCTCTAAAAACGGTAGAAGCGGCCACAAAAAAAAGCTAGAAGCGGCTGCAAACGCCGCCACAAAAAAACGCTAGAAACAGCCGCAAAAAAACAGCTGAAGCGCGCGTCACCTCTTGTGTCCGTAGAAGCTTGAAGCCGCTTCAAGCGTTTTTTTGTGGTGGCACCGCGCCGCACACGAGCCACAAAAAAAGGCCGCCTCAAAAAGTTTTTTTGTGGCCTGTGGGCGGGGACAGTAAGATGAATAATATAGGCTATATCCAAAGATACGAGTAAACATTGCAGGGGACTGCTAGTATATTTAAAAAAAAAATGTTCTAGAACGATAAATATAGTCTATTTAATTAATATATATTTTCCTTTTTTTTTAATTTATACACACTGTGTCTACATATTTATCTTATCTAACTGTCCTGTCGCAGGTCTGCTGGAAGAAATTTCGTTAGAAATAAGCAGGTCCTTCGCACTATTTTATCCTTATTTGTTCTTTTCGAACACTTAATGTTAGTGTGGACATAAAAAAAAATAACTGATACCTAAAACTTATGATAAAGTAAGAAATAAAAAATGTTTATTTGTGCCTTGTATAGTCAAATAAAAATAAAAAATGGCTCTTATGCTGGATTGCAGCCAAAAGACTTCCACTGTTGGACTTAGGCCTCCCCCAATAATATTAACTTCTATATCAGAAGTGGAGCGATACCATCACAGGCTAATTAATTTTTCGAGTGCTGCCCGTTTATAAAAGCTTCGAAAATGCACGAAATTACTACATTTGTCATTCGGAAAACCATTAGCTGGTATAATTTTTCACGATATAACAGCTTGACTCCCAAAATGAAGGCATTTATTGTGCTCTGCAGTGTAATTTCCATAGTTTATTGCAAAACTTTGGGGGCACATTCCGGCTTTCACAGGGGTAAGTTTACCAAAGATTTCTTTTTATTTAACTTTGACAATAACTTTGGCCTACACTGTAAACAAAAACTGTTATTATGAGTCTTCCCTTTCTTCTCCATAGAGATATACGCTTCGGAACGTGCATATTAAATTTTCGGACTAAATAACCAACCTGAGCACTGGTGGCTGAGTGGTAACTGCCCCTACTTACGAGTTGTAGGTCGCAGGTTCAAACCCAGCCAGGCGCATTACTTTGTGTAATTTATTTCATCACTACTGCTCTCAAAAGGGTGAAGGAAAATATCGTGAGAACCAACCCGCACTGGGCCCGCGTAGTGGATAACGGCCCATTCCCTCCCCTAGAGAGAAGGCCTGAGTCCCAGCAGTGGGAACATTAAAAAGGCATATTATGCTAAGAGCCGCTTCAAGCGTTTTTTTGTGGTGGCACCGCGCCGCACACGAGCCACAAAAAAAGGCCGCCTCAAAAAGTTTTTTTGTGGCCTGTGGGCGGGGACAGTAAGATGAATAATATAGGCTATATCCAAAGATACGAGTAAACATTGCAGGGGACTGCTAGTATATTTAAAAAAAAAATGTTCTAGAACGATAAATATAGTCTATTTAATTAATATATATTTTCCTTTTTTTTTAATTTATACACACTGTGTCTACATATTTATCTTATCTAACTGTCCTGTCGCAGGTCTGCTGGAAGAAATTTCGTTAGAAATAAGCAGGTCCTTCGCACTATTTTATCCTTATTTGTTCTTTTCGAACACTTAATGTTAGTGTGGACATAAAAAAAAATAACTGATACCTAAAACTTATGATAAAGTAAGAAATAAAAAATGTTTATTTGTGCCTTGTATAGTCAAATAAAAATAAAAAATGGCTCTTATGCTGGATTGCAGCCAAAAGACTTCCACTGTTGGACTTAGGCCTCCCCCAATCGTCGCCACAACGTCCGGACACATTCACGGAACATTAAATAGACTAGATAGGACAAGACCTAGGTATGTCTGCGTTGTTTCAGATAACTTAATCAAGTTTGCTTTTAATTGAACCAAAACATGAAGGATTTGAAAATGGAAGAGTCGTTGTCGAATCCAATTCGTTTCAACACATTTCTTGCACTTTAATCTGTATTCAATACATTTCAATTGATTTTATTCTTTCTCTGCTCAATAATACCTAATTAATTTAGCAATATCCTTGGATTACCATGAAATCATATCGAATGTAATAATATTAACTTCTATATCAGAAGTGGAGCGATACCATCACAGGCTAATTAATTTTTCGAGTGCTGCCCGTTTATAAAAGCTTCGAAAATGCACGAAATTACTACATTTGTCATTCGGAAAACCATTAGCTGGTATAATTTTTCACGATATAACAGCTTGACTCCCAAAATGAAGGCATTTATTGTGCTCTGCAGTGTAATTTCCATAGTTTATTGCAAAACTTTGGGGGCACATTCCGGCTTTCACAGGGGTAAGTTTACCAAAGATTTCTTTTTATTTAACTTTGACAATAACTTTGGCCTACACTGTAAACAAAAACTGTTATTATGAGTCTTCCCTTTCTTCTCCATAGAGATATACGCTTCGGAACGTGCATATTAAATTTTCGGACTAAATAACCAACCTGAGCACTGGTGGCTGAGTGGTAACTGCCCCTACTTACGAGTTGTAGGTCGCAGGTTCAAACCCAGCCAGGCGCATTACTTTGTGTAATTTATTTCATCACTACTGCTCTCAAAAGGGTGAAGGAAAATATCGTGAGAACCAACCCGCACTGGGCCCGCGTAGTGGATAACGGCCCATTCCCTCCCCTAGAGAGAAGGCCTGAGTCCCAGCAGTGGGAACATTAAAAAGGCATATTATGCTAAAGAGCCTGGCAAAAAATTGTGTTCTCGAGGCAATTCTTCATAAAGCACAGATCAACTTTAGGGATAAGCTCAGGGAGTATTCTTGCTTTACTAAAACCACCCTGGTAGGCACCACCAGCACATAGATTATGGCCGTTTGGTTAAATATTTCGACCCAGCGGGGCCACTCAAACTACACCGAAAAACCTAGTGGCATTGTGTTGGTTGATCTATATACCATCGCGGTCATTTCAGCCTGATCACTTAAAAAAATTTTCGCTTGTATCCTGCAGCGCGACACCAAACCAAACCCGTTGAAGTTTTCGTTTCGAGTACAAGCAAAAATGAACTTAGCGGCAGTCAGGCGGAAGTGTCTTTGCTGGTACTTTTACTCACTAGATTCATACCACAACTATTTTGATAGAAAATTAGAAATTACAATTGATCTCCTCATCCATCTAGAGGGGCTCTCAATACAAAATAATCGTGTAAAACCCAACGCCAGGCAGGACGCCATAACGCCTCTCTAGCCACTTCTCAAAGATGGGAATTACCACCGCGATTGTGGCACACCCTAGAACACACCCCTGAAAATACTACTTGATCTTCTCCTTCTTCTGCCTGCCCTTATCCTATATTGCTTGGGGTCGGCGCAACACGTTTTTTTCTTCCATTCTGTCCTGTCACCCGTCAAACTATCACTAACTCCCTTTTCTTTCATTTCACTTCTCACACAATCCATCCATCTTTTCTTCGGTCTTCATCTCCCTCTCCATCCACCCACATGTATACTCAGAACTCTTTTAGAAAAAGACTAGGTACTTGATCATTTTACGTTTTAATTTAAGTATCTATTTTTAGGTGGTGATAGAATTTGTATCAACATGTGGGATGAAGGTTGTTCCAATGGTCAACTCGGCGGAGCTGGTAAGTAGTTAACTCCTATGTATTAAATAAGAGTCTATATAACATCACTATAAACATATGCATGCACAAATGATGACTATAATGTTATCCATCAGTGGGATGCATTAAAGCACGAATACGTCCAATATTATGATAAGGATAACTCAAGCAACTTTATCCCTTGCACAAGAACATATAATAGTAATAAAGTCAGGGCACCACAACATGACTCATACATGACGTGATACCCTGATTGCTAAAGTTCCTGAACAGACTAAAGACTGCCCAATGCCTACAGCAGAACCATATAGATAAACACCATACTTAAAGCCCCGGTGCTCTTGGTGACTTGGCTAAAGATCCTTTAGGGCATTTCTACTTTCGCTGCCCCAGACTATGTTGACGGGCTACCTATGGGTCTCAACCCGTATTTTACGTATACGTCTAAGGCCCTTGCCCCATTGAACAAAAATCCCGTCGCGGAAGATCGGCAATGGAACTTCAATAAATGTTATTGCATATAAATTCTCCGAGTGTATTGGCGCTTCGTCACCGATCAAATCTTGCCGCACGGTACACTAAAAACTGTCACGACATCTAAGACATAGAAGGAGTATCTCTACGTTATTAAACTGTTTCAATTTATTTCAGGAAACGATGATGACTATTTGAACGGGGGCTTCAACCCTGGGAAGCGTTGCGTCAACATGTGGGATGAAGGGTGCGTCAACGGCCAACTTGGAGGATCAGGTAAGTAACGGCAGCACAGTTCAGATCAATTGGTTCACTTTGGACATACATACTCACTCCCACGTAAAGGAATGATTCATTGGGTTGTGTGAATGTTTAAAAAAGTTAAATTGGGCCTGGATAGCAAAGGGCTATTGTAAGAACACCGTTTTAGTCAGCTGGTAAAGATCTAACACGTACTTCCCACCTAAAAGGAATATCAGAGAATCTATTTCATTTAATAATAGCTTTGTTTATTCCTTGACAGATTTTACATTATTATACATTATTGGTTGTTAGTATTTCGCTTACGTAAGGACCGATCTGGCGAAAAAAACGGTCTTTCAGACAGGCATCTAAGGCCAATTTTGGGTTAAGCTCGCCTGTGTACATCGGTTTTCTTACTACTCATAATTTGTAAAGTTATGTACAATAAAGAATATAAGAAAGAATATAAGGCATCACAGGCATTTTAATCGCGACATATTTCAGAGATTTTGCTCGCTCCTATATGGTGCCTTAAACTTAAGTAAAAGCAATATCACCGCTGTGCTATTCTTAGCCACATAAAAACTTCACTGTATGTAGGCACTTTACCTGTATTTTATATTTCTATGCAGAAATTAAATCGTAACAGGTAACGGTAGCTAACAACAGCGTATTTTAGGTAAATAAGCGCTCATTGACAGAAAGGATCACCGTATTTTATACTTTAACTCCCGATTTAAGCATTTGAAGTTGAGTAATTCTCAAACTCTAGCCTGAAAACCTGTCAAAAGGTCCTTAAGTATGGCTTGAGACGTTCTGAACTCAAAATACTCAGTAAAGAAACCCGCCTAAACACTCTTGGACATAGAACTTACCTAGGTACTTATAACCAAGTATAAAAATAATAAGGTTGATTATATTATCCATAATTTTCTTACTGCTTGGACTCAAGCTTCCCCTCCAAAAACGGGAATGAGCCGTAATCTACTACGCAAACCGAATGCAGGTTGATGGATAACACGTGTCTTCTAATTTTGAGTTGCCGAACATGCCGGTTTCCTCACGATGTTTTCCTTCGTTGTTGTACCTATGTTCTACAAATAAAATTCTGATTCTGATTCTGATTCTGATTTGAGAGCATTGGTGATGAAATAAATTACACAAAGTAGAGTGCTTGTCTGGATTTGGTCCATTACCACTGGGTCATTGCTGCTATCGCATAAGACCTAAGTACCTACTTAGGACCAATAAATCAAATTTACTAACCTATAAGCCATGGTGGAGTAAACTAGCGCAGTGCCTGTAGCAAATTCGATCAAGGAGCCCCCTGCAGGGTTACCAGATGAAAACATCAGAAGTCTGGAGAAAAAGCCCGATGTCTATTGAAAAATTTTGAGATTTTTATAGTTTGAGAATTTTTTCACTGCGGATTTAACTCACGCGTTGCACATTGCACTCGAAGTGGTAGGGGTGGCAACCCCCCTTTGCCAATTTTAGTTTATTTAATTTTTTATTAACCCCATTTATTTTGTTTGGAAAACTACGATAACCATTCTAAGAGATCTTCTATTCTGTAGACTTTTATCTGTAGGATAGTCTGTAAGTAAATTGGCTTCATCGATCACTAAAATAAAAAGATATGACTGACTATGACACCCAAAAAAAAAATGGCTGTATTTAAATTTCATGTAGGTACATAGACTACTAGTACTTTTTTTTTTGCACGAGATTCCCGATGAGTGCCCCCGAATGTGTGCGATTTGT
Source organism: Mythimna albipuncta (assembly GCA_929112965.1). Taxonomy (NCBI): domain Eukaryota; kingdom Metazoa; phylum Arthropoda; class Insecta; order Lepidoptera; family Noctuidae; genus Mythimna; species Mythimna albipuncta. Next base: position 13,882,982 of record OV815979.1, on the reverse strand, counting down.
AGCATTTTTGTACTCTTGCTACTTGGCTAATCCACTACTGCTTATAAGTAACCTAAATTCCTTCTAGGCAATGATGATAATTACCTTGGTGGTGGCTTCAACCCCGGCAAGCGTTGTGTCAACATGTGGGATGAGGGATGTGTCAATGGACAGCTTGGAGGCTCTGGTAAGTAATGGGAACACAGCTGTTCAATCCAATTGGTTCGGTTTGATATGTGATATGACTTCGTGAGGGTCACAAGAATCCGGTGGATGCAAGACGTACAGGACCGGATGGCGACACTTGGGTGTGGACCGTGTCCAACAGTGGACGTCTTTCACTGAAATGGTGACGATGATGACTAGACTACAGACACCTGCACCAATTGGGTACACCTTTCACGTTAAAATACCTTAGAGAAGGAAGAAACCAGTTGATGACGCTTTTCGTAACTACGTAGGATAGTTCCTAAGGGAATGATTCACTTGGTTAATGCAGATATACCTACTTATACCATTTTTTTATGGTGGGAAAAAATCATCCAATGACAACCCCCGCTCTTGGGCGGAGCGGGAGATGGTGTCAGACTCTTACTGACTAAACGACCCACCCCGTTCCTTCTAGCCTTCATGCCAGGGCTCAAGCTCCCTTTCGAATAACCCTGGCCCCAGTAGGCTTCGACTTCGGCTTCCCTGCTGTTGCTGACAACTCCTTGAGGCGCGCGGGAACATTGCGCGCCGTCGACAACTTGAGCTTGGTCCGGACAGTTACCGGACGGCCGGACAGCGAGCTACCCATAGCTCACTGTCCGCAAGCCCGCGCTTACGGTGGCCGGAAATTGGGATTAGAATCCCGGCGGCGGCGGCGGCGGCGAGAACGCCGTTGCCTGATGCGTTCGGCCTCCTCCTTTGCGAGCATTACTGCTTCGCCGAATGACCTACTTATACCTAGTCTGTCTAAAAAGTCAAACGCCTTGGGTAATTCTTAGAGTAAAATGAAATCTGATGTAGTCAACACTGGTTCAATAATCAAGGTTGATTAAGAAATCTCGATCATTGTTTACTAATAGAAGAGCCTTAGAAAAAATAACGAATATAAGTATCTTTTCAATTATTTAATTGGGGGATTTTTTAACAATAAAAATGCAAAAGATTTCCGTTTAGAATATACCTATTTCAGTCTCTTGTTATTTGGGTGGAGAGGGAGAGGGAGGCCAAAGAAAAGATGGATGGATTGCGTGAAGAATGTTATGAAAGAAAAGGAAATTAGTGACATGACGAGTGACAGGGTAGAATGGAAGAAAAAAACTTTCTATTCTATTATCTCAAGAAACAAGTGAATGACAACCAAAATTCGCAATGCCAACCACAGATTTTTTATTTCCTTCAAAAGTTTCCAAGTCGCTTGACTTTTTAGACAGACTATACAAGGTGTAAGGGACAGCCCTCCACAAACTTTAAGGGCTTGCTCTGTAGACGAAACTGAACAACCTTCCACAAAAAATTTTTTCAGTAAACGAAAAAAAAAATCCGTCTCACCATAGAAAATTATAAACTTGATTGGACAGTTTGTATGGGGAGGCCGATTTTTTTTTTCGTTTCCTGAAAAAAATTTTTGTGGAAGGTTGTTCAGTTTCGTCTACTGAGCAAGCCCTTAAAGTTTGTGGAGGGCTGTCCCTTACACCCTTTATCTAGTCCTCTTATCCGATTACTTTAATGGCGGATGACAAGTCTCTTGGCTGATTTCGATTGCGGATGGTCAATTTAGACGTTGAGGGCAATTGAAAAAATCGGTGAGATATAAATGCGCAGCTGAACCTTAACGTGCTTTGCGAGGCAGGAGATTAATACTGCGTGAACTTACAAACCACTGAAATTTTCATAATGCGAAAACCCATTTGGAGGTACGCAGAACAGGGTTTAAAGTCCCACAAGCCTCCATTGAAAAGGGAGGATCCTCCGTCCAGGCGGTTGTTATGTCAGGTTTGGCCAACTGCCCGATAGATGATTTCGAACAGTAGTATATGTTCAAACGATGCGGAGAACTCTAATTGCGCGATGCAGGAATTCGTATTTTAGTTCTTATGTGACGCCATAGATGGCGCTGCACTTATTAACTTGCTCAATCTAGGCATTAAACACAAAACCTGATGCTCAGTAGGTACCGGGTACTTAGTTTCACACATAATTCAGTTTAATTTAAAAGAATTAAATACAAAACATTATTCGATACAGATACCTACTAAACAACAGTAACGATAAAAAAGTTAAAGAAAATAATAAAATAAAAGAAAACACATAGGCATAAAGTTGTACTGAACCAAAATTTGTACTGAAAACTCTAGATACCCATAGTAATTAGGTATATCCGTATTTTCTTTATTTATAGCTTGATAATGATCCTGAAGATTTCTACTACATTTTCTGTTTCTACCCGTGAGAACCTGTCTTTGGCGCAATGTATCATAAGTACCAATACAATTACTGTTATCCATTTGTTATTGCTGTTGGTTCTCCTATGATTAAATCTATACATATAAATAAAACTGGAGTGTCTGTTTGTAATATTGAAATAACCGCTTTTTACTACATGCATATGAATTATATACGGTACTTACACGAAAACACCATTTTTTACAATTTTAGTCTCTCTGTCTGTCTGTTTGTTCCGGCTAATCTCTGAAATGGCTGGACCGATTTTGACGGGACTTTTCTTGGCAGGTATCTGATGTAATAAGCAGTAACATAAGCTACTATTATTTTAGAAAAAATAAATTCAAAATCCTGTAGTCCACGCGAACGAAGTCGCGGGCACAGCCAGTAAATAATTAAAATAAATAAGGCAACAGTCAATGGAGTCTTTAGGTAGGTACCGGCTTTAGCGTCTTAACTCGATCCTCTAAAGCGCTTGTTACTAGGTCAACTATGACCACACTAAAAACCGGTATGTACCTCTACCTATCAACAATCTATAGGTACATAAAATGCAACAATTATACCTACTGACTGATTCATCAACACAACGGATTGCGCTAAAATTTGGCACGCAGATAGTTATAATGTAGGCTCTTTCGCGTTCTTAGCGCATAAGAAGAAATCGATTTCCAAAATTCACCCTATTAAATTATAGGATGAAAAGGGGCTTCAAAATTTGTCTTGAGAGAATTAGGTACTTTCTCGTGGAAGCAGCCCACTCACTGGCAGAAATTAGAATATGATCAACTTCTTATAAATTAATTTGATAGTTCGTAATTGCATGGTAGGTACCTATATCAGATAACCAACTTTTGTCCTTGATCACTAGGTGAACTAGTGATGGGCCGTTGCCGGCAATATTAGTGGAAATATTTCCCGAAGTATGGAATATTGGTGGGAATAATGCCCGAAGTATGAATATTGGTGGGAATATTGCCCGAAGTATGAATATTGGTGGGAATATTGCCAGCAATATTCCCATATTGCCGGCATCGGCACATCTCTAGGTTCACCTATGTCATTGTTTCAGAATTCGGCAGAAATAACAAGTCCTATTTAAATCAGGCCGTATCAGACTTCATGGAACTAGGTCTTCTATTTAAGGCTTTGGATCTCTACAGCGTAACAACGTCGAAAATTTTTGTACCATAGAGCCATTTAAAAACATGCGAGTTTAGTGCATTTCCCAGTCTTAGTTGGTACTCAATTCTGAATTTTGACAATTACTAAAAATATACCGGATTTCTCGCGCTCTAGTATGGATGAGAGGGAGTATCTTTTATTGACTAATACCCATCTGTGTTCCTTCATTTGACCTGTGTTTTAAGGCCCAAGATAATTATTTTAAACGCACCTGCTAACTCTAAATTAGAACCCGTGTCCTAACAAACGCAGTTAAAAGTATATTATACCAAAGAGGCTGTAGTCCTCGCACAATATTATTATCAGGACAGAATAGTCTATGCTCAGAAATTATAAAATTAAGGCCCTCGCCCACGGCGAGTTTTTGTAGCGATGCTATAGCGCGTTCGCTTCGATATGGTCGCGATGCTGTAGCGCGTTGGCATTTTTTCTAGAGCGCTTGCAAATGCGGACTAACGCGCATTAGTAGCGATGCTGTCGCGCGCTTTCGAGACGCGCGACAGCATCGCAAAAAGTCGTAGGCGAGAGGCCTAAGATATAAGCAATAAATAAACCTTCACTTTTTTTTATTTCAGGCAACGATGACGACTATCTGAATGGCGGTTTCAATCCCGGCAAGAGATCCCTACAAAGCCTGCTCCAAAAATTAAAGAACATCAATCATGAACAACACCATTAAAACAATATCACGACATTTCATAACCGTAGACAATATTTTTGTTTTTCTTCTTATTTTAAACGTTTGTGGCTTTGGGTTTTTAAATATTATAAGCTGGTCTCATCACTGGTCGGTTGAATAAATTATTTTAAAATAGAGAAATTCTTTTTATTTATACCTAACGTCTCATTCAATTGTCGTAATGGCCCAGTGGTTAAGGCACCTGTCTGTTATGCTTGAGGTTGCGGGTTCGAAACCGTTCAAATACCATTTTTTTAAAGGTGTTCAGCCGAACCTGGTAAGACTGGAAATTGACCCCAAGCTAGTTTGGAAAAAAAGACTAGAGATGATGATCCAACCCGAATGCCATGGGTTTATCTTCCGTGTCGCAATCCATACCTACTAATATTATAAATGTGTAAGTAGAATGCGTCCGCAATGAGAATAGGATCGCCCGCCATGTTGTGATGTCACGATTTACTGTCAAATCGAAGAAAGAAAATTTTAAACATTAATTAATTTACGAAAAATTTAATTTATTTATGAACTGTGAACGGAAAGTTTAATCAGAATCCAGTTCCTTCTTAAATTTTACTCATCTCTAAGTTCTTCAATTTTGCCAAAATTTCTTCGATTTGACAGTACGACGAGACGTCAAAACATGGGAATCGGTCCTTTTCTCATTTGGAACGTGTAGTGCCTAACTCTTGTTGTTCTGTCTGATACCACTTCCCATCTTAACGGCTAAACGGATTTAGATGAAACTTCGCATACGGGCAGACCTAGAATAAGGTAGAATATAGTGTTTATATGTCTAAGATTGACTTTTATTTCCCTGAAATTAGGACCAAATTTTAAGTACGAAACCGAAACTTCCACATAAAACACAGAAAACGATTGCGTGAAAACTAATTTCGGGCGAACACGAGACACTATTAAGATGTATGTAGCATGGACATGCTGGGCTGACCCCAATCTATATACACCTTTAAATTTTGATCGTTTTAATCCCGTGGAGGGTCGATCCGGTACCTACATGAAAGTAAAGTAGTAGTAGTTTGAACGCGACGCTGACTTCTACCTACAGGTCATGGGACTCGCTCAGCTGACGTATTCTTAAAGAAATTAATTTCGTTCATGCGTAAATTAATACGAGTTTTGAAAAAAAGGTACTTTATTTTATTTTTTTTATCTTTAAAAATTGGTAGTGTTTCATGTACCGGATCGTGATAGACCATCCACGGGATTAAAACGATCAATATTTAGCGGTGTATATAAAAATCAATGCCACTCTTCGTTTTAATTTTATGACTCAAGAACGGGCTTACCTATACAAACTAAATGTTTAGGCTTTGTTCGTTTATGTTAAATTTTGGTAGGGTAGAGTAGGGTATAGTAGGGTAGAGTAGTGTAGAGTAGGATAGAGTAGGGTAGAGTAGGATGGAGTAGGGAAGAGCGGGAACGAAGCCGCGCGCGCAAAAGCTAGTATCATTCATAAATTCAACCAATTTAAGTACCTAATCCAAAAAGGATGATGATCAATATCATTTGAATTAATTTGAATGAAACTGGACTATAACATCTAAGGCAAAATGCACGCAGGGGAACTTAAATAGGTTTGTTTTTTTTTCGGTGGGGAAATCGTCTAATGACATAGACTAATCCATTTATCATTTCAAAGTAAAACTGACTATAACTTTTTTTTTCGCGTTGGGAAAACTATCTAATGACATCTCCCGCTCTTGGGCGGAGCGGGAGATAGTGTCAGACTTTTACTGACTAAAAACCCACTCCTGATCCTTCGTTGCCTTTCGTACCGCGGATGAGGTATCTTTCGAAACTAACCCTAGCCCCAGTAGACTTCGACCCAGTTGGGCCCCTGCGGTTGCTGACATCTCCTTGAGGCGCGCGGGAACATTGCGCGCCGTTGATGACTTGGGCTCGGTCCGGACAGTTACCGGACGGTCGGACAGCGAGCTACCCACTGCTCGCCGTCCGCAAGCCCGCCGGAAATCGGAATCAGAATCCTGGCAGCAGCTGGCGCAGTGAGCGCCGTTGCCTGATGCAGTCGGCCTCCTCCTTTGATAGTATTACTGCTTCGCAAAAGGAGGCGACCGCCTGCCACTCTTCCTCGCTCCGTATCATGGCATGTACCAAAGCCCGGCGCGAGAGATTGCCGCCACCGATCGCTCTCACGAGGGCACGGCGATGCTCGGCCCAAGCGGGGCACACCTCTATTGTGTGCTCCACCGTGTCCTCCAAGCGTTCCACACAGTGGCGACAACCGCCTCCAGATCCAATGGTGGCAGTCCAGCAAGGAGGCTCGCCGCTTCGCGGGAAACCGTGCGGTATCCGGGCACCATCCGTATGCCATAACTCTCTGGCATGCGTTCAACTGGGCCTTCGGCTGCTGACACAGCGACGGCGCCCAAACTGGCGCCCCATAAAGGACCATAGACCGAACGATTCCTGCGTATTTCCTCCGGTAGGAGGCAGACCCCCAAGGTTGGGCAGGAGCACCAAGCAGTCCCAGTCCGGTTTAATTTGAGAGCCAAACGCCGGATCGGAAATGCTCCACGAAGTTCCACCAGCTGTCGAGAAACATAAATAGGTCGTCGTCCGGCCGCTCGGTAACCGTCGAACCGAGCCCCTAGTAGGGCCCAGAAGGGTCAAAGCCTACTGGGGCCATGGGTTCGCTTCTGAGAAAAACCCTGGAACGCAAGGCAAAAAAGAAACGCCCTAGAGCGGAGGAATTCATTGGATGATATCCCACCTAAAAAAAATGGGTACCTACTTAAATAAACAAATTCCAGTACTATAAAAACTTTATTAGTCCCAATAAACTGCTATGAGCACAATGCTTACATAGACACTTTATAAAAAAATACTTTAGAACATGTTCCAGTGACCACACTGTCTGTTTCTAAACCTAATAACTATATACTAAAATATATTTACAATGTTTAGTGAAATAGCTACCGAATATTTTATTACTGGACGAAGGTAATGGCAGTTAGTCTAAAATTTACTTGGCAAGTAAGGTAAGTCTTTCAAGTGTATACATAGAAAACATTCACATCTTATGTTTGAAAACATTAGTTAATTTAGTGCATTGATTTTATCAAAAAACCATAAAAATTTGCTAATTTCATGATACCTTGTGTTTAATAACATTAAAAATAGCTATTGTAACAATTTCACTTTAACTAACTAGTCTTGATACTATACATAAAACTAGAAAAGTGGACTCAAACATAATCATATTAAAATAAGAGAAAATATTATCACAAAAGCGGCGATGTTAAAATAATGACAATGACGAAAATTGTTATTGACGTTGTATTTCTAAAAGCGGTGGGCAAAGCATTGAAATGACTTAAAATTAGGGCAAATTGCAACAAGTGGTAATACTAAAGGCTTGTACTTGTAGCTGTCTACGGCAATTAAACGAGATCAGAGTAAAAAGTCACGATTCTCATACGTCAGGCTGTATACAAACGTAAAATTCAGATAATCTTATGTAATCTACTCTTTATTGTCACAATATAATTGAACAACTTGGACAGTGTTATCACAGCGCTAATCTTATCAATATTTAAACATCTGTTTCCATGAATCTTTCTTTATCATTTCATCACAATAGTCTAGTAAAATAGAAACAACATTTCATTATTTTTCCTTCGTTTTTGTTCGTGTCACACACATTTTCTCATGATAAATATCAGACAAAGGCAACCTTCTTTACATTATTTTACCACTTTTAATATGAATATAACAATTTTATATAAGTACATACTATGAGCTAAGAGTTTAAAATAAATTCTCACACCAATTCCAGTCAAAATAAGTTAATAGACAATAAAAGCTAATTTTATAATTTACAGATTGTTAATAAAAAGTTAAGAGATTATTCAGTTAGTTTGTCCGTGCCAATGTTCTTGAGCATATTGTGGCAACTCCATGGGCAATTTATTATAACCAGAATTTAAACTAGGACCAGGGTTATTTGGGACACTTTTTGGAACATTACCTTGTCTAAATTTTGTAGAATATTTATAAAAATCTGACATTTCAAAAGGCTTTGTCTCCTCTCTATAAGGTATACATTTACCCTGTTCAATCACGGTAAGGTTTTTCGGTGATTCTAAAGAAACAGCACCAGGGGATAAAACAGGAGGACTCTGTGGTATCTGATTCGGACTTTGCATAGCCGAGTGTCGGCCAGAAGAAATCATGATCTCATACGCTTGCGAGTTCCCTACGCTGGAAGTCCGCTTCAAGCTTGAACTCTTTTTCAGAAGAGGTGCTTCAGACTTTGTTGGTGAATCTAATGATGTCTCATACCATTGCTTCTCTTTCACTTTCATGTCCGCTTGAGAGAGTGGTGAGAACTTACTCATGCTAATAGGGTCAAAATTATAAGACTTTGTGCTGACTGGAGTTAATTGCTCTTGGTAGTGTCTTCGGTCTTCTCTAATGTAGTCGTCCGTAGACACTTGCAGTTGCATATGCATAGGATGTTTAATGGTATTATGTTCTCGTAATGGTAATGTATTTGGTACTACTGCTGTCCTTTCTATCGGAATATGAGGCTGTTCTTGAATGTCAGGTTGAGACCGATGCTGATAGATCATCATAGGTACTTCATGCTTCATGTTTTCTAAGTGCAACTGGTTATATTCACTGTGAGATGTTAAATGGTAAGTCTGGGTCCTTTGCAGTGTGTTCCGACGGACACCTTCTGTGCGGCGTTTAGATTGTTGCATTTGATGCTGATGTGCTAAACCTGCCAAATGTTGGCTTTGAGCTTTCAAATGTGAGGCATATTGGTACAGTAATGGTGTGTTACGCATACCATTTTGTACTGGATGCGGAGCCATAGTTCCATGAGTATAATGTGTAGTTATATCAGGATGGCTAGAGCTAAAATGAGTTTCTCGTAATCTAGATACATTATGTGCTTCTGGAGTATTGTTGCAGTAGAGCTTGTTCACATAATCATTTGTCATGGTATGGTGTCTGAACATGGTTCCTTGCTGCATGTCATTATGTAGATTTTCGTTCATTGGTTCATGTCGGCCAGCCAGTGCTGGATAAGTATGGGATGTATGTATGGAGAATGTGTCAGTGTTTCTTTCTTGTGGAGGAGAAGGGAAGAAATTAGAACAGCTAGTTTCTGGACGTCGAACGTGTCTCGAATGTGCACTTTTTGTTGAAACTCCCGATATAGATGGAGTGGATAATCTATGAGAAAGATTTTTACGTAAATTAGCATCCGATTCCATCGTACGGTCACCTGTGGCGGCTCTGAGCCGCCTGGATGAGTTATCGGATCCATCTTGGACGTCATTACCGTCTGTTGACCTATCAACACTTTTGATACTACCTAATCTTTCTCTTTGAGGCACTTCTGGGCTAAGGGGCGCTTCGGGTGGCATGATGCCCGTTAATTGCACTTCTTGTACACATAATTTGTAGAGCTCTTCGTTTTTAGCTGCAAGGATCTGCTCCAACTCCTTCTTTCGAGCTTGCAGCTTGAGCAATTTGTCCTGCTTATCAGAATGCAAATCGCTACCCATTGTGCTCGTACCCATATTTAACACAACTTATAACACACAAAACATAAGTCAAAACCATGTCCACAGAATTGAATAAAATTAGTTTATAGTTAAAATAGTCACTAGTTTCATTCTAGACAAAATAAACAAAGAAAATCATAAATTCTTGAGCGTTGACACATATTTTCACACGCACATCCGCACCCATGTTTGTTTGTAGAAAAAAAATAAGTAGCGTTCTAATTAATTTTATTTAATCAACTGGATAATAATTCATAGTATTTCACTTTATTTTTGGACTTATTTTAAAAATCAAGTATTTTTTATACATTAATTTTTAGAAACAAGAACATGTACTGCTGTATTCACAGGTTCTCAGCATGGCTTCGCGTCGTAATGAAAATCAAACCTAAGCATCCAATTTTTTAAAATGAACGCAGATTTTTCCTGTCTGTGATACGTTTACAAAGTAAGTAATAACTGCCACTTTTATGTTTGAAAACTTGAAATTTATTTAGAATTCTATTTTATTCATAATCAATTTAAAATAAAAACATTTTATAAAATTAAATGATTTTTTTTTCTTTATTTGTTCGCCTCCAATAAGTATGTGAATCACACACAAGCCGTGAAGAGGAATCGCACTGAAATCAATTTCACTATAGTTATTCACTCTCGTTCTTTATCGTGTAATACCATTAGTGTACGTACACAAGTTTTGACTTAAATTAGGCCACATAAATCGCACCAGAAAGTAAACCAAGTTTAATAAATTCACAGAGTCGAGTAAAGTAATCGAACGTGTGCCAGAATGACTGGTTTTTGTTGACAATTTGAATTTATGAGTTGTCTTGTCATTTTGACTTTGACATTATTATCTTATCAATCAAACGGGCTTGCTTTCAGTTAGAGAGTATCGCCTCGGCTGCTATCAGTGCCATGTAAATTTAGAAAAAATAAAAAGTAACTCCGTAACTATCTTCCTTCCAGTACCTCCGCGTCCTACTTAGAAAGGCTTTCACCAAACTACACAAAAAATCCAGCAAAAATGTCGAGAGTGTACAAGTCAATTGTAACCATCGCGGACAGATTCGTCCCCGGATCTATGCGTCCCATGTGGGAGCACCCAGCTGGTAATTATGACCATTATCGTACTTATCTGTTGGAGAGTAAAAAGGTTGTCTAATAAAAGTGAGTTGTTTCATTGCAGGTCCTAAAACAATTTTCTTCTGGGCGCCTGCTTTCAAATGGGTAAGTAATGCGGAATTGCGGACGTAAATTCAAGGTCATACTATTTATACATAAAAGACCTTACGTAAGGGCAAATCTGCTGCATATAAATATTATGATTAATTTACTAAATAATCTTTTACGAATATTAGTGAAGTATTTAAATTGAAATTATATAGAATTTCTAACGCTCAACTAAATTCTTTAGTCTCGGTTATTTATCACGCATCTCTGTCACATTATCGTATTTTGTAGAGACAGAAAACTTTGAAGAATGTCAGTAATTAGATTATATTTCATTCAGTGTCTGATAATTATTACAATATTAATAGTTTTACTTTGCGAAGTTGATACATTAAGGCTAATAAATACTACCTACTAATAAAACAATCAATATATCATAATATTTATATTCAAATAGCAAGAACTTACACACCTAATCTATGCACAGTAGCTAAACTTGATCGGATAGCTGGGTTATCAATAATCTCATATATATATCTATAGTAATCTAACTTAAAGTCTCAGTCATAGTAAAGATTTATTTTTTTATGACACAGATAACATTGAGTTCATGCTTACTCTGTGGATAAATTGATAAGGCTTGAGACGTTATGAAATCCTATGTTTCACGCTGAGTCTACATGAACATTATAATGTTATTCAAACAAAAAAGTTATCTTTTTATTTAGTACACACTGCATAGAAATAGATATTAAAACCAGGCTTAACCTCTGAGTGTACCGAATTCGGTCCACCTTGGTACCAGCTGACTTGAACCTTATTTTTACATAATAAGGTTTAAGTTTGCTGTTATAAGGTGTACCATATTCGGTACACTGGAGGATAAGAGATTAACACACATCTGTATCTACTAGAGCAATTAAACGATGACAATTAATTTAGTTAATTATACAATTTAGTAGTATACAAAATATTTTTAGTAAATAATTTCTGTGCACTATAAACAAAAAATGTTTCATGTTTGTTCATTCCTACTGACAAAAATTCATTTTGTGATTGTGAGAATGTGTTACCATTCTAATACTTCATTCATCTGGGTTATGGGATTGTCTGAATAAAACTGACTTCTGGAATACAATATAATGATTTAATAGCATGAATACGGGTGAAAAAGAAAATAAACAAACATTGAATTGAGATTTAGGTACCTACATGGGTGCATAATGTAATACAGTAGTACTGTAATAAATCATGTGCATCAATATTGACATAATTTTTAATGTCTGTGAAATATAATAACTGTAAAATTTCATACATCTGGGTCTACTGTCAAATAAACATAATATTGATAATAATTTGGCAGGAATTACATTTTGGAATTTATTTCAGTTGTGCATGGTTGACAGTTTATTATTACAAAACACATTTCAAGGTAGAATTAAGGGCCTGTGCTCACCACGTTTTATAAACGCGCCGTTGACGCGCGTTTGTTGCGATACAGACGCGATACACGCGCGAGTCGGACAAAGCCTGTAAACCTTTAATAAGATAATAGTGCGCTGTCGTCGCACGGCTCTAAAAAGCGTTGTTGACGCGCGTTTTAATAACATGGTGTACACAGGCCCAAGTCTACACACACTTGTGTCGGATAAGTCACTTTACGAATAGTTAGGTACCTAATCTACTTATATTATGACTTTGCAACATTCAAGAAGGCAAATAAAAATTGAATTAAACAATGGGCTCATACTACTTGCACTACAATAAATCCCATTACTGAGTAAAAACCCAGAAGTCAGTATTATTCATAACAAAGCAACTATGGCCTTGACTCATCACATTGTCACCACTTTCAGGGTTTGGTGATAGCTGGGTTGGGTGACTTGAAACGGCCTGTCGAGTCCTTGTCTATCAGCCAGTCCGCATCGCTCGCGGCCACCGGCATTATCTGGTCCCGATACTCCTTAGTTATTATACCTAAAAATTACAGCCTCTTTGCTGTCAATGTGTTTGTTGCCTGTACAAGTGTGTACCAATTGAACAGAGCATACAGGTACAATAGGGAATTAAAATTAAAAGAAGCAACGAAACCTCTTTTGGCTAAGTAATGTTTGTTAATTTTAAGCATACAATAGCCTTAAAAATCATTTTTTTAGTTGGTAAGGTCGATAGTTACGGGATGTTACGCACTTTTTAGTAGTTTGGGCACCTAGTAGTAACAGTAGCTTTTTTTTTAAAAGAGCGTCTTTTTACGTCTCTCTCATAGGTCGAATCTACTTCAACATTGACAAAAATACAAATATTTTACTGTTATTTAATGATAGATATGGGTATTAAAATAAAACTAGCCAATATAGGTATTATTTATTTTATTTTTAGTAGGTAGACAAATATAAAATATATTTTGGGGATGGTAGTATTTTTTTAAAGTTAGGCTACGATAGAAGTACATAGCACTGTACAATATTGGACTTAGATTGTTTTTTTTTTTTTAAATTGTTTTTAAAAGCGATGGCTTACAGAAAAAACTGTGCATTGAAGTGCAATGCAGTTACAAAATATTAATAGGTCTGATAAGTCTTAAAAAATTAAGTTGCTACAGCAGTGTGTAAGTATGGTATTGAAAACAGCCAAATCGTTTAAATTGCGACGAATATACTTCATCTCATTAGCTTGAAGCTTGACGTTGTTGTTGAGCTGTTCTATAACTGAACAGCTCGTTCTGTTTTATAGCAAAACAGGAATTGTGTTCATATTGACAGGAGTGAATCGGGACATTATCATATCCTTTCTTATTTTGTGACTGTATTGTAACTTAATTCGTAATGTACGACGTACGAATGTCTGGTACTACGTACAAATATCATTTGTTAAAGCATCACTAGAGGGCGCTGCTAGCAGTGGCGGATACAGGCTAGACAGGCTATGTGGTTTGGGAGGAATGGGCCTTGCACGGTCTATGCATACTCTGAACTATATGCATGCTATGCTAGATAAATCAAAAAGGCCTGCTCGTTTTATTGACGGGTTTTGATTCATTATTTTATTCAAATACCTACGAATTCGATGCCAACTAGAATATATTTTTATTTAATTTTTTTAGCCTATAGATAGACAAATTATTCTCCTGTTCCTAATTCAATCTGAATCCGCCACTAGATCATTTTGATCTAACGTGTATATTGGTTTCTGTTACAGCTAAATTACCATTTTACTGTCCATGATCTTGTGACATTATTATCAGTGTTGCCAATTTTTTAAAAGCGCGGTGTCTCATCAATATTTTTAATCTACAACCGCACTGTGACAAAAATCAACAGAGCAACAATAAAGCATAGTTTCTAAATTAAGATGAATAGGTGCTTAAAGTTCTGATTAAATAATTTTCTCAACTGTGATAATCTAAACGTAAATGTGGTTACTGTTAACCAAACAATGTTAAGTATTGTTATGTATATCACACCGTTTAAATGTAAACATGGCGTTATTAAATCATAGTTTTGTAAAAATAACACTTTGTCTATTTTTGTAAAACCTTTTTTGATGGAAATATATATATTTTTTATATTTCGGACCTTTCTTGTTTGTATTTACTTTCTTCTTACTCATTTTCTTTCAGTCATTGCCTTAATCAGTTATGGCCTTCTGTTGAAATGTTGCATGTAATTTGTTTTGTGACATTTTATTCATACCTACATACTTACAAATGATATGTAGACAATCATTTGCATTGTAAGGGGCCTCGCCCGCGTTGACTTTTTGTAGCGACGCAGTCGCGCGTTTCGTAAGCGCGCGACAGCATCACTATTAACGCGCGTTAGTTGCATTTGCAAGCGCTATAAAAAAAATCCTACGCGCAACAACATCGCGACTGTATTGATGCGAACGCGCGGCAGTATCGCGACTGCATTGCTACAAAAAGTCGCCGTGAGCGAGGGCCTTAAGTTCTATTTCATGTTGATTTCTTTATTCTTTACTCGATATATCTACTAATTAGGTTAGAGTTATTAAGAGCTGATTTTTCAATTGTCCTTTAATTATTCGATGACTGGCGACACGCCCCGCGCCCTGCTTCCTGGGTGATGGTAATCTTTGAAATTCTCGGTTTTTCTTTACTATCTATTCTATCTATACTTCTATATCTATATACTTACTTAGAATAAATCTGTAGAAGCGAAAATTCTGTACATTAAAAATATCAAAAAAATAAATGGCAAGGAATATTACTAGACCGACTCCGAACCCAAAAATGTGATTAAAAAAATTTTTGTCTGTCTGTCTGTTAGTTCAGGCATTACGCAAAAACTATCGGTTCGGTTACGATGAAACTCTGTATAATTATTCTTTAATATTCTGGGCACCACACTGGGTACCTTTTATCCCGGAAAAGTATTTACAATAAAAAAAACAAACTTATTTTTGCGGTTCGATCCCTAGACCCGATTACTGTACCAACCGCAAATAATAAGTTTGTCGTAGGTTACGTCACCCGCAGTGGAGTTCACTAAGGGGCGCTGTATACGGCTAAGATCCATTATGCTTATATTATAAATGGGAAAGTGTGTGTCTGTTTGTCCTACTTTCACGGCAAAACGGAGCTACGAATTGACGTGATTTTTTCGAGGAGCGACGAATTAACTGTGTAAACAGATTAAGAAGCTCTCACAGAAACTTGCAATGCGATTTCACGCAGCAAATCATTGGTTCAGATAACCATATGTGTGATGCGAATCAATTCGCCAGTTCCTACAAATTCAATGTGACGGCTTCGCAGTTTCGTGTTTGGACTCTTCTTTTTGTTTATGACAAATCTGAACTTCTTATCAGAGAGTAGGCACAGATTTTATACCAAAAATCTGTGCCTACTCTTTGACAAAACTTATTCATTGACAGACAGCCAGACATCAAATTTTTGGGTGTCTTGTGGACGCTCAAAATATTTCTAAAAATCAATTTTCAGTGCCATGTAACATATAAATTTCATCCCGTATTTTTATTATAAAAAACATAAAAAATGTCGTCGATTTACAAGGGTATCATTAAGTTCGTGGACAACTTCGTCCCGAAAAGCATGCGGCCTCTATGGGAACATCCAGCTGGTAAATATACTTGTTTTCGCGCTTATTAAGAACCTACCTATACATATACTTAATGCCTAAGTTCAGAAAATGTGTCTGATTCGTCAGTTTCTTCATTTTAGGTCCGAAAACTATATTCTTCTGGGCGCCAATCGGCAAATGGGTAAGTCCCAAGTTTACACGGCCACAGACCGCTTTTGATCTGTAGTCTGAAAGTCTCATTCACCAGACATACCTACGAGATCAAATAATCTAACCCTCGATTTCTGAATAAATATTTTCAAGTTGAGTATTTGTCAAAGTCTACTTTGTCATAGGTATAAACTTTCCCCCCGATTTCTAATGTAAACAATTCTCAAACTGTATCTACTTTAGCCTGAAAACCTCTAATTTAAGTAGGGTAGTTTGAGACGTTCTTCAAAATACTTACTCAATCCTAAAGCGGGAACTACATTGGACCGACGCAATCGTGGGCCACGTCTGATTTGTACGTACCGTCGCGTAGCGTGGCGTGGATATAATGTAGCTCTACAAGTCAAGTTGCCATTTATATGACCGACACGCCCAGATCGGCAGAAATGGCTGGCCCACTTGTGCCCAATGCAGTTCTATCTTAAAACTCGCCCTTATGCATTAAAATAGGCTTTGACTCGTTCTTAACTTGGAGTAAATTCAGAAACCAACCCTAAGACTTGGATTCAATACATAATAACCAATTTCAGAGTTTGGTGCTCGCTGGTATAGGTGACATAAATCGGCCTGCCACTAAATTGTCTGCCAAACAGTCTGGATCGCTTGCCCTTACCGGTTCCATTTGGGCGCGGTGGTCTCTGATTATTATACCGAAGAACTACAGTCTCTTTGCTGTCAATGTGTTCGTAGCTGCAACAGGCTTTTACCAACTAGGCAAAATATACCTCCACCAGAGACAGCTCGAACAAGAGAAACAGGATGAAAAGAAAAAGAAGTAGCCTTCAGAATTTTTTCCCAAGAACTTGTCCGACTAGTGATGTGTTGATGTTTTTTAAATTGTTTGAGTATGTATTAGCCGGTACAGCCGGTTTTTTTTAAACCGACAGTGACAGGTCATCAGTTAGTTTATGCAACAATCAAGTAACAAAAAAAATAAATAAATAGGTAAGTTTTCTCCACCTTTTATAACGTCAAAAATCTACTAGATACTTTTTCTATTTAGACAAAAAAATTGGGCTTTATAGTTAGTTACCTTGATGCAAGTAGACACTGAATGAATTGTTATTATTTCCCATTGTTCTTGCTTGTACTAAGTAAGTAATGGCAGACACTGAACTACCTATTATTGTTTTGCAGATTTAATTAAAATTTTTGCAGTGTGTTTTTGTGCCAGTACCTAGTTTTTGCAATATTTTTAATTGATTCTTGATTTTTTAAGGGATGGATCCAATTTTCGGTTGAGTTTAAAACTGCTCTTTAAGACGAACACTCGTCGCCGGCAGTCAACCGCGCCCCGTGCCCGTTTTGCTATTTAATAACACATTAAAGTTCACCATCGACACGATGCACACCGTTATTCTACGTCTACATGTTGGCCCAGCCTCGGCCAATCGCCAGTGTGTTAACGGGGTTTCCCCGTTTATACAATGACTACATAATAGCGATTGGCCGAGGCTGGGCCAACATGTAGACGTAGCATGAAAGTTGAACTAGCAACACTGCGCAGGTCAAAATCCGGTTTCCGCCGCACACAACACACGCGCTTATTTAGGTACGCGACGGGTGACCGCGCGGTCTCCCGCTTAACGCAGTGTTGGCCCTTATTATATTTGATACGTCTCCCGTGTACCAAGACAATGAATTGATCAGCAAGTTTAGCTAAATTTCTTACTGTGGCTGTGTAAAAATTGGCATATCACTTCATTAATCGGGGTTATTAAACGCTACGATAAAATATAGAAATGCAAACATCGCAGCCACTCACAGTTATCATGATTTACTACACAAATAAATACACGCTTCAGTACAAAAGCCCGCTAATTCCGTGGATCGCCCACGGCTTCAAGATGCGCTTTCCTAGCGTGATGCGTTTAGGAGATTTTATACCAAAGATGCGAAGGAAAAAAACCGTCATTGTGATCACATAATTTTCCTAGCCAGTCTTAGGGCATCTCTAGTGGAAAAACAAGGTTCTTATTTTTATTTACCATAAAGCAAGCGATGTAGGCGTGGAATGTATGCAGGAAATGTGAATGCGTTTAGCTGAAAAGAGTGGTATGCATCTTCAAAACAGCTTCGCTGCGCATCCTCTTCCTCACTAAGCATCGTCACGCTGTCTTGCTACGTATCCTCGCCCTGCCTCGCTATCGCTAGTATCATCGCGCCAGCCGTCTCGCTACCTCCCATATCTTTATTGGAAAAACACCCTAATGGTGCGTCTGCGAACTGCGCGTGCATTTCATATAAAGCGCGCGCTGCGCAGGGGCTTTGTACTAACGAGCCGTGCGCGAACTGCACGCGCGACGTTTGCAAGCGGCTCACGAATGGGGCATCCGCCAGGTCTGGACACACCTTAGTGCATCACGCCAGCAAGACGCTTCTTGAAGCCTGGACAGCGCGTTCGTCGTGTCTCTGTATAAGCTGATCCTTAGGGCTATATTTCACCGGGACACCACGGCGGCGCGACTAATCTATACAAGTAGTAACGTGTTTCCCAGTAACGGTTGTGGAGGTCTGACAGGCAGTCGCTCCATGTAAAACATGGACATTTAGCCACGACTGGTTAGACTGGAAGCTGGCTGGATACACGAGGTGTCCTGACCTGTTTTTGTACATCCGATCTGGGCCCCCTGAAGTGCGGGGCCCGTAGCATTTGCTACTTTTCTACGTTGCTAATCCGGCACTTTGTATGATCAATTTGTTTGACTTACAGCTTGGAACGTTTGCGTTTTGTTACTTATTTTCTATAAGTTTGATTAGCTTTCCATTAGTTTCCATGTTACTTTTGAGAGTCTAATGACCCGTTTCATCATCGTGACAGATACCAGTGAAATGTTTCATAAACCTTCCTATGTTATCTTTACTAATCTATATTGTATGGTAATTGAAGTTCTGATTATATATTTTTGTGGACTGTGATTTATTGAGCTAATATTGTGATGGACCCGTTCAACAATGGTATTAACATGGCATTGTTAATAAAAAAATGTTTTGTTTTTCTTTGTTTTTATTCACATAGATAAATAATTAATTACACGGAAATCACACTCGCACTAACATTATAAAGGTGAAAGTTTGTTACTCTTCACTGATCTCTACTAGAAGTCAATGTTACTCCTTAAGACACAAACAACTGAAGGGTTAAGTGGACAAATGTAACAGTAATATGGCCCCTTGATTCGGTCTGTCTTCTTGTAAAAGGTTTTAAAATAGTTGCTGGTGAACATTTACACCGTAAAATTTTAGTCGTTTTAATCTCGTGGAGGGTCGATCCGGTACGTGAAACACTATCGATTTGTAAAGATAAAATTAAAAAATAAAGTACCTTTTTTTTCAAAACTCGTATTAATTTACGCACGTACGAAATTATTTTCTTTAAGAAAACGTCAGCTGAGCGAGTTCAATGACCCGTAGGTAGTAGTCGGCGTTGCGTTCAAACTACCTACAGGTCATTGAACTCGCTCAGCTGACGACGAAGGCCGCAAATGAAGACAGAACTTATGAAAAACAACTGAATCTACAGCACGGAAAACGACCATCAATCAGCGAATGTTAAAATGAAGGTACTGCATGCGGTATGATCTTTGCATGTAACTCTTGCACGCTTAAACATTTAGGTATTGCATGGTTTAAAAAATCAGAATTCATCTTGAAAATGTAGCCATAATCGCCAATACTTGGTTAAAAATATGTCGGAACATTTGTATTGTCTTTAAACCTTAAGGCCCTTTGGGCCCTAAGTAAGTATATTTATCAAAATACCTACTCAGGGGCTTAAAACACAAAACTATGATGCGAAGTCGCATCATAAAATTTACGAGCTCGCAAGACGCATCGCAAGAAGTTGAGAATTAATTCGCGTTGCTCATCGTATGGTCAGAAATCGCATCGAAACAATTCACATCGCAGTTTTGTGGGGGCCTGCATTACGAACTCCCATTTTCTGGAACATAAATCTTTGCAAAATCACTAAAATGTTAAGCAAGTGTTAAGACCTGGCAATAGATGTCGCAGTCAGACCTATCTAACCTTTTCAATAGATGTATGTTTCAGATGGGTTACAAAGAATACTGCTAATGAGCGATTAGATATCTACCGGCTAGAGTTTGTCTAAGAAATCAAACGACTTAGGAATTTTTGATGGAATACTTATATAAGGTACTAATTATTTATATTTGATACTTTTTATAAGGTTCTTCTAGGTTAGTAAAAAATGGTCAAGATCTCTAAGGGTCAACTCACACCAAAAGAGCGTCGAAGCGCAGCGAAGCGGATCGCAGTTTCAGTGTCATATGAGTTTTAACTTTATTTTCATTGCTATAATACTTATTATCGCATGAGAAACTTGAACGAGTCGCGCGGATGCCCGCGGCGCCGCGGGAATTCCAGCGAATTCTATGAACGGTAAACGGGTCGCTGCCCTTCGCCGCTCTTTCGGAGTGAGTTGACCCTAAATCAACCTTGATTAATGAACCAGCGTTGACTATATTAGATTTCATTTTAACTTAATAATTACCCAAGTCATTTGACTTTTTAAGACAGACTATACCTACTATGCGTTGATGCACAATAATTGCTGCCAAAGACGTTAGACCCAAGTGACGATGAAGAGGTCCCTGGCGGGAAACATGTCAATATGAATCCTTGTAGCAGTATATTGTGTATTAACTAATTACATCACAATATGTTTTTGTTTTTTTTTTTTAACTTTTTAATAGCCCTTTGGCACATCCCCATAAGCTACATTTTAAGGCCAGTCCCTTATTAAATTTTCCGTCTAGATACCTACATCTTTGTCACAAACAACTCAGCTTACTACCAGTATTCTAGGAACAGTCGGACTTAATTTAATCATTACCTTACAATATCCACAGGCTCTAGTCTTGACTTCGCTGGACGCTTACACCCGCCCACTGGACAAGGTTTCGATTACACAATCCGCTTCGCTGAGCGCCACTGGCCTCATTTGGACGAGGTACTGCTTGGTCATTACACCAGTCAACTACTCTTTGGCTATATGTAATTTTGCGTTGGGACTCGCGAATGGAGTGCAGACCTTTCGCGCTTATCGTTTCCAGAATAAGAAGGCTATTGCTTAAGTTGTAAAAAATACAAGGTTTTTAACGCGTTTGCTATCGACTATGGTTATCAAACTATCTAAAACCTAGCCCATTATGCTCCACTACTTCAAGGCAAAGACCTCCTTCTCCATGTATAACATACGTCTGCCCCCAAATATGGCCAGATTGTGCAGGAGTTTAAAATATGCATTATAACGGATTTAGAGGCTCTACCACGAGCTTTTAACGCGATCCATTTGGCGACGTGCGACTTGCGCGCGAGAAACAGGGATGTAGTTATACAACATACAGAGCTTCACCCCTTTAACGGTTCAGTTTAGATCATGGATCGGTTTAAGAGCTCGTGGTAGCACTGCAGGCTTTCGGAAGCTTTCTTTTAACCAGAGGAGCCTTGAAAGTAAAAGAACTCAACTCGCAGGGACGGCAGCAAACGCGTTAACACCTTCAAATATTGATGATAGTCTCGGAGTTACGTCTCGATTTATAAGAAAAAAGTTTACTATGAAACTAACCAATATACAGGGGCCTTACCATGACGTGTTAAAATTTTAGTCGAGCGATTGAGAAAGAGGGATAGAGCTATAGGTACACCCTATAAGCCAGAACTACACTGCGCACACGTGTGCCATTTACGCAGATTTAGGCGCGGCGGTCTCCAAACGTTTTATATGAAAAGTAAACTTGTAAAGCTACACTAGATCCACGCCTCGCGACGTCGTTCTACTTATAAATCAGGCGTGATATACATGTGCGTCGGTCTAATGTAGTTCTTGCTTTATGGCTACTCTCTACCCTGGATCGCGTTAATAGCTCGTGCTAAGGCCTCTGATGATACTTAATCGTAGAATAGATACTAGATACTCTTTTAAGTGCCATGGCCACTATGAGCCACGTAAATAATACGCTGAAATTTTAGAGGTAATGGGTAGTTATATCGAATTTATTAGGTACTTGTAGATGTGTTGTCCAAATATTCTTTATTGACTAGTCACAATATAAAAAGCATTTCTTGCCAAAAAACTACCCACCCGGCAACGAGGCAAATTTTTAATTAGTTTTTAGTCTTCCGTCACAGTCAATAATTTTTTAAGAATGATTTTCGCTTTATTTTCAACTGGTAATTAATCTATTTACCTGAAATCAATTTAAACTAGTAGCGCGAAGAGTCAAGCAGATTAATTACCAGAGTAAAATACATAGTGTATTTTACTCTGGTAATTAATCTAATGAAATAAAAATTGCTCTATTCATATTATAAATTGGCTTGGCCCTGGCAGAGGGAGCTACCAGCGTAAACTGGCCCCTATTCACATCAAATAACAACGCTAATGAGACTCAAGGGCAATTTTATTATAGAACCTAATATACCACGATGTGCCGCCATGTCGAATCGCATTATTCTTAGCAATAACATTGTAATATGTCACTGTCTAATTAACACTGGTCAAGTAACAAAAGCAAGAAATGTTAGTTGTTCAGATTTCCTGTTGACACTCATGTTAATTTCAAAGTTGCTTGGCATTGTTTTAAACCTTGAAGGTCACGTATAGGCAGTGCCGTAACTGGGACAGTGCCCAAGCATAGGGCGCAGTCCATGGAGGGGTGCAATAATTTTATATCTAGTCCTTCTTTTTATGGTACTTTTTTCTATCTGCGCAGCCGCAGTTATAGAAGCTCGTACAGGTCGCGCGGTGAATTAAGATCGCAGTATTCAATTCTAAGGTCTATTTGACGACGTGCGGGCGAGTGTGCGCCGACGGCGACACTTCATTGGTAGATCAGTCGCTCTTCAATTCCCGCGTTGCGTTCACGCGTCTCATTGGATACTGTTGTACTTGGGTACTGTTGCGTACAGCTTGTGTTATCGTATTAGTAATACGTAGTGGTAAAAAAACATGGTTAAAAATAAAGTTTTATAACGGCAAGCCAGAAAAATAGTTTACGACGTGAATGTTTACGTTAAGAAAGAAACTAACGAAATTATTTTTTTATTTTTATTTTAAAAATTTAATTTTTCTGACTTTACCTACTTACAAAATAAATTACAAGCAAAAACTAGTGTTAGTATAAGTTATGTTACTAAGGTTCAAACATACGAAATTCAAAATAAAATCTAACATCCTAAGAATTTCTGTGCGCAATTGTACACATGCGCCGATTGCCCCCACTACTTTCACCGAGCGATCTTAATTCACCGCGCGACCTACGGAGCGTACCTATAAAAGGCTAGTTACGGCACTGTGTGTAGGATATAGGTACTAAATTATTTTTTACATAGCATGGGTACGCACGACAGGATGAAATATTTTCATCCTGTCGTTATCCTACCCATCTCTCGCATCTATAAGATGAGAGAAAAGAAATGCTACATTGTATGAATCCGACAGCTGTCATCTTATAGCAATTGTAGTCTAGATGGAATAAAAGCCGCGTTTTCTTTGTTCGATTTCCAACTCTTGGCTCAGGGCTGAAAGTTCAAAATCTAACAGTGCAATAATAATATTTAGAGTCTCACTGAGGGGCTACTAAGTGTAATTAAAAAGGTCCGCAGCCATTCAAGGAAACACTTTAATGAACGATAGCGCAACAAGAAAATCTAAAAGAGATTAACATTTCAAGCCACTAACAGGTCAACCCCTAGTTAATGAAACAGACTTTCAAGAAACTATGGGGTCAGTATTTTTATAATATCTAAATATATTGCCTACTTCAGAAACTACTAACATTGTATCTAAATACTAATATAAGTAGAAATCTAGTGCCATTGATTGCCAGAACAAATTGTTTTGATGCTATTTTTATTTTACTAAGTAATATAATTTTGTGTTCATAATAAACTAATCCTATAGGTACTTAAATGTTTTTGTAGAAAGTAGTTTTAGATTGTAGAGTAGTTTTACAGGTGCATGGACTGCTTTGTTTAACTTTTGATCCGATTTAAAAAGGTGTTTGAACGAGTAGTATAGCACTAAACTCGTTAAAAAATTAAAGGCCCGTTTGGACATTTCAGAAAAACCCTAGAATGTAACTTTGAACGAAACTGAAAGAAACAATAAGATATTAATTAGGGGTCCGGTGTAGTAGTCGCTATTTTAGTAGTAGCTACACATTTTTTAGGGTTCCGTATTTATAATTATAATATTCCACAACTATCACACAACGCCGTCTAGTCCTAAGCTAAGCTTGTGCTATGGGTACTAGGCAACTGATAAACAGTAGAAATAAAGAGTAAATGTACATTTCTAAATACATACATATTATAGATAAATTACACACCGACACAGAACAAATGATTATGCTCATCACACAAACATTTGTCCTGGGTGGGAATCGAACCCACGACCTCCGGCATAGCAATCAGGGTCACTAACCACTAGACCAACAATCCAGTCAAACTACAAAAGTCAAACGCCTTTTAATTTTTGACAACTTTAGTCACCAAATGCGCAGTTCGGCCCCTTATTAAATTCTAGTAATTACATTTGTCCTTCCTTATTTACCAGGCGACTCTCTAGGCTTTAAGCAAGGTAGTACTTGGCAGTGTTCCTTATTTACCAGGCGACTCGCTAGGCTCTAGGCTTTAAGCAAGCTAGTACTTGGCAGTGTATTTCTGGCCATAGATAGAAGTAAAAATTTAGTAAATCGCATCCTTTCTTGCCATAGTTTAATTATGTGATATAACGTGATTTACTCATTAAATAGAGTCACGAACATTATTCAAAGTGACTTTAACATTTACTATTGTAACACCACGTAAGTATAACCTTGAAGCATTTTTATTAGGTTCAATAATTATACTAATTAGAACATTTAAGAGAACTTCCTGCAGTCCATGTATCTGTGTAGAATGTAGTTTTAGTTAGCATGCACGCATGTAATTGTTGTCTATATTGCACGTTATGTTATTAAATCTTGCCACAATTCTACTTTTTTTTTAATGAAGCTTGAGCTTTGCCTTTTAAAACCCTGCCTTTTATTAAATAAAAAAAATGAACTTGTCAGTCTTCTTACAGGAGAGTGAACAAGCATTCTTTATCTCGCTAGACCCGTCAGGCAAGATAACTGAATGGGGCCCAGTAGGACCTATTTCCGGCCAACGTAGGCGCGGGCTTGCGGACAGTGAGCAATGGGTAGCTCACTATCCGGCCGTCCGGTAACTGTCCGGACCAAGCCCAAGTCGTCGACGGCGCGCACTGTTCCCGCGCGCCTCAAGGAGTTGTCAGCAACAGCAGAGACCCAGCCGGGTCGATGCCTACTGGGGCCAGGGTTATCCGAAAGGGCGCTCGAGCCCCGGTATGAAGTCTAGAAGGAACGGGGTGGGTCTTTTAATCAGTAAGAGTCTGACTAGACACTACCTCCCGCTCCGCCCAAGGGCGGGGGATGTCAAACCATGACTTTTCCGACCATAAAAAAAAAATGGACCTATGCCTGCTATGACTACCGGAAAGTTTGAAAGAGTTACCGTGGTTTTAGAACGCTAACGGTATATGAAGAAACGTAAGTGGGCTTTAACCCGTGGATACCTGAACCCGTCAAACTCAAAATAGAGCTAACATGTGGAAACTGATCAATAGACTGCGCACTGTAGTACGCTAATGCAAACCCAACCTGGCAAAATGGGGTGATTATAGACCAGTCCGTCCAGTCGCGGTGCTCCTAACCAGACGATGACCCACGCCTAGTGCATGTGAATGTTTGTTTTACGGTAACGCGATTCACACGTGTATGACGCCTCTATCGCCGCTCCTATTGGCCCGCTCCAAGCTCTTTACCAATCAGAGAGCCAAACGTAGCGATCGCAATAACGTAATTTAAAAAAACAACTCACACTCAAATTGCTATTATTAGCAACAGCTAGGGAGCGTCTTTGAATCGAGACAGGGAAGAAATTCGTATCAGAAAGCGGAAATTGACAGTTTGCCAACATAATGAATGACGTAACGGAAGTGCATCTCAATGGCTGACGCAATGATTCATAATGGTGCCAACTGTAAAACACCTTGGCAATGATATGAGGTTAATGTGTTTGTTTATATTATTGGTTCGTTGGGTTATGCTACGTCTACAAGTTGGCCCAGCCTCGGCCAATCGCCATTGTGTTAACGGGGTTTCCCCGTTTATACAATGACTACATTTTTTATTTTTTTTTATTTATTTATCATTTATACAAAGATTACAAGATTATTTAGGTTAATTAGCAACCAAAAAACCACTAAGGTTACATAATAGCGATGGACCGAGGCTGGGTCAACATGTAGACATAGCATTCGCGATTGCTAACGTTCGCCTCGTGTCGAATCGAACTCAGAACCGTTTGAGTTTCAACTCAAGTAGCTCTAAGAAGCCCTTGGCTTGTGTAACAGATGTTATATGGGATCCTCTGCCTAATGTGGTGTCCTACGTAGGCTACTCAACGCGGATAAGAAGCGATGCGGTGCGAATGGAATAATACAATTGATACTCTATTGCAGTGGCCTCACCAACCGCACGTGGTTGTACAGCTGGTTTATTGGACTTGTTTTATATAAATGGCGGCTGAAGATGCAACTTCGCACGCACGTAAGACAAAGCAGCCGCATCGCATTGAATTCGCGTGACCCACATCGCATTACCGGGGCCAGGGTCGAAAGAACTCGAGCCCCGGTTTGAAGGCTTGAAGAAACGGGGCGGGTTTTTAGTCAGTAAGAGTCTGACACTATCTCCCGCTCCGCCCAAGAGCGGGGTTTGTCATTGATGATTTTCCCAATATAAAAAGAACCCACATCGCATCGCTTCGCAACCGCATTTGCATTGCTGTGCCCACAAAGGACGCCGCGTAACCCTTCTAAGAAACCAGGCATGATGATCCATCCATACTAATATTATATTATTATACTAGCTATGCGAAACATGGTTTAAAGTTCCCCAAACCTCCGATTTTTTATCGAATGTTTGCGGGAGGATCCTCTGACCAGACGGCTTTGTGTCCAGTCCGGGCAGCTGCCCGATAGTTGATTTCGGATAGTTCTATTTGTTCTAATTGTGCGGAGAACTCTGATACCGCGATGGAGGATAGTTCCTATGTGGCGATATAGATGTCGCTACATTATAGATCAATATGAAAACCTGCTTGTTAGAATTTCACGCCAAAACCAATGTACTAATTTTGATGAATGTTAGTGTAAAAATAGACCAGATCTCGAACAAAAACATAGCTAATCCCGGGAGTAAACCGTACTAATATTATAAATGTGAAAGTAACTCTGTTGGGCTTTCACAGTTACAACTGAACCGATTTTGATGAAGTTTTGTACGGAATGAGATTGCATCCCAAGGAAGGACATGCTACAACTTACTTTCAATCTTTCAATAATCGACAAATACCCGGACAAAGTATCGGGCAAAAGCTAGAAAAAAATAAAACATCACGACTCGTCAATTAAATTACTTTTTAATTCTTTCTCCCTCAATCCTCCACCATACTCAACAACTTATCCATACTAATAGGATTGAAACTTCTCCCGTTATCGTTAGAAAACATAATCACATTCCTTATAACATAGCACTGAAGATTTCCAATTTTATACAGAGGCCTACCTTCCCGTGTCTTGCCTGCTAAGGGCACAAAAGTGATGCCTTTCTCAATACACCGACTTTCAAGTAATTCCGAGAAGCTCTTGGCTTGAGTAGCGGTGGCCAAGACTTCTGTTATACGGGATGTTTCCTTCACTTCTGGCATGGTAAAGCGAGGGGGAGGTGGCGGTTCCACGGAGTCTATGTCGGCGCTTCTGTTCATCATGTCCAAGGCTTTGCGGAAGGCGTCCCGGACTGCAGGCTCTTTGAGCACCTCTTCGGGGAACATTTTCTGCAAGAATAATGGATAAATAAATGGTTTTGAATGTTCTGTTATTGTTTTAATTCTTGACTACCTTGACAAAGGGTTTGGTGAATTTAATACGACGCATCATGATAGCTAACAGGCTCGACTGTCCTTATACATATAAGGCGCGGCAGTGACTTGCATGTTACCTGTAGTCGTGTGTGATGTATAAATTAATTTGATTGTATGTTGGTGTCACGTTTTGTGTTATGTAATTATGAGTCTTAGTTACTTGCTCAAATAAATGATGATGATAAACGCATACTAAAATTATGGTTAAAGAGAACTGATTTATAGGGATCGAGAGATCGTCATTTATTCCTCACAGAAAAGACGAAAGAGGTTAGAAATGAAATACTATCAGATTTGTACAACAACGAGTGTCGTTACTTGTCTCCCACCAACTCCACTACAGGCAATAAACCAATACGAACGCGCATTACGCAACTGACAGACCACGCACACTTGGATCGCAAGTTTGCTATTGGTAGTTGAATTATGAGCATCGCCCTACTTTGTGGCATGCCTGCCCCTCCCACAAGGCCCATTCTAACTTTTTTCATTTGTTCTGTGGTTAGTCTAGCCACAGAGCGAGAGAGACATATACAAAATCAACCTCATCACCAACCAAAAATAATTTACTAAGGGTGTTTTTAATATCCTGCGGATTTTACGACGTATGCGGAATTGTTCCGACATTAAAAAACACCATATGATCTGACTGGCTAAGAGACGTGGCTTAGCTGATTGAAATCGATGACGTCACTATTTTCTTAATGCTAATAGGCTATAGTTACCTTGAAGTCAGTGTATGAGTTGAGTACAGTGGCGTGCGGCGGGTTGGTGTTGAGCCAGGCGGCCAGCGCGGCCAGCCAGCGCGGCAGCAGCGCGCGCGCCGCGATGGCCGCCACCGTGCTCGCGCCCAGCAGCTCCAGCCACTCCACGCACCACAGCCACGCAGCTGCACACGGAAAAACCTCATATCAAACGGTCTTCATAGGAGACTAGCAGCTTGCCCCGCGTGATGATAGTAGGTAAACTTTGAACCCCCGTTTCATCCCCTTACGGCCCGTTCAGTGCACACACAAGTCTGAACGTAAATGGTCGTGCCGGACAGTCCGCTTGCATTCACGCATCAGAGTTTGACAAGAGCGCATGTTTGTTTCGAATATTTTGAATTGTTTAACATAAACAATCTTTCATTTCCATTTACTAATAGCATCCTTGTTTGCGGAAAAATAAAAGCAAGAAATATATGAATAGCGATATAAGAAGTGCCGCTTACAATAAATTAATTGAAAAAGCGAAGGAAATCCATGATAATGCTGATCTGGTGGGCCCGGTGGTTGTCTGGTAGTGAATTCCCCGCTTAAGATCGGAGTCCTGAACGGGCCGTTAAGGGGTGGTTTTTGGAAAATCGTCTCTTAGTGCTCGCTTATGTTATAAAAGATAACCTTATAAAAAAATTAGCAGTCCTTGTCTAATTAGTTTCAGCTGAGTGTTGAAAAGTCAGTCAGTCAGTCTATAATATGAGATTTCTATAGATTCCAGTAAAACTGATATCATTTGGCATATTTTCGTTTGTGTCATAGAGACATAGACACTGTCTTATGACAATTGCACACAGTGAGGCCAAAATAGTACAGCAACAGCAGGGACCCAGCCTGGTCGAAGCCTACTGGGGCCAGGGTTATCCCAAAGGGAGCTCGAGCCCCGGTATGAAGGCTAGAAGGAACGGGGTGGGTCTTTTAGTCAATAAGAGTCTGACATTATCTCCCGCTCCGCCCATGAACGGGGGTTGTCATTGGATGTTTTTTTCCCACCATAAAAAAAGGCCAAAATAGTAGGTATCTAACAGCAATGCGGTAGATCCAGAAAAGTGTGATGGCCACAATGTTTTTAGAGGGTTGATAAATCATCAGACTGCAAAAATTTAAATGAGAGAACGAAGATTTATGAATTTCAGTGGGAAAAATCCATATATTCTAATAAACAAATTGTTAAATTTGTTTATTAGAATATATGAATTTTTAGTCTTCTTCTTTCTGCCCTTATCCCTTATTTCTTGGGTTCAGCGCAATACGTTTTTTTCTTCCATTCTGTCCTGTCATCCGTCACATTATCACTAACTCCCGTTTCATTCAGTTACATGTATACTCAGTACTCTTTTAGCAACATGCGTTTCGTCCCTCCTCTTCACATGACTATACCAAGACAAACGATTTCTTTTTAACTTTTCAGTCACTGGCGAAACTTTCAAACTTCCTTTACTATACTCATTTATCGCTTTATCTTTTCTCGTCACACTACACATCCATCTCAACATTCTCATCTCCGCTACATGCATCTTTTCACCCATCTTTTTTACAGCCCAACATTATGTCCATATAGTATGAGCATAACAGGTCTTATCACGGACTTGTAAATACCCTTCAGCTTGAAGGGCATCCGTGGGTCACAAGTTGTTCCCGTGACCTGTCGCCATTTCATCCATTCTGCGTTGATCAGAAGTCTTGATCTTATCATCCCTTTGGACGAGCGACCCGAGCTACTAAAATTCGGAACAGATCGGTATGGGCGTTCCAGCGACAGCTAAAGGCACATTGGAGAGACCGCCGAAATCGCAGAACAAGTACTCCGTTTTGGTTCTACTCGATTTCAGGCCTACACAGTCAGTCTGTGCTAACCACACCTTCAAACTGTTCTGGCCTTCTAAGCCAGTCTCGGCAACCAGCACCATCATCATCGGTAAACAACATACACTAATATTCCTGAATGTCCAACGTCAGAGCATCTATTATCATCAGGAGAGAGAGAGAGGAGAGGTAAGGGCTGAGAGCCGACCCTTGATGTAAGCCGATAGCCACATTGAAGCAAATTTTTACACAGTAATAATACCAAAAACCACACTTTTTTTGTGTGGCAGATAGCTGATAATACACTTAGGGTCCATTAATAAAAAAAAAAACTCGAAGAATTGTTTTTTGTACTGTTTTATGAGTTTGACGTGGAGGGAGTTGCTCACATCTTTCTGTGTCAATGGACTCAAACTATTTTTATTTTCTGGCCAGTATTTGGCAACTTGTACGACTTTGTTATTGGCCTGGTATATATCCTGAAAAGTGTAGGTGGTTGTGCAGGATAGGCAGCATAAAAGGTGATGCATGTCCTATGCAACGGCTCCACACTGGCACTGTGTTAGATATGGGCCGTGCAAGTCCCATTTGGCGAGATTGATTTTTTTACAGCGGCCAACCTAGATGACTAATCCTTTCACCGCGATGACAGAAACTGAAAACAGCTAGAGTATGTAGCAGCATGCACTTACTGTTCTCCCTGCCGACCAGCTCGAGCGGCGCGTGCTGCAGACAGTGGTCCAGCTTGGGCACGATGTGCTGGTGCAGCATGGCCTGCAGTGCCGGCCCCCACGCGCCCCGCCACGCGCGCAGCACGCCGCGAGCGGAGCCGTCGGCCGGGTGCCACGCCGCCAGTGCTGCTGCCAGTCGAGAGCGGATCAGTGGGTACACGGCACTGGCTAGGGCTTCACCTGGAACAAGTATTACAATGAATGACACATTTCTAAACCACATTTTAAGAAGGAAAAAAGTGCGCCTGTGTGTGATACACAGGCCCCAGCTAGCAAAAACATGTGCAATAGTCGAGACCACGTTTCTCTTTCAGCTTATAGTTCTATAATAGTAGATGTAGTAAGTCATATAAAAGTGGAGTAAACATTTTGACTTTTTAGTTCCTATGTGGCGTTATAGATGTCGCTACATACTTGAAGCAACAGTTAGACTAAGCAAACTTTGAAGAACGAACCTGCCATGTCATGCCACGGCAGCACCCACTGGTGCAGCGGCTGCGTGTCGTTAGTGGGGTCCCAGGCACGTACTGAAGCCAACACTCGCGGCACGACGCAGCGCGTGACGCAGGAGCGCGTGAGCCACGCGGGCGACGCCGTGTGCCACGCCGACACGGCGCGAAGCATCGGAGTTGGCATACGCGGGTTCCACGCCCTGGGGATAAAGGCTAAGTTAATACAAACCTGCTAGGGCTTTTTTTATGTAGGAAATTATTTCATGGCTTCTCCTGCTCTTTCTAGTTAGACTTTTACTAACTGTTTAGACATCTCTAACACGCGTGGACAACATTAAACGCCGGACTGTCGCGGGCTGGAACACAGATCGGGAGGAAAGGCGCTCGCCACGCGCAGAGCCCGGCAGCCTCGCATGACAAATTACAAATTTTGATTGAAATAATATGTTATGAACCAATGTCTGTACCTTTTGAGAGAAATAAATCGATATTATTATTATTATTATTATTCCATTTATTTATTATTATTTACATAATTTTTAAATTTTTAAATATTTCTTAAAAAAATAACATTAAAAAAAACATTTAAAAATATAAAAAATAGTAGCCCACCGGCATCGGGAACAGGGTCCAAGCTACCGGCGGTCAGGGCTCCTGAGGGAGGAACCTCCGGACAATACGCGCCGTGTCTAGGAGTACTGCCTTCTGGATCAAGCCCTTGATCCAACTGCCTAACGAGAGCCTCCGCAGATGTTGGTCGAGGCTCTTGGCTATTAAGCCATTGGCCGTCACGACTATCGGCACAATGATTGCTCTATCCACTTCCCACATGTCGACAACCTCGCGAGCCAAGTCAAGATATTTAGTTTGTTTATCCTTCTCAGCTTTCACGAGGTTCTCGTCATGAGGGACCGCTATATCAACAATCATTGTGCGACGCTCCAGTCGATCTATCACCACTATGTCAGGCTTATTGGCAACAATAGTCCTGTCAGTGATGATAGATCGGTCCCAATACAATGTGACGCTGCCATTCTCGAGAACTGGGTCGGGCACATACCTATAGTACGGTACTTCTGATTCAACAAGATTGTATTTAAGAGCAAGTTGCTGATGGATAATCCTGGCTACAAGGTTGTGTCTGTGCAAATAGTCTCCGTTAGCTAAATGAGAACACCCAGAAATAATGTGTCGGATTGATTCTCCGGGCCGGTGGCATGCCCGACAGATGTCAACCGTACCGTCCTTCACAATATATTTCCGGTAGTTGTTCGTCATCATAACTTCGTCCATAATTGCAAAGACAAAACCTTCGGTTTCTCCAAAGAGATTACCAAAGCGTAGCCAGGATACGGACGCTAAAAGATCTACATCGGGCCCATGTAAGGCCCGGTAAAAGCGCCCGTGAAGCTCCTTGCCCTTCCATACTTCCTTGCGTTCATTAGTATCCATTACTATAGGTTTGCGCCAGTTCTCGTTGGCCAAGGAGAGCGGGGTGAGGCCTTTGTCCACCGCCACTACATCTCGGTGCATCCCCACGTCGGTTTCCAGGAAGTATTCCCTGAGACTGCATACCTCACGGTTGTGCAGGGTCTTGGCATTTAAGAAGCCACGACCCCCACACTTCCGTGGGATATACAGTCTCATCACCGATGATCGTGGGTGATGCATCCGATTTGCGGTAAGCAGAGTGCGGACCCTCCTATCCAGGGCGTCGAGTTCCGTCTGAGTCCATTTGAGTATGCCGAAAGAGTACATCAAAACCGGCATGACCCAACCGTTGAAGGCGCGCACCTTGTTCCCGCCTGATAAAAGACTTTTCAGTACTTTATTCAGGCGGCCAAAGAAGCGCTCCCTCAACGATTGTTTCACTTCAGCAGCATTGATGCCCAACGCTTCCGACATACCCAAATACTTGTAAGTTTCGGTTGAGCAGAGGGATCTAAGGTCTATAGAATCCGAGAGTTAGGTTCCCACGGATTCCATAATCTCCCCTCGCTTTACATGCATGACTGCACATTTGTCCAAACCAAATTCCATCCTGATGGCACTACTGAAGGTTTCAGTTACCTTCAGTAGCTCCATCAGTTGCAAGTTGTTGGAAGCAAAAAGTTTCAGATCATCCATGTAAAGAAGGTGAGATATGACCTGACCCTCTCTTCTCAACCGGTAGCCTATACCCGAACCCTCCAGCAGTGTGCTGAGAGGGTTCAAGGCTAGGCAAAACCACAGTGGACTCAAACTGTCACCCTGGAATATGCCACGCTCGATCCTTAACGGTTCGCTGTTCTCCGAAACCCGTCGACACCCTGGATAGTGAAGGACCGTCCTCCACTGCCCCATACATGACATCAGAAAGGTGCGCAGAGTTACATCAATTTTATATAGCTCTAGCACCCTCATGAGCCACGTATGCGGCACTGAATCATAGGCCTTCTTATAATCTATCCAGCATGTCGACAGATCTCTTCGAGAACGACGAACCTGTTGGCTAATGGCAACATCAATGAGGAGCAGCTCCTTAGTACCACGGGACCCGTTCCTACATCCATTCTGAGAAGCAGACATGATAGAATGTGTCTCAATATGATTATTAATTTTAGCTCTCAGGATGGATGTAAGAACTTTATAGACCGTCGGTAAACACGTAATCGGTCTA
Organism: Mythimna albipuncta; assembly: GCA_929112965.1. Classification (NCBI taxonomy): domain Eukaryota; kingdom Metazoa; phylum Arthropoda; class Insecta; order Lepidoptera; family Noctuidae; genus Mythimna; species Mythimna albipuncta. The sequence continues at coordinate 13,848,287 of OV815979.1, read as the reverse complement.
TAATTTTTGGGTTCCGCAGTACTACCCGATTTATGGAGCAGGTGGGTTATTCCTGTCGTCAGGAACTGGGGCAGCGACCCTGACTCTAAGGTAGATTGGAATTGGGACGCCAAGCGAGCGTGCGAACTTTTAAACCATTTAAGCCAAAAGTTGTGCAGCCCGTCCGGTCCTGGAGATTTCCAGTTTGGTAACGGACGGACTGCACGAGCTACATCTTGGGGGCTGATGGTAACTGCCCCCATTTCTGGTATAAGTTCGCATTCTCGCTCGACCTCCCGAGTCCAATCACCCTCAGTGTGATTGACAGGCACCGACCAAATGCTGCGCCAAAATGAATACATGGCATCATCATCCGGTAGGCGCGTATCAATCACACTTTGGTCCGGTCGCTCCCAAGCCCTGTAAACCCACCTTTCGTTGCTTTGGAACGCGCGATTCTGGGTGTACCGCTCCACTCGCCGCTTGTACCGTCGTATACGGTTTGCCCATGCATAGAATTTCTGCCTCAGGAAGTCGATACGCTCTGTGATACGGGGTAGATAATCTCGTGGACTAATATCTGTCCCCGAGAACGCCCGCCTCACAAAGCGCATCACTCTAGGGCGAGTGTTGCCCTTCCTGAAGCAGATAAGTTTGCCGATGAGTGCTCTAGCCTCACCGATACGACGCTCGATCCTGCACTGCCAAGCTGGTTTAGCTGGTCGTGTAGCTCTGTCACTATTTGGAATTTTGACGTGAGCTACACGACACGCCGCTGCAGCCGCACAATACAGGATCGAGTGGGTATCGGTAAGGTCTTCGCTGCTATCAAAACAATTTGATAGCTCAGCTTATTATTATTATTATTATGACGCTACACATTCCACCTTACTACCAAGCGCATCCTAAGGCTGGCCTCACATTAGGCTTGCGCGTTCCTCGGACGTGTGAGTAGCACGGGCGCCGCGTACGCACCGTGAGCGCGCTGTGTGATCGTCAAATTTTGCTGCCCTATGGCGAGTGTGGAGAGTGCACGCAGCGCGTGCGTCGCGGCCTTGCCATAATGCGTAAACATTATGCCGCGCATAATGCCAATAATAAACGTCAAGGCTCGGGCCGCATGCGTGCCGCGCACTCGCTGCACACACGTCACGTGGCGACGCTCACGCGGCGCCCATGTGCCCGACACCCCGAAGAAACGCGCACGCCTAATATGGGGGACGCCTAGCTTCAATCTTAATTATTGTTTACTCGCCGTACCGTCATCTATCATCTATCAATTCATTATTATTATACACTCCACTAGAAAAGAGTTGAGTAAAACTAGAAAGATTTTGGTCAATACTTACTCAGCAGCGGTAGTAAGAGCCGGTACAAAGTGTTGCCACAGCAAACTATTATAAGCCTCTTCAGTGAGTAGCTTCCTCCACTTCAAGAAGGTCGGTATGGGCTCGTCGGGAGCTGTCAGCGGCTCCCACGTGGCGAGGAGGGCACTTAGCAGCGGGCTCACGATGTTGCCCGCGATTGTGCCCAGGCCGAACAACTCGTATTCTGCTGGGTAGGTATCCTGCAACAGGTTTTGGGTTTACTGTTCAGTTTCAATAGTATATTATGCTGTATTTTTTTTGGTAGATAGTCATGTGAACAGGAGGGATTAAACTTTCAATTGTGGAAATTACAGATACAATAGAAAGACAATAGGTGCGCGACAATAGGTGCGTTCGCTTGGGGTTTAATGAATTAAACACGTGTTACTTAAAAAACTATGAGTATACATTTGGATGGAAGGAGAGGAAGAGGCAGGCCAAAGAAAAGATGGATGGATTGTGTGGTTAGTGGTAGCGAGAGATACGACAGAATTAAAGAACGTGTTGCGCCGGCTCTAACTAATATTGGACAAGATGATGTCCATGATGACATGATTCAACGATATCTTATTCCTGAAAAAAAAAAACTCACCTTCAACTCGGCCAGCACGTCGTGCGCGCGCTCCAGCGACACATCGGGCTTGTTGAGCATCTCCACGCGCTGCAGTATACCTTCCACCTTGTCGATCACCTTGTCTTGCTCCGACAACTTTATATTGCATTCTTCTAGGTCTCGTTCTAAGACCACTATCTCGTCTTCCGCTGATTGGAGCTCACGGGCGTTTTGGATTATGTCCTGGGGAATAATTATACATCATAGTGAGTTAAATCGCTAGCGTCTAGTATTAACCTCACACGCCCTATGGCTATACCTGCGCGGCTCGCTACACTACACTACTACTAGACACACGAGCCCTGCTCATCTAGCACACAGCACACTACCTGCTCGCAGCACTCCACCATGAGCTCCAGGTTGTGCACGAGCTGCGGCGCGGCGAAGTTGTCGCACTTCCTGCGCGGCTCGCTACACTACACTACTACTACACACACGAGCCCTGCTCATCTAGCACACAGCACACTACCTGCTCGCAGCAATCCACCATGAGCTCCAGGTTGTGCACGAGCTGCGGCGCGGCGAAGTTGTCGCACTTCCTGCTCGGCTCGCTACACTACACTACTACTAGACACACGAGCCCTGCTCATCTAGCACACAGCACACTACCTGCTCGCAGCACTCCACCATGAGCTCCAGGTTGTGCACGAGCTGCGGCGCGGCGAAGTTGTCGCACTTCCTGCTCGGCTCGCTACACTACACTACTACTAGACACACGAGCCCTGCTCATCTAGCACACAGCACACTACCTGCTCGCAGCACTCCACCATCAGCTCCAGGTTGTGCACGAGCTGCGGCGCGGCGAAGTTGTCGCACTTCCTGCTCGGCTCGCTACACTACACTACTACTAGACACACGAGCCCTGCTCATCTAGCACACAGCACACTACCTGCTCGCAGCACTCCACCATGAGCTCCAGGTTGTGCACGAGCTGCGGCGCGGCGAAGTTGTCGCACTTCCTGCTCGGCTCGCTACACTACACTACTACTAGACACACGAGCCCTGCTCATCTAGCACACAGCACACTACCTGCTCGCAGCACTCCACCATGAGCTCCAGGTTGTGCACGAGCTGCGGCGCGGCGAAGTTGTCGCACTTCCTGCTCGGCTCGCTACACTACACTACTACTAGACACACGAGCCCTGCTCATCTAGCACACAGCACACTACCTGCTCGCAGCACTCCACCATGAGCTCCAGGTTGTGCACGAGCTGCGGCGCGGCGAAGTTGTCGCACTTCCTGCTCGGCTCGCTACACTACACTACTACTAGACACACGAGCCCTGCTCATCTAGCACACCGCACACTACCTGCTCGCAGCACTCCACCATCAGCTCCAGGTTGTGCACGAGCTGCGGCGCGGCGAAGTTGTCGCACTTCCTGCGCGGCTCGTGTTCGAAGCGCGGCGCGGCGGCTCGCAGCGCGTGGTAGCCGCTGAGGACGCGCTTCTCCTTGCCCGTCATGTCTATTACAGGCACGCGGGAGAGTTCGTTGCTGTGGAAATATGAATAGTGAAATTAGTGGAGGCTATGGTGAAATTTTTTTTATTATTATTTTTATGGACTTTACTGTTAAACTTGTTATACTTATTCTAACAAACAAAGAACTAAAGGGTGTCATCCGTCATTCAATATTTTAGATCACTGTGTAGGCTGGGCAGGGCGTGACTTTCTTGCCAGCCTGAATCCTATGATGCAGACAGTCGCCAACAGTCAAATTCCATAACCAAACACTCTATACATACTACGACACGATATCTTACATGGCTGATTCAACGCGAATGCGATTACGAAGCGATCCGATTCGGTACACATTAATTCAACGCGATGTGGCGGCTTTGTCCTACGTGAGGGCGGAGTTGCCGCTTCAGCAGGAATGAATTTCGCAAAAGTATCGAAATCAGTGAACATCTTTCGCGTTGCTAGTTGCCGCACGGCACCCACGTGTAGTTGAGCATGTAAGCCACCGCAATAGAGGATCAATTTATTATTTGTACTATACGCGCCGCTTCGCTTCGCAATCGCGTTTGTTTTAAAAATCGCCTACGCAGGACATTTCGTTAGTATTCATTACTGAAGATGAGTTATGAAACATGACTTTCGGTGTTATATAAAAAAAGCCATCTTTAACAAGATTTTAAAGGTTGTGTGAGATCAAGTGAGAAGCTTCGTCTTCTAGAGAGGAAGCCTGACTCCCAGCAATGGGAACATTAAAAGGCTGATTATGCTTTTGCTTATGCTATGCTTTAAATGAGAAGCTAGTAAGAGAGAGAAAACATTAGATTATTCCACCCCAAAGTAAACAGTCCCCTGGTTATACAAATCCTGTATACCTGGTAATAGTATGCATCGTGGGTTTACCCTCTTGTATGACATCAGCGGCATCGCGGTAGAAGTAGCGCCCCTTGTGCGACTTCTTCCAGTTGTAGTTCTTTTCTTTTGTCCCTTTCTCATCTTCTTTCTCTTTCAGGCGACGGAGCTCCTCTTCTTTTTTGGCTTTTTGCTGCAACATAGTGACAAATTTGTACCCAAGGGATGGGAAACAGAGTCGGAGAAAACAACTTTTGAGATAGAAGTATGAGTTTAAACTGACAGCAGAGGAGAGTGGCTGGTACAGTGGTAGCAGCTGGAGGAGGCCTCTGCCAAGAGGCACACAGAATTAAGAGATATAATTTAACCTTTCAATCGTGTCAATTAGAGACACAATAGAAAGACAATGACAGCGCGAACGCCGGCGTCCGTTTGGATTACCATACCACAAGCTCTGCTTAGTTTGGGACTAGATAGCGTTGTGTGAAAGTTGTGGAATATATTATTATTATTCAAATTGATATTAGCAGAGCAGTTTTGATTAACATGCGTAATATGTTATGCGCGGCATGTTAGACCATTTTGTGTAACATGCCGTATTACGAGGACGTGCCCCGAATCGAAACATGTCGCTGTATTGTAGTGCGACTACCTCCACACATTCAGAGTGATTTCAATTCGCCTGAAATAAAGCACGCCTCAAAGCGGTTTAGAAACGTGAAGTCTACATACAAATAGGCGCATCGTGGATAGGAGTATACGCTTTGAAAGTTTCACAACTAGATGGTAAAATGTGATCACTCCTTTAGTTATTAGCAAAAGAAGATAAACCTGTAATAAACATCGCATTGCATTGAAAGCAAAGATTTTATTTATTTATTACACCTTGAAGGACATAAGGTTGTACAAAAAAACTGATTAAAAGAAAAACAATCAAAGACAACAGCAAGTCCTCATGTATAATGTCAGACTTAAAATATTAAGAATTGATCATAAACAGACCCTTAATTAAGTAATTATACTTACAGCTGCTTTCTCAGGTCCATAGGCACCAATAGCTCCCCTTCCTCTCCTGACGGTGGCCTCCACAGGTGCTGAGATACCCTGCAGGTCTTTACCTAAACCCATGCCTGGTTGGTAACCCATCTGTAAATAAAAATAATTTGAATTATGTTTGTCTTCTGTGAGTAGATACATGTGAAAGAGAAAACAGTAAAAATGCATTTTTGAACTATCCATAATAATGACATAATTACATTATGGTTAAACTTATGCGGTCTTCAATGTGAATACTCGCTCTGTTCAGAGAATTATGTTAGTCGCCTTAGAGTTATGATATATACACGCATTTTTTTACAAGAATCCAGTCACGCAATTTGGAGCTTTAACACCTACACCATATGGTCCTTCGAGCCGGATTTCTATATGGTAACCACAAATGACCATGAAAATTATGGTAAGCTGAATTGAATTGCCTGAAGTTTTTTACAAAATAATGAATACCTTCAACAACAGCTTAGCTCCAATACCCTTGGTATGCTTCTCCCAGGTCCCCACATTGCCTCCAAGGTTCACTGGCCTCATGCCTTGTCCCTGTCTCCGGATGCCTGCAGTTTCACTTGCGTCAGGCGCATTTTGTTCTTCTTCATCAGAACTGTCAGCAGCAAACTTGGGGCGGGAGGTAGAGGCTTCTGATGATTCTATTTCTGAAACTGGGAAAGATAGGCTAAGAACTCACTAAGCAGTTTTCACCCGCGGCGTGCGCGGTTGTTCGCGGCTCCCGCTGTACCTCGCATCGCGGGCCGCGGTCGCCCGCACCCTCGGCGGTTTGCACCCGCACGCTCTGCGGTCGGTTGGCGGGCGACCTCACCAGGCACCGATCATTTCACCACCCGTCTTGCAACCGCATATTTTGCGGTAATAGCCCTTCAGGTTTGCGGGCGAAAATCGCAACCGCGGCTGCTACATATCCGCGTAAATCTGCGGTCCAGGGCTATATCTAAGGGGCAAGCCAGGCATTTGCCCAGAGCGGCAAAAAAAATGAGGCGCGGCGAAATTAACTTATTCCCATCTTTCAACCTAGCCATCTACACCCAAGTTGGCAGGTTGAGAATTTTATGTGCCACATTCCAAACTACTTCAAGTTGGATCGTGAAAATATTTAAGACTTAAGACGCATGACTCATAAGGTTTTTGTGTATGTAAGGGGCGGCGAAAATTATCTTTGCCTGGAGCGGCTGAATAGCTAGATTGGGCCCTGCTGCGGTCTCGTGAGTTTTGAAATAAAATAGCTGTTTCCACTACGACGGGCGCCGGTGAAAACCGCTTCGTGAATTCTCTTTAAAAGCCTTTGTGGTCATCATCTGCACAGTTAGCCAGTGTTTTGCTTGTCAGATTTCCTTGACACTATAGTATTTTGCAATAAGATTAGACATAAACAAACCTTTTTTACTGTCCGTTCAAGCAATTTTGACTTTTATTGCATTGGTGGCATCACAAATGGCGGCTGTAGTAAATAGTTGATAATTATGATCAACACTTTTGCTTTTAGTGCCATCTTTATGTCTACGGAATAGAAGTATTATGACTGCAATACATTGCTGCGTTAGGTATTAGGTACAATGGGCTGTTGTCCACAACTCCACGACTAAAGCACGTATTTTGCATACGGGTGAGACAAATAAGTCACTCGATCCACCCCAGCTCTTCAAGAAAGACCAGCAGCACCTTGGTGTCGCTAATCATTGCTGCATTAGCAGTTGTTCAGTTACATTTGACCATACATATAGGGGTTAAATATAATGACCACCATAAAATGCTTTGATACCCTTAGTTCTTTTACCAAAAATAGATACTCGACACCAGAAAAATAAAGTCTAAAATTACAATAGTACTAGCTATTTTAGTCACGACTGCACTTCAAATTGTATTCGAACACCAAATGTAGTAAATGATCACCAAATCTTAGCGAGCAAATTAATGCGCTCTTTTTAGCCCCATAGAGCAGGATGATACTTTGTCTAATCAACAATCTATCTTAGTGGAATTTTAGGGCACCCCGGGTCGGATAGATTTAGGTTAGAAGAAGGTGGCGGGGTCGTAGTGAGCGAGCGAAGCGAGCGAACACAGACCCCGTCACCTTCTTCGAGGTTATTTTTTTTAAAACCACCCAGAAGTAGGAGCCCCGCGTAGCGGGGCTCCGTCGAGCTGTCTTGGCAGGTAGTTAACCTAACCTCAAAATTTTAACTATTACCGATATCTCCGTAACCATGGGGTTCTGCCGATGCTTTATTTTGATTCGTTTTGCTTAAATAGGATAGCGAGATGTTAAAACTTTGGTTATAATTTTACATTAAAATGTAGGTTTAATTTTGGTGATCATTTACTATTTTTGTCTTTTATATGTTACTATATCTGGTGGTAAGTTAAACATAAGCCATACATATATGTACGTGTTAACATACCTTTACTTTCTTCCTTTTTCTTGCCAGCCTGTTGCACTCCCCCAGCCACAAACCCGATGGGTGCCGTGAAGTCTTTCTGTTTACGAGACCTTTGTCTGACATTGTCTTCATTATCCTCCTCATCACTGTCTTTGGCCCAGACACCTAAGTACAAAACACTAATAAATTATGTACTTGCCAACCAACCAGAAGTTAATGTTTGGCATTAGTAAGAAGATACCAAGATATTTCATGAATATTTATTATAGCTTAGCCTGATAACTAAATGGTGTTGCATGAAGAATCTTCTTTACTTATGAAAGTACACACAAATATGAATCCACTAGGTGTGCCCGCGACTTTGTTCGCGTGGACTACAGGATTTTGAATTTATTTTTTCTAAAATAAAAGGTGCCTATGTTACTCCTTATTACATCAGCTACCTGCCAAAAAAGGTCCCGTCAAAATCAGTCCAGCCATTTCAGAGATTAGCCCGGACAAACAGACAGACAAAAATTTAAAAAAATGTTTATTTGTTGTATGCAGTTATATATTACAAACAGACTCCAATTTTATTTATATGAAGATTACATAAATGACTAATTCTCGGGTTATCTTAGGTTGTAATAAATAACTACAGTCCACTAGAACTAAATTTCCATCATTATACAAGCTTTTTATCTTAGTTTGGTCATAAACATTTGTTCTATTTCTATGGTTTGTAAAAATGTTGTCCCACACTAGGAATATCTCCTGTATCGTGGGTGTGTTCACAAACATGTAAACTCACATAATTATACAAGACACCCAGACCCAGAACACTTATGTGTATGCCATACAGATATTTGTTTTTTGCGGGAATCGCAGCAGATGATCACTCACCCACTGCACACTGATTTCATGTTTGCTGTTAGTCTTGCTTCATTTTCTAGGTAGAAGTATTTTGTGTAATGTAAAGAAGGTAACTTTACCGTAAATCTGATGCTCTTTCTTGGCTCTCCTGGCTCTATTTGGATTAAATTCATTATCCAAATCATAATCGGTGATTTCAAAACGCATTACTTCGTCGTCCGACATTTTTTTGTTAGTAATGATTCAGTTCTATATTTTTCACTTTTTAATATTCAACATTTAATTTGAATTCGAATATTATACACTATTTAAAGCTCAAAATAGCCGAAAATGCTAAACCAAGCAACAACAATTCAACACATTTCCCCCATTTCCCTTTACTATTTTGACAATGACAGTAAAGTTGACAGTGACGCTTAGCCTAACTAGAGTTGCTTGCAATAAAATTGTATTTGATTAAATCGACTAAAGAAATAATTGACCATTGTGAATTTAGTGAAAGCCCCTGGAGATAAAATTAAAATTTTTATTCGCGTGCCGTACTAGGCTAGGCGTCCCGGTCTTCAAATGCAGGACAGACCGTGGTGATCGAGGCTATTGACAATTTCCCCACAGTGGCAGCGATGAGAACAGCCAGGAGCGCCTAGGCGTAGGGCAACAGCCAGGCGGAAAACAGTGTCTTTGAACAAGGTGCCAATATTCGATGACGCCAGTGCGTGAAGCCAAAAACCTGACTCACAATAATTTCTCACAGCCAGTAGGCAGTAGGCGCACGCTAATATTAGGTTTTTGCAGAGCTGCTCATCCCTCCCGTCTCTGGGAAGTTGGATTGTCAGCCAAATTTTTTTTCTATTCGGGCAAGTGAGTCTCTAGGTAAGGCATACATAGCCTCGATGCTGTGGTATGTGTAAACTATTTTTTTTTATTTCTTGCTCACCTTGACGCCTTGTTGGTATCGGAATCATTTCTGAAGCCTTCTCTTCTCTCTACTCAATATTCACTGCCCGGCTTCGTCTTGATCCGCAACGATAGGACCGGCAAGGGTGGAGGAGGCGTGGCTATGTACTTGCGCGCTGATCTGCCCTTCAAGGTCGTCAGCTCATCCCCTTCGCTGTATTCTGAGTCGGCTGAATACTTGTTTGTTGAAATTTCTGTCCATCATACTAAGGTCCTACTTGCGGTGCTTTACAGCCCTAACCTTCGTATAGATTATTTTGATTCTCTTGACTGCACTCTCAGTAATCTCTGCCCCTTGTATGAGCATGTTATTTTAATGGGTGACTTTAACACTTGCCTGATTAAAAATGACTACCGCTCCCATAAACTCCTTTCACTTCTATCTTCTTTTAATCTTCAAGTCTTGCCCCTTTCTGCTACTCACTTCTCTCCGAATTGCACACCGTCCTTATTAGATCTCATGATTGTTTCTTCTCCCAACAATGTCTCTAATCATGGTCAACTTACAGCCTCTTTCTCTTATCATGACCTGATCTACTTATCTTATCGTATTCGTGTTCCCAAGCGTAAGTCCCAGTTCCTTTACCTTCGTAATTTCAAGGGCATGGACCTGGAGGCATTGCAGCGCGATGCCAGTGATCTCAACTGGGCCTCCCTGGTTGAAACCGACGACATCGATGCAAAGGTTGAATGCTTTAATACGACTGTTCTCGACCTGTTTGACCAGCATGCCCCTTTGCGACGTGTCAAAGTAAAATATAACCCTGCACCATGGATAACACCTCAAATTAAAGAACTTATGGCCCGAAGGGATAGAGCTAAGAGCAGATATAAGCGCAGACCTTCTGAGCTGAATCTCTCTTATTTCATATCGTTACGTAATTGCTGCAGGCGTCTGTGTCAAGATGCTAAGAGACGCTATTTCCACGAACAACTTTATAATCGCAGTTCTTCCGATGTTTGGAGATTTCTCAAGTCCGTTGGTATAGGTAAATCATCGATCAACCAGTGTAAGGATGTGGATCTGAATGACCTAAATAAACACTTCTCTCACCTTCCTTTCTCTCTTGATCCTTGTATCAAAGCTGCGACACTGGAGAATCTTTCTAGTTTACCGTTGCCACAGTATCCTCAGTTTAACTTATGTGATATTACTGTGGATGACGTTAGAAAATCAGTTCTCGCGATTTCGTCCTCTGCAGTGGGTTATGATAAGTTGTGCTCTAGAATGATTACTCTCATCCTTCCTTCTTTACTCCCTGTTCTCACTCACATTTTTAATCACTCCTTTTCCACCTGCTCCTTTCCGTCTGTCTGGAAACAGGCTCACATTATTCCTTTACCTAAAATTAACAATCCAACTTCATTAACTCACTTTAGACCTATTTCTATTCTCCCATTTCTTTCTAGTCTTTGAGCACATAGTTCATAAACAGCTATCCCTCTTCCTAACATCAAACTCGATTATATCTCCATTTCAATCAGGTTTTCGCTCGGGTCACAGTACTGTTACTGCGCTTTTAAAAGTAACTGACGATATCCGCTGGGCTATGGAGAACAAGTTTCTTACTGGACTTCAGTAGCGCCTTTAATTCGGTGGATTTCGACATCTTACTTGGTATTCTTAAATCTATTAATCTTTCTTCTTCCGCTTTAACCTGGTTCAATTCTTATCTCCGGGGTCGCTCTCAGCGTGTCCGCCTTGAAGAGTCGTTCTCTGATTGGTGTAGTCTCACTGAGGGTGTTCCTCAGGGTAGCGTTCTCTCTCCTCTTCTTTTTTCGATTTTTATTAACTTTGTTACCAGAGTAATATCTTCCAGTTTCCATCTCTACGCGGATGACTTGCAGCTTTACCGACACTTTACTGTTGCTGACGCAAATTCTGCTATTGCTGCTATGAATCATGACCTGGATTGTGTCAGTGCTTGGGCTAAGTCATTTGGTTTGCAGATCAACCCAACAAAATCACAGGCTATGATCATAGGCAGTAGATTCGTTCGCAATGCGGCTGTGGTTTCTTCATTACCGCCGTTATTTCTTGATGGCGTTCGCATTGAATACTCCGAAACTGCCAAGGATTTGGGTGTTATTATTGACTCCAATCTATCGTGGCGCGCGCAGGTTAATGAGGTAAGTCGAAAAGTAAATTTTTCTTTTCACTCGCTTAAGTGTCTCCAGGGTCTATTGCCTTTGAAAACAAAAATCAGTTTAGCCCAAACACTTATTCAGCCGATTATAGATTATGCCGACGCCTGCTACCTGGATGCTACTGAGGAGCTATTAAACAAGCTTGAGCGATTACAAAACTTATGCATTCGGTTTGTTTTTGGATTACGAAAATATGACCATGTCTCTCATTTTCGCAAGGAACTCAAGTGGCTCCCTATTCGTCTTCGCAGGAATACTCGGATTTTATGTCTTCTTTTTAATATCTTACACAACCCATCTTATCCCTCCTACCTTCGTGATCGTTTTTCCTACGCTCGTCCTAGTGACGCGCCCTGCAGATCACACCTCAGATCCCTTCTTAAATCCCCTCCCCATAAATCCAGTTACTACTCCTATTCTTTCTGTGTCCATGCCGTGAGGTTGTGGAACTCACTTCCGCCTAGCATTCGAGATTTAAATTCGATCTCGCTTTTTAAAAATCGATTAAAAGAGCACTATCTTTCCTCTCAATTGTGATATTTATTTATATATTGTATGTATTATGTATAGTATATATTTATAGCTGTAGGTATATATTATTTTTAGGTATATATAATTATATATGACTTTGGATTAAGACTTCACACATTCTTCTTTTGCTTCCTACACACTATGGTCTACATTTCTTTTTGATTTCTCCTTTCGCAGGTCTGCTGGAAGAAATTTCTTTGGAAATAAGCAGTACCTTTGTACTAACGTCTCTTATGTATTAAGTGTCTGTTTTTGTTATTTTTGTGTGTACATAAATTGTGAAATAAATAAATAAATAAATATGCAGCGCTCACCGCTCGTGTCAAGAGTATTATTTTTTTTGGCGCTCTCTTATGACTACAGCTAGTAGGATATATAAAATCTTTGGACTACAGCTACGTCATTATGACTATCTTCGGCTAGCTCAACAAGGAATTTCTGAAGGGGATGTCATGGTACTGGAACCCAAATGGCAACAGTAAGATACCGGTGGGTTTTAGTCAATACGATTGTCTTCTCGCTTCACCCAGGAGCGAGAGAACTTATTGAATATTTTTCCACCTCCAAAAAAGAAAGATTCCATGACATTTCTACAATGTGTTCTAGAGTATTTAATATGCGACCTAGGAGAAAAAAATTTTCGATGAAAAGAAAGAAAAAAAAAACAATAACTGTTATTCACATTTCTTTATTTAAAATCATCAATATTTTTAGTTTAAGTATATAAAACTCACGTAACATAAGATTTCATACTATGTATTGTGCATCTAGTCGGAGGCTTAGAAAAATTTATGTAATGGTATTAACCTTTCAATCGTGATAATGACAGACACAATTGAAAGACAATAGGTGCGCGAACGCCGGCGTTCGCTTGGGGTTTAATGAATTAATTCCATTGGCAAGTATTTATCTGATTATAAGAAACTGGCAAGGTTTATCGAAATGGTATAATCGGAGTTCGAAATTCGGTTTCGCCATATTCGGTGTAACGGTTTTTTTATCTGATTATTTCAAAAACTCATTTCACAACATACAGATTACATATAAAAGATAACATGAACACCAATAAAAGATATCGCAGTTACAACATAACCGCCAAACAAGGCTCGATGTTTCTCGAAATTAGTCAAATTCATGCAATTTAGTCTTACGATACGATCACAGAAAATGTTTCGATAAAAATTTTGTTTAAAACACGTCTTGTATAATTTTGCGCGAATGACTACTTGTTTGATATTGAATATAATTCGTTAAAAATATAAATAAAATATTTGCATCCTTGGGACGGAAACGGACGACTTTGAAACACTTTATATTAGGACGTTATTTAAAGGTAGGACCACACTTTTGAAAATAACGCACATTCATCGATTTTTTTTTTCGTCACCAAAGTGTGCATTTAAATCAAATGTGGAACTACCTTAATATTTTGAGCGAAATAGGTTCTACGAAAATCAAATAAATTCTATCAAATTATAGTTTTATCAATAGTATTTTTTTAAAAAAACGTCAATAAACAAAATAAAATTATACATTAAAACACAAAATAATCGTTTCACGAAAATAACTATATATGTTATTACACTCAATATTGAATTATATATTTTTTAATCAAAACATTCAAAATCAAAAGTTAGTAAAACAATCTAAAAATAGTAATGTCCAAATAATAAAATATAATTATAAATCAGATAGTTAGCATTTTTATTCGTTTATAGACACTGTTTATCACACTCAAGAATTATAATATTAACAGGACAATTAAAGTCACCTATTAACGTTATTCAGTTAAAAATAAATCTTTCAATGCTAAACAATGTCTAAAAACATGAAATCGTTAAATAAAATTAATAAAACACACAGGACAAAATCGGTACTTTTTTCGCAATAAATATTTACCAAATTTTTTGAACATTACAAAATCACAGTTCAAAATTACGTTGATGGCAATCTAGTTAAAATGTTAAAAATAATTGCAACTAATCATTATTCTAGTAAAGTTAGGTACTTAGATTAAGTATGTGATGCTTACTATATCTAAAAAAAGGTGTACAGATGGTACAATCTAAAATAATGCAACATTTTTTGCGTATTTTGTTCGATATCAAGTCTAAGACGAATGAACTATTACGAACATTAACGATTTTAATTTCATATTTTTGAAGACATTCTATCACTACTTGCGTGTACAGTGAGGAACTGAACACAAGTTTTTATTAAATAAGTTATTTTGTTTGTAAAAAAATGCTTTTCTAAATCATCAATGGGTTTTTTATACCTATCATTAAGACGCCAAATTGGCATTAAATACTGTTAATTGACACTAATCTAACATCAACATTTGCATACAACAACCATGAGATATGCAAAAATGCATTGCCATAAAATCGTTAACGTTCTGATATCGTCACCATATAAAAACTGTCCGATCTTAATTTTAATATTAACATTACATTGTAAACTTTCGCTATTCCTAGAAGGCAACTCTCAACACCCACGGTGGATCATCACAAATGTTTCAAAAACACTTCATGGACTTAGTGAGAAAACTCTCACACAATGTGCGACGAACAACGATTGCAATATACGTCCCTACACAATTACCTAACATTAGTCGATTACCAAATTCATTCGAAAAAAAAAAATCGACTAAAAATCGTCGTTAAACTTTATTATGGCGGATCACGTTCGAAATTTTAAACGAATGTGTCAATTGTTTTCCCGCTGACGGTATTTTTTTTTACGTACAGGCCTTCAGCGGCGTTGGCTCTCAGTCATAATGCCACAGCTTGTATGTAGCTTTCGTCTTCGTAGCTTCCTGCGGACAGTCTGAGGGCATGCTCCTCGCATAGTGAGGCTAGCTCTTTGAGCCATTCGTCGAGGATGACTGCGTTTAGAATGGAGCGGAGGGTGATGGACTGATTCCAGTAGGAGTCTTGTGTGAAGACTGGCCTTTTCTGTGGACTAGCGTAGGTGTTGGGTGGGGGACTGAGCGCGTTGTGTTGCGAGGGGGATGATGCTGGAAAATAAATGTACAAATATCAGCAACAGACAATATCGGTAAGGTTGAGAACTTAAGATTTGTGAAGTACAAGTCGGTTTCCCAGAAAAGTTCACCTAGCGATTACTAATAGTAAGGCAGAAAAATTATATAATTTACATTATTTCGGAATCTCTTGGACATAGACCTCCCCCAAATGTCGTCACTACTACCAGGGCTGTGTCTCGCATTCATCGGAAACCCGCGACCGCACACCAGGTCATCGGTCTACCTTGTAAGAGGTCTTCTAACGCTACTTCATTCGGTACGTGGTTGCCCCTCCAGAGCTACAATGTACCCATTGCCACTCAAGTATGGCAGTTCTTCGGGCTATGGTAACTCATTCTCCTGCGAACATCTTCAATCCTGTTTGGATCACGCAAGGAACCTCCGAACATAGCCTGTTCATAATGAATCTATTTATCGCATACTAGTGATCTTCGACGACTTCCTTTGGGTGCAAATTAGACACACAAACCAACCTCGTTCATTTTATGCTTACGCTCTTTCTGTTAGCGAAAACCGTATCAAAATCCGCTGCGTGGTTTAGTTGGGCTTTGGGGTTTGGGCGGATAAATAGACAAACAGATAAAGAAAGTGACTTTGTTACTATGTTAAGATAGGTATCTGTGAACATATCAATTTACTAATACCGTTAGTACTTACAAGACAACCTCCTTCCAAACATATTGGAAATACTGTTGGACAAGCTCCGTCGTTTAGCCTCCACGCGCTTGAACGGAGAGTCGTCGGGTTTTTGTGGAGAATCTTGGCCGTGACCTGAAAGATTAATTAAAATGTTTTCTGTAGTGAAAAATATTTTCATGAAGCTTCCATTTAAATAAACATGCATAGCCTTGATACATAATATGAACATTGGATACAGCAAAAGAATCTACTAAAAATGTGAAGTTTCTATGACCATAAAGAGGTCATATAAACTCCACATTTTCACACCACAGTTCAGAAACAAAATAAACTTTTCAAACTAAATCGCAGTTTTCCAGTTTATGACGACTTTAGTGCATACGTGTATACAGTTAAACTCGTTAGAAAATAAAAGGCTCTTTTGACATTTGAGAAAAACCCTACAGTGTAACTTGGAACAAAGCTAAAAGAAACAATAAAATAATAATTAATTACATGAAGCGTTTTAATGATAAAGCGGGAATTACATTAGACCGACGCACGCGTGGACCACGCCTGAGGGTCTAAACAGACGGACTGCATTACCCACCCGCCCGCGCATGGTGCAGTTCGGATGCAGTCGGTGTGCAATTCACACGACTGCAATCGGACCGCAAGTTTGGTTTGCATTTATATTGCAGTCGTGTTTGCAGTTCTATTGCAGTCGTGTCAACTGCATTCAAACTGCAATTTGCAGTAGGATTGCAGTTGCAATGCGGTCCGTCTGTTTAGACCCTGATTTGTACGTAGAACGACGTCACGTGGCGTGGATTTAATGTAACTCTACAAGTCCAGTTGCCATATAAAATGTATGGAGACCTTCGCGCCCATATCGGCATGAGTGACCCACGCGTGCGCAAAGTACCGTAAGATTGAATCTGACTTGTTTGCATCATATCAGATAAGAAATAAGCAAGAAGAAACACCCAATGGGTCCCATATAGCGACATATCGCGCGGGGTCCCCCCGACTTTGCCCAGCAGTGGGAGAAAATAGGCCCGATAGATAGATGGTACTAACTGGGAATCACTACATGCATAGAAAACGCACGGTTTTTCCCGTGATGGCACTGTAGCGACATCTATGGCATTCATAAAAACTAAAGCACAAAATCCTGTATCGCACAATTAGAGGTGTCCGCGCGATTTGAAACTAAAGAACGGCCTGTAATCATCTATCAGCCAGTTGCCCAGATCTGCCATAACACCCGTCTGGTCGGAGGGTCTTCTCTTTTCAATGAAGGTGGAGGTATGTGAGGCTTATACCCTGTTCCGCATATATCTAAACGCTACCCAGAGTATGCTTGTCTTATGTATAAGTAGCTTCACCAGTAAAAGTACTAAGTTATGAATTGACTTACTATCTTCGCTTGCCGGGCCACGCGTCTTAACGAGCGCCATCTCCCGCTGTATGAGGTAAACTCGCGCCTTGTCCACCAACTCGCCACTGTTGTCTATACCTTCTGTCAGTTCGTCCACTTCTTCTTTTAGCTTACTAAGAATCTGAAAAGTAAAAGGTGATATTTTTAAAACGAACTCTGAAGGGTTTGCAACCGAAACAATGATTTTTTGAATTATCTCCAAGGAGGAACTGGTTCCTGAGATACAAGTATATACTTTACTTAGTTTAGAAGTCAAATGGTAGGTAGTTTTAACTACAGGTCATTGAACTCGCTCAGCTGACGTTTCTTAAAGAAATTAATTTCGTACATGCGTAAATTAATACGAGTTTTGAAAAAAAATTACTTTATTTTTTAATTTTATCTTTACAAATCGATAGTGTTTCATGTACCGGATCGACCCTCCACGGGACTAAAACGATTAAAATTTAACGGTGTATACTGTTACTGTG
Source organism: Mythimna albipuncta (assembly GCA_929112965.1). Classification (NCBI taxonomy): domain Eukaryota; kingdom Metazoa; phylum Arthropoda; class Insecta; order Lepidoptera; family Noctuidae; genus Mythimna; species Mythimna albipuncta. Next base: position 13,830,511 of record OV815979.1, on the reverse strand, counting down.
TGAGTGTTAAATGTCCAAAAAAAGATTTAAAAAAAGTAGAATGATTACAAATAAATAAATCATTAATTATACTTCAAAATTAAAAATATTTATTTCACATAAGCCTACATGGGCTGTTCCTGTTTTGCCATGAGTCCCAGGACCCCAGGGTTCCCTTTCAGATTACCCAGGGCCTCAGAAGGCTTCGGCCCTTCTGGATCCCTTTGGCTTTGCTGACATCTCTATGAAGTGCGAGGAACTCAGGCTAGGTTCGGACAGCGAGCTACTCTTTGCTCGTTGTCCGCAAGTCCACGCCTACGGTGGCTGGGGACGCTTGACTTAATTGACATTTAAATGACTCACTTGAAACAATGAAGGCACATTCGGCTGTAACACGAATCCGGGGCACAGTAGTAGGGAGGTCAGCAGCGGAGTAGGTAGCGACGCCAGCTTGGACACCACGCTGGTGACACGGCAGTTCACTATCACTTCCGACTCGAGGAGGACTGCGGTTTTCTTTAGAAGACTGGCTAGTAAAGGTCCTGGAACAAATAGATGAATGATTAAAAATTCATTACTTTTAATATTTTTTCTAGTATATTATATATAAAATTAAAACGAATGTAAATACATTACCAACACTTACCGATAATAGATTCAGCACTAGCCCGCCAGCTTCTAATCAAAGGCACTTCACCTTCGTACTCCCTCTCCTGCTTTGCAAAACTCCGCCTAAACAACTCCTCAGCAAACCCTTCATCCCCTTCAACATCCTTATAAATCTTAAAGCTCTCATAACCACTACTTTCCCCTGTAGACGTCAAAGAATCATGCTCCTTTCCTTCATTCACGATCTCGGTCTTTACTTCACTCTCTTGTTCGTTCATTTGTTCATTCAGAGACGTCAAACTGTGTTGTTCCTTTTCTGAACTGTCACTGGTCTTTGTTTCGTATCCACTGGTGCACGATATCAGGCTGTCCTGCTCTTTCGCCAGGGGGACTATTTCCGTCTCTTTCGTGTTGTTGTTCGTTTCCCTCTTCGGGTTCGTGATGCTATCGTATCGCGAGCTCCAGTTGCTGCACGCTAGAACGCGGGAGACTATTTCGAATCTTGAGTCGCAGATGTAGGCGTGATAGTTACCGTAGAGAGTGTCATTGGGATTCTGGGGAAAATTTTTAATATAGGGAATTATAAATTGCGGTTACAATACTGAAGAAGCATATTAAACTAAGTCTAAGCATTATCTGGGTTATAAGGGAGCCGTTTGCGCATGGGAGCTTGCTACCAGTGCAATGTCTGTTTTTTTGACTGAGAAATCATCGAATAGCTCCTCCCGTCTTGGGTGGAGTGAGAAGAAGTGTCTGACTACTACTGACTAAAACACACCTATTTTTTTGAGGTCGGAAGTCATCCAATGACAATGACACGCCCTTTCGCTCCGCCCTAGAGAAAATCTAGGGCGGAGTCACGGGGTGTGTCAGGCTTTTATTGACAAAAATCCAATACTATGCTTCCGCTTTGCCTTGCGTCTCTAGACCCTGGGGTTCCCTTTCGGACAATCCATGACTAAAACCCACTTGTATTCTTTCAATTGCTTATATTACGAACAATTCCGCAGAGTACCATAATCGGTATCACCAACACTGACAATTTGGAACCGTGCACTAGCTTCTGAAGTTTTATAAGTGCCTTTGTAGACCTATGTGAAATAAAATATTTTTGACTTTGACTTTGACATTGCAAAAACACTGCGTCGTTTGTCCAAACGAGATCAAACACCAATTCAACTCTACTGATATTGAATTCAAAAGACTTACCCCATAGTTAACTTTAATTTCATGTACTAAATGACTCATCGCTATATCGTCGTGCACGCCGTTCATTCGTCGATCGTGTTCACTCTTCAGGTCCAGCACGCGTCGACCGCTCAGAGCTAGCTCGTCGACCCATTGTTTAGTCTGTGAAGGAAATAGCTTTAGATGTTAGCCTTACGCAAAGACCTTACAACCACTAGACGCTTCATGATTGAACTATTGACAGGCCTGTTGGTCTAGTGGTTAGTGACCCTGACTGCTATGACGGAGGTCGTGGGTCCGATCCCCACCCAGGACAAGTGTTTATGTGATGAGCATGATCATTTGTTCTGTGTCTGGATGTAATTTATCTATAATATGTATGTATTTAGAAATATATAAGTATGTTTATCAGTTGTCTAGTACCCATAACACAAGCTCTGCTTAGCTTAGGACTAGACGGCGTTGTGTGATAGTTGTGGAATATTATTATTTCCTTTATTGTCCATTTTAACATATTTGTTACATTTTTAAATATTCCTTAAAAGATGTATTTAAAAAAAAAACATTTAAAAATATAAAAAATAGTGTCCCACCGGTATCGGGAATAGGGAATAAATCGCACCGAAACAATTCCGTCAACTAGCCGAGGTACAGAGGAGTGGGGTACTGCGTTCTGATTTGATTGGTCGAGACTATGCAACATCAGATCAGTAATATGTGTGTGTTGTCAGACATGCGTCGCCTGTTATTACACGTCTAGTGGCTTTTAGGTCGTAGGCCTTACGTACACACACATGCTATACGCTGACTTAAACCTTATTTTTTACGAAATAAGGTATAAGTTAGCTGGTATGCGTTTTCGCGGCGCCTGTTTTGTCTTACTTCATTAAGACCGTATTTTTTTAATATTTTTACTATTTTATGAAGAACTTCTTATTTTCGTTCTTGGATAAATATAAAACACTCAATATTTTATAATCTATGACGAAACAAGAAATCACGGGTTTTAATTATACATACATATATTGACTAATTTGTTATGCAAAGTATACATACCATCTCCATCGGCCTTGCACAGCACCGGGGCGAGAGTCCCAAGTACGCGATAGCCGCGTCCCTATAGGGTTCCGGGTCGGCTATCCGGTGCCTATACGACACGGAGAGGTGGTGTCCGTTCAGCAGGTGCTTGAACACCAGGTCCACCATCACATCCTCGCAGTTCAGGTCGATCAGCGTCTCCATTAGCGCGAGGGAGACTAGGGACAGCTGGAACAGTGATGGTATCGAAGTTGGAATAGATTAAAAAAAAAATAGTTTTTGTATATTCAAGTATTATCAAGAATTATACAGCATTTTGGTACCTACCTAGCGAACACGAATCAAATATTTGGACATTTTGTTTTGGTGTTTCTCTTACAGGTTACTTCTAAGCAAGTGTGCTCTATCGTCACGAAACACGAGACTATCCATAATAATAAAAAAAATATATATTTATATATACCGCTAAATTTTAATCGTTTTAATTACAGGTACATGAAACACTATCGACTTGTAAAGATAAAATTAAAAATTAAATTACCTTTTTTTAAAAACTCGTATTAATTTACGCATGTACGAAATTAATTTCTTTAAGTAAACGTCAGCTGAGCGAGTCCAATGACCTGTAGGTAGTTTGTACGCAACGCCGACAACTACCTACGGGTCATTGAAATTTAACGGGGTATATACGTGTGCAATTTATCACAATACACTACCAAGATACTAATTTAAAAGCTCAAATAAAAAGATAAAAAGTTCGAAAGCCATTTTTTACTTTCTACTAACCTGAAAGATCATCTGAAACAGGTAACAACATATTCATACATGAACAGGAAGTGTATACGGCCCTTAGGAAAGGACCATCTGTGGCACAGCAGCTCTTGAATTGCGTTCCACAAGTGTCACTAACTAACCTTAGAATTCCCTTCGAGACTCGTCAGTAGTACATTGACGACTCTGACGCGGTCATATTCATACACGAACAGGAAGTGTAGCGTACTACACCACCACCGTAGCCCTCAGAGGCCCCTTCATGTCGCACAGAACTGTAGCAGCTACACATTTTATTGTGTTTCTGAGGTGTCATTAATTAACCAGAATTGCTCTCGAGGTATTTTAGCAGGACATTGACGACTCTGACATCGTCATTTTGAGGCCCCTTCATGTCTTACAGAACTGTAGCAGCTACATATTTATAATATGTTTCTGAAGTGTCATCAACTAACCAGAGTTGCTCTCGAGGTATCTTAGCAGGACATTGACGACTCTGACATCACACATGACACATAGCGCAATAATAGATCATACAATATGCTCTATAAGTATCACTAACTAACCTGAGAGTTCCCCTCTAGTCTTCTCAGCAGCACATCGACGACTCTGACGCCGTCATATTCATAAACGAACAGGAAGTGCAGTACCGCCCTGAGAAGGCCCCTTCTTGTGACACAGCGCAGTAGTAACTCTAGATACGCCATGGCCGCAGCTTGCTCGGCCGCTCCACTCTGCAAGGGCGCCCCTTTCGTCTACGGTATGTTTCTCGTTAGTAGGCTTGTGATATACAGGACGTAACGCGGTTGAGTGACAGTTTTTTTTTTGTTTTTTGAGGGTAGGAACGTATTCGGATATAAAAGTAAAGGGAGTAAGGAATGGAGGGTACTGAGGGTGAAAAATTAAGGAAGTAATTAAGACTTATAGTGTTTCATTTCAGATAAGATCTGGTTTAATTATCTGACAGAATGGAGCCTATTCAGATAATGTGGAATAGGCCCTTGTACAGTAGACTCAGTATCTACTTAGAGCTACAGTTTTCTTTATTTCATTCAGTTTTTTAAAGATCTCCTAATTTTGCTAGCCTCTAAGCAGTTTTTTTTTTTGTTTAAGCTACAATTAAATAAAAAACATTGATTTTTTTGTTTGTAGTTTATACAATGTTTAGTAATAGAGGTGCTGGAAAAGTGTTGGAAGATATATTTGTTAGAATTTTAAATAAAAGAAAGATTCGAGCCAAATTGAAGAACAAAAAGATTTTGGGTTAAACTACTACCACCAAAAAATGGGAGAATTTAATCGATTCATTGCTGCGTCTTATAACATAAACACAAAACATTAACATAAACATGAATTTACGTCATAAATAAAATAAAATAATTTCATAAAATAATATATTCCCACAGTCAAACAAAAAGCAAAAATAAAAAAATAACCGTGTGACATATATGTCACCCGTCACCAAATATGTCACATGTCGTATCCAGGAATGAATCGATCAATGGATGGTATACCGTCACTAAACCGCTCGGCATGGCCCATACCTGTGCGTCCCTCGTGCAATGACAAGCCCACTTACGTGTTGTTATGCCGTAGAACATGGTCTTAGGTCTATGGTTAAAGCACATTCCAGTAATATTGGAGAGAAAATGCGAATATTTCATAATTGATTAGCTTCTAAAAAGCCTAATAAACATACGTCCCTGTCAGAGACGTATGTTAATTAGGCTTTTTTGTCGGAGATAAAATTGTTTATTAAGTCCCAATTGCGGCCACTCGAATGGTCGCTTGAGCTGTTTTTTATTAATTAAATAACACAACAGTCAATCAAATTAATGATCGTCAAATGATTTATTGAAGAAATAATGTAAGATCAAGTTAATCAAGCGTTTTAAAATCCAGAAGTTGTATTAATTTTAATGTTGAATTGAACTGCTGAATAGCTTCAAGGGGATTTCAATTCCTGGAATGTGCTTTACATCAGTGAATAAAATGTATTATGACTCGTGTGTGAGCTTTATGAAACAAACATGTATTATTATACCCTATGGTTCGACAAAAGTGATAATCCAAAACATCCCTGCAAGACGTTTGTCGGACTAAGGGCTGAGACACAAATTAGCGAAGCGACGTCGCATAGTAAAAATCTGCGAGCTCACGTGACGCATCACATAGAACTTTGTATGGTCACCTACTGGCTTAGACAGATGACTTTTCTATTAGCGTTTCCGCCAGATGTTAAGTACAAAATGTATGGCAATGACATTACCTTCGGAAAAGTCACGTGACAAGTGGCGTGATAGGTAACGTCATTGCTATGCATTTTGTACTTAGCGTTTGAAGTAAACGCTAACAGAAAAGTCATTTGTTGCACCGATGCGTAGCCGCACGAAATTGTATTACAGCAGATGCGGCGTCGCAACGCGTAGCATCGTATTTTGTGTTTGGGCCCTAATGCGGGTCAACTATCGATGACTTATCATAATAAAGCTCACAACACAGTCATAACACATTATTATCACGATAAAATTATTCTTCTCTCTTCTTCTTCACGTGTTGCATAACGTGATCAAGATGCTGATTAAATTTATAAATGGAACAAACACATGGTTATGTGAACACACAAGATGCCAATTAATATTATATAATATAAATAAATAGACTTAATAGTTTTACCTTACAATTATACACTGTTGTATTTCGACGACCTAACATTTTTATAACAGGTGTTACACAAGTTGCCACTTCAGTAAACCCGAAGCTCCGCGGTATTGTACGAAAGAGTAAAGAGCCTATTACACTGCGCTGAATAACGCGTGCGATATTCAGACTCGTACTATTTTTCATTCATTTATAGACAGTCTAACCCCTATTACACTACGCGATACGTCGAACCATAGACAAAACGAGTCTGAATAACGCGTAGTGTAATAGGCCCTTTATATGGACCTGGACTGTAATGGGCTACTTTATTTTTCTTTTCTTATATTTCTACAACTATCACACAACGCCATCTAGTCCCAAACTAAGCAGAGCTTGTGTTATGAGTGCTAGACAACTGATAAACTTACTTATATATTTCTAAATACATACATACATATTAAAGATAAATTATTCCCAGACACAGAAGTAGTGATCGTGCTCATCACACAAACATTTATTTTGGGCGGGAATCGAACCCACGACTTTGGTCTTAGCATTGCCACTCAGACTGAAGTATTACTGGTGGGTTTTAGTCAACGAAAGCCAGACACTCCCTCTTCACCCAGAGCAGGAGAAGTCATTTGTTGAATACCCACGTAAAAATTAGAATACTGCTAATACTGGTACTAGTACAGAATGCTTAAGGCACTAAGTCCGTCTCTGTACCTTCGTGATGCATGAAGTAAAAATAAGAAGAATATTTAAGATAAGTTAAAAGAGTAATAGTGTTACTTGTACAAGTGCAACTCACAATGCAAAGTTATTGTGTTCATAGAAATCAGAAACAGGAAACTTATACAGTGCAAGTCAAAAATGGTTGAACAGACTGTTTAAATGCCTAATCATATTGGGAATAGAGTTTAGTTAGAAAAGGGGCAATCTCGAGCCCGTAGGTTTCACTTTAAGCACAAGATATTTATCGAAATCTATTCGTTATTCTCACCTGTCATAACTGAAAAAAATACTTTGTAATCATTTGTGCTATAAGTTTGTTAAAAAGACAAAAAAAAAAATGGGCGACAACTAAAAAAAACGTTAGCGGAGAAATATTGCTTCGACTTTGAAAAATATTATTGAATACTAATAATAATAAAAAATAAACTATATTTTAATACAATAATATTTAAATGAAAAATCATATATAAGCTGCCAGACTTTTGATAAGGACATGTATATTTAAATTCTTAATTAAAAAACATCGCCCCACACTATACTCCAAACCTTTTTTACTGTCCGTTCAACCGATTTTGACATCTATTACGTAGGCATAAGGATGGCATTAAAAGCAAAGAAGTGGTTACAATACCAATTAATCACTGCAGCCGCCATATATCATGCTACGAACGCAATAATACTCAAAATCGGTTGAATTGACAGTAAAAGAGATTTGATCTTTTTTGAAATGTAGTATAGAAATTACTCCTGTATCGTGAGTGCGTTCACGAACATGTAAACTCACATACACAAGATATGCAAGTCATACAAATATTTGTTCCGTGCGGTAATCGAAACCGCACCACGCAGCGCTGCAGGCAGGGCCGGTTTATGCACGTTAGGGCCCCTAGGCAATACACGTCTCGGGGCCCCCTACCCTTTTCTGACTTCTTACTATATTTTGTGTCTTACATAAATTTATTCATAATTACGTTGTTTTTAGGGTTCCGTAGTAAACTACGAACCCTTATAGTTTCGATTAAATCGACAAAAATGGTTTATATTGGTATTAAACGGATGGGTTTAATTAGTTTTAAACCGGCCATACATCTATAATCAGGTGAATAAAATATGTAAAAACTAATAAACTTTCGTAGATATAGTAATTGTTGAACTTCAGTTTTTGAAACTTATAAAAAGTAGTTCATTTTTTTCCTGAAGCGCGGGGCCCCTGAACCTGGCGGGGCCCCTAGGCAGTTGCCTAAAGTGCCTAATGGATAAAACGGCCCTGGCTGTAGGTAATCGCGCAACTACTGCGCCTAGTAGCAAAGCTGGTAGGTTTATACTCTGTTCAAATTAACATTATACATTTATGAAAACCTTTTATTACTGTCCGTTCAACCGATTTTAACTTTTATTACGTTGGTGGCATGACAAATGGCGGTTGCAGTAAATAGTTGCTACTTTTTTGCTTTTAATGCCATCCTTATGCCAACGAAATACAATATAATAAAACAGACAGTAAACAAGGTTTCTTTAAATGTCTAATCTTATCGCGAATAGGGTATAGGTATAGTTTTTTTTTATGTGAAAAATAAAACATGTCCATATCAAAACACAATTAAAACAAGAGACATCCGCATCGCAACGCATACAAAGGCTCACTCGTCCCGCACCCAGTACTGTAGAAGGGTTTACCTGTAGCAGCGCCGGGCCCATCACGGGGACCAGGAACCCTTGGTACAGCAGGTCTAGTAGGTGCTTCTTTATTGATGGATGGGCCACCTGAAGAGAAAAATAATTATATTTCTCTTAAAATAAATTACAATTTAATTTAAGAGGAAAATAAGGAGCATATTATATATTATTATAAACACGACGCCGTCACTTCGTGTGCAATCTACACTAATATTATAAAGAAGGAAAATTTGTAGTTTTGTGTCTTAAAAATTGCCTGATAAAAAGGATTTATCGTTATTATTTCTTCTTCTTCTTCCTGCCCTTATCCCATATTACTTAGGGTCGGCGCAACACGTTTTTTTCTTCCATTCTGTCCTGTCACCCGTCACACCATCACTAACTCACTTTTCTTTCATATCACTCCTCAAACAATTCATCCATTTTTTCTCTGGCCTTCCTCTCCATCAAGTATTTGTTGTTATTAATTATTAAAAAAGGCACTATGATGTACATGTATTATACACCGATACCTTCCTCATAAATCAGTCTGTTTAATGGTGAAAACTGTATGAAAATTCAGCCTGTACTTTTTGAGATTATCGCGAACATACCGACAGACGCGATGGGGGATTTGTTTTCTTACCTGTGCCACAGCATTACAGAACTCCAACGAGTCGATGAACAGCGTCAGTTTATGAACATGATTGACGTCATCAGGCGTCAGACGGTAGATTTTTTCGCTTAGTGTTCGTGGTAGGAGGGAGTAGAGACCGCTTAGACCTGTAGGAGAAAATAGACACTATGCGTTACACTGTAGAGCTGGACTTTGATTGATTTTAGTTTATTTTGGTTATACATATACTGTGAGCTGGATAGGTGATCATAAGATATATATTTGAGACCACTCCATATATCTAAAAGAACTTTGTCAAGCTAGCTTTTCGTATCTTCTGTTACAGGTAAGCGCATGTCTGACCATCAGTTTTATAAGGGTTGAGCTACGTCTGACCACACCGTATCACAATTTCCTCTATTTCTATCTTTTTCTATCATTTAGTATAGTCATTTACTAGAGCGAGAAAGAGAACGTGTTGTCAAGCGCCTCGTCGGCTCCGCCGTGTGCGATCGCACTCCCGTTCTCGCGGCCAGATGTAGCTCAATCGTAAAGCGATACAATGTTACCCAGTAATAAGGTCGTAGAGGTTAGATAGGTGGTCTTCTTTTTCTTATCCATGACTTCTGCTAGCAGCTTCATTCGCTTGAAAGTAATTTTTCCGTACAAATTTCGGAGAATTATCCTTTAAGGGGGTGAATTTCAAAAAATCCTTTCTTTGTGCTTGCTTACGTCATAAAAAGAAACCTTGTGCAAAATTTGGCATCTCTAATTCGAGTAGTTTCAGTCGTGTGTTGATTCGTCAGTCAGTCTGTCAATTCTTCTTTTATATACCCCGTTAAAATTTGATCGTTTTAATCCCGTGAAGGGTCGATCCGGTACATGAAACACTATCGATTTGTAAAGATGAAATTAAAAAATAAAGTACCTTTTTAAAAAAAATCGTATTTACGCAACAACAACGAATTTAATTTCTTTAAGAAAACTTTCAATGACCTGTAGGTAGTAGTCGGCGTTGCGTACTAATTACCTACAGGTCATTGAACTCGCTCAGCGGACGTTTGTAATGATAAAAGTGCTAGCAAAAGCCAGTGTCTTTTTTATAATTATAACGAACCTGTAGCCAATACAGGACAGGTATTCCCGGACAGCATATAGTCGGCTAACTGGGCACAGCGGGCAGACATCTTAGCGCACAGCAGCAGCGCGTCGCGCGCCGCCGAGCCCGTGCCGCCCTCGCGGTGCACTGATGACAGCAGGAGACGGACTATTATGAACCTGGAAATTTAAGAAATATGAATGTTACAGTCGGTACTGTTTTAGTCAGAACTAATTTTATCTGGCTTTAGTCAAAATCCTTGTTAAGTTAAAACGCGTTTTTTTTATTATTTTAGCATAATAATAGCGTAATCAGCATTTTAATGATCCCACTGCTGGTTCGCACTCAGGCCTCTTCTCTAAGAGAGGAAATAGGACGTAATCCATTACACAGGCCCAGTGCGGGTTGTTGAATGTCACAAGTCTTCGAATTTTTGGTTTGAGCACCGGTAGCTTAGACCCTGTTTCCGACAAGGATAGGTTATTAATTTTTGTTTTTATTTATGTATCCTTTATTGTACACCAAGATAATAAATTACACATTTGAACCTTGTATTTAGAACATACATTTGGCGGCCTTATCGCATTCCGCGATCTCTTCCAGGGAACCTGGTATGGAAAGAGATTGACTGGACATAAAATGGGGTTGCACATGGTGCATTACAAAACCAGCTAAACAATTATTAGTGAAGAAAAAAAAACAAAGTACTACACTTAACTATCAAATTTTATACATACATACTAAATAATGTTTTATTACTTGTTATTGATACATTAAAAAAAAAAAATATTTATATGTACATTCCCACTCCTCTTTGCGTCGTACTCTTCAATGCCAAGTCGCGACCTCCCTGCTTCATCACTTACATTCGAACGATATTTGTTTCTGTCTCTGGCAGTGTGTGAAGGGCTTTACTACGAATACAGATATAATAATAATAGATAGTCTTTAAACTTACTCAGCCTGAGATCCTTTATGCGTGTGCGTGGTAAGGAAGAACAGATCTAGGAACTTGATGTTCTGCATCAGCGCCACGCATAGCTGGTTGAGGACTGTCACGAGCTGACCTGGAACACATAAGTAACAATTTCTTTTAGATATAAATCTATGTCTGTGTAATATCGTCGTTATAAGGAAGGAAAAAGAAAAACGGCGTCCTGTAAAATTGTATTAAATTACACATTATGAAAATGTGTAATTTTACAAAATTACAATCCGATTTTTTCGTTTTACCACAACATTAACTCAAAATGTCCGAAAAAGTCAAGAAATTACTCGTGTCAAAGAGGTTTAATTTTTGAAATCTTCTCGGTTTGTTCATTAAAGTACTGCTAATTTAGTCCAAAACTATTACAGTATATAGTACTACTGCTGCGGTAGTCCTATTAAAATTTAGGTGTCTTCAATGCTAGAATGAATAGGCTGTTAACAAACTAGTGCGCCTTACCCATCAACGATTCCATCACTACTTACCAGGTGGGATCGCAGTCAAGCACTAGTTTACATCAATTTAAAAAATCCTAAACTACAATTGCCGTCACGGATTTTGAGCACTGGCTTTAAGTTGCGCAGGAGTCAAATATTCGGTCTCTTTAGTGGTGCGAAGTGAGACGCGGGGGCGGGGAGTGTCAGTGGCTCACCGCGCTATCGCGTCATAGGCGTCACTCCTGAGTCGTTCCCTGCGTTGCTGCATGTATAACGAAGACGATTGGCTCGCCAATGTATGGAATGCGCAAAGCGATCCACACTCTGACGCCGAGCACTCAAGATCCATCTCGGCAATTGTACAAAGTAAATATTAAATCTATTTTAGGTACTTTACGTTATTATTTTTATCTAGTGGTTGCTTTCCTACTGTTCTCTCTCGCAATATTTCGATTGCGAATGATAATTTAAGCAGTAATAAGTTAAGTTATTACTTACTCCATTTAAAAACGTAAATAGTGGTGACCAAGGCAAGTACTTACTCTCAAGATTGGGCGGAGGTAACTCATTTCTGAAACCACTCAGCAATTTCAGAAGTGGTCTTAAGAAGGGTTCTGCCGCTATCACCTGAAAAAACAGAGAATCGTGTAAGCAGTTTTTTGTATAAACCTTACTAATATTATAAACGCGAAAATTTGTATGTATGAATTTTATTACTCTTACACGCTAAAACTACTGAATGGATTTCGATGAAACTTGGTACACTGATAGACTACATCTTGGAATAGTAATAGGATATTTTTTTATCCCGGGAGTATGTTCCTTTGAAATAATTTTCTACGATCACGCGGGAGAAGACGCTGGCAGCAGTTAGTGTCTTATAAGTGCCTGTGCTATTTAACTGCAGGGTTAAGCCGCGTTTCCACTGACGCGGAGCTGGGCGGAGAGGAGTGGAGAAGAGCGGTGAAAAGTGGTCAGTGTTTCCACTGAAGCGGAGCTGGGCGGAGAGGAGCGGAGCTGGGCGGAGAGGAGCAATGAAGAGCGGTGAGTGGTCAGTGAGCGGAGCAGAGCGGAGTGGAGCATACTTTTGGAATCGCGCATTTTTGCACTTACTTACAATCAATCTCTCGATTCAATTGTCTAACAGTTTCAATGCATTTCTCATCCATTTTGATACGTATGCACCTAGTGACGTAACGAAGACAACTGACTCTGACACACTGCACGCGAGTCACGCACCGCCCCGCTGTTCTCCGCTCTGCACCCCAATGCTCGCTGTCCTCCGCACTGCACCGCCTCGATGTATGAATATCCGCTCAGCTCTGCTCCACCCCGCTCGTACTGTTTCCATTGAAGCGGAGCGGAGATTTCAAGCATAGTCATTGGTCAATTTGTGCACCGCTAAGCTCCTCTCCGCCCAGCTCCGCGTCAGTGGAAACGCGGCCTCAATGCCACCCTTACATCCTTCCACTTTTCTCTGTCTTCTGCAACATTTAGCCAGTCCTTTCAGAAGACCAGCAGGCTTACTCTTGAGTTCAATTCCGATCGGTCGACATTGAGATTGTGACGTTTCGTACCCTTGAATTCAATGCTAGCGCCAAATTGGTTACAAAATTGCGTGACCATTTTGAGAACTAAGTGAAATCGTATATGTTGACAATATTGTTTTCAAGAGTAAACAAATCACGTAACGTCAAAATTGACATTGCAATCGGATTGACTTTAGGTAGAAATTGAAATTAATTTGGAGAGTAAGGCTGCAGCTCATTCCACTAACTCTTTTTGGGTCGTTTCCTAATGTTTGGGATCCACTGTGTAGTAATTTTCTTTCATTGCTCCTCGACGTGCATTCTTCTAAGATGTTCTAAGAATGATGGCTAAGGAAATGCTAAGATTAACCCTTTAACCACCTATGTCGGATATATCCGATAAACGACGCGAAAACACTCGTCGGACCAATCCGAAGTGCGTTAAAGTGTTAGGATATTGTGCTCTGTATGATATTCGTATGGGTAAGTGAAGTCGTCAGTCGTGAGATCTGCACCGCTCTTGACTCCACGGTTTATAAGGCCCTACACACCGCCATAGATGGAGGAACATCATAACAATGAAAAGTGATGAAGCACGACGGGTCACGACCCTCAGGATTGAAGAATACGACGCAAGGAGGAGGAAGTAAAGTCGTCCTACTATTTCAGTGTTACATCTATGTCGACACATAGGAATTATCTTGCATAGCGGTATAAGTGTTATCCGTACGATTAGAACAAATACAATCGTCCGAAATCAACTATCGGGCAGTTGCTCAGTCCAGACTCTACATTTGTCTGGTCGAAGATCTTCGCTTTTTAACGGAGGTTTGCAGGGTTTTACACACTGTTCCGCTGTCACCGTTTACCTCTAAAAACTATTACCTCTCCGTCTATAATTGGGAATATAATAAAATTACGTTCCACTCAGAGCAGGATGAGTTAGCAAGATGTTTGGTGGTTGATGGTGGTTGGTATATGTATCACATCTGTTCTCGGCGCAGAATTCTTTTTAGTGTTTATTTATATTTCTAGCCTACTATTTAAAAGATGTAAGTATCGTGTGAGACCGCGGTCACGACTAGATAACCCGCGAGAGTGTTAAATGTTCATTTGGTCAATCTTTCGGGTCATTATTTGATAATTTTGCATTCAGACAAATTAATCTTAGCTTAATGTCTACATAGTATAAAACAAAGTGGATTTCTGCGTCTGCCTATGTAACTTCTCTTAAAACACGAAAAGGATTTTAACCTTTCGAATACCCCAATTAGAGACACCATAGAAAACAATGAGAGAGCGAACGTACTCTTGGGCTTTAATGAAATGGTTTTTAATGCCTGTTGGTCTAGCGGTTAGTGACTCTGACTACTATGCCGGAGGTCGTGGGTTCGATTCCCACCCAGGACAAATGTTTATGTGATGAGCATGATCATTTGTTCTGTGTCTGGGTGTAATTTATCTATATATGTATGTATTTAGAAATATATAAGTAAGTTTATCAGTTGTCTAGTACCCATAACACAAGCTCTGCTTAGCTTGGGACTAGACGGCGTTGTGTGATAGTTGTGGAATACTACTATTATTATTATATTATGCTATTCTATCAGTTATTCATGATTATGACATATCTTTGAGACACCCGGCCTCTCCAGTGTCTAATCACCCTGGTTTGTAACGTAATTATTGTGAAACATTACGCAACTCTTTGTTTGCTATCCAAAATAAATAAAAGTTAATCTCTAAAATTCTGCGATAGGCACGCTAAGCCCTTTATCGAATACCAGATAATGTTAGATAGCTTAGTGCACAGAACTAATATAATTACCTGTGTACTGTAATGACTGATAAGGTGGCCGAACAGCTTGAGTTGCTCCAAACGCACCGCATTCTCGTATCTGTAATAAAACAAAACGTATATTTTATCATAGATGTACAAACTTGTTTCTATTTCATACAAGCTGCTCGCGACTTAGTCATAATTTCTAGACTTTTTCACGAGGCGAGTGAATCTAATTCTTTTCAAAATAGAAGTTGCCTAAATTACTTTATAAAACATCAGCTGTCTACCAGTGAAAGTCCAGTCCAAATCAGTTCAGCTGTTTCAAACATTGATATATCTTTGTTAATCCAAAGGTTTAACGGTTAGAGAGCCTTGTTGCATTGAGGCTGTATATGTGCAAGTACCATTTCTGTACATAAAGTTTAAATAAATAAAATATATCATATCTTAAAAATTATTCAATGTTTATTTTGCAGTAATTTTATTAGTTTTTTTACATTCTGCGGTACCGTCTCGCTTAACTTATTCTTAATTTAATTTGGTTTTCCTCAAATGTGACTCTTCTTCTTCTTCCTGCCCCTTATTTGGGGTCGGCGCAACACGTTTGTTTCTTCCATTCTATCCTGTCACTCGTCATGCTATCACTAACTTCCATTTTTTTTCATATCGCTCTTCACACAATCCATCCATCTTTTCTTTGGCCTCCCTCTCCCTCTCCACCCATCCACATGTATACTCATACTCAATTTTATTTATTTATAAACTTTATATACTAGTAAACATTGTACAAAGGCGGATTTATATTTTATTCTTTTTGAGTGAACGAATTATCTTAAACCACATCTGTCTAACATTCTTTTTTTTAATGATATAAATATTATTAAATACTGATGGTAAGCAGTGATGCAATCGTTGATGGTAATCATTTCTAGTCGCATTGTGTTTACTGTCTGACGGTCCATCTACGTATAGGTTAGTCGTAACTGCATTGCTGTTACGCAGCTGCTACTGACCTATTACCGTCACTCCAAGCCTTTGACGTATTAGAACTGTTAGGCCGTAACCTTGTGGTGGGCTTATAGAGGTATGTGGAACGGGATGTTCCACAAACCTCCATTGTAAAGTGAGTATCCTACGCCCAGACGAGTGTCATGTCTGGTCTGGGTAACAGCCCGATAGTAATTTTTGACTGCTGTACATAATTTAATCGTGTCGAGAACTCTGATATGTTCTGAGAGTTCCCATGTAGTGGCCAAGCTGCCACTGCTGGCGTATTACATCAGCAAGTTCACATTGTTTGTCCTAAGTAAATAAAATAAGTATATCAATTTTATAGTGCTCCCACTGCTGAGACTCAGGCTTCCTCTCTAAGATAAGAAACAGGCCCGGTGCGGCTTGTTTCCTATCTTAGAGAGGAAGTGTTTGGCTAAGTGAACTGTAAATATCATAATGGCTTATGTTTAACTTACCACCAGATATAGTAACATATAAAAGACAAAAATAGTAAATGATCACCAAAATTAAACCTACATTTTAATGTAAAATTATAACCAGTTTTAACATCTCGCTATCCTATTTAAGCAAAATGAATCCAAATAAAGCATCGGCAGAACCCCATGGTTACGCAGATATCAGTAGTTAAAATTTTGAGGTTAGGTTAACTACCTGCCAAGCAGCAGCTCGACGGAGCCCCGCTGCGCGGGGCTCCTACTTCTGGGTGGTTTAAAAAAAAATAACCTCGAAGAAGGTGACGGGGTCTGTGTTCGCTCGCTTCGCTCGCTCACTACGACCCCGCCACCTTCTTCTAACCTAAATCTATCCGACCCGGGGTGCCCTAAAATTCCACTAAGATAGATTGTTGATTAGACAAAGTATCATCTTGCTCTACGGGGCTAAAAAGAGCGCATTAATTTGCTCGCTAAGATTTGGTTATCATTTACTACATTTGGTGTTCGAATACAATTTAAAGTACAGTCGTAACTAAAATACTATTGTAACTTTAGGGTTTCATTTTTTGGTGTCAAGTAATATATTTTTGACAAAAGAACTAAGGGTACCAAAGCGTTTTATGGTGGTCATTATATTTAATCCCTATCATAATTACGATAATATATTTATTATTTTGGTTTTTTTTTGCTATACTCTGTGTTTCCTTGCGTGATCACATCAGAAATGAAGATATCCGCAGGAGAACCAAGGTTACCGACATAGCTCGAAGAATCGCCAAACTCAAATGGCTGTGGGCCGGACACATTGCACGCAGAACAGATGGTCGAAGGGGACGAAATGTTCTGGAGTGGCGATCGCGGACCGGAAGACGTAGCGTTGGAATTCCTCCTACAACAACCGATGACCGATGGACCGATGGCCTGGTAAAGGTTGCGGAAAACTGATGGTTGCGAGACGCACAGGATCGTTAATTGTGGCGACACTTGGGGAGGCCTATGTCCAACAGTGGACGTATATCGGATCTTTTGTCCTAAACAAATATTCATAAAAATTTGCCATATAGCTGCTCCTCCCCGATATTGCAGTCAATAACAAATAAAGAACTGATAGCAGATAACGCCAGTCTAAATACTGGCTAACTGAGATAATAAGAATCCACAACGTCAGAGTATGGTCTAATTAATAAAGTATTTAATCAAATGGTTTCAAGTGGATTATATCTGAAGAGTCACTGATTATATTGTGTGTAATAATATTATTGAAAAGATTATTTGGGCGTTTTATTGGTATCCATTTATCCAACTGACATTTCTTGCTTATATTTACTTCTTGCTAGAGAGATGATGTGAAAGAATTATGATTAGATTCAGGTAGTTAGGTCATTAAAAAGTTTATAAAATGCAACTAATTACTGAAACAGTTTTTAATGACTGGTTCAATCTTGATTTTAAATGCATTAAGAATAATCACAATTGATGAGCCGAACTGTTCTCATTTTTATGTTTTTGTAAACTAAAAATGGACGTTTTTTTTTTTAGAGTGAAATCGTTATCTTTTCATATTCTCTCGCCCCACCAAGAACGGGAAGAAGTAGATATTTAATGATTTCCCACACCAAAATCAACATAATGTTCTCACAATTTTTGTGATGACATATCAATGTGATGACAATTATAAAATTGACTCTAAAACTGATGCTGGAATTTTATTACCTTGTAGCACGAACCATCCACTAAATGAATTTCAACTAATTATCATTTCAGAGGATGACAATATAAACAAGTTACATGTTATTTCTACTGCTCGGACTGAAAAGTTTTGTTATTTAACTCATAATATGTTTCTATGAGAATTTTAACCCAGTAAAAAAATGAAGTACAATTACTGGCACGGATATTGAGCGCTCGGCGTCAGAGTGGGGATCGCTTTGCGCATTCCATACATTGGCGAGCCAATCGTCGTCGTTGTTAGATACATGCAGCAAGCTCAGGGAACGAAATGAACGAATCACGAGTGACGTCTATGATAAGATGGCGCGGCGAGCCAATCACTGACACTCCCCGCCCTCGCGTTTCACTTCGCACCACTAAAAGAGAACCAAATATTTGACTTCTACGCAACTTGAACTCTTGAAGCCAGCGCTCAAGATCCGTGCTGGAAATTGTACATGAATTAAAAATTACCCTGTATTTCAATCATGGGTAGTCCGAAAGGAAACCCCGGTGTTCTGGATCGTAAGGTAAAGAAAGAACAGAGGTGCGCTTATAATTAGTAAAATACTGACACGCCCTTCTGCTCCGCTCTAGAGCGGAAGAAGAGAAGGAAAAAACTTGTATTTAAATAATTCTTCTTAGCTTGACCGAACAAACAAAAAAAAACTAATTAAATTACATAACAATGTAAAAAAACATTACTTCTTAATTTGACCGAAGACCGTTCTAATTAAATTACATATCAGTGTAAAAAAAATAAGAATAAAACAACGATTTTCGTTTCAATTCATGGTGTGTTCCATAAATAATTTATAATCAATTTTCACGTGACAAAAAGTCACGATTATTGGTCTACAAAGTTGTATTTTACACTTGATTTCGTTTATAATGCACACTGAGAAAGTGACAAAAAAACCATAGATAAATAGACTTTCTATTGATTGTTGACGTTTATGTAACTCTTTTCATGTAACACAACTAGAGTAGTTTTATTATGTGAAAAGCGAATTTTGCATGCATTAACTGTTGTTGTCAGAGAAAAGGTTACTATAGTTAAGTACCGGCATGGATCTTGAGCGCTCGGCGTCAGAGTGAGCGCTTTGCGTCAACCGTCGTCGTTTTTTGATACATTCAGCAAGCGCAGGAAACGAATCAGGAGTGACGTCTATGACGAGATGGCGCGGCGAGCCAATCACTGACTTTCCCCGCCCCCGCGTCTCACGTCGCACCATTATAGAGACCGCATATTTGACTTCTGCGCAACTTGAAGCCAGCGCTTAAGGTCCGTGCCGATAACTAATATGAATTGAACTGTCAAAACGATCACTGGTTCAATTAAGCTAATACTACATTAGACCGTGGCATACGTGTTGATTTGTACATTTTGTACGTAGAACGACGTCGCGTGGCGTGGATTATTGTAGTTCTACAAGTCTAGTTTCCATATAAAATGTACGGAGACCGACGAGAGGCCGGACGGCGGGTTACCCATTGCTCGAAGTCCGCAAGCCCGTGTCTGTTGTGGCTGGACGTTGGGTTTAGAATCTCAGTGGCTGGGACGTGAGCCGTAACAATGATGACCAGCTGAGTTACCATGATTCAAAGTAAGATTGTTTTATTCTTATTCCAGTGTGGGTAAGAGACAGAGCTATACAGGTTGTCCAACGCCATCTCTTCATTTCAGCCGAAAGACGTCCACTGTTGGACATAGGCCTCCCCAAGTGTCGCCACAATGAGCGGTCCTGTGCGTCTCGCATCCATCGGATTCCCGCAATCCTTACCAGGTCATCGGTCCACCTTGTAGGAGGCCTTCCAACGCTACGTCTTCCGAAACGTGGTCGCCATTCCAGAACCTTTCGGCCCCAACGGCCATCTGTTTTGCGAGCAATGTGCCCTGCCCATTGCCACTTAAGTTTGGCGATTCTTCGTGCTATGTCGGTAACCTTGGTTCCTCTGCGGATATCCTCATTCTTAATTCGATCACGCAAGGAAACCCCGAGCATAGCCGTTTCCATTGCCCTTTGGGTGACTTTAAGTCTTCTGATGAGGCCCATTGTGAGCGACCACGTTTCGGAGCCATATGTCATCACTGGCAACACGCACTTGTCATATACTTTAGTCTTGAGACACTGTGGTATGTTGGACGAGAAGATACCGCGTAGCTTCCCGAACGCTGCTGGCCGAGTTGGATTCGACGGATGACGTCTTTCTCGAAGTTAGACCTACCCAACTGGACTGTCTGTCCGAGGTAGACGTAATCGTCCACAACATATTGCCATCTCTTACCCACACTTGTCATGGTAACCCAGATCACGTGTCATCTCATCTCACAATGAACCCAAATACCTCATTCTTATATAACACAAATTCACAACATTATTTTCATTTCATATAAGTAATTAGAATCCATATTATCGCATTGTTTTGGTTAGCGCAATGAGTCAGAGGAAATTATAATGTTGACACTAAATTGCATGACCCGTGGCTGGGTGTAATCATGATTATGAAGGCAATTATTGTTTAATTTTGTTAATTTGATATGGCTATAAATGTTTGGTTGGCGTCTACTAATGATAAGGGCTTTCCTTATTAACCTAGCTCTACTGGCTAGTTCCTGGATTCATAAAACAGTAAAATGTTTTTTTTTTGAGGTGGGGTAATAAGAATAATAACATACGTCCAACATACATAACAATATACGTCCACTGTTGGACATAGGCCTCTCCCAAGTGTCACCACAATGAACGATCCTGTGCGTCTCGCATTCGTCGGATTCCCGCAACCTTCACCAGGTCATCGGTCCACCTTGTAGTAGGCTTTCCAATACTGCGTCTTCCGGTACGCGGTTACCATTCCAGAAGCTTTCGGCCTCAACGACCATCTGTTTTGCTGTGCCCAGCTCGTTGCCATTTAAGTTTGGCGATTCTTCGTGCTATGTCGGAACCTTAGTGCTCCTGCGTACTCATAACAGTATTGTGTAATTCCTTAAAGTTTAGAGAATTTATACTTCTTGCCAACACATTGTAGGTAATGTATGTAACTAAATATTTATGACTAATAGCAGGATATTTAATACTTTTTTATAGTTTATCCTGTTCGTAAATACAATATTATTGTCATAGAAGATAATAAATAAGTTATTATGTAATATATTTCTAAAACTACTACGATTCTTTTTTTTAATTGATATAAACTAGTGCTTGAATGCACCACCGGATAGTAAGCAGTGATGCAATCGTTGATGGTGAAGCGCACTAGGTTTTTAAAGAGCCTTACTCTAGCTTTGAAGACACCTAAATTATAATCGGACGGGAAGACAGCAGCAAGCAGATTGTGCCAGTCCACGCTTAGGCGCTGTGCAAATGTAGACACTTTTAGTTTTCAGTTACCGACACCGAACACATTTTGATCGTCATGAGTATGTGTTAAGTGCAAGCAACTGGACAAAACATGTTTACGTATGGAGGGAGTGGATGATTTCATACTGGTTCTATAGAAATCAAATATTCATCGGTAGCTTGTATCTGATACAAGACAGACGTTTGCGCCCTGCCTTAGTTTGGGCCGTAGAGGTGTCAACAATGTAAGGGTGGACACTCGCTTTACATCGGGTTGTCCGATGGAATGGATCTGGAATAGCAATTACGTCAAAAATCTCTTTAGCGGATTTTCGACTTTATTGTGACAGTCACAGAGTCAATGTTTCTTTGGCAGTGAAAACTGCGGCGCGTTGCTTCAGTTTCATAAGTTTTTTAACAGTTTTATCACCACTTAAATACCTAGTTGTTTCATACAGTAGTCGATAGACTATTTGTTATACGCGCGTGGCACGTATTTCATTATAACAAGTGTCTATCACTAATTTATTATCTTTGTTATTATTACATGGTATAAAACAAAGTCGCATTTCGCGTGTTTGTTTGTTCACTAACTTCTCCTAAACCACCTAAAATGTCAGGCAAGCAAGCGAGAAAAAGAGAGAGTTATACACTTTAATAGCTTCATAGCTTTAACAGTTCAGTTTAGGTCGTCAAAAGGATCGCGTTAAGAACTTCGTGGTAGACATTCAGTCAATGGATTTTGATGCGGTTTTCATTCAGTTTGTATTGTCAAACAACAAGAAACGGGTAAGGTTTATGTGTACAATTTGTAGCCATGCGAAGCCGGGGCGCCTCACTAGTTAGTTACAATCATATGAATATTATATGGGCGAAAGATAAGCTCTGGACTTGTCCACTCTTCCTTTTTCGTCCAGGCGATATCTCTTTGGAATGCGTTCCCTCTGAATATCAGGATGGCAACTAGCCGATTTTAGGCACGTGAGCATTTTCGCAAGATGTTGGTAAAATCATCACAGCACTGATTGTTTGGATTTGTTTTTTCACTACAGCATTACTTATTTATATGTATGTATTTAAGTATTTATTTACTATTGTATTTGTTTCTCTTCTGGTTGTCTATTTATTAAGTTGCACCTGCCATGTTATGTTTCTGTACCACCCTAAGGTCGACTGGCAGATAATGCCTAAAGCATTAGGTCCGCCTTTGTACAGTTTTTTTGTGCATAAAGATTTAATAAATAAAAATAAAAATAGGTACTTTAAAAAATAAAAGAAAACAATAAAAGCGAGAGGTAAGATAGCGGTCAAGCGCGAACCTATCAACAATAAAAAAAGACCTGTGCGAGGCCAAAAGGCTTTTACCTCAGCAAATGGAGAGTATGTGAGTGTATGTTTCAACCCAAGTCGTCGACGGCGCGCGCTGTTCCCGCGCGCCTCAAGGAGTTGTCAGCAACAGCAGGGACCCAGCCGGGTCGAAGCCTACTGGGGCCAGGGTTACCCGAAAGGGCGCTCGAGCCTCGGTATGAAGGCTTGAAGGAACGGGATGGGTTTTTTAGTAAGTAAGAGTCTGACACCAGCTCCCGCTCCGCCCAAGAGCGGGGGTTGTCATAAGATGATTTTTCCCATCGAAAAAAAAAAGTGTATGTTTCAAGATGGCGAGTATCTGTGTGTGCATGTTTGTTACTCTTCATGCTCGAACAGCTGAACGGAATTAAATGATTCTTGGTACATGGGTAGACCGTATCCTGGAACAACACATACAATGCGTTCCAAATGAGAATAGGATCGCCCGCCATGTTGTGATGTCACGATTCACTGTCAAATCGAGGAAAGAAAATTTTAAACATTAATTAATTTACGAAAAATTTTATTTATTTATGAGCTGTGAACGAAAAAATTTAACCAGAATCCAGTTCTTTAATTTTACTCATCTATAAGTTCTTCAATTTTGCCAAAATTTCTTCGTTTTGACAGTAGAACGAGACGTCAAAACATAGGAATCGGTCCTATTCTCATTTGGAACGCGGAAGTGGTGGAAGTATATAAATACTTAGGATGCTTCATTTCCCTCTATCACGCGGGCGAAGCCGCTACCAGCAGCTAGTATACTATAA
The DNA here is from genome assembly GCA_929112965.1 of Mythimna albipuncta. NCBI lineage: Eukaryota > Metazoa > Arthropoda > Insecta > Lepidoptera > Noctuidae > Mythimna > Mythimna albipuncta. The sequence goes on along the minus strand of OV815979.1, from coordinate 13,806,824 downwards.
GTGGCATATTTGTACAAAGTCGTGCAATCAGCTTTATTTCGCGTTAATCCACTCACTCATTATCAGGAGATAATGAACGTCAAATTAAATACACAGAAATTAAAATTGTTCATTTTTCACATTTAAAATGTTACGCTTTGTTGGCTACACATCTCATTAATACGTTTTAATATCAACGGCTCTTAAAAATAAGTCTATTGAGAAATATCTAAGACGCTGCAAATGTCTCAAGTAGCGCTATTTGAGAAATTTGAACGGTGACCTTCAGTCTGCCAGGTTAAGTGAACTAAGTATTTAAAAATGTTTTAAAGATAAGTAATGTGGCGTTCAATCCGTTTTTAAATAAAGGATTGTATTTATTTAGGTCCTAACACAATACTGCGATGCGACGCCAATGAACAGTACAATTCCCTAGGTCTTTGCCACACTTGGCGGTTTCCGTCCGAAATCACAAATAGCGGACACACTACGCGGAGCGAACGATCTTCGCTATTTGTAATGTATATGCAATAACATGTATTGACATTACGTCGCCGATCTTCCGCGACGGGATTTCCGTCAAGTGTGGCAAACCATTCACAGACACACCTCGGTAAGTGTAGCTTAACCTCGAAGATCGACCCGTTAGGCTGTTATTTCTTAGGCAGGAGTTCCTCCATGTCGTTTTCTATGAAGTTACTCAGGCTTTCAGATAATAGTCCATCTATTTCACGTCCCACTCAATAGGAAGAAACGAAGAAACGATCTAGGAACACATTCATTGTGCATACCCCACCGGTACATGGTGAGAATCCCACCCATAAGCACAAAACGTTTTGGGAACATATTAATAAATTGTGCTTACAGCTAAGGAGTGGTATTCCTTACCGGAGCCTGTGTTTCCTGATAACTACAAGGGTTATTTAAGTTTTTTTTCTTATTAGCCATTACTGTCCTACTGCTGGGCAAAGGCCTCCCCCAAGTCCTTCCAGACATTCTTCTCTCGCGCCGTCTCTAACCAGTTCTCGTGATACGCGTCTAGATCATCTCGCCACCTCTTTCTAGGGCGACCTCGATGGCGCTTACCGTTTGCAGGAACCCACCGGGTGGTTATTTAAGTTAAGAGTGAATATGTTACTTCTAGGCAAGTGTGCTCCAACGTTAGCCACATCATCGCTCACCATCAGGCGAGCCCAGACGTATCGACCTAAACGATAGACAAGCACGTTCATGGAAATTATTTGTCAAAATAATGAAGAGTAAAAACAAAAATTCGCTGCAGCCCTACATTGGCATTATGTCCTCTAACATAACTATTAGGACATACAGCGCTAAGATAGCTCTTAGAAGATACTTTTCTCGCAACCAAAATGTCTTAAGCGCTATGTATTTCGCGGCACTTACGCGTTTCGTTCAACATAGTGCTATGTCCAAGGTGTACGGACTGCATTACACCTAAGTCGATTGAAGAGTGTGTTCCGCTCGCGTAATCTACATATACATTATCGATGTTTTTTTTTATGGTGGGAAAATCATCAATGACAACCCCCGCTCTTGGGCGGAGCGGGAAATAGTGTCAGACTCTTAATTATTAGAAAATCCCACCCCGTTCCTTCTAGCCTTGATATCGGGGCTCGAGCAATCTTTCGAAACTAACCCTAGCCCCGGTAGGCTTCGACCCAGCTTGGCCCCTGCTGTTGCTGACAACTCCTTGAGGCGCGCGACGACGTGGGACACATATCGATGGTCAGACGCGATTCTATCCTAACTAATATTATAAATGTGAAAGTGTGGATGTTTGTTACTTAATCACGCAAAAACGGCTGAACGGATTTGGATGAAATTTGGCATGCATATAGCCTTTGACATGGAAAAGAACATAGGCTACCTTTTATCCCGATTCCTTAAGTACCTAATGATACGCGGGCGAAGCCGCGGGCAAAAGCTAGTAAATAATAATTTAAAAAAATGGTAGCTTAAACTTACTTGCCAGTACAAATGGCCCACTCATAAAGTTTATCCAGCAGGTTCTCGCTCAGCAGGTACTCGAGGCAGGCGGCTGGACTGGTGGCCGTGTTGATCTCCCTCGCCTTCGCCTCCAGGACCAGTAGGGTCGCCAGCTGCTCCAGATGGTTCACTACGCCTAGGACATCGTCATGGAGGTGGTTTGGCTGTAAGGATGGAGGCGTTTTAGAGAGATCTTTTAAATCAAATCAAACAAATGATATATATATATAGGGTAGTGTAGGGTAGGGTAGGGTAGAGTAGGGTAGTGTAGGTTAGAGTAGATTAGGGTAGTGTAAGGTAGAGCAGGGACCAGCGACCAGCCGGGTCGAAGCCTACTGGGGCCAGGGTTATCCGAAAGGGCGCTCGAGCCCCGGTATGAAGGCTAGAAGGAACAGGGTGGGTCTTTTAGTCAGGAAGACTCTGACACTATCTCCCGCTCCGCCCAAGGGCGGGGGATGTCAATGCATGTTTTTTCCCACCATAAAAAAAAAGGTAGAGCAGGGTAGAGTAGGGTAGAGCAGGGTAGAGTAGGGTAGAGTTGGGTAGAGTAGGGTAGAGCAGGGTGGAGTAGGGTAGAGCAGGGTAGAGTAGAGTAGAGTAGGGTAAAGTTGATAGCTTAGCTAAAAGGTATCACAACATAACTATTAGGCGGTACGAAGTTCGCCGGGTCAGCTAGTAGGTTTTATAAAAACACTTTTACACGTCAATTTTAACTAGATGAGGTCGGTGTTTCCTAGCTGACAACCTGAGAAGAAACAGCGAAACAAACTCAGGGGTCATAGTCTCTTTTAAAGTTCATACAGCAAACATGTAATGGTCAAATCATATGAGAACCATGCAAATTAAAGGCTGAGATGGTCTTTTGAAGAAAGAACCACACAGTTATAAGTAGACCTGTCCAGTCAGTGCAAGCATTTGTCAGTATGCGTGTATCTGAAATTCTGAATTCAGGACTACTAAGGAGCTTAATGGTATACAGAAAGGATGTTTCTGATTTTGGCAAATTAAAGGCTTATCTATACTAATAATAATATTATAAAGCGGAAGAGTTTGTTTGTTTGTTTGTTTGTTTGAACGCGCTAATCTCTGGAACTACTGGTCCGATTTGAATGATTCTTTCAGTGTTGGGTAGTCCATTTATCGAGGAAGGCTATAGGCTATGTTTGTTTTTTTTTTCAAAATTAGGGATCCGTAATAAAATTGCTATTTTGTAACACCAGGTGTAAAATCGAAAACCTATTTTTGCGTGCGCTGCAAAAACTATTGACAATAGAACAAAATGATGTACTACGGGTTTGTAGATCCCATTAAGACCTACAAAAAAGTCCGCGAGAACATATATCTAGCTATCATGGTTTAATCACAATAACCGATTTTGTGTTCAAAATAATTATTAAATCGTCTGAAGAAAAAAAACTACGTTAAATATGTATCGTAATATTAATCTTTATCGAAATTAAGCATTATGTTATCAAGAGTATTTATGTAGAAGTAAAATACTTTTTGTTTCATCTCAATCGGATATTTCGTTTAAAAGTTATCACGTGTGTAAGATGTTATGAGTTGGTACCTATTAATGAGTTATGGGCCATAGAGTTTTTTATCAACATAAAATCCTGTAATAATCTTTTTCGAAATATATTTGGTGATGATTGTAAGTATAAGATCTTTGAAGAGTATAATAAATACATTTATGAACGCGGTAATCTTGGGAAGTACTGATCTGATATGAAAACTGTTTAAATATTCAATAGTCCATTTATTGAGGGAGGTAATTATAGGCAATATTTTATCTCGGTTATTTCCACGGAAACGAGAAAAACGCGGGTGAAACCGCGGGGCACAGCTAGTACTCTATACTCATGGGCGTAACAAAAGAAAAATCAAAACACTTTATTTCACATAGGCCTACATGGGCACTTATAAAACGTCAGAAGCTAGTGCATGGTTCAAAATTGGTCGTTTCCTATGGAGAAGAACCGGCAAGAAACTCCATAACTCATGGGCATTATTCTACTAGGCTGTGGGGAATGGTTCGAAAGGGCTACTATGGCCCTGGAAAGCAAATAGCAGCTGAAGGTATACAGGTGGGTTTAGTCAGTAAAAGTATGAACTCCCTCTCATTTCACACAGAGCGAAAGGAATTATTCGATCATTTCTGACTTAAAATTTAAAATCGGCATTATTCTAATACGCTCGATAATATTGCTCAGTATCAAAGGTAAAGATATCGCTGATGAATTGTTGATTTTGAATCGAATAATTTCAGCAAAATTCTTCCTTAAATTAGTTTTCAGCAACGCTACACACATAATAGATATCGAACCAACAGTACTATCAAAAAGATAAGGTTAAAAATAGTACAAAAATCGGGCATAAGCCATTTTGTGGTGACACGTCTACACACAGCATTTTAAACCTTACTGACCTGTGATTTAAGTATAATATCGTGCGCTTGCTGCCAGTGTTTGCAGAAGGAACTATAGCAGGCTTGCGGTTCGTAGTCGTGCCGAGGATCGAGCGACCTCGACAACTGTCGGGCGAACGAGAGGCTCGTCGAACGAAGCCAACTCATGGTTGCTGGTTATATTGGACGCATCTGGAACAAATGTTGGTGATGAGACAAATGTTGGTGATGAGACAAATGTTGGTGATGAGTTACGTGTAGGTACGTTGGGCGCAGTGGTTGAGCGATTGACTGCTGAGCTGTGTGTCGCGGGTTTGATTTCGGCACGAAACAAAGTGGATAAGTGTTCCGTGCGTCTCGCGATTTCAATTTTGTATTTTACATGCCCACTGCACTGTAGATGGATGAAGAGGGAGAGAGAAGCTAAAGAAATGATGCATGGATTGTGTGAGACGTGATAAAGAAAACGGAGTTAGTGATAGTGCGGTAATCTTCTGAGCTATGTCAACAAAAAACACATATATGGTAAAAACTAAGGCTATAAAATAGTACATTTACCTCTGACTCTTCCTCCTATCTCTGAACTAAATATGTTCCTGTAAGTGTCATCAGTGGTGGGTGTATCGTTATTAGCGTAAATAAGGTTAAATCTATATATTACTCCATAGCTTTCCTCATTTTATGCATCTACACATCAATATAGCAATGGCATGTCTTGTAGGTGTCTAAATTAACAAAACTAGATATTTTGTTTTTTATCAGTTTTGTTTTAAAGATAAGTTGCCGATTAGTTAATGTCATTCCTCTAGTGATGACCAGGCAATTATTCCATAACAATAGCATTTCCATAAAACAATAAAAATTGTTTCTGAAGGAAAACAAACTTATCAAAATTGTAACCAGGAATGATGAGGAATGCTATGCAATGCGATTGTAACTATATCGGTCTACTGTTATATTGTACTGGCCTGTTGGTCTAGTGGTTAACGGTCGTTGCTGTGATGCGGTAGAAGGGCGGGGAAGATAAGGAGTGCCACGATAAATTTTCGTGCCTAGATCCAACAAATAAAACTCATCGTACATGATAAATTGTTTCTATCTGCCGCAGACACGGTGTTTCACTGCTTCACACTCAAACGTCTGTAGCCATTCTGTAGCCCGATTCACGTAATCAAAACCGTAACGATATCGTGGCGATGTAGTCGTTTAGACCATTACCGTATTCACATCCATCAATAGAGTTATAAAAACACCGATTTTAAAGCCGTTTGGTCGAAATCGATTTAAAAAAAAAACAGTATTTCATTATCCTGGTAGAATACTTATTAATGTAACTGGAAATAAATCGTTGATAGATCGGTTCAGTTGTGTTGTCGTTCTATCGAATCCCGAATGAGGAACACGTGGATACCGATTTTGGATAGGACTTGGATCGAACGACTATAAAAATTCAACGATATTTGGCTTGTTTGATTTTACATGAATCAGGCTACTGAGCGGACTTAGACGTTTCTTTTCTACCCAGGAGTAGGAATTCTTATCCCGGGAGTATATTATTTTAGGATAATTTTATACGTCCATGTGGGCGAGGCTAGTTTGAAATTTTAAATTCATATCAGAGTGTTCGAAAAGATGTTAATAGCACTGGTCAATCAACACACAATTATGCATGCTCTTGTAATATACGGCATGCCACACTGATATCTAGGCATGCATACTGATTGGCATACTCTAGCAGTTCCACTTTTGAGTACAACAATCGATTTGGTTACTTCGGAATAGATTCAAATCAAATCAAATCAAAGCATTTATTTCAAATAGACCATTTACAGGCACTTTTGAATAGTCCAATGTCGGTCAGTCCAAGAAAAGTGAAGCTAAATTTCACGTTCCAAAGAGTAGGTCTCTATGGAGAAGAACGTGCAAGAAACTCCATGGACACTCTTTTAAATCATATTATGTGTTACATATAATAGACCAGGGTAGATGCCTTCAAAAATAATAAAAAGTGAAAAATAATAATAGTAGGATGAAACCCATCACAAAAGGAGGAGAATATTATAAAAATGAAAGGAAAAATAATTTACGGGCGATCTGAGGTCGGGAAGGGGGTGGGGGTGACTTTTTAAGGGGAAAAAACGGTTTTTCTCGATTTCCGGCAAAACTAAAAGTCCTATGGAAAAAAGTCAAATGGCAAAGTTGTAGGTAATAAAAAGATCTAAAACTTTTGTATTAACACTTTTTTCACATAACCTCAAAATTTATGTGAAAAATTCAAAAAACCATGTTTTTGGTTTTTTATTTTTATCTCTTTCAAAAAACAATATTTTATCACGAAATTTGGTGAAAACTTACCTTTTTATGTCCCAAATACGCTGTAATTTATTTGATTAGAAATATTTATTTTTTCACCTTATTTTGAATAAATATCGAAAAATCACCCTAATTTTCAATCGAAAAATCACCCGTCAAAATATCTTTTTTTTTCAAAAAGTTTATATGGTGTCTGTTCGTTGAAATCTCTACTTTCCGATGGTGAAAAAAAATATATATGTTACCATCGTAAATCTTCTCAGCAAATGCAAAAAACCGAAAAAAACTCGAATTCGAAATTTTTTTTCAATTATTATATTGAATGTAGAGCTATTTATTAAAATTTACACTTTAATTACTCGAAAAACGTAAAATTACATGTTACATAGATAACAAAAAAAATTGCAAATCAAAATATAGTACTATAATTAACAAACAAATAAGTTGATAAAATTAATACTTAATAAGACGTCTACAATATTTGGAGAAAGGAGTCGAATTTTCTTTAAGTTATATGCGTAGATGCCTATTTATAACTATTTTTAGATAACTTATATTTATCTGAGTGACCTACGAAAAATTTTAGCCCATCAAAAGGTATTTCATAGAGGAGTGGGGAAGGGGCTAGGCGGGTCCGGGTCTTACTACATACATACCTAATATATTATTTCGTAGCTGCTGTAACAACCGTTAGCCTAGCCAGTATTCGAAATACAGTATAGTATACAACATCGTTTAAAAAAATACACGTGCACGTTGAGTTTCTTGAAGATAATTGTGACAAGTTTACAAAAAAACTAAGAAGATTAAAAAAAAAATAATCTCCTTTATTTTGCACAAACAAACTTAGTTACTCCCATAAGATATATAAAATACACATCGTAAATATATTGTTACTAACTAACTTTTGGCCGATTTTCATATATATATTATATATTTCAGATATATTCAATTTTTTTATTTTATTTTTAGTTATGTTTTTTATGTCTTTTATGATATATTTTGAATGTATCTAAAATATATTTAAAATATATGAAATATATATGAAAATAGGCCATAAGTTAGTTATTAAAAATATATTTACGATAAGTATTTTATATATTTATATATTTTATGGGAGTAACTAAGTTTGTTTGTGAAAAATAAAGGAGATTACTATTTTTTTAATCTTCTTAGTTTTTTTGTAAACTTGTCATAATTATCTTCAAGAAACTCAACGTGCACGTGTATTTTTATAAACGATGTTGTATACTATACTGTATTTCGAATACTGGCTAGGCTAACGGTTGTTACAGCTGCTACGAAATATTAGGTATGTATGTAGTAAGACCCAGACCCGCCTAGCCCCTTCCCCACTCCTCTATGAAATACCTTTTGATGGGCTAAAATTTTTCGTAGGTCACTCAGATAAATATAAGTTATCTAAAAATAGTTATAAATAGGCATCTACGCATATAACTTAAAGAAGATTCGACTCCTTTCTCCAAATATTGTAGACGTCTTATTAAGTATTAATTTTATCAACTTATTTGTTTGTTAATTATAGTACTTTAGTTTGATTTGCAATTTTTTTTGTTATTTATGTAACATGTAATTTTACGTTTTTCGAGTAATTAAAGTGTAAATTTTAATAAATAGCTCTACATTCAATATAATAATAGAAAAAAAAATTCGAATTCGAGTTTTTTTTGGTTTTTTGCATTTGCTGAGAAGATTTACTATGGTAACATATATATTTTTTTTCACCATCGGAAAGTAGAGATTTCAACGAACAGACACCATATAAACTTTTTGAAAAAAAAAGATATTTTGACGGGTGATTTTTCGATTGAAAATTAGGGTGATTTTTCGATATTTATTCAAAATAAGGTGAAAAAATAAATATTTCTAATCAAATAAATTACAGCGTATTTGGGACATAAAAAGGTAAGTTTTCACCAAATTTCGTGATAAAATATTGTTTTTTGAAAGAGATAAAAATAAAAAACCAAAAACATGGTTTTTTGAATTTTTCACATAAATTTTGAGGTTATGTGAAAAAAGTGTTAATACAAAAGTTTTAGATCTTTTTATTACCTACAACTTTGCCATTTGACTTTTTTCCATAGGACTTTCAGTTTTGCCGGAAATCGAGAAAAACCGTTTTTTCCCCTTAAAAAGTCCCCCCCACCCCCTTCCCGACCTCAGATCGCCCGTAAATTATTTTTCCTTTCATTTTTATAATATTCTCCTCCTTTTGTGATGGGTGTCATCCTACTATTCGTTTTTTTTGTTTTGAAAATTATCGACACTGGTCTATAATGCTTGGTTACATATTACTTGTTGCTTCTATCATGTGAGCACAATTAACTCATTAGCCTCTTTTTTACCATGTGGTTCAGGCCCAAGCGCCCGAGCATTGCTATAAAACAGTGACTTTCTGAAGCGCGCTCCTCGGTAATGGCCAGGTTAAAGTTTTGAAAAAAATATGTCTTATCGATTCGTGAACAACATCATCAACTATTGATTTTTTCGTCAGATTAAATATTATTATTATTATTGAAATCAAATAAATAATTATTGATAGTTTTGACGTATTTGATTGATACTATCACAAAAAACTTGAAGAATACGAGTACGGTCTATTTCTGGCTGTTGGGAAATGGAAAATAAATTAAATCGGCTATTTTAATATTAAATAGAGAAAATAACATTGGTGCTTGCTCGGTTTCACAGTAACCTCATGCATGAGAGACACCCTACTTTAATAATTGGGAGGCCCATTTGCCGATATGCCATCAAACGGGTGCTTCTGAGAAACCACAGATAAAAAGTCCCCAAAAACACTTTCCCCGACCCGGGAATCGTAACGACTGGTGCTCAGCAGCAGCGTCTGCGACTACTCTACTAAAGAAGCATCGAGGTATTTATTATTATTATTTTATACACAGAACACACGAGCCATTAATGCCTTAGTTTTTGTTTATGAACACGGCGCGTGCTGTTGCATTGTTCAGACGAGATTGCAGATCTATTTTATGTACATACTTTCCGTCGCACGCGCTGCTTTATAGTGTAGTAAACCTAGCTTTGTACTGGATGCAGACCAGAACATTTTAAAATTATATTGAATATTGCACTCTATCCCTGGCTTTTTAAAGTTTAAAGTTGCACGAATATTCTACGCAGACATTAAAAGGTTTCTCAGTCGCTCCTCAGCGTATTAATTTGCACTTTAAAATGCTTCTTACAAAGTCTATTAATCAATGTTGTCGGAAAGTCATTTGTTTAGCCGTCTTTTTGGTCTGCACTGTATAGCCTTAGGGCCCTACTCACGGTGCTGTAGCGCGTTCGTTGGCTTTGGCGCATCGATACAGTCGTAATGGCATTTTTTCTATAGCGCTTACAAATGCGACTTACGCGCGTTAGTAGCGATGCTGTCGCGCGCTTACAGTGACAAAATCGCTAGGTACAGAAAGTCGTGGGCGAGGGCCTTTAAGGGCCTATTACCCGACTCGATATTCAGACAGTTTTAGCTTATGGCTCCTCATTTCGCGTTGTATTTAAGTCAGAATGTCTTACTCGAAATGAAAAATAAGACGAGTCTGAATATCGTATGCTGAATAACGCGTAGTGTAATAGAAGAACTCGTACTCTCTTTAGAAGAACTCGTACTATAGTCATAGTACTCGTAGTAATTGAGTGTCATTTGATTGAGCATCCTTATTTGTCAGTCAAGGGCAGAACTGTTTATTTACACACCACGCATACTAATTTATTCCTTTGCAGATAGTACAACGGCGATTAATAAACTCTTAAATAATGTTTAAGTGGGTTAATTTCGAAGTGTAGTAGTGGCTCAGTAGTAACGGCCCCGACTTGCGAAAATGGTGCAACTCACCCTAAGATGTGAGAAAAGGATAGGTAGCTACGTTGTATGAATCCAACTGCTGTCATCTGCACTATCCTATAGCACAACTGTCGGCGATTCGGCTGATCGCAGTCCGTTAAACCAATACAAAAAAAAAAGCAATTGTAGTGTAGGTAACATAGACGCATAGTCATAAGAACTGCAAGGTTGTAATTAATATAAAAAAAAAAATTTGCTGCTCACATGCTCACTTTGACCAGTCAATGACAACTTTATCTAGAATGATTTACCAATTTCCGACAACAAACAGTTTCTACAATAAGACTACTCATTGCTGTTACACCCAGTATTCATACAATGTCTACTGGACTGTCTACAGTTATGACTCATAGTATTCTGATACATATTATGTAGGTATTTTATGCAAAATTGAAACTTTTGTACCTACTAACTTTATATATTTTTTAAGCCTTCAAATAAATAGAAACACCTATGATCATATCCGTTGCATTTTAAAAATAGAAATTTGAAGATTCTAAGTGTAATTAGTTTAATGTTGTTGTTCTATAATTAGCTAATTAGAGAACAACCAGAAAATCTTTAAAATAAATTTACAGCATGTGTCATCTTTTCTATTATTAAACACTGAATTTCAGTCTTCAGGGTATGTTTCTAGTGAGCTGAATCTTTTATTTAAATTAAAAATTGTTTTTTGTTTCTTAGTTTCACTAAAACTCAAAAACGGCTTGATTGATTTGAACATATGTTCTTTTTTTTTTAAAGAAAATGAAACTATACAGGAATGATTTTTAAAAGAAAAAAAAAATAGGAAAAATACATAAAAACAGTTTTAATTGGTACTGTTGTATGGGCACTATCTTAAGGATAGCAGTCTATTAAAAATGGTTGTTTTTTGTTCGTAAAGTGTTATCTCTGGAAGTACTAAATTGTGGGTCAGTCCCTCCAGTAAGGGTAAAGTTAATCTCCCTGTCTTCATCATGGTTTGCCGCAATATTTAAATTATCTACACTAATATTATAAAAAGGTAAACTTTTTTTTTTGTAGGAGGTAATCTCTGGAAGCACTGGTCCAAATGGTAAAATTTTTTCACCAATAGAAAGCTGCTTCATTCCTGAGTGACATAGGCTATTTAGGCATATTTTATGTACACCGGTAAAGACACGGGTAAAGACGCGGGCAAAAGCTAGTAGTTAAGCTAGTAGTACAACAAGATTTGAAGCCTTTCTAAACTATAATATTGCTGGATATGAATGAACCGTAATCCATCACAATCATAGACAGATACAGTATACTTTTCCCTATATAACTTTCACACCATAACAAGTACCCATCAGCTGCATGAGTTGTATGGTGTGAACATTGTGTATACCTGTGTGTGAATTCATGAACAATGTTGCCCGTCAGTGAAACTTTGCCTAATTACCATTTGTTAAGATTCTTTTTGTATTGTGATGGAATTGGTATATGATGTAATATGGTTTTTATGTGAATTGACAGAATTAGTTTTAAAATGTAAATCATTTTATATCGCTTTGCTTATTTAAAAGTGGCAAATTGTCCCAAGATAAAAAGAACTACTACTATTACTATGAGCAGTGGTGGCCGAGTGGTAATGCCTCTGACTTACGAGTTACGGGTTCAAACCTCGCCAGGCACATTACTTTGTGTAATTTATTTCATTACCACTGCTCTCAAAATGGTGAAGGAAAACATCGTGAAGAAACTGGCATGTCCCCTGAACCAACAATTCGAAGACATGTGACATTCACCAACCCGCACTGGGCCAGCATGGTGGATTACGGTCCATTCTCTCTCCTAGAGAGGAGGCCTGAGTCCCAGCAGTGGGAACATTAAAAAGGCGGTGTGAAGAAGGGCCAAACAAACATACAGGCACATACTCACAAACTTTTGCCTTTATAATACAATATTAGTGTAAAGTTTTTCTGATCCAATCACAGCAGTCGTTTTTTTTTTTTGTTTCACCATTTCCCCTCAAGGACAGTCAGATAAGAAATGTCGACTCATTTAAATGAGTCAACATTTCTGATACTTATACGAAAAAAAAAAAATGACACCACTTATAAAAGTAGTTTGCTTTCTTATTTACAGAATAACTAATTTAATTACATTGTGTTTTAAATTTTGAAAGCAGTAACAAGTAATGAGCATCTCTAATAGGTTTCCTATCATGTACAGGATGTTCAGTTCCAGCTTGTAAAGTTACCTATGTATGAAGATGAAAGATGTTTTTTGTTTGGTTTTATTTTATGTGGGATTTCCTAGGTCTGAGTATGGTTTCCGCGCTTAGTCCTATGCGGATCTTAGGGTGGGCTTATTCCAGCCAACCCACCTATCTCCAAAACCGACTAGGCCTCTCAGGTTTTTCAGGACTTCAGTAAGGGACTTCAGGGATCAGTTCTTGTGCGTATTTATGTGGAATATCATTAGCCCGCCCTACGGTGAAGTGATATCCACCCTAGAGCAGGATAATGGTTTGGGGTGTGTCAGTCAGCGTTGCAGAGCCCCGGCAACTAAAACTCTGTTGCTCATAAGATGTATGTTTTAACTTTTAAGATTGACAAATAAAATTGTACTATTAAAGATTTTAATTTATTCTTCACACAGATGGCCGCGACAACAACTAAACTCAACTTCTCAATCCCAAGACAGACATGCATGAGGTCAAATATTGAAAAACTCATTAAAATTAAAACCTAGCATGCCAAACATGTAAATTTGACAACATTATAGGCAATTGACCATGAGAAATAAGCGTATATTGGTTTCTTAGAGCTGTTTAATTAAATAAATTGCTTGGCCTTATAACATTGACCATCTGTTAATATCAACACTAAATACCACAACACTTTTACTGTTTTTAAAGTTTTATTATCTTATAAAAAGACCTTAACTTAGTGTAAGTCACTTATTTAACTTACGGAACAGTATTTAGGAGGAAAACCTTTAAATTATTGTTATCTTTGCATTAAGTCTTGGTGTAATAAAAAAGGTTTAAATCTATGTGCTATAGTAAGTACCTATAGGATGTAGGAAGTGCTGTGGTTTTGCCAGTTCCACTGGCAAGACAGCGGAACTGGCTACTGGCTAAACGATATACACCTCTAAGTATCAAGGTATAGAAGGAACCTTGACATTCGATTCATTACTAAACCACTACAAAACTAATAAAGATTCTGTTGTCGTTGTTATTGTAACTAACACTCCAACTACTGACGTAAGAAATAACATAAATATACTTACGGCAAGGAGGATTCTCGAATTGGAAATAGATGCTTTAAGCCGCAAAATAAACCACAAAAGTTACATGATACGCAGTTCACTTTCTGAGAACAACTCTATAGTCACTCGGGTGGCCCCTGCACAACACTTTTACAATCAAGATATTATTTCTATGACTGTCATTGCCTCTTTCAATATTGTTTAACTCAATAGCTGCAAATTGTGATAAAAACTTTAAAATCGCAGAAAAAAGAATGCAATCGTAAAGACAACCATGCATGAATGACAAGTAGTGATGTACACTGCTACAGATTATACAAATAGTCGATTATACCAAAAACTTTAGTTGATTTTATTGTATCCTAAAAGGAAGAGGTGATGTAATAACTGAAACGGTAAAAGAAATCATCGTGAGGAAACCGGCATGACCAAAAATTTGAAGACAAGTGAAATCAACCAACCCGCACTGGGCCCGCGTCATTGATCTCCATTATTTATCAGCCCGCGTGGTGGATTACTTACGGCCCCTTTCCTCTACTAGAGAGGTGGCCTGAGTCCCAGCAGTGGGAACATTATAAGGCCAATTGTGGTAAAAAGGAAAATATAAGTTCTGATTGACATTGAAGTTATTTTTTTATGCACCTATCATCTTTCTATACGTAGTCACGTACATTGACAGGACGTATATTGTCTGTGCGATAAAAGAACCGTCGTGGCGTAAAGTGAAAACAACATTAAAGATTTTAAGTAGCAACACAACCCAGCCATCCGTCAAATGGCAAACGTCATATCAGGTTTGTTTATTGTGTTATTTTATTGTGATTTTTAATTGAAATCTTCAGAAATGTGATAAAAAATTTCACTGAGCTGTAAGGGAAATAATATTTAATATATTACAGTTTTGCCAAAGATAACAAATGGCAAATGACACCATTATTGATCAAAACAAAGTCACGAACTTGGGAAACATTGGTATGCTGTGTTTTTGGTACGTAACACTTTTATTTTAATGTTTTTAGACTTCCTAGGTGAACTCCTGTCCCTGTTATCTCCAAATATATATAAATTAAACGGAAATTCATTAAAACATGACGATATTTGTTTATTTTATTTTTGTCAATATTTTCGATGGCTAGTATAAAGAGTATTGATACTTTAAATTTATAATGCATTTCGACTAACTTAAAATATTTCTTTTCAGGCTTGAGTGAGGATACAGTAACTAAAATAAAAAAGGGCAAGTGCGAGTCGGACTCGCGCACTGAAGAGTCTGTACAAATTTACCGAAATCAATTCCCGAATTGAGTTACAAAAATTTTTCCGAATTGCAAACAATTTTTTTTTTGTTGTGATCTGATCTACAAATTTACAGTTTTCTGATTTTTACCTGCACTTGTTCTATGAGACCTTGTTTTATGCCAAATTTCAGGTTTCTAGGTCAACGAGATTCACCCTATGAACTTTGATTCCCTTGAGTATCGAAATATATGTTTTTTGCGACATAAACGGCCGTATCTTTTTTTTTTCCTTAACTCAGAAGTTTGTTTTTTTCACAACTTCAAAAGACCGCAGACTTGTGTGTATGGTTTTAATTTTAACTCGATACCTCCAAGCGTTCTCGAGTTAAAGGGTCTTAACAGATAAACAGTCGGACAACCAAGTCATCCCAAGGTTCTTATATGCGAGATGGTCCCTTACTGGCTAAATAGATTTTTTACGAAGCAACATTTCAAATTGTGAAGTGTACTTTATTTTTATAGTCATTAAGTTCATATTTTTCATTGATTAGCTAAAGGGAAAAGTGTACTAAGAAAGATAACGAGTAAGTGGTAGTGTATCCCATTTTTACCTTTATATTTAACAAACATAAACTTGATGCTAGCTACAATATTCCAGTCAGTGATAATAGACCAATCCCAGTCAAAGTGATGGAACCATTTTCGTTGGAACTTGATAAGTGGTCGTTGGTGGAACCTACCTCGATAGGCAGTACAGCATTTCCTTCACGCTATTTTCCTTTACCGGTTCGTGTTTGCATTTAAATGTTCATCATCGTTGCAATCGAAAGATGTCCACTGTTCGACATAGACTTCCCCCAGGTGTCGCCACAACGGCATTACGCAAATACTTATAAACGGATGAATTTAATGATAAACGTTGCTATAATGTAGCTTATAACCTATATTTTTGCTAAGTTTCATCACGTGAGCAAGTTCAATAAATGGGCTACTAATATTATAAATGCGAAAGTTTGTGAAGGTAGATCTAGGTACTCGTATGTATGGATGTGTCGCGTAAAAACTACTAGACAAATGAACTTAATTATAAACATTTCAATAATATAGCACATAAGCTATAACTTTGCAGTTTCATTAGGTATGCAAATTCAGAATAGGATAATTTTTATTATAGAGTGAAGCCGCTGGAAGAAGCTAGTCTAACATAGTTTAAAAATATCAAGATTTAACAGTCGCTCTATAATGACGTCACAATGTTGCTTACACAACGAAAACGATATTTATCTACAGCAGCGCCCTCAAATCCCACGATGGTTTACTTTCCGCACAGACTCTAGTAGGTACAATTTACGAATGATGGCGGCCCTGAAGTTAGCCTTTGCGAACCTTCGTGCATGTACACTCTTAAAAAAAACTGTTATTGTCATTCATTTTATTTTAAACCGAAATACATATAAAAAAAAAATCCTTATGCAGGAACCAAGTACAAATAAAAGTAATATCAAAACGCTACAAAAATAACGTAAAAAAATAAGGATTCACTCATTTCTCGACAAAATAATTAACAATAAATTATCGAAAACTTTTGTACCTAACTGTCCGTAATCTCAACCCGGTCCCCAAGATACAGGCTCCGCCGAGTTTGGGGAGCACCATATAGACTACATGATGAAGTTCGCCAATAGTTACATTCCTACATTAAGTTACGATTGTTATAATTCAAGGCAACTCTTGTAACAATGGTTCAATAAATTTATTATTATTATTATAGCTGTACACGTTAGGGTATACCTGACAGGGTTGCCTGCACAGTTACAACTGTCAGGTAATCTTGAGCTGACTAGAGGACATGGCCCGGCAGATCTCGACGCTGTAGCGCTAGTAGGTTTACCTTTCGCAGTCACCGCACAAATGACGCCTGCACAGGCGACCGCCACACACCTTTTGCCTATACAGTTAACCTGCACAAGTATACTGACGGGCAAAAAAAAAAATACAGAGGTTCAGGTTTACCTGTAAAACTAACCCTTCCTAGCTGGAAGACGGGTTACACTTTTTTTTTATAAATCTTCATTAACTTCTAAAACCAAACGACCAAAGAGTATGAAATGGTAGGTGGTACACTTACCAACCAAGGTTTGCATTATTCTTTTGAAAAAGTATAAATAAGTAGAAGAGTGACACATGCCAATACACGGAATTGAGCATTCTTTTTATTGATATTACCAATACCTAAATACAAGGATTATAATGAAAAAAACAGGGATAAAAAATAAAAGTGACACAGTTGTTGGCAAAGTCAACGCTGACGATCACAAAGTCCACAATGTAAAGTCCACGAAACATGTGGTTTCCACGGCCCTTGTAACTGAATCTGAAACTCATTTTACTCCTAAGGAATTTGACACTTTCATTCCTTGGGCTTGTAAACAATTGGCTTCTACTTCAGTTGTCATAATGCAAAAAACTCAAGGTAACTACTTTTTTCATACCTACCTATTTTAAGACAGCATGCCCAGCCAAGTTACGACCGTTTTGTTTCGATTTTCTTGCGTCGAATGCCTCGAGTTGGCCACGCCTCCTATACCTTTGTTCTGACGTCATCTCAACGCTGAGTCACGTGGTCAAAACAAACGAATCGGAGTTGTGGCCAGCTCGAGGCGTTCGAAGCAAAAGAATCGAAACGAAACGGTCGTAATTGCGGGGTAGGGGGCAGTATATTTACATCCACACGCGTGCACCTTGCTGCCGCCTTATTTTTAATTTATTTTACTAATGCAACTAAACTGGACTACCTAGCTTCTTCGGCTACGAATCGTGAGTCCCAATATCAAATCCCGAGCAAAGCAATCTAAGCGTTTCGCCTCGTCGTTTAAACCGCGTACAAAGTCAAAGGACTGGATCAGTTTGCCTGCTGTGGTCTTCCCGTGAGATTATAATTTGAGTGTCTTCAAATCTAGAAAGAATAGGCTCTTAATAAACTAGTGCGCCTCACCATCAAAGATTGCATCGCTACTTACCATCAGGTGGGATCGCAGTCAAGCACTAGTTTATCTCATTTAAAAAAAAATCTAAACGAAATTGTAAGATTTATCTGACAAGGGCAATTTAATCTGAGAAACTGGGGGTTGCGAGTGTTGCGACAGTGTGCCTCGGAGAGCAACTGAAGTTAGTCAGCCCTGCTCTCTTATCTCTCACTCATTCCGGTGTAAGGGAGTGAAGGTGCTTTACAGGACAAATATTACTATCCCTTTCTTACACTGGAATTGTGAGAATTATAAGTTATCATAGTTGTTGGCAATGATTTAGGTGGGTATCCGAATCTCTTCAGACCCGCTAACATTCAAACTGACAGACAAATGTTTTTAATTATAAGGTGATACTAGTTAGTAGGCTGCTCATAAGAGTCTTCAATATTCATATATACTCGGGAGCTTTTGGTTTACTCTGTAATGGGTTTTGGTTCCTCCTAATATTTCACCATCTATGCTGATAATCACCGATCGTAATTAAAAATTATTAATCATAACCCTAAAAGCAGTTTTTCTTTATCTATAGATGAATATGTAAAAGTCAGCGAAAAAGGGACCTCTAAATTTAAAAAAAATAAGCCGAAAGACGTAATATCGGACGATGATATTGATGAAAGTTCGGTCTGCCTTAACGAAGCCTGTTTCACGGATACCTCTGAAGTCCCGATAACAGTGTACTACGACGTGAATCATCAACTCGTTGAAATATCAATAATCGGAAGTGCAATCAGTGTACCAAGAAAAGTTATTCGTGCCTTCAGTCTTTCCATCCCTTACCACACCTCGTTGAAACGATTCACTTTCCGTAAAAGTCATTTAACTGCGGCATTAGTATACGAGATTAACAAATTACTACCCATTTCAAATATCAGTGAAATAATTCTTGACGATTCATACGTGAAAGAAGGGAATTATTACATTTTCCTTGAAAAATTAACGCATTTGAAATATTTATCCCTGAGTAGATGCAGGATAAATGATGAAGTCTGCAAGAATATATTTAAAAATATTCATTTGGGTGCTCCTGCCGCAAACACTCTTCAAATATTAGATCTAGGCTCAAACGATATCACAGATGATGGGGCTACATTTATCGGATCCGTGCTTAGAGCAAATCGATGTTTATTACACCTCAATTTATCAGGAAACAGAATTACAGATAGCGGTTTTGGAAAAATTTTAGACTGCCTTATGGAGTTTCCTTTGGATAAAGAAGAAAAACGTGCGGCGAAAGGCAGAAAATTCAAGTATTTGCACTGTAAAAAGGCAGTGTATGCACAATGTCTTAACGATCTAAAAAGTGTAAATGTTGACGATTCGGATTCCGCTATAACTAGGAGGAAGTTAATTAAACGATTAAAAAGATCAATGTCACAAAAGTCAGGACCATTACGAACTCTTGAAGACGAAGCTGAAACTATGGCTAGAGGAATAGTAGGGGAATTTCGTGATCCTTTCGCGCCTAACAATGTTCTGTTAAAGGATGACCTACTCTACTGTAAAGGAAATTTCGTTTTGTGTTCTATTAATATGGCGTATAATCAATTAGAGTACTTATCAATTCGAAAGCTGTGCGAGGTTTTAGAGTATCAGGACAGCTTATTTCACATGGACGGTAAAGAGACAGGACTTCTTAGGATTATTTTAGAAGGAAATAGAATCCCACAAACTTGCACTGAGCTTGAATTTATTAGTTTATATCTAAGAAAAGCTGTACACTCAAGAAAGGCGTCAGATAATAAAAAAAGAAAGACTATGTTTCAAAAGAGAACGTCGCATCATCCAGGTACGAGACAAAGTTCCGCTTCACAACTTATCTAAGTATTAAGTTTAGGTATGTAACCAACGTAAGTCATTCTTTTTTGTCTTTTAAGTTAGATTTCTTTGTAGCGCCTACAATCTTACTATTAGCAACGAGTCTAGGTGCAACCAATTTTCCTAAGAATATTAATTATAATAGGTAGATTTAATAAAAAGAGAAACAAATTGTTTTTATTTAATTCTAAGTTTGTGTAAAGTCTGAAGTTCGTATTATATTTTTTTTTTAAGGTAGAGCGGACCAATAGTAACACGGGTCAATAGTACCATCATTATTTTATTTTTATTTATTTTTTAGCTTAGTATTCGCGAGTCTGTTTTATTTTACCATCCTATGGTTTCCTGTATTTTAAGGTTATATACGCGTATTGTATGCTTATGCGTTTACCGTAGTTTAGTTATAAGTGGGAAGATGTTTTTATTTTTAATGATAGGAGGAACATAAGTAAGATCTTAATTTATTTTACTTTTAAGTTCAAGAATTTATGTTTATTCTAAAAGGTAAAGTTAAGTTATGGAATGCATGTCAGAATATTAATTCGCCGCGATGGGTCACAATAAAAAAATTTCAAGTAACATTCTTTTTCATTTTTTATTTACTACTAGCTTTTGCCCGCGCGGCTTCGCTTCCGCTCTTCCCTACTCCACCCTACTATACAGTACCCTACCCTACTCTACACTACTCTACTCTACTCTACACTACTCTACCCTACTCTACCCTACCCTATTCTACCCTACTCTACCCTACCCTATTCTACCCTACTCTACCCTACTCTACCCTACTCTACACTACTCTACAATACTCTACACTACTCTACCCTACTCTACCCTACTCTACCCTACCCTATCCCGCTCTACCCTTCTCAACCCTACTCTACACTACTCTACACTACTCTACCCTACTATACCCTACTTTACTTTACCAAACTTCACATAAACCATCTACTAAATAGTCAGAACAAAGCCTAAACATTTGGTTTGGATAGGTGAGCCCGTTCTTGAGTTATAAAATTACAACGAAAATAGATATACTGTCTATTGTTACTTATCTACGTCTACACTACACTAATATATAAACAGGTGAAGGCGTAGGGGTCCAGCTGGGTTTAAGCCTAATGGAGCTAGGGTCTGTATCCGAAAGGGAGGCTCGGCCCCGGTATGAAGGGCAAGAAAGAACGGGGTGAGTTTTTTTAGTCAGTAAGAGTGACACTATCTCCTACTTCGCCCAAGGGCGGGGGATGTCATTTGGATGTTTTTTACCCACAGCAAAAAAAAGGAAAGTCTTTTTGTATTTTTTGGTTTGTAGGAGGTAATCTCTGAAAGTACTGGGCCAATTGCTACCATTTTTTCACCGATAGAAAACTGTTTTATTCCTCAGTGATATAGGCAATATTTTATGTAAAAAGCTAGTCTAGTAGTATATTGTATTATTATTAAGTTGAGGTGTAGCTCACTCTGTCTTTGTCTTATCCTTTTACGTAATGGATGAATAGAGTATGAAATAAGGTGTACGATCCTTGGATGCCAATCAGACATTGTCTTACTTCACGTCAGGCTGGTTGGCGAGGTAAAAGTTTTAGTTAACAGAGCTATCGGAAGTTCTTACTACAAGTTACTGGTGCACCACACACGTTGATGTTATTAAGGAATTAAAAGCCCATATTATGTGGAATAGTTGGGACAAAGAAAACAAGATATATCTTATTATCTTTGTATATTCTCTATGTAGATGTTGGGCACGCCATGACTTTTCCCCAAGGAAGGTAAGACCAAGGGGTCTTGGTCAAAAGGTTGGCTGGCTGGAAAGGCATCATGGCGTCCTCAGGCATAACGCAAGTTTCCACCGGACATGGTAACTTCGGTAGGTTCCTGCACCGGATTCAAGCATAAATAACGGCCTGGTTTCACCATTGTGTGGACGAGCAATGGGTAGCTACCCATATATATATATCGGCCTTCCAATAAATTCTCTGAACCGAGCCAAAGTCGTCGACGTGTAGTGTTCCAAGCGCTCCTCAAAGAGATATCAGCAAACCATAGGGGCCCAGCAATGCTGAAGCCCGCTAGGGCTGCAGAGATTTTCTGAAAAGAAAACCCGTGATCCTGGAACGCAAAGGGCAACTGAGGGACACGGCCGCTGTAGGAGACGGTCCTAGCGTCGGGATCGCGCGATTCCGAACCAGCGTCGCCGCGGGCTTGCGGATGTCAAGTAATTGCTAGCTCACCATTCAATAAGGACCAAGCCCAGGTGGGTTAATATGACGTCTATAGTGAGTTTGTTTCAATTTTATTTTATTACGGGTAAGTGATGGCGCTAGCCAACCTATATAGCTCTGTCTCTTACTCACACTGGAGTAAGAGTCAAACAAACTTAGGTACTTTGAATGTCATGGTTACCCAGCAGATCGACGCCGACGCGGATGGCGCGTTGTATTCCACGCGCGACTCAGAAGCTATCAGCATAATTGACAAAGCCTGACGACAAATTCTGAAGAAAAAAAAAAACTAGCTTTTCCTACATAGTATGGAGGCAGTGAGGCGCGACAGTCCAAGATGCGCAGGCGCGGCATTTTCTTGCCCTGGTTTTTCCATTTGTCGCCTTCCTAATAGTTGCCTATAGATCTGTGTTTTGTGCCCGGTTTTTAATGGGAATACTTTCTCCTTTGGGGTTGGGCAATTCAAATAACTCCTCCTGGTCTGGGTGGAGCGAGAGGGAGAGTGTCAGACTTTTACTGGCCAAAACCTACCTGTGTACCAAAGCTGCCGTAATTCTTTTGAATAATCTTGCAATGCCCAACGCGGTATACTAGCGTGATATTATGTTATACCTACGGGGTATATTTCACCGGGACACCACGGTGCATGGCGCGACCAGTTGCACCGCCAAGGTATCCCGGTTAAATACAGGTTTTCATATTACATACTCTTTGGTGGGTGCGTCACTGGTGGCCGAACTGGCGTCCAAGCTGGTCGCGTCACCAATCAATTTGGCGCAACCAAACGGACAGCAGGTCAGTTACTCTCTATAGAGCTGTATCCATTTTGTTGGTAGCGACGACTGGTTGCGCCGCCATGGTGTCCCGGTTAAATTCGCGTTACTGGTGGCCGAACTGGCGTCCAAGCTGGTCGCGTCACCAATCAATTTGGCGCAACCAAACGGACAGCAGGTCAGTAACTCTCTATAGAGCTGTATCCATTTTGTTGGTACAATACAATTCAAGAATGATGGCGGCCGTGAACTTTGCGCAGAAGGCTGCGCAGTCACGTGTTTTAGGAACCAAATGGCGACGTGCGTGTGCGAGAAGAGTGTAGTATGCGCGAACTTTCGAAAAGGCTAACTTCACGTCCGCCATCATTCGTGAATTGTACTGTAGCGGCGACTGGTTGCGCCGCCATGGTGTCCCAGTGAAATTTAATGACGTCACATTGCGCATTCGAATCTTAAGGCATTCAAGGTGGCTGTGTCCATTACTCATTGATTTCGAAGCTATTTCGTCTGCATGTCATTGTTTGGAGATTTTGCTGTCTGATAATTAAGATGCCGCTGAGAGCAGTATCAGGGACATCGCTGAAACAACCAAGACGTTCCCAAGAATATGAAAAGTCTCCAACTTCCTTTGATGATGGAAGTCAGACTATGGACTTTGAACACTTTGTAGAAGCTTCATGCAAAATATTTGAATGTCCAATTTCGGTTCAAGTTCTAAAGAAGATTCAAAATCGTAAGTTTTCTTTGACCTTCACTACATAGCCTCGTAACACTAGTAACATTCCACGGCTTTGTTCGGATGCAAGTAATACATAAAAACCTTCCTCATTTATTGTTCTTTCTATTTGTTAAAACCGAAGTAATTTAGAAGGAGTTACGACTTTGTTTAAAGGCCAAAATATAAAACTGTGATAGTTACGACGTATCGCAAAAATCTATGGATTGTTTCGCATCGCACACTGTATGGTCACCTAAACCGATGCTTTACTACACGAAATCGTAATGCAGTAAAATCATCATCATCATTTCAGCTGAAAAACGTCCGCAGCTGGACATAGGCCACCCCTAAGTGTCGCTAAATCAAACAGTCTTGTGCGTCTTGCATCCATCGCATTCCCGCAACTCTCTCCAGGTCATTGGTCTACCTTGTGGGAGTCCTTCCAACGCTGCGTCTTCCGGTGCATTCATCACTCCAGGAACTATCGATCTATCGACCATCTGTTCTATGAACAATGTGCCCTACCCACTACCAGTTATATTTGGCGATTCTTCAGGCTACGTCAGCGACTTCGACGCTCTCATAAGGATATTTTCCTGATGTGATTACGCAAAGTAATTCCGTTGATTGCAGGTTTCTGCGATGCGGCGTAGTATCGCATCGCATCGCATCGCAGTTTTGTGTGGGAGCCCCTATAGCATGTAGAGATTCTTTTCTCTAATATAAATATGTAGTAAAGGTAACTTTTCATTTATTTTTTTAGCCTACAAATATGCAAAGAGACATGGATCGAAAAGCAAACGCAAGAGATCTACTGAACCACCTGCTCACCAAGGGGGTTCACCGCACTCTTACCACACATCTCAAGAAGCACCGCCTGAACCAGATAATATCAGGTTAAGTATAACAGCAGTATACAATTGTCTACAGGAATTAGTAGAGATATTTATGTTCAAATATCCTTATGCGCCAATACCAAGAACCCTGATGAAAGTTATAGCTTTAAAAGTTCCTTTCATTCGACAACTGATCAAGTTCACTATAAGACAATGTCGCATCGACACGTACACCATTCATGAGTTGAATAAGATACTTGTGATTTCTAATATTACGGATATATGTTTAGATCAATCTCCAATGAACGAAGGAAATTATGATATTCTTCTAAGTGATGCATCGTCTCTCCAAAACTTATCGCTATCCAGGTGCAATATAAACGATGAAGTCTGTGAACGATTAGCTTCAAGGTTGCATCGACTCGAACCAGCAGAACCAACCTTACTAGTTTTAAATCTTTCGTCCAATCATATAACTGACGTTGGCATGAAACATTTAGCAGAAGCTCTCAGAAATAATAGACACTTGCGGTATTTGAATATATCCGATAACCATATCGGTGATGATGGTGCTAAATATATATTTGAAGTCCTAGCAGAATTTCCATTGAATATCGATGAAATTCAAGACAAAAATAGATGCTATATGGGTTATTTGAAAAGTAAAGAAGAATTGTATCGGAAATACATGGCGGATTTAATTAAGACCGAAAACATAACTCTTCAGGCGACACGTAAGAAAAGTGTTCCATTGAAAATCAGAGTGTCGGTTAAGAAAATTAAAACCAAACGGGAGTTGAATGATGAAATGAAATTAAAGGCTCGAGCTATGGCTCTAGAAACAATGGGAGCTTTCGAGCATCCCTTTAGCCCTGCAATGGTAACAGTAAAGGAAGGACGAAGTCATTGTATCGGTAATTTTACCCTCTGCTATCTTAACCTAAGATATAACAATTTGACATATCTGAGTGTCCAAAGATTGGCGAACGTTGTCCGTCACCAGAAGATCTACAGGAATGAGAAATTGTGTGGGCTTGTGAACGTTTTACTGGAAGGGAACTATGTACCTAAGGAGGCGTATGAGTATGTAATGATCAATAATGATGTGAACGGAGCTATGAGTAAGGGGAGTATTAAGGAAATAGACAAAATTAAACCAGCTGGTAAATATATAGGTCAACGTAACGTGTCGGTATAGATAAGCTAGTACGAATTTACGATTTTATCATCACGACTGGAAACTTTGGATGAATTGTCCAATTGCTTGGTTATTAAGAATTTGTGTTACGATGTATTTATTACATATACAATAAGCCTTATAGTAATCCTATTGCTGGGACTCAGGCTTTCTCTCTAAGAGATGGGAAGCAGGTTAGTGAATGTCACATGTCTTCGATTTTTTGGTGCTAGACAGGCGTGTGACCTCCAAGGAAACCGGAAGGTTTCCTCAAAATATTTTCCTTTACTGTTTTGAGAGTAGTAGTGATAAAAATAAACTACACAATGAAATGGGCCTTTCCGAGTGGGTTTGAGTGCATTGAACCAGGACTGCTCTAAGTATATCATTATTATGTAAGTAGGCATTATGTCAAAACAAGCATGTATTGCTGAGATATTCATTTATTTGATTATTATATAAACATTTGTGTATATACAAAGAAGTGTTATTAAGGTAAAGCTTATTTTTAGTGATCTCATTAGGATTTATGTATTCAAATAATTTTAATAAAGTACAAACACTAGTTTTGGTAACTTTCGGTTTAAACATCACATTATCTAACCAATTATGGTCCTAATACAAAAACAAACTTAGTAAACTTAAAAGTACAGATTTTTATGAACAAGCTAACACTAATAAATAGTTACTAAAGTATAAAATTTATTAATACCTACGTAATTAGTTTAAAAAGTCAGCACCAACTTTCATTTGTCAAAATTGTGCTTAATACTGGCTCCCAAGTTATTAGAGTAGGTCCTAATTTCTGGGTTATTATAACCTAAAGCTTTATTTGTACCAGAAATCTGATGTACAGCTTCCCAAAATGGGTCAGCTACTTATATAATCAGGTAGTAGTTATTCTAGTTCTGGCTATTAATTTCTAGGTGGGAGATATTCTCTGTTGGGTTTTTGTGCTGGTCTTCCCCTACTGCCAGAAGGATTGAAACCTGGCCCACTGGGCCTGCCTGAAGGATAACCTTGACTACCTGGACTTGATCCAGGATAAGGTGTGCTCGAACCTGGGTAGTTGGACCCTGGACCTCCTGGCCCGCCAGGTCCTTGTGGACCGCTGCCCGATCCTGGATAACCTGGATAGCTTCCGGAGGGTCCCTGAGAGCCTGGGTAGCTTCCTGATGGACCTTGTGATCCTGGATAACTTCCAGATGGACCTTGCGAGCCTGGGTAGCTTCCTGATGGACCTTGTGATCCCGGGTAACCTCCAGAAGGACCCTGTGGATATCCTGATGGGCCTTGGGGTCCTGGGTATGAGGTTGTTGACTGGATGCCAGGATAAGGAGTTGATGGTCCGGAACCAGGATAGCTTGAAGGGCGTGAAGTACCAGAACCTGGGTAAGACGAAGGTCCTTGTGGTCCTCTACCTCCAGGGTAGGAAGAGCCCGGATAGTCATTGAAACTATTGTAGTCGGATCCCTTTATAGAGTAATCATAAAGCTTGGCATTTAATTCGTACAGACCAGGTGCGGACTCGCATGTGAATTGGTTCCACCACACGCAAACGAAGTCTTCTTGTGAAAAGATGGTTCCATTAGGACAGAGGAAATCATACGTTATGTTATTGGAGCA
Source organism: Mythimna albipuncta (assembly GCA_929112965.1). NCBI lineage: Eukaryota > Metazoa > Arthropoda > Insecta > Lepidoptera > Noctuidae > Mythimna > Mythimna albipuncta. The sequence continues at coordinate 13,779,573 of OV815979.1, read as the reverse complement.
AACGTGAAATACTTGGCAGCGGGTTTCGACATCAGCGTAGTACCCGGGCAGAGCTTGAGTCTTACAATTGAAAGAAGTTTGGGGGATGTAGGATAATACAGGATAATCTATATCCGGCTCTCCGGGGATAGCCGAGTAGTCCCCACCTTCGTAGCTACCAGTGTCGCTGTCAGAGTAACTTGTAGTCCCGTAGTTAGGTCCAGATCCAGGATAGTTTTGACTCGATCCGGGATATCTTGCAGGGCCACGGGAGCCTTGTGTGTAAGATGAGTCTGACTGCCCAGGGTAGTTTCCAGATGGCCCACTCGGTCCTTGTCCCGGGTAGTTTCCTGATGGTCCACTAGGTCCTTGTCCTGGGTAGTTTCCAGATGGTCCACTGGGTCCTTGTCCTGGGTAAGAAGAACCAGGGTATCCTGGTCCCTGGTTGCTCGATCCGGGGTATCCTGGTCTCTGGTTTCCACCGGGGTAGTTATTTGGTCCTGTAGGGTAGCCTGTGGTTGGCCCTCCGGGTCCGCTGGTGTCGTCGCTTTGTGGTCGGATAGGGTATGATGTGGTGGTGGAGCCGCCGTATCCTGGAGACGTGCCAGGCCGGCTGGATGATGTTCCCGGTCCAAATGGTCTGCTGGGCTTGTTGTAATCGTACCCACTTTGGGCGGCAGCGATGGCCAGTAGCACTGAAACATAAAAGTGGTCATGTTAAATTTATTTTCTTTATTGTAGGTATTGTTGATGTTATGGAAATCGAATACAATTGTTAGTATAAATTTGAGTGGGAAATCATGAAATAACTTCTTTCGCTCTGAGTGGAGAGAGGGGGAGAATCAGACTTTTACTGACTAAAGTCCACCAGTGTTCCTTCATTTGCTCTTTGCGTTCCAGAGCCACGGTAACTTTGTCGAACAAACATTCCTGCAGCACTTAGAAACACTTTCACGATTATAGGCAGGTACTAGAGTGCAGTAATACGAGCTACGGAGATAGCTGACAACATTAGACAGAGACAATCCTTGGTTCCTGCCGGAGACACCTCATGTGTCAGGTGCCGCAGAATGATCTACCACTATTATAGGCGCGAGCTTGCGGACGGTAAGCAACGGGTAGCTCGCCTTCTGTTCCTAAAATGAAATGAAATTCCTTCCGGTTTCCTAAAATGGACAGGACTTGACAAGCACTGTGCATTTGCGTCTCAATGATTTACATAAAGGATGTCCTCATCAAATGGTTTAAATATCTTGTCTCATCTCCATCGATTGTCCAATCACGCTCATTTACTGCGTAACATCAGATCTGATCTAATTGAGAGTACACCCTGTGGCACAATAAAGCAAGATGAGATCGCGTGAGACGCTCTGGTATCGACGACGTTTCGCAAGATGGCCGCCGAGTTGGCGGGAAATTAACGGAGCAATTAGGAATTGGAACGTTTTTAATTGTTTTTTTTTTTTAGATTGTAATCATATGTGGTCTTTTTTTAAAAGATTTCAGAAAGAGTGAACGTCGAGGTTACGTCTAAAATATATTGTCGAAGATAAGACTGTAATGTTATACAGAGTCTTATCTCGTCTCGTCTTATCTTATCTTATCAAATGTGTGCATACGATGTTTTAATTGTCTGGGAGCTTTGTAGTAATTCTCTTCTTCTCGTCAGTGTCTGTAAAGTCTTACGCCCATGTATTCTTGCGTGACATATTTTAGCATCAGACTACTTTACTACCGAGCAACCCGGGCGTTTTTATTTTCTTAAACTTTGCGGTTTTTAAACATTATCTATTGAGACTTCACTTAAATAATAACAAGACCTTCAAGCTTAGCCAAGTTATTATTCTACAATCGTTAACACTGTCGAAAAGTGATAAAACGTATGGGAATGACGTCATCTCAACGTAAAGTCGCGTGGTCAGAACAAACGAATAGACAATTCGAAGCCAAGTTCACATCGTTCAAAATGATAGAATGAATTTCTACAACGTTTAACGCTACATCCTTTGATAAACAAACGCTACATTGTAGAACGAGCGGCCGACTCAGGCGCGTCAACATGGCTAGCCACTTATCGTTTTCTACAATTGCTGACACCGAAGCGTTACCGATTGGAGAACGGAATTCGACTTGATACAGTTATGACTTGGCTAGGGGGGCTGATCTAAATAAGCCCTACCTACTAATTAAAATTAGTGGTGTATAGTGACTGAAGCTTTGCTTTGGCAGAAGTTAGTAGAAACGGGAGTTTCTACAGACACACTAGAAAATGTTCAACCAGAGAGATCACAAGTTCACACAATAGATACTGTAGTCAGGATTTAATTTAATTTACAGTAATTTTGTTAGATGTAAGTATGTAAGTACTGCAAAAGATTATCTTAGATCCGATCTGCAAATTGGTTTTACATGGAAGTGATTCAAAACAATTTAAACTTATTACATAGGTGATTTTCTTAGAAGAATTGAGCAATTTTAAGTAAATTGTTAAGTTTTGCTAAGCTACCATTTATTAAGTTCGAGTTTTGAGTTTATTCACAATAAGTGCAATTGTGTTAAATTAAAATAATAACATTTGTGAAGGTTTCGTTTTATTAAATGAATGATATAACAAATCGTTTACTTATTCTAGGAATTAACTATAAATGATGCCTGTGTGCAGTAGCGTAGCTAGCCGTGGGCGAAGTGCACGGCCTCGCATCCTAAGGGGCCTCGCGGGTGCGATGGCTCTTTAACAACGAGGGTCTATTTTTTTTAAATAGGCTCGCGTTTAACCACTATTTCACTTTATAGTAAGCAACGATATGGTAAAACACTGAGTTGCGGCAGTCGCTTTCTTGTTTTCGAACTAAAGAAAGAAATAGGCCTCGTTGATGCGCGTTCGCCCACGTCTAAATTTTTCCACACTACGCCTCTGCCTGAGTGTTTCAGTTGTCCTTTGCGTTCTTGAGCCACGGTCAATCTTTCAAAGATTCTTGCAGAGTTGGCCGCGTATAACAGGTTAATAACATATAAACCTAGGAAAGGACGGTAATATTCATTTCAGATATTATGATAAGAAAAATTTATAGGCATAAAAATATGTACAGACTAGTTTTTATTTTTATTTTTTATTGTTGATAGGTTCGCGCTTGACCGCTATCTCACCTGATGGAGAGCGACGATGCGGTCGAGACGATGGAACGCGCTTACCTAGAAGAAACCTATTCACTCTCGACTTAAAGACTCCCGGGTTGTAGCAATCAGGAAGCACAGACTCCGGCAAGGAATTCCACTCCCTAGCTGCACGCACAATGAATGTGTTCCCAAAACATTTCTGGGAGTGGTGCTTTGTTCAGGTGGATCTAGGTTTCTCCATACAAACTTTGGACCCTCATTTCATCCCCTTAGAGAAAATTTTAGAAAATCCTCTCTTAGTGCCCGCCTAAGTCATAAAAGGAAATCTCGTGCCAAACACGCTCCTAAGCTCAATAGTTTCGACTGTGCTTTGATATGTCAGTCAGTCAGTTTCTCCTATATATATAGGGTGACTGGCAATTAGTGTACGATACTTAAACACGTGATTGTGCTCATGATAACAATCATTTTTTTTTATCAGCTGTTCTGTACATTTATGTTTGCCTAATGTACTGAACAGCTGATATTTCTTCGCGATTTCAGGTTTGTTCCTATAGTAAAAGTTGTTGGTTATCATGAGAACAATCACGTGTTTAAGTATCGTACACTAATTACCAGTCACCCTACATAGATAGAGTGAGGCCTTGACTCCTATGATAGATAGAAACACCTGTGTTACAGGAATCAGTGTCTTTTAAATATTCGGTCCCCACAACTAAGATTTCATTAAAAAAATATTTAAATACATTGACTACAATATATTATAAAACACTAAATATTGAAATAGGAATATTAGATTCGATTTTCAGAAGGATAATGTTATGTGGTGTTTCCACAGATGTGGAAATTTGGTCCGAACTTTTTATATTTTGCTTACGATATGGTCCTTCGAGATGTAACTCGACACGAAGGACCATGTTTGAATGTCTACTATGCAATAAAAAAACGTCATAAATAGAAATTTAATGAATAATCTTAAAATACTTTATTTTTAATAGCATATTTAGTGTTCCACTGTGGGAAAAGACTTTCCTTTTCGCCTTCCAAACCTCTTTATCAAGGACGACCTCTGTCCAATTTACCCCCGCTAACATGAATAAATGACTAAGTAATTTTAACAGTAGATGAAATGATAATATAAGATGTAAGATTAAATCTATTTCGCAAACTAATTACCTGACGTGACACCAACGATTTAGTGACAAACATTAGTTTGATTGTCCGCCTCGCAAATGGTCAACTGACATGGCCAAGTTACGCAATATGGCTACTGCCTGTTACATTTAATGGTTTTAGATGCTTCGTTTTTTAGACCGCTAGGTCATTAGCTTTGGTCATTATATCAGGTCTTAAAAGAGGCCTTACCACGACGTCTTAAAATGTGTGTCGTGCGAGCGAGAAAGAGGGATGCAGCTTATAAACCCTATAGGTACTTATGTACAGCTCCAGCCGTTAAACAGTTCAGTTTATTTCGTTAAATGGATCGCATTAAGACATCCCGCAAACTGTAGACTTTCGATCGGCCGATAGTTTGGTTGGTTGCTTAATCAGAATGAAGCTGTATGGAAGTGCGCACACAAAACGATTCAGAATCCGGCAAAAGTTTAGCTTCATACTAACCAAACTATCGTTCTGCAGTTTGCGCCGGGGTCTCTAAGAGCTCGTGGTAGGCCCTCTAAAATTATCCCGCGGGAATATTTGAAACAGTTACCGTGATCCTGGAACGCAAAGGGCTATTGAAGGAACACAAGTGCGGTTTAAGTCAATAAAAGACCCTCACACTCCATCTAGAATGGGAAAACTTTAAAATTTCAAATAAATATTTGATGATTTGCCACTTCAAAAAATGTCTACCAACTAACTATGTCTTAACTGAAATGTTGTTTGGCTTTATATAGATTGCAGTTATTCAATATTTTATTAGGCTTAACTGATTTCAGTATCTTGTGGCCAAGTAGCAGAAGCTGCATGAGTCGAGCTTTAAAGCCTATCATCAATCGCTGATGGATGATGATGTCATTCCTTCAATGGGTGACCTTTTTTCATTCATTACGTATTGAGACTTTTCCGTACCTTGGAAAGCACGTCAAGCCGTTCTTTCCACCTATCATTTGTATATCTTCTACAGTTGTAATGGTAGTTAGAAGTCAAGAAGTCTGACTCCAGTTGTGCCCAGCAGAAAGATTTTACACAGTTTTTGGGTTGTGAAGGCCTATAGGCAGTCACGTCTTATTAGTGCTTAGCTTTTGCCCGACGCCAAAATGCTTCAAAAACTTGAGGAAAAGCTAAGCAGATTAAAGTTCTTTGTAACTCTAACATGATATGTTAAGTAATACAATTCGTCATTATAGACAATTGAATACATGCTCGCTCAAGCTCTCATGTTCGTGACTCCGAATCATGTATCACTTCCATTTTAGGCTTCAGAACTCCAAGACCCTTTAGTTAAAAGCGCGAACCGCAACCTCCTTGCAATATAAGACAAAGATGCTCTAGTTTCTCTATGCCAGTCGTGGGTGTTCGGAATTCAAATGGGGAAATGTTCTATATTCAAAATAGTTCGTTGCCGCAGTCACACCACTAGATGGCGCATCTCGTGCTTTCCGTCACGATCGCTATACAACAATGGAACAAGGAAGATTGCAATTATACCAAGCTAAATTTACCGTCAAACGACCGAATTGTGTCTAACTACAAAGAAAATTCGGTCTAACTACAAAGACTTAAAGTTCATTTTAGATTTGGTTTTAGTTTCGCAGCTGTATTTGTTAAGTTGGTCAGATAACGTGCGAAGATGCTATTTAATTCAGAGCTCTAGTTGGTGTCGCCGTTTCTTCTAGGGTTGCCAACTTTTTACAAGAAATAAGGTATGTTTTTATCTAAGAAAAATATTAAACAGTATTTTGGAAAAAAAATATAGTATTTTATTTGTTTATTGTTTTAAATACACATTTTTTCTAGCTCAGTCCATTCGTTCTGAAGCTGTATAATTGTGGCTTGATAAAAAAAAATGTGTGAGCGTCTAAGTTTAACACAATCATACGCAAGCGATGCACATCCCTGGTGCGTAGGGTGCGGGCCAGCCGCAATAGTATCCTGAAAGCCTTTGCCGAACGTGTCGACTGTCAGTACCTGAATCACTGTTGCATGGTTCACGTACTCAATAATTTTCAAATATTATTTTAATTTCAATTATTTATTAAATTCTATTATTATTATTATATATATTTTTTTTTTTTATTGCTGTCAATGTAATTCTATGATCCAATGTTGATTGATTTAAATAAATAAATAAATAATAGTATTTTGTATACTTTATTTTTGTTGAACACTAAAAAGTATAATGTAGTGCAAAATAGTCTAATACTATTTTTACTGCCGGAGTGTGTTTCCTGATAGCTACAACTTAGTCTTTAAGTCAAGAGTGAATAGGTTACTTCTAGGCAAGCGTGCTCCATCGTCGACCACATCATCGCTTACCATCAGGTGAGATGGTGGTCAAACGCAAGCCTATCCATAATAATAAAAAAAAGTATTTGGTAATAGAGAAGCGCCGTTGCCGGCAATATGGAAATTTGCTGGCAATATTGCCATCAATATTCATACTCCGGGCAATGTTCCCGGAAATATTGCCACCAATATTCATACTCCGGGCAATGTTCCCGGCAATATTGCCACCAATATTCATACTCCGGGCAATGTTCCCGGCAATATTGCCACCAATATGCATACTCCGGGCAATGTTCCCGGCAATATTGCCACCAATATTCCCACTTCACGGCTATTTTGCTGGCAACAGCACATCACTAGTAGGTAACCCTAGTTTCTTCATTAGTTGTATAAGCTATTTTGCAAATAGGAAAGGCCATTGTAGATGTTCGTTTAGATAAGATACACGTGTTATGTGTTTTTTGGCAGGTTGTTAGATCACTAGAATGTCTGCTTTCCTATTTATCTATATGCAAAAGTAGGTATGAGAAAGGAGTATGCAAATGTCCGTTGATGCGTAATTTACTATTGTTTTCAATTGTTAGAGAAAATACTCAGCTTATGTATATTGTGATATCGAAAGAGATCGTATAAGCTATCGCTATAATCAATTAGCACACTAGCAAGACAAAAGAAAAAACCGGCCAAGAGCGTGTCAGGCCACGCTCACTGTAAGGTCCCGTAGTTTCCCGTCCGTCGCAATAAGTATCCCCACTGAGTTAAAAAAGTAAAGCGCCATCTCTAGGGAAATTGGGTTACTTACTAATTTACAAACTAGACGGGTTCTGTATGTTGGGTTTTCGGTGGTAATTTTGGATTGCATGAACCGATTTTAATAATTTTAAAGAAGTTACGTTCAGCATAATAAAATATGTAAACTAAGTTAACAAAATGCTTACACATACTTACGGTTAAATTACAAACTTAGTTCAGAAATTATTTTGTACAACTATTCAAAAACTGTTCAAACCCATCAAGTTCCAAATAATTTTCCAAGAAAGTCTTTATAAAGTTTTACTTTTGAGATTGTTTTCATATTTTCTAACTTTTTTTGAACTTATGGTTCAAAAGTTAGAGGGCGGGACACTTTTTTTTACTTTTGGAGCGAATATTTAAATACCTGGATAACAATATATTACACGTTAGAGTTGAAATAAAAAAAATGGGTTAAAATCTCTGGCTGCGGGAACGTTTGAAAGAGTGACCCTAAAACGCAAAGGGCAACTGAAGGACACAGGTGGGGGTTTTTATTTTTTTCGGTGGGAAAAATCATCTTATGACAACCCTCTTGGGCGGAGCGGGGGATAGTGTCAGACTTTTACTGACTAAAAAACCCATCCCGTTCCTTCAAGCCTTCATACCGGGGCTCGAGCGCCCCTTTAGCAACAGAGGTAACCACGAGCTCTTAACGCGATCGACTTGACGAACTAAACTGAACTGTTGAAGGGATGGAACTATATAGGGTGTATAGCTCCGTCTAGAGATGTGCCGTTGCAGGCAATATGTCAATATTGTTGGCAATATTGACACCAATATTCATACATCGGGCAATATTCCCACCAATATTCCCACTTCATGGCAATATTGCCCGCAACGGCACATCTTTAGCTCCATCCCGTTTTCTCGCTCGCACGCCTGTTAACAAGTCATGGTAAGCCCATAGAAACTAATTTCAGACGTCCATTAAGAAAAATCTATACCTACAGTACGTTATGCGCCCGCGCCGCTATTGCACAAGATGCATTAGATGATGTCCACTGTAATGATATGGTAAATAATCTCACGCAGGTCAAGCTTGGCGAGTAAATACTTGGGAACTAGTGACACTCAATCATAAACAGGTAATAATAGTTTGAGATCATGCTCTTACAACCGACTCATTATTGGGCTCTTCGTTGACATGACGATTCATTTCTTATCTTTTCCCCAGTAGAATTTTTCACCTATGGATTTTTTTCCGGCCACCGTAGGCCCGGGCTTGCGGACGGTAAGCAATGGGTAGCTCGCAGTCCGACCATCCGGTAAATGTCTGGACCAAGCCCAAGTCGTCAACGGCGCGCTCTGTTCCCGCGCGCCTCAAGGAGCTGTCAGCAACAGCAGGGGCCTAGCTGGGTCGAAGTCTACTGGGGCCAGGGTCTAGTTCCGAAAGGGAAGTTAAGGGGAGTTAAAGGTAAGAAAGAACAGGGTGGGTTTTTTTAGTCAGTAAGAGTCTGACACTACCTCCTGCTCCTCCCAAGGACGGGGGATGTGATTTCGATGATTTTTACCCATCGAAAAAAAAAAAACTTATGGATATTTCGCCGACAGGAACTTTCATCTGTGACACGAGGCCTTTTCAGGTACCAAATGTTTGACTAATACGACGATAAGCTATTTAACTACAGACCTACGAGAATTCGCCGTCAATAGACAGGTGTTACTACAAAAAACATTAGTATTATATTCTACAGATTACTAATTATCTTATAATACAAGGTGTTAAGGGACTGCCGCGCGGGCAAAAGCTAGTGACATTATAATAAAAGATGGACTTGCAGCTTAAACAAAAGATAGTCAGACGGAATTTCCAGGCCTACATGATTGCTTGAAAGAGTTACCGCGTCCCTGGGGCGCAAAGTGTAACTGAAAGAACACAGGTGGGTTTTAGTCATTAAAAGTATGGCACCCCCTTTCGCTCCATATAGAGCGGGACGGTACTTTATCATCATTTTCATGCACTAGTCCCGTTTTATTTGGAGCTTGAGCGCTATGATTTTGCCGTTTTCAAGAAGAATCTGGCATGAATGAATGCGCTGTTATCAAGGAGTAGAGAAAGAATTGACTCTATGAATCTATGAAAATCTACAGCATTATTGAACAATAAAAAACTTTCATTAGGCAGTGCATTATATGTTTCCGTCCTACGTCATTGAGGTTCTTCAAAGTATTAATTACAGACATTTGTGACTATAAATCTTTCCAGCTAAGACTATGCAAGCTGAGGGCCGTTGGAGAAATTGCATAGAACGCATAATACCGTGGCTGTTTCGTGACGTCATTTTCTATAATTCCTTGATTATCCTAAGGTGAAGAGGTTGTGTATGCACGTGTTGCTTTATAAGTGAATGTTTCGTGGTGAAGAAATCGTTATATTAGTTTAGATATTAGGTATATCTATTTAACTATATGTTCAGAATCGGCTACTAAATCATCTATTTTGAAAGTATTTTCATTTTTGCTTGATTCACTAGAGTGTTTGTGTGTGTGTATGCGCAAATATTAATACCGATTCGCTACCAGTACAGGGCGTCGATTGCCAAATAATTAAAAAAAAACGACCTAAGTGCATTTAAGTGCTTGACTTACGATTATAACTTAACCTTTCGAATAACGTAATTAGAGATACAATAGAAAGAAAATGAGAGAGTGAACACTGTCGTTTGTTGGTGTTTTAATTTTCCGATTAGGGAGTGCATTATTCCACTTAGATATTGCGTCATACTTGTTTAAACATTTAATTTAAATTCGTACTATATCTTCACTTAGGTGCGTAAGTAGCACGAAATTATTTTTGCTGATCATCCCTCTCTTTACCTCGATATGATGATGGTAAGCGAAGGATAAGGTTTGGAGTTGCTGACGATTCGGACAACTCGCCTTGTTCCGCCAAATAAAATATTTTTCTATCTTTCTTTATGTATTCGGACTTCACCAAATTGATTGATTGATTTATTCACTCTTTCTTTAAGATCTGACGGTTCATAAGTGGTAGGAAATAAAGATAGGGTCGGAGGGTTCCATAAATGATACATTACCGGAGACCCGCTGAATCTTAGGAACTCTTGGCTTTTCTTCTGCCATAATGAGCATATTTATTTATAGCGCTTACTTTTAATGTTCCTACTGCCAGGACTCAGGCCTCCTCTCTAGGGGAGAGAATGGACCGTAATCCACAACGCGGGCGCAGTGCGGGTTGGTGAATGTCACATGTCTTAGAATTTTTGGTTCTAGGACTTGCCGATTTCCTCACGATGTTTTCCTTCACCATGTGCACATTTGGTATATAAACCTTCCTCATGAATCACTATGTCTATTGGTGAAAACTATATGAAATTTTGTTCAGTCGTTTTTGAGTTTATTGCGTTCATACATACAGATGAGGTGAGGGACTTTGTTTCATAATATTTAAGGATATACTTACTGCAAAAAGTTGACAAAGGCAGCATGGTGTTGGTGCTGCACCTCTGGGCTTAAACTAAATCTGAAACAAATAAATTATTCATTATGTTAAAGTTTTAGTTAACTTGGTTCTTGGGTTGGGTTGACCAAGACTTCATTTTGTTTTACGACTCGAAAGACCACCAGATGTGCCCTTGATTTCATACTTTTAGCATCTGAAGTTGATTTCTCAAACTCTTGTCTGGAATCTGTCAAAATTTGACAATTAATTTAATTCAGAAACTCGCCCAAAATCTTATTATGAAGTGCTTGTACACACACGCTCAATATAAGTTATTTAGCGAAACTCCGCTGACATACTATTGCGAGTATTGATTTATGAATCCATTGTTTTTTTTATTATTTACTCTCTATTCCATTGCTGGGCAAAAGCTCCCCCAAATACCTTCCGGTATTCTTTTTTCGGGCCACCTCGAACCAGCCAGTCTCACTGTATAGCTCTTTTCAGGTCACCCTTGGCGGCGTTATTACATTATATTGTACTATAATTGCTACAAAAGAAAACCAAATATCTATGGCGACTACGGGTCGCCTCTGGTAATATTTAAGTAGGTACTTTAAGTTTTTATTTTATATTTACTAACTAATATTTATTTCTGTAAATTGGTTTTAATAATAATAATAAATAATAATATTCCACAACTATCACACAGCGTCGTCTGGTCCCAAGCTAAGCAGAGCTTGTGTTATGGGTACTAAACAACTGATAAAGATACTTACTTATATATTTCTAAATACATACATATTATAGATAATTACTCCCAGACACAGAACAAATGATCGTGCTCATCACACAAACATTTGTCCTGGGTGGGAATCGAACCCACGACCTCTGGCATAGCAGTCAGGGTCACTAACCACTAGACTAACATGCCTGTAAATAAACACTTTAAATAAAATAGCGTTACCGATCGCATCTGCACAGCTTCTCTAATTGTTTGAATTTGATCCGATTATATCAAGACGAAGCCTCCACATTTCATAATTGATTGAATACCAATAAACCCATAGCCCACGGCTCTACTCATCCTTATTTAAGTAAACAATGATTACATAGGCAAGTCCAGCTACCAACAGCCATGTAATAATCTAATCAAATGTAATAAAAACGCACGATTGCTTCAAATTACTATGTGTAAGTAAGGACGGGATGTTGTCTGTCTCGTTACGTTTTCTGTACATTATATCATTATAATGACCTAGTTCTGCGATGACTGATGAGCTGATATTTTTATTTTAAAGGTCACTATGACGATATGCCTCACGCAAAGGTACTTTAAATTAGTCAAAACTTAATGAAATGTTTCTTTTTCTACTCATTCAGAACTGTTGCTATAACGAATAAAATGTGATTAAATAGCTACCGCCCGCGGTTTTGCTCGCGTGAAATTTCCACCTTTTTAAATTATTATATCCTATGTGTTATCTTCTATAATATAAAAATGAATCGCAAAATGTGTTGGTAAGCGCATAACTCAACAACGCCTGGACCGATTTCGCAAAATTTTTTTTTGTTGTTTTCGTTATTATGAGGAGAAGGTTCTTATGGAAAAAAAAATGAAAATTAGGGTAGTGTAGGGTAGAGTAAGGTAGAGTAGGGTAGAGTAGGGTAGAGTAGGGTAGAGTAGGGTAGAGTGGGGTAGAGTAGGGTAGAGTAGGGTAGAGTAGGGTAGAGTAGGGTAGAGTAGAGTAGAGTAGAGTAGAATAGGGTAGAGTAGGGTAGAGTAGGGTAGAGTAGAGTAGAGTAGGGTAGAGTAGGGTAGAGTAGGGTAGAGTAGGGTAGAGTAGGGTAGAGTAGGGTAGAGTAGGGTGTAGAGTAGGGTAGAGTAGGGTAGAGTAGGGTAGAGTAGGGTAGGGTAGTGTAGGGTAGGATTGTGTAGAGTAGGGTAGGGTAGAGTAGGGTAGAGTAGGGTAGAGTAGGGTAGAGTAGGGTAGAGTAGGGTAGAGTAGGGTAGAGTAGGGTAGAGTAGGGTAGAGTAGGGTAGAGTAGGGTAGAGTCAGGGTAGAGTAGGGTAGAGTAGGGTAGAGTAGGCTGAAGTAGGGTAGAGTAGGGTAGAGTAGGCTGAAGTAGGGAAGAGCGGGAGCGAAGCCGCGCGGGCAAAAGCTAGTTACAGTATATAAACTATCCTGGTACTATCCATATCATATAAAACAATTTCGTTACAAGATGAAATTCATATATATATAGGTATATATGTATGTATATTCATATGAATTTATTGTATGTGTCACGACTTAATATTACATATATAATAGCCAACGTTCGTAAATAACATCCACGGTCCCAGCTATTACTCACGCCCTTTACATGTAACCTGTATGTAGCCCTTTAGACACTAAACTATCTTCGAGAGGAGCTGCATTAGTTAGTAAGTGTCCGCTTCAGGCTAAATCTGTTATTTGTGCTGTCTCCATCAGAATTTACAATGTGTTTCACTAATATATTTGTGACTTTGTCATAGCAAAATCAACCTTATTACGTTCTTGATGCGGGGACTCAATCCAGAACCCTGAAGAAGGAATGGGCTACCAGCCAGTGTGGGTTGGTGGACGTCACATGCTTACGAAATTTTGGTCCTAGGATATGTCAGTTGCGGGATCGTTTGAAAGAGTTACCGTGGCTATGAAAAAAGGGCTATCGCACACACTTCTGAGAACACTCACTCACTCTGACTCAGAAATGTGTTCAATAGCCCTTTGCGTTTTCTTTAATTTCGTAAGCATGTGAGTGGATGTCACGCCGCACTGACTGGTAGCCCATGTCCTCTTTAAGGGTCAGGATTGAGTCCCAGTAGTAAAAACGTAATAAGTTTCTGTATATACACCGCTAAATCGATAGTGTTTCATGTACCGGATCGACCCTCCACGGGATTAAAAGATTAAAATTTAACGGTGTATACTATGGAGGCAGCATACATAACAGATTTAGTCATGATATACGATAAGTGTGAATTGACAATTTTTTTTTCAAGGTTAAAGACGCAGTTGAAAAAATCAATCTAACTAGATAAATTCTATAAGATCAGCGAACGCGTTGATGTCTTTAGTTTGCTACGAATTCAGGCTACGACAATTCATTTTCATCATGACTGGAAGGACCAAAAAGTAAACGTTGTTAACTATGCTACTGCAAGTCAGAAGCCTCTAGTCAAATAAATGGTTGGACCAGTGGTTGGATGGTCGGCTGTTGCGCAGTGCATCATATGTTCGAATCTCGCACGGAACAAATATTTTTTTGGTCTATCATATAGATGTTCGTGGTCTGGGTGTCTTATGTACGTGAGTTTATATGTTTGAGGAAACTTCTACAATACAGGAATAATTCCTTGGGTAGGGTTAACGTTTGAAAAAGAAAAAGAAAGAGCATTTATTACTGCACATGCATTGCTTATAAGTCCGATTCACCTAACTACAGGTAACAAATATTTCTCCTAGTACTATCTCGTTAGTTAAAACTGATCTAGTACTTGGCACCTACATCTTGTACCCTGGGGTCACGTCCGTAACAGCGTGTTCTGAAACTGTCGAGCGTTGGAACGTGACCGACGCATCACTCCGCGCTGCAGCCTGAGGGCCATCCACGCAATGTGGCCTATTAGGACCAAATTGGTGATGGTAGGTCATTTCTTTGGAATTTAGATGCTTGTCGCACTTAAGGTTGATCTTGGTGGGAAAGACCGAGTTTTAAAAACTGAATTAATCAATAACATGAGATCTAAGCTTTGGAATGTGCAGTTAGCATCATTTTTTCTGACTGACTGACTTCTTGACATTCCAAAAGTCTGTAAATGGTTTATTTGAAATAAAATGCTTTGAATCTTTAACATAAAATTCGGCATTAAAGTAGGATTAAGACAGTGAAAGTTAGCCCTTTCTTTAGGCGGGAAGTCAATGCTTGACTCCTCTCGATCTGGGTGGAGAGAGAAAGAGTATTAGAATCGTACTTAAAAAGACGTCTTTTTTCGAGGTGGGAAATATACCTAGGGTCCACGCTAGAGTAATTCTGACTGGTCGGTTAGTCTAGTGGAGTGGCCCTTACGGCTATGTCAGAGGTCGTAAGTTCGATTCCCATTCAGGAAATATGTTTTTAGATATATATAAGTGTGTTTACCAGTTGTCTAGTACTCATAACACAAGCACATGCTTAGCTTGGGACTAGACGGTGTTGTGTGATTTTTGTAGAATATTATTATTATTAAAATGTCATCCATAGAATGACCTCAAAAATGAACTCTCCCTCCCTAGATTAATAACAGCCGCACACTTTTATTATTATTTACCAACGAGCTCTGAAAAAGCTACCAGCTTTAAAACTACCATGAGATGTAAAGATTCGAAATGGCTTTACATACCAAGACAAATAAATTGCTATAAATCAAAGTAACTACTCCAAATACAATGTTGTGAACAACAGTTTTAGTGAAAACTCTTCAATTATAAAATATATAATTGGCATGCAGAGCTTTTATTGTTTTACACAATAATACAACGAATATGTGACCCGTGTGAATTGAGACGTAGGTCAGTACGTAGCGCGGTGTGAAGACGATTTCAGTGACAGATTTTGAGAACGAACTAATTAATATTTTTCAAAATGTTCAGGCTTTTGTTCTTAAGTTACTTTGATCTCCTTTAAGGGGCGGGCGACGGATGAATTTCCGTACAAACGTAATACCACGCTCATTTGCAGTTGGAGCATATTTCCAACATATTATGATGATATTCGGTTATAGACAATATTTATCTAGATTCGTCGAGAATATTAGAAATATTGTTAGTTTTAATACAGGAAAAACCAAATGGCATTTTTAGCCATTTACGCTGTAAAAGTGCGAAATACGATTCGCTTAAATTTCTTTTTGTTTTTTTTAAGAAAAGAATAGGTAGATAAATATTGTCTAAAACCGATTATCATCATAATATGTTGAAAATATGCTACAACTGCAAATGAGCGTGGTATTACGTTTGTATTTTCATCCGGCGCCGGCCCCTTAACTTGTTTTAATCTTAGATTTTATTTTTTCATAAGTGTTTATATTCTTTTTATGTACCTTTTGTTACATCATCTTTAGTGGAAAACAGCAGTTTTACATTTTTAACTCCGGTCCCCAAGATACAGGCGCCGCCTAGTTTGGGGACCACCGTATATTACATAACTGAAGCTCGCAAATAGTTATAGACTTAAGATTATTTAATTTAAGATACAATTTGTAACAATGGCTCAATAAATTTATTATTATTATAACTGTATTTCGGTAATGCTTCCTTGAGTTTTCCTAGAGTAATATGAAGTTTTAATAGAATAACAGGCCAATTTGTTAAATTTTTGTTATCACTTATTGATGAGCGGCATACTGTACATAATATAATATATAATAGTATAATATTCCACAACTATCAAACAACGCCGTCTAGTCGCAAGCTAAGCAGATCTTGTGTTATGGGTACTAGACAACGGATAAACATACTTATATATTTCTAAATACATACATATATAGATAAATTACACCCAGACACAGAACAAATGATTATGCTCATCACATAAACATTTGTCCTGGGTGGGAATCGAACCCATGACCTCCGGCATAGCAGTCAGGGTCACTAACCACTAGACCAATAGGCCAATCGACATGATAATATTATTATTTTCTTGTCAAGTAAATACTTAGGTAATAACTTTTAAATTTTTGATCGTTACTTAATAATATCAAGGCCAATTTTTCCATAGATAGTATGCGTATCTAATGTCTAGAAATATGCCTATGAGTTTTTGAGTATGACGAATCAGATTGAAACCCCTGTCCTAGAAAATTTATTTCTATTTGCGTTAAATAATGGCACGTGATCTTATGATATGCTAAATATAGTAGCTATGATATAACAGACCGTGTCAAAGTTATAATTTGTCTTGAGTAATTTATTTTTACATTCGAGTCAGATGAGAATAGGCTCTCATCCTCATAAGTTATTATGAAATTCTCTTATTTTGTATGATGCTGAAACCTGATTAAAATGACTACTGCAGTTTTGCCTATTATTTGCAAGTTTGCCTACTTCGCAGAATTTGCACGTCAAATTTAAATAAATGAACGAAAATTATTAATATCATTGTGAAAAAAGCGTGGGGTGCTAGATTTACAAAAAATATGGCACAAAGCGCCCCACACTTTTTTCACAATGATATTAATAATTTTCGTTCATTTATGTTACACTTTTTATTTTGATATGCTATGAAAGCGTGTTTTTTTTTTAGTTTTTTTAAACTATATTTTTATTTTTCACAAAAAAAAACGGGTTATTGTATTGTCACCGCTCTTTGATGGGTGTGCAAAGTTTAAAGAAAATCTGATCGCCCAAAGTTGGTCAAAATCGAGCTCAAAGGCGTTGATTACAAACATACAGGTGAAGCTAATATAAGCGTGTTAAAAATATTTAATTATATGAGGATCTGAAGAGCACGCGTTCACTTTCAGACTACAAAGAAAAAGATGTGCAAAGACACAATGACTGCAAATATGCAGCTTTCCGGCTTCATCATCGGTTTAGGACGACGTAACCCCTTCTTCCTTTAGTCTTTTTATCAACTACACGTATAAACAAAGCAATTTTATTTACTTTACTTATAACGACAGTTCTGTTAGTCTATGAGGAGTTCCGTTCTATATCTTCGAAGTTCATCATCAGACCAAAATAAGATTTCTATGAGACCAATTTTGTAGTAGTAAGAGTAGTTAGTATCTTTTAAATCGAACTCGGTCCACTATTCTTTGAGATATCGGTAAAAATCTTAAAAAATAATATAGATAGACATTGTGGATATACGTAACCTTCTCCTTTTTGAAGTCTCTCTTTATAATTAATTAATATTAGTGATTATCTACAGTAATATTATAAACAGGTAAGGTTTCTTTTTTTTTTTTAAAGGAAGTAATTTCTGAAAGTACTGGTCTGATTGCGAAAATTTCTTCACCGATTTTCTATCGGTAGCTTCTTTATTCCTGAGTGACATTGGCTATATTATAAGTATACGGGCAAATACGTTGGCAAAAGCTAGTGCTCAATAAAGATGCACCTACAATCCTAGTTTCTGCGGAAATGACCGACTGCTGAGATTCGTTGAGATTGGTGGCGGCGGAAACAAAGTGTGCGAATCTGACGCCGTAATTACGATACCAGTTAATTCATGAGATTAACGTGAAGTGCGATTCTCTTGAGGGGAGGGGTTCTGTCTATAATTTGTTTAATTAATTGCTGGAATAGCAACTCTACATTTTTATCTATCTAATTAGCCTGTACCGTCGATCTGTTAGTCTGTACTATTTTTTAATTTATTATTTTATGTTGTGGTATATTGTATTGCTTGCGCCGAATAAATGCTATTCTATTCTATTTCTATTCTAAATGCCTCCTTTTACCTTGTCCAAATATGTTTGTCCTCCCCAGTCTTGTTTGTATTACGTCAGTGTTTTTGCTAATTTGTTTGGTAAATACCTCCTGATTTTTAGCAATTTGATCAAAATATAGTTTTTTTTTTTTTAGTTTTTTTATAATTCAAGAGATTTTTGGTATTTCAACAATTAAGGCAAGGAAACTGATAAATTAACTAGACCCATGAGCATTTTAATTTTTTGTCCGTTTCTGTATGTGCATGCAGTATTAAATAAATTAAAATAGAAATACTCCTTAATAGCTAAACAATACATTATTTTCGCAACAGCGAATATTATAAAAACCGCACAAAATTAATGACATTTTGTAAACCAAATATCTAAGACCGAATCTCGATATTTCAATGCGAAACAATACACACAGATCTCTGAAACTGCCGCCACCCATTCAACCGAACAGTGCAATGCTTCGATTGTTCATACATATTATTAACAAGAAAAACTCGTCATTGTCACCGCAGCCACACTTCGGAAAAACTATATGAATGTGAAAAGAATGTTGGCGACATTGTGTGGTATGAGACGCAAGTTTTTGTGGCCGACATAATTATTATTGTGATTGTAATACGGTGCCGGTGTGGAAGCCGTTTTGTTAAGAATTTATCTCAGATTTATTGCGGGCGATTTATGAGCGTTTTTGAACTAGACAAGACATAAATATGCAACTGATTATTTATTGGTTTATCAGTACCAATTTATTTTAAGTTCGGAAAGTTTAGACAGATATTCTTGAGATTAGATAGATATTGTTTAAAAAAATTATGAATCGTGCATATTTTTTTTTGAGGTGAAAAATCGTCAAATGGCGATAGGGGGTGTAACCGCTAACTTCTTTCGATTATAATTTTTAAATCGATTGTCAAACGCCTTCTTTCATCGATGATATATCGGGTGAGATAAATAGAGAGGATATGAAATGAAATAGTATCGATATAAGAAAATCATTAGATCGATAAAATATTTTGTATAAAGTTTACGTTATTAACGCCAGTGTCGGGGTCTTTGGCGGCTTTAATTTGTAATTTTGTTTAAGCTTAATAATTTTTCGCGGTATTTTGTAAATAAGCTAGGCTACAGAATGATGGATTACCGAAGTCAATCGCATCCTTTGAAAACAAATAAGATTATTTAAAGTGACAAAAAACACACTCATTAAATTGAAATTAAGATATTATGAAGGTTATACTTACCTTTAAATAAATAAAATTGGTAGATTCGGAAAGGTTACCTACCTAAATATTTTGTACATAGACTATAACATACATTACTATGACATATTTTATTGATAAGTAAACTAGAGGCAGATAGATTAAAATATCATAAAGCGTGCAAACTATGGGCGGGCGGAAAAATTTGGGCGGTGAGTATTATTTTTTTTTTCAAATTTGACTTGTTTTGTAGGTACTCAAATATTAACATGTTGCAGAATTTAAATGATTTGAGAATTTCAAATTAACTGAAATGCACTCTCAACTTTGACCTACATAAAATTTCACCACTTAAAAATTAAACTACTAAGTCATCCCAAAACAATCCGGTCAAAAATTCAGTTCACTTCAGTAAACGAACTATTTTCAGAAAAAAAAAGAACTCACCGTGTGCGTACGGAGCGCTTGCGCGAGAGCGCGGACTGTGGATCGCTGCGCCCGCGCAGGCTTTTATGACCGTTGCTATAGCAACCACCACCGCTTACCAAGGGATGCGTACGATTTGCAAACGGACGAACGTACCTTAGCAAAGTTTTGCAAACTAGGTCAGCTAGCTTCTGAGATTCTGTGGTTTACCGAACTTCCAACAGTAACTTACTGGTCAAACTTTTAATTGTTTATTCCATTGTTTGTGGTTGCCCGTTAAATTAATACTTACCCGAACAGAAACTCAAAAATTTTAAATGAAATGAAATAATTTATTTGCTGTGACTGTAGATACAAAAATATAGTGTTAAGTAAGAGAAGGATCCAATACATTCTACCGAGAGGCATGCAAATTTTTTATAGTAAAATTAATTATGAAATAAATCATTTTAAGATTGTTTATTTTTCCCAAACATATTTAACAAATGTAATTGAATAAATAGTTAATATAAGTAATGGAATTTATTTAATTAAATTCATTTTAACTGGCGAATTAATTTTTTGGATGTCGAGTAAGTTTCTAACCATTGTGTCTAGATTTCTGGAACTCTTGACCAAAGCTGTCAAAGACCAAAAAATTCTACCGATCTCTAGACTCTAGATCATTGTAGACAAGATAATAATAAACTCTAGGATCCAATGTTGTCATAGAGAAACTTTAGGAAGAACTTTAACACATTGAAATTGATTTTCAGGTTCATTTGAAAATATTTGACAGGCCTATTGGTCTAGTGGTTGGTGGCTCTGACTGCTATGCCGGAGGTCGTGGGTTCGATTCCTACCCAGGACAAATGTTTGTGTAATGACTACGATCATTTATTCTGTGTCTGGGTGTAATTTATATATAAATAAGTATCTATTTAGCTACATATAAGTATGTTTATCAGATGTCTAATAGTCACAAGCTCTGCTTAGCTTGGGACTAGACGGTGTTGTGTGATAGTTATGGAATATTTTAGAGAACAAACATTAACCCCAAATTAGTCATCAGGGGTTGAGGTTTGTTAAAGATAGGTTGTCTGTAAAAGATCACTCTTATTGATAAGACCACTCATAGTTACACTTATTAGGTTACGGAACATGCTATCACGTATAATAAAAGTAAGCCAATATAAGGAATATTTTTACAAGACATTTTTTATCTAATTTTAGACAAGACTACAAGAAAGTTGTTCCGTGTCTGGGTATTTTGTGAATGTGAGTGTTTATGTTTGTTAAAGTACCCATGATAGAGGAGTAATTATTAAAAAAAAAAGTTTTCTGAATTCATTCGGAAGTTTTGTGAACTGCATTAATCGGAATCTTCTTCTTCTTCCTGCCCTTATCCCATATTACTTGGGGTCGGCGCAACACGTTTTCTTTTTCCATTCTGTCCTGTCACCCGTCAAACTATCACTAACTCCCTTTTCTTTCATATCACTCCACACACAATCCATCCATCTTTTTTTCGGCCTGCATCATGCATCAATCGGAATTGTAACCATCTAAAAATCTAAAAATGCAGTTTCGAAACTTCGCCCAGACTTGTATAATAGAGACGCATCTTTTTTGTCATCTCATTGTCTCAACATCGAAGTTATCGCAAGCTGAATCCTAGATAAAATCCTAAGATAGGCAATTAGACATGATACCCGGTACTTTCTACTGATTGGCGGCTATTCCAGCAGACGTTCGGAGTGCAATCGCATCGAATGTATCGATTAAATCCTAGATACCACTTTAATGAGTATCAGGAGTAGTATTTTGAGGTTTTTTTGCGAAATTCGATGAACGCCCCGCTGTCACGATAATCCTTCTAATTAAAAAATATAGTACATTAAGTAGCTGACCTGAATCTTCTAACAATTGAGGTCTTCCCGATCTATTTTTCTACGGAACCTTGCATCACGAGTTTCTGACGATTTGGACACAGAGTCCGAATTAACACATCATATCCTAGAACCAAAAATTCGAAGATATGTGACATCCACCAACCTGTACTGGGCCAGTCTGGTAGATTACGGCCCATTCCCTCTCCTAGAGAGGCGGCCTGAGTCCCAACAGTGGGAACATTGCCATGCTTTGCTATATTTTATCTGACTATACAAAACACTGTGTCCAAATCGTCAGTGGAAAAATATTAAAAATAAAATGTGTCTATTTGGACACTCTGTCCGAATAGTCAGCAAGTCAGGACCACGGCACAAAATTCATCTATGACTCACTAACTATACGAACAAAATAGCATACTGGAGTATTTGTGAACATACATAGTGCATTAAATGTGTACCAAACACATTACTCCACATTGTGTTCATAGATCAATACAAAAGAGACAGGCCTATTCAGATCCGTCTAAATGGTAATCCTGCAATCGCATGCAACGCGCAACTCATTCATGAGCGAACAGCTGTGAAGATGAGGTGTGTTGGCTAATGAGAACTGAATATTTCAGGCCTGAATACTTGTCCATGTTCATTGTGTACATTTATTGTATAGCATAGCATAATCGGCCTTTTAATGTTCCCACTGCTGGGACTCACGCCTCCTCTCTAGGAGAGGGAATGGGCCGTAATTCACCACGCGGGCCCAATGCGGGTTGGTGAATGTCTCATGTCTTCGAATTTTGATTTTTGATTTTCTTATGCTTTTATTGGGAAACTGTGATAACAAGTTGAATTTAATTATGATGAAGTTTGTTATCAGTTTTCAGTAATCTTATATTATATAGCAGTGGTAGATGAGCGGTAACGGCCCTGACTTACGAGTTGTAGGTCTCGGGTTAAAACCCAGTGAGGCGCATTACTTTGTGTAATTTATTTCATCAACATCTACTCTCAAAGCGGTGAAGGAAAACATCGTGTCCTAGAACCAAACATTCGAAGACGTGTGACATTCGCCAACACGCAGGGGGCCCGCGTTGTGGACTACGGCCCACTTCTTTCTTAGAGAGGAGGCCTAAGTCCCAGCAGTGGGAACTTTATAAAAGGCTATGCTATTTCAGGAATCCACTTTTTTATCTTATCTAATAGAAAGTGACGATGTGATCGACTATAGAGTGCACTTCCCTAGAACCTATTTACTCTTAACTTAAAGATACTCAGGTTGTAACAATCAGGAAACACAGATTCCTACAGGGAATCCTATTCAATCATCATCATAATCATCATCATTTCAGTGGATAGACGTCCGTTGGACACCGGTCTCCCCCAAGTATCACCACAATGAACGGTCCTGTGCATCCCGCATCCATCCGATCCCGCAACCTTCACTAGGACATCGGTCCACCTGGTAGGAGGTCTTCCAGCGCTGCGTCTTTCGGTACGCGGTCGCCACGGTCGGTTAGCATAGAGCTAAACGGCCAACCCTAGGCTACAAAGTAAATGATAAACGCAAGAAGAACATCCAACATTGTACCTAGTTAAATACAAATCGTTTCACGTCCGTCAAAATTGGGTAACAACTGTTCATGCTCAGAGGCGTAGCGTGAACAAATTTAAACGTGGGCGAAGGCGTATCTGCGAGGCCATTTTCCTACATAAAATCGAAGATGAGACAGCGACTGTCGAAACCTAGTGTTCGACCACATCATCGCTTACCATCAGGTAAAATAGTGGTCAAAAGAGCCTGTAAATTATAAAAAAAAACTCTCATTAATAATTTATTAAACCCCAGGCGAACGCCGGCGTTAGTGCATCTATTGTCTTACTATTGTGTCTCAAATTGACGGTATCTGAAAGGTTAAAGAGCTCTCGCACACGTGAGGCCCCTTTTGGTGCGAGGGCCAACTTTGCCCACGCCTAGCTACGCTACTATTCTTGCTCATCTTATTTATTACTCAAACGAACACAAAACGGGATGAATATTTTGCAACTATCGCTGAACTTTGCCCTGAGATGCTCCAATTTGCGAAGCATCGTGTGAGGTTAATTAAATAAAGAAACATGAAGAGAGATAGTAGAACAATTAGATTGATTAGGGCGATCTTCGTGTAGTATAGTTAGAGTTAAATTAGAAGGAAATTGTACGTTGTAATACTTAGTTACCAAAGTCAAATTCATAGCAACCATTGGACACAATTTTATTAACCTTTTAAACGCCTCAGTCAGATATACAAGGTGTAAGGGACAGCCCTCCACAAACTTTAAGGGCTTGCTCAGTAGACGAAACTGAACAACATTCCACATTTTTTTTTTTCAGGAAACGTAAACAAAAATCAGCCTCACCATACAAAATGATAAACTTGATTGGACAATTTGTATGGAGAGGCCGAATTTTTTCATGTACTGTTTTGTTTAAATCCTGCCTCGCATTTGGGATACGCGTTCTATGTTCAAATGCGGGACAGCTCTTCTCTATGCTAGGGACATATTTGTTTTCCCAGTTTATTGTAAGATCTAACCAATCCTTTGGGAAGCTACTCAATGCATTACGCCATCTCCTTCTTTGTCTATCGCGCCGCCGATTTCTGTTGTTCGGATCCAAATCTTAACTTACTTCTTCCCAATCTTTATACCATTTTTTTCTTTCTCCGTCCACTCATTGACGTTAAACACAGGAGTGTTCAAATATATTGTTGTCATGCTTGGTAAGTGCCCACTGGTGCACACACATCATACGTTTTATAATATTCTACTGTCTATTTTAGTACCTTTGCAAAAAATAACGTTGCAGGTCAAAAATATAACTGTGATGTAAAATGGTTTGCATGTTAAACTGACCCGTTGTACAGACGAACGCAGAATACTCAAAACGCAAGTCTTCAGGTAGTACTTTAAGTGATACATCTCATTCATATTTCGCACACGTACCTACCTATAATAATTTGGTAGTTACTGTCCATTTAAAGTTAAACATGAGAAGATCCATCAAATAGGCCACAATAAGGTCAAGTTCATACGACGCAATGCGTAACCACCGTAATGACAGATTATAGAAAATTGTGATACGTTTGACCTCTGGGTTTTGGCGTTCGGGAGCATTCTGTGAGATAACTATAAAACATAAGATAACGCCCTATATGAGCAAAGGTTATGCAGTGGTGGTTCTCTATGGTGGTGATCCAGTGGTAACGGCCCCAAAATAACCACTGCTTTCAAAGGAGTGAAATACAACATCGTAAGGGACCCGGCCTAACCTAGAACCAAATATTCGAAGACATAATAACGTCCATCCATCCGCACTAGCTCCACGTAGTTGATTGTGGGCCATTTCTTCTCCTAGAGAGGCCTGAGTCCCAGTAGTGAGATCATTGAGTTATTATGTTAATACTATAGCATGGCCTCCAAACTTAACGTCAGCATTAGCCATTCACATGTGAATGATCCTCTATTGGTACTTACATCATTATTTTCTTGGATATAGAGCCTTTTCAATAGTTATATTTACTACAGTAGAGATCGCGGAATGCGATAAGGCCACCCATTGTATGTTTGTGTTTAGTTTTAGTTTCCTTTTTGTTTATGTAATGGTGTACAATAAAGCGTATAATAAATAAATAAATAAATAAATACAGTAAGTCTCATATATAGAGCACTAGCTTTTGCCCGTGGCTTCTCCTGCAACCATAAAATATAGCATAAGCCACTCAGGAATAAAACAGCTTTCTATCGGTGAAAAAATTTCAACAATCGGCTCAGTACTTTCAGAGATTACCTCCTACAAACAAAAAAACAAACTTTTTTTTTTTATTAATTATTAGTGTAGATATAATTACGTCACTAATTGTCTGAAGGTGCTGTTGACCAGTAGGTACAGTAAGAAGACAAAAGTCCATAGGAACGTTAAAGATTACATTGCTATGAACCGAGCGAGCGCGATGCGTATGTGTGCGTATGTATGAGTATCCACATTCCACAGATAACACACACTAAGGAACTGTCATCGCACTGAGCAAAACATTATTATTTTTCTGTTCTTACCATAGCATTGATAAAATTCGCGCAAATACGTCATGTGCTGGTAGCCGTGTGAACTAAGTGTTGGATTCGCAAATCACGTAACCCGAGTTCAAATCATGGTCAGTCCGTTGCAGTTATTTCTTACTTTGAAAATTTCCAATCTATATTGATATAGTCATTTTTTAAAATTTCTATGAAAAATACTATTGCATTTTTTGCACTAAATAGTTGCAAATTACGAATGTGATCTATTAACCACAAGAAGAATCACATTCGTAATTTGCAATTATTTAGTTGTTACATCTTTTCGATGTTGTAAGGTGGAAATAAAAAGACGTGTTTAATAAAAATGTTTATGCTTTATATTTACAAATTAAACATTTATGAGAATTGTGACGTCGAATAGCAAAAAGTTATCTTGTAACCGTTATCTATGTTACGCGTAAGATTGTTTGTTGGAAGTATACCCACTTAGACCATTCATATTATGAATAACGTAACAATGAACGGATATTCAAATTTTAATAAAATAAAATATAGGTAATTGTTTATATCCAGTTATTTATTGAAAAGTGATTTATGATTTAGACTTTGTAAACATTTTATTTTTGTGTAACGTCACAATTAATGTATTGAGGTCATAGCTTAATTGTTCATTTTCTTGACGAAAAGAAGATTGAAACTAAACCTCAATTTCTGTTAAAAGAACTTTAGTTCTCACAAGATAATCGTCAATTAGATGAGCAAAATAAAATGAACTATAATATTATGTTATAACAGTGCGGGTAGAAGAATAAAAAACAAAATAGACTCATGATTATTGTCAACAAAATTGATAGCGAGTTCACTGCATTCTTAAGATGAGGCGATGGCACAAATTAAAAGATATAGCTGTTTTAAACGAAAGTAAACACAATATAATACAGTGTTTGTTAACGAATAATCACAGATATGTTAAAATAAAATGGTAGGCCCTTTAGTTTAGTTAACATTAAACATTTAGTGCGAAACGTAATCGTTCTTGTTTGTGCCTCTCTGTCAAGTACGGCTTTTTAGCAGGTTTTCTGTGATGCACGCCTTCAGCGTGAAGTGCACGGCGAACAGTATCCATCGAGGTGTCATATAATTCCGCAAAATGTCTCGTTGGTGCGAAACCATTCGTTTCGTATACGTCCACCATATGTCGTCGCTGCGCCTCGCTAATAAGCTTCGGTCTCCCACTTCTCTTTCGACTAGCAAGGCTACCTTCTTCCTCATATCTTTTTAGCCAAAGATTTACAGTATTTTTCTAAAATAAAAAAAAAAATATATATTAGGCAGCTATACCTACTTCACTTCATTTTCATTATATAAAATGTTAATAATCATAATTATTGAATATAATTTTAAAATAAAACTGCATTTATTAATCCAATAACCAATCCAATAAACCCAACGATTTACGTATTTCTCTTCTAAACCTCTTATAGATACGATGAATGGATTCATAAATGGCATACGTTTTAATTAGAAGATTAATTTGTAATAAAGTTACAATTCATTAATAGCTATTATACTCACATTCAGTCCGGTTTCTTCAGATATTTGTGTTTTATTAAAACCACTTTTATGCAGCCCAATGATAGTCGCCCTCACTTCAATACTAATATTAGCCTGCATTTTGCGAATATTACAATACTGTCAACCACACGTCACTAACCAACAACTACAACCAAACGATAGTTCATTTCGGTCAAGTTAAAACTCATGTCTACCTCGCAGAAATCTAATTCTTTATTTAGTTTTTTTGTGATCTACCTTTCTAACTCTAAGAAATGTGTGAACAAGTTAAAGAATAATTTAATATATGTAATGCAAATACATAACTTCCAATCGGAGAACTAAGAACTTACAAAAAGTCAATAATTGCGCGGGATTTGAACTTGCGGCACACTGATTTGCGCTTCAATCTGTGTGCCTATACCACTGGGCCATCTTGACTTATGCTAAGTTGATGAAATTGTGAATTTGAATCATTTGTTGGCGAAACTTGAAAATAAAAGGTCGTAAGTCAAACTAAACGTCAAACGAATACGTTTTAAGAATTCCTATCGACTTTTGTAAGTGAGTGTACATATAGTACAGCTGACTAAGTGACGCTAGACCCGGAAAGATTATCTGTGTGTGGATCACAATAATTTGACCGCTGTATAATTGTAGTTACGACCCGTAACGAAACACAGAAGCCAATACAGAAATCTTTTGTCATCATTTTATGTGTTCGCAGGTGATGGTTACTTTGGTCTGTTATCCGCAGGGAATAAAAAAATAATACGTCATCGATATTGAGAAAGATAGAACGTATTTAATTTTTTCCATGTAATGGTTTTAATTCAGATGTTTTTTTTTTTCGATGGGAAAAATCATCTTATGACAACCCCCGCTCTTGGGCGGAGCGGGAGATAGTGTCAGACTCTTTCTGACTAAAAAACCCATCCCGTTCCTTCAAGCCTTCATACCGGGGCTCGAGCGCCCTTTCGGATAAGCCTGGCCCCAGTAGGATTCAGATGTTGATTTTGCTCTATTTAAAAGTTACTTGATGTGACTCAAGAAATTGTCGTCTAATGTCGATATATAACCTGCCCCCCCAGCCAAGTTACAACCGACTCGTGTCGAATTCCGTTCTCCAGTCGGTAACGTTTCGGTGTCAGCAATTGTAGAAAACGATAAGTGGGTAGCCATGTTGACGCACCTGAGTCGGCCGCTCGTTCTACAATGTAGCGTTTGTTTATCAAAGGATGTGGCGTTTAACGTTGTAGAAATTCATTCTATCATTTTGAACGATGTGAACTTGGCTACGAATTTTCTATTCGTTTGTTCCGACCACGTGACTTAACGTTGAGATGATGTCACTCCCATACATTTGATTACTTTTCGAATAGCGATAACGATTGCAGATTATCAACTTGGCTAGGGGTGCTGAGCCCTTTATTGACTAACAAAAACAGTGGGATATCATTCACTGTTTCCTCCCGTATTAGGATGAGATGAGAAGGCGTCTCAGACTTTTACTGACTAAAATTCACTTGTATTCCTTCTGTTGCTCGTTGCGTTCTGAAATCTGCTCTAGCGGGTCCCTTCACTTGTGACGTTTATAAACGCCTATATATCCCTATAGGTGGTTCTTTTACATTTTTTTCAACAGTTTAAAACTCAATAAAAAACATATACTAAACGTTTGTTTTCACATTGTGTCGTTCTAAGGTACATTAAATCATGTTTATGACCCCTGACGGGTCAGACGGGGTCACAATTAGTGCCAAAACATTACACGACATCATACTGCCAACATTTTTATTAAACGATGTTATTTGGTTAACAGTTTTTGAGGCTTTTAGCCGAAAGCAATTGAAATTGGGAAATACTTCTTTTTATTTTCTTTGTGTCAAGAGTGAATAGGTTACTTCTAGGCAAGCGTGCTTCATCGCCCACCTCATCATTGCTTACTATTTCATGAGATAATGGTCAAACGCGAGCCTATCTGGAGCATAGCATAGCTTAATCAGCCTTGCAATGATCCCACTGTTGGGACTTACACCTTCTCTCTACAAGAGGAAATGAACCGGACGGCGGTCCGGAGTTAATCCATTAAGCAATTACGCGAGCCCATTATAAAAAAAAAAAACTGGGCAAGTGCGAGTCGGACTTGCGCCCTGAGGGTTCCGTACAAATTTACCTATGTAAATAGTTCAACTGTGGAATGGAGCCTCGAATGATTTTTCTGAATCGCGAAAAAAAATGTGACGTAACAATAAATTTACAGTTTTCAGATTTATTCCTATACTGTGCTAGAAGACCTTGCTTTATGCCAAATTTCAGGATTTTGGGTCAACCGGAAGTACCCTATGAATTTTTGATTTCTTCGAGAATGTCGAAATCGTAGTTGAAATGTTCGTTTTTTGCCATATGAACCGAAGTATCTTTTATTCTCGTTAACTTACAAGTTAGATTTTTTTACAGCTTCAAGTGTCTACAGACCTTAGTCTGTGGTAATTTTAACTCGATACCTCCACGATTTCCAGAGGAACCAACTCAAAATGTGATTGGGTCGAGTGAATCCGTGGGCCCGATTGGAGTCCGGTTGACCAAAGACACCGTTATGTTCGTAATACTACACAAACTTGGGATGTAGGTACATAAGTAATTTCCCTTATTACACTAACACCTTATGCAAAATTAAATTGACAATAGTTAGGCGTGCGTTACCTGCTATGATTGGTTGAGTTAATTTATTGTCAGCAGTTAATTAGGACAGCAGCTTACGCGAGCTTGACGACCTGTCACATTCATTTTGTGATACAATTTTCGTGGTACCTAGAAACTGGGTTTATGTGTAGCATTGGTCTCTTTACGCCAGAGACCCTCGAAGATTACAATCCCTCTGCGAAGCAATAATGCTAGCGAAGGTGACTATCGCACGCTTGAGGGAACGAACTTCCTCACGCCCCAGCTGCTGGGACCCCGATCCCTTAGGTGTGGGCTCTCGGACGACGAGCAATAACCACCTCGAGCCCGAGTCGTCGACGGCGCTTAGTGTTCCACGCGCACCGCAAGGACACGTCAGCAAAACCGTAGGGACCCAGCAGGGCCGAAGCCTACTGGGACCATGGGTTCGTTTCCGAAAGGGAAATTCATCAAAAGAACAAAGATCTGGTTTTAGTCAGTAACAGTCTGACACGCCCTCGAGCTCCGTCCTAAAGCGGGAGAAGTCACTGTATGATTTCGCCTTAAAAAAACACACACATTCCTTATTGCTTGTTTACTATCAAAAATCTTAATAGTTAATAAACTCGTTGGCAATATTCGAAATGTATTTTGTCATCCGCCAAGGATGCACGCCATGCTTTTGATTCAGATAAATAAAGCATTTGATATGAAACGTGATCATTTAGTGAATCGGCTGGAATATGCAGACGCGCAAAATGACTTTATTCTATACTACGTAGAGATGCTATTTCATGTTACATAGCATAAAATAAAGTCGTTGCGTATCTGTCTATTTACCCGCAGTCCTCTTAATCCACGTAACAGTTTTTGATAACGATAATAATATAAATATTTGCAAAAAACACGATATAAAAAGATGTTACAAAGTTACAATATGATTTAAAATGAGGCCAAACATCTTATTCTTTTTAACGCATTATCAACATCACAGTTTTTGAAGAAATTCCATAATAAATAGAAGTAATTTTCAATGAGCCAGTTACTCAACTTAATTTAAAGAATCTGCAATGACTTCATTTTGTACTTTTGGTAATTTATCGTAAATACGTACGAACATAGCCACATATTGCTTTGTTGGTGATGCATTTTGCATTGATGGTATTGTCACTAATTGAAATTTAAATAAAGGAAGTCGAGTAAAGCCATAGTTTCTGTACGAGATAATACTGGGTTATTTTCTCAGTACGGTTAAGCAAATGCCTCAAGATCGCGGTCAGGTGTTTTTTTTTTTAACTTTTTCTGTATCTCCTAATTCTTAATTCTTTATTGTACACCCAAAAATGAGAATGGGCACATTGGGACCACCCTCCAATAGCAATGAGATATATATCGTTGGATAGGTCTTTTCAATTGGAACAACAATTGTTATGACAACTTTGTTGTAACAACTGTCCGTTCAGAGTTATAGGACTTATAAGTTTAGATTTAAAGATAGAAATATTAAAATATCTTTGAGGGAAAAATATTAACACCGTTAATAGTTCATTAATTATTATTTGTTTTTTTTTTTAATATTCAATAAAAAAAAAACGTTTAAAAATATAAAAAAATAGTAGCCCACCGGTATCGGGGACAGAGTCCAATCTACCGGCGGTCAGGGCTCTAGAGAAAGGAACCTCCTGACTATACGAGCCGTGTCCAGCAATACTGCTTTCTGAATCAAGCCCTTGATCCAATCGCCTATAGAACGAGAGCCTCCTAAATCATTGGTCGAGGCTCTTGGGTATTAGGCCATTGGCTGAAACAACTATCGGTACAATGATCGCTGAATCCACTTCCCACATGTCGAAACAATCTCGCGAGCCAAGTCAATAAGTATATACTTGATCTTGATTTGTTTATCTTTCTCGGCTTTCACAAGATTCTCGTCATGCGGAACGGATATGTCAACAATCATTGCACGCCTCTCGCTTCGGTTCACCACCACTATATCAGGCTTATTAGCCACAATAGTCCTGTCAGTGATGATGTTATTTTAATTTTAGAAAAGACTGTAAATACTTTTTAAATAAATAAAGTCTTACAGCTCAGAACGAACAGTTGTAACAGCAAAGCTGTCGTAAAAATTGTTGTTCTAATTAAAAATACCTATCAAATGACCATACGTCTTATTGCTATTGGAGGGTTATCCATCAGCAACTTGCTGTGGAATCCTCTCTTGTGGAATCGGAAGTGCCTAACTATAGATATGAGCCCGACCCAGTTCTTGATAATGGTCATATCACTTTGTACTCGGATCGACCCATCGTCAGTGACAGTACTATTGTGGCCAATAAGCCTTTTTTTTATGGTGGGAAAAATCATGCATTGACATGAGCGGAAGATAGTGTCAGACTCTTACTGACTAAAAGACCCACCCCGTTCCTTCTAGCCTTCATACCGGAGCTCGAGCGCCCTTTCGGATAACCCTGGCACCAGTAGGCTTCGACCCGGCTGGGTCCCTGCTGTTGCTGACAACTCCTTGAGGCGCGCGGGAACAGTGCGTGCCGTCGACGACTTGGGCTTGGTCCGGACAGTTACTGGACGGCCGGACAGTGAGCTACCCATTGCTCACAGTCCGCAAGTCCGCGTCTACGTTGGCCGAAAATCAGGATCAGAATCCCGGCGACGGCGGTGGCGATAACGCCGTTGCCTGATGCGTTCGGCCTCCTCCTTTGCGAGCATTACTGCTTCGCAGAAGTCGGTGACCGCCTGCCACTCCTCCTTCCTACATCGGACCATGGCCTCAACCAAGTCCCGGCACGAGAGGTCTCCGCCGCCGATCGCCCCCACGAGGGCACGGCGATGCTCCGCCCAAGCAGGGCACACCTCGACTTGTGCTCCACCGTGTCCTCCGGGCGTTCCGCACAGTGGCGACACCCGGGCGTTACTTCCGCATGAATCGAGTGCAGGAAACTCCCGAACGAACTATGTCCGGTGAGTACCTGCGTCATGCGGAAGGTAAGGACGCCGTGAGGTCTTTCCAGCCACACCTCAAAGAGGGGACTTACCGCCATGATTGTGGCGTGCCCAGCACTGGGTTGCAATAGTCGTTGACGCCATTTCACCATGAGATCCCGCCGGAGCTCTGTCAGCCATGCCGTGACCTGTCGCGGCAGCGGACTTTCACCCCGGCGTTGCATCTCCACGCGCATATCGTGCATGTTTGCAAGGACTGTTGCCTCCAGATCCGGTGGTAGGCCAGCCAGAAGGCTCGCCGATTCGCGGGAGACCGTGCAGTATCCCCGCACCATCCTTATCGCCATGATCCTCTGGCAGGCGTTTAGTATGGCCTCCAGTTGCTTTTTCAGTGACGGCGCCTACACCGGCGCCCCTTAGAGGGCCATGGACCGAACGATCGCCGCGTAGAGCCTCCGGCAGGAGGCGTCTGGACCCCCAAGGTTGGGCAGGAGCCGCTTGAGCACAGCCCCAGCCCGGTTGAGTTTGGGAGCCAGACGTCGGAAGTGCGTGGCCAATAAGCCTGATATAGTGGTGGTGGACCGAAGCGAGAGGCGTGCAATGATTGTTGACATATCCATTCCGCATGATGAGAACTTTGTGAAAGCCGAGAAAGATGAAACAAATCCAGATTACGTATATACTTATTGACTTGGCTTGATTGTCTCGACATGTGGGAAGTGGATTCAGCGATCACTGTACCGATAGTTGTTTCAGCCAATGGCCTAATACCCAAGAGCCTCGCTCGACCAACACCTTAGGAGGCTCTCGTTAGGCGATTGGATCAAGGACTTGATTTGAAGGAGGTTCCTTTCTCTAGAGCCCTGACCGCCGCTAGCTTGGACCCTGTTCCCGATACCGGTGGGCTATTTTTTTTTTATTGAATATTTAAAAAAAACAAATAATAATTAATGAATTATTAACGGTGTTATTACTTTTCCCTCAAAAATATTTTAATATTTCTATCTTTAAATCTGAACTTGTAAGTCCTATAACTCTGAATGGACAGTTGTTACAACAAAGTTGTCATAACAATTGTTGTTCCAATTGAAAAGACCTATCCAACGATATATATCTCATTACTATTGGAGGGTGGTCCCAGGTTTCATACATTTTTGCCCATTCTCATTTAACCATAAAACATTCATAATTGACAATTCATGTACAAAGGCGAGCTTAACTCAACAATGAGTTTTCTCCCACCAAACCTTTGAGTGACAGAGAGAGAGATCACATTAGAGGGTAGGATCCTGTATAACTAAAACATATATATATACATAATATATACTAATATATATATATACATAATATATATATACATATACATAAACATATATTATATATACTAATATTATGTCAATTGAGAAAGGAAGTGCTCTTTAATTTTCCTCTTAAAGACATCCAGAATCTCCATAGTATGAGCGCATGACGTTCTCGTAATTTCTCGGATTGCGTCCATCGCATGCGCTGCACACTTCTACCGGGAGCTGGGACCCTATCAGAGACTGGCGGACCGCCGCTCGGCGACCAGCGTCCTCTTCCTCGACGCGCAGGTGGTGGTGACATTGGTGGAGAGTAGAACTCGTCGCTCAAGCTCGATGCAGCTATCACGGCCGGTGTCATGGCAGTCACAGTGGGGAAGGGTTCCGGCGGCGGCGAGGCGGAGCTGAGCGACGAGGCCAGAGGTGGCATGCTCTTCGACCTCCAGCTCCTGTCAACATTCATTGTGCGTACAGCTAAGGAGTGGAATTCCCTGCTGGAGTCTGTGTTTCCTAATGGCTACAACCTGGGGATCTTTAAGTCAAGAGTGAATTTGCTACTTCTAGGTAAGCGCGCTCCATCGTCGACCGCATCGTCGCTTACCATCAGGTTAGATAGCAGTCGAACGCGAATTAAAACAATAAAAAAATGGCCAAGCGAAGTTGGACTCGCGCACGAAGGGTTCTGTAGCATCCATAAAATAATTCGGCAAAAAAAAATCGCGTTTTTTGTGTGGGACTCCCCTTAAATATTTATTTTATTTTGTTTTTAGTTTTTATAGCGGCACCATAAACACATAATTTGTGAAAATTTCAACTGTCTAGCTATCGCGGTTCTTGAGATATAGCCTGGTGACAGACAGACGGACAGACAGACAACAAAGTCTGAGTAATAGGGTCCCGGTTTGGGTACGGAACCATGAAAAAACAAATAATATGTCGTGCGTGCCATAAAATAAGAATGAAGTATTTACGCTACAATGAAGTTGTATAGTAGCCCGCTCGTTAGTGGTATCAAAAGCCTAATTCAAGCATAATATTGAAACTTCGTACTACTTACGCTGGACCACCCCGAGGTCAAAGTATCAGCACCGATGTGCGGTCTACCTTACATAATATTGATCGATCGTCGTAAGAAAATGTCAGGAAGGCACAAAATGAATGTGTATTAATAGAGATAAACGTAATTTTAACACATAATACATTTATTTACAAGTCAAACAATTCAAAAAGTAGCACCGTGAAAAAGGTGCGTAATTCCATGTTCGAAGTTCAAAGATGCTAGTGCGGGGACGATGGTGCGCGACGCCATTAGGGATGCGTTCATTCATCAACATTCTTAGTCGAATAATATGGAGAGCCTGTATACTTTTTTCTTATAGGTCTCAAATTATAAGACACAGACAAAAGTAACCCTGTTTTTTTGAGAAGTGGAAAATCATTTCAGTTTCTCTTTGCGGTCTATGAGTTCGGGCATCGGCCCTGCTAGGCCCCAACGGTTTTGCTTATTAATACGCGCGTGGAATATTACGCGCCGTCGACGAATTGGGCTCGGCTCATATCGGGTGGGTGGACGACAAGCTATCCATCGCTCGTCGTCCGCAACATAGGTGCGGGACCTACGGTGGCCGCTACCATAATGAGTCATGGTTTTTGTCATATGAGCAGTGCAAGACATGGTCACTTATTCCTTGGGAGGTCAGTGATCTATGATAAAAACTAGCTTTTGCCATTGGCTTTGCCTACATGGAATTAGTACCTACCTCCCCCATAATAAATACTGTGTGTAAAGCCAGAACATAAGTCTGTGTCAAATATGACAAGAATGGAAAATGCAATGGGTAAGGCACATTGCTCGCAGAACTGACGGCCGTTTGGGCCGAAGGGTTCTGGAGTGACGACCGCGTACCAGAAGACGCAGTGCTGGAAGGTCTCCTACAACGTAGATCGATAACCTGGGAAAGGTTGCGGGAATCCGATTGATGTGGTACGCACAGAATCGTTCATTGTGGCGACATTTGGGGGAGGCATATGTCTACCAACCTGTGTTATGCTACCGGCGTTATATTCATATAGCATAAATAAACAAAATTAAGACTACGACTATCGGCTGAAATGATGAAGAATGGAAAATTATTCGCATTGAAAAAGCTTTACAAAGTTATCTAATTATAATGTTTATAAATATCCGTTAGGAATAGGATCCGGATCGTGTTGCGTGATTGGTGTGAAGCGTCATTACGAGCGTAGCCTGCGATGCGACGCCGATAGCATCGCATGAGAATTGTTTCGATTAAACTCGGCTATGACTCCACTAGATACGATGTTACTTGTTACGTCACTATACGTTCTGTGAACGGTTGCGGTTTTAGCGTTAGAGCTTATTTTTGTTAACACATCCGGGGGCATTTCTTCAACAATGCAAATACAGCAGTAATACAATGTTTTCAGAGAAAATGAACGACAATTTTTGAATATTTTTTGGCATTGACTCGTATAATAGTGTTCAATGACTTTTTATTGCATACTAGCTGTGCCCGCAAATTTGTTCGCGTGGACTACAGGATTTTGAATTTATTTTTTCTAAAATAAAAGTAGCCTAAGTTACTCCTTATAGCTACCTGCCAAAAAAAGTCCCGTCAAAATCGGTCCAGCCATTTCAGAGATTAGCTGGAACAAACAGACAGATAGACAGACAAAAATTGTATAAAAGGTTATTTTAGTGTATGTACAGTATAATATTCATATGCATGTAGTAAAAAGCGGTTATTTCAATATTATAAATTGAAATGTCTGTCTAATTTTATCTAAATGTATAGATTGACATTATATAAATCTCGTTGTTAACATTGAAATTATCTCATTTGTAGCTAAATAGGTATGCATAAAAATAACGTAGACCATAAAGTTACTCATATTCTAGATTTTTTGGTTCTAGGACATGCCGGTTGAGATCAGTGGTGATGAAAAAAAATACACAAACCACCAGGCTGGGTTTGAACCCGCGACCTACAACTAATAAGTCGGGGCCGTTACCACTCGGCCACCACTGCTCTAACAAAAACAACTACACACAAAATCAAAACAAAACATTTTAAATAACTACATATAATTATAATAAGAAATCTATCGATCAAGTCACCTGCGCGTGAGTCAACGCTTTTACTCATAGGTCAAAATTAGATCATGTTGAACAGTCAGAGACTCCATGACGTCTAATGGTAGGCCTGTCCTTAAGGCTGTGACCTACTCGCTCATAATTATATGTATTTATATATCGTTTAGTTCACAATCTAATTATAAAGTCCAAATGCCAGGCGGGTCAAGTGAAATTTTGGTATATGTCATCATTGTTATATTATAAAAGCGTGTCTTAAAGTTTTAATGTTTATGAACTCTATTTTAAAATGTGTTTAAGTTGTTTATGAGTACAATATTTATTAAATAAAGAAAACATGAAATAATAGCAGCTTGCTAGCAGTTTT
Organism: Mythimna albipuncta; assembly: GCA_929112965.1. Taxonomy (NCBI): domain Eukaryota; kingdom Metazoa; phylum Arthropoda; class Insecta; order Lepidoptera; family Noctuidae; genus Mythimna; species Mythimna albipuncta. Next base: position 13,741,862 of record OV815979.1, on the reverse strand, counting down.
GGATTCAATGGAAAGGCCTGTGAAGTGGCTAATTTGTGATTCATTTGGTTAAGACCAATCATCAAAGCCTGGAGCACAGGCGTAAGGTGGCTAGCCTTTCAGGTTTTTGCACGTATTTTACAGGATTCACTTTGGAGAGTGTGGGCGAGAATTGCATGACTTGATTCCGCCATCTCCTTTCTAACTTTCTACGTTTTAAAAAACCTCTGCGGTCCGGAAGTCTGGACTAAGCGTTTCGCCCCGTCATTTATACTGCGTATATTGAAGGACTGGAAAAAATTTCGATTATAATTTAGGTGTAGGCTACAGTGAAAAGGGTCATAATAAACTAGCTAGTGCCCCTCACCATCAATTTCATCACTGCTTACGATCAGGTGGAATCGCAGTCAAGCACTAGTTTAAATCAACTAAAAAAACATGAACAACTAATAAACTTTTCATGATATCACTGTAGCGACATCTATGACGCCACATAAGAACTACGAAGAAAGTACGAAATCCTGCATCGCGCAATCAAAGTTCTCCGTGCGATTTGAACATATACGACAGCCCGAAATCATCTATCGGGCAGTCGCCCACCAGACCATACCACCTGTCTGGCCGGAGCATCCTCCCTTTTCAACTGAGGCATGCGGGACTTTACTCTCTGTTCCGCATACCTCCAAACTGGTGACCCCCGACGAAGAACGTCAGCGCAGCCTTCGTGCAGCTACTACTTCGTGACGTCATCATCACTTCCTCAAGCTTTCGAGCAGCGAGCCATACAGCCAGCACCCACGGCTATAGAGGGTATCCTGACCACCAGCATGCCTACCTGGTCATTCCTGGTCATCACCTTCAGCCTCATCAGCGACCTTGGCTTGGCACACCGCACCTTCGGCCAGTCACATGAAGCCATGAAGAACCTCTCCTGGTCGACGCCAACAGTCAAGCCCTACGTCGCACAAGCACCGCTCCGACTCACTGGAGCCAGCAGCACTACTCCGACTCACTGGAGACTGCAGCATCATCCCGACTCACTGGGACAGCAGCACCCCGACTCACTGGGGCATCATCCCGACTCACTGGGACATCATCACCCCGACTCACTGGGGCATCATCCCGACTCACTGGGGCATCATCCCGACTCACTGGGGCATCACCGCAGACAGTTCCGACTCACCGAGAACTATGCGGCATCGGTTCCGACCCACTGGAACCAACCTACGCTGGCCTGGCGCGCATCAAGAACCATCGATCTCCGATCTCCGGAGGGGAGTGATGTAGCGCCATCTATGACGCCACATAAGAACTACGAAGAAAGTACGAAATCCTGCATCGCGCAATCAAAGTTCTCCGTGCGATTTGAACATATACGACAGCCCGAAATCATCTATCGGGCAGTCGCCCACCAGACCATAACACCTGTCTGGCCGGAGCATCCTCCCTTTTCAACTGAGGCATGCGGGACTTTACTCTCTGTTCCGCATACCTCCAAATCACCATACAACATTGTACTCGACTCGGGAACCGAACTTTATATTCAGTAAATGCACTTGCAACTGCTGCACGAAACCGCGAATATTTTTTTTTTGTCTCAAAATTGGTCTTATGTCTGCCTTCAAGAAGTTGAAACCAAAATAAGCATATCGACATTCGTTTCAATAGTCTTGGACACAAACTAATCTCTTCGAGTATAGTATGTCTATCTAAAAAGTTAAACGACTTTGGCCTAATTATTATTATTATTTTTTTTTTTTTTTAGCAGTTTATAAATTTATTTGGCTATCAATTTATAAACTGACAAATGAATCAAGCATTATTTGTTTTTATTAAAAATAATTCGTTACACTACATAAACAAACAAACTTAAACTATTTATACTAAAACCTAAATAAATAAAATACAAATACACAAAGTACACTTAGGCGTCGAAGTACTCCTCCACATCGCTGTCATCCGGGAATGTGCCCAGAAGACTGGCAGCATTACCACGTTGAATGGCAATGCTAATTCTTTGAGCGAAGAACGAGCCAGCCCTCTGGTCACGCAAGGTGTCGATCAGTTTATTTAATTATTATCCTAATTATTATATTAGGATAAAATGAAATCTGATGTAGTCAACACTGGTTCAATAATCAAAGTTAATTAAGAGATCTTGATCATTGTTTACTAATAGAAGAACCTTATAAAAAGTATAGAATATAAGTATTTTTTAAATGATTAAATATTATACAAAATTCCCAAGTCGTTTGACTTTTTAGACAGACTATAGACTCCGTAGCTTATTATTAATCTATACTCTATAGTCACAATCAATCGACAAACCAACAAGTAAAAACATAAATCAGAATCATTGTTATACAAGTCTTGTTCACTTAAACCTGTTCGGTCAATAGTAACCCCGTAATCTGAATTACTCTGTCGACATAATTTTAATTACTAATTAATATCTTATCCCCTTAGTTTTAACAATTGAACAATAGATTCTATCCGTATCAGGTACAGTATCGATTTTTAGGATTCCGCACAAATCTCTAAAAATATTGTTAGTAACGAAATAACTGAAATGTGTAGCTAGTTTATGGAATTGTATGTATGTAAATTATATTATCGTCTTCTAGGCCTTTTCTTAACTAGCTTGGGGTCGTGGGGGCTCGCCGTCCGACCATCCGCTAACCGTCCGGACTGAGGCCAAAACGTCGACGGTGCGTATACATTTTATAAACGCGCTTCAAGGAGTTGTCAGCAAACCGTAGGGCAGCAGGGTCGAAGCCTACTGGGACCAAGGATCTGCTTCTAAAAGGAAGATTCGGCCTCGGTACGAAAGGCAACGAAGGGACAGGGGTGGGTTTTAGTCAGACTTCTTCTCGTGTCGATTTGACTCAAATTTTGTCCGACCAATATTTAGTCACCTGGACAACTCTGTCGTTGGCTTCGTTTATGTCATGGAGGGTGTAGGTAGTTGTGCATGCCGGGCAAGAAAGGAGGTGACACATATCCTGTGAAGTGGCTCCACACTGGCACTGTATTTGCAGCCAGTAAAAGTCTGACACTATCTCCCGCTCCTCCCAAGGGCGCGGAGATGTCATTGGATGATTTTCCCACTTAAAAAAAAACTAGTTTGGGGTCGACTCCCAGCTTAACTGGATGCGACTGAATACCCGTTCTACATGGAGCGGCTGCCTATCAGACCTCCACAACTCAGTTACCATGCAGTTAAAATGCCTGGCTATACGTGCTTTCCGAGGGACTGGGTGTTGGTAATAGAAAAATAAGTTAAATTCACATGGATACTTGCTTGGTTTCAAATCCGCAACCTCATACTTTAGAGGCGGATGAATTAACCACTGAGCCGGAGAAATTATTTGATGATTTGTTACACAAAAAAAAGAAGGAGTTATGAACAATATTTAATTGTTTTTTATAGCATAGGTACGGATCCTTTGACAGGCGTGTCCGACTCACTGTCGGTTTTTATTCGATTATGAGTGTGTGTGAGCAGACAATCGACTCAACAATCAATGCCGTATCGTTGTTGACGGGGTTTATGACATCAATGAACTTAGATAATAATCTACAGATTTATCTGGGAACTTCGAAAAAGAAACTGAATATAATGTTATCGCGTGGTCCTCATTGTTGAACGAGGGAAACATATTTTGGTCCTTATAGATAGATAGATACTTAGGTAAACTAAAAAATATAGTAGGAGCTTTTAATGAATAACGTGTAACAATGGAATATCTTATCTTATTGACATTTTATTGGCGCGTTTGTAACAATATTCAATGTAGGTACCTAATATGAAATAACTACACTAATATTATAAAGAGGTAAAGTTTGTTTTTTATTTGCAGGAGGTAATCTGTAAAAGTATTGGTCCGATAGCTAAAATTTTTCCACCGATAGAAAGCTGTTTCATTCCTGAGTCACTATATTTTATCGCTATATTTTATGTATGCGAGCGAAGCTGCCGGTAATGGCTAGTGTATGATAAATCACCGCTTGTCAGGACGCAAGCGGTAAAAGCAAGGCTCACATGGGTAGCCACAAAACAGCCTATATAGGTTAATACTACTGTTGCTACTGTTCCCTAACCTATATGTATGTTACTATGTATACAAATTTTACTAATATTTTTATCTAAATTAACTAGTAAATACTAGTCCATATAAAATTATTGGTAAGGGAATCTTACAATGTAATGAATCAGTTCACCCAATAAAATAAGAGCGTTTACTTTCATGTTTTTTGGATCTTTGTTGGTTAACGCGATCGCGGATCAAAGGACCTGCCCCCCTAGCCAAGTTACAACCGTATCGTGTCGAATTCCGTTCTCCAATCGGTAACGCTTCGGTGTCAGCAATTGTAGAAAACGATAAGTGAGTAGCCATGTTGACGCACCTGCGTCGGCCGCTCGTTCTACAATGTAGCGTTTGTTTATCAAAATATGTAGCGTTAAACGTTGTAGAAATTCATTCTATCATTTTGAACGATGTGAACTTGGCTACGAAGTTTCTATTCGTTTGTTCCGACCACGCGACTTTATGTTGAGATGACGTCATTCCCATACGTTTCATCACTTTTCTACAGCGTTAACGATTACAGAATAACAACTTGGCTAAGCGTGCAGATGTCTTAATTAGTCAACTTAGCCTGTAGTCGTCCACTGCTAGACTAGACTTCGCTCGAGAGTCTTCCGACTTCTGCATTCAGTCTATAAAAGATAGCTATTTCTTTGAGGTCGCTGTCAGCGATTTCTTCAAGAATAGCAAAAAGGTTTAGAGCCAAATAATTTAGTAGATAACAAATTGCCCCTCATAAAAAATTCTATGACGGCCATCTAATTAGTTGAACACCAGTTTGGTCATCAATTTCCCAAGAACAGCCTCATCATGGCATGACAAAAATAATAACATATCAAATAAATAATATAAAAATTGCGTAAACGTATTACGTTCACAAATAAGTAAGTTCACCTATGACATGACATGCGTAGGAAATCTCACATTATAGTATCGTTTGCAGTCAGCCTTATGGCCTTATGTAATTATCAATTATGTGTAAAAAAACTATGATATTTCGTCTACGAACAGTTTTCTGTGCAATCTAGAAAGATTGCAATTTTATTGCCTTATTGCGAAAAATGTCATCTTCATAAACTTCTGTCTACCTAAAACTCTTTAGGTTTTGTAGTTAACCTAAAGATTTTCAGGTGCATATATATACATCTCTAATGTTTATTTAGTACAAATATTTTATGGGCTTATTAGCGAAGGTCTTGTCATTATTTAAGTAAAGTTTTAATAAAATATATTCATAAACAGCAAAATTATGAGTGTTTGTTTAAATCCCAAAATGTCACTCAATTTATGGAAATATTTAACAGGCTATTGATTATGAATGAATGAATGAATGGTGAAAAATATAGAAAAACACTGCCCGTAGTATTTTCTATGTTGTTTCTAGTATAATGATTGATTCAATTAAGAATTTACCAATTATGAGAAATATTCGTGGACAATTTTGGGATTTTGACTACACAAATATGATCAGTAACAGGTATGGATAGGGCCCCATTTTTTGAGCTAATATAAAAATAGGGGTGTAAGTAGGTATATCTGCATTTTTGTCCGGCTGAGAGCTTTTCTGCAGACTCAACTTTGCTACAACTATTACTAACTAATGCATGTTTGACTTTGATAAATCATGTTTTTTGTGTTCGAAGTTCCGAAGGAAGGAGGGCTAAGTGTTGGCTTTTGACTTTAAGGCTTTTTGGTAAATATTGACTGACTTCGGCTTGTCAGCGTCCGTGTCATTCCATGCCGGACTTGGTCGACTTTGACTGCGAACTGAGTCACATCAGAAGGTCTAGTTTAGAGTTTGAGCTGTGATATTGTCGGCAAGTCGAGAGTGAGTGATGTGCTCGCCATTTACAATGATTCCTAGCCCTCTTCAGTCCAGAATCTTGAAAATATCTTCCGTTGCGGCCGTGAACACTTTTAGAGAAATGACCTCTCTGCCTCATTGCAGAATTAGGTAGGTTTTGAGGTCGGGTCCTGAAGTCGGACTGACATGGTGACGCTTTCGTACAAACAGGTGTCTTCAAGGCTAGTGTAAATAGGCTCTTAATAAACTAGTATGCCTCACCATAAACGATTGCATTACTACTTAGTTTTGTAATATTTACTTTTTTTTGTATAACTTTGTGTCCTATCCAGGTAATTTTATAATTGTATTGGCTTATGCGCACATAATTTCGAAGGCACTCTTACTTCTAAGAAACAGGTTATTTATTCCTGGTTTTTGAAGGCAGAAGCTTTTTGCTCTGGCTCACTTCGCCATTTTCCTAAAAATATTACGTTTCTGTATTTTTTGGAAAAAAATATTTATTATTTATTATCAGTTGTGATCGCAGTCGGGACCAGGGTTAGCTCCAAAAGGTAGCTAGCTCGACCCCGGTATGAAAGGCAGGGGTGGGTTTTTTAGTCAGTAAGAGTCTGACACTATCTCCCGCTCCGCTCAAGGGTATTGGATGTCATTTGGATGATCTTTACCCAGCAAAAAAAAACCACTTGTTTATATAATTAAAAAAAAACATGTACCTATATTTGTGATGATGATGATAATAACGATGAGCTTAAACAAACGGTACATCAAACTAGATTACATGAAATTAGGTAAGAAGGTAAGTACCATAAATTGGCTTAATACACAAGTCATTATTACACATGCGTCCAAGTTACACCTGTCATAACACTGACACTGACAGTGAAAGCTTCAAACGTCTGCAATTATTTAATTACCTAATTAAACACACACGACTATTAATTACTTAACTGGGTGTATCATGCAACATGCAACGTCGTATGTAACAATGTGTCAACATCAATCATTGTAAAAGGGCTTTAAATTAGTTCTATGATTTCTACGGTGTTACAATCACGCGCATGTGAGTAGTGCGCGTAAGTCCCCGAAGGGACAGTCAAAATTGAAAGTCGTACCACATTTAGGTGCCATCCTCACGCGCCAGCCGCCGTGACACGAGACGCCCCTGGCGACGGGAGCCGCTGGGCGATCCACGGCCACCGTAGGTAAGGGCTTGCAGACGACGAGCATTAGGTAGCTCGCCGTTCGGCCGGCCGGTAAGAACCAAGCTCGAGACGTCGAAAGTGCGTAGTGTACCACGCGCGCTTCGAGAAGATTTTAACATAACCGTAGAGGCCCAGCAGGGCCGATGCTCGCTAGGGCCGGCCTCGGAGAATTTCTGAAAAGAAAACCAGTGGCCCGAACGCAAAGGGTAACTGAGGACACAGGTGTGGTTTCAGTATGTACATCGAAATTAAATTATAAATATCTATCAATATTTTAAATATCGATGATCACCACTTGTAAATACCGAAATATCAATATTTTGTTATGTTGTTTGGTTTTTCTATTTAACCAGCTAAATAATCGCGGATATCAAAAGCTGGTCAGACTATACTAGCACGAAACCAGCTTAAAGGAAAACTACTCTCAAAATTACACTACCTACCAGAATTCCTGGCTATGTAGCCATAATTGCTTTATTCGAGTGACAGGATGTGGACTAATAGAACATCTGACGGTAACCTCTGACATACCTCGGACATAGAAAAATGAACACTGATCAAAACATATTCGTAACGTACGAGGAACATGACAAAAGCATGATATTGAATGATGCCTGTCAAATTGCCGATCTTATCTTCAAATCAATCAAATTGCGAACTTTCATCTGAAGAATTTGCTATAATGCAAATCTAACACAAGCTGTAAAATAACGGGATATATTGCTATTAATCTGAGTTTTTTCGTCCTAATTTTCTAATAGCATTTAAGTAGAATATTGTATCTAATATGGCGGCTGCAGTAAATAGTTGCTATTGTAACCACTTTTTGCTTTTAACCTGTCGTATGCGTATGTAATTAGATACACAATTAAAAAGTTATTGTGTCCCGGAACCGCGTTCCGGCCATATAACGGGATAATCCCTTCCTTATGCTTACGAAATAAAAATTAAAATCGGTTGAACAGACAGTACAAAACATTTCTTTAATGTCTAAACTTAACGCGAATAGGGTTATAAGTAGTGTTGCCAGGAGCCCAGGAGTCCCGATTTGCGTGGGATGTGATTATGAGGGTCTGGGGACGCGTCCCGATTTGCGCCTGATCGGGACGCTAAATGTCCCGATTTATCAATAAATTAATTAAAAGCCATTATAATTACATATATACAAAGTAACGTATATCAGCAGCATTCGCATCATTGTCACAAATGTTAAGTGCGTTATGACATACGGCACATCTAGAGTGATTATAGCCCTGGATCGCAAAGGGCAACTTAAGAACATAGTCTACCCTAGAGCGAGAGTCATTGAATGATTTTACAGCCCAAAAAAAAAAATTTTTTATTTGTCCCGATTTAAAACCCTAAATCCCGATTTGTTTTACCATCAGTCCCAATTTTACTACATTTGGACTTGGTAACACTAGTTATAATACCTTCTCGTCAACAACACAGTTGTTGTTTTTATAGTGACAAAACGAGTCATCCCTTTGAAGACACATCGAGTAGTCCAAATTACCTGCAGTATTCCAAATATGCTGCTTTTGTTTCGTTAACATATTTAGTCTGACCTTGTCCCTATATCTAATCTAAACTAATATTACTTACTAGCTTTTGCCAGCAGCTTCGCCTGCGTACATAAAATATAGCCTATGTAATTCAGGAATAGCTTAATGTCGGTGAAAAAATTTTAGCAATCGGACCAGTACTTTCAGAGATTACCTCCTACAAACAAAAAAAAAACTAAAGTACGAAAACTTCCTTTTCGTACTTTTAAGTACGAAGTACGGGGCCAATTGCTAAATTTTTTTCACCAATTATATACTTTAAATACGCGGGCGAAGCCGCGGGCATAAGCTATCTCGTTATAATCCGTATGCCAATACGAAGTTTTATCCACTTCTGGTGCACTAAAACACTTCTACACTACAATCTTAATTACTTTACTCAAGTAACTGCGGACACAAGTGAATGTGTGAGAAAATCATTATTTCATACCGAATGCGATTCTCGTATTCATAAGTAGTTAATTCAGTCCATTTGTTTGTCAATCATGAAGTTGTAATGTACTGGGAATTGCTTTTTTATTCACTACGGATGGTAAACAGTTTCTTTTAAGTTTATACGGTGATGATGTGCTAATGACTTGATGTTAATGTCGTTAAACTTTTTGGATAATTCTTTAATATTCCACAGCTAATATATTGATTATTATTTATTTTTTATTCTTTGAAACCGAGAGAATGTCTCATTCATCAGCCTTAGATTTTTCTTTATAATTTGATATTTTTATTAGCATATTAGTTTTCCCCGATCACTAAATGTATCAAAGGCACTCATTTGCATCCAGTGGTTAATGACACAAAATAGATACTGTTGCCATTACGGATCTTGAACACTTGCGCAGAAGTCAAATATTCGGTCTCTTTAGTGGTGCGAAGTGCGACGTGGGGGCGGGGAGTGTCAGATTGGCTGGCCGCGCCATCGCGTCATAGACGTCAATCCTCATTAGTTTCCTGAGTTGCTGCATGTATCTAACAACGAAGACGATTGGCTCGCCAATGTATGGAATGCGCAAAGCGATCCCCACTCTGATGCCAAGCGTTCAAGATCCGTGATGGCAACTGTAGGTACGAAAACTGTGCCAGATGAATGAGACCTTCTCTCGGTTTCAAAGAATCATCCTTTTATCACTCAGACCCAAGCTTGAAGCAATCAATTCCTTCGCTTGCGTTAATGCTTCGCAGAATGATGTAATGGAAAGCGTGAGTGAGAGGACATCCTCACGCTACAGCTAGCACAGAAGATGCCCCGAGTGAGTCGGGAGTCACGACGCATGTCCCGACCACCGTAGGTACGGGCTTGCGGACGGTGAGCAATGGGTAGCTTGCCATCCGATAAGAACCAAGTCCAGGCGCATTGTGTTCCACGCGCGCCTCATAGAGCTATCAGCCATGTTGACGTAGCTCTTTTATCAGGTCTTCTCTAGATGGTTACAAGATAGATCTCATGACTCGTTAAAAAACAAATAAGCGTGTTTCACCATTTCCACCCGTTTATCTTGAGACTGATGTGGATTTACGTGCCAGTAGAGTAAGTCAGGGTATTATTATGGACAGCTAAGCTTCTACCCAGACAAGAAGGTCACAGTCATTAAATTAAACAAAGTAAACTTTTCATTACATATAAAATTTAATTATCAAGTCAAAGGTAAACTCATCGTTATCACTAATAACAAGAAATATACAGTGTGTTGGGAAAGAAGACACCAATACAATCATAGTTGACTCTTATTGCCAGAGCATAAAGTTTAAAGTACTTTAGCAAATTAACAAATTAAAGCTAGTTTTCCATTTGGCTGCTTTAGACTGAGCAACTGCTCCGTAATCTTCAAAACAGGTGAGCAATGCGAGGCTCAAATGAAGGAATAGCTTTAAAATCATTGCAAATATTACGGAAGCCAAAAATACAAAAATATTCAAATTTAAAATCTAACAATCCGATACAATATTTATTGCTATATTAATAACTGATTATTAAATAATAATATTACAGTATATGAACATTTTAAAACTACTAAATAGACTTACGGTATGGTAAGGCCTTTTATATCTAATCAAGATCGCAATATATGTTGACGGTGATTGTCATATATCATTGCTTATTCCATAGCTTTGCTGGAGTAGTTCCATAATTATGAAAGTCTTAACTGTACATTAATTCTTTTTAAACTTCACATCGTTCCATATTACGTCTTTCACGCATATCACTCTTTCGCTTCAAAGTTCTACTATTAGAGATTCTGTAACAAACTTTATTTGGAAGAGGCCTAACGCCAATGTGAAATCACATGAAATAAAGGTTATGATAAAGTGATATTAATTATATCTAGCTCTCAAGGCTATATCTATGTTAAACTAGACGGTATAACATTAAATGATAATTGTAATGATTTAGATAGCAAGACTAATTTCGACATTGGCAACAGACCTCAACTAAGAAATGAATAAGACTTAAAACTTTACGTATAACTTTAGCACCACTACTTACATCAAAATAAGGCAGAATTGATATATAGGTGGGAATGCCAAATATGAAATAAAAGCAATTTTTAATACTATAGTTTGAAAACCACTTTACACGGAAAAAATTGATCACTTTCAGTTCCTTTATCAGACTTAAAAATTTTTCGACAAGAAATGACAGCATAGACACGCAAATGCTACATTTTTAAATGCGAGTTTTTACGGTTAGCCAATTAAATATTAAACATAAGGCTAAAAAAGAATGTGCACTCACTTTCAAATCCAATTCAATTTACTTCTAAAAGTGATCAACTTTAACAGCAACGGTATTCAAAGTGGTAGTCGCAGGGAGGTGTATTTGGTCCCAATCTGTGCTGAGATGTGCTTCGGTGTCAGTGGCCTTGATCGTGAGGCCTAATGAGGGCACGGCGTTCGCGCAATGAGGCAGACGTAGCGTCACGGGCCTCAGGAATACGAGACCTTGAGGACCGCACATCACTAGTGGGGACAGCATCGCTTCACCTGTTTTTGGATTATAATATTAATATGTGGAAAAAAATTACAGATAGTGCCGTTAGAGATTTTAATGTGCTATGTAAAAGTTTTGAATTTTGCAGATAGTTGTGTCAGAATTTTAATAGATTTAATTTAAAAGGTAGCATTACATCAGAAAAAAATATTCATCAGAAATATTGCGTTTAAGGTCACTGTATTGAAGTAGTTGGATCTATAAAGGTAGCCATACACGCTAGGCTATACCTGCCAAGTTTGCCTGTGTAGTTATACCTGTCAGGTAAGTTTGTGTGGAAACCTGCACAGTTTTGCACCATACACGCTCCGGTTTACCTGTAAAACTCAACTGTGCAAGCAAACCTGGCAGGTATACCCTATCGTGTATGGCTATCTTAAAATGTGCAAAAGATAGTTTTAAAGTTGGTGGCTAAGGCTGTGTTGGGTAGTTGTAACACGACATTGAGTTGAACACACAAACACAAATCGCAACACATTAATGCAGTTAGTTAACAAGCAAAGCATGAAAAAATGGCAGAAAAAGCAAGGCACGACAGTAATGAAAAAAGTACTGTTTTTGATGAATCTACGGAAAGATGATGAAGTACCGAAATGTGAAGACATATAAAGCAAAAACATTATGAAAAAAACAAACAAAATAGACGTCATTGAACATAAAGTACAGTGCACAAATATCATCAAACATATGTTCAAACATACTATTACGACGGGTGTAAGTAGCACAGTCGTTTCCGTCTTCGCTCTTCGATCTCTAAGTACGAGTGTATTGTGTTGCAGAAACTGCGCAAATATAAATGCAATGTTTTATACAACCAATGTTAATTTTATAAGTTAGTTAATATAAATATGTATAATGATTGTAGTGTGGTATTGAAGCTACTATAACTAATGTGTAAAGATAGATATTATGATAAAGAAGGCATTATAAACATAGGTTAACCAACTAAACCAACCGACCAAAATCTAGAACAAGATACTTTTAATAAAATCTTAGTAGACATTGATGCTCTTCATGCAATATCGTGCAATATATATTTAAATATACATAAAAACAACATCAATTGTGTATCAAATCCAAAACATCGAATCTACAATTCGAGAAAAAATTTCGAACAACAATCACAATTCCCAGTCCTTGTGCAAAATTTTCCAGATTCCAATCCATTCGCAAATATTAAAATGCCAATTAGTATGTGCAGACTACGAAACTACAAGGTTTTAACGCGTGCTTTGTTACAAAAGCCTTTACCGTTGTCCATATCGATGGGAGGTCCCCCCACTCGCTGGCTCAGTCGCGGATCAGACACCGTAAAGTAGATCTTTTGCTTGATTCCTGGAGCTATCGCTTTTGGTGGTATTATTAACGAAACGCCCCATTGTCTATCTTCTAACACCCCTCCTTCGCTATCAAATATTCCCCAGGTTGTATGTGGTCCATCAGGCTCAACCTCCTCTGGTTTACTTGAACTAGAATCATTAGCCTCTGAAGTTGATGGTATGACTGTAGTGTTTTGCTGAATTACAGTAGTTTCATTCTGACTCGAAGACATATTTTGTGAGTTTTCTTCACTCGTCTCTAGGCTCTTTTCCAATATCTGTTCGCAGAATGTCACGCTTCTGCTCGGTTTAGTCCGGTCGTTTAAATCTTGTGAAGTGTAAGGAGTACTTTGAGGCTTATTCTCAAAGTTCATACTACATTCTGATGCGTAATGTGTTTCCATAGATGTGGTCGATTCGTAAGGAACTGGTGCAGTGGTTACTTTTAGTGCGTTTGAAATGTGATCAGCTTTGCCGTGCAATCTAGGAGCATACATAGGTTCTCCTTTCAAAATACTACTTTCAATATTTTTTGATTTTTGTTTTTCTGCATCTGTCTTTGAATCCGTTAGACGGAGTTTCGAAAAATCTATTTCTTGGAATGTTTCACTTTCTATACCACTCTCAGCTTCTGCTTTCGTTTGATACACAGGTTCTCTGCGAGATAAGTGATTAGCATCACCGAGCTCGTAGGGGCTGCTTCTCGCACTGCTACTACTACCATCAGGTTCCTCGAGTGGTGCCACTTCTTTTGTTTCCTGTTGAGACTCGTATATTACACTCTCTTTCAAGTCTCTTTTGGACACATAAAGAGGTTCCCTAATTTTTGATGAATCACTTTCATTAGCTTCTTTCCTTGTTTGATATATCATTTCCTTTTTTGCTTGATTTCTTTGCTTGATTATTTCAAGTTTTTCTTCCAGCCTTATACCGTAACTTGATTCTTTTTTAGCGAGTAACGCTGCTTTCTGTGATAATATTTCTTGTTTTGACACGTAAGTACATTCTGCGGATGCTGGTCTTACATCGGGTCTCATATCCATCATTTCGTGGCGACTGCTATATTGTGTATCGGAACAACTGGATTTAACTTCAGCCCGAGTGCCGTAAGGTGAATCAGTTTGGCCTAGTCTTGTCATCATTTCTGTTCGTGTACCGTACGGAGGCTCACTCATACATTTACTCATGGGAGATATTCTTCCAGCGTAGTTCACTGGAGTCTGTAACCTCCTATCAGACCTTACAACACCATAATGATGTTCATTCCAAGATGTGCTAGGTGGCGGATCGTATGTCCTTTTCCCATAGAGAGGTTCTTTACTTGAACTATCCATTCTGTGTTTTAGCATGTCTTCTTTTGTACTGTAAGGAGATTCAGAAAATCTTTGTCGTAACATTTCCTCTTTAGTCGCATAGGAACTATCGGGTGTTAATCTCGTTCGTAGCATGTGCTCTTTACTAGAATACGGTGATTCACTGTAAAGAGAATCAGATTGCTTGGCCATCTCTTGTTTGTTGGTGTACGGACTTTCTGAAATCATTTCATTTCTCGTTGCGTAAGGACTTTCTCTGATACATTCTTCCCTTGAGGCGTAAGGGCTTTCTCTTGCGCATTCTGCCCTCGTGGCGTATGGACTCTCCCTTATGCATTCGTTTCTAGTAGCATAAGGACTTTCTCTGACAGATTCTGCTCTTGTAGCGTAGGGGTTTTCTCTGACAGATTCTGCTCTTGTAGCGTAAGGGCTTTCTCTGACAGATTCTGCTCTAGTAATGTAGGGACTTTCTCTAACACATTCGGCACTTGTGGCGTAAGGGCTTTCCCTTGCACATTCAGCCCTCGTTGCATAAGGACTTTCTCTTATGCACTCAGCTCTAGTTGCATAAGGTGAATCAATCAGTGGCATTTCTAGAGTTTGTCGATTTCCATACGGATTTTCAAAACTCTGGTTGGACATTTCTGACCTACTCGTATAAGGGTTTTCAGAAGAAGTATCATAAAGAGAAGTGTAAGTCCTTCGAGGTTTAGGAATAGGATCATAAACAAAATGTTCTTTACTTTGGTATAACGGTTCTGGAGGTAACGGTTGTGTGGGGTGAAATGGTTCATGTTTAACTTGTTGTTGTCTTTGGTAGATGGGGTCTATTTTGGTAATCATATTAAAGTTGGACGATTGTCCATAGATGCCTCTCCTGTTATATTCTATGAGAGAGTTCTGTCTACGCAACAGCGGGGTAACTTTCGGTTCTGTTTCCATGTCACACATGGAGTTTTGCCTTCTCAAGCTCTTCATGACGGGCTTGGCGTCATAATCTCGGACAGTACAGATAGATCCGTTTCTTTCATCACAAAACGAACTCTGTCGTTTCAAGATTGGCTTCAATACAGGCTTTTCGCAAGAGGCCGAGTTGCTTCGCTGCAACATCTGGTTCCTTATCTGCTGGTTTCTCATGTGTATGCTCATGTCACTGAGGTCCGACTTCTCTCGTCGTAACTTCGGCATTTGCTGCACATTGTGTCTCTGTTGTAAGTCACTTTCACACAGTGACTTTTGTCGAGACACTTTTTGTGAATTTTTCGTTTTCGAACGGAATAGATCGAGGACGGCGCTTTTAATGAACGATGGCTTTTTAGATAATTTCTTTTTAGTTTTTGGTGAGAACGTCTCGTCGCGCTCCACACTTGAGTTCATGGCCTCTGATGAACTGCGGACACCCACAACCAAACACCCTCTTAGTTACTCATGATAGATAGTTTCAGGACAAATCAGATAGTTCAACATAATCATGAAACGTTACAGAGAAAATCAGACTAACAGATAAATGAAACAATATTGAAATCTCTGAAATGTCCCAATGAGCATGACAATTTTCAAAAGATGAATTTTGTGATTCTAGAAAAAGCATATTGAAATAATGATCTGGAAATGTCTAAGAAATAAATATTTCATAGAAATATGGAAAATCCCAAGAAGCAATTATTTTATAGAAACAATTTATGAAGAATTCAAAAATAACGTAACGTCAAAATATCTAATTAGACAGATCCATAAGAATGCATATTGAATTGAATAAAAGAAGGAATGAAGACGATGAAGAACTTAATTCAATATGCTTTTATAACAAATAATTATCAAGTTGCACTAAAATGCAGACACGCACTGCCAATAGTTTGTTCCGAAACAAACAACTAGATACTCTAATAGATTACAATGTTATTACAATTTACAGACTAACGCCCCGATATAGAGATATATGTTACAAAAATATATGTATAAAACTGTTTATAATACCACATACAAAACCATAACTAATACTGTGGCCCGACAAGACATTGTTAGTCGTTGGAAGCGATTGGTGTTTGCATGTTAGAGCAAATTGTACAGGGGCTGATAATATAACTAAGGAGGAAATGGTAAATCTGGTAGTCCGGTCAAATTAGACCAGAAAATAGTAGCGCAGTTACAAAAATTCGCACCTAGCTGTAAATTGGTCGGATTGTTCAAAACACCATTATAAATGAAATTTAAAAAGTCCTCATCGATCCGATATCTGGAAAAAAATATTACTTGGGGTCAAAGATCACAAAAATCGGAAAAAGATACATAAAAAAAAAATTGAAAATCAGATAAAATGTATAAAACTTATTTAATCACAAAATTAGCCCGGACAAAAATAGAAAATCAGATATAAATGTATAGAAATGTCTTTTCCGACTTTTGTGAACTTTGACCCCGAGTACATTTTTTTTTCCCAAGTGTCATATTGATAAGGTCTTTTTAGATTTTATTTATGATGGTGTTTTAAACAGTCCTGCCAATTTTCAGCTGGGTGCGAATTTTTATGCACTTGGATGTCTAAATTAACCGGACTATGAATGAGATTTCAGAAACATGCATTTTCTAAAGGAGAATCATTAATTTTGACATGTTTTGTGAGACGGTTTGGGACCTATAGTGTAGAGACACGCAGACGGAAGTGCAGTATATTGAGCTTACCTCAAGTTATGCATGTGTTGAGGTTTCCTGTAGAGCTCGAACGCTGAGCCGCGTTGTTCTCTACTGCCGGCTAGATCTGTAAGAGATGGTATGTTCAATAAAAAAGGAAAACGAAAGAAAAGAACAGATAAAGTAGAATGAAAACAGTAGTTAACAGTTAGGAATTTGTTTCTATTGTAGCGACTTATATTTCACAGTATTACAATGACGCGCGTGATCAAAATACAAGTCCGAAATCAACTATCGGGCAGTTACCCGGATCAGATCAGGTCGGAGGATCCTCCCTTTTCGGCTTTCGGCGGATGTTTGCCAACACCCTGTTCCGTAGATATATCTCGTAAACTATCAATGACTACATCTTGCGTATTATGTACAAATTATGTATTATTGTAATGTATCTTTTTCCATATTTTATTTTATTCTACTATGTTTTTCAGTACTATTTACAATTTTATTTATTTACATTTTTATTCAATTAATCGTACGTGTTTCATTATTCAAATGTGTTATTTTAATATTGTAGGTTCTCACTTGAATTGTGTCAAATAATGTAGATACTTTTAAATTCCCAGTGCCTGTAATGTTGAAAATCGTCGATACAGTACTCGTAAATAGTTTTTGTGACAGAATAAAAAAATATAATATGATGATGATGAATTATCCTAATAAATAAACGTTATTAAATGATCGACTTACCTATGAGATGTGGATTGTGTGGTAGGTTGATGGCTCGGTGGTGTGAGGGTGGGCCCGAGTATGGCGGGGACTGCGGCGGCATCTGACCACCGTACATGTTTTGCTGAAATTATACCAATCGATGTGAATCATATTTTAAGTATGTATATCTTACGCATTTGCTACTTTTACATATTTTGTACAAATCAAGGTTCAGTTTGATTTGGCATTAAAGATTTCCAATGGTTCTCTTTTTTTTTTTTGTTTATAGTCGAAACGGTAGATAAGATTGAACGATGAAGAAAATGAACGGGATCATCTTTATGTACGTAGTCAAAATATGCCATGACAAGGTAACTTTTTTTTTCCCGTGGGAAATTATCAAATGACTTTTTCCGCTATGTGTAGTGCGAGGGAGAGGGTCAAACTGTTACTGAGAGAAATCCATCCGTGAAAGAAAGAAAGAAACATTTTTTATTCGTACTAATTAAAAATACACAATGAAAAAAGAAAGTTATAATCAGTGCGAGGCCAAAAAGGCGCCTAACTCGCAGTTGTATTAGCATGCTGCGTGTTTATAGCTTGTTCGCTGTAAACACGCTGCAGCTTCGGTAATACTGCGCTCACGAACACATTTACTAATTCGATTGCGTTTTCACAATCACAAATCTACTTTAAAACTTGGCAATGTCCGCAATTAGGATCAATTACATAACAGCAAATCCTATTTTTACTAAGTACATCGTATGTGTAATCATTTACTGAGCATTTAATTTTTCCGTCAAGAAAAGTGGATTTATTAAAGTTTTTTTGAACAGCTACTTAGAAATTGCGCGCTCTCGCTAGACTGTTTACGATGACGTCATCTGTCATGACCCGTGCGACGAACAGCGACAGACTGCGCTGCCGTTGTAATTGCGCGGTGGAGAAAGATCATGACAGATGACGTCACAGCGAGTAGCTTCATTCTCGGGCGCGTTTCTGGAACTAAGGACTAAGATTGCTTTATCTCCATCACTTTTGCTCAGATTCAAATAATTTCTTCCCAGTAGGTATTTACTGTTTTTTTTTTTTTGACTCTATAAGTCCTTATTGCTTTATATTGTCCTAGAAGTAATTACAAAGTGCAACACACAGATGCAGAACTTACCTGTTGGTAATTATTGTGGTTATGCGGCCTATGTGCTGGTTGTGAGTGCGAGTGTTGATGTGAGTAGTGCGGGGACCCGGGGAACCCGCCTGGTGCGGCTGCGCGGGGGCCCGGGGGCCCTGATGGAGGTGGGGGCTCCATACTCTGCTGGGGCCACGAGAATAGTATGGTTAGGTAATTTGCTAGCTATAGTTAGGGAGTGTGCTAAAGAAATTCATGCATTTTTTAAACAGTACGTAAGGTAAGTAGAAATAATAATAATCAGGATTATAACAGAAAAATTGTATACGAGGAATTTGAACACATGACAATAGATTTTGTTTACCAAACTATCCTTCTCTATGCGCTGAGTGAGAGTTTTTTTACGTTAACGCGATCAAACCGTCAAACCGAAATGTTTACCGCGTTAGGTTCTCTGATTGGTTAAGAGCTTGAAGCGAGCCAATCGGGATGCCGAACGTTATAAACATGTCGATCGCGTTAATGTAAAACAAACTCGCACTAGGCACTTTGGACATACGTTAAGCTTACTATCAAATGTTACTGTAAACCAAAATACAATATAAAGTATAAACTTTAGTTGGTTATTATTGTTAAATACATAAGAATTGGTTAATTACATCAAATGGAAAATTCAATGCACGAATATGCACACATTACATAATATAAAGCTAAAAAAGTAAATCAAAAACGTGCATATATAGACGATGTTTTTCTTACCCCATTCCTAGGATGGTGTGAGTTGTCTGGAGGCCTGTAATGCTTGGGCTTGGGAGGTGGCACGGGCTTGTAGGGCGGCACGGGGGCTCCGCCGCGCCCTCCGTAGTCCGCTTGAGACGCAGAGTTTGTACGCCCACTACAGAAAGACAATATCATCAACATGAAATAAAATTTAAACCTTAACATAAAATCTTGAAAAAAATTAGGCAGAAGTACCACCCAGAGTACCCCACGTCTTTTTTTGAGTTATTATTTCCTGTACAAACACCACCTGCCAAAATAGAGTAATATAGACCCCTCCGACACCTAGTGCAAGTGCGGTGCTTCTGAACCGACAACAAATGTGTCCCTACATCTGCACTTTTGGAGGACTATTACTTTGGAGGACCTAAACGCCACTGATGAAACTGTAAATGTCTGTAACTACTGGGCCCAAATACTTTGAGGGAAAAGTAAACCATCGATTTAAGTGGAAGAAGAATGTTTTATCCAAAATAACAATAACCAATTAATTCACTACATAAGCACCCATAATCTTAAAAGGTATCAACATAAAAAGTTTCGTACAGAGTGATTTGATTGGTTGTTGTAATTTTTGCCAGCCAATCGTGAGTCAATGCGTTCAATGATTTACTACCTGGTTTTCTGAATAGAAAATAA
Organism: Mythimna albipuncta; assembly: GCA_929112965.1. Taxonomy (NCBI): domain Eukaryota; kingdom Metazoa; phylum Arthropoda; class Insecta; order Lepidoptera; family Noctuidae; genus Mythimna; species Mythimna albipuncta. The sequence continues at coordinate 13,721,716 of OV815979.1, read as the reverse complement.
TTTTGTTACATAATTTAAAGAAAAACGTTGCCCCACACTAGTAATACACCATGAACCTTGGTGTATTCACAAACCTGGAAACTTAAAAGGGGTTACTAATATTTTTTCCGTGTGGGAATCGAAATAAATGGAATGAATTATTGCAAAAGACAAAGTTTCAATTTTTTTCTTTTTATAAATAATACCTAGATTGTAGATATGTACGTACCTGTATTTGGCATGGTCATTGGTTGGCACATTGGGCAGCGACGGTCCCCGCGCGTGCAGGGGCGTGTGAGGACTGTTACCGTTTATAGGCGGGGGACGGTTGGTCTGAGGACTTCGGTATTCAGGCGGCCTGCTGCAGTAAAAAGTAGAAAATAAGTATGAACAAGTTCACCAAGTAGGTTTTTCCTCAAAAGAGCATCTCAGATACCAATCTCCATGGTTCTCGTGTGACTTGACCATTAAATATTTGCTGTATGGAGAACTTTAAAAGAGACTTTGACCCTTGAGTTTGTTTCGGAGTTTCTTCTCAAGGTAGTTAGTTAACAAACACCGGCCTCATCTAGTTTAAACTGATCAAAAAATTTATGTGCAAAAGACTTTTTAAACCAGTTAGCAAAATAAATATCATTTAGCAGAAACTAGCCGTCCTTCCCTGATATCTCGTAGGGTGCATATCTAAAATTTATGACCACTAGACATCAATTAATTTACGCAGCCTCTCCCCAAACTGTAATGGAGGCCACCGTACAGTGGAAACCAGTAGGTTTTATATAGAGCGACTGCTTATCTGACCTCCACAACCCAGTAACTGAGTAACACGACCTCCCTGATGTGGTTTCTGACTAACCATTATGACTGTCAAAATTTACAAATGACAGCCAGGTACAACGTCTTAACGGTAAAGTCTCGGTATGTAATGAATGGTCACAAGTGTTGCTTAACCTTGCAATTCGACCCGTGGGACAGTTATTTATTAACTAGCCTTAGCCAGTGGCTTCTCCCGCGTCAAAGTACAAATTTGTCACAAGGGAACATATTTCCGGGATAAAAAGTAAATATTCCAGGGCATGGTTTACCCGGGTATCAAATTTCATCCAAATTTATTCAGCTTTTCGCCTGTATAACTTTATATGTAGTATGATTAGCTCGTCGATTCATAACTACTTGACTTAATATAGTCATTATTAAGTAACACCATCACACGCACACGCCATCACACATACACACACCATGTCATTTCAAACTACATACGATATTTTAACTTATAACTACACCTACGAGTACGCAACTTATAATAAACTATACAGTTTAGTTTATACATACATTCTCTTGTAATTAATCATTTTCAACACTTATTAATGCCACTTTATCGATAGCACATTATTTTGTTTCACCACCACTTCTAACTTAGTTCAAACCACACTAAACATCTGCATTCTAAAAACCAAACTAACACAAAATACGAAGACATTATTCGAAGATACTAAAATACAAAGATGATGAAGTGAACGAGATAACCAACACTGTGAAAGTAGTAACAAGTTGCTGGACAATTGTGTGAAGTCTATTGTGAGTCAGTTTTGGTCAGTTGACTCGACCTTTTTTGGAATTATAAGGTGGTCTATTGTGTTTTTTTTTTCTGAACTGCATGGCATTTAAAATAGGTTGAAATTGTGTTGCACATTGCAAATCTTTGTAACTATTGAGCTTCTAAACAATTTACAGATGTTTTTTTTTTTACGACTTTAGTGCCCCACTGCTGGGCATAGGCTAATTAATCATTTATAACAGTAATATAATTATGGAAAGTTTGTGAGAAGCAGTGTGTTATGTCGTTTAGTCTGTTTCCAAATAGGCCTTATCTACCAGATAAAGTATATAATGGAAAATAATTCTTTATTTAAACTTCATACATCACAAAAAAGGAAAAAGTGGAGTCTGTGTTTCCTGATAGCTTATAGCTAGGGGTCTTTAAGTCAAGAGTGAATAGATTGATTATAGGCAAGCGTGTTCCATCGTCGACCACATCATTGCTTACCATCAGGTGAGATAGTGGTCAAACGCGAGCCTATCAATAATAATAAAAAAGTGGGACTTCACGCTAAATATATCCACTGGATCATCATCATCTCCCTAGCCTTTTCCCAACTGGCTCTGGGTCGGTTTCCAGTCTAACAGGATGCGGCTGAATACCTGTGTTTTACATGGAGCTACTGCCTATCAGACCTCCACAACCCAATTACTGGGCAACACTACAGTTTCTTGTATAGACTGATGGACCAGTCTACTGAAGACTGGTGGCTCAATGTATCCACCGGATAACGTAAGCTAAATACGCAGAGGTTAAAAACAAGCCATAACTATAATAAAACTAACCTATAATTCTGTTCTGGACTTCTGTAATCCAGTGAGTTGTGTTCGTGCGAGTTTGAATTCCGCTGAGGACTCTGTGTCATGTTACTCTGTGACATTGCCGTTGGGTTCGGAGGCGGAGGAGGTTCCATTTTGCTGCAAAAAGTAATCATTATTAAAATACTAGCTACTGCCAGCGGTTTTGACCGTGATTGAAAATTATCCCAAGAGATAATGCCGTTATTATTCCAAAAACTGTTCCCGCTCTGGGTGGAGTAAGAGGGAGAGTCAGACTTTTACTGTCTAAAACCAACCCATATTCCTTCAGTTGCTCTCTGCGTTCCAAGGTCGTGGTATTTTTTTTTTAAACAATGCCGCTGTCCAGTTTTTATACATGCATTATAAAAGGTGTAAGGGACAGAGACTTTAAGGGCTTGCTCAGTAGACGAAACTGAACAACCTTTCACAAGATTCTTTTGCAGGAAACAAAAAAAAAATTAGCCTCCTCTTACAAAATGATAAACTTGATTGGACAATATATATGGAGAGGCCGACTTTTTTTTTCGTTTCCTGAAAAAAAAAATGTGGAAGGCGGTTCAGTTTCGTCTACTGAGCAAGCCCTTAAAGTTTGTGGAGGGCTGTCCCTTACACCTTGTATATGTCCCAGAAATTCAGTTAAAAGTATTTCAGAATATCATCCATAGAAGGAACGGGGTGGGTCTTTTAGTCAGTAAGAGTCTGACACTATCTCCCGCTTCGCCCAAGGGCGGGGGATGTCAATGCATGATTTTTTACCACTATCATCCAAATTATGGGTCTCTATAGAGTTCTATTTTAGCCCTCGAATAACCAAGGCATTTTTCGAAGGTAGTTGTTGCGTTAGCTTATTTAATTTCACCTTTATAGTTCGGCATGACCACTTAAACAGTGTTACTAACGCTGTTAAAGACAAGTTCGGATACTTACATAGAAGGAGGCGCTACTTTGAGGTCGTCAGGTGCGTTGGGCGGAAGGCGACATGACCCCACAGCTGAACCATTATTGGAGGCACCGCTGTAGTCGTATGACGAAGTACCGTCATACGAACTTTGCTGTTTAGAGAAAATTATTATTTGATTAATATATAAAAAATATTTTCTTTCAAATAAGGCTAAGTATCAAGTTTATATAATTTTACAATAGGCAAGTCCTGAAGTTTTCATCGTCTGAAATAGCTCTTAATACACCGTGCCACCAACATCGACGCACAAACGTAAACGATGGATCCAGTACGCGATTCTGGACCCCCCAGCGGTGGAATTAGTCGTCGCCAGTAGACGGTTTTCAAATTTAAAGTCTTATTTTATATTTATGAGTGTATAAAATCTGTAAGTAATATTTTTAATTAAAAAGTAATGAATTCGTTTTTTTGTTTAATCCGCGCTTTGTTGAGCAGATAGCTCCTTCTAGTTTTATTTACGTTGTGTGGTTTAAAGAAAAAAGTGAGTTGATTACATTTAATTTAAAATCGTTGGGGTTGATTAGGATAACGATTGCATGCAATTTAAAATTTAAAAAAATATATTAAAACGCCAAAGAATAATACCACCAGAGGGGGGAGGTAGAATCATGTATTGGATTCTTGTGCACATTTTGTGCGTCGATGACAGAGACACGGTGCACATCGGTGGTAAAATAAAACAAAAACCGACCAAAGACAAACAGAATGGTAAACACTTCCAAAGTTGCCTGGTCACAGGCACATTCAATTTAACGTTACATAGAAGTCATTATTTAATCTCAATTGACACAGGTTGCAGGAGCTAACAATTTCTAAGCCACAATTCATTAAAGTAATATATAAAAAGAAAATCTTTACTAACTGGATTGGAAGGATGTCGATGCCTATCCAGCGACCCCTGTCCCTGACTAGGCTGTATGATCATACTGGTGGGTCGCGCGGTGTACGTCGCCGCCTCGTCGCTGCCCGGGTCTTTGGGATGCCCGAACAGACGCTCTTGGGCGCTCGGACGATTTCCCTGGGAGAATAAACAAAACATCTCTTAGATGTTACAAAATATTATAATAAAAATTATTGAAATCTACAAAGAAGTAGCCGGACCAGAAACATTAGTAGCTGATCATTATAGGATACCTTGAATCGAAAAACCAACTATTTGCCGAAGCTAAATTTATCGAGAATGGTCCAAGAAACTTTTTCATAAAATTGCAGCAAAACTATACAGCTAAATATACCAAACGAGAAAAAATACTTTTTATACTTGAAATAAAGAAGAATATCCACCAGCATTGCAGCAACCTAAGTATATGATAATAGAGAATATGCAATTTTTTGAAGAAATATGAGAGAATTTTTAAAATATCTTTATCAACAACAAAGTTATAAGTTTCAAAGATGCTAACAAGAAAAAGAAGGCATTGAAAACGGAGTCTTGGTGAGAGAAATATTTGTTTACTTTTCTACCAATTTTGATGTTGTTTTCACACTTAATATTCTATTTTTGTGGATTTATTGATAAACTGGTTAGATAACAAATATTTTTTACACATATTCCCTATTTTATTTTCTTTTCATGTATAATTTTATAGATTTGTTTTTTTTTTAAAGTCGTGACAGAAAAAAGAAACAAAGAACACGTTTTTTTTGGCACACAGGTACACACAGTTAATTGGATTTTTGTGGAAAAAATAATATACTCACAGAGGTGTTGTGCCGTAGATTGTGCGGCGGTCTTCCGGGAGGAGGTGCGGGAAGCAACACTCCTCCGGCCGGTCGGCTCACGGTGCCGCGCGGGGGCAACTCTGGTACTGACGGAAACAATGCTTCATTATAACGGTGAACAAGTACTAGGTAGTTGAAGGAGTTTCTACGTATACTACATTATTTTTAGTTTATGCGAACCCTGAATATAGTTTTTCAGGATCAGTAACTGAATGGATTCCAATAGTTTTTACACCATGTTATGTTTTTTCCCAAAAATATTTAAAAAGGTCACAATTTAGACACCACCGACACTAAGTATGGCATATATTAGGCGCCAGCAAGCAGCTGGGTACAGGTGCAAAACAACCCCTCAGTCACCTGGATGGCCCGCTGACTTAATAAGCTTATAACTTTGTGATTATTCATGATACAGTTACGAAATTTTGTACATGGATTCTTTACATAAAAATAGACACGTGTTTCGAATATTACCATCACGATATCGGTGCGTCTGTGCTATCGGGCACGTATAGCTACGAATACATCTCTTCAGAACAAACCTACTACTAAATGGTTTTTTTTTTCGATGGGAAAAATCATCCAATGACATCCCCCGCTCTTGGGCGGAGCGGGAGATAGTACCAGACTCTAACTGACCAAAAAAACCCATCCCGTTCCTTCAAGCCTTCATACCGAGGCGCGAGCGGCCTTTGGGATAACCCTGGCCCCAGTAGGCTTCGCGGGAACAGTGCGCGCCGGCGACGACTTGGGCTTGGTCCAGACAGTTACCGGACGGCTGGACAGCGAGCTACCCATTGCTCATTGCCATTACTACTAAATGGTTGGCTATTCCTTCAGCAGATGAAACATATTTTTCTGGATATAGTCAAATTGTTCCGGATCTATAGGTATAACATGGGATAATAAATCGGCACTCGTATTGGACTTGAAGATAAGAAAGAAAAGAAAATCAAGATTAACATCCTCGCCCATCATCTGTCCGAGATCAATTTAAAGGGCTCATGAGAAGAAAAATCCTCATGTTAATTCTGCATACTGCTAATACCTGCTATCGTAACGAACTTACCGGTTCCATACAGCGGCGAGTGCGGTGGCGAGTGCGTCATAGGATTCAACTGGTAAGGGGGAGCTTCGTTGTTACCCCCCATACTATGGCTCTGACTGTGGTTCACCCCGTTCGTGGGCGCACCGTTTGTGGTCGCCGAGAACCCGTACTTGCTGTCGCCGTAACCACCTTGCTGTTTATCGAAATAGGATGAATTATCACTCTACCCATAGCTACAGTCTATAGGTGGATCTTCACTAGATGAGCCGAACACGAGCCGAGCATGAGCCGAGCATGAGCCCAGCACGAGCCGAGCATGAGCCGAGCACGAGCCGAAATCAAATCCGTGTAGTTTCGCTTGTACTCGGCTCCTCCAGAGTCGATCCACACTATACGAATTTTAGCTCGGCTCGTAATCAGCTCGTGCTTTGTTCCTCTAGCGAACATCCACATTATAGTAATGTTATAAAGGGGAAGGATATGTATTTTTGTTTGTAATGAATAAACTCAAAAACTACTGAACCGCTTTAAAAAATCTTTCAACTGTAGAATGCGTGTTAATATTCCTACTATTAAACGGACGAATCCGCTAGCAGAAGCTAGTGTTATCATAATTAGAATTGACTTCAGTAACAATACAGTTGTATGTAGAATCATGTTTTGTTTTTTAATAATAATATCACACAACGTCATTTACTCCCAACAAGCTAAGCAGAGCTTGTGTTATGAGTACTAGACAACTGATAAACATACTTATATATTTCTAAATACATACATTAGATAAATTACACACAGAACAAATGATAGATAGATAGATAGATTTATTCTTTATTGTACACCAAAATAAAAATTACATGAGAAACTTAAAATTTATAGTATATATGTAATTTTTTTAAATTTTTTTTTTTAATTTTTTCAAATGATCATGCTCATCACACAAACACTTGTCCTGAGTGGGAATCGAACCCACGACCTCCGGCATAGCAGTCAGGGCTACTAACCACTAGACCAACAGGCCAGATTTGCTTTACTACTCGAAAAATTGTCCATGTTTTTGAACTAAAGATCACAAGGCTCATCAGAAATTTAAAAAAACAATAAGTAACTAGAATTTTATCGAGATTTGTAATATACCGACACCAATTCAGTAACCTTTGAATCTTCGAATATGTGTGAAGTTATATTTACACATTAATTAAGATCCTCCACAATTAATAAAGAAATATTTTTAGAGAGATTAGCACATGTCATGGAGCTGCGTGGTTAGGAACCTTCTTCCGTTTTAATGGTTTGAAAAAAGAAGAGTAACACTATTATTTTTTCTGACCTTACTTAAAAGGAAATTACATAATTTTACTAGTTTCATCCACATCTCATCATCTTTAAATTACCTACACATAATTATTTTTCCAGTCTAAAATCAATTCGGCATCTACCAAATATGGCAGAATGCAATAAATCACACACAATGTAATACATGAAGCAGATACAAACCGTATAAGGAGGTGGTACAGCGTCGGCCATATGGTTGATATCATCGTCTCGATCCATATTATCTTGAGTCGTGGCTATTGAGGGGTCGGACGACGACTTGACGAGGCGCGGGGCCGGCGGAGGACTCACTTCCAAGTCACTTTCAGGACTCGAAGCGTACGACAGCCTATTCTCAGTACTCGACGACATTGAGAACAAAAAGTCGTCGGACAACGGCTCTGGCCTCTGTTCCGCCATTCCAGAAATTTCGATGTCGCGTCCAGGAGGTAGGTTATGGAATGGGGTGACAAGACAAGACAAATGAATGATTGCATTTAACACATCACAGAAACTAAAAACGGGGTTTAGCGTCTGTCAATGATTAATGGTTTTTCTAGGTTTGTACACACTGGGAAATCGATATTCAAAAACCAAATTAACATTCGACAAATTACAGCAAATACAAGTATAAAAGGTGCTCGTTTAAAAGATGTGGAATTAGGGGCTTTTTGAATATCGATTCAATAAAAACAGGTGGTATTTAACACTGGTAAATTGTGACAATATTTACAAAACAAAAACACACTGGCAGTAAATCTGTGGCTAAAATTAAACAATAAAACAAACAAAATACATATAATAAAAGTGCTAGAAGCAAATTAATATAAAGCAGTCAAGCAGCCAATATACAAATAATAAAGTTTAGAAAATATAAAGATGAATACTTGTGCTAAATCTAAAATGGTAACTTCGGTTAACTTTGTTAGAACTAACATCTATTCTATTCTAGACATACCCTAAATGCTGTTCAGAGATCGGTTTACTAATGATAGGATTGTCTCTTTCTGCTTCTGACTTACTCTCATTCTCAATTTTCTCTATCTCTTCTAACTTAAGTGTGGGAAGAGATAAGTTTCTATACTTATTTAAGTTTCTACCGGAAGGTATCGGTAAGGTGCGTACTTCGCTAAATCTTCCGGGTTCTAATGTGGGTTTTTCACTACACTTGCAGTTAGGAATCCTACACGTTTGCCTCATCGGTCTTTCTAGAGTTTTGAATAACGGCTTCGGATTCTCTTTTTGAAGTCGTGCCTTCCATTCCGGTACTTCGTTTGTCCTTTTAATTTCATTATCAGTTTGGAAGAATGAAGCTGGTCGATATTGATCCGTCATTGGGACTACAGAAGATGGTCTCTGAACATTTTGAATTGGCGATTTGGTAGTTGTTTCAAGAACGCTGTAAGGTCGAAAACTCTGTGGTGGATAAACGTTACTTTTGGAAAATATTTGAGAGAGTTCAGGACTCGCGTTTAGAGGAGTTTTTAATTTAGGAGGATTTATTTTTCTCTGATAATAATTCTGCCTATCATCGTAAGGGTAGCTAGCTAAAGTATGTCTGTTTTTGTTGTTGTTAGCAAAGTAAGTATTTGGCACACTGTAAGCATTGTTAGGCATGCATGGGGTTAAAGTTTCGGAGTAGTAGTAAGGTACTACATGATTTCTGTTAGCGTCATACAAATGGTCGTGATGTTTAGTGCTGGGGTTAAGATTCAGGGGGGGTAAATTCTGTGGGGAACTGACGGGTCGTTGGGGAGAAGGGGGGTACATGTTCAAAGGATAGGAGATTGGGTAGAAGGCTGGGTACGGCGAGGGGGGAATGGGGAAGTATATGTCCGACACCATTTCAACGTGCTACACCGCCGCAAGACAGAACAGAAACGATATTGGTTAATATATAATGTTTCATGATCTTAGAAATGTGGATACAACCGAATATAAAGAGTAAAAATTGACTTATAATGATCAACTAAATAATATATTCGAGCAACCATTCAGAAAAATGGAGTATTGTACATACATGATAGTCGAACTTATTAAGTTCCATTGGTCGACTGCAATTTATTTTTGAGGACATCTATGTCGACTTTTCAATAGAGATTGATTGCTATCTTGTTTAGCTTTTAATAGACCATTTTTCTACATTTAAAAATCAAATTAATAATTAGGTAATTTGTAATACTATAAGTTGTATCCACATTTTAGACGCCGATTAAATAAAGTATAAAGGTTCTAAGAGACATTGAGAGCACATAAAAATTTACCAAATGCACCAATTTGCCTTTACCAAGCAACCATCTTGAAGCATGATGCGTACTGTCGTAATATAGAATACGTTAACATTGAGAAATGAATCCCATTAAGATATGGTTATACATATAATAAGAATATTATGTGTATATGAAATAAGTTTTGTTATGAAACAAGCGATCAATATTCTTGTCTATTTTATCAAAATAGAACAATTTGCTTGCTGTGGTCTTCCCGTCCTATTATAATTTAGTCTTCAAGGCTGGAGTGAATAGGCTCTTAATAAACTAGTGCCCCTCACTATCAACGATACGGTCACAGCTTACCATCAGGTGTGATCACAGTCAAGCACTAGTTTATATTCACAAATACTCCTGTTTACACCCACTTATACAAAGTTAATTGTAAACACTAACAACCTTTCAGAACTGTATTACTAACATCTTAAACAACAACTTTTGTTTTGTATGACTTTTTACAAACCATAATACAATTACCAAAAACAAACCTTCAAGATTTTGTTGTTTTAAATAACACATTTCAACTTTATTTTAGCTACTTATGTCTGTATGACGCGACGCAAGCGTATCAAGACCCCCCGCCACCCGATCCCCACTCCCACTTCGTAATATTTAGAACGTTCAATTTAAATATTTTTATTTTTTGGAATGAAAATCTGATGAACTAAAATATGATATATTTTTAAAAGTGTTAGTACTATTTTTATTTTTTATGGTAGGAAAAAATCATCCAATGACATCCCCCGCTCTTGGGCGGAGCGGGAGATAGTGTCAGACTCTTACTGACTAAAAGACCCACCCCGTTCCTTCTAGCCTTCATACCGGGGCTCGAGCTCCCTTTCGGATAACCCTGGCCCCAGTAGGCTTCCCTGGCCCCAGTAGGCTTCAATATTAGTACTATAGTCTTGAGAAGTTGCCAATGTTTTACAAATAACCTTGTATATTATGTGAAAAACCCCAATCATTTAAGGCTTTTTGCTGTAATCGTGGTCGCTAATAGAATGTCACTTTATGTTTTTTTTTCGATGGGAAAATCATCTTATGACAACCCCCGCTCTTGGGCGGAGCGGGAGATAGTGTCAGACTCTTACTGACTAAAAAACCCATCCCGTTCCTTCAAACCTTCATACCGGGGCTCGAGCGCCCTTTCGGATAACCCTGGCCCCAGTAGGCTTCGACCCGGCTGGGTCCCTGCTGTTGCTGACAACTCCTTGAGGCGCGCGGGAACAGCGCGCGCCTTCGACGACTTGGGCTTGGTCCCGGTTACCGGACGGCCGGACAGCGAGCTACCCATTGCTCACTGTCCGCAAGCCCGCGCCTACGGTGGCTGGAAATCGGTCAGATCAGAATCCCGGCTGCGGCGGCGAGAGCGCCGTTGCCTGATGCGGTCGGCCTCCTCCTTAGCGAGCATTACTGCTTCGCAGAAGTCGGCGACCGCCTGCCACTCCTCCTCGCTCCGGACCATGGCCTCGACCAAGGCCCGGCGCGAGAGGTCTCCGCCGCCAATCACCCCCACGAGGGCACGGCGATGCTCCGTCCAAGCAGGGCACACCGCGATTGTGTGCTCCACCGTGTCCTCCGGGTGTCACTTTATGTAGAATCCCAGAAACGAATACGTAAGTTTATCAAAAACTACACAATTACCAGAACAAAAAATCTTGTAAAAAAGAAGGGTCTTTATTCTGATTTTTTTTGCTACTTGTTTCATAACAAAACCATCAACCAACATCCTGACATTATCCCAAATAATCCAAATATCATAAATTTTATTAAAATTTCATCAAAAATGCTCACCTTAGTCTCGGACACCCACAGCTGTTGCTGCTGCGTCCTCTGTATCAAGTCGATGAGCTTGCTGAACCACGTGTTGGCGTTCGCTTCACTCAGTGTGATCGTGTGCGTGAAGACGTGGCCCCATACTCTTTCCATGTGTTGGCACTGTTCTAGGAGTTTCTTTGATGATTTGTGAGCAGACCTAGGGAAGAAAGTTTTAAAATATTGACAAGAATACTTTGACATAAACAGAATTGACTATATTCCTTGAAAGGGTAAATAGGGACTATTTCATATCTCCGGTTATATTATATGTTTTATTTAACGGTCGTGAAGGACGTTATCCTGTCCAAAAGCTGGTTTCTCGTAAAAAAAAAAAAAAATGAGAATTCGATTGCAGTGCCACCTATCATCTCCAATTTTATTTTCAAACCGTCCAGGGTATCAAATATACACAGAAAGTTTCGTACAAATCGGTCAAATCGTTTAGGTGACAAACAACCGTTAAGTAGAATGGATGATTGGGAAATTCAGTTGCATAAAATTTCTGACGGAATGTCAGAATTTTTGCAGGAGAACGACTGTCGGGACCGTTAGCATTAAATAAATTATTATTATTATTACAAGCATGACACTTTCGATCCTGAGGATCAAATCCAATACGACCTCAAACCTAGTTGTTGCGTAAAAATGACTGTAATAGTGGTTGTTAAGAAAAATGATCTTTTACTTTGGCCTAAAATAGATCAACTAATTGTTGGTCACGACGGACGGTTATGTCGCATACTTACTTTGGTAACCCAGCCCTAAGCTGTTTAATGATATGTTTGTTATCTGCTTTCAAGAATATCACAATAGGGTAGAACTGGGCATAGTTGAGCCTGTCCACTGCGTTGGGAGTGATGTCCAATAAGGCATGCTTCCCTCTTTCCATGATGGTTCTAATGCTTGATAGGCGGATTATACCGGCGGACTTCGTTTTGGTATCTTCTAAAGTACTGTCCATTTCTAAACAAAAGACAAATGAGATTAGAATTAAAAGTTGAATGTTGGATGTGGCTCTTGGTTTCTATCAAGTTTCTGCTCAAAGTCAAAATACATTTCGGGATCAGATAGATAACTTTATAAGCATTCATATAAAAGTGTATATTAGAAACGAACATGTAAGTTTTGTAATTGAAAGTTTACTTTAAAAAATATTGAATAAAAACTAAGTTTCACTTATCTGGACGACTTTGTAATCTCATCCAATTCTAGAATACCACTACGAACATTCAATTTTAGGATCATAATAAATTCATATGAATCATCTAACAGAGTCTGTGCGGAAAGAGAATCGTCGTAAGATTTGAAGACGTAGCTTGTTTATATTGTAAGTAACGTTTTTGTGTTGAGAACACTTACGTCATTGTAGTCCGACTGTAACATCTTGTTATTGTGATATGTTAGACTATGTAAAAAGATATAAAAATCCGCCGCTATAATAAAAAATACAAACGACAGCTCAGTTTGGAAACCAGTATCAGCAACTTTTACGATTATTGTACCTATTTTCTTGGAATTATAATATTACGAATCCAATAAACAATGTTAGTTCGATTTTATGCCACGACGACGGTTCTATTTCCGTACAGACTCTGCAATTATATTAGGTATTTTACTGGAGTCTTTAAAAAGTATAGAAGCTATAAAAGCAGAACTAGTAAGTGCACTTACTTGGTGATGAGAATTTGTCAGGGCTCTCAGTCAAGAGTCGCTCCCTGGCGATGTCGGCGACGGCGCCCAGCACGATGACGGGCCGCACGAAGCCGGGCTGCTTCAGCACCACGCGCTCGTACGCGGGGAACTTGCTGATGCTGTCCGATAACACTACCTCGTCCCAATGCTCCTGCCGAACAATTTCCAAATAGAATTATTATTAGTTTTTGAAGGCAAATGTTCAGTAAAGCGCTCCCTTGGGGGTGGGGGGGAGACTATCACTGTAGTAAGTTCTTACGATCCACACTAAAGTTATCTGGTAGATACCACTGTCAGCAATAAGACCACCATTTTACCCATACACTTAAGTTTATTTATAAGTTGTGTTACTTTTTTCGTGTAAGTAATTTAAGCTTATTTAACTCTTTGAATGCCGTAATTAGAGACACAATAGAAAGACAATTGCTTATGTCGAACTGTGTAACATAAGACATTCAAAAGGTTAATACGAGAAGGTCAAGGACTGAAGGGTTAAAGCTGTGGCAAGAATTATACATTTAATTTATGTTATCGTTCTATATCTAGTAAATAAATGGTACAGACAGCTGCATCGATTGGGTACCCCTCTCACAGTAAAATACCTTAAAAAAGTTGAGTAACCATTAGATGACACTGACCGTACAAGTATTATAAAATCTTACGAAAAACATAATTAATCTAAGTTTCTTAATTTTATCACCACCTTCATCATTTCTATCGAAAGTCGTCCATTGTTGAACATAGGTCTCCTCCAAGTGTAGCCACAACGAACGATCCTGTGCGTCTCGCATTGTTTGGCGATTCTTCAGACTATGCTGGGCTTGATTTTATAGCAACGACTTTTACTTTAGAGAGTATTATCATCACCGTTTCTAGAATACAAAGGAAGATTTAACACTATATTACCTTGCCAAGACTCTTGCTTCGTCGATGCGTGGACCGACGTCTCCTGAAGAAGTTGTGTTTGCCATCGTTGCCGCTCATCTCCTTCTTGGTGGCGTTGAACTGCGCCGTCGCCAACTCTTCAGCGCGAGCCTTGTTGGGGATGGTGCCTTTTTGGACCTCTTGATTGTTGCGACCTGAAAGAGATGACGTCGTATTATAAGGTGCACGCAAAAACAATACCAAATAATGTCTTGCAAAGAAGCATAATAATTAGGAATAGTTCGGTAAGGTCATTTTATTTTCTTTATAGCATAATTTTATAAAGCCTGCTCGATAAATGATTAATCCAACACTAAAATAATTCCTCATATCCAACCAGTTCCTGAGATTAGCGCGTTCAAACAAACAAACAAACCAACTCTTGAGCTTGATAATCTACACTAATATTATAAAAAGGTAAAGGTTTTTTTGTTTTTAGAAATAATCTCTGAAAGTACTGGTCCATTTGCTAACATTGTTTCACCGATAGAAAGCTGCTTTATTTCTGAGTGATATAGGCTATATCTTATGAACGCGGGCGTAGTCGCAGGCAAAAGCTAGTATTAAGTATAGATAAACTCACCTATCCTATAGACCTGCCAGGCGCCCACGGTGCCGTTGTGCAGCGTGTCCACGACGTGGAACACGTCACCGCAGCGGAACGACATCTCGCCGTCCGTCGGCTCCGTGTAGTGGAAGTGCGTCTTTATGTGGAACGAGTCGCCCGCTGGAAATGGTAAGGAACCACGGTTTACTCAGAATAATAAAAAAAAAATTGTTGGACAGTAAATATAGGCGTTGATCTCGGCAAAATTATTTTTACTGACTGATAAAATATAAAAAATGTTATAAATATAGCGATATTACAAAAAATAAATACAACTCAAAAAAATGTTGAAAAACGAATAATAGGCCTTATTTTTTTCCCCTGATTTGAATTTTCTCCTGTATCGTGGGTGCACTCACAAACATAAATATATATAAACTCACATACACAAGACCATACAAGTATTTGTTCCATGCGGGAATTGAACCCGCGATACACAGCGCCGCAGCCAATTTCTCAACCACTGCGTTAATCGTGCCATCAAATAAGAAGTTGACCAGAACTTAGAATGTATGCATTTATTAAAACTTAATGCACTAATGAAACACTGTACAAAGGCTGACATAATGCCTTATATGGTGTTCTACGTAGGCAGTACAACGCGATCGCGATTACGAAGCGAAGCGGCGCGAATGGAAAAAACGATTGATACTTTATTGCAATGGCCTATGTGACCAATCACACGTAGGCGCAGTACAGCAACAAGCGAAGGAAAACGAACGCGATCAGTTTGTTTGTTATTTTCGCACAAACGGTGTTGTAACTTATTTTATATAAATGAAGACTTCACGCGTACGACAATACCGCCGCGTCGCGTTAAATTCGCGTGCAACCGCAACCTTTCCGACCCAATAAAATTAATATCGATTAAACATCAGCAGAAAGCAAGCATCACTCTACTCACGCATCTGTCCACTAGCCACGGCATTGTATTCGTCAGGCGAGTGTTGCACGATGAGGTCGATCCGTTCTTGCAGACTCAGCAGGAAGAGCACAGCTTCCTCCCGCGTTACACCTTTCATCTCCATGTCGTTCACCTGTTCGACCGCACAAAACTAGGACTCAATGTTCATGTTATTCTATAACCTGTATCTCTGTCTTGACTTCAAGATATATCTATCAATGATTTGGGAAGATTGATCGTGGCTAGGATTGCCAGGTCTTAAAATGAAGAGGTAGCGCGTGTTATTGGATCATTCGGTTATCATTTTATTCTATGACAGCCAAACTGAAATGTCCAGCCAAAAAAGTTATCTCGACATGAAGAAACCGAATTCAGTCAAAATTATGTTAGTAGTAATTTAATTGATATGTTTTGGTCTCCTAGAATATCTATTAGTGTCAGTCTTTACTCCGCCAGAAAGTAAAGAAAAGGAAGAAATAAATTAAAAGGAGATCCTTCATGCTACCTTTAATGCGGAGATAATAGAACTGGCCGCAGTCTGTGGTATTGTTAAATTATGTACATCACACACAACAACGAGGGTACAGAGAATATAAAATTAAGTAGTAGTTTATTAAAAGTTAATGGCGGTTAGGAACACAAGTGCGCTTAGTAAATTCATGTGACAACCAAATTGGCAGGACAGGTTTTGCGCTCTTTCCGGCCATTGAGTTTAAGCTGAACTTTTCCACTTTTTTTAGACCCTCAGAGTAACATTAGGAAAAAGAAATAAAGACATACCTTAAGTATCTTGTCAGCAGGCTGCAGGCCCTGCAGCGCGGCGGGGCTGGTGGGCTGCACGCCCGACACGAACACGCCGGAGCGGTTGCCGCCGCACAGCCGCAGCCCCACCGAGCCCTCCTTCTGGAAGCTGATCAGCCGCGGCTCGCTGCTGCAAATGGAACACATCGTAACTTTAGCGGTTTGATCTTAAGAGTTTTGGCCATCAGTAACCTGGTGAGGTAGTGGTAACCTAAGGTGCTGTATACACGGTCTCTAAATGTCCCTTAATCGCCTCTTACGACACCCAGGAAAAGATATCCAATGATTATAAAACAAACTAGGACATCCAAAACAAAAAGCATTTCCAAGGAGGGTTAGTGTCAGGTTGGCAATCGACTGTGAAAAACTTTTTGCAACATCTTCGGTTAAAAAACGTGCTGCACTGTCCCCAAATATGATTATCATAATGCGACAAGGGCAGGAAGAAGATGAAAAGAAAGAAAGAAAAACATTTGATTTGCAGAAAAAGGCGCAAACTTAAGACTAACATGTTTCAAACATTGATGAGTCATTGGATGCCTATCTATACACCGTTAAATTTTAATCGATTTAATCCCGTGGAGGGATAGGTAGTTTGTATGCAACGCCGACTATTAACTACAGGTTATTGAACTCGCTCAGCTGACGTTTTCTTAAAGAAATTAATTTCGTACATGCGTAAATTAATACGAGTTTAAAAAAAAGTACTTTATTTTTTAATTTTATCTTTACAAAACAATAGTGTTTCATGTACCGGATTGACCCTCCACGGGATTAAAACGATTAAAATTTAGCGGTGTATATTTCACACCCATCGCGTCTACACTACAATTGCTATAGGATGGTGAAGATCTATTCTCGTCTCTCATCTTAAGGATGCATATGTTCGTCGTGCTGTCAACCTGCCCATGCTGTGAAATTGAAAAGTGAAAAAGCTCTCATAATAAGCTAAGGTGTGCAATAAAGTTATAAATAAATCCTTACTATTCCTTAATCCTAACTAATATTATAAATGTGAAAATGTGGATGTTTGGATGTTTGTTACTAAATCACGCAAAAACTGCTGAACGGATTTGGCATGCATATAGCCTTTGACATGGAAAAGAACATAGGCTACCTTTTATCCATGCCACGCAGGCGAAGCCGCGGGCAAAAGCTAGTAATATTATAAAAGCGAAAGTGAGTTTGTTTGTTACGTCTTCACGCCTAAATGGCAAAACCGATTTTGATGAATTTTGGTACAGAGATAGTTGGGACCCTAGAGACGGACATAGGCTAATTTTTTCACACGGGCAAAGCCGCGGGTAAAAGCTAATAAATAGTAAAGCTTTAACTTACGATGGTTTATTTCTTTGATTATTCATTGCCTCTTCTTCGTATAACTGCCTTCTACTGCTGTAGTAATCTGCAAAGATAATGTCGTTATTATTATTTTTAAGAGTTACAGTTTATCAGTAGTCTTTAAAGTGACTGTACAAATATGAATATCAGATTCCTTGTCTTTATTACCTTCATTATAATTGTTATTTAATTCAGATTTATTGCTATCATCATAATTTACCAACAGAGTTTCAAAATCAAATTGAGTAAACTCATCTATATTTTAAGGAGGACCAGACAGCACTTCATCTGATTCTAAACAGCCCTGTGATCGCTAGATACACTGCAAAGTACTTCGGGAACCCAGGTATCCTCCGCGATACGGTCAGTAACACCAAGGCGCTGCTGGTCTTCCTTGAAGAGCTGGGGTGGATCCTATGACGCAATTGTTCCACCCGTACGCAAAAAACGCCAAATACGTCGAGTTGCGGAAATCAGACCGACATACAACACCTATCTATTTACTGTATGGGCTTTAAAAGAGACTTTGACCCCTGAGTTTGTTTCGGTGTTTCTTCTCAGGGTAGTCAGATAGGAAACACCGGCCTCATCTAGCATAAACTGACGAAAAAAAATTGACGTGTAAAAGTTTTTTAAACCTATTTACAAAATAAATATCATTTATCTACACTGAATAGATTATATAACTTCAGTCTTTCAGACCTCTTAATTCCATCGGCTATATTGTGACGAGTCAATAAGATCATGATTTCGTTCTAAAATAGAGATAGTCATATCCGTCCTGTCTTACACCGAAAATAATGCCTTCAACACATCATAGCACTGTCCAAGAAATCAGTCTTTCCGTTAATATTAGGGATGCCTCGATCGATACGCCTTTTTGTCGATACGATACCGATACTGTTATAAAAATATCGGCGATACTGATACCGATACCAATACGCTTATTGAATTCAAAAAGGAAGGTAGAATAAATAAAACACAATTAATTAATAATTTTAGTAATCAAAATTAACATTATAAGATTATTATTTAAAAAACAAAGTATTCTTAAGTTTTGCGGGCAAAGGCGATATCGCAAGTCTGTTTGAATAAGACCTGCGGTGGAAAATAGTCTCTCGGATGCGACAGAACTCATTTGGAAACTAAAGTACTTCTGCACACGCGCGTTTACATTACATTTTTAAAGCGCGAAATTTGAAAAGTTGAATCTGCCATAAAAATATCGCCGATACCGATATATCGGCAAACCTGAAGTATCGCCGATATATCGGTATCGGTATCGGTATCGGATGCATCCCTAGTTAATATCTTTGTGCTCATTGTAAGGGTCGATCCGTTCGTGCGACATTGGGCCTCTTCGTTTGTATCCGCCTTTTATTAGTTACCATTAATTTTATAGAAATTCACCACATACCTTCGTTCCTTGGTGGCGGCGGTCGGGGCGGCTGGTCGATCTGTTCGTGCGAAATCGGGCCTCTTCGTGCATCTCCGCCTCTGACTGGTGCTGCCACATACAGGTTCTGCCCGCTGCTTGAATATCCTGGAGATGCTTCTGCAGCGCCATATACGTTGTGGGGACTGGCTTCTGTTAGGATATAAGAAAGATTCTTGATGAGGTTTACTCGCAGAATATTTTGGATCAAAGGGGAAACTAGAATTAAGTCTAGCGATATAGAAGAAACACCTTTCTTGTCAAAAATCATCATCGTCATCCATGAGGATCTTGATGTTAATTTTTGACGACGCAAGGCTCTTATCTTAGTAGGTTCTTCTTTCTTCTTTATCATAAAAAAAAAACTTCTTTCATACATCGTTTTTGATGAGGCACCACCTGCCTCTGTTTTCTTCTTCATCATAAAAAAACTTCATTCCCACATTACTTTTCCAAGAAGGTCACTTGTCAACTCAATAGAATTGATTCGCAACGCAAGTTGTATCTCTCACCTGAACCGATGTTTTACCAGAAGTAGCAACGAAGCAATTTGGAGTTTGTGCGATTCTGCGTCGTATCGCATCGCATCGCAGTTTTGTGTGCATAAATATTTATTGTGGAATATTTGTTTTAAAAGGTAACAAAAAAATGTTTACCATGGTTTTGCTCAAAAAAAATATTAAAATAGGTACTATATCTAAATACTCCACTACTAAGTTCTAACTATATAATGTGATGTCAGAAAGAATTTTCTAATAAAAAATATATGTTAAGGAGACGGTTTAAATAACAAGATTTACATACTTTATGCATGTTATTTATGTTCACGAGATAAATTATTTTCTAATCTTAAAATCTTGAATAAAAATAACGATAAGTTGTGTATAAAGATCTCTCGATATTATTAAGTAGTTAATAATCAAAAACATACTTAAATAATAATTTGAATAAAATGTTATTCAATACTATTATTTAGATGATAATTTATTTTAAATATAGGTACATATTTTTTAATTCCACCCTTTATTTCATATAAGTCTAGGTACATGCAATAGGATAATATGTATACAAACAAGGGTGTAAAAGACATCAGATAACTCGTTACTATGAAAGCAGCACATGTTTCTGGATCCCTCCTTTAGTATAAAATAACACCATACTACAGGAAAAAATTAAAAAATCCACCAAAACTTCCAACTTTGGGGGACCCAGTGGTGTAGTCGCACTTCGGTACCTACTCTTGAATTGGGTATTAAATTGTGTTATTTTTGTACAATATTTTATAGTAAACAAAACAAAACACAAACAGAACTCTTTTTCTTAAAACAGCATCAAAATTGGTTATTAAACAAAGCAGCAATTAACATTCGAAAAATTGGTTTGAGGAAGAGGGGCTATGAAGATATTCCCTCTCGCAATATCTTCTTACCTAACCGAACTGCAGTGACGTCACATTTCAGTAAGTGCATCTTTATACTGTTATTTGACAGTTTCTCCTTTCACTAGATTTGAAAGCCTTATTAATATTGAACCTTGATTAATAAAGAACGAAAAAAAAAAATTTTACCCAATTACAGGCTGCAGAACTGGGAATTTTTCGAGATCACGATAAATACATTGTTGAGGGCCGAGATGGAACAAAACCACAAACAAGACCGACCCAGTATCCTGTGCGCATTGATTTCATAGTTAAAGATTGTTGACTGTTTCATCTTGACAATCCAAAGATCTTGAAAAAACTTCCAAATCTAATTTTTTAAAGTTTTTTACAAATTATGAAAAAAATGACAGGTCACAACTTACCAAGACTATTATAATTATTCTGATAATTCCCATTCGTGACCGTCTCTTCTCTGATCAGTTCCCTGGTCACCACCAGATTCAGGCGGTCCTTACAGGACTCGATGAGTTTCCTGGCCTCCTTCAGGGTCATGGCATCTGTCACTGGGGTATTGTTGATCCTGGTCACCATGTCTCCTTCGCAGAGACCCTGGCCGCCTTGGTTCAGCTGCTCTCTCGCTCGTAGGGTTAATTCTTTGACGTATAGCTTGCATCCTAATACTATGCCGAAATCTGGAAGCGAGAAATGTTAGGTTAAGAGCAGCATTCGGGTGGTGGTATTATAAAAATAGATTTTGTCTACCAGGACTTTGTGTACCCCTGCAAGTTTTACCATTCTTACAGAAAAAGATCATCGCATCAGTGCCGTAATTTACTTTTTCTACGCCCAGTGCCAGTTTCTGTAACATGGACACACCGAACTGGGTAAATTTAAATCGCCTGACATTAGTATTTCGGGAGGTACTTATTTAGGATCTGGCGGGACTAAACGGATCACATGGTGAAGCTTATAGCGAAAGACTGATCCCTTTGGGCGGAGCCCGGCCGCCGTTTAATCGTGAGATCGATAGACAGTAGAAACCGTCAGCGTCGATACCATGACCTTGAGCCATGGTACGCAGTAAGAGGTAATGAAAAATAGCAACATGATTAAATGAATGATACAGAACTTGGCCTTGGTTTGATCATTTCTACGCCCCATCAGGATCTGCAGGGTCTGCAGGTGCTAGCGATGCCCTGTGCCTGGGCATCGCTGGCACTGCCCTAGTTACAGCGCTGCATCGCACGAATTCGCAATCGTCGTATTCATTTGTTTGACAAAACCATGAGGCGCCAGCAGCAGTGATCGCGCGGTGAGCTTTCTATGTGGACTACTCCTAAACCTTTTGAATGCCATAGTCGTATATACATGAGTCCCATACGCCACGGTCACGACTACATGACAAACTAAAACTCTTCTAAAAGTTATAAGAAATAATGGTTTTCCTTATGTGTGATGGAATTTCGCCGATGTTCCTGGAGTTTTATTTAAGCATACCAACCTTCCTTCTTGCCATTCCTAGTAAGAGACAGTTTGATAGTGGTGGGCGCAGTAGGAGGCGGCGCGGGCGCTCGCCGCCGCACCACCAGGGACACTGTAGCGCCACTGTCGCGCAACACTTGCACTGCTCGCGCGTACTCCACATTCTCCAAAGGCACGCCGTTCACTGATACTATTCTGTCGTTTACTCTGAAAAGATGAGATGTTTCACTGAATAGACGATTTAAAAGATACAGTAGAAGCCTCTAATGACCGCTATTGCATATTTATCTGGTTCCTACCATAACAATACTTTTTCCTTTTTGATATCGAAAAATCTTTGTTTTATTTGAGAAAACTGCTGAAATTATAATGACAAAGGACTAATAGATCACTCAACCGAACTATTCATAATCCCTTAAGTTGTCCCTACCACTGGAGACAGCGATATCGAAACCGTAGTCTGGTACCCGGTTGAAATAGTCTTGTAGCGCCATCAATGGCGTCACATAAGAACTAATCCTGCATCGCGCAATCAAAGTTCTCCGAGCGATTTGAATATATAAACAGGCCAAAACATCTATCGGGCAGTTGCCCTCAAGACATAACCTCCGTCTGGTCGGAAGATCCTCCCTTTCCAACGGAAGTATGTGGGACTTCTCTCTGTTCTGCATACCTCCAAAGGCTCAAGCAAAAAGAAGATACTCACTGCAGCTTATCCTCTGCTGGTCCTCCTCGTAACACATCAGACACTGCAATGGACGGGTCGCCGCTAGCGAAGTGAGGGTTGTCCCTGCCGCCGGAGACCGCGATACCGAAACCGTAACCTGGTACCCGGTTGAGGCGAACTCGGTGGGTCTCCCACCCCGGGCTGCGTTCGGCTGTCTGTAAGGTAAAGTTTAGGTTAGGTCTATGGATGATATCACTAGCTTAAAATTATGGTCGGAACAAATTGGTAAAATCAATAGGTACAATGACGAGTCTTTTAATTTAAATCGAGGTAAATCTCTAAATGAAAAGATCTAATTTACTGGGCAAGTTAAAGTCCACTGGGACACTTTCCTTGACGGTAGTATCGAATTCGTACTGATGCTATGTTATGCTACTAATGTACTTATAAATGCACAGTACCCCTAGCCAAGTTGATAATCCGCAATCGTTAACGCTAGTAGAAAACTTCAAATGTACGGGAATGACGTCATCTCAACGGTCAGCCACGTGGTCAGAACAAAAGAATTGGGGGTGTGGCCAACTCGAGGCGTTCGACGCAAGAGAAACGGTCGTAACTTGGCCAGTGGGACAGGTAAAAAATATCCAGAATCGAAAGCAAAAAAATGGAATCATTTTTTCAATTCATTTTATTCTGTGGCCCTGGAACGCAAATGGCAACTGAAAGACCATAGGTGGGTTTAATTAGTAAAAGTCTGACGCTCCCTGTTACTCCACCCAGAGTGCGAAAACTTATTTGATGATTGCCCACTCAATAAAAAACCATACTTAATATAATATATAACCATACATAAAATTTTCTGGTCATAGAAAATTTTAAAACTGTAAGTACTACAAAACGACATTAGTTAGAACCCGAACATTAAACTAATAAACGTTTCACAGTTAATCCAGCCGAAAGGTCGTGATAATTCTATACTAGAACAACGATGTACTAGATTACAAGGCAAGCCTAGCTTTATGACTAGCTAGATTAATGAAGCCTGTTATCCTTAACCTGCTAGGCTTCTACACGACGATGGATGACTGTACTTAGACCATAAGTTACCGAGTAGGTAATCACGGTAAAACGCTGTGCAGTAATTATTTTGTTCAGTGATTAACGTAATAAATTTTTAGTTTAAGTAATTTATTTACAACAGAATATAAAAATTTAAAATAATAATATGTATAAATGCTTGTATAAAGAATTCATGTAGTAACAATGAGTTATGAGTATATTTGTGGACGGATGGAGAGGAAAAGGGAGGCCAAACAAAAGATTGATGGATTGTGTAAGGAGTGATATAAAAGAAAAGTGAGTTAGTAATATTGAGACGGGTGACAAGACAGAATAGAAGAAATAAATGTGTAGTGCCGATCCTAAATAATACGTGATAAGGGCAGAAAAATGATGATGATTGGTATAAAAAAATACATCGACATCGTTGTCAATAGGAAAAGTACCCAGAATGCTGGCAGTATTTCCACGTTGAATAGCAATGCTGATTTGTTGGCCAAAGAAATGACCCTCTGGTCTCATGAAGAATCTTCGACTAGCTGCTTGCCTGATCTATCCTGAACAACTCGATATTAGCACTCAAACCCCATGACCCTAATAACGTAATTAAATGAATATTATTATTAATTTTCGAGAGTCGTAGCTCGGTTAACGAAATAGCATTTTAAGATTAAAAAAAACCGACCAAGAGCGTGTCGGGCCACGCTCAGTGTAGGGTTCCGTAGTTTCCCGTCCGTCAAAATAAGTGTACACACTAATGAGTTTAAAAAAATGCTTGCATATACGATTATACTACAAACTTAGTCCAGAAATTATTTTGTAGAACCTTTTTGTCTTTTTTGTACAAAAATTGTTCTTTCCATCAAGTTCAAAACAATTTTCCTAGAAAGTCCTTATAAAGTTCTACTTGTCAGATTTTTTTCATATTTTCTAAACTTATGGTTCAAAAGTTAGAGGGGGGGGGGGACGCATTGTTTTTTACTTTTGGAGCGACTATTTCCGAAACCATTGACATAATCAAAAAATGATTTCAGTAAACCCCTATTCATTTATAAATACCTATCCAACAATATATCACACGATAGGGTTGAAATTTAAAAAAAAATCACTTCCTACTTTACATATATATAGGGGGGCTACCCTAATAAAACATTTTTTTTCCAATTTTTATTTTACCACTTTGTCGGCGTGATTGATATACATATTGGTACCAAATTTCAGCTTTCTAGTGCTAACGGTCCCAGAGATTAAGCGAGGACGGACAGACAGACATGGCGAAACTATAAGGGTTCCTAGTTGACTACGGAACCTTAAAAAAAGGAGAGAAACAAAGAGTTTATAAAATAAAAAAGCACCGAATTCAGTTCTATCTTCACATAATGAGAAGTGTCCAAATGCGATTGTATGTTTTACATTTCTGACGCCATAAGCACAAGTATTACGCACAGTACTAGATAAATCTACTATGAATTTAATTGACATTCATTTTGATTGCAATTTGACTATGGCTTGGCTCGATCATAAACATAATAAACCCAAACCGTTACTTAAAGATGCAATACCTAAACATCATAATTTTTATCCCAAGATCCGCTTGGAAAGTTGTATCCAGTCTTCTCGACCCTGGCCTCACAAAGAATTCAAATATCTTAGGTATATAAAAGATAATATTCATACGTGTAGGACCTCTGTCCACTGTAATGTTCTCGTACAAACACTGGCTCGCTCGCAAGCGCACGCGCTGGAACAACACGTGTACTCTCGCCCACAGCGCTCTCGTAACTAACTCCGTGGCTCACATAAGCGCCGCTTGCCCGAGATAGCGTATATCTATATTTAAGTATAGATACTCCTAATACAAACACTACATCCCTTTCATGTTCAAAAATATTTATTTGAGATTAAAAAGAAACTATGAAATAATTCGAAGCAAGGGTACAGTAAAGAAATATCCTTCCACATCGATTTAAACTTTTGATTAACAGCTGATCCTTAATCCTCATCTCCGTTATTTTAACAAATCTTTAAATGGATCTAGCTTAGTTTACTTGCTCTGCCCGTTTATAATCATTAGGAAGTCTCGGATTGAAGAAAAAAAATTTTTTTTTTCTTATTCTGATTAAACCTACACTTTTTTTTTTTTAGGTTACTACGTACTCTATATTGCGTAACGCATCATTTATCATGGCACTTAAATTAACCTCGGGGTTCTACATCCTCTTTTGACATCAACGGCAGAGAAAACGAAGTCTTGCCTATCGAGAGTTCCAAAGGAGCATCAGTGTTCGTCGTTTGGTTAAGTGTCTGTAACTGTACAGCCAATCGTGAGTTGGACTTCGCCTAATGGACCCTACCACAAATGGTCCCTGGTCTCTACAGTCGCTATTAGCATTGGTTCTAACACGAACATCTCATATTTGTCCTCCTCATTCACACGGGTTTGTCCCGTCGCGATGAAAGTGTTAGACAATGTTACTTGAATCACAGAACTCTAAATTATTTAGATGAGACTACCAGTAATTTTAATCAAAACCTTCAATGTTTCAGTGTCGTTACCAATTACCAGAGAGTTATTTTTAGCTTTACCTTCTGACCAACTTCCAACTGACGGTAAATTAACTTTACGATCACGCAACGAGATACAGTTTCGCGATAAGAAGTCACGTATGGCACTACTACAGGACGTACGCTTAGGGTCCAGTCATATCTTATGGTTTCGCCCGTTTGAGGTAGCCCGCTAACTGGTATCAGTATGAAATTCTACGACTAGGTACTTGCGAGTCTCAATTCATTAAATCCCAAGCAAACGCCGGCGCCCGCGCATTTACTGTCCCTCCATTGTGCCTCCAATTGACACGATCGAAAGGTTAAATCATAAAACCCGACTCTTTCATAAAATTAAATTATTTCTTATTCAATTTTTTGTGGCGCAGTTGCCAAAAAATAAACTTTACCACACGTCAAATCGTCTTTAGAACGGCCCCATACTCGAGAAAACTTAGGTAAAAACCACCAGGAGTAAGCTACTAGACCTATAAACTGTTCTAACTGAGCTACGATAAAAAGTAGGGGCAGAGTCGAATGTACGTTATCTGTTTTCTGCTAATAGGTCCTATTTCTTCTAACTTCACCACTTGACTTTATTTCATATCCTAGCAACACGAGTTGCATTATCAAAACAACCCTTTTTTTTTCACTTTTCCAAATCTAACGAAAATCCGGCTGTAGACAACGATTTTTTAAAACTACATTAAGGCTCCCGACGTCTCTCTTAATAGTTTATCAGCGAATCATTAAGCCAAATGCCTAGTCACGCCAACTATATTCACCTGTACTCTGTTCGAACATAATCATTTTGACTCAGTGGCGACTCAGTGGCATCAATTTGTTTTCAAAATAAACGGCTAATCAATAATTTAATATTATTCCAGTTGGCTATAAACTTTAGCCTGTTTTAGTAAGATTACCAACATAATACATCGCTCGGTCAACCTGACAATATTATTGCAAATTGCTCTGAACGTTGAATCTTCTATTTACTCTTTTACAGATCATAGTTTAAGTCAGTGATATCAGTTATTTACTACGGACCACAACATTAAATTTTATTTGATATCAGTAACAATCGCAGCTTGTAACTAAAACTGAGGGTACATTTAATTTACTCCTTCAACTTTTTAGTTACTATTTTGAATTCTAAAAAAAAACATTTTAGTAAAACAATTTTTAGTTTGTTTTCCGACATATATAGATACATATCTAAAAATCATGACAATTTGAAATAGATTGTTTACTTAGTTTCGAATCAACTTTTAATTTCATTTAAAACGAGCAACTTTGGACTACCAGCACACTAATTTTATTCCCTTTATAATTTTACCAAAAAGACACCCAAAGAAACCGTAGCCCAAAGACTAGTTTCTTCTGAACGCGAGAATAGTATAGAAAACCAGCTGATTCGGCAAATATTGTTTTGTCGTATAAATGTTTCTAATGAATATTATGGTAGTCCAATAAAATATAAATATTATGATTTCCTACCTAGCCGACTACTCCTGCCTAACTAACAACTACCTTAAGCTACCTAAATAACACTGAACTACTCGGTCAAATAATATTTACACGCAACAATTCATCTACCCTAGAACGTGGTATGTTCATTTCGAATACGTCCTTCATATAGCTGGTCTGCGTGTTCCTTGTTTCCGGGACAGTCTGCTGGGCGTACCCACATATTCCGCTTGGTAGCTTGCGTTAGATAGGTACACATATTGAAAATGCTGTCTATACCTCACCTTTTTTGCTCCATTACACACACATACTCGTACATTACCATGGATATCGATATCTATGTACATTACATTATTTTTTAATTATTCACTTTGCTTATTATTTTATGCCTATTAACTTTATATATTTATCTACATTTCACTCAAAACCATCTGAGCGTCCGAATATCACCACAAGGATCCAGCATAATATCAGCGTCAGGTACTTTTGCCTGACACATGCTGAGCTAGACTCCCATTGGTGCAGCGCGACATGCACCCCGCACTATGGGTCTATATTGCTATTTCTCTTTTTTTTTTCTTGGTACCTACATGTGTTATTATTTTTTTTTTCTTTCTTTTGTTGTTGTCTATGTGCTTAGTTTTTATAATCTGTGTGCTTTATGTATTTTGGTGCATGTTTTGTGCTGTAGCCAATAAAGGATTTATCTATCAAAGGATTTATCTATCTATCTACCCGCTCACGCATTATTTTTATTGTTCCGCGCTAGACCGCTATGGTCGTCTTTTACAAAGATGAGTTAATTAAACGGATAAGGTCACTTTATGTGACACGCGTTTGTAGCATACCGATAATAAAATAGTTCAATTTCGATTTAACGCAGAAATAATCGCAGATTAATATTCCAGGGATACGTCAATGTCAACAATGTCAAAATTATCTACGGAGAAATAAGCACTGTCATAAAAGAAATCGTAACAGTATCTATTAGATCTGCCAACGCGCGACGATAGTTGAAATTACAATTGCTTACGTCGTGAAAATTGGCAATTTTTAAAATATATCGCGATCATACTAACTGAACTGAGTCCTTACAACAATACCTCACGGTCTAACTTATTGCCCTAATGGAGTATTTCGGGCGTTAGCAAATTGATGATAAATCGACTTCAGGAGGTCTATTGTGGCAACTTGAAAAGTCATTTCTAAACTGTACCCTGCTGTCAATGACAAGTGTATAGTATACAGGAGAACATGAACATTTAATTCTCGCGAGCAAAATATTTCCAATTGAATGGAGATCTTTAAATCACAAAAGTTCCAATTTAATGGATGGTTTTAGATCGCAGTATTTCCAATTTAATGGAGATCTTAAACCCACGAAAGTTCCAATTTAATGGATATTTAAAGATCACAGTAATTTCCAATTTAATGGAGATCTTTAAATCACAAAAGTTCCAATTTAATGGATGGTTTTAGATCGCAGTATGTTTCCAATTTAATGGATATTTAAAGATCACAGTAATTTCCAATTTAATGAAGATCTTTAAATCACAAAAGTTCCAATTTAATGGATGGTTCTAGATCGCAGTATGTTTCCAATTTAATGGAGATCTTAAACCTACAAAGGACTTTTTTTTTTTTTTTTTTTTTCACACAACGCCATCCAGTCCCAAGCCAAGCAGAGCTCGTGTCATGGGCACCAGACGATCGACAAACACACCCATTCACCTTGGAGGTGAATCACACACAATTCGCGTCCATCACACAAACATTCGCCAACGAGGCGGGGATCGAACCCACGACCAACAGGCCCGTCCATTACAAGTACAAATATCAGAATTCAAATTATATCAGTTAATTATTCAAGCAGTGAAGAATATGTTTCCTTGTTCTAAGTGCTCCACAACGCAACCACTATTGCAACTTTGTACACCATATTTATTTTGCCATCACGTTGTTTTATATTTCCAAGCCCAGAAACGGACCATACGTACAGTGTACATCCGCTACAATGTAGCTACATATCTCAAACAACATAACGTCTTCACGAAGGTATACAAAACAAAACGTAGTGGATTATAGAAAAATAACCGTAGGTATGTACTCGTACCTACAAAGTTGAAAGGCGTATATTATGTAGGTTGATATCTAAGAAGCTGCTTTTCCACCCACCCATCGCAAACACCGAGCATGGTTCAAAAGCCCGTCGCTTCATCAACCGCAATCCAGCGCGATGCTTGACGAAAAGGCAACGTGATAATACCTGAATACTCTGTAATAGTAAATTCCGTGATTTACTCGAAAATTCTACAAAACTTGTTTCAGCAAATGCGTGTTTTTTTTTCTTAAAAGTTTTGAAAAACATTGTCATTATTCAGAATCCTGACAAAATCTGCCAGGCTTCCATGTTGTATTCTTTTTTTTACTTTTCACTTGTGAGCAAATCATGAAGTGTCAAAGCTCATGCAAAATAGCAGATTTTCAGAGGTCTTAACTGGATTTGATTTTTTTATTAGATTTGTAAGAGCGGTTGTACGAAAAACAGTGAAAATGTATGGGATGCATCCCCTTAAGAAAACGTTACGAGTATTGTTGCTACCAGTCATAAAATGTAGGTACTTTCCTTTCCTTCTTTTGATTTATATATATAAAATACTGAACATACCTTTTTACTCGTCGCCAAATGTAGGACCTCTGTCCACTGTAATGTTCTCGTACAAACACTGGCTCGCTCGCAAGCGCACGCGCTGGAACAACACGTGTACTCTCGCCCACAGCGCTCTCGTAACTAACTCCGTGGCTCACATAAGCGCCGCTTGCCCGAGATAGCGTATATCTATATTTAAGTATAGATACTCCTAATACAAACACTACAATACGCATAGCCTGACCGTTGATTGCTGTGTATGTGCAAGCTTTGCGCATGCGCTTATACTTTATATTGTAGCATACCTTTAAATTACTTTATGGACATAGGCGCCTTGAAGTGTCTGAGCATGTCACAAGAGTACTTACTTGAATACACAACTTTATTATGAGACTAGCTTTTGCCCGCGACTTCGTTCGCGGCGAATAGTGACTTCCGGCAGATTTTAACATGAACCGAACTCGTGTAACGATCGACACCATTGCGCGATCACCAACTCGACATATAGTACTAATAGAATTATCTATACTCCGTTAGAGCATTTTCTTTGTACTAAAAGTTGTATTATATTATATTTTCATATCTTTTTACTATTTATTTACATTTTTCCGATGAATTTTCAGTACTGAATTGATGCCGACTCTTGACCAATAGATGGCGCTGTATGTCCGGAATAAATTTTATTTTTAATTTTATTTTGTGTAATAAAAACTATCCTATGTCCTTTCTCAAGTTCCAAACTATGTCTGTACCAAATTTCACACAAATCGGTTCAGTAGTTTAGGCGTGAAGCAAAGACAGACAGACAGACAGACAGAGTTACTTTCGCATTTATAATATTAGTTTGGAAGTTTGGATTAGAGACAGTACCACGAGCTCTCAACATAATCCATTTTACGACATAACTTTCTTTCTTTTCTTTGTCTAAAAAAACGTTGCACACTAGGAATTATTTATGTAAACTCACAAAGACATTCAGATCCGGAACAAATATATGTAGGTCATACAAATATTTGTTCCGAGCAGGAATTGAAACCGCGACATGCAGTGCAGCAGCTAATCGCTCCACTACTGTACAAGCCAACCGTGCCGACCAACCGCCCCTTTTACTCATGTGCCTTTAACCAAGGTGCAACTGTTTCGTTTGCGTCGAACACCTCGAGTTGGCCACGCCCGCGATTCTTTTGTCCTGACCACGTGACGAAGCGTTGCGATGACATCATCCCCGTACATTTGAAGTTTTCTACTAGCGTTAACGATTGCAGATTATCAATTTGGCCTTTATAGGTGTATAGCTCCATCCTTCTTTATCGCTTGCACGACTGACTTTTTAACACAAATGTTATTTTTTTTAAGGTGAGATGTCATCCAATGACATCTCAAGCGTGGAGCGGAAGGGCGTGTCAGACTTTTATTGACTATATACCCAGTCCTTTTCCCTCTTAGCCTTAGACCCCAGGGATCTCTTTCGCATCACCCATGGCCCCTGTAGGCTTCGACCCTGCTGGGCCACTCAGTAACCGCTTACTGACAACTCCTTGAGGCGAGCGTGGAACACTACGCGACGTCGACTCCCTGGTATACGTCATGGTATGGCCTCAGATATATTCTAATTAATTAATGGAAATGTTATAATAATAATTAATCTGAAGATGAAGATAACACTTGAGATTTGAAATGTTAAACTTATTTGTCTATCTGATGGATTCTGCCGATAAGGCGTGAGAACTGAATTCCTTAACGACTACATCACGATAATTTATTATCTTATTTTATTATCTTAGATCATCAATAACTGAGGAACTGATTTAGTATATTTTATTTATTTATTCTTAATAATGAATAAATAAATAAAATATACTAAATCAAATCAAAGTTGAAAACAATTTTTACACTTGAAAACAAAACCACAAAACCGTACTTCAAGTATTTTTTCCTGATCTGTAAACTTATTCTTTAATCGGTAAATCTTTTGGATCCTGTATCAGTAGAAATTTGTTTTTATTTACCTGTGTGTAATTAGTTTGATCTACAAAGAATTTGATCGACAAAATACCCAACTGAATCACGTTATTTGCCTGTCTCTCATTATTATCATTCCTCTAACCTAACTTTAAATGAAAAGATCATTATCATTTCATTTAAAGCTTGCTTTTCATCACTTCACCCGAAAGACGTGTCTGACTGTTGGACATAGGCCTCCTTTAAGTGTCACTATAATGACCGGTCCTGTGCGTCTCCCATCCATCGGATTCCCGCGACCATCGGTCGACCTTCTTGGAGGCCTTTCAACGCTGCGTCTTCCGGTACGTAATCGCCACTCTTTCGTCCTCATCAACCATCTGTTCTGCGTGCAATGTGCCCTGACCTTAATGATATGATGCTGACGGGTAATGTCCCCATTCCTCTGTATCAAAGCCAGCAAGGTACACCTCCATTAAAATTGAACCCGCAGCAACGAACAAAGATTTGCAATTTTTCCTCCGATAACGAACAGATTAACCGTTGATTTCAAAGAAGCATTTGTTCCCGGTATCATCGTTTGGACAACAATGTTCTTTGTTTACGTGCTATCAATCCGCCGGTTTGCAAACACTAATGCAACTGTTTACAATTACATCATTATGGTAGCAATAGTGTGTTCCTCTCACTTCGCCAAACAGTGTAAATGACATTGTATCTATAGTCTGTATAAAAAAAGTCAAATGACTTAGATAAGTAATTATTAAGGTAGAATGAAATCTGATGTAGTCAACACTGTTTCAATAATTAAGGTTGATTAAGAGATCTTGATCATTGTTTACTAATAGAAGAACCTTATATAAAGTAGATATCGAATATACCTAAGTATTTTTTAATGATTAAATATTATACCACACCACCAACGATTGCATCACTGCTTACCATCAGGCGGGATCGCAGTCAATTACTAGTTTATAACAGATAAAAAAAATATACACAAATTTCCCAAGTAGTTTGACTTTTCAGACAGACTATCAGAAATCAGAATCACCCACAAGGCTTAAATTAAATTAAATTAAATGTATGATGCAATGAGCCACAGTTTTACTTGTATACTTAATTGGTTAAGTGAATTTGTATTGTGTACTTAATGTTATTTTTGTCTAATTCGGATGTGTAACCAAAGTAGTGTACTGCGAACGAGGACTACTGTCCCACCTTAATACAGTTCAAACTAATACGGGGTATAAAATAGATAGGTACAGAAGTCAATCTACATACAAAGCGCGCTCGAGCAACGCACACATAGACACCGCTCACGGACACGATATCTCGGAGCGTCTCGACCCGCTCGTCGAACAGTTCCGGCTCAAACGCTCATTAGTGTGCGTCCACCGAGCGTAGGTATAAAAAGTGAAGTACATACATGAGATTGTCTTCTGTACTTATCTATTTTGTGTACGGGCACATGAGTAAATACGGGGGTCAGAGTGAATCAGTTTCGCAACAACCAAAGTTTTAAGTGTACCTACGATTTTTATAATAAGGCATGTGTATTTCAGAAAATAAGTAAGCAATAGTCATGTAAACATGATTAAGGTTGTTGTTAATTTGTGGAAATAAATTGAATTGACTTCAATAAGTCCTAAGGACCAGCTTGTTGCATATGCTGATGGTGTCTCTAAAAAAAGTGGTATGACTCAGAAGTAGGAATGCGGTTGGCGAGCAAGCACAGTCTTGCAAATGAATTTGATCTTTTGAAATTTGTTGCTTATTAGAATATAGAATTAAACCTGAAGTTAGACGAGAAGAAATGAATGAATAGTACAAAACCATTATTCAATACTAGCTTTTGCTCGCAGCTTCGCCCGCGTAAGTACATAAAATATAGCCTGTGTGTCATTCAGGTTTAAAGCAGCTTTCTATCGATGAAATTTTTTTCTCAATCGGACCAGTACTTTCCTACAAACATAAAAACAATTTATTATATAAAATTAATGTACATGTAGATTTGATTTGTTATTATTTGTTGCCTGCTCCAGTCTTCCTGTCCGATAATAATTAAGGTTTTATCAAGGCTAGAGTGAATATTAACTAGTGCGATTCACCATCAACGATTGCATCACTGCTTACCATCAGGTGGGATGCAAGCACTAGTTTATATCACTTAAAAATAAATCAACATGACGTAGTCAACGTTGAACAAAAAAGACAGATCCTGAAGTGTATGCTACAAACCTACAAATTCCTAAATTAACTTCAACAAAGACTAATAAAACAAATGGTTCTCTGAACTCACTCATTAAGACTGGTTATAACTATTTACTTAGCTTAAAGTGGATAAAGTTAACAGTCATTAAGCGCCATACAACGACCTATACTGGCAAGAAGTACCAAGGCAACATAACCATCAAAGCGTGATTCCCACGCGGTCAGGATAAACTCGCCACTCCTTGATAAACTGCGAGAACTAGGTACTTACGTTGGATTTGACTTGACTCACGCCCGTTCCCTTTCCTATTCAATTGATAGATGTTATGCGTCTTGAACTGATTTTGAAACATTATCGACTGATTTGACAGCAAATGCATCTAGTAAATCTTGTTTCATTTTGTAATATAATTTAATAGCTTTTCGATTTCCATGACTTATCCCACAGAAACCGTCCATCTTTTCGATATTATAAGTAGCTTTGTGTCGATTAAGAATTTTTGTAGTTTTTTTTTTAGTTGAGCATTCATTGGATAGTTTAAAGTTTTCTGCCGCTCTGACTTTTACTGACCCCATTCCTGTACCCCTAGCCAAGTTGCTAATCGGCAATAGTTAACGCTTGTAGAAAGTTTCAAATGTACGGGAATGACATCGTCTTAACGCTCAGTCACCTGGTCAGAACAAAAGAATTGGCGGCAAGGTCAACTCGAAGTGTTCGGCGCAAGCGAAACGGTTGTAACTTGGCTAGGGGGCTGTTCCTTCTATGCGTTGCATCCCAGGACTCCTGGGTTCCCTTTTGGACGACCCTTGGAATAATTTTTGTAGTAGGACCAGTACTTGCAGAGATTATTGTACCTCTTACAAACATACCATCAATTTTAAACCTTTAGGTATAATATTATTATAGTTTTGTTCGTTTATTATATCTTCTAATAGGAACGCTTATGCAGGTTATGCAAATAACATTTCACCACAGAATCATGAACCATGGCGCAGATACTCATCTATAACGCACAATAATTAGTGTATTCTTGCAGTGTTGAGTAATACATATAGCTATACAAAATCAGATAAGGACCGTGACTGCAGATTATAATGTAGATTGCTGAAGACC
This sequence comes from Mythimna albipuncta, assembly GCA_929112965.1. Taxonomy (NCBI): domain Eukaryota; kingdom Metazoa; phylum Arthropoda; class Insecta; order Lepidoptera; family Noctuidae; genus Mythimna; species Mythimna albipuncta. Next base: position 13,685,966 of record OV815979.1, on the reverse strand, counting down.
ATTATGTCATCTAATAAAGATGTTACAGTAAACCCATCGTCCAAATACTCTTCCGTATATAAATATCCATAAAACAGTGTAACCACACAGTGTAACCAACAAAAACTCTAAATTCCACTGACGATAAGAGTTTTTTAGAATTATGTTTACTGTATTTTTTTTTTTACTAGTAAACTATGTTTGATTTAGTTACGTTTATTTTTGATAAAAATAAACCACTAATATCTTGACAAAATATTATGATAGTAAGAATAAGTTTTTTATTATCATCGGCCTGCCCTTATCCAGTGCTACATACATATTGTATTGGGGTGTACTATGCCGAATCGAATGCCAAATAGTCGAACATCATTTAATCGAACACTTTAAATCGAACACCTAAATACTCGAACGTTCATAATATCGAATGGTTGATAAATCGAACACTCGACACGTCGATTGTTCAAAATATCGAATGTTTGATGGAGCGGCCAATGCATCACACATTCACCCGGAGGACATGGTGGAGCATATGGTGGAGGTGTGCCCCGCTTGAATGGAGCACCGCCATGTCCTCGTGAGGGCGAACGCCGGCAACAACCTCTTGTATGACACAATATATATTTTTCGTCCATTCTAACATGTTTACCGCCACGGTATCACCGACTTCGTATTCTAATCCATCATTTCTTTGGGCTCCCTCTCCATCAATGCACATTTTCACACAAATATTTATTAGGAAGTATAACTTCTGTCGGTAAATAATACCTTGATTTATCCCTACCATTGCATATTTACAATATAAATGAAACGTACATTGAAGTCATTAATATTCGTTTTGCGTGCATAAAAGAAGTAAATTATTCTATTGGTACCAACATAGCCTTGCTTCCTACGCTCGACTGTCAAAGTTACGCATGTTTAAGACAAAAAGACCACATTGTATTAATGTTATGCCTTCTGTAAGCCCACGTTAGATACGCTTCAAAGGTGATTACCCAATTCCTATACAATGAGCCCATAAAAGTAGTTTACTGTTGAGAATAGAAGCCCAAAAACAATGTTGTAGAATTTGGTGCCGTTGACTGAAACTGCTCTCAATTTGTAAAACACTGCAATACTGTAAAGTATGTCTAGGAAGCGCTACTAAAATAACTTGAATTAAATTATGATTGACAAGAGACGGAGTAGCAGGAATAGTTTTTAATCCATTTTAAGTACATACATGTTCATTTATTTATTGCATGTACATTTTTGTTTAAGGATGTTATAAATGACATCGTCATGAGACAACATAAGACAATAGATAGAGTCTCAAACATGAAACCTGTTAGGACATAGCAACATATTGTTTTTATTTAAGTAACAATGTCATAGGCCGGATGTAAAGTCTATTAATAGATCCAAGACCGATCAGGCTGAATAAAACTGCAACATGTCGATACCCGTCACAAAGAGTCAAGGACAATATATTGAAGGGTCTGTGGAACTTTGAACACAGGTAGAGTCTCGACAAGTCGCAACATGTTCAAACTCAAGACAGCACATAACTCGTGCAAGGAGTCGGATCCTGCCAGACAGACCAAATTAAATAACAGGTTCACTGTTCTGATAAAATTAAGACTCGGCATTTGGTATCAAATGCAACCGGTCATAAAATGTTGAAAGAATGTAAAGATAATAATCATATTTTATTAATTAAGCTAATCAATACTTTGGTATCTATTACAGTAGATAGTACAAAAAATATGAGAAAGAAACTAAAGATGGCTGATACACAAAAAAGCTTTAGCTAGATTTGACTAAGATAAGTTAAACGTAGATAGGTAGATACTATATATCTAGTATGGTGGTGGTGCTGTGTCTAGTATCGATGTCGGTGTTACACGGGCGTAACACCACAGTTTTTAAATATAGGGATAAGAAGAAGATTTAAAAGAGAGTGCATTAGAGCGAGAAAAGGACATTTTAAATGCGGAAGTTACAGCTAAGGAGAATACAAAAACAGTGATCAATGATGCAACTGAATGGTAATAAAATAAATCTTAACAGTTCAAGGAGGTTTTATTTTATCATTTACTGCAATAAAATCTGTGTTGCATTGTCATAAAATATTTATTGTATTACGCATTTAGCTAAAGGAGGTGATTGTGGCCAATTGATTATTGCGATCTATGCTAGCAAACTTTTGCAATGTATTGGTACTTTTATGGGCAGCTAAAGGACCAGGTAGGTGTGAAGAAGAATGAAATAAAAATGATAAAAGGGATACTATTAATAATTCTTGCAATCGAATTTCTGTCACGGGGCCAATCTCAATAGAGATTAATCTAGTGCGCAAGCTATAGTATAGAGCACCAGTGTGTGCGCTAACACAGGTGTACTCTCTGATCTTTTCAAGTCAGTTATTCTCAAAGCCCGATGGAACAGTAATCCGTCACGACCGGAGAGAAATCAGACGCACTTGACGTGCTTCCTGAGACAATGAAATTTTTCAGTGAGAGTAGATTTTGAGAATTAGTGAAATATTAGAAAAGGAACTTTAGGATCACGAGGTAAAAAGCTTTTTGAAAGAAGTGTATAGACAAGTAAGACCAAGATTCTATTATTCTGGCTGTAATAACCAATGTATAAAGATGGACTGCTGGACTGGATAGGATCGAAGTATTATTCAACAAAGATTAGAGTGATTTTATATTGCCTGCACATAAAGCAGTGGAATTTAAATTATCGTTGCGGGTATGTGTGCCCCCATTTTAGCTTACGTAAATTAATAAACAACTGATCAAATAATCTAAATATTAGACCCAAGTAAACTGACTAGATATAACATTGATACGAAAGAAGATTTCAATATCCAACAAATTAGCTAAATAATAAATGAAAAAAGAAACACAAGTGCACGTATAGCCAAAGATAAAGATTTCTCAATAACTTAAAAGCTCCATCAAAGTTATTTAAACAAGCTTTTTGACACAACGCAAATGATTAAAACGAGTCCCAAAATTTTGCCCATTTACGGAAAATCTTATAAAACGAAGAGCCACATTGGGCAACTTTAGGTCAAAGTATGTTAAAACTTTTAAGTATATTGCTCCTACGCAGAACCAAACAGGTAGATATGTATTATGCAATAAAAATCACATTAACTTAAGCCATAAGTACTAATAGTACATTACCGTCTGATATATTTAATAGTGCGTAATATTTGTGGAGTGTATCGAATTTCTACTGCAACTCGAGTAAAGGCGTTCCGCAAATACCAGGTCTTAGATATCAAGAATTTGTTGCCAAACAATGGGTAATTTCGAGAATACTTATGTGTGAAGGGAGACGCGATTATCGAAGAACGAAAACTAGCTTTTTATCAAAAGAATTGCATAAAACGGAAGAATGTTAACGACGTATTACGTGAAGATGTTAAACGTGGGAGGATAGATTTCTTTGGTCAAGAAACATGGCTTTTTTGTGTCAACTTGGTAGGAAGTGTAGACAAAATCCCACAAGATGTGACATACTTTGTACGAGCATAGAAAATACCTCAATAGGAACGAAACACTCGATAAAACATCCAATGAAAAGAAAATTACAACATTTAGGTAAACTTGTTCCTACTGTTTATGCATTAGTCATCATCGAAGCTTTAACTACGAAAATCACCTTTGAATTTAAGTTTATAACATCTAATGACATCAACGAAGTCAATAAACACATGAACAACGACATTCATGTACCAAGGAACAAAAATAAAAACGAAGGAAAGATTCCAACGCCTCATGAGACATGAGTCACTCGTTAGCCGGAACTTCTAAACGTGCAAAGTTTATTAGGCAAGAACTTAGCGGTAGGCAGTCGCTGATACATTTCGTGCCCTTTATAACCCTAGATCGTAATACTAAATATAATTGTCATGGCATATTTACAACATTAATTTAACTAATGGTAAACGACCTTTTGGTGAGGGGTGAACAGAAATATAAGCTGTAGTATCTGCAGGTGTAACAAGGCAATAGTACAAACACTATTTGTCGTATCGAGAATGAAAAACCAAAATTGGTGGGGAAGATGCCGCTCATGATGGCGCCGATAAGTGCTCTGGTAATCGTGTTTGAGTTCATGTCATAGTAGTAAAAGAAATAGTCAACCAGAGTCTACTCAGGTGCAACAATAAAAGCGCCTCATTGAGCGATGTTAAGAATATTATACAGCTATTCTAAAAGCTTCGCGCACCCTGAACAGTTAGCACTCGGTTATGCGACACTAAAACATAGCTAGGAAGCATTTCCGACATTTTTATAATACTCGCTCTGGATGAAGCGAGATATAGCTAACGCAGCAAGCGACATCATCGTATTTTTCAATTGCCTGCTTACTTATTGCTTAATTTAAACATCACTTCTAATAGTATTCTTACACGTATGGCAAGGCTTTACAATGAAAGGTCCAACTTGATGGATTACCCTATCGATGTATTCTCGATGAGTTTTGCTTCATACAGACGCAGCCTGTATAAGCAGTGTGAATAGTGTACGTTTTTATATTTTGGTGTGTTTTGTCTTTGTAGTTTTCTGGATCTAGGTGTAGTGGACACACTTTTTGTTTTTCTTTATCTCTAATTTCTCATTTTTTCAATGTCATACATACCTGTTATTTGCGTGGTTACTGAAATATAATTTTTTAGATGTAAGTTTTATTTGTACTGTAAGTGATTGTGCTGTTAGTATGCTTATTCCTAATAAATTAATAAATAGTTTAAGGCAATTACGCCAATTAGACTAAAACCCACATATATTCCTTCAGTTCCCTTATGTGTTTCCTGGCCTCGGCAACTCTTTCTCACGACAGGGTGTGTTTTTCCGTAAATAATTGTAGTTTCCTTACTTATAGTCCCTACATAATAAATTTACGTACCATGAAGAGACTGCCATATTGTTTTCCATACTAAGCTTCCATTATATTTACCCAACAGTCTCATGCTCTCATAACCACGGGATGGCGACTTTCCCTCACGTTCCATTACTAAATACCTACGCTAAATAATTCATTCACAACGTAATGACGATTAGCCAGGCGGGTGACAGCCATTGCACAAGCAATTATGAGTCTATGAAACGCATATGATTTGAATAATACGTGTCTGCCAATTATTCAAATAACAGCTCACACATGTCTTACACCTAATTTTAATCTTTCTTAATTAACAATTTGAAGTTACGCATTTGTTAAACTCTACTTTTAGCCTGAAATTCTAGTTTTTATTATTAGTATCCATAGGTACATAAAGAGATAAAGTGTGTTTTTTTTTTGTTTGTAGGGAGTAAATCTCTGGAAGTACTGTTCCGATTGTTAAAAGTTTTTCACCGATAGAAAGCTGCTTTATTCCTGAGTGACATAGGCTATATACGCAGGTGACGCCGCGGGCAAAAGCTAGTTTGCGAGCTTATGAATAACCATAAGCTCGCATTTGACCACTATCTCCCCAGATTGTAAGCAATATTGTGGTCGACAATGGGGCACGGTTGCCTATAAGTAGGTACCTAACCTATTCATGCTCGAAGTCTCGACTTAATTAAAGACCCCCTAGGCCCTAGGTTGTAGCTAGCACAAAGTCCTGCTGGAAATTTCACTGCTAAGCATTAAATACCTATGTAGTGTTTTTACAAATTCTTAACACAAAACAAATAGTTATAATCAATTCGGAAACTTCTGCATCAAAGTAGGGTTAGCACGTTCCGCGTTCGTAACTCCCTATATATTTTTGTAGGCGGGAAATCATCAAATAACTTCTCCTGCTCAGGGTGGAGCGAGAAGTGTCATACTTTTACTGTCTAAAATGTAAGTTCCTTCAGTTGCCCTTTGCGTTCCAGGATCATTATACCTAACTCTTCCACAATTTGAAGTTTAGTTTCAAACTAATAAAAAATTTAATTAATGTCTCTTATCTTAACACTAAGAGTAGTATAATGGTGAAGTTTCTCGCAAAATAATATGGATGTTAGTTAACTGTTCTTCTAACTTGTGCTGTTAGGTAAGTTGGTAGGTTAGCTACCTACTTTAGACATTCGCAGTGCGAAGACTCACAAGTGATGTAGCGTTTTTCTAGGTAGAATGTTAGTTTAGTTACATAGAGCGAAGAAAAATTATCTAAATATCAAGTAAGACCGCAACGTAAGAATGAAGCGTACTACGGTGCGGTCTTATTTGATATTTTAATGTTTTTTTTTATAATTTTTATTATAGCGTTATAAAAACAGTAGTTCCTAAAGATTTTTGGTTTACAATAAAGAATCTATCTGTCTATAATAACAAATCTAAAATAATTTTCATTAAGTACACCAGCGCAAATGATAGGTTTAAAGTAATCAATTTAATTACCGATAGAACCAGCGGAATTATTGTTTAGAAATAAAATTACTTGGTCAGAATTACATGGTCCAAATTTTAATTGGCTATCACCTAGAAGGTACCTACCTAAAAGAAAGTCGGAAATGAAAACTATTCAGACCAGAGTTTCCTAAAATAATTCAAAGAAACTTAAAAAATATTTATAAAGTTGCTTCATTAGTAAATACCTGTAACTTCTCAAATCCAAAGTTATCCAATTTCATGTTGAAATTATTTAATTTAACTCCGCTTAACTCACTCATATGTCACTAAACTTTGAAACAACAGCCTCAATTTCATTACCACAACAATTAAAAACATTCACTTAAATCTACTCTTCATTCAATCACTATTTTAGTAACAAAAAAAAAACACATGTGAACACAGACAATTTAAAAATAAAAAACTATTTTTTAAATATGGCACAAGCTTTTCAAATTTAGAACTCAAATGTCACGCCGAAGGTTGTGTAAGCGTCCAACGGAGACGCCTGACTCGCGCCATATGAGATTACGAATGCGAACAGCCTTCCCAAACTCGAAGGCACTAAATACTTTACAGACGAGAATTAAAATGAACTCAACGCGAGCTAATATCTGTAACTAGCACTCGTTTTCCTAACGCGGCTGGTTAAACACCAGTAAAGTGGCATGCACTGCCGTGGACGAATGTACTGCTATGCAAATTGAGGTTTGTTTACTTGCAAGTTAGTTTAGTTAGTGCCCGGTGGCCCAAGATAGAGCGTCGAAGAAAGTATTGACCAAACATGACAAGTAGGTGCTTAGCTGGCTGTGGCTGGATCTTTAACGAGAGCATAGGTTCTAAAGGTAGTATAAGTACCCTGTATCTACCCATTTTAAGAGCTTACTTGGTTATTGACGAGATTTTCACAAGTCAATGTTATATTGTTTGCTACAAAGTACAGTTTTAGCTCAGTAGGTAGGAATATTTCCTAGATACTTCTACAGTAACAAATGAGTGAACTACGCTAAACTGTTTTATATTATATATAGAACTGTATGGTGTTTAGCTCCATATCCCTATTTCTTGCTCGCACGCTTTATATTTTACCACATCACGGACAAGGCCCCAGGTTCCAGAAGGTTGATGTCACAAAAGAGATCTACTTCTCATGTTTAGATAGGTTTATAAAAGGAGAAACTGACTGACTGACAATGACATATCAACGCACAGTCGAAACTCACCGGGCCTGTGAAAGGGCCTGTGTTTTTACACAAGGTTTCCTTTAGTGACGTACGTATGTGAGCACTAAGAGAGGATTTTTCAAACCTCACCCCCTAAGGGAATTAATTGACCCAAATTTTTATATGGAGATACCTATTTTCACCCGGGCGAAGCCGCTGGCAGAAGCGAGTATCTTCATAAAATATTTTTTTTAAGCTATTGCATAGCTTCTATCGCGGGCCTGAGCGTGGAGACCGAATCCAGAAATTCCGTAACGAAAATAACCTAACACCCCCCACTCATTTGTTTTTTGAGCGTGGTGACCGATAAGAAAACAAATGAGTGAACAATCAATCAAAATTTAATTCAATGTGTGAAAGTGTAACTTCAATTAATATCAAAGAAAAAAAAAGGAAAAAATACTGCATAAATAAAATAAATAAATAATTATAAATACATAAATTGATAAAAATGCTATGCAATAGCTTTACCCCGAGTGCCACACGTCTTTTTTAAATATTGTAGCACATATGAAGGCCCTCCGAAATGCCGTAACAAACAGCTGACACGGCCTCTGAACTAGGACACGTCCGGGGAAAGCATGGTGGTGCTATGCAAAAAGCGACCGTGTGCGCATACTAAGTCAGTTATCTATCGGTACTTTTAATTAAACCATTCGTACGCTTCGCTCGCACTTTTCCTCTTAGTTGAAAGCTTAGTTTATTATTGAGATCCATTGATTTAATGGTATGAGTTTAGCACGTGTTAGAAGAAAATTGCGCGAAGAGATGTCATAGGGAGTCTTTATCTAGCATTGATATGATACAGTTCGACAATTACCAGTTTTTTTTTTTGTTACGTGGTAAAATCATTCAATGACATCCCCCGCTCTTGGGCGGAACGGGAGGGCGTGTCAGATTTTTACTGACTAAAAACCTACCCCCGTACTTTGTACTTTTCCTTTTAGAAACAAACCCTAGGCCCCAGTAGGCTTCCTACTGAGCCTCTTAACTGGCCCCGTCAAACTTTGCTGACATCTCTTTGAGATGCTCATGGAACATATCGCGCCGGTCCTAACAGACGCCGACCTAGCCATTGCTCGCCGACCGTAAGTCCTGCGACACCCACCAGGTACGTAACTTTAAACTAGTCTATATTCCAGTCTGCCTTCTCGAATACCGACATTCGCGATTCCACACCGATACGACAGGTCTCAAATTGAATTCCAGTTACACTTTGTATTTCACAAAGCTGTCGAGTTCACAGTAATGTGTAGGTATGCGGCCACATCATTATTCACCCAGCAATACTCGTATACCAAAGCTACAAAAACCACTGAATGTCACACGCATCCATTAAAAGATGACACCTTTATGTTAACTACATAAGGTTTATAATCGTATGACAGGAAGGTTTCCCATCAGCTGTTGTAGTTTTGTTTCAGAGCAGAAACAATGGACATTCTATCCACACCGGATCGGTAACATTATCTGGGGCTTTTCAGTTTGTTTAGCCTTTGTAACAGAGACACAGAGTTCAAAATTGCTTGGCAATGCTTTCTGTATCCTAGAATGGAATTAATACCGTCATTATGATGCGTCGCGGCGCCTATCGACAATGTGTTATTGAATATCAAGTATAGAGATTTGCTACAAAAGCTGATAGGTTTATTTTAGATTTGTAACCAAATATAGGTGTTGGTATTCGTTTGGAAAGAATAATTACCTATGTACTCGAATTCATCAGACGATTATGCCCGAAAAGTGCCTTAAAACAGTGACTTTTCTGAAGCCTACACCTCGGTAACGGCCAGGTTAATATGTTTGAAAAAAATATATGTTAATTAAAGATTCATGAACAACATTATCAACATTTGATTTTTTCGTGCTATTAATACTTGTCTAAAAAAAAAATATTTAGCAATTTACTCCTTCGAAACGGCTTGGACCATTACAAACATTTTTACACATAAAAATTGGTGGTTATATATTCTTCAAAGTGAACATTGCATATATGTAAATCAATCAATATCTCGCAGAAAAAATGAATTTAAAGCGCTTTCCGGGCGCTGCTGGCCGCAAATAAATGCACAGGTTTGCGTACCGCCGCCTAGGCGAGTGCGAGACTTGCGTCCACATAATTTCGGTCAGATGGTTCAAGGGACTATAAGCCTTAAGTAATTAGCTTTAACCCACGACTTCGTTAGCGTGATCGTCAAGTATACCGGACGCAAAGTCGAAGTCTATGCCTTTTTTTTAGTGTTCGGTTTAAGCTTACTCTTTAACAAGTTTCATCAAAATCGGTTTAGTGGTCTAACGGACCATGAATATGTAACAGACAGATACTTTCACATTTATAATATTAGTACGAATCTGTCAGTAAAGGAAAGTTAGGAAGTGAAGCGTTACCTATGTTTTATAAATCTGTGATGTGGTTAATTAGAGTTGGCCACTCCATACACTCAGCACCACATAGTTCTGGTAGCAGGCTAAACATAAAGGCAGGGTTTATTCCCAAATACATCATTTTTGTTTCCTTTGTTGTATCTGTAATCAGCACTACGTAAGTAGATGTGCTGTATTATGGCACAGTGGAATGTGCCCTAGAGACAACATCTCTTAAAAGTGCATCAAAATGCCACAAGAATGTTTCACTTACCATGGCTGTAAAACACAAACAGCATGTGCAGAAATATAAGTGGGGTTTAGTCAGTAAGTCTGACACAACCTCTCGCGCCGCCCTAGAGGGGGAGGGGCCATTAATTATTTCCCATCTAAAACTACAGAACCCTAAAAAGTTCATCAATATGAGTTATAAACTGACTAAATTTTTTTAGCATTATTAGATTATTTCATGAAATACTAGTTTTAATTTAATCATTTATTCTTTGTATCAAAATGGGACTTCATTGAATCACATCTTATGAAAAATTCAGTCAAATATGGTATGTTAATTCTGATGATTCATAATAATAATCATGTTAATTCATTAAACCCCAAGCGAACACCATTGTCTTTCTAGTGTCTCTAATTGACACGATTGAAAGATTAACTCATAAGAGGTTTGGCATTATCATAACGTATATTAAGTTATTTAATTAATTGTGCTCCAAGCAAACACCAGAATTCACTACCTCATTGTCTTTCTATTGTGTCTCTAATTACAGTATTTGAAAGGTTAATTCAGGATATAACAAAGACTACATTTACAGAAAATACATAATATTTATTCAATAACATCATGTTATTAGTGATACAATACCTGGTAAAACTAATTGAATATATTAAAATTAAAAATTGATAAATAGTATCAGGAATATCCAGGAATAGTGGATAAATTTGTGCCCTTAAAATCTAATACCTCATCAGGGTTAGCTTTAATTTTTTCTATAATAGCATGTTTATTAAATCTTATATCATTAGCATATTCTTGTTTTATCATTTTCATTTTCTCGATAATTTTGTTCCGGAGAGTTTTTTCTAGGCCTGGATCCTGTAACAGACTGGCTAGTTCCGGCAAATTGTCAGGTAAGGCTATTTCAGTATCCGAGTACTCTATCGCAATGGTTTTACTCCTTGTTTGCATGTCATTGTGTTTTTTAACAGCTTTTTTAACACAAATATGCTTTTCCGGGACATTTTCAACTGTACACTGCTTACCGTCATCATCAAATACTATCTTTGTGTTCAATTTACAGTCGCAATCATTGTCTGTTGACTCTTCGTAAGAAAATTTTCGTTTTTTACACGAACTGGGTCCTGCTTCACTATCCAAGTCTAGCAAGTGGCCATACTTCAACTCAATCTTTCTCATAACCTCTTTGCACTTGTTGTAAACATTTCTCAGCTCTTTTAAGTCATTTTTGTCAACTTCTGTCGAAATTTTTGTTTCGTCGACGCATTCCTCCGAGGTCACGGTTATTTGTGCAGTCTTTTTAGGCTTTTTACACGATTTTGACTTCTTTTTACTAGCATTTTCTAATGGTTGTGGTGACTTCTCTTTGCTGGTCATAACGATAGATTTGTTTTCTTCTGGTTTAATAAGTTCTCGTACATGATTCTTAACAATAACATACGATTTTTGCTCCAAAAGCGGTTTCCGAATGATGGCAACTTCCACAGGCGTCTCGCTATCTTCATGAACCACCATCATTAAATAGTCTTTAACTAATTAAAGTGTATTTTATTCATATGGTTTTAAACACTTTTATACACAATTTCTTCAAAATAACACATAAAAACACGTGCTAGCCCAACACACATACGCCCCAGCAATTTTGACATTGACAGTTGTAGTGACACGACACTGCGCGCGGAATGGCGTCGCGTTACACGGACACGCCGCACATTCTCTATGGGTCACGTAATCGATTCCTAGTTTCAGTAATCGACTAAAGAATTAAAAAAATACTATACAATGATACTGAGACATTTCTAGCATTACCTTTTCTGTCTGATAGATTTTTTAATTAATTTGTAAAATAACGATCATGTTGTCGCTATCGGCTAAATTGCCTAAAAAAAAAAACGATCATGTTCACAATGGCTTTATGGTTTAGTAATTTTCAAATTAACTTCTCAGGCAATGAATTTATCATATTGATCAAGATATCAAGCAAGATTACAATTAATTCTGGAAAAGAAAATAATAAAAATTACAAATGAAAAACTGTCCGGTTTAAAAATATATTATTATATTTCATTCAGTAATATCCTTGTTTTTCCTTTTCTTCTTCTTCTTAGGCACATAATCTTCAGGAACATGATCTTCAACTATTTCAATATCTTTTTTATTTTTTTTACTTTTTATAACTACGGGTTCCTCAACAGATTCCTCAAAATCGCTTTTCTTCTTTTTCTTTTTAGATTTCTTAGTTTTTTGTGATTCGTCTATTTGAGTATCAATATTTTCTGAATTATCTACAATTTCTTGAATTGCTTGTTCTTCATCTAACAGTTTTTGTTTCTTCTTTTTCTTACTTTTCTTTTTACTTTCGACAATAACTTCTTCACATACAGTGACTGTATTTTCACTTTCAACTGTTTTAGTGTCTTCTGCATTATTTAAAGAAAATGACTGAAAACCAAATCCTTGATGACTTTCTTCCTCATTGACATCATTAGTTGCCCCGGAGAACCCTTGGAAGGAATAGTCAACGCTATCATCATAACTGGTGTCATTACTGGTTATATTTAATTTGCTTTTAGATTTTATAGCTGCCAATTTACTTTTGAAATAATCTTCCATACTCCCTTTTTCTGTGAAAACTTTTTCAGTAGTTGTAATTTCTTTATTTTCAGCAGCTTCATGTTTCTCTTCTAATTTAGGTTTTTCTTTATTTTTCAAACTCTTTTTTCCAAAAATATTGGCTAAATCTTTTTCACTGTAGCGTGTCAAATCTTTTCCGCGAGTAAACTTATGGTAATGAACTCTTGCTTTGCTTTTCTTGGATTTAACTTCTAGAGATACACCACTGTGGAGTTTGTCGTCATTATTATCACCTGAAATTAAAGAATTAAATAATATTAACATTAGAAAACAAACACAAGGAGGGCTGACCAAATAATATATGAGAGGTCTAAAAGGATGTATCCGTGTAATTAAATACATTATTAAAACTATTATGTATCTCATGTCGTTAGTAATAAATTTTTACAGCTGTTGAGCAGACAATATAAGTTACTGAAACTAAACTTTTATTAATCATGAACTGCAGATTAGCAGTTGGTACTCACCATTTGATAAATTCGCTAACAATGAATTGAAGTCATCTTCATGCTTAGTCCACTGGTCGTTCCTGTCCTCGAAACCCAAGCCTCTATCATCGTTCTTGTATCTAGCCACAACATGTTCCACAATTCCATTTTCTTTAGCACCTAACCCCTTTCCTTCACTCCATCCCATTTTTTCCAACATTCGCTGGCCGAACTTCGTGGAATCATCGCTCCATGCATTATTTTTCGCACGTAAATTAATCACTTTTTGCTTACGACGGGGTGCCGCTAACATAGCCATGATTATTGTATTTTTATTAACAACATCGCACACGTGTAACACCACGATGTTATAAAAACATAAAAACAAAATGGACGGCTAGATGGCAGCGCGGTTTGCGTACAGATACGATACGTGATTAGTCAAAAGCAAAGTGAAGTTCATCCGCTTCGTAGTGGAAACAACCGTGTGATTGGTCCCAGTATTGTTAAGTTGGCAGTTTTGCTGGAGCGCGTTTCAGCGATGCATTAGTTCGTATTCTAAGCATTTATTTGAGTTCGGAATGATTTTGTGATACTTTGTATTTTGAGCATGCGATCGTTCTATCGAGAGATTGGGCAGAGTTGGGCTGGGCGTGAAACCGGTGAAACATGGACTTAGAATGCGACAAAAAGGGGAACTACTTTGCGAGCTATACTAAGCTAATGATAGTTGAAGCTCACAGCTATATAGTTTACACTCTGTATATTTCATTGAAAAGTAGTGAAAAACTGAATTACTTTGGGTAATTCTCCAAAGATGGAGAACATATGAAAAAATCCGTATAGTAAGCTAGAAAATACCCAACACTACCCGTGGTGCTCACCCTTACCAGGGCGCATTATGGAGTGGGTGAATATTTGAAGTAAAATATGTCAATACGCCTGAACGTCAATACTAGCTGGTGTCCTCACAAGCAGCACGTAAGTTTCTTCTGAAGAAAATGTGCGTCCAAACCAAAAATTGCAAATTTTGATACAAGTGAAGAAAGTTTGTCATTGCGACCGAGGCGTCATTAGCCCTTTTTTTGTTATTCTTTGCTAGCCCGATAAGTGTACTTAATATTAAAAAAAATATATAGCGGAGGCGAGCACGCGCACTTTTCCGCACTGGTGCGAAAAACAGTCAATTGTGTGCCTAAAAACGGTAGGGATAAGAATAGGTTTTCCAGTATGTGTATTGAAAAATAATTGGATTGTAAAACAATACAATGCTTTACTTTCTTCCCGAAGAGTAGAGCTGCCTTTAAGGGCCAACCCCTTCCCGTGGTGGAGGTACCTATGCAATTTATTATTCTGAAAGTAAGGATTACTTCAAGGGTTTTTTTTATTAAAATTAGATTTAACTGTAACTTAACTCCTTATATCAATAAAAAAAAATACAATCTTACTATGTCTTCTGCATAATGAAAGATGCGCGGGAAACTTCCTCATCAGGCGTGATATAGAGAGTGGTGATTGCATAATTCATCTTTAATTTAAAGTTTATTATTTTATTAGATAATTAGATGTGAACGTGTTATTTCTTAGTATTTAACCACTCACGCAAGCAAAAGAACGGAACCCTTTAGCTCTTTAATTCCCATAGGTTAACAGATGGGCTGGCGAGATGGTGTCATCATTTCAGCCGATATACCGCCACTGTTGGAAATAGGCCTCCCCCGAGTAGTCCACAATGAACGATCCTATGCGTCTCGCATCGCAGCGTTGGAAGGCCTTTTACAAGGTGGACCGATGACCTGGTGAAGGTTGCGGGAAATCGATGGATGTGAGACAAGTTGGAGTATTTGGTCGTAAATATACGACCCTGGCTAAATTGTCCCAAAAAATATTTTTGGATTAATCCAACGTAAACGGGGTTAAAAATTTACAAGATTGTACAGCGTTATAGGGGAGAGCAGGAACCAGTGAATCACAGGGTACTGTGGATTATTCATATTACAAGGCAAGTAAAAAATAAAGGAAAGGAAAGCATAGTAAAAGGCTAAAGACTATGTCGAAGACACGCATGTTTGGCAATGACTACCTCTGCACATGTGGCCCCCTGGTAAAATCATCAATATTTTGTCTATTAACTGCTCCACCTTTGTTTTAATAATTATATATGCACTTTTTTTTCTCTAACACATTGCTTTTGCAATATATTTTTTATTTAGACTTCAACTGTCTTAAATTTGCTAGTAATTTATTTTGTTAACATTTTATTGATAGTTGTAATTATTATATTATTCCTGATTTCTTTTTTTTTATATAGCCTCTTTTTGTAATGTGAATGAGAACACTGTATACTCCACGAACTCTTAGACTAGGTGCTTCCTATTACGACTTACTTTGTTTTTTACTAAGATATTTTTTATTGTTCTTTTGTGTACTTTTCTTTGACTAGTCTACACTGTTCTTACATAATATCTATCAATATTGTAATACCAACCACTTTTTTAAAATGAGTAACCATGGAGTTTCTTGCCGGTTCTTCTCCATAGGAAACGATTAATTTGGAACCGTGCACTGACTGACGTTTTATAAGTGCCCATGTAGGCCTATGTGAAATAAAATATTTTTGACTTTGACTTTGATTCAATACAACAAATTAATAATTCACATCACTCCTACGTACGCACGGTATTAGAAAAACTACTACCGCACCCCGGTCAGTACCTAAGTAACGAAGCTATATTTTACATGGTTTTAAAATATCTTCTATTTCTAAACTTGCTTTTTCTAGCGGCTTCGCCAGTTAGACTCATGATAAGAAAATAATTAATAGCTTACTGAACTCTGATGGTGCAGTGCAGTGCAGTTACACATTAGATAAAGAATTTTCAGAATCGGTTTAGTAATTTCCCGCTGCATAACTTACAAATTTTACCTCTTTATAATATTACAGTATAGATGAAAAAAGGTAATGTAAATGTTTTTATTTTGTTTTACATACGTAAATCAAAATAAAAACTGTTCCAAAATTTCTTGATGTAAGCAAAATTTTTTAGTTTTTGGAATATTTTTTTATTTTTTTATTAGGTAATATTTAAGAAAAATACAAAAAAGCTATTCAATAAGATTTTCCGTTAAAATATTGTAAGACTGCTTTGAATATAATACCAAAACACCGTGTAATAACATCAATAAAAAGTAATAATTATGTAATATGGAATATATGTCGATTCAATGATATCCGTAATTTCCTATCCATTTTAATTGCAGGCCAGGAAAAAGTAATCCACTGTTACCCAATCTCCTCTATCCATGATAAACTCACAGAGTTGATGTTATTATTCACACAACAAAAATAACATCTGTTATAATGCATTTTACAAAGAAATGTGCACAAACATAATTACCGATAAACTTTATTAAGACTAGCTTAATTTACATACAAAAACAAAGACACCTGGGAGTTTTCCAAATAGTCACTAGGGATGCGTTGCAGCCATAAATCAAAACACGACTAATTACAATGCGGTGACAGCTGCATCACTAACCGATCAATAACGCAACCTTAAACTATTCTCCATAGTTCGCGACGCCGGGCCAGCGTGACGTATCACGCACAAAAAACTATAACTGCTGTTGTACTAAACTAGTACACTAGATCAAGTACTTGTTGAATAACCGCCGCAAAAATTTCTACTTTCGCAAGTTCCTGGACCGAGTTACGTCATGGCGGATTCTATATGCAAAGGGATACTAATCCCATGTGTAAACCGCAAGATTTACAGCGTAGCAGCAAGGTTTCCGCTAATCGTAACACTCCCACCCCAGAGACGACTAGAGTGTGGGAGACAATCGGGGTGACAAGCGACGCCACTGAAGACAAAACAATACATTTTAAGCTAATGTCATACAACATATTAGCGCAGGGCCTCTTGGAAAGTAACCCGTATTTATTTAAATATTATGAACCTTTACATCAAGATTGGGAAAAGAGACTTGATATCTTGTTTAAACAAATATTCGATCACTACCCAGATATACTTTGCCTCCAAGAAGTGGAGGTAAAAGATTTCAGTTTAATTAACGAAAGATTGGAAAATGGCGGTTATTATGGTAAATATAAAAAGAAAACTGGTGTCTCGCAAATCGACGGCTGCGCAATATACGTAAAGAAAGGTGTCTTTGAGATAGAAGAAGTTACTAATGTGGAGTTCTATCAGCCTAAATTATCGGAAATGGATCATCATCACGTGGGGCAGATTCTGAAGGTAAAGCCGTGCAGCATGTCCAGGAGTATGGTGATCGCGAACACTCATCTTCTGTGTCACCCGAAGAAAAACATCACCAGACTGGCGCAGTTGAGACTTTTTCTCGCTGAGATAGATCGTGTATCTTATGAGTTTGATGGACGGAACTCTGGTCACCTGCCGATCATATT
The DNA here is from genome assembly GCA_929112965.1 of Mythimna albipuncta. Classification (NCBI taxonomy): domain Eukaryota; kingdom Metazoa; phylum Arthropoda; class Insecta; order Lepidoptera; family Noctuidae; genus Mythimna; species Mythimna albipuncta. Next base: position 13,668,293 of record OV815979.1, on the reverse strand, counting down.
GGCGGGTGATCTGAACTCGTACTCGGACAACATCATCAAGTTACTGGATGAAGGTCAAATCAGTAAATATAACGAATGGATCGACGAAGAGTGGAAGAACATAGGGATAACGGACAACTGCCAGCACTTGGCAGTTTACTTGAACAGGATGCAAGGTTGGTCTACTAACTTTGAGGAATTAGAACTAAACCACTCGGAATATCGCAAGCACTCTAGCTTGAGCAGGGATGTGTCCTCAGCTGCCAACAAGCTACATAGCGCTCTGTATAGAGATATGTTTACGAGTGAAGTTCTCTCTCATTCCCTCCACTTCCAGTCAGTATACGACACTGGTAGCACCCACGGCAGCCTCTTTCAAGAGTACTGCCATGATTATGAGAACTGTATGTGTTTTCCAAGAGCCCACGTCGACTATATCTACTTTAACTTTCGCAGCGGATTGCGTCCATTGGAACGCCTGCGTCTTGGGGCTTATGGTAAACTCCCGAATGAGTCCAATGGGTCTGACCATCAACCACTCGTGGCTATCTTCGAGCTGAATGCTGAGAAACCGTACTAATGATCGTATCTTCTGAGATTCGTCTCATATATTTATTATGGTGAATGAGCGATGATCTGGGTGTCTAGTAACAATGATTTAATCTTGCTCAACCACGAAGTGGTCACGTCTAATTATTTTGTTGTGAATTTTTTACAACATTTTCTATCCATATAAAATAGCAAAAAAATCTCTGCCGCCTGAGGATACTCTTGTTCTCTTTTGAGGATATTTTTTAATTTAAATTAAATAGGGTAAGAGAGCTTTAATGTAAAGACCTTATCAATATGTAAAATCGAACATACATTATTATTTATTTTTACAAGATGTCGTAATTTGGTAAAGGTTTATCGATCTAAAATATAAACTAAATTTATAAAGAGATATGTTTGTAAAAAGTAATCTCACAAAGTACATACTACATAAACGAATTATGAAGCTTTATTTTATTATAATAGAAGCTACGTGCCATTAACTACTTTTTACACCAGGCTTTTTTGTTCCTGAAAGTTTGGCCACGTAGGCGAAGTCGCCGGAAAATGCTAGTTTATACACCGAAACTGCTTTGTTTTTAATTTGAAGCGTGTCTTAGCACGCGATACGCCTATTACGTCACGACTTTGTGAACGCGTGATCCGGTTAAAATGATTGTTTCTTTTTTGTGGAATCATCGTCGTGATGGGAATTTTTCCAAATTAGAATTAGCTGAAACCGAGTCCACAAAAAAAATGTTGTCATTGTACTTTATGGGCTGGGCAATGTATTTTATATGGATTTTAATATCTTAATTTTTGCTAAAACCTTTTATCTGTCCTATTATTATAAATTTTATTTACTTAACTGTCAACAATTATCTTGATAGATATATTTTAATATCTACCTAGCTATAGTGCCGCAAATATATTTTTGCGCACAAATATAATTATAATGTGCTAAGGATTTTTAAATATCTTGTCATCTTTTTATTGAAAGTTCAAATAGCCTTAGTTCCGGTTTTGGGCACGCGCCAAAATATTCTTTAGCGAAAAATTTTTGTTTTTAAAATAGAGACAATTGGAAATTAAAAATCTTTCAGTTATTATTAAAAAAAAAAAAATCTATTAAGTAAGTATGTATTTGATGTATGTACCTTTCTATTGTATACGATGTCATTGAATGTTTCTCGTTAATATAAGTATTTTAGAGTTGCTTTTAAGTATGGAAATAAGAAATTATCAATTTTGATTGTCTATAATAGAATAAGTCGCTAATGTAAGTTAAAAGTTGCCTAACATTTTTTGCGAATGATATTTTATTGTTAACTGTTGTTTTTATTCATTAGGCTTGCGCTTATGCTTTTTAACTTAGTTAAATTGACGTACATATGATTGAATTAAAATTAAGTAAATGTCCATTTTGATATGATAGGTAATCGGCGGTCCATTATAGGTCCACCTAAAATTGAAATGTAAGGCTGTGTCATTGGTGTCGTGTTTAAGTGTTTTACGATCTGTAAGGTCTTTTATAATAATAAATCTATATGTTAGCATATAATGGCGTTTCATTCATGATTTCACAAACAGCACTTTAATTAATTAATTTTTGTATTTAATTGATTTACATGCCATAGCATTTATATAATTTACCGTACTTTATTAATGACGTTGTTTTTTTTTTATTTGATTTGAATAGGTATCTAATCAATTTGTTTTTTTTTTTAAATTTTAAATTCCATTTTTTAATTTATTGTTCAGACTGTAAATAATTCTACAAGAACAAAAAAGAGGTAATAGTGCTCCTGCCATCGACCTTGTGATCAAATATAGAGAGGGACCTCAAGAAAGCTCTATTGCAAAAATTTGCAACCCAAGATAGTCACTTGGCGCAGGAAAGGGAGGAGACCCGACCCTAAATAATATAATAGCACTAGGGAAGGAAGAAAAGGAACTTCATATATCGGAAGACTCCTGCAGAGAATGGGTACCTACTGAACCAAGTAGCTTTACTAAAAACTAAACATTAGTTTATTATAAAGAGGAAAGATATGTATTTTTTTTTAGTCTTTCACCAGTAGCATGATACATAAAGTAGCATGCACCGAGTGACATAGACTAATATTTTCTATTTACACACGGGATATGCTACTGGCAGAAAATAGTTAATACATAATAATTTAATATCTTTTAAAATGTACCTCACAATTACAATATTAATTACAAATTTAATTTAATTTTCTGTTTTTTTTTTTAATTTGACTTGTTAACAGCTGTTACCTTAGATCTAAAAAAATCTTATGTTTTTTAGCCTTCTTGACAATATTCGCTGAGGTAGTCGACAATAAAAAAAAATCTCGGCTCTCAATTTATTAAAATTGCGACTGTTTCAATAATTCCACATATTGTCAATTTGTGCAGATATTTGTAGTTACAAAATTACAGCAATTTTAAAGTCTGTCTAATAAGTTAAACGACTTGGGTAATTATTAGGATTTATTGAAATCTGATGTATTAGTTAACACGGGTTCAATAATCAAGGAGAGAGAGAGATAATTGTTTACTAACAGAAGAACCTTATAAAAAGTATCGAATAAAAGTATTTTTTAAATTATTAAATATTATACAAAATTCGAAGTCGGCTGACTTATTAGACAGACTCTACATAACAATAACCACTAGGAATCAATTTGCGAATAATTAAAACAATCACTGACTTCACTCCAATAAATCCCGCTAAAACTCCATAAACGTCTTATTATCGGTAGCCTGAAATAGTGAGGGGAAAGTGTTACTTGAATGTATTTTACGTAATTTGAAATACGATTTCCTAGAAAGATATTCTAATACCTAAATTGGAATATTGATGTTAATTATAATTAATAGTAAGTGAAAATTGTATTGCATATAAATTTGCTGTGTGCATAAAAAGTGTAGCTGTAAGTGTAATGAATTAATGATTTTATCGAAAGGAAACGAGTTGATATGGTCATTGCGCTGGATGCCAATATAACTATCTAGGCATCTATGTTGTAGTTGTAGGAATCTTGGATCCTGTGAAATTCATGTTGACGATTTTTCGTAGAGATGCGAAGACCGTACTTAGTAGAATAAAAAACTTGATATTTTTTTTCTATATGGTCACACAAGGGTTTGCTTTACGCTTTAAGCAGCATTACTGTTGTGATACCAGCCTCAAAGTGTGCAAACCTGACAATTTAGTAGCATGTCATAATTACAAAGCTGTGTTCATTTAAATGAAATTGCATAAAACCACAGGTGTCTGCTGCTTCTCACCGCTACTGACCTTATTTCCTGCTACCAAGGTTTTATAATAACCAGACTAATAGGGAAAGAAAGGGATCCCCCTGCAGCCGAAACCGCATGTGAAATGTATTTTATTTAATAACATGTTTAGTTCCATGTTTTATGTTTAGTAACATATTTTGTGTATATAATGGGCTCATAAACTATTGCGCCTCATCATCAGAGATTGCATAAGTGCTTACCACCAGGTGGGATCGCAGTCAAGCACTAGTTTATAACAATTTAAAAAAAAAAACTCGTTTACATAAAGCTGACTCTGTATGCATAAACACACTCAAATTTCACTACCATAAGACACCTAATTGCATTTTTCTTACCTATAATTATAATAATGTAATAGTGAAAACGTAGCCATAGCAGGCGCGATATTTTCCACCGACACCGCGGTCTCGCTTGACCAGAGTGGTTTGAAGAAAGTCGCTAGTGAGAAGCATTCCTATGAAAACGAGTATACAGTACATTACAGATGGAACTATGTACAAGATCGTCTAGTTATCTATTAGAACGGGACCACTTCCTTGATATAATTACCTTCGAGTCTTTAAAGTCTCCTCAAAGACAGGATGAAGTAATCTCACTAGACGCTTGCAATTGATTTAGTTACTCGTAATTACATAATCCATGAAAATATTTAGTAATATTGGGATTTTATTGAATTAAAATTAATAGTCAACTGAACCAAATAAATAACAACAAAATTATTACGTCGTACAATTAAATTTCATCGAGAGGGGTGAAATTAATGGAGTTGATGTTTATCCAAGGGAACGAAACCGGTTTTTTATAGTTATACCATAATAACTGTTTTAGTTAGGGCTTCAGGAGTCACACATTTACATAAAGTCTATCAAGTCACTGTTTTAATCATAATTAGAACTAGATTTCTACCCTACTCTACACTACTCTACCCTACCAAACTTCACATAAACCATGTACTAAATAGTCCAACCAAAGCCTAAACATTTGGTTTGGATAGGTGAGCCCGTTCTTGAGTTATAAAATTACAACGAAATGTGGCATTGATTTTTATATAATATAGATCAGTACCAAATACATCACAGTATAAAGATGAGATGATCTTTTAATCGATTTGCATTATTTATAAAATGCTAATCAAAACAAGAATCGACTAAATAGAGAGAGTTGTTCTAACCAGTGGCTGGACGCGTTGTTTATGGTCAGTGAAAACGCGCGAAAACTCCGCGCTTGCGTGCGTGATGGCATCCATAAATGCGGGAAATAGCGTAAATGTTTCGCGACTAATTTCGTGTTGTACAGATTTTTATTGCTGTTACATGATTCTGTTCATTTTTCGAGTAATTGAACTCGAGATTACAGTTTTTATTTTATGGTGATACTTTGCTTGAACATGCTATCTAATACTAGTCTACAGCAAAACTGCAACAGAGTGACTATTGGGGTTTTTATATTAATTAATTCATACCAAATGTGATTTCGTATTTGTCCACAACACGTACCATTTTTGAAAATAATCTAAATTAGTGTACATACCTTAACTATCCTATTTCAGATGTCCTGAGTGAATCAACATCAGAACCACATCAGAACGCAGCTTAAAATCTAGGCGCAATGAAATTTACTTAATCTCTAATTTGAACTAGGGATCCCGTCTTCAAAACCCAAACCACTATGGTCATACCTATCTGTTGCATTTAAAAAAAATAAAAATTTGTAGACTAGGTGTACATTTTCATAGAACAAACCCTTTATAGATATTGTGACTTTTTGGATCATTCATAATCGCCATTATTCAAAAGATCTGCCGTTCATATAAGATACAATCAAATCTATTTAAATCTCCCTCACCGAAGTATTTATTGCTTAAGCAATAGCAACCTTATAGCAAAGATATTTACCAGGTATGCGGAATATCATATTTCCCAAACAATGACAAAATAGTGGTCAGTACTAAGACAAGCCTATCAAATCGACTCTTTACGAAGTGTTTCAGGAAACATGACACCTATATCAAAGCAATATAAATGTTAATCTCGGCTCTATGCTATGTAGGTGAATGTCCATATCGCCCGCATATTGCTTAGTCAACGTAGTCCTTTTGCATCTCGCAGTTATTTCGAGATTTAGACGGGAAGCACTGCAGACGACCTATATTGGTAGCCGGTACTTCAATGGAGTTTATATTTGTATGAATTGAACTTGTCAATTACCTTCTTCAACAGTTCATTTGTAAGGAAAAGTTAAAAACAGAAATTGTAAGAGATAGTTGATTGGTTGGATGGTTGCTCGTTATTAACAAGGACTGGAAGAGAGCTGAAATATGGATTACTGAAATGATAAATGGAATGTGTTGTGATACGGCTAGAAATAAGGTGAACACTGATGACGATGTACGGGAGAAGAAGAAATGGTGCGTCGAACTTATAAGTTTTTTTTTATAATAATAATAATAATCTGTATATTATACATTCAACACACATAGTAACAATATATAATGCAATAACCAGAGACAACAGTTGTACAAACACTGATCATTGGAAATAAAATGAACATTTGACTCCTAAACTAAGTAAAATAAATACTTGTATCTCCGGAGCCAGTTCCTCCTTGGAGATGATCAAAAATAGAATGTTTGGTGCAATTACTATAGCCTCTATATAGACGTGTAACAGTCTAAAGGGATAGTTATGCGATGATTGTTAATAATGATTCGGTACAATCATAAGACAGTTCTTACAACCACTTAGTCTTTAGTATATATTTGTTTAATGTATAAATATTGATCAGATGGTGAATCTTATTATAAATGCGAGCGCTATGGATAACGAATTAACGACCTGCGAAAGCGGTCCTGCACTGTAGGGAGTCACTGACCGTAAAACCTCGACGTCTAAGAAGGATGCTTGAGTCTAGTAGAAGCATGGAATGGCGGCGTAAGACTACACGCAAGATAAACATTTGGGATAAGAACGTTAACAACGAGAATGTCGAAGATGTTAAAGATAATTTAGAACAAACTTATCAACTATGGGATAAGCGACAATATATCATATCATACAAAGCAGCAATTACCATAGGTACTTAGTTATCATTTCAGCCTAAAGACGTCCACTGATGGACACAGGCCTGTTCCATTTACCATATGTAATAGAGATAATAATTAGACACTTGATTAGCGTCTAGATTTTCAACACAATCCTTCAAGATAGGTATGTAAAGTCATTAAGCTCGCTTGGTGAGTGATGAAAATACCATGCAACAGTTTGTGAAGCTAAGTAAACAGCAAAGTTTGTTGCACTTCGGTGACTCATTTATCGTACAGAAATGTTTGGTTTATGATAACCAAGCTTTTGCTGGTAATACACACGTTGACTGTTACTTTACTTAGTATATAATCAAAGACAGAGACAGAGAATTCAAGAGACAAAAACATCATTGGATATAACACTCGCTTCATTAGCGCACAATGGATCAAGTGTAGATGAAATGTTTCTGGTTGGTAATGATAAGCCCAACCTCTCTACATACCGGTGTCCGGTGTTAATAAATTAAAGGTCAGCTCAAACTACGGGAAAAATCTTTTAAAAGCTTCGACTCCAACAAATATTTGCTTTAATGAACGGATATTGTAGGTAAAGGCTGCCGGAGCCCTCAAACGTGGGAATCTTTATGTGTGAGTCACTCCTTGTTATGCGAGCCAGCAGCAACCTTGCAAAACTGCATATAAAATAAAAATATACAGAGAAAAAAAATATCTTCAGTTTATTTTAGTCCTCTATTATAAGATACAACAGGAGCCAATAATTAGCGGAGTTAACGGTGTACCTCGGAGGCTGAACGACTGGGTTCGAGGCCAAGAAAAATAATAATAAAAAAGTAAATTATTGGCGACCCAACCACTTTGCCGTCGACAGCTGCGAATTGGCGCGAAACAGGTTTTTGGCGGGATCAGTGACGTCACCTGACATGTGCCTTCCTCCAGTTTTGGATGTTGGGGGCAAAAAAACTAAGACTCTTTCATCTCGGAGGTCCATTCGATTTTACGGCTGCTTATTATTATGTCTCATTGTCTGCTTTGATTGTTATAACCAACAGGTGATGCACGATTTTTTTTTTTAACATATAGGTACGAGTATATCATATCACAAGAGATAGTGCGAAGTTTGAAGCTGAACTTGAGGTAACTTAAACAGGATCTAACTTTAGTTCAGCCTGTTCAGGTTCTTCTTTGTCTAGTTAAAACTTCAGTGGTTCTGTTCTGTAACTACCTACTTGAAAGCATAGGCAAGCAATGTTGTAGAACTAGTTAAGTTGTCTTTCTTCAGACATTGTTATTATATTGCTTTGTGACAGGTAGATTATTCATTATTCTTTTAAACAATCATAACTTTTGACGACTGTTTTAACTTTCTAAACCACATTAGTAGTATACACAGCACAATGCATCAAGGTTCCCTTCCCAAATGTGTTTGACCAGTTCATGGTTGATTATATTAACTTTTGTCTCGTCTAATTAGCTAATAAATGTAGTCTTGAAATAAAATAGTAAAAAGATTAGAATGAAGAGCTTAAGTGTTGCTTGGATTACTATATTGTTTTTTCTGTGTCCCTTAATCCTTATATTGTATAACATTTGCGTCATCCATCGTACTAACCATTGCTGTAAGAATTATGTGACAATTGTAGACTTGACTCAATTAAATATTATTGTATTGCGATATTTTCCAATTAATTTTAAACTGATCCATCTAATGAACTGTCTTCACTCGATCCAGTTACTTTCCAAGCATTGATGTATACATCACACGCACGCAGCGATTTGATTCTGCAGTCTTATATATTTTGATATCAAATGTGCATGCAACGACTGCATAACTAACTCACTGGAGCTAGAAAACTCGTTTGTGCTCAAGAATTATTTTTATATAGTCGCACAATGACACAGTCACATTACTATGTAAATAGACCCATTGTTTAATGCAATTTTTTACAAAAATTTCTTTTGTTTGTTAATCAGTTGCAAGTAAGTTTTGGCCGGTGTGAAGTTTCACAAGGTGACGTGAAAATTACTCGCATATTACAAGACAACACTAACCGCAAATTAGTGGTAAGCACAATATGAACTTTAACAATATCACAGGTTGCTCATGCGCTGAAAATAATGGTTCAAACATGAAACTAAAATGTATCAAATTATTGAGAAGTCATTGCACTTATTCATAGGTAGGTATGCAACGGCAAACGTGTTTTGCTTCATCGATACCTACTGCGAGAAGCGGGCGGCTTACCTGAGAGTCACTCCGGACGTGGTTCAAATTATTCACCACTAATCCGTTGTCTGTTGCTATTGGATCCATGTCTGTCAAATCATTATCCGTATAACTTTAAGTTTCAACCACACATTGCACTGAACACGTTCAAACTTCAAGCCACAGCCGAATACCACCGACTCCAGTCTTAGTCACTAAAGAAAAACGCATCTAGGCACAGAAACTAGCCAACACACAGGCGCCTGACCCTCCGGAGTAAGGCTTCACTGGCTTACTTTAAACAAACGAGTTACACCACCGACTTAAATCAATAAACCTCCATAATAACATTACGATGTGAACTACAAAAGTTTTCTCGGAAACGAAGGAGTGTGTTACAAGTTTTGTTGAGCACAACGTCTGGCTGGCCGATCGTAAGGACGCCAGGCGAAAAGTTAACCGTGCGTGATTTCTGGGGGACTCTCAAAAGCAAATGGTCATATAAGCTATCAATCTTTGCATACCAGAGTGGTTAGGTGAAACGGAAATTCTCGTTTTGGTGCGTAGCGCTACGAGAGTGAAAGGGACGAAGCGTGGGCAGGTACTCCGTCTCGAAGTGGGCGAACAGTATCTACAGGTTTTGCTCTCCCACTACAAGGAGGCACGGTGCGGACTCAAGAGCCTCGAGCTTGAAAGTTTAGTCGAAAAACACAACAAGCATTACATAGTCGTCAAATTGTCAATTAACATCACGCAGTTTTAGTATTTTGGACACGTATGACCATAACCCTCAAAGAGTACCGGTTCGTGGATGTTCGGTGTTGATTTGTTTGGAAATTAAGCACGTGTTACTTTTGCTTTTACGTTCAAACTTTCAAATATGTTTATTATGGAGATTAGAAGCTGTAATTTTAATGAAACTTTAAATTCGATCGTTCATATTGAAAAAACCGATTCAATCAGAGAAACGATCGATACATTTGATAAATCGAACGGAACCGGTCCCAATGCATCTCTGGTGAAGGCCGCTAGAGCTAACCTCTACACAGGACACTCCTGCGCAGGGACCCACGCACACTAGCACAGCCTCTCATGAATACAAGGAACCACATTCAAGAGAGCTCTCAGTGAGTCGCACGCGGCTGTAAAATAGGGATTATTCTTACCTGGTCTATACGTTCCTCTGCAATTGGCATTTTTTTGAGGTGCTATTTTTGTAAATACAGCGTTGTCTAGTTAGATAGGCAGGTGTGCTCACTTTTCTTCGATATTGATGCTCTTGGAATCGGAATTATTAATGACCTTACTAACAATTTGTTTTATTCAATAGAGTTCTTTCAAATTCTCTGACAGAAGAATTTCTAATTTTGTTTTAGGCAGGTAGTTTTTATTTTTATCGTGTTTGTAAATTTTTAGCGACTTTAATTTATTTACTTTGCTTCTGGTTTTGATACTCCGAGAAGGTATTTTTCCTTACGTATTTAGAAAATTCTTGGTAGAAGCTTACAGTAATACAACATCATAATTAGTGTAAAGTTGGCTTTACATAAGTAGCTTTCACTTTAGGCCAATGACTAGAGGTCGGAATAAAGTATATTTATCTAAAGTTCGTGGAATTAAATAATATAGAGTTGTTAATGCCTCCTTTAAAATCACGTAATCATAAACAAGATAGAACGTTAAATCTTTTTAATGAATTTGCTTGTTATTTGTTACGCTTTAAATTAAATGATATTATTGAAATCTTATTTTTTTTTTTAATTCCGTGCTAAAATTTAAATTAAGTAAAGAACTTTAATCTAATAACTTAGTACGCAACTCGAAAACAGGTAAGGGTAAGGTAAAATCAACTCTATGTTACTTACTTCCACGAACTATAAGTAAAAGTGCTACAGAAGGTCTTAACGCCATCCATTTTAAGACCTAAACTGAACAGTTAAAGGGATGGAACTATTAGTGTGTATAGCACCATCCCTTTCTCACTCGCACGTTGACATTTTGACATGTCATAGTAAGTTCTCAGGTAGTGACAGAAGACAGACAGACACATGGTTTCGTATCGGTATTCGCTGTCCTCCTTTGGACTGGTACTCAGTTTTACCTTGTCAGACTGGAAACAGACTCTAACATGGTTGCGGAGAGATAGGTAGACTGGTGTAATAGAGGGGATAATCTGTGGTGAAACTTCCAGAGAAGCTCATATCGGACTGTCAACTAGTGACGGACTCTACTGCCCTTTCGGGAGTACATCTGAATGTCGTTACTAAGGTTTCTAGTTCTACCCCTGGGTCTGATATGGGTACTGGATGGGTGGAATACGTTGAGTTACCATAAACCAGGGTTAAGGCGTATAGTCCCTTGAACCATCTGACCGAAATTGTGTGAACGCAACTCTCGCACTCGCCTAGGCGGCAGTACGCAAATCTGTGCATTTATTTGCGGCCAGCAGCGCCCGGAAAACGCTATAAATACATTTTCTCTGCGAGTTATTGATTGATTTACATATGCAATGTTCACTTAGAAAAATTTTTGACCACCAATTTTTATGTGTAAAAATGTTTCTAAAGGTCCAAGCCGTTTCGAAGGAGTAGGGAAAAGTTTCGAAACGTTGCGAAATTGCTAAATATTCTTTTTTGACAAAAGTATTAAATGCACGAAAAAATCAAATGTTGATATTATTGTTCATGAATCTATAATAAACATATATTTTTTTCAAACCAATTGACCTAGCCGTTACGGAGGAGTAGGCCTCAGAAAATCACTGTTTTATGGCACTTTTCGGGCGCGTGGCCCTTTATTGTATTCCCGACACGACGTGATAGTGTGACCTTTTGCACTCGAAGAAGCCTAGACGCAAACCAACGATGCCGAAAAATTTAAAAAGCATTTATTATACGAAAAATGAAAGAAGTACGCAACGAACACATAAGAGGGAGTTTCAAAGTAACGCATATCATTGAAAAACTCACAGAGTCCAGGTTAAGAAGGTATGGATATGTCATGCGGAGACACGATGACCATATCGTGAACAAGTGCCTTTCCATGGCTACACAGAAGAGAAGGGAGACGTAGACCGCAAGTCACCTGGATGGCAAATGTCCGGAAGGACATGCAAAAGCTTGGCCTTACGGATGACGATGCTTATCAGCGAAATGAATGGCGTCGCATGATTAAGGAAGCCGATCCCGCGTAACAGGAAGAGGCGAGGGCAAAGAAGAATTAGAAGAAGAGTCTATGTGAAAAAAATAATATAAAAAGAACTTCATCATCATTTCAGCCGATACACTTCCACTGTGACATAGGCCTCGCCACAACGAACGTTCCTGTGCGTCTCGCATCCATCGGTTTCTCGCAATCTTCACAAGGTCATCGGTCCACCTTGTAGGATGCTTTCCAACGCTGCGTCTTCCGGTACGTGGTCGGCACTCCAGAACGTTTCGGCCCCAACGGCTATCTGTTCTGCGAGCAATGTGCCCTGCCCATTGCCACTTAAGTTTGGCAATTCTTCATGCTATGTCGGCAACCTTAGTTTTCCTGCGGATATCTTTATTTTTGATTCGATCACGCAAAGAAATCAAGAGCAGTCTTTTCTATTGATCTTTGGGTGACTTTAAGCCTTCTGATAAGGCCCATTGTGAGCCCACATTTCGAACTAGAAGAACTCATAAAGTGAATAAAAGTGTCATCGAATGCGGGTATCTTTTTCGTTTTTACCCACGGTTACTGACATCTCGACTTACTATCGAAGTAGTATAGTATCGGTATGTTTTTTTTTTGTGGGATTTTCTCAAATTCCAAATACAAAACCCCACTCTGGGTGGAGCGAGAGCGTGTCAGACTTTAACTGACTAAAACCCACCTATGTTCCTACAGTTATCCTTTCCTCGGGTGCTGGGGTTACGTCGAGTTATTAAAGTAAAATCTGTAAGTATGTCTATAGTCAGCTACACTAGAACAATTAAACCGTCTTTATAAAAATCCGCAAAATAAACAAACATAGGATCTTTAAAAAATAAAGTTTAAAATTTATGGTTAATAAAAAAAAAAATGACTAAAAGTAGACGTCAAGCAATATGTCATGAATAAACAGGAGTTACTTTTTATAGTTACTGTTTCAGCGGTCATGTCATGCATCGCAACAATCCTAAACCCATCTAGCGGGTCACGGCGAAGGCCATAATGGTAATATAGTACATTTTTTTATTATTTAAACATTATGTACAGTACTGGTGGTCGAGTCGTAATGGCTCCGACTTACGAGTCGTAGCTCGCGAGTTCAAAGCAAGCGCATTACTATGTGTAATTTATTTAATTACCACTGCTCTCAAAACGGTGAAGGAAAAACATTGTGAGGAAACCGGCATGTACTAGAAACAAAAATTCGAAGATATAAGGTATGACATTCAGCAAACCACAATGGGCCCGTGTGGTGGATTACGGCCCATTCCCTCTCCTAGAGAGGAGGCCTGACTCTCAACAGTGGTAACATAAAAGAGGCTGATTATGATGATGACAGTATGGTATATATGCGGACCTAAAGCAACAAGGCATTCTTTACCAGCTACCAGTGAACAGTCAATCAAATCAATTTTACTTTTTATCCAAATGTTATTCATAATATTCCTAATGATTTACAACATCTTCTGCCATAACAATATACTACAATCTCCAGTCTTTTCGCCTACTATTCCAGCCTGCAAATCTTTTGTTCGAAACAGTTGCCGTGGTCATGGAAACCAAATGGTGACTGAAGGCACACCGTGGGTTTTAGTATGTCTGGTACTCCTTCTCGCTCTACCCTGAGCAAGCGGAGTGGTTTGATGAATACCTGCTTCTAAAAAATGGCAGCAAATCTTTGTAACACTATAAGACAAGAGGCAACGTTCTTTTATACTTCTGCTGACCAAAGAACAGTGTCGAACGTTTATTTATCACTAAAAATGGATCCTAATACATTGAAGCTCTTTGAGGAAATCGTAAGGAAGCCGGCCAGTCCTAGAATAAAAACTTCGAAGACTGTAACATCCACCAACACGCACTGGGCCCGCGTGGGGGCTATAACATTGCACAGATTGTATAAATTCAATTCTACTATCAAGTGACATTGATGGGTACCGTATGTTGTCCGGACGTAAAGACAAGTACCATCCTATCACTTCCCGTGGGTGTCGTAAGAGCCTAATAGGCTACTGAGGGACATTTTGAGACCATACGTACTATAAAGCACTGAAGGTCACCGCATGGTGGTGCGTAAACCACCAACAATAGCATTCCCAAAGAGGGTTGGTGTCAGGCTAGCGGCCGACTATAAAACAGTTGCCAAATCCTTTGCTTGTTTGTTTATGTGATACTAGCAGCCCGTACTTTGCACGGGCAATAAATATAGCCTATATTACTCAGGGTAAATGTAGGTTTCCAGTAGTGAAAAAATTTTCTGTTATCGGCACAGTAGTTTTTGAGTTTATTAATTACAAACATACAAATTTTCCCTCTTTATAATATTAGTGTAGATTGGTTCGCATCTGATTAAGATGTTTCATAAAGCATTCCGAATTTCAGGCTTCTACACACCAAATTGGAAGTCAAACACGCAATGGCCAATAGCATTAATACCTGACTAATTTTCACACCGATGGCTTCAAAAATTTCTTGTTAAGATCCAAAAACTGAACTTCAAATTTTTATTCACTGAATAACACGGTCATGTGGAATGGAATCAAACCTACTCGGCTTTGGCACAAAACGGGGAAGATACATATGAGGAATATGTTATCTTCTCGATTAGACTCTGCCAGACTCGAGGCTGAGTGTAACAGGGTCTACAACGTGAGAAACCGAGGCGACTTATACACTTTTGTTGTTATCATCCTCGGCAGCGCAGCATTCGCTAATTATCTATTTGGGACCTTCAGTCCACCAACTGATTGTAAGAAGCTGCAGGAAGCTATGGCAGCTAGAGATGATGAATGCCCCCCTACTGGTCCTTGCCCTCCCATTACGCCGCCTCCTTCTCCAAAAAAGTGTCCCAAACGATAACAGTAAGAATTAAGAAACCAACCGAAATAATCACATCAATTTCCAGATTGCAAATATAACCACTGAAACAAATCTGAGTTTTATTTTAATCTGCGATTGTAGTGTGAGTGTTCTAACGTGGAATTTGTACCAAAACCTGAATAAGGTTTTCTATTATTATCTGATGACAATAATGTAAAATCTTTTATACGATATAGGCTAGGTGCCGCAAAAAAAGGTAATTAGTCCGTCTTTTAGATTATTCAAAAATAAGGGACACATATTTTTTTATTTGTAAATGCGTGCTGCATTTTTCGCATGGGGTGACATCACACGTAACTTTAATGGGCTATATCTTTATTTTTTGTTTAATCGAAAAAAGAAGAAATACGTTTCCAATATTTTTTATAATCTAAAATACGGACTAAATGTAATTATTTTCACCCTGGAAACTACCCTATTGGACTAAGCGCAGTTTCGTTTACGTTACGCCATTAGGCATTTCACAATTGCAATGAAAAGTCCCCTCTATTAGCTGTAGCTAGACAAGCAGCACAGCGTCCTCGCTTTTCACTTGACATGGCCAGTTAGGGAGGCTCCTGTTTCTAATTCGGGCGGATGGAACGCCTGGACCATAGTACGGTTCGCCCGGAGGATACAGTGGAGACACAGTGGAAGCCCGCCCCGCTTGGATGAAGCACCGTCGCCGTGTCCTTGAGATCAGTGACTACGACTTCTCGTGTCTGGCTTTAGTTCAGCTATAATCTGGAGTGAAAGGGAATGGGGAGCGATCGTCTCCTTCTGCCTAATAGTAATGCGAGCGTAGAAGATTGCCGCAACCGTGAGGAACCGGACTGGACATCCTTACGCCCTAAACGTTGCCGCTAGAGACGTTACGTCGGGAGGGCGATTTGATCTCCGTAGGTGCGGTCTTGTGGACGACGAGCTATGGCTGTCTAGTTCGCCGTCCGGGCATCCTCAACAAACAACAACAAAAAATACCGTAAAACGGGGTTAATAAAGACAAAACTTTGGTTTAGTTTTTCACTTTGATACTATAATATCGGCCTCTAACAAAGCATCGATATTTTTAAAATAACTCATTAAAAAAATATTCAAATATCGAGAAAATACCCTTTAAAGTTTTGTCTCTATTCATCCCATTTTACTGTATATAATCATATTAAATTCTAGCGTTACGGATATTTGGAGTATTAAAGAAGGAACAAGGGGTGGTTAGATTGCTCACTTTGAGTATAATAGTGCACTGTGGATGGATTTTCCTCACAGTCTGTTGTTACGGTTGTTACTAACACCATAAATACGCATCGTATTAGCACAGATCTCCTTCCAGAAACTTTTACGTGATCACAATGACATTGACAGCTGTTCGCGTGTTTACTTCGCCCATTGTTTCAGTCGTTTTACGAAATTTTCGTCAATTCTTCTTAATTTATAAATATCTTCAATATGCAACCTGCAAAAGTAGCCGTTGTTGTAGTCACAATGGCAGCAAGCTATTATTCTTTCACGAAGTTTAGAGAACAGTAAAATTTCTATGAAGATTTCGAAAAAAATGGTTGGTAAAAGTGAAACAATTTAAGCTTAGTTTTGTTGGGTTTTTGACAAGGTTGTGCTTGAATTCTCACTTGTACAGGTGTAAGATACAGGTACAGGATGCGCCAGTAATCAAGCTTCCCTTTACAGCCCACGACATAGACCGACAAGAACATGTTGAGCATGTTGAACATTCTGGCTGTGTTTGGCTACTCCAATGATGTCGAAAACGATGGAGCACGCTTACCCACAAGAAACCTATTCACGTTTTTTTTTTGGTATTACCCAAAATCTTCCCCGTTGGGTGGTGCGGAGATAATGTCAGACTCTTACTGACTATAAAACCCATCCCGTTCCTTCTTGCCTTTCATACCGGGGCATAAAGGTCATTACGTTTCGGAGCTAACCTTGGCCCCAGTAGACTTCGACCCAGCTGGGCCCGTTCTATTGCTGACAACTCCTATAGGCGCGCGGGAACAGAGCGCGCCGTTGACGACATGTCTTTGGTCCGGACAGTTACCGATTGGTCGTAAAGCAAGCTACTCATTGCTCGCCGTCCGCAAGCCCGCGCGTACGGAGGACGGAAATCGGAATCGGAATTCCGGCGGCGGCTAGGGCGCTGCGAACGCCGTTGCCTGATGCGGTCGGCCTCCTCCTTTACTAGCATTGCTGCTTCGCAGAAGGAGGCGACCGCCTGCCACCCCTCCTCGCTCTCAAACCATGGCCTGTACCAAGGCCCGGTGCGAGAGATCGCCGCCGCCGATCGCCCCCACGAGGGCACGACGATGCTCTGCCCAAGCAGGGCACACCTCCACTGTGTGCTCCATCGTGTCCTCCGGGCGTTCCGCATAGTGTCGACACCCGGGTGTCACATCCGCACGAATGCAGGAACCTCCCGAACTTACCATGTCCGGTGAGAACCTGCGTTATGCGAAAGGTGAGGACGCCGTGAGATCTTTCCAGCCACGCCACAAAAAGGGGACTTGCCGCTAAAATTGTGGAACCTAATCACACGTGACTTAAACACCACCAGGTTATAGCTTTCACAAAAAATAGGGCTCCAAACGGGAACTCCACTCCTTAGTTTAACGCACAACAAAAGCATAATCGAAACGATTGGTCCACGTAACGGTGGTGCATCGCCATACGTCTTATTGTTTGATCGGAAAAATGGGTTTCGTAGAATTAAATTGTGCAATTTCAATGCATACTTATCTAAATGTGACTGAACTCGACGATGATATTTGTGAAGAAGATAGATTTCATCTAAGCATGCTTGCTCCACCGTTGACTAATCATCGTTTACCATCAGGTGAGGTAGTGGCTAAAAGAGAGCATAATAAAAAATATAAGGGTCTGTAACTTAGACTAAAACATTGTTTTTGCATTGTTTCAGAAAAAAATGGATAATATTGTCTGTGATACGAAACGTCATCTTTGCAAAGAAAATGTTTGACAGCCGGCAACAAATACTGAGACAAGCATTTTTTTTTAATACTACTTCAAGCTATGGGAAAGGATTTAAAATTAAATAAATCAGGATATTAAAATGGACAAACGGGAGCAGCTGAAGTTCTTTTGTTTGGTAATGTCGATGACTGCTGGCGTTGCGTATTCGTATGGAATGTTTACACTTCCAGAATTTTCATTATGGAGTAGGAAAAGTAATAGCAGTACAAAGAGTACAACCACAACAGTAGAAAATGTGAGTAACGAGGAGAGGACAGAAGCAAAGGTACCGCTTGCAGCCAGATCTGTCACTATGCTGGATCTGGATGTTCTTAATGGTGCCAGTAGCAATATAGATAGTGAAAGTTCGTGAGACAATATCTTGGGACAGAATGGTGTTAAGCATACTATTAACCAATCGGAGGGTAAAGGTTCCCCTAGCTTGGTGTTTTATTTATTTTTTTCGTTCTAACGTTCAATTGTATATTTGTGCCTGGTTTTTATGGATTTGTGGAATAGAAAATAGATTTCTGTGAATATATTTTTTGTCTTATTCTAAAATATGCGGGGTTGCTCTCTAATACGTCTACGTGATGTTTCGACAATTTCTCGCAAAAATCAGTTGTATGAGTTATATAAAAGAAACACGTTTTATTTTTTACAGCTAGATGGATTTATCAATAAATTGTTACAATACAATATTTTCAAAAACATGAGCTAAAAATAATCTGTTCGCTTGGGCAGATCATCGCTGTGCCCTCGTGGGGGCGATCGCCGGCGGCGATCTCTCGCGTCGTGCCTTGGTAAAAATCATCCAAATAACATCCCCCGCCCTTGGGCGGAGTGAGAGATAGTGTCAGACTCCTGGCCCCAGTAGGCTTCGAGCCGGCTGGGCCCCTGCTGTTACTGACAACTTCTTGATGCGCGCGGGAACAGTGCGCGCCGTCGACCACTTGGACTCGGTCCGGACAGTTACTGGACGGTCGGACAGCAAGCTACCATTGCTCGCCGTCCGCAAGCCCGCGCCTACGGTGGCCGGAAATCGGGATCGGAATCCCGGCGGCAGCTTGGGGTTGGCCTCCTCCTTTGCTAGCATTATTGCTTCGCAGAAGGAGGCGTCCGCCTGCCACTCCTCCTCGCTCCGAACCATGATGTGTACCAAGGCCCAGCGCGAGAGATCGCCGCCGCCGATCGCCCCCAACAATAATTATGCGACCTAAAATTAAAAATAACAAACGACTCGGTTCATTAGTTATCAACAGCATTATGATTGTGATTCATATCGGCGACATTTCGTTGACGCCCACAGTAAAACGAGATCAGACATCACAGGTGCTGGCCGATAGTGACAAATACGGAAATACCACATTACTGAACTAGTTTATTTTGGACATTCGTTTGTACTATGTTAACTCGAGGATAACTGAGGCCTCTACCATGAGCTCTTATCGAGAACTGAACTGTTAAAAGGATGGAGCTATACAGCTTTCTCTTTCTCGCTCGCACTACTGACATTTTAACATGTCATGGTAAGGGCTCTAAGGGCCAACACTGCGTTAAGCGGGCGCCCGCGCGGTCCCATACGAATGCTCCGTCGCGACTCGCGGTGAACCGCGCGTTTACCCGTTGCCGCACCCCGCGCCCTTTTTGCAACGTAATAATACATTAACAGTTCTCCATCGACGTGATTACATGCACACCGTTTTCCTTCACCGTTTTGAGAGCAGTGGTGATGAAATAAATTACACAAAGGAATGCGCCCAGCTGGATGATTTCCCACTTCAAAAACAATTCGTATAAGCCGGTAGCTGATGCCCGGTTGTCATCTGCTTCGACCCACTAATTGCCCCGTATCTTAATGTAATTTTAAACAAGTCCTACAAGTAATAAAGTTTGTCGTAACATTAGTTTTCAAAGCAAAAGCGATCAGAGTGCCTAGTGCGAGTTTGTTTTACGTCAACGCGATCGACACGTTTATGACGTATGGCGTTCTGATTGGCCCGATCCAGCCTCTTAACCAATCAGAGAGTAAAACGTGGTAGACATATCGATCGCGTTGAGGTAAAAACAACTTGCACTCAGCGCACAGGCTACTCCTGGGCATGATCGTTCCGTCGTAGACCTCGTCCATCGCTCTCTACCGAGGTCAAGAGCGGGGATTATGAATAAAGAGGGCTTATTTCTTCATAGATTTTTTAAAAGGATGTACGAGTAATACACCCCAGACTTAACAGAGACGACGAGCGCATAATAAATAGTTAAATAAGTACTCGGTACTTTTTTTATGGTGGGAAAAAAACATCCAATGACAACCCGTGCTTTTGGGGGGAGCGGGAGATAGTGTCAGACTCTTACTGACTAAAAGACCCACTCCGTTCCTTCTAGCCTTCTTAACGGGGCTCGAGCTGTCTTTCGAAACTAACCCTGGCCCCAATAGGCTTCGACCCGGCTGGGTCTCTGCTGTTGCTGACAACTCCTTGAGGCGCGCGGGAACAGTGCGCGCCGTCAACGACTTGGGCTTGGTCCGGACAGTTACCGGACGGCCGGACGGCGAGCTATCCAATTACTCGTACATACTTAAAGTTGTAAGCTGTACCCGTTCAAACTTCTTTAAGAAACGTGGAATTCTTTTTTACTATCAAATGAAGCCTGACAGATGACACAAAAACATAATATCAACTGTCAGTCACAACAGAAAACGGGATTTCATAAAATAATAAAATATAGAAATAATACAGAAATGTGCCAATAGATTTTAAAAAAATTATGTGGGCAAAGTTTTACGATTGTTTGTGGTTCGGTAGTTCGTTCTTCGTCGGGTACAAGTTCATGGTGTCCGTCATAAACTACTATGGAACACATAAGGTCGATGGGACACCAATAAGAAGGAGAAGGGACGGATTGCCGATTGATGAAGACGAAGAATGAATGTGCGTATAGCCTGCCGTTGTGCAGACAACACTAGTTTCATCTGAAAGACACCTACTGGTGGACATAGGCCTGCCCAACGACCTGACAGCCTCTAGACGCATCATGCTTGAACTAGCGTACCAAGACAATTCTTCAACTAGCCAAAGAGCGGGGTACTACGTTCTGTTGGCTCTGGTTGGTACGGTGGAGCGGGGTTTTGCGTTCTGGTTAGTCGAGACAACAGATCTATAATTTTTTTTTTTTTTGGTGGGGATAATTATCTAATGATAATCCCCGCTCCGAACAGTCGGTCGGACAGCGAGCTACTCGCTGCTCACTGTCCACAAGCCCGCGCCTGCTGCGGTGGCTGGAAATCGGGATCGGAATCCCGGCGGCGGCGAGAGCGCCGTTGCCTGATGCGGTCGATCTCCTCATTATGCTTCGCATATCAGATCTAAAAGTCATATGTGTTGGCAGATATACGTCGTCTGTAGTTATTAGACGTCTAGTCGCTGTAAGGACTTTGGCCTGCCCCCAAGCGTCTCCATATCTCTCTGATGAAAGTAATTTCAGCTATTTTTACCTAATGTATGTTGTTGCAGATTTATTTATTACCCTTGCACATTAAGAAAAACCGGAAACATATGTCTTAAAACACCTGGACAATGGCACTGCTAAATGCCACAGCTATTTGGAATAGAACATGAAAAATTTGTCGTGTTTGACTGTGCTAATCGTCAACAAAGGTACAAACTGATGCAGCAAATATTACTGCTATAGTACCTTGAAATTGACGGCACAAGTCAATACAAGATGTGTTAGCCATAAAGATTTGAATCTTCGTGTGACCCATTGCGTTAATAATGACATGAAAGAATTAGCGCCCGTTTAAAGATTGCAGGGGCATGGCAAATTCGGGCGATGCATTTTATTTTATCTTATCATTCTGGTTGTCGTACAAATTCTTTCAAGCTGTTATAGAGAGGTATGGGTCATGCGGTTGCTCCTACGTTTACTACCAGGACGAGGAAGAACTTTGCGAAGCAGATGATGATGGCGATGATGACAACTATTAAACGTATGTAAAATGTTTATTTATTTAAATTTCTTGTCGTGGCCAGATCTTAGGCGCGGGCCAAACAGAAGAGACTTTAGACGCAGACGGGGCGCGGACATTTATCTCTACCGCGTCCCTGTCATACAAAATGTATAGAAGCGTCGCGACGCAAAACATACAGAAGATATGGGGCGCGGGCGCAGCGCTTTTACATCTGCGCCCTTTGTTCAAAACACACAGGAGAGACGGGGCGCGGACGCGGCGGAGACGAGGACGGGATGCGGCGGGGGCGAAGACGGGGCGCGGGGTGGTATGCCAGCCGCGCCGCGCCGGGCGAGCGGTCTCACTCACTCGCACGAGTGCTGTCTTGAGGTTGAATGCTGACTGCGCGACCGCGTCTCGTCTTCGCCCCGTCCGCGACGCGTCCTAGTCTTACATCTTTTCTGTGTGGCCCGCGCCTTAGGCCGTATACAGAATGAAAGCTGGCAGCCTGCGCCAATCTATCTGCGCTTATCGGCGCTGGTCCACTCAAATAACAGTTTAAAGTAAACAGGTTGAAGCAGTTAAAAGGCATTGCAATAGATACCTATCTATTGTAATGTCTTTTATCTGTTTTATCCCACACAAGTAAATACTAACGAAATCAACATGTCGCTATCCATGTTTTAAATTTACTTATGTATAATGACAAGACAATATGCGTGTTGTTTATACATTTATTCATAGTAAACTAAATGAATAAATGGTGGCGCTAGCGCTGACCTGTACATGTCGAAGCTTATCGGAACCTGTCGGCGCTTATCGGTACTGGTTTTGTCATAGATCTCCGGGTTTTGTGCATTGTATAGAAACTCGGCGCCATTACCTACGCAGACTACCCGCTCCGGGCGGTTCCGAAAAGCGCTGGTTGATCGGCGCAGGCTGCCAGCTTTCTTTCTGCACACAGCCTTAAAATAGACCATTTCGGCTGGATTTAAATGCACAGATACTCGTACTGCCGTCTAAGCGGGTAAGCAAGATTATTTTACGATACGGTTAAACATGGATGATCATATCATAAACTTATTGTCCCAAAGATCCCCCCCCCAGGTGGCCCCGATTTTTTCGCATTTTAACGTCGTGTCCACTCATACGTTGTTGAAACCTCTAAGGTCCGGACTAAACGTTTCGCCTCGTCGTTTATACTGCGTACGTCAAAGGGCTGGAACAATTTGTCTGTTGCGGTCTTCCCATCCGATTATAATTTGGGTTTGGTTGGGTAGAGAGGGAATGGGCCGTAATCCATTACGCGGGCCCGATGCGGGTTGATGGATGTCACATATCTTCGAATTTTTGGTTCTAAGACATCAGCCTCATGATGTCGACATTGTTAAATCCCAATAACTCTTCCACCATCATCCACAGCCTGTTTTTGCCCACAGACCGTCTTGTGCCAATCCTCACACTGCATCTTATCGTCTTATTTATTTATTTATCTTTTATGTAATAAAAGATACAAAGGCGGACTTAATGCCTTAGGCATTCTCTACCAGTCAACCTAGGGTAGTGCAGAGACAAAATAACAGGTGCATAAAAAATAAAGAAAATATTATTTAAAACAATATATAGAATTATATATAAAGCTAAAACCAAACATACATATAAAAACGCATATTTAATAAAATATATAGCTATACATACATACAAATATATACTACTAGCTTTTGCCCGCGACTTCGTTCGCATGGAATAGTGACTTCCGGAAATTTCAGTACTGAATTGATGCCGACTCTTGACCAATAGATGGCGCTGTATGTCCGGAATAAATTTTATTTTTTATTTTATTTTTTTGCAATAAAAACTATCCTATGTCCTTTCTCAAGTTCCAAACTATGTCTGTACCAAATTACACACAAATCGGTCCAGTAGTTTAGGCGTGAAGCAAAGACAGACAGACAGAGTTACTTTCGCATTTATAATATTAGTTTGGATAAATATATATATATATATATATATATACACAAAGAAAAGGAGTTCTTGTTACTTTAGTTTTTAAGAGTTTATAAGTACACTAGCTGTGCCCGCGACTTCGTTCGCGTGGACTATTGGATTTTTACTTTTAAATAAAAATAGCCTATGTTACTCCTTATACATCCTCTACTGCCAAAAAAAGTCCCGTCAAAATCGGTTCAGCCATTTCAGAGATTAGCCCCGACAAACAGACAGACAGACAAAAATTTCCTTTCATAAGATCACAATATCAGAACCTACTATGCACAGGCACATTTAAAACTAGCTTATTAAAAAAAAGTGTGATCTGTATGGCTCCTGTTATCTTTAATAAAATTCCTGAACACATGAAAACCTTGCCATTGCTGAAATTTAAAAAATGTTTTACAGAATTACTTGTAGACAAATGTTATTATTCTGTTCAGGATTTCCTAAATGGTACATTATAACTACTTATTTGCCTTATTCAACTTAGTTGTATAATAAGTATTGTATTTGCATGCCAACAAGGCAGAATGTACACGGTTCTTTATTATGTTATTTTCGATCCTATTTGTATGTACCTGCATTCTTAGCAAATAAAGTCCTATTCTATTCTATTCTATTCCAAAAATGTTATTTTGGTGTTTAAACCGTATACACCGTTAAATGTTAATCGTTTTAATCCCGTGGAGGGTCGATCCGGTACATGAAACACTATCAATTTGTAAAGATAAATTTAAAAAATAAAGTACCTACCTTTTTTTCAAAACTCGTATTAATTTAGTCACTAAGGTCACTAAGATGATGAAAAACGCTCTGGGTGTGATTTCTTCTGTTTACAAAAAGTTTATTTTACAATAAAAGCCTTGAAACCTATTTTGAAAAAAGTGTCAGCAACCTATTTCTATCGGATGTTTTAGTTCTCCGCTGACGAATAGAATTGACAGCACCTATCATCTGTTATTGAGAAATGTCTTGGTAACTAAGAAGTCAGTGTCCAAAAAACACATAAATCATGAAAAATAAGCAGTATAACAAAATCAAAACAAACATGACGACGGAATAAATTAAAATAATGACACCCAAAACAAAATTCTAGCACAAGATGGCACGGCTAATATTCTATGACTGGCTTCAACTGTCATTTTCATTTTGGTTATCGTACAAGTTCTTTCAGTCAGTCCTAGATAGATATGGGTCTCACGGTCGTTATGAACATTATCAAGAAGAGGAACCGTGCTGCAAGTACCCGCCAAAGAAAAGGAAAGATGATGGATGTTAACCATTCGTAGAATATCTCCTTAGTTTATCAGCATTTCTGTCTGCGAAAACGGTTGAAAGTTACCGTTGCCCAGGAACGCAAAGGAAAACTTAAAGACGCAGGTTGGTTTTAGACAGAAGTCTCTCGCTCCATCATCAGAGCGGTAGAAGTTTTTCTGATGACCCCAAAAAAAGCATACCAGCATTTAGTGTTGTCACTGTTAGAACATAGGATTCCTTTTTGTAAGAGGCAGTGGACATAATTCATAATATACCTCAAGTACCCAGTGCGGGTTGGTAGACCACTATTATAGTTTCCATAATACAATTTGTTCAAGGTCGGCGAAGCATATCTTCTCTCACTATAGAGCATTTGTCATAAAAAAATCCCTCATTTTTCTGCAACACATTAAAAGAACTTAACAATCGAATTTGGTTTCACGATCTACTTTTTACGTCAGGAAAAAAGTTTTAGGTAGTTCCTACTTTGTAAATGGTAATTTATTTATTTATATCAATTTAACTTTTAATTTAACTTTTTTCCCAACATAATTAGATAATAAGCATTAAGATTGAGATTACAGACACCTTTTTACGTGCTTGACCACTATCTCACGTAAGGTAAGCGATGATGTGGTCGGCGATGGCGCACGATTGCCTAGAAGTAACCTATTCACTCCTGACTAAGACCGCCAGGTTGTAGATACTAAGAAAAACAGGCTCTGGCAAGGAATTCCACTCCTTAGCAGTAAGCACGATAAATATGTTCCCAAAACGTATAGTGCGTATCAATGGGATGTTCACCGTATACCAGTGGCGCATCGCCGTACGTCTGGTGGTCCTATACTAGACCAATTTCTCCTGGGGCCAGGGTTATCCGAAAGGGCGCTCGAGCCCCGGTATGAAGGCTAGAAGGAACGGGGTGGGTCTTTTAGTCAGTAAGAGTCTGACACTATCTCCCGCTCCGCCCAAGGGCGGGGGATGTCAATGCATGATTTTTCCCACCATAAAAAAAAGACCAATTTCTCTGAGTGGTTTAATTTTTATAATGACTTACTTGGGGATGAGGCAGTGTTGACCGTGGCAGACAATTTAATGTTATTGCCAATGCAGATGTAATCTGAATGAGGTTGGCATAAGACTATGAGGATTAGCTCAACGAAATACGACCTCTCTAATCTTGTACCAGTATGGATGATGATATTGAAGACTTCTAGTGACCTAGTGGTACTGATAGCCACAAAGATGTACTAAACGATACAACTCATTTCACAGATAACGTGGCGACGCAATACAAATAATGTACAACATGATGCCCTCGAAGCGGAGAACATCCTAACTGTGGAAGGGAAGCTGCTCAGGGATTGTTTATTCTGGTTCTCTTATTGGGTTTGAACTTTTTCTGGAAGCTTGCACAGTCATTTGAGCAAGTGCCTAGTGCGAGTTTGTTTTACGTTAACGCGATTGACACGTTTATGACGTACGGCGCTCCGATTGGTTCGCTCCAAGTTCTTAACCAATCACGAGAGTCAAACGCGGTAAACGTTTCTATCGCGTTAACGTAAAAACAAGTCGCACTCAGTGTTTGATCGCTGTTTTGATTTTCTAAATAAGTACAATGAAACTAGAATATGCGTAGAGGATATATAGAGGCATAGGTCTATAAGAATATCGAAAAAGAATAGACTAGAAAAACTTTTATTCAGTGCAGACACAGCAGAACGGTCCAACAACAATAACAATCCACCACCCAACAAAAAAACAACAATTTAAACAACCACAACACTCAGCAACAACATAAACAATCGGCACAACCATTACAATCTACAACAACGGGTTAACATATTTTAAAGAATATTCCAGAATTGTTTTATTTGTCCAGGTGTCATCTAACCATATAATCAAGTGTCATCACACGATGCAACTTTGAAGAGGAATAAGAACACCTAGATCACACGGTAGCCACAGATCAATAACAGATAGAAGCCAAGCTCAAGCTAAAAATTAGTAAATGTGTATGTAAAATACTGATAGTTACATAATGCAAATAAATAATTTAAACCAGTGTTGATGCTAATCATTAAAGCAATCCCACACTATATATGCTACAATATGGCTCGAGCATATCACACCCAATAAATTGCTCAAAATTAAAACAATACCGCACGGTATATGCTTCAATACGGCTCGAGCTTAGGGACCAGCAAGTGAAACCCACGCAGACTGCCCGAAATCAAAACAATTCCGCACGATTAATGCTTCTATATAGTTCGAGCCCACGCGGATGCTTCTATATGGCTCGAACCCACGCGGATATATGTGCTCGAGCCTAAGGATCAGCATATCACACTAGCACATTTTGATCGAAGAGCAACAAGACAGAAAACATTGGACCTACGGTTTGAAATGCTCTTGATCTTTTACATTTCAGTTTCTGTCATCTCTCTAACCTTATCCCAATTACTACAATAATGGGGTCGGCTTTAATCAACCAGATGTGGCTGAATACCAGTACATGGAGCGTCTTCCTATCAGATGTTGCGCCACCGGTACATGGTGGACATTCCACTCATTCGCACAAAGCTTTTGAGAACACATTTATAGTGCGTTCAGCCAAAGAGTGGAATTACCTGCCGGAGTCTGTGTTTCCTGATAACTACAATTTAGGGGTCTTTAAGTGAGTGAATAGTTTACTTCTAGGCAAGCGTCTCCATCGTCGGCCACATCATCGCTTACCATCAGGTGAGATGGTGGATCGATAATAATAAAAAAAGACCATCTAGTAAGTGGGCAACACGATACTCCTTAGAGACTGATTGATGGTTAGACTTTCAGACGTCCTGACTGTAACGGCTGTCGGTAACCACTGGGCTATCACGACAGCTCGGTCTCAGAATTTTGTAAAATACTCCTTATCTTATCCTCGTGTACATGTAGGTATCTGTCGGAACTAACCTAGACCATAATTCGGCCGGCCTTTTTTGTTTGATTTGGGAAATCATCAAATGACTTCTCTCGCTCTTAGAGCAAGAGGGGGCGTGCCAGAATGTAGCGTAGTGGGAAATCCAAAAATGTTCCTTCATTTGCCCTGAAACGCAAGTTAGCCGTGAGACGAACACATGCAAACCAGTGCAAAAAAAGTGACCAAAAGCAAAATTTTACTTTAGAAACCTCCAAAAAACAACGTGATAGCTTTTAACCATAAACAAAAGAATAAAAACCTGTGTCTGACACCATAACATCAAAGACTTTTAACGTCATCCAAAAATGCTGACATAGGTATTGAAAGCAATAGAAATCGCTGAGTGCTAAACAATGTGATAGAAGAATAAAAATACGGAAATCTTATTCCAAATTAATAGTAACAATGTCTAAGAAACTATTCCGCGACGCGTTCTTGTTTTCTCTTTCTTTCTTCGTTTCGTACAAATTAATGACGGCTTTTATAAATAAGCATCGGTATCGTGATCGGTCTCCGAGGGACATTAAATCCTCCATCGATTTTCCTGTGACAACTGTTCCGCGAGCTATGAAAGGAAACCAGCTTGAAGAGACGATCTATCTCTCTTACTCGGATGATAATTAAATGTATGTATATTTATTTGACTGAACTGTGGAGCCGTACCTGCTTCGTCAGCGGACCGCTGCGGTCCCCTGAGCCTCTGCGTTCACAAAAAGTTGGCGAAATTATGAGTAGGTAAGTATAGAAAATTCGCAAAGTACACTTACCTCCTTTCTCATTACATGGAGTAAAAATATCTGTCTAATCTGACGAATTTTTACGACAAAATATAAGGCAGAGACTCAGAGGACCGCAGCGGTCCTCCCACAGACAGACATTGGTCGACGAACCCGGAGCGGGTACGGCTCCACAGTTCAGTTATTCCATTTTCGAAAGGCAACAAACAGAATCCTATTACTACTAGTCTGCTCTGTTGCGGGAACGTTTGAAAGAGTGACCGTGGCTAAAGACCGTAAAGGGTAATTGAAAGACACATGTGTCATAGTCAGTACAAGTCTGACACACCTTTCGTTTCTTGCAATTTTGAATATACTGCAAGACGCGGAAAAAGTTATCTGATGTAAAAAAGCAAAATGGAAGAGGTATTGACCGCTCGAGTAGCTAGCGTAGCAAAGGAAGACATGGAGCACCTGCTGACGCTTCTAGAGCCATCAAGTCTCTCCTTCAGTCTTACGCTCAACAGAGACAAGACCAAGATGATGATAGTGGATCGAGCAGCACTGAATCTTCCTGACATTACTATGATTGGCAACTGTGAAGTTGTTCAATCGTATATATACCTTGGTTACACTGTCACGAACACTGGAGGATGTGAGGATGAGATTCGAAGGAGATGTGCTATCACACGATCTGCTGTTAACAGGTTGAAAAGGATCTGTTGCAACCGTAACATCACTAAAGCTACCAAAGTTCGCCTCATGAGAAGCTTAGTCTTCCCAATATTTCTATATGGCGCAGAAACGTGGACGGTTCGCCTCAAAGTCCGACGCAAAATCGATGCACTCGAAATGTGGTGCTGGCGGCGACTGCTGCGGATCCCATGGACAGCACTTAGGACTAACGTTTCGATTCTGGAGGAGTTAAACATCAAACAGAGTTTATCGTCGACTGTGCTAGTACGAATCCTCAAATGTTTTGGTCACGTTATTCGCAACGAACACTCCAACTTAAGCGACTCGTTGTCCAGGGACAAGTGGAGGGGAAGCGGTCACGCGGGCGCTCACCTACGCATTGGACAGACCTCATCAAAGCTGCAACACAAACCTCCTTAGTTTAGAGTGCTCGAGACGCCGTAAACCGGGACAAATGGAGACGCATCGCGAGAGCCTCACTCGCCAAATGAAAATGCAATATCATCAACCACGACCACTCTGTCAAGAGTGAACGACTAAGGAGAGACCCCTCGATAGTGAAAAATTTAAGACTGTCAAGGCAGATTGAATGTACCCACTTAATTTAAAACTACGGCTTATGAAAAAAAAGAAAGAAAGAAAACTATTTTATTTGACAAACACACTCGTAGATACACACAATGTAGTGACAACATGTAGACACTAATAAATTATTATATAAAAAAAGTGGCGACTAACAATGTGTGTCTCACGGCGGCGCCAAATAGGTCCAGTTCAGCTATAATGCCAGACAACTACACGATAGTTGCCTGACGCTGGTTTTCAACTGAACCTTAAAATGAAAGAACAGATATAAAATTACCCATTGATGCTCTCTCAAACTCAAAAGACCAGTACTCCTATTAACATCTTAGTAAAAAAAGACATAATTCCCATAATTTATTCCTCGGTACGAAACGCACGGTAAAGTGATCATTCAATCAAAACGACTACGCTACTGTTTCTCTTTACAGCTGCCTTCTACACGCGTGCTACGGTTAGATCTATTGCATTTCTACACTGTTGAGTTTTACTGGGTATCCAGGTTGTTATTTTATTACCTATAGTTTATTTTTCAAGTTTTCTAACCTATTTATAATTTTAGACACACTGTGTCTACATTTCTCATCCAATTCACTTGCCGCAGGTCTATTGGCAGATTTGTTTTTAATTTACAGTAATTTGTGCTCATCTATCTATATTTATTGTTTTGCAAATAAATCAATAAATAAATACCTTTTTACGTCTCTTCCTCCCAGGATATGTGTTCAAAGGCTGCGGTGGCGGTGGAATATGGTAAAAATAAGGAGGCGTGTAAACCATATCGTCCATCCCAGAGGTGATTGGCGTCCCCCGTGACGGTACCATAGACCGCACTGTCCCATACAGGCTCCTGTTGCGTCCCTGCTTCCCGTACATGTTCATCATCACACCGAATTCGCACTGGCTCCACAGTTTTATACCTTTCCACGATCACGTTCAAGTTTCATGAAATACGCGCGAAAATGAAACGGACAATCGCGAGGGCCGCGCAAGACCGCAGTTTATGTAAGTACAACTTATTTTTTTTTTAATAAAAAAATAAGCTACTGTAGTCTATTGTTTTTTTTTTTTTTTTTTTTTTAAGTTTGGCAACGAGGTTTTCTAATAGATAAATATTTTTAGAAATATTAAGATCTTCAGTTCCCCGTTTTTGGACGATTAAAATTGTTGTTGAATGAACGCGAGCGACCAGTGTTGTTGTCACGGTATCAAATGCGTGTTTCGTTGGAGAATGCAGAGTTCCATCATGAACACATTACATCTAATTATCATAGTTTATCTGCTTTTTCCAATAGGCTACGTGGAGCGCATCGTATCGACATAGTCATGAACAAAAAACATGTGTGCACGCAGATTCGCGCGCCGATCCACATCGGTAGGTTTAAAAAGTCTGTCATCATTATATTTTATTCGTTTTAAAATCAATTATTTTTTAATTTTATTGCGTTACGCGTTAGAAACTCGTAAAGATCTGAAGTAACAGTTGTCGTTACTATTAATCAAATTGTGATTAATTAAGATTCATGTACAGTTTATAAGATTCTTGAAAAAGGTAAATAGACTAGTTATATGTTTTTCAAGTGCAAGCGTGCAATTGTGTAGTAGTAAATATATCATACAATAATAATAAATCAATTAATAAATATCATATAATATATAATATGGTATGGAATTCCTACCTATCTATGGTCAATACCTATAATACCAAATATATAATAAAAAAACATAATATAAATATATTATACGGGTTTAAACAATATTTGTTAATTTAAATTAATATTATTGGCGTAGCTGAACGAAGTGACGACTGACTACTCGGATGTCCTTAAAAATAAATTAGTTATGTATTATTTTGCATTTTTATATTTAGGTAATTTAATTTATGTAGGTGGGACAATTTCTGCTGGCAGGATACCGAATTACAAATATTCAATTAGGAACTCATAATATTTTTTTAATGATAATAAAAGTCATGGTAATAGAATCCTAACATAAAAACATAGTTTTAGAAACTCATGGAACTTGAGAGAGAAAATAAAGTATGATTGCCTGCCATCTAGGAGGTGCATCCGTAACCACAACCAACGAACACAACAGGCGCTCGACTACAAGCCACGCCTGTGTTTAGTTAGTTCTACCTGCGATTACTAGATGGCACTGCGTTGCGCAGTAAGCCAATCCATTAAACTCTTTTCAAGCGTGGTCAACCTTCTTGATTAGCAGTGACAAAACCATTGACAAGGACGTGACACTTTATACCTATTCAAAATCGTTTTGTCAAAATGGCGGATCAAAAGAAAGTAAAATAAAATTAAATGTTAAAATGTTTAAAAAACTTCTGGCAACAAGACCCCGGACGAACAATAAATTCTAACTTTTAACAAAATTAAAATGGCAGCTGGAAAAGTTGCTAAGGCGTTTTTCAACATGCTTTTTACGCCGGTGCATTGTGCCAGTGTGAGTGGGAAGGACAATGGATTTGGGAACAACTACGTTTGGGCTGGATCGTTAGAGTCGGGTCTCCAGATAGCTACTCACCACAGGAAACCTCTGATGGTGATAATCCATAAGTCATGGTGCACCGCTTGCAGGAACTTGAAGCCGAAATTCGCTAACTCCCCTGAGATTCAGACATTGAGCAAACACTTTGTGATGGTCAATCTGATTGATGAAGATGAGCCTAAGAACAATATATTTGCGCCCGACGGGACATATATACCGAGGTACAAGTTTTTATTGCTCGCGAAACTGCCACCAGAAATTTTTAGGCAAGATAAGGTTTAAGAGGCTGCCCAACTTAAATGGGACTGGGCAGGACATGTGGACATGTCTGCCGCATGTCTAATGAGCTGTGAGCGCATAATACGCTGGATTGGTGCCCGGACACAGTAACGCGTGGCCGAGACCATGAAGGAGATGGCCTGGATAGCTTCCTTAAGAATTGGAATGAGAAAGCGAGGATACGTGATCGTTGGAAAGAGTGGAGGGAGGCCTTTGCCCAGCAGTGGGAAAATGCTAACTATAATAATAATAAGGAACAAGGAAATTTTTGACATACTCCCGATGATATATATCGTAACTAGCTGCTACCAGCGACTTCTCCCACGTAATGTTAGAAAATTATCCCAAGGGAAACATAATCTCGAGATAAAAAGTATCCTATGTGCTATTCCAAGACATGGTGTACCCATATACCAAGTTTCATCGAAATCCGTTCAGTAGTTTTTGAGTGAAGAGTAACAAACATCTATCCATACATACAAACTTTCGCGTTTATAAGTGGAATTTAACTTGTTAAATCAATAAGTCAGGTATATTTTAACTTAATTAGAGCATCAGCTTGCTTGTTAATGCTCATCAACCAGCCTATAACATCCGCCGTTATAGGGTTCTATCTATCTGAGGGTTTTTTCAACGCAGCCGCTATACCAACTCATAATATTAAGTCTAGGAAATATTTCTCAAATTAATTATAGTTAGGTTCGTATAGTTAGGTATATCTGATTCCAATATTTCGAAAAGTACCTAAGTAGTTCTTTGACAACATCAATTGATAGTCCAATTAAAAGTTGATCCCTAATAGATAGTCATATTATATTCAATTATTCATATACTAATGACCCATCCCGGCGTCACACGCGCAATTATACATTAACTTTCCTTGTTTATTCTGAAATCTTGTTTTATAAATTATCAAAAATCGCGTCAAAATCCGTTGCTTGGTTGAGGAGAAATTCACGGACACAGACAAAAAGAAAAAACACTCAAGCTAAATCGCAATATCGTGGATATTGGTAACATACTTTTTTATTTTTGACAAGCTTTTGCCCACGGCTTCGCCCGCGTGGCATTAGGTACTTAAGGAATCGGGATAAAAGGTAGCCTATGTTCTTTTCCATGTCAAAGGCTATATGCATGCCAAATTTCATCCAAATCCGTTCAGCCGTTTTTGCGTGATTAATTAACAAACATCCAAACATCCACACTATAATTTTATAATATTAGTTAGGATAGGCTTGCGTTTGACCACTATTTCACCTGATGGTAAGCGATGATGTGGTCGACGATAGAGCACGCTTCCTTAGAAGTAACCTATTCACTCTTGACTTAAAGACCTACAAGTTGTAGCTATCATAAAGCACAGACTGAAGACTCCTTGTAGGTTGTAGTTCTCAGCAATACTCGGTCGCTTGTCTTGCACGCCTAGTTCATCCAACGTTTTATTCTTCTGGTTTTTTAGATACCATTTGACCAAAGCAATAATAGAACTTCATGTGGGATGTGGACTCGACGATCATTCTATGTGGTCTTGTCAGACAATGGCTTAATAGCTACGAGCCTCAACCAACATCTTAGGAGGCTCTCGTTAGTCGGCTGGATCAAGGGTTTGATTCAGAAAACTGTACTTCTGGACACGGCTCGTATAGTTAGGAGGTTCTGTCTCTGGAACCCTGACCATCGGTAACTCAGAAACTGTTCCCGATATCGATTGGATACTTAAATTTTTTATTGAAATATTGTAATGTATAAACGGAAAGGAACTGCTACATGGTTAAAGAGAAGTGAATAGTTAGATGTTGGCTGATAAGGATGGTCCAGCGGCTGATTGCTGTATAGTCTCATGAGCACACGGGCAGATGGACCCTGCATCGGTTACGCGATTGTTCAAAAGAACCACCCTGGAACGTAAAGGGCAACTGAAGGAAAACGGGTGGGCTTTAACCAGTAAGTCTGAAATTACCTCTCGCTAAACCCAGACCACGAGGAGGTATTTAAGGGTTTTCTATAAAAAAAAAGGACAGATCGATAATGTAGCATTATCATCATCATAATTTCAGCCGTAAGGCGTCCGCTGTTGGACATAGGCCTCCCCCAAAAGTCGCCACAACGAAAGAACGGTCCTATACGTCTCCATAACCAGAACTATTCGGCCCCAGCGACTATCTGTCTGTGAGCCCTGCTCACTGCAACTTGGTTCTCTTGCGGATATCTTCATTTATGATGCGATCACGCAAGGAAATTCGCGAGCATAGCCCTTTCCATTGCCTTTTGGGAGACTTAAGCCTTCCGATGAGTTGCATCGTAGAGGATCAATGTATTTATAATAATAATAAATAATAATATTCCACAACTATCACCCAACACCATCTAGTCCCAAGCTAAGCAGGGCTTGTGTTATGGGTACTAGACAACTGATAAACATACTTATATATTTCTAAATACATACATATTATAGATAAATTACACCCAGACACAGAACAAATGATCGTGCTCATCACACAAACATTTGTCCTGGGTGGGAATCGACCACGACCTCAGGCATAGCAGTCAGGGTCACTAACCACTAGACCAGGCCTGTCTAATTATAACATAATTTCTTTCCCCAGAATCCTGTTCATATCACCGACTGGCTTAGTGGACACGGACATTGTGAACGAGGAAGGCAGCACTCAGCACAAATATTTCTACAGTAAACCTGAACAAATTGCCAAGTCAATGAGAAAAGTGCTCGACAAATACGCGGAGGAACAATTTGACGTATGAAGAATTTATTACTGCTAGAAGAAAATATCTTACAGATTTAGACACCAAAAACGGAATCAGCATCACTAATACGATTCTCTTCTGCATTTTCAATAAATTTTTGTTTGTAGATTAGGGAATTGACAAATTTTATTGGTTCCAGGGTCCTAAAAAACCTAAAAAGTGACTCTTTGACAAACTGTGATATAGAGATGAGTCTGTAACTGTATTTTGTGTCAATAAAACTCGAAACCGCACAATGATAACTAACCGCGTTTCTTTTTTTTATTTTACTAGCTGTCCGCCCGCAACTGGTCCGCGTGTACTTCAATTATCGCACTCTAAACGTGTTTTCCCGTAGGAATAAGATGTTTTTCCGGGATAAAAAGTAGCCTATGTTCTTTTCCATGTCAAAGTCATTTCCTAGGCATAAAAAATATATAGCAGCTCTCAAGACTGGATACTGGCAGTTAAAAACAAGTTGCCATATTAAAAAAAAAAGTTTTTAGCACTTACATCTTCGACGACGGGCTCGACGTACATCTCCACGGTGTTGTTCAGCGGTGGCAGCGGCATGGGCATGGGGGATGCCGCTGCCGAGGACCTGCGGGATATGCTGTTGCAGGAACATTGCGACACGGACCGGCGGGAACGGGGAGATTCTCTGTGGACAATGGAAACATTCACTTTAGTTAATGTATTACATGACATACACACCTTTGATTGAGATACTAAAGGTAGTTTAGGGAAACTTGTAAGGAACGGTTGAAACAGAATCGGCGATGGCGGATGTAATCTGTCTTAAGTTTTGTGGTCTACCAGTAGATGCTTTACGTCGACATCTTTTTTTTCAGTGGGAAAATCATCTAATAACATCCCCCGCTTTTGAGCGGAGCGGGAGATAGTGTCAGACGTTTATTGACTAAAAAGCCACTCCTGGTTCTTCGTTGCCTTTCGTACCGGGCCAGAGATATCTTTCGAAACTAACCCTGGCCCCAGTAGGCTTCGACCCAGTTGGGCCCTTGCCGTTGCTAACAACTCCTTGAGGCGCGCGAGAACAGTGCGCGCCGTCGACGACTTGGGCTCGGTCCGGACAGTTACCGGACGGTTGGACAGCAAGCTACCCATTGCCCGCCGTCCGCAAGCCTACGGTGGCCGAAAATCGAGATCGGAATCCCAGCGGCTACGTCGACATCTGCTTTTAATGGGTTCCAAAAAAGCTAAGAGCCAGAAGCCGGAAACCCCTGACTAAAAAGAAGAGTGCTTCAATCATTCGATTGAAGTCACATTGAAGCACTCTTCAATTTAGTTCGGCATATGATGTCGTTCGGTAAACCTGGCGACGTACCGTGTTGGCAGAAGCGACGGCCATCGGATTGACATGGAGCGAGGTGAAGCGTAAAGCTCAAGACCGATCGCGATGGGTGACTTTTTTTTATGGTGGGAAAAAATCATGCATTGACATCCCCCGCTCTTGGGCGGAGCGGGAGATAGTGTCAGACTCTTACTGACTAAAAAACCCACCCTGTTCCTAGCCTTCATACCGGGGCTCGAGCGCCCTTTCGGATAACCCTGGCCCCAATGGGCTTCCTTCGACCCGGCTGGGTCCTTGCTGTTGCTGACAACTCCTTGAGGCGCGCGCGTGGGAACAGTGCGCGCCGTCGACGACTTGGGCTTGGTCCGGACAGTTACCGGACGGCCGGACAGTGAGCTACCTATTGCTCACTGTCCGCAAGCCCGCATCGCGATGGGTGACTTGACTATTGTACGACACCCTCTAACCTAACTAATAGGATCATAAGACGATGTTGTCGTTAGGTTTACTGATGAAAATAATGAGGATATAAATGTAATAGTGCTGCTGCTGAGTCCTCACGAAGGAGCTGATCACCGACTAGCTTTATTCGAGAAAGCAGAGAAACAAGGCTTCTGGATTGTAGTGCACACTGGTATTGCCGTAAAAACGATTTTTTGGCCTTGTGTAAATACTATGGAATCTCGTTTGACGGACAAACGGTACGGAATGTTTGTATGCACATATGTCGGGTTAATATCCGCAACTCAACATCCACAAAGCGCGTGTTTTGCTTACGGGTGGTGGATAAGTATATCATTCGATCCACCCCAGCTCTTCAAGACGTGCCTTTAGTATTGCTGAATGATCATTTCGCGGAAGGTACCTGGGTCTTCGTAGTACTTTTCTCTGTATCCAGTAACCACTGGGCAGCTTCGAACTGCGGTACAGTGTAATCACGATGGTTTTTTCGGTACAGTGTAACTCACGACCGTGTGTGAACAAGAGGTCTCTCAGAATCTGTTCTTTAATAATTCAGAGCATGTCTATTTATAAGTCAGTCTGGTTGTTATGCGCATATTGTCCATGCTTAGTCAGGTGCAAATTACGGTAAACAGCATTCTGAGCGTAACATTGGAATTGTGTTAGTTTTACCTGGAACTCACGTACAGTAGGTTGTAACAATATGTCAGTGAGAATTATGATATCGCCTACCTTGATGAACGAGCGCTAATCTTTGACCTGCTTGCTAGCTCATAAATGCTGAATTATGCAGTTCAAGCTATGGACAAGGTAGGCGGCGGTGGTGTATCTATTCCTATTTATTTAGTGAACGAGTTTGCTGCCCATCCTGCGTAACGACCTGCAGTTTTCAGGATCTATACGAGGTCAACAATAGAGCTTTACAGGTTGCCAAATATTGGTCAAAAGAAGTATAGACACGAAAAGAAAAAGAAGTGAACGAGTACTGTTACATCATCATCATCATTCATCACCACTTTATACTTTTGTTAGCACTGTTACTAAAAACTTAATGCTAAAATATTAGACCGAACGTTGGCGGCCCGTATTGTTCCACGCGCGCCTCAAGGAGTAGTCGGCAATCCGTAGGAACCCAGCAGGGTCACAGCCTACTGCGGCAAAGGATCTCTTTCTGAAAGGAAGATTAGGCCCCAGCACGAAAGGCAACGAAGCAACAGGAAAGGTTTTTAGTTAACAAAAGTCTGACACTATCTCCTGCTCCACCCAAGAGCGGGGGATGTCATTGGATGATTTTTTCCCACATAATAAAACATATTTACTGTGTGTACTTGTCTTTCTGGATCATTTAAAGTTATATTTGTAGCATTAGCATTCATTCATTCACCAAAGCTTCGGAATTAATTATACATTTGTAACCAGACATCTATTCGTTGTCATCGACAGCATATTAATTACTATAAAACTTTAATCAGTCAGCGGTCAACGACTGTGTGGGAACTGGGCCATAGAGAACAACTGATGGCAATTTGTTATTGTTACCTAGATATATGAATGCTATAGTATTTATTTATAGTTCAAAAGCCTGTCCTGTTATAGATAAACATCAGGTAGCGTAGCGTAGCTATGAGTGAGGCTTCCATCAAAATTGTGTAAATCTTGTTTTATTGGTTTCGAATTATTTCAGTCATCAGGCCTCTTATTATCCGGTCTAAGGATAAACACTGAACACATAACTTTTTTGGCTCATCATCATCATCATTTCAGCCGAAAGACGTTACTATTGGACATAAGCTTCCCCCAAATGTCGCACCAAGGAACCGGTACGTGATCGCTGCTCCAGAACTTTTCGGCACCAACGACCATCTGCTCTACGAGCCATGCTCTTGCCACTTAAGTTTGGCGATTCTTCGGGCTATGCCGGTAACCTTGGTTCTCCTGCGGATATCTTCTGTGACCCATATAATCATTGATATTTCCATACATCTGATGTAGCAGCAGGTATGCCTGCTAGCTATGCCTTGTTTCAAAGAGCTGTCAGTATATTTTCTAGGGCTGCGGGATTACCTTAGCCCTCAAATCAAATCAAATGAAAGCATTTATTTCAAATAGACCATTTACAGGCACTTTTGAATAGTCAAATGTCGGTCAGTCCAAGAAAAGTAGAGCTAAATTGCACGTTCCAAAAAGTAGGTCTCTATGGAGAAGAACGTGCAAGAAACTCCATGGACACTCTTTTAAATCATATTATGTGTTACATATAATGCTTGGTTACATATTACTTGTTGCTTCTATCATGTGATAGAAGCAGAGCGTAATTGAAGGAACACAGGTCAGTAAAAGTCTGACACATTCGTTCCACCCAAAGTGGTAGGAGTAATTTCATGATTTTCAAATAACTCCTATGAAAAAACCTATGCCTGTTGCACTGACTTTTATTCTGTTATGCTGCAGAAAATATTGACGTGCCCCCATAAAATATATTCGTAGTAACATCACAGTATGTTCAAAAACTGCGCTACTGAGTACTGCAGCCAATAATCTTCGCCTTTTTCTCTCACTTCTGATAATCGATAGATAATCATAATTCGATAAATGGTAACCGCTCTACTAACTTATAGTAGAGATATTGGAGTGTGATATGTCGTTGCTGGCTTTGTAATCCTTCTGTAGGCAGGTACACCATCATCAACAAGATCTTCTTTCAAGTAAGAACCATGGTTTAAAGTATGGATACTGCATCCCTTTTCCTTGTACTGTCCAAGATTTACTCTTTGTCAGCGTGTATAAATAGAGTGGGTGCGGACACGTTAATGAGTCCTTAAACCGAGCATTAGCACGAAGATTGGTTGTAAAAGTGACGAGTTGGGAGTTTAAGAAGCATAACGACAAGTCGACAACACCTTTGAGTAACTTTAAATTGTAGGAAGGTATTTTTAAAATGGTGTGTGCCTAAATAAATAAATATCCGCCAGACTTTAACTCCTATAATATCCTAAAATATATCCATGAAATAGCAATTTCTTGCAGACTGAAAAATTTTCCTGGGAGTCCATCAAGGCAGTACGCCTTACACCAAGTATACCCGTACACCAAGGAAGATTTTGAAAAAGCATTCAGATGTGGTTACCAGTTCGAGACATTTATATTTCTTATGTTTAGCTCTGTAATTCATACAGCCTCAGACAAACCGCTCTAGAATGCAAATGACTGCACATCTTTATTAGTTTTTTTTTCCTACTGGATACTGAACGCAGTAGTTGTTTAAAGTTAGGTACTGACTTTCTTTTGCTTTTATTCGAATAATAATTTATGTTTTTGGAGTAACGTGACGGTTGACAGGGAGAAAAAAAACGGGTTGCGCCGATCCCAAATAAAATAGAACAAGGACAGGAAGATCATGATGCATTTGGGGTAACCCAAAATAAAGGATTATTGTCTTCAATACTTCTCTTTTATTCATATTCAACTTTTGGCCCCAGTAGTAGCTTGTTTTCTTTATCAGAGGGCTTAACCAAGTAAAAAACTTCTCAAAGTCAAGAGATTCGGAACGAAATGGTCGCTTAGTTATGCCTGCAGGAGTCATTGTTTGTTTGCTGCGCTGCAGTAAGTCACACCATATCGCGAAACCATTCCCTTGTCCCCAGTATCTTCTCTGCGCTCAACGCTCTTTTGGAGGCGAAAAGCGACTTTGTTCGTGGACATATGGAAGATTGACATTGGACAGTATATCTGGAGTTCTGTGATATAAGCGTAACAAAGGAATGTTACGCTTATATCACAGAACTCCAGAAACCACGCGGGCCCAGTGCGGGTTGGTGAATGTCACGTCTTCGATTTTTTGGTTCTAAGACATGCCGGTTTCCTCACGATGTTTTCCTTCACCAATGCGTCTGGTTAGGTATGAACCCAACAATAACATAGTTAATATTGTTAGTAAAGTAAATTACCATGTACTTGTTATCAGCATTAATTTAAAGTTACTTATTACCTTCTGCTTCTCCGACACACGTGGTGCGAGGTCCGCTCACACCTGCACCTGACCGGCACGAAGTACCCCAGCTGGGGCAGAGGCCCGGGCTCCGTGGAGTCGCTGGAGTCGCTCCACTCCGGCTGGCTGAATGGGTCCAGGGCTGAAGGCATCGTGGAGGATACTGGCCGCTTTTGAAGACTTTCTTCTTTATTGGGTTTGGTTTTTGGTCTTGTTTGTATGAGTTTCTTTATTTGGTATTGTTTTTAGAATCGAGGTTTTACTGATCGCAGTTTTGTTACAATTTTATTTGAATTTGTTGTCGGTTTTTGTTTGAGAAGGTGCAGTTAGTTTGACTGAATGATTTGAGAGAATTTGCAAACGATAATCGCTCCTCAATTTGTTTATCAAATTCTGCATCTATCTTCAGATTGTTTAGTTATATATCTTCTCTTCAGATTGGTTAGTCCCACACACACCTTGGTTTTGACTTAGAATCTTTTCTCTGATAAAGTATAGATTTAAATGTTCTTCAATCTGATTCAGTTGGTTGTCAATGGTCTCTTCTCAACCAATTTATCAAAATCTGCATCTACTTAAATATAATGTTTCTTTTATATTGTATAGTAGAATCTTTTCTTTGATAAAGCATATAAATTTCTTTGACCTTCAATATATTTCAGTAACATTAAGTACATAAAGTTCATTGAGAAAAACACTACACTGTTATAAAGTTAAGTCTTTTAACACTGTTTTAGAAAGTTTTCCTTATTATGTCCAATTAACAGGTAATAAAGTAGCTCTTACTGCTACTAATTGCACTTTTTAACACTGTTACCGAACACGTGTCGAAAATTTTAGAATAAGTGAAACACGACGTCAAGTGCTGCAAGATGCCAGAGTTGTAGTGTATAACTAAATTTGAGGTTAGTGTATAAACAAAATGATAAGGCCGTGGCGTTGCGACTACAATTTAGATTGAAATATTAATGATATGAGTGATAAGATTAGTTGAAATAATAATTGTTTTGAGGTTACAACGGCGTGAGTGAAATTGGAGCGCCCAGCCCAAACGTTATCAATAGTAGCCCAAAAAAATACAATTATTGATGGATTAAGTTATATAAGTACCTAGCTATAGATGTTATTGACCTGAAATGTGGTTGCACCTATGTACCGCTAAATATAGTTACTAGCCGCTGTCAGAGGCTTTGCCTGCGGGTCAGTAGAAAATTTGGCAAGGGATCATATTCTGGGATCCTATGTTAAATTCCAGGATATGGTTTACCCGTGTACCAAGTTTTATCGCAACCCGTTCCGCCGTTTGAGCGTAAAGAAGTAACAAACATACACACACAAACTGTCGTCTTTATAATATTAGTGTGATTTAACAATAAGTGAAAAAGGGTAAGAAGAAACTGCTGAACTTTTCTTCATTCTACAGAATCTTAACATCATTCACACTTTCATTTATTTTCTGAACTAAAACTGGACTAATCAGAACATTAATTCTCAACAATTTATAACTATGAAACGTTCGTGAGGACTTTTGTCTCCACAAAAGTTAGTACCTTTATGGAGACATAGATGTCGCTATGTATATGCAGAATGCAATTTAATGAGGGTATCTCTATTGTGATTGTATCCTCCATTACGGTACCAGAGTTCTCCGTGCAATTAGAAAGAATATACACAACTGTCCGAACACAACTATCAGCTAGTTGCCCGGACCAGACACAACGCCCGTCTGGTCGGTGAAGAACTCCCTTTCCAATGGAGGTTTCCGGAACCTTGTTCTGCATACCTCTAAAATAAACCTTAAATTTCTTGATTATTGAAAATATTTCTCATTAGCAAATTATTGTTTTGTCTAAAAAAAAATAATTATTTGGTGGACTCAAAGATCCAACTACATTATTAGTTTTGGAAGAGCACCCGTGATACAAAACATTCCAACTCCTGAGCAGGAACAAATGTTTGTACTGTACACAGACTATGGAACCTCGAGCTGTTAGAGGCGGCATTGTAAACACTTTCCAATACAAACCAATTTATTATTATGAATCTGGAGAGTTTGTTTGTTTGTTTGAAGGTGTGTGCTTTTAGCGATAAGATCGTCCATTATTGTCACAATTTGCCCTATTAATTTAGTTTCATATGCAATTTTTTATTTTTGGTGTTCAATGAAGAATCTATCTATCTAATTTCAGGAACTATTTTACTGATTCAAATTATATTAGCGTTGGATATAACATTTATCGAGGAACGCTAAAGGTTTATCAACATGGCGACGTGCGACGC
Source organism: Mythimna albipuncta (assembly GCA_929112965.1). Lineage (NCBI taxonomy): Eukaryota > Metazoa > Arthropoda > Insecta > Lepidoptera > Noctuidae > Mythimna > Mythimna albipuncta. Next base: position 13,624,485 of record OV815979.1, on the reverse strand, counting down.
GAGCGTAAAAATTAAAATGAGAAGTAACCAACCGTAGTTAAATCGAACCAAAATCCGTTTCTTGGTTTAGAAGGAATTAGCGCATAAACAGAGAGCATCTTTAGACGCTGGCGAAGCGTCGCATTCTAACTCTATGGTATCTTACCTAAGTGCGCGAACTATAAAGGTACGTTTCCACTCAAGCGGAGCTGAGCGAAGTGGAGCGGAGAAGAGCAGTGAAAAGTGTTTGCAGGGCGGAGTGAAATTCAGCTATATCTTCTGCTTCGAGCTCTTCGCTTGGCACTAGGCCGAGCAGAGGCGTAGCTAGGTGACTAACGGCTCTAGTGCAAAAAACTCTGGGGCCCCTTATTTTTACGTGAGAAATCTTCAAATAACCTCTCCTGCTCAGGGTAGCGTGGGTGGAAGTGTCAGACTTTTACTAACTAAAACGATTTGCCATGTTTAAAGTAGTTTTGCAATATTTTATTTAGATTTTGAAAGTGGGAGAATTTTCGCTAGTTCTTTAAGAGGCTTACTTACTTATCTCGAGGGGCCTCTCGAGTCTGGGGGCACCGGGTCCCTGACCTTTCCAGCCCTCCAAGTCGGCTCGACTTCGTTCTGTCCGGCTCGGTCTCGCGTCTTCATTTATTTCATTTGAAAGTCCGCTCGATCCTACTCCGCTTCATTAATGCGAAGCTGCTTCCACTGATGGCTATTTTCACAGATGTATATTAGAGATTTCGAGCACTGTGGTTGGCCGATTTACAGTCCACTCTGTCCGCTCAGCTTCGCGTTAATGAAGACGCATCCTAATACATCGAGATGCACTCGATGCACGAAGAACGTTACTTACATCTCTTCACCTACCACTCAAGTGTTATATATGTTGTAACAGTACCTACTTTACATAATACAGTGAATATTTTTGGATGAGTTGCATGAAGGAATGTGTTAAGTACTTCAAGTAGGTTGGCTCCATAATTTTATGCAGTGTGGAACTTCTATAGAAAACAACCATCATGCTAGAATGAAACACATTTTTGGATTCAATGTCGTAATACTGCCAGTCTTTTTTTTTAAGGTCAGAAACCTCCTAATGGCTTTTCCCGCTCTAGGGCGGTGCAAGAGGGCGTGACAGACTGTCTCTGACTAAAACTACACCTATATGTTCCTTCTTTGCTTAGTGCTCCAGAACCTCGAGTTTCCCTTTCGGAAGTCAACCAATGGCCCCAGTAGGCTTCGGCCCTGCTGGGCTCCTACGGGTTTGCTGACATGTCTTTGTGGCGTGCGTGGAACACTACGCGCCGTGGACGACTCGGGCCCCGTCGGACGGCTACCGTATGCCCGGACGGCGATTTACCCAATGCTGCCAGTTTTCTGGGCACGTTTCCATCTGGAAACGTGCTGCGTGCTGTCATCTGACAGCGATGTGGATTTGTACCATATTTATATTTTGTAATTAGATTAGGTTATGTAATTGATTCACTAAACTGTCTTGTCTTATGGGCAAGTCATCTCGATGTACCCAACGCCTTCTTCACCAAAGTTATAAGCGATGGATCGGCTTTATCTTCAAGAATAAATATTTGCTTCAAGTTGCTACCTAAATTGGTCAGCATTATAATATCAAAGCAATACAGGGCAACCAACATACACCTAGGTTCTAGCGATTTCATTTGTGGCAACTTTATAGTGCTATGCACTCTTCTTCCTCCTGCCCTTATTCCATATTACTTGGGGTCGGCGCAACACGTTTTTTTCTTCCATTCTGTCCTGTCACCCGTCAAACTATCACTTACTCCCTTTTCTTTCATATCACTTCTCACACAATCCATCCATCTTTTCTCCGTGTGCTATGCACATTTTAACAAATTAAAATAATGAGTTAAAAAAAATATTCTCAGGCATCAATGCCCACAGTGTGTTAGAGAAGAGAACCATAGGCATACACACATTAAATGTAGCAGCTTAAGATACCGAGCTGCTCTACTTAGGTCGTCATGAACAGACATGATCACGGATATCGATCATGATCGATCCCAGGGAACGACTAGACGTTACTCCTAAGTTGTGGCTGCTTACTGACAATTTAATTGGCATATTATACACCCGAATCTTTAATTAGTGATTCTAGTGAACACCAAATTGGTGGCAACACTGGGAAATCAATATGCGAAAATATACTTATACTTCCTGCAAACGACAATCAAAACTGTAGATAATTCAAATTCTAATTCCAAAAAAAAATCGGTCCTCATCTCTCTATTTTTGTTTTTGTCTATGATCATTTTTATGAAGCCAGCAGCTGCTCTAGCCATTGTTTTTAAACAAATATAGAGCTATAGCAAGCTCGGGTTTCGTCAAAAAACTATCCCAAGTCCAACCATTTCAAACGTGAGGGCACGCGCATTCCTCGGGACATGGTTGGTTTTTTTACCAGGTTTTTTTTTGAGATCGTGACTCACAAAGGATCCGCCGTAATATAATTATGATTTAAACATTAACAATTTTGGTGGCTATGGTATGTAAGAAGAAAGGGGTTCTTATGGAAAGAGCGTTGATATTTTTTTTATTTCACAATTTTTGACTGCAAATGTTCTGTATAGAAAACCGATATTTAGAATTGTGTAGGTACATACTTATTATATATCTGTGTACATGCATATCGTTACCGCATATAATTGTTAAAAAAAAACGCTCGATCATTTAAAAGTTACCCTGAACCTTAAGTCCCTTAAGTAAGACTTTAAATTCACATTACACTAAGGGTGAGTTGCACCATTTAACTATAACGATAACCAAACCATAACCAGCCGTGAAACGGCCGCCTATTGGTCAATTCGACGATTTGACAACTGTTAACGGCTGCAACTCACCCTAAGAATTTCATATATAATATACAAAACTTAGCTTTGAATTCTGAATACAAAAAACTGCATCAGCGCTTTCGGAACCACTTTCTGCTCGAAATTCATTTGTTTAAGAACTTTAAGCTCTCAGCTAAAGCCCTAGTTGGCACACAAAATGCAGGTCAGGCAACTGCATTTCCTTGGCCTACTAGTTGTAAGGCATCGCCGATAATGACCAGTATTACGTGGCCATTAACCGAAATGTAGTCAGAGATTCACCCAGCCAATTTAGCTGTTACATGTCTACTTAGTGGCATTCTGCATTACAAACCTTAGTTGGCAAAAATAAATGAAGACTGCACATGGATTTAGGGTGAGTTGCACCATTTAACTATAACGATAACGAAACCATAACCAGCCGTGAAACGGCCGCCTATTGGTCAATTCGACGATTTGACAACTGTTAACGGCTTTGTTATCGTTATAGTTAAATGGTGCAACTCACCCTTAGAATATTGATACCTCTTACGCGTTTTTTATCTACACTAACTAATATAATAAAGAGGTAAAGTTTGTTTTTTTGTTTGTAGGAGGTAATCTCTGGAAGTACTGGTCCGATTGCTAAAATTTTTTCATCGATAGAAAGCTGCTTTATTCCTGAGTGACATAGGCTATATTTTATGTACGCGGGCGAAGTCGCGGGCAAAAGCTAGTAAAAAATATACAGGGTTCTTGTAAAACACTGACTATCTCTCTGGATTATGTTACTAACATCATAAACAACAACTTTTGTTCTATGACTTTTAAAAATGTATCATATTTTAGTTCATCAGATTTTCATACAAAAATAAAAATATTGTTGAACGATTTAAATATTACGAAGTTTATGCGAAGCAAGCGAAAATATAATACCGAGTGGAGTGAGGCGGGATCGGTCGCCGGGGGTACTTGATGCGCGTCCGTCGTCACAGATTACTGAATAGTTACTACGTAACCGTCGTGTCATATGACAGGCCTGTTGATCTAGTGGTTAGTGACCCCGACTGCTATGCCGGAGGTTGTGGGTTCGATTCCCACCCAGGACAAATGTTTGTGTGATGAGCACGATCATTTGTTTTGTGTCTGGATGTAATTTATCTATAACATGTATGTATTTGGCCTGTTGGTCTAGTGGTTAGTGACCCTGACTGCTATGCCAGAGGTCGTGCGTTCGATTCCCACCCAGGACAAATGTTTGTGTGATGAGCATAATCATTTGTTCTGTGTCTGGGTGTAATTTATCTATAATATGTATGTATTTAGAAATATATAAGTATGTTTATCAGTTGTATAGTACCCATAACACAAGCTCTGCTTAGCTTGGGACTAGACGGCGTTGTGTGATAGTTGTGGAATATTATATTATTATTATTATTATATTTAGAAATATCTAAGTATGTCTTTATCAGTTGTCTAGTACCCATAACACAAGCTCTGCTTAGCTTGGGACTAGACGGCGCTGTGTGATAGTTGTGAAAAAATAAAACAAAAAAAAATACAAACGTAGGTAGGTATAGTAAAATACAGAGTTGAAATGTGTGAGAACAACGAAATCTTGAAGGTTCGTTTTCGTAAATGAATTATGTTTTATAAAAAGTCATAGAACAAAAGTTGTCGTTTATGATGTGTTTTAAAAATAACCCTTTATAGGTACCTAAGTTTGTACGCAACCCTCGGTGCGCGAGTTCATCTCTCACTTGCCCATTTTTTTTTTGTTACTCAGAAATACAACCTTCTAACAATGACACAAACATTTCATGTCTTTCCATACAAACACAACTATTTATCACTCAAAATTTTTCAACATCAACCGGTAAATAGAGATGTCTTCGAGTATAACAAACAAACAGACATACCTCCATTCATTAGTATATCTTAACGCTCGGACATGCAGACACGCAGACGTACAAACATACATAGAATTCATAGTAAATCATCCTTTAAAGCTTTTAGTTATACATAGCCAAGTATAGTCGAGCTCAGAAGTGATGGGATGTAAGTACGAGTATTATCGGAACTTTGTCTGCCTGTCAAATTTTTTTTGTGTAAGGATGTAACGTGAGTGGTTATATCGGAACCGAATACGGAACTGAGGCCCTACCACGAACTCGCAAAGAGATTCATTTAACGACCTAAACTGAACTGTTAAAGAGACGGAGTAATATAGGTTGTTTAGCTACATATTTCCCTCTTTCTCGCTCACAAGCCGGACAGTAAAAAAAAAAAAAAAAACAGGTAAGTCCCCAGGAATCGAATCGGTACCGGAATCGGAACTGAAATCGGAGTCAGAAACGTCGAATAAAACCCTATTAAAACTAATATAAAAAACCTAGGGTTTATTATTAGGTACAAATGAAACGCGAACTCACTACGTGCCAAAAATATGAAAGAAAATTGCAAGTGAAAGTATAAATAGCAGTCGTAAGAAAGCACAGTGAGGGATGTTCCCCCATGTTTGTACCTCCAATAAAATTTTCGATTATTTATCGGAACCTAAATTGGAATTAGAACCACAAAATCAATCGGAAGTTCCGAACTTTCAGAATCGAATCAAACCTCCGTAACATCTCTAGTTCAAAGTTCAGGTGAGTGTGACTCGCGATGAAACAGTCGATGTGGATTATTCATTAGATGGGAATAGAGAATACATAGTTAAAAGGCAGAAACATGTATTGGGTACTGATGAGCAGAAAAGCTATAATTATCTACACAAAATTAAGCGCCCAGTTGCGGTCACAGAGTATTTTGTAGGTACTGGCCCGGGTCCATGTCGACTTCGCGGCCTCGTAACAGCGACTTTATTTTTATTAAAAATAAAAAATCCTAAAAACCATAGTAACTAGAATCTGTCTAATAAGTTAAACGACTTGAGTAATTATTAGGATTTAATGAAATCTGATGTAGTCAACACGGGTTCAATAATCAAGGTTGATAAAGAGATAGAGATCATTGTTTACTAACAGAAGAACCGTATGAAAAATATCGAAGATAAGTATTTTTTAAATGATTAAATATTATACAAAATTCCCAAGTCGGTTGAGTTATTAGATAGACTATAGTCAAGATTTTTGGTTTTGGAAGACCCTTAAGTAAGCTTTAAAATTTTTTGTGTTGAAATCTCGTAGTTACACGTTAGACATCGAAAGTTGGGGCCAGATTTGTGGTTATTTTTTATCGAGCCTATTTTTATATTATGTTTTGATTTTTTCTCAGCGGTTTGTCATATGGTCAATTTTAATAAAAATATTTTTTCATGGTGTTCTCTTTCATGTTTGTGGGTTTCCAGAGGTACAAAATTTCAAAATTAGTGCAACCTCGCCGAAGTTTTAACTTGATTGACCGTTGGACGGTTTGGACTTACGTAGTTTCCGTTTGGAGTTTTTGGGTTATTCGGTTTACCTACTGTTCTCGTAGCTAGAGTAACGGAATATGATATTTCTAAGCGCCTCATCCAATAATGAATCCTGGGCTACTAAGATAAAGCATATGATGCCTAACTTGAGGCCAATGGCCACTTCTAGTGTGTTCTCTACTGGAGTCCTGGCTTTGCGATATCCCACAGCCTAGATCATCATCTACCTGCCCTAGTCCCGTTTTATTTGGGGTCGGCGCAACACGTTTTATTCTTCCATTCTGTCCTGTCACTCGTTACGCTATCACTAACTCCCTTTTCTTTCATATCGCTTCTCACACAACCCATCAATCTTTTCTTTGGCCTCCCTCTTCCCCTCCATCCATCCACATGTAAACTCATAATATCCCACAGCCTAGATGAAAAACATAAAACAAAATTTAAAAGAGTGTCCATGGAGTTTCTTGCATGTTCTTCTCTGTAGAGATCTACGTTATGGAACGTGCAATTTAGCTTCACTCTTTTGACTGACCGACATTTGACCATTCAAAAGTGCCTGTAATTGGTTTATTTGAAATATACGTTTCTGTTTTCTGATAAGCTCTTGGCTCAAGGAGTTTCTGAACGTAAATAAGACCGTCATTTAGAACGTTAAATATTAAGACAGTATTCGTTAAGTTTTAAACTAACCTTTGTTAGTAATCTATTAATCCAAAAAACACAAAGAATACAATAATTTACACACAGGACAACGACTGAATCGTCATTTTGCTTGGTTTAAGTAATATTGTATTTATAAAACCAAGAGTTATCTCTCTCTATTCCCCAATGGTTTGCTGGAAGAAAACTAAGCTCGCCTGTGTACATAAAATCTGATATCCACTTATTTTATAAATGATCATTCCCGCGCGCCTCAAGGAGTTGTCAGTAACAGCAGGGGCCCAGCCGGGTCTTCGACCCGGCCTACTGGGGCCAGGGTTATCCGAAAGGGTGCTCGAGCCCCGGTATGAAGGCTTGAAGGAACGGGATGGGTTTTTTAGTCAGTAAGAGTCTGACACTATCTCCCGCTCCGCCCAAGAGCGGGGGTTGTCATAAGATGATTTTTCCCATTGAAAAAAAAAAGTATAGTTTACACATGTATGTTTTTTGAGTGATATCTCTTTCAAATAAATCCATTCCTCCCCCACTTGTCTACCGACCAGTCCTCGGGCGTATTTGTCACAACGTCTAGACATTTGTATGCCTCGGCCGTAGTTCCGCTGTGTGCGCTGCGCTGCCACAGACCACTTAGAATACACACATCGTAAGCATTTTAAACTTGGACATGTCACGCTTCCTTTTTCGTTCGGTAAGAAAGTTTGACGTTGATTGTAACGTTTTTGTTTGAAATAAGAATAATACTTATTCTCAGAATGAGAGTAATAATCAATTTATTTACTTGCACCTTGTTTTGCTCGACATTTCTCATCGTCATCATCAATCAGCCTTTTTAATGTTCCCACTGCTGGGACTCAGGCCTCCTCTCTAGGAGAGGGATTGGGCCGACATTTCTCCTGTTATCGTATTCTTCGGTGATATTTTGTGTATAACCAATGTTTTTTTAGATTCAGAACTGTCTGTCCTCAGCATTCTTTTCTATCTCTTTATTATTACTGTAAGTCAATACTTTAGAATCGTAATACTACAATGTAGGCTCTCACAAGAACATTTACTTTATTTTTCACATTTGCAGGAGTAGTTTTGTTATTAGTTGAAGAGTTATCAATGTAGAAGTAAAGGTAACATTTATCTTTATTTAGGAACTAAGGTAACAATTTACTATCAGTACCTTTATTCAATGCCTTCTAAAAATTTAGAATCCTTAAAGACATTCGTATCTGACTTGCCCGTTACTCCGATTTACTCGATAAAAATTTGAGCCTACGCGTTATTGTAGGTTGTTTGTTTAGGTTTCTTACGGGTGTCCAATGACCTAGTTTTAATAAAGTAACCTAACTCGTTGTAACAATACTAACTACTTCTTACTTCACCGCTTAGCTTTCGTATGGATCCATGGAGTGGTTAGCATGCAGAGTGTCCAGATTAGAATAAAGACAATAAGCGCAATTGATATCAGTATTGGATAATTTGAGAGAATTATTATATAATTTTGATGTCATAGAAATGTATTCAAATCTCTACCCCAATTGTGTAATACATTTTCTGTCAAATTCCGAAAGATTTTGAAGGTAATTCCTGTTCAATGTTTCAAAAATTCGTTTTTCTCGGCAACGTTAATAATACAAAGTTGTTATCGAACAAGTCAAATTAAAAATGCATTGTCATTGATCTATTATCCCGCGCTGTAGAAATGTAAACTGTTTCAATGAAGTTCTTGGCAGAAACGCATACCGTCATAGACAACAGATTCAAATATTCCCTTCATTACTCATTGCCCAGATATTGTTTCTAGCATTCCATTTCCTCCATACTCTACGTCTCCAACTGCGTATTATTCACAAAAGAAGCTCAAATCAAGCCTCGGCGAGTCACGGGTCTGTGTGGGGTCCAAAAAAATAAACATCAGTCATCGTGGAGCGTGGGCGATGCTCGGAATCAGATGTTATGCTTTGAGTTCTACTGCTTGAGTTGCGTTTTTTATGTTAGTACAGTGAAGTCATCAGGGTTGAGTTTCCTTAACCTTTCGAATGTCTTATGTTACACAGTCCGACATAAGGTAATTGTTCTTCTATTGTGTCTCTAATTACGACATTCAAAGAGTTAATGCTGGCCACTCAAAATCATGCTATTTGAGCCAGTGGTTTGATCAAACATGCTTGATTAAGCCGTTAACCTTGTGTGGGGGGAGACATTTTGGAAGGACATGCCAAAATTATATCAAACCACTGGATCAAGGTGTAATGATGGTCCAGCATAAAGAACTGGATTAAGATCTGTGGTTTACTAAATGAATATATGATTCAAATACTATAAGGAACTTTGTTTTCTGTGTGGCCTGAACTGCGCATGGAAATCAAAATATGGTCGGAAATGGCGCAACAGTAATTTGGGAGAAGCTTATAAAAAATTGGTCATATAGTACTTACTTACATTGTGAGCTGCGATAGGATGAAATTCAAAGGTTGAATGGACTAAATGTAAATAGATTTTCCACCAATCCTAAACTATTTATAGATATGTAGACAGAAAAACACTAACTTACCAGTCTTCAAGACTGATCTCACAAGTGGGAAGTATTAACTTCAATTACAAACCAAGTTTACTAACTTTGGTTGATAAAAAAACGTACAAAGAGTTTTCTGGTTAGTTACGGTGGCCACATTTTTTTCATAACCGCCTCTACTTGGTGTAACATGGTATTGGAAACTACATAATCTCTCTATCACAGCCATAAATCAGATTGTAGTTGGGTCATCTATTGAACCTTAAACGATTCGTATCGAATCACATCTCGAATAGTCTTGTAATCGTAATATTGTTTAGAAATAGTGTGAAATTTTCTAACCTTAGAAATTAGTTAATAAAGTAGGTCCTAGGATGCTTCCTTGTGGAATTCCATACGACCTGTTCCCCTGGTAACGTCCTGATAATGAATATAGTTCAGTAAGAGTCTGAGAAGGCTGTAAAACAAATCCTACATCAACTTGAAATCTCATACTTAATATTATTCAGCTTACACTTGCCATAACGGATCTTGAGCGGTTGCGCAGAAGTCAAATATTCGGTCTCTTTAGAGGTGCGAAGTGAGACGCGGTGGCGGGGAGTGTCAGTGCTCGCCGCGCCATCGCGTCATAGACGTCACTCCTCATTCGTTCCCTGCGTTGCTGCATGTATGTAACAACGAAGACGATTGGCTCGCCAATGTATGGAATGCGCAAAGCGATCCCCACTCTGTCGTCGAACGCTCAAGATCCGTTGTGCCTACTGTAACACGGTAAACTCAGTGTAGAATTGAAAATTATTTTTGTGTTGGATAGCCCATTTATGTAACATCGCTACGACCAGTAGAAGCGGAGCAGTAACCAAAAGCCCGAATAAATCACACCCTAGTTGAACATAAGTACTTGAAGATATAACGGCCGGACAAAAACAATGCTGCTTCGGGAAGTGGACCACCAGACACAGCACCCGTCTGGTCGGAAGATCCTCCCTTTTTAATAGAGGTTGCGGGATTACACCCTTTTTCGCATAGTTCTACAGCATTAATTATATTATTCTGGCTTCCTTCTTTCATATAGAAAACAATACCTACTTGCAAAACTGCATATCCTTCGTTTTTGCTTTGAGAAATGAGGTTGGAGTTATAGGTGTCGGTCGATGGTTCATTATTTATTGTATGCACAATTTTTTCAATATTACTTCAATATTTACATTAGACATTAACATAATTATGTATTTTTCGTTTGTAAAATTGTGGGAGGCACAAATAAACGTTGTTTCTTTCTTTTCTTTGATATTTATGTATCTTTTACGCCATTCATTGTATTGTCACTTACCAACATCTGAAGAGATAATAGTCAAAGGCCAGCTTAAGCACATTTGCATATACATAAGCTTTCGTCCGAATCCTTTTATGGCTTTATGTCCTTATTAGTATTCAGTTCGCGCCTAGATTTTATCTAATGTTTAACATCTACCAAACCTGCCGCCGTTTTCAATTATTACTACGTGCTTACGTTTCGGGTTATTTTAGGATTAAGTAGCTTAGCTTTATTGGTTCTCGACTCTTGATGTTACTTAACCTTTCGAATGTCTTAAGTTACACTGTCCGACATAAGGTAAGTCTTTCTATTGTGTTTCTAATTACGTCATTCAAAGACTTTTCGTATATGATTCTAGCACTGATTATCGCTAAGAAAAAAGCTAGAATTAAAAGTTTGTTACCTTCATTATCTTCTTATCTGAGCTTTTTGTTTCTTTCTTACATTCCTACTAGCTATCTTTTTAACATTCAATATTTATTTGTGCATCACTCCCTAAGGCCGGTGTTCGCTTCTCATTTTTATATCATTGAGATGTATTAGAACAAATCAAAAATCAAATCAAATAATTTATTTCATGTAGACCATTTGCAGGCACAATTGAATAGTCAAATGTCGGTCAGTCCAAATAAAAAAATAAAATAGTGAAGCTAAATTTAAATTACCATCAGGTGAGATAGTGATCAAACGCGAGCCTATCAATAAAAAAAAAAAAAAAAATTGCACGTTCCAAAGCGTAGATCTCTATAAAAGAAATCTTAAATCTACGCTTCTTTATGCATTTACAAAATAATTGTAATTACTAATCAGATTTCGATTACTGTAAGTCTACAGCATCGCTAAGTATCGTCGGCTACACCGACAAAATTCTCGGTTCGTGTGTTCTAGACCACGTCTTGAGAGCAAAGTTTCGAATAAAGCTATTATTCAATATTTGAAGATACTCTTCATTACATAAGATCCTATACAATTATCGACTAAAAACGATAAAAGCATTAAGGACATAAAAACTACAATAGCGTGGGTTTTTAAACGAACACAAAATTCTAATGTCTAAGGTAATTGCTTCATCTCGTACGATTTAATGGAGATAGCAAAGATTTTATAATTTGTAGATGATAATAATAGTAATACGAACGGTAATTTGGTATTAGTGACTCTATTACTGGACATTGTGAACAGATTGTATCTAATGAAGAAATAGCTGTTTACGAAGATTCGCCAGCAAGAGTTGATCTTATAAAAATAGGTTCCGAACTTCGACGTATTAATTCCATAATTATTCCATTATAAAAATATAGTATAGCATTACCTATTCGTCCTGTATGACTGTCTCAAACTGGAACAAGGACTAGGAGTACGGCCCGTGATCTGAACTAATTAAGGGTCCTAATCAAGAAATAGAATCCAACATTGACGATGCTAAATGTCTATAAAAGGGTCTATTTAAGTACGAATATTAAATTGTTTATTGCATCAAAATGGCTAATCAACAATTGATTGGCCGCTATAAAACTATAAACGTAGTTGCCATAAACCAAATTGTGGCTTTAGTAAAACTGTCGACCATAACCTCTTTCTCAACAAACAACAAAGAAAACTTAAAACCAACATAGTTTACTTTATATCTCCATAAATTGTTCACGCACAATTCCTCGCCGTAAGCCTTACACCACAAGTACAGGCTTATTCGTTGAACTGTGTTTCCGATTCTTAAACTCAATAACCCTCACTTTGTTAACAGATCGACAATCTTCTGCTTCATTTAGCTACACCTTAATTTCGTGCACATAAGATTCGAATTCTCCTCTTCCAGCTGTAAGTTCTGTTGTTGAGTAGATGATTCATCGAACATTGTCTTGTACTACGGCGACTCTTTGGCAATTGCTTTTGTAGGACAGTTGCAGTCCGACTGCCCTCTCTAATGAACGCGTGCTTTGTATAGAACTAAAGCTTTCAGGGACATGTTGAGAAAGCTGATTGTGAGCAAATGTGTTGTACAGGCAAATTAGCTGGACATAGTAATTCTTTGAATAAGAAACATGTGTCATAGAAATAGCTAATGGGTACGGATTCTGGGGAAAGGACTATTTTTAGCCGTGGAATGGGTGACAGATCTATTCTATTATTGTTTCGATTGTCTTCTTAAAGGACTGGTTTATTTTGAGACCGATTAACGAAGTTACGAAGAAACTTCCGGGAAACAGGACAAAATTGATGATACTATTGATAGCTAGCTATTTTTGGGAATCGGAGTGCCCTGAATTCTGGAACGAACTCAAGTCGTTCGTATAGTCCTTTTGCTTTCTTGAATACAAAGGCTCCTTTGTTGCTAACAGCTCGAAACTCAGTGGGACAATCAAATCACATAATTGCATAAATGCAGAGATTCTGACGATAAAATTCGTCGGTAACAACGTGTACATAACTTCGGCCCACGCGTGTGCTGATAGTTGATTGCTCACCGAATTATTCTGAGATAGGTACCTGAACAAAAAAGCATGTGTCATCAGCCACCTTGCCAAGAGTAGGTGCAGTTTTTTGGACAAGTTTTTTTTTCACTGCCAATAACTGTAGAAGTAAACTTACGAACTCTTATTTGGCAATCTGTTATAACAATATTTTGTTAGAGTGGGTGTACGAATGCATGTTTGAAAGAAATATGAGGTTGAATTTTGGCAAGCTGTAATATGCAAACATTGTGTTTTGTATGTTATTTTCTGAAATGGGAATCCTTTGCCATATCTTTTTTTTTTGTACAGGACTATTTTTACTTTCAACTTTTAAGTTCAGACTAGCGCCTGCCAGCGGTTTTGCTTGCAGGAAAGTAGAAGATTTTCCCAAGGGAACAAACTCTTGGGATAAAAAGTTCCTATGTTCTATTCCTAGAATTAGTCTGTCCGTGTGCCAAATTTCATCGAAATCCATTCAGCGACCATCTTCGACCACATCATCGCTTACCATCAGGTGAAATGGTGGTCAAACGCGAGCCTGCCTATCAATGATAAAATAAATGAAATAAATAATAGCTGATTGAGTGTGAAGGAGCAACCAATACACTCACAAGCGACAGTTTATAATAGTTCTCTTTGAATGTCGTAATTAGAGACACAATAGAAAGACAATAGCCTTATGTCGGACAGTGTAACTTAAGACATTCGAAAGGTTAATCCGATAAATTGATTACCTATCTGAAAGCTTTGAGATAATCAAAGGACAGTGACATCAATGTTTCAAATACTTTACGGAACCATTTAATTCCACAGTTAACAGCTTTCTGTGCACATCGATTCTGAGGAAAAACAGACATTTGTAGCAAGACCTGTTTCCGATTGTTCCTTTTGCCAATTTCGCCACGGAACGCTAAAAATCTAGAAAACCAAGAACAAAAACTGGTGTTTCTACCACGCAAGGCGATTATATTACTACGTGTATTTCAATCTTGTAATTGAAAACAGCAACGGTAAGTACAAGCCTTGGTACGTGACTCTGAACTCGCTCGTTACCGTCAAAGAGGTTTTTTTTGACCATAGTTAAGTGTGGCCCCTGTTTTATTTCGACGAACGTTAAAACGCGTGGGGATCATTACTTCTGCTTTTTCTGCCTTGTAGTTTAAAAAAAGAATAACTAGAATTTGTGGCTATTCTTTTATTTTTTTTAAACTCTTTGTGAATGATGTTGCATAAGAATTTCGAAAACGGAGCTTTTTGTCTTATGGTGTTTTTCAATGGTTTCTATTATTATTATTTTTTAATCGTGGGAATCGATGTTATATTACCGACTAATTTTGAAATTCAAATATTCTTCTTGACATTTAAAAGTAAATGATAAAAAAACGCTTTTTTTAGCTGTCTAAATGCAGGTCAAAAAGCCTCTTCTTTAACAGAGAAGACGTGAGCATTTGAGCAGTAGTCTTCATGCTTGCTCAAGGCGTGTTGGTGTTTTCAGATTTACTTACCCAACAATATTTTTCTTGTTAGTTTTTGTTCGAAGTCTGCGTTCCCTGACAGCCCTTAAGGTCTTTGAGTCAAAAGTGAACGTGTTAGTTCTAGGTAAGCATGCTCCATCGTCGGCCACATCATCACTTACCATCAGGTAAGTTAGTGATTAAGCGTGGGTCTATCAATAATGAAAATAGACAAAGTTGAAGCTCTGTCATCGTCGCCGCCACATTCTAAGGCATTTCTTATTATAAGTGATCCCAGAGAGGGCCACCGGGTCATTGTATCAATCTCATTGTTTACAAAACTGACAATGTGGGATGCATTACTCATATTCGCAGGAACCCTTCCACTAACAGCAAATGTTTGTTTAAGAAAAGGGTTCTTCACAAAAGGGGTCGGATTGAACGACCTGAGAGGCTGTGAATCAGGAGTTGAGTGTTTTTTTTTTAAGTAGCTTCCTACTAATCCTCATTCTTGTAATGTACAGTTTTTTTTTAGGAAACAAAAAAGAAAATTCGGCAAAATTATAAACTTGATTGAACGGTTTGTATAAAAGAGGCCGTTTTTTTTTTCATCTACTAAGCAAGCTCTTAAAATTTGCAGATGCCTATCCCTTGCACCCTGTATATGATAAGTAGTTCACTATTTTCTTTTTATCTCAGTGGTCAGTACCTAATAATAAAGAAACGCAGATTTAACTCATAAAACATTTAATTAAAATTTCAATTCAAATTATTCAAAAGTAGAACACCGCGAAAAGGGCGCGTAATTTTCTGTTCGAATGTCAAAGATGCTACTGCGGGAGAGCGATCAGACGCGTTGACAATAGGGATGCGCTCATTCATCGTAATTTTAGTCTAGTACTAATTATAATTTTCGATTTACTAGTTTTACTAGTCTATGTAAAATTCTTCAAAACAATATTCATAATGAAAGAATTTAAAAGGAACTAGATGAGTATTTCAAACAGCACCGTTTTACAATTCCACTAACTGCTCTAGACGCCATTTTAACCACGTTTAGAACGACGGTTCTGCGTTTTAAGTATTTCTGTATTTACGCCGTTTGTTATGTTAAACTAGGTGACAAACATTAACCGCTGAACAGTTATATTCATTGTAGGTAGGTACAATTACTTTTTAACAATGAATGGCTAGATACCGGTAGTTTTTGACCATTAAAAAAAAGCACGGCAAAAACCAGACAAAAAAATGTTCTTGAAAAACGGTATCCTGTATGTATAAGACTAGTTTACTCCCGCAAGAGTGCTCCCGTGGCGTTATGAGTTTTTGACACTCTACAAGTACAATAGTGTAGTTAGATCAGTGAAATAATTGGATGGATATAACTTAATATTTAATCAAAACTCAAAATTAATTCAAATGTTTTTATTTCACACGCCTATGTAGGCTATAGGCACTTATAAAACGTCAGAAGCATTGTGCATTGCTTAAGCATTTGTATCAAAAAATAAGTTTATCGAAAACGCATATGATTTTTTTTTTCAAATCCGATCAATATGATACTTCAGTAAATTAAAAACGTTTTCATCTCGTGGAAACGGAAACTGTCAAGTGACAGAATAAGGTTGCACATGTACTGAAATGTGACGTCACCGCCATTAGATAACGTGTGCACAAAAGAGATAGCGAGATATTCTCACCACGCTCCCACTCTTCTTCATACCAATATTTGAAATGCTAATTGCTGCTTCATTTACTAACCAATTTTGAGGCTAATTTCAGAAAAAGTTTTTTTTTTACCCGATTTCGTGGCTTTTAGTGGCTTTTTCGTGGCGTTAGATTTCAGTATTTGTTGTTATTTATTATAACTGTACAAAAATTAACACAAGTCAAAATCGGAGGAGTACCTAATATCGAAAATTACCTCCCCCTTATATTACATATGTCATGGCCAGATCTTAGAAATCGATCACTTCATGATATAGCCAAGTAAATTGGCCAGATGGTTTAAACGTTAAAGTTTAGTGCTATTTCAATCTTGGCCTACTTTCTTTAGAGCTTTTATTATAATTGAAATCCTACATTAATGATATGGCCAAACAAGGATTGACATATCATCATGTTGTTTGACACTACGAGCATGGCAGTTGAGAGATTGTCATGCTCACTTAAATGTCTCGCTGATGGTGGCACGTGTTATTGGGTCATTTGGCTCCCTTCATAATGGTTGAGCTGAGTGGGGCTGATGCACGCGTCATGCTCGTGAACGCGGGTGCCGTCAGTTGAGACTGGTCATCTCTTAGCTGCCAGTGACTTATTCAATTCTATTTTTATTGTTACCATTACTATTTAATTTTTATTCCTTATCTTCATTGAGTTCACATAACAGAAGCAAAAAAGAAATACGTTACGAAGATTCATGTAACTCAATACGATTTAAAAGAGTGTCCATGGAGTTTCTTGCACTTTCTTCGCCATAGAGACCTACTCTTTGGAACGTGCAATTTAGCTTCACTTGTTTGCCTGACCGACATTTTGACAATTCAAAAGTGCCTGTAACTGGTCTATTTGAAATAAACGTTTCTGATTTCTGATCAAATGTTAACGTTTAAAACGATCTGCCCAGTTTTAGTTGGCCATATCACGAAATTATCAATTCTAAGATCTGGCCACGACACATACAAACTTGAACTCTCTGTAACACTAGTTTAGAAAAGTCTATTATCGTTTGCTACTCTAAAGTTCATTGAACTGTTTATAAACAGCCGGACTTTTGTTAGATCATTGTTTTTCTAAGCATCTGTTAGTTGCCAAAAAATGGCGAATGACGATACTTATTTTGTTTTGTCTGAACATTTTTGAGAATTGCGACATTGCTTCACAATGTTTATTTATTCGCGTTATTTATTCGATACAGTGAAGTATTATATTTTCAAATGTTATTTATTATAATTTATGATAATTATCTCAAGAAATATCGCTATTTTTTTTTGTTTTGGCTTCGCACTGTTTGTGCTTTTAGCCAGTGTCAGGTTTAGAAGTACGTATTTGTTTTTAGTCAGTTTGCGTTTTATTAGAATGCGGATGTAACACTTTTTTTTAATTGATTTAAACTAGTGCGTGACTGCGATCCCACCTGATGGTAGGCAGTGATGCAATCGTTGATGGTGAGGCGCACTGGTTTATTAAGAGCCTATTCACATTATTAATCCAAACTAATATTATAAATGCGAAAGTAACTCTGTCTGTCTTTGCTTCACGCCTAAACTACTGAACCGATTTGTGTGAAATTTGGTACAGGCATAGTTTGGAACTTGAGAAAGGACATAGGATAGTTTTTATTGCAAAAAAAATAAAATAAAAAATAAAATTTATTCCGGACATACAGCGCCATCTATTGGTCAAGAGTCGGCATCAATTCAGTACTGAAATTTCCGGAAGTCACTATTTCATGCGAACGAAGTCGCGGGCAAAAGCTAGTATTTTAATGTTTTTGCAGTAGGTATTTGGCAGCAAAAGTCAAGGCAGCCCTCTCGGCAAGCTTTACTGATGTACATTCTCAGCTCTATTCTGCCCAAATCGCGCCTGTTTCAATGATTCCACATATTGTCTCGGTACGCAGACATCTGATTTACAAAACCACATTATTTTAATCACAATATCAATTATTATTTGCAAATAGGAATCCGTTTGCGAAGAATCAAAACAACCACTGAATTTCACTCGCGCCAAAAAATATGTCTCTTTTAAAGATGAAGTAAGACCATAGATATCTGTGAGTAAGACCGTAGACTCTTAGTGTGGAAAGAAATAGTATTTTCAGCAATATACAAATTCCTCGTGAAACGGAAACTGACTAATTTATTGTGACGAGTCATTAATGTCTACAATAAATTATTATAAAGGAACCGTAGCACGATTCCACATCAGTAGAACATCGTTTGAAAGGGACACTGGTGTATTTTTGGCTTGAGCCGCTGTGAGACACTGAAAACTAAAAAGTCGATTTTTCTTACGATTCACGTTTATGAATCGTAAGTGAAATCGACTAAAATAGAGCTGGCTGAATCTAATAACAATTTATACATATGAATAAAATTGGAGTGTCTGTTTGTAATATTGAAATAACCGCTTTTTACTACATGCACCTTATAATATAAAAATGAATCGCAAAATGTGTTGGTAAGCGCATAACTCAACAACGTCTGGACCGATTTCGCTAATTTTTTTTTTGTTGTGTTCGTTATTATGAGGAGAAGGTTCTTATGGAAAAAAATGAAAATTAGGGTAGTGTAGGGTAGAGTAGGGTAGTGTAGGGTAGTGTAGAGTAAGGTAGAGGAGCGTAGAGTAGGGTAGGGTAGAGTAGGGTAGAGTAGGGTAGAGTAGAGTAGAGTAGGGTAGGGTAGAGTAGGGTAGAGTAGAGTAGGGTAGGGAAGAGTAGGAGCTCCCGCTCTTCCCTACTTCAGCCTACTGTATAGTAGGCTGAAGTAGGGAAGAGCGGGAGCGAAGCCGCGTGGGCAAAAGCTAGTATGAATATATATACGGTACATACACCAAAATATTTATATATAATTTTGGCTGTCTGTCTGTTTGTTCCGGCTAATCTCTGAAATAACTAGACCGATTTGACGGGACTTTTATTGGCAGGTAAGTAGCTGTTATAATAAGGAGTAACTTAGACTAAATGATCTTTATTTTGCAAGTAGGTTTTATAAAAACACTTTTACACGTCAATAAATATAATATAATATACTTAATAAGACTATTTTTATTTTAGAAAAAAATCTTTTATTTTAGAAAAAATAAATTCAAAATCCTGTAATCCACGCGAACGAAGTCGCGGGCACAGCTAGTCTACACAAATATTAAAAAGAGGTAGATAGTTTGTATTTTTTTTTTGTAGGAGGAATATTGGTACTTCTTACGCGTTTTTTATCTACACTAATATAATAAAGAGGTAAAGTTTTTTTTTTTTTTGTAGGAGGAAATCTCTGGAAGTACTGATCAGATTGCTAATTTTTTTGACCGATAGAAAGTTGTTTTATTCCTGAGTTACATAGGCTATAATTTATGTACGTGGGCGAAGCCGCAGGCAAAAGCTAGTGACAGATAATTTAATTCCAATTTCAAATGCTTAATTTTTTTTCATATAATTTTTGCACATACAAATTATAATGCCTTGTAAACATAATACGTAATTAATCAAACTCCGTAGGTGCAAATAACATTGTTTGGTAAAGTAATTAATTAATAAATATGTAGGAGGTCTCTAACATGACTTATCTTTATGTAAATCGGTTAAGCTTTATTAAAATGACTCCTACAGCATATAAAGATCAATAGATAATATAAAGGTTATGGCAGTAGCTAGTTTGTAGTTAGTAAAAGTAAAACTGAAGGTTATTTTCGTTCCAAGTAAACAATTCAATGTAGGTATTATTGGGATAGGGACAAAGTTTATTTTTAAATCTATTTTATGATCTATGTATGTTGTTAATATTAACAATCGGGTAAATAAAATTGTAGACCTATTCTTGGAATAAAACTTTGAAACAAACCTACTATTAGAGAGTAGATATTAATAATAATAGTGGGTTATAGTTGTACGAGTACTTGCTCTAATTACCTACCGAATAAAAATTCTATTGATTTCGGCCATCCATAAACTACGGGTCAATTCCAACCGTTTTAACGCTGATAGTTTATTGAAGCTTCTTTATGAATGTATGTCAAACCGAGCAGTATTTTTTATTCAGACTACCCGCCAGGGTCATGGGGAATTTCTGAAAAGGGAACCCGTGGCCCTAGAACGCAAAGGGCAATTGAAGGACACAGGTGTTGTATTAGTCAGTGAATTATTGCGGTACTCCCGTCCTATTATAGTTTAGGTGTCTTCAAGGCCTTAATAAATTAGTGCGCTTGATATCAGATGGGATCGCAGTCAAGCACGAGTTAAATTATATGAATTGCTTAAAATAAAATCTGACACGCCCTCCCACTCCATCGTACAGCGGGAGAATTAATTGGATGACTTTCAACCACAGAAAAAAGAATATTTATTTACCTGGCGATTGATCGACTTATTAAGTTTTTTTCAAGTTTTAAATTTGTTACCTCATTACGGAGTGCTCACGTGCATCACTAGGAATCCAATTTCCATCTTCTAGTAAAAATATTATCATACTTTCCAATTCCAATGCTCCAGTTTTAAATTGCATGTAACATTTCTGAAGTTTACACTAGCTCTTCTCGTTCCGTATTCCCATTCCCCTGTGCTAAAATAACTACTATTGATCCCAGAAGACGTGGTAGAATTGCAAAGAGGACTTATCTACGTAGTAGTTAGTATAATATAACCTCCGACCTAGTAAGACACTTGTGACGTAAGCTTCCGTTCTACCTGTGCCAAGTTTTATCATAACCACCCATTGTTTGGCTCAGACTTGATTAAGTTCACCGCAAACAAGCCACATTGTACTTACTAAACACAGTATATATGGTAATACCTAGTACTTACTTAATCCATGCAAACCACAAACAAATTGGCGGTACTTGGCGGTACTTAATTTAACGGCCATCTTTGATTTCAAGTAGATATGTAGATTAGTCGATTTTTTAAACGAATAATGATGGAGTGATTGGGAACATATGAAAAAAATATTGTAATTATAAAGTAAGTAATTAAGTGAAGAGTGCTTGATATTTTTCAGGCCGTAACACAATAACGTAAGTGGAATAAGTTACTTAATCATTTTTATTATCATTGGATTTAATTGTTTGTCAATTCTTTCGACATTCGGTTTTCAATTTGTAACGGCCATTATTTTTAACTGCCATTAGTCTCACTGTATGCACCCGCATAAGTTGCATAATATAAATCTCCACAATTGATAACAACGAATGTTAGTCTGTATTGATGTCTGTTCGTCCGTTTATCTTGATCGCAATAAAACTTTATTGTCTTGTTATCAATGTCAACCATCAATCAGGAATCGGCTTTGTACGAATTTGTACTTTATTTCTTTGGCGATAAGGATTTATTTGAGGATTTTTTTCGAGAGAGCAATGAATCCATGGCGTTCAAGGCCTTATGTGGCTCCATGGCTACCATTTATAAAGATTTGAACTGTAATAGGAAATCTTTTGGGCATCGCACGTGAAAAAGGTAAGGTTTATTGGTCATTAACCTTTCGGGTTCGCGGGTTGAAAAAACAATTTCAACCTGTGTGCTTTAATTTCACAGCTAATAAAACCTTATTAGGCTGAACGTTCCTGGTTATTTTTGGGTAAATATTTCCTCTCTTTGTTCGTTTTAGGTGTAGCATGGAGTTAATGATATTTTTTATGGGAGCTTTAATAACAAGTTTATTAAGCTATTCTTAGTTTTAAGGTTATTAAATACTAAAACATTACTTACTCTTTTACTCTTCTAGAGAATGGAGGCCTGCGCCCCAAGCAGTGTGTGTCTGTCTAATAAGTCAACCGACTTGGGAATTTTGTATAATATTTAATCATATAAAAAATACAATTATTCGGTACTTTTTATAAGGTTCTTCTGTTAGTAAACAATGATCTCTATCTCTTAATCAACCTTGATTATTGAACCCGTGTTGACTACATCAGATTTCATTAAATCCTAATCATTACCCAAGTCATTTAACTTATTAGACAGACTCTACACCACAAGGCTGATAAAACATTTACAAATAGGTAAGCCTACTAACCCATTTGTTTTTGTTCAGCTTTGAATTTTATTTGAGTGGAATTCCCTGCCGGAATCTGTTTTCTGATAGCTACAACCTGAGAGTCTTTATGTCAAGAGTGAATAGGTTACTTCTAGGCTCGCGTGCTCCAACTCATTGCTTACCATCAGGTGAGATAGTGATTTCCGGCCACCGTAGGCGCGGGCTTGCGGACAGTGAGCAATGGGGAGCTTGCTGTCCGGCCGTCTGGTAACTGTCCGGACCAAGCCCAAGTCGTCGACGGCGCGCACTGTTCCCGCGCGCCTCAAGGAATCGTCAGCAATAGCAGGGACCCAGCCGGGTCGAAGCCTACTTGGGCCAAGGGAACTCGAGTATGAAAGCTAGAAGGATCGGGGTGGGCTTTTAGTCAGTAAGAGTCTGACACTATCTCCCGCTCCGCCTAATAGCGGGGGATATCGGAATTTTATGCACCGAAAATAAAAACCATCCCTGCCGTATCAAATTCAACTACATACTCGTATATCGGATGGATATAGTATCTTTCCAGGTCAGTCATCCCCACTCATACTTTGATCACCGAAATTTTTCTGTCATCATAACTCCTGTTTTCTAAATGCATGCCATTTGCCTTTCATATCCAAATATCAATCTGTCATCAACCGCCGAAAATGTATCCGAAAATAATTAACCAATGCAGAATGAATTTCGCTTATTTCGCTCGGATATTGCACATGTAAATCCCATCTGGCTGCAGCTTCATTCAGTTAATCAGATCACACTCCGCACCGTAGGTACATTTGAATAAGCTACTCCAGTACGACATCTCTCTCTGAATACTAGAAGCGATACCGAGTAATCTGGATAACGAAGTGTACAGTCACAGTAAAATTGGTTCGTCACCTTCCACCATTCCTTTTTCTTTTGACAACAATAATCTAAACGTCTTCTATACTAATATAATAAAGAGGTAAAGTTTGTTTTTATGTTTGTAGGAGGTAATCTCTAAAAGTACTAATCCGATTGCTAACATTTTTACCGATAGAAAGCTGTGTTAATATTCCTAAGTGACAGGCGGACGAAACCGCGGGCAAAAGCTAGTTTAAAAATATTGGCAATTATGTAGTCATCATTATGGACAACTTTTACTTGGAACAAACACTGAAATCTCGAGAATCTCAGCTGTTCAGTACATTTTTTCGAGTTATGCAAATATGTATGTAAATGTATGGGATTTATTCGTAACTTCAATTTCATTTCTATAGTAAAGTTGTTGTAAAGTATTGCCAGGGTTTATAGTTGTATTTTTCGTCTTCACTTTGTATCACGCTTCACGCTGTACTGTTTCTATATTATCGAAATATCCATGTCATTCTAAAATTTATTATGATAATTGTTTTATCTGAGTTAAATTGCTTATTAGTATTTGTTTTTTTTTTAATTATCAAATAAAAAAATATAATATTTTATCAATAAATGACGCTGACTAAATAATATTTAACACTGATTAATAAAAATGTTCAGTCCATGGAAGATATTTTAATTTTGTTTAAATTAAACGTCATCAGAGAATGGTAAGAAGATCATCAGAGTCTTCAATTTATAAAGAAAAAACTGGGCAAGTATGAGTTGGGCTCGCGCCCTCAGGGTTCCTTACAAACTAACCTATGTATATATATACGAGTTCAGTAGTTCGATTCCTGAATGGAGTCTCGAAAATTTTTCCAAAGAAAAAAAAAAATTGTGACGTAACAACTTTACAGTTTTCATATTTATTCCTATAACTGTGCTATAGGACCTTGCTTTATGCCAAATTTCAGTTAATTATAACTCAATGTCTCCACGTGTTCTCTAGATAAAGGGTCTTGACAGACAGACAGACAGACAACAAAGTAATCCTATAAGGGTTCCGTATTTTAAAAGTAGAAAACTGACGAAGGTATTAACGACTAGACTGTACATTGTAGAAACTAACAACAAGTCTATTACAGATATGTCGAGAATTTCTTACTTGGGATATTGGCATAAGTTTAATAAGTAGGTTCAACGTTATGCCGCTCATTCTCATCATAATCACTATGGAGAGGGAGACGAGTTATTTTGACTACGCGTGAGTTATTGGTACTTATGTCTTGTTCGAAAAGTTATTTATGTTCATTTCGATGTTTTTATGTGAGCTATAAATACTGAGATATGTAGATTGTCGCTTTTGATTTTTACGTCGGCTACTATTTGCATCTGTAGTATGGTCTGATCATGTTAGGTTAGAATTTTGAATCAGATTACAATAGTTACAGTATTCTGTTTGGTTTCAAGGTTCAGTATATATGTCAAAAGATATAGGTACCTAGATTACTATTGTGTTTCTTCAGCAATACTGGCTAATAAAGCTGTTTTCATACATAAATGGTTGAACACTACACATCACTCCCCTTAAAAAGGTGGAAGAAAACATAGACAGAAAGCAGTTTTCTATGGCCTATTAAGGAGGCTGTGTTTCCTGATAGCTACAACCTGGGGGTCTTTAAGTTAAGAGTGAATAGGTTACTTCTAGGCAAGTGTGTTCCATCGTCGACCACATCATCGCTTACTCTACAATTGCTATAGGATGGTGCGAGTCATACGCGTAGTTGTCGGATTAAGTACCTATTCCTTTTCTCTCATCTTAAAAATACTTATTCGCGTCCATGCTTTGTTAAAAAGACCTTAGGCGAAATACAATTCAGGTCAAGCGCCACTCTACCAGTAATAAAAAAATCCACCTAATTCTAACATGTTCATGTTCATGTTTCTATAGTTCTAAGTTAGAGACATAGTCAACATACCCACGCTCGTCTTATAATTTTTCTCTTATTATTAATAACTACCGTAGAGGTTGGCCTAGAAAGAGGTGGCGGGGTGATCTGGACGCGTACCGCGAGGACTGGTTTGAGACAGCGCAGGAGTAGAAAGTTTGGAAGGACTTGGGGGAGGCAGTGGGTGGCCCAACAGTGGGACAGCAACGGCTAGAAAAAAATAAAAAATAACTTCCCAATCATCATTATCATCACCATCATCTTCCTGCCCTTGTCCCGTATTATTTAGGGTTGACGGAACACGTTTGTTTTCTTCCATTCTGTCCTGTCACACGTCTTGCTATCACTAACTCCCTTTTCTATACAATACTAGCTTTTGCCCGCGCGACTTCGCTCCCGTTCTTCCCTACTCCACCCTACTAATACTCTACTCTACCCTACCTACTCAACCCTACTCTACCCTACTCAACCCTACTCTACCCTACCCTATCCTACTCTACCCTACCCTATCCTACTCTACCCTACTCTATCCTACTCTACCCTACTATAACCTACTCTAACCTACCAAACTTCACATAAACCATCTATTAAATAATCCGAACAAAGCCTAAACATTTGGTTTGGATAGGTAAGCCCGTTCTTGAGTTGTAAAAACGAAAAGTGGCATTGATTTTTATATATAGCTAGATAATTAATCTGTAGAAGTTTTTAGTTGTGCACGCAAGCAACGTACGAAACCAATTTAAATAACTTTTGTACATTAAAATAGTGTGTAACTTGATATATTACTTAGGCTTTGTTTCATCTCAATCGGTTGACTATATCGAAAGATATGTATACTACATTCATTGACTGTTAGGTGGTACGAAATTCGCCGGGTTATTTTGTTTTTTAATAATATGCTAATGACTCTCCTATTAACATTCGTTTCACGTGTTGCAATACATTGACAAAATCTAAAATTAAGACTGTTGAACTCATTTCTATGAGTCCAAGCGTACGATGACACATTCCTCATTAACGTTTTTATTTATTATGAACTAAACTTCTAGTTTTAAAATTGATATATTTCATATTTCACGCACTGTTTGACGTGAGATGAATTTCCGGGACATCTTCGGTGAGAGGAAAACTAAATGTAGTGTAAAACTCATCAACATATTTTTTTTTATAGTTGATAGGTTCACGCTTGACCACTATCTCACCTGATGGAAATAGCGATGATGTGGTTGTAAATGAAGCGCGATAACCTATTACTTAATTCTTGACTTGACTTAAAGATCTCCAGGTTGTAGTTATCAGGAAACACGGACTCTGACAGGGAATTCCATCTCTTTGCTGCACGCATTATGAATATAATAATAAATTTTCACCAGTCAATTGTCACACCTCTACCGTATTCTCCACCGTGTCCACCGGGCGGTCCACACAGTGGCGACACCCGGGCGTTACTTCCGCACGAATCCGGTGCAGGACCTTCCCGAACTGACCATGTTCGGTGAGAACCTACGTCATACGGAAGGTGAGGACGCTGTGAGGTCTTTTAAGTCACTCCTCAAAGAGGGTACTTACGGCCATAATTATGGCGTGCCCAGAACTATGTTAGGGTGGGCTTCCATTTTAACCAGATGCAGTTGGTATTTGACATAAAACGACTACCTATCCAACCTTCACAACCCAGTAACTGACTGGTGGTTAGCAAGACTGGTGCCAGGGTGTCGAGATTCTGACTCTCGGTAACGACTGTCAAAGATCTTCAAATGACAGCCAAGACCAACATGCGAGACCAGACGATTTTTACATTCTACAATATAAGCGCATAGTCTAGGAATAACATGTTATGAAGACAAATAAAGGAATATTTCAAAACTATCACACAACACCATCTAGTCCCAAACTAAGCAGAGCATATATATAACATTTCTAAATACACACGTATTATACATAAATTACATCCAGACCCAGACCAAATTATCGTACACATCCCACAAAGAGAAATATTTGTCTTAGGTGGGAAACGAACCTACGACCTCCAGCATACCTAGCAGTCAGGGTCACTAACCACTAGACCAACAGGCCAGTCAATGTATGAATCAGCGGTACAACGCCGTCACTGCGTGTGCCAAACTGCGGACACGCCGTCTAGATGTTTAAAAAATGACAGATAATCTGGCCACATAACCACGTGACTGAAGAACATTCAATTACAAATCAACATGAGGTTTATCATCATCATTTCAGCCGATACACGTCCACTTGTGGACATAGGCCTTCCTCAAGTGTCGCCACAATGAAAGGTCCTGTGCGTCTCACATTCATCGAATTCCCGCAACTTTATGTCCGTTTGGATTGAGGAGCCACTTCATGATTTTAAAACGAAACTCACCCCTTATTTAGTAGTAAAGAAAATAATTTTGTAGGCCAAACCCCGAAATTTGTAATAAAACATATCCAAAGTTATATCAATTTTAAAGTGGCTCCTCAATCCAAACGTCTGAACTGAGGAGCCAGCTGGAACACCGAAAGTGCTCAATGAATATTATTGAAAATTTTGTATCATTTAGTAGTAATTGTGTATAGTACCTACTAAAAATCTGAGTCTAATACTAGTTACGTACGTTAAACGTTCAAAGTAAGATTATTTCATTCTTATTTTAGTGTGGGTAAGAGATGGCGCTAGACAACCCGTATAGCTCTGTCTCTTACCCAAATTGGAAGAAGAATAAAATAATGTTACTTTGAACGTCATGGTAAACCATAAAAACCCGCTACTGTTGCTTCTATGCCTTCGTCTCAGGGCCTCGGGTCTCAGTTTCACACTGCCCGTGGAGTGGATGTCTACAAATAATACGAAACTATCCAAAAATAAGCGCAGACACGAAAGCAATCCCGTCCATCTCAAATCTAAGACAGCGCTTCCATCTAGTCTTGTCAGTGGGCCCGACGTCTAATAAAACCCGCTTTACTTATCACTATTGTTGTATAGTCCGTAGTAGCGTGACAGACCAATTCTTATGCCTCGTTTACACGTAGGCTCAGCCTCGGCCAATTGCCATTATATATCTAAACAGGGCTTGCCGAGTCACGGCGATATTGAACAATAAACTAAAACAAAAAGTGATCTTTTAGGTGAAGATAACATCCAATGACTTCTCCAGCTCTAGGGCGGAGTGGAGGGCGCCTCAGACTTTTTCAGACTAACCGCTTCCTATATTTTTAACCACTATTTACCACTGCCGTTGCACTAGGCCGTAGTGACATGACAGAACAATTTTTAGGGAATACGGCGATCCCCGATATAAACCGAATTTGTGTAACAATAAACTAAAAAATAAACTGATTTAGTAGATGGGAAATCATCCAATTCATCTTGTAGGAGGCCTTCCGCCGCTGCGTCTTCCGGTACGCGGTCGTCACTCCAGAACCTTTCGGCCCCGACGGCCATCTGTTCTGTTCTGGTGATGGTTGCGGGAATCCGATGGATGCGGGACGCACAGGATCAATCATTGTGGCGACACTTGGGGCTATCGGCTGAAATGATGATGACGATGATGAAATCATCCAATGATTTCTCCCGCTCTAGGGCGGTGTAGGAGGGCATGTCAGACTTTTACTGACTAAACCACTCCTATATTCCTTCTTTGCTTTCTTCCGTTCTTGGACCGGGTTTCCCTCTCGGAAGCCACACAAACGAATAAACACGATAAATCCAATAATAATAAATCTACAGCTAACCCTACGCTTCTGTCAACTCCTGTTGGCGGTGCAATGATGACCTAATTAGTTATGAAGTGACAGATCATAATAAACTGAAAAAGTTATTACTAAATCCTACAAACGAGACCATTATAATGTTATGAGAAACAATAAAAACCAATTTGATTTAATTTTTAGGGTTACGTATGACTCAATCGGTTTAAGTCAACGTTATCTAAAGATAAGGTTGTTTATTTTTCGATTAGACACATATTTTGACACTGACAAGGAAATCAAATCCTTTAGGGTTGTTGAAGAATCTTCGAGACTAAACTGAACTATCCTGTTCTTTGAGAATTGAACAAACAGTGTTATGGGACTTGAACTTTTTACTTATGTAAGTTTGTATGGAACCCTCGACGCTCAAGTCCGACGCGTAGTTGACCGCTTTTTTTAATTTGATCACTGTCTTGCACTTCTAATGTAATTGAGTTTGGCTCCACATCTACCACATGTTTACTTCCATACGATTAGTCTACAATCCTACAAAAATACAGACCAGATCAATCTAATAATAGTCACAGACACAGAAATCCTCAATCTGACTAAAATCCAAGGTTTTCCATCAAGCTGTGTCAGTCAGTGGGGACTGCGTTATTTAGCGCTGTCACAAAATAGATAGGTACAGAAGTCAATCTTATGTATGTACTTCATTTTTTATACCTACGCTCCTAGGGTCAGCGCGTTGCACCAAACTGTACGAGTGCGACCGGGTGATTGAGCCGAGACATAGTGTCCGTGAGCGGTGTCTATGTGTGCGTTGCTCGAGCGCGCTTTGTACGTAGATTGTCTTCTGTACCTATCTATTTTGTGGCGCTGTTGTTTTTAGTCCGTAGTGACGTGACAGACCAATTTCTGGAGCGCACGCGGCGACTTTATAGTGATATAGTATTGGGACATCTGTAATACTAACTTACTGTCCCCTGCGGTTTGTTTTGCGTCTTTGGTTATTGCTCCGCTTTTTTTAGTCGCACGTGATATTATTAAATATCCTCGATAGTTGGGCTACCCAACACTAAAATAAGTATTCTATTCGCTACCTTTGCTCGCGTTACTGTTTCGCAAAGGGAAGTTAAAGCCTCCCATTTCTTCTCACTCCATACCATGAACTGAACCAGGGCTAAACACGAGAGGACATCGCTATCAATCGCCTGCAGAACACTGTGGTTTTCACACGCGTGCGATTCTTCACGCTAAATCCGATATAGGAACGAACATCCCGATAGAACTATGTCCGGTAAAGAGTTGCGTCAGGCGGAAAATGCGGACGCCGTGGTGCCACTGGCAGTGGGAAACGCGCGTGCAATGAAGTCCGTATTGTTTAGCA
This sequence comes from Mythimna albipuncta, assembly GCA_929112965.1. Classification (NCBI taxonomy): domain Eukaryota; kingdom Metazoa; phylum Arthropoda; class Insecta; order Lepidoptera; family Noctuidae; genus Mythimna; species Mythimna albipuncta. The sequence continues at coordinate 13,594,300 of OV815979.1, read as the reverse complement.
TTGTTTTTTTAGTCCGTAGTGACGTGACAGACCAATTTCTGGAGCGTGGACGACGACTTTAAAGTGAAATAGTATTGGGGCATCACGCTATCTCACTATAGATGTGTAACACTAACTGTCCCCCGCGGTTTCATCCACTTCTTTGGTTCCTGCTCTGCTCCTTTTGGTCGTAGCGTTAGCTAGTTTAGCACATAACCTTCCTCGATAAATGATCTATCCAACACTATTTTTTTTTTTTTTAAATCGAACCATTCGTTGAGATTAGTGCGTTCAATCAAACAAACTTTTCAGCTTTATAAGATTAGTGTTACACTTACAGTGTATATATAGAAAGTCGTGTTAGTTACACTATTTATAACTCAAGAACGGCTGAACCGTTTTGGCTGAAAATCAGTGGAGAGGTAGCTTAGAACCAGGAGACGGACATTTTCTATCCCGTTCCCGTGGAACGTGACATATAACATAGTTATAACAAAACGCAACTGACAGCTAAACGTAATGTTGTCTACGGTTAAGTATGGTTGAAAATTTGACAATTTGAAATTTATAAGTTACCGGTTGTTGTGTTTAATATGTTAAATTAAATTAATATACTATCAGTTGTTGGCGGCAAAGCAGGCTAGTTATGATTATAAGAGGAAAGTTTATATATGATGATGAGTCGTGTCTGTCCCTACAGACACGAGTTCCTAACCGTGCGACCAATGAAACTCGCGTTATTTACACTGTTGTATCAGTCCGTAGTGACGTGACAACCATTTCTAGGGCACACGGCGATCCCCGACGCCTACGTCTGCGTGGCCGGTGACCGATCCGAGGCTATGGTTGTCACTCGTTATTAATTGACAAAAAACTGTTTGCCCCGTTTTTAAGAGCGGAGAAATATTAGATTTGTTACGTATAAAAAGTATTGTGCGAATAAAAATGTCAATCAGTGCGGTTTCTATTTGTATAAATTATATAATCAAATCTAAATTATGATAGATAAGATTTTATTTTAGACAATTTGCATTTGATATTCTTGACAATGAATTTGGATGGACTATCTGCTATATATCTGTTATAATGCAAATTATTTTATCTAATAACTGCAGTCAACAGAAAAAAAAAATGGTTGTAATTTTTTTTAATAAAACTTGTCTCCACACTGGTGTGTATTTTTCCTGTATACAAACGCATCCAGAACACAGTAGACGGGTGTCTACTGTGTTCTGGATGCGTTTGGGTCTGGGTAGACCCGAAACAACTACCGGTATCCCATTCAAATATACGTTCCGTACGGGAATCGAACCCGCGGCATGCAGCGCAACAGCCAATCGCTCAACCACTGCGCTAACCGTGCCGTAAAAGAAGAATCTGATGGTTATTAGAAAAAAAAGAGAGTGTATAGTATACTACACAACTACAAATTCTTTCTTTTATAGAAGAATATTATACTAGCTAACTTGTTAAATGTTGTTTTGACGCATAAATTATCAAAGAAAGAAATGGGGTGGGGATAGATGGTAGAGTCTGTCTAAAAATTCAAACGACTTGGGTAATTATTAGGGCAAAATGAAATGCGATGTAGTCAACACTCGTTCAATAATCAAGATTGATGAAGAGGTCTTGATCATTGTTTAATAGAAGAACTTTATAAAAAGTATCGTAAAATAATAATTTTTAAATTATTAATTATTATACAAAATTCCCAAGTCGTATGACTTTTAGACGGACAATACAATTGCCGACACGGATCTTGAGCGCTGGCTTCAAGTTGCACAGAAGTCAAATATTCGGTCTCTTTAGTGGTGCGAAGTGAGACGCGGGGGCGGGGAGTGTCAGTGTTTGGCTCGCCGCGCCATCGCGTCATAGACGATGAGTGACGTCTATGACGCGATGGATTCTTTCCTTGCGCTTGCTGCATTACATCTAACAACGACAACGATTGGTTCGCCAATGTATGGAATGCGCAAAGCGATCCCCACTCTGACGCCGAGCGCTCAAGATCCGTGACGGTAATTGTACGTGCGTGACACACAAGGAATAACTGCGTGCTTTACCACCTTACAGACTGAAACAGGGGTCTTAAGTTTGTATGAAGAAACCTAGTTCCACGCAAACAAAGACGCAGGTAGGAAATAGTTTTTTTTAATATAAGAAGATCTTTGACAGCCCTGTCCATCATATGTATTTTGCAGATCTATATCCGTTGGTTGCCGGCTGTCTAGCAGTTGACATCTTTCGTACGAGTACAACACATCCATGGGGAAATATGAGCGTGGATGGGATGTCACAGAGTTAAATATTTATAGAACGATGCCACTTCCAGGCCGGGATTATAAGAGGCAGGTGGATCGGTGTTGAATGTCTCGTAAGATTAAAATATGGAATAGAAACTTTTATTTTGGAAACTTTAATGCCGTCTGTCTCGGTTAGGGATTTATTACCATTATAACAGTAGTTTACAAGATCTTTATAGTCGACCTGAAAATAGTTGCTTAATTATTAAGTATTATCTGCTTTGGAAAGAGATACACAAACATTTATATGGTACCGTACCTCAAAAGGAAAAAAGAGGAACCTCTATACGACTTTGGGTTCTATAAGGGTTCCTTTTATTTCTACCACACCGCTCCTTGGGTGGAGCGAGAGTGTCAAATTTTTATTAACTAAAACCCGCCTGTGTTCATTCTTACTTCTTACGTTCCAGGGTCACGGTAATGGGCTTTCAAAAAATACCGCTGTCCTAAAATGTGTTTATGCCACGTATGAATCTCAAGCTTCTGCCACTACCTAACCTACGTACGATTCTTGAAAAATATGTTTAAAGATAAAGAAAAAGAAATCAGTTTCCTTTCGTTCAGTCTATCCCAAACATCTATAATAGATTGTGTATCACACGACCCAGATCCGACGGCCCGGTTTTTATAAATGTCTATCCAGTGTTTTTTACGACAATTAACAATAAAGTTAATAAAGAAAAAAAATAATTTAAAAAAATGATATGAAGAATTTTTCTGCTAAAATTTTTAGGTTCAAGGAAGGTTAACCATATTTGTAAACATGAAGATTATATCCTACTAGCTTTTGCCCGCGCGGCTTCGCTCCCGCTCTTCCCTTCTCCACCCTACTATATACCCTACTCTATGTGCAAGACATGGTCTCCCAGCACGGTCGAAGACTACTAGGGCCGTGGGTTAAGTGAAAATGAACCCCGGGGACCTGGAACGCAAGGCTAAGAAGGAACAAACGAGTGGATTTTAGTCAGTAAAAGTCTCCCGCCCTCCCGCTTCGCCCGAGGGCGGGATATAGAAAATTAATTTAATAACTAATTTATAAAATAAATAAATACACACACACACATACATAATTATGTGTATCGCTTTATCTGCTGAATTAGATAGAGATGTCATTAACCGTAAAAATTGCTCGAACATAAATATTAAATTCAAATAAATAGAATGTCGAATAAATATGGTTAATCTAGTGTTGAATCGGACAGAAAAACTACACACAATGACAGATTAATCGCCTAAGTGTTCAACATCAGCAGACTTTTGCTTTTACAAAATAATAATTATGTCTGTTTAGTCCGCTTTGGTGCCTAAATATAATTATGTATTTAAGATTAATCTCAACGTCGACAATTTCTCTAACTGTGAAAAATGATAAAAGTAATGAAATGAAATGAAATGAAATGAAATGAAATGAAATTGAAATGAAATTTATTTATTTGCTAGAATATAGGTACACATAGGTATTAACATGTTGAAATATTTTTTAAGACTCACTATATTCGACTTAACAGTCGTGCAAATATTTTAAAGCATGCACAATAGTACAATAATGTCATGAAATTTCATCACTGTCATTAGTCACATTAGTCAAACATAATAAAATTTACAGTCAATAATATTAATTTGGCACATACCATTATAAAATATATTAAAATAAAAATAAACCCGGGTACTAATTATAACTAATGATAGTCATTTCGAAAACTAATTAAAGTCCTAATTATTTACTTAATGGGTATCGTCAAAGACTTATTGTCTTTATCTTGTTTTATATTTTATGCTTTGAACAATTATTTGTTTGCAATAAAATAATCCACAGCCGATTTATTTTAAAAGAGCTCTACTACCAACCTACACTTTTCTAACATGATAACATCGCATTCTAATTTCAAAATAATCTCCATTAGGCACATCAAAGCTTTGACCTCTTTACTGATTTGTTTTAGTGAATACTTTAGTGTTTTAGTCGATTATGATTTCCATGAATGACATCATCGGGTTCATAAGACCGCGTGGTGTACGTACTAGTGTCGTTCATTCATTAAATTGACGTGCGTATAAACACGACTCTTCATTGCTCCTTACATTGAATCTAACGAGGAGTGGGTAGCACGTGACTGACTATTGGGTCAGACTTAACAACTAAGTAAACAAACCAGAATTGTAATAGAATTTATGACAGCTGTCATTGACGCAACTGTCAAAATAAATGTAAAAGAAATGATAAAGCAATTAGGACTTCTAATTACATCATCATTCATCAAAAAATAGAGAACGAGCAATAACGCAAATATAATGTCATTGAATACTGCAAAACAAACTTAAAGATTGTTTCGTATTAAAAGTTGGGCTTTTATTCAGCGTGCAAAATAACCATATTAAAACTAAAATAACAACGTCTAAGAAGAAAATTTGCATAAATATTGTCCTCATTTATCCGTCATTAGCAAATTCCGGCAGCAAATGTTTTCACATCCGACGCCGTTTCATACAGGTCAATGCATTGTGCTTATATTTATAAATAAACTGTTTTGTCCAATTAACTCTTCGTAATATCAAAATTGGAGCGAAACAATTTATCAATAGGTCAATCAATTAAAATTTTTTAGAATGACATTTAAATGAAAGGCAACTGCAGTAACTTGACCTTCTTTTCAAATTATTCAACAGTTATAAAAACTTCTGGCACCTGCTATGAAATATTTTTTTTAATAAAAACATGCACTTTTTAAAACTTGCCGGTGGTAAATTAATTTTAAAACACTTTCATCACTATTTCACTCTCACTTTTCACACTCGTAGTCGATTATTCGCGTTCGTAAATTGAATATTACGTCACTAACTAAACCTACGTTACTATTTTTGGTGTCGCACAACTAAAGTTTTTAAAATAATTATTTTAATTCCAAAACATTTGAATTTCGAAAATTTTGATTCGAATGCGTCAGTCAGCGAGGCGAGCGCGTCGCGACGCTCGCGTCGACTGGCCGCTTTCGGCCGCCTGCCAAAGAATCCATGCCTGAAAATATATTTATGTGGATATGGTTATTTACCTTCTGACTGTCACGGCGTGTTTAATTTTTTAATTCATAGAATTGTAGTTTGACGTAGAGAGAAAGTTATGTTGTTTCGCGAAGTTCTAAAATTCCGCAATACAGCAAGACAAGGTTAGCGACCTCAAGAAAATTGATCGCATGTTCGACGTTGTTGACGAAAAGAAATATCGAAGAAAAGGTTTTTATAAAGGCCGCAGAATTACAATAAAGAAAATACCAACATACCTACAGAAACTCAACAAACTAAGTAATTTGCGAGTCCTAAATTATCTACACGTTATTGCGTAAAATTCTTTCATGTCACAGTACAATTTACTCAACACAACAACGTAATCATTTGCGGTTCATTACACTAAACATCAGGCACTCCCAAACCAGGCAATAAAGATAATTTAAGCTCGTAACATCATAACTAGGCGGAAACCCGCGTATTTATATATAAAATCTCATAAAACTATATAAGTAATATAAAAGTTCTAAATGCAGGCGGTCCGCGAACTGCAGCTAACAAGGCCCGTATAAATTGGTCTAAAGAAGATGTCATAATGAACCTTACTGTTATGGAAATAATAATTTTTAATGTAGCTACGGAAGTTAGTTTAAGCCATCGTGGGTGGGAAACAGGCGAATTTAATACAGATACCCAGCTTGCAGTAAGAACGACCCCAATGTGAACCGTCACAGAAATAATGGTCGAGAATTGGTATTAGTGCCAACTGTACGACTATAATTCGCAATTGTTCTTAGTTTGCAAACTCAATAGTATCAGAGAACTGTGCAGAATTTCAAGTAGAACATTCACTGAATTGCGGTAGATTTATGAGTGCAGGCTTTGAGTAGAATACTGTATTGAAAGATGAAAAAGAAAACGCTATCTAAGTGACGAAAGTCAATATAAGTATCAACCCTCAAAAGCGAATTTGTTCAAATGAATACTATATTTCACATATCATTTCACCTTAATAATGGTGATTACACGATGATCATTTTTTTAATGGTATAAACTAAAGCTTTACTGCGATCCCACTTGATGGTAAGCAGTGATGCAATTGTTAATAGTGAGGCGCACTAGTTTATCAAGACCCTATTCACTCTAGCCTTGAAGACACCTAAATTATAAGCGGACAGGAAGACCGCTGCAGGTATATAGTTCCAACTCTTCCATGTACTCGGTATAAACGACAAGGTGAAACTCCGGACCATAGAGGTTAACAACGCATTTACAGTCAACAGCTTATAAATCAGAATCAAAAACAAAATTAGACAATGTTGTTCGAAACGTTGAAGAAACCTAAAGCAAAGACAACCAGCCAAGACAATGATAGAAGTAGGACCCTTGGAAGCTTGCGGTGTAGATACTGCAAGAAATATTCAAGCAAAACAAAACAGTGATCAAAGGACTAAGCCCATTGCCCATCCGTTGGCAACAAAAACTAATTGATATCCTTTGACGGCAACTTACTGTCTTATGTGTTCCAGATAAGAGCAAAAACTTAGGCTTATGCTATTACAATATTGTTTACTACGCACAAGATTGGAATTTCTCTAAGAAAATCTTATGGATAACTTTAAACTTGTACATAATATTCAATAAACAGTGCAAAATTTTCTAGGCGTCTTTCCGCCATTGAAATATAAAAAATTAACTGCTGTAGACGCAAAACACGCAGGTTATAATTTCCTTTGAAACTTTAAAATAACAAATACATTTCCCTGGTAAATGACTCGGATATATAGTATAGAAATTCAATAAAAAATGCTTTATAAATTTAATAGTAGTTTACTGCATAGTTCTTGAAAACTTGGATCTGAAAATCTTCGATCGGATATAAATAAAATCTGCGAGTCTCTCAACGATACCACCTGCGAGCAATCAGAAAGAAAATATAAATTCTACGTCAATGTAAGAGAAAATAACTTCATTTTTCTTTATAGTAAAACGATAAACGTCTGACGAGACGAGAGACGTCTATGAAGAGACGGGGGATTAGGACTATTAAGCCTGATTCACGTAAAATCAAACAAGCCAAATATCGTTGAAGTTTTATAGTCGTTCGATCGAAGTCCTATCCAAAAGCGGTATTCACGATCGATCTTCGATACTGGATCTTATTTCCAGTTACATTAATAAGTATTCTACCAGGATAATGTAATACAGTCTTTTTTTTTAAATCGACGAATTTCAAACGACTTTAAAATCGGTGTCGTTCTATCTCGATTGATGGATGTGAATACGGAAATGGCCTAAACGACTAAATCGCTACGATATCGTTACGGTTTTCATTACGTGAATCGGGCTACTGATTCGGGGAGTATCTATGATTTGAAGTGACATGCCCTGCTGTAGCTGTAGGCTGTTGATGCAGATTTTAAATCTCCTTGAAAGTGCTCTTTTTTTAGTGGAAAATTATCATTATAAATCCCGCTCTGGGTGGTGCGAGAGAAAGGGTCAGGCTCTTACTGAATAAACCCACCTGTGTCCCTTCAGTTGCTTTTCGCGCTCCAGGACCACGGTAACTTTTTCAAACCATCGGCAGAGAATGAAATAAATTCGCTTTAAACGGACCATCAAAAGCCTGCTCTAAAACCTTGTGGCGAAAAATAGTCCAAATAAATTTACTCTCATATCAACATTTTGAAAACATTTTCGGTCAATTTCCACAAATTGCAATATTTGAGCCACTTTCATTTTAACTTTTTGATCGCTACGTCAAAAAAGGAAAAGTTATGATTTCATCTTTAACCTTTCGTATGCCGTTATTAGAGACACAATTAAAAAGTTATTGTGTCTCGCGTGGATCCACGTTCCGGACACACAAAGGGTTAAATCTACACTAATATAATTAATTAATTATAATAAAGAGGTAAAGTTTGTTTTTTTGTTTGTAAGAGGTAATTTCTGGAAGTAGGTACTGATCCGATTTCTAAATTTTTTTACACCGATAGAAACTTGCTTTATTCCTGAATGACATAGGATTCCTGAATGTCATTATTTATGTACGCGGGCGAAGCTGCTGGCAAAAGCTAGTCTGTCATATAATCGATATCGATACTGTGGCGTACTGGACACATCTGGTTTTATCATGTACTTATGTAAGTTTAAAGGTGTTTTAAAAGGTATATAAGTACTTTAAGCAACAACCACACAGTTACATTAAATAACACAATACAGATTGTTTAAACAACATTGAGAGTTCGAACACGTGCCGAGCGAGGCTGCACTTGCAATCAGTTGCACTATCGATAAATGCATGTGCACCTTTATAGTGCTCGCTCATAAAGAAACCGTTTACTTTCTCGAGACTATGGGTATGATTGAGAAATAAGTGTTTGGATTGCATAATTCATTCGAGTATTGTTTCCGGATACTGTTTGAATTATAAGCCTTTATGCCCGCCATACAGGCTAGGGTATAATAATAATAATAATAATATTCCACAACTATCACACAGCGCCGTCTAGTCCCAAGCTAAGCAGAGCTTGTGTTATGGGTACTAGACAACTGATAAACATACTTATATATTTCTAAATACATACATATTATAGATAAATTACACCCAGACACAGAACAAATGATCGTGCTCATCACACAAACATTTGTCCTGGGTGGGAATCGAACCCACGACCTCCGGCATAGCAGTCAGGGTCACTAACCACTTGACCAACAGGCCTGTCTACCTGACAGTTTTGCCTGTACAGTTAAGTTATACAGGTAAACAGGAGCGTTTATGTTGCACAACTGTGCAGGCAAACTTGTCAGGCAGTGGCGTAACTATACGGTGGCAAGACTGGCAAAATGCCACGGGCCCCTGGCCTGGTGGGGCCCCGGTCCGAGAGGCAAAAGTAAATATACCAACTCAATGAAATAATTAAAATTTATTAACGCATTTTTAAGAAAAGGATTAATTTCCCGTGGTATTTTGCCAGCCTTGCCACCTTATAGATACGCCACTGGGAAGCCCACCCTCATATACGAAATATACTTAAAAGTCGTACTTGCTGATTTATGAATAATAAAAAATATTTTATGTCTATTCTTCAGTGATTTATCCGAATTAAATCACAAAGTTGCTATTTTCCAGGAGTCTCATTCAATCATTTTGCCACGGGTCTCAGATGGTATAGATAGATAGATAGAGTGCGTCTACTGAAAGCGTAACCTGGAGTTTTTTTTTTAAATTAAATTGGCAACATTGTTTTGGCGAAAAAAATCACGTCAAAGTCTATGATCGCAATTGTCAGTTTTGTAAACAGATGTTTATTTTTCAAGAATAATTGCTTAATTATGGCAAAAACAATAAACAGTAACGTGCGAAAACTGCTACACACTATGGTTAATAAGTTCAAACAAAAACAAGAAGATAAAGAAGGTGTTTTCAATGAAAACCAACAATGTTTACATACGATTTCAGAATTTTAAAGTTAGTATGACGATATAATCTTGATCCTTGTCGACTAATATTATTAGATAGTTATATTTAGGATATAATGATAATTTGTTTTTCTTATATTTTTAGATAATCTCACATATTGCAAATTTCATAATGGACAAAAACATCAAACAAAGAAGGCTTTTGGTGAATCGACTTAATCAAAAACACATGCTAGTGAGTGGTAGAATGCGTTCAAAAGCAGTTGAGATGAAATGAAAGATTTGCCTCACTTTGTCTGATAGAGCATCAAAATCTTCAACTGAAGTTAAAATTGCGAAAGTGAAGGAAATAGTGACTGAAATCCTAGTTCAAGTTTGAGAGCTGTTGAACTTTTTGTGTCTTACGAGTCGATCCGTATCATTTGAAACAATCATTGGAGTATAAAACATGTTCACACTTACTAATTCCAAAAGATACACATTAGTGTTGGCGAGACGTGATGAAGTTGAAATCATGTTGACCATTTTATTTGACTATCGCGGTGTTGTGCACTTGGTATTCTTGTCAGAAGGCTAAATGGTAAATAAAGAATATTATTTGAATATTATATAGCGCCATTTTTTTTTCCGATTTGAAAAATCATCCTATGACAACCCCCGCTCTTAGGCGGAGCGGGAGATAGTGTCAGACTCTTACTGCCTAAAAAACCCATCCCGTTCCTTCAAGCCTTCATACCGGGGCTCGAGCGACCTTTCGGAAAACCCTGACCCCAGTAGGCTTCGACCCGGCTGGGCTCTTGCTGTTGCTGACAACTCCTTGAGGCGCGCGGGAACAGTGCGCGCCGTTGACGACTTGGGCTTGGTCCGGACAGTTACCGGACGGCCGAACAGCGAGCTACCCATTGCTCACTGTCCGCAAGCCCGTGCCTACAGTGGCCGGAAATCGGGATCAGTATCCCGGCGCTGGCGGCGGCGATAACGCCGTTGCCTGATGCTCGGAGCGAGAGGTCTCCGCCGTCGATCGCCCCCACGAGGGCACGGCGATGATCCGCCCAAGCGGAGCACACCTCAACTGTGTGCTCCACCGTGTCCTCCGGGTATTCCGCACAGTGGCGACACCCAGGCGTCACTTCCGCATGAATCCGGTGTAGGTACCTCCCGAACGAACCATGTCCGGTGAGGACCTGCGTCATGCAGAAGGTAAGAACGCCGTGAGGTCTTACCAGCCACGCCATATAGCGACATTTGAGAAATCAGATATATTAAAATAATTTGGGATAATAACCAACATTTTGTGAGTTATTGACCTTTACCATGCACCCACCAAATAATTAAGTCTACACACATGTTTTTGACTAGGATTAACTATTATACAATTGTTATAAATAGCAAAAAATACTCTAGTATCAAAACTTTTTTCTCCTACTATTTCAATAATACCACATTCAAAATTTTTGGTCGTAACCTCCTTTTCTCAGGTTACGCTTTCATTAGACGGACTATAAATTCTTTATTGTACACCAAAAATAAAGCAGTTATATAAGAAACTACACACGGTATAGTTACGCCACTGCTGTCAGGTATACCCTATATATCTTTAGCTGTTCGGCTTCACTCCTTTAGCCTAAAATGCATACCTTAATCAGATTTATTATGTTCTCAATGCTGTGAATCAGGCCTCTTCTATAGGACAGAGAACAGGCTGTAATCCACTACGTTGACCAGTCAAGGTTGATGGATTTTAAATGTCTCCAAAATTTTTGGTAGAACATGGTACCGTTTTGAGAGCAGTGGTCATGAAATAAATTACAAAAAGTAAAGCTTGTGCTTTGGGTTTGAATTTGAACCCACGATCCGAGGCTGGACTGACCACTGGACCACCACTGCTCTCTTTCTTTAGACAATTAGACATAGAACCAGGAATTTATTTGAAATAAAAAATGTATTAGTGAAAGAATATTCGCAATCGAAGAAGTATTTCCATGCTTGACTTATAAAAATAAAAACAAATTAAGCAAATTAGATTCTGCCAGCAGCTTTACCTGCGTGAAAGTCAAAAATTATATCAAGATAACATACTGCAGGAAAACTGTCCAATTCCAGGACATGTACTAACTGTTTGCCAAGTCTCATCCAAATCCAATAAGCTGTTTCGTGCACGAAGCGTGAAGGACTAACAAACATACACTCACACACATTTATATACGAACCCAGACATATTGTATACATAGAAGAAAACTTTGGCCTATAAAATATTCCTGTGAACAATTTTGCCTCTTTATGATAAGTAGGTATTTTTTCACATATTTCAATGACTATTGAGAATTCTTGACAGTATTTATAGGTAGAGCATGTTTCCATGTGCACATGTGATACGTAATGCGATGCTTTTAACCAGTATCTACCTAAGCAGTGATGTCATCTTGCTGCCTCAACTGTTGAAATGCTGATTAATCGTATTTTTCAGGTCAACACCATTATACTACGTTGTAGCTTGTAGCATTCAAACGCAACACAATAAAATTACCTCGTCTATTTAACTTTTCTATTTATTTGGAATTTATTTGAGCTCGGCGCTACATGTCTTCTATTTAGATTATTCATCATCTTTAGCCAACCCCTGTCTAGCTTTCCGGAGGTATGTTGAAGAATTCAGAACCTCAGAAGTTGTGGTTCTAGACCTGGTCGTAATAGGTCTGAGAACTGATGCGTTTTTAATACATAATGTTTGGTCTATTCTATATTTTCATTCGGTCGGTTATCGTGGCTCTGAAATGGAAAGAGCCACGGAGCTGGACGGCTCCGATCTTCAGTGTTTGTGCAGCGGCGTCTCTCTGGACAACATGTTCCACCTTCCAATTCATGACATGTATCCTTGGCCTCAAGTCTGCTATTACAATAGGGTCAGAATGGTCTAACATTGATTTCATAATTGTTGATTTTGACAAATTTTGGTAATCTACTAATATAATGGCGTCATTATGACTTTCCGATGATCAATCACATCACTAACACTCCATTGAAGAAATGGCATAGAATGGTAACCTCGTACATAACGATAAATGAATATCTGACGTATGCGGTAATCTGCAAAAATTTTGACAGTTTCTTTGATCAGTTTCCTACCATTAAGACGTCATTGCGCAATTAGTGCTTTTAATAAGCTCGATATTGTCATTCTACCAAAATTATATTACAAGACCATTGACCGATCCGATTTATTCAATTTGTCTCTGTATCAAAGTTACACTGGTAGAAAATGCCTAAGGTACTAATTTGCCACTATACATAAGTATTCATAGAATAATATAAAAAAAACCAATACAATTTGCGGACTTATGGCTTTCCGCGATTTCCTCCAACCCGGAATGGACAGAGATCGCAGAAACTATTGCCAATATCCGAAACTCCATAATACCTAGTTACTTGTCTATTGTTTATTTATTATGTAGGTAGACAGCATTATATAAACCTCCATGACTGCAGTACAACGTTACAATGCACGTCCGTCGTCCCTGGCACAATTAATTGTTCTGCGCAACCTTCCGTTATTTATTTAAAATCTGATACGCTGCCTTACGTAATGAGTTTGCGGTAGAAATATTAACATGGAGAAGCAACATGGAATAAAAATAAAGAAGGATGAAATATGGTAATGGCGGGCTGCTAATCTCCTGTCAATGTCATGAAACCCCACAAATTACCATACTAATTAAAATCAATATTTAATATACAACAACAGCGAGAGATTTTTTTATTTACATGAGCTATGAACATTAATGTGAAGGATGGGTAGAAGAGGGTAGTCAAGCAAAATTTGGATGGATTGTGTAAGGAGTGACCCTTTCTGGCCTCGCACAGATTATAATTTTACTTCTTATACGATTGTGCATGGCAGTGTAGAAAAACGTTAACTTACGTTTTTCTTTCTTGCCTTAGGGAAGACTAGAGAATTTCAAAGGTATATAACACCTGTACGAAGCTGGGGAGTTACTAATATGACTGCTAGGAGTGAACTATAGAACAACACATATCATACTAACCCCAAATGATTTGAGACCCCTTGGGAACGATGTTGACAATGTCCTTTGCAATAATAAAATAAAAAAAAACATTACAAAATATTTATTGGATACAAAAAAAAAAAATACAAATAAAGGAACTAACCTGTGTATATTATGGTTCATCACCATATTTTCTTTAGTATGATCACCGTATCCTGTAACAAAGAGAAACATCGTTAATAATAAGGCCTGCAGATAGTTAATGAACAGTCCTGAGGAAGTTTTCAGTGAATAATTAATTAGCTCTTCTTAGACTATTTGCTGAAAAGTCTTTACGTAACACTTAGGAAGATACTTCCGTTGACTAAATAATTCAAGGAAAAAGACTTGTTAAAGTTTTGTAGAGATTAAGACCTCCTTTTTCGCTAGCTTTTTTTTAACTTGCAATGTTTGTATGGTATGTTTATCCAAAGAATATCGTGTTGCCGAGTAATTGGGCTGTGGACGTCTGATAGGCAATCGATCCATGAACCTCCATGTAAAACACGGATATTCAGACGCATCCGGTAAAAGTGAAAGCCGACCATAAATGCTAGTCGTGAAAAGACTAAGGTGTCTTTGTAAGGTATGTTTGTTTAGAAAGCTGAAATTTCGTATAATATCTATGTAACTTGGATGACAATGCATCAATTTTGTACCGTGGAGTGGGTCTGATGATTGAGTCGGATATTGGCCATATGTGAAAAATAACTACCATAACGAAAAAGATAATATAGTAAATAAATAACTCAGACCCTTTCTGTAAGAGAATGGAATGTGCTGTAATTCATTACGCGGGCCACGTAAAATTTTTGGTACTTACTAGGACATGTCAGTTTTCCCTAGATGTTTTTTTTACCGTTTTGAGAGCAGTGGTAATGAAGTAATTTGCCCGACTGGGTTTGAACCCACGACCTATAACTCGTAAGTCAGGGCAGTCACCACTGCTTCACACTCACAGCTTATTTAGTTAAATCGAGGAAAATTATATATTCTAGTTTAAGTGCCGGGAAATTCTAAGACATGTAGCGTCCCCAAACCGCAGTGGGCTCTCGTGTTGGCAAGATTACGGCACACATCCTCTCACGAGAACGGAGGCTAAAGCCCCATAAGTGAAAACATAATAATCTGATTATATTAGTGTATAAATGATGATATAATTAACGTAGAATTCAATTTGTTAAACCCCAAGCGAACGCCGGCGTTCGCACTGTCGTTGTCTTTCTATTTAGTCTTTAATTGACGGTATACGAAAGGGATAACAGACTCTAAAAAGATTTGGTTTCACTTAGATTGCAGGATGTCCAATCTTCATTTCGATAATATGCTGCGGATGTCGTCAAATCGTTTTTCTGACCACAAATTGTCACCATAATGTGAACACATCCTTTCTTTAGGTAGTAACATATTTTTTTCTTGACGACGACGTGCAGTGCTTTTTTAGTTTTATAAGCCTTTAAATGTATTTTAATGATTTCGACGTAGTAGGAATAATTACCTTCTTAAGTTTAAAAGTAGTAGGAGATATTTCCCAACGCTGAGTACACTGAGTAGTAGAAGGAATTAGATGAATCATTCATTCATATTCGCATTTCTTCAAATGCTGTAAAGTTCATTAATATAAGCATGTAAGGACCAAAAATAATATTTTGTAAGTTGATTCCGTAATAAAATATATATGGTTATTCATATACTCTGTAAAAGATTGATAAGTTAATTAAAATACACCTCTCACGGTTCAGGTTCGAAGCCGGCCAAATATTTTTTTTTTAAAGTACTATTTGCAAAATAAATATCATTTAAAGTCTGGCCTTCAAACTGTCCAAGGAATATCGCTCCATTTTAAACACGGGTATTCAGCCGCATCCGTTTAGTCTGGGAGCCGACTCAAACATAGTAGAAAAATACTAGGGAGGTGATGATGAAAAGACACCTGTTTTTCAAAACTAGCTCCAAATTTACATCTCGTTAATCTTTCTTACTTTGTGTAGCTGTGGATTTTGTGAATAAATAAATAAATAAATAAATAACACCATCAACCTTCCTGTCAACGAAGAAAATTAGGAGAACACATACCTACAGGCAATTGTTTTGATTCCCGTCTAATTCAGACATTAATCTTTCCACTTTATTTTCGAAGCTTTCAACTAATTAATACAAAAGTTCTTATTGTTATGAACTTCTTGATAAAGCTTTCTGAATACTTCTCCGAGTTAATTTATAACGTTTGTGACACGCAGGGAATGTTGAAGACTGTTTTGTCGGACATTAATTTAATGAGCATGCTCCTTTATAGCTTGATGTTTCATAAAATTTTAACAATAGAATTAAGAATAACGTTTTATTTTCGTCTTATAAGCATTCCGTCTTTTGCTTTAATATTCAAACACTTAATTTTTTGTTTTTTTCGCAAAATGCGACTGTTGCCAACAAATGAATTAACTAATCCCAAAATGTAGGACATTTTTTTTTGAGGTGGGAAGTCATCAAATAACTCCTCGCGCTTTGGGTGAAGGGAAAGGAAATGATAAACACCGACCCGTGTTCCTTCCGTTACCCTTTGCATTCCACTGCCGCGGTAACTCTTTCGAATTATCTCGTGGTTCAAAATGTTGGTCGTCCAATCTAAATGAGATCCTAACTTTATATACTTGGATTATTATTTACTATAATTAAAAAATAAAAACGACACCAAGTGGAAAATCTACTAGCAAGGCTCAATCTTGGCTTCAATAGAGTTTACAAAACTAACCCATATCAACCTATACAAAGTAAGGAATATCCGTGAGATTTCAAACTAGCTTAAATTTACAAGTTCACGGTTACTTTACGGTTTATCGTGATTTAACGCTCCCCAGAGTAAGAAAGAATTTAAAAATTGGTATTTCATACACAATAGCTAACTTTTAACATCGATTACAGTATTTAGTCACACTGCACCGTTTGTGAAAAGAACAAAATGGAAACTTAATTCCATTCCATTTACGTTTGAAATGTATTTTTTTTATTGTTGATAGGTTCGCGCTTAACCGCTATCTCACCTGATGGACAGCGACGATGCGGTCGAAGATGGAGCGCGCTTACCTAGAAGTAACCTATTCACTCTTCACTTAAAAGATTTCCTTTTTATTATTCACTAGTTTTGGCAAGCGGCTTCACCTGCGTACTATTGAAAACACTTCCGTATGACCACCGCTGAGTTCATTTTTGCTTGCACACGAAACGAAAACTTCAAACGGTTTGGATCAAGCAGAAATGACCGCGATGGTACATAAATATAGCCTATGTCACACAGGAATAAAGCAGGTTTTTATCGTGCAAAAATTTTTGCAATTGTTCCAGCAGTTGCAGAGATTACCTCCTTCAAACAAAAAAAAACTTTTCCTCTTTAATACAATAATAGAAGAGTAGGTTAGAAAGCATTTGGATGCCTGTTTACGTTTAAATTGACTTGATTCGATTGGCTCTATCGCGAATCTGATGGTCTCTAGGGTGGTTGGCAGAAGTGGGTTAGCTCGATCTCCAAACTGAAATGATCGAATTTCCATGATGCTCCAAATATTCACAACGATTTGGCACATATTTTAGAGAATCTTGAGATCGAATTACACTTTGCAGTGGATGCAATTTGTAGCATTAATTTAATGCTTATTATGCCGCTGAAGCTGTTGACTTTTTATAAATAATAAAGTGCTTGACTGTCTTTTTTTAATTAAGGGGCCGGCGACGGATGAATTTCCATACAAACGTACGACCACGTTCATTTACAGTTGGAGCATATTTCCAACATGATAATCAGTTATAGACAATATTTATCTAGGTTCCTACGTCGAGAATATTAGAAATATTGTTATTTAATACAGGAAAAGCAAAATGGCATGTTTTGCCATTTACGCTGTAAAAAAGTGCGAAATACATTTTTTTTTTTTTTTTAAACGTATGTCGTTGGAACCTCGATAAATATTGTCTATAACCGAATATCATCATAATATGTTGGAAATATGGTCCAACTGCAAATGAGCGTGGTATTACGTTTGTATGGAAATTCATCCGTCGCCGGCCAGCGACTTCGTCCGCGTGAATACTTGTTTTTGCGGACGCGGAGTCGAAGTTGAAGTCGAAGACGGATGAAAATTGGCCTAGGTCCATCCTTGAAGTACAAGCTTCCTGCGTACCAAATTTCATCAAAATCAATTCGGTAGTTTAACCGTGAAAGAGTAACAGACAAACAGACTATTTCTTTCTCGTTATGCATAAATAAACACCTTTGTAATGTTAAATCTCTGTCTGTACACAGGACTAAGGAACAAAGACAGGTGTTAGACTGTGTTGAAAATGCAGTATAAAATAAACATATAACCGATTCAAACGAAATACAAGGTAACTTCGAGTCCCTGGCTAATATTTAGTAGTGCTAACATATTTCCAATTAGCGTCTTAACATTCTACATTATCAAGGTTCTATCCGAGTTGAGTTACACGATCACACTAATCTTATAAAGGTAGGTTTTGTGTATTTGTTATATCCTTAGCCCAAACGCCTAAATGGATAGGCCATGGGTAGATAGACCGTATACTGGGACATGGCATATGTCTACTGACATCAGCGTGAGGTCTTCTCACTAAAAAGACCATCTCAGAGGCTGATCTTCCGGTCCCGAAAGTTCGAAACTTCCAATTACGATACATTTTAATCAGAATGCATCCCCTCGTTCTCTCTGCCAATTACTCTTTTACCTATTGTTCTGTTTCGTTTTTGCAATGTTGAGAGTTCATCTTCATCTACAACAATATTGTAGAGGGAAAATTACCTTAAAGAGATTACCTTTTTGGTAATCTCTGAAAGTACTAGTCCGATTGCTAAGTTTTTTTCACCAAAAGAAAGCTGATTTATTTTTGAGTGTCATAGGCTATATTTGATGTACGCGGGCGAAGCCGCGGGTATAAGCTAGTTTATTATATTATCCGAGTTTTTGATTAGTTTTAGTATTGTTTCATTTGACGCTTTTGGCTCTGCCACCGACTACGTCCGATAAACCAAACTTAACATCTCCGATTCCGATATAGGTAACAATCAACCATTTAACAAATTAAATACTATAAATTATCATCTTGATAACTGCACTTGAGTGCAATCACCACATTCCATGTCAAGTACTAGGATCGCAGAAAGACGCGCGTTTTCTCACAGAGCTCATGAACGAAGCCAGTCATGATCCGCTGACATCGCTGCCGCGTCTCGGTAAGAATTCAGATTAATTCTTATAATTACACTTGATTCGCTGAGAGTAATGCCAACTGTCTTGTGTGAAGGTCGATCAGATACATCTTGCTTCTATGTGATGATGTCATTTTGCGCTTTATCTTATTCCTTAGAAGACGATGCATTACTTATCAGTTTTTATAAAAAAGGATGATTCTTTACTTTTCCCTTTGGTACTTAAACAAAAAGGTGCCAGGTAAATTTAGAAAATTAGAATTAAGTAGTTTACTTTTCTTGATTTTTTATTGTACGTCATAAAAAGTTCCAATATATTTAGGTCAACAGAGTTCATGCACTTAGGCGAGCTTAAAGTTTAGTTCTTTCAGCAAAATATTGAGTGATAGAGAGAGATCAGAATAATATAAACAAAGAACTAACTACCCGAAAATAAATCAAAAAACTGTTTTTTTATTACAAAAAAATGTAAAGGATCACGATAAATATCGATACAAGACAGTTTTTTAGATATTATGTGAGTGTGAAGTTCCATTGGCCATTTCTGATCTTCTTCATCAGTTCCACTTTATCAAATGATATCTACTTATTAATCGTAGGTAGATGCTTGAGTGCTAGATAAAAATATCAAAATCACTCCAATGTTTGCCTATAATATTGAGGATTTTCCTCAATTCCTCATAGTTCCCATCATCAGAACCGGATTTTGAAAAAAAGGGATCAATCTGAAAGCACGTTTTTAACAATAAAAAAAAAGAATTTTGCAACCGGTTCGTTGATAACGAAGTTCTGAGGTGATAAGTACAAACAAAAAACAGACATTCGAATTTAGAACCTTCTTATTTTGAAGTCGATTGTAAAGAACGTTTTCAAATGAAGCCATTTAACACCCGATAGGTACAACGTATTTGCTTAGAACCCAAACTAAAACCAATAGTTTTTAATTAGTTACGTATGTACATTTAAAGTCTGTCTAAAAAGTCAAACGACTTGACTTAATTATTAGGGTAAAATGAAATCTGATGTAGTCAACGCTGGTTCGATAATTAAGGTTGATTAAGAGATCTTGATCATTGTTTACTAATAGAAGAACCTTATAAAAATTATAGAACATAAGTATTTTTTAAATGATTAAATATTTTAGATAATTCCCAAGTCTTTTCACTTTTTAGACAGACTATAGCTCCCGATACAAAGTTTTTGCTTAGAACTCAAACCAAACCGATAGTTTTTAATTAGTTACGTATGTACATACACCATCATAGCCCGTACCTCATTCAAACGTAACATGCAACCTATTGATAGACAATCCATTAAAACTTTAACCAATCCAGTAGTTTAATCGATTCGGTCTATAGAGTCGTCCCGAGAGTTCCAAAATTGAACCAATATTCAACGGGATCTGTGCCACAGACAACTTATCGCTTACAGATGTAAAAGGATCTTTTGATACGTGGCCAAAATTGGAACTAATGCCGCCACCTTACATTTATCAAAGATTTTAACTTTTTTTAGTGTAGTCATCAATAGAAAGGGAAATAAAAAATCTTCAGTGAAGAAGGTACTTAATTCAAGGTTTTCTGCCTGCAAAAATCTTTTTTTGTTGAGGTGGGCAAAGATTTTATATAGACGGCGAGCTACCCATTACTCGCCGTCAGCAAACCTAACCAAAGAGTAACACTTTGGAGAATACACTGATGTTATGCTGATTTAAACAGAAAAATGTCGCAGGTCAATTTGTGACACCTTTTTTTATGGTGGGAAAAAATCATCCTATGACAACCCCCGCTCTTGGGCGGAGCGGGAGATAGTGTCAAACTCTTACTGACTAAAAGACCCACCCCGTTCCTTCTAGCCTTCATACCGGGACTCAAGCTCCCGATTTAAACAGAAAATGTTAAAGCAACAGTGTCCCAGGTCAATTTGTAATACATGAGTTGGTGTCGGTGTTTCTTCTCAGGGTAGTCAGCTAGGGAACACCCTGGCCTCATCTAGTTTAATTCATTAAGCCCCAAGCGAAAGCCGGCATTCGCGCTGTCATTGTCTTTCTGTTGTGTCTCTAATTGACGGTATTTTAAAAGTTCTGACGAATAAATTGACGATTTTTTAAAACCTATTTGCAAAATATGCAAATATTATTTATATAATTAAATTGCCAAAAGTTCCGTAGCACTTCAGTTGACAGCTCGGCAAATCGACACCACAGATTATAAACGTCAATTGTACATTGGGTCTTCCGTCAAATGATTTGTAACAAATCGTTGTTGATGCATAGTTTCCGGACCAAATAGAGACTGTTGTGGGTTACGTTTTATTGATCGTGTGAGTATATAGTCGATTGGTGTTTGATGATTTTATTAGCTAAATCAGAAACGTAAAATGCTTGCGTGCAATGCGTAAACAATCTACTTATCTACGGTAGTGTCGGTAGTGTAACAGCCAAGTGGGTTATTTTATTCTAAAGACTATTTCGGGTCACTTTAGATCCCGTGAATGTAGGTACCTACTACATCATTATTTGTAACTTTACATCGTATAGTGGTCTAATGAGTAAGACCCTCTTATATATATATATAAAAAACTCTTACCTTTTGTGAGATAATTTAATTACAACATGTTTAACTATAATGTATTTTTTGCTACATAATGTAACTTAGCTTGTTTGAACCCACTAATTTCACTTATTTATAATTAAGTAGCACAGCAGTTGGTTGGTAAAAACCTTAGCGAAGCACACTGACTGCATTTTTTTTTTGTACAACAGCTGAAGAAAGTCTTACCTAACAGGAACTTCGAAAGAATTCGAGGTTTAGCACTAGTTTAGACGTTCTATGCCAACAAAACGACACGGTACAAATATAACCAATGAAGAGTTAATTTTGGAAATAGAACAGATTCCTTTCAAACGATCGTTACTTTTTATCGCGTGTATTATAACTAATTAAAGTTGCTAAAGCTGTTAGGAATAGTAAATTGAACATCCATGTATCTATTCCAAAATTAAAATATTTTTATTTGAAACAAAACACATATTCGAAAGTGGATTTTTCTTTACTTTTCCGAAAAAACCGTTCTTTAAAATTAAAAAAAAAAGCGTCACATCCCAAACGGCTACTTTTCATTTCTAAATAAAAGCTTTATTAATAGGTAACACAAATCCTGCCATTTCCATATTAATTAATTATGGTATGCACTTAGTTTATTCTTTGCTTGTAGACTAGCTTCAAATTCAAAGTCACATAGAAACAATTTTCTCAAATCTTAATAATCTCTATAAAAACTGCAGTATTTCCGTACAAAAACTCAAGCTAACATATCATTACTACATAACAGAACCATATTTACACATTAGTCAATACCAAGCTGTTAAAAAGTTCACATCACACACTAGCTTAGCATTGCACCTGAAAGGCCAGTGACCCGCACTAACAAGCGTAATGTAAACAGAAACAAACGCGGCTAGTCTATGGCTGTGCTCTGTGGTCGGTGTGAGGTGGTTAGCTTTGTTTGGGAGTAAGTTTGACTGTTTTTAGTTAATGAAATGTTTGAGTAATTCCTGTTTACTTACAGCAAGGCACACCCAAAGGGTGATAATGGGCTAGTTGCCGTAAAATAATTAATTAGTCCGTCTTTTAGATTATTCAAAAATAAGGGACATGTATTTTTTTATTTGTAAATTAAACCAAAAATGACAAAAATATAGCCCATTAAAGTTACGCGTGACGTCATGCCGTGCTACATTTTAACGCACGGGGTGACGTCACATGTAATTTTAATGGGCTATATCTTTGTTATTTTATGTTTAATCGAAAAAAGAAAAAATACGTGTCCAATATTTTTTTATAAGGTTAAATACGGACTAAATAAAATGTAATTATTTTGACCCTGGAAACTACTCTATTATGAGTGCCTAAATACAAACGGGGGATAGGTTAAAACGTTGAATTGAAAAACGTTGAACTATCGCTTTAGTTTTTCTTCTCCTTTCTATTATTGTAATTTATTATTTGTGATATTATTTGGTATTTTATTCATGGTTTTTTTTACATCTTTACATTATTCTCTATGTTGTTCTTGTTGTACCCGAAACCTTTTTCTTTATTCAGTCCATCCAAAGGTTGTCTGTACGAAATTGCCCTGTGCGATAAGATCGCCTATACACTTATTTATATAAATGTGTGTCCCGTGTACAATAAAGTTATACAAAGAGAATAATAATCCAATAAATATTAATACATTTGTTTACCTATGGGATTGTTAGTTGCGGTTACAAGTTGCAACACTGAACATCTTGATCTTGATTCGTATTTCAGAGAACTCAATTTAAAATATTTTCGATACATAATTAGTAGCAATCACGTCATCACATACCTATCTATTGCGAACTTGATATTGTACATAACGCGCGCTGTTCGCCCACGTCAAACTTTTTGTAGGACGGATAATCGACCCGATTTTGTATAGTTGTAGGCTGCTCGCCCACGTCCGATAAATCGGTGACCGATTTTTTGTAGAAGAAAAATAGAACACACTGATGGCAATAGTGCAACGCACACCTAAATCCTACAAAAAGTCGGTCAGAAATACAGAAGAATGTTACAAATATATACAATCGGCCCGATTATCTGTCCTACAAAAAGTCTGACGTGGGTGGGCAGCTGTAACATTGTTCTGTTTTCTGACCGACTTTTTGTAGGACGTATGCGTTGCACTATTGCTATCAGTGAGTTCTATTTTTCTCCTACAAAAAGTCGGTCATCGATTATCGGAGGTGGACGGGCAGCCTAAATAAATATGCAGTTACTACATACAAGGACTGCGGGACTCCCTGAATTGATGTAAGAATTAGGTAGGTACCTACTGTGGCCCTGGAACTCGAAGGACAACTTTAGGAACATTGGTAGGATTTAGGGGCCTATTACACTACTCGACATTTAGACTGTTTTAGTCTATGGTTCCACGTATCGCGTAGTGTAATAAGGGTCAGACTATCTTATTTGGTAAGAAAAATAAGACGAGTCTGAATATCGTACGCGTTATTCAGCGTAGTGTAATAGGCCCTTTAGTTAGTAAAAGTCTCTCACTCTCTCAACATATAGCATACAACATAAATTATACTTATTATTAAAGTATCTTTATTGTACATTTCTTAGTTTCATATTTTACTTTTCTAACTACCTACGGCAAGAAATGACACTTTCAAAACGTGTTCGCAATTCAATTTTGTAGGTACCTATACCGTAGGTAGATACAAGTAAGATCTCTAATATAAAACGGCCATTGTCCAAAGCGGATCTTAATACAATTAGTCCTTGTCACCAAATGAATGCTTAATGCTTATTATTTTTAGCCTTTACAAGAATCTTGAAACAAAACACGTGTCAAGCCATCCGTCTTGTCCAGAGACAACTAAATACGGCTGGAGCAAAACAATATGGCGCCTGAAGTTAAGACTTTATGCTTGACAAACTTATTGTAATGTTGGTAATTAGTCTTTCGTTTGACACAGTTTTCAAGTTGGTATTTATGTTATTAATTTGTTGATGTAGTATTTTTTTTCAGTTTTGTTTTTTTATTTACACAAATAATTTACATTTATTAAATATTTACTTAAACTATACATTGCCATTCATCGTAGCAATGCTGCCAGGCTTTGGGCACATTACAGCGATGTCGACGCGTTATCTGACGCTAAATTTTAGTTTGATTTTAGTTACTTCGTTATATTTTGCGTCAGGTTTTATTTTTTATTTTACTGTAATTATAGTTGGTTAAGTATTTTTTAAACGTAACTTAATCGTTTAAATAAATAATGTAATAAAATACATAATATCAAAGGTTCACTGTTTCACAGTGTGCACACTCGTAACAGCTGTATTCGATATTAGAAAGAATTATAAGGTGAAAGCGCTGGGGTAAGTAAGGGGTCATTACAAATAAATAATATTTTGATATTTAGAAACTATTATTAATTAATTATTATCATTAGAGGGTTTTTGAATTTTTACATAATTATTTATACTTGTATTTATTCCTTTTATTTTAAATTTTTATGTCATTTAACAATCTACATATGTCATTGAGTAGGTAAATCGCTTTTGTGTTGTTTTTAACTTATTATATTATTATTTATACTTTTAACGCGTACACGACTTTGTTAAATTTAGACACTAAAAATAAATAAACTTAAGAATGCCATTGCCTATTGCTGTGTGTAAGTTCAAAGTCTACTATTTAATCCTGTTCATCTAAATAAGAGTACACTTTGATAATCTAATACCACCCCCCATCTATCGTACTTCCCGTATCGTGTTCCTGTAACCCGAGATAGATATTACTATGAGGTTCAAACTCATTTCAAACTCACTTTACAATGTCAAGGAATAAGTTTACTGATGAAATTACGTTTGCTAAGCAAATACTCGTATTTAAAACTGTGGATCGTAAAATCTGATTAACAAAATCTCCGATAAAGATTGTTTTGATTTTGAATGAAATCTTGCCCAAACCATTTCAGTGAACCAATGTAGTGTGATCCTTTGTAACCCAGAGAATGTCTCATTCATCTGGCTTAGTTTTCGTACCTATTTCGGGCGTAAATGAGAGCCTTTGATACATTTAGTGATCAGGGAAAACTAATATGCAATTAAAAATATCAAATTCTAAAAAAAATCGGTTTCAAAGAATCACTTTTCAGTGGTTCCTGAAAAGGTTTTGGATTTCTCAGTCATAAATTACAAAGTGGCGGTAAAAGAAAACCTTTTTTCCAATTTTTAAATCTAACCACCATCACCACCACACCACCATACCACCATCCATCACCACGTAGGTACCATCTTTATTCCGTTTGTTTTTTTTTTAATATTCACTCTATTTCCTCTAAAGAAAAAGCGGTGACCCTAACATGAGATACATCAAAGTACCACCCCAGAGATCCTACATTAACCACAGCTTCCTTTACTGTCAATGGACACAAGAACACAAGCCTTTTGTGTTTGAAAAAGTAAGGAATTCATTACCACGTGTAATGAACCATCATGGTTAGGGTGTTTCATATTTTCGATCTTTGACTTTGCTCGAATTCTTGATATGTGTTCTTATACCAAAAATCACTATAATCGGTTAATGCGTTAAACGTGATTAAGCCATCCTTGTCTATCCTACCTTTGCACTCCTCCCACTCACGATAGGTTTTTTGATCAAGTTTTCGTGTGACAATGTAGATTAAAAGTGTATCAATATTTAAAAGTTGCACAATGCCAATAATGTTCTCTCATACAGCTTATCAGCCTAAGTAAAATTTTTTATATTACCTACAATTTTTTTACACTAGAGGGTGTTACTAATGTGTTGTGTCTAGTAAAACATACTTCCCTCCTCTGTAAAAAATAATAATATAAAAAAAAAATAACCTTCACTGATGACGTACTTATTGGCGTTGCGTTGTGCAACCTCTAAATATGAATCGATTATGGTGATTTGGTATAAGAACACTGTGCATGAGTGATATCAAGAATTAAAATAAAACATGAAACACCCTAATCATGGCCCATGCATCAATCGTTCACTGGTCATCGCACTCGAGTACTAGCGACCAACATAATCGTAAATTAGCGCACGTGGGCTATAAATTATTTTTTATGCATGCCATTTAGATGATACGACGGCGACTCATTTGGTGATCAAATAATAGGGTTGGCCTTGACCATATTCTTCGCCTTGACTCATGGCATGACTGTCTGTCTACACTAATCTACACTAATATAATAAAGATTCTATAGAGGTAAAGTTTGTTTTTTTTTGGTTTGTAGGAGGTAATCTCTGAAAGTTCTGGTCTGATTGCTGAATTTTTTTCACCGATAGAAAGCTGCTTTATTTCTGATTGACATAGGCTGTATTTTATGTATACGTGGGTGAAGACGCGGGCAAAAGCTAGTAGTTAATATTTCTATTTCCAGTCAGTTGTTTTCCGCATTTGTTTGTTATCCGATAACGCTCCTTTATTTTGTTGATATCTCTTTGAGGCACAGTTTGCCGACTTGGGATAGTCCTTTCTAGTCGGGCGGACGACGAACTACCGATTGCTCATTGTTCGCAAGCTCGCGCCGGATATTGCCCTTCAACTCCCGACACCCGGGGCGTATTCTTCGGCGACGGCCGGAGCCGTTGATGAAAGAGTCCGTTCCCTCGTGGTTGTGGCCTGCTCCTTCGCTAACCTGATTGCTTCGCAGAAGGAGGCGACCGTTTCAATTAGTTTTCACTAGTCATTGCCCGCGCCGAAAATCACACTAGGAATCCGATACACGGGGCGTCTTCTCGGTGATGGCTGAAGCATAAAGATGTCTGATCCTTCACTAGCCTGATTGCTTCGCAGGAGCCGATCGTTTCTAAAATTTTCACTCGTGCGAAGTCGGGTAGCGCCGCCGCTAGTGCATCAAATACTACGCTTATGAATTAACCGGGAAAACGTCACAATATATCGTTAGGCATTAGGTCAATTTTATTCCCATCAAGATCACATAGGAGTTGTAATATTGGCAGACGGATTTTAGTGTTATTTCTTGTCAAATCCCCTACAGTTTCGGAATGGTTCAGGGTAGGTCAATAAAACACAAAGGCTTTTGGGTATTAGGGACCATGTCTTATCAGGGACTGCAAACTGCTAGCGTACCTATCAACAGAACTGCTGAGTCTAACCGTTTTAGTATGAGGTTTGATTGGTTTCCTTGTCCAATGTCGGTAAATTGTACTAAGGCAGTTTACATTTTGTTCGCTATAGAACGAACAGAGGCGTAAATTGACCTACTTTTATTTTTTGCTTTAGGTAGATACATTTATACAAATCAGAAATAGTGGAATAGATATTGCCAACACGTAGAAAACAAGCTTAGCAATTAAGTAATTAATTTAGGTGTCTTCAAGGCTAGAGTGAATAGGCTCTTAATAAACTGCTGAGATTCACCATCAATGATTACATACTTAACTGTTTACCATCAGGTGGGATCGCAGTCAAGCAGTATCATCAAAAAAAAAACACCTCCTTAATTTTATGAGAAGTTAGCCTATATCGCGTAATAAAAAAATGTCTGACCGATTATATTGTCTTACTAGCTGCCGCCTGCGGCTCCGTCCACCCGCAACAGCCTGTGTGTAAAACTGAATTTTAAAGGGATAGAATTTAAAACTGTAACAATTGCCTGTTTTCTTTCTTTAAATGTTAGCAACAGTTCGCCTTTTTCTTCCATTTGCCACTACTCACAACACTTCACAGAGTGACGCAGAAATGGGCAGAATTGAAGAACTGCTCGTTATTTTTGCAAAAAACTAACTAACGCGCCTCACTATCAACGATTGCATCACTGTTTAACGTCAGCTAGGATCGCACTAGTGCTAGCAAGCAAGCACTGGTTTATATCAGATAAAAAAAATTGAGTACAGCTATGACGTAACAAAATGGCGGAAAATCAATCCTATTCTTATTTGAAATGCATTGTACAAACATTCGCTTTTATAATATTAGTGTGGATTTAAATATTTTACTACCGGAAAGCCGGATCGTATTCATCTATTCTATGACATATCAATTTAAATAAATTGTTAAGTGAGCAGGGGGAGTCATCGCCCCTATGGCGTATGGCGGGTAAGCAACGTGTCGGGGTTTAAATAACAAAACAGTGTGTGTGCACATTGTACACACGTAGATAATGCTTTTTACTTTACACGGTAAACAAAGCTTTGCCCACATTTGCTGATTCGCAGCTTGTATTACCTGTCAGGTGAATGTGGATTTGTAGTAAGAGTTTTTGAATCGTGGATAGGTAAAATATTGGATCGTTTTTGGACCGGGGCCGCAGTTCCTATTTCCACCTATATTTTTTTTTTTAATACGTTAGTATTTTGGGACCACAAGGATTTTTCCTTGTGGTCCCAAAGCAGCAAAGAACAGTTACCAAAAAAAGGTCAATGTATTTTATTCCACGGCTATCTGGAGCCTTCTTTAGTTCAGTTTGTTTCAACTTTCAATGTACAAAGATTTAAATATTGATCTGTAGAACAACTCGTCGTCGAATTTAATTCATTGATACGACATATACATATCTAAGTCGTATCAATGAATGAAACGGTGTTCCTGCTAGTCGCTAGCAGTCTAGCACAGACTAGCTCATTCATTCAACAAGGATAACTTCTGTTCCAACTTGTCGAGTTCTGACCTGACACAGTAGCTATGTTATACTTATAAGACTTGTATAACCAGCCAGGAGTCGATATTATTTAGTGTTCATTAATATTCAGTGTTAATTTCGTTTAATGCGAGGCCACGGTAACGTTTAAAAATAAATGAATGATACGTCCCGGTCCCGGATGCGCGACGCACAGGACCTATCATTATGGCGACACTTGGGGGAGGCCTATGTCCAACAGTGGGCGTCTTTCGGCTGAAATGATAACGATGATGATGACGCTGACGATGACTGGGACCGTCATGACGTCCCAGTTTCGATCCAGAAGGGTCCCAGATTATAGACTAGTAAATATTGCTGTTGCTTTATTCCTTTTTATAATACCGTGTTCATAATTGACATTAAGATACATTTTGGGTGTTGAAGGTATTTCCTTGTTTATATAAAAGGAATCTATTTCTAATAAAGTTATTAATATTAAATGTCACGGAACAGCTTTGAACCGACATCCATTTAACAGTGTAGGGTTTTTCGCACTAACGTTACATCGCACCAATAAAGCAACGATAGAATAAAACATCATACTGATACAACTGAATTATCGACACACCGTGTTCGATATAATAAAAATCGAAACATCAAGTTTCGCAGTCAAATAGGGGAACCCACACACATCACACTTTCAAGAGCGATTGTAATTATTGGGAACAAATAATAGACACAACTCCTCCGCAAGCAAGTCCGACATATCAATGTAACTTACCAAAACACAGTCCAGTTACAAACTGCACAATTACATTTTCTACAACATTTGAAGCCGTTAAAAACTTAATGCATTCCATTCACGCCCCGACTGTTGGACGTTGGACGGACGGACGAACGGAACGGCTATAAAACCACGCCGTTTTATTGTCGCGTGTGTCAGTTACAAAATGACGGCCTGGATCCTTTGTAGTTTTTAATTCATTACTTTTTATGTCATTGTAAATTATCACCTTCCATTTAGGTATTAAGTAATGACAGTGTGGGCTTGTTACTCATAAAGGGGCTATTGGGGAGATTGGGTCGTGGGCTTTTTTGGACTGGGACCGCGGTCCTAACTTCCACCTCATCATCATCATAATATTTTTTTGTGGTATTTTGGGACCACAAGGAAAAAGGCATTAAAGTATAGTTACCAAAAAAACTATATTTATTTTTATTTGTGGTCCCAAAATACTACTTACAAAAAAAACATAGGTGAAAGTTGGGACCTCGGGCCCTGTCCAAAGAAAGCCAAGACCCGGGACATTCTGACCAAGCGATAATAACCTGGCATCCAGGAGTGAAGGGCACCGAGTGAGAATGGTTTAGGATCCAGGAGGGAAGGACTCGGGCTGCAGTATTGTTGAATTCAAAAGAGTTACCGCGGTCCTGGAATGCAAAGAGCAACTAAAGGAACTCAGGTTAGTATTGGCAGTAAAAGTCTGACACTCCTTGTCGCGGAACTCAAAACGTTGCTGTGATGCTTTGGGAGCTGAGATCGCAGAATTGTGTCTAAAACTGGACTTGGCATAACTTTAGGTGCTCTGAGAGGAGCAAATGACCGTGAGAACTAGAAATCGTAGTCTTTTGAGCTCAATGTTGGACTTGTCAAAAGTTTGACTGGAATTCTCTCAATGCCACCCAACTCTATCGTAATTCAAAACGTGTGTTTTGAACTCAGTACAAGTTGCCTTTTTTAGTCCCTACTCTTCTTTGTCCGCTCTTGTATCCATTATTTGTCGGCTCTCCTCACCAATCGGCACCAGAATTTTCTATCGTGGTGGCTCTGGCTCTGAGCTAACTTGAGGTATCTCTCGGTTCTAGACCACCAGGTCAATGGTGAGCGACCTCTGCCTTTCTTTTGTTCAGGCAGGTTTAGCGCAATTTTTACGACATGGTCCTCTCATCTCCTGTTAACATGACCATACCATCTGAGGCGGATATCGGTAAATTTTTCGGTAACTGGCGCGACTTTCATGCTGCCCCTGATATATATTCCTTTTGTCATTGTATTAGTTAAATAAATAGTTATCGCATATTTTAGCCGAAAACTGTCTCTCAAAATACAGGAGGCAGGGTTCATAAACTGTATGGTTACAATTGTTGAAGTTTAAATAGTTTAGGTAATCACCATTACATACAAACAAATGTAACCCTTTTGTGTTAATAAAACAGTTATTATTATTTATTCATTGCGCACCTTATCTAGTCGGGTCACACCTCCCGCCCACCTCAGCATTGTCATCATTTTCTTTTTTAGTCCCTACTGTATCCTCAATATAAAGGCCGCACTAGAGTTTTCTACAGTCACCAGAAGAAAAGGGAACTGAAGGGAACCAATCCTTTCGGACAAACGACCCATCTGTATGCTGTACCCAATACGTTACCGACGATACGACCTGCGAAGAAAGTCATATGAATACGTCCTAAATCCGTACTGGCAGAAAATCGCAGTGTTCAGAGCCAGCTTTAGTGCAATAAAAAAAGGTTCATTCACCGTTCGTTCATTTCAGAATTGAACCCCGAATTCGATTACTTGTATAAAGTTAGAACTACATTGGACCGAGTGTAACAGGCCTGATTTGTACGAGAACGACGTCACGTGGATCAAGTGTAGCTCTATAAGTTTATTTTCCATATAAAATGTATAGAGACCAACCCTAGCGGGGTTACCATGACGTTCAAAGTAAGATTGTTTTAATCTTGTTTCAGTGTAGCTAAGAGATGCTCGCTGTCCGGCCGTCCGGTAACTATCCGGACCAAACCCAAGTCGTCGACGGCGCGCACTGTTCCCGCGCGCCTCAAGGAGTTGTCAGCAACAGCAGGGACCCAGCCGGGTCGAAGCCTACTGGGGCCAGGGTTATCTGACAGGGCGCTCGAGCCCCGGTATTAAGGCTAGAAGGAACGGGCTGGGTCTTTTAGTCAGTAAGAGTCTGATACTATCTCCCGCTGCATGATTTTTTCCCACCATAAAAAAAGTGTAGGTAAGAGATGGCGCTAGACAACCTGTATACTTGTATAGCTCTGTCTCTTACCCTCACTGAAACAAGATTAAAACAATCTTACTTTAAACGTCATGGTCTATGTCCAGATTGGCGTGTGTGGCAAACGTGTGCGAAGTGTGGTTCTAGCTTTACCACAGAATAAGTAATAGCTTTACTTAATAGCGGTTGCGGATTGTTGGAGGAAGTTACCGTAGCCCTCACAAAAGGGCAACTGTAGAAACATTTTAGGTGAGTCAGTAAAAGTCTGACACTCCCTTCCGCTGTAACGAGACCGAGAGAAGTCATTTGATGATATCCTATGTAAAAACAAAGATGCATAATTTAAAAGTTTCGAAAGAAACCCTGATTTATAAAAGAACATCGTATCAGTTTAGCCGCAAGCAACAGTCTTCAGAGTTTTTCATTGTACATTATGCAATTATGATTTTAAGTGGATAAAAATTGTCATGATAAAATTACATATTGAAAAAAATAATTGAATTTTTTTTTCTTTGGATGATACGAGAAAAATCAGATGTTTTCTGAATAAAACCCACAGTTCTTTCAATTGCCCTATGCGGGCCACGATTAGCGTTGAAAAAAGCAGGAAAATTTCCCGTTCCTTTCTAATTCCGTTGTTTTATTCAATGTTTCATTCGAAAGTTTCGAGAAAATATTTCAGTACCTATATATATTTCATGTTTTTTTTTTTCTATAAAGTCTAAAAAAGCAGAATAATATGAAAAAAAATTTCAATAAAGCCGATTGAAACAGAATAATTATGAAAAAGAATAGGAAACTTCATGTTTTCTTTTTTCAAATACGTACCTGCTTTAACTTTTTCCATAATAATTCGTACTAATAAAATAGATGTTAGAATGAAAAAAAAAATGAGATTGTGGCTAAGGAGATGTAGCTACATGGATGGGTCTAATTACCTATTTGTTTTCACCTCCTGTAGGTAGGTATGATTTTTTTAATTTCGCCTCTTAGAATACATTACACAACTCTACAGAAAAAAAAATTTTCTTTGTCCTAAAGTTTATTTTGTGATTTTTCTATTCACTATGCTCTATTATAAAGAAAAAACATCAATATTCCTTAAAAAGTTTGCTTTTGTGGTGATTATGACAATAAATAATTTTTCTTGAGTTAGTATATTGAAAAAAAAGTATTCAATAGCCATTATGACGTTTTTAGAAATACCGCGAAAAATTTAACATGGCGTAACTGTCCCTCAGCATCTACTGGTGTTACTAAGTGGTAAACAAGAATTAACTGTTTTTTAGAAGACTCAAAGATGTAAAAATGACATCTAGAAAGTGTTAATATGAAGCTGATGCATTGAGTTATATAAGTGGTTAAAGTAAGAGAGATAACATTTTATTTAAATACGTGTGAAAACAATGTGAAGCCTACGAAGCTTATTTTAAATGCCCTGTTCGTAATTTAGATATACTGTAGGCTCCACATGTTGCTTGCAGTAATTGCAAATGATGTTTAGAAGGCAAGAAATGTTTTTTTTACTAAACATTTCTTTATCAGAAATGTTTAGTAAAAAAAAAAAACATTTCTTTAATATAAACAATTTTTATTGTTATCTTTATTTAATTTAGGTTGCTATCGAGATGAAAAACGGAGTATGAAATTCGCAGTACCAAGAATTTGGCGATAGCCAAAAGACCACGTCGGTGACTGTTATTTTTGCGTAGTTAATCCTGCTGAAAAATGCAAAACCCATTGAATATCCTGATTTTGCTTAGTCTTCGGCTCCAATTTCTCATAACCCACAACTTCCAGCACCTGAACCTCCTACAAAATTGTCTCATTCAAGCTTATCTTAGAGTTCAAATAAAAATATTGAAGACGAAGAATTTGTACTCTCACAGACTATTACCGAGAGATAATTGAAAACATGATAGAAGATTTTAAAACTATGGGCTGCAGAATGTCTTTAAGGGTACATATGCTACATGGTCATTTAAATACCTTTAAAACCAACATGAAGGCGTATTTAAAAGAAAAAGGAGAACGTTTTCATCAAGACATCATGGACTTCGAAAACTGTTATCAGAGCCAATACAACGAAAATATGATTTGGGACTACATTTGCAGTTTAGTGAGACCAAATTCTTATAAACATGAAAGAAAATGTAACAGAGTTGACATTTAAACCTTTTCTACTATTTTGTAATTTGAATATAATATCAAAAAAACTGATAAATATTATACCTACAAAAATTAACATGTTTCAATCTTTTATAAAAAAAAAATTAAACTGAATATTCTAAAATATTGATCAACCATTCTCCTGGATACAAAAGCAAACTTTTTCAGGCTATATATATATTTTTGGTTAAATTATCGATAAATCTATCGATAATTCATACTCTCTTATCAAAGACAAAATTGTGTTGTCATGTTGTTATAAGACATCAACCGAAACATTCAAAAAAATCCTGATTTTTTTCAAATGATTATCCTCTGTTAATTTTCTGTGAAACATGCAAAAAAAAACACAAATTATTTTTATTATTTTCGCAACAAAATTTTCAACGCTAGCCGCGGCTAACTCTCTCAAACAATCCAACAATGTCAGGTAATTCTAGCAGTCTAGCCCCAAAATGCTGAACAGACTCAAACAGACGAATTTATTCATTGAGCTCGTTTCACGGCTTCAATAAATTATTAGGTCGTCTGGCACGACCCTAATTGGTCTGAATATTTAAATAGATTAATTAAATAGATAGATACTCTATGCCGTTGGGATATGCTAAGTAATAGAATTAATATTCTTTATAGGGTTCCGTAACCAAAGGGTAATACGGGACTCTATTACTAAGACTCCGCTATCCGTCCGTCTGTCTTTTTTTTTATATTGGATAGGCTCGTGTTTGACCACAATCTCACCTGATGGTAAGCGATGATGTGGCCGACGATGGAGCACGCTTGCCTAGAAGCAATCTATTCACTAGTTTATAGCTATCAGGAAACACAGACTCCGGCAGGGAATTCCATTCCTTAGCTGTACGCATAATGAATGTACTCCCAAAAAGCTTTGTACGTTTAGGTGGGATGTCCACCATGTACCGGAGGTGCAACGCCGTACGTCTTGTGGTCCGATGATGGAACGGACTGTCTGTCTGTGTCAGGCTGTATATCATAAACTGTGATAGCTAGACAGTTGAAATTTTTACAGATTGATGACGTATTTTTGTTGCTGCTATAAAAACAGAATAAAATAAGTATATAAGTGAGGTTCCCATGCAACAAACGTGATTTTTAGGGCATTTATTGCTACAGACGGTAGGTACGGAACCTTTCGCGAGTCCGACTCGCACTTGACAGGTTTTTTAGACCTGCCTCATTGACGACGCCCGACTTCAGGTAACACACATCTCATAATTACAACAATTAACATACAATGTTGTTCGATCTTGCTCCCATTTTAGCTTCTGATTACTTTTTCAAAGTTCACGGGTACGTGGGATCAGTTCTATGGGAAACAAAGGAACGTGGAACACATAATAGTAATTATTATGGTTAAGCGGAAACTTCTATGGAATTAACTGTCTGGAATTGTTAATGAGTTTGGTTTCTTGTGCTGGGGTGTTGTTATGGGTCGCGGGAATTTTTTAAAGAGTTATTGAGGTCCTGGAACGCAAAAGGCATCTGAAGGACACAAGTGGGTTTTATCAATAAAAGTTTGACATGCCCTCTGGCTCCATCCTAGTCATTTGATGCTTTCCTTTATCAAAAAAACTGGGCAAGTTATTTATAAAGTTATCTACGTTATTATACGTACCTATATGTATATTGTGATTTGGAAATATCTTCTTAGACTCCATTCCGGAATTGAACTATTTACATAGTTAAGTTTGTACGGAACCCTAAGAGCGCGAGTCCGACTCGCACTTGCCGAGTTTTTTCTTTTATAGCATGGAACCCTAAACAAGGTGTTCGTATGGGTTCTGCTCGCGGTTTCATTGCATGAAGTTTCTTGTCTTCCTAAAGGAACGTTCGAATTCGAACATTTCGTACGCCCTGAATAGAGTAGTGTCCAGGGTCAAAATAATCACATTTTAGTTAGTCCGTATTTTAGATTATAAAAAAAATATTGGGCACGTATTTTTTCTTTTTTCGATTAAACAAAAAATAACAAAGATATAGCCCATTAAAATTACGTGTGACGTCACCCCGTGCGAAAAAATGTAGCACGGGCGTGACGTTACACGTAACTTTAATGGGCTATATTTTTGTCATTTTTGGTTTAATTTACAAATAAAAAAATACGTGTCCAATATTTTTTTTATAATCTAAAAGACGGACTAATTACATTTTTTACAGCCACCAGCCTATTCTCATAAGCAGGTAGGTATTTCTCTAAAAATTTAATAGATAAGTATTAAAATTTAAAAGAAAAGTTTGGCGATACTAATAATACAGATTATTAGTATCGTAGTATGGTTACGAAGGGAACTAAGTTATGATGGGGAAACACCGCTAAGGGTCAACTCACACCGAAAGAGCTAAAGGGCAGCGAAGCGGAGCGCAGTTTCAGTTTCATATGAATTTTAACTTTATTATCATTACCATAATACTTATTATCGCATGAGAAACTCGAACGAGTCGTGCGGATGCCCGCGGCGCCACAGGAATTCCTGCGGCGGGGGAATTCATGCGATAATAAGTATTATAGAAATGAAAATAAAGTTAAAATTCATATGACACTGAAACTGCGCTGTCCTTCGCCGCTCTTCCAGTGTGAGTTGACCCTAAGTGTACGTGATGAAGGTATAGCATAGAACTGTATTGGAGTATGGGCTCCAGGGAACGCTCGTTTGCAACATTACAGGAAGTTCTTAAGTCATTATCAGTAAGTCCCAAGCCACTGTGGGCCTAATAAAGGATTTAATAGTGTATCTTATACCTATTAGAACCAGGTAAGAAGGCAACAGATCACATATTCCTGAATTAAGCTTTTGAAGTTGTATATTTATTTCTCTAACCATACTTTAGCATAAAATCTGTCATAGTATTAAAGTAGGATTTGAGACGTGTTTAACTCAAAATATTTATATAATTCTGAAACTTCACAAGTCACAGTGAGTATGAAGAAAAGTTTTCAGTTCAGATGGGTTTTCTTTGCAAAACGTACGTTTAAAAATTTGACAGGCAGAGGTCATTGACATTTTTATTCTTATTTGAAACAAATTGTAAAGGCTCGAAAAATAAAATTAAAATTAGGCACTACGTTCACTGCACCTTCAATTTACCAAATTACTTATTTTTAATTCAGCAATTGGAGCATACGCGCAGTTTCATGCATAACACTCTCACCTTTTATTTTTAATTTCGCTAAGTGCTTCTCTGTTGTATTAACATTAGATTAAATGTCTGCTTCAAAAGGAAGCATCCATTGATTACGTCAGCTGTTGTTCTTCTAATTTAGACCTTATAGTGAGATGTAGTGAGATTCAATCTATAAATGAACGAAAATTAATTGTCAAAAATACAAAAACTAATACATGGAGTTGTATTAAAATGTAACCCTAAATTATATTCTTGGTAAGTTGACGTGAGAATTTCAGTTATTACCCCCTCAGTTTATGGTACATAATACAAGTAATCAGTGTGGAGAGGGAGGCCTAAGAAAAGATAGATGGATTGTGTGATGAGCGCTATGAAAAAAAGGGAGTTAGTAATATTGTGACGAGCGACAGGACAGAATAGAAAAAAACCCGTGTTGCGCCGACCCCAAGTAACATGGGATGAGGGCAGGAAGAAGGAGAATACAATTAATCTGTGGAAACGTTGTAAATTGCCACACCATAATTTTATTATAATACATAATTGTATGTTCTAAATATAAGGCTCAAATGTGTAATTTATTATTTTGGTGTACAATAAAGGATACATAAATAAATAATAAATAAATAATTGTACATTCATTTGCTTTTCTTAAATAAATAAAAACAAATAAGGCGCCACTAAGGCGAGAAAAAGTGGCACGGTCACGGCACCATTTTTTTATTTATGGTGGGAAAAATCATCCAATGACAGCCCCCGATCTTAGGCGGAGCGGGAGATAGTGTCAGACTCTTACTGACTAAAAGCCCACCCCGTTCCCTCGTGCCTTTCGTACCGGGACCGAACTTCCCTTTCGGTTAACCCTGGCCCCAGTAGGCTTCGACCCGGCTGGGCCCTGCTGACAGCTCCTTGAGGCGCGCGGGACAACCCGCGCCGTCGACGACTTGGGTTCGGTCCGGACAATTACCGGACGGTCGGACATCTAGCAACCCATTGCCGCAAGCTCGCGCCTACGGTGGCCAGAAGTCGGGATCGGAATCCCGGAGGTGACTGTTGCCTGATGCGGTCGGCCTCCTCCTTTGTTAGCATTACTGCCTCGCAGAAAGAGGCGACCGCCTGCCACTCCTCCTCGCTCCGGACTATGGTCTGTACCAAGGCCCGGCGCGAGAGATCGCAGCCGCCGATCGTCCTCACGAGGGCACGGCGATGCTCTGCCCAAGCGGGGTCACGGCACCATCCATTTCGCGAAACAGTTCAAGCCATTTTCGAACCCCTATAACTTTGTTGTGTATAAAGCTAGAAGGCAGCTTTTTTTGTATTTTACTTGACCACTGTTTTGAACTCACGTAATTAATAGACAGACTCTACGGTAAGAATTAAGAAGCATTAGTTCTATTGGAAACAAAGAAATCCAGAAAATGGGAATGTCCAATTGGTAAATTGCAATTGAGCGCTGCAGCAATGAATTCGGTTGAACGCCCGAAGAACAAAATGGCGGCGAATTTCTTTCTTGGTTTTCAATTTGATTGCAGTGTGGTTAGTCTTTTGTGCTACAAATGGTTTTTTTTCTCGTTCCTTTGTTGCATTTAAACCATTTCTGTTGTACCTATTACTGTGCTCTAACTGTTCAAAAAGAGTTACTTACACAGATTTATAGGTCGTCTAATTGTGCAGAAATGTTACTTCTTTCGATCTTTAAATAAATATGGTTACAAGATTCCAATAGTTATTAAAAAAAACACCCTAATAAGAATAAATGACAATAAATCTTTAGCTATACCATTGAGAGTACAAATCCATACGTCGGAGTGACAACATACATCACGATACAGCCCATTAAAGCAGCAGCAGAAGCATAACCATAGCCTCCTCTAAGTGAAATGTTTTATTTTTAAACATTCATTGTATCTGTGGCGAAATAAATGATTTTATTTTCAATTTATTAAAAAATAAAAACAATTACAAGGCAACCTTGAGTGCGACGAATGAATAGCAAACAAAAAAATCGTAAAAGCCAAGAAATGTAGAATAATCCAGAAATTAAAATTTAAGGAAAAATTATCAATTTCGCGACAGCTACTGATTGGTTGATTGGATGTTCAACAGCCAATTGTTAATATGACTTGAGTTTTGGATACGACGATAATTAAAAAAAAAATACAGGGGTATAAGAAAGACACATACAAATTAATCGTCGCTTAAATTTTAACACGAAATAAATGTCAAATCGGGAACCTTTACGCAGAGCAAAAAAAAAAGCAGTAGCAGTATCCAAAAAAAAAAAAAAATCTACAGCTTTCCGCTACCGCTCCTCTTGAACGTCATTAATATATATTTCTCTACTTTTATATTAATTTACTCGACATCAACATGAGGATTTCAAATTCTTTGGTTTGATTTGTCAAACACTGTGTCGTTTAATTTCCCATTTCTGATTCAAATAATATATTGTATGTAACGCTTTTTAATTTTTTACACTATTATACATTTTTTTTTTGTATTACAACAAAAAGTAGAACTTAAGCAACAAAATACAAAAACCAAGGTTTCAAATACGTAGTTATACTTCAGCTAAAAAATAATGCAAACTAAAATCAACGAAGTACAGATAGCACAAAAACTGTCACCTACGAAAATATTCGTGGACTAATTACAATATCCTTTTTTTATTTTACTGTCTGAAACTCCGAATCGTGTTCGAAATAATTGTAAGATCAGAAACTGCGGAGCAGAACTCGCTAATTCGATTAAAACAATCATAGCATCGCTCGTGACCTAATCACCGACAATATGAGCTTCATTGGACTAATTCAGTGAGTTCGCTTGGTATGTGCTACCAACTGATGGCCGGTAGAGATTTCTAATGTAACGGTTTTTATGTGGACGTTTTTGAAGGTCAAAATGATTGGAAGCCCAGCACTGCCCAGAAATAGATAGTTGGACAAATCATATTTAAATAGTAACATGCTGTTCCTCTAAACTGAATTTCACTAACGATATAACAAATGAGTGTGAAGGGTGCTATGCTTACTTCTCAATTTTAATTCTGACACTATACGTGAGGACTTGTAATTGGCTTGCTGTTGTCTTTGTTTTTAATTTTAGTTAGTTTAAGCTGTAAGTCCTCCAAAATGTAATAAATAAATAAAAAAACAATGGCAGCTTAATTTCATAAACGCTGGTTGGTCCATTTCTTGACCTAAACTGAACTGTTGAAGTGGTGGAGCTTTATTTAGAGTTTATAGCTCCATCTCTCTTTCTCGTTCACGCGCCTAACATTTTGAACGTTATGGTAAGGCCAATGACCACAAATCTACGCTTTCAACTTTTTTTCCCTGTAATTCAATGCTGATGATCACAGGTTGCCTCTGCATGCAGAAGAATTTTTATAAAGCCGGTACAAAAGACTACAAAATTGCAACGCTTACTTACTTCAGGAGCAGGGAAGGCAGATGGTGTTCGTGACCTTTTACATCCTGATAAAATAACAATTCAGCAGATCTTTTTACATAACGTACGTTGTGTCATTAGTAAGTAATCATATTGTCTTCTTGATAACATTTGAGCACATACAGTTCATTGTGCGATCTCTGACAATAACCCATTGTTCAGCAGCTGACCACAATCCCACGAAATTATGTTAAAATGTCGTTTTATTTTGTAATAGGTACTAAAGGAAAGATCTACTGAGAAGCATGGGAGAGGGGAAAAGTGGAATCGTATCAGATTTTTCTAGAAGAAAAGAAATCGCCATCAGTGGTGAGCTAGCGGTGACAAAAATATTCAGGTGTTCAGACATAATCCCAGAAGATAATTCAGATTTGGTTCTCTATACCTAGTTTACATTTTGGATGATTGTAGATGTTGAACCGACTGGTTCATAAGGAGCAATATGTCCACTTGCTTCTTCTGAAGAAGTTGGGTATATATAGCGGATTGGAGATCCATCTAGTTGTCTGGTAGATATCGCTGTTAGCGTTAAGACCGCCATCGTACCCATAGGTGTACTTAAGTTACAAGTTTTGTTACTGTTTTGGTGTACAATAAAGTTTATTCTATTCTATTCTATTGCTCTGGTAATCCTTCATATTTCTACTAGTTTTATTGTAGAATGTCGTTTTGATTGTGTTTAGTTTTTATCGCTTCAGATATTTTTTTTTTGTATAAAAAGGTTTAACTGTAGCAATAGCTGTTTAATATGCAAAGACAAGGGTGCTGTAACGACCAAGATTGACTTCACTTGCGCTACGACAGGTTCATTAAAATGGTGAACAAGATAGTAATTTATAAGAGCATATAAAAGTAATTAAAAGTTTTGCCCACAAGTTTAATATTGAGATAGATTCATAATAGCCCAAGTTTAAAGCTTAGTGGATTTTGGTTGCGTTATAATATAGATAATCTTGTTTATTTAGTAAGTATAAATGACAAGTAATTAAAAAAAATGTAACTACATTACTGATATAAACTACCTAAAAAAACGTTTACGATCAGGGGTCACGATTATATTATGACTATCCAAAAACATGGACAAACAAAATAATTTGGCCTCTGCTCTGTTCATTATTCTCGACCTTTTATCTAAAAATTCTTAGAAACAAATTAGACAAACTTTTGCCATTATCGGGAATTCTGACTCAATACGAATTATTATC
Source organism: Mythimna albipuncta (assembly GCA_929112965.1). Lineage (NCBI taxonomy): Eukaryota > Metazoa > Arthropoda > Insecta > Lepidoptera > Noctuidae > Mythimna > Mythimna albipuncta. The sequence continues at coordinate 13,552,178 of OV815979.1, read as the reverse complement.
GGCTTCGTTATCGAGTTGCCAATGTTTGTGGGAACTTCTGACATTAAATAAACAACTATTTTGTTTGTACTTCTAACGATATCGTGACTTGTGATAAGCGTGATTTTTCGCATATTATTACTAGAGTCTTTTGGTTAGGCTAAAAAGTCGATGAATGAGCACATCCCTAATGTCCTGCCCTCGCCCCCGCACTAACATCTTTGACAGTCGAACAGAGAATTACGCGCCTTTTTCATGGTGTTATACTTTTTGGAGTTATGATTATATGTTTTATGTGTTAAAATTACGTTTATCTCTAACATTACGGTTTGTGCATTTAGCTAGTGTCAAGTTTAGAAAGTATTAAATTTTCAGTCACATTAAGTGGGAATATTGCTGGCAATATTGCCACAAATATTCCCACTTCACGGCAATATTGCCGACCATTTGACCGCGGATGTAACACATTTTAAAGTTTTTACACTATTTGGCAGCAAATACATGGGGTCAGTCTTCTCGGTAAACTTCGCTTTGTTAGTCAATAGTCAGGTACTACAATAATTCTCAGCTCCATTTCACCGAAATCTCGCTTAGGATTCAAAATATTGTCCAGTCGCGCAGACACTTGATACAAAAAACTGCACAAACTTTACATCACAATATCCAATACGAATCATTTTACGAATAGTTAAAATAGCCACTGGACTTCGCTTGAAGCAATCCCGCCAAAAATAATGACAGCAGGACGAAAATATGCATTTTAAGATGAGAGAAAAGGATAGGTAGCTGCATTGTATAAATCTGACAGCTGTCACCCGCGACCCGCGCCATCGTGTCCTGATAATGGTATAATCATAGATATCCGGGTACAATAGCTATGTACATATTTTAAATCGTATTTTATTTTTGCTGTCCCTACCGTAGTCCTAGGAAACAATGAAAACTCATCTTCTCTGCCATTGAATGGTATTTTTTTTTGTTGGAGTGGAAAAAGAATAGATTTTTGCTGAATAGGAAAGAAACTTTATCAATACTGAGCCCGCAAGTCAATACACGATATCTCAACAAAATGTGACATTGTTTCGAATAAAAATTATCACTGAATATAACGTGCGTTTTTGCGTAATGTCAGTAACTATTCAGTAATCTATGGCAATGTTTTTACCACTACATTACGCAAAAATAAAAATTTTGCCACCTTTATGGTTTACGAAAGCAGCATGCCAGATTTTTTTTTAAGGCGGGAAATCATCCAATGACGAGCGAAAGGGCGTGTCAGACTTTTACTGGCTAAAACCACACTTCTGTTCCTTCTTTGCTTGGCATTCCAAAGCACCAGGGGTTCTCTGTTCCTGGCGGAACACTACGCGCCGTCGACTAATATGGCTCTGTCCGGACGGTTACCGAACGGCAGACGGCGAGTTACCCATTGCTCGTCGTCCACAAGCCCACGCCCACGGATGGGTAGCTCATCAAATCAACAGTTTCGAATATTATTCGAAAATGTACTTATTTAGCTTTTGAATTTAAATTAAATGTGTCATAAAATATTAAACAGAACAATATCTTCGTAAAAGAGCACAATCGATTTCCGTGCCAGCACATAATAGAGTTGTACTATATTTTAACAATGTTTTGTAATTATTCGATCGTAACAAAAAAGAAAAAAAAATCGTTTACACGACACGACGCAAAACTAATTTGTGGCAACAGTAAGAGTTACACGGTCTCGTTAACCGATAATTAACAACTTGGATTAATTGAAAACAATATCTGTTAGTTTGTAACCGTCATGCTTTTGCTACACCGTGAATTGTTGATTTTAATCTTAAAAATGAAATGGAGCTGAAACGTTGGCTTTTTGTTTTTGTGGCTGCACCTATAGTAAGGATGAGGAAATTTGATACTTGCCCGTCCTCTTTTCTTAGCTTTAAAAGTCTTAACACATTAAGTTAAATATTGTAAACTTTGTGAAATTTTCAGATTTTTTTTTAATCCCTCAAACCCCATGCGAAGCCGTCGTTCGCGCGAGATTTCGCGCCATTCGGTTGAACACTAAAGCCCGTATTAATAAACGGTCCTCAGCCCAAGATCACGTACTTAATACCAAGCATGAGGTCTTGATCGTATTAATAAACGAGATTCACAAGCTTAAGCTCAAGCTCAAGTTCGAGCTCAAGCTCAGCTTAAGTTTACGGCATCAGCCGAGTGTTGTCTAATTAATAAACGAAACTCGAAACTTAAGTTTACAACAATCTCTGTACTTGAGCTGCCAGATCATGAGTGTAGACCGACCGTAGCGCGAAACATGGAGTTTGTAAATATTTTGAGTCGAATTAATTAGGTATTACGACGAAATAGAGAGTACTATTATGCTATTTTATGGCCTTTGCGATATCGTTTATCAAAAATTGATGTAAGAAATGCTTCAAATCCTTTTGGATTGCCAAGTAAATAAAAAAAAAATCAGATTTGTTCAAGATTCGATATTTTATATTCCCATTAAAAGGCATTTTATTTTAAACTTCGGCTAATGTGACGTAATCGTTCACGTAAGCTAAGCTTGAGTACAGCGCATTGAGGAGCTGATTTTGGTAACTGAGATCCCGTACTCATGTGTTTATTAATTAGCAAAGATCTTGAGCTTCTGTCATCGTGTAATCGGGGATCAAATGATATCACACTTGAGGACGGAGTTCAGCATCGTTTATTAATACGGGCCTAAGATTAAAGTCCGTATAGCTTATTAAAAATTTTAGCGTTTTATTTATTAAGTATGTTTCTAAGAATGTAAATAAGAAATTATTCATAAAGTTTTCTGTAAATTTCGAAAATAAGCATCCTTTCCATTTTTCCGTATTTATACCTATTTAAATGCTCAAGATCGAAGCGTAGCGATTTTTAAAGAACGAATTTTGTCATCATAATTTTCCTCCCGTCCCGTTTTATTTGGGGTCGGCGCAACACGTTTTCTGCCACTATTATCACAAAAAAACCTCTCATAGATTTTATTAAACTAAATCATTGTTGTAAGTATTTATGTAATCATAATTTATATCTGCTATTTATTTATTGTGCACACCTACCACAGTGTTGTCTTTTTTAACCCAAACGTTAACTGGCAGAGAATGCCTTGTGGCCATTGAATTATAAAAACCCCGGGTTTTTTGTATATCAATGTTTTTAGCATTATGTTCGCCTATGAACATGAAGTTTAAATAAATAAGTAAATAATAGCTTGGCTGAAAAATTCGAGTAATATGACATTAATTTTTGCAAACAATTCGAAATCATATTGCAGACTGCTACCTCTAAGTAGCGATTTCAAAAACTTTCTCTTCGTGAAATCACAATTTAATATACTTACACTCAGCTGCAGACAACTTAAAATCAGCAACACATCCGTAATTACTGTCATACCGTACACACTGCATATTGCACTTTTTATGTAAACAATAAATTATAAAATATTAAACGAGTTAGGCGATTTTTATAACAATAATAGATCACGCACCCGCATCTCTAGTCGATATGCACGGCCGAGCGTTACAAGTCAATATCGTTTCAGTAATTGGACATTATTTTTAATTTGGAACGGAGTCGGCCATCGAACTTTAAGTCCGAACCTTGCTATGCACGTAGCTAGCGACACCTTAACCAATAGTGTTTTATGGTATTCGAATTTCTGCATTGCCATTGAAGGAATCGATTGCTTCTTTCACAGGCTTCTTTCCATCACGAATCGATTAGGATACGAGACCATTAAAAAAAGTTTAGTTGTTTTCTTTTAAATTGTCTATGCTTTCTTTGTTCGACCGGGTTTTTTATTTAAAAATAGTGATTGTGTGCAACTATCGAAGTTTTTGTTTTTGATTTTTTTAACTTTTGTAACCGATTGACTTTATTATTATGAAATGGAATATAAAACGTGAAAATATTAGACAAATCAAGTTCTTTTTGTTCAGATCAATTTAATTTAAAAGTGGTCTCACCTAAAAAATAAACAAATAAGGTAAGATAATCTGTGGTTAGGATTTCTTTAGTTATTGCTCAACCACAGATTACTTACCTAAGTCTAGCCGATTTCTACAAAGAGAGGGTTTTAAGTCAATAATGCAACTTTAAAAGCAACGTAAATATTTAAAGGCAAAGACAAATTAATACTCATTAACTTAACAAACTTGGGAAATTGACATTGTAAAAGTAATTTTCATAAGCAAACACTTTCTTTTGTGTGTATAATAAGCAAGAGAGTCCACCTTAAAAGTGAAATAAGATAATAATTATTGGTTTGGACTTTTTGGCGGGACTTTAGTTCAGTAACTGTTTTAATCATTCACAAATTGATTCAAGAATAACCATATTGAAATGACAATATTCATTTGTGATGTAAAATTGATGTAGTTTTGTTAGTCAAATGTCTACACGACTAGTCAATATGTAGCGTTATTGAAACAGGCAGTGATCTCGGTAAAATGGAGCTGAGAATTTTATTGTGGCACTAGCTGTTAACAGCGGCTTCGTTTGCGTGAAAGTAGGTTTTTCCCATATAAAATTTGGACCTCGTGTCATCCCCTTAATGGGTACATTTAAAAAAATTCTTTCTCATTCTTTGTATACATCATAACAGGGACCTCCTATGCAAAATTTCAGCGTTCTATGTCTATGGTTTTGGGCTGGCCTTTGATGAGTCAGTGTGTGTCAGGACTTTGCCTTTAAATTCAATCGACTAAATCCAGCAATGTTGAATTGTATTGAAGACATTTGCTGTAAACTTGACTTGTTTGATTAGCTAAATGATTATGTAAACCATGATAAAAAAAAAAAAAAATAAGAAACTATTCCAAAGGAACATACCAGATATCCTCAAGTTTAGGATATGTGTAGACTCTAGTAGGTCTGGACTAACACAGGTAGAGCACAGTAGCTAGAAATTAAACAAAGTAATGCCCCTGACTTGGTTTGAACTTGAACCCGCGACCTACAACTCGTAAGTCGGGGACGTTACCACTCGGAATACCTACCTACTTAATAATATAAGAAAATAATTAAAATTTACAAAACAACATCATTCAACATACAAATCCACGTTTAACAAAAAGCTGATAATAAGTTGTTGGAAGACGTTTCCCATGGCGTGTTCACACGAGCCGTCACACCCTGTGAGCAATGGAGCTGTAACTGACTACTGCTCAAATTGCCCACGGGGTTGGCCGGCCTTTGACCCCGCGGGCTTATACTATAGCTCGTGTCCTACCCATGTAGCGATGCCAGGCGTCCGGATAAAGCCGGACACTGTCCTGGTTTTCAGTTTTGTGTTCGGGCAAATTGGGCAGAGACCGGCCTCTCCGGCTTTTTAAATGTGACCATTTTGTTTTGAACTGTTGTGAGTTTTGTGTCCGGCCAAAGTCCGGCCTGTCCGCCATTTGTTAAGCTTTTTAAATTTGACCATTTTGTTTAGAATTGTCATTTGAGTTTTGCCTTTCCTTGTATCGCTAGCACAAGCGGAACGGACATGCAATTAGTCTAGGAATTACCTACTTATCATTATGAATTTTATTGTTATTTAAAAGTTATGTTAGACTTAAAAAACATGTCGGTCTTTTGGACCAAATGTTCGGCTAAATAGGATAGTCTGCCCGACTTTTCGGTTTCAAGACCTGGCAACCCTATACCCATGAATATTCGATATGACATTTGAACTGATTTGACGATGTTTTGCTCTTGGATGATGAATGTCATAAGAAACTAGTGTAGATTTGTTACCAGCCGTCTTGTTTGGTATCTTTGATACATGTGAGAGAAGTTAATCAGTGCACTCTAGGTTTCAGCCGCTCACGCATAAAATCTATATATTTATCAAATATACTTGCAAAAAAAAACATACTTATTAACAAAACAGTTTTCACGTGTTGTAAAATGCAATATCTTTGCTTTATTGGACACGTTATTAAAATCGATCGCAAAGAGTACCAATTGATTAAGAAAAAACCGGCCAAGAGCGTGTCGGGCCACGCTCAGTGTAGGGTTCCGTAGTTTCCCGTCCGTCACAATAAAGTGTACCCACTTATGAGTTTAAAAAAATGCTTGCTACGATTATACTACAAACTTAGTCCAGAAATTATTTTGTAGAACCCTTTTGTCTTTTTTGTACAAAAACTGTTCTTTCCATCAAGTTCAAAATAAGTTTCCTAGAAAGTCCTTATAAAGTTCTACTTCTCAGATTTTTTTCATATTTTCTAAACTTATGGTTCAAAAGTTAGAGGGGGGGGACACATTGTTTTTTACTTTTGGAGCGATTATTTCCGAAATTATTGACATTATCAAAAAATGATTTTAGTAAACCCCTATTCATTTTTAAATACCTATCCAACGATATATCACACGTTAGGGTTGAAATTAAAAAACACTTCCCACTTTACATATAGGGGGGCTACCCTAATAAAACATTTTTTTCCAATTTTTATTTTACCACTTTGTCGGCGTGATTGATATACATATTGGTACCAAATTTCAGCTTTCTAGTTCTAACGGTCACAGAGATTAAGCGAGGACGGACAGACAGACAGACAGACGGACAGACAGACATGGCGAAACTATAAGGGTTCCTAGTTGACTACGGAACCCCTATAAAACCTATTCATTTTGATATCTAAATTGATGTTTATAAAATATCATGCACTTTTGCACAGTTGCACTCAGATCTTGCACAGCTATTAAGTTTAAAATACGAACATGAAAAAAAAAAACAAAAAGCAAGATGGCGCCGAGCAATTTGACAGATGTTCTTAATTTTAGCTTGCACTAATATTGCATCGGCACCAAAACATCTGCTGCGCGAAATATCAACATTTGCATCTTTATGCGATGGCAGGTGTGTTCGGCACGTGTCGATCAATTTATTTTTCATCTTAAAAACACCATTTTGTAATGATAAACAACCGTTTACTTTGAACATATAATGTAAGTGACATTTATGACGAAACATTTCATTTTTAGGGTTCCGTAGCCAAATGGCAAAAAACGGAACCCTTATAGATTCGTCATGTCTGTCTGTCTGTCTGTCTGTCTGTCCGTCCGTATGTCACAGCCACTTTTTTCCGAAACTATAAGAGCTATACTGTTGAAACTTTCTAAGTAGATGTATTCTGTGAACCGCATTAAGATTATCACACAAAAATAGAAAAAGAGCAATAAATTTTGGGGGTCCCCATACATAGAACTGAAACTCAAAATTTTTTTTTTCATCTAACCCATGCGTGTGGGGTATCTATGGATAGGTCTTCAAAAATGATACTGAGGTTTCTAATATCATTTTTTTCTAAACTGAATAGTGTGCGCGAGAGACACTTCCAAAGTGGTAAAATGTGTGTCCCCCCCCCTCTAACTTCCAAGATAAGAGAATGATAAAACTAAAAAATATATATGATGTACATTACTATAAAAACTACCAACGAAAATTGGTTTGAACGAAATCCAGTAAGTAGTTTTTTTTTAATGCGTCATAAACCGAAAAAAATACACTATTATTAAAACATCGATCAAAGTTACAACACATTACAAGAACTTTTATATTATGTTACTTGCTGCTATGGAACCCTTCATGGGCGAGTCCGACTCGCACTTGGCCGGTTTTATAGATCAATTTGACCACTTTTATAAGGTCTTAGGAATGGTACAAGTCTGCGAGGCTTGCGGGATAATTCGAAAGAGACAAATGCAAATAACTTCTCCCGTTCTAGGTGGAGCAGGAATGCAAAAAGCAACTGAAGAAACTCGGATGGGTTTTAATAATTAAATCTCTCGAACAAAAGCGAGAGGGAGTGTCAGTCAGGGTTATTTGATGATGTCCCAATTACAAAAATAGAAATGGTAGGTACCAGTAACGAAAGTTAAGTTTATTATTTATACTTAACCGTAAAAGTTAAGTTTATAATTTTCTATGGATCAATAGATAGTTGATTAATTTTATGCCTGAATGCCTCTATTGTCATTCATTACATTCTACGCCTCCAATGCAAATGTAATAATCTATTAATATCTCTGCAATCAGATCACCAATCAACTTATAATTATCACCAGTGCAGTCTATATTCTTATTACACAACTAAGATAATATTTTCCTTGTAAAATACAAACTTAAGAAACAGTTAGTGCTAAAGTTTTAAGTAAGTATACAAACGTCTGTATGTCCTTCAATATATTGTTAACGTACTTTTATGCAAATACGACCAACTGATAAAAAATAAAATTTTATTTAATGAGTACAACCTATAAAAACTAACAACGTAATACAATTTGGGCATTTTAACGATTTCTTCTCAAATTATGATGTTTAAAATTGAATAAACAAAAATAGTTTTCGTTGTTTTATGGCGGACAATCGCATTAGTAAGAAGCCTTGACACTGAAACGTGCTTGTGACTTGTACTTACATAGTTAAATAAATCTACATAAGTTTTCTCAACTAATGACGCATAACGTTCAACATAACAATACATAGGTATATTAGGTATGTATTTTTTTAAATATTTTACTACCTTATTAGACGAATAGAATAAACTTTATTGTACACCAAAATACAACTACCGGCACGAATATTGAGCGCTCGGCGTCAGAGTTGGGATCGCTTTGCGCATTCCATACATTGGCGAGCCGATCGTCGTCGTTGTTAGATACATGCAGCAAGGAACGAATCACGAGTGACGTCTATGACACGATGGCGCGGCGAGCCAATCACTGACACTCCCCGCCCCCGCGTCTCACTTCGCACCACTAAAGATACTGAATATTTTACTTCTGCGCAACTTGAAGCCAGCGCTCAAGAACCGTGCCGGTATTTTTTTTACACTCAAACTTGATCGCGTTAAGAGCAGTAGGCAGTCATGGCAGGGCTGCAAATTGTTCGAAAGAGTTACCTTAGCCCGTCCTCGCAACAGGCAACTTGGGGCCGATAAAAAGTGCTGATCACAAGCAGAATACACATTAATGCTTGTTAAAGAATAATAATTACTTTAATAGGTAAAATAATTAACAAAACGGCACCAGTCTAAATTGCATTTGTGTGCAGAACAGGTTGCACTGTGTGTTTTTTTATTCTGTCTAGTCATGTCGACTATATTTCCGGCTTGCGTAGCAACTAAAATCTTCTAAACTAAATTTAACCTTTGAAATATTGTTTTTGCCTTCATTAATTTTATCAATTTAGCAGACTGATATATGTCGAAGTTATCGTAACTAATATCGACGTGGGAGTCCCGTCACAACAATCTAACTAGAGTTGCCAGGCGTCTTAATTTGCGAGCGACATCCCGATTTTTAGGGGCCTAGGGACGCGTCCTGATAAATAAAAAAAAAAATTTAAGCCATCATTATTACAATAAATAATCTTGTATCGCATTCACATCACTATGCCAAGTGCGAACAGTGTATTTTAATAACTGCACTCTCGGAAAAGTTACTAAAATATCCTCAAAAAGTATTATTTAAAATTCTGAATCTGGTCACACTGAGTGCGCACATCACTGGCTAGTTGTCTCTCGCTCAGAGTCGCATTGTCTTCGTCCGTGATCTTCAAGTATCTTCTGTTTCACTCAATCCACATAACTAATCTGTGACCCAATTAAATCGATCTTCGTTCATCCATTCCATTCATAATATGCAGTAAAATGTAACCAACAGTACATATAATTTTAACACAAAAATATTTAAACAAATAAATATTTGTCCCGTTCTGAAACCCTAAATCCCGATTTGTTTTTACCATCTGTCCCGATTTTTATCCAATGTGACTTTTTTTCCGATGGGAAAATCATCCTATGATGACAACCCCCGCCCTTGGGCGGAGCGGGAGATAGTGTCAGACTCTTACTGACTAAAAAACCCATCCCGTTCCTTCAAGCCTTCATACCTGGGCTCGAGCGCCCTTTCGGATAACCCTGGCCCCAGTAGGCTTCGACCCGGCTGGGCCCCTGCTATTGCTGACAACTCCATGAGGCGCGCGGCAACACTAGTTGTAACTAAAGATGTGACTGGGCTAAAAACTCGCTAAAAAGGTAAAAACAACAACATGACACTCACTTAGAGCACAGAATACAAGTTCATGTTACAATTCCCATATTCAAATGTAAGCTATGTGAAGTATTTGACACCTACAAGAACGTTGCATACCTAACGTTCGATAAACCAGAGACAATTGTGTGTTTTTGTGTTCGGCTTACACCAGCTAACGACTTCTGAGAAACGAGAGAACACTGGCTTATGCGATGTTCCGGGAACTATCGTGGAGTGACGGATTTGTTACAAGTTCAAATGGAAATAGGTGGAATTAATAGTGTTTGGTTTTACCGATGGTATTTTATGTGAAGGATGCGGGACGCACAGGATCGTTCATTGTGGCGAGTGTGGCGACACTGGGGGAAGCCTATGTCCAACAGTGGACTTTGTGGTATGACACATTTCTTCGAACTGACCACTGCAGTTATGTCATTCCAGTCTGGGGCCTGACGTGTTAACCTTTCAGATACCTACCGTCAATTTGAGACACAATAGTAAGACAATAGATGGGCGAACGCCGGTTCGCTTGGGGTTTAATGAATAAATACGAGTCATGCGAGCAAGAGGGATGGAGGCGATGGAGCTTTACACCCTATATGACTATAGACGGCTGGATAGCAAGCCTACCCATTGCTCGTCGTTATCTAACTCACATTTGCCGTAGCCGGGAATGATCTTGCGAATCTTGAAATCCGTGCGATTCCTGCAGTACGTATCGAATGGAGCTTGAAGATGTCCTCTCCCTCATTGTTTCAACTGCGTTCTTCCACCTACAACACATCCTACGACATATTGTTTTTATAGTATATTACAATATGTCGTAGAATGTAAAGGCCGTAGAAAACGATATTTTTAATTAATTTTGCGAAACACTATTGCTCGTTCACTCATAAATTCGATCGGAATTTTACTAGGCACTTAATAAAAAAAAATACGTAACATTTTTACTGTTTCACGTCGGTAATATCATTCTTAACTAACGGCCCGTCCCGGCTTTGCACTGCACTGGCAATAATACCATATGTTACTCAGGGTGAATGTAGCTATCCAATGGTGAAAGAATTTTTGAAATCGGCACAGTAGTTTTTGAGTTTATTCATTACAAACATACACACAAAAATACAAATTTTCCATCTTTATAATATTAGTGTAGACAGCTCACGCGGTAAACGTTTTTTTGCCATATAAATATCAAAGAAATTATTGGAGGCTGAGGGTAGGATAGTAAAAAGTAGATTAAAATTGGCTAAGCCGTTTCGGAGATGTTCGACAACAAACACTGTGATACGAGATTTTTTACTTATTACTAATATCGTGATCGATGATTAAATTACAGTTTGTAAGTTGTCCCTTCAGGAAACTGAATAGAGTCATCATCATCATCATTTCAGTCGAAAGACGTTCACTCTGCCCCCGTTAGTAAAAAAGACGCATCTACCATTTTTTTTCAACTTTTAATATGTAACTATTTCGGCTAACATTTCGGCTTTATTTTCTTAACTTTTAATGTGTAACTATTTAAATTTACTCAAAGACAGCAAACAATTTCCCGTTTCAGTCGTTAAAACATTTTTTTTCTCCGTTTTTACTTTTTTTTAGATACGTCTTTTTAACTATCAGGGGCAGCAAGCACTGTTGGACGGTGGACGGTCTTGTGCATCTGGAAGGAACACTGTGAGTCTACTACGCGTTCCAAATGAGAATAGGACCGATTCCTATGTTTTGACGTCTCGTCGTACTGTCAAATCGAAGAAATTTTGGCAAAATTGAAGAACTTAGAGATGAGTAAAATTGAAGAAATGGATTCTGGTTAAACTATTTTCGTTCACAGTTCGTATATAAATTAAATTTTTCGTAAATGTGTACTCATGTTTTAAATTTCTTTCCTTGATTTGACAGTAAATCGTGACGTTACAAGATGGCGGGTGATCCTATTCTCATTTGGAACGCATTGTAGGTACATTTACCTCTCGCCCCACCTATCAAAATCAAGTTAAATGTACGCAGGTGTCTTCATAACACCACATAAAGCCATGTTCACCTGTCGTTAACTACAATTAACCTCAATTTGTTTGGAGGTTTGGCACTCATAAAATTCTGCGGCGATCAGTCTGCAATAGTGGCTTCTTTTGCCCATCTTTTGCAGGTTTGCACGCAAAATAAATGTTGGTAAACATGGAATATTTTAGTTTAGATTAAAAAAGAAAGTAAAAAAAAAAATGCAAAACCTGTTTTTATGATATCAAATTATCATTGAATAACTTTTTATTGCTCTGAGTATAGCCAGAGGGATTGTTTAACTTAGACTGTCTAAATCCCACCCACGTTCCTCCAGATGCCATTTGTCGAACCATCTTGTCTTCTTGCTGAGCCAGAGCTCATTTCTTTATGCCTCGTAAAGGACGTCACGGATATCGTCTTTTAAGGTAACGCTAAAGTGTACTTGACAAGTTTGCCTGTACAGTTATACCTGTCAGGTAAGCTTGTGTGGGAACCTGCACAGTTGTGCAACATTTTCCTCCGGTTATATATTATTAATTTTGCAAATAATTCGTTACTTTACATAAACAAACAAACTTAAACTATTTATACTAAAACCTAAATAAATACCTAACGTATATAAATAAAATACAAAAACACAAAGTGCACTCAGGCGTCGAAGTACTCCTCCACATCGCTGTCATCCGGGAATGTGCCCAGAAGACTGGCAGCATTACCATGTTGAATGGCAATGCTAATTCTTTGAGCATTGCCATTACCGGTTTACTTGTAAAACTCGGAGATTCGTGAGTGTTAATCTGGTTTATAATTACTTACGTAGTTATAGTTGACCAACTCTCCTTTGATACAATGTGCCGCGACATAGTTTTGGAACTACCTATCCCCAGCGCCAGCGTTCATAGCACAAGGTACACATATGTCTCAGACAACTGAAGTACTTGCTAAAAAGTTTAAAAACAAAGTTTTGGAATGCCTTTGACCATTAATTAAACTTACACAGGGTAAAGTAAAAAAATACCTAAAGGCTAAAACTCCGGCCATTATTTTTATACAGAACAATCGATCCGCTTAGTCTTAACCTAACCCGCTCAGCCCAAGAGTGGGGGATGTCATTCAGTGGCGTAACTATATCATCTGAGGCCCGTAGCAAATTCATTAGATGGGGTCCCGATAAATCACGTTACGTTGTGATTTCATTTTAATTAAAAAAAATTATAAGAATATATTTTGGGTTACTTCTTCTGAGCTAGCGGCCTCTGAGACCGGGGGCCCCGTCGGGCCTGAGGCCCGTGGCATTTTGCCAGCCTTGCCACTCTATAGTTACGCCTCTGATGGCCATTAGATGATTTTCCAACCGCAAAAAAAAACCATGTTGGCCTTTTTGGCCTCGCACAGATCTTTTACTTTTTATTTTTTCAATATTGTTTTCTTTTATTTTAAGTTCTATAGATTTAGTAGTTATTTACTTTTTATTTTATTGTTGTTTTTCCTGTGCGAGTCTCAAATATGTTTTCTTTCATTCTTTTATTTCAATCAAACCCACCTATCTATGGTCAAACCGCATGCTGGATACCAGTATTTTACATGAAGCGACTGTTTTTCTGACCTCCACAACCCATTAACTGAGTCACATGTACCTAGATGTTTGGTGTCAGATTTATCTAGCTTCGGACTATCCGTAACGACGACTGTCGAAGATCTACGAAAGATACCCGGGACCAATTGCTTAGCCTAGTTTCTGAGGCATGGTCAATGGAAACCCCAACATTGAAATAAAGAGGTTAAATTCTGTGTTTGTAAAATTAATCTTCATAATGTAGCAGATTCTTTCACTAATGGAAAACTATATGTACCTATGTCCAAGCTTCATACATTACTTTTTATTATTATTTATGGATAAATGCACAGGGTTAGACTACAAAGGTGAATTCACACATTTCCGAGCCAAACTTTGAACGAATCGAAAGAAAAGACTGTTAGGATTCTGGAGTCTTTCTAGATTCGAATTTCATAAAGGTACTTAAAGAATTCTAAAACCCTTTTCTTTTGACTTGTTTGACGCGTTCGGCTAGGATAAGTGTGCATTCACCTCAAGACCAAAGATTAAATACACAGGAAAAGGTACAGAAAATATTTAAATTACGAAAGCTATTATTAGTTCATAATAAATTGTTGTGTAATGAAATGACCCACGGCGCTCGGTAACCAGAATGATATCAAAGGTACGGCAGGGGACATAGACAATAATTATCTTTACGGGCATGCCGGTAATTGTGGTTTCATTTGAATTACATGAATGACCAGAGACTCAATAGAGAATTGATTCCCATAGCACAGGCGGGGTCAATTTCCGAACGCACCCGCATCAAACTGTGCCTCGTCCCATTAACTATTTCAGGCGATTTTCAATCTTGTGTCTTGTTACAAAAGATTCAATGCCAGATTTAAATACGCATTTAAGGTCCTTGCTCCCGTTTAGAGCCATAAACAGTGACTTTATGAAACCTGCTCCATAGTAATGGCTGGGTAAATAGATTTGAAAAATAAAATATAATAGATTCATAATAACATTATCGACATTTAATTTTTACGTAAAAAAATTTGATATTTTTTCGCTTGTTCTTCCTACTCCTTTCAAAAATTCAAACGGCTATGAACTTTATAAAATATGATTTACACAAAAAAATTGCCGGTTAAATGTTTCTTTGCTGGTGTATGTTAGTTTGGTTAAGTGTCTTCAGAATGTACACTACCGGTCAAAAGTTTTTGCCCACCCCATAATCCATTAATTAAATTTCAAAATAATACACTTTATCAAATTTCCTTTTTATATTATCAAGCGAAGGCTGAAACGATGTTTTACAAACCAAAAATAATAGCGACCGTTATTTGTTTTATTTTTACGAGCGCATTTTTATATTTTGTCCGTGAGTGCGACAGGTTAAAACTTACAAGTGCCGGCGGATTTGTTTATTATTCTATAACTGTGAATTATTTCTTCGGTGTTTATAGTTTCAGATTAGTCCCAGTTAGCCCTATGAAACGCAAGAACGTGCTGTGATTAACACTTTTAGTACCAAGACATCTTTTTGTGAAGTTCGTATACGAATTGTTTTCGTTCTCACAAATTGTGACTTGTAAGTTTTAAAATGGGTAAAATCAAGGAAATAACGGTTGAAACTCGTGCATTAATCGCAAGTCTTCATAATCTAGACAAAAGTTACCTTATCATTGCTGCCGAATTAAAAATAACTCGACGTATCGTGGACACAACGTGAAAAAATATGCATCGACCAGGAGCTTTGGCGATAGAAAACGTTCAAGGCGATCTCGAAAAACCATAATAAATGAAGATAAACGAATTGTATTGATCAATAAACGTGATCAATGACTCACGGGTCCAGAGATAGCAGCTCAGATTAATGAATATAGGGATCTGCCTTTGAATACTTCTACAGTGAAAAGTAGATTGAGAAAAGCTGGCCATTTTGGAAGGGTGGCAGTGAAGAAACCTCTTTTAAGACGTCAAGATAAAATTAAGAGGATGCAATGGGCTAAAGAACATAAAAATTGGACGCACGAACAGTGGGAGAGAGTTTTGTGCAGTGATGAGTCAAAGTTTGATGTTTTTGGGTCTAAGAGAAGAGTTTTGTGCGCAGGTCAAAGGAAGAATGGATGTTAGATCCTTGTGTAATCCGGACTGTAAAACACGGCGGAGGCTCAGCGATGGTTTGGGGATATTTTAGAGGACGGGTGACTTGAGACCTGGTAAAAATTTAAGGAATTTTAAAGAAAGAAGGCTATAAAAAAATATTAAAGGAAAATGTAGTACGTTGTGGCTAGCGTCTGATCGGCAGAAAATTTTTCTTTCAGCATGACAACGATCCCAAGCATTCCTCGAAGCTATGCAAGAGTTTTTAAAAAAATTAGAAAGGAAGAATCTACTGAAAGTTATGATTTGGGCGTCACAGTCGCCCGACCTCAACCCAATTGAGTTTTTGTGGGACAAATTGGACAGGGTAGTCGGAAAGCAGTGTTCTACTTCCACTTCACGTCTTTGGGATATCCTGAATAACGAATGGAATCAAATAGACGACGATTATTTGTCGAAATTGTTACAGAGAAAGCCAAGATTGTGCACCAAAATAATAAAAGCAAAAGGGGGTTACATCGATAAATCTAAAATTCAAATATGCAATAATTACAGACTGTAGTTTTATTATTACTATATTCTTATCTATCTATGTTCTTTAAAATATAAATATCAAAATCGCTCGTATTGTCTTTATTGGTTGTGTATCACGCAAACTATAGGGTGGGCAAAAACTTTTGACCGGTAGTGTACATAGCATAATGTAAAACAATCAATATTTCGCAAAAATGATTTTAAAGGTCAACGGGGCTCTATGCGGGCGCAGCAGGTGGCAGTACAAGTATGTGTGTAGCCCATAGAAATATGTATATATAAAAAAAACTGGGTAAGTGCGAATCAGACTCGCGCACTGAGGGTTCCGTGCAGGGTTATGGGACACCTCGCCCACGTAAAAACTAGCCTGTGTGCTAATCTACGTCTACCCATGCACATTAAAAAAAATTGACATCTCAACTTTTTAAAATGTGCATGGATAGATTCGCCCGAACCAATTTGGTAAAACGGGAGAGATGTCTCCAGTTAAAAATTGAAGGGATATTTCGTCTTAATTGGTTTATTAATTAATTCATTAAACCCCAAGCGAACGCCGGCGTTCGCGCACCCATTGTCTTTCTATTGTGTCTATAATTCCCTCGATTGAACATTTCTTCTCTATTCTATATCTATGCTCCAGCCAGATGTTCGAGGGACTATCCGCCTTAACTTTGTAAAGTTAAAATAATGGTCTCTAACAATATTCTCCCCCCTTTGTGTCGTCGGTCATGCAATTTTTCAATCTAATTCGAATTGAGGAGTTTCGTGTTCGGTAGTTATTTCTTCAGTGTATTTTGGCACATGATTGCTTTTACCGTTTCTTTATGTAATGTAAGCAAAGATACGTATAGTACAATTCACGAATGATGGCGGCCGTGAAATTTGCGCAGAAGACTGCGCAGTAACGTGTTTTAGGAACCAAATGACGTGCGTGTGCGAGAAGAGTGTGGTATGCGCAAAAGTTCGCAAAGGCTAACTTCACGCCCGCCATCATTCGTGAATTGTACTGTACGTAGTTATTTAGATGTTTTTTCTGTTATGTGACAACTTGACAAATAATGTCATTGTTCCGTGTCGTCTTGGCCGAGTTTCTTGCTTATTCGAATCTTTGTTGAATATAGTGTACCTAACTTTTAGACATTGTTTGATATTTAGTAAGCATGTCGTCAGATATTTTCACTACATTTGATAACTATTGACTACGATAGTTGGTGCTTGCAATATTTTGTCTACCTACTAACCTACTATTTAATGGGAAAAGCTGATTAGTCTCCTCGATTTTATTATCTTTTCCTCTCGTTAACTTTTAGAGTTCTATATTTGCACATTTTTCTCATAAGCATTAACATAATGCTTTCGTAAAATTATGAATATGCTCTTTAATCGTATGGGTATAACTACCCATAGATAGGTATTCGGTAGGTTTTGTAAAAACGCTTATTCATTGGACGTACCTACTTTTGATGTTAACTTAATGCTAAACACTCACTATCATGTCTCTAGATCCTGTGGCTTAATCAAGCCAAACTAACAGAGTAAGAAGAAGAATTTTTGAAGGACAAGCCCTTTCTCCCCACACACAGTCAGTTTGGCTTTATCAAGCCTATTTGTTCAAGCCACTGGACCAAGCGGCATGATGGTGAGTGGTCAGCATAAGGGTGGTTATCCGCCAAAGATATGCGTTGCTATGGATTCGTTTGGTATCCACCAATCATTGTTCATTGATCCACATTACATAGCTTAGCACTGGGGGAAACAGGTTCAACTAAGCCGTGTTTTTTTATAAATATGGAAAGATGCGTGCTCTGGATGCAAGTCTTAGGGCCCTCGCCCACGGGCGACTTTTTGTAGCGATGATGTTCGAGACCCATGTCATATGCGAAGCGGTCGCGCGTTTGTATCGATACAATCGCGATGCAGTAGCGCGTTGCAAATGCGACTAACACGCGTTAGAAGTGATGCTGTCGCGCGACTGCTTCGCTACAAAAAGTCGCCGTGGGTGAGGGGCCTTAGATGCATGCTGTGAGCCTGTGAGTTATGGCGACGCGAGTGCATCTCCGTCTCCGCTCACTGCGTCGGCGCCAGCGCCGCTACTCCCCGTGCCTTCCTTATTGTTGATACATCGCATAGCTCGACCTTGTGCACCGTCATAGCACATCTACTCAGTGTAAACGATCACATAGTTTCGTAGCATAGCTATCAGGTCCTCGCAGTTGCATAGGTAAGTTTGTACCACATCTTTGGAAGAAAAGCACCCTTATGGTAGCCGTCACCGTCATGCCGTACCTATGGCTTGCACATCCCAGTACCATTCAATTTCCAAAATTTTTCCCCGCACACAGTTTTGCTTGATCTGAGGCTTGATCAAGCCACGATATAATAGTACGACGACGTAGACTAGGTACCATTGCGATCATTTCTGCCTGATCACTTAAAAACAAATTCGCTTGAATCCTGCAGCGTGGAATCAAACCAAACCCTTTGCAGTTTTCGTTTTGAGTGCAAGCTAATATGAACTTAGCGGTTTTCAGGCGGAAGTGTCTTTGTTAGTACCTACGTGGTCACCATAAACCATAGATATCGGTGCCATAAACTACACAGTTTATGGCACCGTATGGCAATGGTACTTACACAAGTACCATTGTAGTTATTATACATAAGTCCTTAGTGTAAAGGAGAGAATAGGAAGGTAAGTACCTAGGTATCAATGTTCCGTTTCGTTACGTAAGAGGTAGGCAAGTTAAGCAGTTGCTTATGTAAATTACTTCTTATAAGTAGGTTTAATTAGCCGGGCTGTGGTAATCGGACACAAGTTATGATTATAGGTACCGGTAGGTACTAGGTAACTACTTACATACACAAATCAAAGTCAATGTTAAGTTTATTTACCTTCTACCTAGCGTTCTAATTTTATCAATTAAAAAAATACAGGAAAGTAGTCTTATAAGTACCTACCTACATTTATGTATTCTAATTTATTTCCTTGTCGCCTGTTATGATTGAGAACATGAATCATTGATGATTAAAGTTTAGGAATAGTTATCGTTAAAAAAGTAAGTAAACGGAAGATTTTACTAACTTCCGACGCTCGGAAAACATTCCAATCTCAACCAAGTATGTACTTACCATTGACAATGAACCTATGTCTGTCGTTCATCAGTTCCTTTGATAGTTTGGGACATTCCTTGCTCAAAACCACACACAAATCGTTCAACTTCACACCGCTTTGTTTACTAACAATCTCGATAAAATAATTACACTTATCACTGTCATTTGCACCCGTTATTATCTCAAACTCACTTAAATTAAGAATTCCCTTCTTTACCAACACGTCTAGAATATTTGTTTCGCATAATTCTCGTAATAAAATATGTTTGTGTCGGAGCAGGCCGGCACAAACGTCACCCACCGCGGCCATCGTTCAACTAAAGTTACGTACGTTGAAAAAACTCCATTCAGTCCCCCCATTCAAAGTCGGAACAGATGCGAACAAGGCATGCTCCACTTGGGTACCTTACCCTTGAAAAGGCGCTTGTTTTTGGGACTTTCTGTCCCTTTTCTTCTTCTTGTCTAAGAAAGAGACAACGTATTTTCGTTTGATAAGAGAAGTAAAGTTTACGAGTTCAAAAAGATCGTGAGATGTGAATTCTGACCGAGAGATTTTTGTATGATATTCAATGGCTGTCTTATTTATCCGATATGAAATAGTATAGATTTGGTTTGTTAAGTAAAATTAGGTACAATATCAATGTTACTGGTTTTACAACCAAATAACATTGTGGTCGTAGGTAAGTAGGTACGTACTGTAGGTAGGTAGCCTAATAGGCTCTAACAAAGTAAGCAGTTTGATTTGTAAACGTAGGTACAGCTGCCTTCACACAACTTGATAATGAAATGAATCTATACATAGGTGGTAGGTATATGCTACATAGTGAATGTGTTACAAATGCAATCACGGTCGAATTGGATCATTTATAAATGTGAAACACTGCGCTTTTGATCAATATGGCATTGACCGTCACTCGCTTTAAGTTTACTATACCTACTAGCCTTTATCAGCGACTTCGCCCGCTTGAATATCGAAAAAATATAATAAATAATAAATACAAAATCACTTTTTTTTTAAAGGTTCCCCGTTAGTATAGGTACCGGCACGAATCTTGAGCGCTCGGCGACAGAGTGGGGATCGCTTTGCGCATTCCATACATTGGCAAGCCAATCGTTGTCGTTGTTAGATACATGTAGCAAGCACAGGGAACGAATCACGAGTGACGTCTATCACTGACACTTCCCGCCTCCGCGTCTCACTTCGTACCACTAAAGAGACCCAATATTTTATTTCTGCGCAACTTGAATGCAGGGCTCAAGATCCGTGCCGGTATCTGTAATAAGTCTTGTTTTTACAAACATGTAAACTCATACGCAAGACACAGACTAGACCCGAAACACCTACTTATGTGTAGGCCAGAGTCCAGACAGACAAATATTTGTCACGCAACGCAGCAGTCAATCGTTCAATCAATGAGCCCACCAAGCCGTCAAATGCAATATTAGTTTTAGTATTGCGAAGTTATGTAAAGAATGTATGTACAAAATTTCATTACTGCGTCTTTCTTTCTGGTTATGCCAGCTAAAATACATATATAAGTCCACACAGGCGACTGAGGGGTTGTTTTGCACTTGCACCCAGCTAATTTCTGGCGCCTAATGCTTCCTATGATTTGCCGTGACCTGTGGTGTACTTAGTGTTGATGGTGTCCAACTTGTGATCTTTTTAAATATTTTGGGAAAAAATATAACATAACTAAAAATAATCATACCTACTTAGGTACCTAAGCGAGTAGGTATCAGAAAATATGGCATTATGAACTCTTGGTGCCCGAGTCGCACTTTATCGGTATTTATTATTTTTGTACTGTAGTAATTAGCACATAACATACAACTTTGTATATCCAATTAGTTAATACGATACAGCAATAACAAAAAACACAATATCACGTTTACTTAATTATGTTTACGTTTGCTTAATATGTAAATATATCTACCTATTTTAATATCTTTTTCAATTATTTGTTTTTTTTTTTATCTCTGAAAGTACAGGTCGGATTGCCAAAATTTTTTCTCTGAAGTTTTATAGGCTATATTTTACGCACGCGGGCGAAGCCACTGGTAAAAGCTAGTTTGTTATAAATATAATGCTGTCATTAGCGGCAACAAAAATACACACTTGAAAACAACTAGGTAGGTACCTTTCTATTACGGTTCATGAGAAACAGCCTGATGACAGACTGATAGACTGTCAGACGGAACGACAGACGAAAACGATAAAGTACAGTAGTCTGTGATAGAATGCCTGAATAATATTCAGGTGGCTAGTTGAATGGCGCGTTTGTGTATAGTATCGCCATCTATCGGCATTTCTTAATATCAAACGCTGTTTTTTTTCGCTATGTATTTGTATAGTTTCAATTTAAAAACAAAACAATAATAATTAAAATAACATAAATAAATCTAGAACTTTTCTCTCCAATTGCTTATAAAGTTTGATTTTTCTTTCCTTTTCTCTTTTTCCTGAAATCTAATTTCACGTGAAATGAAAAAAACAATGAGTCTATTCAGCACAAATGAACTTCTACTACCAAATAATGTTCATGTAATTCCGGTTATAAATAAATACATAAAACAACCGAATGACTCTCCTGGGCCTCGTAAGCGAAGGATGAAATCTGTGGGATTCACGTAATAATGGTTTATTACGCGAATCGCACATATTGTATCACCTGCGAATTGTGTAATCAAATAATACAATAATTTATTTAATGAATGTTTAATGTTTGTTGTTTGTGGTACGAATGTACAGAATTTAGAATATTGACTGCGTCGTTGACTTAAAAGCAGGCGGGAGTCTATTTAAAGCTTAGGCTGTAGTTCTAAACAGATAGATAGATGATGGGTTTTAGTCACTAGGCAAGTCTGGTACTCCCCCCTCTCGCTCCACCCAGAGCAGAGCCATGACTCCTGCATTCGATGATTGCGCACTAAAAAACGATTTCTGAATTTGTGCAGGGCAAAGGCTTTAGTTTATAGATGGTTTGTACGGTAGTCCTTGGACGAATGACAAGCGATGCAATTACATTATTGAATTCCTTTTTTTTTGTATTCCTGAAATCTCGACTAGTTTTTTATAGTGTCTGTTTTATAACGTAAACATCTTATGTAATCGATAAAAAACTAGAATGTAAAAATCGACTAAAAAAAGATTATTAAGTCTTTAATTTATTTTATCTGTTGTTAATTTTGGTGTAATGACACTGTCTGCTGTCACTGTCATTGTCATTATTGTTTGTTTGACGTTTCTTTCGTTGGCATTCTAACCTATATTTTTATTACACGAATTTGTGAATTTGATAATTTATTCTGAAAATATCATCCGGCTTCGTTTAGTTAATGACCAAATAGTAAACTGGTGTGTAGGTGATTTATTTGGCGGATAAAATGGCACCGATAGCGAAAAATTCATTAGATGGTAAGTGTAATTGGCTGTCTGGTAAACACAACTAGATTAGAATAAAATAATGGTTTCTTGTGGCAATATTTACTGTTTATGCTTCTTATTTAATTTACAAACCATAAAATAGTGGGTTTAAGTACGTATTGTTTTCTTATAACCGTAACCTGTTCTGCAGTTTTATTCTCACAATGGCGTCATGTAAACACTATTCCTTCATTGCAGACACAGACTCGGGCTCCGATTCTGACAGCGGGTCGAGTGCAAGCCATAGTAAAAGCCCTAGCCCCGCGCCTGGCAAAGAGGGCAGTCGTTCAAGGTAATATCAACTAAAATACACTATCTATAGCAACAGGTTATGCATATGGAGACTCCTTGATTTTGTTTTTATAACATTTAATCACCTTGTTATGGATTTTAACACCTTTGAGTTACCTAAATGGATCTGCTTTCTATTGAAATTAGTCTATAAACATTAAAAAATAGGGTAAAAATAAAGTTCCATAAAAATACCAAGTTCAGCTCTATCATAAACATCAATATTACTATAACTCTACAGAATCATTGTTAACCTTTAAATCATGAGAATTACAGACACAATAGTAAAACAATAGATGCGCAAACGCTGGTGTTCACTTGGGGTTTAATGAACTAATAACTAGGTGTTGCCCGCGGCTTTGCTTGCGTAAATAATAAATATCCTATATCACTGAAGAATGAAGCAGCTTTCTATCAGTGCTAAAATTTTTGCAATCAGACTAGTACTTTCAGAGATTACCTCCTTTAAACTAAAAAACAGAAAAACAAAAAACATACTTTACCTCTTTATTAAAATAGTGTAGATTTAGTACCATTCAATAACAATTCTATCAACATAATAATTTTAATTTCAGATCTGTCTCCCGTAGCCCAGCCAAGTCAGGCAGTGAATCTCCTAAATCCGCACACTCTGCCCAATCTGCCCATTCCAGAAGGTCTTCAAATGCCTCCAGAAGCAAGTCTAACTCCCCCGCACACTCCAACAGATCTCGCTCAGGATCTGCTCATAGTAATAAATCTGGGTCTTCAAGCCCCAAGTCCAATGCTTCTGGGAGTCCTAAACAACGAGCTTCAAGGTCTAGGAGTGGATCAAGAAGGTCTCGTTCAGGATCAGCCAGTGCTAGATCTCGTTCAGGAACCCCTAAAAGCCGTTCAGCTAGCCCAAAATCTGGACCTGGCAGCCCGAAATCTAGATCACAATCTCCTACTAAATCCAGATCACAGAGCCCTAAGTCTAGGTCACAGACTCCAAAATCACAACCTGCGAAAAGTAGGTCTCGGTCCAAATCTGCGGCAAGCGCAAGCCCGAAGAGTAGAAAGTCCAGATCTAGATCTGGAAGTGCATCGTCCAAGAGTCCTGTGGCCAGGCCGGAGGTCCATGACAGCAGGTCTAACTCACCAGGGCTCATGATTGATGATGCAGAGGCTAAGGAAAAGTCCAAGAGTCGCTCAAGGTAAATACTCTATTTTATATTATACTAACAGTTTTTAATAAGTCTTGTATTTTTTATGATTCTTCTAGTTTGCTAAAAGAAATCTGGGTCTAGATTTTCAAATGACCATGCAATGATACTGTAAAGCTAGTATTTCATTGGACCAATGCACACCTGGACCACGTCTGATTTGTGCGAAGAACGCAAGTCGCGTGGCGTGATCTAATTTAGTTCTACAAGTCTTGTTTCCATATAAAATCTATGGAGACGGATGCAACCAGATCGGCGTACGTGGCACACATGTGTGCAGTCTAGTTCTACCTTTACTCTAGCTAAGATACTGGAAGAAGCAATTTGCTCCATAATGTTTCAGATCTGGTTCAAGGCATTCAAGATCAAAGTCCCGCAGCAAGTCCAAGTCAAAGAGTCGCTCACGATCGGGATCAAATGCTTCCGAACCTGATATTGGTAAGTAGTTATTATTTATTTGTATCTGTTTTATTTATTGCTATAATCAAATCTAATCCAAGTAAAACGGATATGTCAATCCTTGTTTGGCCTACTTTCAATGATATTGAAAAAATACAACATGGCCAAAAAAGAAGATTGACATATCATTAAATGTTTAAACGATCTAGCTAGTTTTAGTTGGCTATATACAAGGTGTAAGGGACAGCCCTCCACAAACTTTAAGGGCTTGCTCAGTAGACGAAACTGAACAACCTACCATAAAAATTTTTTTTAGGAAACGAAAAAAAAAACCTCCTCACCATAGAAAATTACTAACTTGATTGGACAGTTTGTAAGGAGAGGCTGAATTTTTTTTTCGTTTCCTCAAAACATTTTTTATGGTGGGTTTTTCAGTTTCGTCTACTGAGCAAGCCCTTAAACTTTGCGGAGGACTGTCCCTTACACCATTTATATATACGTCATGAAGTGACTAATTATAAAATCTGGTCACGACATATACATCAGTCATGGGACCGTCGTTTCGCCGATCAAACATAATTTTCTTGAATCCAATCAATGAGCTAAATCATTTTTCTAGGTGAAAAGAAAAAGCGTGCAGTACTGTCGGACTCGGAAAGCGACGGCGGCGCTAAGGGCACTCCTAAACGCAAGAAGGCTGGTTCAGACAGCGGCTCGGAAACCAGCGACAAACCTAAGAAGAAGGCGAAGAAGATCGTCGACACGGATGATGAGGAGGAGAAGAAAGATGGCGATGGTGGTATGTTAATCAATATTACTGAATGCTATTACAAACCTTAGTTTCACCTTGACGCCCCGAGTATGGGGAATCACAGAGCTATCTCCAGACGCGGGCTAGCGAACGACGAGCAATCGGTAGCTCACCATCCTCTCGTCCTATAAAGAACCGAGACCGAGACGTCGACTGCGTGTAGTGTTCCACGCGCACTTGAAAGAGGTGTTAGCAAACTGTAGGGATCCAGCAGGCCCGGTGCCTGCTAGGGCATCATGACACGTCTTCTTCAGACTTTTACATACTATACTAACTTTTACCCACTGCCTTCTTTGTTTGGCGTCTCAGGACCCGCGAGGTTACCTTTCGGACTACCAATTATACATCCACCGAAAAACGCAGCTTGAGAGCCACAAGGTGGACCGATGACCTGGTGAGTGTTGGGAATGCGGTGGATGCTCGACGCATAGGACCGTTCGTTGTGGCGGCACTTGGGGGAGGCTAATGACCAAAAGTGGACGTCCTTCGGCTGAAATGATGATGATGATGGGGATACATCATATCTCTACATTTTAATTCCACAGTGACTGCTGACGCACTGTTCGGCGACGCGTCAGACATCAGTACAGAAGACGAGGGCGGTGCTGGCGACAAAGCGTCCGAACGCTCACGGTCACGCAGTCGCTCCCGCAGTCGCAGCCGCTCCCGCAGCCCGGGAGACGCGAGGAGATCTGGTGATGAGGCACGCAGGAGTGGCGATGAGGTATAAACATAATCTGTGCTATACTATAATATGGTAGGTGTTAAATAAATATACTATAACAGTCATTGACTCACAGAAATAAATACGTAAAGCTGATCTGAATCGACATCACATCTATTGATATACAAAAAACCGGCCAAGTGCGAGTCGGACTCACGCACGAAAGTTTACCGTCCTTAGCAATAAAACGGCAATAAAATTACGTTTGTTGCATGAGTGCCCTTAAATATTTAGTATTTGTTGTTATATCGACAATAAAAATACATCATCTTTGAAATCATCGGTCTAGATACAAGCTTAGTGACAGACGGACGGACGCGCGGACAGCGGAGTCTCAGTTAGGGTTAGGAATCTGGCCAGTTTTATTTGGGCATATCATGAAGGGATCAATGTTAAGATCTGTACCCCTAGCCAAGTTACTAATCTGCAATAGTTAACGCTTGTAGAAAGCATCAAGTGTACGGGAATGACGTCATCTCAACGCTCAGTTACGTGGTCAGAACAAAAGATTGGGCGACGCGGCCAAGTCGAAGCGTTCGACGCAAGCGAAACGGTTGTAACTTGGCTAGGGGGGCTGGCCACCACATATCACTTCGTCAATCAAATGACACACTGAGATTTTAATAAAACCTAACAATTACAGCAAGAGACTACCAAACCAGAAGAAGAAGAAGTGGAGATCCCAGAGACACGTATAGACGTGGACATGCCCAAGATCTGGACGGAGCTGGGCAAGGAGCTGCACTTTGTGAAGCTGCCCAACTTCTTGTCAGTGGAGACAAGGCCTTACGACCCTAGCACCTATGAGGATGAGATTGATGAGGAGGAGACCTTGGACGAGGAAGGTCGAGCCAGGTGAGGGGTCTTCTAAGTATTTATTTAATGCTGGCTGACCCGATAGACACGTCCTATGTTAGCTAGCAAAACACCAAGGTCTTGAGCATCAAAGCCGAGTTGTCGATTTTCTATCGCTTACATTTCTTGGAGTGTGCATGGGAATAGGTTACTTCTAGGCAAGCGTACTCCATCGTCGCCATATCATCGCTTACCATCACGTGAGACAGAGGTCAAACGCTTAGGCTCGCGTTACATAAAAAAAACAAACTTTGCTCCACACTAGATATTACCCCAGTATAGTGCACAAACATGTAAACTCATACTTAAATCTACACGCCATACAAATATTTATTCTGTGGCGACTGGCCTGTTGGTCTAGTGGTTAGTGACCCTGACTGCTATGCCGGAGGTCGTGGGTTCAATTCCCACCCAGGACAAATGTTTGTGTGATGAGCGTAATCATTTGTTCTGTGTCTGGGTGTATTTTATATCTAGAATATGTATGTATTTAGAAATATATAAGTATGTTTATCAGTTGTCCAGTACCCATAACACAAGCTCTGCTTAGCTTGGGACTAGACGGCGTTGTGTGATAGTTGTGGAATGTTATTATTATTCAGTACGGGAATCGGACCCGTGATCCACATCGCAGCAGTCAATCGCTTAACCACTGCGTCAAACAGCTTGGAATTATTTATTCATCAATTTGGTTTGTAACAATATGAGCTTTATTCCAGGCTAAAATTGAAGGTCGAGAACACAATGCGCTGGCGCACAGTGTTCGACAAGGAAGGCAACGCGGTGAAGGAATCCAACGCGCGCATGGTCAAGTGGTCGGACGGCAGCATGTCGCTGCATCTCGGTTCTGAGATATTCGACGTGTACAAGCAACCTTTACATGTAAGTACACTTATCGAAATTAAATGCGTATGTCATTGACTAGTCGTGTTATAGCCATTCCGTACAAATGTCAAAGAATCATTGTTCTTTGTTTACATGATCTACGACAATGTAACTAGAAGCACACCCTTGTGTTGTACAATTAAAAAATGAAGTTAGTTTAGGGTACTATGTTGATTTGTCGTGTTGGAGCCGCTCCGGGCAAATGACGAGTTTTTTTTTAAAATACAACTTGTAACTGGCATAATACACAGCCTTGTACAACCCAATTAGAAAATTAAGTTAGTTTAAGTTTTGATAAATGACAAAAAAGTGCATGCGATGCGGTGGACTTATCTTATAGGGGTCAAAACGAGTGTAAAAGACTACTCATGGCCAAGAAAAAAAACTTGTGGGAACAACAGGCTTCAAACTACGTATGTAGCAGTCTCTAAGATGAAAGCTACAGTAAAAAGTAAATAAACTAAAAATCTTTAGTTCAGCGTGACCTAGCGAGAACATGGACATTTCGCTACTATACATTTCAACAATTTTACTAAACTTTTTATCTTCGTGGTCTGGTTTCCGCACTTAGTCCATATAAAGTGTACATTTCGCATCGACTAATTATGTGAAAAATGTCTTTTCAATTAGGAGTGCACTTGATTTTAATAGACTCGGAACTTGATATCGACTTGTTCTGCACCAGTGTGGCGTCCTTGCGGCGGCAAATAGCACACATTTTTTGATAACTAAGTGGCTTCTCTCATCCGTTGCTTCGAGATGCAATGGCAAAAAAAATAATTAATTATGATATGTACTTTCCATCACGATATACTACTTTTTTTTTTTTCTACATGTCGAGGCTTGTAATTAGCCATTTGAAAATATCAAACCTTTTATATCACTTATTTTGTTAGTCTGTAAGCCTTCTTTAAAATGGAATAAATAAATAAATATCGGACCAT
This sequence comes from Mythimna albipuncta, assembly GCA_929112965.1. Taxonomy (NCBI): domain Eukaryota; kingdom Metazoa; phylum Arthropoda; class Insecta; order Lepidoptera; family Noctuidae; genus Mythimna; species Mythimna albipuncta. The sequence goes on along the minus strand of OV815979.1, from coordinate 13,523,328 downwards.
TGTGCGTGAGCCATAGCGGCCTTTACTCCAACCAGCCCACCTCATTCCAGAAACAGATGAGTCTCTTTGGTTTGCTCAGGGTGTCCATCAGCGAATTCGGTGCTCCCAAGGATTACTAACTTTTATAACAATTCCAGGGCGACCACAACCACCTGTTCGTGCGGCAAGGCACAGGTCTGCAGGGGCAGGCGGTGTTCCGCACCAAGCTGTCGTTCCGGCCGCACTCCACGGAGTCGTTCACGCACAGGAAGATGACGCTGTCGCTCGCCGACCGCTCCACCAAGACGTCGGCCATCAAGATACTGTCGCAAGTGGGCGCCGACCCCGATGCCGACCGGAAGTATCAGCTCAAGGTATGTAGGATAAACGGTATTTTCATGTTTTTTCTTGTAGAATTTAGTTTGGACAGGCACCTTTTATGTACCTATATTCGGATATTTCTGGAGAGCATAAAATATGTACCAAACTAGCTTCTACTAGTGGCTTCGCCCGCGTAAAAGTCGATTTCTCTATACAAAATTCCAACCTCCGTCCTAACCACTTAGGGGTGGAGTTTCGTAAAATCCGTTCTTAGCGGATGTCTACATCCTGTAAGGAACCTATTTGCCAAATACACACTTAACGTGTGTAGGTTTTATAATTTCTGAGATTTGGTGATTAATCAGTGAGTGGTATTTCGCTTTTATAGAATAATATATAGATTTACATCACATTATCCACAATAATAATTGAAAAAGATACTTGAAAAAAAAAAAGTCTAAAACTCGACATTGGTTTACAGTACCTACACACTTGTTCTGAAGAACAAATGAAAAACAGACGGGGCTTTTATAGGTACTAGCAATATGTGGGTTTTCTACAAAGCCCTGGAATGTTTAAGGTCTGTAAGGCCAGGTGAGGGTATCACTCGTTGACCACCTCCAGCAAGACGTTGTTGTTACGGTTCTTTGTTCAAGAGTGTGTGCAACTTCTGTGGGAACAAAACTGTATCGGTTGAAATGATAATGATGATGGTTAACATACTAACTTGCAAATTGCTAAAGTATCAAGAATGTTCAAATATTTTTTATGTTATTACAGAAAGAAGAGATGGAGCTCCGTGCCGCGATGCGTTCCCGCGCGTCCACGCGTCCCAAGCGGCGCGGCGCGGCGCGCGGCACCGCCGGCGCGGCGCGGGACGACTCCGACGACGAGGGCGGCGTGTCGCTCGCCGCCATCAAGAACAAGTACAAGCAGGGCCAGAAAGGTACGGGATGCAACTCGACATACATTTTCACTGTTTTTCATACAACCGCTCTTACGCGATTATGACGTCATTACACATTTTTCATAAGATATTTTGGAAACACAGTATCTTGTGTATTTATTATCTAGGCCTCTGAAAATCTGCTATTTTGTATGAACTTTGACACTTTATAATTTACTCAAAATTAAATAAATAAAAAAAGAATGACAATAGAAGCCTTGCAAATTTTATCAAGATTCTGAATAACGATAATACATATAATTTTTTTCAATAAAAAAATCACGGAATTATCGAATGTTCACAGAGTTTTCAGTCGTTATCTCTCTTTTTTTGCGTTGCTTTTTCGTCAAACATCGTGATGGATTGAGTTAGATGAAGTAACAAGCTTTTAAACCATGCTCGATGTTGACGATAGACGAGTGGAAAAGCAGCCTCTTAAGTCAAGATTGAATAGGTTACTTCTAGGCAAGTAGGCTCTATCGTCGACCACATTGCTGCTTTCCTCCAGGTGTACGTTTTGACTGTTTCTTTTAAAATCAGGGTTTTGGGTTATGTTCAGTGTAGGTTTGGGCCAGTCATAGCAAATTAAAAGTAAACTAACTTAAGGTTTATATGGGTGTATGCCACCCATAGAAAAATATAACAATAATAATCCTTACTGATATTATAAAAGCGAAAGTGAGTTTGTTTGTTTGTTACGTCTTCACGCCTAAATGGCAAAACCGATTTTGATGAATTTTGGTACAGAGATAGTTGGGACCCTGGAGACGGACACAGGCTATTTTTTTTTTTGGAGAAAAGTGTGGCGAAGCCGCGGGTAAAAGCTAGTATAATATAATAAAAAAAAACCCGAATTTTTCGGTTCAAGGACATTTTTAGCAATAGGTCTTATTACTGATTTTGCATGGTATTGAGCTACTGCCCCAACCGTTCTTAAATATAGCTTATTCAAGCTGTTTATTCCCTAAGTAGGTTTTGGGGTGATCTTCTAGTCTGAAGAAAGCCACTGGATAGCCACCCGAAACAAAGTTATTGTTATAACATGATTCTCTTTACAGCTTCAGCGGGCGCAGCAATCTACTCGTCAGAATCAGACGCCTCTGACGTGGAAACCCGTCGCGCGCGCCGCCTCGACCGGGCGAAGGCGCTCAAGGACTCTGATGATGAGGGCAGCGACCAGGAGGAGGAGCATGCGGATGACCAGAACACTCCGAGACGGAATAGCAGCGCCAGTGGCTCTGGTAGTGCTAGCGGCAGCGAGTGATAGATGTACAGAGAAAAAGTGGTTCAATTGCTTGAAAATCTTTGACGTTCTAATTTTCTGTTACTGTGTAATACATGATTGCCACCGCACCGACCGTACCAGAGCGTATTTTGCGACGTGTTAAGGGACAATGAACCGTTTTTGAAGTGGTTAAAGGTCATATTTGCATGACATGACATTTGACATTGCGAAATGCGTTCCGAAGCGGCCTGGTCGGTAGAAATCAAACATATTTATAATCAATAAAAAGTCTAACTAATCCAGAGAAGATCGTAAATCTTCGCACGGACGTCAGTAGTGACAAAACCAATTAAAGCTGGCATCTTTTGAAATACAGTATTACAATAGGCCTGCTCGAGTTCTGCTTTTCCTACGTCGAGTATAACCGACAAACACTTGTGTTTATTCAGCTAGGGTGGCACATCCACGACCAAATACTCCATCTCACCAGTTTTTCTGTCACTTATAAGGATTGAAGAGCTAAACGCGATGTAGTAGCCAATCGCTAACACACGACCCTGACGAATAGGGACGCGTAAACACTCGTTAAAACTTTTGATTTGATCCAAATTCGTTCCGAATGTGTCGTCATTGGTTTCTAAAACGAGTCTTGACGATTATAACTTGACACTACAAGAAATTTCTCCGAAATACAGTACGGCCGACGGATCTTGGCGAGCTTGAAAATAGGCTCTGAAAGAAAGAAAGAAAGAAAAACGTTTATTCGTGCCTCACACAATAATATAAACTAAAAATACACAATGAAAAGAAAAAAGAAAGATATAACAACAAGACAACACAATTTTGTCTTTTATAAGAGAGTATGAAAAATCGATAGATTTATCGATAATTTAACCAAAAAAATAAATATAGCCTGAAAAAGTTTGCTTTTGTATCCAGGAGAATGGTTGATCAATATGTTAGAATAATCACAGTTTAATTTTTTTTTTAATAAAAATATTGAAACTGAAATTGTTGTAGGTATAATATTTATCAGCTTTTTATATCATATCAAATTACAAAATAGTAGAAAGGTTTAGAAGTGAACTCTGTTACATTTGCTTTCATGTTTATAAGAATTTGTTCTCACTAAACCCCAAATGTAGTCTCAAATCATATTTTCGTTGTATTGGCTCTGATAACAGCTTTCGATGTCCATGATGTCTAGATGAAAACGTTCTCCTTGTTCTTTTGAATACGACCCCTTGTTGTTTTTAAAGGTATTTAAATGACCATGTAGCATATATCCCCTAAAAACCATTCTGCAGCCCATAGTTTTAAAATCTTCTAAGATGTTCTTCTAAGAGAAGATTCTCGGTAATAATCTGTGAGAGTACAAATTCTTCGTCTTCAATATTTTTATTTGAACTCTGAGATAAGCTTGAATGAGACAATTTTGTAGAAGGTTCAGGTGCTGGAAATTGTGGGTTATGAGAGATTGGAGCCGAAGATTAAGCAAGATCAGGATATTCAATGGGTTTTTCATTTCTCAGCAGTATTAACTACGCAAAAATAACAATCCCCAACGTGGTCTTTTGGCTATCGCTAAATTCTTGGTACTGCGAATTTCATACTCTGTTTTTCGTCTCGATACCAACCTAAATTAAATAAAGATAACAATAAAAAATTGTTTAAATAAAAGAAATGTTTTTTTTTTTTACTAAACATTGACGTGACATGTTTAGAAGGCAGGTAGAGAAATCTACCTGCCTTCTAAACATCATTTGCAATTACTGCAAGCAACATGTGGAGCCCAAGGTATATCTAAATTACGAAGAGCATTTAAAATAAGCTTCGTAGGCCTCACAAAGTTTTCACACGTATTTAAATAAAATGTTATCTCTCTTACTTTAAATAAATGTACCACATATATAACTCAATGCATCAGCTTCATATCAACACTTTCTAGATGTCATTTTAACCTCTTTGAGTGTTCTAAAAAACAGTTAATTCTTGTTTATCACTTAGTAACATCAGTAGATGCTGTGTGACAGTTACGCTATCTTAATTTTTTTGCGGTATTTTTTAAAACATCATGATGGCTATTGAATACTTTTTTTCAATATACTAACTCAAGAAAAACTATTTATTGTCATAATCACCACAAAAGCAAACTTTTTAAGGAATATTGGTGTTTTTTCATTATAATAGAGCATAGTGAATAGAAAAATCACAAAATAAACTTTAGGACAAAGACAATTTTTTTTTCTGTAGAGTTGTGTAATCAGTGCGAGGCCAAAAAGACACCTAACTCAGCATATGCTAACTCTGCACATAATATAAATAATAATATTCCACAACTATCACACAACGCCGTCTAGTCCCAAGCTAAGCAGAGCTTGTGTTATGGGTACTAGACAACTGATAAACATACTTATATATTTCTAAACATACATATTATAGATAAATTACACCCAGACACAGAACAAATGATCGTGCTCATCACACAAACATTTTTCCTGGGTGGGAATCGAACCCACGACCTCCGGCATAGCAGTCAGGGTCACTAACCACTAGACCAACAGGCCAGTCAAACATCTCAGTCTCACGTCGTGTGCGCAGAGCCTATGTTCAAACTCGCCAAGATCCGTCGGCCGTACTGTATGTGATAATGTGCATGATTTAATTCACAAGGCGTGAATGAGTTACATTAAGTAAATTTTGACAAAACTGTATTATATTACAGTGTTCAATTAAGGACTGTTTTTAATTATAAGTTGTAAATATAACTAGTTACGTAATAATTTGAGTATTATTTACGTAAATGATTTCCTTATTCCCTGTTTTGATAAAATAATAATATCAAACGGTATTGTTATCAATGGCAAGCGGCCGCATACCTGGGGTGGGCCTAACAGGTAAGTATGTGTGGAAACCTGCACAGTTGTGCAACACACACGCTCCGGTTTATCTGTACAACTCATTTGCGATTACCTAGTATAGGTATAAAAAGTGAAGTAGGTACATACCGATGGCTTAGAGTGAATACCTGCCTCTTATCTGTGAAATACGTAACTTTTCAGGAGTCTCAAAAAACCAAATGAGACCTTAATTATCATGCAATTTTAATGTGCTTATACATGTTTCATTCAAATATTTCAAACTATTGGTTTATTCAAACGCTTGTTTCTCTTGTTTTTATATTTCCGCTTGTTTTGCCGCGCCGTCGCGAGGTGATCACACCAAACTGACTTGAGCAAGATAAAATATGCATGCAACATCGTAGATGGCGCTACAAGTATCGAATCAAAATTTTGATTATTTGTGATTCTACGGTCCGGACTAACCCGTTCAGGACTTCGGTGTTACCGGTTCAGGCCGGGCGGTATCGGTAGGCGAGCGTGCATGTCATTTCCATACTTTCGTTCTTACCGCTCGTCGCTGCCGCGCTTAGCCCCCGCTCACACCGGCAAGATCGTGAACGGGCCTCGTCGTTTATACCGCGTATATCGAAGGACTGGAACAATTTGCCTGCAGCGCTCTTCCCGTCAAATTATACTCGTAAATTAGATGTCTTCGCGGCTAGGTAAATAGGCTCTTAATAAACTAGTGCGCCTCACCATCAACGATTGCATCCATGCTTACCGTAAGGTGGGATCGCACTTAAGCACTGGTTTAATTCAATAAAAAAAAACCCTTTTCCGTCAGGTGGCCCATCCCTCAATAAAGAAGCATCGCTGCTTTCCATCAGGTGGGATCGCCGTCAAGCACTGGTTTATGTCAATGAAAAAAAAAACAGAGATCATAAGAACCATTTATTCAATCATCACTTTCGTCTTCAATTTGAATATTGTCAACAACTTTCAAGTTCTTTTCTCCTTCGTAAACCATTTTCCCGACGGCGGTGATTTTCCATAGACCTGCATCTTGTGTCGTTATATTGTCTATGGTGTATCCACAGGTCGACATATCTATTCGGGATCTATCAAAGAACCTGTCGAAGGTAGACCTGGGTGCCACCAACTCGCAGGTCTCAAGATTTGGTATTGGGAAGGCTATGCTGACGTGCACAGTCTCGCCTGAGGTCAGTGGCTGGTCGGAATCTGTGACTAAAGTAATTCCTGAATGAGGTGAGATTTTTGATAGACTCATTGGGACGTATTCTGAAAATAAAATTACAGTTTAGTTGTCAGTTGTTGTAGTGCACTTGTCTTTGGGGGCCTTAAATATAAAATTAAAACCTCGAGTTAGGGCTTACTTAACTAAACATAAAAAATAATGGGTGTTCCTTCAGTTGTTTTCTTTTTTAATTGGTTTAAAGTAGTGCTTGTCTGCGATCCTACCTAGTGATGTGTTGTTGTCGGCAATATTGCCGTGCAGTCGGATTATCTGACACTAAGGCCCAGTTTCTGGTACGAAAATTGCAAAAAGAATGTGAAAAGTGATTAACAAACAAAAAAACTGGATAAGTGAGAGTCGGACTAGACCGAGGGTTCCGCACAGAACAAAACAGTTCAATTCCCGAATTGAATTATTTTTCCGAATCAAAACAAAAAAGTTGTTTTTTGCGATGTAAGTACAAATTTCCAGTTTTCAGACTTTTTCCTATACTTGTGACCTTGATGTAGTTCGACACTCTCTTGTGACCTTGCTTGATTCCCTTGAGAGTGTCGAACTACTGGTTTCTTGCAACATAAACGGCCGCAGGGCCGTTTTATCCATTAGGGATCCATATAGTGTGGGCGCCGTCGCTGCAAAAGCGACCGGCGGCCATTCTGAACGCCTGCCAGAGGGTCATGGCAATTCGGATGGTGCGGGGATACCGCACGATTTCCCGCGAAGCGGCGAGCCTTCTGGCTGGCCTACCACCGTGGGATCTGTCACACAGTGACAGTCCTTGCACACATGCACGACATGCGCGTGGAGATGCAACGCCGGGGTGAAAGTCCTCTGCCGTGACAGGTTGCGGCATGGCGGACAGAGCTTCGGCGGGATCTCATGGTGGAATGGCGTCAGCGACTATCGCAACCCCGTCATCCCGGGCACGCCACAATTATGGCGATAAGTCCCCTCTTTGAGGCGTGGCTGGAAAGACCTCACGGCGTCCTTACCTCCCGCATGACACAGGTTCTCACCGGAAATGGCAAGTTCGGGAGGTTCCTGTTCGAATCAAAGCGGAAGTGACGCCCGGGTGTCGCCACTGTGCGGAACGCCCGGAGGACACGGTGGAGCACACAATCGCTGTGTGCCCTGCTTGGGCGGAGCATCGCCGTGCCCTCGTGGGGGTGATCGGCGGCGGAGACCTCTCGCGCCGGGCCTTGGTCGAGGCCATGGTCCGGAGCGAGGAGGAGTGGCAGGCGGTCGCAGACTTCTGCGAAGCAGTAATGCTCGCAAAGGAGGAGGCCGACCGCATCAGGCAACGGCGCTCTCGCCGCCGCCGCCGGGATTCCGATCCCGATTTCCAGCGACCGTAGGCGCGGGTTTGCGGACAGTGAGCAATGGGTAGCTCGCTGTCCGGCCGTCCGGTAACCGTCCGGACCAAGCCCAAGTCGTCGACAGCGCGCGCTGTTCCCGCGCGCCTCAAGGAGTTGTCAGCAACAGCAGGGGCTCAGCCTACTGGGGCCAGGGTTATCCGAAAGGGCGCTCGAGCCCCGGTATGAAGGCTTGAAGGAACGGGATGGGTTTTTTAGTCAGTAAGAGTCTGACACTATCTCCGGCTCCGCCCAAGAGCGGGGGTTGTCATAAGATGATTTTTCCCATCGAAAAAAAAAAAAAAGCTTTCTAGTGCTAACAGTCACTAAGATTATCCTCGGACGGACAGACAGACAGACAGATTTGGTGAAACTATGTAGTTGACTACGGAACCCTAAAAAGAACGTAATTATGAATTTTGTGTTAGAAAAAAAATATTTTAAGAAGTTAGAAGAGGGTAGGGGGGGCCCGAGACGTGCATTGCCTAGGGGCCCCGACATGCATAAACCGGCCCTGAACGGCCGTATCATGTTTTGTTACTTAAAATGTTGATTTTTTTCTGGCTTCAACGGAACGCAGAGCTTAGTATATGGTTTTCATTTCAACTCGATACCTCCACGCCTTGCCGAGATAAAGGGTCATGATAGACAGTCAGACAGACGGATGGACAACAATGTTCTTATAAGGGTTCCGTTTTTTTCTTTTTGAGGTACAGAAACCTAAATAGCGTGTTTTTATACCTACACAAGTTGGGGCGGCAAGGTCCCAGCGAGGAATCAGCTGATATACCAGCATAGTATGTAAATTCGAGGCATTGGTAAGCTATTATAATGATTGACCTTTTCCTGCACGTTACGTATAAGCCACTAAGATGTGAATATCTTAGTGGCTTATACGTAACGTGTTATCTACAAATAGAAAATACAAGTGAATTGTAAAAAAAATGCTTTGAATCTCTTGGGCTGTCGATGTCACGACTCCATGGTAAGCAATAGGCCGGCCGGTGAGGTGAAGGGTCGCCAGGCAGTGGTGTAACTATAAGGTGGCAAGGCTGGCGAAATGCCACGGGCCCCTGGCCTAGTGGGGCCAAGGTCCAAGAAGCTTGAACTCTGATGAAGTAAATAAGTATTTACATTCAAGTATTTTTTTTAGATTTATTAAACGAAATAGATCCAGATGAATATCAGGAACAGTTTTCCATGATATTTCGCCAGCCTTACCACCTCTATAATTTTTTAGGAAGTCCACCTTCAGATACGAAAATATAAGTCCTCAAGTATAAGAGAACTTGCCGATTTATTAGTAATAAAGAAAATTGTATGTCTGTAATACTTCAGTGATTTAACCAAATTAAATTACAAAGTTGACGTTTTTCCTGGGGCCTCATCCAATGATTTTGCCAAGGGCCTCAGATGTATAGTTACGCCACTGTCACCAGGTCTTCAAACCGAACAACCGGACTTAAAAAGATATTTAAAAAGTGTAACAAGCCGGACAGGTTGAATTTTGATTAATTTTGCCGGACACGCAACTGGCCCTGTCCGGTTTTATCGGGACGCTTGGCAACGCTATCCGAGTATCCGCATACATATAAAGTCAAATAGATATAAGAACCTTACCTACAATCGAGACACTGATGACTTGGAACAGCTCTACCCAATCATTGTCAAAATCTCTCGTGAACACACTAAGCACCCAGTTTCCGTGGTCTTCTATCAAAAGAGGTCCAATCATGAAGTCATTTTCTTCCATATTCTTTAGTTTTCTATCGAAAACCTCTTTCGATAACATGAATGCATAGTAGTTATTCTCTTGCTGTATTATTGGTTCGATATTTTTTATATATCTAGCTACGATTGGTTGAACATCTTGATGGATGGTTGGCTTCAGCGTAGGTGAATCTATCTCAAGTTTCATGACATCGCCGTTCGGTTTGTAAATGTAATATTCAGCATCTGTATTTAACACTGGTGCAGAAATGCGGACAATGTCGTTCAGGAAAGCATTAATGTGTATCGGTCTTAATTCCACTCGTGATTTGGCTGAGGGAGAAAAACTTAAAATTAACAACATGATTTCAAGTTTTTAGCACCTACTCCAAATGATTAGGCTCCCGTACTATGTCTATTATAGCATAGCATAATAATATATAATCATAAAGCTGATTGCTTTATAATGTTCCCACTACTGATAATCAGGTTTCTAGTGGCGACACCCGGGCGTCACTTCCGCACGTATCCGGTGCAGGTACCTCCCGAACTTACCAAGTCCGGTGAGAATCTGCGTCATGCAAAAGGTGAGGATGCCGTGATGTCTTTCCAGCCACGCTTCACCGCCAACTTACCGCTATGATTTGATTTTGATTTATGATTGTGGCGTGCCCAGCACTGAGTTGCCATAGTCGCTGATGCCATTTCACCATGAGATCACGCCGGACCTCTGTTCGATTTTCGCCTCATCGTTGTATCATCACGCGCAAATCGGACTGTGGCCAACAGATCCCATTTTGGCAGGCCAGCCAGGAGGCTCGCCGCTTCGCGGGAAACCGTGAGGTATTCCCAGTCTGGTTTAGTTTGGGAGCCAGTCGTCGGAAATACTCTCCGGAGTTCCACCAGCTGCCGAGGACGAGTCCCAGGTACTTCATAGTCGACCCGTTGCCGATGTGAACTCCTCCTACCATTAATTGGGAACCCGGTGGTGGCGCGTTCCGAAGGTCGTTAAAGCACGTAGCCTCGGAATTGTGCAGCGCCACCTCGAGTCCCAACTGTTGGGTCTTGTCAACGACTATCGCAACTCCGCGTATCGCTAGACCGGCCGCCCCTCCTGGTACGACTCTACTTGCGCTAGAACCAGTGTTTCAGCTCTTTAAGAGAGGTCACTTGTCTTCGAAGGTCTAGGCCGCCAGTGTCCTTACGATGTTTTACTTACATAAATAGGACACCCATTATTACTAGTTATTTACTAAGTATGAAGTTCATGTCAAATGAGGCAGGCTTATGGCTATCGACTTGGTACAAATCCAGATTCCTGTTCACTACACACAGAGAAACTCCAGGTGATAACTGTACTTATGGATACAAATGGGCCAAATTTCATCGCATTCGGAAAGCTGCACGGTATCTTCTCGTCCACCATACTACAGTGTCTTAAGGCGAAAGTCTATGACTAGTCCGTGTGGCCGGTGATAACATAGGCTCTGAAACTTGGTCGCTCACAGTGAACCTCATCAGAAGACTTGAAGTCACCCAATCCAAAGGGCCTTGGGCTGTGCTCGGAGTTTCCTTGAAGATATCCGCTGGATAACCAAGGTTACCGATATAACCCGCAATGGGCAGGGTATCCGCGCCAAACGGCCGAACGCTCAACATAAAACTGTGCCCTCATGCATGATGCGACAAGATCACAGCGCTGGTTTTTAGATTCTCTTACTGAAGTATGTTCAAATCATTAGTAGAGTAGGTCTAATAAGTTAAACGACTTGGGTAATTATTAGGATTTAATGAAATCTGATGTAGTCAACTCGGGTTCAATAATCAAGGTCGATTAAGAGATAGAGATCATTGTTTACTAAAAGAAGAATCTTATGAAAAGTACCGAATATTTGTATTTTTTAAACGATTAAATATTATACAAAATTTCCAAGTCGGTTGACTTATTAGACAGACTATACTCAGCGATTTGAACCTGCAACCGCTTGACCAACAGGCGGCTCTTTTTAGTCACTATGCCATTTCCATCTTCATTACACATGTAAGGCTGTTATCACACTGCCACGCACCCCGCAGCGTAGTGCGTGAATGCGTGTCTTAACGTTGCTTGTAAGTATCTCCGTTTGTATAGAAAACACGCACAGTCGTTGGACTGCGCGTGTTTTTTATGCGCGTTCATGCAGATCACGCACCTACATGCGGAGAAACATGCACTCACGCGCGTGGGTGCGGGGCGACACGCAAGGTAAGGCAAACTGAGGCAAATTGAGTTAAACGCATTTACAAAGAGCGTGAGTGCGTAAAAAACCCGCACGATGATGCAGATCTGCACTCCCGCAAGTACGTGCGTAGGTGCGTTTTCACGCGCTACGCTGCTTGATGCGTGTGATAGCCGCCTTACGGTCATTTTACGTAGCAGACATGAGACAACATCTAATGTAAGTGTTGTTTAACCCTGAGAATACTGATTTCATTTGAATGTTCTATTTATTCTTACAAATCGAGGATTTCTTTTTATCTTGAGATAAAAAGGCGAGATACCTGAGTGTTTCGTAAAATATATCTTACGTATACTTGTGTATCAATTATTTAATATTTCGTGGTAACGTGCATCGAAGTTAAGTGGTATCGCAGTGAAAGCCTTTCGCGGTAACGTGCATCGAAGTGTAGTGGCTTCGCAGAGACGGTCTTTCGCCGTAGCGTGCATCGCAATTTTGTAGCATCGTATTAGGATTTATCGATATTTTGTGCGTCGACATTCCGTATTCTACTCGCTAAAAACAATGCGCGGCTTGCATGACCAGTGACGGTTCGATCGGCAAGACAAACAGAAGTCTGTCAGAACCCGTCATTTATTCGAAACTTATAAATCGGTTACGGCTACGTCTATTTTTATTGCGGATATCCCGGATATCCGATAGTTCCGGAACTCCATAACTCTGAGCAGTGGTGGCCGAGTGGTAACGGCCCCAACTCACGAGTTGTAGGTCGCGGATTTGAACCCAGCCAGGCGCATTGCTTTGTGTAATTTATTTCATCACCACTGCTCTTAAAACGTTAAAGGAAAACATCGTGAGTAGACCGGTATGTCCTAGAACCAAAAATTCGAAGACATGTGACATTCACAAACCCGCACTGGGACGCGTGGTGGATTACGGCCCACTCCCTCTCCTAGAGATAAGGTCTGAGTACCAGCAGTGCAAACATTAAAAAAAAACTGATGATGTTGATGATAACATCCTTGGCGCCTTACCATGACTTTTTAAAATGTCAGTCGTGTGATCGAGAAAAAGAGAGAGCTATACAACTTGTTATATAGCCCTATCCCTTCAACAGTTCACTTTAAGTCGTAAAATGGATCGTTTTAAGAGCTCGTGGTAGGGCCTCTTATTACAATTACTGTCTCGACTTTGACACGTTCGTTAATGGACATGATAAGACTTAATCACCTCACACAGATTCGCTTCGCATCACGTTTTACTGAAACCGTGAACCAATTTCTGAATTGCATTTCCGACTGCGATACAAGTACATTCATTAAGCAACTAGATTTGAGACATTGATTTGACCCATTTTACGATCTTAAATGGGTATGAAATAACCGAAATGGAATGCATTTCGGTTAGGTTAGAGAGGAGGCAAAGCAAAATTTTTAAATATCGAATGTTTTAATTTTTATTGCAGTTTTTTCTGTAGAATTAATTTTTCTGATTCGTTAACTGGATCAGTCAAGCTTGACGGTTGGGATTGATAGTAAAATACTTACCCACGATATCTGGGTGTCCTATTTTGTTGATGCTTACACTGTGGGTTAGCAAAGCAAAGGTAACTGTCAAGAGCACGGTTTTTTTTACCCTTCGGTTGGGTAAGAGCGCGCGCATGCTCTGGCGCAGTGCCACTGATAGTCGACACATTACTACGGCTTACTGATACGATATTTCACGACAATACTTATAGCAAAACATACATGTAGGTAGGTTGTAAAGCCATTAATAATTAGTTTTTGTTTTCCCCGTGACAATTTTCCTGCTATAATTCCAAAATAATAAATTTTCGATTTAAAGGTAAGCTGCAGTTTGGTCCTTAATATACTTAGTAGGAAGGAAAAATATTAAGCAAGTAGTACCTTTTTTTATGTTGGGAAAAATCATGCATTGACATCCCCCGCCCTTGGGCGGAGCGGGAGATGGTGTCAGACTCTTACTGACTAAAAGACCCACCCCGTTCCTTCTAGCCTTCATACCGGGGCTCGAGCGCCCTTGCCTTGCCTTGCCTTGACCGTTTTTTTACTGATAAGTGTCGGTGATGTCCGACTTGTGAACTTTTTAAATAATTTTGAAAAAAAAAAAACATGGTGTAAAAACAATTGGAATCCATTCAGTTACCTACTGATTCTGGACAAACTGTATTCAGGTTTCGCCTATACTAAAAATAATGTTGTATATATATTAAAAATCACTTTTCTCTCTCTGTATTTAAATAATTCTTCTGTGCCTACGTGTGTTGGTCACCTTACTTCTTCTAAAAGGCTTGACCGATTTGGGCGAAATTTTCTGTGTATATTTAAGTGGGGTCCTTGATGATTCAAAATTGGAATAGAACCCAGTAGGAGGCGCTACAATTGGGTTCACAGTTTTTTTTTAACCAAAAGCCAGTACTCGGGGTCTGGCGGGATCGCTAGTATTAAAGATACATATTTAGTTTGATCATAAAAATATTTGAAGAGGTCTCATCCATAGTTGGTTTAATCCAAACGTCTTATCAGATAAATCACATCAAATAGGACACTGCAAATAAACTAAGTATTACGTTTGAAAGTACACTGAAAGATTGTGGTAACGGCTTAGTGTAAATAGGTTCTTGAATTAAATCCAATGAAATGAAATAATAGTACATTATGATATAAGTGTGTAATGTTAGTAATTACCGTCGAGGCGGTATTTAGACCCGAGCCATGGCGAGGTGGTGCTTTTTTTTCTATCCAATGACAACCTCCGCTCTTGGGCGGAGCGGGAGATAGTGTCAGACTCTTACTGACTAAAAAGCCCATCCCGTTCCTACAAGCCTTCATATCGGGGCTCGAGCGCCCTTTCGGATAACCCTGGCCCCAGTAGGATTCAAAAACGGTAATCACTAATTACGACATTTTTCAATACACTTGTGAAGAAAATAACTGTAAAACTAATAAACTTTTATAGCGGTAAAAATCTGTTTACATATGCGCGGCCATTTTTATTTTTCTTTTCCTCGTGGTCCGACCTGTGCCTATCCTGATAAGATAAATGTAATAAAATTATGGTGGGGGAGAGGTTGAACAAAAAAGTTTTAACTAGATTATATCACTAGTGCGTAATGGTAATCAAAATGTCACAGTTGGTAACAAGGGCCATTATATACCTAATTGCAGTGCAATAAGAGTCACTTTATGAGCAAGTGTATTGAAAAAATATTAGCACTCCGCCTTTGATCGGTTACATTATATTTTTACTATTTATTATACAGATATGTAACATTATTTTTAGGTAAAACGGGGTGAATAGAGACTTATGGGTGAATAGAGACAAAACTTTGGTTTGGTTTTTCACTTTGATATCATAATATCGGCCTCTAACAAAGCATCGATTTTTTAGATTAATAAATTGATAGAGTTAAATGCTGCAAAAAGTATTCAAATATTGAGAAAATACCCTTTAAAGTTTTGTCTCTATTCACCCCTAAGTCTCTATTCACCCCATTTTACGGTATATGCGAAAACTGAATATAGTTTGTTCAGAATAGATTCTAATAATTATTACACCATGTTATATAACATGGTGGTTTGCAACAGGGATGTAACGGAGGTAATTATAACGGAACCGAAGGCGGAGTCGGAGTTTTTAAATTTGATTTAGCGGAGTCGGAATCGGAACCGGAGGCGAAAGAGGGTCAGAAGTGGTGGCAGGAGAGAGATTTTTTATTTAAGGACAAACAAAACATTATTTGGTCAAATTTTTTACAAATATTTTTTTTAATAAAGTATAAAATAAAACACAAAGAAAAAAAGTGGCAATTTTCCAACTAAACAACAGTCGACGCAGACCACCCGCCACCGCTATGTTATGCTTCGACCTCCGATTAAAACCTCCGATTTAAAAGTATCGGAGCCGAAGTCGGAACCGAAGGTGTAATAATATCGGAAGTTCCGACTTAACGGAGTCGGAGTCGAAGCTCCGTAACATCCCTGGTTTGCAGTGGCCGGTTAAGGCGCGGGCTATCGCACAGATGTTCGTCTTGCTAAGCTCAAGAAGCTCGGCAGTTCGTTTTTGTGATTAGCCTTCTATGAGAGATTTGGCGTGTAGCAGACCTGGTTGTACCAACCAGTGCTTTTTTAATCGCCAAATAAGTTGCCCTTAAGGGTCTGCATGGCCTGGTTCTTTGAGATACCACAGAAGGGTTCTGGTCCTATCTGATGACCTTGAGCCCCAGCCCGTGCAAGTTCATCGGCTTTTTCGTTGCCACTGATTCCAGATTGACCATTATACAATTATACCATTTTTCATTTTAAAAAGTAGCAATCCGACTCTCTATAATTCCGACTGAAACTTTGTATCCGTGGCTAAGAAAAAAAAAGAGTAATTATTTTTAACTCTCTGCCATGAACATAAAATATTGTTATCTAAAAAATCTGATTAAAAGAAAACATATTGTGTGCAGTTCCTTAGGTCTACATAAACGGACATTTTCCTAGCCGGATAACTAAGCATTTATATTCTATAATAATTATTTCCTTTCTAATTTATAGGGAAGGGAACATACTCCCGGGATAAAAAGTATCCTAAGTGCTATTCCAGGACCTGGACTACCCGGCTCGCACTGTTCCCGCGCGTCTCAAGGAGTTGTCAGCAACAGCAGGGACCCAGCAGGGTCGAAGCCTACTGGGGCCATGGTTATCCGAAAGGGCGCTCGAGCCCCGGTATGAAGGCTAGAAGGAACGGGGTGGGTCTTTTAGTCAGTAAGAGTCTGACACTATCTCCCGCTCCGCCCAAGGGCGGGGGATGTCAATACATGATTTTTCCCACCATTAAAAAAAAAAAAATAAAAAAAAACCTGGACTACCCGTGTGATAAAATTCAGCGAAATCCGTTTAACCATTCGAGAGTGAAGAAATAACAAATATACAAACACTTACAATTTTTCGCCTTCCGACGCACACGTGTTACACGCCTGATTTGTATGTAGAACGACGTTGTGTGGCGTTTGGTGACGGCGAGCAATGGGTAGCTCGCTGTCCGACCGTTCGGTAACTGTCCGGACCGAGCCCAACTAGTCGACGGCGCGTACTGTTTCCGCGCGCCTTAAGGAGTTGTCAGCAACAGCAAGGGCCCAGCGGGGTCGAAGCCTACTGGGGCCAGGATTATTTTCGAAAGATAGCTCAGCCCCGGTATGAAGGCACGAAGGAACGGGGTGGGTTTTTAGTCAGTAAGAATCTGACACTATCACTCGCTTCGCCCAAGAGAGGGGAATGTCATTAGATGATTTTCCCACCGAAAAAAGAACGTGGTGTGGCGTGGATCTAGTGTATCTCTACAAGTCTAGTTGCTATATAAAATGCATGAAGACCGACGACGCGCCCAGCGTCGTGTGTAACACACGTTTGCGCACCATATTTAGTTAGTGTGCGTACCTTGAAAGTACCTAATAGTGAATTACAATGCAATATTGAAATCCACAGGTATTTCCGTTTTCCAAATTGATGACTTTTTATTCATTTTATTGAACTTGTTTTATGACTGAAGCCTGTTTTTCGGGGTGATAATAAAAATAACATTACTTTTAATTATCTACATTTTATTACGAAAGTAAAGTGAAGTAGTAGTAAGTACTTACAGCTATAAGGCAGCAGAGCGATTTGTATTATTTTATATACATATAAGGACATTTATTTTTTATATTCATCTTTAAGAATCTTTGTGTAGGTACTTATAAGTATACCTATAATATAAATATAAAATTTCACAACTATAACACACCGTCGCGTCGTCTTGTTGGTCTACTGGTTAGTGACCCTGACTGCTATGCCGGAGGTCGTGGGTTCGATTTCCACCCAGGACAAATCTTTGTGTGATGAGCATGATCATTTATTTGTTCTGTGTCTGGGTGTAATTTATCTATAATAAGTATGTATTTAGAAATATAATAGTATGTTTATCAGTTGTCTAGTACTCATAACACAAGCTCTGCTTAGCTTGAGACTAGATGGCGTTATATGATAGATGTGAAAAAAAAAATGTCCACTATGATAGCAGTTTCAGTAATTTCCTAGAAAAGTAGTTAAGAAAAGAATATATGCAATGAGAAAAGAAACACACTTTTTATTCTATTGCGAATAAAAGAAGATAAACAGCCTTTTTGGACTCGCATTTGTCATGTTTTTACTTTATTCTATTATTTTTCCTGTTATACAAGGTGTAAGGGACAGCCCTCCACAAACTTTAAGGGCTTGCTCAGTAGACGAAACTGAAGAACCAACCATAATTTTTTTTACAGGAAACGAAAAAAAATTCAGCCTCTCCATACAAACTGTCCAATCAAGTTAATAATTTTGTATGGTGATGCGGATTTTTTTTTTTGTGGAGGGCTGTCCCTTATACCATTTATATACAAGTAAATAACTATTTATAAATTATAGAAATTATTTCCTACAATAATTTAGCTTTTTTTGTTGTTAATAAAATTTTATTTTTTCTTTCTTTTTCAATTTGGCACACAGTGGAATATGACCTGGTAAAACACGCCTATACCGGGTTATTTTTCTTTGCTTAGCCAATCTTGTTCCAGTTTTTTTTTAAAGGCTAACCCTTTAAAAATTATACATATTTATTTCTGGGAGTTGATTGCAAAGCATATTTGAATAAATATGTCCGGTCACTGAAAAATAGCCCTGTGTAATTAGGACTTCATTCCGGGAAAAAGGAAATGAAACAGAAAATATTGTTTAATTATTATTTTATATTTAAGTCATGTTTTTTCTTAACTGGCCCTGGCAGCGGCAATTATCCAAGGCGTGTAGGAAGCGACGCGGGTGTTGATGTCAGGATAGTACAGGTTGGCGCAATCATACGCGTGCGAGAACACGCCGATTACGGCACCTGAAGCGTCCAGCAGAGGACCGCCAACATCCCCCTGAAACGATAGAGAAACCAAATAAACAGGTGAATTGATAAACAGCAGTGGGACATAATAGGCTAACTAGAAAGAAAAAAAGAAAGAAATAAAAAGTTTATTTACGACAAACATGACGCATACCTTAACAAATAAAATAATAACTCGGTAATTAGTGTGAGTTAAGCGACACACCGCGCTAAACGGCCAGCGCTCAGCAAAATACTACTGTTACTTAGTACTAGGTACTACTACTAAGTGGGACATAATAGGCTAACTACTACTAGTACTACTTAGTTGTAGTGGCACCTTTTTAATTTTTTTTTCGATGGGAAAAATCATCCAATGACATCCCCCGCTCTTGGGCGGAGCAGGAGATAGTGTCAGACTCTTACTGACTAAAAAACCCATCCCGTTCCTTCTAGCCTTCATACCGGGGCTCGAGCGCCCCTTCGGAAAACCCTGGCCCCAGTAGGCTTCGACTCGGCTGGGTCTATGCTGAGTAGTTTTTTTGGTACTACTGTAGTAGTAGCACAAAAAATTCGAAGAAACGTGACACTCACCAACCGTACTGGGCCCGCGTGGTGGATTCCGTCCCATGTCTTATGTCTTATGTCTTATGTCTGAGTATGGTTTCCGCACTTAGTCCTATGCGGACCATTGTACGTGGGCCATAGCGATTCCGTCCCATTCCCTCTCCTAGAGAGTGGAGGCCTGAGTCCCAGCAGTGGGAACATTAAAAAAAAAGGCTGACTATGATAGCATAGTAACTTACGTCGCACTGTCCGTTTACGCCGACATCTAGGTGACCAGCGCAGATCATGGTGTTGGTGACGGTGAACCCTGACTGGGGCTCGTTGTGACGGTTGGTGCAGGTTTGCTGGTTCACTAGAAACACCCGTGCGACTTGCAGCCGCTCTGAAGGCGTCGCGTCAGCACCAGCCTGTTGAACGGAGAGCTTATTTAAGATAGAAGATTTGGACTGCCAGAAATTTCCCTAAATTCATCTTTCTGTAGATAGTAATAATTATCAACATTAATTCAGCAGGAAGACGTTCTCTGTTGGACATAGGCCTCCCCCGAGAGTCGCCACAATGACCGGTCCTGTGCGTCTCGCATCCATCGGATTCCCGCGACCCTCACCAGGTCATTTGTCCACCTTGTGGGAGGTCTTCCAACGCTGCGTCTTCCGGTACGGGGTCGCGATTCCCCTTCGTCCCCATCGACCATCTATTCTGCGAGCAATGTGCCCTGCTACAGCCACTTAAGTTTTGCGATTCTTGATAATAATACCTAATAATAATCATTTATTTAAATCGACCTTCCCGTCCGCTTATAATTTAGGTGTCTTCAAGCCTAGAGTGAATCTATCCTCATAAATTAGTCCGCTTTACCATCAACGATTTCATTACTACTTACCATCAGTTGGGATCGTAGTCAAGCACTAGTTTATATAAATTAATAAAAAAGGAAAAGAGAAAACAGGTAATAATGACTTACAGAAGTGACTCCCCATCCGACAGCCCAAACCTGTTCGTTATCTCTGTACGTGTACCCAGTGCCTACGATATGGGCAGCTGCGATCAGGTTGGACTGAAAACTGATGGGGAGGTTTGTCCTGACCACTGCGATGTCATTGACCTGGGTCGCTGGGTCAAAGTTCTCGTGGGGCGTGATGCGATTGATGACGTAGATCAACCCTCCGGAGTTCGCGTTGTTGGAACCTACCCTGGCTCGCCACCAAGCGAAATGGTTTAACCTGTAACAAGTTGTGCAGTTTTAACTGTCTTCAAAAAAAGGAGGAGGTTATCAATTCGGTTGTATTTTATTTATGTTTGTTACCTCAGAACTCTGTCGTTTATGGACTGATTTGTAAAATATTTCCATTTTATCCCATTGGTACCATTTTTTTTAAATCCAGTGCTGATAAAGGGATGGAATGATATGTTAAATAAAAAACAAACAATACAGAGAAACACTGACTTAGAGTTATTTTGCTCGTTTTAGTGTTTTTTTTAGAGAAGCCGGTTATTTTTTTTTGTAAAACGTTTTTTTTTTGTATTTGCCCAATTACCCTAATGCAAAGCTTGTTTTTTTTTCTTAAGGGCCAAGCGCCCGAAAAGTGCCCTAAAACAGTGATTTTCTGAGGCCTACTCCTCCGTAACGGCTAGGTCAATTGGTTTGAAAAAAATATATGTTTATTATAGATTCATGAACAATAATATCAACATTTGATTTTTTCGTGCAATTAATACTTTTGTCAAAAAAAAAAAATTTAGCAATTTCGCAACTTTTCCCTACTCCTTCGAAACGGCTTGGACCTTTAGTAACATTTTTACGCATAAAAATTGGTGATTAAATATTCTTCAAAGTGAACATTGCATATGTAAATCAATCAATATCTCGCAGAGAAAATGGATTTAAAGCGCTTTCCGGGCGCTGCTGGCCGCACATAAATGCACAGATTTGCGTACTGCCGCCTAGGCGAGTGCGAGAGTTGCGTTCACATAATTTCGGTCAGATGGTTCAAGGGACTATACGCCTTAACCATTCTCGAAGGTTAGGTTAGGGTAAGTGATTATTTATTAGATTAATTGATATAATATATTCACATTATAACTTAGAGGACTTAAATTAAAACAAATAGTGGACAGGGTATTTTTATTTTTAAGGTGGGAAATCATCCAATGCCTTGCTTTCTCTGTGAGAGGTAGTGTCAGACTTTTACTAACTAAAATCACACCTATGTTCCTTCTTTTTTCTTGCGTTCCAGAATCACGGGCTTCCCTTTCGGAACTCAACTCATGGCCCTAGTAGAACTCAGCCCTGCTGGGCGTCTAGGGATTTGCTGACATCTCTTCGAGGCGCGTGTGGAATAATAATATGCGCCGTCAACGACTCGAGCTCGGACTTCCGGATGGCAAGCTACCTCTTGCTCGTCATTCGCAGCATAACCCATTGATAGAGGAAAGAAGAGGAGCACTTGGTAACAGTAGTGAATTATGCAATAAATATCTCGCGATGAGGAAGATATTATAATGTATTAAGCTTGTCCATCGTGGATGGTGGGTCTCTCTCTGATGTTGGACGCAACCTGTGTTGACAGCCTTGCTTCATCCTATATTCCAAGCACGGCGGGCTGTGCTGGCGCTGCCGCTACGGCTGCTGAGACCCTTAAACGGCGCAAATACTGTAACCTTATTGGTAACTAGCTTTTGCCCACAGCTTCGCCCGCGTGCATAAAATATGGCCTATCTCACTCAGCAGCTTTCTATTAGTAAAAAAAAATTAGCAATCAGACCACCAATTCCAGAGATTATCTGCTACAAATAAAAAAATTATTAAAGTTAATGTAGTGTAGATTACAGTTTTGAGCCGTTTGATGTCGAAACGCTTGGGTCATGGGGTCCGAGTGCGCGTGTCCTTTTCAAAGAAATTTCACGCTGATTGATCTACACTGCGTGACCAGAGGGCTGGGTCGTTCTTCGCCTAAAGAATGAGCTTTGCCATTCAACGTGGCAATGCTGCCAGTCTTCTGGGTACATTTCCAGATGACAGAGATGTGGTGATGTGTTTTTGTATTATATTAATGTAAATAGTTCGTTTTTTAGTTTTAGTATAAATATGTAGTTTAGTTAATATTTAAGTTTTTGATGTACACATGTGGAAATTAAAACAAAATATAATGTTTACTTAACATAAAACATTAAAAAAACCGCAATAATTAGGTATGTATCCATCGTGGTATGGGATGGTACATTCATGGCACTAAAAAAAACCTTGTCTACATTAAATAGCTGAACTTACTCTCCATCGGTAAAGAAGCAGGATGCTGCGGACAAAATGGCCGTCGAGGTCAGGATGGACCCTCCACACCTTTGGACGTAGGCTCCTGAGCCCTGGTTGGTCAGCAGAGCCGTTAGGAAGGGATACTCAGTTATGGTCGCATTTTCTCCACCAGCTATCCTTGAGTTAAATCCTAGAAGAAGAGTGTCAAAGATCAGGGATTTGAAGAATTTGATTTTAAGCTATCTGCCAGCTAGTTCCCTTCAGAAGCATATTCCACGAAAGAAGAAAAAGTTCTTTATAAATATCTATAGGTCAATTCCCTCTCCTAGAGAAGAGGCATGAGTTCCAGCAGTTGGAACTTTGAAAAGCTGATTATGTTTATTGAGAGCAGTGGTGGCCGAGTGGTTACGGCCCCGACTTATGAACTGTAAGGTCTTGGGTTCAAACTCAGCCAGGCGCATTACTTTGTAAAAATTTCATCACCACTGCTCTCAAAACGGTGAAGGAAAACATCATGAGGAAACCCGGGATGTTCCCTCTCCTAGAGAGGAGGCCTGAGTTCCAGCAGTGCGAACATTAAAAAGGCTGATTGATTAGAAATATTTATTATTTAACTAGCTGAACCGCCGAACTTTGTTGTACTTCGTACCTCCTAACAGTCAATTAATGTAGTTTCTCTTTCGATTTAGTCATCTAATTGCGATGTAACATAGCCTAAGTAATGTATCAACTTGCATGAAAACTAAATTGAATAAAACATTAACAATTTCTATAGGAAATACCTACTACGCGCAGTGCTTTTCAATTGTTTTTCATTCATAATCGATAGCCCCTACATTATTTCCATAAATTGAGTGACATTTTTCCATTGACATACAAAAAAAGATTTTTATAGTACAATGCATTTTTTTATAATAACTTTTCTGTTTATTTGTTATTTATTAATACCTTCAAGTAACAAAGGTACAAAGGCAGTTGTTTGTAAATATTATTTATTGAGAGTAGAGAGAGTAGAAACAGTAACAAGGCTTTTTCTATGTTCACAATAACAATCAATAACAAGACGTTTCACTTTAGAGGTTCCTTCGACGTGTAATGTTGTCTCCCCTGTCTGTCTACAGAAAAAAGAAGGGAAAAAAGGAAAGAGTTGCCTACTCTAACAAAATTGTTGCACGAAATGCGAAACGAAATCGATTTTAACGGTAGTTGCAACACTCTTTGGAGAGGTATGAGGGAATGAGATTTTATTTAAAAAAAAGCAGTTCTAAACGGAAGTTGTTAAAGGAAGGTATAATATTGTGGTGTCGCGTTTTCGTATTTAAAAGAATTGCAGGACAATCGAAATGGAGCCCAGCGTCCTATATTTTATTCAAAAATATTTTTTACAGTTTCCAAAAGAAAAAAAAAACAAACTTATAAGACAATTGTTAAAAGTAACGAATATCAGTTAATCTCCCTAATTTTAAGTAATTTTATTGCTCAAAACATGGCAACACTGTTTTTCCGTAATGCCAAAATTACGGCAAAGGAACTTCTTATATCCCGGATATCCGATAGTTCCAGAAACTCTGAGCAGTGGTGGCCGAGTGGTAACGGCCCCGACTTACGAGTTGTAGGTCGCGGGTTCAAACCCAGCTTGACGCATTACTTTGTGTAATTTATTTCATCACCACTGCTCTCAAAACGGTGAAGGAAAACATTGCAAAGAAACCGGCATGTCCTAGAACTAAAAATTCGAAGACATGTGACATCCACGTACCCGCACTGGGCCCGCGTTGTGGTGCCATTCCCTCTCCTAGAGAGGAGGCCGAGTCCCAGTTGTGGGAACATTATAAGGCCGACCATGCTATGCTACTAATTAAAAAATAATGATTGAAAGGGTATATAGCTTATCCCTTCTTCCTCGGTCGCACCAATGACATTTTACCAGGTCATGATATCTCGCTATGTAATTAAATGAACACCTACACAGTGTAAAACCATTTCTGTAAATAACATTTGTTTGTTCAGCAAGACAGAACATAATGAAACGATATTTTATAATTAACACTATGTAGGTACCATAACATATGTGTGACAAATAAATACATATGACTTTGACGTTATGAAAATGTAATGCGTACCTACGCGTGTGAATATCATTTACAACATGTCATGTCTAGGTGTAATATCACCGAGCGAGCAGGATACCATTTTGACATTGAATAATTAATGGATACTCATTGGAAAAAAAATCTCGAAGGTAGATGGAAAATGGCCTCGCGGGCACAGCCCAATAGGATTTGGTCCGATCAGATCCGTAAGGGTCCCAGCAGGGTCGAAGCCTACTGGGGCCAAGCGTTTGCTACTGAAAGGAAGGCTCGACCCTGGTATGAAAGGCAACGAAAGAACAGGGTGGGTTTTTAGTCAGTAAAAGTCTGACAATATCTCCCGCTCCGCTCAAGGGCGGGTGAAGTCATCTGGATCATTTTTACCCATCGAAAAAAAAAAACAAACACTTGACTCCACGGTACACATATAAGGCCTCTCACTACACACCACCAGAGACAGAAAAAAATGAAGGAGCTCATAAAATTGAAAGTGGTGAAGAAGGGAGGTCACGACCTTCAGTATTAAGGAATACGACGCAAGGAGGAGAGAAAAAAAAAAACTTCATAGTCGTTCAATATTAATATATAAGGATGCACATACTGAAAAATGACGTCACCACCATTAGGTAACTTTGAGCACACGTTAAAGAGATCTCGAGATATTGCCATCACGCTCCCTTCCTTAAACCATTTGGAATGCTAATTGCTGCTTCATATTTTAATAACCAATTTTAATGCTGTTTTCATACCAAGATTTCTTTTTATTATTATTAGTTGTTTAGTATAAACTATTGCACAAAACTCATCATCAACATTTCAGCCGAAAAACGTCCACGGTTGGACACACCTCCCCCAAGTGTTGCAACAATGAACGGTCCTGTGCGTCTCGCGTCCATCAGACTCCCGCAACCCCTACCTTATAGGAGGCCTTCCAACGATGCGTCTTCTGGTACGCGGTCGCCACTCCAGAACCTTTTGGTCACAAAGGCTATCTGTTCTGCGACCAATGTACCCTGCCCGTTGCCTCTTAAGTTTGGCAAAAAAATAAACATAGACAAATACCTAATTTATTTTTAATGGGTATTGTGTCACCTATCTGCTAACATCAGTTTGTAACATACACAACATAATCACTGCTTACCATCAGGTGGAATCGCATTTAAGCACTAGTTTATGTCAATTAAAAAAAAAAGCCTTTTAATGTTCCCACTGCTGGGACTCAGGCCTCCTATCCTTACAGCATAACAAATCTCACCAACAATTTATGGAATATCAATGATGACAACAATTAAATTAAACAGATAATACTAACCTCTGACATTAACGAAGAAATAAATTAAAAATAAAATAGAGATCTTCAACATTTTGTATCACTTCACTACCCAAATAAGAACTAGAATACTTACATTAAAAAATGTGTGATAAATGATAATATGACATATTAAAATGATTTATCAGCATTATCTAAATAATTATCGTCTACAAATTCGATTAACAAGTGGCCTTCGATAGATTAAATTTATAGCTATATGCATGTAATGCAGAGACCTTATTTATTTACTAACTTTTGCCTGCTACCTCGCACCCGTCAATGAACTACCAACCAAACCCTACCTAGTTACCTACCCTCCCCAAAGCTACCTACCTAACTACTCGCACCTACCCTACGGATAAGTCTGCAGATTATCTAGTTAATATAAGAATTTAACCATTATTTTCCATTTTAGCGGACTGAATCAGATTAATAGGTTAATCTGAACTCTAATGGCACGGCCAAAGTAACGCCACGCTTAAGGGGTCAATTAGCTACAAGTGTCATTTCTAAGCGCTAACTGTAGCACAACGTTTGAAGTTTCACATTTTTCATTCATTCAAAAATGGTTTTGTATAGATTTAACCCTCTCTATTTCTATTATCTTTTCCGTAAAACCATTGAATTATGAAGCCATTATTATTTTATTACAACATATACGTTTATTTCCATGTGTAAATAGTTAAGTATAAATAAATAGTCAAATAAAAAAATACAATTGATAAATACATAATTTTTATTTAACAAATTAAAATGTACTACATGCAGAACTGTCAAACGGTACGCCTTAGATTTGCCGTGCTTTAATTTCTATCTTCGCTGCTACTTGCAGCGCTACTTCATGGCCTTGTAGATAGGTACTAGACATACGTTCGTTTTTGACGCTTGAAGCTAACGCTTGTAGCCCAGGCAAGTTCGTTTGGAGCGTCGCATTTCGTGGCCCTCGGGTTACTGATTTACACACATTAGCGTTAAAATATACAGGGTTATTCGTAAAATACCCTTGCAGGACTATATTACTTTTGTTCTATGACTTTTTACAAAACATAATTTATTCAAAAACAAATCTTCAAGATTTGGATGTTCTTTCTAACACATTTCAACTCTGTATTTTGCTATACCTACCTACGTCTGTATGATATGACGCAAGCGCATTAAGCCCCCTCCCGCCACCCGATCCCCGCTCTCGTCCTATCGCTCGCATAGACTTCGTAATATTTAGAGCGTTCAATATAAATATTTTTATTTTTGTATTAAAATCTGATGAACTATTTTTTTTAAAGTCATAGAACATAAGTCATTGTTTATGACGTTAGTAAGTACCTAACATAATCCTGAGAGGTTGCCAGTGTTTTACAAATAACCCTGTATGATAAATAAATATAGATATTTAGGACGTGACAATTCATTTGGTAAATATAAAAAGTACAAAAGAGGCTTCGGCCAATATCAAAAAGTAATTTTGTAAATCGGCAAAATACAGAATTTCTCATGATATTTCGATGATCTAAAATATGATGCATATAGCAAAAAAGACGTCGTTCAATTGTTTTTGGTAACATTAAATTCGAACTACTAAAAAATGATCGGTATGTAGTATGTTTGCCAACGGAAATGTTAAAATAAACAACATAAAGAAGAATTTTGCACAATTACTTTATTTAACAAAAATACAAAAATTTAAGGATGTATGGCAGTTATATTTTATTTAGATACAATAATAACAAAAAAAAAAATACAAAATATAACTAAATATAACAATATGTTATTGGAAGCCGAGTAAATATTGATAGCATAAAAGTATAAAAAAGACATTTAGATAAAAAAAAAACTTAACCGAAGTACCTACCTGCTTATTTTTTATTTTCGTAATCGCATACCGGTACCGGTCATCATCTTTGAAAATTAAATATTGAGCAATTAATTTTCAAAGTAAAAACAATTGGTATCTATATCAATGACTTTAGTGGGTGTTATTCAATAAATAACGTGGCAAAACACTCCAACTTAAATGTAACGTGTTTTGACATTTAGAGCTTTATTGTAATCAAATATACAGTATATTTAAATAACATAGTGCTGGTGTGGAATCTGTTATATATATATTAAGTATTACTGATATAAGCACATAAGACGGACGAAAACTCAATAATTTGAATTCAGAGGACCGTCTTATAATTACACAATATGATTTCTTATAATAAAACGTAGGTAGGTAGGTAGGTATTTGGAACAAGCAAGTAAGTATATCTCACTGAAGGGTGATTCTTTGAAACCGAGAGAATGTCTTTTGGAGGGATGCGGAACAGAGAGTAAAGTCCCACATGCCTCCATTGAAAAGGGAGGATCCTCCGACCAGACAGGTGTTATGGTCTGGTGGGCTACTGCCCGATAGATGATTTCGGGCTGTCGTATATGTTCAAATCGCACGGAGAACTTTGATTGCGCGATGCAGGATTTCGTACTTTCTTCGTAGTTCTTATGTGGCGCCATAGAGGTCGCTACAGTCTCATTCATCTGGTCAAGTTTTCGTATCTATAACTATTTTGTGTCGTAAGCCACTGGGCGCAAATGAGTGCCTTTGAAACATTTAGTGATCGGGGAAAATTAATACGCAAATGAAAATATCAAGTTGTTAAGAAAATTCTATCCCGGATGAATGAGACGTTCTCTCGGTTTCAATGAATCACTGAAAATTGTAATCATCGTAAGATTGGAAAATATCACGAGAAATTGTAAACAGTTTTTTTCTAAATAAGACACGGTTATGTTGGAAACTAATGAATTTGATAGTGATTTATCGTATACAAAACGATTTTTTCATAATACATCTAGAAATTATAATTTTTAAAGATTTATTACAGTCTTGTAACAGAACTTCACTGCGAGCCAGCGTTTGCGACCGCGCTACTGCACTACCGAGCCACTACGGCATACGTCACCGCCACCACACCGCGGCCGACGGGTATATAAGGCCTCGCGCGCCGGCAGTGAGCCAGTTCGGCTCGCACGGACACGCTTCCACCTCGGAACGGTTTCGGGCAGTTGAGCGCACCTCGGCTAGCACGGTCGGCATCCATCTCGGATCTGACATCGGGCGGTCATTATATTTAGTTTTAATGTTTACTGTGACTTATAAATTTGACTGTTAGGAAGGAAGCTAAATATATCTGTATAGACGGTTTTCGAGTGGTTTCATTGAACAAAACCTTACAGTGGCGCACAACGTGGAGCTCGATAATAAAATATTAAGGCCCCGACCCACTCGAAAACCAGACAGATATAGAAGCAGTGTTCCCGAAAACATGTCGATCAACATGTCAGACAGCCAATTTAAGGAGCTTATCTCTGCAATCAGTACCAACACGCGGGAAAGAAGTACTTTTGCTCAGTGCCCAGCTAGGTTTGGAGGTTCGAAAGCGGAAGTGGAACCATTCCTTGCGGCAGTCACCGTGTTCAAAGAAATAGAAAAGATATCCGATGCCAATGCTCTTGAGGGCCTGCCGTTGGTGATGATAGGTGATGCAGCGACTTGGTGGCAAGGCGTTAAGGGACACGTGAAGACTTGGGAAAATTTCAAGGAACGGCTGCGCGATACCTTTTCTCCGAAGAAGCTAGATTACGAGCTGTACCAAGAAATAGTTTGCATAAAACAGGATGAGCAGACCCCTACAGAGATTTTCATTGCCAAAAAGAGAGCGCTACTTGCCGAGATGTCGGAACCACACACGGACCAACAAGAAATTAGCCTCGTTTTTGGACAAATTAGACTCACGGTGAGAGAGAGAATAAACAGGGAGTCAATAAAAACCTTTGATGATTTATTAGCAAAAGCAAGGAATATCGAAAGAACATTGAGGGAAAAATCAGAACAAACAACAAACAACGTAAAGGTACAAAACAATGAAAATACAATAACTCAACCTAAAACTAATAAAAAACATAATAAGGTACGTTGTGGTTATTGCCGTCTTTTTGGACATGCGGCTGAAGTCTGCAGGAAAAAGGCAAAAGATGACGGAGAAAAGCAGAATGTACTTAAAGGTGAACCCACCGCAAGTGCGGAAAACGACGTCAAGCCGAAATTTGCTTGCTATGGGTGTGGTGAACCGGGAGTGATACGTAGCCGCTGCCCAAAGTGCAAAGACAGGCAGTCTACAACATCAGTTGATTTCTGCTTCTGTTCCGCAAACATGTCTGCTGATGTAAGACCACGTCCTACAGTTCCCGTTACCATACAAGGAATGAATGGGGTAGCATATATTGATACTTGCGCCAAATCGAGTGTTGCCTCCTTCCAACTCTATAAACGGCTGGAACAGAACGGTTCAAGCTTTGAGAAGGAGATTATGTACATAACGCTCGCCGATGGAGTGCCAAAGAAGCAAGACGTTCTGACTGTAAAGACGACTGTTACCATCTACGGACGGAACATCATCACATCGTTTGTGATATTTCCTCAAGCTCGAGACAACAGAACGCTTCTCGGGGTAGGGTTCATCGAAGACGCCATGCTGGCTCTAGATCTACCTCAGCGAACCTGTTATTTCGTCGACGAGCCACAGAAACAGTACGATTTGAATCCAGAAAGTATGGATACCTCAATGGATATTGCGGGTGTCTTATCCAGTGTGTGCTTGCCAACGATAGAATCACCAATGATGAACACACCTAGTCCCGTGTCAACGCCAGTTCAAGTACCAGAACCACTCCCCCAGTTGATGACGCCTCCACATTCCCCTCACAAGAGTGACGTTGTAATGCTTGGTGCAACAGAGCAAGAACTGGAACGACCTTATGGACCCTTGATACCCATAGGATTCTCGACTCCACCGAAGAGGCCACGGACAGTTCTATTCGATGGATACTCCCCGATCATTGACTCCCTATATGAAGACGCACGTAGGCGTATCAATGAGGCCGATGTCGAGTTGTCACCTGATTCTGCCAGCTTATTCTCAGGCACCGAGATCTCTTCGGTTGACATGAATAACCACGAGTGCTTACTGACGAGAGAAGAAGAGGTGCGGCTGCAGCAATTCCTTGAGGAAAATGAAGCGGTGTTCGTACCCAATGGCAAGCCAACAACGGAGACTGAACACATCATTGATACGGGATCTCACAGGCCGATCTCTGTCCCACCATACCGACTGTCTCCAATAAAGTTACAAACCCTGAAGGCAGAAATAGCGAAGATGCAAGAGCAAGGAGTGATTGTGCCATGCTCCTCACCGTGGTCAGCACCAGTCGTACTTGTCCCCAAAAAAGACGGCAGTACAAGAGTGTGCATTGATTATCGCCAATTGAATGCGATAACGACTCCAGATGTGTATCCGCTGCCACGCATTGATGATCTCCTCCACAGTGCTAAGCCCACTCGCTACATGAGCACTATAGATCTCCGCGCCGGATATTGGCAAATAAAAGTTAAGGACGAAGACCAGGAGAAGACAGCTTTCATCACACCTTTCGGTATGTATAAATTTTTAAGAATGCCCTTTGGTTTACGCAATGCCCCGGCAACTTTTCAGCGTCTCATGGACAGATTCAGCGTTTCTCTAAGCCACATTAAGCTCCTTGTTTATTTGGATGACCTGATTGTGATGTCAGAAAGTCTAG
This sequence comes from Mythimna albipuncta, assembly GCA_929112965.1. NCBI lineage: Eukaryota > Metazoa > Arthropoda > Insecta > Lepidoptera > Noctuidae > Mythimna > Mythimna albipuncta. The sequence continues at coordinate 13,491,746 of OV815979.1, read as the reverse complement.
ATGGACACTACAGAGACTTGAAAGATGTTTTTAGTCGCCTAAGGGAGTACAATCTCACAGCAAATAAGGAAAAGTGTGTTTTCTTCCGTTCTAAGGTCAAGTATCTGGGACACTACATAACGGCTGATGGTCTACAACTTGACCCCGGAAAGGTCTCCTCAATAGTGGATATGGCTGTCCCAGAAAATCTAAAACATTTAATGTCATTTCTGCAGATGTGTTCGTGGTATCGACGCTTTATTCCTAATTTTGCGAAGATTACCGAACCACTTACTCGTTTGATGAAGAAGAATGCTGTTTGGGCGTGGAAAGATGAACAAAAGCAAGCGTTTGAAGAGCTGCGTAAAATGTTAGCCACTGCTCCAGTGTTAATGCAGGCAGACCACACTAAACCTTTCACAATTAAAACAGACGCAAGCAACTATGCTATCGGTGCAGTTCTAGTGCAGGGGGAGAAGGAACAGGAACATCCAGTTGAGTATGCCAGCCGCCTCCTTACTTCAGCGGAAAGAAACTACTCTACTACAGAGCGAGAAGCACTAGCTGTAATCTGGGCTGTGAATAAATTTCGTGGTTACATCGAAGGTGCGGATGTCACCGTGCTGACTGACCATCAAGCCTTGAAATGGCTGATGTCATTAAAATCCCCTACTGGACGCCTAGCACGATGGGCCTTGCAACTGCAACCTTATAATCTAACGATTAAATACATCAAAGGAAGAACAAATGTTGTCGCCGACACCTTGTCACGCCCCAACTGCAATCCAATAACGAAACAAGACTGTGGAGTATGCAGTATAGTCATTGATATGCCAAGAAAAAGTTCGAAAGAGATAAGAGAGGAACAATTAAAGGATCAAGACCTGGTGAAAATAATTAACGACTTAGAGGGAAATCAACATGAAAACGGAAAATACTGGAGTACAAAAGGGTACCTTATGAATCAAGGACTACTCTACAGATACAAAACAGAGAATGACAGTGAAGACGCCCAACTAGTTGTTCCTAGGCATGAACAGGAAAAGGTCATCGCCGTGTATCATGACGAAGCTTCCGCTGGTCATTATGGGGTGGAGAAGACGATCGAACGAATTGCTAAACGATACCATTGGAAGGGGATGAGAACCCAAATAGAAACTTATATCCGAAACTGTATCAAATGTCAGCGGTACAAACCGAGCAACCTCAAACCAGCGGGACTGCTCCAAACTACAGCTCTCAATCAAAGGTTTGAAGTCGTATCCTTCGATCTATTTGGACCCCTGCCCAAGACGGCTAAAGATGAAGCATGGATCTTCATCATAGAAGACGTGGCAAGTAGATGGGTTGAATTATTCGCATTAAAGCAAGCAACCGCCGAAGAATGCACAAGAGTGCTATTGGACGAGATCATACTACGATATGGCACGCCGCGACGCTTCATTAGCGATAACGGATCCCAATTTGTCAGTAATGTGATGCAACAACTGACATACTGTTTGAACATTGATCATGGTTTTACCCCCGTGTATCACCCGGAAACAAACCCGGTAGAAAGACGCAACAGGGATTTGAAGACACAGTTGGCCATACTAGTAGGAAACGACCACACCAAATGGTCAGATCATCTACCAAGTATACGTTTTGCAATGAACACCGCTATCTGCTCATCTACTGGGTACACGCCAGCTTACCTCACTTTTGGTCGAGAACTACGCACTACTGATGACACAGGCCATGATCTGCGACAAATAGTGCTAAACGAGAATTTCATTCCCGAAATAACACCAAAGTTATTACTAATGGCCTCTACAATGAAGAGAGCACATGAAATACAAGAAATGAAAGAAGAGAAGCGAAAGGAATACGTTGATAAAAGACGCCAACCATGTCCAAATTATCAGCCTGGCGATCAAGTTCTGGTTGATGTTCATGCCTTAAGCAAATCAACCCAGGGTTTCAGTGCTAAACTAGCACCTCGGCGAGATGGCCCGTATATTATCAAAGACGCTCATGGAACATCTTCTTTCCAGATTGCTGATCCTGTCACCCCAAACCAGTCTGCAGGGCTGTACCATTCTTCAGCCTTGCGACCGTATCAAGGGTCAGCATCAGTCGCCTTGCCCGAGCCCGTCCTGCCCCTACGCCGGCGAGGTCGCCCGCGAAAGAACAAGCCAACTTCGCCGAAAGACCAGACGACCACAGTCAAGCCCCGCTCCCGTGGGAGGCCACCAAAGAAGCAGCAGCCTACCTAGGTCCTGTCTTCCTCACCGGGACGTCTTCGGAGACAGAGGGGGAGACTGTAACAGAACTTCACTGCGAGCCAGCGTTTGCGACCGCGCTACTGCACTACCGAGCCACTACGGCATACGTCACCGCCACCACACCGCGGCCGACGGGTATATAAGGCCTCGCGCGCCGGCAGTGAGCCAGTTCGGCTCGCACGGACACGCTTCCACCTCGGAACGGTTTCGGGCAGTTGAGCGCACCTCGGCTAGCACGGTCGGCATCCATCTCGGATCTGACATCGGGCGGTCATTATATTTAGTTTTAATGTTTACTGTGACTTATAAATTTGACTGTTAGGAAGGAAGCTAAATATATCTGTATAGACGGTTTTCGAGTGGTTTCATTGAACAAAACCTTACAGTCTGCAATTTTCCGATGACATATATACAATAATAAAAAAGTTGGCAATCAACGGAATCGATTTCTTTTATATTTTTAGATAATCAAAAAAAACAAAAATAAAGATATACGAATTCCGATTAAACTTTTCGCGGCAAGTCGGTAAGTATATCTGTGTGGACAGGGTGGGTTATGGGTGCCTGAGGGATGTGTTGACTGGGTAAGTTAGCTGCAGTGTGTGTGGGGTGAGGCTGTCTTCTGAAGCTGTTCCTGATAAGGACAGCTCTCTGACGGGTCCACTCGCGATTCCTCTTTGAATGGCAAGACACGATAATAAGGAATACGATAATGGTGCCCAAGGAACACCAAAGGATGATAGCACAAATACCTGAAAAAGAAAAAAAAATTAAAGAAATGATTGTTTTTCAGAATCTAGTCCTATTGGACGACTTTTTGACGAAATAGAGGCTTTGCAGGACAGATTTAAGTTATATGTTGATTATAAAATAGAATAGAATAGAATAGTGTCAATAGGGTGTGAATAGGGGTGCCAGCTGAAAATTAGCGGTGGGTGTTTGACGCCCAGCAATTGCTGAGTTGGTGACCCTTTCGGTTCAGGCACAGTCACTGCAACTGTATTGTATGTTTGTGCTCTTTTTTATTATTATTTTATGTTGTTGTATATTGTGTTGCTTGCGCCGAATAAATGCTATTCTATTCTATTCTAAGTTATATGTTGATTAAAATATGATTCGCCGATATAATTTATGTACATATCGCGACCAGATCTTAGAAGCTGATCACTTCATAATATGACCATACATATTCATACAGGAAAACTGGGTAGATCGTTTTAAACGTAAGTTTGATGACATTGCAATCCTCGTTTAGCCTATTTTCTTTAGATCTTTTATTAGTATCATAGAAATCCTATATCAATGATATGACCAAACGAGGATTGACATATCATCAAATGTTAACGTTTAAACGATCTGGCCAGCCCCCCTAGCCAAGTTACAATCGAATCCCGTTCTATAATCGGTAACGCCTCGGTGACAGCAATTGTAGAAAACGATAAGTTGGTAGCCATGTTGACGCGTCTGAGTCGGCCGCTCCTTCTACAATGTAGCGTTTGTATAACAAAGGATGTAGCGTTAAATATTTTAGAAACGATTTTGAACGATGTGAACTTGGCTACGAATTGTCTATTCGTTTGTTCTGACCACGCGACTTTACGTTCAGATGACGTTATTTCCATACGTATGAAACGTATGGAATGACGTCATCTGAACGTACATACTTTTCGACAGCGTTAACGATTGCAGAATAACAACTTGGCTACGCGTGCAGTTTAGTGAGCCATATCATGAAGTGATCAATTCTAACATCTGGCGACGACGTATACATATAATTATGGAAACATAATTATTAAAATCATCAGTACCATCCCCTCAGTTTATCTTACGAAAAAGTGCCTCCGCCACTAATTTAAGAAAGAACAAAAATCATTTTTTTTTTCGGGAAATGACGCAATTAAGACTAGATGATTTAAATATAATCATTCTCTAAGGAAAATATGTGTTACATCCACCGGCCACATACATTTAATGCGACAAGTCCATAGCGCTGCTTTTCAGCGTGGATCGGTGGCAGTGTCGACATACATACATTGGAACGGTGTAGTGTGAAAATAGGTTTGGAAAAAACTAAAACTTCCAAACTAAGGTAAGCTGTTACCTCTTTTTTGTATGACTTTGGTATCTGTCTACTCTAATTTGTTTGGACAACGGACTCAGGTAATAATGAGGTCACTACTACGTTCGTAATTACAAGTTTTGTTTAATGTTCATCATCTTCCTACCCTTGTCCTATGTTATTTGGGATAGGCAAAACACGTTTTTTTCTTTCATTATGTCCTATCAACCATTTTTATGTTATCACTGACTCCCTTTTCTTTCACTTCTCACACAGTCGGTCCATCTTTTCCTTGGCGTCCCTCTGGATCCATCACGTGTACTCTTTTTTTGAGTTTTTTTTTTCCCTTATTATTAAGAATAAATTTCTTAATAATTGATTACAATCTAGCCTAAAAGACTAATAAGTAATTTAACTCTAACTTATTTTTATACGGTTTTGCTTAAACTAAGAATAGCGTCCTTTAGCACTTATAGAAGTCCATAGCACTTTGTTCATGTGTAATATGCATATAAGCTATTTTTAGTGACATGCGTTTCATTTCTTCTCTCCACAAGACCATCTGAAGACAATTTCCTTTTAACTTTCAGTCACTGGCGCCACTTTCATACTTCCTCTATTAGGTACTACTCATTACTTACTTTGAATTAATTTTATTTTATGTTATTAGATACTTACTGGACGTTCCTCCTGTAGTTGATCGTGGGTCAAAAGTAGTCGTCACGGAGCGCTCTGTATCTTCCCCGTCGACTTTAGCGATGACTGTCCATGGTCGAAGGTCTACGGCTTGTGGCCTCGGAATGGTTAGCTTGCACAAACCGTACAAGTAGGACAGTGAACCGTTTATGTTGTCATTGAAAATGTACTCGTAAGGAACTTCCTCGAAGAAGAAACCTATGATAAAAAAAAAAAAAACAAGATTGGGTGTGCGACGGTTACCTATCATAAGTTCCAGAAATATATTGATCGAATTTTATTACACCCAAAACTTTCCAACTATTATCGTTTCGTTTTTTTATATTTCAAGAATTTCGAAATCACTTCTGCCATTGTATCAGTTGACCTATTAAATCAATTCGATTTTTTTGTTACTCCGACGTTTCATTTGGTCGAAAAACTTTTCACCGATGTTACATTTAGCTGAAACAACATTTGTTCGAAGTATTATGTTTCCGAACATTCATTATACCACTGTTTCAATTACCATATTTTCATTTCACCAAACGCCTAGAAGGTATGTGCAACTGCACATTATTTAATCCCTTATTCTAATAAAGCAGCAGGAGCTAATTTCAGATTATTTTCACCTAATATTTTATTTTATTAATTATTTAAATGTAACGGGACTTAATAATACTGTTGATTATGAACAAAAGTGGTTTGAATTCGTCCCAGTAAGAAGCATGCAAACATGGAGGCTACTTTAAGCATGCAGCATGCAGGCAGGCATGTAGCATGCAAGCAGACTTACGAGATGCCAGAAGGCATGCAATATGCAAGCAGACATACAGCATACAAGCAGACATGCAGTATGTGATCTACTACAAACTACCTGCTCCTCAGCTCGCGGGCCACCCTAGCCCACCGCGCTTACGCGGGATTAAATTACACTCTAGGGTAGAGATGCACAGACCGCGACCCACCGGCAATATGCCAGTGGCCCGCAAGCTAACTCTTTTCAGATCACAAATAAATTCGGGCAATTACAATCATTTTCCAATTAATAAAAAATGGCTAAAAAATTTAATAAAACTGAGGTTAAGTTTAGCTTTGTCGAAAAGTTAGATATTTTGATATAATCTTTTCGTGAACGATTTTCTGAGTTTCGAAAAAGTTAAACCTCAATTGAATATATTTTAGCAATCCTTTCACCATTTTAGCTGCAACTGAACCAGAGTCAATGCAGTTAAAATTATATAGAAAGTGTTGCTGACAAATGCCCTGAAATGTGCCAGCTTATTTGGTTCCACTTAATGTATGTAATGTTTGGTTCCAATTAGATAATAACAAATAAAAAAATCGAAACCGCCTTGCAAATGAAAGTTTGGAAGAAATTTTACGTGTAGCTACAAGTAAATTTGAGCCAAATATAAAAAAAAAGATTGTGAGCACAATGCAGTTGAATGCAGTGCCACGCTTCAAATTATATTTGTTAAAATTAAATTTTATGCTATTTTTATGTTATTAATTTTTTCTGGTGACCCGTCATTAGTTCATCATTTGCCTACAGTCTCAATAAGTCTGTGCATTCCTGCTCTAGGGGTGGGGCAGACAAGACTGTGTGAATTCGGTTCTGTCTCTAAATTTTGTAACACAAAATAATAACTTTTTTGCAACCAAGTCTATACTGTGGTTACAAAAAACCGTAAAATATTGTTTCAGTGTGGTGAAAGGGTGAAAATATGGCAAATAAATCGTTTGTCAAATGAAAAAAATACAAAAGAGGCTTCGGCCAATAACAAAAAGTTATTTTGTAATTTGGCGAAATATAGTTCGGTAAAATAATACCTGACAAGTGATACTTCGATGATCTAAAAATATGTCAAATAATGCATATAGCAAAAAAGACGTCGGCAAATCGTTTTCGGTAAAATTAAATTCAAACAAAAAAAAATCGGAAAAGTTATCGGTGTGGTACTGTACATTATTGTTTATTTTCAATGGCATCTGCGGTGCTTGTTTCTGTACCTACTACCCTAAATTCGATGGTAAAAAATCTATTAGGTATCAATCCCACCTTTCTACTGTGACTTCTCCTGTGCATACAGTTTTAGTAACCCTACACAAATATTCCCTAGTATTTCCAATTAATAAAAATATTTATTTGAACTAGAATAATATGCTATGTATAAGCTGTGTTACTTTTTGGAGTACAATAAAGTTTCTGCTATTTTATTCTACATGAGCTGTTCACTGAAGTTCGAACATTTCTTGCCATAACATGGCGTGTAAATTTTATCGCAATCAGCGATGTCAATTAGTCTAATTTACAAATTACAGATTCTATTAACTTGTATTGTACGAGTAAATAGTCCATAAAGTATAATATCTTTTTAATTTTACTAAATTTAAAAGTATTGTTTCAAACGTTGTCAGCATCTCAAAAACTATTTGGTAAATTATTTGGCAAATAATAATCCACATGCACTACTGTATATAGTTTTTTTTTTAATAATTTTAGTGTTATTTGTGGTAACTGAAGTCCGTCTCTATGCCGTTTTGCTCACCTAGTCCATCGTTGCGGACAAATCTGCAATATTCCAGCTTGGGTGAACTAGTTATGCGCATTTCCACCACCACTCGACTGCTATCCAACCACCGGTGTTCCACAGAGATGAAGTCTGCAAAAGAATTTGTACATGATTTACACAAGTTCCAAGAAGAAAAATTCTCATCAAGCTGTTTCTTCATCGTTGAGCCAATGACAAATGGCGGCTGCAGTAAATACAAGAGTTCTCTCGGGAGATCAGGTCCATGGGGTCGCTAATGCCCATCAGTTAGCCACAAAACTGCCCTGCGGATTGTTTCTCTCTTCGTTTGGCTCTTCAGCCTAGGCATGTTACGGCAAAGCAAACTCTACTGGTATAGACCTAGGGTTTATTTGGAGCGCGTAAGCCCCACCACGACGTCGACGTAGAGATACGGCAATGGAGTTGTTATTATTATTATTATAACCATTGAATATTTGCTACCTGGTCTGAAGACAAAATATGTCGTAATGGTATTAATGTCAACTAATTATGACGTCGGACTCCTTTACTGTTTCAAAGTGCTTGTAAACGCTTTTCTTGAAAAAAAATAATCTTTTAGTTTGAATTCTTATTTTTACCTGTGCCGTAAACATGGATGGTGTCACTCTGTTCTCTGGAACGGTTAATCAAGCCTACATTGCAGCTCCACATGGTCAGATGTTTCGATGTTTGGAAGTCTTTAATCCTGATGCCACAATCTCCTGCTTCGAAACCATTTCCGATGTACTCATAGTCTGGAGTTGAAGTTGCTAAAACATCCGAAGCATCAAGTTAGCTCTCTTACTTAACTTATATTGTATAGGTACCAATACTGCCCCTTAGCCAAGTTATGACCGTTTCGTTTCGATTCTCTTGTGACTTACTTCTCAAGTTGGCCACGCCTCTGATTCCTTTGTTCTGACCACGTGACTGAGCGTTGCGATGACGTCAGAGATAAGGAATCAGAGGCGTGGCTGACTAGAAGCGTTCGGCGCAAGAGAATCGAAACAAAACGGCTGTAACTTGGTTAGGGGCAGACATTGTTACGTAAGACGTTTCTTTTCATAGTTATGATACTCACATGGATTTATGTTGATAATAGTTCCGTTATCTGATCGGTAGTAGCAGTAGCGGATAGCAGCGTCAATTGAGCAGAACATCGTAGTTGCACCATTATCCTGTCCAGTAAAAACTACACTCTTTCTGGCTTGCAGTGCCGGCTCTGGTAATAAAATTAATTTAATATAATATTCCACAACTTTTACACAACGACATTTAGTTTGGGACTAGATGTGGACTTTTTGCGAAACTGGAGCGCGTCAGAAAATCATATAATAATAATAATAATAATAATGTTTTTTTTTTATGTACGTTTTAAGAAATATTTTAAAATGTAAATAATATGTACATATATAGATAATAAATGGAATAATAAAAATATCCCACCACTATCACACAACGCCGTCTAGTCCCAAGCTAAGCAGAGCTTATGTTATGGGTACTAGACAACTGATAAACATACATATATATTTCTAAATACATACATATTATAGATAAATTACACCCAGACACAGAACAAATGATCATGCTCATTACACAAACATTTGTCCTAGGTGGGAATAGAACCCACGACCTCCGGCATAGCAGTCAGGGTAACTAACCACTAGACCAACAGGCCAGTCGAATGGAAAGAAAACTTGCACCCTGTAATGTGGGGTACATTACAGGGTGCAAGGTACCACATTATGCACCCTTTAAAACATAGTGGGGTGCGTTGAGGGCAGCCCGTCAGCTGAGTAAAAAAATTAATCGTCGGAAAAACTCGAGCGTGTCAGATTAAGACAAGGTAAGGCAAGTGCCTACATGCAGAAAAGTGTATATTTCAATAATCTGACAATTTGAGCGTGGCCTCACAAAATAGATGGGTATAGAAGTCAATATAATGTATGTACTTCACTCTTCATCTGCTCGCCGAACAGTTTCTATCTTAACTGTTTACCTACGGGCAATTAGGTACCTACCTACCTACCAAACTGTTCTGTGTTATATTAAAACGAACCATCAAAATGATCAAAACCCAAGCAAATACCTACTTACATAACTCTTTGAAACAACTGGTACTAGCTTAATTCATTAAACCCCAAGCGAACGTCGGCGTTCGCGCACCTATTGTCTTTCTATTGTGTCTGTAATTTCCACGATTGAAAGGAAACGATTCACCACTTAATATTGAATCTAAACAACAGTCCAATGAACAGTTCCTCATCATCATTTCAGCCGATATGTTCACTGTTGGACATAGGCCTGAACAGTTAAAATAACTTTTTTTTTGGTACACAAATATTGTACAATGTCTCAAACGAATAGCACTCGAGCTCGCATTGAGCTGAATTGAGTCGAGATATCGTGTCCGTGATCGGTGTCTATGTGTGCGTTGCTCAAACGCGCTTTGTATATAGATTCATGGCTTCTGTACCTGTCTATTTTGTAGTGGCATAAGCAAATGGGCAAGTCATAAAATTAGGTTGTAAGGTTTCTTAAAACGTTTTGTGATAAATTTTGTATTTTTACTTACTGTGAGCATCACAAATAACAACTTTAATATTTGCATGCCAACTCATGGCAAAATGTGTCTGCACTAATTAATTATATATAGTTACCACCTCTTGTGCCGCATTTAATACAAATAAATGGCTTCGACTTTGACTTTGATCAGATTTAAAAGGTTTCTAACTTTCTTAATTTAGAACGAATTTAAAAAGTTCTGTCTGTTTGGGATTTTGAATAAATTTAATTTTTGATAAAAATAATTTAAAAAAAATCAACTACGCAATTCAATTTTTCGATATGAACAAAATCGCAATAACAGTAGGTATATTAATTGTAAAAACAGGTAATTAGATTACACACTAAGACTAAGTATTGATAACATGCTGTCTGATTTTTATATCACCAACCAAAGGTTTTCAAATAATTATAATCAATTATATTATAGACGCCTGGGCTTGATCACTTCGCGATGAGACCGGCGATATCATGAAATCGTTGCATTTCATGATATGCCCAACTAAAACTTGCTAGATCGTTTAAATGTTAACGGTGATAATAATATGTCAACCCACGTTTGGGCATCATTAATGTAGGATTTCCTTGATAATAAATGGTCAAATTAAGTAGGATCTTATGTAAGAACCAACTAAGCTTATAATTAAAATGAAAAACTTTACAATAATTATTGACGTTTTACAATTAATAAGGGATTTTGGACACCCTGACTCGACTACGACTTATTTTTTTTTAAAACCACTCAGAAGAACATATTTTGGTGCACAATTAGTGTTTTTGATGGAGAAATGATAAAGTGAGAAATGAGTATATAAGGGGAAGTTTAAAAGTGGCGTCAGTGACTGAAAAGTTGAAAGGGAATCGTTTGTCTTGGTTTGGTCATGTGAAGTGGAGGGACGAAACGCATGTTGCTAAAAAAGTTATGTGGATGTACATGTGGATGGGTGGAGGGGAAGAGCCAAAGAAATTAAGAAAAGATGGATAGATTGTGTGAGAAGCGATATGAAAGAAAAGGGCGTCAGTGATAGCGTGACGAGTGACAGGACAGAATGGAAGAAAAAAACATGTTGCGCCGACCCCAAATAAAACGGGACTATGGCAGGAAGATGATGAATTAGTGTTTTTGATGGAACAACGATATATTTTGTTAAAAATAAATTAAGGAACACCTACTAATACTAGTACTTATTTAATGACGTTGGCAAAACTGTACCACATATAGTTGCATTCAAATTGCGTAATAGTGATCTACACTAATATAATAAAGAGGTAAAGTTTGTATTTATTTTGTTTTGTTGAGGTAATCTCTGGATTATTCTGGAAGTACTGGTCCGATTGGTAAAATTTTTTTCACCGACAGAAAAAGCTAGGTACTTTATTCTTGAGTGACATGGCTATATTTTATGTACGCGGTCGAAGTTGCGGGCGAAAGCTAGTATGAAATAACTTTAAAAAGCTTTGTGTCGTAATTATTTTAAATTGCACTATTTTCCATTTGACAATTTTTATTTGCTTTTAGTACCTATAGAATGTCTGTCGCTAACGTCACGAAAACAAAGCGAAATCAGCACCTCTACCGGTGGAAAACATAACTAAATATTTTACGATATAAATAAATGATAAATGATCTTTATTTTGTAAGTAGGTAGGTTTTATTAAAAAACACTTTTACACGTCAATTTTTTTTTTCTTCAATTAATGCTAGATGAGGCATATAATCGCCTATGCACGATTATTTCATGAAATGGCCAATTTAACATGAAATAATCGTGTGTTTAGCTGTTCATTGATTTGGCTAGCCCATGTCATGATGTGGCCAGCGGGCAAGGTTTCATGAATTGGCTGGTCATATTGAGTGATCAATTCTACGACGTAGACACTATTTATGCTTAAGAAAAGAACTTTAAGAAAATCCTGATGCCTGGAAATAGACCATCAATTAATTATCAGTGATAAATAAGTAGGTTGTATAATTGTTTTTATTACAAGATTACTTTTAGTGAACTTACCATAATCATAATCCGTTTCATTAGGTCTTAGCATTGAATTGGTGATTTGGAGAAAGCTGTAACTGGTGTCCCATGTGGTCTTAACGGCACAGCGCCATATGCCTGCTATTTCTTGTGAAGGCTTCAAGAGCTGAAGAGTGCAGTTGTTAGGTCCAGCAACCGACAAGTAGCTGAAAAACACATCAAGATGTTTTATTTCATTAACGACTAGCTTTTGCCCGCGCGGCTACGCTCCCGCTTTTCCCTACTCTACCCTACTCTGCCATACCCTACCCTACTCTACACTACTCTAGCCTACTCAGCCCTACTCTACTATACCCTGCTATACCTTACTCTACCCTACTCTACCCTACCCTACCCTACCGTACTCTACTCTATCCTACTCTATCTTATTCTACCCCACACAACCCTACTCTACTCTGCCCTACACTACCCTAATTTTCATTTTTTTTTTATAAGAACCTTCTCCTAACAGTAACAAACACAACAAAAAAGAATTAGCGAAATCGGTCCAGACGTTCACCCGTGATGGTGTGACCAAGGGAAATAGGGATTCATTTTTATATATACACTGTTAAATTTTTATCGTGTTAATCCCGTGGAGGGTCGATCCGGTACATGAAACACTATCTATTTGTACAGATAAATTTAAAAAATAAAGAACCTTTTTTCAAAACTCGTATTAATTTACGTATGTACGAAATTAATTTCTTTAAGAAAACGTGAGCTGAGCGAATTCAATGACCTGTAGGACTCGCTCAGCTGACGTTATATACGTTATAGACGTTATTTATTATTATTATTTAATACCATATCGACCCTCCACGGGATCAAAACGATCAAAATTTATTGTTGTTAAAATAAATTTCTTAATGAATAAAATTTAACATAAAACACTAAAAAGCAATTTGATTGTAGCTTCTTATTCTAAGTTGTGGATTACGTCACAGCTAAGGATACCGTCCTTTTGCACTTACACAAGTCTGTAATACTTTTGAGTCTGATAGTAATGAAAACACTTTGTATGTGTTATAGGTATACTGAAGCACAGCAGTTATCACTTATTATATACGATCTTTACTACTACTAATACTGCTCAAACTCAAAAGGTTTACTTCTCTCAAATAAAAAATACCGAAAGTTTTAAACGCCGTTCTATCGATACATAAAATTCTGATGTTCAAATGCCCGAAAGGATGAAACCCCGAAGGGACGAAATCCCGAATAGGTGAAATAATGATGGATGAAATCCCAAAGAGCAGCGACGTTGATCCAATAGCGCCGCGTTTGCCCCTACCGCGGCACAGCTCGGCACTCGCGTGGTTGATCACAGTTCTAACCTAACATAGCCTATTTCACCCAGTTCAAAGTAATGAATCATACAGTCTGTAGACAATGGTGAAAACATTTTCACAAGAGATTGTAGGTGTAGTTTCATCATTTTGAACTGGGTGCAATTACCACCAACCGTGCAAATAAAACAGATTTTTTTTCCATATTCTATTGAGTAGTGATTTTGAACTTAGGTGAATTAAATGTTGACATTTTGACCTTCGGGATTTTAAGCTTTCAGGCAAATGCAATTTCGGGATTTAAAACTTACGTGGCCAGAAGTCGGGACCGGAATCCCGGAGGCCAGGGCCCGATGACCAATGCCTCGCGTGTTCGGCTGCCTCCTTTGCTAGCATTACTGCTTCGCAGAAGGAGGCAAACTCGCTGCGGACCATGGCCTCTACGTGCGGCCCGACGCGAGAGATCGCTGCCGCCAGGCGCCTACCACGAGGACATGGCGATCGTGGTGGTCTGTCATTGGATGAGTGTCACCGCAGTTACCTCAATAGTCTCAGCTATTCTTAACGAAAGGCCTGCATTGCAATTAAAGTCGCTGGAAACCTCGAAAGGCTAATAGTGACCGGTAAAGTAAATGGAAAAAGGCCTCGCGGGCGCAGCCTAAGACGTTGGTCTGACCAGATCCACTCTTGACTCCGCCGTATACAAGGTCCTTCACACCGCCAGAGACAGGAATGGTTGAAAAGACATCATAAAGATGAGAGTGATGAAGCAGGGAGGTCACGACCCTCAGCGTTGAGGAATACGGGGCAAGGGGGGGAGGGAAACGATAGGCCTATAGAAATAGATTTTCTCCTTGTACAACAATCCAGTCTTATCAGCATCTCCACTTCTCACAGTACTAACCTGGTATCTTTCTGTTCATCTCGGCTGGCGACGAAGAGATTTCTAGCAGGGTCGCGGAACGTGCAGCTCAAGATGTCGTGCTCTTCTGGCACGGAGCACGTCATCACCACCGACGACTCATTGCTATGTACCTTCGATGTGACAACTAGCTTGGCTTTAACTGAAATTATAATAGCCGGGAAAAATCAACATGATATAAAAAAAGTGTGGAAAAGTGCGCGTGCTCGCCCGCCTCAAGTTTATTACATTTATCGTATCAGGCTGGGCGCTAAGCGATCCCCACTAGTCGCGCGTCAACCCTGTTTATTTCTCTTTTCATTAGTGCATTGAAAAACGTCGTTTGATACACGTGGAAATTTGTCACTGCAGGCTTCGGCTCCATAACACCCTCGTCGTATGCCACCTCCGTCGCAATGACAAACTTTCTCCACTTGTATAAAAATGTAAGTACTATTTTACTACAATACATAAATTATTTTTATCGTTGTAAAAAGATTTTCATATTAAATATATTAAAAATCAAAGTCATTATAATGATATTCATATTACCAGCAGCAGCAACCACATCTACATGAAAATAGTCATCTTTAGCGGCCACCATCCCAGGAGCGCCATACGTCATCCGCCAATATCCTTTGGCGTCCGATGTTACACTGTCCACAGTGATCCTGCACGGGCCGAATCCATCGAAAACCGATCTTTGGCGGCTATTCCTTAGTCTGCAGTATATTGTTTCTTCAGGTCCAACCGTGGTATCTATGGCGCTGCCCTCGGTCCATACAAGGTCACGGGGGTGCCAATATGCAATCGACTCTAGCAAAAAATCATGATTCAAATATTATTATTTTTATTCCACCATAGGCCTGCTTTTATTGAGCACCTATTTGTGCCAAAAACCTAATTAATTAATTTATTCATACACAAGCCTAATGTAGCGAAATATACATTGTTTTGTTGATTTAAACCTTGCATTGCTGGCATGCTCTATCACGTAACCTAATCACCAGGCTACGTCACATGACATCTTGTAGCATGCAGTAAACCGTGTGCCTTCTGACACCCAAACTAGGACATAAGTCCTGTATCTAAGGTGTCAGCAGATTGAAGTGACCTGAGATTAGGCAGCGGCTATCGTGAGTAAAACCTGGATGAGACTAGCACAGAAACGTGGGAAAGGTACAAGAAAAGAGTGGCCGAAGCTCAGCAGGAAGATACGGAGGGGCAGTGCTGGCCCAATGAAAACAGCCCCGACGTACAAGTTGTAGGTCGCGGGTAGGAACCCAACCATGCTTTGTATAATTTATTTCATTGCCATAGCTCCTAAACTGATGAAGGAAAATTTTGTGAGAAAACCGGCATGTTCTAGAACCAGAAATTAAAAGACATAAGACATCCGCACTGGGCCCGCGCGGTATACATGTTGGCGATTCTAAATTTCTTAGCTTCTGGGTTGCTGGGTTATTGACAATCGTCTGAGGAAGCAGTTGGTTCTTCTAATAGAAAGATTCGTTGAATTAATGATGGTGCAATATCTTATTTTTCTTTGTTGCAAAATTTCTAATCTAGTATTAAAATGAAAAATACTTAGGTAATTATGATAAAATTTAAGTAGGTATGCCTTATTTAATTTCGAGCCAGACAAAATAGTTGTTAAAAGATAAATATAACTCTAAAAAATTTACTGCTCCGTTCAGTTTTATAAGTTTACAGAATAATAAGGTATACCCATAAACTTCTCCATCGCAGTTTGAGCTAAGCGTAAAATTCAGTCCCAGTGTAAAAATCTGTTGGTCAGAATTTCAGTATTGCTTCATTTTGTTTTATGTGCATAAAATTAACTATGACGCATAAATATGTAACTCAATTGGTACAGACAGCTGCATCAATTGGGTGCCCCACTCTGAGTGAGTTGGTTCTGAGTCTATTGGAAAAACCAACTGTTTCCTCATTAAACTATTGATGACGCTGCAATGTGCATACGTCTACATAGGTATACATAGGTACATTTCTGCTATGAATGTACAGAACATTTTTGGTAAACCTGGGACCTTCCCATGACGTGTTAAAATGTCAGGCGTGCGAACGAGAGAGAGGGATGGAGCTATACATCCTATATACCTCCATCCTTTTCACAATTCAGTTTAGGTCAACAATTGGATCGCGTTAAGAGCTTGTGCTAAGGCCTCTGCTATATTGCTATATAATTAGAATCATAATAAGTATTACAAGGAACTCTTACCTTTAACCCCAAAAAAGCCAAAAACTACTAACAAAAGTAGGAATTTCAACATTTTGTTATTTGTATCACTTCACTGCCTTTACAAACGGCAACTTCGCACAATATTAAAACAAAAAATGCGCGATAATCTAAAACTTCTGGCTAATCATCATTATCTTATCATTCTGGTGAAACATCGATTTTTGAGATAGGTAGTATTTATATTTAAGGATCTCTGAACAGGTAAATTGCAATGGACGTAAAAGACCATGCATTGACAATTTCTTCCATCGTTGAAAGCAACCATTAAATTTTTACGTCACTTAGCGTCAATCACGTAAATATTGTCAGTCTCCGGACTAAGAGTTTCACCTCGTCGTTTATACCGCGTACATCGAAGGAATATTGAAGGGATATTGGTCGCACTTGAGCCAGAACAACACGAAAGAAGAAAAAGAAGATTGAAGGAGTGGAACAATTTGCCGGCTGTGGTCTTCTCATCCGATTATAATTTAAATGCCTTCAAGGTTAGATTGAATAGGCTCTTAGTTAACTAGTACGCTTCGCGTAGGATTCTATGCTTCAGGTAGGATCGTAGTCAAGCACTTGTTTATGTCATTTAAAATAAATTTCAAAAAACACCACCGTACCCATAATCTTAAAGTTTTGTTTTAGTTTTTTGTTATTTTGTTTCGTTTTGACCACCGGGAGGACATGGTGAAGCATATGGTGGAGGTGTGCGCCGCTTGAGTAAGCACCGCCGTGTGGTCGTGGAGGCGACGGAGGAGGATAGAGACTGGCCGTGACCTCTCCTCTACCTGACCTTGGTTCAGAGCGAGAGAGAATGGGGTGTTCTCCTCCTTCTGCGAAGCAGTAATACTGGCGTAGGAGATGGCCGCAATCGAAAAGGAAAGGACATCTTCATGATGCGGCCCCAGCCGCTGCAACAGAAAACGCTCCGGACGAGGGCAACGCAGAGCGATCTCCGGCCATCGTAGCTGCTCTGCGGGCTTGCTTACGCTGAGTAATGTGTAGCTGGTCCGGCCGTCTACTAAGGAATGAGCCCGAGTAGTCGACAGCAAAAAATTATAATAATATGAAATTTATTTTAGCGTTACTTTCTGAAGCATTAAGTAAATAGTTCAAGAATAAAGTAAAGAGAGTTGGTCCAAGAGTGCTACCTTGAGGAATTCTAAAACTTATTGTCAGTGCAGTGAACCATATGAAGAGTTACCTACTTTTCTAACTGTCGGCAATTTCAGAGGTAGGACTTAAACCATTTATGCACGTCACCTCTTATTCTTATCCCTTCTAACTCTGATAGGTCAGTGGAAATTGTATCAAACGCATTGGTTAAGCTTAAGAAAAGTGTAAGTGCACAGAGCGTGTTATCTGTTTTCAACAATATTGCAGTATCCTGGGTTGATTGCATGCAAATATCTTTCAGTATGAACGTGAAATAGGTATTTATTTGAAAGTCAAAAAAGTGTTTGTGTGAAAGAAACAACAATAATAAGTCAATAACTTTATTTATAAAAAAATAAAAAAGTTTTAAATATGTACACAAAGCTTTTGCTTGTCATAAAGAAGAAAAACTATTGCAACAATGGGTGTTATTCAAAAGACAGCACACAAAAAGCTTTTTACTATACTTAATCATCTATTTTAAAATCTAAAAATATAGAAATACTAACGTACTGTACGGCACGGCGACTGGCGAAAATGCGACTGATCAAATGGCATGGCGTGAGTCGCCGGTAGTTACATACTCAAACCCGCGGTGATGCGCGTCCGTACAGCAACATTTTCAAAGAGAATTAAGCGACCACACTCACTCTTATTTTTTAGAGTTTTGCCATTTACAGTTTTGTTGTAAGAAAAATTGTATTGTAAGTTGTAATTATTAATTAATTGTTAATATATCTATTGATTTATAGTAATTACAGTGTATTGATTCTGCATGTCAGCACGTAAGACGAACACTTAAAAATTTTAATACAAAGGACGGTCTTATAATTATACAAGATGATTTCTTATAATAAGTAGATTGATAAAACGCAGGTACTCCAAATACCGGCGGAACAAGTAGTAAAGTGTGTCACTGGAAAATTGCGAACCCCGAACGATTATGAAATATCGCAAAAAATTGTAAACTATTTTTTGAAATGTTGAAAACTAATGAATTTGGTAGTGATTGATCCTATACAAAACGATTTTTTCATAATATATCGAGAAATTATAATCTAATAAAGATTTATTACAGTCTGAAACTTTCCGATGACATAATATATATTAGAATTTATAAAAAGGTAACAATTAATGGAATCGATTTCATTTTTAAATTTTCAAGTGGAAAGAATTAAAAAAATGCGAATTCTGATTAAACTTTTCGCGGCAAGTCGGTAAGTATATCAGTGTGGACAGGGTGGGTTATGGGTGCCTGAGGGATGTGTTGACTGGGTAAGTTAGCTACAGTGTGCTGGGGGTGAGGTTGTCTTCTAAAGCTGTTCCTGATAAGGACAGCCCTCTGACGGGTCCACTCGCGATTCTTCTTTGGAAGACAAGACGCCATAATAAGGAATACTATAATTGTGCCCAAGAAACACCAAACGATGATAGCAAAAGTATCTGAAAAAAGAAAACAGTTATAATGAAACGTTTGCTTTTCAGAATCTAGCCCTATTTAATGATTTGTGTACGGTGTAGTGTGCAACAAGGTTTGAGTAGAATAAGGGAAAATAAAACCACCAAACTAAGCTAAGCTGTTACCTCTTTTTTGTATGACTTTGGTATCTATCTGGCTTAATTTGTTAGAACAACGGCTTCCCTTTCGCCTTTCTATACAAGACTGACTTTGCGATTGGGTAATAATGAGGTCACTACTACGTTCGTAATTAAAAGTTTTATTTTATGTTCATCATCTCCTTACCCTTGTCCCATGTTACTTGGGATCGGCGAAACACGTTTTTTTCTCTCATTCTGTCCTATTATCCGCGTTCATATCACTTCTCACACAGTTGATCCATCAGTTCCTTGCCCTCCTTGTCCATCCATCACATATACTTAGCTCTTCTCTTCACATGCCAATTCCAAACTTCGACTATTAGGTACTACTATTCATTTCTCACTTTGAATTAATTTTATTTTTTGTTATAAAATACTTACTGGACGTTCCTCCCGTATAAGTCCTTGAGTCAAAAGTAGTCGTCACGGAGCGCTCTGTATCTTCCCCGACGACTTTAGCGATGATTGTCCAAGGTTGCAGGTCCACGGCTAGGGGCTTCGGAATGGTTAGCTTGCAGATACCATACAAATCGTAGAGTGTACCGGACATGTAGTCATTAAAAATGTATTCGTAAGGGACGTCCTCGAAGTCAAAACCTGCGATAAGAAATGTAATCTAAATCAAAATTGTGTGTATGACTGTGTATCTGTTATTATGTTTTTTTTCTATTTCTCTTTGGTTTCAGTGGCATCTGCTGTGATTTGTTTCTGTACTACCCTAAAATCGATGGTAGAATGCTTTAGGTATTAAGTCCCTTTGTGACAGGGACTACTTGTGCGTACAATTTTAATAACGCTACAGATGTAATCTCTAGTATTTTCAATCAATCAAAATATTTATTGGAATTAGGATATGATAAATGAGGTGTTACTGTAAATTTTCAACATATTCTGACATAACATGGTGTGTCAATGTATTGACAATCAGCAATGTCAGTTAGTCTTACTTACTTACTTAAATTACAGATTCTATTAACTTGTCTTCTACGAGTAAATAGTCCTTATATTATTTAAATATCTTTTTACTTGTAATAAATTGAAAAGTATTGTTTCAACCATTGTCAGCGGTAAATCTTGAAAACTATTTGGTAAATTATTGTAAATAAACAAATAACGATCAAAATGAAAATACACTGCGCGTAGTATTTTCTTGTAGTAATTGTTATGAATGATTGGTTTAATATCTATTTACCCAATAAGACAAATTTTCGTAGACAATTTTGTATTCGTTTGTTTTAGTTTTGACTACAGAATTTTTGTGTAGTTAAGCAGTATTGGGCAGGGATAGAACTCATTTTTTTTTTGTAGTAATAAAATTGACTACATTTTTCTTAAATAATTGTAGTTTTACTGGAGGTAACCGAAGTCTGTCTCTATGCCGTTTTTCTCACCTAATCCATCGTTGCGGACAAATCTGCAATATTCGAGCTCGGGTAGATTTGATATGTGCATCATCACCACCACTCGTCCGCGTTCTACGGCTTCCCAGCGGTGTTCCACTGATGTGCGGTCTGCAACACAATTTATAGGTACATAATGTACAGAGTTCCAAGACGACAAATTGTACTCAAGCTGTTTCTTCATCTACCCAAAAAAAAAAATACTACTGATATTTTATTGACAGTTTAAATACATTATATACTAATTCAGTTATTTATTACTTTAGTTGTTTAGAGGAAGGAATAGAATAAACTTTGTTGTACACCAAAAAAGTAGCACAACTTATAAATAAACTTATATTTACGGGCACAATGGTGGTATTATCGCTGATAGCGATATCAATCAGAGAACCTTAGGATGGGTCGTAAGAACTTAAATTAATACAACATTACATTATAAATAAGCATAGTATAATATAGGTACATACATAAAATAATTATATACCTATATTAAAACACCATATATAACTTTATAATAAATTGTGCACAGATTATATTTATATGTGTATTTACTTTTTGAAACTGCCTGTAAATAGGTTTCTTGAAAGAAAAAAAGCTATGAATTTGAACCTGTGACGTAAACTTCGATGGTGTATCCCTCTTCTCTGGAACGGTTAATCAAGCCTACATTGCAGCTCCACTCGCCCTGGTCCGATGTTTGGAGGTTCTTAATCCTGATGCCACATTCTCCTGCTTCGAAACCGTTGCCGATGTAATCGTAGTCAGCTGTTGAAGTTGCTGAAAAATCCGAGGCATTAAGTTAGCTCTCAATCTATGTATCTATCTTCATCATCATTATTATCATCAGCCTTTTTAATGTTCCCACAGCTGGAACTTAAGCCTCCTCTCTAGGAGAGGGAATGAGCCGTAATCCACCACGCAGGCCCAGTGCGGGTTGGTGGCTATCTATCTTACTTAACCTATATTGTGTAGGTACCAATACTGTTTAGGGGCAGTCATTTATTACGTAAGACGTATTTTACTAGTTTTGACCCCCCTTAAAATAAGAATAGGCCAACCCCGCCCCCAGTTTAATATTTATTGCGTAAGAATCAATAGGAAAAAAATGAATATACGTTTGGTTGGTTTTGATGTTTGTTTTTAAAAGTAACTATTTATTGTTAAGAATTTTTACAAGTATATGTTGTTTCTTAAAGCTGGCTTAGAAAGTCACTGTTTTATGACACTGAATGGGGCAAGCCTTCACTTTTTTTATTTTTGTAATCTTACGAAAGAACGTTGAACCTCGCCCCCTTAATTGTCTTATATAACAACTGAATGGCACCTTTAAGGCCCATTATTATTCAGCACACTTTCTTCCGTGACAGCTGTTGTAGGACGACCACTCCTTTGTTCATCCCCCAAAGTGAGGCGACCGCGCTTGAACTCGCTATACCAGCGTTAGACAGTTGCTTTTAAAGGTCCTTCATCCATAAAAGCAATTTGAAGTCGATCAAATGTCTCATCAGGTTTTACGCCACAATTAAAATCGTAGAAAATCATCATTATCATACGAAAAGGTTCTCGAAACAGATCTATTTTTAAATGAGACATGATAATTAATTATTGTTTGATTTGGCTCTCGAAAAAATGTGGAAAATTCAAAATTCGAACAATGGTATTTTTACTTTTAAATAACTAAAGTTTTCAAAATAATTACAAAGTGGCCAGTGAAAAGTAAAGTAAGTATAAGTAAGTACGAGTAGTAATAGAAACTATGTTGGATACATTGATATTGGATACATACAAGAACATTTTTCCGCAAAACTTTATGAGTGGCCTGGTATGATTCAAGTTCCAAGTTATACGTAAATAATATTACAACACTAATATTTGTACCAAGAAATTGTATGAAACTAGCTAGTAATGTATCTAATTATGTTTGATATGATGATTACTTTACTCTGTGTCTTTTTTTTGCAAAAAATATTTTCGTTTGATGCTGTGATTTACAGAAATCTATTTAATGAATAAATATACGATTTTGCCAAAATATCCCTTTACTTTTTAATAGGAGAGATTTGGCCTGTTTTCATAAACTGGTCCGGGCGAAGATTCGCCTTCGCCGATTCAACTGGCCCGCAGGCCAGATTTTGCGTGGGCGAGATGTCGCATAACCCATTGCTCGTTGGTGACTCTTAGATTTTCAGTTTTTCTTGCAAGGACCGTGATTGTGATGAGGACGGGGACAAAACAATTCCTGTCTACGTTCAGGGGTCGTTTCGTCTTCTAGACTTCCTTCGCAGATGATCTACCCAGTTCACAGTTACGATACTTACATGGACTTATGTTGATAACAGTTCCGTTTGCTGATCTGTAGTAGCAGTAGCGGATAGCGGCGTCAATTGAGCAAAACATCGTAGTTGCACCGCCTTCCGGTCCAGTAACTCGTATGTCTCTGGCTTGCAATTTCGGCTCTGGTAATAAAATTAACATTATACAATAAAATAGTGTTCCACAACTTTCACACAACGCCATCTAGTCCCAAACTAAGCAGAGTTTGTGCTGTAAGTACTAGACAACTTTTAAACATAATATATGTATATATTTCTAGATAAATTACACCCAAACACAGACCAAATGATCATGCTCATAACATCATACAAGTAAATGAAAGTTGTTGTGTAACAGTTTTTAGTACCTAAGCTTTTTTATAAGGAGACACTGTCGAATCAAAAAATGGTAAGCATGAAACAGCAAGATGAGACTACGTACTTGAGATTTAAACAACAAGTTTAAAGCCAACTATACTGTTATTAAAAACAATATTTTACTGTTTTTCGTTACATTGTACTTTTTACTGTTTTTTTTTTTTTTTATGGTGGGCAAAAATCATGCATTGACATCCCCCGCTCTTGGGCGGAGCGGAAGATAGTGTCAGACTCTTACTGACTAAAAGACCTACCCCGTTCCTTCTAGCCTTCATACCGGGGCTCGAGCGCCCTTTACTGTTTACTGTTGAATAAAAATAAAGTACTTATACAAAATACTGTTGTCTGCACTTGACGCTCACACCAATTTCTTTTATCAAGTCACAACAATAGAGTTTCAGAATGAATCAAATTAGTATCTCATTTATTTTAATTTTAGTTATATTGAGGCGTATGAAGTTTTGACGTGACAACGTCTTATAAATTGGTTTGCCGGGTGACACTTCAAGAAACTGCGTTACGCTCCGCTCACGTTATGCGCTCACAATGAGAGCGAGTGAGAGGCACGCGTCCCTTCCTCTCGGGCATGGTTAGCCCGCCTAAGAGCGAGAGAGACAGACATAAAAAGTCGTTGTCACGTAAAACTTTCGCCCGTATACCGACTTTACAGGCAACCAATTTTTTTGTAAAAAGCCTGTAAATTTACTAAGTCGTGCGAAATAACTCTAAAAAATATGTAGGTACTTAAAATATTAAACAAACGAAATACTGTTCATTTTTCTACAATACTGTTCAGTAGTACTACTTTCAGAGGTGTTCCTAACCAGGTCTCGTGGGGTGATCGTGTTGCTAAGGGTGGTAGTGGTGTGGCTGACCTATTCGTAGAGTATTTTGCTTCTGTGTATGGTATTAATCAGCAGCCTAGTAACTTGTCTCCGGGTTGCTCTTCATCTAATTACAGTATGTATTCCATTGGTATTACTGAAAGTGACGTTAGAGACAGTATCTGCATAGATGCTTTTGTTATAATATACAAAAAATCCCTTGAGGAGGGAAAATTTGCCGATTTACGAAAAATCTCACTTGTTATCCCCGTACATAAATCTGGTAGTATGAATGACGTATCTAACTATAGACCAATATCTATTATATCCTAATTCGCAAAGATATTTGAGGGTCTTATATACATATAACGTAGTTTATTCTCACCTCCGCCATATAATTAGTCCAAAACAACATGGCTTTGTGTCTAACCATTCACTTATGACGCTAGGGTTCAGGTTGATAATGTGTATACAGATTTCGCAAAAGCCTTTGATCGTGTCGATCACCCAATTCTTTCTATGAAATTGAAAAGCGCTGGTATTTATGGCTCTCTTTTACCGATGGTTTGAGAGTTACCTAATTAATATTTTTCTCTTGATTCTGGTGTTCCACAAGGCTCTAAGTTAGGCCCATTGCTTTTTTTAGTATTTTTGTATGATCTTTTAGATTTAATGGTGCAAGTTTTTAGCCTATGCTGATGATTTAAAAATTTAATGCAGGATATCTGATCTGAGTGATTTCATTAAGCTTCAATGAGATCTTGACAACCTACAACAATGGTGTTTCAACGACAAAATGACGCTAAATGTTTAGAAATGTCAAACTATAAACATTCAAGAACAAAGTGAATTACATTAAATTTGATTATCATATACAGACGGCAGATACTCTGCACAGAACAGATCAATCATCAGTTCTGTGCAAAGTATCTGTCGTCCGTGATCTGGCTGTACTCTTTAATACTTCCCTATCTTTTCATAATCATGTAGATGCTGTAATTGCCAAAGCTCAGAGAATGCTTGGCTTTATAATTCGCATGTCATCAAAACCTTTCCGTAATATGGCTGCATTATTCTTCTCTATAACGCCCTGGCAAGAAGCTGCTTGGAGTATTTTTCCTCTATTCGGTCTCCTTATTACTCTACATTATATACTAATAATGTTAAATCTGGCAAATAGGGCGTTTATAAACTGACGACGCCATATGTAAACGGCGGAATTATACGATTTGCCTGCGACACATACATGTTATTTGCATGGTTACTAAAATGCCATTTTTTAGATCTAAGTTTTATTTGAATTATAAGTGACAGTGCTGTTGTTATGCTTATTACAAATAAATAATTAATTATGTAAATAATATTGAGTAGGTATTTAACTGTGTCAATTTTCATATAATACTTTATACTAAAACAACATCAACATTGGTTATTATATGAAGTAACTATAAGTATTTCAAATATTGGTATCTGGAACAGTGAGCGTGGTCCAAAAGAAATGACCCCATTACTTTTGTACCTAGAGGTAACTTAAATGGCAGTGACGTCACATTTAAGTGTGTGCATTCTTATTCTGTAACTTGACTGTTGCTCCTTATACCAGGTTTAAAAGATTTCTAAGTTTCTTAATTTTGAACGAAATAAAAAATCAGTCGATTTGGGATAAATTCACATTTTGATACAAATACTAAAAAAACAACTACACAATTCCATTGTCTTGATATCATGAACAAAATCGCAATAACAATAGGTATATTAATTGTAAAAACAGGTAACTAGATTACCTACTCAGACTAAGTTTTGATAAGACGCTGTCTGATTTTTACATCACTACCCAAATGTGTTCAAATAATTATAATCAATTTGGTATAATATAGACAAAGCCCGATGGCTTGATCACTTCATGATGATATGGCTAACTAATACTTTTTTTTTATGGTGGGAAAAATCATGCATTGACATCCCCCGCCCTTGGGCGGAGTGGGAGATAGTTTCAGACTCTTACTGACTAAAAGACCCACCCCGTTCCTTCTAGCCTTCATACCGGGGTTCGAGCGCCCTTTCGGATAACCCTGGCCCCAATAGGCTTCGACCCGGCTGGGTCCCTGTAGTTGCTGACAACTCCTTGAGGCGCGCGGGAACAGTGCGCGCCGTCGACGACTTGGGCTTGGTCCGGACAGTTACCGGACGGCTGGACAGCGAGCTACCCATTGCTCACTGTCCGCAAGCCCGCGTCTACGTTGGCCGGAAATCGGGATCAGAATCCCGGCGACGGCGGCGGCGATAACGCCGTTGCCTGATGCGTTCGGCCTCCTCCTTTTGCGAGCATTACTGCTTCGCAGAAGTCGGCGACCGCCTGCCACTCCTCCTCGCTCCGGACCATGGCCTCAACCAAGGCCCGGATGGCTAACTAATACTGCTATACTGGTTAGATCGTTATGTTCTTTTTTGATCTTTAAAAACAGTAAAAAAAAGTAGCTATAAATCACAATGACGTAACGGTCTTAAAACAATATGAATGTTTCAGGTCATATACATATTTTTTTTATTAATATCACACAAATCAAATTCCGATCTATGATCATCAGTGATAAAAACCGACGTTGTATTATTGTTTTTATTATAAGACTAGTTTTAATGAACTTACCATAATCATAATCCGGTAAATAGTCATCAGGTCTTAGCATTGAAGTGGTGATTTTGAGAAAGCTGTAACTGGTGTCCCGTGTGGTCTTAACAGCACAGCGCCACATGCCTACTCTCTCGTCTGAAGGCTTCAAGAGCTGAAGAGTGCAGTCGTTAGGTCCAGCAACCGAGGAGTATCTGAAAAACACATCAAGATTTTTTATTTTTTTTATATCAATTTCTTAATTGAAAAATATTTAACTTAAAACACTAAAAAGCAATTTAATTGCAGCTTCTTATTCTAAGTTGTGGATTATGTCACAGTTAAGGATACCGTCCTTTTGCACTTACACAAGTCTGTAGTAGGTACTTGTGAGTCTGATACTGATAGTAATGTGTGACTTTGTATGTGTTATAGGTATACCTATAACACATACAAAGTGGAGCACAGCAGTTATCACTTATTATAATTATACGATCTTTAAATATTGCTTAAACTCAAAAGGTTTACTTCTCTTAAATAAAAAATACCGAAAGTTTTAAATGCCGATAGCCGTTCTATCGAAACATAAAATTCCGATGTTCAAATGCCCGAAAGGATGAAACCCCGAAGGGACGAAATCCCGAATGGGTGAAATAACGATGGATGAAATCCCAAAGAGCGGCGGCGTTGATCCAATAGCGCCGCGCTTGCCCCTACCGCGGCACAGCTCGGCTCTCGCGTGGTTGATCACAGATCTAACCTAACAGCCTATTTCACCCAGTTCAAAGTAATGAATCATAGAGTCTGTACACAATAGTGAAAACATTTTTACAAGAGATTGTAGGTGTAGTTTCATCATTTTGAACTGGGTGAAATAGGTTAGCTTAGAATAGTCACCAACCGCGCAAATAAAACAGATTTTTTTTTCCATATTTTAACATGCAGTTATTTTGAACTTAGGTGAATTAAATGTTGATATTTTGAACTTCGGGATTTTAAGCTTTCAGGCAAATGCAATTTCGGGATTTAAAACTTACGACCAAACAATCATTCGGCGTTTAATTTTTCGGCAATTCTTCCATAGGTATTTTAAAATACGGTCTTTTAAATTTCGGTATGTAATATGTGTAATTTAGAAATTTTTATTGTATTGTCTGAGATAGCGTCGCGGTGCGTTAGGAATCGATGTGTCGTGGTGGTCTTTATTTATTTAGGTGGGAAAACTATGGCATCTGCCGCCCTCGGGCGGACCGGGATACAGTGTCAGACTTTTACTAAAACTCCACTCCTGTTTCTTCTTTGCCAATGTTCGATGCACCCGGGGAACACAACAACAACACTGCAACACCCATGGCCCCAGTAGGCTTCGACCCTGCAGGACCCCTACGGTTGCTGACAACTTCTTGAGGCGCGCGTGACTTGAGCTCCGTCCGGATGGTTGTCGGACGGTCGGTCGAAAGCCACGCAAGCCCGCCGCGTGGCCAGAAGTCGGGACCGGAATCCCGGCGGCCAGGGCCCGATGGCCAATGCCTCGCGTGTTCGGCTGCCTCCTTTGCTAGCATTACTGCTTCGCAGAAGGAGGCAAACTCGCTGCCCGACCATGGATTTCGTGCGGCCCGACGCGAGAGATCGCTGCCGCCAGGCGCCCACCACGAGGACATGGCGATCGTGGTGGTCTGTCATTGGATGAGTGTCACCGCAGTTACCTCAATAGTCTCAGCTATTCTTAACGAAAGGCCTGCATTGCAAGGAAAGTCGCTGGAAACCTCGAAAGGCTAATAGTGACCGGTAAAGTAGATGGAAAAAGGCCTCGCGGGCGCCGCATAATACGTTGGTCCGACCAGATCCGCTCTTGACTCCGCCGTATACAAGGTCCTTCACACCGCCGGAGACAGGAATGGATGGAGGGACATCATAAAGATGAGAGTGATGAAGCAGGGAGGTCACGACCCTCAGCGTTGAGGAATACGGGGCAAGGGGGGGAGGGAAACGATAGGCCTATAGAAATAGATTTTCTCTTTGTACAACAATCCAGTCTTATCAGCATCTCCACTTTTTACATTAAGTACTAACCTGGTATCTTTCTGTTCATCTCGGCTGGCGACGAAGAGATTTCTAGCAGGGTCGCGGAACGTGCAGCTCAAGATCTCGTGGTCTTCTGGCACGGAGCACGTCATCACCACCGACGACTCATTCCTATGTACCTTCGATGTGACAACTAGCTTGGCTTCAACTGAAATTGTAATAGGCGGGAAAAATCTACATGACATAAAAGTGTAAAATTCAAAATCTCTTTCAATTAACTTCCTTGAAAACCTGCTCTTAGGCATGCTATTTACTATTTTTCGACCAAGTGCGGAAAAGTGCGCGTGCTCGCCCGCCTCAAGTTTATTACATTTATCGTATTAGGCTGGGCGCTAAGCGATCCCCACTAGTCGCGCGTCAACCCTGTTTATTTCTATTTTCGTTAGTGTATTGAAAAACGTCGTTTGATACACGTGGAAATTTGTCCCTGCAGGCTTCGGCTCCATAACACCCTCGTCGTGTGCCACCTCCGTCGCAATGACAAACTTTCTCCACTTGTATACAAATGTAAGTACTATTTCACTACGATACATAAATTATTTTTGTCGTTGTAAAAAGATTTTGATATTAAATATATTAAAAATCATAGTCATAATAATGATATTCATATTACCA
The DNA here is from genome assembly GCA_929112965.1 of Mythimna albipuncta. Classification (NCBI taxonomy): domain Eukaryota; kingdom Metazoa; phylum Arthropoda; class Insecta; order Lepidoptera; family Noctuidae; genus Mythimna; species Mythimna albipuncta. The sequence goes on along the minus strand of OV815979.1, from coordinate 13,462,220 downwards.
GCAGCAGCAACCACATCTACATGAAAATAGTCATCTTTAGCGGACACCATCCCAGGAGCGCCATACGTCATCCGCCAATATCCTTTGGCGTCCGATGTTACACTGTCCACAGTGATCCTGCACGGACCGAATCCATCGAAAACCGATCTTTGGCGGCTATTCCTTAGTCTGCAGTATATTGTATCTTCAGGTCCAACCGTGGTATCTATGGCGCTGCCCTCGGTCCATACAAGGTCACGGGGGTACCAATATGCAATCGACTCTAGCAAAAAAGCATGATTCAAATATTATTATTTTTATTCCACCATAGGCCTGCTTTTATTGAGCACCTATTTGTGCCAAAAACCTAATTAATAATAATTAATTTATTCATACACAAGCCTGATGTAGCGAAATATACATTGTTATGTTGATATAAACCTTGCATTGCCTGCATGCTCTATCACGTAACCTAATCACCAGGCTACGTTATCACATGACATCTTGTAGCATGCAGTAAACCGTGTGCCTTCTGACACCCAAACTAGGACATAAGTCCTGTATCTAAGGTGTCAGAAGATTGAAATGACCTGAGATTAGGCAGCGGCTATCGTGAGTAAAACCTGGATGAGACTAGCACAGAAACGTGGGAAAGGTACAAGAAAAGAGTGGCCGAAGCTCAGCAGGAAGATACGGAGGAGCAGTGCTGGCCCAATGAAAACAGCCTCGACGTACAAGTTGTAGGTCGCGGGTAGGAACCCAACCATGCTTTGTATAATTTATTTCATTGCCATAGCTCCCAAAATGATGAAGGAAAATTTTGTTGTCGGCATGTTCTAGAACCAAAAATTAGAAGACTGAGACCTCCGTACTGGGCCCGCGAGGTATACATGTTGGCTATTTTAAATTTCTTAGTTTCTGGGTTACTGGTTTATTGACAATCGTCTGAGGAAGCAGTTGATTCTTCCAATAGAAAGATTCATTGAATTAATGATGGTGCAATATCTTATCTTTCTTTGTTGCAAAATTTCCAATCTAGTATTGAAACGAAAAATACGTAGGTAATTGTGATAAAATTTAAGTATGCCTTATGCATGTCGAGCCAGACAAAATAATTGTTAAAAGATATATATAATAACTCAAAAAAAAAATACTGCTCCGTTCAGTTTTATAAGTTTGCAGAATAATAAGGTATGCCCATAAACTTCTCCATCGCAGTTTAAGCTTAGCGTAAAATTCAGTCCCAGTGTAAAAATCTGTTGGTCAGAATTTCAGTATTGCTCCATTTTGTTTTATTTGCATAAAATTAACTATGACGCATATGTAACTCAATTGGTACAGACAGGTGCATCAATTGGGTGCCCCACTCTGAGTGAGTTGGATCTGAGTCTATTGGAGAAATCAACTTTTCCTCATTAAACTATTGATGACGCTGCAATGTGCGTACGTCAAAGTGTAGGTACATTTTTGCTACGAATGTACATAAAATTTTGGCAAACCTGAGACCTTCCCCCATGACGTGTTAAAATTTCAAGCTTGTGCTAGCCTCTGCTATATTGCTATATAATTAGAATCATGAAATCAAAGAACTCTTACCTTTAACCCCAAAAAAGCCAAAAACTACAAACAAAAGTAGGAATTTCACCATTTTGTTATTTGTATCACTTCACTGCCTTTACAAATACGGCAACTTTGCACTATATTAAAACAAAAAATGCGCGATAATCTAAAACTTCTGGCTAATCATCATTATCTTATCGTTCTGGTGAAACATCGATTTGTGAGATAGGTAGCTGTATTTATATTTAAGGATCCCTGAAACGGTCAACGTTATCAATATTTATATGAAAACATAATGTATACAGTTCCTTCAATTGTTGAAAGTAAACATTCAGATTTTACATCACTTAGCTTCAATCACGTCAATATTGTCAATCTACGGTCCGAACTAAGCGTTTCGCCTCGTCGTTTATACCACGTACATCGAAGGACTATTGAAGGAATATTGGTCGCATTTGAGTCACAACAACATGAAAGTAGAAGATCGAACAACTGGAATGTAGACTTCCCATGCGATTATAATTTAGGTGCCGTAAAGTATCATTTCATTTGGCCGAAAAACTTTTCACCGATGTTACGTTTATGCGAAATAACATTTGTACAAGCAAGCATGTAAGCCTGCAAGCATCATGCAGGATGTAAGCATGCATGCATCATGCTGGATGGAAGCATACATGCATCGACCGATAAGTACCGAGCCCAAAAAAAAAAAATTTCATTATTTCAGCGTTACTTAGTAAAGCATTAATTATATAGTACATGAATAAAGTAAAGAGAGTTGGTCCAAGAGTGCTACCTTGAGGAATTCCGAAGCTAATAGACATTAAGAGTTACCTAGTTTTACTAACTGTCGGAAATTTCAGAGGTAAGACTGAAACTATTCATGCACGATGCACGTCATCTCCTATTCCTATCATATATCTTCTAACTCTGATAGAAGGCCAGTGGAAATTATATCAAATGCTTTAGTTAAGTTTAAGAAAAATCGCACGGAGCGTGCTATTGCAATGAGAGCCACAGAGTTAGTTAAGCACATTAATATTATAGCATCCTGGGTTAAATTGCATCTTCTATAGCCAAAATATCTTTAAGATAAAATAAGTTCTATATATTGTGTTGAAAAATAGTTGTTAAATGTTAGTATGAATATGAAAGACGTATCTATTTGAAAGTCAAGAAATTGTTTGTGTGAAAAAAACAACAAAAATAAGTCAACAATAATTTATTTACCAAAAATAAAAAAAAGTTTTAAATATAGACACAAAGCTTTTGCTTGTAAGTAAGGATGATTATAACTATTGCAGCACGAAAGTTATTAAAATTTAAGAAGGACGGATTTATCAGCTATTGTAGACTAAGTAAGTCTAAACTGATTTATCAAACTGGCGTGTTACGTTAGTAAAAAAAAATATTTTACAAAATCATTTATTATTACCAATTAAAAACTCTCTCTTGATCTCGTTTTCTAGCTTGTTTTCCTTCCACTGTTTTGCTGCGATAAAACTGAAAATCTTAGTTATTACAAAACTTTGTCTTACTGCTACTGCTGACCCGGCAAACGAAGCGGTACGAAACCGCTTAACAGTCAATGAATGTAGTATATCTTTCGATATAGTCAACTGATTGCAATGAAACAAAGCCTAATTAATATATCAAGTTACACACAATTTAAATGTATAAAAGTTATCTACATCGATTCCGTACATTTTACGTGATGCGTGCACTAAGAACTTCTATAGATTGATTATAAGTATAGATTTTCCATTAATACAGCGTTGCATTATTCATGGTGGTCGTTGGAGATGGTGTTTTTCTGAAACTGTTCCTAATTATGGATATTCTGTCGTATGTCCACTCGCGGTTCTTCTTGGGTATGAGGGACACAGCCATGAGTAGCAGCATCAGGCACATGATGCCGAAGAACGTCCACAGCAGAATTCCTATTAGCACTGAAAAATTAAAGTTGGCATTAGACAAGAAATCAAAAACCTTCCTACTCAACTTTTGAAGCGCTTTCTTATCAATGTTAGAGATCGCTTTGAAGAGTATCAAAACCGATGTTATTTCTAAGAAAGAAGGCGGTGCTGCTAGATTTGGTTTGTATTATGAAGGGATTCCCGGGGCTTTACCATGACGTCTTAAAAGGCCAGTTACGCGAGTGAGAAAAAGGGATAGATATATAATACAACCTATATAGCTTTACTGGCCTGTTGGTACCTAGTGGTCTGTGGCCCTGACTGCTATGCCGGAGGTTATGGATTCGATTCTTACCCAGGACGAATGTTTGAGTGATGAGCACGATCAATTGTTCTGTGTCTGGGTGTAATTTATCTATAATATGTATGTATTTATAACTATATATCTATTATAATTTTGAATATAAGGGGCTATGCATCTCCCGTAGTGTAGGGGATGTAGTCACTGCGATCTAAGTGATCTATTGTGACTCGCCACCTTGTTAGAGTAACTCTTCTAGGCCGGAGGCTTCCAAAAAATTAGGCGTCTCTCTCTTCTGATTACAGTACCGGCAAACATCAGTGTCACTCAGTTTCATGTGAAATTGGAGCCTGTTTAGTTTGCAGTGGCCGGTTAAGGCGTGGGCTATGGCACAGATGTTCGTCCTGCTAAGCTCAAGAAGCTCGGCAGTTTGTTTTTGTAAGTAGCCTTCTATAAGAGATTTGGCGTGTAGCAGTCCTGGTTATAACAACCTGTGCTTTTTTGAATCGCCTATTGACCTATGGGTCAACAAGACATTTTTAACTAGTTTTTGCTCGCGGCTTCGCATATAATATAAAAAATATAGATATAGGCTATCAGGAATAAAGCAGCTTTCTAATGTTGAAAAAATTTTTGCAATCGTACCAGTACCATCGGATATGTTCAGAAGTTAATCTACATACAAAGCGCGCTCGAGCAACGCACACATAGACAACGCTCACAGACACGATATCTCGGTTCGATCGCCTGGTCGCACTCGTACAGTTCGGCGCAACGCGCTGACCCTAGCGTGATCGCCTAGCGTAGGTATACAAAAAGTTAAGTACGTACATGAAATTGACTTCTATACCTATATATTTTGTGCCAGTACTTTCAGATATTACGTCCTACTAACAAAGAAAAAAAAACTTTACCTCTATATACTATAAGTATCTAGATGGGTCATCATCATCAGCCTTTTTAATGTTCCCACTGCTGGGACTCAGGCCTCCTCTCTAGGAGAGGGAATGGGCCGTAATCCACCACGCGGGCCCAGTGCGGGTTGGTGAATGTCACATGTCTTCGAATTTTTGGTTCTAGGACATGCCGGTTTCCTCACGATGTTTTCCTTCACCGTTTTGAGAGCAGTGGTGATGAAATAAATTACACAAAGTAATGCGCCTAGCTGGGTTCGGACCCGCGACCTACAACTCGTAAGTCGGGGCCATTACCACTCGGCCACCACTGCTCTTCCTTCTTCCTAGATGGGTCACTAATAATAAAACAAAATAAATACTCACATGGCGTTCCACCCAGATGCTCTGTTGGTGAAGAGTAAGTGGAGGTCATGGATAGTTCCGCATCCTTTCCATAGGCCTTGGCGAACACGGTCCAGGGTTGAAGGTCTACGCTCAGGGGTGTGGGCATCTTGAGGGAGCAGATGCCGTGGGACATCTCCACCGAGGACAAGTAATAATTGGCAGGCACGTTGTCAGAGGTGAAACCTGCAAAAAATGGATAATTTATAATTGAGGCCATAAGAGGCAGAGTGGCGTCACATTTTTTTTATTACTGATCCCATTAAAAAAAAATTGCCCTTTTTAGGGTTCCGTAACTCAAAAGGAAAAAAACCGAACCCTTATAGGATCACTTTGTGGTCCGTCCGTCTGGCTGTCTGTCTGTCTGTCAAGACTCTTTATCTCGAGAACGCCTGGAGGTATCGAGTTTAAATTAAAACCATATACTCAGGTATGCGGTCCCTTTAAGCTGTGAAAAAATCAAATTTCTAAGTTTACGAATAAAAAAGATACGGCCGTTTATGTCGCAAAAAAACGTATGTTTTGATACTCTCAAAGATCGAAATTCATAGGGTACTTCCCGTTGACCCTGAATTCTGAAATTTGGCACAAAATAAAGTCTTATAGCACAGGTTTAGGAATAAATCTGAAAACAGTAAATTTGTTGTTACCTACGTCACAAAAAAGTTTTGCTATTCGGAAAAATCTTCGAGACTCTATTCGCGAATTGTAGTTTGCAGTTGCACGGAACCCTCAGTGCGCGATTCCGACTCGCACTTGCTCAGTTTTTTAAATATAATCAGTAAAAGAAAAATGTTAGGCCACTTTAACTCTGGTGTTAAGAGAGCCACAGTTGGCCTAACTATTATTTTTTCAAGAGGTACTTTATTTTAAAAAAACCGCACCCTTTTCAAACTTTCTCTTTTTTGTGTAAATGTCATTACCACTGTTTTCAAAACGGTCAAAGAAAATATTGGGGAAGCTCTGCCCCTTGCCAAGTTACGATCGTTACGTTTCTATTCTCTTGCGTCGGACGCCACGACTAGGCAACGCCTCTGATTTCTCTGTTCTGACCACGTGACTGAGCGTTGAGATGACGTCAGAACAAAAGAATCGGAGCTGTGGTCTACTCGAGGTGTTCGACGCAATCGCATCAGAAATAAACCTTCCATTTCGCGGTGGTGTATTTTGAGCCTAAAGCACAAAATAGATAGGTACAGAAGACAACCTCATATATGTACTTCACTTTTTATACCTACGCTCGGTGGACGCACACTAATGAGCGTTTGAGCCGGAACTGTTCGACGAGTGTGCCGAGGCGCTCCAAGATATCGTGTCCGTGAGCGGTGTCAATGTGTGCGTTGCTCGAGCGCGCTTTGTATGTAGATTGACTTCTGTACCTATATATTTTGTGCCTAAAGGCTGATTATTAGTCAACATACTCTGCTGAGTTTGTTGCTTACCTAGTCCGTCGATGCGCACAAATCTGCAGTATTCCAGTTTGGGTGCGTCCCCTAGGTACAAGCGCAGGCTCACGGAGTTGCCTCCTTCCCAACCGTGCCAAATCCACATGCGCGCTGTAACAACAGAAATAAAACACCACGGTTGTATTGTCAAAAAATTAAAAACGAAAAAAAATCGGCCTCTCCATACAAACTGTCCAAGCAAGTTTTTAATTTTGTCTGGTGAGGCTGATTTCTATTTTCGTTTCCTGAAAAAAAAAACTTGCATAAGGTTTTTTTTGAGGAAGCCCTTAAAGTTTGGGGGGGGAGGGCAAGCGGACCGTATTCACCCCAGTATGGTCTAGCCCCCCCCCCCCCCTGCATGTTGTGACACACAAATATCAGACATGGTAGGCCCCTGAAAAAAACCGCTATACCCTATTCAGGGAGCCGAGAGATAAAAGGTTAACAAACCATATATAATACTACTAAATCACAGACCACAGATACTGCAAACATTTAACATTAAAAAGTGTCATTTTGTCATCGGGCAGGTTATAATCCGAAATTTTTTTTACACTATCGATCAACTTGTTGATCTGAAAGTGCCGCTTTCAAATATTTATCTTTAAAAAAAAAGACACCCTATATAGCTCCATCTCTTTAAGTTTTTTTTTCGTGGTGGGAAAATCATCTAATGACAACCCCCACTCTTGGGCGGAGCGGAAGATAGTGTCAGACTCTTACTGACTGAAAACCCACTCCTGTTCCTTCGTTGCCTTCGTACCGGGGCTTGAGCTACCCTTCGAATTAACCCTGGCCCCAGTAGGCTTAACCCTGGCCCCAGTAGGCATCCCTTTAACAGTTCAGTTTAGGTCGTCAAGTAGGACCTCAGGGCAAATCTTTTTTTTTATTATTGATAGGCTCGCGTTTGACCACCATCTGACCTGATGGTAAGCGATGATGTGGTCGACGATGGAGCACGCTTACCTAGAAGTAACCTATTCACTCTTGACTTAAAGACCCCTAAGTTGTATCTATCAGGAAACACAGCCTCCTGCAGGGAATTCCACTCCTTGGCTGTACGCACAATGTGTTCCCAAAACGCTTTGTGCGTATGAGTGGGATGTCTACCATGTACCTTTGGCGTTTCGCCGTACGTCTAGTGGTCTTTTTTTTTGGTGGGATAACATCATTCCATGACAACCCCCACTCTTGGGCGGAGCGGTAGATAGTATCAGACTCTTACTGACTAAAAGACCCACCCCGTTCCTTCTAGCCTTCATACCGGGGCTCGAGGTCCCTTTCGGATAACCCTGGCCCCAGTAGGCTTCGACCCGGCTGGGTCCTTGCTGTTGCTGACAACTCCTTCAGGCGCGCAGGAACAGTGCGCGCCGTCGACGTCTTGGGCTTGGTCCGGACAGTTACCGGACGGCCGGACAGCGAGCTACCCATTGCTCACTGTCCGCAAGCCCACGCCTACGGTGGCCGGAAATCGGGATCAGAATCCCCGCGGCGGCGGCGGCGGCGAGAACGCCGTTGCCTGATGTGGTCGGCCTCCTCCTTGGCGAGCATTACTGCTTCGCAGAAGTCGGCGCCTGCCACTCCTCCTCGCTCCGGACCATGGCCTCAACCAAGGCCCGGCGCGAGAGGTCTCCGCCGCCGATCGTCCCTACGAGGGTACGGCGATGCACCGCCCAAGCAGGGCACACCTCGACTGTGTGCTCCACCGTTTCCTCCGGGCGTTCCGCACAGTGGACGTCTAGTGGTCTGACGATGGACACCATCTCGAGTCAAGTCTCGCAGGTACAATCAAGCACACCTGGCAGTCACAAAAATTATTCTGGCCTTACAAAAAGTTCTTTAGAATCCAGGTCCTGACTTACTGTAGACGGTAACGCCGAAGGTTCTGCTCAGCTCCCTCTGCTTGCCGACGAGTCCTACATTGCAGCTCCAGTCCCCACTGTCATTACGCCAGAGGTTGTTGAACCTGACGCCACACTCGCCCGCGTCAAAACCGTTGCCAACGTAACCGTAGTTTTCTGATGAGATTGCTGAAAAATTATAACGAGAATTGTTTTAGTTTAAGTACTCATTCACGTGACTGAAAAGTTGAAAGGGATTTTGTCTTGGTATGGTCATGTGAAAAGAAAGGACGAAACGCATGTTGCTAAAAAAGTTCTGAGTTTACATGTGGATGGATGGAGGGGAAGAAGGAGGCCAAAGAAAAGATGTAAGGATTGTGTGAGAAGCGATATGAAAGAAAAGGGAGTTAGTGATAGCGTGATGACTAACAGGACAGAATGGAAGAAAAAAACGTATTTTGCCGACCCCAAATAAAACGGGACAAGGGCGGGAAGAAGAAGAAGACTTATTCATGGACCCAGGTTCCTAAGCTGTTGGTCGAGGCTCTTGGCTATTAAGCCATTGGCTGACACAACTATCGGTACAATGATCGGTACTTATTATTATAACGTGGACTCGCGGGCGCGGTCACGAAATATCAAAAATATGGAATATCGAAGTGTTTACGTACGAAACACACGTGCGTTCTAAGTAACGGGCAAGCTAGCGAGAGGCGCGCGTGGCCCGCTCGAAAGTAATTTTATCTTTATATAGTACTAGACTTTAGCCGCGGCTTCGCCCGCGTGAAAAAATTAGCCTATGTCTGTCCCCAGGGTCCCAAATATCTCTGTACCAAAATTCATCAAAAACGGTTTTGCCATTTAGACGTGAAGACGTAACAAACAAACAAACTCACTTTCGCTTTTATAATATTAGTAAGGATATTAATTTTAGGTTAAATTAGGTGCTTGTAAGATATCGTTAATATTTTCACGGGGTTTGCGGTGTTAATCTTACTTATAAGAAATTGTATCACTAACCTGGATTATAGTTTTTTTTTTTAAGTTACAGTGCACCTTAATAAGGGCCAAGCGCCCGAAAAGTGACATAAAACAGTGATTTTCTGAGGCCTACTCCTCCGTAACGGCTAAGTTTATTGGTTTGAAAAAAATATATGTTTATTATAGATTCATGAACAATAATATCAACATTTGATTTTTTCGTGCAAAAAATACTTTTTTTCAAAAATTTCCCTACTCCTTCGAAACGGCTTGGACCTTTAGAAACATTTTTACACATAAAAATTGGTGGTTAAATATTCTTCAAAGTGAACATTGCATATGTAAATCAATCAATATCTCGCAGAGAAAATGGATTTAAAGCGCTTTCCGGGACGTTACTGGCCGCAAATCAATGCACAGATTTGCGTACTGCCGCCTAGGCGAGTGCGAGAGTTGCATTCACATAATTTCGGTCAGATGGTTCAAGAGACTATACGCCTTAAGAGGTTCCTTTTCCACTCGCCTATCGTAAACATCGAGCATGGTTTAAAAACTTGTTGCTTCATCTAACGCAATCCAACGCGATGTTTGATGAAGAGGCTAAACAATAGGAACTACCCTATTGTTTATCAAACAACGCGTTCCAGGGTCAAAATAATTACATTTTATTCAGTCCGTATTTTAGATTTAAAGAAAATATTTTTTCTTTTTTCGAATAAACAAAAAATAACAATATAGCCCATTAAAGATACGTGTGCCGTCACCCCGTGCGAAAAAATGCAGCACGGCGTGACGTTACACGTAACTTTAATGGGCTCTAACTTTGTAATTTTTGGTTTAATTTACAAATAAAAAAATTACGTGTCCCTCATTTTTTTTTAATAATCTAAAAGTCAGACTAAATACATTTTTTACGGCAACTAGCCTATTGTTGGCTGGTCAACAAAATAAAAAATAAAGGTAATAATAATTTCATGTGGAATGTGGACTCGGCTGTCATTGTGCCGATTGTTGTGACCGCTAATGGCCTTATAGCCAAAAGCTTCGACGACCATCTGTCGAAGCTATCGTTGCACGGGTGGATCAAGGGCCTGATACAGAAGGCAGTACTCCTCGATACGGCTCGCATTGTGAGGAGGTTCCTGTCTCTGCAGCCCTAACCACCGGTAGCTTGGACCCTGCTCCCGACACCAGTGGATAAGTATATTTTTATATTTTTAAATGTTTTTTTTCTTTTGTATAATTTCGTTAAAAAATATTTAAAAATGTAATTTTATATTTCAAAAAAAAAAAATTGAATAAAGATAATTTCAAGTGATACTTACATGGAGCAACATTGAAGACGGTTCCGTTCGGAGCCCTGAAGTAGCAGTAGCGGATGACGGCGTCTATGGAGCAAGACATGGTCACTGCGTCGCCGTCTGCACCCTGGTAGGAAACACTAGAGCTTCTTAACACCGGCTCTGGAATTTAAATTAAGCTATTTTATCATCTTCATCATCATCATTCGATCCACAAATGACTAGATTCATTCCATTTACTGGCCTGTTGGTCTAGTGGTTAGTGACCCTGACTGCTATGCCGAAGGTCGTGGGTTCGATTCCCACCCAGGACAAATGTGTGTGATGAGCATAATCATTTGTTCTGTGTCTGGGTGTAATTTATCTGTAATATGTATATATTTAGGAATATATAAGTATGTTTATCAGTTTCTAGTACCCATAACACAAGCTCTGCTTAGCTTGGGACTAGACGGTGTTGTGTGATATTTGTGGAATATTATTATATTATATTATATTATATATTATATTTAAATCTCAAAAATTAATACCACTGGTATTTGTTGGGACTCTTATTTAAAATTTATTTTGATTGTTATTACCTGGGCTGACCGTACCAAATTCAAATAGTTGGTATTCGTTCGGCACGAATCTTGAGCGCTCGGTGTCAGAGTGGGGATCGCTTTGCGTATTCCATACAGAGGCAAGCCAATCGTCTTCGTTGTTAGATACATGCAATAAGCGCAGGGAACGAATCAAGAGTAATGTCTATGACACGATGGCTCGGCGAGCCAATCACTGACTCTGTCCGCCCCGCGTCCCACTTCGCACCACTAAAGAGACCGAATATTTGACTTCTGCGCAACTTGAAGCCAGCGCTCAAGATCCGTGCCGGTACGTAGTACATCCTTTAAGAAAGTAAACCTACCCATATTGTCATTATTGGTCGTTGAATTTATCATTGTCCTGGTGATGCCGAGGAAGGCATAGCTGGTGTGCTGGTGGGTGTTGACGGCACAGCGCCACATGCCCTGGTGCTCTGGGGAAGGCGACAGGAGCCGGAGACTGCAGTTGTGGCTCTCAGAATCCGATTCGTAGCTGTAACACATAGTTATACAATATTATTTTTAGTGAAATGGGATATCTGAATATAGTTTGTTCAGAATCAGTAACTGAATGAATTCCAATATGTTTTTAAACTGTCAAAGCCTTGACTTGAAAGCTGCCGCCGCCCACAACTGGAAGGATTCTAATTTTCATTTATTAAAGCCGTCAGGAATAATCTTTTTATCTACACTAATATTATATAGTTTGCTTTTTTTGTTGTAGGAGGTAATCTCAGAAAGTACTGGTCCGATTGCTGAAAATTATTTCAACGATATAAAGCTGCTTTAGTCCTGAGTGACGTAGGCTATATTTTCTGTACGCGGGTGAAGCCGTGGGCAAAAGCTAGTTAGCTATATTTTTTAAAATATGCTGTTAAGATTTTACTCGTAGGATTTAGTAATTGGTCTACGCGTAACGTCGTATCGCGTTGCGTCTCGGTGTGAACTGACTTTTAAGGTTAAATATAACGTCAGATTAAAAAAAAAAAATTATTCATTTTCTTCAACTGATTCAGTCATCAAACGATTAACAGTATTAAGAATAAATAGAGGCATACTCGTACAAGGCGGACCGAAGGCGGGTTGCGGGAATCACATGGCTGCGAGGCGCACTGGACCATTAATTGTGGGCGACACTATGTCCAACAGTGAACCTCTTTCGGCTAAAATGATGATGATGATGATGACTGCCAGCAGAGGACTTAAGGGCCAAGCGCCCGAAAAGTGCCATAAAACAGTGATTTTCTGAGGCCTACTCCTCCGTAACGGCTAGGTCAATTGGTTTGAAAAAAATATATGTTTATTATAGATTCATGAACAATAATATCAACATTTGATTTTTTCGTGCAATTAATACTTTTGTCAAAAAAAAATATTTAGCAATTTCGCAACTTTTCGCTACTTTTCCCTACTCCTTCGAAACGGCTTGGACCTTTAGAAACATTTTTACACATAAAAATTGGTGGTTAAATATTCTTCAAAGTGAACATTGCATATGTAAATCAATCAATATCTCGCAGAGAAAATGAATTTAAAGCGCTTTCCGGGCGCTGCTGGCCGCAAATAAATGCACAGATTTGCGTCCTGCCGCCTAGGCGAGTGCGAGAGTTGCGTTCACATAATTTCGGCCAGATGGTTCAAGGGACTATACGCCTTAAGAATGTAAAGTTTACTACACGAAAGATACACATTTCTGGCCTGTTGGTCTAGTAGTTCACTAACTACTACTCACACTACCCTGGTCACTACCCTGACTGCTATGCCGGAGGTCGTGGGTTCGATTCCCACCCAGGACAAATGTTTGTGTGATGAGCATAATCATTTGTTCTGTGTCTGGGTGTAATTTATCTATAATATGTATGTATTTAGAATTATATATGTATGTTTATCAGTTGTCTAGTACTCATAACACTAGCTCTGCTTAGCTTGAGACTAGACGGCGTTGTGTGATAGTTGTGGAATATTATAATATTATTATTATTTCAGATGACGATGCCTCGCGGCAGCGCAGCGTGGTGCAACGTATTCTGAATTCTCACAATGAAATGTGTATCTTTTCATGAATAGATAGAAAGAAAAGAAAGAAAGAAAAAAGTGTTTATTCGCGTCAAACATGACGCATACCATAACAAAATAAAAACAATATCGACTAAAAGTAGCACGTAAGATATGCGTCACATCCGCGCAAAACGGCCAGCGCTCAGCAAAATGCTGGGGCTCATGAAAAACAGAGCCGCAGCGCTGATTTTCAGCACCAGCCGTCGTCGACGATGAAACGCTGATCGGTCAGCAATGATTGCAAACAATTAAAATAATAAGCAAATTAAAACTTAAAATAACAATAAATCCAACAATAACCCTAATTATACATTAAACATAAAATAAAGATAAAGAAAAACACAAGTTGAATAACAAACTCACATGAAGAACTAGTCGATTATTAATACTGAGCTTCGCGCCTCATTGCGGGAACCACATATCATGGCTGTGAGACGCACTGGACCGTTCATTGTGGGCGACACTATGTCCAACAGTGAACCTCTTTCGGCTGAAACGATGATGATGATGAGGAATACTAACCGTATGACAGCACCCGAGAACCCGTCCTGTCCAACCCCGTGGCTGGCAATGAGAACAGTACCATTAGGGTCGCGGAACAGGCAGGCTTGGACCTCATTTTCCGCTGGCACGGAACACGTCAGAACCACTGAAGAACCATTCATCGTCACATATGTTGAAACTACTGGTCTGTTGTCTGGAATTAATTGAGGTTTTCTTTATTATTTATTTATTAGTTTTTTTTTCAAAATTCTGAATATAAAATGAATACTAAAACTGTTAAAGATAATTTAGTAGTAAGTACAAGACCCCCCCTCCCCCAAATTGCGATAGCAATTGTTACGTAATACTTAAATGCTCCCATAGTCACCGGGCCATCCAGGCGACACACGATTTGTTTTGCACTTGCATCCAGCTGTTTGCTGGCGCCTAATACCCTAATGACCTAAGTTGTAAGCTTGTTAGGTCAGCAAAAATACATAGTCACTGGGCCATCCGGGCGACTAAGGTTTTTTTTTACACTTGCACTCAGCTGTTTGCTGGCTTCTATTGATCGCTATGACCTGCCGTGACCTGTGTAGTATTTAGTGTCAGCGGTGTTAAACTTGTGACCTTTTTAAATGTTTTTAATTACTCTTACTCTGAAAGTAGGTCTGAAGTTACCTGAGGAGCGGGTTAAAAGTACTACTTTTCATCTTTAATTTAGTCTCTCGGTTTAGCGACCTCGCTAAGCTCGGCCGCCAATTCCTTCTCGGGACGAAATGAGTTACTTTCACCCCTAGTGTAAGATTGTACTATTTATGAAAAAATATAACATAGTGTAAAAAATTATTGGAATCGATTCAGTTACTGATTCTGAACAAAGTATATTCACGTTTCACATAATATACTAAAAATAATGTTGTATAGCTCCATTCTTTTAACAGGTCAGTAGAGATCGTAAAAATGAATCACTTAACTCCTAGCTCGCTGTCCGACTGTCCGGTAACTGTCCGGACCGAGCACAAGTCGTCGACGGCGCGCACTGTTCTCGCGCGCCTCAAGGAGTTGTCAGCAACAGCAGGGACCTAGCCGGGTCGAAGCTTACTGGGGTCAGAGTTAGCTCCGAAAGGTAGCTTAGCCCCGGTATGAAAGGCAAGAAGGAACTGGGTGGGCTTGTAGTCAATAAGAGTCTGACACTATCTCCCGCTCCGCCCTAGAGCGGGGTTGTCATTGGATGATTTTTCCCACCATAAAAAAGGGGGCCAGCTAAGTCGAAGCTTACTAGTATGAATGGTAAAAAGGAACGGAGTGGGTTTTTTTACCGGGGCTGAGCTATCTTTCGAACTAACCCTGACCCCAGACCTGGCTCAGTTATTCGAAGGGTTAAGATGAATATGTACTTGTACTTACCAGCTGCTAGCACGTCCACCTCAAAACTGTCTTCTCGAAGCATGACAGTGCCTGGAAGTCCAACCGAAATCCTCCAGCGCCCTTTATGGGCCATCGTTACACTGTCCAGCTCAATCTTGCACGGGCCAAATCCATCAAAAATGGATTTGAAATTGTTATCTAGAAGTCTGCAGTACACCGCATCTTCGGGACCAATCGTCATATTCATCGAGCTACCAGCAGACCACACCATATTACTAATGGAGATTTCGACCCCTTCTGGAAAGACATTTTTTTAACTGATATAAATTAGTGCTTGACTGCGACACCTATATCTGATGGTAAGCAGTGACAAAATCGTTGATGGCGAGGCGCACTAGTATGTTAAGAGCTTCACTCTAGCTTTGAAGATATCCAATTATAAATGTTACCGAACTGTTTTTAAAAACGTGACATGGTAATAAAGATGGAGGTAGTAATATTCAGTGGTGGCCGAGTGGTAACGGCCTAGTATGTAGATCGTTGCTAGTTTAAAAATCACTCCCAATATGACTAGCATAATAGCATAATCAGCCTTTTAATGTTCCCACTGCTGGGACTTAGGCCTCCTCTCTAGGAGAGGCAATGGACCATATAGATGCGGTCCCAGTGCGTGTTGGTGAATGTCACATGTCTTCGAATTTGTGGTTCTAAGACATGCCGGTTTCCTCACGATGTTTTCCTTCACCACTTTGAAAGCAGTGGTGATGAAATCTATACTTATAATGTATATAATAATATTATAAAGCGGAAGAGTTTGTTTGTTTGTTTGAACGCGCTAATCTCAGGAACTACTGGTCCGATTTGAAAATATAAATATAGCATCACGCTACGACTAATAGAAGCGGAGCAATAACCAATGATGCGGGTGAAACCGCAAGGTACAGCTAGTGAATTACATAAAGTAATGCACCTGGCTGGGCTTAAACCCGCGACCTACAATTCGTAAGTCGGCTCCATTACCACAGGACCGCTACTACACAATAAAACGTATTTAAATGTATCTGTTTAATATCCTTACCTAAGATATTCACTTCAACAGACACTTTGTAAATTATTTGGGTCCCGTATACAATAGTCCAAGTTCCACGTTGAGCATGAGTGACATTTTTGACAATGAAACCACAAGATCTATAACGATATTGGTCCACTTGGAAGTCCTTGACTTCTTCACCATCAGGTCCATACAGCTTGCAAGTTTCATACGTATCTATAGCTTCCGGTAAACTCAGGTACAGATCGGCACCTTCAGCAACAGTTATTGCATTTCCTAACGACGAATGTTCTGAAAGCATTGATTCGTGTTCATTATTATCAGTTCCGATCGTCCGATAGTGTGTTAGCTACGTTATCTATGGACGTGACCTGATAAGCGGTTAATCCTCATTAATTTAAATGTTATCGTTTACCTTCGATTCGGATGGTAAAAGGCCGCCTTCTTTCGATTCGTGAGATAGCTGGCACTGTACGGGTGGCTCTTGCGATGAGGGTATATTGACCGAGCATATCTAAGGACTTAACATTTACCCTAACTCCACATTCGACGCCAGTTTCTTTTACAATCTCCACATTGGGCACATAAAATCCATCTATAAAAGCGTATTGCAAGCCATCTGGGGTCAATAAGTGACAGCTCTCATGTTCAACCCAGATCGCGTCGCTAATAGTTATTCTATGCGAAGCTTTTAATTCTGAATCGAAAATCAATTCCGGCAATTTTTCAATCTCTCTAAATTCTTCTATAATAGGGTTTTCAGGATCTGGAAAAAGTATTAGTAAAGTAGTAATAATTAGAATATAAAATTTGCTTTATAAAATTTTTGCCCTTTAGTCAGATACATTATTCAAATTTATTTTGTATATATTTACCTTCTAGTATGACACGGAATGTCTGCCATCTCTCATTGAACTGATTCCCATTACTGAATTTGCCAATGAGCGTCCATTCACCAATCATATCCTCAGTAATTGGGCTAAAAGTGATCCGACAGGCTGGTTTCATATCCACACCAGTTAAAGCTACTCCATCCGGACCGATGATATCGTTCAGATCATAAAATTGATCAGAAGGCGTTCTATACTGACAACTTTCAATTTTCCCAAAACTTTTTACACTAACTTCCAAAGTACGTCCCAAAATGACGAGATAACTTTCCTCAGGTAATTTAGTTACATTATACGCTTGATCATAAGGTTGCTCCTGATCTGAAACATTTCCATTGTTAGGCATACCTTTAACATCATCACCCTTATAATCTTTTTAATTTTAAGCTAGCTTTCACCCGCGACTAGGTCTGTGTAGAAGCCGAAAATATTTCTATTAAGATTTTTGTATTAATTTTGTTTTAGAATTAATAGCCCGTGTCCGCGACTTCTTTCACGTAGAAGTTGGAAATATTTGTATAGTTTAAGTACATTAGGAGGCCGTCTTAGGCACGAATACATCACGCTATGTGTAATAGTGGAACTATAGAACGTTGGGTGAAAGTACTGGGTCTTTTAATATTTTTATTTCGGTATTTGTTTTCTGCCGGTAAAAGTACATAATTATTGATTTTCTCCGGAACCAGATCTCGATAGGGCAAGATATAGTTAGCTGTGCGAAACCTTCACCGGCAATTAAATTCTTTTAAATTAAAAGGCAAATCCTTTGGCACCATTACTTGTATATAAAAAGTATCTGTGTGTTCTTTGTTAACCAACAGTTTGCCCAACGGTTGGTTAATGTATCCATTAACATCTCCACTAATAATATAAAGAAGTAAAGTTTTTTTTTTTTGTAGGAGATTATATCTGGAAGTACTTGTCCGATTGCTTAAATTTTTTCACCGATAGTAAGCTGTTTTATTCCTGAGTGACATATATAGGCTATGTTCTATGTACGCGGGCGAAGCCGCGGGCAAAAGCTAGTATTCATAAATAAATATAGATTTCAATACTTACTGTAAAGGAAGAATCTCAATGGTAGATGAACTTCATTTAAACCAAGGTTTGTACGGAATTTACCATTAATAGCCCAATCTCCTAGCAAGGACCTATCTATGTTGGTAAAATTAATGGTACACAGATGTACATTGTTGGCAGCAATTCTTTCTATGTGGGGATACGTGACGTCTCTTGTGATGACGAGGTCTTCGCCGTTGGGACTGATTACGTTACAGCTTTCAACAGTTCCAACATGGGAGATTCCAGAGTAAACACTGCCACCGTAGTGAACCGGGTGACTAAACATGCTTTGTGTAATAGTGTTCCACTGACCACTCGGGTTTCCGATAGAATCTAAAATATTGAAATATTATAGCAGCAATACATAATATTAGTCTATTTGGTTTGAATTAGATAATTAGGGAGGTAGGTGAATGTCACATGTCTTTCGAATTTTTGGTTCTAAGACATGCCGGTTTCCTTTGATGTTTTCCTTCACCGATGACGGATCCGCGAGGTGGAATACGGCCCATTCCCGCTCCTAAAGAGGTCTGAGTTCCAGTAGTGGGAACATTAAAAGGCTGATTATGCTTAGCTAGATAATCATACACTTAAATGGGAATTTCGAAACGAATAGCTCTTTGTCTTAGCGTTATTTGTAGGTAATGATTTCATTATCATGAGTAATCTCAAAAATAACCACCTTGTGTCAATTTTCTGCTTTTTTCGATCCTATTTTTGTTAAGCTATTGCATAGCTTCTATCGCGGGTCTTGAGCGCGGAGCGTGCAGACCGAATCCAGAAATTCCGTAACGAAATAACCTAACACCCCCCACTCATTTGTTTTTTGAGCGTGGTGACCGATAAGAAAACAAATGAGTGAACAATCAATTGCAGCTGTTGGTGAGGTCTGGTTTTGAATGGGTGGGATTAAGCAGCTGTTGGCGAGGTCTGTGTTTGGATGGGTGGGGTTAAGCAGCTGTTGGCGAGGCCTGTTGCATAAATTGATAAAAAATGCTATGCAATAGCTTTACCGCGGCAGTCCCCGAGTGCCACATTTCTTTTATTTTTTTGTAATCAATGATGATATAATGAAAACAAACGGTCAAGTACAACTCATGTAAATATGATAGGCAATTTACAAAATAATTGCGAATATACAGGTTTATTTGTGAAACACAAACAGGACTGTATTACTAACATCATAAACTACAACTTTTGTTCTATGACTTTTTACAAAACGTAATACATTTAAAAAAAAATAAACCTTCAATATTTCGTTGTACTATCTAACCCATTTCAACTCTGTATTTTGCTATACCTACTTACGTCTGTATGACACGACGCAAGCGTATCAATCAACCCCGCCACCCGATCCCCACTCCCTTCCGCTATTGTAATATCGCTTGCAATATATAGATTTTGTAATATTTAGAACGTTCAATTTAAATATTTGTTTTTTTTTTTTGTATGAAAATCTGTTGAACTAAATTATAATCAATTTTCAAAAGTCATAGAACAAAAGTTGTTGTTTGTGATGTTAGTAACATAGTCCTGAGAAGTTTGCAGTATTTTACAAGTTACTCTGTATATCACCATAATTTTAAGTTTATATGAAACCTGATAAATAGTTTATTCAGAATCAGTATCTGAATGGATTCCAATAGTTTTTACACCATGTTATTTTTTTTTCCCAAAAATTTTTATAAAGGTTGGACACCACCGAAACATGTCACAGCAGGTCATAGCGGGCATTAGGCACCAGCAAAGAGCTGGGTGAAAGTGCAAAACAACCCTTCAGTCGCTTGATGGCCCGCTAAGAATGTAAGTTTTGCTGAAATAACAAGCTTATAACTTTTTGTTTTTTCATAATACAATTATGAAATTTTGTACATAGATTCTTTATATAAAAATACTAGACACGTGTTTCGGGTTTCACATATATACTAAAACTAATGGTGTATATACATCACAATTTTTTAATTAGTACACATACTCAAAGGGCTTATTAGAAAAGCTCTTGTTATGTTATAAGTAAAGTCTCAATAAATAATATTCATAAACAGCAAAGTTATTAGCGTTGGTTTATGTCCCAAAATGTCACTCAATTTATGGAAATATTGTGCAGGCTATCGATAAATAAATGAATAAGTGACAATTATTAAGGAAAAACACTGCCCGCAGTATTTTCTACTAGCAATTGTTATGTTTGATTGATTCTATGATGAATTTTCTTTTTTGTGGTAAATTTTAGGATTTAGGTTTTTCCTACTTTTGACTACAAAAATATGATCAGTGACGGGTACAGATAGAGACCCATTTTTTTGTGTACTAATTAAAATTTAAAAAAAAATTGTACGACTTAAATACGTCCAAACTTACTCCAAACAACTTCGGCACGCTGGCATCGCATTTCTTTGTTAATTTTGGATTTTCCACATAATTTCCAGGTTCCAAGCAAACTTACAGACATCGGGCCTAAAGTGATTCTGCACGAGACAAAGTTGCTGCTGCTCTGTACCGTTACGTTTTCCATCATAAACTGTTCTGCTTTTGTCAGTACACTATTGGGAGGCTGTACGTAACACTCCTCATCAAATGATTTTTTATCCAAAGATATATCAATTAACATCCCAGTTCTCGTCGCGTGCCTGATCATGCTAAGAAACTTAATCATGTCTTCATCGTCGTCATCGTAATCATCGTCATCCGCTTCATTCACTTCCATTTCTGTAGTGGTTTCTAAATTTAGGAAACAACAGGTTTAAAATATAATAAAAGCTGATTAATATTACCAAGTAAATTTAAATTGTTAAACAACAGACTGTTTAAAACTTACTTATTTAAATGGCCTAATGATAATAATTTTTATAGCATTAAGGAATACTTTGAGCATAAGTTGTGTTAATCATTTTGCATGCTTTAGTCTTAAGCAAAACATGTATGATCTAATTATATGTAACACCTTTATATAACATATTTTAAGCAAATAAATAAATAAATAAAAATTAAACCACTCTTAGATATCTTGATGGAAGTAGTTGACATCATCTATTTGTATGTATATAATTTTTTAAATTATGCTCCCTCCACTAGTTGTCACAGTTTGTAAGGTAGACAGGACGCACAATTTTTATAAGAAGATTTTTAGACAACAAGTACTCGTAATATTATTTTGTTTTAGTTTGGCAATAGTTGCAAATATATAACAGTAAACATTAGTCTAGAGCAGTAAACTATTTTACTGCCAGGGTTTTAATTTCCTACAAAGAGATAATATTTGGAATATTTAGATATTACCATTTAGAAACTATAAGAACTACAAGCTTAAAATTTAGCAGGTAGGTTCCTTATGGGGTGCAGTCGCTAAGAACGGATTTAGCAAAACTCCACCCCTAAGGAGGTAAAACAGGGTCCAAAGTTTGTATGGAGAAACCTAATTCCACGCGGACGAAGCCGCTGGCAGAAGCCTGGTACTGTATATATTTGGAAAATATTTGAGGATAACGATAGATGTCAATTGACATTGGTCACGGGAACAACTTGTGACCCACGGATGCCCCTCAAGTTGAAGGGTAAAATCTACAAGTCCGTGATAAGGCCTGTCATACTGTATGGATCAGAATGTTGGGCTGTGAAAAAGATGAATGAAAAAAGATCGCATGTAGCGATGATGAGAATGTTAAGAGTGTAGAATAGAATGTTAAGAGAGTAAGTGATGTGTGGTGTGACGAGAATGGATAAAGTGAGAAATGAGTATATTAGGGGAAGTTTGAAAGTGGCGCCAGTGACTGAAAGGTTGAAAGGAAATCGTTTGTCTTGGTATGGTCATGTAAAGAGGAGAGATGAAAAGCATGTTGCTAAAAGACTTATGAATTTACATGTGGATGGATGGAGAGGGAGAGGGAGGCCAAAGAAAAGATGGATGGATTGTGCGAGAAGTGATATGAAAAAAAAGGAAGTTAATGATAGCGTGACGAGTGACAGGACAGAATGAAAGAAAAAAACGTGTTGCGCCGACCCCAAATAAAATGGGACAAGGGCAGGAAGAAGAAGATAGATGTCAATTGAGGACGCCTTTACATTTTCAATTTTTGAAATTAAAAATGTCGGTTGGTGTAGAGAGTTATTGGCGCAATTGTTTTGAGTGAAAGCCGTTTTAATTATTCGCAAATTAATTTATAACCTTAAATTTAAAAGTGTCTACGCAGCTTAACAATTTATGGGATCATTGAAACAGACGCGATTTCGGTGAAATATTGTAGAATGGATGGAATATCTGAGCGAAGCTTGTCGAGACTGTTGACTCGATACATTTACTGCCAAATACTGCAAAAACATTGTAATTTATCATATTTGCATTGTAATATAAAACTAAGAGTGACTGTAAAAATGAAATATTTTCTAAACTTGACGTTGGCCAATCATGCAAAAAGAATACACAAGAAAATGGACCTAGTTGAGGTTACAGCTCATTGCCGTGCTGTATCATATCTACGCAACTATTGATATTCCGAAGAGCATAATATTTTATTTCTATTAAAATTAACAGTGTTTAATTTCTTACCCATAACATAGACAATGATGTTTATGGATCTGGTGTCGGCTTCATCATGATCGTAGGTCATGGTCCAGACTCCTTCATCTTCTAAATTGACATTAGTAACGTATACGAAACAATCTGCGCTTGGGTTATCACTTATTTCATATTTCTCTGTCGTGAAGCTTTCATCACGAGGTTTGAATTTAAATGTTTCATTTTGTGGATTTGTTAAGAGGCAAGTTGTGACTGTGTGTCCATAAAGTGTGTGTGCAAAAATCGGGAAAAAACTTCCTTCATTCACTGATTGAGATATCACATTGCTGTAAACGCCACCTGCAAGTAAGAATTTAAATTAGAACTCGTATTATACACCAATTTTAGACCCCAATAACGTAGCTTCTGCAATAGTGGTACGCGCTTGACCTGGTATACGATTTCAGGCATATCAACATAAAATTGCCCTTGATATTAGAGATTAATAATCAAGATAACTCTACATGTCAACACTAAGTCCAATTACCAAATTATTAATGCTTGCGACATATATAAGTAGGTACACGATACAATTGCGAGTTGCTTCATCTGTTTGTTTTAGTCCGGTATATTTTTCCGTTGTTGGTAAAATTTTCCTTATGCAACATGATATCGCATTCGCGACAATCACCAGGTCATCAGTAAACCTTGTGGGAGGCCTTCCAAGCTGCGTCTTCCGGTACGCGATCGCCCCTCCAGAACCTATTGGCCCCATCGACCATTTTTTTCTGCAAGCGATGTACTCTGCCCACTGCCTATTAAGTTTGACGAATCTTCGCACTATATCCGCAAGCTTAAATACGATATCTTCATTCCTGATATCTTCGCGTACGGATATCTTCATTCCTGATATCTTCGCGTATGGATATCTCCATTCCTGATATCTTCGCCCACGGATATCATCCTGATGCGATTACGCAAGGAAACTTTTGAGTTTTCTTGCGTGGTGGCATCATGAATGAAGATACATTCCCCTATTCATTGACCTGTGGGTTTTTTTGTAAAAATCATCCAAATGACATCCCCCGCCCTTGGGCAGAGTGGAAGATAGTGTCAGACACTTACTGACTATTCAAACCTACCCTATTCCTTCGTACCTTTCATACCGGGGCTGAGCTACCTTTCGGAAACTGGGGCCAGGGTTATCACTGGGGCCAGGGTTATCACTGGGGCCAGGGTTATCACTGGGGCCAGGGTTATCCGAAAGGGCGCTCGAGCCCCGGTACGAAGGCTAGAAGGAACGGGATGGGGTTTTTTAGTCAGTAAGAGTCTGACACTATCTCCCGCTCCGCCCAAGGGCGGGGGATGTCAATGCATGATTTTTCCCATCGAACAAAAAAAAAAAAAAAAAAGCTACCTTTCGGAACTAACCCTGGGTCCAGTAGGCTTCGACCCAGCTGGGCCCCTCATCTATGGTTGACTTTAGGAGCGCCTTCAAATTAGCCGCAAAGTGCCATACAGTGGCAGTACCGCTGCAGCCGCTATGTTCTTGCATGATTATGTAAAACTGATGCGCGGCTGCAACGCTACAGTCGCGCTGCCGCCATGTAGGCCTTTGCTGCAAATTTGAAGGCGCCCTAAGCCTTCTGATGAGACCCATTGTTTCCATAATAAATAAGAAATACTTTGTATATACCAACTAACACCTTGTTATCAGAGTGCATTCAATCTTATTTATTTGATTAGATTTTATTTATATAGCGATCATTAAAGGTATTAAATACACGTGTTTTAGCACGCTTGGATATAATAAGCACGGCTCAAAAAGTGGCTTTAGGCCTACTGTCCATGAACGCGTAGCTTCATAGACATTTATACGTCACGTGTAGCTTTTGCCCGCGCAGCTTCGCTTCCGCTCTTCCCTACTCCACCCTACTCTACCCTACTCTACCCTACTCTACCCTACTCTACCCTACTCTACCCTACTCTACCCTACTCTACCCTACTCTACCCTACTCTACCCTACTCTACCCTACTCTACCCTACTCTACCCTACTCTACCCTACTCTACCCTACTCTACCCTACTCTACCCTACTCTACCCTACTCTACCCTATTCTACCCTACTCTACACTGAACGCCGGCCGGCGCTCGCTTGGGGTTTAATGAATTATGTTTTCAATTTTTTTTTATAACAATAAATTCATGTTTTGTTTTTAACTTTACCTTGTTTATAGGGTTCCGTACCTCAAAAGAAAAAACGGAACTCTTGTAACATCATTTTGTTGTTGTCTTGTAAATAACAAGGAAGTTTAAGGGGTGTTATCATTTCTATGAAAACATCCCCCTTTAACGAAGTTGCAAAGCGCTAGTATTATCTAGAAGAGAGCCTGGGTACCCATCTGCCGTGGAAACTGCCGGAATCATTTGTGAGTGATGACGCTGATATGTCAATCAACATCAAATGCAGTTTAGTTATCAAGACTTCGATTGAGTGCCAATTTCTTTGTTTCATCTTATCTCTGCTTATTTGAATATCATAGTATAGCATAGTCGGCCTTATAATGTTCCCACTGTTGGGACTCTGGTCTCCTCTCTAGGAGAGGGAATGGGCCGTAATCCACCACGCGGGCCCAGTGCGGGGTGGTGGATGTCACATGTCTTCGAATTTTTGGTTCTAGGAAATGCCGGTTTCCTCACGATGTTTTCCTTCACCGTTTTGAGAGCAGTGGTGATGAAATCAATTCCACAAAGTAAAGACAGCCAGAGAGCAGTGGTGGCCGAGTGGTAATGGCTCCGACTTACGAGTAGTAGGTCGCGGATTCAAATCCTATAAAACAGTATTGCCAAAAAATTAGGTATACATATAGCCTCGGTTAAATCAACAGTTCTAAAAACTACGGCTTTGTTCAAAAGAGTTACTGTGACCCTGGAACGCAAACGGCGACTGAAGGAACACAGGTGTGGCTTAGTCAGTAATGGTCTGATATTCCTCTGCCCAGAGCAGCTGGAGAAGATCTATGAATACTCATTAAGTGCTAGACCTTCGTAGGAGCTATTCAGGGTAGGAGAATTGGGTAGTTTCCAGATTCAAAATAATTACATTATATTTAGTCCGTATTTTAGATTATAAAAAAATATTGGACACGCATTTTTTCTTTTTTCGATTAAACAAAAGATAACAAAGATTATAGCCCATTAAATTTACGAGTGACGTCACCCCGTGCGAAAAAATTATACATGAATCTTCGTTAAATATTTCTTGTTGCTTCTGTTGTGTGAGCACAAAGAAGATAAGTAATAACAATAAAAAAAAAATGATTCAGAGAGCGATACAATGCTCCAAATGAGAATAGGATCGCCCGCCATGTTGTGACGTCACGATTTACTGTCAAATCGAGGAAAGTAATTTTTAAACATTAATTAATTCACGAAAAGTTTAATTTATGTATGAACTATTAACGAAAAAAGTTTAATGAAGAATCCAGTTCTTCAATTTCACTCAAATCTGAGTTCTTCAATTTTGCCAAAATTTCTTCGATTTGACAGTACGACGAGACGTCAAAACATAGGAATCGGTCCTATTCTCATTTGGAACGCGTAGTACTTCTGGACACGGCTCGTATTGCTAGGAGGTTCCTATCTCTGGAGCCCTGACCGCCGGTAGCTTGGACCCTGTTCCCGATACCGGTGGGCTAAAATTTTTATATTTTTAAATGTTTTTTTTTTTAAATATTTATTTAAGAAATAATTAAAAATGTATTTAATATGTTAAAATGGAAAATAAAGAGTTTATTAATAAAAATAGAAATTGAATTAAGTCACTGGCAGCTAAGAGATGTCCAGTCTCAACAGTTTACCTGCAAGCAGGATGGTGCAGAGAACTCCTGCAGAACACAACCGAAGCATGTTCACACCGAGAGATAACTGTACCACAATCGCAACTTATATCTGATACATCACAGATAACATATTTCCACCGAAGCAAGCTCGTGAGATATGTATATAGCCATATTGGTAAATACAGTAGATTCAGTTTTATCTTATCTTTCTTTTGATTTACGAAAAAACTTGTATTGATTAATTAATGACCGATATTTTTTGATCCATTACGACTCTCGTCATAATTGTTTGTCAGTAATATGCAGCGTGGTACAATTAGTGACGTCAACAGAAAAACTAAGCAAGCGCGAGTCGGACTCGCACACTGAGGGTTCCGTACAGACTTACCACTGAAAACAGTTCAACTCCCGAATTGAGTCCGAAGATTGTTCCGAATCGACAGAAAGTATTTTTTTCTGACGTGACTACTACAGTTTTCAGATTTATTCCTATACTTATGCTATAAGATCTTGCTTTTAGGGTTCCAACGTAAGGGTAGGGCCAATGGAAAGTACCCTATGAAATTTTGATTCCCTTGAGAACTTCGAACTATACGTTTTTTGCGACATAAGGACCGTGTCTTTTTTTCCCCTAACTTAGAAGTTTGATTTCACAGCTTCAAGAGACCGCAGACTTAACTATGTATATGGTTTTAATTTCAACTCGATACCTCCACGCATTCCCGGAATAAAGGTTCTTGACAGACAGACTGACAACAAAGTGTTTTTAAGCTATTGCATAGCTTCTATCGCGGGCCTTGAGCGTGGTGACCGAATCCAGAAATTCCGTAACGAAAATAACGTAACACCCCCCACTCATTTGTTTTTTGAGCGTGGTGACCGATAAGAAAACAAATGAGTGAAAAATCAATCAAAATTCAATTCAATGTGTGAAAGTGTAACTTCAATTAATATCAAAGAAAAAAAAAACAAAGGAAAAAAAATACTGCATAATTAAAATAAATAAATAATTATAATTGCATAAGTTGATAAAAATGCTATGCAATAGCTTTACCGCGGCAGTCCCCGAGTGCCAAACTTTTTTTTTTTGTTCCTAAGCAGAACTATCAAAAATCACGGGGTGTACCTCTCTTTGAGCAAAACTCTCGCCGAAGTTCCACAACTCCCTTAAGGAGCTCAATGCTGTTGTCGCTAGATCTGGATCCCTTCCTGTCGTTTACGGGGCCTTCAATGCCAACTTAACTTGGGATTCCCGGTACAAGGACACGAGAGGGGCCGGATGGTGGAAGACTGGGCTTTGGAGACATGCCTTATCGTCCTAAACCAGGATTCTGTCCCCCCGTGTGTGCAGATGAGGCGTGAGTCCGTGGTGGATATATCGTTCGCTAGCCCTGCTCTGTCACAGCGTGTCGTCGACTGCCGCGTCAGAGAGGGAGTAGAGACCCGGATTGACGTCTCCACCCAGACCTTACTCGGCTCAACGCCAAGCCAAGCCTCTGTAGACATGGGTAATAAGCAATGGGTAGTCTGGTAACCGTTCGGAGCGAGACCGAGCAGTTGAGGGCGCGTAGCCTTCCACACGCGCCTCAAAGAGATCAGCAAAACCTAGTGACCCAACAAGACCGAAGCTTACGGGGGCCATGGGCGGGCACGCCTCAATTATAGCGGTAAGTCCCCTCTTTGAGGCGTGGCTGGAAAGACCTCACGGCGTCTTTACCTTCCGCATGACACAGGTCTACACCGGACATGGCAAGTTCGGGAGGTTTCTGTTCCGGATTAAAGCGGAAGTGACGCCCGGGTGTCGCCACTGTGCGGAACGCCCGGAGGACGCAGTGGAGCACACAGTCGAGGTGTGCCCTGCTTGGGCGGAGCATCGCCGTGCCCTCGTGGGGGCGATTGGCGGCGGAGACCTCTCGCGCCGGGCGTTGTTTGAGGCCATGGTCCGGAGCAAGGAGTGGCAGGTGGTCGCCGACTTCTGCGAAGCAGTAATGCTCGCTAAGGAGGAGGCCGACCGCATCAGGCAATGGCACTCTCTCCACCGCCGGGGATTCCGATCCCAATTTCCAGCCACCGTAGGCGCAGGCTTGCGGACAGTGAGCAAAGGCTAGCTTGCTGTCCGGCCGTCCGGTAACTGTTCGGACCAACCCCAAGTCGTCGACGGCGCGCACTGTGCCCGCGCGCCTGGATGATTTTCCCCACCGAAAAAAAAAACTGGGGCCAAGGGTTTTTTGTAAATGGAACTCCAGGGTTATGAAAAACAAGGCAAAAAAGGAACATAGGAGTGAGTTTTATGTAGTCAGTAAAAGTTTGACACGTCCATCCGCTCCGCCCTAGAGTACAGAGTACACTATCATGTACTAGCTTTTGCCCGCGACTTCAGCCACGTTCATAAAATATACTGAGGAATAAAGCAGCTTTAGCTTTAGGGATCGAACCAGTACTTTAAGAGATTACCTCCTACAAACAAAAAAACAAACTTTACCCTTTATAATCGTTCATAAAATATAGCCTTGCCAATAAGGAATAAAGCAGCTTTAGCTTTACCAGTACTTCGAAAGATTACCTCCTACAAACTAAAAAAAAAAAACTTTAAATATTCTGAAGATATTTACAGCATATGATGAAGAAAAACAAATTATACGGATAGAAACTGTATACCTATGTCAATAACTCTTTTAATTGCAACTATCTTAATGATCAACCAAAATCGCATTTGTATTGGTAAACCAATTAAATAATGGTCCCTTTGATTTATGAACATTTAAAGAATTTGAAATACACTTTGCTATTTATTTCTTTCAGGCGCTTGTAAAATCGAAATCTTATTTAAGTAAATTATTGTTCGTCAGTCTCGCTAAAACTCGAGAACGGCTGCACGAATTTGGCTAATTTTGGTCATGATATATTCGTGATAGTACGAAACTACGTAAGTTAAGTAAGTAATCGATTTTAAAACAAATATCAAGCCAATCATAACCTGTCCATAGTGGAAACAAAGGCGGGCTTCCCCGATAACGATGAACTAAGTAAGTACTAAACATCGATAAAACATAGATTCAGTAACACTAAACAAGTAATTAAGCAGGTTTTATGCAGTCACGTACGAGCTGATAAAAGATAAAGGACAATCTGAATCTAAGCTAAAGAATCGCTAGATAGAGTGTTTATTATTAAACTTAACTATGTACGTAGGTATATAAAATACATAAAAAAACCCACAAAAACTCTCAGGCGTCGAAGTACTCCTCCACATCACTGTCATCCAGAAATGTGCCCAGATAGACTGGCAGCATTGCCACGTTGAATGGCAATGCTAATTCTTTATGCAATGAACGAGCCCCCTGGTCACGCCAAGTATCGATCAGTCGGTGTGAAATTATTTTAAAAAGGAGACTCGGACCTAATGACCTAAGTGTTCGACCCGATACTCACAAAATAGATAGGTACAGAAGACAATCTCATGTATGTACTTCACTGTTTATACCTACGATCGGTAGACGCACATTAATGAGTGTTTGAGCCGGAACTGTTCGAGTGTGCCGAGGCGCTCCGAGATATCGTGTCCGTGAGCGGTGTCTATGTGTGTGTTGCTCGAGCGCGCTTTGTATGTAGATTGACTTCCGTACCTATCTATTTCAAAACTGCTAATTACTAATAAGGTATTTGCGTCGTTTAAAGGTCTCCTCATCAGCATGTCGTCACGTAGACCGTAACGAAATAGGAAAAGAAAGGGCTTGTTGCGATAAATAAAAAAAAAAAAACATGAGGGTGATATTGATTTCGCTTATTGAACCCAATCGTTATGCAATAAGAGTCAATTTTCGAGGAAGTGTATTGAAAAATTATTTTAATATTACAAAGATACACTTCAATTTTATTTTTTCTTTCCTGACTAATAGTTTTTTATTTGAGCATTGGTCAAATTAATTTTAACCGTAATTAATAAAAAAAACACGCCCTTCGTTTTAAAAGATTCTCAAACTCGATATCACTCGAGAAATGTTTTGGTGACGAAATGAAAGTAGTATGGAGAAGGGTTATTTGTTGGAAAAGGCGACAAAACCTGTATTTTTACTCTACTTAGGGACAGGTATTCGACACGTCTTGTTTTTAGGGATTGGTAGGCTGCCCATACATGCCCATGCAGTAGCATATTGATCGGGTCATCGAAGACCTACAAACATAATTAAGTTATACACAGATTTAAAATGAATGAGTTCTTTAAACTTCACAAACATATTAAATTTCGTATTGCTTCAATATTGCTTCATAACGAAGCATACGAAGATATTACTTACAAAAAAAAAACTTGAATGTTTTTTAATGAATGAATATAATTTTTTGGATTCCTCGTGATGATCTGTGAATTATTTCGTGAGAAGTACATGATGTGCAATAAAGTATAGATAAATAAATAAAGCGACACGAAGTTGTTTAAAAAATCAATGTAGCAATTTGTTTTTAATAATAAAAATAAAGATGGTTTAAAGTTTTTGCGATGAACGAAATAAATATTTTACAACGGGTCCAAAAAAAAATTTAAAACCATACATTAAACTTTTGATGGAATATCAATTCTAGATCTAAAAACCATTAATAAGTATTATACACACTTATTTCTTTCTACTTTCTTTGTACTTTTTCTTTTTTCTCAGATTCCATATTTATCTTTTTTATCCCCTCTGCGGACATAGACCTTTTTAGTCACTTACGAGTAGGTATACACTATACATAACAACAAAGTATAGTTGGTTCAATGCCCGTATGAAGCTCGCTGGCTACAGTGACCACGTTACCCTTCTGTCTACATTTTTCTTCATAAGCTTGGACCTCCCAAGGAACCTGCCAATATTCTAAGAGGATGACCATGTTTTCGTGATTTTGAAGGAAAAAGATTATGGGAGTCATAAAAAAACACGTTACTAAGGTACGTTGTGTAATACGCAATTCTAATCAATATTGTAATTATGCTTATTTTGGTATTATCTGCTATAAAAACTGCTAGCCATGCATAGCGATGCAGTCAACCCACAAATTATGTCCAACAGAACAATTATTTTTCATTGAATTATGAATAATTATAACTAAATTCTGAAACCATAACAAATCTTTCGTAATCAAACCGCCATTTCTTTGTGTACAAACAAAGAATCCTGATTCTGATTAGAATATTGACGAAACTGGAAACTTATTGACAGGAATTAATACAAGTTCATTAATTAAATTTCTGAATAACGTAATTAAGCTACAGCAACATATCTTTTAGTTCTGCAATTTCCACAAAAACTATTTATTTATTTATTATAATGTTTATTTTACACCACATAAACAAAAATACAGGACAAACATTTAAAAGAATAAGTGCACAATGGGCGGTTTTATCGCACAGGGCGATCTCTTACAGACAACCTTTGGATGGACTGAATGAAAGAAAGGAGATAGAGTATGCCAAATTATAATAGCTTTATTTAAGGCGTATAGTCCCTTGAACCATCTGGCCGAAATTATGTGAACGCAACTTTCGCACTCGCATATACGGCAGTACGCAAATCTGTGCATTTATTTGCGGCCAGCAGCGCCCGGAAAGCGCTTTAAATCCATTTACTCTGCGAGATATTGATTGATTTACATATGCAATGTTCACTTTGAAGAATATTTAACCACCATTTTTTATGTGTAAAAATGTTTCTAAAAGTTCAAGCCGTTTCGAAGGAGTAGGAAAAACTTGCGAAAAGTAGCGAAATTACTAACTATATTTTTTTGACAAAAGCATTAATTGCACGAAAAAATCAAATGTTGATATTATTGTTCATGAATCTATAATAAACATATATTTTTTTCAAACCAATTGACCTAGCCGTTACGGAGGAGTAGGCCTCAGAAAATCACTGTTTTATGGCACTTTTTGGGCGCTTGGCCCTTAAAACACTTGTCTATAGCTTTCCAAAAGAGACCTTAATACATCTTAGTTAGTAATCTCTAATGATTTCTTCATGATACCATAAAAAGATCCAGCTGTGACATTGTATTTAATGACACATCCTCATCATGTTCCTGCCCTTGTCCTATATTATTTGGGATTGGAGCAACATGCTTTTCCTCTTTCATCTCATCCTGTCCACCATCAAGCCATCACTGATTCCCTTTTCTTTCATATCACTCTTCACACAATCCATCCATCTTTACTTTTCTGTTCTGCAGCCAATGACTACATACAATAGATATTTTTTCCACATTGTGAACCTTAAATAGGGCCTGGTCACAACAGTCTTCCACGTGAACGAGCAGCGAGTCGGTGCGTGCGCAAAACTCCGTTCATGTAGAAAACTATTCAGCGCAGTGGTCCACATGTTCACCGCGGCATATATAGCCACCCCGTCATGTTTTCCCTTACGTATGTCTTTTATAGGAGGCCTTGTGTTTTATCTGCTTTATTTATCATAATATATATATATTTTTATTGATATAAACTAGTACATGACTGCGATCCTACTTGATGGTAAGCAATGATGCAATCGTGAGGTGCACTAGAAGCTATTTAACCAAAAATCTTCATACGATTTTTTGTAATTGACTACAAATTTTTTGATGTAATTTTTATTGGCGGTTTCGTCAAATTCAGATTCATTTATTCGCAAAAATATGTGTAGAGATAATATACATAGTATGATGTTTATTATAGGTATTGCAAACTGTTGGCTAGGTGTACAAATTAGGATAAAAGACAATAAGATTTTAAAATACGAAAAACAAAGTATAATAATGTAAATAAATCAACAATAGTCTATTAAACATTATCATCAAATAAAAAAGGTCCTGCGGATAAAAATAGATCAGAAAAAGAATAGCTGAGGTATCAATAGAGTCAGTCAATAACTTAAGAGCGATTTATCATTTAAAAATTTAATTTTTCTGATAGTATTTTTTTAACGCTTTTTTTTCCTTTTTTTAACACAGGGATTTTACTATAAATTATGACGTGCTACATATATTTCGAAACTTCACGCGGAATGCATGAAAGTTATAAATTATGTAGAAAAAAAAAAAACGGGATATGTAAATATGCTCCGTTCTAGTCTAGCTATTGTAAATGTAAATAGCCCCTATTCCAAATTTAATTAAGATATATTCAATGTTTTTTTTTATTTTAAACATTGCCTCTGACTTTTACAGGTCCTTCGTTACTTCTGTATCGTGGTTAACATCGAGACTTGGAACAACTGTCTGTCATTATCATCATCATCATCATTTCAGACGTAAGATGTCCACTGTTGGGCATAGGCCGACTGGTCCTGTGCATCTCGCATCCATCGGATTCCTGCGACTCTCACCAAGTCATCGGTTTACTTGTGGGAGGCCTTAATGAAGATGATGAGTATAGCTAATGATACATATCATAAGATAGATGCAGTGGTGACTTTGTTTTATAATAAGTAAGGATTTAAGGATATAAATATTTAACTTAACCGTATGGAAATAAATGAGAAAAAGTGCAATATCGTAAAGCTCCTCGCTATATCTTCATAATAAAGTTCTCTCATGTTACAGATACAACAGTTAAACAAAATGATTTCATTAATAAAACACATACTGATTTATTAAATTACGTGGCAAATACAAACAAGTCGAATGAAGTCAACGCTGTGTCCTTTCGCCTTTTCTCTCGAGTCAAAGAAATGTGTGTACGACCGTGGCATACACAATGTGCATGTCGAGCGAAACTAAAGCAGTAGAACTTGATTTTGGTACCGGCAACAATGAACTTTAATTCATCTGGTATAGTATCCATATTTGCTTCCCAACTTGTCTCAGAGTTAGGACGTTTTGTTGCTAAGTGCGAGCCAACCGGCGCGCCGCGCTTAACGTCATCAGTCGCTCACTGAATCGCGTGAAGGAAGGTCGCATCACCTCGCGTCGTTTCTAAACTATTATCAGAAAAACAAACGTTAATAGTTTTATCCATTATTACTCAAACAACGGTGTAAACTATACCAGTATTTGTGTTATTAAACCGTGCAACTTCATCAACAGTGTGTGTTTCAATATTATTGTCACGAGGATTTCGTTTTTATATGTAAGTATATTGATTTTTCTCCTGCCACGTGACAGGATATTTATTCCATCACTTAACTACATTTTTATTGTCCTTATCAATACAGATTTTGAGTGAAATATGTTTGTTTCCTTTGATTAATTCAATTAAAAGTTGATAGTTTGCCGAGAAAGCACGTTGCGGCTAAGATTCCGTTACTTATGTGTTCTTTTGAACTTGTCTGACTACTATAGTCAGTCAGCCATTTCTTAACTGTGTAGTATCAACTGAATGAGTGTACTAATTTCTAAATTTTATAAATATTTAAGCGTGTTACAATCGGTTCTTGTTATTTTATGTCCGACATCGACGTGATTAATAGCTGCCGTGTTTACGTTACAAAGATCTTCGGTACGCGAGTGACTAACATGCGGTTACCCACTGTGGTCTATTTACTTATAACTAGGTGACTACGAGTATAAAGGAATATCAATTACGGAACTTTGTTTTCGAGTGCTCATTCTTGTAATTGGTATATAATTACATGTATTATAAAATTTAAGTGAAGGGTGCCACAAGGGTCCGGTTGCGGCCCCCTGTGGGAAACTAAATTTCTTCACCTAACATTAACTTGCCGTCTCGCAAAATATTGGTTACCCAACTAAAGTATGGGTTTATGATCTTTATACCTGTTTACTTTGTTCTGTAATATCGTTCTTGAATCGCTGTTTTAATTGACACAGCTTTGATTCCTTACACAATTTTTGAACGGACCATAACAAATAAAGTCCGGTTTCAATTCGACAAATTTAAAACACCCACCTTTATGTCGTAATTTGCACCTATTCGTAACATATCCTTAGCCGCTACCACATCTTCACGAACCCAAAATACGTAACCATTCAGTCGACGATTGATAAAGGAGTGGGCTTTAATGACCATAATATATTCAGTACATGAATAGAAGAAGAAACAGTGAACTGTAAGCAACGGTACAGGAACGAAATAAACAAGACAAGACAGTAATGAAATGGAAGGCGGAAACGGTACTATATGCTAAGTAGACGTCTGCAAAATATCGCACTGACACATCCTAGAGCAGACACATTTGTTAGGGAATATGATATTTGAGGACCTTTTGACTTTACCAACTTAAATGACGCAGTTAATGGTACAACGATTTGTTAAGAAGTTAATTTATGAGTATGGCGGACATCTGATGTGAAATGCAATTTGTTATAAATATTTGACCTTACATTATATAATACTAAATATTGTGATATCGAAAGAGATGATGCTGCTATTGATCTTATTAACTTGCAAAACAGAGATAGTCTTTAGGGTTATTTTATCTACATGTAAAGGAAAAACTGATTGAGTGACATAGCAACGCACAGCCAAACCTAATGGGACTAGGAGCATTCAATTTTGCGTGAGGTTGCTTTTAATGACATAGGCAAGTACTAAGAGAAGATTTTTCAAAATTCCCTTTAAATGAAATACGGTTAAATAAAAAAAACCTGCTTTCACGCGGGCCACGTGGGAAGACACCGACAGAAGCTAGTGAAATATGAAATAGGTACGAAAAACGAGGTTGTTTGTAATATCTAGAGAATCAGACGACTGTTGGATTAAATAATTTTATAAACATTACATAAAGGGCTTCTTAGAATATAAACTAATCATTTAATTACACAGAAGCCTTTCATTACATTTCCGCCTTTACAATATCTAAAAGAAGAAAGAGACTCGATTTAAATATATTTAGACACTAAAGCACAACAAATAAAATCACCACAATATTTTTAAAACTTAACAACATTTGGTGCAATAAAGTAGCTCTAGATCCCACACTAGGATACTCTGTATCGTGGTAAATATATGCTTTTCAAAAACAAAAAAAAAAAATAAAGAAAATTATCAATCAAAAAAGAAACAAAAAGATTAAGTTTAGCAATGTCAGCAGCCTACCCAATGAGAAGCAACATTGCATTACCTGTTATATCGCTGTTGTTTTCATCTGAAGTCGGCCTTCCTGCAAGAGCATTGTTTTGATGATGATACCATTCCAGGATTCGTTTAGAATGTGACCACAAATAGTGTGACCACATAATAATGTTAATATTTAAAATTATTACATCATAATATAAATTGTGTTTTTAATTTGTCAAATTATAAAGAAAATATTTCAGTTTTAGCTAGATTTCGATATCGTCCCGATTGATTTCCAATAAATTCATTGCATTGCAAGGCTAAAGGCATGAATAGGCTTCCCTTAAGCCTTGAGTCCTTAAGAAACACTTCTTACAGTTTTCAAAATTTCTTAATATAAACCGCACTAAATTATACAAAAAAAAAAAAGTAATAAAGAACTTATATAGATGTCCCAATAGTTTCACCGAGTGATATTTGCAAACCTATTCTTAATTTCGAGAAGAAAATAAATTTTGACTGAAACTGTGTCTTTTTGGTGTTTCTCTTTTTAATAAACAGCACTTGTTTAGGTACACGTCATTATCAACGATTGTATCATTGCTTACCATCAGGCGTGATCGTAGTCAAGCACTAAGTTTAAATTGGATTGATTTGACTAAGAAATAAAAGAGGAAAAGACGAAATAACTATATGCACTAAATTGGTCAGTTAGAATCATTTGGAAATCCGTGTGTTGTTTTGACAATTGATGGAGTTTCCCTAGATGACGACCAAATTGCGAGGTTATTGTAAATGAGACGTTACTCATAGTCACGACTACAGTTTTTACACAAGTCCAAGATTGTGACTCACGTATAAACGATATTACGAAACCCAATTTAAGCATTACATACGTCCTCTTTTGTTATGCAAACCAATTCAACGTTTTGCCGATATCGTAGAATACTTCGATGTGGCTACAATGTTTGTGTCATACCTATTTGCATTTTGTTTATAAATGTCAATTGTTTTTGCTGTTATTTTCCTCTGTGTCGGCCAGGTATTGCATTATCTGCGAATTTCTAGTAAGACTGAGTATTTCAACAATTTTGTGTAGAACATCCTATAGAACCTTTAAATCACCCAGTTGCTTTTTGAGCTAGTCTTTTTTGAAGCAAAGTCCTTGTCACGTATTGGTATCTTCGTTTGGGACTGCGGGAGAGTTCGTAAGAGTAATCGCGATCCTTGCAAATGGTATTTCAAGGCACATAGTTGTAAAATTCACCTGTGTTCTTTGAGTTACCCTCAGTAAACGTCACATTCTCTCACGCTCCACCTAGACCGGGAGACGTCATTTGACAAGCATTTATGATAATGAATGGTGAGATGATGCATCAATGAATTCAATATTTTTAAGGATAATAATATCGCCTTGTGCGAGAGATAGGTATACTCCTTATTGAACGCCATAAAACATTACAGTAAGAGTCTTGCATCGAAAATTGAATTCATATTCTATGTTATTGTATAAGTCTTAGAAACTTCAAGCAACAATAAAAAACAATGTCTGCAATCGCGATTAATTTACAAGCTCCAAATCAATTCCATTTCATCTGAACTCAATGTTTCTAAGTTCTCATGCATAAAATGGCAGTTTTACGTTTACAAGAGGTTTCACGATCCTAGCAATGACTAACACAATGGCATATTATAAAATTTGTGCACGCATAAGGCGCCGGGTTCGCTAACAATGGAAGAGTATGTGTGACGTAGTGGACTGTAGCATTGTTGAGAGGAACAGACTTGCTGGCATTGACTTTACCTTTAGAGTTCGATAGAAAATTAACCTTAAGCTAAAAGCTATAAATACCAAAATTGATTGTATTAACTGTTCTTACTTCAGTATCCTCTCCATTGTTATCAATATCGGAATTGGTATCTTATTCTTGTTGCAATTAGATCGCTACAGATTTATTCGCAACAGCCTGAAAAGGAAGATTGTCGACAATAACATTGTGAACAAAAATGTTTAGCTTTAAGACCAAGACTATGTATACTAACCTGGTTGAGAAACTCAGCAACCAGACAAGGCATTAAGCAATTTTTAGAATCGTTTTACATAAAAAAGAACGTAGGTACTTTATTGCAACGCTAACTAAACTGTTTGTTTTTGTCCATGAGACGTTCTCTACTGAAGTCAGTCTATTGATAAATGTTGTGACAAAACCGGGTCTTGGCTTAGTGACCCAGACACGCCAAGACGTGAAATTCTTAGTCTCATGATTTTTAAATGAAATGAGAACTGTCGTAGCACAGTTGTCATTAATCGAATGTTTTTAATTATGTTTCAAGATGGAATACTTTCCATTGGTGCATGTTTCAAATATACGTTTGATAAGTACAAGTGCTTTAAAATTCAATATAACCATTGTATTTCTGAACATACACAGTGTAAGAGGAGAGAATTGTTTTACTGTTCTTCTTCAAACTTCTACCTGTATAAAATCATCAAACAGAATTAACTGTGGCCAAAGAATGAGCATGATATCCAGTTTCGTAACAATGTTTATATTAGTCGGAGTACTTCGCTTTCAAAGCTATCTCGGTCATACAATAATAAACCGTCTTACATATCCTGGACTGCAGCCAATCATTGCACTCAGAGACTATGAACAATAGTTACTATTCACTATAATCTATTGTAGCCTACAGGGGTGCCACCCCACAGTTTCGGAATTCATTCTGTCCTTCCCTTTTTGCTCTCGCGAACGCAAATGGCGACGATGCAAGATTCTCATTTGCAATATTACTGTCATCTTATTGGGAAATCACAGTTGTTACCGTAATACCCGGCGAAAGTCTGACTTTTACGGCTGCTGCAAGACTGGCATATGACCGTAGCGTAGCGATTTAGTCGTTTAGACCATTTCCGTATTCACATCCATCGAAGAGTTTGAACGACACCGATTTTAAAGTCGTTTGAAACTCGTGGATTAAAAAAAAAATCTGTATTTAATTATCCAGGTAGACTGGTAACTGGAAATAAGTCGATAGATCGTGAATACCGCTTTTGCATAGGACTTCGATCGAACGACTATAAAACCTCAACGATATTTGGCTTGTTTGATTTTACGTGAATCAGCCTACAGGGATTGTGTATTTATGTGAAGTTTCAGTCATAATGCTGTGAGTTCAAATGTAAATGGCGCTATTATATAGTCTACAGTTTGATATTAAACGGCGCCTCGGTTCAATGTTTGGTAAAAAGCCAAGAGCTGGGAATTTTTTGGCTAGAGTTGTAGACCTCATAAATAATTTTAGAATGCATTACACGATAAGTTAGACAGTATCAATATATCTTCAAAAGTCTTGTATTAAAGCTACTTAAAGCCATACAGAACACAATGGGGGACAAAATCTCCTCTAACTTGATGCGCAACGCTCATTCTACGTGACGCTGCAACGTTGTCCAAAGACCAGCAATTTTTCACCCAACATTTTACAACGACATGTTAGATATTATAATTTGACAGCGTTGCGCGTCATGTTCAGGAACATTTTATTTATTCTTTATTTATTTCGAATACCAAAGACTCATTTCAGTTACACAATCATACACATACAGACAATAGATATAATAAAATTACACTGGATTATTCTTATCATTAAATTAAATTGAATTTTATAATTATATCATCAGTCAGTCAAATATTAAAAGAATTGCATTAAAAATTAAAATATTTAATTTTTTTATTTTGACCCCTAATGTATCTAAAACTGAACTGTAACCTAGTCATACAAAATTAATTGCTGATTTAATTAATCATTGATATAAAATAATTTATCTGAAAATGCGTTGACGCATTGGTTGGAAAGGACCCTAGGAAAAGATTTTAATCGAGGAGACCATTATTCTAATTGCAAATGAAGTTACTTGCACTGTATTTCTATAGATATTACGAGTATGTGATGCCTTAAGAATGTATGTCCATTGTTTTTGTTTATCAATTCCTTCCTAACCAATAACAACGTTTGTCTGAGGAGCCATTCGGTGGGAACGTGCGTCGAATGCCAGCGTTATATTGTTATTTCCTTATTAAAGACCGCATTATCGGTCGGTTCAAGTATCAGCGTTACAATAGAACCTCTGAGTGATGCTATTGTAGTATCTACTTCACTTTGATGTCTAGTCTGTCGTGTAGGAAGTTTCTGTCAATCATGATCGTGAATATTAAATTAACATGTCTAGCTGTAGCTGCTTCATCATCATCATTTCAGCCGATAGACGTCCTCTGTTGGACATATGCCTGCCCTAAGCTTCGCCATAACCGGTACTATACGTCTCGTACCCATCAGATTCCCACGACCCTCACTAGGTTAGCGGTCCTCCTT
This sequence comes from Mythimna albipuncta, assembly GCA_929112965.1. Classification (NCBI taxonomy): domain Eukaryota; kingdom Metazoa; phylum Arthropoda; class Insecta; order Lepidoptera; family Noctuidae; genus Mythimna; species Mythimna albipuncta. The sequence goes on along the minus strand of OV815979.1, from coordinate 13,421,425 downwards.
GTGGGAGGCCTTTCAATGCTCCGATATGTGGCAGTACCTCCTTGCTGTGACTTATTCTAATTAAAAGGTTTCTACAGCCTTTTAATTTTCTTCCACTGTCATTTCTCGAATTAATTAATGTTGGCCATCATCTCATAACATTTCATCTTATTCTTCACGAGATGAATCAGCTCAGCAACACTAATAATTCCAGTCTACCAATTCGTGAATGTTTCTCTGTCAATAATTTTCTTTAGCATAAAGTTAAAGCTTATGGAAGCTCTTTTGTGTTATATGTGGTTAGTAGGTAGATATTATTTTCAATCTTCAATGTCATATATATATAAGCGAGTACTTGTACAGTCTGAATACAACAGCCGTCATTATATTTTAGAATAGCTATCATATTAATTGTACCTACTACAGGGTGGATTTTAAATTATACCAATATTAGATGTAAAAGCAATCGTGAGTATGTAAGTTTATATGTTGATTAATTCTTATATATATTTTTTGTTTATTCTTTATTAGACCGTACTGTAGCTAAGTTATCTTATGGACTTCTGGTCCCTATTACCAACAAAAAAACCAAAGTGATCCGTAGTCAACCGGCGGTCAAATTATAAAATTTGGAAATCACTGCCCTAGTAAAATAACTAAACACATCCATACCAAATGTTACGCATCAAAATCAACCAAAACCATACATAGAGTTACAATTTTAGTCAAACCAAGTTGCGACTAACTAGTTCAATATTCCTCGCGAAGGCGGGAGGCGGTTGTCATGGCAACGCGGGGCGAGCTATTTCCATCCGCACTGCTTTGATCTGGCAAGCAGGCATTCCTCACGCTTTCGACATGTCGGCCGAATGGTATCGGGAGATCAGGTCACGATGGTAAGCTGGATTCTTTTACCGTTATATTTTGTATGGTAAGCCTTTGGCAAGGACGTGTTTGAATTAAGTAAGTAGCTTTTATTTAACTTGCAATACTATACAATATTAATTTTAGTATATGCACAACCCGAAATACACGTCTAGTATTTTTCTCTTATGTACAAAATTTCATAACTGCATCATAAAAAATCACAAAGTTATAAGCTTATTATGTCAGCAAAAATACATAGTCGCTGGGCCACGCAGGCTACTGAGGGGTTGTTTCGCACTTGCACCCAACTTTTAGCTAATACCCGCTATGACCTGCCGTGACATATTGTACTTAGTGTCGGTGGTGTCCAACTTGTAAACTGTTTAAAATATTTTTGGGAAAAAAATTTATAACATGGTGTAAAAAACTATTGGAATCCATTCAGTTACTGATTCTGAACATATTATATTCAGGTTTCGCAATAAACTAAAATAATGTTGTACATATAATACGTAATGTTTTTGGCTTGGATATGTCATGGCCAGGTCTCAGAAATATAACACTTCATGATAGGACCAAGTTAAACTGTCCATCGTTTTAAATGTTAAAGTTTGGTGATATTTCAATCTTTGTTTGGCCTACTTTCTTTAGAGCTTTTATTATCATTGAAATCCTACATCAATGATATCGCCTACATCGTCGACAAATAGAAAACCATTGAACTTTTAGTTATTAAAAATAGGTTTATTCAAAATTTTGTATTTGTCACTGAGTTCTTGCAGTAAACAGAAGCGACAGTTTATAACTCAGCATAATGCTGTATCAGCAAATAGGATTATTGAACCAAATCAAAAAGAATACGATGACACTAAACATTGATAAAAATTGCACAAGAAACTAAAATGCATTACAAACAATTTTACTAATAAAACTGCTAGCGTTCACACCATGATATCCGTTCTAAATTCAAACGGTAAGCTGCGTTCACGTCAGTTCACACGCATTGGATTCATTCATAATTTACGAATCATTGTGTGGCTGTAAGTCCCACGGTCTGAACTAGCCTTAAACGTAAGACATGCTAGACTTGTTTAGATGTTTAACTGAGGTATTTGTACTAAATATGCTTTATTTACCTATGCGTAGGCCGTAATTATGGGAGTAGTGGGCCAGGCTAAAGTTTTTCGTTTAGTAGAAGCTCACTATGTTGAAGATTGTAACTAATAATAGCTTGATGTATTCTAGAAGTATATTTTTACGAGAAACTTGAGACATAGTCTGATTGTTGAATGGGAAAAAGCGCTCTGTTTAAGTTTATCCAAAAGTCTGACAATGTATTTTTTAGTTTCTAACCATCACAGTCTTTTCACAAGTCTCCTATATCGATATTATGCAATACACACACTAACCTTTGCCCAGACCATCTAGAAATCTACACTTCATAATATTATAAAGAGGTAAAGAAGAGGTAATCTCTGAAAGTACTTATCCGATTGCTAACATTCTTTCACCGTTAAAAACTGATTTATTCCTAAGTGACATACTTAGGCAATATTTTATGTAAGCGGGCTAAGCCGCCGGCAAAAGCTAGTCATCAATAAAATGAGACCAGGACACATTCTTTACCCAGAAAAGACACAGCAGGAAAGCAGAATAAGTTTACGGCAGGAAATTGAGTAAACACTGCGTGGTGAGCTGCGGAACAGGAAAGATATCAAAGAAAACTTTACAACGACGAAGCCACGGGGCAGCTCCATCCGTAAATAAATTAATAACATAACAACAGAACTAATAAGCTGTGACTGCACGGTTGTTTAGTGTTTACGCGCATAATCTGTGGCACGCTGAGCGCAAACAATGCGGTGAGTCATAGACATTTGTCGACCATAGATAACGCATTGTTTTTACGATGCGCGGTATGAAGACGCGCGGGTCTATAATGTCAAGTATTTTTTGTTTGTAGAACCGCGTCTTGTTAGAAACTTGACTGGTGATAGAAGGTGAAGTAAGACTAGGTGTTTTCATTTGCCCTTTGACAGTTGAAGTCATTTCCTCTGTGGCGACATGCTGGTAATGACCGACGATAGAATTGGAGAACAATAAATAAGTAACTAAATGACTATAGGTTTTACACCAAGCTGTTGGCTCATCTCTCGACAAAATTCCATCAGAAGACAACAGAAGAGCTGACGAGTGAAGTATTTGCTTGTTAATCAATATAGGTACGACCCTGGTGAAATGGGCACGAAAATATCGGTCGGAATAATTCGACGTAATCGTATAAATGGCCGTGAACTTAGCAAATCATTTTCCAGCAGAGCATACAAAATGAGAGTTCTACTCGCATGCAGCTTAGTTCTGGAGTTCCTGTTACTTTTTAGAAAAAGTTCTGCTGTTTTTAAGGGGTTAACAAAATTAGACAAAGCTTTGAAAAATGTAAAGTGAGACAGATGTGTTAAATGTAAGTTAGCAAAATGTAAGACTGAAATTCGTTGTGAAAATTCACTTCGATTGACCACAAAATGAAATGATAATTTAATTAACTTGTACTAAAACTTAAGGATTATCGAGTACATCTTACGTTGGCCTCGATTACATAATCTCATTAATTGTCCCAAATAACATAAAAGTTTACCTACCTGCGTAATTGACCTGAATTATTTTAACGATTACATTATAAAACTGAGAAGGAAAACTGTTTGAGGAAACTAATAGTTTACCATGTCTGGAAAATATCGACATGCTATAAACAGTTGCAATAGGGAACAATTTGCCTGCTGCGGTCTTCCCGTCTGATTATAATTTAGGTGTCTTCAAGGCTAGAGTGAATAGGCTCTTAATAAACTAGTGCGCCTCACCCCAACAATTGCATCACTGCTTCCCATCAGGAAAAAAAATATTTATTTATGAACTGTGAATGAAAAAAGTTTAATCAGAATCCAGTTCTTCAATTTTACTCATCTCCGAGTTCTTCAAGTTTGCCAAAATTTCTTCGATTTGACAGTACGACGAGACGTCAAAACATAGGAATCGCTCCTATTCTCATTTGGAACGCGTAGTTATTAATATCATATAAAAAAAAAATGACCGTAGTTATTGGTCTTAATTTTATGCTATTTAGAAATCCAAAAATCTCTATATTTGAATGTTTGTTAAATAATAATTTAAATTAAGAGCCTTTTCACTCTAGCTTTGAAGACACCTGCATTTTAATCGGCCGGGAAGACCGCAGAAGGCAAATTGTTCTTACATTTCTTTAAGTTTTCTGACTACATAATGTCAGCTTTCGAGGTCATCCCGTTAAACTTCAAAATACGATAGCTATTTTAATTAATCTCCTAAACTTTTGCAGTGCATCGAATATCCTAATTTGCATGAAATAAAATACATCTCAAAATAAGATAAGATTTTAATTATTTATAATTTGTTGACCTCCTCTGACAAGAGTTTTAAAGAAACCGAATTAATTAATTTTAATGAATGTTAATCAAAACAAATAAAATACTTGTATATTGGTACATAAATATAGATATACATACAAAGATAACATTTACAAAAAGAATACAAGCGCATGACTATGGCAGGCTAATCATTTATTTTAAGAGTACCAAGAACAAATTACGGTAGAAGAACTGACGTGTTTGAGGGAACTGAATTGGATAACCAGTTACCTAAAGACATAAACTCTTCCAACTCTTAAAGCAAATCTTCGTTGGAAAGGGAGGATCCTCCGACCAGACGGGTGTTTTTTGTAGTCTGGACTACTGTCCTATAGATGATTTCAGGCTGTTGTTGGTATACGTATGTCCAAATCGCGCGGAGAACTCTATTTGCACGATACAGGATTTTGCAGATTATTTCAGAACCTCATAAATGTCGCTAGTCGCTACACATTTTTATTTTTACATTTTCATTCTATGCAACTTATAGCTTTTAAAAAGATGACAAGAAAAACAGCAATGAGCAGGCCTCGACTAGCTTCACTCAAGTTATATAGTCAGTGACGTGACCGTCCTAATTTAAATATGCTTGTATCTTTTTCATAACAACTGGTTGTTGACCTTACATTTTTTGTCTATCACCAACAGCTTCAAGTGTTCTGATCTCATCACATGACGCAAGTTTAGCAAACGCAATTAAATAGCGATCACTCTTGGCCCGCCATTGAAAAGCTCTATTGTTAGAAGATTACCATCTAAGTTTGCGAAATAGTCTATGGAGAACCATAGAGCATTTTTGTTTTTTATAGCAAAGGCTTGTTTCTCACACAGCCTATTAACGCTATTGTAAAAACCTCTTTGGTTATGTGGCTCGATGATAAATGGAGTAATTATATGTAATATATTTAATTGCAAAGTAAGAAGTAATTTACCGAATTGCTACTGACGATGCGAAATTATTATTGTTTAGATTTAATATATTGAGTTGAGTATTTTATAACTACGACATGAAAATCAAAATGTTTACGATTTAGGCACTGCGATGGTATGGTATACCATAGACAAATAGCAACACGGTACCCTTTTTGAATCGATTTTCAAAACGAGAAGGTTATATTTTTGATATTTTTACTAAAAACGAATGCTCCCGTAAAGGCTGTTTTACTATAGCTAAGCTACAAAATCATCATGATAATCTAATATTGTTGAAACTATAAGCAGTCTTCCAGCTTCGTTTACATATAAAGCGCTGCGTTTTCCTGCCGACTGACAGCGCATTCAGGGTCGATGCCATAATCCATATCGATTAAATGGGTAATCGATTCAACTACCCGCATATTTAAATTTAGATTGCGTTCTATCGATTTTTTTTCTTCATGACGTTACGTGTTTGATGTTTGTTATAATGTCAAATAAGAGACGACACTATTACATTTCAGATTACATTACATGTATTTAATTGTCTATGATTGTAATAATTATTTCACCAATAAAAACAAAACACCATCAGTAGATACATTTAGGGTGAGTTGCACCATTTAACTATAACGATAAGAAAGCCGTTAACAGTTGTCAAATCGTCGAATTGACCAATAGGCGGCTGTTTCAGGGCTGGTTATGATTTGGTAAACTCACCCTTCGCGGTCATGAACTGTCATTCTTGACCGCGATTTAAGGGTGAGTTTTCATTCTTTTATAATATTGACACGAACGCCTCTTGGACATAGGTATAATGTATTTTCAACTAGCATAGCGGCAAACTTAACTATTTTGATATAGTCAACCGATTGCGATGAAACAAAGCCTAAGCAATATATTAAGTTACACACAATTTTATTGTTTAAAAGTTATCTTCATCGATTTCGTACACTTTACGTGATGAGTACACAACTAAAAACTTCAACAGATTTATTAATATAGATGTGCTGATTGCGTTGCGTGCGTTCATTCGTGAAAATAACTCAATTTCCTTGAGTTTCAATAACTGTTGATGACCCTAACACATACCAGAGTATACTAGAACATTCTAAAATCGCAGGCACAAGGCGAAAACATCATAAATTACGTTGTTATTGTGTCCCTAACTCGTTGCTGCACGCTATCTACCCCTCAGTTTATCTGCAAGGCGTTCCTATCCTGCGCAAAAGTAGACAAGTAGACATTATCGCAATACATTACGTGGGACTTCTGTGGGTGTCAACTTGTAGGGATAGAACAGCTGCCGTTTAGGGAATTCAAGTTTAGAATAAGATGGCCGCTAGCGATTTATTTTTTAAGAATAGTTACAATTTGAACAAGGAATAAGTACATAGTTAGGGACAGCAGCTATGTCATTATTTTCTTGACAGGGTTGTCTAGTTTAGTGGCTCTTTGATTTTTATGTATAACAGGGACAAAAGTCGGGAAGGAAATTTAACCTATAATTATATAAAAAAATACTAATTCATGGTTCAAATCTTGTAACACGCCTATGGGCTATGATATTCTTATAAATCAAAATTAGCAAACATTGTTGTAGAAAACACAATATTTCTGATACGAACTTAAAATCAGTGCTAAAAATAATTACAAACTGTTCAACTGATAAGTAACACTAATACTTTTTAGTTGAACAGTTTGTAATTTTTTTTTAGCAAGTGCGGAGCACAGTGTGGTAACCACTGCTCTAGACAAAATAACGATTGTAAAAAAAGAAAGAAATTGTATTTTTGACAATCGTTAACTCTAAGACACTGCTACTGAATCTAGAACCACATACTATCCTAATTTATTTGGATTCTGCTTAACCTATCTTTGTCCAAACTCTGGCATCGTGTTTTTAGTCAGTCTGTACTCCTCTAATCTTCCACATCCAATTTTTTTTTTAATAAACATTTCGAAGGAGGTTCGATTCAAATTTAATTTTCGAACGCAAATATTCTCTATTTAAAAAAAGAAAAACCAATTATAAGTTATGCCTGTACCTACTCTCTTGCAATAAAAAAGGTATTATTTTCAGATTGAGGGGGAAAACTTTTGTCGAACAATGCATGGCGAGGGTGAATATTTTATGTGACTCGCGCTTCCTTAAACATTTTCTTTAAATACTGCTTCTTATTCTTATCACCCATCTTCAGGGAAGATTTAAACGACTTGGAAAATCTTTAGAGATCCAGTATAGTTCACCTATAATCTCTTACAGTGAAAATATATTTGAAAAGATGGCAATATTTTTTATTGGTCTGTTTCGATGTGGCCACAAAACAAAAGGTCCATTTCAGGCGAAGGTTAAAATCTCAATACCTACTAACACAGTCTAATGCCGGTACAATGCCAAATGTCATTAGAAAATGCAATGACATTAACTTTCTAAACTACAGGTTTCATTGAATTAAAATATTCAATCATCGTGATTAAAATAAAACTACATTAATACAAAAGACGTATAGTAATAATTTATTTTTAAAATAATGGATCGTTACATAAAGAAAAGAAATAAAAATACTTTATTTGCGTCAAATATAGCGCATATCTTAATAAAAAAAATAACAATGTCACCTATGTATCAATATTACATAATATTACCTACCTATGTTTTTAATGGACAACATCACGCTACGACCCACAGAAGCGGGGCAGTATCTAACCAAAGGCCCGGGTGAAAACGCGGGGGCCAGTCAATCTGATCTGTTTTACCTGCTCTTTTCGCATTCGGTACTTGGGTTCCTGCATTGTGGCAGCACTTGGGGGAGGCCTATATCCAACAGTGAGAGTCTATCGGCTGAAATGATGATGATGACTTGGGTTCAATGCAACACGTTTCGTTCTTCCATTCGGTCCTGTCAAACATTACACGATTCACTCACTCTTTTATATTTGATGTCATTCCTCACACTCAATCCATCCGTAACCTAAATATTGCAAAACAAATGAAATTGTGTGTAAAGTGGAGTGTAGCTTACCAGTAAAACCGAAATATCCCGAGCACCCCCGACGATGACCCGAAGCGATGACTCAGCGCAACGCGCCAAGCACAGGTGCTTCACCTCGCCTCACACTTTGTTTTTTTTACTACAAACAGTTATAAACTTTACATTATTTACTTTTAAGGTCACTTATCCCTTGAAGTAGTTATATGACGCGATACTCAGTAGTCAAGGAGAGACTTATGTGCGCCTCGTATCCATCAGTTTCCCGCAACCCTTACCAGGTCATCGGTCCACCTTGTAAGAGGCCTTCCAACGCTACGTCTTCCGGTACGCTATATTATAATATATGTAAGTCTAGTAATAATTATTAGAATAACGAGGTGTAAAACTTTGACTCTTTACCTGAGGGCTTCTTGCTTCAATTAAGTTTATCAGTAATAGTTATGGACAAAAACCAGTTACTATGGTGCTCTAGCAATAGGATTATAAACTGCCGTTAGTTATACCTCTGAGAATAATTGCGATATTTAATAATAGATACAGCATCATAGATAATTCTTGATTTGATTCATTTGTTTTTTATTTATAATTTATTGATTCGTTTAGAAACGTTCTGAAAAACTGCCAACTTGCCTTTTCAGTCTCTTAATAATAAATGTATGTATTATTATTTGTTTTTTTCTTTGAAGATTGTTGGCTTGATACGCTTTGGTGCATACTAAGGGTGTGGGACAATAGGTTTCACGGCTGGTTATGGTTTGGTTATCGTTATAGTTAAATGGTGCAACTCAACCTATTACAAAAATAAGTAATTGTTAAATAAATAAATAAAATATGACTATTGAGATGACGATGAATATAGATTTATAATTAATCAATGATAAAGAGGAGCACACAGGCGGAGTTATCCAAAAGAGCGGACCTTTTCATCTATCATTTCCGTTATCCAGACAAGGTACCTACATGGCCTGGAAGATTTGCCTGCTGTAATCTTCCCGTCCGACTATAATGCAGGTGTCTTCAAGGCTTGAGTGTATAGGTTCTTAATAAAATAATGCGCCTTACCATCAACGACTGCATTACTGCTTACCATCAGGTGGGATCCCAGTCAAGCACTAGTTTGCGTTATAAAATCAGAAACTACAGAAATTATTTTATTCAAATGTCGTCATTCACGGCTCTGGTACTTTTGAAAGCGATCTCTAAACATTTATGAAACGAATTTCGTTTATTTTTATCTAATGTTTTCCTTCAATTTAGATAGTAAGGTTGATGGATTACTTCACTACACCCTATTCTCCAGATAAATCCGGAGGGAAAAATCCGGAGGTGTGAGGGCTCTGTGAGGGGGATGAACGACAGATATATACGACTTTCTGCTGGCAAAAGCCAGGATATTAGTTGAATTAGTGTATTAACTTCAATATCCCGACATTAAACTTCTCTTGTAATAAGATCTATTACTACCGAAATACTTTTTTTTTTTAATTTTAATTAATTTCAACGTAAGAAATACTAATGACAATTTGGTTTTAAATTACCAACATTGCCATAATCATGAACTAAACCTGCACCAAATTAATTCAGATCTTTATCAAGTAAATATTACTGCTCGCAGAAAGATTATTACATTTTTTACACACCAAACACCGTTTTACACATTTCGACACAAACAGAAAATGTAGGCTGAATATCATTGCCGAAAACCTGATTAAAAAAAAACAAAAAAGAACCAAGTAGCCAAAGACAACGTTTCTTTAATCGGATCATGGAGGACCGTTAAATCGATAAAAGGCGTAAAATCGAAAGCGTTTATCGATTAAACAAACAAATTGGAATGAGGTCGCGACCGGTCACTCGGGCGTGACGACTTTGGACTTAAATAGGTACCTAGGTACTACTTAACAATATAAAGTATTGGTCACCATCACCAAAGATTTCTGTAGACATAATTATTATGTTTCCATATCGTCGCCAATATATGTATTTCCGAATCCATTTAATTATTTTGATTTTAATATTTAATTGACAATGTAATTATAACATTAAATGGTTTATTGATCATTAATCTATTTTTTATAGAGTTAAATGTTTTCGTTTAGTATTTTATTTAAATTTGATGATGAACTTATGTAGAAATAAGACAGAATTGTGGACCAGATATTGTGGACCAAATGTTGTCTTACTAATAAATTGAATAAATTATTATTAAAAACAGTTTAGGGAATGAAATAAAATGTATTCTGTGATAATATCATTAACGTCTCAATTGTAATAAATATACAAAGGACGTTGTATAGTTTCCACCAATTTTCGCTAAGTTTCAATCATACATATAAAATATACAATCTTATTATATTTCTTATATATGTCATAAAAAGAATTCTTGTGCAAAATCTTATGTTCTTTGTCCCAGTAGTTTTAGTTGTGCGTTGATGTGTCAGTCAGTCAGTTTCTTCTTTTTTATAATAGATTATATATCTGTTATTTGTATGCTTTATGCTTTTGATAAATTGTATACCTACCTTATTAAATAACACTGGTAAAAATATATAATTTGATTTGATATCACGTAAATACTAATTAGATATAAACGAACCAAACAAAAAGCAATAATAAAATAGCAACGCTACCTTATTAGTTCTAAATAAATTATCCTCAAAATCAGCTGAAAATAAAACTCTTTCCTTTCAATATCATATCGAGATCATTTGTCATAGATTGGTTTAATTGCTGTCCTATTGTAGAATATTGTTATAGGGTAGGATTATGCCATTGTCCTCTAAACATGTGTTAAAATAATTAGCTGTAAAACAAAGCGAGCTATAAACGCGGCTCTTAGCGACCGACAGTACGTGTGTCGCGCCAATTAGTTAATTATAGGATAACCGATCCGTGTGCACACGTGATGATAGCCAATTGTAATGCTATTGTCCTATATTCATCATCATCATCATCATCATATCAGCCGAAAGACGTCCACTGTTGGACATAGGCCTCCCCCAAGCGTCGCCACAACGACCGGTCCTGTGCGTCACGCATCCATTGTCCTATATTATAATAATTTATTTGTTAATTTAAGTAAAAAAAAATACAAATCTTAATGAACAGAGCGATATGTTATGCCTGGATACTTACAAAGATAGGGTGCAATTTTGTTGTCATCAAGAATTACAAATTAAAATTTAAATAAAGCATGCATTATTTACGGCAAGTATTACATTGGAAAAATAAATTAAACAATTACACATTACTCCAATACAAATAATTTGCAAAGCTATTCTTTCAAATCAATTAAATGTCAATACAATTATAAAATGTCAAATCAATTAAATGATAATACAATTAAAATGTCAAATCAATTAAATGGCAATACAATTAAATTATACTTTTTTATACAGGTAATATACATGTTTACATCTTTTCAATTTTAGGTTGGCCATCGTTATTCGGCGAGGTACCCTCGGATTAATACAACGAGTGTTTCCGTGTCCTATTCGTTAGGGTCAAACACACGATCCTGAAGAATAGGTGGCGACTGCGTACTCCATCTCGTATAAATCTTAAATCCCCTTATGTGACAGGGCTGACGTGATGGAGTATTTGTTCGTAGAAGTGCGACCCTGGCAAAAAACGCGAGACTCTTTGTCGGATAAAAACAGTGTATCCAAGGTACCTAGGCGGTTAAAAGAGAGTATCCAAAGTACCTAGGCGGTTAAAAGAGAGTATCCGAGGTACCAAGGCGGTTAAAAGAGAGTATCCGAGGTACCAAGGCGGTTAAAAGGGAGTATCCGAGGTACCTAGGCGGTTAAAAGTTTAATGCTGCGAGTGTTATGGACACCTTTGCTCCGGTAACGATCAGGGGCGGGTTATGTAATGGAGTTTGACATTTTATGTGTATATTTATTTATTTAATTGTTAAATGATAATTGATGACACTATATTACGTGTTATAATAAACCAGGATAAAAGCTTTTTTTTTAAGATATTGATTAACCTTATTTTTTATTGACATCCTTACTGAATTTATTTTGACATGTTAAAATTTGTATTTTTATTCCATTTAATTTGTATAACTAATATTGGATTCATTTTTTAACCTTTTCCATTTATTTAATGACTACTACTACTACTACTACTACTACTAGGGAGTAGGAGTAATCCTACTACTACTTCTACTACTATATTTTTATTTATTTGTACTACTTTATCGCACTAATAAAAATTTCATAGTTCAGTCACAAGCGCCATTACTTAAACACCGAAGTTTAGCACATATAGAGTCACTTTCTGAGCAAGTGTGTTGAAAAAAAAAACTACTTGCATTGTACGTAGTTGTACTTATCAACATTGATAAACCCAGATTGCATTACCGTACCAACAAAGACTCAAGGTAACTTAATCTCCCATCTACAATGGTTATGGTTGACACTCGGAGTACTTTCCCTGTCGCTTGAGTGCTGGTCCAGTGATCCGATCACTTTCACTGCCTCTCGATAACAATAAGATATTAAAAACATTTTAATAGGCACACAAGGAGAAAATTAGATTTTTTGGCGCTGGAGAAAACGGAAAGTTTTAAATGTATACCTTTTTTGTTTATAAACTTATTTTTTAAAGCTAACGTTGTCTTTACTCTAAAAAAATAATTGGATGAAAAATAAATTAAATTATAATTAAGTATAAAGCTATTTCACCTCAATATACTTACATAAATTATATAAGAATGTGTGCAACAGATGGATCTATCGGATCTTTTTTTCTGTCGAACACCTACGTATAATTTATCTAGGTAGATACTTATAGATTTTCGATCTACCTATTTAATAATAGGAATAAAAATCTTTTACAAAACTCATCAGTAAGATGGAGTTAAGTAGGTAATTGGATTATCTGTAGAATATATTCTTGATGGGTTCATCCCAAAACTCCAAAGCTTACAAAAAGGCTTCGCAATTTCATACAATCTCAGAATTCTATAAAACAAAAAACCTAAACACTTATTGTTGGGCGATGGTAGCTAAGCGACAAAGAACTTTAAATAAATAAAAAACTTTTTGATATGGAAATGTCACATTGGTGACTCTAATAAATTACTCGAACCTCACAAAATTTCGCTAGTTCTTATAATATTACACCTGCATTCGTGTACAACTTTTAATATTCCTCATAACCAAATAACCATAGCATTAAAATAACAATTTATAATCGATAATAAATATATTGTAAGTGAAACTCCGCCAACAAACCTCTTTTGTTGCACGTATTTGAATTTAGAATTCGGAATTTGGCGCGAAAGATTCTTTATAGCAAGATGGCGCTTGATTACAAATGTGACAATAAATCAATCCTTTCTCTTTTTACGTTATTACAATGTGTTCACGAGTAGTTATAGTTAGTCAGAGATATCATATTGAGGCCAGCGTGCCGAATACGCTTAACACCGTTTCTGACCGAGTAAAAATAGCTATAGAGTTCTTATAGTTTTGTAAGTTGTTTTTAACATAAAACCATAAACAAGTGGAAAAGTTTACAACACGTTTATAAATAAAATGAAACGACTAACTTTCCAAACAAACTTACTTACTTTAAACATAAGAACAATAGCTTTAGGAGGCTTTTTTCGTAATCATTGGATATATAATTATTGCCTTTGGCAGAATTTATTTAGAGTTGAAGCGAAAAAGATAGAGGAAACATAAGCTTCCTCCATCGTTTTCCGTTAGTCGCCACTCCAATATTCGCGAATAAATAGATACAAACAAATTTAAATTAATTTTTCGTTTTTATTACTCATTCTCCTTATAAAATCGTTGCCTACGAAACGAAATGGAATTTTAAACAGTCAATTCCAAATCTAGGGTATCTAAAAACATTGCTTGCCTTGAAAAATTGTAGATATAGCAGTCGCTGTGAAATATTACAGCTAACAGCCTAGCCTGATAACTAAACGGAACCAATCAACTAGCAGCCTAAATGATATCTAGCTGCTCGACTAGCTAATAAGCCTTTCATACAATGAAACTATGATAAAAAAAACTACGCACCCCAACACAATCCCGAAGCAAGCTCACGAAGCTCCCATCATCCTCTTCATATTAGGTTCATACATAGGTGGCTGAACGCAAATCAAAATTAATTTAACGACTTACCACAATCTCAGGCAAGTTATTAAACGTTATCGATTCAAATAGCGTTGCCAGGCGTCCGAGAATAAAGCCGGACACGGTCAGGCTTTTTAATTGCGTGTCCGGCCAAATTAGGCGGACTCCGGCCCATCCGGCCCTTCGTCTTTTGTAAGGCTTTTTCAATTTGACCATTTTGTTTAGAATTGTCATTGGAGTCCTGCCTTATCTTGTCTCGCTAGCACAAGCAGAGCGGACAAGCAATTATAACACTTAATTTTATTATTTTTTCTTTAAAATTTAAAAAGATTGTATGAATTTTATTGTTTTTAAAAAGTCATGTCAGACTTAAAAAATAATGTCGGCCTTTTTGACCAAATGTCCGGCTAAACAGTAGTAGTATAGCCTGTCCGGTTTTTCGGCTTTAAGACCTGGCAACACTAGATTCAAGTCATTTGCTTAGTTGTTTCAATATCTGAAAATTCCATTCGATCGGCTAGTTAAATGCCGCCATTTAGTAAGGGCGCCTTCAAATTAGCCGCAAAGTGTAAAGTAAAAAAAAATACAATAAATAAAACCCGCAAAGTACCGCGCTACTGCCACGCTACATCGGCGCTGCGGCCGCGCGTTTTAATTGATATGGAATAACAAAGTAGCGCGGTGGCAGCGCTGCAGCCGCGCTGTTGCCACGCGACACTTTGCGGCTAATATAATTTGAAGGCTTTAAGGTTATTTTTCGATGCCTTTATTTTTTTTTGGTTGTTAATAGTAAAAATCATCCAAATGTCATCCCCCGCCCATGGGCTAAGCGGAAGATAGAGTCAAACTCTTACTGACTAAAAAACCCGCCCCGTTCCTTCTTGCCTTTCATACCGGGGCTGAGCTACTTTTCGGAGCGAACCCTGGCCCCAGTTGACCCAGCTGGGCCACTACTATTGCTGACAACTCTTTGAAGCGAACGGAAACAGTCCACACCGTCGGACAGCGAGCTAGATCTCAAAGTATATCTTTACCTAAGTCTATCTAGCCAGTTATGAGACGTCTAGACTTTGGACCGCGCTCTGTATGAGTTTTCTCTATTGTGAGACTTATAATAAAGAAGCTTTGTCCCGCGGTTCTACCCGCCCGCTCTCTTTGTTTTCGTTTATCGTTCTTTCTGACTTTATTATTTTTTCTCGAATTTAGACCTGATCTGACTTTAAATCTACACTAATATTCTAAAGAGGGAAAATTTTGAATTTTTGTGTGTATGTTTGTAATGAATAAACTCAAAAACTACTGTGCCAATTTCAAAAATTCTTACACCATTAGAAAGCTATATTCACCCTGAGTAACATAGGCTATATTTATTGCCCGTGCGAAGCCGGAACGGGCCGCTAGTAGTAAACTTTTGAGCTATAGTCTTTAAAGGGCATGCGATTCGATATATATTTTCACTGTTTATCATACAACCGCTCTTACGCGATTATGACGTTATTGCATATTTTTCATTAGATATTTTGGAAACACAGTATCTTATAGATATTATCTAGGCTTCTATTGAAATCAATTTATAAATTTGTGTAAAACTATTCCAGTGAAAACCTCTGAAAATCTGCTATTTAGCATGAGCTGACACTAGATAATATACTAAAAGAAAATTAAAAGTAAAAAAATAATATAACAACGCTAATTAAGACGCCTTGCAAAAGTCAAGATTCTGAATGAAACATTTTTTTGTTTTCAAAAATTTTAAGTGATTAAAAAATACAAATACTTCCTGGAACAAGTTTTGTGAAATATTCGAGTAAATCACGGAATTCCCCAATGTTAACAGTGTTTTCAGGCGTTATCTCTCTTTTTTCGCGTTGCCTCTTCGTCAAACATCGCGTTGGATTTCGCATGAATCAACAAGCTTTTAAACCACACTCGATGTTGACGGTAGGCGAGTGGAAATGGAGCCAGTTGAGAATTGGGCCACCAAATGCTAAAAGATTTCTTAATACCGAACAGGTGGTTCCCGAAATTAGTGTGTTCAAACAAACAAACACTTCATCTTCATTATATTAGAGATACTTAGATTTTTACATTGACAGCAGACAATGGTCCGATATTTATCTTATGAGAATCCACTTAATTTGCAGAATTCAGAAAGTGGTTCTAGTCTGTCTAAAAAGTCAAACGACTTAGGAATTTTTGTTTAATATTTAATCACTAGCTTTTGCCTGCGGCTTCGCCCGCGTACATCAAATATAGCCTATCACTCAAAAATAAAGCAACTTTCTATCGCTGAAAAAATTTTAACAATCGTACTTTCAAAGATCACCTCCAACAAAAAAAAAAAACATAAAAACAAACTTTACCTCTTTAATAGATAAGTGTATATGTATATTTAAAAAATACTTATATTCGATACTTTTTATAAGGTTCTTCTATTAGCAAATTATGATCAAGATCTCTTAATCAACCTTTACTATTGAACCAATGTTGACTACATTAGATTTCATTTCGCCCAAATCAAAAAGGAAATGCTAAGTTTAAAATCAACTCTTGCGCAGCCGTTGACAGCGCAGATAAAAATAAATCTCTCAACACGTGTCGTTCATGCTCTAACTAAAACAATGTCTCCTAAAAATGAAATTGCTCTCTCCAACGAAAATACTTGTCACACTCGCGCTATAGCCAGCATTACTTGGCCTTTCATAGAGTTTCACTGTGCGAAGATAATTCAATAAATGAAACTCAGAGAACATTAAATAAGGTGACAGACAGTAATTTCACACTATATTGAAAATATTTTTGCTCAAATGATCGTTGTCGTAAATTGATTCAGACGTATATACATAAGCAGAACCACAATCACTAAGAACGTAGAACACGCGAAGTCGGTGGAGTTCTGAGTATACATGTGGATAGATGGAGAGGGAGAGGAAGGCCAAAGAAAAGATGGTTGGGTTGTGTGAGGAGTGATATGAAAGAAAAGGGAGTTAGTGATAGTTTGCCGGGTGACAGGACAGAATGGAAGAAAAAAACATGTTGCGCCGACCCCAAGTAATATGGGATAAGGGCAGGAAGAAGAAGAATCACTATAGGGTCGGTACATATTTGACGGAAAATGCGTTGAGCGTATCATCGGTCGCGTCTATTTGTATGAAAATATATAACGCATCATCGGTTGAGTGTGAAAGGTTGAATTTTTTATTATTATTAATAAATTTGTCTGTTCTGGTGGTACGCGACCGATAATACGCGACGCATTTTCCGTCAGATATGTACCGACCCTTACGCTTAATTTTTTGCGGCAGGCACTGTTAGACTTTTTTTAACTGCATATCCCACTGCTGGGCTTAGGCCTCCCCTTTCTCCTTCCAAACCTCTCTGTCTAGGGCGATCTCTGGTCAAATTTGCGCCGGGAATAGGATCGGTACCTCTACCATGAGTTTAAAGCAATAGTATTTGTCGATACTCGATACCGTCTACGTAAATATTTTGTATGGCAAATTTTGGTTCTGTAAGTGACCGCTAGAGCTTCACCAGTGTCAGACTTTAACCGAGTAAAACCAATCCTCCAGTTGCCCTATATATTCAAGGGCCGCGGTCAATCTTTAGAGGTTTTAAATTTGTGGTTAACCTAAACCAACAAAAAAACTTTTGCCTCCTACTTTTTGTGTCACCCTTTCACAAAAAAAACCGTCATCCCTTCTACAATATCGCCTCCCTAATTCACTGTCAGTGTCGAAAACAGAATGGCGTCACAGATAAACTAATCTGACGTTTGTCAGTCACTTACTTATCTGTTCCTTCGGCATGTTCCTGACACCAGGATAAGGCGTGAATGCGTGGTTATGTTAACATGATAACATCTAATGATAGATACCTACTTAGATCTGAGATAGTGATGTTCACATGTGCTTGAGATCATTGGTGGGTAAAAATCATGCATGACAACCCCCGCTCTTGGGCTTAGCGGGAGATAGTGTCAGACTCTTACTGACTAAAAGCCCACCCCGTTCTTTCTAGCCTTCATACCGGGGCTCGAGTTCTCTTTCGGATAACCCTGGCCCCAGTAGGCTTCGACCCGGCTGAGCCACTGCTGTTGCTGACAACTCCTTGAGCTCCTTGCTCCTTGCTTGAGCTCCTTGGCTTGGTCCGAACGGTTACCGTTGACACGCAAAAAGCAGCATGACGCGTGGCAGTGCGATAATCGCCTCAGGTCGTTAAATGGATCGCGTTATGGACTTGTGGTAGAGCCACTGGCTATCACATCTGCATCCACAATGTATGCATCGGTGTCGCCTGAACTACACTAAGCTAGGAACCGGTTTGTCTAACTCACAACAGTAAGGGTCGCTGCACACGAGCCATTGACCACAACCACAAAATGCCGGCACTGGCATATTTCCTATAGTTCTCATACATTTTATATGGATTCGCCGCACACGGTTGACGCCAATGGCAAGGAGGAGGCCGACTGCATCAGGCAACGGCGCTCTCGCCGCTGCTGGGATTCCGATCCCGATTTCCGGCCACCGTAGGCGCGGGCTTGGAAACGGCGAGCAATGGGTAGCTCGCTTTCCGACCGTCCGGTAACTGTCCGGACTAAGCCTAAGTCGTCGACGGCACGCACTGTTCCTGCGCGCCTCAAGGAGTTGTCAGCAACAGCAGGGACCCAGCTGGGTCGAAGCCTAGCGGGGCCAGGTTTAGTTTGAAAGATAGCTCAAGCCCCGGTATGAAGGCTTGAAGGAACGGGGTGGGCTTTTAGTCAGTAAGAGTCTGACACTATCTCCCGCTCCGTCCAAGAGCGGGGGTTGTCATTGATAATTTTCCCACCATAAAAAAAAAATAAACGCCGATGGCCGCCACACGCTACAAATAGCCGCTGCTCGCTTGCCTAGAAGTAACCTATTCACTCTTGATTTAAAGACCCCTGAGTTGTAGCTATCGGGAAACACAAACTCCGGCGAGGAATTCCACTCCTACTTGTTACATCTTGTTACCCGAACTGGCCACCAAACGTTGATACATAACGCCGTCACACGCCATTCACGCATTTAAACCTTCTTCTTCAGCGTCCATTGTGATATTGCGCGTATGGGTTAAAAGCAGCCACCGATCTCAAGTGGCTGTCGCGCGCTGCAGCTTCTTTTGTGGCCGCTTCCAGCTTCTCGTGGTGGCGTTTGTGCCCCATGTGCAGCAACACTTAACATTTAACGACCTATGACCAGTTTCCATAATATTCTGGCATATGGAAATATGGATTGGTAAAAACATAAACATGGAGTAAAAGTAGCATAACTACCGAGTTTAGAAAACTGTATCGGTTGACGAATTTTAATTTTTTATTTCTAATGGTTGGGCCGGATTGGTCTCATCGTTAATTAACGGTCTAATCGGATGTGTCTATGGTTTCAATATGGCAGACGAGGTTACCTTTACCAATCAAACTGGTAGGCTACTGATGCGTACTACTTATAAGGGAAAATTTTGTTATTAATATACTTATTCGTTAATATTAGTAATATCTAAATGTGTACATTAAAAAAAATTATATTAACTAAACTATTTATACTAAAACCTAACTATGTATGTACCCTTTCAATCGTGAGACTTACAGACACAATAGAAAGACAATGGGTGCGCGAAAGTACTCCTCCACATCGCTGTCATCCGGAAATGTGCCCAGAAGACTGGCATTGCCACGTTGAATGGCAATGCTTTGGGCGAAGGACGACCCAGTCCCCTGGTCACGTAGTGTTGATCAGTCGGCGTGAAATTTCCTTGAAAAGGAGACGCGCACTCGGACCCCATGAACCAAGCGTTTCGACCCCAAACAGCTTAAAACTATAATTACCAATAAGGTTACAGTATTTGCGCCGTTTATAGGTTCTGGTGAAGATATTCGGAGATAACAATTACAAGGGAATAAAACCTCTTCAATACCTACCAGCAAATAACCCGCGATTGTTGGTACTATCGATATTTTTTTATCTCTTTTGGATGTCAGTTATATTTTTTTAATATAAATGATACCGTATTGTGACACTCATAATTGTAGTGCACAGCACCGCTCAGGACTAACTATGAGCTGAAGAAAGACCAAGGAAGTTACATGCAAGTTCAAGAAAATAAAGACTCTGAAAGATAGGCCTTTCAAACGGTTCTCACCATTTGCTAAAATTTGTGTCTAAACCTAAGACTTCAACAAAATTTCGTTCGACAACTCTATCAGCAGTTTTTACCACAAATTAGCTATTTAAATATCAATTATCAACAAATTAAAATCATAATGACAAGCATGACTATGAAAATTACGTTCGTTAACAGCTACATTTACGGTTTTTTCTCTTCTTAATTGATTACGACGAATTAGCTGCGCCCAAAGTCATTACTTTAATTAGGGGTCCTATTTACTCGCTGGATGACGTCTAAACATCGTTAGATAAATTTCTATTTTTGTTTTTAAATATGTTTGCCCTTCATTAAGGAAGAGTTACTCGTTTGTGTTATCAACTTATCATTATCAAGCTACGTTTTACTTTCAGATGGTATCGAGAAATCATGCGATCAACGTTATCTCCGGAGCGCTCATCAGAAGACTAGTGACGTCATATGAAGCGCTAATCCTCAAGTTGAACGTGAATATCAGTGACTCGAGTATCGACCGTTCGATCGCAAGTGTACATCACTAAGAATTCGAATTCCGTGCTGCGTTCAAGCGGCAGTGTCGGTTAAGTAGGACTCGCGTGTGAAGTGGACGTTAAAGAATAGTAATGGCTAGCACTGGAGGTGAAATTTGGCTGCAATGGTTCGCGTGCTGCTACCAGCCCGCCGCGCAGGCGCAGCGGACGCGGCGGAGAATAGACAGATCCATGATCG
Source organism: Mythimna albipuncta (assembly GCA_929112965.1). NCBI lineage: Eukaryota > Metazoa > Arthropoda > Insecta > Lepidoptera > Noctuidae > Mythimna > Mythimna albipuncta. Next base: position 13,400,251 of record OV815979.1, on the reverse strand, counting down.
GTGCGCCGACCAACTTTCAACACACAGGACACATAGGTAAGTTGGTAATTTGTAGCTTTCTTGCCCACTGGCGTTCAAGTTACAATTTGTATGGAAAGATGTAAACTAAACTAAACAATGCCGATTGTGGTTTTTGTTTGTGGGTGTGATTCAGAATAAGGAAAAAACTGAACTATTAAACCGTGGTGTGATGAAAAAACTGGTGTAGGTACGGTAGAATTAAACTCAATTGATAAAAAGTTACAAACCTAGAAAAAAGTATCGCAAAAACTTAACTTTGTTATGTTTTTGTTAGACTTGATCACATTTCTCATAACAGTGAGTCATTATGTTCTGTTGAATGTACGATTCTGGGTAATGCTACTGGTATAAGGCAATCGTAATATTGTATTATTTTTTGTTGTTGATGTTAATAACCTTGAACGTTACCTTACCAATTGAGTCTGCAAAAAAGGAAACCAAAACATGGCCTCTTCTGCCAGATTACACCATACCGTTGTTACCTAAAGACAACTTTGTGGAAGTAACGTACTGAATAATTACACAGAACCAGTTTCTAAATTATGTCTTTGGAATGACAAATGTGTCAGCTCTTACTGTAATGCCAAAATTTGGTAAGTTTTCAGGCTTAAGAAAACATGTACTTAGTCATTAGTCGAAACGTATTTAAAAATACAATTGAAGCAAACACAAGAAAAAGTGGATGCCTGGAAGAATATGAGTATACCATTACCATCTGAGTACGTGTCTACTGACTGTTCGAACTGTTGATTTGATGGTGTGTTAAAAATATAATTGAAGAAGCAACCTAATGTAATAAAACACGCTAGAAAGAAACCTACTTATAAACAAAATAAGATTTAGCAAGTTAAACTCGTGGGGGATTTAATTTCCTAACAGGTTCGTTGGTTTAGATCTGACATTTCTTTAAATCTAGCTTTATCGTACAATGTGTTAAGTTCAACTTAAGTTTAAACACACTGAATTGTCATTAAACTAGCACGTGCAAGTCACAATTTGCTTTTTTTTTTTCAAAAAATAGTTATAAAAGAAAAGAAGAAAACACCAAGAAAAAATTAAAGAACCTAGAAAAGTTTTTGACAAAAAAAAAACTGAACAACTGTACGAGTCTGCACAATCTCTTATCTTTCTCAAATAGGCACTCGAATGCGATCATCGTAATCCCGACGATCGGTGTCTCGATAACGAGCCATCACTCAATAGATGTTATCGTAACCTTCCGAAAAGCAAGGTGAACGACCTAAGTGTACCACTCGCGGTACATAATGCCTCTTGCTAAAGCTAGCGGGTTAGCTTAGAACTTTCCACATTGATGATGATGCTGTTATGTAGCAAATTAGTCTGGAAAGTGTTGGTCTAGACTTAAACTAGTAATAATGTTTTCTCTTTACATGACAAACAATCAATTTAGCTTCATTGCCCTCTAAACGTGTGTTGGCTTGACTTTATCGAAGAAATAACTATGGAATAACAAACTCATTATGTCAAACGAGTTTTAAAGTTAGTCGACCCTTTCAAATCAGAAAACGTTCAATGCTAACCAGCAAAGATAGTCTCTAAACAAAAGACTAACTGTCTTTTGTTAAGGGATATACTGAATATAAAAGATTCATTAGAGAAATGATAGTTCAGGCTCTGAAAAATGGGCTGCGGGATTATTCGAAAGAGGTACTGTGTCTGTAGCACTTGAGCAAAGAACGCAAAAGGTCCCTAAAAGAACACAGGTGGATTTTATCAGTAAAAGCTCTCGTAGACACGCAAACCAGGAACAGTAATAAGATGATTTCCCACCTCAAAAAAAGGCTCTCTAGACTGTAAGACGACATCTTAAGGCGTAATAGCAAACAGTGATACAACAAGCAACAGCTAAAGCCAAGATTCTCGTAATCACTTAAAACAAACATCGCAACACAACTAGAACTAGGCAGACTAGACACTTTCCTTTACCGAATAACGCAAAAACGAACATGGCAGGATACGTAAGGATTACAAAACTCAGCCTTACATAATTGATTTAACGACTAAGACGTGTACACACGCCTCTACTACGAACGTTACATAAAAAAATGATCGCATTAGTATTCGACAGGACGACTAAGCTCCTAATTTGGTTACGGATAGACCGGAGACTCTGTGTTCCTATTATGGAATGCTATTCTGCACCAGTAGAGATAACTATCGGACTTTTAAAAGGAATGGACTGTCGGTCATCATACTGCGTTTTGTGCAGTCGCTTGTAGCTAACGAACTGTCTCGTCAATGTGACATTTTGTCAGCCCTAGAAGCGGTTCGATAAAACTTGTTTTCTTTAGGGTTACTTATATATTTGTAATTACTTTTGCCCGCGAGTTCGTCCGGGTAGAAGTCAAAGATACCTATTTCTGTTAGGTAGGTTTTTTTATTGATTTGTTTTCATTATAATTAATAACTCTTGTATGTTTAGATAGATAGATTGATAAACCATTTTTTTTATTAGTAATGCGTGGGCATATTTTTGTAACTTAAATTGCCATTCAAGCTTGTAGATTGTTTTAAATTGTAACTAAGTCAGTGTTTTTGTTAAACATGTTATTTGCACCAGCAAAAAATATGTCGGACGGAAATATCCTTCATACTTTGATAAGAATGTTCAAACTTAATTGCACCAATCAATTAATCATTGTACGTTTTTGTCTCAAGTCCTTACCTACTTCTAATTTGAAACATAACGTATTCTAAACTTTAATACTAATGTTATAAAGAGGATCGATTTTTATTTTTGTTTATAATAAACTAGCTTTTGCCCGCGACTTCGTCCACGTACATAAAATAAAATATAGCCTATGTCACTCAGGAATAAAGCAGCTTTCTATTGGTGAAAAAAATTGGCAATCGGACCAGTACTTCCAGAGATTACCTACAAAGAAAAAAACATAAAAACAAAAAAAAAACTTTACCTCTTCATTATATTAGTGTAGATAAACTCAAAAACTACTGAACCGATTTAAAAAATTCTTTCACTATTAAAATGTTATGTTATCACTAAATAACATTGGCTATATATTTTACTCCCACGTGAGCGCAGCCGCTGGCAGAAGCTAGTGTCAGATATATAACTGCAATTAAAATGATTTCCTTTACCCATACGTCTCTGCTTGCACCTGTGACATTCCTAACCAGTTACTAGCATTAGAAATAATATTGTAGTCAGAGCTAATACTGGAGTTGTCTGAACCAGTTATAGCCCTCTTCAATCCTGTTTAAGGCTAAATCAAGTACCAGGGCATCTGGTATTTCTATCCGATCTGATTTCATCTACCTATCTAAGTGAAATATATTTCCACTTCAATAAATATCGAATCCATTTTTGATGAAGATAATTGAAAATATATCGAGTTTATAATATTTCTTGTATAATTTATTCGTATTTATAAACCAGATAATAAATTATGGTTTAAGTTCTAAATAAGACTTTTTGACTACTGATAGATAATTTTGTATATCTAACGTAACCAATAAGGTTTTCAAACTTGGATAGTGAACGTCAGTTTTTGCACTCGCCAGCCAGTGAATGGTCATAATCGCCAGTTAGACCAAACAACTGCAGATAAAATCTGTTTCATTGAATTTTAAACAGTTCCGGTTTGTTAGAGCCATATCGTGTGTGCTTGAAGTTTCTTATTTGTATTAGCTCACAATTTCTAAAATTTTACTTTTTATTGTTTTGTGAATGATCACAGAACTTGTTTTCAAATTTGAGATTATAGCCTGCGTTTTTAATTAATCGAAAAAGTGGAGTCTAGACTAGATTTCTAGAGTGCACCATGAACTACATTTATCACTCTAGTATTATAGAGGCGAAAGTTTATACGTATGCATGTTTTTTTCTCCTTTACTTTCAAACGACTGTATGGGTTTGACTGATATTTAGTACACAGATACAATTGCCAAAACGGATCTTGAGCGCTCGGCGTCAGAGTGGGGATCGCTTTGCGCATTCCATACATTGGCGAGCCAATCGTGTTCGTTGTTAGATACATGCAGCAACGTAGGGAACGAATTAGGAGTGACATCTATGTCGTCATAGATGTCACTCCTAATTCGCGTGGTGGCGCGGCGAGTCAATCACTGACACTCCCCGCCCCCGTGTCTCACTTCGCACCACTAAAGAGACCGAATATTTGACTTCTGCGCAACCGCTTAAGATCCGTGATGGCAACTGTAGGTATACCATGCCCTAAAATGTTATATAGGACTTTTTATCCCGGGTGTGTGTTCCCTTAAGATAATTTTATACCTACTAACCTACTAGCGAAAGCTAATTAGAAAATAAATCTTTGTATGAAATAGGTACCTAAATGCCTACGTCTAGGTATCTACTTCATACAAAGGCCTATTACTTTCTCATTGGAAAAGCAAAAGTCGGTAACTATAGCTTTCTATTTACACTTTTGCTACCAGGGACCTATCTGTCTTACAACAGGTAACAATGTCTCAATCACTTCATCTCGCTTCAATACAAAGCAGTCTTCAACATACCGTATTATTTAAGCAACAAATATATTCCCAACGATTTAAAAATTGACACCATTAATGATGAGATCAGCAACTATAGCGTTAAATATTAAGAGACACTATCTTAACATAGGAAACATTGCAAATTTTAGCTATAAAACTCAATGGATGCGGATTGCTACAGCATAAACTTTTAAAAAGACATAGTGCTCCTACGCTCCGGGATAGATTCTGCCACATGAAATGAAACCCTCCCACAAGTTGGCATAGCTCATGGTGATTAAAATCACTTCAGATCAATAATATCAGCCAGAATCAAGGCTTTTTGTTAATTAAACAGATTACCATGATGCAGAATGAAAAATAATCTTGCTTATTTAAATGTAATTATAGCTGAGAGAATTATATCTGTACTTCATGCCTCAAGAATTTAACAAATAATAAGTTAGTACGCCATTATAAAACATATCACTCAAACCGAACCTCGTGACCAAGTTCTTTTCTTTCTTTTTCTTTTTTTTTACAACTATCACACAACGCCGTCTAGTCCCAAGCTAAGCAGAGCTTGTGTTATGGGTACTAGACAACTGATAAACATACTTATATATTTCTAAATACATACATATTATAGATAAATTACACCCAGACACAGAACAAATGATTGTGCTCATCACACAAACATTTGTCCTGGGTGGGCATCGAACCCACGACCTCCGGCATAGCAGTCAGGGTCACTAACCACTAGACCAACAGGCTAGTTACTATACATGTTATCAATAAACATTCTAATTTATGTTGTGTTATAGGTAAAACTGCCCAGACTGCTAAAGTACTAGTGATATCGCTCTTAAAGTTCTGTTGACCCCGAAAGCAAACATATACGAAGATAAATAAATACACTTCATTCATACTAATGTACTCGTTATGCGTCTATGGTCATGTGGTGCGGTTAATTTTGAACACTAATACTCGCATCGTAATTAATTTAATAAATTTAATTAAATAAATAACATTGTCATGTTAGATACAGTCATCATCATCATCGTCCACTGTTGGACATAGACCTCCCCCAAGTGTCGCCACAATGAACGGTCCTGTGCGTCTCGTATCCATCGGATTCTCGCAACCTTTACCAGGTCATCGGTCCAACTTGTAGGAGGCCTTCCATCGCTGCGTCTTCCGGTACGCGGTCCCCAGTTCAGAACCTTTCGACCCCAACGGGCATCTGTTCTGCGAGCAATTTACCCTGCCCATTGCCACTTAAGTTTAGCGATTCTTCTTTCTTCTCGTGCTATGTCGGCAACCCTGGTTCTCTTATGATTATCATCATTTCTGATGTGATCACGCAAGGAAACTCCGAGCATACCCCTTTCCATTACCTAGGATATTATTAAATTTCTTAATAATATCATCACAGCATAGATTAGAAAAAAAAGACAATACGTAAGTCTGAATAGTAAGCGATAAAATAGAATCCATAGACAAAGTAAATTAGTTTAACGAGCATTGAAGCGTCATACAAACAGAAACGCGGCGGAATGTCGTTGCATTTTAAATTTAGAACATCCGAGACGGTTTGTACGCATATTATTTATTCGTAACTGCTAGCTAAGGATGCTAACCACAGATAATACATTCATCTTAGAAATTTATTATGATTGCTTAATGTTAATTCTTGTAAATCAGTTTATAAGACACCTGTTTCAAAAGACCATTATTATTTATGTTCGATATCTCCGCATAAATTAACTGTTACAAAAATAAAAAATGGCTGATTAATTTGACTAACGGAACGTATTTCACTAAGTAAACAAAATTGATTATTGGGCAGTAGATGACGCAAATCTTAACTAGTATCTAGGTAAAAACAAATTAACGCTGCAAGCAAAAATATTAGTGACTAAGTGAGTAGCAATTAATTAATGCAAATATTTGCAAATGTATGTAATAAACGTATGTTTCGCTTCGAATAACTAAAATAACATGTAAATTAATTAACAATTCACTGGCTTACGAATCCATTATTCATGTTTAGATACATTTATCCTTGAAAACAATATTGATGTTTCGCATATGTTTACGAGAAGGCAGCCCTGGATTCTGTTGCCGAGTTTAAAATAACAGGCGAGTGTGTCGGCCGGCAAGCGAGCCAGTGACTCATCCCGATTCTAATGTACGAAGTCAGCAGACTGAACGCAGCACAGCCGCTTGCGATTGTCTTCAACTAACCCTTTCTGAACGAGGCATGTATGGAATTCAACAAATTAGTAGTGTTTCTTTTGTTGTTTAATTATGACTTTTTTTAACTTAAAGTTTATAATTTTTTACAATAAAAATAGTTAAGTAAATACTACACACTACTGATGACAAGATTTTTTTAAATTGATAAAAACTAGAGTTTGAATGTGATCTCGCCTGATGGTAAGCAATAGGTAATACAATCGTTGATGGTGAAGCGCACTAGTTTATTAAGAGCCAATTCACTCTAGATATGGCAATACTCACCCTACTACTGACCGTTTAGGACTTCTTATGCAAAATCACTTTTATTTAGTCATTTAGTAGATAATATTTTAAAGCCTTAGAGTTGGCAGTTAGCATCAATAAAACTGTTTAGGTATATGTATTTATAGGCTTTAGAATATGTATAGCTCAAAAGATCGTAAATTCAGAAATGTAAAGCTGTTCTATTAGGAGAGTGTTGCCAGCCCTAATAGCGTAGAATTTAGCGCAATTTGAACTTCCTTGAACCGAACTCGCGGATAACATTTGCGCTAAAAACAGATTACTACTTTGTAAAATGTTTATACGTAAACTGCATGATAGCAGACTTTACTACAGTCGACCACAAAGCTATCTATATTCAAAAAAATATATAATATTATCACGTCCACTGCTGGACATAGGCCTCCCCCAAGTGTCGCCAGGATTGATCCTGTGTCATATCCATTATATTCCCGCGACTCTTACCAGGTCATCGGCCCACCTTATAGGAGGCCTTCCAACGCTGCGTTTTCCGGTACAGCACCTCTAGCGGTCACTTACGGAACCAAAATTTGCCATACAAAATATTTACGTAGTCGGTATCGAGTATCGACAAATACTATTGCTTTAAACTCATGGTAGAGGTACTGTTCCTTCAGTTACCCTTGACGTTCCTGGGCCACGGCTGCGGGATTATTCGAAAGAGTTAGCCTAAAATTCACATTAATTTTAGTAACATTTTATATTTTTATTCCATGACATTTGTTTTAATGACATTTTAATTGCTTTTTCCATGACATTTAATTTATTGACATTTTTAATTATTAATCCATGACATTTAATTTAGTGACAATTGTAATTTAATTTAATAACGATATTACTACTATTCACTCTAGATATGGCAATATTCTCCCTAATAATGATCGTTTAGGACTGTCTGTTTGTGATGAGTAATCATGCAAAAACACTTTCATTTAGTTGTTTAGTAGATAATATTTTAAATATTATCTACTAAACAACTCTGCTTCCACCAGTGCATTTGTAAAACTGGTTATTAAGTTTTATTAATTATAATTATCTATCGTACTGAGGAAACTGCAGGCAGGTGCGTCTTACTCAGTAACTCGGTAAACCTTCCGCAATATTTATTTAATTATCTCCATTTCTTTTTTAACCTAATGGTTTCCTTTTCTTGAGCGATGTAAAATAACTGGAACTTTGATTGCATATTTTTTCCGCGCAAACCTAATAGACTTAATACGTTGTCGGAAATCCTTCTCCACCTACAAAACAAAAATAAAACTAACCTCTATAAAATATATCTAACTTTTGCCAGCGGCTTCGACCATATACTAGTTTATAACAGATTAAAAAATAGCCTATATCACTTAGGAATAAAGCAGCTTTCTATCGGTGAAAAAATGTTAGCAATCGGACCAGGAGATGGTGAAACATTATAAAAATAGCACTAATGTCTTTAAATTTCTTCACCACTAACACCAATCAGGAAAACCTAATTCTGTAATTTTCCATATTTTTTCTTTTGTTTACTGGACAGTGTAATAAGTACTTAAATGAGTACGTACTTATTTATGTACTTAAAAGACGCTAAACAGACATTCACAAGACAATGCGAACAGGATAAAGTAAGCATCAAGTCGTCCCGTCCAAAGTTTACCTTGTGGTTAGACTATTATACATTTCCAAGAATACCTATGAGCTGAGTTCGTTTCATTATGAACTAAGGATCCTGCAGGATAATGGCGGCGTATAGCAAACAATGCCGATGGCTTCCATTTTGTCAATCTCGCATTATTGAGCCAAAGTTGCCAGGTTTAAAAACGAAAAAAAAACCGTTTAGTAAAAAGGTTAGGCCATTAGTATATTGTTTATCAATATACTAATAGTCAATCAGTCAGTTAGTTGGTTTTTGCAATATCGTACCTACCCTTATTGCAAAAAGTAACTATCTACATTTTTTACCCAAATTAAGTTAAATATACTTATCGATTCGAATCATCAGGACGAATCTGCAAGTACAACTGGTTATTAGCTATGACACTTATTTACAAAGATAGCTACGGAAAAATGTAAATAACCTACAAAATATATAAAATATATATTGTAACACAAGCTTTTGCCCGCAGCTTCATCCGCGTACATAAAATATAGACTATGTCACTCAGGAATAAAGCAGCTTTCTATCGGTGAAAAATTTTAGTAATCGGACCAGTACCTACTTCCAGAGATTACCTCCTAAAAACAAAAAAAAAAAACATTACCTCTTTATAATTATACTAGTATAGACTAGTGTAGACATGTAGATAATAATACAAAAATGCAGATAGTTAGTTGGTTTTTAAAATAAGTGTACGATATCTACCAGAAAAGTAAACAACTAAACATTTATAATATTACATTCAGAACTTTATTTGCATCAACATTAAAACTGACCTCAATTGTTAAAAGAATTCAGTTTTTAATATCTTTTGCAGGCACATTTCGTAACCACGCGGGCCATGCTGGGCCATGCTGGGCCACATGTGCGCAGTAATTATTACGACTATATAGCCACTTTATACGCCATTAGTTAAGAGATAATTAACGACTTCAAATATGAATTATTGTGACGTTTAACTTGAAGGAATGCTTAAATAAGAAGTGCACTGTTACAAAATGCAAGCAATGGTTGCTAAGTTAATATTGGGCCGTATTTAGTATACTTTTTTTTGCAGGAAGGGATATTTTCTGATAGTTTGCTTCTGTCCTTCCTGTTATTTTAAAAATGTTAGGAAAACTACTGATATATTATTAGAATAGGCATTATTGAAAACATTCCTACAAAAATTGCAAACTCTCACTTACGATGTTTTTCCTGAAAAAACTCGATGTGTAGGTACATTATCATTGTTTTAATGGTTATAAATCGTGAGCAGCGGTGGCCGAGTGGTAATGGCACCGAGTTATAGGTCGCGGATTCAAAACCTGCCAGGCGCATTATTTTATGTAATTTATTTCACTACCACTGCTCTCAAAAAGGTGAAGGAAAACATCATGAGGAAACCGCCATTTTCTAGAACGAAAGTACATCGCTACCGAACCCAACAGGTATCATGCTCTGCTATAAGAAATCTAACAACATTATCTAATATTAATATATATTATATTCATTATTTAATATTTACGAGTAACCACATGATGCCCACTCCATTCCACTATTGTAATATGGCTTGCTTTGCACAGACTTCGTGATAAAGGCAAAATACAATATTTGTACAATATTTTTTCCGTCACGTGCAATGACTCCCCATCCAAATTCGTTTCAAACATTCAAAAATTCAAAAAAAGAATCACACGCTATCCAAAGACAAAGCGACTTCTATAAATAAACAGATGCGTGAGGTCGTGATTCTCGTGACGAGTCATTCTGCAAGCTAACACATATTCGCGGACATCCGCGTGACCTTGGTGTTACCCTCAAGTATTACCCATTTATTTCTGGAGGCATCTTGTTTCCGTATCTTCGTGACTTGCTGTGTCATTATATTGAGTGTTCTCTTGAAGAATCAACGAGGTTAAGGCAAACTTTTATTAGTTATTAGCTTTTTTTGTGGTTTCGTCCACTTGAAAATCCATTAATAAAAAAGGAGCAACTGACATATCAATGCACAGCCGAAACTATTAGAACTCGGATCGTGTTTCGTACAAGATATTATTTTATAACGTGGGCGAGAAACTAAGGAATTTCCAAAATTCAACCCCTAAATGGATGATATGGGGTCTCAAATTTGAATGGAGAAACCTACTACTTACACACTCACGTGGACGAACCCGCTGGCAGAAACTAGTTGTTTTATAATTCCAAAAGATCTGAAGTATAATCTTCTGTCCTAATTCAGGTCTATGGTCATGAATTTACTTTCAACCTAAATTTTGACGCTTTTGGTAGCAGACTTACCAGTAAGAAAAATGCTAAAACTACTAGACACACGTGGACCACACCTGATTTGTACGTAGACCGACGTCACGTGGTGTAGATCTAGTGTAGCTCTACAAGTCTAGTTTCCTTTTAAAATGTATGGAGACCGACGCGCTCAGATGGGCATACGTGACACACGTGTGCTCAGTATAGTTTTACCTTTACGGTGATGACGTTATATACTTTAAAGCAGTTCTTCAAATGAATTCTCCAGAACCTAACAAGCTAAAAGCAATATAAAGTTAAAGAACAACGTCCCTGAATAAAATTTAAATGAACGGTGTTAATTTTTTTTAGGTAGGATATCATCAACCAGCATCTGGTGTAATGAAAGGGAGTGTTAAACGTTTACTGACTAAAAACCACCGTTTTCTTTGCGTTCAAGGGCCGCAGTTCTTTCGAACGATGATGACTTAAGATGTGATATGACATTTATTATGGACATACCCAGTCGATCAAAGATAAATGCAGATAAAACGATTTGCGTATATTATGTTTACTGCCATCTCAGCACTTTCCTTGTTCAGATAAAAAATTGCAACTTTGAAAGATAGCTTATCCGTCTGAGTGCGCATGCCTACCTACTTACACAGAAGTTGACAATTTACCTGTAAGAGTGAAGGAGTGATTCTCGTCATGCTGAATAACTATTGTTGTAAAAACTACAAGGAATGGCGAATAGTCGTTTTTCGTTACTATACAACAAGACTCAGCAGATATTCTCTGCTATATTCATGAACCCACTTTAATACCAAATTTTGAAGAAGAAGAACAATTTGAGAAATACTCAACTTCAAATTAACATATCAGCCGAAACACATCCACTGTTGGACATAGGCCTCCCGCAAGCATCGCCACAACGACCGGTCCTGTGCGTCACGCATCCATCGGATTCCCGCGACCCTGACCAGGACATCGGTCCACCTTGTTAGAGGCCCTCCAACGCTGCGTCTTCCGGTACATGGTCGCCACTCCAGAACCTTCAAACACTATGTAGAAATCAGGGGAAACCAACTTACAGATTCTCTTAATAATTGAATCAATAAGATTTTAAAAATCACTTTATATTAAATTCAAAGTTTACGCTAACATCGTTAATAAAAATCCAAGTAGCACTCATACATTCCACATATTTTTTTTCACATTTGCAATCACAATATAGTTTTGTCTGAGGTCATTCGTTCGGCCTTAACATTTGACTCATGTGCGAGAATTATGGGTATTCTGAATGAAAATCAATGACTGGATGCTCAATGCAAATTAGTTTTTTTAATTTTCGGTGTGAACAATATATTTTACAGAAAAACAAGTGAAGACAAGTGACAAATAGAAGTGTCATATTTTTTCATATAATTTAGGAAGCTTGCAAGAAGGTTTTATCTCCAACATTTCCCCGGGCGTTGAAACCAATGGTTTCAACCAGATTCTGAAGACACAGGCAAAGGGCAGATTCGGTTGAATGCCCGTCGAACGACTCCAGTAGACGTCCGAATGTCAGCTACACGGGCGATACCATCCGTTCCTGGATGAACAGCCACGATCCGTCCAAGTCTCCACTTCAACGGAGGAAGATCGTCTTCCTTGATCACCACCAAGGAGTTCAGCATCAAGCCATCCTTGCAGGAACGCCATTTGGAGCGTTGTTGCAATTCTGCAACATACTCCTTGCTCCATCTGCTCCAGAAATGCTGGCGAAGCTGCTCGATCCTCTGGTAACGAGACAGATAATTGGCAGAGCTATCCTGGTAATCAGGTTGCGGCAAAGAAGTAAGTGGCCGTCCCACAAGAAAATGTCCTGGCGTGAGCGGAGTATAATCTGCAGGATCTGAAGACAACGGCGTCAATGGACGAGAGTTCAAGATGGCTTCAATCTTGGTTAGTGTGGTGTACAGCTCCTCAAAAGTCAAGTTACAATTTCCCAACACTCTCTGAAGGTGATACTTTGCTGACTTGACACCCGCCTCCCAGAGTCCACCGAAATGTGGGGTGTAGGCGGGAATAAAATGGAACCTTATTCCGTCGTTTGCTGCACTTTCACCCAAGGACAAACTATTTAATTTTAAAAATTTGGAAAGGTCGTTGTATGCACCGACAAATGAGGTACCGTTATCGGAAAAAATATCAGCAGGTTTACCTCTCCGAGAAATAAACCGATACAAAGCCAGTAAATAACTATTGCTAGTTAAATCACCAACGAGCTCCAAATGAATGGCCTTGGTTGTGAAACAAATAAAAATAGCGACATACACCTTTACTAACCTACATCCACGGCCCTGGCGACTAGCACACATAATAGGGCCAGCGTAATCAACGCCTGTGCTTTCAAAGGGATAACCTGGACGAAGGCGTTCTCGTGGTAAGTTACCCATTAAGGGAGCTACAACCTTACCCTTCATACGGTGACACAAAACACACTTATGATAACAGGCTTTCGCCAACTTGCGACCTCCTATTGGCCAATAAGTTTCCCTAATGGAAGCTAATAATAATTGTGGGCCAGCATGCATCAGCCTTTTATGCTCAAAATTAAATAATAGTTTAGTGAAATCATGAGTGGACTGTAATAAAATAGGGTGTTTCTTACTATAAGCAAAATTAGAGTTATCGAGACGTCCTCCTACTCGCATTACATTATTATCGTCTAAATAAACATTAAACTTTAGAAGGGCGCTCTTTTTAGGTAAACTCTTTTTGTTCAAAAATAATTGGTATTCAGAAAATGACTGAATCTGACTCTTAATAATGACAAGAGTTAGTGCATCTTGTACCTCATCATGTGACAAGTATTTGGTTTTAGGGTAATGCTTTCTACATGACTTAATAAATCGTAATACGTAGGCAACAGATCGTACGAGCCGTGTGTAATTGGAATAACGCCTAAAATCAATTAAAACTTCAGGTTTCGAATCGTTTACAACATGTAATATGATTTTAGGTCGAGTCTCCGGTAACGATTGTAGTCCTGGGCTCGTAATTTGAGAAGGCCATTCAGACGAATCTAGTTTTAAAAAATCTGGTCCTTTCCACCACAGATCTGACTCCTGCAGATCACTAATATCCATGCCACGAGATATTAGGTCTGCTGGATTTTGATCTGTTGGGACGTGCCTCCAAGTACAGTTACCCGACTTATCCAAAACCTCAGCAACGCGGTTGCGCACAAAGGGCTGAAGTCTGGTAGGCATCATCTGTAACCATCCCAAGACAATGGTTGAATCAGTCCAACAATAAACCCGACTGATCTTCACTCGAAGTGAGCTCATCACCTTCTCGTGAAGACGAGAACCGACTACCGCACCACATAACTCCAGTCGCGGAATTGTCGTAGGCTTGATGGGAGCAACTCGACTCTTTGCCATTAACAAGCGAGCCATGTACTCACCCTTAGCATTAACACTGCGAATGTAGACGCAAGCACCGTACGCGGACTCAGACGCGTCTGTGAAAATATGGAGTTCTAACTCCGTAAATGAATTGCAGACTACAAGTCGCGGAATGCGAACATGATTTAAAAGAGGTAAAGATTTAATAATAATCTCCCATTGTTTACAAATCTCATTAGGTAATGGTTGATCCCATGATAATTTATCTAACCACATTTTCTGTAGCAAGATCTTCATAGTAATAACAATAGGACCTAACAGACCTAAGGGATCAAAGATTCGCGCAATAACGGATAACAAGTCACGCTTTGTGTACCTAGTCGAAGATTTAGTCAGACCTATAGGAAACCCTATCTCATCAGTGCCGATATGCCAACAGAGACCAAGCAACTTTTCTGGCTCATTTTGTCCAATGTTCAAATCGTATGACGCAGGGACAGCATTCGACAATAATTGAGAATCATTTGACTTCCACTTTCTCAATGGCATACATGGCAAGCGCTTTGGTGACTTCAGTGCGAATGAACTTTACTTCATCTAAGTCATCCCCTCCGGTCAGCAAGTCGTCGACATAGAAGTCATGTTGGATGATTTCCGATATCTTAGGGTTCCTACAGTCGAGTCCTACTTGTTTAAGGCATCGTGTCGCAAGGAATGGCGCACTGGCCGTACCGTACGTGACGGTGTTTAATTGATAAACATTAATAGGATCACTAACATTATCACGCCAAACAATCTGTTGTAAATATCTGTCCGACGGGTGGACGACTATTTGTCTATACATCTTCTCCACATCCGCAGATACAACATACTTGTGGACTCTAAAGCGAAGAAGTATAGACAATAGACCGTCCTGTACGGTTGGCCCAACCATCTGTAGGTCATTAGAGGACACTCCCGTCGAAGTAGAAGCACTAGCGTTGAAAACAACACGAAGTTTGGTCGTGGTACTCGACTCGCGTAAAACTCCCATATGTGGAATAAAATAACCCAAACATAAATTAGGTTTATTAATTTTTGTCATATGACCAAGTAACTCGTATTCTGACAAAAAGTCATGATACATTCTACTAAAGTTCGTCTTAACCTTTAATTTACGCTCTAAAGAATGTAAACAATGTGTGGCTTTATTAAAAGAATTTCCTAAAATTGAAGGATCTTTCTTAAGGGGGATGCGAACACAAAAACGACCATCAGACAATCGTGTCGTATTTGTAACGAAATTGTCTTCACACAATTTCTCTTCAGGCATATAAGAATTGGAAGACTTCGCATTCACCTCCTCTAATTGCCAAAACTTTGTCAATTCTGACTTGAGGTTTTCCCAGTCACCATCGCTGTCGGCAACCATTTTAGACATATTGCACTTTACGTCATTCGTCAGCAGTGAGATAGTATTCTGAGTAATTGGACCGGAAACTATCCATCCTAGACGGGTTTCACATAATATTGGTTTCCCGGTACCTAACTTTAGTCTTTGAGATCCTAACAAATCCCAAAAAAGATCAGCGCCGATTAAAATATCAACATCGGCAGGGTTATAAAAAGTAGGATCAGCTAAAGTAATATTCGAGGGTAAGTCGAAATCAGAAATATTTATCTGACGACACGGAACACTACTCGTAATGAACGGAAGAACAAAACAATTTAGTTCGAATACAAAGCTATCATCTAATGGCGTACCCTTAACCCGACATATTTTACCTACGTGCGAAGTGACGTTATTGATTCCAAGGATTGATCTATCTACCTGGCTAGTTTTTAAGTTAAGTTTATTGCACAACCTATCTGTTATGAGTGAAGACGTGCTACCACTATCGAGCACCGCGCGAGCGAGATGCACACACCCATTGTGGTCTCTTAATTTGATCAAAGCGGTTGATAACAACACATCTCGTTGCGTATGACCACACGGAGATGCAATGTTTGCGGATAAAGCTACGTTATTCGTTTCAGTCGTAGCAGACAAGTTATTCATCGAATTACCACTAGGTGTATTCGATACAGTGCCATTAGAATGTACGTGAACTAATGTGTTGTGCCTACGTTTGCATAGTTTGCAGCCTGGTTTTTTACATTTGTTAGCATAGTGTCCGGAACGAAAACAGTTAAAACATACCTTATAACTAGGTAATGATTTGAGACGGTCATCGTTACTCAATGCGAGAAACTGTGGACAATTATTTAATGTGTGATCGTTGTTATTACATTTAGGACAAGGTTTAGAAGCTGAGTCAGTGCTAGAATTGATAGGAGATTGTGCTACCATTGACTTGATCTTAGGACCTGATTTACCTGGTGATTGCGAATAATGATTGCGGGGGAGTTCCAGGGTCTCGATGAGGTCGGCTCGATTGCGTAAGAATTGCATAAATGCGTTAAACGTGATTAAGCCATCCTTGTCTATCCTACCTTTGCACTCCTCCCACTCACGATAGGTTTTTTGATCAAGTTTTCGTGTGACAATGTAGATTAAAAGTGTATCCCAGTGTTTCACAGGCTCCCCTAATGACTCTAAAGCTCGCAAGTCTTTATTTAACTGATCGATCAAATTCTTAATGGCAACAGAAGATTCTTTTGTAATTGATTCAATAGTAAATAATGAACTTATATGATTCTGAACCAGTAATCTTTTGTTGTCAAACCGATCACATAACAATGACCATGCCACAGAGTAATTACTTGAAGAAAACTCAATGGATTTGATAACTATAGCAGCTGTTCCCTCAAGTGATGCTCGCAAGTAGTGAAACTTATTGATTGCGTCTATGTCATCATTACAATGAATTAGGCTAGTAAAGGTGTCGCGGAATTCAAGCCAATTACAATATAATCCGCTAAACTTTGGTAACTGAATCGTTGGCAATTTAACCGGCTGCTTTATGCTAACACGAGTACTTTTACAACTTTCCATCGATTTATTATCTTTATTGTAGTCAGTCAGAATATTCTGGGCTCTAGATAAGGTTTTATAATAAATAGACTCAAACTCGGAACGCTGAGAATATTGTAAGTTGATGTCGTCAACAATGCATTCTAGACGTAACTGTACCTCATCATACTGCTCATACAACGCCTCTATCTTGCCCATGCGCAACTGCAACTCGGATACATCACAGCTAGATAGCTCCTTGTCCTTGAATGAGTCCAGAAAATTGAGGAAACTAGTCAAGCGACCTTTGAAGCTGCCTCGCTTCTTAATTAAATCCTTTTCCTCAGACATTCTGGGAGACGAGTGTTGTCAACCTGGCATTGATACAGGAATATAAAAATTAAAAACAACAATATAATTTCAATAATTATACGCCTAGCTGTAGTCTATGCCCTTTCTGACTGCTAACTATAATTTATAACAATGACTTGTACTAATATCTAACACTCAAATATTTTTATTATGTCAAGATACTTGTTAAAAATTAATACCACTGTTAAGTAGTTATGTAATTAGTTACAGCTTAATATAATGTAAGTTTAATAATGTAGCAAAATAGCTAACTATACTGTTAAAAGTATGAGTTTAAACTTAACATTGCTGTTGAATAAAATACTAATCACAATGCAACAAAGTACCTAATGATTTTACTCAAACACAATATAATTGGTAATTTAATAAAATAGTACTGACCTTAGTATGACTACTTATATATACTACCTGAGTGTTGGGTGACGATATTAGCGTAATTATAACTGTACACCACTAACTAACTTGCTTGAAATCAATCCAGTTCTCCAGCAGTGAACTCATGAACCTCCATTCAGCGTGGAAGTCAGTCTCTATTCTTTTTCTTGAAAATAATCGCTGATCTTCTTAATTATATTTCATCCGGCTCGTTATGGACCATGTGCGAGAATTATGGGTATTCTGAATGAAAATCAATGACTGGATGCTCAATGCAAATTAGTTTTTTTAATTTTCGGTGTGAACAATATATTTTACAGAAAAACAAGTGAAGACAAGTGACAAATAGAAGTGTCATATTTTTTCATATAATTTAGGAAGCTTGCAAGAAGGTTTTATCTCCAACAACTCATCTTTCCACAAGGTGACTACAAAAGTGCTATATTTAAGTACTTTACCTGGTAGTTTCGTATAATCTTTAAAATCATGTGTTTAGAGTAAAGGCACCGTATTATCTGCAATCAAGGCCGGTGCGAAGGTTGTGCATTGCGTGTTAGCTTGACCTACGAATATCTTGTTCTTTCTTTTCTTTATCTATATTTTTAGTTTGCCTTTCGGCCTGTAGCTAAATGACCCACATGTTGATTCTAGGGTTGACTACCTGTTAGATTTCGTTAACTCTGTTTCCTATCCTTCTTGTTATTCTATGTTTAGGTTTATCGTCTATATAATAAACAGGTCTTCCAGGCGTTTTCGTTGCTTAACCTCTTTATCTTGCATCTCCTTCTTTTTGAGGTAGGTCATCATCAAATAACTGGCTAAAATCCACTAGTGTTCCTTCACTTTGTGTTCTAGGGCCACGGTAGGTAACTCTTTCAAACATTTCCGCAGCCTTTGCAGCCATCGAGTTTACTTTTTTGAGGCGCGCAGAACACAACGCGCCGTAACTTACCTCGCCTAGAAAGAGTCTATTTGTCCAAGATATATGCATCTGTATGTCATGCACATGTTCAACCTCCATATCCTCGATGTCTATTTATGTTTCGTGCTGTTGGTCATTAACTTTCTGTTCATCAAATTTCTTTTGCATCGGATGCAATCTCTCGAACTCGAACTCGAGGCTGGTATAGCGCAGATGTTCGAGCATAAGGCTTAACTCAGCTACCAAAGAAAAGAAAATGACAATATCGTCATTCGTCACCAAAGCTTAGATTAGTACATTTAGCTTCTTTCTCCGACGAGAACGCTTTGGTCTCGCCAATAAGGATAGGTATAGGGCTTTAAAGACTTCTTCAAGCGTTGCTGTGAAAAGTTTTGGAGTTAATGAGTCGCCTTGTTTGACTCCTTTTTGGATTGGAAAGGATTGGTTAGTTGTAGCTAAGGACAGCGAAAAGTGGAAGAAAGGAAAGCACGCTTTGTCTTGCAGTAGAATCCAATAAGTTCTAGGCAATACATACTAACAAACAGTTAATTGCAATCTAAAATTCTTAATATTTGCCTATTACAACATCGAACTTCCAAATTATTGATAAAAACTATTCGATTACTTTTTTTAGTTAACTTTTATTTCGTATACAATCTACGTTCACATCAGACATTGCAAAAAGTATACACTACCTAAGATCATGCCATGCTGCCAAGATAAATCAAACCACGCACAACTTCGCCTTTACATCAAATAATCCTTATCCTACAATCACAGCGACTGTAGCATCTTCTGATTCCGCGGCGCCATCACAAACCGCGTCTCCGATTCGGAGAATGCGATCAATCACTGGACTATCACTGTTATCTATAGCATCAAGGACATCGGAATGAGTCAGAGTGCTGTTTGTCTCTGACAGCTATTAGTTGTCTCACGCAACGGCCGTGATTTGTAGATCAGTAGCCGTTGTTTTGTGTAAGGTAAGGTCGTTTGTGTGATTGAAGTTGGAATGTGGGTTAACAATTACAACTGCAAATATACCAAAACAATCTTTCTTTGATAGGCTTGCAGTCATTGATTGCACATCTATTATTTTATTATTATTGTTCTTCGCCTGTTGTGTCAAACCGCGGGGCAAAAGACTCTCTTCCTTTATTCCACTCTTTTCTGTCCTTAGCCACTTCTGGCCAATCTTTAAGATAGGGGTCTACGTATATGTACCTATTACTACATATTACTTATCTTAACTTATAAGCTAATATAGAGAAAAGATTTTTTTTTTTTTGTTTGCATTGTATGAACTCAAAAATACTGGACCTATAATTAGAATGCTACTTTATCACTGACTGATTGCTACATACCTATGTTTCCTCAGTACGAAAGAACAACAAACATTAGGATGATTTCTGTAGTTTGTGTCTACCATAGGGAAACACGTGAATTTATGTATTTACATACGTATATAGATTTATCTACCTTGATACTTTGAGTCACAGTTTTCCCTTTAAATCCGTTGTAAGTACTAAGTAAATGAAAGTTCGATGGTAATGGAATGAACATACTAAGTTGCTTCAAAGACGACCTTTAAAATTGTGAATCATTTAAGTGAAATTGAAATAAATAAGGAAGATAGATCTTTCATCTCAACTGAATACATCAAAGAATAGGTAGTGTACGGTTTTCCTCATTCGATTCAAAACCCAACTTCGGTTAAAACCCAACGTTTAAGAAAACCAATACGCGCGTATCAGAACAGTATCTAGTGACTGAATTTTTTTTTCCATATCTTCCATAATAATAAAAGCTTCGTTCTGATTGACCCGACTGCAATAGGTACCTAAAGCCTAACCTGCTAGAAGTAAGAGAATCTTTGGAAGGTCTAATGTCTGCCAAGTGAGGACCAATTCTAATACGTGTTTATAAACTAGTAAAAGTAACTACTTTGTATTACCCATATATAGTGTGACTGGTATAATTACCAGTCAATTGAATTAAGTGCTTGAGTATCGTACACTAATGTGTACGATACTCAAGCACTTAATTGTGCTCATGATAACCAACAACTTTTACTATGGGAACAACATCGGGAACAAACGTGAAATCGCGAAAAAAAAATCAGCTGTTCAGTACATTTATGTTCGCCTAATGTACTGAACAGCTGATATTTTTTCGCGATTTCGGCTTTGCTCCCATACTAAAAATTGTTTGTTATCATGAGCACAATCACGTGTTTAAGTATCGTACACTAATTGCCAGTCACCCTATATAGTTAAACAATTATTTGTAGTGAGAACTGCCAAGAAATACCAACAACTACCACCTTGCGTCGAATACTACTTGAACATTTTCATAAGGAACGTGTATTCTCGTGTGTTACTCCACTATAGAATGAGATTTTATAATTAAGAATTCTAACCAAACACGGCTTTTTTTTGTGGGAAAAAATCATCCAATGACAACCCAGATAGTGTCAGACTCTTACTGACTAAAACACCCACCCCGTTCCTTCTAGCCTTCATACCGGGGCTCGAGCTCCCTTTCGGATTACCCTGGCCCCAGTAGGCTTCGACCCGGCTGGGTCTCTGCTGTTGCTGACAACTCCTTGAGGCGCGCGGGAACAGTGCGCGCCGTCGACGATTTGGGCTTGGTCCGGACAGTTACCGGACGGCCGGACAGCGAGCTACCCATTTCTCTCTGTCCGCAAGCCCGCGCCAGCCAAACACGGCTGTAAATCTATCTAACATCATACGAAACATTGGCAAACTGTAGAAGTTCTACTGCCTACCATGTCAGTATTATTTGTAATAGTCTAAAACAAACTAGCCTCCACCTACAAGTTGGCAATCTTTAGAAGGTGTACCACCTGCCACGTGTCAGAACCATTTGTAATACTCTAAATCAATCTAACATCAGGCTGGAAATTGGCAACCTTTGCAAGGTCTACTTGCCTGCTACGTCAGAATTATTTGTAAGAGTCTAAAACGGTATATTTTGTAACTGTTACTATTTTATAGATAGGCCCACGCTTGATTACTATATCACACGATGGTAAGCGATGATATCGTCAAAGATGGAAGCACGCTCGCCTGGAAGTAACCTATTCACTCTTGACTAATAATATTCCACAACTATTACACTACGCCGTCTAGTCTCAAGCTAAGCAGAGCTTGTGTTATGAGTACTAGACAACTGATAAACTTACTTATATATTTCTAAATACATACATATTATAGATAAATTACACCCAAACACAGAGACACAGAACAAATGATCGTGCTCATCGCACAAACATTTGTCCTGGGTGGGAATCGAACCCACGGCCTATGGCATAGTAGTCAGGGCTACTAACCACTAGACCAACAGGCCAGTCCTAATGACCACCAGGTTATAGGTAGCTATCAAGAAACACGCACTCCGGTAGGGAATTCTCTTCAATTCCTTATTATACACCATAACGCCTTATAACATACGTGGAATAGGTACAGCGTTTTAATTAATTATTGATAGGTTCACGTTTAACCACTGTCTCACATGATGGTAAGCGATGATGTGGCCGACGATGGAACACGCTTGCCTAGAAGTAACCTATTCACTCTTGGCTCAAAGGCCGAGAGGTTGTAGCTTTTAGGTAATACAGACTCCGGCAGGGAATTCCACACCTTAGCTGTACACACAATAGATGTAATCCTAAAACGCTTTGTATGTACTAAGTTCATGTACATGTAATTCACCTCAGCTTAAATGAATATGTTTCTAAATTGTTTTTTTTTTTTTATCGTGGTAAGGTCACTTCTCTGCCAAATCAGCAGAATCATTTATTATACTAAAATGATCTATTTTAAGTAAATAGTTATCATAAATCAGCACGGCTAGTGTTGTGACCTTCTGTGCTAATTAGATATGCTCTCACATAACTCTCGTTGCGTGCTGCCACTCATTTGTGACGTGAAATATGTACTCCAATGTTTTCGTGACTGTATACTTTATTGTTCTTTATGATGATAGTTATTGTTCCTGATAATGGAAGACTTGACTGCTATTCTGCTTTTAATGATTTTATGACCCGGCCCTGCTTCGTATGGGTGTTACTAAGCTTTGAAATTCTCAGCTTTTCTCTTCTTTAATATGCACATGGTTTTTTTAGGTAATAATCATCCAGTTGACACCCCCAGCCCTTGGGCGGAGCAAGAGATAGTGTCAAACTTTTACTGACTAAAAAATCCACCCCGTTCCTTCGTTGCATTTCATACCGGGGCCGAGTCTTCCTTTTGGAGGCAGACCCTTGGTTCCAGTAGGTTTCGACCCTGCTGAGCCCCTACGGACCTTTTTTGAGGTGGAAAATCATCAAATGAGACCGTCTCGCTTTGAGTGGGGGAGAGAGAGAGTCAGATGTTTACTGACTCAAGCCCAACTGTTTCCCTCAATTGCCTTTTGTGTTATAGAGTCACGGTTACCTACTCTTTCAAAAGTTCCAGCAAAATCAAGGAAAGACAATATAGCAAATCCATAAAAAAGAAAATCTATTTAGATATAAGAAGAAAATATGGTTTTGAGACTGATGATAATTTCTTTTCTGTAAATGTTAGTAAACTGTTTACTAAGCTTTCCGAGAGCTTTAGAAGTTACTTTTTCAAAAATATATTTTGCAATTCTAACCTTGGTCGAGCGTTCGACCTTTCAAAAAAGATCTGTTAAAACTTTTTTTTTTAAGTTTGCTAATTCCAGAACATCGAGCGTTATATTTTTAAAATGTCAAGGCTTTGTAATGAATTTAACAGGTTCTTGGCTCTAGTAACAAACATGTTTAACTCTCGTATGTTTCCTATACTTGAAATTCTTACAAAAAATAAGAATTAGGTATGTTTCTAAACACTTATTTTGTTAAGAAGTGGAGATTGGAGGGGGTTACATGTTGTGCACATATGCTCTAGTTTTAAAGATTGTTTGTACTTATACATCTTCTCTAGCATGTAGGTAACTGTTTTTGACCCCAAACTACTGGGACTAGAAACGTGAAATTTTGCACAAGGATTTTTTTTATGATGTAGGTGAGCACTAACGGGGTTACCATTACGTTAAACTTCATGGTCTAGGTCTAAGACTATGGAGCACGCTTGCTAACTAAAACCCACACTGTTCCTTCAGTCGCCCTATATTGCGAGGGCTGGTTGACTCCTTCGAAAAATACGATGCCTGCTTGGGGGCAGGCGTCGGCCCTACCTGGCCCCGTACAATTTTGCTGGCATTAGGCTGTGGTGTGCGTGAAACATAAGGCACCTTCAACCCGGGCATGGACAGCCGGACGACGTCCAACCTATGGCTCGCCGTAGGTTATAGCTATTTTTTTTAAATTAGATTGTTTACTAATATGTCCAATTACAATGATTCCAGGTTCAACAGACGTGGACATCCCGTCGTCGTTGCTCCACACCATGCAGAACCAGATGCAGAGCAAGGGCGGCTACGAGATGGCGTACGGCGTCAAGGTGATTATTATCAAACTAGCTTTGTCACTCAGAAATAAAGCAGGCTTCTTTGTGTGAAAAAAAAAATTGCAAATGGAATAGTACTTTAGGTACCTCCTACAAACAAAAAAAAAAAACATTACCTCTTTATAATATTGGTGTAGATAATTTACTCCCCTCAATCTAGGTAGGTCCATATCCGCCGGATAAGTTGGCTAGTAATGTCGATAAAATAGGAATTAACAAAATGTAGCCACGTTAGCACTAACAAAAACTTTGTGCTGGCGTGATACTTATATACAAGGTGTAAGGGACAGCCCTCCAAAAACTTTAAGGGCTTGCTCAGTAAACGAAACTAAACAACCTTCCACAAAAAAAAAATTCAGGATACTAATTGTCCAATCAAGTTTATCATTTTGTATGGTGAGGCTGAATTTTTTTTTTGTTTCCTTAAAAAAGTTTTTGTGGAAGGTTGTTCAGTTTGGTCTACTGAGTAAGCCCTTAAAGTTTTTGAAGGGCTGTCCCTTACACCTTTTATATAGAGGGAAAAGATTCCACGAAAGGTGAAGGGAAAGAAAAACCAGGAGATCTAACACCAGACGTACTATAATGTATATCATGCTACTCAATTAGTGGATTGTGGAAGTCAGATAGGGAGAGTCTCTTCATGCAAAATATTGGTATCCCGCCGCATCTGATTAGACTGGCAACTAATTCTAATATAGATAAACAGATAACACATAGACACTCACAGATAACTCATAGACACTTACTTATACGTCATATACCTACACTCTCATAGTTGGCAAAAAGCTGGGTAGACACATTTAGCGATGGTGTGATGGCACACCCCAGATCTCTGGTTTGATCCAGTGAACACTAATATAATAACCCCAATCGATTATACTACTTGTCAAGTGTTTACCGTAGGGGCCAACTAGGCCAATGCACGTTAAGGCCACGGGTTTCTGAAAGAGAAACAAAGAGCAATTGAAGGACGCAGGAGGTTATAGACCGTCCCATTCCACCCTAGAGCGCGAGAAGTGAGTAGATGATTTCCTCCTCCGAAATAAATCGAAAGTCAAGTACTTTAAAGAACAATAGAGCAACTATAGAAATATCTCATAATTCATATATTAAATAACCTTGATTACTACACGATTGTAATTTATGCTAAAAGCTTTTACAAGCAGTATCGGATCAGTTATAGACAGCTAATTATCTATTTTAAATTGATATTTATCTATACTATAATGTTATAAAGCAAAAAAAGTTTATTTGAACACGCTAATCTTAGGAACTACTGTTTTGAATTGAATTTTTATTTAGTGTTAGATAGCTCATTTATAGACGAAGGCTATACATTGTATTTGCCTGCTGCGGTCTTCCCTTTCGATTATAACTTAGGTGTCTTCAAAGCTAGAGTGAATAGGCTCTTAATAAACTAGTGCACCTCACCATCAACGATTGCATCACTGCTTACCGTCAGGCGGGATCGCATTCAAGCTCCAGTTTATCTTGTTCTTCCTGCCGTTACATACTACTTGGGGTCGGCGCAACACGTTCTTTTTTTTTCGTTCTGTCCTGTCACCCGTCATACTATCACTAACTCTCTTTTCTTTCATATCACTCCTCATACAATCCATTCATCTTTTCTTTGGCCTCCCTCTCCTTCTCTATCCAAGCATCAGTTTATATCAATTTAAAAATTTTTATCAATTTAAAAAAAAATATCCCGTTTATATCAATTTAAAAAAAAAATATCATCACGCTGCAACCAATAGGTACGACGCAGTAAGCAAAGATGCGAGTGAAACCGCGTGGGATAGCTAGTAAAATAGTCATGTATAAAGACCTGCTTACACTATCACACGGTCAACCTTGAATGTATGTATGCTGTGTGAGTCTATTTCTAAGAGATCGTGGCTGGCCGCTAGATAGTCATTGTCAGTGATAAGTAAGCGTTACCTTGGCTCAGATCCTGGTAGTAAGTAGTAGAGGCCGACCAAAGATTCGGTATCGATTTCATTGCATTAATCTTAGGAACTACCTGAAGGCTTTAGGCTAGGTAACGTCACACTATGACTAATAGGAGCGAAGCAGTAACAAAGACGCGAATGAAACCGGGGTAGACCAACTATTTAAAAAAAAATGCAAACTCTATTTTGTATAAATAATAATAATAATCTTTTTATTTCATCTTTTACACAAAATAATTACATGTAACAGGCTCAAGTAAATCTTAAACAATAGAGTATTGTCCAGGGTCAAAATAATTACATTTTATTAAGTCCATATTTTAGATTATAAAAAAATATTGAACACGTATTTTTTCTTTTTTGGATTAAACGAAAAATAACAAAGATATAGCCCATTAAAATTACGTGTGACGTCGCCCCGCGCGAAAAAATGTAGCACGGCGCGCGGCGTGACGTTACACGTAACTTTAATGGGCTATATCTTTTTCATTTTTGGTTTAATTTACAAATAAAAAAATACGTGTCCCTTATTTTTGAATAATCTAAAAGACGGACTAATTACATTTTTTACGGCCACCAGCCTATTATGCTAATGCCCAAGTAATAACTATAATTAATTTATCAAATATTTAAACTAGAGAAAAATTGACTTTATTAACGTAGAATTATGAATAATAAGCGACTTGCCCGAGCTAGGTTTATAAAACCTGTGTTTCGGTTCTCTAGATGGCGTACAAAAGAGTATTTCTATCTATAAATCTATCTCTTTATCTCTATATGCCAATCATAAACCGGTAGCACTAATATTAAATGCAAATATTATCTACCACCCACCATATTTAATATGAGGTGAACGCACTCACTCACCAAAATCGTAGATACTATAACAAACAAACAGTATGGCATGCCGTCATTCATTACAAATAAACGGGAGTTTAAACCAGACAGCCTAGCTTCAATGAATCATTCATATCTTCAAACTACGTACTATTTTATAGCAGCCAGTTTCGAGCATTTACTTATATTAAAAATATGGAGTTAAGGATATTTGATTATTTGGTTTTGTTATGCTAATTTCCTGCTATTTTAAAAACAAACTAAATCTACATCTACACTAATATAATAAACAGATAAATTTTGATTTTTTGTTTGTAAGAGGTAATCTCTGAAAGTACTAGGTAGTCTAATTGCTAAAAATTTTTTACCGATAAAAAGCTGTTTTATCTCTGAGCAGAGGCTACATTTTATGTACGCAGGCGAAGCTGCGGGCAAAAGCTAGTCACTAAAATAGGAATAAGTCTTATTTCTAGTTTTTTTCTTGTCCTAAAATAATTAATTGGTATTGTCTCTGACTCACATTTTTTTTTAAATTTCCTTACTTCGGTACCAAGGACAAATTAAATAGTTCAAAGATATCATCAATAATATGGAGTTTAGAATATTTTGTTTTGTTAAGCTTAATAGCTTCATAGTTTAATGTTATTATAGAAACAAACCAAAGCACGAAAATAAAAATAAGTCTATAAAAGTACCTGTTCCTAAAATAAATGATTGGTTTTGTCTCTGACTCACGATTTTTTTTTAATTTCCTTACTTCAGCACCAAGGACAAATTAAATAGACTGGTTGTATCTGAAATCACCTTTGATAAAGGTTATCTTTGTCCTATATTTAATCTTTTTAATTTTATTTGTGAACTCACGAAGCGTCATCTACCATGGGGCCAGTGAAGGGGTTTTTTTTAGAGACATCTCCGTGCCGTAGCGGAGATAGTGTCAGACTTTTACTGAATAAAAACCCACTCCTGTTCCTTCGTTGCCTTTCATACCGGGGCCGAATCTTTAATATTCTTTTTTTTATCTTTTTTCTAACCCTTGGCCTCAGTAGGCTTCGACCCTGCTTTGCCCCTAAAAATATTTATAATCTATTAAAAATAAAACTTAAACTAAAATATTTTCTCTCTCTCTCCCTCATTATCTTACACATAATTAACTATATATAATAAAATGTATGTCTAATATAGTTTTTTTTCTTTTTTCCAGGTCTATTGATGCGCTTTGGGCGCCTCACAAGACGAAAAGTGATAATCCAGAGTGATCGAATACATTATACACTGTGTGAACATGATCTAAACAGACTCTATTTATTAATGACTACTTTAAGTTAATTAAGTTTTGTTGTGTAAATAAAGTAAACCGAATTCAGAATATTAGCGAGTTACCCAAAATTTATGTTAGATTTAATACTTAGGTACCGTTCCCTGGTGACAAGTGTCGTTTCTAAGGACCGTTTTCACTAAAATAGGGCTACATTTGCGTGACTAAATAAAAACACAGTTGGATTTTCAAAGCCCGGCTCAGCACTAAGACAATCCGAAAGTGCAATAAAACTTAGGTAGACTGCGCTCATTATGTGTTTCATAGTGCAAACGAGCAAAATTTTGACCCACTGGGTCATGTATCACGGGTCATGCACAGGTAAAATATCGCAGGCGACAACTACAATGACTCGTGTGGTGGTAAATAAAAAAAGATCCAACCACAGCACTATGGACCTTATCTAAAAAAAAAAAACTCGTTTTAACACTGATCAGCTAGTTCCTAATTCAAAATTTTCTATGAATAATTTGAATTTAGAACCTACCAAAATTATCCAACCACAGCACTATGGACCTTATCTAAAAAAAAAAAACTCGTTTTAACACTGATCAGCTAGTTCCTAATTCAAAATTTTCTATGAATAATTTGAATTTAGAACCTACCAATCAGTATTTGAATTAACCATTATGGTTAACGAGTTTTTTAAATATGGCTGCCTATAAGCATAGAGATAGAACGAGTATTTTTCACATAGACACAAAGGGAATCGGACCACACTCGTCTATGAATCATGAAACTATTGTTCCTCTATTTCTCTCCTCTTAACTACTTTTAAGAACTGTAACGTCAATTATTATATATGACAACGGATATCTATGTATATGACAATGACTACACAACCACTCTCTTTGGTATATGACGATGACGAATGTACCTACATACATAACTATGTATTGTGAAATCTTAGCTACAAAGCTACAGCTAGGACATATTGAAAACATCTATTCACTATATTATATTTTTATTTTCTCGTCTAATTTGCCAAACCAATAAAAAAAAGGTCATGAAAAAATTGTTTGCGTAAATAAATTATTTATTGAAAGCAATTCGTAATAAACTTATTTTGTTTACTACATAACAGATTTAATTAGGTACCTAACTGAGGACAAATAGACTCAATTCTAATTATATACAAATGGAATACCTACTATCTACAACCAGACTGTTTATTGTACTTATATACTTATATGCATAAAGTGTCTTGTGTATTGTGACTTATAGAATTATATTTAAGTAGGTATTATACGTAACATGTGCTTACTTAGTCAATTTGAATGTTAAAACTATACAGTGTTGAAACTAGACGAACGGAATTGATTGAATCATCGATTTGAATAAAGGCGTTAGAGCATGAAACTAGCAGAGAAAGTGTGTTTTAGCATGAAGGAGTAAAAAATATGCACATACCTATTTGTCACTTTTAATACTGAAATTACTAAAAAGATTTGATTGAAATTGGGCTCAGGGGCAGACCATGTCCTGGTATAAGCACATAGGTAAATACTTTTTGACCCAGGAGTATGTTTCTAGGGGATAATTTTCTACTGGCACGCTGGCGAGCCTATCGCTGCTTCGACAGAGGCTAGTATTACATAAACACATAATAATGAAATGTATCGCATAAATTCAAAATGATGATTCGATAATTCTCTAATAACTTTATATAGACCTATAAACCAATATTTAAAAGTATATCCTCAACTATAATGTACCTTCTATACCTAGAGAAATTATCAAGTTTGTGACTTTCTTACAGACATAACAACTGATATTTCTGTACCTCAATTTTAGGCTTCATCATGATAGTCTATTCTATATTCCTATTTGACGTGGACTTTCGTCAATACTGCCTTCTTATACGCAATTACTAAATGTTAAAGTTTGTCGAATGTACGTGTGTATCCTATTGATATATTAAATGTTGTGAGAGACCATATTTCTACACTTTAGCGAAATAGAAAGTAACTAGAAGATCGATTTGAATGTACTATTGCACATTAATGCACTAGTGTCAAGTGTTTGTGTCAAATTGTTTTTTGGGCAAGTTTCAATATACTTAAAGTTAATAAATGATTATCAGTTTATTCAGCTCAATAATCTACTATTTATTCTTGTATTTGATTTGTGGTAATATTTATACTATGAAAGGAACTCTCTAGAAATGGTCCTCTACCGTAAGGAATAGTATGTTCATCGTTACGCCTTATATTCCACACTTTTATTATTTTGACATGTAACACAAGATAATGTCCAACAAATTCTAGATTCCAATATCTTTTGCCGATGACGTTTTCAAAATCGATAACTTCCTTTCAAATCGAATGAAGCCACTCTTTATCGAGTTATGTAAAAGTATATTTGTATAGATTAGGACATGCTGCTGTGTTAAGATCGTAACTGACATATCCGATTACCTACGATTTAAAAAAAATAGCTGCCCTTTTCCATAGATAACTGAATTTTGACAAATATGTTTTTTTTTTTTTGTGTGATCGATCAATGTTTTTACGCCATTTCCCTTAGCACAGCAGTAAAATTGATGTGTTGTTTTGAAACGTCTCATAGCTAGCTGTAAGTCTAATTTATAATAATTACTTTTCTAATCATTAGCGGTTAATAGGTTTAAAGTCAATTTCTCGTCCTGTATAGTCTTCTTGCCCGAACGGTTTTGGGCAAACGAATGACTGAAGCATTGTTCGCTTGGAGACTGAAACTGAATTATATATTTTTACAAATATACATACGATTTACATATTTACTTAGAATCTGTCAGTGTTGAAGCCAAAAAAGGGTGTCATAGATCTTTGTTTGTTATTCTTTGTAATTATATATTTCCTCTACAAGTTTTCGACATTTTTAAGTTTGCATTGAGCAATTGTAACAGGTCTCATCTTCAAATACTTAAATAATTTTAGTGTTGTTGCAGTGTTAGAATAAAAAGATAATTTCTTACTCATTTACCAGAAACAAAGCGTAACAAACAATTAACTGTAATCACTCTATTTGAATGAAATAAGAATTTTGTCATTTTTTAGTTAAAACGACAAAGTTTTGTTATAAAACATTGGTAGTTTATACACATGTAGGTATAAAAAGTAATTTGTAATGTCCATTTAATAACTTGTTCTATATAAAATGAATTACAAAACTGTTTACTCGTTTTATTTAAATTACTTATTCCCTACACCTAGTTCTTAGATTCATATCAGATACTCGGATTGTAGGATGTATAGCCGTTTTCGTAATGACTAGCAAAACCTGAATTGAATGTCTTTAGACTCACGACGCAGTGTATTTCATGCACAGTGCGCATCAATTTCAATTTACACACGCGTGTGGAAATGTGCGGCTGTCAGCCGGCGTGTATTACTTTTATAATATTCTAAGCCAGTTCGGCGGTCTGCTCTTATAAAAAGTCAACCAAGGCGCACGAAAACAACTCCGCAAGCCATTTCTCACAATTTGTTTTTACTTATTAAAAAAAAAAAATCTTTGATACACGTAGATATTTATACACTTGGATTAAATGTAGTTAAACAAGTGAATAAAATTATATCTGTAAAAAAAAAATGAAAAATCGGACAGGTTCTATATTCAAATTGCCGCTTTTGAGAATCAGGTTTGCCAACTGTGCCAAGTGACACTAAAATGTAAGTATGTTCTATAGTGCCGATAATTGTTTAATACCTATTTAAATGAAATAAAAAAGAAACTTGTTTTTAACGTGGTCTGTTTATTTTAATGGCCTTTAAAATCCTATTTTCCAAAATAATAAGAAGTCTAGGGTTTTTGGATACATCAATGGAACCTAAATATAGATTGCGTTTATGAAAACATACATCGAAGTTTTGATTTATTGTTTTGTTTTTTTTTTAGTCTACACTTTGACAGTGACGCTGACGTTATGCGCCCGGTGACACGACGCCGTACATCAATTCAATTATTGTTTTGATAATATTTAACCGCCAGAAGACAGTGTTAACTTTAACTTACTTCGTGGTGTAACTTACTTCATTACTTACCTGCACAATCATACATCAAGAAATACTTTACCTACTGAAAGCTAAGTGGTTACAAGATTCTTCTTTTTGTAACCAAAACACAAGTAGCCTTCCACAAGGTCAGAGGTACCAACGTAGAAAAACGGAATTAAATTACACAGGATGTTTCCGGAACTAATATGTTTTATTATTATTTTTACGCTTTCGTTCATTTTAAATCAGAGGAGGATGCATAAGTCGTTTGATTCACAGATTAGAATACCAAATAAGGTAGTGATTGTTACTGGTGCCAACACCGGCATTGGCTACGAAACCGCTAAGGAACTGTCCAAAAGAGCTGGCCGGGTAATTCTCGCCTGCAGAGACCTAACCAAAGCCCAGGAAGCCGCAACTAAAATTCAATTAGAAACAGGATATGATGTCGTGGTCAAATATTTAGACTTAGCATCTTTTAAGTCAATTCTCGCATTCGCTAAAGATATAATAAAGACTGAAGGAAGAGTAGATATTCTAATCAACAACGCTGGCACAGGAGTTCTTGACAACTCTCTTACGGAAGACAATTTGCCGATAGAAGCGCAAGTTAATTACTTCGGCCCATTTTACCTGACAATGTTACTGTTGCCAGTGATGAAAAATTTACCCGAAACAGCGCGAATTATTAACGTCACGTCTATAATGCACGTGTTCGGGACAATAGAGAATTTGGATAAGCAGGGGAAGACGTTATTGGCACGTAGAAGAGTGTACTCTAATACGAAACTGGCAAACATACTTTTTACAAAGAAGTTGGCTGAAGAAGTTAAGAATGACAATATTATCGTGAATTGTTGTCACCCTGGAGCAGTTTACACTGATATTTTTCGGAATCAACCTAGACTTGTAAAATGGATTTTGAAGTTATTGTTTCTGACGCCGAAGCAAGGAGCTCAGACGTCAATCTTCCTGGCTGTTCAGGAGATAACACCAGGGTTGCACACTTCAGGGAGATACTACACCAACTGCAAAGAAGACATTCCTTATTCCGTGGCTCTGGATCGAGTCAAAGCGCAGAAGTTATGGGACCTGTCGCACAATGTTTGCTTTAGCACGAGATAATTGCAAATGACGTAACGGTATAACCTAAAGAAAAAAAACTAAATGTTTATACAGTTGAAATGCCGAATATAGTGAGACCCAACTAAATGTTAAGAACTTGTTAGTTACCTATATTCTTGCAAATAAATCACATTCATACATTGCGGGATCACGAGTAAATCAGCCTTTATACCTACTTAATTGAAGTCATTATTGTATCAAACTGATATACACTAATTTCAAGCTAAAATAAGAACTGATCATAGTTGAGCCAAGTTTAAAGTATGGCGTTATTATTTATCTCTTCAGCTCCTTTTAGGTTTTAGCAACTTATTTGTTTTCTATTATTACCTACGCTGGTGGCGACCTCTAGGGTTTAATTCGAGTATTTTTGGCACCGTTGTATATATCAAAGATTTTATACATCCTAGTACTAGATTGACTACGACGATGAAACATTGAATGTCAGGCAGTGTTTGAAAA
The DNA here is from genome assembly GCA_929112965.1 of Mythimna albipuncta. NCBI lineage: Eukaryota > Metazoa > Arthropoda > Insecta > Lepidoptera > Noctuidae > Mythimna > Mythimna albipuncta. The sequence continues at coordinate 13,366,183 of OV815979.1, read as the reverse complement.
ACATTTGACCTACAAATCCATCCGAACGAAGCAAATTACTAAAAAGATTGGTAAAGAAACAATAAAAGTCTTTTAATTTGTTTAATAGAGCTTGCAACACAACAGTCAAAAATCACTTGATACAAATAGGTACATTCTTCAAAAAGAAACAATACAAAATAATTTAAGAGCACTTTGCACAATTTCTGAATTACTTATACATTTTTTCTTAGTTCTAAAGTTTCGTGAATTTCTCGTGTTCTGCCGAATGTGGCTGGGTGTGTTGTCGTTACGAGAATTTTATCTTTGGATTGGTTTCTTATCTTTTTCTGTGCCTGTGCTCCGAATGTGCAGCTGTAGGTTTTGATTTCTCCTTGTATCTGGGCTCATCTGCAAGTAGAAAGATGAAAGGTTATATACCACTCCTATGTTCTTCTTTACCTTGCTTTCCAGGCCCACGGGGTTTGTCTTTCGGACTACCCAGGGCCCCAATAGGCTACGGCCCGCTGGGCCCCTACGGTTTTTCTGACATCTCTAGACGTGCGTGGAACACTACGCGCCGTTGAAGACTCGGGCTCGGTCCACACTATTGGATGGCCGGACGGCGTCTGTCATCAATGGGAAGACCTTTGCTCAGCAGTGGCGCAACTTGGGTTGACAAAAAAGTTACAGGCATATACATAGTAGATTAAGTCCGTTGAATTCCCCTCAAGGATCGTACCTCGCCAAACTTAAGTGGAAATGGGCGTGAACAAATGCTCGATGTGGATGAAGGGTTCTGGAGTGGCGACCACGTGTTGGAAGACGCAGCGTTTGAAGACCTCCCACAAGGTGGACCGATGACTTAATGAGAGTCACGGAAATCCGATGGATGTTGAAATGAAGATAAGGTACCTCTCTCCTTGTGTCGACGGCGGCGGTCCCGCTCACGGCTGGCGCGAGACTCAGGCGAGGAGCGGCGCCGCGGCTCGCGCGCGCCCGCCTCGGGGCACCACCACCACGCGGGCGGCACCGACGCGCGGCCCCGCAGCGGGGACCCGCCAGTGGGGTACTGGGGACCCGGCGGGGGAGGCATGTGCTGAGCCTGCTAACATTACAATATTAAGCTATAGTCTATTCGCGTTAAGAACATAGTGACTCATCAGTGCAACTGCAAAGGCACTACTACAAATATTATTATTTACATTATGTCATTGTGTCTCTCTCTTTACATTATAAAGGTCGCATACGGCTATGGCTCTTACGTCATATCGAAGTATAAAAGATGATATTGCGCCGACTCTAAAATCATATCGAAATACCATCATCATTGCATCTTCCTGCCTTTGTCCCGTGTTATTTGGGGTCTTCGCTACACTTTTTTTTCCATTCTATGCTGTCACCCGTCGCGCTACCACTAACTCCCTTTTTGTTCATATCACTTCTGACACAATCCATCCATCAGTTCTTTGGCCAGCCTCTCTTTATCCATGCATCCACAATTCCACATGTATCTTGTTGGCTAACTTAAGACGAAACTAAGCAAATCTAACTTACGTGTGGGTAGTTAGGCGGCAGTCGGTACGGCGCGGGAGGGAGTGGCCCCTCGCCCTCCGAACACACCACCGGCGGGGCCGGCAGACGCGTGGGACTCTCAGGCCTCGTCAGCTGAACAATATGGATACAATACAGTACACAAGTGAATAAAATGGCTATTTCCGTCTATTTCTTCTTGTATAACTAATCTCTTTTTTTTCTTTTGACCCCCAACCAACTTTAATATGCTTTTCATGGTAACTAAAAATATGATCGTTGTGTTCTTGGGTGGCGAACTGGACACCACAATCATGGGAACCATCAAGCTGGGTGGACCGACGATCTTCTCAGAATGGCGGATAGCATGAATGATGAATAGCTACTGGACGATATTTGCCGAGTGAATGAATGGCGGATAGCTATATTAGTCGAGATGAAAGGCGTACGATGGGGCAGCCTTATATTCAGCAGTAAACTGCTGTAGGCTGACGATGATAATAAAAGTTGACTAACTATTGAGAAATCCTTACATACCTATTATAAAACTATTTTGTCCTCCGCGTCGGTCTGTCTGTTAGTTTATTACGAATACGTGATAAACTTAAAAACTGCTGTTCGAATTTTCATACAGTTTTCATCAATAGCCAGAGTGACTCATGAGGAAGATTTAGGTGTATACTATTTTTATCAAAAGCGAACACTCGCACGTTACCTGCACCTGCTGCTTGAGGTTGTTGAAGTCGTTGCTCATGTCCCGGTAACGCTGCAGGCACTCCTGCCACATCGTCGCCATCTCTGCCATCTCCGAGCGTTGCTTCTTGATCTCCTCCTGAAGATATACATCGGATCAAGGATCAAGTACGTGATTCAGGATCCCTCCACCCTAGTGGTGTGATATTTGTCAGAAAAAGAAATTATCACTTTTTTTGTCTCGCCCCCAAACCATGGCCTAAATCAAGACCATCAGACGCAAGGTCGCCGATCGCCTCCACGAGGACAAGACGCGGCGGCGATGCTGCGCCCAAGCAGGGCACACCTCTACTGTATCCCCCGGGCGATCCACACAATTGTGACTCCCCCAAGCGTTTCTTTCTGCTGAATTTGACTGGCCTGTTGGTCTAGTGGTTAGTGACCCTGACTGCTATGCCGGAGGTCGTGGGTTCGATTCCCACCCAGGACAAATGTTTGTGTGATGAGCATAATCATTTGTTCTGTGTCTGGGTGTAATTTATCTATAATATGTATGTATTTAGAAATATATATATATATAAGTATGTTTATCAGTTGTCTAGTACCCATAACACAAGCTCTGCTTAGCTTGGGACTAGACGGCGCGTTGTGTGATAGTTGTGGAATATATTTGTGGAATATTAATCCAAAACATGTACCTCCCAAAACACCTATGTTCGATGACGTGACGCCTCCTCAAAGAGAGGACTTACCGCCACGATTACGGCGTGGCCAATGCTAGGTGGCGATGTCACTACCTCCATAACATACATACCATCAGCCTAGCGTCCGTGTCGCCCACGTCCCTCGCGACGGTCTCGTAGCGCCGCATACACTCGCGCCACAACCGCAGCTGCGCCGCCGCTGACTCGCGAACATTATCGGCAGTGTTCTGAGGATATAGAAGGTTACTTTAGTAGCTAAGTATAGTAGTTTTGTTAGGAATAGTAGCGAAGATGACTGAGGCCAACGTCATGCCGTCACATATTTGCCGCTTCATCGACACAGTTACATAGTTTTGTATGCAGGCTTCACGCAGGCGTACACCAAGCGTATGACAAATACGCGTCCATGAAGCCACGTGTCCGTTATAAACGAAGAATTCAAACTAGGTAAATTCTAATTTGAGCTGTCTGTCTGTCTATTACATCATTACATTCACAATCCACTACTGAACATAGGCCACCCCTGACCCTCACTGCGTTCTGCATTCTCTTTGACCCAGACTTACAGAAGGTAATCGATAAGCGGTCTCTCTAATATTTGTTTTTTGTGCTGTGGATTTGTTCAGAGACATGTAATCTCACGTACACAAGAAACCCAGATCCGGAATATATTAATGTTTCGTTTGAAACTGAGCCGTCAAACTACAATAATGCATCAGGCAATGGCGTTCTGCATCAGGCAACGGCGTTCTCGCCGCCGCCGCCGCCGCCGGGATTCTGATTCCGATTTCCGGCCACGGTAGGCGCGGGCTTGCGGACAGTGAGCAACGGGTAGCTCGCTGTCCGGCCGTCCGGTAACTGTCCGGACCAAGCCCAAGTCGTCGATGGCGCGCACTGTTCCCGCGCGCCTCAAGGAGTTGTCAGCAACAGCAGGGACCCAGCCGGGTCGAAGCCTACTGGGGCCAGGGTTATCCGCAAGGGCGCTCGAGCCCCGGTATGAAGGCTAGAAGGAACGTGGTGGGTATTTTAGTCAGTAAGAGTCTGACACTATCTCCCGCTCCGCCCAAGACCGGGGGATGCCATTGGATGATTTTTCCCCCCATAAAAAAAAAAAAAAACTACGATAATACTTTTGCGAGTCCTTCTTCTTAGTCGTGCAGTTTTGACAGAGTGATCGTGGTCACGTGTCTGTCGAGACTTGCACTACTGCCTCTCAAGCTAGAACTACATTATACGTGTAACACGCCTGATTTGTACGTAGAACGACGTTGCGTAGCATGTAACATGTATCATCAAGTGTAGCTCTACAAGTCTAGTTTCCATAAAAAATATATGAAAACCAACGCGCTCAGATCAGCGTGTGTGGCACACGTGTAAGCATTGTAGTTCTACCTTGAGAGTTGTCATTAAGGGCATGCAACTCGACATGCATTTTCACTGTTTATCATACAACCGCTCTTACGCGATTTTTGAAAGAAAGAAAGAAAACTATTTTATTTGGCATACACACTCGTAGATACACACAATGTAGTAACAACATGTAGACACTAATAAATTATTATAATTAACAAAAGAAAGACAACTAGCAATGTGTTTCAGGGCGGCGCCAAATAGGTCCAGTTCAGCAATAATGCCAGACAACTACATGATAGTTGCCTGACGCTGGTTTTTTACTGAACCTTATTTCGAGTGTACGGTTGAAAATTAGTTTATTTTTAGTACTCAGTTATTAGTGATTAGGTGTAGGATAAATAAATTACATATTAAGTTAGCAGAATCATCACATCAGTGATTTGTTATATACATTTCTCATATTAATTTTGTTTATTTGTATGTATTTATCTATGTATTTATTTATATATTTTTGTATTTATGTAGATTTTAATTTTCTTTTTGTTTGTTTGCCTTGAAGTTGCACCTACCATGTTATGTTACTGCACCACCCTAAGGTCGACTGGTAGATAATGCCTAAGGCATTAAGTCCGCCTTTGTATAGTTTTTTTTTGTGCAAGAAGTGTTAATAAATAAATAAATATTATATTGTGTGGTAAATAATAAATAAATTTGTGTGCAATGTACAAAATATATCAAATTAAAAAAAAAGACCAAAATAAATAAATAAAAAAAGTAATAAGTCTATATGATCGTGCATAATTACATGCGCAAACAAAAAACCGGTTTTGAAGCGACTCAGTCTCAAAACACCGCCACAAATGTCAGCTATAGAAAAAAAAAACTTATTGTAACTTCGGGTACTTTGGAAATAAAAAAGAAATATTGCAATGAAATAAAGCGTGAGTTTCTTAATCTATCAGTTAAGTGAATTTTAGTGTTAAAGAAAGAAGTGAAAAAAAAAGATACGTATATAGGCAGAAAGGTGAGTGTCGTTTGTTTGTAGTGGTAACTATTTGAATAAATCAAAGTGTAAAATGTATATGAATTTAATAAATATTTTTTTTTTTTAGTTGCGTCTCACAATGGCTGCCGTGTCCTCAGATTGAGTGGCGACGGCGACACAGAATGCAAGTACTGGATGCAAGTAGGCCAGACCTAAGGTAAGCCAGCATGAAAATAAGTAAATACAGCAAAATAATATTTTTTTAAACTATAAAGTAACCTGTCCTTCTTTCTCACGGGTCTCCCAAGGACGCGAGAACACAGAACAGGTGTCGTCATGACACGACAGAATGAGATGAGCGGTGCCCAAGGAACTTCATCACCCACAAGCCGTAGATATACATAAGCTATTTGTATATAGCTTATTATGACGTTATTAAACATTTTTCATTAGATATTTTGGAAACACAGTATCTTGTGGATATTATCTAGGCTGCTATGAAAATCAATTTATACATTTTTGTAAAACTTAACTGGATTAGTTTAGACCTCAGAAAATCTGCTATTTTGCATGAACTTTGACACTTCATAATTTACTCAAAAATTAAAAAAAACTCAATAAAAAAAAACAACATACAAGCCTAGCAAATTTTATTAAGATTCTAAATAATGACATGTTTTTCAAAAACTTTTAAGGGTTTAAAAAAAACACGTATTTCCTGGAACAAGTTTTGTAAAATTTTCGAGTAAATCACGGAATTACTGAATGCCAACAAAGTATCCAGGTATTATCACTCTTTTTTCACGTTGCCTTTTTGTCAAACATCACGTTGGATTGCGTTAAACATCACGTTGGATTGCGTTAAACATGACGTTGGAATGCGTTAAACATGACGTTGGAATGCGTTAAATGAAGCAACAAGCTTTTAAACCATGCTCGATATTTATGCTAGGCGGGTGGAAAAGCAGCCTCTCAATGCTGCAGTGTGTCACAGATTTGGTGAGTGTGTGAATAAGGACTCACACGCTCATCAAAGTTTTATAAGTATAAAACATCAGATATTAACTTTAATATCTTTATCCTGCACTTGCGCCTGCGAGAAGCCCTTGAAGCAGCGCATGAGCTCCTTCCACAGCTTCATCATCTTGTCCATGGCCTCGCGCTGTTCCGCGATCTCTTGCTGCAACAAGCCACGAGTTTTACCAGTTATTCTCATATGACTCTATAATAAAATAAGAATATTATTTAAGTTTAAAAAACATCGTGGGGAAACCGGCATGTCCTAGAACTAAAAATTCGAAGACATGTGACATCCACCAACGCACTGGGCCCGAGTGGTGGAATACGGCCCATTCCCTCTTCTAGGGAGGAGGCCTGAGTGTCCTAGCAGTAGGAATATTAAAAAGCTGTGTGCTTATGCTTATTTGAGTTAAGAATACAAGTGTGACCATATTCTCACTAGATGATAAGTTCATAACATTTTTAGTTGAAATTAGAATCATGACAGTCCGAATTAGCCGTTCTTGCCAGTGTTACTACCAGTTTTAATACGAGTATGTATGTTTTTTTTTATATCTTTCTTACTACTGCAGCTCGAAATTTGGAAGAAGAGTAATTTCAATCAGCTTTTTTACTACCTCCATTTATAATTAAAACTGCTTTGTCCAAAAGTGCCTTTGCCTTTGATAAAAAGAAAAGAAAAACAATACTTTTCTTTACAAAAAAAAAAGCAAAATAATAAGCTTTAATGGGCAAGTCGAAAATAGTATGTTTTCACTAAGCCGAAAATAGTATGTTTTTCACAATGTACTTTCACTCTTACATTATTGACAAAGAAGTTTTAATAACAAGTGGAGGCAGTAAAAAAAGCAAATTGCAATTATCCTTTTAACAACTTACTACCGCAATAGTTAGAAAATAGACCAAATTAATAATATTATTATTCGTAGTACACATACATAGTTTATTAATAATAGGGATTATTTTCGCACAGTAGCTTAAGTGAAGGCAAAGTTCGGTTCATACATCTCAGCATAAGAGGGGTATTACGGGTTGTTTGGAGGCAATAAAGTTATACATACCTTGACAAACTTCAGATAGTTACTCTTTCCACTCACGGTGCTCATCTCTCCGTCGGCCACGCTCATCCCCGAGTCTCTCTCCCTCTCAGAGAACCGGTCCCTCTCTCTTTCTCTATCTTTGTCTCTGTAGTCGTCCTCTCGTGAGGCCACCGAGACTCTCTCGCATCTCTCCATATTTCGCCTCCAGCGGCGATCTTTACTCGCATTATTCCGAGCCCGCGGCTCCACAGGCTTGTCATCGTAATACTTCACTGGTTTCTCGTCGTAATACTTCCCCAGTTCATCATATCTCTTGTCTCTTTCATCGTAGCGCCTGATTCGGTTCGTGTCGCTTCGTGCGGTCCTACGACAGTTCCGCTCATCCTCGTAACCTTCTCTGTGCACATCGAAGCTCCGGCTAGTCCTCTGCTCATACCTCTTCCTCTCTTCTTCGTAATGTCTCCTCATCTCCCGGTCGAAGTCTCGGTAGTCAGGCGCGCGGGTCCTGTACGGGTCGACACAGCTCCTCGTCGGGACGGGTGCTGGAGGGTATTCGGGGAATCGATCGTCTTCCACCTGACGCATCCTCGACCTCGCAATCTCCAGTTTGCTAGGATACTTAGGAATGTCCTTCTCATAGTAAGACCTCTCCAGCACACCACGTTCTACATCATTAGGTATTAAAATTTTGCTGTTTTCACGGGTTCTAGTTTTTCCTGAGAAGTTCTCCTGGCTTCGGATTCTGGACACGCCAACCTTTTCTCGAGATTGTTCGTGACTTAGCTTAACTGGACGGTCGGTTTCATACACCTCTGATCTTTTCGCAGAGACTTGACATTGTAATGATTTGTGGCTCTGAGTACGAGGCTGTAAAGATTGACTAGCTTGAGTAATGTGATAAAGAGGCCAGGATAAAATTGATTAGGTCGTTAAAGTATTATCCATGATTATATTATGCCCGTGCTAGGAACGAGTCTGGCAAAAAAAAAATCTTTTTATTGAAAAGTAGAGACTATGCTCATTAGACCGTTCCGTCACCAACCTACACCGTGACCGTCCACGCACAGTAAGTATCGGGGCACCAGTAAAATATATAACGCAGGTCCAACCCGCGCGCAGCTGACGAAACGGTGAGTATACATGTTTTAATCGCATTGGACACCCGTTATGCACGGGTATGATACGCTGTTGATAAGAAACTCGACATGGATTACAATACCCAGTAGGGACGTGTTTCTTTCCGCTCTTAGTCCGTTCCTAGCACGGTCGTGATATGGTACGGAGTACTGTAATTTCTTAATTCCTTATAGACTACTACTTACCACTTCAAAGTTGTGGTTGTTATGATTGCTTTTATTGCTGTTGATTTGTGCGCAGATCTTCGCGAACGTCTCGATGAGCATAGACTGGTCTATCAGAGCGGCGGCGGGCGGGGGAGGAGGCGGGGGCGGAACTTCTTTTGGTTGACTGAAATAATTAGCAATAGCTAAGACCGAAGACCTATTTCATCTCTTCAGCTGCTGTGTAAGGAAAGGTTGATAGAAATGACACATCCAACTAATATTATTCGCGAAAGATTGTATGCACAACTCGAGCGCTTTGACTCCTGGCTCGACAACAGTTGCCACATTGAATACTCGAAAATAGTTTGTATTGTCACGTTTAAAGCATCCTAATTTCGTAGTATTGAAGTATGTCCTGAGAAACTTAGAGCAAAGTAAATGTTGATATTCAAAAGAGTAAAATAAAATTCAATGTACCTAGTATTTCAAACGTCATTCATCAGGTGCCATGTTAACTCTTTGAATGTCGTAATTAGAAACACAATAGAAAGACAATTACCTTATGTCGGACAGTGTAACTTAAGACATTCGAAAGGTTAATGCGCACGGGATGTATCAGGTGGTCTCAATAGTTTCCGACGTATCAAAGTTACCAGATATTTTTTCTTTCAATTTCATTTTCTTTTTTTACATTGTCTCTTTGTAACTCTACTTCTCCCAGCGATGCCCTCATCTCTCTAAACCGTTCAAATAGGTAGTTGGCGTTTTTCTCTGCGAAATAATTTTGTTCACGAAATTTGCCTCTGCATTTATGAAATTACTATCCCCCGAGCGAAATTATTAGATGACGGAATAAAAAGAAGTTGGTGGCGTTGGTGCTTAGGAAGTCAAAACCGGAATTCGTAGATTGTGGCCGTGGTAACCACTGTGATGTGAGAGCGTGCGTTGTCTTGGTAAAAAAGATTTTATTTTTCTGCACCTTACATTGACTCACTCAAATGACTGTGTAGATAACAACTACGCGTCCCAAAATGGCTGAAACTTTGACTAACAGTCATAAGGTGCACAGCTATATTCACTAGTTTGTATTTACGAGTGCTGCTATCTTCAAATTGAAGTCGGAAACTGTTCAGACTACACACGTACGAAGGTATGAAAGTTTGTTATTTGTACCGGCACGAATCTTGGGCGCTCGGCGTCAGAGTGGGGATAGCTTTGCGCATTCCATACCTTGGCGAGTCAATCGTCATCGTTGTTAGATACATGCAGCAAGAGCAAGGAACGAATCAAGAGTGACGTCTATGACACGATGGCGCGGCGAGCCAATCACTGACACTCCTCCGCCCCCGCGTCTCACGTCGCACCACTAAAGAGACCCGATAAAAATATCGGGTCTGCGCAACTTGAAGCCAGCGCTCAAGATCCGTGCCGGGTATCTGTACCCTTTCACATAAAAACTATTGAATAGATTTTGATAAAACTCGGTACACCGGTAGATAATAGTACATAGGTTACTTTTTACCTCGGTAGTATGTTCCCTTGGAATAATTTCCTACTATCACGCATATGAAAACGCTGACAGTAGCTAGTACATAATAGTTGTCTTGCCCGGGCTACGGAACTATGTTTGATTTCAGACCATAGTGCTTATTATACGTAATGTTCAATTTTTTTTATTTCAGTTCCTGTGTCGTCTTGGATGTGTGTTTGTTAAATATCGATATTCAATTTTTATCTTATGTGTCATGATTTCTGGAAGGCACATCTCATCCATGTGATGTTGATGCCTCACCTGGCCGCTGGAAATGCTTAGTAGACCTCTACATCGCGCAATAGAAGTTTCATGTCAGGTTTTGTTACGTGTCGTGATCCCTGGAAGGTACATCGTCCCTGTGCCGGTCCCTGTGGTGATGTCGACGCCTTTCCCGAAAGCTGGAATGCTTGTAGTTGCCACCTTCATGGAAGCTTCGTGTTAGTATATCTTACGTGTCGTGATCCCTGGAGGGTACATCGTCCCTGTGCCGGTCCCTGTGGTGATGTCGATGCCTCTCCCGAACGCTAGAATGCTCACGGTCATCATCGTCACGACAGCGTCTCTCATCGCGACGTCGCGAGTGGCGGTGTCTGGAAAATAAACCATGAGTAGAATGGGCAGGCACTTCTATAAAAACTAACTTCTTGTTAGTCGCACACTCTTGACAGAGCGGTCGTGGTTATGTCTCGGTTCGAGTCCCGCACCACCGCCTCTCTCGCGATACGACGCCATGCAGCTCTGTGTTTGGCGGTTTGGGAGCCTTCATTTACGCTGTAGTGTGTCACGGTTTTGATGAGGTCCATCCACCGTGTTGGAGAGCGTCCACGAGATCTTTTGCCTTCGACTTTCACTTGCACCATCAAACGTTCCATCGAGTCCTCATTACGGGTGATATGCCCGAAGAACTTCAGGATACTAGTATTGTCTAGTACTCGTATTATTTAAAGTTATTGCTCCATAGTATAGTAGCCCGCAAAATTATTTTCAAGGTCAGTTCTGTTCAAAAGCTACACTACAAGCTCTAGACTACGCCCGGTGTGAGCTTCTATAACTGCGACCCTCGAAGTTTGAATGTTACTTAACCCCCAAATTCTTTTACCAGTACAAGAACGAGCGAAGCGAGCTCGATTAACACCTTTCATAGGATGGTTAATAGGTTACTTTTAGGCAAGCGTGCTCCATCGTCGGCCACATCATCACTTACCGTCAGGTGAGGTAGTGGTCAAACGCGAGCCTTATAATAGTCCTTATTGATCGTAATGTTCTTTTTTATAGTGGCGTAGTTAGAGAAGCTCGCACCGGGCCTAAAAATGCTAATTACGCCACTGCAATCACAGCAGTGGTGATGAAATAAATTACACAAAAAAATGCGCCAGGCTGGGTTTGAACCCGCGACCTACAACTCTTAAGTCGAGGCCGTAACCACTCGGCCACCACTTTGTTTTGATAAAGTTACGACCGCTTTTTTTATGGTGGGCTAAAATCATCCAATGACATCCCCCGCTCTTGGGCGGAGCGGGAGATAGTGTCAGACTCTTATTGACTAAAAGACCCACCCCGTTCTTTCTAGCCTTCATACTGGGGCTCGAGCGCCCTTTCGGATAACCCTTGCCCCAATAGGCTTCGACCCGGCTGGGTCCCTGCTATTGCTGACAACTCCTTGAGGCGCTGGGAACAGTGCGCGCCGTCAACGACTTGGGCTTGGTCCGGACAGTTACCGGACGGCCGGACAGCGAGCTACCCATTGCTCACTGTCCAAAGCCCGCGCCTACGGTGGCCGGAAATCGGGATCAGAATCCCGGCGGCGGTGGCGAGGACGCCGTTGCCTGATGCGTTCGGCCTCTTCCTTTGCGAGCATTACTGCTTTGCAGAAGTCTGCGACCGCTTGCCACTCCTCCTCGCTCCGGACCATGGCCTCAATCAAGGCCCGGAGCGAGAGGTCTCCGCCGTACGACCGCTTTGTTTCTAATCTCTTTCGCCGATCGCCTCGAGTCGGCAACGCCTCCGGTTCCTTTGTCCTGACCACGTGACTGATCGTTGAGATGACTTCATTCCCATACATTATTTGAAGTTTTCTACTAGCGCTAACGATTGCAGATGATTAAATTGGCTAGGGATAAGGCCACGTGACTGAGCGTTGAGATGACGTCATTCCCATACATTTGAAGTTCTACTAGCTTGAATTATTATAGATTATCAACTTGGCTAAACCCTCAGCAGCATGTCTGCTTGGCTAAATGTAAGATGTAATTTATAAGCATTCCAAAAACAATTAGATATAATTTCACTCACTTCTTCTTGTCCCTTTTGATGGCTTCCTCTAGAAAAGCGTAAATAAACGAATCCTGATCGTGTGGTACGGTTTCACCGGCAGCTTCCTAAACCAATGAACAATTTTAGTTAAATAACATTTGATAAAGGCTGTTTTTTTATTGTACAGATATTTTTTTAACCGTGGTGTTCCGGGGGTTCACGCAGTAGTGATACCAAGCGTTTCTTCAGACTGAATCCGATACGAACCTCCCGAAGTTGCCATGTCCGGTGAGGACCTGCGTCATGTGGAAGATGATGACGCCGTGACGCCTCTCTAGCCATTCCTCAACGACGGGACTTCAGTTAATAAGCTATGAAATCACATTAAAGTTCATCATAATAACCTGTGGCCGTGGTGATACAGAACGTGGAGTTGAAACCAGACCCGCTTTCAAAGCCAAAGAGACGCCTTCTCTCCTGCAATGTCAAAATACATTTAAGAATGGCTAAGCCACTGTTACTACTCGCAGGTTATCAATTCTATGGCTAGCGAGCGAAGATCCTAGTAACCCTACCTCTGTGTAATGTTAGAGCACATCCCTGGGGTGCGTAGGGAACAATTCATACTAACAGCTAAATTCATAACTTGTCAGTTGGTAACAATTCAAGATGTTGCACCGTTTTCTCCAGAACTTCGACTAGAAGACAGATCTTATGGCCTCTGCCACAAGACTTCGAATAGCCCAGCGTTAGCAAGAATAAAGCTGGAACTACAGTAGACGGACGCACATGCGGACCACGCCTGATTAGTGCATAGAACGACGTCGCGTGATGTGGATCTGGTGTAGCTCTACAAGCCTAGTTTCATATAAAATGTATGGAGACCGACACGCCCAGATTGGTAATGTAGTTCTACCTTATATGTATATGTAGGTATTGATAAAAAAATCGAATAATGACATACGTCGACCGGCGATGGCGTCGTGGTGAGCGCGCGTGCCTATGCGTGTCGACCGGAGACTGCGATGCTGAAGGACTGCTGTCTGGGCCCCTAGGGATATTATTAACATAGTTTATTAAGCCAAAAGATGACCTGTCAATGTCGTAATTATATCGTTTACAAAAATAGCTGCATTTACAATAGCCAGGTACAGACTGCTGTAACGCAACGTGCAATGTAACAGAATTCACATAGTGGAGACGCCTTGCGCGCGCGAATAGAGCTTTTCAATTACTGGGGTGCTATTCTCTAAGAAAACAGCCTTGAGCTCAGCACTGGCACAGCGACGAGTCGTGAGTGCAGTACATTGAATTAACAACCCAATACCCCTTTACATTGGATTGTCAATTCAATGTACTGCGCTCACGACTCGTCGCTGTGCCAGCGCTGAGCTCAAGGCTGTTTTCTTAGAGAATAGCACCCCAGTACGCCCGACAGATCTTGGCGAGCCTGAACATAAGCTATATCTCTCTCTCTCTTTCAGGTCGTTTATGGCAAACGACGTGAGAAAGAGAGATGCGCAGAGATCCGTCGGGCGTACCTACTGTATGTAAGTAGATACATGCTCGGTTCGTGCGCGCGCTGCGACCACTTTGAAACGCTCCTTCTGTGTTGCATGCTACGTTACAGTACCCGGCTCTTCGGTACAATATTCATAAAATTTTAAAGAAAAAATACTTGCTTATCCATTTGCCTGAACTAGGTTGCACTGTGCTCCAGGCTAAAAAGTGCTCCGAAACTTATGTAATAATAATTTTTCAAGGAGTGTGAGATACTTGTACCATACCAAGTCATGATTAGAGCGATAGAATTTTTCATGGACGTTTCCAAAATTATATCTGTATCTACCTACTTGTTTACCTACTGAAAGTGTATAAAATCGTTATTCTAATCACCCAGACAGAGCGATCGGGGTGACAAGAATGATGGCACAAAGGAGTGAGTCCTTTTTACATCTCAGCATCAACAGTGCAGCGCTGGCCGCAGCAATGAAATCCAAATAGGTCGGAAGGGTTAATCCTAAATCAATGTAGGTATGTACCTATTTGGATTTTGTGTGAATGCACTATGTGTAGTAGTTAGCCATATTATCATGAAGTGATCAATTTCTAAGACCTGTCCGCGACATTTCGATATCTGACACCTGCATTTCTGAAATTCGCTCCCGTGGCTCTTTTATAAATCCACCGAAGTCTCGATTCTTTTTTTTTTCTTTCATCATACTCATCATCATATCAGCCGAAAGCCGTCCACTGTTGGACATAGGTCTCCCCCAAGCGTCGCCACAACGACCGGTGCTGTGCGTCACGCATCCATTCGAATTAATATCCATCATATTTTTTCTAGAATCATTCAGAATTCCACCACCTAATTTTACTACGAACAGATAATGCAGTAGATACATACATCCTCTTTGTGATGTTGGAATCATGCTGTCCATTTAAATTCTGCACAGTGGCTGTCTCTTGTAAGCTAGCTTTCGCAGAGGGCACGCGCCGGACTCCATGGCAACCCTGCAGTTGAACACATTGAATTATTATTATTATTTTATTAAATCTAGCCCATTCTATCCCATTGGTGGGCAAAGGCGTCTCTCCATTCCTTCCAATGTTCCCAGTTTTGTGCTACTTCTTTCCAATTCCCAAGGAAGGCATCAAAGTCGCCCCGCCATCTCCTTCTTGCAGACCAAAATCAAGATTCAAGTAATATAACATTAATCTTATAGGTCACCACTAACTAGCTGTGCCCGCGACTTCGTTCGCGTGAACTACAGGATTTTGAATTTATTTTTTCTAAAAAAAAGTAGCCTATGTTACTCCTTATTACATCAGCTACCTGCTAAAAAAGTCCCGTCAAAATCGGTCCAGCCATTTCAGATATTAGCCCGAACAAACAGACAGACAAGCAGGCAGACAAAAATTGTAAAAAATGTTATTTTGATGTATGTACCGTATATATATTCATATGAATGTAGTAAAAAGCAGTTATTTCAATATTACAAACAGACACTCGCAATTTTATTTATATGTATAGAAGATGTATAGATAAGAAGAGCACCGGTGGCCTAGTGGTAGCGGCCCCAACTACCCAGACCAGCCCCACCCAGCCAGGTAATGGGCCTGGCTGAAAGTTTCAGAAAGGCTATTGGATAAAAATGGGCGATTTATGACTTCAATTGATCAACTCTGAACCACTGGATATTTTATGCGTAACGTTACAATATCGATTTTCCTTGACTCATGCGGATGCCCCTCAAGTTGAAGAGTAAAATCAACAAATCCGTGATAAGGCCTGTCATACTGTATGGATCAGAATGTTGGACTGTAAAAAAAACGGAAGAAAAAAAAAAAAACGGGTTGCACTCCGGGAGTGCCGGCAGAAGTGAAAACTTGATTATTAACGTTGAAATATATATATATATTTATATATATCTATATATTTGAAACAGTAGGCCCAGGCATACATTTTCGCCGCGCCGTAGAGAGGGGATAGCTGTCTACTCTCCATCCGTCTTACGCTTTTTCGATCAGGTCACGTGTCCTGACGCGAGTTTAAGATTTTATACCCATTACAGAAAAAGTGCTCAACGCCGCTAAAGAAGTTTTCACTTCAAAAGATTGCATGTAGCGGAGATTAGAATGTTAAGATGGATGTCTGGTGTAACGAGAATGGATAAAGTGAGAAATGAGTATATTAGGGGAAGTTTGAATGTAGCGCCAATGACTGATTGGCTGCGCAGTAATTCTTTTTCAATATACATATTCGAAAATCCGCTCTTATCCCTACCACTTTAAAAGGCATGTAATTTACTGTTTTTCGTACTAGTGCGGAAAAGTGCGCGGGCACGTCCCCGCCACAATTGATTGTATTTATCGTATCAGGCAGAGCACTAAGCGACCCCCCACGAGTAGCTAATCAACCCCGTTTATTTATTTCTTCTAAGTTACCTACACTTTACATTGAAAAACGTCGTTAGATATCTACACGTGGAATTCACTGCAGCATTGGGCCCCATAACACCCTCGCCTGCGGCTCGAGCGCATTCTACCTCGCTCGCAATGACAAACTTTCTCCACTTGTATCAAAATGTACTACTATTTAAAAATCATGGCAAATGCGTGTATTTTTTTCGAGTATGCGCGTTAGTTCGGAACACCAAGTTCAGGGTGGCTAACCTATTTTACCGTACTGTATACCGAATACTTACGCTAGTAGAGTCTGTCAGAACAGAGTTAGAATCGTCGAGCCCTTCGCGCTTTTTCCTACCCCTGTTGCGTTTTGACGCGTCGAATACTTTGAACAATTTTTTGCTATCGCTCGGCTGACACTCCATCGTAAATAGTCAAATGGATCTCCCGACATTGGAGATCAATATTCCTTAACTAATTTACTTCTATTATTCTCATCACTGTATTAATTATGTTGTTTTAGAATATTTTCCGAAAGAAATAAGAATTTAAAACGAATATAAAAACCAAAAATAGACGGACAAACTGAGGGATGACAACTATGTATGTAAAGTTGAACTAAGAATTCTGTACTTTGTGTCAGATTCTTGACTGCCAGAGCTACGTAATGTCGAACTCTTTGGCGCCATTAGTAAGAATGGAGGCCGGGGGTATAGTCTGTCTAATAAGTCAACCGACTTGGGAATTTTATATAATATTTAATCATTTAAAAAATACTTATATTCGATACTTTTCATATGGTTCTTCTGTTAGTAAACAATCATCTCTATCTCATAATCAACCTTGATTATTGAACCCGTGTTGACTACATCAGATTTATTTAAATCCTAATTACCCAAGTCGTTTAACTTATTAGACAGAATCTACCTATGTATTTTGTGCCGGGGGTGACCTGTGGCGGCGACCATGCGACGACGGTAGAAAACTGAGGCCCTACCATAAGCTCTAAAAGCGATCCTTTTAACGACCTACTTAAACTGTATTGTTAAAGTGATAAAGCTATAATAGAGGATATAGTTCCATCCTTCTCTCTTGCTCGCACGCCTTACACACACGTCATGGTAAACCTCTCTGATACTATTTTAAAGAATAGAGGAAAAGCGCCGGCTAGTGATGTTTTTTTTTTTAGGTAGGGAATATCATCCAATGATGATGACTAGCAGAGGCGGCTCTAGCCTTCGGAGCGCCCGTGTGCAACCAATATCTTGGCGTCTTGGCGCCCTCTAGTAGGCATGCGGGCAACATGGAATACTTAAGCCCCATCCGCACTAGGATAAGTCTTGTGTTGAAGTCGCAGGAGACATCGCGCGACTTCACACGCGACTTTTCAGCGACATCTTGAACAACTTCCGATGTGTGGACGAGCGGAATGTCGCTCGACATTGTCGCCGGATATGTCGCCGACATGTCGCGAGACTTGTCCCCTAGTGCGGATACCTATTATGATATTTATGTTTAAGTAAGTAGGTATATAAATATACACCGTTAAATTTTAATCGTTTTAATCCCGTGGAGGGTCGATCCGGTATATGAAATCAGAAATCAGAAACGTTTATTTCAAATAGACCAGCTACAGGCACTTTTGAATTATCAAAATGTCGGTCAGTCAAACAAGTGAAGCTAAATTGCATATGAAACACTATCGATTTGTAAAGATAAATTAAAAAATAAAGTACCTTTTTGTCAAAACTTGTATTAATTTACGCACGTACGAAATTAATTTCTTCAAGAAAACGTCCGCTGAGCGGGTTCAATTACCTGTAGTTAGTAGTCGGCGTTGCGTACAAACTATCTACAGGTAATTGAACTCGCTCAGCTGACGTTTTCCGACATCTTCAACAGATATCGTTAATGTACACAGAAATAAATACAAAAACTTAACAAATTATATACTAAAAGCTTTCTCGAGAATCAGGCTATCGAGTGGTGAAAACCGCTTGAAAATCGGTGCAGTAGATTTTGAGTTTATCGCGAACAGACAGACAGGCAGACGCGGCGGGGAACTTTGTTTTTTATAATATGTAGTGATAGTGATATTTCTATTTTAGGCTCTCGGGTTAATATGGGTATGGATCTTGTATACTTATTGTTTTAAGGAACAATAAAGGTTTCCGTTTGTGAAAATATGTCTTCTAACTGTGAAGCGAGTCGTCGCAGCCATGAGGGAGTCGTTGTGGTCACGCATCGTCCGATAAACAGATGGAAGGGTATTCTCATCGTATCGTGGAGATCACCCGACAAGACCGCCTCTTCGAAATAAAATTTTCAATACTTTTCCTCGAAAACTGACTCATATCTCACTACGGTTAGGTTCAATATGGCATGCTTAGGGATATATTAAATCTGGATCACCAATTAGCCTCTTCGAACGCCTTTCCAAAGTCCAGCTGCTAGATGGCATTTTGCAGCGCCAGCCCATATGTGGCTGTACTCCACACACGATGTCCCGGTGTGGACCTTTGCAAGAACGCCTACGCAGCTACTTTGTCTTTGGACTCAATGAGCTGCCCAAAATTGAGGACTGAGGAAATTTTAACTCCCAAGAGCTGAAGGCGATTGGTACAATCTAGTGGTACATTCCGAAATGTAGGGGGCAAGGTGAAAGGGTTCCTTTTGGCGGTGCAATCCCACCAGATTGATCCTCACTCACTGATATGACTCTCCACTTAGTAACGGTACGTTACAGGCTCAACATTACTGCTTTCGATGAGGGAGCTGTGGGGTTACCATGACGTTCACAGTAAGATTGTTTTAATCTTGTTTCAGTATGGGTAAGAGATGGCGCTAGACAACCTGTAAAGCTCTGTCTCTTACCCACACCGAAACAAGATTAGAACAATCTTACTTTAAACTCATGGTCTAGGTTCATCTTTAGGTCGCTCACTTGTCACTATTGGAAGCATTATGGATTATTATACACCGTTAATTTTTATCGTTTTAATCCCGTGGAAGGTCGATCCATGACCTGTAGTTAATAGTTTGCGTTGCGTACAAACTACCTACAGGTCATTGAACTGGCTCAGCTGACGTTTTCTTAAAGAATTTAAATTCATACACACGTAATAATACGAGTTTTGAAAAAAGGTACTTTATTTTTTAATTTTATCTTTACATATCGACAGTGTTTCATGTACCGGATCGACCCTCCACGGGATTAAAACGATTAAAATTTAGCGGTGTATAAATACATCATAATTATCTTGAATAGTAACGGTTAAATCGAAATAAAAAAAAGCATCACGTTTGACCTCCACTACAGCCTCATACGGAGGACAACGCACACGATTTGAAAATGCTTTACAAAAAATCCTAATCCTACCTGAATAAGATGCCATATTTTTTTTTTTAATTGATATTAACTAGTGCTTGACTGCGATCCCACGTGATTATCATCTGTCATGCAATCTCTGACTAGGCGCACTAGTTTATTTTGCCAGAGTTCTTTTGGTTCTCGTTTTTTATTAAAAGGCAATATAAAAAAAGTTAACTTCTCCAATGGGGTGCTCGCTTCAGACTTGCAATCTTGTGATGCTCGGATGTGATATATTTTCCATATCGAACCTAAAAAAGTAAAAAAAAACCTGCATCGCGGTATCAGAGCTTTCCATGATTAGTACATTATACAACGCATGTTCTAAACCAACTATCGGACAGGTGGCCAGACCAGACACACAGCACTCGTCTGGTCGGAAGATCCTCCCTTTTCAATGGAGCTGACTTCACACCTTCGCATATTTATAAAATGTTATGTGAGTACCCTGTTTGCTTGGAAATTACAGGAATCTTTTTGTATATACTTTTTTTCAAGGGGTTAACTGGCTTTAACTCTACAAATGAAAACTATCAAAATTAATTTAATAAAAATGTTATGATTTTGGTGGTCATAATTTTTTTATCTTTGCCTGAATTCAATTTAATTCGGTAATAAGGTACACAAAATTATAAAATGCCAATTCATGAAAAAAAATAAAATTCAGATTCAATTTCAATATATTATAGATTATTGTAATTCACATTAAACTTAATTAAACTTATAGCCCACATAAGCTCCTCACACTCTCCACTACGTTTTCTCTTATAGACAAAGGCGCTAAAGGTACTCGGTATAAAATCTCCATCATAAAACCAATAAACAGATTCAAGTCCCATTTTATTATAAAAATCAAAATTACGTGTTATAATACATCTTTTTCACAATCGAACAATAGAAATCGATTATAGCACATTGACATTCTTGTTGTAAATAAATCATCATGGACATAAATAACAAAATCGGATCGTACAGCCTAACACGTGAGACACCGCTATACTGAGGTCGGAGTGGTGACAGTCACTTGGTCCAGCGCCGCGCCTTGTCCGTATCACTATATGTACACTACCTATGGGTAGTCGGCGCGGCGGCCTCGCACTCACTCCACTACTCCTTGTCCGCGTCCGCGCGCGCCTGGCTGCAGTGGAACAGCACGTCGGCCAGCTCGTGCGCCACCTTCTGGTCCAGGATCTGCGACATGACGAGCGACAGCAGGCGGCGCTCGTGGCGCCGGATGAGCGGCCGGTTCTCGGGGTGCTCGGCCAGGCGCAGCAGCGTGGCCGCCGCGCGCCGCAGCATGTCCAGCGACGTGCCCATGGCGTCCGGGTTGTCGCGCAGCGCCGCCACGCCGTGCTGGTTGGCCACGCCCAGCGCCGTCTGCTCGGCGCGCTCGATGAAGGCCACGAGCTGCGCCACGGCCGGCGCGTGCAGCGCCACCTCGCGCGCCGCCGCGCCGCCCGCGCCCGCCAGGTAGTGCAGCAGGTTGACGGCGAACTCGCGCACCACGGGCCGCTCGGGCCGACACAGGTCGCGCGCCAGCCCCGCGCACAGCGCCGCGATGCGGCCGCGCGGCGGCGTGGCCAGCACCAGGTCCACGTTGGCGTCCGTCACGCACAGCTTGCACAGCGCCTCCAGCGCCAGGCGCCGCGGCGACAGCGGCGACAGCGCGCCCGCCGCCGCCGGCGCGTCGCCCGCCACCGCGGCCGGGCACACGGCCCAGTGCAGCAGCCCGTCCAGCAGCGGCCGCGCCACGGCCTCGGGCTGCCCCGCCAGCTCCACGCCGCCCGCGATGTTGGCGCAGCACACGAGCGCGTCCTCGCGCAGCGCCGCCAGCGCGTCCCACCACCACTCGGCGCCGCCGCGCAGTGACGAGCAGCACGCCGCCTGGTCGTGCTCGTCGCGCGCGGCCCGCTCGTAGGCGCGCGCACGGGCGGCGCGCGGCGCGTGCTCGTGGTGCAGCAGCAGCAGCTTGCCGGCCAGCGCCAGGAAGGCGCCGGAGCGGCTGAACTCGGCCTCGTTGCCGGGCACGAAGGTGAGGCCACGCAGGATGTTGGAGAGCGCGATGCAGCGGCGCGCCAGCGCGTCGCGCGTGTCGTCTACAAGGTTGAGGCTGGGCTCGTCGCGCGTGTAGCACTCGTCCTCGTAGTCGGCCAGGCGGCGGCGCCGCAGCACGCCGGCGGGGTCGCGCACGGCCAACGCGGCGGGGCGCGGCTCCAGCTCCATAGGCTCGGGCGCCAGGTTGTCGCCCGAGCCCGGCGAGGGGGAGCGCGCGCGCGGCGAGGGCGGCGGCGAGGGCGCGCGCGTGCCCGGCATGACGCGCACGAAGGGCAGGTGCAGGAACTCGGCGCGGAACACGGGCAGCACGTGCGCGGCGCCGCCCGTGTCGCCACCGGTATGCCAGGGCTCCAGCACGTCGTGGTGCGCGTGCTCGAGCTCGTCGTCGTCGTCGGGCGCGAACAGCTCGTCGTCCTGCTTGTACACGACGGGATGCCGCCGCCGCGACTCGAGCGTGTAGTTCTCTCCGTTGAGGACGCGCACTCGGTCGTTCGGGTCGGGCGGCTCGCGCGGTTCTCTCGTTGTTTTCGCGCTCTTGATCACTGGCTCGGGACTTGATGGTGGCGCATACCATGGTCCGTCTTCGTTCGACGGTGAATCGAACACGTCACTTAAACTTTTATGGAAGTGTTCAAGTAATAAGTCAAGCAGGCCGGGCATATGCTGGAGGCCAAAATATCCTATACAGTTGTCGTCGAAGAGGAGGATGTTGAGGATGTCGAGCGCCCAGCACGTCTCGGCTAGCAGTCCAGACTTGAGCGCCATCATGATCCGCCACGCGTCGACGGGCGCGACGTCTGCCTTGGTAAGTCGTCTCCTCTTCTCGCCGGTCGGCACGGCCGCCTCCACGCACTCGGCAGGGAATGTTAGCTCCCGTTTTAATTGTCCAGGAGCAGTCATAGCTGGTGCCGTGCCCTATAAAAATATGGAATGCGTTAGATTATCGATCAAATCATGTTTGAAAAGTATTAAGGACAATAAGAAATGTAAATATAACTCACCGGTGAGGGCGCGGTGGAGTTGTAGGGGTCTTGCGTCGGCGGCCGTGGTGCACCTGCCCACGCGGGAGGACCTCCGCTCGGCTGAAATACGTACAAATTATTTATTAGTTTCGAGCCTATTGCTTAGGTACACACAAAATACTTATTACGACTTTCTGGGTTTCAAATTTTAGAATAAATTGGGCTGTTTAATTTGTTGTTTTGTTTGACTACAAAACATGTTTAAGTATTAGAGTCAGAAATAAACGTACTGTATTGGAGTAAGGCGGATGCGTCCAGTTGGGTGGCTGCGGCGCGCCGGGTTGCGGGCGCCACGGCGCGGCAGGCGCGGGCGGCGCGGGGGCCCGAGGGAACTGGCCGCCCCACGCGCCACCGAACCTTGCGCCCGCGCCGGGCCCCGGGGCCCCCGCCGCGCCGCCCGGGGGCCCGCCCGCGGCGCCCTGGCCGCCGGCGCCTCCGTAGGCAGGCTCTCCTTTCGCGAAGTCGGGGTGTCTCCGTGGCGCGCCGGCGACCGCGGGGGCTCCTGCGAGTGCCTTGCCGCCGCCGTACTGTGGACACGCAGCGACACGTATGAGCGCGCGTCATTGTTTCGTCCGAACCCCGCTCTCCTTCGTCCATGGGCCTCGGAATCGAGACGACACAACCGAAATAGCCTTGCTTGGACCTGATAAACTTCTTAGTACTGTCTCATAATCCGAAACTCCAGAAATCAGGAGATATGTACGAACCGTCTGTTTTTAACATTGTGGTAAATTAAAATTGATAAGTTTTTTACAATGCATAGAGTGAAAATTTACTTAAAAAACCATGTTCATGTCGATATCTTTTTCAAGAAAAGGATTTTATAAAATATTTGAAAAATAAAGGACGGTTCGGACTATAACGAGGTGGTATTCGTTACAGAAAGCAACATTAAAATAACTTTGTTACACTGGCCGTGCACCCAAATGTGTTCGCTTTAGGATGATTATTTTGTACTAAAATCAATCGAAGGGATCAAAGATAGAGTAGAAAACTGTAAACAATTAACTTGGCACTAAAAATACACTGATGCATTCGATTGATTCGTGTCGCTGTAAAAAAACAAAGCTACGATTCCGTTAACTTACAGCTAAGCTTACATGATTTGTGAGAATTGAATGCATGCACATGATTTAGTGACCAAAATCGTTCATATAAAGCCACCACCACACACTCTAAACCTTTACTTCCATGGTTTAATTATTTTTGTTAAATTTTGAAGGAGCTAGTGGACGAGTTTTTGTCGGGCCATCGCTCAGCCGAACGACCGGCGACGACGAGAATCCGAAAAGCCAATTAATCACACCGCAAGCCAAAAATTTTGTTAAACAAAAATAGAAGAAAAAATTAACAGTGATAGCTTAAAATTTTGTCAAACGAGTGGTATTATTTGAAAAAAAAAAATGAAGCCAAAACCACGAATGAGATTTGCCCCTTACACGATAATCGTTTTGTAAATTTTCACCTAAACAAAGAACTATGGCCCCCAAGTGGATAATTAGTGAACAGAATCTTATTTAATTGCTAACTAGACAAATTGATTCAGTGAAAACTACCTGGTGCACATATTCAAATAAAATTTTATTGCAATAATGATGGGCAATGAAAATAAAATTTGCTGTATTATCGTGATAAGTTTTTTCGCTCAATCACAGCCAATTTTTGGTTTGACTGCATCCTTTGAAAATGGATCGTAATTTTGTAATTTTGGTGTTTCCGTTTTTACACACGACAGTAATTTAAAACCGTGTGCAAACGAGAATCGTGTCATGGGGCGCCGTGCGGGTGAAAATGAGACCGTATCGCCAATCGATGGGAAGCGGTGTTGAGTGCGTGGTACAAACGGGGCGTCCGTACGTAGGGCCTGGGCGTCGGCGACAGCGGCGCCACCAGCTGCCGCGCGAGCTGCGAGTTCAATAAGTTACTGACGGACTGCGCGCCGCCCGACATCTACACACCAGACAGAACCGTCACTCGAAACATCGACACACTCACAGAGACGTCACTCGCCAAAACACATTACAGACTTATAATGCTAGTATGTCTACCTTAGGTGCGTCGTAAACATAAAGATCGTTTCAAACCTAATAGCGGCACTGAAGTATGCTTTTTCGCTACGTAGTACCCCACCCCCTGCTGTCATATCAATTTGCTGATGCTAAGCGACTCACCTCGTGTTCCAAGCCGCCATTATGTTTGAATATATCCTACCTAAGAGTACCTAAGAGTCGAGTCGGCGTCGAGGCGAAAGAGATAGATAGAGAATTCGTTGCTATGGTTGTTTGTAATATTATGTTGTTTAAGTTGCCACAACTATTAAGATAAAGGAAGTCTCGCCACGATGCCGATTCGACTTCGCAGCAAACGCGCATACATATGTACGTCTGTAGATGTCTTAATTGCATACTAAGTCTGACATGATACATAATTTGGTATGTACTGTTTAAACTTTTCGGACACAAAGCGATTTGCATCTATAGACACTCTTAGCTGGCCATTCACCAAACAATTTATCACCAAATTTTTTATAAGAGTAGCTTATCCTAATTGGAAGTATTAAGAGCACAGAAAATGGCCAAAAGCTTTTCTCAAGCCACAAATATCTGGCGATAAATTGCCTAGTACAGCTTCCAATATGCCACTGGTTTATCCAAATATCACGGCGTGACATTTCATTATTCGATAATATTAAGCAATAAATTTTGAATCCTTAACTATTGGTACTTTAAAAAAAAATAATTTAAGACTAATTTATCTTTTGTTAGTTATTCTATCAACCATAAAAATCTAAACGCACTAAGGATGTTGTTCGCCTTTTTGTACTTAGAAGTTTAACATGTAAAAGTTATTCCTTAATTTAGATTAAGAAATAACTAAGTTTACATATGTTAACTTTAAAACAGAACATCAACCAACAAGTGCAATACAGAAGCATTATTTTAATTTACTTAACTATAGTATCGAACTCCTTACATGCTAGACATGCAAGCCAATGTTTAGACTGGCTATGAATGGATGCTAACATTCCAGACTAAATTTCGTTCATGAAAAATAATTATATCTTCTAGTAGTTCAAATTCTGACTACCTTGAAACAGCTAGATCATAATTTAATTGGAACAAGAAGAACTAATACTAACTATCCTTAAACAGATTATTTTAATCAAATAAACAATCTTTTAATAATCTTCTAAACTTATGATTCATGCTATATATTATAATAAATTGAGGCAACTTTTTTATCAGTCACTAGTATTTTAGTATCAGTATAATTATGATTTTTGAAAGCTGCGTCAATTTAAAATCTAGCCTGGAAGCACTACAGCTAATAAAAAAAATCATTATCGTATGTTCAGTTCACATTTATTTTATGAATTTATTCACTGTGCTTTCAGACTATGGTCGTGTCCAAACCAAAGCGATCAATTAAGTTCGTTTTCTTGAAGGCTTCCTCTCGCTGACAAAAGACGCCTCTCATGTGAACATGACGACGACATAACAAGAGCTTTGGTTAAGTCACGTAATATAAAGTACCTCAACTAGGCATAGTTGAAACAAAGACAAATATGAATAGTGTTATGTTGTAGTAGTTACCTCATGCGGCGGCTGCTGCGGCGAGATGGGCGGATGAGGCGGATGCTGCGGGTGCTGCGGATGCTGCGGGTGCTGCGGGTGCGGCGGGTGCGGGTGCTGCGGGTGCTGCGGGTGCGGCGCGCGGTAATAGTCGGGGTAGGGCTGCGCGGGCGGCGGCGTGGCGGGCGCGGGCGCGGCGCCGCGGTAGGCGCCGCCGTAGCCGTACTGCTGGTAGTCGCCGCCCGGCCCGCCCGGACCGCCCGGCCCGCCCGGCCCGCCCACTGACCCCACTGACCCGCCTCGGTACCCTCTGCTGGGGAACACACACAACTTAGCAACGACAACCAATCCCTCTAACATTTTGCTGACTAAGTTAAGGTCAGCTTCCAATCAAACTGGATGCAGTTGAATACTAGTATTTTTGATAGAACGACTGCCTCAGGTAGACGTTGCTTAATTTAGAGATCGACCTGTGCGGTTGTTAATACCTAGCTAATACAACACTAAGAATATTTCGTTTGTCAATCATATATTACAGGAGCTAAATAGTTTTTACAAATGACGCTAACCAGTGAACATTAATTCTACTCAATTTATTCTAACACCGTAACTTTTGTGATGCAAATTGTAAATTTAACTTGGTTTTAAACAAACAAGGTTTCAAAAACGCCATGCTATCGAACGAGTGTAAACCAGGTCAAGTTGATTTTAATCTACGGAAACCGACTCGAACAATACGAGTATAAATTATAAGCGGCATATTATTTAAATTAAATCATGACTTTATTTTTTTTATTTAATCTTTCTGCAACTAAAGGTATAAAGGCTGAATTAATGCCTGAGGCATTCTCTATCATTAGACCTAGGATAGTGGAGAGACATACAGACAAGCTTTAAGATACAATAAACCTTTTCCTCACGGGACCCATGGCAACAATACACTACAATCAAACAATCGTTACAACATGATTCGAATTTCGCACACACACGTCCGCACTAACTCTTTACAATTTGCTACTGAGCATGGGCCTTCCCCGATTGACTGGTTTGCTACTAACAATCGGAATGCTAGGAATTCCCCGAGATAAAATCCAAGCGATATCCATTGCAATAATGATAAATAATAATCAGTATGCTACGCTACGTGTACTGGGAAAGATTGAATAATGCGGAAACGACAGACGAATTCGTAAAAGATTTTTTTAT
Organism: Mythimna albipuncta; assembly: GCA_929112965.1. Lineage (NCBI taxonomy): Eukaryota > Metazoa > Arthropoda > Insecta > Lepidoptera > Noctuidae > Mythimna > Mythimna albipuncta. The sequence goes on along the minus strand of OV815979.1, from coordinate 13,338,693 downwards.
GCGTTTCTTTCTCGTGTTTATGTCACCGGAAAATTGCAAACGCTGTAAGATTACAAAATATCGCGTGAAATTGTAAACTATATTTTTCTAAATAAGACAAGTTATGTTGGAAACTAATGAATTTGTATGTAATTTATTGCACACAAAATGATTTTTTCATAATGTATCGAGTGATTATAAAATCTATTAAAGATATATTACAATCATACGGAGTCTTCAATTTTCCGGTGACATATACAATTAGTCTTTTGTGTTTTTAATAACGATGTAGACGTAAAAACCTATGTTTTTTTTTATGGTGGGAAAAATTATCCAATGACATCCCCCGATCTTGGGCGGAGCGGGAGATTGTGTCAGACTCTTACTGACTAAAAGCTAACCCACCCCGTTCCTTCTAGCCTTCATACCGGGGCTCGAGCTGTCTTTCGAAACTAACCCTGGCCCCAGTAGGCTTCGACCCGGCTGGGTATCTGCTGTTGCTGACAACTCCTTGAGATGTTATGTTGCTTAGGGTATTTTACACAATCAAATATATGGTGTATTTCATGAGCTCACCTGTCGCCATCGGGACCATAAGGAGGATAAACAGGCCTATTCGGCTGGTAAGGAGATCCATATTCATACCCGTAACCTTGTTGGTAACCTGTGAATCGAATTGACAATTATAAAAATGTTTTGTAAGTGAAATATAAATACACATAATGCCCAACAGGAAATATAAATAGCACATCAGAGTTTTAGAATAAGTCCGGGTATGCTTCTTCTATGCCTAGGGTTGCCAACTCTTGAAAAAAAACCAACCTGGTGGTTTCGTTTTACTGAGGTCATTGTATTACTCGTATGTAAGAAAAGTCACAAATATTTGTAAGACTTATTTCTTCAGGCATCATCATAATATTGTTTTTCTCTGTCTGAATTTCATAATCAAACTCCTGTCGACGTGTGGCGAGTGAAACAAACACACGCAGCAAAGGAGTGAAAAGTGTGTGTGTGTGTGTGTGTGTGTCGATTTATTTCTTGTTAATAAAAAATATATATATATTTTCCGACAGAACCAAATAAATTATTGCGATTCGGGATGATGAAATAATATTCGAGTCTTTACAGTATTCAGGAAGTGTTGGCAACCCTAACTAAGACGAGCAAAAAATAAATTATCGAATATTATGTCGTAATAGTAACAAAACTTTTGTTTAAAGAGTCACCTCTTTCTAAATCTCAATGTGAATTATTATTTATTTACGGGCGAATACTTTTAATATTTTCAATTTGAAATATACATGCACATAAATACAATATATACATATTATTATGATAAAATCATGCAGACTTTCAATATAACAGGACACACGATATAACAACACTAAATAAATAAATGATTTTTGTATATGCAAAATTATATAAATATGGCCATAAACAAGCTAAATTTACATAGTATAGGAAAATAAAAGAACAAACAGACAAGACACTGATTCAAAAATGTACAAAGGATCACTTGATACCGTCAATAAATCTCTTTTTCTTAGTCTGGAAAACCGAAATGTTTGCAATATCAATTAAATATTTTATTCTTGGCGAACTACTTACTGATTTTATGGAAAGTACAGGATGCATTTTTTATTGAAGTACCAAAAATATGCATTTATTTACAGACACGGAAAGGTGAATGATAACATTAATATGGGTTATTTCGATGTTATTACCGGTATCATGCGAATGGACAAGGGTTAATTGTGACAAAAGTAAGAAACACGGAGTAGTAAACAAATGGAGTGCTTACATAATTTCATTATTAGTTATTACATACTGATCATAAAAAAGGATGATCTGAATTCCAGCTGTAAGGTAACGTCTAATAAGGCATCACATTATTTCATTTTGAGAGAGAGATGAAGATACCCCTTTAATATCAACAAACTTTTTTCACAACGAAACAACGATACTTTGCGTGTTACTGTGTTATACCAACCCAACCAACGTCGATCAACGTTAGTCACAGTTTCGAAAACATTGATCGTCGTCGGTGGCGTGATGGCGGTAACATTCCAACTCCGCATAATATAGCTTCAGCTTGAATGTAGAACGCCCCACTGTATTTTTTCTTTAATTGCTAATTTTAGACTTTGTAGCCCTCAATTTGTTTAGTACCCGTGTAGTAAGGAGATGTGCAAGTGTTAAGTACCTGGGGGTCTCCTGGGCCCCGGCGGCTCGTCGAACGGGTTGGAGGCGGCAAGGTTGTCGCCGCCCGGCCCGCCGCCTACAACCACACGTCTATGTACCCACACGTACCCGAGAGGAACGGTAACCTCCGACAATCACGACATACTAACTACACGCATGGAGTGAATAAGAACAGATGCTTTTTGCAACAATGCTCAGTAAAGAAGTCCCACAAATTGAGATGTGGTTATTAAAGCTAAAATAAAATCCAACATTGTAAATTTTGGAGTGATTACTTATTTCGCACGATAACCACACGATAACAGAGCTGTCAAACGCGGTAACTGTTATAGGCTATACCATTTTAGATGTGTGCTCTATTTCATCGTGTACTGTATGTCGTGAGCATTCTGTATTATTGTGCTACCAAAGTGCTCGGTGTAACCTCGGTAGTCAAAACGTTAAAGCAGAGAAAGAATTGTTATATTGAACATGGATTATTCACAAAGATGTTATTCCTCTGAGATACGACAGTTACGCCCGGTTTCTGAAAGCCTTTTTACTCGACTGCAAGTAGGGTTATGTTTTTCACGTGTATTTGGTTAAATTAATTTGCTGTCATTTTTGACAACCAACCTCAACGTTAACATAAGAATCGATAATAATAGACTAAGAGCCATTTGCCTATATCACACTTCCTAAAATGAATAAGAAAAATATTTGAAATTTCGCTCTATTTTTGTAAATTTTTGGAACAAAATGGTATTTCAAATATGTTTCTCGTTACATAACAAGTCTCGTTTGCTTTGTCGTGCAAACAGACATGATGACGACTTTCATCGATGAAATTGAACTCAATAATCAGATTTAAACAATATTAAAAAAAAAAAAACTGTCAGTATCATCATTATTGAGAAATATTGACACTGACAGTTCTTGAACACGATTCAGGTATGCTGATCGCGTTCAGCCATTCAATTCTGTAACATGTCGCCGTGTGAACGCTTGGGTGAACTATCCATTTATCTTGAAGATAGCTCATTCTTAAAGATGGGATTCACGGTTATTTTTGTACATAATAACACTTATTCTTGAAATTAGCTCTAAATGATAATTCACGATTGGGCTTTCAGAAACCGATAGTTAGAAGTTAGTTGTAAAGCGGTTAGATTGATATAACAGGTTAGCAGCGGCCACTCGGAGACGGTATAGTTAGTCGGCACAACAGAAACAAAACAAGCGCGGCGCGGCGTGCGCGGTCGGCGTCGCACGCGCGCTGCGGCCTAGCGCATGTACAGCGGGCTAACGGGACTGCGGGAACACCGTCGACTGGACATACACGGCTATTTACATGTAGCTATTTTGCTACTTTTTGTATCTTGATTATACCAAACGATTGAACATATCGTGTATTTACTCTGTAAGATTAGATGCAGAAGCCTACGGGAATCAATTTAATCTAAAGGTAGTCTACCTGACAGGTTTGCCTGTACAGTTAAGTTATACAGGTAAACTAGAGTGTGTATGTTGCACAACTGTGCAGACCTGCACAACTGTGCAGGTTTCCACACAAGCTTACTTGACTTGTATAACTGTACGAGCAAACCTGTTTGGTGTACCCTAGCGTGTATGGTAACTTCATGATTTTATCTTCTTAAGAAGGGCCAGTTACCATCAGGTGAGATGGTGGTCAAAGGCAAACCTATAATTATTAATAAATAAAAAATGTCCAGCTCAACCATATTTTGGTGAACTATAAAGTAAATACGGGATCACAAAAACGTGGTATCATGATTTTGAGTTGCTGGTAACGTGTTTGATAGTAACATTTCATTCAGTATGAGGCTAAGTATTCTCAATTGGACTAAAAATTTTTTTAAAGTTACGTCGACGGTGTTCGTGAGCGGCTACCAGTGCACGTCCGTGCGAGTGACGCGGTGCCACTACAGTCGGAGCTAGCGACTGTCTATTCACACTAGCTATCAAGAGGCTGTACCAACAACTCTTACATCCATTCAAAGCACAAAATTCTAATTAGTAATGGTCAAGTGGTTACTAGAACCAAAGAATTATTTTTTTATCAATGTATTCTGTGATTTAAGTGCTGTTTTTGATGATGAAATTGTTGGACTGAAAAAAAACTGAGCACCATAGTATTGAATTCTGTTTCTGACCCAAAAATGGAGTTGGAAATAAGAGTGGTGAGTACAGCAAGAAATGAAGCGACATAGAGAGACTTAGTTAGTGGTGGGTGTATTGATGCAGGTAGTGGTGCGTACCTTGCGAGTGGTTGGGCTGCGGCGGGTAGCCGGCGTAGGGCGGCGCGTAGCCGTCCATGGGCGCGCCGCCCGCGCCCGCGCCGCCGCCCGCCGGGAACGACTCTTGCGAGTTGGACGACCCTGCTGGGGGAATGGACACACATCTTATATCACCCATTTCATTACTAATTTTGCATCATCGTCATCGTCTTTCACTTATCCCATGTTACTTCGGGGCGGCTCAACAGTTTACTTTTTACTTCCATTCTGTTGTTTTTTTTTTAGTTAGGAAATAATCCAATGACTTTCTCCCGCTCTAGGACGGAACACGAGGGCATATCAGATTTTTACTGACTAAAATCACATCTGTGTTCCTTCTTTGCCCTACATTGTTCCAGGAGTCTTGTCAGTCATTACTCTCATTGACCCTCTTTTCTTTCATACCACTCACACAAATCATTCATCATCCAAAATTACTTCGATCATAAGACCCTAAAATAGAAGATTCTTTTTATATGTTGAATTTCTGAACATGAACTGTGATCACTAGCCATAACCCAGCAAATTTGTTTTGAACAGGCATAGCCCATAGAATTAAAATGATATCATTAAAACAAACCGTACTAGAAATAAGGATTGCAACTGACTGTCACATAAAATCTTAATTAGATATTTTCCCGTTACATGTACAGTTAATCAATCAACTAAGACTTTTCTTAGACATGTTGGAGTCTGTTAATGGGATGCAGTGAAATACCAATATTAGTAATGCAAAGCTTTTTTTTTTCAGCGACCACATCACCCAGTACAGAAAACACAAAAACTTACAATTTACCTTAAGGCTAACTCAAACATTGTTTAGCTTTATCGGACATTGGAGAAGAAAGGATTGTATTAAAAATGCCAATATCATACGTTTTACAGAGTCCAAAAACTAATGCAAATCTTAAGAGGACCTTTCCAGATCCGTCAATCGTCAACGAGAGCATAGTTTAAAAGCTTGTTGTTTAATCCAACACAAGATTTGATAAAGCGCAACGCGAAAAAAGCGAGATAAGTTTTGGTAAGAAGGAATCTCGATACGTAGTGAATGGTAACACATTCAAGCGCGGTTTTACTTTGAAATGCAATTCATGTGACTGTTATTATCTAGCCCTGAGCTTCATTACATGTAGTCACAAAAGAATATTAACAGCAAATAAATTTATCCGAACATACCTGTACTGGACGTGCTATTTGATTTGCCGCTCTTTTTCTTTGTGGAGGCTTCAACTTGGTTGATGATTGGCTGTGGATCGATGCCACCGCGGTCGAAGTGGCACTCATACGCAAGTAAATTCTTCGTATAATGCTTACGAAGCGTATACGCCGCGGAAGAGGAAGCACCGATGCCCAACAATCCCGCAATGTCCTTCCACGTCTTATTCTTCGTCACCTGCAAACACACATATTAAGTAAGCGTAAAACGAACAACTTTTGTAGTTTTAAAGTAAACAAATGAACACGAGGCGACAGTTAACTGGAACATAAAGTGTGAAGGTTTAGTGCTCAGTGGAAAAGGCGATAACTCGCGCGTGTTAACGAGTGGAAACCTGACCATGCCTGCGATTCTGTAATCGGGAGGTCTCCGTCACATCGCCGCGGACACGTCCGGCGCGGGCGGCGAGGCGCGCCGCTGTGTCGCGCTCCAGCGGTACAATGATAAAAATTTATTAACTATCGTTAAAGGCCGTCGGTTTATGGCGCCTGCTCACATAAAGCGCGGTGCATGCACTAACATAAATCCTTGCTGAAGTCTATTAGTCTCTCAGTCGCATAATACGCGGCGCCTCGGGTTTACTAGCATCGCTAAAGTGATACTCAAGAATATAAGTGTTTACAAACGTTTAAACTGTAAAACCGAATTGAATTACACATACAGTTCATCCTCTTTGTATCTATTTGTTTGACTTTTAGTGTTGTAAGGAAAATAAAATGCAGTTTTCAAATGAAAGATTGTTGTTTAATAGTGAGTTTGAGTAATTAGAAGAAAAGCTAGGTATGCCTGTGGGAGTTAGCGGAGGACAGTGAACGTGTAACGACTGTGCGTCGATCATCTTTCCTCGTGACAATTACCAGCCAAGTTTAAATCAAGTTGCGTTTGCATTTTTTTCAACAATTTTCTCTTTCTATTCGTAACCCGAAGTTCGTTGTGATATTTCATTATTCAACTTATTAACAAAGGTGTTGATGTTTGTGATGACCTGGTTTTTTAGTGAGCGTCAATGAATTAAAATTGAGCGTATATTTTAAAACAATTCTAAATATGGAAGTCGTCTCTACATTGTGCCACTTCTCTCTTGTTACAATATTTATATGGTAAAAGTTGTTTAGACTTATGAAACTTGGCTAATAAACATCGGATCAATAAATCTGAAGTGGCTGTGTGTGAAATGTGAGTGAAAATGTATTTTTAAATAAGAATATAAATTACTAGTTTTGACCCAAGACTTCACCCGCGTACATAAAATATAGCCTATGCCACTCAGAAATAAGGCAGCTTTCAGAGATTAGGTTTTCAGGGATTAATAGATCTGATCAGTACTTTCAGAGATTACCTCCTATAAACAAAAAAAAAACAAACTTTACCTCTTTTTATTACTAGTGTATATTAGTAGTATTTCAAGAAACGTCTCGTCTCATTTATGACATAAGGCCGGTAACTGGTCAGTAAAATAATAACGCATTTCCTTCCGCTGTCCACGGCAACTTTCGCGTCATGACTGCTACCTAATGCTACTATGGTTATTCTTTCTCGGCGTCCAGTATTTGTTGCTATTATTTATTCATAGTTATCTGTTTTCGTGAACTAATCGTGAAAAAATAAAAAGTCTCAATGAAAACATACTTTTACAGACATCAAATTCAGCATAGACGGATTAATACCACATGAGTGTTTGAAATGCATTGTTTGGTTGACTTGTACTCGATCGCATTGTTTATATACTTTAAAGCATCACATCAATTTGTGCTGAAAATTAGAGATGAAACGATACGATTTAATACTCGATACTTTTCTTCCGATACCAAGTACCTTTAGTATCGATGCTTTAAAATTAAGTATCGACTAGGTATCGGTCAAAGTACTCATATCAGTATATTATACCAATGTCATTATCACTCAAAATTTTTTTTATAATTTTAAGACTGATAAAAAAGAATTGTATATCTTAAATTGAAGTTTATCATTTTTTTTGTTTGTTTCCTGTAGTTGGCAAGCTTGTTTGTCTATGTCCGAAAAAAACAGTCGTCCATCCAGCGAGCGCCGCCTTAATTTATCGTCATTTTTTTCGTTCGTTCCGTCCGTTTTTTTTAAACTTTCGACAGTCGTAGGAGTTTGTTTTCTGTTTGAAGTATTTTAAGTGATTGACAATTTTGTTTTTATAAAATAAAGAATACCAATACTATTTTTGGTTTTTTTTCTAAATTATCCATACTTTTCAGTCAATACCGAGTAAGTATCGAATAGTATTTGGATAAATTAGAAAAAAAAAACAAAAAAGTATTGGTAAGTTTACTTGCGATAGACTCGAAAATTCCGCATTACACAAGAGGAACAGAATTGTTACAATTGGTAGTTTTTTTTTTGGTAGGTTAAAATCATCCCAAATACATCCCCCGCCCTTGGGCGTAGCGGGAGACAGTGTCAGCCTCTTACTTACTAAAAAACCCACCCTTTTCCTTCTTGCCTTTCATACTGGGCCTAAGCTACGTTTCGGAGCCAACTCTGACCCCAGTAGGCTTCGTCCCAGCTGGGCTGCTGTTGCTGACAGCTACTTGAGGCGCGCGGGAACAGTGCGCGCCGCCGACGACTTGGGCTCGGTCCAGACCGTTATCGGACGGTCGGACTGCAAGCTACCCATTGCTCTGCAAGCCCGCCCCTACGGTAGTGTTGAGTCATAATTTCGGCAGCTGTGCGGTGGTGCGCATACAAACCTCGACGAAGCCGCCGCGGTCGCGCACGAGCAGGTAGAGGCGGTAGAGGTCGAGCGGCTGCTTGGAGATGGTGGGGCAGGCGGCGATGGGCGTGCGGCGCTCGTCCATGAAGGCCAGCAGGCGCTCCACCCAGCCGCGCCGCTCGGGCGCGTCGTCCATCTCGTACAGCTTGCCCAGCGAGTCCGACTTCTGGCGCAGGGACACACTCATCACACACCCGACCCGAGGCCAACCCATACGACCTACTCATTACCGCAAGGCCTCTACTCACCCTAAGGCCGCGGTCGCACCGGTAAGGCAACTGGCAGTGATAGGCTGAAAGGCAGCGATAAACATGCCTGTAACTGGCATACAAGTATGCAAGTAGCTTGAATGTCTGTGTGCCATAACAAGTTCTGATTGCTGGACGTCACTACATGGCAAGCTACTTGCACACTGTACATGTATCGCCGCCTGAACGTAGAGTTTATTATAATCGCGTCGCAAACACGTCACCAGTGCCACCGCGGCCACATGCTGTTATAACTACAGTGGTGAGTTGTCAAGGTTACCATTTTGTGAGCATCTCTAGTAGACAAAAATGATTTTGTCAAAAATTTTATTTTATCAGATTTATCAATGGCTTTTACTTAAATCAAAGGCCCCTACGTATACTACCGAAATTGACAAAATTACATTTTCATTTTATTACCGTTTGAATTCAATGTTTTTAATTTGATCAGTTCTGCAATTTATTTTTGGAATTATATAGCGCTATATCTTCTTGCCATTAGTGCCGTAAAAAGAAAATGTATTTTTTTTTTTTCAATTTCGAATGTATACCGTTGGGACAGTCAAAATATCTCTGATTTAATTTTATTGTATTATTTTAATAACTGTTTTCCCGATGCTTCACAATAACTGAGTGTGGTAGATTTATTACACAATTTTGTTTAATAAATATGCGTATGAGTATGTCGTATGGGTCGAAATTTTCAGGCCGGTCTAAGTAGTAATGAAACTAAGAACTAGTTTTTATAGGTAAGTAATAATTATTTTTTATTCATTTTATCCTATTAATTGGACATTTGTATCACAAAATAAAAATAGTTTTTTTACTAAAAAACGAGTGCTTAGTTTATCATTTCCAGCAAATACATCTAAGTATAATAGAGTATAGTCTTATTTTATGCAGAGTATTTTGTATAAAGAGTGAGCTATTTTCACGGCAATCAAGTTCAAGCGTTTTAGGTTGATAGTGTATGTGTTACCGGGCCTGACGAAGACTCGCCTATTCGTCGCCTTGAATTTTCAGCCTAGAATAAAAAAATCCACTAATATAAATTTTATGTTCAACAAACTACTTTCGTCAGCCCCGTTCGTTTGAAAAAACTCCTTATGATTTATGAATAGATCACCAAAAAAAAAGAGAGTAAAGATAGAAAAAAAAAAAATGAAAAATTAAGTGAAATGATTATAAAATAAGGAGTTTTTACGAAATTGCATTCCAATACTAACCCTTTTCAATAAACTACATCAAGCTAGTACATAGTTTACGAAACGGGGACTTTGAGTATTTTCATGCAATCGATGCACAGTGCAGATCTAAATATAAATCCAAGGCTTCAGATGTCATGCTGTTCACAAGTGGCTACAGTATACAGTCAGCAAGGACACGGCGAATTCATTCAAATCTAAAAATGTGTAAGAAAAAGCTACACAAAGTGTTGTAATTTAGAACCAACAGAACCTTTTGTTGTGTAAAGTGTTCGAGAGTATTAAAACATTTCTCAGTTGGAAAAGTTCCTAAATTGTTTCTTGAAGCGAGTCCACAACCATAAAGAAAACTGTAGCAGAAAGCGAAACAACAGTGAATAACTAAAGGATTTCTGAAGCTTCAAGCTAAAAGTTGCCGTTCAAAGTTGTAACTGAAAGAAGTATGTACATAATCAGACAATGTTATGCATTAAAAGGCAATGCATTTTGTATTATGCAGATAGAGACTGACTAACATGCAATCTTAACACGGTATTAAGTGAAAATATTAATCGTATCGAGCACTACTCATGCTTATGATCTTTAACTTGATATAAACCTTTGATCTGTAGGACTCCGGCGCAATGTGACTGTTAAATACCTGAAATACATGATAAAATGCAATGCCTCCATTTCGCTTACACACAGCTCATGTTAGGACAGAACAAGACAGTGGAAATGTATGAGACAAACCTACGAACTTAAACAGCCGCTGATGTGGCTCTTAATAGAAAGGAACAAAAAATTATGTTGGGCGTCCGAATGTTGATCACACTAATAAGTTGAGGGTACCAATGCCTCACATAGTATAATGCAATCTTCATGGTTTTCGTGTGATCGACACCCGTGACAAGTGAGGTTCGATATGGATTTCCACATAAATGCAATAATTATGTGAATAGTAAAAAATACAAAAAGATTTTTAAAACAAATTTCATTCATCTTTTTTTTGTTCTCGTAACCTGTACTTAGTTTATTTACTTTGCAAATTGGGTTGTTAATTTAATGTTATTCGTCTGTCTTATCTCTCTTGCCAAATCTTGCTATTTTAAAAACGACTTCTTCAATTCTATTTTTTTGGTTGGTTTACGAAAACAAAAACGTCCTTCAGACAGTTGCCATGAGAAAACTGGCTGAGGGACTAGGTATTAGGGCTTTTAATCACACATCCATTCGCAAGTCTAACTAAAAGCCGAAATCCTTTGTGACACAAGATTGGAGTTGAAGTCTGAATCAGCTAAAAGAACAGAATAGACGAAGAGTGGTACTACTTGACATTTATATCTGTGGAACTCGCCTTATTTTGGCTACGTTGGGTCCTTACCAATCGAGATTTTTAGTTTTTAAGGTTTTATTTATATAAGGCTTTAATGTTAGCTCAAAACAAAATTATTCTACGTTGCACGTGATAGTGATCTGCGCTCTCGTCGTAATCTTGCACTAATTTTGACAGTTGTGCGACGTTGACAGGTACAATTCTTTTAGCCAAAGCACGTGCTAAGTACGTATCATTTAAATCTTAATCTCGATGGGGTAGCCAGGTGTGACCAGTTCCACAGATGTGTCAGTGTGGTGCGACAGTTGTCAGGTGTGGTGTGTGTGTGCGGTGTGGCGAGACTCACGGGACTAGAGGGCGGGCGCGGCCACGAGGAGGGCGAGGCGTCGTAGTCTTGTTCGTGCAGCGACGAGTGCGAGCCGCCGCCGGGCGACGGCGAGGGCGCGGCGCTGCCGGGCCCGTACTCCTTGCGGGACCCGCCCTTGCTGGAGCCAGACCCACCGCCGCATGTTTCTTCTCCTGATGCTGTAACAATGCGTGATGCTGAATTAGTACACTGTCAACTCAACGTATTGCTTTTGATCGAGCTAAAGACGTCCTAGCAGACATCTGTTACACCACGTTCCCACTTTCGAGGATGCAAGTCTGTAGGAAACAATCCAATACTTAATCAGTTTATATTATTTTTATTAGATAGCCAGTAACAAAGCTATATCTTAAGCTTCTTTTTAATTCTTAAATAAGTTGCGTTTTGGATAGCCCGTGATGGTGCACTATTTTGTGATTATTGGCAATCTAATAATGCTGATTTAGGTGAATCATCAGCAAGATGGATCAATGACCTGGTGAAGTTTATGGGAATTAGCTGAATGCTAGAAACGCAAGATAAGTCGTTTTGAAGAGGTCCTGTGGCCAGTAGATGTCTGTCTGTGACTAGTAAGTCTTACCTGCAGATGCATTACTAAGCGTGCTCTGCTGGCTGCCTTCGTCGAGTGGCGCGCCGTCGGGGCCGGTGGTGACGAGCGCGGTGGCGGGCGCGGCCGGCCCGTTGTCGTGCGGCTCGGCGGGCGCCGTGGGCGGCGGCATGGCGCCCTCGGGGGCCCCCGGGGTGCCCGGCCCGCCGGGGCCCGGCGGACCCATGTGCCGCGGTTGCTGCTGAAACAGCGCAGACGCGAGGTTAGATATCATCTAGATAAAGTAAATTTAGTATCACCATAAGATAAAGTTGCACAGAATTTTGATCCGCATCACACATTGAGAGTAGATCGCCTGTTGCTATTAGTTTACTGCCGATGTACCTCGTATATCTCATTTAGTGGGTTAGTATGCTAAGTGTCCAGTGTCAATATCGATACCTTCATAGGAGGGTAGTGCTGTGGCGGATGCGGTGGCGGCGGCGGGCGATACCCGTACGGGTAGGGGTGGTGGTTGCGCGGCGGGTAGCCGTAGGGCTGCGGCGGAGGGTAGTGCGGCGGCTTGTAGCCGGGGTGGTGCGGGTAGGGCTGCGCCACCATGGCGCCAGGAGGCGGCCCGCCGCCGGGCGAGGGCGCACCCGCACCGGGCCCCGGCCGCGCCGTCGGCCCGCTGCCATCCGACAGCGATGACGACGTTCGCGGCGGCATCGCTACGTTCTGCGTGCCTGAAATTAAGCAATGAAATGATTAGTATTTGTTCTGTAACTGGTTTAAAATACACAAACTCGTGAATTCGTACTTCAAAACACCGCAGATTACTTGCTCCAGTATCGAGTAAACAACATTCACTTGTCATAACTCCGAAACTAACGTTGCGCCGGTTTATACCACAAATCCAAGTTGAGTGTCAAGTGTACCAATTAAATAGTATACGAGAGTGCAAGCGACAAACATTGGCGAATATCGGTTTTGTGATCGGTCGTGGAGCCGGGCGCCGGGGCTCGCACACACACAATTTGAATAATACAGTTAACGAGGGCTCGCCTAAGCCGACCGAGCATCAATCGAGGGCGGAGAGACGCATCCGATCACTTTCGTTTTCCGTCGGCACGTGAGCAGAATGCGCCGCTAGCCTGCGAATTCTCGCTGCACTTTATTGCATCCGTATATGTGCATACGACATGCACGCAACGCATTGACCGAGGCCGAGATACGAGCGGCAGTGATTTGCGACGACGAAAGTGGTATTGCAGCTTTTATGTAGGTCGATTTGGAGTCGGTTATGTTAGTGTTACGTGAGAGCGACTAGAGTGCGTCTACTGAAAGCGTAACCTGGAGTTTTTTTTTTAAATTTAATTGGCAACATTCTTTTGCCGAAAAAAAACACGTCAAAGTCTATGGTTGCAATTGTCAGTTTTTGGAAACTGATATTTATTTTTCAAGAATAATTGCTTAATTGTGGAAAAACAATAAACAGTAACGTGCAAAAACTGCTACACACTATGGTTAATAAGTTCAAACAAAAACAAGAAGAGAAAGAAGGTGTTTTCAATGAAAACTAACATTGTTTACATACGATTTCTGATTTTTAAGTTAGTATGACGTTATAATCTTGATCCTTGTCGACTAATATTATTAGATTAATAATATTATAGAGTTATATTTCGGTATATCATGACAATTTTTTTCTTATATTTTTAGATAAATCTGACATATTGCGAATTTCATAATGGACAAAAACATCGAACAAAGAAGGCTTTTTGTGAATCGACTTAATCAAAAACACATGCTAGTGAGTGGTAGAATGCGTTCAAAAGCAGTTGAGATGTAATGAAAGATTTGCCTCACTCTGTCTGGTAGTGCGTGAAAGTCTGCAACTGAAGTTAAAATCGCGAAAATCCTAGTTCAAGTTTGAGAGAGATGCTGCTGCAGCAGCTGCTGAACGTTTTGTGTCTCACGAGTCGATCCGTATCATTTGAAACAATCACTGGAGTATAAAACATGTTCCCACTTGACTAATCCCAAAAGATCTGAATTTTCTCTATGCTAAAACGAATCGATTCCAAACCAACAATCTTGAAACACATTAATAGTGTTGGCGAGACGTGATGAAGTTGAAATCATCTTGACTATTTTATTTGACTATCACGGTCTTGTGCACTTGGTATTCTTGCCAGAAAGCCAAATGGAAAATAAAGAATATTATTTAAATATTACATAGCGATATTTGAGAGATCAGATAAAATAAAATAATTTGGAATACTATCTAACATTTTGTATGTTATTGACATTTACCATACACCCACCAAATAATTAAGTCTACACACATGTTTTTGACCAGGATATATGTTCTTGTACAACTATTCTAAAATTGTCCTAAATACAAAAAATACTCTAGTATCAAAACTTTTTTCTCCTACTATTTCAATAATACCACATTCAAAATTTTTGGTTGTAACCTCCTTTTCTCAGGTCACGCTTTCACTAGACGGACTCTACTGACTGTTACACAGTTAATATACATTTGCAATTACGTCGGTGCAATGGCGAAAACAGTGCGCTAGCAAGAGCGGCGCGCGATAAAGCTTTTCAGTGCACATTTGAAATGCGCCCTTTACGATGTTTTGTATGAATAAAGATAACCACGTGCGAGGGTCGTCACTATAATCTCATCAGCGGGCTATTATCGAGCCATTATATTGTGTCGGCGCGATCAGACGGCCGGCAGACGGCGAGGCGCCGGTGAATCATAGATAACAGCGCTGTGCCATACGCGCCCACCTATATATCTATTTGTTTACGGCGACCTTTAATGAGTGTAGCGCCACGGTAATGGGGTCGTCCCGGCTCGACTCACATCCGACCAATGTCTCGTAAAAATAGCACGCGTCCTATTTTGAAATGTGTAATAAAGATAGCATGCAGCCGTGTAAGTGACGTCACAAATCTCCTCGTTTTACTTATCTTTTACTAATGATCCTAAGCCTTAGCCTTGTTTGTAAACAACAGCTGACAGGCAACTAATTGCTTTGGCCAACTGTTATCAAGTGGACGAAATGCCACGTAATCTCCATTGTTTGTTTGTAGACAGTTGCAATCTTCGGCATACGAGTGCATTGTTGTCACATCACAACAACAGTGCCTGTAGACACAGAGTATGACGCGAGGATTAAAGACAGAGCCTATACATGGATAATGTGACAAACCCATGAAGATATTTGCATTTGAAAACTTTCTTGTCTATTTCACATACATAGTAACAAAAGCAGTTTTGCATACAGTCATTTCGATAGCATGTGAGCCCAGAAGCAAACGAAGGAAACAACTGGACTCCTTCCACTAGGCCAGAACCACGGAAAAACAAGATAAGGAGTCAGAGGAAAGAGAGGCCTTTGTTTTTCAGTGAGACTTAAGCCCCAAGCGCCCGAAAAGTGTCATAAAACCATGATTTTCTGAAGCCTACTCCTCGATAACAGCCAGGTTAATAGGTTTGAAAAAAATATATGTTTATTATAGATTCATGAACAACACTATCAACAATTGATTTTGTCTAAAAAACATATTTAGCAATTTCGCAACTTTTCCCTCCCAACTTTTCCCTGCTCCTTTGAAACGGCTTGGATCTTTAGAAACATATTTACACATAAAAATTAGTGGTTAAATATTCTTCAAAGTGAACCTTGCACATGTAAATCAATCAATATTTCGTGAAGAAAATGGATTTAAAGGTCAGCCGCTGCTTTCCGGGCGCTGTTGGCCACAAATAAATGTACAGATTTGCGTACTGCCGCCTAGGCGGGTGCGAGAGATGCGTCCACATAATTTTGGCCAGATGGTCCAAGGGACTATAAGCCTTGAAGGCTCACATTAATAATATACTAGACATCCCACCCATACGTACAAAGCGTTTTGGGAACACATTCATTATGCGTACAGCTATGGAGTGGACTTCCCTGCCGGGGTCTGTGTTTCCTCGTAGCTACCATATCTTTAAGTCAAGAGTGAAAAGATTACTTCTAGGCAAGCGTGCTCCATCGTCGGCGACATCATCGCTTACCATTAGTTGAGATAGTGGTCAAACACGAGCCTATCAATATGTATAATATTTATATATTTTAATATAAAATAAATCGTTTTGGTCATTTGCTTCGTTTCAGTAGATCATAATCCCCCGTCGACCTCTCCTAGTTACTTAAAGACACAATCAAAGCCAGCGTGCACAAATGTTCTCAAAGCAATAAGTTTTGTGGTCTGATTAAGCAACGCAGCAAGTCGGACTCGAACCAGCTCTGTCAAGGGCGCCGCCCGTCACCGAGCGACCGCGTGCGTAACGCACAACGCCGAGGTCTTTACTTTCCCATCCGACAATACTGCCACCGTTGCACGTGCAACTCGGTGCAAGGTTTCTGTTAATGTTATTCTGAAGTTTGAACATGTCTTTGAGAGAAAAGAAACTGTCACAATTTATTCGGTACGGAAGTGTGTCAGTTAATTGCGCTTGCGTTTTTGGAACACATTTATTGTGCGTATAGCCAAGGACTGGAATTCCTTGCTGTAGTCTGTGTTTCCTTACAGCTACAACTTTGGGGTCTTTAAGTCAAGATTGAATAGTATAGGTTACTTTTTCGTATTCAGAATCTCGATTAAATGTAGGCTTAATGCATGTGTAGGCTGTTTAGGCTTTTTATATGAGTACATTATGGAGGACCAAAATTCACGTAAAATAACCGATTTTCAGAGGTCTAGATAACTTTACACAAATTTATATTTTGATTTCTATAGAAGCCTAGTTAATATCCACAAGATAGCTGTGCATTTAAAATATCTAGAGAAAGATGTGTAATTACGTCATAATCATGTAAAAGCTGTTGTATGAAAATGTATCTCGAAAACGGTGGAACGTTTAGAATCCCATACAAAAAGGTTGATGATACCAAAGTTGGACGTGCAACTTTACTTCGAAGTTTGAACATGTTTTGACCACAAAAGAAACTATCACAATTTATGGTATTGTAACACACTGATAATGATCTAAGATACGTAGAAGAAATCTCTTCCCTCATCTGTATTTGATGATGCTAGATAATGCGTTCATGCGAGATTTCTTCTACGGATTTCATACTATAATATGAACTTACTATATACGATACGATAACTTGTCCACCTGTTCCTTCAACTCGAAATATCTTAACACATAAAGCATGCATCAAAGTCAAGTGTCAGGTCCGAAGGGCGCGGGCTCGCAATGTGCGGAAAGCGCGAACCCACCGCGGTCATAGCTACCAACACATTCCGCGCATACGATCAACCGCGCCCACGTTACTGCATATAGGGCTACCGAATGATCGGAATCGAAATGGATCGTCGGTAGAAAGCGCGGAATGTCTCAGTTCGCTGTTTTGTTGCCGTTCTGCGGAACGTGCATACTTTCTGATCTCTTTTTCTCATATGGGGAATATCGGAATCAGAGGAGAAAGCCAAAGGGTAGGAGCAGCTTGTAAGCAGTAGTTCCACCTAGTTCAATGGTGAAGCAAGTGATTAGAGTATTCGTGTGTTCACTCCCTCACCGAGCCACCCTAAGGGTCGCCGGTCATGGGCCACCAGCCAAAACCACAAAACGCAAATTTTCTGTAGTTTTTGGTTGACGCCGATGGCTTCCACATGCTGCAAATCACCGCTGCTCGCTTCTTGTGGCCCTCAACGGCCACTAAGCGCCGATACAAATGCAGCATGTGGCGGCCACCGGCGTCAACCGTGTGAGGCGAATTCATACAAAATGTATGAGAACTTAGGAAATATGCCGGTGGCGGCCGGCGTCTTGCGTTTTGTGGCTAGCTAACTCAACGTAGTTAGAAAACATGCTAAGATACACTTCTGTGTTTTTCTGATCTCCAACTTTGGTCAGTGAATGTAGCTACTCTGATAGTCATTGCGTTTCATGATGAGTATATTCCCCAGTACATTATTTGCTTCTACGATTTGACAAACATCCAAAAGACCTGTTATTTTTTTTTTATCTGTTATAAACTAGTACTTGACTGCGATCCCACCTGATGGTAAGGAGTGATGCAATCGTTGATGATGAGGCGCACTAGTTTATTAAGACCCTATTCACGCTAGCCTTGAAGACACCTAAATTATAATCGAACGGGGTTATGTCATTCTTACCATGAAATTATGCTGAATTTGTAGTTTTGATAAACAAGTTAATATCAGAAAATATTTGACTGTGTAAAATACAGTATCTTTTCGTTAATATAAGCTACATGAAGGTTACGTCAAGAGCTCACAATTTACACCAAGTGTCTAAACTGACAGAGTCGCAGCGTGGTCGTTCAAAAGTGGTATGACATGAGTATTTGTACTGAGAGAATTCATAGTCACGCAGCCACGACGCTATTAGCAACACGACATATGTATAACTTGTATTCTATCTGTACCATGCAATAGGGTTATGAATCCTTATGTACATAAGAATTCATAACCATATTGCTTTTTATTTTTCCATGTTCTGTACCTACTATATTAGTTTTAGGTATTTCGCGATATTATATTAAAGATATAATGTGATAGTCATATTTCCTGAATAATAAATAATTATGTCTATACTCTGTTCAAAATAACATTAGAAATTAATGAAAACCTTTTATTACTGTCCGTTCAACCGATTTCGACTTTTATTATGTTGGCGGCATGACAAATAGCAGCTGCAGTAAATAGTTGGTATTGTAATCATTTTATTGCTTTTAATGTCATCCTTATGCCTACGAAATAGAAGTTTAAATCAGTTGAACAAACAGTGAAAAAGGTTTCTTCAAATTTATATTCTTAACGTGAATAGGGTATAGAAATAGAATAAACTTTATTGTAAACAAAATAAGTAACCTAACTTATACAAACTTAAATTTATGGGTAATTAGAAACAAATACATTGGAATTAGCAAACAGGTATGCTTCCCAATATACAGATATAGTATATATTTAATATAAATGACTGGGTACATGTAGTACCTATGTGTTAACAGCAAGGAGCATAAACAGAACATAGACAATAGCGTTAACAAGCGGCCTAGTTGAGACAAACGGTGGCGTCGGAGCGACGGCGCTGTTTGTCGACCCATTTAACTTGATCACCACTAACACACTCGCCGTCCCCACACACCACATGATATACAACTCTGATTTATCTTACAATTTACACATTTCTACACTTTACATTTAACATTGAGCTATGCTGAACACTGCACCAAGTGCACACTAAAATATTTAGTTACGTCACCTCAGTAATTCCTAAATGAAAAAGCATACATGAAAACAATAACGTATTTTAAACCGTGTTTAGCAATTTCATACGTACGGTTGAATAAGTTTCATTTATTCAATATCGAGAACCGAGGCAAATTGCGACAATGGCTATATAACAAACAAAACAAATCAAATGAAACCTTTAGAAGTGTTTCATTGACAAATTAAATCTCGTTTTCCTTTTCAATCTTACAACAATCTCGGGGAGAGGGACCGAAAACAGGGTGGTTGTTACGTCTGCGAGGTAAGTACATCTGGTTATCGGGCGTGGGGGGGTAGGTGGGTACACTTGTACACTTAGTGAATGTGTATAGTATAGAGTGAGTCGGCCAAGCCTGGCCGAGTTTAGGGAAAGAATGTTCGCACCATTAGCCAAGGGGGCAGACGGAACGGGGTGAATGGGCTGTCGAACCCTCGGTCGACCTTGACTCGCCCAGATTTATCACTTTTCCGGGGTAATCTGAATACAATTAGGCGATGGGCAGCCAACGGGCGGGACCGCAGACACGCAACAGGTTCCCGTTACAGGAGTCATATTCTTTTACAAGTTTTTTTTGCGCTCCTTCCGTTACTCGGGACCGCAATGTATTCAAATCTTAAGTCTCCAAGTTGGACGAGAATAATGAGAATCACGTTTACATTGAACGGTACTTATGCTTTGCGAAACAAGCCGTACTTTTAATCAATATCAATGATAGTTGGACGATGAAGTCTGAACTTATAGGCTACCAGACAGCTGGTCATAAATGAATTTACTTAAGAGATTATTTGTTATTGTTTCTGAACGAATATTTAATGGATTGAAAAAGGTAGGTATTTATTTTTTAAGATCTCGCACCAATTCGTACTACCAATTAAAAAAGTAACTCTTTCTGTCTGGTCGGAGTAAACTTGAAAACCCCAAGGACTCTTCAAATACGCGTCCGCAAAATTTTTTTATTGCTAATTGGCTCGCACTTGACTACTATCTCAATAGGTGGAAAGCGACGATGTGGTTGAAGAGGGATCACGCTTACCTAGAAGAAACCTATTTACTCTTGACTTAAAAGAGTAATTAAGGGTCTGTATTTTCTGATAGCTACAACCTCCCCAAGCGGTAGCTAGCTATCAGAAAACACAGATTCCGGCAGTGAATTTCATTCCGCACAATCAACGAGTTCCCAAAACTTTTTATGCGTATGGGTAGGATGTCCACCATGTACCTACCGATGGCGCATCGCTGTACGCCTGGTGGTCCGATGATGGAACGGACTTGGCGGCATTAGGTTTTGCAATTCTTACGCCCAATCCCCGAAATACAACCATAGAGAACTGCACAAAACTAACTAGGCGTCGATGCTGAAGATTTTGTTGTGGCTGTATCCTAGTGGCCAGCTTCTCAATATTTACACGAACGAAATCGCGGGCTAAAGCTAGTATAAAATAAATCGTTTGCGACAGCGATAGGTGGGAGATGGTAGAAAGAGCACCATAAATAATAATAACGACCGCGTCGTTCGTTGCATAAAAAAAAAGTATTCAAAACAAACCACGAAGGATCGTTTACGTGAAAACGATCAAAACAAACATTATGGCAGGATCGGGGCAAAAAGCGTTTTGTTTTACCTTTTTTTTTTCAAAAGTTCCGAGGTCATTGGCCTTGTCAAGGACGTGGGAGCACGTGGCGGTACATTTCAGTAAACCGTCAAATACTTGTACCGACCCTTATAGCTCTACGTGTGTGAGGGTGAATGCTAAATGCACACAATCAAACACAGATCACTTCCCAACTTAGTAACGAGCGATAAAATACGATAACACAATTGCATTATAAAAGCGTATTAATTAGGATTACGTAAAGGTTCATAACAAAAGTTATTAATTGTTGTTATGACACATTGGTAAGTAATAAGCAAATCAATTGTTTATCATGTATTTTTTTTTTAATTGCTTTAGGTAAGTAGGTATATAAGTTTTCCTGATCTTGGTTATCAGCGCGTGGTCTAAATCTATATACATAAAATACCTACATCGATAATGTCAAGTCAATAACTGATTGTATCAGCTTTAAAACGATTGCAATAATAAAAACAGGATGGAGTTCAAAATATATTTTCTATATAAAATGTTAAGCATCAAGCTAAGTATAAACCGAAGTAAATATAGGTTTCAAATGTCACGGAGAAACAGCGAGCGGCAGCGTTCGCCTCGGTCCCAAGAGCCAGCCTTATCTTAGTTGATGGCATTCCACTGCTCGGCGCCCGATACGCACGACGGACGACTGCGAAACGCTTTTAGCGCCCGTATACTGAACAACCGACCACTCAGCCAAGGTAATATCGCGCTACACAACATCAACACAAGGTCTGTTATACCACAACAGCAATAATAGGTACACTTCGCGCAAAAGAAACCTTATTGGTCGAAAATTAAAGTCGTTTTCGAAAGTCACGTTGTATGCGGGCGTCAAACAATACGCAATTCACCTTCGAACGCGTCGGGTTGCGGTATTGCGGCTTCATTGTGTTAAAATAACGATGGAACTTGGATTGGAAACGAGCACAATGCGGTCGATAAACAGAAATTTATATTTATTTACACATCGATAAAGAATATTACGATCAATCAATGAGACTGCCGCATAGATAAGAGATAACGAATTCTTGCACACTGATATTACCTACCTATATTTTCATGTTTTTACCCCTTACATCGTTTCGATCGAATAAACCTACTACTGTCTTATTTGAATCATATTTCGAACAATAATAATGACCTACATATTTTTACAGAAGATATAAAATATAATTGGTCATTCTTATTATTTCTTCTGCTCACCTGGCAACTAATTAGATTAATAATTTTGTCACATCTATAATTAGGATTTGATTTATGTGTCGTTTGATAACTTATCGTATCTATTTTAGTAGGCAGTAGGTATGTAAAGTTTACAATTTCTAAAGTTTAAAAACTTACAAAACAATGTGAGTCATTGTTTCACCTTTGAGCACAGGCAGGCTACATTTTTATAAAGCAGTGTATTTTTCCTCAATCGCTTCGTCTATAATTTTCTAGCGCGAGACTTCACATATTCATTCGATGTTTGTCGAGAGTCAAGAAGTCCGACGAGCCGAACGGTTGACGTCATACAGTCATGTTAACCTTCTACCACTCCACCAGCTCGTGACAATTTATATGGCGGCCTGTGATACATTGCTGTGCAAGTTCTCGCTGTGAATACCGGCGAGGAATACGAACAGCGTTGGACTTGGAGATTGTTAGGTTCGGTCGGCGCGCTGGAGATACGGTGTGAGGGTGTATTGCGGTCATATAACCGGTATTCGAGTGGCGCGGCAGTCGGAGCTCGGCCGGTCTACAGCCCGATGTTTTGAGAAAGCCACGTTCGGCAATCGGCGACGTTAACAAAACACGATTGCTTTTGCGGTTGCCGTTCGCTACAGCCGGTTTAGGCAAAATACCAAATTGCTTTTTATGATACCTGCATATATGAGGGCGGCACAATGTTTATTTTGAGGCCAATTACTTCACTCAACCGGGACAAATTGATAACTGTTAATGCTTTGTATACGAACTCAACCAACCCTGACTTTGGTGATTATCCAATTAGCGTAAGCTTAAATAATAACTAAATTATGGCCTTAGTTTCATTGTTCGTGTTGGCCAAACGTCTGAAAAGTTGAAAGTTTGTTTCTATAACGGTGATTAGAGAACAACATCGAAAGTGAAACAAATAGAATCAACTATTGCTTTTTATCGAATCAATTGATCTTGAGTAGGTATCAACAAGTTATGAAGTCATTGAATTTTGGAATTTTACAAAAACAGGACAAAAACCCACATCACGACATGCCATAACCAACATTTTAAATAGTTCTGGCTTGAGTGAGATTTATGGCAACCCATACAATGATGCTGACACATGAGAAAAAGAACACCTTTGATTTGGACTACACAGTTGAAGTCCTAAATTAAAGTTTGAACTATCAAAATCTCTTAACACGTAATGTGGGATTGCAAGAAGCAAAAATCTAGCGTAAAATAAAACAATCGAATTTTAATGGTTTGGAATGGTCACCAATCGCAAGTTATTGAACATGCCTGTACAAAGCAATTTACGTTTCGACTAATACTTCAAATATGCGAATGCCATGGTCTTATATTAACTTTTAATACTTTACTAACTGTGAAATAGTCGCTTAGTATTAGAACATAAAAAAATAAATTAGAAAAAAAATAATAAGTAAGCTACACTATAAGTCTGTAGGGCCGCGAGATTGTTCGAAAAAGATATAGTGGTCCTAGAAGCAAAGATCAAGAAGAACATGGATTGGTTTTAGTCAGTAGAAGTCTAAAACTTCCTCCCATTCCCCTCATTTGGTGATTTCCCATTTCAAAATGGGTGCCTGCTGCCATTGAAAATGTATTACGTATAATTTAGGTATCAAAATGTGAGCAGTGTGGTGATGGGCCCGATTTAAGAGTTGTAAGTCTTTGGTTCAACCCCTTTCAGGCACTTTACTTTCTGCAAATTATTTCATCATCATTCTCAGAACGGTGAATGAAAGCATCGTGAGGAAACAGGCATGTCGCAAAACCAAAAATGCGTGCGTGCATGCGACATCCGCCAACCCGGATTTGGTGGGGAATAGTGGATTAGAGCCCACTCCATCTCCTAAAGGAGGCTTGAGTCCCAGCAGTGGGATCATTATAAAGCTGATTATACTTTATTAAAGTACTTGTTTGAATCATATTTCAGCTTGTATACCAGTTTTGATGACGTTTGTTCGGGATGGTATCAGACATGGTTGAAATGATTTTACAATTTTTAACTGACTGATAAAATCGTATAATTGAGTCATTGTTTGATCATTACTTAATACGTATGATCTTGTATCACTTATTTGGTCTTTAGAAAAAATACGATTTAGTTACGTCCTTGCCATATTCGAAAGAAAGGATAAAGAGTAACTCAACCATTATATTAAAGTCAATATCAGTTATGTACCTACGGGTTTATCAAGTTAGGTACATAAAGTTTATAATTATTCAACTGTTCATGAATGAAATTGTAGTAGGTTAGGTTTTACTCGTCTAAAATCAGATGGAATGGCAAAAGTGTAACTATGTATTCGTAATAAACATATACCTACGTCAAACAAATCGTGACAGTGAGTAGGTAAGTATATAAGATGCGGCGTCCCCGGTGGGTGAACCCGTCAAGGTCGCAGTTCGAGGGAAGCCCCAAGGGTGTTTCTAGGAATCTTTCATTCCAACAAGATAATGTCAACAAGTACTTATAAAATGTGTTGGGACTCGATACGCGGCTCGTTGATCAAATATTGAATACATTCGTAGCATATTAGTCAGCCTATTGAATAACGCTGTCCGCTCCAATTGATCGATTATGCGAATTCATCATTTAACGCAATCAATGTAGCGTTCCACTTTTCAATTGGGATTTTTTAGCTTTTATCAAATTCGTGCCAAGTTCGGCAAAGTAAAAGTCGGTTTCGTTTTTTTATGTTGTTATATAGGTGGGAAGGTTTGTCAATGGTGAGGTCGGCGGCGATCCGGCACATAGGAGCGCCTCGTGGGCCTCAGGGGTAGAAGGTCCTGTTTTGCGTGCTCGCCCCGGCCGTCGGTGGGGGTAAGTTTTTCACGAGGCCTTATATACCGCGACCACCCCGACTCGTACATAAGGTGGGCGGGCTGGGGTGGTTCGCGCCCGCAAAAGGGGCAAAATACGGCGTACTCTGGGCGCCCGTTCTATGTGGGTCAATGTCGGGAAAGCCCGTGTCTACCGGTGACGGAGTATGCACAACGAATCTGATCAACACACCCGTGACAAAACAAAGGATAAGGCAAAATCTCCCAAGAATGTATTAAGACCTTAACCCCTCGAAATAAGGTTCAAAATCAAAGAGAACGCCAGCGAGATTGCCAGTGCACTTCTAATATCAGTTCACGAAAATAACAATCTGATTGTTATGATAAGAATCAAGTTTGTTTTCACGGTTATATTGTATTTAATTATTTCACAAATAAGCGCACACATGATGAAATTTCTATCCAATTTCTGTGTCACCTTTCATATAAATTGTGTCTTGCTTATCATTTTCAAAATGTTACATTATAATTTAGATTGATTTGATTTGGTTGGCTCATTCATTTGAAACTGATATTGTTGACCTTAGGGCGCTTGTACACGCTAAGAAACTTCACTGTGTCTATAGTAGATAGGGTCAATTCATCATGTACACGATAAGATTTTGTCGGACCTAGGCACGAACATTTTTATCGTGCAACCCCTCACCCATCCCGCTCCCTGCAGCACCATAGCAACTTGACGCGTCACGTCAAGCGCAGGCAAGATTTATTTCTTGGTCAGCGCCAAAGCAGTATACACTGTTCGTATGAAGAAACGACACGAATTCTTGCACAGGCCCGGCGAATTTTCTTCACGTGTACAAGCGGCCTTACATTTCTTAAACTTTATTGCAGCTTGATTGGTGCTGAGGACCACAGAAATGAATCGTC
Organism: Mythimna albipuncta; assembly: GCA_929112965.1. Lineage (NCBI taxonomy): Eukaryota > Metazoa > Arthropoda > Insecta > Lepidoptera > Noctuidae > Mythimna > Mythimna albipuncta. Next base: position 13,312,753 of record OV815979.1, on the reverse strand, counting down.
AAAGCCTTTTCAGTTACAACTAGTACACTTTGTAGAAAACAATGTTCAGGCAGAACTTATGACAAGCCCACAAAATGATTTCCCACTATACAGCAGTTATTATCGTTATCTTTCTACCCTTGTTCCGTGTTATTTGAAGTAGGTGCAGCACGTCTTTTTTTTTTGTCCTCTGTACCACATACAGCAGTAACCGCGATTTTAATAATGCGGTAGCATTGTTTTAGAATACCATGTGTGCGACAGTGACTACTTTTGATCAGACACACAATCACTATCAGGTGATTATCAAAAATATATCCCTTACGATTTTTTACATTTGAGTAATGGTGGCCAGTAGTAACGGCCTAACTTATGAGTAGGCCGTGGGTTCAAACCTACGCTGAGAAACGGGTGTGTCCTAAAACCAAAAAATTGAAGACTTGTAACCTCCACTAACCAGCACTGGGCCCGCGTGATGGATTATGGCGCACGCCCTTTCCTAGAGAAAAAGCCCGAGTCCCTGCAGTGAAAATATTACAAACCCGATTATGCTTGAGTTAATCCCTTACATTTTGGCGCTGCGAAAATCGGTATAGCTGATTTATACATTTGTATAGAACCTCAGATGGTGCTTTCTGTTTGTTTGCTTAAGAAGGACAATGTTGATAACGTTTGGTATACCTCCTAAAAAGTGGACCGATGACCTTGTGAGAGTCGCGATAAGCCGATGGATGCGAATCGCATACAACAAGTCATTGCGGCTACACTTGGGGTTTTTATGTCCAACAGTAGACGTCTTTCGACTGATATGATGATGATTGAAGATACTTACCAACAGCCGGTGACATGGAGCGTGAGCCACTGGAGCCTGTTGGGCTTGGCGTCGGCCTCAGGTGCGGCGTAGTAGCGCGCCCAGCCCCGCCGCTGCCGCCCGAGTCATTGCTGTTCTGACCGGTCAGATCCTGGAACAACATACAACATTAACAAGACGTCACGATTGACGCAGTGGTTGACCACTGCGTGATCCGTTTCCCACACGGAACCAACATTTTTATGGCCTATAGATAGTTTGTCTGGGTTTCTTATAGAGTTCACATGTTTGTGAATGCACCCACGATACAGCAGTAACCCGTAGTGGGACGTTTTTAAGGTTCCGTACCTAAGTCGGCATATAAACGGAATTCTTAATTATCACTTTATTTTCTTTCTGCATGTCGAAACCCTCGGCGTATGATCTTGCTGAGAAATAATGGGAGAAGAAAGGCAAGGAGTAAAAAAAGAGCTCTATCAGCTATCGATTTTAATGGAAACAATGGAATTCAAAAAAATAATTAAATGGCATAAAACGCCATTTAAATTGTGAGTTACTATAGAGTTAAATTTCTACCAAATAGATTTCTACTAAAACACATTTCCGTAAAATTTCAGTAGGCATCCAACAGAGGTTTGAGTTTAAAAACGTTACTTTTAGTTCAAGACCTTATTAGAGACTCAAGACTGCAATCAAGAATGATAATATAATTCTAGGCTAGTACGCATATAAGTTCAAGATCGTGAACTTAGTATAAAATAAAACTTAGAATTGCAGTTTTGCAGTCCTTTTATGTATTTTTTTTTTTCATTAGTGGCGAATGGGTCGTTCAATAATAATAATATTGATTTCTTTTTATCAGAGTTAAAAGAATTCTGTAACTAATTAACATCATCATACATATTTTTGTTAGGATTTAGGATAAATTTTTAAATCAAACATTACGTAGTAATAGAAGAAAAACAAGTGTTTCAAGATGAGCACCTTACAGTGAATTGTTCAGAGTGAAATAATATCGACAACCACAGATAACGATATCAATGAAGGTTTTATTTTCAGTGGAAATCTCATGTTTAATTTTGATTTGTCATTTTCTAATGTCGCTTACCATCAGGTGAGATATAGTGGCTAAATGCGAATGGATAATAATTAAAAAATAAAAATTAGCTTTACGAAGAAAATAAACTTCGATTAGAACCTTTGATTTAAGTTAGTGTGGTCCTATGGTACTTGATCAACACAACTCCAACATTCTCCCACGATTAAAATCGACAGTTGAGTACTGTCATTCAAATTCAATCATTATCATCACTATTGAATGACTTGTTCCACATTCTGTGTTCTTGAGTGACATGGACTATATTTTATGTACGCGGGCAAAGCCGTGGGCAAAAGCAAGTATACAATAAAATAATATAATATGGCACTACTATCACACAATGGCATCTAGTCCTAAAAACTAGGTAGAGCTTGTACTAGGATTACTAGACAAGAGATAAACACCCAGATAAATAACACCTAGACACAGAAAAATGATCGTGCTTATCACACAAACATTGTCTCAGATGGGAATCGAACCGTCGACCTCCGGGCATAGTAGTCAGGGCCACTAACCACTAGACCATAAGGCCAATCAGCGGTTGTTATATACCTATAATGTATTCCAAATCGATTAGGTCGGTACCAAAAATAAAAAAGGAACTTTTTCCAGCAGGTATCAAAATAAGGATCACTGAACAAAATCTAAACTTTTTCACACATCGTAAAAGTAAAACAACACAAACAATCAAATGCCGTAAATAATCACTAACAGATTGCTAAAGCTCATTTGCGTAATCCACATGGCATAAAGTGTGCATTCTTGTGCCTAGGTGAGATGCCTTGACACTGCAACCTCGGCAGTTAAGAACAACAATAGCACGCCGAGTCAATAGAGCAGGGCCACTTGCGGTAATCGTGCAATAAAACAACGTACGGAATCTCCGCAAACAATGCGCCTGCAAACAACACCAAAATAAAAACAAATGCGGCACGCCTCGCGCTAATATTAAACTTGGATGCAGATCATCTTTTGTACGGTAACTAACTTATGTAACGTAACCCAACAGTCGTTAAAGTACAATGGAACAACGAGTTATGCATAATAATGCAAGTTCATACGAACTCATAAAAGCTCACCCGACAAACTATTGTACACAGTTGACAATCATATGATAGTACGTACCGTTTCAGGGCAGTCAATGTTCGTAGCTCGTAAATCAATCAGTGGTCCTTTTCTATTACAACATACAACGGTAAACGCGATTAGAGCGAGCTTAGAGTAGTCGAGAGCAACTGTGCATTGGACGCGTAAATGTTAAGCTTTTTCAAAGTTAAAATCGAGTCGAGTTATAGAGAGAGCGGCGACGGTGCAGCGCGTTCTCAACGTTCGAACGGGCTCGACGAGGCAACTCACGACCCCCCGCTGTCGAGGTTAGCTCGCCTGCGAGAGGCTCCGGCGTCGATCAGACGAGTCCGGCCGGTGGGGCGGGGCGCGGGGCGGCGGGGAGCGCGATAACTGCGGCGATGTTTTTGCCCAGCGCTCCAGCTCGCTCGCTCGGCGCACCAGGCGCGTTCTTCATTTCGTACAGAGTCCATTATCTCTAAGGCTGTCCCTCTCGCACTCGTTGCTCGGTTCGTCGCGCCTCGCCGCACCGGCCGCTGTTTTATTGCCAGCCGACGATTTTAACGTGCGCTCGCAACGTCCGCCGGAGCACAAAAGTTTTTATGGAAATTTCATTCCGAATGCGCCTCGCTCGCTTGCTCACTCGGGAACGTCAATATAAAAGCACGATAACGAACGGACGAGTCAATTAATTATTATTGTTGGAAGCTGTCGGGACGTGCTGGGCGGCTCTATCTAGATACAGTATCTGTTGTAGTGTTTTCAGATGTATTCCTAGTCAATTGGAAGCGAAATGATTTGACTTGACAAAGTAACTAAGCTAGACAAGACTAAGTGACTGTGTGATAAGTAGACAGACACCAGATTATAAAAACCACAGATGTGGTATGGCAAAAAAAGGAAATGGAACCGAGTTTTATCTTTGGATACTGAATCGAATTATTGACAATGACTAGTCTTAAAATAACCTATTGATAATGGTATACAAATAAAACGGATGCTCGATAGGCGGGGAAATGAAAATACGTAGATGAGAATTAACTAATAGTAGGTTAAAATTCCTTACTAAACAAGAAAAATTAAACATAACTACAACATAAATTCTCCATTTATTGTTGATGTTTTCACACTTCCTATTCTTGTTATAAATTCTACTACAGTGACTTCAAAAAGGAAGTTAGTACTACAGCAGAAAAAAGGACAAAGGGCTATCCGAGACAAAAAGTTTAGTGAAAGATCTTTTTAAACCAGAAAGTTTTTATTTTCTCTGTTCTGTTATTCAATTAAGATTGAAAACATTGATCAGCTGTTTTAGTGATTGGGCTACGTCGATTGCGATACGTCAGTCGAGCACGAACGAACGAGATCGGCTTAAATTGACCGACTGCACTTGGCCCAAATCCCGACGCAAATAAACACAAAATCGCTCTTGTTGGTGTGTCTACACAATGTGTGGAGGCTGCCAGCAGCACGGTAAATAGAGGGACTAACGCAACCACACGAACCTACGTAGCCTATCTATCTACCTTATATAGGTGAGGTGCAGTGGGAACGAGGCGACGACGATCATGAAACCCGCTATTGAGCCGAGAGAAACGCTCACGTGGGCCCGACTAACAAAGTGCGGTACTTACATAGGATTGTTAGGTACAAAGATTTTGCTTCACAATAGTACGCTTTGCAGCGTCAGAATCGATGTGCAAAGAGTTAGGCTTCAGGTGATACAATAGTTTATTAATTCTTTAAGAATTTAAAGCATCAAACTTGACATTTTATAACTTAATTCATTAAACCCCAACTGAATGCTGGCTTTCGCACTCTCGTTTTTAGGGTTCCGTAGCCAAATGGCAAAAAACGGAACCCTTATAGATTCGTCATGTCTGTCTGTCTGTCTGTCCGTCCGTATGTCACAGCCACTTTTTTCGGAAACTATAAGAGCTATACTATTGAAACTTAGTAAGTAGATGTATTCTGTGGAACGCTTTAAGATTTTCACACAAAAATAGAAAAAAAGCACTAAATTTTGGGGGTCCCCATACTTAGAACTGAAACTGAAATTTTTTTTTTCATCAAACCCATACGTGTGGGGTATCAATAGATAGGTCTTCAAAAATGATATTGAGGTTTCTAATATCATTTTTTTCTAAATTGAATAGTTTACGCGAGAGACACTTCCAAAGTGGTAAAATGTGTGTCCCCCCCCCTGTAACTTCTAAAATAAGAGAATGATAAAACTGAAAAAAATATATGATATACATTACCATGTAAACTACCAACGAAAATTGGTTTGAACGAGATCTAGTAAGCAGTTTTTTTTTAATACGTCATAAATCTAAAAAAAATTAAAACATCGATCAAAGTTACAACGAACTACAAGAACTTTTATATTATGTTACTTACTGCAGCGGAACCCTCCATGGGCGAGGCCGACTCGCACTTGGCCGGTTTTTTTTTATTGTGTTTCTAATTACAGTATCCGAAAGGTTAATTTTGGTTTCGTAAGTCCAGACTTTCCCTAAAGTCGACTGGGTGTTGAATGGCATAATAACTTTTCCACGAAATGCTCTTGAAAATCCTTGGTCATGCAACAAAAAATGGTGAGTCACCTAGTATCAGGCCGATGTTGATTGCAATCAGTTATCATGTCTCATGTCGTTGATACGTTGATTACCTACTGCCCAAGCTACACACGATAGATACTTAGATCTTCATATTAATATCTGGTAGGCTAGGTCAGTGGCACGGGAGCCACGCTCCGAAGTGACGTAGGTTATAAATAGCCCGCGGATGGGCGTAGAATCACATCTAAATAACCGCAAATCCCCTTGAAGTTTTCCACATAATCAAATGAACCTACTTATCGCATACGCTTCATTTTTGTTCAATATTCATCGCTATTGAATGTTAAAGACGACCATAAAGTCAAGTAACAATAACGAGTGTTACTTTTAGAGTATTTAAAGTTCATAACAGATTTGACAGATTCTGATGCAATTTGGCTACAGTTTATTGCATTCATAAAAGTCTATACGTAGAGAAAAGATTAAATTTTCTAACTTACAATAACACATGTAAAACTAACCAAGGAGCTTCTATTGCTCAACGACGTTATCGTAAACCTACTTTCCTCATTCAAGTAATAACAAAAGTATAATATCAATGTCATATGAGACATGTCGAGATTAATCGGCGTAAATGCGTTCCAAGACCATTCAAGAGTTCGTCGACCGGCGTGCGAAAATGTTGTCGTAAATAAATAATTCACAAGGCTAGTGTTCTCGGTTGGGGCACGTGGTGCCGGCCACGTGTAGTAGGTACGTAAACATTTACATTACATAACCGGCTCGTCATCGACGACCGCGCGCTATTGAGAGCGAAATGCTGTGCAACTCTTACGAATCGTTGCACCGTACTCCAACTTACCCCGCTCCGATAGGGCGCTCTTTAACGTTATAACCAATTCAGTCGTTGAACACTAGTCCTCAGAAACGACAGATATACCCTACTCGGACTGAAACAACTGAACAACTTGTTACATTTTCACCAGAAATAGTGCTTCTTCAAAAAAACACGACACGCCAAAATGTAAGAACTCAACAAGTCCTTCATTAAGAACAGGACGAAGGGCGTGCAAATGAAAAGTAAACAAAGAGGGTGCTCAGTGATGTTTTGTGTAGGGAAGGGTAGTGTGTAGTGCCTGGAATGCCTGGCCTACAATAATCTTACACGGCTCGTACAATTATATACAACGAACCACGTGTAGCGGGGGACAGTGAGAAGGTCGCGACCCATTCCCACCCCACCTTTATTCGTTCAAAGTAAATTTGCATACGTATGTCACAGTTTCCGATCTACGTTGAGCTCTCTGTGTGGCAGATGGATCATTCTGAAGACACTGCTACGTCGTCTCAACAATTTCCCAAAATACATGTCGATGGTATTGCTGCACAGGAATGGGAAGACAGAACGACACGAGTTGCAACAGGAAATTGTATTTTGGCAGGTACATCCATCAGCACGCTTGAGCTAATAGATGGAAAAACGTGATTTTAACTACAGTTAGAAAAGTACTTACTTAAACAATACAGTAGAACCTAATGGCCAACAAACGAAACTCCAATTTCAGCAAAAGCCAAATTAAATCTTTCTAAAAGTAACAACGAATTTGCCAAATTTTATCGGAACACCAATGGTCGGTAAGAATGAGAAAGATGGCAAAAAGTTCAACTTAGGTTAGTAGTGGGTTTGCTTGTATGTGTGAGTGTATTTGTGTAAAATAGACGGTTCCGCAACGAAGGCAAGTGGTACACACTTTATTGAATGTCTTTATAGGCCACCTGTTACTCGGGTCGGTGTCGGCGAAACAGCTGATCGGGCTCGAGCGAATTATTATTATTGTTGTCGGATGTCGGCTCTGGCTTATTTATTTGTGACGAAGGGGGTTGAAGTGGGAAGGGGGAAGCGACGCCGAAGCTCAACTTTCCCCGCCAACTTCTACTATTGTTCGATTGTAACGTGATGACGTAGAGCACCGAATTAATTAAGTGAACTCTGCGATAGCGTTTTCACGTGGAATTCGCGAAAGTGAAAATCAACAGCCAATAAATACTAAGAAAATTGAAAACGTTACAATAATATTGGTCTTTGGTAACTTAAGGAAATTACCCGAATTGTTGTTTATCGCATCGCATACTCTGTCACTGTTTTATCAGCCTATTTCCTAGTTCCTGGAAGGTTTATACATTTATCAAGCGCCATCACATCTGCCATGCTATGATACGATCATGATGGTTTTGCCTTAACAATAAAGTAAAAAAATGTGTATCAAATGCATCTTACTCATCATTATATTTAACTTGATAGAACTTCGCAAAACGAAAGAGATCACACAGCATATGTTCGTATAAAAATTAAATCACTAGACAGCACAAATGCAACTACAACAATCTATTATTATAAAAATCTGTGTTAAAAACATTGTGCAAAATTGTACTTAAGTATATAGACGAGTTAGATTATTCACTACACTTCTCTTTAGAATATAATGTGTGGACTTTCCTTTTCTATTCTTAAATACCAAGTCATCTACAAGATTTTTGTTATATATGTTAGTATTACTAGATCTTTTCACCAAACTTTTAAGCCACAGTTAGTAAACATAAGATTGTCAAAATGTACAGGGCAAGAGAGCTATTACCGAAGGGTCACTTAGAAATCTTTATAGACGTCAGAGAGTAGAGAGACCGTATCTACGGATACTGTAGGAACTTAGTTTGATAAAATGTGCAGATAATAACAAGTTTTTACAAGGACTGCATCCCGTTAAAAAGCTTTATGATAGATGTGCAAAAACGCATAATATACATAACGACAGAGGTTCAAGCCATAATAATACGACGTAGCTACACTGCCAGCAAATGTAATCACCAACCACGTCATGTTTTTACCAAATGACATGTTTCATAATGACTGTTTACGTACAAACCCCAATAAGGCATACTTGCCAGTCAGGTTTGAAATTACAGTGTGCTAGGTAATGAGTTCGTGTTTTGTATAGTTATCAATCTTTGGCCGAATACTAGTCAAGATAAACTAGATCATAAGTTCACAACAAATAGACTTGGGAAACTGATTACTTGTTATCGAACTTGATCGAGTAAAAAAAGTATTGTTTTTCCAAGCCTTTCATCGCGATTTCAATGACTTCTATGTCGAATTTAACACTAGAAAGACCAAAGCGATCAAATGACCTCAATCACGTTTTTGATAGGACCTATTTTCAGCACTGGATTCGTTTTCGTTTGATGATTTCTAATAATTCAACGTTTCTTTTTACATTGTTTTAATTTTTAAACATGTTTTAAAAAAAATATTACTTAGCTACCTAAAAAGACGCGGCGGTCACTCGACGGCAATGTTTACATTTCGTGAAACCATATTATTGTTTTATTTTTTGCGTTCTTATCAATGGAACTATTTGTTACTGTTCAACTTAATTTTAAAATGTCTAGTGGACGTTTCCATCGTGCTTTGGAAATATTGAAAGTGTTGCAATATATACTGTAGGAATTGAATGTGACTGAAGAAAAGAGGTAAATTGAGTTTTTTATTTATTTATTTAACTATTTATGTACACACATATAGAAATACAAGAAAAGAGGAAGGAAACAAAAGAAAAGAAGAAATTGAAGAAGGAATTTAAAGAGTAAAGAAAGTGATTGCAAGATTTCCGACAAATATTATTCTACTAGTTGATCATGATGACATTCAGTAATTCTGACGGTCGTTGTACATCATGCAGAGAAACGGAAATTGATTCATATTCCAAACTTATTTCGGCTTACGAAGTACAAATGAAAAATGGGATTTGATTATATAAAAAAATAAAATTAGTCCGAATTAAAATTTGCATGCTGTAAAATAAGGTGGAACATAAAGAACCTTGTACTTGTTGTATTTTAAGATCTGTAACACCATGTTTCAGGCAAATAAATGAATTATTATTAAATCTAAGAAGAAATCGAGTTTGTGCAATTTTTTCATAATATTTTTTGGATTCGACAGTAATTAAAACAACTACTGACATGCTCCTAGAACTTCGTATGGAGTATAGGCCATAGCAGATAGAAAGTATTAGAGGACATTGCCAATCTTTGTATTAGAGTTGGACTAAGTGCTGCCCAGAATGCACACGTAGTGCATGTTGTACCTTAGGCCAACTCCAATCAGTAAACTGAAGCGCTCCAAAATCTCTCCCAGGAGTCAAGACAAAAAAGGTGTTTTTAGTGAAATTATTTTAGAAAAGGAACTAAATAATTGTTTTTTTTACACCACCTGCTCGATAATGTTGTTTTACACGTCATACAAACCTCACTTAAAGCAAGTCATTATATGCCTAGGGAGATAATGCAGTATGGCCGATCCCTAGGGAATAATGAGATTTGAATTTGGAGCATCAAAATCGTCAACACTGTGAATGAAAATGTAGGCGCATCGAACAAGTTGACTCAAAATTCAAACCAAAGAGTATGTAATTCACTATTCAAACTGGCCAATAAAAAAAAAAGAAAATAGAATATAACGTGCGTACATAGGTACTGACGACACGGGAGTATTATAGAAAATTCAAACTATAGAATCTTGGAGTAGTGAATTTTGTTTGTTTGATGAACTTGTAAATATAATACTTATATTTCTCTAATATATGATTTGGTTGACCAAATTGCCTTTTAATTATCTCACAGATGGTGTAAAAAGCAGAGTATGCAACACGGGGATAAAGCTGTCTTTGTCTTGGGCGGCTTCAATTCCTCACTTCACTCAGGTTTCTTTGTTAACTCCCTCGCAATGCTCGGGAGTTAATTTTATAAATCCCTCACTGTCGTTCGGGATTAAAATCAGCAACCTTCGTTTCGTTCGGAATTCAACATGCCGCCCGCGACTTAAAGACACTGCTTTATCGCCTAGTCACATAAACTACTATTAGCGTAATTAATACAGCCTATAATATATATATTATATCAGTAAACACTTACACTGAAAAATGCTAATATTATGCTGAAGAGTTCGAACGCGGCTGATCTAAGGACCTCTGATTCGAATTGTCGAAACAGCCATATTTATTAAATTATTGATAGGGTCTCATACTTGTCCACCATCTCACCTGATGTGGTCGATGAGATTGAGCATGCTTGCCTAGAAAGTAACATATATAAACAAAACATTACAACTTGTAACGTCATTTGACCGGTCTTGGTATTACTAGGTAGTTTAAAATTTCGATAATTCAAGTGTCAGACATCGTTACAGTTGGCAAGGTAAAATTGTTAAGAAAAAATTATCATAACATTCACAAACAGCTTGAAAAAACTAATTGGCTCTACGCATGTATTGTAGAGAAGTCGGTTTTTAGAAATATTGAATAACGGCTGCTCTGTTTTACATAAGTTTGTGTGTTATTTCACTTAACATATAATTGTTGTACTACAGCTGTAAAGGGTCCCCGTAACATAAAAACCCACGCTAAGCCGTTGGTGTCGGTTGGTATTTATCAACCGACTTCAAAAAATGGAGAAGGCTCTAATTCAATTGTTTGGTTTTTTTTTTGTTTGTTACCTCAGATATCATTTATGGACCGAGTTTGCAAATTTTTTTTACTCAAAACGATATTTTTTCCAAATTATTCCCACTTTTTTCAAAATTCAGTTCTGAAGATGGATTTATGAGGAATTGAAGGAACTCCTCAAATATTACAAGTAACCTGTTTGGTATTTTTCATCAAGAACTGTGTAACTGATGGCCCGTCTCAACCAAACCTAATGCATTAACTAGTAGCTGGGTTATTGTGATCAAATATGCACCATTGACTAATGTATGTTGTCATTTTCAAGCAATACATATTGATAACAGAAAAACTTAATGGATCAATGTCAGAAAAAACGTGTCGACTATTGCAAATCAGAAACGAACGTCAAGAAATAGAACTTCACGCTTTTATCAGGCATATCAATCAATATGACTAAACAGAAAAAAAAAACGAGAGGGAACAATGTGAATGTCCAATTAAACGGAGCTCGCACACGTCATCGGAAGGTGTTTCCCGAAGAACGCACACACACACATGGACGATCAGCTGACTGCTCCGATTTTAACCCACACCACTGAGCCGACTGTTAGAGAACATAAATAATGACGGCCCACCTACCTAGCTATACGTAACACACATCGTATAATTTGTATGAGCCACCGACGGAAGAGGAATGTGTGATACGCCAACGTTTTCTCCACCATTATAGTTTTTACGACAAGATGAATAAAATCGACGATTGATCTGCCTCATTGCTGGCAGTTAGGACTTTATTCAAGTGAACTTGTCGAGCGTGTGATCACATTAAATAATCAGAAACGCATACAAGCATTACGAACACATGCGCGATGATAACAATGCTCTTTAGTAATCACATGGTAAGAACAGTGAAGAGCTTTTTGCAAACGTTATTAATACGAACAACAAAATGTGTTTAACATATACCTCTCATGCAGCGTTTCTCAACAACTACGGTTGGTAAGGATCTCAAGTTATGAGCTGACCATATGTAAATCTCTTTGCAATGAATGAAAATCTGATGAATGATTATTTGACTAGCGAAGCATTAAGAGCTACACTTAGATTTCCATTGTTATAAAGAATTAAGCGAGGATATCTCTAAATAGAGAGAATCGACACAATTGATATAAACAGTATTCATGCAAGCGTCCTACTTGAAGTTCCATAATCTCAGTCTATGTTAAGCTTTTCTAAGTACTTAATAGCAATGAAGATTTACTTTCAGAATATTTGCATCTGAACCGCAAAACCCTAAAAGAATAATAAGGTATAAACTTATCTTAGAACATTTTAGAAAAAGGAAAGATCGGTCTTGCCGTTTGAAAGAAGGCCGTTAGATTGGCTGAGAAACATTTCATTTCAATACTACGTACTTTGGAGATTTTGAATAATAGCGGTGTCATCGCTCAATGCTGATTCTACATGCTTACCAGATTTATTTTATAATTTGTATTATAGTATGTATACATAAACAAAAATGAAACCTGACAATTATCACGACAATTTCAAAATGACCGGTCTCGTCTATGTAAGTACGGAGATATTGTGTAATACAGCTAGTTATGATCTAAGTTAGACCAAATGAAGACAAACACATTCCACGTTTATATATATCCCGGCATTATAATAAACTGATTTTCAGTAAAACAAGCTTCCTATGTTGAACAGAGAAGAGATACGGAGCGCCGTACAAATGCGCCTACATCGTTGCCGACGGCATATGAAAACCGAGAAGTATCCAGCAGGCAGAACATATCTTACTGCTTCTATTATTTTGGTAACATTTCTGTTGGCATGTTATTAAAGAATAAATATTTTTTGCTGATATAATGAAGATTCATAACTCCCAATAGTTATTCAATTCACAACAATTCTTATCACCTTTTGATAGTTCTAACATAAATTCATCAAAGTCAAGAGTACTTGAATTTAAAGCAAGTAACAGCAGTCGCCGGTCATATGATAATAAAAACAAACATCTAGCCGCTCCGCCACAAAATAGAACCGAGTATTGAGCCAACGCACACAGAGGCACGGAGGCGGTCGGATGTCACGCAAACACTGACAAACTCAGCGTAGGCACACCCACGCACACAAGTGCGGTAGATAAGAATCGTCCCATTTTACATTGAGTCATGCGGCCGCCGCGATACTTACTGTGTTCGCAGGCAGCCTTATGATGACAGCCGTCTTGAATCCTTTTCTTAACTACACCGAAGCACAAATTGGGGCGAGCTGCGCACATGCACTTCTCACACACACACAACGGAATATTACGAATGTCGAAAAGGTGACAAATTTTGCTTTACAGCGAAACGTTTCGAATCATCGACCGGCGCCGGTAATAGGAGCGGTGCCGGGGCGAAGGCGGTGGAAGCTAGCAGAGAGCGAGAGCCTCGTGTGGAATATTGTACGTTCGATTGCGCTAGCAGTGCGCGCGTTTCAGTTGGCGCACGGCGACTGGCGCAGGCGAGGCGTGCGGTGCGACGAAGCGGGCGGGCGAGCGATTTCACCGGGCTGATATTGCGACGGCACGCCGCTCGCTACGACCCATATGTATAGCTACAACGAGCGAGGGCACGCCAGCGAACCTCGAGCGGGGGGTCGCCGAGCGCCGAGCTGCACGCACTCAACCAACTATCCAACTCAACCAGTTATTTGTTCGCCTCAGCCAGCCTTACTTTGTACCGAAGGCACGTAACTACTTTTTTGTGATACATTCAGTTATTATTTATTCACTTGCGAGTCTTCGAAACCTATGAATTGTTCAAAAAGAATAATAAAGTACCGATCTTGAAAAAATACAACGAAGTTCTACCACGAAAGCCATTTAAAAAAAATGTAGGAAACTTCGTTGGTCTTATAAAGGTTACAGTTTACAAACACTATAGTATTATAATGCTGCTGTTCATTAAACTTGTGTGCGTGTGTGTAGAATGTAGATACAGCCCGTCATTATAATATGAAATTGTTCACATACACACAAGCGCGACCCTGTTGAGTAAATATGAGATCGTAGACTTATCATTGATAATAATGAACAGAATCGCTTATCTGTTATTAACATAATAAAAGATAATACAATTCACGTAACCGCAAATACACGCTAAAGCACAGTCGTCTGTGATACACCTAATAACTAATTAGGAAATATTGATCGGACTGCGCGAGCCAATAGTAATATTATCATCCATATACTACATCTCATTACTGTCGCAGTGCAAACAGTGATGGCCTATTGGGAATGCGGGTCAATGCATATGCGCACTGTGTCCGCATGATATTTATATTGTATTTGTATAGAAGTGATATATACGCCATGTCTATTTATTCAATGTAGTTTCAGCGTTAAATGCTGTTAAATTAAGAAATTAGTACCTTCTGTAGAATGACAATAATGCTATAGGAAACAACGTTGAGAATATATGTAATACGATTTTCTACTATAATGACACACGCTGGGAAATGTGTGCCAACTTTGTTGGAACGCAACAGTTATGTGTATGTTGAGGTTGGTGATCCATTAGCGTAATGTATCGAGTGTGGTAAATAAGTAAAACTATAACATACGCTCAATCGAAGAGCTAGGAGAAAATATGAAATGGTTGTAGCTTGATTGAACACGGCGCCAACGATGCCTCCCTGCGGGACTCCCGACTAGACGCCCGATGGTCTACGCAAAACCATAACTTTACATCACAGTTAAAATTCTCTTGTAGCGTCATTCCACGCTTTTATTTTTATCGCTATGTTGACAAATAAACTCTGTTGGGGAAAGTAACAAACATTAATCTATGGTGATGAACATTTATGCAGATAAAAATAATCATAAACACTCACATTTAGCCGGTTTGCGTATAAAATTCTAAATAGTTATTTCTCTGTCAAAAATTTCAACTGATAATAGAAAAATTATTAAAATGCAAGCGATACGTCCTATAGATGTTAGAAATCTTTTTATTTCTCAGCTTTACGTGTATTATGACACTAAAATCTTCCTTATGAATCACTGTCTATTGGTGAAAATTGCATGAATATTAATATACATATGTAACATTGTGCTCTTATATTTGTGATTTTAGCGTTCATACAAACAAGCTATGGAGAACCTTGTTTAGTATCAAACCCCTCACCTATTCTTTCTATTGTGTCCCTAATTACGGTATTCGAAAGATTAAGTAATGTAATCACAAAACTAGAAGAAACTGCTTATTAAAAACACAATATTTCTGAGACAAATTATGTCAAAACGAAATAAAGAATGGTGTAATAATATTGTGTGATTCCAACGAGATCCACGATTCAGCATTGTTACAGCCAAAAGTTGATATAGGTCTAGCTGTCTCATGTCTATTCAAAAACATTTATGAGGCAAAAGAAAAAGTTACAAGTAAACTTCTATTTCGTCCAATTTGACGGCATGTACATTATTAAAATACCCATACATTCATATGGTCACATTTTCTTGCATGGTATTCCAAAATATCAATATAAGCTTGAACATGGGGAAGTGTACTACCAGATATATTTCAAAAATGTTGAGTTATTCTCGAGACTGAGGAAAATATGCAGAGAGGGTGAGGCGGCACCTCGCAGGCGGATTTATCGTTAATTTCGATATAGAACCTGTTCTGTAAAGTGGCGGGCCGACCGAGCCGGGGCTGCGTAGTCAACCCGCTCCGCAAAATAAAAGAAATATGTTTTAGTGGGTTAGCGAGCGTGTTTACGATCGGATTCCTCGGGCCCGATTATGCCGCCATTAGTTACATAAGCGGCCGGGCGGCACCGTAATTAGACAATTTGTCTTATAGCCGATAATGTCATAAAAATATTTCACAAGCAATCTTTAGCAAATTTAATCGTAATTGCAAACTTGAGCTATTTCGGTACATAATATGAAGATAAATTGACCTAACAGTACCCTTTAAGTAAAAATAGTCAAGACAAAGGATATTATCGTCTGTTTCCATTTTTAACTTTGATTCTAAAGAATTTTATCTCTCTACTGACATCCTGGTCAGTCCGATTGAGCAAACTTATACAATGTTGTGTAAGTTTAATCTAATAACATTCAAGTACACGTATAGACGAAGCATACTATGCTCAAGTAATATTCATGTGGCGCCATCTGTCGGGCGCAGCGCGAGGCTCAGACCGGATGCCCGACCAGTTTAGTAGTGACATCGAACACCTGCAAGCACAACCGACACCACTGTTCTGCCTACATATTCTGTTTTGATAAAACCATTGCCATCGCAGGTGAACTAAGCAAAATATACGTTTGTTACAGTAGCTGGATATTAAAAAAATAATAATATAGACAATGACATAGATAAAAAAAATTAAAGACGACAGATAATCGACTATAATTTTGCACGAGCCAATCGAGGTTGTAGGTATAGTTTGGGATATCAACGAAATAGATCTCCATAAAGGATACTTGCAATGTCCATAAAAGCAGGAGCCGATCGCTTTAATAGTTAATTGATCCAATGTAAACGGATAGGGGAACTCCGATAAAAACTTAGTTTAGGACTATAGAAAAGCTTAAGGAAGTAAATTCAAAAGGACGACTGGAAGCAACATTCAATTTGCATAGCAACGGTCCGCGTGCGTAAGACATTTTTTTATTTTTTTTTATTATTTGTATGTGTATGCGTGGAGCATCCTTGTGTCCTTGTTTGGCGAAACAATACGTGGTTGTTACGTAAGTTTAAAAGACGCGTCAATGGCATCTCGACCCTGCCTCTGTTCTCGTCACTGACCCACATTACTCACTCGCTACACGCAATAACAATAACGGTAAACTCATTCATTACATAATATTGCACCGTCTGTGATTACGTTACAGTAACGCGCATAAATTAGCATCCGTTTAATAGCACTTAATAGTGATCGTTTCTATGATTGATATTTATATACCTACTGCCAATTTTTGACTGAATATCTTAGCTATTTTTACTTCATCATATCAATTCTGAGAACTTGAACGAGATTACTTATTTATTTGGAGCAACATTGCTCAACTTTTGGGGATTGTTTCTGAAAGTAGATCCTACTTCTTTTTGTACTTATTTCCGTCTTATCTTAGTAGCTAGCCTAATTGCTCAAAATTTTCTATTTACTTAAAATTTTCTTCATCAGCAGTGTCTGCTTGAGATATTTGCTCCTAACTCATGCTGGTATAAAAGATCATTCATTGTTAGACTAAAGCAGTACATAACATTAACCTCTAATCTAAATATATGAATGCTAAATCTTTGTAATAATTTGAAATTATATAATTATGATTTCGTATTAAACATTCATCTAAAGGCTCTCTAAAACTCGTTTTTCATTAAAGATTACGCGCCAGTAGCAATAGAGTACTTATCTAAAACTACAGCGATTACTTTGTACCAGATGAAAATTCTTCACTTTAAAAAATAATAATGGAACTTCCACTTTCCAGTTCATATTAAAGTAGTGAGGCAGTGAGACGATGATAAATGCTGAGTCTCTGTTTAATACTTCCCACCTTTCCGAGTACTAAACTACATTCTAAATCTTCATTTTGTTTCTGTGGCACTTCGAAGACGCGGTTCTATATCATCCAAAACGTCCCGTATAAATTCTTTCGCGATTTACGTGCTGACAAGGGTGACGATTTATGAGAATAAACGTAGATAATATTCAATCTAAGTATTTCTGGGTCCTGGATCATATCAGGCTTTGTGACCATAACGCTTGAACTTACGTGTGTACAGTCTGGTGGTTCTTGATTATCAGAACTTGGGACGTTCTTCGATCAGATTGGTAAAGCATGATTACTCGTGATTGATTTACAGCAGAGGTTACCCCTGTGGTCCAAGCGCTAAAATAAGGGTCACAAGTCTCTAATTTCAAATATTACAGCTGAAAATTAACTCACTGTATGTATTCATAGTAGTAAATGGTCACTGTACTCGATTTAGTACATCCATATCCCCAAGTGTAAATTACAGATCTTGAAATGTTTTTATAAATTACTATGTTATTTTAGTTCATCATACCACTGTTCAAGTTTATTGATAAATATTACGCGAGTAGTACAACTTTTTTTGATAAAAAGTGTCACATGAAGTTGTGTTACCAAAATACTGAAGGTAAGTGAATGATTTTCGATTTTCTAAAGTAATTATTGCTTATTCGTTTTTTTTTTTTTCATTTCTTTGGTATAAGATGTCAGAGTAGGTTATAGAAAACAACACATTGATTGTTTTGACTAAAATAAAACTGGAATTAAATATTACTGTAATCGGCTAAGTAATATTGACACATTCTCCTCCTTGCGTCGTATTCCTCAATGCTGAGGGTCGTGTGACCGGATGCTTCATCACTTTAACCTTTATGATATACCTCCATTTTTTTCTGTCTCTGGCGGTGTGAAGGGCATTGTAAATCGTAGAATCAAGAGCGGTGCGGATCTGGTCGGACCAACGTATTGGGCTGCGCCCGCGAGGCCTTTTCCCATCCACTTTACCGGTCACATTGAGCCTTTCGAAGTTGCCACCGTCCTTTCTTGCAATGTGACCGAAGTATTGCAGAACCTTACGAAGACACTCGGACGATAGCCGTGAGGCGATTTTAAGTTCTTGCAAAATAGATACGTTGGTCCGAAATTCTGTCCAAGGGACACGGAGCATCCTTCTCCAGCACCACATCTCAAAGGCGTCGATGCGTTTGCGGTCTGCAGCTTTTAGCGACCAAGTCTTAGCGCCATACGAAAAGATCAAGAAGACTAGTGTCCGTACCAGTTTGGGTTTGGTCTTTACGGAGATGTCGCGATCCCTCCAGACTTTACTAAGCTGAGACATAGCGCTCTTAGCCATGCCAATTCTCCTGCGAACTTCCCCCTCGCACGACCCCCGATTGACTGCATACTTGCAAGTAAAATAGCCGGTTTTCTTTTTCAGATATACAAGGGACTAGAAGAAGCCATTAAAGTCGTTTTACAGGATAGCTATGATGATAAATGTCACTTGGCGATCATACCAGATCCAAGTGCATTGACTGATGAATAGGAAGTTTTCGATAAGAATATGGCAGCGTATTTCAGACGAATCTAGTGCTATTTTTAACCGACTTCAAAAAAGGAGGAGGTTCTCAATTGGACCGTATATATGTTTTTTTATGCTTGTTCGCGGATAACTTTGTCGTTTACGGACCGATTTGCTAATTTTTTCCCCCTCACATGATATGCTTCCAGATTGGTCCCATTTTTTCAAAGTCCATTTCTAATGATGGGATCCATGAGGAATCGAAGGAACTCCTCAAATATTATAGTCAACCATATAATTATTTTTGTATTATCATTGAGGGCTTATGCATTTACAGTCAAAAAGTGACATTTCGTGAATTGGAGGAAGACCAGAAATGGCCAACGGAACTTCATACTCAAACAAATATCACAATGAACATAGTTAAGCGTCTATGACAATAAAAATACTTAAATGAATAGTCTGAATAGATATGTTGAAAATGGTATCATCGAAGTGACCTGATGTTGATAGAGCCGGAAGATAGGCACCGAAACTCCGTAATTAAGTCTGTCTCATTATATAGAATTGCTGTTCATAGTAAAACGTGGTGATGGACTAGTGGGTGATATTTACTGCGTGGTAAACATAGTTGTTGCTTATTTATTCTTGGCGTTTACATGTAATGAGCAATGATAATCCTATAGATTCATTTCCATTCATTGTGCGTGCGGCTAGGGAGTGGAATTCCTTGCCGGAGTCTGTGTTTCCTGATAGCTACAACCCGGGAATCTTTAAGTCGAGAGTGAATAGGTTTCTTTTAGGTAAGCGCGTTCCATCGTCGACCGCATCGTCGCTTTCCATCAGGTGAGATAGCGGTCAAGTGCGAACCTATCATCAATAAAAAAAAAAAAAAAAAAAAAAGATCAACTAACGCCGCTATAAACGTGTCAACCTACTACTGGGCCAAAAACCTTTGGGGGGAAAAGAAAACCATCGATTCGAGAAGAAGACGATGGATCAACTCATACTCCGCAGTCATATCGTGCGATATTATTTACGCCAAGGTGTCAACAGTCGAAGCTCTGCCTCAAGATGGAGTTCGACATTATTCTCAAAATTGAAAAACAGTTGCGATGTGTCCTTTTCTATTGAAAAGAGCTATGTGAAAATAGCAATTTCTGGCAAAACTGTGTTTTGAAAATTTTCGTACTTAGGCGGTCAGTGTACCTACTCAATTAATTACACTCCTATAACTTTATGAAAACTACAATTTCGTTTTCTTTTTCTTGTATTTTGTGATTTCAATATGAAAATAAAGATAATTTAGATTTAAAATAAGATAATAAAAAAATATTTTGGTGCGTTTTTTTATATAACAATGTTAGTTATTTTTTACTTTAATTAACATTGCTACAATTTTTGGATTTATGATTTAAAATTCTTTTAGATTCATATGGGTAAATTTTCTTTGTCTTTAGGTCCTTCTTAAAGTTGGGAAGTACTGATCTATGTACAAGAAAAAAATACCAAAATTGATCTACTGAAAGATAGCGCGCACGAGCTATTTCAGGCTTTGCAACTATTTTGTTTCTCATTAAGTCTATGGATTGTATGAAAATGCGTACTTGTAGCGACGCGACTGCTGGGAGACTGTTTGTCCGCGGGCTCGGCGACAGGACGGTGACGCAACTCTATTACTTACATAGTAACATTAAGTCTCGTCACTGTCGCTCCCGTGTCAATCTTCCAGATTTCGTAAAGGAGATAGCGACTGAGACAAAAAAGTTGCTAAGCAATTAAGTTTCTCGTGGCCGCACGCCCTTATATTGTATGGTTCTACCAAAAATGAAATATTGAACATTTTCTAGATAAAATTGATTTAGCAAGTCAAACAAGTCTTAGAGGCGACATACTCAGGTCAGTGATTGGTGTGGCAACTTGATAACTGCTGAGGACGGATTCTCATGTAAATCATATTGTTAGTTCCCTGTTTCAGGCAGTACTCCTGGAATGTATTTGTCGAAACAGTCTGATTCAGCAATTTAGAAATTCAAGACAGGCTTTAGGTGAAGCCAATATTTAAGTAAGTAAGACGCTGTTTTAAACAAAAAGCTATTATTTTGTCATAAGATTAAGTAGCATAAAACCGACCAGCTTTGTAGACAGACAAAAAGTGTAGAGCTAGCGCAGAAGTCGCAAAGTACGTGACAAAGGCCTTCGACAGTGTCACCGTTACACAACAAGATAAGGCGAGGGTTTAAATAGCGTGCTAGATGAGTAAACACGTCACGCTTATTATTTATAGCGCTGAGAAGTGCCGAAACATTGAATGAACTTTTCTTTTCGTGACGAGAGAAGTGGGCGTGTGTGCGTGTCCCGGTGTCGATGTAGGCCACTGCCAAGGTCGAATGTTTAATATAAAGTCTGGCGCCGGGACATTAAAATGGTCGGGCCCTCCCCGGACCCCCCTTATCCCCAGCCCCGGCGGTCGCAATCGTTGCACTCGTTATTTATTATCTGGAGGCATCCCCCGCTCATGAACGCCTCAGTCTTGGGTACCTACACATTTGTATATGTATAGTACGTCGTCGGCACCCGAATACG
Organism: Mythimna albipuncta; assembly: GCA_929112965.1. NCBI lineage: Eukaryota > Metazoa > Arthropoda > Insecta > Lepidoptera > Noctuidae > Mythimna > Mythimna albipuncta. Next base: position 13,291,088 of record OV815979.1, on the reverse strand, counting down.
ATATCGACACAATAATGAATTTAATGAAACACGGATTTCGTAACGCGAGGGATCCGGAGAACAGCTGACGCGACTCAATTACCGACACCCTGACCTATTGAATTGAGTGACGAAATTCGCATCAGATTACTGCGGATAGATAGAAAACGTAGGCGTGATCGCATTGAAGGTCTTGATCAAAAGAAGGAAATCGTCAGAGACTCGACGTCACAAGACGTAGCTACGGTATCGTAATAAATGTGCGAGTAAATATTGATATTCACAAACAATACACGTAATATCGTTTTACATATGAATGAGTATTAGTGTATAAACACAAAAGGTAAAGTAAATACAAACGCATTAATTATATGAATGGATTCGAAACTAATTCGAAATACGTTTTACGTTCAACCACGTCTAAAGATATTTTCATCTCTAATTAATTCTCAATTAGAGAATTTAGTTATAAACAAATACGTGTAAAACACTAAAGCTATACAAATCTGGTGTTGTCGGTCGATTCCACGACGACGCAGAGCGTATTCCCGAGAAACTTGGAACTCTCGCTTTCGAACAAGAAACGCTTGGTTACTGTGGCTCGACAACTCTATAAACACACAAACAACTTACACAAAACATAGATGGATGCAGCGTGGCATTCACCTACATTTTCGATATATGTAACGGTAGCTCTCAGAACATTGGAATATCTTGAATGAATGAATACAAATACAAACATGAGTAGACACATACATTAACCCACATAAAAGTTCATAATTATTAAATCGTCTGGTAAATGTTGGGGATACCCCGTTGGATGGTTGCCAACAGGAAGGGGCCATCTTTAAATAAATTCAGAATAATAATGCGTTCAAGCGCCGTGGATTGACGGCAGGTTGAATTTTGACATTCCACCACTGTGCATTATTGTCTTGATTTATTCGAAGGAATAAGAAATGAATTTTTCCATCTTGTTTGTGATACCTCGTGTCGAAATTCCGAAACATAAAAACTGTTGCTGGCAAAGCTACGTAGAATGCACGAATGTTCAGCATGGAGTGAAGCTAGGTATGCACGAGTCGTTTAGAGTCTTGGTCACGAATCAGCGGCGGAGGCCGAGGCGTGCCCGCCCATCGCAATCAGATGACATCATGCTGCCGACTGGTGCCGACACATACTCCAATTCACTAAATGGACAACTCCTTGATGCAAGACTGTTGCATACAAGTAGTAATGGTTTGAGTCTATGTATAAATCATAGGTGGAAAACAATTTGTAAGAACGAGCACCACCAACGTGTTGCGTTGAAGGAAAGAGCGTGTGCACAAAGATGCGGGTCACGTTGGGTTAGCTTTGGTGTCGTCAGAGGCGCAGGTCGCAAAACGTCACAAAGCAGCCAGTGATTGATGGTTGCGGTGACACTCGTTACGTCAGCTGCCGGGGGTCGCGGGGTCAATGCCGTCACGATTACAATAACCGACGGGATGTAATAATAATCATCCAGCTGAGCGGTGTTTATCGTCTAGGTATTCACTTTTACGATAGGGTTGCATCTATTTTGTTTGCAGACAGTCAAGAGTCAAGACCATCCCAAATTGAACTAAAGCAATTAAAACGAGATTGTCAAATCCTGGATGGAACAGTGACAATTGTACAAGTGAATTGTTAGTGACAACATGACATAGCTTTCGCCGAAAGTCACTGAGGTGATGTTTGGTTTATTTAAATTCATAAAACAAGGAGGGTGGTCTCAGGTTATGTTACATTACGGCCACCCAGCTCGGTGGCTCTTCGACCCCATTCTGAAGGCAGGGTCGGTGCTATAAAACGACACGGTCGCTTTTACGACAAACATCTACAACACACATCCGCATATTGTAACGTAATAACGATCCGGTAAAGGTCTAACGATACGATGCGAACTCGAGTTATTCAAGTATTCTATTGACTGAAAACATACCTATTGAATTACATTAGGTACGATCCGGAGAAAGAAAACTATACCTTCTTACGTTTTCATACGACGGCAACGAGCTGATGTTATTTATATAGCCGAGCCGTCTCGACTTGTATTCTGTGATACAGTGAATAACTATAAGTTTAAGAATCTTTTCTGTGTTGTTATTTTGACGTTATTCCCACAGATATAGTCTTGGATATAAAACTATGCTCAATTACATTGACAGCGCCCGCAAATGTTAGCAGATATCTCATGTAAACATATGAGGCAAACAGTCGAAGGTATCCAGATTGAAGTAAACACATTATATTTACCTTGCTTGCTCGTCTGTATAACGACAACTATTGATAATAATGATCAACTGATCATAACGAGTTTTCTTACCATATTCAGTACCGTTTGCTAAGTGTCTTGGCGAGAAGTTTTGTTTAGATTACACAAAACTGAAAACACACAAAAGTATGCCAGTCAAATCATCAACAAAACGTGACAACCCTAACAGAAATGAAAATAAAAAACAGTGCTTAGAAAAAAAACACTGACAGCATGACTGCTTATTCTCTTATACAGCGGTCTATTGAAAAAAGTAAAGAACGTTAATGCTGTTGTGAATAGTACGCATCTAAAGTTATTAAAACATTTGCATGATATTTATATGGAATGTGCATGGGAATGTTATGGTTTAGTGACGTAATTGCCATATTAAAGCCATAAGATCTAATCGTTATAGGTAATATCGTGAGTTTACGATGATTAATATAGAAGGTAGACTGTAAAACTCTCGTTCATCAGGTATGGAGCAGTAAAATATGTTAATATAAACAGTTTACTAAGAACATAAAGTTGACAAAGTAACCGCAACATTGGTACCGGCGCACGCAACCGACCGCATGGAACACGGAACATTTTGCATTTAGTGGTCTACAACGGACTCCCCTAATATCGCCTGCTACATGAATGTACGAGCTTTTGAGGTAACTGAGATTTCTGCCTGTGCGGCTCCCACATTGGGGAATGTTATAATACGCATATTGGAGTTTTGGTAACAGTAAAGCCGATTTAGTACGGTGCAGGCGTCCTTTCAAGTTCTCTTTAAATATTACAGGTGTACCGAGTACTCGGATAGAGGATTGGCATGACACTCGGGTACGCAAATCGTGCAATGTTTTAGTGCTATCACGGAGCAGTTCGTTTGGTTATGGGACGCCGGTCCGGTTTACTGCCTCGTTACCGGCGATCCAACGTTTTTACAGCCCGATTAAACCGCTCACCCGACCTACGGTCCCTGTAATTGGGGTAAATCTTTTTATTGAAGTCTCTAGAGCTAACAATTCTATTGCCGTACAGTATTGTATACGCAAATAGATTTAAATATACAACGAGGCAGTAAATCGATTTTAAAAACAATTGTACGATCTCATTATAAATAATTTATGCGGTCCGTTCATCATGCTGACGTATGATAGATTACCTACAAAATTGAAACATGTTTAAAATTCGCGTAATGCAAAATTGAAATAACACAGAAAGGCTTTATCTGCTCTGTGAGTCGTATAAATTATTAAAATGCAACAAAACGAGTGGGCGACCACATTTTGTTCACAACCGGCCTCGCGGCGCATTATCGAAATCGGACCGCAATAATTACATTCGAGCCGAATGCGGCCACTCCATCCATCTGTCCAAACGACTAAATAAAATATACGTCCGCGATAAAATTTTATCAATGAAAAATATATTATTCGTTCTCTGGAATAGCGAACATTTAATTAAACATGGTATTCAAATAAAACCATTTCAATCAGTGCAGAACTTTATTTTTGAAATATAGATCCAGATGTTACGTACACGCTCTGAGGATAGAATATGCTACATGGTAGGTTTGAAGTTTAAGCTCCAATCTGAAGTAATAGAGATAAGGTGTTTTTAAAGGGGAATTTCTGATCAAAAATCTTTCATCCAAGTTACTCAGACTCGCACACATCTGTTAATGTTCAGTGTTTGAAACATAAATCAAGAAGGCCAGGTACCAAATCATATCTCCCCCTACAGCGTAGTCACGCAAAAATTTGTTCGAATGCACAACCGAGATATAAACAGAGAAAGCAGAAACGGTAAAGCAGAGACTGTAACAAAAGCAAACAGAAGGCAACGTGAATTTTGGCGTCGGGCGGCACCGGCCGGATTATGTAGCACCCTCGGCTTATTCAATTAAAAAGGAAACGTACTCGAGCGCGCATTCTGACTGCTCGTAATTCTGATACAGAAGATCCTATTTGACAAATGAGATTCGTTTTAGCCGCGTCACTAGTCAGCTCAAATCGATGGGCAGAGTTAAACTGTTTAACTGTTAAAATCAACCCCTGCAACGAAGCATTTCTCAGAGGAGTAAATTGAAACGATAGCAGAATTGTAAATGTTGTACCATTTTAAGCTTTTATCAGGTATGATATGAATAACATACATGTTTGTTTATCTTTAAATACTGTCTTACATTCAGTTTACACGTTTTATGATTCCGCTACGATCGTTTCTCATGATGTTCATTATTTTTATGTAAATGGATATTTTAAGTATGTACAAATAAATCGATGGACCACATAAAATATTAGTTTCAATAACATCAGTTATGTGTCATGTACTAAGCGTCACTAAGCAGGTTAACAGAAGAAAGAAAACAAGCATGATGCACAGCACATAAGCAAATATATTAGCATATTGTCTTAGCGAAAAACCAGAAAGCAAGGATTAGTAAAAGCAAAGTTTATATTGTTTAAATAAGTAAGCAAATATCCAAACCAGAAACCAAGGATGCAAAAACAAACAAGCGTGAAAAAGACAAGCAAGCATAATAAAACGAGCAAGCATTAAAAATAAGCGCACGTAAGACGAAAGCAAGCAAGTTAACAAAAAGTGAGCAAGGCAGTGTTTAAGTGTTCCGCAAGGACCTCCCGTCACCCTTTTACTTGGCAAACAATAAAACATGGAATATGAGGTAAGTGGTTCCAGTCTAGCCTAGTGCGTTTATCCTATGAGTAGTTAAAGGCTTATTCACCGTGTACACCACACTCCGTATAATCAACCCTCATCCAAAGAGAAAATAAAGAAGCACCATACCATTTTTAAATTCAGTGCAAGCTACAGTCGCTAATACAGAGGGTGACAAACAGAAATTATATGCGGAGTCTGAATAATATATTTTCTTTTTCATAGCTAATGCGATAGAACACTAGTTGAATATAAAAGTCATTTATTAGGCATGCCTCGAGAAATGTTCATGTGAAAATTTCAAGTAAAATGTATTTGCTTTGTTTTTACATGCGAACGCACGTCGCCTGTCGGCTGATTACGCTCCGCGCTGTTACCGTCATTCATTTGAGTCTGTACACCACCCCACTCAATCTCGTTTATTATGAACATGCAGCGGGCGAGCAACCCTGCCTCTCGCTTTTTACATTTGAATATTTTGCTTCATGCATTACTTTTACATTGTTAGAAAAGAGTCTTTCTGCGAGATGATAGTGCACATGAGTCGCAGCGTTCATTACGCCCGGAATGTTTTTAATTGACATTATTCCGTTTTATTTTTCAACACTCATTTACGCTCTGTACAGTATAATCAGGCAGTTTGTAAAGGCAGCCTGGAGTGAATTAAGTTTAAACAAGAACTTATGTTAACACTGCAGTAGCAACTGCTACAAGACAAAAGGTTTTGCTAGTTTCATTACATTTCATTGTAGTTTGTTCGTGTTTGGTTTACACAAATCATTCTGATGATATTATAACCCTCACAATACATGGAAATTACAGAGGTTCTAGATTTGCATATTACATACAATAGAAGAAATACTCGCTTTTCAGAGTTTTCAAAAGATCCGTTTTAGCAGACAAGAATATGGCAAACAGCACACTCATTGAATCGTTTGTAACTTTGCAAGTACAAACAGAAGGTAATCTATAGACACCTTAATTATCAAATCGTAACCGTATCTGTACGTCAGTAAATCACTAAACACACTCTCATCACTAATAGCTTCAATATCCTACGTTTGACAAATGATCATCATCAATATTGTGTAATGAAGACAAATTAGTGCGAACATCATTAACATTTCGATAATGTACGTGTCATGCAGCGCCGAAGTAGGGAAGCTTTGGTCTACGATGTATAGAAATTGTAAAGTGAGTAAGAACATTTTTATAAAAGAGTTTCTTTATTCGAGTCATGGGAGGGGCACCTTTCTCTTAAACATTCACAATGCCGGTAAAGTTGCATAAATAAATAACTTGAATTAGAACCCTTCACGTAGAGCGCAAACGTTGAATGCTCGCGGCTCACGGTGAATAATTTCTTACCCACTTTTGTGTTCAACGTCTCCGTAAATACCTGACATTTAACTGACAATTGATGAATTTTATAAGGAAATGTTTTTGGAGGAAATATGTGGTAATTCTGTAGGTACGCTGTTACCAATTTAGATTATGGAAGAGAGTAGTAAACAAAAACTGTTTTCCAAGATGAATATTTATTGCCTTCCCACGCAAGTTGTTACGTTACTGCTGGATAATAACCGCTCAGAGTTGTACTTTTTGGTAATAACAAAGACTAGCAATCGGTTCCGAGCTCTTAACTGATAAACTTCTAATAAAACCACTCTGAAGTTATTCAACAATAGTTTTCAGCTAAGCTCCCTAAAGCAGTGGAACAGCTGATCCTTTGAAGATGAACAACAACAAAAAGAAATTGCAATCATTGTGATTTCAAAATTCCCCATTAAAACATTCGACAATAAGGCCCGGGTGGCAGCGGGGACTGCGGAGCCCTGGGTTGTTGCTACAATTGATAGGAGCGGCGAGTTTCGGGTTCCCCTCGTTTCGGGCGATACACAGCACGGTACATTCATTACAAAAAGCGTCACATCGCAGAACGGGCCCCGGTTTAATAATTCCACTCATTTGGGTTCCCCCGGGCGACTCGGCGAGACAATGCGCGCCCGGCTAACGGTATCAATCAACATCAAACAACCCCGCTTTGCTCTATCTATACACAGCTTTAGGGTTGTACGTTTCGCGCATATATTAGTTTGTTTGAGATTATGCAAACGTAAAATCCCACGCAATGTTCAGTTTCTGGGGCTTTGAACTTGTATTTAGTCCATTAACAATAGATGAAGTGTTACGTTATGTTTTTGTTCAACAACAACTATTAAGATCACATTGGATAGGAAGAATCCCATCCAGTCTGTTTACTCTTATTTTTTTATAACGATAATTAAATTAACCATAATCGCGTACCCAATGGCTTCATAAAGAATGAGCGCCTCCAACAGCGTAGTATTTTCGGCACATAATATAGACGCATCCAACATTTGGCTTAAAAGCTGCTTTAATATAAAGCTGGATTATGATTATACTTTCAGTATAAAATATGGCGGCCCTAATGCGCTTTGAAGTCTGTAGTAAACGATTCTTTTTATCACACAGTCGTTACGCATGCACAAGCCGACGTCGATAAGCAAACGGCCGCGGGATGTGTGCTCATCTCAATCCTCGCAAACACATTAGTAGTAGGGCACATTTGCTCATGACGCATTCTCATCAAATAACCGAATCATGCGTTTCAAAACAAACAGCACACCCACGCAAATCCATGCTGATAGAAGTAAAAATAAAACTGAAATCAGATTGTAAACACGAAATTAATCATGCACGTTTGTCTATAAATAACGGATTCTGTCAAGAGAACGTTTATTTCCTCCGTCTACATTGTTATGTCAGGGGAAATTGCTTTCATTTTTCAGTTGGAAACAGAGTACGTAAATAAAATCTATTTACGATTACGGCCGCGTCGCGTACACGACGAACACTTGTAGGTTGTTCTGTGGGGCAACGCGATTCAGCAAACAAGCTTATTGTCAAGTGTCGGGCGCCGGACGGCGCACTAACTCTGAATATGGAGTGCTCGTCCACAAATAGAGGCCGAGTCGTCTAAAGCTCACTCGTTTTCGTGGGCCACATCGCCGCATGTGCGCTAATGAAGACACGACGTTTATGATTATGTTTATTCACGTCCGCTCGGGTTCTGATGTAGGATGATGCTATACGTAATGAAGAGACGTGCTCATTTATCAATTCAATCAACAAATTAGTGAATTGACGACGTCAGTTGTAAGATTACACAGATAATTGTTTATCTGAAATATTTCAACGTTACAATTATGAGAGAGGCAGAATTACTCGCATGTACAGTGAAAATAAATGGACATAGTCGACGAAACGTAAGAGTACAAGGAGCTTCATTAGGCGCGGAAACCGACGTTGTATTTTGTTCTTTGCGTGACCAGCTGCCTACATTATTCAGCCATTAGTGTTCGTCTGTACGACACACCAGTCCTACGTCAAACCGGACTACGTCATCACGCTAAACATACATGTGAAAATGTATTTATCGTGGCCGAGTTATTTTACCTATGAGGAAAGAGACTTCTCCAGTTTATTTTTCTAATTCACGTCAATTTATTCAAGTTATGCTGTAATGAATCACTACGCGGATATAAGCCGTCGTATTTACTAGTATGCGTAATTATTAACAAGTACGTGTGTTTCTTTGGAGACTACTTAGATGAGTGAATGGTTTGCGGTTGATGGCTTTTTAATACCCTGCCTTCTTGATTCATCGGGCGGCAGACACCGTTGATTGATTGTGGGGAGCATTCTAGCAACGGGCTAATATGCTCATAGCTTGTAACAATCATGATTGCTTCTTGATCGATAATTGACTGTTTATTAATTACTTACAGAGTCTGGATCATGTGCGTTTGGCGTGGACGGCTGCGCTGGCCTAGGTGGGGGCGGATAACCCTGCAAAGAAAGTAGTTTGTATTTGTTATTTGTTTTGTAAGTATATCATTTCTTCTATAAGGAAATTATTCACATCAAATGAATCAAGAAATTCAGTTAATTCAACAATCCTGTGAATACATAAGAACCTATATAAACCGATAGAAAAACTTGTACCATAACTAAGCAGGCAATTCAAGTTACAATAGGTTACAATGTAACTTCAATTGCCAGCAGCCTTGCTCGCCGATATGATCGTACGTGGTTCGTAAGTTACAATTAACAACATCCTACAGTGCGGACATTGTCAGTCTTGACGATAATATCGGTGTATTGCAATAAGAAGGGGAATTTGAAACTCGGACTTGTTCTATAGAGGCATGTGTATGAAGGACTGCGGTCAACAATATTTTCAGTTTCCGTTCGGTTGGCTACGGTTATGACACGGAACATCTAATTGAAACCAACTCCGGCTGGCGCTCGGCTAAACTGTTCCGGTACAATCCACTGGCAACACTAATAAACACCGAAATGATAACACAAACAAGAACAAAATTTCCACTGAAGTGTTTAACTCGAAAGTCGGCGGCGATTCGAATTAAATCGCAATTTCAAACAGGCGACAATGACAAAAAGTTCACAAGCTTAAGCCCAAAGTTAGTTTCGTGCGCCACAGTAAGCCGAAGGCCAGACTTTCGTACTGAAACTACGTCCAACACCAGTACTAAAACACTTAATGTAAAAATGAAATCACAGAAGACTAACGATGGAGAACACGCGGACTTTCAACTTTTTTGTTAGGTGAAATAAGTTTTTTTTTTAATGTTATAAACCAGTGCTTGACTGCAATCCCATCTGATGGTAAGCAGTGACAGTGATGCGCACTAGTTGATTAAGAGCCTATTCACTCTAGCCTTAAAGACACCTAAATGATAATTAGACGGGAAGACCGCAGCATACAAACATTTTTCACAATCTCATCAAATGAAAATAAAAGTGGGTGAAAATACATTACCTCATGAGTTCAAAGTTCAGATCTATTAATGAAATATTTAAGCCGAAGTGTATTCATAATTCTAAAGTTATACCAAAGTTACACGTAATATTTGGTTTACTCAACAACTTTTACTGAAAGTTAAAAGTAGTGTGGTAATAATTTTACGGCATAATATTGTGAGTTCAAATACGAATATTACGGTATAGAAAATAGGAGTAAAGTTCTCCGAAATATCAAATAAACATCTAATTCAACATTTTGCTCGCGAATATCACAAAGTTGTAACGGACTCCGCAATTTGGAACGTTCAAACTTTATCTCGCAAAACATACTAATTGTTTTACCTCGTTGACATGATAAATGGGAATTTTATGTAACGGCTGGCTGCAGCTACTTTACGTTAATCATTTTTAGGCCGTAAATAAAACTGGCTTTTATAATTACGCGATAGATCTATTCAATTTTTCGCAGAGATAAACCATATTGTTGTCATTATTATACACTATCTTTTGCCGGCGACTTCATCTGCTACAGATTTGTAAAATAGCACAATGCCATTGGGTCACAATTTGAATTAATTTTTTTGCTTGCAAGCAAAAATTATTTTTCTAAAATAAAAGTAGCCCAAGTTACTTCTTAAAATAATTCTTGTAAGCTATCTACCGTCAAAATACTTGCAGCCATTTCGGAGATTATCCGGAACAAATTATTGAATTATAGGTATGAAAGTATATGTATGACAAGTACCTATTGAGAAAAAAAAATATTTTGATATTACAAACAGAACTTAAATTTTATTAATATGTATAGATACGGTAGACCTTTTGATAACAACGTTTCATGTCAGACCTCGTTATTGGGAATAGCCGACGCTAATTAGTTTCAGAGACAAAAGCCTGCTTCCGTGCAAAAGTTTTTTAAAGATCTCATTTAGAGTATTATACGTGAACTTTTATTAGTAACTTTTCTGGCTTATTTCACAATGAAATGCAATAAAAAACTTAAGTGATATTAAGTATTATTAATATTAAGCTTTCTTGGATTAAGTAATTCTCGCCTACTCAAAAACAAAACATCGAATTAATTAACAGTAATGTAATAAATGTTACTTGCAGTAACAGAAAATTAAACAGTTCAATATCAATTTGCGATACATATTAAACTGGATCCGCCAATCCAATTCCGAGCCCGTTGACTTAGAGTAACGTCCAAAAAGAGGATTAATCCATTTAATATTTCCGGCATTAACTCCGGAGTAGCTGTTCAGAATTAGTGAGGAAAGTGCACGCCGACTGTAACAGAGGTAAGTCTGTTTCAAACTTATAATGAATTGCTAACAAGTTTGTGAAACGGCCACGACATGATCTCTTTATCAGACAGGACACGTTCCAAATAGGGACACGGTGTAAGCTCATAGCAAATATTGACTAACAAACTTGCAGATTTAATTATTATATGGATAGCTTTATTAATCTTTAAGACAAAAATAATGTTTGATTAATATCCGTTTATTAATAAACTAGTTTTTGCTCATGGCTTCGCCCGCGTACATAAAATATGGCCCATGTCACTTGTGAATATAGCAGCTTTTTACCGATGAAAAAATTTTAGCAATCGGATTAAGAAAGAAAGTACTGGTACTTTAAAAAAAACAAACTTTATCTATTTATAATATTAGACAAATGTAAAACAAATAGTTTTGTTAAAAGTTCAAAGTTTAATCCTAAAACAACTTGGCTACCATTGTTTAGAAAAATAAGACATCCTTTTCTCATAACTCGCGAAAATATAGTGTTAAAATAGTTGGAGAGTGTATTGTCACAGATGATACCCGGCGGCAGCTCTCGAGTGTCGTCTGCGACAGCCTCACCTGCGAGTACATGCTCTCAATAAATCGGGCCATCTCTAGACGTAGCCTTCACAGCTTAGGGCTGCCCCACCGACACCTCCAATAAAACTTTATCATAATAATGGAGCAGTAAGTAGACGAGTCGCACAATAGACAAGACAAATGTCAGTTTCTCTTCTCTTTACAATTGAATTGCATTATTTTGCGGAGATTGCAAAAGGGGGGAGCGAGCGGCATAATTTATCCAAGTCGGCAATTCCCGACAGCCCTGCCACCGTGACTCCGCCACAGGAGAGAGAATGTTCGCCCCAACGTCAGCGCTTTAGAGGTTTCCACAGGCGAACGGCGAGCGGGGCTGCCACACTAAAGTTCGGAGAATCCGGAGCATTTTGCAGTTTGTTATTATGAGAGCGGAGTGCTGCCAGCGATAAGTTGCTCTTTATGTACAGGGAAAAACAAGGACACAGCGTAAAGTCGCTTCTTACTTAATGTTGGAGTTGCGATAGTTACGAGAATAAGTTGGCTAATGCGAAACACGGACTCAAGTGTACTGCTTTATTGCGAGGGGATTAACCGGATTAACAAAAAATAATGAATTTCGATTAACTTCTCATCGCTATAGATGCTCCAGTGAGAAAGACATTGAGGATATATAATAATAGCCATAAGTCGTCCTGATAATTCGACAATTGTATGCATGAACGTAACGTCAAAGAGATTCCTAAAAGAAAATCTCCCGGAGGCGCACTTCAGAAAAGTCAAGCAATTAATCGCATGGCCTTTGACAAATATATTTCCTTGACAATAAAATATACTGAGTTTTTACTAGCGAAGGCGAACGCCCGGGCTAGAGAACGGGTAGAACTGTCTCATGCAACCGGCGCGCCTACTGTGGGGGAATATTAAACGGATCGTACCCCGCCAGCCATGCCATTATTATTATCTTGCCATTCTGTCCCAGTTCCGGGATCCAATATCTAGTATGCTGCGCTATCAACAGATGTGATTGCAAAGCAAATGTTGTGTATCATTACTATTCGACTATCGAAAGGTCAACGTTAATGTTATTGGGCCTTGCAAACAAAAGCATGAACTGAATTAAGGGTACACGTGTATAAATGTAGCAAGGTGTATAATATTTGTACAGCTCTAGCGTATTTAATGTTGCTTTAATACGAAAGTCCAGTAAAATATAATTAGTGATTCCTCATTACCGCGCGGCTGGCGTGGCCCCTCTGGACGTTCGTGCGTCTGCTGGCTTATGGTTATTAATAACGCTGGCCGCCCGCCCCACCCCGCGCGGCCCCCTCTGGCCCCCACGCTCGCCCGCGCTGCCGCTGCCGCACGTCTGACATTTTAATTCCGGAGCCGCGGGTATGAGTCCACTGCATAATTTTTCTATCGACAATTTTGTCGACATCCTAAAGGTACTTCTCTATTTATACTGGATGCCAATGAAGCGTAAAATTATATTGTTTCGAAGTTGTACCAAAGGAAGCCTCGAAAGTTTGTCGAGAAATATATAAATAGACCGGTTGCCGCTTTTCTTTATAATATGGTAGTTGTTTACTTTAACTTTTATCCTAAAATTGTAACGGTTTTATTGATCTGAAATACATATGTACGTAGTATATTGTCCAATTCAAAAACATTACTCATTTAATCTAACGTAAATAACCTATTTAATGCATATCGATATCAATGGGATGAACTGCTAAACTGTTGAACGATAACCGTCAATTCGTCATCAATGAAATATTCGAGTTTGAATTATATTTACGGCTATGCTGCGTTCGCTAGTAATATTCCGTGTAGTCTGAGGCACGCGTACAATAATATCGAGTGAGTCAGTGAACATCACTAGCCACGAATGCTACAATGGCGGTCGGGCGAGCGCAGGTCGAGCGCAACATGGCTGCCTGGTAGGCGGTTCGAGTGAAAGGGACGGAGCAAGCATCGACTGTTGCCTTCCCTATCGCACTCGCACGCAATGCTCGCATCGATCTCCACTCTCTGTGCTCGCCCCCAGCACCAGAAAGGCGGAACTAACAAAATTACAAAGCGCTTTCGAGCCGCTAATCATAAAATAAGATACGACGTTTCATTTCGACCGTACGACTCTCGAGCGATCACGATGCTGAAATGGCCCTTGACTCTCAAAATTCTCTACTGACATCGTGGAGTATTACGAAGCGTAGCTCGCCGAGAATTTAGTTAAGCCTCCGCACTGTACAGATAGATTTATGTTGTTTGCTCGAATGGAGCAAGAGCAACAATAGTTGAATGCGGGAAGGTGAAGTACTTATAACTATAGCAACAAGTATAGAGGGAGTCGGGTTCTATCGAGAGATAAAGAAAAGATCCTGTATTTACGCGTTTAATTTTTTATTACAGTTACTCTGATTGAAAGGAACAGTGTCTTTTGGAGCAAGACGAGAGTCGAATAGGAGTGGAAGGAGGCTAAGGTATAAAAAGTATAAAGCTGTACATCTCCTCGGAGCCGGTGCCGATGCCGGCCGGGTTTATGTTAGCATAAATTGTAGCCGTAGCCTGGCGGCGTTTAGTTCCAGAGCTGTATAAAATCGACACAAGCCGCGCTCTCCCACTGCTCCGAGTTTCTGCTCCGTCGATTACATGATATCTTGAGTGACGTTTAATTTTTGCGCGACGTGCTTTTTTGTAAGATAAGAATTTGGATATGAATGCGTCACCTTCTAACTTTTTTTAACGTCCGGTGATGTTGTTATTTTGTTATACAAGTTTGCAAGTTATGTGAAAGAGCTGCAAAAATTATAAAAAGAACTGTTCGATACAGATGTAGAAAGACTTTTAATTACAATATACGACTTCTCGTTACGCATTAGGTATAACACCCAAAAAATCTAAAGTACACAAAAAAGAAACATCAAAACCCATGAACTGCACCAAACAAAAGATAAAACCTTTATCATCAATAAAAAACAGTAGAGGAATGAGTAAGCGCGAGGAATGCAAAACGAAATGTTTCATAGAGAAACTTGCGACTTGTTTAGAGCGTTTCGTTCGCATGCAAAGCTGCCAACATGTGCTACATCTCCATTATATCGTGAAGCCGTCGCTAGGCCGGCCACGTGCGAACCATACGCCGGTCGCGGGCGGCGAGTAAGGACATAGAAATATGTAAATCGCACGACGAGCCAAAAACGTTGGCTCACGTTCACGATGAATGCTGATCGGCGCACTATGACGAACCGATCATCCACGACGCCGCTCTACCAGTCACGAAATACATGATACCAATTATTACACACTCGTACAAGGCATGTTTCCTTTTTTCGTTGATTATCCTTTCATTTTATGGATGACTTTCGATGGTTTGGTTCTCGGCTCATGGACGGCTTTGTCACGATATGCAATCAGTTTTGTGAAGGTCATTAAAAAGGAACATGAGAAGGAAATGTTCTTTGAAAATTTAACTACCGTTCCTGACAAATCAAGAGTAACGTGGCCCAAAGGTACACTTAAACCATATCAGAGAATTAGACTAATGTCTTTGGAGTTCAACATAAACTTACAAACTTCTCAAGCATATGATCCTATTGAGAAGTTTTCGTAGCTACACCGACCAGTTGGAAAACGGTACTTATTTACTTGTTTTCATTTTATACTATTCGCTCGCTGTAAACGTACAATTCCCTGATCGAACTTACCGACTGCTACAAGTCGCTCACGTTCTAGTTGAAACAGCTCCTGGGACTAGTTTTTAGGCCGGGGTCGAATGTCCACAAGGGCGATGTAAAACGTAATACCTTAACATAATCTAATCCAAAACATTTAACTAGCTTCTTCAATAAGGGCTACAAACATTTTGATATAATTACGATAAGTTAAGGTAAGCGAAGATATTACTCGAGGGCGAATACAGATATTATTGTTAATGTTGACAAGAAAAACAAACCTATATTCCACAACGACTGTTATACGTAAAATAAAAGAGTGGAAAGAATAGCGAAACAGGAAAACAAACATAACGAAAGTAAAAGTCGTCCATTAGGAGGGGTATGGTATGACCATAGACGGTTTATTGAAATAGTTATGGTTGGGGATGGTAATTTTTAAAAATTGCTAACAACGAGGGTTTTCGTACATTCGGCAGCAGTTTAATGTGTAACGATAACAGTAAAGTTCATAGCCAAAGTTCCATCCGCCGAGTTCCCTGGATTACTATACTTTCCATATAGAGTGGGTTCAATTTCGTTAAAGCTATACAGATTCGTATCTACGCGCGTGCTGACACAGACTATACAACTACAAGTGTAAGAAGACATTACAAATGAAAATATATGTTTATTTATATAGTAAAATGCTTCAACGCGCCATAACGATGTGTTTTTAACTGCTTTGGATACAAAGCACAAAATATGTTCGATCGAATTAAGAACTATTTCCATTATTACCGAAATTGATAACGTAGTTTCTTTAATGAGACACGACTTAATTCGGATACTATGTTCAGTAAGATAAGAAGACTATAAATACGAAATATGACTCATATGCTGAAATCTAAACACTTCTTGCTAATAAGACAGAATAAATGTTATAAGCAATACCAATAAGATAAATTCGCGGTGGTTATTTTCGATTAGCAACAAACCGTTTATCATGTTTTCGAGTAGCTATCTCGCGAAGCGCGCTCGACGTAGTCTAGCTAGTGGAGTTTCGGCCAAAATTATCGAAAATTTCCGTCGGCGACGACGTTCTCCGCGATATCGGCGCGATAAACGAAATGCAAACATGACGCCGACTCGTCGAACCAACATGGTTTTATTTATTAAAGTTTCAGTTAAATGTACGTCTATACTATAAGTATTTTAGCATGTGGTGCAATCAAGATTTACTAATAATTTCTTTTATGGCTGATTTCTGAATTGCGTATTTTAAGAACGTCTTAAACCTACTTATATACCAAACTAGCTTTTGCCCGCGCGGCTTCACTCCCACTCTTCCCTACTTCACCCTACTATACCCTACTCTACCTTACTCTACACTACTCGACTCTACACAACTCTACCCTACCAAACTTCACATAAACCATCTACTAAATAGTCCGAACAAAGCCTAAACATTTAGTTTGGATAGGTGAGCCCGTTCTTGAGTTATAAAAATTACAGCGAAAAGTGGCATTGATTTTTATTTAAACAGATTTTGACCGGTAGGATACCAGAATTTGAAGAGCCCAACTTCGCTATCAGAAATACTCAACTTCAAATTTTTAAATCCGAAATCAGGGGTTAATGTTTACGGTTCTTTTTCAACGAGACTGTATAAAATATGTGTAGATTTCTCCATTATAAAAGCAGGTATACAGCATGCGTGGTCATAAATTAGCTGTCGAGCAAAAACTGTTTTCGTTTATAGTTTCATAACCGCCCATCGATTCTACGAAACGTAACTTTACATTTCAATCGAGATGATTAATTTGTCTTCACTAAATCAATATTCTTTAGTTTTGTAATGTTTAAATAAGAGGTTGGGATAGTAGATAAAAAGGTTTCGGGGTTTACAGTAGAGTATTGACTGAATTTGCAATTCAGAGTCGGCAGAATGGCGTACGTTAACTGCTCGTGAGCCAACTACTAGTTGGAATTACCTTTGCTGTTCAACGCTAGCTACTTCATCCGCACGGGCGCAAATGGAATGCAATGAACTTTTCATGTGGTGTTCAGACCGCTAAGTAAAGGTGAGTTATTTTATCACTCGAATTAGCTTAATGAAGGTGCAGTGTGCTATAAAAATAACGTTTGCTTTAATTTAATTAGTTTTAAAGTAAGTAGAAATAATTTGGAATTAAGAGGGCTTCCAGTTTTAGTTTTGAGGTAGGAAAACGGCAATGCAATCGTTTCAAAAATAGTTTTCAATTTCATCTGAATCTGTAACTACTAGTTGCGAAATAAATGTGATTTCTTAATAGTGCATGACTAAAGATAGAAAAAACTTTAAATCCAGAACATATTGAATCAACATTATTTCTGTTAAAAAAACTTATTTTTCAAAGCGAAACTGTTCTACGAATGATCACGGCTGCTAGTTACAGTAGGTAACTTGAAACTTATTTTTATTTTGTTTTCAGTCTAGATTTTTTTGGGTTGTACAAATTATAAATTCAGTAAAAAAACTGCTATCTTAACACAAGATATATTTTGACGTTGATTACAGAGGCAATATAAAAAAAAGATCTGTCACTGAAAACTTTTTTTGGGATGGATCCTCAAACCACCCCATATGAGTCACCTAGTTATCTCACCCGTTCTGGGTGACTCAGACTTTTACTGACTAAAACGAATCCGTGTTTTGAAGTTAAACTTGGCGATCCAGGGTTACGGTAAAATCTTTCGAACAATCCCGTAGCTCTTCACTGAAGCCTAAATTAATAACTGTGGTTAAGTCCTGTGTTGTACCGACTTAGAAGAACCCTTTGTAAGGCAAACTGTGATGACTGATCATGTCAAGATTCCTTATACCAAGAACCCTTCAACATAATATATATCTTTATAAAGAGAAACTGACCGACTGACATATTAAAATACTGGAACTAGGAGCGTAAAATTTTTTATGTCGTAGGTCAGGAGTACTAAAAGATGATTTTCCTAAATTCACCCTTATGGGGATAAAACGGGGGTCCAAAGTTTGTATAGGGAAACTTACTGTCACGCGAGCGAAGCCGCTGGCAGAAACTAAACGTCCAATATCTATACATATAAATAAAATTGGAGTGTCTGTTTGTAATATTGAAATAACAGTTTTTTACTACATGCATATGAATATATATACGGTACATACACCAAAATAACATTTTTTTAAATTTTTTGTCTGTCTCTGTTTGTCCGGGCTAATCTCTGGAATGGCTGGACCGATTTTGACGGAACTTTTTTTTGGCATATTGCTGATGTAATAAGGAATAACATAATTATGCTACTTTTATTTTAGAAAAAAATAAATTCAAAATCCTGTAGTCCACGCGAACGAAGTCGCGGGCACAGCTAGTAAATAATAATAATAATATTTATTTGTTTATTAAAATTAAATGTGACACTGTATACCGCACTAGGATATCCTGTGTCGCAGAGTCCAGTCTCTTTCGACAGACAATATTCATTATTTAGATAAGTCTAGCAACAAATACAACAGTTACAATATAATTTAGTAAAGGTCAAAGGTAACTAAATGTATGTAAGTATATTATGATGAGTGGGTAATTAGTGCGTAATAAAAATAAATAAATAGATAGGTGTGTACAATGTTATCGAAAATCTTACAATTTAATAGATATTTGTCAAAAGGTTTTCCGATTAGTTAAGTCGTAGCAGCCAATACCGAACCTGTTTCTTGCACCCAAACTTAGTTAAAAGAAGATAATTTATATGTTTAACATTTTTTTTTCTATTCTAAGACGATGAAAGTAACAACAACGAAGTAAAAACAATCAATTGAAAACACAAGTCACGACATGGTTCAAAGGAGGTTCAAATCGAAACAAGAATTCGATTCATTGTCTCTTTGCTTCGGATCCTATTGATATTTTTTGTCGTTTATAATTTGGATATTAGCAAGAGTAAAAAAAATGGACAAATGCAAGTCAGACTCGCGTATTGAGGGTTCAGTAGAAACTTATCTATGTAAAAAGTTTAATTCCTGAATGTTTTATTTTTTTCCAAATCGAACTTTTTTTTGTGACGTAACAATAAATTTACTATTTTCAAATTTATTCCTATACCTGTGCTATAAAAAACCTTGCTTTATGCCAAATTTTAGAATTCTGGGTCAACGGGAAATACCCTATGAATTATGATTCCCTTGAAAGTATCAAAATATACGTTACATTTTTACGACATAAACGGCCGTATAATTTTTTTTCTCGTTAACTTCGAATTTCGATTTTTTTCACAGCTTCAAGGGGTCCCTTGCAGATTTAAGTGAGTATATGGTTTTAACTTCAACTTGATATCTCCATGCATTCCCGTGATAAAGGGTCCTGACAGACAGACGAACATCAAAGTGATCCTATAGATAGGGGTTTCATTTTTTCCTATTGAGGTACAGAACCCTAATAAACATAATGTTTATTACGGTTTGTGACTCATTGTAGAATTGAAGTTTGAACTAACGCATCTTAGATTCACAATAGGTCACTTGTTGGTTGGTAGCAAAAAGTTTAGTGTAAACTGTAAATCATGCATAGCCAACTCGTTGGAAACTTCGTTTCAAGGCTAATAGGAAGTTTACTGTCTTAACTTTGTTAGTTTCAGCTTAAACTTATATGTTTAAGAAGTCTGAAGCGGCTTTCTTGTTGATTAGTTAACTTTCATTTTCGGATATTAACAAAATTGTTTAATTTATCCTACAGAGGCATCTCTACTACTGAGGATTACTATACAAGTCAGGCCTGCTGTTTAATTTATTACTGTTTTAGCGTAAGCTACTTTCGAACTAAAATGGTTGGAGGAAACTGAAAAGTTTATTACTTTATTCATTATAAGTAATTACTTAATTTAATGATACTAGTCTACTTGAAACATCTGTTATTAATTTATTGTGCACACCTACCACAGTGTTGTCTTTTTAACTCAAAGGTTGACTGGTAGAGAATGCCCTGTTATGTACCCTATACTGTACATAAAGATAAAGTTAAAAAATAAATAAAAAGTATTTTCTCTATAACAGGTTTAATAGGCTAGTTGCCGTAAAAAATGTAATTAGTCCGTCTTTTAGATTTTGCACATATTTACGTTTTTTTTTTTGTACCCGTGTAACCTAACCGACATATTTTTGCCAGCAGCTTCACCAACGGATAAGTAGGTTTCTTCACACTTTGGACTACCGTTTCATCTCTTCAGGGGGTCAATTTTCGAAAATCCTCTCAGCGCTCACCTACGTCACAAAAGGAAACTTTATGCAAAAAAATCACACTCCTGGTCAGTCACTCAGTTTCTCCTATTATTTTTAAGAGGCCTTTTACAAAAAAACGCGAAATTGCAAGTGTTCGACGTTGAAATTGTATGTTTTACGTTCGTTAAATGAAATAACAATTATTGTCAAAAATAGTTTGTTTTCTCTACTATATTAACTATTTAACCGATTTTAGATAACTTGTTTAATTATTTAGTAATAAGCTTTCTTCCGATGCATGTTTAGGCAAAAACTCACGGAGGCGTGATTTGGCAGCTCTAATTTGGAGATTCTACTGAATATCTACCTCCAAAACTAATATTAATTAGCTGTCAAATATCCTTAACTTCAAAAATTATTGAGTACATTTTCGTTATATGCCTTTTGTGTAAAAAAATAAAAAATCTACATAATTCAATTATCGACCGAAAAGGCTTCGAAACAAGCCCCAATATCTTCAAAGTTCTACATTATTTAGGCGTAAAATTTATACCAAAATAATCATCAACATTTGCTTAAACTATAGTATTTTTTTTATTTTTTTAATCGCTACTATTATTTTGTAATTAAATAAATAAAAATACTATATATTTCACTGCGCGAGCCATCCGCGACTAGTACCGCGCGAGCGCTTGTCGTGGTCGGACCTATGTCAGTTTATTTCCCGCGCGCCTTCGTTCCTATACTATCATTGTGTGCGCTGATTGTCGCGTAGACGCTACCGCATTGCTGTTGTGTGCGTGTGAACTACGAACGCCGTTTTTGATCTTTGTATTTATTTTCTAACGGTATTCAATATGTGTAAAGTTCACACACAGATAGTCGCTTATTGGAACGAAGTTCCCTTCCAGAAGTGAAAGGGGGCTAGATAAGTTGATTTATATATATATAATATATATATATATATATATCAACTTTTTCGATATGGGTGTCTTTTTCATGGTTTTCGAGGGTGTTGAAGCCGATAGTTCTGTCAAAATGTGAATCCAAGATGGCGGCTGCAATAAATTATCAACTTTTTCGAAATGGGTGTCTTTTTCATGGTTTTCGAGGGTGTTGAAGCCGATAGTTCTGTCAAAATATAAATCCAAGATGGCGGCTGCAAGAAATTATTAAATTTTTCGTCATGGGTGTCGTTTTCATGGTTTTCGACGATGTTGAAACCGATAGTACTGTCTAAATATAAATCCAAGATGCCGGCTGCAAGAAATTATTAAATTTTTCGTCATGGGTGTCGTTTTCATGGTTTTCGAGGGTGTTGAAGCCGATAGTACTGTCAAAATATAAATCCAAGATGGCGGCTGCAAGAAATTATTACATTTTTCGTCATGGGTGTCGTTTTCATGTTTTTCGAGGATGTTGAAACCGATAGTACTGTCAAAATATAAATCCAAGATGGCGGCTGCAAGAAATCATTAAATTTTTCGTCATGGGTGTCATTTTCGTGGTTTTCGAGGGTGTTGAAACCGATTGTACTGTCAAAATGTAAATTCAAGATGGTGGCTGCAATAAATTATCAACTTTTTCGATATGGGTGTCTTTTTCATGGTTTTTGAGGTTGTTGAAGCCGAAAGTGCTTTCAAAATGTAAATCTAAGATGGCGGCTGTCAGAAATTATCAACTTTTTCGTCATGTATGTCGTTTTCATGGTTTCGAAGATGTTAAAATAGTGCTGTCAAAATGTACATAAAATAGGATAGTATTTTTTTGGAACGAAGTTATGCGACTACGATAAAATAAATAAATGAATGGTTTGAATAGGTATGTTGAAAATAGTATCATTGAAGTGACCTGATGATGATGATGGAGCCGAAAGATAAGCACCGTTCCTACCTACTTGTATTTGGGCTTATTAGAATTGTCATGAGATGCACTTTGGCTATAAGGTACTATCGAACTAATCTGATGATGATGATGGAGCCGGAAGGTAGACACGGGAACTTCATAATAAAACAATGTCTCCAAGCAGGTTTTGAGTTAATTGGAATCGCCATGAGAAAAAGGTACTCTGACTGTAAGTGTATTGCCACTAAAAAGTGTGAAATAAAAAAACTTTTTACAAAAATAAGTAACCGACTTCACTAAAAAGAAACACTAAAATCATCAAAATCATTTTAATTTCGGAAGTCGGTGTTAGATCAGAAACAAACAATATCGAGAAATACCGAATTCCGAAATTAAAACG
Source organism: Mythimna albipuncta (assembly GCA_929112965.1). Lineage (NCBI taxonomy): Eukaryota > Metazoa > Arthropoda > Insecta > Lepidoptera > Noctuidae > Mythimna > Mythimna albipuncta. The sequence continues at coordinate 13,268,350 of OV815979.1, read as the reverse complement.
ATTTTGATGGTTTTTGTTATTTATTTTTTTGTAAAACGTTTTTTAATTTAAAAACTTCCAAAAATAATGTTGACAATGACATGAATGTCAATTTAGGTGCGGTTTCGGTGGCGATAATAACTGGCATTGGACTTTCAAATCTAAATGAACTGTCTGCTTCGATGGATTTGCCTACCTTATCTTTCCGGTTATTTAGCAAATGCCATGACACAGTAACAAAAATGTGGAAGAAAACTGCAGAAATAGCAATGACACAAGCGGTTGAAAAAGAAGCATATTTACGTGAAGACCTTTGAAATGATACCAAACACGACGTATATATCTTTTTTTTTTATAATGGATAGTGGCGCAGCTGCAAGCGCCTACACGAATGTGAACAGCATGACCACATCCTTTTAATAGTCACAGCTCAGCAAAGTTCAACAGGAACATAATGACGTCTAAAAATTAATTTGAGAAGATACCCGACTTTTAAAATTATTATATTCAATTTTTCACCTCACGTATTCTTTTGTGAACTCTGTATCAAAAATTAGTTAAATATACACGTTTACACGTATTACCACAGTTTTCGGGTTTTATTTACATAAAATAGGACCCTTCTTATGTCTCACAAGCAGACATAAATTGGCGACCGTGACAGGACACGGATTTGAAAAACACACTCTGCGGCACTGCGCCCCATAGTCGGAAGAGGGTGCATCGCACGAGGTTGAGGATCGTCAGGATCGGCGACTGGGCTACAAGACGACTTAGTCACGACCACGGCAGCAACTTCGATAGAGATAAGTGTCCCAATCCTTTGTTCCTATTCAGTACTCATACCTAACAACAAATTTCCTATTCATCACCATTGTATTGCCTCCACAGTGCATCCAAGGTCACAGGGCAGCAATTGTAATCGTTATTCTTCGAGTAGAATCATATTCAACAGTTATTTACGTATAATCAGTTTCTTTCTTTGTGTAAAACGCCAAGGGTTCAAAGGTCATCAAGTAAAATTCATTCCAAATTTAAAGTAACCTACAACTATTCGTTTAAACATTGCCTAGTTATTAAATCCCTCAAAACATTACCGTCCCATTCAAAATCCGTAGTCTGCATAAATAATTATAATATTATCATATTATTGTTTCTTGTTTTTGAATCGTTCTGCCGAAATTTCCAGGACCGGCGCAAGAACACGGTCCGGCCCGGCTCGCAGTTCAATCGAGCAGCTGTACGGAACCGATTTCTTCGCCGCAGATGTCGCCGAGCTGACGGGAGTGAAACAATAGTTACCAGTCTCTCATAGTATACAAAGTGCAGCTAAGTGGACAAGTTTTTATTCGTTTTGTTCTAAATCATAACAATGACTACTGAGTCGAAATATAAGGAATTGAGTTTGAGGCGTAGTTCTATCAAAGGACAAATAACAAAGTTTAAAAATTACATATCAACATTAGAGTTAGTGCAACTGTCTGGCATACAACTTGTCGATTTATCATTAAAGTTAAGTAAGTTTGAAGGTTTATCTACTAAGTTCGACGACCTTCAAACTGAAATAGAAGTATTAAATCATAAAAATATAGATTCAGAGCTTGATGAGCGGGATGCCATCGAGCAAGATATTATTTCATGTATTGCAAAAGCTAAGAACTTAATTGAAAACGCGAACAATCAATCTGACGCGTGTCGAAAGTCTTCAGTCTTCTCATGCCATCACCCTCATAGCTCTGAACCTACTGGATTTAAGTTGCCGCGGATTGAAATCTCTAAGTTTAACGGAGCATATTTTCGCTGGCTTGAATTTCGAGACACTTTTCAGGCGTTAGTTCATAATAACGAACGCATTTCCGATATTCACAAATTTCACTATTTGATATCATACCTCGAAGGGGATGCGTCACGTATCATTTCGAATCTTGAAGTTTCATCATCAAATTATAAAGAGGCTTGGTCTTTACTATGTGAACGATACGATAACAAGAGATTGCTAATTAATTATCATTTATCTGAATTAATTAATATGAAACCAATAACCAACGAATCCGAGCGATCGTTACGGTTTTTAGCAGACCACGTTACGAAAAACTTACGAGCACTGGCTAACTTGGGTCGACCTACCGATAAATGGGATGATATAATCATATTTATGATGACGTCCAAGTTAGATAGTAACAGTTTAATGAAGTGGGAAGAATTACAAAATACATTTAATTCAGTAGATGATCTGCCAACCTTAACTCAGTTTCATAGATTCTTAACTGACCGCGCTGGTGTCTTGGAATCAATTAATCGTAATAAATCCGACAATACTAATAAAATGTCAAGGGATATATTCCGTCCTAGCCAGATTTCTCATAATAAACAGTTACATTCCAACAATAAACAACATAACAATAGTTTCACTAACAAAAATAATAAATCACTATCCGTCAAATCTTTTATTAGTAATCAACAAATACAGAAAGGAATTAATTGCGTTATTTGTAATGAGTCACATAGATTATACTCATGTCCTACATTTAAAAACAAAAGTGTTAGTGAAAGATTAGCTGATGTTCAGAAATATAATCTGTGTCATAATTGTTTGAGAGAGGGACATCAAGCTGCTGACTGTCCGTTGGGACCTTGTATTTTTAAGGAATGCAATGAGCGACACAATTCTCTTTTGCATCAATCGCTTGCTGTATTGTCCACGAACTCCGCTAAAGTACTGTCAACTTTTTCAGAGCCTTGCACAGATCATGTATTTTTGTCTACTGTCATCATCGAAGTGTCGAACCCGCTGACCAATTCCACGGAGAAAGTACGCGCTCTCTTAGACTGCGGCAGTCAATCTTCACTAATAACCAAAAACCTGAAACATAAATTACAATTAAATACAACTAAAACAAATGAAATAAATATAATAGGTATAGGCAATAACCTATGTCACAAGGTTACAGAATCCTGCAAAATTACACTTACTTCAATGAACAATCCATATAGCGTTACCTTATCCTGTTTAGTGCTTGATGAGTTGACAGGAGAGCTACCTAAGGTTCCTATAAACATAAAAAATATTACACTACCTAACTACATAAAGTTAGCCGACCCTAGCTTTAACGTACCAGCAAAGACAGACATTATTCTAGGGGCGGATATATTCTGGGATGTTGTAGGCACAGAACAATACTCCCTGGGTCCCAAGAACCCAAAATTAATAAATTCAAAATTTGGCTGGCTTGTAGCTGGCCCGATGTTTTCAAGTTATTCAAAATATATTCAATGCAACCATTCAAGTAGTTCAAATAAATCTCATTCAGATTCAATCTCAAGTATTGATGAGAAGCTAACCAGATTTTGGGAAGTCGAAGAACTTCCCCAAAGGTTTAGTTATTCCCCAAGTGAAAGGTTGTGCGAAGAACATTTCATCGCAAACACCACACGATTAAGTTCAGGTAGGTTTTGCGTCAAACTACCATTACTTGATAATCCTAACACTCTCGGTGATTCATACAATTTAGCCAAAAAACGTTTGCTAAATTTGGAAAAACGATTTCATAAAAATCCAGAACTCAAAGTACAGTACACAGAATTTATTAATGAATATGCTAAGTTAGGCCATTTGTCCGAATCATATATTGCAAAACCTATCCCAAATTATTTCTTGTGTCATCACGCAGTGTTCAAGGAAGAAAGTGAATCCACAAAATTCCGAGTAGTGTTCGACGGCTCGGCCCCCACTTCCTCTGGCCGTTCCCTTAATGATATTCTCATGGTAGGCCCTAATAAGCAAGATTCTCTTTTCTCCATTTTGATCAGGGCTAGACAGTACAAATTTCTTCTCACTGCTGACGTTGAGAAAATGTTCCGCCAGGTGGCGTGTCACAGTGACGATCAAAATCTACAACTGATCTTATGGAGAGAAGATGAGTCGCAGCCAATTAAAACATACAAGTTAAATACTGTCACTTACGGTACAGCAAGTGCCAGTTATTTAAGTACGCGGTGCCTGTGGCAGGTCGGAGAAGAATGTGGGGACAAACTTATTAAATCTATAATACAAAATGACTTTTACGTTGACGATCTCATCACTGGGTCAAATAATGAAGATGAATTGCGTCACATAAAGGAACAAGTATCAAAGGCTTTAAATTCAGCATGTTTTCCATTACGAAAGTATAAAAGCAATTTAAAAAATATTTTCCACGACAACACTGATGTTCAAAGAGATAAATTAATAACAAGTGAATCGTCGAGCACTCTCGGATTGGGATGGAATCCTTCTAGTGATGAACTTCACTTTCCAATCAAACCTATGACAGTTGATGGAAAGTTAACAAAGCGAATCATAATGTCAAATTCTCTAAAAATATTTGATCCGCTAGGGTTATTAAGTCCATGCATAATCATACCCAAGATCATGCTACAAAGGCTGTGGCTCCTCCGAGTCGATTGGGACGAGCCTGTTCCTAAAGACATTCAAGAATCTTGGGACGAGTTTCTAAACAATTTACATTATCTAGCCAATTTACAAATTCCTAGAAACGTTATTTGTGAAGATGCAAGAATTATTGAAATACATTCATTCAGCGACGCTTCGCAATGCGCCTACGGTGCTTGTGTTTACGTCAAATCTGTAAATAAAAATAATGATGTTAGCATTAAATTGTTATGTTCAAAATCTAAGGTCTCACCCTTAAAACCTGTTACCATTCCTCGTCTGGAACTCTGCGCAGCACTGCTCGCTGCCAGACTGACCAAAGTAGTTTGTGACGCTATAAAATACAAACCTTCTCGCGTGGTCCATTGGTGTGACAGCAGCGTAGTCCTCGCCTGGATTTACAGCGTACCTAGAAATTTAAAAACCTTTGTAGCAAATCGCATAGGCGAAATTTTAGAACATACACAGCCATCATCATGGCGATACGTACCCACTTCAGAAAACCCAGCTGATTATATCTCGAGGGGTGTTAACCCGAGTCAGCTACCGAAGTTAAACCTGTGGTGGTGCGGGCCTCACTTTTTATACAAAACTGAACAAGATTGGCCTCTATTAAATTCTAATGTTATAAATAAAGAAAACTTACCTGAGGTTAAAACTAACTTTCACACTGATATTCTTGAACCATTAATCAATTTTGCAAATTATTCTTCATTTACCAAACTCCAACGAGTGATGGCTTATGTCAAAAGATTTATTTGCAACTCTACAAATAGTCATAATAAACGTACTGGCTTTTTAACCACCAATGAATTAAATCAATCATTCTATAGCCTCTGCTTCATAGCTCAACAACAAACATTTTTGTTAGAGTACAAACTTTTAAAACAAAACAAGCCTTTACAAAGTAAATCCAAGATTTTACCACTGTCACCATTTGTTGATGACAATGATTTAATTAGAGTTGGTGGCAGAATTCAAGCTTCTGATTTTTCATATGAAAAGAAACATCAAATACTTCTTGACTCTTCTCACATCTTAACTAAATTATTTTTTCGTAACGAACATGTTCGTCAGATGCATGCCGGGCCGCAACTCTTATTAGCTACAGTTCGAGAAACAATTTGGCCTATCAACGGTCGTCATCTGGCTCGTCGCACAGTACACAACTGTGTTACATGTAGACGCTTTCAAGGAAAGACCCTGCAGCCCAAAATGGGCAATCTTCCTGCACAGCGCGTTACCGTTGATTTTCCCTTTGTTTCGGTTGGTTTAGATTTCGCTGGCCCGTTCTTTATCGTTAACCGAAGAGGACGAGGAGCAAGAGTGACAAAATGTTACATGTGCTTATTTATTTGCTTGCGCTACAAGTGCATACACTTAGAAGCAGTAGGTGGCCTATCCAAGGATGATTTTCTGATGACTTTAAGACGTTTCATCTCTCGACGCGGTAAGCCAGCGGAAATATTCTCCGACAACGGTCGTAATTTTGTCGCAGCGGCTAAGGAACTAGGATCATTTCTTAAAACTCATAATCACTTGTTTTCCGACTTCGCTGCACAAGAAGGTATACGATTTAATTTCATCCCTGCTTACTCCCCTCATTTCGGCGGCATTTGGGAATCAGGCATCAAATCGGCAAAACACCATGTTAAACGTGTTACAGGCAATCTTCACCTGACCTTTGAAGAATTGCAGACTTTATTTGCACAAGTGGAGGCAATACTAAACAGCCGGCCCTTGTATCCTATGACCTCAAATCCTAATGATTTCCTTCCTCTCTCTCCGGGACACTTTCTTATCGGGAGAGCGCTAACCACGTTCCCATCTCCACTATTAGAAGAGACAGATCCCAATAAGCTGAAGCGATATCAAAGATTGGAACAACTCCGACAGCATTTTTGGCGTCGTTGGCAAAATGAGTACATCAACGAACTGCAGAGGAGACAGAAATGGATGAAGGACTCTCCACAGCTCAAAGTGGATGACCTAGTCCTGATCAAGGAAGAAAATATACCACCCCTGTGTTGGAGACTTGGAAGAGTGTCAAAATTGTTCCCGGGACCTGATGGCGTGGTACGAGTGGCAGATGTAAGAACTTCAAGGGGCTGCCTTCGACGAGCTTTGGTTCGCTTATGCCCCCTTCCCATTCCAGAAGAAGAGCTTAAGTTGAAAGAGAAGCCTTTCAACGGGGGGAGCATGGCGCAGCTGCAAGCGCCTACACGAATGTGAACAGCATGACCACATCCTTTTAATAGTCACAGCTCAGCAAAGTTCAACAGGAACATAATGACGTCTAAAAATTAATTTGAGAAGATACCCGACTTTTAAAATTATTATATTCAATTTTTCACCTCACGTATTCTTTTGTGAACTCTGTATCAAAAATTAGTTAAATATACACGTTTACACGTATTACCACAGTTTTCGGGTTTTATTTACATAAAATAGGACCCTTCTTATGTCTCACAAGCAGACAGATAGGCTTGCGTTAGACCACAATCTCACCTGATGGTAAGAGATGATGTGGCCAACGATGGAGCACGATTGCCTAGAAGCAATCTATTCACTCTTGACTTAAGACCCCTAGGTTATAGTTAACAGGAAACACAGACTCCGGCAAGGAATTCCATTCCTTAGCTGTACGCATAATGAATGTACTCCTAAAACGCTTTGTACGTATAGGTGGGATGTCCACCATGTATCGGTGGCGCAAAGCCGTACGTCTTGTGGTCCGATGATGGAACGGACTTGGCGGAATTAAATTGTGTAACTCTAGTGCACACTCCCCGAAGTGTAAACGATAGAAAACAGACCGGCTAGCAACTCGGCGTCGATGCTCAAGACTTTAGAGTTTTGACTTCACAAGAACATCATTGCCATCTTCTTGGCACGCTTTTCAATAGACTAGTGCATCCAGCTGGTATTAGGCTGACCCATCCCAACGATGAGAGCAGTACTCCATACACGATCGAACTTGCGCTTGATAGAGGTTGAGCAGCTGTTCCGGGGTGAAATACCGTCTCACCTTTGCTAAGATCCCCAATTTTTTGGCAGCTAGTTGGGCTTTTGCCTCGATGTAGGAGCCGAAATTAAGGGTAGACGATAGCGTTACCCCAAGAAATTCAATGTGGTCTGTAATTGGCATGGTTACACCCCGGAAAGATGGAGCCGGGTGGAGTTGGCTCCGTTCAGCGGAGAAATGACACGCCTGGGTTTTCGTCACATTGAACTTGACCAGATTGGCATTGCCCCATTCTGAGACTGCCTCTAAGGATGAGTTCAAGCGTTCAACCATAGCTTCTCGAAATGACTGGATCTGTGACCCACTAGCTCGTGCGTTAGACACATATCTCTCAGCAACAGTGCTGTCGTCTGCATACCCAAAAGTTCCGGGTTATGTGCAGCAAAAACAGTGAGCACCATCCATCAATTACATCCATCCAGGGACGAGCATCCATCAATTACCACTCGAATGAGAAGAAGTCTGCGATCCAATCACACAGACCAGTGGGTAGACCGAAGGAAGGAAGTTTAGCAATAAGGCTTTCGTGCCAGACCCTATCGAAGGCCTTCGAGATATCAAGGGACACGGCAAGCGCTTCCCCATGCTTCTCAATGGCCTCGCTCCAGATGTGAATGGCATACGTTACAAGGTCCCCAGTAGACCGATTTTGATGAAAGCCGTATTGCTGGTCGCTGAGGATGTCGTTAGCTTCCAGGTGTGCCAGAAGCTTCCTATTAATTACCCGTTTCACACTCATACAGAGGATGGACGTAACAGAGATGTGTCGGTAGCCGGGTCAGCTCTACTGCCCTTCTTGGGCACAGGCTGCACTAGGTTTGCTTTCTCCTCAGCGGTGTGGGCCAGTGTCCCGTCGGGACTCAGTAGTGGCGGAAGTGAGGGACGGCAGAAGAAGTTCGATTCAACCGATTTTGCCAGGGACCAAAACGCTTTACTACCAGCGGGGTATGAAGCAAGTTTTTTCCCTGTTCGGCTAATGTGGTCGAACCGAGACTTTCTCAACATCTTTTTGCAGGACTTGGCAGCCCTGTTAAAGGCCTTCTTCTTAAGAGTCACGTCGCTGGCTTTGCGCATACGAGCATCGGCCCAAGCTTGGTATGCCGCATGTTTTTCGCGTCGGCGCGAGAACACTCGGCGCCAAACATTGCTACGTCAGAGTATGGGATGTAGTACTCCATTCCGTGTCGTAACACATGTGTCACGGCATCAGCGCACGACGATGCATCCTTCGAAGAAAAGCAAGTGGGCTGCCAAGGATAACATGCGAAGAAAGACCGCATGCCATCCCAATCTGCTGAACTGTATCGCCAAACCCGCCGAGTGCCTCTAGGTCTAGGATCGGGCGAGGAGTAAATAGACACAGATTTAACCAGACAGTGGTCAGAACTGCCTAAAGGCGAAGATATCGACACTAAGTAGCGGTCTGGATCTGTGGTCATTAGAAGGTCCAAGCAATTGGCTGTGTGCGAATCCACATCAGGTACCTTCGTTGCCCCCTAAACCAGCTGGGTGAGATTCAATTCCAGCGCTAGAAAAAGCCACTCTTGGTGGTGCGCATTAAAGTCCCCCAGTAACACCAATTGGGCGGAAGGGTACCGCTGCTGAGCCGCATCTGCCGCCTCACTCAGATGCTGTGTGAGCCCTGACGTCTCCACTATGCGAACTGTAAACACAAGCGTAGATTATTTTATCTAGGCCTGTGGCGACCAAAGCCCAAAGCGTTGAGAACCTGGAGTCTTCAAGATTGCGGAGACGCCGATAGCAGATGTGGTTCCGGGCATACATACATACGCCCGCGAGTGGTTTGAAGTTGTGCTCCAAGGTAAACCCTGGGTATGAAAGATACGACACGTCGGACGGACCTCTGATCTGCGTCTCCGTAAGGAATAGTAGAGCTAGTTTTTTCAGTCTCCAGGTGGTGATGGACTGCAACGAGATTTAACTGCAGACCTCGTATATTTGAGAGGTGCACTTTGTGAGAGAGGGAGTGCAGCCGCTGTTTAACTTTACTCTTTCCGTTCCTTTTCATAATTTGAGAGTGAATGGAGGAGAGGAGAAGGAAGTGAAATGGGGAGCCACGCTGCTAACCTTCAGGCACGCACTGACAGGACGACATCATTAGAGGACTATCTTTTTTTTAACACAAAACTTTTTGACCACGAGACACATTGTTTTTTGATATTTTTGCAAAGTACCGGTGAAGCCCTTTCAAATGATATCAAACACGGTGTATTTATCTTAACATTTATCACATTATCTTTTGTCCGCTAGAGGGCGTCACTTTAAATTTGAGCAACATATTGGAAATACACAAGTTAAGCCCTTTCAAATGATACCAAACACGGCGTATTTATCTCCATTTTTATTTTTAACACATTACTTTTTGTCCCCTAGAGGGCGCCATATCGTGTTTTGTGACACGTCACATAGCATATGTTCAGCGAACGATTAAGACTGTTCTAACGATACCTCATGTGTCGAGTTCTGATAAGTAGATTAGGAGCTATAAGGAATAAATGAACATACTCACAAACATACATACATACATAGCCCGTCAAAATCGTAAGTTCCCTCCTTTGTCGGGTAATAATTAAAAAAATACTCTCTTCATTCTTCTCTTTCCATAATTAATATATTTGTTAATTAAATATATTATATTAATAATATTTAATTTTCTGTGAAATTGTTAGTACGAGTATTTTGGTGAACAATAAAGTTTATTCTATTCTATTACATTTGGTTGTTGCAAGCAACCATACTACTATCTATACTAATATTTTAAAGCGGAAGAGTTTGTTTGTTTGTTTTTTCAAAATTAGGGATCCGTAATAAAATTGCTATTTTGTAACACAAGGTGTAAAATCGAAAACCTATTTTTGCGTGCGCTGCAAAAACTATTGACAAAAGAATAAAATGATGTACTACGGGTTTGTAGATCCCATTAAGACCTACAAAAAAGTCCGCGAGAACATATACCTAGCTATCATGGTTTAATCACAATAACCGATTTTGTGTTCAAAATAATTATTAAATCGTCTGAAGAAAAAAAACTACGTTAAATATGTATCGTAATATTAATCTTTATCGAAATTAAGCATTATGTTATCAAGAGTATTTATGTAGAAGTAAAATAATTTTTGTTTCATCTCAATCGGATATTTCGTTTAAAAGTTATCACGTGTGTAAGATGTTAAGAGTTGGTACCTATTAATGAGTTATGGGCCATAGAGTTTTTTATCAACATAAAATCCTGTAAAAATCTTTTTCGAAATATATTTGTTGATGATTGTAAGTATAAGATCTTTGAAGAGTATAATAAATACATCTATGAACGCGGTAATCTTGGGAAATACTGATCTGATATGAAAACTGTTTAAATATTCAATAGTCCATTTATTGAGGGAGGCAATTATAGGCAATATTTTATCTCGGTATTTCCACGGAAACGAGAAAAACGCGGGTGAAACCGCGGGGCACAGCTAGTAATATATGCAATTAATACAAATATGCTATTGACTGTAGATATTATAATCGATTACTGCATAACAATTAAAAAAAATATGTAAACATATTTCATAAAAAATAATATAAGAAAAATCAATTAATATAAATTCATTTTATAAAATTGAAATAACACGTCAACAATTTCCACCTACTAACCTTCATCCTAAGAAACTTTAAGTTACGGAAAATCCAGATCGTTTAGTCGCCGTATTAAGTGCGAGCGAGAAGTATGAATGAAAGTATCGGTGGCGCAGTTAGCCGTCCGCTCGAGCGCTCGGTGCGTAAAATACCTAAATTTGCGTAAAGCCGAAACGTAAAAGGACTCTTAACTAGATGTGCCCGCGACTTCGTTCGCGTGGAAATCGGTCCAGCCATTTCAGAGATTAACCCGGACAAACAGACAGACAAAAATTGCAAAAAATGTTATTTTGGTGTATGTACCGTATATATATTCATATGCATGTAGTACAAAAGCAGTTATTTCAATATTACAAACAGACACTCCAATTTTATTAAGTATAGATGTATAGATTATTTCTTATCTCTATAATGTCCAACTGACAAGTGAGCCGAGGTGTTTGTGTCCACATTCCCTATAAACCGGTTTCTAACTTACAAGATTAGCTGTGTTTGCACGTGCTTATTTACACCACTTAATGTTTCCGGACAACCGTGTGATTACCGGATATAAATAGGACAACCCCGCTTCCGATAAAACGAGATTCGCTTGTAGTTGTCGGTATAAGATCTAAGTGACCATAGCCGTTGCGAAATAAAGATTTACTAGTGGGAAATTTGTTGTTTCCTGTGTTTTATTAACTCTTTGAATGCCGTAATTAGAGACACAATAGAAAGACAATTGCTTATGTCGAACTGTGTAACATAAGACATTCAAAAGGTTAAGTCTTAATGATGGCCATATTGATCATAGCCCTTCCTTACATTATACAAAAAAGTCACCTGGTTTGTCTGTTCGCAATAAACCCGAAAACTACTAACCGGATTTTCGCTTTTCACCAATAGACACGAGATTCATAATTATGGAACGTTTAGGTGTATATAAAGTAAACCCTTAAATTTTATTCGTTTTAATCAAATGAAGAAAATGAGAATTTCAAAACAGTTGTTTCACAAAGTTGAGGCGAGTTGCTAGTTCGCAATAAAAATTTAAAGAATGATAAATTCCGCGTTTTAGCAAGTCAGAAACACTTTGAAGTCAGGCACTGTATGGTGAATCGACTACAAAAAAACCCGAAATATTTATGAATCAGCCTGTATTGTGGTGATAACATAGCGCAATAATGTCCGGTGCGGTATAAAGCGTATTGTTCTTTTTTTTCTTCCTGTTGTTACGCACAAATCTCTGGGGTGATCCGGATTCAATAGTAGATATTACCCGTCAGCTGTGTTCCGGTTTGGGGGCTACCCCAAGGTCGTAAAACACAACAAAAGGATTATGTACAAAGTATAGCAGGTGGACTGGACGGCGCCGGCCTTATCTACCTGTCAATAAATTACATCACGTCAAACAACAAGCAAGCTGTCCTTCGTTGTGATTACGGTTCTTTGGATACTATGACATCGGTATGTGGATGAAAGTTTTCACTGATTTAAGGTTTTCGACTTATCGCCAATGTTCCACATGGAAATTCTTGTTTTCGAGATAGCGTATACGTCATACATATTTTTTTGGAACAGTTGTATTTTTCTTCTTGGTACACGTACCTAATACTCAATTTAACTCTATAGTCAGTCTAAAAAGTCAACCAACTTCGGAATTTTGTAATAATATTTAATTATTTAAAAAAAACTTATAATCGATACTGTTTATAAAGTTCTTCTAGTAGTAAACAATGATCAATATTTCTTAATCAACCCTGATTATTGAACCAGCGTTGACTACATCAGATTTCATTTTACTCTAATATTTACACAAGTCGGTTGACTTATTAGACTCTATCAAACTTTTAGCCTTAATTACACCACACACGCACACACACACACACACATTATTGAACTTTCGATCTCCTGATGTTCGCTCGAAGTTTCCAACTAACGTTTGTCAAGGTACATGAAGACAATTTTTTAAGCGATTTTCATAGGCTTAATACATATTTTTCCAAAGTCATACCTGATGTGGCGGTGGCTGCGCCCCATGCGGCGGCATATGGGGCGGGTGCTGCGAGTCCTGGGTGGGTGACATGGCACCAGGCGCGTTTTGGCCAGCACCTGGGCTGGGCGCACCCGGTGGCTGCGTTGGCGGCTGAGGGGAACCGCCTCGCTCATAGCCCTGAACCAAAACAAATTCATTTAAGTAAAATGAATGCAAAAAAAAGTAAGCACAGGAGATGACTAAAGTTCGTAGACCCGACAGAATGCCAGAAAATTGGAAAAACGCTTTCCGCAATAAATTTTAGAATATTATTGCTTTTGGTCCGGGTACTAATCACCAAAGATGGCCAGTTCCTTCCGAATGATCGCATGGAAGCCGCAGTTCGATTCTGTTTCTCTGACTGACGCACTACAATAAAGAACCGGGTCAGTCTATTTAAGATTACTTTATCTTCTTCTTCGCAAAACAATCTAGTTCTGCTCTTTAAACAAACAGTATTCCAAGAATTTCTTCTAAAGATCAATTTAAATAATATAATTAATTAAGACAGCTTCCTTACTCAGGTACAAGGAAGTCGCAACAAGTTACCAAGTTCCCGACAGATCGAAAACTTCAAGGGGTTGATGGCTCCTACATTGAACAACCGTGTAATATAAAAGATTGGGAGGAAACCCGGAAAATTCATGAAGTGTTCCGGCTGATATAACGATGACTTTGACCCCCTTTACTTCCGTTCAAGACCGTAAAACATTGAGTGTTTATCGCCCCGCGTGTGGTGTAAATTCGGTTGGAGTCGAATGATCGTTGCAGGCGAAAACGGTCGGAAACATAAGACGATACTTTTCTTTGAATATATTACCATCTTTTAGAGTCGACTGTTGCATCAATTTGCGTTATAAATTATTGTTATAGGACTGTTTTCCGTTCTTTATTTTAACATAACTAAAAACTTGACTTGGAAACTTTATGGATTATTCAGTGTGGTCAAAGTTTGTTTCTTCCTCGTTTAGAAAAGCAGGCCCATGAATATCAGATTTCATACTTGTAATAACATTATTAAAATATTTAAAAAAATAAAAATAAGGACAACTTAAACTTTGTTATTCTCTAATCATCCCAATGTGTTAATTATGATGACATTTTTTTTAAGTTTTCTATGACTTTTCTTTTCTAATGATACCCCACAAGTGCTCGATAGGATGCAGGTCTGGACTCCTGGCTGGCCACTGTAATACTTAAATTACGAACTAATTTTTTCATCCTAGGGTTATTCTGCTCCAAATAATTGCACTGAGTCCACCAATGCGACATCCATTTGATTAATTTGTTACGAAAAACGTCAGTGGTACCTTCAAGAACCCATATTTAACAATTCCAAATTATCACAACAATAGTAGGGTAATGTTTGTTTACTGTACAATGTTTCGGTGAAACATAAAAAAAAAAAAAAAAAATTCATAAACTGACAATGTTTACAATAATCCAGTGATATTTTGTTTTCTATTTAAATCTATAAGGTTTAACCTTAGCACAACTTCCCATCATCCATCAACAAATTGAGAACAGTTAACCTACTCCTCGGTTCTTACAACACCCAGGAGACTTTCTTCACTTGATAGGCTAGTCTCAATACTCCTGAGATTACGAAACATGTCTACAATTGACGTTAAATTAAAACTATTTGTTTTGGCACTTTATGCACATGTACTGTTGTCTTCCACCATGCTTGCGAACGCATTTTAAGCTAGAACAACAGTGCGCAGAAGTGTGTCATACACGCCGATCTAGGCGCGTCGGTCTCCATACATTTTATTTGGAAACTAGACTCGTAGAGCTACACTTATCCACACCACGCGACGTCGTCGTTCTACGTACATATCAACGCAGTCCACCAGTGCGTCAGTCTAATGTAGTTCTAGCTATAAGCTGTAGGTGTTGACTGTCATTTGTAAAACTTTAATAATCATTACAAATAGTCAGAGTCTTAGCAAGTATTAACAAGTTCTAAACCCAGGAGAAGATAAAATAGGCAGTCTTTTCTTGTAAAACACTATAAAATTTAGGCAGAAGTCCTGTTCTGGCTGGCCCAATCTCTGTATAAAGTAATCGTTTGGCTTTCGCAGTTTCAGTATAAAATCAAACGCATGAATCCTTGATGATGAGGGATGAAACGTCTGTTACTAAAAGAGTTATGATGATGTGGATAGATGGCGAGGGAGAGGGAGGGCAAAGAAAAAATGGAAAGATTGTTAGAGGAGTGATCTGAAATAAAAGGGAGTTAGCGATAACATAACCGGGTCACAGGATATAATGAAAATTAAAAAACGTGTTGAGCCGACCCCGAATATCACGGGACAGGAGCAGGAAGATGGTGATATCAATCCTTGATTATATATATATAACCTCCATTAAACAAACACAGAACCTCTTCCTTCTTGAAGTCAGTTAAAAACTTCTTCACATCACAGGAGCCAAACCATCAAACCTGACAAAGATTAGTACCTAACATTAGTCTCCGACTCTTCGCATAAAACTTTCATTGCTTGGGGTTCACATAAAATGTAACCGGTGTTGTAATAATGAATCGAGCAGCAATTGAAATGGGAACACTCAATTAATCACAGCCGACAAAGCTCTCGTGTCCTTGGCCGTGACTCAGAATCGCGGGCACGCTCACTCTAATTACCAACCTTTTTGTTATACACTCATTCGGGGTCTCGAGACATTGAAGCTCGACGGTATTATGGTAATAGTATTGTTGCCCGTCTGACAAATACAAAGTTATCTTCAAACCAAATCCTTCGTAATGGGTGTGACATTGTCTATTGACATTTCGAGATATTTTGAGGTATTATGAGACTAACGCTAAACATGGTCACATTCACGGTTCTCTTTTTGAAGAAGCTAGGCAGACATAATGCAATCTTACTTTAGTCTTGTTTCTAGCCGAAAGCACTCAAACCAAAAGCCTGTTAACTATTGTCACACCAAAACAGATGACACGATGACAAGTCACAGAACCGCGACAAGACATTGTCACAAAACAGGTTTTGCTAACTGTCCTTAACAACAAGTCCACCACGCTAATATAACTATTAATGACGTTCACACACACATTAAACACATTGTTGGTATAAAGCAACGGGCACGTGCAAGAGCAGGGTCGGCGACCACGAACGGCCTTGACCGTGCATCCATTATGCACACCCGTTTACTTGCAAACGAGTGCACTGCAACGCATCTACGCCTACTAGTGCCTATGTAAATATGTATGTATGTATAATAAACCAGCACGAAAGAGCTCCACTACTATCGGATGACGTAACATGATTGGCCGCTCCGCCAGTATTGTTAGCCGTTTCTAGTTGTGCGGTTTTGATGCAATGCACACGTTGTTCAATTAATTGAACGTTTCGCAGGGAAACATGCAACGCAATAACATCGTAAAAACGTCGTTCAGGTTTTATTGGATATGTAATTTGCGTTTAGATTGAGGCTAGCATCCAATTTAGACTCAATTACATGACTTGGATTATAGTGACGAGTTTTTTTGGAAGGTAATCTTACTCGCGACACATACGGGTTCCTACGTAGTTACTCGACGGCATCCACTTAGGCAGACTTAACTCTGTTTAATGTAAGTGTACGTTGTGTACCTTATGAAGTATGATCACTGTAGACATCATCATCCTCTTGATCATATCATAAATTATTTCGATTCGGCGCAGCATGACCACTCCCATAGTCATATGTATTTTCAGCGGCACTTTAGTAGTCACTTCTTTTTAGGATTCCGTAGCCAAATGGCAAAAAACGGAACCCTTATAGATTCGTCATGTCCGTCTGTCTGTCTGTCTGTCTGGCTGTCCGTAGGTCACAGCCACTTTTTGCCGAAACTATAAGAGCTATACTGTTGAAACTTAGTAAGTAGATGTATTCTGTGAACCGCTTTAAGATTTTAACACAAAAATAGAACAAAAGCAATAAATTTTGGGGTCCTCATACTTAGAACTGAAACCCAATTTTTTTTTTTCATCCAACCCATACGTGTGGGGTATCTATGGATAGGTCTTCAAAAATTATACTGAGGTTTCTAATATCATTTTTTTTCTAAACTGAACAGTTTGCGCGAGAGACACTTCCAAAGTGGTAAAATGTGTCCCCCCCCCCCCTCTAACTTCTAAAATAAGAGAATGATAAAACTAAAAAAAATATATGATGTACATTACTATAAAAACTGCCAACGAAAATTGGTTTGAACGAAATCTAGTAAGTAGTTTTTTTTAATGCGTCATAAATCGAAAAAAAAAACAGTATTATTAAAACATCGATCAAAGTTACAACACATTACAAGAACTTTTATATTATGTTACTTGCTGCTACGGAACCGGCGAGTCCGACTCGCACTTGGCCGGTTTTTAGGGTTCCGTAGCCAAATGGCAAAAAACGGAACCCTTATAGATTCGTCATGTCTGTCTGTCTGTCTGTCTGTCTGTCTGTCTGTCTGTCTGTCTGTCTGTCTGTCCGTCCGTCCGTATGTCACAGCCACTTTTTTCCGAAACTATAAGAGCTATACTGTTGAAACTTTGTAAGTAGATGTATTCTGTGAACCGCATTAAGATTTTCACATAAAAATAGAAAAAAAGCAATAAATTTTGGGGGTCCCCATACATAGAACTGAAACTCAAAAATTTTTTTTTCATCGAACCCATGCGTGTGGGGTATCTATGGATAGGTCTGCAAAAATGATACTGAGGTTTCTAATATCATTTTTTTCTAAACTGAATAGTTTGCGCGAGAGACACTTCCAAAGTGGTAAAATGTGTGTCCCCCCCCCTCTAACTTCTAAGATAAGAGAATGATAAAACTAAAAAAAATATATGATGTACATTACTATAAAAACTACCAACGAAAATTGGTTTGAACGAAATCTAGTAAGTAGTTTTTTTTTAATGCGTCATAAATCGAAAAAAATACACTATTATTAAAACATCGATCAAAGTTACAACACATTACAAGAACTTTTATATTATGTTACTTGCTGCTACGGAACCCTTCATGGGCGAGTCCGACTCGCACTTGGCCGGTTTTTAGATATAATATCATCTTTCACATAAACTATCCAACGATTCATTGTCTTATACTCTTTCGTTTCGTTGATTGATTTAATTCTAAAAAAATATCTTACAACATCTACCATTTCCGCATCATATGGCCATACTGACCGACCTTGTTAACCGACTTCTACTGCAGATTGCAGATACTGTATTAAGTTCAAGATAATGTTCAATGTAACTATTCCAGTTTACATAAATCGACTCCCCCGTCCTCGACATAGATCTTGCTGACAATGCAGACATTCATTGCATCAGTCAGTCGCACAATGCTTTCACTCGGCAGCCAGTTTCCGCGTCACGTTTCAAGGCTGCAGATAAGGTTGGCCTGATATTTACTAATCCAGGTCAAGAGGAGTCATTCACTTTTTATGTTTCCCCCTACCGGCTGGCGATAATTGAATAATAATCGTGACGTCAACAGTTCATGGCCTCCTGTTACGTGTTATTGTTCTTGATAACGAAACAATATGTTTGTAATTACAGCGCATGTGACATTGTAATTGTAGTGCCAAACAAGTTTTAGAATCGATTACTTTGTATTACGGGAATGTCTCTTTGAGAAGCGTAGCCGGGTTCTGTTGCCACTGAAATTGTTTGCTTGGGTTTTATTCAATGAATTAATAGTTATTTTAGATATGCATAGCCAAAGTTTGATTCTAAATAGCAATGTTATAATCAGCTTAACGTAACCTGGCTCTTGCATAATGGGCTCCGACTAAAGGACCGCCTCGCTACTGTGTAATTGGATATGCTGTGTTCATTTACCGGTAAAGCCGAAACCTATTGAATACCTGGCAGCACTGCTAAGGGCCATTGTCATTCCCATTAGCGTTGCCGGAACGGTAGACGATTTGTGACACACATAATGACATTGGACAGACACGCTTAATGACACCGGACAGTGAGAACACTAAATTGTCACTGTAAATCAAAGCAGATTTATGTCACAAAAGCGTATCCAAAACAAAATAAACATTTTCGCTGCCGATTCGAACAATTCGTCACTGTACATAGTAAGTTTTAAAGGAGGCGAGGGTGGGTCGGGTGGTAGGTCGTCTGCTTCCAAAACAAAATACAAAGTATTGTTAGAACTTTCACTGAATAATAATTTCGCGGTAAAAGTTTGCCGAACAGAACATAGCAGGAAATCGAGACTAATGCTTGGCAACTGAGTTTGGCTGAGTTTCAGTCGAACATCCGCGCCAGTCGCCAACCAATCCATCAAAGGAGGGTGACTGGATCGGGTGTGGGGGTACACCCCCCGTACCCACATAAATATTGCGGGTAGGTGAGTACAAACCCTTTGACCGAGTTCTGTTTACTTTCGTTTTCGCTCAGCTGACGGGGCCGCCACCCCGCCCGTGTACCTCCACTATTATTATGATAATTAGAGAGCTATCAACGTGATATTAACTACACAGTCTAATTGTAGAGACGGTAACGAACGACAAGCTGGAAGGCGTGACGAGAGTCGACGCTCAGTATCACTTAATATCAATATCGATAGGCTCTCTTTTATGTAGCTGTATACAAAATTAGATAACCTGTAAGTGTGACATTTGTGGTGTTCAAGTTTTATGGAGTGCTTTTGTGTTGGTTCACTTTTGTTGCGGTCGTCGAGATTTTTAAAGGCCTCACTCGGAGGTGCGAACAGGGGTGTCCCCGAGAGCACTCAAGGTTGCAACGAGTGCGGACGCGGTAGACAGGGCGTAGACGTGCATTATTAGGTGGGTGCCGGAACACCCGCGGGAGCTGAGTTGGGGGCGGTAGGGGTGCGCGTACGTCATCACCTGAGGCGCGCCCTTGAAACCGTCGTCGCATTCATTGCACCCGGATGCGGGCCGTATCACTGAGCCCGCAATACTCGCACTCAAGAAACCACCTAGCTATCTTATAGTCTCGGGGACACACCCCCGACACCACTTTGAGTACACCTAAACACTGCAAGTTGTGAACATTTCAGCTGATCGTGAGTGCGACGTGCTTGATGACGTGGCTCGTCTTTATCGCCGATTTTATACCAGTGGTGCAGTTTTTCAAATTTACTTCAATAACATGGGTTGTTATTGGTGCTTCGAATATCAGCCGATTTGAATGTCTTCATATCGGTGTTAAGATCAACTTTGAAAGACTGCGTACAAAGTTATATTAGCCGTTTAGTTGGTGAATAATTCTAAGGAGTTTAACATTACCGGCGGCGGCATTGGGTATGAAGTTTGATGATCTATCAATTGACAATGAATGTAGTGCTCAACCTTAAGCCTTATGAAGACTCTCGGTACCTATCATAAGCATGAGATTTAACATTTTTTATGAATTTAGTTGCCGGTCCTATCAATGCATTTCTTGTGCTAATAGCACCTTTCCCGACATGACATGTTAATATTAACACAAGTACGTAGACAGATTATTTTATAAATATTTAACACTTTCTAAACCCTTTTTCTTGAGGGTACTGTCGAATAATGAGGATGACCATATTTATTATTTATCTCTATAAATATGGACCATTTTTTTTTATTGATTTTAACTAGCGCTTGACTGCGATCCCACCTGAAGGTAAGTAGTGATGCAATCTCTGATGGTGAGGCGCACTAGTTTTCTCAGTGTGTCAAATTTCAAGTTTCTTAAGCCCAGGAATGAGGGTCTCCCATACAATCTTTAATATTCTGTAAATCTGCTTATTACTATGTACTTCTAACTCTTAAAATTACTACTTCTTAAAATTACCCTAAGTTCCTAAAAACGAATATTTATCGACTTCCTTTATTATTTACATACCGTTCGTGGTAAGTTTTTAAGATTTTGCCTCTAGGTAAAGATTTTGCATATAAATTAATTTCACCCCCTAAAGTCGATTTTCTAAAAAAAAAAAACTTTCTTAGTGCTCGTCTACATCAAAAACGAAAACTAAAATTTGAGGTCCCTATTCCCAGTAGTTTCACTGTGCGATAAGCGTCAGTTTCTGGAGAGTTTCTGGTATGTCCACAGTAGATGGCTTTCGATTGAAATGATGATGGTGATGTTTAGATAATAGCATCTGCCAACGGATTCACCTGAATAAAGGAAGAGATGCCTACGTTTCTGCGTACAAACTTTGGACCCCCATCTCATTCCCTTAGGGGGTGATTTGAGAAAATCCTTCCTTATTCTTAGTAACTACCATAAAAGGAACCGCTTCGCAAAATTTTAGCTTTCTAGGTCTAGACGTTTGGGCTGAGCGTTGATGAGTCAGAGAGTGAGTCAGGACTTTGCCTTTATACAGATATTCATGATACCTTAACTAGGTTTAAAGTGTTACAAATATATCTTATATCAAATAAAAAAAAAAGATAAGTCACATCCACATTGGTGGCACTGATCTCTTTTGATTACTTAGGTTTAGAGAATTGATTCACTCATAGGGAAACAGGTTTTCTCAAAATAAGTTCACATTTAATTTAATAACATTTTTAATAACAAAGTTATATCAGATGGGTTTTTTAAAATTATTACTATCCAAAATATTTATTTTCATGGTCACATCTTTGATTTCATCAAGCAAGTTATCAAAGAGTTGTGTTAAACATAAAAATTATGTTTTCACAAGTCGTATGTTCTGGATTTCCTTAGTTAAATGTTGTTGATATTTCTTAGGTTGCATGTTGTATATTTTGCCTAATAGTTTTTTTTTTTACTAGTATTTATGCTATATATGTATAAAGTTGTCTTAGGTTAAATGGTTTTGTTTTATTGTTTCTGTATTTGTAAATCAGTTGAACAATGTCTTAATAAATTTATTTTGAGGTGTACAACATTTTAAGTTTTGATTTAGCAGCGCAACCCCAAATTCTATAAAATATATACTCTAGATGTGACTTTATCCGAGAGTTATAGATATACTTTTTGGGTTACTGTCATGTAAAGTGCCGTTAAAAGATGTAAGCTTTCATCTCATATGATCGATATGCTGTTTCCAAGAGAGTTTGTCATCTAAATCGAGGTGTTTATTTCTCGTAGTTGGGAACGATGCAATATCTTATCGTTAATGCTAAGTTTTAGATTCTGAAGCAATCCAGGTCAATCTTTGCTTATTCACTATATCGGTCAGATTTTTACCAAAACAAAAGGCATGTTTCGTCTGCATATAAAGTAGTGTGACCTGACATACCTATTTTGAAAATATTATTTATGTAAATCAAGAAGAGATGAGGGCCCATTACCTACCCTTGGGGTATTCCACATACTATTTTCTCAAAAGGCAACCTATTCTCTCATTTTGGTATTTATTTGAAAAATAAGATGTTCAAAAAGTTTTAACACTGCGCGCCTGTAACACTAGTTATATACCCAGGTCCGTAAGATTTAGTAATAATATGTTGACTAACAGTATCAAAGGCGTTTTAAAAATCAACAATGATGCTAAGACAATAACATTTTTCATCTATATTTATTTTTATAATAAGGCCAATAGCTTACTTTTTGACCTAGAGCCATATTGACGTTCATAGAGGAAGTTGATTTTGTTTAAATGATCATTTAATTTACTTTGTTGGTTCTCCTGTTAGCTTTTACAACGCTCGTTTCTATTTCAATAACTTATTGGATTATTTTGTTTGAATGTTGCAACTATTATCGGTTTACGTATACGCTCACTAAAAACACACATATTTGATTAAATCACTGCGGTTATGTCTGCTAAAAGATGATTTAATTTGATTGGTCTAATATTACACACCCAGTTAGTTATTTATGTAGTACCTATTATTTGTTAGCCGTCGCGTCGGCCGAAAGACGAAACTATAAACAAAAAAAAAACAATAAAATACCTAAACATGGAAATAATGTTCCATGATTGCGTTCTTTGCTCAACCTACTTTTTTGACTGACACTCAATTTTTGGTTTAAGCATTATATTGGGTATTTTACAAACTCTAGACTGAAAACCTGACAAAATTTGGTAGGATTTGAGACGTTCTAACACAACGCAGATACCCGCCCCGAGTTGCTTAAACTTAGTATGTTCTGAAGATCTCGGATAAATTAGAATTACTAATTTATTGAAAGCCACCATAAAATTCTTGAATAGATTTTAGCACTATGTTTTATTACCTTATAGGAACAACAATATCAATCACAAGCAAGACAAAAAAACTCAACTATTACAAACCACTTTTTTGGCATACTTGATTAGTTTTTGTCTTAGATTTTTATTATAAACCTATTAACGTTTCCTTTTACGTACCGGTAGCGAATAAAAAAAACTAGATAATCACCATACGTCAGTTCCGTTATTCCGATTCGGAACTGTCAACGATCAATGCCGAAGCAACCGTAGATGGAATACAGAAGCTAATTACTTTGAATTTGGCTCATTTAAAATTCTACGATAAACCCATTCTAGCACAATTTAATTTAATGAGGACGTTATCGCATCGCTAAATGTCTTGTTACAAAGAAAAACAATGCGCTAATTAGCTAACAAGATTGTTTGGACCTCTGCTATATTTACCGAAGTGCTAATTTCAGAGTATAACGACCATTACTTACATCGCAAGTATCCGGAATATCGGCTTTGCGGTTATAGTAAATATTAATAGTCTTCAGAGGGGTGAATTTAAAAGGTTATAAGTAATTATACTGTCTATTTATTTTCTTATTTTATATATTTTCGTTCATAAATGTGAATATGAGGACTATGAGGAGGACCAATTAGGTAAGAGAGTAAAAAATGATCCTCATATTGACGTATGTCTGGCAATTTGAGTGTTTCTGCGGCCTTCCCAAAAGTCCTTTCCTTGTTCTTGTTCATCAAATCTCCATAGTCCAAAGTTGAGCTATACGAATAATGACAAATGCTTGCACTGACTAACCAGGTCTCGAATTTGTGTGGTTCTTTCCTCAAAAGATCATCTTAGACACTAATCTGAATGGCTCTATTATGATTTGACAATTAAATGTTTGCTGTATAGAGTGACCCCTGTGTTTGTTTCGGTGTTTCTTCTCAGGGTAGTCAGCTAGGAAACACTGGCCTCATCTATTTTAGGCTGACGAAAAAAATTACGTGTAAAAGTGTATCTAAAAACCTATTTGCAAAATAAATATAATTTATCATTTCGTCCATACAGCTCTGAATTTCTTTTTCAGCTGTCACGTAATAACAGTAACCCCGTTGAAAAAAATACATAATCTGGACAAGCACTAGCCAAACTGTTAATGTAGAAGTAAATTGGATTTTTGGCATACAATTGGGGGCCTGGTGTGTTCTGTAACTGAAAAGCGGTTTGTATGCACAAAAATAAGAATAAATCTTCGAACCTGACGGAGTTGATTTTGGTTAGAGATTTTTTATAGACACTTGGAACGACTGATTCTCAATTAGGTAGATAAATAGGGTGCTTTGTTTTTGATACTAACTCGATTATCCCTTTTTAAATGAACATCATCAAATAACTCATTCCGCTCTGGATAGATCGAGAGAGAATGTCAGATGATTATTGACTGAAACCAGCGTTCCTATTTCGAACAACCCCGCAATTCAACTCGAATACCCTATAGTGTATTAATCCTAACATAAATGGATTTTGGATTAAGTCATAAACTGTTCTGAATTTTCCATACTCAAATAAGTTTTTTACTCAAGGAGCACAGAAACGTTAACTGAAAAACCGGCCAAGCCCGAGTCGGACTCGCCCATGAAGGGTTCCGTAGCAGCAAGTAACACAATATAAAAGTTCTTGTTGTAACTTTGATCGATGTTTTAATAATAGTGTATTTTGTTTTAGATTTATGACGTATTAAAAAAAAAACTACTTACTAGATCTCGTTCAAAACAAATTTTCGTTGGCGGTTTGCATGGTAATGTACATAATTTATTGCTTTTTTCTGTTTTTGTGTGAAAATCTTAATGCGGTTCACAGAACACATCTACTTACTAAGTCTGAACAGTAAGTATAGCTCTTATAGTTTCGGAAAAAAGTGGCTGTGACATACGGACGGACAGACAGAGAGACAGCCATGACGAATCCATAAGGGTTCCGTTTTTTGCCATTTGGCTACGGAACCCTAAAAATGATGTTCATAATGACTGGATTACTGGTAAATATTTTTGATAATGTCCTATCCTCACATACCTTACGCAGAAAAGCTGCATGTTATAGTAGTAATATAAATCATCGGCACATGAATGCGCGAAGACGGTATCGTTGGAGGTTCTATAATCTTTTAAGTACCTACCGAAAAGTTCAAGATAAACGATATTCTTTACTAATCAAAGACAAAGCAAAGCTGATAAGATAGTTTACACCAAAGTACATAGGCGTAAGTTTTGAAAACGGCCTTGTTCGTAGTAGAATCATTTCTTAACATCGATTTCTACACGAGTTCGCTCCAAGAGCCCTGCTTCAAACGTACCTCTGGCTCCGTTGCACAACGAGCTTACGTCAGCGAGCGCGCGGAGCGGCTTACGTCATTCGAGCGTATCTTGAGCCTCCAAGCTAAGTTAGAACTTGCGCCTACGGCTTTTAGAGTCGTGTTCCTTCGAAGACGGCTTAAGTATGATAGAACGTTTATGTTCACGTGAGTGGATGAGGCTCCGACGCGCCGCCGCCGGCTCAACGATTCTGAGAAATGTTGGAGTCGGCTCTCTAGTTTCGGACTTGAATATGAATCCTCCAACACGACGACCAAGCATAAACATATTTCTCAGAAGACGACATCGTCAGAATCGTTTACTGATAATTTCTTCTCAGTATCTTCTTATTAGAAATATGGCTTAAATTCAATTGAGCAAGGACATTTAACGGAATGATGCTTTTGGAAATAAACGTTATCTTTAGTTTAGCATTTCATTCAGTATACGATTTCCCGAGGTTACTTTACATCTGATATTAATTAATTAAAGCAAAATCTTTTCCAGCGTAGGATGCAAAAATCTATTAAAGAAACAGGTTTGTTAATGGCGCTGTAGTCGCCGGCGTAGCCACCGGATACGGCTATCGTTATAGCTGTAATACACTTCTACCTCTACCGGCATGCCTTCTAGGATACCTCTTTAGAATTTATCATTTCCTGTATGGTATAATCAAAAAGCTTGATCATATAACTTTAATCAAAATCTATCGGAATTCGAGTTTGTTTGCATTGGAAAGATTTAATACAAACGTAAAGACGTTTGTATTATTTTTATTATTTCAATATAAATTTGTATTATTTCAATTACACTAACCCTGTATAGCTCATTCTCGGTACACAAATGGAAAGGTGCTTCCATTCATAAATCGTGTCTTTCAAAAAGGCATAAACTCGAGCTTATGGCAGCGTGCTCTCATGAATCGCTTTATAAATGCTCACTGTATCTGCTTATCGTATTTTGCTGTCAAAAGGAATATTTCTAAGATGCCAAATCTTGAGTGCAGAGATTGGAATAGCAGGTGTATTTTAGAACATTTACTGATAGTTAACTTTTAGGTAGATAGTAAGTTTTTTTAAGTTTGCTTCTGATAGTAATGGAAAAAGACTTTGGTAGAAGAAAAATCTAAACCCAGAACAACAATTTTTGAAACATTTCAGGCAACGTTAGTTACAGTCGTCCGTGCAGAAACTGGAGATAAATTGAATTGTCTAAATACTTTAAGCGCCAGTTCAAGACATAAATACACAAATAAACAAGGTGCCTGGCAAACTACGTAGCACTTTTATAAAATGGGACAGTTAGTTTTTCAGTTCACATGTACAGAATTATATTTACACACAATTAGGGAAGTTCACAAAGGCTCTATTAGCAAAGGGCTTTGATGAATCAATAGATAGCGACCAACTATAAGTACTGATATATGGCGGTTTATGCTAAGACGCTCTGCAGGACGGAACTGCGTCTAAAGGGCATTGACCTTTAGCCCTACATAGTGTTAGAGTAGAAGATAAATCCCAAGATATACGTTTAGATATGCCGACAATGCAGTCATCAATCACTTTTAAGTTACGGCATGTAATGGACGCATATCTGCATTGGATTAGTTGTTGCCATTTTTACAGTTGAATTGGCCGTGATTGAACGGATCGTCACAAAATATCAATCAATGAGCGTATTCAAACCATTTAGCTGTAACTACAGTTCAATCAAATAAATGGTTGAAATAGAAACGAGCGTTGTATAAGCTAACATGGTTGGTTGGTTCTCTTGGTTCTCAACAAAGTAGATCAACAGAGATTCACAATATCACCAATCTGGATGAATCTTATTTGTAAGGCTTTAAACTTAGTAGAGGTATCATGCATGTCTTAGTTTGGAATGATAAATAAGTCTAAGTCTAATTAAACTTGAAACAAACTTGCTTGGGATAATCTTCTTGCAATTTATTTGCATGTATCTTAATGTGTTAAGCAAAAACTCGACCAGTCTCCTGCTTAAAGACTGACCAGTTCTCAAACTAGTTCCTTTTAACACCTAGTATTAACACTGTTTTAAGTAATCTCCAATAAAATAATTGAGTGTTTTACAAAGAGAATTGAAAAACTTTTTTCGGTTATTTTAAAAGCTGAAACCTATTTATTTTTTTGTCACAATAAATTTTTTGTTTGTTTAAAAAATACTGAAACGGATTTCTTTCTGTTATGCCATATTCACTGAATAAACGGCAGCTTTTGATATTTTTTGCCCCAAATATTTAGCGCCGATGGGGAGCAGAAAATTCCAACTAAGTGTATGAATATAGTAGGTTCGGTAAATCAAGGAATCCTCTTTCGATTCCGGGAGTTTCAGGCTTTGCTTTGATTACTGTAACTAGTGAAACTGTAACTTCTAAAACGACTCCAAGATTTTAAATGTTGAGTCAATCTATTTTATTTCTCTATGTGAATCAGATGACGAAATATTTGGATGCAGTAAAAGATAAGCATA
The DNA here is from genome assembly GCA_929112965.1 of Mythimna albipuncta. Taxonomy (NCBI): domain Eukaryota; kingdom Metazoa; phylum Arthropoda; class Insecta; order Lepidoptera; family Noctuidae; genus Mythimna; species Mythimna albipuncta. The sequence continues at coordinate 13,240,300 of OV815979.1, read as the reverse complement.
GAAAATGGATGTACAAACCTGGTGTGGTGAGAAAGGCGGCCGTGAGTTTGGTGCGCCTGGAGGTCCTGGTGGCGGGTAACGCTGAGGGTACGATCCAGGCGGCCCATACGCCCCCGGGGGTTGCTGAGGACCGCCTGGGGCACCCGCGTAAGGAGGCCCTCCGTAGCCCCGAGGCGGCTGAAACAAAACATTCGAACTTTAACATTAAACTTCAAAATTATCGTTGAGTGATTACCTGTGGTAAGTTTAACCTAGACATCAGATTATCATACTGTTGTCTTCTGACAGAGAAGCATCCCGTTTTAAACCAGATACTTCTGCAAAATTTAGCAATAAGTGGATTAGGAGCAACAGCCTCTTCTACTAGAGCCAAGCATGCAATGATGATATTTTTTACTTAAATCTGTCTTCCAGATGTAACACTAAGTGCAATACAGTCGAAACGCGTAAAAACCCTAATAACAAAGACTCGGATAAAGAAACAGCCCCATTACCGTCAATTCGAATATTAGCGCAATAACATTGGGTCATTAACCGAATTCAGAAGCCTTTGGAATTCGGAAAAACGTGCAAACGTAAATAAGAAGATGAGGGCGTCTGTTTTTAAACAAAACTAGCAATACCTGAACTTGCTGTTCAATGGGGCCCGCTTTTAGCGAAAAAGTTGATGATTCTTGGAAATAATCTTTTAATTAGCCCATTTACGTCCCCCTGCTGGGCAAAGGCCTCCCTCTACTTTTCCACACACGCCTTTTCCTGGCCACTACTGGAGGGACTGGTAGTTATTCAGCTCATCACTCCAGGCTCGCTTTGGTCTGCTGCGATGTCACCTTGCGTTTAATGAGACCCAATAAGTAGCTCTTTTCTTTTATTTATTTAATCGTAGACCATCAGCTATAACAAATGGATAACAATAGTATACGAAACATTGAGCTAATTACAGATTTTCATCAATAGGATGTATGTAATTTTCTTGTGATGACCCACAAACCACTAATCACACAATCAGATAACGATTAGTTGTTACATGGAATCGGAATTATCTTCTTCTGTTTCTATTTGCCATCATCTCTAGTCTATATCTTCTTTCACACCATCCATCATGTTATTGGTCTTCCTCCACTTTTATAACTATCCACATTCATATTAGAAACTTTTCTACCGACAAGTTATTTCATGACAATCGCTTTCCAAACAACTTTCAGACTTCTTACATAGGTACACATTTGTAATTCTCTTCATTAATAACACTGCATATCCCTATCTCATGGTGAAATGGCGACAGCGACTATTGCAACCCAGTGCTGGGCACGCCATAAATACATTCAGTCAAAAAAGTATCGAAAATGGATGATTTGTTTATGGTTTCAAATTCAAATTTTAGATTTTTTGTTGTTGCTTGATTGGCACAACTGTTTTTCATTATGGCGCAGAGTTTGAGTTGCATCTGTTATTTATATTAAATACAGTGCTGTTTTTAGTTATATAATACCTAGAATATCGAGTTTGTCTTAAATTTTGCATCGCCAATGGAATTTCGTGTTCGGAGTCACAGAAGGCTTACGGTGAATCGACTTTATCAAAAACACGTGCTTATGAGTGGTACAAAGCATTCAACAGCGGTTGAGATGTGATGGAAGACTTGCCTCGCTCTGGTAGGCCATCAACCTCAGCAACTGAAATTAACATAGCAAAAGTGAAGGAAATAGTGACTGAAAATACTCATTCAAATTTGAGAGAGATAGCCGCCGAATTTTCTGTATCTCACGAGTCGATCCGTACCATTTTAACTAAACATTTGGGTATGAAACATGTTGCCGCTTGGCTAGTCCCAAAAGATATGAATTTTCTCCAAAAACTCAATCGCATGAGAGTCGCTGAGGACATGCTAGAACGAGTCAATTCCGACCCAACATTCATGAAACGCATTGTTACTGGCGACAAGACGTGGGTTTACGAGTTTGAAATGCAAACAAGTCAGCAAGCTTCGGAGCGGCGCCTTCCAACTGAACCAAAACCGAAAAAACCACGCCAAAGTCGATCAAAAGTCAAAGTCATGTTGACTGTTTTCTTTGACTTTCACGGTGTTGTGCACTCGGAATTCTTACCGGAAGGTCAAACAGTAAATAATGAATATTATTTGAGCGTTACGCGGCATTTAAGAGACCAAATTCGACGAAAAAGGCCAATTTGTGGAAAGAAATTCTTGGATTTTGCACCACGATAATGCGCCTTCGCACAAGGCCATCATTGTGAACGAATTTTTGACCAAACACTAAACAAATAACATCGAGCAGCCACCATATTCGCCAGATATGACTCCAGCCGACTTCTATCTTTTTCCTAAACTCAAATTACCACTTCGTGGCACACGTTTTCAATCTGTAGAAGACATAAAGGAGAATTCGCGGCGAGAACTGAACTCAATTTCGGAAACAGCGTTTAAAAAATGTTTTGATGATAGGATTATTCGTTGGCGTAAGTATATCGTTTCTGAAGGGGCATACTTTGAAGGTGATGAAATACATTTGGATGAAAAACAAAAAAAATTGTGTATTATTGATCTTTTCCCGGTACTTTCTTGACAGAGTAGTATAGCAGTAAGTCGCCTCTTTGAGGAGTGGCTGGAAAGACAACACGGCGTCCTCATCTTTGACGCGGGTTCTCACCGTCCATGGTAAGTTCGGGAGGTTCAGGAAGAAAAGCTCGGGTGTCACCATTTACTATCACACTAACATCATAAAGGCGAAAATTTGCGAGTGTGTTTGATACTTCTTTACACCCGATCGGCTGAACGGATTTGAAGAACGGAAAGCAGAATACATTCGACACAGGCATATATTCTAAATTCGTGCATTAAAAGTCACAACAATACAACATGATCGAAATTTGGAAACAACAACACTAGTTTTGTATAAAAAAAAACAACTAGCTGCTACCACCAGCACCACCCGCGTGATTAGAATATTATCCCCAAGGGACTTATAATCCCGGGATAAAAATTATCCTATGTACTATTCTAGGACATGGTCTACCTGTGTACCAAGTTTCATCGAAATATTTTATGTAGTTTTTGCGTGAAAGAATCACAAACATACATACAAACTCTCGCGTTTATAATATTAGAAAGATTGTACCTAACCACAATATCGTTTTGAAACAAACCCGTAAATCGTGAGATTGAAATATTTTAAAATACTTTTTAAGGTAGGTACTCAGTTTATTTATCAGTTTATCAGACTCATTCATAATTTTCAGAACTGTGGTTTATTTATTAAATTAGTGATGTATTGACACAGAACTATGTTGGAGTTCTACCCAAATTCTTGCGTGCTACATAAATGTTTTTTTTTTGGAAATTGTGCACTACATAGGTACCTACATATTTATACCATAATTTATTTTAGTTGTCATTTAGTCGACAATTGATCAGGGATTTTGTTAAAATAATACCCTCAGTTTTAAACTAAAAAATATAAAACATTTTTCATTAATCGTTATCACTTCATTAGATACCAATCATCAAATTGATGAAAACAAATCTCGATTTATTAATTTCGTACCTATTAAAATACGGACAGAGCGATAAAAACACACACTCATATAAGTGCTGGGTTTAATAAAACCCTTTTTTGTCGAAAGCCCTCTCTAATGTGCCCGTGAAATTAATGCGCTTTTACTGTAATATCAATTTTCAGACAGATACCGTGACTAAATAATTGACGTCCGAAATAATTCGCTGTGCCAACAAAGTCGCCCGCTTCAGTTTTCAGCTCTCATTTTGTTCTATGATGGAAATTCAATTATTCGTACGAGCCCCGCTCCGACGAGGCAAAAGAGCGAGCGAGCGGGATCTGTATTACTCTTTGATCAATGTTTTACGTCTCCAAACTAAGGCCTTGTCCTGAAGGCTTCCGGATGTAGTTTGACTAGGAGATATGAGACTTGTGTTCGCCAATTAGAGTTACATTTTTACGAACATTGGGGTGTTTTATGGCGGATTCAATGATTTATGGGGGCGGTGTGCCGGGGTGCGGCGTGCGCGGGGTGTGGTGAGGGTTGCGCAGGGTACGGGCGTCGGGGGGCGGTGGCACGCCATTGGCCGCTTCGGCATCGATCGCGCGACGAGCTCGCAGCGGCCCGCCCGCGCCAGCCAGCCTCCACCTACGTTAATAAGTAATCATCCGACCCCGCGATACCTCAGCGAGTTTTCCGGACAGAGCTGGAGCCGCCGAGACGGGCCTCGTATCTCCAGTCGGCTGGAACAAAGAGCCACCGCATAGGGCGACATCCGTATTGATTTATGCAGTAATTGACCCGCGGGTAGGTGCGCAGCCCGCGCACCGCCCTCCTTACGCACCTATCCTATTTGTTTTCATATTATGTACATACGGAATATACGCATACCTATTATTTGAACTCAATCATGGGTACAAATGTTACTTATCAACAGAAATACATATATGTTAACAAACCCTATGCTTAAAAACGTATAGACACACAACTATCCGCGTAGGAACGTCTGTCTCTCAATAAGAAAATCCTGCCCTATATTTAATACCTACGCAATAAATGAAATCTCGGTGACCCATTGCCTTAAATCTTTTAAGTGCCTCATGAAAAGTTCATTTTGAGATATGAAAGGTTTTTGTAGTCTCGAGTGACTGCAGAGATCAGTGAATACTGCAAGTCAGGAAAGCAAAACAGACAAAACCGCTCAGTAATCGTTAAGGCTGCGGGTTGAAAATACGAGAGTCTAACGTAAACCACAACGAAACGTAACGTAAAAGGTATTTCATTTTCGCAAGCGGCTCGGAAAGCAGCCGAGCCGTGGAAAACAGTTTCGAGAATGAAATATAACTGTATATCTTCAGAGTGAATTTTATCCAGCAAATAAACAAGATAATAATTTAAATGCTTCAACAGAATTGTTTGTTTTGAAAAGCACCTATACGTCTATGTGGCCTAACTTGGTTGATTGGACAGACATTTGGTGATTGTTTAAATGCAATGTTTTACGGGTTATGTACCTTCTACTTCAATAATATAAAGCGGCTTAAAGTAATTCTACTTAGCACAGTTTTACAGTGTTGACTTATTTATTACATATACCTAGTAAACTTGTTTTGCATAAGTATCCGAGAGACTAAAAGCCGTTCAGTACCAATTCTAGTAAAAGCACATAAAATAAACATAATATGTGTACGTGGTCACCAAAATAGACTGTGTCAGATCTGTTACAATGTAAATTATGCGTGAATAACGCTTTCCGTAGTAAACTCAGCTGTTAAATGTCATTGTGACTGAAATGTAAAACACCTCTTACGAATAAGGAATGTTGATGTAATATTTTATCAAGCCGACTATACTACGCTTACTTTACTTTGATATGAATGTATAAATATTTGCTGTTTAATATCTCGTCCTTATAGTAAAACTACAGCTAGTGAAAGTAGCAATCTCAGTGGGTTAAACAGTCATTAATACTCAAGTACTTAAATTCAAATTCCGATAGTTGGGTAAGCAACATAATCTAAACATAGGACTAGTTTTGCCGCCTAGTAGTTGGTATGAGACAGCGTGGTGCGAAATGCGATGTTACCAAGTTTATTGGCATAATTTAATGAGATAATATGGTAGATATTACGGAGCGCGCGAAATGCATCAAATGCGACAGTGCAAGTGTGTAGTGCCGTTAGGAATGTGACCGGATTCTGATCCAGCTCGTCGACACGACCGCATTCGTGTACTTGCATCGCTATTATGTCATTACCACCGGCCTAAACGTTAACCTTATTACTCGTAATAACTCACTGATAATTATTATAACTTTGACTCAAAATAAGTTTATTGTAAGTATGCTGTCCTATGTTCTTGGAAATACGGTTAACGAGTTCAATTTTTCCTGGAAATAACTATACCGACTGCTTTCGCGCGACGTGGTAATTTCTACTTCCCACGGCTAGAGTCGCGGGAAGTTGAATTTAAGCCATAAAAAGTTTGTTCTGTGTATTTTTAAACATTGGTACTGCTATAATGTAGACGTGTCTATACAATAAGGCAAAGCATGATAAAATTAGCAATCATTACAACCTCTCATAACGTCTGACTTCTAATTGTCTACAATACACTGTGTCTACATCTCTCACGCAATTCTCCTGTCGCAGGTTTGCTGGAAGAAATTTCGTTTGAAATAAGCAACATCTTTGTGCTCTTCTATCTGTATTATTAGTGTTTGTGTGTACATACACAAAATTAACAAATAAATAGTTAAAAGGTGAACGAGTAGAAATTACATTTACAACTGTGAATAATTCACATAAATTTTAAAACCGTTTCATCGTGTTACCAAGTTTACGTTTGCATAGGAGAACTGGTCTTCAGGTCATTAACGAGAGAACTGTCCCTTTATTCATGTTCTTGACCGTTACTAGGTTTATGTAGATTGATGATATCTTGAGCATGCCAGTTTATCTTGATGCCCTTGACGAGTTCCATCTTAAGGGCCAAGCGCCCGAAAAGTGCCATAAAACAGTGATTTTCCGACTCCTCCGTAACGGCTAGGTCAATTGGTTTGAAAAAAATATATGTTTATTATAGATTCATGAACAATAATATCAACATTTGATTTTTTCGTGCAATTAATATTTTTGTCAAAAAAAAAAAATAATATTTAGCAATTTCGCAACTTTTCCCTACTCCTTCGAAACGGCTTGGACCTTTAGAAACATTTATACACATAAAAATTGGTGATTAAATATTCTTCAAAGTGAACATTGCATATGTAAATCAATCAATATCTCGCAGAGAAAATGGATTTAAAGCGCTTTCCGGGCGCTGCTAGCCGCAAATAAATAGATTTGCGTACTGCCGCCTAGGCGAATGCGAGAGTTGCGTTCACATAATTTCGGTCAAATGGTTCAAGGGACTATATACGCCTTAAATACATCTTTTAATCTTATCGCAGGTAGGTATCGCACATATTAACATGCCAGTCAGTTGCAGTTTATTTATTGCAATCTCATCAGTTTTTCTCTCTGATTGATGATTATTGAGATCTCTGAATTCAAATCAAAATATAAGTTGATTTAAAAACTGAACGTAATATCGACACAGTCGCAAACTAATGACAGCATCATGGTGACTGTGATGGGTGGCGGGCCGTGATCACCCTCAATACCACCCACAGAACAAGGTGGGTCCTTCTATACTTAGCCGACCACACCACCAAGCAGACCATTTATTATTAAAATTGTGTTAGCCCTATAAATAAATTGGCTCATAACATGTTTCTGCAAGTGCCTATGAAATCCAACAGAAATGGTAACAAATAACGTATCTCCACCCTTCAATGAGCAATGCTACCTTCTTTGATATCAATTAAGATAACTAATAACTAATTTGCTAGTAGTACATAGCAGATTCGATTTGTTCCGTTTTAATACCACTGGTATTTGTTTGAACGCAATTTAATTACCTATTCTGAACGGAGACCACTCTTTAAATAATTTAACTTAATGTATACCACTCTTTAAACTGAATTTAGTACAATCAGCTCAAGTCATATTTAATAAAATTTTGGTTTCCTAATATTTTTATATACAAAAACTTTCACTGACTTTTTGTAGATATGTCTGAGGAAGCTATAATCAACTCACTACATCTTGGGGGAAAACAGAAACCTTGACTTGCATAAAAAAAAAATGGTGGCTTCTTGTTATTTAGAGCAGGTTTGCAGTACACAATTCATTATTAAACTAGACATTTGTTAAACAAATAAGTTTTTTAGGATTTTATTTCAATTAAAGATCCTATAAGTACTATATATACCGACTACTACTACGACTATATATACCGACCGATATTGACTAATCACATTTTGGCTGGCTGTACTTTAGATCCTTGAATTTCTTTTAGTATTAGTTGGAGCAATGGTATCAATTCAGGATAGACAATTAACACGGGTTCAAACAAATACCAGTGGTATTAGATGAGTGGTATTAAAACGGAATAAATCGCAGATTCAGACGGCAGGTATCACTGTAAGTGATAAGACCGCCATTAGATTTAAGTAAGTGCTCGTTACTATTATGGTGTCCAATAAAGTTTATTCTATTTAGGATTCAGTTATGAAGAAGAAAGGTGTTTAGAAAAACTGTCAAATTGGAAGGCCCACACACAACAAAGAAAATCTGGCCTTTTCGAGTCATATAACTTATCACAGTCATACAATTTGAAATAGCAATGACTAAAGCATTCTGCCTTGATGCAGCCTAAATTCTCAAAGAATAACCTGGATAAATAACTCTGTTATTCAGAAGATTTAAACTAAAAAAATAACCTCAGGACCTCATATGACTTTTTGGCATAAGCTGATGAACTAGCTACTGGGCTATGTTCATTCAAGAAAAAGTGAAAATCGTGACGTCTAGCTAATGCCCTGAAACTGGCAGAATGCAAGAATAAACCATACTTACAAAAAAAGATTTATACTATCCAACTGAAAAAGAAGATCACACTCAGTCATTGTGACTAGACCATCAAGTAACTCTCGATTTTATGATTACACAACCGATGATAGGCTTTTGGTCTTTTTATTTTATCTATAATATGTACGTATTTAGAAATATATAAGATGTTTATCAGTTGTCTAGTACCCATAACACAAGCTCTGCTTAGCTTGGGACTAAACGACGTTGTGTAATAGTTGTGGATTATCTTATGTGTCACAATGTTCGTTCCCGTACTCTTCCGAAACGGCTTGACCGATTCTCATGAAATTTTGTGAGCATATTGGGTAGGTCTGAAAACAGCCAACATCTATTTTTCATAACCCTTAGTGATAAAAAAAAAAATATTTATATGGCAAAACAACGTTTGCCGGGTCAGCTAGTTATATTATATTATTATAGTCGACTGTCTTGTCCTCAAGGCAGAATAAGATAATACATATTTTTACACTGTTCCGAAAGGTGTTATTATACCAGTGTTCCACGATGAAGTGGGGAATGCAGGTGAAGGGCTTTAATAGCCCGTGGCCGTGCTACTTGACGATTACACAGATGTGTGGAAAGTTGTTTGATGTGAGACCCACTTTTCGCTTTGCGTAACACTTTTGATACAGCCGGTATTTTTGGGGCAAAGTAAAAGAAAAACTGTTTTAAATTACGTGTGTGTATCTATAAAACTTTAGTGATCAATTAGTTTTAATTTGTCAAAAATCCAACTTTGTCACTATCATTTATTAAAATTTGTGCTTATCCCAACGAGGTTAGCAAGACATTTTTTTTTCAATGAGCATTTTTTTAACAAATATTTGATTTGAGTTAGTCAATCACAAGCAACGGACGACTGCGATGAATATTGTGACGAGAATTTTTCTTGCTTTTAAATCAAAATTGACTAATTGCACGCTTCTGCACACAGAAACTGCATATTTGGACGCCAGTTTATTTTCAAGATTTTACTTAAACATTTTTTTTTTATTGAGATCTAGTTTATCTCTATTTGCTTGACTGCGATCCCACCTGATGGTAAGTAGCGATGCAAACTTTGATGGTGAGGCGCACTAGTTTATTAAGAGCCTATTCACTCTAGCCTTGAAGACACCTAAATTATAATCGGACGGGAAGACCGCAGCAGGCAAACTGTTCCAGTCCTTCGACGTACACGGTATAAACGACGAGGCAAAACGCTTAGTCCGGACCGTAGAGGTTTCAACAACGTAAGGGTGAATATTCGCCGTACGTCGGGTTGTCCAATGGTAGAATTGCGATGGCGCAATCAAGTCATGCAATTCCTGCGCACTCTCCAAAATGCATCCTGTAAAACATCGAAAGGCTGGCTACCCTACGCCTGCGCTTAAGGCTTTGAAGGTTGGACTGAACCAAATCTAGATCACCAATTAGCCTCTTTGCACGCCTTTCCACCGAGTCCAAAGCTGCCAGTTGGCATTTTGCAGTACCAGCCCATATGTGACTGCAGTACTCCACACACGAACGAACCTGTGCTTTGTACATTTAGTAAACGTTTCTAAAAGCCTCTTTTTTCCCAGATACAAAATTATTGTACTCATCGTGAACTTCAGAAATCGTCTATTCTTGTCTCAATAAGATGGACTGTTAAAAATATTCTGTATTACAATCAAATAAATATTTTTTAAGCCTATGGCATATACTATTCTTGTCGCATCGGCATTGAGCATGCTGTGTCGTCATGCTATAATTCATATCTAATTCTTCAGGGTTCTAATTGCATATAATCAATCTATGAGACGTCTTGTTCATTCAGTATAATCTCAAATCTGTTGTACTGAGAGGTACATTTTGATAACTTATATACTCAATACTTCACTAGTTCTACGACAAATGATGACTATTAAAGAAATATACTAACAGTAGCGAAATATTAGCAATTCCAAAATAATTATATCGGAATTGAATATAAATTAATATTATTAAGCGTCGAAACAGTTACTTAATTGAGGAATGTCATTCAACATATAGAGCGAAACGAATTGTTACACACCTCAAGGAAACAATATTATCTATATATATAAAAGAAAGTCGTGTTAGTTACACCACTTATAACTCAAGAACGGCAGAACAGATTTGGGTGAAAATTGGTAGGGGGGTAGTTAGAGCCAGGAGACGGACATAAGATACTTTTTATCCCGTTCGACAGCGTTCCCGTGTGACTTGACATGAAACGTCAGGGGTAGAGTAGGGTAGAGTAGGGTAGAGTAGAGTAGAGTAGAGTAGGGTAGGGTAGAGTAGGGTAGAGTAGGGTAGAGTAGGGTAGAGTAGGGTAGAGTAGGGTAGAGTAGGGTAGAGTAGGGTAGAGTAGGGTAGAGTAGAGTAGGGTAGAGTAGGGTAGAGTAGGGTAGAGTAGGGTAGCGTAGGGTAGAGTAGCGTAGAGTAGAGGAGGGTAGAGTAGGGTAGAGTAGGCTAGCGTAGGTTAGAGTAGTGTAGGGTAGAGTAGGGTAGAGTAGGGTAGAGTAGGGTAGAGTAGAGTAGGGTAGGGTAGAATAGGGTAGAGTAGGGTAGCGTAGGGTAGAGTAGGGTAGAGTAGGGTATAGTAGGCTGAAGTAGGGAAGAGCGGGAGCGAAGCCGCGCGGGCAAAAGCTAGTTATGTATAAAAAGTAAACACCGTTTAACAGCGATGTTAATGACCTATGACTAATACAAGAGGCCTGTAATGTATAACATTGGCATTCGTACAAACAGCAGTGGCAGCGTGCGCGGACGGATACGAGCAAACATTACATAACTTTGATTGTGTTTGTAAAAAGTTGGGGATTCCCTCCACTACAAGCGCATCTTGCTTACACAGACACACCGCAGATGTGTGCGTGTAACCTTGCCTTCCTTTACATATTAAACGCCGTCGGGCTATCCCTTTGCGTACCCACACAAAAAAGTCGAACCATAACTATATTGTTAACAGAAAAAGAAAATGAATGAGTTTCACTGTTACCGCTATTATTATTATCTCCAGCGTGCTCCTGTGAGGAACGATAAAGGCCCACTGACCGGTTCAGTTTTTATACGTGTCGAGTATCAACAATGGCACGTAAACCGTATTCATTTGATCATCTGTTTCTACTTCCGACCACACGTGCCTTGAATAACGGTTGCAGTCAATCTTGACATTATATCAAACTTTATGTTGTTTTTTACCTATCGTCATCTGAATCTTTCATACGATTTTTACTCTAGTACTGAACAGAAAAAGCATCCGAAAGCGAATGTGAACGTTGTGTTCAAAAATGTGTCGAGAACAAAATGTCGTTTAGGATTTTTATTACAAATCCTCTCGTTCTCGACTTGGCAACGGTTTCCTTTACGAGGTTATAAATTATATGAAAAAAGTAAACAAAAGAAGCGTTGCATTAGCGGTTAGCGCGAACGATAACGCGCACGTTTGCGCCGGCGACTCTGTCGTCACGGACTAGCGGAAGGCAAATACGAATGTCTGTGTATTTAATTATAAGACTCTATAAATAGAAAGAGCATTACGTCGTGTTATGCGGTCGGTTACGGCAAGTTATTTCGGTCCGCGCCGTCACGAGCCCCCGTGAATGTCAAGCTCGCGGTAACTCTAACTAGGTGCCACGGCGGTTGGGCAACAGGTGGCCTGCACCGCGATCTTAGACAAGTAAACATTTGCATGCACCCAAGAAATTCAATTGTGGGTTAAACATATTTGATTCCTCCCAATGCAGCAACTATTCGCGTCTGGTCTGGCGTAAACTCTTAAATATTAATGAGTTTCGCGAACTGCCTGGACTCAGAATATAGTCCAAAAAACGGCCAGTTTAGGAAGAAGCAAACATCTTTTCATACTTCTATCCATCACTCCATTATCTGGGGTCGTGTCTCCTCGTTCTTCCGCGTCAGGACAATCTGTCCCGAGTTTTCAATTTTGGCAATTGTGCTTTTTTGAGATTTCTTTCAAATTCTTAATGTTAGACCACCAGGTCAATTGGAAGCAGCCTCTACGTCTCTTTTGTTAGGGTTAGGGCTATTTTTACCATTTGGTCTTCGCTACGCCTCATTACATGACCATATCATCTAGTCGGAGATCCATCATTTTGTCTGTATAGGCACTAACATACTCATAAACTACATACTTCCAACCACAAAAAAAGGAAAACCTCTAAACAGTCCACCGCAAGATGTAACAATACCACAATCAAAATTTAATACCGAATTAAAAATTGTATTTACCAACAAATTATATAATCAGAAATGTAAACAAACGATCACAAGTGTTACTGACCTAATAAGACGACCCCTTTTCCACCCAAGACGGTTCAATAAAGAACTCCCTTTAGGTACGTAGTATCTAAAGTAGGTACATAAGAGTGGCGGTCGTGACCTTTTAATATATACTCCAATGTATAGACACGCTCCCCGCTTTACGCAAGTAGGTGCTACCGACTAACACATCACATCAAGAAATGTTCACCCCAGAGTGGATAAGGCGTCTTTGACAAGTTAATCCCATTTAAATTGAGATTTGAGATAAAATAGAGCGTAGTTCTAAAAGTATTTCATTGATAAAATTATGACTATATTTAGATTTGATGAAGTTCACACAATTTAACGATGAAAAGCGAGTAAGGCTTTATTAGGCCAGAATAAAACTTTTGTGAAATCTTATGATACAAGATCTACGTTTAATTCTTGAAGTTTAATAAGATGAACAGGCTCGGAACCTGAGTAGATGGTTATCTACTGCATTTCCCGTTCGAAGAGAATTTATTATACGAGAATAACGACCTGGCACAGCTGCTGCATGGCTGTTACAAATCTTTCCCATCACCTAAAACTTCCCCATGAATCCCTCTGTCTATTGGTGAAAACCGCATGAACGTCCTTTTAGTAGTCTTTGAGTATATCAGGAACATACCGTCAGACCAAAATGGTGGGAGATTTAGTTCGGATTATACGTGACTAGCTTCTGCTAGCGGCTTCGCCAGCATGAAAATAGGTTTCTTATTGTTTGCATACACCATAAAAGGAACCTCTGTGTAAAATTTCAGTATTCTACTCCATCGGTTTGAGCTGGATGTTGACGAGTCAGTGATTTAGGAAATTAGAATCAGTCTTTTGTATACGTATACTGCTTGAAATTTTCTTCAAAGTACTTGAACTAAATCAACACTTAAAACATTATTTTAATCAATCCAAGACAACTGCGCATGGCAGGAGTTGGTTATAAAAACATTTTAGTAACTATTCTTCTTCCACATTACTTTTATATCGACAAAGTTTCCGTTTTTTAAGAACGCACTTCAAAAACAATAGACATAAAAAGTAGAACAATAACATCTTTTTATGGACTTGTAAATCGGCAAAACGTTGTTTGATAATGGCACTCGTAATAAACATGAATCCTGGCAGTAATCTTTTTACATACATCGCGTGTAGTATCTAAACATACGTGAATACACTATATGTATATAGGTATGGAAGTCATTTACCTTTCCGGCTGCGCTCAGATTCAGTCCTTGGCAATGGCCCCTTTCACATACGAACAAGTATACACATTTATCGATGTTACGTAACATTGTTTGCATCATTAATGTTGGCTAACGTTTGGTTTATAAAATTTTGCTCGTAAAACGTGTGTGGGAACGAAATTCGTAGATTTCAGAAGCTCGATGATAGTAGTTTAGATACATGTGAATGGATGAAGAGGGAGAGAAGGGAGGGCAAAGAAAAGATGGTTGGATTGTGTATGTGATATGAAAGAAAAAGGAATCGGCGATAACGTGATGTTTGACAGGACAGAATGAACGAAAAAATCATGATGCGCCGACTCCAAAATGATAATGATGGTGGTTTAGTATTTGAACTTAACGAAACACATAAACCGTTAGCAAATAGGATTTTGGGAGACACGAAATTAATTAACGTTTATTAAACTGCAATCACAGTGAACATATCAGTCTCGATAATCTACAGTCCCAGTAATGAGAGTGCACGTCACTCTCGAGAGTCACGCACACAAACCGAAGTGATAATGTGCTTGACCTACACAGACCTCCCTTGTTATTAATCCGACGTTTTGATTTCAACCGGCGACCGGCGAAGGGAACTGGCAATTACGTGACGTCACCATCACGGTTTAACGACCCCATTACAACATTCAACATATTGTATGAATGAATGCAAGCCGCGTGACGGTTGACGTTTTTGTTCGTCGATACGTCGCAGAGTAAGGTGCAAGTTGTCGCGCCACCACCGACAGATGAGCTGCGACGCAGGTGTTTAACAAAATTTATCTCTACTCTTAATCACACGGTGGCGAATTCTTTTCAATCAGAAATCACCGTTGCCAAATGGTATAGATTTACAGTGGGAGGACGTCAAAACAATTGCGTGCGTCATCAATATACGGTCCAATTTAAACATTTGCGAGAAGGTCACTACACCTCAATGTTCGAATCAAAATTGGCACATGCCAAGTGAAATTTTAATAGATGGCAGTTAAGCGTTCGTTGACCCAATGCGGTGGACGATCGAGGTCGTGCCCATTATCCAAGCACAGCACAATGACACGATTATCGGACGGCACGCGGGTCCGAGACGGCTCGCATTGATTTTACGAAATCCACATCACGGACTCAGAATGAACGGTCTCCGTCGGCCCATTCATCTCGTTTTCATGTACACACCGCCGCTATTGCGATACGAAAGTGAGAGCGAAATTTACTCGGGCTGCAACTACGCACAGAACCGCCATGTATTGCCCTAAATACGACGAGAGAATAGATAACGGCCATTAGGTAATTGATAATTGAATAGCGTTTGAATTTGAATATCATTATGCTATCAGAATTGGAGGTGATTTTGACACAAATTCGCTACCGAGATTGTATTGCAGTTTCATGTTAGTTGCTGTGTTAACAAATTCTCATAATAACATCCTACACCTATGTTAAAGTGAGTAAACTTAGTTCGCAACACAGTCTCAAATTTAAGACACTTCATGAATTTCGTAACTTAATAGTTCAAAGATTTAAAACAATAAGTGCTAAACTAAAATGGGATAAGTACGAATCCATTCTGTTTCTAGGATCAAACAAAGTCCAAAGTAGGTATGTTTCGTGTCAGAGGAGCGAAAAATCATGTTTCTAGATGACGAGGAGAATAAATAGTAAAAGAACATTACAATAAATCTAGAGGAAAGGCTTGTTAGATCGAAAGATGAAAACTACACCTAGTAACCGAAACGTTCTATGTAGAAAACAGATGAACCGCATAGACAAAAACGTACACATCGAAGGATATCAGATGCAAGACAATTGTGTATGTAGACAAACACACACATACCCACATCACACACAGCTAAATCTAAATATAGCGAGCGCCGATATCAGCGGCTCGCCCTTGAACCAGTCGCACGGAAACATTTTATTATTATTACCGAGCTGTCGGCGAGCACGAGTATGTCGGGTCGACGACCCCGCAACCACGTGTCTCCTTATCGACAACTATCTAACACGATTGTGGGTAAACAACATGCCGAGATAAATGACTAATTCCACAATGCCTGCCTATTTGAGCCATTCATAAATAATCAGCGTAACGTCATAGCGATTTCGTTGACAATACCCGTCCGTGATTCAGAGTATCACGTTGAATTCTCAATGAGCTAGGACGTCCCACGTTTCATCAACGAATTGTCCTTAAGTTTCAATGTTACTTGAAAGCTTTTCCAAGTTTCGTCATATAGCAAACTTGCGAGTCAACACTCAAGCGAATGATTAGCATCCATAGAAACAAAAACAATAGTGGAGGCCGCAGAAACCGATACTACACAGGCCGGGCGTTCGGTCAAAGAAAAGCAGTGCAACACGTCCATAAATAATAAATCGTCTAATTGAAAAAGGCCGTGACGGACGGAAGAACGTGCATATCGTGGGAAGTGGGACATTGTTACGTAACCGGTATTTGTTCAATGGCCAGCCTACACGGGTACATCCTTACAAATGCGTACGACCTTGAATGTGAACTCGAAAGTGTAAACAGGCACGTGCTCGATGCATTGTTTTATAGCCGCCGGTTGTGAAATACCACAAACACTACATTATAGCTATGTGCTAAATGTGATACGTCGAACTTTTCTTTTGGGCTTTATTAACGCAAATTCCATATTTTGCTCAAACAGCTAGTAAAATAAAGTATCTCATAAAAACTAAAAAGGAAACAAGTAAAACGGACTTGTAGCCGTTTCTTAGAAGACTTTCAAAGGTATCATCTACATCTCATCACGTAATGAATGAAGCAAGTAGCGACATCTATTTTTTATTTGCCAACATTACTGATCAACAATCTAAACCTGTAAATAAATCCAGCTATCAATTTATGCGGAAAATGTGAAACCACTTTCTTTTACATTAAAAGAGCTGAAAATTGGTAGCGAGCGCAGTCGATAGCGAAACGAAAAGCCTTTCAAAGTTCACGTCAAGCCAGATAGATACACGTGTCACACGTCAAGTTCCATTCACGTTGATTCCGTCAAACACACGTCCCGGAGCGTTGCTTCTACATAATGTATGTAGGGGGAGCGGCACTGGATCGGCGGCGAAGCCTCGCGTTTCACTACCCTTTAGCCCCGTTTTTGAACCGAGAGGCAAACGCGCAAATCTCCGCCTGGAAGCGAGTAATATTTGCCTACACATCAAACTTTCACTATCGCCGTACGCTTTCGTTTTTATATCTGCTAACAGCGGCGGGTCCGCTTTGTTATTCCTACGTAGGTTTTTTTTTCTTTTAGCGTCTGACAACCGACACGCTGCTGACGCCAACAGGCAATAGATCGCCTGCCTTTGTGGCTCACTTTAACGGAAATAACGGAAAGTCTGATCATCATTTGTAACGATTTCAGTTGATATATTCTGAAAGATTGGAGCTTTACGGAGAAGGATTCCTTGCAGAGCTTTTAGATGATATAAGCACAAGCCAATATTGTGGTATAATTAGTTAAACACTAAATGTCAGAATGCCGTTTTGTCTTTTTTTCAGTGAGAAATCATCAAATTAATCTTTAGAGGTAAGCTAAACAGGGTAAATCCCGCAAACCTCCATTAAAAATAAAAATCAGACGGGTATTGTATTACGTTTTAATCGCACGGCGAACTCTGATCCAGCGATGCAGCATAGTTTCTAAGTAGCGACATAGATGTCGCTACTGAGTCCGCGATGGAAGTATTTTTTGAGGCGAGATATTAACAATCACGCCTCCCGGGAGCTCTAGAGTGCAGTCAGACTCGAAAGGGAGTGTCTGACTTTTTTAAACCCACCTTAAGGGCCAAGCGCCCGAAAAGTGCCATAAAACAGTGATTTTCTGAGGCCTACTCCTCCGTAACGGCTAAGTCAATTGGTTTGAAAAAACTATATGTTTATTATAGATTCATGAACAATAATATCAACATTTGATTTTATCGTGCAACTAATACTTTAGTCAAAAAAAAAAAAAATTTGCAATTTCGCAACTTTTCCCTACTCCTTCGAAACGGCTTGGACCTTTAGAAACATTTTTACACATAAAAGTTGGTGGTTAAATATTCTTCAAAGTGAACATTGCATATGTAAATCAATTAATATCTCGCAGAGAAAATGGATTTAAAGCGCTTTCCGGGCGCTGCTGGCCGCAAATAAATGCACAGATTTGCGTACTGCCACCTAGGCGAGTGCGAGAGTTGCGTTCACATAATTTCGGTCAGATGGTTCAAGGGACTATACGCCTTAAGTTTTAGTCAGTGTTCCATCAGTTCCCGGGCCGCCATAAATCTTATGAACAATATCGCAACCCTATAGGTAGGCATCGGCCCAAGCGAGCACCTTGTCTTGCGCTAACATCTTTTTGAGGCGGGCGTGGAATACAATACCCCGTTGACCTGGGCCTGGTCCTAATCGAACGGTGAGTTACCCATTGCTAGCCGTCCGCAAGCCCGCGCTTAACGTAGTCGAGGTTCTCCCTGTGACTCTCGACGCATCTCCTACGGCAACAAGAGCATGAGGATGTTCTCTCCCTCACGCTTTCCACCACGTCCTTCGCTCAAATTACTGCTTCGCAGCAGGTAACTGCTTTCCATTCCTGTCCGGTCCATACCATGGCCTGAAAACCAGGATTAGACGCGAGAGGTAGCCGCCACCGGTCGCCTCCACGAGGAAAAGGCGGTGCTCTACTCCGGGCGATCTGCACAAGCAAAGAAACACCTGGTCGTTTCTCCCACTGAATTCCAAACAGGAACTTCCTGAAAGGACCTTGTCCGGTAAGGAACTGCGTCAGGTAGAAAATAAGGGTGCCGAGCCTCTTACGGAATGGCTCAAAGGGAGGTCTTATCATCGCAGTTGTGACGTGCCCAACTTTGTCTCTATCGATTCGTGCGGAAGAACACCCAGGTGACACCACTGTATGGAACGCCCGGAGGACACAGTGGAGCATACGGTACCGGTGTGGGGCTGTTTGGGCAGACAACCCCCGTATTCTCAGGGAGCGATCGGGGGAAACGATCTCCTACGCCGGGTTTTAGTACAGGCCATGGTCAAGGCAACGAAGAAACAAACGTGGGTTTTAGTCAGTAATTGGATGGATTTTCCAACCTAAAAAAAAAAACTAAGTCTCCAGTCAACTAAGTATCGCGAGGAGATCCCACCGGAGCTGTGTCCACCGTCTGAGTTTTGCCAAGGCATTGCCCCTCCAATATGTCCAAAAGCCTATCTATCTATTTAAGTAAAACGGATTTAAATCTTAACTTGAAGGTTTATGGCTATTCTTTTCGCGAGTCGGAATCACACAAAACGTCTATATTGTACATCATTATGCAGCGATGTATGGATTTGAACATGTTTGAACCAATGAAACAAAACAGAACACACAAACTAACAAAACAACTATCCATATGCCTGGAGATCACATTTGTTTTTGTTGCGTTAGCACAAGTAAGCGCGCGAACAGTCCACGTGGTTGTTACAATCGACCGGCAAAAAAGATCACGCGGCGACCGCGTGGTTCTTACTGCTCGAGTGCTAAAGGGCACTTCGTTGAAAGGCAAATAGTAGGTTTTCATGTTACGTTTCCGCATTAGGGCTTCAAGCAACATTATTTGGGATAATTTATTGCAATAATTAATTGTATTGTACTTAAGAAAAACGTCAGGACTTGGACTAGGGTATAGCTGCAGCGTAGGCTACTTGAGTGCATTTAATAAGTTGAAAGTCAGGTTTTCGTGTTAAGCTATTTAGTTTTGGGACATTCAATTTCACTTCGCTGAAGCATCATGAACTTTACATCTCTCTAATTAATAGTTTGGATCGCCGACTCCATTCTGAAGTGATCAGAACAGGACTTCTAAAAAGGATTCTAAATTGCGATCTCAATTCAATACATAAACCATTACGACATGGATTTGTGTTGAGATTTATATTGAGCGTGCAGCCTTCCCCCGTAAGCCTAAACGCAAACTTCCTGGCTTTTCTCGTAAACAGGTGTCTTATTTATTGTACTCCATTGTAGTTTTTTGATTTATTAGTAATTTTCTCAGAACAACAGTGTTAGCGTTGAACTAATTAATGACTTAAATCACAAAATATGAATTTCTTTGGAAAAGTATTTATTTTGCCATTATTTTTTTTTATGATCACTCAGGATATCTAAAATAGTAAAGATATATAAATAATATGTATTTAGTTATAAATTGAATAAACATATTTAGTATAATTATTTGAAATTTTTTTTAATTTTTTTTTCGCATGTAATTCAGATAAATACGAGCCAAAAATGTAAACAAATAGTCCGCTGATGAATAATAATTTTAACAATGTTATAAGTGTGAATTTCTTACATTTTTATGGTCAAAATTCTCAAAAATTATACGTGATTCGGACTTTTATAAATATGGAATCATATTTGATAAGAATTCATTAATATAAAAATCATAACGGCCACTCTGTTGCATTTTGGTTATAGATGTTGGTTATTATTGCAATACTTAGTAATTAATTACTCTGGTACAGTTTTTTAAAATACAGTTCAAACTCTCATTTAGGAAAAGACTACTTTTTTTTTCGATATTATGTATTGCAATCTATCCAGGCGATATTCAGCAATTTAGTGTTTGCCTAAATTAGGCCTGCGCAGTACATATTCAATGACAAGTCCGCTTCATCTCAGTCACAGTCTATAATAATAGGTCCTGTGGGGGTTTTCCGTTTTAGCCTTCGTGGCATTATTGGGTCACTCATTAGCTGCTTTGCGTGTACAGGGGTGGTGTGTGATCCTTGATCTATAAGGCTGACATCAGACGGACTGCATCGCAGCGACCGCGCGCTGTCAATATATTTGACTTCATGCAGTTGTACGTTCGACTTCGTGCAGTCATGATATCAACTGCACGCGGTCGGCTGCAGTCGAGTGAAGTCAATATCAACTGCATGCAGTCGTGGCTTCAACTTTACGCGGTCGGCTACAGTCGTGTAGTGTCGACGCACGCTGTCTGTCGCTAACCGCATACAGTCAGTGTGCAGTTAATTACAAAGAGCAAGCGCATATTGGCATTGTCAACTTTATTTTGAGGCACTTAAAGATCAAATCATACACTAAGCTCCTGGGCTAGATGGGTGGCGCTAATTGCGCAAAGTCAGATCAAACTGCATGCAGTTGAATATATGGACTACGTGTGGTTGCTGCGATGCAGTCCGTCTAATGGCAGCCTTAGTTTCCTTTCTGGTTTTTATTTCTTGCTGAACTGTTTTCATATCAAGGTCGTGGTCGTGGTAATCCTTCATTGGTTATATACCAAGGTGCATTTGCTATCATTCGTAACATTTTCAACTGAAACCTTTGTAGGTTCTCAATGTTTGAGTTTGCAATCCGTAACACAATATGGTCGTGGATTCAACCCCTACTAGGCGCATTAATTTGTGTAATTTATTTAATTACCATTACTCTCAAAACGGTGACGGAAAACATCGCGAGGAAACGATGTCCTAGAGCCAAAAATTCTAAGACATGTGACATTCACCATCCCGCACTGGGTCCGCGTGGTGGATTACGGCACATTCCCTCTCCTAGAGAGGAGACCTGAATCCCAGCAATGGGAGCATTAAAAAGGATGATGATAAACACCATATGGGTTTCAGTATGGCTTTATAGATTAGCAGTTTGTTTGTCAGTGATAGCTGTGACTTTTTGTGTTACATCCAATAAATTTTTCGGACCTGTTGCCCCAATCCCAGGCGTTTTGTGAAGATATGCTTTCTCCATGTAAGCAACTTGTCCAGGTACATACCTAAGTATTTTGCCATGTCAGCTTGTGGGACTTGGACTCCGATTATTTTGACAGGAGGGCAAGTTTGGCGTCGAAGAGTGTAAGTTACTTTTACGGATTTGGATTCATTAGCCTTAATACGCCAGTCTCTTAACCATATTGCGATGTCATCAATACTGTTTTGGAGCTTCAGAGTGGCATTTTCCGGGAGTTCATCCGAAGAAAGTTTTGTTGTATCGTCGGCGAAGGCTGAATAGGTAGGTCTGCAGTGTAAAGGACGAACAGAATAGGACCCATAACACTACCCTGCGTTACACCCGCGTGAATTTCGTGTAGCATTGTTTCTTCCTCGCCTTGTTTTACAAATAAGTGCCTGTTTTCCAAATACGATCTTATGAACCGATAAAATTGTATTGGGAGATTATTTTTTAATTTTGTACAAAAGCTCATCGAGCCACACGCGGTCAAAGGCTTGGGATGTGTCTAAAAATGCTGCTATACAATATAGCTTACGTTCAAATGCGGTTTGGATAGCGTTAACGAGTCTATGTACTGTGATGATTGGGCATTAAATTTCTTTCTCTAATAATTGGCAATTTCTCTATTAAAAAATAGAAACTCCTTTACTTTTGATGGGATTAGAAGCAAACTGATGGGTCTGTAGGACTTAACATCATCTGGGCTTTTACCAGGTTTTGAAAAAATTATGATCTGCGCTACTTTCCTTTGCCGCGGCACCGACGATCTCCTTAAGATCCAAAATTATAAATGTACGTTAAAAGTAGCACACCTTCTTAGGGCAGTTCGTGTAGTATTCGCGCCGTTATCAGATCATATCTTGGAGCTTTGTTTTGATCAAGATTTTTAATTGCTTCTTTAACTTCTTGTTTAGAAAAGTTACTTATTGGGAAATTTCATTTAGGAGCAAAAGACTTTTAGAACTTATTTCTTTGTTAAAAGTTTAAAATTTTAAGAGCTCAAGATGCAGTTCAAAGTCAATCTCAAGTAAGATTACTTATGTGTGTATGGTCTCAGAAGGGATTGAATATTGAGATGTAACTAATAGATCTGTGGAAAGAACCATGTTGCAGAAACCTCAAATATATTAGGATCAAAGAAAAAAGAATGGTGCTAATCAGATATAGATAAAATAAAACTAAAAAACATTCTGATGATTGTTTACCATTAGAATGAATTAGCAGTGTATTTTTAACAATTTAAAAACTTAATGTGGATAGCAGCTGTTTATAAAAACAAGTTTTATTTATGTTCTTTAGCAAACATTTTAATATTTTATCCATATAGATTTAAATTTATTTATTTGTTTAAAAATTCACATACATATAATAAAACAACAAGAAAGGAAATAGAAAAATAGGTACAAAGATGGTCCAGGCGATTTTTTTCTCTCAGCCCATAGAAAGGAGAATATGACTGGCACGCTTGTGCGAAAAAAAATACTAATAAAAAAAAAAATACTGTTTAAATAGGTGGAAGTCCCTTGTGCATCTGCCAGTGTCAAGTTGTTATAACGGTGATGCTTATTTCTACAGAAAACTGAATTAATGATGAGTATAAGAACTTGATAATATTATTTTTGTCATGAGATTGAAGAGACAATGCAGTGTGTGTGTTTCATTGAGTAGTCAAACTTTTGTTATTTTAAAATATAAACATATTTGCCTAAATTGGTCTTTTCTTTAAATCAGAATTCATGGATTGTCTGAAAGGGAACTCCGAGGTCCTAAAATGCAAACTAAGAACATAGGATTGAGTTTTTTGATAAAGTTTGATGATAAAAAAATGGTATATGAATATTTTACAAGATTCAACTTTTTAGTCTGATACCAATTTAGGTATATTTCAGTAGATACCACACAATAATATCAGTAACTATTCATTAATGAATTTTAACATGTGTCAGGAAATTATATTTTAACTCTTATTAGTATTATTAAAATCTGTACCTCAGAGGTAAACAATAGTAACTGCACTTTTTTGAAAATATGTTTTTTTTACACTATTAAAATCGTAAGAACCTGTTCTACGTAATGATATAGGGTATGAAGTCCTGCGACATCTAGGAACAGAAATCGTAAACCCACAAAATGTGTCGGGTAGAGGACTTCAAATGGTGATAAGATTGTTTACTTTTCAGCTTTTGGCACACTTAATGTTGTTCTTAACTTTATTGTAATTATGCAATAAAGACAGAATAATTCCATCTAATAATTATAAAAAATACAATTGAGTTTGTTCCAATATCTTTAGAGCAACTATGTCAAAAATACATTTAAAGTTGCTATCCGCACGTTTTTGCCTCTCCAGAAAAATTTACTTTTTGGAAAATAATAAATCATTAAGGTTACTAACATAGGTTATAAGTTTTCTCTTCAATTGTTTACTAACCCATATGGATGTCACTAATCCGAATTAAAGATTATTTTTTTATTTTATAACGCCGTTTACCTCCAAGGTACAGAAATTATAACTGCTTTTGATTGTTCTTGTTTACATAATTTTTTATAAAAAAAAGTAAAGCAACTTTTCTGATGTCCCAGTATTCAATTATGTGCACTTACAAAATATTTTTAACTTGTGATATATAATTTTTTTTTTTATATACTAAGCATTACTCATTGGACTACTAATAATCTCTTCTTCTTTCTGAAGATTTTTAGTAATGTTGTAATATTACCAAATTAATTGCAAAGGATCATGGCAAAACTGCGCTTGCAGGATTGGATCTCCTAGTCCAGACTAAGGATTGCAAAAAAAGTCGTCATAATTGGAAAACAATTGACTAGATTTTTTACGATAATAAATCCAATGAGGATGGTGCAAGATGGCAGATGCACAAGGGACTACCACCTATTTAAACAGTAATTATTTTTTTATTATTTTTTTCCGCACAAGCGTGCCAGTCATATTCTCCTGTCTATGGGCTGAGAGAAAAAAATCGCCTGGACCATCTTTGTACCTATTTTTCTATTTCCTTTCTTGTTGTTTTATTATATGTATGTGAAGTTTTAAACAAATAAATAAATTAAAATCTATATGGATAAAATATTAAAATGTTTGCTAAAGAACATAAATAAAACTTGTTTTTATAAACAGCTGCTATCCACATTAAGTTTTTAAATTGTTAAAAATACACTGCTAATTCATTCTAATGGTAAACAATGTTTTTTAGATTTTTTTTATCTATATCTGATTAGCACCATTTTTTTTTCCTTGGGCCTAATATATTTGAGGTTTATGCAACATGGTTCTTTCCACAGATCTATTAGTTACATCTCAATAATCAATCCCTTCTGAGAGCATACACACACAAGTAATCTTACTTGAGATTGACTTTGAACTGCATCTTGAGCTCTTAAAATTTTAAACTTTTAACAAAGAAATAAGTTCTAAAAGTCTTTTGCTCCTAAATGAAATTTCCCAATAAGTAACTTTTCTAAACAAGAAGTTAAAGAAGCAATTAAAAATCTCGATCAAAACAAAGCTCCAGGATATGATCTGATAACGGCGCGAATACTACACGAACTGCCCTAAGGTGTGCTACTTTTAACATACATTTATAATTTTGGATCTTAAGATCATCGGTGCCGCGGCAAAGGAAAGTAGCGCAGATCATAATGGTCTCAAAACCTGATAAAAGCCCAGATGATGTTAAGTCCTACAGACCCATCAGTTTGCTTCTAATCACATCAAAAGTAAAGGAGTTTCTATTTTTTAATAGAGAAATTGTCAATTATTAGAGAAAGAAATTTAATCCCCAATCATCACAGTACATAGACTTGTTAATGCTATGCAAACCATATTTGAACGTAACCTATGGTGGGTGAAGCCGCTGGCAGAAGCTAGTTAAAGTATAAATTATTTTGAAGATCAATAAACTACACCATTTACATCAGGCATTTCATTGGTAAATGATAATATCAAATCATTTAGCATTTTTCTAAAATAAAAAAAAAGTTTTGTCCTACAAAAATTAATCAATGAAATAAAAAATTTTTACTGATGGTAATATCCTTGAATGTGTTAAGGTGTAATCAAAATAATAGTGACAGGTGGAATCAGGTAAGCTTACTTATAATTCCAATAAATCCCCAAAACATTGCACGTTTTGAAATGTTTATATTTTGTTAGATCTAATCACTTTTTACTAAAACAGCCATCATTTTCAATTATTATTATGTATTCATTTTATTGTTAATTCCTTAACCTAAGGTTTTGAAATGTTTATATTTTGTAAGAGTTAATCACTTTTTACCAAATCTGCCTTCATTTTCAATTATTATTATGTATTAATTTTATCATTCATTCCTTAAAACCTTTCAGATACCGTCAATTTGAGACAATAGATGTGCAAACGATTCACGGGGTTTGAGTTAAAAAGAACTTTGTTTTCTATACCTAGTTAGAAGAAATTTTGGTGTATTCGAAATTATCATGGAATTAATAAATCCATTATTTCATTGATTATCATGAATTGTTTTATGATACATATTGAATAAATAATACAGCATAATAATGATACAAATTTTATAATTTGTATCTTATAAGCTATTACTACTGTTAGTTGCCAACAAACAACAGTTATATTACTGCCATTTGTATTCTTATAAACAGCCAATCATTTGAATGTATTCCGGAACACATTTTTCCAATTATTTTAACTTTATTACAGATTTACCTGGAAATCTGGTTTTAAATTCATTAACTAATGAATTTGTAATTATTTTGATAATTAAATGGACTGCAAGGGGTTGTATGAAGGCAATTTATATGAATTCTTCATATCAACATTGTTCTAGAAATAAAAATGAAATCACTAAACTTACCGTAGAATTTCTATATGGGCTTCCTTGAGGATTATAAGGCGGCATAGGCCTATGCTGCGGCCAGCCGGGCCCAGGGCCATAGCCCGCCGGCGGCTGCTCATAACTATTAGGGTAGCGGTGCGGCGGCGCCCCGCTAGATTGCAATAACGAATTCAGCGTGGGCGTGGGGCCAGGTGCCTGCGACACCGCTTGTGCCGGGAAAAAGCGCGGCTGCTGTGGCGGAGGCCGCGGTTTGCCGGGAAAACCTGGTCGTGGCGCGTAATAAGGATCCGCGCCTTCTGCGTATCTATACTGGCCGTACTGGTCCGTCACTGGCCTCTCTAAGCCTCGGTCGTGGCCGGGCGCCTCGCCACCGTCGCGTGGCTGCCCCGTTTCGGCCGACATCGGCGACTTGCTCTTTGTGTTCACGACGCCATCGGGCGGAACGCGCCCGACGGACTTGTCAGTGCCGTTTTGCAACAAAGCGTTCCGAGATTCACTGAGCTGCTCCGATGGATTCTGCTCAACGTTCGCTTCGCTACGCTGAGACTCTGCCTGCGTCGCAGCCATGTTCGGCTGGCAACGGCCGTCCCTGCTTACACTCGCTCTGGCGATCGACCGGCTCGCTTACGTTACATCGGAATCGGGCGTCGGATTGCAAAACCGCGACGCGGACACTTCCATCACTAACAAGAAGATTAACTAAACACAAATTGTAACGCGAAACGGACGAATTATCGTTCACCGACGCACACACATCGATCACATATCTACTCCATTGGCGTAAACGAGGTTAGGGAAAAGGTTACATATCTAGAAGACGATTTTGTCACGCTATAACTGAACATTTCATATCACTATCACGTTATTAACACTCCGTATACGTTCACTTGTGGCAAAACTCATTCCCAAACCCACAACCAAGTAAAATACTTAAAAACAGAACAATAGAATCACGAAACTTCCAAAATTATTAGCGTCCGCCATTACGGACTTGAAATTCTGCGCTTGACGACGCTTTTGCCTATGTTCACTCTGGTTTCAAAAAAATATTTTTGTTCAAACTTTTACCATAGATTGCTTAAACTAGCTCTAAATAATTATATCAGTATTTTTTTAGTTTTGATTATACTAAACAATTAGCTAATTGTACACTAATTGGAAGAAAATAACCCAAAATTATCTGTGCATGTTTACATTTTTGTACTATTGCGACCACGTAGTTACTACGGTGATACCAACATAAAACATGCTACAAAATGACAAGTTCCGCTGGCGCCAAGGCTTTCGTTGCTAAGTTCATTTCAAGTTGGTGGCTACTCTTAATTTCTTTACGAAATAACCACTGAAATGAAAATATTTGAAAATATATTAACGAATTTTATGCTGTTTAAACGATCTAAGACTTTTAATAAATTGTTAATCTTTTTTTGTTTGAATTAAAAGTGTGAACATTCGATTCATTTCCGATTTTATACCAACTTAACAGCTCTAAAGATTACTCGCATAGAGTAAAGAGTAGTTTTAAACATGGAACATTTTATTACAAAATAACATCATTCAAAAGATTTTTCGAGATAAATAAAAACTTTACAAACCTTCCATTTCATTTAAATTTTCAGCTCAGTCACTAATAAAGTCGATTATAATTTTTTTATGATTATCATTTGCGTCTTGTCTATGATTCGTATTCTAAAGTATCGTATTAGTCGATTAACGCAATGTAAATCACATCAACACATTTTTTTGAAATAGGAAATTATCAAATGATTTCTCTCGCTGTAGGGTAGAGC
The DNA here is from genome assembly GCA_929112965.1 of Mythimna albipuncta. Lineage (NCBI taxonomy): Eukaryota > Metazoa > Arthropoda > Insecta > Lepidoptera > Noctuidae > Mythimna > Mythimna albipuncta. The sequence continues at coordinate 13,211,894 of OV815979.1, read as the reverse complement.
GAGAGGACGTGGCCGACTTTTAGGGTGAGTTACACCATTTAACTATAACGATAACAAAGCCGTTAATAGTTGTCAAATCGCCGAATTGACCAATAGGCGGCCGTTTCACGGCTGGTTATGGTTTGGTTATCGTTATAGTTAAATGGTGCAACTCACCCTCAATGATTAAAATTCACCTACGTGTTTCAGTTACCCTTTACGTTCTAGGACAACAGTCACTCTTTCAAACGTTACCGCAGCCCGACAGGCCGACACTATAACACTAATATTAAAAAGGCGAAAGTTTGTGGGTGTATTTCTATGTTTGTTACTTCTTCACACTGGAAAGGTTCAACGGATTTCAATTGAGTAATAGTCGGCTACGTGGTAGGGTACCAACACGAAGGTAGTGTAATCTCAAATGATTTAATCATGTCTTTGCTTTTTATATAAAGTTTCCACTTTTGATATCTTATTAAAATATTCGCAGATTTTTCAGTTTCAACAACTACCTACCACCTACCTACCTACCTACCTATCACCTACCTTTAGGGCTTTTTGCTATCAAGCAAATATTTTAATAGCTCTAGCTAGCGCTTGATTTCTTACATCAATCGAATCAAAAATTGAATTCATTGTTCGTCTACGGTCCCCCTTAGCCCTCATATGAATGGCGATTGATATACTGGCGAGTCTGGCGACAAAAGATTTTATAATTCTATCCTACTGGACTAGGATACCTATATAAAATCTTTGCTGGCGACTGATACATTCACATTTTTTTTTTCTCGAATGGGCAGCCTTCAACCTTCAACACACTTTCAAATCAAATAAGTCTTTTTTGTTTTGAAAAACTTTTCAGTTAAAGGAATTTAACCAATTTTGCCATCATTATGTTAAGAAGAAGTTAAGAAATTTAAATCTCGCAAAAACGGAGAAGACATAGATTTATAAGAAGAGTTATTTGAGTGACAGACAATATTTGTTAATCTTTCACTCTCAAAGTCTCAAACGTCTGAATGACTTCAGATGAAGTTTAGCACACGGGTAGACCAAGTCCTGGAATAACACAAAGGACAGTTTTTGTGCTGGGTTTATCTATGTTCCTTTGATATCATTTTCTACTTTATCGAGAGTAAAGCCTCTTGCAATTCGTTTTGTCTTTATGGGATATTAGCTTTTACCAACGGATTTCGTAAAAACGATTCTCTAGAGACGATCGGGATAAAAAGAATGCCTAGACTGAGTCATTGTACAAATTCATCCATATCTGTTCATCCGTGATTGATCATCAAACATTTAGACTAACATATTTTAGAGTGACCACACACGGGCCTCATAAGAAGACTCAAAGTCACCCAAAGAGCGATGGAAAGGGCTATACTCGGGAGTTTCCTTTCGTAATCACATTAGAAATGAAGATATCCGCAGGAGAACTAAGGATACCGACATAGCTCGAAGAATCGCCAAACTTAATTGGCACTGGGCAGGGCACATTGCACGCAGAACAGATGGTCGATGGGGACGAAAGGTTCTGGAGTGGCGACCACGTACCGGAAGAAACAGCATTGGAAGGCCTCCAACAAGGTGGACCGATGAGGGTCACCGGAATCCGATGGATGCGTGACGCACAGGACCGGTCGTTGTGACGACGCTTGGGGGAGGCCTATGTCCAACAAAGGACGTCTTTCGGTTGATATGATGATAATGATGACACACGGACCGCACGCGACAACGACCGCCACAAGAACCTAAAAACGGCCAGAACCGGTCGAACAGGGTACCTGAAGCGTCCGACAGCCACTTGTGGTTGATGTCTGCTACTTTTTTAATCTATGCACACAGTATCATAATGGACTCTGACGAAGGTGTAATTGTGCGAGTATTGGCCGCCGTGGCTAGCGCGGGCTACGAAAAGTGGCCAGTGCAGGCTACGAAAAGCGACCAGCAGCAATTTGTAGCGTGTAGTCTCAACTATGTACGGAAAGTCCATTTATAATGTATGAAAACTAGGTACAGAAAATATTCTGGTAGTGACATTTTGAGGTTGGGACCAGTGCCCCGTGAGCTGCGATTCTTATGGTGTTAGGGTTGAAACTGCGATAAGCGTAAGCACGGTCGGGCGTTCCGTTGCGGGGAGCCGCACCCGTTTTGCGACATGACTACATGCACACCGTACCGTTAAAGTTCATCTAGCTACACTGCGTAGGTATTAATTCGGTTTACGGTGTACACTGTCGCACACGACTCACGACACACGCTATGTCACGCGACAGGCGCCCGCGTGGTCCCATACAAAAGTGCTCCATCGCGAAGACCCGCGCGGACACCCGTCGCGGGAAGCTGCACCCCCGGCCCTCTTTGTTACGTCGACACGACTACATGCACTCCGTTAACCTTTCGAATACAGTAATTATGGACACAATGAGAGAGCGCACGCGTTCGCTTGTGGTTTAATGCATTAAAGTTGAAATAGCGACACTGCGTAGATAATAATCTAGTTTCTGCTACAGGGAGCGTCGCATACGAAACACGCGAGCGACGGGTACCCGCGCGTGCGTCTGCTTATCACAGCGTTCGCCCTTAGTAAGCAATAGGATAGGAATTACGGCGACGATGCAGGGGGCGATGCGACCATTCGCGTGGCATCGTTTGCAGGCCACGGGCAGTTACGTTCGCCGCCGCGACCAGTAAAGACCGAGAGCGAAATGTCTTTATCAAAGTTATCTCGATATTGTTAAGAAAGTAATAGTTTCTGGTTCAAGACATAAAATTTGGAAGAGATTGTGGAGTAAAGGATTTGAATAGGAATCGAGGATCGAGAATTCCACAAGTACCAGAAATACAGAATATATCCAGATAAATTTTTTGAGTACCTATAGCTGAATAAGTGTCGAAACCTTGCTGTGGGTGGCCAGACTTCTAAAAAAGTGGCCTTGCTAGTATTTCACCAATAAAAGAGTCGGTATTTATTATTCGCGGCAAAAACAACTAAACTCGTTTAAACATTGCTCTAGTCGCCGCGCTTGCCGCTCGATGGCTCACGCCGTACCGATTCATGTATTTGTTTCACACGCCGGTTGCTTCGCCGTTCGCCGCTCCGCGTGGCTTGATAAGTACATTTCTATGCGTTTGTTTCAGTCGTTAGACGCCTCGCCGTTCGCACCGCGCGAATAAACGCTATGGGCTGGTCAACATGTGTGTTGTGTGTTTCATCAATTCAGTATGAAAGTGTTAAAAGAACAAACCAAAAGTTGATGGATAAACTTTTGTTGCTGAAGTAAAATAAATACGAAACAGTTATTTAAAAATTTGATTTATTTTCATGTCTTCGTTACACAAGTTTTGTTAATTTGTTTGCAAAAATATTGTTATCTTTACCAATGTTATTATACCAAATACGTTTCATTTCAATATTGTAGTACCGGTATGTCTGAACACAACATTATATTGCTACTTTACACTAGTTTCGTAGTAAAATGATAAAAGGGTTCACTCAAAGAGGTGTGATGTGGCTTCTTGAGAAAAATCGTAACAATTTCTATCTAAACACCTCGCAACATAAACACGGGAACATGCTAATTTTAATTGAGCGAAATTCTATAATATAAATGCCAAATATATATCTCATTTCATAAAATAACGTAATATAGCATTTTAATTAAAAAAATCTATAAAAGTACACATAAATTAGTTATGGCATAAAACTATTATCTAAGTATAAAACAAATCTCAAATTTAACCTAATTTAAGTACAAAGATCACGGGTCTCAATTTACAGGATATCATTTGAAATGTATAATGTGATGACAGATCTCGCTAGTGTAAGCTCGATTGAATGCAGTTAGTATTATAATATAAATTTAATATTTACAGGGAACAAAGTCTCTTGTTGTGCTTTATACAATGTTCAATGATCACAATTCATTTATATTGGTTATGAAAGTTATCTATAAAATGCCAACAATTAGTAGAGTTATTCCCAGTTTTAGAAGGGTATATGTTGGAATACACATGCATAACTTACACAAAAGTATGCAAGTAACGTGCTTACCACAGTGACACACCAATCAGAACTTCTTATAGTTCTTTGGCACACCAGCTGCTTGCGTACTTATATACAAGTTACAGGCATGTGTATAACATAATGAACAAGAAAACCATCTCTCAGTTGGTTTAATTGGCTGTCGTTATTTTCGTGAGCCAGTCACAGCAGCATAATACAGTTTGTCTAAAAAGACAAACAACTTGGGTAATTATTAGGGCAAAATGAAATCAGATGATGTAGCCAACGCTGGTTCAATGATCAAGGCTGATAAAGAAATCTTGATCACAGTTTACTAATAGAAAAACCTTTTAAAAAGTATCGAATATAAGTATTTTTTAAATTATTAAATATTATACAAGTCATTTGACTTTTTAGACAGACTTTGCATAAGTTTGACAGCCTTTTCAATTTTTTTTAGTTGCCTTCTAAAACCCGGGTATTAGAAGCGTATTTACATAACATTTGAAAACCGGAATGTCCACTCTACTGTATCAATAGATGTATTCTCTCTTCACTTACATAATTATCAATTTCGATATGCCACTATCAATTTTATACTTTCCGTATTAATACTGCAACAGTCTGATTGTTACTTCGTTAACATAAATAGTTTATTACATTGAGTTTTTTTTTTATAAGGCAATTTTTCGTGTGTCTTAGATTCTATATCAAATATCTTTTATTTAGGAGTAGGTATTTGAGATAGAAACTTGTTGTGTTGCGTTGAACACTGGACAGTTCTGTCACGTTAGTGCGTTAATCAGGAGGAACCGAACTCGTCCATCCAGGCGAGGTATTTCTGAATGTCTCCCTTGGACACGGACTTGTTGCACTTGGAGAGAGCTTCCATGAAGTCCTGCTTGGTGACGGGAAGGTCGAGCTCTTCCTTGGCAAGTTGTTTGATCTGCTCCGGCTTCAGGCCGGCTATTTTGCGGCGCATCGACATCATTGATGCGTCCCTGAAAATTGAAAAGTAAATCTTATTTCTTGCTGATTGCGTTCATTAAGTTGTATTTTCAGCCTAGGTTTGAGGAAAAAGAGAGCGACTGCTTTATTGGTACACACTCAATGTTTTGGTGCAGTCTTGAACTATTCCTTGCAGCTTTGCTAATGAGAAAGAATTACAACACAACAAAGCAGACAGTGTTTGCAGTAAATAACAATTTTATTCACCATAAGCCTGAAGTAGTGAACATTTAATTACTAGGTACTATTAATACATATAGCTTTTTTAAAGAAACAAATAAAACAATATTGTTATTATCAACCTGAAGTAGTTATTATCTGCACGTAAGTCTGAATCCATCGATGATGCCTCTTATGATGATCATTCTCTTATCCAGGAGCTATGAGCCACTACAAAAGCTAGCCCTTTTTAGGTTTGCTCATTTGCAGTCTCCAGACAAGAATACCTTTGAGTATTAATTGTTTATTCGTTTCTTTAGAGTTTAAGAGTCCATAATAATTGAAGGTTGATATTTAAATCGTGAAACAGGTCAAAATAGGTCGGACTGTCATATTGGTTCTTCAGAAGTGTTATCAAATTATTGAAAAACTGGACAAGTGCGAGACAGCCCCTGAGAGTTTCGTACAAGTTTACCTATGTGTAAATACATAGTTAATTCCGGAATGATTCCCATATTTGTGCTATAAGACCTTGCTTTATGCCAAATTTTCCTGAGAGTGTCGAAATGTACGTTTTTGCGTCACAAACCGAAGTACCTATCTCTTTTTTTTTGGTAATTTACAAGTTTATTTTTGACAGCTTCAAAAGTCTGCAGACCTGAATATATGGTTTTAATTTCAACTCGATACCTCCACGCGTTCCCGAGACAAAGGGCCTTGACAAACAGACAACAAAGTCATCCGTTTTGGTTGGTTCTGTTTTATCTTTTTGAGGTTAATTAAAAATTAGCCCCTACTAATAATGAAAACCCAACGAACCTGCAGACGTTAGTAATATCAGCTCCGGAATAGCCCTCCAGCTTCTTGGCGATAGCTCTGAGGTCGACTTCGGCGTCAAGCTTCACCTCCTTGAGGTTGATGGCGAGCAGCGCCTCGCGGCCGTCTTGTGTCGGCAGCGGGATGTAGATGCGCTTCTCCAGCCGCCGCCGCAGCGCCTCGTCGATGTCCCACGGGAAGTTTGTTGCTGCTAGTACCATTACTACCTACAAAATAAAAAGATATATTGTGAGGATTACATTTCTTTCCAACTGAGAGTGTAAGGGCTATATAGCCCTAAGGCCCGAGCTCCAGTTATCAATGGCACACAGTGATCCACGGGCGCTTCAAAGAGATGTCAGCAAACCGTAGGAGCCCAGCATAGCCAATCTCTTCTAGGGTCATGGACAGAACACTACGCGCCGGCGGCTATGAGTCGGGCTCGGACGGGAGACGGCGAGTTACCCATTATTAATCGTTCTTACTGAGATGGAGATCGCTCTACAACTTCCTACGTGCTCTCTGTGGCTTTGCACATCAGTTAGGAAAGCATCCTGGACACGAGGTAAGTTTTGGGATTAGCATACATGTTCCCCTTAGGCCTACTGTCCACGGACGCGTATTCGTTTTTACTCTTGGTGTACGCCTGCGAGAAGCTTACACACAAAAAAGACTGTCGCTTCGTCGACAGTGTCATACGTTTTTATGTAAGCTTCACGCAGGCGTACACCAAGCATATAATGATGAATACGCGTCCATGGATCATCATCATTTCAGCCGTAAGACGTCCACTGCTAGACATAGGGCTCCCCCAAGCGTCGCCACAACGATCAATCCATCTATCATGTGTCTCGCATCCAAGCAACTTCAAGCTAGTTCAGTACTTACTTTAGTAGGCTCGTCGTTGGCGGAGCCCAGGCCGTCCATCTGCACGAGCAGCTCGGACTTGACGCGGCGCGACGCCTCGTGCTCGCTGTCGGAGCCGCGGCGCGAGCACAGCGAGTCTATCTCGTCTATGAATATCGTGCTCGGCGCGTAGAACCGGGCCTGGAAATTATTAGCGTAAAAATACTTAATTGTTTAATTACGATTCAAAATACAAATGTTACAAACAAGTTTTATTTATTTTATTTAACGCTTCGCAAAGTTGTGTGTATAAATATTCAAGTGTATAGAAGGAAAGATAGAAAGAAAAGGGTAATAGTGTGAAAGTATAGGGTTGTTTTCAAGCTCAGACATGATGCGAACTCGCTGTACATCTGGCTGGAAATTACCTACCACCTTAGCACCTAGGACGAGTAGTTTTGTTTTATTCAGTACTAGCAGTCCTCCGCGATTTTATCCACGTCTTTGGTTAGAAAGTAGCAGTCGTAGTACGTAGGTCGCAGCGTAATGTTATGTAACCTATAACCTAACCTAACTTAATCTATTCGTCGTGAATTTGGCTATTACGTACAATTATTTTCTTCCGATTCATTATAACTGATAATTTTGCTTGTTATCTTTTCGGAAAACCGACATAAAATATCAAGCTGTTGGATTTCAACCGATATTTTTATAATTTTTGTGTCTCACAAAGGTTATGGTTATGTGAAGACCGTCATTTGAAGACGAGTCGTTTAGTAACATGCGTTTATTTACTCCCTGTAAACTGTAAACGCATGTTACTGAACGAGCTATGAGTATATATGTGGATGGATGGAGATATAGAGATAGAGAGAGAGAGAGGGGAAGAAAGAAGATTTAATGATAGCGTGATGTGTGGCAGGATAGAATGGAAGGAAAAAAAACGTGTTGCGTCGACCCCAAGTAATAAGGGACAAGGGCAGGAAGATTATAATGTTTGGCAAAGGTAATCTTACCATTTCAAAGAGCAATCTGACTAGTTTCTCGGACTCCCCTCGGTACTTGGAGGTGAGCGTGGACGAGGAGACGTTGAAGAAGGTGGTGCCGCACTCGGTGGCCACCGCCTTGGCCAGCATCGTCTTCCCCGTGCCCGGCGGACCCACCATCAGCACGCCCTTCCACGGCCGTCTGATGCCCTGGAACATGGGGGTTTCTTTTTGTTAGTGGCGGTTATAATTTAACTAAATAACTGGCGAACTGCTGCAGTGCTGCCTCTGTCTTTGCTTAAAAGCTGTATCTCATTGAGCAGCGTTTGAAATGCTTTTATTTTTTATCATAATGTGTGTTTATGTTTCATAATCATCATAAAAACATCTACTCTAATAATGTTGGACATAGGCTTTTCCTAAGAGTCGCCACAATGCCCAGTCCTGTCCATGTCGCATTCATCGGATTCCCGCGAACCTCACCAGGTCATCGGTCCACCTTGTAGAATGTCTTCTAATACTACGTCTTCCAGTACGCTGTGGCCACCCAGAAACATTCGGCCCCATCGACCATCTGTGAGGTCATCTGGTGTTTATATATTTTTTGAAATTTATATTTTCTATACGAGGTGTTATTACTTATGGTATTATGTACTGGTTGGAACTAAGCGTTGATTAGATCAGAGACTATGTTGCACACTGCTAATACTTTGCTTACCACATTGTAATCCAGAATGTGTCTTTGTTTTTATATATATAGATCAAGTTTATACAGTAGTGTTGGGAATGACTGTTTCTTCTTTTTTTTTTTCTTTAAAAACCACTTACTTTAAAGAAGTCGGGCATCCACATGGGCAAGACTACGGCCTCCTCCAGCAGTCGCTTGGCCTCCGCCAGGTCCGCGATGTCGTCCCACCGGATGTTGGGGTTCTTTTGTACTATATCACGCTCTGGAACACCACACCAATGTTATAAGGGCGAAACTTTGTGCGTGTGTGTGTTTCTTAATCCTTCACGTTTAAACGGCTGAATGGATATTAATAAAAATTGGTGCCAGGATAGCTTAGATACTGAGTTAACAAAGGCTATTATTATAATTTTTAAAGAAGGGATGTGCTAATTTAATGTAAGCCGCAAACGGCTTACGGGCCAAGCGCCCGAAAAGTGCCATAAAACAGTGATTTTCTGAGGCCTACTCCTCCGTAACGGCTAGGTCAATTGATTTGAAAAAAATATATGTTTATTATAGATTCATGAACAATAATATCAACATTTGATTTTTTCGTGCAATTAATACTTTTGTCAAAAAAACATATTTAGCAATTTCGCAACTTTTCGCAACTTTTTCCTACTCCTTCGAAACGGCTTGGACCTTTACAAATATTTTTACACATAAAAATTGGTGGTTAAATATCCTTCAAAGTGAACATTTTGCATATGTAAATCAATCATTATCTCGCAGAGAAAATGGATTTAAAGCGCTTTTCGGGCGCTGCTGGCCGCAAATAAATGCACAGATTTGCGTACTGCCGCCTAGGCGAGTGCGAGAGTTGCGTTTACATAATTTCGGTCAGATGGTTCAAGGAACTATACGCCTTAAGCATAGTAAGCATAATCAGTCTTTTAATGTTCCCACTGCTGGGACTCAGGCCTTCTCTTATAAGAGATTGAATGGGCCGTAATCCCCCAAGCGTTTCCGGTTCATGTCATCGTATTTTTAGTTCTAGGACATGTCGGTTTCCGCACGATGTTTTCCTTCACCGTTTTGAGAGCAGTGGTGATGAAATAAATTACACAAAGTAATGCGCCTGGCTGGGTTTAAATCCACGACTTACAACTCGTAAGTCGGAGCCGTTACCGCTGTGCCATCGCTGTTCGGGAAGTGCTGGTAAGAATATATTTACCGAGCATATCGACGAGGTCCCCATCAGCCGCGGACGGAGGCTCGAACCTTCTCTCTTCATCTTTGTGCTTCTCGTCATCCGTGTCGCCATTATTGTTGTCTCTGTCCTGTTTGTCTTTGCCGTGATCTTTATTGCTTGTGTCTTTTGTTTTTGCTGTAAATAAAAATTATAAAAATATATTAATCAAATCAGATTATGTTATGTGTACCTATGAGTCTATTATAGGTCAAAAAAAAAGCTGCCGCTAAAATATAAAATTTTATAAGTGCACATGTAATCCTAAGTGAAAAAAAAATGTTTAATTTGATTGCCACTCAGTGATAAAGTGAAAGAATTTTTAAAATCGGCCAGCAGTTATTGAGTTTACTCATTACAAAATACAAGTCTTTCCGCTTTATAATATTGATCTAGATTGGTGTTGAACTTAGTATTCTAAATTAGCTGTCTTATATTCGCTATTATAATATTCAGGTGTTCTTTAGATTTAAAGCTTCCTCATGAATCACTCTGTCTTTCAGTGATACCCGCATGAAAATCTGTTTAATAGTTTTGGGTAGGTCGCAGACGGACAGACAGGCAGACAGACGGTGGGGGTCATATTGTTTTATAAAATGTAAAACTAATACGTAATAAGGATAGGTTTTTTCCCAATTTTGTACGAAGATTGTCTAAACACTTTTTATCAATTATTACCTACTAAAAACCGCTTCTCCTTTTAATAATAATAATAATAAATCATTTATTATCAGGCATCTTGGCCCATAGATATATACCTTACAGACTAACATATATATAGAGTAAATACAACTTGTTGTTATTGACTCATGGCACAAGCTTATCAAGAATTAGTGAATTGTATAAAATACATGCGTAACTATATCAGATGCAATCACTCGAACACGCTTTGTTTACAACTTAATAAAACTAATAGAAGTGTAGAATTTAAAAGGATTTTTACATCTATTGATTGTTATAAACTGATGTTGACTTTATGACGTAGGTACCTAACTCATAATCTATAGGTAGCAAATCTTTACATAAAATAAAATTGGAGTGTCTGTTTGTAATATTGAAATAACTGCTTCTTACTACATGCATATGAATATATATACGGTACATACACCAAAATATCATTTTTTACAATTTTTGTCTGTCTGTTTGTCCGGGCTAATCTCTGAAATGGTTGAACCGATTTTGACGGGACTTTTTTGGCAGGTAGCTGATATAATCAGGAGTAACATAGGCTACATTTATTTTAGAAAAATCCAAAATCCTGTAGTCCACGCGAACGAAGTCGCGGGCACAGCTAGTAAAAGATAAACATAATAAACACTTGCTATGAAAACAATAACATACGACATTAGTTTTAGTACTTATATACGAAACCCGAAACACGTGTTTTTAATTCTTTATTGTACACTATAACAACACAAAATAAGTGGATGAAAAAGTTCATGTACATAGGCGAGCTTAACTCAAAGTTCAGTTTTCTTCCAGCAAACCATTGAGCGATAGAGAGAGATGACAATAGAGGGTAGGGTCCAGTGTACAATGTAAAGTGTGTCTAGTATTTTTATGTATAAAATTTCACAACAGTATCATGAAAAATCACAAAGTTATAATGTTTTTAAATATCTATTAATGATTGGACTGGTAGAGAATGCCTAAATCATAAGTCCATTTTTCTACCTTTGTGTTATAAGAAGTTTAGTAAGGAGTAACATAGGCTACTTTTATTTTAGAAAAAAGAAAATTCAAAATCCTGTAGTCCACGCGAACGAAGTCGCGGGCACAGCTAGTAAATAATTAAATAAAACACGGGGGACAACTAGCCAACGTTTTAAAAAAATCTAACTTTAAAGCTATTTTACACCTACCTCTAAGCTTCTACCAAACGCATAAAAGCATATTTTCCAAACTCACGTAACAATCACTAGCAAACGACTTGACAACACGACCATTAAGTAAAGTCTCACAAATGCTTAACAATAAAATGTAGCATTATTGCTTAACCCAGCTGCACTGTACGTGAGAGAACATTTAATATGTTCTCTATAAGTACTGCAAAATTGAAGTGTCAAGTTCAGTAGGCGCACTGGAATAAGAAGAAGCAGGACTGCAGCACTTCAGCTGAAAAACTTTTTTAATCGATGGTAAAGTCCCGCAAACCTTCATTGAAAAGTGGGCTTCCTCCGAACAGATGAGCGTTGTGTCCGGTCCGGGCAACTACATGATAATTGATTTCGCGGCTTCGGCCCGCTCTTCCCTACTCCATCCTACTCTACCCTACTCTACACTTCTCTACCCTGCCAAACTTCACATAAACCATATACTAAATAGTCCGAATAAAGCCTTAAAGTCTAAACTTTTGATTTGGATAGGTGAGCCCGTTCTTGAGTTATAAAATTACAACAAAAAATGCCATTGATTTATATATATAAACATAGATGTTCTACCGCGTGGAGAATTCTGACACCGCGATGCAGGATTTTTATTTTTTTGTTTCTATATGACGAAATAGATAATGATACTGTAATTTGATAAATATTATCTTAATTAGTAAAACGTCTGAAGATGCAAGTTTATGACTAGTGCGTGTTGCCAGTGATGATGACATTGGCTCTTGAAACGTAGTCGTTCACAATGGGCCTAGTCAGAAGGCTTGACGGCAATGGAAATAGCTATGCTCGGAGTTTCCCTGCGTGATTACATCAGGAATGAAAATATTCGCAGGAGAATCAAGGTTGCCGACATAACCCGAAGCATATCCAAACTTAAATCGCAACAGATGGTCGTTGGTGCCGAAAGTTTCTAGAGTGGCGGCTTCGTACTGGAAGACGCAGCATTGAAAGGTCGCCCACAAGGTGGACCGATGACCTAACGAGGGTCGCGGATCAGGCATCCGATGTATGCGAGATGCACAAGATCGTTTGTAGTGACGACACTTGGGGGAGGCCTATGTCCAACAGTGGACGTCTTTCGGCTGAAATGATGATGATGATCTTACAATTGCCGTCACGGATCTTGGGCGCTGGCTTCAAGTTGCGCAGAAGTCAAATATTCGGACTTTTTAGTGGTGCGAAGTGAGACTCGGGGGCGGGGAGTGTCAGTGAATGGCTCGCCGCGCCATCGCGTCTTAGACGTCACTCCTGATTCGTTCCCCGCGTTGCTGCATGTATCTAACAACGAAGACGATTGGCTCGCCAATGTATGGAATGCGCAAAGCGATCCCCACTCTGACGCCGAGCGCTCAAGATCCGTTTCGCCAATTGTAATTATAGTGTATGAATCTTTTATAACGACGCATAGAATTAACCTTCTGAACTGAATGATATGTAGTATGCATACACTAATCAGTGTTTTTGCGGTTGTATTATCACCTTTTTGTATACATTTTTTATTAAGCTCTGCGGAGTCGTGAGCAATTTTTACGTCTATACTGCAAACACCTATTATTTATGTAATATTGACACAAGCAATAAGACGTGGAGTTTGTTAGTCGATGTTAATACCTATTTTTTGCAAAAAAACAAAATGCTCTTGTGAAGTCGTGACAAAAAAGTACCAAGATTAGAGTTTTTATAAGTTTATTTTTAGACAGTATTCGCTCACTACCTATAACAGTAATTATTGTTATTTTCACAAGAGGACCGTTCATTTATTTATTTAAACTTTATGTGCTGTAGTGGTACATAAAGTTCATCATCATCATTTCAGCCGATACACGTCCACTGTTGGAAATAGGCCTCCCCCAAGCGTCGCCACATCGAACGTTCCTGTGTGTCCCGCAGCCATCGGTTTCCTGCTACCTTCACCAGTACCAGGTACATAAAGTTACACAGAGCATCTGGAGTTGGAACGAAAACTATATTTTCATGCCAGAGTAAGTGAAGTAATAACAATCTATAAGTATAAAAGGAGAAACAGACTGACTGAAAATACTGGAACTAGTAACGTGAAATTTTTTAAGGTTTCCTTTTATGACGTATGCAAACACTAAGAAAGGATTTTCCAATATATATATCCCCCTCAAAGGGATGAAACAGGGCAAATTTTGTATGAAGAAACCTATTTTTATGCGGGCTAGTACTAAGTAAAAAGTAAAAATACTTAACTTTAAATAATTAACTCGAAATTCGATTATAAATTAAAGATAATTATCAGTTAAATAAAACTGATGATCCAGTTGGTAAGATGCTACTTTACTACTACTTTAATAGATATTACAATTGCCGAAACGGATCTTGAGCGCTGGCTTCAAGTTGCGCAGAAGTCAAATATTCGATCTCTTTAGTGGTGCGAAGAGAGACGCGGGAGCGGGGAGTGTCAGTGATTGGCTCGTCGCGCCATCGTGTCATAGACGTCACTCGTGATTCGTTGCCTGCGTTGCTGCATGCATCTAACAACGAAGACTTTGACTTAGATTGGCGAGGTTTCCTTTTAAAAGACGTAGACAAGCACTAAGATAGGATTTTCCAAACTTCACCCTCCAAAAAGGGATGAAACGGGGGTCTAAATTTTGTATGAAGAAACCTATTTTTTAGTTACTAAATAAAAAGTAAAAATACTTAACTTCAAATTATTAATTCGTAATTCGATTATAAATAATACAAATATCAGTTAAATAAAACTGATAATCCTGTCGGGAAGAAGTTTCAACATCTAGTAAAGCATAAAATGTCAAGCAGTATAATATAGGTTAATATCTAAGAGCACGAAGCATCGTGCCTGGCATACAAAATAAGCGTATAATTAATTAGTAAACATTCAATCTAAGTCGTGTACATCTATATTTGGAACCAATAGCAACTCGCTTCCTATTCGACCTACCTTTACAATATAGTTTTTCTCCTTATATAAAAAAAACACGCCGTCGTAAACACGTTACCTTTTGAATGTAGTCGTGTTATTATTAAAAACATTATTGTTGTAAATCAATTGTATTCAAGATACAACATTGTTTTTAGTAATGCGAAACCTGAATGAAATAAAGAGTAGTGGTGGCAGGAGTGGCAGGCGGGCGCCGACTTCTGCGAAGCAATAATGCTCGCTAAGGAGGAGACCGACCGCATCAGGCAACGGCGGACCCTGATTTTCAGCTACCGTAGGAGCGGGCTTGCGGACAGTAAGCAATGGGTAGCTCGCTGTCCGGCCGCCCGGTAACTGTCCGGACGAAGCCCAAGTTTAGAAGAGAGAAAGAAGAGAAGTTTAAACAAACTAACAAACAAAATTTTTAGGCTTTATTATATTAAGTACTCGCAATAGCCATGGACTCCGTTCGCGTACATAAATTATAGCCTATGTAACTCAGGAATAAACCAGCTTTCTATCGGTGAAAAAATTTTAGCAATTGGGACCAGTACTTCCAGAGATTACCTCCTACAAACAAAAAAAACATAAAAACAAACTTTACCTCTTTATTATATTAGTATAGACTAGATGGTGCCCGTGACTTCGTCCGACTCGTAAAACAGCACAATACCATTTGGTCATAAGTTAAGGATATTTTTCGCGAAACCCTTTGTTTTCTACATTATCTACACTAATATAACAAAGAGGTAAAGTTTGTTTTTTTTTTGTTTTAGGAAGTAATCTCTGAAAGTACTGGACAGATTGCTAAAATTTTTTGACCGATAGAAAGCTCCGTTATTCCTGAGTGGCATAGGCTATATGTTATGTACGCGGGCGAAGCTGCGGGTAAAAGCTAGTTTTTAAATAAATGTATTCCAAGTTAACATCAGTTATTTACAGGTAAAAGTCCCGTCAAAATCAGTTCAGCTGTTTCGGAGATAAGCCGGTACAAATATACCAATAGACAGATCATAATTTAAAATAATTGCATTTTTGCCATGTCTATTTTATAAATACTTTCTTAGGCATTTAGTAAAAAAAAAATATTATTTTGTGATTAGCGATTACAAACAGATATTTTAATTTTATTTATATGTATATAATATTGTATTGAGTCAATCAACCGCTAACCACAGATGGTATTATGAAACCATCTCAGTGTTGCTTCCTGTGGTTATTTACGTAAAATAACATAACACCTACTTACTACCTGATAATGTAATGAATGTAAATGTGATACTAGGAAATATTTTCGCTCTGTCGGTACCATAACAATAAAACAGGTCACAGGACTTGTTTTTCCAAGTAACAAATTCCTTGTAACTTTGGGGATATCAATAGGGAAAAACTAAGTGGTTGTTAAATGTTATTCAGAAACCAAGCCACTATAACAACGCATATTATAAGACTACGGTAGCCCACAATTTTAATCTATCTAATTAAGACTATCACTTTGCCAGCGACTTCGTTCTCGAGAAAGTTTTTATTAAAAAGAAATGAACACCCCTTAAACCGTCTCTACGGACTGGTGGAATTATAGTAGGTATTTGTAGGAAGATTAAAAAAGTAAGACATATCAATTGGGCTAGGATCGTCGACCACTGGACAGCTGAGGGAGATCGACCGTGTGACGATCTAACCATGTTTGCGGGGCAAATGTGCCCCCATTTGGTCAGAGATCGCCCTAGACAGAAAGGTTTGGAAGGAGAAAGGAGAGCCTTTCCCAGCCGTTGGACACAATACAAGCAAAAATCTATTGCTACATACCGCTATGTGCTTTATTTGCTGCATTCTTCGGGTTCCTAACATCAGAAGTCTTCCGTTGCGAGGAGGTAGCGTTGCGGGTGCCTGGGGTGGTCTTCTTGTTGTCCGTGCGCGCCGTCCGTGGGTTAGCTCGTGCCGATTTCATAGCGGGGGGCCCTCTGCGGACAATGGCAGGAATTTAGTCGAGTTTTCCTGTAAGGAAGTTGTTTGTAATTGGTTGGATTGGGGAGTGAAGATAGGTGCAGATCGCACCGGAAAGTTATGACTATCTGGTTCTACCATGCATGTAAACTCACGGTTTTGTAGAAGATACAGCGCTATCTTCTACAAAAAGTACGACCCGTAGAATACGTGCATTGCGTTAAAAATATTAGTTTGTAGTTTATAAAGGTATAGATAGATTGTGTAAGGAGTGATATGAAATAAAAAGAAGTTAGTGATAGTGTGACGGTAGGACAGGACAGAATGGAAGAAAAAACGCGTGATCCTCAATTAACGTGCGACAAGTGCAAGAAAAAGATAAAGTATGATAAGTTTGTCATAAAAAAATAAAAGCAGGAAGTGACGTTCACTTTTTGATAGAGGTGATGTTCACTTCTATCCTACCGACCTGGACCTACATCCATTACTGGACATATGCCTTCCAAAATTGTCACCACAATGACCGGTCTTGTGCGTCTCGTATCCATCGGCCAGTGCACCACTCCAGGCCTTTTCAACCACCTGTTCTGCGAGCATTGTGCTCCGCCCATTGCCACTAAGTTTGGCGATTCTTCGGTTTATGTCCGTAACCTTGGAGTAACCGTAATCAAGCGCAACTTTGTTTTGATTGGATATTTTTGTCTCTGACTTCACCTTTGTAAAGGTTATGGGTGCAATATAAACGTTATATCTTATCTGTAAACCTCATCTTGATGACATAAACTTCGTTATTTATATATCTGTATAGAGTTGTATGCTTCCCACATGACGGCATTTCTATTACCTACTTAGTTTTATTTTATTTTTTTGAGGCGGGAAAACATATAATGAATTCTCCCGCTCTAGGGTGGAGCGAGAGATAGTGTCAGACTCTTACTGACTAAACAACCCACCCTGTTCCTTCTAGCCTTCATACCGGGGCTCGAGTTCCCTTTCGGATAACCTTGGCCCCAGTAGGCTTCGACCCGGCTGGGTCCCTACTGTTGCTGACAACTCCTTGAGGCGCGCGGGAACAGTGCGCGCCGTCGACGACTTGGGCTTGGTCCGGACAGTTACCGGACGACCGGACAGCGAGCTACCCATTGCTCACTGTCCGCTAGCCCGCGCCTACGGTGGCCGGAACTCGGGAACAGAATCCCGGCGGCGGCGGCGAGAACGCCGTTGCCTTATGCGGTCGGCCTCCTCCTTTGCGAGCATTACTGCTTTGCAAAAGTCGGCGACCGCCTGCCACTCCTCCTCGCTTCGGACCATGACATCAACCAAGGTCCGGCGCGAGAGGTCTCCGCCGCCGATCGCCCCCACGAGGGCACGGCGCTGCTCTGCCCAAGCAGGGCACACCTCGACTGTGTGCTCCACCGTGTCCTCCGGGCGTTCCGCACAGTGGTGACACCAGGTCGTCTCTTCCGCTTGAATCCGAAACAGGTACCTCCCGAACGTGCCTTCTCCGGTGAGGACCTGCGTCATGCGGAAGGTAGGGCCGCCTTGATGTCTTTCCAGCCACGCCTCAAAGAGGGGACTTAAGGCCATAATTGTGGCGTGCCCAGCACTGGGTTGTGATAGTCGCTGACGGAATGGAACCCACCTGTGTTCTTCAAATACCCTTGGCGTCTAGGGTCACGGTTAAATCTAAAACATTCTCGCAGCCCTGTCAGGCATCAGCATCGGCCCTACCGGGCTCCATGAATTTGACTGTGACCTTTACAGACTAAAACCAACTGTAACCTTTAGTTGTCCTTTACATTCCAGGATCACTGGGTTTGCTTTTCAGATACTCCCCTTAGTGTTCGGCCACACTAGCAGCGCGCGGTGCGGGTGCGGAAACGCGCGCCATTTGCTTGGCCAGACTATCAGTCTGGCGCGGGGAGCGGTAAACACTTGGACCTAGCGGGTATCGGCCCATTACGTATTTAGCTGCATCAAGAACATTACGCTCTGTTTAAAAACAAGAAACAGCTGTGCGTTATTATCTTACCGTCAATAAAAAACAGATCGAAAAACAAGTTAATGTCATAATTAAAGACATCAAGATATGAACATAATAATTGTATTATTATGTCAGTCAGTCTCATTACCTCAATGGAGGAAGTCTTTGTTTATGTTGAATAACGTACATTTTTGTGGGCGGGAAAACATCATCTCCTCTCGCTCTGGGCGAAAGGGAGTGTAACTTCCACTGACTAAAATTCACCCGTGGTTTTTTTCCGTTGTCTTTTGCATTCCAGGGCTTTTTTTTTTCTTTTAAGTGGGAAATCATTCAATGACATCTCTCACCCTTGGACGGAAAGGGATGTCAAACTTTTACTGACTAAAACCCACTCCTAGTTCCTTCATTCCAGGGTCGGGTTTTCCTTTCAGAAGCGAACCCATGGCCCCAGTAGGCTTCGACCCTGCTGGGCCCCAACGATTTGCTGACATCTCCTTGAGGCGCGCGTGGTGCATTCCAGAGGTGCGGTTTTGTGGTAAAAGTTAACGTGGCCCAGGAACGCAGGGAACAGTGGGTTTAGTTAGCACACTCGCTCTCACTCCACCTAGAGCGCGTATTTATTATATGTCTAGCTTTGCCCGCGACTTCGTTCGCGTGTACTACAGGATTTTGAATTTATTTTCTCTAAAATAAAAGTAGCCTGTTACTTCTTATTACATCAGCTACATTCCAAAAAAAGTTCCGTCAAAATCGGTCTAGATATTTCAGAGATTAGCCCGGACAAGCAGACACACAGACAAAAATTGTAAAATACCTCGTTTGGTGTATGTACCGTATCCGTATGTATATTTATATGCATGTAAGTAGTAAAAAGCAGTTATTTCAATATTACAAACAGAAACTCCAATTTTATTTTATAAGTATAGATTACTCAGCACTAAAAAAAAAAATAGGGCCGCAGTACTCTTTCTCACACTCAGATGTTGAGTAATACGAGTTGCAGATCTTGCACTAAAAAAAATGTGTGACAGGAACCAAAGACCAATTCAGTTTATTGCAAATCACATGACTGTGTTTTATAAGGTCTTCAAAATATGCTAACATTTCGACTCTGTGTCCGACAGAGTCCATGTGAACTTGTTAAAGTTGCAGAATGCATCAAGAATGCCATAAGAAAACACTTGTTGCGAAAGTCAGAAAACCAGCTATTGTGACGCAACTAGGAAACAGCTTCATAATTGTCTCACAAAAAGAGAAGATGGTGAAGATGCTCCTGTAATCCACCTGTCTGCCTTACGCAAGAGTTCGGACTTATATGCGACAATAAAGCCTCTGGCATCTGTGACAACGCAGGTGTTGATTTTTTAACTGATATAAACTAGTGCTTGTCTGCGATCCCACCTGTAGGTAGGTAGTGATGCAATCCTTGATGGTGAGGCGCACTGAACCGCGATCCTTGAAATAAAGCCTTAGCCACTAATATAATACGGACATTCAATATCTGCAATAAATAAATTTTATTCTTATTAATTTTATCGTACTTAAATATTTAATTTGCTTTAATTATAGCACTCATGATGAATGTCAACCTTGTACCAAATCGATTCAGCAATAATAAAATCGATAAAATGCAAAACCAATATAATTATGTAGGTCAATCGATTCATCAGAACTCCTAACATACAGCCAGTTTAATTTTAACACCTGTGCGTCAAAATGTCCTTTGTAAACGAACAGCTGTTTTAGCTTGTACAAGTTTATGTTGCAAACATTATTGACCTTCGACACTTCGGCGCCTACGCAACTCATTTCCGAATGATTACGAAGTGAAACGAAGATGGAACGATACCATTTGGAGTTATAATACTGTTGAATTAGATAATGTTGTGATTTTCGTCTGATTAATTTTGGAGCTTACACAATATGAGTAATAGAACATCGGAACCGGATCCTTTAAGTGAGGTTTTGTATATTTGGTCGCTATTGATGAAGATGTCGTAAGTCAGACGTAATAAGAATAATATCTACTTGTAAAGAAGTAGAAACGAAAGTTTCAGTTGATGTTAATGCCCAGCTCTTGGTCGATAAGGACGGATGTTGATAATGATCATCATACTTCAGTAGAGGTATGTGGAATATGGCGTAGTTTCGCAAACCTCTACTGACAAACCGGCCAAGAGCATGTCGGGCCACGCTCAGTGTAGGGTTCCGTAGTTTCCCGTCCATCACAATAAGTGTACCCATTTATGAGGTTAAAAAAATGCTTGCATATACACTTATATAAACTTAGTCCAGAAATTATTTTGTAGAACCCTTTTGTTTTTTTTGTACAAAAACTGTTCTTTCCATCAAGTTCAAAATAATTTTCCTAGGAAGTCCTTATAAAGTTCTACTTTTCAGATTTTCTAAACTTATGGTTCAAAAGTTAGAGGGGGACACATACATTGTTTTTTACTTTTGGAGCGGTTATTTCCGAAATTATTGACATTATCAACAAAATGATTTGAGTAAACCCCTATTCATTTTTAAATACCTATCCAACGATATATCACACGTTAGGGTTGTAATTAGAAAAAAAAAATCACCTCCCACTTTACATATGGGGGGGGGGGGCTACCCTAATAAAACATTTTTTTCCAATTTTTATTTTACCACTTTGTCGGCGTGATTGATATACATAATGGTACCAAATTTCAGCTTTCTAGTGCTAACGACGAGGACGGACAGACAAACGGACAGACGGACAGACAGACAGACAGACAGACAGACAGACAGACAGACATGGCGAAACTATAAGGGTTCCTAGTTGACTACGGAACCCTAAAAAGGAGGATCCTTCGACTGGCGTTGCGTCAGGCATAGGCAACTGCCCGATTCTCGGTTTCGGGTTACTTTAGTGCTCTACTAGCACAAAAGGAAAAAAAATCGGCCTCTCCATACAAACTGTCCAATCAAGTTTTTAATTTTGTATGGTGAGACTGATTTTTTTTTTCGATCTTGAAAAAAGTTTTGTGGAAGGGTGTTCAGTTTCGTCTACTGAGCAAGCCCTTAAAGTTTGTGGAGGGCTGTCCTTTACAGTTTGTATAATATAAAAATACATTTGTTAATTTTATGAGACACCCAGTAATTTGCTACAAATTAGAACTATTCTGTGAAATATTTTATTCAATTCCGTAAAACTACACATACATTTCAGTGTCAATGTTTCAGTTTCACAACACAATTGCAGCTTTCCGCGCCACGTGCATATGGCGGCAGTTATTAAACTGGTTAGCACATCCATTGAGACCACGTGCTAACTTCAACTGTTACTTTTAGATGCATCGTGCTAAGTTTAGATAAATGGACAGCTTCATTAACTCGTCAGGTAGAAACAAAGGCGAAAACAAATAGAAGGAAATGATAACTGTCATTAAGTTTCCATAAAACAAAGTCCCCCATCGCGTCGGTCTGTCTGTTCGCGATAAACTCAAAAACTACTGAACAGATTTTCATGCGGCTAACACCAATAGGTAGAGTGATTAATGAGGAAGGTTTAGGTGTCTAATACATGAAACCTATAGTAGAAAAAGCTGTCCATGTTCCTTTAATACACGTGTGGGGCAAATGGTGGAATCTGTCTTGGATGGACGAAGCAACGCCGAGTCACCGTGGGAGCGGGCTTGGGAACTTCGCGGTCCAAGGACCAGCGCTAGGTGGATAGGGCTTTATGTTCCACGCGGTGTGCGTTAAAGAGATGTCAGCATAATTGATGGAGGCCGCCAGGGCTGATACCTGCCATGGTTGCGTGATTGTTCGAATTAGTCAGTGCAACACTGGATCGCAAATTGCAACTGAAGGAACACGGGTGAGTTTTAGTCAGTAAAAGTCTGACATTACTTCTCGCTCTACAGCGGGAGAAGTTATTTAATGATTTCAACACTAAAAAAATGCTCCTTTTGATGCTGATTCATATAATTATGTTAATACCGTAGTCGTCATAATTCGACGAAAAATGCTGCGGGCATAAAAATCACGTTACAAGAATAACCTTTGAATATACTGCTGATAGCACATCAGCAGTATATTCAAAGGTTATTCTTGTATATCTTGGGTGCTGCTGGAGAGATAAACAAGTTTCCATTGGAGAAACTCCTCATGAGCAAGAGCATAGTGCTTTCGACTTTGATAGACAACCTTACTAATCTAATTTGTATGATCATCAAGATTGCGTAAAGTCATGTGTACGTCCAACAGTCAAAGCCGTTCGTCGGAAATGATGTGGGTCATAGTCTGTGGTCCATCACCCACCTACCCTTTTTCGCGTAGCAATATACCTTTGATCTACAGTAGGACAGGTACAAGTTATTATTTTTATGGTATTGGTTCTACATAGCGCCCTTATAAACGGGGATCATACACGTAGCACAAGTCAAAATGGCTGCATGCTCACTGACCGCTGGGCAAGTATCCAGAAAGTCTTCCCAGGTCGGTGACAGACCTGGAAAGGGGGCGAGATGATCTAGATTCTAGACGCCTAGCGTAAAGAATATTTCCAGGTGGCTCAAGAAAAGAACCTGGAAGAAGTTGGAGGAAGTCTTTGCCCAGCTGTGTGAAAGTCTGTTTTCGGATAGCCATAACTTAGGGGTTTTTAAGTCAAGAGTGAACAGGTTACTTTTAGGCAAGTGTGCTCCATCGCCGGCCACATCATCGCTTACAATCAGGTGACATGATGGTCAAAGGCGAGCCTATCAATAATAAAAAAGAAGTATAGGCTAAAAACATAAAATAATTGGTTCATGATTTTTTGATATTCAAGTGAATTTATTAACTTTCTCAATCTATGCAGCTATAAGCATTTTACGATAAAAATTCAGTTTCTTATAAGGTTCACGTCCGGTAGAGTTGAGTGTGGGTTGTGGTGTGTATACGTAAGTATAGTAGATGTTTACTAACTTGTGTTCAAAGCTGGTGGGTGGGGGCCACGCATTAGGGTCTCTGGTATGCGGAGCGGAGTAATGTGAAGGGTTCGCTCACGTGCGCCGCTGGACCCATATCTGTTGCCATGTTTTGTCTTACTAATGATAGTGGACGGTGAGGGCCACGTATTGGGGCCTCTGGCACGCGGTACGGGGTAATATGTTGGGACCCAAATCTGTTACTATGTCTGGTCTTACTTATAATTGTATACAAAGCTAGTGGGTAGGGGCTACGCATTGGGGCCTCTAGCGTGCGGTGCGGGGCAATAGGTTGTGTTGGGATCGAGTAAGTACGGCGCTGGACCGATATCTATTGCTGTGTCTTGTCGGGCGGCGGGGGCCATATGTCGAGGTCGAGTTCGTGCGACACTGGAACCCACATCTGTTACTATATCTTGTCTTACTAATAATAGTGGACGTTTACTAACTTGTGTTCAACGCTGGTGGGTGGGGGCCACGCATTGGGGTCTCTGTCGGGCGGCGGGGGCCATATGTCGGGGTCGAGCTCGTGCGGCGCTGGGGCCCACATTTGGTCGCGAGTTGGTAGATCCTCGTAGTCTGTAAAAAATAGAAAGGGGAACTTTAAGCCATTATCAAACTTAAGCTGAGGTTATGTGATGGTGCAAGTAAAATCTGGAGAGCTTCTTCAAAAATTCAGATTCGTGTATAGTGAATGCTTGTCCCCTTTTGCCTGTGTATTTTTATATGATGTGGGATTATCGACGTCACAATAAAATAAATGCAAGGGTTATATTTGATATAGATAGACTTAGTTCTGTCAAAAGCTATTGGACCGCAGCCACAAATATTTTATTGAAAGCTAAAAAATGGCCTTTTTATTAACGCCAACTATGGCGCAGTGGTTGGCTGCACTAGTGATGTAGGTAACGAATATTCGCATTCGCGAATATTTGCAGAATTCACCAGAAACATGCGAATATTTGGCAATTATTATTGACAAACAAAAAAGTATTTAAGTATTGATTGAACGGATAAAATAATACAAGTGATGTGAAGAATGTTAAATATCAACGAATATTCGCGAATAATTTTCGTCAACGCGAATATATTCGCGAATATAGATCGCGCGATAGTTAATATTCGTAGAAGTTTCCTGTGAATTCGAATGCGAATATTCGTTACATCACTAGGCTGCACTGTATGTCGCTGATATACGATAATCGAAAATTATCGTACAGAAGTTATTTGTATGGCCTACATATAGGTGTTCCGGGAATTGGTGTTGTATGTATGTGAGTTTACGTTTGTGAACGTACCTACGATACAGGAGTTAGGGCCTGTCTGCACAGCGGTATTTTTTTCGTTATTCTGTAACACATTGAATCTTACGGAAGTTTCCGCACAGGCGTTAAAAAAACGCGCGATAAAAAATTCTGTGATTTCTTGCAGATTTGACGCGGTGCGGTGCGGAAATAAATCCGCGCGGTGAAATATCGCTGTGCGGACAGGCCCTTAGTCTTCACTAGGCTTAATTCAAGAAAGATGTTGTTTATTAACGTTTTCAGTGCAATTTCTCAAAGGACTTTTTTTAAAAACCTTCCTAAGATTTCAATAAATTCATAAAAAAAAGTATATCCAAATTGGTCTAGTCATTTTAGAGTTTTACGCTTTTAGCCATTAATTTTCATTTAAACGGATCTATCAAGAAAATTGTGAAAGTGGAAACACACGTTGAGAGTACGCCTAATTATTCCACTTTTTTACATCTATTTCTCCACTTCCAGTAGTCTGTAGTAATTGCCGACTTATTTTCTTGGAAGCTAAATTAAACGCCATTTAGTAATCGCATACATAAAAAGCGCAGCTGCTTCAATTCCATTGAAAATGATTAAACTCAATAACGTATGTATGTCCGAATTATTATACAGGGTTATGGGGCTATTCGGACCGGGACCGCGGTCCCAATTTCCATCTCTAAAAATATTTATTTTTTGAGAAGTAAGTATTTTGGGACCACAAACAAAATTAAAACAGTTTTTTGGTAACTATAATGAATTGTTCCTTGTGGTAAAACTTATAAACTTTTTTTTTAAATATTTTTGTGAAATTGAGATTGGAATCGATTCAGTTACTTACTGATTCTGAAAAAAACCGGCCAAGTGCGAGTCGGACTCGCCCATGAAGGGTTCCGTAGCAGCAAGTAACATAATATAAAAGTTCTTGTAATGTGTTGTAACTTTGATCGATGTTTTAATAATAGTGTATTTTTTTCGGTTTATGACGCATTAAAAAAAAACTACTTACTGGATTTCGTTCAAACCAATTTTCGTTGGTAGTTTTTATAGTAATGTACATCATATATTTTTTTTAGTTTTATCATTCTCTTATCTTGGAAGTTAGAGGGGGGGGGACACACATTTTACCACTTTGGAAGTGTCTCTCGCGCAAACTATCCAGTTTAGAAAAAAATGATATTAGAAACCTCAGTATCATTTTTGAAGACCTATCCATAGATACCCCACACGCATGGGTTTGATGAAAAAAAATTTTTTGAGTTTCAGTTCTATGTATGGGGACCCCCAAAATTTATTGCTTTTTTTCTATTTTTGTGTGAAAATCTTAATGCGGTTCATAGAATACATCTACTTACAAAGTTTCAACAGTATAGCTCTTATAGTTTCGGAAAAAAGTGGCTGTGACATACGGACGGACGGACAGACAGACAGACAGACAGACAGACAGACAGACAGACAGACAGACAGACAGACAGACAGACAGACAGACAGACATGACGAATCTATAAGGGTTCCGTTTTTTGCCATTTGGCTACGGAACCCTAAAAACATATTCAGTTTTCACATAAACTAAAAATAAGGTTGCATATGAAAGATAATATGCTAATTGGAAATAAACCATATCGGAGCAGGTTAAAAGCTAAGAGCACTTACCGTTAACTATCAGATAAAGATAAACTTCAACCCAAATAACTCACAGATAACCTTTTCGAAGAACGGTTCAATAATCATAATGTTTTTAATAATCTACACTTTAATACACGAACACATAACACTATACAACAGCTGTATTGCTAGCTTGCGACTGAAAGTGGTCAAGCAACTTTCAGCCAATATCTCGCACTATTATAGTCGTCGTTTAAAGCCTTTAAATTAATTAAAAGTCGTATAAGTTACCACCTGTGTAGATAAGAAAGCGAGCCGGAAATTGGCAGAATGTGAGAAGAGGCAGGTTTTGTTGAAAAAAAAAAAACTTGCTTCTGTCAGGGATATCGCCCGTGTGTACGTAGAAAATTGTTTCAAGGAAATATTTATGTACTTTTGGCATAAAAAGTATGCATCGTACTCGTAAAGCAAAAACCAACTAAATTCACCAACATTTTTGTACTTTTACATTCTATTATTATTTCTATTTATTAACTTTACAAACATATTCATTATATTCTTAAATATTTCTTAAAAAAAAAAAATAACATTAAAAAAATCATTTATAAAATTTAAAAATAGTAGCCCACCGGCATCGGGAACAAGGTCCAAGCTACCGGTAGTCAGGGCTACTGAGAAAGGAACCCAACAATGCGCGCCGTGTCCAGAAGTACTGCTTTCTGGATCAGGCTCTTATTATTATTATTATATTCGATCAAGAGTGTCGTAGCTAATAACTGGTTTTATACCTGTAGATTCGCCTTGATGAGACAATTCGATAGCTATATTTAACTTAAATTGGGCAAAAAGAAATTGAAGATAATTGGTTATTGTAATAAGGATAGGTAGGTATGCAATGTTCTATTCCAGGACGATGTCTACCCTTGAAAGAGTAACAAACAATTGATACAAGCTAGTGCTTGACTGCGATCCCACCTGATGGTAAGCAGTGATGCAAGTGTAGATGGTGAGGCGCACTAGTTTATTAAGAGCCTATTCAGTCTAGCCTTGAAAACACCTAAATTATAATCTGACTAAAAGAGCGCAGCAGGCAAATTGTTCCAGTCCTCCGATGAAACGACGCGACGAGGCGAATCGTTTGAGTAGCAATGTGCATGCATGTTGGGTTTTCAATGTAAATCATGTTCTGTAATTCTATTAGGTCATACTGGTGGGGTCGTTTATTCATAACAGGAACAAAGTTATTCCTTTGTCGCAGTTATGCATAAACGGCCTCGGTAGTTTAATAACGCATTTGTAAGTTGCCAGGTTCCTCAGATTAGAAATGGGTGAACGGCGAATTAAAAATAGTCTCTCCCAGCAGCAGAAAAATATGCAATTGCAAGTACATAATGCGAAATTCAATTGGCATTTACATGCTTTTTGGACAGAAAGTTTACAGCAGTTGCGTGAAATGAAAACGCCTCTTTATTAACACGCTTTTATTAGGTTCACCTGTATGTTTGTATGTAATCAACGCCTTTGAGCTCGATTTTGCCCAACTTTGGGCGATTAGATTTTCTTTAAACTTTGCACACCCATCAAAGACCGATGATAATGCAATCATTCGTTTTTTTTTTTTTCATTCCTAGTTACAGTAAATGTAAGATTTGTCTTCATTTCCATTTATTCTGACTTATTGGGGTTTAACGTTGAATAATTAGCCGTATAATGTTATCTTCTTATATATTACTGCTGGGACTCACGCCTTTTCTCTAGGAGAGGGATTGGACCGTAATCCACCACGCGGGCCCAGTGCAGACTGCTGGATGTCACATGTCTTTGAATTTTAGGATCTAGGACATGCCGGTTTAGCCACAATGTTTTTCTTGACCGTTTTGAGAGCAGTGGTGTCGAAATAAATTACACAAAGTAATGCGCCTGTCTGGGTTTGAACCCGCGACTTACAAATCGTAAGTCGGAACCATTTCTACAGCTCTGTAGTCAGTTTAAAATTGCACAAGTTAATTATTTAAAAATATCCAAAACAAAAAAAAAAACAACGACCTTAGCACAATACAAAGTTAAGGCCACTACACGCATGTAATTAATTCATTATCTACGAAAATCGATAGTCATCCGACAGGTTATAATAGTCACCGTATTTAAACGTACGCGTAATTGAGTTTATTGAGATTTAATGACTCCCAGGGAAAGCCGTTACTTAGTTTTATCTCTTACACGCTAGATTACGCGCCAATTTACGCGTTAAAGTGTTACCTGCGTAAAACCCGCACGGCATTGAGAGGATCACTTTAATCACATTATGATAGCAAACATTGCAATAACAAGTCTTGAAAAAAAAAACATAACATATCGAATATTTCCCACGCGAATATTTTTTTCTTGTATATAAAAAAAAAATATAAATAGTTTCGCCGTCATCATCAGCTTGTGTAGCCACCGTAGGCGCGGGCTTGCAGACGGTGAGCAATATGTAGCTCGCCGTCCGACAACCGTCCGGACCGAGCCCAAGTCGACATAATGACGCGTATCGCGCACCTCATGGAGATGTCAGCAAAACCATTGGGGCCTCATCAGGATTGAAACCTACTAGGACCATTGGTTCGCTTCTGAAAGAAAAACCCGGGGCCCTGAAATGCAAGGCAATAAAGGAACACAGGAATGGGTTTTAGTCAGTAAAAGTCTGACACGCCCTCCCGCTCCACTGCATTGGATGACTTTCCACCTAAAAAAAAACATAGTTTACTTAAAACACACTTGGCCTTTAATATCTAAGTCCCGCAAAATTGAAGCGAATGCATTACCACTGCGGGATGGATGGTACAAGTTTTAGTGGGTTTTACACTCCTCGCTCCACCCAGAGCGGAAAATTTTATTTGATTTTACAAACCGAAAAAATAATAAAACTTCTAACCGTTTTACCTGACCAGGGGAGCGAACCAAAGACTCAGCTGTCGCGCATACACATCGGAGTTCATTGCATCAAAAAGCCAGCCAAAAGTTGGACTTTCTGGACTACCTAAGCAGTATCCTATTATTAGACCAAGGAAGTTCAAAGCTAAATAAGCTTAGTCATCGATCAGGGAGTGGAGTTGAATTAGTAAGTGGTTACTATCAGTTCGCCATCATCCCGCATGTGCCAAGAGTTAATGGAGGGTATCGGTTATCAGCGGGCCCACTAATGCGAACCTTGACTACTAATTGCTTTTAGTTTAAATTAATTGGTTATTATGTTTTGGCGATAGAGGTCTATTGTGAGGACTTCCTGTTCTTATTTTGTCTATTGACTTATATATGGACGATGTTTTAGCACATTCTCCTCTTTATTGAATTTTTTAAAACTATTTCTATTTCCTTGACCTATTCTTGTGCTGCTAGATTAGCTTTTACTAGCGGCTTTGCCCGCACGAAAGTAAGTTTCATCATACAAACTTTGGACGCCCTCATTCATCACTTTAGGACGAATTTTGGAAAATCCTTTCTTAGTGCTCGCCTACGTCCAAAAAGTAAGCTTGTGCAAAATTTCACGTTCATAATCGCTATAATTTCGGTTGTGGGCTTATATATCATTCAAATTGGATAAAACCATTTGGATTCGATTCTTAGCTACGGGCACAAGCACAAGTGTGAAAAAATATTGCCTTTCTATACGACCAATTACATCAAGATTGGCATAGTGCCCGATAAAACGTGTTTGGATGTCTTTACATCACAAGGATCCAAATTGGGTCCTTATGCCGTCACCGATGTCCTTGGAATGTTTGTTACGTATCATAACGACTTTCCGAAGCGACACAAACACGATATTTATGTTAATGCGTCTTACTAAATCAAGTTTAGGTTAACGTGTTTATTCGCCCAGTTCATCCATGCCAAACTGCGATAAAAGAACAGCTAACAAATTATTTATCAACGAAAGCCATTTGCATGCCTTAATAACGAATACAGAACAAAGTGTAGACATCTAGAAATTAATAAAAACAAGAATTGAAATATTTGGTCAAACTGAAAGTATACCGATAAACGCAGCCAGGTTTCCGTGTTTCAATTCATCATACTTTCTACAACAATGCTTCAAGATACGAATCATCATTTGGTTACGCAACTGAAGCTATATCAAACGCATCAAAGACAAAAATAAGCTGATCCACAAAGAAACCGACCTCCTTTTTTACGGAACTCCTAAAGACGTTTTGGGATATATTAGCAGCCATTAATTCTAAATTCGTATATGTAATCGTTTTCAGCCAGTTTCGTCACAATATAAGAGCATAAGTTTGTCTGCTGTTCGCTCTTTAAGATGTTGTTGCTGATAATATAAGAATAATAAACACAAAGAAGACAGGATGAGAGCCAGACTGACACAATTTTATGAGCAGTCTTTAACAATGTTAAAGTGCAAGAGTACCTTATAAAGTGCATTATAATAAAAACAACTTTTTGCGTCATCGCGGTGATTGATTAGGTACGATAAAATAACCAGAAAATCTACAAAATCAATGTTATTAAAATATTTCCTGTTGAAGATAATCTGAGATATCTGATAAAACTATCGAGTTTTTTTTTATCGGACATAAGGTTCCATTAGCAAAATGTCGATCAATCATGGAATTGATTCTAATTAATTGTCAATTTCACCTGTCAAGGATTAGATAATACTAAATAAATTGAATTTGTTCAATCCCAACCGATAAAAAAATCCGCACATATTTCCGTTCAAGTCGATCTATTTAAACAGTGATATCGCATTAAAATATCCGATCTAGCTCTAGGACAATAAAGAGTTGAATTTCGAAAATAAATTGACCAGACAATTGAACTAGATCAATAGAATTAAACTGGCATCATTTACCAGCACCCCAAACTTAAAGTCAATAAACCTTCTATTCAACCAGACCCACAATTTAAAAACACAAAGCATATTATAAATCTGAACCAAAACAAAATAGACAATCTGAACAGGCGAATACTGAATATAAGCTCCGGTATCGTCTCCTATTGTACCACCATGAATGGTAACAAGAATGGTGACATAATGTGACTGACGCTAGGGTGGCCTTTATCGGCCGTTCAATGGTTCCAACGAAGTTCACAGTCCATCACCGTCGTCGTCTTTGGCCTTATGACGTGGGTTAACGAACTCTTATTGCTAATTGCTCGCTCATCCAACTCACTGACGTTGTCGTTTCACTTTTTAGTTAGAAATCGGGTGATTGAAATTGAATGTTTTGATTTATCGTCCGTTTTATGTTATTGAATGACTGTGCAGATACTTGAACAATAGCTTTAGATCTGCGTGTTTTGATTACTGTGCTGTTCTTCTCTTTTATCTAGTCTTCGTGTTTAGCGTTCGTTTTCGTAAAAGAAATTGGTTATCGAGTTAATTGCTTTTCCAAGCGCTGAAGCAGTTCTTTAAATGATCATAGTTTTTCAAAGTTTTTTTTGGTAAGCTGATAAAATCTTTAATCAATAAAATTACTGATAAATCCCACATTTTGTTGCTATTGTTAATCGCAGTTGGCTTAAGATTAAACACCAGATTACTTTGAAAAGCCTTTAGAAATCGGGACTATGCTGAGCTAGATATCCCACGGTCACTTTTCACATTCAAGTTTTTTGAACTTGAAACCCATCAAGAACCACTATTGTACCATTCAAGCCATAAATAAAGAAACGAGTTCTTGTTCACCATAAACGTTCCTAACCTGTCAATCTAGACCTTCAATAAAGGAATTTTTATTCAAGGGTGGGAACTGAAAGTACTGTAGCCAGATGTCGTATCGAGCTACCTTGGCCTATAGTAAAAGTTGACTGACCTGCGTAGGTTTACATGGACAAATTGTATTACTTTTGAACAGTCATTATTAACCGGTAATTTCAATATAATGAAAGGCTTTCCATGAATCTTGCATTATTTATCATTTAGGTTTTTAGACCGACTAAATTAGTTCTTAGAATGAAAATGACGCCATCGGAAAAGATATTGACATCACCTTGTCGTCATGGGAACTGTATTTTTGACAATTCAGTTGATATAATGGCCGTAATTCTCATAGGAATAACCATGACGGGTCAGAGAGGTCAAAACGCTGTTACAGCAATTTTTTGTAATACTCTTTCCGTTCTTGAATTATGAGTGTACATGTGGATAGGAAGAGAGGGATAGGGAGGTCAAAGAAGAGATAGATTGATTGTGTGAGGAGTGATATGAAAGAAAAGGAAGTCAGTGATAGCTTATCTGTCAAGCTAACCAGCTTGACTGATGATAGGACATAATGAAAAAAAAAGGGTTGCACCAATTCCGAATAACATAGGACCAGGGTGGGAAGAGGGTGAATCTTTCTCTACTTGGTACAGCCCCGTATAAGCTGCTTATATAGTTCCCAATAGAACACTGAAATTCCTCTGTAAGAGGCATAAGCCGTAATTCACCCATTGCGGATTGGTGAATGTCACATACTTTGAACATGTCGGTTTCCATATATGTATTGTTTTACTTCATCGTTTTGATAGAAGTCATTATCATCATCATTTCCTTTGAAGACGTCTACTGTCGACACTGTCACTGTCTGTGTGTCTTGACAGAAATAAATATGAAAAAATATTCTAAGTGCCTATCACTTATCAGAGTCCCATGGGTTGTGCGAAAGTGAACCCCGGGGCTCTAGAACGAAGGCAAAGAAGAAACAGGAGTGAGTTTTATTCAGTAAAAGTCTGACACGCCTTCCCGTACCGCCCAAGGACGGGAGAAGTCATTAGATGAATTCCCAATTTCTGACATAAAACAAAAGTTAGCTAGAGTTAAAACCCGGAAAAAGGTGTAGGTCATGCCGTAAGTACACGTAAGCCGGCCGTTACCTCGATTCCAGAAAAGAAGTTAAAACGGTATTACAGAAACTTCTTGTTCAGTTCTTCTTAGTAAAGCATAATGACCAGGAAACAGATTGAGGAAATTATCAAATCAAAATATCTATTATGCAGATATAAATACTGCAATTATGTTTCAGCCATGACTAGGCTAGTTCATTGTGTTTACGATATTGAACCTACTCTAGATTTTTTTATTAATGTTTGCTTTAGAAACATGAGTCAACGAGTCTACAATCTAGAGGTCTGAATATAAACATTGAAACAAATTAACTTTGGTGTGTGTTGATTAGGTTTATTACAGCGGCAGATGGACTAATTTGTATCCCAGTGTACAATTGCTACACCTAAATTGCAGTAGAATTAATTTGACACAAAATTAATGGAATCCAAGCTACGTTGCCGCCTTTCCAAGAGTCCAAAGCAGAGGGGAAGGATAAGGCCGAACTATCTGCACGAGGAAGGTCCAGATAGACTTAAAAAAGGTCCATCAGATAAGGTTTACCAGTGGAATGATTGGCGCCTCAAAAAGGTGAGAACATGGAAAAGAGAGAGGACATTATGGAAAACAGTACACGTTTCGGTCAAGAACTTAGTCAGTCAGTTCGAAATAAAAATAAAAGAACAATTAACACATAATTTGGTAACGGAAACACCAATTTAGCTAATGTGTGTTGAAAACAAAAACTATTATTTTTATCCTGCATCCATTTCAACA
This sequence comes from Mythimna albipuncta, assembly GCA_929112965.1. Classification (NCBI taxonomy): domain Eukaryota; kingdom Metazoa; phylum Arthropoda; class Insecta; order Lepidoptera; family Noctuidae; genus Mythimna; species Mythimna albipuncta. The sequence continues at coordinate 13,178,043 of OV815979.1, read as the reverse complement.
TCCTCTGAGTCCATTCGCACTTTCAGACAAACACTTCCCTAATTTCTTTCTTTCATATTCCAAAGGCGGTGGTCTCACTGAGAGCGAGTAAACGACACGCGTTTCCCCGTTAGTCCTCCCGCTAATCGCTGACAGTGGGACCATAAACCTAACCTTAAAGCAACAATAATAGCGCGAAATTAAATATAATTTCCAGCTTTATAAAATGGTCGTCTGTTTCCATCGGAAGTGTTGACCAACATACTGTGATAGCTCATTTCCAGATGAACTACTTGGAAAATATAAATACAGTTATGTTATCAGGCCGTGGCATTGACCGCTACTAGCGTTTTTTGTGACGTTTTTATGAGATGTGACAGTCATTTGTGACGTAATTACTGCCATTAAGATGATTGTAATTTAAAACGGGGCATGAAGAGAAGTTTAAGGTCAGGGCTTCGGGACACGGGACTAAAAAAAAGCAACTAGTGCTTGGCTGCGATCCCACCTGACCTGATGGTACATCCCGTGCGCATTAACATGGCACCTAATGAATGACGTTTGAAGTATTGAGTGCATTAAATTTTATTTGAGTTTTTTGAATAGCAACATTTATTTTGCGCCGAATTTACGATGCTTTAAATGTGACTATACAAACTATTTTCGAGTATTCAATGTGCAACTGTTTTCGAGTCAGGTGCCATATTAATGCGCTCGGGTTGTAAGCAGTAATGCAATCGTTGATGGTGAGGCGCACTAGTTTATTAAGAGCCTATTCACTCTAGCCTTGAAGGCACATAGATTATAATCGGATGGGAAGACCGCAGCAGGAAAAACGATCCAGTCATTCGATGGACACTATGCATTTTAAGACCGCCATGACGGCGTTCTTAAAATGCAAAAGACAATTGAAAACAGGTAGATTATAGTCAGTAAAAGTCTGAAACACAGTAACGGAAAGCCTTCGTACAATACCAAGTCGTTTAAAAACGACTTTAGGAAACCATTCATAACTTTAGCATTCATATCTTGTGACTTTCAAGTAATTGCCCAACGCGATGTAAAATTTCAAATGACTGCCCTGTATAATTAAGTTTGTTTAATTATTTATTTTAACGACGGAAAAACGTGAAGGTAACGGCCCTGCGCAAATGCCAAAAGGTTTCAAGTAAAAGCTTGGAACTATCCATTCCAGCTATCTCGCGCTAATAACTCGAGGTGGTAAAAAAAACACATGGTGGAGTTTCACGCCCGACCGAACCCAATGACGAATCAATAGTACATTTAGCTTCACTTGTTTGACTGATCGACATTTTGACAATTCAAAAGTGCCTGTAACTGGTCTATTTGAAATAAAAGTTTCTGATTTCTGATTTATTTTCTACTAGCTTCTGCCAGCGGCTTCTCTCGCGTGGAAGTAGATTACTCCACAAACTTTGGATCCACGTTTTACCTCCTTAGTAAAATCCGTTTTCTTAGCGGATGTCAACACCCTATAGGGAATCTATCCTACCAAATTTTAAGTTTAGTTGTTATACTTTCTGAGTTTTCGTGATTAATCAGTGAATGGTATTCCGCTTTTATTATACAGGGTGACTGGTGATTAGTGTACGATACTTAAACACGTGATTGTGCTCATGCTAAGCAACAACTTTTACTATGGGAACAAATATGAAATCGCGAAAAAAAAAACAGCTGTTCAGTACATTTATGTTTGCCTAATGTACTGAACAGTGATATAGGGTGACTATCAATTAGTGTACGATACACACTGATGTATCGTACACTATTTGCCAGCCTATATATATAGATTGATAAGATTTTGACACAAGGAGCATTATTTTGAGTAATCTCTCTCTGGTGCAGGAACTTCCCGACCTTCAGAACGTGAGTACGTCATAAAGCCTCTCCAGCCACTCCACAGAGGGGACTTCCAGCAATGATTATTGACAAGTCCATGTTGACAGATAGGTATAGTGTTCAGTTCGTTTACTAGTCAGTCAAGAAATTCATGTAGTCTCTTGTTTACTGGAGTTTGAAGACATCACAAATGGTCACTCTATGTAATGACTGGTGACTTTTTACCCAATTGTTTTGTCTGTTTACTTTTACAATGATAAAGGTACTTACTGAATGTAAGTGGTGTAATGGCTTTCTCTCCTTCGTGCTGGAACATCTGCAAGGTCGCCACCGTCGCCTTCAGCTGCTCGTACTCGCGTGCCATCTGCTTCTGAACCTGCGCAACCAAGAGGATAGCCCATCAGTCCACCATCAACCTTCTAGGATATTACAACTGTTTGGTGCTCACGACTATGTCTGGGTCAGTCTCGTAAAAACTGCTCAATAATCCAAATAATTTTCCTAATCGGTCCAAGCGTGTACAAATAAATATTCATAGCATAATCAGCCTTTATAATGTTCCCACTGCTGGGACTCAAGCCTTCTATTTCTACGAGAGAGAATGGGCCGTAATTAGCATGCGGCCCAGTGCGGGTTGTGTGTGTTGTGTATTATTTATACTTGTAAATGCTGTACACAGAAGCTGTTGGTTTGACCTTTTATAAATAAATAAATAAATAATAAATAAATGTAACATGTCTTTGAATTTTTGGTTCTAAGACACGCAGGACGGTTTCCTTCACCGTTTTGAGAGCAGTGGTGATGAAATAAATTAAGCAAAGTAATGCGCCTGGCTGGGTTTGAACCCGCGACCTACAATTAGTAAGTCGGGGACGTTACCATTCGTCGTTATTGCTCTTGAAACAAAAAAAAAAACACCTTTTTGAAGTCGGTTAAAAACGACTTTAGGAAATGTTTATCAAGGATGACACGTTTAGTTTCGTTGATACCGCGACAGTCAACAAGGTGAACCTAGATTATGACACACATAGGTGAAGGCAAAGTAAATAAAGATAAGCTGTGTTGCTGTTCCGTAAATATTATAAGAACAAGGCAGTAGATAGATAATAAACTTGTTAGGGCCCTGAGACAGTGAGACGGTGTCACGGTAGATCATGAAGGAGATAGAGGGGCGAACTAGACCGATTTCGCTTTAACGTAGAAAGAAAGTGCAGGCCCGCGAAAAATGGAAAAAGGTCAAAGGCCTCCCTCTTCCTATGCCCCATGAGTGAGACAGAATAGGCCAACAAAAAAAAATACACTCGAGTGCTCGCGCTATGAGTATTTTGCCGCACTTCAAAAACATGGGCCTCCACCTTACACCTACCTTTATTGCAAGTTTGAGTTCAATCAGTTCACAGACTACCGATGTAGGAAACGATTTCAAGCTCAAAGTTTTGTGCGGCGGCAAATCGCTCACTGCGGGAGCACTTTGGGGATAAAAAAATATTTTGCCTTGACTTTTCCCGACTATAGTCGGTTTATAATTTAAATGTATTTTTTTATAATTTTAATTGTATTACTCCCGTTCTAAGAGTGGGCGTGTCAGACTGATACTGACCAATACCATATCCGTGTCCTTCAGTTGCTTTTTGCGTTCTAGGATCACGGCTTTCCTTGGCCCTGGTTGGGCCTCTAGGATTTTGCTGACATCTCTTTGAGGCGCGCGTAGAACACTACCAGACGATGAGCTACCCATTGCTTGTCGTGCACAATCCCGCGCAATCTAATTGGCCTTTAGTTTATGTATTGTGTTAGATTTATCTGACAGATTCAGCTGCGAAACAGTATTTGATTGTAACCTAACTGACTACTTGACATACAATAGGTCTTAAAATTACAAAACACGATTCGCAACTAGTTCAAAAGTTGCTAAAGTTAAGCCTAACTAACCAATTACATTGTATTACACGATTACTAAGCAACACACGTATGTATTTCCCATAAGATTATTTAAAACAATCCGTTATTATTTTAATGGTACCAGGAGTGCAGACTTCATAGGAGCTTAAGGCCTTAACTCCCGAGCAGTGCTATTAAACTGTGACTTTTTGAAGCCTACTTCTTAGTAACGGCAATAGGTTCGAAAAAAATGTTTATTATATATTCATGTACAACATTCTGTCGTCCTCTAACTAAAAAGCAGCTAAGTTACTTATAAAACAAAGCACTTAGCTGCTTTTTAGTTAGAGGACGGCAGCATTATCAACATGATTTTTTCGTAAGACTAATATTTTTGGCTACAAAAACTTTTAACAGTATATTTTTTCGTTTGTTTTTCCTACTCCTTTCAAACGGCTTTTGATCTTTAGAAATATGTTTTCACAAACAAAATGTGTTTAAATGTTCCACAGGATGTACTTATGTAAATCAATCTTCTATCAGACCTTTCAATCGTGGAAATGGCAGACACAATAGAAAGACAATAGGTGCGCGAACGCCGGCGTTCGCTTGGGGTATAATGAATTAAAGGTCAGTGCGGCACTATTCGAGCGCAGCTGGCTAGAATTAAATGCACAGATTCTCGTACTGTACATTTAATTCCAGCCATATGTTCAAGGGCCCAAACGCCTTAACGCTCATAGCAAAATAGGTGTGGCTCGGTACCTCTATGTAGTAAGTGTGGGCGCAAATGCGATATTAATCACCATTCACCAGTCGACATTATGCTACTAGTTATTTATGCAGAAATGCAGGTCGGACGGTATAATGACCTGTATTTCTGCCTAACTTTATGTCTAGACTCAAAGTACATACAACTGCCATTATCTGGAGAAGAACTGTTGTTTGAATTTTTAAATCTTATCAATGACGGTGATGAATAATAAAATCAATAAACACTACGATGGAAAAGAGATGAATATGTAAGATGTAGCGCCTTCAAGGAAAGAAAAATGTCTCGAATATTAATGCTGGTTGATCACTGGCCGCATTGAATACAAAATAATTTACAAGTCGTCAACAGATTACAATTATCACAAATGAATACGAAGCATCAAATTGTAAAGACAAACTGAATGAAACCTGATAACTTCTTAATGGTTAAGAGAACTTTAGATTCAATAGAAACTCATTATATAAATGGCATATTGTGTTAAGTTTAGACCAAGTTCACACATGTGAAATCTTGATATTAGCATCGAATTACAATCTAATCCAGCAAGCAATCGCTCAGCAAGCTGCACAAAAAACTGTAATATACATTAACTCAATAATGGATAGATGCATCAATGATACGCACATGATTCTCTTGATGTGGGCACAAAAGTGAAAATGACGATCTCTCACTACGATTATCACACAATGTTCGCGCACAATAAAAAAATATCTTATGCACTTCCCACACAAAAAGTTCAATTCGTTGAGTAACATCCGGCGATCACACGCCACATAACGTGCTTATTATTTTCACCTAATTTAAGCTTAAATACCTTGACCGACTTCTTTAAGGAGCCACTAATATGACGAACTTCAGTTTAAGTAGGACGGTAATTAAAACTACCCACAATATTCACAAACTCAACGAGTATTTAGGACACCGCGATACCCACAAGTCACAACGTAGTAATAAAACTGTCCGTCAGAATAATATATGCCGTAACATTGTTCAGGTAAAGGCGGAAGTAGCGTGCATAATTTTGACAGATCGGCACAGTTACAGTGTTGTACAAAATTGGGCAGTCGTACGCGTCACCGAGCGACCGATATACTGCGCTGCGTGGAGAAGGTTCGTCGACCCGCGGCGTCAACACTTCGCGGCCGGAGCGCCTGACGCAGGCAACAACACGCATGACAATATAAAGCAACCACGACGACACGACGGTACGTCGACAATAGAACAAACGCTTGGCGTCCTTCCAGTCTCTAAATTAGACTAGGTGACCTAAACTCAAGTAAAAAGCCTGCAGCTCTTAGCACCATAAAGTCCTGCTATTAATCAAGACAGTTATTGCGTACGAAGGCTAATATATGAGATGAGTGGACGGCTGGACGTGCTCGTATTACTTTTTATTGGTTCAGTCAGAACCAGTTCATGTTGGACGGTATAGTGCTCGAGCAATTCTTGTCTCTTGACGGTAAAATATGTAGTCATGAGTTGAACAAACATGAGAATCTGATGTTGCATCCAACTACAAGTAGTGTTTGATCAAGAATTTTCAGTTTTACATATCTAAGAAGATAGAAATGTTGATGAAAAGAAGACACTACCGTCAAAGACTACCGAATTAAACCATTATTTTCACAAACGTAATATTTACGTAACTTTGAGAACAATAGAAATGCAGGCATTACTTTTTTACCATCTCTTGTAAAGCCATGGACACAATGGCTACAGATTCACTGGATTGGTGACTCGCCTTTGAACATAAGATAGTTTTATTTATAACAAATTACTTGACAGCACGAAATCGCCTGACTAAAATCATTTAGTTAAGAAGTTACGTGTTCATATGCAAATGCATGGCGGTGCAAAAACCGACGCATGACGGCAAAGTAGTAAAAGTGTAACAATTTAATTACAAATGATTGGTAATCATTTAATCGATCGATTTACGTTCCAGTGAGTTAACTTAGAATATATTGTGAAGTTATATGAAAGAAATAGAAAAAATCACAGACGGGTTGATTTTTCTCGCCGTAATTTATTTGTCGATCACTGAACGCCATATTGCGAGAAGCAATTAGATTTATTTATCTTAGTCGATCAAGTAATTTTGATTCTGTTGAGCAGGAAATCGTGGGTAGACGAAACATTCACACTGATTGAAGAGTCGAACGAAGCTAATACCTCTGTAAAAAGCGTGATAATATTTTACTGTTACTAATATGTGAATGCTGAGATTAGAGCCGTATCAATTTAATTACTTTTAACAAACGTTGCTCGTAAAACAGAAACGTATGGACACGATTGATTAGCCGACTGCAGTAACGCAGAAAGGATGGTTATTGAACAAGATATAAATATTATTTTTTTGCGTCATTGAACAAGATATACGGGTAAATTAATTAATCTTTACTAGAGACTAGAGAGTCCTTTTTTGAAAAATTTAATTATTGCACCACAAACTTATTGCTGGAATATTTTACAGCCTGCTCGAAGTTTTTTAGACCAAGCTTATCAGCCCCACTAGCCAAATTACGACCGTTCAAAAGGAAGGAACAAAGGAATTGGAGGCGTGGCCAACTCGAAGCGTTCGAGGCAAAAGAATCGAAATGAAACGGTCGTAGCTTGGTTAGGCCTGTTCAAGTGCCATTCTGTAAACACACACACACACACACAGTAAGTGTCGTAAACACAACTCATCTCGTGTGCTGTCAATCCATTGATCTGATTCACTTTCACACACACGTTCACTTCCAGCTCGCACCATCTAAGTTTTCACAGAGAAATGTGAACAAAATAGTCAGGCAGATTCTGTACATTATAGCGAATAACACCAACACTCGACCAATATAAAGGTGTTTCTGGGTTACCGTTGTTTCAATGTTTATCGGCCCTTTCAAATGCCGGCTGTAAGAAACTGGTTCACAGTCATATTGCTTGAAAATTCCTTTCCCTTTATCGCGTCATAAAGAACTAATAGAATGGAAAGTATTTTTAACCACACTACAGTAAAATATTGAGCTTATCCATAGTATGAACATGTGGAATGTATCTATGAGAGATCGTGTTGATCGTCTCAAGAATTTTTATTTTTTTATTTTTGGTAGGTTTTTCGCTTGACCGCTATCTCACCTCTACCCGTAGCCAAGTTGCTCGTTAACGCTAGTAGAAAGCTTCAAATGTACGGGAATGACGTCGTGTCAACGCTCAATCACTCGTCGTGTCAACTCGAAGCTTTCGGCGCAAACGAAACGGTTGTAACTTGGCTAGGGGGGCTGATGAAAAGAGACGATGTGGTCGACGATGGAGTAGAAGTAAACGTAGCACTCTTGACTTAAAGATTCCCGGTTTGTAGCAATCAGGAAACACAGACTCCGGCAGGGCAGTCCACTCTTAGCCGTACGCACAATTAATGTAAATAATGTAATAACTGCTTTAACAATTATGTTTATGTAATATAACTTTATTTGGGATGATCTTAGACTTGAATAATCCGATAAACCGTTTAAATTGTGATTAAAATATCGCGTTCTTCAAGGTGTCTGTCACCGGATTGCCAAAACTTCATTGTTACGGTGAAGGTCGATTTCTGAATTAATTTAGTTACATCAACACTGAATAAAGTCACTTACAAAAGAATTTGTCGGGTTTCACTTGTTTAGTATAAAAACTTCGCTGTATATCGATCGCAAGGACATGATAATGTAACAACAACTGTTTGTCTATTTTGTATTTCACTAAGTGGATTACTGTGGGTGTCGTAACTTCGTAAGCGGTTGAAATTGGATTATTATGAGATCGATAGGCTTTAGATTAGCGACTTATATCCTGATCTGTCGATCCATTACCATGTGCACCACATATATTACCCACTAGCTTTTGCCCATAGCTTCGCCCGCGTACATAATATAGTCTGTCACTCAGGAATTAAGCAGCTTTATATCGGTGAAAAATTTTTAGCAATCGGACCAGTACTTTCAGAGATTATCTTCTACAAGCATAAAACCAACTTTACCTCTTTATAATAGTGTAGATAAGCATTTGCTTTCTCCAAATATCGCCACGTTGATCGGTTCTATCGGTCAGCTTGCTTATACGCAATCTTTACCATGTCGTCGATCCACCTATACGATATTTTTTCAATGAATGCATAACAGCATCAATTGTTAGTGACAAATCGTACAAAAGGGCATCGCGAAGGTTATAGGTACTCATACAATATTACAGTCGATAAAATTCCACTTGACTCGCAGTAATCGCTGCCGCGAAAGGTCGAGGGCCGACGTCCAGAAGCCATATTTCACAATGGTTAGCTGACTGATTGGCGGGCAGATGTTGTAAGCAGATAACATGATTCTTTACACGATATTCTTGACTACAATCGTACCCTGATTCTTCAGTGAGTCGATGAAAAATATAGTTTTGACTATTTACGCATGGTCAGAAAATTCTGTCACAGTATTCAGTTCCTTAAACACCATTTGTCAAAGATGTCATTAGGTCCTCACGTGCACAAGTGACGGGGCATCGCACAATGAATGGTTGGGTCTGCAAAGAGACGCTAGTCGTGGCCAAAAAACGGCTTTAAAGTAAAGAACAGCTTACTACTATACTGGATGATCAGCATTTTTACCACAATGTTTCATGAGCTAGTTTCAAAAGATGTATTCCTTATGTTGAAATTGATAAAAAATAAATAACTTAATAGGCAATTTACAAACTGATTAAAAGCGTACAAAAGAACGCTAGCTGAAGTTTTTCATGCCCTATGGCATGAAAAACTTCACCCAAATCATAGGCAAAACGGAAAGTGCCAAGAAGAACTATCACGTTGAATAACAATGCTGATTCGTTGGCCAAAGAATACTCTAGCCCTCTGGTCATGTGAAGAGTTGACTAGCTATTTGCTGATATCCCAAAAAACTGGACAAGCACTCGAAACCCAGACTATGTGTTTCAACTCCAAGCGACTCAAACATATCAACCGTTTTGAGGAAGACCATCGTAAGCGAGAGAGAATAAGCGTTTTTTTTTTTTTGTAGGATTATTCTCCCTCCCTTAATTAAAAAGTCCATCTGATTATGTTCGCAAGGCACACTTGGCTAAAGATTGCCCAAGACAAAGAACTTTGGATGGAGAATGGTGAGGCCTTTGCCCAGAAGTAGGACACAATACAGGCTATCAAAAAAAAAGTAACTTTCTAAAGGAATATGATTTGTTATTCATACAATTACTGATATATTAGAATAGTTCCTGCTAACATATTACCATAAATACTTTGTAATTACGAAAGGAAAAACCCCTTCAAGAAAAAACCCCAGCTGTCGCTTACGAAGTTCTTCCTGGAAAGGCTCCAATTTATTTATTTATGTACAAACAAAAACGAAAAGAACAAATGCAGATGGAAGAGCACAAAGTTGCTTCTTATTTCGAAAGAAATTTCTTCAAGCAGACTTGTAACGCTGTCAACGGTGCCATTTGAAGTTTACTACATCTGCAGCAGCCGCCCCAGCACAGACAAAAAGAGGGCATGGCGCAAGGTTGACGACACATTGCAAAAGATAATTTAAGACGAGCTGAGATACGTCTTCTTACACTTTAGGTCAAAACCAAAGTGTATACCCATTGTCCCTATTATGAGCGTCTCTATTAAATGGGGATCCAGATTTAAAGCAGTGGTGGCCGAGTGGCAACAGCCCCGACTTAAGTTGTAGGTCGCGGGTTCAAACCCAGCCAGGCGCATTACTTTGTGTAATTAATTTCATCACTACTGCTCTCAAAACGGTGAAGGAAAACATCGTGATGAAACCGGCATGCCCTAGAACCAAAACAATCGAAGACGTGACATCCACCAACCCGCACTGGGCCCGCGTAGTGGATTACGGCCCATTTTCTATCCTAGAAAAGAAGCCTGAGTCCCAACAGTAGGAACATTATAAGACCGACTATGTTATTATGCTATACTGATTAAAAAGAAAAATCAAATAAAATTTCAAAGATGACAGCTATATGTGAAATCTTAATTGTCCGTTGTGTGTCTCCATTGCCTGTATTAACGCAAAATGGAAAAATGTAAGGAAAGTTCATGACACACCGTTGTCCGCATGATGGGGACGCAGATAATGGGGATAACGAGCATACACGAAAACCAAAATGGCGGGAAGTCCAAACCTTGGAAACTGCACTTTTAATCGTGTAAGTTGGTAATTTCAAGACCATTATTCAGTACGTGATTTCATCAAGCGTAAAGTTATTCTTTTCAATCCTACAGACCCTGGCGAGATCACAGCGTGAAGATTGAACAATAATAAAGTACGTGTATGACTTAGCAAAACCATTTGTATGTAAATTAAACGTGTATTGAGTGTGTAAAATCGTTGTTTAATTGTATTTGCAGCACGCCTTATTGGTTGGTCCTTGAAGGCGTGACATCAATTTATCACGCTGGCCATAAGGAAAAGATCTTTATACCTATAGATTTAGTCTGGTCACTACTGAGATAACCTGAATAGTATGGTCTAAAGGCAGAGCAATGAATGCAGATTTTTGCGAAGCATAAAGCTAGACGTGAGACCGACGCACATATGTAACACGCCTGATTTGTACGTAGAACGACGTCCCGTGGCGTGGATCAAGTGCAGCTCTACTAGTCTAGATGCCATATAAAATGTATGGAGACCGATGCACCCAGTGCGCCGAGTGCGAGTTGAGTTGACGTGATCGAAACGTTTGCCGCGTTTGGCTCTCTGATTGGTAAAGAGCTGTTAAGACCTTGGAGCGGGCCAATCGGAGGGCCGAACGTCACAAACGTGTCGATTGCGATAACGTAAAATAAACTCACACTAGGCACTCAGATCAGCGTGTGTCACACGTGTGCGCAGTGTAGTTCTAGTTTAAATCTTTCTGTTTCGTTCGATAACACTAATGATGAAGACACAAAATTAAAGCTTCTTCTGGATTCGCTTGAAGACGAACAGGGGATCAGAACGAAAAGGAGCATACAACATTGTAGTACAGGTAATGATAAGACTTACTAAGTCTTATAAGAATTAATAGTGGGTCGCGCAGAGGTCTACAAAATATAAGGAAAGATAAAGCAGGTTTTTGCTTCTGAAGAGGAAGCCTAGACAAAACAAGGCAATGATTCGAGCCATTTCTATATTGCACGTTCGACAGTAACAATCAGTCATCATTTCAGTGTACCTAAATGAATATTACTTTGCGCACGTACTAATTGATTTGTAAACCGCGCATGCTATTTCATAAACTATTAGAAAATTGCTTACTACTAGTAAACTGTTATGTATACAAATACTGTTTTCGTACGCTTTCGGTCTACGAATCTTTGTAAACACGAAGATGAGTCATTCAATAATATTTAAAGCCGTGGGTTGTGCTAAAACTAATAGCAAACTGTACTACATTAGCACCTTATTTTCTTCCGTGCGTAAGCTAAAACAAGTTTTTAATGAAAGTCTTTTTTTGACAAAAAAAAAAGGAACATCGACGCACAAACGAATACCACGGAATATTTCGTCGGCTTTTTCATAATCTTTGAAAAAAAAAAAAATCTGTTCTTTTGTTAATCTAAACTAAGTAAAATCGTTATTCTAACCAACTCCGATGATATTTTTGTAAAAAAACAAAAAAAAATTGATTTAAAAATTAATTAAATAAAAAGTCGAGGTAGATAAAATCGTTGTTCTAATCAATCCTGGTGACATTTTGAATTTCAAAGGTAGTTCATTAATATTTTCACTAAAAATGTTAAAATAATGATTTTATACAGTTTAAGGGCCAAGCGCCCGAAAAGTGCCATAAAACAGTGATTTTCTGAGGCCTACTCCTCCGTAACGGTCAATTGGTTTGAAAAAAATATATGTTTATAATAGATTTATGAACAATAATATCAACATATGATTTTTTCGTGGAATTAATACTTTTGTCAAAAAAAAAATATTTAGCAATTTCGCAAGTTGTCGCAACTTTTCCCTACTCCTTCGAAACGGCTTGGACCTTTAGAAATATTTTTACACATAAAAATTGGTGGTTAAATATTCTTCAAAGTGAACATTGCATATGTAAATCAATCAATATCTCGCAGAGAAAATGGATTTAAAGCGCTTTCCGGGCGCTGCTGGCCGCAAATAAATGCACAGATTTGCGTACTGCCGCCTAGGCGAGTGCGAGAGTTGCGTTCACATAATTTCGGCCAGATGGTTCAAGGGACTATACGCCTTAAATTAAGAAAGTAAAAAATAATAGGAAAAAACCGACGAAAAAGTCCACCACTGGGGGGTCCAGAATCATATACTGGATCCATGGTATTCGTTTGTGCGTCGATGTCAGAAACACCCTGTATAGGGTGAATAGGTCCATCCCCCTCTCTTGCTCGGATACCTTACACTTTAATACATCATGGTAAGACCACAGATCCGCGTCCATTCTCACATGTTATCTCGATATATTCCAAGGCGTTCTATCAACTACGATAATGATGGCGTGCATAATTTGATCATGCGATGTTTTCTACCTCAATTGTTCATAATTAACCATTGCGGTTAACTTTATTGCTCGCTGCATTATTACTTTTTGTTTAATTTCATTTTATTGCTTGAGTGATTATAGGTATTTGTGGTGAAGTAAACTAGATACTCATTTGGGTGAAATAGTTTCCTATATCCTTGTTTTGATTGTAATTGTCATTAAAAATCAACGTCTCAAAGTAGGAAGGATTTGAAAGACCAGCAGCAGTGCTATCAGGAGCTCTTAATGCGATCCATTTTACGATCTAAACTGAACTCTTAAAGGGATTGACAGAGAGTGTATCTATATGGCAATCCCTCTTGTTCACACGAATTTCTGACATCATAACACGTCATGCTAAGGCCCCCGGCTGGTCTCATCATCATTTCAGCCGAAAGACTGTTGGACATAGGCCTCCCCCAAGTGTCGCCATAGTGACCGGTCCTGTGCGTCTCGCATCCATCGGATCCAGCTGACTTATAACCTTCCTATTTGGATTTGCTAACAGAATCAAGCGGTTATGTGGCCCGCCCATCAATTTTGTTTCCAAAACTGGATTTTCTAGTAATCTTTTGCTTCATCAGGGTTTGATTAATTACCAAACCAGCGGATGTAGAACTAATCTGGGATTAGGTCTAACGACTGTTGTAAGTCTTCTATCAATACCCACACAATAGCCACTTACGCGCGTGTTTAAACGTTAAATCCATACGTTATGGTTATGCGTGGCTTCTGCTGAATTATGACGTGCGATATGATCGCCTCTTGTGTTCCTGGTATGCAGGTTCATAAACATGCACAAAGAGAGCGAAAAGAGTGAGCAATATATATGGCCTTTGTTCTTAGAAAGTTCAGACAGAGCTGTTATCCACCCACATTTTGGTCAGTAATGAGGGAATAAATTAAGGTCCATTTTATAATAATGCCACACTGCTGTTGTTACTCCTTACACTGCAGAGCAAAGACCTCTAATTCTCTTTAATAAGGAACAGGAAAAACGCCACAAATACTATCAGCGGTAACAAAGAAACTGTTGCTAAGAGAAGAACTTGCTTGCTAACTACCAGAGAATCAAGAAATTGATTACTCACGTAAATAATATCCATAGTAACTGGAATTAAAGCGGGTCGAAGCCTCCAGCCGCTATACGGCGGTCGGACAGGACACTTTAAAAAAAGAAAGAAAAAATGGAAGTGACCTTTTCGAATCTCAAGCGTTTCGCCTACCTGAGCGGTTGTACCTTAGCTTAGCAGGTGGTTTGGTTTTTAAGACCAGAATTCCCGCTGCCTTAGTATTATGCACCTGTAATCTCTCAAGGAGTAAGGTCTATAACGTACCTAAAATCCATAATTTATTTCTTCTAGGTTACTGGATAATAAAGGAAAAAGTGCTGCCAAGTTACTACTAAGTATTATTTCATAGAAAAATGCGAGTAACTCCTGGTCTAGGTGTGGAAATATGATCCAGGACTTTCAGGAGTCGCAGTTACAACCGCTAGGTAGCCCAGTTGGTTCTCAAGCTGCTACTAATGATAGGACAATCCGAGTAACTCCTGGTCTAGGGGTGGAAATCTGATCCAGGACCTTCAGGAGTCGCAGTTACAACCGCTAAGTAGCCCAGTTGGTTTCTAAAGCTGCTACTAAGTATTTTCTAATAGAACAATCAAAATAACACCTTGGTTCCTGGCCTAGGGGTGGACCTTGAAGAGTCGCACTTACCGAAAGGCAGCCCTGTCAGTTTCTTTTACCATAATAATCCCATAGTACGAGTCTCATACATCAAGTACTAAGACATACTCTCGCATGCATCATTATACTCGTCAGATTACCGTGTAGGCGTATGATGAAGTGACTTAGAATACCATTGACCTCATCAAAAAACGTTATATGAAGCTTTCTATTGAGATAAACGACTCCGCCATTACACATTGACAACGCAAATTAGATACGAAAGAGATTGATACTTTTTAGATGCAAAACTGCAAAATTACGAATATTTACATGAATGGAAATAAGATACTTAGTTGTGAAATAATAGATGCAAATCTATGCAAATGTATTAAAATGTTTAGGCAATCAAATATTCATGGAAATTTTGAAATAGGTAACAGACTGAAACACAGGTTTCGGACTTGCTTAGGCACCAATCTGGCCAATACAATCTATACTAAGTTAATATTATAAAGTTTAGAGGAAAGATTTGTATAAAATTTTTGTGCTGAACCATTTTAAAAATTTCTTCACCAGTAGATTGCTACTTTGTAACTGAGTGACACAGGCATGTATTTCTTATTTTCAAGCCGTTGCACAAGCCGCTGGCAGAAGCGAGTTTATATTAAGAGAGGTAGAGTTGAATGGTTGAAGAGTCAGCGATAGAGGGATGGGTGATAGTACAGAACGAGAGAAAAGAAAAATGTGTTTCGCCGATGCCATTTAACATGTGATGGGAAGAAGATACCAGAGATGGTGGCAGCCAGGTATAAAGTCAATCTCTCTTTAATACAAGATGAGGCTTTCGGACACAGGGGTAACACTAGTCCGGCGCAGCATAAGTCACACTGCAGCCTCAGCTCCCAACACAAATGCGCAAAGAAAACCGGGGTGGTTTTAGTCAGTATGAGACTGGCCGAGACCCTCCTACCCATTCTAGTGTGTAGGACATCCATGACGATTTCCACCCAGAAAAATGTGGTAGGAAGATGATGATGAGAACTAATGAAGGATAGTTGAATGGGTCGACAGGCGGAACGTGGATCACAGGTGGATTTTGTGAAACTGGTTAGGAAGAAAATGAAGACTAAGACGACGGCTAATTGCGTAACAAGCGGGAAGTAGATTAGAACCGACACACACGTGGTTCACGCCTGATTTGTACATAGAGTCGCGTCGCGTGGCGTCGATGTAATGTAGCTCTACAAGTCTAGTTGCCATATAAAATGTATGGAGACCGACGCGCCCAGATACGGCGTACGTAGTCCACGTGTGCCCAATGTACCTTTACTGAAGATATAGTGCTGGCGACGCAGAGCAAATTGGGATAAGGAAGATGATGTTAAAGAATTACTCTTACCAATGGTTATAAAAATATTTTCAGTTATTAATGCAGATGAAGATGTAGGGCGGAGAGATGGATCTCACTCTTACTGGATGGACTGGCTCACAATGGCAGAAGACAGATGTGTGTGGAAATGGGTGATCGAGGTCTTCGCCTACCAGTATAATGGGCTAAGTAGGTTAAACATAGTAAAACCTTTATATGCAAGTACAAGGCTAGTTACATAGTAAATGCCTCCGATACAAATATGGTCACCAAAAACAAGATAAGAATTTAAAAGACCCAAATGTTTCTAGGTCAAGTTTGAGTCAAGAAACAGGTATTTCGAAACATTTGCACCAATTCCATAAAACACTCATTTTCCTTATTCAGTTTTACAAAAAGAAGTTTTGTAAAGTAAAATGTTTAGTTTTGAAGGCTAGCCATTACAGTGTATTTGTTATTATTAAAATGATAAAAACGTTAAGATGGTCAATAGATGAACAATATTTATTATAACTAGTGACCTTGAGTGTCAAAGAAATATAATAAACATGCTCAATGCCAATTTAGTCCGTAGTCATGGAGCAAAACCTGTATTAAGAGCACAATGCATGTAATGGATTATATAAAAAAACTAAATGTTGAACTGGTGTTAAAAAAAGGTTAAATCATCTGTTTGTTTGTAGGAAGTAATCTGTAGGAATGATAATCTAATTGCAAAAAAAAATCAGCCACATTATCAGAAGTGCTAGTGGTTAATTTTTATCCAAGAATTAGTAACGCATTACGCAACACATTTTTTATTGGGTGTTAATTTTTTTATACCTTAACTTTCCTCATGAAATACTTTGTCTATTGATAAAAACCACATGAAAATCTATTCAGTAATTTTTTAGTATATTGAGAACATACAGACTGATGCGATGAAGGACTTTGTAATGTGTAATTTTAAAATATGTAAGGAAATGCATGAGCCCTGTGGGATAGGAAAGAAAAGCTATAGAGAAAAAAAGTTAAATTATAACACAGTAGCTAGTTTTTAGGGTTCCGTAGCCAAATGGCAAAATACGGAACCCTTATAGATTCGTCATGTCTGTCTGTCTGTCTGTCCGTCCGTATGTCACAGACACTTTTTTCTGAAACTATAAGAGCTATACTGTTGAAACTTAGTAAGTAGATGTATTCTGTGAAACGCTTTAAGATTTTACACAAAAAAAAAATGTTATTGCATTTTTTTTTTTTGGGGTTGGATACTTAGAACTGAAACTAGAAAATTTTTTTTTCATCAAACCCATATGTGTGGGGTATCTATGGATAGGTCTTCAAAAATGATATTGAGGTTTCTAATATGATTTTTTTCTAACTTGAATAGTTTACGCGAGAGACACTTGCAAAGTGGTAAAATGTGTGTGTGTTTCCCTGTAACTTCTAAAATAAGAGAATGATAAAACTAAAAAAAAATATATGATATATATTACCATGTAAACTACCAACGAAAATTGGTTTGAACGACATCTAGCAAGTAGTTTTTTTTTAATACGTCATAAATCTAAAAAAATACACTATTATTAAAACATTGATCAAAGTTACAACGAACTACAAGAACTTTTATATTATGTTACTTGCTGCTACGGAACCCTCCGTAGGCGAGTCCGACTCGCACTTGGCCGGTATTTTTATTAAGGCTGCCTCTAAATTTTTGACTGAAATGTTCTATCAGTTATTTGGTTTAAGGGTGTCTTATGTATATGACTTTAAAGGTTTGTGAATGCACTCACAATACAGGAGTAATTTCTATTGAGGGGCAGAAGTTTTTTTTTTATTATTCCCTTATAACATCTTGTCAACTTTCCTATTGGAATATTATTGAGTGGTATTCACTTTCATGCTAGAGCTCAATGAAAACTACAGTACTAATAAACACAATACAGGAGTAATTTCTATTGAGGGGCAGAAGTTTTTTTTTTTATTATTCCCTTATAACATCTTGTCAACTTTCCTATTGGAATATTATTGAGTGGTATTCACTTTCATGCTAGAGCTCAATGAAAACTACAGTACTAATAAAAACAACAGCACGTAATAAAATCACAATAGCGGTTGTTGCCAAGCCCACTGTAAAACAGCTGATTTACTCAAACCTCCCTAGAATCAGGAAAGCAAAGAAGAAAACAAAAAAGTTTATCAATAAAAGAGGATGTGACCACATTTTTCCATGGACAAACAGGACTGTATGTTAGTAAACAGACGCACAGCTGTATCAGGTAGATAGTCGGTACCTGATCTGTTTTGTCTCTTTGTGCTCATTCAATTGAGTCAGTCTATAGTTCGTGAGTCAACTGCACTTTTGTCCTCATAAAATGATATATGATAAGGGTTTATCTTTATGTTCGAGATATGAGATGTATAATTATGATAATGAATGCTTAGATGTTTATGCCTGGATGTTCTTTAATGATTGGTATCTTATGGCTGATTAGATGTGAATTAACGAGGGAGATATAATTAAAGATAGTTTACTTGGTCTATGTTGTTGTTTGTGGCGAAGCTTAGCGGAGGCCAGAGTTTAATGATGCAAGCTTTATTTATTTATTATAATCTTTATTGTACACCAAATAAACAAAAATACAGGACAAACATTTAAAAGAATAAGTGCACAATGGGCGGTCTTATCGCACAGGGCGATCTCTTACACACAACCTTCTTTCTTTTTGTGACTTCTTGAAAACTTTAATAAAATACATTTTTAAACTGCAATTATATATTTAGTCTTATTGGTCATGTCAAGAGAAGGGATGAAACATGAGTAGTATGAAACTAAAAGAGTTATGATATACAAGTGGATGGATGGTGAGGAAGAAGGAGGCCAAAGATGAATGAATTTTGTGTGGAATGATATGAAAGAAAAAGGGAGTCAGCAATAGTGACGGGAGATAGGAAAGAAAGGAAGAAAAAATGACTGGTGCCAACGCCAAGTAACACAGGATGAGGGCAGGAAGATGATGAAACTGTAAACAGATAGGAAAGTCAGGCTAAAAATAAATCGAAGAGTAATATTTAGGCAAATAAAGAACAGTACTTTTTATTTGAGCAGCGCAAAAGTGACATGTGAAACTTAACAGAAATTGATTGTTTAAAACCAATAGTGAACAGTTATCTTTCGTATAGTTTAAAGTCAATAATTTATCTTGAGTATTTTACTTACATGTGACGGGATGAAGATACAGATAGATAGATGAATTACTGTTCCTTTTCTGTAATTTTAATTCATTAAACCCCAAGCGAACACGCACCTATTGTCTTTTTATCGTGTCTGTAATTTCCACGATTGAAAGGTTAACATAAGATCTGCCAGTTACAAAGTACTCAATACTTTATGCAATTTACCCAAATGTCCTTTACATTTTTTACTTTCAAGTTGTTGAGCTCCTGGGTTGAGCTACATGAATACTAACAAATACTTGCACTGACTGGTCCACTTAGATCTGATCTGGTTCTTTCCTGAATAGACCATCTGAGACACTAATCCACATAGTTCTCATAATTATGATTATGATTACTGTACGGACTTTAAAAGAGATTGTCCTCTGAGTTTGTTTTGGTGTACTCGGGGCTCATCTAGTGTAAATTAAAAAAAGAAACTGATGTTTAAAAAAGTTTTTTTAAAACCGTTTTGAAAAATAAATTTCATTTATTATATCAAAATTAAGAAAACAGCAAGACACAATTGTTGATGTATCAATTTATAGTTTCTTTTAAAGATTTTTAGAGTAAATAATAAATAAATTTTGATAAAATAAAGTTCTCAAACACTTCAGAGACAAGGGCCTGATAGGGCTTTTCTATTAAAATGTCATAAAAGATAAAATAAATGTAAACAATGATAAGAGATTCTCATAAGATATTTATCAGTTTGTTTTATTACTCTTAACACATTGATAAGAATGATTTGGCATCAGTGACTTCAAATAATTAAATATTATACTATTGCTTATCTTGCAGGTTTATTTCAAGTTAATGAAATGCAAATTATTATTAAGTTAATGTGTATGTGCTAATGAAATTGTTATAAATTCTGACAATGTGCTAATATTGTCAGTTGTAGGAATGTTGACAGACTAATTTGGGTATGTTAGCATTGCATAGTTATTCCCTTTCGTAACTGCATAATTTTGTCTGTTCAGTAACTTGTTTTGTCTTGTTCAACAGTTTAGTTTTGTAGTTGTTTTCTTTGTTTAAAGAAAATGGGTACTTTAGCTAAAACAAATGAGGACATGTTTGTTAATAGGATGATTCACACCCTTTCTGTTCAAAAGTGTATTATTGAAACAAACTGTGGAGAGTATTGATTACTTTTTGTAAGTAGAAGGGTATCTCAACATTTTTTTTTTTTTTTAATATCACTGTAAGGTTTAATATTCACATACCTGTTTGAAATATAAAAATAAAATCGAATTGAAAAGTTATTGTTAGTGCCACATGTCATTGTACACAAAGGCTTTTCGGAGACGTTAGGAAAATTGTTGTTGATATGAAAATCTTCACCAAAAAATCTGCTACTTTTTAACAGCAATGTGGTTTCCGCGTATGGACCACAACAGACTCAGATAACCTAGATTCAAGAACAAAAAAGGACATAAACAAACCTACATGGAAAATTATGTGAACGCCGCGGGTGGCCTTCCGCCTTCCTACCGTTCGCGCAACTAATTAGCACCACAGCTTATCATAAAAGGAAATGTTAATATTCAAGGTAAGCAGCCATCGAAGTACTTGGGAAATATGCAGAAAACTTTGAAGGTACTCACCAGTTGCCACTTGGACTTGCGTGTGGGGTCTGCGATGGTGATAAGCAGTCTGTGGATCATCTGCACCGTGCCCTCGTAGTAAACCAGCGCCGACTCATAGTTCCCCATCAGAGCCATCTCCCTCGCCAACTTCGTGTTCTCGCAAATTTCGCCAACAGAAACTGCCATTATTGTCATTCCCGCTGCGTACATGTAACTTATCCACAGTGAAAACTTTATGGTTCTTCGAGGAGACCACTTCGAAGATTACAATCGCGTGTGACATCCAATAATCCAAATGTAACACTTCGCATTTTCACAACATAGCCCACACGACTTGCATTGTATTTATACTTTAATCACTTGACACATTGAAAATGTATGCTTACATGTGATACAACTTATCTCATGGTTACGCTGAATTTATAAAACTATGACCATATTTTTGTGACAAAACAAACTTATCAATTTCGTTCGACAGTTCACAATCACAATCGCAAGTCAACTGCCAACCTAAAATCAATCAACCAATAGCAAATTAGAAAAGTTAGTATCTGAGAGTTGGTATATCTGAATAATGAGTTCGTTTTTCTTTTGCAAACGTGAACCAGCACTAGTGATGGAGTTGTAATAATCGACTAAAAGACTGAAATAATAAAGTTCCTAACGGTTTTTTAACAGACTTTTAAAGTTTTTAATTCGTGTTTTTGTGATGAATTTGACCACAGAGCATGTAAACATTTTGACACAAAAAACATTTAGGGACACATATAGAAACTTCTAAATTGGGAATATAAACTAAATATATTTATAGTTAGATATTATGATCACCGGTATCTTCGAAATCCATTCATCACGAATGAGTTTATAACCAGTAATTAAACAAAATTAAAGACATCGACTTGCAAAAGTAAAGGGTATTTTTACTCGACTTTATTTGAAAAAACAGTATGGTGCAAACCCGTTGTGTGTCCGGAACGTGGATCCACGCGAGACACAATAACTTTTTAATTGTGTCTCTAATTACGGCATACGAAAGGTTAAGGGCCGACGCGTGTTACACGGTCGGCACACGGTGCGCGGCAGTTGCATTGTAATAATAGACTTAAGTTGTCCACGACTATTGTAGTCGACGTTAAAGTTGAACTAGAGACACTACGCAGATAGTATAATAATCCAGTTTCCGTTACGGGGATCGCGCCACACACTACTCATATTCACGTGACGGAGACCCGCTTAACGCAGCTTTGGCCCTTATACTTCTGCCAAACTATAATTTGTTGGCAGATTAACTACCAAGGCATTGTGAGTTAAAATAATTTTGAAACATAAGAGCCTAGCAATGCTGCATTAATCATAAAAACCGGCCAAGTGCGAGTCGAAATCGAGCTCGAAGGGTTCTGTACCGTCCGTAGCCAAAACAAACACGTTTGTTGCATGAGAGCCCACATAGTTATTTATTTTATTCTGTTTTTAGTATTTGTTGTTGACTTTTACTGTTCTCACTGCTGGGACTCAGGCCTCCTCTCTAAGAGAGGCCATGAGCTACGGCCCATCCACCCCGCGGGCCTAGTGAGGGTGGGTGAATGTCAAGTAGCTACAGAACTATATCATCTGTGAAAACTTCAACTGTCTAGCTATCTCGGTTCATGAGATACAGCTTACAGACCGACGAACAGGGAAGTAATAGCAATAGGGGGGTCTAGTTCCGAATCCTAAAAGAGCAGCATTGTCAAAATAAAACAGAGACGCTAACAATAAACATTATATTCGTAGTTCTAGATATAATACATAGTATGAAACATAAATACAATCTGCAGTTATACAGTATTACGTCTATTTACATTAACACCTTGCTTTACGCTTTAGGCTATACGCCTTCAGAAGTATGGTCAAATGTTATAAGTTAACCAACAAAATCACATCAAGAATCATAAGAAAAAAATGTCAGACATTGTGAGTTAGTGGAATTTACTGGTGTCAAGTTATTTTTGAAGATTTTTCTCATTTCTTTCTTTATTGTAACTACAATACATGTCAAAATATCGATAAACACAATGATTATAAAATGATCCATTATAGACGATTTAGTATTTAACGTTTGACTTCAACTATTAAATTATTTTTCTAAATTTTTCTGCTTATAAATCGTCTACAAAGGATCATCATTTACTTATGAAATCAAAATAAATACACTTTATGGAAATCTCAATAACTTCATTTATTACTCTAACCATGCTACAAGATAAAAAAAAAAAAACTGACATTTCAATAAATTGTAACACTGAAATATGTAGCTAACGTAATCATTTTGCAGTTTCTTATAATGCAGTCACTAACAAATATCTAAGCTTCTTAAAAATAATAAAAAATATGTCACACCTACTGAGTATACTCATTTTTTTCTTTGTCAATTTATACAGTCATAATTATTTTTTTGCGTGTTTGCCTTTTGCATTGTTATTTTCAGTTATATAATTACTATGATGGCTAGCATTAGTAACTTAAGTAACAGAATGTGTACATGAAATTATTCTTTGGATAACTTACACTAAGGAAAGCTCATAAATATTAGTTTAGACGCAATATTATAAAATTGATGGGTAACAAAAAGGGTGTATATTTGAGCATGGTAGGCATGTTTTTCAATTCATTACACCCCAAGCGAACGCCGGCTGTCATTGTCTGTCTAATGTGTCCTCTAATTGACGGTATTTGAAAGTTGTGTTGGTATGTTTTTAAATGAGTTTTAAAATATCAAAATCACTGAAAAATAATGCTGGAATTGTTTTTTATTCTTTCTTTTACGTATTTTAGAACTATTTCAAGCCAGTTTCGTTTTACATACAATAAAAATACACCCCTTCGTAATACAATTCCCATTTCCAAGTAAACAAACATAGCTATAATATCTTATGTCAAAAAATAAACCAGAACAGCTCTTAACATACATGCACCAGTATTACTTAAATGAGATTATTTTAACAAAATATACAAAGATAACTTAATAACTTGAACATTATGAAGAATTTGGTGTTAACTCTACATAAATCTAGCACCAAATCTTATTTACAACTTATATGAGAAAAGAAAAGACAAGAAAGAGACTAGGTAGACATAATCGTTGTGGCGAAATAAGTATGGCGATGATGAACAAGGTATTTTGAGACTTATAAAAGTAGTTTCAAGTTAGGTTTTCGTTTGTAGAATAACCCTTGGTTTATGAAAGCCTATTGATAATAATTTTTATTCAGACACATTTGCACCACAAATTAGAATTACCACTTAGCATTTTAATCATATTTTTATATGTCTAGCATTAAATGCATTCTTACTGATTTGTGGTGCAAGTGTATTTTAATGTCACTTTTTTGACTGACCGACATTTTGACAGTTCTAAAGTGCCTGTAAATGATCTATTTTAAACGTTTCTAATTTCTGAGTGATTCTCGGTTATCGGTTTTAAAATCAATTTAATTCGTTGTAAAGTAATTTGAATAGCTGATGGTAAATATTTTTGCCTACCAAACAAAACGGCCGATTTGTTGATTAGAGACTTGCCCCTTACTATGAAATGCCATTGTAATTCCGTATCGGAAAAGAGATAATGCTATTCTTTTTGTATAGCTGCTGTCATAGTAAGGGAGTTCATCAGGCTTTATTAGTGTCGTGTCCATAAAAACATAACTCAGTACAATAACACTACGTTACACATATAAACTTCTAACACATAGCTAGCTATTTAACTATAGACCTAAACATTAGTGAAATAAGATCCTAAGTTGGATGTAAGAGAATGAGGCTTAAGCATTGACTTCCCTGTAAAGTGGCAGGCAGCGATAAACTTTTCCGTGCCATTTGAAAGTAACCAAGTCCTTTCGACTTCTATCGTTCAATAAACGAGTCTATACAGACTTCAATTTTAAGTACTGACGATTGAAGTATTGAAGTTTTTTTTATTGAATCATTTGAATTTCGTTTTTAAAGTTACGCCAATATTTAACCTTTAAAAAGATATGGCACTAGGTAATAGGAAAAAATATATTTATATTTTAAAAAAGAAACAAATTCATGTTAAAGTCCAATGTGTTACCATCGTTTTATCATGTTTGTTGTTGTGTTTAGAAAACAGCAAGTTTTGTGAATTACGTTTTTCAGTAATTATGCCAAAGCAATAACAGATATAGCTGCAAGATATGAACGTATTATACATATATATTTAATATAATATTATTACATATACACATACAACCTTACGAAGCATATGAGTTATCACATCTGGTGGTCCAATTCTTAGTCATAGAATAGAATTTCGTAAGCAGAAACTATCAGATATCATATACAAGACAAAATTAAAATCATTGGAAGGTCAAAAAATGATTTTAATTGCATCTGTCATTACCTGAAAATATTTTTAGACCCATTTGCATCACATAAAAGACTAAACATATTTGGCAGCAAACATATTTAAAACATCACTTTATATCTAACATCTTCAGCTGGCTGGCAGAAATATAAAGTTATTTTAAATTTGGTTATATCTAAATGTATTTGGTGACTTTTAATGCAAATGGGCCTTAAAATAATAGAAAGCGTTTTTTATTCTCTTCGAGTACAATATCATAGCAGCGTTTTGTTTTTAACATACGGGTAGTTATAAAATGTGTGTTGTTTTAATAAAATTATATGTATTTGTGCGTTCAATAAGAGCACAAATTAATAAGTTATTTTTATTATCATTTAAAATAACACACATTTTTATATCAAGTATAGTCTTTTATACCATAGATTAGTATAGGTACTTTTAAAATACATTTAAGCATACAAATAATTCGTTTGTCCCTAACACGAAACATCAATGTATAATATCAATTTATATTTTTATCATTTTATCATCAATATTAATGAATACATTGAACATAACTTTTTGAGCCTGGTAATGTAATAACATTTCAAAAAACGCAATGGACGTATTTATTTTCATAAACTGTATTTTTGACAGTGACAGCTAGTGTTGTGTTTCTTACTTTAGTCGATTAGTTATTGGTGTATGTCATGAATAGTCAGTTTTATATTTAAATAATATTTCGGGACGTCAAACTCACAGGTTTATTGTTAGTCATTTTAATACTTGCAGAAGATTTACATTGGCGATAAACACAGCTTATGCAAACATTTAAATTCAATGCTACCGTGCCGAATTCAGGCAAAGCGATGCATACGCTTACTTTACATTCATATGCCTACTTATTTACCTTATCAAGCATCATGGGTGAGTGCTGTCGGTCAGTCCGCCTCGAAACGGCTTTTTTTACAAATGTAGAAAAAAGAATTCATAAGAATTTCCGACGTCACCCACACACTCGCCTATGCACATGAAACCCCTTTACATACAAAACCTGCGAGTTTCACAACCCTCCAACATAATTAATAAGCTCATAGACTAGTCTCCATCCAGCCAAATATTTGCGACACAATCTTCTGTAAACATCTCACACCAAAACGAATCATAAACACAGTTACATCTCCTTTCGCCGTGAGATAATTTGACGACACTTATGTCACACTGTGATTGTCAGCCTGTTAAGACTTACATTTAGTTGGCCATCACGTCGAGGTGTTCCTTGGGCATTGGTGGCAGAACATGGACCTGCTTCGCTTTACCTGCGTGATAGACTTGGCCGGGACTGAACGGTTCTAGGCGGGGGTGGGCTGAGATGTCTTTCTTTGGATCTGTAAAAGAGATTGAAAAGGTAAACTGTAGTCTTCGTTAGGACTTTGATGCTGTCCACTAATAATATTATTTTGATTTTTTTTTTTGCGTAGTTTCTTTTTAAAGATTGTTTTAGTCGAATTTAACGACTCGCCTTGTGATAATTCTCGATTAAAATATTCGCTCCATTCTGAAACTATTTTGGCTGTTTAGAAAATAATTCCGCAAATTCAGCTTCAATGCATACTGACTGGTGGCCGTCTTGCAGGCTCAGACAAATTACTTTCTGTTAGCATTCCCGCCAAACGCTATGTAGATAATGTATGACAATAACATTGCCTGTGGGGAAGTCACGTGACAAGTGACGTGACAAGTGACGTACCAAGTAACGTCATTTCTATACATTTTGTATAACGTTTGGCGGCAACGCTACCAGACAAGTCATTTGTCTAAGCCTTTTGATATCGAGAGGAAGCGCATTACTTAAAAGGATATGAAAGGATGTGTGAACAAAATCAGAGAGTAGGCAAATTATCTTTCTTCTAATTAATGCATTACCTTTGGTATTAGCAGCGATGTATTTAGACAGTCGGACGGTCGGCAGCGGCAGGTACCCTGCGACTAACGGCATCACGTCTAATGTCACGTTCTGAGGCTCCGTGCTCGTACATTCCATTGTTATTACACCTAGAAAATAAAAGGCATTCTTTATGACTACATCAGCATCAAAATGATAATAATGCGGATTATTGCGATAATATCTACGTATATTTTTTTAAAATTTGAAAACATGTGACATCCAATTCGCACTGGGCCTGCGTGATGGCTCATTCCCTCCTATAGAGGCCTGAGTCCCATTTGGGGAATATTACTAGACTGGTTATGCTAGATAGTCTTTTTTTTCGTCTGGCTAGACCTGATCCTATTTATTTGGAGTTGGCCTCGTTGGGTTGTCTTCGTTTTCCATTTTACAAGATTTTGTGCCATATTGGTGTCCAGATGAGCTTCGTTTAGGTCTCTTTGAACCGTCGTCAGCTAAGTGGAGGGTGGTCTTCCACGCATGCGCTTCATGTAGGTAGTTCAAGGGCAAGCTTCACCATATGATCATATGGGCGTCTATGTACGTGACCATACCACCGTAAGCGCTCTTTGACTTTATCGGGTTTGTTATGCTGAATAGTATGGGTACTATTATATTTGATAGGATTTTTACCTGCAGTACGACCAAGAACCGCCCACATAGTCTGATCAGCGAGAACTTCGTACATAAGCGATGTATACTCCGTTTCATTTACCTGCAATCATAAAATCGATACATGAGACCATGGAATCAAATATACAAGGTGTAAGGGACAGCCCTCTACAGACTTTAAGGGCTTGCTCAGTAGACGATACTGAACAACTTTCCA
This sequence comes from Mythimna albipuncta, assembly GCA_929112965.1. NCBI lineage: Eukaryota > Metazoa > Arthropoda > Insecta > Lepidoptera > Noctuidae > Mythimna > Mythimna albipuncta. The sequence continues at coordinate 13,150,089 of OV815979.1, read as the reverse complement.
CAATTTTTTTTTCCATGAAACGAAAAAAAAAATCCGCCTCACCATACAAAATTATAAACTTGATTGGACAGTTTGTTTGAAGAGGCCGAATTTTTTTTTCGTTTCCTGAAAAACATTTTTGTGGATCGTTGTTCAGTATCGTCTACTGAGCAAGCCCTTAAAGTTTGTGGAGGGCTGTCCCTTACACCTTGTATACATACGCCAAAACTATAGTTCGATTACAATTCTGCAATAATCGTGACTTATGTACAACAGTTAGCTTATGATGAGTGTGAACGTAATATAGTTTAGGCACAGCTTGTTAAGGACATCTAATCTCATAAATATGATAGTAGCTCTGTTTGTTACCCAACACACTGAACCAATTTTGATACAAAGATAGACTATGACCATTTTTTTGAGGTCATTATCATTGAATATACAATATTCTCACTCTCTTTCATTATGGATAGAGCAATTTCTACTGACTTAAACCATGGAGTTTCTTGCCGGTTCTTCTCCATAGGAAACAACCAATTTGGAACCGTGCACTAACTTCTGACGTTTTGTAAGTGCCCATGTAGGCCTATGTGAAATAAAAATATTTTTGATTTGATTTGATTGATTGATTGATAAGGTAAGGGTGAACCCTTCAACTGCTCTTTCTGCCCTGCCTTCAACTATCCACAGATTGGATAAAGGATACTTTTTTACCCTGGTAGTAAGTTCCCTTGGTATAAGAAAACTCTTTTGACGTTGGCCAAACCACGGGTCGCACAACTAGTAAAGTTCTGCAATGTTAGTAAAAAAAAATATATATATAAAAAAGCGATATTCACATACCCTCTGTACGCTCAACTGCAAACAGCACATCTGCGAAGCCCTACAGAAGTCCGATCCCTTGCTAGGCTCCAGCTTCGTCTTTATAACAAACAGTGTTGTATAGTCTTGTATATCGAAGGGACAGCTGAAAGGCCTGCCGGGCCCCTCGGCGTCTGAGGGGCGATAGTGCACGGAGAACGTGGCCTTCATTGGACCTGCCTTCACAAGGGGGTCTTTTAGTAGTTCCCACATGAATGAGGCTGTCGTTCCGTCGGAGGCTACCATCTGAAACGAAAGTTTCAGATGTAGAAAGAGAAGGTTTGAACAGGAGAAGGTTTTGAGACAGTAATCAAATAAAATGGGATTTTGATTGGTGTCAATCCACTTCTACATTGACCTAAAGGGATGATAGGCATTTTTCACCCATTATTAAAGTTGTATTTTTTTTTTTCAGTGACTTACAATACAGTACATGCTAAATAATACAGTAAGTCAAAGAAATTACGGCCCAGAGAGTGTTTTGCCTTTTTTCAATATTAAAGTTATTATTTCTGATACAAGTGTTTTGAAAAAATTTACTCGGTGCGAATTGTCGCAATGTATAGTTCAGTGCCCTTTGCATTTCAGGGTCTCTTTTTCTCTTTTTTCGTGTAAATAAAATTGTAGAGCACTAGAAGGCATTGACCCTAGCGGAATTCGTTAGTTTTGCTGACATCTCGTATTGCAGCAAAAAATTATGTGCATTATATAAGATTCCAATTTCCAACATTTTGCTCATTATTCACCATCACCACCAATAACAACAATAAAATAGAAAAATTACCATATGATCAGAATTCTTCGGATTCAAATCCGCCACTGAGTTATCTGTCCCTTCACACTCTAACTTCGGATCAGTAAGCGCGAACTGCACCAGATGTATGACGGTAGACTTGAGGGTCACGTGGATGAACTTCCTCGCGTTGGAGGTGAGCAGTCTCCAGGATGCTACCATGGGAGGAGTGAAATGGAGGGGCACTTCTGTCACGGCTTCCCACCAGGGGCATGTTAGCCAGACCTGCGGAAAAACATATTATTATTTTAAATATTCTGTTTTTAAATGCCTTTGTTGTTTTTGTTTTAAAAAGTTTATGAAGTCTGAATAATAAGGACTGTAGGCAAAATAAATTATGTGTGTGTGTGTGTGTGTGCGTGGAACAAAACGCGCCGTCGTCGACTAGGGTTCGGTCTTTACCGGACACTCGGACGGCGGGCTACTCATTGCTCGTCGTCCGCAAGTCCGTGCCTACGGTAGCTGGTAATGGCTCTGCGACTTTCAACGCCCGAGGCGTCTCTTGCGGCGTCAACTTAGGCATGCGTATATCCCCTCCCTTGCGTTTTCGGTCGTATGATTACTTGACAGGAATAAGCGACCGCTTCCCATTCTCTCTTTCTCGGGCCATGGTCTGAACCAGGGTCGGACGCAAGAGTTCACCGCTGCCAATCCACCGCTGCCAATCCACCGCCGGCCTCTACGAGGACACGGCGGCGTTCCACCCGTACGAAGCAGACTTCTATCGAATGCTTCACCGTGTCCTCCGGGCGATGCGCACAATGGCAGCATCCGGACGTTCCTTCCAACTGAATTCGAAAAAACCTCCCGAACTGACCATATCCGATGAGGACCTGCGTTAAGCGGAAAGTGTGGATGCCATGGCACTTCTTTCAAAGAGAGATCTTGCCGCCACGATTTCGGCGTGCGTGCCCCAATAACGTTACAGAGTCTTCAGAGTACTTAGAATCTGTTCACACTCACAGTATGCTCAATGCTCTTCTCCTTCCTAGGCTGCAGCGTGGCGAACAGCCGCAGTGGCACGCGGGTGGTCTGGAACGGCTCCATGGCTGCCACCTTGATAGACAGCTCACGAGACATCGCCGCATCGTTGTCAGCGAAGCGGATGAGCAGGCCGGATGATGTTTTGAGGAGAATCATTGTGTTCTGAGGGAGAAAATTTACTGCTATATTTTTTTGCTACCTTGCCCCGTGAACATGTCCAGATCATAGAAAGAAGAAGAAGAAAGAAAATATGTTTACTCTGTCCGAATAGCAGCGCAATAAATTACATAAGATCAAAGAAACAAAATCCAGTATCACTGACGGGTCATGTGTGGACTCATCAACTGTGTTACACCTTAGAGAAAACAGAACACAGTTGTCTAGGTCGACTTAAGAGGGTCCCTTTCCACTTGCCAATAGTCCACATCGAGCATGATTTTTAAAGCTTGTTGCTTCATCTAACGCAATCTAACACGTCGTTTGATGAAGAGGCAACGCGAAAAAAGAGTGATAACGCCTGAATACTCTGTTAGCATTCGGTAATTTACTCGTAAATTTCACAAAACTTGTTCAAGAAATAAAATTCATTTAACTCTTTGAATGCCGTAATTAGAGACACAATAGAAAGACAATTGCTTATGTCGAACTGTGTAACATAAGACATTCAAAAGGTTAATTTAGATAACCTAGATCCAAAGTTACAGTCAAAACAATGCTAAATTGGAATGTCCGATAAAGCCTTAAAGGGTTATTGTTTAGCTCATCAAAAAAAAAAAAGAAATAAACAAACCTCCTCAATATAAGAGCTTCCACTCGTGACCACTAACTCCATCGCTTGCTCCAGCCCAGCAACTAAATCCTTCTTCGGCTCAACCTTATTTAAGAACACATTGACTCCCTGGGTCACCACTTCGCACCCCATTTTGTTTCCAATGAGGACATTCGATAAAAATTCTAGTTTTCCTTCTACTACTAAAGAAATCTGGAATGAAATAACATAATATTATTACACATTACGCTAAATTAAATTGAAAATTACGAAAAAAAAAATACTGCAATAACTGAAATAGTTTTTACATTATTTACATATTCGTTTCCGAATTGGCACAATTTGCAATTTTGTAATAATTTAGGCAAATTAAATAAAATCAGCTAGCGAAATTTCGCTGACTTCATCAACAGTAGTATCATAATAATAATGCCTTCTAATCTTCCCACTGTTGAAACTCAGACCTCTTTTTTTAATAATATTAACTAGTGATTGACTGCGATCGTACCTGGTAGTAAGCAGTGATGCAATCGTCAATGGTGAATCACACTAGTTTAATAAGAATCTATTCACTTTAGCCTTTTTAACCCTTTGTGTGTCCGGAACGTGAATCCACGCGAGACATAATAACTTTTTAATTGTGTCTCTAATTACGGCATACGAAAGGTTAACGTACCTAAATTATAATCGGAAGCACCTAAATGGATCTGATAAGACCCTCAACTCTCTAGGAGAGAGAGTGGGACATAATCCACCACGCGGATCCAGTCCGATTTGGTGGCAATATCACATTCATTTACAAAACAAAATTTGAATTAATTTGTTTCAAAACAATTAAACACATACCTGACCAAGTTTGAACGTCCCACACTTCGTCGTCACAAAATCGAGTAACAAATCATTCGAGCCCGGTTTTAAGGTAACCGATTCAACAGAGAAACAGTTCTCATAACTATTCCTCATAGTTGCGGAGGGTTTGCGGTATTTGCAACTGTCTGACCTTTTCAGGGTTACTTTCGGGTTTTGACACTCCACGGTGACCTTCTGAAGGGATCTGTCTTCCTTGTAGTGAAGTTGTGAGGTAATGTGTAAAGGGTTTAGTAAAGGATTCTTGGGTTTTAAATCGTCCAGTCTTATGCTGAAATGAGAAATATTTAGTTAGTATAGATACCTATTAGACGAAGATGGGTTGGTCTTAGTTGTGTCTACAATACATATATAAATAAATACATATATACATGTATAAATACACATGTATATTGTTACTGTGCGCGTCTCGGGGCCTATTGGCATTTGTTTTTGTGAGTTTACATGTTTGTGAACGCACCCACGTTACAATAGTAATTTCTAGTGTAAGGCAACATTTAAAAAAGAAGAAATTATATTCTGAAAAAACTATTCCTGAATATAATACTCTATGTATTTCAGGAACGAAACTCCCTCTCCATGCCCTCACACGTATATACGTATATGTGAATGGGTGGAGAGAGAGAGAGAGAGAGAGAGAGAGAGAGAGAGAGAGAGAGGAAGACTAAAGAAAAGATGGATAGATTGTGTGAGAAGTGACATGAAAGAAAAAACGTGTTGCGCGGACCCCAAATAACATGGACAAGGGCAGGAAAATAGTGGCTCAAAAGCCATATTCTTACCTTGTAATTAAGTTAGTAGTTTCATGCTCCGGTTCAACCGGCCCCCGTCTCGGCGACCCCACACCACCGCTAACACTTAAATCAGTCTTATAACTTTTAACTGGCGTCCGCTTCTCCGCCTTATCGTCATTACACCTCTCTATACTTATTGCTGCCCTGGTACACGTCACATCTTTCGGCAAGTAACTAACCACCGTCATGCGACATTGAACCTTATTGTCAGTGATATAAACACCACGTTCAGATGGTACTAATGCTGCTGATACGATCTTGAAGCATTCGTTCAGCTCTGTGAGTACTGTTTCGGTCTTCTTGGCTAGATCTTCACGTATTGCCTTCATCATTTCCTCGAAATAAAAGTTTCTGACTAGGATTTCTAATTCGGCTGTGCTTGCTATTGTTGCTGAGAGTTTTGTGTATCTAAAAATTAAATATGATTAAAAACATTCTGGTTTATAATTATATAAATTGGAACCCAAAGAAAACCCCAAGGTCTTAGAACGAATGCCAAGAAGGTACATAGGAGTTGGTTTTAGTCAGTAAGTCTTACAAGCCCTCCCGCCCCACTCTAGAGCGGTAGAAGTCATTGAATGATTTTCCACCTAAAGAACCTTTTCTTTACTCACTCTTTCTTAACTCTAGGAACACAGTTTTTAGTCTCTAAAGTCTCTCGAGTCGCTAAAGCTCTCCGATTTAATCTGTAAGGGTCAACTCACACCAAAAGAGCGTCGAAGCGCAGCGAAGCAGATCGCAGTTTCAGTGTCATATGAGTTTTAACTTTATTTTCATTGCTATAATACTTGTTATCGCATGAGAAACTCGAACGAGTCGCGCGGATGTCCGCGGCGCCGCGGGAATTCCAGCGAATTATATGAACGGTAAACGGGTCGCTGCCCTTCGCCGCTCTTTCGGTGTGAGTTGACCCTAAAAGTCTGTTTGACAATAAAAAAAAAATGTTCGATGTAAACTAAAAAGTATGAAACACAATCAAATAAGTAATTCGTTTTTACTATCAGACAGAGTAATTCATTACGATAGTTAAGATCTATAATAAATGCATATTATATTATTATTAGGCATGAATTTATGATTTTTAACACCCGTGCATGGCTGGAGCTGATCACTAGCACAAAAAAAAAATTAACCCACCTATCCATATCATTCATCTTCTTAGCAGCTGCCACAAGCTCCAACCTGGTCTGAGCAGCGAGATCTTTCCAGCCCTGCTCCTCATAAGACCTCAGGGCATCCATAAGGAATACCACCGCTTTACCAGTCTCGCCTAGCTCGGAGTAGAAGGCGGCTAGATCTCGGCCTATTAGACGAGCAAACCTGGAAAATTGTTTTAGAAACTTATTTATTTATTTATTTAAACTTCATGTACAGTAGTGGTACATAGGCGGACTTAATGCAACAATGCATTCTCTCCCAGTCAACCTTTGGGTTAAAAAAGAGATCACTGTGGTAGGTTTGCACAATAAACAAATAACAAATTATGAAAACGGAAAAAAAAAGTTATTTATATATAATATATAATAAAATACATAAATATGCTAAAAAAAACACTAACTAACTTATGTCATCATTATCATCATATCCCTAGCTTTTTCCCAACTAGCTTGGAGTCGGCTTCCAGTCTTTTCTGCAATTCCACCTGAAGGTAAGCAGTGATGCTATCGTTGATGGTGAGGTGCACCAGTTTATTATTTATTTATTTTTCACATTTTAGGAAAGCTTACAGACTAATAACAATAGTGACAATAGTAGGTACATAAATTGCTAATTACAAGCTTCCACATGTAGGTAGTTATAATAACGAAAAAAAGAAACCAATGTTGGTCCCACAAGGTTGACAGAGTTGGTTAACTCCCAATAATTAAAAAAAAAAACAATATTATGTTTGACGTGCTCGAGTCGAAGCTCCAAAGTCATGATCACCGACGCCGTGTTGCTAGCCTGTCGGTTTTCTACCAGTAGCATTTCGGGGAGTGTGCGTCAGAATTGCATAACTTAATTCTGCTAAACCCGTTCCATCATTGGACCACCAAGCATACGGCGATGCGCCACCTGGTGGAGATCCCACCCATACGCACAAAATGTGTTGGGAACACATTCACAATGCGCGTTTCGCGTATAGTGAAACAGTGGAATTAATTGCCGGAATCTATGTTTCCTGACAGCTACAACCTAGGGGCTTTAAGAATAGATTACTTCTAGGCTAGGCCAGCGTGCTCCACTGTCGACCACATCGTCACTTACCATCGGGTGAGATAGTGGTCAAAGGCAAGCCTATCAGTAATGAAAAAAGCAAACTTACCTTAACCTCCCAATGTGCTTATATGTCCCCATAGCCAACTCCGCCAGTTCCAAGTAATACTGTTGAAAGCAAGTCTTGCTACATAAAGCCTCTTTCAACCGGTCCGTTGGCGTTGGATGTTGGTTGTTGGTCTCATTGTCTCCCATCCCAGCTGATAACATTACTACGAGGTGCAGTTGTTCTGATGTTGGGTCTGGAGAGCCTGGGAGTAAGCCGCAGAGTTTGCCTAGTTCGTGAAGCTGGAAAAAAATGGAAAAGGAAAAATTTGTCTTTAGTAAGAGCTTCAATTATGATTGGCATTCTCGCCGACAATATAATATAACATAATATTCCACAACTACCACACAACGCCGTCTAGACCCAAGCTAAGCTGAGCTTGTGTTATGAGTACTAGACAACTGATAAACGTACTTATATATTTCTAGATACATGTAGATAAATTGCACTCAGCCATAGCACAAAAGATCGCGCTCAGCACACAAACACTTGTCTTGGGCGAAAATCGAACCCACGACCTCCGGCATAGCAGTCAGGGCCACTAACCACTAGACCAACAGGCCAGTCAAGTTAGTTGGAAAAATTATAATGTGTTGTTCTTCTATGGTAATTTATAACTGAAAGGAGGAAGGAGCTGAAGGCTGAAGATATGTTTACTAGCTGTCCTCCCCGGTTTTCGCATCTATAGTTACTGATTCGCTCCTAAGGGTATTAGAAGAAGCCTTCCTCTTTAATTAAGCTGTTCAATACTAAAACAATTGTTTACGTTTCGGCACGAAATTGAGCGCCCAACGTCAAAGTGGGGATCGCATTGCGCATTCCATACATTGGCGAACCAATCGTCGTCGTTGTTAGATACATGCAGCAAGCGCAGGGAACGGATCACGAGTGACGTCTATGACAGGATGGCGCGGTAAGGCAATCACTGACACTCCCCGCCCCCGCGTCTTACTTCATACCTCTAAATAGGCCCGATATTTGACTTCTGCGCAACTTGACCCCAGCGCTCAAGATCCGTACCGGTATCTGTACAACCAACCGAACTCTTCAGTAATTTTATACGGCTTTGCCCGCGAGAAAGTATATATCTCCACATAAACTTTGTAGTCCTTTTTCATCCCTTTAGGGGACGAATTTTGGAAAATCCTCTCTTAGTGCTCGCTTACGTCATAAAAGAAAGCCTTGTGCAAAATTTTACCCTCTTACCTCCTGTTGTTTCGGCTGTGCCTTGATATGTAAGTCGAACAGTTTCTCCTTTTACATTTATATGCATATAGATAAATATAGTATAGATTAGCGAATGTCTTTTTTTATATTGTATGCCAAAATAGCTCTAGGTTGGCGCCCAGAGAAATTGACATGGGTTTGCAGCAGTCAACGAAGAAGATAGCAGTATGAACTGGACAGATTTCGCCAGAATTGGAATGAAATGCGCTCAAGCGAAAGATAAAAATTGTAGGGCAGAACACGATAGCAAAAAAAAAAAAAACTATTTTTTATATATTTTATAAACTAGTACTTGATTGCGATCACACCTGATGGTAAGCAGTGATGCAATCGTTACTGGTGAGGCGCACTAGTTTATTAAGAGCCTATTTACTCTAGCCTAAATTGAAGACACCTAAATTATAATTGGATGGAATTGATAAAGAAATTGCCCAGCTACGTCAGTTTACACTCTGTTACGTTAAATAAGGATACATCATTCAACAAAGCAATATTGCGACTTGTTTTCAACTGTTCTGGCTCAACGCCAACATTTGAAACAACAACTATTGTAGCCAGGGGCGTGTTTAAGGGGCTCGACTGTTTGGTGATTGAGAAGATTATGTAACAAAATTGAAATGACTATTACGTCACCAGAAGCCAAATATAGACACATTTTAATGTAAATTGGACTTTCAAATTTGTGAACTTTTGATGTGCTTCAAAAGTTATGTTGTGTATAGCTTTGAGGAAAGCAGTGGTGGCCGAGTGGTAATGGCTCCGACTTACGAGTTGTAGGTCGCGGGTTCAAACCCTGCAAGGCGCATTACTTTGTGTAATTTATTTAATTACCACTACTTTCAAAACGGTGAAGGAAAACATCGTGAGAAAACCGGCATGTCTTAGAGCCAAAAATTCGAAAACATGTGACATTAACCGACCTGCACTGGGCCCGCGTGGTGGATTACGGCCCATTCCCTCTCCTAGAGAGAAGGCCTGACTCCCAGCAGTGGGAACATTAAAAAGGCTGATGATGATTACTTTGAGCATTCTTTAGCATTATGCAGTAAATGAGATTGAGTAGCGGGTGTTGGTCTTGGAAGTCAGTTTCTCCCACGCGCATTAGCGAGGGATTATCACCTTTTGTTAGAAATAAATAAAGTATACCTGATTTTAAAAGGGGGAAACAATTGGTACATTCTTAGAATTAAAAGTACCCTTAACTTTTTACTTTTTGTGCAATAAATCTTTCGTTACTTTAAAATAAATATTTATATGTGTGCGAGAAATATGGGTATTCTGAATGAAAATCAATGACTGGATGCTCAATGCAAATTAGTTTTTTAATAATTTTCGGTGTGAACAATATATTTTACAGAAAACAAGTGAAGACAAGTGACAAATAGAAGTGTCATATTTTTTCATATAATTTAGGAAGCTTGCAAGAAGGTTTTATCTCCAACATTTCCCCGGGCGTTGAAACCAATGGTTTCAACCAGATTCTGAAGACACAGGCAAAGGGCAGATTCGGTTGAATGCCCGTCGAACGACTCCAGTAGACGTCCGAATGTCAGCTACACGGGCGATACCATCCGTTCCTGGATGAACAGCCACGATCCGTCCAAGTCTCCACTTCAACGGAGGAAGATCGTCTTCCTTGATCACCACCAAGGAGTTCAGCATCAAGCCATCCTTGCAGGAACGCCATTTGGAGCGTTGTTGCAATTCTGCAACATACTCCTTGCTCCATCTGCTCCAGAAATGCTGGCGAAGCTGCTCGATCCTCTGGTAACGAGACAGATAATTGGCAGAGCTATCCTGGTAATCAGGTTGCGGCAAAGAAGTAAGTGGCCGTCCCACAAGAAAATGTCCTGGCGTGAGCGGAGTATAATCTGCAGGATCTGAAGACAACGGCGTCAATGGACGAGAGTTCAAGATGGCTTCAATCTTGGTTAGTGTGGTGTACAGCTCCTCAAAAGTCAAGTTACAATTTCCCAACACTCTCTGAAGGTGATACTTTGCTGACTTGACACCCGCCTCCCAGAGTCCACCGAAATGTGGGGTGTAGGCGGGAATAAAATGGAACCTTATTCCGTCGTTTGCTGCACTTTCACCCAAGGACAAACTATTTAATTTTAAAAATTTGGAAAGGTCGTTGTATGCACCGACAAATGAGGTACCGTTATCGGAAAAAATATCAGCAGGTTTACCTCTCCGAGAAATAAACCGATACAAAGCCAGTAAATAACTATTGCTAGTTAAATCACCAACGAGCTCCAAATGAATGGCCTTGGTTGTGAAACAAATAAAAATAGCGACATACACCTTTACTAACCTACATCCACGGCCCTGGCGACTAGCACACATAATAGGGCCAGCGTAATCAACGCCTGTGCTTTCAAAGGGATAACCTGGACGAAGGCGTTCTCGTGGTAAGTTACCCATTAAGGGAGCTACAACCTTACCCTTCATACGGTGACACAAAACACACTTATGATAACAGGCTTTCGCCAACTTGCGACCTCCTATTGGCCAATAAGTTTCCCTAATGGAAGCTAATAATAATTGTGGGCCAGCATGCATCAGCCTTTTATGCTCAAAATTAAATAATAGTTTAGTGAAATCATGAGTGGACTGTAATAAAATAGGGTGTTTCTTACTATAAGCAAAATTAGAGTTATCGAGACGTCCTCCTACTCGCATTACATTATTATCGTCTAAATAAACATTAAACTTTAGAAGGGCGCTCTTTTTAGGTAAACTCTTTTTGTTCAAAAATAATTGGTATTCAGAAAATGACTGAATCTGACTCTTAATAATGACAAGAGTTAGTGCATCTTGTACCTCATCATGTGACAAGTATTTGGTTTTAGGGTAATGCTTTCTACATGACTTAATAAATCGTAATACGTAGGCAACAGATCGTACGAGCCGTGTGTAATTGGAATAACGCCTAAAATCAATTAAAACTTCAGGTTTCGAATCGTTTACAACATGTAATATGATTTTAGGTCGAGTCTCCGGTAACGATTGTAGTCCTGGGCTCGTAATTTGAGAAGGCCATTCAGACGAATCTAGTTTTAAAAAATCTGGTCCTTTCCACCACAGATCTGACTCCTGCAGATCACTAATATCCATGCCACGAGATATTAGGTCTGCTGGATTTTGATCTGTTGGGACGTGCCTCCAAGTACAGTTACCCGACTTATCCAAAACCTCAGCAACGCGGTTGCGCACAAAGGGCTGAAGTCTGGTAGGCATCATCTGTAACCATCCCAAGACAATGGTTGAATCAGTCCAACAATAAACCCGACTGATCTTCACTCGAAGTGAGCTCATCATCTTCTCGTGAAGACGAGAACCGACTACCGCACCACATAACTCCAGTCGCGGAATTGTCGTAGGCTTGATGGGAGCAACTCGACTCTTTGCCATTAACAAGCGAGCCATGTACTCACCCTTAGCATTAACACTGCGAATGTAGACGCAAGCACCGTACGCGGACTCAGACGCGTCTGTGAAAATATGGAGTTCTAACTCCGTAAATGAATTGCAGACTACAAGTCGCGGAATGCGAACATGATTTAAAAGAGGTAAAGATTTAATAATAATCTCCCATTGTTTACAAATCTCATTAGGTAATGGTTGATCCCATGATAATTTATCTAACCACATTTTCTGTAGCAAGATCTTCATAGTAATAACAATAGGACCTAACAGACCTAAGGGATCAAAGATTCGCGCAATAACGGATAACAAGTCACGCTTTGTGTACCTAGTCGAAGATTTAGTCAGACCTATAGGAAACCCTATCTCATCAGTGCCGATATGCCAACAGAGACCAAGCAACTTTTCTGGCTCATTTTGTCCAATGTTCAAATCGTATGACGCAGGGACAGCATTCGACAATAATTGAGAATCATTTGACTTCCACTTTCTCAATGGCATACATGCCGACGCAAGCGCTTTGGTGACTTCAGTGCGAATGAACTTTACTTCATCTAAGTCATCCCCTCCTGTCAGCAAGTCGTCGACATAGAAGTCATGTTGGATGATTTCCGATATCTTAGGGTTCCTACAGTCGAGTCCTACTTGTTTAAGGCATCGTGTCGCAAGGAATGGCGCACTGGCCGTACCGTACGTGACGGTGTTTAATTGATAAACATTAATAGGATCACTAACATTATCACGCCAAACAATCTGTTGTAAATATCTGTCCGACGGGTGGACGACTATTTGTCTATACATCTTCTCCACATCCGCAGATAAAACATACTTGTGGACTCTAAAGCGAAGAAGTATAGACAATAGACCGTCCTGTACGGTTGGCCCAACCATCTGTAGGTCATTAGAGGACACTCCCGTCGAAGTAGAAGCACTAGCGTTGAAAACAACACGAAGTTTGGTCGTGGTACTCGACTCGCGTAAAACTCCCATATGTGGAATAAAATAACCCAAACATAAATTAGGTTTATTAATTTTTGTCATATGACCAAGTAACTCGTATTCTGACAAAAAGTCATGATACATTCTACTAAAGTTCGTCTTAACCTTTAATTTACGCTCTAAAGAATGTAAACAATGTGTGGCTTTATTAAAAGAATTTCCTAAAATTGAAGGATCTTTCTTAAGGGGGATGCGAACACAAAAACGACCATCAGACAATCGTGTCGTATTTGTAACGAAATTGTCTTCACACAATTTCTCTTCAGGCATATAAGAATTGGAAGACTTCGCATTCACCTCCTCTAATTGCCAAAACTTTGTCAATTCTGACTTGAGGTTTTCCCAGTCACCATCGCTGTCGGCAACCATTTTAGACATATTGCACTTTACGTCATTCGTCAGCAGTGAGATAGTATTCTGAGTAATTGGACCGGAAACTATCCATCCTAGACGGGTTTCACATAATATTGGTTTCCCGGTACCTAACTTTAGTCTTTGAGATCCTAACAAATCCCAAAAAAGATCAGCGCCGATTAAAATATCAACATCGGCAGGGTTATAAAAAGTAGGATCAGCTAAAGTAATATTCGAGGGTAAGTCGAAATCAGAAATATTTATCTGACGACACGGAACACTACTCGTAATGAACGGAAGAACAAAACAATTTAGTTCGAATACAAAGCTATCATCTAATGGCGTACCCTTAACCCGACATATTTTACCTACGTGCGAAGTGACGTTATTGATTCCAAGGATTGATCTATCTACCTGGCTAGTTTTTAAGTTAAGTTTATTGCACAACCTATCTGTTATGAGTGAAGACGTGCTACCACTATCGAGCACCGCGCGAGCGAGATGCACACACCCATTGTGGTCTCTTAATTTGATCAAAGCGGTTGATAACAACACATCTCGTTGCGTATGACCACACGGAGATGCAATGTTTGCGGATAAAGCTACGTTATTCGTTTCAGTCGTAGCAGACAAGTTATTCATCGAATTACCACTAGGTGTATTCGATACAGTGCCATTAGAATGTACGTGAACTAATGTGTTGTGCCTACGTTTGCATAGTTTGCAGCCTGGTTTTTTACATTTGTTAGCATAGTGTCCGGAACGAAAACAGTTAAAACATACCTTATAACTAGGTAATGATTTGAGACGGTCATCGTTACTCAATGCGAGAAACTGTGGACAATTATTTAATGTGTGGTCGTTGTTATTACATTTAGGACAAGGTTTAGAAGCTGAGTCAGTGCTAGAATTGATAGGAGATTGTGCTACCATTGACTTGATCTTAGGACCTGATTTACCTGGTGATTGCGAATAATGATTGCGGGGGAGTTCCAGGGTCTCGATGAGGTCGGCTCGATTGCGTAAGAATTGCATAAATGCGTTAAACGTGATTAAGCCATCCTTGTCTATCCTACCTTTGCACTCCTCCCACTCACGATAGGTTTTTTGATCAAGTTTTCGTGTGACAATGTAGATTAAAAGTGTATCCCAGTGTTTCACAGGCTCCCCTAATGACTCTAAAGCTCGCAAGTCTTTATTTAACTGATCGATCAAATTCTTAATGGCAACAGAAGATTCTTTTGTAATTGATTCAATAGTAAATAATGAACTTATATGATTCTGAACCAGTAATCTTTTGTTGTCAAACCGATCACATAACAATGACCATGCCACAGAGTAATTACTTGAAGAAAACTCAATGGATTTGATAACTATAGCAGCTGTTCCCTCAAGTGATGCTCGCAAGTAGTGAAACTTATTGATTGCGTCTATGTCATCATTACAATGAATTAGGCTAGTAAAGGTGTCGCGGAATTCAAGCCAATTACAATATAATCCGCTAAACTTTGGTAACTGAATCGTTGGCAATTTAACCGGCTGCTTTATGCTAACACGAGTACTTTTACAACTTTCCATCGATTTATTATCTTTATTGTAGTCAGTCAGAATATTCTGGGCTCTAGATAAGGTTTTATAATAAATAGACTCAAACTCGGAACGCTGAGAATATTGTAAGTTGATGTCGTCAACAATGCATTCTAGACGTAACTGTACCTCATCATACTGCTCATACAACGCCTCTATCTTGCCCATGCGCAACTGCAACTCGGACACATCACAGCTAGATAGCTCCTTGTCCTTGAATGAGTCCAGAAAATTGAGGAAACTAGTCAAGCGACCTTTGAAGCTGCCTCGCTTCTTAATTAAATCCTTTTCCTCAGACATTCTGGGAGACGAGTGTTGTCAACCTGGCATTGATACAGGAATATAAAAATTAAAAACAACAATATAATTTCAATAATTATACGCCTAGCTGTAGTCTATGCCCTTTCTGACTGCTAACTATAATTTATAACAATGACTTGTACTAATATCTAACACTCAAATATTTTTATTATGTCAAGATACTTGTTAAAAATTAATACCACTGTTAAGTAGTTATGTAATTAGTTACAGCTTAATATAATGTAAGTTTAATAATGTAGCAAAATAGCTAACTATACTGTTAAAAGTATGAGTTTAAACTTAACATTGCTGTTGAATAAAATACTAATCACAATGCAACAAAGTACCTAATGATTTTACTCAAACACAATATAATTGGTAATTTAATAAAATAGTACTGACCTTAGTATGACTACTTATATACTACCTGAGTGTTGGGTGACGATATTAGCGTAATTATAACTGTACACCACTAACTAACTTGCTTGAAATCAATCCAGTTCTCCAGCAGTGAACTCATGAACCTCCATTCAGCGTGGAAGTCAGTCTCTATTCTTTTTCTTGAAAATAATCGCTGATCTTCTTAATTATATTTGATCCGGCTCGTTATGGACCATGTGCGAGAAATATGGGTATTCTGAATGAAAATCAATGACTGGATGCTCAATGCAAATTAGTTTTTTAATAATTTTCGGTGTGAACAATATATTTTACAGAAAACAAGTGAAGACAAGTGACAAATAGAAGTGTCATATTTTTTCATATAATTTAGGAAGCTTGCAAGAAGGTTTTATCTCCAACATTTCCCCGGGCGTTGAAACCAATGGTTTCAACCAGATTCTGAAGACACAGGCAAAGGGCAGATTCGGTTGAATGCCCGTCGAACGACTCCAGTAGACGTCCGAATGTCAGCTACACGGGCGATACCATCCGTTCCTGGATGAACAGCCACGATCCGTCCAAGTCTCCACTTCAACGGAGGAAGATCGTCTTCCTTGATCACCACCAAGGAGTTCAGCATCAAGCCATCCTTGCAGGAACGCCATTTGGAGCGTTGTTGCAATTCTGCAACATACTCCTTGCTCCATCTGCTCCAGAAATGCTGGCGAAGCTGCTCGATCCTCTGGTAACGAGACAGATAATTGGCAGAGCTATCCTGGTAATCAGGTTGCGGCAAAGAAGTAAGTGGCCGTCCCACAAGAAAATGTCCTGGCGTGAGCGGAGTATAATCTGCAGGATCTGAAGACAACGGCGTCAATGGACGAGAGTTCAAGATGGCTTCAATCTTGGTTAGTGTGGTGTACAGCTCCTCAAAAGTCAAGTTACAATTTCCCAACACTCTCTGAAGGTGATACTTTGCTGACTTGACACCCGCCTCCCAGAGTCCACCGAAATGTGGGGTGTAGGCGGGAATAAAATGGAACCTTATTCCGTCGTTTGCTGCACTTTCACCCAAGGACAAACTATTTAATTTTAAAAATTTGGAAAGGTCGTTGTATGCACCGACAAATGAGGTACCGTTATCGGAAAAAATATCAGCAGGTTTACCTCTCCGAGAAATAAACCGATACAAAGCCAGTAAATAACTATTGCTAGTTAAATCACCAACGAGCTCCAAATGAATGGCCTTGGTTGTGAAACAAATAAAAATAGCGACATACACCTTTACTAACCTACATCCACGGCCCTGGCGACTAGCACACATAATAGGGCCAGCGTAATCAACGCCTGTGCTTTCAAAGGGATAACCTGGACGAAGGCGTTCTCGTGGTAAGTTACCCATTAAGGGAGCTACAACCTTACCCTTCATACGGTGACACAAAACACACTTATGATAACAGGCTTTCGCCAACTTGCGACCTCCTATTGGCCAATAAGTTTCCCTAATGGTCCATAACGAGCCGGATGAAATATAATTAAGAAGATCAGCGATTATTTTCAAGAAAAAGAATAGAGACTGACTTCCACGCTGAATGGAGGTTCATGAGTTCACTGCTGGAGAACTGGATTGATTTCAAGCAAGTTAGTTAGTGGTGTACAGTTATAATTACGCTAATATCGTCACCCAACACTCAGGTAGTATATATAAGTAGTCATACTAAGGTCAGTACTATTTTATTAAATTACCAATTATATTGTGTTTGAGTAAAATCATTAGGTACTTTGTTGCATTGTGATTAGTATTTTATTCAACAGCAATGTTAAGTTTAAACTCATACTTTTAACAGTATAGTTAGCTATTTTGCTACATTATTAAACTTACATTATATTAAGCTGTAACTAATTACATAACTACTTAACAGTGGTATTAATTTTTAACAAGTATCTTGACATAATAAAAATATTTGAGTGTTAGATATTAGTACAAGTCATTGTTATAAATTATAGTTAGCAGTCAGAAAGGGCATAGACTACAGCTAGGCGTATAATTATTGAAATTATATTGTTGTTTTAATTTTTATATTCCTGTATCAATGCCAGGTTGACAACACTCGTCTCCCAGAATGTCTGAGGAAAAGGATTTAATTAAGAAGCGAGGCAGCTTCAAAGGTCGCTTGACTAGTTTCCTCAATTTTCTGGACTCATTCAAGGACAAGGAGCTATCTAGCTGTGATGTGTCCGAGTTGCAGTTGCGCATGGGCAAGATAGAGGCGTTGTATGAGCAGTATGATGAGGTACAGTTACGTCTAGAATGCATTGTTGACGACATCAACTTACAATATTCTCAGCGTTCCGAGTTTGAGTCTATTTATTATAAAACCTTATCTAGAGCCCAGAATATTCTGACTGACTACAATAAAGATAATAAATCGATGGAAAGTTGTAAAAGTACTCGTGTTAGCATAAAGCAGCCGGTTAAATTGCCAACGATTCAGTTACCAAAGTTTAGCGGATTATATTGTAATTGGCTTGAATTCCGCGACACCTTTACTAGCCTAATTCATTGTAATGATGACATAGACGCAATCAATAAGTTTCACTACTTGCGAGCATCACTTGAGGGAACAGCTGCTATAGTTATCAAATCCATTGAGTTTTCTTCAAGTAATTACTCTGTGGCATGGTCATTGTTATGTGATCGGTTTGACAACAAAAGATTACTGGTTCAGAATCATATAAGTTCATTATTTACTATTGAATCAATTACAAAAGAATCTTCTGTTGCCATTAAGAATTTGATCGATCAGTTAAATAAAGACTTGCGAGCTTTAGAGTCATTAGGGGAGCCTGTGAAACACTGGGATACACTTTTAATCTACATTGTCACACGAAAACTTGATCAAAAAACCTATCGTGAGTGGGAGGAGTGCAAAGGTAGGATAGACAAGGATGGCTTAATCACGTTTAACGCATTTATGCAATTCTTACGCAATCGAGCCGACCTCATCGAGACCCTGGAACTCCCCCGCAATCATTATTCGCAATCACCAGGTAAATCAGGTCCTAAGATCAAGTCAATGGTAGCACAATCTCCTATCAATTCTAGCACTGACTCAGCTTCTAAACCTTGTCCTAAATGTAATAACAACGATCACACATTAAATAATTGTCCACAGTTTCTCGCATTGAGTAACGATGACCGTCTCAAATCATTACCTAGTTATAAGGTATGTTTTAACTGTTTTCGTTCCGGACACTATGCTAACAAATGTAAAAAACCAGGCTGCAAACTATGCAAACGTAGGCACAACACATTAGTTCACGTACATTCTAATGGCACTGTATCGAATACACCTAGTGGTAATTCGATGAATAACTTGTCTGCTACGACTGAAACGAATAACGTAGCTTTATCCGCAAACATTGCATCTCCGTGTGGTCATACGCAACGGGATGTGTTGTTATCAACCGCTTTGATCAAATTAAGAGACCACAATGGGTGTGTGCATCTCGCTCGCGCGGTGCTCGATAGTGGTAGCACGTCTTCACTCATAACAGATAGGTTGTGCAATAAACTTAACTTAAAAACTAGCCAGGTAGATAGATCAATCCTTGGAATCAATAACGTCACTTCGCACGTAGGTAAAATATGTCGGGTTAAGGGTACGCCATTAGATGATAGCTTTGTATTCGAACTAAATTGTTTTGTTCTTCCGTTCATTACGAGTAGTGTTCCGTGTCGTCAGATAAATATTTCTGATTTCGACTTACCCTCGAATATTACTTTAGCTGATCCTACTTTTTATAACCCTGCCGATGTTGATATTTTAATCGGCGCTGATCTTTTTTGGGATTTGTTAGGATCTCAAAGACTAAAGTTAGGTACCGGGAAACCAATATTATGTGAAACCCGTCTAGGATGGATAGTTTCCGGTCCAATTACTCAGAATACTATCTCACTGCTGACGAATGACGTAAAGTGCAATATGTCTAAAATGGTTGCCGACAGCGATGGTGACTGGGAAAACCTCAAGTCAGAATTGACAAAGTTTTGGCAATTAGAGGAGGTGAATGCGAAGTCTTCCAATTCTTATATGCCTGAAGAGAAATTGTGTGAAGACAATTTCGTTACAAATACGACACGATTGTCTGATGGTCGTTTTTGTGTTCGCATCCCCCTTAAGAAAGATCCTTCAATTTTAGGAAATTCTTTTAATAAAGCCACACATTGTTTACAATCTTTAGAGCGTAAGTTAAAGGTTAAGACGAACTTTAGTAGAATGTATCATGACTTTTTGTCAGAATACGAGTTACTTGGTCATATGACAAAAATTAATAAACCTAATTTATGTTTGGGTTATTTTATTCCACATATGGGAGTTTTACGCGAGTCGAGTACCACGACCAAACTTCGTGTTGTTTTCAACGCTAGTGCTTCTACTTCGACGGGAGTGTCCTCTAATGACCTACAGATGGTTGGGCCAACCGTACAGGACGGTCTATTGTCTATACTTCTTCGCTTTAGAGTCCACAAGTATGTTTTATCTGCGGATGTGGAGAAGATGTATAGACAAATAGTCGTCCACCCGTCGGACAGATATTTACAACAGATTGTTTGGCGTGATAATGTTAGTGATCCTATTAACGTTTATCAATTAAACACCGTCACGTACGGTACGGCCAGTGCGCCATTCCTTGCGACACGATGCCTTAAACAAGTAGGACTCGACTGTAGGAACCCTAAGATATCGGAAATCATCCAACATGACTTCTATGTCGACGACTTGCTGACCGGAGGGGATGACTTAGATGAAGTAAAGTTCATTCGCACTGAAGTCACCAAAGCGCTTGCGTCGGCATGTATGCCATTGAGAAAGTGGAAGTCAAATGATTCTCAATTATTGTCGAATGCTGTCCCTGCGTCATACGATTTGAACATTGGACAAAATGAGCCAGAAAAGTTGCTTGGTCTCTGTTGGCATATCGGCACTGATGAGATAGGGTTTCCTATAGGTCTGACTAAATCTTCGACTAGGTACACAAAGCGTGACTTGTTATCCGTTATTGCGCGAATCTTTGATCCCTTAGGTCTGTTAGGTCCTATTGTTATTACTATGAAGATCTTGCTACAGAAAATGTGGTTAGATAAATTATCATGGGATCAACCATTACCTAATGAGATTTGTAAACAATGGGAGATTATTATTAAATCTTTACCTCTTTTAAATCATGTTCGCATTCCGCGACTTGTAGTCTGCAATTCATTTACGGAGTTAGAACTCCATATTTTCACAGACGCGTCTGAGTCCGCGTACGGTGCTTGCGTCTACATTCGCAGTGTTAATGCTAAGGGTGAGTACATGGCTCGCTTGTTAATGGCAAAGAGTCGAGTTGCTCCCATCAAGCCTACGACAATTCCGCGACTGGAGTTATGTGGTGCGGTAGTCGGTTCTCGTCTTCACGAGAAGGTGATGAGCTCACTTCGAGTGAAGATCAGTCGGGTTTATTGTTGGACTGATTCAACCATTGTCTTGGGATGGTTACAGATGATGCCTACCAGACTTCAGCCCTTTGTGCGCAACCGCGTTGCTGAGGTTTTGGATAAGTCGGGTAACTGTACTTGGAGGCACGTCCCAACAGATCAAAATCCAGCAGACCTAATATCTCGTGGCATGGATATTAGTGATCTGCAGGAGTCAGATCTGTGGTGGAAAGGACCAGATTTTTTAAAACTAGATTCGTCTGAATGGCCTTCTCAAATTACGAGCCCAGGACTACAATCGTTACCGGAGACTCGACCTAAAATCATATTACATGTTGTAAACGATTCGAAACCTGAAGTTTTAATTGATTTTAGGCGTTATTCCAATTACACACGGCTCGTACGATCTGTTGCCTACGTATTACGATTTATTAAGTCATGTAGAAAGCATTACCCTAAAACCAAATACTTGTCACATGATGAGGTACAAGATGCACTAACTCTTGTCATTATTAAGAGTCAGATTCAGTCATTTTCTGAATACCAATTATTTTTGAACAAAAAGAGTTTACCTAAAAAGAGCGCCCTTCTAAAGTTTAATGTTTATTTAGACGATAATAATGTAATGCGAGTAGGAGGACGTCTCGATAACTCTAATTTTGCTTATAGTAAGAAACACCCTATTTTATTACAGTCCACTCATGATTTCACTAAACTATTATTTAATTTTGAGCATAAAAGGCTGATGCATGCTGGCCCACAATTATTATTAGCTTCCATTAGGGAAACTTATTGGCCAATAGGAGGTCGCAAGTTGGCGAAAGCCTGTTATCATAAGTGTGTTTTGTGTCACCGTATGAAGGGTAAGGTTGTAGCTCCCTTAATGGGTAACTTACCACGAGAACGCCTTCGTCCAGGTTATCCCTTTGAAAGCACAGGCGTTGATTACGCTGGCCCTATTATGTGTGCTAGTCGCCAGGGCCGTGGATGTAGGTTAGTAAAGGTGTATGTCGCTATTTTTATTTGTTTCACAACCAAGGCCATTCATTTGTGCGAGAATTATGGGTATTCTGATGAAAATCAATGACTGGATGCTCAATGCAAATTAGTTTTTTAATAATTTTCGGTGTGAACAATATATTTTACAAGAAACAAGTGAAGACAAGTGACAAATAGAAGTGTCATATTTTTTCATATAATTTAGGAAGCTTGCAAGAAGGTTTTATCTCCAACATTTCCCCGGACGTCTACTGGAGTCGTTCGACGGGCATTCAACCGAATCTGCCCTTTGCCTGTGTCTTCAGAATCTGGTTGAAACCATTGGTTTCAACGCCCGGGGAAATGTTGGAGATAAAACCTTCTTGCAAGCTTCCTAAATTATATGAAAAAATATGACACTTCTATTTGTCACTTGTCTTCACTTGTTTCTTGTAAAATATATTGTTCACACCGAAAATTATTAAAAAACTAATTTGCATTGAGCATCCAGTCATTGATTTTCATCAGAATACCCATAATTCTCGCACATGGTCCATAACGAGCCGGATGAAATATAATTAAGAAGATCAGCGATTATTTTCAAGGAAAAGAATAGAGACTGACTTCCACGCTGAATGGAGGTTCATGAGTTCACTGCTGGAGAACTGGATTGATTTCAAGCAAGTTAGTTAGTGGTGTACAGTTATAATTACGCTAATATCGTCACCCAACACTCAGGTAGTATATATAAGTAGTCATACTAAGGTCAGTACTATTTTATTAAATTACCAATTATATTGTGTTGAGTAAAATCATTAGGTACTTTGTTGCATTGTGATTAGTATTTTATTCAACAGCAATGTTAAGTTTAAACTCATACTTTTAACAGTATAGTTAGCTATTTTGCTACATTATTAAACTTACATTATATTAAGCTGTAACTAATTACATAACTACTTAACAGTGGTATTAATTTTTAACAAGTATCTTGACATAATAAAAATATTTGAGTGTTAGATATTAGTACAAGTCATTGTTATAAATTATAGTTAGCAGTCAGAAAGGGCATAGACTACAGCTAGGCGTATAATTATTGAAATTATATTGTTGGTTTTAATTTTTATATTCCTGTATCAATGCCAGGTTGACAACACTTGTCCCAGAATGTCTGAGGAAAAGGATTTAATTAAGAAGCGAGGCAGCTTCAAAGGTCGCTTGACTAGTTTCCTCAATTTTCTGGACTCATTCAAGGACAAGGAGCTATCTAGCTGTGATGTGTCCGAGTTGCAGTTGCGCATGGGCAAGATAGAGGCGTTGTATGAGCAGTATGATGAGGTACAGTTACGTCTAGAATGCATTGTTGACGACATCAACTTACAATATTCTCAGCGTTCCGAGTTTGAGTCTATTTATTATAAAACCTTATCTAGAGCCCAGAATATTCTGACTGACTACAATAAAGATAATAAATCGATGGAAAGTTGTAAAAGTACTCGTGTTAGCATAAAGCAGCCGGTTAAATTGCCAACGATTCAGTTACCAAAGTTTAGCGGATTATATTGTAATTGGCTTGAATTCCGCGACACCTTTACTAGCCTAATTCATTGTAATGATGACATAGACGCAATCAATAAGTTTCACTACTTGCGAGCATCACTTGAGGGAACAGCTGCTATAGTTATCAAATCCATTGAGTTTTCTTCAAGTAATTACTCTGTGGCATGGTCATTGTTATGTGATCGGTTTGACAACAAAAGATTACTGGTTCAGAATCATATAAGTTCATTATTTACTATTGAATCAATTACAAAAGAATCTTCTGTTGCCATTAAGAATTTGATCGATCAGTTAAATAAAGACTTGCGAGCTTTAGAGTCATTAGGGGAGCCTGTGAAACACTGGGATACACTTTTAATCTACATTGTCACACGAAAACTTGATCAAAAAACCTATCGTGAGTGGGAGGAGTGCAAAGGTAGGATAGACAAGGATGGCTTAATCACGTTTAACGCATTTATGCAATTCTTACGCAATCGAGCCGACCTCATCGAGACCCTGGAACTCCCCCGCAATCATTATTCGCAATCACCAGGTAAATCAGGTCCTAAGATCAAGACAATGGTAGCACAATCTCCTATCAATTCTAGCACTGACTCAGCTTCTAAACCTTGTCCTAAATGTAATAACAACGATCACACATTAAATAATTGTCCACAGTTTCTCGCATTGAGTAACGATGACCGTCTCAAATCATTACCTAGTTATAAGGTATGTTTTAACTGTTTTCGTTCCGGACACTATGCTAACAAATGTAAAAAACCAGGCTGCAAACTATGCAAACGTAGGCACAACACATTAGTTCACGTACATTCTAATGGCACTGTATCGAATACACCTAGTGGTAATTCGATGAATAACTTGTCTGCTACGACTGAAACGAATAACGTAGCTTTATCCGCAAACATTGCATCTCCGTGTGGTCATACGCAACGAGATGTGTTGTTATCAACCGCTTTGATCAAATTAAGAGACCACAATGGGTGTGTGCATCTCGCTCGCGCGGTGCTCGATAGTGGTAGCACGTCTTCACTCATAACAGATAGGTTGTGCAATAAACTTAACTTAAAAACTAGCCAGGTAGATAGATCAATCCTTGGAATCAATAACGTCACTTCGCACGTAGGTAAAATATGTCGGGTTAAGGGTACGCCATTAGATGATAGCTTTGTATTCGAACTAAATTGTTTTGTTCTTCCGTTCATTACGAGTAGTGTTCCGTGTCGTCAGATAAATATTTCTGATTTCGACTTACCCTCGAATATTACTTTAGCTGATCCTACTTTTTATAACCCTGCCGATGTTGATATTTTAATCGGCGCTGATCTTTTTTGGGATTTGTTAGGATCTCAAAGACTAAAGTTAGGTACCGGGAAACCAATATTATGTGAAACCCGTCTAGGATGGATAGTTTCCGGTCCAATTACTCAGAATACTATCTCACTGCTGACGAATGACGTAAAGTGCAATATGTCTAAAATGGTTGCCGACAGCGATGGTGACTGGGAAAACCTCAAGTCAGAATTGACAAAGTTTTGGCAATTAGAGGAGGTGAATGCGAAGTCTTCCAATTCTTATATGCCTGAAGAGAAATTGTGTGAAGACAATTTCGTTACAAATACGACACGATTGTCTGATGGTCGTTTTTGTGTTCGCATCCCCCTTAAGAAAGATCCTTCAATTTTAGGAAATTCTTTTAATAAAGCCACACATTGTTTACATTCTTTAGAGCGTAAATTAAAGGTTAAGACGAACTTTAGTAGAATGTATCATGACTTTTTGTCAGAATACGAGTTACTTGGTCATATGACAAAAATTAATAAACCTAATTTATGTTTGGGTTATTTTATTCCACATATGGGAGTTTTACGCGAGTCGAGTACCACGACCAAACTTCGTGTTGTTTTCAACGCTAGTGCTTCTACTTCGACGGGAGTGTCCTCTAATGACCTACAGATGGTTGGGCCAACCGTACAGGACGGTCTATTGTCTATACTTCTTCGCTTTAGAGTCCACAAGTATGTTTTATCTGCGGATGTGGAGAAGATGTATAGACAAATAGTCGTCCACCCGTCGGACAGATATTTACAACAGATTGTTTGGCGTGATAATGTTAGTGATCCTATTAATGTTTATCAATTAAACACCGTCACGTACGGTACGGCCAGTGCGCCATTCCTTGCGACACGATGCCTTAAACAAGTAGGACTCGACTGTAGGAACCCTAAGATATCGGAAATCATCCAACATGACTTCTATGTCGACGACTTGCTGACCGGAGGGGATGACTTAGATGAAGTAAAGTTCATTCGCACTGAAGTCACCAAAGCGCTTGCGTCGGCATGTATGCCATTGAGAAAGTGGAAGTCAAATGATTCTCAATTATTGTCGAATGCTGTCCCTGCGTCATACGATTTGAACATTGGACAAAATGAGCCAGAAAAGTTGCTTGGTCTCTGTTGGCATATCGGCACTGATGAGATAGGGTTTCCTATAGGTCTGACTAAATCTTCGACTAGGTACACAAAGCGTGACAAGCCTACGACAATTCCGCGACTGGAGTTATGTGGTGCGGTAGTCGGTTCTCGTCTTCACGAGAAGGTGATGAGCTCACTTCGAGTGAAGATCAGTCGGGTTTATTGTTGGACTGATTCAACCATTGTCTTGGGATGGTTACAGATGATGCCTACCAGACTTCAGCCCTTTGTGCGCAACCGCGTTGCTGAGGTTTTGGATAAGTCGGGTAACTGTACTTGGAGGCACGTCCCAACAGATCAAAATCCAGCAGACCTAATATCTCGTGGCATGGATATTAGTGATCTGCAGGAGTCAGATCTGTGGTGGAAAGGACCAGATTTTTTAAAACTAGATTCGTCTGAATGGCCTTCTCAAATTACGAGCCCAGGACTACAATCGTTACCGGAGACTCGACCTAAAATCATATTACATGTTGTAAACGATTCGAAACCTGAAGTTTTAATTGATTTTAGGCGTTATTCCAATTACACACGGCTCGTACGAACTGTTGCCTACGTATTACGATTTATTAAGTCATGTAGAAAGCATTACCCTAAAACCAAATACTTGTCACATGATGAGGTACAAGATGCACTAACTCTTGTCATTATTAAGAGTCAGATTCAGTCATTTTCTGAATACCAATTATTTTTGAACAAAAAGAGTTTACCTAAAAAGAGCGCCCTTCTAAAGTTTAATGTTTATTTAGACGATAATAATGTAATGCGAGTAGGAGGACGTCTCGATAACTCTAATTTTGCTTATAGTAAGAAACACCCTATTTTATTACAGTCCACTCATGATTTCACTAAACTATTATTTAATTTTGAGCATAAAAGGCTGATGCATGCTGGCCCACAATTATTATTAGCTTCCATTAGGGAAACTTATTGGCCAATAGGAGGTCGCAAGTTGGCGAAAGCCTGTTATCATAAGTGTGTTTTGTGTCACCGTATGAAGGGTAAGGTTGTAGCTCCCTTAATGGGTAACTTACCACGAGAACGCCTTCGTCCAGGTTATCCCTTTGAAAGCACAGGCGTTGATTACGCTGGCCCTATTATGTGTGCTAGTCGCCAGGGCCGTGGATGTAGGTTAGTAAAGGTGTATGTCGCTATTTTTATTTGTTTCACAACCAAGGCCATTCATTTGGAGCTCGTTGGTGATTTAACTAGCAATAGTTATTTACTGGCTTTGTATCGGTTTATTTCTCGGAGAGGTAAACCTGCTGATATTTTTTCCGATAACGGTACCTCATTTGTCGGTGCATACAACGACCTTTCCAAATTTTTAAAATTAAATAGTTTGTCCTTGGGTGAAAGTGCAGCAAACGACGGAATAAGGTTCCATTTTATTCCCGCCTACACCCCACATTTCGGTGGACTCTGGGAGGCGGGTGTCAAGTCAGCAAAGTATCACCTTCAGAGAGTGTTGGGAAATTGTAACTTGACTTTTGAGGAGCTGTACACCACACTAACCAAGATTGAAGCCATCTTGAACTCTCGTCCATTGACGCCGTTGTCTTCAGATTCTGCAGATTATACTCCGCTCACGCCAGGACATTTTCTTGTGGGACGGCCACTTACTTCTTTGCCGCAACCTGATTACCAGGATAGCTCTGCCAATTATCTGTCTCGTTACCAGAGGATCGAGCAGCTTCGCCAGCATTTCTGGAGCAGATGGAGCAAGGAGTATGTTGCAGAATTGGAACATTCTTAGAATTAAAAGTACCCTTAACTTTTTACTTTTTGTGCAATAAATCTTTCGTTACTTTAAAATAAATATTTATATGACTGTACCTACTGAACAGTTTGTATGCAGCTGTCTTTCATGAATTCTAAATCACAGTCAAAATATTTTAGCATAGGTTTTGCGTTCTAGTGCGTAGCTAATGCGATTAGATTAGAAAGTACTCCTAAAGTACTATACTCTAAATTAGAGTACGGTTGGCATCTCTAAAAGCACGTAACACCTCTGCGCATGGCAGTTGCAGCTTTCACTGCGTTGGTATTGAGAAGGAATAGCTCTAATAGTTTGTTGATACATAAATATAACTTCTTACCTTATCCTTAGCATTATTTAGTAGAGGAGCTTGCGTCGCAGTACAGATATCTAGCG
Organism: Mythimna albipuncta; assembly: GCA_929112965.1. Taxonomy (NCBI): domain Eukaryota; kingdom Metazoa; phylum Arthropoda; class Insecta; order Lepidoptera; family Noctuidae; genus Mythimna; species Mythimna albipuncta. The sequence continues at coordinate 13,121,817 of OV815979.1, read as the reverse complement.
CGTTATTATTAGCTGCCAGCCTCCCACATGCGCACAACGTCTCCACGCATGCCACTTGCATCCAACAAACTGCTGTAGCGTCCACTGCGTTGGTATCGAGGAGGGATAGTTCTAATAGAGTTGTTGATTATTATAAGTCTTACCTTATCCTTAGCATTATGCAGTAGAAGAGCTTGTGTTGCAGTGCACATATCTAGCGCGTTGTTATTGGCTGCCAGTCTCTCACATGCGCGCAACGTCTCCACGCATGCCAGTGGCGCTCAACAAGCGACTGCAGCTTCCACTATGTTGGCATCGAGAAGGAATAGTTCCAATAGTGGTTGATAAATATGTTACTTCTTACCTTATCCTTAGCATTATGTAGTAGAGGAGCTTGCGTCGCAGTACACATATCCAGCGCGTTGTTATTAGCTGCCAGTCTCTCACATGCGCGCAACGTCTCTGCGCATGCCAGTTGTGCCCAACAAGCAGCTGCGCCTTCTACTGCTGTGGCTCCAAGTAGGGATAGCTCTACGAGAGTGTTGTGGACGGTGGATAGGCAGCGGGAGGCTATCTGGAAGATAAAGATAGTTGGGTATTAAAAGGTTACTATTGCACCACGGCAATAGGGTCTAAATTTGAGTGTACCAGGACTGTATGTGGGTAGTTTGAAAGTCAGAGGTCATTAATATGTGTGCCGCTTTTAGAACTTTGGTTTGGATTTTATATTTTGTTAATAGTTGACTGAATAAAGTTAAAAATAGTATGGGCTATACGACACTATCAGAAATTTAAAATACGAACTAGAAGTTTCGCGCGTTCACCTTCTTCAGATTTACCTTCTTGTAAACACGTTTATTGAACACGTTTTCATATTTAGGGCAAAAATTTTAAATAATGTGCAAGTTGAAATACATAACTATTATATCAAAGGCTTTTAATATTGGATAATAATTTTTTTTTATTTTTTTTTTAATTATTAATGAGCGTAACATAGAGGATGAAATACACCTCCGTCACACCTTTTTGTACTGATCGGTTGTCGACAGAAAGGAAGAACGTCTTATTATAGTTCTAAATATAACACACAAATGATAAAAAACAACAGTTAACAGATTAACCGCTCATACCAATTATTATGGCATCATTCTGTTACGTCCTAATAACTTACTTCCTGATGACATAATGCTACCTTTTTTACCTACACTTGACCTACCACAACAACCAATCTACATACAAATAAATAAAATAGTAGTGTCTGTTTGTAATATTTTTTTTCTGTAACAAAAAAACGTTTTTTTTTAAAATATTTGTTTGTCTTTTGTTCCGTCTAATCTCCAAAACAGCTGCACCAATTTTGACAGGACTTTCACTAGTGGGTAGCTTATGTTATAAGGATTAATTTAGATAAAATAAAGGTTATGAGAAAAAAAAAAACTACTTCTTGAAATTGTGACCAAAATAATACCATTGCGCTGTTTTACGAATCTGACGCAGACGAAGTCGCGGGCAGCAGCTAGTTCACGCTTAAATACGGAGCATTGGTTTGTAATGATAAGTCACAAGCGTTATACATGGCTGATCATGGAGAAAATATTGGTTTGTATCACACGTGGACATAGTCATTTGAGTGAAATACTGTTGGGGACATGTTAATCAACGTGGAATAGTAATTGAATAGAAATGTATCTTGAACAAAAGTTAGTCCATGATGAAATTATTAACCTATATACATATTTAATCACAGGTGTGGGATTGCGGATGACGAGCAAAGCGTAGCTCGCCGTTCGGCCGTCCAGGAACTGTCCGGACCGAGAGCGAGTCGTCGACCGACAGCACTTAGTGTTCCACGCGCTCCTCAAAGCGTTCCCAGTAAAACTATAGGGACTGGTAGGGCCGAAGTCTACTAGGGCTATGGGTTGACTTTTTTTATGGGAAACGCTTGGTCCTAGAACGTAAAGGGCAACTAGCATCAGCGGTGTGGTTTTAGTCAGTAAAAGTCTGATACGCCCAGTGACTAGATTGTTTTTTTTTTTATGGGAAAATCATCAATGACAACCACCGCTCTTGAGCGGAGCGGGAGAGTGTCAGACTCTTACTAACTAAAAACCCACCCCGTTCCTTCAAGCCTTCATACCGGGGCTCGAGTGGACTTTCTAAACTAACCCTGGCCCCGGTAGGCTTCGACCCATCTGGGTCCCTGCTGTTGCTGACAACTCCTTGAGGCGCGCGGGAACAGTGCGCGCCGTGGACGACTCAGTGACTAGATGATTTTTCACTTTAAAAAAAATCTACATAGGTGTTACTAGCTGACCCGGAAAACGTTGTTCCACCATTTAAATTGCCAAAGAAGAAAATGGGACACTGTGACATGAGATTTTTATTTATGTATTAGAATAAAAAAGATTTAAAAGAGGCAAGAGAAAACAGTACTTATAAGAACTTATTTTGTTCGACTGCAAATTAATGAACCCACTAAATATGAGAGAGTAAAAATATAAATAATAAAAACTCAAATCAAAGGCTGTCTGCCTGTCTGTTATCGACTCAATCTCCGTTCAAGTGATGAGTGTAAGGACTGAGGGATTGTTCGTTCACTGCGGACTTGGAACGCAAAACACAACTGGAGGAACATAAGTAGGTTATAGTGAGTTAAAATCAGCCTCTCTCGCTCCACACGCAGGAGAAGGTATTTGATGATTTAAGGTGATGAGTGTAAAGAAACTAGTTAGGTAATATAAATTCTATATCAGCAATCCACGGACAGTTCGGAAAATAATTCGACGTCATAAATAATTCACGATTGCAACACTTACTAGATAGTAATTGGTCCGTAATTATCTTCAGTGCTCGCGTTTGATTGTTTGCACAATGCACATACATCATGCTATACTGTTTATCGTTACTGAAATAGGCTAGTTATTTGCTTTTATGAGTCTTTTCTTTTTTAGTCTTTTAAATTAAGTGCACAAGTTGGTCACTTACTGAACAATGCAAGTACGTAGCATAGGTGTTAAGGGGATGCATCTCGACATACATTTTCACTGTTTTTCGTACAACCGCTCTTACGCGTTTATGACGTTATTATTTTTCATTAGATATTTTGGAAACACAGTATCTTGTGGATATTATCTAGGCTTCTATGGAAATTATTTTTTAAATTTGTGTAAAACTAATCCAGTTTAGACCTCTGAAAATCTGATATTTTGCATGAACTTTGACAATTATCAAAAATTAAAAAAGTCAAAAAAGTACAACCATACAAGCCTAGTAAATTTTATCAAGTTTCTAAATAATGACAAAGTTTTTTAAAAACTTTTAAGGGTTTAAAAAAACACGTATTTTTTGGAACAAGTTTTATAAAATATTCGAGTAAATCACGGAATCACCGAATGCTAACAGAGTTTTCAGGCGTTATCTCTCCTTTTTCGCGTTGCCTTTTCGTCAAATATCGCGTTGAATTGCGTTAGATGAAGTAACAAGCTTTTAAACCATGCTCGATGTTGACGATAGGCGAGTGGAAAAGCAGCCTCTTAAGCGAATAAATCGCGTTAGAAACATCACATGCTCCATATCTCAAGTAGCAGATGTCGGGGGGAAAAAGATAGGCTGGAAAGGGCGTGGGCTGGCCACGATGCGCGCATGCACCCGAGTTAGGCGAAGATAGTCACTCACTGGACATCTGAGGAAGGTCGACCATGGAGAAGATGGTGTGACGATCTCATCATGTTTGTGGGGGCAAACTCGGCAAGGAGGCCTTTGCTCAGCAGAGGGATACAATATAGGCTAATAAAGAAAAACTATTTGCAAAAAAAAAATACTGAATTCACTAAACAAAAACACTAAAACCATCAAAACAATTTTTAATTTTGGGAGTCATTTCTCCATATTTTTTGTCTATTATTTAAAACCAACTTCGGGCTAGGCTGATTTTCATCAGCATCTAATATCAATGTCAACTAATTGCTCAAAGGTATCATATCATTAAACAATGTAAAACTAGCAGAGATTAATGTAATAAATCCAGAGTATGCAACCGTGTGTTAATAATTGCAACGTGCGGCCTGCGTGGGTAACGATACGTCACCGAGGGTAATATTTCATGTCTCGCATGAGGTATTTCATCTAAGATGTATGGAAGTATCATGGATACTGTGATAGATTTATAACACTTTACAGTTTATGTTTATAATACATGCATATTATCCTAGAAAACAGGCGAAAATTTATTTATTTTTCACATCCAGGGGCAGGTCATTATCACATTACCTATCATATCATAATGTTTAGGTACTAAACAATACAATCAAGTATTATTTGGACCAAAAACAAAGCGCATTGTTTATTGATAAAATAAATATGCAATACTCGTATGTAGGTAATATGAGTAACAATTATAATAAAGTCAGTATCACTCTCCCGCGGCGGTAGAGGAAGATTCCGCTAAATAAAATACCTATTTAGAAATACCTCTATTTAATGTTTTTTCCTAACTCTCGTGCAGTGCCGTAATTAGCCTTTCATACGCCCGGTGCGAGCTTCTATAACTACATTACTAGAAAAAATTTGAATACAAACAAAACGAACTATACTCTATTCGCGTTAAGATTAGACATTTAAATAAACATTTTTTACTTCCCGTTCAACTGATTTAACTTCTATTTCGTAGGCATAAGGATGGCAAAAAAGTGGTTGCAGTACAAACTATTTACTGCAGCTGCTATTTGTCATGCCACATTACCACCAAAACGTAATAAAAGTCAAAATCGGTCCGAAAGGACAGTAATCATCATCATCATCATCATCATTTCAGCCGATACACGTCCACTGTTGGACATAGGCCTCCCCCAAGCGTCGCCACAAGGACAGTAATACGTTTTAATAAATGTTATTTTGAACAGAAAATAGATAGAACATTTTTCTCCCCCCCCCCTCCCCGCCAGGTACTGCGTCCTGTGCCCAGGCAGCGTGGGTACCGCTCTATTTAAAACTGCTCTCGTGGGAAAATATCCAGATAAAACGGTAATAAGGAAAATGATGTGTTTATGTTTCCTGATGGCTACAACCTAGGGATACAGAACACTAATGTACAGGTGTGTACATATGTGTTTTTGGTGTACAATAAGGTTTATTCTATTCTATCCTATTCTATTCTACAGAAGTCAATCTATATACATATAGCGCTCGAGCAACGCACACATAGATGACAGACACGATATTTATTTATTTATTATTTATTTAAAGCTTTATGCACAAAAAAAAACTGTACAAAGGCGGACTTAATGCCTTAGGCATTATCTTCCAGTCGACCTTAGCGATATCTTAGGCCGCGTACAGACAGTGCGAGGCGTGCGTCGCGAATAGTTCGTCACACATGCCTCAACCTGAGGTATACGACAGTACATTTATGCGTGCGTCCCGAACGACACATGCTCAAGTTGAGCACGAAAACCACCACGCACGATGTTCGCAACGGTCGTAAGACGCGAATGCTCACTGTGAGCACACATGTCCACACAGCCCGAGGCATGTGAGACGAACCATTCGCGTCGCACGCCTCGCGATGTTTGTACACGGCTTAAGAGTACTCGGACCAGTGGAAACGCGAGTGCAGATGCTCGAGACACGCAGATGAAAACTATTTGTGCAATTTTTGAGCAACAAAAAATGTTAACTGTTCATTATACAGTTGTTGAAATTAAATATTAAAGGATATATCGTTTTTTAAGCTACTAGCTGTGTCAGAGAGGTATTTAAGTAGATAATTAAATTGTATTTCGATGATTCGCTGAAAGTAACATAGAAGAGTTAGGTAGGTAGGTAATCACCCGTAGGTAAACAGTTAAGATAGGAACTATTCCGTGAACAGGCCGCTCTCGCATCAGCGGAACCGCCGCTGCACCCGGGCGCGTGCGAATCTCGAGTCGCAACAGGACGGCAACCCTAGCGCGACCACCGAGCGTAGGTATGAAAAGTGAAGTACATACATGAGATTCACTTCTGTACCTTTCTATTTTGTGCTAGGGATCTTTAAGTCAAATAGTGAATAGGTAACTTCCAGGTAAGCGCGCTCCATCCTCCACCGCATCGTCCCTTTCCATCAGGTGAGATAGTCGTCAAGCGTGAGCCTATCATCCGTAATAAAAAAGGTTTAAAAAAGAACATACCTCCCAAGGTTTTGATGAAGGTAGTAACATGGCACTCTGACGTTGGAACAAATAACTTCTAAAATCCAACAGCGAAGCTTTCTTCTTTATAATCAGTTCTCTCAAATGCTGAGGAACTAAAGCAGTTAATCTCACTGCCTGCCAAGACGTCACAGGTTGCTTGAATGTTTCAAGCCATTTTGGACTCTCCGTCACGTTAGAATTGAGCACAAATTGAGAGAACAGAGCATCTAATTCGTCATACTGGACTAACGCCTCGTCATACAAACCTAGCATTTCTAGGACAAATGCTAGTTGTTCCTGAAAAAAAAAATTAAAAATGTATAGTATTCAATATAAGTACAAGAGTCACAAATAGCATCTGTAATAAGGAATATACATGAAAAAAATATTTGTTATCTAACAGGTAATACGTATTTTATACAGCACATAAAAAAATGCCTTTTCTCTTTGGCCTGTTGAATTCATTGAGTGAGGAATGCACTGCAATGGTTGACAGGGCCGATTAGAAGATGTGTTGCAGCAAACCCAAGTAACATGAGTAGCTCTTCATTTCACACTGTTTTTAGGGTTCCATACCCAAAGTGTAAAAACGCATACAAACAGACAAACACATATATAGCGAAGTCTTAGTAATAGGGTCCCTATTACTAAGACTTTGCTATATATGTGTTTGTCTGTCAGTAACCAGGCTGTATTTCAAGAACCGCAACAGCTAGACAGTTGAAATTTTCACAAATTATGTATTGCTGTTGCCGCTATAATAACAAATACTGTAAACAAAATAAATTTATTTAAGGGGGGCTCCCGTATAACAAACGCAAATTTTTTTGCCGAAGTTTTCTAAGAACGGTGCGCGAGTCCAACTCACACTTGGCCTGTTTTAATTACACAAAGATAGATATTCTTTATTGTGCATCAAAAATAAAAATTAGATTAAGGAACTTAAAATTAATAGGGTGTCACAATGGGCAATGTTATCGCTAAAAAAAAAGATAATACAAAAATAATTACTCACCTGCAGAATAAAATATTTACAAAAATCCCAATCTGGATCATTTCGTTTCTCTCTCTGTTCTCTCATATACTCTTCAAATTTAATAAGAGCCTTATTATAAGCCACAAGGACAAAATGCCTAATCTTTGCTACTAATGCCCTCCATGACTCGGCACTCCTCGCCTCAGATTTGATAGGATTTATAACGGATATAAATCTATCTTCTGTTTGTTTCACGCCAAAGTCACCTTTGATTTTGTCCAAGACTGTGGTCCTCGGTAATAATTTGTTTGTTTTTCGTATGTCATAAGTTTCTACTAATACTATCATCCAGTCTGTTACGCCATTTTTTTCGAGTTGTTTCAGCCATGCTTCTATATCTTCTCTGAGAGTTGTCTTATAGTATTCTATGTCCTGTTAAAGATGTTTTAATTTAATTATACATTGAAGTTATTAAATTTTTGTTAAATAATTGTTTATTATATACTACACTAGCATCTGCCAGTGGCTTCGCTCGCATGAAATTTGGTTTTTCCATTAAAAATTTTGACCCCAGAGTAAAATGGGGGTCCAAATTAGGGGTAGAGTTTCAAAAGACTGGTCTTAGTGGATGTCTACACCCTATATGGTACCTAACTGGCAAATTTTAAGTTTGTAGGTGATTTAGTTTCTGAGATTTCGTGATTAATCATTGAGTGGTATTTTATATAGATTGTACACCTCATAATGTGGACAGGATAATCATTTGCAAAAACTAGGTGTACAATGGGTGGTCTTATTGCACAGGGCTATCTCTTATAGACAACCTTAGGATGGACTTACCGAAAGGAGATAGATTTGGGCTTGGGGTACAAAAATCATAAATAATATTAATTAGACATAATAATAAAAATACATTTATAAAATACCAATTAATATACTTTAGTTTCATCTTTTGAGATTATTTGTTGGAACTATAGGTGTGTGTATGAAGGAGTAATAAACATACACCACACTCACTACATACCTACAAACTTTCACCTTTATAATTCTAGTATATCTAGTGTAAGGCTAAGTTTGCAGTCTACCAATGGCATCCTAACTGTAAGCTTTCTGTTACTCATTAACCTTTCAATTGTGATAATTGCAGACACAATTGAAAGACAATAGGTGCGCAAACGCCGGTGTTCGCTTGGGGTTTAATGAATTAAGCTTGAAAGGTTGCCAAGAACTCTAATTGAATCCACATAGTCACAAATTAAGTAACAATCAAGTTAGTATGGGTACATCTCTATATATATACATTCTATCTCTATAGACAGGAAAGATTCTTATCTTTGTTTTTAAGGAATAAACTCAAAATCTACAGAACCAATTTTATAATAATTCTTTCACTACAGTTGTCAAAAAATGAAAGGCCCATCTTGACATTTGATGTTTTTATTATTTATGTTATGTTACTGTCTGTATTACATTATGTAACCATTATGTAATTACATTAAAACACTTTATGTAATTAATTATTATTTTATTGTTTCTTTCAGTTTCGTTTCAAGTTATATTCTAGGATCTTTTTCAAATGTCAAAACAGGTTTTTTATTTTTAATGAGTTTAGTATAATATTTTCGGAGCTAAGGGAGTTAGTGATAGTTTGACGGGTGACAGGACAGAATGGAAGAAGAAAACGTGTTGCGCCAACCCCAAGTAATATGGGATAAGGGCAGTAAGAAGAAAAAAGTATAATGCTATTTTATCACTGAGTGACTTATGCATATATTTTCTAGCTTAACATGTGTGAAGACGCTGGCAGAAGATAGCTAAGCTAAATGCATTGTGTATGTTACAAAATATACACCACAATTTTACAACTTTTTGTTATTAAATTATAATCAATAATTTTTCCAAACAAAGAAAGCTATCAAATATGAACTATATTTAAAAACCAACAAGTAAATCATATCAGCATAACACAACAAAGCCTTATCAAGAATCAATTTTTTACTGTTATTTGGCCATTAAGGAGTGGTTTTTAAATCAACAATAATGCTATTATTGCTCTCTATTTGTACAGTATTTAAAAAAAAAAAAAACAGTTTAAATACAGAATAGATTTGTTGCTGCCTAAAATGTAATTTGTTTAGCCAAATAATGGGTGTTTTTTATCACACCAAATAAATAATTCGAGAAAGATAAGAAAAATGCAAGAAAATAAATATCAATAAGATTATATTTTAATGAATTGTTATCAGACTGTGGGGCAATTATGCACTCAAAACATTAATAAAAAATTATACAAACCACACAATCTGTCCAGTAAATATGGAAAATAGGCTTCTTCAGTAAGTTCAGCTCGGGCTGCACCCTGTCTTTGTTATACTTGGTGAACGAAGCCTCCAAATACACAGACTTAGTGGCCCGTCCATACGACCGTCTCCACTCACATGAGTCCTGCGGGATGGCGGCCACTAGGGGCGCCTCTAACGTGCAAAACAGATTCCAGTCTCCCGCACCTATCATCAATTAAAAATATTTGTTTATTCAAATAATAATGTTCCAAGATTTGCATAAACATAAGGCATAAAAACTCACATGTAACAATCGGTTTGTGTGTCATGCCTTCACGGTCGCCTGTTAAACTATCGACACCCTTCATTTTTCATCTGCTTTTCATCATCAGCACAATTCGTCGATTTTGCGGGCATGACACAAATAACACTACGATTATTAGTCCAAACGGAATCCACCCACTTTACACGCGAATATTAATTAACAACCAACATATGGATACATCAACTCTGTCGCAACTGCTAATTAAGTACAGCGAATATTTTCATTAATTCTCATTATTTTTAACTCGTTTTGACTTTTTTGAAGAAATTAAAAACGAGAATTTGTCAAAACTCGCTGTCATCACCCAACTCGACAGATAATTGCGTTTCGTTTCATGTTGTTGTTTTGCTGTCATGTTTTATAAAAAAAATATTTTTCTAAGATTTGTTGGTGTTTTGGTTTTATTAAAAAGTGTTTTTTTTAGTGATACACGGCAAGAATAGGAATCCTATTTTCATTTTTTAGACAGAATCACAATTTCGTGGACACAATTTGGAGTAAGTAAGTAAATTATTTCTATTTTGTTATTGTAACCTGACAGACTATTCTAATTTTTTTTTTCCTTGAAAGATGAGATATTTAGGTATTTAGGTATGAAAATTAACTCGGTGTTGACTCTTCTCTGCGATGGGGAACAATAGGCTCCCAATATTTAAAAATATGATATTTTCAATGAAGCAAAAAGCCTCCGTTTTAGAATAATGATTATTTATGAAAATTCAGCTGGCAACATTCCTAGCTCTATCTGTCTATGGGCCGCCAAAATGTCGCATTCTGTTTTGGTATCGTCTCACAATAAAAGAAATTAATTTCAATAATTTACTCATTACTTTAGTGAATAAAAGCAAAGTGATTAAATGCTTTCATTTGTAAATATTTAAAGCAAGTCTGGTGCAATAATCAGGTAATTTCCTAGCTCCTAGATATCCCAGAACAGATCATTTCATTATGTGAATAATTCTTTTTAGTTTCAGTTTTATTATGACTTATTTTTCTGATTTTCTGATTTAAACTATGTTCTTAGCTGTACCTCGGACAGCCTACATAACGGTTAACAAATATATTGCACAATATTGAAGTTCACTATTGTTTAGCTTTTGCACTTCACTATTCTTATTTGAAATTTATTATGTGCTGATTACTTTGTCTAATTATTTCATTTATCAAACTGCATCATTCTTCTATTTATTAGTAAGGTACCAAATAAACTGTGACTCCATTTAATTTCGTTACTTAGTGTGTTCTATGACCATTATTTCTTTGAGTTGTTCTATTTGTAACCTATAATTCTTCATATTGTTTTCTTAGTCATGAATACCACGGCGCCAACGTCGGCGGATGCATGCTTGAGCATCGTGCACTCGCTGATGTGCCATAGACAGGGAGGAGAGAGTGAGGGTTTCTCCAAGCGTGCCATTGAGTCTCTGGTGAAGAAACTGAAAGAGAAGCGGGATGAGTTAGACTCTCTGATAACGGCTATAACTACCAATGGAGCACATCCAAGTAAATGTGTTACGATACAGAGGACCCTTGATGGAAGATTACAGGTATTTTCATTACCACTTAATTATTTTTAACAAATTTGAGTGAACACCCTCGCTGTATTTTATTTTAAAGTTATATTACACTTCTTTCATTTTGAATCAACTTTGTGAGTGAACTAGTCAGTTGACCTTGAAAATAAGATGTGTGTCTCTGAAGTCGACATGAGGTGGGATATTATCAAATAACTCCTCCCGCTTTGGGTGGAGCAGGAGTGAGTCATACTTTTACTGAATAACTGCTGTTATGCAGCTACTTTGTATTTGCTACTGTGTACCTTCAGTTGCCCTTGCGTTACAGGACCAGGAGAACTGCCAACACAAAAGAAGTTCCTGGTTTATGTTAAGTTTATATAAAACAGACTGCAATATTATTAATTCATTAAACCCCAAGCGAATGCCGGCGTTCATGCACCTATTGTCTTTCTCTTGTGTCTGTAATTTCCACGACTGAAAGGTTAATAACATTACAATTTTTTCAGGAAATTGGAAAGATCTTGAAATGTCTAAATTCATCATTCTAGTTATGTTAAAATACACCACAATGTTATTGTGTCATTTAAATGTTGCATGATTGTCGTGCAAGAATTGGTACCGGATTGGTCTTACATATTCAAATACGTAAGACCAATTGGGTTACCGGTTACAACTGAAATTGTTAATTTGGCACCATCAAATTTTATTGGTTTCAAAATAGCCGTTTTATAAACTGTAGCTTTTCATTTTGCTTCTTATTCCATTATGATTTATTTACTCAAATATGGTACATGGTAGACATCCCACCCATATTTACAAACCGTTTTGGGAATACATTCATCATGTGTACAGCCACGGAGTAGAATTCCCTGCCGGGGTCTGTGTTCCCTGATAGCTATAACCTAGGGGTCTTTAAGGCAAGAGTGAATAAATTGCTTCAAGGCAAGCGTGTTCCATCGTTGGCCATATTATCACTTACCATCAGGTGAGATAGTGGTCAAACGCGAGTCTATTATGCTTAATATTTAAAAAAAAATACACACCAATCTCCCTGGGCCTGTGTGGTGGGTTATGACCCTTTACATCTCATTGAGTTCCAGCAGCGGGAACATTTTATGGCCGATTATGCTATTATTTATGTTAATAAAAAATAAAAAGTAATAGTAGTAAGTAGTAGTAGTATTTAAGGATTTATCTGTACTATATTTATAAAAATATTTCTCTTGGTCAGTCCATAACATAAAAACAACCAGAAAGAATCTTTTTTTTTTAGGTTTTCTAAATTTACTTTTTAGAAGGCTCTTATCGAAAGAAAAATCAAGAAAATTGCAGGGAATATTAGAAAACGTTAGAAAAAATATTTGACTATTTAAGCTTTGTACATTTGACAGAATATTCTTAGCCAAGACAAGATAATGTCAGTCGGGTTAACTGGTGTTTACATAAAATAAAAGAAATAATACATTTTCTGTTTGTTTTTATCTTGTATAGATAAAAAAACTGTTCTTTTTTTGCTTAGCACATCACTTGTGAATGGCAGTACTAATTTGGTTAATTTTTTAAATTGCTACAGTTCGAGCACAGTTCTTAGGAAAAATTACAAGAAAAAGCAAGTAGGAAAATAAAAAATAAAATTAGTACACCATAACAGTTTCTTTACTACGAGATTTTTTATGAACTATTTAGACAGGAGAATGACAGGTGGATCAGCTCGTAAATAAAAACTTAATCTTTTCACACAAAACACTGTAGATACTTTTGCTAGTATTTCTATGAAATAATTTCGAAATTAGCTGTGTAAAACTGCGCCACAACACACAAATACCGTGGGCCTCCATAATCATGGCAGAGGGGACTTACCCTCCCTTTGAAGTGTGGCTGGAGAGGCGTCACAGTGCCCTTCACTTCTGTGTGACACAGGCCCTCACCAGACATAGTAAGTTCGGGAGGATACTGCATAGGATTCAGGCGGAAGAAACGCCCGGGTGTCACCATTGTGTGAACCGCCTGGAGGATATGGTACAGAATACGGTTAAGGTGTGCCCCGCTTGGGCGGAGCATCGCCGTGTCCCTGAGTGACCTCTCGCGCCGGGCTGTGGTTCTGGCAATGGTCCAGAGCGAGAAGAAATTACAGGCGGTCGGCTTCTTATGCGAAGCAGAAATATTAGCAAAGGGGACGACCGCACGCGTACGGGAATGGACATCCTCACGCCGCAGCCGCCGTGACCCTGACCCCGACTTCCTGCCATGGTAGGCGCGGGCAATGGTTAACTTGCCGGACGGCCGTCGGGTAATCGACTGGACCAAACTCAAGTCGACAGCGCGTAGGGTTCCACGCGCTCCTCAAAGGGATGTTGTAAGCTTGATGTAGATGAAGTAAGCTTTATTGACCCAGTAAGAGCGATGCTCACTAAGGCCGCAGGGGTATTTCTGAAAAGGATACCCGTGTTCTTAGAACGCAAAGCGCAACTTAAGGATACAAGTACGATAATAGTTAGTAAAAGTCTGACATGCCGCTGCGCATGCCGCATCTGAGCGGGAGAGTCATTGTAAATTTTCCACCTTCAAAAAAAAGTACAAAGCTATCCTCATTTTCAAGTTAGCCTTGGCCCCAGTTTTACTAATAAACTATTATTTCAGGTGGCAGGTCGGAAAGGTTTTCCACACGTTATCTACGCACGCATATGGCGGTGGCCAGACTTACACAAAAATGAATTAAAGCACGTCAAATTCTGCCAGTTCGCTTTCGACCTAAAATGTGACTCAGTCTGTGTCAACCCCTACCACTATGAGAGGGTCGTCTCCCCAGGAATTGGTCAGTATTAGTAATAATGCTTCTATTAGTTCTTTTGTATATAAAACCGGTTTTGTACTAGGCTAGACAATTTCCTGTCTAGACAGGCTCTTGCCACAGTAAAAGTTGCTATTATTATTTTAAAACTCAGTTTCACTCAAGCTTTTACTTCAGTTGCTTCAAGACCTCTGGCTGATAACCTTCAAAGAAACCGTATTCCCTTATTAGTAATACAGTGTGCGTGTGTTTATGTGTCCCAATGAAGAAAACGTTTGCAGATTTATCAGGTCTCACCCTACAGTCAGGACCCAGTAGGTTAGTCAAGGACGAATACACGGCTGGGTTAAGTGGAAACGGTATGGACATGGACACTGGCGAGATGGTGACCATCCAGCACCATGCGACTAGTCCCCGACATCATCACACGCCGATGCCGCATCATCATCAGCAGTTTCAGACCACAAATATTATAATTAATCAGGGACAAAGTAAGTGGACTGGAAGATTTTTGTTTGTTGTGAAGTTGAAGGAAGATAACACATTTGTATGGTTAGGCCTGCAAGGATTAATGACTTCATGAAGACTAATCAGTCTTCTTGAAGTCATTTGTGATCTAAATCATCAGAAAAGTTATATTAGTAAGGAATCGTTATAGGCAGCTTAGAGTGTCCATCATTATCTCATACTGTCCAAAATATTAAAATTTTCATGTAAATTATCATTAACTACTTTATTGATAGTGGTCAAGCGAGATTATCAATAGTAATAATAATAAAAAAGCCTTCTGGCCTATTTCATGCTCTGTGTTGAATCCATTAGTATCTGTGTCAATTTTATTTTCGCTGCATGCTAAATATTATTTTGCGTTATGTGGTTACTAGCGCCTGAAGGCGTTCCGAACATGTTTTCGCCGACGCACGCGCCGCGCACGCCACTGCGCGCGCCCGCGCCTCACGCCCCGCTGGCTCCACCCATGGGGCACGCGGCCCCGGCTCCTCAGATGTGTGGGCCTCACCCGGGGCCCATGGCCGGGCCGCAAATGGTCGGGGCCCAGTCACCGCTAGGCGGAGGAATGGGCCAAGGACAGATGTCTTCACCCCGGCTCGCAGCAGCTCCTACAATGTCACCAGCAACTCCTCAAATGCCATCAATGAACAGGCCGATGTCTCTGCCAAGCCCTCAACAGATGGCCATGGCCCAGCAACGCGCGGTGGCTCCCAAACTCGAGCCGCCCGATACCATGGATGCTCGCGCTATGTGGCTGCCTAAACGAATGAACCATTGTAAGCTTTATTCTTTTGATTTGCACTGTATTTTTTACTTTGATTCACATTCTTTTTTCTGGATTCAGTGGTTTTTTTATTGATTTTAAATGTTTTTAAGGTTCTTTGATAGTAAATATTTTTCGCTGTGAATGTTTTCATTTCTAAAACCAAGGTTCTAATAAACTTGTGTGTATAAAATGTCCGCTGCGTGTATTCTAGCTGCCATGCCAGTGACTATGTCCCCCGGCGCCACCACTCCGCTCATCGATGGCTCGACAACAACCTTTTTCACATCGGATCAGACTTCCAATGATTCTCCTCAGCTTACGCAAACTCTGTCCAGTAAGTTATCGATTTTGTTTTCCAGCCAATCTTGATGATAATATGTATTTGATCGACAGTTTATTTTAGTCTTAATTTGTATTTAGACAAATACATCGTCTATAGCTACTAATTTATAAAATTGAAGTCTGCCAAAATAAAACTTTTTACTAAATGCAAATGAAAGTGTAGTCGCTACCTGTAACAAAAATGCAATTTTGAAATATTTTGTTTGTCCGTCTGTCGGTTTGTTCCGGCTAATCTCCAAACCAGCTGGACCGATTTTGACGGAACTTTCACTGACGGATAACTGATATTACAATTAGTAACTTTTAATTTTCCCGCGTCAACAGTACTCAAATTATGGAGTACGTCTTTAAAACGGTATACCTTGTGCTCTTTAACGAAATTAACATCATTGTTCTGATCGTTAGGTACCCACGCAGCTGGCACAGTCTCACCCGGTTCTGGAGAAGGTTCTCAGCAGAATGGATTCACGTCTGACGGCAGCCCCGCACCACAACCCAGCCCATTGCCGCATCGCACGCAACATCAGCAGCAACAAGGTATATTTGAGCCCTGGGCGTCAGAAGTAATGGAAGGCGTTTTCTGGTCAGCATAGGCTCGCGCTTGCGGACGACGAGCAATGGGTATCTCGGTAATAGGGTTTGTTGAAAAGACTTAAAAAAAAAACTGATTCATAAAAAAATCCAATATGGCAGAAAACTTTAAAAGCTTGTTTTTTATACTGTTTTTTTCTATTTTGTCTTGTTTATTGTACTGTAAGGTTTGCCAGTTACATACAATTGCCGAAACGGATCTTGAGCGCTCGGCGTCAGAGTGAGGATCGCTTTGCGCATTCCATACATTGGCGAGCCAATCGTCTTCGTTGTCAGATACATGCAGCAACGCAGGAACGTCTATGATACGGTGGCGCGGCGAGCCAATCACTGACACTCCCCGCCCCCGCGTCTCCCTTTGCACCATTAAAGAGACCGAATATTTGACTTTTGCGCAACTTAAAGCCAGCGCTCAAGATCCGTGACAGCAATTGTACTGCATAAAAAACTTAAACACAGTCACAGGAAGCAACTCTTGTCAAATCCAAACCATTTATTGATCTAAAATATCAACTTGCTCAACAGTGTCTACTGAAAGTGATACTTTACAACAGATTTTCAATCATGCGGTCTTGCAATTGTTTATTCCAAACAATCCATTATTATTATTAATGCATTTAGTGCCCTTAAAATGCGTCGCGTCGAGCGGGACGGCTCTGTGTGGCGTCGTCCGTAATATCTAGTACATTACAACTGCTCAGTGTCGCGTCGCCGTCCCGTCCCGCCGCGCCGCGCCCGCTGTGTGCAGAGACCTTTAAAATGCATCTACAGTTTTTCTTCTTCTTTCCAGGTACTTGGACGGGCAATAACACACTAACATACACACAGAGCCTGGCGCCTCCGCCCGCCGCCCCACCAGTACCTCTCGACGCTCCACCTCACCATCATTATTGTAAGTTGAACATACATAATACTCTTTATTATATACACCATATAAGTTACAGAAAAGAAAAATGTAGGTAGGTAGAAAAGTTGTAGTCGCACATTATTGAACTGTTACAGTTGGTACCTTTAAAATGTGTGTCTACAGCTTTCCTTTTTGTCCTGTTCTTGTTTCTCCAGTAATCTTGTTTATTTTAGCATCCTGAAAATCATTTTTCATGCTTTTTTAGTCGGTGTTTTGTCGTAATAGGGTTTTAGTTTTTTTTTAAATCTTGTACATAGGTCATTAGACACTCAGAAAGTGGAATATATTATGTGTGACAAAAAAAGCTTATTTGATTCAGTACTTTCAGATCATCTCCTTAGAAGATTTAGTTTTGCTGCAGATCGAGTCGGTACCGTCAGCAAGTACCTGCCAATTATTTGTATTTAAACGTAATTATGTAGGTTGAAATCCACAACGCGTTTTTCGTATCATCTTGGGTCAATTTCTGCATATCCCCGCTCCATCCCGTTCCGCTCCTCTCGTTTTCGCTCCGTTCCGTTTTCTTCCGTTTCACTTTGCTCCGCTCCTTTCCGCCCCGCTTTGTTTCGCTCCGTTCCGTTTCGCTTCGCTCTACTCCGCTCCGTTCCGCCCCGTTACGATCAGCTCCGTTCCGCCCCGCTCTGTTTGGCTCTGCTCTGTTCCGCCCCGCTCTGTTCCGCTCCGCTCTGTTTCGCTCCGCTCCTATCCGCTCCATTCTGATCCGTGCCAATGAAATTGCACCCTCAGAGCACCGTTAACCACGGCAGATGAGAAAGAAAACGAAAACAATGATTTAAATGAGTGTTTGTATTAATATCATTGGTTTAAATTGAAGTATTGTTATTCGCAAGTTTATTGTGCCGACTAGACTTTGTTATCATAACACAGCTATTGGGGGGACGAAAGTCATTATAAGCTTCTAGACGTATCCACAAGGTAGACTAGAAATTCTAGGAGAAAAATCTAGAGCAGTGATACTAATACAAAATATACGGTCATAGAAGGTGTACTTTACACTTCAAGCAGAAACGCACGCACACAGACACGTATTACCTGCAGCAAACGTAAGCGCACTTGCGACTAGCATTCGACCGCGACTTAGGTCTCTGCTCCCACGCATAGACGCCTCTTTCAGTGCGTTCGCCAGTTTTCGCTCGTTGAATGGGTCTGATATTCTATATATCATATCTATTTGGTGCACAAACTTTTTAGTACTTGCATTGACTACTACTTTTCACGCAGTCTAGCTACTTATAACGTTTTATTTCTAGGAATTTCATGACTTGGCTACTAAGACATTTTATTCCAGCTTTTAGTTTTTACAAGCTTTTGATTAACTTGCAATGTTTGTATGTTACTCTGTGTGGGGCAACACTTGTAAGACCGTTCAGTCGTGGAAATTACAGACACAATAGAAAGACAATAGGTGCTCGAACGCCGGCGTACGCTTGGGGTTTAATGAATTAAATTAAAACCACTTTCCATAATCGTACTAAATTGTTTCAAATCTGAATCAACCTGTTGTACAGAATGAGTTCCAGTTATAGGAACTCTTCAATGGTCAACAGTATTGACACGAAATTTTGTGCACTCATTTAATTACGATAGCAGTAAATGATGGTTTTTAGTATTTGTAATTTTATGAGAATGAAGACTAACACAAATGCTGATCTTTTTTGGAATATTTGACAGTAAATATTTCAAGTCAGCCGTCTCTGCAGGCTTCGCTGAGGTAGTTAATACTGCAATAATATTTTCAGCTCTCCTTTAAAATCAATTTAAATCTGTTTCAATGATTTTCACATAATATTGTTCAATGGCTTAGACAATTGTGCACATCAAGACTTCAGTCTTCACTCGTAATGGAAGGAAAACCCGGGGTCCTGGTACGCAAGGCAAGAAAAGAACTTAGGAGAGTGGGTTTTAGTCACTAAAAGTATGACATGCCCTCCCGATCCACACTAGAGCGGGATAAGACTTTGGATAATTTCCCACCTAAAAAACAGTCTTCACTCGCAAAAGCGTGAAGTTTTTATTTATTTATTTAATTAACAATTTATGTACACACAATAATAAAAGAACAGATTAAGGAAACAGAAGAATGCATGTGACAAAGGTGATGTTTATTTCTAAAGAAATCTCAAGAAAAAGAGATGTAGACACTGCGTGTTTGGGTAGTAAGGACACTGAAATTAAAGCATACAATATTTTGTTTCAGATAACGGCAATCCAGGTGGTTTGCTGTCAAGCCAGCCGGCGCCCGAGTACTGGTGCTCGGTGGCCTACTTCGAGCTGGACACGCAGGTCGGAGAGACCTTTAAGGTGCCATCCAGTCGACCCAACGTTACCGTGAGTATGATATCCACTGGTAGAGTTTCTTTAGTTCTTCTCTTTTTAACTAGTTATTACAATCTTTTGTATGGATTCCATCAATAAGAAGTTAATCCAGCGGGAACTTCACGACCCTCAGTAATGAGGAACTCGAACTCGAGGAGGAGGAGGATTACAATCTTTTTACAAACTTTTATTTACTTTGCAATATTTTTTTTTCTCAAACTAAACAGAGCTTAGTTAGCATTAGACAACTGATAAACATCCTTATACAGGGTTAGTTGTAAAACACTAACACACTTGCAAGACTGTATTACTAACATCATAAACCACAACTTTTGTTCTATGACTTTTTACAAAACATAATTCATTTACCAAAAACAAACATTTAAGATTTCGTTGTTTAATCTAACACATTTTGACTTTTGCTATACCTACCTACGTCTGTATGACGTGACACAAGCGCATCAAGCACCCCCACTGTTCCTCTCCCCTATTGTACTATAGATTGCTTCACATAGACTTCGTAATATTTAAAAAGTTCAATTGAAATGTTTTTATTTTTGTATGAAAATCTGATAAACTAAAGTATGATAAATTTTAAAAGTCATAGAACAAAAGTTGTGGCTTATGATGTTAGTAATACAGCCCTGCAAGTTTGTTAGTAACATAATCCTAATAAGTTGAGTGATTTACAAATAACCATGTACAGTTGCCATCACGGATCTTGAACACTTGCGCAGAAGTCAAATATTCGGTCTCTTTTGAAGTGTCTTTGGGAGTGTCAGTGATTGGCTGGCCGCGCCATCGCGTCATAGATGTCACTCCTCATTCGTTCACTGCGTTGCTGCATGTATCTAACAACGAAGACGATTGTGTCGCCAATGTATGGAATGCGCAAAGCGATCCCCACTCTGACGCCGAGCGTTCAAGATCCGTGATGGCAACTGTATATTTCTAAACACACCCAGACACAGTACAAACGATCGTACTCATCATACAAACATGTGTCTTGGTGAGAAACGACCCCACGACCTATAGCATAGCAGTCAGGGCCACTAACCACTAAACCAACAGGCCAGTCAACAACACAATGCAATAGCCAAAACTTTTGTTTTTATTTATTTATTTATTTAAAGCTTTATGCACAAAAAAAACTGTACAAAGGCGGACTTAATGTCTTAGGCATTATCTGCCAGTCGACCTTAGGGTGGTGCAGAAACATAACATGTTTTTTTACTTATGATTTTACGCAGATAGGCATCCTGTATATAAATAGCGAACCTCGCTTTCAAATTGTATTCAAAACACAAGCGCGTTCCATCGTCGACCGCATCGTCGCTTTTCATCACCAAAAAAAAAAACCTATCAACAATAAAAAGAAACATTTATTTTTTCAGGTTGATGGTTACGTGGACCCATCAGGCGGCAATAGATTCTGCTTAGGAGCTCTTAGCAACGTTCATAGGACAGAACAGAGCGAGCGCGCGAGGTAAACTATTTGTTATACCTTTTTTTTTTTCCTAAGCTTAGTTCAGGAGAATGAGTTATTCCATGAAGTATCTTACACACTTTGTTCTTGTACAGTAGTGGTTTATAGGTGGACTTAATGCACCAAGCATACTCTACCAGTCAACCTTTGGGGCTACACTGGTAGCTGAGCACAAAAAATAAATAATAGAAATAACAAATAAAATGAATAATAATTAAATTAAGCGGCTTATAATATTGAAATACATATAATATACATGTTAAAACTACAAACTAATAAATACAGATACCGGCACGAATCTTGAGCGCTGGTTTCAAGTTGCGCAAAAGTCAAATATTCGGTCTCTTTAGTGGTACGAAGTGAGACGCGGGGGCGGGGAGTGTCAGTGATTGACTCGCCGCGCTATCGTATCATAGACGTCACTCGTGATTCGTTCCCTGCGCTTGTTGCATGTATCTAACAACGACGACGATTGGCTCGCCAATGTATGGAATGAGCAAAGCGATCCTCACTCTGACGCCGAGCGCTCAAGATACGTGCCGGTAATTGTACTATGACAAATATTAGATTACTATAATTATGAGAACTTAATATATAATAATTATGATATAGATCGAACTAAAGCTAAGAGGACTTCAAGTAGTGGTCCGAATTAACTTTCAGCTTTTCTTCTTATTTTTTTTGTCATGTCATTTTAAACCAATCATTTCTAGACTACACATCGGCAAAGGCGTGCAATTAGACCTGCGCGGCGAGGGCGACGTCTGGCTGCGTTGTCTATCAGACCACTCCGTGTTCGTGCAGTCTTACTACTTGGATCGAGAGGCTGGTCGAGCTCCCGGAGACGCCGTGCATAAGATATACCCTTCTGCTTGTATTAAGGTAATACTTTAATTGTATTATGGGAAATTTCATTGTAATAGGGGAACCAATAAAACTTAATTATAAAATAAAACTTAAGTGGGCAGGGCACATTGATGGGGACGTAAAGCTCTGGAGTGGCGACCACGTACTGAAAGACGCAGCGTTGGAAGGCCTCCTAAAAGGTGAACCGATGACCTCGTGAGGGTCACGGGAATCTGATGGAGGCGAGACGCACAGGACCGGTCATTCTGGCGACACTTAAAGGACGCTAATGTCCAACAGTGGACGTCTTTCGGCTGAAATGATGATAATGAATATGGGAAATATTGTTCGGAAAAAAGTTGCATCCGCCATCTTGGATTTTAAATTGAATGCCACATTTGCATGTTTGAAAGATTGTTAATGAATTTTTAACGCTTTGCTTAATGACAAGATACGTTGCAGACGGGCCACAAGCCAAATACAGCCACAAATGCCGTCACTACAAGTTAGAAGCGGCCACAGCCAGTTGTGGCTGGTAGCTGCTGCTTTTTTAATCCTTACGCGCAGTATCATAATGGACTCTGACGAAGAAGGTTTGAATGCGCGAGTGGTGTGTGTGGCTACCGACGTAAACCGTGTGCGGCGAATGCATAATAATATAAAATGTGTGAGAAATATAGGAAATATGCCGGTGGTTTGTGTGCGGTGACTCTAACGGCTTTTCACGACCTTGCCGCTATGAGCGGTAGCGAAGCGCGGGGCGGCGAGAGGTAAGAACAAAAGTATGAAAATGTTTAAAGCACGCCACGCGTCCGCCAACCGATGCCGTCTCGCTTGCTGCGCCTTGCTAAGATCAAAGTTGTGGACGGCCCGTAAAGATTGATAATCAATCCAATGTCTACTTAGGTGGAAAACGGCTATTCGTATGTGTGACTAAGCAGGTTTTGTCCCACAGGTGTTCGACCTCCGACAGTGCCACCGCCAGATGCAGTCGCAGGCCGCCACGGCGCAGGCCGCCGCCGCCGCGCAGGCCGCCGCCGTCGCCGGGCACATACAGCCGCAGCACCCCACCATGAACAAGTGTACGTAGAGCACAGGCACGGGGGGGGGGCCCGCCAGCGATGCTTGGAGGGGAACAGAAGCCTGGGACTGCTAAACTATCATTACAAGGCCGTTCGAAACCATATCTTCGGCAACTGGAGTGGTCAACCAAATATGGAATATACATGAAATTTTTTTTGCATATATTTTTTGCTAAAAAAACAATGAAAACAATTTTCAAATTTTCAAAATATCTTCGTCAACAACAAAGTTACAAAGCTTCAAAGCTGCTAATAATTAAGAGAAGTTCGATATGAACTTTGACGTCAAAGTTGCCCATACAGCAGCCATAGAATTTCCGGTGATCCGTCATCTACACAAAACCTACATAATCAAATAACATATTTCATAAGAATTTCAAGAATGTAAGGTTTGTAGAGCTTAGGACGTGTATTTTCTTAGATATCGTCATTCTGATAACGCGGAGAGTCCGTCGCGGATTAGACACGCGGGCGTTTGACGGTTCACTGGTTACCGCATTTTATCAGCGTTGTTTGAGAGATAAATATACGTATATTTACTTAAAATTGTTATATCTCGTTTGCTTTTCTACCAATTTTGATATTGCTTTCACTGGCAATATGTATATTTATTGATAAACTGGTTAGATAACATTTTTTTTAAGCATATTCCTTATTGTCTTAAGTTGGCCACCATAGACGCCGACAGAACTATTATTATTAGCAAAGTGTCTCTTCAGCATCCCGCCTCGATTCCCTTCTAACATCAGAGCGAGCGCCCTGTCAGTAGTATCACCTGTAGGGTGTAGTTTGTTAATTAGTTAGATCATTCCAGTTGATCATTTTTTTGCAGAAATTTTTCACTTAATTTTAAGCCCTTTTTCTAAACCATCATGAGCGAAATTCAAGATTTTTTACTTGTGATAACACAAGAGAAGCCAACCATACTCCTAATTCACCTTAGTTTAAACTAGCATTAGCTATTCTCCATAATTATTATTATTTGGCTTTGATTTATTATAGGTTTATTTCTGTACTTACAATATTTTATTTGATAGTTTTCTAGTAACAGTATCACAATTGGTTGCTTATATAAATTAGCCATTAGTGTTTTAAATTTTAGTAAAAGCAAGATTGGGGGTGTGATGGAAATATCTCGCTCTCTTTTTTACGCGTGTAACTTAATGGAAGTGCCGTCACATGTTAGTTTGTGCGTCTTTATCTGTTTTTTAATAGTTTCCTCTTCTGCCAGATATCTAAATTTTGTAACTTACTAAAGCGCCTATAAGACATTATTCAGCATACGATGTACAATACTGTCTTATTTTTCATTCCGAGTTAGACAGTCTGACCCTTATTACACTACGCTACACAGACTAAGACTGTCTGAATATCGAGTGGTATAATAGGCACTTTAATATTGATCGATTTACAAAAATGTCAAATTGTGAAGTCAATTACTTTTCGGAAGAAATAATAAGATGAGAAATAATTAAATGCACAAGGTGCAATAAAGTCGAAAATAAACAAACTACAGACTTTCAGGATCTTATAGAAAGTGCCCCATTCATAATAAGCGTGTCCAGTCCATGTGTGTCTGAAGTATCGCGACTGTGGCAGGTCTGTCGGCAGCCGCGGGCATCGGGGTCGACGACCTGCGGCGCCTGTGCATCGTGCGCCTCTCCTTCGTCAAGGGCTGGGGGCCCGACTACCCCAGGACTTCTATTAAGGAGACGCCCTGCTGGGTAGAGGTGCATTTGCATAGGTAAGTTTTTTTTTTCTTTATTTTTCGAACAACCCGATGTACAGTGAATAGAATAGAATAGAATAGAATAGAATAGCATTTATTCGGCGCAAGCAATACAATATACCACAACATAAAACAATAAATTAAAAAAAAATGGTACAGATATACAATACAGTTGCAGTGACTGTGCCTGAACCGAAAGGGTCACCAACTCAGCAATTGCTGGGCGTGAATATTTGCCCTTACTTTGTTAAAACCTCTACGGTTTGGACTAAGCCTTTCGCCTAGTCGTTTATACCGATTATATTGAAGGATCAATTTGCAAGTATTAGTTTAAAGGGTTATAAAATAATATTACAACTGATATGAATTAGTGATGTAACGATTGTTTAATTTCTCAATGCGAATATTTGTCGCGAATATTTTTTACATCAGTTGTATTATTCTAAATCCGTCCAATCAATACTTACCTTTTTTGTTTGTTAAAAAATTTTTACCAAATATTCGCATGTTTCTTGTGAATTCGAATGCGAATTATATATATTCGTTACATCCCTGCCAGACAATACTGTGCTATATTTATTTAAATTCTCTCTTCCCACATTCTCAGAGCTCTCCAACTCCTAGACGAGGTCCTGCACACAATGCCGATCGACGGTCCTCGGAGCACCATCGAGTAGGAGTTGATCGGCTTCTTTTGAGGCCTCCGAGCGACGCGCGTCGCATCCCTAGCGACCCCCACACTAGTGCGAGACAAGGACGACAGTGTCGATAAAGTGTCAATGAATAGTGATGTGACTGTATCGAGTGAAATGTGCGGGAGTGAGCGTGTGTCATACTACTTGTGTGTCACAACAAGGAAGAATGTGGACATCGTTGACGGAACTCTACCTTAAATGTGTCGTAGATTTATGTTCTCTAGCATAAGTAGTATGCCATACTTTTCATTCAGAGTAAGATGCCATATGAATAGCATTTATTTAAGTCATTATTTTTAAACGAAATTGTGATCACTTAAATTCGTATTTTTGGCTTACGTCTTCCAAATTTATTTGTTGTTTGTCTTCCGGCACTAAAATTGTTTAGTTCATTTGGTTTTGATAATGAAATGGTTGGTTTTAGAAACTGCTGCACAAGTCGTGGATGTGCATCGCTCGTTAAATAGAGGTGAACTTATAATTTATGTCTTGTATCTATTTATACTAACATGTAAGTAGTTGCAGTAAATAAGTTAAATATTATAGATATGTATGTAACAGTATTGAGATGGAACAAACTAAAGAACACATAAGGGATCTCAGTAAAATATTTTTCACAAATCCTAAATGAAGTTATAATAATGTAAGATATTAGTATTTATAAAATAAAAAAAATACGAACGACGAATACAGACTTGCCGTCCTCAAGCTATATTGTCTTTATATGACAATCATATTTTGAGTTATGCACAAAAGAGCACTGTTTAATTATTTTATTTATTTATATCGGAGTCTATTGCTAGTACTAAAGCTAGAAATACATTAGACCGAAGCACACGTGTCTCACGCCTGATTTGTACTTAAAACGACGTTCCATGACGACGCGTGGCGTGGATCAAGAGTAGCGCTACAAGTCTAGTTTCCATATGAAATGTATGGAGACTGACGCACCCAAATCGGAGTGTGTGGCACATGTGAGCGCAGTGTAGTTCTAGCATAAGATTACTCCAGATCCATAAAAATTTTTTGACTTAATTGTGGTATCAAAAAAAAAAGCCTGCCAAATGTCAGACAATGGCACTTTAGCTTAAAGACGGCACAGACATTGTCTTTGCTCAACCAAGATAAAACGAGTTCGTGATTATTTGTTTAAAAACAAACGAATTTTAGTAACAGCTATACCAAATTAAGGCATTTTTTATAATAAATTCTAGTGTAGATGATATAAAACAAGACATAAATATAGTTCAACTTGAAAGAAGCCAAATGGGAATTAGCTTTCGATAAGAATAGGCTATCGTGTCGTTATAAGGTAGATTTAGAGTAATTTATGATATTTGTAATGTATAGGCGCGAGGGTGGATGCGTGTGTTGGGTAAGGCTGTCTTTTTGTTAGCGTGATGTGTGCCTCATTAGAGAAATTGCATGGACAAATTTATTACGACACACACACTATAAACACCTACACTTATCTGTAAGTGGGTATAGTGTGTGTGAAGTCCCCATTTCGTTATTTATTTAGTTCTAAAATTACATATGTTCATGAAATTTCGCTAAGTCTTTAGATGATCTGTGATGTGCTAACAAATTGTGTATAGTATGCGTGCGCGCACTCGAAGTCGGCTAATGTCAAGTACTCACTGAAAAAAGTGTGAATTTATTATTTTCGGTGAATGTCTACACTTAGATGTAAGTTCAGAATAAAATGACATATTTTGTGTACGAAAAACGTAAGTGGTTATATTAAGGTTAATGATAGTGTTTTTTAAAAAAATATATGAGATTTTTTGTCGTTTGCTTAAGATTTGCTTTAATTATTATTACTTGGCAGATTAATAATTATCTTGTGTTGAATGATTTTAAACAGTTACTGTTAGTGAATGTTAGTGTTTTCAATTTTTTTTATCATATTTTTTTTTATTAGGATGAATACGATCGAACTTCTCGATGATAAACTAATATAGTGTTTATTATTTTAACTCTAACAGAGGGAATATTATGCTTGCAGTTTTCTTTTTTTTTATTACATAAATTAATCAGTTTTTATAAATGTTCAATTTTACGTTGATAAAGAGTGATCATCACAAAATATTATATTATTTTTGTTATTGCTTCTAACGGTTTATTTTATGCGTCGGAATTTTACAATTTACAATTATTAATATTGTTACCAATGTCTTTGTAAAGATTCGGATTACGCAAGTTTTGTAAATAGTACAATTTATTGAAAATATTTTTACTATAATATGAAGCGTGGATGCGCTCCCAAATTACAAAGCAAAAAAAAAATCGCGAGATGGTACTTAGTATAAACTATATTCATTTAAAATTTCTCACAAAAAAAAGCTTCTCACAAAAAAAAAATCGTGTATCAAAAATACCTCTTTAAAGTGATGAAAAGGATTCAAAGGGTTTTAGATGATATTAAATACGTGGTAAGTTTTTTAAATGATGTTGAAGTTTTGAAATAATAAAGAATATTTGACAAATTCTACATACGACAGTTATCGGGGGCCGTGACGACCTCTCGCGTACAATTATTATGAACCATTGACTACACAGTTATTGGAGATTTACCGAAGTTATCCAAAGTTTGAAGACTAATGTTTGTTGTATGTATAAACATTAATAAAATAAACTACGGCTTTTGTAAATAATTGCGTCGCATTCTTGTTTAAAACAAGATGAACGTTGCGACATCGTTGTGGTCCTATATCCCGTTGGAATGATTTTGAATTTCAAGTGATTTTAGACGTTATTGTGATTAGCATAAGGTCTGCCAAGTTAGAACATGATCGGTGGCGTCTTAGGTAATATTAATCGTTAGTATTGATTGAAAAGCAAATTTTCTGCTTGCCTGAAAACTTATGCAAAGTTGTTTTTTTTTTAATAATTTAATTCACTATTCTGTAATATTTTGATGGTAGCTATGACGTTTGAAGAGATTTTTCGTACGAGTTAAAATCTGAATACAATTGGGTACTTTTCTTTATTTATTTTTGTACAAAATTTTATACTAAACAACACAATACTAAAAAGAAATCTTTACCTGAAAACAGCATTAAAATGAGTTTTTAAATTTTATTTTTTCAAATATTGGTTTGGTATGAGAAAGAGTGTGGGCGTGGTGGGTACATCTCGCATCTCCTAATGGCGGTGACGTCACATTGCAGTGTCTGCATCCTTATTTTTAACCGAATTCAAAAAAAGGAGGAGGTTCTCAATTCGGTTGTATATTTTTTTTTGGTTACTTAACAGTTTCCCTCTTCCACAAGATTTGAAAGGCATTGAACTGATATGAAAAAATATTTCTATTTGCGATTTTGGATGAAATTACTTTTTAACACAAAAAAAAAAATAGTCAAGTACCCAATTTTGATTTCACAAAAAGGCAAGCTGAAACGCCGTACGCACTAATAATGACAGTTAATATTAAAACAAATAATAGCAATTAAATCAATTTGACGACTAAATAGGGTAAAAATCTTGTCATAATTGTTTGCAAAAAACAATGTCCTCGCAATTTTACGTTAGAATTTTGTGAATTCTAGTAATATTAAGAAACTGCCATGTATTTTTGACATAACACTGTTGTTTTCACTAAAGCTGGTGTTCATTGAGCAAAGAGGGATGTAGAATGCACTGTGTAACATAGTCTTAAGCGCATAGTTAAGAGTGGACTATGAAAGAAATGAATATAAAGGTTATTCCTCTAATGAAATCTTTTTATTTTCCCTGTATTACTATCGGAGCAGTGGTGGCCCAGTGGTAATGATTCTGATTTTCCAATTGTAGGTCGCGGGTTCAAACCCAGTCAGGTGCATTACTTTGTGTAATTTATTTCATCACCACTGCTCTCAAAACGGTGAAGGAAAACATCGTGAGGAAACCGGTATGTTCTAGACTGGGCCCGCGTGGTGGATTTCATGTTCGATTCCCTCTTCTAGAGAAACTACTGATTCTAATGCAAATTGGGAAAAATTTCTTTCCAACCTCATTTGTCTACCCGCAACCCTAGTGGGCCCCGTGAAGTTTTAACCGACTTCAAAAAAAGAAGTTCTCAATTCGGTTGTATTTTTTTAATTTTTTTTTTTTGCTGACAGCTTTTTGAGGCGTGCGTGGAACCTATGGGTGCAAACATAAAGATACAGGTTTTTCGGTTCCGATATGTCGGTACAGATAGGTACCGGTAAAACCACATCAAGAAACAGGTATATCTGTATGTGTTAAAAACTACACTGGCCAATGCTTAAACCCGTATGACTCGGTACAGGCAGTCGGGACTGACAAGTATAAACCTGTTTCTTTATAAATGAGCGCATAAGAACACATGGGAGAATTATACCTGCACCGATCGGTACCGACCCGCACAGACTCGCCTGTACCCCGAACCTGCTCCTTTATATTTGCACCATAACGCTCAATTCCCTGCAGAGTTATCGCGAGCTTTTAACGCAAACCGTTTCACGACTAATCTGAACTGTTAAAGGGTTGGAGCTATTATAGGATGTAAAGCTCTATCCCTCTTTTACGCTCGGGCGCCTAACTTTTAACACGCCATGGTAAGTTTCCGGGAAGGTAATTCTTTCGGGAATTTGATGTTTTGTAATAAATAGCATTCTCCTGACTGACCTCTTGAAACTAAGCTAGATATGGAAGATTTTACTCGACTGTGTCACAGCAAAAGGAAGGGTTAAGTTTATGCATTAAACACGAACCATCTTTATATTTATGAAAGAAAGTCCCCGCTGCGTCTCTTTGTCTGTCTGTTGGCAATAAACGAATGGATTCGTGGCGTTTTCACCAATAGACAGAGCGACTCATAAGGAAGATTTAGTAAAAAAAAAAACCGAGATTTCCAAAGATTTGTAATACCTAAGCGAAGTTCGGGCAGGTCGCTATTCAGAAATATTACCTACATTACTTCTGACATTCAGGTAGTACGAAGGGTTGATCTCAAACAGGAATTCCCCGTGGGAAAGAAACCTTATGCCCCATTGGCTAGGTTCTACAAATACGTTCTAAAACGACCTTTGTTATTTTTTCTTTCTATGAATGCAACTAATATTTTACGACTAAACACGGAACATGAACATATTCGCAGGAGAACCAAGGACGCCAACATAGCCTGCAGAATCGCAAAATGGGGACGAAAGGTTCTAGAGAGGCCACCCACCGCGCACCGGAAAACGCAGCATCGGAAGGCGTCCCACAAGGTGGACCCATGACCTGGTGCGATGCGATGCGAGACGCACAGGACCGTTCGTTGTGGTGACACTTGGGGGAGGCCTATATCCAACACTGCACTGGAGGGCCTTTGGCTGAAATGATGATGATGGTGAAGGAACATCCTTTGTGCAGCAAACTTTGTGTTGTATACTAACAAATCACGACCGACTGCACTCCAAAACACGTGATGTTACCGTAAAACGTGTTTGCCGTAGGTATGCCGATAAAGCGATGAGCTCGTAAAACACAAAATTGGTGCCTTGAAATCGCACGACGGGTTTACGGCAGACTACGAAGAAGATGGCGGGAACCTTAGAGGTCTTCCTAAGGATGTGGCAAGATGTGGCCAAGAGCTAGGAATAATGGAAGAAATTGAGGGATGTTCCCAGAAGTGCATTAGTACCTAACGGCCTGTGAACAGGTCTTAGCAGCGAGCGGCGCGACAAGCGGGGCGCCATCGGTAAGCGGGCGCGCGGCGCTATGAGCGGTGCGTCTCTTGGCTTCAAAGTTCATATTTTTGTTCTTACCGCTCGCCGCCACGCGCTTAGCTAGCACAGCTCACAGCGGCAAAGTCGTAAACGGGTCGTTATAGTCGTTTCTATACTGTCATTTTTCACACGCCCAGCTGCCATTAATATGAAGCTAATTTTAACAGTGATTATTCATAGCGAAATCTGTATTCCAAACTTTATTGTCCTTCTAAATGAATAGCACAAGTCATAAAAGGTAGCGTTGTATTGTCTGAACGTCTGTTTTTAGAACGGTGGCACTCCGACTACACCCATAAGGGTTTCCCCAGAAGCAATTTTGAGAATGTTTGAAGAGTACGGGTGGGTTCATCCAATCGAAAAAACCTTTGCTTTGAACAGTAAGCGCCAAGGTTTTTACAATGTGTGACCACTGTGACCAGCTTTTGGAAGGAGCGGTTAGAAAAAATAAGTGTAATCATACAAAGGAGCAGTTTTATTGGACTGACTGAATTGTTGGCGCAGTGATTTTGCGATTGGCTACTGTGCTGTGTGACGCAGATTTGAACAAATAATTCTCACATGGAGGAAACATTTTTACAGTCTACATATAGGCACCTAGTTGTTGCCCGAGTTGACAACTGTGCAGGGGACCAGTGGGGCCGATGCCTGCTAGGGCTGCGGTTGTTCGAAAGAGTTTACATAGCTCTAGAACGCAAAGGGACACAGGTGGGTATTATATAGTAAGTAAAAGTCTGACACGCCCTTTCGCTCCATCCTACTTTTACATGTTAGTATAGTACAATTAACGAATGATGGCGGCCGTGAAGTTTGCGCAAAAGGCTGCACAGTAACGTGTTTTAGGAACCAAATGGCGACGTGCGAGTGCGAGAAGAGTGTAGTATGCGCGAACGTTCGCCGCCATCATTCGTGAATTGTACTGTATTCATGTATAACTCACCCACGATTCTGGAGTACTCCTTAGTGAAGGGAAACACAGATAAACAAACTGCATTGGGCCCGAGTTGTGAGTTACGGCCCATTCCCTCTTCTAGATTTCTCTCTAGAATGGGTCTGAGTTCCATACTTAAACCGAGGAAAAAGTGTTTCCTTACTCGCTCATCGCTGCTCTTTCCCCACTTACCCCACACCTCATCGTTGGTCACTCCACTATAAATACTGAGCGACTCACTCGCGCTGATCGGCACCATTCCAATCGACCACACACTCGCTTTCCAACAACGCACACACAGCGACGCGGTGTCATTTCGCTATAGTTATTAGCATTGATGGTGTATATTGTAGGAGACACAGTTTTTTGTGTAGCTTGGTGGAACAGTTGCACAGCGCTATTTTTGCGTGTGACCTGTGGCACTGGCCCTCAGATTTTTGAACGTTTTCATTGCTATTCCTCATAGTTGTGAGAGCAGCAAATGTGTTTTTAGAAATTTTAGCTTGACCTCCGTTTTAGATGTCCTCAACACCACTGTTTCAATAATATACTAGCTTTTGCTCGCGGCTTTAACAGCGTAAATAATATAGTCTATGTCAGTCAGGAATAATGCAACTTTTTTAGTTTAAGTTCCTCCTAAGGTTATCTGGTAGTTATCGCTGACAGCGATATCTATCCAAATAACCTTAGGATTTATGTTTCTGTAAAAGTTTTTCGGTCTACAATAAAGTTTATTCTACGCTGAATCCCACCGACGGTAAGTGATGATGTAGTCGATGGGGGAGTATTCTTGCCTAGAAGTAGGTACCTAAAATGTTCACTCTTAAGGACCCACAGTTTGTAGCTAGCAGGAAACACAGACACCATTCAGGAAACTGCACTCCTTAGCTGTACGCACGATGAATGTGTTCCCAAAACGTTTTATGCGTATGGGTGGGATATCCACCAAGTCAGTCTTCAAGCATTTAACTATAGGTCTCTTGAATCCAACCAACTAAAAATTTTCTCGTGTGATCACATCAGAATTAATGAAGATATCCGCAAGAGAACCAAGGTTACCGACATAGCTCGAAGAACCGGCAAACTTAAGTAGCAGTGGGCAGGGCATGCAGAATAGTTGGTCGATGAGGACGAAAGGTTCTGGATTGGCGACCATGTACCGGGAGACGCAGCGTTTGAAGGCTTCCCACAAGGTGGATCGATAACCCGGTGAGGGTTGGAATAATCCAATGAATGAAAGACGCACAGAGCCGGTCGTTATGGCGACACTTGGGAGAGGCATATAATGTCTAATAGTGGACGTCTTTCAATTGTAATGATGATGATGAACAGAATATTTTAACACAGTAAGACAAGAATTAAGAAATATTTACAAGTGTAGTCTGCGGAATGGCGCGAGGCGGGAATATTCCGAAATATTAGTTTTATTTTTAGCGCGAGGTCGTCCCTGTTTACATGTTTTTCTCTTTACGATCGGGTTATTTCACAGCTTCCCAAACGATTTCCATCGAGTTTTATTTTTTTGTGGATTTAAAATTATATAAACTTCGTTTTCGGTTGACAATTGTTCCGAAAATAGGGATTAAATGGCATTTCATTGTGGAAGATTTATTTATTTGAATGTATTCAAAGCGTACAAAAGTACTGGATGTAAAGTTTTATGGTGAGTTTAAGGAATCAAGTAGGTAGTGTTGTTTTTCTTGATGTGCTTATTTTCTCATCCACTGTCGCTTTTCTGCGACAAAAACGCTACCTAAAATTAGGAACGCAATAAGAAATTGGGTGTTGAAGACGGTCTTGAAAAAAGTAAATAAGCAATTCATTCGCTTCTAATATTTGAGAGTTCCAATTCCAATATACAGAGTGATTTTTTCAACTGAGTGTGTATGACGTAATCTGGAACTAGGAGGATTAGCAAAAAAGTCATGAAAAACTTTTACATACAACGAATAGGTATTGATTTTACAAAAAAACATGCAGTTTTGGTTTCTTCTTCGAAGTCATGCTCAAGAATTATTCCTGCTTTCGAATTTGATAGTTAAATTCAAGAGCATTCAAATGGACCTATGTATATGCCCCATTTGAATAATTCACCAAACAAATCCGTGTACCAACCATTCTATTACTAGCCCAGATATACACTAATATTAAAGGAAACTTAGCAGAATCTGTCTCTAGTTCATAGCATTCCTTAGTTCACTATCTATCTATAACTACATACTTACTTCGATATATCTCTATCGAAGGAAGTGAAAAATCTGTCTGTTCCATCATTATAGGGAGTGCCCTTAGCGTGTAGATTTTTCCTAGCCCAAGAACCCAAGTCGTCGACACGGCGTAGTGTTCCATGCGCACCTCAAGGAGACGTCACTGATGTCAGCAAACCGTAGGAGCCCCACAGGGTCGAAGCTTATTAGGGCTCGGGTTGTGCGAAAGTGATCCCCGCGGGGGCCTGGAACGAAGGCAAATAAGGAACGGGAGTGGGTTTTTGAGTCAGTAGAAGTCTGACTAACCCTCGCGCTCCGCCCAAGGGAGGGTAGATGTGATTAGATGATTTACTACCAAAAAAAGCACTAGTTGAAGATTTTAATTTGTTAAGGTAGCCAAGCAGGTTCGGCTAAGCAAACAATAAACTCATACCTACGTGGACGTGAAAGAAACCATTCATCTATACATAGATGTTTATATGAATGATTTCTCACATATACTTCACATATAAATAAAATTGGAGTGTCTGTTTGTAATATTGAAATAACTACTTTTTACTACATGCATATGAATATATATACCGTACATACACACCAAAATAACATTTTCTGTCAGTCTGTCTGTCTGTTTGTCCGGGCTAATCTCTGAAATGGATGGACCGATTTAGACGGTGCCATTTTTGGCAGGTAGCTGATGTAATAAAGAGTAGCATAGGCTACTTTTATTTTAGAAAAATATAAATTCAAAATCCTGTAGTCCGCGCGAACGAAGTCGCGGGCAAAGCTAGTAAAAAATAAAAATAAAGGTCAGTTCGTGTAAAAACAGAACCACAGACTAGGATTTCTGCTGTGGGCTAATGAGCATACAAACAAATCATTTAAGAAAAAATACACTTGGCATTAGGCCGGGAACCGGTGAGATAATGAAGACGTTTTTTTTTAACACACGGTAGTATTTATTTTATGTCTCTGAAGTTTTTTGTCATCCATCATTGTTGTCAAAGAATTTTATTTTCTACCTTCATTCCAATGGCTTCGTTTCCAATGCTATAGTCAGTTGAATGTCTTTCTTTTAGAATTCAATCATTTACTTGTATGTCGGAGTCTGTGTTTCCTGATAGCTACAACCTAGGCATCCTTAAGTCAAGAGTGAATAGGTTACTTCTAGGCAACCCTGCTCCATCTTCGACTTCATATAATCGCTTACCTAGGGCTTGATTTAAAGCTACTTAGCCGCTCCGGGCAAAGATAATTTTCGACGCCCTTTACATACACAAAACCATATAAGTCAAAGTATATAAAAGTCTTAAATATTTCAACTATCCAAGTTCTACTACCTACTTGAAGTAGGTTAGAAGGTGGCACATAAAACTCTCAACCTGCCGACTTGGGTGTGGATGGCTAGGTTGAAAAATAGGAATAAGTCAATTTTGCTGCCCCTCATGTTTTGCCACTCTGGGTAAATGCCCGGCTTGCCCCCCCCCCCATTAGATCGGGCACTGCGCTTACGTGCGATCGTGCGTGCGATAGTGGTCAAATGCGAGCCTATCAATATTAATAAATATAGCATAAGTAATACATAATCAGCCTTATATCAAATGTTCCTACTGCTGATAATCAGGTCTCTCTGTGAAAGGAAATGGGCCGTTTCTACCACACGAGCACAGTGCGAGTCGATGAATATCATAATGTCTTCGAATTTTTGGCTTTAGGACCGTTTTTAGAGTTCCGTACCTGAAGGATGCTAACGAACCGAAAGAAGTTTTCACTTCAATTTGAGTTAGAGTTTAAAGTTAGAGTATAATAGATCAATGCTGTGCTATGCATATAACAAATGAACAAATTGTTTTTATCAATATCACACTCAGAAAGTGCTAAAGGAGTGCTTGGTATTAACAATAACGTATAATAATACATTACAGTTAAATTACTTATTAGTCTTTTAATAAATTTTAGATTGTAATCAATAGGGTAGTGTCCAGGGTCAAAATAATTACATTTCATTTAGTCCTTATTTTAGATTATAAAAAAATATTGGGCACGTATTTTTTCCTTTTTTCGATTAAACAAAAAATAACAAAAAATTAAAATTTCTCCATTAAAATTACGTGTGACGTCACCGCGTGCGAAAAAATTTAGCACGGCGTGACGTTACACGTAACTTTAATGGGCTATATCTTTGTCTTTTTTGGTTTAATTTATAAATAAAAAAAATACGTGTCCTTATTTTTTTGAATAATCTAAAAGACAGACTAATTACATTTTTTACGGCAACTAGCCTATTATTAAGATTTTTTTTTCTTACTTATAAAGAAAAAAGCTTCAAAAATTGTAGAGATACATATGTAGAAGCAATAAAAATAATAGAGCGTTACAATAAGCGGTATTATCGCTAAAACAATTTAAAAACCAACAAGTGTAACAGAAACTTGACAAATTATGTCATTCAAAAACACTTTCGGTTTGGATTCTGGAAACATTACAAAAAAAACAATATTTGATCTTGAAATTTTTAGAGTTCAACCTTCAAATTCGTCTTGTTATTTTCGTATATGTCATGCCTTGTCCTTGCCAGATTAAGGCTGCCTGTCCACCAGAACGGAGCGAGGCTGCGGAGCGGAGACAGAAAGTAATGCGGAGCGGAGTTGCAGACTGTTTTAGCTATAGTTTAGTTATAGCGCCCGCACTCAATTCTTTTTTTTAAATTGATATTAACCAGTGCTTCATTGCGATTCCACCTGATGGTAAGCAGTGATGCAATCTCTGATGGTGAGGCTTATTAGTTTATGAGTCTATTCACTCTTGCCTTCCCCTCTTTGCTTCTCCGCTCTACTGACTCGCTCCGTTATCCCGCTCCGCTTCCCGGTTTTGTATGATTTTTTTTAACTAGTTCATACTCCCTGTCCAGAGATTTTGTGCAATTCTATTGCTTAATATTTCTCCGTTTCTCCACTCTCCTTGCTCTCCGGTGGACAGGCAGCCTAAACCTTGTGGACCACGAATAGATCGATACAGGTTTGTGCGTGAATCACCAGGTCACTCAGATATTGGCACACGGCATTTCCGATTCGTTTATACCGCAAATGAGTTTGTATTTATTAATTGAAGGTTTTAGGAGGATTATATGCAAACTTGAGTCATATTGTTTGAGGAAAAATAAGTTTCGAGTTTACTTATGATGTAACATCTAAATCAGTGTTCCGCATTTTTTTGAGTCCAAGATGTACCTATTTTGGAAATCGGAAAATTTTGGAGGTACTACAAATAAAATATTTTTTTTATAGATTAACAAAAAAGGAACGGGGTGAGTTTTTTAGTCAGTAAGAGTCTGACACTAGCGCCCGCTCCGCCCAAAGGCGGGAGATGTTATTTGGATGATTTTTACCCAACGAAAAAACAATTACCCAGTCTAGGTAGATAAGATAGATAGCTACATTTTTCCGCGGCACAAACCACTATTCACAAATCCAGAGCTGGGCACGCCACAATTATAGCAGTTACGGCGTCCTTACCTTCCGCATTACGCAGGTCCTCACCGGACATGGTCAGTTCAGAAGATTCCTGCACTGGATTCGCCCGGTGGATACGGTGGAGCTTACGATAGAGTTATGCCCCGCTTGGGCAGAGCACCACCGTGTCCTTACGAGGGCGCTCGGCAACAGCGACCTTGGGATAGGCATTTTTTTTTGAGGAAATAGGAGGCCAATTAGTGCCTCTTACGAAGCACTAATTGTTAGCGAAGGTGACGACCGCATGCGTGAGGGAACGAACATCATCATGTCTCAGCTACCGCGACTGTTACCCTCATCTACCAGCCTATGTAGGAGCGGGCTGGCAGACGACGAACAATGGGTAGCTCGCCGTCTAGCCGTCCAGTAACCGTCCGGATCGAGCCCGTCATCAACGGTAGCGCGTAGTGTTCCATACTTACTTAAGATCCTATGTCCCTAGCTGGGGCAGACAGCGTCGACAGTATCACCCATCGCGACCTGTCTTGAGCTTTACCCTTCACCTCGCTCCATGTCATTCCGATGGCCATAGCTTCTGCCAACACGGTACGTCACCAGGTTTGCCGAGGACGGCCATGCTTTCTTTTCCATTGGGGATTCCAATCCAATGCCGTAGTGTTCCATGCGCGCTTCAAAAACATGTAAGCCAAACCGTAGGGCAAATGAAGGAGAGCGATTTGCTTTTGCACCTCAAAATAAAGGAATAGAGTATCTGAAACAGATATTGATTACGCTCCGTTCAACTTACGATACAGGACAAACGAAATTTAAAAATTTAGCTGGAAGGTAAACATTGAAAAAAAAAACTATTTCGATTCAAATTCACTTACTTGTTAATGAGGCTGTGCTGGATCTAATAAATAAATACATATTTAGAACGAAGCGTCGTCTGAATCCAATAAAAAAAATCAATCCCGCAGACCTGACGGATTCTGCATTTCTGATCCCGCAAAAATGGTGCGGGATTCCGCGATTCCGATAGTTCCAAACGCGGGAGCGTTTGCGAGATTGGATTCTCTACACGGCAAGATTTCAAACAATTGATACATATTACACAGAGTGCATTTCAGTCAATTACATTACACAAATGTCCGAACAACTAGCCTTGCGTGGGCGTTGCATAGTTTGCACACTATTCACAATTGAGATGCAGGTATCTTCTACTCCAGAATTACTAATCATAATAATAAAATATGTAAAGGCAAAAGTTTGCGAGTGTGTTACTATGTTACTCTTTCACCTTCAAACGGCTGAACTGATTTGGATGACATTTGGCACACGGGTAGACCATATCCTAAAATAACGCAAGAGGTGATTTTTTTTTATCCCGGGAGTATGTTCCCTTGGGTCTTCTTCTTTTTGAATCGATAGTAAACTCGTTAAAATGTTTGGAACCCAATAGAAGAAGAAAACGTCAGCTGAGCGAGTTCAATGACCTTTAGGTAATAGTCGGCGTTGCATACAAACTACCTAACCGCTGATGTTTCCTTAAAGATATTAATTTCGTACATGCGTAAATTAATACGAGTTTTGGAAAAAAGGTACCTACTTTATTTTTTAACTTTATCTTTACAAATCTATAGTGTTTCATGTACCGGATCGACCCTCGAAGGGATTAAAACGATTAAAATTTAGCGTTGTATATAAATAAATAATAAATAGGTGGCTAAGTTAACAGCGGTATCGATGGCACTCATCGAATCCTCCAAAGTATAGGTTTATGGACAGTTGGGGCATTCTAACGTGTGGCTAACGTGTAGAGCAATGGTGGCAGAGTGGTAACGGCCTCGACTTACAAGTTGTAAGTCGCAGGTTCAAACCCGGCCAGGCGCATTACTTTGTGTAATTTACTTCATCACCACTGCTCTCAAAACGGTGAAGGAAAAACATCGTGAGGAAACCGGCATGTCCTAGAACCAAATATTCGAAGACATGTGAAATTCACCAACCCGCACTGGGCCCGCGTGGTGGATTACGGCCAATTCCCTCTTCTAGAGAGGAGGCCTGAGTCCCAGCAGTGGGAACATTAAAAAGGCTGATGATGATGATATGATACATTCACACCTAAGTGGGATGTTTTTGGGGTTTCAAGAAGTCGGATGTTGGTGATATTCTTGCCAAAATTCTATTCTTTCTTTCGGTGGTGGGTCATGGATGGCCAGTATGCTACGAAGTAAATTATTCTGGCTCTTAAGATCTTTCCTGGGTAAACTTTTTGCTATCACTTAGGCTAAGTTGTTGGTAGCATCTAGTTGATACTATATCTTAGAATTTAGATAGGTGGCTATCGAACATGATATAAAAAAATATACCTACGTACGTTTTCCTTGAAGTCACTCGCATATTTCAGCATTTATTTTCATAATACGGTAGAATTCTGAATTCTGAGTCTCATAAATATGAAATACGTTTTGCTATCGACATGAAGAGAATAAGAATGTGACGCAGACAGATCAGGTACCATTTAGGGTATAAGAACACATTTTTAAGTACCTTCCTAGTTGACGTTATTACCCCGTTGATTTCCTGAAAAGGATTTAAATTTTAGACAAAACACAAAAAGGACTTTCGTGAATATATTGATTCAGTATATGATTCTGAAACAAAATATTAGCCATATTTTTGCAGATTATATTGAGGCCAGATATAAGTAAACGATTTTCCAATCAGTGCAACCGATTTTACTTTTTTTTAACAATTATATTTTTTATTTATATGTACTTGGAACGTTTTGGGGGTTGCCT
Source organism: Mythimna albipuncta (assembly GCA_929112965.1). Classification (NCBI taxonomy): domain Eukaryota; kingdom Metazoa; phylum Arthropoda; class Insecta; order Lepidoptera; family Noctuidae; genus Mythimna; species Mythimna albipuncta. The sequence goes on along the minus strand of OV815979.1, from coordinate 13,081,378 downwards.
TTCCAGCCAGCTATGGAAAAGTATATGTATACTAATATTATAAAGAGGCATTGGTAAGTATATATGTAACTACTCTACCGATTCTGAAATTGTTTTCACTAATATGTAGCTGCACAATCCCTGAGTGATTAATTATGTTTTCTTGGGATAACTTTTTACTATCACGCGGTTGAAATAAAATTTGTATTAGCCAACAGATACATAGATCAATGAATGACTACCTTTGATACAGAACCTTTATAAAAATAACCCCTAACGATACATTTAGCAATATGATTAATAAAAAGATATGAGTAACTAACCTAATTATAGTCAGTGATTTGCAAAACATTGCTAAGTGCGCGGGACGAGGACTGAAGCTAGTCTACGGGCGGGAAAGAGTGAAACTTTTCATGACTTTAGTGATGGGAAAAAGTTTTAAATAAAATGTCGATAAAGTTTGAATTAGGAAGACTGTGTGGGAGAAGATATTATATGTTACAGATTAGTTAAAGATGGGTTAAATCTTTACTTAATGCGACGAGTTAAAATTCTTTTTGCCATGGTTATGTAATCTTCATTATCATCGTTTCAGCCAAGATACATCCAAGAATATAATGTATTTTTATTTTATTCGGAACAAACACAGCACTGACAGACGTTCACTGTTGGCCTATGTCCAACAGTAGACGTCTATCGGCTGAAATGATGATGATGATGAAACACAGCACATCGGTTACAAACATAAAGTAAAAAAAGTGCAGAATGCGCCAAGCGTGCCCGCACCGATAGGGTGACCACCTCAGCATTTGCTGGGCATCAGACACCCAGCGTTGATTTTCAGTTGGCACCCCGCAGTGACGCACAGACGTGGGTAAACAAAATATAATAATTAAACTCAATATTGATATTTGTGTCCCTACTGATGTATAATTGCATATCCACTGTTAGTCATAAGTTTTCCCCTACTACTGCCGCATCGACAACAGTGTTACCTATATTTAACAACAAATCGCCATGCTGTTTCAGTTCATTGTTATACAATATACATCTTCACTTGTTTCTTAAATATGCAAGTTCAAACATGAAACTACGAAGCTCATTAACATTTCTTGTTAACCATCACCTTTGTATTCACAACAATAGGGTAAAAAATGTAGGATGGGCAAAACCCGCCACCCACCCCGGCGATTTAAGCACTTTGGAACGTCATTACTTTACCGTCCTTTCTCATGTCAACTACATTTGCTCACACATAAAATAAAGCTTAAATTCCGCCTTTGTTTAGTGAACTTTACTTGTGTTTAAAGTTTTGATAAATTCTACTACTTATCAAAGTTACCGCCCTTTCAAGTTTGCAACAGCAACGCTCGATATCGATACTCACTCAATCCCATCACTAATTCTATCGCGGTTGGATCGCGCGGGCGGCGTTCTATACTGGCCAAGCGGCCGGCTTCACATCCGAACGAACGAACTCTGTCCCACTCGTGTGCCGTGTTTGCGAACCCTGCACTATCCTGTTACATTACAACCCTAATCTAAAAAAAATTACCACATATTTTGTTTTTGGTTTTTTTTTTGTGCTGTGCCGACGGAGTTTGGATTTTTTTTTAAAGAGAAATTCAGGTGAGTCCAAAATTACTTTGTTTAATTTAAAAATATTTGTGAAGTTTTAAAAAGTTTTTGAAATTTCGAACTTTTTTTGCAAGAGCATTCTTTATTTATCAATAAATAACGAGTGACTTTTAACTTAGCCAAGGTTTTTCATAAATATAATTATAACCAGTAAAGGGCGATAAGACGATTGATTAAAAGATAGGTTGTCTAGATAGTTTCAGGAATTAATTTCGGTTTCAAATTAACACTTTATTGTGCTTTTGTATTGTGATAGAATTAACACATAACTAAAAAAATCCTTAGGTACTTTATATGCGTGTACGAAAATTAATCGTGTGTTACCTTGCACAAACCGTGATAAATTCAGAGTCAGTGCAAATTAAAACCAAGAAGTATTTCCTTGAATTCAATAATAGCTATCTATTTATATTAGCTCAATAAAATGTATAAATACTTCTCGTAGACATGTGATTTAGATATCTACGTCACGATTGGCGTTAACGCTCTATCTGAAGTGTAATAACGATGAGTGCTTCGTCTAAAATGGATTGGCTGTTAGAATTTAAGATTACAATGTTACTTTGACGTTCATCATCAATTCAGCCGATAGCTGTCTGCTGCTGGACTTAGGAAGCTAAGTGTCATTGCATTGATCGGTCTTATGCGTCTCGCATCCATCAGATTCCCTCGACCCTCACCAGGTGGACGGTCGACTTTGTGGGAGGCCTTTAATGTTTGTCTTCCAGTACTGTAAAACCTTTCAGCCCATTCCCATCTGTTCTGCAAGCTATGTGCTCTGCCCACCGTTACTAAAGTTTATTGATACTTCGGGTTCTGACATTAACCTTGGTTTTCCTACGGATAAGATAATTTCTGATCCGATCTCGCAAGTAAACTCCGAATCTATGTTGACGGTTAATGGTTGTTCATTAAGAACAGAAGAAAAGTTAGACCATGACCAGAATGGTAACGTTCTTTAAAATACAGGAGTTGTTCCTGGGGTATTTTTTTTATCGGAGGGTAAAGTTTTGTTCCTGTGGTGACAAATAATTTAGTGTAAGGCTTATACCTGCCAGTGTTGTTAGAAGCAGCCACACTAAAGTGCGTAAGAATCTTATTAGTGTCGTGTAAACGGAGGCTGATGTGTGTGTATGTGTGTTTTTTTATATAAACTTGTGCTTTGACTGACTATTAATAATAGGCTCGCATTTGACCACCATTTCACCTGACGAAAAGCGATGATGTAGTCGACGAAGGAGCACGCTTGCCTAGAAGTAAGCTATTCACTCTTGACTAAAAGAACCCTAAGTTGCAGCTATCAGAAAAACACAGACTGAAACACAGGCATCAATTCCAATCTTTACCTGTACGCACAATAAAAGTTTTCCCAAAACTCTTTGTACGTATGGGTGGGATGTCTACCATGTACCGGTGGCGCAACACCGTACATCTAGTGGTTCGATGATGGAACGGACTTGGAGGAAAGACATTGTGCAATTCCAGTGCACATTCCCCGAAATGTAAACGATTGAAAAGCAACTCGGCGTCGACGCCCAAGGGTTTTGAGCTTCGACGCGACCAGTGCATCATTGCGATGATCTTCTTGGCTCGCTTGGATGGTAAACAGTGATGCATATGTTGATCTATGTACGAGTAAATCATGATAATGAGAGCAATGGTATCCCAGAAGTAACGGACTCGACCTACGAATTGTAGGGCGTGGGTTCAGAGATGTTATAGATATAAAAATTTCAAATCTGAATACGGATGCGGTTATAGGAATAATATTATACCGGTTTCGGATATGGTTACGGTAGTTAAATTGTTTCGGAATATCCGCTAATTTCGGATAGTTTCGATAGTTCGCAGATGGTCGATGCGGCTGAAAGGTTCTAGAGTGGCGACCACATACCGGTAGACGCATTGGAAAGCCTTCCGCAAGGTGGACCGATGACCTGGTGAGGGTCGCGGGAATCCGATGAATGCGAGACGCACAGGAACGTTCATTGCGGCGACACTTGGAGGCGGCCTATGTCCAACAGTGGAGGTCTTCGTCGGCCTTTCATGCACTAGCAAATATTTTTTCAATACACTTACTCGAAAACTCGCATCTATTCCTACCGTTTTTATCACGCAAAAAACTCGCTTCTATCTCTTCCGTTTTTGTCACGCTATTGACTGTTTTCCGCACTAGAGCGGAAGAGTTCGCGAACTCGTCCCCGTCACAAATTTTATTATTGCCTATATTTATCGTATCAGGCTGGTCGCTAAGCACCCAGCTCCCATGAGTCGCCGTTCATCCACCGTTTACTTATTTCTTTATTAGTGTGTCAATGCAGCACTCGGCTCCTTAACATCCTCGCTTACGGCTCGGGCGAATTTTGCCTCGGTCACAATGACAGACTTTCTCCACTTGTATCAAAATGTACTATTTGTGGTGCTTTTCTGAGTGAACCTCTAGAAGCTTATGAACTAGTCCAGCACTGGTTATAAATAAAAGTTTTTTTTTGCTTTTCAGTATTGTCATGCCTCATCTTGTTTCTCATTTTCACTTTAGTTTTAATAAAAATCTAGTTAGAACTTATATTACGTACCTTCATAGTGTAACTACTCGTATGAGCGCCCGTGACTACGAGTTGACCTTCCTCCATTGTATAATAATATTATATGCGCGTGCGCAGCTACGTAAGCTCTGCGATGAGTAATGTACAGGTTGAAGCATCGTCAGAACGAAACTCTGACTTCACTGTAAATAATTACATATCAAGGCGTAAACACGTAGAAAAACGTTAACTCCTTACATTTGGTCATGTCCTTCAATATCTTCTTCGTGAGGGCTATCGGGCGCCGCCCTTGATACAGGTCAAGGTCCGGAAGAATGGCAAGCGGTCGTTTTCTTCTGCAAAGCAGTAATGCTAGCGAAGGACTGTGGCCGTAAGAATAGAACAGAATAGAATAAACTTCATTGTACACCAAAAAGTAACATAGCTTATACAGAAACCTAAATCTATGGGTACAATGGTAGCCTTATCGCTAACAGCGATATCTTCCAGGCAACCTTAGGATGGATAAGAACTACGTAAGCTGGTAAGGACGTAAGCGTGAAGGAACAGACTTCTTCACGCCCCAGCAGGATTGCGACCCTGATTACTAGCCGCCTTAGTCGTGACTTGCGGACGGCGAGCAATCGGTAGCTAGCGGTAACCGCCCGGACCAAGCCCGAGTCGTCGACGGCGCATAATGTTCCACGTGCACCTCAAAGATGTCAACAAAACTGTAGGGGCCAGCAGGGCCGAAGCCTACTGGGGTCAATGGTTGGCTTAATAGAACCCTAACCTTAACCTAGAGGTCCAGGAATTCTAGGCAAAGAAGGAACATACGTGTGGTTTTAGTTAGTAAAAGTTTGACTTTCCCTCTCCGCCCTAGAGCAGAAAATGTCATTGGATGATTTCCCAACTTAACCTTTCAATCGTGATAATGACAGACACAATTAAAAGACAATAGGTGCGCGAACGCCGGCGTTCGCTTGGGGTTTAATGAATTAAAAAAATAGCGAAAAACAAAAGTGTTTATTTATTTATTAGGCTTTTCAACAATAAGTACGCTATTAAATTAAAATTTATACATTACTAACTTAACTCTAAGCGCCTCATCACTTATAGAAAAGCACAGCATGTACTACATTATGCGCAGATAACAACTTAGCTAATTCATTATAAGGACAACAATACATTTAGAGTTTGGAAAAATAATAATAATTAAAAGATTACTATTTAGTGTTACTTACTACTTAGGCATAGCGTGTGTTACTTTTACGGAGATCCTTCAAAGTGATCTGGAATATAGAGCAAAATAAACAGATATATTTTACGGCTCACCTTTGATATACATTGTAACAGTTAGTAATTCTTCGTAATTCCCTTGATATCAATTGCGTGTCATGGAAAGAAACACAATTCATGCTAATATTTTAAAGGCGAATGATTGTATGTAATGAGTTTGCGTATGTTTGTTATTTGTTCACGCTCAAATTACTGAACGAATTTAAATAAAACTTGGTACACAGGTAGACAGGGTTCTCGAATAATTTAACCTCATTTCTCGCTCATCGGGTGAGATAGTGGTCAAACGCAAGCCTATACATAATAAAAAAAGGGTTTTCTGCATTAACGCGGGCGAAGCCAGTGGCAACAGCTAGTTACTAATAGAAAACAATTAAATACCTTTAAGGCAATTCATTAATGTCACACATTTGCTTAGTATGTTGCTTTTTAGTGTAACCTGCAGTAATAATATGATGAATCTGTTAATGAAGTCGTAATGCATAATAGATAAGTTCGAGATATTTTTTTAATTTGTGATATAGACTGGACGAAATACGCCATCATATTTTTTTTTATACTGGTCGAAAAAAAGGATTTTCAAATAATATGGTCGTGATTTACGTAGTTTTTTTTAACTGTTTAGTAAGATAATAAGCTTATGCTTTTTGTGTAGGTAGGTAGATATAAAATCAATAAGTACTTCTTATAACGAAAACACAATTAAATATTCATTATATACCTACTCAAAGCACCTCATTAGTACCCATTAACGGGACTGTGCAAAGGATAATTTGACAGTCTGGTCAAGATAATTAGCAATTATTTACACCACAATATTTGTTTATTTATTTTATTGAAAAAACAACAGGTTTTATCTCTCTTTATTCGTGTTGCCTATTTATCAAACCTTAGCTTTTGAACGCAGCTTCGCCCGAGTATTTAAAATATATCACTCAGGAATGAAGCAGCTTTCTATCAGTGAAAAAATTTTAGCAATCGGACCAGTATTTTCTGGGATTACCTCGTACAAACAAAAATTAAACTTTACCTCTTTATTGTATTAGTGTAGATATTTGTATTAAAAACATTTAAAATAACTTAAAATTCAAAATTTGGCTATGATGGAGTGACATAGTCAATATTGTGCGAAAGCTCCTTAATCCTTAAAAAAATATTATGCATCACAACAAAAACAAGATGTTCACTTCAAAATATCGCCTCCAATGACAGATACATATAAATACTCGTTGTGTAATAACTTAATGACACATTAAAGCGTCATGTAAGCTCAGTAGAAGTCGCGTCATTCGGAGACCGACTCGGATTTAGATGCGCGGGCGCAAACAGAGATAAACAACACCTTCCTAGAATGTATACTGTTCATTGTTTAGGTATTTACCTGGATTGGATGAAATGGCTTTTGATACCGTTCAGAAAAACCGTTTGGGTAAACACTGAGGTTCCTTTAGATATCTTGGCAAAAAAACCTCGTAGTTTCGTTTGAGTTGTTCAAGAAACCGCTTTACAGTTGAGTGTATGAGAGAATAAAGATGAACTTTTTCTGAAGTGGGAAATCATCAAATATCTCCTCTCGATCTGGGTGTAGCAGGAGGGAGTGTCAGATTTTTTACTGGAATTTTGACTGACTTTAATAAAACACACATTACGTACATAGTATTTTTTTGATGGAACAACAAACACGGTTATCGTTATTTCAGAGTTTTCGTTTATCGTGTATAACTTTTGGGTCAAACGGATATTTACCCATATCTTTTTACTATTAATTGAGTACCCCTGTTCCTTCAATTCCAAATATTTCATTTCATGGTAGTCAATCTTCACTAATATTATAAAAAGGAAAAATTTGTATTTTTGTGTTTATGTTTGTAATGAATAAACTCAAAAACTACAGTGCCGCTTTCAAAAATTCTTTCACCATTGGAAAGCTACATTCACCCTGAGTAACATAGGCTATATTTATTGCCCGTGTAAAGCCGAGACGGGCCGCTAGTATTTCATATTACATTTTTTTTTTGCTAGCTTCAGATACATCCAATGAAATGAGTACTCCCGCTCTAGGGTTTAACAATACCCAAGATGAACACTTATAAAACGTCAGAAGCAAGGGCACGTTTCCAAGTGGTCGTCCTATGGAGAAGAACCGGCAAGAAGCTACACGGTTATTGCTTAAAAAATGGTTTGATTTTACAATATTTCTGTATTATATTATAAATAGTTATTATGAAACCAGAAATTAATTTTAGCATCATTTTAACGGCACGTCGGTTACAAAACTTTCTTCCTTCCATTAAATCCGTCTTGTAAAGAGGTCTTGGCACAGGTGCACGTAATTAATATGTCAGCCATTTTGTTTGTGCATAACCGTCCGCACCTGAAGTTTCAGCTGTACCTCGGTATATTCGTGGCCAGTCCGCTCATAATATGACGAAATTTCCTGTCGTAATGTATATATGCGTTTCGTTTTGCAAAGTGTTATTTGTGGAATCAATTTTTGGGTAATGGTTGTAATCACAGAAAAGATGAAAGAGTACATCTGTTCTATGGTTGTTATCTTTATTGTAGGAAAAATAATGTCTATAATAATAATTATATGTAAGGAGTTTCTTATAGGATAAAAGAGAAATCGAAAACCAACCTAAAAATGACTTTTTTTTCTATTATGATTTTTTTTGTGTGCAGTCTACACTGTTCTTACATAATATCTATAAATATTGTAACATCCGAAAATTATTGAATTCCGATAAAACCTCAAGAACATTATCGTAAAATGTTAAGTTATAAAAAAGACATTTTTATGTCTAATGCGAGGCTGAAATTTTACTACCAATGACCGCGCAAGGGGTTAAGTCCTTGAAAAAGTGCAGGTTGAAGTATCACTATAATATATATTATGAAGGCTAGGAAAGTTTGTGTGTATGTCTATTATTTGTTTACGCTCGGACGGCTGAACGGATTTGGATCAAATTCGGCATTCGGGGAACCATATCAAGGAATAGCACATAAGTGTGCGTAGTACGTATATACATGTGTATCTATATTATATGTACTACCACACACACCCGGAACACACTCCCAGAATAAGAAGTATTTTTCTGGGAGAGGGGAACACACTTTAGTAAAAAATTGTACTTTCTGGTGGCCGGTGGTAGCATTTAGTACTTAATCTATGATTTCAAGTGGCACAAAGCTACCTTTAATTTCATCTTAGTTATTACCGAAGACAACCAACTTTTGGTTGGTAGGTTTTCAGTTCTATGTTTGACTGGGTAAACCTAGACTAATATTATAAAGAAGTAAAGTTGTTTTTTTTTTCGTTTGTAGAAGGTTATCTCTGAAAGTACTGGCCCGATTGCTAAAATTTTTTACCGATAGAAAGCTGCTTTATTCATAAGTGACATAGGTTTATTTCTTATGTACGCAGGTGAAGCCGTGAACAAAAGCTAGTTAATAAATAATCTTACTAATTTTTATTACTAGTTGAGTTCATCGACAAAGTGACAAAAAATCTGTAGAAGCTCAAGAAAAACAACTTCATCAGCATGGGAAAATCGACCACACGAATATAGTGAGAAGAATAAAAAAATCTATAGACAGAAAGATAGTGAATAGTGTAATGTAGTGTAATTGCTACCTAATAAATACAAGAACGAAGTGTATTCGCCTTAATAGAGACAATAAGAAAAGTGCTATTGAACACATTCTAGTAATGACAATTTATTAGTTTAGGATACAATTAAATTACTTATTAGTCTATCTATATATAAGGCCTCTTATTGCGTCGTTTACCCTCAATGCTGAGGGTCGTGACGTCGACGAATAACTTTCTTGTGGGCTATATTTCGCCATGTTGTCCTATCTTCGGCGATGTGGATGGCGTCGCGGGCTGTGGTCTCCAGTGTAGCATGGATTTGATCTGACTAACACATCGGACGCCTGCCCCTGGGTCATTTTCCATCTACTTTTAAAGTCAGAAACCATTTTTTCAGGTTATCACCTCTCTTTTTTGCAATGTGGCCAAAGAAATCAAAGATGCTTCTTTGTCATACAGTGGTGAATCTCATGGGTGACCCGAGTTCGACTAACATCGAGTCGTTGGTTTAGTTTTATGTCGAGAAGATTCCAAGCATTTTTCTCCAACACCACATTAAAAGCGTCAATTCAATATACAATACAATATATTTATAAGGCTAGATTGTAATAAAAACTAGGGTTTATCCTTTGGATGTACCTACTCTAGGGAAAAAATATTAGTTGCTACATATTTAAATTCCTCGTACAACTCCGTACCTCCAATGTAGTCCAATCATACCTGTCCAGTACGAAAGCTTTTAGTTCTCACCTGCGCGAGCGCATGCCCCAGTTCACTCGCATGCCGCGTCCTCGGCTAACAATAGTATGAAACGCGCCGCCAGCCGCGATATCATGACGTTTCATAACAGTGCATAGTGCGAAACGCTCGCGTGAAAGGGATCGGATGATACTATTGATTTCAGTTTTGTAGGAATGAGAACTAATCTCATCTACACCAATATAATAAAGAGGTAAAGTTTTTATTGTTTTGTTTGCAGGAAATAATCTCTGAAAGTACTGGTCCGATTGCTAAAATTTTTTTACCAATAGAAGCTTTATTCCTACATGACATAGAATATATTTTGTATACGCAGGCAAAGCTGGGGTTTTTTTTTTTTTTTCGATGGGAAAAATCATCTTATGACAACCCCCGCTCTTGGGCGGAGCGGGAGATAGTGTCAGACTCTTACTGACTGAAAAACCCATCTCGTTCCTTCAGGCCTTCATACCGGGGCTCGAGCGCCCTTTCGGATAACCCTGGCCCCAGTAGGCTTCGACCCCGCTGGGCCCCTGCTGTTGCTGACAACTCCTTGAGGTGCGCGGGAACAGCGCGCGCCGTCGACGACTTGGGCTTGGTCCGGACTATTACCGGACGGCCGGACATCGAGCTACCCATTGGTCACTGTCCGCAAGCCCGCGCCTACGGTGGCTGGAAAGCCGATCACCCCCACGAGGGCACGGCGATGCTCCGTCCAAGCAGGGCACACCGCAATTGTGTGCTCCACCGTGTCCTCCGGGCGTTCCGCACAGTGGCGACACCCGGGCGTCACTTCCGCTTTAATTCGGAACAGGAACCTCCCGAACTTGCCATTTCCGGTGAGGACCTGTGTCATGCGGAAGGTAAGGACGCCGTGAGGTCTTTCCAGCCACGCCTCAAAGAGGGGACTTATCGCCATAATTGTGGCGTGCCCATGACGGGGTTGCGATAGTCGCTGACGCCATTCCACCATGAGATCCCGCCGAAGCTCTGTCCGCCATGCCGCGACCTGTCGCGGCAGAGGACTCTCACCCCGGTGTAGACAAAGCTGGGGTCATAAGCTAGTTGTTTTACAAAACTACACACAAAACAAATTAACTACCAACTCGATCATCATTTCATACCCATGTAAAACAATACAGTAATTGACGCACTACACTGGTATGGCATCGGTATTGGTATCAACGCATGCACACACAAACACGCTAGTGATGCACACACGGTTTGTAAAAAAATTATCTAAATAGGCAATATTTTTATCCTGAAATAATTCTTGAATAATTTAGGACAAAAAAAACCGGCCAAGTGCGAGTTGGACTCGCCCATGGAGGGTTCCGTAGCAGCAAGTAACATAATATAAAAGTTCATGTAGTTCGTTGTAACTTTGATCGATGTTTTAATGATAGTGTATTTTTTTAGATTTATGACATATAAAAAAACTAAAACTACTTACTAGATCTCGTTCAAACCAATTTTCAAGAAAAAAATTGAAATTAGAAACCTCAATATCATTTTTGAAGACCTATCCATAGATACCTCACACGTATGGGTTTGATGAAAAAAAAATTTTTGAGTTTTAGTTCTAAGTATAGGGACCCCCAAGATTTATTGCTCTTTTTCTATTTTTGTGTGAAAATATTAAAGCGGTTCACAGAATACATCTACTTACTAAGTTTCAACAGTATAGCTCTTATATTTCGGAAAAAAGTGGGTGTGACATACGGACGGACAGACAGACAGACATGACGAATCTACAAGGGTTCCGTTTTTTGCCATTTGGCTTGGAACCCTAATTACGTATGCTACGGCTGAAATGGATTCATCAGCCGATTCTGAACATACTATTATCAGGATGGTTGTTTATTATGTTATATACACCACATTATTTAATTAGTTGACATACTTAAAGGGCTTATTAGAAAAGCCCTTATTATTTTATAAGTAAAATATCAATAAATAATATTCATAAACAGCAAAGTTAATAGCGTTGGTTTGTGTCCCAAAATGTCACTGATTAATGAATGAATAAGTGACAATTATTAAGGAAAAACACTGCCCGCAGTATTTTCTACTAGCAATTGTTGTTTGATTGATTCTATGATGAATTTACCTTTTCGTGGTCAATTTTAGGATTTCGGTTTTTTCTACTTTTGACTACAAAAATGTGATCAGTGACGAGTACAGATAGAGCACCATTTTTTTGTGTACTAATTAAAAGTAGGGGTGTATAATATAGGAACACAGAGTATGTTTATTCTGTTTACAACAGTGTCACATGGCCCTGGAATATAATAATAACTCCAATATATTTTATTGCTGCAGCACGCGCCATCTTTTCTTGTTCTACACCCACTTTCAGTCACGCTGTGTTTAAACTAAAATGATGCCAACAACATTTGTTATAGTTGCATTCTCTTGTCCTGAATGTTATTATTATGAGCTTGTTGTGTCCAACGGCGGGGTAAAGGCCTCCCTTTTTATCAGTTTTCCCTGTCCGTAGCTATGTGCGTGAGGCAATCTTCAGAAAACTTCCTCGTTTATTGCTTTATATATTAGTTAAAATCGCATCAAAATCCGTTGCGTGATTTAGGAGGATTTAGCAGACACTGACAGAAGCGGAAAGCGATTTTATGTTAATTATAATAAATATAACTTTTGCGTATAATTACATTTTAAATATAAATAAAACTATTTTTTAGTTATTAGAGTACCTATTATAAATTTTAATAAACAACTCGAGAAAAAACAGTGAGGTTCAATACTGTGATGAAAAACAAGAGTAGCCAATAAACAAACGAATAACTATATTTTATAAAAAACCATGAACGATATCCACCAACCGCTAATAAACAACGAATAACTAAGTAAGTCTTCACTTAGTTACAGCGATGTGGAGGAGTACTTTGCCGCCTGAGTGCACTTTGTCATTTTCTATATTTATGTATACATATAGTTAGATTTTAGTATAAATAGGTTAATTAATAATTAAGTTTTTTTTTATGTAAATAATATGTAGGTATTACTAAAAATAAAAAATCTTCGTCACATTTTACGCTTGAAAAAAATTCACTTTCAGGTTTGAAGAGATGACTCTACTCTACTATGACGTTTTAAAAGTAAACCCAAAAAAATAATTCTAACCACCTACTTAAAAGAACTAGATTATTATAACGCACGAAGGAATGGGAAGGCGCAGTTAGATCCTAAATATAATGTTGGCGCCAGGCCATGCACTATAATTATAGAAAGAGTGCCAAAACTCTATGAGCATTACTTGCCATGTCTGGCATCAATGCGTTATGGACACACATTCGTCCTGGACGGTGACTAATTACTGCTGTGGACGTAAATATTTTGTGACAATCATACTGAATATTTGGCCGGTGAGAGCCGAGTGTATTTTGTTTGAAAGAATGTGACTGTGTATTATATTATTATGCAGTACAGTCTCGAAAGAGAAATGAATACTCTTCTTTGAGAACCTCGGCTTAATTGGGAAAAGGCTAGACAGATCGATTTAGTATCTAAACATATATACATACGTATATCAAATGGCATTTTTCACTACATGATTGAATGAAAAACGCAATTTAAAAAAAAAAATTGTGGGTCACTTTGTTCCGGCAAATTTTCGAAATAGTTACATTGATTTTGACGGGACTTTCACTGGCTGATGATATAAGAAGTAATTTAGACTACTATTATTAAAAAAAAAGAATTACAGAACCGCACAAAAAAAAAACGTCTTGAAATTGTGACCAAATGCTATTATTGTGCTAATTTGAGTTTGACTTGGACGAAATTGCGTGTACCAGCTAGTTCAAAATAAACTAGAGACAAGGAAGACTAAACCAATCATATTTAAACTTTAAAACATCAACGAATGCATATTTTATATAAATTTATCGAGTTTTGAAATAGTTTGTGACGTTCACAAACTATTTCAAAACTCAATAAATCTATTAGAATAACATACAAAATATCGAAGATGCAAATGGTTTAAATAAAACTGCACAACATAACTGCTCCAGTTTCCACAAATAGACTTTTCACCTAGCTCCCGACCTTGGCCAAACGAAGCACATGGCATAGATCATGAGGCGTTTCCTAAAAACATGTGTTTACACGATTACAAGGCGTGATCTCATTTTACAGAAACGAGAGCTCGGCGCGGACTGTTGACTGCATCTGAAATCGAAAAAAAATGGCTGAAAACGGGTAAGAAACCTTTCCAGTTTAACACAGAAGCATACATTACTAATTCAATAGCCTAAGAGTAGCAATTTAACGTTATTATATTCGTAAAGTACTGGAATTTGATAAATTCGTGAATATAATCTACAACATTAGTTAGTTTATAATGCAAAACCCGAAACACGTGTATTTTTATGTAAATTATCATCATCATCATCATTATTTCAGCCGATACACGTCCGCTGTTGGACATAGGCCTCCCCCAAGCGTCGCCACATCGAACGTTCCTGTGCGTCCCGCATCCATTCGTTTTCCGCTACCTTCACCAGGTCATCGGTCCACCTTGTAGGAGGCCTTCCAGCGCTGCGTCTTCCGGTACGCGGTCGCCACTCCAGAACCTTTCGACCTCAACGGCCATCTGTTCTGCGAGCAATGTGCCTTGCCCATTGCCACTTAAGTTTGTGCTATGTCTTATGGCTACCTTAGTTTTCCTGCGGATATCTTCATTTTTTATTCGATCATGCAAGGAAACCCCGAGCATAGACCTTTCCATTGCTCTTTGGGCAACTTTAAGCCTTCTGATGAGGCCCATTGTGTGCGACCACGTTTCGGAGCCATATGTCATCACTGGCAACACGCGGTTTATGTAAATAATATGTACAAAATTTCATAACTGTGTCATGGAAAATCCCAGTTTGAAAAACTTGTTATGTCAGCAAAAATACATAGTCACCGGTCCATGCAGGCGACTGAAGGGTTGTTTTGAACTTGCACCCAGCTGTTTGCTGGCGTCTAATGCCTGCAATGACCTGCCGTGACCTGTTTAGTACTTAGTATCGGTGGTGTCCAACTTGTAAGCTTTTTAAAATATTTTTGGGAAAAAATATAACATGGTGTAAAAATTATTGAAATCGATTTAGTTAATGATTCTGAACAAATTATATTCAGGTTTCGTACTAAAAATAATATTGTATAACTAATTTATTGGTCTAAGGGTTAACTGTTTAACGTTATTGGTAAAGTACAGTACCCCTAGCCAAGTTGCTAATCTGCAATAGTTAACGCTTGTAGAAAGCTTCAAATGTACGGGAATGACGTCGTGTTAACGCTCAGTCACGTGGTCAGAACAAAAGAATTGGCGGCAAGGTCAACTCGAAGCGTTTGGCGCAAGCGAAACGGTTGTAACTTGGCTAGGGGCTGGATTTAGATAAACTTGAGAATATAATCTAGATACATATACATACAGAAGAAGAAACTAACTGACATTTCAACGCACAGCTAAGGAAACTACCGG
Source organism: Mythimna albipuncta (assembly GCA_929112965.1). Taxonomy (NCBI): domain Eukaryota; kingdom Metazoa; phylum Arthropoda; class Insecta; order Lepidoptera; family Noctuidae; genus Mythimna; species Mythimna albipuncta. Next base: position 13,066,119 of record OV815979.1, on the reverse strand, counting down.
ATCTTGGAGCGTGAAATTTTGCACAAGGTTTCTTTTTTTGACGTAAGCAAGCACTAACAGAGGATCGCGGGCTTGCTGACAGTGAGCAATGGGTAGCTCGCTGTCCGGCCATCCAGTAACTGTCCGGCCTAAGTCGTCGACGGCGCGCACTGTTCCCACGCGCCTCAAGTAGTTGTCAGCAACAGCAAGGGCCCAGCCGGGTCGAAGCCTACTGGGGCCAGGGTTATCCGAAAGGGAACTCGAGCCCCGGTATGAAGGCTTGAAGGAACGGGGTGGGTCTTTTAGTCAGTAAGAGTCTGACACTATCTCCCGCTCCGCCCAAGAACGTGGGTTGTTATTGGATGATTTTCTCCTCCACAAAAAAAAAATAAGCACTAACAGAGGATTATGTAAAACTCACCCCCTAAGAGTATATAGTTGTATAGAAAAACTTACTTTTACGTGAGTGAAATTGCTGGCAGAAGCTATTTTTTTCAGTCTTTTTGAATCTTTCTGTATTCGTTGCTTATAAAAAATATTTCTTGCTACAGTTTAGAAGGTTTAAATATAAGTTATGATTGACATAAACAAGCAAAGAAATATCAGACTTAAATAACTATCGTATTATTGTTTCAAATTCCGAAATGAAACGTTTACGATTCCAGACATGAAGCCAGTAAGCTCGACCGCATAAATCTTCGACAAAACCATTCCAAATCGGAATGAGGAATGGGCACAGCGATACCACGATTAATAAAAGTATTCTATTTTCATGATTGTACCGCGGTTTCCGGATAACTGGCTCAAAAGTGGAATAGGTCACGCTGGTCGCCCTCGGTGGGCAGTCCGGGCGGTGCGGACAGTGAGCAAGTGTCCACGAAGTCAGTCCATGTAAAAATAACGCGAATCTTGGCTGGTTTCCAGGTACGGCCCAACCGCTGGACACATCGGCAGAATTCCCAACTACGGAAAAACTCATGTTAACGTAAGTTTTGATAATTTGCTTGTGGTGATGATGATAAATTTGTATTAACGAGGTTCTATTTTTGCTATGAAAGTGCAATTTCATTACAATTTAATGATCTCTTTTCGTGAAAACTATTTCGAGTTCATTTTCTGTATAAATTTTATAGCTCAATGACGTTAAGATATTTAGAAACATGTGGCTACAATGTTGCTTTTCAACCTTGTATTAACGACATATTTTATGTGGTTTCCAGCCAATGGGTTCCATCGAGCCGCCAGCATGCATTCAAAACGCCATGATGACAAAGGACAAGAAGCCTTTCACATACACACCAGGTGGCCTCGATCTGTCCCAGATTAAAACTCCTAGCATGGCAAGGAGGTTGGCAAGGCAGAGGTCTTACGATGATCAAGAACAACACCAACAGCAATATGCTCAACAACCTACAAATGGGGGCTACCATCCCCAAGGAGGACCAGCTCCTCCACCACCCCCTCCACCAAAAATGCCCGTTCCACCCCCACCACCACCACCAATAGTCATCCAAGCTCCAAACTCCAAATCCCCTAAACCCATCGCACCAGGCGAACGCCCCGAAATTGTTATTCCCGAAAATCCTATTGGAATGTTACGAAAAACGAACAGCCCTTACCACTGGGAGATTGAGAAGGCAGAACAACAGAAGCTTGGAAATACTCCTAAGTATATAGAAAAAGTCCCTAGTCCTCTGACGGTGAAAATGCCACCTTCATCGTTTACGCAGCAGCAGCCACAAACTTACACACCACCTTCGCAGAACAACTTCCAACGTACTCCGTACAACAATCAACGCAACCCTGAAAGCCCTATTCATAGGCCAGAAGCTCAGTATGCTAACCAACATTCGGCCTCCCCACAAGGGTCACCACCAACGAGAGAAATTTTACAACGACAGGACTCTCAGTTCAACAAAAGTCCCCAGCCATATGCTGGACTGCCTTCCTCAAACAGCTCACCCTTCTCACCTAGTCCGAATAATAACTGGAGACAGCCAGAAAAGAGGGACTCTCCTGCGAACAATGTTCATAGCAGCCCACAATCTGTAAACTCGAATCGTAGTCCATTTTCACCAAACGTACAACAGTACTCGCCAAATAACCAGCAATATTCGCCAAATAATCAGCAATCTAACGCTAACCGTCAAAACCAAAGTCCACCAACCAACTCCGGTCCAGTTTTCCACACATTACCCAGAGCTGGTCAAAGAAACGCTGAACCACAGAACAATAATGTGGTGTACAATAATACGAAGCCAAGTCCTCCAACTGAGTCTAATGCTGCACCTTGGAGGTCAGCTACTCTAAACAGACATCCTAGGGAGCAAGAAAACCAACAACCTATTTATAATAATACCAACTCGAATCAAGAGTATATCCCTCCGTGGAAAGTTAACCAGAACAATAACACAGCAAATAACGAAAACTCATATGTTCCTGCATGGAAGCAAGAAAATAAACCCCAACAGCAATATATCCCCCCATGGGTCAATTCACAAGATTCTAACAACAATCGGGTCCAGGAGAACAACACTGCACCTTGGAGAAGTCATGAGGCTCCCCCATCACCACCAAAACCGACTCAGCAAGAACAGCCTCGTTATCAATCATCGATGTCCATTCCTGTGACACCTAGGAAGCAAAACCAACCACAACCAGAATACAACAATGTACCACATAAGGAGGTAGTATATGTAAATGAGGAGCCAGTTTACTTCTGTCCTGAAAGTCCAAAGTCTATTCCACCCTGGGTGAAAACACAGAAGGAGAAGACAAAGACTCCTCCTCCTACCTGGGTTCAAAAGCCTTTGGATGGCAGAAAGAGTCTTACTAGGGAGCTGAACACACCCCCACGAGACACGAACCAAGAACCAGAATGGGTAAGAAAGAGTAACGAAATGCAAAGAGGTGCCCGCGAAGTGGTCAGCCCTCCAAAATACCAGCAGCCTGTACAGCCATCATGGTCGACACGGCCTTCAGAAAACCGTAAGAGTTTGCCAAGAGATAATGCACCAGGTTCCCCAGGAACAAGGGTCATTCCTATCCAGATGGAGGTTTCGACAACAGAGACGAGAGATTCTAGGCACGGTGGTCATCCACAGCCTGGACTGAGGATTACAATTGGTATGAATCAGAACCCAGAAGCTCGTGCACCATTCTCGCCACCAACCCAGCGCATCATGAGGGTGTTGTCACCGCAACTGGTGAGGTTAGAAGACTCAAACCAGCAGCCTGATCTGCCGACCCTGAACAGAAGTTTCCAGGACAGTCAGCCAAAGACTAGGATAATTCCAATTCAAATTGAAGGTGGAAATGGCGGGGCAAATAAGAGGTAAATATTTGCTTTGATACATTTAGGACGTTTAAATGGTAAACTTTTATTTATTCACACTTCTAGCCTACTGCCACATTAAAGGCACAAAGCACAAGTCATAATCTAAAAAATAAAAGAAAAAATATTAGAAATACTTGATATATAATCCAAGGATACTAAGTTACGTCACTGCCATTTAAACAACGTCTTATAATTCAGGATTACTCGAATTTCTTAATTTTATTATCACATTACAAGTGTATATCCTCGTTTCAGCTTCGGTGGCCGGTTTTAAGGGAGCTACTGGTCCAAAGTAAACAGTTTTTACTGCACCGCTTCTAAATGACTCAGTGTTTCGCTTGCTTTATATTTAGCGCGCTCTTCAACACGTTCTAATTTTATTTTTCCTCTAATCGAATCATTCTCTAACGCTGTTGGTATAATTAATTGCCTACTCAGGTTCATCACGATCTTTCATACCTTTTTCACCGGTATCAGGTCATGGCTATTCTCTCATTACTGATGGATTAAGCTACTGCTCATTTTGGTGTACTGTTTTTGCTTTTAACTACGTTGTATTTTTTGTCTAAAACTGTTTTGTAATTTGTATTTTCTTTTTCAAAAGTTTTTATCAAAATAAAAATACTTTGTAACCAAAATTTTAAAGCAAATCATCATTTACATCAAATAAAAACTAATCAGTCTAACTCTAAGAAAAGTAATGAAATATTTCATTGTTAATGTGTGTCAGTATTAAAAAAAAATCTAAAACTCAAATCTAATCTTTTGGTTCGTACAAAACTGTTCTTTAATAAACTACTGTAAAATAAACATCGAACTCACACAAATATTCATGCTACAACTAAAAGTGACACATTTTGTAAATAAATTTAATTATATTTAAAAAAATATATTTTCAGTGTGTACTACCACAAGTTCACGCAAGAGGGGCCCCCACGACAATCCAAGGCATTCAGGGTTCTACAAATCATCACAGGCACAGAGGATCTGGACGACATCCAAGTGATCGAAAAACATCAGGGATTTACCGATTTATAAAATTATATGTAAATATATATTTATATTATATTAATAAGTTTATATATTTTGATGTTAGTTATAATAATGAATATAATAAGGCAATCCACGTGAGTTATAATTACTTTTAAAAATACTTTTTGTTATGAAAATGTACATGTGAATAATAATCATTGTTTTTTTAACTTTCAACTTCCTAGTGTTATGTACTAATAGAATTAAAGGTTATTGATTAAGTCGCAAATATAATAAGTAACGTATACTTGTTGTCTAAATCATTGGACTTGGAACTAAGTTCCTCTAATTTTAACTCTATTGAGCTTATTATAATTTCGTCAGCGTCGGATTGATGTTAAATTATTTTTATTATTATTTTAGACACAAATTTAGCGACGTTAACTATATTTTCTTACATAAATTTTATATATATAAATACTCACGTATTATTAATTTAATTAACTATATAATTATATTATCTATTGTATAAATATTTCGAATAATTACATTTTGTATATAAATCGAATAATAATGGCGAACCGAAATATTACGACTTAATTTCGGTATTATACTAATGCTCATGAACACAGCTAGCTTACCAAAGAAATCTTAGATGTAATTAATAAATTATTCTTAAATATATCGGAAACATGTTTAAATAATAGTCTTGAAATATATTAAGTAGACATAATATGTTTAAGTATTCTAATAATTTTTAGTCATAATATTTGTTTTAAAAGTTACCCAATCTTATACCATAAATATTATTTACTTCTCTACTCTTAGATTTAGTAAATAACGAATTTATATTTCCTGTTACTAATGTACCCCTTTATATATTTATATTATATTTATTGCCTGTATCTTATATATATTTATTTATCTCTATCAATTAATAAGTAGTCCTTACTAACGTTTATTAATTTCTATATCTATATACTTTTTAAAAATATATACATTTATTAGCTTTGGACCGCATTAACGAAGTCTTGGGTACTAACGAATTAATTATGGAAGATTCGTGTTATTATAACGACGTTGGCATTTCCGAAGTTCCCGAAAAAAAAAGTTTTGTGTATTGTGATTAACTAAAAATTTATTGCTTAGCACTATAGTGATGTAACTGGTTGATATTTTTTTTATTTTATTGTTATGTTTACAGTTATTATATTTTATGATTATTGATTATATGTTATATATTTTATGATTATTAAATACGTGTAAATTATGGATTTCTATATTTAGAAATCGACTATATTATTTAAATGTATTTAGTTTATTTTTATTAGATTTTTTTAAACATCTAGAGAATATTCCGAATGATATCCCATCACCATATAATTTATTATATTTATTTATATTTGTATATTTATTTATTTAGTATAATAAGAACCAGTTATCATCACTATATTGTCTAAACATATTGAAAACAGACGAGGGGTGTGGCAATCTAGTCAGTGTGATCTTTCTTAAGTATATTACGTATATTATTATACATATACGTCTAGGTATTATAAAATTTATTTTATATTAAAATTATTATAGATTTTATATTTTGCTTAATTTTATTACGTATTATTTAATTTAAGTATAATTTAATTTTATAATAAAAGTTTTAAAATGGTGTTTGTCTTTATTTTTTACGTAGACTTGAATATTGTATATGTATGGAAAAAGTTTAATTCCCTTTCAAATCATATCTTTTGAGATTTAAGACTAGCCTTTTTAAGGGTAGTTAATTGCAAAATCAGAAGTCACAGGAATGTAGAGTTAAAAAGTCGCATTTATTTTAAGTGTGTCAAATATTATTGTATTCTTTCCATCGGAGGTTTTCAACATTATTTTTAATTTTATTATTAGAATCTAAAGGTACGATTACCAGTTAGGCTTTATTTTAAAAGCTCGTACCCACAATTTACTCCTACTCAATCCTGGCCACTGTGTTACTAGTTTTGTGAGATTGAGAGCTCAGTTAGCATTTGGTGATTCCGTCATTCACTCGAATATTCCACAAAACTTGTTCCAGGAAACGTGTAATATGTCGTTATTTAAGTAATAGGACCAGTGGTGCCATCTGTAGTTTTCAGCTGAAATTTTAACAAACCAATCCGTGGAATTAGTTTCATAGTGTGTCCACCGGGATGCAGGATGGTGGCGCCATCTTTGTAAAGTTCTTAGAAACAGTAAAAATTTTGTTGACTACAGCCATAAATGAAGAAGAGAGAGTATGTGAAAATTGCAGCAGATGGCGTTTTATAGTTTCTATCAGTTTCACTTATAATATTTAACAAGTCATTACATTCTTCAAATCTATGAGAATTTATTAAACTTTATTCCAGTTAAGTACACTGAAGAGTAAACCTAACCCAACCCGTATTACTATTCAACTTTTACGAGATCATCAAATTATTACATACTCTTTAGATATTTTGGAAGTCTCTATTTAAATCAAAACATAAATTTGTGTAAAACTACTCAAATAAAAACCTCTGAAAATCTGCTACCTATTTTGCACAAATTTTATGTTTTAGCTCTTCATAATGTACTTATAAATTAAAAAATAAATAAAGAATACATATTAATAGAAACCTTCCCCATGTAATCGAAAATTGTCAATTGTTTTTAAGCTATTGCATAGCTTCTATCGCGGGCCTTCAGCGTGAAGACCGAATCCAGAATTCCGTAACGAAAATAACCTAACTCCCCCCAGTCATTTGTTTTTTGAGCGTGGTGACCGATAAGAACACAAATGAGTGAACAATCAATCGAAATTCAATTCAATGTATGAAAGTGTACCTTCAATTAATATCAAAGAAAAAAAAACAAAGGAAAACAAAATACTGCATACATAAATAAAATAAATAAATAATTATAATTGCATAAGTTGATAAAAATGCTACGCAATAGCTTTACCGCGGCAGTCCCCGAGTGCCACACGTCTTTTTTTTTCCTAATATGTTTAAAGTTTTTTGAAAAAAAAAAAACATTTATTTTCAGAAACTAGTTTTGTGTACTTACCGAAAGTCAAACGAGCGTTCCGGCGTTAACTCTCTTTTTTGGTGTTACCTCTTTATCAAGCAATGGATTGCGTTGGATGAAACAACAAGCTTTTGAACCATGCTCACGTTTACGACAGACAGATCGGTAAGGGCCCTCTTAAAACATGATGATGGAATGTTGGCTACGAGCTACAGCAGCTACGGCAGCTACGATGGCTACGCTTGCTACGGGCTACGAAGTTTCGTAGAGGGACTTGCTCAGTTTTGAAAAATCATTCTTATTTTATGAATTATTGTTCTTTCAGGGCCTCAAGTCTGCTATTACAATAGTGTCAGAATGGACTATCATTGATTTCATAATTGTTGATTTTGACAAGTTTTGGTAATCTACTAATATAATGGCGTCATTATGACTTACCGAATGTCAACCACTGACACTCCATTATATGAAATGGAATAGAATGGTAATCTCGTACATAATGACAAATGAATATCTGAAGTATGCGGTAATCTGCAAAAAATTTGACAGTTCCTTTGATCAGTGACCTACCATTAAGACATCTTTGCGCAATTAGTGCCTTTAATAAGCTCGATATTGTCATTATACTAAAATTTTATTACAAGACCATTGACCGATAATTATGAATTAGCAGATTACAAACTTTTAGCAAAATGACAATGGGATCGTGTTGGAATGACGAATTTATAAAAATAGCAGACTTAGGCCCCAGTTTTATTGCCTGTTTCCATTCATAAAACTAAATTTAAGAAACCTCGGTAAGCAGTGATTTTTTTTTCAGGCTAAAAATCATCCAGTGATTTCTCTTTCTTTCGCTCTAGGGAGTGGCAGGACGTGTCAGATTATTTTTATGTTCCTTGTTCTTTGCCTTGCGTTCCAAGACTGCGAGTTTACCTTTGAGAAGCGCAGCAATGGCCTTGGTAGGCTACGCATATGCTGACATCTCTTTGAGACGCGCGTCGGCGACGACTCGGGCTCTGCCTATAAGGTTACCAGACGGCAGAACGGCGAGCAACCCATTGCTTACCGTCCGGAAGCCCTCTTCTTATTTCTGTTCCTGTAAAATAAACCACATAAGGAAAGACGCAAGAAAATCCTTGTACTTCATACTCAAAGACGAAGACAAACTTTTTATCTGCTATCTAAAACAACCCGCACCAACAACGCAACCGCGCTGGGTCATAAGGACACAACTAATCAGTTTTATCAGTCCGTGACATCCCTGATTTATCCTAATGGATATTTACGATTCCGGCGAGGCAGTAAAAAGCACATATAAACTTCTTTTATTTAACATATGTATGTTTGTACTAGAGATGTGACGAAGGTTCCATTCTGATTCCGAAAGTTCGAAACCTCCGATTGCCTTTACACCATCGATTCCGGTAAATTTGAATCGGAAGTCCTCCGATTGCCTTTACACCTTCGATTCCTGAATGAGAGGTTACAGAAGGTCGTTGGGGCCAAAAGGTTTTAAATGTGCGATTGCGTATCGGACCTCTCTTCGGCTGCAATGATGTTGATGCTGAAAAACGATGTACAGAAGATGCAGCGGCAGTGCGTAAAAACATGAACAGTAAAAGAGCACACAAAAATAAAACAAAAGGATTTTTTTATGTAGATATAGTCTTCAAATAAAGACGGTGGCGTGGAGAGCACGGAAACATTTATCTTCTATTCAAGGTTGCGGCGGTAAAAATATTAAAAATTCCGCTTCCAAATTCGGCTCCGATAACACCACTTTCATAACATCCCTAGTATATACGAACTGTGGTCTCCATAACAAACAGTTTTTATGGCTTGATGTACACACGTATCAGATTATGTGATTCTTCTTCTTTTGTTGTGTTTACCCTGTAAGCATGTTTGGGCATATGTGGTTCCGTTAGTTGCAGTATCAATGGTATTCATTCAGTCCTCCAAAGTGCAGGTGTAAGGGCATTTGGGGGACTCCAACTACAGATTATGTGATTAACTAGTCGTTTGGTTTTGTTCATGGTCAATATATTATGTCTTGGTACTCTGTAAAGTGAAACAAAAATGAAAAAAAAAGGTAAAAAAAATGGATTTCAGAAAACATTACGACTATTAGACTTTGTGCGTTTGACAGTTCGCGTGTTTGAATATTCATGACTAAGATAGGACCACGTCTGTCGAGTAAACTATTCTATATATTTATACAATTCTTTAATAAAATGTAGCCAAGCTAGATATACATTATCTAAAGAGTGGAATTCTCTGCCGGAGTCTGTGTTTCCTATTGGATACAACCTGGGGATCTTTAAATCAAGAGAGAATAGGTTACTTCTAGGCAAGCGTGCTTTATTGTCAACCACATCGTCGTATGAAGCCAAGAGCGAGCCTGCCAACAAAAAAAAAACCAGTAGTTCTTGAGATTAGCGCCGCTTTATAAGTATAGATTCCAGTACAACTGACTGATAAAGTAGATAGGCAAAAAACGCATGTATATACGTAGATTTTACAGGCTCAAGGCTCACGTAATAAAAGCTACAACTTCCATCAGAAGTTAACAGCTGTTTTTATTTTGTCGTATATCTAAATCCATATCAAAGCTTCCAAGACTTGGCACCGATATCTTTCATACATCTAGAAAGCAGGGTGTTTACATCAAAAGTAGTTTTATTTTTACTAAACTGAAACGATTTCAAGGTCGTATGCGTATAAGTGTCATAAACAAGATTCCATGCCATTTTTGTGGGTCAAGCCTGTTTTCAATGATTGGAATAATTGTCGAAATAAATATTGTCGTACTAGCTACTGCCAGCGGGTTTGCGTAAAATTAGGAAATTGTCCCAAGGAAATAATTCTTCCCAGAATAAAATGTATTCTATGTTTTATTCCAGGATATAGAATGCCCTTGTGCCAAATTTTATCCAAATCCGTTCGAATACGAGCATGCAGAACAGACATACAAATACACACTCACAGACATTCACCTTCATAATATCAGAGTGAATTGTAAATCTAAAAAACCGAGAGTCAAGATCATAATAAGAAAGGCACGTGTTATTTCAATGTCCTCTAAATGTCTTTAAATCTATTCTTTTGCTTCAAAAGGCGTAAAGCCAATTTAGGACAAATTAACTTTTTGATGCAGTTTCACTAATTCAGTTTTTCACACTCTTTTCATATTTAATATTTCGGAGAAGAAAATGATTTTGACTAACCAATATCTGATTTCCATTCACCCATCATCTATCCATCAGATCCAATAACTGACATATTTCTCTCTAAGTACTTTTTTCGGTGGAAAATTATCAAATGACTGCTTCCGTTCTGTTTGGAGTGTGTAGGAATGTCAGAGTTTGATTAAAACTTATCTGTATAACTTTCAGCTATCCTTTGCCTTCCAAGCTGCGAAAGAGTTATTCTTTCGAAAAAGTTCTAGTAGCAGATTTTCCTCTACTTGACCGTCAAACAACAAACAAACGTCCTCCATTTCACCCGGTTTTCCTCCTTACATCAGCTGAATACCTTCACCCGGTTTTCTTCCTCACAACAGCTGAATACCAAAACAACCCCATTTATCATGTCGTTAATGGTATCCTGACATGTCCGCTCCGTGCTCGGAGTTTTTCGGCCAAGACTGGATATGCAAGTCTCATGAGGGCGCATACAAGAGCAGCAGATCTGAGCTCACAAACACTATGAGGAGCCAAAGAAAACGGTCGCTGTGGCCCAAATCGGCTAGATGGTATCATCATCATCAACTCTTTCAAACAAGCTCTAGTAGCTGATTTTTCTCTACTTGACCGTCAAACAACACACGGAGTGATTCTCCACTTCACCCGGTTTTCCTCCTCACAACAGCTGAATACCAAAACAAAACCATATCAACTGATAACATATCTCCCTGGACTGAGCAATATATGTATGTATCTATGGTGGGCAATTATTCCTTTGCTCACATAGATGTCTGTGTATATAAAATCCAAAGTCCTGACTCGCGCCGACCACTTTGACCTTTTTTTAAAGATGGGAAATCATCCAATACATCTACCGTTCCAGGGTGAAGCGGAAGGGTGCGTCAAACTTTTACTAACTAAAACCACATTTATGTTCCTTCTTTGCTTTGCAATGCAGGTCCTCAGTTTTCGGAAGTCAAACCTAGGAGACACCGAGGCCTATTGGGGCTGTCCCTAATAGGCCTCGGTGTCTCCTGGGGCCCTATAGTTTTGCTGATATCTTTTTGAGCCACGTGTGAAACATTACGCGCCGTCGATGACTTGGGCTCGGTCCGGACAGTTATCGGACAGCCGGACGGTGAGCTACCCATAACGTCTCCAAGCTAAGCCTAAGGTGCTGGAACTCTGAAATTAACATACAAAGAATAACAAAAAAAAAGACACCCCCTTAGGTTATGAAAGGGGTGTTTAAACAACGGGTGGCTTTCTTTCTTTCTTTGTATAGACAAACCTAGTTTCACGCGGGCAAAGCCGCTGGCAGAAGCTAGTTCTTTCATAAACAGTTTAGGAGTTAGGACATGTTTATTTTCGATATCGACGACCGTCGTTTATTCGTGGGGCTATAACGTGACGTAGATATGACGACTAGATTTTTTGTTGAGTGGAATTTCTTCGGAGCGTGTCCTGTGCGTGATTATAGTGCAGTTGATGTAGGAACTGTGACTGGATGTGCCACATGTAGCTGTAAACTATTTTTGTGACTAGTACGAACATAGACTAGGTTAAACTATTTTTTTTTTTTTTTGATCAAGCTATAGTTGACATTGTATAATTTAGCCCTATCCGCTAGCTAAAAATGCAAGATCAGCTGCGTATAGCTCTTCAATTTGTTGCGGTCAGCTTGAATTAAAGTCATTAGCTTGAGTACAAGTATTCTATATACCGCATCGTCGCTTTCCATCAGGTAAGATAGCGGTCTAGCGCGAACCTATAAACAATAAAAAAAAAATTAGGCCCCTGGTGTAAAACACAGGTGTTTTATATGGACCAATTAGCTTATCTGAACCGTATTACCAAACCGGGTAATATGAAACCCCTTGTTATTAGACTTTGTACTTCGAGCTGGCTATTATATTTTTTGTTCATAAGAAAATGTTTTTTTTTATTTATTTATTTCTCTTAAAGTTTTTATTTACTATACTTTATTGTAGGTACTATACGAAATACAACAAAGGAAAACTTACTTTTTCTTTTTTGTTGTTATAATGAATGTCATTCATTAATAGTAGTTTATGTGACTAGGGGATAAAGCAGTGTCTTTAAGTCGCGGGCGGCATGTTGAATTCCGAACGAAACGAAGGTTGCTGATATTAATCCCGAACGACAGTGAGGGATTTATAAAATTAACTCCCGAGCATCGCGAGGGAGTTAATAAAGAAACCTGAGTGAAGTGAGGAATTCAAGCCGCCCAAGACAAAGACAGCTTTATCCCCGTGTTGCATACTATATTTTTTACACCATCTGTGAGATAATTAAATACAATTTGGTCGACCAAATAATATACAAGAGAAATATAAGTATTAGAGTCTGTCTAATAAGTTTAACGACTCGGGTAATTATCAGGATTTAATTAAATCTGATGTAGTCAACACGGGTTCAAAAATCAAGGTTAATTAAGAGATAGAGATCATTGTTTACTAACAGAAGAACCTTATGAAAAGTATCGAAAATAATTAAATATTGTACAAAATTCCCAAGTCGGTTGACTTATTAGACAGACTTTATACGAGTATTTACAAGTTCATCAAACAAACAAAATTCACTACTCCAAGATTCTATAGTTTCAATTTTCTATAACGCTCCCGTCAGTACGCACGTTTTATTCTATTTTCTTATTTTTTGTTAGTGGCCAGTTTGAATCTTAGTGATTACATACTCTTTGGTTTGAATTTCAAGTCAACTTGTTCGATGCGCCTACATTTTAATTCACTATGTTGACGATTCTTGATGTTCCAAATTCAAATCTCATTATTCCCTAGGGATCGGCCATACTGCATTATCTCCCTAGGGATAGAATGACTTGCTTTAAGTGAGGTTTGTATGACGTATAAAACGACATTATCGAGCAGGTGGTGTAAAAAATATTTTTTCGACTACAATTTTGATTTCGGTTAGACTAGAAGCCGACCTCAACTTAGTTGGAAAAAGGCTGATTAGATTGATTGATTCAGACATCCATTGTGGATGTAGGAGATACTAGCTTCAGCCAGCGGTTTCGGCCACGTGAAAGCAGAATTAATATCCAAGGGAAACATACTCCTCGGATAAATTCCCTACAAAAAAATTCTAATTGTGGTAAGCTTCTGCCAATGATTTCGACCGCGTGAAAGATAAAAATAATGTGAAAGGATCATACTTCCGGAATAAAATATCCTATCCTGTTTTAGAACATGCTCTACTCTTGTGCCGAATTTAATCCAAATCCTTTCAACTGTTAGAGCGTGAAAGAGAGACAAAGATACATACAAACTTTCGCCTTTAAAATATTAGTGTGATAAGACAGCCTTCGGATTCTGATATTTCTGCCTTTCTGCCCATGCGAAAAATATGCGAGTTTTTGTATGTAGATCTTCTTCTTCTTTTTCCTGCCCTTATCCCATATTACTAGGAGTCAGCGCAACACGTTTTTTTCTTCCATTCTGTCCTGTCACCCGTCAAACTATCACTTTCTTTCATGTCACTCCTCACACAATCTATCCGTCTTCGGGTCGTCGTCTATCTCTTCGGGCTTCCTCTCCCTCTCCATTCATCTACATGTATACTACGATAATGCTAGTTCGCTAGTTTCAAAAATTCAAGAGCAAAGTATAAAAGTTTTTATTGAATTCTGTCACCAAGTCACATCCAGTCGCTCTAGATCTGCACAATTCAATTGCCGCCGGCTTGCCAAGAGAACTGTGACGTACATTCATATTGTCTGTCGGTTCTTATCTCTTATCGGCTGCAATTGAATCTAACTTCATCCCGCATGTGAGGTTAATAGAAAAGATACGAGCTGGCTTGAGAAGATGGTGTATTTATTTGTCGGAAGTGAGGCTGTGGGTGGAAAGATCTGTTGGTTAGGTATATGATGGTTCAGGTTTATATCTGTACTAGCTTTTGCCCGCGCGGCTTCGCTCCCGCTCTTCCCTACTCCACCCTACTATAGATACCCTATTATACTCTACTCTACCCTACCAAACTTCACATATACCATCTACTACATAGTCCGAACAAAGCCTAAACATTGGGTATAGGTGAGATTACAACGAAAAGTGGCAATGATTTTTATAAGTATACCTAGATAAAAAGAAACTTACGTCCTGTACGCGCCATGACCTTACAAATGAAGGGGAGAAGAGGTTTTTTTTTTATTTATTATTATTATTTATTTTATATTTCCGCTCTAGGGCGGTGTGTCAAACTGTTACTTATTAAACCCTACTCCTATGTAAGGAACATAGAAGTTCCCTGTCGGACCTACGATTTTGCTAACATCACTCTGAGGCGCGCGTGGAAAACTACGCGCCGTCGACGACTCGGGCTCGATCCGGACTATTACCGGACGGCCAGAGGGTGAACTATCCGTTGCTCTTCGTCCGCAAACCCACGGTGTGATAAGGGTGGGAGTAGATATAAGTTTAGTGACGTCACATTTCAAAATATGTATCTTGTGTTGAACCTTCAACACATTTAATAAGATAGATTAGAACAATAGATTGACATTTTGTTTTAAAACATTCGGACTAGCTGTTTAGACGTGATGTTGGATTATAAAATCATCAATACTCATATATCAGCCCCTTAAGGCGTATAGTTCCGTGAACCATCTGACCGAAATTATGTGAACGCAACTCTCGCACTCGCCTAGGCGGCAGTACGAAAATCTGTGCATTTATTTGCGGCCAGCAGCGCCCGGAAAGCGCTTTAAATCCATTTTCTCTGCGAAATATTTATTGATTTACATATACAATGTTCACTTTGAAGAATATTTAACCACCAATTTTTATGTTTCTTAATGTCCAAGCCGTTTCGAAGGAGTAGGGAAAAGTTGCGAAATTGCTAAATTTTTTTTTTTGACCAAAGTATTAATTGCACGAAAAAATCAAATGTTGATATTATTGTTCATGAATCTATAATAAACATATATTTTTTTCCAAACCGATTGACCCAGTTGTTACGGAGGAGTAGGCCTCAGAAAATCACTGTTTAATGGCACTTTTCGGGCGCTTGGCCCTTAACAAAACATACAAACATTAGCCTTTTTAACATTAGTGTGAAGTGTGATCGTATTGCGCTGCCCAACCTTTAAAAATGTTATCTAAATAAATAAAAAAAATGTGCGCGCCTGAACTCGCTGAGTGCCAAAAAATGTTTGATGATTGACGATCAATATCTGTTGGAGCGAATATTATGCTGATGGCACTTTTATACTTTGAGTGTTGTTTATGAAATAAACAATGTCGTTGAAATCGCTGCAAGGCTTTCAGGAAACTGTGAGATTAATCCACAATTACTTATGTTTGAAAATAGTTGCAGAATGAGCGTCATCGTTCTAAATTATTTAGCCAAAAAGGCCAGATTACTTAGACCACAAAGCAAGTCCGAAGCGAGGAGGAATGGCAGGACGCAAGTCAGCATCGGACATGATAAGTTCGGGAGGTTCCTGCATCGGATTCGTCCTGAAGGATCGCCTGGGTGTCACCATTGCGTGGACCACCCGGACGACACGGTGGAGCGTATGCTCGAGGCGGGGCACACTTCTACCGTACGGTAAGCACTTTTTTTTTAAAGTTTTTGTGAATGTGAAGCACCATGAAGCATCTTTATTAGGTTACAACTTGTTTGACATTACGAGCATGGCAGTTGAGAGTTTGTCATGCTCACCCAAATGTCTTGCTGGTGGTGGCACGTGTTATTGGGTCATTCGGTTCCCTTTAAAATGGTTGAGCTGAGTGGGGCTGATGCACGTGTCATGCCCGTGAACGGGTGCCATCGGTTGAGACTGGTCATCTCTTGGCTGCCAGTGGCTTAATTCGTTTTCTATTTTTAATTACATTTAATAAAAAGAATAATAACTTATTATTATTACGTATCTACCTACATTGTGCTCACATATTAGAAGCGACAAGAAATATGTAACCAAGATCTATGTAACTCATAATATATTTTAAAAAGAGTGTCCATGGAGTTTCTTGCACGTTCTTCTCCATAGAGACCTACGTTTTGGAATGTGCAATTTAGCTTCACTTTTCTTAGACTGACCGACATTTGACTATTCAAAAGTGCCTGCAAATGGTCTATTTGAAATAAATGATTTTGAATTTGAATTTTGGTGTGCCCCGCCTGGGCAAAGTACGGCCGTGTCCTCGTGGGAGCGCTCGGCTTTAGCGATCTCTCGCGCCGGGCCCTGGTACAGGCCATGGTCCGGAGCGAGGAGGAGTGTCAGGCGGTCGCCTCCTTCTGCGAAGCAGTAGTGTAAGCGAAGTGCGAGGGCACGGACTTCCTCACGCCTCAGCCGCCGGGATCCCATCCCCTATTTTCAGCCACCGTAGCGTGGGTTTGCGGACGACGAGCAATGGATAGCTCACTGTCCAGCCGTTCGGTAACCGTCCGAATCGAGCTCGAGTCGTCGACGTCGCGTAAAGTACCACTAACGCCTCAATTATCAGCAAAACTGTAGGGATCCAGCAGGACCGAAGCCTAATGGGGCTTTGAGTTGACTTCCGAAAGGGAAACCCAGATCCTAAGACGCTAGTCAAAAGGGGAACTTAGGTGTTGTTTTTTAGTCAGCAAAAGTCTGACAAAACTCAAAAAAGTGTGCAGTCAATGCAGTCTCTACATCTCTTGGCTCATATTCATCGTTCCAGCTGAAAGACGTCCACTGTTTGATTTCCCCCAAGGATCGCCATGACGACCGGTCCTTTGCGTCTCACATTCATCAGATTTCCTTAAACCTCAGCAGGTCTTCGTTCCACTTTGAGGGAGATCTTCCAATGCTGATTACCGGTACGCGGTTGCCACTCCAGAACTTTTCGGCCTTATTTGCCATCTGTCAAACATTGCTTGCAAAACAGACTGCCACTAAAGTTTGGCAATTCTTTGGGCTATAGCAACAACCTTAGTTCTCTTGAGGACATCTTCATTCCTGACTAAATCACGCAAGGGAACTCCAAGCATAACCCCTTCCCTTCGCCCACTCCCTATTTACGGCCGGAAAGGGGTTGTCCTATAGTTACATAAGCCTCCACAAGACCCTATAGGGAATAGTGTCGTGATATTATGTGTTATGCCACTTAACAACCACATTGCATAACCATATCCAGTTAAACCGTGAACCAAACAACTTCCCTTAAGTCTCCCGACCATAACCTCTTAGATTAATCAGTTAACTTTAACTGTCTTGATTCCAGTGAGACAAACTCAATTACCTGGAACACAGTTCACGTTTAACGGCGTCAGTGATCTGTGATACCGGGTATAAAGATACCCTTATTGACCATGGATCCATTTTGTTACCCTTCGATCGAATGTGTAGGGTTAATCTTGGATTTGAAAGGTAATTTGCACGTGGAACATAGGGTTGAATTTTAATTACTAATAAGTTACAGGATGCCATCAATATAGGGTTGTGAAATAAGCGTTATTTTAATTTATCCCTCGATTTTAATGTACTTGTAAGACGTTGTGTTTTTCTATCGACTATGTTTTGTCTGCTTAAAAAAAGAAAATTTAAATTTATGGTTGGAAATTTATTACTACTTTCTTGTTCAAGTTATTTTTAAAATACAACTAAACTACTATCATAAAGAGTTACAAGTTTGTTTTTTTGTTTTTAGAAGGTAATCTCTAAAAGTGCTGGTCCGATTGCTAAAATTTTTTCACCGATAGAAAGGTGCTTTATTCTTGAGTGACATAGGCTATATTTTATGTATGCTGGCGACGCCGCGGACAAATGCTAGTGCTAAATAATTTTTCAATTCGAACTTCATTTGTTTCAATAGTGGTGAGAAGAAAAAAAACCATGTCGGGGTCAAACATCAATGTTGTGTTAATACAAACAACATGAGAAGATCAACTAAGATACAGTGTCATATCAATTTGAGGAATTTGGAGCGATTAAAATAAACTTCCTTGAAAACGAGGGCATGTTGCCCTGTCATGTACCTACCTCTCGACGGATTACCAAACCAGTTTGCAATGCCAAATTAATTCATTATGTACAACACTGATTAATATAAAACATAGGTCTCTGAAATTAACCTAAAACTCTTGCCTTTGATTTTTGATTTAGTCATTTGAATCGGTCATAATTTCTTTTTTTTTCAGCTAAATGACGTCCTCTGTAAGACACTGGCCTCCCTCAAGTGTTACCACAACAATCGTCACTCTCACCGGTCATGACTCTCTACCTCTCATCGTGCTAGAGTGTATGGGCTTTTAACCTTTTGAATATCTTATGTTACACAGTTCGACATAAGCAATTGTCTTTCTATTGTGTCTCTAATTATGGCATTCAAAGAGTTAATAAACTAGTGCGCAAGGTGGAATCGCAGTGAAGCACTAGTTTATAATTATTTTAATTATTATTTTAAGAATTGGACAAGTGCGAGTCGGATTCGCACACTTAGGGTTCCGTTTCCGAATAAACCTACCCATGAAAACAATTCAATGCCCGAATCGAGTTACGAAAATTTTTCAAAAACGCTAAAATCTTTTTTTTGTGACGTAACTATAAATTGACCATTTTCAGGTTTTTTTTTGTGTTGTGTTTTGAGGATATGAATTTTGATTCACCATTTATGTCACAAACAATGGCCATATATCTTTCGTTTTTCGTCAACTCAGGAGTTGAATTTTTTACAGCTTCAAGGGACCGCTGACCTGAATAAATGGTTTCAATTTCAACTCAGATAAAGGGTTAGGGGTTCCGTTTTGTCGTTTTGAGGTAACAAACTCTAAAAAATGCGTTTACTGACGCAACGATGAATCTATACACATCTCTTTCTATCTCTCTTCTATACGCAAACAAATATGCGAGTACAAATAATTACACAACCAATAAACAAAAACCACTCCAAAACTACTGAAACTTGTATCCAATAAACTAGTGACGTCACCTGCCATCCCGTGTCCGTTAATTAACAATTTCACGATCAGCGTCGCGGGATTATGATGCTTCTCACTATTACCTATGTTGATGGCGGATAGATCCGCATCGGAATGGCCGCGCACTTTATTGCGGATCTTAACCTGTATTTTGGGGATAGAAGGATGTAATTGCTTTGTGGGGTAAGGATTAGGATGTCTTTTATTGTATTGGCAGGTGGTTTATTAAAGGGTTGTTGCCGCAAGGGAATTTATGTCTTAATGGCCTTCAATCATTGGGACGTATGAGATCTTTGGATGTTTGTTTATCATTCACGTCTTAGAAGATTTACTTTGAGCTTGTTTCTTGATACACGGTAAGAGCATGTTTTTCTTTTTGGTTTTTTGGGTGGGAAATCAATAAATAACTTCTCCCGTTCTGGGTGGAGTGGGAGAGAGTGTTAGACTGTTACTGACTAAACCCCCGTGTCCCTCCAATTGGACTTTTCGTTCGAGGGCCAAGGAAAAGAGTTACTTTCGAATAATTTCGCAACCCTGCTGTGAGAACAGATATGGCGTAAAGGTGATGGCACAGGTTGCATTCCACACCAGAGGCGTACCCACCTAGCGCGATAGCGCACCAACGTCATGCCATCTGTTCTTATAGTCACAAACCAATCCAATAGGGTCCAATTCCTGCTATACCAATTAGGACTATATGTAAAAAATACACTTTTATGATTTAAATAAGCAAATAAAAAAAAAAAACTATGCGGTATACTTTATTATCACTATGAGATAAGGTACCTAAAGATTGGCCATTTCGGCAGACGAAATTAGTGGATCGCATTATCGCAATTACCTAATACCATAATAAATGGCTTTGAACTTTATATTTTAGTAAAAGTGCCACAAAGTTCGCATGTAATCTAAAAAGATTACAGTTGAACTAAGTAATTTAACTTAGTTAGCTAAGTTATCTTACAAGTTTGTTCTAGCCTAGTCGTTCATAGCTTATGTTTAATGTCTAACTTTATTTGTAGTAATTAAAGTATAATTAAAGAATTATCTCAAATAGTTACTTACGAATGGTCTGGAGATTTGGATTTCTTTGTCTGAGTTGTGTTCAATGATACAGGTGTTATCTTGACTAGAAATTCATGAGGACGATTGGTATTTACCAGTAGTAGAAGTATTGGTGGAAGTGCCAGATTAACCAGCGTCTCTCGTCCGGCCTTGGGTCAGGTCATGGTCTGGAGCTGAGCGTGCTTGCGAGTGGAAAGTAGCGAACTCGTTCTATGAAGTTGCGAACAAAGGAGATAGATGGCCACAACTGTGAAGGAGAGAACAAGTTCACGCCCCAGCTGCTACTACAGAAGACTCCCTGGGGGTTGGAGTCGCGGGACGTCAGTAAAACCGAAGGGGCTCTACAGGGCTGCCAGCTACGGCTGCGGAATCCTTTGAAAGAGTTACCATAGTCCTGAAACGCAAAGGGCAACAGAAGGGCCTAGGTGGAAGTCAGTAAAAATCTGGCACGTTCTTTCGCTCCATCTTAGAGCGGGAGAAGATCATTTGATGATTTCCTACCGCAATAAACAAATAAGATTACATAGCATAACACGATGTTTGGCTATTCCTTAGTTATGAACTAAAAAAACTAGTAACCCAACCAAAACAGGAAACAGAAATTGCTAAATTCCAATAGCAATAGCCTATACCTATCACCATACGTAATACGAGCCGCAGGTGTACGAAGTGACGAGGAAACAATCAAACTGATCGGATTGTGTCGCCAAAGCTCAATTAACTCGGTACTTCAGCAGTGACGGCGTTTGCGCCGATAGCGCCCGAGCTGAGCCGAACACGTCCGACGCGTCCCGATTGTCGCGCTTTGAAAATGGAAAATTTAAGCTCCAGTTTTTTGTAATGTAACTGAAAACTGGCCAGTGTCTATGAGTGATATCGGGGAGTATTTAAAAATATAATAGCGCTGGGAAAATTGTTTTTGTTAATTGTTGGATGAAAATTCAAATATGGAATTTTATGACGTTGGAAATGCAGCCGTGTTATAAAATAAATTAAAGTCGTGAAAAAGCAATTGTAAAGTTAAACTAGCTTCACTTTTTTGACTGACTGATATTTTGATAATTCAAAATTGCCTGTAATTAGTATTTATATATATATATGTATAGATATAGAACATTTCTCATTTTATGTGTGTCATTTATAGTTAGAAGTTTCCCAAGTCAACGCTAACTACTGAAACCAGCTAATCTTAAAATAATATATTGTAAATAATGATCTCACAATTCTCCATTGGTTTCCAGTTGCAAGCTGTTCTTAGGCCATGAATCACGTCGTATTGTTTATGGTAAGCCGGCGGAAATACTATAGTTTCAGAATTAATGTTGATATACATCATTATTGGTTCCAACATTGATATATAGCGATTACAAGGCTCCCCAGATACGCCAATTGAAATGGAGAGAAATGCGGGAGCTTAGAGTTCTAATTATTTTCTAATACACTTACTCGAAAACTCGCTCTTATCCCACCACTTTTAGGCACGCAATAGATTGTTTTCCGCACTAGTGCAGAAAAGTGCGCGTGTTCTCCCCCGCCTCAATGTTATTGCATGGGCATCAGGCTGGGCGCCGGCCAACCCCCATTTAATAATTTATTTGTAAGTCCTTCCCCGTTTATTAATTTATTCGTAAGTGAATTGAAAAAAGTCGTTTGATACATATGCTACATATGTCATATGTCACTGCAGCTTTCGGCACCACAACACACTCTTCTACGGCTCGTGCGAATTTCGCCAAGGTCGCAATGACAAACTTTCTGCTCTTGTATCAAAATGTACCTACTATTCTGAATGGTAAACTTCGTGCTTTCTGGAGCCTACTGCTGTACTTTTTTTAAATTGTATTTGGTAAGAAAGAAAAGAAAGAAAAAGTGTTTATTCCCGTCAAACATGACGCATACCATAAAAAATAGATAACAATATCGAACTAAAAGTAACACGTAAGATATGCGTCACATCCACGCAAAACGGCCAGCGCTCAGCAAAATGCTGGGGCTCATGAGAAATAGAGCCACAGCGCTGCAGTGGAGTGCAGTGGTAATGCTGTGTTAGAATTAGAATTATCTCTGTTCTTCTTCATGTTATCTATGAACCTGCGGTACGCATCGCAGTAACTAATCGCACAACCGTTGCGCCAATTGTGCTGTCGTATGATTACTATAATTATCATGAGAATCCTTTATACTTTCAAAAAGTTCACAATATATCTTACCATCAGATGTAATAGTAAGTTATGTAAAGGAGTGTGCGCACTTGCGGCTCTCCATAGTATGGCTTATATTTTGAACACGAGCACCGCACTCACCTTCAGCATCCGATGGGTCTATAAAACCCCATTCTGTCAAGTTGTGTTTGCTTTCCATATGGCACTGTTAGTCACGTCAAGGCGGGAGATGTTCTTAGGATTTCAAAAAAGTAGGCTTTTTTTATGGGTGGGGTGGAAAAAATCATTCAATGACATCCCCGAGATAGTGTCAGACTCTTACTGACTAAAAAACCCACCCCGTTCCTTCTAGCTTTCATACCGGGGCTCGAGCGCCCTTTCGGATAACCATGGCCCCAGTAGGCTTCGACCCGGCTGGGTCCCTGCTGTTGCTGACAACTCCTTGAGGCGCGCGGGAACAGTGCGCGCCGTAAGAAGTAGGATGGTGGTAGGTGAAAGTACCACGAATAGATAGATACTCGTATTAGTAAAATGCGTCGAGCCAATCAATAATAATGAAAGAAAAAAGTTTTGCTATACACTCTTTAAATAAATGTCTTCAATATCGGACAGAGTATGGACAGCTGTAAGTCCGATATTCCCAGGGCTCGAGGTTGCTCGCGGTCGTAACTATTCGGTAATAATGCTATAAAATCTGGCCTTGTACACAAAACTGGCGAACAATGTGTGTTTATTGTGTGCCGAGTTTTTTAAGACATTTAATAGTTTGGTAGACATTTTTTTAGTTGGGTAATCAACAGTTCATCCGCTCTGAGTGCAGCGAGAGGTGTCAGAGTGGTGCACTAGCTTCTGACGTTTTATAAGTGCCCATGTAGGCCTATGTGAAATAAAAAAGTTTTGACTTTGCAACAAAAACTTTTTTATTGACTAAAATCCACCTGTGTTTCTCAAGTTGCGTTTTAGTGCCGCAGTGCTTAAAAACTGGGCATGTGCTAGTCGGACTCACTCACGAAGGCTCCGTATCTACCGTCCGTAGCAAAAAAGAGCAAAATAAGAAAGAAAAACAAACTGGGCAAGTGTGGGTCAGAGTCGCGCAGTGAGGGTTCCGTGCAACTTTTCCGAATTGCAAAATTTTTTTCTTTTGTGGTAACATCGAATTTAGTGTTTTCAGATTTTTCCCTATACCTGTGCTATAAGACCTGGCTTTGTGAAAAATTTCAGGATTCTGGGCCAATGGGAAGTGCACTATGAATTTCGATCTTTGAGAGTATAAAAATATAAGTTTTTTTGTGACATAAACGGCCGTATCTTTTTTATCCGTTAACTTAGAAATTTGATGTTTTTACAGCTTGAAGGGACCGCAGACCAGAGTATATGGTTTTACTTTCAACTCGATACCTCCACGCGTTCTTGAGATAAAAGTTCTAGACAGACAGACAGACGGACGGACTACAAAGTGATCCTATAAGGGTTCCGCTTTTTCCTTTTGAGGTACGGAACCCTAAAAACGAAAAACAAACATGTTTGTTGTATAGGAGCCCCCTTAAATATTTATTCTATTTTGTTTTTAGTATTTGTTGTTATATATGTGGTTACTAAACTATTCGGTCTTAATAAAAGGGTCCCATTTTATAAAAATGGGTGGGTCACCTAATCAAAGACAAAAATGAGAAATTGGCTAAATTAGTAGCCGAATGGTTATTACTCGTATTAACGAAACAACGTATTAAAGATTATTAATAAAAGCTATTATTATTATATGTATTAATCTTTTTGTAATGTTTCAGATATTGAAAAGTGTTAAAAAGTAACGAACTCCAATTACATGGGCCGTCGCGTCATCGGTTTGATTACAAACGTTACATAAAAAACTCATAGCACAATATTATCATGAAGGACCAAAGTTTTCATCACGTCCGCGCTCACGCGTGTGACGTCATCATGCGCATGGGCACCTCGCGGTGTAAACATACACATTTAACTGGCTAGAGTTAAATAAATGCCGTAGTTTTCTTTATTTATTGACGCTTAGCGTGGTTGTAAGTGGTTTAATGTGTTGCTTGGCAACTACAATTAATATCTGGTTAAATGACTGTTAAATAGAAATTAATTAACAGTTTAAATGTTATTAAAACAGTGGGTTCTCTCTTCTCAGTCGTACACTCTTGACAGAGTGGACGTGGTCATATTATCTCGGTCAAGTCCCGCACCACCGCCTCTCTAGGGATATGATGCTCTAGCTCTGTGTGAGAGAGCAGTGGTGGCCGAGTGGTGATGGCTCCTACTTACGAGTTGTAGGTCGCGGGTTCAAACCCTGCTAGGCGCATTACTTTGTGTAGTTTATTTCATTAACCCTTCTCTCAAAACGGTGAAGAAAAGCATCGTGAGGAAACCGGCATGTTCTAGAACCAAAAGTTCGATGACATATGTGGCATTCACCAACCCGCACTGGGCCCGCGTGGTGGATTACAGCCCATTCCCTCTCCTAGAGAGGAGGCCTGAGTCCCAACAGTGGGAAGGCCGACTATGCTATGCTATAGCCAGTAGTATGCTAAAATTCTTAAGTCAATGACCCGACGACATTTGCAATTTCAGATAGACCTAAATAGACGGTTAAAAAATATGTTTACACATTTTATACGACGCCGCGACGCCCAGTTTTCAATGGCCGCCAAATGTTCCAGTCTTTCAAAAAAATGTGAATTAGTGCATCAAATAATAATTTCATGGCATTTGCATATAAAATGTAGGTACAATTTTTAAAAAATATATTTTAAATTTAGATATGTACACTAATAAAAAACTGTCTAAAGACTTAGTGGGTTATGTTAGACGTAGTTCTGTCTAGAATATCTAAAATTAGATTTCGAACACTTTTAGGTGGGAAATTCTGATTCTTTTTTTTTCTGACTTAATTCCAGTTTTCTGACTCTAACAAACAGCTTCGAGTATACTAGCTATTTCAATTAAAAAACTTATCAAAATCGGTTTAGCTGTTCAGGAGGCAAAGCATGGCAAACATATCTTTTGTTTTTGTCTTTATTTTTACATAGTATACAAAAAAGTGACTTTCCGTGTCTGTCTGTTTATCCGCTAACTCTTTTTAAACCCCGCAATGGATTTTTTTTGATTCAAAGTTTGGAACAATAAACGAAGAGGCAAAGGCAGGATGAATAAAAAAATATTGTTACGCCATTAAACGTGAACACGCCATATCTCCGAGGAAATAAAGAGTAGCACGTAATAATTAAAACGCATTGCTGTTCGAAAGGTCTAGAATGGTTGTGCGTAGCTATGCTTAGAAAAATCTCGAAACATCCACACAGTACCTACAAGTAGTAATAGGTATTCATCTAACCGATAAGGGAAATGGTACTCTCCGAAGTTAATAATAGATTCGAAATTCGCATGAAAGTGACTCTTATTACCACGAGCAATAAAAATTATTTATGCGTAACATATACGTAACAATATGTACTCGTGAGTATTTTTATTTCGTGTAACATTTAATTTTGACAGGCCTGTTGGTCTAGTGGTTAGTGACCCTGACAGCTATGCCGGAGGTCGTGGGTTCGATTCCCACCCAGGACAAATGTTTGTGTGATGAGCACGATCATTTGTTCTGTGTCTGGGTGTAATTTATCTATAATATGTATGTATTTAGAAATATATAAGTATGTTTATCAGTTGTCTAGTACCCATAACACAAGCTCTGCTTAGCTTGGGACTACTGTTTATATGGATTTATTACCGGGTACATATAATCCAGTCATTCGTTATTGTTGTAGTTTTTAAAATCGCATTATCTTTGTTAATAAACATTTCTGGAAAAATACTTTCCCATCTTTATGTTGATTTGTTGAATGATGAAGGAACCAGGTAAATATGAAAATGCGGCAGAATGCAACTCATGTATTGTTCGTTATATTTTTGTATGTAATAGAAATAAAGTTCAAGCCAATTTATGGAACCGTCAATATGACTGGAGAAGGAAGGAAAAATTTGGGGCATGGAAATAATTAGTGCTCTGTATGGATATGGCGATGTTGCCGCCACACATTTCTTGTTTTTATAGATTTATATACATCATCATCATCATCATCATTTCAGCCGAAAGACGTCCTTTTTTTGGACATAGGCCTCCTCCAAGTGTCGCCGCAATGAACGGTCCTGTGCGTCTCGCATCCATCGGATTCCCGCAACCCTTATCAGGTCATCGGTCCACCTTGTTGGAGGCCTTCCAACGCTACATCATCATCATCATCATCATTATCATTTTAGCCGAAAGATTTCCACTGTTGGACATAGGCCTCCCCCAAGTGTCCAACGCTACGCTAGATTTATTTTATTTCTTCATTTTTGTACTATTGTGTATAGGTTCTAGTTCTAAGGTGATTGCAAGTGCTGCTAGAGCTGTAGGATTGTTCGAAAGAGTTACTGTTGCCCTCGTAAAAAGCAACTGAAGGAACACAGGTGGGTTTTAGTCACTAAAATTTTGGTACTCTCTCTCGTTCTATACGGAGCGGGAGAAAACAATTAAAGATTTCCCACGTATAGAAAAAGTGTTTGTTAGTTGTTTGTAGTAGATTTTTAAGGTAGTATATACTGTCTATTCCCTTAGAAAGAGTGCAACTCTTCATTCCCAACATAACGATTTTAATTACAAAAAATTGATACTACATTAACATTAATTAATTTAAAAATATTAGGTAAACATAACTACAATTCTGAACTGAGAACTTTTCGGCAAAATCACGCTATTTTCCGTAATTTAATATCTAGTATTTTTTACCGTTTTCGTGCCAATGACCTTACCCAATTTTCTTTAAACTAATTGGTAGAATAATTTTAGAAAGCAGAGTTTATTGTTTAATGAATCTTCCTGATCAAAAAGTTCACTGACTTGATCAATTAAATAATAAACTAAAAATCCAGTCCTAACTGTTATCATTTTGTTTTCAAATAGGTTTAAAAACACTTTTACACGTAATTTTTTTTCCGTTAGTTTAAACCGTTGTTTCCTAACTGACTGCTCTGAGAAGAAACACAAAAATAAACTCAGGGATCAAAGTCTCTTTTAAAGTCCAACAGTGAATATGTAATGGTCAAATTTTGTACATAAATCTACACTATTAAAACTATAAAGAGGTAAGGTTTGCTTTTTTGTATTTTTGTTTGTAGGAGGTATATATAATAATAATAATGTTATCTATGGACCACGATTGCTAAAATTTTTTCACTGATAGAAAGCTATGGGATATATTTTAAGTACGCAGGCGAAGCTGCGGGCAAAAGCTAGTAAATAACAAAGCCAAAGGGTTTGTTCGTAACAATATAAATAGTGTAAGAATATAAAAAGAATAAAAATAAAGGCAAAGAAAGTCTCAGTACTTTCTCTTCTTGAAACCTTTTTCATATCTGAAGTGTTCCGACGTTCCGTTACCTGGAGGAACAATGTTGTAAGAAATCCTCGGGTTACCTACTTTAATTACTTATTTCAACTTTTAAGAAAGCTAGTTTCCAAGGGTTTATGCTGTTGGAAGTAAGTGGCGCTTTAAAAAAAGTATTTCCTTTCTTGGAAAAGTTAGTTTTTGTAAAGGTTACTGTAACAGCGTCGGAGTTTTCCGTTTCATATGAAACGTTCAGAATGGCTTTTAGGACGCTTTCAATTTAGGGGTTTCGTGTCGGACCGCTGCCGCACGTTTACTGTGCCGCAGCAATTAAATTAATATAATAACAACTAGGAACTTTTTATAATAATAATTACATAAATAATATGTGATTTTAAATTAATCACGTGATAATATTAGAAAACATATTCGCGGGTTCGAACCCAGCCAGGCGTATTATTTTGTGTAATTTATTTCATCACCACTGCTCTCAAAACGGTGAAGGACAAACATCATGAGGAAACCGGCATATCCTAGAACCAAAAATTCTAAGACATGTGACATTCACCAACACGCACTGGATCCGCGTGGTGTATTACGGCCCATTCCCTCTCCTAGAGAGAAGGCCTGAGTCCCAGCAGTGGGAATATTAAAAAGGCTGATGATGATATTATAGCATGTATAATTATTTATGTTTTCAGAAATCAAGTCAATTTGAATTTCGTGCCACAACTGGAACAAAAAAACAAGTGAAGTGTAAACAAATAAACAAGGTCGGTCCCACAGATCATAGAAATAATATTCGTGACCGTGATAGCAGTGACGAATGTTTAAAAGAGTGACCGTGGCTCAATGACTATAGTGGCCCCTAGAACGCAAAGGGCAACTGAAGGACACAAGTGGGTTTCAGTCAGTGAAAGTCTGACACAATGAGGTGTGCCAGGCTTTCACTAACTGCCTGAGAAGGCTTAGGAAGAAGTCATATGATGATTTTCCACATCAAAAAACCTTTGAAAGTATCGCAATAATAATTTTTGTTTTTATTAATTATTAATTTTCTCCTAGATGAATACAATTGAAAATGTTATTTACTAATTTTATATGTTTATGTGTTTTAAAATCTGATGTTCTCCATTAATGTAGTGACTGTCTGTAAGTGTTGCAGCACTTGAATAGTAAACAAAATGATTACCTATGTTAATTCCCAGTGCCTGTAATGTTGGCGATCCTTAATAAATAAATAAATAAATAAAGGTTTTTTGCGACATAAACGCCTGTATTTTTTTTACATAAACCAGAAGTTTCATTTTTTACAGCGTCAACGAACAGCAGGCCAAGGGCCCAAGTCTGTTATTTTTATAAATTCGTCATTCCAACACGATCCCATTGTCATTTTGCTAAAAGTTTGTAATCGGTAATTGATCAGTCAATAGAATTGTGGCAAAACGATAATATCGAGCTTATTAAAAGCAATGATTGCACTGGACTGCACAATGACGTTCTAATGGTAGGACACTGATCAAAGGAACTGTCACAATTTTAGCAGACTACCGCATACGTCAGACATTCATTTATCATTGTGTACAAGATTATCATTCTATGCCATTTCTTTCCATGGAGTGTCAGTGGTTGACCATTGGAAAGTCATAATAATGCCATTATATTAGCTATAGATTACCAAAATCAGCAATTATGAAATCAATGATAGACCATTCTGACACTATTGTAATAGCAGACTTGAGGTCCTCAGCATAATTTTTTTCAGGTTTTAATTTCAAATTGATACCTCCACGCATTCCCTAGATAAAGAGTCTTGACCGACAAACAGACGGACGGACAACAAAGTGATCCTGTAAGGGTTCCGTATTTTTCTATTGAGGTACGGAACCTTAAAAATAAATAAAAAATATCAACTAGCAAGGCGTGCCATTACTCTGTGGTTAGCTCCAAGCTAAATTAACCGAGAAATAATAAAACGACGCGTGCGCATTACGAGAATTATGACGGCGCTAAGAGTATGACGAAGAGCTAAATAAATTAGTTAGTAAGGTCAGAATGTATTTGTGGATTATACGACACGTTAAAACGCCTCCCCGAATGTTTGTGAACCTGCTTCTTAAGCACCTAGTTATATGTATGTTCAAAATCTTGCACTCGCCGAGGTGACTTGTTAATCTACTGGTTTCTGCCACTGCCAGAGGCTTCGATCGCGTGAAAGTGGCTTTCTACATACAAACTTTGGACTCCTGTTTCACACCTTTAGGGGAGGGCTTTTTTTTTTAATTATTTAAATAAATAAATAAAGAAAAGACTTCGTCCCGATTGACTGACTGATAGATCAATGCACAGTTCTTGGTCGTGTAGGTATGCCTAAATAGGTGACAAGGGGTGATAAAGTTTATATAATATGAAAACTTAGGGGTCTTTAAGTCCACAATCATGGCGGTAAGTCCCCTCTTTGAGGCGTGGCTGGAAAGACCTCACGGCGTCCTTACCTTCCGCATGACACAGGTCCTCACCGGAAATGGCAAGTTCGGGAGGTTCCTGTTCCGAATCAAAGCGGAAGAGACGCCCGGGTGTCGCCACTGTGCGGAACGCCCGGAGGACACGGTGGAGCACACAATCGCGGTGTGCCCTGCTTGGACGGAGCATCGCCGTGCCCTCGTGGGGGTGATCGGCGGCGGAGACCTCTCGCGCCGGGCCTTGGTCGAGGCCATGGTCCGGAGCGAGGAGGAGTGGCAGGCGGTCGCCGACTTCTGCGAAGCAGTAATGCTCGCTAAGGAGGAGGCCGACCGCATCAGGCAACGGCGCTCTCGCCGCCGCCGCCGGGATTCCGATCCCGATTTCCAGCCACCGTAGACGCGGGCTTGCGGACAGTGGGCAATGGGTAGCCCGCTGTCCGGCCGTCCGGTAACAGTCCGGACCAAGCTCAAGTCGTCGACGGCGCGCGCTGTTCCCGCGCGCCTCAAGGAGTTGTCAGCAACAGCAGGGGCCCAGCCGGGTCGAAGCCTACTGGGGCCAGGGTTATCCGAAAGGGCGCTCGAGCCCCGGTATGAAGGCTTGAAGGAACGGGATGGGTTTTTTAGTCAGTAAGAGTCTGACACTATCTCCCGCTCCGCCCAAGAGCGGGGGTTGTCATAAGATGATTTTTCCCATCGAAAAAAAAAAAAGGGGTCTTTAAGTCAAGAGTGAATAGGTTACTTCTAGGCAAGTGTGCTCCATCGTCGACCACATCATCGCTTACCATCAGGTGAGATGGTGGTCAAACGCAAAGCTATCAATAATGATAATAACAAAACGTATGGCCTGTTAACTCAACCTTTTTAAATATGGTTCAAATTAAAGTAGTGTTTCCAAATTCAAAAAAGTAAAAAACAGTAAAAAATTACAAACAATATTAAAATTGGATTTAGAATTCGGAATTCAACTTTAACTACAGTACAATTCACGAATGATGGCGGCCGTGAAGTTTGCGCAGAAGGCTGCGCAGTAACGCGTTTTAGCCTTTCAATCGTGATAATTATAGACACAATTGAAAGACAATAGGTGCGCGAACGCCGGCGTTCGCTTGGGGTTTAATGAATTAAGAACCAAATGGCGAAGTGCGTGTGCGAGAAGAGTGTAGTATGCGCGAACGTTTGCAAAGGCTAACTTCACGGCCGCCATCATTCGTGAATTGTACTATACTCTTGAATTTATGAATATTTTGGGATTTAAAGGACAAAAAAAAAACAAAATCATATCAGCATGATTAGCACTAGAAAATCATAAGGATGCCAAAGGTTCGATTCCCAGAAAAAGGTTAAGTGAATTCAAGTTTTTAATACTGTGAACCTAGAACCGAAATGGTAAGAGATTCATGCTTTAGAGAAGGGGTAAACATTCCTTAAAACACATAATCAGCCTTATAATGTTCCCGCTGTTGGGACTCAGGCCGTACGTAATCTACCACGCGGGCCTAGTGGGGATTGGTGGATGTCACATATCTTCGAATTTTTGTTTCTAGGACATGCTGGTTTTCTTACGAGAAGGACTTGTAAGTATGTCATTAAAATAATAAGTGACTTTGTCTCTTCACACAAAACACTTCTATAAAACTGTCAATTCTCATTATTTACGACATCTATAGTAAGTGCCAGATAACTGTGGAGTAAAGTACATTGACCTTTTCCTAATATCACTGCGTAGGTACCCGAAAAACAAACAATGAATGACTTTTCATTACTAGATCATGTACAGGATCACGAGACATATCGATTCAAGACAGCTTTATGACTTTTTGAAATTAAGAATGTCAATAAATGTAGGAGGGTCAATGGCTGTTATTCCACGTTTATCTGGTGCCTACCGTAGTATATTCGTATATTTATCGAATTTGCCATCAACTGCGACATTCGCTCGTTTTCGAACATTTGCTGTATTTCAAAATTTGTATTATTTTAATGCACAAGCGTATTTGAAAACGCACAATGGCATTTAGTGCGAAATAACACATTAACATTTTAAGATCTGACTTTTACGGCAGTTTCTGGAACTGTAGCTGTAAGCAGCTTATTTTATTTCGACTGTATTTTTGTGAGAAAATGGGTCAAATGTTCTGAAAATAAGCTTCAGTTTATGTGGCTTGAAAAGGATAATTTTGAATGGAAGAAAAGTGACATACTATTTTTATACACCGTTAAATTTTTATGATTTTAATCCCGTGGAGGGTCGATTCGGTACATGAAACACGATCGATTTGTAAAGATAAAGTTAAAAAATAAAGTACTTTTTTCCAAAACTCGTATTATTTGCGCATGTACGAAATTAATTTCTTTAAGAACGTCAGCTGAGCGAGTCCCATGACCTGTAGGTAGTTTTTACGCAACGCCGACTACTACCTACAGGTTATTGGACTCGCTCAGTTAATTTATGTATGTAGAATTTCGTACATGCGTAAATTAATAAGAGTTTTGAAAAAAAGGTACTTTATTATTGGTTCCCGATCCCGATTTCCAGTCACCGTAGGCGGGGGCTTGCGGACGGCGAGTAATGGGTAGCTTGCCGTCCAACCATCCGGTAACCGTCTGCACCAAGCTCAAGTCGTCAATAGAGAGTAGTGATCCACACGAGCCTCATGGAGAAGTCAGCAAACTGAAGGGGCCCAGCGGGATCGAATTTATTGCGCATTTGCAACATTTAACACAATAAGTGGCATCTAAATGTTCATGATAATGTTTATTATAAAAAGCCAGAAAGAACTGTTGTTGAATAATCTAGGTTGACCTCCGTCATAAATCTATCTGCGACAATATTAGATACTAAACTGCAACCACATTAAAATACATTGGCAAATATACGATAAAAACGTTGGCGGAATTGCTCGGAATTCTATATACATATGCACGATGTATGTGATACTTATACATAACTATGCATGTATATGTGCAAGCTCTAGTAGGTATGCGAGTGATGCGAGATCATTGACATGCAGCTCCATCACCCACGTGTAGTCTACGTGCTGCCAACAAAACCATTAAAGAGGTCCGGATTAAAAAATTGCACCCGGCTGTAAAGACCAATACTTGTAACATCAAAATCACTGACAGATCTTTTAAAAAAAATTTTGACGCGTGATATTTGAAAATAGAATTCAATATTGTTTATGACGAAATTCAAATTTCAAACTACGTTTTAATAGAAACATTTGAATTTAGAAAGCAACGGAAATGAGGAACATTTACTTTTTTTTTTCTAAATTCAAAAGCGTCAACGACGACGCGTGAAAGCGGAAGAATCGATGCTAATTAGCGTCGAAAACTTTTTACAGTAAAGAAACTCGAAAAGTCGACGCGTTGCGCAATACAGTTCTGAAAATACCGACGTTGTTTCGTGCGTCTGCGCAACGACCTTGGTGACGACACTGATAGATCGCGCGCTTGCCCACGCGCAGGGGTGAACTTTCAATACGAGAACAGAAAGAGGATTAAAACAACCATTTGTTATGTTGTCAAAATGACATTGTTGTAGAAACGTAAATTGAAATGCAAGAAAATTGTTCTGAGTTAATGTTATGTCTGTTATTGTATGAGTTATTTGTTTTAGTTTTTAGTATGAAAAAAGAAAATGGCTACAATATTTTGATTGCCAATTATTTTTTGTCAATATTTTTTTTTTCTAAACTTTTCGTTGGCAACCCTGTATTTAATATTTAAAAATGTTGGATTAGGTATAAATATAACGGAACGGACATATTGTTGCAGACTGGGTTTTATTTATAAACTGCAATATTTTGTAGTGAAAAGTAATTATCATGCCAGTGGAGGCCACTGCGAATATTCGTATTTTGTTGTAAATTATTTGTTAACTCTACAATTTCATTGCGCAGCATAGCTTTTAATTGAATTTTATTTTTAACATTAAATTTATTTTCGTTAATTATTTCGTGCATGTGCACCAACCAGCCAATGGTGTGCGTTTGCTGATGGTGAGCCATATGTAGCTAGCTGTCGGACCGTCCGGTAATCGTCGTTGGCACCTAGTGTTCAACGCGCACCTTAAGGCCCAAGCGCCCGAAAAGTGCCCTAAAATAGTGACTTTCTGGAGGCTACTCCTCGGTATCGGCCAGGTTAATAGGTTTGAAAAAAATTTATCTTTATTATGGATTCATGAACAACATTATCAACATTTGATTTTTTCGTGCGGTTAATACTTTTTTCTAAAAAAAAAAATATTACATACAACAACATCACATTCGCAAATTTTCCCCACTCCTTCGAAACGGCTTGGATCTTTAGAAACCCAAACACATAAAAATTGTTAGTTAAATATTCTTCAAAGTGAACATAGCATATGTAAGTCAATCAATATTTCGCAAAAAAAAAATGGATTTAAAAGTCAATGGGGCTCTGTCCGGGCGCAGCTGGCCGCAAACAAATGCACAGATAGTCGTACTGTCGTCTAGAAGGGTACGAGAGTAGTGACCATTTAATTTCGGTCAGATGGTGCAAGGGACTATAAGCCCTAAAGTGATGTGATCACTATAGGAGGCCCAGAAGGGCCGATGTCTACTAAAGAGATGAGGAATTTCTAAATAGGAAACCGTGGTCCTTGACCGCAGTGTTTTACTTCTAAAAGTTTGACACGCCCTATCGATTCACCCTGGTGCGGTAGAAGTCATTAGATGATTTTCCAGTTCCCAAAAATGGTCTGATGGACAGGAAAGAGACCCGATGAGAAACAGATCCGTGAGACTTCTGAAGTACGACTCGAGGGTACCATACCAACAACTTCCAAACTGCACGATGAGAAGTTCGTAGTGGAAAAACCCTGTAACGTTTTGTTACTTGGATATATTCAATTCAATTCAAATATTTATTTCAGATAATTATCCATATGTGTTAGTAGTGGTACAAACTTAGCCTAAGGTTAGTATTTAATTAAAATAATAAACAACCAATGAACCATTTCACGAGCAGTTCAATGATTCAATAGTCCATTACAATAAAGAAGTTTGGATACTTATCCACCTTCGTAACAGGGGGGAGTCCCACCTATCTGAAAACACATTCAGGATGCCATTGGAAGAAGAGCGCAGCCAAGAACCTTTTTAGTGTTCCGTACCTAAAGAGGAAAAACTGGGTACGGGGGAAACTCACACCATCATGGCACCCACCCTGGCCCGCAACACCTATCCGTGGCCCACACAAATATTTGTCCCGTACGGGAATTGAACCTCAAAAAAGAGAAATTCAACACACAGCGCAGCAGCCACTCACTCAACCAAAGCGCCAACTGTGCCATCGTTACTTTTCAACTACAAAACTCAAAATAAACAACGAGGGATTTCAAAACGTTTATCTAAATCTGGCTTTATGAAATAAACACGGTATTTCACTGAAGTGCATATAAAGAATTAGGTCGGCACATGTAAGAACATGGAAACAGATGGAGAAACAGTAGAGCAACATTTCAGCCATTTATTCTTGGTAGAAAATATGTATTGTACTCAGTGACTGAAACGGAAAATCGAGAAGGCTCAAACTAAAAAATAAGAAGTAAGATAGAATACCTCAAAAATATTTACACCATACCAGGCCACTCAGAAAGTTTTGCCAAAAAAGTTTTTATGTGTAAGGCACTGGCCACTTGTAATTGTTTTGAAAACTTTGGTTAAATAGCATTGTTCGGATTTTGAATTTCCCTCCACATTTTTTCGAGAGCCAAATTAAATTATCGTGTCTCAATTTTTTAGGGTTCCGTAGCCAAATGGCAAAAAACGGAACCCTTATAGATTCGTCATGTCTGTCTGTCTGTCTGTCTGTCCGTCCGTATGTCACAGCCACTTTTTTCCAAAACTATAAGAGCTATACATTTGAAACTTTGTAAGTAGATGTATTCTGTGAACCGCATTAAGATTTTCACACAAAAATAGAAAAAAAGCAATAAATTTTGGGGGAAAACCATACATAGAACTGAAACTCAAAATTTTTTTTTCATCGAACTCATGCGTGTGGGGTATCTATGGATAGGTCTTTAAAAATGATACTGAGGTTTCTAATGTCATTTTTTTCTAAACTGAATAGTTTGCGCGAGAGACACTTCCAAAGTGGTAAAATGTGTGTCCCCCCCTCTAACTTCTAAAATAAGAGAATGATAAAACTAAAAAAAATATATGATGTACATTACTATAAAAACTACCAACGAAAATTGGTTTGAACGAAATCTAGTAAGTAGTTTTTTTTAATGCGTCATAAATCGAAAAAAATACACTATTATTAAAACATCGATCAAAGTTACAACACATTACCAGAACTTTTATATTATGTTATTTGCTGCTACTGAACCCTTCATGGGCGAGTCCGACTCGCACTTGGCCGGTTTTTTATAAATGAATATGCATCGAAAACATTTTCGTGTGATGATTTTCTACGATTTTAAATAATTATGGCTTAAAACTTGATGAATCATTTGATCGACTTCAAATTGCTTTTGCCCTTTAAATATTTGTACTAATAAAAAATTAGGGATGTGATTTTTTTTTACGACATAACTTTGAATGTTGATTGGACCTTCTGCACAATTTTCTTTGTGTTCTAAACGTGCGGAGAGCAAGTTAGGGTAAACACTAACCAAAGTGTACAGTTTACCACAATTTTCATAGTATATGCCATACGTTCATATAAAAGTATTATAACAATGTAACAATACGACGCGGCATTTTGAGTAAGAGTGAACGGGCACTATAAAATAAAATCACAACATTGTACGATGATTTTTATCTAAAGTTTTCCTTTATTGTGTCAATTCGTATAGGAGTATAGGACTGGTGTTACCATATCTCAGGATTTGTCCTGAGATTTCAGGATTTTTGCATTCGTTGGAAAGGTCTCGGGCTCCGTGAGGTTTATTAGAGTAGAGTAGGGTGGAGTAGGGTAGAGTAGGGTAAAGTAAGGTAGAGTAGAGTAGGGTAGGGTAGAGTAGGGTAGAGTAGAGGAGGGTAGGCTGAAGTAGGGAAGAGCGGGAGCGAAGCCGCGCGGGCAATAGCTAGTGTTGTATAAAACTCTTGCCTCGTCTGCGGCTGAATTTTGCAAATCTGACGATATCTCAGGATTTTTAGAATTATTTTCCGATTTTTTTATTATGGATAGGCTCCCGTTTGAACACTATCTCACCTGATGGAAAGTGCCTGATGATGGAGCAAGCTTGCCTAGAAGAAGCAACCTGTTCACTGCTGACTTATAGATCCCTGATTTTTAGTTATCAGGAAACACAGACTCCGTCAGGGAATTCCATTCCTTAGCTGTACGGATAATAAATGTGTTCCCTAAACGCTTTGTACGTATGGGTGGGATGTCCACCACGTACCGGTGGCGCAACGTCGTACGTCTTGTGGCCGGATGATCAAACGGACTAGGCGGAATTAAATTGTGCAATTCCAGTGCACACTACCCGAAATGTAAACTATGGAAAACTAGCAACTCGGCCAGCAACAGCAGGGGCCCAGCCGGGTCGAAGCCTACTTGGGCCAGGGTTATCCGAAAGGGTGCTCGAGCCCCGGTATAAAGGCTTGAAGGAATGGGATGCGTTTTTTAGTCAGTAAGAGTCTAACACCATCTCCCGCTCCGCCCAAGAGCGGGGGTTGTCATTGGATGATTTTTCCAATCGAAAAGAAAAAAAAAGCAACTCGGCGTCAATGCTCAAGAATTTGGAGTTTTGACTTGACAAGTGCATCAGTTAAAGATCTTATTAATAAAAAGCGAAACAAACGAAAAATAATATTCTTTTGGATTGAGTGCGGTGTATAACGCGTGAGCAAGTTCCGCAGTGTAGGTATAAAAACGATAATATTACGACTTTTTAAAATTGTTATGTATCTTTGAGAGAAAATTTTCAAACTGTAAAAAAATCTAGGGATTTTTCAATGGGAATCGGGCTTTTTCTCCTGACTTTTGATTTTTTCATCTGGTAACCCTGTTTAGGACACTTCGCGAATGTTCGCTCTAGAACCTTTCGGCCCCAACGGCCATCTGTTCTGCGAGCAATGTGCACTGCACATTACCACTTAAGTTTAGCGATTTTTCATGCTGTGCCTAGGTTCTCCTGCGGACATCTTCATTCCTGAAATTACATAATTATGAGTATTCAATTTCAGTTCAATTTTAATATAGCCTAATGCTTGCTAAGTTCTAAATAGCTCTAATGTGGGCTAACAAACCTAGAACAAAATTACTAAAATAAAAACGAACTAATAAAAGTTTTAATAGTCAATTAATAATGTGCACTTTAGGAGCCGAGCCAACGATTCCAATCAGACAGTTTGGCTGAGTCAAAGGCGTCATTATCATTATCGTTTGTCGCAAACCAGAGACAAATTAGTTTAGAATAATGAGTGTTGAATTGCTGTGTGTGACATACGTAGTTTGATAAATGTTCATTTGTTGCAACAAAAACAATCAATTAATCATCAATAATCTTTGTAATGGTCTCTAGTTTATCAAACTACTAATATGTATGAAATTGACAGCTCTTGTACAGATCATTTTGGCAAGTCAATCAAAAAATCAAAATCAAAGCATTTATTTCAAATAGACCATTTGCAGGCACTTTTGAATAGTCAAATGTCAGTCAGTCCAAAAAAAGTGAAGCTAAATAGCATGTTCCAAAGCGTAGATCTCTATGGAGAAGAACATGCAAGAAACTCCATGGACATTCTTTTAAAAAGTGAATTATCGTAAACTAATAATAAACTAGTGATTGATGCAAGGGACTGTAAAATGCGGTAAATAATTTATTAGTAGTTCTACTGGAATAATAGATATTTAGAGATTTTGTATTGAAAAAAACCTTTGTGCTTTGCGCAAAAAGGATGGCGGCATTCGTCCCATTGCCGTAGGGTCTACTTTCCGACGCATCGCAGCCAAAATTTGCTGCGCATTCTATAATGAAGAACTTGCCAGCAAATTTCAGCCCCTGCAGCTTGGTTTCGGATCCAAAGGGGGCTGTGAGGCTGCGGTGCATGCCCTTTCCACTTACCTCAACAGCAACGAAGGTGAAGTCATTCTTAAGGTTGACATTAAGAATGCCTTTAATTCCGTGAACAGGGATACCTTGTTGATAGAAGCTCAAAAAGAAATACCCAAAATTTACAGTTTCCTTTATCAATGCTATAGACACCCCTCCAAATTACTGTACAAAGAAAACCTTTTGGAATCAGCCGTCGGCTGTCAACAGGGTGACCCTCTTGGGCCAGTCATTTTCAGTTTGGCAATAAATCCTATCATTCGGCAGCTAAATTCTAAATTTAATATCTGGTATTTCGGATACGGATATTTTGGATGACGGAACCCTGGGAGGTGATGTAGACACGGTCTTAAAAGATTTAACTTTTTTGAAAAATAAATTTTCTTCTATTGGATTACAATTAAACCTTTCAAAATGTGAAATTTACCTCCCTCAAACGACTGACAGACAGACGACTTTAGCAAAATTAAACTCAATAGCACCCAATTTACAAATCACCGATAGAAATTCTCTTCACCTCCTGGGCTCCCCAATTTTCGATGAATCTTTTCCAACTTTCATTGAACAAAAGATACAAAATTTTAATGACGTCTCGGAAAGACTTTTCAAAATTAACATGCATTCGGCATTCACACTCATTCGATACTGCTGTTTTGGGCCTAAATTTACGTATAGCCTTCGCGCTTCCCATCTTTGGAAGCACCCACAACTTTTAGAAAAAGTCGATCAAATTATTAGGAACACATTATCTTCAATTCTAAATGTGGCCTTGGACGACCGAGCATGGCAGCAAGCCACGCTTCCCATCCGGCTAGGTGGCCTCGGCGTCCGCAAAATTTCTAGTATAAGTTTACCAGCTTTCCTCTCCTCGGTGCACAGTACTGAAACATTAACCAGGAATATTTTATCTTCCTCACTGGTTGATGTTGAGGTACCGTGCTTGTCCGATGCGCTGAACGCTTGGAAAATGGCTTGTCCCAACACGGATTTGCCCGACAACCTGTCCTCACAGAGACGGTGGGATGTGCCGCTCTGCAGTATTGTACGGAATAACCTATTAAATACGTCGTCAAGTACTGCTGAGCGTGCGCGTCTGCTGGCTGTGGGGGAATGGGAGTCGGGCTTATGGCTTCAGGCACTCCCGTCATCCACCATAGGCACTATGATGGATGACGCCTCGTTTCGGCTAGCTACCTGTCTACGCTTAGGCGCACCTTGTGTTGCTCCACATCGGTGCCACTGTGGTGAAAGTGTCGACAGCCTCGGACACCATGGCTTGTCCTGTTGCAGGAGCGCAGGCCGCATACCACGACACGCTAGCATCAACGACATTATTCGTCGAGCTCTTGTCACCGCCGGGGTACCTGCCGTATTAAAACCAAATGGTTTGGTACGTGACGATGGGAAGAGACCAGATGGTATGACGTTGGTACCGTGGAAGGTGGGTAGGCCTCTGGTGTGGGACGCAACCTGTGTCGATACCCTTGCGCCATCCCATATTCCAAGTACGGCAGGCTGTGCTGGCGCTGCCGCTGCTGCTGCTGAGACCCTTAAACGGCGCAAGTACTGTAACCTTACTGGTAATTACAGTTTTGAGCCGTTTGGGGTCGAAACACTTGGTTCGTGGGGTCCGAGTGCGCGTCTCCTTTTCAAGGAAATTTCACGCCGACTGATCGACACTTCACGTGACCAGAGGGCTGGCTCGTTCTTCGCCCAAAGAATTAGCATTGCCATTCAACGTGGCAATGCTGCCAGTCTTCTGGGCACATTTCCGGATGACAGCGATGTGGAGGAGTACTTTGACGCCTGAGCGTACTTTGTCATTTTGTATTATATTTATGTACATAGTTAGGTTTTAGTATTAATAGTTTATTTAGTATTTAAGTTTTTTATGTACATATGTATTTTATAATAAATAAATTATTAATATTAAAAAAAAAAAAATATTGAAAAGGATTTCATTTCATTTTTAGGGTTGCAAAACCCTTATTGGATCACATTGTTGTCCGTCCTTCCGTCTGTTTGTCAAGATCCTTTATCTCGGGAATGCGTGGACGTAACAATTTATATACAAGTATTTTACTTCGCTTGCTGACATTGACGCTTCTTTGAAAATGGGAGTCAATGCATATCAACTTGCGAATAAGGTTGATAAAGCAAATCAAAGATTAAATTTTCAATTTATCAAGTACTAGCTTCTGCCCGCGGCTTCGCTAGCGTACCTACGTGGGATACGCGGAAAGTTTTGAGAAACTAAAAAACTAAGTTCAATGGACAAATATTAATTCTTTTAAAAAAACTCTTTCTCTTTACAAAGTTTCATGCGTCTGAAACAATTTTCGAATTTTTTTTTTTCAGTCCGCCGAAGACAACCTCTTCTACTGCCTTCTCGAACGCTGCTAGTGCGTCTTCCGGCGATGAAAACTGAAACCCTTTCAGCTGATTTTTTATTTTAGGGAATATAAAGAGTCACACGTTGCCAGGTCAGAACTGTAATATAGTATATGTAGACAACAAAAAAACAGTTGTTCACCCAATAAACCAATTGTATATCTAAGCCCAACAGCATTTTGAGCTCAGTATTGCCAGCTACTGCCCGTCAACAGCCATGTCAATAACTATGCTCCTCTATTTGTGTTGCCAGCGCTGTCCAAGTTTTTTTTTCTGTTTTGTTTTTTTTTACACGGCAATTGTTAACGTATTTTTAACGTGGTCCGATGGATTTGTTAACATTTTGATTGGCGTATTGGTTTTTGAATGCAGTAACAGATTTTGTGGAGTGATTAATGGATAGGTGTATGGGAATGATTGTAGAGAGAATGATTGGCTCTTTTAGTAGCACTTCATCTGTTTTTTAGGTGCTAATCCTTAAATAACTACTCCAGCTCTGGGTGAAGCGAGAGAGAGTAGGTATCAGCCTTCTCTCGCACTTGGGCGCGAGTTGGAGGGCGAGTCAGATTTTTGATGACTAAAACCTACTTTACTATTTCTTCTTTGCCATCATGAGGTACCAACTTGTAGTATACTTGTGTATTGGCATATTAGTATCGAAGTTGGTACCATAGTTAAACTAGGGGTCTAACTTTACTACCATAATAGTTATAGGTAGTTAGTTATAGCCATAATTCAGAAACAAGTGATTATTAATTTTTTTTTTGTAACTAAATTCCAAATTTGTAATCTACCTTAATAATCTAGGAACTACACGACATTTAGATCGCGTTTTGGAATAACGCGAATAAAGTTTATACATGGTTAGAAAACTGTGGTGAAGCTTGTGTGTGTGGTAGGAACATAACATGACATGTCGAATATCTTCATCAACGTTGAAGGGTTGGGAAATTTGTGATTTTTTTTAATGGATTTTTTTAAATGAATTTGTGATTTTTTTATGGATTTCTATGTATTTAGGGTTCCATAGCCAAATGGCAAAAAAATGGAACCCTTATAGATTCGTCATGTCTGTCTGTCCGTCCGTATGTCACAGCCACTTTTTTCCGAAACTAGAAGAGCTGTTCTAATGAAACTTAGTGAGTAGATGACTATTATAAATAGAAGAAAAAAACATAAATTTTGGGGGTATAAATCAGAAGTTTCAATCACGGC
This sequence comes from Mythimna albipuncta, assembly GCA_929112965.1. Classification (NCBI taxonomy): domain Eukaryota; kingdom Metazoa; phylum Arthropoda; class Insecta; order Lepidoptera; family Noctuidae; genus Mythimna; species Mythimna albipuncta. Next base: position 13,022,972 of record OV815979.1, on the reverse strand, counting down.
GTTATCGCTTCCGCCGCCACCGCCGGGATTCTGATCCCGATTTCCGGCCACCGCAGGCGCGGGCTTGCGGACAGTGAGCAATGGCTGTCCGGACCAAGCCCAAGTCGTCAACGGCGCGCACTGTTCCCGCGCGCCTCTAGGAGTTGTCAGCAACAGCAGGGACCCAGCCGGGTCGAAGCCTACTGGGGCCAGGGTTATCCGAAAGGGCGCTCGAGCCGCGGTATGAAGGCTAGAAGGAACGGGGTGGGTCTTTTAGTCAGTAACAGTCTGACACTATCTCCCGCTCCGCCCAAGGGCGGGGGATGTCAATGCATGATTTTTTCCCAACATAAAAAAAAATAGACTAGCTTGTAAATAAATAAATATTTTGAAATGAAAGATTTTCCTCTAAAGTAAGCGTCTGTGATTTAAATATTGTAATTTTATTTGCCTAAAGCACTATCTATCCTGGGTTTAAGAGCCATTATAAATTAAAGTAAATAGTAGAGCAGCTAGCGGGGCAGGCTAAGAATTTTTAAAGTAAGATGCATGGTTATTGTGCACAAAGTTTGCTGGGGATACAAAAGTTGGGCATTCATATTTTCTCTAGATACGATTTTGAATAAGATTCAATTAGAAAAACATCTCCCGTAAGGAATGTAACCCCCATAATATTTGAAATAGTTTGGGGGTTTCTAAGCAGTTAATTACTATTTGTATTTCATGAAACTCTGTTTGTTACATTATTATACAAAAATATATTTCTATTGATAAATCAGAAACAATCTTATAAGGCCCCTTGTAGGATCTGTTTAGTTTCAAACTCTTATGTAATGCTCGTCTGGGAGTATAGACCATAACTAATTGATTGGATGTAAACCTTAATTCTTTTGGCCTTCTTGACATAACTAGCTTTCTGTCTATCTTGTGCTTTTTTATACCGCGGGGAATTTCTGAAAAGAATACCCTAGTCTTAGAACGCAAAGCGCAATTGAAGGACAAAGGTGGGGCATTCTACCCAGAGTGGGAGAAGTCATTGAATCATTTCCAACCTTAAAAAAAACCGGCCAAGTGCGAGTCGGACTCGCCCATGAAGGGTTCCGTAGCAGCAAGTAACATAATATAAAAGTTCTTGTAATGTGTTGTAACTTTGATCGATGTTTTAATAATAGTGTATTTTTTTCGGTTTATGACGCATTAAAAAAAAACTACTTACTGGATTTCGTTCAAACCAATTTTCGTTGGTAGTTTTTATAGTAATGTATATCATATATTTTTTTTAGTTTTATCATTCTCTTATCTTGGAAGTTAGAGGGGGGGGGGGGGGACACACATTTTACCACTTTGGAAGTGTCTCTCGCGCAAACTATTCACTTTAGAAAAAAATGATATTAGAAACCTCAGTATCATTTTTGAAGACCTATCTATAGATACCCCACACGCATGGGTTTGATGAAAAAAAAAATTTTTGAGTTTCAGTTCTATATATGGGGACCCCCAAAATTTATTGCTTTTTTTCTATTTTTGTGTGAAAATCTTAATGCGGTTCACAGAATACATCTACTTACAAAGTTTCAACAGTATAGCTCTTATAGTTTCGGAAAAAAGTGGCTGTGACATACGGACGGACGGACAGACAGACAGACAGACAGACATGACGAATCTATAAGGGTTCCGTTTTTTGCCATTTGGCTACGGAACCCTAAAAAGCCCTCAACTGAATGAACCCGTTTGGGCTTTGGTAAGTAATGGCCTGACACTCCCTCTCACTCTAACTAGAGCGAGAGAAGTTATTTAATGATTTTGCACTCCAAAAAAGGCAAAAAAGGTTGCGAAGCATGTAATTTTTCTTTCATTTAAAATTATTTCTTACTTGCAAATGATTTGTAAACTAAAAGTTATGAGGAATTCGATTGTCCTGCATATTAATTATGATGCTGAAGAATAAGGAGGATGCTGTGAGAAAAGTTTAGTACAAAATCATTCTCACGACCGAATTCCAACTACTTACGTACTTTTTAGTGTTGGTACCATAGCTAAAAAGTGTAAAATAAAAAACTTTTTACCAATTTATAAGTCGGTTGTATTTTTTGTGGTTTGGCGTTAAACCACAAAAAATACAACCGACTTATAAATTTTTCGGAATTTCGGTAGTCGGTGTTAAATAACGAAGAGACAAAACTACTATAGAAACACCGGCTTCCGAAATTAAAGTTATTTTGTACTTTTCAGTGTTTTGTTCTTTGATAATTTATATGCCTCAACAACTTTTGCAAAGTCAGCAAGTAAACAGTAAAAATATTCATATTTCACTAAGAAGCGTAGAACAGCCAGCAACCAGCTTAATACTTGAAGATATGCGTTCATCATAACAAAGGAAGAATGTTTCTTCAAAGGCAGAAATACTTGTATTTTATACAAGTCTTTATTAAATATCTTGTACTGCAAAGAGAACACAGTCGCGTGCATAATAATATAGAGAATGCTAGAGTATGCTACCTATTTGGCGTATGTAGTGGTTGCAATATGAGCAACCCAATGTTGCCGTGTATTTTTCATGACGAGTGTTTTATTTGGCTACAATATCAGTGAGAAAACCGTAGAAGCCCAGAAAGGGATAACGTGGACCTTGAACGCAACTGGAGGACACAGGAGGATTTTAAGAGTAAGTCTGTAAGAGTTTGACCCTAGAGCAGGAAAAATCATTGGATGATATCGCACTTAAAAAAAATAGTGTCCGTAGAAAAGAGAGACTTTGGAACGATATCATAATTGCTACATACTTATAAAATACTTAGGGTGAGTTGCACCATTTAACTATAACGATACCCAAACTGTAACCAGCCGTGAAACGACCGCCTATTGATCAATTCAGCGATTTGACAACTGTTAACGGCTTTGTTATCGTTATAGTTAAATGGTGCAACTCACCCTTAACAACTACCTAACTGTAATTATATAAACAGTAAAACAAAAGAATAAATAAAAACTCTTAACTAATTAAAACTTAGATACCAAAAGCGATCTAGTATCGCAAGTTATATAAAAGTGTAATTAATCCATTAGATTCCCACGACCCTCACTAGGTCATTGGTCAGGTTTATGGGAGGCCTCGGCCAACGCTGCGTCTTCTGGTACGTGATCGCCACTCCAGAACCTTTCGTCTTCATCGGCAATCTGTTCTGCGACCGACGTTCCGCGATTCATCGGGCTAAATCGGTAATCTTGGATCTCCTTTTTTTTGTTGGTGGGAAAATCATCCAATGACATCCCCGCTCTTAGGCGGAGTGGGAGGATGTGTCAGACTGTTTCTTCGTTGCTTGGGCAAGCAAGGGCCAAGTCTTCCTATCAGAAGCAGACCCTTGGCCCCAGTAGGCTTCAACTATGCTGGGCCCCTACGGTTTGCCGACATCTCTTTGAGGTGCGCGTGGAACATTACCTACGCGCCGTCGGTTGACTACTTGAGCTCGGTCCGTACGGTTACCAGGCAGTCGGACGGCGAGATACCCATTGCTCGCCGTCCGCAAGCTCGTGCCTACGGTGGCCGGAAATGGGATCGGGATCTCGGCGACTGGGGCGTGAATGCCGCTCCCTCGCGCGTGCACGTGCGGCCTCGTCCTTTGTTAACATTACTGCTTTGCAGAAGGACGCGACCGCCTGCCCCTCCTAATCTTGGTTCTCCAGCAGAAATCTTCATCTATATATATAAAAATGAATCTGAATTTCTTTGGTCACGCCATCACGTGTGAACGGCTGGACCGATTTCGCTAATTCTTTTTTTGTTTTGTTTGTTATTGTGAGAAGGTTCTTATAAGAAAAAAATGAAAATTAGGGTAGCGTAGGGTAGAGTAGAGTAAGGTAGTGTAGGGTAGAGTAAGGTAGAGTAGGGTAGAGCAGGGTAAAGTAGGGTAGAGTGGGGTAGAGTAGGGTAGAGTAGGTAGTGTTGTAAAAATAAGCGCTGAGAGTCGAGCGTTGAGCGCTGAGTCGACGCTATTGAGCGTTCAAGACTCGAGCGTTAAACGCTCGAGCGTTTAGGACTCGTGAGCGTTGAAAATTCGGGCGCTCGACGCTCGAGTCGCGCGCTCGAGCGTCGAAGCGTTAACATTTTTACTGGGGGTATATTAATAATTTTATTTGACTAGAGAGAAATCTTTAATCGTTGTAATGCATGACGTGCTTTAGATGCACTTCGACTCAAATCTTTTGTGTTTATAATATTTTCGAAACACAAAAGATTTCTATAATTTGTCATTATTTTATAATACATCGTTAAATTTTAATAGTTTTAATCCCGTGGATGGTCGATCCGGTACATGAAACACTATCGATTTGTAAAGATAAAATAAAAAAATAAAGCATCTTTTTTTTTAAAAAAAAGGTACTTTCCTCAGCCAAAATCTCGATTTCACTGTCTGACGAATCGTCAGCTTGATCAGACTCGAGCTCCCTCAAGCCTCCCCCAAGTGTCGCCATAATGATCGGTGCCCACTGTTGGACATAAGTCTCCCCCAAGGGTTGCCATTAGGCGCTATAATGACTGATGCCCACTGTTGGGCATAAGTCTCACCTCGCTATAATGACATATGCCCACTCTTGGACATAAGCCTCCTTCAAGTATCACCATATAGGCGCTATAATGACTGATGCCCACTGTTGGGCATAAGTCTCCCCTCACTTTAATGACCTATGCCCACTGCTGGACTTAACCCTCCCCCAAGTGTCGCCACCTAGGCGCTATAATGATTGATGCCCACTGTTGGGCATAAGTCTCCCCTCACTAATGACCTATGCCTACTGTTGGACATACGCCTTCTCTAAGTGTCGCCATTTAGGCGCTATGACTGATGCCCACTGTTGGACATAAGCCTCCCCTAAGTATCACCATTTAGGCGCTATAATGATTCATGCCTACTGTTGGACATAGGCCTCCCCTTCGCTATAGTGACCGGTATCCTCTATTGGACTGTCCAGGCGCACTAGTTTTTAAGCCTATGTCCAACTTGGACACCTAGTGCGCCTCACCATCAGATTGCATCACTGCTTACCATCAGGTAGGATCGCAGTCAAGCGCTAGTAATATTATTTTTTTAAAAAGTACGCATTTAAAAAATCAAACATGAAATTTTCGGTTCTTTTGATTTTTTTCCACTTTTTTCGGGTTTATTGGAAAAATACATGAAATACTTTATAAATTTCTTAAAAGTTTCGAATATTATAATGAATAAAACAACAGTATTGGAAAGAAACGGGAATTTAGCCTGCTTTTTTCAACGCTAGTCCCGAAGGAAGTGATAAAACTTTCTATAACAAATAAAAACCACGCAGATAAAACCGCGGGAATAACATATACAATGAGTAGTTAGTATTAAACTGATTTGTTCTTCACCTATTTTATAAAGACTCGTGCTCAAGCTCGAGTCGAGCGTCGAGTCGGCGCTATTTATCGAGCTTTTTTTCAAAAACGCTCAATCCAGCGCTCGAGCGTTTTCAAACCGACTCGAGTTCCGACTCGAGCGTTTTTAAACTGCTCGAGTCCGGACTCGAGCGTTTTAGCGCCGACTCGAGCGTTTTTACAACACTAAGAGTAGGATAGAGTAGGGTAGGGTAGAGTAGGGCAGAGTAGGGTAGAGTATGGTAGGGAAGAACGGGTGCGAAGCGGCGGGCAAAAGCTAGTTTCTAATATTAGTGTACCCAATTATGTCTGAGTAAGTGGACAATATCATAATTATCACAATGCTATGTATGAGCACCTGCGCACTAATCCATCACGAGCGACCATCAATCCGCCTGCCAGCGACTATAATAACACTAATATGTGTATAAGATCTTTATTATATTGAGTAACTGATAACAAATAGATGTATAGCATATATACGAATACTTACTTAGGATATAACACATTTATTTAACCTTGCCACCTTAACCAGGCTTGCACATGCACGACCAAATATTCCACCTCGTCAGCTCTTCTGTCACCAATGGAGATTGAAGAGCTAAATGAAATGGAGTACTCAGTCATCAACACACGACCGTGGCGAACAGGGCACGAAAATACTCCTCGGACCAATCCGAGGCGGGTGATTAAAGGGTTAAAGTGAGACTTAATTAAATATAATAATACAATAATCAGCCTTATATAAATCGTTCGTTGGTTCATTATTCAGTGTCATGATGGTTCAGTAGTTAGGCATCCGTCTCTTATGAATAAGTTTGTAAAACTAGGCGAGTGCCTTTGACAGTCGTCGGTAGTCAGACGACAGATAATCTGCCCATCAGCCTATTCAAGAGGTATCGAGTTTCCCAGTAACTGGGTTGTGGAGGTCTGATATGAAGCTCCATGTAGCCGGACCCAATTAGACTAGAACCGTCCGAAGTTGGTTGGAAAAAGTAGGTCTAGGGATGTCCCTGGCCTTTTTCCAACTGACTAAGAGTCGGCATCATCTTGGCGATGTCATGTGATGATGAGCCTTATATCGTTCCCACTGCTGGGAGCTGGGCCTTCTCTCATGTAGAAAAAAATGGCATTAATCCACCACGCAGGCCCAGTGCGAGTTGGTAGATTACACATCTCAACCAGGTTTGAAGGAGACAGGGGAGGCCTTTCGCCAGCAGTGAGACATAAAACAGGCCGAAAAAAAATTGTCCCACACTTGGAATTTCTCTTGTACAGAGTATGCGTTCATAAACAAAAGACATCTAACCCCGGAATGACTATCTGTAAGGTATTTTTGTTTCATTATCAGCGACAGCCAGCTGATTTACATCAGAAGCTCAACAGTTATTTAGTTAATCATGTAAACATTATTTTATTAGGCAAACTAACATTGAATAAAATCATCCATGAAAATGCCGTTAAACTCGTGATCCGACAGTTTTAGCAACTGTAACTAGGTACCTATATGCAATTAACACCCACCGCCTGATCTGTCGTTATTATTTTATAGTGAATATCAATAGCTTCAGTTTTAACGATTTCAATGGCGCTCGATATTACATAGATATTATATTCAAGGTATGGTTTTATTAAAACAACTATTAATTTATTCTTCACTTGCAATTACAAAAATTTAGAGAAAATATTAGCATATTTAGTGTCCAGTTGATTAAGACACATTCAGACTTCACCACCAGGCTTACAGGCTTATTTTTATACCAGGCTTGTGGACGAGGAGCAATGGATAGCTCGTTGCCAGACCATCAGGTAACAGTTCAGACCGAGCCCAAGTCATCGACGGAACAAAATAGATAGGTACAGAAGACAATCTCATGTATGTACTTCACTTTTTATACCTACGCTCGGTGGACGCAAACTAATGAGCGTTTGAACTGGAACCATAGATATAATTATATTTCTATGGCCGGAACTGTTCGACGAGCGGGCCGAGACGCTCCGAGATATCGTGTCCGTGAGCGGTGTATATGTGTGCGTTGCTCGAGCGCGCTTTGTATTTAGATTGACTTCTGTACCTATACACCCTTAAATTATGATAGTTTTAATCCCGTAGAGGGTCGATCCGGTACATGACACACTATCGATTGTAAAGATAAAATTAAAAAATAAAGTAGGTTTTTTTCAATACTCGTATTAATTTACGCATGTATGATCCAATGATCTGTAGGTAGTAGTACAGGTCATTAGACTCGCTCAGCTGACGTTTGACTATGGCCACGAGTAATTTCTGAAAAGGAAACCCGTTGTCCTAGAACGCATAGGGCAACTGATGAAAACAGGTATGATTTTAGTCAGTTAAAGTCTGACACAATGGAGCGAGAGAAGTCACTGGATCACGAATAATGATAATTCGCAGTATCCTTTCTTCAGGTCCGAACTTGCAGAATTTATTCCGAGTTCCCCGTGAGTAAACATAGTAATATCAGTGAGACAAACAAACACACGTTTATATACAGAAACATGCTATCAAGTGTTAGTGGCAGTATTTTAAATTAAACCCCTGGAAAGTTGAACACTACACGCCGGCAGAGAGTTCCGTACTTCCAAATTGGTAACATAACACTATAATGTTCACGCCGCACTAGCACCAGTCTGGCAAGTGTATCGATTACTGTATAACGTAAAGTAGTACGCCATGCAATAGAGTAGGTCACAAACAGAGTGCTAGACATTATTGTTTTGAAATCATGCATTCCGAAAATAGTTATGAGGAGGAAGAAATTATTGTTACTGTAAAGATCATTAATTGATGATTTTTCATTGTTGCTATACTAGCTTTTAAGCTGGGATGCGAAAATAGAAAATGATCTCAAAACATGCTCCATTGATAAGGTTCTCCAATCTAAGAGCAATACATGAGCTTTTCCAGGACATGGTCACAGGTAAGTATGTAGGTCAAAATTCAGCCATTTGAGTGTGTAGAAGTCACAACGAATGGTGAATCGCCAAATTAGGTGGCAGTGCAAGCACAGTGCACGACAAGGCACAGAACTGCTCGCAGAACAGATGGTCGAAAGGGCCAAAAGGTACTGAAGTGGCAACCAAGTACCGGCCAAGATACAGCGTTGGAAGGCCTCCCACAAGGTGGACCAATAATCTGGTGAGGGTTGTGGGAATCAAATGGATCATCGGTCGTTATGGCGACACTTGGGGAGGCTTATGTCTAACAGTTAACGATGTTGAAGTCCAACGTTATCATATTTAACAGTAGTTTACAAGTCTATACTATATTCTCAATATTTACTTCCAGATAAACGCCAAATCATCACTCACTACCACTCCATTCGCTCTATACTCCGTGCCCCCGCCTGTAGTATGTACGGGGCTTACTCAGCGACTCAACGTAAGTTTAAGTTGAGTAATATCGCTTCTTGAGCGATTCCAGCGAAGTTTATGAAAAGCTAAGTGTTGTTTCAGGCAGATTGTGTGTTTATGCATGCTAAAACAACTATGGTTCTACCGACTTGTCAGAAAATAAAAGAATCTTTAGCTAAGATTGCTAAAAATTAAAGAAGCTTTTCTTCGAAATAATTCTAGATATTTTAATCAATTTGCTTTCTATCTTTATATAACTGCAAAAAGGATAGGTATTGTGCACCTCAAAAGGTGGAATGTCAGCTTTGATTCTTATTAACTAGCAAATTGGCAAGGCAATGATCGTAGGGGCCCAGCAGGGTCGGAGCCTACTGGGGTCAAGGGTCTATTTCTGAAAGGAAGGCTCGGCCCCGGCATAAAAAAGCAACGAAGGAACGGGGTGGTCGTTTTTAGTCACTAAAAGTCCGAGACTGTCGCCCGCCCAAGGGCGTCATCTGGATGATTTTCACCCACCAAAAAAAAAGGCAATGATACTTTTTGAGGTTCACTGTTACTGCTCGTCGAACAGTTCCGGCCATAGAAATATAATTATATCTATGGTTCCAGTTCAAACGCTCATTAGTTTGCGTCCACCGAGCGTAGGTATAAAAAGTGAAGTACATACATGAGATTGTCTTCTGTACCTATCTATTTTGTTCCGTCGATGACTTGGGCTCGGTCTGAACTGTTACCTGATGGTCTGGCAACGAGCTATCCATTGCTCCTCGTCCACAAGCCCGGTATATTAAGAAGTCTTAATGTGTCTTAATCAACTGGACACTAAATATGCTAATATTATCTCTCAATTTTTGCACGTGAAGAATAATTAATAGTCAAAGTCAAATATGTTTATTTGTGACACATAGGTATAATGTATACATAAGTATAATGTATGTAGGTACAGTACATGGTGTTAATTATAAAATATCGACTCACTATGCGTTGCCTTACTGAGCATACAAATATTGTTTACCAAATGGCGAACTGAAAAAAACTATGTTACAGCAGTTTATAATATTGCTTATTAAACTTTAGTAATAAAATATAACACATCACAAAACAAAAAAAAAAAACAAATACTCGTTTTCATAAAACCATATCTTGAATATGGTATCTATGTAATATCGAGCGCCATTGAAATCGTTAAAACTGAAGCTATTGATATCCACTATAAAATAATAACGACAGATCAGGCGGTGGGTGTTAATTGCATATACAGTACATAGTACAGTAGTTACAGTTGCTAAAACTGTCGAATCACGAGTTTAACGGCATTTTCATGGATGATTTTATTTAATGTTAGTTTGCCTAATAAAATAATGTTTACATGATTAACTAAATAACTGTTGAGCTTCTGTTGTGAATCAGCTGGCTGTCTCTGATAATAAAAAAAAAATACCTTTCAGATAGTCATTCCGGGGTTAGATGTCTTCGGTTTATGAACGCATACATTGTACAAGAGAAATTCCAAGTGTGGGACAATTTTTTTTAGGCCTGTTTTATGTCTCACTGCTGGCGAAAGGCCTCCCCTGTCTCCTTCAAACCTGGTTGAGATGTGTAATCTACCAACTCGCACTGGGCCTGCGTGGTAGATTAATGCCATTTTTTTCTACATGAGAGAAGGCCCAGCTCCCAGCAGTGGGAACGATATAAGGCTCATCATCACATGACATCGCCAAGATGATGCCGACTCTTAGTCAGTTGGAAAAAGGCCAGGGACATCCCTAGACCTACTTTTTCCAACCAACTTCGGACGGTTCTAGTCTAATCGGGTCCGGCTACATGGAGCTTCATATCAGACCTCCACAACCCAGTTACTGGGAAACTCGATACCTCTTGAATAGGCTAATGGGCAGAGTTTCTGTCGTCTGACTACCGACGACTGTCAAAGGCACTCGCCTAGTTTTACAAACTCATTCATAAGAGACGGATGCCTAACTACTGAACCATCATGACACTGAATAATGAACCAACGAACGATTTATATAAGGCTGATTATTCTATTATTTTATTTTATTAAGTCTCACTTTAACCCTTTAATCACCCGCCTCGGATTGGTTCGAGAAGTATTCTCGTGCCCTATTCGCCACGGTCGTGTGTTGATGACTGAGTACTCCATCTCATTTAGCTCTTCAATCTCCATAGGTGACAGAAGAGCTGACGAGGTTGGAATATTTGGTCGTGCATGTGCAAGCCTGGTGATATAAAGGTTAAATAAATGTGTTATATCCTAAGTAAGTATTCGTATATATGCTATACACCTATTTGTTATCAGTTACTCAATATAATAAAGATCTTAAACATGTTTAGTGTTATTATAATTAGTCGCTGGCAGGCGGATTGATGGTCGCTCGTGATGGATTAGTGCGCAGGTGCTCATGCCTATCATTGTGATAATTATGATATTGTCCACTTACTCAGACATAATTGGGTACACTAATATTAGAAACTAGCTTTTGCCCGCCGCTTCGCTCCCGTTCTGCCCTACCCTACTCTACCCTACTCTTCCCTACTCTACCTTACTCTACCCTACTCTACCCTACTCTACCCCACTCTACCTTACTCTACCCTACACTACCCTACTCTACTCCCCTACGCTGCTCTAATTTTCATTTTTTTCATAAGATCCTTCTCCCAATAACAAAAAAAACCAAAATCGCGAAATTAGCGAAATCGGTCCAGCCGTTCACGCATGATGGTGTGACCAAGGAAATTAGGATTCATTTTTATAAAAGGTTTAAGGAACAGCCCTAGTGGACGAAACTGAACATCCTTCCATATTTTTTTTTTTCAGGAAACGAAAAATCTATTGTCTACTGAGCAAGGCCTTAAAGTTTGCGGAGGGCTGTCCCTTACACCTTGTAAATACAGATGAAGATTTCTGCTAGAAAACCAAGATTAGGAGGGGCAGGCGGTCGCGTCCTTCTGCAAAGCAGTAATGATAACAAAAGGATAACAAAAGAGGAGGCCGCACGTGCACGCGCGAGAGAGCGCCATTCACGCCCCAGTCGCCGAGATCCCGATCCCATTTCCGGCCACCGTAGGCACGAGCTTGCGAGAAGAAAGGCAACGAAGAAACAGTCTGACACATCCTCCCGCTCCACCTAAGAGCGGGAATGTCATTGGATGATTTTTCCACCAACAAAAAAAAGGAGAACCAAGATTACCGATGAGGACGAAAGGTTCTGGAGTGACGACCACGTACCAGAAGACGCAGCGTTGGAAGGCCTCCCACAAACCTGACCAACGACTTAGTGAGGGTCATGGGAACCCAATGGATTACACTTGAATCTGGTAGGAAGCACTGCAATGAGGTTCTCAATTTTTTTTTAACTTGTTTATCAAACTACGTAACGTCTTTCGGGACCACTAGTATATAGTTTGAGATTTCATGAGATGGCTCAGAACCAAGGGGAAAATCTTAAACTACGGTATAGCTGAGCTAGAGAACCTCTAGGGATATAAAGGAAAAACTTTGAATACAAAGTATGATGCAGCGTGACGTAAATAAAGTGCAATGGAAGAGATCTAGTGACGTAGATATTAGTTGTGACCTGATGTAGCGTACGTAGTACATATGTGTATATCGATGGATGTAGCCGACTTACCTTGGGAAGTCATCAAATATCTCATTCTGATTTTTTTTTTTCTAATGCCATCTCCCGCCCTTTCGTGTCAGACTTTTACTGACTAAAACCCACTCTTGTTCCTTCTTTGCCTTCGTTCCAGAGCTTCGGGATTCTCTTTCGCGTCAATCATGGTCCCAGTAGGCTTCGACCTTACTGGGCCTTTACGGTTGCTGATGTCTCCTTGAGGCGCGAGTGGAATCACGCACGTCACGCATCGTCGACGATTTGGGTTCGGTCCGGACGTTTTCCTGACAGTTGGACGGTGGGTCGAAGAACCTAAAAAAAACGTCCGGCTCGAAGAACCAAAAATGATACTAAGTAAAACTATTTAATTCACTTAATACTTAGAGTCCCTGACCTTAAATAATGATAAATGAGGTGTTACTATAACGCAGTCCGAATGTGAACTGAAGTTGATGTAAAATGTGTGTAAATTAATTACCCATTTGCCATTCAACGTGGCCATGCTGCCAGTCTTCTGGGCACATTTCCGGATGACAGCGATGTGGAGGAGTACTTTGACGCTTGAGCGTACTTTGTCATTTTGTATTATATTTATGTAGATAGTTAGGTTTCAGTATAAATAGTTTAGTTAGTATTTAAGTTCTTTTTACGTACATATGTATTAAAGTGTAGATTATAATAAATTAATTACCTATACATATATACATACATAATCAGTCATTTTAATGGTCCCACTACTAGGATTCAGACCTACTCTCTAGGAGAGGGAATGGATCGTAATCCACCACGCGGGCCCAGTGCGGTTTGGTGAATTTTTGGTACCACGACATGCCGGTTTCATCACGATATTTTTCTTTACGGTTTTGAGAGAAGTGGTAATGAAATGAATTACACAAAGTAATGTGCCTGGCTGGGTTTGAAACCGTGACCTGCAACTCGGGGCCGTTACCAATCGGTCACCACTGCTCGAATTAATTACTCGGCAGTATGTAATAAGTTTTATTCTATTTGTGTATGATGATGTATCAAATTTCGGCGAAAAGGAATAAAAACCACAAACATCTACATTATTACAATAAAGAGGTAAAGTTTGTTTTGTTTTTTTTTGTTTGCAGGAAATAATCTCTGGCTTAACTGGTTCGATTGCTAAAATTTTTTCGCCAATAGAAAGCTGCTTTATTCCTGGGTGACTATACTTTAGTTACGTGGGCGAAGTTGTGGGCAAAAGCTACTATATAATATATGTATACCTTCGTTTTTATAATATTAATGTCGAGACGTGATGATATTAATTGAAGTACTTTAATGAGCAATGTATCAATTTCAACTACCTACCTATCAAGCTTTTATTGGATAGTAAAACAGATGACTGTCGTCTCTCTGGCGTTTATAACCTCATTGATTTACAAGTGTATAGATTATAATTTCAGAATCTAATTTTATACATGGATACTATTCAGCCCTTGCTATACCCATTGAAAATTGTCATTAAAGATTTTCTCAAATGTAAGAACTAGGCCCACGGCAATTTTTCTGTAGCGAACAGCATCGTTACTAACATGCGCTAGTCGCATTTGCAATGCGCTACAGCATCGCGACTGTAGCGATGCAAACGCGCGACCGTGAAGGACGACATCAAAGAGAAAACTCTTTCTCTATCGCTCAATGGTTTGCTGGAAGAAAACTCAACTTTGAGTAAAGCTCGCCTATGTACATGAACTTTGTTATCCACTTATTTAATAAGTTGTTATAGTGTGCAATAAAGAATTAATGAAAACGGAAGGAGTGAAACATTCACATACATAAAATTTATGTTTGTTACTGAATTTGTGTTTACATCGCGACAGAAGTACGATAGTATCGCGTCTGCGTTGCGACGGAGAATCGTGATGTGGGCGAGGGCAAACAGCTAGCGACTGCATCGCGACTGTAACGATGCGGACGCGCGACAGTATCGCTACTGCATCGCTACAAAAAGTCGTCGTGAGCGAAGGGTTTAAAGCTCGAGATGTACATAGGTTCATCTAATCTCACGGGACGACGAGCATTCATAGTGACTGGCATCTTACAGGCAACCATCAAACCGTCAAACTCACGCGCAGGTATTCGTCTACATAATGAGGAAACAGAGTAAATATGTAGGCGTAGGAAAGTCTCTAGCTATTTCAAACTAGTACTCAGCCCGAGACTTTCATCACGTGAATGTTATTTTTTTTGCTTTAAGAATAAGATTTTGGATACAAACGAAATTAACCCTTTTCATACCCCTAATAGTTGAATTTCCAAAAAGCACTTCTTAGTGCTCGTTTACATCATAAACGGAAGCCTTGTTTGAAATTCCCCAGTCCCAATAGTTTCGACTCTGTTCCCGCGCGCCTCCAGGAGTTGTCAGCAACAGCAGGGGCCAGCCGGGTCGAAGCCTACTGGGGCCAGGGTTATCCGAAAGGACGCTCGAGCCCCGGTATGAAGGCTAGAAGGAACGGGGTGGGTCTTTTAGTCAGTAAGAGTCTGACACTATCTCCCGCTGCGCCTAAGGGCGGGGGATGTCAATGCATGATTTTTTCCCACCATAAAAAAAAAAACATAGTTTCGACTGTGTGTCGATGTACTGTATGCCTGGCATCAGTTAGTCTCTCCTTTTATATACTTATATTATTATATACAGATAATAACACGAGAAAACACCGCAGACGCACGTACGCCAAACTATTATACAATACACCGCAAAATGCCGGCAAAATACTGAAATCCTGCCAGATTTATTGACGCCCCGTCAACCAGACTTCAGAAATTCAACGCCAAGCGGAGTTTGACAGACATTGTTAAGTCATAAGATAGTTCGGGATAGTTCCCAAACCTAAAACTGCCAAAGAGCTAACGGCTTGCCAAATTCTGCCTAAGCACGTGAGCTGAACGATAAACTCAAGGTTGTATTGGAAACTAGCTAATGCCAGCGGCATCGCCCGTGTGAAAGCACCTAATATACACTAATATAATAAAGAGTTAAAGTTTGTTTTTTTTGTTTGTAGGAGGTAATCTCTGGAAGTACTGGTCCGATTGCTAAAATTTATTCACCGATAGAAAGCTGCTTTATTCCTGAGTGACATAGGCTATATTATATGGACGAAGCTGCGGGTAAAAGTCAGTTATAGATAAATTACACCCAGACACAGAACAAATGACCATGCTCATCACACAAACATTTGTCCTGGGTGGGAATCGAACCTACGACCTCCGGCATAGCAGTCAGGGCCACTAACCACTAAACCAACAGGCCAGTCAAAAATAGATTTCTATATACAAACTTTGGAACTCTACTTCTCCTCTTTAGGAAGTGAATTTTGGAAAATCCTTCTTAGTGCTCACGTACGTCATAACAGGAAACCCTGTACAAAACTTCACGGTCCTAGTTCAGTTTATTCTTTTAATATATGTAAGGCTGACCCTACATTAGGCGTGCGCAATCCTCGGGCGTGTGAGTAGCGCGGACGACGAGCGCGTCGCACGTCACACGTCGCACGGTGGCAACAAGCGACGCTTACGCAGCGCGCTTGCGTCGCTCACACGCCCGAGGAACGCGCGCGCCTAACGTGGGGGAGGCCTAAGTGTAGATTATAGTTAAGAATACTTTTGTTTCAATTTTTAAGGTTTAATTATGAAGGTTTACCATTAAACCGAAAAAGAACGATCGAACGACGGTTTACAAATCTGTGTTTTTTTTTGTATTCAGCCAGTATCAAGTTAAGAGTTTGGTAACCGTCATGGAACTCAAAGGAAATTTTTAAAATAGTGACAGTGACTGAAAAGTTGAAACGGAATCATTTATTTTTTTTGGTATGGTCATGTGA
Organism: Mythimna albipuncta; assembly: GCA_929112965.1. Taxonomy (NCBI): domain Eukaryota; kingdom Metazoa; phylum Arthropoda; class Insecta; order Lepidoptera; family Noctuidae; genus Mythimna; species Mythimna albipuncta. The sequence goes on along the minus strand of OV815979.1, from coordinate 13,006,746 downwards.
AGACGAGGGATAAAACGTGTGTTACTAAAAGAGTATCGAGGCCAAAGAAAAGACGGATGGATTGTGAAGAGTGATAGAATGGAAGAAAAAAACGTGTGGCTCCGTCTCTAAGTAGTATTTTTTCTTAATTGATGTAAACTAGTGCTTGACTGCGATCCCACCTGATGGTAAGCAGTGACGCAATCTCTGATAGCGAGGCGCACTATTTTATGAGCCTATTCACTCTTGCCTTGAAGACACTTAAATTATAATTGGACGGGAAGACCGCAGCAGGCAAATTAATAATAAAATTAATTAATTAATGAATATGCGAGAAGGACAGGAAGATAGTTTTTTTTAATGCTTTTTTATTTGATATAAACTAGTACCTACTTGACAGCGATCCCACCTGATGGTTTCTATAATTCATCAAACCATATCCTCCAACGCTTTTTTCACAAATTTCGGTACCGGTAATCGCTTCGTCTTATCCGTCAGCAAATTAACTGACATGTAGTGGAAAATGAGCCGCAGCCTTGCATCAATTGCAACTTTAAATTATGCAAAACATTCTTTTGTTTCTGTAAAATAAACACACGCCTACGAAATAATCTGTCAACGGTTGTAGTAGACAGGTAAAGGTCGGGAAAGCTGAAATAAAAAAACAAATGGTTAAGGGTTTTGACAGATCTTTACAAGTTCCGGTAAAAAAAAGGAGAATACCTTAATTACTTGCAAAGAGGTATTCTTTTTTTTCTAGTGTTGATCTGATTCAAATTTTGCCAGACAAATATTGTCATTGGCTTCAAAGAGGTAGGTACTAAATATTTACACAGTACAGCGGACTTAATGCGATAAGGCATTCTGTATCATTCAACTTTTGGTTTTAAAAGACTATTTCATTATGTCATCGTCGAATTTTATCTATCACATTTCACGTTTTATATTCAAAATCCATATCGGTTATCAATTCTAAACAAATAATTTATGAATATTACTTCGATACAAGTCAAAAGTTTCAATGAACTTCGAATATTTCTGAGCTCTCTAAAATATTCAAGGCACCGCCCAAAAATCGTAGCACGTTCTCTAATGTTTTAGTCAAAATCAATAGTGAAGCGAACTCTTTTTCAATTTCATCTCGGTGTGAAGTATGGCAGTTTTGTAACTTTTCACTGAAACTCCGACGCTATTCTAAAATTTATGCTCTTATCCTTTTTACTTTCATTTGACTTTATTCTGTTGACCTAGCTAGATACATGTAGGCTATATACAACATTGAACGCGACAGCTGAACGGGTCGGATGAGGACGGACAAACCAACTGGAGTGAACTTCTCAAGCCCAACGGAAGGTCGCCGATGACTTGGAAACCTTTCAATCTTCTTTTATATCAACACTGCTGGAATTATCACCGTACTACGTAGGGATCGCCGCTAAACTGGAAACATTCGAGTTGGCATTAGTGTTACGACCGCCGGGCGTACTTGTCGCGTTCTGACTTTTCGCTCAAACAATAAAATTATAAGCGATACGTTTATAAATAGCTGGTTCGGGCTCGCGGGCGTGTGGCGCGAGGGAGCTGCGTAGTTCTTCTCTGGAGGTCTGGAAGCGTGCGGTGCGCAGGCGCAACTGTCCGAGACTGCTCACAGGTACACCTGGCTCACGTAACGCAATGTCATTATCACTATTATAATAACACAGGCATAACAAAGCTCCAAATCCTCCGGCCATTCACCGCCGTGTCGTTGGCACGGAAAAAACATGAGTTAATTTTCTAGTTAGCGTTTAGGAAGTCATTATGTAGTGGGGAATATGTTAACGACTGAGGCCGCGGTAACTGGCAGGTTCAGGAACAGTGTTTGTTTAACTGACGACTGAGCTTTGTGTTTAATTAAAACTGTCAACTCCTATCTAGTTAATGCTTTTACCTGCTTTAATGTCTCTTAAGTTTATAATGTGATGAGATTTAGTTTGTGTTTTAACTTCTGAGCGGTTTTTTTAAAGGGTTTTTTCCGCAATGGTGAAGGGGATTTTGTTTTCTAAACCTTTTTGATTAAACATTTTAATCCAAGTTCAATCAATTTAATTGAATTTGAAATTATATATCAAATGTTTCGACCATTTAGTTGCGTTTTTTAACTGAGATATTGTGTTTAATTTTCAAATGTTTTTCTTTAGAAATATGCTTCTTTGTAGCTGTTATAAAATTGTGTAGTTTCACGGAAAAATACCTTTTATGATCTAAAATATATTCCATATTCTTCGAACAGAATTTAATAATCTCAATTGATCAAAAGAAAAAGAATCATCAGAAAATCGAAAAGAAAACTCAAATAGTATAATTAAATACAACGTTATTCGTCAGTTACGAGAAATGATAGGATATTTTTATTAGTTCGCGTAGGAGGAGACATTTAGTAACATTTTCCGTTGGCGCACTACATTCTATATCAAATCTATTTCTAGTTAGAACATAAATCTCCTTGCCTCAATGAGCTTCTCGCTTTTAAAAACAAAGTTTATAATTTTAATATGTCAGCTGTTATGATGGACAGGGATATTTTGGACTCAGATAAACAGTTAAAACTTCAAAGTTCTCGTTAATTGACTGTTAGTGAAATAGTAACAGATGTTACTTGAAAAAGGATTGAGAAAGCCATACATATTTCCTTGTGTTTTTGTTAAGCAGTCTACGAACCAACATTGAGATTTCATAGAAACTGTTAAGACTTTTGGAAAACTTGGTTAGCATTATTATTATTATGATTAATTGATATAATCTAGTGCTCGACTGCTATCCCATCTGATGGTAAGCAGAGATACAATCATTGATGATGAAGCGCACTAGTTTATTACGAGCTTATTCTACTCTAGCCTTGAATAAACCTAAATTATAATCTTTTGGTGTGATCGCAGTGAACCATCAGTTTATGTCATGCTAGCTTTATAATATTAAGTATAGATAAATACTGTAATTATTTTTCATTCAGTCATGCACAAATATATTTTATAGTTGACGAACCTCATAAAGATACAAGTCTAGGTCAATCTTACAATATTTTCTCTGCATTAATTAAACCGACGACTCTGGGTACCGAAGGTCGTTCACTGGATCCAACCGCTATAATAACTTGTGTGATTACTGTGTGTAATTTATTTCATCACCACTGCTTTCAAAACGGTGAAGGAAAACATCGTGAGGAAACCGGCATGTCCTAGAACAAAAAATTCGAAGACATATGACATCCACCAACCCGCACTGGGCCCGCAGGGTGGATTACCTACCGCCCATTCCCTCTCCTAAAGAGGAGGCATGAATCCCAACAGTAGGAACGTTAAATGGGCTGATGATGATGATGATAGACCTCCCCTAAGTGTCGCCATAAACTATCTTCCTACCTAGGATCTAGAGTTGTATCAAACTTCATAAAGATACAAGTCTAGGTCAGTCTTACAATATTTTCTCTGCATTAATTGAACTCGCGACCCTGGGTACCGAAGGCCGTCCGCTGGATTTCCGACCGCTATAATAACTTGTCCGATATTCATAAGATCCCGCCAGTTATTTGAAATATTTTTAACCCGTTTTTATGTTGTTTTCAGCCTTGCATTTCGTAATGTATGATATCATGTGTTATTACAGTGCTAATAGATTACGTCTTCGTCTGAAAATGAATGAATTGGTGTTTGAAATGCAGTTTATTTGTTAGAATAATCGATACTAAAATCGATATTACAGTGTTTTTGTTTGTAATGAATAAACTCAAAAATTACTCGATCAATTACATTATTATTGAGTGACATAAGTTACTTATATATTTTCCACTTTCACATCTACCAATAATTTTATTTATTTAGGTTAACCAACAATTGTTTACACTACATACATATCTGATTTAATGACTAGAGTAACATTTATAAGTGTACCAATTAATTACAAGTTAATACCACATGCACAAAAAATGGCTTTATTTAACTTATTTAAATCTTACTGAAATTAGAAGTTATACATTCAAAAAAAAAAAAAAATTAAAAGCAATAATAAAAAGAAAATTACCGTAACATTCAATGCATAACATATAACAAAAAAAAAAACTCTTTAGCATGTCTAATTAGTGATTAAATTATAATACAATTGATTAAATTTAAATTAATAAATAAAAAAAAATGTGTCAAACCGTTTCGGAGGAGTTCGAAAACAAACACAATGCCAAGAGATTTTTAGATTGTGATATATTAGATTAGCTGACCCGGCAAACTTTGTTCTATTATACACCACTATTTTTTAATTAGTTAACATACTTAAAGGGCTTATTAGAAAATCCCTTGTTATTTTATAAGTAAAATCTCAATAAATAATATTCATAAACAGCAAAGTTATTAGCGTTGGTTTATGTCCCAAAATGTCACTCAATTTATGGAAATATTGACTGATTAATGAATGAATAAGTGACAATTATTAAGGAAAAATACTGCCCACAGTATTTTCTACTAGCAATTGTTATGTTTGATTGATTCTATGATGAATTTACCTTTTCGTGGTCAATTTTAGGATTTCGGTTTTTTCTACTTTTGACTACAAAAATATGGTCAGTGACGGGTACAGATAAAGCCCCATTTTTTTGTGTACTAATTAAAAAGTAGGGGTGTATAAATTATTAGGCTACGACCTGCCCTTAGACCTACCAAATATTTACAAAAAAATCATAAATAATATATTAAAAATCGGTGTAAGTAATCGTTTCGTAGGAGTTTGATAACAAAAACTGTGACTCGAGATTTTCATATATTAGATTAGTAATAGTATAGATTCAAGATATCGGTAAAGTTGTTGTTTTATTTTAACACAGATAGATTGATTGGGTGTAAGTTGAATTAGTGCACGAAAGGTTATGTAACATCTGTAGCAAAAAACGACAAAGAAACAAGTTTTTTTAAGAGAGTTTTTTTTTTATCGCACAAAGCCGTCTAGCCCCAAGCTAAGCAGAGCTTGTGTTATGAGTACTAGACAACTGATTAACATACTTATATATTTCTAAATACATACATATTATAAATAGATAAATTACACCCAAACACAGAACAAATGATCATGCTCAGCACATAAACATTTGTCCTGGGTGGGAATCGCACCCACGATCTGCGGCGTAGCAGACAAGGCCACTAATCACTAGACCAACAGGCCAGTCTATTTGTTGTCATAGAGGTAACAGAAGTACATCTGGGAAACTTTTTCTTCGTTTAGCTATCACAGTTCAGATACAGCCTGGAGATTTGATTGAGTATGTGCTTCTAAACTGCACAGCGGCCGTATTATGACATCTTAAAACCATCATGTTTTCTGTGTGAGAAAAGGATAGTGCTATTGGTCCTGTATAGCTCCGTCTCTTTTTCACACCGAAAACATGATGGTTTTAAGAGGTCATAATACGGCCCCAGGTGTCACTAAAATACGCACACGAACCGTGGGATCCCCGAATTCCCTTATAGATGCCCAGAAAAACCTGAGAGGCCTTATTGGTTTTTGGAGAGAGGTGGGCTGGTTGGAATAAGGCTACCTAAGACTATGGCCGCTATGGCCCACGTACAATGGTCCGCATAGGACTAAGTGCGGAAACCATACTAAGACATAGACAGCCTGGAGACAGACAGACAGCGGAGTGATATCAATAGGGTTCCGTTTTCACCCTTACGGAACCCTGAAAAACAGTTACTATAATTTTCATGTACTTAGTTATCATGATTATTTTTTGTACAGTTTTGACCAGTTCCCTAAAGCAGTCTTCATTGAAATTAAATTCAGCCTCTTGGAACGGGACCCAGCCGGGTCGAAGCCTACTGGGGCCAGGGTTATCCGAAAGGGCGCTCGAGCCCCGGTATGAAGGCTAGAAGGAACGGGGTGGGTCTTTTAGTCAGTAAGAGTCTGACACTATCTTCCGCTCCGCCCAAGAGCGGGGGATGTCAATGCATGATTTTTTCCAACCATAAAAAAAAACCTCTTGGAACGTTTTAAACATTTTTATCGATGCACATGTTGTTTGACGGTTAAATAGTTTATTTCCTAGAGTGTGGTAGAAAAAAAAAAACACAGTATTTCGGCTCGCTGCCACGGACGAACGAGTGAGTGATCTCACCACGCCGTAGCTGAGCTAACAATATTCATAAACTATGCTGTAACAAACATACAGAAAACGTAAATTATTTTGGATACCAGACTTTTTGAGCGTGTTTGTAAACTTTTGGGTCACCTTGATTTTAGTAAAAAAGTGTTTAAGTAACTTAAAAGTAGATATATCGTTTGATAAAAGCTCTTATATTATTGACATATTAAAAAAAAGTTATTTATTGCAGAATGTCTTGTTTCTAAGGTGTGGGAGAGCAGTGGTGACCGAGTGATAGTGGTTCAGACTTACGAGTTTTAATTCGTGGGTTCAAACCCTTCCAGGTGCATTACTTTGTGTAATTTATTTCATTACCATTACTCTCAAACTGGTGAATGAAAACATTGTGAGAAAACCGGCATGTCCTAATGCCAACAATTTGAAGACATGTGCATTAACTAACCCACACTGGGCCCGCGTGGTGGTTTTGGACCCATTTCCTGTCCTAGAGAGGAGGCCTGAGTTCTAGCAGTAAGAACATTAAAAATCAAAATCAAAGCATTTATTTCAAATAGACCATTTGCAGGCACTTTTGAATAGTCAAATGTCGGTCAGTCCAAGAAAATCTCTTCTTCTCTATGGAGAAGAAGGCGCAAAAAACTCCATGGACACTCTTTTGAATCATATTATGTGTTACATATAATGCTTCGTTACATATTACTAGTTGCTTCTATCATGTGAGCACAATGTCGATAATGAAATAAAAATGTGAAATAATTATAAGATAGAAACTGAATTAAGCCACTGGCAGATAAGAGATGACCAGTCCCATCTGACGGCACCCGTTCACGAGCATGACGCGTGAATCAGCCCCACTCAGCTCAACCATAAAAAGCTGATTACGCTTATTATTCTATATAAATATTATTGTTAGACGTCCAGTACTGCTTAGTTTGTGTCTAGATGGCGTTTGGTGTAAGTTATGGAATATTATTGTTATTAATGCTTAACTTTAGCGATCCACGAATTCCTTCAAAACGCACACAAATATTTGAATTTCGAAACACAGATTTCCGTTCCTAAATCTAGTAGCCATAAAGATTACAGCTTCTTCCTCATAGAAATAATATAACACATCTTCGTTTTGCACACGTACCATTCAATAACAATCAGTCTAGTGTGCATTGCCAAAAAGTCTTACTATTAAATCAACATTTGGAAATCGATTACGCCTTGATTTATTAGTCTAGGTGTCGCTACTTTTCTATCGGTGTATGTCATCGAGTTTCTATATTTTGTTTGAATTAGGAATACGTTCTTGTTGTTGGTTTTAGGAGATCCAAAGGGTATAAACGGGACCTTACCACCAGGCTGTATCTTTTTTTTTTTTTGGTGGGAAAAAATCATTCATTGACATCCCCCGCTCTTGGCCGGAGCGGGAGATATTGTCAGACCCTTACTGACTAAAAGCCTCCTTTCAGCCTTCATACCGGGGCTCGAGCGCCCTTTCGGATAACCATGGCCCCAGTAGGCTTCGACCCGGCTGGGTCTCTGCTGTTGCTGACAACTCCTTGAGGCGCGCGGGAACAGTGCGCGCCGTCGACGACTTGGGCTTGGTCCGGACAGTTACTGGACGGCCGGACAGTGAGCTACCCATTGCTCACTGGCCGCTAGCCCGCGCCTACGGTGGCCGGAAATCTGTATCTCATGAACCGTAATAGCTACACAGTTAGAATTTTCACCATGATGTATTTTTATCTTTCTGGGCCTCTATGGTTTTGTTTATATATTTTTGAGACACGCTTGGAATCCAGCCGTCGACGACTCAAGTTCGGGTCTTATCGGACGGCGAGCTACCCATTGCTTTTTGTCCTCAAGCCCGAACCTTCGGTACAGGTGGCCGGGCATCGCCTTTGAATATCATCAGTTGTTCAGCTCTTGTTAAGCTCAAATTTACAAGTAGGTAGGCAAACGATTAGTGCTAATATTATAAAGAGGAAAGATTTTCTTTGTAATGGACATACAAGGAACATACTTATAAATTACTGGAGCGATTTTAAAAATTTTTTCTCCATCTATCACAGAGTTATATAAGCTATATTTATAATATATTCTACTTAGGAGGCTAGACCAAACCGACGGACCACTTTGTTTTAGACAAACATCGTTTTCCGTTTGTTTATCTACTATCTCCTCCTACATCAGGCAATGGATTTTGATACGGTTTTCATTAAGGAAGATATTAGAATAAGCAACGTACAAGACAAGTGTTAGTGATTAAAATAAATAGTAAGTACGCAGATGGGTACTTCTGGCCAGATTCCTAATAGCACCATTTAGTAACATTTTCCTAAAATAAGAGCCAAGACAACATGGCAGATAATATTGCTACATACACATAAAATCTTGTTCGTTATTGCTTATTTAAGTCCACAGTCATATTAATAGATGACAGAATATTACACGTACGGTAATTTGGAGTAAATAATTAATGTCACCATATGTAACAATACTTAACAGTGCGTTAAATTGCAGTTTATTGCAACGAGCTGCCAATTTACTAAACAATAGTTGATAGAATTAGTTATTAGGAGTTTCACAATATGGGAACGATTTGGCAGTCAAAAGTTTAGATGATGTGTATCTAAGCTTCTTCTGTGCAAAAGCAATACCCTTTATCTCGAGAACACCTGCAAGTATCGTGTTGAAATTAAAAGCATATACTCAAGTCTGCTGTTTCTTGAAGCTGAGAAAAAAATAAACTTTATAAATTAACGAAAAAAAAGACGTGTGGCACTCGGGGACTGCCGCGGTAAAGCATAGCATTTTTATAACCTTATGCAATTATAATTATTTATTTATTTAATTTATGCAGTATTTTTTTTTCTTTGATATTAATTATAGTTACACTTTCACACATTGAATTGAATTTTGATTGTTTGTTCACTCATTTGTTTTCTTATCGGTCACCACGCTCAAAAAACAAATGAGTGAGGGGTGTTAGGTTATTTTCGTTACGGAATTTCTGGATTCGGTCTCCACGCTCAAGGCCCGCGATAGAAGCTATGCAATAGCTTAAAAAGATACGGCAGTTTGTATCCCAGAACATCTACACTAATATAATAAAGTGATGAAGTTTGTTTTTATGTTCTTTTGTTTGTAAGGTAATCTCTGGAAGTAATGGTCCGATTGCAAAAAAATTTTTCACTGATAGAAAGCTGCTTTATTCTTGAGTGACATAGGATATATTTTATGTACGTAGACGAAGTCGCGGGCAAAAGCTAGTACGTTATATTTCGACACTCTCAAGGGAATCAAAATTCATTGGTTACTTTCCGTTGACCCAAAATCCTGAAATTTGGTCTTTTAGCACAGATATAAGAATAATAGCTTGTAGAGCTACCCTCGATACACGCCACGCGACGTCGTTCTACGTACAAATCAGACGTGTTACAGTTGCCATCATCTTGAGCGGTTGCGCAGAAGTCAAATATTCGGTCTCCTTAGTGGTGCGAAGTGAGACGCGGGGGCCAGTGTCAGTGATTGGCTCGCCGCGCCATCGCGTCATAGACGTCACTCCTTATTCGTTCCCTGCGTTCCTGCATGTATCTAACAACGAAGACGTTTGGCTTGCCAATGTATGGAATGCGCAAAGCGATCCCCACTCTGACGCCGAGCGGTCAAGATCCGTTTTGGCAACTGTACACCTGTGCGTTGGTCTAATGTAGTTCTAGCTTAAGCCTAGTGGCTAAGGTAGCTGCTAAACTAATTACAAATCACAATTAGAGCAATCTGTTTATCATATCCAGAAAACAAGTAGCTATTGTCAAATCTATAATTAATTGGCAATTGTAATTGCTAAATCACAATAACCTTTGATCGTAATTAATGCAGAAGACAATAGATTAATACTTTACTGTTCGCTGAGAGAATGGTTTAACAATAATTATTTGATCATAGGTTATGGGCGGGATTAATTTCAATAGCCTTTGAAAGACTTTGGTTCAGTGAATAATGCATGTTTTGTTAAAGAAGTAGGGTGATGACAACATACACGGAAAAAAACATTTAAATGATAGACTAGCTTTTGCCCGCGGCTTCACTTGCGTACATAAAAGACCTTCCCTCTTTCTCCCCCTTTTCTCCCATTTTTTATAACAAATTAGCCTATGGTCTTCTCCAGGGTCCCAACTATCTCTGTACCAAAATTCATCTAAATCGGTTTTGCCATTAAGGCGTGAAGACATAAAAAACAAACAAACACATTTTCGCTTTTATAATATTAGTGTGCTGTGTGCTGTTCTGCGTCAGGATGTCTTGTGTATGCGAGTGAGGTACATGTTCGTGATAGCTCCCAGGAACACCCCATTTAGGAGTAATTCTTAGTGTGAGCCAATGTATAAAAAAAAAATGGCCGAATGTCATTTTGTCCGGAACTTATGGTCGCCCTTTTTATAGAAGTGCAAGCAAGTTTATTTCCGGTATCTATGTCAAGGATTTTATACACCCTAATTCTTGATCTAGGTATATGGTTTTATGTTGTATGCGCAAGAGGTATTTGTATATCGGGCTGGTGTCACCAACCCCACCTAAATTTTACTTACGATTGACACATATATGTCATTCGATTCATTACAGTTTCTCAATGAAGGCTAGTAGAGTTTTGGTGTTACAAATCATTTCGCGAAGGGTTATCAAAGTTCTTTGCCTTATATCCAGCTACCAATGGGCAGTTTAAATGCAGATCTGTCATCATGCATGTGTGTGAGAGCCGTCGTCTGGTCTTCCTCCATGTTCTGGAGAGTAGGTCTGCATCTTCTATGATAAAAACCTCTCTATCTTAGAAAATACAGATAGGACCTGTGGCCTGTTCTAATGACCATGACTATGCAACTGAGGTTTAGACAGTCCTTGAATCTGTTTCGACTTTACAGACAACTCTTGCGCATAAATATGCGCAAGAGTTGTTTGACCATTAAGCTCAAACCTGTGTTGTAATAAACACTAACAAAGCAGCCAAAGGTGAAGCTTCTCCCTACTACGTCACACCATTAAAGGTGTGTCCACGTGCGCTATAAATCTTCGATGACGTCACTTGCGCCGGCGCCGCCAGACAGGTGTACTCCGCCACGTCATCGCGACGTAGACGACTGAGTGATACGTGCGTCTCACCGGCGTATCATGTTATTGTTTTTATTTATGTTTTTCTTTGATGTTTTGTTAAGGGTTTTAGAACTGGAGTGTGGGTAATATGAGTTATGTATGTTTATTTTCCGTTTGAAAAGTTATGGTGGCTTTAATGAAAACATGGTCTGTACTGGTTGATTTTTCTAATCTATCAACTGATATTTTTATAATTAAAGCTTAGGCATCGATGAGTGTGTTGACTTGGAACAGGTGGCTTGCGATTCCACGATAAAATTCTTGATCAAAATTTGGCAAACTCATTTGCCCAGGGTTTTCAGAAATAGTTACACTTGATGTGGCTTCTATAATCTGAATGCTCTGAATCTTGCGTCACTTGCCTTCTTGCTTATTCACGTGAAGATCTAAGAGCAGCAGCTCTAGCTTGCTAGATGATGTGCTGCTTAATTGACAGAGGCTGTCAAGGCCGATGCCTGTACAAGCTACGGCATTGTACGAAACAGTCACCCTGACCCTGGAACTCAAGAGGCAACTGAAGGATTTGGTTTGGGCTTTAATGAGTAAAAGTCTAAAATTTACTCTCGATCCCACAGGAGCGAAAGCAATTTCTTAAAATATGTGCATAAAAATAAAATTTCAGTGTTTGAAATATAATTGTAACTTAAATTGTCTCATTGAGTGTACGTAATTTCAGTTACATTTATTGTAAAATAATATTTAAACTGCTTTATTAACTATAAAAAGCAATATAAAATATGACAGAATTAAGTTTAAAAGCAGACTATAATCTTAAAAGTGTATCGGAAATTAGTGTGATTAGCCCAGGAGATCGGGTTCATCAGTATTAATTTAAATGAGTTCTATTAAACTTTGGCTGGCTTCCAGCGAATTTTCCTCGTCTCTAGTTTTTATTGATATATTTTTCGTTGAAGCATCTCGGATTATTATTTTAACTGTTTTGATGGTAAATCTGGTAGAAAAACCATGAAAATGGATTGTTTGCAGCTGTTTATCACTCAGGGAAATATGATCTGCGGTGGGTTTTTTTTTTACTTAGAGTTTCCGTCCAGTTTTCTTTTGTTTTTTGCTGTTTTAATTTAGAAATTGAAGTTCGTACGCTTTAGCTTAAAATTTTAAACTACACCAGTATTATAAAGAAGTAAAATTTGTTTTTATGTTTGTAGGAGGGAATCTCTGAAAATACTGGTCTGAATGCGATAATTTTTTCACCGATGGAAAGCTGCTTTATTTCTGAGTGACTAGGCTACGTTTTAAGTATGCGAGCAGCCGCGGGCAAAAGCTAGTTAATTATGTTATTGGACTGGATATTATGTGAAAAACCTTTTTGGAAACTAATCGTAGGCAAATTTTTTCAGTGTTGTATTTTTTTTTTTTATCTTAGCCACAGTACAGTAATTGTCTTACTGTTGGGAATAGGCCTCCAGTCCTTCGAGATATTGCTTTTCCGCGCCGTCTCAAAGCATTCTTCGTGGTAAGCGTCTGGATCATCTCGCCGCGTCTTTCCAGGCCGTTTTCGACTGCGTTTTCCCTCTTACTCTAGTATCGTAATAGTTACTTAATATTATTTGTGTTTTAATGAAATGAAATAATTTATTTGCTATGAATGTACGTACAAAAATATGGAGTTAAGTCAGATAAGGATCCAATATATTCTAACGTGCGGCATGCAAATTTTTTACAGTTGAAGCAATTATGAAATAATCTTAACAACTAAACGAACAAAATATAAATCATTAAATTTGTTAGTTCATTCAGCGTTAAAAAATGTAAGAAATGCATTATTATACCTACCTATATTCTGCTTTTTAAAATACCTATCACAATTATTAGCTCATCTACCAAAATCCGATCCTTACCAACCAGGATAACAAAATGGTTTAAAGTCAAAACTAGAACATATAGGTTTACAATTGCACCAAGTTTATTTACAGGAAACACGTTGTTTTCACCACATCATAATATATGTATATTAGAAGGTAGAACGTTATCAACATGATGGTAACACAAAATAGATAGGTACAGAAGTCAATCTACATACAAAGCGCGCTCGAGCAACGCACACATAGACACCGCTCACGGACACGATATCTCGGTCGCGTCTCGGGTCACTCGTCGAACAGTTCCGGCTCAAACGCTCATTAGTGTGCGTCCACCGAGCGTAGGTATAAAAAGTGAAGTACATACATGAGATTGTCTTCTGTACCTATCTATTTTGTGGTGGTAAGCAACAAAACAGTGTGTTTTATCTCACATCACGGCCGGCCGTGTTTCTTGTGTAACATTTTATAGGATTTCTCTCATCCCTGTTGTTTTAGTTCGAACTTAGTTTGCCTTAACTGAACTTTAACTCACTGCTTCGCCATATTTGTTATGTTGGATCAAGTTTTGTGTTCACTTCTTCGTCTTCGTTCTTGGTTGTTTTTTGTAAATTCTGTGGTTTATAAATACAGTGTGTAGGTCGAGGCACTCGCCTTAACTATTGGGCCATCACGACACATTCGACTTACAAAACAAGGCTTGGGGTTTTGCTTGGTTAGAAACCAAGCAAATGCTAACGTATTTTTTTCAAATCCAATCAAAAATATTTATTTCAAATAGACCATTTGCAGGCACTTTGGAATAGTCAAATGTCGGTCAGTCCAAAACAAATGAAGCTAAAAGCATGTTCCAAAGCGTAGATCTCTATGGAGAAGAACGTGCAAGAAACTCCATGGGCACTCTTTTAAATCATACTATAAGTTACATATAACCTTGGTTACATATTTCTTGTTTCAATTCATATGTTATGTGAAAGTACGTGACGAACCACAAAATATTCTATCAGAAAGATGGTAAAATCTTTGTCCCATGCCCTTGTCTCATGTGACTTGGACTGCGTGAATATTTGTAAGAGTGTGGACGGCAACGCGACAGCAGAAGGTACATAGATGAGTTTTAGTCAGTATAAGTCTGACTCGCGTTCCCGTTCCACCCTGAGCGTAAGAAGTTGATGACGTAGAAGGAAGGAGAGAGAGGGAGCTTCAGGTTTTTACTGACAGATTTCAGTTTTTACTGACTGCCTGAAACTCTTTGCGTTCCAAGGCCAAGGACACTCTTTCAAACGATACCGCGGCGCAAATTTTCAGGCTGTAGTTGAAATTTATAAATATATTTATGCTTCAAGTTTTTAATCCAGCAATGGGGACCTGTTATTTTGTACCCACCATTTTCAAAGATATACATATCTCACAGGTCTTTAGTAGGGATAAGCAAGGTCCTTAGTGCTGTATGTCTAAGACCTTTTCTTGACGCGACCTTGTTTCTACGAATTTGACAAATTATGAATAGGTGAGGTGAACAAACTTTAGGATACGTGGAATTACTGTCGTATAATTTGTCATATAAATTTATTCGTCTATCGTTGGAGTTTAAATCTGTTGGTTTGCAATATTATAATAAATGATTACCTACTGGTTCAGTTAAGTGCTTTTTTACTCTAATGTCTAAGCTCCAAACACAGGAAAACGGAAACTAGAGAATTGTATTTTTACAGAGTTGTGCTGTTTTTTTTTTGTGCGTGGGGGTCTCTCAGAGTCTTACTTACTAAACTCAAACGGTGTTTTTGAAGCTAATTTAGGCTGGGAAAACTGGATTGCTTTCGTATTCTATCACATACTCCCGGGCAATTACTGGCCTGGACAATTCATGCGAATTCCCAATCAAACTCTGCGGGCGCGTGTGGTCACTTTTCCTCTAGCTTATCGCAAGTGGAACACGGCGTCTCTGCCTTGTCAATGCTTAGGTAATATATACCCCAAGTTGGTGGTTACCTGCAGGCCACATAGCGGGTTCTACTTCCTTACACTTGGAGTGGTCTTCGTACCCTAAGAAGGTACAAGATATTACATTAGTAACTGAAAAAAGGTTGGATAGGATTTTCTGACTTTGTCGCAGTGTTTGAAACAATTATGAACTTCTTGAATAATAAAAAGTGTGTGGTTCATTTTCTAGGTTTATTGGGATAAGCTTTTAATATTTATAATGTATGTTTGTCTGGTACAAAATATGTAATAGATAGTTTAAGGTTTCCAACAGTAATTTCTATTATTTCATCAAAATACTATACATCGTCGCAACAGATATATTCATACACAATATACCAACTATGTCTGTATGTGTGTAATGTCTCGTCCTAAATTCTAAGTCCTTTCACTCGCCTAGGCCTACCTTTGTGTACGTTAACACAAATAGTATAAATACCTGCTCCAATAATACCACGCCGTGAGTTGGGACCCGTCATCAATCACATCTCGTTATCTCTAAGTTTGAATTCTGTGATCATAAGGACGCCCACAGACTGACGACTGTGTGATCGACTGAAACGTAGTTGAATTAGACGACACATATTTTACCTAGTAGGTCCAAAAGTCAGAATTTGGGATATTTTACTTATTACTAGATGACCCGGCGAAATTCATACCGCCTAAAAATCAATGAATGTAGTATATATCTTTCGATATTGTCAACCGATTGCGATGAAACAAAGCCTAAGTAATTAATCAAGTTACACACAATTTTATTGTTAATTAGTTATCTGCATCGATTTCGTACATTTTACGTGATGCGCGCACAACTAAAAACTTCTACAGATTTATTATATGTATAGATTTTATTAAACGGTTAGGTCTTCGTCATCATTTCAACAAAAAGATATTCACTGCTAGACATAGGTTTTCTCCAAGTGTTGCCACAATCACCGGCCCTATACGTCCATCGGCTTCCCATGATTCTCACCAGGTCTTTGCGGTTACAACTCCAGAACCTTTGGGCCTCATCGACCATCTGTCCTACGAGCAATGTGCCACTCTCCCTGCCACTTAAGTTTGGCGTTTCGTTGGAAAATGTCGGTAACTTAGGTAACCGTACATTCCCTTACAATTTAACATTGATTGAAGTCGTTAGAGTGCCTACTGTCATACGTTTTGTTACCACCACACCAACGTCAATAAACGTTTGAAATCGTTCTAGATCGACTAAATTTAAATAGAGAATACGAAATAAATTTAAAATTTAGAATAAAAATGTGAAGTTCAAATTGGAGTACGCTTGATTAGAAGTAGAACCAATTTGCTCTTGGTGTAAAATTCCCAGGTTGTAACTACCAGGATACACAGACTTCGACAGGGACTTTACTCCTTAGCAGTATGCATAAACAGTCCATACAGTTTATACTATGGTACCCATCCAAAATTGTCTTACGGTATCAGCTAATCGTTGGAAGCTACAAGGTGGCCTGATGACCTGGTGATGGTCGCGGGAGTCCGATGAATGCGAGACGCACAGGACCGGTCGTTGTGGCGACGCTTGGGGGAGGCCTATGTCCAACAATGGACGTCTTTCGACTGAAATGATGATGTTGACGATCTGCTAATCTAATTTTCTTTCGATCAACGACGGTCGATTGGATGTGGCGGCATTCAAACTGCTCTGTCGCTCTCTCTTTAAAAAAAAGAGAGAGCTTGACTGCGATCCCACCTGATGGTAAGCAGTGATGCAATAATTGATGGTGAGGCGCACTTGTTTATTAAGAGCCTATTCAATCTTGCCTTGAAGACACCTAATAATCGGACGGGAAGACCGCAGCAGGCAAATTATTCCAGTCCTTCGATATACGTGGCATAAACGACGAGGCGACACGCTTGGTCCGGACCGTAGTGGTTTCAATAACGTAAGGATGGATACTCACTTAAAAGATGTTTGTCTGCAGCCATCCTAAGATTCCTCATATTGAATGGAGAATGGACACATAGGTAGGTTTGGCAGGTGGCCAAGCCGTAGGTGGTAAAAGGTGTTTTACAGGTGACGTCCGTCTCCTGCCAAGAGGCAAGTGGTAATGAACTTATAGAGTGCGTCCACCTCGAGTGTTTTTAGTTTTTCCTACGTCTGGAGTTCCGTGTTTGAGTTTTAGTGATCTTGGGTTGTTTTGGCGATAAGCTTTAATTAAGGCATTTTTTATAGTGCTTTGTTTTACAAGCCGTCTTGCTAACTGTAAAATGCGAGGCAAATAAGAATAGGAATGTCAATGACCTTTATCTGTCAAATGTTACTTGAAATGTACTGTTTGCAACATAAATTATTTGCGTATCAATATCGGTTTTTTAAATAAGGTTTAGTAAAATCTAAGTAGAGTAAAACCGTTTTTTTTTTTTTAAATTAAATTCATAATTAGTTAGGCGTAAAGACTTCTACTGAAAAAGAGGGTCTTACGATCAAATGGATTTTGTGTATGGTCCGGGCAACTGCCCGATATATTTTGGACTGTTGCATATGTTCTAATCGCGCGGAGAACTCTAAATACCTTGACGCAAAATTTTGCCTTTTAGTTCCTTTGTGGTATCATAGATGTCGCTACATACACCACAAAACATTATGCCAAATTAAAAACAAGTGTACAATTAGGCGGCCTTATCGCAAATGACAATCTCTTACAGACAACCTTAGGATAGACTGTATGAAAGGAGATAAATTTGAGGCCGTCAGTGTACAAATATCAGATGTGATGATAATTAATCATACCTAATCATAAAAATAACATGCGTGATATACTCGTAAAATAAAATGCTATTTAAAAATACTACCAGAAAATAAGAAATATCGCCCCAGCTTTACACGGGCTGGTCATATAGTCAGTTTTAATGAAATAATTTTTCCAGAGATTAAAACAAGTTTAAAATGAGTAGAACCTCTCTTTAAATTTAAAATGCGTTGCGTTCGAATATAGATGAACGCGGTGGGAAGCCTTTGTTTTATAATAAGTAAGGATATCGTATAAAAAGGAAATGAAAAAGTAATGCTTTTTCATTTTTTTTTTTAACCGTTAGTAATTTTTGGGCGCTACTCACTTCACTCATACGTAAAGCATTCCACAAACGAATAGCTTGAATCTTGAAAGATTTGTCAAAGAAGGAAGGAAGATGCACGCGAATACTTAATTTTAGATTTTCCGATATTCTCAAGGACCTAGAATGTGTGTCACAGAGAAACTGAAAGCATTCTTTACGAACTTCCTTCTACGACTTACTATAAAAAGGAATGTTTGTAAACGTTCATAGTCGTAATACTACAAGTTATTAGTAGTCAAAGTCAGTATTAGTAGTCATAGTAGTTTATTGGTAAGGGATTCTTACAAGTCATATACAAAATGTTACATTATTTAATAGTCAACAAATTATTACGTTACAATGTCAAATAAAAAAAATGTCAAACAAATATAAGAAAAAAAAAACAAATAAATAGAAGTCAAAACAGATATTAAAATAAATAATAATAATATTATGCCAGAGTTAATTAAATCATAAATTCGACAAAAGAATAAAAAGCTTGCTCAATAAGCCAATTTTTTCAAACGAGCATTAAAACTTGGGCATCAGAAATAGCTGCAGGCAGTTGATTATAACTTGTAACTTTATTTTTTGAGGTAGGGCAGTATCAAGTAGGTAACTTCTAACAGTCTGAGTAGAGTGAGATATTTGACATTTACTGACTAAAACCCACCGGTGTTCCTTCTGTTGCCCTTTGCGTTCTAGGGTTACGGTAAGTCTTTTAAAAATTCCGGTAACCGGTTATTTTTTTATTGTTGAAGGCCCACGTTTGACCACTATCGCAACAATTGGTAAGCGATGATGTGGCCGACGATGAAGCACGCCTGCCTAGAAGTAACCTATTCACTCTTGACTTAAAGACCCCTAAGTTGTAGCTATCAGGAAACACAGACTTCGGCAGGGATTCCATTCCTTAGCTGTACGCATAATGAATGTGTTCCCTAAACTTTTTGTACGTATGGGTGGGATGTCCACCATGTACCGGTGGCGCAACGCCGTACGTCTAGTGGTCTGATGATGGAACGGACTTAGTGGAATTAATTAACTTGCATTTTAAAATAGACACGTGTAATGAAGATCAAAAGTTTTCAGAAGAAACACGGAAGTGTTAAACTTTCAGCTTTGAATAGAAACGGAAGCTTGTAAACCGTTGAACATAAACACAATATAATTCTTTCGTTAAAAATACGTTTTTGCTTAAAAAAACATTGTTCAGTTACATAGCACTATTGTAAACAACGTACTGGGAAAAACATTGCATGTCTAAAAATATGCTTTTTGTTTCTTATGTTGGCGTTGCAGACTATTTTCAGGCATTGCTAATAATAAGTATTTATTTTCACCATAGTCTTCCATTACAAAATTCCTAGACAAGTAAGGGTCTAAACAGACGGACGGCCTTTCAACTGCAATCCAACCGCACCATACACGCGAGGGCGAAGCGTGCGGGCGGGTGTGTATAGTGTAGTTCGGATGCAGTCGGTGTGCATTTCACACGACTGCAATCGGACTGCACGTTTGGTTTGCAGTTCTATTGCAGTCGTGTCAACTGCACTTAAACTGCAATTTGCGGTTGGATTGCAGTTGAAATGCGGTCCGTCTGGTTAGACCCTTATACAAAAGTTTATAATGTTTAAGGTCACTTTTTAACGCCCTGAATTAACCAAATGTGTCGATTTGGACATTGTCCTAAAATATTGTATCCGAATCGTCACCAATCCATTTTTTTTTCATAAGTAACCAACCAGTTGATCCCAAATGCACGAAATTGAGCAGTGGTGGCCGCGTGGTAACAGCCCCGACTTACAAGTTGTAGGTCGTGGGCTCAAACCTAGCCAGACGTATTACATAGTGTAATTTATTTCATCTCCACTGCTCTCAAAACGGTGACGAAACTGGTATGTCTAAGAACCAAAAATTCAAAGACATGTGACATCCACCAACCCGCACTGGGCCCGCGTGGTGGAATACGGCCCATCCCCTCTCCTAGAGAGGAGGCCTGAGTCCCAGCAGTGGGAACATTAAAAAAAGGCTGATTATGCTGTGCACGAAAATCAACAAATCCAAATTTTTTGTGTGCTTTATCTTAGTCACTCATTAGACCCATTTTACTTTTATAACCAATCTTGATTGATGAGATTCCGTACATAGTCCTATTTTTTTCACCAGCCTGTCAACAAGTCAATGATCCTGAAACAAGATGTGTCATTGAAATGTACATCGGTTTTAGTATTTTAGTCATTATTGGAATGTAGTACTGTGATTCAGTGTTCAAAATAGTTTTTTTAATGTTTTCACAGCTTCCATGATGAGTAGTTGCTAAAATACTAATGCATGTGGGAGGGGTTTCTTAGTTAATCATAACTTTAAAGATAGAGCTGTCTTTCGGAACAAAAAGGCGGTCAAGGAATTAAACTTATGAAAATAACGTTTTGAATTCTGAATTCAAAAATAGCTTTGCTGAATTTTAGTCTGATCAAACAGCCTATTGTAGGCAAATTAAAAAAAAAATATCGACTACCTTCATACCACCTAACAGTCAATGAATGTAGTATATCTTTCGATATAGTCAACCGATTGCGATGAAACAAAGCTTAACCTTTCGAATGTCTTAAGTTACACAGTTCGACATAAGCAATTGTCTTTCTATTGTGTCTCTAATTACGGCATTCAATGAGTTAATTAATATTATCACGTTACACACAATTTTTTAGGTTTATTGTATGTATAGATTTAGGTTTCTTATGTGTATAAACACAAAAAGTGAGGTGAGGAAACCGACATGTTTTAGAACCAAAAATTTGGAAGACATGTGACATTCACCAACCCGTACTTGGCCCGCGTGGTAGATTACGGCTCATTCCCTCTCCTAGAGAGAAAGCCTTAGTCCCAACAGTGGGAACATTAAAAAGGCTGATGGATGGATGGATGGATGTGTATACTATACAAGGTGTAAGGGACAGCCCTCCACAAACTTTAAGGGCTTGCTCAGTAGACGAAACTGAACCACCTTCCACAATTTGTATTTTTTAAGAAACGGTAAAAAAATCTTGCGGAAGGTTGTTCAGTTTCGTCTACTGAGAAAGCCCTTAAAGTTTGTGGAGGGCTGTCCCTTACACCTTTTATTGTTAAAAAACCTATACTTTAAATAAAAGTCTCAATTAGGTTACAAGACCTACATATACTTGTTAAGTTTCCATACTATCTGTTTATACGACATTAAAACCTCGTCTTTATTCGTTTACACGAGATCCATCAAGCTGGGTACTCATCCATCAACGCACGTCTAACTGACACCAAATTGAGTCCAGAAGCTATTTAATGGAAGTGCATTAATATATTATGGTTTAGTTAGCTACAAACATAATTATAAGAACAAAGTGAAATTCGGACTTTTTTTACTAATGGGCTTTACAATAAATTTTCTGTTAATATTTCCGCCAAACGCTAAGTACCAAATGTACTGTAAAGGCCCTTTTCCTGTCACGTGTATTTTATCCCGCACGCGGGTCTCATCCGCTTGCGGGTGATAGCACGCTGTTGTGCGCCAGTGGATAAACTTGTTTGCGATATATGCGGACTATGAGCATGCGTGCAACCCGCTTGACAGTAAAAACAACACTGAAGGCAGAAGATCGCCGCCCGCATCCGTATAGCGCGCACACGGGCTGCGCGTCCGCAGGCAATCGGCGTTTCGCATGTGTTCTAGCCGCATGTTAGGAAAAACATGTATCAAATGATAGGATGCGGGCAGTCCGCATGCGGACGAGAACCGCATGCGGGCTAAAATACGCGTGACAGGAAAAGGGCCCATAAGATATTACTTGCGAAGAAGTCACGTGATAGGTATAACTGTCATATTATCAATCCTAGATAACCCGGTTAAGGAATTTAGGATTTTGTTTAATTGACAATTATTCTAGTCCTTCGATGTACTCGATACAAACTTAGGAGAAAAAAATACAAACATTCAGTTCTTGAAGTTTTATAATCTCAGTAACAGGCATATATCATTTTGTAATGCAATGGGTAACGAACTCGTAGTGACATCTATGGCTTTTATAGGAACTAAACACTAAATTCTGTATAAGAACTAGAGTTTTCGCGCGATTTGAATATATACATCAGTTTGAAATCGTCTATCGGGCAGTCGTCCTGGTCAGACATTACACCCGTCTGGTCGGAGGATCTACCCTTTTCATTGGAGGTCTGTTCCGCATTTTAAGTACTAAAATTGTAATTTTATCAGCAGTAGAGGTTTGTCATATACCATTAGATTTCACAGTATTTAGTAGTCAGCTTTCCAGTCAAAAGAGACCTTAAAATCTTATTCTCGGTATCAAAATTACCCTCAAAACGTTGCTAAAACAACGATTAAATCATGCATAAATGATGAAAAAATGCAAAACATACTCGTCGCTAATTACAAACGCCTTTGAGCCAAAAATAATTACACCGTTTAATTTTTAAACAACCAGAGAGAATGACAACGTGAAATTTCGAGCAAACCTTTTGATATACTCGAAGTGCGTTAGGCGGCTATCACACTGCCACGCACCCCGCAGTCTAGTGCGTGAATGCGTGTCTTAACGTTGCTTGTAAGTATCTCCGTTTGTATAGAAAACACGCACAGTACAACACACTGAAAATGCATCCACGCGCATTCATGCAGATCACGCACCTACATGCTGAGAAACATGCACTCACGCGCGTGGGTGCGGGGCGACACGCAAGGTATGGCACACTGAGTCTCGTAGTACCGTGCGTGATTTTGTATGAAATGTGTGCGTGCCCGCGTGAATTTACAAAACGAAAAAAAAAAAACTGGACATTTGCGAGTCGGACTCGTGCACTGAGGGATCCGTGCAAATTACAATTCCCGAATCTCCGAGTCTCGAAGATTTTTCCGAATAGCAATTTTTTTTTTGTGACGTATTTACTGTTTTCAGATTTATTCCTATACCTGTGCTATAAGACCTTGCTTTGTGACACACCTACGCGCGTGAGTGCGTTAAAAACCTGCACGATGATGCAGATCTGCACTCCCGCAAGTACGTGAGTAGATGCGTTTTCACGAGCTACGCTCATCGATGACCGATGATCGATGGGTACGCTGCGTTTTCACGCGCTACGCTGCGTTTTCACGCGCTACGCTGCGTTTTCACGCGCTCCGCTGCGTTTTCACGCGCTACGCTGCGTGGTGCGTGACAGTGTGATCACCGCCTTAATGGTGACAAAATTATCTTAAAATTTGAATTTCAAAAGATCCGATCTCAGCCCGCAAATAATTCAAATGATTGGGTCGCTATTACGAACGGGAATTAAAACACAATGAATAAATTAAAGGTACGAAGTCGCGAATAATCTTGTTTATGTAAATATTTATAATACATAATGTTTTACATTGCTTGGAAATTAAATGGTTTTAAATCGGGTCAAAGGTATTTGGGGAGTCAGAAAATGGGACATTCTTGAACGTCGGTCTCAAATGGAAGATGGAGCAGAATGCCTCTCAATAACGTAACTGGTAAGGAGCAGTGGTGGCCGAGTGGTAATGGCCCCGACTTACGAGTTGTAGGTCGCGGGTTCGAACCCAGCCAGGCGCATTACTTTTTGTAATTTATTTCATCACCACTGCTCTCAAAACGGTGAAGGAAAACATCGTGAGGAAACCGGCGTGTCCTAGAACCAAAAATTCGAAGACATGTGACATTCACCAACCCGCACTGGGCCCGCGTGGTGGATTACGGCCCATTCCCTCTCCTAGAGAGAAGGCCTGAGTCCCAGCAGTGGGAACATTAAAAATGCTGATGATGATGATGATGAACGTAACTGACCGTGGTGAGGGTCGTGGGACGCCAATTGTACCGACACGCATAGAACTGGTTGTGTGGCGATATATGGGGAAAGTCCAGCAGTGGACATCTTTCGGCTGGAATGATGATGATGGGTATCAAATTAAAGTAAAGAACGTAGAAAGAAGGCAGTGTAGATACAGTCAATTTGTTTATTAAAAGATAAAATAACGAGGATGAAAAAAACTTTTTTTTGAGGCGAACTTAATGCCTTAAGGCGTTTTTAAGCAGCCAACCTTTGAATCTTTTGTATCTTATCTTTAATTAGAAAAAGTACTTCGACAATATCTCAACTTTTTTCCATTTTGTTCATCAATGAACAAGTTGCAATTGATAGGTTCATAGTTAATTTACGCTTGACCAATATCTCACCAATGATAAGCGATGATGTGTTAGAGTATCTATAGATCACGCTTGACTTAAAATAACCTATTTCCTAACTTAAATCCCAAATACAAAATCTGAAAAATAGTGCAAATAAAATCCCGTAAAATAATAAATCTAATTAAGAAACCGGCCGGAGAATCGAGTTCAAGGCCCCCAGTTCCGCAGCTTATTGCCACTGAACCAATGAAGCAATTCTTATATCAAGAATAGATTTCTTACCCAAATGTTGGCAGTGGTTCGTTAAATCACATTTAACGATTTAGTACGCGACTGTACCGGTAGGGTTGGCCGGTTTAAATTTAATTTTAAATAAAAAATATCGAAACTCAATTTAGTGAATTTTGATTTTAGCGGCCTCTGTAGTAAATCAAAATCAGGATTGATCTGTATTTTTTTTTTAAATTTCAACATGTTTCAAGAACTTATCTAAATTATCAAATATATAATCCGTTGATTTGAGATTGAATTCTATTAATTTATAAGCCTCTAGACTTTTGGGCACATTACAAATCGAAAGCAATGAGAAGTTTTTTGTTGCCTTATAAATAGATTTTTAATTAGATAAGTGTATTTATCAGATATTATTTAATTCTAGAGCTGATGATGATGATGATGAGCCAGCAGCTTCGTACACGTGAAAGTAAAAAAATATCTGTCATTTACAAAGTATCTAATTATTATTAGTGAAAGAATTTTTAAATTCGGTTAAGTATTTTTTGCATTTATTAATTATAAATAAAAATAATAAAAAGCCCTCTTTATAAAAATAAAAAATGTATCCGACTTAAATAATAAAAAAACCATTTGTCCCCAACCCTGACTAGCATGTAGTCAGTCGGTACATCTAGCCGTGGCCTGCTGCCAAAGTCCCGAAATGATTCCTTCACAATAACACATTATCTGTGCACTGTCTATTGTACGCGATTGTACCTAGTTCTACAGGAATGTACACGCGTATTGAAGTCTTTGGAAAAGTGTCAAATAGTTGTAGATTTCGCGGTTGAGAAGCGAAATATTGATTTCTGTGGTGATAAAAGTCGTTTATGCATTCTATTAAAATATCTTTATTATGATAACTAGCTGACCCAGTAAACTTCGTACCGCCTAACAGTCAATGAATGTAGTATATCTTTCAATATAGTCAACCGATTGCGATGAAGCAAAACCTAAGTAATATAACAAGTTACACACAATTTTAATATGTAAAAGTTATCTACATCAAATTTTGTCCATTTTACGTGATCCGCGCACAATTAGAAACTTCTACAGATTTGTTAAATGTATAGATTTTCGAATTTCACACCGATAAGTAGATGGAGGGCCCAGCAGGGTCGAAGCCTACTGAGGCCAAAAGTCTGTTTTTGAAAGGGAGACTCGGCCCCGGTATGAAAGGTAACGATAACCAGGGTGGGTTTTTTAGTCAGTAAGAGTCTGACACTATCTCGGGATGTCACTATCTGCGGATGATTTAGACCCATCGAAAAACAAAAATGAACCGATAATTAGATAATGTGGTCAGTGTCAAACATTATTCTCACCAAACAAACATAAGTACAGTACACCAGCGTCATCACCATAGTCTTTTTCCCCGTAAGCTTGAGGTCGACATCCAGTCTAATGGTATGCAGCTGAATATAGTTATCGGCACGAATATTGAGCGCTGGCTTCAAGTTGCGCAGAAGTCAAATATTCGGTCTCTTTAGTGGTGCGACGCGGGAGCGGGGAATGTCAGTGATTTGCTCACTGCGCCATCGTGTCATTGACGTCACTCGTGATTCGTTCCCTGTGCTTTCTGCATGTATCTAGCAACGAAGACGATTGGCTCGCCAATGCATGGAATGTGCAAAGCGATACCCACTCTGACGCCGAGCGCTCAATATTCGTGCCGGTAACTATACCCGTGTTTTACATGGAGCGACAACCCATCAAACCTCCATAATTATCTTTCTTAATTGAACTGACGGTCAGACCATACGAATATAAAAGAATAGAATAAACTTTTTTGTAAACCATTGACCTTTTGAATGTCATAAGTTACTAAGTTCGACATAAGCAATTGTCTTTCTATTCTGTCTCTAATTACGGCATTCGATGAGTTAACATGACATAAACTTAAATCTATGGGTACAATGGCGGTCTTATCGCTGACAGCTGCGGTATCTACCAGACAAACTTAGAATGGACTGAAACGAATAAAACAATACAGAGGTAGTTTTCGGTGTACTGCTAACAGATAATAATAATAATTTATTTAAAAAATACAACTTTTGGTCCACATTGTATGTTAGTAACACTTATTTCTATGTTAGTTCAAAATTCACAAAATATTTATAGTTTCCTTATAATAAATTACATATTAAATCCAATTACAAAAAATTAAATATTTTATACTGGTTAAAAATGTCATAAATTACATTTACAATGTCAGTTAAATATTAAAATGATAAAGACAATTAAATTAATATAGAAAAAAAATTCAAATTAGAATGTCATTAGGATAATAATTGATAAAATAATAATAAATTAAAAGCATATTGAAACGCTAATAAAACACAAAGTTACCTGCCCCATGCCTTTTTTTATGGTGGGAAAAAAATCATGCAATGACCTCCCCCGCTCTTGGGTGGAGCGGGAGATAGTGTCAGATTCTTACTGACTAAAAGACCCACCCCGTTCCTTCTAGCCTTCATACCGGGGCTCGAGCGCTTTAGAGCCTTTCGCATAACCCTGGCCCCAGTAGGCTTCGTCCATGCCCGACCCGGCTGGGTCCATGCTGACTTCCTCCTTGAGGCGCCCGGGAACAGTGCGCGCCGTCGGCGACTTGGGCTTGGTTTGGACAGTTACCGGATGGCCCGACAGCGAGCTACCCATTGCTCACTGTCCGCAAGCCCGCGACCTGCCCCATGCCTGATAAACGGGTGCGTGCAAGGCCTGCCAGTGCTGTATAAAGGACCCGTCCAACCTAGAGGCAATGACAGCAAGATTAATCAAACATTAGGTAACTTTGAAATAAACACATCATCTACAAAAATATTGCCAGCTTCAATAAACCGAAATTCCTTTATCCACCAACTCACATTTTACCAAAAATGCGTCTCCCATAACAATTTTTGGCAACGTCAGCGGGAAGTAACTCCATAGGTAGGTAGGTAGTAGACATTACTCCGCTCAGAATCGTAAACTAAGTTACCCTTTGCTCAGGGATTGCGATATTCAATCCTGGGACCATGCTATCATGTTTTATCTGAAGCGAGGGAGCGATCAAAACAATGTTATAAGAAATATTGCTGCCGAATCTTCGAAAATTGTCTTTAGTAAAAGAATTTGGTTGGTATATGGTCTGGCTGGAGTTTAATGTATTTATTTTTATAAAAAAAAAGAAAAAAATGAAAGAATAATGTTTATTTGAAACTCTTAAAGAACAAACAATAGAATAAAATATAATGTTAACTGTATTCTGATTTTTAAATAGCTGGACTAAACTTAATGGCATTGGATAATGCTCCGCTGTCATTAACCTTTCGAAACGTTAACGAACTAAACCATTGTTAAAACATTTAATTAAAACGTTTATGGTGGTATACAATGTTTTCGGAAATACCCACAAACCAAATTTTTGCATCCCAATATTAAATTGTTTTTTCTGTACATTAATTAATAGTACCTAACATATAAGTATAGCAAGTTGATTGTGTGAGAAGCGATATGAAAGAAAAGGGAGTTAGTGATAGCGTGACGAGTGACAGGACAGAATGGAAGAAAAAAACGTGTTGCGCCGACCCCAAATAAAACGGGACTAGGGCAGGAAGATGATGATGATCTAGGTATAGCAAGTTCGATCGTCGAAGTATGAATGATTTACCATAGTTTTAAATTTTAATCTCATTTAAGTGAAATGTAAACTTTATGAGCAATAAATATCTTTAACCAGATATAAAATAACTCATCATCATCATTTCAGTCGAAAGACGTCCACTGTTGGACATAGGCCTCCCCCAAATGTCGCCATAACGACCGGTCCTGTGCGTCTCGCATCCATCGGATTCCCGCAGCCCTTACTAGGTCATCGACCCACCTTGTAGGAAGTCTTCCAATGCGAAGGCAAATGCATTTTCCCCTAAACCAAAACTTAATAATTTAAAGTGGTAATGAAGTAAATTACACAAAGTAATGCGTCTGGTCTGGTTGGGTTTGGGTTTTTTATTTACGACATCACATTAGAAACGTCTAAAATTACATGTTTCTCTACTACATTATGCAAGTATTATACATATAAACTTTTTTCTTGAATCAATCTATCTATTAAAAATAGCTTCATCAAAATCCGTTGCGTAGTTTTAAAGATCTAAGCATACATAGGGACAGACAGACAGCGGTGACTTTGTTTTATACTATGTAGTACCTATATTTAAATTATATGATACTTATTACGTAGTTATGATAATTGGTAAAATGTGAGATCAAGTGGAATGTATTATATATAACTACCCACTTCTGAAATATAAATAGACCGTACTTCGATAAAATCTACACTAATATTTTAAAAAAGAAAATATTTTTTTTTGTTCTCTGAAAATACTGGTCCGATTGTTAAAGTTTTTTCCCCGCTAGAAAGCTGCTTTATTTCTGAGTGACATAGGCTATACTTATGCTATATTTTATTTACCTACGTGGGCGAAGCTGTGAGCATAAGCAGTATTCAATTTACTGGTTCTAGTGCCTAGGACGCACAGTGGGCGTATATAATGCTACAGTGGAACAAAATGAAAGAACCAATTATTTATTCTGTTTGTTCAGAAATCCGTCATAACTACCCACGTATGGTCGACATTTTCCATTGTAAGTTTTAAAGCGAAATATAGTAAAGTATGATTTATTTTGTGGTTGACTTTTAGTACTGCACAAAACATTTTAGAAAATAAAAACATTAAAATAAAATATAAGGTATTTTTTATTCTATTTGCTGTAAAATTAGATTGATTAGAGATAAATTGAGATAAGAGGAACAGAGAGTAAAGTCCCGTAAACCTCTGCTGAAAAGGGAGGATTCTCCGACCAGACGGGTGTTATGTCATGTGGGCAACTGCCCGATAGATGATTTTGGGCTGTCGTATATATTCAAATCGCGCGGAGAATTGTGCGATGCAGGTTTAGATGCTTATGCGACGCCATAGATGTCGCTACAATGAGTTAGTGTAGTCCCAAAGTAATAAATACAAAAAAAAAAAAAAATTGGTGGAAATTGGGACCGCGATCCCGGTCCAAAGAACCCCAAGACCCCGCATTCCCCTTCCCGCTTCCTAAAAAGGCTAACACGTTTATGTTCATGATGGATATGCAAAAAGTACAATAACATACAAATATTAGTTTATCTAAATCAAACACAACAATACAAAACTTTTTTATTTGTTCTCAAAATTTATTTCATTCAAAAGTTAATTTACTCGAACCATCGAATTAATTTATTCGACTTGTGTATTTTATTTGCCAACGGGATTATTCTGCAACTAGTATCTGACTGCGACATCGCCCGCGCGAATGCAGAAAATTATCCCTGGGGCACATATTACCTGGGTAAAAAAGTATCCTATGTCCAGGACATAGTCAACTCATGTACCAAACATTAGAAACTTTTCTATAATTTTAGCGTGAAGGAGTAACAAACACACACACACAATTACATATAAATTTTCGCCTTTATATTAAAAATATTGACCCGGTCATAAGATGATTTTTCCCATCGAAAAAAAAAAACCCGACCCAGCTTCCTACAAGTGTTAGGAATCTTTAAATTTCTTGGCTTTTCTCTACTACAACATATATGTATCATATACTTAAACCTTCTTCATTAATCATTCTGTCTCTTGGTGAAAACTGCATGAAAATCCGTTCAGTAGTTTCTGAGTTTATCGCATTCATACAGGCAGACAAACGCAGTAGCGGCTTTGTTTTTATGATAGTAAGGATATTAGTATGATGGAAACTAAGTGTATATCGAATAATCGGATTAACTTATCGATATAGGATCAACTATTAAAATTACTATGAACGGCCCGAGATTAAAACGGAACTCAATTTGAGGGTTTTATTTATATTTGTTCAGCTCACGCATTCATGTGTGTTATTCAGATTTGATTACTTAGTTAGTTCCATAGAGGGGTATGGAAATTGGTGTTATGTAATTCATAACATGATTTAAAAGAGTGACCATGGAGTTTTTTGCACATTTTTTTTTTTTGTATAGTGGGAAATGAAAGAAAAGAAAGAGAATTTATTTGGCACACACACAACAGTTAGGCAAACACGAAGCAGAACAACTAGTGCCTGACGCTGGTTTTCAACTGAACCTGAGGTTATGGAGGTAAAAGAGTGTTGTAGTGTAATATCGTACTTAAAAAATATAATGCATCTACTTTTAATGACTAGCGAAAACATCAAATGATTTATCCTGCTCTAGGGAGCAAGAGGGAGAGGAAAATAGTTTGATCAGAATAACGAGCAGAATCAATTGAACCACTTTTTAATCATTTACATTTTTCAAATAAATATTCATTAAAAATGTTGCCCTGTCTATTTATTCATTGGTCAAGCCATCATGTGCACACCCACCCAAATAGTTAAAAAAATCACTGGCAATATTGCCCCCAACTTCGGGCGGGTTTTTACCCACTCCTGTTTCTTCGTTACCTTTCGTACCGGGGCTCAGCTATCTTTCGAACTAACCCTGGCCCCAGTAGGCTTCAACCCAGATGAGCCCCTGCTGTTGCTGACAGCTCGTTGAGGCGCGCGGGAACAGCGCGCGCCGTCGACGACTAACGAAAAATAATAAAAATCATAAAACAAACAAAAGATGGCGCCACCCGGATCATATTATGCAGACACCACTCGCGAGCAAAACTATCTCGCAGAACAGAATTTGCCTTTCAAGCCGGAAGGATTTTTCCGCAAGGCATGACATTATTTCATACAAGTTACTGCTCGCGGTTTATCCTCTACAAACAACCCAACGTGCTTCAACGGAGGGTTCTTCCACAAAATAGATAGGTACAGAAGTCAATCTCGTGTATGTACTTCAGGCGTAGGGTTCTGGACGGCGAGCAAAGGGTAGCACGCCGTGCGCTAACCACCAGGGTCGAAGCCTGCTGGAGCCATGAGTTAAGTGAAAGTGAACCCCGGGGCCCTGGAATAGAATAGAAAAAAACTTTATTGTACACCAAAAAGTAACACAACTTATACGTAAAGTCCAAACAAAGAAGGTACCAACGTTTGGGTTTTAGGGTGAGTTATACCATTTAACTATAACGATAACCAAACCATAACCAGCCGAGAAACGGCCGCCTATTGGTCAATTCGACGATTTGACAACTGTTAATGGCTTTGTTATCGTTATAGTTAAATAGTGCAACTCACCCTTAGTCAGTAAAAGTCTGACGACCCTCTTGCTCCACCCAAGGCGGGAGATGTCATTCGATGATTTCCCACATAAAAAATAAAATGTATGTACTACTTCGCTTTTCAAATCTACGCTCGGCGGTCGCGCTAGGGTCTGCGCCGTTTAAACAACTGTCCACTGAACAGTTAAAATATCTTTTTTTTTGTTCCTCCATTATTGTACAATGCGGATGCCGCTCATGCTTGCGGTGGTCTTAACCAGACCGAGATATCGTGTCCATGAGCGGCGTCTATGTGTGCGTTGCTCGAGCGCGCTTTGTATGTAGATCGACTTCTGTACCTATCTTTTTTGTGGTATTTTCTTGCAGTTTCATAGCTATATTTTATCAGCATTATCTTGAAAAAGTTGAGAGAAAAAAGTGTTGGGAATCGCCCGGTTGTCCGATGCAATATAACATAGTGCTGCGCTCTCACAGACTCGATTTATGTCTCGGAATCTATTTTTACGCTCTTTTTCTAGCGAAATAATCGTTTATTATGATGTGGAGCTTTCCATTCGTTTCATTTTATTTATATACAAACTTATTTACTAATAACATATTACATGAAAGAAGTTATTTAAGTATCTGTTATTATGGTGATTTTATCACTTCAAGAGGTACACAGTTTAAACATGAATAAAAAAAATAAATACATGCAAATTATGAGATCTATTTTAATGACACTTAAAATAATCTATGTTTTGTTACAATGAATGAATGACAAGCCTGAAGAAGTAACAAACAAACACACAGACACTCACAAAATTTTGCCCTTATAATAGTACTGTGAATAATTATTTCTATACGTATGAAGCCGATAACGATTAGCTATTTAAGCGTTGTTTATTTTTGAGATAGGAAATTTTCGCATCCATCGGATTACCGCAACATTCACCATTTAGTTGGTCGACCTTGTGAGAGGCCTTTCAACGCTGCGTTGTCTGGTACGTGGTCGCCATTCTAGAACCATTCGGTTTCATTGACCATCTGTTCTGCAAGATTCTTTGAGCTATGTCGGTTACCTTGGTTCTTTCTTTTCTTTCTCTGATGTGATCCCGCAAGGAAACTCCGAGTACCTATAGCTCTTTCGTTAAGTGTGTACATGAATTGTTAAATAAAAATAAAATAATATATTTCTAAATACATACATAGATATTATAGATAAATCACACCCAGACACAGAACAAATGTTCAAGCCCATCACACTAACATTTGTCCTGCGTGGGAATCGAATCCACGACCTCCGGCAAAACAGTCAGGGCCACTAACCACTAGACCAACAGGCGGTTTTCTTGTCCTGTCTATGTTCCTTAAAGTTGCCTTTTGCGTTCCAGGGTTAAGGTAACTCTTGAGAACATTACCGCAGCCCGTAGTGGGGTTAACGGACGTCGGTTGGACTGTTGCCTAATGTTCTCTCGATGAGCGACGTATGCTTGTGGTTAGCGATTTGGAGAACATTTTCTCTGATGTTAAACTAATGCATAGTATGGTCAAAAATAACAATAGTATAGCAGAAATGGAAATACCTATACCATAAAATAGATAGGTACAGAAGTCAATCTACATACAAAGCGCGCTTGACCAACGCACACATAGACACCGCTCACGGACACGATGTCTCGGTCGCGTATCGACCCACTCGTCGGACAGTTCCAGCTCAAACGCTCATTAGTGTGCGTCCACCGAGCGTAGGTATAAAAAGTGAAGTACATACATGAGATTGTCTTCTGTACCTATGTATTTTGTGCCTTCCCTAACCTATATACAACTATCTAGTATTTTTATGTAAAGAATCTATGTTCAAAATTTCATAACTGTATCATGAAAAATCCCAAAGTTCCAGTCTTACCATTTACGTGGTATGCGAAATTGTAATTGTATTTTCATTCAATCGACTTAAAGGCAAGACAAAACTCCATTTCCCGCTAACTTTACCAAAGAATAAAATCAAGCAATAATACACCTTAATAGGATCGCAAACGTCCGATATAGTAGTTCCAGCTGATCCGGACGATCCATGCAGTCCAGCCGGACACAGTTACGATGTGAGAACGGGTCATATTACGTCTAAATGTTATTGCAGCAGCCGGATCCGATTGTCCGGCCCGGACAAGGTATCAGTCTTGATTTGTTGTAGACTGAGAATAAGACTGTAAATGGATTGTGTTGCAAAGATTTAGGATTTGTTCTTTGGTTTGTAAAAGCTCTAAACTGCCGGTGTATATGTAACGAAGATTTATGTAACTCATAATATGATTTAACCTTTCGTATTCCGTAATTAGAGACACAATTAAAAAGTTATTGTGTCTCGCGTTGATCCACGTTCCGGACACACAAAGAGTTAAAAGAGTGTCCATGGTGTTTCTTGCACGTTCTTCTCCATAGAGATCTACGCTTTGGAACGTGCAATTTAGCTTACATTTTTGACTGATCGACATTTTGACAATTCAAAAGTGTCTGTAATTGGTCTATTTGAAATAAACCTTTTTGATTTCTGATTGTTTTTGGAAAATATCTTTCTTTTTGATCTGGTAGCCATTCTTTTTCAACTTGAACTGTTTTTTATCCGACTGCAAGAAGGGTTATGTTTTTCGTGTGTATTTTGTATGTATAATGTATATGTATGAAGTTCTGGCTTCTGACCTAGGTAGCCTGTGTCATTAAAACCAATGTCTTCACCCATTTGCAAGTAGTACATTTCATAACGTATTTAAAATCAATAAATTGATTAAAAACATGGTAAAGTAAAAGATTAAAGAATGAAAGAGCACGCATGATCTTTTTATGTATGCAATTTCTTTTCATTTATGATGGTGTGTACAATTGTGTAAATTGTTTTATCTGTTGAACTATTTAAATAAGAAGTCCTCCTAAATATGCTGATTTTCAAATAAAAAAATAAATATATAATTAGTAGGAATAGTAGGATAGGATTATAAGACGGATATAAACCAATAGTAACAGTTATTTTACTAATTTATTTACCTTATTTTTCTACTTGGTTTTATACTTATTTTACTCTTGTACTTGTTTCTAATATAGTTATATTAGTTATGTCTAATTATAATAACCACACGACTCGAAATTCAAACTGGCCACTAACAAAAAAAAAAGAAAATAGAATAAAACGTGCTTACTGACGGGAGCGTTATAGAACATTTAAACTATAGAATCTTGGAGTAGTTAATTTTGTTTATATTTCGGTAATATCTGATTTGGTCGACCAAATTGTCTTTTAATTATTTCGCAAATGGTGTAAAAATTAGCGTATGCAACACGGGGATAAAGCTGTCTTTGTCTTGGGCGGCTTGAATTCCTCACTTCACTCAGGTTGCTTTATTAACTCCCTCGCAATGCTCGGGAGTAAATTTTATAAATTCCTCACTATCGTTCGGGTTCAAAAGTCAGCAACCTTCGTTTCTTTCAAAATTCAAACACACACAGACACTGCTTTGTCCCCTAGTCACATAAACTACTATTATGGTGGAAAATAAGCAAAAATTTTCATTAAGTATTTATTATAGATAGTGGATTAAAACCGTTTTATAAAACTTCAAATTAATTACAGTAACTAACTGAAAACCAATACCCCTAATCCCCGTTTCTTAATTCGGAACCCCGAGCTTATTTAATGAAACTCCACCTTTCACCTTTCTAATTGTTTCCCGGAATTAATTTAAACGTTCAGATTAAAACGTTATAGAGATAAAATAACTATGAAATAAGGTAGTAGGCCCTTTGAATATACCGACGATTTAACTAAAGTTATTTAGGAACGTTAAAAAGTTAATTTCGGACGTAAACCTACAGATAATACTGTGGGGTTGTATGATAGAGTTATTTTGGTCCGGAGCGTTTAGGGTAACTGAAGGAACACAGGTGAAGCCTACTGGGGCCATGGGTTAAGTGAAAAAGAACCCCGGGGTTCTGGAACGAAGGTAAATGAGGGACAGAGACTGACCGCATTAGGCAACGGCGCTCTCGCCGCCGCCGGCGGGATTCCGATCCCGATTTCCAGCCACCGTAGGCGCGGGCTTGTGGACAGTGAGCAATGGGTAGCTCGCAGTCCGAACGTCCGGTAACTGTCCGGACCAAGCCCAAGTCGTCAACGGCGCGCACTGTTCCCGCGCGCCTCAAGGAGTGGTCAGCAACAGCAGGGGCCCAGCCGGGTCGAAGCCTACTGGCGCCAGGGTTATCAGAAAGGGAACTCGAACCCCGGTATGAAGGCTTGAAGGAAAGGGGTGGGTTTTTTAGTCAGTAAAAGTCTGACACGAAAAGGGGGGGGGGGGGTCATAGAATGATTTCCCACCTTAAAAAAGGTGGTTTTTAGTCAGTTAAATTCTGACAAGCGTTGACCCTCCGCCTAAAACGAAAGGTGTAATTTAATGAGTAGTAGGACAAAAAGTCATTTTCTCATATATTTATTTATTAAACGGTTTATGTACGCACACACAAAAGGCAGCTCGGGAGTGGAATTCCTTGCCGGAGTCTGTGTTTCCTGATAGCTACAACCCAGTAATCTTTAAGTCGAGAGTGAGTGGGTTTCTTTTAAGTAAGCGCGTTCCATCGTCGACCGCATCGTCGCTTTCCATCAGGTGAGATAGCGGTCAAGCGCGAACCTATCAACAATAAAAAAAACAGAAGAATAGTACAAAGTTGATGCTTATTTCTATAGAAATCTCTTACGAAGTATACTGTAAGATATTACAGTAAACTAACATACAGTAAAATTTTGAATGAAAACCAACAATAGTCAAGAATGACGTATATCTTCGCGAATTTCGGTTACGTAACTTGTTATTTTTAATTTTTATTGTTTGACTTAGAAGATTCAATGATTGATGAGAAAACAGATATCGCTAGCACAATTGATTGATTGCAAGGCTAAATCAGAAACTGTAAAAACAGATATAGAATGGTGTGATGTTTTGTACAAAGTAAAAATAATATTTTATTTTTTTATTGTTGATAGGTTTGCGCTTGACCACTTTCTGAACTGCAGGCTAACTCTTGAGTTCAATTCCGATCAGTCGAGATCGAGATTGTGACGTTTCGTACCCTTAAATTCAATGCTAGCGCCAAATTGGTTCAAAATTGCGTGACCATTTTGAGAACTAAGTGAAATCGTATATGTTGACAATATTGTTTTCAAGAGTACCCAAATCACGTAACGTCAAAATTTACATTGCAATCGGATTGACTTTAGATTGAAATTGAAATTAATTTGGAGAGTAAGCCTGCTAATGGAAAGCGATGATGTGGTCGACGATGGAGCGCGCTTACCTACCTAGAATAAACCTATTTACTTTTGACTTAAAGATTTCAGCGTTGTAGCCACCAGGAAACGCAGGCTCCGAGGTTTAATATTCCTTTAAATAAAATAAGAAAAGTTAAATAAGCTTTTCAAACATGGCATTGTATTCAACGCTTTCGTAATGCATGTACATATTAGTTTAGGTATCAGTCGCATATCTAGCTGAATATCTACTAAATATTTTACGATGAGCGTAACTCCTGTTAATGTGTGTTATCGTAGCGTATGCCAAATTTCATAGTTATTATTTGTTCCGCGTAGTTATTCGGTTATAAACAAAACTATATTTCTATTTTTAGTACTACATATACACACAAAACGTTTTGGGAACACATTCATTGTGTGTACAGCTAAGGAGTGGAATTCTTTGCCGGAGACTGTTTCCTGATAGCTACAACCTATTGGTCTTTAAGTCAATGAATAGATTATGTCTAGGTAAGGCTACTAGACCTGATTCACGTAAAATCAAGGGGGTCAAAAGGGGGTCGAAACGGTTCGTGTAAATAGTGCACGGCATGCGCGTTGCCTGTTGCTGGAACTTGGCCTGCGCACGGCCGTGCGCTTAGAACAAGCCAAATATCGTTGAAGTTTTATAGTCGTTCGATCGAAGTCCTATCCAAAAACGGTATTCACGATCTATCGACTTAGTTATTTCCAGTTACATTAATAAGTATTCTACCAGGATAATGTAATACAGATTTATTTTTAAATAGACGAATTTTAAACGACTTTAGAATCGGTGTCGTTCAAACTCGATTGATGGATGTGAATACGGAAATGGTCTAAACAACTAAATCGCTACGATATCGTTACGGTTTTCATTACGTGAGTTGGGCTACAGATCGTCGCTTACCATTTAGTGATATAGAGGTGAACCTATCTACACTTATTAATATAATAAAGAGGTAAAATTGTTTTAATGTTTTTTGTTTGTAGGAGGTAATCTCAAGAAGAACTGGTTTGATTTCAAAAAAATGTTCACCAATGGTAAACTGCTTTATTCCTGAGTGATATAGTTTATATATATATATGTGCGCGGGCGAAGCCGCAGGCAAAAGCTATATTCACTACTGTTGAAATCTTCTACAATGGAATGGGAATGTTCTAAAAAAAAACTTATTCATCGTTCACCAAAATTCCCAGTAGTGGACTTAAATAGAATCAGTATATAATTCAAAATAAAGTTTATATGCGACTGACGTTATACTGGACATATTTTTCACAAAATGGCGCCTTATTTGTGGAAAATGTAGAAGAATGCGCAGTTAATGTAACCGAGTTTTGGTTTTTTTATAATGCATTCACTCTTTTTCGAAGGAAGAAAGAGAACTTGCATGTTATCTTAAAATTTATATTGTTTTACTAGTGCGCGTAAAACAATAGAGTAGATTTGTAATTTTCCGTCAACGTTCAAGTCAAATTCTTTGTCTCTCGATTTTTACCGTACCTAATTAAAAAAATGAATTGTTTAGCAACCGATAAAAGAATTCTAAATTCGAATTCTCTAGACACAGCTTTGAATTAAGAATTTGGTGAACAGTTTCTAAACAATTCAAGATTTTTATAAATTTGAACTTAAAAATATTTTTACATGATTTTTTGTTAACCAATCGACAAAACCAAAACTTCGGGTGAAAGCTGAGTGCCTGAAAGTGGCCATGCTCCCACTAGATGACGCTGAAAACAATATTTTCATTTTATTTTGTTTTTAATGTATGTTAGCATTATTACGCCAAGAAAATGGTGTTTACTAAAATCGATTATTCCACTTTATTAAACTTAGTCAAAATATTAGCATAAAATCCACTTAATTCTGACTGTTCATGATTTAAACTATAGTTCTTAAGTGTAGTGCTATAAATACTGTGGCACTATATCACTATTGTTTGCAATAGGTACATTATAAAATATTTTTTTCTTTATTTACAGAATGGCAACCAAAGGAGAATCTGTGAAAACAGAAGTCAGAGTGAGTAGACAGATTTTTGATTTTGTATTTTACACAATGTTAAAAAAATCTACTAATAATTAGTAAATAAGTATGTATAACAGACAATTTATAAGTTAGGCAAGTCGCGAGGATCCCGTAAATAGTAGACCTTTGTTACCTTTGAATAAGTATTTATGTTACTATATTTATTAAATTATGGTTGTTTAATGTTGTGTTTAAATTCTTTTGTACCTTTGTTTTATAAATAAAGTTTTAATAGTCGTGATTGGACCATGATATGTCTTCACCGCTTTTGTATCTTTGTGTTGCATGAAGACTATGAAACAATAAATTAAGCACATTAAGTCCGCCTCTGTACTTTTGTGTGCATAGGTAAAGCATTCAATAAATAAATGAATATTTTCCTAGTCATTAAATGTTTTTACTGCCAACCATACATCCGACACTTCTTCTTCTTAGTCGTTTCACTCTTGCCAGAGTAGTAGTGGATATCACGAAGGTAGCTCTCCAGAAGCCGTCAGGGTACAGTTTCCACAACGTATCTTGAGCGCTCGGCGTCAGAGTGGGGTTGTTAGATACATTCCGCAACGCAGGGAAAGAATTAGTGACGTCTATGACGCGATGTCGCGGCGAGATAATCACTGACACTCCCCGTCCCCGCGTCTCACTTCGCACCTCTAAAGAGACCTAATGTTTGACTTCTGCGCAACGGCTCAAGATACTTGGTGTCAACAGTACGCTGCACAACTTCCCGCCACTTTTGCCTGCTGGCAATCATCCGGACGCACTCGTTTAATGGGCCACCAACGTTTTTATTTGGTCAGTCCACCGCATCGGTGATCTGCCACGCGGCCTCGTTCCGTCCACCTTTCCTTGAATAACAAGGCGTTCGCATCCGACACTACCACAAAGAAAAATACTTCTAAAAACCACACAAATTAGATAATTAAAAAGTAAAAAGTTTTCCGCTTAAATTTAAAAACAAACATTAATCGACTTTTTCATCTTAGGAGGAACTTCAAGGAATGTAGTAGGAATTTCAACATTGAAAAATAAGTACATAAAGTGTAGGATTGAGGAAAATCTTCTATTGTTTATGATTCTGTACTAGTAAACCGTAAAAGTTAATGGTGTGGGAAGGACTTGGAATATTTTGAAGGAAGTCGTTCTGCGAAGATAGGAAAGTTTTTGGAGGATATGATGTCTGTTTATTTATTATGTTACAAGATAAAATTTACATTCATGTACATAGAAAACCATACATTATTTATACTAAATGTAAAAATACATACTTAACGTACATAAATAAAAAATACAAAGTACACTCAGGTGTCGAAGTACTCCTCCACATCGCTGTCATCCGGAAATGTGCCCAGAAGACTGGCAGCATTGCCACGTTGAATGGCAATGTTAAGGGGATGCATCTCGACTTACATTTTCACTGTTTTTCAAACAACCGCTCTTACGCGATTATGACGTTATTACACATTTTACATCAGATATTTTGGAAAAATAGTATCTTGTGGTTGTTATGTAGGCTTCTATAGAAATCAATTTATAAATTTATGTAAAACTAAACCAGTTAAGACCTCTGAAAATCTGCATTTTGCATGAACTTTGACACTTCATAATATATATATATAATAAAAATATCAATTACTCAAAAATAATAAAAGTCAAAAAAGTAAAATCATACAAACCTAGCAAATTTAATCAAGATTCTAAATATTTTTTCAAAAACTATTAAGTGTTTAAAAAAAACACGTATTTCCAGGAACAAGTTTTGTAAAATATTCGAGTAAATCAAGGAATTACTAAATGCCAACAGAGTTTTCAGGTATTACTCTCTTTTTTCGCGTTGCCTTTTCGTCAAACATCATGTTGGTTTGCGTTAGATGAAGGAACAAGCTCTTAAACCATGCTCGATGTTTACTATAAGCGAGTGGAAAAGCAACCTCTTAATTCTTTGAGCGAAGAACGAGCTAGCCCTCTGGTCGACATGTCTGTTTGATATATTTTATTGTAGTATAGCGTAATACTGACCGCCTCGTCGATTCCGTCGCGTGTGTTTGCACTCCCGATCTTTATAGTTCTAGTAAATGACAGTGTTAGGTGGCAGAAAAGGATAGAAGCTTAAGAAAGTGCGATTTGGTGTTGATGCGTGAAGATCAAGTTTAAAATAGTGCATTTTGATACAAGTGGAGAAAGTTTGCGAACGAGGAGGAATTCGCCGGAGCCGCAGATGAGGTTGTTATGAACTCGAGCACTGCGGTGACCAATTTCCAAGTGTATCAAACGACGTTTTTCAATACACTTATGGAGAAATAAATAAACGGAGCTTGACCGGTGGCTCATTGAGATCGCTTAGTCCGCAGTCTGATACGATAAATACAATAAAATTTAGCGGGTGCAAGCTCGCGCTCTTTTCCGCACTGGTTTGGACAGTTTCTTGTGTCGTAATTCAGACTACAATCTATATTTCAAAAGCTTTCAACTTGCAACATTTGAAGCATGATTGATAAATAAACAACCTAATTAATTATCTTATTAAAATTTTAACGTTTTAATTCTATAGTTTTTTTTACCCTAAAATAAGTCTTAAAAACGTGCGTAAACTTATGAGTATATATTATATACACACGTGTTGCATCATGAGTTAGTACTGACAGGTTACCGGCTCATTGGCAATGTACTCTGTCAAGATTCCAACTTTTACTAATTTTATTTACTACTTGCGTAAGTAAAACGTAAAATAACTAGCTTATACAGTGTATTGTTTGTTATGTATATGATTTTGTTCCCACGGAGCTTTGGATTTTTGTTTTTTTTTTTTTGCTATTAATATCGACAGCTATTTGAAAAGTCTCTACGATTTATATTGCACTAGCACTTTGCTAGCAACTTTGTTCGCGAGAATGTGTAATTTAAAAAAAACGTATAATTAAAACCTTTCTTGAGTTCCAAAAAAATTGCTTACAATCGAATTTCCCCCTTTTCACCCCTTTTAAAGTTGAATTTTCAAAAACCCGATCTTAGTGCTCACCTATTTATTTATAAAGGGAAGCCTTGTACTTAACCTTTCAATTGTGATAATTACAGACACAATTGAAAGACAATAGGTGCGCGAACGCCGGCGTTCGCTTGGGGTTTAATGAATTAATTTGCTGACAGATAAAATGAAGCGATTACTGATACAAGACTTTGTAGACAAAACCGTTGATGAACACGAATTGGTGACTATTATTATTATTCCACAATAGATAATAATAATAATATTCCACACAACACATACAACGCCATCTAGTACCAAACTAATTAGATCCTGTGCTATGAGTAGACAGTGTCTGTGTCTACTAGACACAGAACAAATGATCATGCTTATCACACAAACATTTGTCTCGGGTGGGAATCAAACCCACGACCTCTAGCATAGCAGTCAGAATCACTAACTACTAGATCAACAGGTTAATAGTCGAAGATAATTAAGGGTACTGATTTATACTGACAGGAAAGCAATTCAGTCGGCCATTAAATGTTAAAAGCATACATAGAGTCCGATTACAAGTCCTAATTGATCATAACAGATGATGGATAAAAAAAGATTGCATGTAGTGGAGATGAAAATGTTGAGATGGACGTGTGGTGTGACGAAAATGGATAAAGTGAGAAATGAGTATATTAGAGGAAGCTTGAAAGCGAAACACATCGGATCAACGCAGGATGGATAAAATGGCGACAGGTCTCAGAAGCAACTTATGACCCACGGATGCCCCTCAAGTTGAATCCACAACTCCGTGATAAGACCTGTCGTACTGTATGGTTCAGAATGTTGGGCTGTGAAAAAGATTGATAAAAAATGATGGCATGTAGCGGAGATGAGAATGTTAAGATGAATATGTGGTGTGACGAGAATGGATAAAGTGAGAAATGAGTATATTAGAGGAAGTTTGAAAGTGACGATAGTGACTGAAAAGTTGAAAGGAAATCGTTTGTCTTGGTATAGTCATGTGAAGAGGAGGGATGAAACGCATGTTAATAAAAGAGTTTTGAGTATACATTTACATAGATGGAGAGGGAGAGGGAGGTCAAAGAAGCGATGCATGGATTGTGCGAGGTTATGAAGGAAAAGGGAGTTAGTGATAATATGACGGCTGACCCCGAGTAATATGGAACAAGGGCAGGAAGAAGAAGAAAGATGTTATGCCTTTAAAATATTTCGGATTAAGATAGGTAATTAATATAATATTCTTACGCAAAATTTTATTTACAAAGTTTCAAACATTCTTTATGAACGAAATATTTCTTTTCATCAAAAAGATGAAAGCCGACACAGTTTTTATTCAGTAAAGTTTATTTAGGACGATAAAATTGTTTCAGAATTGTGTTATAGTCTTGAATTTAGGTCATTGTAATAATGAACCAATAAAACTGTTAATTTCCGAAGTCCTATATTTTATGCGAAATATACATAATGTGAGCTGTGTTCTGTAGGTCAGATATCAATAGCTCTATGTGCAATACTGGCTGAGGTCAGCGGATTTGTTCACGTTATAGTTGAATATTATCCCAAGGAATAGACTTGAAGAGAACAAACAGTTCCAGGATATGGTCTACCCGTGCACCAAGTTTGATCGAAATCCGCTTAGCCGGTCGAACGTGAAGAAGTAGCAAACATACACAATCACAAAATGTCGCTAGGTCTTCGAGGTCAGATAGGCAATCACTCAATGTAATATATTTGTGTGAGCAGAGTTCTTGAGGTCAGATAGACAGTTTCTTCACGTAATAAATTTGTGTGAGCATTGTTTTCGAGGTCAGATGGAC
Organism: Mythimna albipuncta; assembly: GCA_929112965.1. Taxonomy (NCBI): domain Eukaryota; kingdom Metazoa; phylum Arthropoda; class Insecta; order Lepidoptera; family Noctuidae; genus Mythimna; species Mythimna albipuncta. The sequence goes on along the minus strand of OV815979.1, from coordinate 12,962,874 downwards.
AGTAGCTCCATGTAATATATTGTATGAACAGAATTCTAGAAGTCAGATAGGCAATCGCTCTATATAAAATGTAAGTGAGCAGAGTTCTGGAGGTCAGATAGGCAATCGCTCTATGTAAAATGTATGTGAACTGGGGTCTGGTGATCAGATAAGCAGTAGCTCCATGTAATATATATTTGTGTGAGCAGAGTTTTAGAGGTCAGACAAGCAGTCACTGACTCTATGTAATACATGTGTGTGAGCAATGTTTTCGAGGTCAGATAGGAGGTTACTCTAAGTAAAATATACGTGGGTTGGGTTCTGGAGGTCAGATAGACAGTCATCCAAGTAAACTTCAGCTATTCTGATCTCTGATATCTGATTATATCGATGATAATAATATGTTTGATCTTAATATAATTTGTCCCATTATTAACAATTGCTGAATTATAATGAGACAAAAGGATCAAAAGATTTTAAGGATCGCTAAAAAGCAGGAATGCAAACTACAAGAGTTATTTAAATTAAGTCATTGTTTTGATTCGGCAATAGTCAACAAAATCATCAATAACATTTATGTTATCATTCACAACGTCTTATGTAGCCAAATAATGACAATGAATGAATTCATTGAATTTCATCATGACTAAGTGATGTAATTTTTGCTGTAATCATCAACATATTGTAAATAATTTATACTATTGTTATTTTCTACACTAGTATAATAAAGAGGTAAAGATTGTTTTTTTTTTTTATTGGAGGTAATCTATGGAAGTACTGGTCCGATTGCTAAAATTCTTTCACCGATATAAGGCTGCTTTATTCCTGAGTGACATAGGCTATATTTTATGTACGCAGGCGAAGCTGCGGGCAAAAGCTAGTATTTTATACGTGTTACTGGTTAAAATCAATTAGATTAGGTCATTATCTACGCATAATGTAGTGAATGCTGTGTTTTTCTGTAAGTGATGAGGCGTCTAGACGTAACTTACAATGTACCAATTATAATGTAAATAGCGTAAGTACCTACTCAATGTTGAAAAGCATAATCTATACTTATATAATAAAGAGGTCAAGTTTGTGTTTTGTTTGTAGGAGGTAAAACTCTGGAAGTATTGGTCCGATTGCTAAAATATTTTTCTCCGATAGAAAATTGCTTTATGTTCAGACATAGGCTATATTTTATGTATGCGGGCGAAATCATGGGCAAAATCTAGTAATAAATAATAATGAAAACAAGCAAATAATTACGAAAGCATACACATCAGATCTGAAACTTTAAATTCGTGACCTTGGATTGCTGAAATTCGTACGGCGTTATTCCTCATTAGACCCCATGACTTCTATAAGCTCAAGTTAACGACACGCCACATAAAGCTGACAACTTTATTCCCGACACGAAAATGTTTGAAAGCCTTTGAATTTATAACTCTTTTATTTAACAACTCTTTTAAAGATACTCAAATCTACTTTGTTTACGCAGACATACAGCCGAGCGTGTCGAAACGACAGATGCAACCAGCCATTAGTGCCAGTCCCTGAGTTATAGCTTTTCATTAAAATAGACACCACAAACAAAATTCTACAAGGAAAATTAAGATTGAGATGCTTTTTGGTCGTAGTAGAAAACTGCAGTCGCATGAAATCTTCACAAAAATGCAATAAAACGAAATAATGCAAATATATAATAGATTCAATATTCTGAATGTGTGAACAGCATTCGATTCAGTAGCAAATGTAAGCAATGTCGAACCAGAAAGTTTTGGTTTGCAGCCAACATTAATAGCGGGGTGATATTTGGACGAGCAACCGCTGTCGGCTGTAAATCTCGAGATAAAGCTGCAATATATAAATATTTTACTTTCAACATCAAAACTATACTCGAACGCTAAGAGGACAAGAGAAAAATGTTACATCTTTATTGTAAAACAAATTCAACGATCGCCTTGAATCCTTGAAAAGATCAAGTACATTACAATACAGAAATATAAAATCATCGCTTTATTTTAAACTTTACTGAAACGCGGAAAACATAAATAGAAAAATAGGACAATGTCATATAATAGCGGTGTTTGCAAAGGTGGATGAACTACACGATGAAATATAAAGCGGTGTGAATTCGGACGAGAAACACGTCAGTGATAGATCGTGATGCAACCGCGATGGTGCAAGTAAGATGAACGGTGGCTGCATCACGGATGAATGGAGGCGTAGTATTGCAATAAATAATAATCGCGAAACTGTCGGAAGTATTATGGATGTTGTTTTGACGATTTGCCCAAGACAAATTGTAGACGAGGCGCCCGTTATTGGGGTCGGTACCAAAATACATGGCGGCGGGTGAGAGCGGCAGTAGGCGGCAGGCGGCGTCCGCGCCGACCGCGCGCAGCACCGGGGCGACTCTAATGTATCGGCTCGTTTACTACACCCGCGCTATATTTAACCGCTGCGACCAGATTAATATCTGCATGTTCCGTCACAAAAATAAGTGATCCGTCTCCCGAAAGTTGTGATGTGAAAATTGATCTACGACTAGTGCGCTACCTTCAGTGTCAGATATAAATGTGCTTGCTGGATAAACAAATATCCTCGCAGATCCGTAATTCATTGCATCGCAGGAAGTACATTTAACATCTTGTGGTGAACATCAGACCTCGTGAGTACCTCGTATCTATTTTCTTCTGTTTTGTCAATTTGCCAAATCGCGTCCCGAGCTTTTATCGTTTTAAAAATTATGTTACATATAATATCCCATCGTAAAGTTTATGATGTATGCCAATGGCTTTGGAGTAACGTAAGGAAACTTATTTCAGCGACATGAATCCACCGTCAGCGCTCCACAGCGCGATGAGCCGAGACCGCAAGCCGTTCACGTACACTCCGGGCGGGCTGGATCTCTCGGAGATCAAGTCCGAGCGGATGGCGAAACGGCTAATGAGAAATGCAATGAATCAAGGAGTCCCTGAAGCTCCAGTGCATCCAGTTCACTCACAGTCAAACACATCAGCTCCAGTAGCCCTCCCAAACTATAATTGTTTGCCAGTTCAAGTGTTTCCAACGTTCAATTTGCCAGCGAATCCTAAATCTATACTCAGAACTAGGAGTGACCCAAGAGAAACTCCAATTCAGCGAATTCAGCCTTCAACTGTAAACACTACAAAATTTGATAGTAACGATACATTTAATAACAATAATAAATATACGCCAACATACTCACAGGTAAACAATAACAAACCTGTGTCTATGTATGAGTATAGCGCTCCGCCACCACCGGCGCCGGTAAATACTTACAGTTTACCAAGAGCAAATTATGGCAGCGATGGATATACGGCTCCAGTACTTCCGGAAATTAGTTACGAGGCCGAGTATTTCTGTGCTCCACCGAAAGTTTATAGTGCAACTGAACAGTTACCTAAATTGGAAATAAGTGAGGAAAAAGACAAACTTCCTATTAGTAAAAGTGTAGAAACGGATCTAGATTTAACAATCAAACCATTAGCTGAAGTGACTATTCCAACTATTGCTCCTATACCCATAGTAGCAAAGGAACCAATTATTGAAAATGTTGCCTCTACACCCGTAGAAGCAAAAGACGTGAATATTCCAACTATTGTTCCAGTATCAATAGAATCGAATGATGTGATAATTCCAAATATTGTTCCTACAGCTATAGAAACGAAGGAAGTGTCGATTCCAACAATATATCCTACATCCATTGTAACAAAGCCTGTTGAAGAAAATGCGGGGACTGAAAATGAACAGGTTCAATTAAAATTACTGTATACTTATTATGTCTATATTTATATGTCTGTTTACATTGTCTGTTATACATATTTACTATACAACATTACGGAACTATAGAGAACATACTAACGAATTCTCATTGTGAGTTTAAATGTTTTGTTATTCGTATTTAATTATATTTATATTTGTACATATACACAAATACACAATATTTATTTATTTGTTGTTATGTATCTAATAAAAAGTACTTAACATTTTTTTATTTAATATAAACAATATATTAAATAAAATACCAATTATAATATGTTTTCATTTAATTTTCAGAGAGAAGTCAAAACAGTTAAGAAACAAGTTAAGAAAGAAAATAAAGTAGAAGAACAAAACGGAAATCAGAATGGGGACGCAAATGTCGAGGCTGAAATGACTGTGAAATTGCCAACAAAGAAATCAGCGGCAAAAACTGAGACTAACGTAGAAGTTGTAAAGAAAGTTTTACCTGACGGATCCGTTGAAGAAGTTAAAACTACAACGACAAAAACGACAATTGACGGAAGAACCGAAATCAGAACAAAAACTGAGACAACAATAATTCCGAAGGAAGTTGAATCGGAAGAGGAGGTTGTAGAAGAAGAGGAAGAAGAAGGAGAGGTTGAAGAAGTTCAGGAGGAAGAACCTGAGACAAAAACTGTGACCACGACCGTTTCTACACCTAAGCAAAATGGGAAAGAAAGTAAAGTTGTAAAAACCGAAGAAAGGTCCGAATCAACAACAACAACGACTAAGAAAGTCGTTGTAGTTCAAGATTCTCCTAAAGAAGAACAGTCAGTTTCTACTTCCGTAGAAAAACAACAGGAACAAGAAGAAGAGGAAGAAGAAGAGGACATTGAAGAAGCAGAACCAGTGAAAGTTGTTGTGAAGAAACAAGCAACACCAGAACCACCTGTTGTCGAATCCAAACCAGTTGAAGAAGATGAAGAAGAAGAAGAGGAAGAGGAGGAAGAACTCGAAGAAGAAAAACCAGCACCAAAAGAAGTAAAAAAAGAAGAAGAACCAAAAGATGAGGAAGTTGAAGAAGAAGAAGAAGTAGTGGAAGAGAAAAAACAAGAAGTGAAAGCACCTCCTCCTAAAGATGAAGAAGAAGAGGAGGAAGAAGAAGAAGAGGAAGAATACGAGGAGGCTGAAGAAAAGCAGGAAACCAAGGTAGAAGTTAAGACTGAAGTTAAGGAAACCAAAGAAGAAGAAGAGGAAGAAGAAGAGGTTGAAGAAGAGGTAAAAGAAGAGACAAAACCTGTCTCAGAACCTGCAGAAGAGCCAAAAGAAACTCCAAAAGAACCAGAAGAGAAAGTGATTAAGGTAGAAATTGTGCCACCAAAAGATGAAAAACCCGAGCCAGCTTCTCAAACCGAGTATAGTATACCTATTCGGGAACCATCCATTCCTCTTGAAAAAGTCGAAGATGTTGAAATTAAACCTATCGGAATTTCACCAATAATTTCAAAAACTCACACAGAGAACACTGAAATCATAACAAGCACTATTGATCCAAGTGGTGGACTTACAAGACAGACAGAATACAATAAAATCGAAAACATTGTAACTGTGAACCGTACTACGAAGATTCTAGATCATAATTACGAGAATTTGACGCAACAAGGTATTCCGACTGTCAGGACATATTTTCCGCCTCCTAGTATAGATAGAATTTCGACTTCCCCCTTGCCTTCAAGACCTTATCAGCCTGTATACCCCCCTACACCAACTACCGAAAGACGTCACAGTCTTCTTTTAGAAAGGCTCAGTACGGAACGTCAAATGCCTTCAGATATTTACCAATATGGTAATCAGAATAATCAGTCTTTTGACCAGCAATACCCAAGTGAGCCCCGAGCTGAAGTGCTGACTGTTAGCAATGTGAAACCTAGTTCTATTACCAGCGACCAGCAGTGGTATCAAAAGACGAATCAACAGAATCTTATTTATAATAATGTTTCGTCTACCCCTACTCCTTCTGGTCAGCCTTGGGCTCAGCCAAAGTCCCAGCCACAGCAGCAGTACCAACCACCTACACAACAGTATCAACCATCGCCTACACCACAGACCCAATACCAACCTTCACCAACTCCCCAACCCCAATATCAACCGTCTCCTACTCCTCAGTATCAACACTCATACTCAGAACCTGCTCCCGAAAGGGCACCTTCAAGCTACTCTACATACACACCTACTCCTACATGGGCACCGAACACTGACTCACAACAAACCACTAAACAATCTAACCAATACTCTTCAGACAGCTACCTAAAATCCACACAGCAGTACTCTTCAAGCTATGTCCCTCCTCCATGGGAACAGGACAGCAGCTACACATCTGTCAATAACACTTCACAAAAATACTACGCACCGGCTCCACTTCCCGAAACACAAACATACACTCCCGCTCCTACTGCAGGCTGGAAACCTCCCCCTGCTAAATTCTCTAAAAACGCTCCAATTTCGTACATACCGCCAGCACCAAATCAGTCCTTCGTTAGGTCTGCTTCTGTCTCTGAACCTCCCAGGACTCCTGGACGCAAGACGTACTACAGCGAATATGAAAGACGTTACATAACTGTTCCGGAGTCTACTTACATCCCGACTGAGACAAAGTATCAGCCACAGCCTGACCCGTCCCCTCAGTACTACTACGATAACAATGAACCTTCGGAGGAGGTAGAACCTCAGTGGCGTAGAGAGCTCAGAGAGTTCACTGAGAAGACGTCTCAAACTACAACGACCACCACGACAGAGCAAACAAACGTGCAGCCTCCATGGGAATCTGAGGTTAAGTACCCGAAGAACCCGACCGTGCAGTACACGCCGACCCCAACATGGAGTCAGACCTTAAGACCGCGTTCTTTCCGCGAGAGGAGTTTCGAGTCTGAGTATGTGTCGCAAGAGTGGCCGAAGACTAATACTTTGGGTAGGGGCAGGCCTCTGAGTACTGTTGGCAAGGTGGAAGCGACGATTCCCGAGAGGACTCGAGGAGTGTCGGTGGACCGGTACAACCCCGTCAGTTACCACTCGCCGGTGGAACAGCCCCCGGTGCAGGCGCATACCCTGACCACACCGATCCCACACAGTGGCTACCACAACCCGAACGTGCCCGCGTATCACGCTCGTGCTTCTGCTGAACCTAGGTAAGTGACACTATAGTTTTTGCTTAGTTAAAAAACTCTATTTTGTGGGATGGTCGATGCGGCCGAAAGGTTCTAGAGTGGCGACCACGCACCGGAAAACGCAGCGTAAGAAGGCCTCTCACAAAGTAGACTGACGACCTGGTGAGAGTCGCGGGAATGCGGTGGATCCGAGACGCACAGGATCGGTCGTTGTGGCGACGCTTGGTCCCAAGCCTATGTCCAACAGTGGACGTCTTTCGGCTGAAATGATTGTGATAATGATGAAATTTTCGTGATACTCTTTAAGGCATCTATGATACTTTTAGCTGACGTGCAAGCTTCTGTCGTTTTGTAATGAAAACTGATGTACTTAATTATATTCTGATTTTTATTGGCTAGCGACTAGGAGTAGTATATTAATGGATGCAATGGAGAATGCCATAAAACTTTTCTTAAGTACCAGAAAATATTTAGCCCCATTTAAAAGTCCAAATTTAGCATCAAAAACTCCCAGCATTCCTCCAAATGGTCATCATTGTCGTGCTGAAACCGAACCGTTTTCTCAAAATAACCACGATGTTTGCTATTTTCAGAGAGCAACCGGTATCGTACCAGCAACGCGTGTACAGGGAAGCCCGCGCCAGTCCCCTGCAATCCAGATCCTTCAAGTACCTGCAATGGATCACTGGCACTGAAAATTAAACCACTTAGGACTAACTTTAATTTTAAGCCTCCTTATAAATATTAATTTTACTCGAAAGGTATAAACATCGTTTGTAAGAAATGTTCTATTTATGTAATTATAAATTCAGGAATGTGATGATATGCTCTAGAGAAAGTGACATGTAATGTTATGATTGTCAAAGTGATAATATAGGGATTGACCACTTAGAATTGGAATTCCCTACCGGGGTCTGTGTTGCCTACCTACAAGAGTGAATATGTTACTTCTTGGCAAGCGTGCTCTATCGTCAACAACATCATCAGGCGAGATAAGTGGTCAAATGTGATTTCGCACTCTTTGACAATCGTTGACTTTGAAGTATGTTACTTTATCTAGCGCTTGATGACAACTAGGTGAACTAAAGAATTTCTTCTAGATAATCCTAAAATTCTTCAGAACGAATTCATAGAGATTGTCGACGAAGAATGTTTGTCGTGTATAGGTCGAAACGAATCGATAGTTATGTGAGGTACTGTAAATTTTAAGTTAGGTTCCTATAAATCTATCTTCTCTGTAATTAATTTTCATTTTCAAATAATGTAAATACAGATTGCCACGGGCCTTGTATACGTACTAAATGCATGTTTTCAAGTATTTATTTATCTAAATCACTTTTGTATTGAAACTGCGCGATATTGTGATAAATCTTATGTATTATTTGATTGTTTTCTAACCTAGTCAATGAAGACATGAATGTCGCTAGTCTTAGTTCTATAGCATAAAACTACACCTATGCATTTCTGCTTCATTTTGTACTAATTAAGTACTTCAAAATTAAGTTTAATAATTACAATTAGCATTTATTTATATTGTTTGGATTTTAAAAATTGTTTTGCTGTTCGAAATTCAAATTTTAAAAAATGAGAAAATATTTATAACCCTCAAACGGTAAATGATGTTTACGAAAAAATATTTCAGTTTTAATTTTTGGAGATTGAATGAAGCAAAATTATTTTTAATTTTCATTAAACAATATTGTAAGCATAAAAATTAATTGTATTATTAGAGTGTACCCATGACATTGCGTCTTTTGTCAAAAAAGGTCGTTTTATGTGCATTAGTTCGTACACGTTTTGCTTTATTAATTTACTTAGCCTAAAACATTACCTTTATCTATTTATTTAAAGCTACAAAATAACCACATTATATATAAAAAACAGAGGTGTGTTTAATATTCTTGTCTATTATTACATAACAAAATAAAATAGATGCATGGTTCTTAAGTTGTAACAAAATCTTGTTTCATTTTTATGTTATTTGTGAAATCATTGTTGAGTTTTATTTAATAAAATATTCAAGTTTATTACTTGTTTACTTCATTCACATAAAAGTCGTGGAAAGTCGCGCAGCATGAAATTTCAACCATAAAGTTAGGATGTTGTTTTAAACTAAAATGGCGGTTTTATTTACTGAAACAACGTGCCAGATATATTGTGCGTGAAGGTAATTTTACTGCAGATAGATTCTGTGTTTTGAATTTAATATGTTTCGAGATGAAAGAAGAAAAATATTATTGAACTGTCTCTTTGGTAATGTGGTTCTAAGCTCTACTGCAGAGTACTGGGTCTTTGGTTCGATACCCAGGTTACGAATTTTTATTAACTTTTGCAATATGAATTCAGAGTCTGGTATTTTTTTTATGTTTTAAATAATGTTGTCCCTCACTAGACATTACTTCTATATCGTTGATGCCTTCACAAACGTTTAGACTCACACACATGAGTGTCTCCCAGACCTATAACAATTACTATATAGAAATATTTGTTATATGAGGTGATCGAACCCGTAATACGAAGCGCAGCCAGTCAATCTTTAAACCACTGTGCCAACCACATCGAATTGATGAAACATTGAAGTTTAACACAACTGGTTAATTGTGGTGTTGTGTTATCTACTCGTTAGCTCTCAATAAAAATATAAGCGTTGGAAATTTTAAGAATCATTTATTTAGCTTTTTGTGCAACGATTACGTAGACTACATAAAAGGCAAGACTTTAAAAGCTGCATAATTTAAAATTACGTCACACATGCTAGACAGAAACTCTTACATATTAAAAACTACAGTAAACACTAGCTACACGAGCTACTTAACATAATTAATTAAATTAATTCTCAGTTAATTCACTTTACGGAACCTTTTAGAATGCAAGGCTGCGGTCACGTCCCAGCAAATAAGGATATACGTCTTTCACCCCTCCCTTAACCCCTCTTAGCCCCACAAAACCGTAAAAATCTCTTTTTACAGCACTAGTACAGGGAAACGCTCTTTTCCTTCAACTGAACTATTTGATGTCGACGTGCATTCCGTGTACATTATGCGATTTTAAAATGCACTGATTTCAAATGTGGAATACGGTTTCATCCGAGTAAGTATTTTTTAAATGTACTGATTTTAAATGTGGAATACGGTTTCAACCGTTAGGTAAGTATTCTTTTTCGGTTGAAACCACTTGGTAGAATAGGGTTAAGTATTTTATAATGAAATCGGAATTTTAGTTGGTGGAATTCATTATTGAATATCTACTCGTCGGAATTTAAAGGGTTTCAGAGATGCAAAATTGTTCGAAAGAGTTACTTTGGCCCTCGCCAAGGGCAAATAAAGGACTAGGGTGGGTTCTCTGTTAAACTTTTACAAGTTAGTATAAGTTTAATAGTTTCTCTCGCTCCAGCCAGAACAGAAGTCGTTTTATGATTTCATCTCTTTCTTTTGGAAAGACGACTGGCCTGTTAGTCTAGTGGTTAGTGGCCTTAACTGTTAGGAGGTCGTGGGTTCGATACCCACCTAAGACAAGTGCTTATGTGATGAGCACGATCATTTATTCTGTGTCTGGATGAACTTTTTCTATGATTGTTGTATTTAGAAGTAAGTATGTTTATCTGTTGGCTAGTACTCATAGTTTTTCGGCCAAGTTTGGATATACTAGTCACATGAGGGCACATAACAGAGCAGCAGATCTGAGCTCACAACCACCATCATACTTCAGTTCATGTCACAGTCAAAATACATAGTGTGAATGATTTTAATAATGACTAGCTTTTCGACCGCGCGGCTTCGCTCCCGCTCTTCCGTACTCCATTTTACTCTACCCTACTCTACCCTATTCTACCCTACTCTACGCCACTCTACCCTACCCTACCCTATCCTACTCTACCCTACTCTACACTATTCTACACAACTCTACACTACTCTACACTACTCTACTCTACACTACTCTACCCTACTATACCCTACTCTACCCTACCAAACTATACATAAACCATCTGCTAAATAGTCCGAACAAAGCCTAAACATTTGGTAGGGCGCGTTTGGAGGCCCGTTCTTGAGTTATAAAATTACAACGAAAAGTCACATTGATTTTTATATATATGGATAAGAAAGGATATATCTGACGAACACTCTCGCGCTTATTCCGCCAGAGTCGCACATCCACGACCAAATACTCAATCTCGTCAGCTCTTTAGACACCTATGGGGATTGAAGAACTAAACGAGATAGAGAACCCAGTCGCAAAAAAACGACCCTGTTGAATACGACCCGAAAACACTCGTCGGACCAATCGAACGCAAGCGGTTAAAGGGTTAATGATGCACATTCCTTCATCATCATCATCAGCCTTTTTAATGTTCCCACTGCTGGGACTCAGGCCTCATCTCTAGGAGAGGGAAGATCGTAATTCCCCACGCGGGCCCAGTACGTGTTTGGTGAATGTCGCAAATCTTCGAATATTTGGTTCTAGGACATGTTGGTTTCTTCATGATGTTTTCCTACACCGTTTTGAGACCAGTGATGAAATAAATTTCACAAAGTAATGCACCTGGCTGGGTTCAAACCCGCAACCTACAATTCGTAAGTCGGGGCCATTACCAGTCGGCCGCCATTGCTCATTCCTTCATTACTGAATCCTTATACGCCAAAAACATAAATTAGACTTGTACAAAGCCTGGGTAATCTCTTATACCCTGCTGTCACCCTAGTACCTGGCAACTGATATTTAGCGCTCATGAAGCCCTTTGAGAGATAACCACGGCTTTGCATAGTTTATGCCACGAGATCTGTTGGAAATCAGGCCAGAGAGTACATTAGGCTAATGATGGATATACTAAGGTTCAATATGGATGTTAGATTAATTATCCTACCGTAAGTCTAGCCTGAACGGCTTTATAATGTACTTTTAAATCATTATCATCATCGTTTCAGCCGGACATGGCTGCCTGAATTGGTATTTATATAATTTCTCTGTACTCAAAAAGTTTCTCTATACTCAGACAGTCTCGTAAACGGCAATGGGCAGGGCACATTGCTTGAAGAACGGATGACCATTGGGACAGAAAGGTTCTGGAATGGCATTCATGTACCGGAAGACGTAGCGTTAGGATGCCTCTTACAAGGTGGACTGATGATCAGGTAAGGTTTGAGGTAATCCGATAGATGCGAGACGCACAGGATTGTTCATTGAGGTTCACTTGGAGAGGCCTATGTCCAACAGTGGACGTCATTCGGCTGAAATTATAATGACGATGATGATGAGACAGTCTCTCTGTACTCAGACAGTCTCTCTGTACTTAAATAGTATCTCGACAGCCTCTCTGTACTCAAATAGTACCTCGACGGTTTCTCTGTACTCAAATAGTACCTCGACAGTTTCTCTGTACTCAAATAGTACCTCGACGGTTTCTCTGTACTCAGACAGTTTAGCTGTACTCAGACAGTTTATCTGTACTCAGACAGTTTATCTGTACTCAGACAGTTTTTCTATACTCAGACAGTTTCTCTGTACTGTTTACATTGTACACTCGGATAGTTTTTTTGTATTCAGAAAGTCTTTCTGTACTCAGACGGTTTCTGCTGTAATCAGACTCTCTACACGTAAAAGTAACTTTTAGTGTATTATGTATAGAGACTAATAATTATAATAAAAAATAAGATTCTATTTGGTAAAACCCTGTAAAACTGTGCCCGACTTGGGCATTGAACGGAGGACCTTAGCTTAGCAGTAGTACTAGTGACCACTAGATCCAAGTAAAGATACGAAAGGGAACTGAGTCTCATATTATTGAAATATGAACCGTTGAAAATTTTAGTTATGAAGTGCTGCTTATTACGCTGAAAATATAAATTTTACATCAAAATATCGTGGTAAGTTTTCTATAATATTGTAACAGATGTTTCGTCCTACTCATGTTAACTCAAGTGTTTATTACGGAACAATACCAGACGTTTATAATACTTTTGACCTTCTCATTGAAGTAAGAATACCTTCTTACCAGTGCCGTAACCAGCCTTTCATACGCCCGGTGCGAGCTTCTAAATATGCTCTAGAAAAAGTACAATACAAACAAAAAGGACTAGATATAACATTTCATTACATTTTACGCCCATCCGGGGACTGCGCCCTGTGCCTAGGCACCGTTAGCACCGCCCTATTTACGGCACTGGTTCTTACTCTTAACTTATGTTTATAACTCTTGCTCGCTGCAAATAGACGTGGAGAGCAACTTTTTTTTTACTGTTTGTTCAAGAACTTTTACTAAGGAGAAAAAAAATGTAGATATAGGTAAGTTGTGTGAAAGTGGCCATCATCGTAACAAAAAACACGTTACAAAGAGCAAATGAAGGAACCCAGGAGGGTTGTGTCGGTAAAAGTCCTAACACTCCCTCTCGCCCCACTCTGAGCGACAGAAATCATTTATTTATTTATTGGCAACAGCATTACATATAGGATTATTGTAAAAATAATATTATAATCAATACATTGGTATGCATGCCTATTATAGATTTACACAGCTTACACTATATTAGGTATGTCATAAATAATATTATTATAGTAAAAAAAAAAAATCCACAAAAATTTAACATACAAAATGAAAAAAAAAACACTAACAATTATAAAAATAAAAAGTAGACTAAAATAGTAAAATAGATCATCGCACTGTTCCCGCGCGCCTCAAGGAGTTGTCAGCAACAGCAGGAGCCCAGTTGGATCGAAACCTACTGGGGCCAGGGTTAGTTTCGAGAGATAGCTCAGCCCCGGTATGAAGGTACGAAGGAACGGGGTGGGTTTTTAGTCAGTAAGAGTCTGACACTATCTCCCGCTCCGCTTATGAGCGGGGTTTGTCATTAGATGATTTTTCCACCATAAAAAAAAAACTTGTTGAGTGAAACACCATGTAGATCGAAGTCTGGTAATTTGCAATAACTGTTGTGGGTTTTTACACATTTGGAGCAAGGGTGAGTTGAGGTTGAGGCTAAAGTTTGTTCTATGGAAAAACTGGGAAATTTTGAAGGGATTGAATACTGAATACACTCTACTATATCACTGTATTTTACAAATCATTGAATGAACTGCCACCTCAAAAAGAACAGATACAGCCTCCTTAGCCAAGTTACAACCGTATCGGGTCGAATTCCGTTCTCCAATCGGTAACGCTTCGGTGTCAGCGATTGTAGAAAACGATAAGTGGGACGCGCCTGAGTCGGCCGCTCGTTCTACTATGTAGCGTTCGTTTATCAAAGGATGTAGCGTTAAACGTTGTAGAAATTCATTTTATCGTTTTGAACGATGTGAACTTGGCTACGAATTTTCTATTCGTTTGTTCCGACCATGTGAATTAACGTTGAGATGATGTCATTGCCGTACATTTGATTACTTTTCGACTAGCGTTAACGATTGCAGATTATCAACTTGGCTAGGGGTGCAGGTACCTATATCTATTGTAAGTCTAGCTCACTCTATATTCTGGCTGTGTTACTCCAAAAACAGCTCAACAAAAACAGTCTACACACGAATCCTATTATCTTACCTCAGACGATCCACAAAGGAGGTTCCCTTGAGAATATCCAAAATACCACTCGTTAAGCGATTAAGGCCCTAATGCTTTCGATTTCACGATAAAAAAACGTTCGGCTACAAGTCCCGTACAATTTGCCGGGACGAATAATATCCCGGGACGAATACCCCGTGGAGCTTCGTTATATGCCACTAGAGGGGAGTCCATTATCTTTGAGGAGAAAAAAAATACCGAAAATAGCTCTAATTTATACGCGTTGCGTGTAAGTATTTTGCTTCGGCATTTGAGGGTTGAATCGAGGATGATACGGTGATATGGGTTTTGTCGTCAGTAAGTTGAGGATTATGCTGTGATTGTGACTTGTTATGGGTTAGGTGGTTGGTTAGTCTATTAATTATAATATCTTGTTATCATAATCATATAATTGAGAAAAGAGTGGTTGGTGGCTGAGTCTTAATACTGGTAATGGCCCCGACTTACGACTTGTAGGTTGCGTGTTCAAACTCAGGCAGGTGCATTACTTTGTGTAATTTATTTCATCACCACTGCTCTCAAAACGGTGAAGGAAAACATCGTGAGGAAACTGCCATGTCCTAGAACCAAAAATCCGAAGACATGTGACATCCATCAGGCCGCACTGGGCCCGCGTGTTGGAGAGGAGGCCTGAATCCCAGCAGTGGGAACATTAAAAAAACCGGCCAAGTGCGAGTCGGACTCGCCCATGAAGGGTTCCGTAGCAGCAAGTAACATATTATAAAAGTTCTTGTAATGTGTTGTAACTTTGATCGATGTTTTAATAATAGTGTATTTTTTTTCGGTTTATGACGCATTAAAAAAAAACTACGTACTAGATTTCGTTCAAACCAATTTTCGTTGGTAGTTTTTAAAGTAATGTACATCATATATTTTTTTTAGTTTTATCATTCTTTTATCTTAGAAGTTAGAGGGGGGGGGGACACACATTTTACCACTTGAGAAGTGTCTCTCGCGCAAACTATTCAGTTTAGAAAAAAATGATATTAGAAACCTCAGTATCATTTTTGAAGACCTATCCATAGATACCCCACACGCATGGGTTTGATGAAAAAAAAATTTTTGAGTTTCAGTTCTATGTATGGGGACCCCCAAAATTTATTGCTTTTTTTCTATTTTTGTGTGAAAATCTTAATGCGGTTCACAGAATACATCTACTTACAAAGTTTCAACAGTATAGCTCTTATAGTTTCGGAAAAAAGTGGCTGTGACATACGGACGGACAGACAGACAGACAGACAGACAGACAGACAGACAGACAGACAGACAGACAGACATGACGAATCTATAAGGGTTCCGTTTTTTGCCATTTGGCTACGGAACTCTAAAAAGGCTGGTAAGTAAGTAAGATTTGATCTTCTTTAAATATTTTAATTTAGGTGTCTTCAAGGCTAGAGTGAATAGGCTCTTAATAAACTAGTGCCCCTCACCATCAACGATTGCATCACTGCTTATCATCAGGTGGGATCAACCAAGCACTAGTTTATATAAAAAAATATATAGATATGTTTTTTTTAATCTACAGATAAGCTATACTATCTAGACTGGCCTCGTCTAGTGGTTAGTGACTCTGACTGCTATGCCGGAGGTCTTGGGTTCGATTCCCACCCAGGACAAATGTTTATGTAATGAGCATGATCATTTGTTCTGTCTAGGTGTAATTTATCTATAATATGTATGTATTTAGAAATATATAAGTATGTTTGTTAGCTGTCTAGTACTGATAACACAAGCTCTACTTAGCGTGGGACTGGACTTGCGTTGTGTCATAGTTGTGGAATATTATATTATTGTAAAATTTCATACTAATCTGCTAAGCTGTTTAGAGCAAAAGAAGTAACAAACGTACACATACTTACATTCAAACTTTAGCCTTTATTTTAAGGAGGGTTCACCCCCCTCCGTTGGAAGGAGTTGCGTCCAGTGACAAGGTGGCAGGCAATCTCCACAGGAATCCAATTAGTACGAAAGGGTGAACCGCCTCGAAGAATGCATATAAAGCTTTTGTATGTAAATATGATTTGATCCTGTTTTTTTTTGGCATATTAAAACTGCATGATTTAATAAATCAATTGTCTTTCTTAGATAAAAATTGGAAAGAAAGATAATTTTAGATATTAGTTATAGCAGATCGCTGTCGATGGTTGGACTGCTTAAAATGTTTTTTTTTTTAAGGTGGGAAATTATCCAATGACGTTTCGTGAAGGAGTAAAAAAAAAGCTTTTGAATCACATAGCCTACGACACTTCGGCTGTCCTTGCTAATCTTTATACTCGTAATTCATAATTTATATTTATTAAAATCGATGCAGAGGTTTTGGCTACAGGATTGCCAAATAGACATAATTACTTTCATATAAACTGTACTTTTAACATCTTGGGCCTTGCACGCACCCGTATCAGGCATGGGGCAGCTCGCGGGCTTGCGGACAGTGAGCAATGGGTAGCTCGCTGTCCGGACCAAGCCCAAGTCGTCGACGGCGCGCACTGTTCCCGCGCGCCTCAAGGAGTTGTCAGCAACAGCAGGGACCCAGCCGGGTCAAAGGCTACTGGGGCCAGGGTTATCCGAAAGGGCGCTCGTGCCCCGGTATGAAGGCTAGAAGGAACGGGGTGGGTCTTTTAGTCAGTAAGAGTCTGACACTATCTCCCGCTCCGCCCAAGGGCGGGGGATGTCAATGCATGATTTTTCCCACCATAAAAAAGGGTAGTCAAATAAAAATAATTCAAAGTAATTTTCCGGTGTCTTAAGGAAGTTTCATATGACAAACTTTACACTAAACGGATAGAATATAACACATATATACGAGTAAGTACATAAATAAGACCGCATTTTCACTAGATTACCCAAGTACGAAAAGTCTCTAAACGCCCTTCATAGTATAACTTGCAAACTGTCAAAGGGTCCGTCATTGTCATAGAGTCCCTTTCGTACCTTAGGGACCTGCTCGATATTTATGGGGATCAAATGATTGGGGTTCAATTCTCTTTTCATGGAGTTCTATCGATGCAGAAGGCTCTATGTGTAGTGGTATCGATGTTTAAATCGGTTCTATATTCAAATGTTGTTGGCAAACGTTTTTTTTCTTCAGCTATTGCAATTGTTTTTCGGTTTTCTTATATTGCCAGTAATATTGTATTAGCTTTTTGTCTTTTGTGTTGATCGTAGAAAAAAAGGTCGGTAGGATCAAAAGGTTCTGGAGTATGGTCTGTCTAATAAGTCAACCGACTTGGGAATTTTGTGTAATATTAAAATTTAATCATTTAAAAAATACTTATATTCGCTAATAATTACCCAAGTCGTTTAACTTATTGGACAGACTCTAGTGACTATACTGGTGTTTTTTTGAAGTTAGAAAGAGTAAAGTTCTTAAGAAACACATTACAGTTAAAAGACATTTACAGTTTAAAAAAATTCTGAAAATACAAGACACTGAATTACACACACAAAAAAATTAAGAACCTAAATACATATTTTTTTATTATTATTATTTTTTTTTTTTTTTTCAAGGATTGACTGGGAGAGAATGCCTTGTTGCATTAAGTCCGCCTATGTACCACTACTGTACATGAAGTTTAAAATAAATAAATAATCTCTTAGTAAACTAGTGCGCCTCACCATAAACGATTGCATCACTGCTTACCATCAGGTGGGATCGCAGTCAAGCACTAGTTTATATAAAATATATAAAAAAAAGGAGCCTAGCATATCAGTCAGGGTCACTAACCAACCAACAAACATACAGGCAAATATTGATTTGTATTTCAATTATCACCGAGAACAACTAAGTTCTAAGATGTATCATCATCATCATCATCATTTCAGCTGAAAGACGTTCACTGTTGGACATAGGCCTCTCTCAAGGGTCGCCGCAATGAACGGTCCTGTGCATCTCTAGCATCCGTCGGATTCCCACAACCCTTACCATCAGTCATGGGTCCACCTTGCAAGGCCTTCCAACGCTACGTCTTCCGGTACATGGTCGTCATTCCATACCTAACCTTTTGGCCCCAACGGCCATCTGTTCTGCGAGCAATGTGCCCTGCCCATTGCCACTTATGTTTGGCGATTCTTCGTGCTATGTCGGTAACCTAAGAAGTATAGCAAAATAAATATATATATACACAAGAAAAAACTTGAGTATTAGCAGCAACAGTATCTTAAACGAAGTCTAACTGTTATCAGTAAAACGATAATCGGTCTTTCGAAAACTTTAGGTCGACTTTCGCGAACTATAACGACTTCCCTTCAAGTAAGGATGTGAAAACGCAAACTTTCTTAGTGTGAGTAAGTTTTTTATGGATATCAGGAAAGGTGTGTACATATATACATTAAGACGTTAGCATTTACTAAAACTAAAAAAAAAATGCTGGTTTTCTAAAAAAAAAAATTGGCTAAATAAGTTTTGTACGAAGCTGTAGAAAAAAGATATGTTAATCTTGAATACTTCCTCTGAATGAACAACCCAGAGAAAAAAAAACAAAAATAAATCTCGATAGAAATAACATCTAACTTTGATCTTGTAATGTTTCTCCCGTATTTTTAGGCTGCCGAAAAATTAATAACAAATATTAATCAAAATTTTAAATTTTTATCAATTCAACATATTTTTCAATTAATAACGTTATTATTCTTATAGATGTAGTGGCAGACTAACTCTTGAGTTAAATTCCGATCGGTCCACATTGAGATTGTGAAGTTTCGTACCCTTGAATTCAATACTAGCGCCAAATTGGTTCAAAATTGCGTGACCATTTTGAGAACTAAGTGAAATCGTATATGTTGACAATATTGTTTTCAAGAGTACCAAATCACGTAACGTCAAAATTGACATTGCAATCGGATTGACTTTAGATTGAAATTGAAATTAATTTGGAGAGTAAGCCTGCTGATGAAGGTTGTAGGATAGTGGATCGTGGACACGCGACACTAGGGTGAGGTCTATGTCCAACAGTGGACGTCTTTCGGCTGAAATGGTGATGTTGATTATGATGATAAGTTTATAGAGTAATATTTACAATATTTTACTAGAATAGCGTCGTCTCACATTTATTTCTTTTCTACCGTGACCGCGCATATTTACATTATTTTACTAGAATAGCGTCGTCTCACATTTTTTTCTTTTCTACCGTGACCGCGCATATTTACAATATTTTACTAGAATAGCGTCGTCTCACATTTTTTTATTTTCTACCGTGACCGCGCATATTTACAATATTTTACTAGAATAGCGTCGTCTCACATTTTTTTCTTTTCTACCGTGACCGCGCATATTTACAATATTTTACTAGAATAGCGTCGTCTCACATTTTTTTCTTTTCTACCGTGACCGCGCATATTTACATTATTTTACTAGAATAGCGTCGTCTCACATTTTCTTCTTTTCTACCGTGACCGCGCATATTTACAATATTTTACTAGAATAGCGTCGTCTCACATTTTTTTCTTTTCTACCGTGACCGCGCATATTTACAATATTTTACTAGAATAGCGTCGTCTCACATTTTTTTCTTTTCTACCGTGACGGCGCTTCTAGTCATGTGTGCCTTAAGTGCTTTCTTAGCTTTGCGCTTGCTAAGTGTAATGTTATGTTCGGTTTAATTAATCTTAATATACGAGTAAAGAGTTCTGAGGGTTTTAATTCCCAAGAAATTATATCATAACAACACACTAATATTATAATGGCGAAAGTTTATTAGTGTGTGTATGCGTGTCTGTTTATTACTTTTTCTGGCTGAATGGATTTAGGTCAAACCTGGCTACGAAGCGACTATGTCCTGGATTATTAGTTAGTTATTTGTTTTTTTTTTTCTCTTATGTACTTCCTTGGTTTTGTATTTTTATTATGAAAATTCGTGCCTAGCGCCAGCAGGCTTTGCCTAGTTTAGATTAATTGCTAACCTGTTAACGTCATTATTAGTGTAATTTCTAAAGATTCTTATCTAATTGCATAAAAACTGTGTATGTCTCAATGAATAAATTAAAAAAAAAATAGCAACAGATACTTTATAGGCTTCTTCACACGTACCACGCCGCAACGACCAAATGCTGTCAAGCAGTGGTTATGTGTGAATACTGTCGCTGCAGCTTTATGTATTTGCGTTGCGGTACCGACAAAATTTCGATGGGGTTGCGTTGTCGCCAGTAGTTGCGATGCGGTTACGTGGTGTGCAGACACGGTTACGCACTGTCGTAAACTGTCGTTGCGTCGACGCAACGTTGCTTTTGCGATGTGGTCGGCCATTAGTTCGCAATGTTGCTGGTGTTTGCGTTGTGGTTGCGATGTGGTCGGTATCACACAGACGATAACGACTGCAAAATGTGTAACGTGTGAATTGTCCTATTCATTTTCAATAGGAAATATAATAATAATAAAAATAATAACGAAGAAAATAATAATAATATTCCACAACTATCATACAACGCCGTCTAGTCCCAAGCTAAGCAAAGCTTGTGTTATGGGTACTAGACAACTGATAAACATACTTATATATTTCTAAATACATACCTACATATAATAGATAAATTACACCTAGACACAGAACAAATGATCGTGCTCATCTCACAAACATTTGTCCTGGGTGGGAATCGAACCCACGACCTCCGGCATAGCGGTATAGTTGACCAGATGCAGTCCCGACGGAGGGATGGCGGCCAAAGAAGTGTGCAGGACATCATCACAATGATGAAGAGCACCGACCCGGACGACGTGCCCGCTTTCGTGGCGAAGGAGCTACATAAACTGCCCCCCGTCACGTTCGACCACGTCGATGTCACCAGGTTGCTGAAGGACATAACATCCCTGAAAGCAAGCCTGGCCGAGGTACAATCGAAGTTGGAGGTGTCCAATACCACCGTAGGTGTGTTACGTGCCGAAGTAGAGTTGTTGCGCAACGCTGTTTCGGAAAGTAGGGCGCCTAACAACTCCAGCGTGAACATTCGTCGCGAGGCACAAAATGCATCCATCGGCAATTTTGAGTCGGCGAATCGCAATGCGTCACCCGCCGCTGATAATGCTTGCGTTGCATCTTGCTCCACCGCTGCCGGGGCTGTATCGTCGCCGGTCGAAGTAGTGACGCATGTAGGTACGTCGACCCCTAAACGTGCCTATTCCGCTGTACCTAGCCGCAAACAAACCTGCTGTGTCGAAAAAAACGCGACAAGCAGGTAAAATGAAAGGGGGCATGCAGAGCGATAAGAATGGCTTCACAAAGGTAGAGAAGAAGAAGAGGAAGAAGCCTACTTGTCAGAACCAGTGCGGTACCGCGCTGGCAGGACAAAACATGTTGCTGCGTCCAGCAGTGCCCACGACGCAGCTGTACGTTTCGAGACTACATCACACCACAAAGGTTGAGGAGATCGTGGAGTATGTTCGAGTCAAGACGAACTGGACTTTGAGAGTTGAGCAGCTGGAGCCGCGCCATAACACTAATTTTAAGTCGTTTGTGGTGCGGGTGCCGACTCATCATTTGGACACCTTCCTCAAAGGAGAGTTTTGGCCGAAGGGTGTCGTGTATCGACGATTTCGTGGAAAGATACCGACCTCGCAGCGGAACACGACGCCGTCACTTCGTGTGCAATAGTTTAATGATTAGTTATATTATCTCTTTATGTATTAGTTTATTATATTGTAAGATTATTTTTGTAATTTATTTATGGGCCTTAGATGCCTGATAATAAAGAATTATTATTATTATTATAGCAGTCAGCGTCACTAACCACTAGACCAATAGGCCAGTCAAACGCCCCATCACGTGGTGGTGTAGAGGTGTGGTTACGGTCGTGGTGTGGTTGTGGTAAGTGTGAAGCCCTTAATCCTAGGAATATGTATCCTTGAGGCAATTTTCAACTCCGACACGGGCGAAGCCTTTGGCAGCAGCAAGTTTCGTAATAAAACTTATTTACCTTAATATTAGGTACACAAATTCTGACGTCTATGTACTGCGGTAGGTATCGTTTGAAAGAGATACCGTGGTTCTGAAATGCAATGTTCAACTAAAGGCATACAAGTTGGTTTTAGTCGTTTTATTCCCTGCCGGAGTCTGTTTCCTGATAGCTATAACCTAGGGGTCTTTAAGTCAAAAGTGAATAGATTGCTTCTAGGCAAGCGTGCTCCATCGTCGGCCATATTCATATTTATATTCATTTGTAAACATCCACATCATCGCTTACCATCAGATGAGATTGTGGTCAAACGCGAGCTTATCCATTATAAAAAAAGTCAGAAAACTCTCTCTCGCTCCACCCACAAGAGAAGTCTGATGATTTTCCACCTCAAAAACATTTCTCGACCTCAAACCCTGTTAATAGATTTCTTCATAGATTTTATTATTATTATATCTAGCTTATACAGTTCACTGCTGGGCAAAAGACTCCCTCCATTCCTTCCATTGTTCTCTTATGGATATGACTTTACAATCGTGGTAATTAGAGACACAATGGTAAGACAATGGTTGCGCGAACGCCGGCGTTCGCTTGGGGTTTATTGAATTAACGATCTGGTGGATTGGATTTGCCAACTGCAGTTCTAAAAATTGCGTCCGAGAAGGACTCCCACAAAACTTGGGCCCCACAAATCTAATTACACTCCAACCCACTAAAAACAGCACACAACGAACCCAATTTAACAACCGAAGAAAACATAAACGGAAACGTTGTACTTAACAATATTTTCTTGAACAAACATGTTACAAACAGCTGTTAAGCTGCAATATCCGTCCGTCAATATAATCCGGCTAATTTACGAGGCACAGTCGTTTGCAGCAACAACAATAACGTGAAATGCCTCGCCATTTGACAGTATTATACTGGTAACGTTGGATTACTGCAATAATCGTGATGTACAGTGGGCTGTGAACTAGAATGTTCTAGCAACGCTGGCCATGACTCGTGTCTCTGTTAATTGATGTATTTCTGGCATTATGTTGTGTGATGAGGTTCTGGGTGGGGTGCATGATAGTTGCGGACAGTGTACAGTTAATTTGCATAGCTTTCTGAAATAGGTTGTGTAGAAAGTGACGTAATTTTGACTTTGAAGTTTTAGGGTCAATTTATTCAGGCCGTAAGATTGTTCGAAATAGTCCCACTGGAATGCAATACGCAACATTAAAAAAAAAAAAATGATAAGCTCTCACTTGATCACTACCTCACCTGAATGTAAGCGACGATGTGGTCGACGATGGAGTGCTTGCCTAGAAGTAAACTATTCATTATTTACTAACCCCAGGTTTAAGAAACACTGACTCCGGCACAATGAATTTGTTTTCAAAACGTTTTATGCACATGTTTTTTTTTTTTTTTGGGTGGGAAATCATCCAATGACGCTCTTAAGCGGAGCAGGAGATAGTGTCAGACTTTTACTGTTTAAAAAACCACTGCTGCTCCATCGTTGCCTTTCGTACCGGGGTCGAATCTTTGGGAATCGAAGATAAGGGGGCTCGGTCCGGACGATTACCGGACGGTCAGACGGCGTGCTACCCATTGCTCGCCGTCCGCAACCCCGCGCCTGCGGTGGTCGGAAATTGAGGTCGAAATCCCGGCGGTGGCTGAGGAGTCAGGACCGTTACCTAACGCATGCGGCCTCCTCCTTTGCTAGCATTACTGCATCGCAGAAGAAGGCGACCGCCTGCCACTCCTCTTCGCTTCGAACCATTTCATTATTCAGCTAATTCAGCTTTTGTCGATAGAAAATATAAATTTTGTACGAAGATGCATACGCATTCGTTCAGCTTTCCGCGTGAATCCAGCTTTAGCTGTAAACGATCATGAAATGAGAACAAATGTGTTTTTATCTTGCGTTTACTAACGACAATGTTTACCACTGAAAAGGGAAGAGACTTTAAGAGGAATCGTTTTGTCTCGGTATGGTCATATAAAGAGGGGACATGAAAAGCATGATACTAAAAGAGTTATGAGAGTATTCATGAGAAAGAAGGAGATGGAGAGGGAGGCCAAAGAAAAGATGGATGGATTATGTGAAGAGTGATATGAAAGAAATAGAAGTTAGTGATAGCATGTCGGGCGAGAGGACAGAATGGAAGTCGATATAATGACGATGATGACTAATGGCAGTGTTTAGTGCTGTTTTGCCGCGTACGCTATGATGGCCTTTCATAATCTTACGATGCTGTACGGCTGATAGAAGCAGAACTGTATAAGTGTCGGCGGTAAGTGTGTACCTACTGTGTGACATGTTTCCTAGAACCAAAAAATCGAAGACATGTGATGTCGTCCAACCGACACTGGGCCAGCGTGTTGGATTACGGTCCACTCCCTCTCCTAGAGAGGAGGCCTCAGTCTCAAGAGTGGTAACATTATAAGGCTGCTCATGCTTATGTATAAATGTAACCAAAATAATTCGGCGAAACGTAAATAGATTAAGTTATTTCCTAAAACTTTAAGTATGACATAACACCAATGCAATTAACTCAAGTCACAACTGACATTCCCTAAAACAACAGTACCCCTAGCCAAGTTGCTAATCTGTAATAGTTAACGCTTGTAGAAAGCTTCAAATATATCTACGGGAATGACGTCGTCGTCTCAACGCTCAGTCACGTGGTCTGAACAAAAGAATTGGCGGCAAGGTCAACTCGAAGCCACCGTTCGGCGTATGCGAAACGGTTGTAACTTGGCTAGGGGGGGGTTGGCAGGTTGCAGGTTGGCTTCATTTACTGATCTCACACATCCGACAGAGATGGTATGTCGTCTACACCAGACGAAGCCATCGTCTACTAATCATTGTCAATCGTCATCGTCAATTGATATTATAAATGCGAAAGTAACACTGACTAGATTTTGATGAAATTTGGTACAAAGATAGAGTAGAGCTTGAGAAAGGAGATGGGCTATATATTGTCTCACTATTTTCTATGAGGGTTGAGCAATATTCCAAAATGTTTATACTCACGGGAGCGGAGCAGTAACTAAAGACGCGGGTGTAAAAGGAGAAATTGAATGACTGCCATATCCTTATACATTTATTACTTATAAATCAACTGCAAATGAACATCGCACAGCCAAAACTACTGGGAAAAGGAACGCGTTTTGCATAAAGTTCCCTTTTATGACGTAACCGAGCATTAAGAGAGGGTTTTCCAAAATTCTCCCCCTAAAGGGATAAAACAGGGGTCCAAAGTTTGTTCGGAGAAAACTACTATTACTCGGGCGAAGCCAGTGGCGGAAGCTAGTTCGAGTTAAATTAAATATCTTACCACCAAGTCAAATCGTCACCTGTATGGTAAAGTTGCGAATGTTCGTAATTATAAATTGTGCAGGAAAGCAAAAAAAAAAAAAAATTTTTTACAAACTTTTATTAAAGAAAGCGGTTTAATAAAGCGGCCTATTTAGAACTCCTTATTCTTATTTGTTAAATGGGTAAAAAGTAAGCGGTTTATGAAACTGCTTTCTTTTTAAAAAAATAAGAATATGAAGTTTTTTTTTGCTCTCCTGTAAAATTTGTAGTTACGCACATTCGCAACTACCTTACAGGTGAAGAAATGTGACAAAAAATTTAAGTCTTAGTCTTCGACTTCGCGTCCGCGATAGCTGACATTCACGCGGACGAAGTCGCGGGAATAAGCTAGTTCGTGATCTTGTATTACGAACTAGCTTGTAAAAAGAAAGGGTTTAAAATAAATTTGAACTATGTAAAACTCTTAAAAGTTTTTTAAAAAGATTATCGTCATTCTAATCTTTATTAAATTTGCAAGGCATTTTTGTTATATTTTTTTGACTTTTTTATTTTTGAGTACATTATGAAGGGTCAAAATTCATGCAAAATAGCAGATTTTCAGAGGTTTTGTGTGGATTAAAACTTCATAAATTGATTTCAATAGAAGCCTAGATAATATCCACAAGATATCTATATTTCCAAAATATCTAATGAAAAATGTGATTTTTAAGTGTGCATTTGTGATAAAAAAGGGTCTTAACAAAATAATGGGCTCCAATTGAATTTGAAGTTTGTGTCAAAGACTTTAAAGTTTATTGTTACAAAATTTGATCAGTATCTCGAATTCTCAATTCAAATATAGACGCAGCTGTCCCGTCAGTTAGTGTTAGGCAGTTTCACACGTGCCGTTGAAGTGTGTCTGAGCGAGCAAGTTGGTTAGCGCTAAAAATATGCACGTGTTTTGTTGTTTGATAGGTGTATCGATTTTTAAAAAGTTGTGATAGAACATCGTCTGTCGGGTCTGATAGTGAAAATGAATAAAAAATACCTAAGTACAACATTAGTTTAGTACTTACATACTAAACCCGAAAAACATGTCTAGTATTTTTTTTTTATGTAAAGAATCTATGTAAGAAATTTCTTAACTGTATCATGAAAAATCACAAAGTTTTATGTTTGTTATGTCTGGTTGTCCACACAAATACAAAATACATGGTCACTGGGCTCGCAAACGCACCAGATGTGCGCTGACGCCTAATGGCCTCTATGACCTGCCGTTGCCTGTGTTGTAATTAGGTGGTGTTCAACTTGTAACCTTTTTTAAATAATTTTGGGAAATAATATAAACATGGTGTGAAATTGATTGGAATCCATTCAGTTACTGATTCTCAACAAACTATATTCAGGTTTCGCATATACCTACTTAAAATAATGTTCTTTACTTGCGGTCCTAACTAGAGATGTATGTAGGTACCGTTGCTGGCAATATGGGAATATGGATTATATTCCCATCAATACTAACAATATCATAAAAACCATTTTTTAACCAGAAAAAGAATTGAGCACCCGATTGCAGTGTACTTACCTATGTATGAATCCTATCCACATGATAAAAAACCTGTAACTTAACACATTTCTTAGCGCAAACATATCTTCGCTAGTTTTAATTGCCTTGTAAATGTAAAAGGCTTACACCAGTCGCGTTTATTCTCGCTTCATGCATTAAACTCGGAGTGACTTCAAAAGAAAATAGTACTGTGTGTAGTTGTTACGTATGTATTTATGTCCTTTAAAGAAAGTTAG
Organism: Mythimna albipuncta; assembly: GCA_929112965.1. Lineage (NCBI taxonomy): Eukaryota > Metazoa > Arthropoda > Insecta > Lepidoptera > Noctuidae > Mythimna > Mythimna albipuncta. The sequence goes on along the minus strand of OV815979.1, from coordinate 12,935,477 downwards.
AAGTACTCTCTTGAAGATTCGTACATCATTCACACATCAAGACGTGGCATGTCGCAAATAAGTTATTTAAAGAAAGAAAGAAAAGCATTTATTAAAACACAAAAAAATTTGACACACAACAAAAAAAAAACAATTATTTACAACAACAACCACGGTAACAGCAATAACACACAAAATTTTTTTTATTAAGATATACTTATTAAATATAATTATTAATTTTTATAATATAAATTGAATTATTTGTACCGTGGAGTAGCCATGATGCATTTTTTTTTCTGTTTTGTACTGTTCTTTTTGTGACTTGACATATTGTTACATTTATTTACTTTTACTTTGGTTGGGATTCTAAACGTTACTCAGAATGGTGAAATATTGCCAAATCGCAATTAGAAGAATATAATTTTATGTCCGATAAAATATAACCTTGGCAGGTCATTTAAACTGTATTTTTGTTTATTAAAATGTTCAACATGATAACCTGCCAAATGACTTTTACCGAATGATTTGACTGGCCTGTTGGCCTAGTGGTTAGTAGCCCTGACTGCTATGCCGGAGGTCGTAGGTTCGATTCCCACCCAGGACAAATGTTTGTGTGATGAGAACAATCATTTGTTTTGTGTCTGGGTGTAATTTATATATAATATGTATGTATTTAAAAATATATAAGTAAGTTTATCAGTTGTCTAGTACTCATTACACAAGCTCTGTTTAGCTTGAGACTAGGCGGCGTTGTGTGATAGTTGTTGAATATTATTATTGTTATTAAGTAGTAATGAAATAGGCAAAAATATGCTGGGTCACTTATTGTGTATGTGGATTCACCTTAGATTCAGTATTTCATGGGTATTCCGAAAGGGAACCCCGGGGTTCTGGAATGCAAGCCAAAGAAGGGACATAAGAGTGGGTTTTAGTCAGAAAAAGTCTGACACGCCCTCGCGCTCCGCCCTAGACCGGGAAAAAAATAAAACACCATAGATTTAGTATTGCATGTTAATTCAAATTGTTAGTTAATCGACATAATAATAAAAACCAATAAATTACTCCTGTAGAAGTTTCATAAGATGAAAATAGTGTTAGTAACCGCAAGTCAAAGATGAATAGGGTGATAAAATGTCGCAAGCAAAATTAAGCTGTCTAATAATTACAATAGTTATGTATTTAATTAAGAGTATAATAACCTACTCTTAGAGGTTGACTTGGGACATATTTTATATATAATTTTGTTCTAAATATTCGGTACATTTAGTTATAGGTCAATGTTTAGAATTGGATTTGCTAAGCAATGCCTACGTTAATCTGACTAGAACTAACGTACAATTTCATGAGAGCGAAACATTAAAAATAAATAAAACAAAAAACCAAAACGTCGGTTCGAAATTTAAAAATCGAAAGCAATAGAACCAAAGGATGTAACCAATCACATTGCAGCATTTTTCGAAGCACGAGTACCTAACATAGAGAATGGAGTGATACCCCACAATATTGACAACGCTATAGAAAGAGACAAAGAGACTGCGCGGATATACTTGTCTCTTTACTCAAGATCGTAGTGACGAAGGTGGCACAGGATAATCAGTCTACTCAGAAATCTAGAAAAAAAAGAACTACTTCTGGATATACGTTTGCATTGTTTATTCTCACATTTCTCTCTTATTCACTTTAAATATGTTAATTAAACCACAAAATGATCAACGACCACTGTTTTGATAATTCCAACTGAGTAGTTAACATTTTTTTTATTATTTGTAACAAAAAGTAACCATAACCGAAAACGCAACTAGATTTTTTTTTTCAAATTCGTTCAATATGCTTTCAGGGTGTTGACGGGGCTACCTGGCTTCGGTAGGGCATCAAGGATATTTGCGGAGAAGAGTTAATTGATTTTATACATTAATGCGTACAAGATGTGCATTTGTGGTACGCAGGATCTCGGCCAGTTCCAGTGGCATCCTGGGCATGATTGCTGATAGGCTGGACTGCTGTATAGTGAATCATTGCTCCAATATCTCAGCTGGGGTGTTAAAATATAAATAAATTATTTATAAATTAATTATTGTTGCTAACACTAAATGAGTCTCATTGTTATTCGATATAAAGAATAATAATATTGTTAGATATCTTTCAAATTCGGTGGAAGCAGAAACTGTCAAGTAACAGAATGCGACGATGTATGCATCCTTAATGCATACATCGCCATTAGGTTACGTGTATCTCAATAAACAGATGTCCCCAACACACCCCCACTCTTCCTCACATAAAAATTGGAAATGCTACTGTTTTCACAAAAAGATTTCTATTAAACGTTACCTGTTGTTAAGTTTCAAACATAGCAAAGATATAAATACAAGCAAATACCCAATTCAATCAAATTCTTATTTGTTGTAATCAGACCAATTTTTCAAACAAATGAAATTAATCCATTTGTTCGAAAAATTCATCTGTTCTAATTGTTTTGAATTCTAAAAGAAAGTGTGCCACGCAATTAGAATACTGAAACGCTCACTCGATTCTCCTGCGAGTTCGGCAGATTGCCACCCTTTACTCTTGAACTCCCCAGATAGAACATGGAACCTCTCTCATTCCTTTTTATGAGCGTCGGTAACGCGGGAAGTTTGTACAAGTGCCGGTAACTGATACCGGACTGCCTCCAAGTAAGACAATAACAGATGTACCGATAGCTCAGCGACACTGCGACAGTGCTGACATCTACATCTTACGGAAGAATTTTACAACTTGAAAACGTTTTAAAATTGTTTACCCTCCCTAAAGTTTGGGATGGATTGTTTGTTTTTGAGTCTTTTAGTGGTTTTAGCTAAAACTTGAGACTAGAAAAATATTTTTGAGTGAAACTTAAAGCTAAGGAACCTAGTTATCTTAACAAGGGCACTCTGATTCTTATACCCTAGGTAAACTGCAGCAAATACTGTGACACGAGATTTTTATATATAAAAATAAAATTTCGTACTTAAAGCTCTGTCGTTGCTTTGCCTCTTTAAGTCAAGAGTGAATAGGTTCCCTCTTCTAGACAGGGGAGACCTAAGTCTTTGCAGTGGGATCATTACAAGGTCGATTATGTTATGTATGTTGTTAAGCGTGCTCCACCGTCGACTACTTCATTGCTTACCATTAGATGGAATAGTGGTCAAGCACCAGCCAGTTAATAAAAAAATATTCATCTAAAAATACGTACGTATATGTAGAAATCTTATTGAAAATTAAAAGGAATTAAAGTGGGGGGAGGAGTGGGAGTTTTATGTTAAATGTTTACCCTGGGATAAAGTTTTGTATAAATTGTTTTTGTCTTCGTTTCGTTTAGTTTTCTTGAAGCAAGTAGTGGAGTGTTTACGTAAAACTTCAGAACTGTGTTATACACCACGCTCCTCGTTCACGCTACCATGCCTACACTTACTTGTTTTGTGTACTTAGTGAGTGAGACCATTTTACCATTTAGTTAAAGAAAATTCCTTAATTGATCTCTTTACAAGCAGCTATGGACTTTAAAAGAGACTTTTACCCCTGAGTTTGTTTCGGTCTTTCTTCTCAGGGTAGTCAGCTAGAAAACACCGGCCTAATCTGGTTTAAATGGACTGAAAGAAAATTTACGTGTAAAAGTGTCAAGTCACAACCTAGGGGTCTATAAGTCAACAGAGAACAGGTTAATTCTAGGCAAGCGTGCTCCATCGTCGACCAGTGGCGTGCGAGCCATATAAGCAAAAAAGCCTGGCTTGCGGTAAAATTTCATGACACAACACAACATCTAAGGTCATGGAACATTTAACCAATTATCTAAAATAAAAATCTAAACTTTAAACTTCGCGCGTAATGGAAGATTCATTCATAAATAGAACTTACCCAGCGTTCCAAATCGAGATAAAAATGAATCGCGAATCCGACTAAATTTGATAGTCACAAAATTAAGCGCAACTGAATAATAATTGTGACGTCGCGCGTTGGTCGTGTTCGCGGTATATTCACTTTTGTCGTAATTCGGGACGCAGGGTTAATGCAACGTTGCCATCTTGCACAGTTCTACGTAACAATGACACGCGATCTCCGATCTCGCTCTAACCGATAGGCTTCTTACCGGGCTTTATCTGCCATCTTATTCTTCCCTATAAAAACATGAAAAATGTGAGTCTGTGTGAGTAAAGTATGTGACTGTGTGCAAGTACTCGTCGACCAGATTTGTAGTAAAATAAGCCCACGTTCGGGAATTTTATCAATGAATCTTTTACGCATAGGTATTATAATACGAGGCGCCCTCTATGACGCGTAAAATTGTACGAACTAAAAAGTACTCAGTTCAAATTTGCTTTGATCGGTTATCGTGTTGTACGTAATTATTGTTTTGATAGTTTTTTTTTTGTTTTCCGTCATTTAACAGTTTATGAATTCGGAAACTATACTTGTGGTTGTGTGTGGATATTATTATGTGTGGAATTGATATTAGCCAGGTAGGGTTTGAGTTTTAAAGATAAATATAATCTTGTAACTTAACTATTTTGAATATTTCTCAGAAAAGTTAATAACAATGCTTGGAATAGGTATGACTCAAATAACTTCGCTAGTGCCATGAAAATTCTCAAAAGTACTTGAACGCTGTTATTTCATTCTTTATTATTAGTAAACCGCCAAAAGAAAGTTGGTTCTCTTTCTCGACAATTAAGTGATAAGTGTGTTTAAAAAAAGCGAACGTCGAAAAGCTACCGCTGTTTCAATTGTGAGTATTTGCCAATAATATTACATATTATTATAAAGAACAAGTGTTTGAAACACCAAGATTTCAAATAAAAAATATGTACACATTCATAACTAGATGCCGATGGCGTTGGCGTCAAAAAAGTAACATTAGATCAGTATCTAGTAGTCGGTTGTTTTATTTCACACTCAACTCAACCTACATTAGATATTCATTAAGTTCAAATTAATCGTTTTAATTAGAGGTGGGCAAAATGTATCATTTTTGCGATTGGATCATTTGAATCTCGATCACTGAAATAATCCGAATCACTGATATGTTTCATTTGGCTCATTTGGATCATCGGCTCAAAGGATACAAAATACAGAATGTTACGTATACTTACGTTACATTATTATTATGTTAGATTATAAATATATATATATAAATATCTTAGCTCTAATTTTATGAATAAAAAGGAAGAAAGTAAGTCAATAATCACTACGCAAACAAACTAAAATGTTTTCGAAAATTTGCGCGGACGAACGAACATAAACAATCTGCCGGCCTCGTGCCGCATCAACGTAATACGATAAGTTGTTAGTGAAAACATTAAGTGGTCATTTTTACGTGCATGGATAACGACAACGAAAATCTGTGATAGCATGAATGATGCACATCTCGATTGGTATCTCTCGCCCGTTCACTTACGACTCGTGAGTCAATAATAAGTAACTCAGTGTGTCCGTCTCTCTCTCTCGCTCGCTCACTGCTCAGTCGCTTCGCGAGCGACGCGACTCGCGGAGTGTACGAGCAAAGTAAAGTTTCAGATCCAAATGAGTTGTTTGAAACGTTTTTACTGAACCAATCTTTTGATTCACTGCAATGATCCGGATCAGTGAGTCGGTTCCGTAAAGAGTTACACACGCCTAGTTTTAATAGTATTAGCTGACCATCCCGGCCGGCCGGCACTCGACAACAAGAGCGGCTTTCCGAATTATCTTTGATTGCAATTGAAAATTAGCTGTTGGTGTTGAGAATTAAAACGTTCACAAACTTTTTACGCTGGTGTAAGTAATAAAATCATTTTTAAATAAAGATACACAATTTGAATTAGAATACAATTTTTTTTTTTCTATTCATGTATTCAAACTTCACGATTATTGGTATGATGATAAAGTTGTTGTGGTGAAGCTTTTGTTATCATTATTTATTACTTACTATTAACATTATATTTGTTAATAGTAGTGTAGCAATTCAGAAAAATCAGCATTACTGCACTGATGACACGTGGTAGCACGACATTTTTTTTTAATAGGTAAGTAGTAGTTAGGTCAAGATTCCTTGGCTTGCCCCCTGTAAAGGCATCAGGCACGCCACTGTCGTCGACCACATCATCGCTTACCATCAGGTGAGATGTGAGATAGTGATCAAGTGTTATCCTATCAATAGAAAATGGCACCCAGTGAGCCCGCAATCTATGTACCTAGCTGTATGTTTTTCTTATTTAATTTATTATTATTTATTTATTATACCTACGCTTTATGTGTATTTTGTTATTAGCGCGACCCCAATAGTCACTCCCCCTCTTACAAAGTGTCCAAACACAGTTATCGTAATAAACTAATGAACCATTGAACTGCTCGTGCAATGGTTCATTGGTTGTTTATTATTTTTTATTTATTTAATTAAATACTAACATTAGGCTAAGTTTGTACTACTACTAAATGGATAATTATCTGAAATAAATATTTGAATTGAATTGAATTGAATAGTAAAAAAAACTTTTGTTAGTACAAATGAATTAATGCTGCCAGTTGGGTTTTGTTGAAATATTTTCGAGTAAAGTTCTGTGGTTGTTTTAATTAATCGCAAATTAATTCGTAGTGGATATTGTAATGTAAAATTGGTGTGGTTTTATATCTAAAATATTCACACAGCTGGATAATGTGCAGAAAATGAAATAAGCGAGATCTTTGTAAAGTTTAACTGATAATTTTACAATTACCGGCACGGATCTTGAGCGCTGGCTTCAAGTTGCGCAGAAGTCAAATATTCGGTCTCTTAAGTGGTGCGAAATGAGACGCGGGGGCGGGGAGTGTCAGTGATTGGCTCGCCACGCCATCGTGTCATAGACGTCATTCCTGATTCGTTCCCTGCGTTGCTGCAGGTATCTAATAACGAAGACGATTGGCTCGCCAATGTATGGAATGCGCAAAGCAATCCCCTCTCTGACGCCGAGCGCTCAAGATCCGTTCCGGTAATTGTATTGTAGTACCTATTGACTACCTCAGCAAAGCGTGCCGAGAAGGGCGACTCGATGTATTTGTTGTCAAATACAGTAAAACTATTAAAATGTTTTACATCTGCATTATAATGATACTCAAAGTGACTGTAAAAAATAATACTTTCGGTTAAAAAAAACAAACTGCAAAGACAAAATAACCTTCTTCTTTTTTGAAGTCGGTTAAAAATTGACAGTAATTTTGGAGTAATTTGTTATTTGCAAATTGCTCTAAAATACCAAGCACTATTATACAGTATTTATTCAATTAAAAGTCATAAAATATATACCCACTTCCTTCGCTTTTATTAAAAATTCATCATAAAAATATTAAAAACAATTATTTATAAAACGCGCGACATGACCACATAACCTCAAAGATTTATGACACCACAGACTATATTAAACTTCCGTGCTAAGATTTTTATTATATTTTTCAAGCTCAACATCACTATTTTAACGTAAAAATGAATTTATTACTAAGGGAAGCCGGGGACGCGCGTAGACTTAACAACAGGACGACTCATAATTAAAAAAAATCATGCACACATACGTGAGGAAAGGTTTTATTCCATAAAAGTTGTGAGCAAATGAAAAGTAAGGCGAGCTTAACCGGGCTTTTTAGGGTTGCCAGTGTTAAATTTAATCTAGGTGGTCTGCACGCCTCAAGGAGTTGTCAGCAACAGCAGGGACCCAGCTGGGTTGAAGCCTTCTGGGGCCAGGGTTAGCTTCGAAAGGTAGCTCAGCCGCAGTATGTAAGGTGAGAAGGAACGGGGTGGGTCTTTTAGTCAGTAAGAGTCTGACACTATCCCCCGCTCCGCCCAAGGGTGGGGAATGTCATTAGGATGATTTTTACCCACCAAATTAAAAATTTAGGTGGTGCCACTTCACCTTCTTGCTTCTTAATCCTCAATGCTGAGAGTCATGTTCTCCCTTCTTCATCCCTTTCATTCATACGATATTCCTCCATCTGTTTCTTTCTCTGGCGGTGTGAAGGGCATTGTCACCTTAGAATTAAGCGGACCTGCTGGGTTACCAAGACGGTCAAAGTAAAATTGTTTTATTCTAATTCCAGTGTGCGTAAGAGACAGAGCTATACAGGTTGACTAGTGCCATCTCTTACTCACACTGAAATAAGAATGAAACAATCTTACTTAGAACGTCATAGTGGTCGGATGGGATTACCATAGGTCTGTTTATATGTACATCTAGTGTTTGAAGTTAAATTGGAAAACCAATGAGGCGTAGCTCAACGCGAAATAGGTACATACATATTTATTGTGTATTTTTAAAAGCTCAGTGAAATCGATTTCAATTTTCTCCAAACTAGTATAAATATTTTGGTCGATCAGAAATATTTACTTTTCATAAACAAACACATGAAAACAAGTAGACACTAAAACTACGACTTGATGCCAAGCCCTGGTACGAAGTTCTAAAAATTCGTTTCGTTCTTGGACACAAAAATAGTTAACAGAATTAAGCTGAGCGAGCGAGCGGAATTCTGACGAGTTTCTAATGAACCGTCCACTGTTAGTGGCGAATTTTCACGTTCTCACGAAATATGAGCTTGCCACACTAAAAAACTGGCGAGTCAGAATCGTGTATGAAGGGTTCCGTATCTATACTACATTAAACATTCATATAAATAAATATTTGGAATGTTTAAATACGTGGATTTCAAAAGTAGATGTTTATTTGTTTTTGTTGTCATATTTTTATTGGTTAGTTTAATGTCGAACAAAATGTAAATTATATTAGATACGTTTAAACTCCTTTTGAGTCTCATGCATACAGTGACAGCCTTTAATTACGGCCCAAGCGCCCGAAAAGTGCCACAAAACAGTGACTTTCTGAAGCCTACTCCGTAAAGGCCAGGTTAACCTTTAAATCGTGGAAATTACAGACACAATAGAAAGACAATAGGTGCGCGAACGCCGGCGCGTAGGCTTGGGGTTTAATGAAAAAATAGGTTTGAAAAAAATATATGTTTATTATAGATTCATGAACAACATTATCAACATTTGATTTTTCGTGCTATTAATACTTTTGTCTAAAAAAAATATTTACCAATTTCGCAACTTTTCCCTACTCCTTCGAAACGGTTTGGATCTTTAGAAACATTTTTAAACACAAAAATTGGTGGTTAAATATTCTTCAAAGTGAACATTACTTAGGTAAATCAATCAATATTTCGCAAAGAAAATGGATTTAAAGGTCAGCCGCGCGCTTTTCGGGCGCTGTTGGCCGCAAATAAATGCACAGATTTGCGTACTGCCGCTTAGGCGGGTGCGAGAGGTGCGTCCACATAATTTTTTGGGCCAGATGGTTCAAGGGACTATAAGCCTTAAGGCTATGCCATAAAATGTACAAAATACCGAATCTTTATTTATTTACTTATTTATATATACTTTATTGCACATGAAGATTATAAATTTACAAAAAGAAAACCATTTAATAAAAAACACACAATTGGCGGTCTTATCGCTCTTGGCGATTTCTGCCAGGCAACCTTGAAAACTTTAGCAAGTATATTAATAAACAAATATTGAAAATATTTATATTTTATTGATAGCTGCAGCAGAAATACATCATCTGCGAAAATTTCAACTGTCTAGCTATCACGGTTCATAAGGTACGGCTTGGTGACAGACAGATGGACAATGGAGTATTAGTATATTTTTTTAGGTGGGAAAATCATCCCATGATATCTTCCGCTCTTGAGCGGGGCGGGAGATAGTGTCAGACTCTTATTGACTAAAAATCTACTTCTGTTTCTTCGTTGCCTTTTGTACCGGGGCCGAATCTTCCTTTCAGAAGCAGATCCGTGGCCCCAGTATGAGTTTTAGTTCCGTTTTTTCCCTTTGCTTACAGAACCCTAAAAATAATAATATGTAACAGGACGAAGTGACGTAATCTAAGTAGGGAAGTCCGTTACATAAGTCCGTGTTGGGAGATTAAGCTTCCAGTGTTGTTGGAGTGTTCTTTTTTATAGCATTTGTGAAATGGAAGTACATATTTTAAAAAGTTTTTTCTGATCTACCCTCGCATTTCGTAGTCACAATGACATAGCATAATCAACCTTATAATGTTCCTGTTGGAACTCAGGCCTCCTCTCTAAGAGAGGGAATGGACCGTTATCCACCACACGGGCACTGTGCGGGTTGGTGAATGTCACATGTCTTCGAATTTTTATTTTCAAGACGGTTTCCTCACAATATTTTCTTGCACCGTTTTGAGAGATTTTTTGTAAAAAAATAAGTGTGCCTGGCTTGAATGATTGAAGTGAAAGACACAGTTGTTTAAGGCCTTTAAAAAAGACTTGAGTTCATTTTACAAGACTTAAGGCTGAAAAGAAGACTAGTGTTTCCAGTCTTTAGTTATAAGACTCAGTCGTTTTATTATAATTATATTATTAATTTCATCTGTAAGGAAAACATAACGAGACTCCTGAGTCGTTAAGACGCGAGTACTTTTAGTGTTTTAGTTATATTATAAGCTTCCTAAGTACAACTTACTTTTTTAGCCCTGGAAGCAGTAATGCTAGCAAAGGAGGAGGTCGACCACATCAGGCAACGGCGCTGGGATTCCGATCCCGATTTCCGGCCATCGAAGGCGCAGCGCGAGCTTGCGGATGGCGAGCAAAGGGACTCACTGTCCGGACCAAACTCAAGTCGTCGACGGCGCGCATAGTATCCGAGCGTCTCAAAGTCCTCGAGTTGTTAGCAACCATAGCGGCTCCCTACGGTTGCTGGGTCGAAGCCTACTGGGGATTTTTTCCGAAAGGGAGGTTCAGCCCCGGTATGAATGGCAAGAAGGAACGGGATGGGTTTTTTAGTCAGTAAGAGTCTGGTTTGACACTATCTCCCGCTCCGCCCAAGGGCGGTGGATGTCATTTGGATTTCTTTTACCCACCAAAAACAAATGCGCGATCCTAGGCTGCAGTATTTCTTTCAAACAATCTCTCAACCCTGGCAGGCATCGGTTCTTGAAGGTCATGGCCGTTTAACTGATAACTCTTTACACGTATTTTTGTATTTTATCTGATGGCACGCTACCTACTGCTCGCCGTCCCCGAGCCCGCGTCTACAATGGCAGGGAATCACCCTGTGACTCGTCTCATAAGGACCTGGAACTAACTCCTTTTCACTACCAATAAATTAATACACTAAATTGCAACAAAGTCACAAACACTGACATTCGAGTTCTAGTTAGTGACGTCACAGAGGCGATGATCCGTAAACTGGTCCGCTGTTTAATTCGCTACAGTAAGCGTCGTCTGATTGGAGATTACGAGTGGCTCGGGACCTAGGGCTGCCTACCGTACTCCAATATAGAGTATTGTACTCTATTTTGCAAAAAAGTATTTAATAATTTACAAACGCAATGTATGTTAAAATACTTAAGGTAAGTATTATGACTCCGATTTTGTGTAAACTGAAAGATATTTGCCAATAAATTAGTACAATAAGCTCCTTTAGGTATCCCTGAGTGAGGCTATATATTATTTACGCGGGCGAAACCGCAGGGAAAATCTAGTAATGTGCGAACACAACGCGTACGCTTAAATACTCTGCGTATTTTAACTCCGATTAATGATTGTTAAACTGAAAGAAATTTTACCATTTCGGTATTTTTTTCTGTATTAGTCTTTGTTTTGTCTGTCATAATTATACAGTTACATAAGCTATAGCGCGCACTGGTGACTTTTGACAGAAAGTCACCGTGCTTATGAACCCAACATGTAGTGCGGGCACTGCGTGACGTGACAGTTACAAAAACTGGGTAGAAAAATTATTGTCACCGTGACAAAAGTCACCAGTGCGCGCTATGTCTAGAAGAAAATCCTATGAAGCCATTCATGAAAACTCTTTAGCAGTCGTATTTTAAAACAATGAAATATTTGTTTCTCAAAAAGTAAAACAATTAAGGGTGTTCTTTTGTTTAAGAATGTACCCTAAATTCCAGTTTTCTTTCTGAGGCCCAGATATAGGTACTCTATTTCTTTTTAGTGTTCCGTAGCCAAATGGCAAAAAACGGAACCCTTATAGATTCGTCATGTCTGTCTGTCTGTCTGTCTGTCCGTCCGTATGTCACAGCCACTTTTTTCCGAAACTATAAGAGCAGTATGATGAAACTTAGTGAGTAGATGTATTCTGTGAACTGCATTAAGATTTTCACAAAAAAAAAATAATTTTGGGGGTCCCCATACATAGAACTGAAACTCTATCATTTTTTTTTCATTAAACCCATACGTGGGTATCTATGGATAGGTCTTCAAAAATGAAATTGAGTTTTCTGATATCACTATTTTGCGCGAGAGACACTTTCAAAATGGTAAATTGTGTCCCCCCCCTGTAACTTCTAAAATAAGAGAATGATAAAACTAAAAAAAAAAATAATGTATATTACCATGCAAACCGCTAACGAAAATTGGTTTGAACGAGATCTAGTAAGTAGTTTTTTTAATTCGTCATAAATCTAAAAATAATACACTATTATTAAAACATCGATCAAAGTTACAACAAACTACAAGAACTTTTATATTATGTTACTTGCTTACGGAACCCTTCATGGGCAAGTCCGACTCACACTTGGCTGGTTTTTTTTATTTAAGTTAGCAACCCTACCGGGACCTGAGGTCTGTGAGACCTCGTCATTAGTTCGTAGTTCCGGCATTCTGCAGTTACGGGTTATAGATTATATATATAGGGAATATGGGGGATATGGGAAATTATTTCATTATTTGAGTATTTATTGGGCTATGGGAACGTTTAAAAGAGTTATTAAGGCCCTGGAGAGCTAAAGGTAAATAAAAACAAAAAAAAATGGACTATCAATATAATTATTGTCTTGGCTGATTGGTAGAGGTAGAATGTGTAAGGTATTATGTCCATCCTTTTACCTATGGTGTAGCTTGAAATTACAATGGAAAAATCAATATTTATTTAGACGGAAATTTTATGAGATTTTCCATTTGTTTAATGTAAGAAAGATTTTGCAATCGTCGACAACTCATGACTGGAATAATGCACACCCGTAGACACGACAAAGTTATTTTTCAATTATAATTCACACAAACACGTATGTATATACTTAAATGCCTACTTTTAGTTAATTAATATAGTAATTGACGCACAACAATACTGGTAATGCATTTTTTCTATTCTTGATGATTTAAGATATGGAAAAATTACTTATTTTAAAAATAACTGAAATTAATTCAGCTGCTGATTCTGAAGATAATACTTTCAGGGTGTGAATTTATTATGTTATATACAAAATACAAATACAAAAAAAATACAAAACAATATATCTATTGTGTACTTATTTAAATGAATTACTTCTCTTCTTTTTCATATACATTAACGATCTCGATATTTTTTAGAATCAACGATATTCTAACGATGCACCAAATCCAAAATCAAATACAGCGCACAACCCGTCTTAACTACCTAAGTCGATGCCCCATCTCCAAAATAAAATAAATTGGCACAGCCCGATTAAACCATAACAAATAAGTGTAATAATCGAGTTTAACGAATCTCGTTAACTGAACGCACAGAAAACACAAATAAACAAAAACTAAGAACATTCGCAGATCAGCGAAGACCATTGGGCATCTCTGGGCTAATCAAAAGTTACCCGAAGCGCGGTAGATCTAAGTTTGCCGAACCAACTAAAAGTTCCGATTAGTTCTTGTATTGTTCTGCCGTTTTGCGTATTGATCGATTGCACGGTTCGGTTATGGACTCGATGTATTTGTTTAATCGATTAAATAAATTTAATAAGGCCTGAATTGGTTAATGGCCTGGTTTAAGTTAATCTAGATTAGGCGGTCCGTTATGAAACGTTTTAATTCCGAACCGCGATTGCATCTTTAATATTTTTTTAGTTTTAGTTTATTTTTAGACATTGTAATTGTATGGAAAACCTTGTTACTGCTTAGTGGTAAACTTTTTTTTTAAACGATATTTCGCACGTGCTGGTTATTCGTATGGAATCGAACCCACGAATTCGCACAGCAGTCGAGGCCACTAACCACTAGACCAAGAACAGGCCAGTCGACAGCTTCGATTCGACAAGCGCGTCATTACTAATTATTTTTTTTTGGTTTGAATTTGAACAAAATATGAAAACCTACGACGACGTTTACTTTCTTTTTGGCAATAATTTACCACACTAGGGCCAGTAATTGAATTTCCTTATAGCCAGAATCAGCCGTTGCAACCACCAGAAAAGTGCCGAGTCAATGAAGCTCGACGAGCGCCAAAGAAACAATTGAACTGTCTCGGATCTCGCAGCAAAATTAATCAGAAAAGTGTAAACAGAGAATTGAGTAGAACATCAGATAAGCAAGAAAATCATTAGATATTTCCATTTCCTTATCAAGAAGACGATAGTCAGAGCAAGACCAATAGGCACGACGACAATTACTATCGTTAAAATAATCCACCATTATTGTTTTAAAACAAGCCACCGATTTGACACTTTGACAGCCTCAAACGTTATCGCCATTGATATCCATAAACTGACGGCAATAGATAGAAAAAAAAAAACAACCAAATCGATAAATAAATATGGCCTAAAAACCGCAAATTTTAAACATGGAACACTAAAAATTCATAGCAAAAACATGAAAAAGCTTGTTTGTCAGTGGCCAGGGCGATGTTTTGGCGCGAAATTCGTATTTCGAATGGGACGCTATATTGCGCGTCACTTTGATGTGTCACTTCCTAGTGATTGCTGCGTTCCAATTGGAATTTTAAAAAGTTCACACAAACAGATTGCATGATTTTGATGGCGTCAGCCGTTGTCTATGTTGGAACAGCTATTCGTATTTTGAATGTAGCCTATTATGGTGAGCCTGCTCTCTAATATTTTTTTTTAAGATTGAATACCATCAATTCGTATTTATTACCATAGTCGTATGAATTATTAGGTACCGTAAATCGGCTTATGGGTTCACGTCAGCTACGCTTGCTAATGTGAAACTGGTTAGGGATGGTTTAATTGAGTTGTATTGTGTGATAGTATCCAACCCGCACTGGGCCCGCGTATTGGGTAATAGTGGGAGAGCTAAGCCCAACAGTGGGTACGTTATAAAGTTTATTATGCTATTATCTAAAGGTACATACTACGTGTGTAATAATGACGATTCCAAGATAAAGACATATAAAAGAAAAAGAAGAGTGTTTACTCAGGACACGTACAGGAAACATTAATAAGATAAAAAGCGACTAAATTGTCATACAAAGACCTATGCGAGGCCAAAAAGGCTTCTATCTCAGAAATATCATACTGTACTATGTTAGCTCAAGCTTGAAATTTTTTCTCAAGGTTTTCTTTAGAATCCAAAAGGTAGGCCTTCATGGATTTTTTTTTTTTTATTTCTTTTATTTCAACCCGTAGGTGCCCATATTTTAGATTTTAAAGTTTGTTTTTAAATAAACCAGAATAGGTTATTTAAAAAAAAAACGGGCTTAATAGACGTGGGCAAAAAGGCCACCAGGCTCAAATGGGATTGTGCGGGTCACGTCAGCCGCATGAGCAGTGACCGCTGGCCAAGTGTCGCCACCTAGTGGGTTCCTGCAAACGGGAAGCGCCATCGAGGTCGCCCTAGAAAAAGGTGGCGAGATGATCTGGGCGCGAGAGAAGAATGTCTGGAAGGATTTGGGGGAAGCCTTTGCCCAGCAGTGGGACAGTAATGGCTAGGGGAAAAAAAAAGGTTATTTTTAGGCAAATGGTTCACCATATCATCGCTTACCATCAGGTTCCACATATATTATTAACCTTTTAAATATCGTAATTAGGGACACAATGAAAAACAATGAGAGAGCGAACGCTGGCGTTCGCTTGTATTTAGTAAAAAAAAAAACTGTTACACTGAAAAAAAAACATTTATTTATTTTAATTTCGTCCACGCAACCAGAGAATTCAATTGAGGGACCGCTATTTATTAGAAAAAAAAACGCCATATCCCGTTCAAAACACCCCACAAAAATGAGATAAATCAAAAACAGAAATGTAATAAACAAAATAGCATATTGGTCGAGGGGCTATACTGTATTATTAATGGAACATTTCAAAATGTCGAAACTCCCCCTCAAATTATTACTACGATAAATAAATAATTTCACTATTGCCATTTGTCACGTCATGTAACCCAACGTGTTTACTATTCAAGTACTGTTAACAGGAAACCACGTACGAAATAACAGTCTAAGTATTACATTTAACCCTTAGGGATTCGGATTATTACGAGACATTAAGCCGCATACACACATCGCGAGGCGTGCGTCGCCAATGGTTCGTCATGCATGCCTCAACCTGGGGCATACGGCGTTATATTTATGCATGTGTCGCGCGAACGATACATGCTCAAGCTTAGTACGCAAACAACCACGCATGGTGCTCGACAGTAGAAAAACGGCTCCGATAAGGCGAGACGTGGCCTATATAATGATACATACAGTATTTAAAAAAAGAGGAAAGAAAAAAAGACGCTGGTGGACAAAAAAATTACACTATGGGAATATATAGCGATATCACCTATACATCCTTCACGTATGACGTGAATGCTCACTGTGAGCACACACGTCCACACAGTTCGAGGCATGTGAGACGAACCGTTCGCAACGCACGCCTCGCGATGTCTGTATGCGGCTTTACAGATAGCAATATAGTTACATCATCCCGATGGCCAATCGTACCCAACAGTTATTGCGAAGAAATTCGCTTTAGCGAAATTGTCGCTTCGAATGGGTTAGGTCGTCCATCAAAGCGATGATTCTGGTGTTCAAAATCGCGAGATCCCGTTTAGATTGTAGTAAGAGCCAATATGTGTCGGTCTTCATTGAAATCTTGAAGCTCGAAGGTTTATTGGCAATTGGCTATAGGTCGGGGTCTGAGAGACCGACGATGATGGTAGGTTGTAAAAATCTTTACGGCGTATAAACTACGGGAGCGTAGGGTTTAGTGTGATTAGGGGGTGCTGCGTGTTGCGAGATCGACACCTTCGCATGACGGGTTACTGCCGTTTTGAATTCAGAACGCATTGAATGACTTATATGATTTAGGAATTTTAGCGGTATTTAGACCCGAGCCACGGCGAGGCTCTTAAGAGAGCGAGAACGGTAATCAGTAATCATTAATTACTCACGTGTATCATACGACGTTTTTCAATACACTTGTGAAGAAAATAACTATAAAATTAGTAAACCTTAGTGGCTGTAAAAATCTGTTTTGTGGACGACGAGCATCAGGTAACTCGCCATCCGGCCTTCCAATAAGGACCAAGCCCGACTAGATTTCGCATAATATTCCACGCGCACCTCATAGAGATTCAGCAAAACTGAAGAGGCCTAGAAGGGCCAATCCCGGCTAGAATTGTGAAAAAGTTTAAAACAGTGAACATGGCTTTAGTTAACAAAAGGCAACTGAAGGATACAGGTGGTTTTTAGTCAATAAGAGTCTGACATGCCCTCTCGCTCAACCCTAGAGCGTGAAAAGTCGTTTGATGCTATCCTACCTCAAAAAAAGAACTAAAAAGGTATACAACTTTACAAGTCACAGTGAAAACATGTCACTGTCAGCATTACATTCAAAATGGATGTTTTAAAACAAAAATCGTTGAAAACAAAGCTAAATCCCAGCTCGACATGTTTGCTAAATATCGTTCCCGTGTCGGTGTCTCGTAAATCTCTATATATACTAAGGGATAATGTTGTTTGTCCAAGTGTACGTCTGACTTCATTACTGTGTGGAATACACGCTTGCTGGTTAAGTATTCTTACTGGGGAGCAAAGACATTAAATATATACTACCAATAGACAGGACATAGCGAACAAAAGTCTAAACCGATACTTGTTACTTGGTAGTAACAAGTCGCTCAGTCTAGTATGACACCCCTAAACGTCAAGTCGTGTTTGTATCCGCTTTAGGCACTAAAAGAAAATCATTTTCTGAGAAAATGTGCTGAGTTGCGCATTACGCTATTGTAAATCTTGTTATGGTAAAATTATTGGACCTAACTTAAATATTCTTGGTATTTACGCAGTAATTAATTAAAATTCAACAATTTCCATGAATAGTTCTAGAACATTTGCTGATTTTATGATAGCGCCATCTATTGCTGAAAAGTTTAACCTTACCTAGCACACACCAGTGGCGTAGCGTGGGTTTTCGCCGCTTGGGATCGACCAGAAATACGCCGCCCTTTGTTGTTTATTATGTTTAAGAACACCAGTATTAAGAACGACTGCAGGTATCCCGTCGGGGCCACTAGCTTTATTCTTACGTACGTCTTTCTGATGGATACGAATATCTGACATACTCGTCACGTACATATCAGGAGAAACAGGGGGCGGTGCGTCACCGTAATTCAGACGCGAAGATTCCGCAATAAGAGGGGCAATTAAGTTGCTTTCTCCCCAGCGGTGTGTCGGGTTTCAGCAGTGGCGGAGGTTAGGGACGGCAGAAGTTCGATGCACTCGAGTTTGCCAGGGACCAAAACGCTTTACTACCAACGGGGTTTGTTCCCTATTCGGCCAATGTGGTCAAACTGGGACCTCCACAACACCTTAAGAGTCACGTCACTCGCCTTGCGCATACGAGTGTTGGCCCAAGGTCGATATGCGCGTGTTTAATCGCGTTAGCGTGAACACACTCAGTGCCAAGTCATGGTTGAGCTTGGTCCGACTTTGGTACGTCATAGAATGAACTTGGATTACATCAAAATTTGCTTGGCAAGTACGTAACGTTGCGCTCGCAATTTCGAATATCTAAGTTTTTTTAGCGCTCTCTGCCGCCTCCTTTCGTATGCCGCCTAGGGCCATGGCCCCCACCACCCTCCCTTCCCCAAGCTACGCCACTGGCACACAATGAAGCTTCTACCACCAGCTCATAATGTTATCTATTTTACGACCTAAACCGAACTGTTTGATCCTTTTTCGTTCGTACTACTCACATTTTAACATATCGTGGTAAAGGTCCTGGCCACCTACCGAGCAATAGTTAATTTATACAAATTTTGACAAATTTAATTCGCGTGATTGCTATTCAAAGCTAGATGGCGTCACTGAGAGATGGGATGACAGTTTTTCTAAGACATTTCTCCTGATAGCCGCTCTATTGTAACTCTTTAAATCTCTTTGCTGGGGAGAGAGATGAGATTTACTCGTATTTAAGTTGACTTTGTAATCGTTTTGTTTTGAATTTTACATTGGTAACTACATGATCATCTTCCTGCCTGTCCGGACCGAGCCCAAGACCTAGACCATGACGTTTAAAGTAAGATTGTTTTAATCTTGTTACAGTGTGGGTAAGAGACAGAGCTATACAGGTTGTCTAGCGCCATCTCTTACCTACACCGAAACAAGATTAAAACAATCTTACTTTGAACGTCATGGTAACCCCGTAAGTCGTCGACGGCGCGCACTGTTCCCGCGCGCTTTAAAAGGAATTGTCAGCAACCGTAGGAGCCCAGCTGGGTCGAAACCTACTCGGGGCCAAGGGTCTAGTTCCGAAAGGGAGGCTCGGCCCCGATATGAAAGGCAACGAAGGAACGGGTTGGGTTTTGTAGTCAGTAGGAGTCTGTCACTATCTCCCGCTCCGCCCAAGGGCGGGGGATGAAAAACAAAAAATCATCTTCCTGCATTATCAGCCTATTAATGTCCCATTGCTGAGACTCAGGCCTCCTCTCTAGGAGAGGAAATGGGTCATAATCCTCCACGCAGGTCCAGTGCGGGTTGATGAATGCCACATGTCTTCCAATTTTTGGTTATAGGACATGCCGGTTTCCTCACGATCTTTTCCCTCGCCTTTTTGAGAGCAGTGGTGATGCAATAAATTACACAAATTAATGCGACTGGCCGGGTTTGAACCTTCGATCTGTAGCTTGTAAGTCGGGGCCGTTACCATCAAACCGTAATTTCCATTCTCACCTGACTATTGAAAAATCGACCTATTTTTAGTTTAAACAATATTTGAAAAGTTATATCCTCAACCTGATTGGTTCAAACTACAAATTGTTTCCCCAATCAAGCTAAAACGTATCGGTTTTCAATCCGTAAAACCAATTTGGTCCACTACAAAGTTTTCCGCCATATCTTTGTTTTCCCAACCAGCCCGTAAAAACAATTGGGTTTTAAGTTCCAACAACCTTTTATCTGGAATTGTTTCAGGAATCAGGAGCCCTTTTATACCTCCACATTCTGTAGCGTCGAATTGTTCTCTCCTGTCCTACTCAGACACGGTCAGTATGAAAGGGATGGCGCGATGGTTATGGAAATAGACTAGTGACTTATGTGGGTAATACGTACGCCTATTTTTAGTTGGTCGAGAGCAGTGGTGGCAGAGTGGTAACGGACTCGATTCACGAGTCTAAACTCACGCGCGTGGTCGCGGGTTCAAACTCAGCTAGGCGCATTACTTTGTATAATTTATTTCATCACCACTGCTCTCAAAAACGGTGAAGGTTAAAATCGTGAGGAAACTGGCATGTCCTAGAAACAAAAATTCGAAGACATGTGATATTCATCAACCCGCCTGGGCCCGCGTAGTGGATTATGGCCCATTCCCTCTCCAAGAGAGGAGACCTGAGTCACAGCAGTGGGAACATTAAATGGCAGATTATGCTGTGCTAATCAGATGTTGGCATAACATTATATTAGGCCTGATTTATCAATAGCCAGATATTTTTTAACTTCGGAATAAAAATGGCGTTTTGATATGTCAAAAAGCCCTATTTATTACTTAGATAACAGCTATCTGACATTGAGTCAGGCCCAGGCTGTACGGCCGTATCTGGATTTTTAGGGCAAAAAAGTATTTCATTAATTTTATTATTAAACCTTTTCAAAGTGTGAAAGGAAAGAGGAGAAAAGGGAGTTAGTGATAGTGTGGCCGGTAACAGCCCCCCTAGCCAAGTTACAACCGTTTCGCATGCGTCGAACGCTTTGAGGTGGCCGCGTTGTCGAATCTTTTGTTCTGACCACGTGACTGAGCGTTGAGACGACGTTATTCCCGTACATTTGAAGCTTTCTATATAACGTTAACTAGTGCAGATTAGTAACTTGGCTAGGGGTGCAGGACAGAATGGAAAAATAGGCGACGACGGTCAATGGCTTAATAGTCGAGAGCTTCGGCTAACACCTGAGGAGGATCTTGTTGGGCAGTTGGATCAAGGGCTTGATCCAGTAGTGCTGGACACGGCTCGTAATCAGGAGCTCTGACCACCGGTACCTTGGGAATTGGGCATTACCAAGACGTAGTAGATTGTCAAGTGTTCGAACGAGAAACCTTATACAGCTTCAACCCTTTAACAGTTCAGTTTACGTCGTGAAATAGATCGCATGTGTGTCTACCATGGCCATGTTTGTCTCTTTCAAACAAAAAACAAATGTTACCTTTGAAGGAACTGGTAATCTCTGAAAGGATTGGTCCGGTAGTTAAAATGTTTTCACCGTTAGAAAGCTGCTTTATTCCTGAGTGACATGGGCTTTAATTCATGTAACCAGGCGAAGTTGCGGCCAAAAGCTAGTAAGATAAATAAACGAACTAATAATATACAAGCGTCCTCGATATCATACAAACACTGTGAGCGGTGAACAACAAAGTATTTGAGCTTGAAGTGGTCCAAGTTTTGAGCTAAGAAACAACAATAACTTGTTACAATGTAAGTAGGGAACAGATCTCAACTTGTGGTCACATTCTGGTTTAGACAACAGTACTTAGGAACAAATTGTGGTGTCACACTCGCTCTTGTACTCATTTAGTGTAAACTTGTACTAACATTAATGGTGTAAAGGTCGTCTTAAGAGGTCTATGGCAACTTATCGCGAGATTTATAATGCGTAAAAGCATACAACATTATGTAAATGCTAAACCTGAATATACTCGTAGTTTGTTCAGAATCAGTAGAAACTTAAAGCCATGAATTAAGTTTTCATTGGTTAGGTTAGGTTAGGTTCTGGTTAGGTTATGTCACCAGGAAATTGCAGACTCCTTATAATCGTCGGATCAACGCAGGATGGATGAAATGGCGACAGGTCACGGGAACAACTTGTGACCCACGCACTCAAATTGAAGGGTAAAATTTACAAGTCCGTCTTATGACCTGTCATACTGTATGAATCAGAATGTTGGGCTGTGAAAAAGAAGGATGAAAATGGATTTGTGTTGTGACGAGAATGCATAAAGTGAGAAATGAGTATATTAGAGGAAGTTTGAAAGTGGCGCCAGTGACTGAAAAGTTGAAAGGTAATAAATCGGTTGTCTTGGTATGGTCATGTGAAGAGGAGGGATGAAGCGCATATTACTAAAAGAGTTCTGAGTACATGTAGATGGATGGAGAGGAAGAGGAAGGCCGAAAAAAAGATGGATGGATTGTGTGAGAAGTGATATGAAAGAAAAGGGAGTTAGTGATAGTTTGACGGGTGAGAGGACAGAATGGAAGAAGAAAACGTGTTGCGCCGACCCCAAGCAATATGGGATAGGGGCAGGAAGAAGACGATGTATTATAAAAATTAGTTTTCAACACTACCGTCTTAAATGTTCCGGTTAAATACGGGGTGTAAGGGAGAGCCTTAAGGGCTAGCTCAGTAGACAAAACTGAACAACCTTCCACAAGATTTTTTTTTCAGGAAACGAAAATGAAATCGGCCTCTCCATACTGTGAGGCTGATATTTTACACAACACTACATTTATATGTCGTTATATGTACAATAGTGACATCGTATTTAACCACTAAAATATTCACTATTTACATTCATGTTTGATGACTAATTGGTCACTCGAATAAACATGTTTTGACATTTAGTTTAGAATCATCATTCAAACATTTGTTCCACGCAATAAATAGCAGTAACATTTACACTATATTTTCAGTTAAAATCAATATTAAATATTCTATCATGCTATCCCTAGAGATTACACCTTTTTACCTCATAATTTGGAATTCGAATTGCGATGTACAGTAGAGAAGTTTAAACTTTCGTCAGTTTTCGAATTATAAAACTACTGTATATGAATAAAAATTCTACTATTACCATCTAGATACTCAACGAAAACTTTAAATTTTTTAACATTAAATTAATTTAATTTATTCAATTTTTAAAAATCATTACAAAATATAATAGCGATAGTCAATACAAATATTCAATATATTAAAATTCCAAAATTCAATAAATTGTAATTAACTGGACAAAATGACCAATTAATGTAGAAGATTATTCAAAGGAAACACAATCCTGGGTTATAAAGTTTGCCAAAATTCATCTAAATCTGTTTGTGCGTGAAGGAGCACCATACATAGACACATGCTCGCTTTTCGAAGCCTAGTGTGATGAAAGAAATCTATTTTGTTTAGCTGTCACTGTCTTTTTAGGGTTCCGTAGCCAAATGGCAAAAAACGGAACCCTTATAGATTCGTCATGTCTGTCTGTCTGTCTGTCTGTCTGTCTGTCTGTCTGTCTGTCTGTCTGTCTGTCTGTCTGTCTGTCTGTCTGTCTGTCTGTCTGTCTGTCTGTCTGTCTGTCTGTCCGTCCGTATGTCACAGCCACTTTTTTCCGAAACTATAAGAGCTATACTGTTGAAACTTTGTAAGTAGATGTATTCTGTGAACCGCATTAAGATTTTCACACAAAAATAGAAAAAAAGCAATAATTTTTGGGGGTCCCCATACATAGAACTGAAACTCAAAATTTTTTTTTCATCCAACCCATGCGTGTGGGGTATCTATAGATAGGTCTTCAAAAATGATACTGAGGTTTCTAATATCATATTTTTCTAAACTGAATAGTTTGCGCGAGAGACACTTCCAAAGTGGTAAAATGTGTGTCCCCCCCCCTCTAACTTCTAAGATAAGAGAATGATAAAACTAAAAAAAATATATGATATACATTACTATAAAAACTACCAACGAAAATTGGTTTGAACGAAATCCAGTAAGTAGTTTTTTTTTAATGCGTCATAAACCGAAAAAAATACACTATTATTAAAACATCGATCAAAGTTACAACACATAACAAGAACTTTTATATTATGTTACTTGCTGCTACGGAACCCTTCATGGGCGAGTCCGACTCGCACTTGGCCGGTTTTTTTTTAAACATATAATTGTCATTAAGTGATATTCCATAATGTATTGTTGTAGTTACGTTAATACAAACATTAATGTCAATATATTGATAATCAAGCAATCAAAATAAAATAAACATGAAAGGTGACGATCCTATTTTTACTATGACTGTACATGGAATCAGATTTACCCCAGATTTCCCCACCTATAATAAAATGGCAAGAGGTAATATTAAAATGTCTGTGGGTCTGATTAAGATGGCCATATTTTTAGGATAAGTTTTATTCGTTTTGGGAATTCAAGGTTAAGTTAGATAAGGATAAAGCTGAATGACGTCAGGTTAGGACTGCTTAGATTTGAGTCTGCCACTAACATAGTACCTTGGTTGACTGTTAGAGTGAGTTGCACCATTTTTAACTATAACGATAATAAAGCCGTTAACAGTTGTCAAATCGTCAATTTGACCAATAGGCGGTCGTTTCACGGCTGGTTATGGTTTGGTTATCGTTATAGTTAAATGGTGCAACTCACCCTTAGAATAGGATATAATAAACTTTATTGTACATCAAAAAGTAACACAACTTATACATAAACTTACATTATGGGTTGTTAGAGATTGCCTAAGGCATTAAGTCCGCCTTTGTACCTTTGTGTTGCGTGAAGTTTTAATAAATAAATGAATAATACTCGTATTAGTGGCAATAACTTTGGATTAATCGTGCTTCAATAATAATATCTACCTAAAAATAACAAATGGGGAAGAATGCCAAGTTCGCTGTAATAGTTTCGCTTTTAAAAGAAGTGAGAACTAACTCTCTACTAAGGGTGAGTTGCACCATTTAACTATAACGATAACCGAACCACAACCAGCCGTGAAACGGCCGCCTATTAGTCAATTCGACGATTTGACAGCTGTTAACGGCTTTGTTATCGTTATATCTCCTAAATTCATTTTTTTAAGGTTATGAAATAACTAATGACTTCTCCCGCTCAACGATGGAGCGAGTAAGCATCTTAGACTTTTACTAACTAAAACCTTTGTTATGTTGCCCTTTACGTTCAACGATCACGGGTTCCGGACAGTGAGCAATGGGTAGCTCGATGTCCAGCCGTCCGGTAACTGTCCGGACCAAGCCCATGTCGTTGACGGCACGCATTGTTACCGCGCGCCTCTAGGAGTTGTTAACAACAGCAGGGACCCAGTCGGGTCGAAGCCTACTGGGGCCAGGGTTATTCGAAAGGGAACTGGAGCCCCGGTATGAAGACTAGAAGGAACGGGGTGGGCTTTTAGTCAGTAAGAGTCTGACACTATCTCCCGCTCCACCCAAGAGCGGGGGTTGTCATTGGATGATTTTTTCCACCATAAAAAAATCACAGGTTTGCTTTTCAGACATTCCCATGCCTCCACACCGTAAAGCAGGTTTTTCTGACATTTCAGAGGTGAGGTGCGCGTGTGGAATACTATAGACCGTCGACGACTGAGGCTGGCTTACCGGACAGGCGGATGGCGAACTACTCATCATTGGTCATCGTCCACAAGCCCATGACTATGGAGGTCAGTAGTCGTCTTGCGACGCCCGAAGCGTCTAATTTGGTGGCTACTGGCACAAAATAGATAGGTACAGAAGACAATCTCATGTATGTACTTCACTTTTTATACCTACGATCGTTAGACGCACACTAATGAGCGTTTGAGCCGGAACTGTTCGACGAGTGGGCCGAGACGCGACCGAGACATCGTGTCCGTGAGCGGTGTCTATGTGTGCGTTGCTTCAGCGCGCTTTGTATGTAGATTGACTTCTGTACCTATCTATTTTGTGCTACTGGAGCGTGAGAATCATCAATCCGTTCGCTCAATCCAAACTGTGCCCGTGCAGTAGTTTACAGCCCATTCCATTTTTTATGAAGGTGTCTCACCAATGGGTTCATTATATGGTTGATCTACACTAGAATGTTTTTTTTTTTGTTTGTAGGAGGTAATCTCTGAAAGTACTGGCCCTATTGGTAAAATTTTTTCACCTTTAGAAAGCTGCTTTATTCTTGAGTGACATAGGCTATATTTTGTGTACGCGGGCGAAGCTGCGGGTAAAAGCTAATAATAATTAATATGGTACCTATACAATACGAATACCGCAACGGATCTTGAGCGCTGACTTCAAGTTGCGCAGAAGTCCAATATTTTGTCTCTTTAGTGGTGCGAAGTGAGACGCGGGGGCGGGTAATATCAGTGATTGGCTCGCAACGCCATCGTGTCATAGACGTCACTCATGATTCATTCCCTGCGCTGCTGCATGTATCTAACAACGACGACGATTGGCTCGCCAATGTATGGATTGCGCAAAGCGATCCCCACTCTGGACGCCGAGCGCTTTAGAACCGTGCCGATATTTGTATCTTCTTTAAAGCAATATATTTATCAAATTTTAGGGAAAATAAATATTATAGTATAATTGGCTTTTTCGTAACTAATCTTTCAAGAGTTTTCAGCACGAAAGGCTTAGTAAAATGTATTTATTCTTCATCAGTCAAGGCCTAATCTTAAGCACTTAACTAAACAAGTAGTCATTGGACCGATAAATTATTCACGACGAAGAGCTTTCACAACCAGTTCGAAGGACTGGAATAATTAAAAATTAAAACTACTAGCTTTTGCTCGTAGCTTCGCCCGCGTTGATATACCCCCTATGCCTATGCGACTCAAGAATAAAGTGGCTTTCTATTGGTGAAAAATTTTAGCAATCGGACCAGTACTTTTAGAAATTATCTTCTACTAACGAAAAAAAAAAACTTTAACCCTTTTTATTATTAATGTAGATAAAAAGAAGATTCTTTACACTTAGCTTTTTATTTTATAACTGGCTTTTGCCAGCAACTTTACCCGTGTGAAAATAGATTCCTTTATACAAACTTAAAATTGGCCTTCATTGAATATTTTTCAA
The DNA here is from genome assembly GCA_929112965.1 of Mythimna albipuncta. Taxonomy (NCBI): domain Eukaryota; kingdom Metazoa; phylum Arthropoda; class Insecta; order Lepidoptera; family Noctuidae; genus Mythimna; species Mythimna albipuncta. The sequence goes on along the minus strand of OV815979.1, from coordinate 12,908,495 downwards.
CTATCTGGCACGAGTTGCCATGGCCAGTCTTTTGGGTACATTACCAGTCGATAGCGACGTGAAAGAGTTTTTTGACGCCATATTAAAATATGGCGTTAGTGTATTTTAGCGTAGGGTTTTATTATTTATTTATTTTTTAATTTACTGTAATTATAGTTATTAAGTTGTTTATATGTGTAGATTTTATATAGGTACATATACGATGTACATATGATACAAAACATTATATTTAGGTTATACGATTTGATCTAAGAACCATCTCGATAACGTCTGCTTTCAAATAAAAAAAACCGCATCAAATTCTGTTCATTCACTGAGGAGCTACTTTGCCACGGACAGACATAAAAACACACAGACAGACTAACAGACACCCCAAACTTATAACACCCTTCCTTTCTGACGGGGGTTAAAAAGTTGATGTTTATGATGTAAGTACGATAGTCTTGAGAGGCTGCCAATGTTTTTAAATAACTCTGTAAATGAAATGACAATCTTCAATAACATATTATTATTATTGTCTTACTAGTTGTTGACCAAGACGTCACGGGCAGTGCTTGAGAGACAAACACTAACAAAATAACAAACAAACGAATATACTCGTAAAAGTAAATAAATGTCTTTACCTTCGTCCGCCATTGTAGCTTTTACAAAGACTTTGTGTACAGGATGTTTCATTTTTGTGAAGTAGGTATCTAAATACTTACATGTACTGTGGCCAGAAAATGTTAGTAACAACTGATGAAATTGGATCGTATTCTTAACAGTTTTGTTTTTACTCACTTCCTCCTGTGTCGCTACTTGTGCCCTGGCTTTAAAACTGATGGAGATAAGACCTCCTTATAGCAATGCAACATCATGTCGATGAGATAAGCGTTGCTAAGGTTCTTGTTGATAGTGTTAATGTCAGTAAAAATATACGCCTGTGATACAAGCTGTGCTGTGTTTGTTAATCTGCCTACTCTGCTAAATAACCCAGATCTTATAATATTTTAATAGGTTATGGCAGTTCGATTTCGACAACAAACAAGGTAAATAAATCGCTTTTCACAAAATAAAATTTTCACTTTTGTGCGACGTCAATTGTTTTGAGATGTCAGAGGACGAAAATCCCTCATCATCTACCATATGCGGCATCCAAAAGCTAAGAGGAGCCTCAGATTTTGGCAACTGGAAGTTTGTTGTGAAAAACTACTTAGAGTCAAAGAACTGGTGGATTGCCGTAGAATCCAGTGACGTCAGTACCACACTAAAAGATGTAGATCGAAAGGCGAGAAGCACGTTATGCTTACTGATAGAGCCATCCTGCTTTGCACATGTATACACTGCAAAAACGGCTCGAGAAGTGTGGCACAATTTGTGCAACGCGTACGAGGATAAAGGATGGGGCAGGCGAATAAGTTTACAGCGTCAACTGTGGCAGTGCAGACTCGAGGACTTTACGTCAATGGAGAAATATATATCCAGAGTTGTATTTTTAGCACAGCAGTTAGCTGACATAGACGCAAAAGTTGCAGATGACTGGATTATTTCCATACTATTGGCTGGTTTGACAACGGACTAAACCCGTTAATAATGGCTGTCGATAATAGTGGAAAGGAAATGAGTTTGGAACAGTTAAAGACCAAATTACTCCAGGAAGGCAATAGACAAGCCGAAACAGGCGCAGGAACTGGTGAACAAGCCTTTGCTACAACCAAGGGACACGCTACCAAAACTAAAGCACAAGTTCGAAAGCCAGTGTACAAATGCTTTAAATGTCATAAGATAGGACATAAAGCATCGGAATGCAAAAAATCACCGAAAGTGAACGTATGTATGAGCATGGCCGATAGCATCAACAAAAATGGATGGTATGTCGACAGTGGATGCTCGAATCACATGACAAATAATGCCAACGAATTATTCGATTATAAAAAGCTGAATAATAATATGAAAATTCGAGTGGCAACTGGAGAAGAGATTTCTGTAAAAGGAAAAGGAAATGCTTCGCTTAAAGTGAGCGAAAGTGTGAAACTTCCACTGAATAATGTTTTACATGTACCAAATCTATCGATGAATTTAATCTCGGTGAGCGATCTTGTGAAAAAAGATTTCACAGTGAATTTTGACAAAAGAGGTTGTTTTATCAAAAACCAAAATGACCAAATAGTTGCGACATGTAATAAAGTTGGCGGAATTTTCAAACTGAAAGAAAAAGAAAATGTCGTGGTCAATTTGACAGTGTCAAATGAAATTTTGTCAAATTTATGGCATAGAAGATTAGCTCATTTAGGTCGAAAATATATGATTTCTTTAAAAGAAATGACCACCGGAATGAATTTAAAAACGACGGATAAAGTTGAACCCTGTGTTCCGTGCATTCAAGGCAAGAGCACGCGATCTCCGTTTAAAAAACAAGGTACGAGAGCTGATCAAGTCCTGGACCTGATCCATATGGACATATGTGGTCCGATGGAAGAACCATCGTGGGCTGGCTCCCGTTATATGCTGCTGTTTATCGATGATTATACGCGTAAGACAAATGTTTATTTTTTGAAGAAAAAGAGTGAAACTTTTATAAGATTCAAGGAATACAAAGAAGAAGTCGAGTTAGAATGTGAAAAAGCAATAAAATGCATAAGAAGTGACAATGGTAAAGAATTCGTTAACAATATTTTTGAAGATTTTTTAAAGGCGTCTGGTATAAAACATCAGACGACGGTACCATACACGCCAGAACAGAACGGAGTTGCAGAGAGAGCGAACAGAACGATTCTGGAGAAAGCCAGAACATTACTTTGTGAAGCAAATCTTAGCAAGAAATTTTGGGCTGAGGCAGTATGTACCGTGGTATATCTAAAAAATAGGAGTCCAACCAAGGCTGTCACGAAAAAAGTACCACAGGAATTATGGTCTGGTAAGAAAGTCGACCTGAGTCACTTGAGAGTTTTTGGTTGTTTAGCACATGCTTTGAAACCTAAACAGAAAAGACTGAAGCTAGACATGAAAACCGAAGCTCTGATTTTTATTGGATATTGTGAGACTACAAAAGGTTACCGATTGATGCATCCAAAAACTGGAAAAGTAACAATTGCAAGAGATGTAAAGTTTATTGAAAACGTATTTCCTGGTGATGGTACAAAGGTGACGAAAAGCACAGTCGTTCCTGTAAACATAGAGGAGGAACGGATGGAACCAGTGCGTACCCCTGATGGTTACTCTGACTCAGATGGAGAAAATTTTCAAGACGCGGAAATTGTGAGTACCAAATCCGCTACCTTTCAGCAATCGAGTGGTGAAACGAGTACTGACACGTTTGTAGCACCAAACCCTGTTGCAAGTAACGAGTTGAGTACTGAAGCAAATGCTGAGCCGAGATACAACTTACGTGCAAGAGAGCGTGTAGACTATACAGGTACATGCGTGAATGCTCTAGCTAACATTGATGGTGATCCAACATCGGTTGAAGAGGCTCTTATGAGACCTGATAAAGAACTTTGGCAGAAGGCCATGGACGAGAAACTTAAGTCGTTAAAGGAAAACAAAACGTGGTCACTAGTTGACTTGCCAAGTGACAAGAAACCGATTCAATGCAAATGGGTGTACAAAATCAAGCGCAACAGCGACGGTAAGGTGATCAAATATAAGGCTAGGCTGGTAGCGAAAGGATTTACGCAGGTACGTGGAATCGATTATAACGAAACCTATTCTCCTGTCATAAGAAGTTCGACATTACGGTTGTTATTTTCATTAGCTGCAGAATATGATTGGCTGATTGACCAGTGGGATGTTACCACTGCTTTTCTTTATGGTAAACTGAAAGAGGACATTTATATGCTTCAACCTAAAGGAGCAATTGCTAAAGGCCAAGAGACCAAAGTATGTAAGTTGCAAAAGTCTTTATATGGACTAAAGCAAGCGTCGAACGCTTGGTATTATGAGTTAGATAAGGAGATGCTCAATTTAGGTTTCACACAATCGAAAATAGAGCCATGTTTGTATCAAAAAACGATAGCAGACAAGGGCAGACTTGTTGTAGTAATTTATGTTGATGACATATTTGTGTTTTACACTCGTAACTGCGAAATCGAAAAACAGAGCTTAAAAAACGGTTTATTAAAAAGGTTTAAACTCAAGGATTTAGGTCCTGCTAGACATGTTCTAGGCATGAGGCTTAGAAGAGATAAAAATTGTATTTATCTTGATCAGGAGCAATATGTTCAAAATGTATTGAAAGAATTCGATATGACAGACTGTAAACCAGTCAATACCCCAATGGAAGTAGGTCTCAAATTAGAGAAAACTCCTGAATCTGTATGTAGATTGCCATATCAAAATCTGATAGGATGTCTTAATTACTTAGCTCAAAACACTAGGCCAGACATTGCGCACGCAGTTAGCTTTTTAGCCCAGTTTAATTCATGCTATGATGATATACACTTCAAGTGTGCTAAACGGGTGTTGAAATATTTAAAAGGAACATCAGATTTTGCACTAGTTTTTCAAAAGTCAGGGAAACTGGAGTTATGCGGCTACGTAGATGCAGATTGGGGTGGGTCGTATGATAGGAAATCTTTTTCGGGTCTAATGTTTAAGTTAGGCGAAAATTTAATTGCGTGGGAAAGTCGAAAACAAAGATGCGTGGCACTGTCATCTACGGAGGCAGAGTATGTAGGCCTTAGTCAAGCATCGAAAGAAGCCATTTATTTGCAGACTCTGTTAAAAAGCTTAACAGATGTTAAAGGTGAAAAACCTGTTACTATTTACAATGACAATCAGTCTGCACACAGAATCTCTCAAAATAAAATGAACCATAATAGGACAAAACACATTGACATAAGGTATCATTTTATCCGCGAAGCAATCTCTAATGGGGCGGTTGAGGTGCGTTACATGTCGTCGCAGGACATGATAGCAGATATGTTGACAAAAGCTTTGTCAGGCCCGAAACTAAAGTCATTATTAGAGAAATTATCCATTAAGGGGGCGGGTAATCTAGACCTAGGTTAGTTGTTGATAAAAATGTTTTGTTCTTAGTTCTGTTGATATTGTTTTTGTTTATAATGGCTAATTTTGTTTTTGATAGACTCAATGTATTTTATATGCACATTTAAAGGTGCAGCAATAAATTACAGTGTTAAGGGTGCGTACACATGTAAGAATGTTAAAGGTACATTATGTATTTATACATGATGATGCATTGAGGGTGCGTGATGGAGATAAGACCTCCTTATAGCAATGCAACATCATGTCGATGAGATAAGCGTTGCTAAGGTTCTTGTTGATTGTGTTAATGTCAGTAAAAATATACGCCTGTGATACAAGCTGTGCTGTGTTTGTTAATCTGCCTACTCTGCTAAATAACCCAGATCTTATAATATTTTAATAAAAACTTGTAACGTGCAATCCAAAATTGTTTTACTGATAGTAAACGGGTTATCTACAATTTACCGGTTACCTATTTCTAGTAAATGCCGACAAAATAACGTTCCTCGTAAGACCTCCTTTCATTTTGAAATTTATTTAATTTTGTTATTGTAGCAGCAATAAAAACACATATTCGGCGAAAATTTCAACTCTTTTTCTCTTACAGTTTATGAGATACTGCCCGCTAACAAACAGACAGACGGAGAGACCTCGGAGACTTAGCATTAGGGTCCCTTTGGCACTTGGCAACTCGATGGTCGTTTATTTATTTATTTATTCATTTTTAGACACACACAAACACCTAAAAAAGGAAATGGACAAACACAGAAAACATCTCTTTCTGTATGAAACTTTGCACGATCATTTTGAGACTATGGATCATACATTGATAATTCAAGAGATTTGAAATTAAGAAAATATTCTTTTTCGCTCCACCCCTTTAATTAGCCATTATAGGGACCAAGTAGCCTATAAGTGTCAATCGTGTATGGTTTTATAAAAACTAATACTCTTGGTGGCTTACTGTAGAGTCCAAAGACCTAATTTTATTTCCGTTCCTCCTTCGCAACTAAAGTTGAGTTGCACCATTTAACTATAACGATAACCAAACCATAACCAGCCGTGATATCGCTGCCTATTGGTCAATTCGACGATTTGAGAACTGTTAACGGCTTTGTTGTCGTTATAGTTAAATGGTGCAACTCACCCTAAAACTAAAGAATTTAAGTGAGCAGCAATAATACAGCCTGTATAAAATAAAGCTGGGTCCTCCACATCGGGTAATGTCGTGGAAGTAATGCACACACACCGTGCAGATCACGTTTGCTTTGTGCTTTATTTATATATTCTAACTGGCAACATATTATACCGGTCCATACTTGTTCAATTTGGGATAGTTTATAACAGGTATACGGATCCCATTTGTCGTTGTTAACAAAAGTTCAATGATCCATTTTTCTGGGTATGCCTACTGTGATGTGTGTGTGATAAGTTGTTCGTTCATAGGTATTTTATCCTTGTCATATTTATTGAGGAAGTAATAAAGAAACGCTTGAATTGCCTACAGGGACAAAGAACTCAAAAACAAATTGACTGGCCTGTTGGTCTAGTGGTTAATGGCCCTGACTACTATGCCGGAGGTCGTGGGTTCGATTCCCACCCAGGACAAATGTTTATGTGATGAGCATGATCATTTGTTCTGTGTTTGGGTGTAATTGTATCTATAATATGTATGTATTTAGAAGTATATAAGTATATTTATCAGTTGTCTAGTACCCATAACACAAGCTCTACTTAGCTTGGGGTAGACGGCGTTGTGTGGTAGTTGTGGGATATTAAAAAAGATAGGAATAGCAAAGTAAACAGTAGTTAGGTTGTAGTTGAAGTCAGTAAAAGTCTTAGGCGCACTCTCGCTATGGGTAGCGAAAGTGCGCGTCAGATTCTTCAGAGAGGGGGAGAAGTAAAAAGACTTCCCACCCCGGAAAATAAAACCGTTTAAGTGCGAGTCAAACTCGCACGCCGAGAGGGTTTCGGACAAACTTACTTTTCCATAACGTTTATATCACGGAACTTACAGTTGCCATCACGGATCTTGAACACTCGCGCAGAAGTCAAATATTCGGTCTCCTTAGTGGTGCGAAGTGCGACGCGGGGGCGGGGAGTGTCAGTGATTGGCTGGCCGCGCCATCGCCTCATAGACGTTATTCCCCATTCGTTTACTGCGTTGCTGCATGTATCTAACAACGAGGACGATTGGCTCGCCAATGTATGGAATCCGCAAAGCGATCCCCACTCTGACGCCGAGCGTTCAAGATCCGTGATGGTAGCAGTACTGTTCCGTGGTTTATATCGATTCCCGATTCGATTCTTAAAGATTTTTCTAAATTGCAAGAAAGTTATTATTTTGTTAAGTAACTACGGTTTTCAGTGTTTCTTGTACCCGTGCTATAAGACCTTGCCTCTAGACAAATTTCAGAACTCTGGGTCAATGGGAAGTACGTCTCGCCGCCGCCGCCGGAATTCCGATCCCGATTTCCGACCACCGTAGGCGCGGGCTTGCGGACAGTGAGCAATAGGTAGCTCGCTGTCCGGACCAAGCCCAAGTCGTCGACGGCGCGCACTGTCCCCGCGCGCCTCAAGGAGTTGAGTTGTCAGCAACAGTAGGGGCCCAGCTGGGTCGAAGCCTACTGGGGCCAGGGTTATCCGAAACGGAACTCGAGCCCTGGTATGAAGGCTAGAAGGAACGGGGTGGACTTGTAGTCAGTAAGAGTCTGACACTATCTCCCGCTCCGGCCAAGAGCGCGGGTAATCATTGGATGATTTTTCCCACCATTAAAAAAAGCAAATTGTTCCAACCCTTCGATTTACGTGGTTTAAACGCTTAGTCCGGACAAGAGAGGTGTCAACAACGTACGGGTAGATGCACGCATGTCGGGCAGTACGATGGTAGAAGGGTGGTGTCGGAATCAAGTCATGTAATTCCCATACTCCAAAATGCATCCTGTAAAATGTCGAAAGTTTGGCTACCTTATGCCTGCGCTTCAGGTTTTGTAGATTGATGGGTATATTGGTTGTTTGATTGGTTTGATTAACATTCATTCTTTTTTCATTGTGTATGTTTACTTTATACGATAATTACAGTAAATAAAAAATAATAAAACCCTACGCTAAAATACACTAACTAAAATATGGCGTCAAAAAACTCTTCCACATCGCTGTCGACTGGTAATGTGCCCAAAAGACTGGCGGCATTGCCACGCTGTATGGCAATGCTTATCCTCTGTCCAAGGTAAAAGCCAGCCTTTGGGACACGCACGCCTTCCCACTAAGTTTTTGTAAGATAAGACAAATAAATACTTATGTTAACATGAAAAATTAACAGTTAAACTAAAATAAATAAAAATTGTGTTGTTGAAATGAAACTGAACACTTTGTAGGCAGATGGTACAGAACAGCAAGCGCTAAGATGCTGTCATTTGCATCTTCTGCATTAATGCATCTCTCTTGCTCTCGCCTTCGTAGTGTGTAGGTACATGCTTTTTTTAATCTTTTTAAAGTACGTAATAATTATGAAGCATCAGGCTATAACCGTGAAGTTGTTATCACATACACGTTTATAGTATTTATGATTATAATTAGAAATCCAGCACAGTTTTCAATCTTGTGCAATTTTAGCTGGATTAACTTAGGCTCGCTCTGATCTTGCAGGATTCTGCAAATGTTTTTTAATTTATTATTTAAATAAAATAGGAAATAGAAAGCAGTAGTGGCCGAGTGGTAATGGTCCTGACTTACGAGTAATGGTCTTGGGTTCGAACCCAGCCAGGCACAGTACTTTGTGTAACTTATTTCATCACCACTGCTCTCAAAAACGGTGAAGGAAATCATACTACTGACTAAAAAACCCATCCCGTTCCTTCAAGCCTTCATACCGGGGCTCGAGCGCCCTTTCGGATAACCCTGGCCCCAGTAGGCTTCGACCCGGCTGGGCCCCTGCTGTTGCTGACAACTCCTTGAGGCACGCGGGAACAGCGCGCGCCGTTGACGACTTGGGCTTGGTCCGGACTGTTACCGGACGGCCGGACAGCGAGCTACCCATTGCTCAATGTCCGCAAGCCCGCGCCTGCGGTGGCTGGAAATCGGGATCGGAATCCCGGCGGCGGCGGCGAGAGCGCCGTTGCCTGATGCGGTCGGCCTCCTCCTTAGCGAGCATTACTGCTTCGCAGAAGTCGGCGACCGCCTGCCACTCTTCCTCGCTTCGGACCATGGCCTCGACAAACACTGATCAAATAAACTGTCAAAGTTTTAGCAGATTACCGCAAACGTCAAATGTTCATTTGTCAATATGTACGAGATTATAGTCTGTCTAATAAGTTAAACGACTTGGGTTATTATTACGATTTAATGAAATCTGATGTAGTCAACACGGGTTCAATAATCAAGATTGATTAAAAGATAGAGATCATTGTTTTCTAACAGAAAAACCTTATAAAAAGTACCGAACATAAGTATTTTTTAAATGTTTAAATATTATACAAAATTCCCAAGTCGGTTGACTTATTAGACAGACTATACCATTTTAAGCCACTTCTTTCAATGGAGTGTCAATGGTTGACCAATTGAAAGTCATAATGACGCCATTATATTAGTAGATTACCAAACTTGTCAAAATCGACAATTATGACATCAATGATAGACCATTACGACACTATTGTAATAGCAGACTTGAGGCCCTGGTATTATTTGCCCACCGCACAATATCACCCAACTAATTTCTACGTAGAAACACAAAAGCCATTACCTGACTCAAAATTAAATTCACAGTCCCTTCACTATGTCAATTTTCAGTTTCCTCTATTGGGCAATTTACAAGTAATACAACAGAAACTAAACTGGAACTACACTCATCAAAGCATTCTGAAGGGTCATCGGGGCTATTAGCAAGGTTGCCCGGATTGCCCGAATTGCCCGGGTTTGCCCAAGTCTGGTTGCCTGAAAGTTGTTTTAATTTCCATATTGGAGCAATAATGTGAAGTAGGTATTTGAGAATAGAAGAGTTTTAATCCAGAACAATGTTTGGTGAAGGGATAAAAGGGTTCTTATTTTATACGAATTACTTTGTAGTGTTGAATACCTAGGGTAGCGAAGAATTTTCCAATGCCTAACAAGACCAATTTGTTTACTAAATGTCTTGTGCTAATACACAGCTGAGCACAATAATCTGGTTAAGTGGCAAACACATACTACTATATCTACATCTCCACTAATATTGTAAATAGGTCTGATTGTAGGAGGTAATCTCTGGAAGTACTAGTCTGATTGCTAAAATATGCTCATAAATGAAATGTTAACGAAACAGATCTTGGAAAAAGTCTAAAAGTCTCTCCTAACCAAGTTCGAATTTCCAATACCCTGGCTACAGTCTCCAAATCTACATCTTCTACATTGATATTATTAAGAGGTAAAGTTTGTTTTTTTGTTTGTAGGAGGTAATCTCTGAAAGTACTGGTCCGACAGCTAAATTTTTTTCACTGGCAGATAGCTGATTGATAGCTTATTTTATGTACGTGGACGAAGCCGCGAGCAAAAGCTAGTTACACATAAGTCATGATGCATGTTGAATTTCACCTTTAATTTCTCTCCTATGCACCAGCCAATATTTTTCACTTTTGTATCACCCAAAGTTTGACTGGTGGAAAATGCCTAAGAACACATCTGTACCTTTATGTGCGTTAAGTATCAAATATGTAAATAACCAGTAGATCCTGAGCTTAGCATGTTTAAACAAATAACCAAAATCTTCACCTTCATAATATTAGCTTAGATCTATATTACCTGACTCAAAATAGCTTAGATATTACCTGATGCAATATTGAAAAGATTGGCGCAGATTCCTAAGATACAGGATCTTCGTATTTAGGAGTCAGGGTTCAAAGTTTTAAATTGACTTTTTGTTTTAGGTTGCAAAATCATCTAATGACATGACGGAAGATAGTGTCAGACTTTAACTGACTAAAAACCCACTTCTGTTCCATCTTTTCTATTGATCCAAGGCCTCGGGGATCTCTTTTGCTTCATCTATGGCCCCAGTAGGCTTCAACTCTGGTGGGCCCCTACGGTAGCTCACAAATCCATGAGGCGCGCGGGAACAGTGCGCCCCGTCGGCGACTTAGGCCAAATAGAATATTGTGTTATAGTGTTTTGATACTTGTTATATCTGTGAGTGGCTCTCAGATACGTCATCACATACATTTGGACTGTGAATGGATTGCGCAACCCAACTTGATGCTTCCAATAAAACTAAGCAGCAGATTAGGCGCAAAGCCTTTCGTCACATACATCGGTCGTTAGGACAACCTCTTAGTACATACTCACCTAATATTAAGAATTATTTAATTATTTATTTCAAGTAGGTACCAAAGACTCATTTCAGTTACAAAATCATACGTATACAAGAAATATAAAATTACATAAAATTCAAAGGTCAATAACAAAATTAAATTAATTTAAATTGTATTAGATTATTTTATCATTTTGATTGCATTATCATTATTTTGCATTGATCCGATGATAAATTCATTTAATGGAAATTTTGAGTTTTTTTTGGACTCCTTCGCTGCCCATCACATAATTTACTTTACATGTATGTCGTATTTTTTAAAATAAATATTATTATTATTTGATTTGCATGCTTAAGATATATTTTCAGTGGTCACTTTAATATATGACAATTTGTATATGTTTGTGTTTGATGCTCATTCACAATGAAACCGCTAAACGTATTTAGATGAAATTTAGCACAAGGGTAACCAATATTCTGGAATAAGATATTGGATACTTTTTATCCTGTGCGTATGTTCGCTTGGAATAACTTTCGACTTTCACGCACCGGTAAAAACTACTATTGAAGTATAACAAAAAGCTTTATACCAAAAGCTGGGCTATTCTAAAAAACTAAAAAGAGAGAATACATTTTATGCCAATCAAACCCCTTTCCTTTGTAGAATCATTCGCTTTCACTTTTTATTGTTTTATTTATGGTTACTTTTGAGTGCCTTCATTCAATCGGCGTAAAATATTTTATTTCTGTAGCAGTTCTATTTATGTATAGCCTCCTTTGCATCGATACTTGGTCTATGCATTGTTATTTTTACTCTTTTTAAGAGCCGGTTGTAGTCAATGTAGTATTTTGTAGGAACTTCGCCTGGGTTTATGTATGTCGACTTCGCGGCCCCGTAACTGCGATTTTATTTTTATGAAAATAACTCAATAACTATTCAAAATATTGTTTTTTTGTCAGACCCTTATAAAAAACAAGCTTTATTGTTTAATGTAACTTTCAAATATTGCTCGTAAATACGAGTTACATACACGTTTGAAATCATAAGTTAGGGTAAAATTCGCGATTTTTTTTTTATACTAATTTAAATATCATGTTTTAATTTTTACCCAGCGGTTGGTCTCACAATCAATTTTAATAAAATAAATTTTAATGGTTTTAATTACTTTATTACTAAATTAGGGAATTGAAATAATTATAACACTCGTTGTACCACAGAATCATAGAGTATATTTTCAAGCAAGAAAAAGACCACAGACTATTAACTTAATACTAAGAAGGAACAATGATGGAAAGGCGGGAAATTTAATTATTAGTTTAACAGTATTCTAAATATTTGTAGATTTATAAAGTTTCAAAAAGTTTAAAATGAGTACAACCTGGCCTTAACCCTTTTACCGCCCGCGCTATATTGATCCGACCAGTGTTTTCGTGTCCTTATCGCCAGGGTCGTGTGTTTGTGACTGGGTACTTCATCTCATTTAGCTCTTCAATCCCCATAGGTGACAGAAGAGCTGTCGAGATGGAGTATTTGGTTGTAGATGTGCGACTTTGGCGGGATAAAAGCGAGAGTGTTTTTCAGATATATCCAACGCAGGCGGTTATAATAATAAAATTAAATCAATCGTACTAATATTACCTATAAAGGCTGACTTTTGTATGAAAGAATAAAGAAGAAAGAAAAGAATGAAGAAGAAAGAAAAGAAACCGATTTTTTTTTCGTGCGATTGATACTTTTGTCTAAAAGAAATATTTAGCAATTTCGCAACTTTTCCCTACTCCTTCGAAACGGCTTGTATCTTTAGAAACATTTTTACACTTAAAAATTGGTGGTTAAATATGTTTCAAAGTGAATATGTAAATCAATCAATATTTCGCAAAGAAAATGGATTTAAAAGTCAGCCGCGCACTATCCGGGCGCATCTAGCCGCAATTAAATGCACAGATACGCGTACTGCCGTCTAGGCGGGTACGAGAGTTGTGTCCATTTAATTTCGGCCAGATGGTTCAAGGGACTTTAAGCCTTAACGCCCTATAGGGCCATGGTAAATCATCTGCATCTAAAATACCAGCCCGACGATTATAATCAAATTAAAGGTTCCTAAAAGAACCATCAATGATTGTCTCATTACTTCACTAGATATAACACTGACCCACTTCTTTCTTATTTTGTAGAAGTCAGCCCATATTTTTTTTCTATAACGAGACGACTCCATCCCTTGGGTATCGTAAGTACAAAACTTTGACATTATTATTTCAAAGGACGAGTGATATCGAACTTTGATTTATAATCCGCACTTTAGGACCTTTCTCTCTTCAACAGCACCGTTGAGGGATAAGTTTCGAGAAAAGTTCTGAGTATAATGTGGATAGCTAAAAACAGCCGGAGAATAGTAGGTACATTATGATATAAGTGTGTAATATTAGTGATTACCGTCGAGGCAATCACTAATTACTCACGTGTATCATACGACGTTTTTCAATACCAAGTGTATTGAAAAACGTCGTGGAAGAAAATAACTGTAAAACTTTTGTGGCGGTAAGAAACTGTTTTCATATGCGCGCCCATTTTTTTTTATTTACCTTTCAAAACAGTCACTGAAATGAATAAACGGGGAAATGAATAAATTGACCGGCGACTCATGGGGGACGACCTGCGCCCAGCCTGATACGATAATGTACCTATTAAAATTATGGCGGGGGAGAGGTTGAACAATAAGATTTTAACTACATTATAGCACTTGTGCGTAATGGTAATCAAAATGTCACGGTTTCGTAACAAGGGCCATTATGTACCTAATTGCAGTGCAATAAGAGTCACTTTCTGAGCAAGTGTATTGAAAAATAAATGTTATATATTTTATGTATTAACCAGATAGTCCATAAATGTTGTGTTGCCTTATCCATCATCCTCGATTCATGCAAAACACGTCCACTGCTGAACGTAGACCTCCCTGAAGTGTCGCCACAACAACCGGTGCTGTAACCCTCCGCATCAGCATCCAACAGATTCCCGCAATCCTCATAGAGTCTTCGGTCCAGCCTCGTCGATTTAGATATTGTAATATGGAAATACCAATCAACCATTATTATTATGAACCATTTTTTTAAAAAGAGAATCCCTTTTCCATAGGAAACGACCAGTTGGAACCGCGCACTGGCTAGTTCTGACGTTTTATAAGTGCCCATTTAGGCATACAAATAAGACATTTTGACTTTGATCAGTTCTGCGATATAAATATGCCCTGCCACTGCCACATTTTGGCGATTCTTCGGGCTATTGGCATCTGTTTTCTTTTGCGAATATCTTAATTTCTGATTCGATCACGTAACGAAACTGCGAGCTTTCTCTTGAGGGCCATTGAATTCGAGTTTCAGCCATATGTCATCACTGGGAACACTCACTGGCAACACTCACTGGCAACACTCACTGGCAACACTCACTGGCAACACTCATTGGTCATAGCCTTTCGTTTTTAGGTATTGAGGTATGTCGAACGAGAAAGACCGAGCAGGGGTGCTATTCTCTAAGAAAGCGCAGCGCTGGCACGGCGACGAGTCGTCAGCGCAGTATATTGAATTAACAACCTAATGCCCCTTTACATTGGATTGTTAATTCTATGTATTGCGCTCACGACTCGTCGCTGTGCCAGCGCTGCGCTTTCTTAGAGAATAGCACCCCAGCTTCCCGAACGCTACGGCGTTGCCCTGCCGGGTCGGATTCGACGGTTGACCTCATCCTCGAAATTAGACCTATCTAATTGGACGTTTGTCCCAGTTAAAAGTACTTGTTCACAATTTTGAGAGTAGTTTAATAGGAGTGGGTATTACATGAAGTTAGAGTACCGATGCCTAGAAGTAACTTACTACTGTTCACTTAATTCATTAAACCCCAAACGAACGCCTGGGCCACGCTCTCTCATTGTATTTCTATTGTGGCTCTAATTACGATATTCGAAAGGTTACCTTACCCCAGTCCCCCTAGCCAAGTTACAAACGTGTCTATTCTATTCTCTTCTGTCGAACGCCTCCAGTTGGCCACGCCTCCGATTATTTTGTTCTGACATCGTCTCCACGCTCAGTCACGTGGTCGTGATCGCGTTCGACACAAGACAATAGAATAGAAACGGTTCGATTCGGACTTCGGCAGGAAATTCCAGTCCTTAGCTGTATAGACTCCTAATTTTGAAACGACGAAGAATAACGCAATAATATATTATATTGTTTAGCGAAAACAAAAAAACTTAATACACTGTACATTCTGTTCAAGTTAAAATACCGAGTCGTTTTCCAAACTCATTAACACATTCCGACCGACAGCGACACTTGAGTCGGAAAGTTGAGTTTCTCGAAAGTTGAGCTTCGCGAAAGTTGAGCTTGCTTGAAAGTTGAGCGTTTCCTCTAGCCACGGCGGGTGTTATGTTGTATACTAACAGGACACACTTAGAGTGTTTGTATCTTTTGTCACCTTTTATATGAACATAATTTAATTAATGCTTAAATCATCATCACCGTCATCATCAGCCTTTCTTTAATGTTTCCACTGCTGGGACTCAGGCTTCTTCTCTGGAAAAGGGAATGGGTCGTAATCCATCACGCGAGCCCAGTGTGGATTGGTGAATGTCACATGTCTTCGAATTTCTGGTTCTAGGACATCCCGGTTTACTTACGATGTTTTCCTTCACCATTTTGAGAGCAGTGGTGATGAAATAAATTACATAAAGTAATGCGCCTGGCTGGGTTTGAACCTGCCACCTGCAACTCGTCAGTCGGAGCCATTACCACTCGGCCATTTTTTTTTTTCCACTTTTGGGCTGAGCAGGAGGGCGCGTCGGAGTTTTACTGACTAAAACCCACTCATTGTTCTTTCGTTGCCTTGCATTCCAGGGTCGGGTATTCCTTACAGAAGCGAACCCATAGCACCAGTAGGCTTCGACCCTGCTGGGACCCTACAGTTTGCTGACAATTCCTCGAGGCGCGCGAAGTACATTACGCGCCGACGACGACATGGGCTCAATCTGGACGGTTACCGATGTCTCCTTTGACCTAAATCATCATCATCATCATCATCATTTCAACCGATAGAAGTCCACTGTTGGACATAGGCCTCCCCCAAGTGTCGCCACAACGATCGATCCTGTGCGTCCCGCATCCATCGGATTCCCGCAACCTTCGTCAGGTCATCTATCCATCTTGTAGGAGGCCTTCCGGTACGCGGCCGCCACTCCAGAACCTTTCGGCCCTAACGGCCATCTGTTCTGCGAGCAATGTGCCCTGGCCATTGCCATGTGCATTGACCTAAATATATTGACCTAATTTTAATTTGACATCATTTATTGAAATGTTTGTTTTTTTCTTTTTGTTTGAATTTTTTTGTGCATTTTAATTTTTCTATCTTCCATCTAGTTTATATGTGCATGCCGTAGTCTCCTGTAACTGAAAGAACACACATTAAAGGACCCCAGGCGATGCATGCATGCATGTTATGATCTTTGTTTTAACTGTGTGCCTTTTGTTGGAGATCCATAAAAATAAATTCAGTATGATATGCAATTGTGCATGCATATAAAATTGATCTGTTAATGTACAAGATGGTCTCTTCTGAATATTTAATGTACTGTATTCGGGTAACTCGACGTATTCCTTGCAGGAAGTCATAGTAGTAACCCCCACTCTTTGGCGGAGCGGGAGATAGTGTCAGACTCTTACTGACTAAAAAACCCATCCCGTTCCTTCAAGCCTTCATATCGGGGCTCGAGCGCCCTTTCGGATAACCCTGGCCCCAGTAGGCTTCGACCCGGCTGGGCCCCTGCTGTTGCTGACAATTCCTTGAGGCGCGCGGGAACAGCGCGCACCGTCGACGACTCGGGCTTGGTCCGGACAGTTGCCGGACGGCCGGACAGCGAGCTACCCATTACTCACTGTCCGCAAGCCCGCGCCTACGGTGGCTGGCAATCGGAATCGGAATCCCGGTGGCGGCGAGGGCGTTGCCTGATACGGTCAGCCTCCTCCTTAGCGAGCATTACTGCTTCGCAGAAGTCGGCGACCGCCTGCCACTCCTCCTCGCTCCAGACCATGGCCTCGACCAAGGCCCGGCGCGAGAGTCTCCGCCGCCAATCACACCCACGAGGGCACGGCGATGCTCCGCCCAAGCAGGGCACACCGCGATTGTGTGCTCCACCGTGTCCTCCGGGCGTTCCGCACAGTGGCGACACCCGGGCGTCACTTCCGCTTTAATTCGGAACAGGAACCTCCCGAACTTGCCATTTCCGGTAAGGACGCCGTGAGGTCTTTCCAGCCACGCCTTAAAGAGTGAACTTATCGCCATAATTGTGGCATAATTGCGGTCGGAAGATACTCCCTTTTCAACGGAGCTTTGCGGGACTTTACTTTCTGTTGCTCTTGTTGGCTTCAAACTAATGACCTTCGACAAAGAACGTCAGCGCAACTTTCGTGCAGCTACTACTTCGTGACGTCATCATAACTTCCTTAAGCGTAGTTGTCTAGTGCCAAAAACACAAATAATATTCCTGCCTATGTCCGTTATGGACTTGGGCCACACAACAAATGTACTTCAAACCGGTTTCATTAGAAAGGCAATTAAGCAAAGATGATTTTAGAGTTAGACCATTAAAACAATGCAATAAAAAATTATGTTCTCCCTTTTTTTCCAACAAAATAATTAAAATGTAAGTATTTGTTTTTTCAGCGTAGCTAATAATTTTATAAAGCTGAAAAATTTGTTTGCTTGGTTGAATGGGTTCTGAATTACTAGTTCGAATTGAAATAGGTAGTACATTTTGATACAAGTAGAGAAAATTTGTCATTGTAACTGAGGAGGAATTTACCTGAGCCGCACTGCAGTGACTTTCCAAGTAGGTACTTATATCAAACGACATTTTTCAATACACTTAAAATAAAGAAATGAACGGGGCTGAATGCTAAATGACTCGTGGGGGCTGCTTTGTGACTAGCCCGATACGATAAATCATGGCGGGGGTGAGCTTGCGCACTCTTCCACACTAGTACGGATAACCGTGAATTGCGTACCTGAAAGCAGTTAGTAGTTAAGAGTAAAAAAAAGTGTTGAAGAATTTAATTAGTATTGGGTAGTTCATATAAATGTAAATATATTACACACCTAGTTATTATTTTATCATTTACCACACATTGGCATTTATGTATTTATTTACCTTACATCTAAACTAAATAAATAAAATATTTTTCATCTGTATAATCTTAACAAGTTTCAGTTGAAAACCAACAGTTTGTCCGCTTACATTAAATAAAGCCTATGTCACTCAGGAATAAAGCAGCTTTCTATCAGTGAAAAAATTTTAGCAACCGTACTAGTACTTTCAGAGAGTACCTCCTACAAACAAGAAAAAATCATTACTTCTTTATAATAGTACTAGCTGTGCCCGTGACTTCGTTCTCGTGGACATAATGAAAAGGATGATAAAATAAAAGGGGAGGGAGGATAAAATAAAAGTAGCCTAAGTTACTCCTTATTACATCAGCTATTTGCCAAAAAAGTCCCGTCAAAATCGGTTCAGCCATTTCAGAGATTAACCGGGACAAACAGACAGACAAAAATTGAAAAAATGTTATTTTAATGTTCCTACTGTATATATATTCATATGCATGTAGTAAAAAGCGGTTATTTCAATATTACAAACAGACACTCCACTTTTATTTATATGTATATAAGATTAGTGTAAACAGTGTGTGTAGTATGGACAGTAGAGAAAAAACGGAAATTTCAAAGATCTATACCGTGCCAAAGCTAGGACGATTCACTAATAAGTCAATAAATATAATCAGATTCAAGCTCATTACTCATACTTACAAAACTCCCCCCACCTCACTCATTTACCACTTACACAACATTATGCCCCCCCCGCCCCCCCTACCAGCCCCAGGTGTATTGCTAGCACTTGATTACGTATCACCAGGAGTATAGGATTACCGTCCATTTAGTTCGAGACGATTGCCTGCGTCCATCTCAGCCTGGTGATTACTCAAACACGTAGGATTAATGTAGCTGAGATGAGGTGTGTGTGTTGAATAATGCAGATTTTTAATGAAACATTAATCAAGCTGGCTTTTTCTCTCGTACCAGTCACAATAAATAAGTGAAATAAATTTATTTCAGATTAAATTTTGCCCGAGGCTTAGCCTCGTACTTACATTTAGGAATAAAGCAGCTTTCTATGGATGAAAAGAAATTACCAATCGGACCAGTATTTTCAGAGACCTCCTACAAACAAAAAAATCAAACTTTACTTACAATTACCAGAACGGATCTTGAGCGCTGGCTTCAAGTTGCGCAGAAGTCAAATATTCGGTCTCTTTAGTGGTGCGAAGTGAGATGCGGGGGCGGGGAGTGTCAGTGATTGGCTCGCCGCGTCATCGTGTCATAGATGTCACTCGTGATTCGCTCCCTGCGTTGCTGCATGTATCTGACAACTACGATGATTAGCTCGCCAATGAGCAATGTATGGAATGCGCAAAGCAATCCCCATTCTGACGCCGAGCGCTCAAGATCCGTGCCGGTAATTGTACGAGTACCTCTATAGAATATTAAAATAATAGATGATCACTTGATCTTTATAGGCCGATTTAAATCACTATTAACATTTAAAATCAAAATCAGAATTAAATAAGAATATAAAAAATCATACTTAAAATCAGAGTCAAACTCGATACCGACTACGTAAATATTTTGTATGGCAAATTTTACAGTGCCTCTAGCGGTCACTTACGGAACTATTTGCCATACAAAATATTTACGTAGTCGGTATGAGTATCGACAAATACTATTGCTTTAAACACATGGTAGAGGTACAGTTAGACTTTTACAGCTGTTAAATTTCTAGAGATTCCTCAATTCTAAACCAATTAATTTACCATTTTATTCGCCACAAACATTCCACACATGAACAGACTCGTGTAAATTTAACAACACGTCCAAACAGGTCTATTCTCGCTCCCTGGACATGTGACTCGAACTGTCAACCCATCCGCGTCTGCTGTCGCCTCCGGGAATGCCCCAACCCTTGTAACTGCCACGATTTTTTAACATACCCCCTGTTTAAATACCCAGGCAGTGTAGGTGGGATCAGAGAATTTGAAAATCATGCAGAAGGGACACTTTGAACTCCGCGTCATACTTCCTGCGGCTGTGATGGCTCCTATTCTTATTATTTGTTATTTGAATTGTTTTCTTTATTTTTAAGCCTTGGCGCTTTAAAAGTGCTCATGTATATACCGACTATGGGTCCGTGTAGAGATGTGCCGTTGCCAGCAATATGGGAATATTCCTGGCAATATTGCCATTAATATTCATACTTCGGGCAATATTTTCGGAAATATTCTCACCAATATTACCACTTTACGGCAACAATGCCGGGAACGACCTATCTCTAGGTCCAAGGCCTGCTATGGCTGTAGGAGCATTTGAAAGAATTACCGTGGTCATAGAATACGAAGGGCAAATGATTGGGGTACCATAAAGAGTTGGAGAAGTCTTTTGACGGTATTGAGCAAAGTATACTGAGTCTATCCGTCTGTCTGTCACACATCGACCTGCCCACGCTGAAAACCAGCGCTGTGAGCTCAACGCATTATGCGTGAGGCCGCATTTTTATGCTGAGCGTTCGGTCGTTTTGCGCAGAAGAGACGCATATCTTCCCTATCAATTGCTGTCATGTTCTGTTACCTAGTTTTAAGATTGCGTCTTTAACGCGTAAATAAACTGTTTTTCTTTCTTTCTTTCTGTGTTGAGTGACTGTAGGCATTAAAAATATACATTCAGATCATATAATTATGTCGCTTCTATCATATCTATATTCTATGTGTAGACCTTTGCTTTGTTAAGCATTTGACGGTTAACTTGTGCCGTCGGCGTCGTTTTAATTTGTCTTTATTTGTTTTTGTTAAATAATGTTTGTAGGTATTGATCAACAAGGGTCTTAATTAGTTCAATGATTTGATTCGGAAGTCTTTTTAATTGAAACTCAGTTGAGTTTAATTAGTCGATCATCAATCAGGGTTGAAAGAGAACGTCTACAATTTATTTTTCTTGTTTAATTACTTATACATTCTATTTGTTTCACTCTTTTGAGTTACCTCAGTTAATAAAGAGACCTTTCGTCCTGTTTTGTAAGTATGTATGTAGGGCGTAATCTCTAAAATTACTGAACTGATTCTGAAAATTCTTTCATTTAAATATTGTCCTATACATGAGTGCATTTTTGCGAACGCAGAACGCAGTACCCCGTTACCCGTACCTCGGCCAGTTGACAGAATAGGCTAGTTGCCGTAAAAAATGTAATTAGTCCGTCTTTTAGTACGTGTACGTGTAACGTCACGCCGGGCTGCATTTTTTCGCACGAGGTGACGTCACATAACTCTAATGGGCTATAATCTTTGTTATTTTTTGTTTAATCGAAAAAAGAAAAAAATAAGTGTCCAATATTTTTTTACAATCTAAAATACGGACTAAATAAAATGTAATTATTTTGACCCTGGACACTACCCTATTGGTTTGGTACGCTAGTTCACCCACGAGGCGTCTAGTAGCTGTAAGGTCGTTGACTGCAACACATCATTTCAATCGAAAGACGCCGACTACTGAATATAGACCTCCCCCAAAGGTCGTCACAACGACTGGACCTGTGCGTCTCGCATTCAACGGATTCCCGCGACCCTCACTGGGTTCTTCATCTTCTTCTGCCCTTATCCCATATTACTTAGGGTCAGTGCAACACGTTTTCTTCTTCCATTCTGTCCTGTCGTCAAACTATCACTAACTCCCTTTTCTTTCATATCACTCCTCACACAATCCAGCCATCTTTTCTTCGTCCTTCCTCTCCCTCTCCATCCATCTACATGTATACTCAGAACTCTTTTAGTAATATGCGCTTCATCTCTCCTCTTCACATAACCATACCAAGACAACCGATTACTTTTCAACTTTTCAGTCATTGGGGCCACTTTCAAACTTCCTCTAATATACTCATTTCTCACTTCATCCACTCTCGTCACATCACACATCCACCTCACTTCACTGGGTTATCGGTCCAATATATGGGAAGCTTTTCAAAGTTACATTTCAGTTTACGTTCCAGATTCTTTCGGCCCCACTACGTGCGACCTGTGTTAATAAATCCATTATATGTTAACTGCAGAAATTCGGATAAAGTCCTCAGAGGCATTCGATATAACCGTCGGTCGTCGAAACGGTAAAATTATATGTGAAAATATATTCCCGATATTTTTAATGTGAAATTTTCGACGAATGTTGTATTTACTTTAGATTCACGTGTGTGAGTAGCAATCAATGTTTAACGCGAATCTTCTGAGCGAATTAATTGGTAAATATTTTTTTCTTCCGTAAAGATTATTAAAACAACTTCCGGTTAAAAATATCAGCCAATATGATTGGTTATTTGCACAATATGAAAAACCTGCATCTACAATCAAGAAAAAAACACTTTTAAATCGTCTCCGGAAAAAAGTTTTATAGGTAAAGAGGTATAAAATGACTGACAAATAAAGCATCTTCCATGTATTACTAATTAAAATCAATGTGTGCTTTCTTCTTTCATTCCGTATTGTGAAGAATACCTGGCAAAGTATAAAATAAACAAGTTTTTAATAAAAACCTTTTTTTCATAGCAAGCTTTTATAGCACGGTTAATGATAGTTATTTGACAGCTTGAAAATAAAATAAACCAATTAAAACGACAGCACTAACCACTCAAACTTACTGTCGTTGTATAATTTAATTATCAAATCTTAACGTAATCAAAATCTCTGAGAGTGTTTAATATTCAAATAGATAATGCTAGACTTTGATTTTAGTACCACTTTAATATTAATTACGTACTAATCAAGATTTAATTAAGCTTAATTGCATTGAGATGAAATTAGTAGTCAAGATAAAATGCTTTCAATAAACGGGATTAGGTAGGTTTTATTTTTAAAGGTGTTGAGTCATCTAATGACTTTTGTTGCTCTAGGGTGAAACGAGAGGGTGTATCAGACTTTTAGTGTCTAAAACCACATCTATGATCCTTCAGTTGCCATTTACGTTCATTTTTTTAGGTGGGAAAATCATCCAATGACATCTTCCGCTCTTGGACGGAGCGAGAGATTCCTCCTTTGCCATCATTACTGTTTCGAAAAAAGAGGCGACCGTCTGCCACTGCTGACTGGCCTGTTGGTCTAGTGGTTAGTGACCCTGACTGCTATGCCGGAGGTCGTGGGTTCAATTCCCACCCAGGACAAATGTTTGTGTGATGAGCACAATCATTTGTTCTGTGTCTGGGTGTAATTTATCTGTAATATGTATGTATTTAGAAATATATAAGTATGTTTATCAGTTGTCTAGTACCCATAACACAAGCTCTGCTTAGCTTGGGACTAGACGGCGATCAAGAAAACTAAGGCTCGGCGCAAACGATCCACCGACCACAGCCACTGAAGGCCAGCTACAGCGGCGTTGTGTGATAGTTGTGGAATATTATTATTATTATTACTGCTCCTCGTTCCTGACTGTGGCCTTTACCAAGGTACGGCGCGAGAGATCGCTGCCACAGATCGCCCCCACGAGGACACGGCGGTACTCTCCCCAAGCGGAGCACACCTCAACTGTATGCTTCACCGTGTCCTCCAGGCAGTCCACATAATGGTGACACCTGGACGTGACTTCCGCACGAATACGGTGCAGGAACCGAACTGGACATGTCCTGTGAGAACCTGCATCAAGCAGAAGGTGAGGATGGCGTGCGGTCTTTTCAGCCACGCCTCAAAGAGGGGAGTTACCTTTTTTAACATTTTTATGACATCAATATCAATATCAATATCTTATAGTTATAAGTGCTAACAATTTTTCATCTCAATACAATAACTGCGGACATTTGTTGTTTCCGTTATTTTATTTTATCATACCAGATATATATTTATTTATTTATTTATTTAAAAAACTTCATGCAACACAAAGGTACAAAGGCGGACTTAATGCCTTAGGCATTCTCTACCAGTCAACCTAGGGTGGTGAAGAGAAAACATGGCAGGTGCATAAAAAAAAAATGAATAGTTTGATAAGAAAACAAGTGTACAAATATTTATATAATAAACATACTTAAATATTCAATATAATATAAACCTACATACATACAAATATATATAATTTATATAAGGTAACGAAAGGATTTTTGGATTTTTCCCACCATAAAAAAAAAAAAAAAAAAGACTACTCCGCTATTTCTGTTGAAAATGAAGCCGCAACTTCCGCTTAAATGCATACCGACTGGTGGCCGTCCTGATGTCAAGAGGAAGCGCATTCCACAGAAGAATAGACTGTATATGAAAGGAAGAATGGACAAAATCAGAAGAATGAGAAGGACAAAGCAGAAGAAGGTTATTGGAAGAACGCAGATTCTTGGCATGGGAAGAACATAGAAATTGAAAGTTTGATATAAGATAAGAAGGAGGGGTGGGAGAATTCAGCAGAGAGAAAAGTGTAGTCAATGCGCGCAAACTTCTTCTCTGGCGTATAGGCATCCATTTAAGTTCAGTTCTGTAACTTGAAATATGGTCATATTTCCACAAATTAAATATAAACCGGATGCAGTTATTGAGGAGTCTGTCAAGCTTGTCTAGCAACACCGTATTCAGGTCAAAGTAGCACACGTCACCATAGTCGATTATAGGGAAAATTAAAGTCTGCACAAGCATTGTCTTTGTCTTCGCAGGCAGAAAGTTCCTCAGACGATACAGATACCGCAAAGTCCCGTTGACTCTTTGGCAGACACTTGAAACTTGACTTTGCCAGCCAAGCGTCGAGTCAAGATGCAAACCGAGATCCTTTATCCGCTAGGATTGATGGGGATGACGGCACCGTTAAAAACAATTGGAGGAAGAGAGTTAACCGCCACTCTACCCATCATGCGCGGGCTACCAATAATAATAGCCTGACACTTCGCGGGGTTTACGGACACCCCAAAGCTATCAGACCAACCCTTGATAGCTTCCAAATCTCGGTTTACATCCTCTATAGCGTCTGACAAACTCTCCACCCGCGCAGCCGCATATAATTGTAGATCATCGGCATAAAGATGATACGAACACCGAAGACAGAGAGTTATAAAATTTATGAAGATGGAGAATAGCAAGGGAGAAAGAATACCGCCTTGGGGAACACCAGATTCTAGATCACGCCAACTCGACGAATTCTCGTCAACGCGAACCGACTGCTGACGTCCCCGAAGATAAGAAGAGAACCATTCCAGCGCCTCGGACGAAACCATAAGATGGGAAAGGATAGATAGGAGAATATCGTGACTGGTAGCATTAAAGGCATTTGAGAAATCTATTAGAACCAAAACGGTAACCTTGGTTTCCTCCATAGCTTCCCTAATGTCACCAGTCACTTTAAGGAGAGCAGAGGAGGTACTATGACCAGGCCTGAATCCAGATTGAAATGAGCTAACAAGGTTGTTACGGTGAACAAATCCTGATAACTGCTTATGGACGCAGGCCTCAAGTACTTTGGACAGGAAAGGAAGAATAGAAATTTGGCGGAAATGGTTAGGCAGAGAGGGATTAGAGATTTTAGGAAGTGGACGCACGTAAGCCATACGCCACAGGGATGGGAATTGTCCGGAATCAAGGGAAAAATTATTTATAATTTTCCCCTTGATTATTTTTTTTTTTTGTTTTTTTTTTTTATATTATTTAATTATTATCTAATCGACAATGTTTAACATGATGATACGATAACGAAATTATTTAATTCCAGAGGCAAAACATAGCTAGCGCCTTTGATATTTTAAATAAGATCTTATCACCTATGTTTTACAATGAATTTAATGAATCTTGAATCTTGAATTTTGAATCTTGAATCTCTATACGTTCTAGGCCTATGAGTTTCCCTATCAGAAGTTAACCGACAGCTCCAGTAGGCTTCGGTCGAATTGAGCCTCTACGGTATTGAGGACATAAACTTGAGGGGCGCGTGGAACACTAAGCACCGTCAACGACTTAGGCTCGGTCCGGACGGTTACCGGACGGGACGCCCGGACGGCGAACTACCCATTCTTTATCCTCCGCAAGTCTACGACTACGGTGGTTGGTTTTCAGGGTTGGGGTGCATACGGTAGGGACGCGAATGTCCGTTCCCTGCCTACAATAGCCTGAACGACTACCTGTAGGCTGTACAAATATTTATTTCATGTTGGAATTGTACCTGGGACAGCAGCGCAACAGCCTATCGCTAGAAAGCTGTGCCAACCGTACCATTAACACATCTAGCAAGTAAGTTGACAAAACTTTCCCATTTTGCACAGCTTGTTCATAAATATTTATCGTACAACTTATTCGTCGCCAACTCATTAAAGTCTAACCACCGAAGTCACATGTATTATGTAACACATTTCAAGCCATTATTTCCATCATAAAAATTATGATCGGAGCAACAACCTCTCGCGCCGGCCCTGATACAGTCCATGGTCCGGAGCGAGGAGGAATGCCAGGCGGTCGCCTCCTGCCGACCGAAGCAGGCAACGGTGCTCACAGCGCAGGGAATGACCGTCACCCTCAATCAACGGGGTCCCGATTTCCACCGAGAGAGAAGGGTTGCGGACGACGAACAATGAGTAGCTCGCAGTTCGACCCTCCGGTAACCACCCGGACCGAGTTCGAGTCGTCGACGGCGCGTATTATTCCAAGCGCATCTCAAATCGATGTCAGAAAAGTCATGGGATGATTTTTCACTAAAAAAATCATAAGAAGTGTTTCTTAGTTACAAACTTAAATTACTTACCATAAACTAAGTGAAGAAGCCCATAGTGTGGCCAACAACTTGTAAGCGTTGCTAGGGTTGCCAGCGTATCGCTTCAAACTTAGCCGGTGTTGCCAATATCGAAACTATAATGGCAGACCACTCATCAATCTAAGCTTGTGTAGAGTGTTTATTTATTTCTAGTTTGTAACTTCTTTGACAGAAGATAGTTTTGATTTGAGTTTTTAAGAACGTAAGAAGTAAGACAGACATGTGTGAGAAAGGGAGAGGGAGCTATTCGGCCAGCAGTGGGACTTAACAAGCTAATTAGATTAGTAACAAAGTGGTGTCAATATACGGCATGTTCGTGAACGGACTTTTTTAGATGAGACTGGTCATCTTCTAGTTCAGCCCCGGTATAAAGGCACGAAGGAGCGGGGTGGGTTTTTTTAGTCAGTAAGAGTCACACTACCTCCCGCTCCGCCCAAGGGCGTGAGATGTCATCTGGACGGTTTTTACCCCCGGAGAAAAAAAAAATCCATGGTTCATACATTATGGAAACTGAAAGAAATGTGGTATTAGTTAGTATAAGTCTGGCCTAGAACGGGATACGCAAATTGCTGATTTTCTACCTACAAGTAAAAATTTCCACAGAAGAAAATGGAGAGGAATTGGATTTTTAAATGGAGAGGAATTCGATACAAAATTTCTCTCCATTTAAAATTACGTAATGTAAACCTAGGTAGTTTGTACGCAACGCCGACTATTAAATACAGGTCATTGAACTCGCTCAGCTGACGTTTTCTTAAAGAAATTAATTTTGTACATGCGTAAATTAATACGAGTTTTGAAAAAAAAACTTTATTTTTTAATTTTATTTACAAATCGATAGTGTTTCATGTACCGGATCGACCCTCCACAGAATTAAAACGATCAAAATTTAGCGGTGTACAAAGGAACTGAGGGACACAGTTCTAGTCAGTAAAACTTTGACAAGCCCTAATTACCCACTTCAAAATAAAATCTTCCATAATACAGAAAATATATAACGAAACATACGATACAAAATTTCTCTTCATTTAAAATTCCATAATGTAAATCTAAACTCAATATATAAATAAATCAAAGGGCCTGTTTTTCGATCAATTTGTGTACGAGATCTATTGTGTTGCATTATCTGTTCCAATGCTGTTATGTTATAATGTAGCAATTTCGGGGCAACCGCGCGAAATCTTTGCAATCGTTTAGATGAACGCTTCAGGCGTTTCATTTGCCAGGTGAATTGCAAAAGGACCAATTTGGATTTTTTAAATTTCCTAGCAGATACCTGTACCCCTAGCCAAGTTGCTAATCTGCAATAGTTAACGCTTGTAGAAAGCTTCAAATGTACGGGAATGACGTCGTCTAAACGCTCAGTCACGTGGTCAGAACTAAAGAATTGGCGGCAAGGTCAACACGAAGCGTTCGGCGCAAGCGAAACGGTTGTAACTTGGCTAGGGGGCCTGGCATGTGCTGCTACGTTAAGAAAGAAATAGAAGAAGATCATGCAATACCATGTGCTATTATGTATTTCATGGTAGGTAAATTGATAGAGTAGAATAAACTTAGTTGTACACCAAAAGAAGAGCAGTAGTGGCCGAGTGGTAATGGCTCCGACTGACGAGTTGTAGGTCACGGATTCAAATCCTGCCAGGCGCATTACTTTTTATAATTTATTTAATTCATTAAACCCCAAGCGAACGCCGGCGTTCGCGCACCTATTGTCTTTCAATTGTGTCTGTAATTATCACAATTGAAAGGTTAATTACCACTGCTCTCAAAACGGTAAAGGAAAACATCGGGAGGAAACCGGCATGTCCTAGAACCAAAAATTCGAAGACAGGTGACATCCACCAACCCGCACTGGGTCCGCGTGGTGGATTACGGCCCATTCCCTTTCCTAGACAGGTGGCCTAAGTCCCAGCAGTTGGAACATTAAAAAGGCTGATGAGGTACACCAAAAGGATCGATGTTACTGAAGTGGCAACTGGGTAAGGCGCAGCGTTCGTTGAATGACCTTCTACCAGGTGGACCAACATTCTGATAATAACCCCGGGAGTCTGATGCATGCAAAACGTATCACACCAATGTTTAGCTGTGAACGTCTTTCAGCTAAGATGATGTTGATGATATTCAAAATGAGCTTTTATTACTGCATTCATTGATTCAGAACAATTGTAAATAGTTTATCATAGCACAAAGAATTGCCAAACTTAAGTGGCAATGGGCAGGGCACATTGCTCGCAGAACAGATGGCCGTTGGGCCCTAAAGGTTCTGGGGTGGCGACAGCGCACCGGAAGACGCAGCGTTGAAAGGCCTCTTACAAGGTGGACCTATGACCTGGTGAAGGTAGCGGGAACCTATAAATGCGGGACGCACAGGAACGTTCGATGTAGCGACGCTTGGGGGAGGCCTATGTCCAACAGTGGACGTGTAACAGTGGCTGAAATGATAATGATGATGAATGTACGGTGTTCCGTTTGCAAACCGGCCTGTGCAGGCAAAACTGTGGTGAGGTTTCTGCGTGTGGTACGGCCATTAGTGATTTTCTTTTACACCTGATATCAACAAACAAGCACTGTTGTTTTAGAGAACTTGAAATGAAGGTACTCAAGTAATCCTTCTGCCATCTCTCTCTACAATCACCGTTGCGATGTTAGATCCTAACGCTGCGAACCGCTCGCCGTTGATTATGCTTCGCCATTTATTTCACACGCTGCCTCTCCTTTGATATTCCGCAGGTGATGTGTTTACGAGCCCCCCCCCCCTCCAACGCCTCGTATCAAAATTGAATACGTGATAATCAAAAAGCTTCGTAATGTTGACTTTCATTTTTTTCTCAGGAAATTGTGAGACTTAAAAGTTGATTGAAAAGAAATATTATTTTGAGATTGTGCCTGACTTTGCTTGTAAATTGGGTGACAAAACGTTTTACTTTAGAAATTCAATTATTGAGTTTTCTTTGGCGTCGTAAATCAGCAGCTTGGCTTTGTGTTGATCACTTACCTTTATTCTGCAACAAATATCTGAATCTTTATACTAGCTGCTGTTAGCGACTTCACCCGCAGGAAGTCAGACAATTGGTCCAAGAGAACATATTCCCGGGATAAAAATGTTGTATGAGCTACTCCAGGACCTGAGCTACTCAGGTGCTAAATTTCATCTAAATCTGTTCAGCCGTTCGAGCGTGAAGAAGTGACAAACTTACACATTTAGGTAGGATGGTTTACTTGTCACCAGGAGGAGTGACAGAATAAAACATGATAATTCCATGTCTAACTTTTTACGAAAGGTGAAAAACCGGTAACTGCTATAGATGTATTGGAAATATCATGATTTGTTTCAAACCTTTAACTTCAGATGCTATTTACAAAATGAATTTGCATGACTTGAACCACACCAGCTTAACCGGCGAAATAATTTATGGTATTGTATCGAATGCGAAAAGTATGCAATGAGCTTATTTGCGTAATATTAGTGTGATTCGTGAGATGTAATTTTGATTACATAAATATACCCCTGATTTCTGATAACACAAAATTCAACCAAAAAATGTTTTTTTAATAGATATTTTCGCAAAACATCTAGTCAATTAAACAGTGTCAAGATGAGAAATATTTAGTTTTTAAAACAGTTACTTGGTTTTCCATAAGAATTAGTATGTAACACGTTCTAATGATGTGTGTTAAGTCAAACTTCTCGGTAAGTTTCACAGGGCTAGTCAATACTACAATAAAATTCGAGATGAGATCGCGTCTGTTTAAATTATGCTACAGAGACCCTTGACATGCAAAACCACAGTAATGCATCACGATATCTACTAGAAATCAAATTGTGAATAATTAAAACTTCTACTGAATTTTACTCGAAAGAAAACCGCAAAAAAATAAACTGAACTTTATTTTAATGTTGAAATTAGTTTGACGAATTCTCAACTCGAAAAGCAAAATTTAAAGAGATATTTGTTATTTTGCACACACGCACATTCCCATTTTATTGATGTTATAAGAAGGCGGCAGATTATTGATTTTAATAATAAGTTACTTCAATATTTCAAAAGCCTACTTCGTTGATAAACTAAGCCTATAATCCTCTTGATGAAACAAATAACATGAAACTACGGGAGCGTAGTATCCCGTACGCATCGATTCATTCAGATCCGTTAAAATGTTATAACCAAAATAATGGTCCGTTAAGAGGAGGTAACTTGAGGTAAATTTTCATATTTAAACCGTACTTACTTGATTATGATGTTATTACACATCTTTCTGGTTACACAGAAATAACTCGTATATCTTGTTAATATTATCTAGGCTTCTATAGAAATCAACACAAGTCATAAATTTGTGTGACAGTTATCCAGTAAAGAATTGTAAATACCTATTTTACGTGAACTGTGGCCCTATATTTACTCATATACTGAAATATAAAAAAGTACTACTATAAAAAGAAGCCTAGCACATTTAATCGAGATTTTGAATGACGGCGATTTGTCTAAAATACTCATAAAAGTTTTAGTTTCTGGAACGAATTTTGTAAAATATTCGAATTAAACTCGGAATTACCGAATGCCAACAGAGTTTTCAGGCGTTCTCCTTCTTCTTTCGCGTTGCCTCTTCATCAAACAAGCGTTGGATTGCGTTAGATGAAGCAACAACCTTTTAATCCATGCTCGACGTTGACGACAGGCGAGTGGAAAAGAACCCTCTTAAAATCAATATTCATTTCTAAGAGATATCTATTCGTAGGAGATCCAAGGTAACCGGCACAGTCCAAAAAATCGCAAAAACTTAAGTGGCAGCAGGCAGGGTACATTGCTCGCATAACAGATGGTCGATGGGAATGAAAGTTCCTAGAGTGGCGACTGTGTCTCGGAAGGCCTCTCTCAGGATGACTGGTGTTGAGTACATTAGTAGACTGTCTTTGGACTAGCTACAGAAAAAAGGCCATTAATAATAATGCTCTAAATATCCAGAAACTTGGAGTGGACCAAAAACTTGGGTTCCTCCAAATTTTTTTTTGCCATTTGGCGGTTATATAAACAATACGACCACGTACGTTTTGGTCACAATAAGGTGACTTTCAGAAAAAAACCTACCTTACCTATTAAGTGGCTATGAAAAAAAATACAAACTAGTAAATTAAATATTACCGAAACAGGTCTAACCCGCCCTAATAGACAAAAGTCTATTAGGGCGGGTTTCTGAATTGAGTATTTTGAGTTAAGCACGTTTCAAACCCAAACTTTGACAGATTTTCTACCTAAAGTAGAGTTTGAAAAATAGTTAAATTCAAATGCTTAAATCAGAAATCGGGGGTTAGTCTCTCTCATCTAATTTCAAATACCCAAGACCTGGCCACAGTTCCCAAATTAATAATATATTTAACGCTAAACCTACGCCTTTGTTAATTCCCAAATTCTGTTGAAACTAGCAAGATGCAAGTCAGGAAGTATCTATTGCGGAAGGCCGCCATCTGCTCCGGGGCCAGCCTTGCAAGGCGAGGGGCCAGCTTTACCGGGCGGGGGGCCAGTCTTGCAGGGGCGACTTTGTATTTCGGACACCCTCTGATGAATTTAATATCAAAGTTTAAAGTACTTTGATGAGAAGTTACTTTGGATGCTATTGAGTTCATGGTGGATGTATGATTTGGTTTAACGTTTAGATCTTCATATTTTGGGTAATTATTATTTTACAAGGACTACCCGTTATGGTGATACTTGGGAAACTCAACGTCCAACTGTGGACGTCTTTCGGCTGAAATATTGGTTCCACAGTTTCAGAGATTATCCTACTACAAACTTACAAATACCTCTTTTTAATATTAGTAAAGATTGCAATTACATTTTATCAAACTGTGTTGAACCTCCATCATGTATAATAACTTTGGTTAAATGAACTAGTTGATTATGCCTAGCCTTGATTAAGAATTTTCTAATTAAGAGCTGCCATTTTCTAATTAGGACGTAGAAAATATGATTAATTGGATGTTGATTCGGTATATTTGTTGGTTCGGCATTTTTATTTTATTTTTGGGGGTGGAAAATCATTGCTCTGGGTGGAGTGTCAGGCTTTTACTGATTACTTAAAACCTAACCAGAGGCGTAACTTCGTCTAATTTAAACGTGGGTAAACGTACATCAGCAAGGCCTTTTTCTTTCATAAATTTGAACACTAAACTAATTAAATTTGTGGCCGAGTGGTAACGGCCCCGACTTACGAGTTGTAGGTCGCGGGTTCGAACCCAGCCAGACGCAATACTTTGTGTAATTTATTTCATCACCACTGCTCTCAAAACGGCGAAGGAAAACATCGTGAGGAAACCGGCCTGTCTTAGAACCAAAAATTCGAAGACATGTGACATTCACCAACACGCACTGGGCTCGCATGGTGGATTACGACCCATTCCCTCTCCTAGAGAGGAGGCTTGAGTCTCAATAGTGGGAACATTAAAGAGGCTGGTGATGATGATGAAATTTCAAAACGAGACAGCGACTGTCGCGACCCAATATT
Source organism: Mythimna albipuncta (assembly GCA_929112965.1). NCBI lineage: Eukaryota > Metazoa > Arthropoda > Insecta > Lepidoptera > Noctuidae > Mythimna > Mythimna albipuncta. Next base: position 12,874,908 of record OV815979.1, on the reverse strand, counting down.
CGACCACATTGTCGCTTACCTTCTTCCTGCCCTTATCCCATATTACTTGGGGTCGGCGCAACACGTCTTTTTCTTCCATCACACTATCACTAACTCCCTTTTCTTTCATATCACTCCTCACACAATCCAACCATCTTAGGCCTCCCTCTCCCTCTCCATCCATCTACATCTATACTCAGCACTTTTTTAGTAACATGCATTTCATCCCTCCTCTTTACATGACCATACCAAGACAAACAATTGCCTTTCAACTTTTCAGTCACTGGCGTCACGTTCAACCTTCCTCAAATATACTCATTTCTCACTTTATCCATTCTCATCACACCACACACCCATCTCAACATTCTCATCTCCGCTGCAGCATGAAACTACATCGACGATTACCGTTAGGTAAAATAATGGTCAAACGCGAGCCTTCAATTTTATTTTCAATTTTACTTACTTCAATGTCTCAAGAACTACTAAATCATTGGTACTTGGTCTAAAGGTAATATTTTAAAAGCACCTGAGCAAGCTAAAAAGTAATTGAAAATTTGAAAGTTTCGCTCAAGAGCTGCACTAGTTTTGCACTTGAATAATAAATAATATGGTTAATAACTTTAATAGTATTTTAGTTTATTAATTGTTACTTGCCTTTGTGTGACTTTAAGGTGAGTTGCACCATTTAACTATAACGATAATCAAACCATAACCAGCCGTGAAACGGCAGCCCATTGGTCAATTCGACGATTTGACAACTGTTAACGGCTTTGTTATCGTTATAGTTAAATGGTGCAACTCACTCTTAGTGTGTTTAGAGGTCGGTACCCAAGGGTAAAAACGGGATGCTATTGCTACTTTAGAGGTATGCGGAACAGAGAGCTATCATGCTAGTAAATAAATGAAAGAAAATTTCTTAGCAGACAATCCTAGATTCCGGGCCACATCTAGAACAACCAGTATGCCGCGGCTTTGCCTGCTACAGACAGCAAAGGAGTTGACAAACGAGGCGAAGCTCGAAAGCTTGTGACCGCCCACAGTGGGTTTATAGCATTTTAGTTTCTTTGTATTCTGAGATCATAATAATATTCCACAACTATCACACAAGGGCGTCTAGCTCCAAGCTAAGCAGAGCTAGTGTTATGATTACTATATGATTACTAAATAAGTAAATACATGTAGATAGACAAAAACGAACACATAGACTTTTTAGCCTATTAAGCAATATGAAAAAAAACTATCGATTTGTAAAGATATGCGCGCGATAAGCAAGTTCAATGACATATAGGTAGTAGTCGGCGTTGCGTACAAACTAACTACAGGTCATTGAACTCGCTCAGCTGACGTTTTCTAAAGAAATTAATTTCGTACATGCGTAAATTTATACGAGTTTTGAAGAAAAGGTACTTTATTTTTTAATTTTATCTTTACAAATCGATAGTGTTTCATGTACTGGATCGACTCTCCACAGGATTAAAACGATCAAAATTTAACGGTGTATAGATATATTAGTAGACATACTTAAGTTGTTATGTTCGATTCAAAACATGTCTAAAGTAAACATGTTGACCAAAAAAACAAGATTAATATGTCGGTTTACACGTACCTATTTAGTATTCTAAGCACAAACGAATGAAAGCTTGCCTCATAAGGAAAACTCTCTAAGTCCATAATGAATACTTCGGCTAAGTGTTTTTGCACGTAAACAATCCTTGATAATCCTGTATACTTTACTTAGTGGTACGCTTTTGAAGTATAATGAACTAAAAGGCAAATTAACTTAGGTATTTATTGGACAGGGAGTAAGGTGTCTGTCTAAAAAAAAAAATCTGGCAAATGCGAGTCGGACTCGTGTACTGCGGGTTCCGAACAAACTTTCCTATCATAATGGTGCACGGTTTATGTATAAGTTTATGTTTATGAATATTTTTTTTTTAATTTGAATGAAAGGTAAATTGTGGTTTACGATTTATGATGTACTAGCTGTGCCCGCGACTTCGTTCGCGAGGACTACAGGATTTTGAATTTATTTTTTCCAAAATAAAGGTACTCCTTATTACATCAGCTACCTGCCAAAAAAACGGTCCAGCCATTTCAGAGATTAACCGGAACAAACTGACAGACAGACAGAAAAAATTTTTGTCTGTCTGTCAGAATTTTTGTGTGTCTGTAAAAAATGTTATTTTGGTGTATACCGTATATATATTTATATGCATGTAGTAAATATATGGTTATTTCAATATTACAAACAGACACTCCAATTTTATTTATATGTTTAGATTAAAAAACACTGCTTTATAAAAAACTTTCGGTGGAGGTTTGCATGGTAATGTACATCCTATATTTTTTTTAGTTTTATCATTCTTTTATTTTAAAAGTTACAGGCGGGTAGGACACACATTTTACCACTTTGGAAGTGTCTTACGCGCAAACTATTCAGTTTGGAAAAAAAATGAAATATGAAACCTTAATATTATTTTTGAAGACCTATCCATAGACATCCCACACGTAAGGCTTTGACGAAAAAATTTTTTTGTGTTTCAGTCTAAGTATGGGGAACCCCAAAAAATTTATTGTTTTTTTTTTCTATTTTTGTGTGAAAATCTTAATGCAGTTCATAGAATACATCTACTTACCAAGTTTTAGCAAGTTCTTTTAGTTTCGGAAAAAAGTGACATACGGACGGACAGACAGACAGACAGACATGACGAATCCATAAGGATTCCGTTTTTGATGCCATTTGGCTACGGAACCCTAAAAAACACCTTACGGCTTTTTTCGGGGTGAAAAAATTATCAAAACACTTCTTCTGCTCTAGACTGGAGAGGAAAAGTCTAACACACCCTGTGTTAGTCTTTTACGGACTAAAACCCACAGTATTCTTTCAGTTGCCCTTTTGCGATATAGGGCCACAGTAACTCTTTCAAATGTTCCCGCAGCCCTAACAGACATCAGCCCTACTGGGCCCTATCAGTCTTACTGAAATCTCTTTGATTCGCGCGTGGAATATAATGTAGTCTTACCGGACGCCTGGACGACGAGTTACCCGTTGCTCACGGTAATCATTGTTTACATGAACCCTTATGCTGGCCACTCACTATCATGCCGTTTGATCAAATAGGCTTGATCGTGTGGAGAGACTTTGGCAAGTCCTTACAAAATTTTTCTCCTCACACAAGACTAGTTTGACTTTATCCAGGCTGTTTGATTAAACCATTGAATCAAGCGTATTACTCAATACTCAATTCTTTATTGCAATCCACAATGTAGGCTTAGGTGGTATACATTAGCAAAGAGAAACAATCATGGACCCTGTCGGGCACAGCAAAGAAGGATAATTACAATAATCAGTATATTAATAATTGACACCACACACGATCAAGTTTACCGTCAAGTTAGCAGCGCACGCAGCGTCCGGCAAACTTGACGGTGCAGTGTATGGTTATCAGTACACATATATGTATATGTAAGAAAAAAATTCCGCAGCAGTCTGCCCGTCTGATTATAGGTTCTTCAAGGTTAGAGTGTACTGGCTCTTAATAAATTAGTGCGCCATCGCCATCAACGATTACATCACTGCTTACCATCAAGTCGGATTCCCGTCAAGTACGTACACTTTGTTTTTGAATGTGTTTATACTGTCCACATTATAATGTATACAACAAAGAAGGTATAAAAAAAAAAACTAGCGGTCAAGTATGCATGATGTCAGTCGGCTGTAAACTTGACAGTAAACTGGATCGTGTGCGGTCAGCTGTAGGTCTGCGTACGCGTTTATAAAGTAAACATATTAACATTTTATTTCGTCACCGCAAAACTACGTATACAAGTAATTGTCGGATCACATGATGACTAAGCAAAGGATGAAAACGCGGCATTGTCATATTCTTAACCACGAATACCCTTAAGCCCCTATCATCAACCGAAAGGGTAAGCACAATACAAGGTTGATCTACGACAGATGATCTCTCCGTATTAATCGTAAAGGCGTTCGCAGACCATGACAATGACGAATGTCCCGAGTCGCGTAATCTCGGTAAGGCGCGGCTTATATCAGGGGGCTGGTGACGGCGAGACGTGCCCGAATGTAGAGAGGGTTGGGCTTCGAAGTCGGGGTTTGGAGCGGATATTCGAGTTTACGTTGAAGACTCGTTTTTGGTGTACGCGTGCAGAGAATAGAAGTCTTAGTTGCTCAAAAGAAAAAAGTTAGGTGGGTTTTAGTCAGTATAAGTCTAACACACCCTCTCGCACCACTTTAGAGCCGAAGAAGTCATTTTATGATTTCCCAAATCAGAAAAAAAACAGGTCTTCATTCTTTTCTTGATCTATTGACTGAAATTGCCACTTCTGCTAAGTTCTGGGCGATTTTTATGACAATTTAGAAGAAGTCAAAGTCATATAATCATAAATTTTGTCATTTGCCTCTTGGCAAAATAATTAAATGAACGATGAATAAATGATAGTTGGTTGAAGCTCGACGCACACATGTAACACTACTGACTTAGTAACGGACGTAGAACGACGTCGCGTGGCGTGTATCTAGTGTAGCTCTACAAGCTTAGTTTCTATATAAAAAGTATGGAGACCGACGCACCCAGAACGGTGTGTGTGGCAAACGTGTGCGCAACGTAGTCTAGCTTAATTATGTATTGACTTGTTCTTGGTAAATGGGTGAGAGATCAAAATGTATGTGGCATATAGTGTTTTAAAATGTAAATATTTATCAACGATCACAAACCCGCTTATAAAACCCGCTGGTTTTAAGTCCCTAACCTCAAGGGGCATCCACAGCCACAGAAATAGAATCATTGTGAGCAGGTAGATGCTTTCAAATACTCCACTCGAACTGATGCTAAAGGAAAAGGTTACGAAATATCTCTCTGCATATTGTTACTTGTTACCTTTATGCTACAAAAGAGGGTCAGGTAAAATGCATTTAGTTTTAGCAATGATCTAAGGATACGTGGAAGAAGTCTCTTTCCTCATCTGTTATTTGATTATGATAAATATATGCTAGAATAGAATAGAATAAACTTTATTGTACACCAAAATAGTAACAATTTCACAGAATCTTAAACCTATGTGCACAGCGGAGGTCTTATCGCTGAAAGCGATGTCTTCCAGACAACCTTGGGATGGAATATAAGAACTTAAACTAAATAAGGGGTAGTCTGCGGTGTGCTTCAAGCAAATCAAGGGACAAATTAATAATGCGAGATAATGCGTTCATTAAGACATTGCGCATGGGTTGCCTAGCTAAATCTGGTGCCAATGATGTTAAACAATAAAATTTACAACAGAATAGTAAGGAAGTTCAGTAAGGAATTTCTAAAAAAAATTAAGGTTTGCTGTAAGAAAACCGAATTTTGGGTTAAGCTCGCCTGTGTATATCGGCTTTCTTACTGTGAATGGTGTATGAATTTATGTACAATAAAGAATATAAGAATATAAGAAGTTCATATTAATTTCAAAGAATACTAGCTTTTGCCCGCAGCTTCGCTTGTGTACATAAAATATAGCCTATGTCACTCAGAATAAAGCAGCCGTCTATCGGTGAAATTTTATAACAATGGGGCCAGTATTTGCAGAGATTACCTCCTACAAACAAAAAAACAAACTTTACATCTTTATAATATTAGTATAGATTTACATCAACAGTTCGCTAGCTACAACGTCGACGGCTTTAAAGGTCAAGTCGTCAGAACTATTACGGACAAAGTTATATCAAGTGACCGAGCCACGAGGCTAACTATAGAATGTTTCACGTCTATTGAAAAGGGCAAATCAGGGAGTTACAGCGATAATTTGGATACAAACATGAAAGTACGTAAGCTGAAAAAATTATACTGTAACCAACGACCATGTTGCTAATGATGACATATGGCTCTGAAACGTCTCAGCTGAACAGTGAACGTCTTTCAGCTGAAATGATGATGAGCCAGTAGCCCGATTCACGTAATCAAAACCGAAACGATATCATAGCGATATAGTCGGTTAGACCATTTCCGTATTCACCAATCGATATCCATCAATCGAGTTTGAACGACACCGATTTTAAAGTCGTTTGAACTTCGTCGATTTAAAAAAAAAATCTGTATGACATTATCCTGGTAGAATACTTAAAATGTAATTGGAAATAAGTCGATAGATCGTGAATACCGCTTTTGGATAGGACTTCGATCGAACGACTATAAAATTTCAACGATATTTGGCTTGTTTGATTTTACGTGAACGGTTTCGCGACAGACGTTGTCCTGTCTGAATGAAAATTAAGAACCCGATTGTAGCGCCACCTACCGAGTTCAATAGTATTTTATTACCATCCAGGGACCCACTCAAATATACGCACAAAACATCCAAATCGGTCAAGCCGTTTAGGAGGAATTAGGTGACAAACACACGTCTAGAAGAATTATAAATATATAAATAAAGATTATTAGAGTTTGTTTCTAGATAGCTAAAACCTAAGAGTAAATAGGTTACTTGACCAACGATGCGTCGATGGTTTTCGGAATGCAACGATCAGACGTGCTATTATCTAAAAAACAGCCTTGGGCGCAGCGCTCAAGGCTGTTTTCTTAGTACTCGTTCACGTTGATTCGCGGGCGCGGTGGCGGGCGCGCTCACGAAATATCAAACATATGGCTTAATATCGAAGTGTTCACGTACGAAACGCACGTGCGGTCTAGGTAGCGGGCATACTAGCGATTGGCGCGCGCGGTGAGCTCGCGGCTGTATCAAACGCTTGAAATGTTTGTGTCTGTTCACGTCGAACTAGCGGAGGAGCGCGCGATCCACCCGCGTCGTCAGTAAGTTCAAATGGTATAAATTTGTCGCCAGGCGGGTGTGACGCGCAAACGCCTGGCGGCCAATGTGAACACGAATTCGCCATGTTTTCGCGACCGCACCCGCCACCGCGTCCGCGCGTTTCAACGTGAACAAGTACGAGAATAGTACCATCATCATCATCATCATTTCAGCCGATAGACGTCCACTGTTGGACATTGTCGCCATAATGATCGATCCTGTGCGTCCTGCATCCATCGGATTCCCGCAACCTTCACCAGGTCATGGGTTCATCTTGTAGGAGGCCTTCCGACGCTGCGTCTTCCGGTACAGAGAATAGTACTGCTGATCAATAAAAGAGCACGCTTGCTTTGTAAGCACTAAATCGACTTCCAAATAAACAACAAAGAAAACTTCAAAAGAACTCTACGGAATTCGGCGTTTCCGGTTGGGTTTTGTTTCTTCGTTATTTAACACCAACTTGTAATAAAGTTATTTTGTATTCAACAATAAAATAGCTGTCAGCGGGAAACATTTGTGATACCAAACGAAAAATTATAAAAATAAAGTAAGTACCATAAAATGGGGCGAATAGAGACTTAGGGGTGAATAGAGACAAAACTTTAAAGGGTATTTTCTCGATATTTGAATATTTTTTTGCAGCATTTAAATAATTAAAAATTTTATTAATTTTTTGAATTGTTATTCTAAAAAATCGATGCTTTGTTAGAGGCCGATATTATGATATCAAAGTGAAAAAAACCAAACCAAAGTTTGGTCTCTATTCACCCCATTTACCAGGTATTAAAAAAAATATTTGAAAAAAGTGTCTGACATCTCTTAGAGGTGCGCGTGGAACACAACACGTCATCGACATGTACTTGGTCCTTATCGGACGGCTGTACGGCAGCTACCCATTGCTCACCGTCAAGAAGCCCATGCCTAGGGTGGCCGGGAACCACCTTGCCATACCAAGCGCCCGGGGTGTCCCCGGCGACGATGGCTAGAGTGTGAGGATGTCATCTCCCTCACGGTTTCAGGCACTTCCTTTGCTCGCATTACTGCTTTGCAGAAGGAGGTAGTTGCTTCTCATTTCTTTTCACATCTTACCATGACCTGGACCAGGGCTGGACGTGAGAGGTCACTGCCGCTGATCGCCACCACGAGGTCATGGCGGTACTTTGTCCAAGCGGGGCAGACTTCCACTTTATGTTATACTGTGTTTCCCTGGCGATCTGTATAATGGTAATGCCCAGAGGTTTCATTATGCCCAATCCGAAATAGGTACCTCCCGTAACACCCATGTCGGTGAGTACTTACGTCATACGGAAAGTGAAGACGCCGTGGCACCTCTATAGCCACACACAGTTCTACTGGCTATCGAGAACAAGACCCAGGTACTTCGTTTTTGACTTCAGGCTGTTGTGAAATTGTTCTACCATTATTTGGAATACCGATGGTAGGGCAATATGCACAAAACCTTTTGATCAAATTTTGTACGTACAGCTGAAGAGTGGAAACCCCTTTTTTATGTTGGGGAAAAAATCATTCATTGACATCCCCCGCTCTTGGGCGGAGCGGGAGATAGTGTCAGACTCTTACTGACTAAAAGACCCATCCCGTTCCTTCTAGCCTTCATACCGGGGCTCGAGCGCCCTTTCGGGTAACCCTGGCCCCAGTAGCCTTCGACTCGGCTGGGTCCCTGCTGTTGCTGACAACTCCTTAAAGCGCGCGGGAACAGTGCGCGCCGTCGACGACTTGGGCTTGGTCCGGACAGTTACCGGACGGCCGTTCAGTGAGCTACCCATTGCTCACTGTCCGCAAGCCCGCGCCTACGGTGGCCGGAAATCGGGATCAGAATCCCGGCGGTGGCGGCGGCGGCGATAACGCCGTTGCCTGATGCGTTCGGCCTCCTCCTTTGAAGAGTGGAAACCCCTGACGGAGTCTGTTTTTCGATAGCCATAACCTGGGATTCTTTAAGTCAAGAGTGGTAAATAGTGAATGTTAACTTCTAGGCAAGCGTGCTCCATCGTCGACCACATCATCTTTTACCTTCACATAAGATAGTAGTCAAGTACGAGCCTATCAATAATAAAAACAATAGCCGAATATCCAACCACTTCCTTCCTTTTCTCCGATCAAACTGTGGCAGTAGTATAGTTAGTATCCCATTTGTACGTGCTGTCGGCTGTGGGTATCCGGATTTTGTCCCAACACTCGTCGGCTAATCCCTGGCCGAAGTGTCGGTCCACTAGCACTTGGGATTCCCGGTATGGTATTGGGGTTAGATCCTTATTTGAATGTCTACTTCAGCCCCCCTAGCCAAGTTACAACCAGTTTGTGTCGTTCTCTAATCGGTGACAGCAATTGTAGAAAACGATAAGTTGGTAACCATGTTGACGCGCCTGAGTCGGCCGCTCGTTCTACAATGTAGCGTTTGTATAACAAAGGATGTAGCGTTAAACATTGTAGAAACTATTTTGAACGATGTGAACTTGGCTACGGATTGTCTATTCGTTTGTTCTGACCACGCGACTTTACGTTGAGATGACGTCATTCCCATACGTCACTTTTCGATAGCGTTAACGATTGCAGAATAACAACTTGGCTAAGCGTGCTGTACTAATATTACAAAGCTGAAGAGGAGTTTGTTTGTTTAAATGAACCAATCGCAGAAAGTTATGATTCGAATTGAAAAAAATATTTTACAGTTGGATAGCTCGCTTATTGACGAAGGATAAAGCTTACTTTTTATTTATTTTTTTATTTATCCGTTGCTGTCCCACTGCTGGGCTAAGGCCTCCCCCAAGTCCTTCCAAACTTTCTTCTCCTGCGCCGTCCCAACCAGTCCTCGCGGTACGCGTCCAGATCATATTTATATAGACTATACCTATAAAATATTAGTAATAAGAGTCGAGCAGCGGTTTGGCGTCTTTGGTTAAAGACGCTGGTTAAACCATGGGAGACAGCTCGCTATAGATAAGGGAGTTAACCGTTCTACACTTATTTCTGCGAGAGGGATTGATGTACGTGTTGTTTATACTTTTACTGATTTATACTTTTAGTTTTTTTTGTTTTGTTGCTGTAATTGGTTGTTTAGCCGTTTTAATTAATTAAAATAAATTTCATTTGACATTTTTTACATTTCAGTTGCCCTTTGCATTCTAGGACTCTTTCGAAAGTCAACGCATGGCGCCTAGGGTTTTGCTCACATCTCTTTGAGGCTGTTGAAGACTCGGGCTCGGGCCCGTAGCTGGAAATCGGGGTTGAAATCCCGTTAGGTTAGGATGTGAAAATGTCCGTTCTCTCACGCGTACGCCTCATTTACTAGCATTACTGTTTCGTAGAAGGAGGGAATCGCCTACCATTACTCCTGTCAAATCACGGTACTATTAAAATTGTATATTACGAAAAACAACATCAAACTTCAGTATCTAGCTCCTGCAAGTAAGTTGCATCGCCATTACTTCATGGTGAAAAATACAGGCAGTGTTACTATTTTTTCTTTTCATTTTAATTAGTAATCGGATCTGAATCGGGAAATTTTTCGCAAAAGCAATTAATATCATGAGTATTAATTGAAAATATTAATAGCTCGAATTAATTGATGACGCTACTGAATGAAACTGGTTAATTAATTTTAAAATAAAGTTATTTATAAAGATTTCATTTTTTTGTGATCTTTGTTGAAAATATAGTTACATCATCTTCCTTTTATTTATTTATTTATTATATACTTTATTGTACATACAAAACATAACAAAGAAAACCTTATATCTAAAACACGTACAATGGGCGGCCTTATCGCATTCCTTTTATTAAAATCTCAGGTTTTAATTTTATAGCTCGCCGTCCCATCCATCCAATATGATCAAACCTGAGTCGTCGGCGTGTAGTGTTCTGCATATGCACCTCAAAGAGATATCAGCAAACCCGCAGGAGTCCAGCAGGTCTGATGCCAGCTAGGAACACGGGGAATTTCAAACGAGATATCGAGGTAGGTATCCTGGAATGCAAAATGCAACTGAAGGGACTTATTATGTAAAAGTCTGGTACACCTTTCCGCTTTACCCAGAGCAGAAGAAGTAACTTGATAATTGTCGACTTAAAAAAAAAGCTGTTGCCAATAGCTCAACCACTGAGTCAACCGTGGCAATGGCAATGGCAATGGGCAGGGCACATTGCTCGCAGAACAGATGGCCGTTGGGGCCGAAAGGTTTTGGAGTGGCGACCGCTTACCGGAAGACGCAGTGTTGGAAGGCCTCCTACAAGGTGGACCGATGACCTGGTGAAGGTAGCAGGAAACGGATAGATGCGGGACGCACAGGAACGTTCGATGTGGCGACGCTTGGCCTATGTCCAACAGTGGATGTGAATCGGCTGAAATGATGATGAAGATGAGTCAACCGTACCCATTTTTCCTGTATGCAGCTGAATTTTACATTGTTAGGTTAGGTTAGGCATCAAAAAGAGACCGAAATCGAGCTGTATCGATCGGTATCAAACGCGTCTACCGCAACATGGGTGCTATCAAAAGTGTCGTGTTTTTATCAGTTATCACCGGCTGGCTTACGGAGCCGACTCAGTTAAATCCTGTGACGTCACCGCTGACCACGCCGCCGCTCAGTTATTATGCTAATCTGTCATTGTTCCTGATTAACTTATCGATTTGGTCTGTTTGTTTGATGGGAAATTGAAACGTTGGAAGTTTTACTAACCATGGCCTCTTCTAATTTAAACTGACAGAAAGAAAATTGACGTGTAAAAGTGTTTTTTTTTTAAACCTATTTGCAAAATAAATCGTCACCCTCTCTGCTAACTGTCGTAACTTGCAATTGATATTTTTCCAGGGCGACCGTTTTTCGGTCGGGCGTTAAAATCATATTCCTGTAGTTGCGTTGGCTGTTGGCTTTATTAATGAACTAATAAGTTTTTTATATTAATCTTGGCATATTATTTTAGTTAATAGTGGCCCTAGAGCCCTAAATTAAGAAGGTAGTGAGGATATTTTTCACCTTCTTTTACACTTCCGCAAAACGAAATACTTGAATATCTTCTAAACGGTAAACGACACAGATATGACGATTAGAGAGAACTTATTCGAAATAATGTTATGAACACGTTGGTAATATCAGTGCAGATACGCCAGTTTGTGAGATACGACAGTTAGCGGGGAGGGCGACGAAATTTCATTTATCATAATGTATTTATAGTTAAAATGTAGATGTCCATTAAAGAGTTCTTGCGTTTTTCCTGCTTCTTCACTCCATACATTCTCACACAGAATAGTACATTCTTTCTATTCTCAAAAGCATGGATCTAAGAGATGGTGTAATTTTTCATTAATCAGTGAAAGAATTTCTGTGATTGGTCAGCACAGCTGCCTTTTTTTTAAATTTAATAGTGGCTGTGTGACCTGGGATGTATCAGAAGTGCAAAAAGAATTATTCGAAAAAATAAGCTGATCTTTATACCTCTAAAAAGGTGGCGAGTCAGAATAGATCTTTTAGGTCGCAGTGACTACATCCACTATGGGTGATGCATAGCCCCTTATCTTCTAAATAATAATAATATACCTCTAAAACCAATTGTCAATATAAATCTAAAAGTTTTATACAAAAAATATTAACTCAATTTTTTTTAAATTAATACATCAATAAAAATAAAAAAAAACTCAATCTCGCGGTTCCCACGGGACTCATGACTTCAATCCTGCGCATGCGTAATTGCGATTATGGTACGGGATTGGATTCCCTAACTAAAACCTTATGGCCCACACAATGTTGCACGATTATCCAACACCAAAATACCATCAGCAAAGTTATAAGAGCATTCGCTAATGATTCGTCATTTACTTAAGTGCTCCCCGCATCATGACCCCACAACTGTCGCACCGGCCGCATCGCCCGCAACTACCACAAAACATATAGTTACAGAAGGTCAACTCTCCACAATGACCGATGACGCAGGACTTAGAGATAGCATTTTTTTAAAAATAATAATAATAATAATCTTTTTATTTCAGAGAATAAACTTCCATAATAAATCATACAAGTTTGTTGGTATCATAATAACTTACAAAACTATGTTAGTAAACAAATACACAGATGTTAGTAATACAGAAACTTAACAACTATGATAAATATACAGTTTTTACAGGAATATCTAGTTGACTTAAGGACCAAATTAAAAGGTAATCCAGTTAAAATAATCCAGCAACCAGCATATCCAGTTTTTTAGTTTGGCTTAAAGTCTTCAAATAAAGTTTCTCCCGCTCTCCGTAGAGCGAAAGGAAGTGTACGACTTTTACGTACTGACTAAAACCCACCTGTGTTCCTTCAGGTGTCCTTTGTGTTCTAAGGCCTCGGTAACTCTTTTGAACGATTACGCAGCCCAGAGCAGAGACGGCATTTGTTAGTGATCGGCAAGAATTATAGTTTATGTAGGGGGTAATTTTTGGAAGTACTGGTCCAATTGCTAAAATTTTTTAACCGATAGATAGCTGCTGTATTCCTGAGTGACATAGGCTATATTTTGTGTACGCGGGCGAAGTCGCAGGCAAAAGCTAGTAAATAAATAAATAAAGTTGGCCTTCTGCTTGTAGTTTTAAGTACTGCGACCAACCATTAAACATATTAACGTCTATTAGTTCTTGATAAAGTTGGCGCATAACCGCGAAGTTTGTATTTCTGCTATTTGTTAGGGACCGTGTAGATTTGGTTGCGGGGTTGTTGCGATTGTAACTGTTGAGAGCCGATAGAGCCTGTTGCTTCTTGCGGTTTCTGAAATAAGATATAGAATTAATACAAGTGGAGAAAGTTTGTCATTGCGACGTAAGCGGTATTCACCCGGGCCTTGGCGAGGGTGTTATCAGGCCAAGGGCTGCATTGGAAAACGTCATTTGCGACGTTTTCCAATGCAGCCCTTTTTAATTTGAGAAGTGCGTTGAAAAATATTTTGTTAATCTGGAAGTATTTTACAAAGCATGTGTTTTTTTATATATTATTTCTTTACTTATAAATATACTCTAAAACTTATTTCGTATAGCGCTATTAGATAATTAATAAATGGTGTTTATTTTATTTTATTTATTTGATCATCATTATGTATACAACGCCATATTATAAGTTGGCGCGCCGTATTGATAAAAAGGTCCTCACATTCAGCCAGATTTCAATTCAGCTGAAATAAAGTACATCACATTGTATGCGCACGATGCGTTCGTCAAAGCAGCTTAGTAACGTTGAGCCCAAAAACAAACGGGCGTAGCGTCGATACGTCTCTTTCAAACTTTTAGTTCCAATAATCGCCGCAAGTAGCGCTGCATGGCAATAAAAACTGGCCAAGTGCGAGTCAGACTCGTGTCCGAAGGGTTCCGTACGGTTCGTAGTAAAAAACGGCTTAAAAAACCCACGTTTGTCGTATGGGAGCTTTCTTCTTCTTCCTGCCCTTATCCCATATTACTTGGGGTCGCCGCAACATGTTTTTTTCTTCCATTCTGTCCTGTCACCCGTCAAACTATCAGTAACTCCCTTTTCTTTCATAACACTCCTCACACAATCCATCCATCTTTTCTTCGGCCTTTCTCTCCCTCTCCACCCATCTACGTGTATACTCAGAACTCTTTTAATAATATGTATGGGAGCTTCACTTAAATATTTATTTTATTCTGTTTTTAGTGTTTGTTGTTATAGCGAAAACAGAAATACACCTATGAAAATGTCAATTGTCTAGCTATTACGGTTCTCGAGAAACAGACTGGTGACAGATAGATAACAGAATCAGAATCATTTATTCGTAAACATAGGTGATAATTAAATACAAGATCTAAAAAAAAAATTAAATAAAAACTACTAAATTTAAATTGGAGGACTTGCCCTTACATCCCTAATAATTGTATTGTATCTAATACCCATGACATTGTATTGAATAATTCTTAACACTGTATTTATTAATGTTTTCTTTATTCACTGTATGGTTTTTACCAATTGACTTTAATTTAATTTAACTTCCTGAAAATATTTGTACGCTGGAAACAGGAGAATATTTTGGACATGAAATTGTATCTAACAGCTTGTAACAACAGTATTCTAACAAATAAATTTATTATTATTATTAAAAAATTAGGTAGTAAGCCATGTTTTGTCAATTGACATACAAACTATTAAGGAGAAAAAAAAATGCTACTAAATTAAAATATAAATTCATCACAATATCATACACAGTTAGACATTAGATCAGATAGACAGTTGTATTTCTTGATAAGTACAACCTAGGAATTTTTAAGCCATGAATGAATAGTTTATTTGGAGGCAAGAGTATTTCATCGACGAGTGAATATGACGATAGTGGTCAAACTCAAGCCAGATAAATAAAAAACCGTAGCGCTTTCGTCGCGCCCTCAAAAACCTCTGAGTTTATATCCTTAAAGACCCCCAAAATACTCAAACAACAACAGAATACAAGATAGATTCGTGCAATAAACAGTAAATGCAAACAAAATCCCTGTACTTAAGCACTTATTTGAGGCAAACCTCCGAAATATATCTCAATTAAGAATTCTCTGGAGACTGAAACCGAGGAATCGTCTTCAGCTTTAATTATTACAGGTATACTGTTTGATGCTGTGAGTGTTTTAAGTAATGTTGTGGTGAGTGTTAAAATAAAATAAGTTTTTTGTAACATTCAACCCACACTGGCGAAGAGTCGAAGCTTCGCATCGCGTCCTGTTTTTAGGGTTTCTAACATAAGTCCGTCTGTACCTAAGTCTGTCCGTTTATCCATCTGTCTGCTTGTCCGTCTGTTCATCCGTGTGTCCGTCTGTCAGTTATTTCTTCACGCTCGAGCTGCTAAACGAATTTCGATAAGACTTTGCACACGGGTAGACTATGTCCAAGAATAGCACTAGACAATTTTTATCCCGGGAATATGTTATCTTATGACAATATTTTATTGTTACGCGAGCAAAACCACTAGCAGCAGCTAGTCTACACTAATATTATAGAGATGTAGTTTGTTTTTATGTGTTTTTGTTTGATACTGAAATTATTTCACAGATAGAAAACTGCTTTATTCCTGAGCGACATATGCGGATGAAGCTGCGGGCAAAAACTAGTGGAATATAAAACAAAAGACGATTGTAAGGTAAAATAATAATCAAAATTCACTTCTAAGCACCTATACATACAATTCTTTATCGTATCCACAAACTGGTATGACCACAGAAATTGCCCATAACACTCTGTATCCTACCTACCTTCTAAGAGAAAATGGGCATGATGATAAGTGCTATCAGCCGTCTATAGCCCCTACAGGCAGTATGGGCAAGTGAGTACCTCAATAGTGCATTATTTGCCCGTTCCATTAGTGGGCAAGATTTTGCTATTTGGACAATGGGTGCTTTGATACAAATCCCACATTATGGTGTACTAGCGACGCGCCCCGGTTTCGCATGGGTGTTAGAATTCTTAGAAATTGTCGGTTTTCTCTACTATAATCGTAGGTACAACGCGTTCCAAATAAGAATAGGATCGGTTGCCATGTTGTGACGTCACGTCATACTGTCAAATCGAAGAATTTGAGTAGGGTGAGCAAAACAGGAAATATTTATAATTTAATTCATTATACGTCACTGTGTGAAGTATCTGAGTAGTAGCAAATGGAGGAAGAAGGCGAATGTTCCCAACAATGAAAATAAGTATGACTAATTATGATTTAAAACAATTTATTTAGCTAATTTTATTTTAAACAATAACGGTTTTACTTCAAACAATATCGGATTACTGCCCATTCCCTCTCCTAGAGAGAAGGACTTTTTTTATGGTGGGAAAAAATCATATATTGACATCCCCCGCTCTTAGGCGGAGCGGGAGATAGTGTCTTACTGACTAAAAGACCCACCCCGTTCCTTCTAGCCTTCATACCTACCTACCTACCTCAAGCGCCCTTTCGGATAACCCTGGCCAGTAGGCTTCGACCCGGCTGGGTCCCTGCTGTTGCTGACAACTCCTTGAGGCGCGCGAGAACAGTGCGCGCCGTCGACGACTTGGGCTTGGTCCGGACCGTTACCGGACGGCCGGACAGTGAGCTACCGATTGCTCACTGTCCACAAGCCCACGGTGGCCAGAAATCGGGATCAGAATCCCGGTGGCGACGGCGGCGGCGATAACGCCGTTGCCTGATGCGTTCGGCCTCCTCCTTTGCGAGCATTACTGCTTCGCAGAAGTCGGCGACCGCCTGCCACTCCTCCTCGCTCCGGACCATGGCCTCAACCAAGGCCCGGCGCGAGAGGTCTTCGCCACCGATCGCCTCCACGAAGGCACGGCGATGCTCCGCCCAAGCAGGGCACTAGAGAGGAGGCCTGAGTCTCAGCAGTGCATTAAAAAGCTGATTATACTATGCTTATACATTTAAACTTTCATGCATCACTCTGATTTTTGTTTTGTTTTCCCACATGTTTTAAACCACAACATTATTACAATCATATTGAAGTACTAGCGGCCCGTCCCGGCTTCGCACGGGCAATAAATATAGCCTATGTTACTCAGGGTGAACGTACCTTTCCAATGGTGTAAGAATTTTTGAAATCGCCACAGTAGTTTTTGAGTTTATTCGTTACATATAAAATACAAAATACAAATGCTTCCTCTTTATAATGTTAGTATAGATTAACATGCCAGCACAAACCATTGCGGGTTTGTGATAGCGTGACGAGTGACAGGACAGAATGGAAGAAAAAAACGTGTTGCGCCGACCCCAAATAAGATGGGACAAGGGCAGGAAGAAGAAGACTAACCATCGCGGGTTTAACAGCGGTAGGTATGTGAGAAGAAACAACTCGACACCAAAAGGTGCTTTTAGGCTAACAGTAGCTATACATACTCAGATCATCATTCAAAAGATAGTGTCTAAAGTGGTGAAAACTACATGAAAAGCCGTTTAGTTGTTATTAAGTTTATCACGTTCATACAGACAGGCAATACGATTCTACCCTATATACTCTACGATTTACCCTAGGGGTTGTGGAGCTGAATCAGCATACACAAAACTACTACTATAGTCTTGATGACCAAAGCATGATCTTCATCACCAATGCCTAATTCTGTCCTTCGTCATGCAGTGTTAAATCTTCTTGTATCTAAGTTAAATAAATCACATCTAAGAGTAAAGTCTTAAAAACGATTGTTCATCCAAATCCTGACGTCCAAAGATCTAAACCCAAAAATCTGTTCATACTTTTATAATAACCTGGAAGTGGCAAAAGTTCTGGAAGTGTCTCCGTACTTAACGATCAGCACACCTGCGAGTTCGCGGCAGGCTCACTCCGCTGAAAATACCGAAAACTTGTATATTTTCTGTATGGACACCATCATTTGGAAGTATAATTGGACAGGAACTGATTATGTTTATTTATGTAACACTAACTTTTACCCACGGCTTCGCCCGTGTATATAAAATATAGCCTGAGTCACTCAGGAATAAAGCAGCTGTATCGGTGAAAAAAATTTAGCGATTGGACCAGTACTTTCAGAGATTACCTGCTTCATACAAAAAAAAAAAAAACTTTACCTCTTTTTAATATTACTGTAGACTAATAACTAATTATTCTTTGCGCCTCACCCTTTATACAGCGCACAACGAAGGATTGGAACAATTCGCCTTAATAAACTAGTGCGATTCTCCATCTACAACTGCATCACTGATTACCATCGCTTGAGATCGCAATCAAGCACTAGTTTATATTAAAAAAAAAATGCGCTAGGCTATTCACTTTTGACTTAAAAATCTCCAGGTTATAGCTATCAGGAAACAGATTTCTATAAGGATTTCCACTCTTTAGTCGTACGCACAATGAGTGTGTTCCATTACAATAAAAATTTCAGGGTATAATTTGGTGCCTGAAATACTCGTAGCATGGTCTCCCTACATGCTCTATAGTTGTCCCAGTTATTTTAAATGAGTTTTTAAACTCTCGTGCATAGACGAAACGCTAACGTGATGCCCCCGTAATAGCAGCTGATATTTTGAACTACATACATGTGTGGTAGTTTCGAACTTTCACTATCTCAAATCTAAACTTGAATGGTGTTCTTGGGTAAAATGGGGGTTGAATAGATAGATAGTAAACTTTTTGACGTTGTTAGGTGATATTGAAAGAAAGAAAGAAGGAAAAAGAAGTTAATGAAAAAGGAAAGAAAGAAAAATGTATATGATGAAACTATGAACGAAAGAAAGAAAGAAAAAGAATAGACTGAAAGAAAGAATAAAGTATAAAAAGAAAAAAAGAAAGAAATAAGTTTTCAGTCAATTAATCAAATCAAATCAACCAAGCAAACAGCAAAGTGGGCGGGTCCGAAAGGCAAACACAGATCAGGAAAAGTTTAAAAAAAATGGCCTAATGACGTTGTTATAGTGACTAGTGTGGTAAAGGACTGGGAAAGATGATTAAATTCAAAATTATGAATTATCATGTTTTAAGTTAAACAACCAACTTGTAATTAAGGAATATAGCCGAAGCGTGCGTGTGTAACTTTCAAGTTAAATTCATCACGTATTACCGTAGGATTTTTTTTCTATATTTAAAGTTTCCTGGCACTAGGAATTGCCTGTATCGTGGGTGACATAAAAATATTTTTTCAATACAGTTACCTACTCGAAAACCCCCTCTTATCCCACCACTTTTACGCACGCAATAGACCGTTTTCCAAACTAGTGCAGAAAAGTGCGCGTGCTCTCCCCGCCACAATGTTATTATAATGTATCCCTTTCGCCTCGGTCGCAATAACAAACTTTCTGCATTTGTATGAAAATGTACTATTTCCATGCGGGAATGGAAGCTCGCAACATGCAGCTCAGCAGTCCACTTTTTAACCACTGCACCAACCTCTTTTTTTCTTCAAAACACCTTTATCTTTCTGTCTTCTTCTTCACACTACCACCAAAGACTTTGAGTAGTTTCCAGCTTCAAATACTTTCAAAGAAACAATAAAGAATTGTACTCATTTCCAGTTATTAAAAAGCGAAGGTAAAAGTGAGTACAGCGGCATCTACTATGCAAAGCACGGAAGTCTCGAGCTCCATGAGGACTAATTGCCCGAATCATGGCTCGAGCTACGGGGCAGGATTCTTAAATGGTTTTCTTTCTTAGTTTTCTAGTTTGTTTTGTTAGAAAATATTGCTCGAGGTATTTTTGGTAGCGGAATGGAGACAACAACTGTCGCAACCCAGCGCCTGGACACGCGTCACTCGCTGCGGTCAGTACCTTCTTTGAAGAGTGGTTACAGAAGCACCACGTCGTCATTACTATACAGCTAATAACAATCCTTACAGGTGGCCGGAAATCGGGATCGAAATCCCGGCGGCTGTTGCTTCATGCAGTCGGCCTCGTCCTTTGCTAGCATTACCGCTTCGTAGACGGAGGCGACCGCTTCCACTGCACCTCACTTCGGACCATAGCCTGTACCAAGACACGCCACAAGGACCCGGCGATGCTCTGCCCAAGCGGGGCACACCTCTACCGTGTGCTCCACCGTGTCCTCTGGGCGGTTCACACAGTGGCGACACTCGACTACCTAACTAGTGAAAGTCTTCCCGCTTAAGCAGGGTACCATCATGTCTTCATTCATTTTGGGGGCTAAAATAAAGATATTACGAAAGACCTGTCTAACACTATTCTTCAATAAACTAACCAGATTAATAACGTAACATAGTTCCACAAAAACAAAGAAGAAAACATCTTTGTTCTAGACCAAAATAGACCCATTTTCCTTACCTCACATCTCTGTTGATTGCGCAAATAATTAATATTTCCCTTCAGACAGTTATTGATAGTTTTTGTCACTCTCCAGAATATGATATTGGGTTAATGATGGAAACCATTTGTGTAATGGATAGATAATAATATAAATTATGTTTGTGCTCCGGCTTTTTCTGAGGGGAAAGATTTTTCTACGTTTTCTTTAAGACAATGTTTGGAATAATTGTTGTAAGTTATGGAGGGTTTTGTTTTGTTATGCAGAGGATTTGTTACTTAGTTTTGGTTTGAGGTTAATGCTCCAGGATAACCCTTGACATTTGAAGTTTGTACGTTTTTTGCAATTTGCAATTCCGCAACTTACATAAATATGTATCATATTTTTGGAGTTAAATTGTATTATAAAATTATTATTATTTATTTACATCTAGCGTCTGGTACAATGATCTTAAACTGCCCCCCCCCCTAGCCAAGTTAAAACCGTTTCTCTTGCGTCAAACGCTTCGAGTTGACCTTGCCGCCAATTCTTTTGTTCTGACCACGTGACTGAGCGTTGAGATGACGTCATTCCCGTACATTTGAAGCTTTCTATTATCGTTAATTCTTGCAGATTTGCAACTTGGCTAGGGGTACTGATTATTGACTAGATTAGATATGCAAACGTTTTTAAAAGTGTTTCACGAATTAACAATTACGAAAACGAACTCTCCTGAAAAAACGCACTTTTATCCTTACGATCTTTTGCGTAAGATGTATCGATTTGCTGTAATCACATGTATGTTTTTCTCTCTAATTCAGAGAAGGGCTAAAATATGCCATTTTAATTTTTCTCTGAGTTAGAGAGTCTACGCATTTTTCTAAAACTGCTATTCGAATTGACACTAATCTTTTTAACGGCTTACATTTACTTCAACTTAGGCAACGGTGTAAGTTTTACTAGAATCGATTCTGTAATTTTCGAGATAAATGCACTACGGTTTAGCTTATTAATACGAGTCACGGGTGTGGTGGTATCAATTAAGTGATTGAGATGTTACTCAGTTCAGTAGCCCGATTCACGTAATGAAAACCGTAACGATATCGTAGCGATTTAGTCGTTTAGACAATTTCCGTATTCACATCCATCAATCGAGTTTGAACGACACCGATTTTAAAGTCGCTTGAAATTCGCCGATTTAAAAAAAAAAATGTTTTACATTATCCTGGTAGAATACTTATTAATGTAATTGGAAATAAGTCGATAGATCGTGAATACCGCTTTTGGATAGGACTTCGATCGAACGACTATAAACTTCAACGATACTTGGCTTGTTTGATTTTACGTGAATCAGGCTACAGTTCATACCGATCCCAAAGCACGGTGATCAATTTATGAGATGAACCGGCTCTGTAATATGGAGGCACATAACGGCACCAAATCGTAGATTATGTTATCGTGGGTATTATGTATGTCGATCCTATAAGTAACTTAGCCATATAATCAAACTTGCTCAATACAATACATGTGGAATACGACGGTAAAAAGATGAAAAAATTGCAAGTGCAATTAAACTGACTTCCAACAAAAAACTAAAATATTGTAAAATTATATATATTATATATCTTATATATAAAATTCTTGTGTCACAGTTTCCGTTGCCATACTCCTCCGAAACGGCTTGACCGATTCTCATGAAGTTTTTGTGAGCATATTGAGTAGGTCTGAGAATCGGCCAACATCTACTTTTAATAATAAAAATAAAAAAAATAGGCGGTACGAAGTTCGCGGGCACAGCTTTCATTATTGTAATATTGTGAAATAACAGCTGAAAATCAGCGCTGGGTGTTTGACGCCCAGCAATTGCTGAGTTGGTGACCTTTTCGGTTCAGGCACAGTCACTGCAACTTGTATTTTATGTCTGTACTCTTTTTTATTTTTAGTTTATGTTGTATATTGTGTTGTTTGCGCCAAATAAATGTTATTCTATTTTAAATAATCATTTCTGAAGAGTGTCAAAAAATATATCGACACAAGAAACTTGTGTTTAATCTTTATTGAAAATTCACATATGTTTTATAAGATCATAAAAATAGTTTAACAATTGCACATGGACCCTCTTGAGCACAGCAATTTCATTCATGTAAGTTATGAGACAAATCGGAATACTTTAGTAAAAAATTAAAAATTATTTGAGAATATAAATTAAATAAAGATACAAATGTCAACAACGTATAATAACATGGATAAAGCAGGAAATATCAAAATAAATTCATCAACTTTTTCAGTTAAACCTATTCCAAAAAACTACTTATGATCAAAGCACATAAAGAAACGCTACCCAAAACCTGCGGTGAAGTGGTTTAACGGGAGTGAGGTATATAGGTCAAAGCGATACCTAATCAGTAATGATCCTGGAGGGTCGGGTTTGTGATGCATCTAATTAAATTCACAGTTAGGGTGCTCTGATAGGGATGGTTTATTGTGGGCCTCGTTCGGTTTAAGACGATGGAGTTTTTTTTTTTGGGAATAAAGATTTGGAAGTTTATTATAATGGAGTGTCAGCAATGTGATTATTTCAGGGGTTTTACCATGGGCTTGCGGACGGCGAGCTATCGATAACTCGCTGTCCTGACTGACCGGTAACCGTCCGGACCGAGCCCAAGTCGTCGACAGCGCGTTCCACGCGCGCCCCAAGGAGATGTCAGCAACCTTAGGAGCTCCGCAGGGTTTCTGCCAACTGGGGCTATGGGAGATGCGAGAAAGAACTTCGGGGCAAAAAAGGAACAGGAGTCGGTTTTAGTCAGTACAGGTCGCGCGATGAATCAAGATCGCTCGGCAAAAGTGGAAGGGGCATGCGCAGTATTCAATTCTACGGTCTATTTGGCGACGTACGGGCGGGTGTGCGCCGTCGGCGACACGTCATTGGTAGATAGAGTCGCTCTTCAATTCCCGCGTTGCGTTCTCGCCTCTCATTGGATACTGTTGTACTTGGGTACTGTTGCGTACAGCTTGTGTTATCGTAATAGTAATACGTAGTCGTTAAAAAAATGGTTAAAAATAAAGTTTTAAAACGGCTAGCCAGAAAAATGGTTTACGACGTGAATTATTACGTTAATAAAAGAAACTACTGAAATTATTTTTTTTAATTTTAAGTTTTATTTTAACATTTTTAATTTTTTTAATTTACCTACTTACAAGATAAATTACAAGCAAAAACTAGTGTTATTATAAGTTTTGTTAGTAAGGTTCAAACATACGAAATTAAAAATAAAATCCTAACATACTAAGAATTTCTGTGCGCAATTGTACACATGCGCCGATTGCCCCCACTACTTTCACCGAGCGATCTTGATTCACCGCGCGACCTGTAAAAGTCAGACACGCACTCCCGCCGGCGGTGTGGCAGGCGTGTGAGCGAGAAAGAAGAATAGAGCTAAATATATACAGCCTATACAATGTGTAACAAAAAGGGGGTATACATATCAAGTACACGGCCTCTTAATAAGATAAGAAACGATACGGAAAGGGTCTTCTAACCTTATGTTTACATGGTAGGAAGTTATGAATTATTCCAATACATATGATACCAGAAACCGCAATTTCAAACTGAAATCAATACATCACTAGCAAAAAGTCAGCTGATCGGTGTCAGTGAACAGTTCATGAATAAAAACAAACCTCTTACTCCTGGTATTTCTTCAAACAGTGGATAAAGGGTTCCGGATGTTTATTTTTCTTAACATTTTTTTTTAAGAAAAATAGTTTTAGGAAGAAATAAGTTTTTCCTACGAAAGCTAAGATTATGTTTGTGAACAACAAACAAAGTCAAAAACTAGAGTGAGTGCGTGCGCTGGACATCGAAAAACCCGCCGGCCACGTAGGGACGTGCCCGGCATGCGGGGTTTACACGGATGACTAGAGCCCCACGACACGATTTTTACCGCGCGGCGAAAGACGGATGCTACCCAACTTTGAGCTAGCGGTTTTAGTCATTCGATGGAATCGAGTAGGTAACTGCAACACAGTAATTAAAACCTCTATCTATTAACTACATTCCTATAAATTTTCTTACGTGCTTATTTCTTTTTATGTTGGTTGCCATACATAGGTAATTAGTTTATGAAAAATTAATTATTTAATTAGATGAACGTGCGAAAGACGCGACGAAAAAGGATTTCATATTTGTTAAATTGAACCCAAAATATTATTTCTAAGCAATTTATGCGTCTCCTAGTACAAATAAACTCCCCATGGGTTCCGTTCTTGAATTTAATTTAATTATCTTAGAGGACTTTAATAAGTTGTTACTTTTTGCAGAGTCTAGAAGTTTTTTCTTACGTAGGTACCTAATTCTTTTTACGTCGGTTGCCATTGCCATACATAGGTAGGTTCTTAGTTTACGAAAAATTAATTACTTAGATGAACGTGCGAAAGATGCAACGAAAAAGGATTTCATATCTGTTAAAATGAACCCAAAATATCATTTCTAACCAACTTATGTGTCTCCTAGTACAAATGAGGTCCCCATGGGTTCCGTTCTTGAATTTAATTTAATAAGAGGACTTAAATAAGTTGTTAACTACTTTTTGCAGGGTCGAGATGAATTTTATTACGTACCTAATTCTTTTTATGTCGGTTGCCATTGCCATACATAGGTAGGTACTTAGTTTACGAAAAATTAATTACTTAATTGGATAAAAGTGCGAAAGACGCTACGAAAAAGGATTTCATATCTGTTAAAATGAACCCAAAATATCATTTCTAAGGAACTTATGTGTCTCCTAGTACAAATAAACACCCCGTGGGTTCCGTTCTTGAATTTAATTTAATTTTAGGACTTTAATAAGTTGTTACATTTTTGCAGGGTTGATAAGAGGGCAGATGATTTGAATCAATTGATTTTTATGTAGGTAATTTAAATCTCGATTTAAATCAAATGTTTAAAAAAAATCGTTGATTTAAATCAATACTTTTTTCCTAGAACGTAGAACTTAATACAATTTAGTTTAACTTAAAATATTTTTTCAATACCACCGTATTGTTTTTTTTTTAATATATCATAACAAAGGTTTTTTTTCATTTCTATTTCGTCACGGTCAACCGTAACTTTTTTAAGCATAGAAGAATTAAGAATATTTTTATGTTTTAATATTTAACGTAAATTAAAATTGTGTTTATGAACAGAATATCAGGAATAAATGATATTTACACAATATTTTTTTATTATCAACAAAACAATTATCAGTGTTCGAAATTCAAAAATATTTGAATTTCTATTTTTAATTTTAAGTAGGATGACGGTTTGACACCGTTGCTTCTTCTAAAAATATCTATTTTTTTTTTGTGTTACTTATTTGTGAAAAAAAAAATGTTTAATTTAAGATTTGAAGATAATTCTTTCGATGGTACCGCCGCCGCTAGATATTGTGATTAGGTTAAAAAATACTTCCAATAGCCTGCTACCATCTAAATCAAAACTAAAATGTATGGCAACTTTGGAAAGTTTTCTTCTGTGAAATGAACAAAAATGCGTCGTAATTTTCAGAGAAATTACGTATTTCTTCGTAAGTGTATTGAAAAATGTGGTTTGATACACGTGGAGATTTGTCACTGCAGCACTCGGCTCCATAACACCCTCGCCTATACGACTCGGGTGAATTTCGCCTCGGTTGCAATGACAAACTTTCCCCACTTGTATCAAAATGTACTATATCAGCATTAGGTACTTAGGCGATTATTACACTGCCACGCATCACGCTGCATGTTGCGTGTCAACGCACCTACGCGCGTCAGTGCGTTTTGTAAATTCACGCAGGCTCAGACTCATTTCATACAAAATCACGTACGGCACTACGAGACTCAATGTGCCATACCTTGCGCGTGGATGCAATTTCGGTGTATTGGTCTGTGCGTGTTTTCAATGCAAACGCAGATACTCACAAGCAACGTTAAAACACGCATTTATGCGCTACGCTGCGTGGTGCGTGGCAGTGTGATAATCGCCTTACTATTTATGTTTAATTTTAACCCGAGATTATAATCAAATCTTTCGCGCTTATTTTACCTACATTTTCAAGGGGAGGTTTTTACAGAGACAGACAGAAAACAAAAAACTATACGTTTGCGTACAATTAGGTCTTTGCGTAATTACTTCTTCGACATAAAACTTTTTGCCTTTTCTACATAAATATTTACAAGCTTAAAACTCAGCAGCCGATAATAGTAGTTTAGCCAGTTTAGTCTTAATTTATCTTTTTAAATCAATGAAAAACATGCAAAAGTACTAGGAGTCCATAAGAAACGAGAATTGTTATTGCTGAATTAAACAGCGGTTGCGCAATCACAGATCCCTAATTTAATTTCCTTTCAGAAGCTCAAAAATATGATATTGAATACGATAAAATATTGTGATCCCAGTCGCACGCGCCGCCTGCGTGTATTATGTGAGAGAGATGGCAATGTTTACATCGTCCGTTGGGCTACTCCCTTTGGCGGTACTGGCGGCATCTTTGAACGCGCCGAAAGGCTAGCCGAAAGTGAAATTAGGTAAATAAATAAAGTAAAATTTTGCAATTGCATTAGTGGACGACCAATAATCATACATTGCAGTCGCATATCCGTTCCGGTGCTTGTGATTTGGATTTATTGTAGTTGTGTGTGACAATCGTGTGTAATGGCGTTAAGTAATAGTGAATATTATGAGATGATGTTGCGTGTTGTCGTGTCGGAAGAAAGAACGGTAACGTGCGAGCTGCTCGCGAACTTTATCGTCGCCGATTTATCGAGGGTAGGCCAGAAGCTGAGCGTCGACAGCTTCCTTCGGTGGCGTGTTTCCATAGGATGGTACATCGTCTGCACGAAACCGGTTCCTTCCACGCTCCTGTTTAGGGGGTCGCCCGAACACTACCGATCCAGAATTAGAGGAAGCCGTACTAGATCATTTTGAAAATAACCCACGTACTAGTACTCGGCGGGCGGGCTGCATTAGCGCTGGGTGCCTCTAACCATATGCAAGTATGGCGAGTAGCGAATTGGACGATGCGCTCACTGAAAGCCTATCCATTTTAGGTTACGCCAATCTCGTGATGGACAACAATTTAATCTTCCAACATGACGGTGCTCCAGCACACTACGCACGTGATGTTCGGGAGCATTTAGATATGCGCTTTCGTCAGTGGAATAGTGGATCGGGCGCGGTAGCAGACACTAACTCCATTAGATTTCTTTTTGTGGGGGTATAAAAACATAGTGTACGCAATGCCGTGTGATACAGCAGAGCAAATGAGAGCGAATCGAAGCCGCTTTCAGGAAAGTAACACCAGACATGCTACGGAATGTCCAGGTGTCCATGCACAAGCGAGCGGCCTTGTGTGTACAGTATCACGGTCGTCACATCGAACCACATCTTTAAAAAATGTAAGTTAAATTATTATTTATCATTTTCATATTTATTTTTCCGATTGCTCGGACTATATTAGGATATTTTTTTGAGGCAAAATTTAAGTAGGCAGGTACCTACTAGGCGAACAGAGCGTCTCGTGCACGCGCGCGCCGCGCGTTTCAAAATTAGGTAGACAGGTACTAGGCGAACAGATTTACAGAGGAAATGTTTCGTAATATTAGCAAGTGACTTGGAATGTTATTGACCCTCCGTAGTGTCGTGACACGTTTGTTATGATTTGAATTCAAGAATCATACGATACCAAGGATACCAAGAAGTTGGTATCAATTCTTTGAGTAATTTATTTTGAGCTGAAACTTTGTATAGAGATTCTATACAACCTGTAATCTTCAGTGCTTCTTGATGTATATACCCTTTTTGTTACACGTTGTATAGCACCAACCCATTAACGATTCAGATTAGGTCGTAAAATGGATGGCCCTCTACGGGGCGCCGGTGTGGGCGCCGTCGCTGAAAAAGCAACCGGCGGCCATACTGAACGCCTGCCAGAGGATCATGGCGATAAGGATGGTGCGGGGATACTGCACGGTCTCCCGCGAAGCGGCGAGCCTTCTGGCTGGCCTACCACCGTGGGATCTGGAGGCAACAGTCCTTGCACACATGCTCGATATGCGCGTGGAGATGCAACGCCGGGGTGAAAGTCCGCTGCCGCGACAGGTCACGGCATGGCGGACAGAGCTCCGGCGGGATCTCATGGTGAAATGGCGTCAACGACTATCGCAACCCAGTGCTGGGCACGCCACAATCATGGCGGTAAGTCCCCTCTTTGAGGCGTGGCTGGAAAGACCTCACGGCGTCCTTACCTTCCGCATGACGCAGGTACTCACCGGACATGGTTCGTTCGGGAGATTCTCGCACTCGATTCATGCGGAAGTGACGCCCGGGTGTCGCCACTGTGCGGAACGCCCGGAGGACACGGTGGAGCACACAGTCGAGGTGTGCCCTGCTTGGGCGGAGCATCGCCGTGCCCTCGTGGGGGCGATCGGCGGCGGAGACCTCTCGCGCCGGGCCTTGGTTGAGGCCATGGTCCGAAGCGAGGAGGAGTGGCAGGCGGTCGCCGACTTTTGCGAAGCAGTAATGCTCGCAAAGGAGGAGGCCGAACGCATCAGGCAACGGCGTTATCGCCGCCGCCGTCGCCGGGATTCTGATCCCGATTTCCGGCCAACGTAGACGCGGGCTTGCGGACAGTGAGCAATGAGTAGCTCGCTGTCCGGCCGTCCGGTAACTGTCCGGACCAAGCCCAAGTCGTCGAAGGCGCGCACTGTTCCCGCGCGCCTCAAGGAGTTGTCAGCAACAGCAGGGACCCAGCCGGGTCGAAGCCTACTGGGGCCAGGGTTATCCGAAAGGGCGCTCGAGCCCCGGTATGAAGGCTAGAAGGAACGGGGTGGGTCTTTTAGTCAGTAAGAGTCTGACACTATCTCCCGCTCCGCCCAAGGGCGGGGGATGTCAATGCATGAATTTTCCCACCATAAAAAAAAGGTCGTAAAATGGATTGTGTTAAGAACTCGTGGTAGGGTTTCTGACCTTTTTTTTAAGAACAGTGTTAGACCTTTAGTATCTTCATCGATATTTTTCGCCACTTTTGAGTGTTAATTACCGAAACAGATACGCCCTTTTTTGAATGGGAAATCATTAAATAATTTTTCCGTCCCGTGTGTAGTGAAAAAGAGAGTCAGACTTTTACTGAATGCAACCCACGCGTGTTACTTCCAATGCTCTTGGTTTGTGGTCCAGGACCAGTAGACCACGGTTAGTTTTTCAAAAATCCCTGCAGGTCTACCTGTGGTCAGATTGCCCTTCGCATTCCAGGGCCACGGTAACTTTTTCGGGCATCTTGCAGTGACGTAGTATCCTATTGGCACAAAGCCGAGTCATAGATCAAGGCTACGTTTTCACTAAAGCGGACCTGGGCAAAATGGAGCCGAGAAGAGAAGTAAAAAGTGTCAAGTATCTCCATTGAAGCAGAGTAGATTTGAGCTGCCTTCCACCTCGCTCTCCCTGCCCGGCACGAGGCTACGTGGTCGTTTGTTTTATTTGAAAGACCGCTCAAATCCACTCCTCATATACTGTTTCCACTAATACGAAAGGGAGATTTCGAGCGTTGTGATTAGCCAGTATCATCGCGTCAATAGAAATGCACCCTAAAGAATACTAGCCGAGTGAAAGCACGGTATACAAGACAAGTATTGTGGTATCAAATTGTAGCATTCAATTAGAAGCACAAGGCAATGCCGAGTTCGTGCTGATGAATATTAATTTAACAAATAAACTTATTATGTTGCGCCGTGTTAGGGCCAACGCTGCGTTAAGCGACCGCCCACGCGGGCAACCGTCGCGTAAGGCCGTATACAGAAAGATAGCTGGCAATCATGTAGGTTTAGTTCACTGTTATATTAATCTTAAAGATGTCGTCTAGGTAAATTATTAAGATACAAAAATGTAATTAAGTTAAGGGAGAGCGGCCTCTCCTGGCACAGGTGTTTTCACACTTAAAAGGAGAGGTCAACCTCAGTATTGTTGAACCAAATTTGTTACTAAATAAAGCATTTTTCATTTTCTATCTGCGCCGATCTAAAAGCTTCTATCGGAACTGGCCGGCACGGGTAATCTGCGCAGGTAATAGACGTCGAGTTTCTATACAATGCACAAAAACAGTACCGACGTTTCCGACAGGTTCCGACAAGCTTCAACACGCGCAGGTCAACGCTGGCGCCCTCTTTTATTAATTTATTTTACTATGTACAACACGCATATTGTTTTGAACATAAGTTAATGTAAAATGAATAGTGACATGTTGATTTCGTTAGTATTTAGTAAACAACCTGTGTGGGATAAAACAGATAAAAGGCATTGCTATAGATACGAAAATAGTCCCTGCTTCAACTTGCTGGCTTTATGTAGCTGTTACTTGAGTAGACCAGCGACGATAAACGCTGATAGATCGGCGCAGGCTGCAGCTTTCTTTCTGTATACGGCCTAAAGTCGCGCGTGTGTCATATTATTATGCGACGGTCCCTGTAGTTGTGTCAATGGAGAACTTTAATATATTGTTACGTAACAAAACGGGCGCGGGGCGCGGCTCACCGTGACGGGTGCCCGCGCGGCGAGCCGCGTTCGTGGACTTTAGTATGGGACCGCGCGGGCGCCAGCTCAACGCAGCGTTGGCCCTTAGAGGACGCTGCTGAGCTATGAAAACAACGATATAGATTGGGGACTAAATATATACAGCGTCGAAATAACTGATGAGCTTTCCTTAAAAGGGGTCATTATACTCAACATTATAAACAGCTGTGTAAGTAATGACGACAATGCGAAAATAATTCAGCTGCTCCCTATTTTTATTTTTTTGAGTAATGTGAATACAATTAAACGAAAAAACTGAATGTTTTTATTTCACAGGGGCCTACATGGGCACTTATAAAACGTCAGAAACCTGGTTACTGTGATGTCGGTCGTCGCTATAAATTGTATGGTGGTGGGTAGTTTAATATATTTCTGGAATAAACCAGTCTGTCGTTGACCCACGTATTTTATTGACGTTACATTGGCGACGAGAACGGGATTTTGTGAATTTTTTTTTTCAATTTACGGGGTTACGCGTTTGTCAAGATGCCTATTGGTAAAATCGAACCTTTCAATTTGAGCTCGAAGCAGTGGCCAGCGTATATACGTCGAGTAAATCAGTACGTAAGACTTAACGAAATCGATAATGACTTGAAAGTGCCTATGTTAATAACGGTCGTAGGGGAAGAAACGTATGCGCTTATGTGCGATCTTTGTTCACCTAGTTTTCCGGAAAACAAAACATTTGACGAATTAGTGACATTAGTGACGGAACACTTGGAACCGCAACGATCGGAAATTGCCGAACGCCACGTGTTCAGGTTGCGCCGCCAACGTCCGGGCGAATCCCTTACGGAATACCTGCAGGCATTGAAACATCTGGCATCTACGTGCAGCTTTGGAAAGTGCAAGTCATGTTCGACGCTCGAAGAGAATTTGCGTGACCAGTTTGTGTCGGGGCTGGCAAGTGACGTCATGCGATCGAGAATCTTCGCTGAAAAAAAAGTGCAGTACAAAGAGGCAGTGGAGCTGGCGCTGGCACTCGAGGCAGCGGAGAAGCACGCCGAAGTGAGTGGCACCACGACGACGGCGGCGGCGACGGACTCATCAAAGTCGACGGGCGGCGAGGCGGGCGAAGGCCTGCATTACGCGCGCGGTGGACGGACGCGCCCGCGCGGGCCGCAACGGGCGCTCGGCAGCGGAGGCGACGGAGCAGCGGGCGAGGCCGGCGCAGGCGGCGCGCGCGCGGGCTCGGCGGACGGCGGCGCGCGGGCCTGCTGGCGCTGCGGCAAGATGCACCCGGCCGAGAAGTGTCGGTTTAGGAATTACAGTTGTGATGAGTGCGGGAAAAAAGGACACTTAAAGGTAATGTGCAAACAAGTGCGCGGTAGTGGCGGTCGGCATAATTATGTGAGTGAGGAATCGGATGACGGTATGTTCAACGTGGACGTCGCAGCTCGAGGTAACAAGCCATATTTTATTAAACTGATGGTTGATAACATTTATATTGAGTGTGAAGTGGACACAGGTAGTCGTATATCAGCAATAAGTGAGGAGATGTACCAATGTATATTTCGGCATAAAAATATTGTACCGGATAACTTAGTTTTACGTTGCTACTCGGGTTCAAGAATTGAATCACTCGGTTACATTGAGGTTGACGTTTGCTTAGGCGAATTTAAGGCTAAATCTTTACGATTATACATAATTAAGGGTGGGGCGCGGCCATTATTAGGACGAGAATGGATGCGCGCTTTAAAGATAACGCAAATAAACCTCAATGAAATCGTAGATGATGAATTGGTAAACAAATTATGTAACGAATTCCCACAAGTATTTAGCGAGAAGTTAGGTACATGTAAACAGCCCATACGACTGCAGCTGTCAGATAAAGAACCGGTTTATGTGCGAGCGAGACCCATGCCGCTGGCACTGCGCGCGCGGGTCGAGCGGGAGCTGGAACGTCTCGAGGCGGACGGTTCCATCTACCGCGTCGACTACTCGGACTATGGGACTCCAATAGTGCCCGTTGTCAAACAAAACGGAGACATACGCATTTGTGGGGATTACAAGATAACTATTAACCCAAAGTTAAAGAGGGATTATTATCCGTTACCGCGCATCGAAGAGCTATTTGCAAATCTTAGTGGGGGAGATAAATTCACAAAGATTGATCTGAAGCATGCTTATGAACAGTGTCTGTTAACGGACGACTCGCAACCCTACACAGCTATAACTACGCATATAGGTACTTTTGTGTATAGACGTACGCCGTATGGGTTGTCGGTTATACCGGAAAAGTTCCAAAAAATTATGGAAGAGACGCTGCGCGGAGTGCCAGGGTGTGTAGTGTTCTTAGACGATATTTGTGTGGCCGGGTCTAACACACTTGAGCACATGAAGAATCTGAGAACTGTATTGGAAAGGCTACGTAACATGGGGCTTACTGTTAAATTAAATAAATGTAAATTTTTACAAGATAGCGTGAAATATTTAGGTTTTATTATTAACCTTTCAATTGTGATAATTACAGACACAATTGAAAGACAATAGGTGCGCGAACGCCGGCGTTCGCTTGGGGTTTAATGAATTAATAAGGAAGGTTTGCGACCGGATACCGAGAAACTGGAGGCCATTTCCAGCGCACCCAGACCAGAAAACGTGTTACAACTAAAAAGTTTCTTAGGAATGGTTAACTATTACGGCCGATTTATTCCTAACTTAAGCACCTTGTTACAACCATTGCACAATTTATTAAAAAAGGATAGCGGCTGGAAATGGGACCCCAAGTGTGATAGGGCTTTCGAGGAGACCAAGCGATCTCTCCTGAGCGAACGAGTATTAGCGCACTACGAGGAGGGACGCGACCTGGTGCTGTCGGTGGACAGCAGCGCGTACGGCCTGGGCGCCGTGCTGGCGCACCGGTACGCGGATGGGAGCGAGCGGCCGGTCAGCTGCGTGTCGCGCACACTCAGCGCGCCCGAACGCAACTACAGCCAACTCGATAAAGAGGCGCTGGCTATTCTATTCGGGATCACGAAACATCACCAATTTTTGTACGGAAGGCGCTTTACGCTGCGCACCGACCATCAGCCGCTGACTCATATCTTTGGGGAAAAAGGAGGAATCCCTCAGACGGCTGCCAGTCGCCTACAAAGATGGGCGGCACGCCTGGCTGCTTATGATTTTGACATAGAATTTGTGCGATCGGCGGACAACGGTCCGGCTGATGCGTTGTCGCGATTACCGTTGCCTCGGGAGGGTCGCTTCGTCGACGCGATAGATTATCTGAATCTAGTAGAGGAGTCGCTACCTATTTGTTTTAAAGACATCGCAAAAGAGACAGAGCGTGATACATTGTTATGTAAAATAAAGGGATATGTACTATTCGGTTGGCCGACAGTCCCGAGCTGCGACGCGGAAAAGCCATTTTTTGCTAAAAAAAATGATTTGATAGTAGATCAAGGATGTGTTATTTATAAATATAGGATAGTGGTTCCGCACATTCTTCAAAGGAAAATATTAAAAGAAGTCCACGAGGGCCATTTAGGGATGAACAAAATGAAAGCGTTATCAAGAAGTTACATTTATTGGGCGAGTTTAGATCAAGATATCGAAGATATGTGTAGGTCATGTGCTGCGTGCCGCTCCGTGCAGGACGCGCTGCCACGGGCGCAGCTACATCCCTGGGAGTTCCCGCTGCACCCTTGGCAACGCGTACACGCTGACTTCGCAGACTGCGGTGGCGTTCGATACCTAATTATAGTAGATGCGCATTCTAAATGGATAGAGGCCTTGCCTATGCGTGGCACGAACGCAGCCGCTACCATTAAGGTTTTTAGGAGTACGTTTGCGCGTTTTGGTTTGCCATCGCAGCTCGTGACTGACAACGGCCCACCATTCTCTTCACAAGAGTTTAAATTGTATTGTGAAAAAAATTGTATCAAGCACACAACTTCGGCACCATATAGACCCCAGGGAAATGGCGCGGCTGAGAACGCAGTCAAAACCATTAAAAAGGCAATAAAGAGATCAATATACGAAGGCGAGGACGTCAACGTCGCCCTAAGTAAATTTCTTCTGCAGTACCGAAATTGTGAACACGCAACTACAGGGGTCTCGCCAGCCGTGGCGCTCCAAGGGCGGCGCTTGCGCAGCCGACTTGACGCGCTACGCCCGGACGTAGCCGCAGCGGTACGCGCGAGGCAAGAGCGTCAGGTCGCTCGCACCTCGGGGGCCGACAGGGAATTCCGCGTTGGGGATGCGGTAATCGCTCGCGATTATACGGCGAGGGGGGACAAGTGGACCGATGCCACTGTTGTTAAAAAGACAGGCCCTATTTCATACAAAGTGAGTTTAGGTAATGGGGTTGAGTGGCGTAGACATGCCGACCAAATTATTCCAGCAAGCAGAAAAAATAGGTTCTCGTTATCGCGCGTGAGCGACGCCGTCGCCGCTGAGACTGCGTGCTCTCGGGCAGCCAAACCGGGGGTCGATAGCGGAACCGAAGGTGAGGTGTTTGAAGACGCATCCAGTGGTGTCAGTGATATTAAAGACTCACTGCAGCAGCGAGTTCAACCCGAACGGCTTTCGTTGCCGATATCACCTCCACCACAGGGTGCGTCAGCTCGCGCACTGCGTGCGATCAACCGAGCAAGAAAAGCTGCCATATGAGACAATATTTAAAATAGGTACTTAGTTAAAGGAAATTGTTATTTGTAAGATGTACTAGGTACCTGATGTGATTAGTGGACTTGACGGGGAGAGATGTGATGTCGGTCGTCGCTATAAATTGTATGGTGGTGGGTAGTTTAATATATTTCTGGAATAAACCAGTCTGTCGTTGACCCACGTATTTTATTGACGTTACAGTTACAATTGGTCGTTTCTTAGAAAGCAGAACCGGCGAAAATCTCCATGGTTACTCTTTAGAATAAAGTAAGTATAATGTGTGCAGCGGGTTTTTTTTTGTGATTTCATGGTTGCTCACAAAGTAAAAGTTGCTCATAGTGATGAATATAATAATTTCTTTTAAGGAAAACCCATTCGTCATTCAATGTTGTACACGAGTACAATATACATTTCTTTATGTAATCAAAAATATTCACTCAAACAGCCCATTAACTTTTGAGTTGTCAAAATGTCGGTCAGTGAAAAAAAAAATGAAGCTGAATTACACGTTCCAAAGCGTAGAACTCTATGGAGAAAAACGTGCAAGAAACTCCATGAACACTCTTTTAAATCATGCTATGAGTTACAGAAATCTTAATTACACATTTTTTGCCGCTTCTATCATTTAAGCCCAATGTAAATAAATAATTTAAAAAAAAAATAAAGTAATAACAAAAAAATATTAATTGAAATAAGTCACTGGCAGTTGAGAGATGACCAGACTCAACTGACGGCACCCGTTCACGAGCATGACGCGTGTATCAGCCCCACTCAACTCAACCACTTTGAAGGGTATGGAATGACCCAACAACAATACACTCTTTTAAATCATGATATGAGTTACAGAAATCTTAATCACACATGTTTTGTCGCTTCCATCATTTAAGCCCAATGTAAATAAATAAAAAAAAAATAGAGTAATAATAAAAAATATTAATTGAAATAAGTCACTGGCAGTTGAGAGATGACCAGACTCGACTGACGGCACCCGTTCACGAGCATGACGCGTGTATCAGCCCCACTCAACTCAACCACTTTGAAGGGTATGGAATGACCCAACAACAATACACTCTAGAAATCTTAATCACGCATTTTTTGTCGCTTGCATCATTTAAGCCCAATGTAAATAAATAATGAAAAAAAAACAGACTAATTAAAAAATATTAATTGAAATAAGTCACTGGCAGTTGAGAGATGACCAGACTCGACTGACGGTACCCGTTCACGAGCATGACGCGTGTATCAGCCCCATTCAACTCAACCACTTTGAAGGGTATGGAATGACCCAACAATAATATGGACTTATTTATTACCATTTACCCAGGTTTTTAGGGTTCCGTAGCCAAATGGCAAAAAACGGAACCCTTATAGATTCGTCATGTCTGTCTGTCTGTCTGTCTGTCGGTCTGTCTGTCTGTCTGTCTGTCTGTCTGTCTGTCCGTCCGTATGTCACAGCCACTTTTATCCGAAACTATAAGAGCTATACTGTTGAAACTTTGTAAGTAGATGTATTCTGTGAACCGCATTAAGATTTTCACACAAAAATAGAAAAAAAGCAATAAATTTTGGGGGTCCCCATACATAGAACTGAAACTCAAAAATTTTTTTTTCATCAAACCTATGCGTGTGGGATACCCCACACGCATAGGTTTGATGAAAAATAGGATATGGATAGGTCTTCCTATGGATAGGTCTTCAAAAATGATACTGAGGTTTCTAATATAATTTTTTTCTAAACTGAATAGTTTGCGCGAGAGACACTTCCAAAGTGGTAAAATGTGTGTCCCCCCCCCTCTAACTTCTAAGATAAGAGAATGATAAAACTAAAAAAAATATATGATATACATTACTATAAAAACTACCAACGAAAATTGGTTTGAACGAAATCCAGTAAGTAGTTTTTTTTTAATGCGTCATAAACTGAAAAAAATACACTATTATTAAAACATCGATCAAAGTTACAACACATTACAAGAACTTTTATACAATGTGTAACAAAAAGGGGGTATACATATCAAGTACACGGCCTCTTAATAAGATAAGAAACGATACGGAAAGGGTCTTCTAACCTTATGTTTACATGGTAGGAAGTTATGAATTATTCCAATACATATGATACCAGAAACCGCAATTTCAAACTGAAATCAATACATCACTAGCAAAAAGTCAGCTGATCGGTGTCAGTGAACAGTTCATGAATAAAAACAAACCTCTTACTCCTGGTATTTCTTCAAACAGTGGATAAAGGGTTCCGGATGTTTATTTTTCTTAACATTTTTTTTTAAGAAAAATAGTTTTAGGAAGAAATAAGTTTTTCCTACGAAAGCTAAGATTATGTTTGTGAACAACAAACAAAGTCAAAAACTAGAGTGAGTGCGTGCGCTGGACATCGAAAAACCCGCCGGCCACGTAGGGACGTGCCCGGCATGCGGGGTTTACACGGATGACTAGAGCCCCACGACACGATTTTTACCGCGCGGCTAAAGACGGATGCTACCCAACTTTGAGCTAGCGGTTTTAGTCATTCGATGGAATCGAGTAGGTAACTGCAACACAGTAATTAAAACCTCTATCTATTAACTACATTCCTATAAATTTTCTTACGTGCTTATTTCTTTTTATGTTGGTTGCCATACATAGGTAATTAGTTTATGAAAAATTAATTATTTAATTAGATGAACGTGCGAAAGACGCGACGAAAAAGGATTTCATATTTGTTAAATTGAACCCAAAATATTATTTCTAAGCAATTTATGCGTCTCCTAGTACAAATAAACTCCCCATGGGTTCCGTTCTTGAATTTAATTTAATTATCTTAGAGGACTTTAATAAGTTGTTACTTTTTGCAGAGTCTAGAAGTTTTTTCTTACGTAGGTACCTAATTCTTTTTACGTCGGTTGCCATTGCCATACATAGGTAGGTTCTTAGTTTACGAAAAATTAATTACTTAGATGAACGTGCGAAAGATGCAACGAAAAAGGATTTCATATCTGTTAAAATGAACCCAAAATATCATTTCTAACCAACTTATGTGTCTCCTAGTACAAATGAGGTCCCCATGGGTTCCGTTCTTGAATTTAATTTAATAAGAGGACTTAAATAAGTTGTTAACTACTTTTTGCAGGGTCGAGATGAATTTTATTACGTACCTAATTCTTTTTATGTCGGTTGCCATTGCCATACATAGGTAGGTACTTAGTTTACGAAAAATTAATTACTTAATTGGATAAAAGTGCGAAAGACGCTACGAAAAAGGATTTCATATCTGTTAAAATGAACCCAAAATATCATTTCTAAGGAACTTATGTGTCTCCTAGTACAAATAAACACCCCGTGGGTTCCGTTCTTGAATTTAATTTAATTTTAGGACTTTAATAAGTTGTTACATTTTTGCAGGGTTGATAAGAGGGCAGATGATTTGAATCAATTGATTTTTATGTAGGTAATTTAAATCTCGATTTAAATCAAATGTTTAAAAAAAATCGTTGATTTAAATCAATACTTTTTTCCTAGAACGTAGAACTTAATACAATTTAGTTTAACTTAAAATATTTTTTCAATACCACCGTATTGTTTTTTTTTTAATATATCATAACAAAGGTTTTTTTTCATTTCTATTTCGTCACGGTCAACCGTAACTTTTTTAAGCATAGAAGAATTAAGAATATTTTTATGTTTTAATATTTAACGTAAATTAAAATTGTGTTTATGAACAGAATATCAGGAATAAATGATATTTACACAATATTTTTTTATTATCAACAAAACAATTATCAGTGTTCGAAATTCAAAAATATTTGAATTTCTATTTTTAATTTTAAGTAGGATGACGGTTTGACACCGTTGCTTCTTCTAAAAATATCTATTTTTTTTTTGTGTTACTTATTTGTGAAAAAAAAAATGTTTAATTTAAGATTTGAAGATAATTCTTTCGATGGTACCGCCGCCGCTAGATATTGTGATTAGGTTAAAAAATACTTCCAATAGCCTGCTACCATCTAAATCAAAACTAAAATGTATGGCAACTTTGGAAAGTTTTCTTCTGTGAAATGAACAAAAATGCGTCGTAATTTTCAGAGAAATTACGTATTTCTTCGTAAGTGTATTGAAAAATGTGGTTTGATACACGTGGAGATTTGTCACTGCAGCACTCGGCTCCATAACACCCTCGCCTATACGACTCGGGTGAATTTCGCCTCGGTTGCAATGACAAACTTTCCCCACTTGTATCAAAATGTACTATATCAGCATTAGGTACTTAGGCGATTATTACACTGCCACGCATCACGCTGCATGTTGCGTGTCAACGCACCTACGCGCGTCAGTGCGTTTTGTAAATTCACGCAGGCTCAGACTCATTTCATACAAAATCACGTACGGCACTACGAGACTCAATGTGCCATACCTTGCGCGTGGATGCAATTTCGGTGTATTGGTCTGTGCGTGTTTTCAATGCAAACGCAGATACTCACAAGCAACGTTAAAACACGCATTTATGCGCTACGCTGCGTGGTGCGTGGCAGTGTGATAATCGCCTTACTATTTATGTTTAATTTTAACCCGAGATTATAATCAAATCTTTCGCGCTTATTTTACCTACATTTTCAAGGGGAGGTTTTTACAGAGACAGACAGAAAACAAAAAACTATACGTTTGCGTACAATTAGGTCTTTGCGTAATTACTTCTTCGACATAAAACTTTTTGCCTTTTCTACATAAATATTTACAAGCTTAAAACTCAGCAGCCGATAATAGTAGTTTAGCCAGTTTAGTCTTAATTTATCTTTTTAAATCAATGAAAAACATGCAAAAGTACTAGGAGTCCATAAGAAACGAGAATTGTTATTGCTGAATTAAACAGCGGTTGCGCAATCACAGATCCCTAATTTAATTTCCTTTCAGAAGCTCAAAAATATGATATTGAATACGATAAAATATTGTGATCCCAGTCGCACGCGCCGCCTGCGTGTATTATGTGAGAGAGATGGCAATGTTTACATCGTCCGTTGGGCTACTCCCTTTGGCGGTACTGGCGGCATCTTTGAACGCGCCGAAAGGCTAGCCGAAAGTGAAATTAGGTAAATAAATAAAGTAAAATTTTGCAATTGCATTAGTGGACGACCAATAATCATACATTGCAGTCGCATATCCGTTCCGGTGCTTGTGATTTGGATTTATTGTAGTTGTGTGTGACAATCGTGTGTAATGGCGTTAAGTAATAGTGAATATTATGAGATGATGTTGCGTGTTGTCGTGTCGGAAGAAAGAACGGTAACGTGCGAGCTGCTCGCGAACTTTATCGTCGCCGATTTATCGAGGGTAGGCCAGAAGCTGAGCGTCGACAGCTTCCTTCGGTGGCGTGTTTCCATAGGATGGTACATCGTCTGCACGAAACCGGTTCCTTCCACGCTCCTGTTTAGGGGGTCGCCCGAACACTACCGATCCAGAATTAGAGGAAGCCGTACTAGATCATTTTGAAAATAACCCACGTACTAGTACTCGGCGGGCGGGCTGCATTAGCGCTGGGTGCCTCTAACCATATGCAAGTATGGCGAGTAGCGAATTGGACGATGCGCTCACTGAAAGCCTATCCATTTTAGGTTACGCCAATCTCGTGATGGACAACAATTTAATCTTCCAACATGACGGTGCTCCAGCACACTACGCACGTGATGTTCGGGAGCATTTAGATATGCGCTTTCGTCAGTGGAATAGTGGATCGGGCGCGGTAGCAGACACTAACTCCATTAGATTTCTTTTTGTGGGGGTATAAAAACATAGTGTACGCAATGCCGTGTGATACAGCAGAGCAAATGAGAGCGAATCGAAGCCGCTTTCAGGAAAGTAACACCAGACATGCTACGGAATGTCCAGGTGTCCATGCACAAGCGAGCGGCCTTGTGTGTACAGTATCACGGTCGTCACATCGAACCACATCTTTAAAAAATGTAAGTTAAATTATTATTTATCATTTTCATATTTATTTTTCCGATTGCTCGGACTATATTAGGATATTTTTTTGAGGCAAAATTTAAGTAGGCAGGTACCTACTAGGCGAACAGAGCGTCTCGTGCACGCGCGCGCCGCGCGTTTCAAAATTAGGTAGACAGGTACTAGGCGAACAGATTTACAGAGGAAATGTTTCGTAATATTAGCAAGTGACTTGGAATGTTATTGACCCTCCGTAGTGTCGTGACACGTTTGTTATGATTTGAATTCAAGAATCATACGATACCAAGGATACCAAGAAGTTGGTATCAATTCTTTGAGTAATTTATTTTGAGCTGAAACTTTGTATAGAGATTCTATACAACCTGTAATCTTCAGTGCTTCTTGATGTATATACCCTTTTTGTTACACGTTGTATAGCACCAACCCATTAACGATTCAGATTAGGTCGTAAAATGGATGGCCCTCTACGGGGCGCCGGTGTGGGCGCCGTCGCTGAAAAAGCAACCGGCGGCCATACTGAACGCCTGCCAGAGGATCATGGCGATAAGGATGGTGCGGGGATACTGCACGGTCTCCCGCGAAGCGGCGAGCCTTCTGGCTGGCCTACCACCGTGGGATCTGGAGGCAACAGTCCTTGCACACATGCTCGATATGCGCGTGGAGATGCAACGCCGGGGTGAAAGTCCGCTGCCGCGACAGGTCACGGCAT
The DNA here is from genome assembly GCA_929112965.1 of Mythimna albipuncta. Taxonomy (NCBI): domain Eukaryota; kingdom Metazoa; phylum Arthropoda; class Insecta; order Lepidoptera; family Noctuidae; genus Mythimna; species Mythimna albipuncta. The sequence continues at coordinate 12,832,553 of OV815979.1, read as the reverse complement.
GGCGGACAGAGCTCCGGCGGGATCTCATGGTGAAATGGCGTCAACGACTATCGCAACCCAGTGCTGGGCACGCCACAATCATGGCGGTAAGTCCCCTCTTTGAGGCGTGGCTGGAAAGACCTCACGGCGTCCTTACCTTCCGCATGACGCAGGTACTCACCGGACATGGTTCGTTCGGGAGATTCTCGCACTCGATTCATGCGGAAGTGACGCCCGGGTGTCGCCACTGTGCGGAACGCCCGGAGGACACGGTGGAGCACACAGTCGAGGTGTGCCCTGCTTGGGCGGAGCATCGCCGTGCCCTCGTGGGGGCGATCGGCGGCGGAGACCTCTCGCGCCGGGCCTTGGTTGAGGCCATGGTCCGAAGCGAGGAGGAGTGGCAGGCGGTCGCCGACTTTTGCGAAGCAGTAATGCTCGCAAAGGAGGAGGCCGAACGCATCAGGCAACGGCGTTATCGCCGCCGCCGTCGCCGGGATTCTGATCCCGATTTCCGGCCAACGTAGACGCGGGCTTGCGGACAGTGAGCAATGAGTAGCTCGCTGTCCGGCCGTCCGGTAACTGTCCGGACCAAGCCCAAGTCGTCGACGGCGCGCACTGTTCCCGCGCGCCTCAAGGAGTTGTCAGCAACAGCAGGGACCCAGCCGGGTCGAAGCCTACTGGGGCCAGGGTTATCCGAAAGGGCGCTCGAGCCCCGGTATGAAGGCTAGAAGGAACGGGGTGGGTCTTTTAGTCAGTAAGAGTCTGACACTATCTCCCGCTCCGCCCAAGGGCGGGGGATGTCAATGCATGAATTTTCCCACCATAAAAAAAAGGTCGTAAAATGGATTGTGTTAAGAACTCGTGGTAGGGTTTCTGACCTTTTTTTTAAGAACAGTGTTAGACCTTTAGTATCTTCATCGATATTTTTCGCCACTTTTGAGTGTTAATTACCGAAACAGATACGCCCTTTTTTGAATGGGAAATCATTAAATAATTTTTCCGTCCCGTGTGTAGTGAAAAAGAGAGTCAGACTTTTACTGAATGCAACCCACGCGTGTTACTTCCAATGCTCTTGGTTTGTGGTCCAGGACCAGTAGACCACGGTTAGTTTTTCAAAAATCCCTGCAGGTCTACCTGTGGTCAGATTGCCCTTCGCATTCCAGGGCCACGGTAACTTTTTCGGGCATCTTGCAGTGACGTAGTATCCTATTGGCACAAAGCCGAGTCATAGATCAAGGCTACGTTTTCACTAAAGCGGACCTGGGCAAAATGGAGCCGAGAAGAGAAGTAAAAAGTGTCAAGTATCTCCATTGAAGCAGAGTAGATTTGAGCTGCCTTCCACCTCGCTCTCCCTGCCCGGCACGAGGCTACGTGGTCGTTTGTTTTATTTGAAAGACCGCTCAAATCCACTCCTCATATACTGTTTCCACTAATACGAAAGGGAGATTTCGAGCGTTGTGATTAGCCAGTATCATCGCGTCAATAGAAATGCACCCTAAAGAATACTAGCCGAGTGAAAGCACGGTATACAAGACAAGTATTGTGGTATCAAATTGTAGCATTCAATTAGAAGCACAAGGCAATGCCGAGTTCGTGCTGATGAATATTAATTTAACAAATAAACTTATTATGTTGCGCCGTGTTAGGGCCAACGCTGCGTTAAGCGACCGCCCACGCGGGCAACCGTCGCGTAAGGCCGTATACAGAAAGATAGCTGGCAATCATGTAGGTTTAGTTCACTGTTATATTAATCTTAAAGATGTCGTCTAGGTAAATTATTAAGATACAAAAATGTAATTAAGTTAAGGGAGAGCGGCCTCTCCTGGCACAGGTGTTTTCACACTTAAAAGGAGAGGTCAACCTCAGTATTGTTGAACCAAATTTGTTACTAAATAAAGCATTTTTCATTTTCTATCTGCGCCGATCTAAAAGCTTCTATCGGAACTGGCCGGCACGGGTAATCTGCGCAGGTAATAGACGTCGAGTTTCTATACAATGCACAAAAACAGTACCGACGTTTCCGACAGGTTCCGACAAGCTTCAACACGCGCAGGTCAACGCTGGCGCCCTCTTTTATTAATTTATTTTACTATGTACAACACGCATATTGTTTTGAACATAAGTTAATGTAAAATGAATAGTGACATGTTGATTTCGTTAGTATTTAGTAAACAACCTGTGTGGGATAAAACAGATAAAAGGCATTGCTATAGATACGAAAATAGTCCCTGCTTCAACTTGCTGGCTTTATGTAGCTGTTACTTGAGTAGACCAGCGACGATAAACGCTGATAGATCGGCGCAGGCTGCAGCTTTCTTTCTGTATACGGCCTAAAGTCGCGCGTGTGTCATATTATTATGCGACGGTCCCTGTAGTTGTGTCAATGGAGAACTTTAATATATTGTTACGTAACAAAACGGGCGCGGGGCGCGGCTCACCGTGACGGGTGCCCGCGCGGCGAGCCGCGTTCGTGGACTTTAGTATGGGACCGCGCGGGCGCCAGCTCAACGCAGCGTTGGCCCTTAGAGGACGCTGCTGAGCTATGAAAACAACGATATAGATTGGGGACTAAATATATACAGCGTCGAAATAACTGATGAGCTTTCCTTAAAAGGGGTCATTATACTCAACATTATAAACAGCTGTGTAAGTAATGACGACAATGCGAAAATAATTCAGCTGCTCCCTATTTTTATTTTTTTGAGTAATGTGAATACAATTAAACGAAAAAACTGAATGTTTTTATTTCACAGGGGCCTACATGGGCACTTATAAAACGTCAGAAACCTGGTTACTGTGATGTCGGTCGTCGCTATAAATTGTATGGTGGTGGGTAGTTTAATATATTTCTGGAATAAACCAGTCTGTCGTTGACCCACGTATTTTATTGACGTTACATTGGCGACGAGAACGGGATTTTGTGAATTTTTTTTTTCAATTTACGGGGTTACGCGTTTGTCAAGATGCCTATTGGTAAAATCGAACCTTTCAATTTGAGCTCGAAGCAGTGGCCAGCGTATATACGTCGAGTAAATCAGTACGTAAGACTTAACGAAATCGATAATGACTTGAAAGTGCCTATGTTAATAACGGTCGTAGGGGAAGAAACGTATGCGCTTATGTGCGATCTTTGTTCACCTAGTTTTCCGGAAAACAAAACATTTGACGAATTAGTGACATTAGTGACGGAACACTTGGAACCGCAACGATCGGAAATTGCCGAACGCCACGTGTTCAGGTTGCGCCGCCAACGTCCGGGCGAATCCCTTACGGAATACCTGCAGGCATTGAAACATCTGGCATCTACGTGCAGCTTTGGAAAGTGCAAGTCATGTTCGACGCTCGAAGAGAATTTGCGTGACCAGTTTGTGTCGGGGCTGGCAAGTGACGTCATGCGATCGAGAATCTTCGCTGAAAAAAAAGTGCAGTACAAAGAGGCAGTGGAGCTGGCGCTGGCACTCGAGGCAGCGGAGAAGCACGCCGAAGTGAGTGGCACCACGACGACGGCGGCGGCGACGGACTCATCAAAGTCGACGGGCGGCGAGGCGGGCGAAGGCCTGCATTACGCGCGCGGTGGACGGACGCGCCCGCGCGGGCCGCAACGGGCGCTCGGCAGCGGAGGCGACGGAGCAGCGGGCGAGGCCGGCGCAGGCGGCGCGCGCGCGGGCTCGGCGGACGGCGGCGCGCGGGCCTGCTGGCGCTGCGGCAAGATGCACCCGGCCGAGAAGTGTCGGTTTAGGAATTACAGTTGTGATGAGTGCGGGAAAAAAGGACACTTAAAGGTAATGTGCAAACAAGTGCGCGGTAGTGGCGGTCGGCATAATTATGTGAGTGAGGAATCGGATGACGGTATGTTCAACGTGGACGTCGCAGCTCGAGGTAACAAGCCATATTTTATTAAACTGATGGTTGATAACATTTATATTGAGTGTGAAGTGGACACAGGTAGTCGTATATCAGCAATAAGTGAGGAGATGTACCAATGTATATTTCGGCATAAAAATATTGTACCGGATAACTTAGTTTTACGTTGCTACTCGGGTTCAAGAATTGAATCACTCGGTTACATTGAGGTTGACGTTTGCTTAGGCGAATTTAAGGCTAAATCTTTACGATTATACATAATTAAGGGTGGGGCGCGGCCATTATTAGGACGAGAATGGATGCGCGCTTTAAAGATAACGCAAATAAACCTCAATGAAATCGTAGATGATGAATTGGTAAACAAATTATGTAACGAATTCCCACAAGTATTTAGCGAGAAGTTAGGTACATGTAAACAGCCCATACGACTGCAGCTGTCAGATAAAGAACCGGTTTATGTGCGAGCGAGACCCATGCCGCTGGCACTGCGCGCGCGGGTCGAGCGGGAGCTGGAACGTCTCGAGGCGGACGGTTCCATCTACCGCGTCGACTACTCGGACTATGGGACTCCAATAGTGCCCGTTGTCAAACAAAACGGAGACATACGCATTTGTGGGGATTACAAGATAACTATTAACCCAAAGTTAAAGAGGGATTATTATCCGTTACCGCGCATCGAAGAGCTATTTGCAAATCTTAGTGGGGGAGATAAATTCACAAAGATTGATCTGAAGCATGCTTATGAACAGTGTCTGTTAACGGACGACTCGCAACCCTACACAGCTATAACTACGCATATAGGTACTTTTGTGTATAGACGTACGCCGTATGGGTTGTCGGTTATACCGGAAAAGTTCCAAAAAATTATGGAAGAGACGCTGCGCGGAGTGCCAGGGTGTGTAGTGTTCTTAGACGATATTTGTGTGGCCGGGTCTAACACACTTGAGCACATGAAGAATCTGAGAACTGTATTGGAAAGGCTACGTAACATGGGGCTTACTGTTAAATTAAATAAATGTAAATTTTTACAAGATAGCGTGAAATATTTAGGTTTTATTATTAACCTTTCAATTGTGATAATTACAGACACAATTGAAAGACAATAGGTGCGCGAACGCCGGCGTTCGCTTGGGGTTTAATGAATTAATAAGGAAGGTTTGCGACCGGATACCGAGAAACTGGAGGCCATTTCCAGCGCACCCAGACCAGAAAACGTGTTACAACTAAAAAGTTTCTTAGGAATGGTTAACTATTACGGCCGATTTATTCCTAACTTAAGCACCTTGTTACAACCATTGCACAATTTATTAAAAAAGGATAGCGGCTGGAAATGGGACCCCAAGTGTGATAGGGCTTTCGAGGAGACCAAGCGATCTCTCCTGAGCGAACGAGTATTAGCGCACTACGAGGAGGGACGCGACCTGGTGCTGTCGGTGGACAGCAGCGCGTACGGCCTGGGCGCCGTGCTGGCGCACCGGTACGCGGATGGGAGCGAGCGGCCGGTCAGCTGCGTGTCGCGCACACTCAGCGCGCCCGAACGCAACTACAGCCAACTCGATAAAGAGGCGCTGGCTATTCTATTCGGGATCACGAAACATCACCAATTTTTGTACGGAAGGCGCTTTACGCTGCGCACCGACCATCAGCCGCTGACTCATATCTTTGGGGAAAAAGGAGGAATCCCTCAGACGGCTGCCAGTCGCCTACAAAGATGGGCGGCACGCCTGGCTGCTTATGATTTTGACATAGAATTTGTGCGATCGGCGGACAACGGTCCGGCTGATGCGTTGTCGCGATTACCGTTGCCTCGGGAGGGTCGCTTCGTCGACGCGATAGATTATCTGAATCTAGTAGAGGAGTCGCTACCTATTTGTTTTAAAGACATCGCAAAAGAGACAGAGCGTGATACATTGTTATGTAAAATAAAGGGATATGTACTATTCGGTTGGCCGACAGTCCCGAGCTGCGACGCGGAAAAGCCATTTTTTGCTAAAAAAAATGATTTGATAGTAGATCAAGGATGTGTTATTTATAAATATAGGATAGTGGTTCCGCACATTCTTCAAAGGAAAATATTAAAAGAAGTCCACGAGGGCCATTTAGGGATGAACAAAATGAAAGCGTTATCAAGAAGTTACATTTATTGGGCGAGTTTAGATCAAGATATCGAAGATATGTGTAGGTCATGTGCTGCGTGCCGCTCCGTGCAGGACGCGCTGCCACGGGCGCAGCTACATCCCTGGGAGTTCCCGCTGCACCCTTGGCAACGCGTACACGCTGACTTCGCAGACTGCGGTGGCGTTCGATACCTAATTATAGTAGATGCGCATTCTAAATGGATAGAGGCCTTGCCTATGCGTGGCACGAACGCAGCCGCTACCATTAAGGTTTTTAGGAGTACGTTTGCGCGTTTTGGTTTGCCATCGCAGCTCGTGACTGACAACGGCCCACCATTCTCTTCACAAGAGTTTAAATTGTATTGTGAAAAAAATTGTATCAAGCACACAACTTCGGCACCATATAGACCCCAGGGAAATGGCGCGGCTGAGAACGCAGTCAAAACCATTAAAAAGGCAATAAAGAGATCAATATACGAAGGCGAGGACGTCAACGTCGCCCTAAGTAAATTTCTTCTGCAGTACCGAAATTGTGAACACGCAACTACAGGGGTCTCGCCAGCCGTGGCGCTCCAAGGGCGGCGCTTGCGCAGCCGACTTGACGCGCTACGCCCGGACGTAGCCGCAGCGGTACGCGCGAGGCAAGAGCGTCAGGTCGCTCGCACCTCGGGGGCCGACAGGGAATTCCGCGTTGGGGATGCGGTAATCGCTCGCGATTATACGGCGAGGGGGGACAAGTGGACCGATGCCACTGTTGTTAAAAAGACAGGCCCTATTTCATACAAAGTGAGTTTAGGTAATGGGGTTGAGTGGCGTAGACATGCCGACCAAATTATTCCAGCAAGCAGAAAAAATAGGTTCTCGTTATCGCGCGTGAGCGACGCCGTCGCCGCTGAGACTGCGTGCTCTCGGGCAGCCAAACCGGGGGTCGATAGCGGAACCGAAGGTGAGGTGTTTGAAGACGCATCCAGTGGTGTCAGTGATATTAAAGACTCACTGCAGCAGCGAGTTCAACCCGAACGGCTTTCGTTGCCGATATCACCTCCACCACAGGGTGCGTCAGCTCGCGCACTGCGTGCGATCAACCGAGCAAGAAAAGCTGCCATATGAGACAATATTTAAAATAGGTACTTAGTTAAAGGAAATTGTTATTTGTAAGATGTACTAGGTACCTGATGTGATTAGTGGACTTGACGGGGAGAGATGTGATGTCGGTCGTCGCTATAAATTGTATGGTGGTGGGTAGTTTAATATATTTCTGGAATAAACCAGTCTGTCGTTGACCCACGTATTTTATTGACGTTACAGTTACAATTGGTCGTTTCTTAGAAAGCAGAACCGGCGAAAATCTCCATGGTTACTCTTTAGAATAAAGTAAGTATAATGTGTGCAGCGGGTTTTTTTTTGTGATTTCATGGTTGCTCACAAAGTAAAAGTTGCTCATAGTGATGAATATAATAATTTCTTTTAAGGAAAACCCATTCGTCATTCAATGTTGTACACGAGTACAATATACATTTCTTTATGTAATCAAAAATATTCACTCAAACAGCCCATTAACTTTTGAGTTGTCAAAATGTCGGTCAGTGAAAAAAAAAATGAAGCTGAATTACACGTTCCAAAGCGTAGAACTCTATGGAGAAAAACGTGCAAGAAACTCCATGAACACTCTTTTAAATCATGCTATGAGTTACAGAAATCTTAATTACACATTTTTTGCCGCTTCTATCATTTAAGCCCAATGTAAATAAATAATTTAAAAAAAAAATAAAGTAATAACAAAAAAATATTAATTGAAATAAGTCACTGGCAGTTGAGAGATGACCAGACTCAACTGACGGCACCCGTTCACGAGCATGACGCGTGTATCAGCCCCACTCAACTCAACCACTTTGAAGGGTATGGAATGACCCAACAACAATACACTCTTTTAAATCATGATATGAGTTACAGAAATCTTAATCACACATGTTTTGTCGCTTCCATCATTTAAGCCCAATGTAAATAAATAAAAAAAAAATAGAGTAATAATAAAAAATATTAATTGAAATAAGTCACTGGCAGTTGAGAGATGACCAGACTCGACTGACGGCACCCGTTCACGAGCATGACGCGTGTATCAGCCCCACTCAACTCAACCACTTTGAAGGGTATGGAATGACCCAACAACAATACACTCTAGAAATCTTAATCACGCATTTTTTGTCGCTTGCATCATTTAAGCCCAATGTAAATAAATAATGAAAAAAAAACAGACTAATTAAAAAATATTAATTGAAATAAGTCACTGGCAGTTGAGAGATGACCAGACTCGACTGACGGTACCCGTTCACGAGCATGACGCGTGTATCAGCCCCATTCAACTCAACCACTTTGAAGGGTATGGAATGACCCAACAATAATATGGACTTATTTATTACCATTTACCCAGGTTTTTAGGGTTCCGTAGCCAAATGGCAAAAAACGGAACCCTTATAGATTCGTCATGTCTGTCTGTCTGTCTGTCTGTCGGTCTGTCTGTCTGTCTGTCTGTCTGTCTGTCTGTCCGTCCGTATGTCACAGCCACTTTTATCCGAAACTATAAGAGCTATACTGTTGAAACTTTGTAAGTAGATGTATTCTGTGAACCGCATTAAGATTTTCACACAAAAATAGAAAAAAAGCAATAAATTTTGGGGGTCCCCATACATAGAACTGAAACTCAAAAATTTTTTTTTCATCAAACCTATGCGTGTGGGATACCCCACACGCATAGGTTTGATGAAAAATAGGATATGGATAGGTCTTCCTATGGATAGGTCTTCAAAAATGATACTGAGGTTTCTAATATAATTTTTTTCTAAACTGAATAGTTTGCGCGAGAGACACTTCCAAAGTGGTAAAATGTGTGTCCCCCCCCCTCTAACTTCTAAGATAAGAGAATGATAAAACTAAAAAAAATATATGATATACATTACTATAAAAACTACCAACGAAAATTGGTTTGAACGAAATCCAGTAAGTAGTTTTTTTTTAATGCGTCATAAACTGAAAAAAATACACTATTATTAAAACATCGATCAAAGTTACAACACATTACAAGAACTTTTATACAATGTGTAACAAAAAGGGGGTATACATATCAAGTACACGGCCTCTTAATAAGATAAGAAACGATACGGAAAGGGTCTTCTAACCTTATGTTTACATGGTAGGAAGTTATGAATTATTCCAATACATATGATACCAGAAACCGCAATTTCAAACTGAAATCAATACATCACTAGCAAAAAGTCAGCTGATCGGTGTCAGTGAACAGTTCATGAATAAAAACAAACCTCTTACTCCTGGTATTTCTTCAAACAGTGGATAAAGGGTTCCGGATGTTTATTTTTCTTAACATTTTTTTTTAAGAAAAATAGTTTTAGGAAGAAATAAGTTTTTCCTACGAAAGCTAAGATTATGTTTGTGAACAACAAACAAAGTCAAAAACTAGAGTGAGTGCGTGCGCTGGACATCGAAAAACCCGCCGGCCACGTAGGGACGTGCCCGGCATGCGGGGTTTACACGGATGACTAGAGCCCCACGACACGATTTTTACCGCGCGGCTAAAGACGGATGCTACCCAACTTTGAGCTAGCGGTTTTAGTCATTCGATGGAATCGAGTAGGTAACTGCAACACAGTAATTAAAACCTCTATCTATTAACTACATTCCTATAAATTTTCTTACGTGCTTATTTCTTTTTATGTTGGTTGCCATACATAGGTAATTAGTTTATGAAAAATTAATTATTTAATTAGATGAACGTGCGAAAGACGCGACGAAAAAGGATTTCATATTTGTTAAATTGAACCCAAAATATTATTTCTAAGCAATTTATGCGTCTCCTAGTACAAATAAACTCCCCATGGGTTCCGTTCTTGAATTTAATTTAATTATCTTAGAGGACTTTAATAAGTTGTTACTTTTTGCAGAGTCTAGAAGTTTTTTCTTACGTAGGTACCTAATTCTTTTTACGTCGGTTGCCATTGCCATACATAGGTAGGTTCTTAGTTTACGAAAAATTAATTACTTAGATGAACGTGCGAAAGATGCAACGAAAAAGGATTTCATATCTGTTAAAATGAACCCAAAATATCATTTCTAACCAACTTATGTGTCTCCTAGTACAAATGAGGTCCCCATGGGTTCCGTTCTTGAATTTAATTTAATAAGAGGACTTAAATAAGTTGTTAACTACTTTTTGCAGGGTCGAGATGAATTTTATTACGTACCTAATTCTTTTTATGTCGGTTGCCATTGCCATACATAGGTAGGTACTTAGTTTACGAAAAATTAATTACTTAATTGGATAAAAGTGCGAAAGACGCTACGAAAAAGGATTTCATATCTGTTAAAATGAACCCAAAATATCATTTCTAAGGAACTTATGTGTCTCCTAGTACAAATAAACACCCCGTGGGTTCCGTTCTTGAATTTAATTTAATTTTAGGACTTTAATAAGTTGTTACATTTTTGCAGGGTTGATAAGAGGGCAGATGATTTGAATCAATTGATTTTTATGTAGGTAATTTAAATCTCGATTTAAATCAAATGTTTAAAAAAAATCGTTGATTTAAATCAATACTTTTTTCCTAGAACGTAGAACTTAATACAATTTAGTTTAACTTAAAATATTTTTTCAATACCACCGTATTGTTTTTTTTTTAATATATCATAACAAAGGTTTTTTTTCATTTCTATTTCGTCACGGTCAACCGTAACTTTTTTAAGCATAGAAGAATTAAGAATATTTTTATGTTTTAATATTTAACGTAAATTAAAATTGTGTTTATGAACAGAATATCAGGAATAAATGATATTTACACAATATTTTTTTATTATCAACAAAACAATTATCAGTGTTCGAAATTCAAAAATATTTGAATTTCTATTTTTAATTTTAAGTAGGATGACGGTTTGACACCGTTGCTTCTTCTAAAAATATCTATTTTTTTTTTGTGTTACTTATTTGTGAAAAAAAAAATGTTTAATTTAAGATTTGAAGATAATTCTTTCGATGGTACCGCCGCCGCTAGATATTGTGATTAGGTTAAAAAATACTTCCAATAGCCTGCTACCATCTAAATCAAAACTAAAATGTATGGCAACTTTGGAAAGTTTTCTTCTGTGAAATGAACAAAAATGCGTCGTAATTTTCAGAGAAATTACGTATTTCTTCGTAAGTGTATTGAAAAATGTGGTTTGATACACGTGGAGATTTGTCACTGCAGCACTCGGCTCCATAACACCCTCGCCTATACGACTCGGGTGAATTTCGCCTCGGTTGCAATGACAAACTTTCCCCACTTGTATCAAAATGTACTATATCAGCATTAGGTACTTAGGCGATTATTACACTGCCACGCATCACGCTGCATGTTGCGTGTCAACGCACCTACGCGCGTCAGTGCGTTTTGTAAATTCACGCAGGCTCAGACTCATTTCATACAAAATCACGTACGGCACTACGAGACTCAATGTGCCATACCTTGCGCGTGGATGCAATTTCGGTGTATTGGTCTGTGCGTGTTTTCAATGCAAACGCAGATACTCACAAGCAACGTTAAAACACGCATTTATGCGCTACGCTGCGTGGTGCGTGGCAGTGTGATAATCGCCTTACTATTTATGTTTAATTTTAACCCGAGATTATAATCAAATCTTTCGCGCTTATTTTACCTACATTTTCAAGGGGAGGTTTTTACAGAGACAGACAGAAAACAAAAAACTATACGTTTGCGTACAATTAGGTCTTTGCGTAATTACTTCTTCGACATAAAACTTTTTGCCTTTTCTACATAAATATTTACAAGCTTAAAACTCAGCAGCCGATAATAGTAGTTTAGCCAGTTTAGTCTTAATTTATCTTTTTAAATCAATGAAAAACATGCAAAAGTACTAGGAGTCCATAAGAAACGAGAATTGTTATTGCTGAATTAAACAGCGGTTGCGCAATCACAGATCCCTAATTTAATTTCCTTTCAGAAGCTCAAAAATATGATATTGAATACGATAAAATATTGTGATCCCAGTCGCACGCGCCGCCTGCGTGTATTATGTGAGAGAGATGGCAATGTTTACATCGTCCGTTGGGCTACTCCCTTTGGCGGTACTGGCGGCATCTTTGAACGCGCCGAAAGGCTAGCCGAAAGTGAAATTAGGTAAATAAATAAAGTAAAATTTTGCAATTGCATTAGTGGACGACCAATAATCATACATTGCAGTCGCATATCCGTTCCGGTGCTTGTGATTTGGATTTATTGTAGTTGTGTGTGACAATCGTGTGTAATGGCGTTAAGTAATAGTGAATATTATGAGATGATGTTGCGTGTTGTCGTGTCGGAAGAAAGAACGGTAACGTGCGAGCTGCTCGCGAACTTTATCGTCGCCGATTTATCGAGGGTAGGCCAGAAGCTGAGCGTCGACAGCTTCCTTCGGTGGCGTGTTTCCATAGGATGGTACATCGTCTGCACGAAACCGGTTCCTTCCACGCTCCTGTTTAGGGGGTCGCCCGAACACTACCGATCCAGAATTAGAGGAAGCCGTACTAGATCATTTTGAAAATAACCCACGTACTAGTACTCGGCGGGCGGGCTGCATTAGCGCTGGGTGCCTCTAACCATATGCAAGTATGGCGAGTAGCGAATTGGACGATGCGCTCACTGAAAGCCTATCCATTTTAGGTTACGCCAATCTCGTGATGGACAACAATTTAATCTTCCAACATGACGGTGCTCCAGCACACTACGCACGTGATGTTCGGGAGCATTTAGATATGCGCTTTCGTCAGTGGAATAGTGGATCGGGCGCGGTAGCAGACACTAACTCCATTAGATTTCTTTTTGTGGGGGTATAAAAACATAGTGTACGCAATGCCGTGTGATACAGCAGAGCAAATGAGAGCGAATCGAAGCCGCTTTCAGGAAAGTAACACCAGACATGCTACGGAATGTCCAGGTGTCCATGCACAAGCGAGCGGCCTTGTGTGTACAGTATCACGGTCGTCACATCGAACCACATCTTTAAAAAATGTAAGTTAAATTATTATTTATCATTTTCATATTTATTTTTCCGATTGCTCGGACTATATTAGGATATTTTTTTGAGGCAAAATTTAAGTAGGCAGGTACCTACTAGGCGAACAGAGCGTCTCGTGCACGCGCGCGCCGCGCGTTTCAAAATTAGGTAGACAGGTACTAGGCGAACAGATTTACAGAGGAAATGTTTCGTAATATTAGCAAGTGACTTGGAATGTTATTGACCCTCCGTAGTGTCGTGACACGTTTGTTATGATTTGAATTCAAGAATCATACGATACCAAGGATACCAAGAAGTTGGTATCAATTCTTTGAGTAATTTATTTTGAGCTGAAACTTTGTATAGAGATTCTATACAACCTGTAATCTTCAGTGCTTCTTGATGTATATACCCTTTTTGTTACACGTTGTATAGCACCAACCCATTAACGATTCAGATTAGGTCGTAAAATGGATGGCCCTCTACGGGGCGCCGGTGTGGGCGCCGTCGCTGAAAAAGCAACCGGCGGCCATACTGAACGCCTGCCAGAGGATCATGGCGATAAGGATGGTGCGGGGATACTGCACGGTCTCCCGCGAAGCGGCGAGCCTTCTGGCTGGCCTACCACCGTGGGATCTGGAGGCAACAGTCCTTGCACACATGCTCGATATGCGCGTGGAGATGCAACGCCGGGGTGAAAGTCCGCTGCCGCGACAGGTCACGGCATGGCGGACAGAGCTCCGGCGGGATCTCATGGTGAAATGGCGTCAACGACTATCGCAACCCAGTGCTGGGCACGCCACAATCATGGCGGTAAGTCCCCTCTTTGAGGCGTGGCTGGAAAGACCTCACGGCGTCCTTACCTTCCGCATGACGCAGGTACTCACCGGACATGGTTCGTTCGGGAGATTCTCGCACTCGATTCATGCGGAAGTGACGCCCGGGTGTCGCCACTGTGCGGAACGCCCGGAGGACACGGTGGAGCACACAGTCGAGGTGTGCCCTGCTTGGGCGGAGCATCGCCGTGCCCTCGTGGGGGCGATCGGCGGCGGAGACCTCTCGCGCCGGGCCTTGGTTGAGGCCATGGTCCGAAGCGAGGAGGAGTGGCAGGCGGTCGCCGACTTTTGCGAAGCAGTAATGCTCGCAAAGGAGGAGGCCGAACGCATCAGGCAACGGCGTTATCGCCGCCGCCGTCGCCGGGATTCTGATCCCGATTTCCGGCCAACGTAGACGCGGGCTTGCGGACAGTGAGCAATGAGTAGCTCGCTGTCCGGCCGTCCGGTAACTGTCCGGACCAAGCCCAAGTCGTCGACGGCGCGCACTGTTCCCGCGCGCCTCAAGGAGTTGTCAGCAACAGCAGGGACCCAGCCGGGTCGAAGCCTACTGGGGCCAGGGTTATCCGAAAGGGCGCTCGAGCCCCGGTATGAAGGCTAGAAGGAACGGGGTGGGTCTTTTAGTCAGTAAGAGTCTGACACTATCTCCCGCTCCGCCCAAGGGCGGGGGATGTCAATGCATGAATTTTCCCACCATAAAAAAAAGGTCGTAAAATGGATTGTGTTAAGAACTCGTGGTAGGGTTTCTGACCTTTTTTTTAAGAACAGTGTTAGACCTTTAGTATCTTCATCGATATTTTTCGCCACTTTTGAGTGTTAATTACCGAAACAGATACGCCCTTTTTTGAATGGGAAATCATTAAATAATTTTTCCGTCCCGTGTGTAGTGAAAAAGAGAGTCAGACTTTTACTGAATGCAACCCACGCGTGTTACTTCCAATGCTCTTGGTTTGTGGTCCAGGACCAGTAGACCACGGTTAGTTTTTCAAAAATCCCTGCAGGTCTACCTGTGGTCAGATTGCCCTTCGCATTCCAGGGCCACGGTAACTTTTTCGGGCATCTTGCAGTGACGTAGTATCCTATTGGCACAAAGCCGAGTCATAGATCAAGGCTACGTTTTCACTAAAGCGGACCTGGGCAAAATGGAGCCGAGAAGAGAAGTAAAAAGTGTCAAGTATCTCCATTGAAGCAGAGTAGATTTGAGCTGCCTTCCACCTCGCTCTCCCTGCCCGGCACGAGGCTACGTGGTCGTTTGTTTTATTTGAAAGACCGCTCAAATCCACTCCTCATATACTGTTTCCACTAATACGAAAGGGAGATTTCGAGCGTTGTGATTAGCCAGTATCATCGCGTCAATAGAAATGCACCCTAAAGAATACTAGCCGAGTGAAAGCACGGTATACAAGACAAGTATTGTGGTATCAAATTGTAGCATTCAATTAGAAGCACAAGGCAATGCCGAGTTCGTGCTGATGAATATTAATTTAACAAATAAACTTATTATGTTGCGCCGTGTTAGGGCCAACGCTGCGTTAAGCGACCGCCCACGCGGGCAACCGTCGCGTAAGGCCGTATACAGAAAGATAGCTGGCAATCATGTAGGTTTAGTTCACTGTTATATTAATCTTAAAGATGTCGTCTAGGTAAATTATTAAGATACAAAAATGTAATTAAGTTAAGGGAGAGCGGCCTCTCCTGGCACAGGTGTTTTCACACTTAAAAGGAGAGGTCAACCTCAGTATTGTTGAACCAAATTTGTTACTAAATAAAGCATTTTTCATTTTCTATCTGCGCCGATCTAAAAGCTTCTATCGGAACTGGCCGGCACGGGTAATCTGCGCAGGTAATAGACGTCGAGTTTCTATACAATGCACAAAAACAGTACCGACGTTTCCGACAGGTTCCGACAAGCTTCAACACGCGCAGGTCAACGCTGGCGCCCTCTTTTATTAATTTATTTTACTATGTACAACACGCATATTGTTTTGAACATAAGTTAATGTAAAATGAATAGTGACATGTTGATTTCGTTAGTATTTAGTAAACAACCTGTGTGGGATAAAACAGATAAAAGGCATTGCTATAGATACGAAAATAGTCCCTGCTTCAACTTGCTGGCTTTATGTAGCTGTTACTTGAGTAGACCAGCGACGATAAACGCTGATAGATCGGCGCAGGCTGCAGCTTTCTTTCTGTATACGGCCTAAAGTCGCGCGTGTGTCATATTATTATGCGACGGTCCCTGTAGTTGTGTCAATGGAGAACTTTAATATATTGTTACGTAACAAAACGGGCGCGGGGCGCGGCTCACCGTGACGGGTGCCCGCGCGGCGAGCCGCGTTCGTGGACTTTAGTATGGGACCGCGCGGGCGCCAGCTCAACGCAGCGTTGGCCCTTAGAGGACGCTGCTGAGTTATGAAAACAACGATATAGATTGGGGACTAAATATATACAGCGTCGAAATAACTGATGAGCTTTCCTTAAAAGGGGTCATTATACTCAACATTATAAACAGCTGTGTAAGTAATGACGACAATGCGAAAATAATTCAGCTGCTCCCTATTTTTATTTTTTTGAGTAATGTGAATACAATTAAACGAAAAAACTGAATGTTTTTATTTCACAGGGGCCTACATGGGCACTTATAAAACGTCAGAAACCTGGTTACTGTGATGTCGGTCGTCGCTATAAATTGTATGGTGGTGGGTAGTTTAATATATTTCTGGAATAAACCAGTCTGTCGTTGACCCACGTATTTTATTGACGTTACATTGGCGACGAGAACGGGATTTTGTGAATTTTTTTTTTCAATTTACGGGGTTACGCGTTTGTCAAGATGCCTATTGGTAAAATCGAACCTTTCAATTTGAGCTCGAAGCAGTGGCCAGCGTATATACGTCGAGTAAATCAGTACGTAAGACTTAACGAAATCGATAATGACTTGAAAGTGCCTATGTTAATAACGGTCGTAGGGGAAGAAACGTATGCGCTTATGTGCGATCTTTGTTCACCTAGTTTTCCGGAAAACAAAACATTTGACGAATTAGTGACATTAGTGACGGAACACTTGGAACCGCAACGATCGGAAATTGCCGAACGCCACGTGTTCAGGTTGCGCCGCCAACGTCCGGGCGAATCCCTTACGGAATACCTGCAGGCATTGAAACATCTGGCATCTACGTGCAGCTTTGGAAAGTGCAAGTCATGTTCGACGCTCGAAGAGAATTTGCGTGACCAGTTTGTGTCGGGGCTGGCAAGTGACGTCATGCGATCGAGAATCTTCGCTGAAAAAAAAGTGCAGTACAAAGAGGCAGTGGAGCTGGCGCTGGCACTCGAGGCAGCGGAGAAGCACGCCGAAGTGAGTGGCACCACGACGACGGCGGCGGCGACGGACTCATCAAAGTCGACGGGCGGCGAGGCGGGCGAAGGCCTGCATTACGCGCGCGGTGGACGGACGCGCCCGCGCGGGCCGCAACGGGCGCTCGGCAGCGGAGGCGACGGAGCAGCGGGCGAGGCCGGCGCAGGCGGCGCGCGCGCGGGCTCGGCGGACGGCGGCGCGCGGGCCTGCTGGCGCTGCGGCAAGATGCACCCGGCCGAGAAGTGTCGGTTTAGGAATTACAGTTGTGATGAGTGCGGGAAAAAAGGACACTTAAAGGTAATGTGCAAACAAGTGCGCGGTAGTGGCGGTCGGCATAATTATGTGAGTGAGGAATCGGATGACGGTATGTTCAACGTGGACGTCGCAGCTCGAGGTAACAAGCCATATTTTATTAAACTGATGGTTGATAACATTTATATTGAGTGTGAAGTGGACACAGGTAGTCGTATATCAGCAATAAGTGAGGAGATGTACCAATGTATATTTCGGCATAAAAATATTGTACCGGATAACTTAGTTTTACGTTGCTACTCGGGTTCAAGAATTGAATCACTCGGTTACATTGAGGTTGACGTTTGCTTAGGCGAATTTAAGGCTAAATCTTTACGATTATACATAATTAAGGGTGGGGCGCGGCCATTATTAGGACGAGAATGGATGCGCGCTTTAAAGATAACGCAAATAAACCTCAATGAAATCGTAGATGATGAATTGGTAAACAAATTATGTAACGAATTCCCACAAGTATTTAGCGAGAAGTTAGGTACATGTAAACAGCCCATACGACTGCAGCTGTCAGATAAAGAACCGGTTTATGTGCGAGCGAGACCCATGCCGCTGGCACTGCGCGCGCGGGTCGAGCGGGAGCTGGAACGTCTCGAGGCGGACGGTTCCATCTACCGCGTCGACTACTCGGACTATGGGACTCCAATAGTGCCCGTTGTCAAACAAAACGGAGACATACGCATTTGTGGGGATTACAAGATAACTATTAACCCAAAGTTAAAGAGGGATTATTATCCGTTACCGCGCATCGAAGAGCTATTTGCAAATCTTAGTGGGGGAGATAAATTCACAAAGATTGATCTGAAGCATGCTTATGAACAGTGTCTGTTAACGGACGACTCGCAACCCTACACAGCTATAACTACGCATATAGGTACTTTTGTGTATAGACGTACGCCGTATGGGTTGTCGGTTATACCGGAAAAGTTCCAAAAAATTATGGAAGAGACGCTGCGCGGAGTGCCAGGGTGTGTAGTGTTCTTAGACGATATTTGTGTGGCCGGGTCTAACACACTTGAGCACATGAAGAATCTGAGAACTGTATTGGAAAGGCTACGTAACATGGGGCTTACTGTTAAATTAAATAAATGTAAATTTTTACAAGATAGCGTGAAATATTTAGGTTTTATTATTAACCTTTCAATTGTGATAATTACAGACACAATTGAAAGACAATAGGTGCGCGAACGCCGGCGTTCGCTTGGGGTTTAATGAATTAATAAGGAAGGTTTGCGACCGGATACCGAGAAACTGGAGGCCATTTCCAGCGCACCCAGACCAGAAAACGTGTTACAACTAAAAAGTTTCTTAGGAATGGTTAACTATTACGGCCGATTTATTCCTAACTTAAGCACCTTGTTACAACCATTGCACAATTTATTAAAAAAGGATAGCGGCTGGAAATGGGACCCCAAGTGTGATAGGGCTTTCGAGGAGACCAAGCGATCTCTCCTGAGCGAACGAGTATTAGCGCACTACGAGGAGGGACGCGACCTGGTGCTGTCGGTGGACAGCAGCGCGTACGGCCTGGGCGCCGTGCTGGCGCACCGGTACGCGGATGGGAGCGAGCGGCCGGTCAGCTGCGTGTCGCGCACACTCAGCGCGCCCGAACGCAACTACAGCCAACTCGATAAAGAGGCGCTGGCTATTCTATTCGGGATCACGAAACATCACCAATTTTTGTACGGAAGGCGCTTTACGCTGCGCACCGACCATCAGCCGCTGACTCATATCTTTGGGGAAAAAGGAGGAATCCCTCAGACGGCTGCCAGTCGCCTACAAAGATGGGCGGCACGCCTGGCTGCTTATGATTTTGACATAGAATTTGTGCGATCGGCGGACAACGGTCCGGCTGATGCGTTGTCGCGATTACCGTTGCCTCGGGAGGGTCGCTTCGTCGACGCGATAGATTATCTGAATCTAGTAGAGGAGTCGCTACCTATTTGTTTTAAAGACATCGCAAAAGAGACAGAGCGTGATACATTGTTATGTAAAATAAAGGGATATGTACTATTCGGTTGGCCGACAGTCCCGAGCTGCGACGCGGAAAAGCCATTTTTTGCTAAAAAAAATGATTTGATAGTAGATCAAGGATGTGTTATTTATAAATATAGGATAGTGGTTCCGCACATTCTTCAAAGGAAAATATTAAAAGAAGTCCACGAGGGCCATTTAGGGATGAACAAAATGAAAGCGTTATCAAGAAGTTACATTTATTGGGCGAGTTTAGATCAAGATATCGAAGATATGTGTAGGTCATGTGCTGCGTGCCGCTCCGTGCAGGACGCGCTGCCACGGGCGCAGCTACATCCCTGGGAGTTCCCGCTGCACCCTTGGCAACGCGTACACGCTGACTTCGCAGACTGCGGTGGCGTTCGATACCTAATTATAGTAGATGCGCATTCTAAATGGATAGAGGCCTTGCCTATGCGTGGCACGAACGCAGCCGCTACCATTAAGGTTTTTAGGAGTACGTTTGCGCGTTTTGGTTTGCCATCGCAGCTCGTGACTGACAACGGCCCACCATTCTCTTCACAAGAGTTTAAATTGTATTGTGAAAAAAATTGTATCAAGCACACAACTTCGGCACCATATAGACCCCAGGGAAATGGCGCGGCTGAGAACGCAGTCAAAACCATTAAAAAGGCAATAAAGAGATCAATATACGAAGGCGAGGACGTCAACGTCGCCCTAAGTAAATTTCTTCTGCAGTACCGAAATTGTGAACACGCAACTACAGGGGTCTCGCCAGCCGTGGCGCTCCAAGGGCGGCGCTTGCGCAGCCGACTTGACGCGCTACGCCCGGACGTAGCCGCAGCGGTACGCGCGAGGCAAGAGCGTCAGGTCGCTCGCACCTCGGGGGCCGACAGGGAATTCCGCGTTGGGGATGCGGTAATCGCTCGCGATTATACGGCGAGGGGGGACAAGTGGACCGATGCCACTGTTGTTAAAAAGACAGGCCCTATTTCATACAAAGTGAGTTTAGGTAATGGGGTTGAGTGGCGTAGACATGCCGACCAAATTATTCCAGCAAGCAGAAAAAATAGGTTCTCGTTATCGCGCGTGAGCGACGCCGTCGCCGCTGAGACTGCGTGCTCTCGGGCAGCCAAACCGGGGGTCGATAGCGGAACCGAAGGTGAGGTGTTTGAAGACGCATCCAGTGGTGTCAGTGATATTAAAGACTCACTGCAGCAGCGAGTTCAACCCGAACGGCTTTCGTTGCCGATATCACCTCCACCACAGGGTGCGTCAGCTCGCGCACTGCGTGCGATCAACCGAGCAAGAAAAGCTGCCATATGAGACAATATTTAAAATAGGTACTTAGTTAAAGGAAATTGTTATTTGTAAGATGTACTAGGTACCTGATGTGATTAGTGGACTTGACGGGGAGAGATGTGATGTCGGTCGTCGCTATAAATTGTATGGTGGTGGGTAGTTTAATATATTTCTGGAATAAACCAGTCTGTCGTTGACCCACGTATTTTATTGACGTTACAGTTACAATTGGTCGTTTCTTAGAAAGCAGAACCGGCGAAAATCTCCATGGTTACTCTTTAGAATAAAGTAAGTATAATGTGTGCAGCGGGTTTTTTTTTGTGATTTCATGGTTGCTCACAAAGTAAAAGTTGCTCATAGTGATGAATATAATAATTTCTTTTAAGGAAAACCCATTCGTCATTCAATGTTGTACACGAGTACAATAAACATTTCTTTATGTAATCAAAAATATTCACTCAAACAGCCCATTAACTTTTGAGTTGTCAAAATGTCGGTCAGTGAAAAAAAAAATGAAGCTGAATTACACGTTCCAAAGCGTAGAACTCTATGGAGAAAAACGTGCAAGAAACTCCATGAACACTCTTTTAAATCATGCTATGAGTTACAGAAATCTTAATTACACATTTTTTGCCGCTTCTATCATTTAAGCCCAATGTAAATAAATAATTTAAAAAAAAAATAAAGTAATAACAAAAAAATATTAATTGAAATAAGTCACTGGCAGTTGAGAGATGACCAGACTCAACTGACGGCACCCGTTCACGAGCATGACGCGTGTATCAGCCCCACTCAACTCAACCACTTTGAAGGGTATGGAATGACCCAACAACAATACACTCTTTTAAATCATGATATGAGTTACAGAAATCTTAATCACACATGTTTTGTCGCTTCCATCATTTAAGCCCAATGTAAATAAATAAAAAAAAAATAGAGTAATAATAAAAAATATTAATTGAAATAAGTCACTGGCAGTTGAGAGATGACCAGACTCGACTGACGGCACCCGTTCACGAGCATGACGCGTGTATCAGCCCCACTCAACTCAACCACTTTGAAGGGTATGGAATGACCCAACAACAATACACTCTAGAAATCTTAATCACGCATTTTTTGTCGCTTGCATCATTTAAGCCCAATGTAAATAAATAATGAAAAAAAAACAGACTAATTAAAAAATATTAATTGAAATAAGTCACTGGCAGTTGAGAGATGACCAGACTCGACTGACGGTACCCGTTCACGAGCATGACGCGTGTATCAGCCCCATTCAACTCAACCACTTTGAAGGGTATGGAATGACCCAACAATAATATGGACTTATTTATTACCATTTACCCAGGTTTTTAGGGTTCCGTAGCCAAATGGCAAAAAACGGAACCCTTATAGATTCGTCATGTCTGTCTGTCTGTCTGTCTGTCGGTCTGTCTGTCTGTCTGTCTGTCTGTCTGTCTGTCCGTCCGTATGTCACAGCCACTTTTATCCGAAACTATAAGAGCTATACTGTTGAAACTTTGTAAGTAGATGTATTCTGTGAACCGCATTAAGATTTTCACACAAAAATAGAAAAAAAGCAATAAATTTTGGGGGTCCCCATACATAGAACTGAAACTCAAAAATTTTTTTTTCATCAAACCTATGCGTGTGGGATACCCCACACGCATAGGTTTGATGAAAAATAGGATATGGATAGGTCTTCCTATGGATAGGTCTTCAAAAATGATACTGAGGTTTCTAATATAATTTTTTTCTAAACTGAATAGTTTGCGCGAGAGACACTTCCAAAGTGGTAAAATGTGTGTCCCCCCCCCCTCTAACTTCTAAGA
Source organism: Mythimna albipuncta (assembly GCA_929112965.1). Lineage (NCBI taxonomy): Eukaryota > Metazoa > Arthropoda > Insecta > Lepidoptera > Noctuidae > Mythimna > Mythimna albipuncta. The sequence continues at coordinate 12,809,950 of OV815979.1, read as the reverse complement.
TAAGAGAATGATAAAACTAAAAAAAATATATGATATACATTACTATAAAAACTACCAACGAAAATTGGTTTGAACGAAATCCAGTAAGTAGTTTTTTTTTAATGCGTCATAAACTGAAAAAAATACACTATTATTAAAACATCGATCAAAGTTACAACACATTACAAGAACTTTTATACAATGTGTAACAAAAAGGGGGTATACATATCAAGTACACGGCCTCTTAATAAGATAAGAAACGATACGGAAAGGGTCTTCTAACCTTATGTTTACATGGTAGGAAGTTATGAATTATTCCAATACATATGATACCAGAAACCGCAATTTCAAACTGAAATCAATACATCACTAGCAAAAAGTCAGCTGATCGGTGTCAGTGAACAGTTCATGAATAAAAACAAACCTCTTACTCCTGGTATTTCTTCAAACAGTGGATAAAGGGTTCCGGATGTTTATTTTTCTTAACATTTTTTTTTAAGAAAAATAGTTTTAGGAAGAAATAAGTTTTTCCTACGAAAGCTAAGATTATGTTTGTGAACAACAAACAAAGTCAAAAACTAGAGTGAGTGCGTGCGCTGGACATCGAAAAACCCGCCGGCCACGTAGGGACGTGCCCGGCATGCGGGGTTTACACGGATGACTAGAGCCCCACGACACGATTTTTACCGCGCGGCTAAAGACGGATGCTACCCAACTTTGAGCTAGCGGTTTTAGTCATTCGATGGAATCGAGTAGGTAACTGCAACACAGTAATTAAAACCTCTATCTATTAACTACATTCCTATAAATTTTCTTACGTGCTTATTTCTTTTTATGTTGGTTGCCATACATAGGTAATTAGTTTATGAAAAATTAATTATTTAATTAGATGAACGTGCGAAAGACGCGACGAAAAAGGATTTCATATTTGTTAAATTGAACCCAAAATATTATTTCTAAGCAATTTATGCGTCTCCTAGTACAAATAAACTCCCCATGGGTTCCGTTCTTGAATTTAATTTAATTATCTTAGAGGACTTTAATAAGTTGTTACTTTTTGCAGAGTCTAGAAGTTTTTTCTTACGTAGGTACCTAATTCTTTTTACGTCGGTTGCCATTGCCATACATAGGTAGGTTCTTAGTTTACGAAAAATTAATTACTTAGATGAACGTGCGAAAGATGCAACGAAAAAGGATTTCATATCTGTTAAAATGAACCCAAAATATCATTTCTAACCAACTTATGTGTCTCCTAGTACAAATGAGGTCCCCATGGGTTCCGTTCTTGAATTTAATTTAATAAGAGGACTTAAATAAGTTGTTAACTACTTTTTGCAGGGTCGAGATGAATTTTATTACGTACCTAATTCTTTTTATGTCGGTTGCCATTGCCATACATAGGTAGGTACTTAGTTTACGAAAAATTAATTACTTAATTGGATAAAAGTGCGAAAGACGCTACGAAAAAGGATTTCATATCTGTTAAAATGAACCCAAAATATCATTTCTAAGGAACTTATGTGTCTCCTAGTACAAATAAACACCCCGTGGGTTCCGTTCTTGAATTTAATTTAATTTTAGGACTTTAATAAGTTGTTACATTTTTGCAGGGTTGATAAGAGGGCAGATGATTTGAATCAATTGATTTTTATGTAGGTAATTTAAATCTCGATTTAAATCAAATGTTTAAAAAAAATCGTTGATTTAAATCAATACTTTTTTCCTAGAACGTAGAACTTAATACAATTTAGTTTAACTTAAAATATTTTTTCAATACCACCGTATTGTTTTTTTTTTAATATATCATAACAAAGGTTTTTTTTCATTTCTATTTCGTCACGGTCAACCGTAACTTTTTTAAGCATAGAAGAATTAAGAATATTTTTATGTTTTAATATTTAACGTAAATTAAAATTGTGTTTATGAACAGAATATCAGGAATAAATGATATTTACACAATATTTTTTTATTATCAACAAAACAATTATCAGTGTTCGAAATTCAAAAATATTTGAATTTCTATTTTTAATTTTAAGTAGGATGACGGTTTGACACCGTTGCTTCTTCTAAAAATATCTATTTTTTTTTTGTGTTACTTATTTGTGAAAAAAAAAATGTTTAATTTAAGATTTGAAGATAATTCTTTCGATGGTACCGCCGCCGCTAGATATTGTGATTAGGTTAAAAAATACTTCCAATAGCCTGCTACCATCTAAATCAAAACTAAAATGTATGGCAACTTTGGAAAGTTTTCTTCTGTGAAATGAACAAAAATGCGTCGTAATTTTCAGAGAAATTACGTATTTCTTCGTAAGTGTATTGAAAAATGTGGTTTGATACACGTGGAGATTTGTCACTGCAGCACTCGGCTCCATAACACCCTCGCCTATACGACTCGGGTGAATTTCGCCTCGGTTGCAATGACAAACTTTCCCCACTTGTATCAAAATGTACTATATCAGCATTAGGTACTTAGGCGATTATTACACTGCCACGCATCACGCTGCATGTTGCGTGTCAACGCACCTACGCGCGTCAGTGCGTTTTGTAAATTCACGCAGGCTCAGACTCATTTCATACAAAATCACGTACGGCACTACGAGACTCAATGTGCCATACCTTGCGCGTGGATGCAATTTCGGTGTATTGGTCTGTGCGTGTTTTCAATGCAAACGCAGATACTCACAAGCAACGTTAAAACACGCATTTATGCGCTACGCTGCGTGGTGCGTGGCAGTGTGATAATCGCCTTACTATTTATGTTTAATTTTAACCCGAGATTATAATCAAATCTTTCGCGCTTATTTTACCTACATTTTCAAGGGGAGGTTTTTACAGAGACAGACAGAAAACAAAAAACTATACGTTTGCGTACAATTAGGTCTTTGCGTAATTACTTCTTCGACATAAAACTTTTTGCCTTTTCTACATAAATATTTACAAGCTTAAAACTCAGCAGCCGATAATAGTAGTTTAGCCAGTTTAGTCTTAATTTATCTTTTTAAATCAATGAAAAACATGCAAAAGTACTAGGAGTCCATAAGAAACGAGAATTGTTATTGCTGAATTAAACAGCGGTTGCGCAATCACAGATCCCTAATTTAATTTCCTTTCAGAAGCTCAAAAATATGATATTGAATACGATAAAATATTGTGATCCCAGTCGCACGCGCCGCCTGCGTGTATTATGTGAGAGAGATGGCAATGTTTACATCGTCCGTTGGGCTACTCCCTTTGGCGGTACTGGCGGCATCTTTGAACGCGCCGAAAGGCTAGCCGAAAGTGAAATTAGGTAAATAAATAAAGTAAAATTTTGCAATTGCATTAGTGGACGACCAATAATCATACATTGCAGTCGCATATCCGTTCCGGTGCTTGTGATTTGGATTTATTGTAGTTGTGTGTGACAATCGTGTGTAATGGCGTTAAGTAATAGTGAATATTATGAGATGATGTTGCGTGTTGTCGTGTCGGAAGAAAGAACGGTAACGTGCGAGCTGCTCGCGAACTTTATCGTCGCCGATTTATCGAGGGTAGGCCAGAAGCTGAGCGTCGACAGCTTCCTTCGGTGGCGTGTTTCCATAGGATGGTACATCGTCTGCACGAAACCGGTTCCTTCCACGCTCCTGTTTAGGGGGTCGCCCGAACACTACCGATCCAGAATTAGAGGAAGCCGTACTAGATCATTTTGAAAATAACCCACGTACTAGTACTCGGCGGGCGGGCTGCATTAGCGCTGGGTGCCTCTAACCATATGCAAGTATGGCGAGTAGCGAATTGGACGATGCGCTCACTGAAAGCCTATCCATTTTAGGTTACGCCAATCTCGTGATGGACAACAATTTAATCTTCCAACATGACGGTGCTCCAGCACACTACGCACGTGATGTTCGGGAGCATTTAGATATGCGCTTTCGTCAGTGGAATAGTGGATCGGGCGCGGTAGCAGACACTAACTCCATTAGATTTCTTTTTGTGGGGGTATAAAAACATAGTGTACGCAATGCCGTGTGATACAGCAGAGCAAATGAGAGCGAATCGAAGCCGCTTTCAGGAAAGTAACACCAGACATGCTACGGAATGTCCAGGTGTCCATGCACAAGCGAGCGGCCTTGTGTGTACAGTATCACGGTCGTCACATCGAACCACATCTTTAAAAAATGTAAGTTAAATTATTATTTATCATTTTCATATTTATTTTTCCGATTGCTCGGACTATATTAGGATATTTTTTTGAGGCAAAATTTAAGTAGGCAGGTACCTACTAGGCGAACAGAGCGTCTCGTGCACGCGCGCGCCGCGCGTTTCAAAATTAGGTAGACAGGTACTAGGCGAACAGATTTACAGAGGAAATGTTTCGTAATATTAGCAAGTGACTTGGAATGTTATTGACCCTCCGTAGTGTCGTGACACGTTTGTTATGATTTGAATTCAAGAATCATACGATACCAAGGATACCAAGAAGTTGGTATCAATTCTTTGAGTAATTTATTTTGAGCTGAAACTTTGTATAGAGATTCTATACAACCTGTAATCTTCAGTGCTTCTTGATGTATATACCCTTTTTGTTACACGTTGTATAGCACCAACCCATTAACGATTCAGATTAGGTCGTAAAATGGATGGCCCTCTACGGGGCGCCGGTGTGGGCGCCGTCGCTGAAAAAGCAACCGGCGGCCATACTGAACGCCTGCCAGAGGATCATGGCGATAAGGATGGTGCGGGGATACTGCACGGTCTCCCGCGAAGCGGCGAGCCTTCTGGCTGGCCTACCACCGTGGGATCTGGAGGCAACAGTCCTTGCACACATGCTCGATATGCGCGTGGAGATGCAACGCCGGGGTGAAAGTCCGCTGCCGCGACAGGTCACGGCATGGCGGACAGAGCTCCGGCGGGATCTCATGGTGAAATGGCGTCAACGACTATCGCAACCCAGTGCTGGGCACGCCACAATCATGGCGGTAAGTCCCCTCTTTGAGGCGTGGCTGGAAAGACCTCACGGCGTCCTTACCTTCCGCATGACGCAGGTACTCACCGGACATGGTTCGTTCGGGAGATTCTCGCACTCGATTCATGCGGAAGTGACGCCCGGGTGTCGCCACTGTGCGGAACGCCCGGAGGACACGGTGGAGCACACAGTCGAGGTGTGCCCTGCTTGGGCGGAGCATCGCCGTGCCCTCGTGGGGGCGATCGGCGGCGGAGACCTCTCGCGCCGGGCCTTGGTTGAGGCCATGGTCCGAAGCGAGGAGGAGTGGCAGGCGGTCGCCGACTTTTGCGAAGCAGTAATGCTCGCAAAGGAGGAGGCCGAACGCATCAGGCAACGGCGTTATCGCCGCCGCCGTCGCCGGGATTCTGATCCCGATTTCCGGCCAACGTAGACGCGGGCTTGCGGACAGTGAGCAATGAGTAGCTCGCTGTCCGGCCGTCCGGTAACTGTCCGGACCAAGCCCAAGTCGTCGACGGCGCGCACTGTTCCCGCGCGCCTCAAGGAGTTGTCAGCAACAGCAGGGACCCAGCCGGGTCGAAGCCTACTGGGGCCAGGGTTATCCGAAAGGGCGCTCGAGCCCCGGTATGAAGGCTAGAAGGAACGGGGTGGGTCTTTTAGTCAGTAAGAGTCTGACACTATCTCCCGCTCCGCCCAAGGGCGGGGGATGTCAATGCATGAATTTTCCCACCATAAAAAAAAGGTCGTAAAATGGATTGTGTTAAGAACTCGTGGTAGGGTTTCTGACCTTTTTTTTAAGAACAGTGTTAGACCTTTAGTATCTTCATCGATATTTTTCGCCACTTTTGAGTGTTAATTACCGAAACAGATACGCCCTTTTTTGAATGGGAAATCATTAAATAATTTTTCCGTCCCGTGTGTAGTGAAAAAGAGAGTCAGACTTTTACTGAATGCAACCCACGCGTGTTACTTCCAATGCTCTTGGTTTGTGGTCCAGGACCAGTAGACCACGGTTAGTTTTTCAAAAATCCCTGCAGGTCTACCTGTGGTCAGATTGCCCTTCGCATTCCAGGGCCACGGTAACTTTTTCGGGCATCTTGCAGTGACGTAGTATCCTATTGGCACAAAGCCGAGTCATAGATCAAGGCTACGTTTTCACTAAAGCGGACCTGGGCAAAATGGAGCCGAGAAGAGAAGTAAAAAGTGTCAAGTATCTCCATTGAAGCAGAGTAGATTTGAGCTGCCTTCCACCTCGCTCTCCCTGCCCGGCACGAGGCTACGTGGTCGTTTGTTTTATTTGAAAGACCGCTCAAATCCACTCCTCATATACTGTTTCCACTAATACGAAAGGGAGATTTCGAGCGTTGTGATTAGCCAGTATCATCGCGTCAATAGAAATGCACCCTAAAGAATACTAGCCGAGTGAAAGCACGGTATACAAGACAAGTATTGTGGTATCAAATTGTAGCATTCAATTAGAAGCACAAGGCAATGCCGAGTTCGTGCTGATGAATATTAATTTAACAAATAAACTTATTATGTTGCGCCGTGTTAGGGCCAACGCTGCGTTAAGCGACCGCCCACGCGGGCAACCGTCGCGTAAGGCCGTATACAGAAAGATAGCTGGCAATCATGTAGGTTTAGTTCACTGTTATATTAATCTTAAAGATGTCGTCTAGGTAAATTATTAAGATACAAAAATGTAATTAAGTTAAGGGAGAGCGGCCTCTCCTGGCACAGGTGTTTTCACACTTAAAAGGAGAGGTCAACCTCAGTATTGTTGAACCAAATTTGTTACTAAATAAAGCATTTTTCATTTTCTATCTGCGCCGATCTAAAAGCTTCTATCGGAACTGGCCGGCACGGGTAATCTGCGCAGGTAATAGACGTCGAGTTTCTATACAATGCACAAAAACAGTACCGACGTTTCCGACAGGTTCCGACAAGCTTCAACACGCGCAGGTCAACGCTGGCGCCCTCTTTTATTAATTTATTTTACTATGTACAACACGCATATTGTTTTGAACATAAGTTAATGTAAAATGAATAGTGACATGTTGATTTCGTTAGTATTTAGTAAACAACCTGTGTGGGATAAAACAGATAAAAGGCATTGCTATAGATACGAAAATAGTCCCTGCTTCAACTTGCTGGCTTTATGTAGCTGTTACTTGAGTAGACCAGCGACGATAAACGCTGATAGATCGGCGCAGGCTGCAGCTTTCTTTCTGTATACGGCCTAAAGTCGCGCGTGTGTCATATTATTATGCGACGGTCCCTGTAGTTGTGTCAATGGAGAACTTTAATATATTGTTACGTAACAAAACGGGCGCGGGGCGCGGCTCACCGTGACGGGTGCCCGCGCGGCGAGCCGCGTTCGTGGACTTTAGTATGGGACCGCGCGGGCGCCAGCTCAACGCAGCGTTGGCCCTTAGAGGACGCTGCTGAGCTATGAAAACAACGATATAGATTGGGGACTAAATATATACAGCGTCGAAATAACTGATGAGCTTTCCTTAAAAGGGGTCATTATACTCAACATTATAAACAGCTGTGTAAGTAATGACGACAATGCGAAAATAATTCAGCTGCTCCCTATTTTTATTTTTTTGAGTAATGTGAATACAATTAAACGAAAAAACTGAATGTTTTTATTTCACAGGGGCCTACATGGGCACTTATAAAACGTCAGAAACCTGGTTACTGTGATGTCGGTCGTCGCTATAAATTGTATGGTGGTGGGTAGTTTAATATATTTCTGGAATAAACCAGTCTGTCGTTGACCCACGTATTTTATTGACGTTACATTGGCGACGAGAACGGGATTTTGTGAATTTTTTTTTTCAATTTACGGGGTTACGCGTTTGTCAAGATGCCTATTGGTAAAATCGAACCTTTCAATTTGAGCTCGAAGCAGTGGCCAGCGTATATACGTCGAGTAAATCAGTACGTAAGACTTAACGAAATCGATAATGACTTGAAAGTGCCTATGTTAATAACGGTCGTAGGGGAAGAAACGTATGCGCTTATGTGCGATCTTTGTTCACCTAGTTTTCCGGAAAACAAAACATTTGACGAATTAGTGACATTAGTGACGGAACACTTGGAACCGCAACGATCGGAAATTGCCGAACGCCACGTGTTCAGGTTGCGCCGCCAACGTCCGGGCGAATCCCTTACGGAATACCTGCAGGCATTGAAACATCTGGCATCTACGTGCAGCTTTGGAAAGTGCAAGTCATGTTCGACGCTCGAAGAGAATTTGCGTGACCAGTTTGTGTCGGGGCTGGCAAGTGACGTCATGCGATCGAGAATCTTCGCTGAAAAAAAAGTGCAGTACAAAGAGGCAGTGGAGCTGGCGCTGGCACTCGAGGCAGCGGAGAAGCACGCCGAAGTGAGTGGCACCACGACGACGGCGGCGGCGACGGACTCATCAAAGTCGACGGGCGGCGAGGCGGGCGAAGGCCTGCATTACGCGCGCGGTGGACGGACGCGCCCGCGCGGGCCGCAACGGGCGCTCGGCAGCGGAGGCGACGGAGCAGCGGGCGAGGCCGGCGCAGGCGGCGCGCGCGCGGGCTCGGCGGACGGCGGCGCGCGGGCCTGCTGGCGCTGCGGCAAGATGCACCCGGCCGAGAAGTGTCGGTTTAGGAATTACAGTTGTGATGAGTGCGGGAAAAAAGGACACTTAAAGGTAATGTGCAAACAAGTGCGCGGTAGTGGCGGTCGGCATAATTATGTGAGTGAGGAATCGGATGACGGTATGTTCAACGTGGACGTCGCAGCTCGAGGTAACAAGCCATATTTTATTAAACTGATGGTTGATAACATTTATATTGAGTGTGAAGTGGACACAGGTAGTCGTATATCAGCAATAAGTGAGGAGATGTACCAATGTATATTTCGGCATAAAAATATTGTACCGGATAACTTAGTTTTACGTTGCTACTCGGGTTCAAGAATTGAATCACTCGGTTACATTGAGGTTGACGTTTGCTTAGGCGAATTTAAGGCTAAATCTTTACGATTATACATAATTAAGGGTGGGGCGCGGCCATTATTAGGACGAGAATGGATGCGCGCTTTAAAGATAACGCAAATAAACCTCAATGAAATCGTAGATGATGAATTGGTAAACAAATTATGTAACGAATTCCCACAAGTATTTAGCGAGAAGTTAGGTACATGTAAACAGCCCATACGACTGCAGCTGTCAGATAAAGAACCGGTTTATGTGCGAGCGAGACCCATGCCGCTGGCACTGCGCGCGCGGGTCGAGCGGGAGCTGGAACGTCTCGAGGCGGACGGTTCCATCTACCGCGTCGACTACTCGGACTATGGGACTCCAATAGTGCCCGTTGTCAAACAAAACGGAGACATACGCATTTGTGGGGATTACAAGATAACTATTAACCCAAAGTTAAAGAGGGATTATTATCCGTTACCGCGCATCGAAGAGCTATTTGCAAATCTTAGTGGGGGAGATAAATTCACAAAGATTGATCTGAAGCATGCTTATGAACAGTGTCTGTTAACGGACGACTCGCAACCCTACACAGCTATAACTACGCATATAGGTACTTTTGTGTATAGACGTACGCCGTATGGGTTGTCGGTTATACCGGAAAAGTTCCAAAAAATTATGGAAGAGACGCTGCGCGGAGTGCCAGGGTGTGTAGTGTTCTTAGACGATATTTGTGTGGCCGGGTCTAACACACTTGAGCACATGAAGAATCTGAGAACTGTATTGGAAAGGCTACGTAACATGGGGCTTACTGTTAAATTAAATAAATGTAAATTTTTACAAGATAGCGTGAAATATTTAGGTTTTATTATTAACCTTTCAATTGTGATAATTACAGACACAATTGAAAGACAATAGGTGCGCGAACGCCGGCGTTCGCTTGGGGTTTAATGAATTAATAAGGAAGGTTTGCGACCGGATACCGAGAAACTGGAGGCCATTTCCAGCGCACCCAGACCAGAAAACGTGTTACAACTAAAAAGTTTCTTAGGAATGGTTAACTATTACGGCCGATTTATTCCTAACTTAAGCACCTTGTTACAACCATTGCACAATTTATTAAAAAAGGATAGCGGCTGGAAATGGGACCCCAAGTGTGATAGGGCTTTCGAGGAGACCAAGCGATCTCTCCTGAGCGAACGAGTATTAGCGCACTACGAGGAGGGACGCGACCTGGTGCTGTCGGTGGACAGCAGCGCGTACGGCCTGGGCGCCGTGCTGGCGCACCGGTACGCGGATGGGAGCGAGCGGCCGGTCAGCTGCGTGTCGCGCACACTCAGCGCGCCCGAACGCAACTACAGCCAACTCGATAAAGAGGCGCTGGCTATTCTATTCGGGATCACGAAACATCACCAATTTTTGTACGGAAGGCGCTTTACGCTGCGCACCGACCATCAGCCGCTGACTCATATCTTTGGGGAAAAAGGAGGAATCCCTCAGACGGCTGCCAGTCGCCTACAAAGATGGGCGGCACGCCTGGCTGCTTATGATTTTGACATAGAATTTGTGCGATCGGCGGACAACGGTCCGGCTGATGCGTTGTCGCGATTACCGTTGCCTCGGGAGGGTCGCTTCGTCGACGCGATAGATTATCTGAATCTAGTAGAGGAGTCGCTACCTATTTGTTTTAAAGACATCGCAAAAGAGACAGAGCGTGATACATTGTTATGTAAAATAAAGGGATATGTACTATTCGGTTGGCCGACAGTCCCGAGCTGCGACGCGGAAAAGCCATTTTTTGCTAAAAAAAATGATTTGATAGTAGATCAAGGATGTGTTATTTATAAATATAGGATAGTGGTTCCGCACATTCTTCAAAGGAAAATATTAAAAGAAGTCCACGAGGGCCATTTAGGGATGAACAAAATGAAAGCGTTATCAAGAAGTTACATTTATTGGGCGAGTTTAGATCAAGATATCGAAGATATGTGTAGGTCATGTGCTGCGTGCCGCTCCGTGCAGGACGCGCTGCCACGGGCGCAGCTACATCCCTGGGAGTTCCCGCTGCACCCTTGGCAACGCGTACACGCTGACTTCGCAGACTGCGGTGGCGTTCGATACCTAATTATAGTAGATGCGCATTCTAAATGGATAGAGGCCTTGCCTATGCGTGGCACGAACGCAGCCGCTACCATTAAGGTTTTTAGGAGTACGTTTGCGCGTTTTGGTTTGCCATCGCAGCTCGTGACTGACAACGGCCCACCATTCTCTTCACAAGAGTTTAAATTGTATTGTGAAAAAAATTGTATCAAGCACACAACTTCGGCACCATATAGACCCCAGGGAAATGGCGCGGCTGAGAACGCAGTCAAAACCATTAAAAAGGCAATAAAGAGATCAATATACGAAGGCGAGGACGTCAACGTCGCCCTAAGTAAATTTCTTCTGCAGTACCGAAATTGTGAACACGCAACTACAGGGGTCTCGCCAGCCGTGGCGCTCCAAGGGCGGCGCTTGCGCAGCCGACTTGACGCGCTACGCCCGGACGTAGCCGCAGCGGTACGCGCGAGGCAAGAGCGTCAGGTCGCTCGCACCTCGGGGGCCGACAGGGAATTCCGCGTTGGGGATGCGGTAATCGCTCGCGATTATACGGCGAGGGGGGACAAGTGGACCGATGCCACTGTTGTTAAAAAGACAGGCCCTATTTCATACAAAGTGAGTTTAGGTAATGGGGTTGAGTGGCGTAGACATGCCGACCAAATTATTCCAGCAAGCAGAAAAAATAGGTTCTCGTTATCGCGCGTGAGCGACGCCGTCGCCGCTGAGACTGCGTGCTCTCGGGCAGCCAAACCGGGGGTCGATAGCGGAACCGAAGGTGAGGTGTTTGAAGACGCATCCAGTGGTGTCAGTGATATTAAAGACTCACTGCAGCAGCGAGTTCAACCCGAACGGCTTTCGTTGCCGATATCACCTCCACCACAGGGTGCGTCAGCTCGCGCACTGCGTGCGATCAACCGAGCAAGAAAAGCTGCCATATGAGACAATATTTAAAATAGGTACTTAGTTAAAGGAAATTGTTATTTGTAAGATGTACTAGGTACCTGATGTGATTAGTGGACTTGACGGGGAGAGATGTGATGTCGGTCGTCGCTATAAATTGTATGGTGGTGGGTAGTTTAATATATTTCTGGAATAAACCAGTCTGTCGTTGACCCACGTATTTTATTGACGTTACAGTTACAATTGGTCGTTTCTTAGAAAGCAGAACCGGCGAAAATCTCCATGGTTACTCTTTAGAATAAAGTAAGTATAATGTGTGCAGCGGGTTTTTTTTTGTGATTTCATGGTTGCTCACAAAGTAAAAGTTGCTCATAGTGATGAATATAATAATTTCTTTTAAGGAAAACCCATTCGTCATTCAATGTTGTACACGAGTACAATATACATTTCTTTATGTAATCAAAAATATTCACTCAAACAGCCCATTAACTTTTGAGTTGTCAAAATGTCGGTCAGTGAAAAAAAAAATGAAGCTGAATTACACGTTCCAAAGCGTAGAACTCTATGGAGAAAAACGTGCAAGAAACTCCATGAACACTCTTTTAAATCATGCTATGAGTTACAGAAATCTTAATTACACATTTTTTGCCGCTTCTATCATTTAAGCCCAATGTAAATAAATAATTTAAAAAAAAAATAAAGTAATAACAAAAAAATATTAATTGAAATAAGTCACTGGCAGTTGAGAGATGACCAGACTCAACTGACGGCACCCGTTCACGAGCATGACGCGTGTATCAGCCCCACTCAACTCAACCACTTTGAAGGGTATGGAATGACCCAACAACAATACACTCTTTTAAATCATGATATGAGTTACAGAAATCTTAATCACACATGTTTTGTCGCTTCCATCATTTAAGCCCAATGTAAATAAATAAAAAAAAAATAGAGTAATAATAAAAAATATTAATTGAAATAAGTCACTGGCAGTTGAGAGATGACCAGACTCGACTGACGGCACCCGTTCACGAGCATGACGCGTGTATCAGCCCCACTCAACTCAACCACTTTGAAGGGTATGGAATGACCCAACAACAATACACTCTAGAAATCTTAATCACGCATTTTTTGTCGCTTGCATCATTTAAGCCCAATGTAAATAAATAATGAAAAAAAAACAGACTAATTAAAAAATATTAATTGAAATAAGTCACTGGCAGTTGAGAGATGACCAGACTCGACTGACGGTACCCGTTCACGAGCATGACGCGTGTATCAGCCCCATTCAACTCAACCACTTTGAAGGGTATGGAATGACCCAACAATAATATGGACTTATTTATTACCATTTACCCAGGTTTTTAGGGTTCCGTAGCCAAATGGCAAAAAACGGAACCCTTATAGATTCGTCATGTCTGTCTGTCTGTCTGTCTGTCGGTCTGTCTGTCTGTCTGTCTGTCTGTCTGTCTGTCCGTCCGTATGTCACAGCCACTTTTATCCGAAACTATAAGAGCTATACTGTTGAAACTTTGTAAGTAGATGTATTCTGTGAACCGCATTAAGATTTTCACACAAAAATAGAAAAAAAGCAATAAATTTTGGGGGTCCCCATACATAGAACTGAAACTCAAAAATTTTTTTTTCATCAAACCTATCCATAGATACCCCACACGCATAGGTTTGATGAAAAATAGGATATGGATAGGTCTTCCTATGGATAGGTCTTCAAAAATGATACTGAGGTTTCTAATATAATTTTTTTCTAAACTGAATAGTTTGCGCGAGAGACACTTCCAAAGTGGTAAAATGTGTGTCCCCCCCCCTCTAACTTCTAAGATAAGAGAATGATAAAACTAAAAAAAATATATGATATACATTACTATAAAAACTACCAACGAAAATTGGTTTGAACGAAATCCAGTAAGTAGTTTTTTTTTAATGCGTCATAAACTGAAAAAAATACACTATTATTAAAACATCGATCAAAGTTACAACACATTACAAGAACTTTTATACAATGTGTAACAAAAAGGGGGTATACATATCAAGTACACGGCCTCTTAATAAGATAAGAAACGATACGGAAAGGGTCTTCTAACCTTATGTTTACATGGTAGGAAGTTATGAATTATTCCAATACATATGATACCAGAAACCGCAATTTCAAACTGAAATCAATACATCACTAGCAAAAAGTCAGCTGATCGGTGTCAGTGAACAGTTCATGAATAAAAACAAACCTCTTACTCCTGGTATTTCTTCAAACAGTGGATAAAGGGTTCCGGATGTTTATTTTTCTTAACATTTTTTTTTAAGAAAAATAGTTTTAGGAAGAAATAAGTTTTTCCTACGAAAGCTAAGATTATGTTTGTGAACAACAAACAAAGTCAAAAACTAGAGTGAGTGCGTGCGCTGGACATCGAAAAACCCGCCGGCCACGTAGGGACGTGCCCGGCATGCGGGGTTTACACGGATGACTAGAGCCCCACGACACGATTTTTACCGCGCGGCTAAAGACGGATGCTACCCAACTTTGAGCTAGCGGTTTTAGTCATTCGATGGAATCGAGTAGGTAACTGCAACACAGTAATTAAAACCTCTATCTATTAACTACATTCCTATAAATTTTCTTACGTGCTTATTTCTTTTTATGTTGGTTGCCATACATAGGTAATTAGTTTATGAAAAATTAATTATTTAATTAGATGAACGTGCGAAAGACGCGACGAAAAAGGATTTCATATTTGTTAAATTGAACCCAAAATATTATTTCTAAGCAATTTATGCGTCTCCTAGTACAAATAAACTCCCCATGGGTTCCGTTCTTGAATTTAATTTAATTATCTTAGAGGACTTTAATAAGTTGTTACTTTTTGCAGAGTCTAGAAGTTTTTTCTTACGTAGGTACCTAATTCTTTTTACGTCGGTTGCCATTGCCATACATAGGTAGGTTCTTAGTTTACGAAAAATTAATTACTTAGATGAACGTGCGAAAGATGCAACGAAAGGATTTCATATCTGTTAAAATGAACCCAAAATATCATTTCTAACCAACTTATGTGTCTCCTAGTACAAATGAGGTCCCCATGGGTTCCGTTCTTGAATTTAATTTAATAAGAGGACTTAAATAAGTTGTTAACTACTTTTTGCAGGGTCGAGATGAATTTTATTACGTACCTAATTCTTTTTATGTCGGTTGCCATTGCCATACATAGGTAGGTACTTAGTTTACGAAAAATTAATTACTTAATTGGATAAAAGTGCGAAAGACGCTACGAAAAAGGATTTCATATCTGTTAAAATGAACCCAAAATATCATTTCTAAGGAACTTATGTGTCTCCTAGTACAAATAAACACCCCGTGGGTTCCGTTCTTGAATTTAATTTAATTTTAGGACTTTAATAAGTTGTTACATTTTTGCAGGGTTGATAAGAGGGCAGATGATTTGAATCAATTGATTTTTATGTAGGTAATTTAAATCTCGATTTAAATCAAATGTTTAAAAAAAATCGTTGATTTAAATCAATACTTTTTTCCTAGAACGTAGAACTTAATACAATTTAGTTTAACTTAAAATATTTTTTCAATACCACCGTATTGTTTTTTTTTTAATATATCATAACAAAGGTTTTTTTTCATTTCTATTTCGTCACGGTCAACCGTAACTTTTTTAAGCATAGAAGAATTAAGAATATTTTTATGTTTTAATATTTAACGTAAATTAAAATTGTGTTTATGAACAGAATATCAGGAATAAATGATATTTACACAATATTTTTTTATTATCAACAAAACAATTATCAGTGTTCGAAATTCAAAAATATTTGAATTTCTATTTTTAATTTTAAGTAGGATGACGGTTTGACACCGTTGCTTCTTCTAAAAATATCTATTTTTTTTTTGTGTTACTTATTTGTGAAAAAAAAAATGTTTAATTTAAGATTTGAAGATAATTCTTTCGATGGTACCGCCGCCGCTAGATATTGTGATTAGGTTAAAAAATACTTCCAATAGCCTGCTACCATCTAAATCAAAACTAAAATGTATGGCAACTTTGGAAAGTTTTCTTCTGTGAAATGAACAAAAATGCGTCGTAATTTTCAGAGAAATTACGTATTTCTTCGTAAGTGTATTGAAAAATGTGGTTTGATACACGTGGAGATTTGTCACTGCAGCACTCGGCTCCATAACACCCTCGCCTATACGACTCGGGTGAATTTCGCCTCGGTTGCAATGACAAACTTTCCCCACTTGTATCAAAATGTACTATATCAGCATTAGGTACTTAGGCGATTATTACACTGCCACGCATCACGCTGCATGTTGCGTGTCAACGCACCTACGCGCGTCAGTGCGTTTTGTAAATTCACGCAGGCTCAGACTCATTTCATACAAAATCACGTACGGCACTACGAGACTCAATGTGCCATACCTTGCGCGTGGATGCAATTTCGGTGTATTGGTCTGTGCGTGTTTTCAATGCAAACGCAGATACTCACAAGCAACGTTAAAACACGCATTTATGCGCTACGCTGCGTGGTGCGTGGCAGTGTGATAATCGCCTTACTATTTATGTTTAATTTTAACCCGAGATTATAATCAAATCTTTCGCGCTTATTTTACCTACATTTTCAAGGGGAGGTTTTTACAGAGACAGACAGAAAACAAAAAACTATACGTTTGCGTACAATTAGGTCTTTGCGTAATTACTTCTTCGACATAAAACTTTTTGCCTTTTCTACATAAATATTTACAAGCTTAAAACTCAGCAGCCGATAATAGTAGTTTAGCCAGTTTAGTCTTAATTTATCTTTTTAAATCAATGAAAAACATGCAAAAGTACTAGGAGTCCATAAGAAACGAGAATTGTTATTGCTGAATTAAACAGCGGTTGCGCAATCACAGATCCCTAATTTAATTTCCTTTCAGAAGCTCAAAAATATGATATTGAATACGATAAAATATTGTGATCCCAGTCGCACGCGCCGCCTGCGTGTATTATGTGAGAGAGATGGCAATGTTTACATCGTCCGTTGGGCTACTCCCTTTGGCGGTACTGGCGGCATCTTTGAACGCGCCGAAAGGCTAGCCGAAAGTGAAATTAGGTAAATAAATAAAGTAAAATTTTGCAATTGCATTAGTGGACGACCAATAATCATACATTGCAGTCGCATATCCGTTCCGGTGCTTGTGATTTGGATTTATTGTAGTTGTGTGTGACAATCGTGTGTAATGGCGTTAAGTAATAGTGAATATTATGAGATGATGTTGCGTGTTGTCGTGTCGGAAGAAAGAACGGTAACGTGCGAGCTGCTCGCGAACTTTATCGTCGCCGATTTATCGAGGGTAGGCCAGAAGCTGAGCGTCGACAGCTTCCTTCGGTGGCGTGTTTCCATAGGATGGTACATCGTCTGCACGAAACCGGTTCCTTCCACGCTCCTGTTTAGGGGGTCGCCCGAACACTACCGATCCAGAATTAGAGGAAGCCGTACTAGATCATTTTGAAAATAACCCACGTACTAGTACTCGGCGGGCGGGCTGCATTAGCGCTGGGTGCCTCTAACCATATGCAAGTATGGCGAGTAGCGAATTGGACGATGCGCTCACTGAAAGCCTATCCATTTTAGGTTACGCCAATCTCGTGATGGACAACAATTTAATCTTCCAACATGACGGTGCTCCAGCACACTACGCACGTGATGTTCGGGAGCATTTAGATATGCGCTTTCGTCAGTGGAATAGTGGATCGGGCGCGGTAGCAGACACTAACTCCATTAGATTTCTTTTTGTGGGGGTATAAAAACATAGTGTACGCAATGCCGTGTGATACAGCAGAGCAAATGAGAGCGAATCGAAGCCGCTTTCAGGAAAGTAACACCAGACATGCTACGGAATGTCCAGGTGTCCATGCACAAGCGAGCGGCCTTGTGTGTACAGTATCACGGTCGTCACATCGAACCACATCTTTAAAAAATGTAAGTTAAATTATTATTTATCATTTTCATATTTATTTTTCCGATTGCTCGGACTATATTAGGATATTTTTTTGAGGCAAAATTTAAGTAGGCAGGTACCTACTAGGCGAACAGAGCGTCTCGTGCACGCGCGCGCCGCGCGTTTCAAAATTAGGTAGACAGGTACTAGGCGAACAGATTTACAGAGGAAATGTTTCGTAATATTAGCAAGTGACTTGGAATGTTATTGACCCTCCGTAGTGTCGTGACACGTTTGTTATGATTTGAATTCAAGAATCATACGATACCAAGGATACCAAGAAGTTGGTATCAATTCTTTGAGTAATTTATTTTGAGCTGAAACTTTGTATAGAGATTCTATACAACCTGTAATCTTCAGTGCTTCTTGATGTATATACCCTTTTTGTTACACGTTGTATAGCACCAACCCATTAACGATTCAGATTAGGTCGTAAAATGGATGGCCCTCTACGGGGCGCCGGTGTGGGCGCCGTCGCTGAAAAAGCAACCGGCGGCCATACTGAACGCCTGCCAGAGGATCATGGCGATAAGGATGGTGCGGGGATACTGCACGGTCTCCCGCGAAGCGGCGAGCCTTCTGGCTGGCCTACCACCGTGGGATCTGGAGGCAACAGTCCTTGCACACATGCTCGATATGCGCGTGGAGATGCAACGCCGGGGTGAAAGTCCGCTGCCGCGACAGGTCACGGCATGGCGGACAGAGCTCCGGCGGGATCTCATGGTGAAATGGCGTCAACGACTATCGCAACCCAGTGCTGGGCACGCCACAATCATGGCGGTAAGTCCCCTCTTTGAGGCGTGGCTGGAAAGACCTCACGGCGTCCTTACCTTCCGCATGACGCAGGTACTCACCGGACATGGTTCGTTCGGGAGATTCTCGCACTCGATTCATGCGGAAGTGACGCCCGGGTGTCGCCACTGTGCGGAACGCCCGGAGGACACGGTGGAGCACACAGTCGAGGTGTGCCCTGCTTGGGCGGAGCATCGCCGTGCCCTCGTGGGGGCGATCGGCGGCGGAGACCTCTCGCGCCGGGCCTTGGTTGAGGCCATGGTCCGAAGCGAGGAGGAGTGGCAGGCGGTCGCCGACTTTTGCGAAGCAGTAATGCTCGCAAAGGAGGAGGCCGAACGCATCAGGCAACGGCGTTATCGCCGCCGCCGTCGCCGGGATTCTGATCCCGATTTCCGGCCAACGTAGACGCGGGCTTGCGGACAGTGAGCAATGAGTAGCTCGCTGTCCGGCCGTCCGGTAACTGTCCGGACCAAGCCCAAGTCGTCGACGGCGCGCACTGTTCCCGCGCGCCTCAAGGAGTTGTCAGCAACAGCAGGGACCCAGCCGGGTCGAAGCCTACTGGGGCCAGGGTTATCCGAAAGGGCGCTCGAGCCCCGGTATGAAGGCTAGAAGGAACGGGGTGGGTCTTTTAGTCAGTAAGAGTCTGACACTATCTCCCGCTCCGCCCAAGGGCGGGGGATGTCAATGCATGAATTTTCCCACCATAAAAAAAAGGTCGTAAAATGGATTGTGTTAAGAACTCGTGGTAGGGTTTCTGACCTTTTTTTTAAGAACAGTGTTAGACCTTTAGTATCTTCATCGATATTTTTCGCCACTTTTGAGTGTTAATTACCGAAACAGATACGCCCTTTTTTGAATGGGAAATCATTAAATAATTTTTCCGTCCCGTGTGTAGTGAAAAAGAGAGTCAGACTTTTACTGAATGCAACCCACGCGTGTTACTTCCAATGCTCTTGGTTTGTGGTCCAGGACCAGTAGACCACGGTTAGTTTTTCAAAAATCCCTGCAGGTCTACCTGTGGTCAGATTGCCCTTCGCATTCCAGGGCCACGGTAACTTTTTCGGGCATCTTGCAGTGACGTAGTATCCTATTGGCACAAAGCCGAGTCATAGATCAAGGCTACGTTTTCACTAAAGCGGACCTGGGCAAAATGGAGCCGAGAAGAGAAGTAAAAAGTGTCAAGTATCTCCATTGAAGCAGAGTAGATTTGAGCTGCCTTCCACCTCGCTCTCCCTGCCCGGCACGAGGCTACGTGGTCGTTTGTTTTATTTGAAAGACCGCTCAAATCCACTCCTCATATACTGTTTCCACTAATACGAAAGGGAGATTTCGAGCGTTGTGATTAGCCAGTATCATCGCGTCAATAGAAATGCACCCTAAAGAATACTAGCCGAGTGAAAGCACGGTATACAAGACAAGTATTGTGGTATCAAATTGTAGCATTCAATTAGAAGCACAAGGCAATGCCGAGTTCGTGCTGATGAATATTAATTTAACAAATAAACTTATTATGTTGCGCCGTGTTAGGGCCAACGCTGCGTTAAGCGACCGCCCACGCGGGCAACCGTCGCGTAAGGCCGTATACAGAAAGATAGCTGGCAATCATGTAGGTTTAGTTCACTGTTATATTAATCTTAAAGATGTCGTCTAGGTAAATTATTAAGATACAAAAATGTAATTAAGTTAAGGGAGAGCGGCCTCTCCTGGCACAGGTGTTTTCACACTTAAAAGGAGAGGTCAACCTCAGTATTGTTGAACCAAATTTGTTACTAAATAAAGCATTTTTCATTTTCTATCTGCGCCGATCTAAAAGCTTCTATCGGAACTGGCCGGCACGGGTAATCTGCGCAGGTAATAGACGTCGAGTTTCTATACAATGCACAAAAACAGTACCGACGTTTCCGACAGGTTCCGACAAGCTTCAACACGCGCAGGTCAACGCTGGCGCCCTCTTTTATTAATTTATTTTACTATGTACAACACGCATATTGTTTTGAACATAAGTTAATGTAAAATGAATAGTGACATGTTGATTTCGTTAGTATTTAGTAAACAACCTGTGTGGGATAAAACAGATAAAAGGCATTGCTATAGATACGAAAATAGTCCCTGCTTCAACTTGCTGGCTTTATGTAGCTGTTACTTGAGTAGACCAGCGACGATAAACGCTGATAGATCGGCGCAGGCTGCAGCTTTCTTTCTGTATACGGCCTAAAGTCGCGCGTGTGTCATATTATTATGCGACGGTCCCTGTAGTTGTGTCAATGGAGAACTTTAATATATTGTTACGTAACAAAACGGGCGCGGGGCGCGGCTCACCGTGACGGGTGCCCGCGCGGCGAGCCGCGTTCGTGGACTTTAGTATGGGACCGCGCGGGCGCCAGCTCAACGCAGCGTTGGCCCTTAGAGGACGCTGCTGAGTTATGAAAACAACGATATAGATTGGGGACTAAATATATACAGCGTCGAAATAACTGATGAGCTTTCCTTAAAAGGGGTCATTATACTCAACATTATAAACAGCTGTGTAAGTAATGACGACAATGCGAAAATAATTCAGCTGCTCCCTATTTTTATTTTTTTGAGTAATGTGAATACAATTAAACGAAAAAACTGAATGTTTTTATTTCACAGGGGCCTACATGGGCACTTATAAAACGTCAGAAACCTGGTTACTGTGATGTCGGTCGTCGCTATAAATTGTATGGTGGTGGGTAGTTTAATATATTTCTGGAATAAACCAGTCTGTCGTTGACCCACGTATTTTATTGACGTTACATTGGCGACGAGAACGGGATTTTGTGAATTTTTTTTTTCAATTTACGGGGTTACGCGTTTGTCAAGATGCCTATTGGTAAAATCGAACCTTTCAATTTGAGCTCGAAGCAGTGGCCAGCGTATATACGTCGAGTAAATCAGTACGTAAGACTTAACGAAATCGATAATGACTTGAAAGTGCCTATGTTAATAACGGTCGTAGGGGAAGAAACGTATGCGCTTATGTGCGATCTTTGTTCACCTAGTTTTCCGGAAAACAAAACATTTGACGAATTAGTGACATTAGTGACGGAACACTTGGAACCGCAACGATCGGAAATTGCCGAACGCCACGTGTTCAGGTTGCGCCGCCAACGTCCGGGCGAATCCCTTACGGAATACCTGCAGGCATTGAAACATCTGGCATCTACGTGCAGCTTTGGAAAGTGCAAGTCATGTTCGACGCTCGAAGAGAATTTGCGTGACCAGTTTGTGTCGGGGCTGGCAAGTGACGTCATGCGATCGAGAATCTTCGCTGAAAAAAAAGTGCAGTACAAAGAGGCAGTGGAGCTGGCGCTGGCACTCGAGGCAGCGGAGAAGCACGCCGAAGTGAGTGGCACCACGACGACGGCGGCGGCGACGGACTCATCAAAGTCGACGGGCGGCGAGGCGGGCGAAGGCCTGCATTACGCGCGCGGTGGACGGACGCGCCCGCGCGGGCCGCAACGGGCGCTCGGCAGCGGAGGCGACGGAGCAGCGGGCGAGGCCGGCGCAGGCGGCGCGCGCGCGGGCTCGGCGGACGGCGGCGCGCGGGCCTGCTGGCGCTGCGGCAAGATGCACCCGGCCGAGAAGTGTCGGTTTAGGAATTACAGTTGTGATGAGTGCGGGAAAAAAGGACACTTAAAGGTAATGTGCAAACAAGTGCGCGGTAGTGGCGGTCGGCATAATTATGTGAGTGAGGAATCGGATGACGGTATGTTCAACGTGGACGTCGCAGCTCGAGGTAACAAGCCATATTTTATTAAACTGATGGTTGATAACATTTATATTGAGTGTGAAGTGGACACAGGTAGTCGTATATCAGCAATAAGTGAGGAGATGTACCAATGTATATTTCGGCATAAAAATATTGTACCGGATAACTTAGTTTTACGTTGCTACTCGGGTTCAAGAATTGAATCACTCGGTTACATTGAGGTTGACGTTTGCTTAGGCGAATTTAAGGCTAAATCTTTACGATTATACATAATTAAGGGTGGGGCGCGGCCATTATTAGGACGAGAATGGATGCGCGCTTTAAAGATAACGCAAATAAACCTCAATGAAATCGTAGATGATGAATTGGTAAACAAATTATGTAACGAATTCCCACAAGTATTTAGCGAGAAGTTAGGTACATGTAAACAGCCCATACGACTGCAG
This sequence comes from Mythimna albipuncta, assembly GCA_929112965.1. NCBI lineage: Eukaryota > Metazoa > Arthropoda > Insecta > Lepidoptera > Noctuidae > Mythimna > Mythimna albipuncta. The sequence goes on along the minus strand of OV815979.1, from coordinate 12,787,096 downwards.
CTGTCAGATAAAGAACCGGTTTATGTGCGAGCGAGACCCATGCCGCTGGCACTGCGCGCGCGGGTCGAGCGGGAGCTGGAACGTCTCGAGGCGGACGGTTCCATCTACCGCGTCGACTACTCGGACTATGGGACTCCAATAGTGCCCGTTGTCAAACAAAACGGAGACATACGCATTTGTGGGGATTACAAGATAACTATTAACCCAAAGTTAAAGAGGGATTATTATCCGTTACCGCGCATCGAAGAGCTATTTGCAAATCTTAGTGGGGGAGATAAATTCACAAAGATTGATCTGAAGCATGCTTATGAACAGTGTCTGTTAACGGACGACTCGCAACCCTACACAGCTATAACTACGCATATAGGTACTTTTGTGTATAGACGTACGCCGTATGGGTTGTCGGTTATACCGGAAAAGTTCCAAAAAATTATGGAAGAGACGCTGCGCGGAGTGCCAGGGTGTGTAGTGTTCTTAGACGATATTTGTGTGGCCGGGTCTAACACACTTGAGCACATGAAGAATCTGAGAACTGTATTGGAAAGGCTACGTAACATGGGGCTTACTGTTAAATTAAATAAATGTAAATTTTTACAAGATAGCGTGAAATATTTAGGTTTTATTATTAACCTTTCAATTGTGATAATTACAGACACAATTGAAAGACAATAGGTGCGCGAACGCCGGCGTTCGCTTGGGGTTTAATGAATTAATAAGGAAGGTTTGCGACCGGATACCGAGAAACTGGAGGCCATTTCCAGCGCACCCAGACCAGAAAACGTGTTACAACTAAAAAGTTTCTTAGGAATGGTTAACTATTACGGCCGATTTATTCCTAACTTAAGCACCTTGTTACAACCATTGCACAATTTATTAAAAAAGGATAGCGGCTGGAAATGGGACCCCAAGTGTGATAGGGCTTTCGAGGAGACCAAGCGATCTCTCCTGAGCGAACGAGTATTAGCGCACTACGAGGAGGGACGCGACCTGGTGCTGTCGGTGGACAGCAGCGCGTACGGCCTGGGCGCCGTGCTGGCGCACCGGTACGCGGATGGGAGCGAGCGGCCGGTCAGCTGCGTGTCGCGCACACTCAGCGCGCCCGAACGCAACTACAGCCAACTCGATAAAGAGGCGCTGGCTATTCTATTCGGGATCACGAAACATCACCAATTTTTGTACGGAAGGCGCTTTACGCTGCGCACCGACCATCAGCCGCTGACTCATATCTTTGGGGAAAAAGGAGGAATCCCTCAGACGGCTGCCAGTCGCCTACAAAGATGGGCGGCACGCCTGGCTGCTTATGATTTTGACATAGAATTTGTGCGATCGGCGGACAACGGTCCGGCTGATGCGTTGTCGCGATTACCGTTGCCTCGGGAGGGTCGCTTCGTCGACGCGATAGATTATCTGAATCTAGTAGAGGAGTCGCTACCTATTTGTTTTAAAGACATCGCAAAAGAGACAGAGCGTGATACATTGTTATGTAAAATAAAGGGATATGTACTATTCGGTTGGCCGACAGTCCCGAGCTGCGACGCGGAAAAGCCATTTTTTGCTAAAAAAAATGATTTGATAGTAGATCAAGGATGTGTTATTTATAAATATAGGATAGTGGTTCCGCACATTCTTCAAAGGAAAATATTAAAAGAAGTCCACGAGGGCCATTTAGGGATGAACAAAATGAAAGCGTTATCAAGAAGTTACATTTATTGGGCGAGTTTAGATCAAGATATCGAAGATATGTGTAGGTCATGTGCTGCGTGCCGCTCCGTGCAGGACGCGCTGCCACGGGCGCAGCTACATCCCTGGGAGTTCCCGCTGCACCCTTGGCAACGCGTACACGCTGACTTCGCAGACTGCGGTGGCGTTCGATACCTAATTATAGTAGATGCGCATTCTAAATGGATAGAGGCCTTGCCTATGCGTGGCACGAACGCAGCCGCTACCATTAAGGTTTTTAGGAGTACGTTTGCGCGTTTTGGTTTGCCATCGCAGCTCGTGACTGACAACGGCCCACCATTCTCTTCACAAGAGTTTAAATTGTATTGTGAAAAAAATTGTATCAAGCACACAACTTCGGCACCATATAGACCCCAGGGAAATGGCGCGGCTGAGAACGCAGTCAAAACCATTAAAAAGGCAATAAAGAGATCAATATACGAAGGCGAGGACGTCAACGTCGCCCTAAGTAAATTTCTTCTGCAGTACCGAAATTGTGAACACGCAACTACAGGGGTCTCGCCAGCCGTGGCGCTCCAAGGGCGGCGCTTGCGCAGCCGACTTGACGCGCTACGCCCGGACGTAGCCGCAGCGGTACGCGCGAGGCAAGAGCGTCAGGTCGCTCGCACCTCGGGGGCCGACAGGGAATTCCGCGTTGGGGATGCGGTAATCGCTCGCGATTATACGGCGAGGGGGGACAAGTGGACCGATGCCACTGTTGTTAAAAAGACAGGCCCTATTTCATACAAAGTGAGTTTAGGTAATGGGGTTGAGTGGCGTAGACATGCCGACCAAATTATTCCAGCAAGCAGAAAAAATAGGTTCTCGTTATCGCGCGTGAGCGACGCCGTCGCCGCTGAGACTGCGTGCTCTCGGGCAGCCAAACCGGGGGTCGATAGCGGAACCGAAGGTGAGGTGTTTGAAGACGCATCCAGTGGTGTCAGTGATATTAAAGACTCACTGCAGCAGCGAGTTCAACCCGAACGGCTTTCGTTGCCGATATCACCTCCACCACAGGGTGCGTCAGCTCGCGCACTGCGTGCGATCAACCGAGCAAGAAAAGCTGCCATATGAGACAATATTTAAAATAGGTACTTAGTTAAAGGAAATTGTTATTTGTAAGATGTACTAGGTACCTGATGTGATTAGTGGACTTGACGGGGAGAGATGTGATGTCGGTCGTCGCTATAAATTGTATGGTGGTGGGTAGTTTAATATATTTCTGGAATAAACCAGTCTGTCGTTGACCCACGTATTTTATTGACGTTACAGTTACAATTGGTCGTTTCTTAGAAAGCAGAACCGGCGAAAATCTCCATGGTTACTCTTTAGAATAAAGTAAGTATAATGTGTGCAGCGGGTTTTTTTTTGTGATTTCATGGTTGCTCACAAAGTAAAAGTTGCTCATAGTGATGAATATAATAATTTCTTTTAAGGAAAACCCATTCGTCATTCAATGTTGTACACGAGTACAATAAACATTTCTTTATGTAATCAAAAATATTCACTCAAACAGCCCATTAACTTTTGAGTTGTCAAAATGTCGGTCAGTGAAAAAAAAAATGAAGCTGAATTACACGTTCCAAAGCGTAGAACTCTATGGAGAAAAACGTGCAAGAAACTCCATGAACACTCTTTTAAATCATGCTATGAGTTACAGAAATCTTAATTACACATTTTTTGCCGCTTCTATCATTTAAGCCCAATGTAAATAAATAATTTAAAAAAAAAATAAAGTAATAACAAAAAAATATTAATTGAAATAAGTCACTGGCAGTTGAGAGATGACCAGACTCAACTGACGGCACCCGTTCACGAGCATGACGCGTGTATCAGCCCCACTCAACTCAACCACTTTGAAGGGTATGGAATGACCCAACAACAATACACTCTTTTAAATCATGATATGAGTTACAGAAATCTTAATCACACATGTTTTGTCGCTTCCATCATTTAAGCCCAATGTAAATAAATAAAAAAAAAATAGAGTAATAATAAAAAATATTAATTGAAATAAGTCACTGGCAGTTGAGAGATGACCAGACTCGACTGACGGCACCCGTTCACGAGCATGACGCGTGTATCAGCCCCACTCAACTCAACCACTTTGAAGGGTATGGAATGACCCAACAACAATACACTCTAGAAATCTTAATCACGCATTTTTTGTCGCTTGCATCATTTAAGCCCAATGTAAATAAATAATGAAAAAAAAACAGACTAATTAAAAAATATTAATTGAAATAAGTCACTGGCAGTTGAGAGATGACCAGACTCGACTGACGGTACCCGTTCACGAGCATGACGCGTGTATCAGCCCCATTCAACTCAACCACTTTGAAGGGTATGGAATGACCCAACAATAATATGGACTTATTTATTACCATTTACCCAGGTTTTTAGGGTTCCGTAGCCAAATGGCAAAAAACGGAACCCTTATAGATTCGTCATGTCTGTCTGTCTGTCTGTCTGTCGGTCTGTCTGTCTGTCTGTCTGTCTGTCTGTCTGTCCGTCCGTATGTCACAGCCACTTTTATCCGAAACTATAAGAGCTATACTGTTGAAACTTTGTAAGTAGATGTATTCTGTGAACCGCATTAAGATTTTCACACAAAAATAGAAAAAAAGCAATAAATTTTGGGGGTCCCCATACATAGAACTGAAACTCAAAAATTTTTTTTTCATCAAACCTATGCGTGTGGGATACCCCACACGCATAGGTTTGATGAAAAATAGGATATGGATAGGTCTTCCTATGGATAGGTCTTCAAAAATGATACTGAGGTTTCTAATATAATTTTTTTCTAAACTGAATAGTTTGCGCGAGAGACACTTCCAAAGTGGTAAAATGTGTGTCCCCCCCCCCTCTAACTTCTAAGATAAGAGAATGATAAAACTAAAAAAAATATATGATATACATTACTATAAAAACTACCAACGAAAATTGGTTTGAACGAAATCCAGTAAGTAGTTTTTTTTTAATGCGTCATAAACTGAAAAAAATACACTATTATTAAAACATCGATCAAAGTTACAACACATTACAAGAACTTTTATACAATGTGTAACAAAAAGGGGGTATACATATCAAGTACACGGCCTCTTAATAAGATAAGAAACGATACGGAAAGGGTCTTCTAACCTTATGTTTACATGGTAGGAAGTTATGAATTATTCCAATACATATGATACCAGAAACCGCAATTTCAAACTGAAATCAATACATCACTAGCAAAAAGTCAGCTGATCGGTGTCAGTGAACAGTTCATGAATAAAAACAAACCTCTTACTCCTGGTATTTCTTCAAACAGTGGATAAAGGGTTCCGGATGTTTATTTTTCTTAACATTTTTTTTTAAGAAAAATAGTTTTAGGAAGAAATAAGTTTTTCCTACGAAAGCTAAGATTATGTTTGTGAACAACAAACAAAGTCAAAAACTAGAGTGAGTGCGTGCGCTGGACATCGAAAAACCCGCCGGCCACGTAGGGACGTGCCCGGCATGCGGGGTTTACACGGATGACTAGAGCCCCACGACACGATTTTTACCGCGCGGCTAAAGACGGATGCTACCCAACTTTGAGCTAGCGGTTTTAGTCATTCGATGGAATCGAGTAGGTAACTGCAACACAGTAATTAAAACCTCTATCTATTAACTACATTCCTATAAATTTTCTTACGTGCTTATTTCTTTTTATGTTGGTTGCCATACATAGGTAATTAGTTTATGAAAAATTAATTATTTAATTAGATGAACGTGCGAAAGACGCGACGAAAAAGGATTTCATATTTGTTAAATTGAACCCAAAATATTATTTCTAAGCAATTTATGCGTCTCCTAGTACAAATAAACTCCCCATGGGTTCCGTTCTTGAATTTAATTTAATTATCTTAGAGGACTTTAATAAGTTGTTACTTTTTGCAGAGTCTAGAAGTTTTTTCTTACGTAGGTACCTAATTCTTTTTACGTCGGTTGCCATTGCCATACATAGGTAGGTTCTTAGTTTACGAAAAATTAATTACTTAGATGAACGTGCGAAAGATGCAACGAAAAAGGATTTCATATCTGTTAAAATGAACCCAAAATATCATTTCTAACCAACTTATGTGTCTCCTAGTACAAATGAGGTCCCCATGGGTTCCGTTCTTGAATTTAATTTAATAAGAGGACTTAAATAAGTTGTTAACTACTTTTTGCAGGGTCGAGATGAATTTTATTACGTACCTAATTCTTTTTATGTCGGTTGCCATTGCCATACATAGGTAGGTACTTAGTTTACGAAAAATTAATTACTTAATTGGATAAAAGTGCGAAAGACGCTACGAAAAAGGATTTCATATCTGTTAAAATGAACCCAAAATATCATTTCTAAGGAACTTATGTGTCTCCTAGTACAAATAAACACCCCGTGGGTTCCGTTCTTGAATTTAATTTAATTTTAGGACTTTAATAAGTTGTTACATTTTTGCAGGGTTGATAAGAGGGCAGATGATTTGAATCAATTGATTTTTATGTAGGTAATTTAAATCTCGATTTAAATCAAATGTTTAAAAAAAATCGTTGATTTAAATCAATACTTTTTTCCTAGAACGTAGAACTTAATACAATTTAGTTTAACTTAAAATATTTTTTCAATACCACCGTATTGTTTTTTTTTTAATATATCATAACAAAGGTTTTTTTTCATTTCTATTTCGTCACGGTCAACCGTAACTTTTTTAAGCATAGAAGAATTAAGAATATTTTTATGTTTTAATATTTAACGTAAATTAAAATTGTGTTTATGAACAGAATATCAGGAATAAATGATATTTACACAATATTTTTTTATTATCAACAAAACAATTATCAGTGTTCGAAATTCAAAAATATTTGAATTTCTATTTTTAATTTTAAGTAGGATGACGGTTTGACACCGTTGCTTCTTCTAAAAATATCTATTTTTTTTTTGTGTTACTTATTTGTGAAAAAAAAAATGTTTAATTTAAGATTTGAAGATAATTCTTTCGATGGTACCGCCGCCGCTAGATATTGTGATTAGGTTAAAAAATACTTCCAATAGCCTGCTACCATCTAAATCAAAACTAAAATGTATGGCAACTTTGGAAAGTTTTCTTCTGTGAAATGAACAAAAATGCGTCGTAATTTTCAGAGAAATTACGTATTTCTTCGTAAGTGTATTGAAAAATGTGGTTTGATACACGTGGAGATTTGTCACTGCAGCACTCGGCTCCATAACACCCTCGCCTATACGACTCGGGTGAATTTCGCCTCGGTTGCAATGACAAACTTTCCCCACTTGTATCAAAATGTACTATATCAGCATTAGGTACTTAGGCGATTATTACACTGCCACGCATCACGCTGCATGTTGCGTGTCAACGCACCTACGCGCGTCAGTGCGTTTTGTAAATTCACGCAGGCTCAGACTCATTTCATACAAAATCACGTACGGCACTACGAGACTCAATGTGCCATACCTTGCGCGTGGATGCAATTTCGGTGTATTGGTCTGTGCGTGTTTTCAATGCAAACGCAGATACTCACAAGCAACGTTAAAACACGCATTTATGCGCTACGCTGCGTGGTGCGTGGCAGTGTGATAATCGCCTTACTATTTATGTTTAATTTTAACCCGAGATTATAATCAAATCTTTCGCGCTTATTTTACCTACATTTTCAAGGGGAGGTTTTTACAGAGACAGACAGAAAACAAAAAACTATACGTTTGCGTACAATTAGGTCTTTGCGTAATTACTTCTTCGACATAAAACTTTTTGCCTTTTCTACATAAATATTTACAAGCTTAAAACTCAGCAGCCGATAATAGTAGTTTAGCCAGTTTAGTCTTAATTTATCTTTTTAAATCAATGAAAAACATGCAAAAGTACTAGGAGTCCATAAGAAACGAGAATTGTTATTGCTGAATTAAACAGCGGTTGCGCAATCACAGATCCCTAATTTAATTTCCTTTCAGAAGCTCAAAAATATGATATTGAATACGATAAAATATTGTGATCCCAGTCGCACGCGCCGCCTGCGTGTATTATGTGAGAGAGATGGCAATGTTTACATCGTCCGTTGGGCTACTCCCTTTGGCGGTACTGGCGGCATCTTTGAACGCGCCGAAAGGCTAGCCGAAAGTGAAATTAGGTAAATAAATAAAGTAAAATTTTGCAATTGCATTAGTGGACGACCAATAATCATACATTGCAGTCGCATATCCGTTCCGGTGCTTGTGATTTGGATTTATTGTAGTTGTGTGTGACAATCGTGTGTAATGGCGTTAAGTAATAGTGAATATTATGAGATGATGTTGCGTGTTGTCGTGTCGGAAGAAAGAACGGTAACGTGCGAGCTGCTCGCGAACTTTATCGTCGCCGATTTATCGAGGGTAGGCCAGAAGCTGAGCGTCGACAGCTTCCTTCGGTGGCGTGTTTCCATAGGATGGTACATCGTCTGCACGAAACCGGTTCCTTCCACGCTCCTGTTTAGGGGGTCGCCCGAACACTACCGATCCAGAATTAGAGGAAGCCGTACTAGATCATTTTGAAAATAACCCACGTACTAGTACTCGGCGGGCGGGCTGCATTAGCGCTGGGTGCCTCTAACCATATGCAAGTATGGCGAGTAGCGAATTGGACGATGCGCTCACTGAAAGCCTATCCATTTTAGGTTACGCCAATCTCGTGATGGACAACAATTTAATCTTCCAACATGACGGTGCTCCAGCACACTACGCACGTGATGTTCGGGAGCATTTAGATATGCGCTTTCGTCAGTGGAATAGTGGATCGGGCGCGGTAGCAGACACTAACTCCATTAGATTTCTTTTTGTGGGGGTATAAAAACATAGTGTACGCAATGCCGTGTGATACAGCAGAGCAAATGAGAGCGAATCGAAGCCGCTTTCAGGAAAGTAACACCAGACATGCTACGGAATGTCCAGGTGTCCATGCACAAGCGAGCGGCCTTGTGTGTACAGTATCACGGTCGTCACATCGAACCACATCTTTAAAAAATGTAAGTTAAATTATTATTTATCATTTTCATATTTATTTTTCCGATTGCTCGGACTATATTAGGATATTTTTTTGAGGCAAAATTTAAGTAGGCAGGTACCTACTAGGCGAACAGAGCGTCTCGTGCACGCGCGCGCCGCGCGTTTCAAAATTAGGTAGACAGGTACTAGGCGAACAGATTTACAGAGGAAATGTTTCGTAATATTAGCAAGTGACTTGGAATGTTATTGACCCTCCGTAGTGTCGTGACACGTTTGTTATGATTTGAATTCAAGAATCATACGATACCAAGGATACCAAGAAGTTGGTATCAATTCTTTGAGTAATTTATTTTGAGCTGAAACTTTGTATAGAGATTCTATACAACCTGTAATCTTCAGTGCTTCTTGATGTATATACCCTTTTTGTTACACGTTGTATTATGCTACTTGCTGCTATGGAACCCTTCATGGGCGAGTCCGACTCGCACTTGGCCGGTTTTTTACAACTATTTTGGGGTTGTATTCTAATCTAAACAAATAGGATACCAGTACCTAGGTACCTTTACATGGAGCGACTACTTTTCTGACTTCCACTACCCAGTAACTGGGTAAGGCATCACCAGTTAGTGAGACTAATGTCTGATTTCTGGCTTCTGAATACTTGTAACGTCTGTCAATGATCTTTATAAAAACTCAAAAATTCATTACGGAATTTTATGTGGAAATCTTCTCTTAAGGATGGGAAGTACAAACTTCACAGGGGTGAAGGCACTGACAGCAGCTAGTACTAAACATAAATCAGTTCCTAAACTCTCAATCAGGTTACTGCTCAGACGAGACAGTTACAGAGCAGGGTTGAGTGATATATCATCATTAACCTCAACTGAATGGACCGTATATAGTCTAAACTTCCCGGTGAATGTTACAACTGTCATAGATATTTGATTGATCCTTAGTGTAGTTAGGAACTAAATTATTGAACCAGATCTTTGAACTGGATCTAGATGCCTTAAGAGGTATGCGGAGCAGAGTGTAAAGTCCTGTAAACCTCTTTTGAAAAGAAAGGATCCTGCGGCCAGACGGGTATTAGGTCTGGTGGGCGTCTGCCCGATAGATGATAACGAGCTGTCGTATAAAAGATGTAAGGGACAGCCCTCCACAAACTTCTAGGGTTTAACTTTTAGGCAAACTTTTAGGAAACGAATAAAAAAATCAGCTTCACCATCCAAAATGATAAACTTGATTGGACAATTTGTATGGCGAGGTCGATTTTTTTTTTTCGTTTCCTGAAAAAAAATTTGTTCAAAAGCTACACAGTGTTTTTATTTTGCAAGCATTGTGACTTTGTGCATCTCTTTCTTCTGCATTTAGATTGACTATGCCTTAAGTTCTGTAGTCCTCTTAAAGTAAGCTGGATTTAAATACTTACTCTAGGAATTGAGGGAATTCGTGGGTTGATCTCCAAAGGCCGAGGATGTGTGGGTGTATGAGTTCATCCATTATATATTGAAACCCCTTCGTGCTTCGGGAAGAATTTTTTTTTAAATTGAAATTAACTAGTGCTTGACTACGATCCCACCTGATGGTAAGCAGTGATGCAATCGTTGATGGTGAGGCGCACTAGTTTATTAAGAGCCTATTCACTCTTGCCTTAAAGACACCTAAATTATAATCAGACGAGAAGACCGCAGCAGGCAGATTGTAAATTAAGCCGTTGTTGCCATTCAATGCTGCCTGGGCTGCAGCATTGATCGGAAGACCCACTGCAACCCTGGAATGCAAAGGGCAACAAATAGAACACGAGTGAGTTTTAATCAGTAAGTCTGTCTCGCTACATTCAGAGCGATAAGAACCATTTTATGATTTTCCACCTCAAAATCATAACTCGCGTCTGTGGAAAATAGCAAGAAAAAGCAGTAATACCCAACATTCTCTCTCTCTTTCATATCTGGAATGTGCTTCCCCATTGATATAAAAAAAGCTGGAAGTAAATTATCCTTCAAACGTAAAATTCGGAACTACAACTTGAAGTCCTCTCAAACTTAGTTCGGTCTTCGTTCTGAATTGTTATTAAGTTCTCATAGTGATTTGAAATTTTTCATAGTATTTATTAGTTTATTATTTTAGCATATATATCTTATTCTATATTTTTTCATTTGACCTATTTGTATTTGCATTTGTTTACTGTGCAAACCTACCACAGTGTTGTCTTTTTTTAACCCAAAGGTTGGCTGGTAAAGAATGCCTTGTGACATTAAGTCCGCCTATGTACCACTATTGTACATGAAGTTTAAATAAACAAATAAATAAACATTAATTTCATACTTCTTGTTAACTTCTATCAGCGGAAGACATACTCCCGAAACAAAATGTATCCTAAATGTCACATCAGGATTTGGTCTATTGATTATCGTCATCATCATTTCGTCCACGTCTACAGCTGTACATATGCCTTCCCCAAGTGTCGCCACAATGAACGGTCCTGTGCGTCCCGCATCCATCGGATTCCCGCAACCTTTACCAGGTCATCGGTCCAACCCCGCATCCCCAAAAACCTTTACAACCTCCACCTTGTAGGAGGCCTTCCAACACTGCGTCTTCCCTTAAGCGGTCACCATTCCAGAACTTATATCTCATTTCAAAAAAACAACAAACAAAGATACAGAATAAAGAGAAACCATGACAAAAAGATTTAGATATTAATACTCTACCTACCGATGCGCTAAATGGCTATAACTCATGTCACAAAGGAAATGCTGGATTTTTAATAATCTTTACATTCTAATTTATTATGGTTTCACTGGATTTTCATTAAAAATCCAAGCTGAGGAATTCGTAGTAGCTGAGAAATTTTTTTTTTTTACTTTTAGTAGGTTCGCGCTTGACCACAATCTCACTTGATGGAGAGCGACGAGGTGGTCAACGATGAAACATGATTATTGATTGGTTATAAGTACTGTAAAATGGGGTGAATAGAGACTTAGGGGTGAACCACCGCATTCTCGCGACTCTCACCAGGTCGTCGGTTCACTTTGTGGGAGGCCTTCCAACGCTGCGTTTTCCGGTGTACGGTCGCCACTCTAGAGCCTTTCGGCCCCATCAACCATCCGTTCTACGAGCAATGTGCCCTGCCCACTGCCACTTTAGTTTGGCGATTCTTCGTGCTATGTCGGCGACCTTGGTTCTCCTGCGGATATCTTCATTCTTGATGCGATCAAGTAAGGAAACTCCGAGCATAGCCCTTTTCATAGCCCTTTCAAAAATGTTTTCTGCGTATGGGTGGGTACCATGAACTCAGGCAGCTCGATGTTTTTTTTTTTTAATTTTTTAGGTATCCGAACGGTACAATGGCTTTAGATGTAACTTTCAATATGGCCTGAAACTTTTTAACTTGAGAATATCATTATCATCATGAAAGACGTCCAATGATGAGCATAGGCCTCCCTCAAGCGTCGCCATAAAAACCGGTATTGTGTGTCTCACATCAATCGGATTCCAGCGACCCTGACCAGGTCAAGTCAGGTCAGTCCCTGAGAATATGTTGAGATAATTTTCTACTTTGACGAGAGTGAAGCCAGTGGCAGAAGTTAGTATCAAGATTTTTTTTTTAGTCGGAGAATTATTTAAAATCAAAGTAAGTAATCATTTATGCAGTCATAACGTTGAATAATAAAAGTTATAAAAGAACTAGGAGAAGTATTTTTAGGTCTAGCCAATATTACAAAAATTCATGTTCTTTTTACGTCTCAAGAAAAGAAAAAAAAAAACTATTATTCTCTTACCTTTTCCAACGTAAGGACAAAATAGAATCTGTAGTTGTTAGGGTTCCTTATCTTAGAAAAAACTGAAGTTTTATAGGATCACTTTGTTGTTCATCTATAAATATAAATAAAATTGGAATGTCTGTTTGTAATATTGAAATATGAATATATACGGTACTTACACCAAAATAACATTTTTTTTAAATTTTTGTTTGTCTGTCTGTTTGTCCAGGCTAATCTCTGAAATGGCTAGACCGATTTTGACGGGACTTTTTTTGGCAGGTAGCTGATGTAATAAGGAGTAACATAGGCTACTTTTATTTTAGAAAAAAATATATTCAAAATCCTGTAGTCCACGCGAACGAAGTCGCGGGCACAGCTAGTATGTCTATAAATTTGTCCCAAAATCTTTTTTTCTCAGGAACGTTTGTATTAAGCTAAAATTAATATTAATTAGGTACTTAGGTCTACTACTCTTTAGACCAGAAATAAAATTAAATTTCTAAGTCAACATAATGTAAAGATACCTAATAACATAATCGCAGCGCTGGAAGGCCTCCTACAAGGTGGACCGATGACCTGGTGAAGGAAGGAGGGAAACCGATCGATGCGAGACGCACAGGAACGTTCGTTCGGGCGACGCTTGGGGGAGGCCTATGTCCAACAGTGGACGTATATCGGCTGAAATGATGATGATAGTCTAAAGACAAAGTCGTTTATGGCGCATATTATTTTGACGCTCGTAAGGGAATCGAAACTTATAGGAGACTTCCCGTTGACTTAAGGTAGCCATGTACGTTAGGTAACCTGACAGGTTTGCCAGAACAGTTATAACTGTCAGATAAGCTTGTGTGGAAACCTGCACAGTTGTGCAACACACACGTTCCGGTTTACCTGTACAACTCAACTGTACAGGCAAATCTGTCAGGTATATTCTAGCGTGTTTCGCGGGCAATAGAATCATGACATTTTGCAAGAAGCAAAGCCATGTAGCACAAGTTAAGGAAAAACTCCAAAAAATGTAAATTTGTAGTTACATCACAAAATAAAACACTATTTTGCGAGCGATTATAATAAATAATAATAATAATTTATTTAAAAAGACAACTTTTGGTCCACATTTTATGTTAGTAACACTTATTTCTATGTTAGTTCAAAATTCACGAAGTATTTATAGTTTCCTTAAATTATATTGCATGTGAGTATTAAATCCAATTACACAAAAAAATGCATTAGTTCAAAATGTCATAAATTACAATGACAATGTCAATTAAATATTAAAATGATCAAAACAACAAATTAAATTAATGTAGTACATACTAGAACAAAAATTCAAATTAAAATGTCATTAAGATAATAATTGATAAAATAATAATAAATTAAATGCATATTGAAATGCTAATATAAAACACGCAAATTACCTGCCCCATGCCTGATTCACAGGTGCGTGCAAGGCCTGCCAGTGCTGTATGAAGGGCCCATCCAACCTAGAGGCAATGACAGCAAGAAGACTGTAAACTTAAGTCTAACCAAGGGGTATCGTACACAGCATAGCCGGCCTTATAATGCTCCCACTGTTGGGAGAGGAGGCTCTCTAGGAGAGGGAATGGGCCTGAGGAATGGAAGGAGTATCGTATTCCCCAGTGATTGGGTTATGGAGGTCTGATAGGCAGTCGCTCCATGTAAAACAGGGGTATTCATTGGGGTTGCCAAGCTAAATACAAATACAAATATTCTTTATTTGTTAGCTAGTTGGGAAAAGGCAGGGGGGTTTTATTTATTTATTAAAACTTCATGCATCATGCGGGCTAAAAGAGTTACTCTAACAAGGTGGCGAGTCACAATAGATATTTTAGGTCGCAGTGACTACATCCCCTACGGGTGATGCATAGCCCCTTAACTTCTAAATAATAATAACTTTATGCATCACAAAGGTACAAAGGCAGACTTAATGCTTTAGGCATTTTCTACCAGTCAACCAAGGGTGGGGAAGAGAAAACATGGCAGGTGGCATGGTGGTGGAGATGATGATGAAACTTAAGTTCTTACGGAACCCTCGGCGCACAAGTACGATACTCGTGGCCATAGACAGGTATTTTTTTACATTATGTAAGGTAAAAGGAATCGTGACATTAGAGGGTAGTTTATGGTAATTTTAGGTCTTGTATACGATCATAAAACAATGTAGGTACCAACAAAAACAGATTTACGAATATATTTTGTACTTTCGTAAGACCGTTTCATAATTTCTGTGTGTCTTGCAAAATATATGTATATGTCTAGAAGATTTTTAGGGTACAGAATCGTCCCAAAAATATACTTAAATTCTGTACCGCGAAGGACAAATGAAGGTACTCAGGTGGGCTTAAGTTCTAGTTAAATAAATACAGTGTATTCTTCGAAAACACGTCCGTCGTTTTGTCCGTTGCGTCACAACCACAGGTTCAGTTGAAAACCAGCGTCAGGCACTAGTTGTCTGGCATTCATGCTGAACTGGACGTATTCCTATTTTGGTGCAACGATGAGGCAGACATCATCAATGATTTTTTTTTTTTTTGCATGTTTTGTTTTTGATGTGTTATTGTATAGTATTGTGTTTTGGCCTTGTGCTGTGCCAAATAAATTATTTTTCTTTCTTTAAATATTTCTCTGATCAGAGGGGTAGTGGTCCAGATCAGACATAACACTCGTCTGGTCGAAGGATCCTTCCTTTTCAACGGGCTTTTTGAGACTTTACACTCTGTTCCGCATACCTCCAAAAGTCAGTTAAAGTCTGACATTCGCCTCGCTCCACACAGTGCAGGAGAACTGGTTTGATGACTTCCCACCTTAAATTACAGTATTTTTCGTTCAGACTTCAAATTACTCGCCTAAATAATTGTCTAAATAATTATAAAGGACTAGCTTTTGCCCGCAACTTCGCCTGCGTACCTAAAATATAAGTCTAGCCTAAGTCACTCAGCAATAAAGCAAGTACATTTAACTTTACCTACCACAGATAGAGTTTTTGTTCTGTAGTTGATTAATTAACAAATGATAATTTTGCTTATTATTTATCTAGAGCAACGTATTTCCTTACCTGGAGACGGGCGTGGATAACCGCGACACAGTTTTTTACTACTGCGGTTATCATCGTTTCAAATAAAGACATTTATTAGTATTAATTTGGAGTTAATGCTCTTAATAAGTATGACAAAATATAAATAAAATATCTGACAATTTAAAAATAATCATGACAAAAACAAACTAAAATATCTAACATAATTTACCAATCTGATACACAGACATAGTAATACCATATATACATGATTAATTTAAATAAATGATGATAAAAATAAATAATAACACCGGACATAAATTAGTTAAATTTAGACATTATAATAATATACATACATACATTAATTACAACAATATCAAAATTTAATAATAATGTCGAAAATCACTACATAGTATAAAACAAAGTCGCTTTCTCTGTCCCTATGTCCCTTTGTATGCTTAAATCTTTGAAACTACGCAATGGATTTTGATGCGGTTTTTTTTAATAGATAGAGTGATTCAAGAGGAAGGTTTATATGTATAATAACATCCATTAAATAGTAGAGAAGTACTGTTATTTTTGAGGTTTCTAATGTGATGTCGTAAATAATTACATTTTTTCCGCTTACATTGCAAACGCAGGCTGAACCCTACGAGTTTTATCAAAATAATGTACTAAGTATTGTACACATTGAAAAGTTCTACAGAAAAGTCCGTGATGGTATATGTCTATCTCTTATGGATAACCCACAATAACTTTTTTTTGTCATTTACTTTTTACGACAAATAATGGCTAATTTTCGAAGCGATTTTAACGAATACAGCATTAATCCTTAACCAATTAAATACCTTGAATACATTGTTCATTTAATATAGATCTATATGGCCCTTTACATCGTATGATTTAAGTGAATATTTTCGAAGATATTACAGATTTAAAAATTGCGGGACGTAGCGTTTGCGGCGGTACCGGCCGGCCGCCCGGTGCGGCAAGAGCATTGCACCCGTGCGAAGCCGGGGCGGGTCGCTAGTAAATAAATAAATCAACTATACCAATACTTAGACCTAACAATAAAAATAAGTGAAATATCTTTATTTAATTAGGCTTCATCCTCTCTCCTAGCTTTGCTGTGCCCGACAGGGTCCATATTGATCTTAACTATATTTTTATACCATCTAAACATGTACATATGGAATGCAATAAAATATTGAGTATTAATATTCTATAACTATGTATCTACAATCTACCTCCGATATGAATACTCCAATAACCAACATACATTGGTCACAATACAAACGCAAGGTGATGTTGAGTTGGGTGAGCTATGCGATTGCGTTGAGCCTGCTGAGCTGGGCTCAACAAATCATTGGACAATTTAATAATACGCATAGCTGTTCCCTGCAGGATTAATGTTTCTGTCTTGTCATTGATATATATACGTTTTTGACCGACTTCTAAAAAGAAGGAGATTGTCAGTATAGTTTTATATCTTATATAGCGATATCTATGTCATGTTAACCCTTTTTTCT
The DNA here is from genome assembly GCA_929112965.1 of Mythimna albipuncta. Taxonomy (NCBI): domain Eukaryota; kingdom Metazoa; phylum Arthropoda; class Insecta; order Lepidoptera; family Noctuidae; genus Mythimna; species Mythimna albipuncta. The sequence goes on along the minus strand of OV815979.1, from coordinate 12,770,050 downwards.
TGCACATTCTTTTCCATTGAGATCAACTCGGGTTTGCAATTCACTCACTTTTACAGGATTCATTTTGGAGAGTACACGTGGGAATAGGCTAGTTGCCGTAAAAAATGTAATTAGTCCGTCTTTTAGATTATTCAAAAATAAGGGACACGTATTTTTTTATTTGCAAATTAAACCAAAAATTACAAAGATATAGCCAACGAAAATATTACGAAGAAGAAAGAAGATATTACGTGTGACGTTACGCCGTGCTGCATTTTTTCGCACTGGGTGACATCACACGTAACTTTAATGGGCTATATCTTTGTTATTTTTTATTAAACCCGTTGTATGGCCGGTATGCAGATCTACGCGGGACATAATAACTTTTTAATCGTGTGTCTAATTATGGCATACGAAAGGTTAATCGAAAAAAGAAAAAATACGTATCCAATATTTTTTATAATTTAAAATACGGACTAAATAAAATTTAATTATTTTGATCCTGGAAACTACCCTATTGCATGAGTTTTCTTTAGGAGTCTTCAAGGCTAGAATGAATAAAAAAAATCTAATTGTAATTCATAATTAGCATCATTTAATGACTGATAAACTTTGTGAAAATTCAAAAGTAACTAAATGATTTATTTGAAATAAATACTTTGATTGATTGTTTGAATGACAATAAGTTGGAAGGTGCTGTAGAGACGCTAGAACTCATACAAAAAATAAATAAATGAGAATCTGAAAATATTTATACAACACTTTATCTAGACATTAGTTTTACGCAGTACTATGAAGATAATTTCGAAAGCAATTTGCTTAAAACTACGCAGTACCATTAATCTAAAATAAACTTTGATATTGTACTGACGTATAATAATTATATCAAGTTTGTCTCAAAAAAAGTTCTGTCTGGACTAATTTTTTCAGACAATATAAACTACAAAATTATATCAATGTCAATCGGATTAATTTTGTCTTTGACAACTGATTAAAAGTTCAAAACTAATTACCAACGATAATTAGAACTAGTATTTGAGTTATTTGTTTGTGTTTCAATCGAATCTTAGACGATAACTAATTATAATTCAAATATCTGTAATTTATTTATTGTGCAAAAAAACACTGTGGTAGGTCCACAGTTTTTTTTTTTCGGAGGGTAAAAATCATCCAAATGACATCCCCCGCCCTTGAGCGTAGCGGGAGATAGTGTCAGACTCTTACTGGCTAAAAAACCTAACCCGTTCCTTTGTTGCCTTTCATACCGAGGAGCTTTGAGGCGCGCGTGAACAGTCTCTACAACTTAGGCTCGGTTTGGTTGGTTACCGGACGGTCGGACAGCGAGCTACCCATTGCTTGCCGTCCGCAAGTCCGCGATTTTTTGTGTGTATTTATTTTCGTTACGCACTGGGTTTCCTCAAATATTCGCAACTAACAGCAAAAGTATGTAATATGACTTTACAGGTATTTACCTGGATTTTCCTATTTTCACAAGCTTTTATTAAGTTTCACCTGTCCCGATGTTTGTCTGTAATCAAATCTTGCAAATTAAATTTGATCTACTTCCGGGTTACCGATTGAGTTGAAATTTTGCAAGCATGTGTAAATCAGATGATAATACAAAATTATTATAACATGGAGCTGATGATGGAACTGAAAGGTCTGAGTTAGTAGTTAACTGACACAACCCCATCGAGTTTGGTCTCGTAAGATGCGCGTCTTGACGAGTATTGATTATACAGGTATACTAAGCTTTAAAAGTTTGCTATAAAACTAGTTTGAAACAACTTAATGAAAATCTTTTTTTCATAGCAAGCTTTTATAGCGCAGTATATCTATCTGTATAGGTAATTAAAACTCGTCAAGACGAATCATACGATCCTAAACTCGATGGGGTTGTGTCATTTAACTACCGAATTCCTACGGCCACCTTCCGGTTCCATCATCAGATCATCACCATGTTATAATAATTTTGTATTGTCATCTGATTTACATATGTGTGCATTTCAGCTCAATCCGTAACAGGGAAGTAGATCAAATTTAATTTGTAAAATTTGATGACAGACAAACATCGAAACAGGTGAAACAAAATAAAATCATGTAATAAAAATGATTTTCATTAAAAACTTGTTTGTCTGTAAAAAACAAAAAACCATATACCAAGAAAGTACATTTACCATAACAACTAATAAAAATACCAATAAAACCTTCCGATTCGAACACACACGGGTATGAAACACGCAGGAACGTTAGACATCATACGATAACGTGTCTTGACAGTTATTTGTCTAGACAATCCCGCAAAATTCAGATTTATTGTTCACCCCGATATATTTTTGTCAAAGGTAATGTACAGACGAATAAGAAGTGATACTGCGTGGTTTTTTTTGGTTTATGAAAATGGTGTGTTGTATGTTAGCGATTCTTATGATAATGTTCATACACTATGATTATTTTCTGTATTAACAACATTAAATGTATTTTTTTGCACTGACAACTCGAACGGACTGCGACTTGACAGCGCGGCGACGTTGACCGTTACAAAAGATTATAAAAGAGAACGCCACGCTGTCATGTCTCTCTTTACGTTTTAGTTTTCGGAGCAAGCAACATCTCAGTAATTAGTGTTTGTCTTAAGTTTTTGTTGCATATGTTTATTTTTTTTGCGCCAAAATAAATACTTTCTTTCTTTTTCTTTTCTTTCTTGCTAGTATATAATTTATTTATTCCTACTGTTGTTGTATAATGATATTTGTAATATGTGTGTGCTGTCAAGGCAAAAGTACAAGAGTGTGGTACCCGTTTTCGTCGTTTTATTTAAATAACCTGATAACAAACCCCGTAGGTACACTAAATAACTTTTGTCAATCTTTTTTTTTTTTTTTTTTTATTGTTGATAGGTTCGCACTTGACCACTATATGTGTTATCTTTTTCTAAAGATAACACATATAGATAACATTATATAACATTATGTCTAGTATTTTGATGTAAATAATCTATGTAGGTACCTACGAAATTTCATATCTGTTTTACGAAAAATCACAAAAGCTGTTATATTACCTAGTTGTCTGCATAATACATGGTCATCGTGTTATTTTTTATTTAATTTTTTTTATCTGTTATAAACTAGTACTTGACTGCGATCCAGCCTGATGGTAAGCAGTGATGCAATCGTTGATGGTGAGGCGCATTTTATTAAGAGCCTATTCACTCTAGGCTTGAAAACACCTAAATTATAACCGCAGCAGGCAAACTGTTCCAGTCCTTCGATGTACGCGGTATAAATGACGAGGCGAAACGCTTAGTCCGGACCGTAGATGTTTCAACAACGTAAGGGTGGATACTCGCCGTGCGTCGGTTTGTCCGATGGTAGAAATGAGATGGCGGAATCAAGTCATGCAATTCCTGCGCACAATCTCCAAAATGCAATCTGTAATACACCGAAAGGCTGGCTACCCTACGCCTGTGCTCAAGGCTTAAGGTTATCCGGGCGATTGAGGAGTTGTTTTGTTCTAGCACCCAGCTATGCACTGATGCCTAGGTACTGTCCGCTATGACCTACATAGTGTCGGTGGTCGAACTTGTCATCATCATCATTCCAAACTGTTGGGTATAGGCCTACCCCAAGCGTCGCCACAGCGGCCGATCCTGTGCGTCTCGCATCCACCACATTCTGTCACTAGGTCATCGGTCCACTTTGTGGGAGGCCTTCCAACGCTGCGTTTTCCGGTGCGCGATTGCCACTCTAGAACCTTTCGCCCATCGATCATCCGTTCTATGAGCGATGTGTCCTGCATTGCCACATAAATTTGCCAATTTTTCGGGCTTTGTCGGTGACCTTAGATCTCCCGCGGATATTTTCATTCCTGATGCGATCACTCAAGGAAACTCTGAGCTCCATTAACTCCATTAACCTTTGGGTGACTGTAAGCCTTCTGATGAAGACCCTTGTGTCGGTCTTGTCTGTGGTCGCTTCCATTTTTTATTTGTTATTTATTGGTTTTTTTTTTAATGATCTGCAAAAATTTAACTAATGCAGGTGCTTTAGTTGATTTGATGGTGTATTAGGTACTGGAACTTTTTTTGGTGGAAAACCATTCAATGACTTCGCTGGTCTGGGTGGAGCGGAAAGGCGTGTCAGTTTTGTATTGACTAGAACCACACCTGTATCTTTCAGTTGCCCTTTGCGTTCTAGGACTATGGGTTTCCTTTACAGAAAATTTTAATTTTTTTTTTGTAAAAAAGCATCGAAAGGCATATAAAAGATTTTGAGTTGAACTTCTTCCATTTTGTTTATGACAATAAAATATTTATTCGTATTATACTTGATATGGTTACTCGCACATGCGTTACAAATAAAATATATTGTGACCTACTAAAAGACATATTCTTTAGATTTGGTTTCTGTATGTGTACACTGTACAGAGGCTAGATTCTAACATTTAGTCTTCTTAGAACTCTTTAAAAAAATCTCAATATGATTTCAGATCACGACATGACATCTACGGTCCGGACTAAGCGTTTCGCCTCGTCATTTATACCGCGTACTTCGAGGGACTGGAATAGATTGAGGTCACAAATAGTCAAGCGGAATCAAGTTCTTAAAAAAGCTCTAGTCACAACTGACAGCCACCTGAAAATCGAACCTACTAAAGTGCAGTAACCAATCACTCAACCGTAGCACAAAATAGATAGGTACATAAGTCAATCTACATACAAAGCACGTTCGAGCAACGCACACATATACACCGGTCATCGACACGATATCTCGGAGCGCCTCGGCTCACTCGTCGAACAGTTTCAGCTCAAACGCTCATTAGTGTATGTCCACCGAGCGTATAAAAAGTGAAGTACATGCATGAGATTGTCTTCTGTACCTATCTATTTTGTGCCTGCACTGTCAAAACTAATTCTATAAACTAATCTTACTCAAATATATAATACTAAAACCTACAAAATGATTTGGCAACTTACGTTACAAAAAAAAGAAGGCACTAATTTCCAATCCCAATTGAATTACAATACCCATTTGCTCACAAGCCACAATCTGCAGGCAACCCACGATTAGACCTGGAGAATTATAAGGGGGAGACCTAATACCTCTTGCCACCAGGGCCTTAATTACAGCACTCATGTAATTACCAGGGAACAGTATAAATATAGATCAGACAAGATTTACAGACTGGAAACGCAATGGATATGTCGCTGTATTATTGGAAAATCGGTTTTTTAGTAAACTACTAGATGTTCCTGCGGATATCTTCATTTCTGATGTGATTTAAATTGGAATTTGGGTGCTATTACTATAAAAAATATGGACATGACATCAAATGTGAAAATGAAATATTTATATTATTTTAAAACCGTAACAGTGCTAATCTTGACTCAATGTGATTTATAGCTACATTTTTTAACACGCTTATATTAGCTTCACCTGTATGTTTGTAACCAACGCCTTTGAGATCGATTTTGACTAACTTTGGGCGATCAGATTTTTTTCAAACTTTGCACACCTATCAAAGACTGATGGCAATACAATAATCTGTTTTTTTTTTTTAGTGAAAAATAAAAACGAAAAATATTAATATCATTGTGAAAAAAGCGTGGGGCGCTTTGTGCCATATTTTTCGTAAATCAAGCACCCCACGCTTTTTTCACAATGATATTAATATTTTTCGTTCATTATTATTATTTTCTACCTATATTGAAAATTATTTTACCCTTTTTAGTTCGATATGCTATGAAAGTGTGTTTTTTTCAGTTTTTTTTTAAACTATATTTTTTATAATTTTTGAAGATCAAAAAGATAGAACTTTGCAAGTACAATTTTAGGCCATATCCATAATTTTTATATTAACAGCACCCAAATTCCGATCTATGGCTGATCAAGCAAGGAAGCTCCGAGAATAGCCCTTTCCATAGCTCTTTGGGTGACTTTAAGTCTTCCAAGTTTACCGACATGGCCCGAAGAATCGCCAGACTTAAGCGGCAGTAGATAGCCCTATTGATAACCCACATTGCTCGCAGAAAAGATGGTCGATGGGGACGAAAGGTTCTGGAGTAGCCACCACGTACCATAAGACGCAGCGTTGGATGGCCTCCAACGCTACCTGCAAGGTGGACCGAAGACCTGGTGAGGATGGTGGGAATCCGATGGATGCGAGACGCACGGGACTGGTCATTATGGTGACACTTGGGGGAGGCCTATGTAAAACAGTGGATGTCTTTCGGCTAAAATGATGATGTTGATTATGACTAGGTGATCGAGAACTGGTGAAGCGAGAGGGAGCGTCAGATTTTTAGTGACGAAAATCTATCCGTGTTCCTTCAGTTGCCGTTGGCGTTCCATGGCCGCAATAGGCTTCCGTAATGCTCGACAGCATGCAGGACCCCTACGGTTTTGCTGACATCCTTTTGGGGCGCTCATAGAACACTACGCACCATCGACGACCTGGTCTCGGTCCAGATGTGACAAAGATTTTATAGAATTGATTCTTAGATTAGTCAATTATGATTCAATTTCCAAATCATCCTAAACAGATTAAATCGCATATACACTGATATTTTTATGTCTATCCGAATCTCACCTAAACTTAATTACACGACAATTAGGCAATTCTGTCTTAGTTTCCAAGTCTGTATTTTTATAGGATCGCGTTTGATTTCTATCTCACCTGATGGTCAGCAAAATGGTCGACGATAGAGCACGTTTGCTTGGAAGTATCTTAACTTAAAGTCTTCCAGGTTATTTTTGCTTTTATTTTCGCGGTGTGAAAATCGTCTACTGACATCCCACGCTCTTGGGGGGACCGGGACAGACTTTTAATGACTAAAAACAAAACCTACTCCTGTTCTCTCGTTGCCTTTTGTACCGGGGCTATCTTTCGAACTAACCCTGGCCACAGTAGGCTTCGACCCAGCTGGGCCCCTGCTGTTGCTGACAGCTCCTTGAGGCGCGCGGGAACAATGCGCACCGTCGACGACTTGTGCTCGGTCCGGACAGTCGAACAGCGAGCTACCCATTGCTCGCCGTCCGCAAGCTCGCGCCTACGGTGGCCGGAAATCGGGATCGGAATCCCGGCGGCGGCTGGGGCGCTGTGAGCGACGTCGTTGCCTGATGCGGTCGGCCTCCTCTTTTATTTATTTATTTTATTTTTTGCAAGCATTGTTGCTTCGCAGAAGGAGGCGACCGCCTGCCACTCCTTCTCGCTCCTTCTCGCTGTTCCAAGACCCGGCGCGAGGAAGACTCCTAGGTCATAGCTAACTTCGGCAAAGAACAGAGAGTAAAGTCCCACATATGTACCTCCGTTGAAAAAGGAGGATCCTCCGGGCAGACGGGTGTTATATGTATGGCGGGCAACTGGCTGATTGGTGGTTTTGGGCTGTCGTATATAATCAAATCACTCGAAGATCTTATGTAACGCCATAGATGTCGCTACAAATCCTGAGACTTTCACGAAAAAAACGGAATTACCAGTATTACTGCGACATATATGCGAAGCACGCAATGACTGGCAATTACAAGAATGCATCGAGTGACAAAAAGCCAATTACATTGAAAGCTCTTCGGTTGGTATTTTGCAGAGTAGTCTAACTTTGCGAGCAATGTAAGTTGAAATTCAGTTTGTTGTCGAAAGTTTTGGATGCAGGACGACAGTTTGGATACTCATTGATGGATTGCTGTGATGCAGTTTTTATTTAATAGATGATGTGTTGGAAAGTGGAAGTTATAGCCATTATTTTTTGAGGTGGGAAATCTTCCAATCACTTCTGCTACACTAGGGTGGAGAGGCAGGGTGTGTCAGACTTTTACTGACGTGAACCACACCTGCGTGCTTCCTGACCGCAGATTCCCTTTTCAGTAATTCCCCGTGACTCAAGCGGGCATCTTCCCTGCTGGGCCCCCTACAGCTTTGCTGACATCTCTTTGAAGTGCACATGGAATACTTTCATCCCATCCAGCGCGGGACAATGTCTCCTAAATTTGATGATTTAACCTGGTTTAAATTTTAAATGACTTTGATATCTTATGATTTTCAAACCTTTATTGAAAAAGGAGGATCCTTTGACTAGACGGGTATTGCTACTGGTTTGAGCAATTGCCTAATATTTGTTTTTGGACTGTTGTGTACTAATCGTGTGGAGAAGTTTGATATTCGATTAGTTATTGCACTTTTTAGGAGTTATACATATATAGTTGTATAAAGATAGAATAAATTCATTTTATATCGGACACCAAAATATCGATACAGTGTTAGTAACTTAATAAATAACTTATTATTAGCGTTAGTTGCACAAGAAATTTTATAATCGGACAGTTATAATTCTCCGCTACAGTTCTCAGGATGCTGTTGCGACTATCTCTCACTCTCTTGAGCAGCGAAGCACTTTTTTTTTGCAAACGCTCGCATGAAACCCATCACTACGAGCCTGCGCAAAAATCTCCGCATCATATCTGGCTAATATTGGCCCTTTATAAACCTTACTTTTACATCAGAGACTAGCAAAAAAAACTATCAAAACCAAACACCTTAAAAGACAAAAAACATATTAAAATTTGAAGACGGGCCCAACAATCTTGGCATATTGGTTACGGCAATATATCGGTCATGAATCGAGGCGACGCAGACGGGGCACGTGCCGTGGTTGCTGATATCTCCAGATAAACACGCCAGCGCCGGGCACGAGCCATGGAAGTATGTGATGCGATTATAGGGTGCAGACTTTTATAGTGTGTGGTGACGGTGCACATCGTGCAAATAGTTTTTAAAGAAAGAAAATGAGGCGTGCAATTGCAGCTTTCATGCATGAGGATGCAAGAACCAAAGTGACTTTTTCAATTCATACACTTACTTTTCTAAGTTTATCTAGGATATTGCTAACTCACCCCGTGTTGTTTTTTGTAAATGATATTGATAAATGATATTTATTTTGCAAACAGGTTTTAAAATAACACTTTTACACGTCAATTTCTGTGGCTGGTTTGTGTGATGAGTACGATCATTTGTCTGGTTGTAATTCATCTATAATATGTATGTATTCAGAAATATATAAGTATGTTTATCAGTTGTCTAGTACTCATAACACAACCTCTGCTTAGCTTGGGACTAGACGACGTTGTGTGATAGTTGTTGAATATTATTAATATATTTTTTTTGTTTTTTTTTTTCCATCAATTTAAACTAGATGAAGCCGGTGTTTCTTAGCTGTATCATAGAAGAAACATCGAAACAAAGTCAGGGGTCAAAAATCCATACAGCAACCATACAGATTGGAATCTGAGATGGTCTTTTGAAGAAAGAACCACACAGTCTCTCTTCTGAGTGGACCTTATAGATCTTTGATAGTCGTTACAAGTAGACGCCAGAAAGTCCGACCATCAGCCTATCTAAGGCGTATTGTGTTATGGTGAACTGATAGGCAGTCGTTCCGTCGTTCCGGTATAAAACTCAGGTATGCAGCCGCAACCAGTTAGACTGGAAGCCAAACTCATTGATGGTTAAGGAGATGGAGATGATGATTTTTATTATTGGATTTTGAAAGAGGAGAGCTCAGATGTCTTAAAAATATACTGAATTTGCTATGAAAGGTAGTAGGGAAACGTATGGTCGATTTGATTCTTGGTTTTTACAACTTCTTGTCTTCAACGTAGTCTTTAATCAATATTTTATCGTAGACTTGTTTGAACTCAACTAAGTACTACTTTTAGTAGTAGATAGTACTCATCATCATCATCATTATTTCAGCCAAAAGACGTCCACTGTTGGACATAAGCCACAATGAACGGTCCTGTGCGTCACGCATCCATCGGATTCCCGCAACCCTTACCAGGTCATCGGATCAGTCAGTAGATGGTACTACTAGATCATAAATATTACTGGTGTGCTACATCTACTTTTAATAATTGATAATCCCAATTTATAAATGTCTTACCTATATCGTCGTTTGCCACAAACTTTGTACTCCACTTAGTCCAAAAAACTTTTTCCATTACAAAGAAAATCGAACCAACAAATCCAAAATAAACCACATCTTATCAGATAAACGTGTGAAAACTATTCCATCGGGTTCTCATACACTCATTACAGCACTCTTTAGTGGATTAGCTACGTGCCTTCCTACTCCTCAATGAAGACATATGGGGGATTCCATGTTTGCATAACAAATAGTACCAACCATGGGCTACAAGCCTAATTAAGAGTAATTGCGGCCTCCTTCGAGATTGTAAGAATAAGGGACGCCGAGTGAATGGTAATGTTTCGATGTATACGGATAAGAACGTGGTCTACCCAATCTTAAGTCAGTCAAGTAAACGATTTGATAGGGCAGAGGTTTTCGGAGATATGTATGGCGGAATCGGGGCCAACTCCTGATCTGTTGAGGTTTCCTTAGATCGATGGCCTGTGTGATTTATCAGGCGTAACGTGTCTCTGATAGGTCTAGGCTATCTGTGAAATGTTGCTAATATGTTAGGTGAGTAGGTTTCTGAATTAGATCTGCTTTCGGATTTTAGATAGATAGAAAGTGACCCATTTTTCTACACTAATATAATAAAGAAGTAAAATTTGTTTTTTGGTTGTTTGTAGAAGGTAATCTCTGAAAGTACTGGTCCGATTGCTAAAGTTTTTTCACAGAGAGAAAGCTGCATTATTCCTGAGTGACCTAAGCTATATTTTATTTAGGCGGGCGAAGCCGCGGGCAAAAGCCAGTATTATATAATAATATTCCGTACTACCTACCGCACGTCGCGTCGTCGTCTATTAGCAGAGCTTGTGTTATGAGTACTAGAAAACTGATAAAAATACTTACATATAGTATTTCTAAATACATATATATTATAGATGAATTACAACCAGACACCGAACAAATGATCGTGCTCAAATATTTGTCCAGGGTAGGAATCGAACCCACGACCTCCGGCACAGCAGTTAGAGCCACTAACCACTAGACCATCAGGGCATTCAGTTTTGTTTTTAAGTTGGGGGAATCGTCGACTTCTTATGCTCAAGGTGGAGCGAGAGTGTGTTGCCATTGGCATTCTAGGACCATGGTAACTTTTTCAAACAATGCCGTAGCCTGTATTTCTAAATCCTTCTAAGTCCTCTCCTCTTTACACACAGTTTTTTACCTTTTTAATTAACATTCATTCCGCTGAAGGTCGTCTAATTATATTGCTGGGAGAGGTGGAGTGGCCTGGTGTTTTTCACCAGGCTTGTGGGTGTGGTTTGGGGAAATAGTACCACAGGTTTTTCTCAAAAACCTATTTCAGGCACCTGAGTCTTAAAATTATGGTTGGTTACTTGTTAAAAAAAAACCTATTGTGAAGAGATAGACTGATGAGTGAATGAATTCATGAAGATTTTTAAGGTATTGCATAGCTTCTATCGCGGGCCTTGAGCGTGGAGACCGAATCCAGAAATTCCGTAACGAAAATAACCTAACACCCCCCACTCATTTGTTTTCTTATCGGTCACCACGCTCAAAAAGTGTAACTTCAATTAATATCAAAGAAAAAAAAACAAAGGAAAAATACTGCATAAATAAAATAAATAAATAATTATAATTGCATAAGTTGATAAAAAATGCTATGCGATAGCTTTACCGCGGCAGTCCCCGAGTGCCACACGTCTTTTTTTGATGTTGTCATGGTAACAGATCCGAGTCAACTGGAGTGGGGGAAAGTACGGACGAATATAGGTCGTAAACTCGTACTTTTATAATTCCAATTACTAAAATATTTGTAAAAAAAATCTTTGAAATACTAGTCAATAAAAAAAGGAACAGAAAATAGGTACACAAAACCTTCAAACGCCAAATAAGTAGAGTTAGCAACCACAAACAGAGATCCCGATGTATCGAAGTTAACAGTTTATTTCCTACGTGTTCCTGGGACAAACACGATTTTCCAGTTACGTGCCTCACAGTACCAAGTCAGGGCTTGAATTCTACCTACAATTGTGAGAGTCCACTTTATAAAATTGTTCAATTTTTTTATTCTTTGATGTCGGTAAGTGAAATTGAAACGGACTTTGAGAGCTTTGTATCGAAAATTTTGTATTTACTTGATCTAGAAATAGAGAAACGGAATATATGATGTTGGAGTTTTGGACTAAGTTTTGACTCTTGGTATCTGGTTTTTCATGTGAGTGTCTAAAGCAAAAAACAGTCAAACTGGAGCGAATCCCGCGCGGTACGCGGGACTCGACCTCGTACGGTTCGCTCGCTCGCTTAGCCTCTCAAACTGTCTGTTTCTGTCTCAAACGCGTAACGCGCGGGATTCGCTTCAGTTTGAATGAAGCTTTATACCAAAGCTTCGGTTCTGTGTGGAGGAGTACTGTAGCCACTAATAGACTGGTGAGCTGCAATACGCGTGCTCCATCGTCGGCCACATCATCGCTTTCTATCAGGTGAGATAGTGGTCAAACGCGAGCTAATCCACAATTTCAAAAAGTCGCCTTCTAGCAATATTGGACTCATTGGAAAGGCCTGCGAAGAAGCCAATTGTTGATCCAGACATGGTTAAGTCCAATCTACAAAGTCTGGTGTACAGGTAGCCAGCCTTTCAGCAGCCTTTGTGCATTTTTGAGAGTGTGCGCGGGAAATATATATCCAATAATGATACATGTGGATGGATGGAAAGGGAGAGAGGCTAAAGAAAAGATGGAAGGATGATGCGGAAAAAAATGGGATTGAGGTAAAAAATAAAATGTCGTGATAAACGACTAAAACGTGACAACAATAAATATTTATATTTATAAATCTAACACAGACAAACTTAAAGGAAAATGAGTTATTATGCCAAAATAACGGAACACAAAAAACTCGATTATTACCACACTTGTATGCATTATAAATGCACAGTACTATCAAGGGTTAATACCGTACAACCCTCGCACACACGAGAGGCAAAATTTTTAACGGAAAAAGTTCTTTATTAATTCCAAACCTCATTTTATGTGGTCCCACATGACCGTCGTCGCTTTTATTAAATTTCTTTGAGAAATAACAAACACTAAAAATGCTGTTATAACGCAATTACTTGGTAAAGGAAATTGAAAAAGTTGTATGGAAATATGTTGAAGTCAGGTTCGACAAGAAAATTATGCTGTGGGTAGTTTTATTTTTTTCGTGTGCTGGGATTTTCAAGATGGCGACTTAAGGGAGATTTTTTTAATGAAAGTTTTAGGTTTAGTTTTTTATAATGAGTGCTGAATTGATTAAGTCCAATTTTTTACCTTTAGTGCAACCATAGGTAAATAAATTAGTGTAAGCAGTGGTGAAAGTTTGTATATATGTGTGTATTTTCATTATTCCTTGACAGTCATATGCCTGTATGGTTTTTGGTGTTATTTGGTGGACTGGCCTGTTGGTCTAGTGGTTAGTGGCTCTGGCTGCTATACCGCAGGTCGTGGGTTCGATTCCCACCCAGGACAAATGTTTATGCGATGAGCAACAGTAGTAACAACAATAGTAAGCAACAATATGGTCGACGATGGATCAAGCTTGCCTATAATTAACCTATTGACTCTTGACTTAAAGACCCTAGGTTGCTATCAGGAAACAGACCTCGCTAGGAAATTCCATTTCTTAAATGTACATTAAACATGTTCCCAAAACGTTTTGTTATTTAAACGTACAGATTAACAAGTTTATAATATCGGTTGGATTAGTCTAACTGAACCAACATCCCAGAGGTCGATATCAGTAACTAGTGGTACATAAAATCAGGCTGGGTGATTTATCACAAATCGTTTACATTAGTAGGACCGTACTGGCTGATTTAGGGTCGGGAAAGCTGGCTCAGCGCGACCGACGTATCTGCCAGATCGTAAAGAGACTAGGTTTGAGTATCCTGATTATATTGGCTGCTTCTTACACTGTTTTGGAATTAGGCGATTGTTGAAAAGTTACAAGAATTGACCACGTTGCATTTCGGTAACGTTAGATGTCTACGTAACGCATGGCAATCTATTTCAAACTTTTTGATTTTTTTTTTTCATTACTCTTTTCTTGTTCTGTTACTATTATAAGTTTCTGTCTTGTAGTCATGATGGCAGTCTGCGTCTGCGAAGAACTTTTTCTATTTATAACTTGTTTATTTATTTTTGTCAATGCTCGTTAAATATTTTGCAGCGTCTGATGGTGTATTAAAAGTTTCACAAATTTCATTAATGGAAAGTGAAAAGAGAGTGAGAGATGAAGTTAGTGTTTTGACAATATTGTTATGAAGGGGGGGCTGGCTCGTTCTTCGCCCAAATAATTAGCATTGCCATTCAACGTGGCAATGCTGCCAGTCTTCTGGGCACATTTCCGGATGACAGCGATGTGGAGGAGTACTTTGACGCCTGAGCGTACTTTGTCATTTTGTATTATATTTATGTACATAGTTAGGTTTTAGTATAAATAGTTTATTTAGTATTTAAGTTTTTTATGTACATATGTATATTATAATAAATAAACTGTATTGTTATGAAGAAGAAAGAAAACATTTATTTGAAACTAAAAACAAAACAGAAAACAGGACAAACAACAATATAAATAAAAGCAAATGCCAAATCTATAAATACTTAAAATAAGAGAAAATAATGTTAAAAGATAAAAATAAAACACCTATGCGTGGTCAAAAAGTTTCTTATCTCAGCATATGCTGTGATATTTTACAAAAAAGTACCTAAACTAACGCACACGGTAACGTTAAGAGAATATTTTCTAAGGGGTTTTTTGAGTGAAGTTTGTTAGCTGTTTTACCACAGAACAGAAAATATGAGCATATCTATTTTCTATTCCATGGTTTTAATTATTTGCAAACTGACACCTAACTCTCCCCCCTCACCCCCCTCGTGTCGTATACTTCTTTTCTGAGGGCCTTAAACTTAGAGCATTAAACCAACTGAAGCTCCTGTTGCATCAGCTTCTTAGGTGAACATTACACGGTAGGCTTGCTGTCAGTTTTGCCACAGTCAAAGTTTTGATTGACTTAAAACTACCTGCGATGATTGACGGTTTTTAGTACTGAGTGACGGCCCTCGTGGGGGTGATCGGCGGCGGAGACCTCTCGCGCCGGACTTTGGTCGAGGCCATGGTCCGGAGCGAGGAGGAGTGGCAGGCGGTCGCCGACTTCTGCGAAGCAGTAATGCTCGCTAAGGAGGAGGCCGACCGCATCAGGCAACGGCGCTCTCGCCGCCGCCGCCGGGATTCCGATCCCGATTTCCGGCCACCGTAGGCGCGGGCTTGCGGACAGTGAGCAATGGGCAGCTCGCTGTCCGGCCGTCCGGTAACCGTCCGGACCAAGCCCAAGTCGTCGACGGCGCGCGCTGTTCTCGCGCGCCTCAAGGAGTTGTCAGCAACAGCAGGGGCCCAGCCGGGTCGAAGCCTACTGGGGCCAGGGTTATCCGAAAGGGCGCTCGAGCCCCGGTATGAAGGCTTGAAGGAACGGGATGGGTTTTTTAGTCAGTAAGATCTGACACTATCTCCCGCTCCGCCCAAGAGCGGGGGTTGTCATAAGATGATTTTTCCCATCGAAAAAAAAAAAAAGTACTGAGTGACGAAAACCATCAGTCATGATTGATGGAATTGATTGACGCTTGCATGACCGTATAACTTTCGCCTTACTGACGATATGCGTGGACAGGCCCTACTAAACCCCTGCAATTTATCTGAAGTGCGTTCTTTAGTATCTTTTTTTTTTGGTGGGATTGGAAAATCATTAACCTTTTAAATGCCTATGTCAGATATCCGACCAACACTCTCGCGTTTATTCCACCAGGCAGGGTCACGCCTCCACGACTAAATACTCTCAATCTCATCAGCTCTTCTGTCACCTATGGGGATTGAAGAGCTAAACGTCATGGAGTAGCTCAGTAGCCGACATGCAACCCAGGTGATTATGACGTGAAAATACTTGTCGGACCAAACTGACGCGGTTAAATCATCATCATTTCAGCCGATAGACGTCCACTGTTGGACATAGGCCTCCCCCAAGTACCACAGTGAACGATCCTGTGCGTCCCGCATACATCGGATTCCCGCAACCTTCACCAGGTCATCGGTCCACCTTGTTGGAGGTCTTCCAATGCTGCGTCTTCCAGTAACCTTTCGCCACTCTAGAACCTTTCGACTCCAATGGCCATCTGTTCTGCGAGCAATGTGCCCTGCCTATTACCACTTAAGTTTGAAGAAATAAATTTTCACTCTCCGTGTGAAGCGATAGGGTGTGTGTGTCAGTTTTTACTGACTAATACCCCACCTGTGATCCTTCAGTTCCCATTGCGTTCCAGGACCACGGTAACTCATTCGGACATTCCCACAGCCGGACAGCTCTAACCCTACATTACTGGGCACAACCACTAAAGTGCGTAACACACAATCAGCGGTCGCTCAATGCGATATAGTTTCCCGACATTGTGGGCGGTTGGCGGAACTGGTGGAATGGCGGATGTATCAAACATTTAACTTAGTTCAGTGTATTTGACGAGCCGCAATCAAACTGATGTGTGCGAGTTATCTGGGATGACACTCAAATTACTGTTAGATAAGCGTTTAAATTACAGGCGGTAGCGGTTTGGTGGTCCCCCCCATCGGAGATGCAGGACGACTACCAGGCGACCGTATGCATGGGGAGCAACGGGTAGCTCGTTGTCTGGCCGTCCAGTAAGGACCAAGCTTGGGTCTTCACCGCATTGTGTTCCATGTGCGACTCAAAGAGATATCAGTAAACGTTGGTAAACTTCTTCGTCTCCATTCCCATTAACCTGAACAAGCAAACAACAAAGTTGCACAAAGTAATAAGGGCAAATCTTATTATTCCTTCAGTCAGTCAAAAATATATTTTAAAAATTTTCAAAGACCGTCACACCCGTAGGCGCTGGCTTGCGCACGGCGAGCAATGGTTAGCTCGCTGTCCGACCGTCCAGTAATTGTCCGAACCGAACCCAAGTCGTCGACGGCTGTTCCCACGCGCCTCAAGGTGTTGTCAACAACCGCAGGGGCCCAACTGGGTCGAAGCCTACTGGGGCCAAGGTTGGTTTCGAAAGCTAGCTCAGCCCCGGTATGAAAGGTAACGAAGGACCAGGAGTGGATTTTTAGTCAGCAAAAGTTTGAGACTATCTCCCGCTCCGCCCAACAGCGGGGGATGTCATTGGATGATTTTCCCACCGAATAAAAGGCGAACCACTAGCTTAAAGAGTATACATTTTTTTTCTTAATATTAAAGATATTTAAAAAAAAACAAAAATCCGCTAACCGCTTCCACCTTGTCCCCACCACGCAGAGCCCGCGACTTTTGTATCGCTATGAATATCGCCGGCCGCTGGGGACTAGTGACTAATTCCGCCACAACAGCGCACGGCCGAAACAAACGGACCGTGGCATAGCACTGTAGGCAAACGTGTCTGTAAATACATTTATATTGGACTAAACATTTATATTGGCGATATTTTTAGAAAGAAATGTTTGGCCAACGTTTGTTTGTTGTGTTTGGATGGCGATTTCAGTTTTTTTACAAGAATTTATTTAACTTGCAGTGTTTGTATGTTTTTTTGTTTAGATCAAATCTTGGAAACGGTTTTTGAATTATTTATCTTAACCGATTAAGCTCGGGCACTCCGTAATCATGGTGCTAATCGTCTTAATTGAGGAGTGGCTGGAGAAACGCTACATCCTCATTTTTCGCATGACACATGTCCTTACCGGACATGGTAAGTTCGGGAAGTTCCTGCGCCTGATTCAGGTAGAAGAAACGCCCGGGTGTCACCAGTGTGCGGACCGCCAGTAGGACACATGGTGCCTCGCTTGGTTTAAGCACCGCCTTGTTCTCGTGGGAAGATCAGCGGCGGCAACCTCTCGTGCCAGGCCCTGTTAAAGCTCGTGATCCGGAGCGAGGGGGTTTGGGCAGCGGTCATGTCCTTCTGTAAAGCTATAACTACATAACTGCTTCGCAAGTGAAGGAGACGGCCGCACGCGTAAGGGAACGGACTTACTTTCACCCTAACCGCTGAAACCCCGACCCCGAGTACCAGCCATCATATACGAGGGCTTGGGGACGACGACAACGACGACGCCGTCCGACTATCCGGTTACCTTCTAGGCAGAGCCCGAGTCGTTGACGCCCGTAATGGTCCACGTACGCCTCAAGGAGAAGTCAGCATAACTGCTAGGGCTGCAGAATTGTTCAAAAGAGTTACCGTGATCCTCCAACGTAAAGAAAACTCTCTGGCTTCAGACAGAAAATGTCAGATACATCCTCTCACTCGATCTAAAGTGGAAAAATCACCAAAAAATTGTTCCTTCAGCAGCTCTTTGCGTTTCTGGGTCACGGTATCTCTTACAAACAACCCCGCAGCCCTAGCAGACATCATGCAACAGTCCCATCACAATTACTACCCACAATGAAACAAATTGCTTCCAAAAATATTTAAACAAAAACCTTTCTTCGTTCCATCCACCATTTTCGAAGGAATCAGGTGAACAGAAATTAACGAAGGCGAAAACAAAGGCCCCATCTCAGATTTAGTCCCCAATTAAAACTTCAGCCTTTGTGAGACAAACCGACTGAGGTGCTAAGTCGATCGGGCGACCCTTTCGTTATCCTTTAAGGTAGGCATTCACTGTGAGCGTTCGCGTGAAATAAAAAAATATGGTAAAGACAAAGAAATCAAGTAGTAAAGAGTAGGTGCATTGGTGATATTTGAAATTTGGTGATATTTATTTTTAAAGCAGAATACTACACAGCCCCTCTAGCCAAGTTACAACCGTTTCGCTTGCGACGAACGCTTCGAGTTGGCCGCGCCACCAATTCTTTTGTTCTGACCACGTGACTGAGCGTTGAGGAGACGTCATTCCCATACAATTGAAGCTTTCTGCAAGCGTTAAAGATTGCAGATTAGCAACTTGGCTAGGGGTACAATTCTAAGCAATCATATTCATGAAACAGCGTTAGCTAGTGGAAGATAAATATCTTCATACTAGTAACTTAATATTATGAATAGGAAACAGTTGGTATTGTTTTTAAAAAAATATCACCAATATACGGGAGGATATACCTCCCGTAAGGGTTCCCGAAAGGGAACTCGAGCCCTGGTATGAAGGCTTGAAGGAACGGGGTGAGTTTTTAGTCAGTAAAAGTCTGACACTATCTCCCGCTCCGCCCTCTGATGATTTTCCCACCATAAAAAAAGTTAAATGGATAACAATAAAATAATAATAACAATATTCCACAGCTATCAATGTAATGTTATGTTACAATGCAAGATTTGATTTTTGAGCATTACAATACAATATTGAACCCGTTCGAAGCAAAGACTTATGGTAGGCGTATGGTAATTTATTGGCAATGAAAAACAATTCATAATTTATTGTTCGGGCTTCTGCGAACAGATTTCAGGGAAAGGTCAATGTATTTTATTACAAATCTTTCTGGCACCTACCAATAAAGCGTACGCTTTTATAATCACTCAAACATTGAGCGTCACATATTGTGTGAAAGCAAGCATTTGATGAATGATAATGATAAACTAGATGAAGCCACTGTTTTTTTTTTCCTAGGCATAATTCTTGTATCGTGGGTATGAAAGCATAAAAAATGCAATTTCACACAAGACACCAAGACCCGAATGGACAATCTATAGGCCATAGAAATATGCGATCCGTGCGAGAATCAAATCTGTGACAAGCAGTGCAGCAATTGCTCAATCGTTTCGCCAACCATGCTATGCCCATCTGCCTGTGACATGTCACTGTTATGAAAAAGGTGTAGCGTTATTTTGTCCTAAATAGTGTATATCTTCGTCTCTTTCTCAAAACCTCTCGCATTCATTAACGAATCTGGGGCCCTGACGTGTTAAAATGTCAAGCGAGAAAGAGGGATGGAGCTATTCACACATATACACTCTTAATAGCTCTCTCCCTTCACCGATTCAGTACAGATCGTAAAATGGGTGCGGTAAGAGCTCACGGTAGGGTCTCGAGGTACATACGAGTCATACGACGCAAGTATCTCTAGTGAAAGATGACCTTTAAAGCGATTCTTTTTCCTGAATTTTAAATCTGAAATGTCAAAGGTAAATGTTGTAATTTTGAACTAACGAGTTGCTTGAATATTTGGATTATTGTCCTGGAGTTTAATCGTTTTTAATTGACTACGGTTTTTGTTTAGATTAAAAGGATTTTTAATGTAATATTATTTTGGGGATGATCTTTTAATACAATATTAGATCATTGTGTCCACAGGAGCCTGTTAGGAAAAAATACGGGCTTAATAAATTAGGGGACTATGGTGGCTTTTTGATTAATTTATCAAAATTACATTTGCAATGAAGCCATATATCACCAAACAGTTAAGCTAACATAACCGGTTTGTTTAAACACAGTAATATTATAAAGGTTAAAGTTAAAGGCATCAAAAAATTCGTCCACATCGATGTCAATGGGAAAAGTGCCCAGAACGCTGGGCTTCAAAGTTAAATAAAATACCTATATATTCAAAGAAGCTACTTAACTGAAGACAAAAGCGACTAGAAGTATACTGTAATCAAGATTATAATGTAACTCATAATAAGATGTAAAAGAGTGTCCAAAGAGTTTCATGCACATTCTTCTCCATAGAGATCTACGCTTTGGAACATGCAATTTAGCTTCATTGTTTTTTTTTTTCACTGACCGACATTTTGACTATTCAAAAGGGCCTGAAAATGGTGTATTTGAAATAAACGTTTCTAATACAAAATAACTGTATTTCTTATATGTGGATTCCTCAAAACACCGAAAACGGCATCTTGATCACACGTAAATATCTATAGATGCAAATTAATATTTAAATCAGCCTCTTCCAACACTTTATTGAATACACAGACGATCCAACTTATCAGGTTGAATGATAACTGGATCAAAATTTGAGAAGCTGAGGTAGTGAGGAGTTTCTGCTGGGATCCGATACTACTGTAATGGAATCGAGACGTGAGCAAATTACTGAATAGAAACTTGGATTGAATAGAACTGGATAAGGAACGAATTGCAACGCAAAGTTTTTATGTTTTGATCGCAGAGGAGTTAAAAACTTGAGTTGAGATACAGAAATTCTATTTGGAAAATTAATTAACTGTAATCATTAAAATAAATATAGTTTCTTTGTTAAAATTGCAAGCAATTATATAGTGAAAATGCAGAGACTTGACAAATTACCACCATTTCTCACCTATCAGAGAAATTGGTCATGCCACAATTATAGCGGTATGTCCCTTTTTTGAGGCGTGGCTGGAAAGACCTCACGGCGGCGTCCTCACGATTCGTGCGGAGGTGACACCCGGGTGTTGCTACTGTCTGAACCACCCGGAGGATACAGTGGAGCACACGGTAAAGGTGTGCCCCGCTTGGGTAGAGCATTGCCGTGTCCTTGTGGGGCGATGGGCAGAAAAAATAATCAGAGAAATATCGTTTTTTTTTTACTATTCCAGAATTTTGAATTCTTAGACACAGACGCTTCACAAGTTACAATAGAATAATCTAATCGATATATGGAGAATTGTTTAAAGTTATCCCTTAAGCCGATTTGCTTATGATTTATTTACAAGTTCCCAATATGTTATGTATCTTTATATATATAATTCTTCTGTGCGTGTATTTGTCTGAGCCTTTATTGAAAATGTATAAATTTGCACATTTGTCTTTACACATAGGATCAATCGATATAAATGCGTAAAAAATCAACTGTTCAGTACATTTATGTTTGCCTAATATACTGAACAGCTGATATGTTTTTCGCGATTTCGGCTTTGCTCCCATAATAAAAATTGTTTGTTATCATGAGCACAATCACGTGTTTAAGTATCGTACACTAATTGCCAGTCACCCTATATATTCTGGGATTTTTTTTTTTGTTTTTTTAGGGCACCCATTTTTGACGTGAAAGTTGAGTGAACGAAGCCAATGGCACACTAATAACTAACATTTATGTGGCTGTCCACAAGTTAACTTTAAAAATTTAACGACAACCCTCCGAAAGACGACTATCCCTATTTATTGAAAAGTAAGATTTGCTTCCAATAGTGGTCTTACTTTGACAAAGAGGTCAATCGTCGAATTCGACTCGGCTAAGCAGGTGTACGGAAAGTTGCGCGGTATCTTCTCGTCCAATATACCAGCGTTTCAAGACGAAAGTCTATGATCAGCGCGTGTTGCCAGTGATGAAAGGTTCTAGACTTAGGTTCTACCACGCACCGGAAAACGAAGCGTTGGAAGGCCTCCCACAAGGTGGACCGACGACCTAGTGAGGGAATGCGATGCACAGACACACAGGATCGGTCATTGTGGCGACACTTGATGGAGGCCTATGTCCAACAGTGGACGTCTTCGGCTGAAATGATGATGATGAAGATTTGCTTCAACAGTTTTTTCTCTGCTAAATACCAAAAGCATAAAATTAATCAATTGAGTGCAGTAGGTATCACCAGATTGAGTTTACAAATACATCTGCAGTACTTACATAGATACTATCCAGTCAATTTGTCTGATTGAGCAATCGCAATTGACTGTAGAACAAACATTTACAATGTACGGGTGGATATAATATACACTTTGGTATGTTTAACTGGGTACCAGTATTGTTTGAAAGACTTAGGGTCAATTTATACTAGCGCAGAGTCGAAGCGCATCGAAGCGTCTATCCAAAACTGAAAGCGCACTAATCAGCGTTGTTCACGCGCAGACACGCGAATTCCGAAGAATGCGCACGTCTTTTTAAAATCTTAAAACTAATTTCGTACATGCGTAAAATAATACGAGTTTTGAAAAAAAGGTATATTAACGATAGTGTTTCATGTACCGGATCGACCCTCCACGGGATTAAAACGTTAGAAATTTAGCGGTGTATACATAAATAAAATAAAAATAAAAAAGGCCTTACCTTTACGAGTATTTCCAGTTCAACCTATTACCTAACCTAAAAACTTCCTGCCCATATTAAAGTGAACGCAGGCGTTTGCTCTCTCATTGTCTTTATATTGTGTCTCTAATTACTGTTTTCGTAAGGTTATTATTTGTTAGTATTTATAATCATATTTTAAGTAAGTAGGCAAGGTAAGTAGATAGGTAGTATTCTACTGTACTGAAATCACCCTCATCAGTCGTAGATAAATGGGCTTAAATAAACATTGAAAAAAGAGAAAGAAAACGATTCTTGATTCACAGAGCATATCGCAATAACATCCACTCCCTTTCAAAATCTCTCAAACAAAGGAATACGTAAATAACTAGACTACAGCCAATCCCGGTTACTTCGAACAAAAGCAGTTTTCTTGCACAGCATCCATTATTCAGAGAGATATGAGCAATCTCCCATTGTCGTACAACCCGCGAGTGACCATCGAGGCGGAACCGATTGGGTCCATCACTAGTTGGAATCGAGACGAGTGCATGAATCGATTCTGTTATTACTTCGTTTGCGAGTTGCTGCGATGTGGCAGGAGAATCGAGATGATTTTGTAATTGGGATTTTTGGCGGTATGGTGTCTAGTTTGCGGAAAAAAGCTTCGTTCAGTTTTTGGAACACATTCATTGTGCATACAGTAAATGAGTGGAATTGCCTGTCGGAGTCTGGGTTTTGTGATAGAATAGAATGTAATATACTTTATTGTACACCAAAAAAAATAACCTAGCTTATAAATAAACTTAAATCTATGGACCCAATGGCAGTCTTATCGCTAACAGCGATATCTACCAGAAAACCTTAGGATGGATTGAAACGAATAAAATAATACAGAGGATAGTCTGCGGTGTACTGCTAACAATTTAATCAATTTACACTAAATAAGCATATATATGAAATAATTACATACCTTTAAAAAACATCATTCATAACTTATACACTAATTGTGATAGCTTTTTTTTAAGGAGCGAATTCATCAAATGACATCTTCCGTAATTTTTACAGTTTAAAATCCACCTGTTCCTTCGTTGCCTTTCATACTAAGGCCGAGTTGTCTTTTCAGAAGGTTTGCTGACATCTCCTTGAGGCGCTTGTGGAACAGTACGCGCCTTTGACGACTTGGATTCGATTCAGATGGTTATCGGAGGACACGGCGGTGCTCTGCCCAAGCGGGCATACCTCTACCGTAAGTTCCGTGATACCTAAAACCTAGAGGTCTGTAAGTTAAGAGTGTGAGTGAGATTACTTCTATGCAAGCGTGCTCCATCGTCTACCACATCATGGCTTACCATCAGATAAGATAATCGTCATACGCGTGCCTATCAATAGAAGAAAATTTTCAAAATGGATCCTATTTTGCCAACTTACTTAGTAGCATACTTTATAATGCTCAACTTGAAGATATCTGTTACGAAATTGAGTTGTAAGATTCCCAGCATTGCAAGTAAAATAAAAACAATCACATATAATAAAAGATTTTCTATTATGTAAGTTAAAAAATAACTCAAAATTAGTTTTATAAAAGCCAAGCAAGACGCAAAGTAAACGTTACTCGACAAAATAGCGTCATCTAAGAGGAATTCCGAGTATGTTTGCTTACAGAGGAGTGCCGGAGTGCCGGAGTGCCGGGGTGTGAAAGTAGGAAGACTGAAACCTATATCTACGATAAGGAATTTATCTGCTAAGATGTCTATATGATGGTAGGTATGTAAGTTAGGATGAGTAGAAGAAAATTTTCGTTTAAAGGTTTGGTTTAGGCGGCATTGTTGGAAAGAGTTACCGTGGTCATGGAACGCTAAGGCCAACTGAAGGAACTCAGGTGGGTATTGGTCGATAAAAGTCTGAATCTTTGCTCTACCCAGAGCGGGTGAAGTTATTTGGTGTATTTCCACTATAAAAAAAATAAGGGTTTGTGTAGGTAGTGAAAGAGTGTTACATGGTTTGCTAAAATTAAAGTCCCAATCTTTTTTTTTCGACCTTACATTACAAGTTTGATTTTTGCACGGCTTCTAGGGACTGCAGCAATCAATGATCTTAATTTCAACTCGAAACCTCCATGCGTTCCTAAGATAAAGATCTTGACAGATGCATAGACAAGCAAGAGATTTTTCCGTCGGTTTTTTCCTTTCGAGATTCTTTTGACGATTAACTTTTTTTTAATTTTGAATCATTATATCTCAAAAACGGTGGCTCTTAGGAAAAAAACTATACTAGATTTTTTGTAGATAATTAGGTATCTGATATTCTGATAGACTACAATTTTGATTTGATAAAACGTACCGTTTTGATGGTAATCGCGAAAAATAGTTTTTAAACAGTTTTAGTGACCTTTGTCCCCGAATATTTTTTTTTCCAGGTTTCGAATCGATGAGGACTTTTAGATTTCATTAATATGTTGGTGTTTTGAACAATCCCACCTATTTTCAGCTGGGTGCGAATTTTTGTAACCTCGGATGACTAAATTGACCGGACTTAGGACTATATCCGGCAGTATTAACATAGAACAGTTACAACCAGTCCAACTTAAAAATTGACACCCCAAATACGCCCCCAACTAATAAATGTACCTGCGTTAACATTTGGTAACAAGCAACCGGCGACTGGAAGCGGCGCTGGCGCATAGAGGTCGCCTCAAACGCACGGCGCTTCCGATAGACGCCGCACTATTTCCGTACGACGCCCGACTTCGGGGCATGGTGTAAGGCAGAAACTTCTGTCGAAGTACCACAACAATAAATTTATTAATATTATTTATAGGCTCTCATCAGTATTTGATCTCAACTCAACCATCTCACCTGATGGAAAGTGAAGACGTGGTGGGTGATGAACAGAGGTCGGAATTAGGTAGAGTTATTTAAGTACTTATATTGATTTCATACTGCAAAATGAATAAAGTGGATATACTTTAAATTCCGAGATTAATTTTAAAGAGCAAATTTTTTCGTGAAAAATAATTCTTCCTGCATTAATGACGAGGAGGAGGACTTGTATAAATTTGTTATCCTCCTCTCGGTTGACGTAGAGATTTTTTTCAATAAAAATTGTATAATTCATTTTCTTCCTTTTATTTGTCTTATCTCTGAGGTTTTTAATGTTATTTATTAGTAATATTGTTGTCCACACGGGACTTCTCATTACATATCCCATATCAATATCAACATTTCGGTGCAAGTACATGAATAACTGTACCTAATTCCGACCGCTAGTGATGAAGCACGCTTGCCTAGAATACGTTACAAAAGTCGTCATGACCGAGGGCCCTTAGAGATCCCCTGATTGTATCTATCAGGAAACACAGACCCCGGCAGGGAACTCCACTCCTTAGCTATCGGGCACAAGTCGGGCGACTCAAAAGTTCAAACCCAGCCAGATACATAGCATTATGTAATTTAGTTCATCACCACTGCTATCAAAACTGTGAAGGAACTTATTGGAAGGAAACCGGCATGCCCTAGAATCAAAAATTCTAAAACATGTGATATCCACTAATGCTAACTGGACCGTGTGGTGGATTAAAGCCCATTTCCTCTCTTAAAGAGGAGGAATACTCATTCCTCCAAATTTGTTCATTATTATGTTCATTCATCAATTATGTTCATTATTATGCTTAACCACTTTCTCATCTCTGAGATTAACCGCCTTACGAGTTGTAAGGTCGCGAGTTTAAACCCAGCCAGGCGCATTACTTTGTGTAATTTATTTCATCGCCACTGCTCCCAAAACGGTAAAGGTAAACATCGTGATGAAACCGGCATGTTCTAGAACGAAAAATTCGAAAACATGTGATATCCCCACGTGGTGGATTACGGCACATTTCCTCTTCTGGACAAGAGGAATGAGTCCCAGCATTGGAAATATCATAAATCTATATCATTATTATTATGTTTAACCGCTTTCTCATCGGATGGTTATTTTTCATAAGTACCTATTTTAATTCTACTTAGAAGAAGTTTTTGTAGCTGACTGTACATAAATACGTCAGATTTTTACGTTTGAGCGAGTTGACGACAGAAAAAGTAGGTGAAATCAGAAGGTGCCAACTCGCGCGGACTCGCACGTCCAGGATCAAAATAATTACATTTTATTTAGTCAGTATTTTAGATTATAAAAAAATATTGGACGCGTATTTTTTTCTTTTTTCGATTAAACAAAAAATAACAAAGATATTGCCCATTAAAATTACGTGTGACGTCACCCCGTGTTAAAAAAAATGTAACACGGCGTGACGTTACACGTAACTTCAATGGGCTATATCTTTGTCATTTTTGGTTTAATTTACAAATAAAAAAATACTGGTCCCTTATTTTTGAATAATCTAAAAGACGGACTAATTACATTTTTTACGGCCACTAGCCTATTGCGTAAGCGAGTTGACGAACAAGTCTATGTGTGGGATACGAATAAACATTTTTTCTTTCTTTCTTTAAGCGATAACGTGGTCAAGTAGACCTGTACTTCTGTAATTGTTACTGACAGACTGACAGTCACACGTCACAGCTATCTCCTGTGACGTATTAGCGCTGGGACACACAAACCAGCGGGAATTTTAATTGATTCCATCCGACATAGCGGTTTAATACTGCTCTAAATTATGGCTTTCATTAGCGGTGACGTATTGTGACTGGTTTTCATAAAGGAATTATTGGTTTGCAAAGCTAAAACGTTGTCAGTTTCCTGTAATATGAAAATGTGGGATTAAAAATACGTGGAAGATGAAATACCTTCATTAATCTAATTTTTTTTTAACCGACTTCATAAAGGAAGGGGTTATGTTTGGCTGTATGTATTTGTAGATGTATTGTTTTTTATACATAAAAAAATACATACAGTAGTAAGCTCCGGAAAGAAAAACCCGGGGTTCTTAAAGGCAAGTCAAAAAAGGAACAAAGGAGTATGTTTTAGTCAGTAAAAGTCTGACACGCCCTCCCGCTCCGCCCTAGACATGTAGAAGTCCTTGGATGATTTCACACCTTAAAAAAGAGTTGCTAAAATAGCTAATGGCTGGAACTAAGAGAATTAAAAATAGGGAAACAGGCGGCGGTCTTCAAGAAACTTGCTTAGCGGTTCCACTGTCACGTGACCATACTTGAACACAAAGAACTTCCGCTCAACCGAGGAATCGCACCTAGGACATCACGCACCACAGTCGAGAAGCCTTATAGTGAAGAACTAAAAAATGCTAGAGACATGATCATACTAAAATCCTCCTCCTCGAGTTGTATTCCTCATTACTGAGGGTCGTAAAGTTCCCGCTGGATTAGCTTCTTATTGATGGTATCTGGCCATCTGTGACGGTTCTTAGCGTCATGAAGTGCGATGTGCTTCGGGTGTTCAGTGTGGAGCGGACCTGATCTGCCCATCTTATTGGGCTGCGGCCTCTTGGTCGTCTGCCATCAACCATACCAGTTACGATGACCTGTTCAAGGTTGTGGCCATTTTTCCTGGCAATGTGGCCAAATAACTCCAGCAGTCTACGCATGCAGGTAGTCGACAGTCTCATACTAAAATTCCACCTCTTTTATAAACGTTAAACAAAACAAATCCTCCAATATTTTCCGCGTACATTACACAGTAATTTCTAGCTATAAAATATTGTTAAACTAAAGCTATTTATATCCTCGGGGTGCGGAGGAGGTGCATAATTCCAATGTATTCAGGTTTGTGCCAGACTAACTTCAAAGGTTAAGCGGGTTTGCAACGACGGCAGCAGCCTAGCAAAGTAAATATGTTACATATTTGAATTTCTGGACTCAAGTTGAGTTTTTTGTTTTAGGTGGAATATCATCCAATGACATCTCATTCTAGGGCGGTGCGGGAAGTGGAGCGGGCAGTGTGTCAGACTTTTACTGACTAAGTCCCACTCCTATTCTCCTTCTTTGTTTTTCGTTCAGGAACAAATTACTGAAACGCTTACTCTAGATGAATCAAGAACCTCCTTTTTGGGAAATCGGTTTAAAATAAACCTATAAATAATCGAGTTGTTTATAAGCATCCATATAAGTAAATAATATATAAACTTTAGACTTTAGACTATTAGTTTGATACAGAATTGTAAACTTTCTGAGCTTGCTTTATAAAAGCCAGGCCAATAAAATACAACCCATGAAACTCTTATCATTGTACAACAAAGGTAGCGCACAATAAGTCAATAAAA
Organism: Mythimna albipuncta; assembly: GCA_929112965.1. Lineage (NCBI taxonomy): Eukaryota > Metazoa > Arthropoda > Insecta > Lepidoptera > Noctuidae > Mythimna > Mythimna albipuncta. The sequence continues at coordinate 12,740,998 of OV815979.1, read as the reverse complement.
CTTCCTATGAAATTTGTAAACAAAGCCGTTGCCAATGTTTTATCGCTGAGTAGTTCTAAGGCTTCGTTCTCACTCTGTCGTGACGACAGATAATCGTGTAGTTTTAAGTGCCGTGACTAATACACCGTTAAATTTTAATCGTCGGCGTTGCGTACAAACTATCTACAGGTCATTGAACTCTCTCAGCTGACGTTTTCTTAAAGAAATTAATTTCGTACGTGCGTAAATTAATACGAGTTCTGAAAAAATTATGCGTACAGCTAAGGAATGAAATTCCCTGCCGGTGTCTGTGTTTCCTGATAGCTATAACCTAGGGGTCTTTAAGTCAAGAGTGAATAGATTGCTTCTAGGCAAGCGTGCTCCATCGTCGGCCACATCATCGCTTACCATCAGGTGAGATTGTGGTCGAGCCTAACCATTATGAAAAAAGGTACTTAATTTTTTGATTTTATCTTTACAAATCGATAGTATTTCATGTACCGGATCGACCCTCCACGGGATTAAAACGATAAAATTTAACGGTGTATAATTAAATGGAGGTGTTTACATGTAGGACGACACAATTACTTTTTTTACAGTGATAACAGTTTGAACATGACAATGAGAACAGCTAGCACGATAATTCTTAATCAATAAAAAATTGTCAAGACTAAGGGTCGCCGCACACGGGCTACAGGCCACAACCACAAAACTCCGCCACCGGCATATTTCCTGTAGGTTTCATGCATTTGATAAGGATTTGCCGCTCACGATTGACGCCGGTGGCCACCACGCGCTAATAATCGCCGCTACTGGCTTCTTGTGGCCCGAACCAGCCACCAAACGTCCTTCTTCGACAGAGTCCATTATGATACTGTGGGCATGGGTTAAACAAAATAGAAGCCACCGACCACAAGAGGCTTGTGGCTGCTTCTAACTTCTCGTGGCAGCGTTTGTGGCTGTGGCGTGAAGCCCATGTGTGGCGAAACTAAACGATGACAGTAAATCATGTGTTGTTGTTGCAACTATCTGTTGTGGCCACGACAATCAGTTCTTTTATTGGGAACAGCTAGAGACGATATTCGACCAACGATAAATTTACCGTTACGACATAGTGAGAACGCGGCCCAACGCCCCGTTTCTGTTGAATATCACAATACTTATTTGAAGAGGATAATGTTGTCAGAGAGACCTGAACAGAGAGACCATTGTGAAGGAACCTTTTAGAGCTAACTATAGGAGAAAATGGCAATAAGATGGTCGGGCAGGCTTTTACTCAAGTGTTCTAGGGAATCTTTTTTTTAAGCACTAGTGCTTTTCATAGCTGGGCTAGAAAAGAGGATTGTTGGGGAAATATTTATCGTCATTACGAGTATAGACTTATTGTTGAGTGGAGTTCTTTGTGTGTTTAAGCACTAAGCCATTTTTTTTTTGCTTTATAATCTTAGAAATATTTATTTGTACTTGTTTTTTTTCGTTCGCCCTGTCGGGCAAAGCGGCGGGGCGAGTCAGACTTTTACTGACTAAAGTCACACGTATGTTCTTTCTTTGTCTTGCGTTCCAGGATCCTGGGTTTCCCATTCGGAAGCCAACCCAAGGTACCAGTAGGCTTTGGCCCTCCTGGGTCCCTGCGGTTTTGTTAACATCTCTTTGTGGCGCGCGTCTACATGTCGTCGACAACTCGGGCCCGGTCTGGACGGTGGCCGGACGGTCGGACGGCGAGCTATCCGTTGCTCGAAATCACCAAGCACACTTCTACGGTTCCTCAGATGGATGGCTTGTATACTACGAATGAAGGTGATAGACTTGTAGTTAATTAAAAGAGTACGTTTCCAAACAGATAAACTTATAAACTACATATTTTATTAACCAGTTACTGGGTTGTGAAGATCAGATGGGCAAATGTTCCCAGGAAAATACAGTTTAGCTGCATCTGGTTAGACTTGGTCGAACGGCGAGCTAAGCATTGCTCATCGTCCGCAAGCCCGCGTCTACGGTGGGCGGAAGTCGGGATAGGGATTCCGGCGGCTGGGGCATGAGGGCCACTCCCTCGCTTATCTAGTTATACTGGAAGCTAGTCCCAGCATAGTTGGAAACAGGCTAGGCAGGCAGGGAGCCAATAGAAAATCAATACTTGCAAATAGTCTCACTAGCAGTTGTAACAGATGTAGGAACGGACTGTTAATACTAGTCGGATTGCAGCGATCGCTCCGAATTCATTGCGGTGTGTCTATGAACACTACACACTGCTGCTTAGAACAAACAGCGTTTTAGTCACGTTCTGCTTTTGACAACTGCGAGATTGTTTGAAAGAGTTACCGAGGTCCTCGTAAAGGACACCTGAGGATACACAGGTTAGTCAATAAAAGTCTGGCATTCGCGGAAAAGTCGAAAAAGATATGACTTATATTCATAATTATAACTAACCAGCTTTTACCCGCGGCTTCGCTTGCATACATAAAATATAGCCTATATCAGTCAGGAATAAAGTAGCTTTCTATCGGTGAAAAATTTTTAGTAATCGGATCAGTACTTCCAGAGATTACCTCCTAAAAACAAAAAACAAAAAAACAAAAAAAAAACTCTTTATTATATTATGTAGATTGAGATTTAAAAAAGTAATAACAAAATTACATGCTACGGTTATGATGTATTTTGGACGTCGAAATGAATAACCGCATGTACCCAATACAAAATTGCTATCAGTAATTATGGATGTGGATAAAAATGCACAATCACGTGATAATTTGAGTAGAGCAAATCAACCTTCTTATACATTTAGGATTTTTTACTTACCATTGTTTGATTGATAAATATTTTTTATTCCCTCTATATTTCTTTCTTTTTTCTTTCACTCTTTCTTTTTTTTTGTTTTTCTTTGTCCCTTTCTATATAAACGTAGGTAGAGCAATACATTGTTGCAGCCTCAAGTCAGCGAACTAGCTCGCCATCCTACTCAACCGTATCGCCCCCGCAATATAACTTCGCCACTAACCACCAACTGTTATTTTCACAGTGTCTGACTTTTGGACAATAAAGCAATTTACTGGCAGTTCCACCATTCTACTGCATCGTTTGTATGACTATCTATTGGTGAAGGGAATAGTTTTTCAAACTCAAACGGTAGCAATTGACGGCTTTTGATCGTTACAAAGCTATTAGAGTCTTTTAATCCGACCGGTGAGCTTTGGGGATAGTTCCGCGGAATTGGGGGCAGTGAAACGGATTTGAAATCAATTGAGGAATATTTTGGGGTATCAATCTGCTTTATGGGTGAAAGAGAGGGGATTGGTGCTACGTAGAAGGCTTGTAACCGGTTTGATGATACTGTGCGATCGGTACATAAAGTAGGGATTGGTTTTATGTGCTGTTGGAATCTAATTGTTTGGATAGGGTTTTTATATTGATCTGTCACTTATTGCAGTGTGTGACAGCTGTTATTTTAAGGTTAGGAATGATTGTTGTATTTTATTAATAGATGGAATTACCATTGCTGGTCAAATTAATAGGGACAGTAGGTAAATTTTTAATCCATTTATTTTGTTAAATCATCATCATAATCAGCCTTTTTTTTTAATGTTCCCAGTTTCCCACTGCTAAGACTCAGGCCTCCTCTATAGCCGTAATCCACCACGCGGGCCGCCGGTTTGATGATGTTTTCCTTTTGAGAGCAGTGGTGATGAAATAAATTACACAAAGCAATGCGCCTGGCAGGGTTTGAACCCGCGACCTATAACTCGTAAGTCGGAGGCATTACCACTCGGCCACCACTACCCTTCTGCATTATTTTGTCAAATAATGAATTTAAATAATTCTTTTAAGTAATTCTTGAACTTTATATTATGACGTTAAATCAAATATTTCAGATATTCATATTTTTTTTAGGATTGTTTTGGTTGTTTATATTGCCTCACTATATTGTTTTTTTGTGCTATGAACGTGGCTCTGGTAGTCAGTTGTCAACCGTGTAACGTGCAAGTCAGGGAAATAAAACTGGGCAAGTGCGAGTCAGACTCACGCACTCAGGGTTTCGCACAAACTTACTTATGAAAACCATTCAATATCCGAATTGAGTTAGGAAGATTTTTTTTTGTAACGTAACGTCAGTAATGATACGATATTCATGGAGATTTACGCTTCAGAATGAACAATTAAGGTCAACTCACACCGAAAGAGCGGCGAAGGGCAGCGCAGTTCCAGTGTCATATGAATTTTAACTTTATTTTCATTTCTATAATACTTATTATCGCATGAGAAACACGAACGAGAGAATTCCCCGGAATTCCTGCGGCGCCGCGGGCATCCGCGCGACTCGTTCGAGTTTCTCATGCGATAATAAATATTATTATCATGATAATAAAGTTAAAATTCATATGAAACTGAAACTGCGCTGCCCTTCGCCGCTCTTTCGGTGTGAGTTGACCCGTAACTTTATTCCGACCGACATCTTCACAATCAAAAAGTGCCTGTTAATCATCGTCATCATCATCAGATCCACTGTTGGATATACGACTCCCTCGAGCATCGCCACAACGAATACCTGTGCGTAACGCATCTATTGGGTCCCTGCAACCCTCTCTAGGTTATTAGTCCACCTTGCGGCAGGCTTTTTTCTTTCGGTACACCTTCACCACTGTAGAACTTTTCGGTCTGGCCTGTTAACGGTTTGTTTTAAATAAATACTTAGAGTTTGAGACAATGGAATACTAACAACAAAATATTATTTCTACTTCCTCGTTCAAACATAAAATAAATTACTTAACATTTTTCCCACAAAACTATGTCACACACAACTTTTAGCCAGCTAACCAGACGATCGTATACCGGAACCACTAAGTTTCTTTGTCAAAAATACACAGAATCCCTCGGTTATCCACTTAGTGGGAGACACAAGTGTGGCAGTGTATATTGCTATCCACTCCCGCTTTTCCCGCGCTATACTCTTGACAGGCACTCTGGCTTGTTGACCCTGAGCATAGAGTAGCAAACCTAAACAGAAACGACCAGAAACCCATTTTTTTCTTCCTGCTCTCTGGGTGAAGTAAAGTGTCAGGCTTTTTTTTACTAGGATCCACCTCTGTTCCTCTTTTGGTAGGGCCACGGTAACTTTCGAACAATCCGTAGCCTTAATAGGTATCACCAAATGCTTAATTGACCAAGTCATTCTTGCTGTCATCTCTTTGAGGCGTGGAACACATCCTTACCGGTTAGTCGGACGTCGAGTTACCCATTGCTCGCTGTCCGCAAATACACGCTTACGGTGGTTTTAAATCGTCCTGTGACTCCCGACGCCCGCCCGGGCTGTCTCTGGCAGGGGCCGGGGTGTGAAGGTACTCTCCAGATACAATCTCAAAATTCTCAGTTTCATTTTACCAATTTTCAATTATTCTACATATTGTCCCTTCGTGTAGACACGAGATATTAAACTACCTATATCAAATTAATTTCACAATCTAAAAGTAGCCATATACACTAGGGTATACCTGACCGGTTTGCCTGTACAGTTGAGTTTTACAGGTGTGCAGGTTTCCACAAAAGCTTACCTGACAGGTATGGTATAACTGTGCAGGCAAACCTCTCCGGTACACTCTAACGTGTATGGTTACTTTAAGAGTCAATTTACGAATAATTAGCCATTGAACTTCACTTGGAACCCGCCAGAAACTTCAAAAAATGTTAGGAAGTCTCCCGTCTACACATTTTTATTCTATGTCCAGGTCTCGATAGCGGTTACACAATGGCCGATCCTTCGCCACTGCCATTTCATTCCATTTCGATTTGATGGAGAAGTATTGCGTGTTTTGTTAGAGTGGATTGGTGATTTCAGTTTTTTTTAGATTACGATTTCCTGTTTTATGAACAATTTGTGTAATAGTTATTGAGTGTTGTTTTATATTCGATGCTACACAGGGCTAAATATTAAGACGTTTTTTCGTTAGTACCTATAGGTACATTTTGAAAGAAGTTAGATTTTATCGCCATAACGTTCTGTTTCGGCTTAAAAACACATTATTAGAAACTTTTAGCCTTTTCCATACTATGTTGGGGTCATTCTTTATTTTTATCTGATATAAACTAGTACTTGACTGCGATCCCACCTGATTCTAATCGGACGCGGCTTATTACACACCTAAATAATAAAGGACAAACATAAAAAAAATTAAATGTAAGTCCAATAGGCAGTCTTATTGACTTATTTGACTAGCCTGTTGGCCTAGTGGTTAGTGACCCTGACTGCTATGCCGGAGGTCGTGGGTTCGATTCCCACCCAGGACAAATGTTTGTGTGATGAGCATGATCATTTGTTCTGTACCTGGGTGTGATTTATCTATATTATGTATGTATTTAGTAATATATAAGTATGTTTATCAGTTGTCTAGGACTCATAACACGAGCTCTGCTTAACTTGAGACTAGATGGCGTTGAATGATAGTTGTGGAATATTATTATTATTATATTTATTGTTATTATTGCACAGGGCAATTTCTACCAGACAACCTTTGGATGGACTGAAACGAAAGGAAAAGATCCAGGCTGACAGTGTACAACAACCTATACATAAATAAAAAACCAAAGATTAAACTTATAAATATAAAATATAAAATATGATTACAGTTAGAAAGGAGAATAAAAACTAAAGTGATCTATAATACCTACTCCTTCAGCTCTTTTTTAAACTTGGTAGCGTTTGGACTCGCCTCACTTCTACGGGTAAATGCATTCTACAAACGAGCTGCTTGTACCGTGAAAGATTTGTCAAAGAACGAAGTGGAATGCATGTGAATACTAAGTTTTAGATTTTCCGATGACCTCAAGGACCTAAAATATGTGTCACAGTGGAACTGAAAGCGTCCTTTAATATAAAAAGGAGTCGAAGGATTAAAGAGTACATTGTATTACAAGGAGCGACTCAACGACTCAGATACTGGGTAACCGAATACTCATCATCGTCATCATCATCATTTCAGCCGATACACGTCCACTGTTGGACATAGGCCTCCCCCAAGCGTCGCCGCATCGAACATTCTTGTGCGTCCCGCATCCATCGGTTTCCCGCTACCTTCACCAGGTCATCGGTCCACCTTGTAGGAGGCCTTCCAACGCTGCGTCTTCCGGTACGTGGTCGCCACTCCAAAACCTTTCGGCCCCAACGGCCATCTGTTCTGCGAGTAATGTGCCCTGCCCATTGCCACTTAAGTTTGGCGATTCTTCGTGCTATGTCGGCAACCTTAGTTTTCCTGCGGATATCTTCATTTTTTATTCGATCACGCAAGGAAGCCCCGAGCGTAGCCCTCATAGCCCTAACAGAATACTCATACTGATAGATTACGTATCCACGATTTCCCAAATAAATAACATTACCGTTCAACCAAATTTGAGAACACAGTCGGTAGTAACAACCACGTATTCAGACCACGTCACGAAAATACCCCGAAAACTCCCGATCAGATTTCTTTTCCACTCATGCGTATCCACAAAACGAAAAAAAAAAATCATTTCCGAACCACTTGAAGGCACTCGTGCGCAAAAGTTGACACGTCGATACTGTCATACGCAGCCATTTCGTCGATGGGCGCCGTATTTAGAATTCGGGATGCGTGCACTAAGAATCGTAAAATAGGAGTTATTTGCGTACCGTGATGTTAGTAGACCACTGAAATGTTACGCTCATTTCGGTATACACGGCTGGAGACTATCTTTTAGTCGTAAATATTTTATGGAAATGTGTCAAGGATCGTCGTGAATAGCTTGCAACTTCAGGTTTAATGGGCTCAATTAGGGGTAGGTTAAGCTGGAGTTGGACTTCCTCGTTTCTGTCAGTAATTAGGAAAAACGTTTTGGGACCACATTCATTGTGCGTGCAGCTAGGGAGTGGAATTCTTTGCCAGAATTCTGTGTTTCTTGATAGCTACAACCTGGGAATCTTTAAGTCGAGAGTGAATAGGTTTCTTCTAGGTTAAGCGCGTTCCATCGTCGACCGCATCGTCGCTTTCCATCAGGCGAGATGGTGGTCAAGCGCGAACCTAACAACAATAAAATAAAATTACGCTCTATAAATCCTACTTAAACCAAATAGGTATTCGATGAACTATCAATATATATATATATAGATAGAGTAGCAATGTTGTAATGTGTGCAAAATGCTTATAAATCAAAAGTTTTTTTATAATTTCTTTGCGCTCGAAGGGCAGAACAGATTTGAATGAAATTTGGTACACGGGTAGAACATGCCTTGGAATAGCACGCAGATATTATTCCGGTTGAAGATTCTCATAGGATTTTCTAATAATAGGTCCCTCACAACAATAAATAGAAGGACTAATGAGAAGTTTGTTTCCTGATAGTTACAAAGGGGGTCTCAAGAGTGAATACGCTACTTCTAGACAACCATGCTCCATCGTCGCTTTCCATTAGGAGATAGTGGTCAAGCGCGAGCCTGTCAATAATAAAAAAACACTTTGTAAAACTAAATAAAAGACAATCGATCAGGAGAAAAATGAGTGACGGAGACGTATTTCATCCACTACATCATTCTAATTTAGAGCCCTCGACAAATAAGACACATATTTCTTTTTGCTTATAGGTATACTTAGAACAAAAAATGAGAAACGTAAAAACGACGCCTCCAATATATTTATTGGAGTAGTCGTTATTAATTCTTACTAGGTACTTCATACATAATCAGCTTTGTAATGTTCCCAGAGCTGCGACTGAGGCCTCCTTTTCAGGATACACATTCACACGTCTTCGAATTTTTGGTTCTAGGACTAGGACCTGCCGGGCCTCACAATGTATTCCTTCACCAAATTGAAAGCAATAGTGATGAAATAAATTACACAAAGTAATGTGCCTGCCTGAGATTGAACCCGCGACCTACAACTCATAAGTTGAGACCGTTATCACTGGCCCACCATTGCTCAACTACTTGATAATGTCATATTAAATGAATAACCTTTTGTGTCAAAACGCCGGGGTCACACACACTATATGAATAAAATATGAACGGCGTTGCCATGACAACTGTTTATGACAATGGTGGGAGGAGGGGGAGGGTTACTACGTTTTACTAGCTAGGAGTGGAAAAAGAGGCTTTTTTTGAGGATGGGTGTTTATTGTTGTATGACTAATGATGTTTATATATCCATTATATAACTATACTTATATACTTTTTGATACGATTACTAGGGAAGAGTTTGTCATTGCAATCGAGGTGGAATTCGCCCGAGCCGTAGGTGAGGGTCTTATAGAATTGAGTGCTGCAGTAACAGATTATCAAACGATGTTTTTCATTACACTTATGAAGATATAATTAAACACTGGTTAAGTAAATTTTTAAAAGAAAGGTACTATATTTTTAATTTTATCTTTACAAATCGATGGTGTTCCATGTACCGGATCGACCCTCCACGGGATTAAAACGATCAAAATTTAGCGGTGTATAATTACAAATAGATATTAATCCCGAAACCATGATTTCAAAAGTGTTACAGATTTTTTTTCATGTCCTGTATATAACTGAAAGCTCTAATCATTAAAAACTTTTTTGTTCTGTAAAGGACTTCACTTTTTCAGTTTTCAGTGTACCGAACTACATTTTTTTTTTTTTGCAGATATCAATATAAAAAATGCACGCGGTCCAGTGTAGCATAAATTTTGTAATAAAGGTCCGAAAAATATTCCTATACAATGACAAAGAAAAAAATACCAACGTAGATACTATTTTATTTTTTCAAAGTTTTATATTAAATATGTAAAAAAAATGTCGTTAAGGTCGAAATAAAAAGGGATTGCTAAAAATATATCTTAATCTTCAACTCCACGCAATAAAACTATTAATAAATAATTATTTTCTTTCCTTTCTATGTTTTTAACAAAACGTGACACTAGGAATTACTCCTCTATCGTTATTTTAGGGTTATTTTTTATTGAGGTGGATACTCATCAAAAGACTTGTCCTGACATGGAATGGAGTGAGAGGCATATCAGACTTTTATGAGTAAAACCCACCTATGACCCTTAGTTGCCCTTTGCGTTCTAGAGCCACGGTCATTCTTTCAAACATTCCCACAGCCTTAGCAGGCTCCTTCAGTTGTAGATGTCCGTTCCCTCACGGTGTCGGCCCTCTCCTTTGCCCACATTACAGCTTCGCAGGAGGTAACCGCTTCAATTTCCTTCTTGCAAAGCAGCTCATAAGCCTGATCGCCTTTACGAGGACATGTTAAAGCTCCGATCACGCTGGCTGGACTTCCATCGTATCCTTCGGGCAATCTGCACAATGGTGACACCTGGGCCCCATATCTGCTATTACAATAGTATCAGAATGGTCTATCATTGATTTCATAATTATTGATGTAGGATGCATGAAAGGAACGTACGAATGATGTGTAGAACGAAGCGTAAGAGAGAGAGAGAGAGAGAAAGAGAGAGAGGATGAATATGAAGGTGACAGAAGGGAAGATGGCGAGTTGAAGTGGGAACAGGAGTGACAGGCGATAGGACGCAGAAAAAATCTATTTTATTAAGAAGCTTTGAAGACATTAAACAAGAAACGCAGACATCACGTTTCTTTTATTTATTTTCCAAGGTCGCAACCCATATACACTACATTTTTGGGGGCTCGTCCGGGATCGCGACCACATGGAAAAACAGTTGAAGGCGAGGGCGAAAGACGAAAGGCGTAATTATAGTAAGACGGAAGACGAAATACATAATTATACGATGTCGGAGTTTGAAATGACAAAATTTAGCGGCGAAGACCTCACATACACGTCGGAAAAATGGGCTCAGGATCTCGAAGATAATGCTGAGATCTTCGGTTGGTCACCTCAGCAACGACTTATCATAGCCCGTAGGTCGTTGACCGGGACCGCGGGGCTGTGGTTAAAAACCGAAAAGGTTCACAAGACGTACGAGGATTTGAAAGCAGCTGTCCTAAAGGAATTTCCTGATGCTGTAAACAGCAAAGAGATGCATGAGATGATGGCGGCACGCAAGAAGCGCAGGGATGAGTCGTGCTATCAGTATATGCTGATAATGAAGGAGATGGGAAAACGCGCCAAGTTTCCCGATTACGTCGCTATCCAGTACATTATAGATGGCATTACGGATCTAGAAATTAACAAGATAGTATTGTATGGAGCGGTGACCTATCCGGTGCTTAAAGAAAAGCTGGCGTTGTATGAAACCCTCAAGAAAAGAACGGCAAGGCAGCATGCTGAACGACAAGTTAGGCGGGCTGCGGACTCGTCGAGCAATGAAAATGCAGAAACGGCTCATCATTGCTACAATTGTGGTGAAAAAGATCATCGAGCGAAAGCATGCCGTAATGGTTTGAAGTGTTTTAAGTGTAATGAATTTGGCCATATTAGCACAAAATGTACGAATCCGAGCGGAGGAAGCAGCGGAAATTCAATGGCCACCAAGACGTCGTCGGCAAAACAGATGTCATCAGAAAAGGAGCGATCATACCCGTCGATAAAACAGGTCGAATCGGATACGAGAAAACATTCGGCTATGTTCGGAGCTACGTCGACAACCAACGACAGCCCGGTAATGGGCGACCATGTCAAAAGTTTCATGACGGAGAACATGACGGAAGATGTCACGCAAGACGTAAACAAACATGGTGACCGGCTATTGAACAATAACAAAGCAGTAAAACTAGTGAAAATAGGCGATAAAACAATAAGTGCGTTAGTAGATACAGGCAGTGACGTAAACTTAATTTCTGAGGACTTGTGGAGTGAATTAGATGTACCGTGTCACGTCGACAATGTGGTCTTGGCGGGGCTAGGACTTTCTAAAGTAAGAGCGCGGGGAAAAATATTTGTTTGTATAGAGATCGATGAAAAGTGCTATTCAGATGTAATTTTTCACGTTGTGCCTAAAGGGTCAATGCCCTATATGTTAATAATAGGTCAAGAATTCCTACAAAATGTTGTGATGGTAGTTCGTGAGGGTGCTGTGTTGTTGATGACACAAGATGATGAATGGTTGTCGCGCGTGAATTGTTGTGTGAATTCCATTGATGTTGCAGGTCACATTTCTAACGCGGATTTAAAGATGGAGGTTATGCGGCTAGTGGAAGAGTACAAGCCCATTCAGATGAAAAAAGCTCCGATTGAGATGAAAATAGTGTTAAAAGACGATGTGCCAATATCTCAGCGACCCCGGAGAATATCACATATGGAACAAAGATTAGTCGAAGAGCAGGTAGACGAGTGGTTACAAAAGGGAATAGTGCAAGTTAGTTTTTCTGAGTACTCTAGTCCATTAGTATTGGTCAAGAAAAAGGATGGCTCAACACGGATTTGTGTTGATTACCTTTTATTAAATAAAAAGGTAGTGAAAGATGAATTTCCATTACCCATCATTGATGACCTGATAGACAAGGTGAAAGACGCGATGGTATTTAGTGTATTAGATCTTAAAAATGGTTTCTTTCACTTGAGAATAAGCAAGGAGTCTGTGCCCTATACATCTTTTGTTACTCATCACGGACAGTTTGAGTTCTTACGTGCACCTTTTGGTCTGTCCATTTCACCTAAATATTTCATGAGGTTTGTAACAATTATTTTCAGGGAGTTGATAGCAAAAGGTATTATGTTAATATTTGTTGATGATATTGTTATCCCAGCTGATTCAGAGAACCAGGCGCTGGAAAGACTGAGGCAAGTTTTAGAGGTAGCATCACAGAATGGACTTGAGATGAACTGGAAAAAGGCGAAACTTATCAGACGTGAGATAGAATATTTGGGTCATTTAATCAAAGAAGGTGAAGTGAAGCCGAGTCCAGAGAAAGTTGAGGCAGTTGCTAGGTATCCAGAGCCTAAGAATGTTAAACAGATTATGGGTTTTATTGGTTTAACATCTTATTTCAGGAAATATATAAGAGATTATGCTAAGATCGCTCGACCACTTACAGAACTGCTGAAGAAAGAAGTACCATTTATATTTAATGATGAGCAACGGATTGCTTTCAATACATTGAAGCAAAAGCTGACAAGTGATCCAGTATTGAAGATATACAATCCTAATTTGCAGACGGAACTACACACTGATGCGTCCAGTCAGGCGTTGGCTGCAATACTTTTGCAATTGCACCCAGACGGTGAGTTACATCCAGTGCATTACATGAGTCACAAGACGAATGAGGCTGAAAGCCGATATTCAAGTTATGAGCTGGAAGCACTTGCAGTTGTTCAAGCGGTTAAGAAGTTTAGGCATTACTTGTATGGAATACACTTCAAGATCGTCACGGATTGTAAAGCCTTTGAGCAGACGTTAAAGAAGAAATACCTGACACCAAAAGTAGCCAGATGGGTATTCATGCTGGAAGAGTATGATTATGAGATCGAGCATAGAGCAGGCGGCAGAATGCAACACGCAGATGCTCTCAGTAGAAACCCATTCGTGGCAGCGGTGTTAAGTATACAAGAAGACATAAGACGAGGTCAAGAGACAGATGAAGAACTCAAAGCTATCAAAGAGCTGATATTAAAGGATGGGAAGTACAATGACTTATGGCTTGATAATGGTATCCTGTATAAAGGTGATGAGAAGAAACTAGTAGTTCCAAGGATTATGGAGAAAGAAATAATAAAGAAAGTGCACCAAAATGGACACTTTTCAATAAGAAAAATGAAAGAAGCTATACAACATGTCAGGATCACTACTGGAGTTCCTCGTGGGAACGGACAAGTGGAGAGAATTCATCGCATTCTAATTCCTATGCTGACTAAGCTTTGTATTGAAGATAAGTCCCAGTGGTATAGACATGTAAGTCGGGTTCAGCGAGCTATAAATAGCACTTACCAAAGATCTATAAATACTTCACCATTTCAGTTACTTACTGGAACTAAAATGAAATGTAAAGAAGACATGGAGGTATATAATCTCTTGCAACAAGAAGTGATTCAAGATTTTAATGAAAATAGAGAGAACTTAAGGTTGAAAGCCAAGCAGCAGATTCAACAAATCCAAGATGAGAATAAGAAAACATTTGATGCAAAATGGAAGCCAAGTTCAACATATGAACTGGAAGATCTAGTGGCCATCAAGAGAACTCAGTTTGGTCCAGGTCTTAAACTTAAACCTAAGTTTTTGGGACCCTATAAGATTACAAAAGTTAAAAGAAATGATAGGTATGACGTGGAAAAGCTGTATGATGCTTCTGAGGGACCAAAGAAAACCTCCAGCTCGGCAGACAACATGAAAAGGTGGCCAGGTAAAAATGAATGAATGAATTGTGTGTGCGTGATACTCGTGCATATAAGACTACTCAGTATCCTTATGAATACTTAGTAGGAGTAGGAGTCTTATTAACGGTTGCGTTATGCCATTTTATACAATTAATTGCCATTGTTTTTGTGGTTACATTTTGTGTAAGATGTAATATTTAATGTTTAGTGTTAGTAATAACAATGTTTGTATATCTGAGGGCAGATATGAATGCAGGACGGCCGATTGTAGGATGCATGAAAGGAACGTACGAATGATGTGTAGAACGAAGCGTAAGAGAGAGAGAGAGAGAGAAAGAGAGAGAGGATGAATATGAAGGTGACAGAAGGGAAGATGGCGAGTTGAAGTGGGAACAGGAGTGACAGGCGATAGGACGCAGAAAAAATCTATTTTATTAAGAAGCTTTGAAGACATTAAACAAGAAACGCAGACATCACGTTTCTTTTATTTATTTTCCAAGGTCGCAACCCATATACACTACATTGATTTTGAGTATGTTTGGTAATCTACTAATATAATGGCGTCATATGACTTTCCAATGATCAACCACTGACACTCCATTGAAAGAAGTGGTATAGAATGGTAATCTCGTACATATTTACAAATGAATGTCTTACGTGTGCGGTAATCTGCCAAAATTTTGACAGTTCCTTTGATCAGTGACAGTGACCTACCATTAGAGCGTCATTGTGTAGTCATTGCTTTTAATAAGCTCGATATTGTCATTTTACCACAACTCTATTACGAGACCATTGACCGATCAATGATCGGTCAATTAGCAGATTAGGAACTTTTAGCAAAATGACAATGGGATCGTGTTGGAATGACGAATTTATAAAAATAGCAGACTTGGGTCCCTGGGTGTTTCATCCGCCTGAATCTGAAACAGAAATCTGAGGCCGGCCAGGAAAGTGAGGACGTAATGGTGTCCCTCTAACCATTCTTCAAAGAGCGAATTCACAGCTGAGATTGTGGTGTGTCCACTATATTGTGAAACTTTCACAAACATTGTAGATTCACTTACGCGAAAAGGAGACTGGGTATCCTAAATCTAGATTAAGTAGGCTTTTTCAAATATGCGACACGCAGCACAATAGCAAATTATTCAAACACATCGCCGACCGTGATTATTAAAACTTTTGAATACCGTAATTAGAGACAATAGAAAGACCATGAGAGAGCGAACGCTGGCATTCGCTTGGAGTTTAATGAATTAATGCATATTAGATTATAGATAAATTACACCCAGAATAGACAAAAGTTCAGAAGGCCCATATAGCAAAGGCGTAGGGATAGCCAGCTTTTTGGTATTCTATAAGGTGCATTTTGAAGAGTATACGGCGCGGGAATTACATCACTTGATTCCGCCTTCTCCTTTCTACCATCGGACAACTCGATGACTTACATTGTTGACACCTCTCTCACCGCGTACATTGAAGGACTGGAACAATTTGGTTGCTGCGGTCTTCCTATCCGATTACAATTCAGGTGGATTCAAGTCTAGAATGAATAGGTTCTTCATAATCTATGCGCTTCACTATCAACGATTGAATCACTGCATAACATCAGGTGTAGTATGAAACACACAGGTCCAAAACAGAACCCAGGGATCCCGAAACGCACGGCAAGAAGGAACATAGGAATGGGTTTTACACAGTACAAGTCGCACACGCTAGAGCGGGAGAAGTCATGGGATGATTTCCTAGCTAAAAAAAGGCTGTCATTTTAACATGTCATGTTCCTGGCAGACCCCTGGGTATTAATGAATCGTGCGTCAGTTTTTACTTGTTGTATATAGGCGGCTTTCTGTATTTGTCTATTCCATGGCAAAGATGGAACGGTCGAAGGACCATCGGTTTCCATAGAAAACTAATTTTGGGACTCCTTTGATCATTACCAACGCAAAAACGATCATGTGCACAAACAAAGCTGAGAGAAAACTGAATATTTTTTTTAAAGAATCATATGTACTATTTGCTGCAAGATTATTCTGTGAATTGCCGGAGTGTAGCAATTTTTGCAATATTTTTCTGCGTTGCTGAATAGTGCCGCGGGCGGTATGGCTTGGAAAAAAGAGTTGCTAATGGTTTCTTTTTAGTATTTGGCAACCTGAGGCCCTACTATGAACTCAAAACGCGATCTATTTTGCGATCTAAACTGGAGTGTTAAAAGGATGGAGTTAATGGCTATCTTTTAGGACTACGATACTAACATCGTAAACAACAATTTTTGCTCTATGACTTTTAATTTACATATTTTAGCTCATCAAATTTTTAAATTGTATGTTCTAAATATTACGAAGTTTATGCAAAGCAAGCGGTAGTACAATAGCGGAAGGGAGTGGGAGATGGGGCGTCGGGGGTGCTTGATGCGCTTGCTTTGCATCACATGAACATGTTGGTTTAACAAAATACAGAGTTGAAACGTGTTAGATAGAACAAACAAATCTTAAAGGTTTGTTTTTGGTGAATGTATTATGTTTTGTAAAAAGTCATAGAACAAAATTTGTTTATGATGTTAGTAATACAGTCTTGCAAGGTTGATAGTGTTTTACAAATAAACCTTTATAGGGTGTAGAGTATGTCTAATAAGTTAAACGACCAGGGTAATTATTAGGATTTAATGAAATCTGATGTAGTCAACACGCGTTCAATAATCAAGGTCGATTAAGAGATAGAGATCATTGTTCACTAATAGAAGAACCATAGGAAAAGTATCAAATATAAGTATTTTTTAAATGATTAAATATTATACAAAATTCCCAAGTCGGTTGACTTATTAGACAGACTATAAAAGGTGTAAGGGACAGCCCTCCACAAACTTTAAGGGCTTGTTGTAGACGGCTCGCTAGAAAAATCGGCCTCGCCATACAAATTGTCCAATCAAGTTTGTCATTCTGTATGGTGAGGCCGATACTTTTTTTCTTTTCCTGAAAAGAAAAATTGTGCAAGGTTGTTCAGTTTCATCTACTGAGCAAGCCCTTAAAGTTTGTGAAGGGCTGTCCCTTACACCTTGTATATTAGTATAACTCCACCCCTTTTTCTTGTACGACTGAGATATAAACACATGGTAAGGCCTCTGAATTGATGGCCAGCGACAATTGTGTTTGAAAATTCGAGTGTAGGTTTTTTAATTGTTATAAAGTAAGGGTGTATTTCTCACTGGAAATAACTCTATTCCGCTTACGGAAGTGTGGCTAGGCGGAAAAGAGCTAAGAAGAGTAGAAACAGCAGCAAGTGTTTCTATTGACTGGCCTGTTGGTCTAGTGGTTAGTGGCCCTGACTGCTACGCCGAAGGTCGTGGGTTTCGGTCCCCACCTAAGACAAATGTTTGTGTGATGAGCACGATCATTTGTTCTGTGTCTGGGTTTAATATGTCTACAATATGTATGTGTTGAGAAATATCTAAGTATGTTTATCAGTTGTCTCGTACTATTAGCACAACTTCTGCTTTGTTTGGGACTAGATGGCGTTGTGTGAAAGTTGTGAAATATTATTATTATTATTGAAGTGGAGTGAGTTGGAGTGGATTTCAGAAACCGCGTCGTGCTTCATTCGGTTCTCGACTTAATTCTATCTGGCTTGAAGCCGCATGTTCTTTTGCTTTATTTGAAAGACTGCTCAACTCCATTGTCCACGCTTACACTGTTTCCACTGATGCTGAGTGGATATTTTGAGCTTTGTGACTGGCCAATTCACGATCCGCTTCTCTCCACTCTGCCCAGCCCCCCTAGCCAAGCTACAACCGTTTCGCTTGCGCCAAACGCTTCGTGTTAACCTTGCCACCAAATCTTTTGTTTTGACCACGTGACTGAGCGTTAAGACGACGTCATTCCCGTACGTTTGAAGCTTTCTACAAGCGTTAACTATTGCAGATTTGCAACTTGGCTAGGGGTACAGTTTCGCTTTATGCTTCTTAATTGTTTCGTATATATCTAACTAAGCGGTGGGCTTTAATGTGTTGTGCCATACTTTTTTTCATTGTACACAAAGGCTCAATACACAATAATAATGCCGCAACACAACTTTGCCCTACTTACTAGGTGGGGCAAAGTTGTGTTGTGGGATTCTTATTTTTATTGTGCTTTCGGCAAAGATTTCATGTCAATAAAAATAGGTCCAGGCCAGGTCCTCACAATCAGCTTGCAAAAACAAGACCACGAAGACTTAAAACAAGTAGGCATTATTTAAATTAAATTATCCTCAACATGTCTTGTAACATCCAAGCAAGCGAAGCATTCACAAATAAATTATACAAACAAAATGATTTCACGAAGCCGCACCAACTCCATAGTGTAAAGTTTTGTTAAGCAGTAAGATTAAACTGTATAATTTGTAGACACGGTATTAGAGAGAATAAGTTCACCGGTTTAATTGTTGAACTCCCGAGATGCTACTAAACTTTGTACTTTGGGTCATAGAGTAAGGAAAATGTATAGAGGCGACACCCATGTAGGCTTAGCTAGGGACGATGACAGTCAGTAAGTCTACTACGCCCCTGCTTGTCAGCAAACCGTAGGGGCTGTTGAGTTTGATGATTTTACACCTCAAAAAACTGGGGGTAATATGACGCAAGGTCGAGGTAAATAGGATTGTGGATTTGTTAGCCCTTTTTTTGGCGGTTAGGAAATCATGTAATGACTTCTTTCGCTTTATGGTGTAATGAAAGGGCGTGTCAAACTTTTATTGACTAAAACTCACTCTTTTTTCAGTTGACCATGGGTTTAATATTCAGAAATATGGCTCTAGTGGGCACCAGCCGCTACGGTGTTACTGACAGCGCTTTGAGGCGCTCGTGGAGCAGTGGGGTTTAGTTCTTACCGGTCAGCTAAACGGCGAGCTACCAATTACTCGTCGTCCGCAAGACTGGAATTGTTTGAGTTGCGAAACCATACGAAAAACTTATGCGACTCTGAAACGAAAAAGGCAACTGAAGTCACACGAGTGGGATATCGTCGAATATGTATGACAAATGTTGAAGTACATACCGAGGGTGCAGCTACTGGAGTCGCACCGAAACGTCAATTTTGGGCGTTCGTAGTGCGAGTACTGAACAGTTTTCTGCACCATGTTATGAAAGAAGTGTTTTTTTTGGCCACAGCACGAGGTGTTTTATCGTTTCCATGAACAAGGTCCACAGGATGGCACTTACCAAGACAATATAGTGCAAACTGAACGAGATATTACTAATTTATTTCTAAATTAAATTTACTAACAAAATAATTTAATATACTCGTACTTATTTACGTTTGTCTACAAGGTATTTATGATATGATACTGTTCCCTGAAATAAAATTATTTATTTATTTCAGTTAGTACAAGTCTGACACTACCTTTCGCTCCACTCAGATGAGGAGAAGTTGATTGATTTTTCAACAGGAAAAACATGTTAGTAAGTACATTTAAACGTCTAACCTGGCCCAGAAAGAGTAAGTTGGTGAAATTATTTACGGCCGGTTCACGCCTTTGGTTTTAGCGATGAGCGGGGCGCTATGAGCGACCTCTCGTGGCGTGTTTCAAACATTTTCTTGCTTTTGTCCTTACCGCTCGCCACCTCGCGCTTAGCTGCAGCTCACAACGGCAAGGTCGTGAACGGGCTGTTAAACACGGTAAGCGTCTAAATCGACGAGGGCTGGTCTTGATTTTGAATTAAATTAAATCAGAGCAGACATCAATAATGCGATAGAAGTGTCGTGTCTATTTCTCATCACTCTATGCCTGAGCTTTGGGTGTTGTAAAACTGAAACACGGCGGCTTTCTTAAAGTTTGTATGATCTTCGCTATGTACTGTTGCATTGTTATGTAATTAGGGATTAATCCTAGCCGGGTGGGATATTATTTTTGGATTAGGGAAGATTTTGAGGGTGATGAATGTGCGATTATGTTAAGATACCTTTTGCTATGTGAGTTGTATTTAACTAGGCGTGTTTTCGTTAGGGAAGCAGGGTGATTGAAAGTAAACTGTTCTTTTACTCTCTTATTCAGATTGGACAGCAATCCGACACGACTCCTAGACAGTGCGCGCCGTCGATGACTTGGGCTTGGTCCGGAAATTTACCGGACCAAGCCCAAGCCCGCGCCTACGGTGGCCGGAAATCGGGATCAGAATCCCGGCGGCGGCGAGAACGCCGTTGCCTAATGCGTTCGGCCTCCTCCTTTGCGAGCATTACTGCTTCGCAGAAGTCGACCACCGCCTGCCACTCCTCCTCACTCCGGACCATGGCCTCAACCAAGGCCCGGAGACTTTGACCCCTGAGTTTGTTTCGGTTTCTTCTCAAGGTATTCACCTAGGAAACATCGGCCTCATCTAGTTTAAACTGACTGAAAACAAAATTGACGTGTAAAAGAGTTTTTTTTAAACCTATTTTCAAAATAAAGATCATTTTCGACACACTTGCTCAGAAAGTGACTATAATTGCACTACACTTAGGTATATAATATAGCTTGTAACCAAACTGTGACTTTTTGATTACCATTATCATATGCACAAGTGTGATAATGTAGTGAAAACCTTTTTTATTAAACCTCAGTTCTCAAATCAAACATTGAATTCGAAAAAAAAATACATTAGTTATTGCGTTCAATCGTTTTTTCAAATTAGTGTCTTGCTTGCTTTTTTTATGCTAATTTTTGTTTAAATAAACTATTTTAACTTTTTCATGTTTAATAAATAAAACTTTTCATAAAACAAAAATATTTTTTCTGTTTATAAACATAAGCAACCTCATTCTGATTTTTATTCAAACAGCCTAGCTAGAGTAGCTAGCTCGGCGGCCATTTTGGATGCGCACGCATAAGAAGAAAGAACATTTTTTTGCCGCCATACTACAAAAAAAAAACAGTTTTGCTGATAATAAAGCAATCATTTATTAATTTGTAAAATTTTTCTTCTCAAGTGCGGCGAAAAACGTCGTTTGATACACGTGAATATTGGCGATTACCGTCCTCGGCTCTCTTAAGATCTTCGTCTTCGGCTCGGATCTAAATACCGCCTCAGCGGTATTCACCAACATTAAACACTTGTACTATTATTGTTTATTATTTTATCATTTCTTAGTCTGTAGTCTGTCACTGTACTTATATATTTTTTTATATTATTGATTGGCTCGCGTTTTTAGTTCCGTATGGTGTCCGGACGTAAAGAATAACACCATCCCATCTCTTTCCGTGGGTGTCGTAAGAGGCGACTAAGGGACATTTTGAGACCGTGCGTACTGTTGAGCACCTGAGGTCACCGCGTGGTGGCGGGTATACCACCAACAAAAGCATTCCCAAGGAGGGTTGGTGTCAGGCTGGCGGCCGACTTTAAAAAAAACTAGCCAAATCCCTTTGCAACATGTTCGGTTTAAATAGATTGCGCGATAGGGCTAGGGCGTACCCCACAGGCGACGCGCAGGGGCAGCACCCGGCTCCTGTGGGAAATGGACCAGGGTTAAGTGATATGAAAGAAAAGGGAGTTAGTGATAGCGTGACGAGTGACAGGACAGAATGGAAGAAAAAAACGTGTTGCGCCGACCCCAAATAAAATGGGACAAGGGCAGGAAGAAGAAGATTGATTGGCTCGCGTTTGACCACCTGATGGTAAGCGATGATGTGGTCAACGATTGAACACGCTTGCCTAAAATTAACATATTTACTCTTGACTTGAAGACCCCTAAGTTGTAGCTATTATTATTTATTATTATATATATTATTTATCTATATTATGTATGTATTTAGAAATATATAAGTATGTTTATCAGTTGTCTAGTACTCATAACACAAGCTCTGCTTAGCTTGGGACTAGACGGCGTTGTGTGATAGTTGTGGAATATTATATTATATTATATTATTATTATTATATTATTATATAATTTAGTTAATAAAATATTATCTCAGTAGGTTTTGTTTAAGTACATCGTCGAATCGATGGAGAAAGGACGTTAATGGATTCGAGTAATTACGATAAAAACTTGAGAGATATCTAGCGAGATTAGGTAGATTGATGGTGTTCATGTCCCATGTACTTGGAGGAATTTTCCATTAATTAATTTGAGTAGAGTGTAAAGGCTCTTAATAACCTAGTGCGCTTCATAATCAACGATTGCATGTTTACCATCAGGTAGGATCGCAGTAAAGCTTTAGTATATCAGCTAAAAAAAAAGTAGTCACTGATTTTTTGGAGATAAAGTTATTAAATAACTCGTCCCTATCTGGCTTAAGGAGCGTCAGATGTTCACTGACAAAAAACCACCCCTGCAGCGACTTCTCGCGATGGTCCCTGGTTCAGACTATGGTCTGATGGGAGAGAGAATAGGAAGCGGTCTCCACCTCTGCTAAGCAGTAATGCTAGCAAAGGGGCCCGCCGTTCCGTGAAGAAACGGACGATTACCAGCCACCGTAGACACGGGCTTGCGGACGACGAGCAATTAGTAGCTCGCCGTCCGGCCGTCCAGTAACCGTCTGGACTTAGCCCGAGTAGTCGACGGCCCGTTGCGTTCCACGTGCTTCTCAAAAAGATATCAGCAAAATCATAGGGGTCCAGCAGGGCAGTTGCCTGCTAAGACTACGAATAAATTCTGGAAAAGAACCCGCGATCCTAGAACCCAAAGACTGACTGAAGGACATAGGTGTTGTTTTGGTCAGTAAAAATCTGATACGTCCTCTCTGTTACCTTAAAGCGGGAGAAGACATCAGATCATTTCCCATCGCTCTAAAAAAAACCGAAGCTCTTTCAAACGATCCTGCAGTAGGACCGTACTGTCTCTCGTAAGTCAAATATAACCTACCCACAAAGTAGAGCAAGCTGCCGATTAAATACCTTCAAGACACGGAAGTCACGTTTACAGTTTGCTTTTCTCATAAAAAAAGACAATAAAAATACTCCATCCAATCACAGCTTACTTACAGATTAATTAAAATTGGTCCCATCACCTCTGTGTTGGTTAAAGAGTGCCCATCCTGTAATACTATACTCATAAAAGCGTACTTGTTTTTACTATGGAAAGATCCATTATCTCACCTGATGGTAAGCGATGATGTGGCTGACAATATAATAATATTCACACAGCGCCGTCTAGTCCAAAGCTAAGCAGAGCTTGTGTTACGGGTACTAGACAACTGATAAACATGCTTATATATTTCTCAATACATACATATTATAGATAAATTACACCCAGACACAGAACAAATGATCGTGCTCATCACACAAACATTTGTCCTGGGTGGGAATCGAACCCACGACCTCCGGCATAGCAGTCAGGGTCATTAACCACTAGACCAACAGGCCTGACAATGGAGCATGCATGCCTAGAAATAACTTATTCACCTAGGGGTTGTAGCTATCAGGAAACAGACTTTGGCGGAAAATTTGGCTCTTACGTGAGTGTGACGTCATTACACATCTTTCTCTTGATATTTTTGAAAAATATGTTATATCATGTGGATATTATCTAGGTTTTTATTGAAATCAAATCATAAAGTGTAAAACTAATCCAGTAAAGACCCTTGAAAATCTGAATCTATTTAACGCATTTTCAACAAAAACTGTTTTTATTTATATTTTTTTTTTCTAGTTGGACAGTTTTTTTGACTCGCATTCGTATTCTTAGCAATTCCTTTTATTTGATATGTAAGAAAACATAAAAAACTCAGTAGTATTTTTAGAAGTCCGGTATTTTGGATTTAGAGAATTGTCGCTTTATTTTTCGAGTCATTTTCAGTCAGCCATTTCGTTTAAAATTAACTAGTCCACCGTATTGGGTGCTCCACCATATTGGATTTAAAATGACGTTACGCTCCTTACCATGGTATTTGAATGACAATGCATGCATTGTCATTCAAATTAAAGGTGAACACAAAATTTCAGCTTAATGATTTTCTGAGGCCTACTCCTCCGTAACGGCTAGGTCAATTAGTTTGAAAAAAATATATGCTTATTATAGATTCATGAACAATAATATCAACATTTGATTTTTTTGTGTAATTAATACTTTTGTCAAATTTTTTTTTAACAATTTCGCAACTTTACGCAACTTTTCCCTACTCCTTCGAAACGGCTTGGACCTTTAGAAACATTTTTACACATAAAAATTGGTGGTTAAATATTCTTCAAAGTGAACATTGCATATGTAAATCAATCAATATCTTGCAGAGAAAATGGATTTAAAGCGCTTTCCGGGCGCTGCTGGCCGCAAATAAATGCACAGATTTGCGTACTGCCGCCTAGGCGAGTGCGAGAGTTGCGTTCACATAATTTCGGTCAGATGGTTCAAGGGACTATACGCCTTAATTGTTTGAAGATATCTGTTACAAAACTGAGTTGCAAGATTCCACCCGAAAAAACATAGTTGTGTAAAAGCTTGTGAAATACTCTAGTTAATTTTGTCTACTTTATATAATTACATCTGTACTTCATAATCTTCTGAATAAACAAAGCCGAATTATGCAAATAGACTTATTATACAGTAAGCAATCAAAAATTAATAGGCGCTGGCGAAACGTAAATTCTCAATTTGGGTTGTTCTGCCCGTTTTACGGTCCCACCTGTTTTCATAAACAGGTCTTGTCTTGTTTCATTGTAACTAAAGTGTAGTTAAGGGAAAATTCTAACTATTGAAGTGAGTAATGTGACAGGCCTGTTGGTCTAGCGGTTAGTGACGCTGACTGCTATGCCGGAGGTCGTGGGTTCGATTTCCACCCAGGAAAAATGTGTGTGATGAGCACGATCATTTGTTCTGTGTCTGGGTGTAATTTATCTATGATATGTATATATTTTGAAATATATAAGTATGTTTATCAGTTGTCTAGTACCCATAACACAAGCTCTGCTTAGCTTGGGACTAGACGGCGCTGTGAGATAGTTGTGGAATATATTAATTTTCTTTTCGAAATTGAACCTTGAATTACTTTTTACCAACTTATTACTCTGTGGTCAAACGCATTTTTATAAGCTTATCATTTGTCTCACTGCTGGACAAAGGCTTTTCTCCTTCCAACCCTTTCTGTCTTGGACAGAAGTCGTTTTCTTCTTCATAGATATCACACAAAAAATGTTATAAGTACTGCGATATTACAGAAAATACAAAACTTATAGAAACCCTACTACTACGCCTACTAGTGCGCCTCGCCATCAAAGATTGCATCGCTACTTACCATCAGGTGGGTTCGCAGTCAAGCACTAGTTTATAACAATAAAATAAAAAAACAATAAATATAAACCTTACGGGTCTTGTTACTTCTAGGAAAGCGTGCTCTAACGTCGACCACATCATCGCTTACCATCAGATGAGATGGTGGTCAAACGCAAGCCTATTAATAATAATAAAAAAAAGAATAACGTAATTTTAAAATAAAGTTTATAAATGATAAATGAACTTCATATTGAAAATAGCAACCGGCCCACGCTGAAAACCAGCGCTGTGAGCTCAACGCATTATGCGTGAGGCCGCAGCTTTATGCTGAGCGTTCGGCCGTTTTGCGCGGAGGAGACGCATATCTTCCCTATCTTGATGTTATGTTCTGTTGACCTATTTTTAAGTTTGCGTCTTTAACGCGTAAATAAACTGTTTTTCTTTCTTTCTTAAAAATAGGTTTTTTTTTAAAAACACTTTTACACTTCTATTTATTTTCAGTCAGTTTAAACTAGATGAGGCCGGTATTTCCTAGCTGACTACCCTGAGAAGAAACACCGAAACAAACTCAGGGGTCTCTTTTAAAGTCCATACAGTAAAGAACATGTAATGGTCAAATCATATGAGAACTATGCAGATTGGTGTCTCAGATGGTCTTTTGAGGAAAGAACCACACAGATTTGAGTGGACTTATCCAGTGATAAAGATATAATACTTCAAAGCTACCTATTATATAACACAGGCGTCAGCCCTAATAGGCTCCGTTAATTTTGTTGACAGTTCTCACAGGCGTGCGTGGTACCACGCCTCGTCAACCCGGGCTTGTTTTTTAGCAGACGATGAGCTATTCATTGTTCACCGTCCGCAAGCACCTACGATAGCCTGGAATCACTCACCATACCTCACCTCCTCGCCGCTACCTAAATATTAATAAAAAATACAAAGACACGCATTGTAAATGAGTTGGTTTCCAATATTACAGACCGTGTAATTTTATTTAAGACTAGCTTTTGCCTGCGACTTCATCCGCGTACCTAAACATATACCTATGACACTCAGTAATAAAGCAGCTACACATGTATCGGTGAAAAAATTTTAGCAATCGGACCAATACTTCCAGAGATTACCTCCTACAAACAAAAAAACATAAAAACAAACTTTACCTCTTTATTACATTAGTTTATATATGACTAGCTTTTGCCCGCGACTTCGTCCGCGTACCTAAAATATAGCCTATGAGACTCGGCAATAAAGCAGATTAGCTATCTATCGGTGAAAAGATTTTAGCAATCGGACCAGTACTTCCAAAGATTAAGTACCTCCTACAAACAAAAAAAAGACGTATGGCACTCGGGGACTGCCGCGGTAAAGCTATTTTTATGAACATAAGCAATTATAAATATTAATTTATTTTATTTATGCAGTATTTTTTTTCCTTTGTTTTTTTTTTCTTTGATATTAATTGAAGCTACACTTTCACACATTGAATTGAATTTTGATTGATTGTTCACTCATTTGTTTTCTTATCGTTCACCACGCTCAAAAAACAAATGAGTGGGGGGTGTTAGGTTATTTTCGTTACGGAATTTCTGGATTCGGTCTTCACGCTCAAGGCCCACGATAGAAGCCATGCAATAGCTTAAAAAAACAAACTTTGCCTCTATAATATATTAGTGCGAGTGGCAACATTTAACTATAACGATAACGAAACCACAACCAGCTGTGAAACGGCCGCCTATTGGTCAATTCGACGATTTGACAACTGTTAACGGTTTTGTTATCGTTATAGTTAAATGGTGCAACTCACCCTTAGTGTAGATATGCTATTGTTGATTCTCTCCTAAGATAATATTGTAATGTTTTTTGGAGAAAAAAAAATCAAAATCGAATACAGCAGATAGATTCGATTGCTCTTTTTACGTAAATTCAATAACAGACCTTTGGAAACAGTTTTGCTACGAATACTTCAACTAAATATATTATTAAGGACCTAAGTTGATTTCAGTTGAAGAAGTTAGACTTTAAAAAAAACTTTGAAATACGGTTTTTTGATAGTATTGAATATTTGACTACTCCCGCTTTGGTTGGAACGAAAGAAAGTGCCAGACTTCTACAGACTAAAATCCACCTGTAACTCCACTCAAGTTGCTAATCTGCAATCGTTAACGCTAGCAGAAAGCTTCAAATGTACGGGAATGACGTCATCTCAACGCTCAGTCACGTGGTCAGAACAAAGGATTGGCGGCGTAGCCAACTCGAACCGTTCGGCGGAAGCGAAATGGTTGTAACTTGGCTAGGAGGGCTGTTTTTCTTCCGTAGGCGTGTTCTTACGGACAGCAAGCAATGGGTAGCTCGCCGTCTGGTCGTCCAGTAACTGCCCTCCCGCTCTACTCTAGACGTGCGGAAGAAGACATTGGATAATTTCCCACCTAAAAAAAAGCTTTATTTCTTCAGTTACATTTTGCACTCCGGCACTGCTGTACTTCTTTAGAAAATCTCGTAGTCATTTTTACCCCCTGATTTTTAGCTCGCTGTCCGACCGTCCGGTAACTGTCCGGACCGATCCGAAGTCGTCGACGGCGCGCACTGTTCCCGCGCGCCTCAAGGAGTTGTCAGCAAACGTAGAGGCCCAACTGGGTCGAAGCCTACCAGAGCCAGGGTTAGTTTCAAAAGATCGCGAAGATTTGAAATGTCAACCACTTTTGAAAAGTCGAAAAGTCAGTCAGAAAAATAATACTAATTGCACATTCCGAAGCGTAGATCTTTATGGAGAAGAATGTGCAAGAAACTCCGTGGAGAAATCAGAAATCAGAAACGGTTATTTCAAATAGACCAATTACAGGGACTTTTGAATTGTGAGAATATCGGGCTCTTTGGAGAAAGACGTGCAAGAAACTCCATGGACACTCTTTTTAAATCATATATTATTTACTTGAATCTTGGTTACATATTTCTTGTCGCTTCTAATATGTGAGCAAAATGTAGATAAGTAATAATAATATTTATTAAACAAAAAAAGTAGTAACAAAATAGAATCTGAAGTAAGCCATTTGCAGCTAAAAGTTGACCAGTCTCAGCCGATGGCGTTCACGAGCCTCTTTCCAATCATGTTATGTATTACAAATACCAGTCCTTAGACGTTCTCGATAGTTACAATATTACAAATTTATTCAACGCTCTCGATAGATCGTTTTCAAGACCAAAAAGCAAACATTACATAAACAGTTTCACTGGTCCCGAACAAACAACCGAAGTAGTGGTTTTACTTACGAAAACAGAACAAACACTAATAACAAACTTACAAAAACATCGTAAACAAAACTTTAATTTCAAGTACAGAATAATTTATTTTAATACAAATAGCGAGCGGTGCATCCAACCAATCGGGTGGCGTCAAATAATCCGGTTTCCACCGCTCGTTACCAGTTTAATCCAATTCCTTTCGGTTGAAACTAGAAAAGTTTTCGATTCAACCGCGGACGACCGGCGGAATGAATGTAGTGAACACACAGACGCACACAAAGACAGATAATCAGTTATAAATTAGATGAACATTCCTTTTACATAGGAATTTCATTAAATATCGAACTTATCACTAGATAAGTTTTAATTTGGTGAGTTTTTAGTTTTGGGTCGTTTTACTGTTATTGGACTTTGGGTTGAAATGTGGAGCTTCAATTACTTTGGTCATGTTTTGAGCAGAAAAGGGAAGGTCACATAAGAAGTTGTAGATTTTGATATAACCTTATATGCTTAATCTTCATAGGGATGTTAGGTTAGACTTCTTGAATTTAGTTGCTTTATGAAGTGTAGTTTACATTTTTGAAAATTTTATTTTATCATTCGGATTGTGGGGTATATGTGGATTACTTTTTCCTTTTTACTAACTGGCTGTTTGAGTAATTTTTAGGTCCTAAACAAATGTCCCTTCTTTGCTATTGTTCATCAAATTGTTGAGCTCCTTAGTAGTTCTGAGTTTGCTTCACGAATACTGACAAATGCTTGCACTGACTGGACGGGTCCATTCAAATCTGTGTGGTTCTTTCCTCAAAAAACCATCTCAGTCACTAATCTTCATAGTGCCATTCTCACAAGTACCAATGCACTCAATTTGCCTACTTCGGCTTTTTGTCCTATTATAACTTAGGTGCCTTCAAGGAGTCAATAGGCTCGTAATAAACTAGTACGACTCATCATCAACGATTTTTTTTACCATCAGGTAAGATCGACGTATGGGTAGCTCACTGTCCAGCCGTCCGGTAACTGTCAGGACCAAGCCCAAGTCGTCGACCAGTAGGGACCCAGCCGGGTCGAAACCTACTGGGGCCAGGGTTATCCGAAAGGACGCTCGAGCCCCGGTATTAAGGCTAGAAGGAACGGAGTGGGTCTTTTAGTCAGTAAGAGTCTGAGTCACTATCTCCCGCTCTGCCCAAGGGCGGGGGATTTCAATGCATGATTTTTCCCACCATAAAAAAAGGTAAGATCGAAGTCAAGCACTAGTTTATATAACTTAAAAAAAAAGGTAAAATACTTTTCTCAAAGCTCTAAACAAAACGCTGCAAAAAAGCGGCAGCCTCAGAGAGCAGACACAATAATTTGTAGGAAGCCAGGCGAATGCTCATTGCGCTCCCTAGGCGGGATAAATTTGCATTCACGCTGTATACTACAATAACGGACGGTCCGAAAGGAGGTGAGCAGTAAAACAATTGTTATTATGAGAACTTGCACCCGATGCGCCCGCAACTAAGTTGTGGTGCGTTTCCATTGGTGACTGAGAAAATTAGCGTTGGTAAAAACATTAGTCCGACCTTTTGGTAATCGTCCGGATCGAGCCTAAGACGTTAACGGCGCATATTGTTAACTCCTTGAGGCGCGCGGGACCAGTGTACGCCGTCGACGACTTGGGCTTGGTCCGGACAGTTACCGGACGGCTGGACTGCGAGCTACCCATTGCTCACTTTCCACAAGCCCGCGCCTACGGTTTCCGGAAATCGGGATCAGAAACCCGGCGGCGGCGACGAGAACGCCACTGCCTGATGCGGTCGCCCTCCTCCTTTGCGAGCATTACTGCTTCGCAGAAGTTGGCGACGGCCTGCCACTCTTCCTCGCTCCGGACCATGGTCTCAACCAAGGCCTGGCGTGAGAGGTTTCCACCGCCGATCGCCCCCACGAGGGCACGGCATCGCCATAAGCCCGGCGGTCTGCGTCCTGGTGATCAAGCGTCATAAGTGCAGATGGATTGGTCACACGCTTAGTAGGGATTCCGATCACATACCTACCTACACATTGGACTGAAATCCCTAAGGGAAAAGAAAGCGTGGCCGTCCTTTTTTGGCAGATGGCCATTGGATTGACATGGAGCGAGGTGAGGCGTAAAGCTCAAGACCGATCGCGATGGGTGAGTACTGTCGACGCTCTCTGCCCCAACTAGGGGACAAAAGATCTTAAGTTATAAGTATCCCAAAATTATTAGAATTTAAAGGCCTTTTTCTCAATAATTTGCTTTTTGAGTTGTGACACTATTTGACCGAGGAGTGGCAGGCGGTCGCCGACTTCTGCGAAGCAGTAATGCTTGCTAAGGAGGAAACCGACCGCATCAGGCAACGGCACTCTCGCCGCCGCCGCCGGGATTCCGATCCCGATTTCCAGCCACCGTAGGCGCGGGCTTGCGGACAGTGAGCAATGGGTAGCTCGCTGTCCGGCCGTCCGGTAACCGTCCGGACGGACCAAGCCCAAGTCGTCGACGGCGCGCGCTGTTCCCGCGCGCCTCAAGGAGTTGTCAGCAACAGCAGGGGCCCAGCCGGGTCGAAGCCTACTGGGGCCAGGGTTATCCGAAAGGGCGCTCGAGCCCCGGTATGAAGGCTTGAAGGAACGGGATGGGTTTTTTAGTCAGTAAGAGTCTGACACTATCTCCCGCTCCGCCCAAGAGCGGGGGTTGTCATAAGATGATTTTTCCCATCGAAAAAAAAAAAAAAAAACACTATTTGACCGGAGGTGCGCTATGTAAATTTCTTTTACAAATTCTCGTGTAACAATGAAAACAGATCCTAGGAATGCATATTTACTTAGCAGATATAGTTGCACCCTTGTTTATCTCGGGCCCTCTAGGTTGAGAACCGTGCCGGAATCATTGGAATATTACCCAAGCATAATATAAGTTTAATGTACATTGAATTGTTGCACATTAATTAACAGATGTGTTATTTGAATTATTGTAATTGTTTGGCAAATATAGCAGCATATAAAAACAGTCCAGTGATGAACTCTGTGATCCTAAGTCTTTAAATTTTTTTTTTGGACTAGCTCAAAGCTCTTAGCCACGATTTCATGATCGTTGAACTGCTGCTATGAAACATGTTTTTCATAGAAAAAATATTATGATTATTTCTTAATTCATTTTTTTTACACATATTGTACTCGTTTATATTTTTAAATATTTTTTCAACAAAATCATATATAAAAAAAAATATTTAAAAATATAAAACCATAGTTTTCCGCCGGTGTCGGGAGCAGGATCCAAGCTACCGGTGGTAAGGACTCCAGAGAGAGGAACCTCCTCACAATACGAGTCGTATCGAGGAGTATCGCCTTCTGTATCAGGCCCTTAATCCAATTATTATTATTATAATGTACTGTTTTCCACACTGGTGCGGAAAAGTGCGTAAGCTTACTCTCAGCACAATATATTGTATTTATCGCATTAGGCTGGCCGCTAAGCGACCCCTGCTAGCCGCGCGTCAACCCCCGTTTATTACTTCTTTTGATTTTATTATAATGTACTTTCTGGCACTCAAAGTCTCACTGACTTCTTCAAAGTCAAAGCATTTATACTAATTAAACCATTTACGGGCACTTTTGAAGCGAGAAATCATCAAGTTCTTCCTCTCTAAGGTAGAGCGAGAGAGCGTGTCAGACTTTTACACACCAAAACCGACCTATAGTTGCTATAGTTGCCCTTTGCGTTCTAAGACCGCGGTCTTACTGAGCTGCATCTCTTTGAACGTGCAGTCATTTCGGGCTTGATCCCTATCGGACTGCCGGACGGCTACCCATTGCTCATCATCTGCAATCCCGCACCTAATGCACCTAGTGTAGTGTGTGTACTAAAATAATAAGTAATAACAGTCAAGAATTTGAATCTGAATGTCTTCCTTAGGAATCGGAATGAGAAAACGAGGAACCATGATCACTGAGAAGAATGGAGGGAGGCTTTTGTCGAACAGTGGAAAAATATGGGTTAGCTATAATAATAAGTTTAAAATATAAAATTACTGTAATATCGTACCCTTATTGCAAAAATCAACTATCTGCAATTTTTTATCCAAATTAGTTTTAATATAGCTATCGATTCGTCTCATCAAAACTAATCTACAGGTAAAACCGGTTATCAGCTACTGCACTTATTTACAAAGATAGCTTCGGCAAAAATAAATAAATAGCCTACAGATTTGATCGAAATTAATAATATTATATGATACAAAAATGTCGTTTACTTGGTTTTTGCAATAAAGGTAATGAAATAAGTACGCAAAACTATCATAAATAACTCACCGTTAAACTCATATAAAAATTACAACCATAGACTTCCTAAATTAATATTCTATTACAGCAATATATTTCATAACAAAAAAAAAAAAACATTATACAAAACCTTAATAACTCACCAAGAATACCGGGTATCAACTCCGCCCGGTTAAAGTAGACAACAAGCATAAATTCACCGGCCAGAGTCGGCAAAGATTTTAATTTAACTTTAACCATTCTTCTTAATTTGTTAGTAGAATTTTAAAAGGCAAAGTTGGTATCATGTTGGCAATGTTGCCACCTTCCGACAGACAATTGTGTTGTCTCTGGTTATAATATATGGCTCCACTTATTGTTGTTAAGCAATTGACCATAAAAAGTTGGTTTCGTTTATGAAGAATGATGAAAATGTGAGTTTTTTGGGTCATTTTTGGCTGAAAAGGTAGTTTAAGTTGGATTTATTTACGGGATTGTTTTGGAAGTAGGATTTGAGCAACGTGTAGGTAAGTGCAGTGCCGGATTAAGAACGGTCGATGCCTACTGCGGCCAAGGATTTGTTTATGGAGGGAAGATTCGGCCCCGGTATGAAAGGCAACAAAGGAACATGAGTGGGTTTTAGTAAAAGTCTGACACTATCTCCCACTCGGTCCAAAAGCGGGGGATGTCATTGGATTTTCTCACCTAAAAACAAAGGCAGCGAGGGCCCTGTAGCAAATACTAAGGGATAATGTTTATAAATGATAACTAATTAAAAAAACCTTTAACTTGCCAGGCAAACAGGCCCTTAGATAGTAGTAGATCCATACGTTTACCTACTTTCTCTTCCAGTAAGAGAAAGTAGGCAATGATCATTTTATTGTCAAAGAGGTCCCACCATCGGGATAGGCCCGCACGGGGCCTGTAGCATTGCCCTTCTTGCTACGTGGTTAATCCGTCTCTAGGTAAGTGGTGGTATGGAGATGGTTGTAAGATTATTTAATGCCAAAGTTAGATAAGCAGGAAAAGCGTAAGTAAATAATCGTTCATTTATTTACAACCACATTTTTGTACAAAAACTAAAACTGTTACGATAATAACTGCTAAAATGAAACCTTATGAGGTATTTTTGGACGCCTGTCACCGTAACGAACATACAGTGCGTTTCACTTAAGAAGTTCCTTCGCCGTAATGTTGGCTCCCCTGTCTGTCTACAGAAAAAAAAAAGGAAAAATGAAAAGAGTTGCCTAGTTTACTCTAAAATTGAACGGTAGTCGCACCACTTTATGGAGAATCATGAGGGGAATGGGATTTTATTTAAAAAAAGTAGGTCTAAAAAAAAGTTGTTAATGGAGAGGTACGATATTATGGCGTGGTGTTTTCAGTAATTGAAAAAATTACAGTAAAATCAAAATGGAGCCCAGCGTCGTATACTTTAATCAAATATAGT
Source organism: Mythimna albipuncta (assembly GCA_929112965.1). Lineage (NCBI taxonomy): Eukaryota > Metazoa > Arthropoda > Insecta > Lepidoptera > Noctuidae > Mythimna > Mythimna albipuncta. The sequence continues at coordinate 12,706,718 of OV815979.1, read as the reverse complement.
TTTTACAGTGTCCAAAAGAAAAAGAAAAACAAAATTTTATTGCAATTGATAAAAGTAATTTCATTGCTAAAAATATAGCAACACTGTTTTTTCGTATTGCCAACATTACGGCAATGGATCTTCTGAAATGAAACGCACTGTAATATTTACAAGTGTTTTAAAACTTAGGCCTCTGCCACACTAGACGGAAATTCTGTCGTGGAAGGTCGGCGACGAAACGTTAATACAAGTTATTGCATATAAACTACAACTACGCGGAGCGACCGATCTTCTGCGTAGTGTGCCCGCTAGTTCTAGTTTTTAAGCAATAACTTGCATTAACGTTCCGTCGCCGATCTTCCGCGACGGAATTTTCGCCTAGTGTGGCAGAGCCCTTGAACATCTAGCCGAAATTAAATGGACACAACACTCGTACCCGCCTAGGCGGCAGTACGAGTATCTGTGCATTAAATTGTAGCCAGCTGCGCCCGAATAGAGTCCCGCTGACCTTTAAATCCATTTTCTTTGCGAAATATAGATTGATTTACATATGCTATGTTCAGTTTGAAGAATATTACTATCCACCAATTTTTATGTGTTTTTATTTTTTCTAAAGATTCAAGTCGTTTCGAAGGAGTAGTAGGGTCATCTTGATGAGACGATTCCATAGCTATATTTAACTTAATTTGGGTAAAAATTGCAGGGAGTTGATTTTTGCTATAAGAGTACGATTAATAGATCAATCAAAATTAAAATATTAAATTGCTAGCAAAATTATGTATTGATATGTAGAGATGTTATATTTCTTATTAGTAAATGCCGCTCGTTCAGTGGAAATTCTCTGACATTGTTTCGGTTTGGTTTCGCACGCTTTATGTATGTAACCTGAACTTATGTAGTTTTTAAAATCACATTGACTTCCATTACAATGCGAATGTAACACTAATTAGGAATCAATTCGCCACTAAACTTCACTCGAAATATCCCACCGAAATATGTACTTTGACACTCATAAATAACTAAACTACACTCTTAGTCAGGTTCAGTTTAAAACCAGCGTCAGGCAATTACCACTGACTGCCATGTAGTTATTTGTCATTTTTGCTGAACTGGACTTATTTGTGTGCAGCCATGAGACACTCATTGTGTCAGTGTTTTTTTTTTTATCTGAGGGTGATTCTTTTGAATCAAGAGAATGTCTCATTTATCTGGCCAAATTTTCGTACCTATCTATTTTGTGTCGTAAGCGACTGGGCACAAATGAGTGCCTTTGATACATCTAGTGATCGGAAAAAACTAATTTGCAAAAATATTCAATTGTAACAAAAAACTAGGCCAGATGAATGAGATATTCTCTAGTTTAAAAACATCACCTTTAAGTTTCAGAATGTTGTCTTCATAGTGTATAAACCTATGTGTGCGAAACAAAATATTTTTTTCTTTTTCTTTTTTACTTGATAATCCAGTAAAACAATAAGAAAAAGAACTGAAAAAAAACACGTTTATAAAATTTCTTGAACAGTAGAAACATCTGCCCAGTTCACATTCAAAATTAAAATACTTTCCCAAAAGATGGACGCCACTCAGTGAGTTAAAAACTCGAGAACAATTCCAAAGTAACTGCACTCCTTAGAACGAAAGCATTCAATTCTAATTTTACCTTGTTTTTTACCTCCCAGCTCATATTTACGAGAAAATTCACAAATTGCTGTGAAAACTTTTGTTTTTTATGAGTTCACAAGTTTATTTTTGGTGAAGACATTTTTCATTATGATAATTTGATCTAATAGGGGGTGGAAATGAATGGAGGTGACAAGAGGAACTCGGAACTTCGGAATTTATGCATGAATGATTGCATCGTCAGTATAATTTGTGAATAAATTGTATCGTTTTTATTAACACGTGGAAAACTTTTGCTATATAATGCGTAGATTTTAAAGAATTAAAAACATATGCTCAAGTCTGTGATCCCTTCAAGCTGTGAAAAAATTAAACTTTTAAATTAACGAATAAAAAAGATACGGCCGTTTAAGTCACAAAAAAACGTATATTTTGATACTCTCGAAGATTGAAATTCATAGGGTACTTTCCGTTGACTCCTGAAATTTGGCTCAAAGCAAGGTCTTATAGCACAGGTATAGGAATATATCTGAAAACAGTAAATTTGTAGTTTGTGCCTTCGTAACAAAAAAAAAAAAATTGCAATTCGTAAAAATCTTTGAGGCTCCATTCGGGAATTGTAAGTTTGCATGGAGAACCCTTTGTGCGCGAGTCCGACTCGCACTTGCCCAGTTTTTTTTTTTATAAAGGTTATAGCTTTAAAAGATGCTCAAAATATGAATAAATCGTCAACGAAGCTAGACAGTGTTACAACATATAAAATTCAATCGCAAACTCTTGGCTGCGACGCCTGTTAGCACCAATTTGGAAACTTGCAGGATTTAAATATGCAAGAGTGCGGATGACTGCGGAAGTTGAGAGGGGAGGGGGGACAAACTTGCATACTGCTCACTGTCGCGTTTGCTACTTTTTGGAGTTGCCAGCGTGCAATTGTGGATGAACACAAAAGTTTTTTTTTTAAACATTGCTGACATTAAAAAAAATCAAATATTTTTATTTCAGATAAAAAAGGGTAATTCTTACATCTAAGATGTTTCCTTTATATAATGAGGTTTTCTCTATCCCACTGTCATAATATAGGCATGCAATTTCAAAATTAAAGAACAAAGTTGTATTGATACCGAATAAGTTATCCTTTTTCGATAGTAGACGTCTTTCGACTTAAATAATGATGACGATGATAATGAAATATCCTCGTTCATGTCATTTAAATGTGCTCGTGTTTAATGACATTGTACTATCGACAAAAGAGTTATGATGTGTAAGCAGTTAATTACACGGATGATTTGGAATTTCAAGCATCATAATTAGACTACTGTACTAACACACACAACAATGACGATGGTGACTAATGAAAAAAAATGAAGGACTGAATGTTGATGTGTGACTAATTAAATTTTGTAACTTATTACAATATGTATGTATATATGTATTTATAATTGAGTATTGTGTTTTATGTAGTTAGCAGTACACCACGAAGAGCTTAAAATAATACACGGGGTTTTTTTTTTGTTTTTTTCGATGGCAAAAATCATCTTATGACAACCCCCGCTCTTGGGCGGAGCGGGAGATAGTGTCAGACTCTTACTGATTAAAAAACCCATCCCGTTCCTTCTAGTCTTCGTACCGGGGCTCGAGCGCCCTTTCGGATAACCATGGCCCCAGTAGGCTTCGACCCGGCTGGGCCCCTGCTGTTGCTGACAACTCCTTGAGGCGTGCGGGAACAGCGCGCGCCGTCGACGTCTTGGGCTTGGTCCGGACGGTTACCGGACGGCCGGACAGCGAGCTACCCAATGCTCACTGTCCGCAAGCCCGGGGTAGTCTACCCCGTGTATTATTTTAAGCTCTTATCCATCCTAAGGTTGTCTGGAAGATATCAGCGATAAGACCGCCATAATTGTACCCACAAATTGAAGTTTTTGTATAAGCTGTATTACTATTCTATTCTACTGTTTACAAAAAGTTTTCTGATCCACTATAGCAAATCAAAATCCGTAATAAGATTCTGTCTACAAGTATATCGTGCACTGATTTTTGTCAATGGCGTCGCACGCGCTTAAATCGTATCATACAGAAATATTCCCTAGGTCTAGCTAAGTTTTTTTCATCTTTTAACTCTGGGTGCAAAAAGAGAGAAGTGTAGAAACTTTTGGAATTTATTCTGCTGTGTTTGCTGGATTTATACTTCCTGTTTTTCGTATAGTTTCCCTAACAAAAATCTCTTACATGCATTATAAATAAAAAGAAATTCGCTACCTTTCCTATTTTAGCCTTAATCGGCCCTGCTACCTCTTATACCCTACTCCTCATTCCACCTCATTATAAACCAGACCAAGTGATATTTGTTTACAAGAATAGTGTTTACATGTTCATCTAATTGTGCAGATGCTAATGGGATGCTGTTGCGTCTAAATTAATTAAAACAAGCTTGGAGGTTTAGCAGAATTATATTCAACGGTTTTTTATAGAACAAGAAGTATAAATATGAATAACGTTTGAACAAAAATTTCGTTTCAATTTGACCAACTTTATAAAAGCAAGAAGTCATGTGTTCGAAGCAAATTACCTAATTAATTTAATTTAAAGACTGAACTAGACTCGGATGTCGTTAAAAAAAAATATCGGCTGAAATTCCGGTTTCGGCCAGAAAAATATCAAATATTCGGCTCAATCGGATTATTTAGTACTTTCTCAATACAGATATTATATGGAAATATAGTTAGGAATAATTTTACCGATTTTTCTTTTAAACAACATATAACAATAAATGTTGATGTTTTTTTTTTATGTTCTGCGGTATAATTAGAATAATACATATTGATACCCATATACCGTGGTTGTGCATAAAAATATAACCTGTCCACCATATTGGATTCAGAATGACGTTACTTAACTAAATATGCGTTTTCATTTAAACTGAACATATCTGAAAAACTTACAATTTCTGTTTTAATAATCCATCCGCTATATTTAATCTAACTAAACTATTAAATAAACATTGCAAGTTTATTAAAACCTTTAAAAAAAGAGATAAATCTCAATAAAATAAAATGCTTATTTTGTCTTCTGACTTTTAACTCCAAAAATTTAATTCAGTAAAGAAATTCTAGAGCAGACGTTTTCTTCCATAAACCTTAACGTTCTAGCATTTTAAAAGATCTCACGCAAGATATGGTAAAAGTAATAACATAAGTCTAGCTTCAGGCTATTTTAGCTCGCTAACCTAATGTTTATTTTGATGAATATTCAGAATTTCAGCGGTTTCATCCTGCTATGCGTTTTACGTGAATATATTTGAATTTATTCACCTCTTTAATTCAGAATGATTCAAATTCATTGTTTAACGGAAACTAGTTAATAAATTGAATATTGGCGATAAAAATTTTGTTTGTTTAAAGTGCTTCTGAATTCATTTTTGTTTAAAAGGTAAATTGAATGTCGTGTTCCATTTTTTAGGGTTCCGTAGTCAACTAGGAACCCTTATAGTTTCGCCATGTCTGTATGTCCGTCTGTCCGTCCTCGCTTAATCTCTGTGACCGTTAGCACTAGAAAGCTGAAATTTGGTACCAATATGTATATTAATCACGCCGACAAAGTGGTAAAATAAAAAATGGAAAAAAATGTTTTATTAGGGTAGCCCCCCTATATGTAAAGTGCGAACTGATTTTTTTTTAATTTCAACCCTAACGTGTGATATATTGTTGGATAGGTATTTAAAAACGAATAGGGTTTTACGAAAATCATTTTTTGATATTGTCAATAATTTCGGAAATAATCGCTCCAAAAGTAAAAAACAATGTGTAACTCCCCCTCTAACTTTTGAACCATACGTTGAGAAAATATGAAAAAAATCTGAAAAGTAGAACTTTATAAGGACTTTTTAGGAAAATCATTTTGAACTTGATGGCAAGAACAGTTTTTATACAAAAAAGACAAAAAAGTTCTACAAAATAATTTCTGGACTAAGTTTGTAGTATAATCGTATATGCAAGCATTTTTTTAAACTCACAAGTGGGTACACTTATTGTGACGGACGGGAAACTACGGAACCCTACACTGAGCGTGGCCCGACACGCTCTTGGCCAGTTTTTTTTTTACTGTTATATTAAGTCTATATGGAAGTAATAATGTAAATGACGTTGAAATATTGTGGTTCAATCTGGAATGAGGCTGTATTTGTGATGACGTTTGCCAAATGATTTTTCTTTAGTTCACTTAATTTTGCGATCCTTTAGCACCTCTCGACCACTCGATATTCAGACAGTATTAGTCTATATAGCATAGTGTAATAAAGGTCAGAATGTCTTACTCGAAATGAAAAATAAGACAGTCTGAATATCGTGTGCTGAATAACGCGTAGTGTAATAGACGCTTTTGGGCTAAGTCGGCTGTGAATATTATAGACCGGCTAATTAGTGATTTTCCTTTATATCCGTCACACATTATTTCAGCCGATAGACGTCCACTGTTGGACATAGCCTCCCCCCCAAGTGTCGCCACAATGCACAACTCTGTGCGTCTCACATCCATCGGATTCCCGCAGCCTTCACCAGGTCATCGGTCCACCTTTTAGGAGGCCTTCCGACGCTGCGTCTTCCGGTACGCTGACGCTACTCCAGAACCTGTCGGCCCCAACGGCCATCCGTTCTGCGAGAAATGTGCCCTGCCCATTGCCACTTAAGTTATTATCATATATTGTGGTGCCGAAACGTGGTCGCTCACATTGGGCCTCATCAGAAGGCTTAAAGTCACCCAAAGAGCAATGGAAAGGGCTATGCTCGGAGTTTCCTTGCGTAATCGAATCAGAAATGAAGATATCCGCAGGAGAACCAAGGTTATCGACATAGCACTAAGAATCGCCATCCGAAATACGAACGAAGATAATTTTCTAATGTCTCTATACCCACATCAGCTCATAAATTAGTCAGCCTACCCCGTATATTATAATTAATAATAATAACTGATGAATAACTCAAGCAATTAATTGCTTTGCAGTATGACGTCATGGTTGACATTCCACTGATATTCGCTTAATGATCCCGTAAATTTCTCACAGCAGTAATTGCCGCTAAAAATCTATGAATTTGCTGATTAATTCGTTTTTCGTTGAATGGGTCATGGCAGGGAAGTCACTGATGGGGAAAATGTTGGGTCAGTGGTCTCTTAAAAGGATTAAACTTTGTGAATTAGAATGCTTTATTTCTAGAAATAAATATGTATGGTACTAGATCCATCTATGGTACTCTTGGATTACAGTTGAAAATCGGCGTCACTGTTGACACTGATTTTCAACTATAGCTCTGCTAGGTAATCCTGTATCTAGCAGTATATAGCAGTACCAAGAAGTATTTATTTACTGGATAGCTGGGCAAGCTAAGCACTAATCGCCATCTACAAGCCCGAAGCGTCTCTGGAAGGGATGGTATGATGGTTGGACATATCCAACCTACGATCCTGTTGACAATTTTCTACTATCAAAAGCATTTGCTATAATGACACTAAACGTCTTCGCACTAAAGCCTAACTCTACCCTTTGTTCAAGCTCCAAAGCCATCAGACAATGTTTTGAAAGTTTATAAAGCACCGCAAGAGACATGATATTAAAACACTTAATGGTGCACATGATATAATACTGTCTCGTAAACTTACAATGTAGCACACTGGAGCTACGAATTTTTACATTATATTCTTCACCCATTTGTTCTGGATGTTTTAAGGTATTAGCAGATCTAGCATTTTGGAGACTGCGCAAGAATTGCGTGACTTTTTTCGCCACCTCAATTCTACCATCGGACAAGCCGACGCGACGCGACGTATGGCAAGTATGCACCCTGACGTTGTTGTTACCTTCGCAGGACTGGAACAGTGCCTGCTGCAGTCTTCCCGTCCTATTATAATTTAGGTGTCTTCAAAGCTAGAATCAATAGGCTCTAAATAAACTAGTAATAGCAATGAAAAATCTGACGGCAGATTTAAGAAGCATCATCATCATCATTAGCCGACAGACGTCTACTGTTGGACATAGGCCTCCCCCAAGCGTCGCCACAACGAACGATCATGTGCGTCCCGCATCCATCGGATTCCCGCTACCTTCACCAGGTCGTCAGTCCTGCGTTTCTGGTACGCAGTCGCCACTCCAGAACCTTTGGGGCCGAACGGCCATCTGTTCTGCGAGTAATGTGCCCTGCCCTTTGCCACTTAAGTTTGGCGATTCTTTGTGCTATGTCGGCAACCTTGGTTCTCCTGCGGATTTATGAACCGTATCAAAGTTATTCTACTACACGCACAAAATTTACCGCAGCTCTACATGTGCATGTTAGTTTGTTCATGGCACATCGTACGTGTGATTGGTAAAACTTGTACAGTTTTACACGATGTTCTCGCTCGCCAAGAGTTATCAGCAAAACTGTCCGGGCCCAGTTATAGGGCCGATGCCTGCTGGCCAAGGGTTGACTGCTAAAATGGAAACCTAGAGTCCTGGAATACAAGGTAAAAAGGAAATGTTTTTAGTCAGCAAAAGTCTGGAGGACGTGTTCCAGTTCCGCCCTGGAGAAGTCATTGGATGATTTCTCACTTTAAAAAAAAGTTGTTGCGAGTTTATATATAGTTCGATCAATTTGTCATTTTTTGAAATTTGTGACTGGCCTGTTGGTCTACTGGTTAGTGACCCTAACTGCTATACCGGAGATCGTGGGTTTGATTCCCACCCAGGACAAATGTTTGTGTGATGAGCATAACCATTTGTTCTGTATCTGGGTGTAATTTATCTATAATATGCATGTATTTAGAAATATATAAGTATGTTTATCAGTTACCATAACACAAGCTCTTCTTAGCTTGGGACTAGACGGCGTTGTGTGATAGTTGTGGAATAATTAGGATTTCCATATTTGTCACCAGATAACATCAACACCCGTTGACTTTGAAAAGGCCTATCACCAGAACCATTCAGCTTGATCCGTTTCAGCCGGGTGCAAGTCTTAAGCTCCATAATCGTTACGCAGTAAACTAATGTTATTAAGACAACCACAACCGCCCTTATGTCCTACTTTAAACAATATCAACCCTTGAAACCCTGCCCATTTATTCAGCCATTAAACAAAACTAAGTATAGGCCAAGGAGCGTATCAAATCCGCATGAAATCTCTTCATAACTTCAAGTCAACTATTTGAGTGTTGTTACAAAGTTTCTCTAACTTAGAATCGTGGAAACAAAGGAGATATTGTATGGGAAAATGACAAAAGATTCCTTAATATGGCCAAAGTGGTCATAAAGATACTCGTTGGTTATTTAAAGATATTTTGCCCTTGCTGGTACTAAACAATAACAAGGTAGTGACCTCAAGCAAGGAACATAGGTACAACTCGGGTGTTTAAAGAAGAATAATAATCTTACCCAAACATTCTGCAAGAAATTTATAAATCTCCGTCAAATTGTATAAAGTCAATTGCTGATCAAAAGCCACTCAAGAAAAATAAACATTTGTAATGTTAATAATAATAATAATATTCCACAATTATATATATTTGTTATAAAAGTATTTAAAAATATCTAAAATATGTATTTAATTAATTAAACCCCAAGCGAACGCCGTTTTCGCCGCGTTCGCGCACCTATTGTCTTTTTATTGTGTCTTTAATTTCCACGATTGAAAGGTTAAAAAAAAAGGAGATAATAATATTCCATAACTATCACACAACGCCATCTAGTCTCAAGCTAAGCAGAGCTTGTGATATGAGTACTAGACAGCTGATAAACATACTTATATATTTCTAAATACATACATATTATAGATTAATTACACCCGGAGACAGAACAAACGATCTTGCTCATCACACAGAACATTTGTCCTGGGTGAGAATCGAACCTACAACCTACGACATAGCAGTCAGGGTCACTAACCACTAGACCGACAGGTCAGTTATAATAAGGTAGTTGACTGCGACGTTGATACAACTATAGGATAGCAGAAGGTCTTAGGTCTACAATCATACTCATGATGCGACCTCTAGTAAGCCTTATGTTACGAGTACCATGCTATCGTTACTTGGAGCCTTTTCCTAGTGAAGAATTGATGGATTTAAGAATGCAAAAATCCTTCAACTTGACTTGATATTGAATTGCCTGGCCCTGCACCGCATGTACCATGTTTTGTTCTTGCGGGGTTACCATGACGTTCAAAGTAAGATTGTTTTAATCTTGTTTCAGTGTGGGTAAGAGATGGCGCTAGACACCCTGTATAGCTCTGTCTCTTACCCACACTGAAACAAAATTAAAACAATCTTACTTTAAAAGTCATGTCTAGGTCTTGGTCTAGGGCTGGACACGAGAGGACGCCGCCACTGATCATTGAGAAGAACATCGTAAGCGCCGTGGATATCGTGTCACTTACGCGTTGCACTCATTAAGTTGGCTCTCACGAATTATTTAAATTAATGGCGGTATAATAAAATCACTGGTTGATTATTTTTAGTCACTGCTTCGTTATTATGAATATTTCTCAGTAAATTAATAACATTTCACATGTATTAAAGTTCAAATCAAACTTTATAAGAAACTAGCTTTTGCCCGCGCGGCTTCGCTCCCGCTCTTCCCTACTTCAGCACACTATACCCTACTCTACCCTACCCTACTCTACTCTACTCTACCCTACTCTACCCTACTCTACCCTACTCTACCCTACTCTACCCTACTCTACCCTACTCTACCCTACTCTACCCTACCCTACTCTACCCTACTCTACCCTACTCTACCCTACTCTACCCTACTCTACCCTACTCTACCCTACTCTACCCTACTCTACCCTACTCTACCCTACTCTACCCTACTCTACCCTACTCTACCCTACTCTACTCTACTCTACCCTACTCTACCTTACTCTACCCTACCCTACTCTACTCTACCCTACTCTAATTCCTATTATTTATATGGAACAAATTGGCACAGGTATTACTCGCGCACCGTTCAGACGTAATCAAAGAGATTTAATGCTAGCGCTAGCTTTCGCATCTCTCGAATAGCATGGTCTGTGGACTGGTAAGGGAAAAGCCACTCTTGGTGGTGTGCGTTAAAATCCCCCAACACCAGTTAGGAAGAAGGGTCATAGTCATAGTCATAGTAATTTATTCATTAACAATAAATTGTATCTGAAATTACAAACAGTTAAATATTACAACAACACACAATTAATATAACATTGTATTTACCTCAAAGATCATCAACAGTATATAGACACTTGTTCAATAAGAATCTTTTGAGCTTTATTTTAAAAGAGCTAGAGTATATAGCACTCCTCAAAATCTAAAGGCAGTTTATTAAACAAAATAACCGATTGATATCTTTTTTTTATGTTGGGAAAAAAGTCATCCAATGACATCCCCCGCTCTTGGGCGGAGCGGGAGATAGTGTCAGACTCTTACTGACTAAAAGACCCACCCCGTTCCTTCTAACCTTCATAACGGGGCTCGCGCGCCCTTTCGTATAACCCTGGCCCCAGTAGGCTTCGACCCGGCTGGTTCCCTGCTGTTGCTGACAACTCCTTGAAGTGCGCGGGAATAGTGCTCACCGTCGACGACTTGTGTTTGGTCCGGACTGTTACCGGACGGCCGGACAGCGAGCTACCCATTGCTCACTGTCCGCAAGCCCGCACCGATTGATATCTGGGACAGTGCTTCACAATATTTAAATTAGGCTGTATCTTGTAAAGTTTAATATCTTGCCTACGCGTGCCTTCCCTAATCTCTCGTTCTTCTGCAGTCTCATATTTGTGTATATATTTGGCCATGTTAATTAGAAGCACTAGTACAGAAATGCTCGGTACTGTAAGTATATCTAGTTATTATTTTTAATTACTATTTGTGGGTACCGCTGCTGAGCCGCATCTGCCGCCTCACAGTAAATACTGTGTGAGCTCAGCCGTCTCTTGATCACCGAGGACATGGCGGTGCTCTACCCAAGCGGGGTAGACGTCCACCGTATGCTCTATCGATCGTCTGGATTTTGTGCTGTTGGGTTACGTCAATATCTATGTTTTAATGTAGAGCATAGTGTTCCGTACATATTCCGAGAGGCAATGAAAAAGTGATTTGAAAATACTTTACAACAATCGAATCTCCATAACTTCCACACTCCTGGTTACAAACTTCCCCGTTCTATTGTAAACTTTGTAAACTGTAACTCGGAGTCACTAACTCACGATCGTATAACAAAGTTTAATATTCAAATAGTAATTAAAAATAATGCACAGTAAACTGTTCGGTTACTTTGTAGTGTCAGAAACATAGACCAAGGAGTCGTCTTTGCCGCCACTACAAAAAAAATGTATTGGCTACATCACATCACATCACATCACATAGGTACTAATATTATTATTATAACATACGCAAAAGTTTGTCTGTTTTTTTTTACTCTTTCATGCTCAAACACCGAGATTTTCGCGAGTTAAGGATCCCAATCCCCCAAGATTAGCTTCTCTTCTCTTTTATAAGCTAATGAAGCTATTTTTATGTTATCGAAAGCACTAGGTCATCGGCGCCTTGTAGGAGGCCTTCCAACGCTACGTCTTCCGGTACGTGATCACCATTCCAGAACTTTTCGGCCCCAACGGCCATCTGTCAGTTGGTTACGGGAATCCGATGGACGCGGGGCGGGACGCGCGAGACCGCTCATTGTGGTGGTGGAGGCCTATGTCCAACAGTGGACGTCTTTCAGCCGAAATGATGGTGATGATGAAAAGAAGTAAGCATATTCTATCTAGGATATACGTCACTAGCAGATATGATTGGTTAGCAATAAGATTAGTATATAAGATCAGTATAATATATCAATATAACAAGTTAGGTACTGATGATGAAGATGACAAAGAAAAAAAAGTATTTTTTAAACTCCATCTTTGTCGCTTACCTACTTATTTCGGTGGTGAAACACAACGCTCGGACGAACGGACTTGATCTTTACAGAACGGCAAGACGACGAGTTACCCATGGTTCGCCATCATCAAGCCCATGCCTACGTTAGCCAGAAATCTCCCTGCGATTTCCGACGCCGTGACGTTTTCGGTGGGGTCGGGGCGGCGTGAGACTCGTCTCCTCTAGGCAATTCCATACTCTATGGTCAAAAATATGGTGGTGGGTTAATGAGGCTATTTTATTGTTTAGTACAAGGATTATGGACGAGTTTTACTATTTCCTGACAAGTGGCCCGTATAGAGTTTGCATTGTGATTAGTTTTTTATTGCATCATTATAAGTGGTTAGTAATTTCTAACAATGTTGGGTTCATGAGAGAAACACACAGTATTTTGTATCCAGTTGTGACCATTCTACTACTGGGTAAAGACCTTCCCAAGATTTTTAAGTTATCATCTCGGATGCCAACTCAGACTAGCCCTCATGGTGTATCGTCCAAGTACTTTGAGGTCGGAAACTGCAAATAGCAACTGAAGGAACACAGCTGAGTTTTAGTCACTAAAAGTCTGACACTCACTCTGTCTCCACCCATTTGATGCTTTTGAACTCAAAAAAAAGATAGGCTTCCAAAACATCTCGCCATCTCTGTTTTGTTTGACTCGTATGCTAGGTAATTTTCGACAAATTGTAGGATGTTTCTTATTAGAACAAATAAAGAATTAGTAGGTCATGTAAACGTTTCTCCTGCTTTTTTTGTTGTGGTTAAAAATCATCCAAATGACATCACCCACCCTTGAGCGATGCGGAAGATACGGAGACGGGCGGGTCAGACTCTTATTGACCAAAAAACCCACCCCGTTCCTTTAAGTCTTCATACCGGGACTCGAGCTGTCTTTCGAAACTAACCCTGGCCCCGGTAGGCTTCGACCCAGCTGAGACCCTGCTGTTGTTGACAACTCCTTGAGGCGCGCGGGAAGAGTGCGCCGCCGACGACTTTGGCTTGGTCCGGACAGTTATCGGACGGTCGGACTATACCTATTGCTCACTGTCCGCAAGCCCGCGCATACAGTGGCTGGAAATCGGGATCGGAATCCTGGCGGCGGCGAGAGCGCCGTTGCTTGATGTTGTCGGCCTCCTCCTTTGCGAGCACTACTGCTTCGCAGAAGTTGGCGACCGCCTGCCACTCCTCCTAGCTCCGAACCAAGGCCCGGCTTCCAATAGAGGGTCACCACACACGGGCCACTGGGCAACCACAAAACGCCGCCATTGCCTGTAGGTTTCATTCATGTTATGGGGATTCGCCGCACACGGTTGGAGCCGGTAGCCGCCGATACAAAACGCCATCACACGCCATTCACGCATTTAATCTTCTTAGTCAGAGCCCAATATGATACTGCGGTCAAACCCGCGTCCTACAGCTCGTAAGTCGGGGCCATTACCACTCTGCTCTGCTCTGAAACAATATTATAGTCGAAAGATATTTGCTGATGGAAATAAATACCCCAAATATATTATTTTTCTCGTCTAAAAGGAAAACGAATGATTGCTAATAAGGCTTAGGTGTTTGTCAATAACTCACTTGTGTGGAAACTACGACCCATTTCCGAGAATCAACGAAAAAATATTTATGACCAAAACCAAATATATGTTGAGAAATTCCTACCTACAATTCTTGTGAAAGATACAATTACTTGAAGGTTAATTGATCAAAAACCCAATTATTTATGAATAAGGAAGAAGACACAATTTATCCACACTGGATCAAAATAAAAGAAAAATATCGACTCGCTTGTAAATAATGTGATAGTTTCCATAATACATTCCCCTTCGTTCATGACCATAGCCTGATCCAAGGTCGGGAGCGAGAAATCGCCCTAATGAGGACACAGCAGTGCTCCGCCCTAGCGGGACACACCTCCACCGTATGCTCCACTGTGTCCTCCAGGCGGTCAGCACAATGACGACAACAAGGCGTTTCATCCGGCTGAATCTCGTACAGGATATCGTCCCTCCGAACTTATGGTAAGTTCGGAGGGACGTGTGAAGACCTGCGTCATGCGAAAGACGCTATGACGCCTCCATTCCTCCTAAGAAGACTTACCGCCCCTCGTAAAACTGGTGTTAGATTTTCTGGCTTCTGACTATCAAACATCTATAAATGAGTAAAAAAGAATGAACAATATTTATTTTGGCGCAAAAGCCTTGCAAAAACATGTTGAAACTTAAGATATACACAAAAAAAAAGACGTGTGGCACTCGGGGACTGCCGCGGTAAAGCTATTGCATAGCATTTTTATCAACTTATGCAATTATAATTATTTATTTATTAAAGCCTTTCAATTGTGATAATTACAGACACAATTGAAAGACAATAGGTGCGCGAACGCCGGCGTTCGCTTGGGGTTTAATGAATTAATTATGCAGTATTTTTTTTTCTTTGATATTAATTGAAGTTACACTTTCACACCTTGAATTGAATTTTGATTGATTGTTCACTCATTTGTTTTCTTATCGGTCACCACGCTCAAAAAACAAATGAGTGGGGGGTGTTAGGTTATTTTCGATACGGAATTTCTGGATTCGGTCTCCACGCTCAAGGCCCGCGATAGAAGCTATGCAATAGCTTAAAAAAAAACTAACATTATATGTCTCACGTTCGCGCCAAAAAAGGTCCAGTTCAGCGAAAATGCTAGACAAAGTAACTATGAGGTAGTTGATAATGACAGCTGGAACAAACGGGTTTTTCAGCTCCACCTCCTAAAACTATCCATAAAATCAATCAATCAATCCTATGGCGCTTATTTCTTACTAAGGTTCTTGATACTTTTACGCCATTCTAGACGATTTTGTGTCATTTGGCTCGTCTGATGGCTCGTCTCCTAGTAGTCAGTGGCCGACCTCTTTCTCTTTTGCCTTCTTTTAAGGCTAAAATACGTTCGGTCATATGGTCTTCGTTTCTGCGCATTACCTGCTCATACCATTGCAAGCGGCTTTCTTACATCTTATCTGGGGGCACGGTAGAGCCCTGCCAGGGTGAGCAAAAAAAGCACGACCTTACCATTTTTTTTTTTTCGATGGGAAAAATCATCTTATGACAACCCCCGCTCTTGGGCGGAGCGGGAGATAGTGTCAGACTCTTACTGACTAAAAAACCCATCCCGTTCCTTCAAGCCTTCATACCGGGGCTCGAGCGCCCTTTCGGATAACCCTGGCCCCAGTAGGCTTCAACCCGGCTGGGTCCCTGCTGTTGCTGACAACTCCTTGAGGCGCGCGGGAACAGTGCGCGCCGTCGACGAGGTCCTTTTCTCGAAACAGTTCAGGTCATGATGTATATCAGCTACTTTAAAGCTCCCTCCTAAAACTGTCCAACCTTCTGAAATAAGCCCAGCTAACCTACCACACCAATTTCCAGAGTTAAAGCAACTTATTTTACCAAAAACCAATCTGCAATATTAGTTCCATCTAAACAAAGACTTTATTTACCTAAATTGCCTAGATACAAGAAATCAGATAGGATTTTATCGAAATGAGACCAATAAAACATGCTTACACCACAGATTTAGTAGAACAAACAAATGTTTCTACTACATAATATAATTATATAATATAAGTACTTGATGGCATGACGGTCAGGTGGATAAAGCACCCGCCTCTCTTGTATGAGATTGCAGGTTCGAAATCGGGCCAGTAATTAACATTCAAAGCAATTATTTTTTAATAATATAATATTTTTTATATAATATTAATTTAACATTCCGTGAGCGGTGTCAATATGCGTTTCAAGCGCGTTTTGTACGAGTACGTAGACTGACTTCTGTACCATCAAAGACACTTCCGTCTGACCACCACTAAGTTCATTTTTGCTTCCATTCAAAACGAAAACATCAAAGGGTTTGGTTTGGCAGGATTCAAGCGAAAATTTTTTTAAGTGTTCAGGCTGAAATGATCGCGATGGTACATCTCTTTTGTTCTTACGTGTCTTTAATAAGCCATCGCACCAACCGGTTGTAACAACCTATGAATATCACACAAAATAAGTGACCAAAGATCCAAAACACCGTAAGTGCTTACAGGGTAATGTAGCGAGAGGGTACTCAGAAAATAAAATAATCAAATTGACCGCGAAAATACTGTAAAGGGACCATCACATTAGACCCAAAACATACCTCTAAAGACCTCTTATAAAGGGATTTTACGTAAAACCATTGTGTTACTACGGTACACGGGAAATATCTTAAAGATTACCAAGGTGTAGATTTCTAGGAAGGGTCGCTAGAATATGAGGTATTTTTTTCTGTTTACATAAAGGTGTTGTTGATTTTCCGCTGCCGGATGGAAAACTTTGTGTTTAGATGTTTTCAATTTTTTTTCCTTATTTTTATTATATTTTAGTCATACAAGAAAACCCGCTGTTATAAGCAAACAGCGGGTTTTCTTGTGTGACTAAAATAAAGTAGAAATAAATATAATTTATGTAATTTTTTTTTCAGGATTGTTTATTGTGGCGACACTTGGGGAAAGCCTATGGCCAACAGTGGATGTATATCGGCTGAAATGATATCTAATGATGATGATGATGTATTTTTAAAATCCGTCCAATAATTTTTGAGATTAGTCATTACAAATAGAAATACTAAATAAACTAGTGCGCGTCACCATAAACGATTGCATCACTATTTATCATGAGGTGGGACCTCAGTCAAGCACTAGTTTATAAAAATTAAAGGAAAAATAAACTTATCTCTTCATAATATTAGTAGAGACAGTACAAATATAAAAAAAAAACAATAATTCTCAGATCCAATTTACCGTAATCGCGCCTATTTCAATGATTCCTCATATTGTCTAAATGCGTAGACTTGAGGTACAAACGATACATACTTACACCAATTTTACATCTTAATATCCACAAACAATCAATTTTTCAAAACTTAAAACAATCACTAAATTTCACTCGAAAAATCCCGTCAAAAAATCCAACCTCAAAAGTCACACCAAAAGAGTTGTACCGCACAAAATCATACGAAATTTCCCAGTAGCATACCCAGATTACCCGATAACACAATAATAAGTAGGTACATTTACGGGTTTACCCGGAACTGGTACAAGTAAGTAGTGATGTCACTCAGCTTCTCCCCCGCGAATCGTGAGTGATGTGCCACCGTCTCAAGCCGCATACAACGATACTACATTAGCTGGGTTTGATAGTGGTGGCATTTCGTAGCATTGACAGCCTTAGGGCGCTTTCAATTTATACGTTTGTGTCTGACCGCTGCCGCACGTTTACCGTGCCGCAGCCGGCCGGTTGCAGTACGTTAACAGTCCGGCAAGAGTGAATAGGTTCTCAAGGGTGAATAGATGGTAGGTTCTAGGCAAGCGTGCTTCATTGTCGACCACATCATCGCATCATCGCTTACCATCAGGGGAAATCGTATAATACCTATAAATAATTAAAAAAAAACAACAAGCGCCTAAATTGAAAACGTATCTGGCGGGCGTTTGTATGCCAGTGATACGCTATTCGAACACCGTTTAAGGGCCAAGCGCCCGAAAAGTGCCATAAAACAGTGATTTTCTGAGGCCTACTCCTCCGTAACGGCTTGGTCAATTGGTTTGAAAAAAATATATGTTTATTATAGATTCATGAACAATAATATCAACATTTGATTTTTTCGTGCAATTAATACTTTCGTCAAAGAAAAATATTTAGCAATTTCGCAAGTTTTCGCAACTTTTCCCTACTCCTTCGAAACGGCTTGGACCTTTAGAAACATTTTTACACATAAAAATTGGTGGTTAAATATTCTTAAAAGTGAACATTACATATGTAAATCAATCAATATCTCGCAGAGAAAATGGATTTAAAGCGCTTTCCGGGCGCTGCTGGCCGCAAATAAATGCACATATTTGCGTACTGCCGCCTAGGCGAGTGCGAGAGTTGCGTTCGCATAATTTCGGCCAGATGGTTCAAGGAACGTTAACGTTACCGTCCTGTTGTCGACCGTTCGCCGCACGGTTGTCGCACCCCGCGCTTTTTAAGAAAAATACGATCGTTCGTACGCAGTACGACTGACGCACCGCATCGGCACAGCAGCAGGCCGTCAAAAAACGCATAAATTGAAAGCCTGGTGATTTAAGGACTGTTCAAACTGCGGCGTTTAACTCGCCATACGCGACTGATTCTGTCAATAGTTAGAAAGGCATGTGATTATATGTATCTCCATACAAGTCAGTTGACAAGTTAAGCGAGATTTGGGCCACATTACACGCAGGATTTGCGTCAGTTTGACCGAAGCTTTATTCTGGATGTCGGGTGTACGAGTACCTCAGTTGATGGGGTAAGTGAGAGGGAAATAATGTTGCTACTAAAGATGAAGGGTGAAAGATTAGGTACTTGAAGGAATAAGGTTTGAAAATAAGTGTAAATAAGAAAGTATGTACGAGACTTATTGCTATGTTTAGGGAATAAACAGTGCAAGTAGATATACCCTTTGCAGCTGGTAGGTTAAAAAAGACAAGTCAGCTTATAGAACCGTATAGAATAAAGAAAATTTACAAATCACTGACGATATTCCTATTTTCAAAAAGTACTTTATTCCAAAATGGGCCACGTCAGGTAATATGGCACCCCAAAGTATTTTCAAAGTTTAAACACGAAGTATTAGAGTCTTTTTTGGTTAATTCAGTCGAAGAACAGTATTCACTAAGAAGAATAGTAGTCCCTAATTACTGTTAAGTTCTTAGACTAAGACCTAGTTTTTTATGGTAGGAAATCATTCAATTACTTCTCCCACTCTCAATAAATATATGAGTGTGATGAGATGTGAGTCAAAATAGTAGTAAGAACGCTATCGACTATTATTGTTAATAATAGATAACGTTCTTGCTACTATAATATAAAAACTATCTCCGCACAGATTGGAAACAAAACTAAGCATTAGAAATGAAAAACAAACCGAAAGAAAACTAACCAATGAAGAAACATAATATATTACCAAAAAAATACAACCGAATTGAGAACCACCTCCTTTTTTTGGAAGTCAGTTTTTGAGGATAAAAAACTTTTAACCTCATTATCGCACTAGTACGTAATTGTTATTAAATGTGACAGTTCGATTACATGCGCCATTACATACCTACCTATATGTATATCTAAATGCGGTGTCACTCAGAATCACTTTCTGAACAAGTGTGAACAAAAAAAAAAATAATATAATCTATACATATAATAAAATCGTAGGAAAGTCAAAACTGTACATTGAATATTTTTTAAAAAGAATACTTGGGGCGTGATCTACAATCGATACCGAAGCCAAAAATATAGTTTTTAGAATTTTTGTCTGTTTGTCTGTTTGTCTGTTTGTCTGTTTGTCTGTATGTATGTCCGGGATAAACTCAAAAAGTACTGCATGGATTTATTTCAAATTTTGCATGAATATTACTAAGAGGTCGGGTCAACACATAGGCTACATATTATCACGCTATCACCTACGGGGGAGGAGCTGTGAATCTTTATTTTTCTTACGTATTCTGTGACTGCGTGTAATCTAACGACGCATATATAAATGTTGTTTTTGAGTAAGTCATGCTATTATCTAGCTTTACACTATAAAAACTACGCCATTAAAGTAACTTGGGCAGAGAAACATAGTTTAATGAAAGTTAGTAGTATAGACACAATTTTAAAACAGCGCCATCTATGAGATTTCATCAAAATCAAATCAAGTTTATGTTAACAGTTTTTCGAAATTAATCATTTAAATTTGATCATGTTGGCGAGGTTAGTAGTTAGTTATTCTTAAAATTCATAGATGGTAATGTGCATTTTCTTCATATTATAGTTCGTTTTGACAAATTCAAGTTCCAACAAAACCCTAAAAATCTTAAGCAGAGTTGAGGAAGACAATTTAAAAAAATGCGGTGTTAGGTATTACATGGTGGCATTTCTCAGACTCTGTGAAGTCGACCAGTTTGCGAAATCCCTTACGTATGACGAGGTGCCTTCATATTACACGTACGACAAGCAAAGGGGTGTATTCAACCGACATCGACGAGGAGGTGCTGTGGAAGGTTTTCCGGGAATTTTCAAGGACACCGCATTGGGTAGGGTTTATACCGTGCACCCGAATAGTGGCGAATGCTATTTTCTGCGGTTGTTACATCACACTGTCCCAGGCTCAACGTCTTTCGCTTTTCTGAGGACATTTGATGGCGTGGAGTATCCCACTTACCGCGCAGCCTTTTGCCTAATTGGGATGACACCCTCGTGGAGGCAAGCGTCAGTGACAGTCCCAGCCACATGCGTCATCTACTTGCCGTCATCTTTGTGTTTTGTGGAGTCGCGAACCCGGTAGCTTTGTGAGAGAAGTAACGCCATGTTCTGTCTGAAGATTTTCTACGAGCTTTGAGGCGTGCTACTAGAGACGAAGTCGAAGTAACTGATGAACGCGTGCTGAACACCTGTCTCAGTTCACTTCAAGATGTGGTCATTACTATCGGCGGCAATCCACTGATCGAATATGGGTAACCAGCTCTCCAATCATCACCACATCAAGACCATGGAAATCGGGAGTATAACGCTGAAACAAATTACGATCCGGGCGAAATAACCACCATACGAAATTACCATGTCGCATTGTTCTCTTGAGAGCAAAAACAAATTTATGACACCGTCCTTGAAAGCGTTGGGCAAAACCAGGGTAAAATGTTTTTCTTGGATGCTCCTGGTGGAACAGGAAAAACATTTGTTACCACTGGCATACTTGCAGAGGTCAGGAGCCAAGGCAAAATTGTTTTTTTTGTAGAGTCGTCAGGAATCGCTGCCACACTGCTTCCGGAAGGCAAGACAGCACATGCCATGTTATAAATTGCCATCGATTTAGAGAGCGCTGCCTGTTTGTAGTGTGTCACGTAACAGCGATAAGGGACACGTGCTCAAGGACTGCTCTCTGATGATGAGTGTACGATGGCCAATAGGAAGGCAATTGAGGTCGTGGACAGAACCCTGCAGGACATCCGCAGGAACTAACATTTGATGGATGGTGTCACAGTTCTGTTCAGTGGCGATTTCCGGCAAACACTTCCCGAGGTGACGCGGGGATCGAGGGCTGACGAGATGAATGCTTCGTCGAAACGATCTTCGTTGTGGTCACGAGTTCGTACACTGCGCTTGACCATTAATATGAGAGCTCGGCTCGGCGGCAATGCACGTGCTCAAGAATTCTCCGATGTCCTTCTAAGTCTTGACGAAGGCACTCTACCAGAAGAGAGAGGTGGACAGGTGGTACTTCCAGAGTCTCTCGGTAGAGTGGTATCCAGCTTAGAAAAACTCATTCACTGTGTGTACGGGGACATCAGTTGTAAACCGCACCAGCAGAATTCTTGGGTGTGTGAGCGGGCCATTTTGACGCCCAAAAATGATCAGGCTGCAGCAATTAACGAATGCATTCTCTCGAAAATTGAGAAGAATGAAGTGGTCTACACCTCGATAAACACTGTTATCGAGCAAGATGATGCCACACGTTATTCCGTGGAATTTCTGAACTCCCTGTCAGCAAGAGGACTTCCGGCGCATACCATCAAGCTGAAGGTCGGTGTCCCGTTTATGCTTTGAAGTTGTGACGGGACTCGCCTCAAAGTCATCTCGCTCCACACAGACACACCATTGAGGCGGAAATTCTTACGGGTTGTGGCGTCAGCGAGGCAGTATTTATACCACGCATTCCCCTCATACCCCATAACTTCCCGTTCCAGTTCAAGCGCGTACAGTTCCCCGTGTGTGTTTGCTTCGCGATGACCATCAATAAGTCGCAGGGGCAGACACTGAGGGCAGCGGGTGTCAACCTCAGGACGAGTTGCTTCTCACACGGGCAACTGTACGTCACTTGCTCCCGCGCCACCAGTCCTGACTCTCTTTACATTTTGGCTTCTGGCAGTATCCGTACCAACGTAGTTTATAGGGAAGTCTTGTAAGGTATGATACCTTTATACGTATTTTTACTCTTTTGTGTCCTGGAATGTATTCCTGCATTATTTCCTCTATTTCTTTCAGTCACATCTTATGACTGAACTCAGCAGGATTCCCATATAACTCTCTTCACTAGCTTCGTTTGCGAAAAAAACTTATATTATAATGCTATTTTAAAAGTTGTTTATTAATAATGCTATAGCGACACTGGCACCTTAGGTATTTTTAGTGCTATAGAGGCTTCACGCAGACGACGTCGCGGGCAGCAGCTAGTAAATCATAAAATTCCACTTCAATACTTTTCGAACACAACATAAAAATCTATCTACAAAAATTAATGTACCTACCATCGATAAACGTTTATTGGAAAACTAAAAAACTATTTGCAGACACTCTAAACATTAGGCAATTAGTTCGTTCGCGTGCACTAAATACTGTCCGGAAAAAGCTTTTAGAAAAATTGAAATTTTTTGATCGATACGAATGGCGAGCGGTATTTGTACACCACAAAATAGACAGGTACAGAAGACAAGTTACATACAAAGCGAGTTCGAGCAACGCACACATAGACACCGCTCACGGACACGATATCTCGGCGCAATCGCCCGATCGCACTCGTATGGTTCGGAGCAATGCGCTGACGTGTGTGCGAACGCCTAGCGTAGGTATAAAAATTGAAGTACATACATGAGATTGACTTCTGTACCTATCTGTTTTGTGATTATACTCCATTTGTTTAGGTATTCGTAGTTAACGAAATGTGAACAATCTTAATATGTCTTTTATCTAAAAAAATGTCTAAAAATATAATAAAAAAATGTTTAAAATTAGGTATTTACCTAAACCGATGTTAGGTAATTAACTAAAATTAAATAATCTTTGTATGTTTTTTAGGGTTCCGTAGTCAACTAGGAACCCTTATAGTTTCGCCATGTCTGTCTGTCTGTCTGTCCGTCCTCGCTTAATCTCTTGGACCGTTAGCACTAGAAAGCTGAAATTTGGTACCAATATGTATATCAATCACGCCGACAAAGTGGTCAAATAAAAATAGGAAAAAAATGTTTTATTAGGGTAGCCCCCCTATATGTAAAGAGGGAAGTTATTTCTTTTTTTAATTTCAACCCTAACGTGTGATATATTGTTGGATAGGTATTTAAAAATGAATAGGGGTTTACTAAAATCATTTTTTGATAATGTCAATAATTTCGGAAATAATCGCAAAAAAACAACATAAAACAATGCCCCCCCCCCTCTAACTTCTGAACCAAGAGTTTAGAAAATATGAAAAAAATCTGAAAAGTAGAACTTTATAAGGACTTTCTAGGAAAATTATTTTGAACTTGATGGAAAGAACAGTTTTTGTACAAAAAAGACAAAAGGGTTCTACAAAATAATTTCTGGACTAAGTTTGTAGTATAATCGTATATGCAGGCATTTTTCTAACCTCATAAGTGGGTACACTTATTGTGAATTTATGACGGACGGGAAACTGCGGAACCCTACACTGAGCGTGGCCCGACATGCTCTTGGCCGGTTTTTATACGACTTATTTTAAATAAAACGACATAATATCAAGATTGTTTACAAACATAAACTGAGTATAGTTTTTAATCAGTACAAATACTTAAATTGCTTATTAGAAAAGGTCGTGTTATTATTTAAGTAAAGTTTTAATAAATCATATTCATAAACAACAAAGTGGTTAGCGTTTGTTTATTACCCAAAATGTCACTCAAATTATGGAAATACATTACAGTACACAGGCTTATTGATTATGAATGAAAAATAATGGAAAAACACTGCACGTAGTATTTTCTAGTAGCAATTGTTATGAATAATTGATTCAATTATGAATTTAACCATTATTACTTTTCGTGGACAATTTTGGGATTTCGTTTTTTTTTTAGTAATGGCTCTATCTGTACTATTACAGATAGAGCCCATTTTTTTTTTGTACTAATAAAAAAAATAGGGACTGTATAGGCAGACTGTTAACTAGCCAATTATACTATGACAAAGTAAGAATAGTACGGGAAAACAATAAAATACACATTTCTATAGATCGTTTGCAATATTTCGCGAAGGTTGACAACAACTCACAATTTCCAAAGACTTATGAACCGAGCTCTGGTAACCAGTGTTACATGAAATCGAATTTCTAAAGAAATCAACTGAAGTGTATTTGGGGGAGGTTTCCGATTATGTTTGTCGATGGTGGGTAAATAAAATTGATAGAGAAAACTGGTCGGTAAACTAGATGCTGGGATATCTAATTGACAAGGGACCTCTTGTAAGTCTTTTTAATAGGGAAGTGATCTTGTAATTATTATTAAAAGCGCAAAAAATACGCCAAAAATATTCAGAGAGACGGTATTCAAATTAGTAACAGTACATTTTAATACAAGTGGGCCAAGTTTGTCATTGCGACGGAGGCGGCATTCACCCGAGCTGTAGGCAAATTTACACGTGTATCAAACGACGTTTTTCAATCCACTTAAGAAGATATAAATAAACGGTTTTTTTTTCTTCCGTTGGAAAAATCATCTAATGACATCTCTTGGGTGAAGCGGGAGATAGTGCCAGACTTTTACTGACTAAACTCCCACTCCTGTTCCTTCGTTGCCTTTCATACCGGGGCTGAGCCATCTTTGCTATCTACCCTGGCCCCAGTAGACTTCGACCCAGCTGGGCCCCTGCTGTTGCTTGCAACGGCTCGCGGGAAGGGCGCAGGAACAGTGCGCGCCTTCGGCGACTTGGGCTCGGTCCGGACAGTTACCGGACGGTCGGACAGCGAGCTACCCCTTGCTCGCCGTCCGCAAGCCCGCGCCTACGGTGGCCGGAAATCGGGATTGGAATCCTGGCGGCGGCGGCGGCTGGGGCACTGTGAGCGCCGCTGTTGCGTGATGCGGTCGGCCTGAAGGAGGCGACCGCCTGCCACTCCTCCTCGCTTCGGACCATGATCTGTACCAAGGCCCGGCGCGAGAGATCGCCGCCGCCGACCGCCCTCGCGAGGGCACGGTGATGCTCTGCCCAAGCGGGGCACATCTCTACTGTGAATAAACGGGGATTGACGAGCGACTCGGGGAGGTCGCTTAGCGTCTAGCCTAATACGATAAATATAATAAAACTATGGTGGGAAGGAGCACGCGACTTGTCCGCACTAGTGCGAAAAACAGTAAATTGGAATATATTTAGAAATAAATTATGGATATTAACTATTACTGAACAGATGGTCGATAGCGCTAAAAAGTTTTGATGTAGCGACCACGTGCCGGAAGATGCAGCGTTGGAAGGTTTCCTCAAGGTAAACCAACGACCTGGTGAGGATCACGATCTTTATTAAGCCAGGGCTGTGGGATTAGTTGAAAGAGTAGCTGAGGACCTGGAACGCACAAGGCAGCTGAAGGAACACAGGTTTCAATCAGCAAAAGTCTGACACTAACTTTCGACTCACCCAGAGCGAGAGAAGTCAGTTGATGATTTCTCATTAAAAAAAGAATCAACTACTTTTTTCTAATAATAATCATCATCAGCCTTTTTAATGTTCCCTGCTGGGAATCAGGCCTCCTTTCTGGGAGAAGGAATGGGCCGTAATACACCGCGCTGGCCCAGTGCGGGTTGGTGAATGTCACATGTCTTCGAACTTTTGGTTCTAGGACATGCCGGTTTCCTCACGATGTTTTCCTTCACTGTTTTGAGAGCAGTGGTAATGTAATAAATTACATAAAGTATTGCGCCTAGCTTTGTAACCCGCGACTCGTCAGTTAGGATCGTTACTACTCGTGGTGGCTGAGTGTTCTCCTTGTTCTAATAAAACGTTAAATATATCCTTTACTAGCTGTGCCCGCGACTTCGTTCGCGTGGACTACAGAATTTTGAATTTATTTTTTCTAAAATAAAAGTAGCTTATGTTACTCCTTATTACATCAGCTACCTGCCAAAAAGTCCCATCAAGAGATTATCCCGGACAAACAGACAGACAAAAATTGTAAAAAATGTTATTTTGGTGTATTTTCCGTATATATTTTCATATGCATGTAGTAAAAAAATAATAATTTGAAAAATAAAAAATTGGGTTATCGAGACGAATCTAACGATGTGTTAATTGTAAAAATCTGTTCAGCGGCTTGGAAGATATGAGGTAATAAACAATATTACATACATACAAGATACGCGCGAAAAATATAACCCTTCTTGCGGTCGGGTAAAAAGCAGTTATTTCAATATTACAAACAGACACTCCAATTTTATTTATATGTATAGATGTTATAGATAATAACAAAACCTGACCTAAAAGTCACGGAATACTAACTGAACTATGTCAAACAGTAAATTATATTTAAGTGCTAAGTTCCACGGTCCGTATCCTCGGAGACTAGTCGGTAGTGAACTATGCAACACTGTTGCTTGTACAATGCTAAATATCAATACTTAGAGCTTATAGTTTTAACAGGAAATTAGAATTTAATGTCTTTGCTTGCTATTGGGACTGTGTATAGGGGCACTATTGTGTTCTATGTATGATTAAGCTGGGAATTTAAGATGCACTTTGGAATTAGAATTTGTTCATTAAATATCATGCATCCCAACAGTGGGAACATTATAAGGCCGACAGCCTTATAATGTTCCCACTGTTGGGACTCAGACCTCTTATCTGGGAGAGGGAATGGGCCGTAATCTACCACGCGGGCCCAGTGCGGGTTGTACGCAAAATTAATGTGTTCCCAAGACGCTTTGTGCGTTTGGGTGGGATCTCTACCATATACATGGCGCAACGCCGTACGTTTCGATGTGGGAAGCGAACGTGGTTCGATGATGGACTTGGCAGAATTAGATAGTGCAATTCCAGTGCACACTACCCAAAATATAAACAAACGTCAGTCGCAATGACTGACTTTCTTAGGTGGGATCGCAGTCAAGCACTAATTATAACAGATTAAAAAATAATTGTTCCTTTTCCATATAAAACAAGAGGCTTTTGATCTGCACAAACCAAATTTCAGTCAGACAAAATAAACAATTCAGTTACCACTATTCGTGATTCATGCAGTCTAGACATTCTCGAAATTGAACTAAAATTATCATTAAAACTACGTTACTTGAACGTTTTCGTCTAGAAGTCTTACAAAATATATATAAATTGAGCTATAAAACTGATAGGTTTTAGTCCAAAACGTCTTCTGCGATAAGTAGGTGCTCTTAGAATTTTTAATGAGTTAATTTTCTTAATGGTATCATAAGGATAGTTGACGTGAGCCGAGAAAGCATTGCATATAGCATAATCAGACTTTTAATGTTCCCACTACTGGAAATCAGGCCTCCACGCGGGCCCAGTGCGGGTTGGTGGATGTCACATGTCTTCGAATTGTTGGTTCCAGGTCATGCCGGATTCCTCACGATTTTTTGCTTCACCGTGTATTGCGCTTAGCTGTGTCTAACACGTTGTTACTAATCGGTCACCACTGCTCTGCTAAGAAAGCTATTGAAATGGAATCGGGCGGGTCATGGCAGATGCAGCGTTGGAAGGCTTCCCACGTGGTGGCATCGGTCCACACGTGGTGCCGTTAAAAAATCCTCACTATTGAGGTTAAGAATCACCCAAATGGCTGTGGAAAAGGCTATGCTCGGTGTTTCCTTGCGTGATTGTATCAGGAATGAAAATAGGTATTCGCAGGCAAGCTTGCAGCAGAAAGAATCGCCAAATTTTAGTGACATTGCTCTCTTAACATATGGTCGTTAGGAGCGAAAGGTTCTAAAATGGCGACTGGAAGACTGCAGTGCCGGAAGGCTTCCAATAAGGTGGACTGATGACCTAGTGCGGATCGCGGGAATTTAATGGATGTGAGATGCATAAGACCGATCGTTGTGGCGACACTTAGGGGAGGCCTGTGTCCAGTAGACGTCTTTTGGCTAAAATGATGATGGAGAGCCACAGCAGCTGCATGCACTGTCACATTTCATTTTTCGACTGAAGCGCAGTGACTGCTTTGCATCTCAAGTGTCTGCACCTCTCGGTAAAATGGAGGTGTTAATTTTTTTTGCAGTAATGACTACCTCAGCGAAGCTGGGCAAGAATGCTGACACGATACCTTTGCTACCATATAAAAAGAAAAAATAAAAATAAGTAACGTCCGTAATAGTAAACTAAATAACTGTATTCATAGGAAGACAAGGCTTAAAAGACTTAGTATCCAAGCCAAAAACTTTATAAACAAAAAAAATCCAGTAGCACTACTAATTGCGTTACCAGCACTCTTAAACTCGCGTTCAAGCAAATTAAAATAAGGAAGAATTTTTTTTAAAACCAGTCCTTATTTCATAACTCGTTGTGAATTCAATGAAATTTTTCTCGAGACAAAACCTTCGTTTTTTTTCTTTTCCTCTTATTTTTCGTTTTCAGTACCGTGATAAGTTCTTCGATAAAATATCAGTTAGACTAGCTTTTTCCTGCGGCTTAGGTCGCGAGAAAGCCGGTTTCTTCATACAAACTTTAAATACCTGTTAAATGAACTTAGGGGGTGAATTTTAAGGACATCTTGTACAAAATTTCACACTTTTTTTAATCTGTTATAAACTAGTACCTTGACTGGTGGTAAGCAGTCATGCAATCGTTGATGGTGAGGCGCACTAGTTTATTAAGAGCCTATTCACTCTAGCCTTGAAGACACCTAAATTATAATCGGACGGGAAGACCACAGCAGGCAAATTATTCCAGTCCTTCGATGTACGCGGTATAAACGAGGCGAAACGCTTAGTCCGGACCGTAGAGGTTTCAACAACGTAAGGGTAGATATTCACCGTACGTCGGGTTGTCCAATGGTAGAATTGCGATGGCGGAATCAAGGCATGCAATTCCTGCGCACACTTTGCAAAATGCAACCTGTAAAACACCGAAAGGCTGGCTACCCTACACCTGTGCTCAAGCCTTTGAAGATTGGACTAAACCAAATCTGAATCACCAATCAGCCTTTTCGCACGCCTTTCCACCGAGTCCAAAGCTGCCGGGTGGCTGCCATTGCAGCACCAGCGCATAATATGTGGCTGCAGTACTCCACCACACACGACTACAGTACTGGGCTATATTTCATCGAGACACTATGGCGGCACGACCAGTCGCCGCTACCAACAAAACGTATGCAGGTCTTTAAAGAGTTACTCACCTGTAGTACTCCTAGCCAAGTTGCTGATCTGTAATAAAAGTTAACGCTAGCAGAAAGCTTCAAATGTACGGGAATGACGTCATCTCAACGCTCAGTTACGTGGTCAGAACAAAAGAATTGGCGGCAAGGTCAACTCGAAGCGTTCGGCGGAAGCAAAACGGTTGTAACTTGGCTAGGGGGGCTGGTATCCGTTTGGTTGCGCAACCAATTTGGTGGCGCGACCAGCTCGGACGTGTGGCGACTCTGGTGTCTGTATGGTGTTTAGTTTGGTAGCTTAGGTCTATATTCACCGGGACACCATGGCGGCGCAACTGGTCTCTCCGCCATGGTGTCCTGGTGACACACACCCCTTAGACCCTGTAGTTTCGGCGGTTTCTTGATATATCAGTCAGTCAGTTTCTCCATTTATTGTTTCTGAGGAATTATATAGATTATTAATTCCTCAGAAACAATTTAGAAGCTGCCAATGTTTGTGTATTTTTCTTTTTAAATTTGACTTTTTAATTAGGAAAGAACCTTTTAGCTCCTATAATCTTCTTATAAGATCTTCAGATTGTCCAAATTAAAATTCAGCAAAGCTCTGCTTAGTTTTATTGCGTTTTATAAACAATTCTGTTTCTCATTTAAATGAGCCTTAGACATTTTGCGAATAATTATTATGGGATTAAGTAATACGAGATGTTTTTAAGTAAGAAATTTATTTTTTGCGTGTGGCAGGAAAACTTACTCTCTCTGTTTAGCGATCTGTTTTATTTACTTTGTGAAAATGAACAGGAAAATATTACTTTATAATTTCTTAATTATTCGCAAGTTTATTAACTTTCTTAACTATATTTAATTTGTATTTATACCTAATATAAATTTTTTGTAACTTCTAGTTTCTATGTTTCTTGTAAAGAAATTATTTTTTAATAAAGTTTCTCGGGCGACAATGATTAGATTTTCGATTAGAAGAATATTGAGTGTATCATTTCAATAATGCTTCACGTTTAGTTTAAAGATATAGATGCTCTAGATGCTAGAAATCTTAAAAATTCTCGATTTTTCCCTTCCATAATATACAGGTCGTCATGATCATCATTTCAGCCTCTACGCCAAAGCCAAGTGGATGCATCGGATTCCCGCGATTTTAGAACTTTTCTTTTTTTTATTATTTATAGACTCATGTTTGACGACCATCTCACCTGATGGTAAGAGATGAAGTGGTCGACGATGGAGCACGCTTATCTAGAAGCAACTTATTCACTCTTGACTTAAAAACCTCCAAGTTGTAGCTATTAAGAAACACGGGCGCCGGCAGGGAATTGCACTCCTTAGCTGTACGCACAAGAATGATTTCACAAGAAAAAAAAAAAAACCGGCCAAGTGCGAGTCGGACTCGCCCATGAAGGGTTCCGTAGCAGCAAATAACATAATATAAAAGTTCTTGTAATGTGTTGTAACTTTGATCAATGTTTTAATAATAGTGTATTTTTTTCGATTTTTTCGATTTAACACGCATTAAAAAAAAAACTACTTACTAGATTTCGTTCAAACCAATTTTCGTTGGTAGTTTTTATAGTAATGTACATCATATATTTTTTTTTAGATTTATCATTCTCTTATTTTAGAAGTTAGAGGGGGGGGGGGACACATTTTACCACTTTGGAAGTGTCTCTCGCGCAAACTATTCAGTTTAGAAAAAAATGATATCAGAAACCTCAGTATCATTTTTGAAGACCTATCCATAGATACCCCACACGCATGGGTTTGATGAAAAAAAATTTTTTGAGTTTCAGTTCTAAGTATGGGGACCCCCAAAATTTATTGCTTTTTTTCTATTTTTGTGTGAAAATCTTAATGCGGTTCACAGAATACATCTACTTACAAAGTTTCAACTGTATAGCTCTTATAGTTTCGGAAAAAAGTGGCTGTGACATACGGACGGACAGACAGACAGACAGACAGACAGACAGACAGACAGACAGACAGACAGACAGACAGACAGACAGACAGACATGACGAATCTATAAGGGTTCCGTTTTTAGCCATTTGGCTACGGAACCCTAAAAACGTTTTGTATGGTTCCTATGAGTGGGATGTCTATCATGTACCGGTGGCGCAATGCCGTACGTCTAGTAGTTCGATGATGGAATGGACTTGGCGGAATTAGACTGCAATTACTGGAATTGCAGTCTAATTCCGCCATATGTAAACGATAGACTGCATACTAAACAACCTAAACAACACCTCAGGCCGCGAACACACCGATTGTTAGCTGATCCTTTATCGCAGACAGTGTCAAGAGCTAACTCGCCTCTCGTTTGTGCGCTTTCTGTGCTTAATGCTCTTCTGACTCTAACACGAGAGTGTGACTTGTTTGCTGGGAGATGGCTAGATGTGTGTCGTGAATGTCTGAGGTTTTGTGAGAGAATGGATGAAAAGTAAGTATACGTTGTCTTATTTGGTTTTGTGGGATATTTTTTTAATTTTAAATTAGTGGTAATGTAAATGTTTTCTTCTTATTTTTTATTTTCTTCTTGTTTCTGTACAACGCTTTAGTTTAGTTAGACTGTAATGTTGTACAAGTTAATTGTAAATAAATAAATATATACTCCCCGAAATATAAACGATAGAAAACCGACAGGAGCCGATGCCCAATGAAATTGGCTGCTATATAAACTTAACATTCACAAACAAAATGACACTTATGACACTTCTTCCTCTACAATGTGGCTTAAATCTCACAGGGAACCAATAGTATGCTGTTAGGAAACCGGTCCGGTTCCTATTTCCTCCCCAGAGGATAGATCAATATGCAAGATGGATTTCCATGGCACTGTTATGGCATGAGATAGGTGACTATAGATCTGTTCGACGGTGAACGGAAGTTATAGATATAATCTGAACTGGACGTGTGGAACAGATCTTGAATTATGAGATAAATGGTATGTAACCCCTCAGCATAACATATCTAATGTCCAATAAAAGAGTAGGCAAAAGCATTGGCTTACTGAGGGTTATTTTTGGGATCTTGGCCCATGACACGCTTGATTTTTATGTGAAGTTAACCAGTATATTTTTTAAGGTGGGTAATCATTCAACGACTTCTTCAGCTCTTGTGTGGAGTGTTAAGGCGTGTCAAACTTTTACTGCCTAAAACCCACTCTTATGTCTTCTTTGAATTCGCCCAAGGGCTCCAGGGTTCATCATCATCATCATTTCAGCCGATACAAATCCACTGCTGGACATGGGCCTCCCCCAAGCGTCGCCACAACGAACGTGCTTGTGCGTCCCCCATCCATCGGTTTCCCGCAACCTTCACCAGGTCATCGGTCCTCCAGGGTTCACTTTCAGCCAACCCATGGCCCCAGTAAACTTCGACCCTGCTTTGCTGATATCTCCTTAAGACGTGCATAGAGCACTAAGTTAAGACTATTGCGGCCAAGGGTCTGCTTCTAAAGAAAGATTCGGCCCCGGTATGAAAAGCAATGGAGGAACAGGAGTGAGGTTTTAGTCGGTAAAAATCTGACGCTATCTCCCGCTCCAACCAAAGCCAAAGCCTACGTTGGAAAATCTTGAGTTTGGACTTTTGGATTTAATTAAAGGTCAAAATTTAAAGAATACATGAGGGTAATTTAAAAAAATATGTATTCTTACAAAAAACAATACACCTCTTTATAATATTAGTTGAGATTTATATTTATACGTGTATTTTGCATGCGATCGGCAACGAACAGCTTTCTTTTGTACAAGTGCCTCTGCGGGTCACTCCTTAGGTGCTCGTTTGGATTAAAGCATAAGTGAGAGCGGGTTAAACAATTATTTTCAAAATAAAAATATAGGAAAATGTCCTCCACGTGCGTGTCGCTGCAGCGTCCGGTTCTAGGCGTGTTGCATACATCAGATTTCCGTGACCCTTACCAAAACTACTATCCCAGAGGCTGGCTTTTACCTTGGACAGAGGATAAGCATTGCCATACAGCGTGGCAATACCGCCAGTCTTTTGGGCACATTACCAGTCGACAGCGATGTGGAAGAGTTTTTTGACGCCATATTTTAGATAGTGTATTTTAGCGTAGGATTTTATTATTTATTTATTTTTTAATTTACTGTAATTATAGTTGTTGTTTATAAGTGTAGATAATTAATGAATTTATTACATATGTTTTAAATTACTTAAATTATACATTAATAAACTTTCTATCTACTCATGATCAGATTTTAGAATTGATCACTTATTGATATAGAATTTCTATAAAAATAAAAAGTCTAAAGAATGTATGCCAAACGAGGATTGACATTTCATCAAACTGTAACGTTTAAAACGATTTTCATTAATTAAAGTCAAATTATTCAGTACTTTTTACGAGGGAAATCATTTAATAACTTCTTTCGCTCTGAGTGGAGCAGGATGGAATATCAGAATGTTACTACTAACAGTGTTCTTTCAGTCTCCATTTATGAGGGTCACAGTATCTCTTTCGAACAATCCGCAGCCCTGGCTTGGCAGGTTTCATTTGATAAATGTGGTTTATATTATCTCATTTCAAACTTGGTGATACGTTTTCCGATCAAAATGAACCCAACCCAATCAGTTATTAAATATCTTTGCACGATGTTGAATACCTGCGGCGAACGAACGACGAATATTGTCGCATCTTTTAATAAGAAATAAACTGATGAATAAACGAAACGTAACCTTTGGGTTATCGCACTGCGATTTTTATTTGTCCGTCATGATTAAGTATTTCAAGAGCTACTAATGCTTACAGACTTAAAAGGAAGAGTTAGGTATGAATAATGTTATTTCTGAGTTTTTATTTAAGTATCGTCCGCTACATCATATCACTTGGACCACAGCCATATCTCCCGGGTAGTAGCAACAAGCGCCTGGGTATGACAGTTTTTATTGTGCCCCAAGACTAGTGGAGGCGGGGTTAAATGTATGTGTGTGTGTCTGTGTGTGACTACGACAAAAAGATAATCATGAGTGCTTGAGATACTGGCTTTGTATGGACGTCGGTTTCTTTAGTGCAGGAGGGAAGGATTTCAGTGAATTGTTGTGTGGACATAAGGAAAACATTAGGTTAAATAAAATAAAAGATAAAATAAAATACAATGGGTTTTTTTTAAAGTCAGTTTATAAAATAAAAATACGTTTTTTTAGGGTTTCATATCGCAAAAGGAAAAAAAGGAGCCCCTATAGGATCCCTTTTTTTTCTGTCTGTCAGTTAAGACCCTTTATCTCGGGATCTCGTAGTATTAACTAGTTAAAAGACAGCAGACAAATTAAAGTATCTCTGTAATATACCACAAAGATGTCCAACAATAACTATTTATCAGTAATCGTTATTTTAAATTAAACTAATTCAAAAAGCCGATGGAACAACGGGGAATTTCTAATAGAGAAACTGTGGTTCTAGAACGCAAAGGACAACTGAAGGAAAGTGTGATTTTAGTCAGTAAAAGTCTGACACACACCTTCCTACTCCACTTTAAAGCGAAAAGTCGTTAAATGGAAACCATTTAACGACTTAGACCACAATTTAGATAATGTAAATTATGACATATATAATTAGCACAGTATTTGACTCTGTATTGTATAGCTGCACTGCTCCTAGATCGTTAATTCTAAAACCTGTCATATTCGACAAGTTGTAATATTTCAAGAACTTCATTTTTTTTTAAGGCACTCAGCATTTTTGTTAAACTTTCCCGTCCTTCTTTCAAAAACCTGCTCTTGATATTGATCAAATCGCTATCAAAAAATCATAAGCGCCTTACCCGCTGTCACTGATCCCCCACTCAAAACTAATTTAGCAAAGAAACTGAGGGAAAATGTCATCGCCAAATGACAGTGTTTTTATATTGCATTGCAGACGTCTGGTGTGTCGATGAAATCGTACAGACGATTATATTTTACACAACTAGGGTTTATTTTTTCTCCTAGGAGCGGGAGAGCGTGTCAGATTTTTATAGACTAAACCCCACTCCTATATTCATTCTTTGCCTTGGTATTCCAGGACCCCGGGTTGTCCTTTCAGAAACGAACCCATTGCTCCAGTAGATTTCAGCCCTGCTGGGCCCCTACGGTTTTGTTGACATCTTTTTAAGGCGTGCGTAGCACACTACGCGCCGTCGACGACTTGGGCTCGGTCTGGAGTCTGGGCGGCCAGACGGCGAGCTATCCATTGCTCGTCGACCGCAAGCCTACGCCTACGGTGGACACAACCAGGGTGCACATGTTTTGTATTATTTCACATAATAACATTAATTCTGTAGGTATATACATTATTTAATGGTCAACTTAGGGCCTAGAAAAAGAATTAGGCCGCTTTTTCAAATTATGAGACTTGTCCTCAAAAGTTCAGGCGCCTTTTAAATCATCACATCACGTCATCACCAGCCTTTTTAATGTTCCCACTGTTGGGATTCAAGCCTTCTCGTTAGGAGAGGGGGCCTTTTAAATATTTTCCCCCAATAACAAAAAATAAAGTATTTAGGCAGACTTGTTTATTGGTCTATAAAAGAACTTATTTTTGGTATATTGCACAAAGCCAGTGTACAAATGGTGATAAGATTTTAAAATTCTAGGCTACTTAAAAATGTAATGATAACAAAATATTCATATCTTTCAAATCCCCTAGTTGGAGCCGCTGACATTTTAAATGAACACGCTTAAATTAATTATTTAAACGGGAACAGAAATGTTTCACCGCTATTATTGTCATAGCAGAATAGTGTAATGAACCTTTATAATATTACTTTAAACCTTTATAATTTACTTTATAATATACTGCTGGGATACAGGCCTCCTCTCTAGGAGAGAAATTGAGCTGTAATCCACCACGCGGGCCCGGAGGTGGATATCACATAACTTCGAATCTTTGGTCCTAGGATATTCCGGTTTCCTTACGATGTTTTCCTTCACCGTTTTGAGAGCAATTTTGATGCAATAATTTACACAAAGTAATGCGCCTGGCTAGGTTAGAACCCGCGATCTATGACTCATAAGTCGGGGTCGTAACCACTCGGCCGCCATTACAATGCCACTGCTATTATCATTTTACTACCAATGAATTTTTAATAAATTATCGCCCGTGGTTTTCTTTGTATCTAAGGGATGATTTTACGTGCACCTGTGTAATAAATACATCTTACTAAATTAGTTCAGATCATTATCTACCAGTATGACGATTTTTTTTCCAAATCATATTAGTTATAAAACAATTAAGTATTATGATTAGGAAAAAATGTTTGACGGAATAACAAAGTCAAAATTCTCATTCACCATTTTTTTATGCCGTATTGTTGTCGTAGCATTTTCGTAGTATTGTCGTAGTGTTATCGAATACTATCGTATTGCTGTCATAGTAACTGTACCTTATAATGAAGGAATTATTTGCATTTATTTTTTGTGCTTTACTTTTTCTCTTTATACTTAAATTCCCCTTCTAAATAAATCATTATTAATGAACGCACTTCAATTATAAACAGGAACAAGAATGTCCCGCCGCTATTGACATATTCAGTCGCAGTGTCAGTCGGACGCTACGCCACTTCCGGCGGACGTGGCTTGTCATTTCCGGTTGCGGAGGCTTCCACGCTGCACGCGACATTGTATACAGGGTGCGGGACTAGATAGGGGGTGCTTTAATTGTTTGTAGTTGCGATGATAGAGATTATATCTGTGATGATGAGGTGTAATGGTTTTAATGTTAACCGAGCTTTGGGAGTATGAATATTTAAAATAGTATTTTTAATGTACATTTTTTTTATGATATGAAATATGATGGTAAGCAGTGATGCAATCGTTGATGGCAATGCGCACTAGTTTATTAAGAGCTTATTCACTCTAGCCTTGAAGACACCTAAATTATAATTGGACGGGAACACCGTAGCAGGCAAATTGTTCAAAATTTTTAGTTTAGATATATTATTTTATTTTTTTATTATTTAATATTATCATATCCGTCTCTGTGTTCTGTGAGTGTGTCTGTGACATCACCAGGCGCAGTCAGAATACAGCCCTGCGAACATTATTTTACTTTTTTTTTTAAATATCGCAGAACATGTTAAACAGGAGCCTTTTCGACTTCGCAGAGATCTTTAATTTTTATCTTTTAATATTGTTTTGTTTTATTTTTATTTAAGTATTTATAGATTTAGTAGTTTCTTTTTACTTTAATGTCGTTTGTCCTGTGCGATTGTCAAATTAATGTTTTCTTTCTTTTCTTTCAATTGCAAAATGGGTAAAGAGATTTGTATTAAATCTGAATTTTGCATCTCATTGTTACACAAAACCTACGGTAAAATCTGGTCAAATTGGACCCTTGTAACTGAAAATATTACTCTACAATGAGTTCCTAACACTTTTACATTGAAAGCCGTGTTACTTAAGCGCTGCGCAAACGGAGACAATTTTTGTTTCCAGTTACCGACTCCAAACACTTTTTGATCAGCATGAGTATGTGTTAAGTGGAAGCAACTGGACACTAAAAGATGTTTACGAGTGCGCAGAGAGTGGATGATTTCGTACTGGTTCTATAGAAATCAAATATTCATCGGTAGCTTGTATCTGACACAATACACCAGTGTCTACGTTTGCATCCTGACATAGACTAAAAAATCTCATTAGTTACATATATTTCCAAGCTCTATATAGAGCATGACCATCAGCATTATCAGCCTGCATCAATCCATTGCTTAACAGGCATTTCTCTACTTTAAACGCCTGATAAATATGATATAGCAACACCTCTAATTAGCAGTAAGTAATTAGTTTTGTAATGTGACCGGTTTTTTATGACACTTGATTTTTTTAATAAACCTATCATTGTCGTCATCATTTTAGCCGAAAACATGCACATTTGGACACAAGCCTCCTCCAAGTGTTGCCATAACGACCGTTCCTGCGCGTCTCACATCTATCAGATTCCCACGACACTCACCAGGTCAAAACTTTCAAAACATTTTTTCCTTAAGAAAAACAAAAATTTAAAATGTCAGGAAAAGTAATTGAATCGGGAAAAAAATTGGCGAAAATATATTTGTCACTTCACTTGTCCTAATAAGCGAATCGTTCATATCATCACATATTATAATCAATCTCAATTTACGTGGGCAACTGTCATGAAAAACGCCAAATACTTCAACGGGAAAACTCCGTTTCACGCTCAGTTTTTGTAAGTTGGACCTAAACTATAAAAAGAAGCGATTTAAATCATTAGGAATTATTTTTATACATCATCATCATCATCAGCCTTTTTAATGTTCTCACTGCTGGGACTCAGGCCTCCTCTCTAGAAGAAGGAAGGGCCGTAATCCACCACGTGGGCCCAGTGTGGGTTGGTGAATGTCACATATCTTTGAATTTTTGGTTCTAGGACATGCGTTTCCTCGCGATGTTTTCCTTCACCGTAAACACCGTGAGGATTTTTATACAGCTATAGTATAATATTTACCGGCAATCTGTATAATTGAGGTATTCTATAATACCTAAGCAATGTTTAGATTACCTGGGGCGTCCAGGCAATGTATGAATACAATTCCTAGGTGTGTAAAATGTTTAGATTTTGGTTGGTATTTATTATTATTAACTAGGTAGGTTAATAATAATAAAGTAAGAACAAATTAAATATGTTCTAATACTTGAAATCAATGTGTATAAAAGACGAGAGCATGGAAGGTTACCCCGACACGGACCGGTTCGGTTAGGTGGTTAGTTTTTTTTTATAACCACCTAGAAATAGGTCCTAAAATTACGTCACCTCCTAGTCTACTTTCGTCTTTTACACACATTACCAGCATTACATTCAGTATTGGATAAAATACCTAGGTAATGTACAAAGTTATTAATATTTCTTAAATTACTTAGACGTTTTAGATATTTTATACATTGCCTAGTAGGGTGTCCCAAGCTTTAAGGGCGAATTTTTTTTCCGTTTTTAGTACGCATTTTGTATAGAATACCAGATTACACAGATTGCCGGCAACATACGTATACTCGTATATTAAATAGCAGTAACTCTGGCATAGTCAATCTCTACCGGTTAAAAAAAGAAAAAGTTACTGTCATCAATCTCCAACTTTCAGCAGTTTGAAAAAACAAAATTTCTAAATCGCTACCCGCTTATGTTTGTACCACACATTTCCCGGTAATCAATGTCCCCGAAGCTCCAGTGTGCTTCAGTCTTATTCTGTTAAAAATCAGAATTTCCTAGATTTTAGCGTGATTAAAAAACTTTAAATGTTACGGGACTTGTCTCATTTATTTTATGTAAATAAATTGATTCCCTCCCTCGATGAGATGGTCAGTAATTTTGTGTTTATGAGACGAAACTTTTTAGATGAAAGTTTGATAAATCTCTCGTATGCCGTAATTAGAGACACAATTAAAAAGCCATTGTGTCTCGCGTAGATCTGCGTTCCGGCATACAACGGGTTAAGGAACACGGATACGCAGCATCAAATACGCATATTTGTCTTTATGCGCTTGGTGTACGTCAGCATGAAGCTTGGGTACATACATAGCTATGGCTTACCCCCAGACCGTATTAAGTGCAATTTGTGGCCGTTCGTAGTGACAATTATACTTATGAGGAATGTTTTTCCAATAAATAGTGCATATGATTTCAATAGACTACCAAGTGACCTTAAGGGGCCGGCGACGGATGAATTTCCAAACAAACGTAATATCACGCTCATTTGCAATTGGAGCATATTTCCAACATATTATGATGATATTCAGTTATAGACAATATTTATCTAGGTTCCTACGTCGAGAATATTAGAAATATTGTTATTTTTAATACACTTCTTTACATCCCTAATTCAAAGTCTTCACAAAAACAATAACACCACTGCCTTCTATTGTTTTATTACCATGAAGTGAACCCAGGTCATCCAGTCCATGTGTCCACTTAGCGAGTCACAATCGAAAGCAGTGCATTTTATTCAGAGCATCGATCGACTGTCTTCGACCGGGGCGTCAATTATTCAGGGCTAGAAACCACCTGGCCAATGGGTGGCAGGTGGTGGTACTTTATGGTATATTTAGATTGTAGTAGCCACCCACCACCACGCTAACCACCAGTTAAAAGTGGAATTGTGATGATTTTGTAATGATATGATTCAGGACGGTAGTTTAAAAGGTTTTAGAAGTATCCTAAACCAGGTGCAAAGCCTCCAAGGCAAAAAGGAGGATTATCCGACCAGACGCATGTTTTGCCTGATCTAGGCAACTGCCCAAGAGATAATTTCGGGCTGTTGTATATGTTCAAAAGTCGGCCTTATAATGTTTCCACTGTTGGGACTCAGGCCTTCTCTCTAGAAAAGGGAATGGGCCATAATCCACCACGCGGGCCCAGTTCGGGTTAGTTTGATGCATGTCACACGTCTTCGAATTTTTGATTCTAGGACATACCGGTTTCCTCACAATGTTATCCTTCACCGTTTTGAAAGAAGTGCTGATGAAATAAACTATACCAAGTAATGCGCCTGGCTGGGTTTGAACCCGTAACCTACAACTCGTAACCGTAACGTTACCACTTGGCCATCACTGCTCTCAGCCAAGTAAGTCAGCCATTACTTTGGGTAATTTATTCCATCACCACTGCTCTCAAAACAGTGAAAGAAAACTAAAAATGAAAAACTTATCGACAAAATTAACGCCAATTTATTTATCGCTTATCGACTACAAGGCAAAAGTGTGTCAGCTTCTTCATAATAAAAGTGTGTTGGTAGCAACAAGATTACATTTTTCAGCTGTTAGACCAAGCTCGTAAGGAAACTTGCGACAATGTTGTACTTACTCGGAACTTAAGTCCATATGCAGTGTTAACGTACACTCTCATACAAAAGTGTTGAGGAAACAAAGATTTTTAAAGAATGTAACTCACTTTTTACTCAAAGGGTAAAAACGGGACCCTGTTACTAAAACTTCGCTGTCTGTCCATCTGTCTGTCACAAGGCTGTATCTCGAGAACCGCGATAGATTGACAGTTGAATTTTTCACAAATTATGAATTTCTGTTACCGCTACAACAATATTTAAGGGGGACTCCCATACAACAAACGTTTTTTTTTGTCGAATTTTCCTAAGGACGGCACGGTACCCTTCGTGCGATTAATACGTGACTCTAACAACTTTATAATTATGTTTAGGGAAAATAAATACTTATTTTATCCGTAACTTGCTTTTTCCCCCGACTTCGCCCGCATAAGTACATAAAATATAACCTATATCTCAAAAATAAAGTAGCTTTCAAATGGTGAAAATTGGACCGGTACTTTCAGAGATTATACACTACAAACTAAAAAAAAAAACCTTACCTCCATACCTACCTTTATAATATTAATGTAGATAAATATTTATATTATAATATTACGTTAAAAAAAATTATAACGAATAATAAGCTGGCTCTTGTATTATGAAATTCTATATTTCAAGAGCCAGAATGTTAATGATTCTTTGTATCAAATATTTATGAATTCTGTGAAAACTGTCTATGTATATTCTGAATGTTGTACCTTAATAGATCATAAATGTGACATTGTGAAATCATTCATTTCGATTTTGCAAGACTACTGTTTGTAAAGGTTTGGATAGGGTTTTCTGGCCTAGTTTTTTTTTTAATGATAACTAGTGCTTGACATCCCCCGCCCTTGGGTGGAGCGGGAGATAGTATAAGACTTACTGAGTAAAAAACTCACCCCGTTCCTTCGTGCCTTTAATACCGGGGCTAAGCTTCCTTTCGGAGCTAATCCTGGCCCCAGTAGGCTGCTCCAGCTGGGCCCCTAGAGTGAATAGGCTGAAGAATGAAAACACCTAAATTATAATTAATCGGACGGGAAGACCGCAGCAGGCAAATTGTTATAAACGAAGAAGCGAAACGCTTAGTCCGGACCGTTGAAGTTTCAACAACGTAAGGGTGGATGTGGATACTCACTGTCGGCGGATTGTCCGATGGTAGAAAAAAGAGGGTGGAATCAAGTCAAGCAATTACTAAATATTCACTCATATTATTCACCAAATCATACAACAGAGTCTATGACATATCTACGAATCATTACTAACATCATAAAGATAATATTATCTAACCAAACCGTTTTCTTCCACAACTTTATCTGAGTCAAAGATAATACAAACGGGAGCTCTAAAACACAATTTCATATTCACTAACAATACCTAAACAAAATGTAGAAAATGTACATTGTCATTTCACTTCCACAAAATAACCCAACAAATGCACATTTTCATATCACGAATGTATAAAACGCTGTCAGCGATATGAAAATTTTAAATCACAATTTTAAACGAAATATTGTAGAGTTTTCGCAGCAAGTGTACTTTCAGTGGAACACTACTTGGCACTCCTGCGTTATATGCGTTTTGCATAATACTAAACCATATATTTTAGCACGGAAGTGCTCCGAAGTGTGCGAAAGTATGTCTGGAAAATTCACAAAAAAAAATGTCTACTAAGTATATTTTTTGACTTTCTTTTGTGAAATATTTTTGTATTTTTTTTTCTTAGATTAGGTAGAGAGTGTGTGAAAGTAGGTGCTTTTTGTTTTAGCAAACATGAGCTTCTTTTTTTTCTGGCGTATCTTACACCTCACATCCAAGAAAAAAGTCTTGAAAACCTTTTTCTTCCATTAATTTATTAGAAAGTGCTTATGAAATTATAAATTAGACCCAAATGGGTCAAAACAAGATTTATATATTTGAAACAATACAGAACGTTTTTAAAGCAATTTTAATTTGTTTTTTTAACTCGTACAAAACACTACTAACCAACAGGAGAATTTTCTTTTTGCTTCATTTTAGTTGTTCTTTATTTAAATTTTATGATGGCGTTACTTTTAATATTTTTTTTTTTTAGGAAAACGAAGGAGTTTTGGTAGGATTCTGAAATATTCGCAAATTAATTTACATCTATCTTCATTTTTTTTTAATTGATGTAAACTAGTGCTTGACTGCGATCCCACCTGATGGTAAGTAGCGTTGCAATCTTTGATGGTGAGGCGCCTT
Source organism: Mythimna albipuncta (assembly GCA_929112965.1). NCBI lineage: Eukaryota > Metazoa > Arthropoda > Insecta > Lepidoptera > Noctuidae > Mythimna > Mythimna albipuncta. Next base: position 12,663,069 of record OV815979.1, on the reverse strand, counting down.
CATTTTATTTATATGTATTCAAAACTTTTGTGACCTTTTTTTTTATGGTGGGAAAAAATCATCCAATCTCTTAAAGCTCTAAAAGCTCTTGGACGGAGCGGGAGATAGTGTCAGACTCTTACTGACTAAATGACCCACCCCATTCCTTCTAGCCTTCGTACCGGGGCTCGAGCTCCCTTTCGGATATCCCTGGTCCCAGTAGGCTTCGACCCGGCTGGGTCCCTGCTGTTGCTGACAACTTGAGGCGCGCGGGAACAGTGCGCGCCGTCGACGACTTGGGCTTGGTCCGGACAGTTACCGGACGACCGGACAGCGAGCTACCCATTGTTCACTGTCCGCAAGCCCGCGGAACTTTTGTGACCTTGTTTTCTTTGTTATGCTCCTGTCATGTTTTCTCTTCACCACCCTTTGCTGACTAGTAGAGAATGCCTAAGGCATTAAGCCCACCCTTGTACGTTTTTGGTACATGAAATTTTAACAAATAAATACTAAAATATAAGTTGGAATTCCACATACAAGACGTTTGCTTATTTATTTTTACCTCCAACGAAACAGATGAAAATTTTTGGACATTTAAAAATTTCCTTTTGGAAACTAACGGGTTAAAATATTAAATATATTTTATTTTGTGGGTTTGCAATAAAGCTGTTAGTCCTTTTAATATAACATAAATCAAAGGTCTCGGGAGATGCGTGGGAAGTGAAATTCAAGGCATAAGGTCACCTTTGTACACTCATGTTAGGCTCGGTACATTTCCAAACTAGAATTATGGGTCTCTATTTATAAATAGATCAGAACTCAATTTTTTTTTCTGTGTTTGAGAGGTACCTATATCTATCTAAAAAACTGGGCAAGTGTGAGTCGGACTTGCGCCCTGAAGGTTCCGTACAAACTTACATATGTAAAAAGTTCAATTCCGGAATTTAAAAAAAAAGTGACCAATAACAAATTTACAGTACAGATATAGGTATAGATGATTTATGCCTTTCAGGATTCTAGGTCAACGGGAAATACCCTTTGAATTTTGACAGCTTCAAGAGCCTGCAGACCTGAGTACCTATATGTTTTGAATTTCAACTCGATACTTCCACGCGTTCTCGAGATAAAGGGTCTTGACAGACAGACGGACTGAGGGACGGACGAATAACAAAGTGATCCTATAAGGGATCCGATTTTCCTTTTAGGCTGCCCGTCCACGTTAGACTTTTTGTAGGACAGATAATCGGACCGATTTTGTATATTTGTAACGTTGTTCCGTATTTCTGACCGACTTTTTGTAGGACGTGTGCCTTGTACTATTGTTATCAGTGTGTTCTATTTTTCTGCCACAAAAAATCGGTCACCGATTGTCGGACGTGGGCGGGCAGCCTAAGGTCGCGATCCTAAAAAGAGAAGTATCTGTGTAGTATGTAAAAAATCATTACAAAAAGTACACTTACGGCCACAATAAATAACCCGCATAACAGTGTTCGTGATTTTAAACCTCGTACCAATTTATTCCAGTATCGTGAACGTTACGACATTTAATTTATTCACAGCATATATTTTTGATAGCAATACATCTGATAAAGTCAGTCGACAACGTGCTTCGGACTAATTGTGTATGTCCTGCAGTTTTTTATGTTATTGGGTATTTTTGCTTGAATATTTTTTACTATTTAAGTTTGAATAATGAGTGGAACCGCTCGTTACTTTTGTGTTAAAATGGAAAGTAAACAATGTAGCCTGCATTCCTGATTTCAGATGATCAGTTCTGTTTCATAAGTACTTATGAATGATTTTCATTCAGTTCTCAACAATAAACAAAATGATTTATGAGGAAAATTAAAACACATATCCAAGTAGAAAATAGACGGTAGTTCATTGATTTACAAAGATCCCAGGGTTCTTTGCAAATCATAGGTATAAAGAGGTAAAGATTTTGTTTTGTAGGAGGTCAAAAGTACTGGTCCGATTGCTAAAATATTTCACCGATAGAAAGCTGCTCTATTCTTGAGTGAAAATATAGGCTATATTGTATGTACGTGGGCGAAGTCGCGGAAAAAAGCTAGTTTAAAATATAATTGATACCAAATCTTCGAAAAATTTTGGCCAGTTTTAATGAAAAAAAAAAAACTGTAAAAAAAACGAAAGTTTTAAGATTGTCGTCCACAATACTGTAATGTTTCCGTTAGCAAGTTTATTATTGCTAACACTAATGCGTTTACGGTCTAATTTCTCTAGAGTAGTAGTAAGGCGCCTATTACGTGTTCAAATAGAAATCGTTGACCATTAGTCGTATCGTGATGAACAGTTTTTTTTTTTCAGAAAGTGTAAGTTTTCTCATTCACTATTTTTATATTATTAAATTCTTCTTCTTCTTCCTGCCCTAGTCCCGTTTTATTTGGGGTCGGTGCAACACGTTTCTTTCTTCCACTCTGTCCTGTCACTTGTCACGCTATCACTAACTCCCTTTTCTTTCATATCACTTCTCACACAATCCATCCATCTTTTCTTTGTCCTCCCTCTCCCTCTCCATCCATCCACACGGTTGCTAACTAAACAGGCTTCCTTCGCCTCTAAAAAGTAAAAATCTAAAATTAACTTTATTACTAAGTCAGCCGCAATTAACAAATGTCTAAATGAATTAATGTCTGAATGAATCTTAACCATCTTTTAAGCAAGACACTTTCTGGGTGATTATAAAAAATAACTATCCGTGTTGGAGCACCCTAAAATTCCGAAAAAATACACTCGCTCTTGGACTGAGAATATTTGGTTGGCATGGTAATCCACCATGACTTGAAAACTTTCGTTATTTTATCAACTAGGTATAGAAGGCGCCAGATAACAATGGAATAAAGTACATTGACCTTTTCTTAACATATAAGCGTAGCTGCCCGAAAAACAAACAATAAAGTGCTTTTCATTACTAGATTATGTAAAGGATCACGATACATGTCGATTCAAGACAGCTTTATTTCCATTTTTAGGGTTCCGTAGCCAAATGGCAATAAACGGAACCCTTATAGATTCGTCACGTCTGTCTGTCTGTCTGTCCGTCCGTATATCACAGCCAGTTTTGTCCGAAACTATAAGAGTTATACTGTTGAAACTTAGTAAGTAGATGTATTCTGTGAACCGCATTAAGATTTTCACACAAAAATAGAAAAAAAAGCAATATATTTTGGATGTCCCCATACTTAGAACTGAAACCCAAACAATTTTTTTTTATCAAACCGTCTGGGTTATCTATGGATAGGTCTTCAAAAATTATATTGAGGTTTCTAATATCACTTTTTTCTAAATTGAATGTGTAAAGTTCCAAAGTGGTAAAATGTGTATCCTCCCCCCTCTAACTTCTAAAATAAGAGAACGATACTATCTAAAAAATACTAAACTAAAAAACTATAACTAAAAAAAATATATGATGTACATTACCATGCAAACCACCAACGAAAATTGGTTAACGAGATCTATTAAGTAGTTTTTTTTTTTTAATTTCGATCAAAGTTACAACGAACTACAAGAACGTTTAAATTATGTTACACTTGCTGCTACGGAAACCTTCATGGGCGAGTCCGACTCGCACTTGGCCGGTTTTTGAAAATAAGAATGCGAACGAAAGTAGGAGGGTCAATGACCGTTATTCCACATTTATCTGGCGCCTACCTTAGCTACTACTCGCGACTTCACCTGCGTGGAAGTGGGAAATTGTCCGAAGGGAACTAAGTTTCGGAATAGATGAAGATGGTACCTACATCTCATATGCTGTTTCAGGACATGGTCTGCGTTTAAAATGATTTTATGCGTAATTTACTGTTCTACACTAATATAATAAAGAAGTAAAGTTTTTATTTGTTTTTTTTTTTTTTGTTGTAGCAAGTAATCTCTGAAAGTACTGGTCTGATTGCTAATTTTTTTTCTCTGATAGAAAAATGCTTTATAGCCTGATACATTGGCTACATTTCATGTACGCGGGCGAAGCTAGGTGGGCAAAAGCTAGTATTTAAGAAAAGAGTGTGACTGTAAGAGTAAAGCAGGGTTATGAATTATTTATCTAATAATAATGTGGTAAGGATATATAGATGAAATACGTATTTTGATGTCGTCATTATGTTTTAGTATTACGTTTAGGTGGGACTCCTCTCAGACTATGGGTTTTACCTTAATAGTATGTTTACCTGCGTCAATACAGCAATTTTATTTATGCGTGAATGATTTTAAATTCATGCAATACTACAATTACGTCATCTTAAAGGATATATAATTTATTTATATATACTTCTACACTAACATAATAAAGGGGAAAAAGTATTTCGTTTGTCACATAATTAATATTATATAGGCCAAAATTAGTGTATAATTAATATTTTAAAAGCTGTATCTGAGTACGTGTGTATATGTTTGTTACTTTTCACGCTCGAATAGCTGAATGATTTTCGATGAAACTTGGCACACAGACACACTAAGTATGTCCTAGAATAGAAAACAAGATACTTTTTATCTCGGGAGCATGTTTCCTTGTAATAGTTTTTGGCTTTAAGGTGGGCGAAGTCGCTTGTAGAAACTAGTATCTAATAAATAGACTCAAATACTACTAACCGATTTTTTCGGACTCGCGCACTGAGGGTTTCGTTCTTTACGCATAAAAACCGTTCAATTCCCGCATTGAGTTACGAATATTTTTCCGAATTGCAGATTTTTTTTTTTGTGAAGTAACTACAAATATACTTTTTTTAGATTTTTTTACTATAATTCTGCTATGAGACCTTGCTTTCTATCAAATTTCAGAATTCTAGATCAAGGGCTTCCCGTTGACTTACCCTAGTTTTGATACCCTTGAGCGTGTCAAATATACGTTTTTTGCGACAAAAATGGCCATATCTTTCTTTCTGTTAACTAGAAGTTTCATTTTTTCACAGCTTTAAGAGACCGTAGACCTGAGTAGGTATATGGTTTTGATTTCAATTCGATACTTCCACGCGTTCCCGAGATAAAGGGTCTTTACTGACAGACAGACGGACAACAAAGTGATCCTAAAAGGGTTCCAATTTTTCCTTTTAATATACGGAACCCTAAAAACAAACGCTTGACAATTGAGATTCCCATCACGATAGGATAGCAATAGCAGCAGTTACGTAATCTACGCGCAGGAGCAATTATCCGCCACTAAGGGAGCGCCTAATTCTCTAGAGATGCGCCACACAGTCACATCACATAATAAGTTACGACCAAATCGCATTAGAGTAGCACCCAGAGAGATTGGTGTCTAGGACACTTGGATTCTCTTTGTGAGTCTGTCTTCAAGTAGTTGGATAACTATAGATTTAGTTCCGACTCTTTTTTGAGGACCGGTACTTTTTTATTTTATTTTTTTAGCAGTGGGAAAATCATGATAGTGTCAGACTTTTACTGACTAAATACCCATTCCTGTTCCTTCATTGCCTTTCGGGGCTTGAGCTATCTTTTGAATTAACCCTGGCCCCAGTAGGCTTTGACCCACCTGGGCCCCTGCTGTTGCTGACAGCTCCTTGCGGCGCGCGGAAACAGTGCGCTCCGTCGACGACTTGGCCTGTTTTTACAAGAAGTTATTTAATTTGCGATGTTTGTATAATATCTATTTAATAATATTCCACATCTTTCACACAACGCCGTTTTGTCCCAAACTAAGCAGAGCTTGTGAAATTGGTAAACAAATGATAAAAATACTTAATATATTTCTAAATAAATACATAGGTACCTATTATAGATAAATTACACCCAGATTCAGAACAAATAATCGTGCTCATCACACACGTTGGTGGGAATCGAACCCATGACCTCTGGCAATTTTAACACATGAATAACAGAAGTGAAGTAGGTACTGTGTGGTAAGAGTTTCGTGTACTTACAAATATAACAAAATAATTAATTTCTATAATTATAATTAATATAGTTTAAAATTTAATTGAATTATTCTCAATTCCATTTAATTTACATCAATATTTTAATTTCATTCATTGAAGTAGGTACAATCCAAACTAATATTATAAATGCCAAAGTAACTCTGTCTGTCTGTCTGTCTGTCTTTGCTTCACGCCTAAACTACTGAACCGATTTGTGTGAAATTTGGTACAGACATAGTTTGGAACTTGAGAAAGGATATATGATAGTTTTTATTGCAAAAAATAAAATAAAAAATAAAATTTAAAATTTATTCCGGACATACAGCGCCATCTATTGGTCAAGAGTCGGCATCAATTCAGTACTGAAATTTCCGGAAGTCACTATTCCACGCGAACGAAGTCGCGGGCAAAAGCTAGTTTACTATAATTCAGTTTAATCCAACATGATTTAGTTAAATTAGATCAATATAACACAATTTACAATTTATTTTATTTTATTTATTAGAATTTGAATTTATGAATATGTGTGAAAATTCATTAATCAATTCAACACATTCATTTGTAAATTTTGAAATAAATGACTTTTGAAACAATCATCCCTAACCGATTGAGCAAAAATTTTCTCGAAATTTTTAGGTCGAATGACAATGCATGACGCATGCGACGTGATTTTAAATCCAATATGGCGGACTAGTCGTATTTTTTGCATTGCAAGCTTTGAGCGTCAATTAAAAAGGTGAAACATACTCAGCAAAAACTAGAAAACACATAAAAAAATATTTAGTCACGCAGTACAAAGGAAAATCTTGCGATAGATAACATTTTATGTCAAACTAGCTGTTACCCGCAACTTTGTTCGCGAGGACTTTAAGAGCCGGTTGTAGTCACAGAGTATTTTGAATGAACTCCGCCCGGGTCTATGTCGATTTCGCGGCCCATGTCAGCGGTTTTATTTTTATAAAAAAAAACCAGGCCCTTTTAAAAAATAAGCTTTATTATTTTTGTAACTTTCAAATATTTCCGTGATGTAATCTCGTAGACATACTCGTTTGAAATGGTAAGTTAGCGTCAGATTTACAGATTTTTTTCTATCGAGCCATCTAATTATTTTCATGTTTTGATTTTTGCCCGACCATTGGTTATATATAGTCAGTTTTACTAAAATAATTTTCCATAATGTTCTATTTTATATTTGTAGATTTCCAGAGGTTTAAAGAAATTCAAAATGAGTACAACCTGGTCTTAAGTGAAAAAACAAAATGTCATTGAATCTGACACAGGGCGCTCAAGCCCCGGTATGAAGGCTTGAAGGAACGGGATGGGTTTTTTAGTCAGTAAGAGTCTGACACCATCTCCCGCTCCGCCCAAGAGCGGGGGTTGTCATAAGATGATTTTTCCCACCGAAAAAAAAAAGGCTGCATGACTATGCAGCCTTTTTTTTTCATCTGTTTGATGTCTGTAAATATGAAACTCTGTGAATTGCTAATGTAGTTTTTTCATGTTACTGTGCAAGAAAACAACGGTGTCAATCGGTCTCTGACCTGAAACTATTAATAATAAATATTGGCTTTTGAATAACTGCTTATTTACGTAAACCGCATTTTCAAGAGTGACTGTCAAGATTCAAGATTCAAACATTCAAGACTCATCGTCATCATCATCATTTCAGCCGATAGACGTCCACTGTTGGACATAGGCCTCCCCCAAGTGTCGCCACAATGAACGGTTCTATGCGTCTCGCATCCATCAGATTCCCGCAACCTTTAGGCCTTACAAAGCTGCGCCTTCCAGTACGCGGTCGCCACTCCAGAACATTATAGACTCAAAAGCATTTATTTCAAATAAACTTTTTACAAGCACTTTTGAATTGTCAAAAAGTCAGTCAGTCAGAAAACTGATGCTAATCGCACATTCTAAAGCTTTGAGTCTATGGAGAAGAATTTTGCAAGAAACTCCAAGGATAGTATTTTCAATCATGTTATGTATTACAAATATCTCGGTTACATGTTTCTTGTCGCTACAATTATGTGAGAACAACGTAAATAACTTATAAAAACAAAAACAAATTCTAAATGTAGAAATATTACACACGGTGCTGCTCGCCAGTTCTGTTACTTGAACTTGGCTTGACACGCTACCGCGTGTGTAGATTAAAATAAGGCACTGGCAGCTAAGAGATGGCCAATCTCAACTAACATCACCCGTTCACGAACATGACGTGTATGTCAGTTTCATTCAGCTCACCATTTTGAAGGGAACCGAATGATCTAACACACGCACTCGCCATCAGTGGCCAACACATTTGAGGGAGCATTCAGACTTTTAAGGACTAAAACCTACCTGGGTTTCTACATTTGCCCTTTGCTTTCTTGGGTTGCGGCTCTGATGGACAGTCCTGAATAATACATTTTATTAAAAAGAAAGCCAACTTTTATAAAATTATTTTGAATTTAAATCAGTACTGCTCTCAAAATAGAGAAGGAAAATATGGTAGCGAAACCAACATATTATGTCCTAGAATTCGCGCTGGACCCGCCTGGAGGATTATGGCACTTCCCTCTCTTGGAGAGGAGGCCTGAGTTCCAGCAGTGGGAACAATATAAAGCTGTGCTATTTATATAAGTAAACACAAAATTTTGTCACAAATTTCTTATCGCATGGCGTCCTTAAAATTATGCAAAACATGTTAAGCACATAATCTTTAATTGAATTACAGCTATTAAAATAATTAGGCAATAATTATTCTGTTTCGCGAACATAACAACTTGATGGAAGTTATAATTATTTAAATTACACCGTTTTAGACGATTATGTCGTAAGTTAGAAAAGTAGGTTAAACTGTTTAAGTTACTTATATTTTCTTTTAAATAAATTTTAATGTGAAGATTTCAGGACTTGCGCGTATAGCTAAGGAGTGGAATTCTTGTCGGAGCCTGTGTCTCCTGATAGCTACAGCCTAGAGTCTTTTAGTCAAGAGTGAATAAATTACTTCTAGGCAAGCGTCAACCACACCATCGTTTTCCATCAGGCGAGGTAGTGGTCAAACGGAGCCTATCCATCAAAAAGACTAAGGCCAAACTTGCTATGCTGTAAAAAAGAGAGGCAGAGACACTGGTCAAGACCGTTATTTACAGTAGTAAATATCCAATACCCAAGACCCAGTGACCCAGTGGGGTCATTAGTGGTAAATAACGGTCTTGACCAGTCTCGACTTTCAAGTCGTACATCGCGGGTTCAAACCTAGGCAGGCACTTTACTTCGTGTAATTTATTTCATCACCACTTTTCTTGAAACAGAGTAGGAATACGTCGTAAAAAAGCTGCCTGGCTATGGCTATTTCGCCTTCTATTTTTTTTATTATTTCTCAGTTCAGTTAACCCTATTAAAAATCATTCAATAGGGTTAACTGAACTGAGAGGGTAATATTGATGCGGACAGTGAGCAATGGGTAGCCCGCTGTCCGGCCGTCCGGTAACTGTCCGGACCAAGCCCAAGTCGTCCACGGCGCGCACTGTTCCCGCGCGCCTCAAGGAGTTGTCAGCAACAGCAGGGACCCAGCCGGGTCGAAGCCTACTGGGGCCAGGGTTAACCGAAAGGGCGCTCGAGCCCCGGTATGAAGGCTAGAAGGAACGGAGTGGGTCTTTTAGTCAGTAAGAGTCTGACACTACCTCCCGCTCCGCCCAAGGGCGGGGGATGTCAATGCATGATTTTTCCCACCATAAAAAAGGGTAATATTGATGAGTTTAATGTTTATAACAGTAAAACCATATTTGTTGCGGTCTCAAATAATTTTTAATGAACACAAAAACTGACATTGACCTGCAAAATGCAAACAAACGCAAGTACCCTAGTGGATCCCCCTTAAAATAGGAGAGTTGTTTGTTAAGTCACACATTTCTTTATTGGCCCCATGATCAAACATCTCATTTTATCACTAAGCTACAGGAAAATGAGATAGCCTTTAAAGAACTAATTCGTCTTTTTTACAACGCCAACTAAAAGTCCCAGAGCAAGCGAAGCGAGTTCCGAATCGTAGGACACTCTGACATAGACCGGTAGCGTTTTACAAGTGCCCATGTAGGTCTATGTGAAATAAAATATTATGACTTTTGACTTTTGTCTTTTGTCTTTTGACATTTGACTTTTGACTTTTGACTTTTGAATTTTGACTTTGACTTTAGACTTTCATTTTTGACCTTGCCTTTTGAATTTGCCTTTGCCTTTGCCATTGCCTTTGCCTTTACCTTTGACTTTTGACTTTTGACATTTGACTTTTGATTTTTGAATTTTGACTTTTGACTTTGAGCTGCTAGGTTAGAAGGTTAACTACCCAGAAAGTGGCTAACATAGAAGGCTAAGACAGTTTCATTCAGACGCTTGTTAATTGTGGTTGACTTGGTAATATAAGAAAACAATGTACATTTTTAAAGGTTAGTAATGCTTTTAAAAAATAAATTTGTTCAATACACTTAATGAGGCTAACATTCACCAAACATAATTCAAAACACTAGCGTAATAGTTTGACAAATGCATCGGAGGCACATTTTAAACTTATGTTACTGCATCAATTCAATACATATTATATGACCGTGGGCCTGATTTATTTGGACGTTGGACTGGCTTAGTATTTAAGGTTTATAGTCCCTTGAACATCTGGCCCAAATTATGCATTTAATTGCGGCTGGCTGCGCCTGGATAGAGCCCCGATGACCTTTAAATCCATTTTCTTTGCGAAATATTGATTGATTTACATTTGCTATGTATACTTTGAAGAATATTAAGCATCAATTTTATGTATGAAAATGTTTCTAAAGATCCAAGTCGTTTTGAAGTAGGGAAAAGTTACGAAATTGCTAAAGTTTTTATTTTAGTTAAAAGTATTAATCGCATGAAAAAATCAATAATTGATAATGTTGTTTATGAATCTTTAATAAACGTTTTTTTTTTTCAAACCTATTAACCTGGCCGTTGCCGAGGAGTAGGCTTCAGAAAGTCACTGTTTTATGCACAGAAAAGATGAAAAAGGTTCGAAAGGAAATACTTTCCGATTTGTACTACAACGAGGGTCGCCGCTTGTCTCACACCCTTTAACTCTACTACAGGCAATAAACCAATACAAACGCACATTACGCAACTAACAGACCACGCATACTTAGATCGCAAGTTTACTATTGGTAGTTGAAATATGAGCATTGCCCTACTTTGTGGCATGCCTACCCCGCCCACAAGGCTATTCTAAGCTTATTCATCTGTTGTGTGGTTTTATGGCACTGCTCGGATGCTTGGACCTTAAATCAATATGACAGCATCAATAGTATTTCCACTTCCAGTTTGGTCATTGATCGCTGGCTATTCAAATACGCTAATTACAGCTCTCTATGAATCGATTGGGGTCGGTTCGGGATGATGGCGGAGTCGAATGAATTAGCATTTAATTTAGTTCAGAGTTGAAGTTATTTGTCCTGATACTCGGTTGGTCTGAAACTATTCTTCGGAGTTTTGATGGTGTAGGTTGACTCGATGAACGAAAAAAAAAACATTCATCATCATTATCATTTAAGCCGATACACGTCCACTGTCGGACATAGGCCTCCCCCTAGTGTCGCCACAATGAAAGGTGTGATTGCCTTCCCCGGATTCGTGCGGATTCCCGCAACCTTCACCTCACCTTGTAAGAGGTATTCCAACAACATTGAAAAGTGTAAAATGATTACATTTCGGAAGTCGGTTTTCTCTAGCTTCCAAATGTACCTATTTTACACTTTCAAGTGTTTTTTTACTAAATTCGTTTTACCTACTTACATTAGATACTATACTATACAATACTGCAACATGGAAATATTTAGTGTAAGAAAAATTTTTTTTTAAAAAGAGTAACCATGTCGTTTCTTGCTGGTTCTTCTCCATATGAAACGACCAATTTGTAACCGTGCACTAGCTTCTGACGTTTTATAAGTGCCCATGTAGGCCTATGTGAAATAAAAACATTGTAATTTAGAAATTTTTTTGAAAACTTTCCCAAAATGATCATAATTACCGCAGGCGCGGGCTTGCGGACGGCGAGCAACGGGTAGAACGTAATGGGTAGCTCGCTGTCCGACCGTCCGGTAACTGTCCGGACCGAGCCCAAGTCATCGACGGCGCGCACTGTACCCGCGCGCCTCAAGGAGTTGTCAGCAACAGCAAGGGCCTAGCTGGTTCGAAGCCCATTGGGGCCAGGGTTAGTTTCGAAAGAGTAGCTCAAGCCCCGGTATGAAGGCACGAAGGCCAAAGGAGGAGGCCGAACGCATCAGGCAACGGCGTTATCGCCGCCGCCGCCGCAACCGGGATTCTGATCCCGATTTCCGGCCACCGTAGGCGCGGGCTTGCGGATAGTGAGCAATGGGTAGCTCACTGTCCGGCCGTCCAGTAACTTTCCGGACCAAGCCCAAGTCGTCGACGGCGCGCACTGTTCCCGCGCGCCTCAAAGAGTTGTCAGCAACAGCAGGGACCCAGCCGGGTCGAAGCCTACTGGGGCCAGGGTTATCCGAAAGGGCGCTCAAGCCCCGGTATGAAGGCTAGAAGGAACGGGGTGGGTCTTTTAGTCAGTAAGAGACTGACACTATCTCCCGCTCCGCCCGAGAGCGGGGGATGTCAATGCATAATTTTTTCCCACCATAAAAAAAGGCACGAAGGAACGGGGTGGGTTTTTAGTCAGTAAGAGTTTGACACTATCTCCCGCTCCGCCCAAGAGCGGAGGTTATTATTACATGATTTTTCCACCATAGAAAAAACCATAATTATTTAGATGTTTATTGATAATTATTACTGTTTATTCACCTATCTTTTTGTATAACACGCGGAACACGAATTCAAAATTTTGTATGAATATGTGTGTGTTCTTACTCATTCACACTCAAACGTTGGAATGAATTTGCATGAAATTTGGCACCCGGGTAGACCGTATCCTGGAATAACATATGTATAGGACTCTTTTTTAACTCGGTATTATGTTATCTTGAGGTAATTTTCTAATTTCAGACGAAGGAAACTGCTGTCAAAAGCATTTGCAAACTTGAAGTCATCAGCGTACGCACTAATTGCGGTAGAAATACCATATTATTTGAAGGAGTTCATCTGTTTAATGGATTACCGGACGATATCATGGAATACGATAACATGAATACTTTTAAAAACAAACTTAAGAACCACGTAACTACATTATAACTTCTAATACTCTGGAAGAATTTGTATTGTATAATTATAATAATAATAAAAATCTTTTATTCTCAGGCATCGTTGGCCCATAGGGTGTTAGTATTTCAAAAAACAACATATAAAACTATGTTAGTATCTACTACACCTTCGGCACAGAGTAGTACAAAAAAAAAAACAAATACAATAAAAAAAAAAATTATAGGTACTTATTACTTTGTATCTCATGATAAGCCGACTGTATGTTCTTATGAGAAATAAAATTTCTATAAACCGTTTTAACAGAACCATCAATATTATCATTTCTTTAACCTCCTCCACTGTCACCACACCCGTACATAATCATAAATTACATAGCATTAATTGAACGTGTATTATAATTATGATCGTAACGTGATAGCTTATTAAATATATGGTCCCAGAGCGGTGGACATTCCGCGAAATAGGCTAGGGTATCTAATTTCAGCTCAGCAGTGTTATTTTAGATAAGTATAATCTGTGCACGATTATATTTTTTTTTGTTGTTGATAGGTTAGCGCTTGACCTCTATATCACTTGATGGAAAGCAATGATGCGGTTGACGATGGACCGCGCTTGCCTAGAAGAAACTTATTTACTCTTGACTTAAAGATTCCCGGGTTGTAGCCATCAGGAAACACACACTCCGGCGACGAATTCAACTCCTTAGCTGTACGCACAATAAATGTGCTCCTAAAACGTTTGGTGATGATGACTCCGAAACGTCGTCGCTCACAAAGGGTCTCATCAGAAGGCTTAAATTTTCCCAAAAGGCAATGGAAAGGACTATGATTGGTGTTTCCTTGCGTTAGCGCATCAGGAATGAAGATATCCGCAGGAGAACCAAAGTGGCAGTGAACAGGTCAAATCACATTGTTCGCGGAAATGGTCGATGGGTATGAAAGATCCTGGAGTGGCGAAGCCGAAGCGTTGAAAGGCCTCAAGTCAACAACTAACTATCAACACGGGCCACCGTAGGTGCAGGCTTGTGGACGGCGAGCAATGGGTAGCTTGCTGTCCGACCATCCGGTAATTGTTCGGACCGAGCCTAAGTCGTTGACGGCGCGTAATGTTCCCGCGCGTCTCAAGGACTTATCGGCAACCGTAGGGGCCTAGCAGGGTCGAAGCCTACTGGGGCCAAAGGTATATTTCTGAAAGGGAGGCTCGGGCCCGTTGTGAAAGGCAACGAAGGAACGGGGTGCGTTTTTAAGTCAGTAAAAGTCTGACACTGCGCACTGCGGGGGATGTCATTGAATTTGAAAAATTGAGAAAAGCATATTTTAAAAGTTAGTCATTTTGAACCTGGTGAGGGTCGCGGGAATCCGATGGATACGTGACGCACAGAACCGGTCATTATGGCAACACTTGGGGGAGGCCTATGTCCAACAGTGGACGTCTTTCGGCTGAAATGATGATCATGATGAATTTTAAATTTCAACTTTAATAAAATACTTAATACCTATCAACACAAATTCTGGGGCCAGGGTTATCCGAAAGGGCGCTCGAGCCCCGGTATGAAGGCTAGAATTAACGGGGTGAGTCTTTTAGTCAGTAAGAGTCTGACACTATCTCCCGCTCCGCCCAAGGGCGGGGGATGTCAATGCGTGATTTTTCCCACCATATAAAAAAACAACACTAATTATGGAGAATGTTATAATGGATATTTTTACAGTATAAAAGGTTTTCTAAGCACTTAGGGATGGTGTAATATAGATTTGTATCCTCAGTTAGTATCAGTGAAAGTCTTATCGTAATCGGATTAGTACTTTCAGGGATTACCACTACAACGAACAAACGGTTTAACCTCTTTATCTAATCATTTATTTAGCGAATTTAAGCTTTTAATTTGATACCTACATCTAGAATTGGGTAGCTTATTGACTGTTTTTTTTTTAGTTTCTGTATTTCAAAAAGTAACTGTATCCATGATTTTGAGAAGTTAAATGGCAGTGGACAGGACACAGCTCATAGAGCAAATGGTAAATGAGGCCGATAGGTTCAGCAGTGGCGTGACTATGTACCTAAATATGCAGCGTTAGAAGGCCTTTCACAAGGTGGACCAATGACCTGGTCAGGGTCGCGGGAAACTGGTCTTTGCGGTGATGCTTGGGGGTAGGCTTATGGCCAGCAGTGGACGTCATTCTTATCATCATTCAATGATGATGATGCCTATATAGTAAAAGAAGATGAGTCATTGGTAAAAAATTGGTAGGTGGGGGGAGGTAGGATGGTAATCTAACCTTATCTCAAATGTAGGGGCCCAGCTGGGTCAATGCCTACTGGGCCCAGGGTTAGTTCGTACGAAAGGTAACAAAGGAACAGGAGTGGGTTTTTAGTCAGTAAAAGTCTGACACTATCTTCCGTTCCGCCCAAGAGCGGGGAATGTTATTAGATGATTTTCCCAGCGTGAAAAAAAAACCTAATCTCAGATGCACCAAAAATTAAATAAAAATCAATCTGACTGTTTCGAAGAAGTTGAATAATAAACCCTGTGACACGATTTTTTTATAGTTTTTTGTTTGTAGTAGGTAATCTCTGAAAGTACTGGTCCGATTGCTAAAATTTTTTCACCAATAAAAAGCTGCTATATTTTATGAAGGTGGGCGAAGACGCGGGCAAAAGCTAGTATTGGATAAACACAGAAAAAATATTTAATTAGGTAAATTACCCAACTAAAAGTACACGCAACGTGGAAATTCCAGCAATTCTCGCATCAGTTCAAACTTGGCTATACAGGATATAAACCAGTTTCATCTGAATATAACCAGTACTTGTATTACAGTTAACTTAATTTAGGAGATTCAACTTTGATCTCGACTTATTCGTGCATTGGATAGACGTTTTTTTAAGTCGAGGTTTTTTTTTTCATTTTTAAGTCTTGTCTTTCTGTACCTATAGTCTGTTCAAAATACCATTAGACATTTATGAAAACCTTTTCTTGCTGTCCATTAAAACGATTTTGACTTT
The DNA here is from genome assembly GCA_929112965.1 of Mythimna albipuncta. Lineage (NCBI taxonomy): Eukaryota > Metazoa > Arthropoda > Insecta > Lepidoptera > Noctuidae > Mythimna > Mythimna albipuncta. The sequence continues at coordinate 12,647,023 of OV815979.1, read as the reverse complement.
TATTACGTTGGTGGCATGACTTTTCATTGTAATTGATTACTGATTATATAAGTATTATAGTCAGTAATCAACAACGCTAAAAAAACTATTATTATGACACTTTTCGAGAACAAATAGTAAAAACAAATTTTTTCGTTTGTTTCCTGGGACAGATTTTGTATCGCTTCAGTTTACTGATTGGTATTAGCCTGAGGAACAAAACGCATTATGTGTGCATTCTAGGCAGCACCTGGTCAAACTCCCATAAAAAGATTGGCAATGTCCTTTCGGCTGCAGTAAATAGTTGGGATTGTAACCACTTTTTTTTGCTTTTAATCCCATCCTTATGCCTGCATAATAGAAGTTAAAATCGGTTGAACAGACTGTAAAAATGGTTTTATTAACTGTCTAATCTTAACGTGAATAGGCGGCCGTGAAATAAAACACTGTATACTTTCCAATGCTTTGTTATATCTTCATATCAGTTTAAATATATCAATGCAATTGATATACTACAATACAACATCCTGTTCAACATTTTATCGTTGTAATTGTTCCGTTTTTGATTGCTCTACTTTCAAACTACATCTTATAATTTAACTAATCAATTCTTTCTGTGTTTGCTTATCTTTTTTTGCTTGCACGAGATTCTCGTCATGGGGGCAGCTACTATGTGACATCCACCTACCGCACTGTGCTGCATGGCAGATCACGGTTACGGTAATGGCCGAAAGCTTTACCTACCGTTGCCCTGGAATATAAATGGCAACGGAAGGAACACAGGTGGGTTTAAGTTAGCAAAAGGCTATCACTTCTGCCACTCCACAAAGAGTGGCAGAAGTTATTTGAAGGCGCAAAGTATAAACTTAAAAAAAAAACGCTATCTGTACCTACTGATCACATCTGTTTAATAACTATACTGCTGACTTTATTTTAACATTCAAGTAACAGTATTTCTAGTACACTTTGACGCCGTAATCCCTTAGCGTGTCAGTACAAACTAGAGAACTGTTTGAGGCCCTAAGTTTTCCAAGAACCCTACCCTATCCTTACGTTCTCATTTTATCCAATTAGGTACCCTAATATCTGCTGATAGCTGCCGAATTTTTTCTGCAATTCTTGGTTGATTGGCTGCTTCACTCTCCCATGTCACTGTCACTCTCACTGTTTTTTCTGTTAATGTTTTTGGTTTGGATACTAAGTCGTTTAAACGTGCGGGAGATAGTGTCAGACTCTTACTGACTAAAAGACCCACCCCGTTCTTTCTAGCCCTCATACCGGGGCTCGAGCGCCCTTTCGGATAACCCTGGCCCCAGTAGGCTTCGACCCGGCTCCGTCCCTGCTGTTGCTGACAACTCCTTGAGGCGCGCGGGAACAGTGCGCGCCGTCGACGACTTGGGCTTGGACCGGACAGTTACCAGCCGGCCGGACAGCGAGCTACCCATTGATCACTGTCCGCAGGCCCCTACTCTAACCTTCATAGTTAAAACACGTTCTATTTTTGAAAATGGTAGCGTCAATAATTTTCAAATACAGAATGCAGAATTTTATTGACTTTTTAACGAAAAACAAAGATGGCGGAGGTGGTGGCATGTTTGTTTCTCCAAATCAATTAACTTCACTGATAAGGTTTTCTAAGAAAATAGTTGTAAACGAATGCGCAGGTAAGCCCGTAGTCATTCGTCGTTCTGAGACTCGTATACAATGTGCAAATACGTTGGTTTAGCAGGAATTAGTGAGCTCCATCCCGTCTTATTAGTTAGGGCTGACACACATGAAATGGGAAGTCTTGCTTAGACTACTTCCTGTTGATAGAGAATCGTATCTATATTTTTAAAATAAGCAAGTTTTTACAGCGTAAGTAAAGATGAAGTCCAGAAAACTTTAATTTATGCTTTTTACTCTGACCTATGGATATCCAGGCCTAAGGGGGCTAAGGGGGTCAATCCGGACATTTGCTCAGAGGGGTAAAAAATGAGGGGGGCCAAAATTCACTTATTCCTCTATCTTTCAACCTAGCCATTAGCTACCCAAGCTGGCAGGTCGAGAATTTTATGTGCCACCTTCCAACCTACTTCAGGTTGGATAGTGGAAATATTTAAGACTTAAGACTTCTATCTCTTGACTTATTTAGTTTTGTGTATGTAAAGGGCGGGGAAAATTATCTTTGCCCGGAGCGACTAAATAGCTAGTCGGGCCCTGTGTATATCGATGCGTGGGAGGATATTTTTTCAATAACATTAAGTTGGTTGCGTGACGCACAGGACCGGTCGTTGTGGCGACGCTTGGGGGAGGCCTATGTCCAACAGTGGACGTCTTTCGGCTGATATGATAATGATTAAGTTGGTTACTTATATTTTTTTCAGAATAATATTCGATATCTTCGGATTATTCGGTTTTCCGTTTTATGGTACGGAACCACGTGGAGATCGATTCGCACTTGGCCGGTTTTTGTTACAGTTAGAACATTTAGAATCGTTGGACACAACAATTGGTTCGTGTGTGCTCTATGTTTAGAATACTCACAAAAAATTATGAATCGTATCGTATAATAGCATCACACAATGCCAGTACACAACTATTAGGTAATTAGTTCTGGCACCCATACACAAAATATATAGGTACAGAAGTCAATCTACATACAAAGCGCGTTTGAGCAACGCACACAAAGACACCGCTCACAAACAGGATGTCTCGGTCGCGTCTCGGGTCACTCGTCGAACAATTCCGGCTCAAAGGCTCATTAGTGTGCGTCCACTGAGCGTAGGTACAAAAAGTGAAGTACATACATGAGATTGTCTTCTGTACCTATCTGTTTTGTGACCAATACCTGTCTATTAGATCTAGCTTTGTTTTTTTTCGGAAATTACAAAGAGGTAAATGACAATGCCGCCAGTCTTTTGGGCACATTACCAGTCGACAGCGATGCGGAAAAGTTTTTTGACGACATATTTTAGTTTTATTTAAGTTAGTTGTACCTAGTTAGCGTAGGGTTTTTAACTAATTTAGTTATCATCTTTTTTATATTTTTGTTGTTTGTTCTGTGTGAGTTTCAAATAAATGTTATTTTTTTAATTATTTTTCTTTCTTCAAAGAGCAAAAACGATTTTTCATAAAGACATAACCATCGAACCACTAGGTGGTCCCATTGCCAACTGTTAGCAGCGTTTTTTCTCATTAAAAAAGCCTAGTCTATCGATGGGCCATTTTTATCCAACTTTCATTAAAGGAAGAGTATCCTGATTCTTTTTTTTTTTAATTATGTAACGATATCTTCGCCAAATATGAACCAAATGTCATGATTTTTTTTTGTTACTAAGAATTTGTCTGCCTTTTAAGTTTGGTGAAGATCTAATGAAGAACTTCGGTGATAGACAATGGAACACTTCAATAAGTGGTAGCAAATCTTTCGGGATTGCTGTAATAGCAAAAAAAAAACCCGTTTTCAAATAGTACATTTTGATACATATGTATGAAGAAAGTTGGTTATTGAGACCGAGGCAGAACTCATCACAGGCGAGGGTATTATGGAACCGAGTTTAATACACGTGAAACTTGTCGCAGCACTCGGTTTTCAGCACGACGTTTTCAAAAACGAAGAAATAGTGCGCCTCACCATCAACGATTGCATCACTGCTTACCATCGGGCGGGACCGCAGTCAAGTACTGGTTTGTAACAGATTAAAAAAAAAAACAAATAAATAAATAACAATACAGGGATTGACGCGCGTCTCATGGGGGTCGTTTAGCGTTACCTCGCGCACTATTCTGCACTAGTGTGGAACGCAGTAAACTTCGTACCTAAAAGCGGAAGGCCTAAGAGCGAATTTTCGAGTAAGTGTAGTAAAAAGATTTTTTTTTATACAACATAAGTTTTAGTATCGAAACCCGAAACACGTGTTTAGTATTTTTATATAAAGAATCTATGTACAAAATTTCATAACTGTATCATGGAAAATCACAGAGTTATTATTTCAGCAAAAAGACAGTCACCGGACCATCCGGGGTTGTTTTGGACGACAGCTGTTTGCTGGCGCGTAATGGCCGCTGTGATCTGCCGAGATCTATGTTGTACTTAGTGTCGGTGGTGTCCAATTTGTGACCTTTTTAAATATTTTTGGGAAAAAATATAAATGGTGTAAAAACTATTAGAATTAATTTCTGAACAAACTATATTCAAGTTTCGCATAAACTAAAAATAATGTTTTATGTCAAACAGTTGCGACTTAGGCATTGCGAATATTCGATAGTTTGATATTCGAATATCCGAATAGTTCCGAAAAAATATTCGCATATTATTCGAAAATCAAAACTATCGAATATTTGCAATCCCAAAGTTGCGACAACCCTGACGAGATTATCGGTGCTCGCAACACCTTGCGAATCGGAAGCATTTATTCATGTAGACACAATCTGTATCCGATTGGAATCAGCGTCTTCTAAGTAAGATGTTCTCCCGGAAACATATTAATTACGTGTCGTTTGCTATCAATTAATAATGATTGGAAAAATGAAGAAGGTTATCCAGTTTGTTTTATTTTATTTTTATTGTGGGATAAAAACACAGGAGTGCAAATAAATATTATAAATACTATATACAGAGTTTATTTGTAAAATACTAGCAACTTCTTAGGACTATGATGCAAAGTCAAAGCATTTATTTCAAATAGACCATATAAAGGCAGTTTTGAATAGTCAAATGTCGGTCAGTCCAAGAAAAGTGAAGCTAAATTGTACACATACAAGAAAATCATAAAACCACATGTAATTTGTCATTTTTAATTTGTAACTTAATTTTGAAACATTTATTCACTTTGTTACTTAAACGATATTTATATTGTTTAAGTTTTTGGAACAAATAAAATTATTATTATTTATTATAAATAAAAACGTTTGTTCTATGTTTTTTTTTTTAAATTATCATATTTTAGTTCATACGATTTTCATACAAAAATATTGAACATACTAAATATTACGAAGCGAAGCAAGCGATAGTACAACAGCGGAAGGGCATCGCATCATATAGGACACTAGCCCACAGAAAAAGCCGCTTCAAGCTTCTTTTTGAGGCGGCGTTTTTTTTTTTGACACTAGATGTAGGTAGGAAAAACACAGTGTTTAAATGTGTTGTATAAAACAACGAAATCTTGAAGGTTCGTTTTTGGTAAATGCATTCTTTTGTGAAAAGTCATAGAACAAAAGTTGTTGTTTATGATGTTAGTAATACAGTCCTGCAAAGTTATTAGTGTTTTATAAATACCCTGTATAAGTACGTTTATCAGTTGTCTAGTACAGGTACCAGCACGAATCTTGAGCGCTCGGCGTCAAAGTGGGGATTGCTTTGCGCATTCCATACACTGGCGAGCCAATCGTCTTCGTTGTTAGATACATGCAGCAACCGCAGGGAACGAATCACGAGTAACGTCTACGAAATGATGGCGCGGCGAGCCAATCACTGACACTCACCACTAAAGAGACCGAATATTTGACTTCAGCGCAACTTGAATCCAGCGCTCAAGATCCGTGCCGGTATCTATACTCATAGCACAAGCTCTACTTAGTTTGAGACTAGATGGCATTGTGTGCGAGTCGTGAAATATTATTATAAATTATAATATATCTACATACGAAAATCAGTACCCTTTTTTCTAGGGCAATCGGTTAAAATCATACCTGTTAGTATTGTAAATGAAACAATGGAATTACATACACGTAGGTATACAATGAATACTCGTAAGTCAATCAATTTAATTGTTATGTCAATTAATTAAAATATTTTTGAAATGCCTTTGTTTTTGATTTTCACAATGGAGCTCACGTGCTTCCATTGAAAACACCTTCGAAGACATTCTTTGAATTGTGTCATAATTAATATTGTCGAGATTGTCCATAATGAGAGCAGTGGTGGCGGAGTGATAACGGACCCGACTTACGAGTTGTAGGTCGCGGGTTCTAATCCAGCTAGCCGCATTACTATGTGTAATTAATTTCATCACCGCTACTCTCAAAACGATGAAGGAAAACATCGTGAGGAAACCGGCATGTCCTAGAACCAAAAATTCGACGACATGTGACATTCACCAGCCCAGCGCGGGTACAGCCCATTCCCGCTCCTATAAGTCTGATCCCAGCAGTGGGAACATTATAAGGCTGATTATGCTATTCTCTGATATGAATATCGTCTTCTTTTAATGAATTAAAAGGATTGAATACTTATACGTATGTAGACACCCCTACTTTTTAATTAGTACACAAGAAAATGGGGCTCTATCTGTACCCGTCACTAATCATATTTTCGTAGTCAAAAGTAGAAAAACCAAAATCCTAAAATTGACCACGAAAAGATATATTCATCATAAAATCAATCAAACATAACAATTGCTAGTAGAAAATACTGCAGGCAGTGTTTTTCCTTAATAATTGTCACTTATTCATTCATTAATCAATAGCCTGCACAATATTTCCATAAATTGAGTGACATTTTGGGGCATAAACCAACGCTAATAACTTTGCTGTTTATGAATATTATTTATTGAGATTTTACTTGTAAAATAACAAGGGATTTTCTAATAAGCCCTATAAGTATGGACCTATAAGTACTAATTAAAAAATAGTGGTGTATATGTACGTAAGAAGTAATGAAAAACATTACTGAAATCTGAACCAATTTTTGTTTTAGGTGGAAATCATCCAATGACTTTCTCGCTCTACGGTGGAGTGGTCCCGGGCGTGTTATACTTTTACTGACTAAAACCCACTTCTTTACCTTGTTTTCCAGGAAACATCATCATCATCATCATCATTCCAGCCGATACACGTCCACTGTTGGACATAGGCCTCCCCCAAGCGTCGCCACAACAAACGCTCCTGTGCGTCTCGCATCCATCGGTTTCCCGCAACCTTCACCAGGTCATCGGAACGCCACGCGCCAGGCAAAGAAGTGGGTTTCGAAGAATTGCCTGAACTTAAATAGCAGTAGTCTGGGCACATTGCTCGCAAAACAGACGATCGATGGAGATGAAAGGATCTGGAGTGGCGTATACCGGAAGACGCAGCGTTGGAAGGCCTACTACAAGGTGTATCGATGATCTGGTGACGGTTGCGGGAGTCAGATGGATGCGTCGTTACAGCGACACTTGGAGGTGGCCTATGTCCAACAGAGGACGTCTTTCAGATCAAATAGTGATGACGATGATGATGAGGAGATCGACTGCTTAACGTACTTTCTGAACCACAGAAAAGTCTTGGTATATAAGATGGTCACCCATCCATAAATCGACCTCAGCAAGTGTTGCTTAACTTTGGTTATCGACACGCTTGGTTGTAATTATTTATCATCAAGTTCTTCATTCTTATAAAACCGACACTGCTAGCCTTCTTTCTCAGCCCCAAGCCAGGTGTGTTCCACCTTCTACCGCACTATAAAATTATAATGAATGCGAGCCATTTGAAACGACATGCAACCCTAAATAAATGCTTGTCCGAGGTTCTGAGCCAGGTCATTTGAACCGCATATAATATTCAAAAGGCAAGTCGGCATCTGTGCCGATACATAATGCAACAGCGACGCCACCTGGTGGATATCGACAGTACCGTAGTTAGGAGTGGGCGAAGGGACCCCTTGCCCACGGCAGCGCTGGATTTAGACTTCGGCGGCCCATAAGTAGAGCATATGATGGAGGCCTTCAAATCGTTTGTGCTGCTATTAGCTTAGTGCGGCGCGGTAGAGTGGCGCCATTTGTGTTCATATTTCGTGCTGCTTGATTTCGCAGATTTTTTAATGTTAACTCTTCCCGCTCAAAAAAAAAAAGTTCAGGCTTGCGTTTGACTACTATTTCAGCTGAACGTAAGCGACGATGTGGACGAACACTGGGGTGCGATGTTTTCGATTTTAGGAAAAACATCACGTAGACATCCCACCAATAAGCACAAGGCGTTTTAGAAACACATTTATTGTGCGTACAGCCAAGGAGTGAAATTTAGGGATCTTCAAGTCAAGAGTGAATAGGTTACTTTTAGGCAAGCGATCTCCATCGTTAACCACATCATCGCTTACCATCAGGTGAGCTGGTGATCAAACGCGAGCCTATCATTAATTTAAAAAAAGAAAAAGGCCTCGCGGATCCGTCTTTGCCCACTTTTAAATTAGTCCACGTTACGCCCCTGGATATCGATTGGTATTAGTAACTATGACTAGTTATATTCGTTTGTTTGTCTGGTACAAAACAATGACGTTTTTTTAATGGTTTCGCAGAAGACGAGGCTTGTGGTCAGTGTGTGAAATGAGGATATCCTTTTGTTGTTGTTTTTTTTTCAGTTTGAGCGTGGAATAAATAGATTTTGAGTCCTTACCATGACGTTGTTAAAATTTCAGACGTGCGAGTTAGAAAGATGGATGGAGCTTTACATCGTATACTTATAGCTTCATCCTTTTAGCAATTCAGATTAATTCGTAAAATGGATCGAGTTTAGAGCTCACGGTACGCCTTAGTCCAGTTTTTATGCGCTCGTAACGTTTACCGCGTTTAGCTCTCTGATTGGTTGAGAGCTTGGAACGGACCAATCGGAGTGCAGAACGTCATAAACGTGTCGATCGCGTTAATGTAAAATGTTACCGATAATCTGGAACACTAAGGGCAACTGAAAAAACACAGGTGTATTTGAATCTATGGTTTTAATTTCAACACTATACCTTCACGCGTTCCCGAGATAAAGGGTCTTGACAGACAGATAGACAGACGGTCGGACAACAAAGTGATTCTATAAGAGTTCCGTTTTTTCCTATTGAGGTGCGGAACCCTAAAAACTAATTCTTATTGACCGTTATTTATTTCTACGTTAACATTTATTTTCTTTTGGATTGTAAAACCATAGAGCAGTTATAATCAAGAGTATATTTTACTTGTTACATGCATTCTTAACATGCGCTGAAGCGTGGCATAGTTTGCATGTTTCAATGGATAAGCGTCTGTCACGTTAGTCTCGAAGCATTATAATATGTTTAAACTGTTTTTACTGAGAAAATATAAGAGTTTAAAACAAACATGTATACCTAAAAATAAATACAAGGTGTAAGGGACAGCCCTCCACAAACTTTAAGGGCTTGCTCGGTAGACGAAACTGAACAGTCTTCCTCAAATTTTTTTTTCCGGAAACGAAAAAAAAAATCGGCCTCGCCATACAAATTGTGCAATCAAGTTTATAATTTTGTATGGTGACGCGGATTTTTTTCATGCCCTTAAAGTTTGTGGAGGGCTATCCCTTACACCTTTTATATTTTTGTTAGGGTAGCAAGTGTGATTTTTCATGATACAGTTATGAAATGTACATAGATTCTCTACGTAAAAATACTAGACACGTGTTTGGGGTGTCGCATATACTAAATGTAACGTTGGTATTCATGCCTGTCACCAAATTTGTTGTAAGGCTGTCTGCATCGTGTATATCTCGTAATTACACTATCAAGTATCGATGTTTCTACGATTTTTAAAGCTATCGCCGTAGGTATGTGTTGGCACCAATCGATTGTTTTTGTTTTAATCGATTACATAACTTGATTAATTTTAATTATTAAATTTAATCATGTATTAATTAGTTACGATTTACATCTTAACCGTAATTGAGTTAGGTAAATGTACTGGTCGTTATATAATTAAGTATGCAACCATGATTTTACCTAGGCCGCACAAAACTGTTTTACGACTTTAAGAAAATAAATAAAGAGTAATAATTATGAAATCTAATTTAAAAATTAAATAATCTGTATTTCATTCGTAGTCATCCGTATTCCTGTAATTTTGTCATAATATACCAATACAAAAATTAGCTAAACCCATTTATTTCTTGACTTGGTTCACATAACAGCAACCTAGTATTTTTTAATCATAATTAACACTTAATGATTATGATTCATAATCACCTAAATTTCGACGAACAATAATTAATTTTAATCGTTAATTGCAACTAAGTTTTTAATCGTTAATTAGATTAAGTTTTTGCCAGTACGGCCATGGGTAAGTCTAAAGTATACAAACAAATAATAAATAGATCCCCAATAGTAAACAGTCGGTAACTGAATATACTTAGACATTAATATAGCGACCTACATTCCTTTTCTGGGAAAAGCTGATACCATAAGGTTAAGACAGCCCTTTGACTCAGCTTATGATTGTTGATTATAATTGCTTCAGGGTATTAATACTTGACTATACTAGGTTCTGCCAGAGGATTTGTCCACGTGATGGAAGGAAATTATTCCTAAGGAACTTACTTCTAGGTAAGATATCCAAGGAATGAGGATAAGGGAATGTGCAATCTATCCTTTACCAAAATTCTTTAACACTATAAACTTCATTGTTTTTTTTTATTATTTAGTTTGAGAAATAATTAAATGAACACTTCCCGCGCTCTAGGTGGAACGTGAAGGTAGGTATGTCAGACTTTTATATGACTAAGATCCAGTTGCTCTTGCGTTTCAGAACCGTGGTGTTTGTTTTGGACAAACCCGCAGTTCTCTGTTTGTAATCACATTATTCTGCATATGTGTATATTTGTTAATTTTTCAATCTCGAACGGGTCGGCGGAACGATGAAACTAACGTTGCACGGGTACACCATGTTTTGAAAATATACTTTTCGCCCTGAGAGAATGTTTCTTTCCGATAATTTTGAAGCAACTGGCAGCTGCTATTATTACATATTTTTTTTTTCTACACGTATCACACAACGCCGTCTAGTCCCAAGCTAAGCAGAGCTTGTGTTATGAGTACTAGACAACTGACAAACGTACTTATATAGTTCTAAATACACATATTATAGATAAATTACACCCAGACACAGAACAAATGATCGTGCTTATCACTCAAACATTTGTCCCGGGTAGGAATCAAGCCTACGACTTCCGCAGCATATCAGTCAGGGTCACTAACCACTAGACTAACAGGCCTGTTAAATATTCTTGTAATTATTTCGTAAAAGATAAAAATATTTTATTGACGTAATTGAGAAAATATAATAAACACACAGACAGAATTTCTTTCGCATTTAATATTAGTTTTCATTGACAACCAGAGGAGTCTTGACTTGGCAAACAAAAATATAATAATCTTAGAGTAACGAGTAATTCTTTAAAAATAACGTGAAGGTATAATTAGAACTCGCCCAAATATTTACGTCGAATTTCGTCTGTATTCTCCCAAATAAAAATCTAGTTACTGAAAGTTTACCAATATTATATTGAAATCTCTTGTATTTGTTAAGAAACACGTTCATATAAATTGGCATGTGAAACTGATGTTTTCCTTCTTCATACGTACTAGCTTTGAGTCAGGAGGAAAGTTCTCTGAAATATTGTTAAGTAATTCTCTTGAGGAAATATTTTTTCGTCGGACATATTTTGTCATGTATAATATTTATGTCACAAAATTAATTAATACTTATCTAAACTTTTTCGAGAAGAAAGCGAAGAAACAAATAATTTCAGGATCATCATCTTTTTTTTGTAGGTGGGTAAATCATCCAATGACGCCCGCCCATGGGCGGAGCGGGAGATAGTGTCAGACTCAATCTGTAAAACAGACTAAAACTCCTCTTCTGCTCCTTGACTTTAAGAACAGTATAAGAATTACTTTGTGTAAAAAAATGCCTGGTGCACTCCTGGCCAAATACAAACATATTAATAGATACAATACTAAAAAAAACATACTATGTAATAACATTCATTCATTACAATTATATATATCGTTGACATCACATTAAATAAATAAATCATAAAGATTAAAAATTGCTCGATTGCAATTATATTAATAATACGTCTATTTAAATTAGTAAAAATTTAATTGTATTGTTAATTTAAATTACATTAGATTGGATTCAATGTCAAATAAATTAAACAATAAAATATGATATCATTAATTGAAATATTATACGAAATTTATGATTTAATTATATTAATTAGATGTCACTTAAATTAAATTTATATGAACACGGACAGGATAATGACATTTTTCGTGTTCTAAATTCGGTGCATAAAGGAAGCGAATATTATCGCCAAGTTTTGCTGTTGGCGTAAATTAGAAAAAGCCTAAATTCAGTATTGACTTGCAATAAGTTAAATTGCTTTTCACGCAGACAAATAAACATTTACCTGCAGAGAATCTTTTCAAAATCTGATACATATATTTAAACAATGCCCAAAGAAAATTAAGTAAGTACACCCACAGCAAAAGCTATACGATTAATTACTACAATGATAGGTCATCGTTAGGTGAATGCAATTTGTAGTGACACGGAACGAACTGGGTCACCGGACGTCGATGAAATCTGTCGAGTACGTATCGATATAAATATCGGTAACGCGTGTCCCATCACTTTTATTTTGATTACGTTTGTACTTATTTTGTAAAATATGTTTTTTTTTTTCACGGTTTCTGTATAATTTTCGTAAAGACTTGCCATTGTCATAACAATTAGAAAAAGTGAGTGAACTTGTTGCAAAAAGAATAATAACTGTACGGGTTCATCTTTAAAGTCCAGCAGCGTAGAAGGGTGGCCATCCATTAAGTACAAACCGAAAATACTATGTACCTCAGAAAACACGCTAAGTCGTTGACCCCAGTTATCATTTAACGATCTTTAACAGTCGTAACGGATAGTCAGAAAACAGGAAATCAACAATCTTGAAACTAAACAATATACCCAACATTCGGTAATAAGAGTGCGAATCGGACTCGCGCACTGAGAGTTCCGTACAAACTTACCTTAGGTATGTGAATAGTTCAATTCCCGAATGGAGGCTCGAATTTTTTTTCGAATAGCAAAAGTTTTTTTTGTGACGTAACCACTCCTTTTTTCAGATTTATTCCTATACCTATACTATAAGATGAATGTTTTATGCCAAATTTCAGGATTCTGGGTCGACGGGAAGTATCATATGAATTTTGATTCCGTTGAGAGTGAAGAAATTTTTTTTCGTTAACTTAAAAGTTACCTTTTTTCAGAGCTTTCAGGAGACTGCAGGTCTGTGTATATGGTTTTAATTTCAAACTCGATACCTCCACGCGTTTCGGAGCTAGAGGAGTCTTAACAGACAGACAGACGGACAATAAAGTGATCCAATAAAGATTCCGTTTTTTCCTTTTGAGGTACGGAACCCTGAAAGTATCTCTTTTTTAATTCTACCGTAATACATTTTTAAAACTATTTTTCCTATAATCAGCTCACAAAAAATTATAACAAAACAACTACTTGTGGCCTTGGTTAACGAACTATTTCGTACAATGTGGGTAGATGAATATTTTTACTCTTAGAAAAAATTTCAACGTTGTTTGACAATGATTACACAAGTCAACACTCAAATAAATACGGGGAAAAATTCATTGTGTATTTCGTTCAAACTTGTTTTTGCTAGCAGTTTCAATCGCGTGAAAAATATCTCAAGATTTAAACTTACTCCAGGGATAAAAGATATTTTTACAAAAAAAAAAAAATAAAAAAAAATAACAGCTTTATAAAAATGCAAAATAATAGAATAGATTAGCATTTATTCGGCACAGGCAATACAATATACAACAACAATACACAACATGAAATAATAAAAAAAGAATACAGAAATACAATACAGGTGCGCTGAGTGCCCGAATCGAAAAGGTCAAACACCTAGTGCTGATAATGGAACTTAGGAAGTAAGTGTTTCTAGTTTTGTTTCTGGGAAAAAATTTGTCCAGTAGTGGGATAGTATAAGCTAACAAAACAAAAGTCCTCTATAGCATGATAATTAAGACTAAATTACTCATTAAGATTTTTATAAATAAAAGGCCTTTTGTCGACTTGTTTAAGCCTATTTTTAATTAAAACTCTTCTAATCAGTTGCTAAATAACTTTAGAGACTTTTTTAAATAAGGCTCTTTATACTTCACTAGCTTTTGCCCGCAGCTTTGCCCGCGCATATAAAATATAGCCTGTGTCACTCGGAAATAAAGCAGCTTCCTATCGATGATAATATTTTAGCAATCGGACCAGTAGGTACTTCCAGAGATTACTTTTTAGGGTTTCGTAACCAAATGGGAAAAAACGGAACCCTTATAGATTCGTCATGTCTGTCTGTATGTCTGTCCGTCTGTCCGTATATCACAGTCACTTTTTACCGAAACTATTAGAGCTATACTGATGAAACTTAGTGAGTAGATGTATTCTGTAAACCGCGTCAAGATTTTCACACAAAAATAGAAAAACAGGAATAAATTTTGGGGGTCCCCATACATAGAACTGAAACCCTAAATTTTTTTCCTATACGTGTATCTATGGATAAGTCTTCAAAAATGATATTGAGGTTCCTATCATTTTTTTTTTTAAATTAAATAGTTTGCGCGAGAGACACTTCCAAAGTGGTAAAATGGGTCCTGCCCCCCTGTAACTTCTAAAATAAGAGAATGATAAAACTAAAAAAAAATATATGATGTACCTTACCATGCAAACCGCCAACGAAAATTGGTTCGAACGATATAGATATCGTTCGAACCAATTTAGTTTAGTTTAGTAAGTAGATTTTTTTACCACTACATAAATCCAAAACAAATACAAAAACAATGAAACAATGTTTTATTAAAACATTAATCAAAGTTACAACGAACTACAAGAACTTTTATATTATGTTACTTGCTGCTACGGAACCCTCCATGGGCGAGTCCGATTCGCACTTGGCCGGTTTTTTATTTTTTATTTTGTAGGAGACAAACAAAATTAATAAAAAAAAAAACGGCCAAGAGCATGTCGGACCACGCTCAGTGTAGGGTTGCGTAGTTTCCCATCCGTCACAATAAGTGTACCCACTTATGAGATTAAAAAAATGCTTGCATATACGATTATACTACAAACTTAGTCCAGAAATTATTTTGTAGAACCCTTTTGTCTTTTTTGTACAAAAACTGTTCCTTCCATCAAGTTCAAAATAATTTTCCTAGAAAATTCTTATAAAGTTCTACTTTTCAGTTTTTTTTCATATTTTCTAAACTTATGGTTCAAAAGTTAGAGCGGGGGACTCACATTGTTTTTAACTTTTGGAGCGATTATTTCCGAAATTATTAATATATCACACGTTAGGGTTGAAATTAAAAAAAAACACTTCCCACTGTATATATTGGGGGGTTACCCTAATAAAACATATTTTCCAATTTTTATTTTACCACTTTGTCGGCGTCATTGATATACATATTGGTACCAAATTTCAGCTTTCTAGTGTTAACGGTCACAGAGATTAAGCGAGGACGGACAGACGGACAGACAGACATGGCGAAACAATAAGGGTTCCTAGTTGACTACGGAACCCTAAAAATTACCTCATTATTATATTACTTTAGAAAATCTACAGGAATCTGGTGTATTCAAACGATTTACACGATAAATTATGAAGGTTTGTAACGTTACTTTAAACAAAACACGACTACGAAAGGTCATTGTGACCAATATTTAAATATTATTCAGCTGCATTTCAATTACTTACAAACTGAATAAAGGTCTGAAAAGAAAACTACGTAACACTTCAAGGTCACTTAAAAAACACCAGCTTGGTGCAATCTTATCAGTACTCACAGAACATATAACTTCATTATTAATGGCTACTGAATGAGTCACCAAATGCCATAAAAACAGCCTGTAAATCATCTAAGATGCATTCATCTGATATCAATGTTGGCGTTAGAAAGAGACGGCACATCACCAACGTTTGCCAAACTAACTGCAATCTCATCGTTTCGTAATTTTCAGTTAGATCGCTTCCATTGCAAGTTTGATTTTGAAAAGAGAATCAAAATTCTGGCTAAGTGATCAATGGCTCTGAAACAAGTCGACGCTTAATTTCCTTGTCTGCAGTGGAGAGTCGGATTGATATACACACGGGGCTTTCCAAGAAGGCGCGCACACATGCGTGGCCAATATTCGCTTACTCGCTCACTCACACTCCTGCGCAAGCTTGCAACTGCTAGTGAACGAGCAACTGCGCAGTGTCCGTTGAGAGTTCGCGTGTGAACTACAAACTGTTATAATTCGCGTTTATATTAGTTTAAACTGATTTTTCTAACTGTTATATTGGATTTTGTTACATTTTTTAAACAAGGTAAGTGTATTGATGACTTTATTTAATTTATTTACTGGTTTTTTATCGTTATTTTTGTGTCAATGGTGTTTCATTCAGTGGTTCCGAAGTTTTTAATGGATAATTCCTGTGGTATCACGTGTTTCGTATCTAATGTCTCTTGCAGAGAGTGTTTTTGTCCTTCAATGACATAAAGTAGTTGAATAATGACGTTCTTTCAATTATCGACATTTTACGGTCGTGATTTGTTACGGTTTGATTTGTTTTGATACCCGGCATTTTGAATATGGAAACGTCAAATTTTATTATCGTTAAGTCAAAATTATGATTGTATAATTTGAATTGTAGAAATATTTTTTGAAACAGGTTTTGGACAGTTGTTAAAGTAATGAGTTAACGATCACTATTTAATGGTTTCTTAATTACAAAATTAGTGTATTTACATTTTTGTGGTAACTTGCTAATGCCGTAGGTAAGTATTCACGCAATATATCATAAGGTTAGGTATAAATAGAAATACCGCACAAAATGAAATGTTACATTCTACAGACTCTGAATTAGACATTTACCAGACATTTACCAGATTCTGAATTGAAATATATTTAAAAAGATTGTATTTTTCTTGTTGCATTAAGTCCGTTTATATACCAGTACTGTAGTATATAAAGTTAAAATAAATAAATAAAATATCCGCTAATCAGTTACCGAAAGCGTCTGTATTTTTCTAAATACAACCCAAAAGTAAATAAAAATAAATCTTACTGTAGGTACTGTTATAACATAAGTACATTCTAATCAGCTTTTTGAAGGTGAGAAGTTCAGTAAGTAAAAGTTTGACACCCGTCAATCTCCACTTATGCTTCTTCATTTGCGATTTACATTCTAGGGCCACGTTAACTGTTCCTGCAGCTCTAGCAGGCACCGGCCCTACTGCAATGATCCTAACTAATTTTATAAATGTGAAAGTGTGGATGTTTGTTACTTAATCACGCAAAAACGGCTAAACGGATTTGGATGAAATTTGGCATACATATAGCCTTTGACATGGAAAAGAACATAGGCTAGCTTTTATCCCGATTCCTTAAGTACCTAATGCCACGCGGGCGAAGCCGCGGGCAAAAGCTAGTATTTTAATATAGGTAATAACATTATCCTACTGAGTCAGTTTTGCTGACATCTGTTTGGCATATTCTTTTCTGGAGATAAGAAATACTTTCGTAATACCAATATTCCTTAATCCATCTCCTTTCTCTCAGTCCATCCAAAGGTTGTCTGTAAGAGATCGCCCTGTGCGATAAGACCGCCCATTGTACACTTATTCTTTTAAATGTTTGTCCTGTATTTTTTTTTATTTGGTGTACAATAAAGATTATAATAAATAAATATATTTAATTATTTTACCCGCAGTAGTATGAATTATTCGTAACATTAAAATCAACAATTGTAGTAAGTAAATCCCTTAACCACAATTATCAAACCAAAACTATGGGAAAACAGTTTTTCTACTAAAACCAATGTAAGTAAAAACCCGTGGTTTCAAAGCAAAAAGTAAATAAATAATATATAAATAATATTTCCCGTATATTACAAAATACGTAGGTACAAGGAAATGGTATTTTACGTATTAAGGCAAATAATATGCATAAATTAAGTACCCTGGAAAATTGACTAATAATTTCCTTAAATTAGTCAATAAGTTAGTTAGAGTAAGAATGTTTTCAGCTGTTAAATAATGATAGTATTGTTCTAACTATACTTTTATAAATGTATTTCCCGTAAACTCAAACTCAATCATAATTATGAGAGCTTATTAGCAAACTAATAAGTAATGGTTTATAGAAAAACCGGCAAAGTGTGAGTCAGGACTTGCGCGCGCGCCGTACGTAGCAAAAACGGCAAATAAATCACATTTACTGTATAGAAGCCACTTTAATATTTATTTTATTCTGTTTTTTGTATTTATTGTTATAGCGGTAACAGAAATACATCATCAGTGAAAATTTCAACTGTCTAGCTATAGTTCATGAGATACTGCCTGGTGACAGACAGACTGACAATGGAGTGATAGCAAAAGGGTTCTCTTTTACCCTTTGCGTACAGAACTTTAAAAACAATATTTAACTATCGTAACTAAATATCTTAAAAATTGGCGTCAAAATTCCTCCGCTTCGCTGCCTAAACCCACATAAGTTTGGGTTTAGGAAAATGGCTATGCGCGGAGTTCCCTAGCGTGATCACATCATAAGTGAAGATATCCGTAGTAGAACCAAGGTTATCGACATAGCTCGAAGAATCGAACTTAGTGGCAGCAAGGCACATTGCTCGCAGAACAGATGGCCCTTGAAGCTTAATGGTTCAAGATTGGCGACCACTTACAGGAAGACACACACGTTGAAAGTCCTCCCACAAGGTCGTCCGCCGACCTATTGAGGGTCGTGGGAATCCGAACCGTTCATTATGGCGACACTTAAAGGAGACCAATGTCCAACAGTGGACGACTTAGAGCTGAAATGATGGTGATGATGAAGTGTGTTGGTCTTCTCTCATCACGGATCTTGAAAACTTGCGCAGAAGTCAAATATTCGGTCTCTTTAGTGGTGCGAAGTGCGACGCGGGGGCGGGGAGTGTCAGTGGTTGGCTGGCCACACCATCGCGTCATAGATGTCATTCGTTCACTGCGTTGTTGCATTTATCTAACAACGAAGACAATTGGCTCGCCAATGTATAGAATGCGCAAAGCGATCGCCACTCTGACGCCGAGCGTTCAAGATCCGTGATGGCAATTGTATCTTAAGGATCGTTTTGTATTTCCTTAACAGGGTAAAGGGGGAAGGGGAATGTTTTTTGTTTACCCTAATGCTGTGTTTACATTATTGGGATTCAGCGAATATTCGCATCATCGCGACACATGTGGCCGAGTAAGTTCGTCGAATCGCGAAGTATTCGGGCGAACACGAATGCTTGTCCGACACTTACCGCTTAAAAATATGTTGGGAACACATCTGTCATTTCCGAACAGAGGTCAATCCAAAATCTGCAATCCGTCCTCTCAAGGATAGCTTGGTTTTTAAGATTGCGATTTCAATCCTTGGATAGCTTTTTGGCACACTTTAATACCAATCTGTATTTTATTTTTGATTTTGATTCCAAAAAATTTGGATTAGATCGATTATTAATTTCGGCCGTATATGAATACAGTCAAGGCACGGTAATAATATCATTACCGTGGCCAAGGAGTCGAACTCCCTGCCGGATTCTGTATTTCCTGATAGTTATAACCTTTAAGTCAAGAGTGAATAGGTTACTTCTAGATAAGCGTGCTTCACCTTCGGCCACATCATCGCTTACCATCGGGTTAGATAGTGGTCAAACACAAGCCTAGGCATAATAAAAAAAAAAACTTGGCAAGTGCGAGTCGGACTCGCGGCCTGAGGACTCCGTACAAAACTTATGTAAATAGTTTTATTTATTTATTTATTTAACCTTTATGCAACAAAAGAAACAAAGGCGGACTTAATGGCTTAGGCATTCTCTACCAGTCAACCTAGGGTAGTGCAGAGACAAAATGGCAGGTGCATAAAAAATAAAGAAAATTTTATTTAAAACAATTACAGAATTATATATAAAGCTAAAACCAAACATACATATAAAAAAGCATATTTAATAAAATATATAACTATACATACATACAAATATATACAAAGAAAAGGAATTTTGAGATGATTCTACTATTTGTTCAGAAAGTAGGTAATTCCGCAACTTCCGCTTAAATGCGTACTGCTGACTCGTGGCGTGTTGATATCAAGAGGTAGCGAATTCCATAGAAGGATAGACTGAATATAGAAGGAGGAATGATCAACATCAGAAGTATGAGAAGGACAAAGCAGTAGGAGATTGTTAGAAGAACGCAGATTCTTGGCGTGTGAAGAACAGAGATATTGGAAGTGAGATATAAGATAGTTCAATTCTGGAATGGAGTCTCGGAAGATTTTACCGAATCGCAAAATAAAAGACCTTGCTGCATTCCAAATTCCAGGATTCTAGGTCAACATGTACCTTATGAATTTTGATTCCCATAAGAGTGTCGAAACACAAGTTTTTTGCGACATAAACAACCGTATCCTTTTTTCGATAACTAAGGAATTTGATTTTTTCACAGCTTCAAGGGCCGACAGACTATTTACCTATATGGTTTTAATTTCAACTGGATACCTCCACGCGTTCCTGGGATAAAAGGTCTTGACAGAGACAGACAGACAGACGGACTACATAGTGATCCTATAAGGGTTCCGTTTTTTCTTCTAAGATACGGAACCCTAAAAAATACTGTTTTTAATAGTTCTAGAATAGGAAAGACGAAGTAAGTACCAAGTAACAGTAACAGTATATTGTGATTGTAACATACATATAAAAGTCGTTATCAGTCTTAGTATATGCTATTTTAGGCCCGTAATCAGTAGGATTTGAAGCTAAAATCAACACAAATAAAATGAACATCAATAAATAATATGTAGTAGGGTAAGGCGAAATATATATAGAGTTAATTTATTAGATGACTGACAAATAGAAAAAGAAAAATAAAAACACTTAACTACTTAAAACTAGATATATACACCTAATTAAAACCAACTTACAAAATAAAAATAAAAGCCTTAGAGAACTATTATTAGTTTTTCGCCATACTACTTTTTTCACTATTTTGGATGCTGATACAATGAAGGACATATACTAATTCCATTCTATCAAATTCCTAACATTGTTATTTCAAATAAACCAATTACAGGCATTTTTGAATTAACTGGTCATTCAATCAGCAAAATGAAGCTACTTGCAATTAATTGTGTGGAAAAGAACGTGCAAGAAACTCCCTGAACACTTTTTTAATCATCGTCATCATCATCATTTCAGCCGATATACGTCCACTGTTGGATATAGGGCTCCCCCAAGTGTCGCCACACATCCATCGGATTCCCGCAACCTTCATCAGATTATCGGTCCACCTTCCAGGAGGCCTTTTAATCATGTCATGTATTTAATACAAAAATTCCTTATAAAAATGTCTTGTTGCTTCTATTGTGTGAGATCAATGTAAGTAAAAAAATAAATCAATTCACAAAATGAATATTAAAGTAAGCCACAGCTTCAACTGACGGCGCTTATCATGCTCGTAAACGAGCAGTTTATGAGTGATGACGCGAGCATCAGCACACAAGGGAACTGAATGATCCATAAGCACCATCATCAGGGAGACATGCGAGTGAGCCTGACAATAATACATTATGATACAAGTGTGTAATGTGGGTGATTACCGCTGAGACGGTACTTAGATCCGAGCCGAAGACGAAGATCTTAAGAGATCCGGGGACGGTAATCACCAATATTCACGAGTATCTTAGATGACGTTTTTCATAAAATTTGTAAGGAAAAATAATTTAATTAACTATTTATTCAACCGTAAAAATTCGCGGGAATCCGATGGATACGTGATGCACAAGGCCGGTCGTTGTGGCGACGCTTGGGGGAGGCCTATGTCCAACAGTGGAAGTCTTTCGGCTGAGATGATGATGATGATGATGAAAAATTTGTAATTGCAATTTGTATTAAAGCGGTAAAAAATTGAATCTGTTTTCTTATGTACCCGCATCAGAATTTTTTTTTTCTTCGTCGCATTGAGGAAAGCTAATGTCTTAGGCACCCCATACTCCTACCACAATATTGCACAATCAAATTTAAGCTCGCACAAACATTTGTAAAGTCATTGCGCAATGTTTCAATACTATCCCTACACGATAAATAATATTGTGCAGTCACATATATTGTGCAATATATTAATAATAATAATATTATAGGTGTATGGGGCCTTAGATCATACCAACTCGTAATTTTTTTCGAAAAGGTTTCGTATTAAAAATTTTGTTTTGAGTACAAAGAGAATTTAACAAAAAGGTTTTAAGTACTTTATCGCACTAGTGCATAACGGTAATCAAAAAGTCATAGTTTTGCTTACAAGCGTCTTTTATACCTAAGTGTGCCATGCGGTGCAAATATACCAGTCATTTTTGTGTGTATTAAAAAAAATTATTACGGCAAAACCAGACACGGGCTTTGAAGCTATCCCCGTGGATGCACTCGCGTCTTTGGTTACTGGTACTCTTTTGTAGGTCGTGCCGAAATGTTACAAGTCTTATGGTATGTAACTATTCGTCATGAATTTGGTTATCCCATACATAAAATTATTTCCAACTAGCTTTTGCCCGCGCGGCTTCGCTCCCGCTCTTCCCTACTTCAGCCTACTATACCCTACTCTACCCTACTATACCCTACTCTACTCTAACCTACTCTACCCTACTCTACCCTACTCTAACCTGCCCTACTCTACTCTACCCTACTCTACCCTAAACTACCCTACACTACCCTACTCTACCCTACACTACCCTAATTTTCATTTTTTTCCATAAGAACCTCCTCCTCATAATAACGAACAAAACAAAAAAAAAAAATTAGCGAAATCGGTCCAGGCGTTGTTGAGTTATGCGCTTACCAACACATTTTGCGATTCATTTTTATATTATAGATCTGACTGGTGGTTCCAGAGATTAGCACGTATAAACAAACAAAAAGTCTCTTCCACTTCATTACATTAGTACAGATAAAGTTTGGCTAGAATTCGTTCGAAAGACGGCTTTACAATCAACAAAAAAAAGTATCTTCATGTTGCGAATTCAATGACATAGCAAAAAAACCCTGCCGTGGGGAAATTCGCACTGTTGTTGACAAAAAAAAAGTTAAGAATAGGTAAGTACGGTAAAGTAAGTCGCTATACCTTTTTTTTCGAAGTTGCCAGTAACATTAAAGGTACTTGAAAAGAATATTGAGTGCTTTTAATTTTTTTTTTTAAGGAATTTTAATTGTATAAGTATGTAAGGCGTTGGTTCAACACTGAGACATAACTCAGTATTGAACCAACGCCTTACATACTTCATTGACTTAAAAAAATGATTTTAATTTTTTTTTTTCTTTCTTCGTAATTCTGTTCTTTTCTCTACCGAATTCTTTACTCAATTCTTTAAGGATTTTTTAAGGATCACTTTGATGTCCGCCCGTCTGTCTGCCTGTCTGTCTGTCTATCATGACCCTTTATCTCGAGAACGTATGGAGGTTTCGAGTTGAAATTACGAGTATAACCATTTACCACCAGTCTGCGGACTCTTGAAGCTGTAAAAAAATCAAACTTGTAAGTTAACGAGTTAAAAGATACTCCGGTTTATGTGGCAAAAAAACGTACATTTCGACACTGTCAAAGAAATCATTTACATAATAAGTAAGGTTTTACGGAACCCTCAGGACAGGAGTCCGAGTCACACTTGCCCAGTTTTTTAATTAGAACAAATACTTATTAGAAAAGGTCTTGTTATTATATAAGTAAAGTCTTAATAAATAATATTTAATAAACAGCAAGGTTATTGGCGTTTGTTTGTGTGTTACATGGTTCCGAAAAATGTAATAAAGTATTATACGTCCCCTTAACTTTGCTATTAAGAAACACTTAACAACGAATCCACGCTACCACGAAAAACCAGACACCATAGAAATGTGATCTCGAATAACCAAATCTCTAAATTACCATTTCGAATCATTTAACAAAAAATGTACATTATGTTATAGCTGACAGAGTATGGTTTCCGCACTTACACAGATATTTCACATAATCAGCCTTTTAATAATAATGCAATCCAAATGTTGTCTGGTAGATATCACAGTTAGCGATACGTCAACCATTTTAGTGTACCATTAAAGACACTTCCGCCTGACCACCGCTAAGTTCATTTTTGCTCGCACTCGAAACGAAAACTTTGGGTTTGGTTCGGCGCTGCGCCGCAGGATTCAAGCGATCTGTTTTAAGTGATCAGGCAGTAATGACCGCGTTGGTACAACCAAGTTTTGTTTTATTTTGTTCTATTCTAATACGACTAACTGTTTTTATCTTTTTAAATCAACTCCATGTTACTATATCAAGATCGAGACATGAAACAGCTGTTTTATCAAAAAGTTTGTTTACATTTTTTACGAATTACGCAATGAGGAAAACAGTATCTGTAATTCTGTTTAACAAGGCTGTTATAGATAAAAAATTTCAATAGTTTTATTTTGGATTATCCGCTAGTTTCGGATTGTTTCGATTACAGATACCAGGAGAAGGTATCTCCTCCTCTTCCAGTCGAATTCCTCATTACTGAGGGTCGTGAAGTTCCCGCTGGATTTAGCCTCTTATTGATGGTATCTGGCCATCTGTGACGGTTCTTAGCGTCATGAAGTGCGACGTGCTTTGGGTGTCCAGTGTGGAGCGGACCTAATTTGCCCATCTTATTAGCCTGCAGCCTCTTGGTCCTTTGCCATCAACCATGCCAACTACGATGACATGTTCAAGCTTGTGGTCATGTTTCCTGGCCAGCAATGTGGCCAAAGAACTACTCTGCGCATGCAGGTAGTCGACAGTCTGATCTTGATGTTCAGTTCACGTAAGATAGAGCGGTTTGTACGGAAAGCAGTCCAGGGAAATCGAAGCATTTTCCTCCAGCACCACATCTCGAAGGCATCAATGCGATCGCGGTCCGCCTTTTAAGCTATTGCATAGCTTCTATCGCGGGCCTTGAGCGTGGAGACCGAATCCAGAAATTCCGTAACGAAAATAACCTAACACCCGTCACCCCCCACTCATTTGGTTTTTTGAGCGTGGTGACCGATTACAAAACAAATGAGTGAAAAATCAATCTAAATTCAATTCAATGTGTGAAAGTGTAACTTCAATTTATATCAAAGAAAAAAAAACAAAGGAAAAAAAATACTGCATAAATAAAATAAATAAATAATTATAATTGCATATGTTGATAAAAATGCAATGCAATAGCTTTACCGCGGCAGTCCCCGTGTGTCACGCGTCATTTTTTAAAGTCCAAGTCTTAGCCCGGTCGCTAAATATGGAGAAGATTAAACAGATAACTATGTATTATTATCTATAATTTTAAAATTATCTAAGTAGGTAAAATACAAATAGCATATTTTTTTTATTATTTCTAGTCTGAATTATCATTTGTTTGGCCGAGCAAAACGATTAAGAACCTACTGTAACCTGTCATTAGACTCGGCTTATCCAAAACTTAAAAACAACACTAAGTACATCACAGATCACGGCAGGTACAGCTAAGTACGGAAGGGAGGGAAACCATTTCTCTGGATGACCCGGTGACCATATATTTGAGCGGCTAACCAGATAACATAACTAACTTAGAACTTTGTGATTGTTTGTGATTCAGTTATGAAATATTGTACATATCTACGTACAAATAAGGCTATTTACATAAAACGTAAAAATACCAGACACATGTTACGGATTTTGCATAATATACTAAAAACTAGCTGACCCGGCAAGCTGAATGTACTAGGTATATCTCTCGATATAGTCAACCGATTGCGATGAAACAAAGCCTAAGTAATATATCGAGTTCACACAATTTTAATGTATAAAAGTTATCTACATTGATTTCGTACATTTTATGTGATGCGCGCACAACTAAAAACTTCTACTGATTTATTATATCAAGGTATAGATAATATTTGTGTGTAGATGTAAATATATATAGGTATAATATGCAACCAGATAAAGGGGTATACACAACATTACTCATATTATTCTTATTATTCACCATATTGAATTAAAATTTTCCTCATGACACACTTTTACGTCATACTAATAAAACTGATACAAGTTTTACGTATAACCACGTCATTTTTAACCATCAAGTATATGAGGAAAAGGTTTGAATAAACTGCAAGTTAGTTGAATGGTCGTTTTGAACCAATGGCCTTTACGTTAATAGCAAGCAAAACCAAATGTTTCGGACCGTGTGTCATCGCCTTAAGGCACTTGCTCCCATTTAGTGTCATAAAACAGTGACTTTCTGAAGCCTACTCATCGGTAACGGCTGGATTAATAAATTTGAAAAAAAAGTTGCAGATTCATATGTAACACTAGCTTTTTGCCCGCGGCTTCACCCGCGTAAATGAAATATAGCCTATGTCACTCAGGAATAAAGCAGTTTTTGGATTAGTACTTTCAGAGTTCACCTCCTACAAACAAAAAAAAAATATATAAAAAAACACCCTTTACCTCTTTATAATATTATTATTGATTTAATTTATCAACACTCATCATCATAATTATGATTTTTTGGTTTGTTTTCCCTACTGCTATTAAAAAAAAAAGAAATAAAAATCTTTCGAAAAAAAAAATGCCGGTTAAACGTTCTTCTAAATGCACATAGTATATCTAAATCAGTCAATATTTTGCAAAGAAAATGGGTTTAAAGGTCAGCTGGGTTCTATCCAGGCGTAGGCAGCAATACAAGTTTGTCTGCATTTAACTCCACCCAGATGTTTAAGGGTCTATACGCCTTAACCGAATGAGGAAAAAGATTTAAAAAAAAAGATACTCAGGTGTTCTAAGTTTATAACCTACTTTTACTCGCATATCAATCTTGGTCTACTCATTTATAATCACTAAAATATTATAATAAAGCTGTTTTGATTTCTTCATTTTTATTTTTGATTGGTTTGATAAATGTGTTTGGTACGCCGATTTATTTTTATAGATAACCGTCCACTGTTGGACATAGGCCTCCCCCAAGTGTCGCTATAACGACCGGTCTTGTATGCCTGATCAGTTGCTGCTGACATTTTATTACTCACCCCATTTCTGTCTCTATCATTAGTTGAATGGTACGTAATTAATTTATCACATAATTTGGTTCATCTTTACTTCCAAACAACAATCATACTTGCGACGTTCCTAATGTCTATCGAGAATCGCTTGTCCACTAGATTTTTATTTTTTTTTTGTAAATATCGTGAATTGAAATCTTTGTTTCTCTTTTCACATTTATTCCAAGTTTATTAGTAAAGTACTCGAACTTTTTCTCTAAGGTTAACCTTTCCTGTGTCCGGAACGTGGATCCACGCGAGACACAATAACTTTTTAATTGTGTCTCTAATTACGGCATACGAAATGTTAAATTGAAGTTCGATAAAAATACGGTGACACGTGATTTTTATAGAATTAGGCAAGGCTCTAAGTCTGCTCCATCGTCAACCACATCATCGCTTTCCATTAGGTGAGGTGGTGGTCAAATGCGAGCCTATCAATAATAAAAAAGAAGAAAATTAAAACGTCCCACATCCTCATTACAATAACATAACTCCAGTTCAATTTAAATTCACGATAACATTTGGTAAACCTCAGACCTTATAAATTAAACACAAAATGTAACAAGGCCATTATACCTAAAACTGTACACCACTCTGGACTTTAGACAGCAACAAAATCACAATATGCTAAAAGTACGTATGTATGTCTCTCTGACTAATGACTAAGTACAAACAGACATCACAATAATAGGTATAATTAAATACAATACATATGACAGGTGTCACATTTTGAACTGACTACAAGTAGCCTGGAAGGTATAATTATTAATGAAACTAATGTTAAGCGAGAACGTATGTGTGTGTTTTTTTGTTATTCCTTCACGTAATGGTATGGTTGAACGGATTCACATTAAATTTGGCACACGGGTAGACTATTATTATTATTAAGTTAGTGAATAATAAAAATACTATCATCTTATAACTTTCTCTGTGCAAGGCTACTGATAATAATAATGACTCATTAAGTCTAAGAAAAACTTTTTCTGTAATTAAATTACAAAAATAACTTACGATCACTATTATAGTCGTTTACATTTCGGAGAGTGCATTGGAATTGCTCAATTTATTTCTGTCAAGCTCTTTTTATCATCGGACCACTAGACGCCACCGTTACTTGATGGACAATGTAGACATTCCACCCCGTACGTACAAAACTTTTGGGAACACATTCACACATTATACGTACAGCTAAGTAGTGGATCTCCCTGCCGGAGTCTGTGTTTCTGTGTTAATTTAGCGGTGTATAGCTTCCCAACAAACTCTACAAAGATCGCACAGAGATTAATCGCCTGTCTTATTTCAGCCGTTTTGGCGATTTCAGTGTTAAAATCCATTAACATGGTTCTTTTTTTATTTCTAGCATCACCATGACACCAAAGGAGAGCCGCTGCTGTGGTATCAGCCTCCGACCACTATGTTTCCTGATTGGCTACCTACATCTGGTAAGTAAAATTAATTTTTAAAAATATCTGTGGTAACATCTCCGCTTGTAAAGACGTCCATAATTGGACAGCGTTATGTAAGAACAGATTAAGCGACACTAGAGAGAATTTGAGAAAATGAACGCTGTCCATAATGCACAGCGTTCATTTTCTCAAATTCTCTCTAGTGTCGCTTAATCCGTTCTTACATAACGCTGTCCAATTATGCTTTTGTATTACTATATAGCTTGGACAAATTGTTAAAAGTTTGATGATAAGAGGGACCTTTTTATGATGGGAAAAACATCCAATGACATTCCCCGCTCTTGGGCGGAGCGGGAGATGATAAGAGGGACCTTGAGATCAGATACAGGTTTAGGCCTAGTTCAGCCTTCTGGGCCTTCCCATAACGTGTTAAAATATCAGATGTGCGAGTGAGAAAGAGCTATACACCCATATAGTTCAGTGTAGGTCGTAAAATAAATCGCGTTAAGACTCGATAGAGACTCAGATCTTCCACAAATCACATATTTATCTATTTTATACTAACGTTTATCTGGCAAATATGTAATATACTGGACCTGGTCCTGGCAAACGGTGTCCTGCCTGAAAGCTGACATTTTCTCAGAAAAAAAAATTAATAACCCGATTTTTTAGAATTGAATCAATGCCGTCACAATTGTACTTAGCAAGACGTTGGACGTCACAAATCCTACATCGCACAAGCGTCTATCTCGAAATATGCATTAAATCATTCAGACATAAACCATAGTCAGATAATTGGCCCACTACGCAAAACACTCGTCTGGTTTGTGAATCTATTCTATTTGATTGAGAAACTTTCCATCCTGTATCTCTTTATGCCAAAAATATACTCCTTTCTAAAAGTCTCGTCAATTAGAAAAACCGTCATAAAGTTACTTTTCAATACACATGAAAACCCGCTCTTAGCCCTACTGCTTTATGGCGCGCAATTTTACTCTTTTTTGCACTAGTGTGGAAAAGTGCGTAAGTTGACCCGTCACAATTTATTGTATTAATCGTATAAGGGAGCGCTAAGCTAGAGTAACCCCCTAAGAGTCAACCCCCATTTATTTACAATACGAAATTGAAAAACATCGTTGGAATATACGTGGAAATATTTGACTACAGCACCCGGCTCCTTATCGATCGAATTTAGCTTCGGCTGCAATGACAAACTTTCACCACTGGTATCAAAATGTACTATTACAAAACACTTAAAAGCTGAATACAGAGAATTTTATTCATATGTATGAAAAAGTCTATTGTTACATTTTCTAGCTTCATTATCAATCGCGGAAGTACGATACGTCATTTACCGTCCGTCAGTGCGATATAGGCATCGATCATGCTTTATACATTGTTATATATAGCACTAACGATCTGCAATAGATTGAGTTACAATCAGTTGTAATTAGCCTTCGTGGACGCATAATAGCTAATACGCATTGTCTTTGAATGATTGAATTAACGTCTGCTGCATGTATGTCCATATGCATTATGATTATCAATGTCGATGCTCTTTTGAGTTTGATACGAGTAAAGGCAGAACTACACTGCTCACACGTGTGCGACACACTCCGTTCTTGGCGCGTTGGTCTCCATACATAATACACCACTATTTTTTAATTAGTACAAATACTTAAAGGGCTTATTAGAAAAGCCCTTGTTATTTTATAAGTAAAATCTCAATAAACAATATTCTTATACAGCAAAGTTATTAGCGTTGGTTTATGTCCCAAAATGTCACTCAATTTATAGAAATATTGTGCAGGCTATTGTGATTAATGAATGAATAAGTGATAATTATTAAGGAAAAACACTGCCCGCAGTATTTTCTACTAGCAATTGTTTTGTTTGATTGATTCTATGAGGAACTTACCTTTTCGTGGTCAATTTTAGGATTTCGGTTTTCTACTTTTAACTATAAAAATATGATCAGTGACGGGTACAGATAGAGCCCCATTTTTTTGTACTAAATAAAAAGTAGGGTGTATAAGAACACTAGACTTGTAGAGCAAAATTTCATACTTGATACACGCCACGCGACGTGTTTTTACGTACAGATCAGACGTGATACGCATGTACGTCGGTCTAAAATAGTTCTAGCATTAATATCTCCATTCCCCTTTCCTAGATAGGAGGCTACACTGAGTACCAGTAGCGGGAACGTTCTCTCAATCCTATTTTTGGTTTTTCAAATCCAAAAAATGATTCTCTGATTTTCTTTATGCGTGGCCTTTCGTAGTTACGTGGACCTATGAAATTGTCGTATGCTTAAAACCAGACACCAATGTGCTGATTTTAATAAATGAAATCTTTTCATCCAGGATCTTCTTCTTCTTCCTGCCTTTACCTTGTTTTATTTAGGGTCGGCGCAACAAGATTTTTTCTTCCATTCTGTCCTGTCACTCGTCACTGAATTAAAATCTCATAGTGCATCTATTTAGGGCATCACCTTGATTTAGGGCATCACTGGAGACGTCATCAATGCACAGACTGGATCAAATATAACACGCTGAGCTGAAGTACCCGTAGTTACATTAGTATGACGCATAACAAGTTATGCATTATATAGAAATTAATTCTTACCATCCGAATTTAAATTATACTATGACGTATTGTTTGGACCGTCATTTCTTGAATATGATGCAGTTTCTCATTCATAGTCATCCTTTTGCATTTAGCCGAATTTATTTGCAAATGTGGTGCAATTTCTCTACTCAACTTTGGTCTCAACAAATTTTACTTTTAGTAAAGTTTATACCGCGCACATCGAAGGATTGGATCAATTTGCCTGCTGTGGTCTTCCCATACGATATCATAATTCAGGTGTCAGTCAATGGTAGAGTGATTGGCTATTATTAAACTAATGCGTTTCATTATCAACGATAAGGTGTGATCGCAGTCAAGCACTAGCGTGTATCATTAAATAAAAGAAAAACCAAAAGTACCCACACACCAATTTTTTATTGTAAGTATATCATGTTACACAATTAGTGGGTTGAGAAGGTCAGAGAGGCAGTCGCTTCATTTAAAACTACTGGTTCCCAGCTGCTCTCTCAAATCTAGTTGATAAAAGACTGGGCAGACAGTTATTATTAATATTGTAAGCCTGTTGTGTCCCACTGCAGGGCATTGAAGGGACTCTTCTCTTTCCTTGGCCACTTTTGGCCACTATATTTCGTAGGAGTCCAAATCGTCACGCCATCTCTTTCCGGACCTACCGCATCCCTTCTTTTTACTGTTTAGGATCCAGTCAATCCTTTGCCCAATTTTGTCGTGACATTTGCAGACTGGCTTACCCAATTCCATTTTAGTTGCCTATTGATAGGACAGACGGTAATACAGATAATTATAGACTAAGTTAATACCTTATTACAAAGCCATCTACAGTTAAGCCGTCTTTAGTTTCTACCCATGCAATTGAAGCCCAATTGACCCATTCGATCAAGTGTGTAATCATTCCTATTAGTCAATCCGATTGGGCTCCCGAATTTGTCAATAATTATATGGATATCTGAATGTTCCGATCCAACGCTTTAAGCTGATCGGTGATGCGAAACATTGATAGAGTTTGATGTTCGGTTAATATGCTTTTTGATTACACATGACTAGTAATCTAAACTAGTGGAAATTTAGTTTAGTTTCCAATTGAGTGGCACTGTTTGTTAGTTGTTGCTTTTTAGTCGTTATATAAGTTGATATCTATGACTTTACCCCTTTAGGATGGAGTGTGTAAGTTTTATTGAGTAAAACCACACCTATGTATATTCCTTCAGTTGCCTTTTGCGTTTTAGGACCACGAGTATCCCTTTCATTGTTTTCCACATAACCCTGGTCCAGGCATCATCATCATTTTAGTCAAAAAACATTCACTGCTGGGCTAGCTACTCCAAGTGTCGCTACCGGTCCTTTGTGATTCGTATCCATCAGATTCCCGTGACCCTCACTAGGTCATCGTTCCATGTTATGGAGACCTACCAAAGCTGCTTCTTCCAGTACGCAATCACCACTCCATTGATTAGGGCATCATCATCATGATCATCATATACACACACAGACATGATCGATCGTTGTGGCGACGCTTGGGGGAGGCCTATGTCCAACAGTGTATAAGAGCATATAAATCGAATAACACAATAGCTACAATATATTCATCAGCCCCATCACTGCTCAAACTTCTACAATTCCCTTAATAAATTAGCAGAACAGTTTTCCTCCTCATCAAATTCTAGTATAAATTGCAACACAAATTCAATTTTACCCTTCTTGGAAGTTGAAGCATCTGCTTGCTAATTGCAATGAGTTAATAAAGGGCCGGATGTGGTCGCAAGTGCATTGTTGGCCATACATTGTGGGGCTCGAGTTACACCTGACGCGGCACACGTGTGGCTAGTGTTTCTTCAAACTTGTGCTTCGCTTTGCCAAGGCATACTTAGTATGAAACTGCATGTTTTGTTTCAAATTGTACGTGAACAATTTGCCCACGACTTCGTTCGCGAAAATAATATTATTTATTTAGCTTAGAATTTGTGCAAATTTTCACAAATAGGAATCTTTAATATCTACCAAATCGTATTTATGGGAGTGGTTTTGAAAAACAACGACAGCTTTTATTATTTACTAAGGCTACTATGCGTTGCGTTAAATTTCATGTTTTTTACACAAGAAATAAGATTTTGCTTACAAAAATATATATAATAATATCCACTCTTCTCACCCCTTTTTGACTCAAATTTTCAAAAATTTTTAGTACGAGTACAGAGAATTTTCAGCCAGCATGTCCCTAGTCCCAGTATTTTCAGTTGTGTGTTAACATGTCAATCAGTCAATCCGTTTCTCCTTTTATATCCGAGTATAAAGATATATCACCGGAACATTGCGGACTCCGTATGATTGTAATAAATCTTTAATAGATTGTTACTTCGATATATTATGAAAGAATCGTTTTGTATACAAAAAATCACATCCAAATTTATTATCCATTTATAAAAAGTTGCTTGCACTTATCTACGCTGTAGAACGTGCAATTCAGTTACACTTTTTTTGACTGACGGACATTTTAACAATTCGAAGATCTGTAAATAGTTTATTTGAAATAATCGATTTTGAGTTTTGATTACTTTCCAACATATCTATGTCATAATTAGAAATAATAGTTTATAATTTCTTGCAATATTTTACAATCTTACGTCGGTTAGAATTTTCCAGTTACATATACGTATATTATTTAGTCTCAAATTTTTCTACTATGAGTTTCCTGTTTATTGAAAAGTTTGCGATCACTGTAGTCATTATTACTGATACC
This sequence comes from Mythimna albipuncta, assembly GCA_929112965.1. NCBI lineage: Eukaryota > Metazoa > Arthropoda > Insecta > Lepidoptera > Noctuidae > Mythimna > Mythimna albipuncta. Next base: position 12,613,441 of record OV815979.1, on the reverse strand, counting down.
TAAGGTATATTTAGTATTGTTAAAATATATATCCAGTGCATCCTGGGTGTTTGACTTCAGGCCTCGTCTCCAGAGATGGGAATCGGCTTTAATCCACACGAACCCAGTGCGGGTTGATGGATATTACAGGCCTTCAAAATTTTGGTTCTTGGAGACGCCGGTTACCTCACGAAATTTCTTTCATCATTTTAAGAGCAGCGGTGATGAAATAAATTATACGAATTAAAACTAGATATCTGGGTTTAAACCCACAACGTAGAACTTATAATTTACCACTGCTCTCATGGTCTTGATGTTAGTAGTATAGTCGGCCTTGTAATGTTCCCACTGTTGGGACTCAGACTTCCTCTGTAGGGGAATGTACGGTAATACACCAGGCAGGCCCAGTGTGGGTTGGTCGATGTCACATGTCTTCGAATTTTTGGTTTTAGGACATGCCGGTTTCCTCACGATGTTTTCCTTCACCGTTTTGAAAGCAGTGTTGCGAACTAAATTACAGAAAGTAAAGCTGGTTACCTGGATTTAAATTATAAACTCACAACGTCCAACTTGGTTACCGCTGGTCTCATGATCTTGATATTAATATATGCACAAATATTCCAAGACCATTTATGAGCAACTACACACCTGCGTCTAGGCAGTCGCTCAAGTCGAATGTTATTGTAGAATTTCCAGAAACAAGGCCTCAGGCTTCCTGCAATAACATCTCAGTTTCCAAGACAGTACAGTATGCTTGTGTTTTGACTTGTAAATAATAATTGTTTATGTTTCAGGCATCGAGTGTGGTGGATCTCGTCTGTCATTTGTTGACTGTTGCCATTGTGACCAACGGGTTCCAGTGTGATGTGAACAGTGAGAGTGTGAGTATAGATAATGTTTCTATGTATATATTACAAGTACTGTTTACCCACGATAGAAGAGTTTTTCCTAGTGTGAAAAAAAAATTAAAAGAAAAAAAAAGAGATATTGACACATTCTTAACTCTGGAAACTGTTTATGTCATTAAAAAAGATAGTCTTGCATGCAAACTGAGTCACAATTACATTTTAAGTAACACAATCTTATCATTTCTATAAAGATAATAAACTGACTACCTATTTGAATCACAAATCATCTCATGTTTAATATATTTGAAGATATACTTTCTAAAACAAAAGAACGTACAAGTATAAAACAAATATTGAAAGGCAAACACGTACCTAATAGAAGAGAAAATAGCTATTCATGAAGAAACCAAGGCTGTACCTAAGAATAATAATAAGTAAGTTAGCTGACACAAGTCGATGGGTATTGTTCTTGTTATCAACAAAAAGTAAAGTATTCGTTCTAATGAGGGCGACTGTTAATGATTTTAACAACTAAGTGTTTAGGAATGTTGTAATAGAACCAACTAACAGAATAGTACAGAAAATCGCCATCGGATCTATTCAACGAGCCGCACCCACTAATAGAGGCATGTCTCAAACTCTTCATCAATTTCTATTTAATTGAGCATAATAACGTTTAAAACTGCCTTAAAATTGTAAGTTGCAATTGAATTTGAACTTTGTTTTGTATAACATAGACATATAATTATATACTAGCTTTTGACCGCGGCTTCACCCGCGTACATAAAATATAGCTAGCATATGTCATTCAGGAATAAAGCAGCTTTCTGTCGGTGAAATAGTTTCAGCAATCGAACCAGTACTTTTAGAGATTACTTGCTTCATAGGTTTAGGTTTAAAGAAACTTTATTCTCAATAAAAACATAACATGTCGCTTACTTGAGAACAATAAATATAAATTAAATACCTACTAAATTAGGTTCGACAACATCCGTCATACACAAAATAATTAAAACCACCCGAAAACTCGACCCAACGCATTAATTGAAGATTGAATAATGACTAAGCCGGCTTTATAATATTATAACTATAATAATGTAGATAGTACAGATTTAATTCATTAAAATCGAATTTATATCTGTGCCTATGTTAAATGTAAAAAAATGATTGCGTGAATTTGGAGAGAACCTTCTGTAGTTAATTTGTAAACGACATGTTAAGGAAAACTGAGTGTGTATTTCGGATGTCTTTAAGATTTTTTTTTAGAAATATCCTTAACTCTGCAGACTGCAATATAATTAGTACAGAAGGACTGAAGGAAGTGTCAGTAATAAAAAATTTGTTACTTAGTTTTTACTAAGAATTACTATCTACTCTGGCAGTACCAATAATAACTAGCATAACTTTGTAATTAACAAAGAAGACCAGCCCAGTAATATATAACGAGAACTTAAAAAAAAATACGAGCAAATAACAATAGCAGGTACTTATCCATGACAATATTACAATATATTTTTACAAAGTGATAGTACCCTCAAAGACGAAACGGCTAAATTCTTCTGAGTACCGCGAAAAAAACCTGACTCAGAATATTTTTTCCTCATTATTGACAAGTTAGAAACGAAATACGAAGAAGCGGTTGCAACAGTAAACGCATATCTACTACAAAAGTTGAACAACCACTTTTCGTTCTTATGCTATTAAGAATAAAGTTGAAAGTCGTCGATTAAGAACTTTAACTTACATAGTTACTACCGCAGCAGTCGCAGACGCATGCATACCAATGCTATTGTGTCCCACCTGCCGACCACATGTAACAAAGATTTTGTATTAAGATTTCCTTATGTCTAAAGTAAATGTGCAGTTCCTTGGATCATAATTACACAAGAAATAAACTGACACGCGATTTATTGTCACAACAACGGATATAATTGCATTTCATTCAGAAGATAATGATCTAAATGCTGTAAACAGACTTGTTAGAGGTAGTAAAGGAAAGATTAATTGCATTGCTTTAGATTTTAAAAAGTTATTAGAATAAATGACTATACCTACTAACTAGATTATCGTAATTTTTATTTTTTATTTTGAATTTTTTTTCTTCAACAGCTGCAAGCGTTATCCATTCCATGGCTGGAACCGATCCTGATCGTGCTGAACCTGGGAACTCATGGCTTCTACCCATACCCTCGCGTCTTCCGCAATCAGTACCACATCTACGTAGAACAGATGTCAGTGGCCACGCAACCCAGGTGCTACCCTGGGATGCTGCATATCTACCTCATTGATGTGCTCAATTTCCTCATCAATGTCATCTGGCTTAGAATTGTGGTTTCTTATGTGGGGGCTGTACACAAGGTAAATTACAGTATTATGTTTTTTTATGTCAACTAACTGTGTATTGATTGTTATTGATAAACTTTTACGAAACATCAAGCCCGATTTTTATGTTTCTTTTCTGAATATTTGGTAGGTCTGAGAATAGATTGTAGGCTATTTTTTACCCCCCTCTCGTTTTATTTTATTATTAATCCACAACAACATTTTCCATATCAGCTAGTGTAACGGTATTATTCTTAAGCGTTTTTATATATTCAGTTTTTGTTCTATTGAAGATTTTCACTTAAGTGTTTAAAACCATGGCACATTAAAATTTATGACATGTTTATGGAACTGTAGTTGATACACTTACATTTACTCAGAAATAGCATCCCTAGTTTCCATTTCAGTACCATAGTAACCAGAAACAAGAAATAAAATATTATATTCATATTTTATATTATTATATAATACACATAATGCTTAATTTTGTATGTTTCTACAAAATTGTTAATATTTTGGTGTAATATAAAGTTTATTCTTTTCTTTAACTAACCATATGCTTTACTATCAACAGAAAAACCCCGAGCCTATGCGTATGTTCCTGAGTTTGTCTGTGGTGAAGCTGGTGATGCAGGCCATGCACCTCGGTTACCAGCCTTTCTTCTTCGATGATTATAACGTCGAAACAGTCTGGTTCTTGAAGCTTGCCGATATCTGTGAGTATATACTTTTCATCTTGTTTATTGTTTTTCTTCCCTTTCACCCATACCTATGTTCTTTCTGCTTTCATTGTGCATAGAATCGCAAAGTATACCAAAATATTTATAATCAGTTACTAGTTTCATCTGTACACCATCTCTTTATATTACTGTAGCAAAAATAAAATGGCCATAATTGACATTGATATTCCCCGCTTCTAGTGCTAATTTAAGAGTTGTTTTGACTCACGACTGCATGAGACGTGTGTACCATATACACACGTCTCATGCAGTCGTGAGTCATGTCCCAGCAAAGGATATAGTATAGCCTATTATATAATGATATGCTGAAAGGATTATTAATAGAGAAAGTACAGAAATACCTAAAAAAAAAAAATATTAAAAAAGAGCCAATGCTTTAATTGATGTTACTTCTAAAGCATACTATTCGTAGGTAACTGCTAAACTTTAACGTCACACTATCACTAACTCCCTTTTATTTCTTATCATTCCTCACACAATCCATCCATCTTTTCTTTGGCCTCACTGTCCCTCTCCGTCCATCTACATGTATATTCAGAACAGAAATGTCGTCACACTAAACCACAGAATTACATTTCAAACTGTGGTGTAACATTTCAAGAATGTCCAGTGTAACCAATTTTTAAGGACACGTGGCGAAATAAAGGATTTTTATGTCTGATGTAAAATAAGTAGTATCTCATACCGCATATGATTCATGTGCATGGTTGAAATCTGCTCCAATCTTTCTGTAAACCTCATTGTAATTCAATCCTTCAGTGTCTTAGTTAACACGTGAACAATGACTCCATTTTAAAAGCTTTTATTTAGTTTCACCTGTCCCAATGTTTGTATAGGTACCTATATAATAAATATGTCTGTAATCAAATTATGCAAATTAAATTTGACCCACTTCCCCATTACCGATTGACCTGAAATTTTGCATGCATGTATTAATCAGATGACAATGCAAAATTATTATAACATGGAGCTGATGTGATGATGGAACCGGAAGGCTATTATGAACTTGGTAGTTAAACGACACAACCCCATCGAGTTTGGACTCGCATGATTCGCCGTGACGAATAGGTATACCGAGCTATAAAAGATTGCCATGAAAAAAAAATTTTTCATTCAAAGCTTGTTTGTATTATTTCTGTTCTTGCGGTAAGGGGCGTTTAAGACCTCGTTTAAAAACTGCCATAACGGCGGTAAAGGGCTTTTTAGACCCCGTAATTACTATGTTAAACTATGTTTTTTTAACCGCATTGCAGGGAAGATGTGTACGGGGTGTTAGACCTCGTCCCACACTGAACGTGTTAACGCGTGATATGTTTATAATATCAAGTGTCGGCCTTACAATAATAGAATATATTGTGTACGTTCGTTCAATGGCATTTATTGTAACAAATATTTATCTATGCAGCACACAGTGCGCTTTCATGAGCCATCCTTTGTTTCATTTTAACTACATGGAATGGTGACTCTATATGATATGGAGTATACAAATTAATTATATTTTGTTGATATACTATGTAGTTTACGTACTTAAATTAAAAAAAAAATTACAACACGTTTGGTGCATTGCTTGAGCAATTGGCTACCGCGCTGCGTGTCGTGGGTTCGATTCCCGCACGGAACAAATATTTTTATAGCCTACAAATAGGTGTTCCGGGTCCGGGTAACTCGCATACATACATATATGTGAATTTACATGATAATGAACGCACCCATAATACAGGAATCATTCTTACTTTGGGGCAAATTTAGGAATACTGGGACTATTATAATTTAACAAATATATTGTATTGATTGTTTTTGAATTGTGAACAATCCTAATAAATCACAAGGCTTTCAATAATTGAATTTTACTTCAAAAAAACCAATTAACCTCTTTGATTCCATCTAGAATACCGGAAAGCAGCACCACTAATTCCTACATATATTTTTATTTTCAGTGATCGCCATCATGTTCCTGATAATCGTCCAGAAATACACCAAAGCCCTAAGACTAGAGAAAGCAGCTACCCAAAATGTTGAGAAGCCACCATCCTACATCGAGTGCCTGATCAATGGTCCCATGCGTCCACCAGGGTTTGAAGTCAGAGACGTGGAAGTAGTCATTGTAGATAATGAAAAGAAACAACCCAAGGATACTGAAGAAAAGTCTTGATTCACCTAGAAAAGAATTTAAATATAAAAGAGAAAATCCTCTATTGGCTAATTTTAATTTAATTAAAGTTATCATTGATGTTATTAAAGATTGAGACAACGTGTATAGGATATATTTCAAAATATATTACACTTCTTGATTTTTTTATTAAAAAAAAAAATCTGTTTATTTGTTAAGTAAAAATTTTTGATCTGTTATCCTTAGATTTGATCTTTCTTTCTTCATCAAGGTGTTAAATTATTTTATTAAACATTGTATTTCCTAAGAGCACAAGAATGACTGTTTTTATGTAGTTTTGGATTTTAAAATGTATATTTTTTCCATTATATTACTTTTTACGCATGAAGACAAAAATGACTAAGGCATGTCTTTCGTCAAAATTAGCAAAGTTTATAAAAATTTCTCTTGCTCCATATCAAGACTTATTATTATATTTGTAGTGATACTTTGTTTTATATTATGGTATACTTAAATAGCATCCACTTCTAAGGTATTTCTCGTAGCTATAGTTTATCAAATAATTGCAATTTGATTGTCATTAAAATTGACATTGTCCTATTAAAAATCTGGAGCAAACCGGTATTAGTCGGACAGAACTACTTCGAAACAGTTTCAACCGGCCATATTTGGTACGTTTCGATTTTATAAAATCTCGCCTATTGTATTAATTATTACTATTTTATTAATATTAAACTTTGTATTCCTATATCTTTAGTCTGTGTAAGTATTATTCTATATAAGAATAATAGGTATGATATATTCTCATGTTTCTCGATCTCCGTGATATTCTGTATTTCTCGATTAATGTATGAATGGATATCGAATGAAAACTATATTTTATAATTAGTTCTTATTTAATAAATATTTTAATAGAATAAATCCTTTGTTTGAACTATCCTTTGTTGTTGCTCGTTCGTTCTGATTATTGTTTCAAATATTTTCGACATTGCAACGTTTGTATATTCCCTCGTTGTAATAAGTTAAACTAATATAATCATTTATTTGGATAAAGAACAATCAATTATCGTTTTCGATATTAATAACAGTAAAATGTTCGGTGTATGACATAACATAATAAGCATTGAGGTGTTGTTTTTTTTTTTTGAGATGGATAATCATAAAATTACTTTTGTTGAAGAAAGTAATAACTGTAACTGTCAGAATATGTTCGTAAGAGTTCGAGTAGTTCTGAAACACAAGACAACCATTTGATGGACTGAAAGAAATGAGACAGATATAGGGCTGTCAGTTTACAAAACGTGTCGTTCTCAAGATAAAGGGTCTTAGGGTAACGAACCCTTAAATCGATAGTCCATGATTACTTCCCAAATACAACCTGCAATACTTCACATTAACCCTGAAACGTTGCAGCATTTTGCCAAACTGGAAATCTGCACTAATTCTATTTGCACATTCACATTACGGAGCATTATTACCTGCTGGGAGCACTCCAAGTCTCCTGCATCAAAGAGTGGACAGGATCAGAAGGTCAACACCATGCAACCAACGGTATCTTCTTTACTTCGTATGCACTCATTCTTGATCTTGGTCAACCTTATAAGGGGATGCAACTCGACATACAATTTCACTGTTTTTCCTCCAACCGCTCTTACGCGATTATGTCGTTAATTTATTATAATTAAACAGTATCTTGTGGATATTATCTAGGCTTCTATTGAAATCAATTTATTTTTTGTTAAACTAATCCAGTAAAACCCTTTGAAAATTTGCTATTTTGCATGAACTTTGACACTTCATAAATTTACTCAATTTTTTTTAAAAATTATGTAATTATAATAATAGAAGCCTTGTAAATTTTATCAAAATTCTAGACTTTAAAACTTAAGGGTTTTAAAAAAACGTATTTCCTGGAACAAGTTTTGTAAAATATTTTAGAGTTTTTAATTTTTTGGTTTTTGTTTCTCTTTTATTCGCGTTGCCTTTTCGTCAAACATCGCGTTGGATTGCGTTAGATGAAGTAACAAGCTTTTAAACCATGCTCGATGTTGACGATAGGCGAGTGGAACAGCTGCCTCTTAACTGCGTTGGATTGATCCGACGAGAGTATTCGCGTCCTATACGCCAGAGTCGTTTGTTCGCGACTGGGTACTCCATCACGTTTAGCTCTTTAATCGTCATAGATGACAGAGGAGCTGACGAGATGGAGTATTTGGTAATGGGTGTGCGACCTTGAGCAATGATGGCCGAGTGGCAACGGCCCCGACTTACGGGGTAGGTCGCGAGTTCAAACCCAGGTAGGCGCATTACATTGGGTAATTTATTTCATCACCATTGCTCTCAAAACGTTGAAGGAAAACATCGTGAGGAAACCGCCATGTCTTAGGATCAAAAATTCGAAGACATGTAACATTCACCAACCCGCACTGGGCCCGTTTGGTAGATAACGACCCATTCCCTCTCGTAGAGAGGAGGCCTGAGTCCCAGCAGTGGGAACATTAAAAAGTTGACTATGCTATGCCATGTACATCTTTGACAGAATAAACGCGAGTGTTTGTCGCCGACGTAGGCGTTAAAGGGTTAATAACAGGAAATGATTAAAATGGCTTATCAAGAGGATGGGTCATACAAATCTCTGTTATATACAAATTACACGTGTATGAGTGAGCCTATTATCGCTTGTAGCGACAGATGTTGCATCTAGGATGATACATATAGAAACTAAATGCATGCATCGATTGATTGATTTGTTGATTAAAAATACAACAACCTGGATTCTTTACACCTTGTTCTGCATACGTCTAAACGCTCATTATCAACGTTAGTTTTAATATTATGTACGAAACCCGAAATACGTGTTTAGTAATTTTATGCAAAGATGTCCAAAATTTCATAACTGTGTCATGAAAAATGTCAAAGTTATAAAATTGTTAAGTTCGCATAAATATATGGTCACCGTGCCATTCAGGTGACTGAGGGGTGGTTTTGCTCTCGCACCCAGCTGTGCGCAGGCGTCTAATGCCCGGTATGACCTTTTATCATGCATTGACTTCCACCGCTCTTGGGCGGAGCGGGAGATAGTGTCAGACTCTTACTGACTAAAAGACCCACCCGTTCCTTCTAGCCTTCATACCGGGGCTCGAGCGCCCTTTCGTATAACCCCCCAGTAGGCTTCGACCCGGCTGGGTCCCTGCTGTTGCTGACGACTTGGGCTTGGGCTTGGTCCGGAGCCCGGTATGACCTGCCGTGACCTGTGTTGTATCTAGTGTCGGTGGTATAAAACTTGTAATCTTTTTAAATATTTTTGGGAAAAAATATAGCATGGTACGAGTATAAAAATTATTGGAATCTATTTAATTACTGATTCTGAACCGACTAATTTCAGATTTCACTTAAACTAAAAAGGGTAGTATTTAAACGAGTGACTGTAAATTAAAATTTTAAGTGGCAAAAATAATTATTTTGGGTTATAGAAATAATAAGTGAGCGACTGACTGCGAGTGACGAGAAATCAATAGAACAGCGACTTACAAATTTTAATTTGAGTTACTTAAAATACAAAATGAGAAGCTTCATAATATTTGAGTGACCTAATATTTGTTTGAGTGTCAATGTTTTGTCCTGCATTTTTTTCCAGATTTGGCCCAATGATTTATTTATGCTGAGCGGCATTTTATCTTAAATGAAGTGTTTCGAATGTCCTAAATATAAATGTACACAGTATCGAATGTCCTAAATACCGATATTTATGTATTACGTATGTCACAAGGTAATTTGATAATCCGGATATTGCGAAAACCCGAATAATTAAAAAATGGTGAAATAAAATCTGCGAGCAACTTGGGCGTAACGATCGCCGGCCGCTGCCGCGGCACCGCTCGCTTCGCTCACTCGGCTCACGCGCGGTAGGTCACAGTTCTAACCTAACCTAACCTATTTCACCCAGTTCAAATGATGAATCTACCTGCGACTAGATAATTAGACAATGATGAAAACATTTGCTAGCGTAAATTCCTTATTTAAAACCTCATTTTTATTTCTAGTTGCTCACCTATTATTTTAGTCGCTCACATACTAATTTAATCATTTAACTAGGATTTCAATATCCCACTTTTAGTAAGCTCGTTCTGGATTTTATTGTTAATCAATATTTGTTGTTAGTTTAGTTAATGTGTCGCTTACTCAAATTCATACCGCTCAAGTTATTAAAACAGTATCTCATCATCAGTCGCTAAGTTTTTTTTTAGTCGCTAGTTTTATAATTCCCCAACTAAAAATAATGTTGTTTATAGTTGGCCTTCTGTACCTGACCAGTATTTTGTACTCGCATTCTCAGCTGAATCTGTGAATTAAATGAGATGCGCTTATGGAGCTGGATGCTGCGTTTTAATATTGCTGTGAGTTAGTGTTATGCTTTTGGACGACGCATAGTTTCAGAGGATTAAAATTAGGGGACTGAGAAAAAAAACGGGGTGAATAGAGACAAAACTTTGGTTTGGTTTTTCACTTTGATACTATAATATCGGCCTCTAACAAAGCATCGATTTTTTAGAATAACAATTCATTAAAAAATTGATATAGTTAAATGCTGCAAAAAATATTCAAATATCGAGAAAGTTTAAAAGTAATTCTCTCGACTGAAAAGTTTAAACTTAACTTTTAACTAAAGTTTTGTCCCTATTCACCCCTAAGTCTCTATTCACCCCATTTTACTGTACCTAAGATTTTAAATATAATGTCAGTAGGAAGGTTATAGGATATATTTTAATTTAATTTTTTAAATTATGAGATTACTCGTTTATATTTTTGATAGGCCCTCGTTGACCACTATCTCACCTGATGATGTGGGGCCTGATGATGTATGGTCGACAGTGGAGCACACTTGCTTGGAAGATCTATTCTCTTTTGATTAAAAGACCTGTTATAACTATCTGGAAACACAGACTCCGGTAGGGAATTCTACTCGTTTGGCTCAATACACCATTAATATGTTTATATTATAGACTAGCTTCTGCCAGTGGGCAGTGGCTTTGCCTTACTAAAAGTAAATAGGCGCTTATGTCACTCACTGATAAAATAGTATTCTACTGGTAAAAAAATTCTAAATAAAAAAAAATCTCCTTTCAGCCCCATGTATTCTTAGTAGCATACGTCTCATCCCTCCTCTTCACATGTCCACACCGAGATAAGCGATTCCGTTTAAACTTTTCAGTCGAGAGAATTACTTTTAAACTTTCTCTAATGTCCACTCACTCTCACTCATTTCTTACTTTGTTTATTCAGTCTCGTCACACCAAACATTCATCTCAACATGCTTATCTCTACTACATGCAATCTTTTTGCGTACATCTTTTGCATTGTAAAAATGACATGAATAAGCCTACCTAATTTCAATTCCAATCTCTGAAAATAGCTTGTAAAAATCCAGTCCATTCGTATTCCAACAAAGAGCGGGAAGAAGACATTACAAGACTTTTTTTAATTGATATAAACTAGTGCTTGTTTGCGATCCCACCTGATGGTCAGCAGTGATGCAATCTTTCTCTGCAATGGTGAGGTGCACTAGTTTATTAAGAGCCTATTCACTCTAGCTTTGAAGATATCCAAATTATAATCGGACGAGAAGACCGCAGCAGGCAAACTACCTTGTCACATTCTCTAAAAAAACACCTTCAATTCCTATTGAACCAAAAAAAATCACCCAAAAAGTATAATTAAACAGCAGACATATCTAACCAGTAAGCTACAAAATTATTTCAGACCTTAATATCTACCTGGAATCTATCCAAAAGCGAATTCTCGTGGATTTCCCGACCTCACGGCATTCCGGTACACGCTCATATTAATTTCTGTTACACTGTTTCTGAAAGGTATCCTGAGCAAAACCGTCTCTGTAATGCTTTACGCTGATATTATAAAGAGGTTAGCTTGCTTCTTGGTTATTTCGTGGAAAGTTTTCTGAGTAAAGTCGGTTGTTCAATTAGTATCAAAGAGGCTGCTTGTACATATTTCTGGTTGAAATTGCTTACCTACTTTAGTTGCTAAGGGTGATCTTATTCAAATCATTATATCTTTACCACAAAATATAAAGGTACAGAAGTCCATCTACATACAAAGCGAACACGAGCATCGCACACATAGACACCGCTCACGGACACGATGTTTCGGAGCGTCTCAGCCCGCTCATCGAACAGTTCCGGCTCAAACGATCATTAGTGTGCCGGTGTGCGTCCACCGAGCGTGGGTATAAAAAGTGAAATACATATGTACATGAGTTTGTCTTCTGAACCTATCTATTTTGTGTCTTTGCCTCCGGACTCTGAAGGCTTCTTGGAATAAATCTGTTGTCTAGTGATTGGACTGATCTTTTGTCACTGAGAAATCATCAAATGAATTCAATCATTCAATGAATTGAATGAATGAGGTGGCGCCAGAGGGGTCAGCCTTTCTGTGACTAACCTGTGACTAACGTGGTCTGTTTTTACATTGTCTTTTTTTTTTAATTGTTAAAAACTAATGCTTGATTTCAATCCTACCTGATGGTAAGTAGTGATGCAATAATTAATGGTGAAGCGCACTAGATTATTAAGAGTCTATTCACACTTGCCTTGAAGATACTTTAGAATTAAATTTACTTTTTTATAATGTGAATGTGATCACACTGTATAAGAATCTGTGTATGCATAGAATTTTTTATTACTATTATTTATATTATACTTTTAGGTATAATATTGGCTATAGACCAGCTACTAGCTTTTTATAATTTTTTTAGGTGGCCCCAGTAGGTTTCGACCCAGCCGGGCCCCTGCTGTTGCTGACAACTCCTTGAGGCGCGCGTGAACCGTGCGCGCCGTCGAATACTTGGTTCGGTCCGGACAGTTACCGGACGGTCGTACAGCGAGCTACCCATTGCTCACTATGCGCAATCCCGCGCCTACGGTGGCCGGAAATCGGGATCGGGATCCCGGCGGCGGCGAGAGCGCCGTTGCCTGATGCGGTCGGCCTCCCCCTTTGCGAGTATTAATTACTGCTTAGCAGAAATCGGCGACCGCCTGCCACTCCTCATCGCTCCGGACCATGGCCTCTAAACCAAGGCCCGGCGCGAGAGGTCTCCGCCGCCGATCGCCCCCCCAAGGGCACGTCGATGGTCCGCTCAAGCAGGGCACACCTCAAGTAATAATAATAATAAATAATAATAATAATAATAATAAATCGTTTATTTATTACATAGGGCTCACTTACAATAAAGTAGATTAAATACTATAAAGAACACAGTTGCTTATATGCCTGAACTAGGATGAACCTGTGCTTCAGGCTAGACAGTGCTTAAATACAAAGAAAATAAATTAACACTAAATATGATTAATATAAGAACTAACTAAATCTACAGTATATTGAGAGATACGGCGTGTTTTATTTACAAACAGTAAGTAGGTCTTCAGTCTCAGTATAAGATATGCTTAGGAAATATTGAAGAATCATCTTTTTACAGTTGTACTTATTTAAATTGTAGATACTTAATTTTCTATTTAACTTATTGTATAGAAATGGACCTAAAAAAGTAAAAAATCTTTTTACAAATACATATTTTGAGGATGCATTAGAATCGCAAACAATATCATTCCGTCTCTTATTAGTGATTTCGGTGTTGTAGGAAAGCATGGTGTGCTGTTTTAATACTAAGTGCATAATGAAAAGCTGGCGAACTGTAAGGACGTTGCAAGATTTGTATAGCTGATCTGTAGGATAGAGAAAGGGAAGGGAATTGGCTACTTTTAAAATTGCTCTCTGAGCTCTTTCAAGAGGCAGTAGGTGAGTTTTAAGTGCTCCACCCCAGGAAGTGATACAGTATTGGATTACAGATTGACCTAGGGCTAAATAAATTTGTGTCACCAATTTTGAATCTGCGATCGCTCGCAATTTCTTAAAAACATAGATTAATTTGCGCACTCTTTTTACTAGATTTTCAATGTGTGGTCTAAAAGAGAACGTTTCGTCTATTGTAACCCCGAGATATTTAATGTCACGTGTTTTAAAGATACAGGGACAGTCACACATGCTGGATGATCGGAACCCACAAATATGGGCATATAGATGAGAGTTAGCAGTTTTAGATTGAGGCTTGCGCATGCAAAAGTGAATATATTTTGTTTTGTCAGCATTCAATGTTAGTAAATTGCTTTGAAGCCAATTAGTCACAGTGTTGAAACCCAATTGAGCGTATTCGTACAATTCGCTACTAGTTTTAGCGGAAAATATTAGGGCCGTGTCGTCGGCGTATGAAACAATTTTGCCTTGTTTAATATTTAGATTACATAAATCGTTTATATAGATCAAAAATAGGGTAGGGGCCAGGATACTTCCCTGGGGAACACCATATCCAGAACTTATTTGCTCATCACTCGTAATATTGTCTATTTTGACACATTGATGTCGATCATCTAAGTAGTCAGCAAAAAGTTTTAGCGGTGTTCCTCTTATTCCTACAGCCTCTAATTTGTTTATTAGCAAAGGAACCGATACAGTGTCAAAAGCCTTCGCTAGATCAAGGAACACCCCCAGGGTCTGTTGACCTTTGCCGAGTTCTTCAGAGACGTAATCGGTCAGGCTGTGCACTGCATCAGCTGTGGATAATTTAGCTCTAAAACCAAATTGCACCGAGGATAATAGTTTGTTTTTTTCCAAATAGTTGACTAGTCTACTGTTTAATATTTTTTCTAGTATTTTCGAAATTGAAGATAGTATCGATATTGGCCTATAATTATTTACTAAATCTTTGCTTCCGGATTTAAAAACAGGGATTATAACTGCTTTTTTCAGAAATCTAGGGAAAACTCCTTTGGAAAAGCAGATACGAAATATATGTGTCAAAGGCGGAACAAGAATATGCTTACAAAGTTTAAGGATCTTATTACTAATATTATCCCAACCTACTGCAGAATCATCTTTTAGTCCACAAATGATTCGAGTAACTTCGTCTTCGTCAGTATCCAGCAAGCCAAAAGAATTAAGGGCACACCTGTTGCTTAAGTCAAGCAAAGGTCTTTGGACACAGTCATGTGTTGGAATCTGTTCAGCAAGAGTTTTTCCAACATTTACAAAAAAGTTATTTACATGGTTAGCTGATGAAAGAGGTGAGGGATTAATAAGCAGTAAACTCGAATTAGATTCACGCTTTTTTGCCATATAAGTGAGATTTTTAATATGTTTCCAAAGTTGCTTACAGTTGTTTCCTGCTTTATTTAATTCATTTTTATCGTAATTATTTTTCAAGTTTTTTAGGAGGTTATTACAAAAATTCCTGTATCTTTTATAGGTGATTTGAATGATGAGATTGTCAGAGTTTTTCTTAGCTTTCAGATGAAGTTTATCTCTCTGTCTTATACATCGAATCAAGCCCGGAGTAATCCAAGGCTTAATGTTATATAGTTTCTTGTTTACGGAAGAAATAGTTGTGTTACGTAATATTGCAAATTGAACATGTTTTATTAAGTACGATAAAGCAAAATTAGCGTCAGCAGTATTGTAAACTGGGTTAAAGTCAAGATTGCGTAAATCATATTCGAGTTTATTTGTGTTTAATTGCGTTTTGGTCCGAGGTCGATTTTGCTTAGGCAGCGCCAGGTTTAGGTGCAGTAGGACAGCGTGATGGTCTGTTATTGTCGAGTTAGCAACAAGCGTAATGTAAGATAAGCTGGATTTAATCATCATATGATCAAGGCAGGAACCGCTTTGATGAGTAGGCAAAGAGTGAGCGGGAAGAAAACCATGGAATGAGCAGATATTTAGATAGTCTTGGGTCCCTGCATCGCAGTTATCAGAGTTTATGTTTATATTAATATCACCCGTTAGTATAATATTCTTATAGGAGCACAATGATTGAAAAATTTGGTTTAAGGAAGCGTGAAAAGTTTCTAAGTTTCTAACAGAAGGTGATCTATACATACCAATGATTGCTGTGGTTGTACCAACTTTGATGATCAAGCAATTGCTCATACAGTCCTTTAGAGGAACTTCTTCGACTGTGACCTCTATAGTTTCCTTGGAATAAACAACTACACCGTCATTTTGGTTGTTGTTTATTGTGGTATAAAATAAGTTATACCCAGGTATTTCCGGGAGGTTGGCCTGACGATCACACAACCAGCAATAGTGTGCTCCACCGTGTCCTTCGGACTTTCCTACTCTTGAGCTGGAGCGCGAGGGCTTGTAAGACTTTTACTGAACAAAACCCACTCCTGTTCCTTCTTTATCATCGTCCCAGGGCCCTGGTTCACACTTTCACACTGCCCGTGAGCCTTCCATACCTTTTTTTTATCTGATACAAACTAGTGCTTGACTGCGATCCCACCAGATGGTAAGCAGTGGTAGTGATGTAATCGTTGATGGTGAGGCGCACTAGTTTATTTAGAGCCTATTCACTCTTGCCTGTTAACATTCTAATAATATCAATTTTTTTTTTAACCCCTCGATCCCCAGGGCATCACTTGACTCGAAAAATTGCACTATTTACGTAAAAGATAGAAAAATTTATTAAAAAGTTTTAATATAGGTCACATTTTCAAAAACAACATGTGCATGACAAATGTTTTCCTGTCTATTAATTAATACTCGTAGGTCGAGTTAGTAAACAAACACAAATGGTTGTAACTAGTCCAATTAAAATTTTCTCATAGGTAAGATAATAATAGATCTAATTTTAATAAAGATAGGAATTTTAAACAAACTAAAACAGCACACAATACCTTTTTTAAAATGATTTTTTTTCTCTCAGAATTAGGACAATTGAATTAAAAATCATTTGGGGTGTCTGAGGTTTTGAGCATTTAACGTTACACGTTATATAAATCAATAACGAGCTACACTGGCCATATAGACAATCTAGGATAGACTATCATAGCGCCTAAAGACGAGGAGAGCCAAAGCCAAATAATGGGGTAAGGCAAGGAAGAAGAAGAAGAATCATCTATACTTAAATTAAAATAAACATTTCCTCGTCAATAAAAATACTAAGAAGACACAGCAAACAGAAAATTTCATTCTTATCTAAAAATTAAATGGCTAAAGCCGCTGCAAAATCTCTAAAACCGAGATGAGTCGTCAAGTATTTGGACGGAATTCTTCCCGACTCGCAAAGAATAATTTATTACAAGCTTGGGACCCGTACAATTATGAGAACAATTTTATAAGCCAGATACCGAAATTTTGTTTCTTTAAATTCCTTTCTTATCATATTGTAATTTTATTGCTCCTCATTTTATTAACAAGGCTTTGAAATATTTTGACGGCGTGGTTGAGGGATTGTTGTCACGCTGCGTGTCGCGACTTCGATTCCCAAACAGAACAATTTTGTATAGCCTACAAATAGTTGTTCCTGATTTGGGTTTTTGTTTAGGTGGGAAAATCATCTAATAACATCTCCCGCCCTTGGGCGGAGCGGGAGGACGTGTCAGACTTTTACTGACTATAAACCTACTCTTGTTCCTTCTTTACCAGGGCCTGAGCCCCGGGGATGTTTAAACTTTTAAAAAGGGACTTTTAAAAATCTATCAAATTTTAGTTCGTCAGATTTTAATACAAAAATAAAAATATTTAAATTGGACGTTCTAAATATTACGAAGTCTTTACAAAGCAAGCGATAGTACAATAGCGGAGGGCGGTGGTGGTGCTTGATGCTCTTGCATCGCGTCATATAGACGTAGGTAGGTATAGCAAAATACAGAGTTGAAATGTGTTAGATAGAACAACGACATCTTGAAGGTTTGTTTTTGGTAGGTAAATGAATTTATGTTTTTTAAAAAGTCATAGAACAAAAGTTGTTGTTTATGATGTTAGTAATACAGTCTTGCAAGGTTAATATAATAATAATAATATTCCACAACAATCTCACACAACGCCGTCTAGTCCCAAGCTAAGCAGAGCTTGTGTTATGGGTACTAGACAACTGATAAACATACTTATATCTTTCTAAATACATACATATTATAAATTACACCTAGACACAGAACAAATGATTATGCTCATCACACAAACATTTTTCCTGGGTGGGAATCGAACCCACGACCTCCGGCATAGCAGTCAGGGTCACTAACCACTAGACCAACAGGCCTGTCAAAGGTTGTTAGTCTTTTACAAATAACGCTTTATAAAAACAAGCAGACATCGTAACTATAATTTTGAAATTTACAAGTCGAATAGTACAAAAAATCCTTCGGGTTTTTTAGAAATCCATAAGTTCTAAAATTGTATAGGTCATCTTAATATTCAGACACATTGCTATCAGTCACACTTAGGGCTTTCAATACCGGTATTACGGGATCCCGTAATACCGTGATCACGGATATTTTTTGGTCTTTTTTCAATCACGGTATTGACAAACCAATACCCTGATTACGGTATTACAATCTTTTATTGAGTTTTGTTGTAATAACTAGCAGGAAGTTGTATGATATAATATAAATTACGATGTAATATTATTCTCACACTTGTACCTATTAAGCACCAACTCTTATCTCCAGCTCACCCGCCCGCACCTAGTCTGTTTCTGAGTCGAGCGAGCCTAAAGGGCCTATTACACAACGCGTTATTCACCACACGATATTCAGCCTCGTCTTTGTTATCTTTCCGAGTAAAACAGTCTGACCCTTGTTACCCATAGACTAGATATGTCGAACCATAGACTAAAACCGTCTGAATAACGCATACGGCTCTATACGACGTTATTGTTTTGTTAGTCAGTATCGCAAAGGCGCTCGGGTAACATGTGCATGTGAACTTGATCATTGTGTATTTTTGATAAGTTTGTGATCTTAACGAGCAACATGGTACACCTATAATATTAATACTTGTATTTACTGGGGTTTGTCTCAATTCTCAATGGACACGCGATCGTATTTTTTTTGTCCTATCTGATGACGTGTCACGAATTTACAATAGATTGAAACATCTAAAATTGTGGCATTTTCCTCTTTGATTAATGTCATTTTTACTTTAATGAATCACGTTATCCATTAGGTCTATAATTAAATAGTAAAAATTTAAAATTTGAGCGGTTTGGATGTGGCTTTGTTTTCTAACTTCAATTATTATTAATTTTGCCTAATTAGTACTTATTAACTACTTTCGTGTACGAAGAAACATTTTAAAATTATACATTTAATTGGCAGTTTGGTATATAAATCAGATATCAGAAACGTTTATTTCAAATTTACCAATTACAGGCACTTTTGAATTGTGAAAAGGTCGATCAGTCAAACAAGTGAAGCTAAATTGCTCGTTCCAAAGCGTAGATCTCTATGGAGAAGAACGTGCAAGAAACTCCATGGACACTATTTTAACTCTTTGAATGTCGTAATTAGAGACACAATAGAGAGACAATAGCCTTATGTCGGACAGTTGTTGTTGCTTCTATTAGATGATCACAATGAAGATAAGTAATAAAAATACAGCAAATACATGGGAAATATTCTTATAATAATAAGAAAGACATGAGTCTTGACACTTGCTGACTTCCAAGGGCAGTATAGGTACTTATCGAATGTTTCAGCCAGTAAACAATAGCTACAGCAGCGCCATGCTTACTTGAACCTAATTAGAACTGCGTTTGAACTTTATTGGAATTATCGTAAACAAGTGACAGTGTCAAGTAAGCATAACTTTACGCAGATCTATGGTTTTAACCCATCTTATTCGCTAATCGCCGATAAACAATACCGATATCAGAACGGTTAAGAGAGAATAAAGATTGATTCGAAAACTAAAAAACAGTTTTTAAATGGTTTTATAAATGTCCTAATTAAAGTTCCTATGAGAAGGGATTACAGTCAAGCACTAGATAAAAAATTAAAAAAAGAAAACCAAATACTTGAGTTCAATACCGTGATCACGTGATCACGGTATTGAACTATGCTAATACCGGTATTGATACCGGTACTGAAAAAATCCGGTATTTGAAAGCCCTAGTCACACTGAAATATTTTAATACATTTACCTAAACTGTTTCAATTTATATTCATATACAGTTTAAACTTGTTTTTTCTATATTTGGTTCGAATCCATATGTAGTTTGTTAGTGTCGAATTTATTTTATCCTCTGAGGTTTTTTAGTATTATCTACAAATACTAAAAAATCCGTTTTAAGTTTTAAACAAACTAATTACGTAATGTTAAGTTATGTATTTGTACATTAAAAACTAGCTTTTGCCCGCTTCTTCGCTCGCACAGGTACATAGCCTATGTCACTCAGGAATTAAGTCACTTTTTATCAAAGAAAATATTTAAACAATTACACCAATATTTTCAGAGATAACCTCCTAAAAACAAAAAAAAAAACTTTACCTCTTTATAAAAATTAGTGTAGATTCAAATTAACTTCTGCCAGCAGCTTTGTCCACGTGAAAATGAAAAACTGGACAAGTGTGAGTCGAGCGCAAGTAAGGGTCTAAACAGACGGACCGCATTTCAAGTGCAATCCAACCGCAAATTGCAGTTAAAGTGCAGTTTTAATGCAGTTGACATGACTACAATAGAACTGCAAACACGACTGCAATAGAACTGCAAACCAAACGTGCAGTCCGATTGCAGTCGTGTGAACTGCATACCGACTGCATCCGAACTGCACCATACCCACCCGCTCGCACGCTCCGCCCTCTCATGTATGATGCAGTTCGGATGCAGTTTAAACCCTAAGGCGCGTGGAACACTAGCCACCTTCAACCCGGGTTTGGTCTTCATCGGACTGCGAGCTACGCATTACTCACCTTGTGGCCAAAATACACCCTGAAACTCCAATTATTGAATGGGCTGAAAAACCTTTACTAAAATTTGCCGACACCGCTCCAATGTACTAAGTATACCTAAATATTTTAACTCGAAAATCAAAACGCCTTTTCATTTCAGCAACATTAATTCTCAAATTCAACGCTCAGCCAGCCAAGCTTTATAGGTAGCAAGACTAGTTTCTAGCTAGCCAAGTCATTTCCGTACTAGATTTAGTACAACTGGTAGTTAAACATTAGTTCAGTACTGATTTCCATGTAGAATTTGAAGATGAAATGGAGTATCTTCAAGGAAATATTGGGATCATCATCATCATCGTCAGCCTTTGTAATGTTCCCACTGCTAGGACACAGGCCTCCTCTCTAGCAGAGGAAATAGGCCGTAATCCAACACACAGGCCCAGTGCGGGTTGGTGAATGTCACATGTCTTAAAATTTTTTGTTTCCTCACGATGTTTTCCTTCATCGTTTTGAGAGTAGTGGTAATAAAATAAATTACACAAAGTAATGCGCCTGGCAGGGTTTGAACCCACGACTGCTTTTACACTAACTTAATCCGCCTGTAATGTTCTCACTGTTGGGACAAAGATTTAAAACGAATATCTTTCCATTAATCATCATCTGTACTAATTCTAGGCACGCCACAATTCCTCACCTTCCGCATGACACGTTCTTACTCGACATGGTAAATTCGGGTTTTTTTTTTCAGAAAGAGTGAGGCACTATCTCCCGCTCCGCTCAAGGGCGGGGGATGTCCATTTGGATGATTTTTACCCACAAAAATTCTGTAATTTGTTTGTTTGTAGCAGGTAATCTCTCATACTCCCGGTCTTCTTATAAAATTCTCTTACTGGTAGAAAGCAAAGTAAACTTTCAAATCACGTGTATAAACTCGCAAAGGCATTAAGTGGAGATGGCAACCTACATCAAATGCGGTTGAAGCAAAGTGACATCCACAGTCTGAGATTTAGAATCAAATGGAAAGAGTTATGAGGAAAATATAGACTGTACTCTTAAAATACAAAATTAATGTTTTCAAAACAGATAGAAAAACGTAAAAAAGCTAAAACGAAAAGACAAAAGTGCAAAAAGAAAGAAATAGGTACAAGAAAAAAAAAGTTTAAAGGTAAAAAAAATATACATAACGCTTCAAAACTGACCTCAGACTCGAAATTCTACGAATACATCTCCTGTACTTAGGCGTTCAAGTTCGTCCCAAAATATAAAGACCGCCCCTTAATTTCCTAGCAATTGAACACCATTTAGATCTAGATCATACAAAAACACTTAAGATAGGTCTGGAAGGGGCCATAAAAATATTTCAAAAACTACAACTTCTTATTCCAAGTCTTGTCACGTAATGGCCCCGTATATAACATAAAATGTCCACTCATTTCCAAAGAAAGAGAATTCTACAAGTGATTTACCTACATCTCCAGTCTCTGGGGAGTTCTACAGAATCACATGATATAATACAATTAAGTGTGCACTTATTCGCTTGCTTTTAATTAAGTATGCCGACGTGAGTCAAAGAGCAGTTTGCAGAAAGGAGACAGCTCGGCATTCGCTCTGAGTATCATTGATCGGGTAAAGTAGCTATTTCCCTGAATTGGAAAAAAGCAGCAAACTGAAAGCTAATAGGTAAATGAAGTTAATTAATAAAGTCAGTATCTGATAATGGGATCTTAGAGAAATTGAAGGAAATCTTTAAACTTTATAGGACTTGAAGCGATTTTCACTACCGTTTAAGTTCGGTGATTCTTTGGGCTATGTCGGTAACGTTGCTTGTTTGTTTTGTCATTATTTCCTTGGCCCAAACATGGCTATATTTTAGTAAAAAATAAACCAAATACCTCATTAAATTTATATTTTGCATCTTTAGGAAAAGTTAAGCTTTAATGCTTTTGGTGTCAGTTTCTGGTCTAACTGACTCAGAGCTCAACTTCAGAAGTTTTCTGGTTCAGTCGACTTCAGAGCCCACCAGTAACTGAGCAAACTTTTTTTTATTTTGGATAGGCACGCGTTTGACCACTATCTCATCTTAGCCACCTTCACTTTCACCTTGGACTATGTGGCCGACAATGGAGCACGCTTGCCAAGAGGTAACTTATTGACTCTTGATTAAAAGACCCCTAGGTTTTCTTTTATTTATTTTTTATTGCTGTTAGGTTAGCGCTTGACCGTTATCTCATCTGATGGAAAGCAACGACGCGATCGTCGATGGAGCGCGCTTACCTAGAAGAAACCTATTCAGTTGTAGCTATCAGGAAACACAGAATCCGGCAGGGAATTCAATTCCTTAGCTGTACGCACAATGAATGTGCTCCTAAACCATTTGGTGCTTATCCTACATGGGATGTTTACCATGTACCGGAGGCGCATCGCGGTGGTCCGATGATGGAACGGACTAGGCGGAATGAGGGATGTTCATAAAAATTCACACCACCAGATGGCGCCACCTAACCGTCAGGTCTTTTCCTTTGAAAACGTATACATTATGTTGACGTCTGACGTTAGATGTTTTAATATCTAACTAATGTCTTTGACAGGTGCCTGGACCTTACAGCTCAGTGCAGCCACCTGGTGAATACAATTCTAGAACACCCTCGTTAAGCTAGAGTATGTCTAATAAGTCAACCAACTTGGTTAATTATTAGGGTAAAATGAAATCTGATGTAGTCAACGCTGGTTCAATAATCAAGGTTAATTAAGAGATATTGATCATTGTTTACTACTAGAAGAACCTAATAAAAAGTATCGAATATAAGTATTTTTTAAATAATTAAATATTATACAAAACTCCAAAGTCGGTTGACTTTTTAGACAGACTATATGCAATACTATGCTAGGTAGACTAAACTCCTTAGTCTCCTTTTATTGCTGCATCTGCGATGTTTCTAATCTTTGTCAAAATGCAAATTAGCATCGGATGATGGCGCAGGGCCGAGACAGACTTGCAACGTGCTACACTGGCGCCCCCTACCTGCAAGACTGTTACCGCTCTATTTGACTCTGTATATTGACTTGAAGAACCTTGATAAGGTGGAAATCTTTGGCTCGATATCGGGAAAAGTTTGGTAAGCCAATTTACAAGTGTTAAGAATGATTAAGATACCCAATTAAGTATTATTGCTACAATGGGTGTTATAGGAAGGCGTGAACGGACTTCCTCACTCCCCAGCCTCTAAGACCATGACCCCGACTGCCAGCCACGGTAGAAGCGGGGTTGTGGATAGCGAGCAATGAGTAGCTCACCGTCCGATCGTCGGTAATTGGCCGGACCGAGTCCAAATCCAATTAAAACTATATACTCAGGTCTGCATTCCCATGCAACTGTAAAAACATCAAAATTCTGACAGTGACCATCAAACTATTAGAGCTATACGGTTGAAACTTAGTAAGAAGATGTATTCTGTGAACCGCTTTAAACTTTTTACACAAAAATAGAAAAAAAGCAATAAATTTTGGGGTCCCCATAATTAGAACTGAAACACAAAATTTTTTTTTTCATCTCACCCATACGATATGATCACCCATACCCCACGTATTTATGGATAGGTCTTCAAAAATGGTATTGAGGTTTAACCTTTCAATTGTGATAATGACAGACACAATTGAAAGACAATAGGTGCGCGAACGCCGGCGTTCGCTTGGGGTTTAATGAATTAAATATCATTTTTTTTCTAAATTGAATAGTTTACGCGAGATACACTTCCATAATGGTAAAAGTGTCCCCCCCCCCCACTTCTAAATTAAGAGAATGATAAAACTAAAAATAATATATGATGTACATCACCTTGCAAACTACCAACGAAAATTGGTTTGAACGAGATCTAATACACAAGCAGTTTTTTTTTTAATACGTTATAAATCTAAAAAATACACTATACACTATTATTTAAACATCGATCCAAGTTACAACGAACTACAAGAACTTTTATATTATGTTACTTGCTGCTACGGAACCCTCCATGGGCGAGTCCGACACACACTTGGCCGGTTTTTGTGTACTTATAACAGTTAATTAACTGCTTCATTTATTTTCGGCCATAGCTGTTACAGTGTAAACTAATCAGAGTCCCTTCAAGGAACAATAGAGCTAGTAGCTTGACCTAAATACAGCCCGTACAAGTAATTAAGACCAGTGCCAGTGCATTCAAACGCTCCATGCTATAATAGTGCGCCAAATAATAGACTAATTTACATCGATTTACATAGGATTATATATGGAAACCTTTGGTGTACCAATCAGTTTAATTTAATGCAATAACAGCCAAGATATGTAAGTGTCGATTAGACGGTAGTGTATAGCAGTTATTTTTTAAGTTACCTGATTGTACTATATTATATAACATTTGTTTCACGCCAGCGTTCTGGGCACGTTTCCCATTCACATCGATGTGGACGAATTTTTTAACGCCCTATAAGTACCTTTTGTTTTTTACCCGTTTGTATATTACTTACGCTGCCCGCTCACGTCAAAGTTTTTGTAGGACAGATAATCGGGCCGATTTGTATGGCTGCCCGCCCACAACCGATAATTGGTGACCGATTTTTTGTAGGAGAAATATAGAACACACTGATAGCAATAGTACAACGCACACGTCTTACGAGGAACTAGCTGACCCGGCGAACTTCGTATCGCCTAATAGTCAATGAATCGACATCGAATCTAAATCTTTCTTTAAAGTCAACCGATTGCAATGAAACAAAACCTAATTAATATCAAGCTACACAAAATTTTAATGTATAAAACGACTCCATGACCGGACATTTTTTACAAGTTCGATTGAAATGTAGGGTAGATTTTGAGCGGGTTTCACACTGTACCTACACGAAGTTCATTTGCATTTTAGATAACGTAATTACCATTATTTGGCCTAGTCGTAGTAAAAATAATCTTAAGTAACAGTGTACTTGTTACAATTACTTATAAATAGTGTACATGTGTTAAAAAAGTGCGTTTTGTGATTTAACATCGCGCTGTAAGTAGATACATTAGTTATTTGACATAAGTAAAAAGATACCGAAGATTTGTAACATGAAGTTTTGCACAATACTTTATGTATTCTCGAATGTTTTATATAGGCTTCATAGTCTGCAGAAAATACGTATTCTTTATGTTCAATGCTTTTAGAATAGGTTCTAATTGTCATTTAACTGTTTTATTTATGTGAAAAATAAGGAAATTTCAAATCAATCAAAAAATTTATAAAAGTTATCTACATCAATTTTTTACATTTTACGTGATGCGCACACAACTAAAAACTTTTACAGATTTATTTTATGTATATATACTGATTACAGAACACAAAAATAACTACAAAAAGTCGTCTCTATACCTTTTCAAACACATTAAACCCCTTTAAACGGGTTACCACCAAATATAATGCACTGGCGTATAAAATAAACAGGGTTGTCCCACACCGCTATCTTCGCTTCATTTTTCACTCTCAACTCCCTGAAGTTTAATATCAGAGCGTCGTAAGACACCACATGTTATTAATGGACACTAGACACAAGACACTCGACACCCCTGATAGGAAACTGCACCACTAGAGCTGGTTATATTGAAATTTTCTTCCTTTTTTTTTCAACCAGTCTACTTTGTTGCATTTGCTGCTGGATATTGGTTGAGTTTTGTTATGATAGGCTTCTTTATAAGGTACCTCAAAAGGAAAAAAAAAGAAACCCTTATTCCCTCTTTGTTGTTCGTCTGTCTGTCTGTCGAGACCCTTTATATCGGGAACGCGTGGAGGTATCGAAATATAATTCAAACAGTATACTTAGGGTTGCGGTCCCTGCAAAATGCAATAAACATAACTAAAACCCACCAAAATTTTAAATGTTTAAAAAATAACAATTAATGCTGTAACAGACATGTTGCTACCGCAACGTCTGAACATACCCATAGTGCGAATTAGTGTGTTTTGTTGTGTATTTGCTATAAGGGTGCCTTTGGTTGCTTGAATTAAATGATTTTTTTTTAATAATAATATTATTTTTCTAAGTATTAAAACTCGTAAATGTGCAGCATCATGCAGTCGTTTTATTCAAAAACAATACAACCAACAGGTGGTAAAAAGTTCAAACACTAACTTATTCTAGAAACTCATTAACTCCTGCATAAACTATCATCCAAATATTCAACGAACAACAGTAGAATAATAAGTAGGTTTACAGCCAAAATCCGTTTTTTAACAGCAGAAATTCCAACAATGATTGAACTGGCAACCTGAGCACTTCAATTATCGAAAGGCCAACAAAGATGGCCGCGCGACACCGGACTCCAACCAACTATTATCTTAGTTTTCCCGCTGACTTTTAAAAGAAAAGAAAATTTCATTTCGCACAGTCTCCATTAATTAAATACTTCTAAAACGTGACTCTGTTGTCGCGGTTTTATTCATTTTACTTTTCACTTTGCGAGAAACATTTTTCTCAAACTATGAACGTGTTAAAGGAATACACTGTGTTTACGTCAGTTCACTTTAATGCTTTATAAAGAGCTCTGTAGTCGGCGATGTTTTATTTGCTTTTTTTTTTAAATGTGTTGAGATAAAGCACTGACGGCTGCAGCCTAGCAGATTGCGAGAGACGTTCAATTATAAAATTCTTTACTGAGTTTTTTTTTTCATGTTTTACAAGCTTGAGATAAACTGTTTGTTTTATCCATGTTTATAACGCTTGTTATATGCTTGGGTAACTTCAGTCGGTGCAATATCGAATAATTAGTCTATATGAATATTATAAACCTGAAGAAGAAGATTATTAGCTGAAAAGTTTATTTACGCGCTATAAGAACTACTGGTTCAAATTAAATTGTAGATAATTTTACTATGGTATATAGCAGTTTCTTTAAATCGCTGGCGGGATGTTGCCGAAAAAAATTAAAGTTGTTAAGTTTTAATCCTGAACGCAGCAAGGGATCTATAATTAACTCCCGAACACCGTGAGGGAATTTATATAAAACCTGAGTGAAGTGAGGAATTTAAACCACACACGACAAAACATATTTTTGATACTCTGCTTTTTACAACTTCAGTGAGTTAATGAAACGACAATATACTGAAACAAATTTTAAAAATAAACTATTTGTTGTCTATTGTCATTTCATGTTAGATATACTTTTGAATAACTGTACAGCAGGAAAATGGATATTTTTAATGACGGATGATTAAAAACTTTCAGCAACTCTTTCAGCAAATATTTTCATCGTACAGTCTTTGTCTTTACGCCTGAAATAGCTACAATGTTTCAGATTTTAAAATTTAGTTGAAAAGTTAATCCTGAAATCAGTTTCACTAATGCAAACCAGCCAATGTACTCCAGGTATGGTATGAGATACTTATTAAGCAGGTCAATTTGTTACAGTCAATAATAACACAACCTACTCCAGACCTCCTAGCCAAGTTCCTAATCTGCAATCGTTAACGCTTGTAGAAAGCTTCAAATGTACGGGGATGACGTCATCTTAAGGCTCAGTTACGTGGTCAGAACAAAAGAATCCGCGATTCTTTGGTTCTGACCACGTAACTGAGCGGCCAACTCGAGGCGTTCGACGCAAGCGAAACGTTTGTAACTTGGCTAGGGGGGCAGGTTGTGTTATTAGTGTACAGTCACGAACAGTGAGACCTATACACTGTCGTATTTTAATCTATCTTAACCTCTTTTATTCAAAATTATTTGTACATTAATATCTTTAACTAATGTAATTGGCGGATAACCGACCTTGTTAAAGTAAAACAACAAAAAAATGATTCTTAATTATCTAACCATCAAATACGTAATTTAAAAGCATTTATCGTACACATATTTCTTGAATGGTAAAAATTAACTATCGCTTATGTCTGTACCTGTGTTTTAAATTAGACATTATGTAGTATTGTTCGTAGATGGAAAAGTACACTCAAAGTAAATGAATAGGTCTGACTTGTCGTGAATGAGATCGAGAATGTGAAATGCATGCGTCAGAGGCGATTCTTTGAGCAGGTTTGTCCTCGCCCTCGGTACCCACACTAGCGGTGAAGGCCGAAGCTGACACCAAACATATCTGTCAGGGACTCATAGATACAACAACTCCAACAAGGCTGAGTTATCAGTTTTCCTATTAGTACTTTAACCTTTCAAATACCGTCAATTAGGAACACAATAGTAAATGATAAAATGATCTTTATTTTGCAAATAGTAAAAAAAAAACATTTTTACACGTCATTTTTGTTTTCAGTCAGTTTAAACTAAATGAGGCCGGTGTTTCCTAGCAGTCACCTTGAGAAGAAACATCGAAACAAACTCAGGGGTCAAAGTCTCTTTTAAAGTCCATATAGTAAAGAACATGTAATGGTCAAATCATATGAGAACCATGCAGATTAGTTTCTCAGATGGTCTTTTGAGGAAAGGACCACACAAATTTGAGTGGACCTTTTTTTTTTTTTTTTTTTTTTTTATGGTGGGAAAAATCAATCATGCATTGACATCCCCCGCCCTTGGGCGGAGCGGGAGATAGTGTCCCCGTTCCTTCTAGCCTTCATACCGGGGCTCGAGCGCCCTTTCGGATAAATTTGAGTGGACCTGTCCAGTCAGTGCAAGCATATGTATTCGTGTATAGTATCAGTATGACAATAGCAGCGCAAACCGACGCACCGGCGTTCGTTTGAGGTTTTATGAAAATATTAATTTCTTGTACTTTCAAAAATTTGAAAAATTCTCTTCTTACTCTGAGTTTTTTGAAAAAATAACTTTACTATTAAGAGGCTGCTTTTCCACTCGCCTGTCGTCAACATCGAGCTTGTTTTAAAACCTTGTTTCTATCTAACGCAATCCAACGCAATGTTTGATGAAGAGGCAAAGAAAAATCCGGCCAAGAGCGTGTCGGGCCACGCTCAGTGTAAGTAGTTTCCCGTCCGTCACAATAAGTGTACCCACTTATGAGTTTAAAAAACTGTTCTTTCCATCAAGTTCAAAATGATTTTCCTAGAAGGTCCTTATTAAGTTCTACTTTTCAGTTTTTTTTCATATTTTCTAAACGTATGATTCAAAAGTTAAAGGGGGACACACATTATTTTTTACTTTTGGAGCGATTATTTGCGAAACTATTGACATTATCAAACAATGATTTTAGTAAACCCCTATTCATTTTTAAATACCTATCCAACAATATATCACACGTTTGGGATGAAATTTAAAAAAAAAATCACTTCCCACTTTCCATATAGGGGGGCTACCCTAATAAAACATTTTTTTCAAAATTTTATTTTACTACTTTGTCGGCGTAATTGATATACATATTGGTACCAGCTTTCTAGTGCTAACGGTCACGAGGACGGACAGACGGACAGACAGAAATGGCGAAACTATAAGGGTTCCTAGTTGACTACGGAACCCTAAAAAAGAGAGATAACGCCTGAAAACTCTGTTGGCATTCGGTAATTGCATGATTTATTTGACAAAACTTGTTTCAGGAAATACGTAATTTTTTTAACCCTTAAAAATTGTCGTCATTCAGTATCGATTAAATGTGCAAAGCTTTTATTGATGTACTTTTTTTATTAATACATGAGTACCTACATCATTTAGATTTTCAGAGGTCTTTACGAGATTAGTTTTACACAAATTAATGTTTTTATTTCTATAGAAGCCTAGATAATATCCACAAGATAGCTTGTGTATACGAAATATCTAGAGAAAGATGTGTAATAACCATTGAATTACAAAAACCCATTGAATTAAAAAAAGGGTTTTTTGTATATCAATGGTAATAACATCATAATCACTTAAGAGCGGTTGTATGAAAATGTACCTCGAAAAAGACGCTCTTAAATAAATAACTGTTTATTCAGTTTCAAGGTTTAAAGTCTGTCAATAATATAATTAGTCGTGTTTCCTTTTAAGTCAATCAACTAAGACAATACCGGTCAGAGTTTAGTTAGAAATTTGTTATTAACTTGATAGTTTAATTTGTTTATTAAAGTTGGCCTGTTCTCTTTTCGTTTAGAAAATTCCTGAAATTGTAATATTGAAGATGATGAATTTCTCTAGGTAATATCTTGTAGATATTATCTAGTTTTTTATTATACACCGGAAAATTTTAATCGTTTTAATCCCGTGGAGGGTCGATCCGGTACATGGAACACTATCGATTAGTAAAGATAAAATTAAGTAATAAAGTACCTCTTTTTCAAAACTTGTATTAATTCACGCATGTACGAAATAAGTATCTTTAAAAAAGACAGCTGAGCGAGTTCAATGACCTGTAGGTACTTTGTACGCAACGCCGACTATTAACTACACGTCATTGAACTCGCTCAGCTGACGTTTTCTTAAAGATACTAAAACTTAACGGTGTATAGTTAATCAAAACAGAATTTTTGTGTAAAACTAATCCAGTAAAAACGTCTGAAAATTTGCTATTTTGCGTAAAGCCTTATAGACCAGGGTAGATGCCTTCAAAAATAATAAAAAGTGAAAAATAATAATAGTAGGATGAAACCCATCACAAAAGGAGGAGAATATTATAAAAATGAAAGGAAAAATAATTTACGGGCGATCTGAGGTCGGGAAGGGGGTGGGGGTGACTTTTTAAGGGGAAAAAACGGTTTTTCTCGATTTCCGGCAAAACTAAAAGTCCTATGGAAAAAAGTCAAATGGCAAAGTTGTAGGTAATAAAAAGATCTAAAACTTTTGTATTAACACTTTTTTCACATAACCTCAAAATTTATGTGAAAAATTCAAAAAACCATGTTTTTGGTTTTTTATTTTTATCTCTTTCAAAAAACAATATTTTATCACGAAATTTGGTGAAAACTTACCTTTTTATGTCCCAAATACGCTGTAATTTATTTGATTAGAAATATTTATTTTTTCACCTTATTTTGAATAAATATCGAAAAATCACCCTAATTTTCAATCGAAAAATCACCCGTCAAAATATCTTTTTTTTTCAAAAAGTTTATATGGTGTCTGTTCGTTGAAACTACTTTCCGATGGTGAAAAAAAATATATATGTTACCATAGTAAATCTTCTCAGCAAATGCAAAAAAAACCGAAAAAAACTCGAATTCGATTTTTTTTTTCAATTATTATATTGAATGTAGAGCTATTTATTAAAATTTACACTTTAATTACTCGAAAAACGTAAAATTACATGTTACATAGATAACAAAAAAAATTGCAAATCAAAATATAGTACTATAATTAACAAACAAATAAGTTGATAAAATTAATACTTAATAAGACGTCTACAATATTTGGAGAAAGGAGTCGAATCTTCTTTAAGTTATATGCGTAGATGCCTATTTATAACTATTTTTAGATAACTTATATTTATCTGAGTGACCTACGAAAAATTTTAGCCCATCAAAAGGTATTTCATAGAGGAGTGGGGAAGGGGCTAGGCGGGTCCGGGTCTTACTACATACATACCTAATATATTATTTCGTAGCAGCTGTAACAACCGTTAGCCTAGCCAGTATTCGAAATACAGTATAGTATACAACATCGTTTAAAAAAATACACGTGCACGTTGAGTTTCTTGAAAATAATTGTGACAAGTTTACAAAAAAACTAAGAAGATTAAAAAAATAATAATCTCCTTTATTTTGCACAAACAAACTTAGTTACTCCCATATGATATATAAAATACACATCGTAAATATATTTTTACTAACTAACTTATGGCCTATTTTCATATATATTTCATATATTTTAGATACATTCAAAATATATCCTAAAAGACATAAAAAACATAGCTAAAAATAAAATAAAAAAATTGAATATATCTGAAATATATTTGAAATGTATAATATATATATGAAAATCGGCCAAAAGTTAGTTAGTAAAAATATATTTACGATGTGTATTTTATATATCATATGGGAGTAACTAAGTTTGTTTGTGCAAAATAAAGGAGATTATTATTTTTTTAATCTTCTTAGTTTTTTTGTAAACTTGTCACAATTATCTTCAAGAAACTCAACGTGCACGTGTATTTTTTTAAACGATGTTGTATACTATACTGTATTTCGAATACTGGCTAGGCTAACGGTTGTTACAGCTGCTACGAAATAATGTATTAGGTATGTATGTAGTAAGACCCGGACCTGCCTAGCCCCTTCCCCACTCCTCTATGAAATACCTTTTGATGGGCTAAAATTTTTCGTAGGTCACTCAGATAAATATAAGTTATCTAAAAATAGTTATAAATAGGCATCTACGCATATAACTTAAAGAAGATTCGACTCCTTTCTCCAAATATTGTAGACGTCTTATTAAGTATTAATTTTATCAACTTATTTGTTTGTTAATTATAGTACTATATTTTGATTTGCAATTTTTTTTGTTATCTATGTAACATGTAATTTTACGTTTTTCGAGTAATTAAAGTGTAAATTTTAATAAATAGCTCTACATTCAATATAATAATTGAAAAAAAATTTCGAATTCGAGTTTTTTTCGGTTTTTTGCATTTGCTGAGAAGATTTACTATGGTAACATATATATTTTTTTTCACCATCGGAAAGTAGACATTTCAACGAACAGACACCATATAAACTTTTTGAAAAAAAAAGATATTTTGACGGGTGATTTTTCGATTGATAATTAGGGTGATTTTTCGATATTTATTCAAAATAAGGTGAAAAAATAAATATTTCTAATCAAATAAATTACAGCGTATTTGGGACATAAAAAGGTAAGTTTTCACCAAATTTCGTGATAAAATATTGTTTTTTGAAAGAGATAAAAATAAAAAACCAAAAACATGGTTTTTTGAATTTTTCACATAAATTTTGAGGTTATGTGAAAAAAGTGTTAATACAAAAGTTTTAGATCTTTTTATTACCTACAACTTTGCCATTTGACTTTTTTCCATAGGACTTTTAGTTTTGCCGGAAATCGAGAAAAACCGTTTTTTCCCCTTAAAAAGTCACCCCCACCCCCTTCCCGACCTCAGATCGCCCGTAAATTATTTTTCCTTTCATTTTTATAATATTCTCCTCCTTTTGTGATGGGTTTCATCCTACTATTCGTTTTTTTTGTTTTAAAAATTATCGACACTGGTCTATTAGGTATCAATAGAATCCTAGCACATTCAATCGCGATTCTGAATAACGGTTTTTTTTTTCCAAAAACTTAATTAAGGATTTAAAAAAATACCTATTTCCTGAAACAATTTCTACCTTCTCCTTCTTGGGCGGAGTGGAAGGGCCTGTCGGACTTTTACTGACTAAAAGCTACTCCAATGTAGGAACTTAAGGGGTCCTTTCGGACAACCCATGGCCTCAGTAGACTTTGCGGTTTTGCTGTCAACTCTTTAAGGCCCAAGCTCCCGAAAAATGCCATAAAACAGTTATACAATAATATAATAATATCCCATAACTATCACACAACGCTGCCTAGTCCCAAGCTAAGCAGAGCTTTTGTTATGGGTACTGATAAACATACTCATCACACAAACATTTGTCCTGGCTGGGAATCGAACCCACGGCCTCCGGCATAGCAGTCAAGTTCACTAACCACTAGACCAACAGGCCAATCAAAACAGTGACTTTCTGAAGCTCGGCAACGGCCAGGTTAATAGGTTTGAAAAAAATGTTTATTATAGATTCACGAACAATATTATCCACATTTGATTTTTTCGTGCGATCAATAATTTTGTCTAAAAAAATATTTAGCAATTTCGCAACTTTTCTCTACTCCTTCGAAACGGCTTGGATCTTAAGAAGCATTTTTACGCCTAAAAATTGGTGGTTAAATATTCTTTAAAGTGAACATAGCACATGTTTTTTGTAATTAATCAATATTTCGCAAAGACATACAGGTCAGCCGCACACTATCCGGGCGCAGCTAGCCGCAATTAGATGCACAGATACGCGTATTGCCGCCTAGGCGGGTACAAAAGTTGTGTCTACATAATTTCGGTATTTCGGTGCGCGCCTTAAGGCTTATAAGCAAGGCGCGCTTTGATCACTACGACGACTTGGTCACGGTCCTTACTGGACGGTCGGACCGCGAGCTACCCATTACTCTTCATCTACAAGCTATTGCCTACCATACACCAAGAAGATATGAATTGAATATCAACTTACTAAGTAGATATGGAAGCCACAAATAATTAAATGCCAATCATACGGTGATAGTAGTTAATTAGCGAATCATTATCTTAATGGACGGCTGGCCATTATTAATGCATTATTACGATTGTTACTAATTAATTAAACTACATTAACATTACTATTTTAAAGACTACTTTAATTAAATTTGGCAAACAGGTAGACTAGGTATATCTTCTTTTTAGGTGTGAAAATCATCTTAATAACATCCCCCGCCCTTGGGCGGAGCGGGCGATAATGTCAGTCATATACTGACTCCTTTTCCTTCCTTGCCTTTGTTCCAAGGCTCCGGGGATCTCTTTCGCTTCAACCAACACCTCACCTGTCTTTGACAAGCCTGTTGGTATAGTGGTTAGTGACCCTGACCGCTATGCCGGAGGTCGTGGGTTCGATTCCCACCCAGGACAAGTGTTTGTGTGATGAGCATAATCATTTATTCTGTGTCTGGGTGTAATTTATCTATGATATGTATGTATTTAGAAATATATAAGTATGTTTATCAGTTGTCTAAAATCCGTCACTAAACTGCCGTATAGATTTGTAGTCTCAACAGAAAAAGCATCAGTTCTATATGAGACGACCGCGAAGCTAGGAGCTTGAATTGTGCCGATCCAGAATGCAAATTACCAGCGCCACCTGTACTAATGGATGCAGCCTGGCCTCTTTCACTGACGGGCCATAAAAACAGCCAGGGCGGTAGCGAGTGACATGAATCACATTTCTAAAATGAAGCTGGTTTTTATAAGCTGTGCGGCGTACCGCAAGACACAGCTTAGGAAGACCTCCAAAGTGGACCTATAACCTTGTCAGAGTCGTGGGAATCAGATGGATGCCAGGTACACAGGACTGGCCTTAAGTGATGTTTTTTAGAATCTTATATACATAGTTCTAGACTATGTATATCAGATTCTAAAAATGGATGGATTGAGCTCGAAATTGTTGGAAAATAAAAAGATACTTAAAAGTGTTAGTATAAGTTGTGTTACTTTTTGGTGTGCAATGAAGTTTATTCTATCTGAACTGTAATTGCAATCAAGATTCTTGTAATAGAGTTCTGTAAAGTCCATAGCAAAATCAACTTGACTGCAAAACAGATTTTCCATGCAGTTTTGTCATTCTCATCTAAAGAGATTCTGCGTAAAGCCTGTTAAACGAAACCCACATGCTGAACTGCCTTTTTTTGGGACCCAATATCATTAAATAACTTTTCCTGCTTTGGGTAGAGCGAGAGAATTTTACTGCTTAAAACCCATTCGTGTTTCTTCGGCTGCCCTTCATCGATTCCGAAATTTTTCGGATAATCTCACACATACTGGTAGGCCTTAAGCACCTAAACCTCCGTCATTTTGAAAACTAAATGAAGTCCATTAACCCTTTTACTACCACAGCCACATACTGCAATCAATTTATCATTATAGAAAACCATGAGTTCAATAACAGAAGAAGAATATAATTTCTTGTCACCAAATCAATGTCAGAAACAGAACAACAGAACCGAACAACTTTATTCTGTTTTGTAACACTCATTGGTGGTCCTTAAATAAATAAAATAAATAAATAAACAACAGTACAACAAACAACAGAAAAGAAAAGAAGAAGAATCTAATTTCTTGTCACCAAAATCAATGTCGCCACAATTGATTAGAATCTCGTGGCCCGACTGTCACCTGGTTCGTATCTTTGAACACGCTCGAGACCTTTATTACTGCCCAAATATACTTAAGTTAGCACTATATTAAGCTGTGAAGTAATTAAATTTTAGTTTATAACGCAATCTCTTTCATTGCTGTTTCAGAGAAATAATTTACTGCGGATTTTCGGAGTAAAAGCCTTTTGAGGCGATTTATTGCTGAGACTAGTTGCTGACTGTGGTATTACTCGTAGAGTATGGCAACAATTAATCAAAATTATGACTAAATCTTTCTGATCATGTTCCGTGATGCTTGGGGTTGGCGCAAGACATATTTTCTTCCATTCTGTCCTGTCAACCGTCACGTTATTACTGACTTTTCTTTCATATCACTCCTCACGCAATCTACCCATCTTTTCTTTGGACTCTCTCTCCCTGTCCATCCACATGCACACTCATAACTATTTTAAGTAACATGCTTTCATGCCTGCTCTTCACATGACCATGCCAAGACAAACAATTTCCTTTCAATCTCCTAAACAATATGTCAATGAAATCATCATCACGAGAAAATTCCAGTAACAGGTTACCCTGATAATCAGTGCCCCCATTTGTATACAGGACAAAACCGAATGGTGGGTACTCAATAATATATATATACTACAGTCGAGGTCAGCCCGGAAGAAGTAGCCAGAGAACCTAGATGTGTACCACAAGAGCTGGTTCAGATTGGGCTGTAGGATTGTTCGAGAGTCTCTTGTAGTAAATAAAAATAAAATAACGAGAATAGAGTATCCATGGAGTTTCTTGTACATTCCTCTCCTTAAAGATCCACGCTTTAGAATGTGCATCATTTTTCTGACTGACTTCTTGACATTGCAATAGTGCCTGTAAATGTTTTATTTGATTTGAAATTGAAATATATATATATAATAACGAGGTAAAGTTTGTTTTTTTTGTTTGTAGCAGGTAATGTCTGAAAGTACTGGTCCGATTGCTAAAATTTTTTCACCGACAGAAAGCTGCTTTATTCCTGAGTGATATAGGCTTCGCTCGCATTTTATGTACTTGAGTGAAGCCGCGAGCAAAATCTAGTTTGAAATAAAATACTTTAAACGCAAAGAGAAACTAAAGGAAAACCCAAAAATTTCAGTCAGTAACAGTCTGACACTTCCATTTGCTCCATCTAAAACAACTAATTTCCAAAGGTAGGTATTGAATTTCTTAATACAACCAATCCAATCTAGGGACACCAAAACATCGGCCAACTGAAAAATTCATCTGCACTATTCCAACATACATTTTTTTCTCATTCCCTCGAACAGAAATATCAAAAACAGAAGCAAATATCAT
Source organism: Mythimna albipuncta (assembly GCA_929112965.1). Classification (NCBI taxonomy): domain Eukaryota; kingdom Metazoa; phylum Arthropoda; class Insecta; order Lepidoptera; family Noctuidae; genus Mythimna; species Mythimna albipuncta. The sequence continues at coordinate 12,575,574 of OV815979.1, read as the reverse complement.
GCACATAACCAACGAATAGGCATAGAGTATATCCAACTCTATTGGAATTCAGACAACGAAAGAAAACCGTAAAAATTGTCGAAGATAGAGGCACTGTATGCCGCTGTATTTTCATGATGTGTCAAATATGGAACAAATAAAAATAAAAGGGGTATAGGTATACCTTCAGATACAGACGTGCCCGGTAATATATTCATGGCGAGTCCCAAAATGTTGGTTAGACCTTATAGAATCGAATTGGAGACTCAAATTGAACATACAATGGGACTGTTTTAATTTTAAATAAATAGTTCGGACCTGTGTGTGTTGGGAACTATGTTAGTAGTTGGCAAGGATCGATAAATCGTTGTGAAACAGCTGGATCAGTATTTCTCTGTGATGTAGAGTAACAGGGCGATTTCCAGCCACCGTAAATGCGGGATTGAGGACAACGAGCAATGAGTAGCTCGCCGTCACTCTTTGAAACTTTCTGCAGCCCGAGCAAGCAGAGGCTGTAAAAATCAAACCGAACCAAACTAGTGCTTAATAAACTAGTGCGCCTCACCATCAACAATTGCATCACTGATTACCATCAGGTGGGATAGCAGTCAAGCACTGGTTTATATCAGATAAAAAAAGACAATTTTCACAGTCCCACTCGCGCTTGACCGGTTTTTTTTTGTGCTCGTAACGCTTCATAGAAAACATACATACACACACACACACAAAAATAATACTACACACACAACCAAGGGCAACCCACCTTCGTGAGCTAGAACACCTAGTAAAAAGGACATCTTCAAAACAGAACACGGACTATTTTCCCGTGACTGCTGCTGTCCCAGAAAGCATAAAGGATGCCTTTACAATGTCAGGCACAAATTAAGGCTGTCAGTGCCGATAGTGTGCACCAGCCCGTCTCAACGTCTCACAATATTCTGTGAACATAGGTTTGGGGTACACTGTCTGTGTTTTAGTTTTAGGGAAGTTGTGAGCTTGTTTTATTTCTAGTTGATTGAGGAGTACTCTGGTGTCTTATAGTAAGTAAATAAGGCACGCAAGTTAATTTTTTCCACACTAGTGCGGAAATGTGGCGTGCGGTACAGCACGCCACATTTCCGCCACAATTTATTGCGTTCATCCGATGTGTCTGGTGAAAAATGACGAGGAGTGCCGACCCCAAATGAAATGGGATATGGCTAGGCAAAGAGAGATCGTATCATGGGTATTTTATTAGTCAGCCCCTGTCTTTGTAAGTGTATTGAAAAACATCGTTTGATACACGTGGAAAGCCACTGCAGAACTCGACTCTATAACAAGAATTCCGCTCCGATTGCAATGACAAACTTTCTCTATTTGTATCAACATGTACTATTTCAGCTATTTGGCATTTAATTAATTCAAAATCACGACCTTAAGAGGGCCCTTCCTGGTTCATCTATCATCAACGTGAGCATAGTTGAAAAGCTTGTTATTTCATCCAACGCAATGTTTGATTAAGACGCAATGTGAAAAAAAAGATAGCAAATGAGCGCCCAGTTGGGATTGGATAACTGTCGTTTCTACCTCAAATATTTTACATCACTTGTTGCAAGAAAACCATGTTCTTTTTTTAAAGCTTAAAAAGTTTTTAAAGCTTTTGGGAAACATGTTCGTTATTCAAAATATTTATTTAATATTTTATTTTAGATTACGTAAGGTTTTTTTTTACTTTTTTTTATTTTATGAGTACCTTTTTAAAGGCTAAAGTAGTTAAGATACTGTTATGAAATTTTGTACATAGATTCTTTACATAAAAATAACACGTGTTTCGAGTTTCACTTAAATACAAAAACTAAAGTGGTATTAACAACTGCTTTAATTATAAAATCAATGATAAACAAACGGATCAGTTCTTCCAAATATTTTCAAAGACCCTTTACAGTCTAACCTCGTCATCTTGGCCAAAGATCTCCAGGTTGGCCAGAGAAGCCTCTTCAGAAACCTCATCATGGCATGGCCATGGTTGCAACCGTTCATGAGACCTAACCATGGATTAATTAAAAACAAAGGAGGATGCAAATCTGTGAACGGGCTAAGATTTGGAACATCGTGCCATTAACTTTTATTCAGCTCAAAATCACCTATACAATGATATAACACATCTATAGGTGTGCACAGATTTCATACAAACCATGGCATCTTAAAATTTTCTTTCACGCCGGGTATCCGCTAGTATAATAATTATTAATTATATTATTATTATATTAAATTTCCTGTAATGAAGAAATATATAAACAACTGCTCTAATTTTTTTTTTATTGTTGATAGGTTCGCACTTGACGCTATCTCACCTGATGGAAAGCGACGATGCGGTCGACGATGGAACGTACTTACCTAGAAGTAATCTATTCACTCTCGACTTAAAGATTCCGGGGTATAATTATTATAAAATCAATAACAAAGGAAAGGATTAATTTTCCCAAGTATTTTCAAAGATCCAATATAGTCTAACCTCGTCATCTTGGCCAAAGATCGAAGCCTCTTCAGAAACCTCATCAAGGTATGGCCAGTGTGATTGCAACCGTTCTGAGACCTAACTTAATAGGGGTTAGTAATTCAACTCCGGGTTCCGTCAGCTCAAAGACAAAGATGGCGCCGATAGACTTGATTAGTTTCTCCACGCTTTGGCCATTTGGACAGCCTTTGTGCACCTGGCGTCATTTTGGTTGGATTGTGTTGCTTTGTTATTAATTTATTTAGGTTGAAGTTATAAGATGGTGGTGGAAGCTTAAGGCATTCGGCTATCTTTTTAGACACCTCTATTTTTTAATTAATATAAAAAATGGGCCTCTATTCTTCTGTCACTGATCATATTTGAGCAATCAGAAGTAAAAAATCACAAAATTATCCATGAAAATTAGTCATAATTGGTAAATTCATAACCACAGCACTGATTTATAACAATTGCTACTAGAAAAGACTACACGCAGTGTTTTTCATTCATAATCGCCTATATAATATGACCATAAATTGAGTGACATTTTGGGATATTAACAAACGCTCATAACTTTGCTATTTATGAATATTATTTATTGAGACTTTACTCAAATAATATCTAGACCTTTTCTAATAAGCTTTTTAAGTATTTGTACTGATTAAAAATTTGTGATGTATTTTTAGAATTCTGAGCTGAAATTAAAACGTCAGCCTTTGCACGACTGCTAGGGCCACGGAACGGAAAAGGAAACCTGTGATCTTAGAACGCAAAATACTGGCCAAGTGCGAGTTGGACTCGCGCACGAAGGGTGCTACGGAACCCTTAGGAAAATTCGGCATAAAAATCGCGTTTGTTGTATGGGACACCCCTTAATATTTATTTTATTTTGCAACAGAAATGCATAATTTGTGAAAATTTCAACTGTCTAGCTGTCTAGGTGACAGATAGACGAACAGACGGATAGACATCGAAGTCTTAGTAATAGGGTCCCGTTTTTACCATTTGGGTACGGAACCCTAAAAACCAACAGAAGAAACACGGGTAGATTAAGTCAGTAAAAGTCTGTTTCTCCCTCCCGTTCCGCCCTAGAATAAGTGAACACAAAGGATGATTACCTCCCTCAAAAAAAAAAACTGAAATGTTTGTACAATCGTTTGTTGTCTGCCTGTGAGAGATTATTTTTCTCGAGATGCAACGTAAGTATTTAAATAGACAATAAACAAATTACTACAAAAAATACCAAAGAAATTACAGATCCAGAGAAAAACCTTTTCGTTTTATTAGCGCTGTCGCCATGTCGTAGGAATGAAACACAAAAGGGAACTGAAGAAACATAAGTATATTAAGTCTGGAAAAGTCTGACAATCCCCTCTCCCTTCACCCAAAGCGGAAGAAGTTATTTCAAGATATCCCACCTCAAAAAAAAAATCGTTTTTGCAGGTACATAATTTCAAAGATAAGCTCATCTTTAAGTCAAGAGTGAATAGGTCGCTTCTAGGCAAGCATACTCCATCGTCAGCCTAAGGATCTAACATATTTTTATTTTTAATTTTATATGTTCTTTTTTATAGGTACTGCCAAAGGATACAATAATACTCGTTCTCTATTTTCAAAGGAGGAGGCTAAAACCCAGTTGTTTATTAAGGGCCAAGTGCCCGAAAAGATAATATTCATGAACAATAATATCAACATTTGATTTTTTCGTGCAATTAATACTTTTGTCAAAAAAAAAAACAACAATTTCGCAACTTTTCGCAACTTTTCCCTACTCCTTCGAAACGGCTTGGACCTTTAGAAACATTTTTACACATAAAAATTGGTGGTTAAATATTCTTCAAAGTGAACATTGCATTATGTAAATCAATCAATATCTCGCAGAGAAAATGGATTTAAAGCGCTTTCCGGGCGCTGCTGGCCGCAAATAAATGCACAAATTTGCGTACTGCCGCCTAGGCGAGTGCGAGAGTTGCGTTCACATAATTTCGGCCAGATGGTTCAAGGGACTATACGCCTTAACAGCAGAGTGGAAGCTATTTTTAGGTGATCTAAGTGATTTTGCATAGCAGCCCACACAGCTGATGAATAACTAATTACAGAGAAACCTCTTCCACGAATTTTGCCTTTAGTCTACGTAAGCTTAACATAAGATACTTAGTTAAATGTCCATCCTTTCAAGGTATCCTTCGGTGTAACTTTAATGTTTTAGTTAAATTTTTTGTTTGAAAATATTTGGAACGCGTGGGTGCGCGAACGCTGCCGTTCGCTTGGGGTTGAATTAAGTGTTCTTTGGAATGAAAAAATCAATCAATATTTCTCAAAGAAAAAGGTTTTAAAGGTCAACAAGGTTCTTTCTATGCGGGGGTAAGCGGTCATATGTTTAAGGGACTATACGACTTAAAAGGGGATGCAACTCGACATACATTTTCACTGTTTTTCGAACATTCATTTTTCATTAGATATTTTGGAAACGCAGTATTTTGTGGATATTATCTAGGCTTCTATTGAAATCAATTTCTTTTGTGTAAAACTAATCCAGTAAAGACCTCGGAAAATCTGCTATTTTGTGTGAACTTTGACGCTTCATAATTTACTTAAACATTAAAAAGTCAAAAAATATAACAATAAAAACCTTACAAATTTAATCAAGATTCTGAATCAATAACCTCATGGCCTGGCACGCGACGACGGTAAGAGACCGGACGGTATGTCTTTATTTCCATGGAAGTTGGGTAGACCTTTAGTGTGGGACGCTACCTGTGACGACACACTTGCGCCATCCCAGCTTCCTAGCTCATCGTGCTGTACTGGTGCTGCCGGTGCGGCTGCGGATAACCTCAAGCGGCGGAAGTATAACAACCTTGTTGACAGTTATATTTTTGAGCCGTTTGGGGTTGAAACTCTTGGGCCGTTGGGTCCGAGTGCTCATACGCTTTTTAAAGAACTGTCTAAACGCTTAGTTGACACTTCGCGTGACCCAAGGGCTGGTTTTTACCTCGGTCAGACATTAAGGATTGCCATACAACGTGGCAATGCCGCCAGTCTTTTGGGCATACTTCCAGTCGACAGTGATGCGAAGGAGTTTTATGACGCCATATTTTAATAAGGAGTAGCCTTTAGTGTGTATAATAATTTTTAACATAAATATTTTGTTAATATTTAAGTTTGTTATATATATATATTTTGTTGTTAGTGCACAATAAATACAAGGGAAAAAAAAGAAAAAACAATCTGAATGACGACCATTTTTTTCAAAAATTAAGCGTTAAAAAAAACACGTATTTCTTGAAACAAGTTTTGTAAAATTTTCGAGTAAATCACGGAATTATCGAATGCTAACAGTGTTAAGGCTTTATAATTTTTTTTTGCGTTTCCTTTTCAAACATCGCTTAGAATTGCGTTAGGTGAGAAGTAACAAGCTTTTAAACCATGCTTGAAGTAGACTATAGACAAATAAAAAAGGAGCCTCCTAAGATCATCATTATTCTAACACACCTAAAAACTAAACCGCTCATCTCTCAATCCGTTTGAGTAAATCACAAGACATTTATATTATTTAGCTGAGAAATTTTCCGGTCACAGGAATTTGAAATACAATTCACAGCCAATATAAGATGGCGTTGGTACCGTCTTTCAAATAAATCGTCATTTTTATGAAATGGTTTCGATAAATTTCATTGGCTCCACAATATCGCGGGAACTGTCGCACACTCGTGTGAAATATTAACGACACTCGATTGTATTTCACTATCTTTAGCGAGCATTCTAGGAGATAGAGACGAAGTATTTATTATTTATTTAAAAATGTATGTTTACAGTACATGACCAAAATACTTATATATTCTAAAATCTTAGAGACTAATTAACAAAACTAATAAACTGAACAAACATATAAACTACAAAAAACTTAAAACTGAATACCTATATATATTTACAAACTTAGAATGACTTATCATGGAACGTATTAGGCTAGTTGCCGTAAAAAATGTAATTACTCCGTCTTTTAGATAAAATAAGGTACACGTATTTTTTTATTTGTAAATTAAACCAAAAATGACAAAGATATAGCCCATTAAAGTTACGTGTAACGTCACGCCATGCTGCATTTTTTCGCACGGGATGACGTCACACGTAACTTTAATGGGCTATATCTTTGTTATTTTTTTTTGTGTAATCGAAAAAAGAAAAAATACGTGTCCAATATTTTTTTATAATCTAAAATACGGTCTAAATAAAATGTAATATTTTGACCCTGGACACTACCCGATCTATGTGCTAAGTGAGCAAAGAGTTGAGCAGTATAATTACTCGTGCTGTAGGCGCTGCAGCGGCTTGACGTGTGCACACTCCCGGTGGCGCAGCAAACAGTTTCCTCCGACGACGTGGACCCTCCACGCCTCCACCTCCTACCAGGAATCGGCTCGGCACACCAGCTAGACCCACCCGCTCTAGCGCAGTTGGATTATCCACCTTGTTTGTCAGGAGATGGTGGTAGTAATTTTCGCCAATTATTTCTGTAGTATTTTCTAAAGGTACTGTGTTCAGTGGATAGCTCGCTGTCCGACCGTCCGGTAACCGTCCGGACTGAGCCCAAATCGTCAATAGCGCGTACTGTTACCGTGCGCATCAAGGAGTTGTTAGCAACCGCAGGAGTCCAGCTAGGTTGAAGCCTGCGAAAGGGAGGCTCGGCCCCGGTATGTTAGGCAACGAGAAGGAACAGGGTGGGTTTTTCGACAGACTAGTAAGAGTCTGACACTATTTCCCGCTCCGCCCAAGGGCGGGGGATGTCATCTGGATGATTTTTACCCACCGGTATAAAAAGGGACTGTGTTGCCGCAGGAGAACGAAGGTCGCCGACATAGCACGAAGAATCGCCAAACTTAAGTGGTAGTGGGAAAGGCACGTTGCTCATTGAACAGATGGCCATTAGGGCCACCGCGCACTGGAAGACGCTGCGTTGGCAGGCCTCCCACAAGGTCGACCGATGACCTGGTGAGAGTCGCGGCAATGCGGTGGAAGCGAGGCGCACAGGACTGTTCGTTGTGACGACACTTGAGGGAGGCCTATGGTCAACAGTGGACGTCGTTCAGCTGAAATGATGATGTTGTAGTATTTTATGAAGTCAAGATAGAAATGTGAGTGTGAAACTTCATAGATAACATAATATAATCAGCCTTGCAATGTTCCCACTGTTGGAACTCAGACTTTTTTAGACAAGGAATGGGATGTAATCCACCACGTGGCTATTGGACCCGCGCACTTCCCGCGCACTAGACCCGCTCACTGAGTTCATGCACTGGACCCCCGCACTGGACCCATGCACTGGTCCCGCGCTCTGGACCCACGCACTGGACCCACGCACTGGACCCACGCAAAGATCCCGCGTTCACTACTATATCGAACTATAGTTTTTTTTTTTGAGACAACAAGGTTTTATTATTCTTTTTTGGTTTGTGGCCAAAACTCGATGCACGTACATTTTAATTCACCTAAAAAGTTTATAAAACATGCAAAAATAACAGGAAAACCATCGTGGTAACAAGTAGATATTATTTTATTCAGATTCTAAGAACGTCGCCTGATAAATTTTCATAAAATTTTCAAGAAAAAAAAATCTGGGCAAGTGCGAGTCGGACACGCGCACTGAGGGTTCAATTCCTAATAACTAATCGTTAATTTCCTTCGAGTCTCAAAGAATAACGAATTGCAAAAAAAAAACATGCGAACGTAACTCTCAGTTTCCTATTATTATAGTTAATTCTGCTATATGAGACCATGCTTCATGCCAAATTTCAGGATTCTAGGTCAACGGCAAATACTCTATTTATAGGGAGTGTTCTTAGTGAATGTCAAAATATGCGCCTTAACGGTGCACAAACAGCCTTGTATTCAGATTACGTTGACTTAGAAGTTTGATTTTTTCTGTAGATACTGCTTGAAGTAAGACTGAGTATTTAATATTATTTCAGTATCATACTTCTTTGCGACCCTGAAAAAATGGTCATGACAGACGGACGACAAAGTGATCCTCATAAGGATTTCGTTTTAGCCGAATAGGTACGAAACCCCAAAAAAACGCAATAGAGGGCTCAATGAACGTTCCAGGCAGTACAATGGAGTATTTGATTCAAAGTCGAAACAAAAGTATTATTCCACGATACCTGTCTGGAAAAACTCAGAACATCTCAGCCTTAAAATTCAGACAAGTCCAATTCGTCTGATAAGTTCCCACGAAACGAAATCGAGTTAGATGTACAGACTTTTTTAAGACTATATTTTAGTCAACATTTCTGAAATCACATTGCCTGAACAAAATCAGTTTTAGTGTAGTGAAACCCGAAACACGTATCTAGTATTTATTTTTATGTAAAGAATCCATATAATATGCCGAAAAAAAAATTATTAGTCCGTCTTTTAGATTATTCAAAAATAAAGGACAAGTATTTTTTTATTTGTAAATTAAACCAAAAATGACAAAGATATAGCCCATTAAAGTTACGTGTAACGTCACGCCATGTTGCATTTTTTCGCACGGGGTGACGTCACATGTAACTTTTAATGGGCTATATTTTTGTTATTTTTTGTTTATAAATCGAAAAAAGAAAAACTACGTGTCCAATATTTTTGAATAATCTAAAAGACGGACTAAATAAAATATAATTATTTTGACCCTTGAAACTACCCTATTTCATACCTGTATCATGAAAAATCACAAAGTTATCAGCCTGTTATGTTAGGTACCTGGTTGTCCGCAAAATTACATGGTCACCAGGTTACCTGGGCGACTGAGAGGAAATTTTTCTCCCACACCCAGCAGGGTGGGCACAGCTGTGCGATGGCGCCTAGTGCCCGTTACGACTTATCGTGACCTTTGTGGGGCAATAGATTACTAGTATATTATCATCTTCGTGACCGGAACACTAGATCCAGAGATTACCGTTCACAAAGATATAGGGTTATTGATAACTCGACGTATTCCCGGCAGGACGTGACAGTGTGGTTGATTTGCGGCAATTGATACATGCAGTAGTGATATTGCGTTGCATTTCAGATGCAGTTTCCACGATAGATCACAGATTAAAATAAAACATGATTTTTCTAAGTTATCATACAAATCTCTCGCGCCAAGCCTTAGTACAGGCCATGGTCCGGAGCGAGGAGTGGCAGGTGGCCGCTTCTTCTGCGAAGCAGTAATGCTAGCAAAGGAGGAGGCCGGCCGTATCAGGTAACGGTCACAGCGCCCCAGCCGTCGCCGGGATTCCGATCCCGTTTTCTGGCCACCGTAGGCACGGGATTGTTGACAGCGAGTAATGGGTAGATCGCTGTCCGACCGTCCGGTAACTGTTCGGACCGAGCCTGAAGGAGTTGTGAGCAACAGCATGGGCCCAGCTAGGTTGAAGCCTATTGGGGCCAGGGTTAGCTGAGAAAGGTTGCTCAGACCCGGTATGAAAGGCAAGAAGGAACGTGGTGGGTTTTTTAGTCAGTAAGAATCCGACACTATCACCCGCTCCGCCTAAGGGTGGGAGTTGTCATTTGGATAATTTTTACCCACCAAAAAAAAATGATATGATACGAAAATGACAGTAAATATGACAATATTGCGGAATAATCAAAACTTAACAAAGAAATACGTTTTGGAAAATATAGAACTCCTTCAAGGCTAGAGTGAATAGGCTCTTAATAAACTAGTGCACCTCATCATCAATGATTGCATCGCTACTTACTATCAGGTGGGATCGCGGATCAAGCACTAGTTTATATCAATTAAAAAAAAATATCTATACTAATATTATAAAGCGGAAGAGTTTGTTTGTTTGTTTGTTTGAACGCGCTAATCTCTGGAACTGATCCGATTTGAATGATTCTTTCAGTGTTGGGTAGTCCATTTATCGAGGAAGGCTATAGGCTATGTTTTATTTTTTTTCAAAATTAGGGATCCGTAATAAAATTGCTATTTTGTAACACAAGGTGTAAAACCGAAAACCTATTATTGCGTGCGCTGCAAAAACTATTGACAATAGAACAAAATGATGTACTACGGGTTTATAGTTCCCATTAAGACCTACAAAAAAGTCCGCGAGAACATATATCTAGCTATCATGGTTTAATCACAATAACCGATTTTGTGTTCAAAATAATTATTAAATCGTCTGAAGAAAAAAAAACTACGTTAAATATGTATCGTAATATTAATCTTTATCGAAATTAAGCATTATGTATTTATGTAGAAGTAAAATACTTTTTGTTTCATCTCAATCGGATATTTCGTTTAAAAGTTATCACGTGTGTAATATGTTAAGAGTTAAGGGCCATGGAGTTTTTTATCAACATAAAATCCTGTAATAATCTTTTTCGAAATATATTTGTTGATGATTGTAAGTATAAGATCTTTGAAGAGTATAATAAATACATTTATGAACGCGGTAATTTTGGGAAATACTGATCTGATATGAAAACTGTTTAAATATTAAATAGTCCATTTATTGAGGGAGGCAATTATAGGCAATATTTTATCTCGGTATTTCCAAGGAAACGAGAAAAACGCGGGTGAAACCGCGGGGCACAGCTAGTATATATATATAATCACAGCTCAAAGTGACCCGTCTTAAAAACCCGGAAACATCGACGGTAAAGAAATTAAGGAAAAATTTTTATTTGTGCCTCATACAAGAACTTATAATTAAAATTACCAATTTAGGTGCAGAAAGAAAAATTAAAAACAATAGACCCCGCTGAGATGCTAAGGACACACTCTCGGAAAGTTGTATAGAGTAATAAAAAAAAAACCGGTCAAGTGCGAATCAGACTCGGGTACCGAGGGTTCGATACAAAGTTACAAATATTAAAAGTCCAATTCCCGAATCGAGGGTCAAAGATTTTTTCGAATTACAAAAATGGTAAGTAATTATTTTGGGAGGCATCGGACAGCGAGCTACCCATTGCTCGCCTACGGTGGCTGGAAATCGGGATCGGAATCCCGGCGGCGCGGCGGCGAGAGCGCCGTTGCCTGATGCGGTCGGCCAACTCTTTTTGTAGCATTACTGCTTTGCAGAAAGACGCGACCGCCTGCCACTCCTCCTCGCTCCGGACCTTGGCCTGTACCGAGGCCCGGTGCGAGAGAACGCCCCCGCCGATCACCCCCATGAGGGCACAGCAATGCTCCGCCCAAGCACTCTCCACCGTATCCTCCATGCATTCTGCACAGTGACACCCGGGCGTCACTTCTGCATGAATCCGGTACAGGAACCTCCCAAACTTACCATGTCCGGTGAGGACCTGCGTCATGTGGAAGGTGCAGACGCCGTGAGGTCTTTCCAGCCACGCCTCAAAGAGGGGACTAACCACCATAATTGTGGCATGCCCAGCACTGGGTTGCGATAGTCGCTGACGCCATTTCACCATGAGATCCCGCCTGATCGGTTTTGGCGACTACACGGAACCCTAAAAAAATTAATAGCTAATACTTACAAGCCACACACAGGAGAAGTGTGGAGAAATATCAAATTATTTTACATTCTTACATAATAACATGTCAAAAACAACTGCTGTTTTAAAAAATTGTAATTTCACACTTAAAAGTAATATTGTAACAACAATATTAAAATGGCGACCAACAAAGTGAAACTGGCAGGTCCTTAATAGGTTCAGCTGAGACATAACATTTATTTAATAATAAGCTGTTATAACCAAAGCATCGAGATAGATTTTGTACACCATTTTCACTACCTTTTAGTATTTCTAGGAAGCTTTTACGCGGGTTCCTTTTCAGCTGGAATTATTGCTTCGTCGTTAAGCTTATTATGGCTGAAAACTGCAAAAAATTGTAGTAAGGGTATTTTTTTTTAACACGCTTATATAGCTTTACCTGTATATTTGTAACCAACGCCTTTGAGCTCGATTTTGATCTACTTTGGGTGATCAGATTTTCTTCAAACTTTGTACACCCATCAAAGACCGATGACAATGCTATAATCCGATTTTTATTGCGGGTAAAAATCATCTAAATGACTTCACTCGCCCTTGGGCGGTGCGGGAGATAATGTCAGCGGCGGTGGCTGGGGCGCAGGGATTTTCCTGATGCGGTCGGCCCCCTCCTTTCCTTGATCCTAGAACACGAAGAGCTAATGAACGAACATAGGTGTGGTTTAGTCAGTTACAAGTCCGAAACGCCCTCCCGCTCCACCCTAGAGCGAAAGAAGCCATTGAATTATATAATATTTTAAAAACTAACCCGGAACCAAGTGAATAATAAGCATAGCTTAACATATTTAGCCTTTTTATGTTCCCATTCCAAGGACTCAGACTTCAACTCTAGGAGAGGGAATGGGCTATCGGCGGCGGAGACCTCTCACGCCAGGCCTTGGTTGAGGCTATGGTCCGAGGAGGAATGGCAGGCGGTCGCCGACTTCTGCGAAGTAGTAATGCTCACCGCATCAGGCAACGGCGCTCTCGCCGCCGCCGCCGGGATTCCGATCCCGAATTCCGGCCACCGTAGGCGCGAGCTTGTGGACTGTGAGCAATGGGTAGCTCGCTGTCCGGCCGTCCGGTAACTGTCCGGACCAAGCCCAAGTCGTCGAAGGCGCGCACTGTTCCCGCGCGCCTCAAGGAGTTGTCAGCAACAGCAGACCCAGCCGGGCCTCGAAGCCTACTGGGGCCAGGGTTATCCGAAAGGGAACTCGAGCCCCGGTATGAAGACTTGAAGGTACGGAGTGGGTTTTTTAGTCAGTAAGAGTCTGACACTATCTCCCGCTCCGCCCTAGATTGGTGGTTGTCATTGGATTGGCTCTAGGGCGTGTCGGTTTATATAATAGTGATGAAATAAATTACAAAAAGTAATGCGCCTGGCTGGGTTTGAACCCGCGACCAGCAATTCGTAAGTCAAGGCCGTTACCACTCGGCCACCTTTGCTCTCAAACACACAACAAAGTGAATAACATAGTAAATATATGACAACATCACACATACCATGAAAATAGAACCAATTCCGCTAAGACAGGGCTCGCATGATAAATAATGCAAACATACTAACACTATCTAGTGCTCTAAGCCACTCGGAATAGAATCCAGACCGTATCGTTGCGGCATCCTAACATCTGCGCCGCCGGTCTATTTGCATATCGTAACAGATCCTACACATCTACTGCGGTGTCGCCTAAGAGTGGCCTTTACAAATATTTAGGCTGTGTTTCTATTGCGGGCTGTGCGATTACTTATTACAAGTAAACGAGGTCATACACAGGCTTATTTTTAAAACACTGGCAACCTAAAGAAAGAAGTAAGAAAAGAAAGAAAGAAAGAAAACTATTTTATTTGACATACACACTCATAGTCTATACACACAATGTAGTAACAACATGTAGACTAATGATGAAATAGAGACGCTAACAATATGTGTCTCACGGCGGCGCCAAATAGGTCCAGTTCAGCAAAAATGTCAGAAAACTAGGTACGTGCCAGGCAACTCTCAGCATAATCTCTATATTACTAACATCTGTCATTCAGTCTGATGAACTAAAATGTATCACATTTTAGTTTATCAGACTTTCATACAAAAATAAAAATATTTAAATTGAACCTTCTAAATATTACGAAGTCTATGCTAAGCTAGGGATAGTACAATAAAGGAGGGGAGCGGCGATCGGGCGTCGGAGCTTGATGTGCTTGCGACGCGTCATACAGACGTAGGTAGGTATAGCAAGATACAGATTTGAAATGTATTAGATAGAACAATAAAATCTTGAAAGTTTGTTTTTGATAAATGAATTATGTTTTGTAAAAAGCCGCAAGGTCGCCGACATAGCTCGAAGAATCGCCAAACTTAAGAGTCAATGGACAGGGCAAATTACTCGTAGAACTTATGATCGATTGCGCCGAGAGGTAAAAACAGGCAACCGCGAAACACAGCGTTAGAAGTCCTTTCACAAAGTGGACCGATGACCTGGTCAGGGTAGCAGGAATGCGGTGGAAGCGAAATGCACAGGACGGTTCGTTGTGACGATACTTATGAGGTTTATGTCCAACAGTGGACGTTCTTCGGCTAAAATAATAATATAATATTCGATGCCAAATTTTATTTTATTTACACTTATAAACAACTTAATAACTATAATTACAGTAAATTACAAAATAAATAAATAATAAAACCCTACGCTAAAATACACTAACTAAAATATGGCGTCAAAAAACTCTTCCACATCGCTGTCGACTGGTAATGTGCCCAAAAGACTGGCGGCATTGCCACGTTGTATGGCAATGCTTATCCTCTGTCCAAGGTAAAAGCCAGCCTTTGGGTCACGTGAAGTGTCAACTAGACGTTGTGACAGATCTTTAAACAAACTGTGAGCACTCGGACCCCACGATCCAAGAGTTTCAACCCCAAACGGTTCGAAAATATAACTTCCAACAAGGTTGTTATATTTCCGCCGCTTGAGGTTCTCCGCAGCCGCAGCGGCAGCACCAGCACGACACGACGAGCTAGGAAGATGTGAAGGCGCAAGAGTATCGACACAAGTAGCGTCCCATACTAAAGGCCTTCCCATCTTCCAAGGAAATAACGACATGCCGTCCGGTCTCTTGCCATCGTCGCGTGCCAGGCCATGGGGTTCCAATACGGCTGGAACGCCGGCGGTGACAAGAGCGCGTCTGATTATGTCGTTGATATTCGCGTGTCGTGCTATGCGACCCGCACTTCGGCTGCATGACAGACCGTGGTGTCCGAGGCTGTTGACAACTTCGCCGCAGTGACAGCGATGAGGAGAACAGCAGGGAGCGCCTAGACGTAAGGCAACAGCGAGGCGGAAAGTATTATCGTCGAGCAAGGTGCCGATGTTCGACGACGGTAGTGCGTGAAGCCAGAGACCCGACTCCCACTCTCCCACAGCCAGCAGGCGCGCTCGCTCCGCAGGGGCAGTAAAAGTTTCAATCAGGTTTTCCTGCACTACTTTGCAGAGCGGCTCATCCCACCGTCTTTGGGATGATGGTAAGTCGGGTGGATTACAATTCGGGCAAGCGAGTCTCCAGGCATTTATAGCCTCGATGAAGCACGGCACATTGAAATCAATCAGTGAGGGAGTTAGGATATTCCTGATTAATTTCTCAGTGCCGTGAACCGAGGATATAAAGGCTGGTAAACTAATACTAGAAATTTTGCGGACGCCGAGGCCACCCATACGGATAGGAAGAGTAGCCTGAGCCCAAGCTCGGTCGTCCATGGCCACGTTTAAAATTGATGTAAGAGTTCGCCGGATAATTTGGTCCATTTTATCCAAAAGATGAGGGTGTTTCCAAAAATGAGAAGCGCGAAGGAAATAAATTAATTTAGGGCCGAAACAGCAGAATCGAATTATAGTGATGGCCGAATGCATATTAATTTGTAGTAATCTTTCCGAAACATCATTAAAATTTTGAATTTTTTCCTCGACAAAGTTGGGAAAGGAATCCTCAAAAATAGGAGACCCCAGGAGACGAAGAGAACTTCTATCTATAATTTTGATTTCCGGGGCTATTGCGTTAAATTTGGAAAGAGTCTGTTGTCTGTCGGTGGTGTCAGATAAGAATAGTTCACATTTTGAAAGGTTCAGATCAAGTCCTATAGAGTGAAGTTGATTTTTTAAGAAGTGTAGATCATCTAAAACTGTGTCTGCATCGCCTCCAAGGGTCCCGTCGTCGAGATACCAAACGTTGAATTTGGAATTTAACTGTCGAATAATGGGATGAATGGCTAAACTGAAGATCACTGGCCCGAGGGGATCACCTTGTTGACAGCCAACAGCGGATTCCAAAAGATTGTCTCGATATAGTAATTTTGATGGTTGTCTGTAACATTGCCAAAGAAAACTAAAAATTTGGGGTAATTCTTTTTTAGATTCTGTCAGCAAGGTATCTCTATTAACCGAATTGAAGGCATTTTTTATGTCAACCTTCAGGATGACCCCTCCTAGGTTAGAATTTAGGTAGGTCGACAAGGCGTGTACGGCAGCCTCGCAGCCCCCTTTGGACCCGAAGCCTAGCTGCAGGGGCTGAAATTTTTTCGAAACAGCCTCACCATAAAATTTACAGCAAATCTTGGCTGCCATACGACGGTATGTAGTGCCCACGGCAATGGGTCGGATGCCGCCATCTCTCTTGCGTAGGGCACATAAATTGGCCCCGTACAGAGTGTCAATGACGGCCTCGTTCACCTTGCCTGAGAGCATTAGGTTAACCAGAGCCGTAAGCTCCTTCAAGAGCAACTCACCAGCTTCCCCGGCGCCTGAGCAGATGAGGTCCTTCAGGTGTTGGGGACTTAGGCCGTCGAGGCCGCCGGCAGAGCCGCTCCGGAAGGAGCAAACGGCTGAGATTACCTCTCGACCTGTAACGGTGAGGGTATGAATGTCCGAATCAGGAGGGTCAGGAAAAGATAGGTCATCCGCTGGAGCAGGGTGTTTGTTCTCCAGAGCTACTAGAGTATCTGGAGAACACGGAGCCAGCACATCACTACTGAAAAGAATTCTGGCTGCTCCGCTAATGTCACCTTCCCCTAATTTAGTTTCGACCAGATGGGAAATACCTCTTGAAGAGGTAACCCTCTGTGTCGATAATTTTGAGTCAAAATGATGGGCCGAAATGTTACAATTTTCTTTAATTTGAGTAGTTAAAGTTTTTTTATTTGCCAAATCTTTTCGAAAATGTAATATTCTGTAAGGGAAGGTGAGAAGTTGTTCCCAAGCACTGAGTGAGTTCTCCCGGGCGGCTAGGCGGACACAACTTGCTAATGTTTGTGCTACCAGAGGTCTGGCGCCACGGGGAACTCGTTTTAAAACTGTAATTGAATTTTTTAATTTTGTAAGGGTTTTCCAAAGCGGGTCAAATGTGGTTATAGCTGGTGTAGGTGTAGGGGATGTAGAAGTAATGACAGGGTCTGAAGTGAATGCATTCTGGGGTTTGTGAGCCTTCCCAATATGCACATTCAGACCCCGCTTACCTTTAAAAAACCGTGCTTCTTGGCAGAGAGGGCACCTCTCCAGAATATTCAGTGATGTTGAAGGTTGACACGCACTGTCTTCCACCACATCACTGCTGCCACTCAACATTTATGAAAAAACTTATAATTAAACAATTTACTTATTCAATACTAGTAAATAAAAGGAAATAAACGAAATCATAAAAAAACACAAAAATCACTGAAAAAAAATGTCATCAGTGACGGATCACGTCACTAAAAAAAAAAAATATAATATTCCATAAGAAAGCTAAGCAGAGCTTGTGTTATGAGTACTAGACAACTGATAAACATACTTCCATATTTCTAAATACATACATATTATAGATAAATTACACCCAGACACAGAACAAATGATCGTGCTCATCACAAAAACATTTGTCCTGGGCGGGAATCGAACCCACGACCTCTGGCATAGCAGTCAGGGCCACTAACCACTAGACCAACAGGCCAGTCAGTCAAATGATGATGAAAACGTGACTATATATACCTACGTACAAAACAAATGAAACTAAAAACCTTCCTCGCATAGCCGAGTCCTTTTCATCTGGCAGCCTCGCACTTACAGGTCTTGCTTTCTCATACAGCTTCGGTTGGGTACAGCTGGCTTCGCATCTTCGCACCACTTTTTTCAATCCGGTTACAGAGCAAACCAATATTTTTGCGGTGTCACCGCGGCCCTTTAACTCAAAAGACAAGGGGAAGAAAACAAGTGAGCTTTAATCAATAAGAGTCTGACACTACGTCTCGCTCCATCCAAAGCGGAAGAAGTTATTCAATGATCTTTCACCCAAAAAAAGTAAAGCTTTGGTGGAAACGCACCTTTAGTCATGAAGCGTGGTTTAAATTTTAGCAGTCTTGGGATGCGGGTATGATATGCTGGGTTTGTAATCTAAGAATGACGCTCAGCCAAAAATGGCGGTTTACATATTGTCTCTTCACTCAAATAGTGTCATACGAGTAACTCGAAAGAGTCAAATACCTGAACGTTATCCTATAATATATGTATAATTATTCCAAAACTATCACACAACGCCGTCTATTCCCAAGCTAAACAGAGCTTGTGTTATGGGTACTAGACCACTTAGAAACATACTTATATATTTCTAAATTCATACATATTATACGAGTAGATAAATTACACAAAGAAACAGAAGCTCGATCATTTGAGCTCATCACACAAACATTTATCATGGGTGGGAATCGAACCCACGACCTCAGGCACAGCAGTTAGGGCCACTAACTACTAGACCAACAGGCCAGTCAATACTATAGCTTGAACCTTTTTTATTAACATAGTTAAGGTATCTTCTGAACTTCTGGACTGTTTTATCAACAAATCAACCAGTGGTCCGCGGTTGAAAAAGGTTGGAAACCACTGGACCAACCCCCAAATTTAAAAACCAAAAAAACTTAAGCAATTCCCGAGATTATACCAAAATATTTTATTTATTAATTTAAAACTACAAAGGTTTTCATACAAATATTTACCAAAAACCGTTGTTAGTTATATTATGCTGCTAGAAATTTGAATCTCAAATTAATGGAGTACTTTGAACTCCGGTTAAATTGTTCGTAGCAGTTATTCGGCGGTAGTCACTGTGTTAAACAGAGGTTCAAACTTTGTATAGCAAAGTTGACAGAAGTTTAATAGCAGTATGATTTAACTATTTTCATTTTAACACGTTTTTAATAGTTTAGTTATTGTGTGAGTTAGCATAGCCGACTTTATAATGTGCCCACAGTTGGGACTCCGACCTCCTCTTTAGAAGAGGAAATGGGGCGTAATCCACCACGCGGGCCTAGTGCGTGTTGTTAAATGTCACATGTCTGCGTTTTTTTTTGTTCTAGAACATGCCTGTATCCTTCACCGTTTTGAGAGCAGTGGTGATGAAATAAATTACCAAAAGTAACGCGCCTGGAAGGAACCCGCGATCTACAACTCGTAAGTCGGGGCCGTTATCACTCGGCTACCACTGCTCTCTGTGAGAGTTAACCTTTACTGAACTAGGTATGTATGTGTGTGCAAATGCTAGGCGGCCGCCTCCTTCTGCGAAGCTATAATGCTAGCTAAGGAGGCGGCCGCATGCGCACGCCATAGGGAACGTCCCTCACGCCCGCCGGGATCCCAATCCCAATTTCTGGCCAAATTAGGCTATCCGGTAACCGTCCGGATCGAGCCCAAGTCGTCGACGGCACGCACTGTTCCCGTGCGCCTCAAGGAGTTATCAGCAACCGTAGGGGCCCAGCTGGGTCGAAGCTTACTGGAGCACGGACAACAACGTTAGCCGTTTTTTAACACGCTTATATTCGCTTCACCTGTATGTTTGTAACCAACGCCTTTGAACTCGATTTTGACCAACTTTGGGTGATCAGATTTTCTTCAAACTTTGCACACCCATCAAAGACTGATGACAATACAATAATTTGTTTTTTTTTGTGCGAAATAAAAAAATCGTTTAAAAAAAAAACATACCAAACTAAAAAGTGTAAAATAATTTTCAATATAGATAGAAAATAATAATAATGAACGATAAATATTAATATCATTGTGACAAAAGCGTGGGGCGCTTTGTGCCATATTTTTCGTAAGTCGAGCACCCCACGCTTTTTCTTTTTACTTTTGAGGTTTGAAACCCTAAGAAAACGGTATGGAACCCCTGGTGCATAAGTCCGACTTGCACCGGTTTTTCTTTTTTCAACCTTCTGACATTTACACTGCATGGCTTGCTTCAAACAACATGAAACCAACTCGATTGTTAGTTTAGGACTCACAATGAACTCGCTTTAACTTCAAATGTCACCTCACTTATATTCCGTTCCTATTTAATTGGCACCTCTATTATTTATAACTCTGTTTTTATCCTAATTTTACATACATTGATTTTTTGTTTAATATTAGCTGTCTTTTTTTTGGGTTTCGCCTGGTTTTGCCTTTAACCAGTTTGCTACTGGAACAGAGATACCGTAGAACTGGAACACCAAGAGCATCTGAAGAACATAGGTGGGTCTTAGTCAATAAAAGTCTAACACACCTTCCCGCCTAACCTAACCTCAAAAAAACAAAAAAAGCCAGTTTCTCAGATGTAAAGCCAAATTTGGTTTTAATAGTTTTTGCAGCCAATGTCGATACGTTTATTGCATTTGCAGACTTCGATGTTAATCAGCGCTTTCGAAAAGCTTCACTAACAATACAACAATAAAATTCTCGGCTCCAAATTATGGAGATCGCGCCTGTTCCAATGATTTCACATATTGCCCAGCTGTGTATATTATTACACTTGACCCAAACTAGACCAATTTGACATCACCATATCCACTAGGAATCTGTTTGCAAATAATTAAAATTGACACTGAACTTCATTCGAAAAATGCTACCAAAACTCTAAATTATCATTATTATGAGCTGTTATGAGAACATACCTATCACTCGTTTTCATTCTACCCTGTATAATGATAATAATTTTTGATCATTGATGTATTTATATTTTTTTTATAACAATTTTTGAGTAATAATATTTTAGATTCTACCCATGGAACATCAGCCGAAATAATATTTTTGCCTAATTTAGGTGTCTTCAAGGCTTTAGTAAATAGGCTCCGATTTATTACTGCTTACCATTATGTGAGATCGCAGTCAAGCACTAGATTATACCATTTAAAAAAAAGACATGTGGCACTCGGGGACTGCCGCGGTAAAGCTATTGCATAGCATTTTTTATCAACTTATGCAATTATAATTATTTATTTATTTTATTTATGCAGTATTTTTTTCCTTTGTTTTTTTTTTCTTTGATATTAATTGAAGTTACACTTTTAGAGCGTGGTGACCGATAAGAAAACAAATGAGTGGGGGGTGTTATGTTATTTTCGTTACGGAATTTCTGGATTCGGTCTCCACGCTCAAGGCCCGTGTTAGAAGCTATGCAATAGCTTAAAAACTCTCATTATTACTCAAAATAGACAAGTATTTTTTCTGATTACATCTACGATAGGTAATCATCCAGTCATCGATAGTCACTTCACCTGTCATGTCATATTTTGAATCCAAAGAACATGATTCTCTGTCCCCGACCGTTTCTTCTGCCTTCGACAACGATAGTATCAGGAGAAAGCCTCTAATTAAAAGTTTAATCCTTGAGAACTGTAGATACTGTCCAGTCGTTATAACATGACCACTTTTGTGAATTTTAAATTTACTTTTTACTAATCTATATGTCGCAGCTATCTGGTTAAATTAGCCATCCAATTGGACACCTAGGACGTTTGTTAAACGCCATCCAATGAATTGGCTGAAGAACGACTAGCCATGTCGTTGACGTTCAGCCATCTAGTTAAACGTTGCGGTTTAACTAGATGACTGAATGTTGTGTAATCATTTAGTTTAGTAGGGTGACGGGGTGAGCCTTGATCAGCCATTTTGAAAAGGCTAACTTTCAACACGCCAAGCTGTTAAACGTTGTGTGATTTTAGTTCAGACAACTATCAGCCTAAACATCCAATTGATTGTTTTTGGTTGTTGTTTGGTGTGAATGAAGTGGACTGTATAAGCGATGGTATATGGACGTTAAACCAATATGTTAAATAAATACAACTGTCCCGGACAAACAATAATTAATTAATTGAATTCGAGAGGTGGCGACCGTCGCGGCTGTGTCCGTGGAAGCGAGTGTCCACAGTGCGCCGGACAGCCAGTGTCCGGCCCGCGTCTCCATTTTCCGCTGCTGATGCGGTATGCACAAGCCGCCCGCGCGTACCGACCGCGTCGATCATGGTTGCTGGGTATCGGCGGCGATCCGGAGCGAGGAGGAGTGGCTGGCGGTCTCCTCCTTTGCGAAGGCCGACCGCATCAGGCAACGGCGCTCACAGCGCCAACCGCCACCGGGAAATCGAGTCCGATTTCCGATCAACGTAAGCGCGGGCTTGCAGACGACGAGCAATGGGTAGCTCGCTGTCCTACCGTCCGGTAACTGTCCGGACCGAGCCCAAGTCGTCGACGGCGTGCACCGTCCCCGCGTGCCTCAAGGAGTTGACAGCAACAGCAGGGGCCCAGCTGGGTCCAAGCCTACTGGGCCAGGATTCGCTCCGAAAGGTACAGCTCCGGTATCAAAGGCAAGAAGAAACGGGGTAGGTTTTTTCGAAACTGCAACCTTATGGATAAGAGGCCTTCACCACTGGGCCATTACGACATTTTAGGTACCTACCTAAATAATTCTAGTTAGTAAATAATTTTGCGTTCCTAATTTAAGAGAATAATAATTCATGTTTTATTAGAGAATTGAGATACCACTTTTTGAGTTATTTATGGCCTGATAGGAGTCTGTTTTAGTTTATATTTAGATACAGCAATTAAGATTAGAGTACATAATGATTTTGTTTTAGTATAAAATAAAGAAGGCGCCAGATAACGGAGGAATAAAGTACATTGACCTTTTCCTAATATCTCTACGTCCTCCTCCTCCTCGAGTCGTATTCCTCATTACTGAGGGTCGTGACGTTCCCGCTGGATTAGCTTTTTGATGGTATCTCGCCATCTGGGACGGTTAGGTTAGCATCATGAAGTGCGACGTGCAACTGGGTGTCCAGCCCCCTTAGCCAAGTTACAACCAGTTTGTATCGAATTCCATTCTCTAATCGGTAACGCCTCGGTGACAACAATTGTAGAAAACGATAAGTTGGTAGCCATGTTGACGCGCCTGAGTCGGCCGCTCATTCTACAATGTAGCGTTTGTCTATCAATGTAGCGTTAAACATTGTAGAAACGATTTTTAACGATGTGAACTTGGATACGAATTGTCTATTCGTTTGTTCTGACCACGCGACTTTACGTTGAGATGATGTCATTCCCATACGTTTCATCACTTTTCGACAGCGTTAACGATTGAAGAATAACAACTTGGCTAAGCGTGCAGTATACTCCAGATATCTCTACGTAGATACCCGAAAAACAAACAATGAACTTTTCATTAAATACTAAATCATGTAAAAGATCACAATACATTTCGATTCAAGAAATCAAGACAGCTTTGTCTTTATTTCAGTTTTTTTAAATTAAGAATGTCAACAATAATTTTGGATGAAAACATTTAATCGTAGTTGACGATAGAATAGAATAAAATAATCTTTATTGTACAGCAAAAAAGAAAAAAAGGAATGAAGAAATAAAATAAGAAGAAAAAAGAAAAAGAATAAAAGAAAAAGAAAAAATAAAGATTAAGAAGAAAAAAATTAAGAGATCCGTAAGTACCTAAAAAAAAAACCGGAACCCTTATAGGATCAATTTGTTGTCCAGCCGTTCGTCCGTCTGTCTGTCTGTCAAGACTCTTTATCTCGGGAACGCGTATAGGTATCGAGTTAAATTAAAACCAAATACTCACGTCTGCGGACTCTTGAAGCTAAAAACTACGCCAACTGCTGAGCGAATCGCAGGACAGAAACGTAAGTTCAAAAAATACTTGAGAAAATTTTTGCATCGTTATGCAACGGACATTTTCCATTCATTTATTCGTATTCATGACTAGCTCAAATAAACTGGAAATTTTCAGAAGATTTATTTTGTTTTGAAGTTATTTTTATTGGGTATGCAGTTGTATGCTACGAATTTGGTTAAACTTCCTTCATTTGGAAAGTATTTGGCAAACTCAAAAATGCTCCAAAGAAATTCTTAATAGGTTGGAATGTTTTCCTTTGTTGAAAAGGGAACAACTTACGAGACAATTATAAAAACAAACAAAAATATACTTTTGGGCGGGCTTTTACCTCGGACAGAGGATAAGCATTGCCATACCGCGTGGCAATGCCGCCAGCCTTTTAGGCACATTACCAGTCGACAGCGATGTGAAAGAGTTTTTTGACGCCATAGTTTAGTTTGATTTTGTTAGTTGTAATTAGCGTAGGATTTTTTTTTTTAATTTACTTTAATTATAGATTTTAGTTGTGTATGTAATAAGTTAAATTGATTTAAATAAAATTTATAAATTAGAAAAAAAAAATACTTTTGAAATTTATTTTAAACTAGCTAACCCGACGAAATTCGTACCACCTAACAGTTAATGAATGTAGTATATATTTCGATATAGTCAACTGATTGCGATAAAACAAAGCCTAAGTAAGGCATCAAGCCACATGAGTAGATAAACCGTACCGCAAAGCTTCAAATAACGGCCCGAATCGGTTGC
Source organism: Mythimna albipuncta (assembly GCA_929112965.1). Lineage (NCBI taxonomy): Eukaryota > Metazoa > Arthropoda > Insecta > Lepidoptera > Noctuidae > Mythimna > Mythimna albipuncta. Next base: position 12,550,961 of record OV815979.1, on the reverse strand, counting down.
ACTACTACAAGCGCGCGAGAAACGTGTGAGTGTCCACCGCCCGCTTGTTGCGTACGCGACGATACTGAATAATAAAACGATTTAACAAATGTTTTATTTAATTTGTTTTCACCTATTGTGACAACCCTACCAAAATAGGTAACAATATTCCTGGCAATGATCGCTGACCGGCTAGACTGTCCCTATATCCGACATGGCTGTGCCAGACATGTTACTATTCCAATGCCTGTTTGGAAATTGTAGTGGTTTTTGGATTAAGGGTATTTTATTTTATTTTAATAGAATAGTGACATGTAATTGAAATTTTTACACAATTATTTCATTTTATTTTGATTTTTAATGCAATTCTTTTGATATTCGACTGCTTGAATATATAATTATAAAATGAATTTAATTTAATGATTAATCATCGGATCAATGCAAAATAATGATAATGCAATATAAATGATAAAATAATGTAATGCAATTTAAATTAATTTAATTTTGTTATTGACCTTTCAATTTTATGTAATTTTATAATACCTGTGTATACGTATGATTTTGTAACTGAAATAAGTCTTTGGTACTTGAAATAAATAAATAAAAAATATTACACGTTCTTAGGAAGCTTTGCCTCTGTACGGTTTATCTACTCATGTGACAAGCTACACACAACTTTATTGTATAAAAATTATCTACATCGATTTCTTACATTTTCCGTGATGCGCGCACTACCAAAAACTTCTACGAATTTATTATAGATACGCTAAGAAACTGTGTTTAATTTATATGGCATTCATTTACGACAAGAGAAGTGGTGCAATCACACAGCTTATTATGCTAACATAATCCGCCTTTTTTTCGATGGGAAAAATCATCCAATGACAACCCCCGCTCTTAGGCGGAGCGGGAGACAGTGTCAGACTCTTACTGACTAAAAAACCCATCCCGTTCCTTCAAACCTTCATACCGGGGCTCGAGCGCCCTTTCGGATAACCCTGGCCGCAGTAAGCAAAATAATCCACCTTATGAAGTTCCCACTGCTGGGACTCAAACATCTTTCCTAAGAGCAGAAAACATCCTTAGTCGTTCACTCTTGATAGAGTGGTCGTGGTTGACAATATTGCATTTTCGTTGGCGAGTGAGGCTCCCAATGCGTCTCCACCAGTCACGATTTATGGCGTCTCGAAAACTTTGGACTATGGAGGTTTGTGTTGCAGCTCTGACGAGGTCTGATGAGGAGCAGAAATGGACCGTACCTAATCCAGCACGCGGGCTCAGTGCAGGTTAGTGATTTGAACCATCCACACAGCGTTATTCCAATATTATTATTACCGACAAGCTCCTATTGGTCGTAACAATAGTTATATTGTTAAATCCTTCCTGGTCTATCTAACACTACATAATATTTTCTATTTAGAACCAGTAGTTCTAGAGCACGTTCAAACTTACAAATAAACTTTTTAGCTTTACAATATCAAGTCATCATCATTTCAGCCGATAGACATAGGCCTCCCCCAAGTGTCGCCACAAAGAACGATCCTGTGCGTCTCGCATCCATCAGATTCTCGCAACCTTTACCAGGTCATCAAGCCGCCTTGTAACAGACCTTCCAACGCTGCATCTTCCGGTCCACAGTCGGCTTTCGGCCCCAAGGCTCATCTGTTCTGCGAGCAACGTGCCCTGTCCATTGGTACTTAAGTTTGACGATTCTTTGTGCTATGTCGGCAACCTTGGTTCTCCAGCAAATATCTTCATTTCTGATTCGATAATATTAAGTAAGTATAATCGTAGTTTTCAACAATTCTAATAACCTAAAACTTTCAATTAGTCTTCCCCTTAATCCAGCTTATAAATTTGAGCTATGCCTAGATCTAACACACGGCCTAACCTCGCCTAGGTGAACTAGAGCAAAATATTTTAACGAGGTACGTACCAACACAACGGAATTATTTTCCGCAGTACATCAGACGAGCCGCAAACTAGGCCACAAATAGTGGCTACTAGGACCTGGACATAGCGACTACTGGCGACTAGTAGTGGCTACCAGATGCTGACATATTTTATCGTTTAGATACGTGTTTAGGCTTGAATTACATAGAGTGATAATATATAATCAGCTGCAGTAGCAGCAGTATGTTTTCGACATCTGTCACTAAAAAGCCACCAATGATATTTTTGAAAATGATTATCGTCACATTCTTTTCATATAAAATGGTAAACTCTATTGAAAAAATAATAGTTTTTATATTCTGGGTGTAGCGTTTTCTAACTATTTTAAGTAGATTATTTATTTCTTTATTTTCAGGAAACTAAAGCTATAAATAAAATAATAATATTATAATAGTACCTATTATATCTTACTAAACAATAACCTAAAAACATACCTATTAAAATTGGTAAAACAATTACACTACTGTTGCACTCGAAATGATGGTGTTATGTTTCACTTCTTGGTCGGTATTTTTCCACGAAATCGTCGATACACCACAACCTCTCCTATAGGGAAGCTCTCCAAATGATGAGTCGGCACCTACACCACAAACGACCTAAAAATAGTGTTATGACGCGATTTCAACTGTGACTTCACAGTCCAGTTCGTGTGAAGACACACGTACACTCTCTTCATCGTCTACTCCATGATCTTCTCAACCTTCGTGGTGTAAAGTAATCTGGACACTTACAGCTCAGCTGCCGTGTGATTGATGGCGAACACAGCAGCATGTTGAGTCTTACCAGCCCGATACTACATTGGTTCTGAAAAGGAGGCTTCTTCATCCTCTTTTCCACCTTTAAAAAACCTAATACGTATTTTTTCTTCATTCTCATTAATTTAATACTTAATTAATTTGCAGTGCACTGCAGACTATCCCATTTTAATTTTAAATTCTTAGTCTAAAGTTGTCTGGTAGATATTATGCTATGTCAGCGATGAGATCGCCATTGTAAGCTAAACTGTATAATACTGGACGGCGAGTTTTGAGCTCGTAATTTTTTGTTGAAGAGGTTTATATCTAAAAAGTAATTTTGTAAAGTCTCAATGTTAGGAAAAACAAAATTTTTGAGAAAAATATCGTCAGTTTTTCATAATTTTAACGCCATTTTGACAGATGTCATTCACTTTTTACCAAGCCCCGCGTTCCGAATTGCATCAAAAGCAATTATATTTCGAATCCGACCAACGCACTACGTCACAAATAGTATTTAGTCGTACTTTATTTTGTGACTATTAAATTTGGTCGGATTCGCGATATAATCGCTTTTGACGTAATTCGGAACAAAGGGCTTATTAGTGATATCTATGACAAAGGTTCATACAGCCACAATCTCCGTCCGGGGCTCCGTCAACTACGATTTTTATGCAATTTTTGAGTAGATAACTTAAGATACAGGATCGAGCGAAGCGAGCTTAAGACATGGAGGCACCCCGACTCGGACTAGTTAGATTAGAAGGAGGTGGCGGGGTCGTAGTGAGCGAGAGAAGCGAACTCAAAGTTATTTTTTTTTAAACCGCCCTGAAGTAGAAGCCCCGCGCTAAGATTTTTAAGCAATTTTGGAGTAACTTAAGATACAGAAGCGAGTGAAGCGAGCGCTCAAGACATGGGGGCAACCCGACTCGGTCAGGTTAGGTTAGAACTTAGAAGCCCTCAAATTTACCCCAAAAATGCATAAAATGTACGATTTTTTGATTCCTTATTTAAAAATTTAAATCTTGAATATCTCCAAAAGCACGAGTTTCCTAGATTCGGGTCGTACCTCTCCCCTCACCCCAAAAAACCCATTATTTTGCCGTCCAGTATTGTACAGTTTTACCCCATTGGTATAATGAATAAGTTTATGTAAAAGTTTTGTTACTATTTTAATGTACAATTCTATTCTATGCTCATATTTATGTGTATATCATTAGTCGTCTAGGTAGAGACGGCAACTAGGTATATAAAAATAAAGTAGCCCAGTGTGGGCCTAACATAACAATTGTAACACGGCTACCTGGCTTGTTGAGTTTTTATTTGATACTGAATTACTGACCTTTCTTTCTCTAGTGGTTTAAGTGTCTTTGTGACTGTTGAGTTTTTATTATTTGATAGTGACTTCTGAACTGGCCCTCATTTTATTCCAGATTAAAAAATGACATGATGAATTAAAAAAAGCAATTGTTGTAATTTTATATTTTTATTGATTAATTATTTAATGAATTGTAGCAATATTTTACACAACTAAGTACATACTTCATTTAATTAAAACTTTTATTTCCAAATGGTATGTATGTATCACAATAAATATATTTGTAATAAAATTTACATAGCTACATATGTATCATTATCATTATCTGCCTTTTTAATGTAAAATTTACATAACTACTTAAGTATCATTATCATAACTGCTAGGGCTCAGGCCTTCTCTCTAGGAGAGGGAATGGGCCGTAATCCACATTCCGGTTTCCTCATGATGTTTTCCGTCACCATTTTGAGAGCAATGGTAATGAAATAAACTACACAAAGTAATGCGCCTGGCTGGGTTTGAACCCGCGACCCACAACTCGTAAATCGGAGCCATTAACCACTCAGCCACCGCTGCTCTCATATGTACATAAAAAACTTTAATATAAACTAAACTATTTACACTAAAACCTAACTATGTACAAATATAATACAACAAACACAAATTATACTTATGCATCAAAGTACTCCTCCACATCGCTGTCAACTGGAAATGTGCCCAGAAGACTGGCGGCATTGCCACATTGAATAATAATAATAACATTTCACAACTACCACATAACGCCATTTAGTCCCAACTAAGCAGAGCTTGTGTTATGGGTACTAGACAACTGATAAACATACTTATATATTTCTGAATAATACATATTATAGATAAATTACACCCAAACACAGAACAAATGATCATGTTCATCACATAAACATTTGTCCTGGGTGGGAATCGAACCCACGACCTCCGGCATAGCAGTCAGGGCCACTAACCACTAGACCAACAAGCCAGTCAATGAATGATGAATGAGTTGAATGACAATGATAATTCTAATGCTAATTTAATTACAATATATTGTGACTTGCAAAACCAATTTTTACCAATAAATATGTTAGTCTTTATTAACTTAAATAAATTATTATTTATCTGAACCTTAAAAAGGTTCCTTGTGGGGGCGATCGGAGGCGGCGATCTCTCGCGCCGGGCTTTGGTACAGCCATGGTCCGAAGCGCGGAGGAGTGGCAGGCGGTCACCTCTTTCTGCGAAACAGTAATGCTAGAAAAGGAGGAGGCCGACTGCATCAGGCAACGGCGCTTACGCCGGAGCCGCCGCTTGCGTTAATACCGATTTCTGGCCATCGTACTGGCGAGCAATGGGTAGCTCGCTGTCCCACCGTCCGGTAACTGGGCAACAACAGGGGCCCAACTGGGCCAAAGCCTACTGGGGCCAGGGTCCAGTTCCGAAAGGGAAGCTCGGCCCCGGTATCAAAGCCAAAAAGTAACGAGGTGGGTTTTTTAGTCAGTAAGAGTCTGACACTATCTCCTGCTAAGCCCAAGAGCGGGGGATGTCATTTGGATGATTTTCACCCACCAAAAATAAACTAAAAAGGTTTTATAATTTACCAAGCACTTACAAATAGGCATATATTATTACTAAAGAACTTAGTTCTCGGTAACAATCAGCTAAGGTGGCAGGTTATCCGTTACTAACCATGGAGTATTGTCACGCAAACAAAGCTGTTATCAAATTATAAAGAGATTTGCATAAACACTGTGTTTCTGCCTTTATGACTCTTTCACATTCGCTCATAATTTAGCCAATGTAGATTATGTACAATCTACTTCTGCATGTACAAAGTACGTTAGTAATACACGCGCTCAAGTACCGTATTTCACGGAAGACTCAAGTCAGTTTGAATATTTTGTTGTACTCATATTACAACTACAGAGAAAAATGGTAGCCGAGTGGTAACGGCCCCGACTTACGAGTTATAGGTCGCGGGTTCAAACCCAGCCAGGTGCATAACTTTGTGTAATTTATTTCATCACCACTGCTGTCAAAACGGTAACGGAAAACATCGTAATGAAACAACATTTTGTAGGTATGTAGTTAATAGATGTACTGAGAGGGTCAATATATACAGCCAATATAAATTTAAATTTATCTCTGAGAGAGTACCTATCTGGAACTTAATTTATAAATTGAACGAATAGCCCTTTCCTTCAAAACCAAAAACTGACTGAATATGGGCAACACTTCCCCACAATAGAATACCGTATGACATGACACTGAAAATAGCAGAAGTAAACTAAACGGGCAATATCTAAGTCAATTTAATCCCGAATTTGCCTGACAGCGTACGCTGCAGAGCTAAGTTTTTCCGCCAATTTATCTTTACGTGAGCCTCACTGAAGCTTAAAATCTACATTTATGTCTAAAAATACTGTAGTTTCTTCAGGTGTCAACTCTTTACCTTTTGTTTGTACACTAGTTTCCACTTGCCTAACGTGAGGCACCGTAAACTTAGTTTTTAAATATCAATTATCACAATACCAAAAATATTAGTGTTTAAATAGATTATTTATTAACAAGCAAAATAATTTTAATCATTTATACATTTAAATCCATGGGTTGCGGCTATCAGCTGGTTTATAAACAATTACTTCCTGTATGCTGATATCGTTGTTTTTATGTCTTATTGATAAAGACCTTTTATTTAATTTTTTAACATAAAATTCTCGCCATTTCTCCCGATTACTCTTTACAGCGACGAAAAAAATATTTAATATTATGATATTCGAACCATATTATATTGTTTGCATAAGTATGGCTACACAGCCACTAAAACTCCTGTGGGTCCGATGTATAAATTTTACAACATACCAATAAAATATCACTTGATATAAATATTAATATGTTGCTAAGTATAAACGACGCCAGTTGTCTGTAGCTTGTGCGTTTGAGTTAAAATTACGACAAATTGAAAATACAATTACTAAATAAATTATACAATTCACCAATAAAGGTAAAATTAGACTCCCTATAGTCATGATAATTACAGCATTAAACGGAGCTAGATATTCAGATGCACAAAAAGATATAGCAAATGTTATTATTTTTGGTGTACAATAAAGTCTATTCTATTCTATTCTATTCTATTCTATTCTATTCTATTCTATTCTATTCTATTCTATTCTATTCTATTCTATTCTATTCTATTCTATTCTATTCTATTCTATTCTATTGTATTCTATTCTATTCTATTCTATTCTATTCTATTCTATTCTATTCTATTCTATACAACATATGGCATATAACAACCAACCACTGGTTCTTTGCTGTTAAGGCCCAAGCGCCCGAAAAGTGATATAAAACAGTGACTTTCTGAAGCCTACTCCTCGCTAACGGCCAGGTAAATAGATTTGAAAAAAATATATGTTTATTATAGATTCATGATTATTAATGATTTTTTATTTTTTCGTGCTATTAATACTTTTGTCTAAAAAAATATTTAGCAATTTCGCAACTTTTCCCTACTCCTTCGAAACGACTTGGCTCTTTAGAAACATTTTTACACATAAAAATTGGTGGTTAAATATTCTTCAAAGTGAACATTGCATAGGTAAATCAATCAATATTTCGCAATGAAAATGGATTTAAAGGTCAGCCGCGCGCTTTCCGGGCACTGTTGGCCGCAAATGAATGCACAGATTTGCGTACTGCCGCCTAGGCGGGTGCCAGTGGTGCGTCCACATAATTTTGGCCAGATGGTTCAAGGAACTGTAAGCCTTAACAGGAAATAAAACCATATATTGTTTTTTTTTCCAAAACATCTCGGTTATTACAAATGAGAGTAGAGCAGTGGTGGCCAAGTGGTAATGGCCCCGACTTACGAGTTGTAGGTCGCGGGTTCGAACCCAGCCAGGCGCATTACTTTGTGTAATTTATTTCATCACCACTGCTCTCAAAACGGTGAAGGAAAATTTCGTGAGGAAACCGGCATGTCCTAGAACCAAAAATTCGAAGACATTCACCAATGTGACATTCACCAACCCGCACTGGGCCCGCGTGGTGGATTACGGCCCATTCCCTCTCCTAGAGAGGAGGCCTGAGTCCCAGCAGTGGGAACATTAAAAAGGCTGATGATGATGATTACAAATGAAGATCCCTAAAAATATATAAATCAAAACGTTTACTAAAATGGTGTTGAGAAAAACAAAATTTTTGTAGTTACGTATTTTTCTTACGATGCTCCATGAGGCTACACCAAATACAAATGTTAGTAGTGTCAACCCAAGAAGAATGAAGTGTAACATGGCTTTAATAAAAGATATTTTTTGCCATGTCTGTAGATTAACAATAGTCACTGAAGGCTCATCACTTATCTTAATATATATAAATCTCGTGTCACAATGTTTGTCCTCAATGGACTCCTAAACCACTTAACCGATTATAATAAAATTCGCACACCATGTGCAGTTCGATCCAACTTGAGAGATAGGATAGTTTAAATCTCAAATTATAGTCACAATTTTAATTTATTGCTAATTATTTGTCTGTTATTATTTGACAACAAAAACTTTAGCCACAGCAACGCGTGGCCGTGTCAGCTAGTATGATTATAAGACATGACGAATGTCTCTCACACGGTTGAGCTTGAAACACTTTATTTTAAGCAAGTTTAAAAAAAAAAGGTGATCTACTTTCGTAGGTATTTATTTATGATCAAACCTCACTGTTATTACAAGCCGTCTGAAGCCAAAAATCTGACCAACAGTCTTGCTGCTGAAAAGATGGCTGACAGGTTCTGGAGTGGTAACTGTGTACCAGAAGACACAGCGTTAGAAGACCTTCTACGAGGTTGATCAATTATTTTTTTTTAACTATCACACATCGCTATCTAGTCCCAAGCTAAGCAGGGCTTGTGTTATGAGTACCAGACAACTGATAAACATACTTATATATTTCTAAATACATACATAATATAGATAAATCACACCCAGACACAGAACAAATGATCATGCTCATCACACAAACATTTGTCCTGGGTGGGAATCGAACTCACGACCTCCGGCATAGCAGTCAGGGTCCCTAACCACTAGACCAACAGGCCAGTCAAAGTCAGGATCAATGTTTCCTATGTGGATGATAGTGTAGCACAGATCACGTTCACAGTACAGATTGAAACACTTAGTGTTCTTTCAAGTTTTTAATAATGTAAAATTAGTAATTCTCATTATTGTGAACTAAATGGCAGTTTCGTTCACAAGAAGTTGTTGCTTCGATACCCGTCAATGAAATACTATTCATGAGAAATCAAGCCACAATGGTTTTACCTCATTAATTTACAGTTACAGCTACCTCATTTTAAGCGGGGAATCGTTATTCATAGACGCAGACGCGACGTAATGTTGCCACTTTATACATAACTATTTCTTATTATATTTATATTCTTCTTTAATGATGAATTATTGCTATCTTTCCTAAAATTTACTTTTATTTATCCATATTATTAAAATCTAATAGCACATAATACCATGCCGATGTGTTTATGTCAACACCGTCATCGACTCACGTTGAAAACCAGCGCCTTATACTCGTCGCATTTTGCGTGTGGTCTCAGCACTATGTTGAGCGTTATGCCATTTTGTACAAATGTGACCAAAACGAGGAAAATATATTTGCTTCAACGTTTGACAAAATGCAAATCCAATGACGAAAACGCATTTTATGTGTGTTAGTCATAGGACGATTATGTTAAAAGATGACATAATCATCCTATGACTAGTCATCTTTTGACATAATCGTATAGTTCTTTGAACTTACAACTATCAGACCTCTCTTAAATAATAATAACTAATTAATATTGTTAATATGGTGGTCGTAGTGTCTGGAAAAGATGGATGGATTGTGTAAGAAGTGATATGAAAAAAAGGGAGTTAGTGATAGTTTGACAGGATAGAATGGAAGAAACGTGTTGCGCTGACCCCAAGTAATATGGGATAAGGGTAGGAAGAAGAAGAAGAAGGAGACGGTGCATATAGTTTTAACAATCTTCATTCACCAGTGGACGAAAAGTTGAAACCGCTTTTTTAAGCTATTGCATAGCTTCTATCGCGGGCCTTGAGCGTGAAGACCAAATCCAGAAATTCCGTAACGAAAATAATCTAACTCCCCTACTCATTTGTTTTTTGAGCGTGGTAACCGATAAGAAAACAAATGAGTCAACAATCAATCAAAATTCAATTCAATGTGTGAAAGTGTAACTTCAATTAATATCAAAGAAAAAAAAAACAAAGGAAAAATATACTGCATAAATAAAATAAATTAATAATTATAATTGCATAAGTTGATAAAAATACTATGCAATAGCTTTACCGCGGCAGTCCCCGAGTGCCACACGTCTTTTTTTTATTATATTCTTTATTATACACCACATAAACAAAAAATACAGGATAAATATTATTTAAAACAAGTGTACAATGGGCGATCTTATCACACAGGACAATCTCTTACAGATAACCAAGACAAATCTTTTATCTATATACAAGGTGTAAGGGACAGCCCTCCACAAACTTTAAGGGCTTGCTCAGTAGGCGAAACTGGACAACCTTCTACAAAAAATTTTTTCAGGAAACGAAAATAGTAGTTCAACGTCTTTCTTCGCAAAACAAAGAGTACGAAAAAAATTCACAAAGTTGTTGCGTTCTATGGTATAAAATTAGTGTCTTATTTACTTATTTCAATGCAATTTTGACCATTTTAATTAACTTGTACAAACGATTTATTAAAAAAAAAGAAACATTTAGAAAATAAATCGTACATTCAAATAAAAATTGTTTTTTTTTTTGTGGTCTATGGCCGCCATTTTAAGATGCGCGCGATTTTTGACTTGATTTATTCGAGTTTAATTCAGTGACTTAATTTATTATGTAAATAAAATATTAAATTTATAAAATTAAATACTACAAAATTATTTGAAAATGTTACAAGCCTATTCCATTTTCACTACGAAAGACATCAGTAAAAACTTTTCGAGCAAAAAACATAAACGTAAGACTAGGCAGTATGATCACGGTGGGGACTTACCGTCTTTGAGGCGTGGCTGGAAAGACCTCACGGCCTCCTTACCTTCTGCATGACGCAGGTCCTCACCGGACATGGTTCGTTCGGGAGATTCCTGCACCGGATTCGTGCAGAAGTGATGCCACTGTGCGGAAAGCCCGGAGGACACGGTGGAGCACACAGTCGAGGTGTGCTCCGCTTGGGCGGATCATCGCCGTGCCCTCGTGGTGGCGATCGGCGGCGGAGACCTCTCACTCCGGGCCTTGGTTGAGGCCATGGTCCGGAGCGAGGAGGAGTGGCAGGCGGTCGCCGACTTCTGCGAAGCAGTAATGCTAGCAAAGGAGGAGGCCGAACGCATCAGGCAACGGTGTTATCGCCGCCGCCGCCGCCGGCGCCGGGATACTGATCGCGATTTCCGGCCACCGTAGGCGTGGGCTTGCGGACAGTGAGCAATGGGTAGCTCGCTGTCCGGCCGCCCGGTAACTGTCCGGACCAAGCCCAAGTCGTCGACGGCGCGCACTGTTCCCGTGCGCCTCAAGGAGTTGTCAGCAACAGCAGGGACCCAGCCTGGTCGAAGCCTAATAAGGCCAGGGTTATCCGAAAGGGAACTTGAGTCCCGGTATGAAGGCTTGAAGGAACGGGATGGGTTTTTTAGTCAGTAAGAGTCTGACACTATCTCCCGCTCCGCCCAAGAGCGGGGGTTGTCATTGGATGATTTTTCACATCGGAAAAAAAATGGCAGTATGGTCAAAACACCTTAGCCTTCCCATAAGGGTAAATAAAAAAATTATGCGCGCGCATTTGAAAACAGATTTTTACCGCCATGTCACAAAAAAGTTACTAGTTTTACTGTTATTTTCTTCACAAGTGTATTGAAAAATGTCGTATTATACACGTGAGCAATTAATGATTACCGTTCTCGGCTCTTTTAAGACCCTCGCCACGGTTCTGGTCTAAATACCTCCTGGACTGTAATCACTAACATTACACACTTACATCATAATGTACTATTTTAGTGTTATATGCGATACCTGATAGATTGTACAGAATCGGTAACTAAATCGCTTCCAATAATGTTTACACCAGACTATATTTTTTCACAAAAATAATTTAAAAAATTCACAAGTTGGACACCACCTACACTAAGTACAGAACAGGCCACGGCAGGTTATAATGGGCATTAGGTGCCAGCGCACAGCTGGGTGCTGAAGCAAAATAACCCCTCAGTCGTCCGGGAGGCCCGGTGACCATGTATTTATGTCACCAACGAGCTACCATAACTGGCTTATAACTTTGTGATTTTTCATAATACAGTTTTGTACACAGATACATAAAAATACTAGACAGGTTTTTCAAGTTTCGTGTTTACAAAAATAGAAATTTCGGGATTCTTCAAGAAAACGCAAAATTGCTGTTATAAGTCAAATGTATTGTCCTAAATGATTGTACAAAGATTGAGTGCGATACGTATACGTAAATTGAATCTTACAACTAATTAACGTCATGGTACATTGCGCTGTTGATCTGCTCAATAAAATCGAGCAGACGTTTGAAGACTAGAAGCCAAGCTCAAACAAAAAATAGGGTTGTATACTAACTTACACAGTTATGAACTAACTATTTTTAATAAGGACTAGAGGAATTTATAAAGAACCGTAATTAACTCTTTGAATGCCGTAATTAGAGACACAATAGAAAGACAATTGCTTATGTCGAACTGTGTAACATAAGACATTCAAAAGGTTAAGTGGCACAACTTTTTCGTCATCTCCGATGATAGCACACATTAGATGGATCATCATCATTATCAGTCTTTTTAATGTTCCCACTGCTGGGACTCAGACCTCTCTAGGAGAGGGAATGGGCCGTAATCCACCACGCAGGCCCAGTGCAGGATGGTGGCTGTCACATATCTTCGAATTTTTGGTTCCAAGACATGCCGGTTTCCTAACGATGTTTTCCTTCACCGTTTTGAGAGCAGTGGTGATGAAATAAATTACATACAGTAATGCGCCTGGCTGGCTTCGAACCCGCGACCTACAACTAGTAAGTCGTGGCCATTACCATTCGGCCACCACTGGCTAACTCGGCCCCCACTGCATAAAATAGATTGTGTGGTTATATCTGGTCATTTTTTTTATTAGAGAGTGGAGCCGCTGTCAAAAGCTAGTCTAACATAGTTTCAAAATATCAATATGTAACAAAATAAATATTAGAGTACGATACAAAGACAAATTAAAATTACCCCAAATAAATTTTATCTACTACACTAATATAATATAGTAATAATAAAAATACTAATTATATTAGTGTAGTATTATACTACACTAATATAGATATAAAGAGGTAAAGTTTGCTTTTTTATAATACATAAAAATAGAATTTATTCTACCATATCCAACAATGACATAACTTATTAATTCAATACAACTTCAATCTTTATTACAATAATATTTATATTTAATTAAATTACTCAGATTTACTGACTAATAAGTTAATAGATGAACTTTAATTCTTGTCCTCGTAGAAATACGCCATAGTATAGCAGAATATGTATGATTTGAACTGTCACACTATAATGACGTAACAATGTTGTCAACATATCAAACACATTTATCGATACTAGAATTATTATTTTAACCATCATTTTGATACCATCAGCCAACCAACCATCAATATTATTTAAACCATCTAGCCATCCAAATTCGTCGGTTGACCATCAATAGGTTCAGAAATAATTACTTGCTGCAAATTGATATCATTATTCTTAGGTTTTACTGATAAAGACCTTTCATAATTTTTTTTAACATAGAAATCATACCATATCTCTCGATTACTCTTTACAGCGACGAAAAAAATTATTAATACTATCATATTCAATCCATACAATATTATTTGCAAAAGTCTGAATACACACCAATTTAATCTGCTGTAAGCATTGTTCCTATATGTAAGTTGTATAACATACATTGAAACCAATAAAATATCACTGAATATAAATATAAGAGTTGCCCAGTACAAACGACGCCAGTTGTTCGTAGCTTGTGCATTTGAGTTAAAATTACGACGAACTGAAAATACAATTACTAAATAAAAAATACAACACACCAATAAAGGTAAAATTAGACCCCCTATGAACATAATAATTACAGCATTAAACGGAGCCAGATATTTAAATTCACAAAAAGATATACCAAATGTTAACAAAGACAAAATCCAACCAAAAATAGCACTTTTAAGATATCTCCTACTAGTGTGCCCATTGAAAACTTTTACAATATTTACGTACAACATATGGCATATAACAACCAACCACTGGTTCTTTGCTGTTAACAGATAAATAAATTGAAATAAAACCATATATTGTTACTTTTTTCCAAAACATCTTTTTTTTTTCGATGGGAAAAATCATCTTATGACAACCCCCGCTCTTGGGCGAAGCGGGCGATAGTGTCAGACTCTTACTGACTAAAAAACCCATCCCGTTCCTTCTAGCCTTCATACCGGGGCTCGAGCGCCCTTTCGGATAACCCTGGCCCCAGTAGGCTTCGACCCGGCTGGGTCCCTGCTGTTGCTGACAACTACTTGAGGCGCGCGGGAACAGCGCGCGCCGTCGACGACTTGGGCTTGATCCGGACAGTTACCGGACGGCCGGACAGCGAGCTACCCATTGCTCACTGTCTGCAAGCCCGCGCCTACGGTGGCTGGAAATCGGGATCGGAATCCCGGCGGCGGCGGCGAGAGCGCCGTTGCCTGATGCGGTCGGCCTCCTCCTTAGCGAGCATTACTGCTTCGCAGAAGTCGGCGACCGCCTGCCACTCTTCCTAGCTCCGGACCATGGCCTCGACCAAGGCCCGGCGCGAGAGGTCTCCGCCACCGATCACCCCCACGAGGGCACGGCGATGCTCCACCCAAGCAGGTTCCAAAACATCTCGGTTATTACAAATGAAGTAGAGAAAAACAAAATTTTTGTAGTTACGAAATCTTATGGTGCACCATGAGGCTACACCAAATACAAATGTTAGTAGTGTCAACCCAAGAAGAATGAAGTGTAACATGGATTTAATAAAAGATATTTTTTGCAAAAAAGAAAGAAAGAAAGAAAAATATTTTATTTGGCATACACACTCGTGTATGCCATGTCTGTAGATTAACAATAGTCACTGAAATCTGATCACTAGTATGATTATAAGATAGACGAATATCTCTCACACGGTTGAGCTTGGATCACTTTATTTTAAGCAAGTTAAAAAAAAATGTGATCTAGTTTCGTAGGTATTTATTTATGATCAACCCTCACTGTTATTACAGGCCGTCAAAAGCCAAAAATCTGAACAACAGTCTTGCTGCTAAAAAGATGGCTGAAAGGTTCAGGAGTGGTAACTGCGTACTAGGAGATACAGCGTTAGAAGACCTTCTACGAGGTTGATCAATTTTTTTTTTTTAACTATCACACATCGCTATCTAGTCCCAAGCTAAGCAGGGCTTGTGTTATGAGTACCAGACAACTGATAAACATACTTATATATTTCTAAATACACACATAATATAGATAAATCACACCCAGACACAGAACAAATGATCATGCTCATCACACAAACATTTGTCCTGGGTGGGAATCGAACTCACGACCTCCGGCATAGCAGTCAGGGTCCCTAACCACTAGACCAACAGGCCAGTCAAAGTCAGGATCAATGTTTCCTATGTGGATGATAGTGTAGCACAGATCACGTTCACAGTACAGATTGAAGCACTTAGTGTTCCCTCAAGTTTTTAATAGTGTAAAATTAGTAATTCACATAATTATGAACTAAATGGTACTTTCGTTTACAAGAAGTTGTTGCTTCGATACCTGTCAATGAAATACTATTCATGAGAAATCAAGCCACAATGGTTTTACCTCATTAATTTACAGTTACAGCTACCTCATTTTAAGCGGGGAATCGTTATTCATAGACGCAGACGCGACGTAATGTTGCCACTTTATACATAACTATTTCTTCTTTATTTATGAATTATTGCTATTTTTTCCTAATTTTTATTTTATTTATTTTTCCATATTATTAAAATCACATAATACATAGCACATAATACCATGCCGATATGTTTATGTCAACACCGTCATCGACTCACGTTGAAAACCAGCGCCTTATACTCATCGCATTTTGCGTGTGGTCACGGCACTATGTTGAGCGTTATGCCATTTTGTGCAGATGTGACCAAAACGAGGAAAATATATTTGCTTCAACGTTGGACAAAATGCAAATCCAATGACGAAAACGCATTTTATGTGTGTTAGTCATAGGACGATTATGTTAAAAGATGACATAATCATCCTCTGACTAGTCATCTTTTGACATAATCGTATAGTTCTTTGAACTTACAACTATCAGACCCCTCTTAAATAATAATAACTAATTAATATTGTTAATATGGTGGTGGTGGTGTCTGGAAAAGATGGATGGATTGTGTAAGAAGTGATATGAAAGAAAAGGGAGTTAGTGATAGTTTGACAGGTAACAGGACAGAATGGAAGAAAAAAACGTGTTGCGCCGACCCCAAGTAACATGGGATAAGGGTAGAAAGAAGAAGAAGAAGGAGAAGGTGCATATAGTTTTAACAATCTTCATTCACCAGTGGACGAAAAGTTGAAACCGCATTTTTAAGCTATTGCATAGCTTCTATCGCGGGCCTTGAGCGTGGAGACCGAATCCAGAAATTCCGTAACGAAAATAACCTAACACCCCCCACTCATTTGTTTTTTGAGCGTGGTGACCGATAAGAAAACAAATGAGACAAGAAATCAAAATTCAATTCAATGTGTGAAAGGCTGAAAGTGTAACTTAAATTCATATCAAAGAAAAAAAAATACTGCATAAATAAAATAAATAAATAATTATAATTGCATAAGTTGATAAAAATGCTATACAATAGCTTTACCGCGGCAGTCCCCGAGTGCCACACGTCTTTTTTTTTATTATATTCTTAATTATACACCACATAAACAAAAAATACAGGACAAACATTATTTAAAACAAGTGTACAATGGGCGATCTTATCACACAGGGCAATCTTTTATAAATAACCAAGACAAATCTTTTATCTATATACAAGGTGTAAGGGACAGCCCTCCACAAACTTTAAGGGCTTGCTCAGTAGGCGAAACTAAACAAACTACTACAAAAAAAATTTCAAAAAAAAAAGAAAAAAGTTGTTCAACCTCTTTCTTCGCAAAACAAAGAGTACGAAAAAAAATCACTAAGTTGTTGCGTTCTATGGTATAAAATTAGTGTCTTACTTACTTATTTCAATGCAATTTTGACCATTTTAACTTGTACAAACGATTTCATTGCGCTGTTGATCTGCTCAATAAAATCGAGCAGACGTTTGGAGACTAGAAGCCAAGCTCGAACCAAAAATAAGGTTGTATACTAACTTACACAGTTATGAACTAACTATTTTTAATAAGGACTAGAGGAATTTATAAAGAACCGTAATTAACTCTTTGAATGCCTTAATTAGAGACACAATAGAAAGACAATTGCTTATGTCGAACTGTGTAACATAAGACATTCAAAAGGTTAAGTGGCACAACTTTTTCGTCAGCTCCGATGATAGCACACATTAGATGGATCATCATCATTATCAGTCTTTTTAATGTTCCCACTGCTGGGACTCAGACCTCTCTAGGAGAGGGAATGGGCCGTCCGTAATCCACCACGCAGGCCCAGTGCAGGTTGGTGGATGTCACATATCTTCGAATTTTCGGTTCCAAGACATGCCGGTTTCCTCACGAGGTTTTCCTTCACCGTTTTGAGAGCAGTGGTGATGAAATTACACACAGTAATGCGCCTGGCTGGGTTCGAACCCGCAACCTAGTACTAGTAAGTCGGGGCCATTACCATTCGGCCACCACTGGCCAACTCGGCCACCACTGCATAAAATAGATTGTGTGGTTATATCTTGTCATTTTTTTTTATTAGAGGTAGAGCCGCTGTCAAAAGCTAGTCTAACATAGTTTCAAAATATCAATATGTAACAAAATAAATATTAGAGTACGATACAAAGACAAATTAAAATTACCCCAAATAAATTTTATCTACTACACATAATATAGTATTATAAAGAGGTAAAGTTTGTTTTTTTTTTATAATACATAAAAATAGACTTTATTCTACCATATCCAAAATGACATAACTTATATACAACTTCAATCTTTATTACAATAATATTTATATTTAATTAAATTACTCAGATTTACTGACTAATAAGTTAATAGATGATCTTTAATTCTTGTCCTCGTAGAAATACGCCATAGTATAGCAGGATATGTATGATTTGAACTGTCGCACTATAATGACGTAACAATGTTGTCAACATATCAAACACATTTATCGATACTAGTTTGAATTCATTCATCTATCCATCCAAATTCGTCGGTTGACCATCAACAGGTTCAGAAATAATTACTTGCTGCAAATTGATATCATTATTCTTAGGTTTTACTGATAAAGACCTTTCATAATTTTTTTTAACATAGAAATCATACCATATCTCTCGATTACTCTTTACAGCGACGAAAAAAATTATTAATACTATCATATTCAATCCATACAATATTATTTGCAAAAATCTGACTACACACCAATTTAATCTGCTGTAAGCATTGTTCCTATATGTAAGTTGTATAACATACATTGAAACCAATAAAATATCACTGAATATAAATATAAGAGTTGCCCAGTACAAACGACGCCAGTTGTTCGTAGCTTGTGCATTTGAGTTAAAATTACGACGAACTGAAAATACAATTACTAAATAAAAAATACAACACACCAATAAAGGTAAAATTAGACCCCCTATGAACATAATAATTACAGCATTAAACGGAGCCAGATATTTAAATTCACAAAAAGATATACCAAATGTTAATAAAGATAAAATCCAACCAAAAATAGTGCTTTTAAGATATCTCCTACTAGTGTGCCCATTGAAAACTTTTACAATATTTACGTACAACATATGGCATATAACAACCAACCACTGGTTCTTTGCTGTTAACAGGTATATAAATACATTGAAATAAAACCATCCAAAATATTCAAACCTTACTTCCAAAATATCTTGATCATTGCAAACGAAGATCCCAAAAAATATATAAATCAAAACGTTTGCTAAAATGGTGTTGAGAAAAACAAAATTTTTGTAGTTACGAAATTTTCTTATGATGCACCATGACGCTACACCAAATATAAACGTTAGTAGTGTCAATCCAAGAAAAACGAAGTGTAATATGGATTTAATAAAAGTTATTTCCTGGCATATCTGTAGATTAACAACAGTCACTGAAGTCTGATCACTAGTATGATTATAAGACATAACGAATGTCTCTCACACGATTGAGCTTGAATCACTTTATTATAAGCAAGTTTAAGAGTTTTATTTACAACTGTCACTGTTATCACAGGCCGTCAGAAGCCAAAAATCTGACAAACAGTCTTGCCGCTGAAAAGATGGCCGTGGAGCCGAAGGGTTCACTAAGCCAGAAGATACAGCGTTGGAAGGCCTTTCACAAGGTGGATTAGCAATCAATGTCTTTCGATGTGGATGATAATGTAGCACAACTCACTTTCACGGTACAGATTGAAACACTTTGCGTTCTTTCAAGTTTTTAAAAAATTATTGTAATGTAAAATTAGTAATTTTCATTACTTGAACTAAATGGCACTCTCGTTCACAAAGAGATGTTACTCCTAAACCAGTCAATAAAGTAGTGTTCGTATATAATGGTTGGTGGTGTCGGAGAATTTTCACTCATGGATAGATTACACTGTAAACAGAATTGCGTCTTCAGACGTGACGTAATGTTTCCAATTTATACTTAATTATAATGTCGTATTTCCTCTTCGTTTATTAATTCTTGCTATTAACACACTAATATTAAAAGCGAATCTATGTAGTCGTTAATCACACACTTTGCATTATTACTTTCTCATAAATTCGCACACAATGGCATCACATTACAAAAAGTTTGCAAAACAATGTTTTTAAACACCTTTAATGTACAAAATTATACCGGAAATTCAGTTCAGCTTCCGGTCTAGAGTCTCCACTGAAGACGCAGTATTAGATCTAACGCAATCTATTGCTAGGATTCTGGATAGCAGATCAAAGTACCTTGGTACATTTTTGGACTCGTCGAAAGCCTTCAACACAGTTTCTGTCCCCAAACTGATTTCCAAGCTAGAGAATTTGAGTTGCAAAGCTTTGGAAATTTTCACAGGTTACTTTAGAAATCGCACCCAGCTGATAATGATTGACTCTAGTTACAGTAATGAAAACGTTATGCAATACGGTGTGCCCCAAGGAAGCATTCTAGGCCCCGTACTCATTCAAATTCACATAAATGACCTTTGTAGAATGTCATTCTTAGAACGGTGTATTCCACATTATGCCAATCTTATTACAAATCCAATGACTTATTACAAATGTAAAAGCTCAATAACCAAATATGTCAAAAGTTTAGACTATAAGGGTACCGAGGACTTGTTGATACCGTTAAGTTGATTGGCCAATCTCATACAATAAAACATTTTTCCGCTCAGCTTTCTTACTGTCTTATCATTGCGCATTATACCCACTACTTTATTCGCTCTACAACCTCAATACACATACACATCTTATTCCTTTCTACACAACCACCATTCCACTCCACAAGCAATACACACCAGCACAATCACAAATTTTTCCTTCTCGCATTTCCTGGTTACTCAAATCTCATACTCTTTGCTACTTCCATTTTTTTTTCTTTATTTTTTTTTTATCGATGTCATCTTTATAATAATTCCTCTGAAATGTGAATCAATATTTAGATTATACCCTGGGCCTCAAGTCTGCTATTACAATAGTGTCAAAATGGTCTATCATTGATGTCATAATTGTCGATTTTGACAAGTTTGGTAATCTACTAATATAATGGCGTCATTATGACTTTCCAATGGTCCACCACTGACACTCCACTGAAAGAAGTGGCTTAAAATGGTAATCTCGTACATATTGACAAACAAATATTTGACGTTTGCGGTAATCTGCTAAAACTTTGACAGTTTATTTGATCAGTGTTTGACCATTAAAACGTTATTGTGCAGTTATTTGTTTTAATATGCTCGAAATTATCATTTTACCACAATTCTATTACAAGACCATTGACCGATCAATGATCGATCATTATGAATTAGCAGATTACAAACTTTTAGCAAAATGAGAATGGGATCGTGTTGGAATGACGAATTTATAAAAATAGCAGACTTGGGGCCCAGTTGTGTGGCTGCGGGAGGGACCTGGTGACCTGTAATACAAGTACTTATGGAAACCTAATTCAGGCACCAGTCTCTCACCTAGTTATACCGCGGTGTGTAAATGGTTAATGTGTTAGCATTAAGTAACTATGTGATGAGAAATTAAAAGTTTTATATTATTATTATTATTAATCGATTATTGGATACTGAATCACGGTATGGAGTGGAGCAGCGAAGATTTATCTTCTGAGAGCAGAAAGGTCTCAAAGAGCTGTGATTATAGTTATGTTAAGGAAACATTACCGATACCCCACTACGCAACTTTCAGCCAATTGTAAAGTGCTAACCGTTCGACAGCTCTATATTCTCTAATCAGTCCTGAGAACATATTCCCGCTTACCTCCTTCTGATCCAAGGAAACAGAAATAAAAGTATATTCCGCCAAGTGTAAAATGCAATACTACCTATATTTGTAAGACATAAATATTTTGCTTTAAGCCATCAAGTTTATGCAAAAATACAGAAAGTATTAGAACTAATAAATCTAAATTTTAATGTCAAATCTCAAACCTCTGTCTGGCTTTTACAGCAGGACTATACTAAAAAAAGAGTCTTTATTATCAAACATCGCTTGATATATTTTTGTTTCGAAAAAATTACAACCACCACAAACATACACCATAACTTTTACATTAATAATTACACTAATTTTATATGCTAATAAAATGTTATATGTTATGTATTAATTACTATTTTTTCCAATGTTCGTATTTATTATTTTGTTCCGATACCTATATATATGTAGTATATAATTATAATCTCCGTGAGTGTGACAGTGGCATCACCGCGGGCCCTAACAGAACACCAGCGCTGCGTTATTTATTCCTATAAATATCGCAGCATATGCTGAGTTAGGCGTCCTTTTGACCCGTTATCAACCGTTTTCTGTTGATAAGTTTTTAATGTATCCTAATTCTGTTTTTTTTTTTAATTTAATTTTATGTGTGAGGTACAAATAAAAGTTTTTCTTTTCTTTCTTTTCTTTCTTTTCTTTCTTTTCTTTCTTTTCTTTCTTTTCTTTCTTTTCTTTCTTTTCTTTCTTTTCTTTCTTTTCTTTCTTTTCTTTCTTTTCTTTCTTTTCTTTCTTTTCTTTCTTTTCTTTCTTTCCTTTCTGTGCTTTCTTTTCGTTCTTTTCTTTTTTTTCTTTGTTTTTTTGTTTTCTTTTTTTTTTCTTTCTTTCTTTCTTTCTTTATACCGACGCACTTTTACTTCACCTTGTAATCTCTAGTTATTCGATTCAGTATCTTTTAATTTAAGATACAAGTCTCCTAGTCTAAGAAACAGGGATCAGTATTTTTTTTTATGTACAGACTAATCTTGTAAACTAAAACTCTCTGTTCACAAAATTTTGCTTTTTGTATTTCTGCTACCTTGATTTTAAATTGTGTCAGTGTGTATTGCTTAGATAAATAAATTATTTTAGTAAATTATTTATTATTATCATGGTATTAAAGCTAACAATGATTTTACTGATAACAGAGGTCGACATAAATTCTAGCTCCTCCTCCTCCTTCCAATAAATGACTTACTAGTACTTTTGAATTGTCAAAAAGTATGGAATCAAAATAATTATGCAAATTGTACCTATTCCAAAGCGTGTTTATTTATAGAGAAGTTTATAGAGAAGAATGTGCAAGAAACCATGGATAATCTTCACTACAAATATCTCAGTTACATGTTTCTTGTTGCTAATAGTATATGAAAACAATGTAAATATCATGAATTATAAGGAATGCATCAACGACTTGAAAAAAAAGACCATTTACTTCAATAGAATAGAATTGTATGCTCGAAGGCTTTTTCACTGAACTAAATAATACGAACCACTGTATTTTTTATTCATTAAGTTATCTGAACATTTAAAATATTAAAATTAAAATAAAAAACTTTTTTAATTAAATGTTTTATTTACAATAAAATTTTGCGAAGCACTACGTGACAAGATACGAAGTTAAAAGTCTAGCGATTCTTTATAAAGAAATACTTTGATATTGAGACATAAAAAAACACGATACATAAAATATACTTACACAGAATTCTAAGCTAACACTTATAAGTTATTATAATTTAAAAACGAATATAACGATACAAGTTTAAATTATTAAACCATCATTTTTATACCGTCAACGAACAATGTTATTTTTAACCATTTATACATCCAAATCAGTTGGTTGACCATCAACAGGTTCAGAAATATTTACTTGCTGCAAATTGATATCGTTACTCTTAGGCTTTGCTAATAAAGACCTTTCATTAAATTTTTTAACATAGAAATCACACCATATCTCCCGATTACTCTTTACAACGACGAAAAAAATATTGAATAGCATCATATTCAATCCATACAATATTATTTGCAAAAGTCTGACTACACACCAATTTAAACTGGTATAGGAACCCCATATAAGTTTTATGACCAACATTGAAACCAATAAAATATCACTGCATATAAATATAAGAGTTGCTAAGTATAAACGACGCCAGTTGTCCGTAGCTTGTGCGTTTGAGTTAAAACTACGACAAATTGAAAATACAATTACTAAATAAAATATGCAGTTCGCTATCAAAGGTAAAATTTGACTGACTACGAGCATGCTATACATTTCATCAATTGTAGTTAAATATCCACGTACACAACAAAATACAACTGGTGGTACCAAAGCCAACATCCAACCAAAGACAGCACTTTTTAAAAACTTTCTCTTTATGTGCCCATTGAAAACTTTTACAATGTCTACGTACATCATATGGCATATAACAACCAACCAATGATTCTTGACTGCTAACAAGTAGTATAAAAGTAAGTTAAAAAAAATCCATGAATTTGTGCTATTTTTTTGCGAAATATATCTTTTATTGTATATGTAGATCGTGTAAAATGTTCCAATCAAAACGTTTGCCAAAATTGTGTTAAGGAAAACATAATTTTTATAACTACGAAATTTCCTTATGATGTACCATGATATAGCACCTAATATAAACGTCAGTAGTGTTAGCACATAAATAATGTAGATTAAAATGGATTCAATTAAAAGTATAATCTGACATGTTTGAAACCTCATCTCTGGAAACTCTTCATAAATATCGTCATAAACATCACTAGTATTATTATAAGTCATAGCGAATGATTACAGCTCTATTAAGCTTGAATCACTTTGTTTCAAATAAGTTTAAAAGTGTTTGTAATAGTTCACCAGTTTATTTATGTTCACCTCACTATTATTACGGGTCGTCAGAAGCCAAAATATCTGACGAATAATCTTGCTGCAGCACAGATGGTTGAGAAGAAGGCCGAAAGATTCACGAGTGATGACCGTGTACCGAAAGACGCAGCGTTGAAAACCACCACCTTCCACAAGGTGGTCCAGCAATCAATGTTTCCGGTGTGGATGATAATGTAGCACAAGTCAATTTCACAGTTCGAATTGATACACTTAGTGTTCAATCAAGTTTTAAAATTACTATTTTCAATGTTAATTTGTGAGCAATTCTCATTATGTGAACTAAATAGCACTGCCGTTCAAAAAGAGATGTTGCTTCGGAAAAAGGCAATGAATTACTATTTGCTAGCAATAAAACCACTACGCTTTTAATTATTAATAGCTTTTTCCTGCGACATCGTCCACATAGAAGTCGAAAATATTTCTGCTAAACTAACAAGTTTGGGTGATATTGTTTTATTAATATTTAAACTCTTGTCAGCGACTTTGTTCGCATAGAGGTTGGAAATATTTGTAAAGTCTAACTACAATAAGAAGCTGTTCTAAGTACTATGACCGTATTATAAATAAATAAAAATAAACTAAAGAACGTCAGTTGAAAGTACAGGGTCTTATAATTTTATTATTATTTTGGTAACGATATTAATTAAATAGTTAACATTTTTGTGCGACCGTTTCAATTTTATTGCGGATTTATTTTAAAACCATAATCACTTATGATATTTATTGAAATTACGTGTAGAGTTATTGTGTTCAAAATAAAATACTCAAAATAAATATTGTACCTATTCATTTGTACAAAAAAATAACATTATGTTTCTAAAAACACTCCAAATAATGAATTATTTTAGAACAAAATTGATTACCATAAAATCGTATATATGCTGTTGGAGATTTTTTTTTATCTTATAAAGGGTAACAATTTGATCGGATATCATTTTCATACGATTATGCAGCACCAAAAAAAAAAAATTTTTACCCTGTTTTTACAACGTTTTCGTTTATACTTTGCTCCTACTGGTCATAGCGTGCTGAGCTTGTTTGGCAATGACTGCCTCTGCACTTGTGGCCCCCTGGTAACTCATAATATTGTATGAATGTATCTTTAACTGCTCCATCTTTGTTGTAATTTTTTTTTCTAGCACATTGCTTTTTCAATATTTATTTTATATTATCAGACTCCAACCACATTAAATTCATTACTTTTTTTGTGGTTAACGTCTCATTAATTAACAGTTGTAATTATTTTTTTTTGTATTTTTTTTTTTTAAATAACCTTTTTTTATAATGTAAATGGAAGAACACTGTAGACTCCACGAATTCTTAGATTAATTCATATATTGGCTCACTTGTTTTTTAAATTAACAATGTTTATTTTTATTGTGCTTTTGAGTGCAATATAGACCGGTCTAATTTGGTTGAATTTGTATTGAATTTTGGTAAAAGAGTGTCCGTGGAGTTTTTTAACATTCTTCTCCATAAAGACGCTTTGGAATGTGCTGTTAAATAAATATTATTTCTGACTGACTGAGTTCATGATAATTCAAAAGTGCCTGTAAAAGGTTTATTTGTAATAATCCTTTTATTCTTAGTAATGGTTTATTGACTATGGGCAATATGTCCTGCATAACCACCTGCAGTTTTCAGGATCTATACGAGGCCAACAATAGCCGTACAGGTTGGCAAATATTGCTCAGAAAAAGTATAGTTTGAGAGCATAGACACGAAAAGAAGAAGAAGAAGAATGTCCTTCCCGATAAATGGTCTATCTAACACTGAAAGAATATTTCAAATCGGAATAACAGTTCAGCGCGTCCAAACAAACAAACGAACTCTTCAGCTTAATTATTATACATATATATTAGGTACTTTAGTAAAATCATACCTAATTAGTATAGCTAAACATAGCATAATTAAACTTAGAAGGAAAAAATATATAAGGAAAAGTTACACATATTTTTTTCCTCAAAAACCGTTTCAGACGGTTTACTAATGATAAGCATAAAATATATTGTCATAATTTACATTGGCATAACGAAATTCATCATAATGATTATTACGCATAATATTGTTAGGCATTAATGTTTTGTCATAAATACTGCTAGCATAATAATAATGAAGCTTATAAAGCATAATGTTATAAGCGCATAATGATATTAACACATAATGCTCTTTTGAAATAAACTAATAAATATTTTTTTTATTTTTTATTATTGATTATTATTATTGGGCGTCCATGATGGGTTTCCTACTCCTGCTACAAAAAACAAACCTAAGCTAACCTAAACCAGTAACCGATATTACGTCGCCACAAAAACATCGCCTAAAGATCAATTTAAAATTATTAGCTACACTCACCCAATTATGATTTTTTATATTTGACTAATAAATATTATTCCTTTAAAATTTATGAAACTCCAAGTTAAGCCAAAACATATTAGACTAAATGATAGTTATGCTAAACTTTGCATTATGCCAAAGTACCTATATTATTATGCAGCAGTATCATAATAAAAGTTATGCGAAAAAATCCAGACAAAAAGAGAGGATTACCATGTATTTATATATATTATTATAAATAATATATCCGCCTAAAGTAATTGGTGTTAAGCGCCACCAGGTCTACTGAAACTACTCGTAGAGATGATTTAACATAGCAAAAAACAATTGCATCCATATTCCATACTTGGCTAGGACTAGTTACTTTTCTCACATTAACATAATTAGAAAAGGGGGTAACAGGGCAAGATGACACTACGTACATACCCACCTACCATAACCCAAAGAACTTCAAAACGCTCCCTTTCTGTCTTAAAAAGGTAAAAATCCCAGATTATTATCTCAAATTCTAATAACATCACTATCTACATTTTAAATCCGAGATGGCCACCTCAGCAGGATTACATCTGGCCTCTGCACAGTGTCGTACGAATAACAGTAACTTTAAATTCGCTAACTTTGGACGCTGGGGAGTCTAGACACTGTAGTCAGCAGATAAGCAGTACTAATGTTATATTATATGTGTATGTCTGTTGTACAAGCTCTGTTTTGAGGTGTTTTGGTTTCAGTCTGATGGGGAATTTAATGTGGTCGCTCACAATGGGCCTCAAACGAAGCCTTTAAGTCACCCAAAGGTTTCCTTGCGTAATTGAATCAAAAATGAAGATATTCGCAGGAGATCTAAGGTTGCTGACATAGCACGAAGAATTGCCAAACTTAAGTGGCAATGGGAAGGGCACAATGCTCGCAGAACAGATGGCTGTTAGGGCCGAAAGGTTCTGGAGTGGCGACCGCGTACCGGATTTTAATATTTGATATTGATATTGACAACCCATTTTTTGTGAATTCTCAACTGCGCTCTGCAATTCCCGACGCTCGGGGTTTCTCCGTTACAGGAGCCAGGGTTATTCGAAAGGGCGCTCGAGCTCCGGTATGAAGGCTAGAAGGAACGGGGTGGGTTTTTTAGTCAGTAAAAGTCCGACACTATCTCCTGCTCCGCCTAAGAGCGGGGGTTGTCATTGGATGATTTTTTCCCACTATAAAAAAGGGGTGTCTCCGTCCTAAGTGCCTATACAGCCGCACTTTGGAGGACTCAATGAACGCCACCGATGCCACAATTAACGTGGCCACCTATTCGGCCAACTAGTTTAAGAATTTTACCATTGAATCAAAAAGATTTAGGTGAACTCTTTCGTCTTTAAACTGTTGGTATAATAATGTAATTCATAATTTTCACAAAAAATAGTTTTCTAGGTGGGAAATTATCTAATGACTTCTAACGCCTTTGGGCGGGGCGGGAGGCCTTGTCAGACTTTTACTGACTAGAACCCACTCCTTTTCGTTCTTTGCCTTCATTTCAGCGCCCCGGAGATCTCTTTTGCACCACCCATGTCCCCAGTAGGCTTCGACCGGCTAAGCCCCAACGGTCTTGCTGACATCTCTTTAAGAGGCCGGCGACAGATGAATTTTCATACAAACATAATACCATGCTCATTTGCAATTGGAGCATATTTCCAACATATTATGATGATATTTGGTTATAGACAATATTTATCTAGGTTCCTACGTCGAGAATATTAGAAATATTGTTATTTTTAATACAGAAAAAGCCAATGGCATGTTTTGTTGTTATTTGTATGTTTTCATCTCAACTGCAAATGAGCATGGTATTACGTTTGTATGGAAATTCATCCGTCGCCGGCCCCTTAAAGCACGCGTGGAGCTCTACGCGTCATCGCTGACTCGGGCTCCACCAATAGCTCGTCATACGCAAGCGCAGGGCGGCTAGAAGTCAGGCTAGTCCCCGCGGCTAGAGCGTGACCACGTGCAATCCCTCACGCGTGCGACCACCTCTTTTGCTACTCTATCTATCGATAAAAACCGCATGAAAATCAATTCAGTATGTTTTGAGTTTATCGTGTGACGAACGCTATGAGGGACTCAGTTTTATGGATAAAGATATGTAAGGATTAATTATAAACCCCAAGAAAAATTGAGGGAATAAAGGACGATCATCATTCTTAGTCAAAAAATGTCGGAAGTATAAACGCCCAGTCGGCCATTGTTAAAACCTATTAAGAACTCCTAACAAGGTTCCCTTTTAAACAAAGTAAGTAGGCTCGTATTGAAACAATTTTTCATTGATGCTGCCCGGCCGTTTTGGTCAATGGGCTGTGAAAGCGACCTCTCTTGAGTCAGCCGAAGACTTTAAACTAAATTTGGCGAACTGCCAACATACGTATTCTGGAAGTGAAAGACGATACTGAAAGATAATCCCATTAATGAATATTGTTATACTTAAAATTCGTAATGTGAAAGTCGAAATGTTTTAACGATTAAATGTTTTATTTATCTTTATCTAAAGATAAATAAAACATTATTAGTTATTTCATTATTATTATTAGTTATTTCATTTATCCCAAGATTGGGCCAACTGGGAAATAACTCTACATAGGATACTTTTGATCTTCATTTTTTAGAGTTTGGACTCATTAGATTAAAATTTGTTATTTTTCATGATGACGAGGACCTACTGTTAGAAATGGGAGGTGGCTAATGGAACCCTGGAATGCCTACTAATAAACACGCTGAGTTTGGGCTCATTAGACTCGTCTTAAACAGTTCTTTTACTCTTATAGATTTTATGTGTCCGGGGTTTTTTGAAATCATGTGTACAATAACGTATATAGGTATTGGTCACTAATTACCAGTCACAGTATATGCGAATATAATATTTTAGAAACTGACTTCTTCTTAGAAACTGACTGACTGACACATTAACGTACAGGCAAAACTACGGGAACTAACAGTGTGAAATTTTGCACACGGTTTCCTTTTATGACACTGACAAATACTAACGGGGTTACCATAAAGTTCAAAGTAAGATAGTTTTAATCTTGTTTCTGTGTGGCTAAGAGATGGCGCTAGACCACCTGTATAGCTCTGTCTCTTACCCACATCGAAAGAAGATTGAAACAATCTTACTTTAAAAGTCATGGTCTAGGTCCAAGACTATTTTTCAAAATTCACACATAAAAGGGCAAGTAAGGGTTAAAATTTTGTTAGAAGAACCCAATTTTGACGCGGGCGCACTGGCTGGCAAAAGCTAGAAGTCAATAAAATCTAACCTCCGATGGTTAACTATGTCATAGGAAGTAAAAAGGGCTTGCGGACAGTGAGCAATGGGTAGCTCGCTGTCTGGTCGTCCAGTAACTGTCCGGACCAAGCCCAAGTCGTCGACGGCGCGCACTGTTCCCGCGCGCCTCAAGGAGTTGTTAGCAACACTAGTGTGTCCCTAGGGACCTAGCCGGGTCGAAGCCTACTGGGGCCAGGGTTACCCGAAAGGGAACTCGAGCCCCGGTATGAAGGCTAGAAGGAATAGGGTGGGTCGTTTAGTCAGTAGGAGTCTGACACTATCTCCTGCTCCGCCCAAGAGTGGGGGTTGTCATTGGATGATTTTTCCCACACTAAAAAAAAATAGAACGTAAAAGAAATACCTACTAAAATGTTATCACCGCTATCAGCATCTTCAAAATTCCACCTTACTACAGGAAAGTAACAAAAACACACCTTAATGAACCATCAAATAAATTAAGACAAAAACACGAGCCTTGACCTAAAAAGCAGGCAAGTCATTAGCCACCATCTTGTCAAATATTATTAAAATTTAAACCGTCCTCGTTCGAGGTCAGATGGCCTTGCGTCCTCGAATAAGGACGCCGGTGTAACTCGAGGCCTTAAGTTTAAAACACTGCTAAATAGTTGGTTAGCGCTGGATGGAGGTTATTTAGAGTAAAACATACAGCAGCTAAGTTATTTCCTCTTACGAACCAAAAATGAAAGTTTGCCCACAACACTGTATCATGCCATGATCGATCATAGGCCATGGTCAAGAGCAAGGGGGAATGGGCGGAAGAAACGCCCGTGTGTCGCCATTATGTGGACCGCCCGAAGTTTACTGTGGAGCAAACGGTGGAGATGTGACCTGCTTGGGCGGAGCACCACCGTGTCAGCGTGGGGGCGATCGGCGGTAACGACTGGTACCGGTGTACTGGTGCATCGCCTCCCTAGCGAAGGAGGCGGCCGCACGCATGAGGGAACAGACATCCCCAGGCACCGAGACCTCAACCTCAATTATCAACCACCGTATGCGCAGGCTTGCGGATGACTAATAATAATAATAATTATTATTGTTTTTTAAGAAATATTTAAAAATATATATGTAACATGTTAAAAAAATGAATAAAGGAATAATAATAATATTCCACAACTCTCACACAACGCCGTCTAGTCCCAAGCTAAGCAGAGCTTGTGTTATGGGTACTAGACAACTGATAAACATACTTATATATTTCTAAATACATACATATTATAGATAAATTACACCCTGACACAGAACCAATAATTATACTCATCACACAAACATTTGTCCTGGGTGGGAATCGAACCCACGACCTCCGGCATAGCAGTCAGGGTCACTAACCACTAGACTAATAATGGGTAGCTCACCGTCCGAAAACCGTCCAGACTTCGGTCCCAAGTCGTCGAGGGCACGTAGAGGTTCTACGATATTTCGTGTGCAGCATATGAAAAGATACCATCAACGACATATCTTATAGCTGGCATGTCGCGTTCCCAGCATGATCATGATATGGTATTGATTTTCTTTTTTTTAAAGTGGGAAATCATCCAATGACTTCTCCCGCTCTACGGTGGAGTTGGGCGCGTCAGACTTATATCACAAAATAGATAGGTACAGAAGACAATCTCATGTATGTACTTCACTTTTTATACCTACCCTCGGAGGACGCACACTAATGAGCGTTTGAGCCGGAATTGTTCGACGAGTGATCCGAAACGCGATCGAGACATCGTGTCTGTGAGCGGTGTCTATATGTGCGTTGCTCGAGCGCGCTTTGTATGTAGATTGACTTCTGTACCTATCTATTTTTTGCTTATATTGACTAAAACCACACCTATGTCTTTGAGTTGTCCTATGCTTACGGCTTGCTTTTCAGACATTTTCTGTCGCCATAGCGGGAACTCCCTGCGACCTTAAAGGGATGAATATTGAACCTAAAATACAGCTAAGTTTTAAAAACCATACATCAAATGCAAGCGCCCTTAATTCTTAATTACGACCACCTGATTAACATTAGACCAGTGGTATTACGGTCATTGCGTGATGAATTATTTTAATCCGACATTATGGCTGTATGCAAAATCCGTAATCAGGTCGCATTTGTACACCAGAGAACATGGGCCTTTGCGTTAAGCCGACGACTAAAAATGGAAAATAAAACTACAAAATACTACATTAGCTTCGGCTTCTCTAGAGCCGCGTACAGACATTGCGAGGCGTGTGTCGCGAACTACATACATACGCTACAGCAGGTCATACAGAAGACCGAGGAGTATAACCTGCCTCTCTGCCTAACGTTTGTGGACTACAAGAACGCTTTTGATTAGATCGAGACTTGCGCTGTGCTGCAATCTCTCTAGAGGTGCCAAATTGACTATCGGTACATCGAAGTGCTGAGGTGTTTGTACGAAAACGCCACCATATCAGTCCGACTCCAGGACCAGACCTCGAAACCTATCCTCCTGTAGCGAGGTGTGAGGCAGGGAGACGTCATCTCTCCGAAACTGTTCACAGCCGCAATGGAGGATGTCTTCAAGGTTCTGGACTGGAGTGGACTAGGCATTAATATCAATGGCGAGTACATCACTCACCTTCGGTTTGCCGACGACATAGTAGTCATGGCGGAGACTATGGAGGAGCTCAGCACAATGCCCAATGACCTCAGTAGATTTTCTCTAAGAGTGTGTCTTAAAATGAACATGGATAAAACCAAAATCATAATTAACAACCATGTATCGCCTACTCCTATCAAGGTCGGAGACTCTACACTCGAAGTTGTGGACGATTACGTCTACCTCGGACATACAGTCCAGTTGGGTAGGTTAACTTCGAGAAAGAGATCAACCGTCGAATCCAACTTGGTTGGGCAGCGTTCGGGAAGCTACGCGGTATCTTCTCGTCCAACATACCACAGTGTCTCAAGACGAAAGTCTATAACCAGTGCGTGTTGCCAGTGATGACATATGGCTCCGAAACGTGATCGCTCACAATGGGCCTCATCAGAAGGCTTAAAGTCACCCAAGAGCAATGGAAAGGGCTATGCTCGGGGTTTCCTTACGTGATATGTTGAAAAATTAAGATATCCGCAGGAAAACTAAGGTTACCGACATAGCACAAAGAATTGCCAAACTTAAGTGGCAATGGGCAGGGCACATTGCTCCATTGGCCGAAAGGTTTTGGAGTGGCGACCGCGTACCGGAAGACGCAGTGTTGGAAGGCCTCCTACAAGGTGGACCGATGACCTGGTGAAGGTAGCAGGAAACCGATGGATGCGGGATGATCTCTGGTGCGTTCGGTTCTTACCAGATTGCGTAGGTATCCGAAGGGAAGCGGCACGACGGGTTCAGGCCCTATCGCTGCCATTCTCGAACCCCTTCTGGCGAGTTCGTCCGCTGCATCGTTGCCTCGGGAATCGCTTTGTCCTTTGATCCATTGAATGGTTACTTGGTAGCCGTGTGTCCTATGGCATATCCAATTAATGAAATAACCAGTTTCTACACAACCTTTTATGGCAAATTGTGGAGGCGTTTTCATAAATCTTTCCTTATCATCTCAATTCTAATTATTATTAATTAGCTTCTGCCAGCACCTTCGCCTGCGTGAAAGCTGAGAATATATAGTACGTCACTCAGACAGATAAGCATTGTATTAGTTTATTTTAATACAAGAAGAAAAAGTTTGTCATTGCGACCAAGGCTTCTGAGACCGTAGTGACAAATTTCCACGTGTATCAAACGACGTTTTTCAATACATTTACGAAGACAAACATAAACGGGAGTTGACGCGCGACTCATAGGGGTCGCTTAGCGCCCAGCTTGATAGTATAAATGTAACAAAATTGTACACTTTTCCACACTAGTGAGAAAACCGTAAGTCGCGTGCCTGAAAGTGGAAAGGGTTTTCGAGTAAGAGTATTAACAAAGATTTTTTTTTAAATCGATCAGATATTTTTGAGTTTTCTCTTGCGCCCCAACTTCGTACGAATGTTACAAGTCTGAAATTTGTGACATTTCTCTACTACAATATGAATTTTACACCTAAACCTTCTTTCATCAGAAAGGTTTAGGCTCTCTATAATATAATATAATATATTTCACAACTATCACACAACGCCAACTAGACGGCGTTAGCAAGCTTAGCAGAGCTTGTGTTATGAGTACTTGACAACTGATAAACATACTTATATATTTCTAAATACATACATATTATAGATAAATTACACCCAGACACAGAACAAATGATCATGCTCATCACATAAAAATTTGTCCTGGGTGGGAATCGAACCCACGACCTGCGGCATAGCAGTCAAGGCCACTAATCAATAGACCAACAGGCCAGTCTATTGATGAAAACTGCATGAAAGACCGTTCAGTAGTGTTTGAGTTTATCGCGATCATACAAACAAACATACGCGGTGTGTAATGATGGAAAAGCATTACAAAAAAATATTTCTCTAGTTTTCTAGGAATTAACGAATTTAATTTAAACCAACAAAAAAGGTAAAAAATCAAGTAATTAAAGACTTAAACGTGTCATTTATTTTACTCCTCTTTCTTTAAATTATGTACAAAGATATCGCTTTACAAGTGAAATTTATTTTAATATGCAAATACAATCCCGAAAGCACGTTAATCCAGGCTTCTTAGTAGAGGTGACAGAAACTTGTGCAGTCCGATAATTCTAACTAAATCTGTGATGAAAAACCACTGAACCGCACTTCTAGCATAAAAAGAAATGGTTTTTCAACTCATTGTTTATGGGTAAGAGACGGGCGGTAATGTATGTCACATCGCGATCGTTACAGAGAATTATGAGGACAAACATACACATTTCGGACTTTTTTTTTTCGCCGTGGGAATTATATAATGACATCTCTTGGACCGGGAGGTAGTGTCAGAGTTTTACTGACTAAAACCTACCTATGTCTTTCAGATGCTTTTAACTCTTTCAAAAATTTGCGCGGCAAAAAGCATAAATAGGTATCCAAGGTACAGAAACTCTCCTTTTTAAGCCTTATATGATCTGAGTGCCTCATACGGTTTTTTTTTTACGTTAACTCGATCGAAACGTCTACCACATTTGGCTCCCTCATTGATAAAGAGCTTGGTGCGGGCCAATCGGAGCGCCTGCCGATCGTCGTAAACTTTTTATTCTAATTAGCTTTTGCCCGCAGCTTCGCGCTTGACCACTATTTACTTGATAGTAAGCGTTGATGCAGTTGATGATGGAGTACGCTTAGTTAGCATACCCAAGTAGCTAGTATGCTAAATACCCTATTCATTCGACTTAAACACCCCTAAGAATTTCACTCCTTGACTGTAAGCACAACGAATGTGTTCCCAAGACGTTAAGTGTATAAGGCTGTCTTCTTCGGCCATGTATCTCGTCATGGTAATGGTTCCATAGAGCGTCTCGTAGAGCAGGACAAAGTTGAAAGCACCAGGCCACGTGGAAGATCACCAATGTGAAGGCCAGACCAGATCAAGGCCGCAATTAAGTGCTTGGTTTACGAATGTACCCGGAAAGCTGCGGTCCGCGACGTATGGCGCCGTATTACCAAGATCATTAGTCATCCAAATTCACAATGATGACCACGAACACTCTGGCAAGAACGTACCGACTAAGAACAAAAGAATATGCCTATGTACATGAACTTTGTTATCCACTTATTTTGTGTTGTTATAGTGTACAATAAAGAATCAACGAATCAACGAATATGGGTGGGATGTCCACCATGTGCCGGTGGCCTATCTGTCTGTAATTGAGCTTGGCAGAATTAAGTTATGCAATTACAACGCACACTCTCCGAAATGTAAAGATAGACCGACAGGCTAACAACTCTGAACAGGCTTTGAAGCTTCGATTCGACGAGTGCTTTATTACCAATGTTCCTTTCGAATGGTTTCTCTATTGATTCAAGAGCATCAAGCTGGTTTCTGGTAGATCCGTTTCAAAGATTAGAGCAGTATTTCATTCACTATCGAACTAGTGCTTGGTAAAGTTTGAGCAGCAATCCTATGTTGAGACCCAAGCGCCCGAGCAGTGCCATAAAACCGGGACTTTCTGATGCCTACTCCTCGGTAACAGCCAGATTGATAGGTTTGAAAAAAAAATATATGTTTATTATATAATCATAACACACACACACACGACATTATCTACTATTGAATTTTTCGTGCGTTTAATACTTTCGTCTAAAAAAAATATTTAGTAATTTCGCAACTTTTCGGAACTTTTCCCTACTCCTTCGAAACGGTTTGGATCTTTAGAAACATTTTTACACATAAAAATTGTTGGTTAAATATTCTTCAAAGTGAACATTGCATATGTAAATCAATCAATATTTCGCTAACAAAATGTATTTAAAGGTCAGCCGCGCGCTTTCCGGGCGCTGTTGGCCGCA
Source organism: Mythimna albipuncta (assembly GCA_929112965.1). NCBI lineage: Eukaryota > Metazoa > Arthropoda > Insecta > Lepidoptera > Noctuidae > Mythimna > Mythimna albipuncta. The sequence continues at coordinate 12,514,304 of OV815979.1, read as the reverse complement.
AATAAATGCACAGATTTGCGTACTGCCGCCTAGGCGGGTGCGAGAGGTGTGTCACATTATTTTGGCCAGATGGTTCAAGGGACAATAAGCCTTAACTCAAACGCTTATTAGTGTGCGTCCACCTAGCGTCGGTATAAAAAGTAAAGTACATATATGAGATTGTCTTCTGTACCTAGCTATTTTGTGGTATCTCTATGCACTCAGTTCGACGCTCCACGTCAGTTTTCCCACCTTAAATCGTCTGGCGTGTTCAAGTCACATAAAAATATAGCTTGAACTCGACCCGCCTACCTGTCGCGATCAATTGTGGACTTTTCACCTTCCTGAAGTAATGTGCCTCTTTTGTATATCGTGTGTATCACACAACGTTAATTAAAATGTGAAACAAAGCAACATTGGTAATAATAAATTCTTGGTTAGGTACAAACGCGAGGTTGCGAGTTTCTATGTGTTGTTTTAGCATGTGGATTTGTTTTTATCCAACTGCGCGACGCAAGAGAAAGTATAGTACATTTTGACACAAGTGTAAAAAGTTTTCATTGCGACAGATAAATTTGCACTTACAAAGAAATGAATAAATAGGGGTTATACAAGGTGCAGTTTTAAAACTGCACAATATTTTAGGAGGTTGTAATAAAACTCAAAAATAATCATGTGAAAAAACGATACCTGGTCAATAATCAGTAATACTTGTTATTTTATTTTTTAATTATACTAAACTAATTCGATTGATCGATGGCAGCGGGGGCGTGACTAGGGTGTGGCGTGCGGGATGATGATTGGATGATACATTATTTATGAAGCTATCGTTGCGAGTTAGTGTGTGTGAAAACGCCCTTTATTTTTACGTGTTTGTGTGTGTGAAAGAAAGCGCGGTTATAAGGCAGGTATCAGACTGGCTGCTTTTTAAGAAACGTAGTTGATTCGGGTCGAGAATCACTAACATAATTACCTCCTGAAATATTTTGCAGTTTCAAAACGACACCTTGTATATATAATACACCACTATTTTTTAATTAGTACAAAAACTTAAAGGGCTTATTAGAAAAGCCCTTGTTATTTTATAATTAAAATCTCAATAAATAATATTCATAAACAGCAAAGTTATTAGCGTTGGTTTATGTCCCAAAATGTCATTCAATTTATAGAAATATTGTGCAGGCTATTGATTAATTAATGAATAAGTGACAATTATTAAGAAAAAACACTGCCCGCAGTATTTTCTACTAGCAATTGTTATGTTTGATTGATTCTATAATGAATTTACCTTTTCGTGGTCAATTATAGGATTTCGGTTTTTTCTACTTTTGACTAAAAAATGTGATCAGTGACGGGTACAGATAGAGCCCCATTTTCTTTTCTACTAATTAAAAAGTAGGGGTGTATATAGGGTAGGTAGGATAGCCTGATACGATGGTAGTAATAAAATTGTGGCGGGAGAGAGCACGCGCACTTTTCTGCATTAGTGCGGAAAACCGCTTTTAGGGTATGCAATAGACATGCATACCCTAAAAGCGGTGGGATAAGATCGGGTTTTCGAGTAAGTGTATTGAAAAAGTGTTTATTATATTTCCCCAGTGGTAACTTACGAGTTGTGCCTACGTCGCAGGTTCAAACCCAAGTAGGCACTTTACTTCATGTAATTTATTTAATTACCACTGCTTTTAAAGCGGTGAAGCAAAACACTGTGGAAACCGGTATGTTCAGAAAAGAGCCAAAACATCAACGAATTATGACATCCATCAACCGGCACTGGGCCCACATGGTGGATCCGGCCCATTCCCTCTTCTACATAGATGATCTGATGTTCTTTCTGGCACTCTGGAGACCAAATACTCTATCTGGGCCGAATTGACTAGTCAAGCTTGTATTATAGGTATCGGGAAAGGTTGGCTTATTTTCGATATTTACAGACTACTTTTTGAAGAACTTTTTGTTACGATCTTGGAACCTAAATAAAACGCTCAATTTTTTATAATCCATGCTGGATATCTATGATCTATGCGGATCTTGGTCAATTTATACTAGCGCATAATCGAAGCGCATCGAAGCGTCAAATCTTTACAATTAAAGCGAAGCGACATTCTTTTACGTGTGGTAATGGGCATCAACAGCAGTGCTATTGAATTGGCTGATGATGACGCGTAGGTTCGCTTGTTGGCGCATGGTTTCGCGAGAATGAGCGCGCACCAATCAGCGTTGTTCACGCGCAGACGCGCGAATTTCGAAGAATATGTACGCGCTTCTTTTTAAAACCTCAAAATTAATGAGTGCGTTACGCTGTGAAGATAAGGTTGAATTTGTTATGTTCAGTTTTGATAGACGCTTCGACTCTGCGCTAGTATAAATTGACCCTAACTGAATGGCGCGAAATCACGCGCGAACGCGTTTGCTTGGTGTTTGAGTAATGTGAATTGGTATTCAAAAATCCTGTAACTGTTTCAGTAACAAAAATTCAATATGGCGAATCAAATGATAAATTATAAAAAAGAGAAAAAACAATGAACAGGCTTTTGAAAATCAGCTCTAGGATTCTCAAATCATTTTGAATGTTCATTTAGAATTTACAGCAATTTTAAGTTTGGTACCAGTAGTTACCTAATTATAACTAATATCTACATAGTTTCCCGCAAAATGTAAAGACGAACTTGTGTAATATTCCTTATAATATTTGGAAGACTTCAGAGAATTTAAGTTACGTCACAAAGCTTAAGTTAATGTCTGCTATAAAAGTGTCAGACTATTTTAGACTAGGTTGTGACAATTATTATAATTCCGGTACTTCGTTCATTGTACATTCTAGAATGAGTGTGATATCTACTCAGATTAGACAAGTACTTTTTCAATACACTAACTCGAAAACCCGCTAAATGTCACACAATTTACTGTTTACTGCACTAGTGCAGAAAAGTTCTGGCGCTTGCCGCCGAACCGTATTACCTACATTTATCGTGTCAGGCTGGGCGCGCTAAGCGACCCCCTATATCGCACCTGAATCCCTGTATATTTTTATCTTCGAAAGTAGATTGGAAAAACATATATCCATCAGTGGACACCGTGGATTGGAAACTGACTCAGCATCGTTAAGAAAAGATAAGGAAAAGTAATTTATAATCATCATCATCAACATTACAGCCGGTATAGTACTCCACTCCACTCCACTGTTGGACATGGGACTCCCCCAAGTGTCGCCACAATTAACGATCCTGTGCATCACGCATCCATCGGATTCCCGCAACCTTCACTAGGTCAGGACAACTCTGTCCTGACCTGGAATTGACGAAAATAAAAATCCAAAAAAATCTATTTCATTTCGTTTATTCCAATATCGACCTTGAATACTTATGTGTATGTAACAAATTCCAAGCTAGCCTATAATATAATATGACAATCATCAGTCGCTCTTCTCTAACCTTATAACATCCATCTTTACTTTGATAATTAGGTACACATACTCTTCATTTACATAAACTTATATGGTCGATTTATCATACATTTGCTCATAAAAACGATGTGTATCGCAATTATAAGCCTGTACTAGCCTATAACACGGCAGAAAGTATCAGATGGATTTAAATTCAAGTTTTTCTTCTCTTTGAATAAAAACCCATCTATTTTAATCACTCGCAAATAAACGAATTTACCAAAGAAATTATTCAAGTATCAAAACTACTTATTCACAAACTGCTCTGAAATCATTTGCAACAAAAGTACAATCAAGAGCTCAATTCATTAATGCAAGTGACTAAGAAAGAAAATTAAAAAGTTTACTGTAGAGCACTTATACACAAAGTAGATAGGTACAGAAGTCAATCTACATACAAAGCGCGCTCGAGCAACGCACACATAGACGCCGCTCACGGACACGATATCTCGGAGCGCCTCGGCTAACTCGTCGAACAGTTCCGGCTCAAACGCTCATTAGTGTGCGACCACCGAGCGTAGGTATAAAAAGTAAAGTAAATACATGAGATTGTATTCTGTACTTATCTATTTTGTGACTTATACCAGTAAGGTACAATCAAACGCAAAATTATTTATTAAAATATAATGTTCACGAAGAACAGAAGGCACTTAATCGCTTAAAGTTGTCATTAAAAAATTAACCTCGCATTCAAGTCAATAAGTTAAAAAAAAAGTTTTAAAAGCATCTTATTCTTATTACATTTTTTATTTATGGCAGTGTTTTATTTTTGTAGGTGGCAATTTTTGAAGATTTCTTTGAAAAATGACCACCAACAATGCCTAAGTACGAGTAATTGATCAATAACATTACATTATTACCGTATGTATATTGGAATGTAATCAAAGTTACTTTTTACACTGTTACTTATCTATTTTTATGGTGCTTGGGAAATAGTGTCTTAGGATAATTATCCTAACGCAATAGTCCTCAAGGATTAACTAAGAAAATCATCAAAAAATTAACCTAACATAGTAACAATTTCAGTGTTGGTTTGCACTGAATAGTTAAAAAAGTCCTTTTACTTTTTCTAAACTTAGCCCGAGAGCTTGATTTTATCTAACCAAATGTCAGTTAAAGATTTACTTCATATCCAGCTATTTTAGAAAATGTATTACAAGGAAATATTAGATTTTACTCTAACATCATAAAAAACAACAACTTTTATTTATCAATATTTCTGTATTTAAGATTTTGTCACATATCATTTAAAAATTCAAACTCAAAGCAAGGGGACAAATTAAAATTATTCTCCTAAATTAAAAAAAAATAATATACGACATTAAATACGTAATAAACAGCTCATAGGATCGGTATCAAAATTATAAAAAGAAAAAAATATTTAAACCTACTTTTCGTAGTACTGAGAAGTACTGTATTAATTCTGTGCCTACTTATTAACTAAATACAAACAACATGACAATAACAAAAGAAAATAAAGCGAACGACTACTTAAAACTATGGACACATCATTATAAAAATAATAAGTAATAAAAAAAAATACTAAATATTTTTGTAATAACTTTGTTCGGTGTACAGTACGCAAAAAACAACTCAGTTCCAATCAAATTACAAAAAGTACTCAAAATTATTCATAACTAAAAAAAATATTCTGTTTCGAATTTTTGTGCTAACGCTATCTTTTGGACTAGTATTTTTAATAAAGTGTTTTGCGGTTTTACGGTTACAGATTTACATTGGTCCGAAATAAATAAGGTTTATATTTATTCATAGATATATAGTCACTATTTTATATGCTAAGGATATTACACATAGTATGGATATTACACATAGATAGTTAGGCATATGTCACATTGAAAACATGTCCAAACAACGGATCCGATAAGAGGATAATTTTTATAATATTACAATTCGTTGATATGCATAATGATAAGACACCTTGTATATTCGCCTAATATTTACCATACAAAAGTTAATTTACTGAATATTAAGTTCACACAATGTTATCCATCACTGTACATATTTACATTTATAATCTACTATATTCCAATTAAGACGATCTTACATTTAGTTGAAACTATTCATTAATATTAGACGTCTATTCAAATAAAGGAAGATACAAAACTTTTTTTAGTAGTTGCACCGTACGGGGCATGTCGCAAAAGTATCAAGAATCACACATAGGCTGCTGTTTTCACATACCTACAAAGTATAATTAAGATATCAATTTTTAATGTAGGCCCTTTTTTAATAAATCGTTACAAAATGCTTTTTAACATAAATCTGTATGGCTTAATATAATAACATAAGACAAAATGGCACTTTCGTTCCATCTTCAATATTATAAGGTAAGAACCATCCGTCCAGCCTAGCCTCAACCATTTTTATTTATTCATTCAAAATCGGCTAAAGCTAAATTCAGATGATTAATATACAGCGCAAGTCTACGTTTCAATAAAACGCAAATGCACGCCCAGTTTGCCATCAGAAAAGCCTTACGACCATTTCTTCAATAGATTATTAGATTAATTAAATTATTCAAAATATGTATTATTAAAAATTCAATAATTTATTGTATAGTTAAAATATTCAATAATTTATTGAATAGTTAAAATATTCAATAATTCATTGAATAATGAACACAATTGAATAGTTTAATTATTTAATAAATAATTGAATAAAAAAAATATATTGTATATTGAATAATGAAATTATTCAATAATTTATTGAATAAATGAGGTGCCAAATAAATACAAGGAGGCGAGGCGACTATCAGGAGTTGTGAACGTCCCATACCAATAACACTAACTAATAGCTAAGGCCGACCTATTTTATTACAAAACTAAATGAATAATACGTATAAAAGTCTTAAATACAAGTCATACACATCACTCAACTTCTGTCCTAAACATTTTACATATAAAAATTACATACTCGAAATAATTTAGGCGTATCTACAACGATGCCTATTGTTACATCAGTCATTTTCTTAAAAACATTTTAATTATGTGATTTATTTGAATAATTATAATTGAATACATATTATTCTTAAAAAAAAACTCAATTTTTCTACGAACTTTTCACCACTTTAGGTTATCACCTTGCATTATATTTAATCAGTTTTTAATTGAACCCACTTTTGAAACGCAATTATTTTTTATGTGTAATACTGTTTTTAATTATTCAAAATTATTTGACACTTGTTTTTAAGTTGCTAAAGTAGAAAATAAATTGAAATGTAGCTAAGGGATCGGTCGAAGTGAGAAATGTTTATAAACTAAGTAAATTGGACTGAATGACTGTCAAAAAGTACGCATCTAAAATTATAGTACTTACATTGAAGTATTCAACATAATGTACTTACGTTTTGAAGACAAACTTCATTAAAGAAGTATTTACAGACGTCCTAATTTCTAACACAATTTGCAAAGCGTTTGGAAGCAACTGTCCAATTTCTAGGTCGGATATTACCTAAAATATTTAGGCCTGAATTATCAGTTTTGCAATTTGGATAGGAAAATATGACGTCTATAAAATATCAGTGAAATTACAGTATAAGATGAAAGATACAAAAAAAAAAAAAAAACAAATGGATTAACACTATCTGAAAATATTGTACATTAACAGTCAAAAATAAAAAAAAACAAGTTTAGGCAATCCCAAAGCGAACCTTTAAGAAAAAAAAAGTCACATTATCACAGGGTTCTTAATTCAAATGTCAATTTCAATCAAAGGGGTTATCCGGTGGGCTGTAAATGTCACTGGCAACACAAGTACCGTGTTTAAATCAAACGCTGTGAAGCGGTAAGGCATCTGGGGGCTTGGAGTTATCACCAAGCACTTGGCACTAAGCCTGGACAGTCAGAGGTGGCTACACGAGCCAGGCGTGGCGCTAGCACCAGGACTCCTCGTGTGGTCTTTCCCGTTCCTCGTCCTCATCGCCGTACATGTCCGCTAACTTGCGGAACCGAGGACCGAATGTTTGTAGGTAATTGAATTTGAGGTCGCCATCGTCCGTACCTAAGAAATTTTGTGTTGTTATTATTTTTATAAATTAAAATTTGTAAACTAAAGTAATGTAGAGTAGTTTGTATAGAAAACATGATTTATTCCTTGAAGTGCCTTAGAAAATTCAAATAAAATCATTGTCTGGCGGGCGGGGTGCCCATAAAAATTTATTTCACACTACACTATTAAAAAATAAATGTGTTTTTCTATTAGTTAATCAAGAAGACTAGCCATGAGAACACTGCCGACAAACCGAGCTGCAATTTGGCAGAAAATTACTATGAACTACTTATGTTTTTCTTGAAAAAAAAAAGCATATAAAAATTAATGTTCCTATGAGATTTAAATTTTGATAATAATTGTGCAAACTAAAAGTTAGACACTCATTAAGTTTCCAATAGCTAATTTCTCCTTTGAAAAATACAAATAAAATTATCTACGTCATTTAACAATTAGAAAAAATATAGTTTTCATTTTTATATTGCCACAAAAACGTTACAAATAATGTTAACGAAAATATATTTTATAAAAAATATATAAAGGTAAAAATGTCTAGACGTGCATGAACCAAATTGACGAAACATTTTATTAAAAAATATTTCAATATATTTTCATATTTTTGCTCGGTTACATATTGGCTCAATATAACCGAATTTAAATATAAAATGATAGGCTTTAAAATTTTATTTATTTAAAATATTTGAGTATTTTGCTAGTGGTACGTTCTCTCTTGTTAAAGTGGGTGTTTGAGAGGGCTCAGCGTTGTTTTGTTTGAATTACTTGGTTTAACTTCACAGACGAAATAAGTATCTATCGATATCCAATCACGATTTAATTATTGGCTAGAAAATGCATCTAATGATACATAAAATATTGTTTAATTTTGAAAAAAGTATCTCTATTTTAAATAAAATATAGATTCATTCAAAGCCCTTCTAAGTAAGCCAATTAATTTTTAAACATGAAAACAACTGTATTTTTAGTAAATATAAACGTGAATACGCATTTAGTTCAGTTTGCGCTAGGTTCGGTGTAACTTTGTCAATAGGACAGTCGCCCACAGATCAGAGTTGTAACAAACCCAGTATTTTTACGTCACTTCGTATTTTAATGAAACTCAAATTTACACTAGGCCAGCTTAAAGTTACCACTGTCGTGCCTAAACCAGTCAATCTATAATCAACCTAAATCACACGGACATGAAGTTGATATTTATTAAACTATAATAGTTGTCTAAAATTTAAATAAAGAATACTACAGTTTTATACTTACAGCTCGCTAAAGAAGAGAGAGACCCGCTAGTATTCCCGTCTCCCTCATACGCGTAATGTCGAACGTCGTCGTACGGTGTGATGTCGGGATCTCTGTCTAGAACCGACTTTTTGTCGTCTAGGAACCCTGAGATGTCCGGTGCTGCGCCTACCATACCTGGGAGAAAGAAAATATTGCTATAAAAATAATACTAGTCGATAAGGTTTTTACCACAACAACTCTCTTGCTCATGAAAGCAAAGATTGGGCATCATTCTTCACTAAATATGCTAATTGTACACCAAATTAATTTCTTACAATATTAAGGGACTTTGAGCACCCCGACTCGGAAAGGTTATTAGAAGAGGATGACAGGAATCACCATCCTCTTTGTGGTTATTTTTTTAAACCACCTATACCCTATTCGCATTAAGAATAGAAATTTAAAGAAACCTTTTCTACTGTCTGTTCAAACAATTTTAACTTCTATTTCGTAGGCATAAGGATGGCATTAAAAGCAAAACAGTGGTTGCAAAACGAACTATTTACTGCAGCCGCCATTTTGTCATGCTACCAACGTAATAAATGTCATAATCGGTTGAACGGACAGTAATAAAAGGTTTTCATAAATTTCTAATATTATTTTGAACAGAGTATAACAAGGGGCATATTATAGTGCAAAATTAGTATTTTTGATGGAACAAAGGCATATTTTGTAGTAAAAAACTGGAACAGTTAAATACAAACCATAAATAAACGGTAAAAGCTTGAATTTATAAATACATGTTGAATGTAAAAAAAAGGATTACTTAAATAAAGCTACATTTAAATTGTAATCCCAACAAAATTGCAGGAAAAAAAGATTACCAATCAAGCGTCATTGATTTAAACAATTTTCATAGTCAATAGGGCTTTTAGCTGAGATAAAAACTCCCCTCAATACGATATCAGATACCGGCATTTTATCGTTCTCGCCATTTTCAATATCGATCAACTGGCAGAAGCAGGTAAAAAATGAGCCTTAGTTCTCATTACATTTATTTTTAGCTCAACTGTTTTTGACAGAAATTGATACCGGAGCCGAAAAACCGATTTGCGAATAACGGTGTACGTATATTTATATTTAAGAAAAAATAAATGGTTTAGGTTTGATATAGACGCTGTCTTTTGCGTTGGAGGAGTTATTTATAGGTAGATAAAATAAATGTGTAAGTACGTGGTTTTGACGTCTTTTATTTGTGTTTGTGTACCTATCTATATTAGGCTCGTTTTTTCTTATAGAGCAAAGGCCCGAGTCCCAGCAATGTAAACAATATTAACTGAACTCTCTGATTTTTAGTCTGTTTGGCTGAATTCTCAATCTCGTTGCTGAATTCTCAATCTTGTTGCTGAATTCTCAATCTCGTTGCTGAATTCTCAATCTTGTTGCTGAATTCTCAATCTTATTGCTTAATTCTCAATAATATTGCTGAATTCTCAATAATATTGCTGAATTCTCAATAATATTGCTGAATTCTCAATAATATTGTTGAATTCGCAATCTGATAGATTAGTGCTTTTTTATAGTAGTGTTCTTACCTCCTCTCTGCATGAACGTGTCAGTATCAGGCAGGGGCCCGTCATACATCTGTCTGAGCACGTGCAGGTCGTAGCCAGCGTCTCCTTCGCCGCCACCTTCATCTTCGTATGCGATGATATTTTCTCTGATGTCGTCTAGCTCCTTCTCGGCCCAGGCGTCTGCTCTTCTGCGGTGGACTACCACAGCTAGGAGGAGGACTGGAAGAAAACGGGTGGTTAGAATTCGCTAAAGAAGAGAAAGATCCGTGGATCTTAAAGGTAGAAAAAAAAAAACATATTAAAATAATAAAATTAACTCAATACCTTCCCAATCACCAAAACAATCTGTACTTTATAGTTAAACATTTGTAATTAGATTACTAACTATGGCTTACGTCAAAAAGTTATAACAATCAGTATTTTTTTAAAGTTTGCTTTTTTGGGACTGAAAACGACACTAGAATACCTATTTTCTAGACAGGTAATTAAAAATGTAGTAATAAAACCATCAAAAAATTGTCTATGATGTTTCATGCAAAACAAGGTCCCACAACTTAGTTAATGAAATATACTTATTTAGCAAGCCCGTCAAAATATTATTCTGATTTCAACCGAAACCCTACGCCGCAAAAGTTATGATTTTTATTATGAAAGGCATGTGACACAAACTTTTACAACTTTTCACAAAACATTTCGGGTACATATTAATTTTGGGTTCGAAGTAATTCTGTTACCAAAAATTAAACCCTCTACGATCCCAATGATATTGAAAACTATGTAATTTAGTTTATGAGGAATGTCACTTATTGAAAAGTAAAATCGGTGCAAGCCCATTGTCCACATTATGTGAACAATGGAAAAAAATGGGGACAACGAGACACCCCTTTATCCCCTTTTTTTTTAAACTGTATCCCCATTTAGGAAACAATTTTAGGGAGAAATAAAATTTTAAAGATACGTGAAATCTTAATTGTCTGTTGTCTCCTTTACCCTTATGTACGTGAAGGGAAAAATTATAATAATAATCTAAAAATCTTATGACGTACCGTTGCCCGCATTATGGGGACACAGATAATGGGGATATCGGGCATACACGGTAAACTCGCGTTCGAAACACTATGCTGCGCTCGAAGACACAGATCGTTGATGTGGATCAAAAGACTGCCCAGCTTAAATGGGACAAGGCTGGACAATTGGACATGTCCGCCGCATCCCGATTTTTTTTGGTGGTTAAGTCATCCAAATGACATAACCCGCCCTTGGGCGGAGCGGGAGATAGTGTCAGACTCTTACTGACTAAAAAACCCACCGCGTTCCTTCTTGTCTTTCATACCGGGGCTGAGCTAGGTACTTAGCTTAAGGCGCGCGGGAACAGTGCGCGCCGTCGACGACTTGGGCTCGGTCCGGACAGTTACCGGGCGGTCGGACAGCGAGCTACCCATTGTTCGTTTACTGTGATCGAGGTGGGCCCGTAAAACACTAAATTGGTGCACTGAACTCGCGGGAAGGGGTCGCGGTCCACGAAGGAAATGGCGGGGAAACTTAGATGTCTTTTTTAGTAATTGGCAAAAACTGGCCGAAAGAATGGAAGGTGTATGAAGGAAGGCCTTTGTCCAACAGGGGGACAGTATAGGCTAATAACATAGTAGATTTGAAGTGATAACCTGAAATCCTACGTATTCCAAAATCCACATCAATCCCAAATCAGAAGCTTAGGTACTAATTTAGTTTTCATTCTAAATTCAAGCTATAGAGAACTCAAACACGGGGACTCGACTGATATTGCTTATGTGGAATTAAATCCTATTTCTTGGTGTAGTCTAAGACCTAAGACGTACATAAGTATTTATTTTACTATTTATGTACACACAAATTACCTACCTATATAGACGTACCTATTCACTATTATGCAAAATTTATCGTTGGTGAGACCTCGTTCGTCGAAATCGATGTATACGTTTAGGAAGCATGTATACGTCTAGAAGAGAAATGTTTGTGTGGACTTAATGTTAAAGTAGGAAATATGAATTTTCAAAATAATATGTCGCTTATTCCGGGAACCGTTCCCGGAATATGCGACATATTATTTTAGGATTGTTTACTACTGGTTGCTACTGTTTTGTGAGTTATTTTAGGATTATGATAGATGAAATAGTGGTTTGGTGGTGGAGGTGGAGCAGCATGAAATATCAGTGGCGTAGCGAGACGTGGGCGAAGTGGGCCTCCGTCCATGGCCTTTTTTTTTTTTTTTCGATGGGAAAAATCATCTTATGACAACCCCCGCTCTTGGGCGGAGCGGGAGATAGTGTCAGACTCTTACTGACTAAAAAACCCATCCCGTTCCTTCAAGCCTTCATACCGGCGCTCGAGCGCCCTTTCGGATAACCCTGGCCCCAGTAGGCTTCGACCCGGCTGGGCCCCTGCTGTTGCTGACAACTCCTTGAGGCGCGCGGGAACAGCGCGCGCCGTCGACGACTTGGGCTTGGTCCGGACGGTTACCGGACGGCCGGACAGCGAGCTACCCATTGCTCACTGTCCGCAAGCCCGCGCCTACGGTGGCTGGAAATCGGGATCGGAATCCCGGCGGCGGCGGCGAGAGCGCCGTTGCCTGATACGGTCGGCCTCCTCCTTAGCGAGCATTACTGCTTCGCAGAAGTCGGCGACCGCCTGCCACTCCTCCTCGCTCCGGACCATGGCCTCGACCAAGGCCCGGCGCGAGAGGTCTCCGCTGCCGATCACCCCCACGAGGGCACGGCGATGCTCCGTCCAAGCAGGGCACACCGCGATTGTGTGCTCCACCGTGTCCTCCGGGCTCCGTCCATGGCCTCGAACCTACAAGGGGTCTCGCGTAGTGATGTTCAATTTCGCTATATATTATAGACGCGCTATAGACTATTGAATATATTTCTATAGCGCGCTATTTTATATAGGCTATGATTATAACTTGTTATAACAAAACCCGACAGTAGTCTGAACGCAGAGGCGTTATCATTTTATTCGGAAACTCGCTAAACAGACGCAACAAATATTCTTTTGTAACGCATTGCTCACAAAATAATGTCATCAAGCGTTTTAAATGACGAATGAACTTTCTTTCATTCATTAAGTTCATACTGTCTATAATAAAATACAAACAATTTTTTTAAGTAAGTATTACTATCGTTTTGTGAAAAAATCCACTTTTCATCCGATGGTAAGCGACGATGTGGTCGAATACTGGGTTGCGACAGTCGCTGTCTCGTTTTCGAATTGCGATGCGCCTTCGCCCACGTTTAAGTTAGTCCAGGCTACGCCTCTGCCAATTTTACTGACTAATCCACACCAGTGTTCATTCAGTACCCTTTTGCTATCCAAGGTGACGGTTACTCTTTAGCACAATCCCGCGACCCCGTTGCAACATAACCTACATATTTACGGCAATTTTCTTTTTGTATTCTACATTCACGTATTACAAAAAAAAAATAGCAAAATAAATACTTCGAACCTCTGTGCCTACTCTCTGAAAGTTGCAACAAGGGAACAACTGCAATGTTTATTATTATATTTTGAGCGACTTGAGAGTCACGTTGGGCAAAAGCTAATCCATGTTAAAAATAAAAGTTTAAAGTGTTTTTAGTTTCGCTGTGCGCATAAGGAGGACTTATCTCGTCTCCCTTTCTGGATACTGACGAGGCTGGAAGAAAGATACAGAATACTTACTAGCTAGAATGACGATGCACACGAGGATAGCAACTAGGAAGTTGGTGTCGATTCCGAAAGTGACAGCGGTGAACATGCTTCGTTGGCAGCTGGGGTCCGCGTTATGATGTAGCGAGGGTTCGCCCAGGTTGTACATCTGTTGGGAAAGAGACAGTTTTAGTACCTGGTAAAGCATAATGAATGAGGATAAAACCTAACATACAGGATCAAGCTAGAACTAGATTAAGCAAGTGTATCACGCGTGGCGTACATCAAGTGTGGCTCTACAAGTCTAGTTTTCATATAAAATGTATGGAGACCGACGCGCCCAAATCGGCGTGTGCGTCACACGACGTGTGCGCAGTGAAGTTCTAGTCATACTTCAACGACCATACCATACAATAATAAGGTTTATAATATTCTCAAGGCTGAGACTAAGGCCTTTTTTAGGAGAAAAAGTAGGCCATATCCACCACGCGGGCCCAGAAGGTTGGTGGCCGTCACATGTCTTAAAATTTTTGACTCTAGGACACGCCGGTTTTCTCACGGTGGTGAAGTTTTCTTCACCGTTTTGAGAACAATGGTGATGAAACAAATAACCCAAAGTAAAGCGTCTCGCTAGATGTGAAGCTTAGAAAATTATCGAATGGCTTCTACAGCTCTAGGATACAGCGGGAGTGCGAGACAAATTTTTACTAACTAAAATATAGAGTAAAATAAAATTGAAATATAATTAATCAAATTTTGTTTTTAGTTCACTGTGCAGTAAAATTAGAATTGAGATTGGTAACAGGTAAGCTTGCTTGATGACAAATTTTAAACAACTCAATTAGCAAATGTAGGGTAACCTTCATTCAGTAACATTTGGGACTTTCTTTAAGGTAGCCAAACACGCTGAGGGTATATTTTAGGGTTTATTTTTTATTTTTATTTTTGACTTCTATTTATTTGTTTGTGTATTTTGTATTTTTCTTTTATATATTTGACTTTCTTTATCATTTCACATTATATTTAATAATTTATTGACTAAGTATAATGTAACACTCTATATTTGACTTGTAAGAATCCCTTACCAATAAACTACTATGACTTTGCCTGTACAGTTATACCTGTCAGGTTTGCCTATACAGTTATACTTGTCAGGTAAGCTTGTTTGGAAACCTGCACAGTTGTGCAACATACGCGCTCCGATTTACCTGTAAAACTCAACTTGTACAGGCAAACCTGTCAGGAATACCCTAGCGTTTATGGCTACCTTTACACTTAAATTATTATCATCAGTTATTATTAAATTAATATAATATTAAATAAAGTAATTAAATTCAAATTAGTGATAGGTGGATTGGAGCCCGAACACAGCGACGCGGGACCCAGAAGAACCACGGAGAAGATGGCGGAACGATCTGGACGGCTTCTTTAAGAATTGGAATGAGAAAGCGAGGAACCGTGATCTTCGGAAGGAGTGGAGGGAGGCCTTTGCCCAGCAGTGGGACAATATGGGCTAGCTGTAACAGTGATTGGTGAAAAGTACTTACAAAGTCGTTATATGTGAAGTTACTGATGCATCCTACGAAGTTTTGGTTGGTGGGGACGTGCCTCCAGCCAAATGTTCTTGCTAAGTGTTGCAGGTCGATGTTCGTGCCTCCCAGTTGTAGTGGACCGTTTACTGTGAAACACATACTTCATTAATGTACAGTATAAGAATAAATAATCTCATTATCATCATCATTTCTGCCGAAAGACATCCACTGTAGGACATAGGCTTTCCGCACGCGTCGCCAGAATAACCTCGGATTTCTGCGGTCCTCACTAGATCATCGTTCGAGCGGTCGGAGAGCAATGAGTAGCTCGCCGGCGAACAATGGAAGCTCGCTTCAACCGTCCGGTAACCATCCGGACCGAGCCCAAGTCGTCGACGGCGCGCACTGTTCCCGCGCGCCTCAAGGTGTTGTCAGCAGGGGCCCAGCTGGGTCGAAGCTTATTGGGGCCAGGCTAGTTCCGAAAGGGACGCTCGGCCCCGGTATGAAAGGCAAGAAGGAACGGGGTGAGTTTTTAGTCAGTAAGAGTCTTACATTATCTCCCGCTCCGCCCTATGGCGGAGGGTGTCATTTGGATGATTGTTAACCACCAAAAAAAAATCGGTCCACCGGTCACCAGTACATATCACTGATCAGTAGACCGATAAATAATCTGTACTAATAAAATAAAGCGAAAAGCGTTTTTAGCCGACTTCAAAATAGAGAAGGTTATAAGTTCAACTGTATAAATTATTCACCGATTTCTTCGTTAACTTTGGACCGGTCTAGTTTCCTTTTTGTTTGTCTACTCGCTATTTTTGGAACTCCTAACTAACTCTTGAAAAAAAAACCTTTCTATGTAGGGTAGCCAAGTAACTTACAAAAACTACACTACGACACTACTACGACTACGACTACGGAAACTACGCTACGACTCACGGAAGCTACTAATTTTATTATTAAATTACGTTTTAATGTTTTTCTTTTCTGCACAACCTAACATAATCAAAGACTGCGTAGTGACATTGTTTCTTTCATTAATATTCCAAACATCGTCTGGCCTGATAAAATACTTTTTAGCGTCTTCTCTTTCTTAAGGTAAATACAAAATGTTTTGTAAGACAAATTATAAAGACTTAGGCAGTGGCGTAGCGTGGACTAAGACGTGGGCGAAGGCACATCAGCGATGTCTTTTTCTTTCATAAATTCGTATACGAGACATCTATTATCGCAACCCAGTGTTCGACCACATCGTTGCTTACCATTTGGTGAAACAGTAGACTAACGCGAGCCTATCAATTATAAAATAACCCTCAAAAAGCCCTATTCAGGGAATTTTGTATGTCCTTCTATACCGGCAGTCTTTGGATGGAGAGACAGTATGGTGCTTTACGTGTCCAGTACAACAACGCGTTCGGGGTGCTATTGAGGCTGCCTCGCTTCTGTAGTGCATCGAGGATGTTTGCGAAGTCGCGTGTGGATTGTTTCCACACAATCATGCGCAAGCGATGCACATCCCTGATGAGCAGGATGCGGGACAGCCACAGCAATATCCTGAGTGGTTTTACCGAACGACAGTGTCGAGTGCCTGCACCGTTGTTGCATGGTTCACATACCCCCTAATTTTAAGATATTATTTTAATTTTAAATTCAAGTGTTTATTAAATCCAAATACCAATCAATTAATTTTTGTGTCTTTTATCTTTGTATAATTATTTAATTCAAATGCAATCCGTAATTTTTTTTTAAATTATTAATTTTATGTAATTTTATGATGGAAAAATAACCTCCGTTCTCAAAGAGCTCTCGCTTGTGTGAAGCCCCCTTGGGGGCAAAGCCATAAGCGAGGGCCCAATTCGCCTAAGCCTAACTACGCCACTGGACTTAGGATGAGGTAGGTACCGTAATTAGAATAAATGTAAACGACTCAAGTATTTCAAACTATTATCAAGTTTAAACCAAGTTAAAAACTCGGCCTGCTGAATTTAATTCATGACGACAATAAACTCTAAAACATAAAGTTTTAGAATTTATTGTACTAAAAAACGATTAAATTAATTCCAAGCAATGTTGGGACCTAACTTTAATTCAAACTTTTAATGTAATTGAGAAAACATTCAATACTCTTAATGTAATTAAGAAAACATTTCATACTTTTAGTATTCACTAAATTACATTATTGAACTTGTTTATTTAGTAAGAGACTGGCCAATTTTTGGAAACTATTCCATCTCGTATTTGATTTATAATAATAACGTTGTCACTACCAATGAGGCTAAGGCGATGTTTTGTAATACCTAGGAATTTTTTTAGTTAGTAAATCATGCAATACTGACTAAAACCCACTCCAAGTTCCTTCGTTGCCTTTTATTCCAGGGCCGGGTTTTTCTTTCAGAAGCGAACTCATGGCTCCAATAGGCTTCGACCCTGCTGGGCACCTACGCTCTCCATCAGCAAGCCCGCGCCTACGGTGGCCGGAAATCGGGCGTGAGGGCCATTCACTCGCCCGTGCGCGTACGACCTCCTTCTTTGTTAGTATTACTGCTTCGCAGAAGGAGGCGACCGCCTGCCACTCCTCCTCGCTTCGGACCATGGCCTGTACCAAAGCATGGCCAAACTTTAAAAAACCAAATGATAACTCACCATTCAAAATTTCTCTAGGCCCAGTAGGAGCAGCGAGGCTCATACACGTCGACAACTTGCATCTATCGACGAACATCTCAATAGAACTCCTCATCAGGACTATTTCTATCAGATGAGGCTTGCCATCAGCCACGTGGACCACGCTGTTGTTCAGCCTGGTGGTACCAGATCCGTAGTTGACGAGGAGGACTGGAAAACCTTCCACTAGTTCTAAAGACATGAAATCTGTGAACAAAAAGGCAGGGTTAGTAAAAAGTTTGAAAGGTTGACCATATTGTATTTCAAATATATATACAACTGGACAATATATTGGCATTATTGTATAGCCGCAATCTCAGTCAAATGGAGCCGAGAAATTTTCGGTACGAGTAGTACTAACGACCTAAACGAAGCTTGCCGAGGCGATTGCCTTGACAAATTAGGCTGTCATGCAAACCTAACCTAAAGTAAGTCATTAAAGTGAAAGCTACAGCCCTAAGTTAAGGCATGGTTTTACTAGACGGTGCTGAACTCGACGACTTTAGATTATTTTTAGTCTCACTTCGCTTGCGAGTTAAACTCAACTCGCTCGACTCATGAGTTATCTTTACACTTAACTCATGAGTTATCTTTACACTTAACACCCTCGCTTCACTCATGAATTATCTTTACACTTAACTCCCTCGCTTCACTCATGAGTTGTCTTTACATTTAACTCCCTCGCTCCACTCATGAGTTACCTTTACACTTAACACCCTCGCTTCACTCATATTTCATTACGAGATATGACGCCCATGGCATAAAATACAGTTTTATCTCCTCTCTACATAGTCTAGTATTGCTTTTGGAAAACGTTAGGTGGTTACAATATTATAAGTTACGGTATAGGAAAAATCAATAAAATTTAATTTATTCATTTATATAATAATAAGAAGTAGATAGTTGAGTACGCGTCACTGTGTTAGTGCAAAAAGACGTTGTTTTAAAAAGATTTTTTTTTTGACACTCAAATTAATTGCTTGCTTTAAACTCAGTGTGGTTTAAATATCCAATTTTGTTGAACATAGGCAAACGTAGATACATCAAAAGCAATTTCTTATCATCAACGCAGTCTAATTATTATTTCAAACGCACCACACTTTCCACAAACATATCAAAAGACTATCAAACCAATTAATTACGAAATATCAAAACCAAAACACAGGGTGGCAACGTAACAATGTTTTCTATGGACTAATCCTCGCACCATATTAATTATATACAAACTAGGTGTACCAACATAACAAAAATAACTACGTAACAGTTGGAAAGGTATTAAAGGTCCCACCTATCACGCGATGGTTACTTTCATAAATCATAATGCTCTGCAGGTAGGTACACGGCTGTCAGTTATTATGGGATCATTAAAAAATCATTATAGCTAGCGTTCAAGTGTGGGATGGCAGCGTACTGTGTCGTCGAATGGATAAGTTAGTTATAACACACGGCAACAGTCATTTTGCGGCATGGTCTATTTTGTATAGGTACTGTAGGACCTCTGTCCACTGTAATGTTCTCGTACAAACACTGGCTCGTTCACAAGCGCACGCGCCGCAGCAACACGTGTACTCTCGCTCACAGCGCTCTAGTAACTGCGTGGCTGACATAAGCGTCGCTCGCCCGAGATAGCGTATATCTATATTTAAGTATAGATACTCCTAATACAAACACTACATCCCTTTCATGTTCAAAAATATTTATTTGAGATTAAAAGGAAACTATAAAAAATTCGAAGCAAAGGTACAGTAAAGAAATATCCTTCCACATCGATTTAAACTTTTGATTAACAGCTGATCCTTAATTCTCATCTCCGTTATTTTAAACAAATCTTTAAATGGATCTAGCTTAGTTTACTTGCTCTGCCCGTTTATAATCATTAGGAAGTCTCAGATCGAAGAAAAAAAAAATTTTTTTTCTTGTCCTGATTAAACCTACACTTTTTTTTTTAGGTTACTACGTACTCTATATTGCGTAACGCATCATTTATCATGGCACTTAAATTAACCTCGGGGTTCTACATCCTCTTTTGACATCAACGGCAGAGAAAACGAAGTCTTGCCTATCGAGAGTTCCAAAGGAGCACCAGTGTTCGTCGTTTGGTTAAGTGTCTGTAACTGTACAGCCAATCGTGAGTTGGACTTCGCCTAATGGACCCTACCACAAATGGTCCCTGGTCTCTACAGTCGCTATTAGCATTGGTTCTAGCACGAACATCTCATATTTGTCCTCCTCATTCACACGGGTTTGTCCCGTCGCGATGAAAGTGTTAGACAATGTTACTTGAATCACAGAACTCTAAATTATTTAGATGAGACTACCAGTAATTTTAATCAAAACCTTCAATGTTTCAGTGTCGTTACCAATTACCAGAGAGTTATTTTTAGCTTTACCTTCTGACCAACTTCCAACTGACGGTAAATTAACTTTACGATCACGCAATGAGATACAGTTCCGCGATAAGAAGTCACGTATGGCACTACTACAGGACGTACGCTTAGGGTCCAGTCATATCTTATGGTTTCACCCGTTTGAGGTAGCCCGCTAACTGGTATCAGTATAAAATTCTACGACTAGGTACTTGCGAGTCTCAATTCATTAAATCCCAAGCAAACGCCGGCGCTCGCGCACTCACCGTCCCTCCACTGTGCCTCCAATTGACACGATCGAAAGGTTAAATCATAAAACCCGACTCTTTCATAAAAATTAAATTATTTCTTATTCAATTTTTTGTGGCGCAGTTGCCAAAAAATAAACTTTACCACACGTCAAATCGTCTTTAGAACGGCCCCATACTCGAGAAAACTTAGGTAAAAACCACCAGGAGTAAGCTACTAGACCTATAAACTGTTCTAACTGAGCTACGATAAAAAGTAGGGGCAGAGTCGAATGTACGTTATCTGTTTTCTGCTAATAGGTCCTATTTCTTCTAACTTCACCACTTGACTTTATTTCATATCCTAGCAACACGAGTTGCATTATCAAAACAACCTTTTTTTTTCACTTTTCCAAATCTAACGAAAATCCGGCTGTAGACAACGATTTTTTAAAACTACATTAAGTCTCCCGACGTCTCTCTTAATAGTTTATCAGCGAATCATTAAGCCAAATGCCTAGTCACGCCAACTATATTCACCTGTACTCTGTTCGAACATAATCATTTTGACGCAGTGGCATCAATTTGTTTTCAAAATAAGCGGCTAATCAATAATTTAATATTATTCCAGTTGGCTATAAACTCTAGCCTGTTTTAGTAAGATTACCAACATAATACATCGCTCGGTCAACCTGACAATATTATTGCAAATTGCTCTGAACGTTGAATCTTCTATTTACTCTTTTACAGATCATAGTTTAAGTCAGTGATATCAGTTATTTACTACGGACCACAACATTAAATTTTATTTGATATCAGTAACAATCACAGCTTGTAACTAAAACTGAGGGTACATTTAATTTACTCCTTCAACTTTTTAGTTACTATTTTAAATTCTAAAAAAAAATATTTTAGTAAAACAATTTTTTAGTTGGTTTTCCGACATATCAATATCTAAAAATCATGACAATTTGAAATAGATTGTTTACTTAGTTTCGTATCAACTTTTTTATTTAAAACGAGCAACTTTGAACTACCAGCACACTAATTTTATTCCCTTTATAATTTTACCAAAAAGACACCCAAAGAAACCGTAGCCCAAAGACTAGTTTCTTCTGAACGCGAGAATAGTATAGAAAACCAGCTGATTCGGCAAATATTGTTTTGTCGTATAAATGTTTCTAATGAATATTATGGTAGTCCAATAAAATATAAATATTATGATTTCCTACCTAGCCGACTACTCCTGCCTAACTAACAACTACCTTAAGCTACCTAAATAACACTGAACTACTCGGTCAAATAATATTTACACGCAACAATTCATCTACCCTAGAACGTGGCATGTTCATTTCGAATACGTCCTTCATATAGCTGGTCTGCGTGTTCCTTGTTTACGGGACAGTCTGCTGGGCGTACCCACATATTCCGCTTGGTAGTTTGCGTTTGATAGGTACACATGTTGAAAATGCTGTCTATACCTCACCTTTTTTTGCTCCATTACACACACATACTCGTACATTACCATGGATATCGATATCTATGTACATTACATTATTTTTTAATTATTCACTTTGCTTATTATTTTATGCCTATTAACTTTATGTATTTATCTACATTTCACTCAAAACCATCTGAGCGTCCGAATATCACCACAAGGATCCAGCATAATATCAGCGTCAGGTACTTTTGCCTGACACATGCTGAGCTAGACTCCCATTGGTGCAGCGCGACATGCACACCGCACTATGGGTCTATATTGCTATTTCTCTTTTTTTTTTCTTGGTACCTACATGTGTTATTATTTTTTTTTTTTCTTTCTTTTGTTGTTGTTTATGTGCTTAGTTTTTTATAATCTGTGTGCTTTATGTATTTTGGTGCATGTTTTGTGCTGTAGCCAATAAAGGATCTATCTATCAAAGGATTTATCTATCTATCTACCCGCTCACGCATTATTTTTATTGTTCCGCGCTAGACCGCTATGGTCGTCTTTTACAAAGATGAGTTAATTAAACGGATAAGGTCACTTTATGTGACACGCGTTTGTAGCATACCGATAATAAAATAGTTCAATTTCGATTTAACGCAGAAATAATCGCAGATTAATATTCCAGGGATACGTCAATGTCAACAATGTCAAAATTATCTACGGAGAAATAAGCACTGTCATAAAAGAAATCGTAACAGTATCTATTAGATCTGCCAACGCGCGACGATAGTTGAAATTACAATTGCTTACGTCGTGAAAATTGGCAATTTTTTAAAATGTATCGCGATCATACTAACTGAACTGAGTCCTTACAACAATACCTCACGGTCTAACTTATTGCCCAAATGGAGTATTTCGGGCGTTAGCAAATTGATGATAAATCGACTTTAGGAGGTCTATTGTGGCAACTTGAAAAGTCATTTCTAAACTGTACCCTGCTGTCAATGACAAGTGTATAGTATACAGGAGAACATGAACATTTAATTCTCGCGAGCAAAATATTTCCAATTGAATGGAGATCTTTAAATCACAAAAGTTCCAATTTAATGGATGGCTTTAGATCGCAGTATTTCCAATTTAATGGAGATCTTAAACCCACGAAAGTTCCAATTTAATGGATATTTAAAGATCACAGTAATTTCCAATTTAATGGAGATCTTTAAATCACAAAAGTTCCAATTTAATGGATGGTTTTAGATCGCAGTATTTCCAATTTAATGGAGATCTTAAACCCACGAAAGTTCCAATTTAATGGATATTTAAAGATCACAGTAATTTCCAATTTAATGGAGATCTTTAAATCACAAAAGTTCCAATTTAATGGATGGTTTTAGATCGCAGTAGGTATTTCCAATTTAATGGAGATCTTAAACCCACGAAAGTTCCAATTTAATGGATATTTAAAGATCACAGTAATTTACAATTTAATGGAGATCTTTAAATCACAAAAGTTCCAATTTAATGGATGTTTTAAGATCGCAAGTATTTCCAATTTAATGGAGATCTTAAAACCACAAAAATCCAATTTAATGGATGTTTTATGATCGCAAATGTTTCCAATTTAATGGAGATCTTAAAACCACAAAGGACTTTTTTTTTTCACACAACGCCATCCAGTCCCAAGCCAAGCAGAGCTCGCGTCATGGGCACCAGACGATCGACAAACACACCCATTCACTTTGGAGGTGAATCACACACACTTCGCGTCCATCACACAAACATTCGCCAACGAGGCGGGGATCGAACCCACGACCAACAGGCCCGTCCATTACAAGTACAAATATCAGAATTCAAATTATATCAGTTAATTATTCAAGCAGTGAAGAATATGTTTCCTTGTTCTAAGTGCTCCACAACGCAACCACTATTGCAACTTTGTACACCATATTTATTTTGCCATCACGTTGTTTTATATTTCCAAGCCCAGAAACGGACCATACGTACAGTGTACATCCGCTACAATGTAGCTACATATCTCAAACAACATAACGTCTTCACGAAGGTATACAAAACAAAACGTTGTGGATTATAGAAAAATAACCGTAGGTATGTACTCGTACCTACAAAGTTGAAAGGCGTATATTATGTAGGTTGATATCTAAGAAGCTGCTTTTCCACTCACCCATCGCAAACATCGAGCATGGTTTAAAAGCCTGTTGCTTCATCTAACGCAATCCAGCGCGATGCTTGACGAAAAGGCAACGTGATAACACCTGAATACTCTGTAATAGTAATTCCGTGATTTACTCGAAAATTCCACAAAACTTGTTCCAGCAAACGCGTGTCTTTTTTTTATTCCTTAAAAGTTTTGAAAAACATTGTCACCATTTAGAATCTTGATAAAATTTGCTAGGCCTTTATGTTGTATTTCTTTTTTTTACTTTTCACTTGTGAGCAAATTATGAAGTGTCAAAGCCCATGCAAAATAGCAGATTTTCAGAGGTCTTATCTGGATTTGATTTGAATTTGTTTTTATTAGATTTGACCGCTCTTAAGCGGTTGTACGAAAAACAGTGAAAATGCATGCGATGCATCCCCTTAAGAGAACGTTACGAGTATTGTTGCTACCAGTCATAAAATGTAGGTACTTTCCTTTCCTTCTTTTGATTTATATATAAAATACTGAACATACCTTTTTACTCGTCGCCAAATGTAGGACCTCTGTCCACTGTAATGTTCTCGTACAAACACTGGCTCGTTCACAAGCGCACGCGCCGCAGCAACACGTGTACTCTCGCTCACAGCGCTCTAGTAACTGCGTGGCTGACATAAGCGTCGCTCGCCCGAGATAGCGTATATCTATATTTAAGTATAGATACTCCTAATACAAACACTACAGGTACAATGCTGAATACGGGCAAAATCTATATAATACATAAAAGTAAAACATGACTCACTGCAAAGTTATATAAATGTTGTCCTTTAAATATTCTTATACTTCATGAATAAACTCCCTCACCATGTATGACTGTTTGTACGTTATAAATTCAAAAACTACTGCATGGAAAATCATTTTTTTTTTTTCACCAATAGACAGTAATTAATAGAAGGTTTAAATGTATAAATAATATAGTAGCGAAAAAGCGAGAACAGCCGAAAATTTTAAAGATTTGTAACGACTGGATCGCTAGTTGACTTTTAAGTAAAGTTTTTGCTTAAAAGTCCAAAAAAAGTCCTATTTTAGTTCACAATCTTGGTCACCCTAACAATAAACGTAAAGCTAACTAAAGCAACAAGACGCACACAGCCTTAGTTTTCAAGAATGCAAATGCTTCACTCTGATTGGCTGTTTTTGTCGCCATCACAACATCGTGAGCGCTGATTGGCTACAAAAATAAGGTACTTTTTTCGTTCTGAATGAGGTCCCATTGTGGTGAGGAAATCATTATTCAAGTAGTTACGCCAATCTACTGTGACATGTTCATTGTTGAAGGTTATTATGCTTCCAAGTGGAGTTCTAGTTAACGATAGTTTTATGAACTTTTGTGTACCTAAGCTTGCTTTGTTTGAGGAGTTATGACCGAAATTTCGATGAAGGACGATTCGAGGAACTATTGGACGTGGCTTCTGTACCGTTAACTTTTTTGGCTGAGTATTACTTGGAAGTGACTAGTGGAGAAAAAAAACTATCCCAGTGCATAGTTTGATGTCCGTAACTGTTCTCCGAAATATATTTAGAAACAAATGAATACCTATAGATTGAAGCGCTGTTGCCTACACTACAAGCCATAAAAACAACTACAGCCACAATATTAAGTTTTTCTATTTTTGTGGTAGGTACTTATTTTTTTATTTATAAGTTGGCCCGCACCAGCTTTGCCATGTTAATTTTTTTTCAAAACCCGGCCGTGGGATGCTATGCAACGAAGGAAAAGGAGTGGGTTTTAGTTAGTAAACTCTGACCCCCATTCACGCTCCGCCCAAGAGCGGGAGATGTCATTGGATGATTTCTCACTTAAAAAAACCTTATAATATGTAAGGATAGCTTCCGTTCCTAAATTAAAAGTCCCAGCAATTTCCAATCTAAATGTTTCGAGTAGTTAAGTCGTCTTTAACTCACACCAACCTTTTAAAATTTTCTCACATAGTTTAAACTGTTAACTCAGTAATAGATAGTGGAACATTATGGTCATCGGCTTTATATTACCATAATGCAACGGGAATGTGTGCCACAGCCATTCTCATGCAGTAACGGGTCTTTTCACATGAAAGAGCTGTTTACTTCTATTTCCGTCTTGGTTCTGACACATGAAGTTTTTGGGTGGGAAATCATCAAAGAAGTTTTCCAGTTCTTTTTTTTTGTGTGAGAAAATCATCCAAAGACATCTCCGCGCTCTTGGGCGGAACGGGAGATAGTGTAATACTTTAACTAACTAAAAACCCACTCCTGTTCCTTCGTTGCCTTTTGTACCGAGGCCGAATCTTCTTTTCAGAAGCAGACCCTTGGCCCCAGTAGGCTTCGACCCTGCTGGGCCCCTACGGTTTGCTGACAACTCCTTGAGGCGCGCGTGGACTTATCCAGCATGGATGGAGTGTGAGAAAAGTCAGACATTTACAGAGTAAAACCCAATCGTGTTCCTTCAAAGAGGGCATTTGCGTTCCAGGACTACTTATGAAGAGCTGGCAAAACATGTTCTTGTCGTGGATTTCATTAAACGAATACTAGATTTTTCCATAACAGTTTTTAATGCAAAAGAAATTAAATATATAAAAGGACTTATAAGATTCCTGAAATAGTATTAACTAAAGCAATGATTTTATAATATATATATATTATGTATAAAGACACCAAAAAAAAATATATTAGAAGAGCTTAGGAATACATTTAAAATACTAGACAAAAAACTTTCAGCGTAAAAGAACCAACGAATCATTTTCTTTTTTACGTTTCGCCAACTTCAATAAGTAGGTAGGTATCCTCGCAATAATGAATAAAAAACCAAGAATAAAGTAATTTTTCCAGTAATTTATCTGAACAACGAGGTTTAAGTATTTTTTAACGTTTTTTTTTTTCTTAGAGAGATGTTCTTTGGCAAGTAAGTTGACACAAATTAAGTGGGTCCTTTACTCCGGCCCGATGTGGACACAACACTTTGCTAGATTGGCAATTTGGCACTCGTTCGGAAATATTTGCTTTCACAGTGAAAATACATTGAAAATCGCGCTTTAAACGTACCTACATTTTTCAGCTGTCGATTAGATTTTTTTTCGGCTTATGTGGTTTCGATTTTTTTTTTACAGATGTGTTTTACTGTCAAGTTTTTTTTATGCTATTAGGTACTTATGTTAGTACAGTTGCCATCACGGATCTTGAACACTTGCGCAGAAGATATTCGGTCTCTTTAGTGGTGCGAAGTGCGACGCGGGGGCAGAGAGCGTCAGTGATTGGCTCGCCGCGCCATCGGGTCATAGACGTCACTCCTCATTCGTTCACTGCATTGCTACATGTATCTAATAACGAAGACGATTGGCTCGCCAATGTATGGAATGCGCAAAGCGGTCCCCACTCTGACGCCCAGCGTTCAAGATCCGTGAGGGCAACTGTAGGTAGTTTATCGGTGGTGTCTCTAAATCAATTTTCTTTATTTTATTTTTTCATATTCTGTCCCATTATAATTTAGGTGTCTTTGAAGCTAGAGTGAATAGACTCTTAATAAACTAGTGCGCTTCACTAACAACGATTGTATCACTGATTACTATCAGGTCATTTATCATTCATCATTTTCACTAAAGACGTCCACTGTTGGACATAGGCCTCCCCAAGCGTCACCATAACAACCTGTCCTGTGCGTCTCGCATCCATTGGATTCCCTCAACCCTGACCAGGTCATTGGTCCACCATGTGGTAGGCCTTTCAACGCTGCGTCTTCCGGTACGCGGTCGCCACCTTTCGTCCCCATCGACACTTAAGGTGGGATCACAGTCAAGCACTTTTGTCCACTTAACCCTTCTTTTACGTTCCCACCTAAAAATGAAATAACGAGAGCAAAAATATTCGAATCAATAATAAAATGTCGTATCAAAAGCCTCCACGGTTGACATTTTACGGTCATTCTAATTGAAGAATATGATGTGATGTTGTGCCGGCGAAACGTAATTGGATTCTGATTTTAGGAGCATATTTCATTTTTATTATGCTCCTTGATGACCCGGTTTTTGCCCGCGGCTGTGGAAGCGTGGGTTTTTTGTTGATAGACGGTTATTTTGGGATTTTGTAGTAGTATTAATGCATAGTAAGTACTCTACTCTTTCCAGGTTTTTTTTTAAATTAGGTACTTGCTTAAATCAGCGTCTTCGCTCGCGTTATCTCCCAAGGAAACATTGTCCAGGGATAAACACTCTCCTATGTATATGGTCTAACCGTGTGCCAAATTTCATCTAAATCCAGTCAGCAATTAAAACGTAAAGAACTAATAAAAAAACAGATCGACAGAATTATGAGTAGGTTTTTTCGCAGCAATAATTATTTATTTGTTAGCTTTTGCCAGCATTTACTTTTACTATTAGTTAGCATTTACTTTGTGTTGTAGCTAGATCGTAGAATCGAGTGTCTTTACGGTATATTCAAGGCTAGCATAAGCATAATCAGCCTCTTAATGTACCCACTGCTGGGACTCATACCTCCTCCCTAGGAGAGGGAATGGGCCGTAATCTACCACGCGGGCCCTTTGCGGGTTGGTGAATATCACATGTCTTTGAAATTTTGGTTCTAGGACGTGCCGGTTTCAAGCACTAGTTTATTTAAAAAAAAATCAGCGTATCGAATCGTGCTCGAAAGGTACCGTACCAAAACAGCAAATAAACACCCTCTGAAGAATGGAAGCCCCCCTTAAATATTTTTAATTCTGTTTTTAGTATTTGTTGTTATAATCCAAACTAATATTATAAATGCGAAAGTAACTCTGTCTGTCTGTCTGTCTGTCTTTGCTTCACGCCTAAACTACTGAACCGATTTGTGTGAAATTTGGTACAGACATAGTTTGGAACTTGAGAAAGGACATAGGATAGTTTTTATTGCAAAAAATAAAATAAAATAAAAAATAAAATTTATTCCGGACATACAGCGCCATCTATTGGTCAAGAGTCGGCATCAATTCAGTACTGAAATTTCCGGAAGTCACTATTCCACGCGAGCGAAGTCGCGGGCAAAAGCTAGTCTGTCTAAAAAGTCAAATAACTTGGGAATTTTGTATAATATTTAATCATTTAAAAAATACTTCTATTCGAATACTTTTTATAAGGTTCTTCTATTAGTAAACAATGATCAAGATCTCTTAATCATCCTTGATTGTTGAACCAGTGTTGACTACATTAGATTTCATTTCACCCTAATAATTATCAAAGTCGTTTGACTTTTTACTTGTCTTGCGCAGAAGTCAAATATTCGGTCTCTTTAGTGGTGCGAAGTGCGAGGCGGGGGCGGGGAGTGTCAGTGATTGGCTGGCCGCGCCATCGCGTCATAGACGTCGCTCCTCGTTCGTTCACTGCGTTGCTGCAGGTATCTAACAACGAAGACGATTGGCGAGCCAATGTATGGAATGCGCAAAGCGATCCCCACTCTGATGCCGAGCGTTCAAGATCCGTGATGGCAACTGTACATCACGTGTGAAAATATCAACTGTAACTATCACGGTTCATGAGATACAGCCAGGTAACAAACGGACGGACAGACGGACGAACAGCGGAGTTAATAGTGTCCCGATTTACCCTTTTGGTACGAAACCCTAAAAATTGACCATTTTGTGAAGTAGCCAGACATTTCGTTAAGTAGTGGTCTCATTATAACAATTCGTCAATACGCCGGTATTGGTAGAATGACAAAGTTATACATATAAGTAGCTACGTACCTTTCTCAAGTGCTATCACAATGATGACAGTTTCCTCCATCATCATCACTACATAGTATAAAACAAAGTCGCTTTCTCTGTCCCTATGTCCCTTTGTATGCTTAAATCTTTGAAACT
This sequence comes from Mythimna albipuncta, assembly GCA_929112965.1. Lineage (NCBI taxonomy): Eukaryota > Metazoa > Arthropoda > Insecta > Lepidoptera > Noctuidae > Mythimna > Mythimna albipuncta. The sequence continues at coordinate 12,484,163 of OV815979.1, read as the reverse complement.
ACGCAACGGATTTTGATGCGGTTTTTTTAATAGATAGAGTGATTCAAGAGGAAGGTTTATATGTATAATAACATCCATTAAATAGTGAAGAAGTACTGTTATTTTTGAGGTTTCTAATGTGATGTCGTAAATAATTACATTTTTTCCGCTTAACATTGCAAACGCAGGCTGAACCCTACGAGTTTTATTAAAATAATGTACTAAGTATTGTACACATTGAAAAGGTCTACAGAAAAGTCCGTGATGGTATATGTCTATCTCTTATGGATAACCCACAATAACTTTTTTTTGTCATTTACTTTTTACGACAAATAATGGCTAATTTTCGAAGCGATTTTAAACAATACAGCATTAATCTTTAACCAATTAAATACCTTGAATTTATTGTTCATTTAATATAGATCTATATGGCCCTTTACACCGTATGATTTAAGTGAATATTTTCGAAGATATTACAGATTTAAAAATTGCGGGACGTAGCGTTTGCGGCGTTACCGGCCGGCCGCCCGGTGCGGCAAGAGCGTGCTTCTTCATGGTATAGGGAAAGGGGGATTGTTTTACTCCAAATTTAACGCGTGCGGGCCACGGGCAGTAATGAATAAATCAAAACTACTGAATCGATTTTAATCACATAGGCTATATATTTTATACCCGTGCGAAGCCGGAGCGGGCCGCTATGTTTTTATATACAACGTTCACAGTTTTTCTGTAGTGTATGTAGTATCAGCATTGCACCCGTGCGAAGCCGGGGCGGGTCACTAGTATTTTTATAAAGGTTTACTTGTTCGAAGCAAAGTGGAATATAGGATACGGTATCCTTAATAGCCGATACATTACAGAGTTTAAACTGTTTGAGAATCTTTATGGTGTTGACTTTTTAGCTCGGTAACGTGCGAATTGATTGATTATAATGGGATTAAAATTGCTTGTATTTTTCTATAAGGATTATAATTTAGGTATCTTAAAGGCTAGAGTGAATAGGATCTTAGTAAACTATTGCGGCTCACCATCAACGATTGAATCGCTGCTTATCATCAGGTGGGATCGCAGTTAAGGCGTATAATTCCTTGAACCATCTGGCCGAATTTATGTGAACGCAACTCTCGCACTCGCCTAGGCGGCAGTACGCAAATCTGTGCATTTATTTGCGGCCAGCAGTGTCCGGAAAGCGCTTTAAACCCATTTTCTCTGCGAGATATTGATTGATTTACATATGCAATGTTCACTTTGAAGAATATTTAACCACCAATTTCTATGTGTAAAAATGTTTCTAAAGGTCTAAGCCGTTTCGAAGGAGTAGGGAAAAGTTGCGAAAAGTTGCGAAATTGCTAAATATTTTTTTTTTGACAAAAGTATATATTAAATGCACGAAAAAATCAAATGTTGATATTATTGTTCATGAATCTATAATAAACATAGATTTTTTTCAAATCAATTGACCTAGCCGTTACGGAGGACTAGGCCTCAGAAAATCACTATTTTATGGCACTTTTCGGGCGCTTGGCCCTTAAGTACAAGTTTATTCATTTATATTTAAAAAAAAACAGCTTTCTTCTAGTTACTAACCTAATAAATTTGAAATTGACATTAATTTTTAGATATACTTCTATGTATAATTATAAGGCTGAGGAGTTGATTGTACCCTAATCTCAGAAACTATTTTATAGAATTGAAAAGTTATTTTATTGTTGGTTAACTCATTTATCAAGGAAGGCTAATGGCTATCTATATAACATCGCGGTATGACCAAAAGGAACGAAACAGTAACCAAAGACGCAGGTGAAACCGTGTGAACAGCTAGTTTCTAACATTTCCCTACTAATAAATAAAAAAATTCGTACTCATTCTATAGGAAAAAAGTGACAGAAAATAAAACACTGGATGGTAAACCAAGATAGATGGCCGTGGTTTCGACTTGAGGACAAATACTTGGATGTGATGGCGTGCAAATATTTGTCCCTGAAATACCAACACAAACAATGGTGCACTAGTGTGTGTGATACTGATTAGCTCCTCACGATTTGTCTAAGCATGTGTGCAATCATATAGAATGTCAGTGGTAAGGGTATCCTCTAAAACAAGTCCAAACTTTATTTTTAACCGACTTCGAAAAGGAGAAGGTTGTATGTTCGGCTGAATTTTTTATATATAAGTTCACCGATATCTCGGTCAATAGCAGACCGATTTCGAAAATTATTTTTTTGATTGAAAGATCAAACCACGTTCACGTTCTTCCACGTTCGGTCCCATAGAAATATTGTTATGATCTAATCATGAACTTCGAAGATATGGAACAGAACTCCTCATAGGACCACATCAGAATTGTCACAGCGAATGACTTTTGCGTTCAGTTTAGCGGGTTTGATCCGCAAAACTGAACGCAAAAGTCATTTCTCAACCATTGCACCAAACGTCTCGTTCTATCATATTTCTTGCCTTCACCGATCAAACTGACAGAACGAGGGAAAAACAAGAACAAACTACAATAAATACCTTTGATAAATTAATTAATCAACGTACCTTGGACTTCAAGCAGCGGATTATGCTTCAAAGGTCCCAAATAGAACACCAGACTGTTACTGGAGTGTGAGGTCACCGTCAATGTCACGTGTCCCTCCTGACAGGCCGGAGGAGCTGAGTACATGGCCCATCCGTCTCCGTGGAAGCCGATGGATGTCTGCTCACAGTGGGGTCCAGATAACCCCTCTGGACACTCGCATTTGTCCGCGAATGGCGTACCTAATAAAAGTGATTGATTGATTTAAATAAAAATGCAGTAGGAACTTAAAACTAATAGAAAGAAAGAAAAAGAATTAAGGGGCCGGCGACGGATGAATTTCCATACAAACGTAATACCACGCTCGTTTGCAGTTGGAGCATATTTCCAACATATTATGATGATATTCGGTTATAGACAATATTTATCTAGGCTCCTACGTCTTTCTTTAAAAAAAAAAAAACATAAAGAAATTTAAGTAAATTGTATTTCGCACTTTTTTAAAGCGTAAATGGCAAAGGCTTTTCCTGTATTAAAAATAACAATATTTCTAATATTCTCGACGTAGACAATATGTCTAATATTAACGTTACGTTTGTATGGAAATTCATCTGTTGCCGGCCCCTTAAATAGGATATGTGTCACATCCGCGCAAAAGAGCCAGCGCTCAGCCAAATGCTGAGGCTCGTATATGACAGAGCCACAGCGCTGATTTTCAGCACCAGCCGTCGTCGACTGTGAGACGCTAATCGGCAAGGCTGTCAACATGGGCATCACAGATAGTCCCGCTGTGCAGAGCATGCTTGGAGGAGAGGAGATTTGCGCATGTGCTCCTTGACTGCACTGATATACGTACACGAACCTTAGGATCCCCAAACTCTCTCACAGACTTCCTGAAAAACCTGAGAGGCCTAATCAGTTTTTGGATAGAGGTGGGCCTGGTTGGGATAAGCCCACCAAAGATTTTGGCCGCCATGACCCACGTACAATGGCCCGTATAGGACTAGGTGCGAAAACCACACTGAACTGAACTGTTGGATGGTCTTATCGCTAAAAGCAATTATTTTTAGACAACCTTAGGATGGATTTGACCGAGATGGAAAAAAAGACAGTTTGGACTAAGCTTTTCGCTTCGTGGTTTATACCGCGTACATCGAAGGACTGGAACAATTTGCTTACTGCGCTCTTCCCGTCCAATTATAATTTAAGGTCTCTAAGACTAACTAGTGCGCCTCAACATCAACGATTGCATTAATGCTTACTATCAGGTGGGATCGCAGTCAAGCACTGGTTTATATTCCGCTTAATTTTGATCATGTACGAAATTAACTTCTATAAGAAAACGTCAGCTGAGCAAGTTCAATGACCTGTGGGTAGTTTGTACGCAACGCCGAGAACTACCTACAGGTCATTGAACTCGCTCAGCTGATGTTTACTTCAAGAAATTAATTTCGTACATGCGTAAATTAATACGAGTTTGGAAAAAAGGTACTTTATTTTTTTTTATTTTATCTTTACAAATCGATTGTGTTCCATGTACCGAATCGACCCTCCACGGGATTAAAACGATCAAAATTTAAGGGTGTATTATTAAAAAAAACATGCAGGTAGTTTGTGGTTTAGGTACTATTTACATATATATAGAATATATAACTAATAAAATACATGAACCAGTGATGGTTGAATAAAAAGTTATGATCGAGATACTTTGTAAAACAATTCAGTTTAATTGAGCAGAGAATTTATACATCAAATTGATTGTAAAATTGAATTGAATTGTTGAATAACGGTGTGCTTTGGGAATAATAATGAAGGGTTTAATTTAAAGTATAAACCTTGCCTATGTTCACAAAATGGTCCATTTGGGGGTACTCTTTTAGAAACACTTTATCAGTTTTTTACCCTATAAATTGAAGTAAGAATGGACTTTTTTGCTGTGTGTAGTAAAAAATGTCCATTATCTACATCAAGAGGTTGGCCACCGCTGTTCAGATTTTTCTTTAATTTATTTTCATTCTCAGCAATGGTCAATGATGCTTCGAAAAATTCTAGATGTAGTGGCAAATAATGACTTAATCAATTTTATGGTCAAAATCTGATCACAAGTCTTATTTTTTTTTCTACCTGAATTATTACTAACTACTAACTAACTATTCTGGCTGAAATAAGTGCATAAGTTACATAAACCAAATTACTTATGTTTAAACTGCTCAAAAAGCTCCGACGATTAGCACTTAAGTTGACTTAAGTACTTATTCTCGCTGATTGACTTAAGTGTTTAAGTATTTTCCTTCCGCGTCTAGCTTTATCATTTTATTTCACATATTCTGTAACATTTTTCAGATTCTGTAGCTCTCTCTGAATACATTTTATTAATAAATATCAAAGAAACAAAAATTAAACGTACTTGCAGCGTTGCCACAAAATGAATAGGTACAGAAGAGAATCTCATGTATGTACTTCACTTTTTATACCTAAGTTCGGTGGACGCACACTAATGAGCGTTTGAGCCGGAACTGTTCGACGAGTGGGCCGAGTCGCTCCGAGATATCGTGTCCGTGAGCGGTGTCTATGTGTGCGTTGCTCGAGCGCGCTTTTTATGTAGATTGAGTTCTGTACCTATCTATTTTGTGTCGTTGCGCCACCACTACATGGTAGACATGTGCAGTACACCGCAGACTACCCCCATTTTTATTTCATGTTCTTACGATCCATACTAAGGTTGCCTGGTAGATATCGCAGTCTGCAATAAGACCACCGTTGTACCCATAGATTTAAGTTAGTGTAAAAGGTTCGTTACTATTTTGGTGTACAAAAAAAAAGTTTATTCTTTTCTATCCTACCCATACGAAAAAAGCGTTTTGGGAATACATCCATTGAGCGTAAAGCTAAGCAGTGGAATTCTCTGCCTGAGTCTGTTTCCTGATAGATACAATCTAGTGGTCTAAGTCAAGAGTGAATAGATCTTCCAGACAACTGTGCTCCATCGTCAAACACGTCATCGTTTACCATCAGGTGTGTTAGTGGTCATTCGAGAGTCTTTTTTTACTATTGAGAGGCTCGTGCTTGACGGCTTTCTCACCTGATGGAAAGCGAAGATGCGGTCGACGATGGAGCGCGCTTACCTAGAAATAACCTTCACTCTTGACTTAAAGATTCCCGGGTTGAAGGCATCAGGAAACACAGACAGCTGGGAACACCACACCTTGTCTGAACGCATAATGAATGTGTTCCCAAAACGTCTATACATAATAAACAAAACAACTCACCTCCATTCAAACAGACCAGCGGCTCCACCACATCACAGGTGCACTCAGACTCCACCCTGGCAGAGACTCCCACAAAGCTGGTGGTGTTAGTGTACACGGAGAGGGGAACATTGTTCTTCATCAGCACATTACGGCAGGAGTCTTCGCACTGTTCCTTCTCTATAAGACACTCGTCTATCTTCACCATGTAGATCTTGGATTGGAGTTCTTCTTCGAGCTGAGGAGACAAAGCTTCTGTTAGACTCGCAGGGAAATAAAGGACATTTACAATTAAAAGAGTACTTGACTATGGTTACTGCTTTTAAGTCATGTGTTTTTTTGAGAGAGAAATCATAGAACCACTACTCCTGCTCTGGTTAGAGCGAGGAGGAGTGTCAGATTTTCATTTGGACATTGGGGCATTGTAGTGTGAAAAATACATTAATACTAAATAATTGTTCGTGTATATGTAATGTGTTGTTTCGGGAATCTGATGGACGCGTGACGCACAGGACCGGTCGTTGCGGCGACGCTTGGGGGAGGCATATGTCCAACAGTGGACGTCTTTCCGCTGATGATGATGATGATGATGAAAACAACACGTTACACATACAAACAATATGTGTAATATGTTGTGTTTATGTGTTTTTGCACTACAACGTCCCCATGTTGTGCAAAGACCACCACGTTACACGTTCTGATCAATTTATTATAAAAATACGGAAATTCAAACCGGATTCATGGTAAAAAACATAACACAGAACTACAGTACGTCTATAATAATTCCAAATAGGGTAACCCCATCAAATAAGGTCCTAATAACATCATGCGGATACCAATTCCCCGAAATGTCCCAGTAACCTCATTCATTATAGCATTCTATCCCAGGACCCATGTTCCGACGTTTACGGGTTCAAACTTGGGTCATTCAATAGTAGATGCAGAAGGTCTAATCCATAGTTTCTCAACCTTTTATGAACTATTGCCCCGTTAGAAGAAAACCAAATTCCAATGTCCCTCTTTACGTAATAGTCAATTATACCCATTTTATATGTCTATCTATTATCTATTAATAAATCACAAATTAAAAATTAATTCTCTCTGTGTAATCAGTTGTCCTACTCGTGGTCTTGATTATTAATTATTTAAAAATACTAAAACATGTTGACGTAACACCCCAAAACTACTAAAAAAATGTTGACCTAAAGCCCCTCATTTGCCCCACAAAAAACTCCAGCGCCCACTAGGGGACGATACCGCCCCCTTTGGGAATCTATGGTCTAATCCATACAATGACCTAAAATTCAGATATATATTATTAAAAATGACCTATTAACACCCCATTGCCACCGTAAGCAGCAGCTTGCCGACGGCGAAAAATGGGTAGCTCGCAAAACGTACGGTAAACGATGAGCGGACTGCGAGCTACCCATTACTCGTCGTCCAAAAGCTCATGTATGCGTGAATTTTCAATCTTTGTACGGACTTAACCTTCTGTACTTTTGTGGTTTATATGTTAAAACTTGGATGTCCAACTTGTGGGGTCAAGGTCAACTAAAGAGTCGTTACAACTTCCAAAGACTTAAGTATCTTCGCATTAAAGTTGTAAAAGGAAAGTTTTAGATCCATTTGTAAGATGGTCACGAAAAAACGGTTGATCGAATTGATTAAGTGAACAGTGGCGGGAATTTGTAGTGAATGGAGGGTAATGGTATCGATGACGGAAGTCCCCAGTCTAAATTGTGTCCACAATTGGACGGAGTAACGCAGACGATTTTTATTTGTCACCGGCAAATTATGAACACCGTAAGATTGTAATAAAACTTGCGGGATTCTTAATTTTCTATATAGGTAAACCACTGTTTTTTTTTTTAATTGGTATAAACTAGTGCTTGACTGCAATCCCACCTGATGGTAAGCAGTGTTGCAATCTCTGATGGTGAGTCGCACTAGTTTATTAAGAGCATATTTTTAAATTAGTACAAATCAAGAAAAAAAAAACGAAAACGCAAATTAGAACAAAAAAAAAAACGAAATCGCAAAATTGCCCACGAAAATTTGTCATAATTGGTAAATTCATAATTGAATCAATCATTTTTTTTTTTTCAAAAAAAGTATTTTCCTACAAGAAAATACTACGCGCAGTGATTTTTTTCATTTTGATCCCCATTCATTAATTCATATCAATACCCTACACAATATGTCCATAAATTGAGTGACATTTTGGGACATGAACAAACGCTAGTAACTTTGCTGTTTATGAATATTATTTACTGGGACTTTACTTAAATAGTAACAAGACCACTTTTGATCAACCCGATAAGTACTAATTAAAAATTAATCGTGTATAATGAATAGATAATTTAAAATACAATAAACCTAACCACAAGAATTTCCAAAACTACTAGACCGATTTTAACAACTTATGTCACCAGTAAATTAGCTACTACTTCATCACATGAATGACTTATGCTATATATTTTCTACTATCACATAGGCGAAGTCGCTGGCAGAAGCTAGTTCACTTTACAACATTATTTTTAGTTTAACCCCTCGAGCGCCGATTGTACATACGTCTGTACAACTTGAAGACCTTGAAAAACGCTTAATTTTCATTTTGTACACACGTTTGTACGAAACTTATTTGGCCGAAAATTTTAGTTTCTATATTATATTATTCCATATTTATTATATTATTTGTTTTTCCTAGAAAAATATTAAAAAAATATTTTTATTATTTATTTATTTATTTTATTGGTGATTTACGTAAATACGGCAATTTTCCGGGTCATTAAACTCTGGCGCTCGAGGGGTTAAACAAAACCTGAATATAATTTGTTCAGAATCAGTAACAGAATGGATTGCAATAGTTTTTACACCATGTTAAGTTTTTTCTCAAAAGTATTTAAAAAGTTCACAAGTTGGACACCACCGACACTAATTACAACACAGGTCACGGCAGGTCATAGCGGGCATTAGGTGCCAACAAACTGCTGGGTGGAAGTGCAAAATAACACTTAGTCGCCTGAATAGGCCGGTGACTATGTATTTTTGCTGACATAACAAGCTTATAACTTTGTGATTTTTCATGATACAGTTATGAAATTTTGTACATAGGTTCTTTATATAAAAATACTCGACACGTGTTTCGGGTTTTTTTATATACTGAAAATCATCTATACTAATATTATAAAGAAGTAAAGTTTGTTTTTATGTTTTTTTCTTTGTAGGAGGTAATCTCTAAAAGTGCTGGTCCAATTGCTAAATTTATTTCATCGATAGAAAGCAGCTTTATTCTTGAGTGACATAGGCTATATTTTATGTATGAACGGGGGTGACCACGGGCAAAAGTTAGTGTTGTATAAATATTTGTTACTAGCTGTGCTCGCGACTTCGTTCGCGTGGACTACTAGATTTTGAATTTATTTTTCCTAAAATAAAAGTATTTTAGAAAAAATAAATTCAAAATCCAGTAGTCCACGTTACTCCCTATGTTACTCCTTATTACATCAGCTACCTGCCAAAAAAAATCCGGCAGAATCGGTCAAGCCATTTCAGAGATTAGCCCAGACATTCAGACAGACATACATAAATTGTAAAAACTGTTATTTTGGTGTATGTACCATATATATATATTCATATGCATGTAGTAAAAAGCAGTTATTTCAATATTACAAACAGACACTCCAATTTTATTTATATGTATAGATAATCGCTCAACCACTGCGCCAATTGTGGCGTCCAAACTATATTATTAAAGTAAGTTAAACATACCTTTTCCTGTATCCCAATGACCATACTATCCAGCTTCTCAGGGGGATAATAAGGCGATCCGTGCGCAGAGAACCGGACGTCCAAGAACACATCTTTGACAGTATTCTTCGTAAAGACGGTAAAAACATCCACGTTATCCAAAGAAGTATTATACAGTTGGGCCAAACGACGGTGTAGCTTGTCCTTCTTACTCGTACCCTGTTAGAAAGAGAGAGAGGATAATTAGAGACGTCGATAGAATGAATTGTGATGAAGGACGGTCCGCTAGACATTAGTAAAATTCGCTTGAATTATTCTTTATCTGCTTCTTGGGTATTTCTTTGGATGTTTTGTTCAGTCAACTTATTTGGAGAAAGAAAAAAGTGTAGCTTTATTTTATTAAGACTAAAATTGGTGATATAGTCTGTGTCTGAGCGTGCGTTTTGTGGTTTTCTTCCAATTTCTTAATTAAGCATTTGAAGTTGATTATTGCTCTAATGGCGGGTTTCTGAATTGTGTATTTTAAATCAAGAACGTCTCAAACCCTACTTTAACGCCAAGTTTTTGATAAGTTTTCTAGCTAAAGTAGAGTTTGAGAAATACTCAACTTCAAATGCTTAAATCAGTAATCGACGGTAAGTCTACTTTCGCCTGAAAACCTGTCACAAGCCTATTTAAAGTCGGATTTAAGATGACATTATACTCATTTCAGAAACCCGGCTTATAACGTCATTGAAATACTTTCCTTTTAAATAGTCGATGATGTTTCAAATATTGATATAATATAATAATCACACTTTGATGTCTTGAGGCAATCGCTTTGTTTAAACGACAATACACGTGTAAAAATAGGTAACAAACAAACTAAAATGTTTAAAAATTATGTTTTGTATGTGGTGGATTACGGCCCATTCCCTCTCCGAGAGAAGAGGCCGGAGTCCCAGCAACGGGAACATTATAAAGCTAATTACACTTATAGGTATCGAATATGCTTATAATAAAAAAAAAAAACAAGTTACAAAAACATACACTTCAATTTTATTTAGGTATTTGGACAGTTACCCAGACAGATCTATTAAATTACTCGAAGAATTCTGTATTCATACTAATATAAAGAGGAAATATGTATGTTTTTGTTCGTAATAAATAAACTCAAAAACTACTGAACCGATTTTGATAATTCTTTTACCAGTAGAATACTACTTTATCACTGAGTAACATGGATATATTTTCTACTATCAAACAAGTGAAGGCGCTGGCATAAGCTAGTTTTAAATATAGACAAAGCTTTAGTAAAAATGTATCAACATAGTATGTTGTAGCGTTTTCGATACCGTGAAAAAAAATGGTGAAACATATAAATTGCTTCGTATGCATCGACAGATTGCAACCGATATTTCAGTCTGCGTATATTTTGCGCGTCAGATTGTGTTATCCGGCGATCGCTGACATATATCGAGTACTGACTCACTGTGTATTACAGGAGATGACTAGATCAGAAATACATTACATCTGGTCATGCATTGGTGTCTGATTCCTTTACATAATTTGCATCATACAATGACTAAGTAAGGCAGTCTTTTGTAATAAAATTATGATTATTATTTTTGTTTTTAACTACGTTCAAAACACTAATTTGTTTTATAGATTGAAAAAATAATAAAGGATTAGTCCTGCATTACACAAGATACCCAGAACCAGAAGAACTATCATTCAGTAGGTACGAGAAAGTCGCAAAAAAATAATAATAATAAGAAACAATTTAAATCCAAAAGCTTGACAGCCCGTCTCCATCACCACGGCGCAATTAATTATTTTTACGCATTAAAAAAACCAACAGGCCAGTCAAATACAAAACTATATCTTTGACTGGCCTGTTGGTCTAGTGGTTAGTGGCCCTGACTGCTATGCCGGAGGTCGTGGGTTCGATTTCCACGCAGGACAAATGTTTATGTGATGAGCATGATCATTTGTTCTGTCTGGGTGTAATTTATCTATAATATGTATGTATTTAGAAATATATAAGTATGTTTATCAGTTATCTAGTACCCATAACACAAGCTCTGCTTAGCTTGGGACGAGACGGCGTTGTGTGGTAGTTGTGGAATATTATTATTATATTTGCGATCATACCATTCAAAGCTAATTATCACGTCAAGAAACACAACAGGCATTAAAGAATTTATCAACTACATCACAATGACACTGTAGTTCTAAAATGGCGACCACAGCCAATTGCTCGTAAACCGCTAAGCTGTTAACTGAGCTCAATGAATCCCCAGATGAAACTTTACGTAAGCATAATTTGGACCAAGGTCAGGAACGAAGATCGTAGAAGGAATGGATAAGTCACGAGGGTTATAAAAAGATACTGCGCACAGGACGTTGGAAGGTTACCATGGCTTTGTAAAGCGAAGGGCAGCTGAAGGAACTTGGGTGGGTTTTAGTCAGCAAAAGTCTGCTTCACAAAACACTCCCTCGCTGTACCTGGCGCGGGAGCGGTTTTATGATGAATTACTTACCACCGAAACAAAATGTTAGGTTTCATTGCCAAATTAATAAAAGATTAATGGGCAAATCTGGCTGTGTAGCAAATTCCCGAAGCATTTTAAAGAAGGTGGAGAGGTGATCTTTTTTTGTTTTTAATTGAGATTAACTAGTGCTTGACTGCGATCCCACTTGATGGTAAGCAGCGATGCAATCTTTGATGGTGAGGCGCACAAGTTTATTAACAGCCTATTCACTTTAGCCTTGAAGACACCCAAATTATAATAGGACGGGAAGACCGCAGCATGCAAACTGTTCCAGTCCTTCGACGTACGCGGTATAAACGACGAGGCGAAACGCTTAGTCCGAGAAACCTTTACTCTTACTGGAAGGACGGGCGCCAATGGCTGAAGACAGACGTGTGTGGAAAAGAGGGAAAAGAAAAATGTGACTTAACAGGTTAATAAGATTAGATCAGTTTCTTTTGATGAAGTTGAACTTCTGGACAATGGCATCTTAGTACTCTGACAGTCTCTCAAGCATCTAATACAGTTATGTTTTTTTTTTTTTTTTTGTCGCCTGGGTCTTTGATATTTGTCGGACATATTGAGTTAGTAGTCGCAATTAATTTTTGTCATATCTGTTTAATTTCTAGGGTCTACGGTACAGACGAAAAGCATCTTCAGTTAGCGAGAGCACTAAAACATCTTCTGCCCACTTAGTAAACAAGTTTCAATGAAGATCTTAATTTCTTTGAAAATTAACGCGAAGACCTGACTCACCGCAATTTGAGGTTTCCAAAAATATGCAAGATTAAAATTAATAGACCGTTCAAGACAATGACTAAGCGAAATTTAGGGCTCATTTTGATTGGCAAACTAAGTCTTTGGTAAGTCCAGTCATCTAGTTTTTAAGTGGTTTTAAGTTTTTCGTAAAATAAGCGTTTTCGTAAAGTAAGTTGTACCGTCGACAATTTAGGTAGGGGATCTTATTTTAAGCTTCATATTTGGGGAGATATTTTAAATCTTAGGCAAAATTATTTTTATCTACACTAATATTTTGTAGAGGAACAAACTTTTTTGTTTGTAGGAGGTAATCTCTGAAAATACCGATCCGATTGCTAAATTTTTTTCACCGATAGAAAGCTGCTTTATTCCTGGGTGACATAGATAGGTGAGTGATATTTTATGTACAGTAGTACAGGCGAAGTCGCGGGCTAGTTTTTCATAAATTCTGTGGCATTGCTTTGACGTTTTTGCAGGCAAAGGATTTTTTTTTTTTAAAACCACATTCGTATCAATAAATGGTTGGTTTCTCTGTTTATTTTGTTTGCCTCGCTACCTGTTTGCATGATATTCCTATTTTGTTTTCATTTTTGGTATCTATCCGTGCAACTTATTGATACAGCGATTCAATAAAAAAAAAGATGAACATATTGATAACGAACGGTACACACGTATGTTGGTAGAAAATGAAAAATAAAAGTTTTAGTAACTACACACGTATTTTTCCTTTCGAGACCTTTTTAGATCTAAAATGCAGAGTATTAGATTTTTTTTTATTAATAACATTGCCACACACTAGGACTTACTTCATGGGTGCGTTCACAAACATGTAAACTCACATTCAAAAGACGTCAATACCCAGTAGACACAGGGTATGTATACATTCACGGGCATATTATTTCTTTAAACATAAACAATTCTTCGAAAGTGAAAAGTGAATGAGCGCGCCGATCACATGCTTACAGAATAAATATACACATGAATCCACAGACACATCTAAGACTAGACTGTCTGACTAGACTGAGATATAGCAACTGTACTTAACATAGCACACACCACAGTGTCTCAAGACAAAAGTGACAAGTGTGTGCTGCCAGTGATGGCTCTAAAAATGAGCCTCATCAAAAGACTTAAAGTCATCCAAAGGGCAATTTCAAAGGCTATGCATAGATAGAGTATCATTGCATGATCACATCAGGAATGAACATTTATCCGCAGAACTAAGGTCACCAACGAAGCCCGAACAATCGCCAAACAGGACATATTGCTCGCAGAACTGATGGTTGGTGGCGCCGAAAGGTTCTGTGGTGACAGCGTACTGAAAGATTTGACCTAGTGAGGTGGACCGATAACCAAGGGTCGCGGGAATCGAATGGATGCGAGACCACTGGCTGAAATGATGGTGATGATGATCTAAGGCTTTATCATAGTGTAAATAAAAATGTTATACTTACATCAGGTTCAGGAACAATGAACTCCTCAGCGGTGATGTTCACAAAACGTATAGACCCTGACTTATCCACTGCTTCCTCAGGAATCTCCTTGATGGTTACGTTAACGGTTGCTTCTACCCAGTGGAACGGAACCAGCGGTTCATTTTCTTCAGTCACCTAAAATGAAAACATTGTTTTTTACAATCAAGACTAAATAGAGAAAAGCTACGCAAAAGTTAAAATATATACTTAAGTTCCTACTGTCTGCCATTATAATTAGCTCGTTACCAAAATAGATCTTAAAATCTCAAATTACTTCTCTGACGAAATTCGACAGACTTGAAATATAGTGGTTTTGACAAAAACCTACAGAAGTAGTTAGTAAATTTTGATACCAGTGGAGAAAGTGTGTCCACGTGTATCAAACAACGTTTTTCAATACACTAACAAAAAAATAAATAAATGGAGGTTGATCTGCCGGTCAACCTCCATTCGTCCACGAGTAGCCACTCGTGGGGACTCCCACGAGTCGCCGGTAAGCGACTACGCTTAACCTGATACGATAAATACAATAAAGTGTGATGTGGGCGAGCTCGCGCACTTTTCCACACTTTTTATTATTTTGTTCACATCAATTATATCTAATTATGGTTCTTAATGCCCTTTTCATGTCTCATGTGGCATATATGGAACCTGTATCATAATTATGTGGTACAGGTATCTTAGTTTAGCTTTTTTTTTTTAAAGTTGTACATGGTGTTTTTTTTTTTTGTCTGATACTTACGTTAAATCTCAGCAAGTAAGTTCCATTAGGAGTGCCTTCCTTCATGGTGATCATGCCAGTATTGCTATGGATGTCGAAGTACGGACTCCTCTGCTCGTATGATGGTAGCCACATGAACCTCTTGTCAGGCAGGTCCCAATCATCAGGGTCGTCCACGTAGACGCGACCGATTTCTGTGTCTGGAGCTTCACCCTGTATGAAAAATAGGATTTAGTTAAAGATTTTATTGTCAAGAGAATGTGTTTTTGGCTTTATAAAGGAGAATGGCCGGTTTTGTACGAGTGTCGTACACAGTGCAATTCTAAAAACGAAAAATAGGCTAAGAATCAGGATTTTATGAACATCCAAAATTACAAGAGATATGACAACTTTGATAGGGTACAATAATGCACTCATTATTTCTTGTAAATAACTAAGGTACGCGCTAAATAAATGTGGAATAACGGTCATTGACACTCTTACATTTATTGACATTCTTAATTTCAAAAAAAGGAATTAAAGACATAAAGCGGTCTTGAATCGACATCTATCGTGATCCTTTAACTTTTCTGAAAAACAGTTCATTGATGGTTTTTCGGGTAACTTTGATATATCGGAGAAATTAGGAAAAGGATAATGTACTTTATTTTAAGTTTATCTGGCGCTTTGTATAGTTGAACAAAAATAAGATACTGATAACACGAATAAAAAAATAAAATATATTTACCAAAATAGAAAAAAAGACAGCATCACATATTAATGAGAAAAAAACCAACAAAACAAAAACCAATAAGGAAAACCAGATCAGAAAATAAAGAACAAGACTCAATCAAAATACATTCTACACGACGTTAACGTTATAAAACAGACCAAAGAACGCCCATTCAGACTTCCAAAATTAGAAAAGTCTGAATGCTAGGACTAAAATCCCACAACGAGAATAATGGTCCTATTCAGGCTACTGAGAGAGAAACAGAACAATTATAAACAGGCTAAATACGTCCGTCCACTTGTCAAGTATACTTAAAGCCCAGCCGTTTCATAAAATTCGGAGGTTCGGTGACCAATGGCAGATTTGGAGGTAGATTTTTTTGTCGATGGAAATAGATTTGGTTGAGTTTTAGTTGCGGCACGTGTAGTTCGGACAGAGAAAAATGGCTGATGGCTAGACGACGGTTCGACAAGCCAGAGGTCGAAGAATTTATGATTCACATCATCTAGGCTACAGTAAAAAGCCTGTCCTTATAGAATAAAAAACGCTACTGAAAATATAATTTAAAAAAAAAATTGACATTGTTTTTTTTTTCAGGTGAGAATTCATCCAATGCTTTTTTCTGCTCTAGAATGGAGCGTGAGAATATGTCAGACTTTTACTGACTAAAACCCACTCCTATATTCCTTCTTTGCCATGCATCCCAGGATCAGCGGGGTTACCATGACGTTCAGAGTAAGATTGTTTTAATCTTGTTTCAGTGTGGGTAAGAGATGACGCTAGACAACCTGTATAGCTCTGTCTCTTACCCACACTAAAACAAGATTTAAACAATCTTACTTTAAACGTCATGGTCCAGGCCCTGATTCCCTTTCGGACGAACCATGACCCCAGTATGATTCGACCCTGCTGACATCTCCTTGACGCGAATTTATGTTAGTGTAAAGTTCGTTTATATTTATGGAAGCTATGTAGCACCTAATTAATTAATTTTTAGTGTGTTTTCTAAAGCTCTTTCTAAAAGAGGCTTTACTTATTCCACTCAAAATGACGATATTATTTTGTAATCTGACCAAACTAGATTTATCCTCTATCACCTACTAAAGTAGGTATAATTTGTGCGTTACGCTGATATCAATTAGGTAGTTAACAAGTATTTTTTTTTTATTATTGGTAACTTTATCCAAAATTATATACAGAAAGAATCTTTCAAATGTATTCAAAATTAAGAAAGCTACAAACCTTTGGAAACTGGTGGAAAAGGTCAGAAAAGGGATGCCTAAACTACAATGTAACGTCAATGGTATTAGGTTACGAGCGTAGAAAAGAATTTTCTACTACACGCCTAATATTTCTCATACACTTATTGTAATACTAATTGCTGCTTAATTTATAAATAATTTTGAAGTGGTATGCAGAAAAAAAAATTGTTGTTTATTACAAAATAATGTAAATAGATAGCTACAACCTAGAGGTCTTTGAATCAAGAGTGAATAGGTTACTTCTAGGCAAGCGTGCTCCATCGTCGGCCACATCATCACTTACCATCAGGTGAGATAGTGGTGAAACGCGAGCCTATCAATATTATATTATTAAAAAAAAAAATGTACAAAAATAGGCAAAGGTCCAAATCTCCAATTGTAAGGTATTAAAATCATAAAAAAATCTGTTAAAATACCAAGAGAAAAACACCTTGTCATTTTAGAACGTATAAGTGGTACCTATTCAACCTTAAGGATATATCTAATTTCCCTGATTGTAAATTCAAAACCCAGATTCAATTGTTTTGTTACTGTTATCCTCAATATATTTTCAACGATTACAAAACATGTATTGAATGCCCATTAAACCTTCCAAAGCGTTTTACTTTTAATTACAACGTTCCCCAGTAGCTAATTAAACCAATTTTATCCGACTACGGAACGGTAATTTTCCAATTCATTTAATAATTATCTGGGTTACGGAAATGTGAAGCCATTTACTGGTCTGATAGTAGATATTATAAAATATTTAAATAATAAGCAGAATCAGTTAATTATTTCAAGTATCTTTAAACTCGATTTTGACCATGGAAAATGAGTAGACTAAACGTGTGGGAAAATCATTCAATGACATCCCACACTCTTGGAGGAGCGGGAGATAGTGTTAGACTTTTACCGGCTAAAAACCCACTCTTGTTCCTTCGTTGCCTTTCGTACCAGGGCCGAATCTTCCTTTCAGAAATAGATCCTTGGCCCCAGTAGACTTCGACCTTGCTGGGCCCCTACGGTTTGCTGACACTTTTGTTGTCGATACTCTCGCACAATCTCATCTTCCCAGCTTGTCGTGCTGTGCTGGTGCTGCAGCTACGGCTGCAGACAACTTCAAGCGAAGGAAATATAACAATCTCTTCGGCAGATACAATCTTGAGCCGTTTGGGTTTGCAACTCTTGGGCAATGGGGTTCGAGAGCTCATACTTATGCAAACGCCTAGTTGCCAAGAGTTAGCTTTTTCCTCGACCAGGCATTACCAATATTCTTATAGGCACACTTTCAGTAGACAGCAGCGAAAAATCGATTTTTTTTATGAATCGTTGTTTAAAAATTTCATGTACAAAGAATTACGTTTGGTTCAGGTAAAAATTATTCAAGTAATCTAATAAACGTTATAGATGATTTATAATTTACGTTTTGTTTTATTATTCATTGCGTCGCGTTTGACCACTATCTCAACTCTCTCCAAAACATAAACCTAATTTGTCCCTTTGATATTAATATATTGTTTATGAACTATGTCCAACCTTTTTCCCAAAATAACTAGAAATTAACCAGTTTTACCGAAAACATATTCACGTTAAATAACAACAAAATTTTAATGGTTAAAGCCACTCCAAACTACCACAAACTCCGTCTAACCATAGTGACTGTCGGTGTTCAGGTTTTAACTAAACAACTTGTAATTACCGATAACCGAAGAACTTAATTTCCAAAGTTGCTAACTGAAACAGTTTAGCGACAAATCAATTATGGCGGCGATAGCTTTTCTCAAAGTTGTGTGCGAGTTTTGGTCAATCCCCGGTTTAGAAGGGACGAAGCAAAGCTCGGTCGTTAATACGAACACGGGACAAACGAGGCGTTTGTGACAGTTACTTGACTAATGAGAGGACAGTAAGTTGGAAAGTACTGAATCATTTTCGGAATAAAAGAAAAGGTCGTGTGCTCTAAGTGTTATCATCATTATTTCTGCCAAAAGACGACAACTGTAGGACATAGGCCTCCTCCAAGTGTTACCTTCCCTAACTCCCGCGACCTTCTCTGGATTATCAATCAGCTTTGTTGGAAACCGTCCAACACAGCGTCTTCCAGTAGGTGGTCGTCACTCTAGAACCTTAATCTGTTCTGCGAGCCACATATGTACCCTGCTCACTGCCACTTAAGTTTGGCGATCCTCCGGGCTACGTCGGTAACTTTGGTTCCTCTAACTGTGATATAAACTTTTTAAATTTACATCACAAGAAAACTTCATTGAAAAGGTTTTATTACAAACCAGTTCTTTCAATTGGAAGCAGCGTAAATACTTTTACTTTATCTTTATGTACTTACACTGGGTTCAAACTAAAGATAAAATGAAAAATAAATTTCAATTTCAGTCTAACAGAATTGTAACTATCTACATTTATTCAGGAACAATCCAAAATAACTAAATTGCAGATACGCTTAGCTATAACTTTTCCCGACGTCCCAGTAACTCGCCTCCAGTACCACACATACTAAACGCTACCCCAGCGTATTTGTGGCAAGTCGCCTTCATTAAGCGCTGAGTTTAAACGAATCCCGCTGCTTTACACAGATTGCGCGTAGTGCATGCATGGACATTCTCCTTTATTTTTTAGCGTAAATTGTATTAAAAAGTTAATAGAGAAACTCTATGTTGGAACCATAGAGATAGATATTTATATGTCTATGGTTAGAATCTTTATTTGAACGTAGACAAATAACTTACGAAGCTCTTGTATGATTTTATTTACACGTGTTTACAATTGTGTAGTAATTTTTTAGAAACTCTATTTGGAACCATAGATATTTATGTCTATGTTTAGAATCTTTATTTGAACATTGACATATAATTTACGAACTCTTGAATGTTTTTATTTACACGTGTTTACAATTTGTGTAGTCATTTTATTCACGATTGTATGTTGGCTGTTACAGTTAAGTGTTGAATATTTGATGCCTTCGTTCAGTCAAATTGTAACTAATGGAGAACATTAAGTCTTACACGAGCTACGTCGAAGGTACTACTCATATCATCATACCCACACAGACATTTTTCTATGGGATTGTTCGAAAAAGTTACCGCGGCCTTGGAACGCAAATGGCAATTGAAGGCATACAGGTAAGATTAAGTCTGTAAAAGTCTGACACCCCCTCTCGAATGACTCAAAGCGAGGCGAGGTTATTTGATGATTTATCCCATAAAAAAAGGGTCTCTTCATAATTTTTATCGTACTATATCTCATGTTTCTAGTCCCACTAAAAATACTGAAGAAGGAGTTTGCTTGTGTTCTTAACGGTTAGGATGGCTATCAGAGGTGCTTATCCTCCCTTTGTTATTAAATTACCAAGTGATTAGCATCTCAATCTCCTTTGAAGAAAAAAAAGGACGCCATTCTAAGATCAAACGGCATCCCTATTTAACATAGCTGTCTATAATGGCCCCTCGATCACTCATATTATACCCTCATTTAAATCTCTTGACACAGTTTCCAGCCCCTATTTAGAGACGTCAGCTGGATGCCGCATCCAGTACACACACCGCCATAACTAAGAAATCAGGGCACGGTAGTAAAAAGTGCCTTCCCCACATAATCCCTGTTTATGGCACCCGTACTAAACTCAGTTTCATTAAAGCAGAAAATTAACATTTTAATAGCCATATATTATTATAAAATAGCAACATAATCGTTAATGTTTATAGGGTGTATCGGATCTGTTGACTTGATTATTCATTGGTAGACAAAAACCGTCCGATTAAAAGCAAACAAAGGTGAGGGTAAATTAATATTGTCTGTATCGGTCTTAAACGGTACGATGGTTTACTTTGAGATAGGTTTATTAAATGGTGTCCATTTTGGACGTGATGAGAAAACATCTGTAGATAAAATTTAAGAAAAGAACAGATGAATTAATGACAAGTGAAAGATAGAATAGAATAAACTTTATTGTACACCAAAAAGTAATATGACATAAACATAAAGTTAAATCTATGGGTACAATGGCGGTCTTATCGCTGACAGCCGATATCTAAAGTTTGTAAGTATGCTGTAATTAGAGACACAATAGAAAGACAATTGCTTATGTCGAACTGTGTAACATAAGACATTCAAAAGATTAATATGTTTGTTACTTCTTCACGCACGAACGGCTGAACGGATTTCGATGAAACTCGACACACGGGTAGACCATGCCCTGGAACAGCTCATTGGACTTTTTATCCTGGGACTATGTTCTCTTGGGATAATTTTCTACTATGACGAAGGCGCAGCCGCGGATGGATAAAATGTATTTATTTTTGAAATAGAGAACCTTGAAAAATTTGAGGAATGTAAGCTAGTTTAATAACACATATAATACTATTATGTCAAAAGAACCTAATGAATCTTAAAAATAATGAGCTGGAGAGAAAGATATAGTCTCGTCTTTAAAACTGATCTAGGACGTCAACTTTATCACCACGATCATAACTTTTAACATAACCAGAGTAATCGACTATTTCATGAAATACAGTAAAACAGATTACTGCTCTTCTGGCATCCTCCTTTATACTTCATCAGATAAGTCTATCAATTTTATTTAAACTCGGTATCTGGAACAGTATAATTCGTTCCAAAACGTAGGCATAGAACTGGTCAGGCCACATCTACCGCATGTCGCAACAAAATTTGGTGAAGGCAACCTCTGACTAGATCCCGAACAGCAAGAGCCGGTGATGCGGTAGGCCCAGAAGATGGCGCGGCGATTTAGACTTCTACCTAAATTGGCCAGGAGTGGCTAACGGCCTGCAGGGTTACCATGACGTTCAAAGTAAGATTGTTTTATTCTTATTCCAGTGTGGGTAAGAGACAGCGCTATACAGGCTGTCTAGCGCCATCTCTTACCCACGGTGAAACAAAATTAAAACCATCTTACCTTAAACGTCATGGTCTAGGTCCTGGTCACGACTTCAACCTTAGCGGCGCGGCGAGCGGGGCCGCATCGGTAAGCACGCTCGTTTTAGCTTCAAAAATTTTCATATTTTTGGTCTTATAGTGGCAAAGTCATGAACGGGCCTTATGAATATAGAAGAGTGGAAGAATGGAATGAAGGCATTTGCCCTGCAGTGGGACACAACAGGCTCATAATAAATAAACATAGCACAACGTTGAATACAAATTGTGTTACGAAGCAATTGCTTTAAGAATTGTTAGACAAATAAAATAGGTGCTTCTGAATTTGGGACCGAAGAAAAATATGTTAGGCACGTGATTATTTTGTTGGTACATAATATAAATGGCGCAAATGTTGTAGAAGTGATAAAATGGAGTCGGTTTTAATTAAGAGTGATGCTGAAGATTAACTTTATTATATGAAAAGAAGACTAGACTGAAAATTCTTTGGCTTGATGAGGCTTTCATATTTAAGCCCGGTAGTTGTAGATACCTAATTTATAGGGACATCATCAAACAACGTTTGGAGGTAAGCGGAATAGTGTTAAGTCCCACATACCTCCGTTAAAAGAGGAGGATCCTCCAAGCTGACGAGTGTTGTCTCATCAGGACAATTGCCTATATTTCGGGTTGATGGTATGTTCAAATTTGTCGAAGAACTCTAATTGAAGCAGGATTTCGTAGATTATTTCCAATGTGAAACTATAGTCTGTTGTCGCTACAGACTTCTTCCACTTTGGGTGGAGTGAAGGACCTTACACCTAACACTAATAACTAAATGAACAATTTTGTATCCGTACACTCTCATTAAGGTTTTGTTGAAAACCAGCGTCATGCAACTACCACGTAGTTGTCTGGCATTTTTGCTGAACTGGACCTGTTTGGCACAACCGTGAGAAAAAAACTAGCATTGTGTAATTTTCTTTTTTTTTATTCTTAAGTTTCTACATGTTTTTTTCTACACTGCTTGTATCTTTGAGCGCCAAATAATTTTTGTTTTTCTTTATTTCTTCTTTCTTTCAAAAGTCAGCCTTTTACTGAATAAAACTTTCCCATGTTTCTTTTGTTTTTGGGTTTTATAGCGCAGGACCGGTCGTTGTGGCGACGCTTGGGGGAGGCCTATGTCCAACAGCGGGTGTCTTTCGGCAGATATGATGATGTTTATGTTTCTTTCGATGCCATTTGCATTCCATGACCACGGTAACTCCTTCAAATAATCCAACCCAACCCTAGGTATTTTACCAACAATTCATACGTAACAGTATTCTACATCTCTAACAGTATAGTTTAGGCGCTATCAAATCAACACGCCAAAATCGACGCTTCGTATCAATAATTCGAATTATTCGACACCCAATTGAAATCATATTGTTATTATGCGTCACTTAACAGTTAAGCCGTTAATTGGATTTGCCAATAATCACCGTGGAACAGTCAGTTTGGCACATAGTTAATTAATTGTAAATCATAATTGACAAAATATGGCCGGTGTACGATTTGATTTGTATGTGGCGTAGTGGGGGCGAATGAAATTGAAGGTTTGTTCAATTGATTTTGAATTTTAAACGTGGTTGTTAAGTATGAATGGTTTTATATTAATTTTACTGTTATTACTTTGAATATTACAACCTGCTTTTAATTAAGCAAGCTTACCTCTGTTGTACCCATAGATTTAATGTTATTTAAAAGTTGTGCTACTTTTTGGCGTACAATGTGAATGTTCTTCTATTCTATTCTATTCTTACTTTTTAGAGCAATGTTATAAACGATAACTTCACTTAAAATCAATCGTCAAATATATAATTTAGACTTAGATCTGAGAATTTTCTGAATTGATTCTTAATCTTCGGTAGTAGAAGGCAATTTTCGAGAGCAGTTATGTACTTTTACAAAGATGAATCCAGACTAAGCTACGCACACCGATTGAGCTGATTGATACGATTTTTTTTTCTTTGATAACCTCAATTATGTCAATCGCTCTCACAAAGTTGCATCGCAACGACATATCGTAGTTTTTAAAAGTGGCTCTAGTATTTCGCGTATATGCAAATGTTCGAACAGCCGTTTTTTGAGTATAATCGTAAGAAAATTATAAAAGAGAGTAAGTACCTATATCTATCGCTGAATATCATTGGTTAAGTTTGTTCGCAAAAAAAAGGCCCTGTGAAAACGGCCACGTGACTAAAACCACTGGAAAAAAACAATGAAACATCAACACAGATAGAAGAAACCAAACAAAAACATAACGAACTTAGAACAAAAATACCATCCAATACAATTCGATAGTATAGAAGAAACAAAACGAGTAGCAAAGAAAACACATAAACAACAACCAAAATGCCAATTTATACTCACGTAATATCGCCAACTGTATAAAATTTCATTGAAGTAGGTTTCCGGCTGATTGCATTAGGGAAAACAATTTTGTTAATACAATGTTTCATACGATTACATATACTTGTGAAAGATCAAAAAGCTTAAAGAACGTTACCTACGGAAACTAAACGCAATATTAAAAAAAATACTAAAGGACAAATGAGAGAACTAAAAAAAAGAAAAGGCAACCATAAAGTTCTATTTTCAAATATCTAGCAATACAATGATGCGGGCGGGATGATATTCTCGACGCTTCGAAATTAGAACGTATTTTTTTTTTAAATATCGAGAGTATCATCTTTCCAACTGTACTGGATGGTCAAAATATTTAACAACAAAACAAAAATCTACATCTATAATATAACTATATACGCTAAATTAAACATAACCAGGAAACTAAAAGGTGAACGATATTAAAAGGTCTGCTTGGAGGCTCAAAGGAAATATGTGATGGTCCCTGAAGGGATCAGAAATCTTTTTTGGCCTTTGTCGGGCCACTTTATTCGGAATGTAATTGGCCTTTAAATATGTAGGTAAATATCAAAAGCCTTGAACATTTTTCTGGGTTATTTACTATTTCTAATAGAATCTTGACGGTATTTACCCACTGTTGGATGAGGGAATATTTCGGAATATAACGTGAAAGTTTAATAAAGGGCACACACAATGATATTTGTATAACCAAACAAACATCTACTACACGAAATAAAAATTAAAAAAGACCTCTTTTGCCTAAAACAAAACACATTCGAATTTCAAAAAGGAAAAATCAATTTAAAAAGAAAGAAAATCAAAATGGCAGTTTTTTATACGATACCTTGTAGTTGTAAACGAAAATGTCGCTATGTCCTGGTGCCATGGGGTTGTCATTCTTGTCTCCGATCACCACATGGAGGATGGAAACTCCTGTCAGTCGAGGAGTACCAGAGTCGGTGATGGCTACTGGGATCTTGTACTCTTTGCGTTGTTCTCGGTCAAAAGACACGAGGGTTGATAGAATGTTGCCTGTGGAAAAAACATGATATTTGAATAAGCACTTTATAATTCGCATTTTTCTTGTTAAAAATCTTAAAAAAAAAATCCTAAGGCAGGGCCAACCTGAACAATGCTTGTAGAATGGACATAGAAACTACCTTATTTATAAGTACTAATGTTCTATAGCTGAAAAGTTTGTTGTGTTGCACACGTTAATGTCAAGAACTACAGGTTCGAATTGAAAAAAATATTTTAATGTTCGATGGTCTATTTCTCAAGAAAGGCACTATAAAATATAGCGCTATGACCAACGAGCACTGAGCAGTAACCAAAGACGTAAAAGAAACCGCGGGAGTCCACTGCTGACCACTAGTATAATAGGGTAGTGTCCAGGGTCAAAATAATTACATTATATTTAGTAAATATTGGACACGTATTTTTTCTTTTATCGATTAAACAAAAAATTGCAAAGATATAGCCCATTAAAGTTACGTGTGACGTCACCCT
Organism: Mythimna albipuncta; assembly: GCA_929112965.1. NCBI lineage: Eukaryota > Metazoa > Arthropoda > Insecta > Lepidoptera > Noctuidae > Mythimna > Mythimna albipuncta. Next base: position 12,458,442 of record OV815979.1, on the reverse strand, counting down.
GTGCGAAAAAATGCAGCACGGCGTGACGTTACACGTAAATTTAATGGGCTATATTTTTATCATTTTTGGTTTAATTTACAAATAAAAAAATACGTGTCCCCTATTTTTGAATAATCTAAAAGACGCACTAATTACATTTTTTACGGCAACTAGCCTATTATAATCAGCCTATACTGTTCCCAATATTTAAACTAAAACCTCATTTTGTTGGCCGTAGCCAACAGTCGCCTTTATACCATTAAAATCCATTTAAAACTAGCTTTTGCCCGCGGCTTCGCTCCCGCTCTTCCCTACTTCAGCCTACTATACCCTACTCTACTCTACCCTACTCTATCCTACTCTACCCTACCCTACTCTACTCTACTCTACCCTACCCTACTCTACCTTACCCTACTCTACCTTACTCTACCCTACCCTACCCTACTCTACTCTACACTACAATAAAAAAAAAAAAAAGTATCCTATGTCCTTTTCCTGGTTCTTAGCTACCTCCCTACCAATTTTCAGCCAAATCGGTTCAGCCGTTCTTGACTTATAAGTGGTGTAACTAACACGACTTTCTTTTATATATATAGATATTCATGAACATGACAATTTCCTTGTACTGACGTCCAAATAATCCTTCCTATAATTAACTAAACTCCCATAACTCTTTTTGACAGCAATTGAACGTAGTAGATCAATTGAAAATGATTTGTAGGCCATAAAGATGACAGTAGCGCGGTAATTTACTCCAACGATTGATCAATCAAGCAGTGTATTGACCTACATACACACACTGTGACAAATAAAATAATATCTTGAAAATAATTTCTTTTTTAATTTTCTTCGAACTTTTAATTGACTTGAGGGAAATTTAAAAGTTGTTTCGTTTTAATGTCAAGTTCACTCGACACGTGACATTGAGAACTTATGTCAAAAACGCGAGCAAATCTACTAGAAAAAAAAAAATCTTTACTTGTGTGGAGAGGGAGAGGGAGAACAAATAAAACCGGCCAAGTGCGAGTCGGACTCTCCCATGAAGGGTTCCGTAGCAGCAAGTAATATAATATAAAAGTTCTTGTAGTTCATTGTAACTTTGATCGATGTTTTAATAATAGTTTATTTTTTTAGACTTATGACGTATTAAAAAAAAATTACTTACTAGATCTCGTTCAAACCAATTTTCCCCTCGAGTCGGACTCGCCCATGAAGGAACCCTTCATGGGCGAGACCGACTCGCACTTGGCCAGTTTTTATCAATATAGATAAAATAAGGGTATAACAAAGCTCAAGCTTTTACTTTTTTTAAACACGCTAATCTCTGGAACTAAGAATCGGATTGGAAAAAAAATCTTTGTTTATGGAATAGCCAGATTCATGACGAATCATAATATCAGGACCTACGAAAGCTGAATAGTAACAGAAGACGCGAGTGAAACCGTAGGGGATAACTTGAGGTGTTATAATCAATTTCAAGTGGCATACATGAGTCTATTTCGCCGATTAGCATCGATTGACAACATAAGCCAAAAGTGCAAACGATTTATAATTTTTCAGCCATTGCCTGCCAGCAATAGTTTGCCAAAAACCGCCAACTAACTGCCAAAACATCGATTCGACCATTCAACGTAAAAATCGAATCTTTGAAACAGAGAGGCGTATACAAAATTATAAACATGCCAGCACAAATGGAGAGGACCAAAATTGAATTGGCACTTTGTAAACAAAGTTAGACTTAGGCTTGGCACGCCATTTATTGCATGTTAACTACACTAATTGATCGAAACTCGATTTTGGGGCGACTCTCGGAAAATTTCTGGCGCGCGGGTGGGAGCCACTGAATTGAAACGGAATTGCTCCAAAGACGAATCGGGGAAGTTTTCAGTTGTAGACTAGCTTCGAGTTTAGTGGAATTTGCGTCAATTGCTCCATTATGGAGGGACTTCCTCGAAGCATATTTTTAGAATTTAGTGAATGATTTTACTCGTGCATTTAAAAGTACCTCTTAAACATGTTCCTGAATTATTTTGAATATTTTACGCTGTATAACGTTGTAAAAAATGGAAAGGCTCGGAGTTTCCTTGAGTGATCCGTTCTGCCCCCGTTAGTAAAAAAGACGCATCTAACATTTTTCCAGATTTGATTTGAGTTTCATATTATTATTAAACCAAGTTAAAGCTCATTATATTCGGCTTTATTTTCAACTTTTAATATGTAAATATTTAAATTTACTCAAAGACAACAAATAATTTCCCGTTTCATTCATTAAAACATTGTTTTCTCCGTTTTTTACTTTTTGTTAGATACGTCTTTTTAACTACATATCAGGGGCAGCGTAGGAGAACCAAGTTTACCAACATAACCCAAAAAATCACCAAACATAAATGGCAGAATGCAGGGTACAATGCTCGCAGATTAAGTGGCAGCTGGCAGTGGACAGGACTCATTGCTCGCAGAACAGGTGGTCGTTGGAGCCGAATGATTCTGGAGAGGTAACCGCATACAGAAAGACGCTGCATAGAAAAGCCTCTTACAAGATGAACCGACCGGGTGAGGTGGTTGGAATCCGATGGATGTGAGACAACACTTGAGGAAAGCCTATGTCCAACAGTGGACGTATTACGGCTGAAAACCATGATGATGATGATAGCTGTGTGAGTTTGTATTACGGTAATGACCTATTGACGAGCTGTTGGCGAACAGGAAGGCATCGGTAAACGGGCGCGCGGCGTTATAAGCAGCATCTCGTGACGTGCTTCAAACATTTTCAAACGTTTTTTCTTACCGCTCGACGCTTCACGCTTAGCTACCGCTCGGGCTTTAAGGGTTCCATGAAACTTCAGCAGGTACTAATAACGTTGACTGTTTAAGACATCATAAAAGCATAATCGAATTCAATAAACTTACTAAACTATGGTATTGCATACAAATGCCAGTTCTGCCTGGTACAACGAAATATTTAGCCGATCACTTCGGCCATAAGTTTACATAAATACCTTCATTAAACCATAAAGTAATAAAATAACAGAATTTACCTTGTATATGGAATTTGGAGCGGATGTCAAAAGAGGCGGATTCGTTTAGTGCGAAGGTGAAGGGTGGCCCATTTTCAGCTGAATCGTAGTCTTTCGCAGTCAAGATGACCACCTGCCCAGGAGGTTCGTTTTCATACCAAATTACTGGCTGAGTCTGTAAGGATAAGTATAAGGAAATCAATTTAGTACATATTAGAAAATTTTAAACATTTTGATACGGGTAGTTTTTTTTTTTCGGTGGGTAAAAAAGCGTTTAAATGACATGCCTTTGGGCGGAGTGGGATATACTGTCAAACTCTTACGGACTAAAAAACCCACTCCGTTCCTTCTCGCCTTTCTTACCGCGGCCGAGCCTCTCTTTCGGGAACAGACCTAGCCCCAGTAGGCTTCGACCCAGCTGAGCCCTTAGTGTTGATATAAGTAGTAAAAGTTTGTCATTGCGACCGAGGCAGAATTGGCCGGCAGTAACAAATTTCCACGTGTATCAAACGACGTTTTTCAATACACTTACGAAGACATAAATAAACGAAGATTGAAAAGCTACTCGTGGGGGTCGACGAGAGCTCAGTCTGATACGATAAATGTAAAAAATTGTGGCGAAGGCGAGTAAACACTTTTCCGCACTAGTGCGAAAAATAGTCAATTGTGTGCCTAAAAGCAATAAGGATAAAAGCGGGTTTTCGAGTAAGTGTATTGAAAAACATATTTGCTTGCCGTTCTGAAAACCGGATAAAAAAACGAAAACCTATTTATTTTCTATGTGTGATGTAATTACCGCTTGGATCTCATTCAGGTTTTTCTGACATTTTTAAAAGGAAAATTCAAGGTTAAGGAAATCAATAACAGGAAAATGAAAGGAATAATTTTCCTGAAATTATTCTGTCTCCAGATCACCTTTATGATCTCGTATATCTTAATCAAAAGTCACATTTCTGCAGCCAACCATTTGTTTAATTAAAAAAGACCGCAAAAAAAAAAAAAAAAATGTATCAATGCGTTTCGTACGAGGTTCTATACCTATGCCTACAGATACCGGCACGGATTTTGAGCGCTGGCTTCAAGTTGTGCAAAAGTCAAATATTCGGTCTCTTTAGTGGTACGCAGTGAGACGCAGGAGAGGGGAGTGTCAGTGATTGGCTCGCCGCCCCGTCATGTCATAGACGTCACTCGTGATTCGTTCCCTGCGCTTGCTGCATGTATCTAACAACGACGTCGATTGGCTCGCCGATACATGGAATGCGCAAAGAGATCCCAACTCTGCCGCCAAGCGCTCAAGATTCGTGCCGATACTTGTATTTGTACCAAAAACTAACTAGTTTCCAAACTTATCAACAATCTTTGATTGATTAAATATTTACACGAAGAAATAATAAAAAAAAGCTACTTCTTTCTTATGACACGCCTATTGATATGTATTTATGCATAATATGGCAAAAAATACTTCCGATATCCCAATGAACCCAGCGAATATTAAACAGAGGAATAAATTTTCTTACATTATTCCTTACGTCTTAAATTATTGTGTTAGGAAACTGGCTGTAATACCAGAAAACCGAGAAAGGTACTTCAAAAATACAAAGTATCTTCAGTACTAAGCTTTACGGAGGAAATATAATAGTAGGATTATGAATATCGGTCTACCATTTCGGGTTTTTGGTCGAAAAATGCTTGTATTATGAGCCAACTATATTTTTCGAGCTAAATCGGTCGGAATAGCGGTGATTTCAATGTAGATTTAAATACCGATCTTTTTTGAAAAACGAGTGTGTTATGTGGGCATGCTTAAGGCCCAAGCGCCCGAAAAGTTAATAGGTTACTTCTATGCAAGCGTGCTCCATCGTTGGCCACATCATCACTTACCATCAGGTGAGATAGTGGTCAAACGCGAGCCTATAAATAATAATAATAATAAAAAAAGTGCCTTAAAACAGTGACTTCTGGAGCCAACTCCTCGGTAACGGCCCGGTTAATAGGTTTGAAAAAATATATGTTTATTATACATTCATGAACAATATTATCAACATTTGATTTTATCGTGAGATTAATACTTTTGTCCAAAAAAAAAAATATTACATACAACAACATCACATTCGCAACTTTTCCCTACTCCTTCAAAACGGCTTAATGGATCTTTAGAAACGTTTTTACACTTAAAAATTGGTAGTTCAATATTCTTCAAAGAGAACTTAGCATATAAAATCAATCAATATTTCGCAAAGAAAATGGATTTAAAAGTCAGCGGGGCTCTGTCCGGGCGCAGCTGGCCGCAAACAAATGCACAGATAGTCGTACTGTCGCCTAGACGGGTACGAGAGTAGTGACCATTTAATTTCGGCCAGATGGTTCAAGGGACTATAAGCCTTAAAAGCCGGTTGTAGTCACTGAGTATTTTGTATACACTTCACCAGGGTCTATGTCGAGTTCGCGGCCCCGTAACAGTGGTTTTATTTATATATAAAAAAAAAAAAAAAAACAATTACTAAGTATTCCAGATTTTTGTTTTTGCGAGGCCCTTTTAAAAACAAGCTTTATTATTATGCTATGCCTAGGCTAAGGCCGATTATGCTATGCCTAACTTAACAATCGCTCCCAATACAATAAGTGACAGGCAACTAATTAATCGATCCTCATTGTATTTCTAGGAAGCATTTCAAGTTCACAACAGCATAATGTTTAATTACATATGTTAACGTATAATTGAATTCGGCAGTGCTTTGTAGACATACATACGTGTAATTACAACAATGTCCTCTGTAAGTTCTCCTAACGTGAAGGGTAACTGAAAGCATACGGGTGGGTTTTGAGACATTAAGTGGCATTAACTGACAGTTCCCCTCACTGGACTCGGGAGAAGTTTTTAGTTATTTCTCACCCAAAAAAAAGTCACAAACCTAATCTCCTATTTTCTAAACACACGATATAAATCTAAATAAAAAAGGCTTTTTTTCACGAAAATACCAACACGTCCCGTCACATGACCATCACGCCAGTCGTCCAAAGCTCTCCAGGGAATCATACAGATCTACGGAATCGAAATTAAAGCAACCCTTCGAGAAACCCAGGACCAGAGGATCTCTCCCCAAAATAATACATTCGAACACCCATAGGTAGAGGATTTGCATAAAAAATTGACAACTGGGCCGATGCGAGATTGAAACGTACCTTACCTTTAAGTGAAATGAGAGAAAAGAGCAAAAAGACGTTTTATTTCGGATATAGGATTTGGAAATGATTTGGGATTCGCCGCAATGGATTAAAGACTTGATTTGTGGGTTCCAAGGACCATTGTGTTATGTAGTTTAATATCGGAACTGAGTTTTTGAAGTAAAAAAAATATATATAAGTATTTCGTGGGTGTTTTTTTTTGTTATTGATAGGCTCGCTCTTGACCTCTAGGTATATCACCTGTTGGTAAGCAATGACGTGGTCTATGGTGGAGCACGCTCGCCTAGAAGTGACATATTCACTCTTGACTAAACACTAGGTTGAAGCCATGAGAAAATACTGACTCCAAGGGTATTCTACTCTTTAGCTGTACGCACAATGAATGTGTATTGAATGAAACTGAATCATCACGCTCGGCTATGTAACGCTTGTTCGGGTAAGTTCGTCTCAAGTCGGCCGACCTTATAAAGATTCCGATTTTGTATGATTAAACTTCGCTTTGATAAAATTTTCACTTCTGTAGTGTGGCCTTTAAGCACACACCGATAATTTTTATATTTAAAGTTTGTTTAAATCTGGTGTTAAAAAGTAAGAATCTCAATATGTATAAAGGTATTTAAATAAATTAATACAACATTTTTTTAGTTCATATTCAATTTAAGTTAAAAAAAATGAAAAGAAAGGTTTGTGTAATTTAATTTGGCTTAACTACAAGTTTAATATCTTAATAAAAATAGATGATACTTTTACTATAGCAAATTATTAAAAATCCAATCACTACATAGCAAAAATATTTTTTTAATGCAATGTAGGTGAAAAGTTAGATATAAATTAAAATAAGCTTTTTTAATAAGCGTCCATTTTTGAATGAAAATTCATATTCGAAATTTGAATTCTTCGATCTGGCTTCGCAGAGGCATTAGACCAACTCAATAACTTGTTTTTTTGGTATTAGAAAAAAAAACATATTTTATGTGATCATTTATCAGCCAGCATTACGTTAGTTGCGATACAATATCACGTGTTGACCTCCACATAAATCATCCTTATTTACAGGTACCTTTTCATGTCCCTAGAATACTGAACATATCACCTACCTCCATAATTTCATTCTAAAACCCATCCTTAGACAGGTTTTCAAAGAAAAACAGCCTTATGCCCAAGGCCATAAGCCCCATATTCTTACCTCCGTCAAGAGGATTTCGGTGACAGACATACAAACACACAGGGCAGAATAATGTGAGAAATTTACATAATATAATGTAACGGGCCGTTTGCGAAGGTACGTTCAGTGTAGCTGATTTATTGGCAATATGGGAAAGGTTCCTTGTATGAAATGAAAATAAAAACGCGAATTCTTAGCCGCTTTAGGAGATAATTGAAAATTTGAGGGTCCTTGGGTACGGATGTGCTTTGTTTTATCCTTTATTATTGTCTTTTAGCTGGCGTGGTGCCAAGCACCCCGTTATTAGGAAAGGGTAATTTTAAAATTAAGCACAGCAAATTATATAACATCTTCGACTTGGCTTGTGGGAGAAGTGGATAAAGCGATCATTATTATCGATAGTCGTTTCAGCCAATGGCTTACCGAATAGTCACTAATCTCGACCGACATCTAAAGATAGGTCTAAGCTAAAGGAGCCGAGTTCAAATTCGTAGTGTCGATCTTGCGTGCTCCTCTGGAGTCAGTTCAGACTACACGAATTTGAGCTCGGATCGTGCTCGGCTCCTCTAGAGTAGGTTCACACTACACGAATTTGAGCTCGACTCGTGCTCCGTTCGTGCTCGCTTCCTCGAAAGCGTGCTCTTTATACAGCTAAGTCTGGTGGGATCGCAGTCAATCACTAGTTTATATAAATTATAAAAAAAAAAACTGGATGAAGAGCTTGGTCCAGAAAGCGGTACTTATTTGGTTAGGAGGTTCCTCTCTCTAAAACCCGTTGGTAGCTTGAAATCTGTTCACGATAGCAGTAATCTCTTTTTTTTCAGTAAATGTTTAAATATTTAAAAAAAAAGGTCTACTACATCTCTGATCAACTTAATTATATTATCTGCACAAGTTATTTTTTACGAGCTACGTCATAGAAAAAAACAGGTCAAAAGCTAAACCATCCAACTAAAATTTCCTCCAAATTAAGCAGATTAATCTTCACAAATACTCCATTGTATAAACGCACAAAAGAGACACAAAAATCACCCGACATCCTAAGCCATAGATTATGCTTAGTAAGGTGACATTATCGCGAAATGAATAAACGCTGACATGAGGGGACCAGAGATTCTTTGAGCAAACGATTTCTGCGTTGCTAGATAGCAGTCGCACTTAAGGCCCCTCGACTTTTGGTCGAAGCCTACTGGGGCCAGGGTTATCCGAAAGGGAGCTCGAGACACGTTATGAAGGTTAGAAGGAACGGGGTGGGTCTTTTAGTCAGTTAGAGTCTGACACTATCTCCCGCTCCGCCCAAGAGTGGGGGCCGTCATTGGATTCCCACCATAAAAAAAGGCCTCTCGACTTTTTGTAGCGATGCTGTAGCGCGTTCGCATCGATACAGTCGCGATGCTCTAGCGCGTTTATAGCGCTTGGAAAAGCGACTAACGCGCGTTAGTAGCGATACTAACGCGCGCTTACGAAACGCGCGACAGTTTCGCTACAAAAAGTCGTCGTGGGTGAGGGGCCTAAGGCGTATAGTCCCTTGAACATCTGGCTGGAGTTAATTGCACATATATATTCGTACTGCTGTTAGCGCCCGCATAGAGCCCCGAGGACTTTTAAAACAATTTTCTTTGCGAAATATTGATTGATTTACATATGCTACGTAAAATCTGAAGAACATTATTAATCAGATTTTTTATTTTGTGTAAACTTATTTCTAAAGATCAAAGCCGATTAAAAGAAGTAAAGAAAGAAACAAAAATATTTTAGTTGGTATGCATAGACACAGTGAAGAAAAAAAAACTTGTTAAAACTTAAGATAACAGAAAAATTAACATCGTGTGTCTCACGTAAAAAAAGGGGAAGAAAAAAGAGTGGGAAAGAACTACCAAAGAGTATGGAAAACAAGCGAAAAAATATGAAATCGTTATTTTTTTCTTTTTTTTGGCTTTTATACTAAATCACACGAAAAAATCATATATTGATAATTTTGTACATGAGTTTATAATAAACATACCTATATTTTTTTCAAACCTATTGACCTAGCCGTTAGCGAGAAGTAGGCTGCAGAATGTCACAGTTTTATGGCTTTGCTCGGGAACTAGGGCCTTAATCCGACAGATTCCGGCATTCGACGCCGATCAGCCGAACCGGATGGCCGAATTTCAAATAACCCCGGCTTCAGAATATGGATATTTCAGGCGTTTCGGGACTATGAAATGGCTGGTCCTAACTGCGTAGAGGTTAAAGTTGTTTAATTCAACGGTCGTGAAAGCTTGATATTATTTGGGGGTTGAAATGAGGATTTGGACTGCCGAATCGGATGCATGAAATTGTTAGAGGTGAATTTAATGTCACTGTTGAAAATTTAATCTGGTTAAAAGTACAGAAATTCTAGGCTAAAAATAAAGACGCCTTTTCTTTTTTGAAGTGGGAAATAATCAAATAACTTTTCTAGCTCTGGGTAAAGCATGAAGTGTCAGACTTTTACTGACTAAAATCCTCTTGTGTTCCTTCAATTGCCTTTTGCGTTCCAGGGTCGCGGTAACTCTTTCGAACATTCGCGCAGCCAAATATAGGCACGCAAAGGGCAACTAAAGGACAAGGATGAGTTTTAGTCAGTACCTAATAGACTGATACTCCCTCTTGCTCTGCCCTAGAGACGACGGCGCGGCGTTAACGCTGGTAGAAAACTTCAGGACAAAAGAATTGGTGGCGTGATCTAGTCGAGGAGTTCGACGCAAGAGAAACGGTTGTAACTTGGCTAGGGGGGCAGGTATGTAAAGCAATGGAGGAATCTGACACGAAAGGGCGGAAGATGTCATCGGATGATTTCCCACTTAAAAAAAAACCAGGAGAAATATGAATTCCCATCTCATAAAAAAAAAAAACATCCGACCCAATGACATTAAACTCGAATTCATATTAAAACATCATAAATAACTAAACAATAGGGACCCATATTACAAGCCTGATATACGAATGATTGTTTCCCTAAGCCCCGGGCAACGCCGCGATATTAATCATATACTTAGCCTAAACAAACGCTGCTCCGTCCTACACAAACACATTTCCAAAGGAATCTAGCTTCGAAGAAGATTTATTTGAAGATAAATCTTACGATAGTAATTGTTGAATGTTAAGAAAATAGAGAAAATTCCAGTTTTGTCCGACTGTGTAAAAGGGTGTTATTCTTGCTTTTTTTAGGGTTTCCCACTTCAAAAGGAAAAAAAAGGAACCCTAATAGGACCTTGTTGTTTGTCTGTCTGTCAAGAACAGACCCTTTATCTAGAGATCGAGTGAAGACGTACATGTTCTCAAGTCTGTGGTCGCTTAAAGCTGTCACCATCTGCGATTGCATTACTACTCACCGTCAGGTGGAATCGCAGTCAAGCACTAGTTTATATTATTAAAAAAAAAATCTCCCACTCCGTCCTAGAGCGGGAGAAGTCATTGAATGATTTCCAAACTCGCAAAAAAAAATCTCTAAAAAAGCTCCTATATCGTGAGTGAGTTCACAATAATTTTAAGTCACGTACTCTGGGTGTCTTGTATACAAACCCAGAACACCTATTTATTTATAAGCCATACAAATATATGTTTCGTGCGGGAATTGAACCCAAGGAAAATTAATAAAAGCTTTAAGAAAAATTAAATTAGGTATTTTAAAAGGACAAGTCAGTCGGGTATATCCTACCTAAGGCAACCGACTCTACAAGCAAGGAAGATGGCGCGAGTTGACATACATATTGCTGGTCAATTTCATTCGTAGATTCGTAGATCCAGACCCAAAACTCATATCTGTAGGCCATACAAATATTAAATCCGCGACACGCATTTATTATTCAGAAAGTTTTAATAAATGCTTTAAGAAAAATTAAATTAGGTATTTTAAAAGGACAAGTCAGCCGGGTATATCCTACCTAAGGCAACCGACTCTACAAGCGAGACAGCGCGAGTTGACGTACATATTGCTTGTCAATTTCATTCGTAGATTCGTAGATCCACACCCAAAACTCATATCTGTAGGCCATACAAATATTAAATCCGCGACATGCCTTTGTTATTCAAGAATTTGTTATAAAAGCTTTAAGAAAAAATTATTAGGCATTTCCAAAAGACAGTCGGGTATGTCATACCTAAGGCAACCGACTCCACGAACAAGTGAAACGGCGCGAGTTGATGTATTGCTTGTCAATTCCATTCGTCGATTCCCCACGATAATATCGCTGTGGAGACGAGACACGTTCATAGAGTTGTTTAAGGATACAAAATATTTATATATATATACATATATATTGAAGTAAGTTTCTCACAAAACCAAAATTACCTAAGCTATTCTCTTGAGCTAGTTATAAAGTGTATTACAGGAACCGGCAATATTATTATAATTAATTTAATTTTCACCACTTTATAAAATGAGAAAAATATTTTTTTTTTAAATGGGCACTTGGTCACTGTCAAAAATTAAAATTCTAAAATTAAAGTCAAAGTCAAACGTTTTAATAAAAAAATAAATCATAATAATCAATGGTAAGATTAAAAAAAAAAATTAAAAGCTGTTCAGGGTCTTGTGAATGCACGATCCACGATAGAGGAGTAAAGCTTGACTGGCCTGTTGGTCTAGTGGTTAGTGACCCTGAAAGCTATGCCGGAGGTCGTGGGTTCGATTCCCACCAAGGACAAATGTTTGTGTGATGAGCATAATCATTTGTTCTGTGTGTGGGTGTAATTTATCTATAATATGTATGTATTTGGAAATATATAGGTAAGTATGTTTCTCAGTTGTCTAGTACCCATAACACAAGCTCTGCTTAGCTTGGGACTAGACGGCGTTGTGTGATAATTGTAGAAAAAAAAAAGATAGAACTACATTAGAATAAAATAGAATAGAAATACTTTAGACCGACGCGTACGTGTAGCACGCTTGATTTGTACGTAGAACGACGTCGTGAGGCGTAAATTATGTATAGAGCTACATTAAGTCTAGTTTCCATATAAAATGTATGGAGACCGACGCGCCCAGTAGCCTAAGCTAAAGCCTAGATTCACGTAAAATCAAACAAGCCAAATATCGTTGAAGTTTTATAGTCGTTCGATCGAAGGCCTATCCAAAAACGGTATTCACGATCTACCAACTTATTTCCAGTTACATTAATAAGTATTCCTACCAGGATAATTTAATACTTTTTGATTTTTTTTAATCCGAATTTCAAACGACTTTAAAATCGGTTTCGTTCAAACTCGATTGATGGATATGAATACGGAAATGGTCTAAACGACTAAATCGCTACGATATCGTTACGGTTTTCATTACTTGAATCGGGCTACTGAGTGTGGCCCACATGTGAGCAGTAAAGTTCTACCTTAATTCTTAGTCTGCGGCAACTTTTTTTTAAATATTATGTAGCCAAAGAGAATATAAAATTAATTGGATGAAGCGATAGAACGATAATGTTGCCGAGAAACGCTCCTTCGTGGAGGTGGCACAAATAATCACCATTAAAATGGCTCTTTACAAAATCGATGGCACCTCTTTTAAAATGGACTGTAAAATGTATGAGCGCTGTAAAGATAAATGGTGCATCTATTTCAGTTTAAAAGCTTAGAATGTTATAGATTTTACAGTTTTAATTATTGGAAAATGTTAACACGTGGTTGTAAAGAGAGTGTGAATTGTTCTTTTATGACCCAGTCGAACATCTTATGGAATACTTATTTCGACGTTTAGTACCTATACAATGTACATAAAGGAATTAAATATATCGATCGTCGATATACCCACTTGAAAGTTTTAGTTCAAAAAATCATCACAAGTAGCGTTGCATAATAACCAAACCTAAATTACGTAACAAATGTAAGAATCGTCGATGGTGACCTAACAAATCACAGGTTATTTAGTTAGTCGAACAGGTTAGTTTAGAAGGCTAAAGCAGAAGCTCCAGTCAGCTTCGCTCCTGCCTTAGTGGTTCTAGACCCGAATCAACAATACACCTACCCATTTAGGTACTTATAGAAAAAATCTTATTTACAAAAATCAGTAAAAGCGTTTTGTAGAATAAGTAGGCGGAGGCTCATACAGGCTGTCGTTTTTAACGCACACAGTGCAATAAATCACAACGGCTGATTCTGTTTTTTTTTTTTAACCTTTCAATTGTGATAATTGCAGACAAAATTGAAAGACAATAGGTGCGCGAACGCCGGCGTTCGCTTGGGGTTTAATGAATTAAGGAGTTTTTTAAGAGACTTTTTCTGAACACCATTCAAAATAAAAAAAAAAACAACGCGTATCGTTGACCAGGTGTCGTATTTTTATAACGAACTAATAAAATTTTGTGCAAATTCCAAACTGCATCTTGTAAATGTATTTACATCTTATGTTCAAAATAAGCCAATATAAATTAGATTTTTGTCAATTTCCATTTCTTTTCCCAACTTTCAAAATAACGTAACTATCGGTAAATTCAAAATAAATATCTTCGTCAAACAAGCCGAGTCCTCAAGTATTATAATGTATTGTTTCACCGTCTAGTTTGATAGATAGTCGGTTCCTCTACTTGTCTATGCACACTCTATCATAGTGGTTCCCAACCTATGGGCCGCGGACCATTGGGTATCCGTCAGTAGTTAAAACATGGTCAGAGAAATTAAAAAAAAAAAGCTTTTCAACTAAAAAATAACATTGATGCGAAATAATTTTTAGTATATATGTTAGAAATATTGTGTTTTTCAGAAATAAGAAACGTTTATTTAAAATAAAACCATTTACAGACACTTTTCATTTGATTCAAGCTAAATCTTTAATGCTTCACTTTTGATTAAGAAAAGGTGTACTTATTACAAGTTTTATATTTACGATATAACTTTTTCAGACTAACAGTAAAAGAGAATGCCTATACCCGCTTGTACTAAATGTACTACACTGTGTCACAAGTATAGTAATACCAAAAATAATAGTTGATTTATGTGTATCAAGTACTGAGTTTTAACTGCTTTCTTTATCCGCATTAAAAAATATAAAAAAAAGTATGCTCCATACTAACAAGTAAACAATAAAGAAATCGAATTGATCCATAGTCGAAAAAAGGTTGGGAGCCACTGCTCTGTCAACTCGATCATCAATCATACCATCAAAGTAAGGGTAGGCGTAATGAAATATGTTGATAGACCATTATGTTTTATTTACAGGCTAGTTTTAACCGTTTTTACTTTTGTTCAAGTACTTTTATACTTCGTTTTTTTTTTCCCTTTCCATTTTCTTTTCGACCCTTTTTAGGAAAAACATGGTACTATTGCCGTCACTGATCTTGAACGCTGGCTTCAAGTTGCGCAGAGTATAGTTCTTACCTTTACTGTTAACATTATATGAAAAGAAAACCCATTCCTGTAAAAAACCCAGTGTCTATTTTCAAGAAAACTACGAGTTAGATAATGCAGTCAGGTACAATTTAAAGTGTCTGTCTGTTTCAATAGCCTATTTTTAAACTGAAACTCAGGTCCATTAGTAAGGCTATTTTTGTAAAAGTGAAGCAGCAATAGTGAGCCTAATTGGAAGACGAGATCTTCTTTTTGGACTATAATTAGCTTGATTGAAGTTAGAACTGCATTACACCGACGCACACGTGTAACACGCCTGATTTGTACGTAGATCGACGTCGCGTGGCGTGGTTCAAGTGTAGCTCTACAAGTCTAGTTTCCATATAAATGAATTCCATATGTATGGAGACCGACGCGCCCAGATCGGCTTGTGTGACACACGTATAAGCAGTGTAGTTCCACCTTAAGAAGTAGAATAATGCATGCCCTTATAAGCCCTAATTAAAAAAAATTTTGGTAACAATCATGATATTTAATCACTGAAATTTTACTTAGATGCACTTAGGCAGTATTTTCTTAAGAAATTAGTTACCAGAATTATAGGCAAATAAAATGGGTATTGACGTACCTACAATGGTAGAGCACACACACAAACATAATAGGGACGCAATCAAGACTTATCAAAGTAGGTCATTTTGATCCAAACATAATTAAGAATTCTTTTTATACATATCAATACTGGAACGGGGTGGGTCTTTTAGTCAGTAAGAGTCTGACACTATCTCCCGCTCCGCCCAAGAGCGGGGGATGTCATTGGATGATTTTTTCCCACCATAAAAAAAGTATATATTGTATATTCAAATAGCGATGAAATCCAAACGGCAATATACTCTATTAATGTAGTTTCAAACCTAAAACCAAATACATATCTCACGACAAAATCAAAATAAGAAAATCCAAATAAAAGTACTTACGTTAGTCAAAAACGGAGCATTATCGTTGATGTCAGTCAATTCCAAGATGACTTCTGTCGTTGATCTCAAGCTGTCAGACCCCAACCTGCCTCCATGGTCAGCAGCCATGATGAGGATCTGCCACCTGGTGAACCCTAGAGGCTGGTCCCTGTCTAACGGCTTGGTCAGGCGAAGACAGCCATCGTTGTCAATCTGGAGGAACTCTTTCTGTTCGTGCTTGACTAGGGAATAGACGATGTTTTGAGGAGCGTTTCTGTCTTTTATATCAGGATCGTAAGCTTCCACCTGTAAGGATAAAGAATATTAGTGATCTTTAAACGCTACATACAAAGTTATTTGAAAAACACACTTGAAGGACTGTATACTAACATCATTAACAACAACTTTTATTCTACGACTTTTTACAAAACATAATTCATTTCCCAAAAACAAACATTCAAAATTTCGTTGGTCTATCTAACACATTTTTAACTCTGTATTTTGATATAGCTACCTACGTCTGTATGACGCGCCGCAAGCGAATCCTCGCTCGCCTCCGCTATTGTACTAGCTGCTTCGCATAGACTTCGTAATATTTAAAACGTTCAATTTAAATATTTTTATTTTTGTATGAAAATCTAATGCATTAAAATATGATAAATTTATAAAAGTCACAGAACAAAAGTTATTGTTTATGATGTTAGTAATATAGTTCTGAGAGGCTGCTAGTGTTTTAAAAAAAATATAGTTTAAAAAAACTATGCTATGAAAGCGTGTTTTTTTTTTTAAACTATATTTTTATTTTTCACTAAAAAAAAAACGGATTATTGTATTGTCATCAGTCTTTGATAGGTGTGCAAAGTTTGAAGAAAATCTGATCGCCCAAAGTTGGTCAAAATTGAACTCAAAGGCGTTGGTTACAAACATACAGGTGAAGCCAATATAAGCGTGTTAATAACTCTGTATACTGTAACTGCCAAATAATGACACCTCTCAAACTAAAATGCAACAAACAAACATTTTATATATCTTACGAGCAAAAAGCCGTTTAGGTTCTTGAGCGTAAAAGAAGAGTGTGTCTTGCCCCCATAGCCAAGTTCCAACCGTATCGTTTGCGTCGAACGCTTCGAGTTGACTTTGCCGCCAATTCTTTTGTTCTGACCACGTGACTGAGTGTTGAGATGACGTCATTCACGTACATTTGAAGCTTTCTATTAGCGTTAGCTATTGCAGATTTGCAACTTGGCTAGGGGTACTGGCCAGAACTATTAAACTGACAAATGATTATGTACCTTAACAATACACCCTTCATAAAGTTTCTCCTCTTCAATAGTCTTAGTATAATTGGCCAGAAACACAGGAGGGTTATCGTTCAAATTCTCAATGTTGATGATGACTTTGGCATAGTCTTCGTAGATGCCGTCGAAAGCCCTGACGTCTAAGCTGTAGCTGGTGATGTTCTCGTAGTCCAGTTCGTTATTGACCCTGATCTCGCCAGTGAAGTTCCTGATGACGAATGCGTCGTAGGTGTTGCCGGCGACTATGCTGTAGGTTACTACGGATGCTGAAAGAGAATTTTAATATTTTAGTCATTTATTACATTAACGAAAGCGATGACGAAGCGAGACAGCTTTGCAAAACGGTACAATTTAGTCACAATTCCAAGATGTTGATGATTCTTAATTCTTTTTCTCAAATAAAGGCCTAAGTTACTCCTTATAACATCAGCGATCATTAGTAAAAGTTCCATCTATATCAGCCCAATCATTTCGGAGATTAGCCGCAACAAACGGACAGATAGAGACAAAAATTTTGTTATTAGATATCGTACTATTTTCGGGCCTATAGCTAAGGAGTACAATTCTCTGCCTGAGCCTGTGATTCCTGATATGAAGTTAGAATTTTTGGGTCTTCAAATTAAGGAAAATAGATAAGAACATTTCTCTGAAATCCCGGGGTTTAGACTTTTAATTGATTGTATCTTAAAGTTACTAGAAGTAAGTTAAAATTATTACAAAAGTAATAAAATGTTGCACTAATTGTAAAAGAAAATCAAAAAATTCACTGAAAACAAAAGCATATCAGTATTAAAATAATAATATGCAGTCCTTGTTCAATGAAATGTCAATAAAAATGAATGAAACAAATAAAGAAAAATATATTTTTGCATTTAAAGCCAAATTTCAAGAGTTTTCAATATGAACAATACGTGTATTTTTATTATCATATTAAACATTCTTTATTCAATTTTGCCTACAGCAATTTCAATGACATTAAATCGCAACATTTTTCCTTTTTTTTGTATTTCGAAAATCACAATTAATTTATATAAATCGGCATTTTTAAGAGTCCTTTGCCCTCCAGGACATAACGGGGTTTTGTTGGAAGTATGAACGCAGCCCTGTTAGTGAACGCATCCCTAAAGCTCTCTAATCAATGCCCTTCCTGTACGCCGTATGTTACTAGAAAAATAAAACGCTCCATCTTTTATTTCTAATCCCTAATATAGTTCTGCTAATCTGGTCACATAATACACCATAACACTTTTACTATCACTATTTGGTTAGAAAGATTGAGGTTGGTGAGATTTAAGTTGTAGGAGGAACACTACTCACTACCACCCGACTTCGTTCAACTCTAGGAACATCTACAGTAGCCTATATGAAAAGCAATCAATAGACTGCGCAAACAAGTAGGCAATTGCAAACATATACTGGCAAAATGGAGGATTATAGACCCTTCCGACAACCAGTGCGAGTGCGGTGCTCCTGACCAGACGATGGCCCACTTATTAGAATGCCCAAAGTGTCCCAACATCTGCACTTTGCAGATCCTAAAAAGCACCATTGACGCCACTATGAACGTAGCAACATACTTTGAGGCCCAAAAACTTTGAGGGAAGAGTAAACCATTGATCCAAGAAGATATAATAGAATACACTTTACTGTACACCAAAAAGTTACATAGCTTGTACATTAACTTAAAAACCAACGGGTACAATGGCGGTCTTATCGCTAACAGCGATATCTACCAGGCAACCTTAGGATGGATTGAAACGGTGATGACGGTGGTGGTGATATTTTTTTTTTTTTAGATAGTTTGAAAATCTTACCTGTATCAATATCCACAGCGCTAACAACAGTAACCAACTCATTAATATTAGCATTCTCGGCAATAGACTCTGCTACATACGTATCTTGAGTAAAATGTGGCGCGTTATCGTTCTTATCAGCAATCTCTATCAAAAACACTTGCTGGCCAGCATTATGTTTACCAGGAATTAAAGCTGATTCAGAATTGTCTGTGGCAATAATCTTGATGTTATAGAAACTTCTTTGTTCTCTGTCAAAAATTTTGAGAGTAGTGATATTGCCTGTTAAGCCGTCGATGGCAAATGGGTCTGATGGGTCTCCAAGTTCGTAGGTTATCTGGTTGTTAGCTGCAGTTCCATCGGCGTCGAATGCTCTAACCTGCATGACTGGAGTGCCAGGGTTCTCGTTTTCAAGTACACTGCCTGAACGGATTTCACTGAATATAGGTATATTATCGTTTACATCTTCCACTTCGATTTGGATGATAGTTTCTGCTGCTAATTTGTAGTTGTTCTGTGGAATATAATTTTTGTAGTCAGTTGTTTTAGTATTCCTAGTTTCTACGGAATAAATATTGACTTAACGGTACGTAATAATTTGAACTGTTAAGTTTTTTTTTGTTTTAGGGTGAGTTGCACCATTTAACTATAACGATAACAAAGCCGTTAACAGCTGTCAAATCGTCGAATTGACCAATAGGCGGCCGTTTCACGGCTGGTTATGGTTTGGTTATCGTTATAGTTAAATGGTGCAATTCACCCTTAGAGTTTAGGCCTTTTATTTTTGTTATGCTTACAGGGACATAACACGTAATTGAGCTTATCGTTGGATTTTATTGGTTTATGTTGTACTACTAAATATTTTTTATTGATAATAGTAACTATTACTTATAAATTTGCAGTATAAATAATATTATTTTCAATATTTTGACCTTTAAACACAAATTTTGTAGAATTCCCAATTGGTTAGTTGCCGTAAAAAATGTAATTAGTCCGTCTTTTAGATTATTCAAAAATAAGGGACACGTATTTTCCAATATTTTTTTATAATCTAAAATACGGACTAAATAAAATGTAATTATTTTGACCCTGGAAACTACCCTATTCCATATAACAATTTATTCTTCTGCTATTTGGAATTGGGAAATATATCCAAATTATATTATTTAAATTAAAAAAAAAATGCTTAGAATACCAAAGTCATTTGTGTTGCATGAAATAAATAATTTATAAGCATTTTTTAAATGTCAAGAAGTCGGAAAAATTATGCTCAATGCAAATTCCTATCAGAAAAATCTTTAATTTCAATAAATATTCTGGGAGATTGAAATCGACATTTCCATTACGTTACCTGTATTCTAACAGTGAGTGTATAATCTGTTATCTTCTCAAAGTCCAGGTGGTTACCAAGCTTGATGTACGCAGAGTCTGCTTCGGGCTCCAAAACGAAGGTATGCCACTTGTTCGTCTGTTCTGTCTGACCCTGAACCAGTTCAAACTGGAGTTTCTTTTCTTCAGGGATGTTGGACCTGTGTGACAGAGTCATTATAAGAACTTGAAATTTTAAGATTGACTCGATTTAATGATAAAAAGTACAGATACCGGCACGGATTTTGAGCGCTAACTTGTACTTGAAGTCGCGCAGACTTGAAAGAGAAGTGAATATTGGGTCTCTTTAGTGGTATGAAGTAAGATGCGGGAGTTGGGAGTACATCTTTGTAGTTACAGTGATTGGCTCGACGATGTGTACGATGCGGAAATTGATCCTTACCCTTTCGCCAAGCGCTCAAGATTCGTGACGGTATCTATACTTATCGATATTACAAGAGAACAAAATTATTTCTATTATTTTTCTATTATTTTTATTCATCCCGACTGAATATCGATCAAGGAGGCCATCTCAACATCCGGATACACTAGAGATATTAGGGCCAACGCTGTGTTAAGCGGGGGAAAGCGCGAGCGACCGCACTTGCACCCGTCGCGTGACGTCGCGCGTGTGTCATATAGCGTGTATATGGCGGTCCCCGTTGCGAAAAGTAGATTATTACCTGCGCAGTGTCGCTAGTTCAAGTTTACGGTGTACATGTAATCGTGACGATGGAGAAATTTAATGTGTTATTATTACGTAACAAAAAGGCGCGGGGCGCGGCTTCCGCGATGAGTGCCTGCGCGGCAAGCTCGCGACGGAGCACTTTAGTATGGGACCGCGCGGGCGCCCGCGTAACGCAGCGTTCGGCCTTATAATGCTCAATCCGACACGACCGGACTGAGAACAAGCGCCAAACCAGCGGCTTTACGTGCTTTCCGAGGCATTAGGGTATCACACCACCAATTTCTCAATTCCTACAGAGGCTTGAGAATCGAACCCAAGACTCCACGCTTAATGGTCGCGCTTATAATCACCAGATCAACGAGCCAGTGCTAAGATAAGATATCATAACCCTGGCCCGCCACTCAAACGACTTTGAACACCAACTTTGTCAGACGTAGAACATCAAAAACTTAACCAAAGTTGTACAAACAATCAAACTGACATTAGCAAAAATTATTTTACTAATAGCGACCGAGAACCTGAGTTTTGAATTACTTTTAGTCTAGATTGTTATAACTTGTGACAAGTTATCTTGATCCAATCTTCAAAATCTCGTTGGGTTTAATAAAAAAAATCATAGATAAAAAGTAGCTGGGACGTTCTTCTTTTTATCGACAATTGATTAGTACAAAAAAGTGTGACGGAGGCGTATTTCGTCCACTCTGTCACACGAATTAAAAAACGGAAAATATATCCAATAACCAATTTAAAGCAAGGGCAAGGAATAATAGTATGTATTACAAAAAATATTAAAAAATTTATCTATTGTATGCAATAAGTATGTATTGTATTATCAAACTTAAAATAAATGAGAATAAAAATATCAATCATAAATATGATATCAAAACTATTTTACAAGAGGACAAGCGATTGTCGGTAAAAAAAGAAGAACGACCCACCTATGTCCCAGTCAGTCTTATAAATTGGAAGAAAAAGATGGAGTCTGGTCGAAAACCTATCATTGTGGTCGAAAAAATCGCTAATGCTAGACATATCATATACCTCTTTTATAAGTCACCTCTTGGACCACAGATTGATACCATTTCTAACTTTGATTTAAAGTTTATTCGCTTCTTTAAACAGGTATTAAAAGCCTATTTAAAATAAAAAATATTTTGTGCTGGACATGTTTCACCCTTTTGAATTTTATTTATGCCCACAGGTGTTCATAAAAAAGTCACTAGTCCGCCATATTAGAATTAGAGTGACGTCTCTTAGCTAATTATCATGAATCAAAGCATTTATTTCAAATACACCATTTACAAGCACTTTTGAATGTTCCAAAAGAAAATACAAACAGAACATGTGTGTAAAATTTCCTTCAATTTTGACAGTTTCAAAATTCGTTTGCAAGATTTGCCTAATACTCCGTCTGTATATGTAGTTAAGTAAATGTAAACAATGTAATGTAAACAATCTTAACATGTCTTTTATCTGAAAAAATGTCTAATTTTTTTTTCTAAAAATGTAAATGCAATTAGGTATTTACCTAAACCGATGTTAGGTAATTAAATAAATTTAAAAAATCTTTGTAGGTCTTTTATACGATTTATTTTAGAAAGAAAAAGAAAAAAACAAAGAAAAAACGTTTATTCGTGCCTCACACAATCATATAAACTAAAAAAACACAACGAAAAGAAAAAAGAAAGATATAATCGTGCGAGGCCAAAAAGGCACCTAACTCAGCATAAGCTACGTTATTTAAAACGATAAATAACGCAGCGCTGATATTTTAAATAAAACTACATAAGTATCAAGATTGTTTACGTTTAGTTAACTATCTAAACAGATGGAGTAGAGGCAGACAAACATTATCATCATATTAGCAGAAAGACGTCTACTATTGGACATAGGCCTCCCCCAAGCGTCACCACAACGAGCGGTCCTGTGCGTCACGCATCCATCGGATTCCCGCGACCCTGACCAGGCCATCAGTCCACCAAACAAACATACATACAAACAAACATCGCAAGTTAAATAATATTAAAAGCTTGCAAAAGAAAAAATACTATACTTACACAGCCCTCACAGTAGCAATAGGCGTATTGAAATCCGAATAATTTTCTTTTAATCTAATCGGCTGATCTGGTACTTCTATGAACGACGGACTTTTCTTGTTCGACTCCACGACTTGGATGTCTAAAGTTATGGAACTTTGCTGGGGCGGGTTGCCCATATCTTTTACTATCGCACTCAGCTTAAACTTATATCCTGGTGCTTTCTGTTTAAAACAAAACAAATTAATTAGTCGCACGTGTCAGAGAAGTTTATAAAAGGAAAAGTAAACGTATTTATGTAATGGCTTGTGTTAGCGATAAGATTTATGCTAAGAAGTTGCTTAACATTATGAAGATTGCGATATGGCCTTTTATTTTTTAAAGTTATTTTCTGTAACAACAAATTACAATTAAAAGTTAACTTGTGAGAAATTTTCTCGCCTTTAGCCATACAAAACTTTTAATACGATTGTATTTTTTTTTCACTTTGTAATAAAGTTTCTTTACTAAATAAATACGTTACTCAAGTCATGATACAACAAAAGAAATACTTACATCAATACTCTTGTTCAAAAATATGACTCCGTTGTCTGGGTCTATATAAAAATATGCCTGGTCCGGCGAATTGGAATCCAGACTATAATGGACAATAGAATTGTTGCCATCGTCTATGTCCGTCGCAGATATCCTCATCACTTCCCTTCCGCTCGCCAAGTCTTGAGGGACCGACTCCGAATACGACTGTATACATAAAATCAAGTTAATATACTGAAATGTTTACTACAAAAATCTTGGGAATTTGGAGTACTTCATGTTTGCTAAAATAGAAATGGTTCCTGTATTAACTTGGGGTAACATTGGCGTTCCATCCTTCACAGAAACCTTAACAGATTAAGAAGATAAGTAATATTTAACACACAATAAAGATAGCATTGAAATAGATATCCTAAGTAGACATGTTCTACGCGAAGCATGCCCAAAGCTTAGAGAAAGTTTTTCCAAAATAATTATAATCGTGCAGTGTGATAAAATGCGCCTAGGGGGAAAGAGCTGCCTAGCTAAAGAAAACACACCAACTACAAATGTGCAAAGAAAGTGTATTGAAACACACGAAACACATAAAATATTATTACCAATAACGCCTTGATTGGCGGCTTACGGTCCTAAATCACACATGCAGCAACATGCAAGTAGAGAAATAGAATATTTTTCAAAAAAAAGTTCTTAGTTTCGATTGGTACCATAGCTTATAAACAACAAAATTATAATTACTATAAACAGCAATGGTAACAATCGAAGAAATATACATATGATACAAGTTATAATTGCAAATTTATTTCCTTTTGTGCGGTAACTCTCTCTGTTTTGTGAAATTCTCTCATTAGGACAAACCTTCCAAACATCTCCACGGAAGACCTTGGAAAAACAGGCAAGCTTTAATATAGTCTGCGCCACGGTTTGAGGCTAATGAACGAACACTTAATTAGTCACAATTAGGAAAAAAATTGAAAATCTGCTGCAAGTTGAAACTAACGGTACACGCCAAAGTATTGGGGACGACTTCATTAGGAATCCATTAAGAAAGCTTGTTGCTACGTTAGAAATATAAGTCACAATAGACAAGAAATATAAAACATACGAAATACTTATAAAAATAAAAACATGATATAGGAGTGTTGAATATACTGCGATCGTATAGCAAACTTACTTAATATACCCAAGATCAGCAGAGGACAATTTTTCAGGGGATAATCTTGGGTGTTAATAATATTTCGTGTTTGTTTCTATAGTAGAAATAATTGCATATACTTACAACTTTGTCGAACACAGGTGGGTTGTCATTGACGTCTTCAATTATAATTTTGATGGTACAAGCATCGTCGAGCTGTGGCTGACCGTTGTCACTGGCTCTGACAGTAATATAAGCTTCTTTTTCTCTGGACGGTTCATCGTGGTCGAAAATCTGTGTTATTTTCGAAATATTAATACCAGAGTTACTTTGAAACTTTTTGTTTTCTGGTGCACCTACCTCTTCTCCAATAAGATTGGCTTTCAAAATAATGACTAGTACAGAATTAATGTATGTATATTCAATAACGATAACAACGAAAAGCTTCCTATTTCAAAAATCTTCATTCAAAATTATTACAGTTGTTGCAGCTTCATTATTTTCTTAGTAAACAGAAAAATTTAGAATACTCAAAATAAGTATATTATTGTTGACAAAGTAAATCGAGGGTTACATAATGTTTTTTTTCTATAAGATTTTATTCCATATCTGTTTCCAAATCAGACGTTACAATACTATCCAATTCTCTATCATCACCATTAACTCTAGCTCAACAATTGCCTAATTCTGGTGCGCCTATATATAATTTTAACAAATGTATTTACAAGTTAGTATACTCACATCGGCAGTTGTAATTCTCCCTGACTCAGGATCTACATGGAACCTCTCCTTCTCACCAGGAGTGGATACGAACTTGTATGTTACCGTACCACCCATTTCAGGAGGATCCCGGTCTTCTGCACGTACCTAGAATTTTAGATTTTGTTAATACTCGTAACATATCAATATTGATAAAGAGGTAAAACACGAAGAGATTAATTTGCTACTAGTTTTTTCCAGCGGCTTTGTCGGTGTAAAGGTAGTAGATAATCCTAAAAGAATATACTCCTTGGGTAAATGCTTGCGCTCCCCGTGTGTCAAATATTTAAATCAGTACAGTCGCTTGAGCAGCAAACACAACCACTTTACAATATTAGTCTGATAACAGCGAATTCACTAAAATCCATAAAATCTAGACGGTGAGGAAACGGGATGAATGGGTTCTTCACATATTTTGTAGATATTCTGAGATTTGAATGAACCCAAGATGTCTGATCGGTCTCGTAGATCAAAATACTAAATAGAATCATTCGAATGCCTCTTTCCATAAAATGATATAAAAATATTTCACACTTCCGAAAGCCCGAATAGAGCAGGCATGATAAACAGTTAAACAAAATATATTCACAAAGATATAAGAAGCCAATATTTTCGTACGACAAGCTACACGTTTGGCGCATGAAATATTAAGTGATTGATCAAACGAAATCTCAGGACGTTTTCACAAACGGATAAACAGTATTTTTTCCTCAATCCTTAGAATGTTACTACGAGAAATCTTGGATATATTCTCCGATATACTGACATGTATACCTTCGAAAGCATTTATTATATCGTTCCAATCATCTTTCATTTCAAAATAAGCTTATTTGTAAGTACAGTTAATTTTTTTGTGTGTACAGCCTTTCGTATTTACTTACTCTCAACTGCTCCTTTGAAATATTTTGGAACTTCGGCCTTTTCAAATGATTTATTATCGATTTTAGCTACAAAGTTAACCTTAACAAGAGATATTCTTTAGACCGTAACGTAAATAGAACAGTTTCTAGGACACCCATGAGTTTAATACCTGGACTGATATCTGCAGATATAGTTCTTTGACAATATGCTTCCTTACGTTTCCAAATAGGATATGTACTACCGTCAGACGGGACGAATAGTGACGTAGTAGTGAATAGAAGCAACATTTTAAAGAGAGATTTATCCATTTACTTACTTCTATTTATTCATGAATAGATGTCAGAATGTAATTAGAATCGATGCTTTGTAAGAAAATCAATAACAAATATGTAGGAACTAAAGTGAAAATCCTGATCAGAATTTTGTTTTTAACTTCATAATTATAAAATTATACTGTTTCATTAGTGGGTGTGCTAACAACTTGTTTTAAAATAGTTTGGTCCATCTGCTCTGTATCCGTCATATATATATAAAAAAAAATAATCGAGCCTACTATGTTTTACTATCTTAATTCAAAATGTTTTTATTTCACATGGGCACTTATAATCTCACTAGCTTTTGCCCGCGGCTTCGCCAGTGTACATAAAATGTAGCCTATGTCTCGAATAAAGCAGCTTTCTAACTGTGAAGAAAATTTAGCAATCGGACCAGTTCTTTCAGAGATTTCCACCACTTGTAATACAAACAAAGAAACAAACTTTCCCTCTTTACAATAGTAGTATAGATAAATGTCTTAATTAGTCTTTGGTCAATAATCTTCCTTTAGAGGTAAGAGGTTTGAGAGCAGTGGTGGCCGAGTGGTAACAGCCCCGACTTACAATTTGTAGGTCGCGGGTTCAATCCCAGTCAGACGCTTTACTTAATGTAATTAATTTCATCACTACTGCTCTCAAAACGGTGAAGGAAAACATCGGGAGGAAACCGGCATGTCCTAGAACTAAAAATTCGAAGGCATGTGACATTCACCAACACGCATTGGGCCAACATGGTGGATTATGGCACATTCCCTGTCCTAGAGAGGTCTGAGTCCCAGCAGTGGGAACATTAAGCTGATTATGAGAGGTTATAGGGTGAAATTAAAAAGGTACTCACAGTGAACACATAGGTCCCAACTGGCTGCTCTTCCTTCACGGTCGGCCTGTAGTTCAGGCACTCGGTGAACAGCGGTTTATGGTTATCCTTCACAGCCAGTTTCGGCACCGTCGCTGGTACGAACTGAAACCGCGTTAGGCCATGCCTCTACGTCAATTAAGAGCTACATATACATACAGACATTCTACAAAAATAATGGAGTCGCCCAGACCTTACAGAATTGTGAAGATTTAAAAAGAAAACCTACTTATCCGAATATAAACTATATGAGAACTGCATGTTTAGTTTATCAAACCGCAAGCACAAAATAGATAGGTACAGAAGTCAATCTACATACAAAGCGCGCTCGAGCAACGCACACATAGACACCGCTCACGGACACGACATCTCGGAGCGCCTCAACCCGCTCGTCGAACAGTTCCAGCTCAAACGCTCATTAGTGTGCGTCCACCGAGCGTAGGTATAAAAAGTGAAGTACATACATGAGATTGTCTTCTGTACCTATCTATTTTGTGCCCCAAGTGAACGCCGGCGTTGACTTTCTCATTGTCATTCAATTGTGTCTCTAATTACGGTATTCGAAGAGCTTTAATTTGTTTTTATGCCGCTTAAGGTATACTCGCTAGGGCATACCTGACAAGTTTACCTGCACAGTGGTGCAACATACACGCTCAGTTTATACAACTCAGTCAAATATTTACAAATAACACTACACTTGACATTATGTCAAATTTGGTGGTCCACTACATCAAATACTAATTTGTTTCTTTTTCTCTAGTTGGTGATTAGTTTAACTTTCTTATATTTAGATTGTGAAATTTCGTTAGAAGTTTGAATAAGTACGACAAAAAATTTGAGTTATCGTTAAAATTACGACGTTTTACTATAAAACCAATTACAAAACTTAATTTCTTTGACAAAACTTTTATCATCATACTGTAAGAAATGGGCGACGAAAAATAAACTAAAAAAAAAAATTTTGGACATTAATTATCTTGCATTGCATGCTGTCCACTTCAAAAAATGACTAATCACGCAAACATACTATTAAGTTAACTCATTTATCAACGCTTTTTAAATTTAATTATATACAAATTAAATTAACAACCTTGTAAGTCAACATGCAATAATGTAAAACATTATTTTAAACAAAATCCTATGTAAATAAAATACTTCTAAAATATTAAACCTTGCGAGACAAAAATAATACATGCATATATTTTTGTTTCAAATAAATTAATGTTTCAATAATTTTGTCCCACACTGTAAATCAAAATGAAAGTGCAGTCACCGATAAAAACACAATACATAAAGTAAATACTACAAATATTTAAAATAAATACACATTATATTAAAATATATAATAATTAAATACCTGTATGTTTTCCGGGAAACGCTTATTTTGGATTAAAATATTGTGAAAATTATTATGAGAAGTGGTCTTTATTTAAAATGAAATTCACTTACGTTAATCCATGAGTGCTAAAAGCATGTAGTATTTGCATTCGTACATATAAATATTGACTTATATATTAAAGTATTTATAGTCATGCAAAACATCTAGGATTATAATATTCAATTTTTAAATAAAAAAGCGTAAAAATAACACGAAAAATCTATGGGGATTAAGCTTTTGGGGGCAGGGTGGTGATGGTGATAAATGAGGTTTCATATGATGTTTTTCTATATATATATATAAAGGTTTATACTCACGGAAGAAGTGTGTATTGGCAGGTACCCCTCTAGATGTCTGGAGTGCCTTAATCTTGTTACATGGTGTGACGTGTGTTCCCGGGCTGTGAAACAAAACATGAAAATGTTATCATTTTTATATTTAGAAATAATATTTCGAGATTTTTCGCTAATGGACTGTACATATGTACATACGCAGGGGCTGTCAACACTAAGACTTCCTTCTGAAATTTTGATGTTAGTATTTATACAACACTAGCTTTTGCCCGCGGCTTCGCCCGCGTGGCATTAGGTACTTAAGGAATCGGGATAAAAGGTAGCCTATGTTCTTTTCCATGTCAAAGGCTATACGCATGCCAAATTTCATCCAAATCCGTTCAGCCGTTTTTGCGTGATTAAGTAACAAATATCCAAACATCCACACTTTCACATTAATAATATTAGTTAGGATTATTTTTAGTTTATGCGAAGCCTGAATGTAGTTTATTCAGAATCAGTAACTGAATGTATTTCAATAGTTTTTACACCATGTTATTTTTTTTATCAGATCATAGCGGGTATTAGGCGCCAGCAAACAGCTAGTGCAAAACAACACTTCAGTCAACTGGGGCCTATGGCGGTGACTACGTTATGTTGCTGACGTAACAAGCTTACAGCTTTGTAAGTTTTTATGACAGTTATGAAATTTTATACATAAGTTCTTTAAATAAAAATACACGTGTTTCGGGTTTTGCATATACTAAAACTAATGTTGTATATACTTCCGTATATTTTATGATAAAAGGTAGTTAATAAAGTTGGCAGTTTAGTGAAACATTACAAAAATTTTACTACACCAACATAAAATGTAGAGACCGTCCGTCGTCCTTTCCCTTTCTTGACATCCTAGACAGGGTTATTTCTAAAACACTAACAACCTTGCAGGACTGTGTTACAAACAACAAGCATCATAAACAACATCTTTTGTCCTATGACTTTTTACAAAAAACACAACACATTTACCAAAAACAAACCTTCAAGATTTCGTTGTTTTATCTAACACATTTCAACTCTGTATTGTACTGTATATACTTACAGCACCCACGCACTGGTCTCGTAATAATTGTAAACAGGCTTCCGAAACATTGTAATTACACCTTAGTAAGCATTCGCACCATTTCCGTATACTCGACATTGAAATATTGATACACTATCATGTAAAGATAATTACGTCTGCACTGCCGAATTTCGCTATAAGAACACGTATGACGCGACGTACGCTCATCAAGGCGACCGACCGAAGTTTAGGTTCAGCTACCCTCCGCTATTGTTCTATCGCTTGCTTCTCATAGACTTCGTAATATTTAGAACGTTCAATTTAAATATTTTTATTTTTGTATGAAAATCTGATGAACTAAAATATGATATTTTTTTAAAAGTCATGGAACAAAAGTTGTTGTTTATGATGTTAGTAACATAGTGTTAAGAAGTTGCCAGTGTTTTAAAAAAATACCCTGTATATTGTTCTGATATAAGATTTATGGCCAAAATTCTATACCCTAATTTACTGTCCAGTACCGAGAATTAATATCCGTGTTGGTACACGAAACTGAAGATGAATTCTGTCCAGGTGCACTACACATTCTAATCTTATTTGAACCAATGAATCCATGTCCGGTCTGTACAGCTGGTTCTGAATTAGACGTGGTCTACCAGACCACGATGCGGTCGTCAATGTAATTGTTCATCCGAGAACGAAGCCCTTTCGTGTGCAGAACTATGATCGGATGCAGAAAGACGTGTATCGATTGAATTCTGTGACTTGATTCGAGATTGCATTGTGTTTTTAGTTGGTTTAGGGATGTCTTGTACCTATAAGAATATACCTACTTGATAACCATTTCCAATGTAAATGTAATTCTGACCTATTTTATTAAGATGAAAAATCATCAAAAGACTTTTGCCGTTCCAGAGAGGACCGAGACGGCGTGTCAGACTTTTACTGACTAAAACCACACCAATGTTTCTTCTTTCCCCTTTGCGTTCAAGAGTTTCTTGTTCGGAAGTCAACGTATGGTCCCAGTAGGTATTCGCCTTAGCGGGGCCAAAGCCTGCTTAAAAATCAGTCATACAAATTTAAGTAACTCTTATTTGTTTAGGCTGGCGCTTGACCGCTATATCACCTAATCGAAAGCGACGATGCGGTCGACGATGGAGCGTGTTTACTTAGAAATAACCTATTACCTCTTGACTTAAAAAAATCCGGGTAATAGTCATCAGGAAACACACGTACAATGAATTTGTTTCCAGAACGTTTAGTGCGCATAGTTGGGATTACCACTATGTACCAGTGGGGCATCGCCGTACGCTTGGTGGACCCATGATGGAACGGGTTAGTTATCTTTCTCCCCTGGTATCTTAGACCCAGGGGTCACAAGGAGAAGGTCCAAAAGCACCTCGTATTCAAAGCACATGCGACTCTACTGAGAACTTGAGGTTTCATCTATGTGAAAATAAGTTAAGTCAGTAATTTAAAAAAATATGAAACAGAAGCAGACTACAGCTCTTCACGAAACTATATTTTCAAAATCAGAAAACCAGACGCTACCAACACTAAGACGGAGTCGCTAGCAGCCAAGCACATACATAATGCAACCAATTATTATGTTAAAATCTAAGGCGCTGAGCAAACGGAGACACTTTTTGTTACAATTACCGACTCCAAACACTTTTTGATCGTCATGAGTATGTGTTAAGTGAAAGCAACTGGACACAAAAAAATTTTACGTATGGGATTAGATGATTTCATACTGGTTTTATAGAATTCAAATATTTAGCATGTATCTGACACAAGACACAAAAGTGTCCATGTTTGCGCTCTACCTTAGAGAAACGCCTCCCACATACGACCGACCCATACGTACATACTACATACATACTCGACACATACGTACCATACATTAAGTTATCAAGTTAATCTCAGGTATAAGATCACTCAGATACGCAGCCGTGTTTACGTAACGTTCACATATACCTACTGTAAATGTAACCTTAGATTAACAAGTAAACGAGAATGTTGTGCTAAATATATTTTGTTTCTGCCCAAAATGTTGAGCTTCTCTGCTATTTAGGTTGAAATTAAAAAATATAACTGGAATTTTTTTTTTACAAATGAGAAAGATGTAAAATTTTATTTCCTAACTAGATGGTACCCGCGACGCCGTTCGTAACATTTTTTTTTGGGGGAAAGTCATTAGCTTTTATAACACAACACATGTACTTAAGCTATCTTTTAGTGACTGTCCCATCAAAATCTGTTTATCCATTTCAGAGTTGTATTCACCCCGCACCCCCATGGATTGTAGTCTCATTCCCGCGGAAAAATAAAAAGAAGGCTAAGTTATTTACATTAGCTATAATACCAGTAAAAGTCCCGTCTAAATTGGTCAACCGTTTTGAAGACTAGAGCCTACACTACGCGTTATTCAGCACATGATATTCAGACTCGTCCTATATTTTATTCATAGTAAGACAGTCCGACGCTCATTTAATACACTGCGCGACACGACGCGACATCGACTAAGACTGTCTGAATATCGACTGGTGTAATAGGCGTTTTATTCCATAGTTTGAAATCCCTAAAATGAAAAGCCTAAGTTACTCCTTGTAACACGTTTTGAAAGCCCCTTTAGGCGGCTATCACACTGCCACGCACCTCGCAGCGTAGTGCGTGAATGCGTGTCTTAACGTTGCTTGTAAGTATTTCCGTTTGTATACATAGAAAACACGCACAGTCCAACACACTGAAAGGGCATCCACGCGCGATCATGCACCTACTTGTGGAGAAACACGCACTCACGCGCTTGGGTGCGGGGCGACACACCCATGCCACACTGAGTCTCGTAGTACCGTGCGTGATACTGTATGAAATGAGCGCGTGCCTGTGTGAAATTACAAGACGCACCTACGCGCGTGAGTGCGTAAAAAACCCGCACGATGATGCTAATTTGAACTCCCGCAAGTACGCGGGTAGGTGCGTTTTCACGCGCTGCGCTGCGTGGTGCGTGACAGTGTAATAACCGCCTTAAAATTCGTCCAGCTGTTACAGATGTAAGCCGCTATAAACCCTGTCTGATTTATAGGCATTATTACTATAGGTATCGAATATTACTTTCGTTTACATTTCGCAATAAAACGTTATCTTCAACGATTGCATCGCTGGTTACCCAGAGAACACAGTCAAGCACAAGTATATTTCAATTAAACATATACAATTATACAACATGAGTTTTAGTACTCACTAGCTGTGCACGCGGCTTCGTTCGCGTGGACTACAGGATTTCGAATTTATTTTTTCTAAACTAAAAGTAGCCTAAGTTACTCCTTATTACATCAGTTACCTGCCAAAAAAAGTCCCGTCAAAATCGGTTCAGCCATTTCAGAGATTAGCCCGGACAAACAGACAGACAGACAAAAATTGTAAAAAATGTTATTTTGGTGTATGTACCGTATTTATATTCATATGCATGTAGTAAAAAAGCAGTTATTTAAGTATTACAAACAGACACTCCAATATAATTTATATGTATAGATAGATATAGATATGCGAAACCCAAAACACATGTCTTGTGTTTTTATGTAAACTAGTTTTATAAATGCCTTGGAACTCTATAATTGGTTTAAGTGATAATTGTCATCATTACGCTATCACTGTGCAGCCTGTGTAGACCTCACTTTTACATGCTAGTAACTTTCACGCAACTGCATTGGGCTGCTCATTGATAGTGGGGTGGGTCTTTTTAACTCGTGTAACTTAAAAATAAACTGTTGAATTTCCTAAATAAATAAAAAAAAACAAGCGATATCTTTTCTATTGTGGGAAGGCACGCGATCTGTCGCGTCCCGCCAGTAAAAAGATTTTTTTTATTTATTATAAGATATAATATTAAATAAAGGTTTTGTTTGAATAACTTACTGATTGGGTTATTTTAAAATTCTTATATATTTTTCTTATTTTTTAAGTATGTAAAATAAATACAGGCAACGTAGTTTTGTTACACTAGGAATGATTTCTTTATAATGGGTTCGTTCACAAATATGCACAAGTAGAGATGTGCCGTTGCCGGCAATTTTGGCCGAAGCGGGAATATTGCTGACAAAATTACCACCAACATTCATACTTCGGGGAATATTGCCACGAATATTCCCACTTAACGGCAATATTGCCGACAACGGCACATCTCTATGCACAAGACACACAGATTCGGAACATCTATGTGTAGGCCATACCTACAATTTTTTTTTTCCGATATTGGAAATAACTCAAGCGCTGAAATAAAATTCAAAAACCTCACAGACCAGTTTATTTTTCAACCAATATAGTTTATTTAAGCGCCAAAAGTATACTTAAACGGAAAAGCGTATAATTAGCGCTGGCGTGTCTAGCATAAATAAAAACCGTCATGGCGGACAATTGGCGGACATTTTGGGCTATTTATTGTTAAAGCTATCGGCTCCGAACCAAAATGACAGTTTGTCGACCAAAAATAAATGCTGGGGAATGTAAAATGTGCTTAAATTTAAAGGTATTACAGTAAAAATATATCGTTGCGAACAGATTTCATTATTATTCTTTTTGAATTCCATTAACTTTAAACGTTATTAATAGATTCGAAGCAAGTACAACACTTAATTGATATGAATTATGTTCGTTGATTAAGGTTGTCTCAATGTTAATTGAAAAGAGTGCCACCGTCACCCATGTTTTTTAAACCGTAATTAAACAGACTTTTTATAAATCCATCTAAAACAGTGATTAAAACATTAAATGAATCAAATTTAAGGAAAAAAACCCCGATTACAGAATTTAAATATAATAAATTCCAAAAGTTAACCCTACAAACACGATCGTACAAAACAAGCAAACGTTATAAACTAATTGCTGCAACGGGTTGCCTCCTAAAAAAACCCACTCCATATGCGAGCCATTGACATCGTTTACTAAGCGCGTTCCATACTTGAATATTCAAATTGACCTCGTACAATAGACCTCACCCCCCTTAGATGACCTCCCTCTTGGTAAAGGAAGTCCAACAAAGAACTTCAGAGAAAAAAGGCTAAGTTCCGGTGTCAGGCGCACGCGATACACGTCCCCTCCCTTTGAATGGGCACCAGTACTGTCATCTACCTACCTGAGGTTTTACCTAGCTTTATTTTTCCGTAGTGTATAATAAATTTGTTTATTGTATTCTTTCTCCGTTTTATGTTTAAGTGCGAACGTTGTGTAGTAAAATATAGGAGCGGAAGCTTTTGTATCTTTGTCAGTTGTTGTTCGTCCGGATTAATTGTGCAGAGTACGTTCGAGTTGTTAAGTTGGCTATCGGTTTGTGTTCGAAGACAAACTCGCCTAACAAGGAAATGAAATGTACACACTTCTCCGTTCGTAATCAGAGCTGGTACACTTATTTTTCTTTTCTTCCCGAGATTCATTAGCACATATAAGCCTTACATGATACATCATCTTCCACGGAGTTATTAATCATAGCTATTAAAACCCAGAACACATCATTCACAAACCGAAAATGCCACACTTAACTATCCCGGGAACCAGCCTAATAAGGCTCGTGTTACAAATACATTAATTATCGCCGGCTGTTGTACAATGGCCTTACGAATTGTTCCTGTGGGATGTCGCTTGTCCTATACCGTCCTGTATGGCCCTGTATGGTCCGTATGGACCCACGTCGCATTTTCACGGTTAAGTATTTACGATCTCCAGTTTCGGGATGAATATTTAATACTTAAGCAAGTGATTGTGGATCACATATCCTTCATATTGTAGGTGATAACATTGCAGTAACTACGTACTTGTTTTTAGTATAGATTATGTATAAGGGTTGCTGTATATTCCCTGAAGAGGGACCGGATTCCTGATTACAGAATTAGGTCCCAGCAAGGGTGGGGCTGCCGCTGTTTATCGGTACTCAAACTGAAGCTATAACTGAGAACGTTTTGGTGATATCGAATAACTTTTTATACGTAACCGCCAGTCCCAAGAATTTAGTGCATACTATGTACGTTATCTATGTAGGTACATATATTCACTTTTTTAGTAGCAATTTTATTAGGTTACCTAGGTATTTATTTTTATATTTTCAAAGCAATTTTATAACAAGGTCGAGGGAACACTGTATCTACCCGTGGTAATATTTAGGCTGAAACGAAGACGGATCTGATGAACAAACACACGGCAGAAAAAAAGCTTTAACTTCGCAAGCTTATATCGTGATTAAAATCTCCTAAATCGATATGGAACACCCAGATATCATTGATTTATTTTTTTCGAAGTTGGCAAATTATCTAACGACTTCTCCCGCTGTAGGAGGGAGCGAAAAGTCTTGTCAGTCTTTTATTGTCTTAAACCTGCTTATGTTCCTTCCTCTTTGCTTTCTAGGGCCACGACAGACATCGGCCCCGCTAGGCCTCTACCTACTGTTTTGCTGGCATAGGCTTGAAGCTAGAACAACATTAAACCGACGCACATGCCTAGGCCTCAAGTCTGCTATTACAATAGTCTCAGAATGGTCTGTCACTGATTTAATAATTGTTGATTTTGACAAGTTTTGGTAACCTGCTAATATAAAGGCGTCATTATGACTTTCCGACGGTCAAACCACCGACACTTCATTGAAAGAAATGGCATAGAATGATAATCTCGTACATAATGACAAATGAATATCTGACGTATGCGGTAATCTGCAAACATTTTGACAGTTCCTTTGATTAGCGACATTACGACGTCATGCGCAGTTAGTGCTTTTAATAAGCTCGATATTGTCATTCTACCATAATTCTATTACAAGACCATTGACCTATCAATGATCGATCATTATGAATTAGCAGATTACAAATTTTTAACAAAATGGCGAATTCATAAAAATAGGAGACTTGGGCCCCAGATTAGTACGTAGAACGACGTCACGTGGCGTGGATCAAGTGTAGCTCTACAAGTCTAGTTTCCATATAAGATATGTAGAGAACGACGCGCCCAGATCAGCGTATGTGTCATACGTGTTAGCACGGTAGTTCTATCTTTACAGTCAGCACAACATAAATTGTTTACATACAATTTTTTATAGTCTGTCTAATAAGTCAACCGACTTGGGAGCCATGGTCCGGAGCGAGGAGGAGTGGCAAGCGGTCGCCGACTTCTGCGAAGCAGTAATGCTCGCTAAGGAGGAGGCCGACTGCATCAGGCAACGGCGCTCTCGCCGCCGCCGCCGGGATTCCGATCCCGATTTCCAGCCACCGAAGGCGCGGGCTTGCGGACAGTGAGCAATGGGTAGCTCGCTGTCCGGCCGTCCGGTAACCGTCCGGACCAAGCCCAAGTCGTCGACGGCGCGCGCTGTTCCCGCGCGCCTCAAGGATTTGTCAGCAACAGCAGGGGCCCAGCCGGGTCGAAGCCTACTGGGTTATCCGAAAGGGCGCTCGAGCCCCGGTATGAAGGCTTGAAGGAACGGGATGGGTTTTTTAGTCAGTAAGAGTCTGACATTATCTCCCGCTCCGCCCAAGAGCGGGGGTTGTCATAAGATGATTTTTCCCATCGAAAAAAGAAAAAACCGACTTGGGAATTTTGTATAATATTTAATCATTTAAAAAATACTTATATTCGATACTTTTCATGAGGTTTTTCTGTTAGTAAACAATGACCTCTATCTCTTAAACAACCTTGATTATTGAGCCATGTTGACTACAGCAGATTTCATTAAATCCTAATAATTACCCAAGTCGTTTAACTTATTAGACAGACCATCAGTTGTCATTTCTGTAATCACTTCTATTCGAACCACCTACCAACTTAATAATAATTCACAAATTATTCGGCCTTTCGTCCAATGATATCAAAGATAGGTAGTACCAACACATCAAAAGCATTATCCTTTGAGTCGGTTCTCGCGTGTTCACTCCCATTTATACGATAATACCCCCCCAGCTTATCTTAACGTACCTTATAGACCCCCTTTCAAGTATAAACTGGGTTAGTCTTGAAATGTTAACAAAATAAAAGTTATTTATTACCGTTGAGGATGTCGCTTTGATTGTTTGATTTCTTTTCGGTTTCTTGCCGGTTCTTTTCGGTTTCTTGCCGGTTCTTCTCCATAGGAAACGACCAATTTGGAACCGTGCACTAGCTTCTGACTTTTTATAGGTGCCCATGTAAGATAAGGTATGTGAAATAAAAAATGTTGGATTTTGAATTTTTAAATTTTTAAATTTTTCAGGGTTTGATAAGAATACCTATGACCTCTCTCGCTCTAGGATGGAGCGTGAGGGCGAGTCAGACTTTTACTGACTAAAACTACAACTATGTTGTTTTTTTTAAAATTGATATAAACTAGTGCTTGACTGCGATCCCACCTGATGGTAAGCAGTGATGCAATCGTTGATGGGGAGGCTCACTAGTTTATTAAGAGCCTATTCAGTAGCCTTGCGTTATAGCAGCACGGGTTTCCCTTTCAGAAGTCGACATATATGGCCCCAGTAGGCTTCGACCCTGCTGCGCATCTCTGTGAGGCGCGCGTGGACTAAGCGCCATCAACGGTTACCAGAAGGCCGGACAGCGAACTACTCCTGACTCGCCGTCCAATAAAGATACCTTGCAAAGCTAGGCAAGCAGTGTTTAGGAGTCCTATGCCTATCTATCTAAAATAACTAATGGCAAATCATTACATAATTCTTTCCGCTCTGGGAGGAGCAAGAAGCAATGTGGTAAAATTTTACTAAATAAAGCCCACGTATGTTGCTTCAGTTAAATTTTGTGTTTTAGAGTCACGATAACGCTTTTTAATATTCCCGCAGCCCTTAAGGCATTGAGTATAGCGGAAATATTTTATTCTTAATTTTAGATACATTTAAAGAAAAAACAGTACAAAAAAAAAACTCTTTTATTTTGTTAATAGTGTACGTAAAGAAAATAATTCACACATGCACGAATTGTTCCAAAACGTTTTTTGGAAGCCGTGCAAATAACTTGGTATTTTATTTTTATCGGAAGCGTGAACCGAAACCGCAACTGAACCGAACTAGACACGAAATCCTTGATAATACCTGTTCTTTTCTTCTTCTTTTTCCAAAAAAATATTATTTTCAGTTCGAATCAGGAATGAGGATATCCGCAAAAGAACCAAGGTTACCGACATCGCCAAACTTAAGTGGCAGTGGGCACGGCACATTGCTAGCAAGAGAAAGGTTCTGGAATGGCGACCATGTACCGGAAGACATAGCGTTGTCAGGCCTCCTACAAGGTGGACCAATGACCTGGTAAGGGTTGCGGGAATCCGGTGGATGCGAAACGCACAGGACCGTTCATTGTGCAGACACTTGGAGGA
Source organism: Mythimna albipuncta (assembly GCA_929112965.1). Classification (NCBI taxonomy): domain Eukaryota; kingdom Metazoa; phylum Arthropoda; class Insecta; order Lepidoptera; family Noctuidae; genus Mythimna; species Mythimna albipuncta. The sequence goes on along the minus strand of OV815979.1, from coordinate 12,419,154 downwards.
GGCCTAAGTTCCACAATGGACGTCTTTTGATGATGATTATTATTATTTTAAGTCATTGAAAAACTAGAAAAATTTGGCTGCTGCGGTCTTCCTGTCCTATTATAATTTAGGTGTCTTCAAGGCTAGAGTGAATAGGCTCTTAGTATACTTACTAGTACTTCTCAACATCAACTACGTATCACTGCTTACCTTCAGGATCGCAGTCAAGAATTGGTTTATAACAATTAAAAAAAAAGTACAAAAAACCCCTTTTTTCAAATACTAAATAGGTACTCTTTTATCTCTCCGTGTGAAAATAAATTAGCGTTCTCAACCGGCACTCTAGTGCTTCCTTAAATAAATCTAGGTGTCTAATTTACGCTCTACATATACCGTTTTAAAACAGAATAGATTTTTTTTTCGTAGTCTCTTAATTTACTCCGTCAAAGCCTTCATCAATCAGGCTTCGGGACGGCTTTAAATTGAACCGACGTTTCCATCACTATTTTTTGTTTTGAATGAAACAGTAGTGATGGGAAATTAGTATGTAAGACGAATTGTTTAGTCGAGTTTAGAATTAGTCGACTAAAATTGTAGTATCAATTTTTTTAGGTTATTTTGGCACTGATCCTCGAATAGTTTTAATTTTGTAATCAGAACACAGTTTACTGTAATAAGACCTTTAACCTTATTTTAGACCAGTATTAAAGCTTTTTAGGTATAGCTACAAATTTAATCCCTAAAACCTTCTGTGAAATGGGGCTTAATTCTGTTAAAATAGTAATCACTTTGAAGTGGTTATGTTACACAAAGCATAGACATATTTACCCTAGATTAGAGTTAGTGTAGAATGTCACAAGACGGCACTAAACCAAAATTAATAGTCAGGAATTACAAGAACATTTTCGGGAACTAAGACAAGTAATCGTTTTTGTTAACAATGACTAAAAGCCTACGTAATCACTATCAAACGAGAAAGTGTGTCTCTTGAATAGAAGATTCTAAGCTGGTAGCGACCTTTATAGGTTTGACTTATTAAAGTCATTGGGTAGGATGATGAAAGCTATAAAAAATATAATTGAAATTGTTCTTTCATTCGGGAAATCTTTGTTAGACTTTTTGTTATTATCAAATGACTCTTTCCACTTTGGGTGGAGCGATAGAGAGTGTCGAACTGCTGTTTTTTTTGTTGGCCTGTCCTGTCTCACTCCTGGGCAAAGGTCTCCGTCAACTCCTTCTATCTGTCGCGCGCCCGGAATTCCTCTTGCCATTTCTGGTGGAATCTGTCTAGTTCGTCGCGCCATCTCCTTCGTGGTCTACCGCACCGAAACCCCGTCACACTGTTTCAGGACGCTAACTTTGTACTACTTTGGCCTACGGTTTGTCGGGCATGCGGCAGAAATATCCTGCCTAGTCCCATTTCAATTTAGCGTCCTTTTTTATGGCTTCGCCTATGTTAATCAACATTCTATTATGGGCTAGCAGTAACTAGCCCATAATAGAATCCCTTGAATCATCATAGCCCATGTCCCAGTCGTGGGATCACAGCCACCTCTCTATAAAAAGGAGTGTACTGTAATCCCACGAGCTCAGTGTAGGTAGTTGGTAAAATAAATATGTTCGAATGTTTCGGTTTTTCATTTTCTTTTCACCTCTGCTACTACAGATAAATAAGAAAATAATACCCGATTTCGGGTAATAACTCATATCCCAGTAGACTACATCGATTAGTCTGTTTTATTACTCGAGAAGACATAAAACTACATGATCCGTAAACGAAAGCAATAATTTACTAAATGAGAAACAACAAGAAACATTTGTCGTGTTAACTAATGAGCTGTTAGTTTATTAGTCGATTTTGACCTTGAAACTAAACTTACATAAGTTATGTTGTAATGATATTAGTTTTTAGTGTGACATCTTTACAGTATCTACAACATTAGTTTCTCATTAGGAATATTAAAACTACAAGTAGTTATACATATTTCAGTAATTATACTGTTAGTAAAGTTCAAGTCAAAACTGACATACATATATTATGGGTTAGGCAACAGCTAGTATACATATATGTACACTAGCTGTTGCCCGCGACTTCGTACGAATGCACAAACGAAACTTATAAAAACGTGACAATAATTCTGTGTTTGTATATGTATAACTCTTAATATTATTAAGGCGAAACTTTGTATATGTGTGAGTATATTTGTTCAAAGCTCAAAAGGCCTGAACGAAATTGGATGAAACTTGCCACACGGATTGACGATATCCTAGAATAGGGTACGTTTTTGTCCCGGTAGTATACCTCCTTGGAATAATTTACTATATGCACACGAGTGAAACCTCTGAACGAAGCTAGTACCTACACAACACATAAAATTTATCATACAAAGGAAGAATATAAATAGCTTCTCTACAGAATACCGACTGGCCATTTTACCAATCTAATACTCCATTTCAACCATATTCACTTTAAACTAACACAAAAACAAATCACGACACCATTTAGTCGATCCCCACACTTGATTAACATAATCGACTAAACCTTAACGATCCCAACTCTAATTAAAACCTATTAATTGTGTCTGCTTATATTCCCGGAGACTTTCGACTGTTGTTTTGACGTTTACACAATGGTCTCTTTTTGTCCATTAGAATGGGCCGGCTGGCCCAGCTTGGGCCCAGGAAGGCCTGTTGTGTGAGCAAATTAATGGTCATGTAATTACGGTCTGTTAAGGGAAAGGCAGGATTTTGACAGGGAAATTAAGGGTTGGTACTCAAAATTTGTTTTAATGTTGGTAGGCCCGTGATTTGTAGTTTAGTGTGTGTCAGTTTTTGCTCTGCATAAGCTCTAAAGTAACGTAGAATTTAGGTTCTAGTAGGTACTTGAATTATTTTATACTAGCAAATTATCTGATGAGAACATACTCTCGGAATTAAGTATACTATGTGCTTTTTCATCATCTTCCTGTATTGTCATGTTTATTTTTCTTCCATTCTGTTCTGTCACCATGCTTTCATATCACTAGACACAAATACAGTAGCACAGTAAAAAAAAAGTAATTGTATTCAAATCCGCCACATTCCTTCAGGATACTCCTTTGGGATCTTTCTGCTTTTATACAACTTAAAGTTCTATAACACTCTTTATAAAAGTACACGAAGTTAAAAGATTCTTCCCAGTCTCTCCCTACTCATTACTTTTTACTATTTTCTCTGCGTTTAAAACCGACTGCATATCGAGGTTTTCAAGATAACTTCAAAAGAAAAGCGAGGAACATAGGAATTCTATGTTAATGCAGAAGAGTTTTAAACTCTTTGACTTTGATCAAGCACTTTAAAATGTAGCTTTATTCTTGTTTATTCCGTTTTGCTGTTAGTTTTAATATTTATGTTTATTGTAGGTTTATCAAACAGAAAATAACATTAGGAACAGTTTGTTTTTTTTTTTTTTTTTCTAATTATGAAATAACTAGCTTCTGCCAGCGGCTTTGCCTGCGTGAATGTGGGTTTCTCCGTTTGGATCCCCGTTTCATCCCTTTAAGAATTACGTCTTATAAGAGAACCTTGCGCAAAATTTTACACTCCCAGTTTCCAGTACTTTCTATCGGCTGTGGGTTGATATGTCAGTCACATTTCAATACAGGTATAGATTGCGAATTGTCCAACAGAGGACGTATATCGGCTGAAATGATGATGAAGATAATAGAGTGCGAATTTGCGATTCTTCCCGGATTCGCACGGGTGCCAATCTTATGCACAAATTGTCTTCGTTTATCGCTCTTTCTATAACTGGAAATCGCATCAAAATCTGTTGTGTGGTTTAGGAGTTTACGAACAGACAGACGTGGGAAACGACTTTGATTTACAACTATACTAGGTACAAGTACAGGAGGCTTACTATGACCTCTTATGGAAACGTACAATTCCCAGTGAGTCAAATTCCTTTCAAAGCAGGCCTGCTTCTAAATCGCTAAAAATCGTACCATGACAGTTCTAAATTTGAACAATTTTGGTACAGAGGTGAACAGTTACGTTTGAAGATCGCTTAATTTGACATTACTGACACTCAAAAGACGGTCATCTGCTTTCAAATACACGTCAAATAACACGCCATAGTACAAAAAGTCTATACAAAAATAAAGGTGAACGAATCTTGAGCGGATTTCGTAAAACAGGTTACAGGCCTGCTATAACGAAGTCATAGTACAAAAATGCCGGCCAGTTCAACTTCAGTCCTGCCATAAGGGGTCATGGTAACCACCCAGATATATTGCAACATCAACCATTTTTAAAAGAGTAACTATGAAGTTTCTTGCCGGTTCTCCTCCATAGGAAACGACCAATTTGGAACCGCGCACTAGCTTCTGACGTTTTATAAGTGCCCATGTAGGCCTATCTACACTAATATTATATAGAAGGAAAATTTGTATTTTGTGTGTAGGTTTGTAATGAATAAACTTAAAAACTTTTTTTATTTTTTTATTAATGTTCACGATAAAAACAATATAGGTACATTTGATTTTTTATACTAAAAACCACTAAAGCCATTACTGGCTTATGCATGGTTAGTGAGTGTTATTGTGCCGATTTCAAAAATTCTTTCACCATTGGAAAGCTAATTCACCCTGAGTAACATAGGCTATATTTATTGCCCGAATTACGAAGACGGGACGGGCTGATAGTGTGAAATAAAAATATTTGAATTTTGAATTGAAGATTGAGAAATTCAGCATCTACCTAATTTTCTTACTTATATTTGACATCCCTACGCTTCAATCGTTCCGAGTTTCCGACGTCTGACGTAGAACCCACGTTCAGTAATACAGACGTCTGCCTTAGAATCCAACGTCAAAAGGCAGATGGTATGATAAAGCTAAAAGATTAAATCAAATCACTTTTATTTGCATCTAACCGTGAGGGAGCGGTGTACAAAGGGTTCACGTGTGCAGTCCCAATATTGAAGCCTGGAGGATGAATGTAATCCTCAGATGGGGGGATATTGCGTGATGATTACCAATGCTTTAGTACAGCCTTTATGCCGCTACATATCCATGCAGCGTTTGTAATCTTGTCTTACTATGTTGAATATCAAGTTCCTGACGCTTAGTATATATGGATACATTTTTTTTAAATTGATATAAACTAGTGCTTCACTGCGATCCCACTTGATGGTAAGTAGTGATGCAATCATTGCTGGTGAGGCGCACTAACTTATTAAGAGCCTGCTAAGCTAGAGTGAATAAGCTTTGAAGACACCCAAATTATAATCCGACGGGAAGACCGCGGCAGGCAAATTGTTCCAGTCCCTCGATTAAACTGCGAGGTGAGGTTTCTGGAAGTTTTTTTTTTTTTGGAGATGGTATATCAAATTACTTTTCCCATTCTGAGTGGGGCGTGAGTGAGGGTTGTGTTTCTTCACTAGTGATTAGCGTTCCAGGGTTACGGTAAGTCTTTCGAATAATGCCGCAGCTCAATATTTTTAGGCGAAAAGAATTTTTTAAAAGATATGATTGAAATGGCTTGAAGCGCATTGTTGCGAAAGATAGAAAATTGGGGGAGGGCCTAAGAGAGGGACAAAGCAGTCCAGCAAAAACAAAACAAAACCTAGTTTATTATTACTAGTCCGTATTGTTCCACTGTTGAGCAAAGACCTCCTTCCGTTTCTTCTCTTCCAACGATCGCGATTCCTCGCTTCCTCTCCAATTCCTGAGGAAGACATCCAGGTCGTCCCGCCATCTCCTGCATGTTCTACAGCGGTCCTTTTACGCAATAAGTTAATATTTAGCAAACCATTGCACCGAAAAAACCCACAAGTTTTTACTATAATTATGATAGATATTAATTGATATTTACACAAAAATAGCGTGATACGGGCACATTCCCGCGTTTTCATTGGCCGTCTTTAATTTTTATTATACACGTTGAGTAATATTACGGATTGAACCAATTTATTGTTGCGAATAACTTAATTGAACTTCTCGTTATAAATAACAATAAATATTTCACAACAGCTTACCAGTGCTTGTATTAGTAAGTACTAAATAACTGATAAACATACTTACCTATATATTTCTAAAGACATACATATTATAGATAAATTAGTGTCTGGAACACTGAACAATTGATCATGATCATCACACAAACATTTGTCTTGGGTGGGAATCGAACACACGACATCCGGCATAGCAGTCAGGGCCACTAACTACTAGACCAACAGCAACAAGCCAGTCAAGATCAAGATGATCAAAATGTCATGGTATAAACACAAAAATCTATTCGAGTACACATTAAAAACCGAACGTGTAAAATCTAGTTAAGAAATTCTCATAAAATAAATTAACATTCCATTCACAAGCAAAATCAAAGGGTTATCTGCATATAATTTGATCAATTGTACAGATATTTCCTTAATAATTACCCAAGATTCATCAAAGTAAATTATATAAACTTAGAAGTTCGCATCTACGAAGAATGCCAGTACATGTCTGTGGTTGGTGTTCCCACGAACCCCACGCTTGGTTGCCCATGAAGGGTCACGGCCATTTAAACTTGCACCACTTTCGCCCCAACCATAAAATAGATAGATACAGAAGTCAATCTACGTGCAAAGCGCGTACGAGCAACGCACACATTGACACCGCTCACGGACACGATATCTCGGAGCGCCTCGGCCCGCTCGTCGAACAGTTCCGGCTCAAACGCTCATTAGTGTGCGTCCACAGAGCGTAGGTATAAAAAGTGAAGTACGTACATGAGCTTGTCTTCTGTACCTATCTATTTTGTGCCCCAACGAAAGTTGGTTAATTATTTTCAACCAAAAAGTTTCATATTTCGCTCTAGTTTCGTATTCAAGCTTCATTTGAAGGTTTAAGTAATATTTGTTGAACAAAATGAGAGTTTGTTGTTGAATTAAAATGTAATTCGTGTTTTAATTAAAAAGTAAGTAATTTTGTATTTATTTCGTTGTTAACAAAAATAGCGACATCTTTTCATGAAACTAATTAGATTTATAAATACAATGGTATTTTTGTTATAATGCATGCAATATTAACAATGTAAATGTTGCTGTGTCCTTCCGCGGTCTATGGTTGAGACAATATAATTATATTATAACTATTCACAACATGAGTGCAAAAAAATAAATACTGCTTAACTCCTATCGATAGCGTGATGTTATAATTATAGCCTATAGCCTCCGTCAATGAATGGGCTTTTCAACACTAAAAAAATTTTTCAATTCGTATCAGCAGATCCTGAGAATAGCGCGTTCAATCTAAGTAGCAAACAAAGTCACTTCAGCTTTATAATATTGGTATAGATTTATGAGCCTGTAGACAAAAGCCTCATGTGACGACAAAACGGCCATTTCTCATAGGAATTTTTCCTATCAAATCGCAAGAACACTAAAGAAAGAAGAGTGAAAGAACACTATCTTTCTATTTCATCATAGCTGCATATTAATACCTATGTTTTATTTTATTATATTATTTAGTATCTTTGTGATATTTATTTTACTGTGTATGTAAGTATGTAATTATAATAGTATATCTTTTTTTACATGTCATATTGTTTTGTTGTTAACTACATATTTTGTGTTTACTAATTTTCCTTTTACACACAGTATCTACATCTCATTTTCTCCAACTCTCCTTTCGCAGGTATGCTGGAAGAGATTTCTTTAGAAATAAGCATCACCTTTGTACTATTCTTCTATTTCCTTCTTCTTTTCTTTCATTATTAGCATAGCGACCTTATATGTTCCCACTGCTGGGACTCAGGCCTCCTCTTTATGAGAAGGAATGGGCCGTAATCCACACTACGCATTATTGTGTGTACAACTGTTAAATAAAATAAATAATCAAGAACTTTTACTCACAGAGAAAACTAAGTCCAACCTACTAAAATAAATCTAAAAACAAGTCCACTATCTAAAAACCGATTAGTTTAACAAGGAAACAAACGACAAGAACAAATAACTCCCAACTGCCATACAAACATTTTGAAGCTTAACTAATATGGGCTTAATGACCGGATAACTGATTGCCCTTCAGTTAAAATTAAACTGGGCCGTTAACAACCAAGGCTCATTTGATTTGACGATGATTTAGCAGCTCTTTTAAGGATCGAAAGGGATTTTAGAGAAGGTGTAACTGATGATGATTAAGTGGATTCAGAAAATTACTATTAGATTGTTTCATTTCAGTTCATTAACTAAAGATTCTTAGAAGTTAATGACTGTATCTTACATATATTGACAGTATTTAGAAATATATTAAGTGTGTTCAGAAATCTAGTACTCATAGCACACGCTCTGCTTAGTTTGGAACTTTTTTAATAATATTTATACACCGCTAAATTTTAATCGTTTTGATCCCGTGGAGGGTCTATCCGGTACATGATTTGTAAAGATAAAATTAAAATAAAGTACCTTTTTTTCAAAACTCGTGTTAATTTACGCATGTACGAAATTAAAACTAATAAATTACTAATTAATTTCTTTAAGAAAACGTCAGCTGCAGTGTGTGTTCAATGACCTGTAGGTAGTTTGTACGCAACGCCGACTATTAACTATCTACAAATCGATAGTGTTTCATGTACCGGATCGACCCTCCACGGGATTAAAACGATTAGAATTTAACGGTGTATAATAAGTTGATGAATAATATAACTATTATTATTAGAAGTACAATGAAAATCGATGGTACCAATCTATGTAACCTATCAACTTTATTGAAAGCAAAGGTTGGGGTTGTTTTCATGCGGAAGAATTCGGTCGAAGATTTAATATATATACATGAAAAGGTACAGGACGAAAACTATTGTTGGAGGCAAAGAAATAGGCTCTTTGGTTTTCCTCCTAAAATAGTTTTTTTTTTTTTTGTTGTTCAATATTCATTACTTCGATGATAAAATGAGCCAGAAAGCCAGGCTTTCCGGGTATATTATTGACCGCTAAGGGTTTGTTTTTTTTGGGTGAGAAATCTTCCAATGACATCTCTCGCTCTTTGGCGGAGCGTGAGGGCATGTCAGAATTTTAATGACTAAAACCTACTCCTAGTTTGTACAAATATATAGGTTGTACGAGTAGTAGCTATCTGCTTTATAATTATTCTTACAAATTATAAAACAGTCTCCCATCGCGTCTGTGTGTCTGTTTGTTTGCGATAAACTCAAAAACTGCACGGATTTTCATGTGATTTCCAATAATAAACAAAATAATTAATGAGGAAAGTTTAAGGTTGTATAACACTTCAGCATATTACAGTAAAAACCGACGAAAAGTATTACCACGGGTGTTCTAGAATCATGTACTGGATCCATAGTATTCGTTTATGCGTCAATGTCAAAGACACCCTGTATATTATCGAAGTATTCCTGATGCAGCACCAATTTTTTCGGCACTAAGGGTCAATTCCCACTGAAAGAGCAGCGGCCGGCAGCGTCTTTTTGAGGCAAAATATTACAAACTATTTTGAATCTTATCCACGTGATTAAAAAGTTCATAGTCATTTGAAGGCAAAGGAGGGGTAGCGTGGCGTCGCGAGACTGTACGAGCCTTCTACCGACTAGTCAAAAGAGGCGCCGCGCGGCTGATCGCGGCGCAGCTAGCTGACGTGCGGCCGAGCGCGGTGCAGCTGACAGACTCGCGGCTGCGCGCGAGCGACCATTTCCTAAAATTTTCTTTTCCTTTTTCTTTCCGTTTTGTTTGTTACTTCTTGTTCTTCTTCTACAGCCAGTGCTATGATACATAAATCCAAATCCACCATATTTATTGCCACACAACTTTCCCTGAGTGAAGTAGATCGCACACTAGTTTTCAAAGCTACCACGCGGAGGCTCATTGCGGCGCCTCGGGATGCCGCGCTGCCTCTCGCGGCGCCGCACTGCCCCGCGCGGCGCCACACTGTCCCTTGCGGCGCCGCGCTCAGTCACTTGCTCTTACGGCCGCTGCGCGCCGCTGCTCTTTCAGTGGGAATTGACCCTAATGGTTTCACACGCTACGGTCATAAGGAGCTGAGTAGTAACCAAGAAGGTTATGAAACTGCGAAGGACAACTAGCACAGGCTCACAAAACGTATCGAACTGATAGACAATTTTCACTTCATCAGCTATAATGAGTTTACTTAATTAAGTAGTGCTAAGTACATAATAAAGCCTAAGTTATCTAAGCTAAATAAACAGAACGTCGTAACAAGTTAGGTATAATTCAAGTAAGAACGCGTTCAGACGGAGTTCCTAATACTATTAACGTATCGCGACTAAGTCGGAGTACAAACTCGTATCTGTCACTATAATTGGATGTAAGTTTCACTATAATATTGGTTAGAGAGTAATTATGTTCTAAGAGAGTATCTCAGACTTTTACTGATTAAAACCACACCTGTTCTCAACAGTTGCCTTTTGCGTTCTAAGACCACGGGTTTCCTATTCTGAAAATGTTCACGGCCCTTGCGGCCATCGGCCCTACTGGGCTCCTACGGTTTGTTGACATCTCTTTGAGGAGTGCGCAGAACACTACACGTTATCGACAACTTGGCCTCGGTCCGGAACGTTCGTATTGGTTTATTGCTTGTAGTGGAGTTAAAGGGTGGGAGACAAGCGGCGACACTCGTTGTACGAATCGGGAAGTATATCCTTTCTAATCTCTTTCATCTGAATCTTAACTACACAGACACAGAGAAACTATTGGAAGTTTTAGTATGATTGTACGTTTAGTTTGTAAGTTTTTCTGTAATTTCTGTATACGTGCACCCGTAGTGATAGTCTTGTAAGTGATGACCCGAAACACAGGTTTTATAAACCTAGCTCGGACAAGTCACTAATTATACATAATTTTTAAGTTAATAAAGTAAATTTTCCTGTAGTTTAAATATTTGATAAGTCAATTATACTCGTAGTTATTACTTGGACACAGCATACTTGTTTAAGATTTACTTGTGGCTGTTACATGTAATTATTTTGTGTAAAAAATGAAATAAAGATTATTATTATTATCTTTTCTGTGGCCAAATCCCTTGCAACATGTTTGTATAATATGTTCTAATCGCGCAAAAAAACTTCAAAACGCTTCGAATTTTAATTCCGCATACTATGTCGCTCCAATTTCCTCGTCTAATTTATATGCTCCCAAAGTACTAACTGTGATATTTCACAGAATTTGTAACTGGAAAACAGGAAAGGTCACCCTTGTAAAGTCAGAACTAAACACGTGGGTGGAAACCCGCAAAGCCCACATTATGAAGTTAATGTGTATCTTTTTTCTCGCCGTGTTTACTTTACTGTCCAGTGGAACCTCTTCCGTGTACGTACGAGTACATATATAAAACAATAGATAACCGGCCTTTACCTGTTTCATCCATGAGTTAATTTTACATTTCTCTGCTGATATTTATCAGTATGGAAAATAGTACTGAATAGGTTACTTCTAGGCAAGCGCGCGCCATCGTCGACCACATCCTTTTCCATCGGGTGATATAGTGGCCAAGCGAGAGCCTATCAACAATAAGAAAGATCATACTGCTTCTACTCAGGCCTTCTTAGATTCTCAAAGTAAAGTGCTTTAAGAGGTCACGGAGTATTTTCCATGTACGGAAGATGTTCACCAGGAGAGATTTAGACAGGTAAAAGATCTTATATTCCCTGCTCTTTTTCCCATAATTCTATTCTATAATTTGAAGGTTTCCCAAAACCTAATTTATTAACTCATAGAATACTATGAGTTAATAAATTAGCCTGCGATGACGAAGACGAGTACTGACAGAAATGGCACTAATTTACATGATTTATCATAGAAGAGTGTTCTTATTTTCGGAATTACGATTATCTTCATAGATCTTCTACCAGCGGATTCGCTCGCATGGAAGTAGAAAATATCACTCGATGATAAATTAATATTCTACTTGTGAAAGAATTTTTAAAATCAGTAAGTAATCTAATCAATCAGTTATCAATCTTACCACAACTAGGACGCCTCTATTTGAGGATCCCGGTTCCATGAATAAAAATACCTCCGCAGTCGACAATGCAGGTTCCTTGCAGTCCACAATAATTGGCGGAGTAACGAAGATAAATAGCTCTCCAGTTAATGATAATGGAAACAAAGCGAACGAGCCTCCGGAACGCGGGAATTTCAATTCGCACTGTTTTAATTAAACGCCTGAAACCTTAGTACATTTTGGTGCTGTACAGGGTTGGCCAGAAGAATGGGTACAGTGAGTTAAGTTGGGTGTAGTTATTTTTGATACTATTTCTATCTAAATTCTAATGCAATGTGGTAAAAATTTTTGGATTAGTAATGAAAGAAAAATATTGTATCTTAACGTTGATGTGCTTATTAAATACTATTGGTGAAAAAAATATACAGTAAATGAAAATCACACTGACTTGAGGCAACAGTTTATTGTATGTAAGTATGTAATGGTGTCTGCCTGTTTGTTACTCCATCATGCTCAAACGGCTCGATGACACTGAAAACATGTCCTGGAATAGCACATTATGTTCCTTTTTATCCTGGAAGTATGTTTTCCCTTGAGATGTGACTATAATAAAAGTGTGTATTCATAATTTAGGCGTCTTCAAGACTAGAATGAATAGGCTCTTAATAAACGCCTCAGCATCAACGATTGCATCACTGCTTACCATCAGGTGGGATAGGCAAACATTACAGTCATGCGGATACACAAACATGTCAAGCGTCATTCAATTCCATCAATCATGTATGATTCAATCAGCAATAAAAACCGTCATGCAACGCATTAGACGGTAGGTTTCGTCAATCAAGGTTTTGACTGTGGCAAAACTGACAGCAAAACCAACCGTGTAATGTTCGCCATACAGTCAAGCACTGGTTTATATCAATAAAAAAAATTGGTTGCCTGTAAAGTCGGTATACGGGCGAAAGTTTTACGTGACAACGACTTTGAGTGGTAAAATATTTTAATGTGAATATTCATTCGTATAGTAGGAAGAAGGATGAAATAATAGTAACAATTTAAAACATTTATTTATACAAAGAATTATTTCACTTTTTATGTCTGTCTCTCGCTCTTAGGCGGGCTAACCATGCCCGAGTGGAAGGGACGCGTGCCTCTCACTCGCTCTCATTGTGAGCGCATAACGTGAGCGGAGCGTAACGCAGTTTCTTGAAGTGTCACCCGGCAAACCAATTTATAAGACGTTGTCACGTCAAAAAAAGACTGAAGTTAGTGAAATTAAGTGAATATTGAAAACCTTCTATTGAATACAATTTTGTTCTAAAAACCGAAGAATTTCAGTTTGTTCACAGTGTAAGTGCTTCTGTAAGAAAGTTAAAGCTGCTTTCGATATTAAATTGTTTTTGTTCTGTGGCAGGTATGAAGTTGAAACTAGTTGTGTATTAGTTTGTAATTTTGAAAGCAAAACTGTTCTATCTTTGGTGTATTCATGAGCAAAAATCACAAAATATATATATTTTTTTAATTTAAGGCTTAAATAGTATCATTTTCTATCTTAGTGTACAATAAAATAATAGTGGAGAAGATTTTTTTTTTTATTATTGATAGGCTTGCGTTTGACCACCATCTCACCTGATGGTAAGCGATGATGTGGTCGATGATGGAGCACGCTTACCTGGAAGTAACCTGTTCAATCTTGACTTAAAGACTCCTAGGTTGTAGCTATCATGTAAAATAAGATTTCACCTTAAATGCGGTTTTCTACGATTTAATAATAATAATAAAATATTTTCTTAGCCCGGAAAATTGCCCAGTGTAAGTGGCAGTGGGCAGGGCACATTCTTCGCAGAATAGATGGTTGATGGGACTAAAAGGTTCTGGAATTGTGACCGTACTCGGAAGACGAAGCATTGGTAGGCTTTCCACAAGGTAGACCGATGACCTGCTGAGGGTAACGGAAATCCAATGCATTCGAGACGCACAGGAGTGGTCGTTATGGCGAGAGTTGGGGGAGGGCTATTCCCAACAGTGGACTTCTTTTGGTTGAAATGATGATAATGGTAATGATGAGTATATTTTGAAGCAATACGATGTGGCGTTCTAGCTCTTGCGATTATGGGAGTACAGCGAACCTCTCTCTAAGTGAAGTTCCCTTGTGGGCAATTTAATGAAGCGCTGTTTCTGACCTATCTAGGTATGTCTTAGCTCTCAAAACGGTGAAGGAAAACATCGTGAGGAAGCCGGCATGCCCTATAACCAAAAATTCAAGGACATGTGCCATTCACTAACCCGCACTGGGCCCGCGTGGTGGATTACGGCCAATTCCCTCTCCTAAAGAGGAGGCCTGAGACTTAACAGCGGGAACATTCTAATGCCAACTATGCTATGTCTAAGTAAATGTATTTAAAGGAAACCAAAGGTAGGGTTATCTATTTATAGAGTCTATTAAAGAATACGACTGATGCCTGTGTCCCGGTCGTGTATCGCTGCGATTTTCAAACAATACGTGCTTTAAATTTACGACCGCTATCCTGTTTCTGATGTCAATCTATAATGACGGCTTGAACTTAAAAAGGAAGAAAATATTATTGTCTTGGGAAAGCTTCAGTTGCCAAGCAATAAATTGAATTCTTACATTTATGTATTGTGACATTGTGGGAAAGAAAATCATATCATACTTATTATAAAAGCAAGTTTGTATGTACAGTCACGAGCAATAAGTTTATGCGAAACCTGAATATAGTATGTTCAGAATAAGTAACTAAATGGATTGCAATAGTTTTTACACCATGATATTATTTTTTTTTTTATCGAATTCTACTGTACGGGTAAAAGAAAAAACTTTTATTCGTTCAATAAAAGTTTTTTCTTTCTTTCTTTCTTATCCCAAAAATATGCTGTCACAAGTTGGTCACCATCGACTCTAAGTACAACACAGGTCACGGCAGATCTTAGCGGGCATTAGGCGCCAGCAAACAGCTGGTTGCAAGTGCAAAACAACCCCTTACTCGCCTGGATGGCGCGGTGACTAAATTTTTAATGACATATTGTTTAACACAGTTTTACAAGCATACGTCAAGTGCATTTGTATTGTATAATGTTATTTTTGTCTAATTCAGGCTGTGTGTGTAACTAAAGTAGTGTACTGCGAGCGAGGAATACTGTCCCACCGTAATACAGTTCAAACTAGTACGGGGGTCAGGGTGAATCGGTTTCGCAACAACCAAAGCTTTAAATCGTGAGTAACCGATTTTTATTTAAGGTATATGTATTTTAAGAAATAAGTAAGCAATAGTTATGTAAACATGATTAAGGTTGTTGTTAATTTGTGGAAATAAATTGAATTGAATTGAATTGAATTGAATAATAGGCTTATAACTTTGTGAATTTTCATGATACAGTTATGAAATTTTGTACATAGATTCTTTATATAAAAATACTAGAATGTGTTTTGGGTTTCGAATATACTAAAACTATCGTTGTATAATTAAATTGTCACATTTTCAATCTGTCTTTGGCTATTTAAGTAATTAGTACGAAAAATGGTTCTTAATTACCTAACCACCAAATGGCGTAAGTACATAGGTTTAACAAAATTTCTTAAAAAAAAAAGAAAGTTACTAAAACTTGAGAACAATTTTTCCTTATACTTTAGAATAAATACTACTAAGTAGTACTTCAGTATTAGTAGGTATACTTTAGTATAAGGAAAAATTGTTCTCAAGTTAATATATTAAAAAAAACATTACCAAAACTACGCTGTCTGTATTAAAAATAATAATGATATCAGAAATGTAAAATATTTATTTTAGCTTGTCGTAGGTCTCATCAACAAATAAACACGATATTTCATCAAATAAATGTTTGCGTCAAATAAATAAGCAATTATAAATAGGTACCTAAATGGTTTTGCAATAAATTAAATCTAAAAATCACATAATTATTTAATAGGTGATATCGCATTGTTTGATTTATAAACATGATTTACTGTTATTCCATCAGATGTCAGAATTTTAAATGAATAAATAAAGTGCAAATAATTATGCACGAACGTGTAAATACCAAAATGTAACAATAAATACATATATTGATATAGTACGTCAAAAGTTCACTCAAACAATTGGTTTTATATTTTTATATTGTACTTCATTGACTGGAGACCTTTTCTTTTGAGGTGGTAAATCATCAAATAAGTCCCCCCTGCTCTGGGTGGGGTGGGAGGATGTGTCAGACTTTTACAGACTAAACTCACAATCACATATTCGTTGCTTGATTATAATCCGCCAAACATAATTTATACAGTTACTTGCAATTAAACCCCAAGCTAATCTATTGTCTTTCTATTGTGTCTGTGATTTCCACGATTGAAAGGTTAAACACAGACTTGTACACTACAAAAAACTTAAGAACATTCGAATTTCGCGGTCTTATTAAGCATCCCCTTAAAGACCACAGGCTAATCTCTGCTCGTTAATGGATACCTCCGAAAGCCTATTAAATCGTCGACCCGACGTATAAACATATCCTGTGAATTAAGCCTTTCTAACGAACCTATCTGTTTGTTGGGCATACACACATTCAAAGACCACAAAGTAATCTACTCGACAAGGCTAATTTGATGGAGAATTGAAAAGCTTTAACTGTACAGAAGATATATTAACTATACCTATTATTTGTAATTTTTATCCTGAAGTACATATTACGTATGTTACTTACGTACTTGTAAAAATAATTCGAGATAATTTCAATCTATTTACTCAAATACCGACTGAAGTACCTGGTATGTATTTTAAGTGATTATTATTATCTAAAAAGCTGTAGGTATAAAAAGTATGGTCCAATGGATTTTGAACTTTGTTATAAATGGTATATGCTTTATAATAAATTGCCCATTCCAATGTTTGAGTCAATGGCGCATGGTGTTCCAAAGGCCGTAAAGAGATGTCAGTAAAACTGAAAGGGCTAATTAGGACCGACGCCTGCCAGGGCTACGAAGTATTTGATGAAGTTGCCGTAGCCCTCGCAAAAAGAGCAACAGAAGGAACAGTATGTGTTTTATTTAATAAAATTCTGACACTCCATCCCGCTCCAACCAGAGCGAGAGAAGTTATTTGATGATTTCCTACGTAAAAAAAAAGTATCACAACCCATATTTCCCAAAGGGTGCTGGTAAGTCCCCACTTAATAGTGGGACGATGGGCCCATTACCCCTAAACATTGAACAACGATTGAGAACATACCCAGGTCAGAATCTGAGTTTAAACCTTAAAGGCTGCTAAAAAAATTCTGTCTCCAATTAATTCCTATTTCAGCATCATTTTAAAAATAAAAGTTAGGACGAGAATTCAAGAGCTTAATTATAGCACGCCTATTGCTGGGGAGACAGTGTGAACTCCGGGTATAAATAACAGAGTCAGCGAACGACCTACATAATGAAGCATAAAATGAACACCCACTATGTTCATACATGAGCGTCATGCCTTCGACAGAATGTGCACTTACACACTAGAACCACTCGGAGAATTCGCGCGGGAATCCTCTATTGTTCTAGCAGTATGTCACACATATACTTTAAGGTTTTTACACACATCGCCGGTAGCGAAAGGTTCATTAGCCAGATAGAAACATGGATCCAGCTGTAAAACATCGACAACTGGACACAGGCCTCCCTCAAGTGTCCCCACATCAACCGCTCCTGTACGTCTTGCATCCAGGCCCTCACCATGTAGCGTGGGAGCTTCAACTTGTGGGACACCTTCCAAAATTGCGTCACCCGGTACACTCAAATGTCGTCCTTCGTCCTTCTAGTAATACATTAGGTACAGTTTCGTAGTAGTCGTGGTAGTAGAACCAGCACATGACAGTTTCTTCCGCTCTGAGTGGAGTGAGAGATAGTGTAAGACTTACTGACTAAACTTCACCTGTGTTTCTTCACGTTCCCTTAGCATTACAGAGCCACGGAAACTCTTGCAAACAATTCCGCAGCCCTTTAGCCAAGTCCTTTTTTGACACATCGATTTCATAGTGTCATGACATGTATTTGTGAACGTTACTGCTGACAGGATAAGTAGATGGGGAAAAGACCTAAGGGCAGGAGTACGACACGTTGGCCAGACCAAATCCATGCTACACTGGAGAACATAGTCAGCGACGCCATCCATATTGCCGAAGATAGATCAACATGACAAAACAAAAGTTATTCGTCAAGGTCACGACTCTCAGCATTGAGAATAAACGACGCAAGGAAGAGGGGGAAAAAACTAGGTGTGTAAAATATGCTTTTGATGAGATCAGCTCTAAAGTAAAGCGAGAGGGCAGGTCAGACTTTTACTGTCTAAAAACCCGCCTGTATGACCTGTATCTCTCAGATGTCCAGTGTGGCACATACTAAGGGTCTATATTCAACCTGTATTCTGTACGATCACAACGCAGTCGTATTATGAATCTTTCACGTTCTTCTTTTTACGTACGGATATAAAATTGGACATAAAATTCGAGTCACGTGCTTGTCTCTGTACAGAGTCAATCATTGTTTTATTAGGTACGCGTATACCAGGCCCGAAACAATATATCGTGCCAAGTTTTTATAAGACCCTCCTCTTTAACGATATGGGGCTGTTTACCGAGTGTCATATCGTTCTTTTTAACCGTAGTAGGGGAGAATATTGTGGTACTGAATAAATAAGATACGGGGACCTTCGAAGATGATAAGATTTATAGGGACTTGCTTTTGGCTAGTATCCTTGAAAGACTTGTTTTTACCTAAGATTAGTGTATTAGAAGCTTGCTTTTCCCACGACTTCGTTAGCGTGAGTGATGGTTATAGCAGACGCAAATTGGAAGTTGAAATCAGATAAAAGGTAGCCTGTGTCTTTTGTTCAGATTCAAGCTTACACCGTACCAAATTTCATCAAAATCGTTTCAGTAGTTTAACCGTGAAAGTGTAACAGACACACAAGAGTTACTTTTCCATTTAAAATATTAATGTAGATATATTAAAATCAATAAATCTGTGTGTATATTATTTGAAAAAGACCAACTTGTAAATTACGAATTTTGGGCTTTTTTACTTACTTCTCTTGTTATCATCACCATTATTTCAGCCGAAAGACTTCGTGGGTGGACACAGGCCTCCCCAAGCGTCGTCATAACGATCGGTTCTGTGCATCTGGTATTCATCAGATACTCGCGGCTTTCACCAGATCATCGGTCACTCTTGACATAAAGACCCCTAGGTTATAGCTTTCAGGAAACACAGACTCCGGCAAGGAATTCCACCCCTTAGCTGCACGCATAACGAATGTGTTCCCAAACCACTTTGTACGTATGGGATATCCGCCATGTTCTGTGATCGTTGTTTTATTATATTCTAACGTCTATTTACCACCTAATGGCCTATCCTTGGTAAGTGCAATGCAAATGTTCTCACAAATGTGGACAATAATGAACTTCTGCCAACTAAGATAATTCCCAAGAAGGAAACTTTTTTGTATCAAATGGAATCCATTTACCATCTGGCCTAGCGCCAGGGAACGGATTTCTATTACACTTCTCTAGTCTTAGTAAGTTTGTTGTTGTATCTACAACTATATTAGTTTTAGTTTGTGAATATTGAATTAACATACTAATCTATATAGGTTATTTTTTGTCGACGTGGTAAATGATCCAATGCTTTTTCTCAATCTCTAGGGCGATGCGGGAGGCCTTGTTATACTTCCGCACCACATCTATATCCTTCAGTGGCCCTTGCGTTCTGGGACCTTTTCAGAATCTTCCTGCGGACCCAACGGAGATTTTTCTGATTAAAACTCATTCTTATGTTACTTCTTTGCCTTGCATTTCAGGACCCTGGGTTTCCTTTTCAGAAGATAACCCATGGCTTCTGTAGGCTTCAGTCCTGCTGGGCTCCTACGGTTTTGCTAACATCTCTTTGAGGCGCACCTGGAATACTATACAATACCCTACGCGCTTCATAAATCTAAATAGGACTACAGGTTTTTTTTATCATGGATTGGCTCACGTTTGACCAATATTTATTTATTTTATACGTCATGCACACAAAAGTAAGTACAGAGGCGGATTTAATGTTTTACGCATTTTCTTCCGGTCAACCAGTTGGGTGATGCAGAGAAAAATAGTGGAACTACAAAGAGCAACTGAAGGAACAAAGTAAATGTCTGACACCCCCCCCCCCCCATCACTCCAGCAGATTGGTCACCCTGATGAGGAAAGAAAAGGCACTAATCTTAAACTATCTGGTAAACTATAAATAAACTTTACTACCTAAGGGTCGGTTTCTGGATTGAGTATCTATTTGGATGATAAGAGCGTGTTAAACCTTACTTTGATGTCAAGTTTGACAGATTTTCAGATTTAATTAAAGTTTAACAAATATTTGTAGGTACTGTTTAACGTTAAATTCTTGATTTAGAAATTGAAGGTCAGTCTAGACTGAGCTTTACTGGTATCTAATTTTTTTTTTCCCTATTCTTCTTCCTTAGGTAGTTATATATTATTATGTGTGGTACCTGTTCCCTTCGGATAATTTTCTACTATCACGCAAGAGAAACCGCTGGAAACAGCTAAGTAGTTGTTAAATAAATAAAAAAACACACTTTTAAACTCCAAAATAACTGCACACTCAACCCTTCAAAACTGTCGGACATTTATAAGCCAGCGGTTTAAACGATCAAGTTAAAAAAGTCCCGCCAAGCTAAGAAAACAAACGTCAGTGAAAAAAAATAAATACAGTAACTATGAGTTGTTTTCTTAGAGGGTTATACTTTGTTCAAAATAACATAAGACATTTATGAAAACCTATTACTGTCCGTTCAACCGATTTTGAAATTTATTACCTTGGTGGCATGACAAATGGCGGCTGCATTGAATAGTTGGTACTGTAACCACTTTTTTTGCTTTTAATGCCATCCTTATACCAACGAAATAGAAGTTAAAATCAGTTGAACAGACAGTAAAAAAAGTTTATTTAAATGTTTAATCTTAATTTGAATAGGGTATAGGTTGATGACAAAACTGTGCTGAGAGACAAATGGGTCTTTACTGTTTACGCACTGAAGTAGTGTTAAAAGAGACGCCATTAATTTTAAATGAGATGATTTTGACAGATGACGGCCATCAAGAAAGATGACGGACAATGTTTGTATGGTTCAGAAGTCTGGTTTGATTAAATGCCTTATTGACAGACGGTACTCTACCTCTTAAGCTATGATATATCAATAGAAACTTCTATCTATCTTTCACTAGCAATCTTTGAAATACAGATTATTAACTAGTTTTTTATTTAAATCAAAACATCAATTTGTGTAAAACTAATCCAGTAAAGAGCAAAGAAAATCTACTATTTTGCATGAATTTGCTCTTTGTAATAAAACCACTGGGTACTCTAAACTAGCTACTGATTAAAAAGTAAAGAAAATATTTTTATAGTATAAACCTTGACCATTTTTTTTTTCAAACAAACAGGCGTAGAAATATTCGTCTGTATAATGTTAATGTGATTGTGTTAGATATTTAGACGAGCCTCGTTTAAAGACCTCGTCATCATCATCATCATCAATAAAGACGGTCACTGTTGGACATGGGCCTCTCTCAAGTGTCACCATAAAGACTGGTCCTGTGCGTATCACATGCATCGGATACCCGTGACCCTCACGGTCCACATCGTGGGAGGCCTTCTAATACTGCATCTTCCGGTACGTGGTCGCCACTCCAGAACCTTTCGTCCCCATCGACCATCTGTCCTGCGAGCAAGAAGTTTAAACACCTACTTATGCTAAACAAACCAAACAAACTCACTCAACTATCAAACGAAGAATGAGCCAAGCCACAGAACTATCTTATTCCCGCAATTACAATAAAATCAAGCTCCAAGTTGGCATACTTACAGACTTATGACATAATTTCAGAAAGCTTATCCCAGTATTAAAACAGCACTGAATATTATTATAATAACTATTTGTACTGACAGACACTATCTCTGGGAATTCACAAATGTTAAAGGAAATATCTAGCCGCCACAAATTGTATTATGACGGGTATTTTAAGTCTTCAGCGAAATATAGAGCATTTAATTTGTATTTTGCTATGTTCATTTTGTTGAATGGTGAATATTGAATTGTGATAGAATAAATCAAGCCTATGTTTGGGAAAAAATTTGAAAGAAAAGGGTCCATTACAAATAACGAAATATAAAAAGATTGTAAAGTCGGAATCAGTACTCAATCAGCTGCGGAAATGTTCGAAAGAGTTACCGCGGTCCTTGAATGCAAAGGTCATGTGAAGGAACACAGGTGGGTTTTAATCAGTAAAAGTCTGACACGACCTCTCGCCCAGAGCGAGAGTAGTTATTTCAAGATTTCCAAATCACAAAAACGCACTATAAATGAGCAATGAAGAAAGTTGAGGAATGAGTCAAGAAAAATTATCCATATAGTAAAATACTAATAGAATGGACAATATGATAACTTCGTGTACTGGAAACTTTCATGGTTCTGAAGAAAAACTTTCACGCCATTAAAACACAACACATCACTCACTGAATGCCCGAGGGAGGACATCGGCTCTGAGGTCGACCGCGGCGAAAGTGGTGTGACGATCTGATCATACACGTGGAGGAAAATTGACTAGAGCGTAGAAGGGAGGCCTTTGCCCAGCAGTGGGACCTTTACCTCCCAAATCTACACTAATATTGTAAAGAGGAAAAGTTTGTTTTTTTGTTTGTAGGAAGTAATCTCAGAACTGGTCCGATTGCTAAAAATTTTTTACCGATAGAAAGTCGCTTTAATCTTGAGTGACATATTTTATGTAAGCGGGCGAAGCCGCGGGCAAGAGCTAGTCAATAATATTTTCAGATCACATCTAATCTAAAATAAAATAAAAAAAAAAACACCCAGCTTTTATGTTACCCCAGCAAAAAATGTACCGCTTCATAAAAACAAAAAAGGTCTATCTACATATAAAAGTGAAACAATTGAACAGGTGAGGCTTATATGATAGTCGTAAATAAAATCATGAAATAAGATTGGGTGCTAGATGTCTTGGTAAAGTCAAGAGTGCAGTTGAGAATTGCCATCTGGTCCTGGGGCATCTTTTGAAGAAGTACATGGAATGTTAAGAGGGGGCAGATTTTATTTATGAATTTATTTATATTTACTTCATGGTACACTGACGAAGTCGCGGCACTCCACGAAGAAGATAGTGAGACGACTTGATGTCTTCTTTAGGAATTGGCAAGAAGTGGGAAAGAATGGAAGGTCTTTCCTAAACAGTGGTATAGTATAGTATAGGTTAGATATAATAACAATAGTTCACCGTGATTCTCATAGTAGACACCTTAAACTAGAATACATACTACTGGCGGTCTTATGGCTTTTAAAGTTGTTCCAGACAGCCTGAATTCGTCTGGAGAAAAAATTGGGTTTTACTTGGTGTTAATATTCTATATCCCGACGTACAGCGAGTATCCACTCTTACGTTGTTGAAAGCTCTACGCTCCAGGCTAAGCGTTTACGTCTCGTCGTTTATACCGCGTAGGCATAATACATCGAAGGACTGGATCAATGTGCCTGCTGCAGTCTTCCCGTCCGATTATAATTTAGGTGCCTTCAAGGCTAGAGTTAATTGTGGTAAACTACTGCACCTCCTCATTAACGATTGTATTACTGCTTACCATCACGTGGAGTCGCAGTCATTCACTAAGCACTTTATAACTATTAAAAAAGAAATATGGCAGAACAACATTTGCCAGATTAGCTAGTTTTATATTTTATTTTCAGTCAGTTCTATTCTAAAACTTTGCTAGCTCTATAATGCTTTGAATCACCTGTCTTGAGCGGCGACATGTCGCGCGTATTGCAAACATCAAGGCTACTTATTTATAGAATAGGTTTGTTTTCATTGCACTTTTAGATATATTTTAGACTAGCTTCTGCTAGTGGCTTCGCTCGCGTAACAGTAGGTTTCTCAATACAAAATTTAGATTTTCGTTTCATTCTTTTAGAGGGTGGATTTTAGAAAATCCTTTCTTATTCTTTGTCTATATTATAAAAAGTACCTCTGTGTAATTTCTGAGTTCTAGTTTCAAGGGTTTGGGCTGGACATTGATGAGTTAGTGAATGAGTTAGGACTTCGCCTTTTATATTACTTAGAAATAAGATACGACGCATTTAGTTAGTTAATAAAAAGAGAAAACAGTTTCTTTTCCTTCTCAAAATCTATACTTAAATACTTTAAGTGTATTTAAACCTTGTTTAGCGTCAGTGTTAATGTAATTAAACATCTTAAACTTTCCCCTTACTTAAACAGACCATAATAAATTTACTAAGCCTACACCCAAACTTCCCTAAGCAGAAACCTCGTAAACACCGGGAGCTTCAAAGACGTAATCCGTTCGTCCCTAAGACGTACATAGGGACTAATGCAAGCTACGCTTTTGGGACACAATATGTGGCCGCCCCTTAGACATGCACTTATTGTTTCAAGTCGCTCAAATGGTTGCACTAGATTAGACGTTCATACTCTTGTCTGAGAACAATGGGTATATTCTGAGGACTGGTGTTTGAGATCTTATCGGAGAGCGTTCAGGTGTTGTAGAGGAAACCTCTCGTGGCGCCTTGAGGCGTCTAGCCCGGATAGGCAAGGGATGCCTGTAACAGAATGTATTGAAGTGATATTAGCTGTAGATTGTCTGAGAGTTAAGATGGAGGCAGGTATGCATTGAGAGCAAGGTATAAACAACCAATATTCTAATGTAGCTGCTCCTTCATTCTCTAAATACCTTTTTTTCATTCATAGTTCTAAGACGACCAGTAGATTCATTGAAATATGGATAAGAAATTACGATACTAGAAATGACTACAGCCCTCCTAGCTAAGTTACAAACGTTTCGCTTGCGCCGAACGCTTCGAGTTGCCCTTAGGCCAATTCTTTTGTTCTGACCACGTGACCGAGCGTTAAGACGACGTCATTCCCGTACTTTTGAAGCTTTCTACAAGCGTTAACTATTGCAGATTAGCAACTTGCCTAGGGGTCCCAGATTAGACACAGACAACCGCGGAATGCGACTTTGTCTAAAATTTATGTAAAGATAAAGGTTAAAATAATAATATTCCACAACTAGTCTAGTTCCAAGCTAAGCAGTTGGTGTTACGAGTGCTAGAAAACTGATCAACTTGCTTTGAATACCTATATACATATTTCTACATGTGATCGTGCTCATCAAACCGGAATACCGGGTAGTCAGCTAGGAAACACCAGCCTCATCTAGTTTAAACTGACTGAAAACCAAATTTACGTGTGTTTTTTTAAAAAGCCAAACACTCAAACATTTGTCCTGGGTGGGAATCAAATCCACGACTTCCAGCATAGCAGTTAGGGCTACTAACGCTAGACCAACAGGCCACTCACACATAAATAGTTGTAGTATTCGCTGTTTTAAATTATTTTATAGCTTAGTACAATGTGTGATAGTGTTTATGTAGAGCGCGACCTCACTTATCGGTTTAAGTGAGCGAGATGGCGGAATTACATTCCTAGAATGTCATTCTTATCAGAATGACTGTCGAATAATCTAAAGATTTTTCATAAATTTTAGTTATAACTCAAATTTTATTTAAACAATTAATGATATATCAGATACTCAATCCCTAATTATCACTTTCGAGATCGGATACCCAGTCTCGCAAGATACGACCATCTGACAAGATGGTAGAAAATCGCCGTAATTGTTCTGGCAAGCTGAATGGTAGAAAAAGCGATAAACTAAAGGAATCGTGAACGTTCTAGACGCTTATTGGATTAATTGGAATCCTGAAAGATGTAGTTATGGAACTATTTTTCGTATCAATTGCCAATGCTTTTTCTTCATGAACTCCTTCAATGATTTTGAATTATGATGAACGATTGCCCCTTTCTTTGATATATTCTTCTCAAAAGCTACCTACTAGCTTTTTTAGGTGGAATCATCCAATTACTTTTCACGCTCTAGGGCGGAGCAGAGTGTCAGATTTCTTCTGACTAAAACCCACTCCTATGTTTCTTTATTGCCTTCGTTCCAGAATCCCAGGGTTATATTTTGCACAACTTAACTCAAACTCATGGCCCCAGTAGGCTTTGAAACTGCCGGTTCCCTGCGGTTTGCAGACACCTCTTTGAGGCAGGCGTGAAATACCTACTATGCGCCGTCGATGAGTCGGGCTAGGTCCGGACGGTTACTGGACGGCCGGACGACAAGCTACCCATTGCTCGCCGTCCATAACTCCATGCCTACGGTGGCTGGAAATCGGGGTCGGGATCCCAGCGGCAGGCGCGTGTGGAAGTCTGGGTTCGATCTTTGTCAGATAATGGGTCACTAGTTACCGCCACATAATATCAATTTACTAACTATACCCCGCGGGTTCACCCGCGTCTTTGGTTACTGCTTCGCTCCTATTGGTCACAGCGTGATGTTATATAGCTTTCCTTGATAAATGGGCCATCAAACAATCCGAATCCAGATCTGAAATTTCATATCTCTATAATCTAAACGAGATGTTTACAGCATTGTGTAGCTCCTAGTAACAGGATATTTGGTCTAACTATTACAGCCCGAGGCTCCGGTAAAATCTAAGCAATTAGTAATAACATTTAGACTACACGGGTTTCGTAAACGTTAATTATTATGACTAGAATTCAAAGTTGTTTTGTTTCTGGATTCTCTGTAATGCTTGGCTATGATTTCTGAGATTCATTATAATCCAAACTAACATTATAAATGTGAAAGTGTGGATGTTTGGATGTTTGTTACTTAATCACGCAAAAACGGCTGAAAATATTTGGATGGAGTTTAGCATGCATATAGCCTTTGATATTGAAAAGAACATAGGCTACCTTTTATCCCGATTCCTTAAGTACCTACCTAATGCCACGCAGACGAAACCGGAGGCAAAAGCTAGTTATTTATAATACTCTTAAGCTAGAACTAACCTGCTCACACGTGTAAAACATACGCTGATCTAGGCGCGTCGGAATGGAATGGAAACTAGACTTGTAGAGCTACACTTGAACCACGCCACGCGATGTTGTTTTACATACAAATCAGGCGCCTTGCTGCATTTTTTCGCTTCGAAAAAAGAAAAAATACGTGTCCAATATTTTTTTTATAATCTACGGACTAAATAAAATGTAATTATTTTGACTCTGGAAAATACCCTATTGTAACACTAACCTAGATAATGGATTTCTTTTTTCATATATTTCAGTCTGAATAACTATTACCTACAATTGTTGGTTGGCCAATAAAAATAGACACATTTAATAAAAAGAAACTTAACTTTCTTTATTAATAACGATGAAAACATCCCAATTTTCTGTAAGCTTACCGAATTTCATCATATCCTTATTGAATTATTCCTTACCCATCCATTCTTATAGAAAATTATATCAATTGTTGTCTCCGAATTCCGTTACTACGTGGATGAAAAGAGACGAGTCGTTTTGAATAATTTTACGAATTATGTTGAAATTGGCTGGATAAGTATAATTAAATGATTTTTGGAATACCTAATTAATTCAATTAGAAGTCATGCAAGTGTGAGTCGAAATAAAGTGTTAATTTAGGTTGTGTACAGAATGAGATGTACACTGTGTGTATTGCATAGCTACATACCAACCGAAGATTACCCAACAGAACCCTTTAGGGTAGGGTTCTGGTGGGTTGGTTGGCTCTAACCCTAAAAAAAAATAATGTCCTAATATTAATAAAAATTTTAATTGGCTACCTACATAAACCCTCGCGCGTAGGAGATATTATATAACTACGCGTTTTTTTTTTTTAAATTAAAATCACAAAAAAACCTTTTCAGGTTTTTTTTTCTTTAAAAAAGATGATACCTAGACCAAGACGCCAAAGTTTTCGGTCAAATAAATTTCGTACACCCGTTATTACAATAGACGCTCAATATATCCACGAAATATATATAAATATTATCGATTAGGTTCATTATGTTTAGTAAATATTGATATAAAATATATAGAATAAATACCGGCCTCATCGAGTTTTAACTGACTGAAAAAAAAAAAATTGACGTGTAAGTGTTTTTTTTTTAAACCTATTTGCAAAATAAATTTTAAATTAATTAAAAATCCAAATCCACAACGCGAAGTCAACTCTAAACCCACGACATAACCAAAAGAATTTCCATTTGTTTAAAATATATAAAGTCCTATGTAGAAGCCATTAGTGTTGACCTGAAGCCTGGTCCATTAGCTTTATTGCCGACTGCATTCCACTGAGATGCATCATCCTTGACTCATGCGTACCTGGAACAAAGAACACCTTTATTATTAACTGAGATAACACGACTTTATGGACGTGTGGTTAGGCCGTGTGGCTATGTTAGATAATATTAATAATCATGTAAGGAAAATATTATTGAAGTATTTTTTTTAATAGTCTAGCATCACCGCTGCTCTCATAAAGAAAGGAAGACATCGTGAGGAAACCGGCATGTCCTAGAACCAAAAATTCGAAGACATGTGACATTCATCAACCTGCACTGGGCCCACGCGGTGGATTATGGCCCATTCCTTCTCCTAGAGAGGAGGCCTGAGTCCCAGCAGTGGGAACATTATAAGGCCGACTGTGCTATGCTATGCTAGTGCTCGCTGGGAAGTAGAAAGGTTCCATAAATAGTGTCATTGAGTGTTTCATATGAAAATTCTTGCTTTCTGTCTTTTTTTAGGCAGGATAATTAATTAATAATTTATTTAAACTTCATCTTCATGTGGTACATAGACGGACTTAATGCAACAAAGCAATCTCTACCAGATAATCAGCAAATAACTTTCTCCCACTCTGGCTGGAGCGAATTGGTATGTCAGACTTTTACTGAGTAAAACACACTCATGCCCCCCTTCTTCAGGTTCTAGATTTATGTTCGAGTGATGACAATAGACTTACTTCTAGTTCACCTAATGGTAAGCAATAGTGTGGTCGACAATAGAGCATGCTTGCCTAGTAGTAACTTATTCAGTATTCACTCACCCCCAAATTATAATTATCAGGAAAAATAGACTCTGGCAGGGAATTCCACTCCTTAGCAGCTTAGCTGTATAAACAATGACTGCGTTTGCAAAACATTACATAGGTAGGTACTACGTATTACCTACTATGACTACTATGAGAATTCTACCTACACCTCTTTGTGAGTATGTCAATTTACAACATATTTAAACATGTTAGCGATTTATATCGTAATTACAGTAGTAATGTATACTAGGACAATTAGTGAATAATGGATGGAGGTCAATGAATTGCTACTAGACACTCGCAAAACATAATTATAACTTGTATAGGTACTAGTAGATGCCAATAAGAATACAATATCGTTTTTATTTCTTTTTTTTTGTATAGGAAATCATCAAGTAACTTTTCCGGGGAGTGTTGGTTATCCCCCGGTGACTCCTTCAAATAATCCCAATACATTTCTACTTAAACCTGCTATCTAGACATTAAAAACTGATTCATTAAAGAAACTGAAATATTTTCTGACGGGTAGGTACATCACTACATGTCAAATCGTCTGTCATCATAAAAGTAGCTAGGTATACTTACAAGTGGAAATAAAAATACGAGTACAAGTATTATTAACTAACAACAAATTCTATGCGTCTGTATATTCAATGATGTAGGAAAAATAAAATTAAAAAATCCTTAGACCAATGTAGTCTTTTAAATAAAGTATTATTATTATTCACCTAAAATTGAAATGTAAAAAAAATACAACGCAAGGGGCGTTGTTCTCTACAAGGGGCGAAAAAAAAAAAATACTTTTGCGAACAAGTGATTGAGAACTTTAAGGAAATATTGGGTAGTAAAAAAGTTTCTTTCACCGTTGTTCATTTTTAAATACACAGTTCGAAAGAAAGTAAAAAACTAAGTCTGCACAGAAAATCAATTTCCTAAAAATGATTTTTACGGCGTTTTTAGCGAAAACAGTACACAGTATACGAAACAGATTTCAACAGGATCTTAATAGACGAATCTGTCAAAAAGTACTACTACTACTAAAATATTGTCCGATCTTTTATATTCCTTTTATATGTACTGTATAGCTACTCCACTTCTATTCGTCATAATGTGATGTTATAACACAGCCTTCCTCGATAAATGAGCTATCAAATACTAAAATATTTGTTCAATTCGACCCAGTAGTTCCTGAGATTAGCGCGTTCAATAAAACAAACTCATCAGCTTATAAGCTAACCCAGCAAATGCTGTTCTGCATTATACCTAAACTAGCTTTTGCCCGCGGCTTCGCCTAGGTAAATTAAAGATATCCTACGTCACTCAAGAATAAAGCAGCTTTCTATCGGTGAAAAAATTTTAGCAATCGGGCAAGTACATTAAGAGATTACCTCTTTCAAACAAAAAAACAAACTACCTCTTTATTATAATATTAAGTATAAATCAAAGATAAACAATATGGTGGGAGTAGGAGGGAAAAAAAAATGTCTACGACCTAATCTCAGACCGATCTATACACACAAAAAAATTGCATAAAAAATCGATCAAGCCGTTTCCGAGGAATTCGATAACAAACACGAGATTTTTTTTTTATATCAGACAGATTCAATCTCCTTTGGCAAAATCGGCAAGCGAACTATGGAGTTAAAGTTAGTTAATCTAAAAATAAAGACTGCCCTCAGCCCTGTAGCTTTATTTTTTTTTCCCGTTTCATTCAAGATCGGAACGGATGTTGTTTTTCTGTTATTACTGGCCACTTGGGAGGCAATTGGTGAGTAATGTTATTTTAGTTTCCTCCGAAGTAATAAAATATAAGTACTTATAATGAAAATAGCCCCGTGGAGGTATCTGTGTATCTTTATATACGTTATTTTAAAAGCTTTTTATCGTACTTTATTATCACCAGTTCGTCAATTTTCTGTTCAGTGTGTTCGGTCAGACGTTGTGTCGAATATACCTTGGCAAATACATTACAATTACGAGTCTTAAAGAATATTATTATAAACAGTATCTTGCGATCTTCGATTTGATTTGGATGACAATCAATTACCCATACGCACATAACGTTTTGGAAACACATTTATTTTGCGTCTGTGTTTCCTGATAGCTACAACTTAGGGGTCTAGAAGTCAAGAGTGAATAGGTTACTTCTAGGCAAGCGTGCTCCATCGTCGACCAGATCATCGCTTACCATCAAGTGAGATGGTGGTCAAACGCGAGTCTATCAATAAAAAATAAATAAAAAGATCAGAGACAAATTTTAATTTATTTAGATTCAAAACTAAGTCGAAGATGTGACTTTTACCGATCGTATCTTTTGTTAAGCCACGAACAGCAGAAACCCCAAAATACCATAAACAAAAGAGGATCGCACAATAACAAAATCTGCTTAATTTTCGTTAGAAGACATCGCAGTTGTCAGTCAAAAACAGAACTTGCCTCCCATTTGCATAATTCCAATTAATAATACCGATTATCACAAATTCACAAAGAAACTCTGAAGGATGCTTTGATGCTTCACGGAATCAATATTATTCTTGTTCTTATAAATGTACGGTCCTTTGCGATAGCGAAGACCAATTTAAATTTGAAATTCACTATGAATTAGACCCCTTTGTAAAGGAGACACTTGTGCGTGAATTATTAATTTTTCAGCCGATCTTTATATTGAAAATAAATAAAAAATGTTTCTTAATAAAACTGAAAAGTTTTCTATTGATCGAAAATTCGCTTTGATACAATTGGGAGCTATCATCTGTGTCATTTAACAAAAGGGAGGAAATTTTAAAATTAATAGCCTTTATTTTAAACGACGGTGCCGTTGCTACGTTATTTATTCATGTAGCAATTATGTACAAGGATTCTTAAGACGCGAATGTACATAGGTTGACGACAATACCACAAAATAGATAGGTACAGAAGACAATCTACATACAAAGCGCGCTCGAACAACGCACACATAGACATCGCTCACGGACACGATACCTCGGAGTGGCCCGGCCACCTCGTCGAACAGTTCCGGCTCAAACGCTCATTAGTGTGTGTACACCGAGCATAGGTATAAAAATTGAAGTACATACATGAGATTGACTTCTGTACCTATCTATTTTGTGACATTACCTTCAAGGCTACAATCAGCGTCG
The DNA here is from genome assembly GCA_929112965.1 of Mythimna albipuncta. Classification (NCBI taxonomy): domain Eukaryota; kingdom Metazoa; phylum Arthropoda; class Insecta; order Lepidoptera; family Noctuidae; genus Mythimna; species Mythimna albipuncta. The sequence continues at coordinate 12,387,076 of OV815979.1, read as the reverse complement.
TCCGTCGTACAGCCAGAGATAATTATAACGCGCTCAGCCTCTAAAATATTCATGGCAACTACAGCCTAAATCCGGAGAAAGGAGGCGCAGATACGAAGCAAACCGGTTGGCTGGCTGGCTATACCCAATCCATATGCCGTAACAAAAAAAAAAACTGGCCAAGTGCGAGTTGGACTCGCTTACAAAGGGTTCCGTACCATCCTTAGGAAGATTCGGCAAAAAAATCGCGTTTGTTTTATAGGACAATTAAATGATTATTTATTTTATGTTTAGTATTTGTTGTTACAGCGGCAACATAGCATAGCATACCATAGTCAGCCTTTTAAAGTTCCCACTGCTGGGACTCGGGCCTCCTCTCTAGGAGCAGGAATTGGCCGTAATCCACCACGCTGGCACATTGCGGGTTGGTGGATGTCACATGTCTTTCTAGAACATGCCGGTTTCCTCCCGTTGTTTTCTTTCAACGTTTTGAGAGCAGTGGTGATGAAATAAATTGCACAAAGTAATGCGTCTGGCTGGGTTTGAACTCGTGAGTCGAGGCTGTTACCACTCGGTCACCAATGCTCACACAGAAATACACAATTTGTGAAAATTTCCTCTGTCTAATTTTCGCGGTTCTTGAGATACAGCCTAGTGACAGACAGACGGGCAGACGGACGGACGGACACGGTCTCGTTTTTACCCTTTAGGTGCGGTACCCTAAAAGTAGGACCCTGCCAGGTGGTGATTCCATTATTGTTTAAACCTGACCAAAAACGACAGGTGTTTTCGACCGACACATCCACTCATCCGATCTTTTGGATTCGAAGCCTATCGAGCAGATGGTCCGATGCAAAGCGCTTTATTTTTGTTCGACGTTTTTGCGTTATTTTTGGGAAGCCGTGTTTACGGTTGAAGGTGAAGTTATGTGCGAATTCTATTTTGTGGTTGGACCTTTTTTCCTTTCATACGGAATGTTCTGAAAATAGAAAAATCGTAGTGTTGTCGGTACACCTCAGAAAAATCTATTTCGACAACCTGCCGATCCTTTTTTAATCTTTCGAATACCGTAATTAGATACACAATATTTGCGTACGCTTGGGGTGTAATGAATTAAATTACTGAATTTAAACTAGTGCTTGACTGCGATCCCAACTGACGGTAAGCAGTGATGCAATCGTTGATGGTGAGATGCACTAGATTATTAAGAGCCTATTCACTCTAGCCTTGAAGGCACCTAAATTATAATCAGACGGGAAGACCGCAGCAGACAAAAAGTTCCAGTCCTGCGATGTACGCGGTATAAACGACGAACCGAAACACTTAGTCCATTGTAACACCTTGTGTGTAAAATACATTACTAAAGGATTTTTTCAAGTGCAGCCAAATAAAATGACTCCATAAAAGATAAGAAGTTTTTTTCAAGAATTTTCATCGAACATTTCCCGTATTTCCGACGTTATTGAACGACAACAATCTACTTATACGAAATCGGAACGCGATCTTAAAAACTGCTCTATGTGACTTGGCAGATAATTTTATTGAATTTCAAATCGAACTGGATTGCAGCTTCAAGCATATCGTCACGTATTTTTGTAATGGGCCTTATGTCGGCGGTATAGAGTTCATATTGTGGGTTTAAGGATAGTGAGTCAGCATAATAAACATCTGCCCTGACTTTTACGGTTATGCATCAGGATTTGAGCGCAAAAAGGTCACGCTTAGTAAAATCTGAGGCGTCTCCGGTGTTAAACTGTGAAATTATGCTGTGTGAACTCAAAGGTCGGTTTAAAGGGTGATTTTCTTTATCGTGATTTAAATTATGGTTCCAATTTCAAACTAATTTTAGTTTCACGAGCTCTCAATGGTTCGTAATTTATTTTTTTATCACGAATGTCACGATAAGCTTGGACTATTCGTTTTTTAAGTAACGAAGACTGAATAATGAATTTTTTAAAACTTTCTTAATGTCAGTTCGACCTCTGTCTCACTGTCTGAGTTTAAGACTGAAAAGTATTTAAGTACTTTCATTGATGACCAGCAAATGTACCAATTTAAAAGATTTGATAACTATACCTACACTTAAGAAAAAAATTGGCCTGGAATTATTTAGCAGCTAGAAAAACTTTTTCATTATTTCTTGATAGCTACAACTTAAGGATCTTTAAGTCAAAAGTGAATTGGTTACTTCTAAAAACGCGTGGTCTATCGACGGCAACATCATCGCTTACCATCAGGTGGTGATGGTCAAATGTGAACCTATCCATAATTAAAAAAAAAAATTACACTCTCTTGGAAAAAGAAATAAAATACCGTTTTTGTAAGACTGAAAACATAGTACACCTACAAAAAAAGAAACTTATAGCTAATAAATATCCAAATATATTCCGCTACAATTCGCAAAATTTAAAAACAGCACACAGAACAGAACCAGTTCATCCAAATACCGATAATCCAATTCCCATTTCATTTCAACATTAAATAGACCGTCTGAATCACCCTTTACAAACGGCCAGTATCAATTAGGTACCGATGGTGTAAATGTGAAATGTAAATACATGTATCTGCGAAGTGGGTTACTTCGTTTGTCCGCCAGTGTACCGTCACAAAATATATAGGTACAGAAGTCAATCTACATACAAAGCGCGCTCGAGCAACGCACACATAGACACCGCTCACGGACACGATATCTCGGCTCAATTCAGCTCATTGTGAGCGCGCATGCATCCGCTTGAGACACGCGTCTGTGAACTTTTTTGTGAAATAATGAAGCAAAAAAAAAGTTGTAAGTAATTGTTTAGTTGGTGGTTTTTTAAATACAACATTAGTTGCTGAATTTATCGTTTTTTAAGCTGCCAGTTTTAAGACGTAAGTAATTAGGTAGGTATTTTCTTGTACTTTGATAGTTCGTGTAAACGCAGAACAGTTAGTAATAAGTACTTTGTGGCTATGTAATATTTTTTATTTTTAGTCACCGCGCCCGAGCGCACTCGGACGGGGCGGCGCGGCCCTAGCGCGATGGTTGAGCGTAGGTATGAAAAGTGAAGTACAGACATGAGATTGACTTCTGTACGTACCTATTTTGTGGTACCGTTATGGCTAGTGATATTTTTTGAAAAATGAAGGATGGTGCGTCGTGTCGATGTATGTTTTTTTATTGGGTCATCTTTTTGAGCGATATGTGTAGTGTTATTTTATTCTATTAGGGCCTGTAAATGTAAGAGCCTGCTTGAGTGACGATAATATTTTAGTACGGTACGGTTTGTTTTTCAATTTTTCAACATGAGTAACTTTCCTTCGAGTTTTTTATATACTTACTTGAATGAAGAATATTGTCTTGTTGCTGATTAATTTCCGGCTGTATCAATGGCATTGTACACTGCCGTCACTTTAGTCCACCTAATTAAAAATCTGACTACCTCTAAAAAGAATTGTCAAAAAATGCTTAAACATGGCTGTCATGCTATTTTTTCGGATTGAGTGACTTTAGTCCAGTAATAGACTTCCCTCTCAGATAAAAAATTATGTCTTGAAGAAAGGTCTTATATTCTAGTACTCAAGAACTAAAAGGCTAGAAACGATCTACGCTGACCTAGTCTAGGTTAACCTTTCAAACTAAGTTAACCAAAAGTTATTCAGGACACACAACATCTAAAGTAGGATTATTTACCCAAGATTTACTTTTAAAGAAGACCAGTAAGCCTCGAAGTTCTATTAATAACTACCCTCAAGCCACCGAACTAATGTGCTTATAGGGACTGGAGCACAATAGTGCGGCCCGGGTTAATGTCATGCGTTCGAGTCCACACCCTTGGCCATTGTCCTTTCAGAATAATACCGTCCAGTGTGATCCGACCTTACATATATATAAAGCAAAAGGTGAACTTGTGAGACGCACAATGGTACTTGTTATTCGACGTTTGGTGGTTTTTCGTGGACAAAAGGGTTTGGAAATCGTTGTTGATTAACGTTGATTTTTTGTAAAAATAAAAATACGGTTGGATGAATCTTTCAATATATCCCTCGATAAGTAAATATATATTGTTTATTTATACCAGTACTTGACTGCGATCCCACCAGATGGTAAGCAGTGATGCAATCATTTATAATTACTCTTGCCTTGAAGACACAATTTAAAAAAAAATCTAATATTGTAAGTATTGTCATCATGGCAACTGTAACGATCTGAAAATATTTAATTGTGTAGTTTTGAGAGCAGTGATAACGGAATCGACTGACCATATGCTGACCGTGGGTTCAATCACAGGAAAGTCCTTAATTTTGTTTAATTCATCACTACTGCTCTCAAAACTGTGATGGAAATCACGGCATGTCACAAACAATTCGAAGGCATGCGACGGTGTTACGGTCCATTTCCTCTTCTAGTAATGAAACCTGAGTCCCAGCAGTGGGAATATTTGAGGCTGATATGTTACCTACGTGTACCGAGTACGAGATAAAAAGAAAAGATAAAACAAAACTAAGCAAAATTAAAAATGAAACGAATTATTATAATATAAATTGAAAATGTGGACAAATTATGTAAAATACCTACTTAAATGGAAATGGACATAACATAAAATGTAAAGAGAGAGAAAAATGAAAAATGGACTAAAATAATATCAGAGTAGTACCCCAGGGATGACAATAGAAGTATAGGTCGAATAAAACGTTGGGAAGACGACGTCAAATGAGTTGCTGGTCCAGAATAGATCAGAATCACAAGAGGTAGATGGAAATCTTTAGAGAAGGCCTTTATCGAAGGACAAGCTGTTATTGAAAATCGATCGCCAAAAATAATATAGTATTGTAAAAGTTATGATAAACAGTAACAGAAACTGTGTTCTTAGGTAAAACTATCGGTTCTAAACTGCACTCTCTCAGGTATATTAAGCTCAGCGGAAAATTTTAGGTTTGTTCTTTTCCGCTTAACTTAGATTTCCGCTCCATATAAGCTTGTATACACGCATAGCATAAATCTCGACATCGAAAACATTATCCTCATTTAATTGGTTTTATCTAAACGCTGCGAACCATTTTGTTTTCAAATTTGCTACTAAATTACAAAGCTCGAACCAATGTAAAGGCAAAAAGTTAAAACTTTTTCACCAGCATGTTTTCAACAAATCTAGCTTTAGCAAACTTCTGCAGACCTAACACGTTGCAATCCAAAGTATAGTGATTGTATTGCTGTAACTTTTCAACCAACAAGTTGGTCGAATCTAGGTCAAATGCCAGCTGTAAATAGGTCCAAAGTAGCCAACTTTATCTGTGTAGTTTGGACAAAAAGTGTACTTCACGACCTAGAACGGTATTTAAACTTGATATTCGCTGTGGGATTGCAACTTGTTTGACACTACGAGCATGGCAGTTGAGAGATTGTCATGCTCACTAAAATGTCTCGCTGATGGTGGCACGTGTTATTGGGTCATTTGGCTCCCTTCAAAATGGTTGAGCTGAGTGGGGCTGATGCACGCGTCATGCTCGTGAACGGGCGCCGTCAGTTGAGACTGGTCATCTCTTAGCTGCCAGTGACTAATTCAATTTCTATTCTTATTGTTACCATTATTATTTCATTTTTATTGCTTATCTTGTGTTCACATAATAGAAGCAAAAAAGAAATATGTAACGATGATTAATGTAACTCAATACGATTTAAAAGAGTGTCCATGGAGTTTCTTATAATTATTATACTGAGTATTCGATACATCAAATTATTTAAATTATTATATTAAGTCATTCGATATTATTCCATACATCATTAAACTAAATTATTAATTACAATTATTTTCATTCTTATATTGTTACTTATGTATATTAGATCCGACCTTACAAACTACTATGTGTTCCATGTGGGAATCGAACACGCGACAGATAGCGTAACAGCCATTCGCTCAACCTCTCCACTGTCGTTTATGAGGACCCAATGAATTTAATTTTCTTGTTCAATTCAATTCTTAATTATTATTTTTTGTGGTAATTAGAATTACACATACGTCCAAAATCACGGGATCAGCTTGCAATTTACAAAACAAGATGCTTTATCTAACTTTCTCATTTGTGGAGTATAATTCATTAGCTGTTGGCATAACTATCAAATATTTATGATTGTAATGATTTATACGGAGCCTGACTGACTTACAGTTGGCAGTTAGCCAAATAAAATATCGTAGCTCATGAATTTGAAACAAAATATTTTATTAATAAATAGTGAAATATGATTTTTCGACAAGCCGGAACATGGCGATTTCAATATATTTTATTGAAAAATAATATATTGAATTTCAAAAGTGACACATTTTTTATATTCGCAGTTTTTATAGGTTGGATTGGAATATCGATGGCCCAGCATATAGTATAGTGGTGTAGTCTGATGAGCTTAAGCGCATTAAAGGCCCTAAAAAATTCAACAAACTACCGTTGTCGGTTACCTCCGCTACGACGAGCTTTAAGGCCAAACTTAAATCCTGGCTCACTGAGAAAGCGTTTTATTCCATATAGGAAATGCTAGATAATAAAATATTATCTGATACATTAACTAATATCTAATAATGACTAATCAATTTATTTTTTAAATGAATTTATTTATTACTATGATTTAATTTATTTCAATGAAATGATGAATCAATGGTTGTAATTTTATGTTATTAACTATTTTATTTATTTGATAAATTTGTGCCAATAGTTTACACGAAGTCTGAGCTTAAAGAAGTAACAAAACATACCTACTCGTACATAAACAGCACTGCATATATCTTTTTATTAGTCTGTATGTCCTTTTGAAAACACAATAGGTTTCGTATACCTATTGTGTTTTCGATATATATCTACATAACATCAAATAATGCACCGAAATTCCACTCCCATTTTATGTCTTATCAATGACCCATTTTCAAAATACATACATCATATTTGAACAAAATAAACACCAATTCACACACTTACCTAACTCAAATATAATAAGTACAAGTATCGTCGCGCCCTAGGAGCAAACATAGGGGTCAGGGACCTCAGATAAGGATTCAATACCCTTTCTCTATCGGTTATGCAAATATGAGGGCAATCGGAACTTTACCCACTGCACGTAGGTGGGTGTGTTATGTAGTGATAAAACTGTCTACTTTGTATCACGCGGCTTCTGATAAGGGGTAGGGAAACGGTTCCCAGTTTTTTGTCGGTCGATCAGCGATACGTTTTTGTAGTTACCTGATGGGAAGTTGTTACCGCCACCTGTGGTAACCTGTATCACCATCGTTTATAGGATATTTTGGATATAACGAGACTTAAAACGACTGACAAAAGAAGGCAATGCTTTGTAAGACTAAGCAACAAAATCAAGCTTATAACTACAGCAGGCCATGGAGCATAAGGTAGGTCATCGTCCAATAAGGACGTGAGTGAGAGTTCCACGCGTGCCTCAAAAAGATGTCACCAAAATGGAGGAGGGGGCCAGTAGGGTCGATGTCTGCTATGGATAGTGGGTTGTTCAAAAAAACTACTGTAGCCCTGACCCCCAGAGGGCAACTAATAAAGGGAATACTAGTGGGTTTTAGTCAGTGAAAGTCTGACAGAGCGGGAGAAGATTTGATGATTTCTCACATCACAAAAAAACGAAGTCAATTCACACCGCACGAAGTGAAAGACGATTAGCTCGCTGTCCGACCGTCCGGACCGAGCCCAAGTCGTCGGCCCCGGTATGAAAGGCAACTAAGGAACGGGGAGGATTTTTTAGTCAGTAAGAGTCTGACCCACTGATTCTTACCCACCGAAAAAAAAAAGTGTAAGACGATAAGCAAATTAGGATGACATGAAAACTTCTTAAAAAAAAATGTCCGTCCCAGCAACCAAACTCAAGACAACACTCAACACTCGACGAACAAACCAGACAAATTCACAGGATGTTTTCTCCTCCGAAGACTCAACAAACATAATCAAAACATTACACATCCAGCCATGAGAACTAGCCCACCAATCATCGAGTACAAAGACGGTATTGTACAAGTACATAAATGAACAACAAACCATTAAGATTATATTAAAACCAGATCACGTAGTCGAGATACTCGTTATAGTAATAAATATCGTTGCTATGTTACACACGTCTTAAAATTATCTAGCTAAGTTATAAGACTTGATTGCGTGGGCTGGCCATATTGTATGCGAGAATTGTAAATTAGTCTATAAAGTTATTCATAACTATTTGATAATATTCTTTTATTGAAAAGGATCTTTTTAGAGAATTCTCAGAAAAAACCTAGTTTGTATTCGAAATGCAATTATGTCATCAACATTTGTCAAAAAAAAAATCCATGTTACTCGGAGGAATGTAGATTTTAATACGATCTATTATCACATCTAAAAAAAAGTTTAACTGAAACTTCAAGCGTTCGTTCTCTCATTATATTTCTATTGTGTCTCTAATTACGGTGCACTAGCTTCTAACGTTTTATAAGTGTCCATGTAGGCCTATGTGAAATAAAATATTTTAATTTTGACTTTGACTTTGACTTTGGTATAAGTACGAAAGGTTAATCGAGAAATTAAAAAATAATTTACTATAGGTACTCCCATACTACGGAACCCTACAAAACCATGAGTCATTTACGACCTATGAAAAAATCTCACAAGTTTTTATAACATTTGTATTTACATAACTCTCTTAATAAATATTTACAGGATGACCTCTTTCGTTAAGCAGCCAGTGTAAACTGTGTAAACTCTACTCTTTTATTGTCTCGTCCGTCCTTGGGGTCGAAACTTTACTAATTTTAAAATCAAAACATTTAAACTGAACAGTAAAGTGCTCGCCAGTGTACATTAATTCACAATTTCGAGTTATTAAAACGGATGATCAAACTTAAAGTACACTTGGAGAGAGTTTTAATACTGGGATACTTGTAAGTAGCTATTTATTTAATAAAATCAAATATGTCTTGCTAATTTCTTTGTGACTGTTTACCGAAAGCAAAAATAATATATTGACGGTGGCCCATATACTAACAATATATTGTACACTAGCTTTTGACCGCAATTTCACCCGCGTACATAAAGTATAGCCTGTCATTAAGGAATAAAACAGCTTTCTATTGAAAAAAAATTAGCAATCGGCCCTTCGGAGATCCTCTTTATAATACTTGTGTACTTACAAAGCAAAAAACTGGTATCAAACGGAGTCAAAATGGACGGTAGTTCAATATATTTGATGCAATAGCTTAAAAATATTGAACGTGTATGGGCCGCCTAAAAAGGGTCGGTATGTTGAGAACTGAGAACAATAACAAGTTAACTCATCTATGAGAAAATAGTATACAGACGTATTTCCACGGTTTAATGTGAATGTGGAGTATGGCCTGTTAGCTTGATCAGTCATGGGAATGAATGCCGGCATTCGATCGGAATCGGCTCGATTCACAGTTCAGTCCGCTTGTTAAACATTAACATACGGGCGATATCGTTGTTATCATTCGAGATTACATTTGTAGCGTTATATGGGAGGTGATCTGCATGATAAGGTAATTGGTCAACTATAAATTAAGATTTATTTATTATTAGCATTGCCATTTAACGTGGCCATACCACCGGTCTTCGAATGTGTATCTTCAAATAGCCTTCCCACTTTGGGCAGAGCGAGGAGTGTCTGACTTTTAATGAATAAAACCCATGTGTGTTGCTTCAGTTGTCCTTTTATTTGTATTACATAACATGATTGAAAAGAGTGTTCATGTAGTTTCATGCACATTCTTCTCCATAGAGATCTACGTTTTGGAATGTTAATTTTTCTGACTGACTTTTTGTCATTTCAAAAACCAGTAAATTGTTTATTTGAAATAAAATGCTTTGAATCTTTGAATATTTCAATCCTTAGTGTTCCAAGGCCTCGGTAACTCTTTTAAATTATCCCGCAGCGAGTAATACATTTAACTAAGGTCCTAGGTCTTGAAGCACACATTTTTGTTCAGACTACACCAATAAAGTTAGCTACTTTGGACCTATTTACAGCCCGCATTTGACCTAGTTTTGGCTAACTTGTTGGTTGAAAAGTTACAGCAATACAATCTTACTATGAATTGTTTATTATAAAGCACCTAATTTTAACGACATTTCATTTTAACACTATTTCTTTCAATTTTTAAATACCTAGACATTGGTCTGACTAGACATTGGACTGACTAGACATTGGTCTGACTAGACGTTGGACTGTGGTCAGTCTACTCTTTTTTAATCCAAAGGTTAACTGGTAGAGAATGTCTTGTTGCATTAGGACCGCTTATGTATCACTACTGTACTATGAAGTTTAAATAAATAAATTGCAACTTTTTTTTTGGGAAATCTTCTAAACCTTCCCGCTCTGGGCAGAGCCGGAATGTCAGTCTTTCTTATGCATCCTCCAGAATCTTGCAGCCAATTTTATTTGTACATCATCGTCGTCATCATTTCGGCCGATAGACGACCACTGTTGGACATAGGACTCTCCCAAGTTTCGCCACAATTAACAATTCTGTGTATTATTTTATTTGTACCCTAGACTAGAAATCCATCTCTAAAATCTCTCGAATTTTTGATCCCAATTTCATTTGTACCCTAGCCTATAATCCATCTATATAATCTGTCGAATTTTAGATCCCTCAGCCAATTTAATTTGCACCCTAGCCTCTAATCCATCTCTACAATCTCTCGAATTTTTGATCCCAATTTCATTTGTACCCTAGCCTATAATCCATCTATATAATCTGTCGAATTTTAGATTCTGCAGCTAATTTTATTTGTACCCTATCCATCTCTACAATCTCTCGAATTTTTGATCTTGCAGCCAATTTCATTTGTACCCTAACATCCAATCCATCTCTACAATTTCTCGAATTTTAGATCCTGCAGCCAATTTTATTTGTACCCTAGCCTCTAATCTATCTCTACAATTTCTCGAATTTTTGATCTTGCAGCCATTTTTATTTGTACCCTAGACTCTAATCCGTCCCTACAATTTCTCGAATTTTAGATCCTGCAGCCAATTTCATTTGTACACTAGCCTCTAATCCATCTCTACAATCTCCCGAATTTTTGATTCGGATGTCTTACGAGTGTCGCTGAAACTCCTGAATTATAGATATCTACAAAAACTTTTGATTTACGTTTGGCCCAGTAGATTTATGCTCTTTGCGTTTCATGAATTGAATATATAATGCCAAGGCATTGCCGCCTCTCTAATCCAAAGTTATCTATTACGGGCTAAAATATGCCATTTTCATGAAATTTTAAGCAGGCCTGGAGACGATGTTACCTTTAAGTTGGACGGACTTGGATTACGAGCCGTCGTAAAAATGTTTTTAGATTTCGGGGAACGGTTTTTTGTGGGTACTTTGATATTATTTTTTATTTTGTTCTGTTTGTTTTTGAAATGCGATGGAGACAGGAGTTTCACCAGTTACTAATGATGCTGAAATAGTAAGTTTTAAATCTTTATTTTATTCATTTGATGATTATTCGATAGTTACTAATGGTGATGTATTTTTAAAGTTTTAGATCGAATTTAATTTAATTTTTCTGATGATCGTTCGAAACTAAGTTGAATGTGTCTAGAATCGAACGGGTCAGAAATAATTCCACTGTTTCACAATTAGTTACTTACTACCTTCTGCCGGCAGTTTTTACGCCGGCGTGAAAGTAAAAACATTTCCCATGGAAACATATTCTCGGAATCAAAACTATTGCTATTCCAGGATTTGAAATTTGGTATACAGGTAGACCTACCTGAATACCAAATTTTATCAAAATCCATTCAGCCGTTTGAGCGTGAAGGAGCAACAAACATACACACAGATACATACAAACTTTCACCACTATAATATTAGTATGATAAATTATTTGCATATATCACCATAACCAAAACCAGTCCCCCTTTCCATTACACCATTACTTTCATACAATTGCATGAAACTTTCACAGCTACCTTTAACCCATTCAAATTGATATGTTACCCCTTGACCTTTACGTTTTTAATTAAAGCCGAAAGTAAAAGTCGTATAAACAGGTCTTAAATCTTCTAGATGAGAAGATAAAACCTTATCTTTTATCCGAGGTGTATAATTAAGACACCGGCAGAAAACGTGCAATAAGCTCTGGACGGAATAATTAAAATGGTAACTGATATAATATCATCAGATCATAAGCATCAGCATAATAGCCTTAAGATGTTTGCACTGCTGGGACTCAGGCCTCCTCTCTATAGAGAGAATGGGCCGTAATCAACCGCACGGGTCTAGTGCGGTTTGGCGGATGTCACATGTCTTCGAATTTTTGGTTTTAGGACTTGCCGGTGTCCTCATAATAAATTACACATAGTAACACAACGGGGTTTCCTTGCGTGATCGAATCAAAAATGAAGATATTCGCAGGAGAACTAAGGTTGCCGACATAGCACGAAGAATTATCACACTTAAGTGGCAATGGGCAGGGCTCATTGGTCACAGAACTGATGGCCGTTGGGGCCGAAAGGTTCTGGAGTGGCAACCGTGTACAGGAAGACGCAGCGTTGGAAGGCCTCCTACAAGGTGGACCGATGACCTGGTGAAGGTTGCGGGAAACCGATGGATGCGAGACGCACAGGATTGTTCATTGTGGTGACACTTTCGGGAGGCCTATGTATGTCCAACAGTGGACGTATATCTGCTGAAATGATGAATGCAACTGCATTTGAACCCGCAGCCTTCAACTCGTAAGTCGGGGCCGTTAACACTAAGCAACCACTGCGTCATCAGATCAGTCATAATAAAAAAAAACATAAGCGCGAAAAACTTAACCCTGTCTTCGCTGTTGCGTAGCCGAATAAAAAACGGATCGGTATTAAAGAGATTAATATTATTATGTCACTTGCATATCTACTTGGACGAACCGACCAATGCCTCATTTATAGAAATTGGTTTAGTTCGTTCAGTAAGTACTTAACGTAATGCGATATGAAGTGGACGTGTGATTTCCGACAAGTCATTGATATGTGTATCCGGAAAGTGGGTAAGTACCTAACTACTTAGGATTATGACAGACAATAAAGATATATTTACTCCATGTTTCTCTCTCTCTTTTGAAGTCGTAAAATATTTTATTTCCCCTCATCATGCCAAACTGACCGGAACTTCTCAATTCCCAACAGAATACCGCAGCGGACGGAGCAAAACGTACGTTTATTTTATTTAATCTAAACTTTCTTTCTCACTCAAGAAAAACAGCTTGAAAACCAAACAACTAATTAAAAGATTGCAAGAGGCTGAAGGAACAAATGCATTCAATCTATCACAATCTTCAAGTTTCAAGAAAGTTCCGCAAAAACGGAACGGAAAAAACGGACTCGGTAAGAGCAAAGTATAGTCAAGACAAGGCAAATTGGAGCGGTTTAAGAGATTAAGCCGAACCCGGCCGCGATAACGGGTTAAAAACGGACCGAGGGCTAAGAAAGAGGGTTTATGAGATCAAAAATGTAATTTAAAAATGGAATTATAAAATATATTGACTTGTTTGTTTTTAAGCTCCAGATTCGTAAAGAATCAAGGAATTTAACTTCTTATTGTTAAACTTTTTTTTCAAATTTAATTGCGAAAATCCTGAACAAATTTTTTAAAGTTAATTAACTACTGAGAGATTGTCTTTGTTTTAGCGTTTTCTCTTTGATTGTTCTCAAACAAATCCATTTTTTTATAACCAACCAAAATGTAACTTTAATGTGAGAAAAATTTGGTCCTAAGAAGAAAACTGACATGATGTTACCGTTTAATACCAATTTCGTACATATACTGTAAAACTCACGGAACAGCTTGAATGCTGAATATATTTTATTAAAATATCCTTCACATAGACAATATAGCACGCAGTACGCGTTAAAACTACGAACTCATGTCTTACTAAGAAAAAAAGTATCCGATTCCCAACAGGGGAATATTAAAGGGTTTCGTTTTTACATTCCCGATGTGGAACCCGAAAAAACGGGATGAAATTCCACAAGATTGAATGATTTATTCTTGACGTTGCTGTATATAGGAGCGTATTTTTATTTGTCGTAAAGGAATTTATGTCAGCCTCTCGATGTACCTTACCTGGCCATTGCGGACTCGATCTTGATACCCAATAAACCCAATCTTTATATTGTGAGAACGTTACCTTTGCTGCAGAGGTGTTTTCAATTTTGTCGTGAAAAATAAGTAGGACCCGTATGCCAGGGGAATTTAATAAAGGCAATGTAATATCACGTTGAGAAGATCTCAGCGAAATTGAAAATTAAGAACCACTTTCAACTTACCGCTTTTAGAATTTTTTTTGGTGTTTGGTTTTTTTATTTGAATGGGAGTTTTATTCGCATTTAGAGTTGAGTTATATTGCACATCACTAGACCTACACTTTCCTATGCTTCTATTCTTTTCTGTCACTTAATACCGTCCAAGACTAAGACGAAGATGGAGACATGAGCTTAACTCTGGTGTGGAAAAGGAACGAGGATGCCTTCACCCAATAGTGGGACATAATAGACTAACCTGAAAACCGTAATTTACTAAAGCTAAAAAGGAGTGGGTTGCCAACTGCCTCATCGATTCCACCGCGTGCGTTCGCACCCCTGATCTCTTTCTCGCTCTAGTAACAGGGTTTTAAGTAACAGAAAAGGATAAAAGCATAGGCGATGCAGCGTTGAGCGAAGCGAAGCGATCACGATCAGTTGGTATATAAATGACGGCTAAAGCGGTGACATCGCACGTACGTAGGAAAAGCTGCCGCATCGCGTCGGATTCACATGAACCGCAACGGATCCGCAATCGAGATGAATCAAGTGTAATCGCAAATTTTTCGTTACCCGTTTGGAAGTTTGCTAACAAAGTTTCAAACAACCATTTTGCTAAGTTATGTATATGTTATGGGATAATCAAAAGACTTATAAGAATCTTAACCATTTTGTATAAATTCCCTGGCTTACTAGTTATTTTTAGCTCAACCTTAAGCCACCCTTATATTAAATCACGCGCATCTATAGAATCTCATATTCTTTACAACATCTTCCGAGGCCACGAAATATATTAACTCCTAGGTTCTAGAGTAATATATCATGGAGCAGGCTTTATTAAAACTACACTGACTTAATTTTGTGACGTCATAAACGGGGACAAACTGGGGTATCTTTTTGAGCTCTGGAAATATTAAGAACAACGGGACTGCTTGAATAAAACTGAACTATGTACTGGCTTTGTTATGAATCTGTGTTTAGCTATATGACTGTTTTTGGTAACCTGTTATCTATATAAATAAATAACAAAATCGTAGACATGTAACATCAACCCGCACTGGGCCCGCATGGTGCATTACGGCCCATTCCCTGTCCTAGAGAGAGGGCCTGAGTCCCAGCAGTGGGAACATTAAAAAGGCTAATGATGATAATATAAATAAAAGCGAAATACCACTCACTGATTAATCACGAAATCTCAGAAACTATAACACCTGCAAACTTTAAATTTGGCTGGTAGGTTCCTTATAGGGTGAAGGCATCCGCTAAGAACGGATATTACGATTTTAAGAACATAAAACGGGGTTCCAAAGTTTTTGTGAAAAAACCTACATTCACGCGGGTGAAGCCGCTGGAAGAAGCTAGTAAAATATATATTTATAACACTAATGTAAAATAAATAGTTGAGTAGGTAAAAAAGTCTTGACATTCGCATACTGAAATGATGGTAAAATTTAAAATTATATATCGATAGATGTTAATTTTTATCATTTTCACCGTAAAAGTCTTTCGAGTAATCTGTAAATATCTACTTAAGCATATAAACCAATGTATGAATCATTTAAAATTAAGTTAGGTCAAGGTTTACCCATCTAATTCCATTCCACAGTTACCTACTTAATATTTCTAGTGTAGATGATTTATTTTATTTAAAAAAAGTCAATACCACAACATTTAGAAATTGTTATGAAACGCATTAAACATAGTTTTATAAATACCTAAAATAATTAACTTAATTGAAATAATTACACATGGCAATGATGGGTAATTTAATAAATGACATATAATAATGTTATTTCGATTCAGTACACTTTGGAGATGGTGTCATTTGCAGATTTATGACAAAGAGTCAGATTTATGATAATAGTTAATTATTAGATTTGATTACATTTAAGTGATTAATTAAATATAGAAATAACGGGACGCAATGAATGTGCTACACATTCATACAAATATCACACAATATGTATGTAGCACATACATATTGTGTGTTATTTGTAGAATATTATATTATTATGCATTGTAAATGTTTCACCGATAGAAAGCTGCTTTATTCCTGAGTAACATAGGCTATATTTTATGTAGGTACCTGAGCGAAGCAGTGGACAAAAGCTAGTAATTAAATACTTACACGACCATAATCTCATTAAGTTAATTAATCCTCTTCACTAAATTTCTTATTATACATTAGGTATAATTTTTCCTCATACTACTTTTTCAATCTAGAAAGTCGTCTTATCCAAAGAGAATTTTTTTCTTAGAAAAAACCCACGTTATTACCAAAAGACCTTTATAAAAATGATTAATATAATTTCAGTTAGGTACCTATTTCAACTTATTTCAATATTGTTACAGGTGAAATGAAATCTTCTTTTTTTGTTATAAACGTTAATATTGTATGGATTTTTATTAAAGACAGATCATGAGACATAATGTCTAGTCGAAAGGATGGTTGACTGAGCACATTGCTCGCTGAGAACAGATGGTCGACGGAGAGGTTCTGGAGTGGCATCCGCGTACTATAGGAGGCGCCAGATAACCATGGAATGAAGTACATTGACCTTTTCCTAATATCTCTGCTTAGTGCGTAGGTACCCGAAAAACAATGAATTGCTTTTCATTTCTAGATCACGATACATGTCAATTCAAGATAGCTTTATGTCTTTATTTCGGTTTTTGAAATTAAGAATGTCAACGGTTGTGTCAATGACCGTTATTCCATGTTAATCTAGCGCCTACCATAGAAAACGTAACGTTAGAAGGACTCTGTTAAGGTAAACAGATAACCTGGTGAAAGGCGCAGGAGGTCAGATCCCAGATCCAGTCGTTGTAGTGGACAGGCCGGTGTCCAATAATGGACGTCATTCGGCTGAAATGATGATGATGAAAGAACAGTTGGCTGGGCACTGATTGCAGAACAGATGGTCGATGGGGTCGAAAGGTTTTGGAGTGGCGACCACGTACCAGAAGACGCAGCATTAGAAGGTAAGATAATCCCACGAGATACAACCAAAAATGATTATCTTTCCAGGATATAGAACACCATCAAAAACATGGCAATCATAAGTACTATCAGTCACAAAAACAACTGCTCGTCATTCTACTACCTGAAAAAAAAACAATATCCCAACAAAAATAATTGACACCTTCGAGCGACCGCTCACCGAATTACGAGACACCCCGTCGTTCTAAGAACCTGATTCCTATAACATAACAATAAAAAATGTATCTACCATAATGACATTTGTGGTTTCTTATATCAGTCCAATACCACAACATAGATGGGTACAGAAGTCAATCTCATAGATGTACTTCACTTTTCATACCTACGCTCAGCTGTCGCGCTAGGGTCGGCGTCGTTCTGTCCGAGCGCGCGGGTGCTAAGTTAGATACCTAATTTAAGTTGTAAAAATATTACATGGCAATATTATGTACTTATATACATTAAAACCAAATATAATAGAAAAAAAACTGCCCCCCTAGCCAAATTACAACGGTTTCGCTTGCGTCGAACGCTTCGAGTTGACCTTGCCGCCAATTCTTTTGTTCTGACCACGTGACTGAGCGTTGAGCGACGTCATTCCGGTACATTTGAAGCTTTCTACAAGCGTTAACTATTGCAGATTAGAAACTTGGCTAACCGGTAGCTTAAAAGACGATAATTCAGGAATGAATGTTGAATTTAAAAAAAATCCATCTACTAAACAGCTATAACTTTTGTTTTTGCTCCATTATTTCACAAAAAAGTTCACAGATGCGTGTCTTAAGCGGATGCATACGCGCTTGTAATGACCTGAGTTGAGCCGAGATATCGTGTCCGTGAGAGGTGTCTATGAGTGCGTTGCTCGAGCGCGCTTTGTGTGTAGATTGACTTCTGTATCTATCTACTTTGTGCCAATACACTATAACAGTAGTAAGCTACTAACGAGACACGGACCACCGTGAGATAAATTACACCATATAAAGAATTACTTTTTATTTCGTACGACATCCATTGATGGCTAAGTAAAGACGTGAGAGAAGAACATCAGTGTATGAGCGACATTGGAACGCGTCCAAAGCGGTTTTGTTGGTACAAGGTGCTGTGATACGAATTTCTTAGAAGTGACGGTATTACAACGGTATTATATATCTGCACTGATGTGTATGATCATGTAGAAAGTAGATCTAAACAAGCTCTGCAGATGTTTAAATTGGTTCAGGTCGACTGGCCTCTTGATCTAGTGGTTAGTTGCCCTGTCTGCTATGATGGAGGTCGTGGGTTCGATTCTCATCCAAGACAAATGTTTGTGCAATAAGCACGATCATTTCTCTGTCTGGGTGTAATTTATCTATAATATGTATATATGTATTTAGAAATTCATAAGCATGTTTATCAGTTGCCTTGTACTCATTAGCACAAACTGCTTACTTGCTTAGTATAAGATCAGAGGGTGTTGAGTTATAGTTGTGGAATATTATTACATTAATGAAACATAGGTACACTTGATTTTAACTTTGTGACCGCCACAGTAATGTTTACATGACAAATTAAAATGTGCCCAGCACGCCACGGTCATGACTACGTGACAGAAAAAAAGAAAGAATGAAGCAAGAACACGTATTTGCTGTTATGATGTAGTGATCAAAGGCAAACACTAGCTTTTAGTCGTGGCTTCGCTCCCGTGGCATATCCCACAGGATTGATGTACCTACCTAAACCAGGATAAAAGAAAGCCATACAGACAGACTCCGGCAAGGAATTCCACTCTTTAGATGTGCCGTAAAATGAAAGTGTTCCCACACATCCTACCCGTGTAGGATGTCCATCTTGTCCACCACGCACTAGTGCATGTTGTATATCTGGTCGTAGGTGGTATGTCTAACCTACATTGTCGTATGTCTGAGGATAGTACATCTAGCCTACCTTATTATATCGTATATTACCTAATTTAGATTTAATTTTATCATAAAACCAGGCATCTCATGTTCTAGATACCGTTTTACATAAAAATGTACTAAAAATGCAGACACATAAAACATAACGTTTTGTATTACGAAGAAATGCAATCGTTCCCACAAAACCAGTGCTTGAAACTACGTAATTCGTGTTTCGTGCTAAAAACGAGACAATTTAAAACCACTTCTGACATACATATAAAATGAAATTATTTCAGTTTTACATTCTATCCAGTGTGTGCCAAATTTAGCGTTTTCACTACTCCTTGACTTTTCTGTTTTTCTTTTTATTAACTAGTAGACACTGCCAGACTCACCCGGGATAAAAAGTATGCTGTGCTATTTCATAGTCTAACCGTGTGTCAAATTTCATCTAAATCCATTTAGCCGTTTGAGTGTGAAGAAGCAACACACACAAACAAACTTTCTGCGATCTTAATTTAAGTATACTCAAAGAAAAAAAAAATTCAACACGCTAATAAGAGGTAGTCAATCAAAATGACAGCATTTTCACAAAAATAAACTATATACAATAATGGACAAAAGTCCATTAGAATCTTTACTTCTATTATCAGAAACACACGATCAGAGGCATTACCAATAACAGTTTTTAAAGAAATTAACTAGTTTTACTGTCACCTCACACAGGCCTCAAAAAAACGCCTCCACAAAAAAACGCTAGATGCGGCCACAAAAAAAAATTAGAAGCGACCGCAAAAAACAGCTGAAGCGCGCGACGACACCTTGTGTCCGGAGAAGCTTGAAGCCGCTTCAAGCGTTTTTTTGTGGCGGCACCGCCGCACACGAGCCTCAAAAAAAGGCCGCCTCAAAAAGAAGCTTGAAGCGTCGTTTCTTTTGTGCCCCGTGTGCGGGGACAGTTAGAGGTCCCGCAAACTTCAGTGAAATGATTCCTCCGACCAGAGAGGAGTTGTGTCTGGTCCGGGCAACTATCCGATAGTTGATTTTAAAATTTTAGATCCCTATTGGCGACACAGATCTCTACATAGTAGTCTCATCCCCCAATATCTATAGGTATCCAGTCACTAAATTATTCAACTTTAAACTCAAAGCCGTTCTTAGCTCGTCTATCACCGTTCGACTCGATCAATTCATCGTCACAGCACCTATCCGTCTAAACGTATATGTCAAAACATTTCCGAAACTGAATTTGTTTATGCTCTTCACTTATAGCATGGGTACTTTATTTGTTCACCAACGCGCACGAAGATTGATGACGTTTACATTTAGGCCAGGCACTGCACAAATTAATTTATAGTCTATATACGAGAAATAAGGTCGAAATTCCAGTGAAGGATGGTTTTTAAATGCGACATCAAGCTGCAGTGTTGGCAAATGATGCACTTAGCAGTATTGCTACTAGTCAAATTTGTTGTTTTACCCATAACATACCGTTAATTGATTCCGTGGTAAATGGATTACTCACTAATGCGAAAAAAATATTGTTAAAACATAGTTAGCCGCTAATGTATGAACTATGTTAATGGATGACTTTTGTACTCGTCTGTACTTTTTTTTACAAGTAATGCGTCTTTTTATGAGCTCCAATGTAATTTTGTAGAATTTATGTTAGTATTTAATTGAGTTTTATTTCGAGTTACGACTTTTTTGGTGGCACAAAAATATGACTGCAGAAACTTTATTTGGAAAGTTAAATTCAACATTTTTCGTTTTAAGTGTACTTCTTTTTATGAATAACAAAATAACTAATTTCTCACATACCTTATTAACTTTTGATACATAAACGAAATGACAAAAATTTAGTTACTAATTTACTTCAAACACTTATGCCAAGAGATTTTGCTGAAATGTTTAATAAATACTAGTACTTTAGAATAGTACTCAGCACTTAAAACTATTCTAGAAAACTAGGTCCATATCATCTTGAAAAGCTACCAGAAAAATAGAAGACAGAAAAAGGCCAAACTCTGAAAAACTGAATAGTGCTTTCTTCATTATTTCAGTCGAAAGACGTCCACTGTGGGACATGCATCGCATCCATCAGATTCCTGCAACGCTTACCAGGTCATCAGTCCACCCTGTAGGAGACCTTCCAACGCTGACTCTTCAAGTACGCGATCCCAGAGAATTTCCTTACCATGCCATGTTAAAATATCAGCCGTGCAATCGAGACAGATCATCATATGACAGACTTATCATCATCCTAGTGCATTACCACAAAACCATTCAGTAACGATTTCAGATGAAAACATTTTATATGATGACAAAAAATACAATCATAACAAACGAACAATGCCAAAGCGAGCAATGACAGTATTTAATTAAAGAGAGAGCACCTTTAAGCCGATTGGTGTCCATATAAAATAATATATATAATCATTCATCATTATTTGTACAATTTACCAAATGCATTTTGGTTTTATTCCATGACCGTAGCACGCGAGATATAAATATTCATTTTGAAAATGACTAGGGTTGACCCCTCCCCTCCGTTTTTAATGATGACGTGTTACCTTATGTAAATCAAGTAGAAAAGGTAACTAGGTACAACACCTATGCGCGTAAAGTGTGTAATTACAGCTCATGCGATCGAAATTATAACCATTTTTACAATGGTTAATCACGGTTTCAGTAGAGTTACTGCTTTTAAATTATAGCAGGTCATAGTTGATGTAAAGCACTTCAAATTTAAAAGGGTTTCGCTAGGGCTGTGGGAATTCGACCCTGGAACGCAAAGGGCAACTGTAGACTTACAGGTTTTCATTTTTAAATTGGTAAATCATCCAATGACTTCTACCGCTCTAGGGTGGAGCGGTAGGGCGTGTCAGACGATTAGGTACTGATTAAAACCACACCCGACCAATTTATGGCCCCAGTGGGCTTCGGACCTGCTGGGCCCCTACGGTTTTGCAAGACACAAAAGGTGAGTTTTAGTCAATAAATATCTGATATTCTCCCTCTCCCTTGTTGGACGGAACAAAAGCGAGAGAAGTTATTCGAAAACCTCCCCCCACAAAAAGGGGGGGTTTGAAAGCCAGTTCTTGTAAAAGTAAAATAAGCCTCTTGGCATGTATGATACGCCTGTTACAACGACCTTCACGCGGATTAATATTATTTCGCAGTCCGAACACGGATTAAACACTTTTATAACGAGAATTTCTACTTAGGAAAAAAGGGAACGGAAAAAACGTCATGCGTTCATACGGTAGTATGCCATCCATTTAGCGAGTTGTGGCGTAAAGCTGCAGACATACCTACGACACGACATACGTTCATCAATCACTTGGGGACACTTTTATACGCTCTACGCTCTGCTGTGACAATGCCGGGTTTTAAGAGCCCAACAAAAATAATTTTGACAAAATGGCGTAAGTGCCTACTCGGGCCTAAGTACAAAACTGTGTTCTGCGTTAGTGTCCAATGCGCCATATCTGCATATTACGTTTGTTTTAATAATTCGTGGTTGCTTTAGTATTTTACATGTTTGTTAAGGTCACTGTTCTTATAATGGGTACTGCAGTCCAGTTTTCTTACTAAGTTTAAACTTATCTCTGTGTTCCAGATTATTAACATTGTTATGTACTGAATATACAGAACATCTTAGATAATCGAATGAGACTATTTGGATTGTTTATTACGATTTTTCCGTATTCGCATCCGCAAATCTGCTTTAAAACTTCGCATAAATTCGCGACTTGGATAAGAGGATTAGTTCTTCCGACTTTACCGTCATAATCACAATAATTTACAGACAACAGTTTGTGAGTGTGTCTGTATATTTGTTACTTCGTCACGCTATAACGGTTGAACGGATTTAGTTTAAATTTGGCATAATGACTAAGGGATTTTGACCATGTACCGTAACAGTATGAGTAATAGGATACTTTTTATCTTGATACGAGTAGTATGTTCCCAGTTTGTTTTTTTTAGGTGTGAATATCATCCAATGACATCTGATACCCTCTCTCCCTCTTGGGCAGAGCGGGAGAGGGTATCAGACTTTTACTGATTAAAAACCCTGTTCCTTGTTTTTTTATAATGGATAGGCTCGCGTTTGTCCACTATCTCACCTGATGGTAAGCGATAATGTGGCCGTCGATGGAACACGCTTGCCTAGAAGCAATCTATTCACGCTTGACTTAAAGACCCCTAGGTTATAGTTATCAGAAAACACAGACTCCGGCAGGGAATCCCACTCCTTAGCTGTACGTATAATGAATGTGTTCCCAAAACGCTTTGTACGTATGGGTGGGATGTCCACCATGTACCGGTGGCGCAACGCCGTACGTCTTTGCCATTATTTCAGGGTTTAGCATCACCCATGGTACCAGTAGGCTTCGAACCTGCTGGGCCCCTACGAGTATGTTCCCATGGGATAGTTTTCTCATATCACGCTAGTAAAGCCGCTGGCAGAAGCTACACGATTGCGACAGTGAGTGCATTTTACCTCTTTTACTGAGATTATATTATTCATAATACTACTTTACTAAACTACTACTAATGAAAATTTATATTTCACTAACAGGATAACATCAATGTATTACCTCCCTAACTGTATCTGCAGAACAGTTTCTTTATGTCGCATTGTCTCATCAGGCTTGTCCACAAGATCCTAAATCTATTTACTTTAGGTACCCAAAATCGATTTCCCTGAACCAGTCTATTCCACATAGTAGACCATAACACTTAAGGCAACTAAGTCAAATGACTGTGCCCTCACCAGGTAAATCCATTACGCCCCAAAGTGGTCGACAATGACCCATATTATGGATCACTATGCTTCAATATGGCCGCCATATCATTTTATAATATGACCTAAAAGCTTATGTTCTAAGTATACTGTAATATCCCAACACTGATGACGGAAAATAGATACGGTTTTTATGTGTTATAGGTTGATTTATCATCTGTAGGATTGTTCGATAGAATTAACACAAGATAGATAAGTGCAGAAGTCAATTTCATGTATGTACTTCACTTTTTATTCCTACGCTAGGCGATTGCTCTAGGGTCAGCGCGTTGCGCCGAACTGTACGAGTGCGACCGGGCGATTGAGCTAAGATATCGTGTCCGTGAGCGATGTCTATGTGTGCGTTGCTTTGTATGTAGATTGATTTCTATACCTATTATTTCTGAAACTTTTTTGTAGATTTTACGAGTGGAGCTTAGAGAAACTAAAGCTCAGGTGGACTAACCGTAAACTTCCTAGAGCTGGAAAACCTTAAAATAAAAAAACAACAGCACAGGTTACGGCAGGCCATAGCGGATATTAGATGCCCGCGCACAGCTGGGTGCGGAAGCACAACAAGCCCTCATGCACTCGGATGGCTCGGTGACCATATATTTGTGCGGACAACTAAGTAGCATAATAAGCTTAGTGATTTTTTATGATAGTTATGAAATTTAAAAAAAAACTCAAAACTATGACCCTTAAATACAGGGATAGATAGACAGATTTATCTATCTTTGTGTAACTGGAGTAACAAAGGGCAATTGAAGGAACACATGTGGGTTTTAGTCATTAAAAGTCTGACACTCCACTTATCGCTGTACCCAGAGCGACAGGAGTCATTAGATGATCCCACAAAAAACAAAACAGACTGATTTACCTACCATGTTTTAAAACACAGTAACAAATGTTTCGGGGTCCCTTCAAATGACGCAATATCCGGATTCGCAGTCCGTTACTCATGAGACCCGACATATTTTAATCCCAAATCTAATTAATGGCTTTATTAGGGTACAACATTGTATGTTTTACGGAGTATAATTTTTCACGAACAGCGTCATTAATTAGGAAATATTAAAAAGATTATATCAACAAATCCTAGCACCTAAAATCGGGACCCCTATCATTGAATTTATCAAAACCCTTATTACAAATGAGATTTCGGACCCGGTCTCAACATAATCCATGTTTCTATCCTTTAGTCCTTTTAGCGTAAGGGAAGTAAAATTAAGCCTGTGAAGGGCTTCATAAAGAGGCCAATTTTAATCCTTCAATTCTAATGAAAATATTTGTTGTTGACAGGTCTTGACGAACTTAGTGGATTAAGATTAATTAATTAATCAGAATACTTGCGAGTCCTAAATAAATACTAAAGGCTTTTGCCGTCAAATCAAACAATTTAAATATTTCAAAGTGAGTTATTTATGCCATTGTATCTTTCGAAAGAGTTACCGCGTACCTGAAGGAACTCAGGCGTGTTTTTAGTCAGTAAAGTCTCTTCTCTTGCTCTATTCAGAGCCGAAGAAGTTTTTTTGATGATTTTCCATCTCAAAACAAGGTTAAAAAGTTTCTATAGCTAGAATATAGGGCTCGTCTCTATTAGTCAGAAGAAGGCATTATACCTATAGGGTTTTAGTCAGTAAAAGTCTGCCACAATCTCTTATTCAACTTAGAACGGGAAAACTTTAAAGATGATTTTCAACATTAATTCATTAAACCCCAAGCGAACGCCGGCGTTCGCGCAGCTATTGTGTCTGTAATTTCCACGATTGAAAGGTAAGATTTTATCAGACCCGGAAAAAATATAAACACAAGTTATGGTGAAATTTTTAACTGCAATTTTAACTATGGAGCGTGTGCTTTAGACAAACAAATAATAGCTTCCTGCTCGCGAGGCGAAAATAAAACAGCATTTAAGCAAACATTACAGATCCGGACATTGAGCGGTAAATCTTTCTTTATCGGCAAACTATCTTCGCGCGTTTCAGACTTGGGGTTCCGTGGTACAACTTGGTGTTAAGTAATATGTTATGAAAACCATTGTTTAGATTAGGTATCGAAAGGTTAAATGGCGTATTTTTTACACGACTTTTCACCTTTTTCTGTATGGAGATACACCAATTTGACACAAATGTCATCGGCTTATTAGAAATACTGTTGGTTTATAATAAATCTCGCGAAATTGTTAACTGTTATTTCTCGATAAGACTCAAATAATTATTACCTACGTAATTTGATCATAACATTTTGTGATAAAATCTTCACAATTTAATGAGAGTTTACAATCTTTCAAGATTTATTATAAACTAACGGGTGTTTGCAATAATCCGGTAACATATTTATAAAGATAAGTTACGTCAGTTTATTTTGTGCATGAATCATGATTTTTTAGATTACGTGGAGTAGTGGTTTTCAACCTTTGTGCCCGCAAAAGTTATAAAAAAAAAACTTCAAGTTTCCAACAGAAATTTAAATTTTCATCAGAATTTTTGTGTTTTCTATGATAATTCTCGTTATTTTTTATTAAAAAAAAAATAAGCGTGTATGTACGAGCCAGTATATCAAATATTTGATATACTGGCTCGTTAGCGGTTTCGCCCACGGAAAAGTAGAAAATGGAAGCCTAGATCACTCATTTCTAAAGTAACATTCTACTGATGAAAGAATTTACAAAATCAGGTCAATACTTTTTGTGATTACCTACTCATTACAAACAAAAATAAGTACTTCCTCTATATAATAGTATCTAAAATAAGTATATATATTTCTGGACTTTGATCCCTACTAACAATAAAGAAATCAAAGTGGTCCCTGGTCATAAAAAGATTGGAAGCCACTGATTTAAAGAGATCATATCGACAATTATTTACTTGGTCCTTGTCCGATATTAGTTCATCAAGTTAATGTATTAGATACGGTCGATACGTTTCTACTTACGAGTAGATCTATTGAATTTGTAATAAGTTATATAACTATCTCTGTTTTGGGCCCTTAAGTATACAATTTTAATAATGATGAAACTGAAATTATTTTGAATATTACTTAGCAACGTTGAAATAGCAAAAAGTTTTGGTGTTTATAATTTGGACCAGTTGATGCACAAAGCAACTAACGCTGAAGCAGCAGTGGTAGTAATTTTGTAAATGTACTTAGTTTTATTAGCAAAATCCAATAAAATACCGAAACCAGAATTCATTTCCAGACAGTTTATAATTAAACGGACCGATTATCAATGCAAAATATTCGTCATCTGTACAATTTTGACCTAATTAACAACGTGCCTCGTATTACCTAAAAAAATGACACGAAGACGAAAAATGATAATGACTAGTATGATAATTACTAAATTGATTTGGTTAGCTAAGGTTCAAATCAATCTTTTTTTAGTGGGAAATCATCAAAAACTCTTTTCACTCTGGAAACAGGAAGAAAAGAGAAGAATGGAACAAGAGCAAAAGTCAGACTTTTACTGTCAAAAACTCACCTCTGTTCCTTTCAGTTGCCTTTTACGTTCCACATAGCTGCGGTAAGTCTTTCAAACAATGCCGCCGGAAATACAGGTGCCCAAGCCGCTATTTTTATAAATTCGTCATTCCAACACGTTCCTAATCTGCTAATTCATAATGATCGATCATTGATCGGTCAATGGTCTCGTAATAGAGTTGCGGTAAAATGACAATATCGAGCTTATTAAAAGCAATGACTGCACAATGACGTTCTAATGGTAGGTCACTATTCAAAGGAACTGTTAAAATTTTTGCAGATTACCTCAGAAGTAAGTAAGACATTCATTTGTAAATATGTACGAGATTACCATTCTATCCCGCTTCTTTTGTGTGAGTGGTTGATCATTGGAAAATCATAATGACGCCAAAATACATATTAGTAGATTGCCAACTTACTCAAAATCAACAATTATGAAATCAATGATAGACTGACACTATTGTAATAGCAGACTTGGGGCCCAGGTCTAATGCTACATTCTTTCACAATTGTCCATTGCCTTTTCTAAACTTTTTTTTATAAAAAAAAAAAAATATTAAGTCAGTAAAAACATCAAAACAAGTTTTATCTACATTTTACTCATATTATAAGGAACCCAACCCAAATAAAAACAGGGTCATATAAAAATTGAACCATTTTATTTTGATGTCGTACAAAAAGTAGTTAATCTACATAACGGGATCCCGTAATACCGTCCCGGATACCTCGGGATGTGAACGTTTCGGCATAACAAATATTATGGTAATACACCCATGCTCTTATGGGATTTGATATAAGGTTATTAGCTCTATGGATATTTAGTAATGAAGCCTTTGTTGCGAGAGATGTCACTGTGCGCGTATATTGGAACGTGATTGGGTAAATAATGATACAGGGTGAGTGTTTTGGTGTCAGGTCGTCTTGCAGTTAGGACTGTTTATTTTAAATGTTTCTGGATCAGAATATGAGCCTTCTTTTGAGCAGCCACCGTAGGCGCGGGCTTGCGGACAGTGAGCAATGGGTAGCTCGCTGTCCGGCCGTCCGGTAACTGCCCGGGCCAAGCCCAAGTCGTCGACGGCGCGCGCTGTTCCCGCGCGCCTCAAGGAGTTGTCAGCAACAGCAGGGGCCCAGCCGGGTCGAAGCCTACTGGGGCCAGGGTTATCCGAAAGGGCGCTCGAGCCCTGGTATGAAGGCTTGAAGGAACGGGATGGGTTTTTTAGTCAGTAAGAGTCTGACACTATCTCCCGCTCCGCCCAAGAGCGGGGGTTGTCATAAGATAATTATTAACATCGAAAAAAAAAGCCTTCTTTTGAGAAATCAAATGAATCATGAGATGATTGATTGATATGAAGTTTATTATAGATTCTCAGTTAGTAGAAACGACAAGAAATATAATAATAACACAACTATATATTCCACAACTATCACACTACACCGTCTAGTCCCAAACTAAGCAGAGCTTGTGTTATAAGGCCTAGACAACTGATAAACATACTAAATGCATACATATTATACATAAATTACACCCTGACACAGAACAAATGATCATACTCATCACACAAACATTTGTCCTGGGTGGGAATTGAAGGAACCCACGACTTTCGTCATAGTCAGGGCCACTAACCACTAGACCAACAGGCCAGTCAATATGCAACTAGAATATTTATATTTATAAATAAAAATCCCCTTCCCCTGGAAGTGTGAACGACTGGACAAATTTCGATAATTCTTTTTTTTGTGTTTGTTATTGCCCTAACAAGGTTTTTATGAACGAAAGCAATAAGGAAGTGTCACAAAAAGTTAGTAAATTACAGAAAACTACGACGACTTAAATCTTCACGCTTTTGACAGTTCATAGCCAAGGCAGAACAACATCTTTCGAGCCAGCTAGTTGTAATATTTAACAAGATTAAGAGTGTCCTCAGTTTCTTTCTATGGAAAAGATAAGAGATCTAAGGTTTTGGAATGTTCAATTAGCATAATTTTTCTGACTGATTTCTTGTCAATTCAAATGTGTAAGTGGTGTATTTAAAATATGACTCTTGATTACAAGTAGGCCTACGAAAAACACGCAACTACGCAAGTTTCCAGTTTCACTTACAAACATTATAATTTACTAGCTTTTGCCCGCGGCTTCGCCCGCATACATGACATATAGCATATGTCACTCAGCAATAAAGCAGCTTTCTATCGGTGAAAAATTTTTAGCAATTGGGCCAGTACTTTCAGAGATTACCTACAAACAAAAAAACATAAAAGCAAACTTACCTCTTAATAATATTAGCGTAGAGATTAACATTATCACATAATAAACACCCAAAAACAAACTTAACTCTTTGAATGCCGTAATTAGAGACACAATAGAAAGACAATAGCTTATGTCGAACTATGAGCGACATTCATTTTGAACGACATTCAAAAGGTTAATAAAACCAAACACAACACCCTTTATAACGATCGAAAAACAGTTGACACATAATAAACCCCAATGCCAAATTAAACGTAACTATAAAACAATAAAACATCACCCAATGGGGCGGAACAATAATTCTATAGGAGTCCATGGGACTCCATGGGCCGCCATTACTTGGGCGTGCAATGGGCCGAGTGTCGTTAGACCGCTGCCCGACCCATTAATGTAAGTAGCGAGATGTTTTAGCAAGCACTTAGTGAAACCGCTTGCTTTCAATTGATTGCTTTATTCGTGACATACGGGTTGCAAGGACAATAAAGATGATTTATAGGCAATTAAATCTAAACTTATTTTCTTTATTCATATAATTCTTCGCGTGTTTATCACTTAAACTCTACCTCTCCCAGAGAGGAGGTTTGATTCCCAATCCCAACAGTGGGAACATTATAAGGCCGACTATGACACTTAAATTCTCTTAAAAAGCTTGACCGATATGGATGAAAATTTGTGTGTATATATTTTAGGTATATTTAAGTGGATCTCTGGACGGTTTGATTATAAAATTGGATCAGGCATTAGAATAAAGTTGCAATCGGGTTTTTAATGTCCATTCTAAAAAAAAACCTTTAAGGTAGGCAGCGGAACTTATAATTCTAATCTGTGTCATACTCATCAACCATGCGTTTTCCTTGTAAAATTTTGCTGAACTTGGTCTATAGTTTAACTAGCTACAAAAAAAATATAGCCTTATAACACTTAGGGATAGTAGAGCTACATATTTAGTGAAAGAATTTTCAGAATATTTTTAGTGTTTATATATATATAAGTTGTTTATAAGTATGTTTATATATAATAAGTTTAGTGGTTTCAGTGATTACCAGAGGGTAATGACAAAAATATGTTTGCACATAGATATATACAAACTTTTTTACCTCTTTGTAATATCTGTTATTATAGATACAGTAAAGCTGTATATAAACCATAAAACCACATCAAAACCAAAGTCATTTTCACACGGAAAACACACCCAAAACAAGAAGCATTGATCAGAAACACTCCCCTCTAAAACCAATCTCTAAAATCTCATTCCATTTACAGTTTCACATAACAACCAACACACTGCACACGTCAAAGCAGTATGTCACCCCACTTCCTATATTATTGTACTTAGAGCAAGGGAGAAAGCGATAATATGCTCAAAAGGCACGTGCGTCTGATTCAATGACCATAGAACCACAAAATAGATGGGTACAGAAGGCAATCTCATGTATTTATGTACTTCACTTTTTATACCTACCCTCGGCAGTCTCGCTAGGGTCAGCACTCGGCGCCGAACTGTTCGAATGCGAGCGGGCGATTGCGCAAGCGGCGTCTATGTATGCGTCGCTCGAGCTCGCTTTGTATGTAGATCGACTTCTGTACTTATCTATGTTATGATAAAACCCTGATTCATTGACCATGGAACCCATAATTCATGGGAAACGATCAAGTAGCTATAAAGAGAACTCAATTAAGAGCAATTTGAGACCATATAATTTCTCGCACAATGGAGGTCGAAATACGAGACACACAATGTTTTATGCAAAGTAGGATGACCGTTTAAAAAGCGCTGAAAGACTAAAATGTAAGAAATACTTTGTAAGTCGCGACTCTCATTAGCAATATATTTTGGAACTGTAGTCGCAGAATAAGTAATAGTACAAGTCTGTAGTGAAACTAACTCGCTCTCATTTATGGGTAAAACTAACTCTAGAATTGTAAAACAAAGATTTTTTAACACATTTACTCGATTATCCGCTTTTACGCCTACCGCTTTTAGGTTTGCAATGTTTATTTTGCACTGGAGCGGAAAAATTTGGCGGAAACCCGATTTATTGTATTCGGTTCATGAGCATTTTCTCAGAATAATTAGTAACATTAGACATTACGTTTAAAATTTTGAACTTATTCGAGTGTGTTCAAAAACACTGTTTGTTAGACATGGGCAATTATCATTGCAATAGGCATATACACAACTGAGCTGAAGGCGAGGTAATTTTGGAGCCGATAAAATGAACTATAGCTAACTTGAGTTGCTTTTAAGTCGATACGTAATCATTATAGATAGTGAATTGAATAGTAGACTGCAATGTCACAATCACAATGCAGTAGCATAAAACATTTGCTCAAACTCAACTTCCCTTGCACCACCTATTCATATATGAACAATCGCTAACTACCTACAAATGGTTGATTTAAGAAAAAACTTGGTTCGAGTCACGCCGTTTACGACTTTTATGCTCAAGGACTTTCTTATACGTTTTATGACATCGGCTCTTGACAGTTAAGGAAAGGGTATAGAACAATTTATTTTTATGCTTCTCTGTATATAGGTTATAAATATCGCAGTCAAATGTTTTTTGGGGGTCCTTTGTTATCGAAAACAACAAAACACAGAGAAAATATTGTTTCTGAAAAAACTTAATCACTTTTAAAAGACCTAAGTGCAACTTTCAATCATGAAAACTTGACTTCCCACATAACAGTTAAAAGTAAGGACTTAAAGGATTTAAAGATCGTAAATTTCAGAGCTTTGGCTGTCTTCATGCACCATTGTAAACTCCAGTCGGCCATTACAACTTCCGAGGAATGATAAAGAGTCGTTGCGTGTTGTATTTTGCTAGAAGTAGGTCCATAAGTATAGTAACATCCTGTAGTTGTTGATTTTTGAACATGAGGTCCTTTTGAGCCTTTGGTAATATAATCTTGAGGCTTTTATATCGCCTTGCGAAGTTTTTATACGATCTTAAGTGCTTTTTTTTTAAGTGCAGCATATGTAACTGCAAAGGACAGTCCTATCGAGCTCGTTCTATCATCTTCGCTTTAATTTGTCACGATGTGTTTTATGATAGATGTAGCAGGAAACCGAGTGGTGATAGAAAGTGCAAGGGGCTTGCAATTGGAAATGGAGAGTTAGGTCTGAGACAACAAAGTCCAAATTTCGGCTGAAACATCTTCGACACTTGATGATTCCGATAAAACATCTAATCACGCATTAAATCGGGACAAAACATTCCAAATATCTGGTCTAAACGTGACATGGAAAATTCAAGAGCTTCAAATTTTCGTCTGATTAAAACCAGTCCCCAAGGGTCAAAATTAAGTAATCCATTCTAGCTCAAACAAAAACTATTTCAATTCTACAACATTCAAACAATTGGAATAAATCCACTTCTAACAGAACCCTAACTGCTGTAACAAAACTGAACTGGGTTCAGTAAATAATTCATAACGAACAAAAACGGTATCTGCCTAATCTCTTCTCATAAGCACACGTGATGATAGTAAATTAGAGATCTAATTGATATATTATCTCGAACCCTGAAAAGGGCAAGTGGTAACCGTATCTCGGGACCACTGAAAGTTATTGACAGAAAAGGTTAAGGGTGAAAAGGATTTTTATAAAATTGCAGAAATTCTGTTCTTTAGTAATGCAGGGATCGAAAGAGAGTAATATTTCTTTAAAAGTCGAACTAGTTCTAATCTTAATTATTAATTTCTTCTTTTTATTATATGCCAGTTTTAAATTCTTTAAAGAGGTACTGATGAAATAGGTACTACAGTATTTAACAGTACAGTGTGCGAGTAAAAGCTTCAGCATCATTTAGTAACAAATAAGTGTACCGAAACTCATCTGGTATCTTTCAGCTCGAGAACGCAATTTTCCTAAAGAAATCCAAGAGATCCGCATCAACTAAACAAGTTCCAAATCCCCCAATCAAACTCCAAACAGGAAGCAACGAAAAGACAAATCAGGGTAACATAAAGCAACACCACACAACGCACGGAGGTGTGTTAAACACTACCGGATTCCGGATCCTGTGATCTCTATTAATCCTGTGCCTGTTTTAACCAGCCCTGAATTCACGCGAAGGCCCACAGCACATAGTGAAGACTTGATGGCTGATAGACATGGCATTATCGAACTTTACATAGAAACGAAGCTTATTGCTGTCACCGTTTACTCGAAGGGAGATAATTTTAGTCAAAAGACTGAAGAGAAGAGGAGACAGAAGAGGCTTCCCTCAAGTATCGCACACCAATATGTGCATGTCGCATCCAGCGGATTGTAACTGCTGGGAGATCTTCTAATGTCTTCTGGTTCAGTCACCAATTCAAAACTTTCGGCACCATCTACCATCAGTCCTGCGAGCAAAAGAATTTGATGGCTAATGACAAGTCTGAAAATGGCTGTGGCAGCCGAAACCTATGCTGCTGGTGCACGAATATTACAATCTATAAGCGTTGCCGGCGCGTTCCAAGCTCTGTGTGATGGTCAGATAGAGTCCATACATTAAACCTATTTTGCTGGCAACACGGACCGTCACGTTCCGAATGTGAATTTTGATTTGATAAACCTATATGATAATGAGTAAGCAATCCGTTTGGATCAGTTGCTGTGGTACGGTTTGATGAATAGTAAAATTGTTTAATCAAGTGTATTTTTGTTTTGATTGTCCTGAATTATTTTGGACTGTGAAAAATCTGACAGGTCGGTGGCCAGATAAACAAAAAAAGAATATTTTTTAATTTTTTATTAAAATATTCCTTTTAGACTCGGACAAAGACTTTATTCAGTTAGTTAATCATCTTTTCATCTACTTTGGGAGACTTTCAAGACTTCTGCAGCCTTAATAGGATTAAAGAGATGATACTTGGGATACTTTTTTTCATCTATTATTGTATCTAGGTAGGTACTAAAGAAATAAATGCTTCTGATTTCTAAAATCACATTAAGATTATAAATGAAAGTATGTGTGTGTGTTGGTTACTCCTTCACGTTTAAACAGTGGAACAGAGGGTTCGGATGAACAGTGAACGTTCAATTTTAATATGTTTTATTTTTGTATGAAAATCTGATGAACTAAAATATGATTAATTTTTAAAGACATAGAACAAAAGTTGCTTTTTATGATGTTAGTAACATAGTCCTGAGAGGTTGCTAGTGTTTTAAAAATAACCCTATATAATAATTTTTCACACTTCACCAATGTTATTTTCTTTTGTTTTTTTTTTTCTCAAGCGTCCGCCCCCTTTTCTCTATAAACAATTCATTTGCCCCTATTGGCAATATTTCACGCCAACCCCCGACATACGAAACACATTTGTTTGAAGGTGCAAGGTGCATTTGCGTTGATATTAGAATTGTTATTGAGTATTATTTTCTTTATAGCATATTTATTCAGAGGGCTCTTTGAGCCGAGGGAATCAATCATAATTTGCAAATATTGTTTTTGTGGTTCCCCTAAATAAAAGCAATATTTGAATTCAGATGTAACGGTTGCAGTTTTCTAGCTATGTTTTTATTCAATATAGCCACTTACGCTATGCAGTTTCATTACTTTAAGTGGCCTTTCATATTGGGGCCGAAATCGATAAACAATTTTAATAATATCAAGCCATGCCTGAATTATTTCATCGGTATTGAGAAGTAGTTTTTCTTTCATTTGTTAATGTTTTGTTTAGACTTATCTACTCATTTATTTCAACTATTTGTACCAAACATACTGTGTACATATGTATAAATACGAGATCAAAAAATACACTTGGGCGTCGAAATGAGGAGTATTTTTACACACATTACTGTCAACATATTCCTGAAGAATGGCAGAATTGCAAAGTTAATGTTTAAGTTATTTCTTTATTAAATAAATACTTATTTATTATATTAAGACAGTGGTCACGAAGCAATGGAAGCCTAGTGAAAATAGCCTCGACTTGCGAGTTTTAGGTCGCGGAATCATACTCAGCTAGCCGCTTATTACCACTGCTCTCAAAACGGTGAAGAAAAACATTGTGGGAAATCGGCATGTCATAGAATGAAAAAAAATTAAGACATCCTACACACCTACCCGCACTGAGCCCACGTGGTCGATTATAGTCCATTCCCTCTCCAAGAGAAGAGACCTGAGTCCCAGAAATATGAGTAAGTATTATGAAGTTAATAATTTACTTAGCGCTCAACGTATTATTGTAGTTTATTTAAGCAAGTACATAATATTATTAAAAGAATAGCCCTGCGAGCGAGCCTAAAATTTTACGGTTATTAAACTTAACATTCCTAGAGAAACATCCACGCCAAGCGCAAACTTTTTACAACCCGCCATTGTTACCTCCGTGTGACGTCACAAAATGGCGGCCACACAACCGCCACGTAATTTTGAACTGATGACATTCGCAATTTAAAATGTCTCACCCTAACAGCGACAGTTTAATGAGCATTTTAATTGCGGCCCTACCCGTGTCCATTACAGGGATATCAAGCGAACATCGACCCTAATGCTAGGTAATAACGGCTAATATTACGCCAGTTAAACCGCGCGGAACTAAAAATCCTGTTGGATAGGTACGTCTAAAAGTTTGTGAAGTTAACTTCTGGGTTGATGTGAAATGTTTTGTAGTTTCTGGCCCCATTTGATGTTAACAAAATTTGACATTTAATTTCGAAAAGTTTATTCTTTTTTTAAAAGAAAAATAAAAGCCAAGGTGAAGGACAATTTGGAGAGTAGAAAAATATTTTCCCACCATTGCGTGTCACAAGACACTTTCACTCAACGCAAGACACCCCAAGCATACTTGACAGTTTTAATTAATTATTAATTACTACATTGCAGGGGTGAGTATATTAAAGATTTATTCATTGTCCGTTTCCTTGCTTAGAACACGCATGTTCATATAAAAGGTTGTAAATAAAAATGCCTACCCCAACTTAAGGGAGGTAAGTTCGTGTTTGTACGGACATAGTGTTTAATGACGTCATCTGTCATGTTTGACGCGTTGCGTGGGCAAGCCCCAGTCGGGGCCAGATTAATGATGTCACATATAAACCACAGGAGCCCTAAATTTCGCTTTCTTTTTATTGCTTAATATTTTATCTTTGTTTTCAGTTATTTTTCTAATGTAAACAGTTTGCTTCCAGTACCTATAACTGAATGCAGCTGAATACTAAGATTTTGTATGCACAACCTAGTAACCCGTAAATACCTTTTGAAAAGACTAGTGTATCTGACACTAGTCTTTTATATGGGTTTTTAAATTATTCTTCAATGGCTAATAAAGCGTCAAATAAACTTATATAATACCACAGTACCTAACTATACATTTTCTATTCACGCCAATTCTCTATGGAAAAAAAGTATTGACAGCCGGCAATAGACTGCAGAATGCAAGCGTCTGATTGGTCGATAACAGTCACGGCACGAAGTTCTAATTTCAATTTTTAGTAGTTGAACTCAGTCATGCTATTGGGTAATATTTGACGGTTTTGAACGACTTAGATGTTCTAGTTTTGAAATTGAATTTAGAATTTTTGTCGTTGGTTATATTGTTTGGGAAATAAATAAAGATTGTTTTGCAACCTATCCTGTCGGCAAGTAAATCAAGGAAAGAAAACACGGATGTAATAAGGCGATCTCGAGAAGAAAGTAAGCTATATAATGACTCACATTTCATTCGGCATTGAAGACTTTCCGAATTAGAATTACAAAATGGCTCATACATTTTCCCTGCTATTAAAAAATACCTATCCTCGCAGGCACGCACAAAAATCCTACAACATTTTTACGAATCGTCGTTTACGTTCCAAAATGGCGGGTTCCGATTTTCTTTTTAATTTCCAAGCCGAAGCGACTGTTAGTGGCCAGAAGTGGCATTCGAAATACGAATTTGAGAACGCATTCGGATAGAGCAATCTCGGACGAGTTCGTACGTGGCTCAAGTTCAGAAGAACGTTATATGTGAACGTGATAGAAATCCCATATCAAGATTAGTAATATTTTATGATGAAATTGATTCAGATTTTACACGCATTCCTACATTTTAGTGCGAGGCTGTGAGCGTTGACACCATTATCGCATTAGGCGATAGGATTTTATGAGTACTACTTTTTTGTGGCGTGTGAAAATGTTGAGAGGTTCGCTGTAAGTGTGTGTGAATATAAAGTTATGATTTTTGTAAATTCCTTGTGATTCTATTGTTATAAGGTCTCCAAGAAAACAATAGAGAATGGTGCACCTCAAAGAGATGTCAGCAAAACGGAAGTATGGCTTTATTTTTCGCTGGGTAAAAATCATTCAGATGATGACAGTAGGGCTGATGCTTGCTAGGGCTCTGGGAACATTCGAAAGAGTGATCGTGGCCCTAGAAAACAAAGGGTTTTAGTCAGTAAAAGCCTGACACGCACTCTCGTCCACTCTAGAGCGGGAGAAGTCACATGATGTTTTTTAACCTAAACAGGCGATAGGATTTAATGGCTAGTGCACTAGCTTTCGACGTTTTTAAGTCATGTAGGCCCTGTGTGAAAAATAGTTAGGTAAGTATTTAGAATTAATTTAATTTTGAATTTTCGAATCTTGAATTTTTAATTTTTTTTTTGGTATATTGTTTTGTTCTTGATGCAATTGAAAGTGTTCACTGCAGAATATTAATTCATACGTTTTATGAATATAGTAAGTTCACAATTCCGGTACAATAACATTCCTGGTAATACTATTGTTACGAGGTCCAGTCTCATGGGAAGCAATAAGAAAATCATTCTCATAAAAACGTAAGTAATGGTTAAATGAAAATAACGAACAATTTTAGACGTCTACACAATGCATTGTATTGTCACACATTTAATATATACTAGCTTTTGCCCGCGGCTTCGCCCGCATACAATACTAAGGATTAAAACAGCTTTCTATCAGTGAAAACATTTTTGCAATAAGACCAATGCTTTCAGAGATTACCTCCTACAAACAAAAATACAAACATTATCTCTCTAAAATATTAGAGTAGATGTGTAAAATTAAAATTTTGAAACTATTTTGGTGTACAATAAAGTTTATTTTATTCTGATAGTATATTCCCTTGAGATAATTTTCCACTTCACACAAGCGAAGCCGCTGGCTAGCATTTGCCAGCGGCTTCGCTTGTCTTTTAATTTTTTATCTCTCTTTTATAACCTCTCTTTAGTTAAAATTCATTTGTTTTTAAAAACCTCAACTGCATTCAGTTCATCAGAGTTATTAACATTTCATGCATTGTTACGCTAGACTATAAAACTAGTGGCTTAATAGGAACCAGAGACCTCTCGTTCCACAGTCAAATAATTCAGGCGCAGTGCCAACGGGGTCAAATGTAATATTTTGCAGATTTTATTACCACAGCTTGAATAGCTTATTTATATTTTTGGCTATAACCGAAAATCTGGTTCAATGAATAGACGATTTAATAATAATAACAATAATATAGGAACACTACTAAGGCAGTACCTACTACTCGATACAACTCGCATTGTGAGGAGGTTCCTGTCTCTAGAGCCTCTACTGGTAGCTTGGACCCTGCTCCCGATACCGGCAGATTACATTTTTTTTTAATATTTTTATGTGTGTTTTAAGATTTTTTTTTATATGTTTATTCTACACTAATATAATAAAGAGGTAAAGTTTGTTTTTATGTTTTTTTGTTAGTAGGTGGTAATCTCTGGAAGTACTGGTCCGATTGCGAACATTTTTTAACACCGGTAGAAAGCTGCGTTATTCCTGAGTGACATAGGCTATATTTTATGTACGCAGGCGAAGCCGCGGGCAAACGCTTGTAATAAATTAAGGAATAATAATATTGAAAAGTTTCACACAACGCCGTCTAGTCCCAAACTAAAAAAAAGCTTATTATAAGTACTAGAAAGACTGACCCCCTAAGAGGGATGACACGGGGTTTCAAAGTTTGTGTGACGAAACCTTTCAAGCGGGCGAAGTCGGCGACAGGAGCTAGTTTATATTACAAAAACCAAAGCACCTAATTTAGACTTAACGACCAGAAACCTTTTACAAAAGAAAGATTACCTCTCAATATCTCCCTAACAATCGAAAAAGTATCTTATAAAATTCTTATTAGCTATCTTCAATTGAGATCCCTGTTGACGTGTAAGGGGTGAAAAATACCCCTCCGAACCTACCCTTCCTTTTTACATAAATAAGTACAAGATGGCAACTATTTGATTAGCGAAGGGATGAGGGTTAGGTCCCCTCTGTTCCCGATTAAATGCATTTCCCTAAATGGAATTTATTTTTCGATCAACATGATGAAATATTTTATTAAGAATTTCATTAAAGTACGTAATTTTTCATAACGTCATATTTTATTAGTTTAAAAGCTCATTTACGTGTAAAAGGAGGATTTTATGAGATGGGGTGGTTTATTAAATGGCGTGCGTTAGTTATAGAGATATTATAAATAGATTTTATGAGCATTGGTTTATGTTCGTTGAGTTAATTACACAACTTCGTTTACGGATTTTCGCTCTTATCTAGGTCATATTTTAATTTGATAGCTAATAACAATTATTTCACTGGAGTTTTTTTTTTTTAATTTTTTCTCCCGTTCTAGGGTGGAGTGAGTTGGCATAACAGACAATTACTGATCAAAATTCACCTATTTCCTACAGTTCCCTTTGCGTTTCATTGGTGCTATACTCTAAGGAAACAGCCTTGAGCGCAGCGACGAGTCGAGAGCGCAGTACATTGAATTAACAATCTAATATGTATGTTTATTGGGTGGTTAATCCAATGTACCTACTTGGATTTCGTCGCTGCGGCCAGCGCTGCGCTCAAGGCTGTTTTCATAGAGAATAGCACGTCTGGGCTACGGTAACTCTTTTAAATATTTCATCCAAAAAAATCGAAAAAAAAAAACAGATAATTATAAACATAAAACTTATCTTTTCAGGCAAGCAGTAAGATTCAATGAAACAAGGGTGCCTTAAGGTTCATACCCGATTGAGTTAACGATTATTAGGACCTTTAACAGCCGTTTAGAGCCCTCCCTTAGGGAAAACACGTAAGT
This sequence comes from Mythimna albipuncta, assembly GCA_929112965.1. NCBI lineage: Eukaryota > Metazoa > Arthropoda > Insecta > Lepidoptera > Noctuidae > Mythimna > Mythimna albipuncta. Next base: position 12,346,432 of record OV815979.1, on the reverse strand, counting down.
TACGGAATTACCTACTTACCTCACGCCATGTTTACACGATGCTGTACGCAAGCCAGGCTTGTTTTCCTTTAAATCGGATGTTGCTGCAAAGCCAATGTCTGTCGTTTTCAGTTAATCGGTTATCTTTGGAATCGATTTCTTTTTAGATACTGTACCCAATCGGAAGCGATATTTTGAGCATTTCGACGGGGATTGGCTGCTGTGTTGCGGCTTCGATTCACACGGAACACGGAATAAATATTAGTATTTGGCCTACAGATAATTTGTTCCGGGTCTATGTGAGTTTTTATGTTTGTGACACACCCATGATATCTACCTAGTGCGGCACAAGGTTTTTTTTCTTAGATTGATATAATGAAAGATTGTCTAATTTTAGACCTAGAAAACAGATTTCTTAAATACGGTTGTATGAAGATGGCTTAAGTAGGTTGCACGGCAGCACGTAATCACTGTACCATCGTCTTTGAGAGTCACTAAGTCTCTTCAGTGATGTGGCTCCAGCAGGCGTTGTACAGAAGTGAGTTCCAGGGTTCAAGTGCTGGTTATCATGTAGTTTTAGTGAGGTAAGAATCATACACCCTGGTCTTTTTTCCCAAAAGTCCAGGAGCTTTTTGAAAGTTTCTCCTTTCCAAAAACTCTGTCCCTTCTATCTGTAATTGTGTTTGTACACACAAACACTAAATAAATAAATTGAAAGATTAGGTATGTAGTCATGACACAACTGACAAAGTTCGATAAGACAATGTATCTAACCCTTTTTTTATACAATAGCGTTCTTCATCGCTGCCGCACCTATCTTACGAAACCTTTTTTTGGAACTTTTCCCACTCTGAGTGTAGTGAGAGGGGAAGTCAGATTTACTGAATAAAACCCACCTGCGTTCTTTCAGCTGCCCTTTGAGTTCCAAAGATACGGTGATTCTTTAGAACAATTCTACCACAGAACAGAAGACTGTATGATTCCTGTGTTCTGTGAATTCTACAACCTATCTTGGAAAGCCTGGAGACAGTTTCATAGTATAGAATTTAGTGGTAAATATCAGCGAAACACCAGAAACCTATCTAAGACAGCTTAATGAAGATTTTGTCCTTTGTACATGAAACCAAGCCTCCATAGTATGCGTTAACACACACCTGAAACCTCGAATTCTGGTTAAGGCTTTCAAAGCTTATAACCTGTTCTATCTATAGGGATATGTAAACCACAGAATAAGCCACTGAGTAAACACACACAGAAGTTTTACTTATCAAATTTTGGTTAAACAATCTTTATGTCATTCACAACAAAGTCGAAATTAAATTGGCAGCTCATATAATTGGTCGCTTAAAAATCAATAGCTAAAGTTGATACCCAATTCCATTGGTGGGGATGGATTAAGATTATGCCCATTTACAAATTTAAGTTTAGTTATCTTATCAATATCCATTCAGGTGCTTGACACCTGTGCATAATTGAAAAGTCATTAGATAGACATATCATCAATACGTACTTCCTTAATCTGATCCCTTTACTAACTGAAATGTCTTCTTAAGTCGCCTTAAGTAAAACTAGTCACAGTACAAATATGAAAAATGTTTGTGTGTGTTTGTGCATTTATTGCATAGTCAACCTTATGATCCGACTATTGGGAATCAAACCTCCCCTTATTGTGAGAAAATAGGCTGTAATCTACCACGCGGGCCTTGTGCTTGTAGACGGAACATGTCTTCGAGTTTTTGGTCCTTCATAATGTTTTCCTTCACCGCTTTAAAAGCAGTGGCAATGGCATAAATTACATAAAGTAAAGCAGACGTTTTATTCATCGGGTTTTGAATCCACGACGTACACTCTTAAATTTTGGCCATTGCCACTGCTCTGTATTACTCTGTTTATTTCTGTTCTGCTTCATATAACATTAACGCAGGTCAAATCCTAAAATTTTCAAATCCTCCAAACCCTTCCTTTACCATCATAAAAACTTCCATTATCTAATCGAATTACCCTCCCTTAAATAAAACAACCATTTTTAACACCCTAACCGTTATGAGAAGTGGAGCTTCTGTCCCCACTCCATCACTCTGTGGTCATCCTACATATATTCTAAGCACCCTCTCCGATCGGACACGGCAATTAATAGGGACGTTTGGCAAAACATGGCCCTCCGATATTTCATGGGGCAGAACATTGAGCTAACGGGCCGAATCAAGACCATGACGGCATTAAACACCATATGTATGAGCCTGAGAGGGGATATAATTTGATCGGACGATAATTTAGAAGGGAATGGACATTATTGCGGAGTATTGCTTATGGGTTGTATATCAGAGAATTGAGATTAGAATATTAGGGCAATTAAAGTATTTGCTATTAATGGTCAAGCAATAGCAAGTTGTGTATTGAATATCTCACTGTTTAAGTACCCATAAAATGTCTAAGAAAGGCGACCTGAGAGGTATTAAGGACTGGCAGCAGGCAAATAGATCACTAAACCCATGAAAACATATTTCCAAGTATCCAATGTCCTATTTCAGAATATGCTCTACTTGTGCGAAATATTTTATCTTAAACCGTTCAGCCGTTTGACCATGAAGCACTTATACCTTTATAATATTAGTGTAAATTGATTTACAATAAACTATTGTTCCTGGATGATGAGGAAAGAATGACTGACAACGGAAAAACATAACAAGTAAACCTAAAGATAAACAAACACTGCTTTCTAAAACAACTAGTAAAACAATTCTAAAGCCTATTTTAATTAACTGCTAACAATCATTTTATGTATCTAAGTCTACCACTAAATACAGAATCCACCACTCAAAGGCGGCACCATTTCCCTGTAAAATAATCTCACAAACGGATCATTATCCGTAACATACTCAAGTAGCGTGTGGAATATGTCGTCATTAGGTATATGTGCGATGCTCATGTCGCAATATGGAACCTAGTTTATGTAAAAAATGTAATATCTTACTTCGTAGAGGAGTTCGTTGGTTCGCGAATTGATTCAAGCAAGCTCGGGGAAAAAGATGAAGAGTATTTGAAAAGAAGTTGAGATTGAAATGAAGTTTAGTATGGAATACGTTATAGATTGTACTAATGTGAATAACTACGCTTGATAGCGAGATTGGTAATCACATCACAGACAGATTTATCATTGGGTGATTTGAGGCCAAGCAAAACTAAAATGGGCTCAAACTATCACCCTGAAATATACCTCACATGATCCTTACCGGTTCCCTATTCCTCAGGATATGTCGACCTCCTGGTTAGTGGAGGACCGTCCTTTAATGCCTCATACAACAGATTGCAACAATTTTATGCAATTAGAGCACCCTCATGACTCTCTCACGTATGAAGGCACCGAGTCGTAGGCCACAAACAAAACGGTATTGATGGAAGCCCATAATCCTGCTGGCTAATCCCAAAAAAACAATAATCACCAATAATTAAAAAAGAAAGCGAATTGTGTTCTAATCCTAAAGACAAACAATAACGAACTTTAAAGGAAACAATAAGAATCTGAATACTGAAAATGGAACCCCTCTGTATAAACAAGACATGACCCTGAACAAACGTTGGTCGCCAACACCAATGTTTGTCACGTTGTGGTATTGCTAACCGCGACACTGATTGCAGAAGGCACGCGGATACACTATACACTCAGAAACCAACTTAGAAAATAATAATATAATTAGAATCATAATATCTAAATCTGTGTGGACCGATGACCTAGTGAGGATTGCGGGATTCTGATGCATACGAAAAGTCTATGTCCAGCAGGGACCGTCTTTGGGATGAAATGATGATGATGACACTTAACAATCTCTGGCCTATCTGATAGAAAGCCACACCATCGCTTAGCAGATCAAATATTTTTATCACGAAATATTCACGGTTTCTCTAGGACATCACGGGAAGTCAATAAACAGAATAATAAAGCAGGTGATGAAATAAAAAAAAATACAATTACATCTCAAATGCAATCATTTGAGACGTAACGTAATAATCGATCTAATTTGAAATCAGTCACACCGCACTAATCCATACAAAAAACACAATAAACTCCAACATAGCTATTAACATAGTAATGGCGAAATCTAATATATGCTCAAACGAAAAAACATGAGCAAATACATGGCAAAAGTACCCGATCTTCCCTAATTTGGGGCGCGAACACACCCAAGGGAGCGTTACAATGAGCCGATATCAAATTGGCAACATTCATACGTAATTGCATTTTATTACAAATATTGTGCCCGCGGGCTAAGGTCGGGCTATTTTCCCTGCCCTGCTCGACTCAGCAGGGTAGAGGCAGCGAAATTACCCAATATTTTAGTTTAACAGAGGGAGAAATACAATGAATTTCGGAATTATACCCTGTCAAACATCAAGCGTATGGACTTTAGTGTGCATGCTGCGTCTATTGAGTTGATTGTGAGTAGCGAGCTCAGTGAGCTTTTACTTTTATAGGAGCTTATTAATTCGTATTATGTGCAAGTGTGAATACATTGCTGTACCTACATGGAACTCGAACACGTGTTCAAATAAGAAAATCTTCAAATATCATAAGAAAAATAGTCCAAGCCTTTAACGGTTGAGTAGTAGTAGTAGTACCTAATTCATAAAACCTATCCGAAAAACTCAAATAGTTTGTGTAGTATATTACCACATTCGCATTCCGTGAATTCTTTAAACACCAATAAGGACCTTCACACCACCATACCTGAAATAAACAGAATAGTATGTATCAATATAAAATATTTACACAACTGTTTAAATGTTACTAATGTATCCGCTGCCCTGAAGGTCAACGAACTCGATGGCAAACGAAAAGCAGATCTGGACCAATGATCAAAGTCAATGAGTTCAAATTGAGTTTAAATATGTATGTAAATTTAGTGCCTTGCTTTTAAAATTTATTCATCCTCTTCCTCTTATTTCTAGAGTAAAAATGGTACTTGAAAAATAGTGGAGTACTCTTTGTTATTTTGTACATCTTTCCATTTATACATTTTTGTAACTTTTTTTTTCTGTCCGTTAGCAACTACCGAATATCTTGAAAGATCTATAGGTACAATATTATTTCTCCTACCAATATGATAAAGATAAAACCAACTGGTCTTTCATCAGTACCCTAATTTGGTCGAATCCGACAATTACCGTATCTGACTTCAAATTGTACAATAACCCCACTTTTACCTTTTGCACTGAACATCGGTAATCATACAAGAATTTTAGTATTTACGATCCAATATTTTTCAATATTCTAAAACCAACATCATACAAATAATTGCGATAGACATATATCAGCCTGAAGCAATATATTCCAAAGGTGAATATCCTATAGATACAGATACAAATAGAAAATCAGATTTGGGCCGCATATACACGATACAGAGGGAATATGTATGACTAATAAGCGAGGCAGGAACTCCTACGGAGTTTGGATACATAACCGGTGTGTAATTGGCTTAAATATTGTAACACCAATTCACGTTCGCTTGGTTCCAGGAGATGGAGTTCTAGAGATGTTAGGTGCCTTTTGGTTAGTGTCTGACTATCGATGATTGAATATTAACCTGTCAATCGTGATAATGACAGACACAATTGAAAGACAATAGGTGCGCGAACGCCGGCGTTCGCTTGGGGTTTAATGAATTAAACGGATGCTATAGGGACTGTAATCTCTACAATTATACGCTAGCTAAACGAAGAAAGAAGCGTCAAATAAATGCAAACGAATTATGTGATTTCAAACGTCTGAAAATGTTTGAAATCAAATGACGAGTAATTACGAGCTGTGGAAAACTTGTAGAGTAATTACAAACGACCCTTGATGTTAAACCAAAAACAGATAAGAACATTCAGATAACCGAATCATTTTGTGTTTTTGATAACTTAAAAGTTCATAATACCAACATCGTTCGGGACTCGCCAGGGCCCGTGAGAGATGGTTACTCAAATAATTTATTATACATTTCTGTTATGTTTACGTTACATTGTTGTTTTTGGTAGTCCCAATGAGTACACAAGAAAAACAAAGGAATATGTATGTTTAAAGGTCCATGAGGGCAACGGTAACAAGTTAAAGCCAAATATTCGTAACCAATATTGGTAGAAAATATAACCAAACATTTGATGAAATGATGTATGAAAATGTGATGTATAAAATTTTCTTTTCGCGAAGTCTGTAGACGCCGCTTCGGAGGCGTTGGAGCGAAGAGTTTCCAAGTTTTTACAAAGTTATCGGATACAACACGCTTCGGAAAAAGATATTGAAATAACTCAGTCATTACTCAATATTGGATCTCAACTTTTAGAATAAATACAAGATTATGTAAATTGATTTATACTACAGTTGTCATGACTCATGAAGAATACAAATTAGATAAAGAAAATATAAAGGATGTCATTATAAGTGTGAATCATAAAGTAGATAGTAATAGAACTGTTATAATGAGGGGCAAGAAGTAGACCGAAGACTTGTTGGCAGGAAAACAATTGAATCTGTCAAAAGTTACGGACCATGGAAAAAGGCTAATTTAGGAAAAGACAATGCTATCGACCCCAAGAAAGAGTGTTAAGTTCACAGTGAATTTCAAGTTTAAAAAAATTGCTTGGAGTAACGCCAACGACTTCTAGAGCATAAAAGAAACAATACATATTTTTTTAACCTGCAACACTAGTGCCAAAAAAGTATATACTCGTATATCTTGGCCTAGCCTTTTATTGCTTCACTAATTCACCAAGTTTCTTTCTTACACATTAATTTTCGGAAACGCTAAGTGCTTATTTTCGGAAACTTTGTGGATTCTTTTATAAAGATTGTTACACATTAACCTAGTATCGGAGTGTTAAATCAATTGATTAAAGCCTTGGTTTTTGTCGTACGTCTTTTAGAATTGACTGCTTTATTCTCAACATGATCATCTTCTACACATTTCTGTTTGGTATCTTTCATACTATTGATTTATTGTCACGCATCTCCTTTACGAATATTATAATCCTTGTTCATTAATTTCCAAGAACCAATCAGGCTTTGGTATATTAACTCATTTTTGCTGAACAAATCGGTCAGTTCCCTCTTGGGGAACCAATTAGCGAGGCAGTGTAGGTTTATGATACTGTTAAACGGTTTACGCTGAATGTTTGCAATTGTAAAGCGCTCTATCGATTGAAGCGACGAAAAGACGTGAAGAAATATTTACATACGTCGATCGGCAAGTCGTTTCCCTTTTAGTTTATTGCAAGGCATATGTTACTTGGTACGAAATCAAATAGGCAATCGTTTTCTTTACCTTTGGTTGTGTTTACAAGTGTGGGTAATGCTACTGTCTCTGTAGACAAACTAAGATTTTGAACTCGCAATTTTTCGAAAATAAGGTTATCTCGTTAATATATGGGTTGATTTTGAATGTATTAAAATTGTTATTTAAACGTTTTTAGGGTTCTGTACCTAAAGGGTAAAACGGGACCCTATTATCAAAATTTCGCTGTCCGTCAATCTGTCACCAGGTTGTATCTCACAAAACCGTGATAGACAGTTGAAATTTTCACAGATGATGTATTTCTGTTGCTAGTATAACAACAAATATTAAAAACAGTTCTATACAAACGTGACTTTTTTTGGCGTTTTTTGCTACTGACGGTACGAAACCCTTCATGCGCGAGTCCGACTCGCACTTGGCCGATTTTTAATGTCAGGTGAAAAACAATTTGTTCTATAAATATATTAATTTTTGATCGCGTCACAGAAAATTAACTTACAACCAACGGATAATAAGATATAGGAACCGAGCATTATTCTCGTTTCGATCAATAGTATTACCACGTACTACTGCTAATTTTAGCGTGATTCTATTAATTATCACGTCGCTACCAGTGCTAATGACGAGGTTCTAATTATGAAAGCGGTTATTTTCATGCTCCTGTTATATCTGAAGAAGAACAATAATGATACTGTTTTTGTACGTAAGTAAGTATCTGTATAGAGACAAGTCATCATCATCATAAATAAATTAAATGAATTATTTTTCTTTCTTTCTTTCTTTATCATCATCAGCCTTTTTCTTTAATGTTCCCACTGCTGGGAATCAGGCCTCCTCTGGGAATTAGAGACAAGTACAGCTGCCACCACGGATATTGAACGCTGGCTTCAAGTTGCGCAGAAGTCAAAAATCGGATCTCTTTAGGTGGTGCGACTTGAGACGCGGGGGCGGAGAGCGTCAGTGATTGGCTCGCTGCACATCGCGTCATAGACGACACTCGTGATTCGTTCATTGCGCTTGCAGCATGTATCTAATAACGACGACGATTGGCTCGCCAATGTATGGAATGCGCAAAGCGATCCCCACTCTGACGCCGAGCGTTCAGTATCCGTGGTGGCAGCTGTATAAATGTAGAACTACTCTGCGCACATGTGTGCCACGTACGCTGAACTAAACACGTCGGTCTCCATACATTTTATATGGAAACTAGACTTGTAGAGCTGTAGTAAGCTGCATACCAGTACAGCTCTACAAGTATCTAGTACATTAGATCCACACCACGCAACGTCGTTTTACGTACAAGTCAGGTGTGGTCCACGTGTGTGTTTGTCTAATGTAGTTCTAGCTTAATCAGTCTTTTTTTGGGTTGGGGTAACCATCAAAGCTTCTCCCACTACGGGACGAGCGAGAGGACAGACTTTTACAGACTAAAAAACCACTTGTGGTTTAGTAGCCCTGGTCGTTCCAGGGTTGCGGTAACTTTGTCGAGCTCTAGCAAGTATCAGCCCCAGCGAACTCGCGTTGAACACAACACTCAACATGCCTTCGACCTGGACCTGGTCAGTATCAGACGACAAGCTACAAGTATTAACAGCCTGTAGTGCTTCCACTGCTGGGACATAAGCCTCCCCTCTGTAAGTGCCCAAGTGGAAGTGGGCCGTAATACAATCAGGCTAGTGACCACACTAGCCTGATGTATTACGGCTACACTCAGATGCTCAGACGTACACCAGTACGTCTGAGCATCTGAGTGTAGTGTACCCCACATTGGAGTATTAAATCTTTCCCAATATTTTTCACCAATATTAGAAAAGATTCTATACTAGAAAGTGGGGTTGTCAGCTGAAGTGGCACACTTACTTAGCACTTGGTTTGAAATTTCTGTCCACAGAATGCAATCCGAGTCTGTGTGTTATCAAAAATATGTTGAGCTCACCCTGAGACTTTTTAGTTTTAAAATCTGGTATGCAAGCAGCTTTTGCCCCAACCACCCCAATTCATCGTCCCCAAGAGGAAGATTTTCGGTTTGTTCTAGAAACCCAATATCTACTCACAACTAAACTCAGGGTTAATAAAAAATCTGAATTCCATTTCGACATCCAATGCTAGACTGTATTTGGAGGCATAGTCAGCCTTATAATATTCCCATTGTTGGGACTCAGGCCTCCTCTCTAGGAGAGGAAACGGGTCGTAATCCACCACACGGGCCCAGTGCAAGTTGGTGGATGTCACATGACTTCAAATTTTTGGTTCTAGGACATGCCGGTTTCCTCACGATGTTTTTCTTTAAGTACTGTTTTGAAAGCAATCGTGATGAAATAAATTACACAAATTATTGCGCCTGGCAGAGTTTGAACCCGCAACCTACAACTCGGCTACCACTGTTCTCTCTCTCTGTGAGAGGATGAATTGGAACTCATCCCTCTATCTCATCAGTTGCTTTCCCCTACCGCGTTTCTCGTCCCTGGAGTACCAATCAGTGACTATTGGGCTCGACTTTTCTTGATTGCCTCTCATCACGAAGATATAATTCCTGTCAAACTTGAAGAGCGATGAACCACAACACATAAGTACCTAGTTACTGTGGTTCCGATACCGACGTTTTGTTTCTGTTCTGCACTGATAGCCCACAATCCGTTGTCTAACGGTAACTTTGAGAGACATTAAAACGTCTCCCGTGCCACAATTTGATACTTCTAAAAGGAATATAGTTTAGTTCTCGAAATGAAGCTATTTACTGTTAAGCAGTAACATTTAATGTAGAAACTTTGTACATCTACACTAAATATTATTAAGAGGGAAAATTTTTAATTTTTGTGTGTATGTTTGTAATGAATAAACTCAAAAACTACTGTGCCGATTTCAAAATTCTTTTACCATTGGAAAGCTACATTCGCCCTGAGTAAAATAGGCAATTTTTATTGCCCGTGCGAAGCTGGGACGGGCCGCTAGTGTGTAGGTAATATGTTTGTCACTCTTTCACGATCCAATGGCTGAACGGATTTGAATGAAATTGGCATTCGGGTAGATTATGCCCTATAGAAGGATTCATCTTATGTCCCTTTGTATAATGTTCTACTAAGACGCGGGTGAAGCTGCTGGCAAGAAGTAGTTTATAGAATAGAATATATATACCTACCTTTCAATACTATTTCAGAAATATAATTATCCAGTTTAAAACTCAAACCATTTTCCTTATTAAATAAATAAAGACAATTTCACTTTATCTATTAAAATATTGAGAGTAAATTTCACAGCCTACACCAAGTTTATTTATTGCAAGCCTGTCTGACAGAAATTACTTAAGAAGCTCACTTTACTTGGCAGCAAGACCGCGAGCTTAAAAGCCCGTATTCATTTTCACAGACAAGCGAAAAAAAAAACGGTCTACCACAAAACGGTTCAACAATAATACAATCACACTTATCGTCTCTATTTCTATTCAGAAACCGAAACACTAACACATGATTACGCAACCCAACTTTGAATTCAATGAAAAAAAAAAACACAGTAAAAACTACCTGAGAGGACCTTTTTAAATATAGAGTTTCGAGTCTAGTAGTCTCAAAAGACAAGGTTCCCAACCTTTATTGCGTTGCAATTTTGAAAATGGAACTGCTTGGGGTCTCTTGGGACCGGAGGGGTCTACCCGACCACTCCCTACTGATTGTTAGACTCCAGGTTATGACACTGTTAACCCGATTTCTGTAGGTTAGTTTGCTGTACACCATCCTTTAGGAGATAACGGAATTAGAGAAGGTTCGACACGTTTTCGTAATAGGATAATTTAGTTTCGAGTTTTGGGGAATACCATTTTAAGATCAGCAGTTTTGGGTTTATTTAACATACCACTTTAATTTACAAACTCTTCTTTACTTTCAATTAAACTTATAACTTAACTAATATTTAGCCTATCTAATCCCATTGCTGGGCAAAGGCTTTTCTCCATTCCTTCCATTGTCCCTGGCTCCAAGCCACTTCTTGCCAATTCCTGATGTTACCTGATGGCTACAACCCGGAAATATTTAAATCAAGAGTGAATAAGTTACTTCTAGGTAAACGCGCTGCATCGTCGGCCGTATCGTCGCTTTCCAGCAGGTGAGATAGCGGTCAAGCACGAACCTATCAACAATAAAAAAATCCTAGAAAAACATCTAAGTCATCTCGTCATCGCTTTCTTGGTCAACCATGGTCCTATCGTGCGATTTCAGGACACTGTAAATAAGTAATTGTAAGAACAAAAACAAACCTACATTATAATAAAGACTACAGTAACGTAAAACCAGCTTTTCCAAGTTCTGCTCCGAAAACAAGATAAAAATGAGGAAAAATTAGATAATATATTCGATTTTGATGTACATTGTGAACAGGCACTTAAAAGATTAAGTACTGAGTATAAACGTCAAACATCTTAGCACGACTTTGAAAAAATTCTTTGGCTAAAAATGTTTTATTTAACTAAGAGACTTCAAGCTAATTTTTTGCAATATTTTTAAGATTATTTAGCAAGAGAGTAATGGAACAGGAAATTAAAGACGTAGACAAAAAGGCTGCTCAATTGGGATTGGGGTACGTCAGCCGCACTCAGGATGAGAGCTAGACAAAAGTCTCTAAGCGATGGGTGCCAGAGCATGGATTGCACCAGGAGGGCTGGTTCAAAATTTTACAAGAAGAGAGTGTATAGAAAGATATGGGGAAGGCCTTCGCCCAGCAGAGGGCCATAAGTCAACAAAAAAGGTCGTTGTGAACTGGCTTCGTTAACTGATATAACGCTAAGTATACCGACACACGTAACTTCCCTTTCTTACGGGAACAAAAATAAATTAATCGACAACACGAGGCTCCTAATATAGATAAGTAATGTATGGTAGTAAAAGCTACCTTTAGGATCGAATGTCTTTAGTGTGAAAAGACTCGTACTAAAAATCTTATGTGAAAGTCAAAAATCGGACATCATCTTTGCTTCGATCAGCGTCTTCGCCCATACGAAAGCGGAAAATTATCACTACAGAATATACCGGGGTTAAAAGTATCTTATGAGCAGGACACTATCTACCGGTGTGCCAATTTTCATCAAAATCTGTTCAGCTTAATGAAGAGGTAACAAATATACACACACGAACATACAAACTTTCATCTTTAGATATTAATAGTGTGATACATCTTAAGATAAAGATTTGTCGTCAAAATGAAAGGCAGTCAAATACAAATTCATTTAGCCATTACTCACACCACGTAAGACGGCAATTTTCACTTCACATGTCGAGGTCGCAATTCCACCATATTATTTTTACCACCCACAGTCACGGATCCAATAGTGAAGTCACTATAAACCAGTCCACCAAGATCCCTCCACTCTTCCATATCGTCGTTTAAAACCTTTAACATATGAGGTCACAGAATAAGGACGCTCAAGTCATGTCACGACACACCGATAAATATGTCGTATCGGATTCCCATCAAATCTTTCGATCTTATCAGCAGCGAGAAGTTTTAAAATGTAAGTCATACTTTATCCTTTCCAAGCCGAGGCAAACTTGGATTTGATTCACGATCACACTTACAGAAGAAAATCTAAACGAGCGTAGTCGGGAACTGATCACCACTTTCTGCTACACAGTAATGCGAGCGAAGATGGTCGCAAGCGTGAGGGAACGGACATCCTCATGTCCCTGGATGTTGGGGGTTTTACGGATGACTTCAAGTGTGTAGCTCGCCGTCCGACCTTCAGGTAAGGACTAAGCCAGAATCGACGGCGCGAAGTGTTCTACGAACTGGTGCCTGCTAGGGCTGCGGGAACATTTAAAAGAGTGACGGTGGCCCTAGTGGCCAAAGTGTAACTGAAGGACACAGGTAGGTTAAGTCAGTAAAACTAAAACCTCCTCTGACTCCATTTAGTGATTTCTCCCGCTTTAATGATCACCATTTGAAGATTTCTCATCTCAAACAAAAAAACAAGCCGTAGTTAAAGATGATGAGTAAATTAGATGCCAGAATGCAGTTTCGAATTCGAATAAAAGGAATAAGGATACATACGCTGGATTCGTATTCCTTTATCATAGTAAGAGAAATAATTCAAAAGCAAACAAAGTTCCTTATTGGCTAAGCATTTTTCTCAGCATAAGATTATGGAAGCAGTTTTAATGAGCACAACATTTTCTTTGACAGAGACGAGAGGTTCGCAAATTCGCTAGTAACTGTTTGTGTTCACGGCAATTTTCTCTACGTTGTTCCATTACTGCTATAAGACAGTAATTTGCCAGCTTAAACAGACGCTGTATACTTTTAAACCACTTTTGCTTCGGGTGAAGTTTATTCAGAATGGTTGAAAGTTCGACAGTGCCTGTGTGTTGGTGCCGACGGCCAGGCGGACACTCGACACTTTTATCCGACACTTCAGTTACATTCCTATCGTAAATTAAAGCAGTAAAATGTTACTTTGTTACTATTTCTGGTTTGATGACTGTCTGACATTTTTTGGCGAGGAAATGTTACATGGATGACCGACAAGGAAAGTCAGATGAAATGTGTCGTGAAAAAACGTCGTGCAGTATTTCCGATATTAGCTTGTCAAAACTTGCATTTCAAGTCGGTGTACAATTCACACGACTGCAATCGGACTGCACGTTTGGTTTGCAGTTCTATTGCAGTCGTGTTTGCAGCTCTATTGCAGTCGTATCAACTGCACTTAAACAGCAATTTACGGTTGGATTGCAGTTGAAATGCGGTCCGTCTGTTTAGACCCTTAGTTAGATAATCTAATTCACATATATAAAAATTCTCGTGTCACAATGTTTTTTTTTTTCGATCGATCGATCGATGAGATCGATTTTTATAATATAAATTGTGTGTCGTAGGCTATTTTTGATCTTTCTACCCACACCTTCTATTTATTTCCTTGTAAATTTATTTAACAGAACAAAGTTTGCCAGGCGGTTTTTGAGGCGCGGAATGGAATAACCATGAAATTAGCCGAAAGGAGTTGTCAACAACAGTAGGGACCCAGCCGGGTCGAAGCCTACAAGGGGGCAGGGTTATCCGAAAGGGAACTCGAGCCCCCGGTATGAAGGCTAGAAGGAACAGGGTGGGTCGTTTAGTCAGTAAGAGTCTGACACTATCTCCCGCTGAGCGGGGGTTGTCGTTGGATGATTTTTCCCACCATAAAAAAAGCTAATTCCACGCTTAGTTATATTATTACAAAACTAAGAAGTACAATTCATTCATATTCAACATGCGTTTTATACGAGAATTAAGTTCGCACCCATGCTCGTATAATTCGAGCTAATTTAAGAGACCACTTGTGAAATAGAGTTGTATGTACTAAGTACATTTTTAGTGCTTATGACGTCATAAAATGTTAGGTCGCAGATAAGGCCGGAGTGAAGTAATTAACATAAGTCTCCACACTACTACTAATGAGCATTTCATGGCCCGTGGTGGAATTCCTGGCTTGTTAATGAGGAAGTTTTATTCCGTCTGCAAATACTACTTTAAAGTAGAATACATTCTTGGCAAAACTCAACTTGAATGTAAAATTGGAAAACAGAAATGAAGTATTATTTATTGATTTATTTAAACCTTATCTAAAGTAGTGGTACATAGGCGGACTCAATGTAAAAAGGCATTCTCTACCAGTCAAACTTTGAGTCAAAAAAGACTACTCGTACACTAGTGTGCAGTAACAAATCTTCTTTTGCCTCGCCTTTATCGCCTCGCTTTCCCAGTCATGCAACGCCATTTATGTCTATCTCGAACAAATAATGTTTAAAAATTAATCAAGTATCATTAGGATATAACTAACATAAATACAAAGTTGATCATATCGAAATTTAAAAACTTAACACAGACAGATAGACGATAACTGCCCCGACTTACGAGTCGTAATCCACCACGCGGGCATTACTTTGTGTAATTTATTTCATCGTCACTACCTTCATAACGGTGAAGGAAAACATCGTGAGGAAACTGGCATATCCTAGAACCAAAAAATTCGAAGACATGCAGCAAATCGCACTGGGCCCGCGAGATGAATTACGGCCCATTCCCTCTCTTAGAGAGGAGGCGTGCATCCCGGCAGTGGGAACATTATAAGGCTGATTACGCGTAAGCAATTGTAACACAGACAAAGCCTCCACCTCTTGTACCTTTGCACCTGTTGCCTGGTAGAGAATCCCTAATGCATAAAGTCCGCCTTTATACTCTTTGTATTGCATCAAGATTGTATAAATAAATATCCAGAACTATGATTAGAAATATAAGTGCAGTCTGTCTAATAAGTCAATCGAATTGGGTAATTATTAAGGTAAAATGAAATCTGATGTAGTCAACACTGGTTTAACAATCAAGGTTGATTAACTCTTTGAATGCCGTAATTAGAGACACAATAGAAAGACAATTGCTTATGTCGAACTGTGTAACATAAGACATTCAAAAGGTTAAGAGATACTGATCATTGTTTACTAATAAAAGAACCTTTTAAAAAGTATCGAATAGAAGTATTTTTTAAATAATGAAATATTATACAAAATTCCCAAGTCGGTTGACTTTTTAGACAGACTATAAAAGGGTTAAAAGAAGATCACGTATCATCAATCAAAACTAAGCATCTAATCCAAGATTAATAAGTCGTATCTAATAAACGTGAGAACACAAGAAAAAGTCGAGAAACTACGTAATTACGTGAGGACAGGTAAAAAAGCTAACTATAAGGACAGCTCATGATACGAGTGTGTGTTCGGAAAAAATGGAGGGTAAGCACGCATTACAAATGAGAGTTTAATAGCCTACTTAACGGTGACAAGCTTTAAGCCAGAACTACATTAGACCGACGCACACGTCGACCACGCCTGATTTGTACATAGAACGACGTCACGTGGCGTGGATCCAGTGTAGCTCTACAAGTCTAGTTTCCATATAAAATGTATGGAGACCGACGCGCCCAGTAGCCCGATTCACGTAATGAAAATCGTAACGATATTGTAACGATTTAGTCGCGTAGACCATTTCCGTATTCACATCCAACAATCGAGTTTGAACGACACCGATTTTAAAGTCCTTTGAAACTCGTCGATTAAAAAAAAAATCTGTATTACATTATCCTGGTAGAATATTTATTAATGTAACTGGAAATAAGTCGATCGATCGTGAATACCGCTTTTGGATAGGACTTCGATCGAACGACTATAAAACTTCAACGATATTTGGCTTGTTTGATTTTATGTGAATCAGGCTACAGATCAGCGCACACAGAACACGTGTGAGCAGTATAGTTCTTTATTTAAAACAAGAGACAATTATGAAAGATATGAGAATAGATACTGCCGTTGTTGGAGTATCATTATCATCATTTCAGCCGTAAGGCGTCCACTGATGGACACAGGCCTGCCTCAATCGTCGCCGCTGTCGCCACAAAGTCTGGTTCGTTCTCGCATCCGTCATTTTCCTTCGACCCTCACCAGGTCATCGGAGTGTTGGAGTATAGCTAAAAGAAATGTGTTCTACAACAATAAATACATATATCATTCTCTTTTTAAACCATAATATTAATTTTAATGATCCGCGACCCTTGTCATCACTTGACTGAAATCCCTGGTCTGGTTTCAGATATTGTATTTCTTTAGCCTTGTTATATTTAAATTTTTTAGTTAGGTTCTTTTATTATCAGACTATATTTTTCAGTGTATGTATATTAAATATAAAATGAAATCTGTACAGGCACTATTGAATTGTGAAGAAGCCAGTTACATCCAGTCAAAAACCGGCCAAGTGCGAGTCGGACTCGCCCATGAAGGGTTCCGTAGCAGCAAGTAACATAATATAAAAGTTCTTGTAATGTGTTGTAACTTTGTGTTTGTATTTTTTTCGATTTATGACGCATTTAAAAAAAACTACTTACTAGATTTCGTTCAAACCAATTTTTGTTGGTAGTTTTTATAGTAATGTACAACATATAATTTTTTTAGTTTTATCATTCTCTTATTTTAGAAGTTAGAGGGGAGTGTGAGGGGGAACACACATTTTGCCACTTTGGAAGTGTCTCTCGCGCAAACTATTCCGTTTAGAAAAAAATGATATTAGAAACCTCAGTATCATTTTTGAAGACCTATCCATAGATACCCCACACGCATGGGTTAGATGAAAAAAAAAATTTTGGGTTTCAGTTCTAAGTATGGGGACTCCCAAAATGTATTGCTTTTTTTCTATTTTTGTGTGAAAATCTTAATGCGGTGCACAGAATACATCTACTTACAAAGTTTCAACAGTATAGCTCTCATAGTTTCAGAAAAAAGTGGCTTTGACATACGGACGGACAGACAGACAGACAGACAGACAGACATGACGAATCTATAAGGGTTCCGTTTTTTGCCATTTGGCTACGGAACCCTAAAAATGAAGCTAATTACACATTCACACGGAGAACTACAAAAAACTCCGTGGACAACTGGATACTCTTTTGAATATAATCGATCGCTCAAAGCAGTATATTCCTACAATCAAATAAATACAGTCATCGTTAGGATTGCTTGATTTTTATGTAATTTAACGCAACTTTTTTATACGTAACTCAATATGTGATTTTGTTAGAGATTACTGCATTAGATGTAGCTTCAGGACGGCCAGTATATCTAATAACTAAAAAGAAAGTGTACAGACTACAAAGGCTTAAACACAAAAAGTAGAGCACTAAATAAAAATTAGCTTCAGAAAGCTTAACAAAATAAAACCGAATGGTAAGATCGTTATCCGAAATAACAAACAAAATTAACAACAAGACCCATTACGACAAACTTCAAAAAGGTTTTAAGTAAGCAAAGTACAATGATTGTTCCATAAAAAAACAGATTGTATGTTTTGGAAAACGTCGCAACTGGAAGCTATTGAACCTCACTTGAGTACTAAAGGGTCGGCGCTCGAGAGCTGTCATTATCAAGACCTTCCAGTAAAAATCTCTTAGCGACGAGTTTTTTACTCAACAATTTATCTACCGTCCCGGTACGACGGCGAAATCCCTTTCTGAACCTTACAAATCCACGCTCTCCTCGGTAACGGCTTTGTCGAAACACAAACAGCTTGCCACAACAATTGAAACAATGAATTTGTGAAGGAATGTAGGAGACAGCAAAACGTTTAGACGACACACCTGTCACATGATTTCGTAGCTTGGAAGCATCCATTGATACTTTAATTTAAAAATAACATTCAATTGCGCCAAACAAATGAAGAAACATCGCCCGTGGGCACTTTGACGTATTTTCGGAACAAGGACCTCACTCAGATGCCAACAATATTTGTAAGGACCAATCGTCCGCATCGGAGCGATAAAGGAAGAAAAATATTAACAGAATTCACTCCGCTTTTTCTAGACCGACAAGCAGCAAATTTTGTCTGATGAATAGACGTACTTGTAATATAAAAGGCTCATCAATAACCGCCTCGCTCATCAAGTAAATGTAAGTATGGGACACTGGTGACGTTACTTAAGAAATTAATATTTGGGCGGGTGACACGGAGTCCTGCGAACCCCGAGGACACCCGTCAATCCTGCTGACAGGACTGACAGTTTCACTCCAATGAAATATTGCTTTTATACACTTTCAGCCATGAAATATGTAACAGTTTCCGCAACTCGTGTATTTTGATTGACCATTTATTTGCATTCGGTACTGAATACTGATTTCGTTGTAAAATTTCGACGTTGAAGTTGTAACTGCAGCAGAATGTTAAAAAGGTTTTCTTTCCGGATGTAGATATGTACATAAAATGTTTATAGTTTACAATTACAAGAGTAATTTCTTTGTACACTCTCGACAAGTCAGTCATTAGGTTGGCGGCGAACGTTTCATTTGAATATTCTTGCAATAGTTATGTTAATGTGTGCATAATTTGCGAAAGTGCAAAACATTTGTATTTTGAGGCACGCCACTTACAAGGAAAGCATAAGTACTTTTCGCATATGATTTATTAGACCGGAAAGCAGAAATTGATTGTCAATCCTCTCGTCTTCAGAATAACAATAACAACACGAGGTAGAGAAACGGGAACAGTAATTTTTATGCTCATTTGATCTTTGCGAAATAAATTGTATTTTAAATGAATTCAATTTATTGCCTGGGAAATTCAAAGGATGCTGGAATTCAGTTCGGAGAAAATTAATTGTAAAATTAATGGAATACGATTGAAATTAATAATAATGGAATTCACTAAATTACTTACATGTAGGACTTGTATTATTCAACAACCTACCAAAATGGAATATTATAAAATCTCGAAGACTAAAAAATTCTTTTTTTTTTCTTGTAAACCCTATTGTAACGTCAACAGGAATCCTTTTTTTGGTGGGAAATCATCACATGACTTCTCCTGCTCTGAGTGGAGCGAGAGGTAGTATCAGACTTTTATTGACTAGTGGCGGGTTTCAGAATTGAGTCTCAAACACTACTTAAAAGCCAATTTTTCAGCTAAAGTATAGTTTAAGAAATACTCAAATACTTAAGCCAGAAATCGGGTATAAACCTACCTATATTGCGTCAGTTGCCTATACGGTCCAGGATCATCGTAATTCTTTCAACCAATCCGACAGCGTTGTCAGAAACCTCAATATCCTGATAGTTTCAAAATCCCATTACATTACCCGGAAACAATAACAGACTACCAGCATTAGTCCACAAAATTATAGTCCAGCGGTTTCCCAAACATCCTCCTTTTTCAACGATCGACCATGACGGGGGGCGACCGAGATGATTTATAAGGGGACTCCGAAAATTGATTGGTTCCTACCGTAAACCGAAATATGTCTGAGAAAACAAAGGACGGTAACAGTACAATAAGGGTGCGTTTTCACTGACGGGGAACTATAGTGGAGGAGCAAGGCGGACCAGGAATTAGTCAATCACAGTGCTTGAAAAAAACATCGTTAGGAAACCGGCATGTCCTAAAACCAAAAATTCGAAGACATGTGACACATCCACCAACCCGCACTGGGCCCGCGTGGTGGATACGGCCCATTCCCTCTCCTAGAGAGGAGGTGTGAGTCCCAGCAGTGGGAACATTATAAGGCCGGCTAGCTAGCTAGTGCTTGAAATCTCCACTTTATACCAGTCTAAGTGAAGCGGAGTCGAACTGAGCTGACTTAAAAAATAAAACATAAATCTGTGGTGCTGAGTGGAAAGCACGAAGTGGAGGCTCGCTCGGAGTTTCTTGCATATTCTTCTCCATAGAGATCTACGGTTTTAAACGTGCAATTTAGCTTCACTTTTTTTGACTGACTTGACATTTTGACTATTCAAAAGTGCCAGTAAATGGTCTACTTGAAATTATAACGTTTCTGATTTTACCACTACACCCAGTTCCGCTTCAGAGAAAACATTATTTTGCTACTTTTCACCAGTGCCAGCGGTGTCCAGGTACAGGACATAGTAGTAGGTAGGAGGGGCGCAATTTTTTATATAGAGCCCGTTTTGTTTATATTGTCCTTTTTTCTAGAAGGAATCGCACCGGGCATTTTAAAAGCCAATGTTTTTCACTGCTCCTCTCCGCTCCACTCTGCCCAGCTCCGCTATACCTAGTGGAAACGCACCCTAAGTGACGTCATATCGTAATATTATTTGAACTATTTTATCATCAACCCAGTTTTAGTTGTTTGTGTCGAGTCGAAATTGTTCATTTGATAATGATAATGTAATTTTGTTGTTGAAGACATTCAAAGGTGTACTTTGATCCTTTGATGTCATTGTTCTAAGTTAAGTTATATTGTTACCGTTTTCTTAGTTTAGTGGAAGAGCATCTCCGGTACCGTATTGAAGATGAAGGGTAGATAAGCATTTCTACCTGTCACCGTAGGCGCGGGATTGCGGAACGCGAGCAATGGGTAGCTCACCGTCCCATAAGCACTAAACTCGAGTTGTGTTCGATTCGCGCCTCAAAGAGATGTCAGCAAAATTGATGGGGTTCATTAGGGCTGATGCTTGCAAGGGCTGCGGAATAGATTGAAAGAATTACTGTGGCTCTGGACTGCAAACCGCAACTGAAGGATGGGTTTTAGTTAGTAAAGGTCTATTACACTTCCCCTCGCAATCAGAATTGAAAATATTCGCAAGAAAACCAAGGTGCCGACATGGCACGAAGAATCGCCAAACTTAAGTGGCAATGGGCAGGGCACATTGCTCACAGAACAGATGGACGTTGGGGCCGAAATGTTCTGGAGTGGCGACCGCGTATCGAAAGACGCAGCGTTGGAAGGCCTCCTACAAGGTGGACCGATGACCTAGTGAAGGTTGCGGGAATCCGATGAATCGTTCATTGTGGCGACACTTGGGGGAGGCCTATGTCCAACAGTGGACTTTATCGGCTGAAATGATGATGATGATGACTTTCCCTCGCGCCACCTAAAGCGGGAGTCATTTGATGACTTTCCACGTAAAAAACTTCTATTTAAAAAAAAAAATACGAAAAATTTAAAACTACAAACTATTTTATTTCAACGCACAAGTGGCCAACTTCAAATGTTTAGTTTCGAGCACCTAAAAAGGCTAACATTGGAACGTCGGTTTTCCTCGTCTAAACTGAGCCTAAAATAAAAAAAGTCAACGCGAGCAAAAGAAAAATCTGTGTCGGTATCGAGATGAACCGAATATATCGAGCGAATACGTCCTCGCTACTTGAATAAGTTTATCCATTTAGATATATATGTATTTCTTTAACAATACCCGAATATATTTGAAACAATTCGACCATAGGACACACGACATTTGTTACTATATTTTCGGTATTCATATATTCGTTCGCTATTGTTGTAACTTGAGCCTATTTAGTACTTATTTTTGCTGTTTCATTATCCTACTACTTTATTAGATATTAGTTTTTGCCCGCGGCTTCGCCCGCATACATAAAATATACATAAAAAATATATAAAATATAGCCTAATTCATTCGGGAATAAAGCAGCTTTTTATTAGTGAAAAATCGAGCAATCGAACTAGTACTTTCAGAGATTACCTCCTACGAACAAAAAAAACATAAAAAACAAACTTCCTATCTTTTATCTCTATTAGTGTAGATGGACAGGTTTTTTTTCTTGAAATTTGAGTAAATCATCCAATAATTTCTCCTGCTCTATGGCGGAGGCGAAAACAGATGAAAGATGTGCAAGAAGATTTTTATATAAAAGTCCTGTGTCCGTCTCCTGGTTCTAAGCTCACCACCAATTTTCAGCCAAATCGGTTCAGCCGTTCTTGAGTTATAAATAGTGTAACTAACACGACTTTCTTTTATATAGATTTTATTAGATAAAGATAAATTACTTCTCACTTCAGAAAAGCCATCGTTAAAGATCACGAGAATAGAATGAAGACAAATCATGCAAATACAAACACAGACACCATCATAAATAATTTCTCACAATTAATCAGCTGTGTCTATCAGCCGCCATATTTACTGTCCCAACAAAAATATTTATGCGTCCATCTAGCACAATAAGACGTGAGGCTGGAACAATAAATGATATCACCTTCATCTGAACTGACGTCTATGGACACAGAGTAACGAGGACATGGAGTTATAATCGGCAGACGGTTAGAAAGGAGAAGAATCCGCATAAATTCTTTGGTATAGCAAGAAAACAGTTAAAAAGCATTACTTATGAAATTACTTTTGTAACGGATTATCTTATTGGATATAAAGGGATCAAAGGCCATCGATGTCAATATGCTTACAAAGATATAAAAGTAGACAGGGATCAAAAAATTAAATATTGAGGCACAATTTGTTTTGTTGGATTTCCAGTCTTTTTGATTCTCGTTATAGGGACATTCTACCATATTATTAAAACTCCAAAACTAATAAGATACTTTACGCACCTATTGTCTTTCTATTGTGTCTGTAATTTCCACGATTGAAAGGTTAAAAGACCCTTGCGTTTTGAAATTTCGACAATAGATATCGCCGTTAGAATATCAAATTGTCAAATTTCTCTAAGCGCCTTTTAGTAAGTGACGAAGGTTCAATCAGTAACATTAAATTAACAAGAGCTGTTAACAAATTCAATAGGTAGAATTATTTACTACTGAATATGATCAGACAGTTGTCCTACAGACAGTTGTGAGTTTGCCTACTTGAAGGAAGTGGTGACGGGCGAGGGTTTGTTATGCCATTTCCGAAGTTCAAATATTAAAAATTCAGTTTAACGTGAATGCATATTTATTTTTTAAATCTGTAGCTGAATTCTCCACTGCTTCCATACTCTATGCCGGTGATATATGACTGTGACAGTCAGTAATTGATCGACGATATCTGCGCACACGTTGATCTTAGATATGACGCGGCCGGTCACTGACCCGAGTATGCAGTATGCCTGATCTAGAGTTTATTTTATTACTATTTGTTTTGTATGTCGCAAGGCTAAGAATAGGCGGTGATATATCTTGTCCTGTGAGTAACGAAGAGATTATCAGAATACTGGGAAGCAAATAACAGAAACCGGTGAAAGTAAAATAATGATGATAAATTTTCAGCGAAAGGACATTATGAACAAAAATTATTGTTGTTAACAACATTAAGTGGGTACTAATCTTTAAAAGAAATAGAACGAGAATTTATGAGGATTCAGAGATATTAAAGCTTACTTTGGAATGACTATTTTATGCGCTGCAGCGAAAAACATGCAAATTTTCGTGTTCTGTCGTTTCTCCAAATATGCAAACAGCACTAAAACTGACTAAAAAACATATCCAACTATGACATATTTTAAATAGCTAAAAGTAACATTAACTTTTTTCTAAATTGTGCAACAATTTAAATGAAACTGTAGCTAAAAATTAAACTGAAGGATATTTTTTTATTGTAATACAATTTCAAAATACCGGACGCTGCTCAGTCCAGAATTTTTTACTAAGATTTTTTATTCGATGCTTCGTTAAGATGCTCTAAAACTGAACGAAGTTACAAAAAGAAGGGGGCCTACTTGCTTTCTCCGAAACGCAATTTTCGTAAACGAACGATATTCAAACGAAGTTTCGTTAGTGCACCTACTCTGTTTCATTTTCGGATACACACAAGAAGTTCGGACTCACAGACAATCTTCGTGACCGAATAGAATGAACTATATGATTTGGGTCTTTTTATAGGTCATTTAAAGTAAATTACGGTTTTTAAATTAATTTTAAATCTTGCTTTATTTTAAAATTTTGCATTTATGAGGTGGTTTATTAAATATTTCTTGTAATATTTATAGATAAAACATAAATATGTCGTAAAAAATAATTCTCGATAAAATACAAAAAAGACACCATAAAACAACCTTTTCTACGGTCATCGTTAACCGACTTATTTATAGAGCGCTACTTTACTTCAATCATCGGTACTAACGTATGCCAACTAAAAATATCTGTATAATCACACGTAACATGTCAATCTTTGAATGTCAACTTGAATTTGACTTTTAGTTTGAATTTTAAAAAAAATATCATGCTGCCAGTGCTTTTTTACATGACACATTACGTAAGAAAGTCGGACTGTCGCAGTCTACCTTTTTGGGCCACGAAAACTTTTCTTTACATTTAATACCTCTTTGATGTGATTAAATATTTCTTGTAATATTTATGCATAGAATACAAATGAAACTAAAAAAAACGTATTTATTATTGATGATGAGGCGGTATGGTCTTAGACCTTAGCCGGCCCAAATGGGGCAAAAAAAAAACAATGTGTAACTTGTCAACATTGTCAACTTCAGTGCTGCCAATTTAGTATTATTATGGCTAAATTTAGCATTTTTCAAAGTAATTTGGCATGTATAAATTAAGTTTAGCATATTTTTAGCATTTTACTCGGAAAGTTTGAACATTATTTCTAAATGCAAAATAAAATCTTGATGTTTCTGTTGTTTGTGAACGCGACCCTAGTGGTTAGGGGAATCCCGCTTGGATTGAACCACATATGGTTTATTGCATCACTCAACGTTGTTATCAAAGGTAATTTAGTTTTGTTTGATTCTTATTTGGCTACGTGCGTTGAATAAGAGTTATTAAATTCACAATGTCAATAAATAACCTATAACCAACTTTATCGTGCAGAGTGGGAATTGATGTCCGATTTGAAAGAATGGCTTCTTCCGCTCTGCTCAGACATCATACGAAGAGGATACACACGAAGGTCCAGTTATCAGCATAGTATTTAGCATTTTCCGAAAATTTTGGCATGTATTTGGCATTTTTTGAATGCAGATTTAGCAGAAAATAATTTAAGGAGTTGGCAGCACTGGTCAACTTGCATTGTTAATTTTGAAATCAAAAGATTTTTATTTGGACTTTACCTATACTTAACTCAAGTTACAAATAGGTATATTTTAATATACATATTTTGTCATCACGGTACGCTTTCTGAAAGAAAGTTTCAAGTAGAACTGTGGATGTCGCAGTCTTCCACAAGTTTTGTTGTGGATCTTTGATCTTTGTAAGTAATATTATCATAATTATACAATATAGTATGTACCATGTATGTACCTATTTGTTTTTAGTCGTGGGTAGTCATTCGTAGAATTCTTTTATTTACCATCTTAGTTGTGTCCAAATTTTGTTACAATAACAATTGATTTTATTACCACATAGTATTAAATGTAAATTCTATCAATTCTTACCTATTTAATTTCAATATTTTATGATTCAATTAGGTATTTAATCTGTTTTATTTTCAGATCAATGAACCAATACCATCCACCTCCAGGCAATCAAGCTAACCTCCAAACTTTTCACAGCCCGAGGTAGCTGTGGACATACAACCCTGCCAGGAAATCGACCACTAGTGACATGAAAATCTCTGAATCCTACAGGATTCAAGTTAATAAAAAATATAAATGTATTTTTTAGTCTTTTATTAAAGTCTTTTTAAACAACAACAATTTAAGACAGTCACAGTACCCTGCAAACACCATAGTACTCCACTTCCAGTGCTTTGCTGTGGAGAAGCCTACAGAGGCTTTTTGGAGGTAATAAAGGCATTATTTCCTGTTACAACTCCCCAAATAATTACCGACTGTGTCTCACATTATTCACAACATGTAAGTCAGGAATTTGCGTAATGTTGAGCAGAAAACATCACAGTAGTACTCTACTTCCTAATGCTTTGCTGAGGAGAAGCCTACTGAGGCTTTTTGGAGGTAATAAACGCACTATTTTCTGGTACAACTCTTCAAATAATTTATTGTCGATTGAGTCCCTCATTTCCCACAAACTGTGTCAGGAATTTGCATAATGTTGATTTGAAAACATCACAGTAGTAGTCCACTTCCTAGTGCTTTGCTAAGGAGAAGCCTTTGGAGGCTTCTTGAAGGTAATAAAGGCACTATTTCCTGGTACAACTTCTCAAATAATTGCCGATTGAGTCTAACATTATCCACAACGTGTAAGTCAGGAATTTGAGCTGGTTGCCGAGTCTTTGTACGCTCTAAACATTCGTAATGTAGAGCTGCTTCAATTAAAAGCATTTTTGAGGCCATTTTTAGCACTTTTCTTACAAAATCAACACAAACGAAAATGAAAAGGTAAGGTTTTTGGTTTCGTCAATTTGACGTTAAAATTGCAAAATATTCGTATGTCATGATCATATTTTTTTTCGAAATATAACTAATTAGAGTAGGTTTAGAGATTCGGTACGTCAAATAATTTTCGTTCGTACGAAATTTCGGGAACGAAATGAACCATGGTAGGAAACACGCCGAATTTCAATCGAAACTTCGTTTTTCGGAGAAAGCGAGTAGACCCCAAGGTTCGAGCCTTTTTAGTCGCACGCGGTCATTTAGTTTCTCTAGCGGGCTGAACTTGTTTCAACGAGAATTCTCATCTTATTTTCAACCTTCGAATCTATAAAACAGAGCTCACATTACTGTAACTTCATCTGCAGCAAGATAATGCAATCTACTAATCATATTTTTATTTTGTTCACTAAATAACTGTATACAAAAGCATGACAATTTTAATCTCGTTTATCCTACATTACGTTGGACGCTTAGCTATGCAGTTTTTTCTTGTATAATAAAAAAATATAATGGTAGTCTTGTCAAAGAGATTGTGGGCAAAAAGTGTAGTACTATACGGCCAGCGTAACTTGGCAATCCCGAACATAGGCTTTGCAGATCTTTCTCACGTCGTTTGCCATGAACGAGAGAGAGAGATGCGCAGAGCTTATGTTCAGGCACGCCAAGATCCGTCAGGCGTACTGTATGTAGTCAAAGAGCGATTTTGTATAATATCTAAGTAATATTGATTGCAAATTCATAAGATTCGCAGTCCAGGAATTTCGCTCGACGAAGCATAAATTTTTACAAGATCTGTCATTAAAATAAGGAAACTAGCCGTTCTAATAAAGAGCAAACAAGCAATTTCCTTTATTAGGGAGAGGGCTTCGTAAAATATTGATAAGTTTATTGCTGAACTACCTTGGTTTATTGAGTCGTCAACATAAAGTTTACAGTTTTTTTTTTTCAAGGTTGGATGTTGTCAAATTACCTACTACCATTCTGGCTGGAGCGAGAGGAAATGTCAGATTATGACTGACTAAAAGCAACACTTATTTCTTCATTTGCACTTGCATTCCAGGGGGCCTACTTGCTTTCTCCGAAACGCAATTTTCGTAAACGAACGATATTCAAACGAAGTTTCGTTAGTGCACCTACTCTGTTTCATTTTCGGATACACACAAGAAGT
The DNA here is from genome assembly GCA_929112965.1 of Mythimna albipuncta. Classification (NCBI taxonomy): domain Eukaryota; kingdom Metazoa; phylum Arthropoda; class Insecta; order Lepidoptera; family Noctuidae; genus Mythimna; species Mythimna albipuncta. Next base: position 12,318,487 of record OV815979.1, on the reverse strand, counting down.
TCGGACCCACAGACAATCTTCGTGACCGAATAGAATGAACTATATGATTTGGGTCTTTTTATATGTCATTTAAAGTAAATTACGGTTTTTAAATTAATTTTAAATCTTGCTTTATTTAAAAATTTTGCATTTTTTGAGGTGGTTTATTAAATATTTCTTGTAATATTTATAGATAAAACATAAATATGTCGTAAAAAATAATTTTTGATAAAATACAAAAAGACACCATAAAACAACCATTTCTACGGTCATCGTTAACCGACTTATTTATAGAGCGCTACTTTACCTCAATCATCGGTACTAACGTATGACAACTAAAAATATCTGTATAATCACACGTAACATGTCAATCTTTGAATGTCAACTTGAATTTGACTTTTAGTTTGAATTTAAAAAAAAATATCATGCTGCCAGTGCTTTTTTACATGACGCATTACGTAAGAAAGTCGGACTGTCGCAGTCTACCTTTTTGGGCCACGACAACTTTTCTTTACATTTAATACCTCTTTGATGTGATTAAATATTTCTTGTAATATTTATGCATAGAATACAAATGAAACTAAAAAAAAAACGTATTTATTATTGATGATGAGGCGGTATGGTCTAAGACCTTAGCCGGCCCAAATGGGGCAAAAAAAAAACAATGTGTAACTTGTCAACATTGTCAACTTCAGTGCTGCCAATTTAGTATTATTATGGCTAAATTTAGCATTTTTCAAAGTAATTTGGCATGTATAAATTCAGTTTAGCATATTTTTAGCATTTTACTCGGAAAGTTTGAACATTATTTTTAAATGCAAAATAAAATCTTGATGTTTCTGTTGTTTGTGAACGCGACCCTAGTGGTTTGGGAAATCCCGCTTGGATTGAACCACATATATTATGGTTTATTGCATCACTAGACGTTGTCATTAAAGGTAATTTAGTTTTGTTTGATTCTTATGTGGCTACGTGCGTTTAATAAGAGTTTTAATAACTCTTATTAAACGCACGTAGCCAGAGTTATTAAATTCACAATGTCAATAAATAACCTATAACCAACTTTATCGTGCAGAGTGGGAATTGATGTCCGATTTGAAAGAATGGCTTCTTCCGCTCTGCTCAGACATCATACGAAGAGGATACACACGAGGGTCCAGTTATCAGCATAGTATTTAGCATTTTCCGAAAATTTTGGCATATAATTGGCATTTTTTGAATGCAGATTTAGCAGAAAATAATTTAAGGAGTTGGCAGCACTGGTCAACTTGCATTGTTAATTTTGAAACCAAAAGATTTTTATTTGGACTTTACCTATACTTAACTCAAGTTACAAATAGGTATATTTTAATATACATATTTTGTCATCACGGTACGCTTTCTGTAAGAAAGTTTCAAGTAGAACTGTGGATGTCGCAGTCTTCCACAAGTTTTGTTGTGGATCTTTGATCTTTGTAAGTAATATTATCATAATTATACAATATAGTATGTACCATGTATGTACCTATTTGTTTTTAGTCATGGGTAGTCATTCGTAGAATTCTTTTATTTACCATCTTAGTTGTGTCCAAATTTTGTTTTAAACAATAACAATTGATTTTATTACCACATATAATAGTATTAAAAGTAAATTCTATCAATTCTTACCTATTTAATTTCAATATTTTATGATTCTATTAGGTATTTAATCTGTTTTATTTTCAGATCAATTAACCAATACCATCCACCTCCAGGCAATCAAGCTAACCTCCAAACTTTTCACAGCCCGAGGTAGCTGTGGACATACGACCCTGCCAGGAAATCGACCACTAGTGACATGAAAATCTCTGAATCCTACAGGATTCAAGTTAATAAAAAATATAAATGTAGTTTTTAGTCTTTTATTAAAGTCTTTTTAAACAACAACAATTTAAGACAGTCACAGTACCCTGCAAACACCATAGTACTCCACTTCCAGTGCTTTGCTGAGGAGAAGCCTACAGGGGCTTTTTGGAGGTAATAAAGGCATTATTTCCTGTTACAACTCCCCAAATAATTACCGACTGTGTCTCACATTATTCACATCATGTAAGTCAGGAATTTGCGTAATGTTGAGCTGAAAACATCACAGTAGTACTCCACTTCCTAATGCTTTGCTGAGGAGAAGCCTACTGAGGCTTTTTGGAGGTAATAAACGCACTATTTTCTGGTACAACTCTTCAAATAATTGTCGATTGAGTCCCCCATTTCCCACAAACTGTGTGTCAGGAATTTGCATAATGTTGAGCTGAAAACATCACGGTAGTAGTCCACTTCCTAGTGCTTTGCTAAGGAGAAGCCTTTGGAGGCTTCTTGAAGGTAATAAAGGCACTATTTCCTGGTACAACTTCTCAAATAATTGCCGACTGAGTCTAACATTATCCACAACGTGTAAGTTAGGAATTTGAGCTGGTTGCCGGGTCTTTGTAGACTCTAAACATTCGTAATGTAGAGCTGCTTCAATTAAAAGCATTTTTGAGGCCATTTTTAGCACTTTTCTTACAAAATCAACACAAACGAAAATGAAAAGGTAAGGTTTTTGGTTTCGTCAATTTGACGTTAAAATTGCAAAACATTCGTATGTCATAATCATATTTTTTTTCGAAACATAACTAATTAGAGTAGGTTTAGAGATTCGGTACGTCAAATAATTTTCGTTCGTACGAAATTTCGGGAACGAAATGAACCATGGTAGGAGACACGACGAATTTCAATCGAAACTTCGTTTTTCGGAGAAAGCGAGTAGGCCCCCAGGGCCAAGGACACATACTTCACGATATAATCCACCTGTGTGCCAAAAGGTCTTACGAAAGTCAAATCATGAAAGAAAACGCTTCGGACATAACCTACATCAGCATGCATTGTAGGATTCCGCAATCTTGTTCACTTCAAGGAATGGGATTGTACCACCGGACAAGACAATAAATCTTATTGCTACAAAGAAAAGACACCTGTCTTGAGCTTAAATCTAAGCCTGGCTAAGCTCTAAACTTGAACACTCGATCTTTTTATTCCTTTTCGACCGTTACACTTATTATCTGTCGTCTGGCTTTTAGCAACTGATTTAGAGCTTTAGTATAGGCTCTGATAAATTGTAAAATTGGTTTGTAAAATTGTAAAATTGGTAAAATTGGTTGGCAGTAGTATCATCACAGCGTTAAAGTTTTCCAATTGTCGATTTGAACCAATTGTTTGATTATATTAGGGTATAAGTATATGTATGTAGTTTATTAATTTGAGTATGTATATATTATATTATTGTAAGTGTATTTTAATATTTATGGTTTAATAGTATATTAATTCTTGGAATCACCTTATCTCTTTCTTTTTTTTTATTGCACCTACCACCAAAGGTTGACTGGAAGAAAATGCCTAAGGCATTAAGTCCGCCTCTGTACTTTTATGTGCATGAAGCATAAATAAATAAATAAAATAAATAAATAAATAAAACGGAACAGAATTTGTGTAAGAACTTATTGCTTGATCAATTAATCAGGCTATTAAGTTTTAGGCTGTGGGATTTTTCGAACGGGGTCCTGGAACGCAAATGGTAACTCCATTTGCGTTCCAGGACCCCGATGGAACGCAAGTAGTTTAGTCAGTAAAAGTCGGACCTTTTCGCCCCACCCACAGCGGAAGAAGTCATTTGGTGATTATGATTACCCACCTAAAACAAAGCTATAAAAGTTCCCCAGTTGGAGCACAGAGCTTTCTCTGTTAGTGAGAAATAGGCTTTTATCCACTACGCAGGTCCAACTAGCACGGTTGGTGGATGTCACATACCTTCAAACATACGGTTTTCTACACAAGCTCATCGGAAGTTGAATCAATTCATAGTACATACCGATTATTATCAGAGCTTTAGTAGAAAATCATAACATTCATTTTAAAATGTACGCTGCAAAATTCAAGTTTTTTAATATTTTGCAGGTCAAGAATTTTCAAATTAAATTGTAACACATAACTATTTAGGAAATCATAATCATAAAACTTATCAATACAACCCTCACAGTTTAGCTAAACCTATAGAACGACTTAGCCACTGACAAAATTGCGGGTACACTAGAAGATTAATAAGTAGGAACACTTTCCCAGCACCTAAGTGATAACTTAGTAATTCCGTGGCTACCCGATGAGCTATCAAATTGCAACGCTTCGAACTTAACTTACTTGACGCTTGCACAGACTAACTTAGTGCCGAGAATATAACTCAGTTCGACCTAAGTGGTTGAAATATAAACCTAGAAACCATTGAAACAGCCAGTAATTTCATAGTTGAGAATTTCTTTGAAAGCTCAAAGAACGTTTTTAAACGGAATCTTGGGTCCTGGATTTAAGTGTTTGACTTACTGCCAAAGAAGACGGTCTAGATGGTTTTAGTTAAGGAATTCGTTTTATACCAGGTTCCTGTATTTGACTAACTATTTTAAGTTTTTTCTTTCTATGGCAATTGAGCCGATTGCGATTATTCTGCCAGTGAAACAGTGAGATGGTGACTCGGTAAGGACTACCGTCGAGCTTTTACCTTTGGGAAAGATGTTTTAAGTTGAAATAAATGTGATTAATTTTGTACCAATATTAGTTACTAAACCATTAGAATTAGATTCATTTCGAACGACGCGGCGACGAGTAAACTCTAAAATGTAGTGACGACAATAAATCAGAAAATAAACATTACAAAACATCAGAATAATGAGCCTTAAAATATTCCCACTGTTTATACAAGCGTCTCAACTCTAAGAGAGAGAATGGGCCAAACCAAAATCATACTACCTCAAAATGTACATTTTTAGATCTTGGAGACGATAAAACATAAAATATAATAGAATCGTCTCCAAAATACAAAAAATTAAAGTATAACATGTGTACAACATTGAAAACCAAGAGGAATTTGTTATTAAAACTCCGCAGCACCCATTTCATAACGCAGTGATCTGAAGTGTAACAAATTGACTGGATCAAAAAGAAATTTATCACAAAGATGCTTCAAATAAGAGCATCGACCGTTCCCTAAACAAATTGACGTCCATATTAATTCAATTTATGCCAGCGAGCTCCTGCTCTACCATAAATGATATACTGGCTTTACTTTTCTAAATCATTGTCCCGACTGCATTTTCTGTTCCATATAAAGTTAAATATTCAAATAAGAGTAAGCAGGACGGGTACAGGGTCCGCTTCGCGAGTTGATAAGAGACGGCAATTAAAGGGAGCGTTGAATGACCTCGTTCCCGTGCTCGGGTTTCTTCGGCCATGTTCGGAGCGACTCGGGCGTGTAAGGCCCTTATCTTGGGATCGGAGTGCGCGGGCGCAACCCTTGCTTAATTTTTATTAATTCTTTTAAGGTTGGTACTGGAATGCAGCGCAGTATCGGTGCGTGAGCCGTTATAACTGCTGTTTCTTTGCTCAATTACTTTAGTGACTTGATCTTATCTGATTTGATGACTGCTTGAGTTAACTGTTTTTCGGAATGGCTGTGTTCTGATTCTGTTAAGTGGATAGATACTTGGTTCCGTATCGTTACGTGATCTACTAAGTATGGGTGTTTAAATATGAGTTAGAGTTAAACGAGGCAAAATTACGTCTGTACTTATTTGTTTTGTGAGGTGCAGTGAGGTATTAACCCAAATGATAAGAAAACCAAGTGAAGTGACCTTTTGTTTGATAAACTTAAACGTCTCTAACAGGACCTTTACTGCTAGAAGCAATTCATTTGCAGAGCTGACTGTTCCCCGTATTTGTAGCTTTTATCTTCAAGCACTACAAAATCTACTTCAGAGAGTCAGCAGAAAACAGTTCTGAGGATAAGTAGCATCACTGTATAAGCTTATCAAGATTTGCTAGAGACGTGTAACAAGCAATTTTACGTTCTATGATCACGTCTTATAACGCTATGTGCATTAACGCCTGCAATAGCGAATATATTTGTGTTTATTGTTTGAAAGATCGCAAAGAACAACTGTTTTAGTCAGTAAAAGTCTGATGCTCCCTTTCGCTTCACCCACAGCGGAAGAAGTTATTTGATGATGAGACATCCCTCAAAATAAGAAACTTTTTACTGCGGGTTAGGGATCTGGATGACCAGTTTTACTAGTCTACCTTCCTTCAAGCCCTTGTCACGTGGTAAGTACTTGGGGTCGGCGTAACACGTTGGTTTTTACTTCCAGCCTGATACACCTCTGGAAACGAATGGTGGCCAATCTGGATATCTCTTAACCGATTGCGGACACAGTTTGCACACAGTTCAAACACAGTGCCAGTGTGGAGTAGTTTCACAAGAAATGCGTCACTTGCTATGCTGCCCATCCTGCACAACCACCAAGATTTTATGAGGCCAATAACAGATCTGCATAGATTGCTAATTACAGTCAGAAAAAAAAACATTTGATTTCGTCGACACGAAAAGAAATGAAGTCAACCGTCACTCTATCTCTCGACTCCCTTTTAATTTCAATTTGAGTACCAAATGCATTAATAGTATCGTATTAAACTTGACTAATCATCATCACCGTCATTATCATCATCTTCGTACCTTGTCCTGTTTCATTTAGGGTCGGCCAACACGTTGTTTTTTTTGCCATTCTGACCTGTCACTCGTCACGCTATCACAACTCCCTTTTCTTTCATATCACTTCTCACACAATCTATCCAGACTGATGAAGAATTCTAATTTTACTTAAGTCCGGATTCTGATCTCCACCATTGACAGCTGTTAGCAGCTACCAACAAACCATTGCGGCGACTTCAAACACCTGTCCAGACTGATGTCGATAAAACCCCATTGACGAACTCCCCTACAAAATAAAGGTTAATTTTAGAACTTCAGAGGGTTACTGAAGCTTCTAAATTAACTTGTATGTGTTAAGTGATCGTTTGTTAATGTTACAATTAGAGAGTTCATTAAAATGTTCCTTTGCGCGCGGGGAGAGTACAGTTATTACTTAATTGCGCGTTTGTACGCAAATCACCAAAAACCAAAAAAATAAAAAACTGCCCAAGCTAAATTACAGCCGTTTCTCTTGCGCCGAACGCCTCGAGTTGGTCATACATTTGAAGTTTTCTACTATTGTTTACGATTGCAGATTATCAACTTGGCTAGGGGTTTGAAGATTTTTAAGGAAAATTAAAGATATAGAAACCAAAATTTTTCGGCCAAAAAAAAAATCGTACAAATGTGTGTACAAAACGACAATTAAGCGTTTTTTTAAGGTCATTCAAGTTGTAAAGATGTATGTACAATCGGCGCTCGAGGGGTTAGCGATGTGGCTACATTATCGGGATTCGATGAGTAATTCGCGTTATCTAAGATATTTTGTTCTGGTTTTTATTAAATTTTAAGAATATTAGCTTCAACCACTGGCTTTAGCAGCATGAAAGTAGAAAATTACTTTAAGGGAACCTCCTTCCGGAATACTAAAAACAGACTATCCGTGTGCCAAAAATCAAAGTCTTTTCAGTTGTTTGAGTGTGAAGACAAATTAAAAAAAAAATTATATTCAGGCATAAACAACAAATGTACGTAGGAAGGTAGGAAGTAGTATTTTACAGGTATTTCTTTAATCCTCCAGTAGGTAATAGCATCATCACTAGATTCACAGAATTTTGATACATTCTCGGAATTTCTACTTCACAAGCCTGGATAATGGAAAATTCCAGCCTCCAATACGCAGAACCCTCAAAAACGCACCTGAAAATCTGCACCCTAATTAAATCAACATAGGTGCCCCTAAAGTTTCATAGCAAAAGGGGATCTAATTAAAAATGTTTCCGGCTCTCAAATGAACAAAGTAATGTTAGAGTTATGTCAGGAATCAGAATCACAGAATAAAGACGTGCAGAAGGTCCAGAAAATAATTAAAATCGGATGCAGGTGTATCTTCTTCTTCTTTGTCGTTATCACTCTTGACAGAGTGGTCGTGGTCATCACTTCAGGGGTTGGTGGCAAGCTTCACAACACGGCGCCACTCCTCTCTGATGGCCGTCTTCTTCGTGCAGGTGTATACTGGCGGTCAATTAACGTGTACGTAGGTGACGTTACGGTGCTTCGATTCCGATTCCGAAAGTTCGGTACTTTCTTTTTTAAATTGATATTAACCAGTGCTTGACTGCGAACCCACCTGATGGTAAGCAGTGAAAAACTTAAAAACAAAAAAGAAATGGTATAAAAGCAATTTGATTTTCTTTTAATTGGATATAAACTAGCGCTTGACTGCGAACCTACCTGATGGTAAGCAGTGATGCAATTGTTGATGGTGGGGCGCACTAGTTTATTAAGAGCCTATTCACTTTAACCTTGAAGACACATTATAATCGGCCGGGAATACTGCAACAGCCAGCAGATATTTTCGCCGTTATACCGACCTGATCTTCTGGTACTTATCTATTCTGTGGAGTAATGTCAGAATTATGTCAGGTCGTCCGTGTCAATGACCTCATTACTAATGATGAATGAGCTGTTAAAGAGTCGCCCATTAGGCCTGAGTGACGCTGTTTCATGAATTATCTGAGGATAAGAACCAGTCACGAATGTCTCGAGTTGTTTTGGAGTAGGTAAAGAATTATGTACTTAGGTAATATTTTAGTAGACGGATGAAAAGGCGGCCATTTGAGTGAAATAACTTGATGAAGTATGTGTATTATCAAGAAAGTTTGTTTAAATTTACTTACTTGACGTTAGTCTTAAGAGGAAATTGTCGAAGATGCCGATCGAGTGGTGAACCACAAAATTGGTACCCTGAAATCATGAGATGGGATCGCGACAGACCATGGAGGAGATGGCGAGTCAACTTAGATGTCTTCCTAAGGAATTAGCAGAGCCGAGAACAATAGACTCATAATGGACTAGTGCGCCTCATCATCAACGATTGCATCACTGCTTGCCATCGGGTGGGATCGCAGTCAAGCACTAGTTTAAATAAATAAATAAAAATTGTAATAAGCTAGGCACGATGTCTGAAAATTGTATATCTGAATAACTGACTGTCATTGTCAGACGTCTTAACGCTACCAATTTTTATATATGACTAACTTTTGCTCGCGCGGCTTCGCTCCCGCTTTTCCTTGCTCCACCTTACTGTACCATACTCTACCTTAGACTACCCTACACTAAACTGCACTACCCTACTCTACCCTACACTACCCTAATTTTAATTTTTTTTCCATAGGAACTTTCTCCTCACAATAACGAACACAACAAAAAAAAGAATTAGTGAAATCGGGGGCCAGCCGTTCACGCGTGATGGTGTGACCAAGGAAATAGGAATTCATTTTTATATAAATATAAGATGACCATTTGATACAGTATTCTTTACGTATGCTACTCACGAGCAATATTTTAAATTGCTAATTCTAAAAAAAAAAAACTGCAAAAAAATTACCTGAATGAAAAATTTAAAAATAAAATCTTTATTTTTTTTCTGTAATGAAAAATTTACTGTAGGCACACAACAAACATCACATAGGAGTAGTTATTCATACCTCTAAACCAACATTGTTATATTATACGTAGATAACTTATACCCACGACCTTCCCCGACAAGGTCACGAAAATAATGAAAAAGAAAGCCTACCTAGCTTTCTTGCAACAAGATTTATGTACGCAATAGCCCAGCGATCAACGTGTGAACCGAGGTCGTGGTTTCGAACCCGCGCTTGTAACATCTAGGCTAGGCTTCGTTTGATTTATGTGGCCGCTTCGGTTAACTCATCGTTTTTCTTATCATGTTTGGAATCTTGTTCCTTGGTTAAGGGCAAAGGGAAAAATAAAGAAAGAAAGAAAATATGTTTATTTAGCTCAGACAAAGCCATGAAGAAACAGGTACGTAAAAACTTAAATTTATTAATTAAAATCGAACAAAAAAAAATTCGTCGTTAGAATAACGTTTCATAGATGGAAATCCCTTCAATTTTTAACTTTATTTTAATTTTATTATTTGTTGTTGTAACCGCAATAGAGATATGCACATTCTATGAAAATTTCAACTATCTACCTCTTTCGGTTTTCGAGATACAGACAGATGGATGGACAGCGGAGGCTTAGTAAAAGTTAGTAATAGGGCCCCGTTGCCACCCTCCGAGTACGGAACCCTAAAAATATAATCAACTACCTGGCAGTTGCCCGGACCAGATACAGCACCCGTCTAGTCATATAATCTTTTTAACGGAGTTATTTGGGACTTTACACCCTATTCCACATACGTCCAAAATACTATACTAACTTGACAAATTTCACATAAATCCGTTCAGCCGTAGGATTATGATTGATTACTAAATATCCAAGCACACAGACTTTATAATTTTGATAGGAGGAGGAGAGGAAGGCCGAAGAAAAGATGGATGGTGAGAGGAGTGATATAAAAGAAAAGGGAGTTAGTGATAGCTTGACGGGTGACAGGACAGAATGGAAGAAGAAAACGTGTTGAGCCGCCGGAAGAAGAAGGCACAAGGAACTACACTGCACACACGTGTGCCTCGTACGCCGATTTGGGCGCGTCGGTCTCCATACATTTTATATGGAAACTAGACTTGTAGAGCTACACTAGATCCACGCCACGCGACGTCGTTCTACGTACAAATCAGGCGTGGTCCACGTGTGCGTTAGTCGGGCTTACGGACGGCGATCAATGGTTAGGTCGCTGTACGACCGTCCAGTAACTGTACAGAGCGAGCAGGTCGTCGACGGCGCGCACTGTTCTCGCGCGCCTCAAGGAGTTGTCAGCAACAGTAAAAGCCTACTGGGGCCAAAGATCAGGATCTGATAGGAAGGCTCGGCCACGGTATGAAGGCACGGGGTGGGTTTTTTAGTTAGTACGAGGCTGACACTATGTCCCGCTCCGCCCAAGGGCGGGGATTGTCATTTGGATGATATTTACCCACCAAAAAAAATATCGTGTGCGTCGGTCTAATGTAGTTCTAGCTTTACAATATCGTGTATTTATCACGTCTGTTAGTATGTTCGTGTAAAATAATCTTCGTGTAACGTAATTCTGCTGCAATTGTAGCAGGAGTGCGAAATATTTTATACATTTTCCTGCACCAACGCTATATTACCAGGAACACGGCAGTGAGTGTGAAAACGAGGTGTAAAGATTATATGATATTATTGTGCACACAGCACGCAATGTGGAAACAAAGCTTCTTTTCGGTGTTAGACAAACCTTTTTTTTAAATAAAAATGCCGCACACGAGGAACGACTCCTGTATAGTAGGTGCGTTCACAAACGGATGAAATGGGGATCCAAAGTTCGTATGAAGAAACCTTTTTTCACGCGAGCGAAGCCACCGGCAAAAGTTACTGTCCCCGCACACGGGCCTCAAAAAAACGCCGCCACAAATAAAAGCTAGAAGCAAAAAACAGCTGAAGCGCGCGACACACTTTGTGTGATGATGACACACACACACACACACATGATATTTTTTATTTGGCAGTAAATGTATTGAGTCAGTCTTCTCGACAAGCTTCACTAAGGTAATCATTACTACAATCAATATAGACTAATTTTACCGAGATCGCGCCTGATTTAATGTTTTCACATATTGTCTAATTTTGCAGACGATTGAGATTGAAAACTACATTAATTCTATACATCATAATCATTATCATCATCACTTCAGCCGAAACTTGTCCACTGTTGGACATAGGCCGCCCCAAGCGTCGCCACAACTACCGATCCTATGTGTCTCGCATCCACCGCATTCCCGCGACTCTCACCAGGAGCGTCGGTCTACTCTGTAGGAGGCCTTCCAATGCTGCGTTTTCCGGTGCGCGGTCGCCATCGCGATAGAAACTTTCGGCCCCATCGCGACCATCCGTTCGTATCCGTACGTCATAATGGCCGCTAGGAATCAATTTACGAATAAATGAAACAGCCATTAAACTTTGCTCGAAAATATCAATGAAATATGAATGATGAATACTAGTAATAATGATAATTAATATGAATATCAGTATATAACGTATATATTTGGCATTAGGGTAGACCATGACTTAGATTAGGACGCACATTAAGATACTATATGTATATGTCGTCCTCTGAATTCCACGCGGGCGAAGCCGCGGGCAAAAGCTAGTCAACAAATAAGGAACCTACTCAATGGTTCTAGTGTTATCCTATTTTCAATAATTCAGGGTTTTTTCGTTGTCGTGGCGCCTGAGTCGATGCAGTTTCCTCTAATTTGACTAAGGATATAAGTACGAGACTTAAGAAACTGGGTGAGAAAGTACCGTAATCCTTGTCCAAACTTAGGATGTCCAGCTCAACAGCCGCTGCCTCTGCAATGACGAATCATTATTTTTTTTTCAGCTTTTTTATACCTTGTTAAAAAGTCCGTCTCAAAAACTGTCTCGCCATCACAATGGACACTTTCTTTTCACTGAAGCGTTAGACGTTTTTATCATTAGCCGGTGCTTCCGCAGTAACTTTGTGTTGACTTGGAAGTGCTTACGTCATGTCCGGTCCGTTTTTGATGAGTCAGTGACATAGGCCTTTCAATTTTTTGTGGAGGTGACGGAAAGTTGCTGTTTTAAGATTGATAAATGCCTAATAGGACTAACCGAAAAATTTATAGATTAGCTTGCAATGGAACAATGGAACTAAATGATTTAATTTTGGGAAAAAATGCCATCATAATCTGTCTAAATAAATCTTTTTACTTATCCCGTGAAACTTTACAAAAAGGATGTTGATTTTCACATACGACCTTCTGGTAAAGCCCTATCCCGGGAAAAAGGCTGAGATCATCAAAAAACTTCTCCACTATGGGTGGTGCAAGACTGTTTGACTTTTACTGACTAAAACCCACAGTGCACAGTAAGTTGCTCTTAGCTTTCCACGGTAACTCTTCCAAAGAGCCCTGGCAGGTAGGTATCAGCTCTAGCAGGCCTCGTCTATCTTGCTGCAAACCGGATTTAGTCCTTTGGTAACGTACCGCGGGCTACCCAGAGCGTCTCTGGCGTCACTTGTGGCGTGAGGATGTCAATGGATGGCTTTACTTCAGCTTCTTCGCTCTCATTACTGCTTCGCAGAAGGTGAGGAAGATAGGTCGCTACCGCCGACCGACTCCACGAAGGCACGGCAGTGCCTCCCCTCGAACGGGGCAGAATTGCACCCTATGATTCTCGCCTCACCTTCCGTCTGCCGCGTTTCTAGACTGGACGGCGTAGCCTCTCGAACTACTCCTCAAAGACGGAACTTATCACCCCGATTATGACGTAATCACCATGACATCTCTAACCTCTCAAAGCTACAAATAAAGTTAACACCACCGACACTAAACTTTAATTTAACGCAAGTTATAACTTCAAACGGAAACGAAAGATTCTTCAGCTCATAAGTTTGGAATCGAAGTCGTAAATCCACTAACTCAACGTTCAAATATAACACGGTTAACGGCAGTGATACTTAAACAGTAATTAGTTTTATACGTTAGCAGTTAATTTTAAGAGGTTTATTGGTAACGTCGTGTTGAAATGTTGAAATTAAGGTTACGACTTTGAGCTTTTGTGATTTTAGTTTTGAGTTTTAAAACGCCTGATGCGGGTATATTATTCTTATTCTTTCTTTTGTTTGGAGTCTTGTCTCCTCATTATTCTGCGCCAGGATATACTAACCTGGGTTGGGTTCTGGGTGGGTCGGTTCTAGCAATTGATCTAGCTTTAGGTCTCTCTAGATTCTGGTCCACCAGATCAATGATGCGTGACCTCTGGTTTTCTTTCTTCTGGCAAGTTGCAATTTTTACAACATGGTCTTCGCTCCTCCTTATATTTTCATGCACTAAACTTGCCAGAAGAATAAAAAGGCATAATTCACCCGTCGTTAAGTTTTCAAATACGTTTATTAAAGACACAATGGAAAGACAATGAGAGAGCGAAGCCGGCGTTCGCTTGGGGATTAATGAATTAACCTGATGGTCTAAAATCGACAGAGACCTTATCATGAGGTCTCTCCCGATTCATCATCTCATGACGAGGTTCTTTCTTTTGTTTGGAGTCATGCTCCTCGCATTTCCTCCTACCCTATGAGGCTGTTTGCGGTATGTTTTTCGGTTGTTAGTTAGTTAGTTTCGGTTGTTAGAGTGTTGAAGTTATTTTTATGATTTTGTAAAAAGTACGATTTTCAAACCTTACTTGATTTAAGTATTCACAGAGAAAGATAATCGTGATTTATGACATTCGTGCGATGAAAACATCGTGGTGGTGCTGACGTCCGTTTTGGACGCGGTTCGTGACTGCTGGTTATGTGTGCTTACCTTTATAATTTATTAATCTTAGTGATAAGTATTTTTTTTTTTTTGATGTGCTGGATCATTCAACATCTTCTCCTCAAAGTGGAACAGAAGAAATACTCAGATTTTAGTTAGTGAAAGTCTGACATTGCATGTGTTGATTCATACTCCAAGAAAGAACCCTTGGTTTAAAATCTATTTATTTATGGACATAAAGGTACAGAGGCGGTTTTAATGCTTTAAACATTTTTTACCAGTCAATCATTGTCTATCTTGCTTTTGGGCTACTTTTAGTACCATTAAAGACACTTCCGCCTGACCATCGCTAAGTTCATTTTTGATTTTTTTTTAAGTGATCAGGCAGAAATTATCGCCATGGTAAATTTTTTAAAGTACATTAAGGTAAGTTTTTTTTTAAAGTACATTGCCCCATTACTCCTATATCTTGGGAGCATTTACAAACATGTGATCTCACATACACAAAGCACCCAGACCGGTCAAAACAATCTGCAGGCCAAAGAAATATTTGATCCGTGCAGGAAACGAACCCACGAATCGCAGCGCAGCAACCAACGTCTCAACCACTGCGCCAACAGTGCCGCCAGTCACTTCCGACTACGAGGCAGAGAAAATTGTTGGCAAAACCTATTATAACATAAAAATAAATCAAGAATATTAAGACATATATTTAGATTCATCCAGAGAAATATTGACGAGACATTTACATTATTCAGAAATTAGGTTACAGTTGGTTGGAATCTTGTCACAAAAAATCTTGGAACGTCCTACATAATTTAATTCTAGAATACATTTGGAATAAAAGCTTAATATGTTAGAAATCCGTTCAAGACAACATAACATAAAATATTTCTGAAATTATTATTTATTTTTGTTTATTTCATTCTGAAAATGTTTTTTTTTTTTGCGAAACTACGATTGTCGTTGACAAAATATATTGTTCGTCTGAGTTGGTTAAATGCTTTATAAGCTTTTTATTGTTTATTTAAGATGTGGATGAATTTATTGTTGCTAATAAAATCTTTTTACAGATAAATTTCAGTTCCGAAAATCTTCAGTTCAATTCCGAATCAAAGTTACATCTTCGGAATCTCACAAAGACATGACGCGTTCAAGTTCAAATCAGCCCGCTAGTTATCTCCAGCAAAACTTCCGCCAACTCCTGACTATTTGCCTAACTCTGGTATTTGTCTCCTAAAATCGTGGACTTGAAGCATGAAACTGGAAACTAATTCCAAAGTACGGTTGTTCTGTAGCCCGTGTGTTAGAAATGTTAGAATCTCTAGGTTTCAGCGAAATGTTATGTGAAGAACTTCGGATGTAAGCAGAATTTGTAGTGGCGGATTTTTGTCGCTTGGATATGCACAAATCTGGCTTAGAGGTCATAAATCAACAGCATTTTGTGTATTGTGGCCGAAAGGCAAGATGGTCTGGATTTGTAAAGGCTTTCTTTTTATCTTATTTTTACTTATTTTTCATTTTTTTGTTCCATTGTTACAACAAACTCGTTGCTTAGTATAAAAAACCGAATTTCTACATGTCCGCCCGCTACAATGTTATTATTATAAAGTTATCTCAACTCAGGTCCCCAAGATACAGGTTCTACCTAGTTTGGGGACCACCATATAAATATATGTTAAACCCCTAATAAGTTACAGACAATATTAATGATTATGTAATAGTTTTAAGGTATTCTTCTTATTATGTAACAATTAACAATAAACATTATTCTTATTCTTATTCTTATTCTTATTCTTACTATACTCCATTTGTTTAAGTAGTTAACTAAAGGTAAACAATCTTGATATGTCTTTTTATTTAAAATAAATCGTATAAAAGACATACAAAGATTATTTAAATTTAGTTAATTACCTAACATCGGTTTAGGTAAATACCTAAATGTAAACATTTTTGAATAAATTTTTTAGACAATTTTTTAGATAAAAAACATGTTAAGATTGTTTACATTTAGTTAACTACCTAAACAAATGGAGTATAGTGGCACGTTCATTGTCACAATTTATAATTAATTACTAATATAGGATGGAAATATTCTTACTAATCCAATAGATCTTTCTTGTCTGCTGATGAAAATAAATTATTATTATTATAATCCTCGCGACTGACTTTCAATAATGGGCCACCATTATCGAAATTCTGTCGAATTCTCTCAATAAATTTTATAGTGTCTGGTTGAAATCACTGTCAGCGATAAGACTGCCATTTTACACATAGATTTAAGTTTATGTCATTTTTCTTTTGTTGTACAATAAAGTTTATTCTTATTCTATTCTATTCTACTTTCTGTTCTTTAACTCTCATAGTCAATGGCACGACAGGAGAGATCATGCGCAGGATCAATGGCTTTACGTGCTTTCCGAGGCACGAAGGTCACAGCACTAACTTCCAAATTCTGGGATGCTTAAAGAGCAATTCTTATCAGGAAAACACAATAACGCTTTCTGTACCCAACGCTCAACAGTCGCGTTTGTGTCCAAAAAGGCTTGTTACAACTCCTTTTACAGTTGAGTCCGCTGTTGCATCAAAATATATTAAACAGATTTTTTAATCGGCTTCAGAACGATAATTTATCTCCAAAAACAGCTTTTAGGCACCGATTATAATTTTGGTATCTTCAAGGATACAGTGAATAGGCTCTTAATAAACTAGTGCGACTCAACAATTGCTTCACTGCATACCATCAGGCGGGATCGCAGTCAAGCGCTAGTTCTTACTAGTTTATTTCGCAAAGACACTGCTAAAGAAACCGCATCACTTTCCTTATTACTCTTTGACAACAAACAGAAAGGGTATGCGTTCACGAGCCACGTATAAAACTCGTATTTCATCCGGACAGCAAACGCTGAGTTTTTCTGATTAACAGCGTGGATCCGGCCTAATGAGATTGCTCATTCTATGATAGTTGTTAGTCTGTGGGCACAGAAGAAATAAAACCGTTTTGTGTTGTGTCAAAATGAACTGTGGCACAGTAGGATTTGACCCAGTAGGCTCTTTGGTTTTAACTTTCCTGCTGATCTAGTGGTTTGTGGCCCTGACTGCCATGCTGGAGGTCGTAGTTCCGATTCCCACCCAGGACAAATGTTTGTGTGATGATCACGATCATATGTTCTGTGTCTGGGTATAATTTATCCACAATATGTATGTATTCAGAAATGTATAAGTATGTTTATCAGTTGTCCCCATAGTACAAGCTCAGCTTAGTTTGCTACTAGATGACGTTGTCCTAAAATCCTAAAGGTTAAAAAGCTCGGGTTTCGAGTGTTGCCATTTTTTCTGATGACATTAAAATCAACATTTTCTTAGTTTATTTTGTTTTTAGTGTATTGGTGCATTACTGTCTGCGGAAAGCGGACATTGCACTTCATTGAACTTAGTCGAATTATTGCCTCAAAATTCACTTTATTCACACTACAGTGCTGTGTACGTCTACTTCGCCTCGGGCCGTAACTTTAACCTCAAAATTATTCTAGCTATCGTGCAGACTATAAAATTACAAACATACAAATACTACAGCTATGAAATAAGTTGTTAAATTTTAAAGGGCGTTATGCAAATACGGTGCTTAATTTTCAGCTGATAGGTAGCCCGCTAGCGGCTATACGAATGCTTGCCAGGGCTGTGGATTCTTCGAAAAAATTCTTTGCCTATGCGTTCTTTGCCCTTTGAATTGCGTTCAAGCCTCGCAAAGGGCAAATGAAGGAACACAGGTGGCACTATAATCTGTAAAACATCTGGCTCTGACTGTGTTGAGGAGAACGATTGATTGCTGCGCTATGTGTCGCAGGTTCAATTTTTGTACGGAACAAATATTTTTATATGAGTGTTATTGCAAATATACGCACCATCTTTGTTACCAAATAGCAATAACACAAAATAGATAAGTACAGAAGTCAATCTACATACAAAGCGCGCTCGAGCAACGCACACATAGACACCGCTCACGGACACGATACCTAGGAGCGCCTCGGCCCGTTCGTCGAACAGTTCCGGCTCAAACGCTCATTAGTGTGCGTCCACCGAACGTAGGTATAAAAAGTGAAGTAGATACATGAGATTGTCTTCTGTACCTATCTGTTTTGTGGCAATACTCAGTCTGTCTTGTTTAATCCAATCTGTACTCCAAATAAAACTTTATCTATTTCATTATTTTTTCTGGTCCACACAGTTTTATTCTAGTGAGAGATTAGCGACAGACCGGCGACGGACACTATTGGCTACAAGTCTTCATACAGCACTTGTTATAAGATTGGAGCAATACAATTAGTTTTTGTATTGTTATTTCTGTCCAGGACTTGGAATGGGAGACATAAAGTTACTTGGCTGGAAGTAATCATTCCATGAACTTCAGTCACAAAATAGATGGGTACAGAAGTCAATCTCGTGTGTGTACTTCACTTTTTATACCTACTCTAGGTGATCAAGCTAGGGTCAGCGCGTTGCTCCGAACTGTATGAGTGCGACCAGGCGATTGAGCAGAGATATCGTGTCCGTGAGCGGTGTCTATGTGTGCGTTGCTCGAGTGCGCCTTGTATGTAGATTGTCTTCTGTACCCATCTATTTTGTGCTTCAGTCGTCTTAACTGTAAATGACCAACATTTGTAACATCATCGAACATTTTATTCTTTATCTGTGTGTCTAAATACAAACACTTTCTTTTGGCTTTGACGTACCTAATCGGGTAAAAATGAATACACCAGAAAGCGCACGATCTTTACGAAAGGCAAGGCTATTTAGGTATACCTACTATATTCAAGGACAAAGGTACTTTTATAATCCATTGTGTGCATTATTCGATACTGTCGTAAAAGACCTATTTTTACGGACTAAAATGTACGCCGAGATTGTCCTTCGTTTGCGCTGTCCTTTAGACTATATAGTTTTTAAGGTGGAAAATCATCTAATAACTCTTTCCGCACTGGGTAGAGCGAAGAGTATCAGACTTTTACCTACTAAGACCCACCTGTGTTCTTTCAGTTGCCCTTCGTATTCCAGGGCCAGGATGGCTCTTTTTTGTTCTTCTTCTTTAAAAAAAACATTGTTCTACACTACGAACTACTTTAGTTTCGTGGGTTACATTCACAAACATGAACTCGCATACAAGACACCCAAACCCAAAATATCTGTAGGCCAGACAAATATTTGTTACGTACGGAAATCGAGTCCGTGGCATGCAGCGCAGCAGTCAATAGCTCAACCACTGTGGTAACGGTGCCGTTGAACGATTCACTAGATCTGGCAGCTAGACAATAAAATGACTTAGCTATATTCACAAAGAACGCGTCCTAAACTTGATTACTAAGAAAAACCTAATTAGATTTTCTTACTTTAGAATTTTTATCTTGTCTTTTTCAGACACAATGACTACTTGATTTGCCTTTTTTAAGGAAAAAAACTTTTGAATACGGTTTCCTCTAACAATAACATAATTTTCTTTAACCTTCTTTCTCATATTAGAATATTTTTTATTTGATTTCCAGTCTTATTTGATGGTTTAAAAAAACCCCAGGTATTTTATAAGTAGGTAGTCGACTTTTTGCGTACTAAAAGTTAAGTTTTTATTTGGCTATAAAATTGCGTGTCCCATTTTAAATAACGAGCGATACACGCCTTGCGTCTTCTTCGAGAGGTTTCAAGATTTATAGAAGGCTTTTGATACAGTCTGTAACGTCAGCAATTTTAGAAATAGGTATTTGTATCTCCGCAATAAAAATTTACTGATACGAGGGAAAACAACCTAAGTAAGGTTTCAATTTTATAAGTGATTTTACTGTTGTAAGATGTATTTTGTTTGCTAGCTTATTTTTTCACTGAGGCTAGTAGATAGTATTTTGACACACTTGGTGCCAAAGTGAAATTTCTTTATTTTTCATTATTGATAGGGTCGCGTTTGAGAATTAGCTCGTATGATAACTAAGCTATGATGTTGTTCTATTATGATGTGGTTTTCTACTTTATCGATGGCGAGCCACTGCCTTTTACATTTCAAACATAAAACATACAATTACATTATATTTCCTCTATATAATATTTGTAGCTAAACCAGAACTACGCTGCTCACACGTGTGCCACACACGCCTATCTGGGCGCGTCGGTCTCCAAACATTTTATCTGGAAACTAGACTTGTAGAGCTACACTTGATCCACGCCACGCGACGTCGTTCTACGTACAAATCGGGCGTGTTACACGGTCTAATGTGCTTAATATAACCTGCATTTTAACAATCAGATCACAATAGAGAATGCAGGAATGCGATCCCGGGGGAAGGATCCCGGTTCTCGCACAATCCCGGGTTACACGTATAAAGTTACGGATGTAAAAGTTGGGATTCCGAACACAAGTTGGTTTGTTTAAATCTATGGCGGACTGTTACAAGTTATAACACATTTTGACATCTATTAAAGTTGACTACGTGATGTTATATAGCCAGAATATCGTATAAATATTTAAATCAAGTTATTTATGACTTTACAAGTTTGTTGCTTGCTTTGGGAATGGTACTTTTACCTACTTATAAAAAATGTTTTTTTTTTTATGGTTCCGATGCCCAATGGTGGGGGTGGTGGGCGGGTGGATGGGAAAACGAGACCCTATTACCAAAAGTCCACTGTCCGTCTGTTTGTCATCAGGCTGTATCTCATGAACCGTGCTAGCTAAACAGTACTTCTGTTGTCGCTGTAACAACAATCATACTGAAAACAGAATAAAATATTTAGGTTTGGTTCTCATACATTAAACGTGTTTATTTACCCTTCGTGCTCGATTCCAACTCGCACTTGGCCGGTTTTTTATTTAAGTCGTAAATGAACATACTCTCAATATAAAAATGTATTCTGTCTTATTCAAGGCCATGATCTACTCGTTTGCCAAGTTTTATCCAAATTTGATCAATCTAATCGATAACCAAATCTATTTTCATAACTCACTATCATCATCATTTCAGCCAAAAATCGTCCACTGTTGGACATAGGGGAGGCGACACTTGGGGAGGTGTCGCATAATGACCGGTCCTGTGCGTCTCGCATCCATCGGCTTCCCGCGACCCTCGCCAGGTCATCAGTCCACCTTGTGGGAGACCTTCCAACGCCGCGTCTTCCGGTACGTGGTCGCCATTCCAGAACCTTTCGTCCCCATCGACCATCTGTTCTGTGAGCAGTGTGCCCTGCCTCACTGCCAAAGTTTAGCGATTCATTACTCTTTTTCGATTAGCATAACTGGCACAAAACAAAAAACAAAGAAGTTTTCAAAAATAGCTTCGATTATTCGAAATTCAAAATAAGCACGCATCATAAGTGAGCGCCATTTGTAAAATATGAGTCCATAGACACAACACACGAAGATAAGTAATGATTTAACGTCACATAGATTAATTGCGGACGCTTCGTATTTCGATCAAGGGAATAAACTTCGTGATTTTACAATTCCAAGCTTTTGTACTTTCGTTATTTGAGTATTTCTCTTTGTTTTTGTAGAATTTAGTAGGGCATGAGCAAACCATGGCTGCGCTATAGTAAGTAATATACAGAGTGTTAATTTTGTAAGTGAATATCGATTTCTGTGCCAACTTTCGCGTAGAAAAGTGCATGAACCGATTTCTATTTGTGGATTTTGCGAATGATGGTACACTGGAATATTACTTATAGAACTGGATTATTCAATGGATTGGCACTGGAATGTAAAGACCAACTGAATGAACACAGATGAGATTTTGTCAGTAAAAGTCTGACACTTGTTAGACAGACAGAAGTGACGCGGCAATTTCACAACGATGCGTAGATTATCACTTCGCGAGGAGGAATGGCAGGCGGTCGCCGACTTTTGCGAAGCAGTAATGCCCGCAAAGGAGGAGGCCGACCGCATCAGGCAACGGCGCTTTCGCCGCCGCCACCGGGGTTCCGATCCCGATTTCCGGCCACCGTAGGCGCGGGCTTGCGGACAGTGAGCAATGGGTAGCTCGCTGTCCGGCCGTCCGGTAACTGTCCGGACCAAGCCCAAGTCGTCGACGGCGCTCATTGTTCCCGCAAGCCTCAAGGAGTTGTCAGCAACAGCAGGCGCCCAGCCGGGTCGAAGCCTACTGGGGCCAGGGTTATCCGAAAGGGAACTCGAGCCCCGGTATGAAGGCTAGAAAGAACGGGGTGGGCTTTTAGTCAGTAAGGGTCTGACACTATCTCCCGGTCCGCCCAAAAGCGGGGGATGTCATTGGATGATTTTTCCCATCATAAAAAAAATCACATCGTGCTATATTAGTGTTTATGAGAGTGTGTGTCTGTATGTTTGTTAGTTCTTCACGCGATATTTAGTGTACGGTTAGACTATGTCTTAGAATAACACAGGATACTTTTTATCTCAGGAATATATTTCCTTGGGATAATTTTATACATCCACGCGGGCGAAGATGCTGGCAGCTACTAGTATTTTATGTTTTTTTTTTTTTCACTAACTAGTAAAGTCACATACACAAGACTTTATTTATTATCGCATCGCGCCAGTCTGTGGTAACCTTCAATCGGAGAGACAAAATCACACATTATTTATTTAAAACCTTTTTAGGTATTCTAAATGCGAGACTGGGACTAATATATTAAGGTAAAAAAGGTACATACTTAGAAGAAAATCGAGTCCAGTAACCTTGACCGTTTCGATCTTAATCCTTACTAGATTACGAAAGTCTGTCGGTCAATCAAGATTAGGTTTAGGAAGACGGACCTTATTGATCCTGTTCGGATGTTTAATCGAATAAGAGATTTTCTTTCTGACACTAATCTTGGCAAGGGATATCGTCACAGAATAGATAGGTAGGTACGGAAGACAATCTTATGTATGTACTTCACGGGGCCCAGCCCTACTGGGGCCACGGTTATCTGAAAATGAACTCGAGCCCCGGTATGAAGGCTAGAAGGAACAGGGTGGGTTTTTAGTCAGTAAGAGTCTAACACAATCTCCCACTCCGCCCAAAAGCGGTGGGTTGCCATTGGATGATTTTCCCCACCATAAAAATAAACAATGTATGTACTTAACTTTTTATACCTACGTTAGGCGATCGCGCTAGGGTCAGCGCGTTGCGTCGAACTGTACGAGTGCGACAAAACGATTGATCCGAGATATCATGTCCGTGAGCGGTGTCTATGTGTGCGTTGCTCGAGCGCGCTTTGAATATAGATTGTCTTCTGTACCTATCTATTTTGTGATATCGTGTACTCCAGTTTCAGGATTGTAAAACTAGAACCACATTAGACGGACGCACGCGAGGACTACAATTGTACGTAGAACGACGTCGCGTGGCGTGGATCTAGTGTAGCTCTACAAGTTTAGTATCTATATTTATAAAATGTATGGAGAAAGACGCGCCCACGCCACAGATGTATTAAAATGACAGTCGTAGTAGTCGTAGTCGATGTAGCTGTACAGATACACTCTATATAGCTCCATCCCGTTCAGTGATGGGCAGTCATCATCTTTATCATCATCATCATTTGAGCCCAGACTTCCACTGTTGGACATAGAGCTGCCCCAAGTATCGCCACAAATAACTCTCTCAATGTGCGTCTTGCATCCATGCGGATTCCCACAATCCTTCACAGGTCATCAGTCCACCTCGTAGGAAGCCTTCCAACGCAGGGCACCGACAGGCCTAGTGTCGGTCCTAGTGAAATACTGATATCCAGCTGTATCCGATTGGACTGGAAACCCCAATATAAATGGGAAGAGGCTAGGCAGATTGATTTAATCGAATTAGAGTTTTTCGACCTATACCGTGAGCTATTGTTTTCAACCTTTCTGTTATTTATGACTCGTACGGTAACCACACAACATGCTAATGTATGTGTCAGGCGTTGCCTGCCCTTTAACCAATTTATTAGGGTCTGCCTTAGTTTATTTATTTTATTACCATACTTATGTTGCTACCTATGAACCATCATTTTTTACATAATTATCACTTTTCACGTAACTATTAGTGATGTAACGAATATTACCATACGCATTCGCGCGAATATTCGCATTCGAATTCACAAGAAACATGCGAATATTTGTCATTTTTTGTTGACAAACAAAAGGTATTTAAGTATTGATTGAACGGATATGGAATGAATAGAATGAATGTACAACAGATGTGAATAATGTTAAATTTCAACGAATATTCGCGAATAATAATAGCGAATATACTTATTAATCGATTTGGCGAATAAAATTCGCGAATATTGTTAATCAATATTAAATACCTTTTATTAGTCAAAAAAATTGCCAAATATTCGCATGTTTTTGTGAATTCTGCGAATATTCGCGAATGCGAATGCGAATATTCGTTACATCACTAGTAAAATTGTCAAATTGATTGTCGATTTACAACTTCATCACTCGCTCACCCATCCAATTTTATTTCTAGTTGACACGGAATGTTTTTAGGGTTCCGTAGCCAAATGGCAAAAAACGGAACCCTTATAGATTCGTCATGTCTGTCTGTCTGTCTGTCTGTCTGTCTGTCTGTCTGTCTGTCTGTCTGTCTGTCTGTCTGTCTGTCTGTCTGTCCGTCCGTATGTCACAGCCACTTTTTTCTGAAACTATAAGAGCTATACTGTTGAAACTTTGTAAGTAGATGTATTCTGTAAACCGCATTAAGATTTTCACACAAAAATAGAAAAAAAGCAATAAATTTTGGGGGTCCCCATACATAGAACTGAAACTAAAAATTTTTTTTTTCATCAAACCCATGCGTGTGGGGTATCTATGGATAGGTCTTAAAAAATGATACTTAAGTTTCTAATATCGTTTTTTTCTAAACTGAATAGTTTGCGCGAGAGACACTTCCAAAGTGGTAAAATGTGTGTCCCCCCCCCCTCTAACTTCTAAGATAAGAGAATGATAAAACTAAAAAAAATATATGATATACATTACTATAAAAACTACCAACGAAAATTGGTTTGAACGAAATCCATTAAGTAGTTTTTTTTTAATGCGTCATAAACCGAAAAAAATACACTATTATTAAAACATCGATCAAAGTTACAACACAAAACAAGAACTTTTATATTATGTTACTTACTGCTACGGAACCCTTCATGGGCGAGTCCGACTCGCACTTGGCCGGTTTTTAGTATTTGTCGTTTTATTTATCTTATTATCCAACTCAAGTTATTTATTTTAATGAAACACTTTACAGGCACTTTCGAAATATCAAGGTTGGTCACAAAATAGTAAAAAAAAGTGGAGTAGGTACGTTCTTTGCAGAACATGTAAGAATCTCGATAAAAAATCTTTTAAATCAATAAATAGTTACAAAACTATTTGATAAAACGTTTCTGTTGAAATAACATTACGAGTAAAAGCGTAAAAATATATATATAAAAAAACAAAGAACAAATAATTATTTGTTCTTTTTTAACTTTAGTTAAATAAACCATTTACAAACAATCTCTTATCGTTTACTAAAACTCCTGAAACCATCTACGTAGATCCAAAACGACATACAGAATTTAACACGAAACAGTAATTAAAAACCATGTAAGAAAACGACCACAATCAAAGTTCTTTTAAAAAATAAAATATAAGTAATAAAAATAACCTAAAACCGCCATTCAATCGTCGACCATCTTTACTCACAGCACAGATCACACAAAAAAAACATGGCGTATTTATTTAAAGCCGAGAAGCACAGACAATAAATATTTTGCTTTTGAATTTCGCTCAATAAAACACTCGGGTCTGTGTTACCAGTGTTTGTGTTTGATCGTACGGTACATTTCAATTTGTTATATTTGATATTCGTTGTGATGGGTTTAGATCGTTTTTTTTTTATTTTAATTGAAAAGATTTTAGAGAAATTGGTACGTTGGTACGATATAACTTTTGTCGACTACTTTTTTTAGAGTTAAATTTTAAAGAAGTGATAGCGGAAAAGTAACTGGAAAAACAAGAACAGAACAAAAAGAAAAGCCTCAGTCGCACATTAGTGAATGCGGCTTTTCTTTTTCTTCTGTTCTTGTTTTTCCAGTTACCTTTTTATTTCCGCATACTGAAAATCTTGTTTCATACTTTTTCAGCGTCGTTTTTTTTTTACTTTTTTTTATTGAGACACTACTAATAAGAAAGTATAATTGGTAGTATCTAATAGGGTAAACCGAGGGACTCCCGTAAACAAACACGAGGGTGAAAAGCGAAGTTTTTTTTAAAGATATCTATCCCTTTACAATGATACCTTCATATTCTAATGATAAAAAGAGACAGGGTTATTCGTTGTGTAGCTCCGTCTTTTTCTCTCTCTGTCACACACACCGAACACATGATGATTTTAAAACGTCATACTATACAGTTATCAGAAAAATAAGTTTCTAAGAAAACGCGTCATCGCATTCTAGCTTTGTACCTGTCTATGGGTCTTGATATCATATTGCTCATAATTCTATTCCAAACACTGTCCAATAGCTACTTTTAGTATTGTAAAGAGAATAAACTCGCATTTCAAGGCAGAAAAAGTATAAAATAGGATATTCAACGCCAAGCAAAAACTTTACCTAGTGATACACTAGAAGCTGTTATGCTGCTGTATAGGAAAAGGTATTTAAAAAAAAACTTTAATATAGAAGCTTACTTTAATATTAGCGTGAAAACTCAAATTCCTTTTATTTCTTAAGTAAAAGTAACAGTTAGTAATTGTAACATCAGCTATCCGGCAGTGAAAGGGTCGCCAAAATCAGTGCAGCAGTTTCGAAAATGAGTCGAAAAAAACAGACCGACCGACAATATAATTAAAAAATACGCATTTTTGTTAAAGATCCAGAATCTTGAATTTTGTTAAGAATTACATATGTAGGTATACAGATTAAGTTGGTAAAGAGTACGTATAGATTAACATTACCATATGATGTTGTCATTTAGCGAAGTATTTTCCTGAACTCCAACATGCTTACCTGTAAACAACAGAATTACACGTTAATGAACAACATTAATGGCGTTGTAACAATTAAAAGCAGGACGCGATGCGGTCGGAACTGTAGCCAGTAAATGGAGACCACAAATAAATAATTACAATCAATATTGATAATGTTTTGCAGTCACTAAGGTAACTCGGTTGGTCATAAAATGAGAAATATTTTCAAGTATAATATATTTCATTAGTGGCCTGTTCCTGATCCGGGCAAGAGAACGAACACGGATGGGTTATAGCCAGTAAGTCTGACACTTCTTGCCGCTCTACCCAGAGCGAGAGAAGTTATTTGATGACTTCCCTCAAAAAAAGGAGTCGATTCCCGCACGAGATAAATATTTGTAAGTCCTACAGATAGGTTTTCAGGGTGTTTAAGTTTAAATGTATAAAATATTTCAGTTTAATAAGATGATTGTGAATGCATCCGTAAAAATACGTCTTTACCTCAGTCAGTAATTTCTCCTGTTCTGTAAATGCGTAATACAGGATTAATCTATATACATATAATAAATAGAAGTTTTTAGTTATTCGCGCATCACGTAAAATGTACGAAATCGATGTACATAACTTTTATACATTAAAATTGTGTGAACTTGATATATTACTTAGGCTTTGTTTCATCGCAATCGGTTGACCATATCAAAAGATATACTACATTCAATTAAAATTTGGCGGTACGAAGTTTACCGGGTCAGCTAGTTACTAATGTGAGACAAAGATTAGAAAAACGATTAAGGGTGAGTTGCACCATTTAACTATAACGATAACCAAACCATAACCAGCCGTGAAACGGCCGCCTATTGGTCAATTCGACGATTTGACAACTGTTAACGGCTTTGTTATCGTTATAGCTAAATAGTGCAACTCACCCTAAGTATTAATTATGGGTAAAATAAACAATTAAGCCTACATTGTCTACACAATAATTTAAAAGATACATCAATATAAAATCTTAAAGAGCTATTTGAGTGTATCTTGACTTTTACGTTTGAAGGGCCATCAACAGAGCAAGCAAATTCAATTTTAATTGAACGATGCCGATTCATTGGAGACAGGAGGGCCGGCGATAAAATTAAACGTCAATCTTACTTTGTCGGGACACCGGATTACGCTGATTTTTACATAACCCACAAATTGGGAGGTATTTGTTGAGAGGTTTAGGGCTGAAGATGGGGACGGAGGGGAGTTAGGAGATAGTTGGAAATAGAGATAATCTGATAATTTTACTGATAAAATCATCTTCATTTAAATAACTTCATTACAATCCTTAAGAGTGACAGAAATTAGATCGAGAATTACTTTATTTTTAATATGACTCCACTAACGATCCACCCCAGCGTTACATGGGTGCTATATATCTTACAACTTTTCGTCTTTTTTCTTTATATTAAGCGTGTATTATACACCTAAAGATTTCTCATGAAACACTCTGTATGTTAGTGAAAATCGCATGAAAATCTGTTCAGCAGTTTTTGAGTTTATAGCGAAAAGATAGATATTGAGGGCTTTGTTTTATAAAATACAAACACAAGGACAAAGATAATATAGGACACGGAAGCCAGCTTTTACAAACTAAACAAACTTTACTCTTAAAGCTTTGAATATTTTAGCCCCGTTGCCTGGAAAAGAGGCAATAAACTGGAAAACCTATTCCTGACAGGAAAAGTAGATGGGGAAAGACCCAGAGGCAGGAGTCCGATACATTGGTTGGACCAAATCCGTGCTACATTGGAAAACACAGTCTACGTCGTCATCCCCATCGCCAAAAGGAGGAGGCCGAATGCATCAGGCAACGGCGTTATCGCCGCCGCCGCCGGGATTCTGATCCCGATTTCCGGCCACCGTAGGCGCGGGCTTGCCGACAGTAAGCAATGGGTAGCTCGCTGTCCGGCCGTCCGGTAACAGTCCGGACCATGCCCAAGTCGTCGACGGCGCGCGCTGTTCCCGCGCGCCTTAAGGAGTTGTCAGCAACAGTAGGGGCCCAGCCGGGTCGAAGCCTAATAGGGCCAGGGTTATCCGAAAGGGCGCTCGAGCCCTGGTATGAAGGCTTGAAGGAACGGGATGGGTTTTTTAGTCAGTAAGAGTCTGACACTATCTCTCGCTCCGCCCAAGAGCGGGGGTTGTCATAGGATGACTTTCCCATCGGAAAAAAAAATCTCCATCGCCAAATATAGGACAAAATGGCGAGATATAGTCTATAAAAAAAGTTATTCGTCGAAGTCACTAACCTCAACATTGAGGATAAATGACGCAAGAAAGAGAAGAACTCTTAAAACAGTAACACAAATCTTCCACAAACACTAAATCTCCAAATTCTAGTTTTACTACGTTTTGCTATTACCACACTACTGTGTAACATAGTATATTCTTGCAAGTAATGCCATAAACTATCTCTATATAACTTGGCGCGCTATTTGAGCCGACAAGGGAATTTAAACATGTTGTATACAGTGAACACGCTGTAGGTAATAGGGCTGTCATACTACCTCTGTTGAGGTCGAATGATGCTTTGTTTACAAGAGGATTGTATTTCAATGTATGTTACAACGGAAAGATAGCAGTCGCAGAAGATACACTTCTCAGTAATATATTTCTGATGTATGAGTACCTACACTATTAGTTAGCAAGGGACTTCTTTCGCGAAAATGTTTTTATAAAACTTTGGACACCCCTTGAATATTTAAATTTAAATCTATGCCAACCCAAGGAATAAATTTTTTCCATGGGTCTTTAAACACCCTCTAATTCGTTTATTAGGTGTATAGTTTTAAAAACCGAATAATGAAAGCTTTTTTTATTTCAAGCTAACAAAAAAGGTTCATTCGATTTATTCGGTCTCCAGGTCAACCGCTGTCTTCGCCGTATTCTCGGCATCTACTGACCCGAGAAAATTTCAAATGTAGATCTGTGGGAGCGCTGCGGTGAAACCTCGATCGACCAGCAGATCAAACGCCGTAAATAGAACTGGATCGACCACACGTTCGAAGGGACCCTGAACAAATACCAAGGCAAGCCCTAGATTGTAACCCTCAAGGAAAGCGTAAACGTGGTCGCCTTAAGCAGACCTGGCGACGGACGGTCATAGCAGAGGCGAAGAACATTGGGAGAACCTGGAGCGAAATGAAACGCGGAGCTCAAGATAGAACGGGATGGTGGCGCACTGGGGACACAGGAACTTAAGTATATAGGTAAACGATTTTTTCCCTTAAAAGCTGAATTTTTAACAACTCCTCAGACCGCCTCCATCTTAAAATTAAGCTTGTGCGAAATTTCCCGTTACTAAACCCAGTGATTTCGGTTGTGTGTTGATGTCAGTCAGTATTATAGATTTTCTCATTCCAGTTGTAGCTAGAAACCAAACTAAGTGAACAATATGTAAACGTATGTGAAATATTTCAAACTTCATCTAAAATACACACGTGACTGTTTTACAAAATATCTATATTACGAAACATGAAACGGTAACAGCATTATTCAAAGTTATATCTCTGAAATAGCAGGCGGTCTTAACAACGGGGTTGTTATTCACAAAAATGACTAATAAACGTTACGTAGTCTTGGCAACACCCCTTATGATCGATACATAGTCATAACAGCCAGGAGTTTGGCGCCTATAACTAAGGTATGTGTACAGCACGAGCATAAATACCTAGCATATTTACGCAAAACAAAATAAAAAGAATTTTTTTTTTGAGAATTCTACAACAAACTTCTGAAAAGGATATTCCTGGTCATAGAACGCAAAAGGCAACTAAAGGAACATAGGTGTAGTTTTAGTCTGTAAAAGTCTGACACCCCCTCCTGCTGTACCCTAGACCAGGAGAAGTCATAAGATGAATTCCCACCTCAAAAAAAAAAATAATAAAAATAGGTGTCTAGACCTATTTCAAAATGATATGGCTTGTTTTTTTTTGAGTGGTAAATTATCACACTGCTTCCACATCGGTGTATATAAAGAGGGAGTGTCAGACTTTTACTGACTAAAACCCACACGTATTCCTTCAGTTACCTCGTTGCCACGTTCTAGAGCTCAATCCACGATGACTCGAACAATCCTTCGACATTTTGGAATGCGTCAAAAATAGTAGCAATAAAAAACTTGAAGAATATCGCTTTTTAATAGTACGTAAGTAACATATTTATGCTCTCGATAGTACATATAATTTAATGGACCACAAAACTGCTATTTAAACGCTTCTGAAACCTAAAAACTTTTATGTTTTTTCGATACTTTTTATATAGCTTGTTTACTTGAGGGGTTAAAACGAAGCTTTGTGAATAAGTAAATATTGCATGGTAATATAATATCAGTTTTTTTACTCTCTTGACCCTTATAGGGCTTCCTTTTCGAGGGTAGGAAACAAGCAAATGAGTCGACATGAGCTGGAAGTGTAAAATTTGATGCGTTTGTTTGACATTACCACGCCCCACATGACGAATTACTGCTGTACCGTGGATCACAAGTAAGGGTGGGTCAGTAGGTACCATGTCCCACATGACGAATTACTCCTGTGCCTTAGATCACATGTAAGTGGGTTTAAGCTAGAGGAAGCGAGAACGAACGGAGCACGAGCCGAGCTCAAATAAGTGTAGTGTGAATGAGAATACACGAATTTGAGTTCGGCTAGACCCACATTTAACTCGCATACACAAGACGGCCAAATCCGGAAAAACTATCCATATAAATATTAGTTCATACCAATCATGCCGTCTAACTCACTTCATCAAGATAAAGACATTGGTTGAACATACCCATGATAATGGATAATTCCTAGTGTGAGACAGAATTTATTTTTATAGAAAAAAACATAGTCCATAGAAATTCAAGTAAATTATGGTGAATAGAAGATCCAAAACTCTTTTGTAAGAACCTAGAACTTTTTGTTCATGGAAAACCCGTATCTACACAACTTGTAAATAAATAAAAGTTCTACAAGAAAATCATTTTCTAGAAAAAAATCTACCTTCTGACCTCCAAAAAATCTACGCACACTTAACATTTCAGCCCCACTTTTCCCGTCTCAAACCATAACGACTTCGGATCCTCAAAGTTGAAGGGCCAACGTACGAGAAAGGTGCTCTGAACAAAATTAAATTACAATGATTTACTTTAGCAAAACCTGCCCGGAATTTAAATCTGGAATGGCGGTATACCCAACCGCCGTTTTTGACGATGCAATTTACCTTCTTCCGTTGGCGGCCATGTTATTACGAAAACAGTTGAGTATACCTAGAACCTAGAATGAATATTTTTTGGATAGCCCGTCGAGACGAGAGCTAGTTTGGAGAATAAATCCTGAATAAGATTAAGGTTTAGTGTTCTTATGAAAGTTTTGATGCAGAATTGAGATTTATACGAGTAAGACTTGGTATTTTAATAGGGATTAATTTGTAATTCAAGTTACTGTGTAGAATGTAGCAATTCGTGTTTTAGTGTAGCAGAAAATGCTGGTAATAATATAATTGCATAGGGATATTAAAATATAAGGTGTTCAATATTAGTCCTTTAAAATCTACACTAATATAATAAAGGGTAAAGTTTGTTTTCTTGTTTGTAGGAAGTAATCTCTGGACGTACTGGTCCGATTGCTAATTTTTTTCACCTATAGAATGCTGCTTTGTTCCTGAGTAACATAGGCTATATTTTATGTACATGGGCGATGTCGCGGGCAAAAAAAGCTAGAAGATTATAAAGAGGTGCTCTACATAGTCAAAATCAATTTCATTGTCATTTACATTATTACTGTATCTTATTGGTACCTAAATATGTTTGTCATTTAGATAGTCATTGATCAGGTATTACGGTTTATTTATTGAAAATATTTAAGATGACGATTTAAAAATTCGACGGCACGGTTGACACAGTGATTGGCTTCTGCACTACGTGTCGCGGGTTCTATTCCCGCATGTTACAAATATTTGTATGGCTTACATGTTAGTTTACATGTTTGTCAATTCAATGGCTACGCTTTGAAAAAAATAGCCAAAAAATACTCGATCGACATTTAACTGACCTACATTTAATTACAATTAATTACTTCGCTTTTTGCCATAATTAAAGAAAAACATATACCTACATCTACAATTCAAAGATATAAATAAAAGGATCCTTATTAAAACCAACAACTCAAATATAACATTATACATATTGCTATAATTTTTCACTAAAGATCAAACACGACATAAAAAAAAGAAATTAGAATCCATTTTGTTCTTACAGGAGCTTACAAAAGAAACAGTTATTTTATTTCCCTTGTCCCTACAGGCTTACCGTAATTTGTTTGTCAAAATGAGCTTACAGTAATCATTTTGAATATTAAAATATTCAATAGAAAGTAGCGCTGACCTTTAGAAAATCAGATTTATAACAATAACTAATGCCTTAGAAAGTTTTTGAATAAATAATGAATTTTATGAAGATACTGTAAACCTTTCCAATCTAATATTGTGTTGCTTTGTTTTCATTTAGATAATCTGGTTTTGGAACAGATGATATCTTACAATTAAACCTATCACACTGTAAGGAAGGAATGACAGTAATTTTGATAGTATGCGAGAATATTGAGTACTCTTGAGTGAGAGATTCAGTCTTCTTGTTCTACAAAAATAAAAAAATAAACATATACCTACATATAACTTAGCCACTTGTATATTTCTGTTATATTTTCTTTAATATGTTTTACACAATTTGTATTCAATTTACTCAGTGTAATCAGCTTTTTTGTCGTTTTTTTTAGGTGGGAAGTCAATCAGCTACTCCGCTTTAGGGAGGAAGGTAAGGTACGGAAGGGCGTGTCAGACTTTTACTGACGAAAACCTATTCCTATGTTTCATCATCGCCTTGCGTTCCAGGACCTCGGGTTTTCCTTTCAGAAGCAATTTCATGGCCCCAGTAGGCTTCGACCCTGCTGGGCCCCTGCAGTTTTGCTGACAAACTCCTGCCTTCGTGACGCTATTCTTAGTTTTAAAGTTATCTATGCTTAATGTATAAGTCAGAGTAAAATTGCTTATAATTATGTCTTTCAAGCTAGATTGTGATACATTATTAGTTCTGTATAACGTTATACAAAAAAAATACCTACACTGGAAGCCAAGCCAACCCACCAATAAACTAAAGGCCACATAAATTATGAGATTTATTTTCCTAAAAGTATGTCCGAAATTGGAGAGCCTAATGAGCTCCTACTAATCTAGGAAGAGTACCGAGCTAGATGTAGCGGTACTAAATTAGGTCGCTTTAAATCTAGAATAAATCTAGATTATCGGGTAGGCAACTTATTACCCGTGTGTTCTTGCAATTAACTTAAAACAAGTGGGTAATGGTTTTTAGGTAACCAGGGCCCAAGATTACAACAAGGCCCAATTATATTCGTGTACTGGAATACCAACAATGTTTTCATTTTTTTTTTAATACGGCTGCATGTTGAGATAAAAGCCTTTTTAGCGACGCACAGGCTTTTTTGATGTTGTTATTTTTTTTAATATTAATGGTATATTTCAGAAAAATACACATCCATTAAGTTCAGAAAATAAATTAGAGTTGCTATTTTTTTATTTTAGATATTTTATTTTATTTTTGTGTTGT
This sequence comes from Mythimna albipuncta, assembly GCA_929112965.1. Lineage (NCBI taxonomy): Eukaryota > Metazoa > Arthropoda > Insecta > Lepidoptera > Noctuidae > Mythimna > Mythimna albipuncta. Next base: position 12,283,723 of record OV815979.1, on the reverse strand, counting down.
TATTATTATCTTGATTTTTATTTTCAAGCATGTTTTCTTCTATTTGTTTTTCTCACTTTTTGTTTGTAGGTTAAAAAATGAAGGGTCACTTCGACTTCGTGAATTAATTGACACGAATGGGAGAAGACACTGGCTTCTGTAATACAGGTTTCTACCTATCTCAGAAGTTAGGGCTTCAAATACGGTGTAAAATAACCCTTTGTGTCAATAAACCATTTGATTTGATTTCGTTTTCGAGTCACAATATAATATGTAGATACATTTTCTTTCTTATATTTTTTTTATATTAATTAAAACTTGGGAGTTTATTTTTCTATGTACCTATATTTATTAATGGCTTCTACAACTGGGCAAAGTACTGCCTCATCTTTTGCCACATTTTTTTTTCTGCCATTGGGGACCAGTGCTTTCAATAGGATTCTAATTCGTCCCTCCAACTTCATCCACTAATGTCACTCATATTAAGGCTCTCAAAGCAAACATGTTTACAATATTTTTGACGGTTCGGTTGCCACAGTAGTTGGGCAATTGGAATTTGCTCGGAACAAATATTTGTATGACCTACAGATAGTCCAGCGTATAAGCACTTATGTGATAAACACGGTAAAGGTACCGACACGGATTTTGAGCGCTCGGCGTCAGAGTGGTGATCGCTTTGCGCATTCCATACATTGGCCAGCCAGTCGTCGTCGTTGTGAGATACATGCAGCAAGCGCAGGGAACGAATCAGGAGTGACGTCTATGACGAAATGCGCGGCGAGCCAATCACTGACATTCCCCGCCCCCGCGTCTTACGTCGCATCACTAAAGAGACCGAATATTTGACTTCTGCGCAACTTGAAGCCAGCGCTCAAGATCCGTGCCGGTATCTATACAGGAGTAATTCATATTGCATATCAATGAAGTTTTAAATCTTTTTCTGATCTAACTTTATATTTTCCTTAGCCAGTTGTAAATTCCCGTACTGATTACGTAAACCAATACCTACTTGCATTAATAAATAGGAAGCAAGTAATCTAATACCACTGGTAATACGTGTGAATCATGTTGCATCGTCCATAGGAACTTGGAAACGAATGAATAATATTAAGTATAATAAATTGAATTGCAGATATTGATAGGAATATTGATTTACTGTTAAATGACCATATCTTTATTCTATAAATATCTGGTTTATTTCATTGAACAAGGGCAACTGAAGTAAAATGGGTTTGTTTTAGTCAGTAAAACCCTGACAGGCACTCTCGCTACAACAACGCGTCAAAGTTTTGAATGTGATTTCTCACATTTTAAAAAGCCTTATCAAATTTATCTATTGTTAACACTTATTATATATAATTCATCATCATAATTCATTCCATCAGACATTGCATAACTGCTTACCATCAGGTGGGATCGCAGTCAAGCGCTAGTTTATATCAACTAATTCATTAAACACCAAGCGAACGCCGGCGTTCGCGTTGTCATTGTCGATCTATCTATTGTCTCTAATTGACACGATTGAAAGATTTAAAAAAAATACACCGTTACATTTTAATCGTTTTAATCCCGTGGAGGGTTGATCCGGAATTAATTTTACGCGGGCGAAGCCGCTGGCAGAGGCTAGTCCTAGATAGTTCTTACAGACTATTAATTCTTTTTTGTCTAGAATACTGGACAACAATAAATCACATTACAATACCTACACATAAGGTCCGAAAAAAGCTAGAACTACATTCGACCAACGCACATGTACAATTACCGGCACGGATCTTGAGCGCTGGCTTCAAGTTGCGCAGAAGTCAAATATTCGGTCTCTTTAGTGGTGCGAATTGACGCGGGGCGGGGAGCTTCAGTGATTGGCTCGCCGCACCATCGTGTCATATACGTCACTCCTGATTCGTTCCCTGCGTTCCTGCATGTATCTAACAACGAAGAAGATTGGCTCGCCAATGTATGGAATGCGCAAAGCGATCCCCACTCTGACGCCGACCGCTCAAGATCCGTTCCGGTAATTGTATAGCACGCCTGATTTGGGTATACGTAGAACGACGTCGCGTGGCGCCGCCGACGCGAGGCGTGTATCAAGTGTAGCTCTACAAATCTAGTTTCCATATAAAATCGCGAGCGACGCGCCCAGATCGGCGTGTGTAGTGCACACGTGTGTGCAGTGTAATGCTACCTAAAAGTACGTGTACAATAGCCGATGCAAATACACAGAATTCCGTTTCGCAATTAGAGAGACGCTCGTCGGAATTCTCGCGAAAAAATTGTTTGTGCGAAAACTGGTGTAATAATTTCGCGATAAATATAAATACTGTCGTACCTAAGTACAAACGATTTGTTCAATGTACGTTAAGTATTCGTGGAAAACTTGAAGTGGCATGTGTGTGATCGTTTGTTTGCCTGTTTTGCATATAAATTGTTTTCGACGCTATGAATTCTGATATGGATAAATTTTCGCTTCATATAGGTACCCAAGGGCTTTTATTACACCTACGGAACTGTTGAGGTAAATAAGACTAACCCATATTACAGTTTTTGTGAAGTTAATTTAAGCAAAACTCAGCAGCTATGCATTTAGAAAAGTTATATTATTTAAGAGCCGGTTGTAGTCACTGAGTATTTTGTGTGAACTCCGCCCGGGTCTACGTCGATTTCACGGCCCCATAACTTTCAAATACTTCCGTGACGTATTCTAGTAGACATACACGTCAGATTCGCGATTTCTTTTATCGAGCCAACTCATTTATATCATGTTTTGATTTTTGTCCGGCGGTTGGTGATACCTAATTATAGTCATTTTTAATAAAATATTTTTTTATGGTTATAGATTCCTAGAGTAAAATGTAATGTAAAATAAGTAGAACCTGGCCTTAAAGCTGAGACAATCGCATGCCCACGCACAGAGACAGTTGGGCAAGTGTCGCCACGCAGTGGGTACATGCAGAGGTAAAGTCGTCGAGGCCGATCTAGAAAGAGGTGACCAGATGATCTAGACGACCACGAGGACTGGTTTGAGATGGCGCGGGAGAAGAATTTCAGGACTTGGGGAAGACTTCTGTGCCATTTGTAGGAGCCATAACTAAACTACGAAAAAATATTTAAAAGCTCTAACTCAGAAACTTCGCAAAAATCAATATTAATACAATGCAATTTTTTTAAAGCATAATCAGCCTTTTTATGTTCCCACTGCTGGAGCTTAGGCATCTCCTCTAGAAGAGGATATGGGTCGTAATCCACCACGCGGGCCTAGTGCGGGTTGGTGGATGTCATATATCTTCGAATTTTTAGTTCTAGGGCCGGTTTCCTCATAATGTTTTAAATCATCGTACTGTGTGGTGATGAAATAAATTACATAAAGTAGTAAGCCAGGGTAATTCCCACTGGGGTACCACTGCTCTTCTCTTTATTAATATAGATAACTCTAATTAAGTTAGTGTTTAGCATTTAAAAGTATCAAGAACGTCCAAAAACGTAGTGTAGGTCAAAAAATAAGTAGCACATTAGCAACGCTCGCCAAACAATTAAAAAGTTTGAGAATCACTGCAGTGTGCTAATCACATTTCCATTCAGTCCATTAGGTTGGCCTATTTCTCTATTTCCGCAGTTTCCTCGCGAAAATTATTGTAACAGAACTACATCATTGTTTTTTTTTTTTTTTTCGCAAACAGAGTTTATTTGCCAACGCCAACAATATATTCTTATTTGTACGTTTGAAGTTCCATTATAGATATCGTGATCCTTTATTTTTCAGGTTGGTACATTATAAAAGTGTATACTTCCACGGGGAATTTCTGAAAGATAAACAAACCGTGGTCTAAAACGCAAAGGGCAACTAAAGGACACAAATGCGGTTTTAGTCAGTAAAAGTCTGAGACTCCCTTTTGCTCCACTCTAGAGCGAAAGAAGTCATTGGATGACTTACCACCTATACGCATAAAACGTTTTGGGAACACATTCACTGTGCGTACAGCTAAGGAGTGGAATTCCTTGCCGTAGTCTGTGTTTCCTGCTGGCTACAACCCGGGAATCTTTAAGTCTAGACTGAATAGGTTACTTCTAGGTAACGCGCTCTACCGTCGACCACATCGTTGCTTTCCATCAGATGAGATAGCGGTAACGCGTAAAATCTATCAGCAATAAAAAAAAGAGATCTATTATGTAATTTATCTATATATGTATGTATTTAGAAATATATAAGTATGTTTATCAGTTGTCTAGTACTCATAACACAAGCTCTGCTTAGCTTGAGACTAGACGGCGTTGTGTGACAGTTGTGGAGTATTATATTATATTACTAGCTGACCCGGCGAATTTCGTACCGCCTAATAGTTATCTTTTAGCTAAGCTGTCTACTATACCCAACTCTACCTTACTCTACCCTACTCTACCCTACTTTACCCTACTACTCTACCATACTCTACCCTACTCTACCCTAAATTGAAAATGTAGCTTATATGACACGTTCGTAGATTTACCATAGAAGCGCCATCTATTGATTACTTACTCAAACCAGTCGAAAGGTATCGACATCTGTTAGAATCATTTGGAGTTAACAGATAATTGTGACTGTCAAATAATAACAGACAAATAATTAGCAATAAATTAAAATTGTGACTATAATTTGAGATTTAAAATATCCTATCTCTCAAGTTGGATCGAACTGCACATGGTGTGCGAATTTTATTATAATCGGTTAAGTGGTTTAGGAGTCCATTGAGGACAAACATTGTGACACGAGATTTATATATATTAAGATTATTATTACACTCCCAAAGAAGCAAAATATGACCCCATCTCGAAAAGTTTATAGTAAACTACAACGCGAAGACCCTCGAATCGTTTAACACCATATATGATAATACGACCTTTTAGTGAACCCTGTGTGAAAAGTGCCTCTGACGTCAACCACAGTTCGTGTCCCTTCGCAAACTTTCAATAAATATCGCGTTCCTATGTATACGCCATCAGCCCCATAGATTTGCAAACAGACCCTCACTCGTCCGGGTTTTCATTTACTTAGGTTGCTATTTGAATATTTACAACTAAACGGTAAATGTCCGTAAAATCGCCGCCTCTGTAATTAATGTAAAACATTTCACAAATTGGATTATGTAAACTATGTGGACGGTTTTAATATTCGGTGAGGAGGGATGCCGCACATTATTTGAGGGTTTTAGTCCATGGGTTTTAAAGTAAAAGGCTATGGTTTTGGCTGGTTACTTAACCCTTTTCTTTTTGAGGTAGGAGATCATCAAATAACTTCTCCCGGTCTGTTAGAAGAGCGAGTGTTAAGTGTACTGTCCACGGACCATTATACGCTTTATTTTATGGTGGGAAAAAATCATCCAATGACTACCCCCGCTCTTGGGCGGAGCGGGAGTTAGTGTCAGACTCTTACTGACTAAAAGACCCACCCCGTTCCTTCTAGCCTTCATACCCGGGGCTCGAGCTCCCTTTCGGATTACCCTGGCCCCAGTGGGCTTCGACCCGGCTGGGAACCTGCTGTTGCTGACAAGTCCTTGAGGCGTGCGGGAACAGTACGCGCCGTCGACGACTTGGGCTTGGTCCGGACAGTTACCGGACGGCCAGACAGCGAGCAACCCATTGCTCATTGTCCGCAAGCCCGCGCCTACGATGGCCGGGTCATTATACGCTTGGTGTTCACGCTTGTCCACAGCTTAAATACAAGACTATAAAACTACGACGAAGTGACAACGTTCTGCCGTCATGTCATTGCCACTTCATCGACAGTTTCTCTTTGAGCAGGCTTATACCAAGCGTATAATTTCAAATACGCGACTATGAAGCTATGCGTCCGTGAACAGAAGGCCTTTGACTTTTACCGACTAAATCTCACATGTGTGTTCAGTTGCCATTTGCGTTTCAAGGCCATGATATCTCTTCCTAACCTTTCAGCCCTTGGTTAGGTAGTTACTTACTCAGATACTATCCTCAAATCTTAAAAAGTTGAAAAACAATGTTGATTAGTATACCTTCTTCTTCTTCTTCTTCCTTCCCTGGTCCCATTATTTGGGGTCGGGTTGATTAGTATACCTTAATTAAGCATAATTAATTTGACATGTGTTTGGGTTATTTGTCTCCTCAGCTTCCCCAGTCATACTATATGACGTCCTATAGGTATATAGGTGTACAATGTTAGTGAATATTTGCGGTAATAGTCTAAAAGATCTTATCTACAATGACTGTCTTGTTATTATCCATCATGCAGTAATTGAGACTTGAATTTTATTAAATGCTCTTGTATCGTGAGTGCGTTCACAAACATGTATACTAATATACACAAGACACCCTTACTCTGAACAACTATATCTAGGCAAAACAAATATTTGGTCCGTACAGGAACCAAATCTGTGACACGCAGTGCAGTAGACAATCGCTCAACCACTGCGCCAAACAATGAAGACGAATTTGAAGTGGTAATTTTAGAACCAAATAAAGTACTGAACCCAGAATGACCAATTCGACAGATCTTTGTTCAGAACTAGACTGAAATGGCCTGAGAGTAGAATTAATAGCAAATAGTTACCATGTTGATAGCGAGCTCTCAGTGAACGTTCAACGAGGTAACTAGTAACTGCTCGAGTAAAGCTAGAAACACATTAGACCGACACATACGTGTGACACGCCTGTACCCCTAGCCAAGTTGATAATCTGCAATCGTTAACGCTAGTTATCGTCACTTCAGCCGTAAGACGACCACTGTTGGACATATACGAGTACATCCCCCAAATGTCGCCACAATGAACGGATCCATCGGATTCCCGCGACCCTTACCAGGTCATCGGTCCACCTTGTAGGAGGCCTTCTAACGCTACGTCATCCGGTACGTGGTCACCATTCCAGAACCTTTCAGCCCCGACAGCCGTCTGTTCTGCGAGCAATGTGCCCTGCCCATTGCCACTTAAGTTTGGCGATTCTTCGTGCTATGTCGGTAACCTTGGTTCTTCTGCGGATATCCTCATTCCTAATTCGATCACTCAAAGAAACTCCGAGTATAGCCCTTTCCATTGCCCTTTGGGTAACTTCAAGTCTTCTGATGAGGCTCATTGTAAGCGACCACGTTTCGAAGCCATATATATGTATAATCACTGGCAACACACACTTAACGCAAGTAGAAAACTTCAAATGTACAGGAATGACGTCATCACAACGCTCAGTCATGTGGTCAGAACAAAACAATCGGGGGCGTGGCAAACTCGAGGCGTTCGACGGAAGAGTAACAGTTGTAACTTGGCTCGGGGGGCTGATTTGTACGTAGAACGATGTCGCGTGGCGTAGATCTATTGTACCTCTACAAGTCTAGTTTAAAGATAAAATGTATGGAGACCGACGAGCCGGATTGGCGTGTGTAGCACACGTGTGAGCAGTGTAGTCCTACCTTAAAAGCGACGCCGATCAAGTGCCCGTCGTAGAAGCGACATACCTAAATAGTAGGTCAACTTGATATACGAGAAACAATTTGTAGGCTTGTAGGCACACCTATACGACCATTTCAGTGTCCCATATCCATTACAAAGCCATATTCACGTATTTATTGCCTTTTATTTGGTCTCCAGTGTAAGTAGAACTACAAAATACTGTCTTATTAGGTGCATTGTACTGAATTGTAAGACTATTATGACTTACCAATAAACATATTTATTTATCTAGGCACTACAAGTATAATCAATCACACTAATAATATAAATTATAATTGAGAGCAGTGCTCGCCGAGTTGTAATGACTCCGACTTACGAGTTGTAGGTCGCGGGTTCGAACCCTGCCAAGATGAAGATATAGGAAAACATCATGAGGAAACTGGCATGCCCTAAAACCAAAAATTCGAAGGACATGTGACATTCACCAAATGGCACTGGGCCCGCGTGGTGGATTACCATTCGCTCATTTCCTCTCCTAGAGAAGAGGCCCGAGTCCCAGAAGTGGGTACACAAAAAGGCTGATGATAATGATGATGAATAAAAAGGCGAAAGTCGCAGGACATGGTCTACCTATGTGCAAAATTTCATCCAGATCTGTTCAGCCATTCAAGTATGATGAAGTAACAAATATACTCCTAAACTTTCTCCTAATATTTGTATGATATAATTTTTTGGCATGAATTGTAAATGAAATACAATGAATGTACAAGATACTACACTGTCGAGCATTATAAATGACCTACAAATATGGAATGCTACAATAATAATAAGTGTAAATTGCTATTGGGAACAATGAACAATACAAAAGTACGCCAAATATTTTTACACTTCCCGCCACAATGAGCCGTAAACATTTATTGCATTCAAAATGGCCTATAACTGAACAGATTTCTCAGAAACCTGTTGTTGTACATAGTATTGCCGTCGGGTTCGCTTGTAATAAAGGGTTATATCCGTGTTTGGAATTTTATTTTAGGAACAGTTAAAATGTATACGTGTTTTCACAAACAAATTCCTACCTAAATTATTTTTCCTTCTTAATCAGTCAAGTTTTTAGCTGTTTAGTTATTTGATAAAATGCAGCTTCAGTAACCGTAAAAGGTGACTTTCAAATTTTAAATATCTTTATCCGTGAAAGGTAGGTACAATATCTTATCAAGATAATTGATTGATGATTGTTATTGTTATTTCAGCCGTCATCATTATCATCATCATTTTAGCCGATAGACGTCCATTGTTGGACATAGGCCTCCCCCAAGTGTCGCCACAACGAATGATTCTGTGCGTGTATTGATTGTTAAGCCGTAAAAAAAAAACAAAATTGAAATACAGAGCGTGACATTTTGCAGTTACGCGTCATGTAAAATAACGGCAAAATATTTCACACTGAAATCAATTTATTATTTAAATGCAAAACTAACAATGGCAATACAAAAACAATGGTATTAGCGTACTTATAGAAATGATAATTATTATAATGCGGGCACAGCACGGATGTGCAATTATCATAATTATAAGAAATAACAATACAGTATGAAAACAATGACTATTACCATAGCGGACTCAATTCTCAGCGACAGCGAGTTAGTTTTACTAACTCAGTTAGATGAAACTGGCCTAGATTTTTTCTAAATTAGACTTTTTATTAGTAACTAGCTTTTGCCCGCAGCTTCGCCCGCGTATATTAAATAAAGCCTATGTCACTCAGGAATAAAGCAGCTTTCTATCGGTGAAAAAATTTTAGCAATCGGACCAGTACTTCCAGAGATTATTTCCAGAGATATAAAGTTTGTTTATATTTTTTTTTTTGGTTGTAGGAGACAACCAAAAAAAAAATATAAACAAACTTTACATCTTTATAATATTAGTGTAGATTTATTAATGTCAACTGCTCAACCAACAGTTAACGAACAGTCAGCATTTAGTATTTTTTTGTAATTTGGAGAACTTATTAAATACTACTCTTACCCATACGTGGTGTTTCTTCAGATGCCCTTTACGTTCCAGAGTCGCGGTAAATATTTCAAACAATATCGCAGAAAAAAAAAACAGCAGGAAAGTATTTTTTTAATTTTTTTTTTTTTGTAAATACGAGTATAACTTTGATAGGCTAGCTTAGCAGTATGAACATGTGACCATAGTTTTTATTTCATTTTATTAAATACTAGCTGCTGTCAGCGGCTTCACCCGCTTGAAAGTAGAATATGGTACCAAGGGAACACACTCACCGGGTAAAAAGTATCCAACGTTCTATTCCAGAGTACGGTCTACCCATGTGCCAAATTTCATCCAAATTCGTATAACATACAATAAGCACATATACACTTAAAAATTCTCGCCTTTATGTGTCTTTTTTTTTAAGTACCTAACAACCTACCTATATATACTCTACCTGTTTAGGTAGTCAACTAATGTAAACATGTCTTTTATCAAAAAATGAAAACCTGAAAAAAAATGTAAAAATTTGGTATTTAGCTAAACCGATGTTAGGTAAGTAACTAAATTGCTAAATAAAAGATTATTTAAATCTTTGTATTTCTGTAATATTTTTTATTTTAAATAAAAAGACATAAGTATCAAGATTGTTTACGTTTAGTTAACTACCTAAACAGATGCGGGTATAGCTCACTGTTCTGTAAAAATAAAGCACCATATTCAGAAACACACATGCTTCAGCATAACGAAGGTACGATTAAAAAGTTTCATACACAAAAAACTGAAAAATATTCAGTCAATTGCTCAAATTCAACATATTGCAGAGAATCTCATGAAACTTGTTACGATATTTCGGAACACGGCCGCTCCGAAACATTTTGAATATTGATACGATATGATAATAATGCGAGTTTTTTTATTGTGAGCAACTCACAATGAGTGTTGCAAGTCGTTATCGGGAAATGCATATAAAATAAATTGTACTGCGATGTTATTATTAATTTTACGATTCTGGTATATTAATGTCGTCTGCGGTATTGTTCAAAAGAGCTGCCGTGGTTCTGGAACGCAAATGGCAACTGAAGAAAAACAGGTGGGTTTTAGTCAGTACAATTACCGAAACGGATCTTGAGCGCTCGGCGTCAGAGTGGGGATCGCTTTGCGCATTCCATACATTGGTGAGCCAAACGTCTTCGTTGTTAGATACATGCAGCAACGCAGGGAACGAATCAGGAGTGGCGTCTATGACACGATGGCGCGGCGAGCCAATCACTGACACTCCCACCACCGCGTCTCAATTCGCGCCACTAAAGAGACCGAATATTTGATTTCCGCGCAACTTGAAGCTAGCGCTCAAGATCTGTGACGGTAATTGTAAGTCTTACACGTCCTCTCAAGAGTGGGTTTTAGTTAGTAAAAATCTGGCCTGCCCGCTTAGTCCGTGATTGGATGATTTCCCAATTTTAAAAAAAAGATTGTGTTTTTTTTGTCTGTTCCAATTGTTTTACAAAAGAAATATTATAATGATTTTTTATCAATCTCGCTATTTGCGATGCAATGTCGAAAACTATGCTGTAATTGACTTAGCAGTCAATTACCTACAGCTTAGTTTTCTAAGATGATAACCTCAAAACCCCATTAAATAATAACTGACAAGTTGACTTGTCAGTTATTAGGGTTGCATGCGCGCCTCAAAGAGATGTCAACAAAACTGAAGGGGGCCCCAAGGAGGCTCAGTAGAGCCAATGCTTGCTAGGGCTGCACAGGACAAATAAAGGAAGGTGGTGCTGTTGCATGTCACTATAGAAGCTTTGTACATTAGCTGCAAAACTACAGCATCACTCATTACTAAAATAAAATTGATATTATTCACAAAACCTCGAACGGTCGCTACTGTAAAGCGCTAGTCAAAATTTAAATTTTTGCTCATGGAAATAGAGGCCTTTGTGGAAGAACCAATTATTTTTTTGCATGGCCGCTTTTCCATTACAGTTGAATTAATCTCTAGGCTGTTTGTTTTCGCTCTAAAGATATTATTGGACCTTTATACCGTGCGCTTTTGTGGGCACCGGTCAATTTTCAATGAATTATAGACAGGCTCTTTTTATTGGCAGCTTAAAGAGTTTTTTCGAGAAATAACTAGAGCGTACTAGGTAATTATTAATGCAAGAATTGGTAGGTTCAATCGAAAAGGAAGAATAATTTTCTGAAAAACGTAGTGAATAAATTACGTTTTTCGTCGTATTACGTCAAGTAACATCAGCTTTTTTTTTAAAACAAAAAGTTCAAGTTACCCATGAGACTCACCACCATAATCAAAAGAAGAATCTTTGATTTCTTTAGCCACATTGCTAGAGAGGTGATAACCTGAAGAAGTTGCTACTGACAGGAAAAGTAGATGGGAAAAGACCCAGAGGCAGGAGTCCGAGAGTCCGAAGATAGGACAACACTGTGAAATATAGTCCACAGTAAAGTTATTCGTCGAGGACGAATTTCATGCCAAAGTCTGTGTTTCCTGATAGCTGCAATTTAGTGAATAGGTTGCTTCTAGGCAAACGTGCTCCATCGTCGGCCATATCAGCGCTTCCCATCAGGTTAGATAGTGGTCAAAAGTGAGCCTATCCATCATAAACAACCGCATTGAGGAAAACGACGCAAGGAAGAGGAATTCAGAAACAGTGAAGCACTAGCGTATTCGTTGCGTGAATTACACACACATTAATGCACACATCAACTATACAATTTGACAGTTTGTCCTTACGAAATAAAAAACGTGACACCACTTGTGATAAATTAACTGCGGGACAATGACACCGTCAAAAATTTGATTTAGTGGGGTGTTACACAATCATGGTTCGTTAAACCACGGACAAAACCCGACATATTTTAGTTAGGACCCCACCGAATAGCAAACTAGCTGTTTAGGTACAACCCTAATTTTGTGCCATTTGCTTTAGGGTTGTCAATTTACCGAAGCTTGAGGTCCCGTGATTCAATTATGAAATACAATTAAAATTTGTTTGTTTAGAACATATGTTTGAGTAGCAAGTAATAATAAAAGTAGCGCTTTTGGCTAACGAAATGAATGTTCGTTTTGTATTTTTATTTTTACTGTCATAATTTTTTCTGGCATGTATTTGTATGTTTCAGATTTTTTAAATATTCGCATTTACACCGTAATATGACAACGTCAATAGTAACATAAAATGTTTTTAAAGTAACTTGGGTATCGTGTACCATTGGCCGCATTCTACTTGCCTCATTTCACACTTTTAACATATCCCGAAATCTATCTAAGTAGTAGATAGATAACCGGTATAGCCTGCGTGAACAAAGCCGCGGGCAATAGCTAGTTACTTATTGTTTTCAATTCGTTTTTATCAACTGTACTTTATACGTTTGAGAGAGTTGACGACATAAAAAGGAGGTGAAATAGGAAGGTGCCAACTCGCGCGGACTTGCGCGAATTACGTAAGCGAGTTGACGAACAAGTCAATTAAACTAATAATTTGATCTAGATTGGATTGCCATAGTAATTTCTACTTCGTGTTTATTTACCTATTCAACTACCCAAAACTTTCATTCGACTGGGCACCCTAACCTAAATGATAAATAAAAATGCAAATAGCTCCCGGCAAACGGAAGAATGATTTTGAATAGCGCGTAAATTGAGGACAGGTGTATAGGAGGGGTCGAAGGGTACTAACCGGTTAAAACCGGTTTTGAAACGATAAAACAAGACGGGCGAAGTAACAGCAATGAATTTTTATTATAATACTAATGAAGAATAAGCACTTTTAATGGTTTAATTTTTCGTAAAAAAAAATGGGGTGCTTTTGTTACTTTTAAGAGGATTAAGTATGCATGTTGGATTTGGGTTTTTTTTTCGTATGTTTGTTTCAAGTCTTTTTGGGCAGCGTATACACCAGATGTCCTGTGTTTTTCAAGGGGACTGCTGCTGATCCTTGATAAAATAATATTTTGCAGTTATTAAATACCTGACAAATATGGCAATTATACAATAAATAGTTCATACGGAAAAAAATTCGAGTAGGAACCAAGATAATAATGATCATATTGTATGCCTTGTACTTAAATTACGATCATTAAATTTTTTCTGAGCGGCAGGATTCATTTGATGTTATATCAACAAAAAAAGCCTAAGTCCAGGATATAATATCTGAAAAACCATCTAAAGCCCTGTCCACACATCTAGAGAATCTCATGGATCAGTACTCCAATATAAAGCCTCATCTGTAGTTAGTAACGGGAGGATGGACATAATTCCCTGGCGTTGTTCAACTAAGGTGCAGATTACTACAGGCAGGTTAATTTGTTGAGGGGACACAGGCTTTGGAAGGTTAGAATATCGACTGTGTTGAGCCTGCCAAAAAGCTTTCTAAGGGCCATCAACTGCTGGGGGTCAGGTGGAGATCACTGAACCGGCTTCGAAGCCAGGTAGGCACAAATTAGTCAGATGAAGGTGTTCAAAACAATGCCAGACCTCTTGCTGTGCTCACTGAGACCTTTACTTTGAACTTTACCTTTACGAGGTAAACGCTAAAGCTGGTAATGTGCCAGAATATTGGTTAATACAGCAATGTTGCTAGCTGTGTTCGATAGTTTCTGTTTGTTATGTCTGTTTGTTCAGTTTCTGGCTGCTGTTTACTTAAAGTCGTCGATACGACGAAGAAGTAATATACTTGATTGTCTTTATAATGTCATGTCGAAAGCGCATGAAAGCATATTCCTAAATGGAACTGCCAAAATGACGTTACCTAACTTAACGTTAGTTTGCACAGTCATAGAAAATGTTCTTTCTGTAGAACAGTTTTAATTGTCGCGCTTTAGTTGAACAAAAAAGTTCGTTAATAATACAGACTTAGGTATATGTATTCTTTCTAAGCAATATTATATTTCTCTTTAGGAAGTCCTATTATCACAAACCGAATAGCAAATCCATATTGTATCAAACAAAGTCGAGACAATAAATTAATCACACTGCTATGTGAACTCCAAGGACAACCAATGAGTCAGTTATTATAAATCAGTTCTGACTCAACATTCTTTTGGTTAGATACAACTATTATAATATACCGTGCGGTTTTATAACAAAAGAATAAAAATCCTCGACATTCGTGCCGTGTGGTCCGTGATTTAGATTAAGGTCACATCTTTCCGTATTCGTCTTGTATGCGGGTAGTCGTGTTGGAACGTCCATTGACTTTGCGGACTAGTCCACTACCCAAATAGACGACTAGTCAGCGTTAAATCAATCTGCCGAACCGTTTCTTATCTATGTTTATGTCAGCTTCCAGTGTAACTGAATGCAGATGAGCGATTGCATATCCGACCTCCATTTTCCAGTAATCGGGTAACACGATGTCCCTTGTCAAGACTGGTGTCAGATTAGCCGGTTTCTGACTACCCGTAATGATTGTAATAAAAGGATAGGAGGCGATAAAGGTCTACCAATGACATCCGGCATCAGCTTAGCGTGCTTTTCGAAGTACGGAGGACTCTTATTACGTGAAGATGTTTACCCATTCATAGGCCAAACTCGCCTAGTATTTAATCTAGAAGAACAAACCGTGTGGTTGATATTATTGTAACCTCCACACATAAAACCCAAAAACACTTGAAAATTTCACCTTAGAATTTCCTGTTTTTTTTCTCTAGGGACCAAAGGTTAAGATCAATTACATTATTCCCGGCTGTTTTCCCACTACGTCCAATCTACAGTATAAATATTTAAGTTACTAATTAAATATTTATAAGCCTTGGCGTTTCCTTAAATTATATCACAACACTCCAGAGATTTCACTTCGCAAAACAGAATAATTTACTTGATATTTGCCTGCTTATAAAATACAAATAAGTCAAATATTTTTTGAAGTAAAATGGACTCTTATTATTGAACTAAGTACTCGTTAATTTATAGGATTTTATGGTTTATAAACATGGGTGGTATCTGTATTAAATTCTGCGTTTATTACTTTATAATTGTTATTTTTTTACGTTTTTTGCCGGGAATACACCAAAATTGCTACGAAAAACCGTTGTCGCACATTTGTGTCGTTTCGTGTCTTTGTATTTTATCGATTCTTTAAACCAAGTGCAACAAAATAAAACCTAGTCAGACTATATTCAGAATCCTAAAGAAAAAACACAGTCATTAAATCTAACTGTACTTAGCAATATCATAAGTCACGCATACATACAACAATTTTATTTTTTTGAGGTGACAAATCATTAAATACCTTCCCATTTTTTTTAGGTGACACATCATCAAATATCGCCTCCTGCTCTGGGACTCTAGTGCGAGAGGGAGTGTCAGTCTTATAGTGACTAAAACCCACTTGTGTTCCTTCACTTGCCCTTTGCGTTCCAAGACAAGATATCTTTCAAACAACTCCGCAGTTCATGCAACTATACTCATTGCATAATCTGACACAAAGCCAAGTGCCAAGTTTTTTTTCTCAGCTTTACGCTTTAACCTTCCTCTACATGATCTAACTAGTTACCAAGTTTGAGCTAATTACGAGCGACTTGGGCGTGAAGTTTCATGTAATAGACTGAAGAGGGTAGGACCATAGACGCTGGATTTGTATAGAACTCGCAATGGGCCTCATGGCTTAAAATCATCCAAATGGCATTGGAAAAGATAGTCCATTTCTCTCTCTCTCGCCATAGCACGGTATTTCCTTCTGTAATCGAATCAAAAATTAAAAAGACTGCAACAGAACCAAGCCAGGGCAAATTGCTCGCACAATAGAAGGTCGCTGGGGTCGAAAGGTTCCGGATTGTCAACTTTGTACCGGAAAACGCAATCTGCTGAGAGACATTTGGGGGGAAAATGCCCAAAAGTGGATGTTTTTTGGCCCCTGCTTCGAATGGAGGTTAGAAGTCTTTAAAATTAATTAATATGCATGTATAAACACCTAATGTATCACTCTGTCTATTGATGAAAACCGCATTCCGCAACCGAACGGAGACAGACAATCGCTGTGGGGCACTATGTTCTGTAATATGCGAGGAAGTTTTTTGTGTGAATGGACAGGGAGAGGGAGACAAAAGAAAAGGCGGGATTGAATTTGTGAGGAGTAATGTTAAAAAAAAAACGCAGTCAGTGTTATTGTAATGACTAGGACAAAATGTAAAGATGGTAAGTATATAATAAAGGAAGTTTTGTAACTAGCAGTGGCCGCTATGTCGACTCCGTGGTCTGTGGGCGGAACGAACAAAACGCTAATTACAGACATTCAAGCAGAACTTTGAAGGCATTATTTTGGACAATTATTTGATTGGAGTTTCAGTGATAAGTGTTTGTTTATTGGCGGTTGGGAATTGATTATTTACATCGCTGTAACTTGAGGTAAATGTAAACAAACAAATAGCTTCTGATAGATATGAATTATGCCCTTTATGTTATTCTGATGTATAAGCTTTATTACTATTAAGTTGAATGAAAATACGTTCAGCAGCTTTTACGAGAAAGAGAGACAAACATCCATATATCCATTCTCACTAACTTACATATTTGTAACATTACTAGAATGGAAAGGTTGTCTCCAATTTTCCATGCCAAAAATCAACCTACATGGCTCTCATCCGATTTAACTAATATACTATTGCTGTATGGACTTTGGAAGACGCACCGTTGGAAGGCCTCCCACAAGGTGGACCGATGACCTGTACAGGGTCGTGTTAATCCGATAGATGCGAGACGCACAGGACCGGTCGTTGTGGCGACGAATGGGGGAGGTCTATGTCCAACAACGGACGTCCTTCGGCTAAAACGATGATAATGGACTTTAAAAGAGACTGACCTCTTAGTTGGTTTCTGCGTTTTTTTTTTCGTTTTAGTCAATTACACTGACCGGCCTCATCTAGTTTAAATTGACATGTAAAAATGTCACCATTTAAAAGTCTAGGCTCCGTTCTCAGCAGAGATAAAATACGTGGGTAAGTACAAGAAACTTCTGTCATTTCACAACACTGCAACATGATCGTTCAAATTCGCCACTTGCAGCCAACGTGCCCTATCTCATTGCCAACCGAACTTACAGACATGACTCACGGACAGATGTACAATCGAGCTATCTATATTATTGTTTTACAACAGCTGGCTATGTCACGAGCCGTAAGCATGTGTAACTGGTTCGTATTGAAGACTTCCGCTGTGTAGAGACTTTTTGGGACGATTAATTTTTGATGTCGGTTCATTTGTGATAGTTGAATATTTAGGTCAAAGCCAAAGCTTTCGGAGCCATAGTGGCCGGACGTGGATTTTTAGTTTTTGATCCAGTGTTTTCAACGATTGATGCGCTATCTCTTTAAGCGAGCACAAACATCAGAGAATACAGGAGCACTGAAGTTGCGAGTCGGAATTTAATTTCGGTGTTACTGGCGAATTCGGTAGAGGCAAAAATATCCGTTATCCCCGTAGCATAAGGTCATAACCCTCTTGAACGCGTTCAACTTAGCGGCCGGTCGCTTCTGCAGCGACGGCGCCCACATCGGAGCCCCGTAAAAGACGTAAAGCCTACAGCAGGATGCGTCTGGACCCCTCAGCAGCTCCGGCCCATTCCAGTTTGGGAGCCAGACGTCAGAAACGCTTCTTGAAATTCCATAGGCTGTCGAAGACAAGACCTAAGTATTTAACTTTCAATCGTGGAAATCACAGACACAATAGAAAGACAATAGGTGCGCAAACGCCGGCGCTTGGGGTTTAATGAATTAATGGTCAACATGAAGCCTATGTGAACCCCTCCTACCACTATTTAGGAATCCGCTCCAACTTTCAGCGAGAGAAGTCAATGTATGAAATCCCACCTTAAAAAAATCACCAATACTGGCAAAATAGTCCCATTATTCTCAAATAAACGGATTGCTATCACAAAACATGCCACTGCAGCCATACCTCTTAAACAATCCCTCAGCACTCGGCACAAACTGATTAACATAACGGAATTTAAGCCGTGTTTGTTTAAGAAATTTAATCATTCCTAAGCTTATTAAGGATGCGTGTGTCAACCTCATTACCCTCTTTATGTAACACGGTTGAAGGGTAGCATAAATAACACCCTTTCTTTGTTAGCCCTGATTACTAGGCTTTGCTATGATTAGGAGCAGTTCTCTAAAGGAAAGGACGTGGCAATTATATTGTTGAGCCGCAAGTTTTGTTTGAGGGTTTAAAATTGGAGGAAGGAACTAATGAGGTTTTCTTTTTTATTGTTGGAATTGTTTTTAGTGTTTTCAGGGTACGGATTTATAAATCTTGTTGCTATAAAATACATTACCTATACAGGGTTATACAGGGTTATTTCTAAAACACTGGCAAAATCTTAGGATTATGTTACTTACATCATAAACAACAACTTTTGTTATATGACTTTTAAAAATTCATCATATTTTATTTCATCACATTTTCATACAAAATTACGAAAAAATATTACTAAGTCCATGCGAAAGTACAATAGCGAAGCGCGAAGGAGCGGGTATCGGTCGGCGGGGGAGCTTAATGCGCTTACGTCGCGTCATACAGACGTAGGTAGGTATAGCAAAATACAGAGTTGAAATGTGTTAGATAGAACAAGGAAATCTTGAAAGTTTGTTTTTGATAAATGAATATGGTTATTAAAAAAGTCATAGAACAAAAGTTGTTGTTTATGATGTTAGTAATACAGTCATACAAGGTTGTTAGTGTTTTACAAATAACCGTGTATAGCCCTCGCCTTCGTAAAAATGGGAAATTGTCCCAAGGGAATATTTTTATTATGTATTTTGTCTTCCAAATCAATGCCTTCTACGCATAAGATTGAGGCCAAAAGTGTATTTTTTCAGGATAGCCGTTTTTTGTTATTAATTAAGTAATTTGTGAAACACTCTTAACAGATGTTGTTCCAATAAGTAATCAATTATAAAATCAATTTAACTCCATTTAATCACAGTTCCAAACGATCCAACGTTTGGAATGTAATGAGAAATTTATCTAATTTTTAGAAATCGAATAAGTATTTTAGTTTTTTATTAATTCGTAACATATTTTTGAGTAAAACTTTTAATATTAGCAATACAATTTTACACAAAAATATGCAATGGCTTTAGGCAAAGGATATATCATAGGTAAATATTTTGATCTCATGTAGGGACCTAAATTAAATAATATTATAAAGTTGTGTAATATATTGAATTTAGTACAAGGTCGTACTCAAACAGTGTTAGTTTGTGTACTGCCAGAGGATATTAGAAAAGTTTCAGAGCAAAACATTTTCCGTATGTTTTTGTAGTCGGAACTGAAAACGTAACATCTGGTTGTTTTCGTTTTTCGTGAAGAATTTTTTGAGGATTCGCGGATATTGAAACAAGAAGGTCTGTCTAGTTAAAGAATAATTTGAGTAGGGAAATAAGGCTAGGGTGTTTGTTTCCTGATAGTTATAATCTGAAGTCTTTAAGTAAAGAGCGAATAGGTTACTCCTGGGTAGGTATGCTTCATCGGTGACCATCAGTCAGAGATCATACTAGGGTGGCCAACAATTTTTTTTTAGGAATATTAAGTAAGTCTGATGATTCTAGAAAGGTTAAATTAAAGAGTAGTAGTATTAGAAAGGAATCACTTATTTTTTTTTTACTTCTGTGAAACAAATATTTCGTTATTTTTTAAAATAATTGTATAGTTTCAATAAAATCCTGATCTTCTTTTACCGTCAAACAAACACAAAAATTCTTTCAGTGAAAATCTGGAATGGTACGATTTCATTCAGTTCAGATTTAAGTCTATAATCATAATAAATAGGAGTATTTTAGCATACTCTCCTGCCTTTGAAGAACATAAAGTACGCCTCCGCAACCCTCTATTAAACATGTGCTAATTTAACCACTACAAAATAGTACAAATATCATTTTAATACAAAATAAAAGTCCTATAAAATTTAAGTACTCGAAAATAATTATTAATTTGTATTGGCAGTCAGGAATTAAACGCATATGAGCACACTAATTAAATATAATTATTAGTAATTGTAATATTATAACTAATTAAATCAGTTTGCACAAAGCTGTGATTACAGGAATCGGCTGAACAAAATAGCATACCTAATACATAATTAAGCATGGTGCACATTGTCGATTGAGGCGCTCTATCGCCCGCTTGCAACCAGTGTGCGCATCGCTTATACCTCATTAGGGTTGCCCAAATCAATTGCCACTAATTATTTTTAATACAAGCTATTTAAAACGTAAATATATTGGGGTGCTTCTTATTTGTAGTTAATTAATAAGTACAGTGTTTTTCAGTTGTTTTTGTGGAAGGTATTAAAATCATGTCTGTCTTTATTTTAATGACATTATGAAGAGCTAATTAAGTTAATTATAGGCTTTTAAGTATAGGGTTAAATTGTTTACGTACCTTCTAGAAATAAAAACGAAAATGACGCCTACCTACGTACAGAAATAAATGGTAATTGAGGAGTGAAAGTTGTGTTACAAAATGTCTGATGTTCTTTCTAAGTAGGTAATAAACATGTAATGGCCTTGTAAAAGAAAACGAAATTATAACTGTTATCTTTGTTGTTTAATTGGCGAAAATTATTACCTACTTATGCTAAAATCTGTACCTAACGTCCTTAGAAAATAAACAAAACAAGATAATCATACTAGAAAGAACTTCTTTTTAGGGTTCCGTAGCCAAATGGCAAAAAACGGAACCCTTATAGATTCGTCATGTCTGTCTGTCTGTCTGTCTGTCCGTCCGTATGTCACAGCCATTTTTTTCCGAAACTGTAAGAGCTATACTGTTGAAACTTTGTAAGTAGATGTATTCTGTGAACCGCATTAAGATTTTCACACAAAAATAGAAAAAAAGCAATAAATTTTGGGGGTCCCCATACATAGAACTGAAACTCAACAATTTTTTTTTCATCAAACCCATGCGTGTGGGGTATCTATGGATAGGTCTTTAAAAATGATACTAAGGTTTCTAATATCATTTTTTTCTAAACTGAATAGTTTGCGCGAGAGACACTTCGTGTAAGTGGTAAAATGTGTCCCCCCCCCCCCTCTAACTTCTAAGATAAGAGAATGATAAAAATAAAAAAAATATATGATGTACATTACTATAAAACCTACCAACGAAAATTGGTTTGAACGAAATCCAGTAAGTAGTTTTTTTTTAATGCGTCATAAACCGAAAAAAATACACTATTATTAAAACATCGATCAAAGTTACAACACATTACAAGAACTTTTATATTATGTTACTTGCTGCTACGGAACCCTTCATGGGCGAGTCCGACTCGCACTTGGCCGGTTTTAATTTCTATTTTAGTTCATCGTCTTTATTTCAGCCAAGAGTTAACTGTTAGACATAGGCCTCTCCCAAGTGTCGTCAGTAAGAACGGTTGCGCAGGCTACCTGTCACGTGACTTCTCTGCAGATAATGTCATTGCCATACATATTGTACTTAGCATTTGGCGCGAACGCTAACAGAGAAAACGTTTGTCTAAAACTGATTTTTTTTTAAGGAGGCTTATCATCTAACCACGGATGGCATAATTTAATTATATCAGGAATAAAAAACCATCAAGCGGTCATCACGAAAATAATTGGCGTTAATCTCAGTAAAAAAATAGGCCCATGCATTAATTGCCTCAAAATTCAAATACCATTCTCTCCGACACATGTTCGCGGGGCATCCCTAATCCTCGGTTTACGTTACACTGAGCCTAATTAGCGTGAACAAACGCGCGTTGTTTGTACAGAGTGTCGCGTTAACGCGTCGCGATCATCTGTGAACCGGACTATTACGGAGAAGCGCGGTGAGGACACTGTTGTGACGAAACGGGACTAATCCAGCTTCTGATGTTGGAAGAAAAGAAGAAGAGGTAGAATAGAAAGATAACAGATAAGTTAACAAAACCATCTGAGATCCAAATGACGCAAGAGAAGTTATAGTACGGAAACAATCGAGCGATGTTTGTCGCGTAGCGCGTCGTGAATCGGACTATTACGGAGCAGCGCGGTGAGGACACTGTTGTGACGAAACGGAACTGATTCTGTTTCTAATCTTGAAAGAAAAGAGAAGAGATAGTATAGAAACAAAATAGATATGTCAAAAAAACATTCTGACGCAACAGATAAGTTATGATATGAGAACAAATGCGCGATGTTTGTGAAGAGACGAGTTAACGCGTCGCGATCATCTGTGAACCGGACTATTACGGAGAAGCACGGCGAGGACACTGCTGTGACGAAACGGGACAAATCCAGCTTCTGATGTTGAACGAACAGAAAAAAAAAATGGTTATATAAATTAAACTCCTGCCCAGCATTCACTGTGCATGGGGCTGACATGACTCGCTCAATCTTATTTTTAATCAAATTAACATTTTAATATCAATCATTATTAATTATTCTTTATACGGCTTTTTGTGCATAAAAGAGAAGATTTCACAGTGCATATTCACACCTTATACCAAAGATTTTTTATAGCGAAATTTTTCCTTAAGCCAGCCCGTTCAATTATTGGTTTTTATATTTGGTGATAATCCACATAACAATGAATATGACGTTACAGCACTAAGCCTTTTTTAACTTATAACCAAGTTTAATATATGGTCGTTCATAATTTGAACGTGTAATATAAGCAGTGCTAATAGATTGGAGCTTAATTAGCGCCAACAAAGAGTCTTTGTCTGCAAATTCTGCAATCTGTTAACAACGTATAGTTAGGTAGAGAGGATGTGAAATAGGATATGCATGAAACTTCCTGATAGTAACTATCGATATTTCTATAAGCGAATGTTCACTATCATTGACTTATTAGGGTGTTTTAATTCATTAAACTTAAGTAAACGCCGGAGTTCGAACTGTCATTATCTTTCTATTGTGTCTCTAATTACGGTATTCGACGCATTGCAATAAATAGTTGTTTCAAATGGACATTTGCGGGGTGACGCGTGCGGAGCAATCCCGCATGCGTGAGCAAACCGCACGATATTAAAAACACCTGTATTTAGACTACACACATCAGATGATTAGCAACTAAGTTGCCTTACTAAATAAATAAATCGTGAATGATATAATATATCAACATCGGGGCTTTGAAACTAATCAAGGCAAAATTAAAGCAAGAAGAAAAATAAAGCAGTATAGCTTTTAAATATATTTTTCTTTGCTTCCAATCACAGTAAAGCTAGAACTACATTAGACCGACGCACACGTGGACCACGCCTGATTTGTACGTAGAACGACGTCGCGTGGCGTGGATCTAGTGTAGCTCTAAAAGTCTAGTTTCCATATAAAATGTATGAAGACCGACGCGCCCAGATCGGCGTGTGTGGCACGCGTGTGCGCAGTGTAGTTCTAGCTTTAATAATAGTTTTTAATTTCAATTATATGTATCGTAAAGGCGAAAGGTTGTATGGGTGTATGTTTCATACTCTTTTATGCTCAAACGGTTTAACTGATTTCATGAAATTTGGCACACAAGTAAACATATGATTCTTTATCCTAGGAGCATATATCCTTATAATTACATTCTACTTTGTCGCGGGCGAAACTGTTGGCAGAAGTAAACATGCTGATATTTTTAACTGACTTCCCCTTCTGATCCTCTTTACTTGCACAAAAGACTTGCTTCTATAGACTTGCACTTGTTCGGCTGCAGCTTTCATAAATAATCAGCTTTTCTCTGCCTTATTCTAAACGGACTGTACCCGTAAAAATTGTTCAAAAAAAAAAAATCTACAAAAAATATTTTCGAATTCTGGAAATGTTTAAAAGATGGTCACCCTATCATCCCCGGTAATCGCATCACTCCATCCAATGAGGTTTTAGTATCAGCGGCTTAGGCCGACGCGCTGATTGGTAAATATCAGTAAACACGTTCACAGCACAATGTGACTGTTATCCGCGTTTTGGATAGAAACACACAGAAAGGCATGATGCAGCAATAATATATTTATTCAGTTAATAAAGATACCAATTAATGCATTTTTTTATTGGCCCACCCTAGGAATTAGTCCTGTATCGTGAGTGCGTTTACAAAGACACCCAGACCAACTATCAGTAGGCCACGTAAATATTTATTCTGTGCGGGAGTCGACCCCGCCACACGCAGTGCAGTCAATCGCTCAACCACTGTGCCAACAGTGCCGTGACCATATGCTTATCTAGGACATTACTGATACCTCGTGCATCGGAAAGTACGTAAAGCCATTGGTCCCCGTCGTCATTCGTAAATAAAGATCTACAAATCATAACGGGGACCAAGGGACCATACACCATCAGACCACGAGTCTATAGGTACAAGGGGTATTGTGTTTCCTAGAAACTGGGTTGTGAACTTCTGGTAAGCTGTCGCTCCAATGAAAACACAGGTTTGATTGGTAACCGACTCTAAATTAGTTTGGGAAAAGGCTACGCGCCCGTGCCGTCGACTAGAGCCTGGCGTGCTACTCTCTAAGAAAACCGCCTTGGGCGCAGCGCTGGGCGCAGCGACGAAATCCTAATAAGTACATTGGATTAACAATCCAATGGGCCTATACATTGGATTGTTAATTCAATGTACTGCGCTCTCGACTCGTCGCTGCGGTCAGCGCTGCGCTCAAGGCTGTTTTCTTAGAGAATAGCACCGCTGATCTTTACCGGACCGACGGGACGGCAAGCTACCCTATGCTTGTAATACAAGCCTACGCCTACGGCGGTCAGAAATCGCCCTGCAAATCCTGAGACCCAAACACACAGCACAATTTCAGCATAAACTGTCCAAAATGAGTCAAAGCCAATAACCCCATCACCATGCGCCGTTTTAGGCATCATAATCGTGATGTTGTATCACATTATGTAAACACTCACAAAATGGTATTGATACGCGTAACGCATAGAAATAGGATTAATATGAAATTCACGTTTGAGTCGTATCGTGTTCGCTCGTGTAACTATGCCTAAAATAAGCTATGAAACTTGTAATGTTATTACATATTCGATTTTGTTATGAAAGATAAGTCTAGATTTTCGTCTAGACTGGGTCATGAGAAGATGTGGAGGGTGGTATTGGCAAAAATCGCAATCGAGCAGCAGAATTGTTATAATTATATTCAAGTGAATATATAATTCACTGTTCCCAAGACGATGAAGGGAACTGGCATGTTTTAGAAGGAAAAATTCGAAGATAGGTGACATCGACCAACCCGCACAGGGCCCGCGTGATTGGTTACGGCCTAATCGTTCTCCCAGAGAGGAGGCCTGACTTCCAGCAATGGGAACCTTAGGCTAAATATTTATCTGTAATCTAGCTAATACCAATATATATTACAATTTTTAAGTCGTTTAGATGTATCTCAATCAATCATAGCTCATCACGTAATAAATTTTGAAACACGAGTGGATTAGAACAGGACAATAACCTGCCCCCGACTTATCGAGTTGTACTTTGTGGTTTTAAACCCAAGCAGTAGCTTTTCGTCCTGTTATTTATTTCAGCACCGCCGCTCTCAAAACGGTGAATAAAATCATCGTGAGGAAATCGACACGCCAACGAAAACATGGGGCATCCACCAAACCACACAGGGCCTGTGTGATGGATTACGGCTCATTCTCCCTCCTTTAGAAAGGAGACCTAAGCTCCAGCAGTGGGAACATTATAAGGCTGATTATGGTTATGGTATACTACTATCCCAGTGTAAGTTTTCGTGACTACAATATTCCTCTTTCACAAGGGCGCAGCTGCGGGCTAAAGCTAGTGAAACTATAAATAACACCAAGCCTTTTGCGAAGCCCATGTCCGTGTTTGAAAAAATACCCATACAGTAATATTCAATTTGAATACCCGCCTATTTCGTGTCCTTATATTTTATTCAATCTTTGTTTTTTCTCGAATACATCTGAGTAAATCTTGTAAACATTGCTATAAATCTTTCTTTGAAATAGTTAGTTTGCATTCTTTTAGTCAAGCAAAAGAATTTTCTGGATACTGATCTAGTTCCACCGACTTTTGAAAAGAAAACTTTTGAAACAATGTTTCCCACTTTATTACTACCCTAATCAAATAAGAAAGTTGGTATTGTATTACTGTAAATATTGTTTTGAATTCGAATAAGTGAATTGAAAGTTGTTTTGTTCTATGAGTTGAAAATACTGGGGCATTCATTATAACTTTATCAAAAGAAAAGGTACTTATTTGTATCTGGGCATACTGTATCAAAGTTAATAAATTTAAATAACAAAATGATACTATCGGTGATAGACTTCAACTCTTTGAACAAAGCAAGCGTCAGTGGTTCGGTAATAAAAATCACACATAAAGGCAAGGTTGTTGTGTGTGTGTGTGTATATATGTTTGTTGTTCTTTCACGCTCTCATGCTTGACTGAATTTAGATGAAATTTAACACACAGATAGACCACGTCCTAAAATGTAAAATGGGACATGGGATACTTTTATCCCGGGATTATGTTCCCTGGGGATAATTTTCTACATTCATGTGGGCGAAACCGCTCAAAATCTAGTAAATTAATAAATATCCTGTTGATTTAACCAGTTTTATAATTGGACGGAAAAATACATAAAATCAAACTGGAGATCATTACACATTAACTGACAATTTCCTATCAAATAGTGTAATATTAGTTAGTGGACAGCCTTTAGGATGAATTCAAGTAACCATTTATGAACGTAACTTACCCGCTAACGAATGGAGACTTGATCGCGTCGTCCAGCTCCACCCGGGCAAAGATAATATCGTTCGTGTTGTGACAGTCAAAACTTCAAAAGGCTTACTTGTAAGACCTACTACCAAAATTTGTCCTCTTCCAATCGCTCAAAATAATTAATAACCCATATCAAATCATATCAAATATCTATCAACTAATTTTTTTTAGTTATGTAGGTAATTCAAATAAAACGAATACCATTTAGATTCTCCAACATTGAATAGATGGTTGTTTTTCATTTATTAGGAAGTTATCGAATAACCCTTCTTGTCTCTCAGGGCGAAACGAGGGAAAGTGTCAAGGCTTATATTAACTAAAATTTATTGGTGTTTCTTCTGTCGCTCTTTGCGATCCAGTTTCATGGCTCAAACAATCTAGCTCTTTCGAACAATACCGCAGCTCTGTCAATAGATCTCAATAGATGCCCTGGATCAAGTATTTATTTATCTTTCACCAATAATAAACTTCAAGCGGTTTGTTAAATTCAAAGGAGGATCTAACAGATTCAAATTTATTTATGTTTTCATGTTCAGGGAGATTAGGCGATGAATATTGAATGAAGGAGGTACCGATATGGATAGAGGAAACAATGAGAAGAATGAGCTATTGAATTTTCTACCTGATGACGTGCCTACCACGGTTTGGCACGTTAGCCTTTTTTTCTTTTATCGCAAAAAAGGATCAAATTCGCTGTAGCGTTCCTTCGCCTAAAAATACAAACTGCTGGATTGGAATTTTGATGTTGCAGTTTTTTGCTTGTTTGGTTCGGCGGCTTTGAAAAACCCACAACTATTTTGGGTACTTCCGTTTCTATCTAAACTGCTTTTGTTCAATTTTTCGGAAATGCTTTCAGTAAAACTAATCCTGCATGTTCATTTTGCAGGTAAATTCACAATGTACATTCAAAACCTACCCTGTACATCAAAAAACAAAACTCTTTTGTATCTAGAAAATAGGGAAAATCCCAAGAATATTCTCAAGAAGTCTAAACATCAATTTCCTGTATAAAATGTTTGGCATAAGCGAAGGAAGTTGTAGTAATATTTATGTGGGCAAAACTTTTGCATCTCACGTCTTACGCCAGATCGCAAGTTGCAAGGTTCCAATGAATATATTAAACAGTCACAGGTAAGTTGGTAATACTTCCCGACTTAGTATTCATGTTGGAGTGCCTATGGTAGTAACCTGGTTACTTACATACAGAGTACCTTTGATGAGGGGGACACCAGATGCCAGTGCACTCCACAAGGAGCCATTTAAGTCAAAAGCGCATCTAAATTGAGAAATAAATCAGTTGTTATGGATTCCATAATTGGGAAGGATGGAAAAGGCAACCAAGGACAGTTATTGCCGTATAATGAGGTGGTTATCGATGCCATATTTGATTGCAGTGAGCTGATGCATAATACATATAAACACCGATAGGTAAGGTATTGAATCATTGTCTTCCATATCATACAAAGGAACTTAAGCTCCTTGGTGCAAAATCGTGTTATGGATTTTGCATAAGCGTTCGACACGATAAGCATCTATGAAGGGATGGTTTGGCAGTAATCCTGGCCAAGTTTCATGGAAGGTGTTATAGGTGCGAGGTGTGTAAGCGTCTTAACAGTCAATACATCGAATGCAACGGCGGTTATACGTTTAATATTCCGGGAGCGAATTACTCGGCGCCGACGCTCCTCACGTGTTGAATTACCTTACACGCCTGGCTTGACAGATATATACACTGTGTGTGAATATATGTGTGGCTATATAGACGATAGCTTCCTTTGTAAGTTTGTTACGAGCAAACTTGGATCACGCTTTAGACTTTTATGGAGTGAGCACGACTCTAAAAGACACTCTCTAGTACTCATGGGACGAAGCCGTTAACGTTTCAATCTAACTGGCTATATAGGAATTGCTTTAAACCAGCATTTTAACTTCAAATTTTAGTTTAAAAACGCACTTAACATGTACAAATAATGAAGTTGCTTACCAGATAGACAATAAATTAGTTGTCTTTGTTTATAAAAGTGATGACATTGAACTCTTCAATGATGTTGTCATTAGTTGTAATGATGATGACGTACATACCTGAAAAGAAAATAATAAGATTAGTATTAACGACAACAAATTATAGTTTATAGATTCAATGTAGACAGTTTGGAATTATAACATAACTTGAAAGGCAATAAGGTCCGATTTATGGACGTTTTCATGGCGCAGTATGTTTCCAATAAATCAAGGACAAATCTATCTCTATCTCATGGACATAGTCAATAAACAGGCTTAATTGAGCACGTATGACTACGTAGTTGTTCTATGGATTTGTATTAATTTGTTCATTGTATAGGGTTTTAATTGAAAAATTGTATATTGTTTCGTCATCTACAGAACAGCGATTAGTGATTCGATACAAATATTTTTTTAAGATCTCAGTAGTATGCTTCAGTGATGAGTATTAGAACATCAGTCCAATTAGCTTTTAGAAATCAGTCTGGCACTCCACCACAATATTCGATTACCTCCTAAAACAAGACACAACCACTTTTAATTCAATCACAAATCCATATGGAATCGATAGAAGATTACCATTAAACCTGTAGCCATCGCATCCGAATGCAAACACGCGTCGTATTAAGTTACTGTGGAATGCATCGAATCGAACCGAGAGACCAATCGAGATATCGAATGGACGCAATCGAGCAATCGGATCGATTCGGAGCGACAAATACCTAAAACGTATCGTGTGGACTAAATATTCGGATAGGAGGACGTGTGTGGATTGAATTATTTTTTCAGCATTGGTTGGTTTGGCTATGTGTCTTCATGTTTCGATGTTCGATGGAAATAGAGAGGTTTAGGGACAGAATAAAAGGTTTAAAAGACAGATTGAAATTAATTCCTATAGTTATGGCCACGTACGTCCTGAAAGAGATGCAGGATGCTCGACGCAGTATCTCTTGCAAAGAGACCATACCTAAATAAATTGGAAAAGATCAGGATAATGTTAATGAAGATAATTTACAGGTTCTAAATAGTTCTATACCACTTCTCTAACAAAACCGATTCAAATAACTTCAATTTAAACAGTTTCAAATACCTACGATTCTTGGATAGCAACACACCATTTGATAACAACCTCACAACAATGTCAAAACCCACATGTTTACGAAAGTAGAACAGAATTTGGCGTGGAAACCAATCGCGTGACAGCTCACTAATTAAGTTTTGAAGATTTTAAGGTTCACGCAAAGCAAAATTACAAAACACGCGAATTTTGTCGTCACGGAATCAATAGGCTAACCCAAAGTGATAACTCAATAGAACTTTGTATAAGAGAAAGGAAATTACAATGTTATTGAGAAACAGAATAACAAAGTTCATAGTTGATTAGTATTTACACAGTTTTAAAAAACAACCCGATTTTTTCAAGAACGTATTTCAGTTTTTAATATTTTTCCACTACGGCACTATTTCCATTATTAGAATATTTGCGGTGAATTTTAGGAAGCTCATGAAATATTTTGAGAGACATTTCGGGTAGAGAATTAAAGTAAATTGGACTAACAACATTAGCATCAAAACGTATATTTCGTATCCCCTGTTACCCACTTGCTGGTGCTAGTCAACTCCCGAGGAAAAGTATGAATGACCTATTTAAACGCAGCTCTGCAAATATTCCTATCAAACTTCAGAGCAGCACGTTTTTCTTTGAGTATTACAGCTCCATATATTTCTATTCCAGTTTCGTATTCTATAGATTTTTCTGCTGCCATAACAGTTATATGATTAAACTTTTACGGGCTTGGATCTAGGACGCAGGCTTTGCCGGAATATTAACAGCACGTAAATGCTCCCCAAATTACTTGTACATTCAATTTATGTTTAGCAATAACATTTACAAATTTAAAGTCTCTGGTTTTGTTAGACAGTAAAACCGCTAAGGATTCGGTTGGTATAAACTTAAGTGGCGATGGGCAGGGCACATCGCTTGCAGAATAGATAGGCGATGGAGCCGAAAAATTTTCGAGAGTCGACTGCGTACCGGAGGACGGCGGCACATAGTGCGCAATGACCTGGTGATGGTTGCGAGAATCCATTAGGATGCGAGACGCACAGGACAGTAGTAGACGTCTTTAACTGAAATGATGATGATGATGACGACGGTGCCACTGTTTGTATTCTACCAGTGATTTCCTTCATCAAATAATTTGATAACTTTCCCAAAATCACCCAAAACAAAGTTAAATCTTAATACTTTCAAAGTGTCGTTTCCAGAAAACTTGGAAGATGCTTTGGTGCTACCCACAGACAAGTTTCGAGACTAAGATATAATATCTGCGGTCATGAACAAAACGAGGCTAGACGGCCATTGGTTTATTGGATTGTTCAGGAATGTGTTCGCGACAGCTTTTCAGTTGGAGAAGTTTGAAATCAAATATATTTCAGTAAACGTCTGAAACGACCGTAAATGATATTTTCTGTGAACTGCACAGTTGTGATATGAATTTTAGTGTGCAGTTCTGTGTTTGTGCGAAAACATTGTTTGAATCTTCACTTTATACATTCTGAATGGTTACTGATATCTTTGTTGAAAATGGAAATGATAACAGCTAAGAGAAAATATAGAATTTAATAATATTGTTTTCAGAAGAAATTTAAAAGAGAAAGAAAAGTCATTGGCTAATAAATGAACACATTTGCGCAAAAGTACCATAACCATAGACGGGCTGTCAATTACATTACTAACTTGTGAAAACGTAAGAAATCTTGAACCGTCTAAAGACCAAAGTGTGTCTTAAAAGTGAACGAGCCTATTCCGACCATTGAAACGGTCTGCACGATTTAATGTCCGCCTCAAACCTTTGTAAGACATTCAAGTCGTCTTGTTCGCTAATATCCAGATGTGATTGCCTGATCTTATTCGTTAATATCAGTTATAAAGCCGACCTTCCACTGGTAGTTAGGATGAGCACGACGAGATTTTCCACCATATAGCATGATCAGCCTAACAATGTTCCCACTGCTGGAACTTAGGCCATTTCTCTAGGAGAGGGATTGTAATCCCCCACGCGGGCACATAGTGGGTTAGTCGATACTTCGATAGTACACATGTCTTCGATTGTTTTGTTGTTTTAGAACATGCCGGTTTTCTCATGAGTTAAGCGCCTACCAAGGTTTACAACCCACGACCTATACAGTCGGGGCCGTTACCACTGGGGCACCACTGCTCCTTTGGCAATGCTGTTAACTTGTTTCCAAGGAACTTTGTCATGCATAGAGTGGCCGTGGGATACAATGGACGATACTGTCTAAATACATAAAGCATAGCTTAGCCGTGCATAGCTATGGACGAGCACCTTAATACTAGTAACGTCAAATCTCGCCCACAAGCAATATCAAAGGCGTAACAAAATTGTTATCTACAGTCGGCAATAATCTTAAAACTTCGACGTAAAATTTCACCGAAATATTTCTTTAGATTTCGTATTCCGAGTGGGTATTAGGGAAATCAAATTGTTTCGTGAGTCGAGTTGGCGTGGAATGACGAACTGAGGAGTTAGTGAACTTGGCAATCTTGGCAAACTCGGTCAAGATTGATGTTTGGCAAACGCCTCGGGCGATTTCGTGTCCCTATCCGTAGGTGCTTGTACACTGGTGCGGATATGAGGAATGAAAATAGCAGGAATGATGATAAAATTTGGCCTATGATTTAAATTATGTAACAGATGCATTCAAAAATTACATTCGCCACATCGGTGCTTTTTAAGCTTCTAATTTAAATTAATTTGTCTACAAATGATAGCTTTTTCCGTATGTTTTAACTTGATTTATTCGCTGCTCAATGTATTTATACGACAAAGTAAGTGCCTAAGTTAGCAGGAAAATATTAATAAAGCTCTCAAAGGTAAACATCAGATAAATATAGAATTGTGTAAAGAAAAAAAAAGTAAGTAAGTAAAATATGTTCTTATCGCAACTTCTGCCCTACAGGTGGGATTTTTTCGAGTGAAGTTTAGTCAGTGGGTCTTCTAACTTTTCGTGTATTGACTCATAATGGAGGTAAAATTGATGTACTCGTATTTAAGTAATTTGGTATCTTAAGTGACAACACAAATTGAAAATATGTGGAATCATTGTTACAAGCGCGATCTCGGCAAAAATAGAGCTGAGAATTTAATTGTAGTATTGGCTACCTCAGCGAAGTTTTCCGAGAAGGCTGACTCGACACATTTGCAGCCAAATGTTGTAAAAACAACAATTTGTCACATCCGCATTGTAATGGAAAACAGTGACTGAATTTTGTGTCAAAATTAAATTTTATCACCAAGTAATAAGTATGTTTGGTAAAAAAGTATTCCTCTACTTTTTTAGCAAACATGCTTATTACTTGGTGATAAAATTTTGACTGGCATGGTCAGTTGGTCTAGTGGTCCCTGACTGCTATGCCGGAGTTCGTGGATTTCGATTTCCACCCAAGAGAATGTTTGTATGATGAGCACGATCATTTGTTCTGTGTCTCGGTGTCATTTAATAATGTCTGTATTTAGAAATATATAAGTATGTATGTATATCGGTTGTCTAGTATATATAGCACAAGCTCTGCTTAATTTGGGACTAAAATGTAACTTAAAATCCATATTCTCCCGAAAGAAAGTGTCGCAAGTCGTGATCAGTGTACGGGGCTCATTCGGGCCACAAGGGCACAAAACTTTTATCGGATTAACTAAAAGGGTTTCCTCGTTTGCGTAATTATTTCACTGAATATATTGTTTTACTACGTGACTTTTTGTTAGGAGACGGTTACAAATCGTACTTTTAAATTGCTTCGCCTCTTATAACAAAAACGTCTTTATCTAGCGAAGTGGCGGCAGGGAAATTGCAAAAGTGGCAAATTCGATTTTTTTTACGAGAATTCGAATACGATTCGGTGTAAAGTCTTCACTGAAAAACGTGCCTAGTTTTCAGGGTATTGTGATATAGACAAAGAAGCGAGTACCTAAAAAGCACTAGCCCAGTTAGGCCTATGCTTGGTAGGGCTGCGGAAACGTTTGGAAAAGTTATGGCCCTAGAACGCAAAAGGTAAATGAAGGAACATAGGTGAGTTTTAATCAGTAATAGTCTCGTATACCCTCTAGCATATGAACTAGTGCTTGACTGCGATCCCATTTGATACTTTTATCGATTTCCCACAACAAAAAAGGCTACCTACGACCAAAACAAAATAGTCTGCTAAGCATATTTAATAGTAAATATGTTCATATGTTTTGAACAAAATCCCTACAAATCTCTTCGAAATTTTTCAGAAAGAAAATCTTTCCGGAATTTCACGTTCATCTCAAATACGAGTTAAGAAGCTGACCCTCGAATACCTTCGAGGGTCACCTTCACAACTCCAAGTCCTATCAACCAGCAATTTCCTCACACTTTCACTTACATTCTTTTGCCCGCTCAGATTTTTGGGCCGCAAAAAGTCGTAAGTACACTTTATACCTTTATTTGGGGACCGCCACATTTTACTATAGTGAGATATCGCGGTCCAAACTCCAGATAACGTTGGCCGAGACCTTTGACCGGCATTTTATCGTAGAAAGTCTATCATACTCTATTTGGTTGGACTTAGAATATATTTCTATAACACAATTTATTAGCTATAGTCTCGATGGGTAGGGACAGTCTTTCAATATCTGTCTTTGGTGTAGACACATTTTATGGACCATTTATAAATAAAGTGCGAGGAAAAATAAGGTGAGGTGTTTTTTTTTCTTATGAAAATTTATTACATTTTCTATTATATTTATTTACTAGATTGGGTCAGGTGTCTAATCCGTGTTTATGTCAAAAAATATTATGCCTACGGTCTACCCATTTTCTTAGTTTCATCTAAATTAATGTTGTGAGTGATTCTTTTTATAGAAAAAACCCTCTCACTAGGAAATGCCTCTTTTTCGTAGGTAAGGTCACACTCGCATAAGACATTTAGTCCACCTATCTGAAGGCCAAACAAATGTCAGTTCCGTGCGGGATTCGAACCTGTGATACACTATGTCACTTAACCACTGCACCAACTGTGCCGTCAAAACATTGCTTGCTTCTAGGCAAGCGTGTTCCATAGTCGGCCACATCATCACTTAACATCAGGTGAGGTAGTGGTCAAACGCGAGCCTATCCATACACACAGACTGTAATGAAAACTATCTGGCCTAAACACTCTGTGCAAGAACCGAACCCGTGATACGCAGCGCAGCAGTCAATTACTCAACCACTGCACCAGCAGTGCCGTCAAAAAACAAACATACAGACTGATGAAAACTAACTGGCCTTAAAATTTGTGATGGACACACATTACGACCAAAATGAGCATTTTAGCATCTAAATTAACAGCTATAGTAATAAAATTTGTGCGTATGTATATCACACCAGCGGTATTTGGCAACTTTTAATTACAGTATTAATTTTGCTGTGGTTGCAATTAAATGCAATTAGTGCTTTGAGCGCAATTGTCTGTGTTTAACACATTAGGTATAAATGCCGATGAAATGTACTAAAATTATCAGTGTTATCGAAATATCCTACCTCTGAACAATAGCCTCCCTGTTATAGAAGTCCATCCATAATCATCATCATTATCATTTCAGCCGAAGAACGCCCTACTACTGAACATAGGCCTCTCCCAAGTGTCTACGACCGATCCTGTGCGTCTCACATCCACCGCATCCCCGCAACTTACACCAGGTCATCGGTCCACCTTGTCGGAGGCGTCCTAACGTTGCGTTTTCCAGTGCGAGGTGCGTTCTACGAACAATGCGCCTTGCTCACTGCCGAATTAGATTGCAGAATACTTATTTCCAATGTGATCTAGGTAAATACTTTGAAGGTAAGGAATCATTTTTGATTATTAATTCCGCTCTGGGTGGAGGGAGAGGGAGTGTCAGACTTTGATTACCGCATGCGTTCAACGACATGATGACTATTTCAAATAATACCGCAACTCGGAATAATCCAGGACTACCTGGCATCTTTTTCGTCTATCTGTCTTTAAAGCAATATCTTTTCCGAAGATTTTCCCATAATAAATTTCTCTCCGAATCTACAGAGCGCGACCCAAAACACAAAACTATGTTAAAAAATTCATTTGATCATAGAGGTTGGGTCAAAAGCCCGGTACCCCAAGTATTAGGCGTGGTTCCCACTATCGGGAACCTCAATGCTATTAGCAATGCTAATTAACGGACTCGTTTGCAGGGTGGGTTCCACTCAGGCGGAACCCATTGATGGTTGTCTCCTAATTCAATGCCACTATGTAATCTAAGTTGGGAAACGTGATCAAAGATTCGTATGCGCTCTCGTTTTCGTAAAACGTAACCCTAAGAGAAAAGACGGGAAGGGCGGTTGTAACCAAAGATGTCGATTTCGATGCCGAAAGGTTAGAACTTCCAGTCGATTTTGCACTTTCGACTCCGATTTCAGTTTCGATAAATAATTGGAACTTATACCTATCGAAGGTGCCATCTGTCGATTCCTCTATCTTGTTGAATTATTTGTTAGTGTTAGTCGAAACAGTCGATGAATGAGCGCATATCTAATGTTGTTGCGCATCATCGCCCCGCATTAGCATCTTTGACAGTCAAACCGAGAGTTACGCGCCCTTTTCAGTTTTATACTTTTTGAATAGTTTGGGAGTTTAAAATTGAATGTTTTATTATGTGTTACTACAGGTAATAAAAATAATTTTGACATTTATTTCTATATTATCCAAGTTTTTAATTAGTTTTAGTAGTGTTTCATTTAACATTTCTACCTCCTCCTCCACCTTCAATTTAGGTTCCGATTCAGACAAACAATGTTATAAACTCCGGTTCAGAATTCGGTTCCTATATTTAGACTATTCTTTTAACAATATTGCTTTACTAGTAAAACCATTTTGAACGAATAGATACTATATTAATACAAAGCTCGACTGTCTTACACAAAGGTTAGTTTAAAACTCTAGAACCGCTTCCGTTACATTATTAGTTACAACAAAGGCAAGTTGTAACACTTTTCATAAAAAGAAAATAACATTCAGTATTTCATTTAGGGGTAATAAAAGTGTTGTTCATTTATTACGTGATAACTGACGCTAGAATTTCACCATTATATCTATGAAAATAAAAGATTTTACGGTCGTAAAAAATATCAGCATGAAGTTAGCGTTAGTATATCCGTATAATGTTTACATCAACTTTGTAGAACATTGTTTGTTATGTTAAGGCGTATAGTCCTTAAACATCTGGCTGGAGTTAAATGCACACATACTCGTACTGCCGCCTGCACCCGCATAAAGTCCTGCTGACCTTTAAAATCATTTTCTTTGCAAAATACTGATTATATTACATAATGCTATGTATATTCTAAATGTTTAACCAATTTTTTTTTTTTTGTGTGACCATATTTCTAAAGATCTAAGCCGTTTGAAAGGTGTACCTAAGCAGGCGAAAAATTATTACGTTATTTTTTTGCAAAAGTATTAGTCATATGAAATCACATGTTGATAATGTTATCTATCTATTAGATCTATTAACTCAGCCGTTACCGAGCAGTGCACTTCAGAAATTCACGGTTTTATGGTACTAAATGGAAGCAAGGGCCTTAAATGTATTTAGTTTAACTTAATACACAGTTCAACTTTAGTGTCGACATAATTACAATGTTCTCGTTTCTTTGATCAAGAATTATAAATGGCCGCGATTTATCGTAAGCAACCATCTTGAAAATTTCTTGTGATCGATGACTGTAATTACTAACACTCATTAGTAGTTATCGTAGTTTACAATGTAATATCCGATGTGTAATACGAATAAGAAATGTGCTGTAATTAATAGAAAATTATGCGCACTATGGTTTATTATGTTCTAATCAGAGAACAGCACATTTATTTTAATTAACGTATTTCTATCGAAAGTGTCAAAGGTTATCGAAAGTGTCAATTCATTTAAAAAACATCTTTTATCGCTTTAGTTTATGACATTTTACTTCGATGACGTAAAAACGAAAACAGCGTGAGAAACAAAAATCAAATCTAACATAGAAATAATGATGAACTTAAACTAGGGTCCGAGCATAAATCTTTCAAAAAATGCCAATAATCCTACACAATTTATTGCCTATTTCGAATGTAAAGAACATCGGTACGGTTACAGTAACATGTAGAAAAAATCGTGTCAGTACAAAAAACTAAAAGCACAAGTAAGCTACAAAAAGACAATAAATAACGTAACTCGAAGACCGCATTACGACATTTGGCCAGATAAGGGAAATACAGTAACAAAAAAAAAACAGTCAAGTGCGATTCAGACTCCCGCATCGAGGGTTTCATAAAAACTTAAGCTTGAAATCACAAAAGTAATTATTTTGTGATGTAACTAATTATAAATTTACGGCTTTCAGTTTTTTTTTTGATACTTGAATTTTTTCGTTACGCCATTACTTCTCGTCAATTTATTATTTTATTTTATAAGTCAAATTTCGGAACAGAAATCAGAAATCAAAAACTTTTATTTCAAATCAAAAGACCAATTACAGGCAGTTTTGAATTGTCAAAATATCGGTCAGTCCAAAAAGTTAAGCTAAAACATATCAAGCCTCAACATAATAGCTGCCAAGTAAGATTCTAGGTCAACGAAACTTCCTTGGTTTTGATTCTCATGGAAGTGTCAAAACATGTGCCTTAAACGGTCTTATCTTAAGATTTTAAAATAAGACCGTTTGTTGCGCATATTAAAAAAATCTAAATCATAAGAGATAGATTTTTTTCAGTGATCTAAGAGACCCTGAATGTTCGATATCAATTTTATCAGCTTTATACCTCCCAGTCCTCCACGCGTTCCGGAAAAAAGGGTCTTCATAGACATACAACAAAGTGATTCTATAAGGGTTTCATTTTTGGCGACTAAGGTACGGGATCCTAAAAATGCAGACACTAAAAAAGTAAAAAGTCGAATGTAGAGACTGAAAAGACAGTTCAGACGTAACATAAATTACAATGAAGTGTTTCATTCAAAGCATGATAAGCCACCTTTCGCCCCAACCAAGTTAACTCCACGCAAAACTTTCAAGTCCCGTACAGGATATATCAAACTTATCTGATATAGGTCACCGGCAAACGTTTACAAGGGCCAAAATCACTTGCAGTCTTGTGAAGTTAAACTTTTGTTTTTGATAAGGGAAAGGCAGCTCTTGTCAAGGAAATACCTTTCTTATGTTCAGACATTTCAGAAGCCTTGGAATGCCTTCAGCTATAAGCAGGCTTTTGGAGAATTTTAACACCAAGATGTTTTATTGCTTGTTTGTGAAGAGTAAAATTAAGGGAATGAATTTAAGTCAAATTATAGGGATGAATTTTTTCTAACAAAGTGAGGTAGTCTTTGCCAGTTAGCCGTATTTCTACGACCCACTCCAACTTTGCACAGGTGTAACAAATCTTTGAAATTCTTGGCTTTTTTATACTATGATATATGCATGAAGAAGGTTTAGGTATATAAACTTAACCTTCCTCATGAATCACTCTAACTGTTAGTGAAAATTACATAAAAATCCGTTCAGTAGTTTTTGAGTTTATTGCGAACAGAGAGACCGACACGGCGGAGGAGTTAGTTTTATTTTAGGATTTTCCAAGTAAGTCTAGAAAGTAATCACTTACATTTAAAATAAACGTTTTCTAAATCGGAGAATAATCTTCTATCTTGGTCAGAGATTAAGTATTGCCATATAAAATGGCAATGCCGCCAGTCTTTTGGGCACACCCACAGTCGACAACAACGCGGAGGAGTTTTATGACGTCATATTTGGGCCTTTAAAGTATTATATTATATATTATCTATAATTAGTTAAGTGTATTTTATAATTTAATTTTTTTAATAAATATATTCCTAAATATAAAATCAGAACCATTTTTATTGTTTATTATGTATAGGCTAGCGTTTAGCCACTATCTTACCTAATGGTAAGCGATAATGTGGCCGGCGATGGAGCACTCTTGCCTAGAAGTAACTTATTAGAAATAAATATTCAAGTATAATGCCACAACTTGTTTTAAGGCCTTTTCTACCACACAATAACAGCGCGGTGTTGTGTCGCTTTAACTTACCCTTTGTCTCAAGAAAATACCACCATTGTTCTTAGATCTTCGCAGAAATGGCGGACGTAAGGCAACCAGAAATTACTACTTCAGAACAAATGGATTTCTTTCTTATTTGGCCATTATTAAATGGCTTCTGTGTTGGCATCTCAGCTCTTAGCTGTGACCATAAAAAGTGTTAAAAGTATCTTTAATAATGAGTTTCTTGGAACAGGTTTTAATTATAAAATTTAGAGTTTTTTTTTACTGTTGACAGGCTCGAGCCTGACCGCTATCTCACCTGATGGAAAGCTACGATGTGGTCAACGATGGGGCGCGGTTGCCTAGAAGTAATCCATTCACTCTTGAGTTCATTACGATTTGCCTACTGCTGTCTTCCTATCCGATTATATTTTCGGGCATGTGCACACCACGTTTTTAAACGCGCCGTTGACGCGCGTTTTAGAAACGTAGGTCGATGGCCCGCTTTTATCCTATTAAAGTCCACAGGCTGCGTCTGACTCGCGTGCGTATCTCGTCTGTATCGCTACAAACGCAAGTCAACGGTGCGTTTAAAAAACGTGGTGTGCACCGTCCCTTAGGTATCTTCAAGGCTAGAGGGGACAAGTTAATCACGCCTAATCATCAACGATTGCATCACTGCTTACCATCAGGTGGGATCGCAGTCAAATACAAGTTTATAACAAAAACTAGGTATTCACTATTGACTATCCATTGATTCCATTGATTATGAACTATCCATTGATTTCAACGTCTTATGTTTCGATAACGGAGGTAATTTTAACCCTTATTTGCCAGATAAATCAAAACACATTCGCTGTACAAGTATACGTGTTACATCACCCAAAACAAAAGCGTCGTTATCACGGTAGAAAATTTCACATATTCACGCTCATATAAGGTTGAAGGTAACTGTAATTGTTCGTAAAACGGTGAGGGAAATTATACCTGACAAGAAGTATAGCGACTACACACCCGAGGAATTATTCCTATACAAATCGCACCGGAGAATAAGGACATAGTGACTCTGGAAGCGGCCGTAAAGCTGTAAAATGTAATTGCTTACGTAGTTGTCCCTGAGTAATGTTTTAATTGCGTTTTCCGTGTTATTTCTGTCTGGCAACACTGAATTAGTGTGTGGATTTAGATGTGTCTGAATCCGAGTGTCGTTCGGGATTTTATTTGTGTAGGATCAAGTGTCTTATGAGTGGGAAAATTACCTATATTGTCGGTGATAGTAATCATTAGTTACATATAATGTCCATTTAGTTCTTGTTTGGCTTTGAATTTAAGTTTTCGGTTTTGAAAATCAATATATGTGTAAAAGTAATACTGTAAGCTGGAATTTATATAACTTACCACTGCAATCGCACTTAATTTTAAAGGCTAAAGTTTGTGAATGCGTATGTGTATTCTTGTTACTTATTCGCGCTTGAGCGGCCTAATGGATTTTGATGAAACTTAGTATACAGGTACAAGGTCCGGGAATAGCTCGTAGGACTTTATCCCGGGAATGTGTTCCCTTGGGTCAACTTTCTAGTATCACGCAGTTGAAGCCGCTGGCAGCAGATAGAACTCCTAAATAAAACCAAGAGTTCATTTCTATGAATACGGATACAGCCGTTAAAAATGCCGTAATCTCTGTTCATGTCATTAAAACAGGTCTAGCGTGTCAAAAACAAATGAAGTGCGCTCGCAACCGCTTCCAGCACTGCGCTAGATTAACTCCGTGGCTAGTAGCGTTTGTTACCAACACACTACATATTGTATGTGGTTGAATAATAGCCCTCAACACTCTGGGGGATGAATTTCATTATGCCTTTATGTTTGAAAGCGAGAATTTCTTTGTGAGTTTTGTTTTACTACGATTTTTTATTTCCTTAAAATTCGAACGAAGGCGTTCATCTTTGGCAGCCATTTTTTTTATGTTCAACATGCGTGAGAGATAAGTTACACATAAATAAAACAACATTTCTTTACCATTTCTTCTTCGAGTTGAACAGCTACACATTTCGATAATCCAATACCAAATCACGTAATGAAGATAAATCTTTTTCTTATCTTTACTAGGTAAGTAAATCAGGAATACATTCAGAAATACTCGAAGTTTGTGAAAATTTCTAAGAAACAGCGATTTGAACTCTGTCTGTTAGGTAAGTACGGATTACGAGGAAAGTTTTGATTGATTGTAAAAGTAGCTTAAACCAAAAATTTTTCGATCCACACTAGATACTAAATGTAAAATATACTAGGTATTTGTTTGCAAAGATCTTTACACAGTCAGTACCTAAAGACAGGCGTCGACACCTAGACAGGTCTAAAAAAACGCAGTCGTGAATATTCTATTACACACAAACGCTTTTTATCTATATTCATTTACTTGTATTAGATCACAATTGAATCGTAAACACAATTTTTTAAATTATTTGTGTCAAAAAGTAACTCGCAAAAAAAAAAAAAAAAATTCCATTCAAAATTCAGTCAGTTGAAAGCTTTACAAATCTTGTGGAAGGATAAACTCTCAAGGAACAGAAAAAGAAGGCAGGCATATGTGACGTCACCGACCTTAAGTTTCGCGCATACAAAAGAGATAGCAAGATGTCCCCATCATGCCCCTTTCGTCATATCTACATTTGAAATGGCAATTGCTGCTTCATTTAACAAGCAATTTTGATGCTGTTTGCAGAAAATCATTTCTTTTGAGTGTTGTTCGTCGTTTAGCATACAATACTGTATAAAAATAAACAGGAAAATACCCAATTGAGCTAAGTGTGCTCGTATTAGTTAACAATAACTTGAGGACTGTTATGAGTATTAGATGGGGATCATAAATTATCTCTAAACATTGAAGCGGGACCGGTGGAAGGATGAAACGGCACAATGGTTTCAACGCACCACAGTACAGGAAGAACAGTATGTCAATCAGGTAATTTTTAATTAACATTATTATTAGATATTCATTCATAGTAAGTTTTCGGTTGTGGCTCATGGGTAGGACATGTCTGCCGCATGCCCTATAACTGTGGGTCAAATGAGCACAAATTTGGTGCCCAGACACAGTGCAACGAAGTAGCGGCAAGCCACGAAGGACACAGCGGGACGAACTAGACCGATTTTGCCAGAACTGGCAAGAGGAAGCATAGGCCCACGAATGATGTAAGGAGTGGCCTTGGCTCAAGAGTGGGACAAAACAGGGCAAAAATTATATCATTTAAAACTTTAAATTCAACATACTTATTTTAAATTAAATCTGTTTTTTTTTTCTTTTTAAGCATTAAAATTTAACTTAATTGTCTATTAATTTAATTGTCAATTAACTGAATTGTCAGGTCCATCAGGTCAGATTATGTTCAGCGCAAATCTATCAATAATAAAAAAAAAAACCGAAGCTATTCTCAATGTTTTAAGAACTAATCGAACTTGTGCTACTGCTTATTTCCTGTGAAAAGACAAAAGGCAACTAACTGCAAGTCACTGCAACAGAAACATTATTCATCCGTACGTGCCCCCATGTCATGCTTCCCTGCCATACAAATGTATGACTATTTAACTGTTACTATGAAACTTTCCAGTTCTCTTGGCAAACGTTCTTGGATATTCGTAGTTTTAAAGTGAAAGATTTGAAGTTAGGTTATTTGTTACTAGGGAGAAGTGAACCTCACGTGTCGTTCGATGTAGAAGATGCCCTAGGCGTCAGGGAGACCACAGCAGGCATGGGTTTGCGGGGTTTGTGGATAATGAGCAATGTGACCTATCTTCTTTGTGGTCGACTGACTGTTAAGAGACGCTACTCTAGACGCAAGACTTTTCGAACCATTCGTCTTTGGACTCTTTATCAGTTAATAATACAGATTAAAACCAGTTAAGTACATCAATATTCTTTCAAACTTTTTAAGTATGCTTTTGTTTTTAAATTTCAGTTGCATACATTCTATAAGTAATGTTATAGTGAAAGAGCGAAGTCATCGCACAAGCATTTTTTTTTAAAGGTGTTCTCCAGATTATTTTTCTAGAAGCAATACTGTACTTGAATTAAACGATTTTTATTTGATTTTTATTAATATTTTTCTTAACATGAATTATTTTCTAAAAAACAGAAGAAGAAGAAACGCATTTACAATGGACAATTTCGCTAAACATCTCAGAATACAATAAAACTGCTAGCTATTTACCTAAAGAACTATTCAATTTTAAAATAATAAGTTCCGATAGCATCCCAGTAAAAAGCATAGCCGTCAGGCGATCGTGGCTAACTTAACAATAACTTAGAAAGTTCACGAAGCGTTTAGTTACGCTTTTAAAACCTTATAAATGACAGTATCGACGTAAATACTTTTAAGTACCCACATAGCTGGAATGTTTGTGTTTACTACGATAAGTCAGAGTTATTATGTTGGGTGACTAATTTTTAGTGATGTTTGATTTTTTTTTTATTAAATCTTTATATATTTGTAAGAAACAATGAATAAATGTGGTCTTAATGCCGTACCTAGGCTTTTTTAATTTTACTTTTTTTAAATAATTTAAGTAATTATTTCTATTTATAATTTAATAGATACTAATAGATTTTTATTTGTTACTTAATGGTATTTATATCGGGATTGTAATGGTATGTAATATGT
The DNA here is from genome assembly GCA_929112965.1 of Mythimna albipuncta. Taxonomy (NCBI): domain Eukaryota; kingdom Metazoa; phylum Arthropoda; class Insecta; order Lepidoptera; family Noctuidae; genus Mythimna; species Mythimna albipuncta. The sequence goes on along the minus strand of OV815979.1, from coordinate 12,238,921 downwards.
GTGTCTAAATTGGCTAAAATAATTTTAAAAACTAACAAAATAGTATCTAATTTTCATCACAGAACAAGTAATTCTTAGAATTTTTTCAGGATAGAGAACCAGACATAAAGGAAAAAAAAACAAAGCAGATACCTAATGTATTAGGCACACAGACAAACACAATTAACCAACAAATAAGTAGACAGTTAAAAAATAACATTATATGTTTCACGGCTGCAAAAATGTAAACTTAATTCACTAAATATATATTGAATGTGATTAAAAAGTTTTATACATCAATCAACCGAGTTTGTTCATTAAATATAAAAGCTTTTCAAATTGGGTTTATAATTTACACTTAAAAAAAAAAACTCAACGGTCATCCATCACTCCGAAATTTCTTAAAAAAACCACTTAAATTTAATTTAAATTAAAAGAACAAATGCCCGATAAAATCTCTCCAATTGTTAGTTTTTACACATCACTCAACGCAACTTAATTAATTTTCAGGAGTGAATTAAAACCTTAACGACATTGATATAAGGTGTTGCGTGTTCACCTGCAATATATTTCACTTAAAGCTGTACATTTCTTAGTTCACCAAATGGTTTAGTGACTAGAAATCATTTGCAGGTACAGATTTTCTAGTTTTGTATAATAAAGTATGTATTGTATTGACACGCCTTGATTTCTTATTTTGTTACTAGCAGTAGTATTTTACAGCCCAAGTTGTCGACGGCGCGAACTGTTCCCGCGCGTCTCAATGAGTTGTCAGCAACAGCAGGGACCCAGCTGGGTCGAACCTACTGGGGCCAGGGTTATCCGAAAGGTAACTCGAGCCCCGGTATGAAGGCTAGAAGGAACGGGGTGGGTCTTTTAGTCAGTAAGAGTCTGACACTATCTCCCGCTCCGCCCAAGAGCGGGGGTTTGTGACTGGATGATTTTTCCCACCATAAAAAAAGTAATATTTTGCAGATTTCATTGGCTTTGCCTGCGTGAACGTAGAAAATGGTCCCCCGGGAACATACTCCCGTGATAAAAATATCCTATGCGCAATTCCAAGTCATGGTCTACCCGTGTACCAAGTTTCAGTGTACCGAGTACAAAGAAAAACAAACATCCATACATATAAACTTTTGCGTTTATAATACATATTAGTAGGATTATAATTTAGTTCTACAGAATATAATTTGATTCATGCAAGTTTAACTGTGTGTTCTTGCCCTTAATATTCCGAACACGTCATATCTCAGCGCACACCTTTACATACAAATACGCAACTCTTTCACAGTCCCACAAAAGTTTACAATACCAAAAACCCATAGGTAATAACTCCGAAACCCGCATAACAAGATAACAAAATAAACGACAAAACTTTATCAATTAAAATTTCATTACCAATACAGATTTTCATTTGACAAATATGGTGGTCGTTCTGGCGCCCAACCCTCTTAAGACTCGGCCTTAATAAAATTATGAAACAAATTAAACAACTTTGCCCATCCATCGGTTTACGACACTCATCTAAAAATACGAACTCGATAAGCTGTCCTTTGCTAATTTGTGAATTAATCACGGTTTGAAATGTTAGCGAGATTCGGTGGGTAGTCGGAAAATAATTGGTTTTCAGTTGCTCCTTTTGCAGACGGGCGTTAAGCTGGCATTGACAGCCGCTGAACTTTATAAATTTTGCTTGAAATTAAGCTGTAGTGAGACTTAAGGGGACTACAAGGGCTAATCGCGAGTTAAATAATGCGCAAAAGTATATAAGTGGATCATATACTTTTGCGGATTATTTATTTTTTATTTATTTGTCTGATTCAGTGTAGGAAACTGAATCAGAAAAATATATATTACTAGCTTTTGCCCGTGGCTTCGCTTGCGTATATAATATATAGCATATGTCACTGATGAATGAAGCAGCTTTCTATGGTGCTAATTTTTTTGCAATCGGATCAGTACTTTCAGAAATTACCCCCTTCAAACAATAAAAAAAAACTTTATCTCTTCATTATATGAAATGCATTAATTTGCAATGCAGATGAATGTACCTACTTTTAGCTACTTCGTCGCATACATCAAAATTAAATATCTAATCAACGTTTTCCGAATAAAATTTTAATCTTCCACCCTTTCTAAGATTCGCCGATTCCTTCAATTAATCGAAACCGTCTAGCGAAAATTAATTTCTAGAAAGACCATAATTTCTTAAAGTTAATGAACATTACAAAGAGGTAATCTAAAGAAATGCGTTTATTAAGTTTATGGTTACAGTCAACCTTAAAACTGAGAATTTAATAGAGGTTTATGAACTCACCCTCGCTGGTTATATAATGCGGTAATTTTTATGAATCATATCTTAGACCCCCGAAGTCGGTTTGTTCGTAAGAAAATATTTTATAAACCACTTGCAAGGGTTTATGAACGACTTTAATTTTTAGGCATGCTGGATCTGCGTCGGTACTAATAGACGCAGTGTTGAAAGGCCTCCCACAAGTTGGATCAATGACGTAGCCTGAGTTGCGGGAATTCAATGAATGCTAGTCGCACAACACACAGTCGTTGTGACACTTCCTGCCTTTGTCCAGCACTAGATGTCTCTTCCAGCCAAAATGATGATCTTCGTCTTTCGTGGCGATCTGGCCTGACCAATACTTAGCCACCTAGATATCTCTGTTGTTAGCCTCGTATAAGTCAAACTTAAAATCAATTTCGGCCAAAATGATAATGAATTTACACTAGTATTACAACGTTTGTTGTAGCTTTTTTTTTTTTTGTTTATATGACGTTATCTCTTAAAGTACTGGTCTGATTGCTAAAATTTTTACACCAATTGAAAGCTACTTTATTCCTGTGTGACATATGCTTTTTTTTTTAATATACTATATTACTACTATATATATACTATAGATATTTTTTGCGGGTGAAGCTGCGGGCAAAAGCTAGCCTGCTATATTTTAACAATGCCTTAGTTGACGTTGGCAATCAACTAGTATTGCTAATATTAGACAGTTATCGTATCAAGTTACATCAAACAGACGGACGCAACAACAACAGAACTACATATACATATAATCCATGATGTAATAAATGTACCAGACATCGTTCTCTCATGCCACAACCCATAATAAATGCATATAATAGACCATACTGTAATTTTTATGATGCATCTTTCGGGCACCGCTTAAACGGTTGCCATCGGCAGTACATATTTCTCGTAAACCACATATTACGGTTAATGTGACCGTTAGCTAGTAAAACCTAAGTTATGGCGGAAATATGCAGAACCATGTCATAATTCCAAGCATCCGAAATGGCAGACGTCTCAAGATACTGCGTTATTGACTTTGAGATGTTGGAGTTATAATATTTTAATGTTTTGTTATGTTTTTATTTTAAGACTTGTATTTGGTAGAGTTTATGGTTATTTTCGGTGGATTTGCTTCGATTTTTCATCTAATTGAAAGATTTTTCTTTGATTAAAACACAGGCGGGTTTGGTTAGTAAAAGTCAGACACTCGTGTCGATCTAGAGCGGGAGAAGTCATTTGATATTTTTTCAAGTAAAATAAAAAAGAACCCTTTCAGAAGATGGTCAAGTTCATGATATTAATTGCGAGATATTTGCGGGCACAAAGATACACATAATGTAGAAGGAACAAACGAACAGAAACTAAAAAAAAACATTGTGGGCCACGGCTGCGCCAAATAGGTTGAATTTTGAAAAATATTGACGTGACAACGTCTTAGAAATTGGTTTGCCGGGTGACACTTCAAGAAACTGCGTTACGCTCCGCTCACGTTATGCGCTCACAATGAGAGCGAGTGAGAGGCACGCGTCCCTTCCACTCGGGCATGGTTAGCCCGCCTAAGAGCGAGAGAGACAGACATAAAAAGTGAAAGGCACGCGTCCCTTCCACTCGAGCACAGAATGAATATTCACATTAAAATTATTTTACCACTCAAAGTCGTTGTCACGTAAAACTTTCGCCCGTATACCGACTTTACAGGCAACCAATTTTTTTTTTTTTTTACATCATAAACGGAACCCCTGCTAAACTTCAGTGTTTTAGGTCCAAGGATTTGAGCTGGTCGTTGATGTGCCAGTGACTGAGTCAGGACTTAGCATGGACTTAGCCTTTAATATACCTACAGATGACACACTTATTATAATGACCAAAATGTCCCTATATCTGTACTTTGGAGGACCTAAACAACGCCACTGCCGTCGCTATGCATACGCTAGACATGGCAACCTATTGAATACAAAAACATTGAGGGGAAAAAAAACCATTTATTCGAGAATGTACAGACGGATACCTACATAAGAATTACTATTTTATATAATTTATGTTACATATGGAAAATTTAGTAACACAATGTCATCACCATAACCAACAGTGGGTTTACAAGTAGGTACACAAGATCCCTTGTCATGTTATGATGTTACGGTTCCGTACACTTCCGACATCCCACAAGGGATACAACTTAGTATCCATAATTTTGATACGAATAGGTACTTATAATAGTGAGCAGAGTCAGGCGAAGCTCGTAGGGAGTTTAGTAGCTAGTTTATGTTTATTTTTCATGTTTCTATGTTCATTACCCCTGAGTTGGTTTCCGTGTTTCTTCTCAGGGTAGTCAGCTAGGAAACACCGGTTTCATCTAGTTTAAACTGACTGAAACACGAAATAAAGCAAAATAAAGATCATTTATCATGAAAATATGATTTGAAATTATTTATGTATTATTCATGTACTTACTTACCTACATCCAAAAAAGGAGGAATCAGAAAAATGTGTACCACAAAGGTGATGCTTATTTCTATAGAAATCATTTCTAGTATATTAACAAATCCTTCTAGAGATTAGGCCTGGGTCCCAGCAGTGGAAAAATTAAAAAGGCTGATGATGATACCAACAATCCTTTATGTACCCTACTAAGTTTCTTTTAGGTTGTGTAGGGTATAACTCACTAGAAGTCAGAAGAAAACATGAGCAAATAATTACCATGTGTAAAATCCTTCATGGGAAAATTGATACTCCAGAGCTGCATGCCGAACTGTCTCAACTATGTGCCCCAGTCAAGTACAGCCGCATCAGGAGACACAGCTTGTTCGCTGTGCCTGCGAGTCACACTGTTGCGCGAGCCCAGTCTCCTGTCCCTCGCACTCTTTCTGCGCTCAACACTCTTTTGGACACGCACCCTGACTGTGATGTGTTCGCGGACGAATGGAAGACGATCATGTCAGTGTGTCTGGAGTTTTGTGAGATGAGTGTGTGAATTTTTTGTATATTGTCTTTAACTAATGTAATTGGCGAATAGCCGTTTTTTGTTAAAGTAAAACCATAAATAAATAAATAAATAAATAAATAAATAAACAAACGAAGAGTTGGAAAAGATAGAAATGTAGACACAATTAAATAACACATATTAAACACATACATACATGACTAACCACACCAAAAACAAAGGGTATAAAGGCCAAATGGAGCGATACTATGATAGCAAGTTTCGAAAACCCACAAATATCGCTCATGTTACTACGACAACCTATCACAAATACGCTTTGTCACGCGATGACTTGTGACTAGTTGTTACATGACAGACGGTTCTTCCCCTACAAATGTTCAGTGAAGGGAATTTGATCGAGTTACATGCGTATGGGCACTCCATTTGCTGCTTTATGGCAGAAAATTACCGACTCACTACAACTTCCGAGGTAAGTATAAAAAATTTACTGTCGTAGTTTTGCTTAAAAATTGAATGCATAACATTTTCTGCCTGGTGACTGGCTAGTTTCTTAAATATCTTAGTAAGCAATAATGTGGTTGACGATCAGATTTTAACTAGCAGGAAACACAATTGCAGCAGGGAACACAACTCCTTAATTTTACGTAGTGTCATAAAATGGTTTAACTGAATGATGCTGATACACACGTCATATTTCTGAACGGGCGCCGTTACTTAAGACTTGTGAATTAATTTCTTTATATTTCGAATTGTTTCTATGTACACTTTCCTCACAAATTAGAAGGTACAGGAAATATTTTACTAGGATTTTTGTGTTACATTACACGATTTAGAAGTGTCCATTTGGATTTATATTTCACATAGGCCTACATGGGCATTTATAAAATGTAGATAGTGCACGGTTCCTAGTTAGTCGTTTCCTATGGAGAAGAACCGGCAAGAAACTTCATGGTTACTCTTTTTATTAAAGTGGTTAAAGTTACATACAATATATATTACTCGTATGTTAGAACAGTGTAGACCAGTTAATAATGTACCCAAAGGCGCAATAATGATAATAATCATAATAACTCTTCATATATATAAACTAGTGCTTGACTGCTATCCTACCTAATGGTAAGCATTAATGCAATCGCTGATGGTGAAGCAATGTGCAATTAGCTTCATCTTTCTGACTGACCGACTTGTTGATAATTTAAAAGCATCTGTAAATGGTTTATTTGAAATAAATGCTTAGAGTATCTTTGAATGATTCTACGAAATGTAGTTTTTCCTTTTATGGATAGCCCAGACTTACGAGATTTCTAAAACCAATCATAGATTTAGCTTATTCAATTTTACGCCATTTTAAACTTAATTTCAGACATGATTGACTAACTTATGAATCATTGTGGACCTAGACTTATTTTTTGTAATTTGAGTTAGGAAATCGTTCAATTACATCTTGAATTAATTCTTTCGGTCTAGGGTGGGGTGAGAGGGGGCTTTTACTGTTTAAAACCAAATCTATGCCCTTTGTGTTGTAGGACCTCAGGTTTCCATACAGAAATTCCCCGAAAACTTAGCAGGCAGCGGCCCTGTTAATCCCTAACGGTTTGCAGAAATCTCTTTGAGGCGCGCGTGAACCACTACGCGCTGTCAACGACTCGGGTTTACTCGTTACCGGACGGGCGGACGGCGAGCTACAAGCTCTTGAAGATAGATCATAGTCGTTTCAAATCACCAATCACTCACACAGCTAACACAAACGTGACGATGAATGCTTGTTCCTTTTCTATACGAGGGCCTTTACTTTGCTGGAACAATGTACACCGGTATTGAATAGCGTACAACTTCCGATCCGATATCGTTGGAGTTCTGTTTGTTTGATACGACTCTCTATTATAAGACTCGGTGTCCGCCATATTAGAACCCGGAACTTTTTAGAGCGGGGTTTAAAGTGGCTTTATTGATCTCTGTCGGTACGTTGAAATAGCTTTCCTTAATGAATCGGATATTAAGTGGTTGGATTAGGGATGTGGAATTCGATAGGGTTACCGTGACCCTAGAACGTATAGGCAACTGAAAAAACAAAAGAACACACATGCGACTTTTACTCAGTAAATCAATCAAAGTATTTAGCATAAGTGTAGCATAATCATACTTATAATGCTCTTACTGCTAGGACTCAGTGAACTAGCTGTGCCCGCGACTTCGTTCGCGTGGACTACAGGATTTTATATTCATTCCCTCTCCTAGAGAGAATGGGATGTTATCAATTCCGCGGGCCAAGTAAGGGTCGGTGAATGTCACAAATCTTCGAATTTTTGGTTCTAGGATATGCCAATTTCATCACGATGTTTTCCTTCACTGCTTTCAGAGCAGTGGTAATGAAATAAATATTTTTCAAAGTATTTATTTCAAATACAATTTACAGGCACTTTTGAATTGTCAAAAAGTCAGCCAGAAAAATGATGCAAATTGCACATGCCAAATAAACAGAGTAATAAAATAATCTACACTAATAAAATAAAGAGGTACAGTTTGTTTTTTGGATTTGGTTTATTTTTTTTTTGCTAAAAATTTTTCACCATCAGAAAGCTGTTTTATTCTTGTGTCATGGGCTATATTTTATGTACGCGGGCAATTCCGCGGGCAAAACCTAGTTCAAAATATAGATATTAAAATAAGCCACTAATAACTAAAAGTCTGACATTCCGTCTCCCTCCACTCAAAACAGGATGAATTATTGGACGTTTCCCCACCAAAAAGTGGTTGTATAAACATCGGGTTAGTTTATGCTGCAATATTTTGTGTGGGCTGTGGGTTTTGACATAAACGGATAGGATCGTTTGCATACATAGTTAATACTGCTTGCATTGAACCAAAAACAACAGTCTGCTAAATGATACATCCAACATTCTGATATTTTGAATTTATAGAAGGTAACTAGTGGTACCTTGGTACCACTTCACACTATTGTTTCCACGCATGCAGTTATCAATAAATTATGCGTAATTTTTTTGAGGTTTGATATCATCTGATGACATCTCCCGATCTGCGTGGAGCGAAAGGGATGTGAGACTCACTGACTAAAATGGACCTACGTTGCTTTACTTGCTCTTGGCGTTCCAGAGTCATGGTAACCTTTAGAAATAATCTCGGAGCCTATTTAGAACAGTATATTTATTATCTCGATAATCTCTTGAACAAATACTAAAAAAACGCAGTTACCACTTTTAACACATAAAAAATTAAAACTGCAAAAACAAAAAGAGAAATTAACATTCATTTTTATTTCAAACAAATTGCTTACACTCGAAAAATAACACGAAAGATTCAAGAAAACTATAATACTCAAGCATACGACTTTAAAAAATATGTCCGCGTTATCGTCTTTGACCGTGACACCATGCGGGTTTCCATTATACGACTACATTGTACACAAATGTAGACCACATTTAAATGATAATAGAATCTCTTTTTGATAGCTTACAATAGGTAGGTTGAACAAAGTGGCCACAGAAAAAAAAATGTTACGAAATAAAATGAATGATGCATCACACGACTATTTATGTTTGTTCTCAAAATATTATTCACACGATTTACTTATGCGTGTCTATGTGTGATTATTTTGACGTAGGTTTTTTTATTAGAAAACTTAGATCTAAACAGAGATTTGTTATAAGCCAGATGCTGAACCTATACTGTCGCACTGCTAAGTAACGCTCGTCCCAAAACAAGTGCAAAGCCGGGTCCGCTGCGTCAATTTTGCAAACATGTTATTAAAACATGTCACCCATTCGTCTCGGCAAACAAAAACAGATAGGCTACGCCCCTATTCGGTTAGCAAACAATGTTATTCTGTTAGCAAACACGAAAATACGGCGCAGCGGACCCAGCCTAAGGACACTCTTTATTATGGTGTTGCCTTCCTCTATTAGACACCCAAGATAAACCTGCAAGGAATCTAAACTTTGATTTGTCACAAGACCAAACACAACGCAACAATTTGCCTTGAACTTAAACCTACTCAACTGATAACCGAAAAAAAAAGAACACCATGAAGGACAAAAAAAAAAATCATATTTTTTATTAACATAGGAACGAAAAGCAAAGCTAAACCAATGACTCGTGACGTCTCTGATCTGTCAATGGGCTCCAAACAAACCGTTGCTAAAGCATACCATGACTAGAAGAAGAAAAAAATCTCTATCATTTACCAATCCTTATAAAAAAGTCCTTTAACCATCGAATCGTGACGTATCTGACAATGGTATCTAGCCGCCAAGTTCTTTTTTTGCCACACCACACCATGACAAAAAGAAAACAACAATTTACATTAAACCGTCAACGAAAATAACTAGTCTAAGCCATCGAGTCGTGACGTATCCGATCTGTCAATGGTCACTAGCCTCAAGCAACCCGTTGCCACAAAGGTTGTCGAGCGGCCCCGGTCACTGACCTCGGCTGACCGACGCCGGCGCGGGCGCAGCATTCGCGTGAACATTAACCATTCTTAAAACAAGTAACAGAGCACATGGTTGTGCTTGTAGTGTATGAAGTTATCGTTATTTTTTTTATTTGGGGGACAGGTTTTCCAGGGAGAGTAATAGAAACAGGTAACTTGATTGGTAGTGTAGAACTTCATTCTGGCATTTTTTTTTTTTTATTATTATGATAGGCTTGCGTTTGACTACCGTATCATCTGATGGTAAGCGATTGTGTTGTCTATGATGGAGCACGTTTACCTAAAAATAACCTATTCACTCTTTACTTTACTAGGTTGTAGATTTAGGAAACTACCCCCGCACTAAAGCCTTTTCAATTTCCTTTATTTACTGAAGTGGATTCGCAAGGCTCTGGTGTATTTTTTAACAACTGATTTTGGTTTACAGACTATTAATAACATGGATGGACTCGGAACTTCCTGTACACAATTTAGAGTAAGAGCTTAATCAAAAAATTTACAATTGTCGAAACTGGCATGTGGTTTTTTGTAATCTGAAGTTAGCGAGCCCGTTAGTTCAAATTAATTTTATGTGTTTAAAGGCTATTTAAAGCCACTTGCAATTTCTGCAGAGGTTATATTTTTTTTAATGGGATATCTTCAATTAGGGAGAAGTATTTACACCCACCCACCACACCGTAGGTTGACTGGTAGCGAAGGCATTAAGTCCGCCTTTGTACCTTTGTGTTGCATGAGGTTTTAATAAATAAATAAATAAATAATTAGATGCTCTATCTTTTGTAATTTTTGCAGAAGGTACATTTATCCTATTATATTTATCATTTAACTATTTAGTTTTATATATCTATCTCTAATATAAGCAAATAAGAGTAATTCTTTAATTGAGTCCAAACCTATTTTGTCCAATGTAAAACTGTCAGAAAATCTCGTCTTACTATCTGAATGTGGACTTAACTCTACTTCCTCCTACTTATCATAAATGTGAAAGCTTGTGAGGATGGATGTATGTTTGTTTGTTACACTCTAACGTAAAAAGTACTGAACGGATATTGATGACACTTTAAAGTAATATAGCTATACTTCAGACTAGCATGTAGGCTATACCTAATAAAATTTTTTTTTTTTTTTTTTTGTAATGGTAATTATTTTTTTTTGTTTCGATACCAATTAATTTATTGAACCTCCGTGAATGTGACCGTGGCATCACCGCGGGCCCTAACAGAATACCAGCGCTGCGTTATTTATCTTTTTAAATATCGCAGCATATGCTGAGTTAGGCGCCCTTTTGGCCTTGCACAGATTTTAAAGTTTTTTTTTATTTTTATTTTATTATCGAATTCTGCTGTATGTGTGAGGTACGAATAAAAGTTTTTCTTTCTTTTCTTTCTTTCTTTCTTTATACCTAATGTATAACGAAGCGAAGTACTAAATCAACGCAAACAAAGTCGCTAGCAGAAACTAACATCATCATTATCATCATATCAGCCGAAAGCCGTCCACTGCTGGACATAGGTCTCCCCCAAGCGTCGCCAAAACGACGTTACGCATCCATCGGATTCCCACAAAACTAAATTAACTTAAATAATTTAAATGTCTAGACTTCCAAATTAGGTCTACGCCACAAAATTTGCCTGAAGTTATTTAAACAAGTTTCGTTAGGTACTAATCAAAAGACAATAAGCGAAAGTGGATTTCAAAGGAATAAAGTTACTTCTGATTTGTAGAGGCATTTGAAAATAAGACATAACAAATTATTCATTTTCATTTTCATGAACTAGAGAATAACTTAACTATGATAGAATATTAAGTAATCAGCAATATGTTCTAACGATCTGGACCCATAAAAAAGATAGGTACAGAAGACAATCTCATGTATGTACTTCACTTTTTATACCTACGCTCGGTGGACGCACACTAATGAGCGTTTGAGCCGGAATTGTTCGACGAGTGAGCCGAGACGCGACCGAGACATCGTGTCTGTGAGCGGTGTCTATGTATGCGTTGCTCGAGCGCGCTTTGTATGTAGATTGACTTCTGTACCTATATATTTTGTGACCTGGAGCCATACCGTTAAAAGAATAACAGTTCAGTTCAGGCCGTCGATTGGATCGTGTTAAGTTTGAAGGATGGCACTATTCATCCGTGGCGTGGCTGAAAGGTACTTAGAATAAAATTTTGTATGGGAAATCACCTAATTACTATTGTCGCTCTAGGGAGAAAAGAAAAGGCGTCTCAGACATTTATTAACCAAAACCTGTGTCCTTTAGTTGCCCTTTACGTTCTAGGGCGCAGTCAACCTATCAGGCATTTCCGCAAACTAAAAAGATATGTCAAGTAAATTGTCACAAAAGCAAGAGGATAATGAAGAAGAAAGATTATTCTTATAAACCTAAAACTAAGTCCAGCCTTCATAAATACTGAAACCTTGAAACAAACACATCGTACCTCTGTTAAATCCAAGCTTTTCTTAATTAAATGGAGCATCAAACTGATCCTGTATTAAGTTGGGTTTACACCGGCGTGGCGAGGCGTGGATGGGATGGGCGAGAATTGAAATCACGCTTACTCTTTTACACCAAAAGATGTCCGTCGCTATAGCTATCATGCGCCCTCGACCAGCATACATTTAAGTAGCACTGCGAGCTGGAAGAGAATAGAATGAAGCGATGTCACCCCAGTCAAGGTAGAACTACACTGCGCACACCTGTGCCAAGGAAGCCGATCTGGGCGCGTCGGTTTCCATACATTTTATATGGAAACTAAAGTCTAATTTTAAAGTCGAACTACACTAGATCCACGCCACGCGATGTCATTCTACGAATAAATCCGGCGTGGTCCATGTGTGCGGTAGTCTAATGTAGTTCTAGCTTCAGCGTTTGACCACAAAATAGATAGGTACAGAAGTCAATCTACATAAAAAAGGCGCTCGAGCAACGCACACATAGACACCGCTCACGGACACGATGTCTCGGTCGCGTCTTGGACCTCTCGTCGAACGGTTCCGGCTCAAACGGTCATTAGTGTGCGTCCACTGACCATGCATAGGTATAAAAAGTGAAGTACATACATGAGATTGTCTTCTGTACCTATCTATTTTGTGGTTTGATGGAGAGAGACCGTACCCGTCCCCGATGACCAGTACGAGATTTGTATATCCGTGTTACATAGTATACACAATTTTCCTACAGCAATAAAGTAAATTTCAATTCTCGCCCATCCCGTCCACATTGCACCACGCCCCGCCGTTGTAAAACCACCTTTACCGTGAGTCAGTGTATGTCAGTTTATCATTCTAACTCAATCCGTACACGTCAACTTTGTGAGGCTTTCGCAAATCGGATTTGATGCTACCTCGTGATGTTCATAATCGGCCAAATGTTAAATAGAGCTGGTTATTCAACATTTAGCTGGCGGTAACATTATAAGAAAGTTGAGAGTGATAGCTTTTGGATAAACTTGGAAGCTTGACGACTTTTGACCTTCAAACTTCAGAGGATTCGTGAACTGTCTAAACTACTTGTAAGTGAGGAGTTTATAAAGGTTATAGGAAAGATCATAACGAGATTAGTCTTATTTATGTATGTAGGTAATTAAAGACTTATTATAATGATATAGGCTCGCCAGTGATGACTTATGTCACCGAAACGTGGTCGCTCATAATGGGGCTTAGTCACTTGAAGAGTAATTGAGAGAGGACTATGCTCGGTGTAAGAAAACAATGTGTGATCGAATTAGAAATAAAGATATCCAGGGCACGCATCTATCAACAAAAAAAAAAAACAAGCTTAGTTGCACCCGTTTCCAGCAGTGTTGAGCTATATGGAGCAATGAATACGATTGGTGGAAATCAAACGCATGCATTCCAACGTATCATAGCGCATTTCTGGTGGGTTTCCCTTGTTTTTTACGAGTACTTCTATTCCTTATTTTGTTCACTCACCAATTCCCGTTTTCTTAAGATACAGGAGGTCTACTTGCTTTCTCCGAAACGTAATTTTCGTAAACGAACGATATTCAAACGAAGTTTCGTTAGTGCACCTACTCTGTTTCATTTTCGGACACACACAAGAAGTTCGGACCCACAGACAAACTTCGTGACCGAATAGAATGAACTATATAATTTGGGTTTTTTTATAAGTCATTTAAAGTAAATTACGGTTTTTAAATTAATTTTAAATCTTGCTTTATTTTAAAATTTTGCATTTATGAGGTGGTTTATTAAATATTTCTTGTAATATTTATAGATAAAACATAAATATGTCGTAAAAAATAATTTTCGATAAAATACAAAAAGACACCATAAAACAACCTTTTCTACGGTCATCGTTAACCGACTTATATAAAGAGCGCTACTTTACTTCAATCATCGGTACTAACGTATGACAACTAAAAATATCTGTATAATCACACGTAACATGTCAATCTTTGAATGTCAACTTGAATTTGACTTTTAGTTTGAATTTTTAAAAAAATCTTATGCTGCCAGTGTTTTTTTACATGACACATTACGTAAGAAAGTCGGACTGTCGCAGTCACCTTTTTGGGCCACGACAATTTTTCTTTACATTTAATACCTCTTTGATGTGATTAAATATTTTTTGTAATATTTATGCATAGAATACAAATGAAACTAAAAAAAAAACGTATTTATTATTGATGATGAGGCGGTATGGTCTAAGACCTTAGCCGGCCCAAATGGGGCAAAAAAAAAAACAATGTGTAACTTGTCAACATTGTCAACTTCAGTGCTGCCAATTTAGTATTATTATGGCTAAATTTAGCATTTTTCTAAGTAATTTGGCATGTATAAATTCAGTTTAGCATATTTTTAGCATTTTACTCGGAAAGTTTGAACATTATTTCTAAATGCAAAATAAAATCTTGATGTTTCTGTTGTTTGTGAACGCGACCCTAGTGGTTAGGGGAATCCCGCTTGGATTGAACCACATATGGTTTATTGCATCACTCGACGTTGTCATCAAAGGTAATTTAGTTTTGTTTGATTCTTATTTGGCTACGTGCGTTGAATAAGAGTTATTAAATTCACAATGTCAATAAATAACCTATAACCAACTTTATCGTGCAGAGTGGGAATTGATATCCGATTTGAAAGAATGGCTTCTTCCGCTCTGCTCAGACATCATACGAAGAGGATACACACGAGGGTCCAGTTATCAGCATAGTATTTAGCATTTTCCGAAAATTTTGGCATGTATTTGGCATTTTTTGAATACAGATTTAGCAGAAAATAATTTAAGGAGTTGGCAGCACTGGTCAACTTGCATTGTTAATTTTAAAATCAAAAGATTTTTATTTGGACTTTACCTATACTTAACTCAAGTTACAAATAGGTATATTTTAATATACATATTTTGTCATCACGGTACGCGTTCTGTAAGAAAGTTTCAAGTAGAACTGTGGATGTCGCAGTCTTCCACAAGTTTTGTTGTGGATCTTTGATCTTTGTAAGTAATATTATCATAATTATACAATATAGTAGGTATGTACCATTTAAGTACCTATTTGTTTTTAGTCGTGGGTAGTCATTCGTAGAATTCTTTTATTTACCATCTTAGTTGTGTCCAAATTTTGTTTTAAACAATAACAATTGATTTTATTACCACATAGTATTAAAAGTAAATTCTATCAATTCTTACCTATTTAATTTCAATATTTTATGATTCTATTAGGTATTTAATGTTTTATTTTCAGATCAATGAACCAATACCATCCACCTCCAGGCAATCAAGCTAACCTCCAAACTTTTCACAGCCCGAGGTAGCTGTGGACATACGACCCTGCCAGGAAATCGACCACTAGTGACATGAAAATCTCGGAATCCTACAGGATTCAAGTTAATAAAAAATATAAATGTATTTTTTAGTTTTTTATTAAAGTCTTTTTAAACAACAACAATTTAAGACAATCACAGTACCCTGCAAACACCATAGTACTCCACTTCCAGTGCTTTGCTGAGGAGTAGCCTACAGAGGCTTTTTGGAGGTAATAAAGGCATTATTTCCTGTTACAACTCCCCAAATAATTACCGACTGTGTCTCACATTATTCACAACATGTAAGTCAGGAATTTGCGTAATGTTGAGCAGAAAACATCACAGTAGTACTCTACTTCCTAATGCTTTGCTGAGGAGAAGCCTACTGAGGCTTTTTGGAGGTAATAAACGCACTATTTTCTGATACAACTCTTCAAATAATTGTCGATTGATTCCCTCATTTCCCACAAACTGTGTGTCAGGAATTTGCATAATTTTGAGCTGAAAACATCACAGTAGTAGTCCACTTCCTATTGCTTTGCTAAGGAGAAGCCTTTGGAGGCTTCTTGAAGGTAATAAAGGCACTATTTCCTGGTACAACTTCTCAAATAATTGCCGACTGAGTCTAACATTATCCACAACGTGTAAGTCAGGAATTTGAGCTGGTTGCCGGGTCTTTGTACGCTCTAAACATTCGTAATGTAGAGCTGCTTCAATTAAAAGCATTTTTGAGGCCATTTTTAGCACTTTTCTTACAAAATCAACACAAACGAAAATGAAAAGGTAAGGTTTTTGGTTTCGTCAATTTGACGTTAAAATTGCAAAACATTCGTATGTCATAATCATATTTTCTTTCGAAACATAACTAATTAGAGTAGGTTTAGAGATTCGGTACGTCAAATAATTTTCGTTCGTACGAAATTTCGGGAACGAAATGAACCATGGTAGGAGACACGACGAATTTCAATCGAAACTTCGTTTTTCGGAGAAAGCGAGTAGGCCCCCAGGTCTCCTAGTTTAAAAGACTGGGTTTATTACTTTTTGTATGCGTAGATTATCTTGTTATCCAATCTTCTGTTCAAAAAATAAATCAACATACTTCTTGTATTTCTGAAAACTTTTTTTGAACTGTCTCTGTGTGTTGCTTGGATAAGTAAACTTTGATTTATTTATTTATTTCTAATAAAACTAAAAGAAAATTTGCAGCCATTCAAAGATTGATTTATCAATGTATCTTATCCTTAATTTTGAAAACCCCAATAATGGAATCAGAACGTAAATCACCTCACAACTTGTCGGAAAAATTTCAGGCCAATTAAAACGGAGCCAATTATTATTTCTTATTAGTTAGTACAGGTTAGTTGAACCGCGGAATTGGTTCAAGGTTTGGGAAATAAATAGAAAAAGGTATACAGTGTAACAAATAATTAGTATAAATCGTCAAGTATAATGCCTGTAAGTTTGCGTGACAACTGGCGTATTTATACGCCTTACTCCCCATTCATAAAGTGGAGCATGTGGCATTGTACAAAATACTCGTAATTTGTATTTAAACGGTTGTTTTTAAACAGATTTATTTTGATGTTTTGCGGTAAGTGTTATGTGGTAATTAGTTTTTTTAATTAATTTAATTTTCAGTATTTCAAGAGGAAAGAGAAACAGAAAATAATGTGAAAATTAACAAAATAGAAACGTGAAAATGATTTAAACTGCACTTATTTTATTTTGCACACGACAACGCAAGATATCACTAGTAAGTTTCGTCGCAAATCTAAATTAAAAGATTCTCAATCTCTTAAAAATGCAGCAAAATGCAACGGAAGGAAACTTCGCTTTTCGCAATACAATAACAAATAAAAAAAAAACTCAAAATGGCGGCGTTTCCCCCACCACCGCAGGGGATGCGTGACAATCCTCACTTAGCGTACCTAATTCTTTGATATTTTAGCAATCCAGTAGTGTAATTAAATTTGGATGGAGATGATAGATATTTAGCTGCAACACCAAAGTGTATCCCCTTTCTAGCCGTTGCTGTCCCACTGCTAAAGCAAAGGCCTCCCCCAAGTCTTTCCAAACTTTCTTCTCCTGCGCCGTCTCAAACCAGTCCTTGCGGTACGCGTCCAGTTCATCCCGCCACCTCTTTCTAGGCCGACCTCGACGGCTTTTGTTATCATTCGTTTTTTGAAAAATTCAAAAGCGTTTAATCGTTTGCGTCGTATTACTTCGAAGAGTATTTTCATCTACTATTCGCTAGGGTCGTGTATATGCGACTGGGTAGTCCATCTCGTTTAGCTCTTCAATTCCCATAGGTGATAGAAGAGCTGACCAGAAGGAGTATTTTTCGTGGATGTGCGCAAGAGTGTTTGTCGGATATAACATGATATCCGACGTAGGCGTCACGTCAAAATAATCTTATTATTATTACTATTGTAAAGTATAATTTCTTAAGGGCAGACTAGAAGTGTAGTCATAGCCTTAAATAGCTACAAGGTACAAAACGTTAATGACATTTTAAACATTTAGAAATTAGGATTGCGAAAGAATTACTTCTGTTACCGTTATAGACATTAAGGTCATTTTCGCTCGCACGCTGTAACTGTTCCCAGTACCTTTCTTTAGAGTATTTCTATGAGATCTTAGTATGCGAAACCCTTTAGCTTTTTTGCTATGTAATAATATAAACCTGGATTACTTAAATACATGGAAGATTTTATTTTCATTTTTCTTTACAGTAACAAGTTGTACCTTAGATAGTTTGTTTTTAAACTTAGTGTACAAAAAAATATTTTTAATTCAATTCAATTAGGTAATCTAACAAATAATCAATAGGTATATATATATACCAAATTAAAGTAATAATATGTACTAAACTTAGTTGTTCATTTACAGAAAGTAGACACACTCTTAAGCTCACTCTTAAGTGAGCTTACACGGACCCATAACAGAATACCTCTTGAAAAGCGCTTTTTTTTTTCAGTACACATCGCGGGCGTATCAAACAACCACTCTAATTATTTTCAGCAATTTCCCAGAAAGTTTAGGTATCAATAGCATTGCTATTACTAAACAGAAGCCATAGATGGAAAAGCTTTTCACAGAAAAAAATTTGCTCAAAAAACCTACTTCCTACCTGTCCTATTTCTGTAAAAATCGTTGCTGTTTGGAAACTAAATTCCTTTACTTTATCATAAAAAATAAAGTTATGCCTTTATAAATACAGATCCTTTCAAACAGGTTTACAAACACTCGACGTTCTGACATTTCACTATCCAAGCACTAACAAAGAGAAAGGCTGAAAAAACTCAGGGTTATAGCTTTTTGCGTCAGCGACGGAAAAAAACTAAGCATAACTATCGTATTAGTAAGCTTTGAACATGGCCATAGAATAAGGATATAGAGGCGACAATACAAAATCAAACGCTTGATGCCTATAGTTTCAGGCTGCCAAGATTGTCGACGGAAGACATACTATGGACCTTGAACAAACGGCATCTGACAACTTGTCACTTCATGTAAAGTATTAGTATCCAGGTGCATCCGGTTCGCTTAGAAGCTGACCACAACTTAATTAGAAAAATAAATAGGCAGATTGATTGCTTACTAACAGTGAATTGGTTATGTCAGACTTCTAAGCTAAGTTAAGTCCAGGTTTCCTCAACATGTCTTTTCTTCACCAATGTCAATATCACAAAAGAAATTAAATTTGAAATGAGAAGTCTTTTTCCACAAGACCACGTCATGATTGTAAAACAAAAGACATTCGCTTCTGAACTTTCTTGCTCTATGACTTATCATATCCCTAGCTAGATTCCTAGGTACTCACGGAGAACGCCGACTAGCCTCAACAACCGGTTTTCGTCGTGGTCTGCTTTGCACGACGTACTATTGTCTAGTGAAATTACTTACCGACTCTGTGCCCACTCTAACATTGTTTGAATAAATTCTATGAAGGTTTCGGATTCTGCGGTGAGAGGAAAATGAGTATTATGGTGTTATGTTCAGCGAGAGGCTGATATTTTATAAGGAGGAAATGTTTGTGGTGGTATGCAGTGTATGATGCTGGTGTTATGAAGCTGCGTCATGCGTTTTACGTGATGAATCATGCCATTTATTACCATGAGTAAGCTAACCATTCCTCTCTTGAGAGGATTCTCAAGAGAGCTGGATAGCTAATGGATAGTATAGTAGGCTGTAAGATTGTTGGAAAGAGTTACCGCAATCCTGGAACATAAATGGCAACTGAAAGAATCCAGGTGGGTTTTCGTCTGGACCGGAGCGAGGGGGAATGGCGGCGGTCACCTACTTCTGCGTAGCAGTAATGCTAGCGAAGGAGATGGCCGCACGCGTAAGTGAACAGACTTCCTCACGCTTCAGCGGCCAAGACTCCTACGCTACAAGCCACCATAGGCGAGGGCTTGCGGACGACGAGTAATGGTTAGTTGGCCGTCCGACCGTCCGAACCGAGCCTGAGTCGTTGACGGCGCGTAGTGTTTCACACGTTCCTCAAAGAGATGGTAGGGGTCCAGAGGGGCTGATGCCTACTAACTACTAAGGCAATGGATTGACTTCTGAAAATGTCACCCGTAGTGTAGTGCTGAGAGTAAGTTGAAATTAGGAGAGATTTATTTGATGAACTCAAAAAAAAGGATAGCATAGTTAAATCGCTGTCGAAATATCTTTTGTGCGGTTTACATTAAGAATTTATTATATCATTGTAGATAATGTTGCAGACAAAAGATACCCCAGACTTAAAAGTACAATAATAAATATTAATTGGTTGAATAGAAGAATATAAAAAGATGATATTAAGCCACTAATTTCATTTTCAACGCTAATATAAATGCATTTCTAAAGCCATTATCACAGCTATTGTCCTTATTAATAACAAAGAATAAAAGCAACCACAATATGAGGTTTTTACTATTTATAAAGTTAATAGATGTGGGCTCATAAACTATTTAATAAAAACCGAGAGCTATAACAATAAAAAGGCTCCTAATGAACGAGCCGAAAGTAATAATATAATACTCCACAACTTTCACACAACGCCATCTAGTCTCAAACTAAGTAAAGCTTGTGCTATGAATACTAAACAACTGATAAACATACTTGCACATTCCTAAATGCATGTAATACAAACTATAGAAAAATTACACCCTGACACTGAACAAACGATCGTGCTCATCACGCAAGCATTTGTCTTGGGTGGCATAGCAGTCAGGGCCACTAACCAACAGACCAGTCATAATAAATATACCTAGTAACTTTGAAATGATTGCACCTAAAAACAATATGAGTTATAATTTTTAATTAATTGATTATGGTGAGCGTGTAAATAGAGTCTTTACTACCACCGAGGGGGTTGTAATATGCGATGGGCCACTCTAGCTAATGGTGGTGAAGTTATCGGCATAATAACCACAACACTTCTGGGGAAACAGGAACTATAAAACTAACCCTTTATAACAGGATCTTTAACATTCTTCTCGCCTGAACTTTGGACCATTTGTTTTTCTTCTGGGTCGTTTAAGACTTATAGAGAGTTTTGGCAAGATATTGTAACCAGAATATGTCAGAAACAAGGCTGCAAATTTTTCGAAAGAGCTACCGTGGTCCTCGTATAGAAAAATTGTGGTAACACTGTGGATTTTAGTCAGTAAGAGCCTGACACTCAGAACTGGAGAAGTCATATGGCATGCTTATAGAAAGGAGACAGATAGACAGATAGACAGATCTCAGTAAAGTTGATAAAAATGTCACGCCCAAGAAGAAAGTGAACAGAGACATGAACACTGATAAAATCGAAGAAGATATCAGTTTATTACGACATCGAATCTGTGTGACACAAGAAAAAGCACAACTTTATCCTCATCCGAGTATTATAAAAGCCGGATGAAGTCGAGTCCCTTGATCATTTCAAGGATAAGTTCACCAGATAAAAACAGAAATGCCGCTTCAAATATGTCATCGTACGAACTACCATTCACAAATACCAGAATAGTAAAATAGAGAGAAACTATTTTCAATTCCCCAACACAAATACGATAACGTACAAAATCCACTTATGTCATTTTGTTTGTCATTGAATACGTTCGCGCGACAATAGAATGAGTGACTATTGACTGCACATCTGTACATATAGCGTACATAGAACAGTTGTGTAGTGAGTGTACCTAGGTGGAAGTAGTGGGTATAGTAGTATGTCAAGGTCTCTAAACGACTCTCTAATTCATTTACATATTGTAAACATTGAAACTGGTAGTGGAGTACGTTTCTTTTGTAGTGTAAAACAATATTGACAGGCCTGTTGGTCTAGTGGTTAGTAACCCTGACTGCTACGCCGGAGGTCGTGGGTTCGATTCCCACCCAGGACCAAGTTTGTGTGATGAGCACGATCATTTGTTCTGTGTCTGGGTGTAATTTATCTATAATATGTATGTATTTAGAAATATATAAGCATGTTTATCAGTTGTCTAATACCCATAACACAAGCTCTGCTTAGCTTGGGACTAGATGGCGCTATGTGATAGTTGTGGAATATTATTATTATTATTATTATATGGCTTTACATGTTGCCTTAGTCAGTTTAAGATTTTTTAAAATATCTTCTGAACACTGAATAGCAAATCATCCGTCATTATTAAGATGCCAGTAGAGATGGGCGTTGTTAATATTTTTCGCCATCGATGCGCATCGTTGCTCCGATAACGACAACCGTTGTCAACATCGTTGTTTCCACCAACGATGTCGGACATCCACATCCAAGCTAATGTATTAGATGTCATGTTGATGTTGATGTTGAACAAGAACGGCATTTACGAGAACGCCATCGTGACTACGTTGGCGTTTTCGTAAACGTTGTACCTAATGTTGAAGTTCGATACCTTTGTACTTCAACGAAACGACAATTATGAAAATAATAATAAAGGAAAGTGTAGATGCAAGAAGAACAAAATATTTTGATTTAAGTAATACTAATCTTATTAAAATCAAATCAATCAAACCTGAAATCGTACCCAATAAAAATCAAATTAGAGCAGTACTATAATAACAATCTGTGAAATTAGTTTAATAACATATAATAATTAAAATATAATGTTTTTTTTTTGTACCAATTGTAATAATTATTACTACCAAAATGTATGGGGCTTATTCTAAATCATTCCATAGTATGCTTTAAAGTTCACTCCATTTTCGACACTTAGCTATCAGTTGAATGACGGCACTTGATGGTTTCTTGTTTCTTTCAAGCACGCAGTTTTGTTGTCATCGTTTCGTGCGTCGTTCGGTCTCCTTCGTACCTACATACGTTCTCACCATATTGTTGCTGCTTGCAACGGAACATCGGTTGTTGTCGGGTATGGTCGGGATTATTCGGCATCGCGTTGAGAGTCATCGGTGTTACTCACATCCGTTGTTCAACATTTCGACATCGTTGGCCAACATCATAGACTGACATCGTTGGCCACCAACGTTCTTTTAAAAACGGCCACCTCTAGATGCCAGTGAGAATGTCAATGTTAAGATGCAATACGAATAAAGATAATTTAATACTGAATAAGAAAACAACATTTTGGACCATTGCATTTATGTGTGTGTGTATGTCTGTTACTTCACGCTCAAACGTCTAAACAAACCCATGTTTGTTTTTAAATTGAGTACATGAGTAAACAAATGTCCTAATATAACAACAAAGGATACTTTTATCCCGGGGTATGTTCGACTGGGTCAATTTTCTATATCCACGCGAGCGAAGCCGCTGCCAAAAGCTAGTTATTTCATAAAACTGTACCAAAATAACCCCAAAACTTTCACCAACATTAATACTAAATTAACTTAATAAACTCACAGAAAAGCCAAAAACTTGATTAAGTACAATAAATATGCTTTGGAGAACCAGAATTAGTCACAAAGTTTAACTTTGGACCAAATTACATACAGCTAACTCAAATAAAGTAAGCCGCTTTTATTTGTCTTTGTACTTAGTTTATAAGTAAAATAGTAGGATTTGGATCGATTTGTGGGGCATTATTATGTTAATATTTAATTGTGTTGTGGCTTCCGGCTGACTAAAGGCCAATTTATTACTTCGTTCCCTGTCGAAAGTGTCAAAATAGGACATATCTGCTACAATCTTGACGTCTTCATGTATGGTATTTTCCTCACTAATTATGCCTAAGGCCTATTTGTCCATGGAAACACTGTCGTGTCGTTGCCGCTTCTTCGCCAGAGTTTCATAGTTTTGTAAGTAAACTATGACCAAGCGCATAATGTCGAATATGCATCTACGAAGCCACGCGTCCATGGACATTGTGCCTAGAGCCAATGGGACTTCGATTAGCTGGTATACACCGTCACAGTGCTGGACATAGGCTTCTCCCAAGATCGCCACAATATTCAGTCTTGTACTGTCCGCATCTAGCAAATTCCGGCGACCTTCGCAATGTCAAGAGGACCCACCTATGTCAAAAAAAAGTTTTATTATCCTAATTAAATTACTAGCTGATTGTATGTCACACACACCTTTCGTGAGGGAATGTGCTGCCATATTGTATCAAGGTCATGTGGAACTTAATCCACCGTCAATATCAAGCAAGGTGTTACAAAGAGGCAGGATTTAGAACCGTGTGTCGTAATGGTTTCATGGTAAATGTCAGTGAGTAAGCTTTAAATATCATTGGGAGGGTTGAACAAAGGGATCCCATAAGTTCAATGTTGACTACACACTGCTGAAACATATTCTAGGTACATTGAGGATGGTAGTTTAAAGTGGAACATACATTTAAAGCGATATTCTTGAGCAATATAGTTAAAGACATTTAATAAACAGTCAGAAATAAGTGAATTTTGACGCAGTAATTTGGCTAAGTTCAATACTGTTGTACGAGTGTGTCCGATTTTAGCCAAGAAGCTTATGAATATGGAACAGACTTTTCAGTGTTATATTTTTTTTCGACGATATTTGGTATTTGGCAATCAGTATCTGCAGCTGAATCGATGCTTTTAATGAAATGTTAAAATATGATAAGACTGTATTTTAAAAAGAATACGAGTGACTTTATGTTTAAACATACTAGGATATAATCTTTTTTTTTTGTTGGGACGGGATATCAACAAATAACTTCTCCAGCTCTGGGTGAAGCGAGAGGGCCGATTTTCCCCGAAACCGGGGAGGGAATCTCCCGTATCCCGTCAGTTGCCTTTTGCGTTTTACGGCCACGGTAACTCATTCATATAATCCCGCAGATACAACAACATTGTAGTATAAGTTAGACGCAACCTGCAATTTACTTTTTGGGGGTAGTTGTATAACTTGGTTAAGATATTTTACGTCAAAACTTGCTTAGTTTTATATGCCAGCGGTAATTTGACTAGTTTCAGCTTTAAAAACTACGTTATAAAAGAGCGACAGCCAAAATTTTTAACTTGAAGACTTGAAACCTTACAAACGCTAGGTCAGGACCTTAACTTAGTCTATATTTAGCCAAAATCAAGCGCAATATCAAGATAAACGGATTACACGGTTGCTTAGCTTTCCTTTCCACTAATCTAATCAAAGTTTTAAATTAATCAGCCGATTAGTCACTCAACTAATCAACCGTGCGTTACTTAATCGACTAACTTTCTAAGGCAATTGAAAATTGTGTACATTAATGAAACTATTCACACTGGTGAAGTTCTAGACGTCGTGAAGAAGGTTAAGTAGTCATTAATTCAATTTAAGCGGCGAGTTGGGATTAATGAATGCAAGTTCGGTTGTTCAGCATTTGACCTTTGATTACCCTGTGTAAATGTTCTATATTGTTCTCGTGATGTTAGATGCATGGGACGTCTGTATGCAACTGTGTTATAGGTTACTATCTATTAATATCAATCTGTTTTCTTTTTATGTGGGTAATCAACCAATGACTAAAACCACAATAAATTATTTAGAATTTTGACTTCTCCCGCTCTAACATACATAGAAATATACATACATTTAGTTTTATATATTTCAAAAGACGATTTTCATCCGTCACTCTCCCTCAAAGGTTCAGTTGAGAACCAGCGTCAGCCAACTGCTACGGTTGTCTGACAGTATGCTGAACTGAACCTATTTGGCACTACCGTGAGACACAATGTTCCTGTTTGTTTTTTTTTTTTTTTGTTTTAAGTTTTATTAATGTTCCAATACTTGTTTTGTTCATTGTGTGCCAAATAAACATGTTTTCTTTATTTCTTTCTTTTCTCTAAGATGGTTAGCGCGTGTCAGATTTTTTTCTGACTACGATCACACCTGTGTCCTTCAGTTGCTTTATGCATTTTAGGACTACGGGTTCTTTTTTCAAAAATCCCATGTGGCCCTATAGATCAAAATGTTGTTTTCAGATTTACTTTTAGATCGCAATGTGATTTCGAAAATCCCGAATTCGCCATTTTACTTTTGAATTGGCGATGTCTTGTGTGCGAAAGATCGCCAGTTTCACATTAAAAAAAAACTTATTACCCAAACAAAAATATTTAAAGTTATCTTAGACAGTTTTGTAAGGAAATACAATTATTTTAAAGTAACATCGAGACACATCACAGAGCTAAAATATTTGAGCACGCACCAAAATTGAATTAAACTAATACACAAATGGACCCCACTTATAACCGTTTCAAATAGCCGATTCCCTCATATAACTTACTAGGTACACATATCTACGAGTATCGTTACCAGGCGTCCAGATAAAGCCGGACAGAGGCTTTTAGGTGGTGTGTCCGGACAAATTAGGCGGAGTCCGGCCTGTCCGGCTTTGGTTAGGTTTTTTTAAATTTGCCTATTCTAAATTCTTCATTGTGTTCTGCCTTACCTTGTATAGCTAGCGCAAGCCAAGCGGACTATCAATTATATCAGATTATTTTATTGTTGCTTCATAAGAATTGAAAAAGAATTTATCTACACTATTATTATAAAGAGGTAAAGTTTGTTTTTTTTGTGTATTTTTTCATTGATAGAAGGCTGCTTCATTGCTGAGTAACATAGGCTATATATTATGTACGCGGGCGATGTCGCGGGCAAAAGCTAGTGGTAAACAAAAAAGGCAAGAACGCCATTTTTATTAAAAAAAAAATTGTCGGTCTTTTTTATCCAAAAGTTCGGTTAAACTGTCTGATCTGTCCAGCTTTTCTGTTTTGGAACCTGGCAACCCTATCTACGACTCATAGAGGCTGTCGCTGTACCACTTAGGCCCGTTACACATGATCAGTTATATCTTCGAATGCTTCCATAACAGTTTCTGTGAATTTATCGGTGATCGTGCGAATGTGAATACAACGGATCTGATGTGATTTCCGTGAGATTTTCTCACTAGTTGACGTTATTATTTTGTCTGGGTGTTGAAAGAGAGGATTTATTTATATAGGAATTTGTGAAAAGGCTTCTTAGGTGGGTGCTTAATTCATTGGTCGGTTGGTTTAATTTCTGCTATCTGCCTCCATCCTAATCCGCCTGAAATAACTCTATTAATCAAGTTATTCCGATGAAAACGGCTGAATTGAAGATATATTGATGATAGGTTCGCGCTTGACCGCCATCTCACCTGATGGAAAGCGACGATGCGGTCGACGATGGAACGCGCTTACCTAGAAGAAACCTATTCAATTAACCTATTATTATTTTATAGTCGTGATAAACCTGTGGTTAAGGCCTAACTGTTATGCATGAGGTTGCAGATTCGAAACTGGGCAAGTACAGATGTGAATTTATCGATTGGAAACTGGATTGGCATCCGCTCTGGGTGGAACGAGAGGGGGGGAGTGTTAAGACTTATATTGACTAAACAACACGGGTGGGTGTTCCTTCAGTTGCATTTGCATTATAGGGTCGCGGTGACTTTTTCAAGTAATCCTTCAGCCCTGGTAGGCATCGACCTTAAGGGGCAACCAGTTTTATGACACTGTGACAGAACTTTATGATATTGGAAACTGGTAATCAGTGTGTTACCACTCTATTAAGTCTCAGATTTTCATTTGGACATTTTCATTAAACAATTTGCATGGACTAGGTACTCCTGATTCTCAATTCTTATGGACTAGTACACTCAAAGTCTCCACATGTGAATTTCAATTAGGTACCTACCACGTTCGCACGCTAACATTTCTGAATGAAGTCAGAATTTGTCGTCAGTCAAGCGTTCGGGACTTCGACATCGGACCGACAAATTGTTTGACAAAATTTCGTCAGATAATGCAAGTTCTAAACTATGTAGTTTCAGGGTAAATTGATATTCGGACCTCTATATTGGACTTTGACTGGCTGGAATGACTGCGTCTTTTGGAGTCAAACCACAAAATATTTGGTATTGCCTTCTGCCATTGGTTTCATCCGTGTAATAATAGTAAATTATCCCGAGCGATGCTACTCCAAAAATAAAAAAACCGGCCAAGTGCGAGTCGGACTCGCCCATGAAGGGTTCCGTAGCAGCAAGTAACATAATATAAAAGTTCTTGTAATGTGTTGTAACTTTGATTGATGTTTTAATAATAGTGTATTTTTTTTTTTTGATTTATGACGCCTTAAAAAAAATAATTACTAGATTTCGTTCAAACTAATTTTCGTTGGTAGTTTTTATAGTAATGTACATCATATATTTTTTTTAGATTTATCATTCTCTTATTTTAGAAGTTAGAGGGGGGGGGACACACATTTTACCACTTTGGAAGTGTCTCTCGCGCAAACTTTTCAGTTTAGAAAAAAATGATATTAGAAACCTCAGTATCATTTTTGAAGACCTATCCATAGATACCCCACACGCATGGATTCGACGAAAAAAAAATGTTGAGTTTCAGTTCTAAGTATGGGGACCCCCAAAATTTATTGCTTTTTTTCTATTTTTGTACGAAAATCTTAATGCGGTTCACAGAATACATCTACTTACAAAGTTTCAACAGTATAGCTCTTATAGTTTCGGAAAAAAGTGGCTGTGACATACGGACGGACAGACAGACAGACAGACAGACAGACAGACATGACGAATCTATAAGGGTTCCGTTTTTTGCCATTTGGCTACGGAACCCTAAAAAGTAACCCATATCGTATTCCATTATATGTATAACCTGTGTTTGAGCGTTGAAGAGTGACACATACAAACTTTCTCACTGTTATATATTTAGTGTGGTGGTAAGAATTAGTTTGTTACCCCCAATTTCTGATTTAAACATTTGTGTTTGAGTATTTCTCAAACTCTTCCAACTTTAGCTTGAATACCTGTCAAAATTCGGCTTTAAAAATAAGGTTTGAAACATTTTTAACTCAAAATCCTCAATTCCGAAACCCGCCCATAATACCTTCATTATCACCAAAATTTCAACTGAAAAACGTCCACTACTGGACATCAGCCTCCCCAAGTGTCACCACTCAGTCGCACTTGGGGAGGCTGTGTCAGTTGTCGCAACTCGATGACCTTGTGAGACTCGCATCCATTGCATTGCCGACTCTCACATTGTCGGTCATCGAGATCCACCTCGTAGACTTTCCAATGCTGCGTCTTCAGATGCGTTGTCACCACTCCAGCACAACCTTTCGGCCCATCGACCATCTGTTCTACGAGTAATGTACTCTGTTTTATAGAATGATTATTTCTAAAAGTAACCGCACTAAAAGAATTACCATCAAATTAGCACTTAAGACCATATGCCTACATCATAACAATGACATCAACTCTCCAATACAAACACTTGAAGATAAACACTAACAATAATATTAGACATACCATTCAACCTATGATCTTTGATCTACATATCGTCATCTCAAGCACCTACCAATACGAGTATGTACCCCGGTATATATGTATTATGATCTATGATAACATCAGGAGCGCTGAAGGGTCTTCAAGATCTGTTCTTGTCCTTTACAAAGCTATTCTGATCGCTATAACGAGGAAGCAACGGAGAAATCATTAGGCGCTACGCAAACGGAGACACTTTTTGTTCCATTTACGGACACCGAACACTTTTTGATCGTCACGAGTCTGTGTTAAGTGGAAGCAACTGGACACAAAACCTGACTTTGACAGACCTGTTGGTCTAGTGGTTAGTGGCCCTGATTGCTATGACGGAGCTCGTGGGTTCGATTCCCACCCAGGACAAATGTTTGTGTGACGAGCGTGATCATTTTTCGTAGATCTGGGCGTGATTTATATCTATATTATGTATGTATTTATAAGTATGTTTATCAGTTGTCTAATACTCATATCACAAGCTCTGCTTAGCGTGGGACTAGATGGCGTTGTCTTATAGTTTAAAAAAAAAATACGTTTGCGCAGAGAGTGGATGATTTCAAATCAAACTGGTTCCATAGAAATGAAATATTTATCGTTTGTAAAAAGTGTCCACGTTTGCGCCCTGCCTTACTGGCCGAAGTCTCGGAGCCTCTCAGCGACTTTCAGCTTTTTCTATGCCGACTTTTTATTTCTTATAGTTGAACCAAAACTTCCGACTTTCCGTCCCCTAGGGAAGCCGAACCACGAAGTAGGCTACAAAAAATATATACCTATCAGATTTTTTTTTCTGACGATTTTCTTGCTTAGTTTTCGCCGATAACTAAATGATTTATGAACACGAACCTTAGTGACTTTCTAATTTTGATTGCACTTTCCAATTTGTACTTTCTTCGTAAGCATTTTGTAGTATTTGATGTACGGCATAAAATGGAGATGTTAAATGAGTAGTACCTGGAACAAATGAAAAAATAATAACATTAGATACAGTGAATGCAAAATATAATTCGCTTAGATCTTGGCACAAGCCTTATACCTTAGTATCCGGCCTTTTCCCTAGGAAAGAAGAAAAATAGGCCGTAATGAACCATGCTGGTACAGTGCGGGTTGGTGAATATCACGTCTTGAATGACATGCCGGTTTCATATCATATCAGTCGATAGACGTCCATTGTTGGACATAGGCCTCCCCAACTGTCGCCACAACGAACGATCCTGCGCATCCCGTATCTATCGGATTCCCGCAACCTTCACCAGGGTATCGGTCCATCTTGTAGTAGGCTTTCCAACGCTACCTACTACAAGATGGACCATCTTCCGGTACGCGGTCGCCACTCCAGAACCTTTCGAACCCAACAGCCATCTGTTCTGCGAACAACGTGCCTGCCCATTGCCACTTAAGTTTGGCAATTCTTCGTGCTATGCCGGCAACCTTGGCTGGTTTCCTCAGACACGTGTAAAATCGGCAAAATAAAATGGACATCTCGATTCGTTTGGTATAACTCGAGGACAAATTTGACAGTAAATCGGTAAGTAACCATTAACGCTCACGTTTTAGGTAAAATATAATACGACGGTACCCGAACTCGCAGACATTGTGTTTAGTATCGGATTTATTCGGTAAGAAAATTCTGGGTAGCCGTCGATCAAACGAAAATGCCGAGCAGACAAGCCGTATTTTCGTGTATTTCATTTTATCCTATCCATTAAAAGTAAGTCGTATTTCATATGAAAACCGATTTTCTCACGTGCCAAATACGGAATGCCAAAAACAATTGGTTTACCCAACTTACGTCAAAAAAATCGGCTTCCTAGATGTCATACGGTGATGCCACATTCCACGTGCCTTATACTCTGTTCAAAATAACAGTAGACATTTATGAAAACCTTTTATTACTGTCCGTTCAACCGATTTTGACTTTTATTACGTTGGTGGCATGACAAATGGCGGTTGCAGAAAATAGTTGGTTTTTGTAAGTCGTGTGAATATAGATGTTGATGTGTTAGTTTAGTTATTGTAACCACTTTTTTACTTTTAACCTTTCAAACACTGTAGAGACACAAAAGAAAAATAATGAGAGACATCCTTATGCCTACGAAATAGAAATTAAAATCGGTTGAGCAGACAGAAAAAAGGTTCCTTTAAATGTCTAATCTTATCGCGAATAGGGTATAGGTGCCCAGCCCATACACCCTATGGAGGATTTAAGGGGCCGGCGACGGATGAATTTCCATACAAACGTAATACCACGCTCATTTGCAGTTGGAGCATATTTCCAACACATTATGATGATATTCGGTTGAAGACAATATTTATCTAGGTTCCTACGTCGAGAATATTAGAAATATTGTTATTTTTAATACAGGAAAAGCCTAATGGCATGTTTTGCCATTTACGCTATAAAAAGTGCGAAATACAATTCGCTGAAATTTCTTTTTGTATTTTTTTTTTTTAAGAAAGACGTAGGAACCTTGATAAATATGGTCTATAACCGAATATCATCGTAATATGTAGCTCTACAAGTCTAGTTTCCATATAAAATGAATGGAGACCGATGCGCCCAGATCCCTGTGTGTATAGCACACGTGTGCGAAGTGTAGTTCTACCATTATTGTTATTTTAGCTACAAACTCCTCACACATAAATAGTATATTCAAGCTAGCATATAGAAATGGAAAAGCAATTTCACCAAAAGCAATCACAAATAAAAAGCATTCAATCAATAAAGGTGAAAACAAATAAACCGTGTATAATCCAAGGAATTACAAAGCTTAGCTAACAAACAGAAATGTTTTATACAGCGAACACGGTAATTGAATTAGAACTTAGTGTTGCCCCCAATAACGTTAACGGGATTTCGTTCAGTAACGGATAACTTTTTAATAATTCCAAGCGGCTGACGTAATCCTTTGTGCTGGGAAAGGATTTTTAATAAATTTTTTTTCGTATTTGTCAGGTTTCTTTTTATATAAAAGATACCTAAGACTGTTTTGAATAAGGTTTCAACCCTATTTTTTATCAATTTAAAATATAAAACGAAATAATTTTTGTTTTGTTTTTGAGTTGGGATTGTTGAGAAGTCATGGGGAGTAGCTTTGAAGTTGCCTGAGAAGGGGTTTGAAAGTAATACTTTCCATCCTTAGGGAGTTTTACTTTCAACTGACAGCTGTCAAATTATTTAAAAAAAAACTAGTTCTAGACCTAGGCCTAGCCCTTCCTTATTAGTTCCTTTAGAATTCCAGGGTCACTATAACTCTTTCGAATATTCCCGGAGTCCTAGCAGGCACCCTTTAGTTTCGCAAAAAGAAATAGGGTTGCAATCACCAGAGTTTGTCTGACAATTGGACAAATCAGACGAACCGTTCCTTTGATACGTATTAATTACCATCAAAATTCAAAAGCCGGAGAAATTTCGAACTCCGTGCCATGTCAATTAATTTTCCCACAGAGAATTTGATCAATCCTTTCAAAGCCTAGCTTATGGCTTTATCAAACTTCAAAATGCTTGTTCAAACGCTATTCTCATTTATGTTCAGGACAGCAGTTATAGGAAGTTCTTGTTACACAAACAACCGAATGTTTCCATTACAGTCTCTTTGTAGAATCAAATTATACTAGTATGTACTACGTGTGTAATATAAATTGTGTGAGATCAAAGCTTGCTTCGGATTAATTTAATCTTTTTACGGTTCAAAACAGATACGGCGTATGTGGTGTTACTTCGGTAAATATACTTTGGTTATAATTTAAATAACAGACGCTTAAAATTGGCTTAATTCGGCTTTTAAGAACAAAGAAGCAGCGAATGTGTCTCACGAGTAATGTCAACTCATTTACGCGGGATTTATTTAGGTTGTGTAGTGAGCAGAAATATTGCTCGATAAATTATGTTTATTGTTTGTTTAATGTGCCCTCTTATTTAACGATTCAGGATACTGAGAATATAATGACAATTGATTACATTTCACAGAAGTCAATTTATTTAATTAAGACTACCTAACTTATTTTGATTACTTTCAAACAGCCGTTTAAAAGTAAAGTAAAGAGAAAAAAGAAAGGATATTTCTGATATAACTTGACGAGTCATATTATGAGAATACCATAAGGCAATTAATGCGATGTCTCTCACCGATTTGCACGGTAAATTAAAAAAAAACTTAATCTCAGTGACTGTACCTTCCTAAGTGCATGTATAATCGTTTGATCGTCGCAAGCGCCGATGAATAACTCGGTCTGAACGGAGCTAAACGCAATCTTTCATATGACTCAGTGACCACAGGAGTTCGTGACTCAATACACGGACAATGTGATTTGTGACTCAACAAAAAATATCCCCGTCTCTTTCTAATCAAAAACGCAAAAATGAGACCAAAAGGTTAGGTACTTCCAAGACCAATAAGTAGTAATATTACATTGAAAGTCTGTCTGCATTAACTAGGTCAACTTAGATGAAATTGCTGCGAGTCTAATTTTAACTGGTCAAATGGGCGATACTCAGAAACGATCGGAACAGTGTATCGGAATGTTTGCTCTGTGATTCATGAACCGAAACCTACTTATGAACCAAAAACCGTTGAACTTGCGCAATCAGAAACCGGTAGTTGAATGCTGAACAACACTGAACAATTTGTTTTGTTCTATTTGCTATTCCGTCGTAACAATGGACGACTGTCACTCGTTACTGTAAATATAACAGACAGCTTGACAGGAATCACGGAAAACTGAAGAAATTTCTAATTTAGACTTCCCTTAGATACAGTTACAACCATTTAAAGAAGATAACTCAAACCATTATTCGCTAAACGGTAAACATAAACAAGGCCAACAAAGAAAACATTAATTATAAACATTACACACAAAAGCCCGTAAAAACCAGCAAATTGTAACATGTATTACAGCCCACTTCTAGTAACTTATATATATGCATCAATCACGAGGCCAACCCCGTTCCAAGAACGTCCCTCATTTCAGGCAACAGCCGTAAAAACATGATGTAGAAAGAAACTGATGAAAATATTACCCACCGCGGTCGGGTATAACATATCATAAAGGAAAAAATATAGCATATGGAAGCGGGTACACGATATACATCGCGGCAATATGTCAGTAGGACAGCGAGAATGGTCGTAAACGCCATAATGACATTATTCGTGTATTACGAAGGACCCTAACCAGATTACCAGGCTGTCAGATGACCGACGACGCAGGACAATATTCTATTTGGGTTCCAACTACCAAAACTACCCAATAACGGTAAGTGGACATTGCCAAGAGTATAGATTCCTTGGTAGATAAAATACTGTATCCTTTTCCAACCGCAAAAAAGCCGCATTTACGAGGCATTTCCGTAGTCCTTAAAATAAGAATAGGAACACAAAGCGAGCTCAAAACAGGCTCCGTATCAAAAGGCTTAAAGCCTTAAACGATTGTCGAGAGCAGAAAAAAATAGGCGTTTGTTCTTGGAAAAGTGGTAAACATTATTTCAGGAACAAAGAAATTTAGCATAAAACAGGATACAAAATTAACATCAAGTGTCACTAAGGTACAAAACGATATATTTAGACAAGATACCAACTAATTGTATAAAGTAACGAAGAGAAAGGTGGAACTATTAAGTTACAACTTATGTAGAACGGCCATGACAGGCCTGCTCGATTGTTATTGTGAATAAATAGAATGTTACAAAACCGCAATTAAAATGAACGGTAGTAATAACAAGAGAGAATCGTGACATATTTATTACAGTTGGAAACGCAAATAAACACACTATAAATTAATGATGACACGATGAATTTGCGATCATTTTGATGTACATGTTGCTTAATAAATGTCAGGACTCCTAGGGTCTTGGACCTTTGAAAGGCATATCACGGACCGAAGAACATCTCCGAGACGCCCCTTTAAATAAAGTGACAACAAATGAAGATACCCATAAGCGTTATGTTTTT
Organism: Mythimna albipuncta; assembly: GCA_929112965.1. Lineage (NCBI taxonomy): Eukaryota > Metazoa > Arthropoda > Insecta > Lepidoptera > Noctuidae > Mythimna > Mythimna albipuncta. The sequence continues at coordinate 12,203,777 of OV815979.1, read as the reverse complement.
GTAATAGACTTAGTTTTATCTACATCTACACAAATTAATAAAGTGGTAATGTTAGTTTTTTTTTGTTTGTAGGATAATATCTGAAAGTACTGGTCCGAATGCTAAAATTCTTTCCCCGGTAGAAAGCTGCTTTATTCCTGAGTGACATAAGCTATATTTTATGTACGCAGGCGAAACCGCGGTCTAAAGCTTTTAACACATAATTTACTTTCTTCTCCGACAAATGTGGTCGACACTAGTGCGAACAACAAAAATCACAATAAACTTAAAATTATCCAAACAGTCACTTCCGTATTTATAACAGAATATACGAAGTCATCAGAAAAAGGTGTCGCAGTATCTGAGTCAGCTTCTGAAAACAGAATTTCCACTCAAATTATCTCCTGCTAATGGCCCACTTTAAATAAAACGTTTCAATCCAAAAAAATACTCGAGTACAGAGATTTTTTGTTGCAAAACGTTAACCGTATACAGCGCAGAGCAAAAAGGATGTAAATGGGTCAGTCAAGCTTTATCTTATAAATAGAGGTACGAATTACAACCGTTACTTTGTTCTTGAACTCGAAATAATTATATGTATGTTATGTATGTACTCTAACTTTGACAAACTCCACATTGTTAGAAAATTTTGAATTTGTGTTGTCAAGTTACAAAATATCATGTATATTTTGCTAACAATATGTTCCAGCTTTGTTGAATGTCCAGGCCATTGCTGTATAATACTGAAACTTGAGCTTTATTTTAGTAAAACATTGTTATTTCAAAAGTTGTTTATTTTGCCAGTCATATTTATGATGTAGGCAACTCTGTCGCCAAACTAAAATGGAACTGGGGAGGCCATATCTGCTGTATGTCGAGAATTGGGCGAAGATAATAGTAACTCTTGAAACGGTAGGCCCAGAAGGAGATTCCAACGTAAAGGTGTCAGAAGTAGCTAAGAACAGAGAAGAGTGGAAAAATGGAATGTAAGCCTTCACTCTGCAGCAGGACACACGATCATAATAATCATATTTAAATGTGGTGCTAAAGATGTGCTCTTGGAGCATGCAGCATTGCAGAAACCAAATAGATTGTAGCTTTAGATCTAATGCTCCAATGACATCATACTGCGAGCAATCCAACTGCATCTTTTATATCGCTATAATAAATCAAATTTCAAAGTGGACCGATAACTTGGTAAGGGTCGCGAGTTGCGATGGATGTGAGACGCACAGGACAGTTCGGTGTGACTACACTTGGGAAGGCCTGTCCAACAGTTGCAGTGACGTCTTTCGGTTGAAATGATGAAAAATGTAATATCAGGTTATGGTCATTATGAAATTAGCCATGATGTTTTTTATACTAGACCACTCTGAGTACGTACTACAAAGTTTCCGCTCTTTTAGTGCTACTTTTATCCTTAGGTAATCCAATTGTCAACACATCGTTCATCTGGTCATAAATCGTCCAATGGTCCAGTTCCTATGAATCGAATAGGAGACGGGATTTGAGTGCAGTTCTCTTCTTCTGCCTTTCAAAATGAAGCCATTATAGTACAGAAAAGTATATAAAAACCCGTTTCAAAAGGTCATAAACTAGTATCTATGCTAAGCTGCATTCAACTCGCGATAGTTTTGACCTTGTAGTTGAGTATAAATGCAATTATGCATGCATAGCTCTGCGTGCAACGGAATGTGTTACGCAAGAGAGAGATAGCTATATGTTGTTATATGCAATAAGCATCGCGTAACAGAGTAGTCAGGAGTAATACTTCGTTTATTTTGTAATTATCTGTTTGTAGTTAACTTTAAGATCTTGACAGATACAATTGCTATCTTGTAGCAGTGTAGCTACAAGAGATTTGTCCAGATGAAGACTTATCACGTTTAGTGTTTATCTGGAAGCTTTTTCGGTAGGAATTTTATGTTTGATGTCACAAAAATGTACCTTGAAACCAAATTGTAACAAACGCCACGGCTGTATCCCAAAATACAAGCGATACCTTAGTTTGCAACTCCTGCGATTACTCTGTCTATTTTGTTCGTTGACATTATCAATCACAATATTATTATTGTGAATGATTTCGGTACCAATTTTTTTTTTTAAAGATCTTGGCTTTGGAACATAAAATCCAACTGCAGGAACACAGGAAGGTTAAGTCAGTAAAAGTTAGACACTCTCGTTCCCATCATTCTGATCGTGATGATTTCCTACTGCAAATAAGTACGGTTTATATCTTCGATTCCGTCTTTTCTATCTGAATACCTTATCTTACTTAATAGTGTTATTTCAGGCGGATTAGGAACTGGCAATGAAACCAATATGAACTAAAAACACCAGGCGTCCTTTTCATGAACTCCTCCTGTATATAAATCCTCTCTTTCAATACCCAGTCAAAATATTTACGTTTGCCAGTGGATTACGGCCTATTCTTCTGGAGAGCAGGCCTATGCCTCAGCAGTAGAATATTTTTAGGCTGATAGATTTTTAATACAGCGTAAACATATTATGCTGTATTAAAAATTTAATACCATAGCTCAATTAGGGTTAGTAACCCTTGTTTATTACTAATGAACCAACTAAGGAAATCACTTTTTAATTGATGTAAACTAGTTCCTGACTTTTTTTAGGTGCGTAATCACCTAATGACAACCGCCCTTGAGCAAAACAGGAGGGCGTGTCAGACTTTTACTGACTAAAACCCACTCCTGTTCCTTCTTTGCCTTCGTCCACTTTCGCACAATCCATGGCCCAGTAGGCTTCGACCCTGTCGGGGCCGTGCGGTTTGCTGACATCTTGAGGCGCGCGTGGAACACTACGTGCCGTTGACGGTTAGCGGACGGTTGGACGGCATGCTGCCCATTGTTCGTCGTCCGCAAACCCGGACTGCCGTCTCACCTTAAAATTAGCAGTGATACAATCGTTGATGGCGAGGCGCATTTTATTTCTTTGTATTCTTTCAGCCGAAAAATGTGGTCATTATATACATACATAGCATAGTCAGCCTTAAAAAATCCCCACTGTTGGAACTCAGGCCTCCTCTCTAGGAAAGGGAGTTGGCCTTAATCCACCACGTGGGCCCAGTGCGGGTTGGTGAATATCACATGTCTTCGAACTTTTGGTTCTAGGACAAGCCGGTTTCCTCACGATGTTTTCCTTCACCGTTTTGAGTGCAGTGGTGATGAAATAAATTACACAATACTTTACAGCATTACAATATAGCATTGACAAAAACAACAGCAGCTTTAAAAGTTCTAGAATATACTTAACAACCCATTGTTTTTCATTTCTTACAAAAACAAACTTCTCCCTGAATATTAGGTGCCTTGTTGAATTAATAGTATAATTACTCATCAGAAGCGGTACAGTAAAGTTGTGAACCTGGCACCTTGCTTATTATTATGTCGACGTCTTCAAGTTCAAGGGTCTTAAGGTGGATACACCGAGGTAGCCACTACTTCGAAAAATTATAGTCCTACAAAATGTTGCTTGTGTATTTAGACGTCTTAAGGTAGAACTTACACTACTCACACGTCGTCGCCCTCCCCGCTAACTGTCGTATCTGCACTGTTATTACCAACGTGTTCATAACATTATTTCGAATAAATTCTCTCTAATCGTCATATCTGTATCGTTTACTGTTTAGAAGATATTCAAGTATTTCGTTTTGCGGAAGTGTAAAAAATTTCCGCACTACCTTCGTAATTTAGGGCCACTACAAACTAAAAGAATATGCCAAGATTAATATAAAAAAACCGATAAACGGTCGCCCGTGAAAAATATCATTTGCTAGTTACGACAGCTAGCAGGGAGGGTGACGACGTGTGCCACACACTTCAATCTAGCCGCGTCGGTCTCCATACATTTTATATGGAAACTGGACATGTAGAGCTATCCTAGATCCACGCCACGCGACATCGTTCTACGTACAAATCAGGCGTGTTACATGTGTGCATCGTCGGTCGTCCTAGCTTTACTCTTACTATCATTGTTTATGTGTGCCCAAGACAACATAGTGAAAACTAATACAGTACAAAACAGCTCCCTCGAGGAAGCAGCATTAGAATAATATAGAGTAACCCTCGACTCGGACATACGTATACAGAACACAACTTTGAAAAGGTTAACGCGTCCCATAAGTCGCATATATTAAAAATAATTGGTTCCAACTAAAACATAAACAACCCTTCGGCAAAAAAGCCCAATTTGTAACGGATCAAGAATCGTAAGGACTTCGGACTTATAAATAGAACTTTAGAATTTAAAATCGCAACCGTTTTATTTCGTACTTTTTTTTATGTGTGAAAATCATCAAATTACATCCTACTGCGCTGAATAAAAATCCATTCCTGTTCCTTCTTTGCAATTGTTCCAGGGCCCCGGGTATCTCTTTCGCATCACCCATGGCCTCAGTAGGTCAGGCCCCTACAGTTACTGACAACTCCTTGAGGTGTACGTAGAACACTACGCGCCATCGACGACTTGAGCTCGGTCCGGACGGTTACCGGACGGGACGGCCGGACGGCGAGCTACCCATTGCTCATCGTCAGCAAGCCAGCGCTTACGGTGGCCAAATAATACAACTTTAGGATTTAAGAACCTAACCTAACCGAGAGGGTGCTTTTTTTCGTACCGGCCTTTCGCTTCGACCTCGACTACGGTTAAGTACGCCACAGCACAATATAAAAGGCAATAATAAAAAGTGAGAGCTTTCAACCCCTCGTAAAGATAATAACTGGGGAACGTTTAAGTCACGGAGAATAAAATAAACCCTCAAGTTTGGGTTTTGAGGAGTTTGTTGAAACACTTTAATGCGAAGTCGTCACTCCACTTGGTGATACGAAGAACGACGTGGTAACAGAAGACATTGCGACATTTTATCTAGAAAATACAAAGAAAAACCGGCTAAGTGCGTATAGGTCAGTAAAGCACATTCATCACAAATGTTACTTTTTAGAGACAGATTATTACAATTGCCTGATATGACAATGATATACTTTGTATCATAAACGATACTTTTAAAAAGCTTGTTCCTAGATCGGCCTCAGGAGCAACAAAGGTGACCTAATCATGTATTCATGATGAAACAGCTTCAATGAAGTGGGTTTAGGTCAGTGGAGCACATTCATTACAAAAGTTACTTTTTAGAGACAGATTATTACCAATACCCGATATGACAATGATGTACTTTGTATCATAAACGATACTTATAAAAAGCTTGTTCCTAGACCGGCCACAGGCGCAACAAAGGTGACCTAATCATGTATTCATAATGAAACAGCTTCAATGAAGTGGGTTTAGGTCAGTGAAACACATTCATTACAAAAGTTACTTTTTAGAAACAGATTATTACCAATACCTGATATGACAATGATATACCTTGTATCATAAACGATACTTATAAAATGCTTGTTCCTAAACCGTCCACAGGTGCAACAAAGGTGACCTAATCATGTATTCATGATGAAACAGCTTCAATAAAGTGGGTTTAGGTCAGTGAAGCACATTCATCACAAAACCCACACGTTTTACGTTCTGCTGATGATTATGTTTCTTTTATTGTTATGCCGTCATCATGTTTTTTATGAACGTAATACTTTTTTGTAAATGGAGATTTTTTTCGTGGTTTACGAGCAGGAGATTTATTTAGCTTTTATTATGATTGGTTAATTTAATTAGAGGTGAATGACATAAAGGGTCTTGTCTGTCTACACATGGAGTATTAGAACTCCTTTACTGTATAACACAACAATGTATGTTTTGGGCTAGCCATTACTGTCCCACTGTCTACAGTGGAGAGTGGAGTCTTTCCAAACATTCTTCTCCCGCGCATTTTTATTCAATATGTGGTGTATGTGTAAGTAGTACATTTTAAATTAAATCGACGGATTGTTTAATTGACAGTATCAATTAAACAAAGTAAATATTGAAATAAAAAGAAAATGATATTTTGGATGTCTTTATATATGTACATAGGACCGTCGAAATATCTATGTTAAAAACTTTTATTTTTGCTATAATACACTTTCGTAATCCTTGTTTTCGAAATAATAATATTTTCTTTTTTTATGTACCTGCCATATTATCTCTCCACCACCCTAGGCTTACTGGTAGAGAGTGCCTAAGGCGTTAAGTCCGCCTTTTTACCTTTAGAATTGACGTATACTCATATAGTTTTTAATTGTAAGCTAGTTTTAAGATCGCGTAAATAAATTGTTTTCCTTTCTTTCTTTGGCTTCATGAAGAATAAATAAATAAATATAAAACGTATTTCATAAGATCCTTAGAAATGGATCTAGAATTTTCACAAAAACTTTCAAAGGAACAAAACACAACATTTAGTCAATGAACCATCCACATACACCATGATAAGAAACCCCTAAAAGCTCTCCAAAACCCGTACAAACAGTCATCGCATAATATGTTACAGAAAACATGGGAACTCCTATAAACATTTCCAAGTTTGTCACCATTTGTGCACGTCTGTGTTCCTCACTACTTGGCACCAGGGGGAGCTTATAAAGACAAATAGCCCGATTTATATCCAAACGCATTAAAAGTTTTTCGTGCTGTTTAGATCTTCCTTGTAACTTGTCCATTTACTGTTGACCTTTTGAATTTAGGTTTTATGCCCTCTCTTACTCCCTGGGGTTGTGAGGTCCAAATGGAAGTTATTGAGTATGAACATAAAAGTTCATGCTTTGTTTTGTATTAAGGAAACAGTAATGGAAGAAATAGTTGCTGAAGTCCAGTACACAAGTGAGCAGTTGCTTTTATTTTTTTTTTCTCCCGAAATTGCAAGTAGAAAGATTTTTCCAAACCCGTCCAATATTAAATAAGTTAGAAACCTTTCAAATCTGGTGGAACGGGAAACTGTCAAGTAATAGAATAAAGATGCAGATACTTAAATATGACGTCATCGCCATTAGGTTACATGTGTACAAAAAAGATATCGAGATTTCCCCACTACGCCCCACTCTTCTTCAAACCTACGAGTATATTTGAAATACTAATGGCTACTTCATTAAACAACACATTTTGACGTGGTTTCAGAAAAAGAAGATTTCTTTTTAGTGTTATTTGTTGTTTATAATATTATACAAAAACAAAACAAAGTGCCCAATTATGTATACGATGCAAAAAATATAATATTAATTACAGCACACATAATAACAATGCATAAGTACCCACATTCAATGGCGTGATTTCATAACGCCAAAAAAGAGAAAAAAAAAAAAGAGCATCTCCTTTCACAATGACATAGTAGGTGTATATATGTATTTGTGTATATATTATAATTATAAGTATGTATTCATATATGTATTTATGTATATATTATGTGAGTGTGTATTTATATATGTAGGAATGTTTTTGTATTATTTTATTCATATTATTATTAATTTTAAAATTGTGCACTGGATCTTACCCTCTACTGTGATCTCTCTCTATCACTCAATGGTTTGCTGGAAGAAAACTCAACTTTGAGTTAAGCTCGCCTTTGTACATGAACTCTGATATCCACTTATTTGTTATTTATCATGGTGTACAATAAAGAATTAAAGAATTAAAGAACGTATGGTTTCCATGTGAGCAAAGAAAGTCCTTCAGGAATACTTAAAAAAAAGAGAAGTTTGTCACACCCACGCAATTATACAATAAACGGTAGAAAATTAGCTAGTTTTTAAGCACCATATTAAAAGCAATTTACGGACATAATATGCTAAATATTGCGTGCATGACTCTATCGTTTGTAACAATACGTTTACACAATACGAATCTAAATTTCATTCAATAGCCACCAAAAGAATGGCATTATATCCAGCCTTTGTACAGTTTTTCTTGTAATTATGGCAAACAGTTCAATGTAACATGGCGTGTTTTAGGGGAAGGTTAAAAATAAACTGATTTACACGCGTCCCTGGTTCCACGAAATGCTTGGAAAAACGAATCTTCAGGCCTTATAGGGTTAAAATAAACTTAAAAAGTATATATTTTTAGAATTTAGTTCAGACTCATATAACAAAACATTATGATGGGTTATTTTAGGTTTCCTTTTAGTGTTTAATTTAGTGAATTATGCTGAAATTGTTGCATTTGTTACCTAAATCATATTATCTGTCGGACTGGATTTAGCGACACATGTGCTAGGTGTGTTAGGTTTGTAACATTTTATGATAACAAATAAAATAATTAAGTATTAATAAAAAAAAATAACTCGCGTTTGACCACTGTCTCACCTGATGCTAAACGATGATGTGATCGACGATGGAGCATGCTAGCATAGAAGTAACCTATTCACTTTTGGCCTAAATACTGCAACTATCAGGAAACACAGACGCGGGGAATTCTACTCTTTAGCTGTAGGCACAATAAATGTGTTCTCAAAACGTTATATTGCTAAGTTATATTATTTTAATTATTTTGACTGTATCGAAAAATAGAATAGAATAGAATAAATTTTATTGTACACCAAAATAGTAACAATTTTACAGAACCTTAAACCTCTGTGCACAGTGGCGGTCTTATCGCTGAAAGCGATGTCTTCCAGACAACCTTGGGATGGAATATAAGAACTTAAACTAAAAAAACGGGGTAGTCTGCCAGCCACCCAGCAGTCAAATTGTTAAATCTAGCCAATAAAATCATACTCACAAAAATGTAACCTTAACGATATTAAGAAAACAGTCTTTAATACCAATAGTGCGTCCCCTGGTGGCAATTATCACGGCTTTTCACGGCCCTGGCCATTAACGCAGAGCTCTAATTAAGGTAACAGCCAGTGAAATCTCGCGTGCTTAGGAACCGTTTCACGGAAAGGGCCTTTACGTTCGCATAACTTGCTAACTGGAGGAAGGAGATGGAGCAACAAGTCTTGGAAGACTGGGAAAATGCGTACAAAGATTGTTTGGAGACTAAAAATTATAATCCTAAAGAAAATGCTACAAAATGTGAATTTTAAGTATGTCCCACGACGAAAAAAAGCCGTAAAGAACACTCAGTTCAAATTAAATGAACAAAGTAAATGACAAAAGCGAGACTAAAATTTAGTACATGAATAATTAAATGAGGAACTGCAATGCCGAAAACAGTTAAAGAAAAGGCAAATCGAGAAGAGGAGCTGTTAACTGCGAATTTATTGCAAGTAGATTTCATTACCCAGATGGAAGTGTTGTTTCGCTTGGCGAAACATAAACATGAATTTATTATCAACATTGACAACCGCTAAGAGGCGCCAAACAAGAAGAACGAAGACAAAACTCCCTTGAATCTTTCACTTGAAAGCTCACATTATGTACAAAAATAAAATACCCAGTAAAATATTGAGGAAATCAATAAGAATGTACCATGCAGTCGCACCAGGAAGGGACGATCGTAATTCTTGCGATCCCGACTTTTCCTGTATTGAATATCTTACATGAACGTATGTATCCGCTCCGAATAAACATTGTGCAGACGAAGCTATCCGGGATTTCGAAAACCCAAAATTCACGAGGCAACCGTTCCAATTCGTAATACCAAAGCAAAGTGCGAAGAACATTGGATTGGAGGTATATGTGCATTTCATCTTCCACGCAATTTCGTTCCCGAATTTCGAATTGGACAGATACCGCAACAAAAATTGTTTATGTGGGTCCATCTGGGTCATTGCGGATAGGTTATGCTTGAGGCTTAGTGTAATTCCTCGTAACACATTTCCTAACATACATAACAAGCTAACAGCTTGCAAATGTTCACAGCTTGGACCTCCCATAACTTCCTAGAATTAACGATCTTAGGGATAGTGCCAAACTGAACACAATAGTCCAATGTCTGGTAGACTGACATTTACGATCATCAAATCATTTCGATGATAACTTACAGTCTTGGCTTTATCAATGTTTATGACACCGCTACCTCATGGTATTCTTAATTATGATACAATTATTTCAAGAAACCCGTCGTCTAAATAAACATTTTAATGAGCCATTCAAAGACAAAGTAGGAAATCGAGACAAGCCTACTTTTCAATTCAAGTTAATAAAGTTGACACGCAGCAAATTTAAATCCTGTTAAAGCCTGTTATATCATAAGTAATTTTTGGCAGCTCAGTGTATGCTCGAAATTCTGTAAGTAAATGCGTTAAGTGATGTTAAGTAGTCTTAAGCCTCCTGCGAAGTCCCACCAGTTTCTCATCGGCAGCTTAAGCAAAAATGGCGTATGCCATTTTGAACTTTATCCTTGAACGAACTCTGGCGCTGACATGAGAGCAGTTTTATGATAAAAAGGTGAGGAGTGTGCAAAATCTGATAATATGGTAATTCACCCCGTGTAGGCAAGAATGGCATCACCTTGCCGCGTCAGATTATTTAAAATCCCCTCAATTTCTCTCATAGCCAATTTATCAGAGAAGCAACATTAATTTCGGCAACGCCCTTCCAGATATTACATCAATTTCTTTTCGACTCAGGGAGCTGTCATCGTGTACCGCTAATGGTATTGGGAACACGCGGACTAATTAAGTCGTCGCTGTTAATTTATAGCTTGTTTTCTACCGTTGGAACAGCTATAATCAAAATAAATCGCTTCCCCCTAAGACACGCAAGGGAATACAGCAAATTGGATTGGAAACTAAAGATTCCTTATTTGATAGTAACGTACCAACTTAATTGTAGTCCCGATGCTGTTTCAAATGGTGCACGGGAAGGCGAAATCTTAAATTGAGAAACATTGGTTTCGAACAAGACAATAAGGATGAAATTTTATCGATACCGAATGTTGTTGCAAAAAGTTAGAAAGGTATACCTGTTCATCGATGCCTATCTTGGCAGTGCCGTGCAATACTGCAGGAACATTATAGCAACCATCGATATCGGTGTAGAGGGCGGGTTCGACTTAGTGGTGGAGTATCGATTTCGTTGCCTCTGGCGATTGAGTTACCTCTAATAAGTGGTCGATAATTTAGGACCGTCTTCCTACATATTACAGTGAAACCTGGTTAAGTGAACCTAGATATGTGAGAAACCCTAAAGATAATTACAATGAGTTCAAGACACTTGCTTTGACATACGTCTGCTATTGACAATAATAATCTCGAAAGCTAAGATATTTTTTTTTTCTAAACACGTCCACTGTTAGACAAAGGCTTCCCGCAAGTGTGGCGTACGTCACGACTGGTCCAGCGCGTCTCGCATCCATCAGATTCCAGTCTATCTTGTGAGAGGCCTACCAACGCTGCTTATGATTTTATACTTCAGACTTTTTAGCTCAATAGCCTCAGTAAGTGAAGCAATTGTTTAATAATGTGGCATTTTGAGAATTGCTTGAAAACAATTGAATTTTTTGCAGGGTTTTAAACCTGGGACCTGTGTGGGAAATTAAACGGAAAATCTCTTAGTGATAAAAATAAATCCTAGCTGCCCTTGGAGCCTTATCCAAGTTTCACGGTAAGTATAAAAATATTAGGTGTTCTTAATGATGCAAGCTTATGCAAGCAGTGTATAATGCCTCGTGAAGAACTATTGTACATTTGAGAAGCAAACTTTAAACAAGATGATGTTGCATACATAACAAGTGCTAAAGTTTTCTAAAACTTTGTTACAACTCCGGATTGTTGCGTCCTCCCTTAAAATATGTACAAAAGAAAATTTTGCTCTCAAATAACTCATACTTTTATGCATTAACAAACTCTTTTATGTATTCGCTTCAGAGATTTTGTTGTAAAATTTGTTCTGACTTTTATGAAGGTTTGTTCGTAATTTGTTCGTGGACCTACATCAAAGTTGACATTTCCTCTCGAAAACATAAATTGTAAATTCAACTGCATACCGTAACATCTAATTATGTTTAATGGAACAATGCTTTCAAGGTGTATGGCAACAAATAAGTTGTGACAGGAGTAGGTAGATTATTATCGCAAAAAGTCCCGTTTCTTTTTAATCATCAAGAAATAAGGAAGGAATACTGATAAGGTCCGAAGAGCAAATAGGACCGTTTTTATTAAAAGGACGAAAATTGTAATATCCTCGAGAGCGATTCATCATGACACGACCTCGTACGTGATGGTCTTATACAGTGGCGAATTAGCTAGAGAACTGTCTGGGGAGCTATCTAGTACCGCTAGTGCGATCATTGTTGAGACTAGCTGGTCAGTGGTTCTCAACCTATGGTCCGAGGACCACTGGTGGTCTTCAAGAGCTAAATATGGCCCGTGATAGGTTTAAAAATTTAAAACGATCTAACTGAAAAGTAGTTTATATGCGAACTGATTTTATGTTTCTGTTAGCTAAAATTGGCCCCGGCTCCTGGGATAAAAAGTATTCTATGTCCTATTCCAAGATATGGTCTACCTACCAAGTTTTATCGAATTGTGATCAGTTATTCGAGTGTGAAAAAGTAACAAACGTACACTCTACACAATCGTACAAATATATTATAGGCGAAAGTTTGAGTACAGTCACAAACTTTCCTTTATAATATTAGTATGATTAGAAATAGGTATTGTCTTTTCTACGAAAGTGATCACAATACATTACATTTGATTTAAAAAAAAATAGTGCGCTACACGTTTTGAATTAATGATGTGGTGGACTGGCTTGTGGACTTGTGGTCTCTGCAAACAAGAAAGAAACCAAAGTGGTCCCCGGTCAAGAAAAATTTGGGAACGACTGAGCTGGATAATAGAAACATCACATGAACTGTTCTTGCCGCCTATTTAATTGATAGGTTCAAGTGCGGTTATCAAGACTCGCGTGGTTAGGTCCAATCAACGTCAATAAGAAAATATTAAGACTATTATGAAATGTGGTTTCAACTCACGAATGGTGAACATAGAAAAAAAACTTTCTGTTGTAAAATGCAGATAAACGATAACTCCAAAATGCAGTCATTTGGGATCGTGAGGTCCAAGTGTTCACAAATTATATAAAGATCTGGCGAATCGTTTTGTTGATACTTCGCTTTTACCTTGGCCAGAGAAGAAATATTTCCATACAGCGTGGCAATGCCACCAGTCTTTTTGGCACATAGGGCTTTTTGTTTTTATTTATTTATTTATTTATTTAACAATTCATGTACACACTTAACATAGATAAGAAAAGAAGACAGAAACAGAAAAATAGGTACATAGGTAATGCTTCATACCGGGGCTCGAGCGCCCTTTCGGATAACCCTGGCCCCAATTGGCTTCGACCCGGCTGGGCCCCTGCTGTTGCTGACAACTCCTTGAGGCGCGCGGGAACAGCGCGCGCCGTCGACGACTTGGGTTTGGTCCGGACGGTTACCGGACGGCCGGACAGCGAGCTACCCATTGCTCACTGTCCGCAAGCCCGCGCCTACGGTGGCTGGATATCGGGATCGGAACACCGGCACAGGAGAGTAGGATGAGAAATGTTATGATAAATATGTGTTTTTGTGTAATTTGTGTATTTTTGATGTATGAAAGTGAATGTAAATAATAAACAAAATCGAGTTGTATAAGTGAGAACCGATTAAAAAGTATTCCATCAGGTAACAGAAAACCGATTGAGATTCGTGTTACACGTTTATTGAATGTTTCCAGCGAGTTCAAAATACAGGGTTTTTTTTCACTAAAGTAAATAATAGTTAAAAAAACCTGAAACTGGAACATATTTATTCTGACCTCGTTCTCACACTTGGCTATGTTACGTTTGTTTAAAGAATTCAAGGTTTTATGTACTTAGTTCGTTGACCTTTGTCGCTTATGTGAAATAATAAAGCGCCCTTGAAACTACCTGTCTGAAGGTTTGTGACAAATTTTGTCGTGTTGTTCTGCTTAAAATTGTATTGAGACAGGGTTGTTTTTTATTTACTAATAATTATCCTTACTAATAATTATCCTTATTAAAATTATAAATGTGAAAGTGTGGATGTTTGTTACTTAATCACGCAAAAACGGCTAAACGGATTTGGATGAAATTTGGCATGCATATAGCCTTTGACATGGAAAACAACATAAGCTACCTTTTATCCCGATCCCTTAAGTACCTAATGCCATGCAGGCGAAGCCGCGGGCAAAAGCTAGTTTATAATAATATTCCACAACTTTCTCACAGCACCATCTAGTTTCAAACTAAGCAGAGCTTGTGTTATGAGTACTAGACAACTGCTAAACATACTGAATTATTTATTTCTAAATATGTATTTAGAAATAAATAATTCAGTATGTTTAGTATATTAGTATGTTTACATGTATGTACATGCAATAGATAAATTACATCCAGACACAGAACAAATGATCATGCTCATCACACAAACATTGTCCTAGGTAGGAATCGAACCCACGCCCTCCGCACAGCAGTCAGGGTCACCGACAACTAGACCAACAGGTCAGTCCACCATTAGGTGGGAAATCAAACAATGACTTCTCCTGTCTCAACCCTGTTGAGCCCCTACGGTAAAGAATCATGAGGTTAGAGGTGGATTGGTAACAGCATCCATAATCCAGATAAGAATTGTGTTTTTAGGAGGGAAATCATCCAAAGACATCTGATCTTGGGTGGAGAAGAAAACCGTGTCAGACTTCAACAAACTAAAACCCACTCCTATGTTCGTCCTTCACCTTGCGTTCCAAGGTCCCGGGTTATCTTTCAGAAGCGAACACATGGCTCCAGTTAATCTCAACCCTGTTGGATCCCTACGATAAAGAATCAGAAGGTTAGAGGAGGATTGGTAACAGCATCCATGATACAGATAAGAGTTATATTTGAATAATGATAGATAGATCTAGTAGATATCTATAGTCTTTATTGTAAACCATTAAAAATTACAGTGGGAGCTAAAAGTTAATAGCGTGTAACAATGGCCGGTCTTATCGCTTAAAGCTATTTTTTACAGACAACCTTTTGTGTAGAGAGTTCGTTACAATCAGTTCTTATTGGAGTGGACTTTACAAATCATTAGAAGATACCATTACTAAAGAAACTGGTTACATTTCAACTAGTCAGAAATACCAATATAAACTTTTTTGCAAGATATCAGATCTTTTTCTATTTGTAAGTCTCCAGCTTGACTTGACGACTATCTTACCTGATGGTAAGCTACCATAGAGCACGCTTGCCTAAAAGTAACCGCGAGTTCTAGTTACCTGTTAGGTAAGGGTGTTTTTAATACTTTATTTATTATTTACCACACATAAACATGTATAATACGTAATTTATTTACCCTACACCTAATCCCTAATAATTGAGTACTAAAAAATAAACCAATTTTCAACCGTACACTCGAAATAAGGTTCAGTTGAAAACCAGCGTCTGGCATTATTTCTGAACTGGACCTATTTGGCGCCGCCGGCGCCGTGAGACACACATTGTTAGTTGTCTCTTTTTTTATGTATAATAATCTATTAGTGTCTACATGTTGTTACTACATTGTGTGGTTTTACGAGTGTGTATGCCGAATAAAATAGTTTTCTTTCTTCTTTCTTTCTTTTAAAATTGGGCAGTTTTGATCGCACATGCGGGATTATCCTGCCAGCATAACCCCCGCATATATGTCCATTTCATAGAAGTATTAATTGTAATGTGTAAAATACGCACACGGAACGCGTTTTTTCTACATACGGAACAATACCGTATGCATGATGAAATCCGCACGATATTAAAAACGCTCTAACATAGAGTTTTTTAAAATTTACATCAGCTAAAAAGATTAACAGACGATACTTTGTCTTTACCCGGACTTACTGCCGACAGGCCGACTCATGGTGGATGAGTCCTTAACGCGATCCTGAACTCCAAAATGCTTACCTGTAAACAACAGAATTACACGTTAATGAGCAACATTAATGGCGTTGTAACAATTAAAAGCAGGACGCGATGCGGTCGGAACTGTTGCCAGTAAATGGAGACCACAAATAAATAATTACAATCAATATTGATAATGTTTTGCAGTCACTAAACTAAAGTAACTTGGCCGATCATATAATATGAAATATTTTCTAACACATAGGTATATTACATGATCATGAGCGGCCTTTTTTTTAGGTGTGAAATGGTATCGACATCTCCCGCGGGGGGCAGGAGGGCGTGTCAGACTTTTACTGACAAAAACCGACTCCTGTTCCTTCTTTGCCTTCGTTGCAGGGCCCCGCCGCCGGGGTTCTCTTTTGCATCACCCATGACCCCAGTAGGCTTCGACCCTGCTGGGCCCCTTATCAGTAAAACCGGCTGACATTACAGGAGTTACACAGTACAGCAGTACTAACACGAGTTCTTATCGCGATTTATTTTACAACCTAAACTGAACTGTTAAGGAGATGGAGCTATATAGGAAGTATAGCTCTATCCCTCTTTCTCGCTCGCACGCTTGACATTTTAACACGTCATGGTAACGCCCCAGGTTCTCAAAACAGCGTTAGAAGTTTCACAAAATATTGGTTTCACTTCGTTACTAAGAATAGTTTCTTTAAGCACCAATTTTCCGGACAATCAATTTGAGACACGCTTAAGTTTTCGCATCAACCTCGGTCATCAGTTTCCAAGTTCATCGTTTCTTTTTCAAAACTACCCACATTAATTAAAACAAGATACTATCTAGTTTTGAACTTGGAACTTTAAGCTTTTTTTTTAATTTATTTTTGGATTGGATACTAAGGGTGAGTTGCACCATTTAACTATAACGATAACCAAATCATAACCAGCCTGGCTTTGTTATCGTTATAGTTAAATGGTGCAACTTACCCTTAGCTTTTTCTTCTATTACAATCTGCCAGCCAGTCCTAAATCCTTTATATGTTTGATGTTATGATTCGTGAATAGAATAGACGATGGATAACAATGGAAATGTTGTTCTCTGTTCTCCAAAAAATGTTGTAGCAGCACTTCAGTTATTAGGTTTACCTATGTGTATTTTAGCCGGATTGGATTCCATTGTCCAATATACAGAACAAAGGACCCAAATGTTTGATAGGTAAAACCTAAAAAATATTCGCACAAAATTTCCTGCACAAAATTGGGCTAGATTTTTCTTCACACATTGTCTAATAGTGGCCCATAAATAAAAGCTGGAACAACACCTCATATTTTCGGCTTGGAGGTAAAGGCTGGCTTATTTGACGCTAAATTGACAGTGCGAAAGTGATATTAATATCCAGCAACCAACCCGGCTTTCGTATATTTAATTTGACTAATTGACAAGGGAAATACTGAAACAGTAGCAAGTAACAATACTCTGTTTCACGAACCGCGGAGTGAGTAATTAATGCGATGAGATTTTAATGTTAAGGCCAGGTTCTTCTCATTTTGAACGTTTTTAAATCCATGAATCCATGAAAAATTATTTTATTAAAATTGACTATACGACCAGCCGTCGAACAAAAATCTAAACATGATAAATTAAATGGATCGATAAAAAAAAATCGCGAATCAGACCCCAACTTACAATTTCAAACGTGATGTCTACGAGATTACGTCTATAGTCTATAGAAATATTTGAAAGTTACAAAAAATAATAAAGCTTGGTGTTTAAAAAGGACAGGCAAAAACAAAAATATTGATTTTTTTTTTTACAAAAATAAAACCGCTGTTACGGGGCCGCGAAATCGACATAGACCCAAGCGGAGTTCATACGAAATACTCAGTGACTACAACCGGCTCTTAAAGAATTGTGATTTCTGTTCAGGGTTTAACGAAGGTACTCGGCAATAATGAATGGCTGTTGTTACCCCGTTTTTTCAGGTATGAGGGGTCATGGAGTACAGCCGTGAAATGGCAGGGGATGCTAACCGCTGCGGTGAAAGACGGCTCTGTTTTAATTGGGGCAGCGACACTCAACGTGTACGGGGAGAGAAGTTCTTGTACAAATGGAGTAATATTTTATTTCCTGGTAAATATATTGTGAACGACACTGATATGAAGAATTTTAACGTAAGCAGGGATCATCCGTTCAACAGCTAGTTCATTTCAACCTGTTAATATCCTGTTATTATGACAACTTCTATTTTTGCACTACAAAGCGACGCAAAGATAAGGAATGTGGTTATTTATTTATTTATAATTACTTGGTACAGCAAAATAGCCACTAACACTAAAATAAGTGACGCACAGGACCGGTCGTTGTAGCGACGCTTGGGGGAGGCCTACGTCCAACAGTGCACGTCTTTCGGCTGATATGATGATGATGACTAAAATAAGTTAATCGTCTCACTTTGACTTCTCGCAAAAATTAATACTTTCTAACAATATCGTCTTCCATTCATCTTGTATTTACACGCATATGAGTAAATAAACCGTTTATTTACTCATGTGTTACAAGTACCTACGAACATGGAACACCACGCCCTGTACCCAGAAGACTTTTTGCATAACAAGGTGCACAGCATGTACGCTTGTTTGTTCCTTGGTGACAAACTAGTTCTAAAGCCTGCAATACATGTTGGCCAAGCTTAGGCCAATGCAAGCCTAGGCAAACTCAGACTAATTGACACAAGGCAAGCGCTACTGTCTAGACGTTCGGCAAATTTGAAGGAAAACAATGCAAATGGCCAACATAGACAAGTTTTGATGAGACGCCCACATGTTGGGCGAGCGCGCGTGAGTGCTTTTGATTTGTGAAGAAAAACCGAAACCGCTCCGAAGTGAGGCAAGTGATCGCGAGCGGCTGCGAGTTGTGACAAGCTACGCCAAATGAGGGCTATACACGTTGGCGCTTGTCTTTATTCAACCAACTAGGCGAGCGATACCGAGCGATAGCAACACAAGGCAAATTTTCTGTCTAGATGTTGGTATTGGTCTTCACTCGGCAACGCTCGGCCAACGTGTATTGCAGGCTTAAGATTTCGAGTATTTTGTTCTACCCTCATTAAACACATAATAATTTAGTTATTAGGTACACTAGTGGCGTTGCAATTACCTAAACATATTTCTAACTAAGTAATCTTTCTCTTGACACGTAACAAATTAATCATTCGAAGTGATTACCTAAACAACTTAATTTTCATTTGTTTCTTCAAACAAAGGGGTCGTTATATAATTTATGGTAGTTTTATTTAACTAGTGCATAATCAATCTATGTCGCCTCGGTACGACAGTTTAATCTGTATGCAGCTGTGAACGACATAGTTTTATACAAGTTAACACGTCAATTTGATTAATTCTTGGACTTTGGCCAAGATTTAATAGAAAATTAACTAGTTTTTTCCTTTCATTACGTGTGTTTATTTTGTATTTTACCGGCTTTTGCTAGCAGTTTCGCTCGCCGGGAAAATAAAAAAATATTATCTTAAATCTTCCATATCTTATTTGGACATGGTTTTACCATGTACCAATTTTTATCCCAATCCGTTGAGCCCTTTAAGCATGAAGGAGTTACAAACATAAACCGCTGGTAGCACCACCGTAAGCGTGGGCTTACGCCTTGCGGACGATGGGTAGCTCGCCGTCCGGCCTTTGTTAATCTTCCGGATCGAGCCCGAGTCGTCGAAGAGTTCCGCGCGCGCCTCAAAGAAATGTCACCAAAATCGTAGGGGCCTAGCAGGACCGTAAGCTACTGGGACCATGGGTTTTAAGTTTCGATAGGGAAATCCGTAGTCCTGGTACGAAAAGGACAACTGAAGGAACATAGAGGTGATTTAAGTTAGTAAGAGTCTGACCTGCCTTCCTGCTCCACCCTAGAGCACAAGCAGTAGTTAGAAGATTTTACATCTCAAAAAAAATGACCTATTAATGGATATGGTCCTGTGTGCAAATTTTCACCCTAATCGGTGCAGCCGTTTGAGCATGAAGAATTTACTCAAACATAAGCAGCTGACGGCAACTAGTCCACAAAAAGACAGAAATAGTATTTTAAAACACCACTTTTCTCGAACAGCAATTCGAATCCAAATTCCAGTCTGACACCATATAATTTTCATAGCAAACTGACAGGAAATTATAGGTTTTGGTGAGCCTACGTGAAAGTATGTACCTACGTTCCTACTCAGGTACAGACGAAACGGGCCACGTCTGAAGAGGCACATTTATATGCAAAACATGTCATTTTTTGTGCTCGCATCCTGTAAGAGTCGTACATTATGTTGGAGCTAAGCGATTTATTGTTTGACAATACGTACAACATGTTTTTCTTAACAGTTCGTGTGCCAGGAATCTTATATGGTTGTATTAGAGCATTTATTTACTATTTATTAACACTTCATGTAACACAAAGTTACAAAGGCGGACTTAATGTCTTAGTCATTCTCTATCAATCAATCAATCAACCGGTGGTAGAGAGACGACATGGCAGGTGCATATAGAAAATATTAAGGATTTTTTAATACTTTCTTTATCAAACTCTGTATTTTGAAAAGGTAAAAATATTTTACTATATTTTTACCTTTTCAAAATACAGAGTTGAAATGTGTTACATAGAACAATGAAATCTTGAAGGTTTTATTTTTGGTAAATTAATTATCTATGTTTTGTAAAAATTCATAGAACAAAAGTTGTTGTTTATGATTTTTTTTTTTATAATGGATAGGCTCGCGTCTAACCACAATCTCACCTGATGGTAAACGATGATGTGGCCGACGATGGAGCACGCTTGCCTAGAAGCAATCTAATCTATTCACTCTTGACTTAAAGACCCCTAGGTTATAGCTATCAAGAAACACAGACTCCGGCAGGGAATTCCATTCCTTAGCTGTACGCATAATGAATGTTCTCCCAAAACGCTTTGTACGTATAGGTGGGATGTCCACCATGTACCGGTGGCGCAACGCCGTACGTCTTGTGGTCCGATGATGGAACGGACTTGGCGGAATTAAATTGTGTAACTCTAGTGTTGAAAGTTGGAATGATGTTAGTAATAGGTACGGTCCTGCAAGTTTGTTAGTGTTTTACCAATAACCCTGTATAAAGTTTTTACTTTTGAAAGGGTTTTTTTAAGACGAAGATGATAAGTACATACTTTATTAGCAAAGTAAAAGGTGATTTACAATAGAAATATAGGGCTTGCGTTTTATGGAAAAAATTAATATCCTATTTCCAGCTTGATTGACTCTATTATTTTAATTGTAGGTTTTCGGCACTAGGTTAATGTGATCAAATTAAATATGTATATGAAGAAGTTACCATTAAACTTTCTACCACATATTAACGTCAAATAACTATTTCCATTTAAACGATAAATGATAACCCTATTTATTGAAAATAACATAAACTTGCGGTTCTATTGTGTCTTGAATTATCCTGAATATGTCATGACTTGTATTAATACCAGCACTTACAGTTTATACACCTAATAAGGCTTATAAGAGTCAATTAGGTCAGTTTAAAAACCTACAATATGGTATTTAGTAGGTAAACTACACTAATAGCATTAATAGTGTTTCTAGTGTAACTATACCGATCCCCGCGGTTTCACCCGCGTCATTGGCTACTAGCGTGATGTTATACAACATTATTATAAGTAAATGAATGGATTTGGTTTTTACACACATGTTACACCATGTTATATTTTTCCCCAAAAATATTTAAAAATATCACAAGTTGGACTCATGACGAGTGACAGGGTAGAATGGAAGAAAAAAACGTATTGCGCCGACCCCAAATAAGATGGGACAAGGGCAGGAAGAAGAAGAAGGACACCATCGACACTAAGTACAACACAGGTCCTAAAGGGTATTAAACGCCAGCAAACAGCTGCGAGCAAGTGTAATGTTTTACACTTCCCCCACCCCTCAGTCGCCTGGATGGCCCGGTGACTATGTATTTTTGCTGACATAACAAGCTTATGACTTTGTGATTTCTCATGATACAGTTATGAAATTTTGTACATAGATTCTTTACATAAAAATACTACTTTTCGAGTTTTTCCTATACTAAAAGTAATGTTGTATTGCCTTCCCCGATGTATGGGTTATATAAAACAAAGATATTTTTTCAGTTCGGACCGATAGTTTCAGAGATTAGCGCCTTCAATTCAACAAACTTTTAGCTGGGAGTATCCCAGGATATAAAAAGTCTAATGTGCTATTCAAAGACATGGTCTACCAGTTTGTCAAATTTTATCCAAATCCGTTTAGCCGTTCAAGTATCAAGAAGTAGGTAACAAACACAAACTTTCGTCCGTATAATATTAATAGTGTTATAAGTATAGATTTACTCCATGGTAACATTCGAAACATGAATCATTAAAAATAGTAAGCCATTTATTCTAATTAGGGTGAGAATCAATAGTTTTTGAAGGTCAAAACCCCCTTCTTCCGCCTAGTGATACGTAGTGAGGTTTTAAACTTACCCCCCCCCCAGCCCTAACCTAAACTGACCCATTTCGTAAAATCCGATCTTAGCGGATGTCTAAACCCTTTATGGAACCTATATGCCATAAGTTTGGTATAGGTGCTAAAGTTTCTGAGATTCAGAGATCAATTAGCGAGTGGTCATCATCATCATCATCGAAAGACGTCCACTGTTGGACATAGGCCTCCCCAAGCATCGCCAGAACGACCGATCCTGTGTGCGACTCTCACCAGGTCGGTCCACCTTTTTTTTTTTTTTTTTTTTTTTTTATGGTGGGAAAAATCATGCATTGACATCCCCCGGCCTTGGGCGGAGCGGGAGATAGTGTCAGACTCTTACTGACTAAAAGACCCACCCCGTTCCTTCTAGCCTTCATACCGGGGCTCGAGCGCCCTTTCGGATAACCCTGGCCCCAGTAGGCTTCGACCCGGCTGGGTCCCTGCTGTTGCTGACAACTCCTTGAGGCGCGCGGGAACAGTGCGCGCCGTCGACGACTTGGGCTTGGTCCGGACAGTTACCGGACGGCCGGACAGCGAGCTACCCATTGCTCACTGTCCGCAAGCCCGCGTCTAAGTTGGCCGGAAATCGGGATCAGAATCCCGGCGACGGCGGCGGCGATAACGCCGTTGCCTGATGCGTTCGGCCTCCTCCTTTGCGAGCATTACTGCTTCGCAGAAGTCGGCGACCGCCTGCCACTCCTCCTCGCTCCGGACCATGGCCTCAACCAAGGCCCGGCGCGAGAGGTCTCCGCCGCCGATCGCCCCCACGAGGGCACGGCGATGCTCCGCCCAAGCAGGGCACACCTCGACTGCGTGCTCCACCGTGTCCTCCGGGCGTTCCGCACAGTGGCGACACCCGGGCGTCACTTCCGCATGAATCCGGTGCAGGAAACTCCCGAACGAACCATGTCCGGTGAGGACCTGCGTCATGCGGAAGGTAAGGACGCCGTGAGGCCTTTCCAGCCACGCCTCAAAGAGGGGACTTACCGCCATGATTGTGGCGTGCCCAAGGTCGGTCCACCTTGTGGAAGATCTTCCAACGCTGCGTTTTCCTGTGCGCGGTTGTAGAACCTTTCGGCCCCATCGACTATCCGTTCTACGAGCAATGTACCCTGCCCACTGCTACTTTAGTGCCAGTAAGTGGTATTCCGCTTTTATACATAGAAGATAGATTTAATGGACGATTCCTAAAACGCCCCACCCCTACCAAATTGATTTAGATTTGGAGGAACAGCCGCAGAGCCCCAGTAACACATTCTTCCCACCCAACTACCCGATACCTACTTAAGCAACAAAGTAAACTACGGTCATATAGCACACCCATATACCTACTTACTGGCGGGGCCCACGACGCAATGCACCATAAAAACCGAAGATAAGGCCGACTCACTTTTATCACCGTAGCAGTTGAGCTCCATTGTCTGAAAGGTCACGGGTTGACGACGACACGTCATTTGGCTACTTGACGGAATAGAGAAGATGACGTGCGAAGTGTGGCTATTAGTGGCTATGCTATGTGGTTAGGTGTAACTCCCTTTGCTGCCCTCCCCCAGCGACGCCCTAAGCCTCGTACCCCTCAGGGGGAGCCCTTAGCGTAGTCGCTTAGTTTATAAGTTAGTTAAGTAAGCCCTGGCTGGAGGCTTTGATTAGAGATCAAGGCCGCCACAGGCAAGCCCGGTTAAGAAAACGACAACCGCCTAAGTTGACCTGCGAGAGGCCACACAAAAAAAAGTGTAAAGGATTTTGCTCACCTCTCAAATCGCTGCAAGAAAACTCTCTCTGTGTGTGTGTGAGAGAGAAAGAAAGAGATGGAGCTATACAACAGGACGAATACCACTGTTTTGACAAGGGACACTTCAAAGTCCCAATTCCTTTTAAAAGAGTGTTTCAAATAGATTTGTGTTCAGAAACAGTCTGCCGTTTATTCTAACTTTTTTAGTTTGTTAATAGCTGGGTATAAGCAATAAATAACCTAGTTAAAACGTCGTGACGAGTAATAAAATTACAGATGTCATTAAACACAGTACTTGTGATGTCAGATCAATTATTATGTCATTTTACTGTGTGCAAACTGCAACTAGCGCACTGTCATAGTTTTAATTTGTTTGTACAATAGTCCGTTTTCCTGTAAGAGTAGGTAAAACCCTACAAATTAATTAAATAAACATAACAAACTTTCGTGATCTCATATTATTGTTCAAGAAAGCAGTTATTATAGAAAGGTTTTTACATCTAAGTGTGATAGGTAGCAAAAGCTGCTGCATAAATTCTTTAACACGCTTAGTGATCGTATTGTAATAGTGATTCATCAACTAAGTAATATTGTTTAGAGATAATGGAACCGCGCTTCCGTCATAAGCTGGCCACAGTAAAGTTGTTTACTAGCAGTAAACGTAATCAATAATAGTGACTTATGTGCTGGCCCCACTTTTTACTCCCACTTACTACTAAGAGTTTGTCCAGATGACAAGTTTACGGGACTTGAAATCGCGAAATGACGTTCTCATGTTATGTCTTTGTAATCAAAGATCAATCACTATCTACCTAGCCTTGTTGGGATCAGTTTCCAGTCTAACAGGAAGCAGTTGAATACAAGTACACAACAAGGCAACACGACACTCCTTGGTGACAGGAGCCTAGTGTCAGACTCAAGCATCTGAGTACCCGTAACTGTGCCGTAATGACTGTCTAAGATCTAGACAGGTTTTTTGAGACAAGAAGAAGTCTCTGTATATGATGTAGCCAGCATTGCCTTGACTTGAAGATCCACCCGTTTGGCAATTGTTATCTAGAAAATAGCGTCTTCATGAAGACCAAATCGAAACGTGTAGGTAAAAAGGTTATTTAAAACATAAATGGGTTTTCCGCTTTTAATCCTATCTCGCTACTTTTGTCCCACATAACAAGTGAGTTTTCAATTTCCCCATTGTTTGTTCACATGTTGGTATTGTGAAGACTTCGTATCGCGCGAGTTTTTTCGCGAACAATATTGCCTCGTCTGAACAAGCACTTAGCCAAATATGGAAGCGTTAAATTGGGCAATATCCTTTGGAACGGCGGCTTAAAGCAGTCGACTTTTAAAGATGGCGTTAAATATACCGCTATGTAATAAATATGACCGAACAGGATATAGGGTGGGCAGAGTCATAGCGTATGAAATATACAGAAATATTACGGCTTGAGAGGTAGAGAAATTGAAGCGGTTAGATACTCCAGATTTTATAACTTAGAATTTTCAGGCCGTAAGTTTTATTGCAAGATCTTAACAATTGGATTCGAAATTAAATTTAAAAGGCCAGTATGCGACAACAGATTTATAATCTTTAGAACTTTTTCTTTGTTGCACCAACCCCAAGTCATATGGGACAAGGGCAGGAAGAAGAAGAACTCTTTCTTTTAAAACGTAATGTTCGTTATTACCGTACTGTCGCGCTGTCGGGCCTGTCTTATCACCGTCATTTTAGTCGAAAGACCTTCACTGTTGGACATAGGCCTCCCTCAAGTGTCGCCATAACGACCGGTCGTATGCGTCTCGCATCCATCGGATTCTCGCAACCCTCACCAGGTCAACGGTTCACTTTGTAGGAGGCCTTCCAACGCTACGCCTGTCTGCGGAACCCCTAATTTACCTTACTTCATTTTATGGCACAATACTGCTGACTAAATTGTCTCAGAATAGGTACATGACAGGACAAAAACAACGAAAAGCTGTAACATAATCTCGAAGAAAATTCTTTGCAGTAATATTAGCTTCTTCATAATTTAATCAAAACAGGACCAGCCTGCGAGATTAAAAAAGTCATATCTTTTTTTTTCTGGAGCCAATAGATAACGGTATAACTCGTGGCTGGGTTTATTATAAAAATACTTATTTCGCGTCATAAGCCTGGCCGCAATGATAAGGGCATTTTTAAATAAAACTCTTGGTAAATCCTCAAATTGTATCCCCTTTTTATTGGAGCAGCCGGTTCAAGGATATTTAAATATTAAGTCTTTCTGCGAACATGCGCCATTGTTGGCTTGAGGATGAACGTTGGAAGGTGTTATGCAAATAACTCAAGTAGTACCTTCTTGCTTTGTCGATGGTTATTATTGTTGGGCTCTTGAATTTTGTTGGTTAGCCACTTAGGTAGATTAGAAACTAACATTAAAGTTCGTGTAAAAGTTTGTTACTATTTTGGTGTACAATAAAGTTAAAAAATAATATTTGGTTGAAAGTTAAGTTATCAAATTTGATTAATATTATATTTTTAGGTTGTTGTTCTTTCCGATAGTTAGTTTTATTTATATAGAGGGAAGAATAACATACAATAAGGCTTGCTCGTTGAAATTGCACTACCTATTAGTGATGTAACGAATATTCGCATTCGCACTCGCGAATATTCTTAGAATTCACAAGAAACATGCAAATATTTGGTAATTATTTTTGACAAATAAAAAAGTATTGATTGAACGGATATAGAATGATAATACAACTGATATAAAGAATGTTAAATTTTGAAGAAAATTCCCGATCAATATTCGCGAATATCCTTAAATTTAACATTCTTTACATCAGTTGTATTATCATTCTATATCCGATCAATCAATACTTAAATACCTTATAGTTTGTCAAAAAATATTGCCAAATATTCGCATGTTTCTTGTGAATTCGAATGTGAATATTCTTAACATCACTACTACCTATAATATCGCAGCTGGGTACCGCTAAGTTTAAAATCGGTTCACCCATTTAAGAGCTACGGTGCCACAGACAGACAAACGCGTAGATAAACTTATAACACCCCTTTTTGCGTCAGGGTTTAAAAATGAGGGTACTTACTTAGTCCATGAATCGTTTCCATGATCAACATGGAAACGATTCATGGACTAAGTGAGTGATGATATGGCTGAAAATGGGATTTTTTTTTATGGTGGGAAAAACCCTCGCTCTTGGGCGGAGCGGGAGATAGTGTCAGACTCTTACTGACTAAAAGCCCACCCCGTTCCTTCGTTGCCTTCATACCGGGGCTTGAGCTATCTTTCGAATTAACCCTGGCCCAGTAGGCGTCGACCCGGCTGGGCCTGAAAATGGGATGATGACTAACACACAAACTAAAAAAAAAAATACCACATACCTATAAATGAGAATAAGAGCAAGTGAATGATAATTTTTAGCTTCAGTCAGCCGCCTTTCGCCTGTGAAAGTAGAAAATTATCCCCAGGGAACATATTCTCGGGCTTGTGCCAAACGTTCGAATTCGATTAGGCGTTTGAGCAAGGAGTAACAAACAAACATATAGGTATATACCAACTTTCACCTGACTTATCCTTACTAATATTATAAAAGCGAAAGTGAGTTTGTTTGTTTGTTACGTCTTCACGCCTAAATGGCAAAACCGATTTTGATGAATTTTGGTACAGAGATAGTGGGACCCTGGAGACGGACATAGGCAAATTTTTTTTTTAAGTTAGAAAAGGGGAGAAATAGGCGGGCGAAGCCGCGAGTAAAAGCTAGTACTTACTTACTATTAGTACCTAATTTGATTTTATACATTTATTTCTTTTTTCGCTCCTTCATTGTCTTTCTATTGTGTCCCTAATTAGTTAATTACGGTATTCGAAAGGTAACTAAGACCAACTCGCATTCGCTCTTCTAGAGAGAAGGCGTCCCAGCAGAGGTGTAATAATCTACAACTATCACACAACGCCATCTAATCCCAAACTAAGCAGAGCTAGTGTTATGAGTACTAGATAGCTGATAAACTTACTTGTATATTTCTAAATACATTATGTTGTGCTCATCACACAACATTTATTTTGAGGTTGGAATCGAACCCATGTCCTCCGGCATACTAGTCTGGGCTCCTACCCACTAATTGTCCCCGCATACAGGCCTCAAAAAAAAGCTAGAAGCCGCCGCAAAAAACTTGAAGCCGCTTCAAGCGTTTTTTTGTGGGGGCACCGCCGCACAAGAGCCACAAAAAAAGAAGCTTAAAGCAACGTTTTTTTGAAGCCCGTGTGCGGGGACAGTAAACCAACAGGCCAGTCAAATATTAAGTGTGATGAGGTTAATAGAAAGAGAAAATAAACAGCTAAGTATTGTAGTAATGAAACTACAATTGTGTTATCTTCTAAACGATAGAGTCATTCAATCGTAATTCGAAAGATTCACCGACAATCACAAGAAAGTTCACAAATAAATAATAATACAGTGAACAAAGCATTTTCATCCTAAATAAAAGTCCAATAATGAGCGGTTCCTAGAATTAAAACGACTGAAATATAACATTACAAGATTTAAATTTACTATCCAATCTCCAAGCAACTGACTATTAAAAACGAAACAAATTCTGGGAAAGATCTAAAAGCGACTTAATGTATTAAGAAAAACAAACAATCGAATAAAAAAAGTACGGCCTTTTGAATTCGTAATAGACGATCAGTGAATTACGTCCTATGAATAATTGAAATCTGGAATACAATATTAAAACTTAACAGAAGGAAAGGTTAAAAACATATTTAAGCCACAAGACTACTGCAATGTAACATGTAAGGTAACAACGAACCGAGCATTTACGTAGTTGAAATGTTCTGTCCGCGCGCATAGTGTGCACGTTTCACGCGAGCAAGGCGTCCATCTTCAGCCCTGCGTTCAAATTTATCTAGAATTTTTGAACGCGAACTGGCAACATCAAACAAGTGTCATTCACGACAGCTTACCAACCTACTCTGCTCGGAGTTACGAATTAGTTAGGTTAACTCTAGGGTAGCTACTCGAGTTATAAAATAACGATCCTGGGTTGCAACTCGAAGTATTTTTGAACAGTTGAAGTAGCTACTCTACTCTACTCTGATTATTTTTGAACGCAGATCAGTGAGAATTCAGTTACATTACATGATACATTGCCACAATGTGGACGGCAAATTCTTTCATTACGTGTTACATTACATGTTACGTTAGAGCTGTCTGTACCGGTTTATTCGATAAACAAGAAAACAACAAACAATATTTATTCCCTACCGTTCAATGTTTGCTTAACCCGAATAAAGGACAAACAAAATATACGATAAATATAATTAATTATTATTATCATAAGAAAATACTTGCTCTGTGGTAGATAATGCTGTCCTTAGTAGGGATTTATGAGCTATCTAAGGGAATGTATTAATTGAGATTAAGTATGCTATATATTTTGATGGTCTAATATGGCTTCCATGATCCATTTTAGAGGCAGCAAGTATTTCTGCGACTTAGTTATATGAATATCACATTAATATTATAAAGGTGAAAGGTTACAAGTTTTTTTTATGTAAAATGACCTTGTTTTTGAGTACTAATTGCATCATTGCTGATCAAAATCATGATATTTTGTTCAGCTTTTAGCTTTATCGGTATGGACATCGTCTTTTAGCTGGAAAAATTTAAAATATTATTGCAACACAGTAGCTATATCGAGATTCTTATCACGCGCCAGTGTAAACGAGTCTTTAAACTATCAGGAATTTCCAGATTACTGTAGTCTTAAACTATTTTCCACTTCCAGTTATTGTGGCGAAGCACTTTTCTAGAGATAAACCCATAAGGCTCAGAATAAATTATAGCGCGTTAACTTGGCTACAAGGAAGCGTGGAAATGCTATGCGGATATGTGCCATCAATACTTCTTGATTAAGTCAATAAGATAAGGAAGTATGTAGATATGGCATCCTACCTTGTGATCGACAAAGTGTAGTTCTGTTCTATGCAAATGCATGCCATATTTACGACAAGTTTGTATCAAGAATTTGCCTATTAAAGATATCAGCAGAAAAGCAATGCTTCATATAACATAGGATAAAATACAACACAATGGACCCAACCGTAACGCTAGACAGGCCCAACCTAACCTAACCCATGAGCGATGCGACTTTGTGTGATGATGTTGCAACAGCGCTTATAAAAAAAAACATTATCGCTTTGAGTGTCTGTGGAAGTTTTTATAGAATTGCCATGACGACTCAATATACTCGTATTAATATTCAAACAATGGACGACATTAGGATAAAGAAGGAAAAGAGAGGTTTTTGATGAGCCTACAGGATAATCTCTCAAAGTTAATAAAGAAATTTAAACATGGCTGCTTATCCAAAAACTCATAAATGGAAATAACACAAACATTTTAAATAAAACGGAATAGTCAGCGAATTTTACAATTGCATTTCATAATCTCGGGTTTTTGCAAAACAAGCAGTTTTAACATATTCAAAATCCTCTTTGCTGATTATTCTGAACTTTTAGCGAAGCGTCGCGTTCTGCGATAACTTAAAATTCAACTTATACATGCTGACATTTTTTGGGAATTAAATTTTTTTGTAGACGCTCCACCGTTTTTAATTGGACTTTTATCTTTGTACAATGTTACTTGAAAATAAATCTCCAAGCACTGTGGTATTTTTTAATACTTTCTACCACACCGAAATAACATTCAAATTTTTCTAGGGTATCCAATTTGTGGCCACTGTTGCATGTCAAATGTCAAAATGGCTACCTAACAATAATGATACCTATACTTCAAAAAATACCAAATCCGGGTATTATATTTTGCGTGAGAGTAATAACTAAAGTGACGTAAGTGGTTATAACTTTATCAGATATATTAAACAATTTAAAATTTACATCGTTACGAAATACAGAAAGCGTCTATAATCAGACAACGCTTCTGTTAACAATAGTTGTACCAAAATGGATAAAAAAAAACTCGTTACTTAAGTACTTTGAAAGGCGTTTCACTAGTTTACTCTCAGGGTTTCAGGTAAAAATAAGCTATTTATGTTACAAAAAGTAATAAGTAAGCACTTTAAATACAGTTTCAACAATATATTTGAAGTTTTTTGTTAACTCAAGAAATATGATTCAATTTAAAATTATTTCTCGAATGTTAATAATGATGAATAGCCTTAATTTAATACAGGTTTACGTACTAAGATCGATTATAACAGTATTTCAATCAGGCATTGAACATAAACTCAACAAGAAATCAAATCGTAACCACACTTCAAGAGAATGAGGGCATCGCTCCACTTTCCGGCTATAACCGGTTTTGGTCGTCGGGACCAACACGGCTGCTACTTTACCGTTCCGATTACACGTAAACGTGCTTTTTTACAACGACTATTTTGAATATCCTGTATACGTTACAAAGATCGTTCGATTTTCGAATGTGTAAGCGGTATGACGCATTCTTCTATGGCCATTGCTGTAAAAAAACACTAGCAGTGCCAACTCGGTCAACAAAGTAAGGTTAAGCTTTTAGGATTTTCCACGCGGTTAGACACATTGACGTGACTTTCAAGTATGGTGATTGGCACAGTCGTTTAAACCGCACTTGAATAATAAATACCTAGCCGGGACATTCACGTATTTCTAGTCAGTTAGGACCTCTACTACCTACTATGTCTGTCGCTAGCCAGAATACCGCTTAAATAAAATTCCCTGGTTGTCAATGAATAAAAACTACCTCCGCTTACATTGCTTCCGAAACAAATTATTTTCCCGCCAGATTTAAAACGATGTTCTTAAATTAATTATGGAACAAGCGGCGAAAACTCAATGACATCGTCTTTCCGATGCCGGAAGGTTTTAATTTTTTTTTTTCGAAGTAAAACAATGAGGCAAAGATAATTTCGGGGTTTATTTATGGCTGTAAGTAAATTGATATTTGAAAAAACATGAAACATTTTTATGCGGAGAATTAAGTGAGTTAATTGAGTTGGTAAGTTAGTTACGATCGCAATATTGGACGGAGCGATAGACGGTGTTTTGAAGCGAAAAACATGATTCATATTGTGTAACAATAGACTGGTGTAAGGCAAAACAATGGAGACGCTCAAACCTACGCAAACACAACAAAAAATAACTGCAAATAACAAACAGTTGACTTAGGTTATGATTTAAATTATGAATGAGCTCCTATATTACATGTTTCGGGATCTTTATATACACTGTATTTTTTTTATTTGACCATGGAAATCATTATGCCCCGTTTACACGTGTGGCCAATCGCCATTGTGTAAACAGGGTTTCCCCGTTTACCCCGCGATTGGCCGAGACTGGGCCCACGTGTAAACGGGGTATAACTTCCCCCGCTTTGCGTGAAGCGAGGAGAATCAGACTTACAGGCTAAAACCCACCGGTGAACCTACAGTTGCCCTTTGCGTTCCAGGGACACGTTAACGGTAAAACTATCTCGTGTTAGTTAACGATATACCTTTTAAATAGTCCTGAGAAAACTATCCATTTAATTGCAATTAATTAACTACCTATTTAGAATATCCTTATAAATAATGCATAAATACCAGTTACTCCATGGTTATTATTTATCTAAATATGTCAACAAGCGCCCGCAAACTAGTAATTAAGAGGTACTCAGACAGGCAATGAATGAGATGACTCATTAGTCCCGTTAATTGCCACCAGAGGTCGCCTCGTTCTTATAACACATACTTCCAAGGATTACATTTCTATTGCGTTAAATCGGAAATGCGAACCTTTTTTTAAACCTTGATCCGCTTGCTTGATTGATTTGACAAGTTTTTTCGTATCCCATACGCCAGTGTCGTGTTTTT
Organism: Mythimna albipuncta; assembly: GCA_929112965.1. Lineage (NCBI taxonomy): Eukaryota > Metazoa > Arthropoda > Insecta > Lepidoptera > Noctuidae > Mythimna > Mythimna albipuncta. Next base: position 12,170,999 of record OV815979.1, on the reverse strand, counting down.
CCGACTGGGTACTCCATACCGTTTAGCTCTTCAATCCCCATAGGTGACAGAAGAGCTGACGAGATAAGGTATTTAGTCTAGTTTTAGGATTAAGGGTGAGAAGACATCTAATAATTTTTCCCGTTCTGTTAGGAGCGCTATAGTGTCTGACTTTGAAGCCATCAGTGTTCTTTCAGCTGCCCTTTTCAGGGCCACGATTATTCTTTCGAACAATCGCGCAGTCAAAATGCGAACCTTTAAACGATGATTTGTGAGGTGATTATAGCAGGCTTTACACGATTCGGGAGTCTTAAAAGGCTGCTAAAGATAGACATTATATTTTTAGAGTTCTGTACCCAAATGGTGACACCATTCGGACTCACCACACTACTAAGCCACCGCGACTGTGTGTCTGTCCATCTGTCTACAAGCGGGCTGTATCTCATAAACCGTAACAGGTAGTGTTACATTTTTTACAGAATGAGTACTTCAACAAAAATGTATAATATTATACGAGTATTATGTAAAATCAAATAAACTTATTATTCCTTAATAAAATATTTTGTTGGCGTTTTTGCCCGATTTTAAATATTGTAATCGGACTCGCAGTTAGGGTTCCGTACCGTTTTTGTTAGTTCTTTAGATTTTTTTAATATAAAACATTGTTCTAGAGACGTAGATCGATTTCTATGAAAAATATACGTCACATTTTTTCGTGCTGTCGCATTTCACCTGTCTGTAGGAACCTTACAATTCTGTTAATAAAGTTATAAATACATAGTAAGCAGATTCTCTGATGTGAATCTTATTTACTTTTTCTCATGATTTTACATGATTACCTACTATGAGAAATTATACGATCACACTATTGTTAAACATAATTTATAATACAGGTGGGTTTCGCTTTAGTGGGTTTTTTTTATGACTACAACTTGCGACTTTATTTTGCAATTCTATACTTTATCAGCTTAGTTTTAGAATTTAAAGTCGAGTAGTGATTTCGAAGTTTGCGTAAGTGTTACGTTAAGGTATGTCATGAGTCATCAATTCATCATAAATATTTTGAACAATATAGTGATTGTGCCATGTATATCAACCTGGTGATTTATTTAGAAATGACTCCTATATTTTAGCAAATATGACTCAAATAGCGTCACATTTTTCTTAGAATTTATTTATGCTCGCAAAAATGATAAGCAAAGACAAACAGAGATGATTATGTGCCTTATTTGTGTCAAGACAGATAATTTTGGAAGCAGTAGCTACCTACTTAATAAATATCTTCTTTCTTCAGCTTAGGTATTAATAAAAAAGCTTACAATATGTTCAGATATTAAAAAAAAATTAAGATCCGATTCCAAATTCAAATTCTCCTTAGAACATTTTCAACTACTCTAGAGCCTGCTATAGTGTTTAAACTATGTAATCACATTATGTATTATTTTTTAATTGCTTATTTTCTATTTTTACTTTTTATTTTTGAGATGGGACATCTTCAAATAACTTCTCTCAGACTTTTACTGACTAAAACCCACATTATTATGATCCTTCATTTGCTCTTTACGTTCTAGCTAGGGCCATGGTAACTCTTTCAAACGTGTCCAAAGTGTTAGGTACCTGCTTAAAGGCTACAAAAACTTTTTAGTGAATGGTGAACCTTATTTTTTGCATCTGTACCTTTATTTAAGGGTAGGCCTACACAGCATTTCAAAGATAAAGGACATAAAATGGAGAACTCTAAAGTCTAGGCTGTAAAACCAGCTACATACAATTTATTAGCAAACTTTATAGTTTATTTGAAGTACCCATTGTTTAGATAAGTAACGAGTTGTACCCAAAGGCAAAGTTAGTATGAAATTATTGTGTAATATCATTGTTATCTGTTAAACGCTATCATTATCTTGGGTGTAAATTATGAATGTGCACCAAGGTATAAATATACATACGTACGTAATTGTTACAAGGCTAAATATGAAGTGATATAACTTTGTTATTTATCTATCGATTGAAATTACAACACTATTCCTTCAAAGATTTTGAATTTAGAACTGTCATTTTTCCCCCCGAATCCAACTGACTTTATGGAGTCAAGTTGCTTCATCGCGTGTCAATGGAATATATTGGCAAATCGGTAATTAAAAACACAATGGTTAGGTACATTAGCTTTCAACAGATTTAAGTGAAGAGCGGAGATTTGGAATCGGTATAAAAATAGTTTTTATCTACCAGCTGTTCATCAGTACTAAAACTAACAATGTTAAATAAAATCCAGTCACTTACTTTGTGTACAGTAGCAATAAAAGATTAAAACAAAGATAAAAGCGTCGTTAAAATTATTCTCACACTACTATAATGACCGAGTATTACAAAATACCATTTTCAAAATGACACTTAAGTACTAGAGCCGGGACCAACGAACCGACAAAGAAATGGAACATGGGTATAACTTTTATTCACATTACGAGCTATACGAGTAGGTACAAGTATTGTGTGACTGAAATAACTATTGAAAAGGTTTTTCTACAAGTAGGTACACTACGGCTAAATTACTTGAGATATCAATCACAATTTCTTTTTCTAAAAAAGTATATTAGGTTTTTTCCCCAGAAACGTATTCGACAACGGTAATTTAATAATACTAAGTTATTTTATTGTGAGTGCGTACCTATTGTATGTTACACAAAACAAATAATAATAAAAAGAACAATTTATTTTTATTTTTAATTTTTTTACTTTTTAAAACCGTAATGTAGTGTCAATGATCCCATCCCATCACTACTTATTTAAAAGTTCAAATTCAAAATGTCGGTTGTTTATGCATTGCGTGACGTTAAAGGCGTCCTTTGCGTGAGTCTGTAGTTATTACCAATGTTCAAATCGTCGCCATCCGCTGGATGTGTTGTCTCTTAAACTGTGGAGACATTCAATGTACTGAACAGTTTACCTATTTCCAGTCTTTAGTGGACTCTAAATTTTTCCTTTGTGCAGTTCACGCAAAAGTTTTAAAACTTAGATAGTTAACCCAACATATTGAATGGCCAAATCATTTAACAAAAGAACCAAAGACGAAAGAGCTCCGGTATTTTTTGTCGACAAGACGGCAGGTGGCGATCGTTGCGTTCCAATTGGCTGCGTTCAAGAACCCCCAGACAGCCCCTAACTTTGGCGCGCAACTAATAATGATATACACGCTTCGATTGCTTCCATGTATACTCCTTTTGTGGTACACTAGACCTGCAAACCTTGTCTGAGTTGCAGAGAAACATTATTTATTGGTAAAAATTACATTTGCAAGTCACAATATATCTTTATTAAATGAAGTACCTACTTAATTGTGTAAACTATACATAAAATTACAACAATTTAAAGTAATTAAATCATAGTGAAACATACAATAAAAATTGACATTTAAAAAAAATATCATTGAAATTAATTGAATTATTATTGAAATGAATTGATTAAAACTGATTAATCATTATCATCAATTAATATATTAAGTAAATTATATTTTATTATCTACCGTTTCTTCAATAAAATAACTTGCTTCTCCATACTTTTTTAACTTATTCACATGAGTGGTTATGGCTGTAAAAAAAAAAAACAAAAACAATGGCCGTCTAGACTGAAGGTAATTGAGACGTTAGCGTTAATGTCGCATACTTTATGTTCCCTTTTTGACATTACTCTCCTAGAACAATATTAACATTGCACCTCATGTTGTAATGGTTTTATTATACACTATAAACTACAACTAAGTGTCACGTTGTTTTGGGAACGGTACACTTCCATTATGCCGGCGACGTGACTCACGGCATATTTCCCAGATTTACTCGATAAAGTCCGTCGAATAACAAATTTTACATTACAATTTCCTTCAAACACCATATTGAAATACAGAGAACATTTGTAGTAAGGCGAGTCTGTATTCCGTACAAGGGTGAATGTTATGTGTACATTAGAGTTAATGTAAGTTACTTTTAAGGTTTCCAGCGTGGCTGGGAGGCAATAAAAGCGGAAAGTTGTGTGGCGGTCGCTCGATACATTCGATTTGGTCTGTGAGTCACCGCGAAATCGAATAAAAACTTGCGAAACACTGACGAAGCCCACGGCCCACCTTACAAACAATTACTTTTGTGTAGTTCGAATCGCACCAGATCGTTGGGTTTATTTCCTTTTTTATTTGACGCGGGAAATCAACAAATGCTATTTCCTGCTCTAGGTGTGTACTGATAGATAATCAGCCTTGTTCTGAGTAAAATCTGTAGTATCATCATCATCATCATCATTTCAGCCGAAAGACGTCCACAGTTGGACAAAGGCATCCCCCAAGTGTCGCCATAATGACCAGTCCTGTGCGTCTCGCATTCCTCGGATTCCCGTGACCCTCACCAGGTATCAGTCCGCCTTGTTGGAGGCCTTCCTACGTGGTCGATTCTACGAGCAATGTGCCTTGCCCACTGCCACTTCAGTTTGGCAATTCTTTGGGCTATGTCTGTAACCTTGATCCTGTGGATATCTTAATTTCTGATGTGATCATACAAAGAAACTCCGAAAATAGCCCTTTCCATTACCCTTTGAGTGACTTTAAGCTTTCTGATGAGGCCTATTGTGAGCGACCACGTTTCGGAGCCATAATGTCATCACTAAACGGCAACACGCACTGGTCATAGACTTTCATCTTGAAACACAAACCTAGTGTATCTTTAATACCTTTGCGAGAGCCACGATAACCCTTACGAACATTCCACAATTTTGGCAGATACCTTGCCGGTAGCTTACAAGATGGCAAGTTAACCATTTCTCGTCGTCTGTCTCAGGCTTGCTTACGGTGGCCAATAGTCCCTATGCAACTCCCAACTTATTACTTACTTATGTATTTCAACATCCCTGCTCTCAAAACGGTGAAGGAAAATATCGTGAGGAAACCGGCATGTCTTAAAACCGAAAAAAATCGAAGACATGTCCTTCACCAACCCGCACTGGGCCCCCATTCCCTCTCCTAGATAGGAGGCTCGAGTACCAGCAGCAGAAACATTAAAATGGCTGATGACGATGAACTCCCATCTTGGTTTATTTCCTGCGCTCCTGTTAAGGGTTTCCTTTTGGACGGATTCTGCTCTAAATGAAAGGTAGAAACTCAGGTCAGCAAAGCTAGTAGGACCAGTAGAACTAGTTCAATTTGTTTTGGAATTCGCTTTCAGCCGCGCTCGCGACTCCAAAGGGGAATACGCTTTCATATTTAGTATTGTTTTATTTTGCTTATTTCGTTATTTTGTTCTTTACTTTCGAGTTTTCGAAGTATAAAATTATAATTGCAAACTGGATAACGATTCTAAGTTAAAGCCGTATTATGGATGTGGGGGGAGGTCGGGGCAAAGAGTAAGCTTATAAAATGCCTCTTTACTAAGTAGGTAGTCCTTCAAAGTTGTTAAGACCGGGGAGTTTGTCGCGAGTTTAATAGAATTCCTTGCTCAGTTTGTGGGCTGAAGTTGCTGTTTTTAAATGATTGATCAGCAAATAACACTTCTGAGGGAAGTAATGAACGTACGTAATGTACAATAAATAAAATTATAGTGTCAGTTATATATTTTTTTTTACGTAATGCATATGAAAGTTTATTCGATAGATGTATCAAAATTGCATTTTTTTTTATTCATCTTTTTGTTCCGGCTAATTATTGGCAGAACCGATTTTGACGGGACTTTCACATACTGATATTAGGTATAAAATAACTTTTATTTTAGAATATATAATAGAATATAGGGTGCAGTAATAATAGGGTGCAGGTCCGTGCCGTAAAAAACTTCTTGAAATGGTGACCAAATGGCATTGTGTTGTTTTACGAGACTGATGCGGGCGCAGTCGCGGGCACTCATAACATTTTCTGTGTTTTACGAAGTCAGAGAATAATGTCTTTATCTATAAAACAGTGGTCATTTGTTCAGCTTAACTAAAAATACTTGGTTACTGTTATCAGTAGTTGATAAAACCACCATCATTGATTACGTAGATACCTACGTACCTACTTCACACTTGAGTAACGTTTAGTTACTTACAATAATAATTTCCTTTAAATCATAATATGTTTTACTGATTTTTGTATTGTTGAAATCCAAGATGGCGGCATTTCAAGTACTAAATACAACGATATACAGCGTGGATAATTTGCAAAACTAACAATGAAGTTTTAAAATAAAACGGCGTAAGTCGCACCCCAAATAACGTAAAATAATATACCTTACCACCAGTGAATAGCGCTTTAAACTTGGTGAGATAAAATTTAATAACAATAGTATGAGAATGACAGCGCCGTCGTCCGTGGTGGTTCGCGTAAAATATGAGACCACAAGACACCCGCAGTTTTATTAGTTTTGGCTATCATGGCGGAACGTTAAATTCTCACTACGTTACCGTAAAATATAATCACAAAAACCTTTGACGTAACGTTTTATTTCCCCACTAAAACATACAGAAATCTACATAATGTCACAAAAGTAACACAATTTTAAAGCAATTATTATGACCTAAACATCATTCGTGCCTGAAGTTGACAAAGCAATTTCGGGATTAAAGAGAATATAATAACATTAATTAATAACAAATCCCCCATTTCTAGTTCAACACAGAGCGTATTAAAATTCCAAACTGCCCGTATGAAGGGAATAACAAAACGAGATTGTTATGTACAGGGTTGTCAGGAACAGGAAAGCTTGCGACACAGCGGGAAACGATGTGGGGCAACCCTGCTGACGGGGAGGTATTCCACTTTCATAACATGTCACAGTTTCATGGTAACACGTGTCAAAGCTGTGTTGAAAAACATGCCTCTAACACGAGTGGACGAATGTTTGCATGTGTTTGTTTATACATGAGTTAGAAAAAATAGCGGTCAAGTTCGAGGCGAGTCGATGGCAGTACCCTATAGGTTTTGATTTTTGTGAGTATCAAAATATGCCATAAACGGAACATAAACGACCTTATTACATTGCGTTGACTTAAAAGTTTGATTTTGCTTTACTTTTACTGCTCCAAGGGTTAGCAAAACTGAGTATTTGGTAATAATTCAATTTAATACCTCCATGCGCTCCTGAAAAAAAAGGGCTTGACAGACGGCTAACAAAGTGATCCGTTTTTACCGACTGAGGTACTGAACCCTAAAAAGCCAATAAGTAATTATTCCACGGTCAAATAAATTCTTAAGCAAGCCTAAAATTTCAGACGTATAGTAATTATGATAAATGTTAAGGCGTTTAATGATTGATATTTAAACGACAGACCACAAGTTGGGGAGATGACATTGCTAATGGAGTAGCGAAATGCGAAGATAAATTGCTTTGAAGACGTCGGTTATAAGACACCCTGTATTTTTCACAAAAAAAAAAAAACATGACAGAGTTACTTAAATTGTCTGACTTTTATTTCCTTGACTTTGTTTGATGGATACTTTTATTTAACCTTTTTACGTAGTCTGAATAAAATAATATTAAGGAACCACGTGCAGTAAGGGCAAAAATCTTCGTATTTTTATATTATTATTGGTTCTAAGAAGGCCAAAATTAGAACCACTTGAAGCCACGTGGGCTATAAAGTTTTTATTAAGATGGAAGATAAGAAAACCACTTGACTTGACGTAACATCGTTCACGGACGGAAAGTAAGCCAAGCGTGTAACGAAACGCAACGTATCTTGTAGACGAATCAAAATATTCTAAACTAGGTGTTGAGGAAGTCACGATTCCTTTATTGGATAACAATACGACGAGAATATTTTCACTTCAATATTTTCAGTTGCTGTTTTGAGTTTTGTATCATCAAGTAAGCAAAAAACAACCCTGTATATTATTACTGTCAAAGAATTAAAAAAAAAACCGTTTTGTTCACAGATGTGTTAGTCAACCTGTGGGTAGAGCCAGAACAACAATCTGTAGGTCGCAATAATATTATTTCCATGTGAGAATCGAACCCTTGGCACGCAGCGCAGCAGTAGCACTCAATCACCGCGCCTTACGTTAAAAAAAAATTGATAGGTTATTGTGTGTATCGCCTGTCCTGGAAAATGTGTTCATAAATAAGAACACATTTTCCAGGACAGGCGATTAACTAGTCAAATTATTACTAACTATGGGGATATATTAGTGTAGGATGTAAGTAAGAGTACATCTACAATTATTATAAAGAGGTAAAGTTTTTTTTTTGTTTGTACGGGGTAATCACTGGAAGTACTGGTCCGATTGCTAAAATTTTGTCACCGATACAAAGCTGTTTAATTCCTGACTTCCTTAGTGACATAGGCTATATTTTATGTACGCGGGCGAAGCTGCGGGCAAAAACTAGTTATCTATAAATATAGGGGAGCGTGAAATTTGGCACGTTTTTTTTTAGACGTAGGCATGCACTAAGAGAGGATTTTCTAAAATTCACTCCCTAAAAACGGGGGTCCAAAGTTTGCATGGAGAAACTTATTTTCACGCGGGTGAAGCCGCTGGCAAAAGCTAGTATTGATAAACACCAAGTCTGTCTACCAAACCTTGAGACTTCCAAATCCATATAGGTACCCGATCCACTGCTTCTCTCACTGCCTTCTTTGCTGAATGAATGCGGTCCTAGAACGCAAAGGGCATTGAAGGCATACATGTGGGTTTTAGTTATTAAGCCTGAAACGCTTTCTCAGAGCGAGAGAAGTTATTTGCTGACACACCAGCTCTAAAAGCAAAATTTAGACGATTTTTTTATTGAGGAAAATCTTATTTTCATCGCTTTTTACCCCTAAAAATAGAAGCTGTCATGAGTTCTAAGGATTCCATAGCCTTTTGGGACCGTCACGGCTTATAGTTTACCTTCGATGTTCAAGGAGACACCTTGTTTAGGATGGTATATTTGAAAGTCAATTTTATGTAAAACTACTTACGCTACCTTTACTTAGATTTGATCATACACTTTGGTATAGAGAACTGTAGCTAATGCTAAAACAGTGTTGTGTATTTTTCTTGAACTTACATTGTTTATCGTTTTATTTGATAAAACTTAATAAATTTTAGTTGTTACAAAGTCAAAGTCAAAATATTTTATTTCACATAGGCCTACATGGGCACTTATAAAACGTCAGAAGCTAGTGCATGGTTCCAAATTAGGCGTTTTCTATGGAGAAGAACCGGCAAGAAACTCCATGGTTACTCTTTTAAAAAAAGTGGTTGTTATCAGATAGTGGATTAATAAAAGTGACTGTTTTACAAGAGCTTCTTCTGGCTGGAAACTTACCCCTCCCCCCACCAGTAAATATACGTAAATAAAACGGGCGACTTATTTTTTCTGGACTAATTTTACCAGACACAATTCCTACAAGATTTTGAAAAAACAAAAATTAATTAAAAACATTGACATCTCATTTGAAGGGAATGCTACATAATTATCTACACTAATATTATAAAGAAATAAAACTTGTTTTTTTGTTTGTAGGAGGTAACTCTCAAAGTGCTGGACAGATTGAAAAAATTTTTTCACCGATAGAAAGCTACTTTATTCCTGAGTGACATAGCTAGGCTATATTTAATGTTCACGAGCGAACCCGGGGGCAAAACCTAGTCTTAAATAAACTCTCAAATGGCGTAACTCGTACATAACTAAAGTGAAGGAAGTAAAGTATATTATATAAAAAGCGTCGTTTATATCTCCAAGCTGATTGACCTTCTAGTCACGACCAGCCGGCCACAGTGTGACCGCCACTCGAAGGAGACAATCCCCTGAGACTTGGTTACACTTAGACTGTTTTTATTACTAGCTGTGTCCTCGGTTTCGCTTATGAAGCCTAAAGAAAGGTACGAATGGGATTAGATCTTAGACTGAGTCCGTCCGTCTGGCTGTCGACGACGACGCGTAGTGTTCTAGGCGCGCCTCAAAGAGAAGACAGCAAACCCAGCAGGGTCGATACCTGTTAAAACAAAGGGAAATTTCTAAAAAGGGAACCGTGGTCCTGAAAAGGGCAACTGAAGAACACGGGTGTGGTTTTAGTCAGTAAAAGTCTGACATGGTCACCGGTTCCTAACTGGAAATCACTTCAAAATAAAAACGAAATAAACAAGAAAAAAAAACCGTCTACACACGAGTTTTCCAAAGTGTAAAACAGAATTGGATTAAAATTTTATCGGGCTGTTTGAGATACTCAGACACCAATCTTGCTGCTTTAATAAAGTCACGGCAATTACCTCTTATTATTTTCAGTGAGCATCAATATTTTAAAGTATGTATAATAGGTACTTACACACACTGTATTACCTTCACGTAAATGGCGTCAAAAAAACTCGCGTAATGTGTCCAGACTGGAGGCATTGCCACGCAGTAGGTATGATTGCCATATTCTCTACCCAAGGTAAAAGCCAGATCTTATTGCCACGCTGTATGACAATGGTTACCCTCTGTCCAAAGTAAAATCCAACCCTTGTCCTTGGTTAATCTTTAAAAAAATTAATAACTAGTGGAATTCCCTGCCGGGGTCTGTGTTTCCTGATAGCTCTATAGCTATAACCTAGGAGACTTTAAGTCAAGAGTGAATAGGTTACTTCCAGGCAAGCGTGCTCCATCGTCGGCCACATCATCGCTTACCATCTGGTGAGATAGTGGTCAAACGCGATCAAAAATAAAAAAAAACACTAGGCACCTACATGTTACAAATTACACATAGACTCGTATAGTAATTCGAATTCGATCTGTATAGTACAACTTTTACTACTAAGCACGTCCAGTAGCCTAAATCCTCATTATCTTGAAATAGACATTTCAAGGTTAATCCAACAAATTTCCCCAAAGGTCAAGGAAACCATCTGTTTCTATACAATTTACGTTAATCATTATATATCCTTTGAGTGAAAAATGATGTACAAATAAAATATTTTCATTTAAATAAATATACAAACATCCTCTTCAATTTAATATTACAACGGGATAACGTTATCGTTTGGTTTTCAACAATTATTATTTGAATGTTTTATTAAAAATCTGAAGGTAATTACCTATTGCTTTATTATTGCTGATAATTCACGAGGAAAATGGAATTCATTCATAACTATTATAGTTAACATGCATGTAATACGGTTATTAATTGACCTACATTAAAATAAATGAATCGGCAATACGTTTTAATCATAGTAATTTTTAGGGTTCCGTAGCCAAATGGCAAAAAACGGAACCCTTATAGATTCGTCATGTCTGTCTGTCTGTCTGTCTGTCTGTCTGTCCGTCCGTATGTCACAGCCACTTTTTTCCGAAACTATAAGAGCTATACTGTTGAAACTTTGTAAGTAGATGTATTCTGTGAACCGCATTAAGATTTTCACACAAAAATAGAAAAAAAGCAATAAATTTTGGGGGTCCCCATACATAGAACTGAAACTCAAATTTTTTTTTTCATCAAACCCATGCGTGTGGGGTATCTATGGATAGGTCTTCAAAAATGATACTTAGGTTTCTAATATCATTTTTTTCTAAACTGAATAGTTTGCGCGAGAGACACTTCCAAAGTGGTAAAATGTGTGTCCCCCCCCCCTCTAACTTCTAAGATAAGAGAATGATAAAACTAAAAAATATATATGATATACATTACTATAAAAACTACCAACGAAAATTGGTTTGAACGAAATCCATTAAGTAGTTTTTTTTTAATACGTCATAAACCGAAAAAAATACACTATTATTAAAACATCGATCAAAGTTACAACACATAACAAGAACTTTTATATTATGTTACTTGCTGCTACGGAACCCTTCATGGGCGAGTCCGACTCGCACTTGGCCGGTTTTTTTGTTTGTAACTTCTTCAGGATCAAACGATTGAATTGATTTCGGTGAAACTTTATACACGGATATAACATGTCTTGGAATAGCATAAGGACTTTTTTATCCCGGGAGTATGTTATTTGGGATAGTTTTATATTATCACACAGGCGAAGCTACTGACAACAGCTAGTCTGCTAAATAATTCTCCAATTAACTAATTCTCACAACAGCGTCTTATCGATTGCCTTATCATTATTTTCTCAAGCGTAATAAAATACGGTGTTAATAAAACAGCTCAGTAGCTCGAAGACTATCCTTGAGGCTGATATCAAAAGATGAAGTATTTTATATCAATTTGCGCACTCGTGCAAAGTATATTTAAGTAGCTCCGTTTCCGCCCCGGTCTTAGCTTTTTAATGGTGCCATTTATGGGGATGGGGTAAAATATCCGTGTAAAGGAAGTCGGACCAAGAATTCCGATGATTGCAGCGTGCCCAGAATATTCCATAAGTCTCAGCTATTAACATTAACGGACCATCCAAAATATCCCTTTCATTGCTGTTAAAATATCCTATATTTTATAAGAGATCGCGAGGAATTAAATTAATTCTTGGAGTTTAAAAGATTCCTCGTGAAACGTGATGGTTATTGCCGCCGAAATGTTCTGTGGGCGCGAATGAACATTGATTGGCCATTGTGAGTTGGCCACAATGAGCAATCACGAATTCACGGAGGTCTAGTGCTAATAGTTGCTTGGCGCGAACCCACTTCATTTCACACAAAGCTTGGTTTGATGGTTCTCCACGGCGCTCGTCATCCACTTCTAACAACAACTCATGCCTAATCATATTCCACAGTCGATTCCTACACGCATGCAGTATACTCTTACCTATATCTCGAATGACAGCTCGTTCGATCGTTTACAATTAAGAACCGATAACGAGTACGTTATTCGCAGTCTCGGTTCGATATTAAGCCTCCATTGTGAGAGCGAAAAGCAATCGGAAGCCATCGAAAGTAGTTTCAACGGATACTATAGCACGAGATAGGGACTCGCCACACTAGATAAATTGGTATTTCGCCATTCTAGGAGATCTTTAAGAGTTAGTCCGTTTTTGGTTAAATGAATATAACGTCTAATGATCTAAGAACCGTAGAAGAAATCTCTTACCTCATCTATTATTCGATTATGATAAATATAATGTGCTAGAAACCTCTACGGTCCGGACCAAGTGTTTCGCCTCGTCGTTTATACCGCGTACATCGAGCGACTGGAACAATTTGCCTGCTGCGGTCTTTCCGTCTGATTATAATTTAGGTGTCTTTAAGGCAAGAGTGAATAGGCTCTTAATAAACTAGTGCGCCTCACCATCAACGATTGCATCACTGCTTACCATCAGGTGGGATCGCAGACAAGCACTAGTTTATACTTATTAAAAAAAAAAAGATAACGCGTTTATTAAGACATTCCGAATAAGTTGCCCAGCTAAATCTGGTGTCAATGATTGTTGTTACATTTTTGACATCAATTACCCCTCATTTGTTATTTAGGAAAATCGAGCATCAGTTGAAAGAATGTGCCTCAAGGAACTGAAAAACTATAGGTTGCCTCCTTTTTTTTTTGGTGCAAATAGGTTACCTCGCATAAAGAGGTGACTAAATGACCATAATTTACCTTCGTCTGTTATTTAATCGATTTTTTTTTTCATGTTCAATTAGTATGTTTTAGTCTAATAGAAGCTATTAGTAACGATGGAACTCAATTTGTAAGTATTTGAATAAAGTTGAAAATATAAAATGTTCGCGATTTCAGACAAATTTTATAAGGGACCAATGATGTTAACCTCAATGGCACCAGATTTAGCTAGGCAATCTATTCGGAATGTCTTAATAAACGCATTATTTAGCACATATTTTTTGACTAGCTGTAACCGCGATTTCGTTCGTGTGGACTACAGGGTTTTGAATTATGTTTTTCTAAAATAAAAGTAGCCTATTTTACTCCTTATTACATCAGCTACCTGCCAAAAAAAGTCCCGTCAAAATCGGTCCAGCCATTTCAGAGATTAGCCCAGACAAACAGACAGAAAAAAATTGTAAAAAAAATATTTTGGTTTATGTTCCGTATTTATGCATGTAGTAAAAAGCAGTTATTTCAATATTACAAACAGACAATCCAATTATTTATATGTATAGTAAATCGAATAACAGATGAGCAAAGAGATTTCTTCGACGGATCTCGTACTATAAGTTCCAACTTCTGATACCTGTTAGCCTGTTGATTTTTAGAAGTGATTTTTCGGTAAATAATCACCGAAGAAAGAAAACAATCGGGTTACTTCGAAAATCAATTAAAATCCTGTCACTAAGGAAAGTTAGTGATCGCGGGGGTCTATTTTTAAATCGAGCGCTATGGCTTTGTGAACGATACCCTCGGGAAGCATTCGGACGATGTTCCTTTAATAGGGATCTATTGTACTATCTCTACCGATTAATTATGTTTGTTTATTGTAAGCTCTTAGGAAGCAGATTGTAATTTCGTACGCCATCATTTGCTGCTTGGTTGCGCTCAAGCACTAAAATCGGTTGCAACTAAAATTGGTGTGATGAAATTATGTGTTGGCCTCATTCGAGTCCCAGTGAGGCGGGAATGTACGAAAGTTCCTCATTTTCTGTCCATTTGCTGCTAATTTCCGATTTTACATTCAAAATTCAGGATTTTTGCTCGCAATTTCGTTTTGGCACTAATTTTGATAGAGCACAGTAGTTGGTTGGTATGAGGAAAAATTAGCTGTAAAAACACCACCGCAAAATCTGTCTAACATTTTATATCAACAGTGACTTTCATTACATTTCCTCGAAAAGTTAAACAAACAGACGTAGTTTTTTTAGCCGATGTAGTGGGTAGTTGCTTCGGCAATCATCGGAAGATTTCGGGCTCGGACTGTTGCTTACATTGCCTCTGACGATACCCTTGAGGAACGTATGGCTGTACTCTAATAGGGATCCATTGTGATATCCGCTGGCTTAATTACAATTGTTCAACAGATAGTGAGGACGTTCTGTAGGTCAATAGGATATTTTTCCACGGCTAATTACTGGACTAAATACAGCAGTTTGTCCCAGGAATAAGTTTTTTTTATTGTGCTAGAATTGTGGATAAAGATAAAAGAAAGCGTTTAGCTTTTGAACTGCGTTCAAATATAAAAATGGAACTACCATCTCGATCAAGCATAAAATAAGTTAATGCTTCTAACAGACTTCCTCCGATGTCTAGATAAAATAAAACTAAAATAAGATTTAGCCACACGATTATGCTTCGCAAAGACCGCAGGTTTTAGCGAAAATTAGGCTTTTTATTGTGCTACTATTGCGGAAAAATATAAAAGAAAGCTTTTAGCTTTTGAACCGCTTTTAGATAAAAAATTAACTAACAAGTTAAAATAAGTTAATAACTCTAATAGACTTTCATCGATATCGATGTCTAGATAAGATAAACTAAAATAAGACTTCTCTACTCGATTATGCTTCGCAAAGACGCTAACCCGCTCGGTTCCCATTTCAATAAATACTAGTACAGAATCTTGACACCCAATAGCGTACTAGTGTATAACCATTTTCTAGATAATCCGTGAACATGGCAGAAAAATCTACAGGTTGATACTTTAACGGATAAACATAACGCCACTTTTCTCTCAGCACTTTCCTGGCAGTAAAACTAAACTGCCCACTTCAACTAATGGAAACTCATCATGATATAATTTCAAGCATTTTTAAAAGCGATAGCTATCTATGCAGCTGTGCAGAAACTTAATATTGAAGATTATATCTAGCTAGTTCCTCGACGGTGTCGGAATGGATATTCTCGATTAGCGATAAGAGACGATTTATGTATAAAAAAAAACCGGGCAAATGCAGGTTGAACTTGCGCACTGAGGGTTCCGTACAAAACTTATGTAAATAGTTCGATTACCGAATCAAGTTTTGAACATTTTTTCGATTCGAGATAAGTCATTATTTTGTGACGTAACAACAAATTTACAGAATGTTTCCTTAACTTGCTGTGTAAGCGCGCTTGCGTCTTGCCAAATTCCTGGATTCTAGGTCAACGGGAAGTATAATATAGGTTTGATTTCCTTGCGAACTTCGTGTTTAGGTTGCGTTAACTTGAGAAGTTTGATTTTTTGCTCCAGGGGCAACAAACTTAAGTATTATTAATTTCAGCTCCACGCCTTCTTAAGAATAAGTCTGTTCCTTAACAGCCAGACCGCAAAGTGATTTTATAATGGTGCCATTAAAATAATATTTGCCAACAGAAGTACGGAACCCTGAAAAGTACAGGAAATTAGTTTTCATAGGCGATGACAGGCGGGAGTCTTATCTTAGAGAAATAATGCAGTTTTATTTGCAACTAGCCACCCTCCCTATCTTTACACGGGTGTTACAAATACTTGAAATTCACTACTTTTCTCTCTTCTATAATATAGTTTGTAACCATCGCATGGAAATTCGTTCAGTAGTTTTTGAGTTCATCGTCACAGGACAGACGCAAAGGTGGACTTTATTTTATAATACGTTTGTGAGGATATTTATTAACCAGTGCATAATGTTTGAGTTAAGCCTGGCGACACACAGCGCGCTAAGCCGCGGTTGTGTGCGTTTTCGCCATGCAAAGCTGCGACTTCAAGCGTGCGATCTACTCAGTGGAATCAAGTCAACCTCGCATATAAATCACGCGATGCGAAAACTAGTCTTGGAGCTCAGTAAAGATAAAGTCAGAGTGCACACAAGCCAAGCAATATCCTCTTATTGGTGCATCCAACGCAGCATAGATATTTGTCGTTCTTCGTCTCAGTAATTGTTTAAACTATCTCACTTTTCCTAGAAGATTAACAGTTAGTGTTTGGCGCAGAAAATACAAATAGCCTTTGGACATTTAAATTTGTTCAACTCGTTACTAGGATTTGTGTTTAGAGCTAGAATTCCAATTACGTTAGAGTTGACTTTAATTAAGTGGCGAGTGCTGAGCGGTTTTTGACTTCGTTACTTTTAGTCGTCAGAAATTTTAGTTTTGAAACGTGTATTGCTGAGAATTATGTCAAAAATGGCTGATTATAAAAATAGGAAGAGGGCATGAAAAAATATTTTTTTAATCTAAGTTTATCTTAAGCTTATAATAAATATGTATAGAGAATGCCGAAATAGATAGAAAAGCAAACAAAAGAGATGTTATAACAATTTTAAATAAATACAGATCTCTTGGCAAGACGCATTTCTAAGACGGCCATACGGGCGTGATGAACTTTGACGTTAAGGTTCATGTTGGACTTTAATTTTTTTATATTATAGCAGCTTTGAATCTAAACATTGTTTCTGTTGAAGATATTTAAAAAAAAAACATAATGTAAGTACCTACCTAGTTTTTTATTAGAGCCAAAAATATTTAAGTAACTAAATTATTCAAGGGCTTTACAAGATATTTTTCTAATTTGCGTGACAGAATCGTCCACACATTTTCGTATTGATCAATTTGTCGGTTTCGTTACAAAGTCGACTTGACTCCGCCACACATTTTTATATTGAAAAATTTTCGGTAAAAAATAAATTGCAAAATTAGCATTAAAAAAAATGGGTAGGTAAATTAACAGGACTTACTAAAAATAAGTAGTACGTATACTTTTAAACATCGATGATCAATTAAACGAGACGCGTTAAGAACTAATTTAGACAGGTATTGATTTTGTCATATAGAAACAAAGAGACAACACTCTTTTTTCTTAAATATAACATTAGTAAGAAATAGAAAGCCTAGTAAGCTAGGAATACAATTATTTATATAAGCAACCGTCACATGAACTCTAACATCAAAGCGAAAAGCATCAATGTTCGATCCACTCAAACAGTAGAAACACAGGATTTCCATTACGTACTTACTTAACTTGACAGCGAAGACATAGGCATGATCGAATTACTCCCGGTGTGTACTTACCTTTATGCATGGCAGTAAGAAATTCATAAGAAAATCCTACCTTCTTCAGAATATTCAATTCTAGACTCTTGTCTTTAATGTTCTATTTTGATGTACAAAGGTTTGCAATGTGGTTTTGTATGATTTATCTATTACTAGCTTTTGCCAGCGGCTTCGCCCGAGTTCATAAAATATGTCTATGCCTATGTCACTCAGGAATAAGGAAGCTTTCTAACGGTGAAAAAATTTTAGCTGACCAGTACTTCCAAGATTACTTCCTACAAACAAAAAAACATACTTTACCTCTTTATTATATTAGTGTAGATTAAAAATATCGTGTCATAGCCGGTACTGCTATGACACGATACGGGCCGGGCTTTACCCATTTTTATGATTTTTTTTTGGTATAATATTTGGTAGTATGTCTGAGAATAGGTCGTAGGCTATTTTTATTAGTCGTCTACCTCCAACCCGTACCTTTTAATAATATATGGCAGAACTTCAGCCGAGTAGGTATTGTATAATTTATTATTTTACGACTTATTGTTTTTGTTCTTTTACTGTTCAATTTAATTGTTATTAAGTGCATAGTAACTAACGTTTGAGGTTGTTTTGGTTTGTAAAATATTAATCAGAATAGTAAGGTTTATTTATTTATTTGGTACAGATTGAATGAAAGAATCGAAAAGAACAAATACAGATAGAAGAGCACAAAGGTCCTGCTTACTTCTAACGGAAATTCTTCCAGCAGACCTGTGTTTACACGGGTACCAATCAATTTTATGACATTTAAAAATTGATCATTTATAGTTTATAGCATTACTTAGTGACTACTGCATCAAAATCCGTTGCTTGACTTAACAGACAGACGCGAAGAGTGACTTTGTTTAATCCTGTGTTGTAAAGATTTTAAATCGTTATAGACTTCCAAAAAAAAAAATTATAGACGGCTTTGGCTTAAAATATTTTTATAATAATAACCTGTAAACGGTCGTAATACCCTAGTTTACAAAAAAAGACTACACGGATAACAGTAAACATAATTACACAAAAATTACAGCGTGAATATTTTTGGTAGTCATCACGTCAAACAGACGAAGTCTGGTCGCGTGACGGTAATCACGTAACTGAGTGGTGTAAAGGAGTATACCCACTACACCTATTCGTATCAAACCGACCGTGCTGAGGACATGTCTGCGAAAAAAATATCCGATTAAAAAAAAAATGTTTATGGCTTGCATAAACAAATTAAATAAAAAAAGAATATTTTCAACATCAACGACTTATTAACAAAACAATGTCAACAATATGTTAAGCCATTTACGAGAGGATCCCGTGTAATGAAGTCTTACAGGTATTGACAACATTCACAAGGTGGTCTATTAAATGAATTGACATAATTATATGAGGTTTAAAACAGAAAATATCGAAACATTGAAATAAGAAAATAAAAACTAAATATCCTAACTAAGACCAAATTAAAAGAACTATTATTTTTGTTAAGTATGACACAACCCTACTACAGTAGACAATGGAAAATCATACTTTGCCGGTGTTGATACGCAACGTGGGTGATACGCAAGCCCACTAGAATGTTCTTTCACCGATCGAGTCGAGTCCATGTGGTGTTTCCTTACATGCTTGATACCTAGCACGGTCAAAGTAAGATATGATGTAGTGGGCATACTCTTTTATGCAAAAGGCGGGTCGGACAAGTTCTGTTATCAAATCGTCGATAACACGCCCCGCGGTGAGTGCGTTTGATATCGACCTGGGCGATATTGAAATATTTGATCAATGCACAGGAAAGCAGAAGAAGAAGAAGAAGCTGTTAGTCTCGGTTATCATTCGTAGATCTTTGACATTTGTTACAGGTAATCAGACACCTAAAAAAGTTCTGAGTATACATGTAGATGGATGGAGAAAGAGGGAGGCCAAAGAAAATATGGATGGATTGTGTGAGGAGTGATCCAAATCCAAACTAATATTATAAATGCGAAAGTAACTCTGTCTGTCTGTCTGTCTGTCTTTGCTTCACGCCTAAACTACTGGACCGATTTGTGTGAAATTTGGTACAGACATAGTTTGGAACTTGAGAAAGGACATAGGATAGTTTTTATTACAAACAATAAAATAAAAAAATAAAATTTATTCCGGACATACAGCGCCATCTATTGGTCAAGAGTCGGCATCAATTCAGTACTATCTGCCGGAAGTCACTATTCCACGCGAACGAAGTCGCGGGCAAAAGCTAGTATGAAATAAAAGGGAGTTAGTGATAGCGTGACGGGTGACAGGACAGAATGGAATAAAAAACGTGTTGCGCCGACCCCAAGTAATATGTCATAAAGGCAGGAAGAAAAACTCAAGACGCCAGAAAGACTGCCCATCAGTCTATCCAAGGATTATTGCGTTGCCCAGTAATTGGGTTGTGGAGGTCTGATGGCCAGTCGCTCCATATTATACAGGAAGCCGACCCCAAGCTAGATAGGAAAAGTCTAAGGAGATGATGTACTGTGGTATCAGATGTTTAATCCGCTAATGGAGTTGATACGACTAAAGTTTTAAGTATCAGCTAATGAGTCATGTGTTTATTTAGAACAAGTTGACATTTCTGTTATCTAGAGTTAGGTAATTATGTATTATTTATTAATTACACGGGTAATTGTGTAGATATGTAAGTATATAAACTTACTTTTTTTCTACTATGTACATATTTAGATGACCAGTGTTTCTGGTTTCAATTCTTGGTTTTTTGACACCGAAATTTGAAATCAAAGGTAGCATTTTTAGCATTTTTTGTGTTTCATTTTTGGGAATCGATTCTATTTGTTTTGTTTGGTAAAAACAAAAAATTCTATGGTAAGATAGGGATGACAAAATGCCCATACGACTGCATACACTTTCTGAGCATTTATGCATGAAGCTTTGGTGTTAATGAAATACATAGATACAATCTATTCAAATCTTTTTTTTTTATATGCGTACATACCTACATAGTATACGAATCGAATACAGAATGAAAATTTTTTTTTTATGAATTATCATGTATTTTTAAATGAATGAAGCAATGAATCGAATAACTTAACATACTTAATTAGGTATTTTTTGTTTTCGTTATAAAATGCACGAAACATTCAATACTTTAGTGGTTGCATCTGCTATACGTTTGAATGCAATTTTCTTTTTATCTCCATTGTGTCGATATCGATTGACAGAAATAGGTTAATGCAATACTGTTGGCAATCCGTCACTGTGATACAATGTAATGCAGTTTTGTCAAGTCTTGTATCATTATTTGACTGGTTTACAAAAGGAAGGGGCAAATAGTAAGTTTAAGATTATATACTCTGTTCAAAATAAAATTAGAAATTAATGAAAACCTTTTATTAGTGTCCGTTCGACCGATTTCGACTTTTATTACTTTGGTGGCGTGACAAATGGCGGCTGCAGTAAATAGTTCGTATTGTAACCACTTTTTTATTTTTAATGTCATCCTTATGCGTGAAATGCACACGCACAGGATACAGGATATTCGTTCGGTTGAGTTTTTCTTATCAAAACTCATATGTAGAGGTAAAATTGTGTTAAGCTTTGCCCAGTACTGGGATACTTGATAAAATAACTTAAAAGCGTCGTTTTTATATTTTGCCATAGAGGGTGAGGTAAGGGTGAGTAATATATGACGTTTTTATTAAATTGATTAAACATTTCTCATTCATCAAAACGCAAGTATTCCACCGAAAATAAAAACATGCACATTTCGGGCAACTGAATAAAAAACCCACATTCATTCGGCTTATTGTTACCTTTCATAAAAAGGTCAGCAGCATATAACTGCATGCATACCACAGCCATTGAGTGGTCCGGTTGCATGATGACGTCACCCGATAGGCAGCCATGTCACAGAAGCCATATGAACCAACTGAGTGGGCAAAAGCGACCGCAGTCGTGAACTTTACTCTCCATTGCCACTTTAGTTCAAAACCTCTTTATAAGAACTTGGTGGGAGTGAGCAATGGATAACATGTATTGGACAAAGGCAGTTTATGTTGTAGAAAATTGTCAGTGGTTGAGGTGAGAGCAAGGAGCATAAATTAAGGCTAATGAATGGCGTATTGTGTGAGGGACAGGAAATTATTATTGGTGCGACGCTCGCGTTACTGTGGGGGTCATACTTGACCGAGTGCTTACGAAGCGTATGTTACCACACTTTATTTTTTAAATGCAACTTTGCTGGTGTTAAACGAACATGATGACACCTATGCTAATTAAGTAATAAATCAATGAATATGTAATTTATTGTAGACGCGTAACCAGTTTTAATATTATGGTACTTTTACTCCATCCCGGAATCTTCTTTTTTGACTAAGTTTAAATAAAATACATTAAGGCCGAAATATCTTGACCGCTCTGAACATCGAACAATTATTTGAACCTAATTCTTTTTATGAATCCTACGGCTAATGCGTATTTTTTCGAGTAGGTATGCAATAGTTCGGAAAGCCAACTTCACAGCGGCCAATATATTTTGCCCGTACTGTACCTGAGCTTGTAATTTTAATTAAAACAAATTTTAATGCGGTTTTTGACGATATTAATGTGAACAATGTTTTAAATAATATGCTTCAGCTTTCCCCGCATCGAAGGCCATGACTTAACACTTTGTAACAGGTTTATTGCTCATCGCATTTCTTTGGGCATCACAAAAATGCAGGACTTTTAAATCTGTCTTAGTCATACTACCGGTCCCTATAAAAATATCTTTGAGTAAAACATACCACACTGTAGTTTTTTAAACCTACCAATACGGCTGGAACTTTGCCGACCATATTCGTAACTGAAATTTTCAATAACAAAATAATGTTATGAAAAGCATTTCAATGTAAATATCAGCGGAGTCTTGCCTCTTGTTTGTCATACCGGTTTAAAGTACAGTTCATAATTCAGATACTTGTACTCAAACCGTGGGCTTGCAGTCCGTCGGGGCTGCCATTGTTCTCAGTATGGCTTTAGTAAGTCTATGCTTAAGCCTGCGACATAATAAGTAGCTAGGACTGGGACCTACTTGGTCATAACCTTGTTTGTTGTGCTTCAGGCTCGCGATCTACTTTGTGGAGACTCTTAGACGATAAAATTCTATCTGAGCTGATTTCATGGTTTAAAGTCGTTTAGTGGCTTGGGTGTGACTTTATTTTCAATTTTTGAGTTTAAATATTAATAACAATATTATTGTCTTAGCTTATTTTCTCATTTTAAATCCAAATGTGCTATACGTAACTTGATAGAAAAATGTATTAATTATCATGGAACAATTTTTTTTAGTTCCAATCACATTTTCCTTTCATATTGAGTGATGCTCTCTCACACTTTCTTTTCCTATTTAATGAAAAAATGAAATTGGCAAACAATTAAAAGACCAATGGAGCAAAATTATTTGGCGATCTCCTTTAGTTAAGCTTCCGAAACAATAACGTTCTTTGGTTTTTCAACTGTTAATTAAAAATAAATATCAAAAAAGGATTTAATAGGACTTTAGAGATAGAGCTTTTACAATACACAAAAAATCACAATTTTATTAGAATATTTTACACCGAAAATTTAACAATATGTTTTGTAACAATGGTTATTTTGTGTTACCTTAGCAGCTAACAATAAAGGGTTAAGGGTTGCTTTAGTTTATCGACATTACTTCAAATCCTAAAGATCACACGAAGGTGATTCATAATTTTGTAAGCACTAAACAATAACGGTCAGCTAGAGCCTTTCTAGCCATGAACTCATAGGGATCTGGGTCATATGAAGGGGACTTTCATAGTCCAAAGAGACAATAGTCCACCTATACAACAATGAATATGCATACTGGTCACGATCGCCTTTCACTAGACAAAATGACTTTATCGTCCATCTTAAACTTAGTTAAGTTATGGTTGACCTCTTCTATTATTATTTTTATTAAATAATAGCCCTCCCTTCGGCAGAAATTACTGGATAAACAAGAGAGATTCGATTAAAATGGACCCTTGAATGTCAGTCTTAGATTATTAAACGTTATTTACAGTCTAAGGTCGGAGTTGAGAATTTTCTTTAAGTCAACTTAAGAGTGAATAGGGTATTTCTAGGCAAGCGTGCTCCATCGTCGACCACATCATCGGTTACTATCCGTTGACTAAAAACTAGTAATAAAATAAAATAATCAAGTACCCAATTGAATATAACAACAAATTCCTTTGGAAATGAACTAGCAAGCGTCTTATTTAAACGCACTATCAATTAGGTAGGTACATTGCGTTATCAATTGATTACTTGACAACAAGGTTTTAATTAATTAATTAATAACGAATGAGCGTAACTTCTAAATTATTATGTAGTGAAATCAATAATATAGTTGGGGCAGAAAAAAAAGCAGACCTAGTGAGATTGAGAACCGGACGTAATAAAATGTCAAGCGTGAGAGCGGGAAAAGGTTATGGAGCTTATACACCCTGTATAGCTCTATCCCTATAACGGTTCATTTTAGGTCGTCAAATAGATCGCATTAAAAGCTCGTGGTAAGGCCTCTAGTAAAAGACTTCGTCATCGGAATGACATCACGGATTTTGTTTCATACTATTGCACCACTTCCTCTATGGTGATTCACTCGTCTTACGTTTTAAAAAGTTGTTTCAACTTTACACACGAAAAATAACAGCTTGGGTTTAGCTTTAGTTGCTACGATTTTTTATCGGTTTCATAAATAAGAAGTATGATTTATGCAATTGTTGATTTTTTTCTTGTTGTAACATTCTTTACTACATCTTTCGGATAGCTACCGAATGGTATAAAATGGAAGCAAAATTTTGAAGAGGTTTTTCTCGTTATTTAAAAAAATGTTGTTTGCAGCTTTTAACATTCCAACTAATATTTTTTTTTTTTTTAAATAATAATTAATTTTTGTTTCTACTCCTACACCTCTTCTTTAACAGTCCCGTTTTTGTATAAAAATTTTATTGTACCTTGTTCTTTTGGGATTGTTTTTTTTTTTATATAGACAATTGACTTACAATATGATATACCTATTAAACTAATAACATATTATTGTATTTGTGAGTCTATTGTCAATTTTATTGTGATCTTACTATTAAGTAGGTATTATTGTAATATGTATTTTAAATTTTTATCTCATTTAAGAGAACTGACTGATTGATAAGCGTAACTGTACTAAGTTTTTATGAGATATAAAGATTCTTTATTTAACCTAAAACATCTAAACCCTAAAATTTCGTTGGGTACCCAGATTTATGGCTAACGTTTACTGTTATTTTTATTTTTTCCAGTACTGCGGAAAAATACCTACGCCTACCTTCCCAGGTGTAATAAAATGTTTCCTAAGATAAGGTCTTACAAACCCTTTCAGATGCCTAGGTGTTTATATTAAGCCTAGTCGTCTGTCAGTGCTTGTATTCGAGTGAGGAATTTTTACAAGGCTGTGACAGAGGGGCTGGTTATTATGATTAATGGTTTCTCTTATGACTTAGAAGTTTTATAACGTTTAGGTTCTGAGTGTAATGCGAGAATTGGCGTTTATAAGGCTTAGGATATTTTATTTTCTTGCCAAGGACGCGACTATAGGAATTGTTTGATAGATTTACCGCGGCCCTGGATCGCAGAGGGTAACTGAAGGAACATGGTAGGTTTTAGTCAGTTAAAGTCTGCCACTCTCTCGCTCCGCTCAGAGTGGGAGAAGTCAGTTGATGACTTTCCAATTAAAAAAAGGACTTTTAATTTAATTTTGAATGTTATTTTCTTTTTATTATTATTGATAGGCTCGCACTTGACCACTGTCTCATCTGAATAAAAGAGACAATGTGGTCGATGATGGAACACGCTTCTCATTAAAATGAGTAGTCAAA
This sequence comes from Mythimna albipuncta, assembly GCA_929112965.1. Lineage (NCBI taxonomy): Eukaryota > Metazoa > Arthropoda > Insecta > Lepidoptera > Noctuidae > Mythimna > Mythimna albipuncta. The sequence goes on along the minus strand of OV815979.1, from coordinate 12,145,392 downwards.
TGACAGTTAACTTATCCTTTATTTACTAGGTTGGTAGATAAGAAAATATTGCCCGTTTTTATTAACACTTAGGTACAATTTAAAATTACACCTAAAAATATCAAAATAAAAACGCAGTTGTAATGATGTTTTCTTCAGAGTCCCGGAACAGTAAATTGCGATTAACAATACCCGACATAGGTAGGTACCTAGGTATCCATTTTATTTTGTCGTAGGCTTCGATCAACGGTCAAAAGACCTAGTCGAATTTTAGTTTTATTTTTTTACTTTTTTTGTTTTATTCTTGTTTGTCCTGTGAGTCTCAAATAAAAGTTTTATATTAATATGTATATGTATTAACAATTAGCTTCAATCGTTTAAAGCACACGATCAATTTTTGCATCAATTGGCACCAAATCACTATAATATTGTCAATCGCGATTCGTAGTTGACCGTTTCGGGAACCCTTGGTTGTTGGTAAAAGTGTTAAGAGGTTTCGGTAGACAGAACAATGTGGCAATTTTAACGATAGAAACTGTTTCGTAGACATCCCATTTACCTAGGGTACCTATAATGCAAAACATAAAATATCAACTGTCGTTGAGTTAGGCACCAAGGTAAAAAAAAACACGTGTTGACGAAACTTCTAAATTATTATTATTACCCACCTATAGGTCCAACACCTACTGAGAATCGGGTGGGTTAAAACGAGATTCGTCGTCAAATTCTATAAGTCAAATATTATTATTAAAGGTAGGCTCTAATTTCTTCTTTACCTACACCTGAGAATAACGTTTTACCAAACTCCTCATAGATATTTGCATAGTTACTGAATTATTTATCAAGTAAAGATATTACGACTTATCTATACTTCTAGTAATTTTATTATTATTTACTAAGTACCTATCTATTAAAGTACCTACTACAGGTAAGAATTTATTGATAGGTGTGGCGTGGCCTTATCGTAAAATTCCGTTATCAAAACGCTTGTCAGAACCAGTCATTTGACTTAGTCATTCGATTTTACTTAGAAACGGGAAATAAACACTTCAATCGTTTAAATGCACTGCAAATAACGCGAATGTCCGGAAAAACATGCAACGGTAAGATTAGGTAAAAATACCATAGATAATCTAGACAGATTGTCAGCCTTCTTGAATGAGTTCAGAAAAGAATATGAACTTGTCAACTTGTTTATGACGTCATTTAGACAGTCTCATTTTAAAAATTCAAAAGACGTTCCAAGAAACGAACAAAAGGTAATAGAACAAAGCTCCACGACAAACGTAGGGCTGCGTGTGCACACCGCACAGGTAAGAAAGCAGTTTTTACCTTTTGTGTATTGCGCCGACGCCACAGCTAGCGAATAGAGCAACAGCGCCGCAAGCACGCCCCCCTCACTCCCGCGCACGAACATGATTCTTGACTTAGGTAATTCAACTTTTTCGTATCACAACTCAGAGCACGTCACTATTGTAAAAACTTGTCACAATCTCCTACAACGCTCTCACGAAGTCTTATAACACATAACACGCACACTATCACAGATTTCAAACGCACATCCATTTGAAAAATGTTCGTTTATCCGATAAGGTAGGTAACCGCTCAGACGTGGGACGAGGCATGCAGGTAAAACGAGTAAGCCTATTAAGTTTCAATGACTTAAAACTACTTATTTATAACGTTTTACATGGACTGATCACAAATAAACACGTTCGACACGATAGTTCTGCACAATTTTGAATTCGGAAACTTCACATATTTTCGTAAAACAATTTCGAAGTTCGGAGCGACAACGATGCGTACGCGGGACACGACCACCCGGCGCATCGTTCGCGACTCAACTGGCGTGAAGTGAGTGAACAATCAACAAGTTGCGATCGCGCGCGAGGCGGCCCGTTGCGCTCGGAGCATGCGCGATCCGCGCCTATGTTCATACTTGACGAGCACAACAATGTTGACAGTGCTGCCCCCTAGCGCCCGCGCCGCCCCGCGTCTCCCCGCTTCGCTCCGTTGACGCCGGCCGGCCGGCAAAACTCCAAGTTCAAACTGGTTTATTTTCGCGCAAAAACGAGAAGACAGAATCTCTCCTCAGACCAAACCTGTTTCAAGTCCACACCTAGTCGATCCAGTATCCACTATCCAGGTAGTTACGTACAGAAATAAAATACTCGTCTATTCATGTAGCTAGGCAGTTTATTTTATGTCCATTCTAATAGCAGTCAACGAAACAATTCTGATATTCAACTAACTTTGTATCTTGATCTTCACAGTTGCTGCTCGTCGGCTGCGCTTGTATATTATCTTGATACTGAAACAATGGATGAATGCTCCAATTATTTAGAGTAGAATTGAATGAAGGAGATATGTAGGTGTTACGAGAATTTCTAGAGTAATTAAATCTTGGTGTTAGGGTTGCCAGACAACAACAAAAAAAAAGAATTCGTAAACGACCTAAGCTTGAATCAAATTCTTATCATCATAACTTTGCAGACATTGATTAATATCTTAAATTAAACCATTTAAAAGCAATTAATAAACTACTACGAGTATACAGTTACTCTTTCATAGTACAATGCGTTCCAAATGAGAATAGATCGATTGCCATGTTGTGTGTGACGTCACGATTTACTGTCAAATCGATGAAAGTAATTTTTAAACTTTTATTAATTTACGAAAAATTTAATTTATTTACGAACTGTGAACGAAAAAAGTTTAATCAGAATCCAGTTCTTCAATTTTACTCATCTCTGAGTTCTTTTGCCAAAATTTGACAGTAGGTACGACGTGACGTCACAACATGGAACGCATAGTAAGAGAAGATAATTATTTTATATTTGTTGAACTCCAACAGAGGTAAGGAAGGATGCCTACACGATGAGTAAAGTCGAGGGGGCAACGGCCAGTGGGGTTGAACTCGCGACCTCATGGTAGCCAGGTTATGCACGTTGTAACCGCTGGGCTATTGTCGATTGTCTTGGCACCAAACTACCCGCCTTAAGTTAAAGGTAGTCAGTGAAAACAAAACTTTTTTTTTTTTAATTTGCTGCTCAGTATTGAAAATTACAATATTTGCTGTAAAAATAACGTTTTACCTTGTCTCCAAGTTGTCAAGTCAAGTCAAGTCAAGACGATGCATTTAATAGATATAGTTGTATATAAATACTATATTTCAATTTAGATACATATTTCGAAAAGTTTGTTTTTCGATTACCGACTTAATGTCCGGGCAATAGAGTAGGTAATCGAAAAACATTCTTTTTTGCGATTACCGACTCGCCCGGAGACGTCGATTTATAACACAATTTTTTTTTTTTTATTATTGTGGCAGCATTTAAGCTCTTTTCTACGCGCACTCAAATTCGTGTAGTGTCGCTCGTGCGTGCTCGTCTAGAGTCGGTCACACGAATTTGAGCTCGGCTCGTGCTCTGCTCGTGCTGTGTGTAAACACACCTTAAAAGATTTTTTTTTTTGTAAACCTTCAAATAACTTCTCCTTCTCTGAGTGGACTAGTAGAGTGACAGTGTCGGCCCGTTCACAACCTTGCTGTGTGAGCGGTAGCTAAGCGCGGGGCGGCGAGCGGTAAAAGTATGAAAATGTTTGAAGCACGCCACGAGCTGCGCGCCGCTTACCGATGCAACCCCGCTCGCCGCGCCACTCACCACTACAATCTAAGTTATGAACAGGTCGTGAAGAGTCCGACTTTTACAAATGCCTATTTAAAAAACGCCATAAGAAAGTCACGCCGACTTTGGAGATATCGGAAACATAATAGAAGACGAATACCTACAATGACTGTTGCGTCGAACCCAAATACGTAATACTGATAACGCATTGTTGTTATAGATAAGGATGTGAGGTTGTTAAATAACATCACTTTACAGGTTCTGCTAATAACTAATTGAAAAAAAAAAGACGTACGAATATAGAACCTTCTTTTTTTGGAGGTCTAGTATTTGGCTACTCCGCGGCTGGTCGTGGGATCGATCCTCGCACAAAACAAAAATATTTGTTTATGCCTACAGATAGGCGTTCTAGCTCTGGGTGTATTCTGTATGAGTTTACATGTTTGTGAACGCACCCACGATACAGGGGTAGGTAATTCCAAGTGAGGGGCAACGTTTAAAAAAAATACCATATGTACAATTTTGTATTATTATAACCCCTCCCCCTGTCCTTTCCCCTCTGCGAGAGAAGGCCTACTCCAAATATGTCCAGTTTTCGGACCGAGAACAGTCGTCAACAGTGCGTAGTGACCCACGCGCTCTTCAAAGAGATGTCAGCAAACCTTAGGGGCCCAGCAAGGCCGATGCCCGCTAGCTAGGACCACGGGGAATATCTGTAAAGGAAACCCGTAGTCCTAGCACGCAAAGGGCAACTGAAGGACACAGGTGTGGTAAAAGTCTGACACCCCCTCTCGCACCACCCAGAGCGAGAAAAGAATTCGTTCAAGGTGTCGCTAGCTTTTATACCTTGATCACACGTACCGAGTAAACGGGCGAGACAGTAAAATGTTGCTCGGCCGAGACAGTGATGTATGTATGACCGAAAACATTAGTGTCACTCTAATATTGTTACGCCACTAAACGTGAACACGCCATATCTCCGAGAAAATAACGAGTGGCACGTAATAATTAAAACGCATTGCTGTTCGAAAGGTCTAGAGTAGTTTTGCTTAGACAGACTTGGAAAAATCTCGAAACATCCACAAGGTACCTACCTACCAAGGTACATGTAGTAATAGGTATCATCTAAACCGTAAGGGAAATTGTACTCTCCGACGTTAACAATAGAGTCGAAATTCGCATGAACGTGACTTTTATTATTACGAGAAATATAAATGATTTATGACTTCGAGAAGCGATTCAATTGTTCTGGAATTCTGGATAGATCCGGGGACGTCGGTATCTAGAATTTTCTTGGCTCCGCATATAAATACGGGCCCCCGGCCGGAAGCGAGTCAGTTGTGATTTCGACTGCGATCAAGAGCGAACTACCCTAGTACTCGAAGTGATTTTTATCAACGACTAAAGCGATAGTGTAACGGTACTCTAGTGTTAATTGCGATTCGGATTATTGTTGACTGGACTAATTTGTTATTGTTTGTGGTAAATAAAGTTCTCTCGTCAGTAAATCGGCATTTGATTACCCACGTACGTAACAACTGGTGTCAGAAGTGAAATGCCACTAACACCGAGAGACGACGAACAGAGACCACGAACAAGAAGGCAAATGGAGATGGATGCTGCGCGTCATCGTATGGAGGAGGAAGATCAGGCTGGTATAGTAGCAACAGAAGCTGCTGAGGCGCCAACAGGACCATACTCGGAATTGAACCTCGCTGCGGTGTTGGCCGCCATGCAAGCTAGTATGGAAGCTGTTCGCCACGATCAGGAAGCCGCTCGCCGCGACCAGGAAGCCGCTCGCCGCGACCAGGAAGCAGCTCGCCGCGAACAAGAGGCCAACCAGCGTAAGCTTCAGGACCTAATCGCAGCGAACCAGGAAGAAGCTCGCCGCGAACAGGAAGCCGCTCGCCGCGATCAGGAGGCCAACCAGCGCAAGCTCCAGGACCTCATCGCGGCTAATCAAGAAGCTGCTCGCCGCGAACAGGAGGCTAAGCAGAACTTAATCCTCGATAAGATCGATCACGGCCTCGTCACGTTGGGCGAGAAGGTAAAGAATCTCACCGTAGAGGTCAAGGAGGTTTCCGCCCGAGCTGATAGCCTCGAAACAAGCCTGCTGGACATCAACAAAAAAATTATCAAGCTCGAAGCACGCGAACCCGTTGCTGTCGGCTCATCATCGCACACCCCCTGTGCATCTGCCGCAAAATTTGATGTGCCGCGTTTTGATGGCACGTCTTCCTGGACGGCATTTAAGTACCAATTCGAGACATTGGTCGAAACAAACCGCTGGGATGATAAGCAGTCTTTTGCGGCATTAACTTTGGCTCTACGAGGGGACGCCCTGCTAGTCCTAGAGAACCTCCCTGCGGACGGCAGGACATTGGAGCGTCTCATGGAGGGACTGGACACTCGTTATGGAGACAAACACCTCGAGCACGTTTTCCGCGCGCAGTTACGCGAGAGAACGCAGAGGTCGAACGAGAGCCTCCAGCAGTGGGGAGTCGAGGTTGAACGGCTAGTCCGGCGTGCATACAGGTCAATGACACCAGAGGCGGTGGAAGTCAATCTGGTGCAAGCATTCATCGACGGTCTACGGGATACCGAAGTCAGAGCGACGGTGCGACTCGGACACCATCAAACTTTGAAGAGTGCGATGGCACACGCTTTGGAAGTGGAAGCAGTACGACAAGATTTTCGTACGCATAGAGTTCGGGAAGTGGTAGTCTCGCCTTCAGTGCGACTACGTCACCGAGAAGTGGTGGCTTTATCCCCAGCACAGTCCCGCTATATTCCAACGTGTTACGGGTGCAGAGAAAAAGGGCACATTCGCACCGATTGTCCTAAGAAAAAGAGGGAAAGTGTGGACTCCGGAACTCAAGTCGACGAAGAGCCGATAAAACTTAATGTCGCCAGGGCCACAGCCCCAACCATCACCATCAATCAAGTTCACAACGGAAATAGTTTGATCATCGAAGGAACACTGAATCATCGTGCCTGCAATTTTACCATTGACACCGGGGCGTCGCGAACCATTGTAAGACCGGAGTTGCTGAAACGAACCATCTCATGGCAAAAAGAGTCTCCATCCTGCCGACTTCAGACAGCAACCGGCCAGTCAGTCTCCGTCCTCGGTGATACAGAAATCCAGTTTAAAATCGGTGATCAAGTGTACACCCATCCTGTGTTAATTGCGAATATTACCGATGATTGCATACTGGGTCTGGATTTCTTGCGTAATTACAGATGTGTTTTAGATATCGATAGGGGAGTATTGAAATTCCCAGATCAAGAAGTCTTCCTGCGAGGAATTAAGTCATGCAATCTCTATTGTTTAAAGGAAACTACACTGGCTCCGAGAACAGAAACCTTAGTTGAAGTGAAATTTCCCAAGAAAATCAGGCAACGAAGATGTGTAATGGTTGAGGATACTGGCCGGCACCCAGAGATCATCACTGCCAGAACATTAGTTATGACGACAGGGAAATCCAAGGTCAGGATTGTGAACCTTGGGAAAGAAGAGGTCCAACTGAAGAAAAACAGTGTTGTTGGGAGATGTGAAGAAGTTCAGTATCTCCGTCAAATCAATAAATCTCCAGCAAAGCAAGACACGACAAAAGTTGAAACGGATCACATCCAGCAACTTCTGGAAAATTCTAAGAGCAATCTATCGACTTCGGAACTACAGCAAGCAAGGGAATTTCTGCTGCGGTTTCGAGATATCTTTGCAACGGGAAAAGACTGCGGGAGAACAGGTCTCGTCAAGCATGAGATAGATACAGGTGATGCTAGACCAATTAAACAAAGACCGCGTCGCATACCCTGGGCTAAGGAAAATGAGGTAGCAGAAATGGTAAAGGACATGGCTGATAGCGGAATAATTGAGCCTTCTACGAGTCCATGGTCTTCTCCAGTCGTTCTGGTAAAGAAGAAGGACGGCAGTACCAGATTCTGTGTGGACTACAGAATGTTGAACAATGTGACGAAGAAGGACAGTTATCCCTTACCAAGGATAGACGATACGCTGGATATGCTCAGTGGCATGAAGTGGTTTTCGACCATTGATTTGAAAAGTGGCTACTGGCAAGTGGAAATCAGCGAGAAAGATAAAGAAAAGACAGCGTTCAGTACGGGTATTGGCAGCGGCCTGTGGCAATTTAACGTCATGCCTTTTGGGTTATGCAACGCTCCAGCGACGTTTGAACGCCTCATGGAGAGAGTCATGGTGGGCCTTCTTGGTGACGTCTGTCTGGTATATTTGGATGACGTCATTATAATGGGTCGCACATTTAAGGAAAACCTGAGGAATATGGAGAAAGTGTTCACCAGGATACGAGGGGCTAACTTAAAACTAAGCCCAAAGAAGTGTGCCCTGTTCAAGAAGGAAGTCAGCTACCTAGGACATGTTATTTCCGCTGACGGGGTGAGAACCGACCCTGAGAAGATAAAGGCAGTCCAACAGTGGCCGGTTCCAAAGAACAAAACGGAAGTACGTGCATTTCTAGGGTTGTGCACATACTACAGGCGGTTTGTCAAGAATTTTTCGGACATTGCAAAACCTTTACATCAGCTGACTGAGGATAAACGAGATTTTATCTGGGACGAGGACTGTGAGTCAGCATTCGACGAGCTAAAGCAACGGCTATGTGAAGCGCCTATACTGGGGTATCCGAGCAGAGACGGAAGATTTGTCGTTGATACCGATGCCAGCAACACGGGAATTGGTGGAGTGTTGTCCCAAGTGCAGGGCGACAGACAGGTCGTAATCGCTTACTTCAGTAAGGCACTTTCAAAGCCAGAAAGGAACTACTGCGTGACTCGACGAGAACTGCTGGCTGTGGTAAAAACCTTGCAGCATTTCCACAAGTACCTCATAGGAAGACAATTTACGTTGAGGACGGATCACGCTGCATTGAAATGGCTTCTACAATTTAAAAACCCTGAGGGGCAAGTTGCAAGATGGCTCGAGCAGCTGCAGGAGTTTGACTTTGTGGCGGAACATCGCAGTGGAAAAGGGCATAATAATGCTGACGCCCTGTCGCGACGTCCATGTAATGATGACTGCAGACACTGCCAGCAGAATGAAGCCCGAGAACGCGTCAATTTAATTAGGGCTGAAAGCAACTTCAAGAAGTCCCAGGAAGAAGATGACGATATTCGACCTATACTGGACTGGAAGCGTAGCGGAACTAGGCCCCAGTGGAGTGAAGTATCGTCACACAGTCCCGTAACTAAGAGCTACTGGGCACAGTGGGACAGTTTAGTCCTAGAAAATGATGTGCTTTGTAGGAAATGGGAATCGAACGATGGCAAGGAGGTGACCACACAAGTGATAGTACCACGATGCGAAGTAGTCCCCCTGCTACAGGAAATACACGATGGTGCTTCTGGAGGACACCTGGGAATCAAGAAAACTCTACTGAAAGTGAGACAGCGGTATTACTGGCTCAATTGTAGAGATGACATAGAGCAATGGTGTCGGAAATGTACAGCGTGCGCATCTGTGAAAGGACCACAGACCAGGAGCAGGGGCAGGCTTCAGCTGTACAATGTGGGAGCCCCATGGGAACGCATCGCTATCGACGTCGCTGGACCTTTTCCAGTTACAAATGACGGAAACAAGTACATAGTGGTGATCCAGGACTATTTTACAAAGTGGCCCGAAGTCTTCGCCATACCCAATCAGGAAGCGACGACAGTGGCGAAGAAGGTGGTCGAAGAAGTAGTATGTCGGTATGGCGCACCTTTGGAAATCCATTCCGATCAAGGCCGTAACTTCGAATCTGCGCTGTTCCAGGAAATGTGTACTCTTCTGGGAATTTATAAGACACGCACAACACCAGCGCACCCTCAGTCGGACGGAATGGTGGAAAGGTTTAACCAAACCCTGGAGAATCACCTGGCTAAGGTTGTCGACGACCATCAGAAGGACTGGGACCGGTATATTCCACTATTTCTGATGTCTTACCGATCGGCAGTGCATGATAGCACGGGACATACCCCAGCAAGAGCGAATTTCGGCAGAGAGATGAGACTCCCGGTCGATGCCATAACTGGCGTGCCACCTGACAAGACTAAGCCAGTTACGGACTACGTAAGTGACCTTCAAGATCAATTGGACGAAGTGCATAAACGAGTTCGTGAGAATAGCATGAACACCAGCGTAAAAATGAAAACCAGATACGACCGTAATGCCAATGCCAAGGGATTTGAGGAGGGTACACTGGTCTGGCTCCACAACCCGCTTCGACGGAAAGGGAAGTCGCCGAAACTCCAAGCTCGATGGGAGGGACCTTACGCCGTGTTAAAAAGGATTAATGACGTGACCTACCGCATCAAGAAAGGGCTAAGAGGGAAACCCAAGGTTGTTCATGTGGATAGATTGGCGCCGTATCACGGATCTAATAATGCTCGGGACGAGCATGACTAAGAGGGGGGCACTGTTACGCCACTAAACGTGAACACGCCATATCTCCGAGAAAATAACGAGTGGCACGTAATAATTAAAACGCATTGCTGTTCGAAAGGTCTAGAGTAGTTTTGCTTAGACAGACTTGGAAAAATCTCGAAACATCCACAAGGTACCTACCTACCAAGGTACATGTAGTAATAGGTATCATCTAAACCGTAAGGGAAATTGTACTCTCCGACGTTAACAATAGAGTCGAAATTCGCATGAACGTGACTTTTATTATTACGAGAAATATAAATGATTTATGACTTCGAGAAGCGATTCAATTGTTCTGGAATTCTGGATAGATCCGGGGACGTCGGTATCTAGAATTTTCTTGGCTCCGCATATAAATACGGGCCCCCGGCCGGAAGCGAGTCAGTTGTGATTTCGACTGCGATCAAGAGCGAACTACCCTAGTACTCGAAGTGATTTTTATCAACGACTAAAGCGATAGTGTAACGGTACTCTAGTGTTAATTGCGATTCGGATTATTGTTGACTGGACTAATTTGTTATTGTTTGTGGTAAATAAAGTTCTCTCGTCAGTAAATCGGCATTTGATTACCCACGTACGTAACAATATTATGTGTTATTGAGGCTCATGCAGATTACTGACTGACTGTGATGGTCTTTTGCTAACTTACATCATAATCCTTGTAATAAATATTCCCATTAATCGGTCTTCTGGTCCTGGTCCTGAAACCGTTCCCGCAGTTGCCGTCATTTAGGACGCACGGGGACCAGTCACCCCACTCGCTGATGGGACACCTTCCAATGACTTCTAGGTTCTCCCTAACTTCTTCTAGCTGTGGTTCCTCGAGTTCTCTGAAAAATTAAAGGTGTACAGGTACCATTGATGTATATCAATGACTGGTACAGTTGATCGATAACAGTTGACTTTACAAACAAGACAACAATACATTAATGGGTAGTATTTAACTGTTCCTCAATGTATTCCTGTCTTCTACTACAAAAGAAGCTTTCGTTCCACCAAAAATCCTAATTGTGGAAGGAAATATGTTTTCTCTTTTAAAACAAGATTTTAATGAAAATATATTTTTCATAGCAAGCTTTTATAGCTCCGTATACCTATGCTATATTAATGCTCGTCAAGACGAATCATACGAGCCCAAACTCGATGGGATTGTGTTATTTAACTACCAAGTTCCTATAGCCACCTTCCAGTTGCATCATTAGAAGCTCCATGTCATAATGATTTTTCATTGTCATCTGATTTACACATGCATGCAAAATTTCAGCTCAATCGGTAACCGGGAAGTGGATGAAATTTAAATTGCAAGATTTGATGACAGACAAACAACGGGACAGGTGAAACTAAATAAAGCTTGTAAAAACCGCGAAGGGAATAGCGGGGTCTGTGATCGCTTTATTCGCTCGCCCAATAGAGTTGTCATCGCTTTCTGAGTTCTGACCTAATCGTTCTAAGTCGGGGTGACTTAAGTCATATAATAATTGTAAAAAGTTCTTTGATGTTTGGTGTACAATTAGTATTTTAGTGAACAATGAGTTTTTTCATGAACAGTTAAAATATTAAGTCAAATAAGTCACGGACTAAAATTTTAACAGCTATTTTGAAAGTCTTTTTAGGGTTCCGTAGTCAACTAGGAACCCTTATAGTTTCGCCATGTCTGTCTGTCCGTTCTCGCTTAATCTCTGTGACCGTTAGCACTAGAAAGCTGAAATTTTGTACCAATATGTATATCAATCACGCCGACAAAGTGGTAAAATAAAAATTGGAAAAAAATGTTTTATTAGGGTAGCCCCCCTATATGTAAAGTGGGAAGTGATTTTTAATTTCAACCCTAACGTCTAACCATTTTTTTTATAATGTCAATAATTTCGGAAATAATCGCTCGAAAAGTAAAAAAACAATGTGTCCCCCCCTCTAACTTTTGAACCATAAGTTTAAAAAATATGAAAAAAATCTGAAAAGTAGAACTTTATAAGGACTTTCTAGGAAAATTATTTTGAACTTGATGGAAAGAACAGTTTTTGTACAAAAAAGACAAAAGGGTTCTACAAAATAATTTCTGGACTAAGTTTTTTTATTTTACCTATTGAAGAAAACAACACACACACACTTATTTACAAGCCCTTTACAGACACAAAGCTTACAACTGCAACTTTTGTGCTTTGTACATTACCAAGAATGCTACGTGTCAGTAATCCTGTGTGGGCTTGAACTCTCAAGCGACTGTGGGTTAGACGGTTCCCCTTTTGTCGTGGGTGCTATAACAGGCGCAAAATACATGTCTGTTTCTCTCAAACGCACTCATAAAGTATTAAATCTGAGTGTGGCTGGTCAATAATATTTTCAAAGTTGTCTGGAACTGTGGGATTGTTTGAAAGAATTACCGTGGCTCTTCCAAAACTACTGCAACTGAAGAAACCGGCCAAGAGCGTGTCGGGCTACGCTCATGGTTCCGTAGTTTCCCGTCCGTCACAATAAATGTCCCCACTTAAGAGTTTAAAAAGCAGATACATATATTCAGGATAATAAAATATTTAAACTTAGTAAAAAAATGCTTGCTAACTTAGTTCTGAAATTATTTTGTGCAACTTTTCAAAAACTGTTCAACCTATCAAGTTCAAAATAATGTTCCTAGAAAGTCTTTATCAAGTTGAGATTTTTTTATATTTTCTAAACTTATGATTCAAAAGTTAGAGGGGGGATTTTTTTTTTACTTTTGGAGCGATTATTTTCGAAAATATTATTATTATCAAAAAATATTTTAGTAAACCCTATTCACTTTTAAATACCTATCCAGCAATATATCAGATAGACAGACTTGGCGAAACTATCGCGGAACTATAAAAACTATAAAAATCGGTGGGTTTTAATCAGAAAAAAGCCTTTTTTTATGGTGAGAAAAAAACATCCAATGACAACCCCCGCTCTTGGGCGGAGCGGGTGATAGTGTCAGACTCTTACTGACTAAAAGACCCACCCTGTTCCTTCTAGCCTTCATACAGGGGCTCGAGCTCCATTTCGGATAACCCTGGCCCCAGTATGCTTCGACCCGGGTGGGTCCTTACTGTTGCTGACAACTCCTTGAGGCGCGCGGGAACAGTGCGCGCCGTCGCTCTACCTAGCATAGGAGCAGTAATTTGATGCTGTCCCACGCAAAAAGTAGGTACAGGTGAAAAAAAAAAAAAGTTAAATTATAAAAATACCCTTCTGCTTCTTCCTCTTCTTTATTTGCTTCTTCTGCAGCCAGCTGTTCCTCTTCTTCTTTAGCTAGAATTATATATTATTGAAAACAAGAAAAAATAAATAAATTACTGTATCAGATACATACAAACTGGGCAAGTGCGAGTCGGACTCGCGCACTGAAGGTTCCGTACCAACTTATTTATGTAAATAGATAAATTCCAAATCAAGTCTCGAAGATTCTTCCGAATCGCTAACAATAGGATTTTTTTTTGTGACAAAAAGAAAGATAAAAAGATATTAACTTAGAAGTAAGATTTTTTTCACAGCTTCAGGGGATCGCAGACTTCATCATACTTAAGGTTTTAATTTCAACTCGATATCTCCACGCGTTCCCGAGATAAAGGGTCTTGACAGACAGACGGACATCAAAGTGATCCTCTAAGGGCCATATGATTATATGCAAATAGAGAAAGTAGGCATTAGTTACATCATAGCAGATGTTATTTTGTTTTTGTAGGGTTTATCTACATCATCATCATCATCATCAGCCTGTTTTTTTACTAGTCCCACTGCTGGGACTCAGGCCTCCTCTCTAGGAGAGGGAACGGCCCGTAATCCACCTCGCGGGCCCAGTGCGAGTTGGTGAATGTCACATGTCTTTGAATTTTTTGTTCTAGGACATACCGGCTTTCCTTCACCGTTTTGAGAGCAGTGGTGATGAAATAAATTACAGAAAGCCTAGTTGGATTCGAACCCGCGACCTACAACTCATTAGTCAGGACCATTACCACTCGGCCACCACTGCTGACGCTCTTCACTGCTTATCTACATGTATATAGGTATACCCACCAGCTGCATCCTCACTGCACTCGGCTCCCACCAGAGGGAACACGTCCAGTCTTCGGACCGACAGAAAGGCGAAGGGCTGCAGATCGTTCAGGTTTATCTGATAGAACGGAGACTTCTCGTTGAAGGAGCCCACTTCTACCCTTTCCACGTTGTCCCGAGGTGTGGAGACGGTTGGTTGAGACTATAATAAATTTTTTTTCTTTCTGAACACTTGTGCGTTAAAAGTTCTTACAAGAACAGTCATAGAACTGTTAAGGCCCAAGCGCCTGAAAAGTGCCATAAAACAGTGACTTTCTGAAGCCTACTCCTCGTTAACGGCCAGGTTAATAGGTTTGAAGCAAAATATATGTTTATTATAGATTCATGAACAACATTATCAACATTTGATTTTTTCGTGCTATTAATACTTTTGTCTAAAAAAATATTTTGCAATTTCGCAACTTTTCCCTACTCCTTCGAAACGGTTTGGATCTTTAGAAACATTTTTACACATATAAATTGGTGGTTAAATATTCTTCAACGTGAACATTGCATATGGAAATCAATCAATATTTCGCAAAGAAAATGGATTTAAAGGTCAGCCGCGCGTTTTCCGGGCACTGTTGGCCGCAAATAAATGCACAGAGGAGACAGTTTTTTTTGGGCCCACTATTAAACGGTAACGTATATTAATCATATTTCACATAGAGAAAGTGGTCACCTTATTATAATTAATAAACCAAAAATTATATAGAAATCTAACCAGAATAATGAAATAATAGTAAAAAAGTGTTACGGCAAAAAATGCTTGATTAGGAGCGTTTTGAAGTTCACTTTAACGTGAAAATAAAATGTTACTATGTTGCGCAATGGTAGTGACATTGACTTTGAATACGTTTAAAGATATAATAATTAATTGGTACAGTGAACTTGTTTTTAATGCTGTTATTAACGGTTAACACAAATATCAAGTATAATAACGTACTTTAAAAATCACCGTGGAACGAAACGTAATTAAAAGCCTGTTGCAGATGCTCTGTGGTCCAATTTCTAACAGTTTGACTGTTTGACACTGACAATCTGACAGACAACATTATCCCTTAGTTCTGAATTACGTCAAAAGCGATTATACCGCGAATCCGACCGAATTTAATAGTCACAAAATATAAAGACTATTGAGTACTGTTTGTGACGTAGCGCGTTGGTCGGATTCGCAATATAATCGCTTTTGACGCAATTCGGAACGCGGAGTTTTTTTTTTTTTTTGTGTGTGGCCTCTCTCAGGTCAACCTAGGAGGTTGTCGGCTGCTTAACCGGACTTGCCTGTGGTGGCCTTGATTTCTAATCAAAGCCTCCAGCCAGGGCTTACCTAACTACTCAAAAACTAAGCGACTACGCTAAGGGCACCCCCTGTGGGGTACGAGCCTCGGCTTAGGGCGACGCTGGGGGAGGGCAGCAAAGGGACGGGCTGGATCTAGCAAAAATTCTATTATTATTATAGGGGAATTTTAGACTACTGGCTCAGCGTCGCGGGCTGGCTCGAGCAAGGGACGGGGAGGAAAGGAACGCGGAGTATTATTGTTTCAGATTATTACGGTTTCTTCTGTTTCTTTCTTTCTTTTCGTGTTTGGTTTATATTCGTAATTCAAAAGATTTTATGAAAATGGCACCTGTAGATACAATGCATAATCCACAAAGGCGTTATATCAATTGTGCAGTACGGTTTCAACGGAATGTGCGCCAACTTCTGTGCATGTGGATTTCTCGCGAGGTGGGTGTTTATGTTACCCACCCAATCATTACTGGGAGGAACACATCCAAATCCCGCACGTTGAGCTCTTCATACTATTTATGCTTGGTGTGAGTTCAAAGTCTGACCCCACATCCACCTTCTCCACCAATATAACTTGCCTACCTTTTTTTAGTTACACCCACTAGATGCCGTTTGTGAAAACTGCTTCATGATATTACAAGAATGTATTCAAACTGGCAATTCAGTGAGAGGATTCGGACATAGGAATATTTGCATCTCATGTGATCTTTAAATTTTTTTTTTAACTAACTCCAGCCTTTCCCCAAGTAGGATCTGGTCTTTCACTAAAATATTCGTAGTAAAGGTACAAACACACACAAACACTACATTAGGCTGCTTTTTAACAAAATATATTAAGATGACTTTATTTGCAATACTAATGATCTATTTTCTCAGGTGGAACGTTAGAACAGGTCTGATTGGCTATCTCAGCCTGCAGGCTGAGAGCTTCCTGAGCTGTGCGTAGAAACAGGCAACAGGATGAAATCAGGGATATGAAAATACAGCCATTGGATGATGAACACAGCAGTAACTTCCCACAACCACCTCCTATGCCTATGGCACACCTGCTATACACAGAGGAGTACCAACAATTACTTTGTCTAGTTACAAGCGTGTTGCTTCTACTTCCCGCCACTGTATATTTAGTCTGTCAATGATTCTAGTTCAAATAATTATCTTTTACGAGTCAGGATACAATTAAGGCACACCACTAGAAAACTTATTATATGTACATATTTATATTCTAGTTGACAACACCCCATCAATTACAAACACTAGAGCTGCTCTTGCTGGATACTGTTGTAATTGTTTAGTGGGCAGACGTATTGTTGGCTGTTGTGCACATGTGATGTGTATAGTGTGGTTTTTATCTTGGACGCGGCATGAAGATGAGGTTGAGCCACCTACATCTTTTTTAGATGAAATACTGCTTTTAACCTTTTGAATGTCTTATGTTACACAGTTCGACATAAGCAATTGTCTTTCTATTGTGTCTCCAATTACGGCATTCAAAGAGTTAAGAGATGACTTTGAAAATGATGATGATGAACAGTAATAAATACTTCTTGTGACGTACCTATAATGTGTTTTTTTTTCGCCTTACATATCACCTTAGGGCCAGCACCCACTGCCGGCATGGCGCGGCATGGCACGGCAAAGGATTTTATTACAAAGTTCAGCTCAGTTGTGCAACATCACGCTCCGATTTTGCCTGTAAACCTGTCAGGTATACTCTGGCTACCTTTAGTGAGTATAAGTATTGGGTCCTAGGCACTTTCTTTCTTTCTTTCTTCTGTTTATTAACTTCAGAGATCGATTTGAAGAGTGCCGGAGCCGCGAAGGACGACGACATTTGAAAGTTATTTTCAAGAAGTAATTTTCCCATGTCTTAACTTTCCAATTTTGTGATATAGTGCGTACAGCGTAGGTGTTAATTTTTTGGCAACTATAGAAGTGAATTATTTCTAAGATAACCTGTATGTCCCGAACCACAGTTAAAACCACTAAAGACTGAACCCAAACATAATATTTACAAAATAGTTAAAGTATAAGATTAATCAGAATTTTATGTTTCCACTGCTGGGACTCAGGCCCTATTTCTAGGAGAGGGACTGCGCCGTAATCCATCATGCGGGCCCGGTGCGGGTTGGTGAATGTCACATGTCTTCGAATATTTGGTCCTAGGACATACCGGCTTCCTCACGATGTTTTCCTTCACTGTTTTGAGAGCAGTGGTGACAAAATAGTTACCTCATAAGAAATCCCATCCATAGTTCCAGCATCCCAAGGAAACAGAGGAATCTTTGCCTCTTCAAGCCAGCCATCATCGGTACACAGTTCAAACTGCGAAGTCCCCAGGAACCAGTCCGGTGAGGGCCTCATGCCCACAGCTATGGAGAAGAGGTGGTGGAACCTGTCCACCCTGAAGAGAGCGTGAGAGGGCTCAGACATGTATGGATGGTGACGTCTCTTGCCTCTTATTAGGGTTCTGGTGCCAGTTCTTTCGCCCATCTGAAATGGAATCGAAGATTAAGAGCCTGTTTCACGACCTATGATTAAGTTTCCGTTAACTAAGGGTGAGTTGCACCATTTAACTATAACTATAACCAAATCATAACCAGCCATGAAACGGCCGCCTATTGGTCAATTCGACGATTTGACAGCTGTTAACGGCTTTCTTATCGTTATAGTTAAATGGTGCAACTCACCCTTACTTGTCAGATAATTTCATTCTGTTCCATTTTTGAATTTATTCGGAAAGTAGTGGCTGTTCGGGCATTATGAAATAGACCCTGAAGCTAGGACTACATTAGACCGTCGCACACATTGTTTCACGCCTGATTTGTACGTAGCACGATGTCGCGTGCTGTGTATCAAGTGTAGCTCTACAAGTCTACTTTTCATATAACCGTGTGGAGACCGACGCGACTAGATCGGCGTGTGTGACATACGTGTACTCAGTGTAGTTCTAGCATGAATCTTTGAACTGTGATTTGAATTATCAGCTCAAATAAACTTAACATATTGGTCTGGCGTTCACAAAAATCACTAGTTAGGGATTCGGATTTATAAATTAACCTTTCAATCGTGGAAATTACAGACACAATAGAAAGACAATAGGTGCGCGAACGCGGCGTTCGCGCTGTCATTGTCTTTCTATTGTGTCTCTAATTAACAGTATTTGAAGGTTTAATGAATTAAACAACTAAATTATCAGTAAGCAGGCACAACTTGAGAATAACGTCTTGTTGTTCTCTTCGGTTGGTTGGTGCAGTTGCCATCACGGATCTTGAACGCTCGGCGTCAGAGTGGGGATCGCTTTGTGCATTCAATACATTGGCGAGCCAATCGCCTTCGTTGTTAGATACATGCAGCAACGCAGTGAACGAATGAGGAGTGACGTCTACAATGCGATGGCGCGGCCAGCCAATCACTGACACTCCCCGCCTCCGCGTCGCACTTCGCACCACTAAAGAGACCGAATATTTGACTTCTGCGCAATCAAGATCCGTGATGGCTATGTAAATAATAAAGTTATTTAGTACTTTTCACTATTACTTAGTACTTTTTTTGTTTTTTGTAAAAAGTTTGCTTTGACCACCACGTCACAGATTACTGAATAGTTACTACGTAAACCACGTGACGGAACGTTGACACGACGTCATTCCCGAACATTTGAAGTTTTCTACTAGCGTTAGCGATTGCAGATTATCAATTTGGCTAGGGGTCCTGGACAGCACTGTCGTTGTCGTTTGTCGTTGGATATTAACAAAAACTTACCTGAGAAATAATCTCCCTTTCCATGTACGTGCTGTCGGCTGTCTCAGCGAGCATCTTCAGTCCATCGCTGGCATTGATTCCCTGCTTCCACAGGGAGTAGTCGAAGGTGTGCGAGCAGCCCACCATGTGGCTGTAGCCGTTGTCGTCTGGCTTGCTGGGGTAGTGGCGCGGGTGGGCCACGCGCGACCACTTGCCGTAGAATATCACCTGCAAGGATTCAAAAAAATTCAAAAAAATTCAAAATCATTTATTTCAAATAGACCATTTGCAGGCACTTTTGAATAGTCAAATGTCGGTCAGTCCAAGAAAAGTGAAGCTAAATTGCACAGATTAGATTGCAGGATGATATGATATGATGTCTGTGGGCACGCCACAATTGTCCCCTCTTTGAGGCGTGGCTGGAAAGACCTCATGGCTTCCTCTCCTTCCGCAAGACGCAGGTTCTCACCGCACATGGAAAGTTCAGGAGGTTCCTGCACCAGATTCGTCGCCACTGTGCGAAACGCCCGGAGGACACAGTGGAGGTGTAGGTAACCCGCACGGGCAGCGGCGCGGGCTTTCGATAAGACCGCCTATTGTATACTTATCTTTAACTTAATTAATTATAATTAATTTAATTAACTTTTGCCCGCAGCTTCGCCCCCGTACATAAACTATAGCTTATGTCACTCAGGAATAAAGCAGCTTTCTATCAGTGTAAAAATTTTAGCAATCGGACCAGTACTTCCCAAGATAACCTCCTACATTTTTTTTTCTACTTTCTTATATTAGTAGGTAATGTTTGTCGTCTATTTTCTTTCTTGTTTATGTGGTGTACAATAAAGAAAATAATAAATAAATAAATAATAATTTCAGGGTCTTGCTGGTAAAACAACCAAAAGGGTCAGGTTATCTAGTCCCTATATTTATCTGGTCGTGTATTACCGTTAACACGACGCGATGAGTCTCTGTGCTCAGTATATTTAATCAGGCGCCGATAGTGATTATACTAAATTAGATGAGATAGTTACTTGTCCGGTTAAAGTTTATATTAGAATAAACGATAACCTGCTAAGGCTGCCAGATTATTGGAAACAGTTCCCATGGTAACTGAAGGACCACAGGTGGGTTTAAGTCAGTGGAAGTCCGACACTCCGTCCCGCTTTTCTTGATTTCCATGCTGTTTTCACAAAAGGTGTAGGTACAAACACGTACAAACACAATGTTGTAAAGGCAAAAGTTTGAATGTGTGTATTTGCGTGTGTTAGTTACTCCTACATGCAAAAACGGCTGAACTGATTTAGGGAGATAACTTTTATCCAAATTCATTCAGCCGGTGTATTGGAACACGGTTAAACCGTAACCATGTAATAGTCATGGTATGGTATAAAACATAGAATACTTAATAAAATAAATAAAAGTAAATAAATACTTTTTATCCCCGTAATTGGATCCCTTGTGAAGATTTCAGATTTTCACGCGAAAGAGGCCGTTTGGTATAAAACGAGGTGAATAATGATTTATTTGTTAATCGCCTCTTTGGCTTGAATAACGTGATAACTGTGATGAGTCTGACAATTCATTTTTCAACGACGAAATCAATCTCCGTTCAGAAAGAGACAACGTGATATCGCGATTTGACACAGTTGCGCTGTCTCTTTCACTCATCGATTCGCTAATATTCCACACACAAAAGGTAATAATTTTTTTGGAAAACACAAAATTCAATTAGCAAATAAAAAAAAAACTATTTTCGGACTTTTTTTTCAGGTGGGAAATCATCTAATGACTTCTCTCGCTCTAGGGCGGAGTTGGGCGTGTCAAACTTTTACTGACTATAACTCACTCCTGTGTTCCTTCTTTGCCTTGCGTTCCGGGACCCCGGGGTTCCCTTTCGGTCTTCCCGTGAAATCGTCGGACTTATGAAGTTGTTGAAGCAAAGAAGCAGTTTGTCAAAATATCCTTACCTCATACCTCGCTTCACTGCAAAGATTGCAGTACGGTGATGCTGGAAAAGGTGGACTGTCTAGAGCCTTGTCGGTGTTTTTATGAAGCACGACCGTCAGGTGCTCTCCGGTGTACCAAACCTCATTGTTCTCGGCTACCATGGCGCGGATGCGTACTGTTTGGTTCTTTGTACTTTGCTTCGGAGACACCCAGTGGACCTGGAGAAATTGAGACGGTTTAATAGCGTAGTGAAGCATGGGTAAAGTGGGCCCTGCCTCGCGACCACGCACTGAAAGGGGCCTCGCACAAGCGAGGACTCTTTAAGAAAGAAAATTGTTTTCATAATCGATAGGCTCGCGTTTGACTACTATTTCACCTGATGGTAAGCGACGAAGTGGTCGAACACTGGATTGCGACAGTCGCTGTCTAAAAAGCTTCACTGATGTGCCTTCACCCATGTTTAAATTAGTACACGCTGCGCCTCTGGATCGGTTGATACCTACATTATTTTACATTTTTAAAAAGTCTACTGCTGGGCATAGTCTACTCCCACGCGTCACCTCCAGTCTTGGGCATCTCTCATCTATCGGATTACCGTGACCCTCACCAGATCGTCGGTCCACCTTGTGGGAAGCTTTCTAACGCTGCGTCGTTTGATACGTGATCGCCACTCCAGAACCTAGCAGACCATCTGTTTTGCGAGCAATGTACCCTGACCATTGTCATCTAAGTTTGGCGATACTTCGGGCACAAGCACAACAAAAAAACGTCTCCAACCGCACCAGGGTTCTCCGAACTCCCATTCATTTTTTCTGAGGGCATGGCAGATCATCTCAAACCCTTATATCAATTTATTTGCGGTTGTCGCAAGAATAAATTCGGCTTTGTTAAACATCGTTTGGGTCAATCATTTTATGGGTCAGCACACACTGAGACGCGACGTGACGCTAATGCAATGCGGGCGAATTCGTGCGTGTTTATTCGAATATTCTCATTGAAATATCTTTTTGTGAATGAATAAAGTTATGTGTCTAACTTTTCGTCTCAGTATGAGCTGAACCTAATATCAATAATTTACGTTAGAGTACTAAGGCACCTCAGCCAAGGCGATTTTTTGTAGTGATGCTGTAGCGCGTTGGCTTCGCTTCTAAAGCGCTTGCAAATGCGACTAACGCGCGTTAGTAGATATGCTGCTGCGCGCTTACGAAACACGCGACATCTTCGCTACAAAAAGTAAAGGCGGAAAAATTAAGTAGGTAGGTACTTATACATACCTCCACAAATTTCTTATCAGAGTTATCAGCATTTTCAACAGAGCTAGAACATCTCTCACTGTACCGCGACTTGTCTTGGTCCAAAGTCTTCAAAGTCCCCACATCAATGTTTTTATGGCTAAACTCGAAAACATTATTGTCGACATCTGGATCTTCAGCAGTGATCATGAACCAACGGAACGGCCTGCTATCAATCGTCGTGTATATTTTTACTAGAAAAAAAAATAAAGATAGATAAAGCATTTATTTGTTACAACACAAAACATACACGAAAGGTCAATATCCTTTCGAATACTTTAATTAGAGTCAAACCATTGCAACGCTTTTGTGGGGCTTAGCTTATAAGTTACTTACCTTTTTGAATATATAATAAAAATAATAGAGACACAGTAGAAAGACAATGAGAGAACAATGAGTGAAAGGTGAACAATAGGAGAAACAATGGGTGAGCGAACGCCAGCGTTCACTTACCCATTGTTTTTCTATTGTGTCTCTAATTACGGTATTCGAAAGGTTAAATTATACACTACTAATTTTTTATCATTTTAATCCCGTGGACGGTCGATCCGGTACATGAAACACTATCGATTTGTAAAGTTAAAATTATTTAAAAAAATCATTTCATTCGACTAAGTATTGTGCGCCTAACAATTTAGTGATAGCAACAGTTTGACGGAAGTCATCTTTGTAGGTAAGCTTTTGCCCACGAATTCATTCACATAATTATCAAATATTGTATTGATAAATATATATAGGATACGAGTATATTGGTTAATCCAAAGAATTTGTTTCAAATGGACCATTTGCAGTTTCTTTTGAATAGTCAAATGTGGGTCAGTAAAAAAAAGTGAAGCGAAATTGCATGTTTTATAAATACGCTAAATTAGTGAACGCGAAGTCGAAGTCGAAGCCAGATAAAAAGTAGCCTATGCATTTAAACAAAAGGGACTAGATTTTTGCAACCCTCCAGGGACTGGACACTGTGTCTGGAAGTTAGGGCACTGTTCAGGACAGGCACTGAGAAGTCCCGATGTTCACGATTATTATGTATGTATTCACTGAGCGGCCACGGCAACCATTGCTTAACCTCAAAGATTGAATAATACGACTGTTGAGCATAGCATATTCAGCCTTACAACGTTCCCATTGCAAGGACTTGGTCCTCTTCTCTAGGACAGGAATAGAATAGAATAAACTTTATTGTACACCAAAAGTAAAATTACATAAACATAAACTTAAATCTATGTGTACAATAGCAGTCTTATTGCAGATCGCTGACAGCGATTTCTACCAGACAACCTTCGGAAATGGGCCGCCTAATTCAACACGCAGGCCCAGTGCGGGTTGGTGGATGTCACATGTCTTCAATTTTTAGTTAGAGGATATGACGATTCCCTCAGACACGTGTAAAGTCGGCAAAAACAAATGGACATTCCTGTCGGCCATGTTCGACATTTGTTTGGAAATAATTGACTGGCCTGTTGGTCTAGTGGTTAGTGGCCCTGACTGTTATGTCGAAGGTCGTGGGTTCGATTCCCACCCAGGACGAATGTTTGTGCGATCATTTGTTCTGTGTCTGGGCATAATTTATCTATTATATGTATGTATTTAGAAATATATAAGGATGTTTATCAGTTGTCTAGTACTCATAACACAAGCTCTGCTTAGCTTGAGACTAGACGCCGTTGTGTACGTTAAAAAAAAAAATAGGATTCAGTCTTCTTCTCTGAGGGCTGTGCGGGCCCAGTGCGTGTTGGTGGCTATCACAGTCATGTCATCGAATTTTTGCTCTTAGGACCAAAAGCCGGTTTCCTCACGATCTTTTCCTTTACGGTTTTCAGAGCAGTGGTGATGAAATAAATTACACAAACTAGTGCGCCTGTGTGATTGAACCCGCGACATATAACTCGTCAGTCGTGGCTGTTTCCACCAGGCTACTACGACTCTCCTCACCAGTTATTATTGATGTCATGGGATTTTTTGATAATATATAAAATAAACTTACAAACGTATGTTTGGTCCGGCCTGTAGCTCGTTTCATTTCCAGTAGAAATATCTAAACGGTAAAAGCCTTTATTTTCAGAAGGCTCCAGGACGGTAGCTTGAGGAGGTGTTTGATCGCATCTTCCTGGTTGTGCTTCTACGTAGCAAGTAGATAAAAGGAGCACTATTAAATACTGTAAGTACCTGAAACAACAAAAAAAAAGTTTCCTTTATCGAACAGAATAAGCGATTGAGTGAATGAATGTGGACCACCGCACGTTCGTTTACCTTTACACATTAATCCATTCGTTCGTTAGCTTATAGTGCTAACACACCTTCGAATTTGGTACGACAGATTTCGTCCATCCGTACCAATGTCGAGCGTCACTCAGCGTAATAAGTACGTGAACTTGGTACGATGGATCAAACTTACGGTGAGTCGCTGTCGGCCTTTGTATCATTGACCAAACTTACGCCGAGTAACTCTCGGCCTTGGTACGATGGACCAAATTTACACTGAGTCACTCTTGGCTTTAGTACGATGGACCAAACTTACGCTGAGCCACACCCGGCCTTGGTGCGGATGGACCAAATCCTTCGAACCAACTTCGAGCGTGTGTTAAAACAACGTTCGTCTTACCATCGAGGTTGGAACTACCTACTAGAAAGCAAACATGTGAGATCGAGCATCGTCTATCAGTGATTTCCATTTATAAGCGTTCGTTCTCTCATTCACAGTACAGTATAGGTGACCGGAATCACAGAAAGTAACGTCCATGAAATGTCTGAAGTAGACAGAAACTACTAATAGTCCTAAATTATATATTTAGAACAAGCTCGTGCGCGCGACTTCGTCTGTGTCAGACTCCTAAAACATCTACCTAAAAAAAGTTTTCTTATCGGACACCACGCTCAAAAAACAAATGAGTGGACCCCCCCCACTCATTTGTTAGGTTATTTTCGTTACTAAATTTCTGGATTCGGTCTCCACGCTCAAGGCCCGCGATAGAAGCTATGCAATAGCTTAAAATGCAATTATTAAAAATAAAACTGTTTGTCAGTATAATCTTCTTTAGTAAGAATTATGAACACATTTATCATTGAAAAAAAAACCGAATTTAGACATAGTCCGTTTTTTTGAAATCGGCTAATAAAAAATAAAAAAAAGACTTGTGGCACTCGGGGACTGCCGCGGTAAAGCTATTGCATAGCATTTTTATCATCTTATGCAATTATAATTAATTATTTATTTTATTTATGCTTTATTTTTTTCTTTGATATTAATTGAAGTTTTAAGCACTTTGACACATTGAATTGAATTTTGATTGACTGTTCACTCATTTGTTTTCTTATCGGTCACCACACTCAAAAAACAAATGAGTGTTAGGTTATTTTCGTTCCGGAATTTCTGGATTCGGTCTCCACGCTCAAGGCCCGCGATAGAAGCTATGCAATAGTTTAAAAACGAAATAAATCCGTAACTACAAATAAATGCCTATTTTAACTATAACTAACCAAAATCTTAGACACAGAATATTTGTGATATCACTAACGAACTATCTAATTGAAAACAATCTTCAAACATTGTTTCCGAAGTCTTATTTAAGTACTTCTAACATGCGAGTCGCTTCAAAGTTATATTCTCTTTGATACTAAATTAATATAAGTTTCTTCATTATCAAATACCATCAATAATTTAGGTTATGTTACAGTAAAACACACGAATACGTACATTGTGATCAAACAAACTCCTTGTTTTCAGAACTTGACACATTAGCGTTCAATAAACCTTCAGAACTTGAAGTTTTCCTGCTGCAAACCACTATAATTAAAACTGCAGGTCTTATAAACATAAATATTTGGTAGAGTTGGAACAAATTGGTGCAAATTCAATAGATTAGGTTAGAGCCGTCAACTGAAAGCGGTATACTCAAAATAAACCCACGAAGCGTGCGGTTGGAACAGTGCCAAGTAAGAAATACGGCATATTTCTTTTGGATGCGTTCATGTTAGAGTGGTTCACAGACTTTGGCTAACTTTGTTGTTACTAGGTTTCGGTCACTGTATAGACTTTATTACGTTCTGTGTTGTTAGCAATGTATTCTAGTTTGCTGTAGATCGCTGTCATATGAGTTTTAAGTTATTTTGTTGAATTCAAATGAAGCAAAACAAGTATACATCTTCAGGTTTTCATGTAATTTGAGCACTACATATTTACTGTATGGACCTTGAAAGAGACTTCGACCCCTGAGTTTGTTTCGGTGTTTGTTCTCAGGGTAGTCAGCTAGGAAACACCGGCCTCATCTAGCATAAACTGACGAAAAAAAAAATTGACGTATTATAGTGTTTTGTAAACTTAATTGCAAAATCAATATCATTTATCATTTACACACAACGAGTTTATACGCAATGATAACACTGTTTCAAGTCGTCGCATGTTCATATTTAAGTATGTATTAAGGCACGGGCCCACCGCGGCACATGCTGTGCACGGGCACGCGGCGAATTTTATTTGTTTTCCAATGTGGGTCTACATTTCCACTGGAGTAGGTACATGAAGACTCACGACTATGTATAGCGTGGCATGGCGCACGGAGAGGCTACGCATATGCCACTGCAATCCACGGACACACCTCGTCGTGGGTCATATTCGTGTACTCTCGTGGAAACGTCGTCCACGTCGACAGAGTTTGAGCTATGCAATCGCCTATTCGAGCAAGCCACGCATGTATCAATGACGTCAATTCATCCGTAGTGTCTCCGTGGGTTGCAGTGGACAACTGGACACAACCACATACATTTTCTTAGAAAGCGAAGTACACACGTGCATAGCCTCTCCGTGCGCCGCGGTGAGCCCGCGCCTTTAACTTAATTATGAAGCACTTGGGGGTTTATTGACAGCTTCATTTTTAACCTACTCTTTGCTTCCCAATTTGTTTTGTCTGTATTAAAGTAGATCACCTCCTAAAGAAGATTTATAATCACGATATAATTAAGTTGTTCATTCGCGATTCATTGCTGTAAGTTTTCTAGCAGGCGTTAAAATTTTAATCAGCGGTTTATCATGCTATATTAAATTTAACTGCTCAGCAAAAGTTTTCCGATCTGTGAAGCGTTTAATGGGTTTAGTAAACAGGTTGGGAAGTTTTAATCAGGTGGACTGCCTGTAATTTTTTTTGCTAGATGCGTATAACAGGAGTAAATTCTCGTTAGATAACGCAATATGAGTTTTCTGGTTTATTTTGTTGTTTGGCTGTTTTTTTTTTTAAACCAGTGGTGCAAAGGCCATTAGTGCTCTACACGTGCTGAAATATGATCTGAGAATTAAAAATAATTCTAGCTTTATCTTCCGGCCCTTGTCCCGTTTTAGTTGGGGTCAGCGCAACTCGTTTTTAACACGCTTATATTAGCTTCACCTGTATGTTTGTAATCAACGCCTTTGAAGTCGATTTTGACCTACTTTGAGCGATCAGATTTCCTTTAAACTTTGCATACCCATCAAATAAAAATATAGTTAAAAAAAAACAAAAAAAAAAACACGCTTTTATAGCATATCAAACTAAAAAGTGTAGTGTTTTTTTAGTTTTTTTAAACTATATTTTTATTTTTCACTAAAAAAAATTTTCTTGCATTCTGTCCTGTCACTCGTCACGCTATCACTAACTCTCTTTTCTTTCATATCACTTTTCACACAATCCATCCATCTTTTCTTTGGCCTCCCTCTCCCTCTCCATCCGTCCACATGTAAATTAATATCTCTTTTAGCAACCTACTGAAAAGCGTAACATTGATACGGATTGATCTAAGTACCTATCTATCACAAATATATATATGTTGTTTATTATTTAATATATATTTATAGTAGTAGTTAAATATTATTTTTATTTTAATTATAGGATACTTTGGATTAAGACTTCACACATTCTTCTTTTGCTTCTTACACACTATTGTCTACATTTCTTTTTAATTTCTCCTTTAGCAGGTCTGCTGGAAGAAATTTCTTTGGAAATAAGCAGTACCTTTGTACTAATGTTTCTTATGTATTATCTTTTTCTATTATTTTTGTGTGTACATAAATAGTTAAATAAATAAATAAATAAATAAATAAATAAATAAATAAATATTGTGCTTTTTATTTTTTTGGTTTCGATTGTCATACGGATCAAATAATTGTAGGGCCTACAAGTAGTTGTTCCGGTTCTGGATGTGAGTTTACGTTTGTGAATGCACCCAATACAGGAGTCACTCCTAATGTGGGACACTAATATTTTTGAAAATGCAGATTTTCTATTAAGTTTCTTATTGGTATACTTTTATTCAACAATATATGTCGCTATACTCAGTCAACATTAAAGCTGTGCATTCATAGGCAAAATAATCATCCTCATGAAATCTAAATGCGTCGGAGAGCGGTCGTATAACTTTGCCGAAGAAAGCTCCGGCGGCCATTGAAAACGAAGTGCAACGCCATTCAAGTGGAAAGTCGCTCTCTACGCTCACAGTGCGACATATTTTAATGAGTGTGACGCGAGGAATGATAAATATATTTGTGTTGTTGGCTGTTTATAGTATAACGCCCAGGTGTCACCATTGTGTGGACCGCCCGGAGGATATGGTGAAGCACACGGTAGAGGTGAGCCCCGCTTAGGCAGAGCACCGCCGTGTCCTCGTGGAGGCAATCGGCGGCAACGACCTGTCGCGCCGGGCCCTGGTTCGGACTATGGTCTGGAGCGAGGAGGAATGGCAGGCGGTCGCCTAATTTTGCGAAGCAGTAATGCTAGCGAAGGATGAGGCGGCACGCGTGAGGGAACGAAGGTCTTCACGCCCCAGCCGCCGAAATTCCGACCCCGAATATCAGCCACGGTAGACGCGGGCTTGCGGACGTCGAGAAATGTTCACCGTCCGGCCCGCCGTCCGGTAAGGACCGATCCCTTGTCCTTAACAGCGCATAGTGTTCCATGCCTGCCTTTTTTTATTATTGATGGGCTCGCGTTTGACCACTATCTCACCTGATGGTAAGCGAAGATGTGGTCGATGATGGAGCACGCTTACCTAGAAGTACTACTATACTACCTATTCACTCTTGACTTAAATACCACTAAGTTGTAGCTATCAGGAAACACAGACTTCAGCAGGGAATTCCACTTGCCTCAAAGGAGTTTGAGCTAAACCGCAGGACCTAGCAGGCAGGGGCATAGGGAGTTTCTGGAGAGGAAACCCGTGGTCCTAGAACGCAAAGGGCAACGGAACTTAGGCGAGTTTTAGTCAGTAAAATACTAACACGCCCTTTCGCGCCTCCCTAAAGCGTGAAAAGTTATTAGATGATTTTGCCACCTCCCTAAAAAAGTTACTGAACAAAGAAAAAAGTCTAAACTGTAATTTCCTCGCAGTTCGACACCAGAAATAAATTAAATCGTTACCACCGGTGTAAGATATCAGGAACACATAAAGGTTCATAGTTTCCTATTTTATTTGGGGGAGGTGGGAGCCAAGATACGAGAGAAAGGGGGGGGGGAGTGTGGGGGAATCGCACCTAACTGTTCAATTAGCAAAGAAATTGATGGTCAGGATGTTTGCTCCGTATTTTATTTTAACTGTCCAAGTTTACGCGTAATTTGAGACAATTGGAACTTTTATTTCGTATTATTTTAGATGTTTTAGTGTTTGGTTCTAGAGAGGGTAACTTTTTTTTCTAATGTTGTTGTTACTGGTTAACATTAATGAAGTACATCATTATCATCGTCTTCTTGCCCTTATCCTGTGTTATTTGGGGTTGGCTCAACACGCAGAGGCGTAGTGTGGATTAATTTGGACTTGAGGCACATCAGCGACGCCTTTTTTTCATAAATTCGAAAACGAGACGAAGCGAGGATATGGTCGAAGACTGGGTTGCGACACCTAGTCGACCATATCGTCGCTTAGCGTCAGGTTTAAAAATAGTGAAGCCCTCGCTTGAGCGAACTCCCTTTGAGTGCGAGGCCGTGGCGCGTGGGCGAGAGCCCACTTCGCCTACGCCTAGCTACTAATACTAACGTAAAAATAATTAAGTCTATATATGACAGGGACGAAGACGAAATGAAGATATCCGCAGGAGAACCAAGGTTACCGACATAGCTCGAAGAATCGCCAAACTTAAGTGGCAATGGGCAGGGCACATTGCACACAGAACAGATGGTCGATGGAGACGAAAGGTTCTGGAGTGGCGACCACGTACTGGAAGACGCAGCGTTGGACGACCTCCAACAAGGTGGACCAATGACCTGGTCAGGGTCGTGGGAATCCGATGGATGCGTGACGCACAGGACCGGTCGTTGTGGCGACGCTTGGGGGAGGCTTATGTCCAACAGTGGACGTCTTTCGGCTGATATGATGATGATGAAAGGGACGCGCCGAACATGGCCGAAGTCTACTGAGGCCAAGGGTTTGCTTCTGAAAGGAAAACTCGGCCCCAATTTGAAAGGCAACGAAGGAACAGCAGTAGGATTTTAGTCCGTAAAATTTTGACTCACCCTCTCCCAAGAGCGGGAGATGTCATTGTACTTAAAAAAGAGTGCGCTCAGCGCGGTGTCCGAGGGTAAGAAACGCCTGGGTGTCACCATTGTGCTGAGCACCCGGAAGCACTCCGTGGTGATTTTACCAAACAATTCCATAGTCCTGGCTACTCTCTAATCTTCGCTTTCATCAGGCAGGTACAAATTCGATAATTTATTTTAATATTTTGTCATCAAATTGGTTTTACTGACTGAGTTACACAAAAACACTATTTACTATGTACATCAGCTAATTACTAGCCAAACCGAATTAGGTATCCCTCATTAATAAAACAGGGAAACCCATCGCAGTAACGCAAAGGTCTGATCGCCGTAATACCGTGGTACCACCAACAGATGTCCGTGTAAATCCCCCATGTGAATGGCATCAATGTTTGAGGCTATTTTTATCGTGTAGGATTATGAATGATTATAGAGGTTAATCTTTCTATAACAAAAGTTTCCAAACACTTCCTGTTGAGGATATCACTTCCTTATTTCATTTAGGCTCAACTCACACTGCTGGAGAGTCAGTAAAAGTCTGATATTCTCTCTTGCTCCACCCCAAAAGGGAAAGAGCTTGTGGCCCGCTTGGAGCTTTACTGCAGAGTCAGTTGAAAAGATTTGTGATGCCTATCAATCATCATCATCATTTCAGCCGAAAGACTGTGGGAGACCTCCTCCAAGTGTCCAGAACCTTTCGTCCCCATCGACCTTTTGAGTTATAGATCGTACACTATCTGTATCTATATTTAGTCCTCCTCTTCCTTGCGTCGTATTCCTCAATGCTGAGGGTCGTGACCTCCCTTCTTCATCACTCTAACCCTTATGATATTTCTTCATCTTCTCTAGCGGTGTGAAGGGCATTGTACATCGTAGAGTCAACAGCGATGCGGATCTGGTCGCACCAAAGTATTGGACTGCATCCGCGAGGCCTTTTCCCATCCACTTTACCGGTCACAACGAGCCTTTCGAGGTGGCTATCGTCTTTCCTTGCAATGTGACCATATTTAATACCTCAAACTAAATGATATTACTATCTTGGCTAGTCCAAATATAGACAAAGCTTACGGTTAATGCTTCAGGGTAGCCATCAAAATTCAAATTTTCGTAATAACTATTTAACTTGGGCTTTTAATTTATGCGTTTTTGACGCCTTGCTACGATGAGGATGCGTACAGACCACCGTATTTTTTCAAAAAAAGCGCTCGATGCGGCAACCGTGCGGCGAACGGTTGACAACAAGACGGTGACGTCACAAGCACCACGTGTTCAATTCGGTGTTGAATAGCGAATCACTGGCATACAAACGCACGGCAGCCAGATACGATCACAATTTAGCCGGTTGTTGTCGGACTACTATGCTAACGTACTGCAATTGGCCGGCCGCGGCACACATGAAGCGTCTAAATTAAAAACACCCTTAGGGAAAAGTTAAAAAGTACCATTTTAAGAAAAACTTGACGTTCTATCTTGTCTCGAAGTAAAACAGAACTTATGATGATCATTTTACTGAGTATAATATAGTTTTGTAATACAGTTGGTATGTTGTTGCCGCAAATATAACTTTTGTAATCATACTATACGTTACTGAACGACGAATTGCTAAAAACTTTTGAAAAATTAGAATTTGCACTTTATGGTGGGATATCATGCACTGACTTTTCCTGCTCTAGGGTGGAGCGAAGGGCGTGAGGCTATTGCTAACTGCAACCACACCTATTTTCCTTCTTTGCCTTTGCGTTTCAGGACCACGAGTTTCCCTGTCGGAAGTTAAGCCATGACTCCTGTGGGTTCTGGCCCTGCTAGGCCCTACGGTGTCATCTCTTTAAGGCGCGAGTGGAACACTACGCACTGTCGATGACTCGGGCTCGGTCCCGTCGGTTAGCGGACGGCTGGACGGCGAGCTACCGATTGCTCAACGTCCGCAAGTCTTACTTGTAGCATTCAATTTAAGTTTAACAACTCCTCAAGAAGCCAGTAGCCATGGAACACTTCGAACCGAAATGAATAAGGGAGCTGGTTAGCGGCAGAAATAAATGGATAATGGACCCTTAAAGATTACATTGTGGTCATCAAGTTTAAGACCCCATATTACGAGGGCGTAACATTTTTCATGTGTTAATAAATATGGGGGCTACTTTATTATGGGGTCTATAGGAGCTTGTATTTTCCCATAGGAGTTCTTTAAGCTTATGGGTTTTTATGGTTTATATAAGTACCTTTTTGTGTTGGTAAATCATCCAATGATTTTCTCGCTCTAGGGTTGGACAAGAGGGCGTGTAAGACTTTTACTGACTAAAACCCATTTGTTTTCCTTCAGTTGCCCTTTTCGATCGGCCAAGTTAACTAGCCCTTTTAAAAAATCTACCATGTTTTTTTCTTTGGTTTCAATATTTTCATGTAGAAAATTTCGACATCTTGAAACGGCCTGAAAGTAACATTTTCAGTATATAATAAGTTAAGAGGCACCGTAATTCAAAGACAAATCTAAAAATATGTATAATCCATTAACTTGAAAATAAAAACAGTTTCAAGTAACCTATTAATCATCTCGCAAGAAGTGAGTCAACGACTCGTAGATCCTAGGAAGCGATTTACTAACCGCTCTCAAGTCTGGACGAGCGTTGTAACCGATACGATTTGTGACTAGTTCACACGGATTTATACCAACCTTGGAGACTCGAGGGATTTATACCGGTTCTGGAGACTGGAGGCCGGAGGCTGGACTTATTGTGTGTGTCTGAAGGCATTTGTCGCTTGTCTTTGTTCGTTAGGATGATTTGTGGCTATAGTAGTTTCGTTTTAGCAAGGTGGTCGCGGTCAATGACCTTTATTTTTGTACGTCTAGCTTTTGCTAGTGCATTCGCTTGCGTAAAAGTAGTCTTCTCCATACAAACTTTGGACCTATGTTTCATACCTTTAGGGGGTGAGTTCTGAACAGTTCTGTCTTAGTTTTTGACACCATAAAAGAAACCTCTGCGCAAAATTTCAGCGTTCTTGGTCCAAGGGTATAGGTTAGGCGTTGATGAGTGAATACTCTGCGTTTTATATAAATATTTATTGAGAAAGGAAACTTGGTTATATTGGTACACATATAAAACATATAATTAAGGACCAAATATTATGTGGGTTTTATTAAAAAATATGAGTAGATGGATTATGGGCCTCAAATGCCAAATAGGTCCAATAGTAGTTTTTCATCTTATTTTTAGTTTATGCGAAACCCAAAACATCTGCCTAGTATTTTTGTATAAAGAGACTATGTACAATTACCGGCACGGATCTTGAGCGCTCGGCGTCAGAGTGGGGAACGCTTTGCGCATCCCATACATTGGCGAGGCAATCGTCGTCGTTTTTAGATACATGCAGCAGCGCAGAGGACGAATCACGTGTGACGTCTATGACACTATGGCGCGGCGAGCCAATCACGGACACATCCCGCCCCGCGTCTCACTTCGCACCACTAAAGAGACCGAATATTTGACTTCTGCGCAACTTGAAACCAGCGCTCAAGATCCGTACCGGTAATTGTACAGTATCATGAAAAATCACAAAATTATAAGCTTGGTATTCAGCAAAAATACGTAGTCACTGGGCCATCCAGGTGACTGAGGGATTGTTTTGCATTGCACCCAGCTGTTAGCTGGTGTCTAATGCCCGCTTTGACCTGCCGTGACCTGTGTTGTACTTAGTGTTGGTGGTGTGTAACTTGTGACCTTTTTAATTTTTTTTGGTAAAAATATAACATGGTGTAAAAACATTGGAATCCATTCAGTTACTGATTCTGAACAAATATTATTCAGGTTTCGCATAAAATAAAAAATAAGTTTTATACTCGATTTTACGACTGATTTTATAACGTTGCTTAGTTTTGGTTGTTTTACTTTGTTTTCTATACAATAACATTTTCTACATACGACATAATAAATCACTAGCTTTTGCCCGCAGCTTCGCCCGCGTATATGAAATACAATGACAATTTTTTTCAAAAACTTTTAAGGTTTAGAAAAAAAAACAAAAAGTATTTCCAGGAACAAGTTTTCTGAAATATTCGAGTAAATCACGGAACTACCGAATGCTAACAGAGTTTCCAGGCGTTATTGTTTTTTTTTCGCGTTGCCTTCTCGTCAAACTTCGCGTTGGATTGCGTTTTATGAAGCAACAAGCTTTTTAAACCTTACTCGTTACGAGTGAAAAAACCGGCCAAGTGCGAGTCGAACTCGCCCATGAAGGGTTCCGTAGCAGCAAGTAAAATAATATTAAAGTTCTTGTAATGTGTTGTAACTTTGATCGATGTTTTAATAATAGTGTATTTTTTTCGGTTTATGACGCATTAGAAAAAAACTACTTACTGGATTTCGTTCAAACCAATTTTCGTTGGTAGTTTTTATAGTAATGTACATCATATATTTTTTTTAGTTTTATCATTCTCTTATCTTAGAAGTTAGAGGGGGGGGGACACACATTTTACCACTTTGGAAGTGTCTCTCGCGCAAACTATTCAGTTTAGAAAAAAATGATATTAGAAACCTCAGTATCATTTTTGAAGACCTATCCATAGATACCCCACACGCATGGGTTTGATGAAAAAAAAAATTTTGAGTTTCAGTTCTATGTATGGGGACCCCCAAAATTTATTGCTTTTTTTCTATTTTTGTGTGAAAATCTTAATGCGGTTCACAGAATACATCTACTTACAAAGTTTCAACAGTATAGCTCTTATAGTTTCGGAAAAAAGTGGCTGTGACATACGGACGGACGGACAGACAGACAGACAGACAGACAGACAGACAGACAGACAGACAGACAGACAGACAGACAGACAGACAGACAGACAGACATGACGAATCTATAAGGGTTCCGTTTTTTGCCATTTGGCTACGGAACCCTAAAAAGAGCTTCTTAATAATCAATTTTGCTGGTTTCCTAAAAATTTACGAAAGTGTTGGTTCGCTTGTATTGCTCCACTAAGTATTATGAAGAAGAATAATTGTTTTTTTTTTTGTTTAAACGAGTATATTTTGTTGCAGGTTTTTCTCAAAGTTCACTGGTAGAGCCTTCACTGTACAGTAGGCACAACGGATCTTGAGCGCTCGGCGTTAGAGTGGGGATCGCTTTGCGCATTCCATGCATTGACGAGTCAATCGTCTTCGTTGTTAGATACATGCAGCAACGCAGGGAACGAATGAGGAGTGACGTCTATGACGCGATGGCGCGGCGAGCCAATCACTGACACTTCCCGCCCCCGCGTCTCACTTCGCACCACTAAAGAGACCGAATATTTGACTTCTGCGCAACCGCTCAAGATCGGTTATGGCAACTGAGTACTGTTGCCATAACGGATCTTGAGCGGTTAGGTTAGGAACTGAACACTGTAAAAATATACATAACAGTAGTTACGTATATTTTTACAGTGTTTAGTTCCTACTGTACGGTGACCAGCTTTTCACTGAGTGCTAGCAGCACTGATTAAAGTTGGCTCAGTGTACCCGGAATTTCACCCTTTCCTCATGTCAGTTGCAACAAACATGACTTACTCTTTCTGTCCTTTGAGATTTTGTGTTGGAGATTATACAAGGTGTTCTAGTTAGTGTAGGATTTTAGTTAAGGCCTGACTGTAGTATAGAGAAGAAACACTAATGTACACATTATTATATCTTCAATGCAAATTGGAAAAAATATTTGATGATTTCCACCTCAAAAAAAGAGACATCAATTCAATTCCGAATATATTATTTCACACAAACCTACATACATGGGCACCTTTTAAACGTCAGATTTTAGTGCACGGTTCCAATTGGTCGTATCCTATGGAGAAAAATCGTTAAAAAACTATTTGGTTACCCTTTTTCTTCGATCATCGCGGGTAGAGTAGTGGTGGCCTGGTGATAAAGACCCCGAGTAGCAAATTGACGTTTTGGGTTCAAACCCAGCTCGATGCATTATTTTTTAAAAGTTCATAACGTGTGATGTCGGTTCCGCCCGCAAGAAAATATATGCGTAGGTCACTCAATAATAGAGTAGCACTACTCGTAAAGGAATTTTTAAAATATGTCCAGTAGGTTTTTAGTTTATTAAATACCAGCTTTTGCTCGCATACTTATAATATAATATAGCCTATGTCACTCAAGAATAAAGCCGCTTTCATTCGCTGAAAAAAATTTCGCAATCGGATCAGTACTTTCAGAGAAAAAAAAACATAAAAATAAACTTTACCTCTTTATAATATTAGTGTTTATAAACACAAACTCTGTAGAATATTAAGATAGATTTCATCACCATTGTTCTCAAAAACGGTGAAGTAATTTAAACATCGTGAGAAAACCGGCAGGTCCAACAAATATACCACTATGGTCTACATTTCTTTTTGATTTCTCCTTTCGCAGGTCTGCTGGAAGAAATTTCTTTGGAAATAAGCAGTACCTTTGTACTAACGTCTCTTATGTATTATCTTTTTCTGTTATTTTTGTGTGTACATAAATTGTAAAATAAATAAATAAATAAAAATTTGCAGATTATGTTGCATTTAACAATCCGCACCGGGCCATTTTGAGGTGGGAAAGCGTCAAGTCACTTCTTTCCCTATAAGATGGAGCAAAAGGGAGTGCCAGACTTTTACAAAATAAAACTAATCTGTGTCTTTCAGTTGCCCTTGCATTCCAGGGTCATGGAACCTCTTTTTACGGTTTTCTGTCATTTCTTTAAGAAGCTCGTCGACAGCTTAAGCTTGGTGCTTTCAGGACTACCACATAGTGAGATACCCAATGCTCATCGTCCGCAACCCCGTGTCTATGCGTGCTGGCTTCTGACTCCCAGTGACTCCCGACGCCTAGGGCGTCTCCTGAAGCGGTGGATGAGGCGTGAGGATGTATCCGCACTGGCCCTGTGAGGTGGATTACGGCCCATTTCGTCCCCTAGAGAAGGAGGTCTGAGTTCTAGCGGTAAGAATATTATAAGGCTGATTATGCTTATGCCCTGTAGCGGTGCGCAGACAGGCAAGCAGGTTTTTTTTTGTGGGGAAAATCATCCAATGACAACCTCTGCTCTTGGGCGGAGCGGGAGATAGTGTCAGAAACTTACTGACTAAAAAAGCCGTCATACCGGGCTCGAGTTCCCTTTTGGATAACCCTGGCCCCAGTAGGCTTCAACCCGGCTGGGCCTCTACTGTTGCTGACAACTTCTTGAGTCGCGCGGGAACAGTGCGCGCAGTGGCTGGGTCGGATCTAACCGCCTCAAAACTCTCGGGTAGTGCAATATTTAAATATAGGTTCAAATCCACCACTACTTGCGACACCCATAATGCTACAAATCGACAGTATATATATTCGTTATATTCTGCAATTACTGTTTTCTTTACCGTCCGCTATTCGCTAAACCCTTATCCCCAAACAATATGGGATAAGGGCCGGCAGAAGAAGAAGATGCTTATGCCTATACCTATGAATCGAAAGTACAGTAAGTTGTGAACCCAGAGAGACAGCTGAAATGTCTTGTGTGGCTTATGTTAATTCCCGACGAGTTTACTGCCAGTAACCTTGCGTCATATACGCAGCAATAACTATAAACCTTTTACTGGTCTCTCCCTCATTAATGAAACTGTTAATCGTCTCTTACTTGCTTAGATTAATCCAATTTATTGTCGTGGTTATTTTGGTAACACCTATCAGACGAAAATTATAAAATAACTAGCTTCTGCCCGTGGCTGCACCTATGTACATACCACCTATGTCACTCAGGAATAAAGCAGCTTTCTATGGGTAAAAAAAAATTAGCAATCAGACTAATACTTTCAGAGATACCTCCTTCAAACAAAGAAAAAACAAACTTTATCTCTTTATAATATTAGTGTAGATAATTAAGAAATTAGCTGTATATCATATCTTGTATATCTTGAAGGTTACTGCAGACAATAACTCCCGACGTCAGGATACGACAACTTGATCCTGAGCGTCTCGCGTCCAGCGGATTCCTGCAACCCTCACCAGGTCTTCGGGCCACCTTTATGGAGGCCTTCCAATGCTGCGTGTTCAATTACGTGGTCGCCACTTCAAAACCAGCGAAACTTTACATGTATGCGTGTGTATGTATTTATTAGTCCTTCAGGCTCAAACGACGGAATGGATTGGAATGAAATATGGCACATGTGTAGACCATATCCTGGAATAACACATAGGTTACTGTATATCCCGAGAGTATGTTCCCTTCGCATAATTTCCTATTGTCACACGGTCGAAGCCACTGACAAAGGCTAGTAGACAGTAATTATTACAATAGTACAATAGTGAAGGGGAGGATAAAGTTAATTGATTTATCCCAAAATAGCACGAAACTGATGAGTTCGGGTAACCACTCGATTCTTGCTTAATATGCGATGAGCGATTCGGCTTTATTTAGACTGAATTGTAACTATACTTTTTCTTTTTTTACGTGTGGAAATTATCAAAAAAATCAAAAATCAAAATCAGAAGCATTTATTTCAAACTAGCGACCCGCCTAGGCTTCGCACGGGTGCAATGCTCTTGCCGCACCGGGCGGCCGGCCGGTACCGCCGCAAACGCTACGTCCCGCAATTTTTAAATCTGTAATATCTTCGAAAATATTCACTTAAATCATACGGTGTAAAGGGCCATATAGATCTATATTAAATGAACAATGTATTCAAGGTATTTAATTGGTTAAGGATTAATGCTGTATTGGTTAAAATCGCTTCGAAAATTAGCCATTATTTGTCGTAAAAAGTAAATGACAAAAAAAAGTTATTGTGGGTTATCCATAAGAGATAGACATATACCATCACGGACTTTTCTGTAGACCTTTTCAATGTGTACAATACTTAGTACATTATTTTGATAAAACTCGTAGGGTTCAGCCTGCGTTTGCAATGTAAGCGGAAAGAATGTAATTTACGACATCACATTAGAAACCTCAAAAATAACAGTACTTCTCCACTATTTAATGGATGTTATTATACATATAAACCTTCCTCTTGAATCACTCTATCTATTTATTTATTTATTTATTTATTTATTTAACAATTCATGTACACACTTAACATAGATAAGAAAAGAAGACAGAAACAGAAAAATAGGTACATAGGTAATGCTTATTTCTAACGAAATCTCTTCCAGCATACCCGCGAAAGGAGAATTGGAAAAAAAGAGAAGTAGACACCGTGTGTAAAAGTGAAAGGAAAAAGAAACAAACAAAACAATTATTATAAGAATAAACCTACCATATAAATATATATGTACTATCATAAATATAAACATACAAATAATAGAATAAATATCGAAAAAAAAAAATACATACTAACCATATATATATTATATAATATATAATTATAAATACATACTAATAAGCAACTATGACGAAATAGAAAGATAGTGTTCTTTCACCCTTTTTTTGAAAACCGCAAGAGTTCTATTAAAAAAAACCGCATCAAAATCCGTTGCGTAGTTTCAAAGATTTAAGCATACAAAGGGACATAGGGACAGAGAAAGCGACTTTGTTTTATACTATGTAGTGAAGTGATAGATCATTTGCAGGCACTTTTGAATAGTCAAATGTCGGTCAGTCCAAAAAAAAGTGAAGCGAAATTGCACGTTCCAATGCGTAGATTTTTATGGAGAAGAACCCGCAGGACACTCCATGGACACTCTTCCAAAAACATCTTCAATGACATCCTGTCTTTGGGTAGAGCGGGAGGGTGTGTTTACTGACTAAAACCGCACCAGTGTCCTTCAGCTGCCTGTTGCGTTCTAGGACTACGGGTTTCCGCTTTAGAAATTCCCTGCGGTCCTAGGTAGTGTATTGGCCCTGCTGGGCCCCTACGGGATACGGTATCTGTAACTAGACTGTGTTTGCTAAAGTTAGTACTCAAAGCCTTTACATAAAATTAGCGAATGCCAGTGGCTTCGCCCGCTAGAAAGTATGTTTTCCAAACAAACTTTGGAACCCGTTTATCGGGTCTGGGGGTGAATTTTGTGCTCTTAGTTCTCACTAATGCTAGAAAACGAAACCTTTTGCAAAAAGCGCCCACCAAGTCACCAAAGTTTCGGCTGCGCTTTGATGTCAGTCAGTCAGTTTCTCCATTTATTATACACCGTTAAATTTTGATCGTTTTAATCCCGTGGAGGGTCGATCCGGTGCATGAAACACTATCGATTTGTAACGATAAAATTTAAAAATATAGTACCTTTTTTTTAAAACTCGTATTAATTTACGCATGTAAGAAATTAATTTCTTTAAGACAACGTCAGCTGAGCGATTCCAATGATCTGTACCTGGGTGGACTTATGTACAGAACCCTGAATTACGGACGACGAGCAATGGGTAGCTCGCCGTCCGGTAAACGTCCGGAACGAGCCCAAGTCTTCCCACCCAGCTAGCAAGGGGCCGAGCAGGGTCGAAGTCTATTGAGGCCATGGGTTGTGTGAAAGAGAACCCCGGGGTCTTAGAACGAAGGCAAAGAAAGAACAGGTGTGGGTTTTAGTTAGTAAATATCTGACACGCCCTCCCGCCCCGCCCAGGGGCGAGAGATGTCATTAGGTGATTTCCCACTTAAAAAAATACCAACCCCTAAAATAGGATAAACACTTAGAGCAGATTATTTGTTTCCGAACTTCAATTAAACAAATTATAAGCAGTGAAAAAACGCCATGTGAAATGTTCGCAAAACAATTAAGGTTCGGTGTGACAGCGGCGCGCAGTTTTCCTGTACGAACACTTCCTTAACGAGAGATATCCGGCGCTTTTCCCGTGCACTCAACTATGTGCGATCAACACACTTTTCCTCCACTAAGTGCTACAATTATACCTTGGTTTATTTTTGTTACAGTATTTATTTATCAGCGGAGATAATAAAAAAGTGGGGCAAATTGTTAGCTGTATTTTTGCTTTGATTTCGACTTAAAATAACAGGATGCATTTTGGAGAGTACATGACTATATTATATTCCAGATAAACGTGCAATAACGGTTATTGACCCTGCACATTTGTTGAAATTCTTAATTTAAAAAACGGAAATAAAGACATATAAAGCTGTCTTGAATCGACATGTTTCGTGATCCTTTGCATGAAATAGTAATGAAAAGCAGTACATTGTTTGTTTTTCGTGTACCTACGCAGAGATATTAGGAAAAGGTCAATATACTTTATTGCTCGGTTATCTGGGGCCTTGTATAGTTTGTGTTATCACCTTTCTATCACCGCATGAGACAGCCCGACATACTGTCTAAACACCTCTACGGTTCGGATTTAGCATTTCACCTCGTCGTTTATACCGCTTACATTGGAAGATTGGAACAATTAGCCTGCTGCGGTCTTTCCTTCCGATTATAATTTAGGCTAGGCTAGAGTGAATAGGCTTTTAATAAACTAGTGCGCATCGCCATCAACGATTGCATCACTGCTTATCATCATGTGAGATCGCAGTCAAGCTCTAGTTTAAAAAAAAAACAAATAATACATCGTGATTGTATTATTTGAAGGGTCATTATACGAAGACTGAACCGTTAGGATTTCATCACGCATGTGGGATCTAGTTTTCTGCGGGCTGCTTTGCGCTGTGGTTGTGTACAATGGCCGGCAAACGCGTGGGGCCCCACAAGGTGCTGCTTTCCGGGATGACGCCCCGCGTCCTGTATTCCCCACATTACAATAAATAAATAAAATAAATAAAAAAATAAAAAAAACCTTTTAATTCATGCAATAAGTAGTCATTTACAATTATTGGATCATCAAACTTTTACTTTAGGAATTATCACAATTATTTAAGTTATATTATATTTGGCAATAATTATTTAAATTATACACATTGTCCAGATAGTGCAAAAACGTATAAAATTTCAAACAACTAAAATTACCTACATGTGTAAAAAAAATTATTAAAAAAAATTGATAAATAATAAATATTTCATTGAATTTACATTAAAATTAAAATAAACATTACATTATTGATGATTACAATAAATACTTGTATAAAAAGGACATTAGCGGTGGATACGCGTGCGGGGCAATCCCGCATGCGTGTTCAAATCCGCGCTATATTAAATATACCCTCAATGTCGTACATTTATTTCTTGTATAGCAAAATTAAGAGGCTCCATTTTCACTCGCATAACTAATATATAAAGTTTGTTACTTCATCTAAAGCAATCCAACGCGATGTTTGACGAAGATGTAACACGAGAAAACAGAGAAAAAAAATGTTATTATTCAGGATCATGATTAAATTTGTTGAGTAAGTTTTTTTTTACTTTTTTTAATTTTTGAGTATATTATGAAGTGTCAAACTTTATTCAAAATAGCAAATTTTCAGAGGTCTTCACTGCATTAATTTTAAACAAATTTACAAATTGGTTTCAATAGAAGCCTAGATGATATCCACAAGATAGGTACTGTGTTTCCAAAATATCTAATGAAAAAGGTGTAATTACGTAATAATCGCGTAAGAGCGGTTGTATGAAAAACAGTGAAAATATATGTCGAGTTGCATGCCCTTAAGCGTTATTATACCTACCTCACATTACCTTACGTAATAAATACAGTAATTGCTCACTTATAGGACATACATATTGTAGCCTCACCGGTCCGATCATAAATGAGAATATCCTACATCGAAGAGCATAATCATCGCACTATCGAATTAGTAGCTTAACTTCGACACTGGCGGTTTTAGCCTTCAAAATTCAATTCAAGCCTGAAGCTAGGAAATAATCGTGGCCAAATTAGAGCGAGA
This sequence comes from Mythimna albipuncta, assembly GCA_929112965.1. Classification (NCBI taxonomy): domain Eukaryota; kingdom Metazoa; phylum Arthropoda; class Insecta; order Lepidoptera; family Noctuidae; genus Mythimna; species Mythimna albipuncta. Next base: position 12,101,784 of record OV815979.1, on the reverse strand, counting down.
ATTCAGCCTGTATTTGGTTAACTACCTGATATTTAATCTAGACTGAGGCACGTGTTTGTAAAATACACATGCCTTTTTTGTGACGTGGGAATTCATGAAATAATTTCTCCCAGAACAGGGTGGAGCGAGGAGTGTCTGACTTCTACTGAGTGAAACCTACCTTTATTTAGGTAAGAAAATCAATTAATGCCATTCCCCGCTCTTGGGCGGAGCTGGAGATGGTGTCAGACTTTTACTGACTAAAAACCCACTCTTGTTTCTTCTTTGCCATTGTTCTTGGGCATCCAGGATCTCTTTCGCATCATCCATGGCCCCAGTAGGCTTCGCCCCTGCTGGGCTCCTACGGTTGCTGGCAACTCCTTCAGGCGCGCGTGGAACTCAAAGCGCCGTCGACGACTTGGGCTCGGTCCGGATGGTTACCAGACGGTCGGACGGCGAGCTGAAACTTGCCTGTTTTCGTTCAGTTGCCCTTTGTGGTCTAGAGCCACGGTAACTCTTTCTAACACTCTCGTAGCCCTACAAATTCTACCTACAATCAAAAGTAAATTTTCTTCAAGTCTCCTAATTCTTTTGAAATGTCGTAACAATTGTAAAATTATTGTTTTGACTGGCCTGTTGGTCTAGTGGTTAGTGACCCTGACTGCTATGCCGGAGGTCGTGGGTTCGATTCCCACCCAGGACAAATGTTTGTGTGATGAGCATAATCCTTTGTTCTGTGTCTGGGTGTAATTTATCTATAATATGTATGTATTTAGAAATATATAAGTATGTTTATCAGTTGTGTAGTACCCATAACACAAGCTCTGCTTAGCTTGGGACTAGACGGCGTTGTGTGATAGTTGTGGAAATATTATTATATTTCTTTATTCTTATTTTATAATATAATATATAATAAATGTTATCCGGCAAACTTCGTACTGCATAATAGTCCTTTTAGCTAAGCTGTCAAATAACGCCATCTACTGGCATAATTAATTTAAAAATTACATTTTAATTAAAGATGGCGTTGTATTCGATTTTTTTTCGTGTTTTTTTTCCAGATTTTCTAACCGTTTAAACTTTCCCTGGACTTCCACTAATATTTCAAGACTAAAATTAGCCAAATCTATTCAGCCGTTCTTGAGTTTTAGCGAGACTAACGAACAGCTATTTATTTTTATATATATAGATTATTAATAATTAAAAAAATGCTGGGTGTCTTGTGTTTGTGAGTCTACATATTTGTGAACACACCCACGACACGACAGTAATTCCTAGTGCGGGTGATGCTTAAAAAAACGATAAATCTGTGCCTTTCTCCAATGAGAGTAGCAGGCAAAAACCAACCTTAGAAACTCCTTTTGTTTCGTTTACAAAATACTCTTTTAGTACATAAAGCAATCTGAACCTAGGTATAACCATGTAGTAACCTAGATTGATTGGTTCAACACTACCCTTACTTGAACGGACATGCCTCAAAAGCGGTTAATCTGAAAACAAATTGAAGGCTTTCGGTCTGTAGGCGTTCAAAGTGATCGCAATTTGTAATACAATGAGACCTACGCCGTAGCACATCGTCTACGCCGTAGCTTTGTCGTAGCATTAGATCTACGAGCGTAGAGACTGCGTAGTAGATGTAATAAGCTTATGGAGACTAATTGAAGACACTGTACTTAATTTTAATCCAATACCCTCGCATAAGAGAACAAAAGATTTGGCTTAATTTCAATGAGTGGAGACCGAATCCAGAAATTCCGTAACGAAAATAACCTAACACCCCCTCTACTCATTTGTTTTTTGAGCGTGGTGACCGATAAGAAAACAAATGAGTGAACAACCAATCAAAATTCAATTCAATGTGTGAAAGTGTAACTTCAGTTAATATCAAAGTAAAAAAAAAAACAAAGGAAAAAAATACTGCATAAATAAAATAAATAAATAATTATAATTGAATAAGTTGATAAAAATGCTATGCAATAGCTTTACCGCGGCAGTCCCAGAGTGCTACACGTCTTTTTTTTGTTTTAAGTAGGATAATGATTATCAAAATACTCTTATGTGCTTTTATGCGTTATACAAATCATACAAAACAAAAAAAAACAAATCACATGGAATCAAATTTCACTCGTGCATGTAGTTGTGCTGCAGTGTTCTGATTGCAATGTTAGCGCTTAACGTATCTTTCCTTAAGGCTACATTTCACCGGGGCACCATGGCGGCACGACCAGTTGTGGCTCCATGGTGTTCCGGTGAAATATAGCCCTAAGCTACCAAACTAGACACCAGAGTCGCCACACGTCCGAGCTGGTCGCGCCACCAATTTGGTTGCGCAACCAAACGGACACCAGGTGAGTGTCTATAGAGCTGTACACGTTTTGTTGGTAGCGGCGACTGGTTGCGCCGCCATGGTGTCCTTATGAAATATAACCCTTATAATATACACCGTTCAATTTTAATCGTTTTAATCCCGTGGAGGGTCGAAATGAAATAAAAAAATAAAGTACCTAATTTTCAAAACTCGTATTAATTTACGCATGTACGAAATTAATTTCTATAAGAAAACGTCAGCTGTGCGAGTTCAATGACCTGTAGATAGTTTGTACGCAACGCCGACTATTAACTACAGGTCATTAAACCCGATCAGCTGACGTTTTCTTAAAGAAATTAATTTCGTACGTGCATAAATTAATACGAGTTTTGAAAAAAAGGTACTTTTATTTTTGATTTTATCTTTATAAATCGATAGTGTTTCATGTACCGGATCGACAGTAACGCTCACGACTATTACCAACAAAGCAGTTTTAGTTAAACAACTCAATCAAATACAGTTCAAGTAACATTCAGTGTAAGTAAACAAACTCCAAATCTCAATCGTTAACTAAATTAATATAAAGATGAATCAAGTATTCGGTATTTATCATTGTAATTTCAGAAGCCAGTAACAAAGGCGCACAGTCGAATAGTTTGCGAAATAACGTTATTGTTCTAAGTGGATTGTGTCAATATTAACTCCCACAAATCCACAATGGTAGCACAAGGCCTAAATGGTTAATGTCGCGTCGTATTCTACTCGAATTAATGTTTTAATAAGACCTGATGCGAAGAAGTCGAGAGTTCGAGGTTTGTTATGTTTGTACATATACTACACTAGCTTTAGCCCGCAGCTTCGCTTGCGCACATAAAATATAGCCTATGTCACTCAGGAATAAAGCAGCTTTCTATCGGTGAACAAATTTTAGCAATCCTGCCGTCCTCTAACTAAAAAGCAGCTAAGTTACTTAGAAACAAAAGCACTTAGCTGCTTTTTAGTTAGAGGACGGCAGAATCGAACCAGTACTTTTGGAGATCCATATCACCACCAGCCCTTTTTAATGTTCCCACTGCTGGGACTCAGGCCTCCTCGCTAGGAGACGGAATGGGCCATAATCCACCACGCGGGCCCAGTGCGTCTTGGTGAATGTCACATGTCTTTTGAATTTTTGGTTCTAGGACATGCCGGTTTCCTCACGATATTTTCCTTCACCGTTTTTGAAAGCAGTGGTGATGAAATAAATTACACAAAGTAATGCGCCTGGTTGGGTTTGAACCCGCGACCTACAACTCGTAAGTTAGGGCCGTTACCACTCGGCAGAGAGCAGTGGAGATCCATATAGATATCCAAAATACAACTTGATATCCTAAATCCTACAAACAAAAAAACAAACGCGCTTTACCTCTTTATTATATTAAAGTGTAGAAGTGTTGATTAATGTATAAATATGCGGAGCCTGAATATATTTACTTAGTTCAGAATCCATAGCTAAATCGATTCCAATATTTTTTATATCATGTTATAATTTTTCCCAAAAATATTTAAAGAAGTCATAAGTTGGACGCCACCGACACTAAGTATAACACAGGTCACGCTAGGCCAAAGCGGGCATTAGGTGCCGCGCTGCCAACTGGATGCAGGAGGAAAACAACCCCTCAGTTGCCCAGATAGCCCGGTGACCAGGTATTTGCGCGGAAATCCAGGTAATATACTGCTACTAGCTTATAACTTTGTGATTTTTCGTGATACAGTAATTATGAAACTTTGTTCATAGATTTTTTTCATACAAATATTAGAAAAGTGTTTTGGGTTTTGCATATAATAAAACTAATGTTGTATTAGGTAAAATGTAAGACTTAGCTTGCAAGTTCTCTTTTGAGTTACAAATTCTAAGTATGCGTAGAATAACAAGAGGAATTAATTTAAATGCCGGTACTTCTGAATTTAAATTAGTTTTCAGAAGATATCAGAGATGGCGCTAGTTGTTTACATGACTGGCTACGACACTCTGACGCAACACTGGGTGCTTGTGCGGTGTAAGTCGACGACGGAGGCGCAGTATTGTTGGAGTCTCCATCGAAGACTCATATGAGCGCTAAGCCACAAAATAGATAGGTACAGAAGTCAATCTACATACAAAGCGCGCTCGAGCAACACACACATAGACACCGCTTACGGACACGATATCTTGGCAGTCGCCCGGTCGCACTCGTACAGTTCGGTGCAATGCGCTGACCTTAGCGCGACCGTAGAGTGTAGGTATAAAAAGTGAAGTACCTACATACATGAGATTTACTTATGTACCTATCTATTTTTTGGCTAGGCGCTCAGTGGAGTGTGTGTTAATTGTGTTGCCTATTTTGTAGTAATAAGTTTTGTCGAGTGATTTATCTACAGTGATTATTTTATGAGAACTAAAAGTAAGATGTGATTTGATTTGTAACGAACTAACGAGTATCGAGTGTCTGTACCCTTCATCCCACAAACCACGCTTTATCGAATCGCATTACGAGGTTTGAGAGATTACTGATGGGGCTCAAAAGCCTTCATATGTTATTATAAGACTAGCTGTGCCCGCGACTTCGTTCGCGTAGATTACAGGATTTTGTTTTTTTTTTTCTAAAATAGAAGTAGCCTATGTTACATCAGCTACCTGTCAAAAAAGTCCCGTCAAAATCCGTCTAGCCATTTCAGAGATTAGCCCGGACAAACAGACAGACAGACAAAAATTGTAAAAAATGTTATTTTGGTGTATGTACCGTATATATATTCATATGCATGTAGTAAAAAGCAGTTATTTCAATATTACAAACAGACACTTCAATTTTATTTATATAAATAGATGTATAGATAAACATTGCAAAAATACTATTGAAGTAATCTGGTTTTCACAACACAGAGAACTCTAGTGTGAGTTCCAGGAATTCAACCCATAACTGTATGTTTTTAAGTCAACAAATATTCTTTGCCAATCTTAAGTGGCAATGGGCAGGGCACATTACCAATCTTAAGTGGCAATGGGCAGGGCACATTGCTCTTATGGCGGTAAGTCCCCTCTTTGAGCCGTGGCTGGAAAGACCTCACGGCGTCCTTACCTTCCGCATGACGAAGGTCCTCACCGGACATGGTTCGTTCGGGAGTTTCCTGCACCGGATTCATGCGGAAGTGATGCGCGGGTGTCGACACTGTGCGGAACGCCCAGAGGACACGGTGGAGCACACAGTCGAGGTGTGCCCTGCTTAGGCGGAGCATCGCCGTGTCCTCGTGGGGGCGATCGGCGGCGGAGACCTCTCGCGCCGGGCCTTGGTTGACGCCATGGTCCGGAGCGAGGAGGAGTGGCAGGCGGTCGCCGACTTCTGCGAAGCAGTAATGCTCGTAAAGGAGGAGGCCGAACGCATCAGGCAACGGCGTTATCGCCGCCGCCGCCGCCGGGATTCTGAACCCGATTTCCGGCTACCGTAGGCGCGGGCTTGCGGACAGTGAGCAATGGGTAGCTCACTGTCCGGCCGTCCGGTAAATATCCGGACCAAGCCCAAGTCGTCGATGGCGCGCACTGTTCCCGCGCGCCTCAAGGAGTTGTCAGCAACAGCAGGGACCCAGCCGGGTCGAACCCTACTGGGGCCAGGGTTATCCGAAAGGGCGCTCGAGCCCCGGTATGAAGGCTAAGAGGAACGGGGTGGGTCTTTTACTAAAGAGTCTAACACTATCTCCCGCTCCGCCCAAGAGCGGGGGATGTCAATGCATGATTTTTTCCCACCATAAAAAAAAACCGGCCAAGTGCGAGTCGGACTCGCCCATGAAGGGTTCCGTAGCAGCAAGTAACATAATATAAAAGTTCTTGTAATGTGTTGTAACTTTGATCGATGTTTTAATAATATTGTATTTTTTTCGGTTTATGACGCATTAAAAAAAAACTACTCACTGGATTTCGTTCAAACCAATTTTCGTTGGTAGTTTTTATAGTAATGTACATCATATATTTTTTTTAGTTTTATCATTCTCTTATCTTGGAAGTTAGAGGGGGGGGACACACATTTTACCACTTTGGAAGTGTCTCTCGCGCAAACTATTCAGTTTAGAAAAAAATGATATTAGAAACCTCAGTATCATTTTTGAAGACCTATCCATAGATACCACACACGCATTGGTTTGATGAAAAAAAAAATTTTGAGTTTCAGTTCTATGTATGGGGACCCCCAAAATTTATTGCTTTTTTTCTATTTTTGTGTGAAAATCTTAATGCGGTTCACAGAATACATCTACTTACAAAGTTTCAACTGTATAGCTCTTATAGTTTCGGAAAAAAGTGGCTGTGACATACGGACGGACGGACAGACAGACAGACAGACAGACAGACAGACATGACGAATCTATAAGGGTTCCGTTTTTTGCCATTTGGCTACGGAACCCTAAAAAGGGCACATTGCTCGCAGAACAGATGGCCGTTGGGGCCGAAATGTTCTGGAGTGGCGACCGCGTACCGGAAGACGCAGCACTAGATGACCTCCTACAAGGTGGACCGATGACCTGGTGAAGGTTGCGGGAAACCGATGGATGCGAGACGCACAGGAATGTTCGTTGTGGCGACGCTTGGGGGAGGCCTATGATGATGATGAAATATTCTTTAATAGATTATTTAAGTACGAGAAAGATTACTAATATAATCTCTCTCGTATGTTGTTATTACTGAAGACTGGTGCCAAAACTAAATTACAAGTCTGATTTTCAAGACACCAGCCCCGCCTCTTATACAGTAATGATCTCGATACATGAATATTATGTATTGAATATTAATTGGCAAACCTGAAGATAATTATTATCGACAAGTTTTAGTTAGTATAAGTGGGTGCATCTATGTGGGCATATAAGCGTGTATTTGTTGTGTGTGCGTATAGGTATGGAATATATGTTTGTTTTTTCATGATTTAAGTGTACGAGTATTATTGGTGTTTTTTAATTTATTGTCGTATCTCTAGTCTATCTATCTGTAGTCTCTACAGTGTAGAAACGTATATGTATACAGTGTAGAGTCTAACTTGTATATACTCACGCTTTTTTCTCATGTGGGTATGTTCATACATCTGGGCATATCGGCGTTATTTAGGTAGGGAATTTGTGTTATGTATATATATTTATATCATCATCATCAACAGCCTTTTTAATGTTCCTACTGCTGGAATTCAGGACTCCTCTCTAGGAGAGGGAATGGGCCGTAATCCACCACGCGGGCCCAGTGCAGGTCTTCGAATTTTTGGTTCTAGTAGATGCCGGTTTCCTCACGATGTTTTCCTTCGCCGTTTTGAGAGCAGTGGTAAAATTAAACAAATAAAATAAATAACACAAAATAATGCACTTGGCAGGGTTTGAACCCGCGACGTACAACTCGTAAGTTGGAGACGTTATCACTCGGCCATTACTGCTCTCATATGTTTTATACATAGAACAAAAGTTGTTGTATATGATGTTAGTAATATAGTCCTGCCAGGTTGTTAGTATTTTACAAATAACCCTATATATAACTAACACTAATTCAAAAAGGTTTATTTCCCGGTGGGAAAATCATCTAATGACATCTCCCGCTCTTGGGTGGAGCGGGAGATAGTGTCAGACTTTTTTTTTTATAATGGATAGGCTCGCGTTTGACCACAATCTCACCTGATGGTAAGCGATGATGTGGCCGACGATGGAGCACGCTTACCTAGAAGCAATCTATTCACTCTTGACTTAAAGACCCCTAGGTTATAGCTATCAGGAAACACAGACTCCGGCAGGGAATTCCATTCCTTAGCTGTACGCATAATGAATGTAGGTACTCCCAAAACGCTTTGTACGTATAGGTGAGATGTCCACCATGTACCGGTGGCGCAACGCCGTACGTCTTGTGGTCCGATGATGGAACGGACTTGGCGGAATTAAATTGTGCAACTCTAGAGCACACTCCCCGAAGTGTAAACGATAGAAAACAGACAGGCCAGCAACTCGGCGTCGATGCTCAAGACTTTGGAGTTTTGACTTCACAAGAGCATCATTGCCTATGATGTTCTTGGCACGCTTTTCAATAGACTCTAGTGCATCTAGCTGGTATTTGGCCGACCCATCCCAAAGATGAGAGCAGTACTCCATACACGATCGAACTTGCGCTTGATAGAGGTTGAGCAGCTGTTCCGGCGTGAAATACCGTCTCACCTTTGCTAAGATCCCCAATTTTTTGGCAGCTAGTTGGGCTTTTGCCTCGATATAGGAGCCGAAATTAAGGGTAGACGATAGCGTTACCCCAAGAAGTTCAAGGTGGTCGGTAATTGGTTACACCCCGGAAAGATGGAGCCGGGTGGAATTGGCTCCGTTTAGCGGAGAAACAACAACTTTTACTGGCTAAAAACCCACTCCTGCTCCTTCGTTGCCTTTTGTACCGGGAATGAGCTATCTTTCGAAGTAACCCTGGTCCCAGTAAGTCTGTAAGAAAAGGTGACGCATTCAGTGACAAAACAATAATTTTGCATGCCCAACCGCGATCCCAAACTAGTAACTCAGAGGTCCTGAGAACATAATAGTGAGCTTAGTTTGTAAGTTTCCTTTTATGACACACAGAGGGCGCCCGTGGCGGCGCGGTAATTAGCTAGCCTACTGGATGTATGCGTCTTAAACTAACCCCTTACACGTTTGTTTAGGAATGTTGCCACCCGTTGAATTTGGATTTCCCCTACATCTGTCAAAAATACCTCAATCATCACAATCATAATCACTTCAGCCGGGAAACGTGCACTGTTAGACGTGGGCACAGGCCTCTCTAAGTGTCGCCGTAACGACTGGTCTTATGCTTCTCGCTTCCAATGGATTCCTACGACCTTCCAGGTCGTTGGTCCACCTTGTAAGAGGTCTATTGATGCTGCATCTTTCGGTATGTGGTGGCCACTCTTCAAAACCTTTCAGCCAAATCGACCATCTGTTATGCGAACTGGCTACTGCCACCCAAGTTTGGCGATTCTTCGAGCGAGATTCGAGATGCCTGGTGAGGGTCGCGGGAATCTGATGGATGCGAGACGTACAGGACCGGTCATTATGGTGACACTTGTTGGAGACATATGACAGTGGACGTCTTTCGGCTGAAATGATGATGATGAAGGAATGCGATAAATTTAAAAACAATTTAACAGATTTTTATGCAGTGTTTTCCCAATAGACAGAGGGATTCTTGAGGAAAGTTTAGGTATAAAATACATTCGTAATTAAGTAGAGAAATGCAAGAATTTCAAGGTCTCTAATAGTCGTGTGAAGATGGAGCGGGTTAAGGAAAAGTAACTAAAATGTTAGTTATAATTTTTTTTTTTTTTATAATGGATAGGCTCGCGTTTGACCACAATCTCACCTGATAGTGAGCGATGATAAAAACAAGTGCAAACTTTTGCAGATCTTTCGATTTAGTTTATTTGTTTTATGCATTTATTGTAAACAATATTGGGAAGACATCAACATCTAGAAAATCTATTAAAGTGGCTTTTTTTTAAAAACCCTGTTAACAATAAAATGACTGTCCCTTAAAATCCCCCACAAACAAAAAATCTCCTCAGTTTCGGGGAAGATTTCCTAAACTGGGAACACTGTCAAGTAGTGTCCTTCGAATGAAAGTTAGTGAGGCATCGCAGCCCAATAATTTGTGGGACTGCTTTATTGTGTAGTGTTGAAAGGGCAAAACTTTACATGAATGTAAATAAGGCATTGTGTTGGGGTGTCGGAAAAACTTCAAGTTCCTGATCTTTGTGGGGTCAAGCAAGACTGAAAACCGACCCCAATGTAGTTGGGAAAATCTAGAAATTAAGAGAGTCAGTTTCGAGGTATTTTTATACAACCGTTCTTACGTGATAATGATGCTATTACACATCTTTCTCTAGATATTTTGCATACACAGCTATTTTGTGGATATTATTTAGACTTCTTTATAAATCAAAACATACATTTGTGTATATCTTATTTAGTAAAGACCTCTGAAAATCGGCTATTTTACGTAAACTTTGGCCCTCCTTAATGTCATCATATATTAAAAATATAAAAATACAACGTTTTGCGACGAGCGTCACCGTGCGATGGCGCTCGCATTAGCGCGCCTGGATCACAGTGCTGGGCCAGTTCTGAGACTTTTGACCGGTCGCGCTCGTCAGTTGTTGACGTATCCTCGACTCCAACCTAGTGAAATAAAATCACTCACTTCAGTGTACTATACGATTTGTTACTCAATCCTTTGAATTGTCAAGAAGTCAGTCAATTAGAAAAGTAATGCTAATTGCACATAACAAAGCGTAGATCTATGGAGAAGAATGTGCAAGAAAGTTCGTGGACACTCTTTTAAATCATAATAAATATTACAAATGTAAGGCAAAAGCTAGTAATCGTGACGGTGTATGTGTGTGTTTATTTGCTACTTCTTCACGCTTAAAAGGCTGAACAGATATCGTTGAAACTTGGTCCTAGAATAGCCTATATGATATTTTTTCAGATAGTACGTTCTCTTGGGATGATTTGAGTTGTAAAAAAAAAGATAGTTCCTTATGCACTAAAATAATATAATATCATCATTATGACATATTGTTTTATTAAATAGGTATTATGATTATATGGTTGCAAACTAAATGTACATTGGTAAACTTGGTTTGCAATAAACGTTTTTATTTGACTTTGACTTTATTACTTGATTTATTAATCGAATCCAAATTAAATTAAAACCTAATCAATTTTGTACCTAATGATGGGAAAATGAAGATGAATAGAATATGCAGTACACGAAAAACACTCGTCGCAACGATTCTACTCTGCGCAAGTGTGTGTTAAGCCTTATCGCGTTCATACCATTTCAAAGCAAACACACTTTCGTTCCCAATGCCATTCCACCCCATACATAGATACGAGAACATGTAAACACCCCCACATATCATACCAGTATTGTCGTCCTCATATGTCAAGCCTGTGTGTTCCCTGTGATACATCATGGTGCTATCAGTTATAAATCTCGCATAGTTTGTATACCCATTGTCCTGTCTGTCTCATAGACATACAGTTGGACAAAACAGCCTGTAGGTACGCACAAACTACGTATATCTACATATATGAAAACTATATGTCGTTAGCAAATTGTTAAATTGAACGCAAAACTGTGTTGTCGTAGTATGGAATCGTTTATTTTTGATTGAACATATATTTTACTTTTTTAAGCTATTGCGTGGAGACCGAATCCAGAAATTCCGTAACGAAAATAACCTAACACCCCCCACTCATTTGTATTCTTATCGGTCACCACGCTCAAAAAGTGTAACTTCAATTAATATCAAAGAAAAAAAAACAAAGAAAAAAAATACTGCATAAATAAAATAAATAAATAGTTATAATTGCATAAGTTGATAAAAATGCTATGCAATAGCTTTACCGCGGCAGTCCCCGAGTGCCACACGTCTTTTTTTTTGTTTAGGTTTGCGTACTTTTGTTGGTAAAAATAGAACTCTTTTAGAATCACTTTGTGGTCCGTCTGTATATCTGTTTAGAGCATCTCAGGAACATACTTATTCATTATAGCATAGCATAGTCGGCCTAATAATGTTCCCACTGTTGGGACTCAGGCCTCCTCTATAGGAGAGGGAACGCTTATTAATCTAAAATTAATATGACTGGTCTGTTGGTCTAGCTAGTGGTTAGTGGCCCTGAATGCTAAGCTGGAGGCCGTGGGTGTGATTCCCAACCCAGGACAAATGTTTGTTAGTGGAATATATCTATAGTAGTCTAGTACTCTTAGCACAACCTCTGCTTAGTTTGCGACTAGATGGCGTTGTGTGATAGTTGTGGAATATTATTATTATTTAAAATACTCTGTCTGCTACACCTTGAAGCAGTGAAATATTACAAAGTGTAAAATATTCACTTTCTTTTTCTTTTAAATACTTCTTGTAGCAAAGCCAAAAGTAGAGTTTCCTTGACGACATATATTTTCTTTCTAATATGGTAGTTTCCAGGGTCAAAATAATTACATTTTATTTAGCCCGTATTTTAGATTGTAAAAAAAAAATTGGGCACGAATTTTTTCTTTTTCCGATTAAAAAAAATAACAAAGTTGTAGCCCATTAAAGTTACGTGTGACGTCACCCCGTGCGAAAAAATGTAGCACGGCGTGACGTTACACGTAACTTTAATGGGCTATATCTTTGTCATTTTTGGTTTAATTTATAAATAAAAAAATACGTGTCCCTAATTTTTTAATAATCTAAAAGACAGACTAATTACATTTTTTACGGCAATTAGCCTATTGTATGCCTTAAACCGCAGCATATGCATATATGACGTTGTATTCAGCACAACTTTAACGTCGCGTCTGCGCAGTGCTATCGCTGCGTATACGTCGCCGAAACGCCAATGCTCATAAAACGCCAGTAGAATAGCAGCCTTAGTGTCCAAGACAGGAAACCACATTCCGTCCGACAGGCCGTCGTTCTTTGCACGAAAAAAAATATTAATCTATATAGAAATCTTATCGATAGCGTTTATCAATTTGCTTAGTAAAATATTAAATAGGCATTCAGCCGTCAAAAGGGCTTTTGTGGTATTAAAAACGATATTTACAAAATAATAAAGGAACGCCACAATAAAGGTTTTTGTTAATACAAGTTTGAGACTCCAAATTTTTTAGCTTACGCTTTTATCGATTTAGGCTTGTACAATTTCTAAAGTTTTTATTAGTATAACCTTGTTTAACGATTAGGACTTTTGGTGTAATTTTGTATGTAGGTGTTTGTTTTATTAACCCCCGACACATAAATATACAAACGATACGGTACGATAACGATATGAAGCGGATAAACAAACAGATGTGGAAACCGATTTTGTTTTTAATTCGCTGCTCGAAAGCTTGAGGAAGTGATGATGACGTCACGAAGTAGTAACTGCATGAAGGCTGCGCTGACGTTTTTTGCCGAGGGTCACCAGTTAGGTGGACAGAACAACTGAACAGAGACAACAACAGAACAAACAACAGAGAACAGAACAGAGAGTAAAGTCCCACATACCTCTGTTGGAAAGGGAGGATCCTGCGACCAGACGGGTTTTATGACTGGTGGGCAACTGCCCGGCAGATGATTTCGGGCTGTTCTATTTTGTTCAAATCGCGAGGAGAAATGTTCACAGCGCGATTTGAGCAATTGTGCGTTGCAGGATTAGTTCTTATGTGACGCTATAGATGTCACTACAAGTATGACCGTTTGCGAGTCTGTCTGCTTGTGTGTCTCTCTTGGCACTGCAGCTTTTAAATAGGTGACTGATGCCATGATTTGTCCTTTACACTAAACCACCAAAAAAAAAAAAAAGATTTAAAGTAAAAAGCGTAGCCTTAAGTTGTTTTAAGTTTTATCGTTCTTTTTTGCCGATTTCCACGGTAGTCACCAGTTGCATAGCTGACGGCATGAAATGACGAAATTAAAAAAAAAAATGGTTTATAGAATCCATATCTATATATCTATACTTCCATACTTCCATATTCATACTAATACGAGTATTATAAATGGGAAAGTGTATGTGTCTGTCTGTTTGTCCTTCTTTCACGGCAAAACGGAGCGACGATTGACGTGATTTTTTTAGTGGAGATAGTTGAAGGGATGGAGAGTGACATAGGCTACTTTTTAACGCGAGCGAAGCCGTGGGCAAAGGTAGTTAAAAAATAAAGGCTCCTTTTATACATTAAGAGGTAGGTTTGCATAAATACTATATTGTGTTCTGATATGGTATTGGTGTATTCATTTATTTGGGTCTCCAGCAAATGTTAGCTTTGTATAATTATGATTTATGTAGTAACTGTACAAAGTGACAACATAAATCACAATTATACCAAGGGTTCTATAGCGTGTGCTCTTTCATTTAGATTTCACTCTCTTTCATTTCATTTATTTTAGGGGTTCTTGCAGACTAAAATAAAATAAATATTGTAACAGTAGTTTATAGTGTAGCAAGTAAGATGCAATAATTAAGCAAACCTTTTTTTTTTTTTATTTATTAGTTAGAAGTGCCATTGTTACATTTTGTTTTTTTTTTTATGCAAGAAATATAAGGCTTTTTTATTTTATTTTTTAAGGCACGTTTGACTATGTTTTTATTTTTTAATTGTATCATAACTGTATGATACAATTAAAAAATAAAAACATAGTTGCAATAAATTACAAGCAAAAAAAGCAAAGTCGGCCTTATAATGTTCCCACTCTTGGGACTCAGGCATCCTCTCTAGGAGACGGAATGGGCCATAATCCACCACGCGGGCTCAGTGCGGGTTGGTGAATGTCACATGTCTTCGAATTTTTGGTTCTAGGACATGCCGGTTTCCTCATGATGTTTTCCTTCACGGTTTTGAGAGCAGTGGTGATGAAACAAATAACACAAAGTAACGCATCTGGCTGGGTTTGAACCCGCGATCCGCAACTCGTAATTCGTGGTCGTTACCACTCGGCCACTACTGCTCTCCAATAAATTACGTTAAATTAAAATTAGGATTAAAATAAATAAGTGAAACATTAGAATGAAAACCTTATTGTTTTCAATCTAATTGTATCAGTTTAATTTTTTTTTTAATTGCTACAATTAAAATGATAACTTGCAAAATAACAATTGAAATTGCTAATTACAATTAAACTGATTAAATTTCAAAATTAGACTTCGTATGATTAATAAATAAGGTCTAGCTTTGAGACAATGGAATATAATATAACGTTATTAAGCGGTGGTCGAGCTCTTTTTGTATTTCGATGAGAGTGGGCAGAAGGGGGGGGGGGAGAGTGGGGTTAGGTATGTCTTATAAGCTATGCGTAATGTAATGTAATAAGTAGCTGTTCCCTGTACTTTTATACGCGTCTCTCCTCTATCTAACACTGAACATTTTTTTTATTCTAACTTAGATTAATAGTTTCTGAGATTAGCGAGTTACAAACACACACTTTAGATTTACAAATTAGCATAGATAATGAAATAAATTACAAAATTAATATCAATATGTACAAAAAAAAATCCTAAAACATCCCAAAACTACAGTTTTCATTCTATAAATCTTATTCAAAATATGAAACATGAAGCGTCATTTTGAGCAACATTATTTGAACAAGCAATAGACCAAGTCTTAACTGAATATATTTCCAAAGTCCTACCATACCCATTCAATTGAGAACAAAACTCTAAACTCATCACACTCTATTAATACTTCTGAATGTCGGTTACTACACATATAAAGACGCAAAGACTATTGTGGATACTTCGCCTTACTGTGAAAGCCTTTAATTAGAAGTCTAACGCAGCTTGCATGCATGGAAGGACCAGTAAGTAGGAAGATCAGAAAGTCAGCTTCGTACAACGAGTTAAAACCACTAGCGTAGCTACTTAAGGGCTATATGGAGCAGTGCCTCGAGGCCCCCATGTCTGGGGGACCCCACGTTTGGGGGCCCTCTACCTGATTGGAATGAAAGAAAACACGTTTATTTGGCACGAGTACACAATGAGATAACAATTTTAGAAACATAACTAGTTAATTTTAAAATACATCGACATTGTGTGTTTCACGGCTGCGCCAAATAGGTCCAAATAGGGCCAAATAGGTAGGTAAATAGGTTTAGCAATCCTTTTAGAATTAACGAAAAATTCTCCCACCTTCGAAATCTATTTAAGAGAGATTGCAACACCACTTAAATCATGGCAAGTTCTTTTAGTCAGCTAAATTCTGAGTCTACTGTGGGTTGAGCGAGAGGGATCTCGTTCAACCCACAGCAGGCAAAGTTATTCGGTAATTTCCCAAGTGAAAAAGGGGCCCCCAATATTTTTTTGGCCCTGGGCTGTTGTTCACTTAGCTACGCAACTGGTTAAAAGGGACAGAGATATTCATGAGTAATCTTGAATTACAATCTGACGTGATTCTAAATAACTATAGGTATCAAGAAATGTACTAAGTTTGACTGTGTTTTAACGAGTTTTATGAAGGATTAGTTATTTATTCTCATGTGTAATGTAAAAAAATGTATTGGCACAAAATGTAGTAAACTAATGGGATTTCCGATTTATCTAAAGACGTCACGGTCTCCTTACCTTCCCTTCCGTATGACGTAGCTCCTCACCAAACATGCCAAAATAAACGCCTGGGTGTCACCATTCTGCTGACCGCCCGGAGAACACGGTGGAGCATACGGTGGAGGTGTGCCTGCTAGGGTGGAGCACCGCCGTGTCCTCGTGGAGCTTCTGGACCCAATTTTTTTAATGGCGTAACTGTGTGAACAAACTCACTAGTTCCAGGATGGAAGTAATGTTTGCCGACATAGTCGCTGTTGGCGCTTGATTCTTTCTCTACAGGCGACAAAAGAACTTGTCTGTGGTACGGTAGTTTAATTTTCTGTTTGTGTTTGAACAGTTTGTTGATACTAGACGTTAATTTATAAGTACAAAATTTAAAGTGACGTTTTGCATATCTATGGGTATGATGGGGCCGAAAGTTTCTGTAATATTGGAAGACCTTCCAACAGGTGGACCGCCGTATGTGAGGATCACTTTAGTTTCTGGATTCGAGGAGTACAGGACCATTATATGGCTAGGTTGGACTGATGTCCCAACAGTGGACGTCTTTCGGCCTTTTTTTTTTTGACGTGAGACATTGTTAAGTTGCTTTTTCCTCTTTGACCGAGAGGCAGTGTCAGACTTAAACTGATTAAATTCCACCCGAGTTCCTTCAGTTCTTTTTTGAGGTATACGGAACAGGACGTAAAGTCGCACCAGCTTCTATAGACAAAAGTGGTCCAGGTCCAACTGCCTGATGGTTGATTTCGGGCTTTTACCGCGCGAAGTACTTCAATACCTCGATGCAGGATTTTGCAGGTTAGTTCATATATGGCGACTTGCGTGCTACGGCTGTTGTAAGTGTGGCGAACCGTTCTGATGGGGCCGAAAGGTTCTGGAATGTTGGAAGGTTGTTGACTGCCGATCCTGATACGCCGCGTGTATTGCTAGATTCCCGAAGCACAGGATCAGGTCATGTGGCCACTCTAGGGATTACTAATGATCTTCAGTCTTTAGGTGAAGTGATGAGTAATCAAAGCATGTCTAAAAATTACACTAGGTGAGTTTTTTTCTCATTAATATAAACTAGTGCTTGACTGCGATTCCAACTGATGGTAAGAAGTGATGCAATCGTTGATGATGAGACACACTAGTTTCAGCGAGTCCGTGAAAATTAGAATTTTTGAGGGCTAAATTCAAATTTTCTTGACTTTTTTGCATTGTACAGGAAAGAATCAAGTTAAAATATGATTCGGACGTAATACTTACTTAGGTACGGAATTAAAATAATTGAAATCACTAATACAAACCTCTCAGGCCTTGTTCGTCTTATCGCATTAAAGGGATGAATCGAAGATTTTAACGGTTTTAATTCTTTAAAGGCATATTTTTACGACCCTGAATTGTATTTTAGTAAACACAGAACTTAAGGACGTCTAAAATGTAAAAAAAACTGAAGAAAATTTGAATTTTGTGGTCTATTTTGTAGCATTAAAGGCTCTTTGAATACTTTTCTCAATTTGTTCCGCTTAACAAAAATTCCCAAATCAAAGTAAACAATCTGTTTTAAAAAGCGAGTCACGCTAAAAAAAGCCTCTACCAAAGAGAGAAAGGGTTCCGCAGTGTAACACAAAAACAGGTGTCAATTAAGAACAAATTAGCGTCTCGAAACACTAGAGGCACCAGAGTTTTGTTTAATTTAGGACGATTTATTTTTTCAACGATCTTAAAATAACTGAAGCAAATTCGAATAATATCTGCTTCTACAGAAAATTTATACAGTGTTTTAGGAATAAAAGCAAAGTAGTTACGTAAACGTTATATTATTACAATTCACAATATTACGTTCACTGGTACGAGCATAATGTTATTTTATTGTCTCGCAATTGATGTCAAGATAAGATTATAATTACAACCTTATAACGTTCAATGTTGGTATTATTCAATGTTTGAATATAGAACCTAGACTTAGTTCTTAAAAATGGCTTCTTATACACAGTTAATTTATTCCAAGTTTACATAGAATTTATTAAACACACAAGTATCGAGATAGATGCCTTTTTTTGAGACCGGAAACTATCCAATTACTTTTTCTAATTCAAGGTGGAGTAGAGGGACCAATGAGTGTGCCAGATTTTTACTGAGCCTCCCTCTAGCTTTGCTCAAAGCGGCAAGACGTATTTGATGATTTCCCACATCAAAAACAAAAAAAAAAAACGAAATGAATATGATAGTCTCAATTTTCTTTGTTTAATTCTGTAGTCCATTAACCACATGTAGTTAAGTTACATCCTGTACAGTAAAACACTTCTCAACAAACACGAATACCAGTTGACAATATTCTCTTTGTCCGACATCCCTTTGTAAATCGTGGTCGCCTTACTGGATACACGACACTGATTACACCTACCGCCTGTTTCAGGGTGTTTCAGGCTGTTTCACGGTGTTTCAATCTTTGTAATCATAGCGCAATTAGCCACAGTGTTCGTTTACTAATAAGACGGAAGAAAAACAGGCTCGGATATCACAAAAACGGCTTTTTGTTCGATTGAAAGACGATTATTTGAAGGAGCTTTGTTAGGAGTGAGAATGGAGTTTGTTTTTTTTTTGTTTCTTTGTTTCAGTGGTTTCTTTTACTGTTTTAAAAACTTGTCTACATAAATTACTTTATACAGGAAGGTATTAAAGTCAGACACGTTTTGATATATTGTAATAATTTTCAAATCAAATAAAAAAAATACATAAATATAATGTTCACCACATTGTGTGTTTTTTTTTTTAAGAAATATTAATTAGTTTTTTTTTTGAGTTGGGAATTTAAATCATTAAAAAGCTCCTACCGTTTTCCTGCCGTTCCTTCTCAGCATCATCACTTCTGCTGAGCCTTTCGACACCTAGTGCGAGAGCAGTGCTTCTGATCAGACGATGGCTCACTTATTAAAGTTCCCATAGTGTCGCTATATCTAAACTTCGAAGGATCTAAAAATCGACACTAATGCCGTTTTATGTAAACGTGGCAACCTACTGGGCCCAAAAACTTTGATGGAAAGTAAACGATCGATTCGAAAAGAAAGACATCCACTGTTGTAGATACAGTTACCATCACGGATCTTGAGCGCTCGGCGTCACAGTGGGGATCGATTTGCGCATTCCATACATTGGCAAGCCAATCGTCTTCTTTGTTAGATACATGCAGCAACGCAGGGAACGAATTAGGAGTGACGTCTATGACACGATGTCGCCGCGAGCCAATCACTGACACTCCCCGCCCCCGCGTCTCACTTCGCACCACTAAAGAGACCGAATATTTGACTTCTGCGCAACCGCTCAAGATCCGTGATGCAACTGTACATAGGTCTCCCCCAAGTGTCGCCACAACGACCGGCGCTTTCATGTTAAATCGGTAAAGTGTTAATTCGGTTTGACATTTTATTTTAATTTTCAGTTTTCCTGTAATTTTCAGCTGTGATTTGGAGAAGTTTGATAATGGAAGAAATTTATTATTCTTATAAAGGTCGTGAAATATTTGGAACATGTTTTTATTAGGAGAAAATTGGAGAGATAATTTGTTCGTAGCAAGTTAGTATTATATTTTGATAGAGAGGAAGAAAATTATAAGTTATTGCCTCAATTAGATTGTTACGTTTTAATATTAATGTCTGAAGGACTTCTTGAAATTGGCTCAAAATTTCTAGAGAAAACATTAATAACTTAGAATTTACTAGATTTGACCAGCGGCTTCGGCCGCTTGATAGTAATATATTCTTCTGAAAAAATGTATTTTCGGAACCAAAAGTCTTACATATTATTAAAAAAATCATCAAAATCAGGGCGTCTGTCTGTCTGAACGTGATAAACTCAAAAAAAAAAATAAACAGATTTTCATGCAGTTTTCATCAATAGACAATGTGATTAATGAGAAAAGATCTAGTGTATAATATATGCACATCATAGCGACATCTATGTGGCCATAAGAACTAAAATATATAAATCCTGCATCGTGCAATCAAGTGATTTAAATATATGTACGGATATTTTTAGCAAACTATTTATTTATTTATACAAGCACAGTTTGATATAATTACATAAAAATCTTAAGAAATGACACTAGGAGTTACAGGTTATCGATGGGTCCCAAACTAGGCATAGCCTGTATCTTGGTGACCCAATAGTTATGCAGAATTAGCCAGATGATCTAGCCTGCGCTACGTACAAATCATGATAACAATTTATAACAAGGAATTATGAATTATATAAAAAGAGAGAAAAAAAAGCTATAGTAATAAATTATACTGTCTTTTTTTTATGGTGAGAAAAATCATGCATTGACATCCCGCCCTTGGGCGGAGCGGGAGATAGTGTCAGACTCTTACTGACTAAAAGACCCACCCTGTTCCTTCTAGCCTTCATACCGGGGCTCGAGCGCCCTTTCGGATAATCCTGGCCCCAGTAGGCTTCGACCCGGCTGGGTCCCTGCTGTTGCTGACAACTCCTTGAGGCGCGCGGGAACAGTGCGCGCCGTCGACGACTTGGGCTTGGTCCGGACAGTTACCGGACGGCCGGACAGCGAGCTACCCATTGCTCACTGTCCGCAAGCCCGCGATTATACTATCTACCTGTTAGCAAACGAACAGTTAAGTGTGCAAGTGTAAAGTGTGAGTGAGGGTGTGTGAAACTGGAGCGAAAATCTTCGGGCTCAGAAACTTCATTAATCATACTCGTACAAACCATTTCGCGACAAATCTACAATGAAACGTAATCAAATTATTTTTTTTTGTAATCGAAAAATACACTAACACATTACGTCGCGCAAGAGTCGAAACGACTCAATACAAAATACTCACTTTACACTTCCATAGTGTCCAAACGCCGCGCGGGAACTGGCTGAGGTGGGATGTACGAATAGCCTGTGAAGCTACTTGAAGGTATTTAGCGCGACGAAATGAAACAACGAATAAAAAAAAAATATGTCACAAAAAGTAGAGTACTGGGTCTCGCCTGGGCCGCGACTTCGTTCGCGTAGACTACAGGATTTTGAATATATATTTTTTTAAATAACAATAGCCAAAGTATCTCCTTATTACAACAGCTACCTCAGCTATCTGCAAAATAGAAGTCCCGTCAAAATCGGTCCAGCCATTTCAGAGATTAGCCGGAAAAAACAGACAGCCAAATAGACAAAAATTGTAAAAATGTTTTGGTGTATGTACTTACCGTATATATATTCATATGATGTGTATAGTAAAAAGCGGTTATTTCAATATTACAAATAGACACTCCAATTTTATTTATATGAATAGATAAATACTTTATAGTTATGGAAGAGAATAGGTTTTCTCTTCTATAAACAAAACCTACAAAAAACTTAAATTGTCGTTAAAGAGATCAATAGACCCATTATTTAGAACTAAAACAAGTTGTTAGCTTGTCCTTCAACCATTGGAGTAACAATACACTTACCTACCTGATTACAACTTGATATTCAGTACCTATTTCAAAACACGTCTCAAACTACCACATAATGATAATATATTATGTCAGAGACAAGATCATGAGAGCTGTGGAGTACCTTGTGAGGTCGAGTAATAGTTGGTGTATTGAATAAACATTACTTACGAGTTAAATTATTTATTGATTATATTTTTTATTCTACACGACATAAACAAAAATACAGGACAAACATTATTAAAAATAATTGTACAATGTTCAGTTTATTCACACAGGGCAATCCTTCTTTCGTAATTCCATTTGTTTTTCGTTTTTTTAATTAATACATAATTTCCTGTAAAGATGGCCTAGAGAAGTGGTTATGGCCTCAATGTCACGAGTTCACAACCAGACGAGCGCATTACTTTGCATAATATTGTATACATGTTTTCAGTAGCCTGATTCACGTAAAATCAAACAGCCAAATATTGTTGAAGTTTTATAAGTTGAAGTATTCTACCAGGATAATGTGATACAGTTATTTTTTTTTAATCGACGAATTTCAAACGACTTTAAAACCAGTGTCGTTCAATTCAAACTCGATTGATAGATGTGAATACGAAAATGGTCTAAACGACTAAATCGCTACGATATCGATACAGTTTCAATTACGTGAATCAGGCTACTGATCACACTAAATTGAAACCATTAACAGCGCTAAAAGACTTAACTATATACATTTTTTTAGATCTTAAACATTTTCAAATCAGTATTCGACTTCAAATTTCATAATTCACACAATTATCCTATTTTCTGTCAAAAGTACACTTTAAACAATTCCCTGCACGATCACGCTAGAACATTAAAACAAGCAACATAGCTAACAAACGACAATTAAACATGAACAAATGAACAACAGTCGCCTAACAGGTGACCCCGGCGTGTAAACGAAGCAAACACACTGGATGACTTATTTCTCCCTTTGTCCGCCGGACTGGACAGTGGTGCGTCCGTACTCAAAGCTAATGTGGACCGGACAGAGCGGTGCCAATAATTAGGAAGACCGCTTGCTACTTCGTTACTTATGTCAACTTGTAGGTGTGGGGACCACATTTATGTACATATTTACTTATTTATTATTTAATAGGGGTGCCCATGAGTTTGCCTGTGTCAGAATTGTAAAACAGTATATTGACGTGTTACAGTTTGAAGAAGTTTTTTTTTTGCGCGGAACCCTGATTCTACTTTTTAAATATTCCTTATAACTTCAGCTATCTACCTGTGAAAGGCAATTCAGATTTGGTCCAGTTGTTTCAGAGATTATAGACGGACAACAAAGTAATCCTATAAGGGTTTTTTTTCTGTTGACCTTAAAAAATCTCTAGAACTGTTTATTTATTTATTACGGTCAAAATGCCGTCTTTTGTTTTTAAGTAGGACCTATTTTTGAATGGTTGTGTTCTGTTATAATTGATGTGCTCTTGGTAAGCTTTACACATGACATGTTTAGTCTTAATTTCATGAAAATATTCATCAAATATTCAAAAAACTAACAAAAAAAAAATATAACAAACATTAGTAAAAAACTAGCCATGTCACTGATATTTGTGGGAGTATTTTTTTATGATAAAACGTTGCTTTAGTTGCGTAGGTATGACTTCTGTATCATAGGTGCGTTCATAGTAAGCTCTGAGACACATGACACCCAGACCCGGAACACCTATGGGTAAAAAAAAAAAAAAATTTCAAATATTTATTCAGTGCGGGAATCGAACCCGCGATATGCAGTCCATAAGTCAATTGCTTAACCACTGCGCCAACATTTTATATTTATTTATATATTATCTATTTTTTGTACACACATATAAATAGGAAGGAAAAAAATGTACAAAAGTAATGCTTATTTCTAAAAGAAATTTCTTTGAGCAGACCTGCGAAAGGAGAGTTTAATATAAATGTAGAAATAAGATAAAAGGAGTTTATAATGTTGTATGTACTTATAAAAAAATAAAACATTTTTACTTGTCACAATTGTCAACAACACATAATTAATCGTACTTGTACTACTTTTCAGTAATAACAAAGTTCCCATTGAATTTTCTTTTAAACAAATTCCTTCTTTATACTTAAATTCTTACAAAAAGTTGACTTCCTGTCACACCAAATGACGCAGCCAATCACAACTGGCCCTTGTCAGAAAATTATGTTTTTTTCAATATGAACAAAAGAAAATTTCGTTTTCTATCAAACTTAATTCAACAATGCCAAGACTCTCTTATTATATTCTTTTTCTTTTGTTTTGATTGGCTTAATCTTATACTGGTTTTCGTTTCACAGATATTTTTAATAATTTAATACGATATAGCAATTTTTCTTAAATTACATTTTATTGGGAAATTCTATTGTGGAAATGTTGTGAAGCTTCTACGTTTCAAGGTTAATAATATTTGGAGGTTACTTGCTCCTGTTTATTTGAATTAATATTTATCAAGGAGGGGTGGATTGAATTGAAACTATTGAGTTAGAAAAGCAATGATAAATAGGTTTACGTTTAAAGATTGCGTGGGGAGTGATATGTAAGAAAAGGGAGTTGGTGAAAGCAGGGGCGGATCGTGAAATAGTTGAGGTCTGGGTGAACACTTCTTAGGGGCCCACCTAAGGAATCAAACTAATTGGCATTCTATAAGACCTGTACCTTTTTTTAATGGCCGATCAACGCAGAAACGTCGTCCTATCACCCGAGAAACTATGGCTAACTTGAAAAACTGAATAGTATACTTTGAATACAGCCTGAAGTTTAAATCCAATGATATGTGCTTGTAAACCATTGCAGTGCCCTTTCAACCACGATATAAAAGATTGCTTGCCTAATTAAACAGTAGTACTCTACTAGTATTTGTTATAAAAAGAAAAAAAGAAAATTTTGTGAAATAGATTAAGTCGTATTGTAGATTGTTTTGAGGACTGGGGCCCTTTTTATCCACGGGGCCCCGGGCTACTGCCTAAAGCCATTAAAAGTAGATCCGGCCACGAGTGATAGCACAATGGGTGCCCCAAGTAACACGGCTCAAAGGCAGGAATGAAGGTTTAATGATAATTCTTAAAAAAAACAACGCAATGTCAATTACTTGAGAACAATGATTACATTATGCTAATCTAATGAGCTTCGTGTTTTCTCGAAAGACTTACCGCGGCCCTGAAGGTAACTGAAGAAACACATGCGAGATTTATTCACTTGACAGGTCTGTTGGTCTAGCAATTGTTTTGTGTCTGGGTGTAATTTATTTATAATATGTATGTATGTATGTTTATCAGTTGTCTAGTATTCACAACACAAGCTCTGCTTAGCTTGGGACTATTATTCGTGTTGTGATTATTATTCAGCAAAAGTCTAACACTATATATCTGAATAGATAGGGTATTTATTCAGAGCGGGTGAAGCTAATTGATGATATCCCACTAAGACTATGCCGGTAACCTTGGTTCTCCTGCGGATATATCAATTTCTGATGCGGTCACGCATGGAACGCGGCACGCCCTATTCATTGCCTTTTAGGTGACTTTAAGCCTGAGGCCCATTGTGAGCGACCACGTTACTGCAGCGGCAGTAGGAGCACATTGCAAGCAGAACAGGTTGGTGCCGAAAAGTTTCTTATATATTCTTATATTCTTTACAAATTCTACATAGTAAGAAAGCCGATGTACACAGGCGAGCTTAATCCAAAATTGGGTTTTTAAATTGGGTGGTTTAGTTTATTTCATTTCAATTATTTGCATTCCAAAATGTGAGTAAAAATGTTACAATTGGCTTAAAGTTAAAGTACAGTTAAGGAGCCTGTATGAGCACAGCATAATATGCAAGAAATATAAATAATTAAATCATAACAATCGAACTAAAATAATCAAATTAGAAGTACCTAATCAAATCAAACATTAAAATCAAATTAAAATTATCAAACTAAAATCTGAAGACATTAAATATATTGCTAAAATCAAACATTATATTCTGGAGTGGCTACCGCATACTGAAAGACGCAGCGTTGGAAGACCTGCCACAAGGTGAACTGATGACCTGGTGAGGGTCGAGGGAATCCGATGGATGCGAGGCTCATGTCCAAGTGAAATGACGATGTTAAACGATGATCCCACTTAAAGAATGACCACTTGATATTTTGCGGCAATAGTGTATAAAGAACGCGCTTACATTAAACTTACTTCTTTGAAGATAAACTACTATTAAAATACAATCTGCCTGGGTCATGATGCTTCGATACATGATGAACTTTTGGTCTACCTACTGAAATTTGTAACTGTAACAAATATTTAGAGATCTAATAATTTTGCAATGTATTTATTATTCCTATTCTAAATAATGTAAATTCACTATATGTACCGACATTTTACGCCCTAGGGGTAGGACATAGCTGTTCGCAAAATATTTAACTAATACCATCTGTATTATGTACAATTACCTATGATCCACAAAAAAGATGATTTGATTTGAAAGAAAATGCTTATGTAATAAAAAACATTCAGTTCGTCACCGTATACAAACTTTTTACTACAAAAATCCTCATTGATATACTGAAAAGTAAATACAGTAAAATGGGGTGAATAGAGACTTAGGGGTGAATAGAGACAAAACTTTAAGTGGTATTTTCTCTATATTTGAATATTTTTTGCAGCATTTAACTATATCAATTTATTACTGAATTGGTATTCTAAAAATTCGATGCTTTGTTAGAGGCCGATATTATGGTATCAAAGTGAAAAACCCAACCAAAGTTTTGTCTCTATTCACCCCGTTTTACGTAGTTAAAAAAATACGTAACTACCATGTACGATGGTCACGACGTTACGTAACACAGTTATTTCCATATTTGTTTATTTACTAAGCTATAATGCCGTTCCCAGTAGCTACAATTTAAACTGAACATTTTTACCCCGGCTGGTGAGTTATGGCGACAATTAGTTCCGAGCACGGCTCTACAATAAACTTTGAAATGTATACTAATTGAAGTAAATAACCTTTCACACCTAGGTTACTTTAACTATTGAAACTTACTAACAATAAATAAAAAAATCTATAAGTAGATATCATTTAATTTATTTTAAAATTTACAATTTGTCATTTGTAATTAATTATGTTATTTGTTATTGATTTATAATTCTAGTTTTATATTTTGTAATCTTTAAAAGGTAATCTTCGCTAATATATTATAGAGGTAAAGTTTTTTGTTTGTTTTTTTTTGTTTTTATCTGAAAGTTTTTTATTTTTACACGGATAGAAAGCTGGTTTATTGCTGGGTGACATAGGCTATATTTTAAGTAGGTAACGGGGGAAAAGCCGCTGGCAAAAGCTAATTTGCTTATAATTTTTGAGTTTGTCTTTTGAAAATGGAACGCTGGTGTCTTCCTCTAGAGGAGGGCGTTAATAGCTTCGACACAGTTTCTAACTAAAGTAGTTATTTTCGTACGCAAATAATTTATAAACGAGTTTCTGTTTAAAAAAATAGGAAAAAAAGATTTTTTTATTTTTGTTTTAGCTGTGGTCACGGCAATTTCGAGGAGCATTTTCGATATCTGGCTCTCAAACTGAAGCAGGCCAGAGCTGCCCTCAACCGGTTACTGCTCAAATTCGCCTAGAATGCAGACTCCTACTACCGCAGGAACAGATTTTTTTAAAGAAATGCTTTGGAAACCTTACGTAAAAATTAGGCTATACATTTTTTTTTTACTTGTTTTGTGGACTGAACTGGAATTATTTTAGTGAAAATATTCTCATATTTCGTTATTAAAGATTGTACGCACGCTGCAATATGTGAAAGGAGTTAGATGGAAATAAGTTTAAGGACATTAGGTAGATACTAATTTATTTCGGTAGTATAAATATAATGTATTTTGCTGTGGAATAGTTTTAGACTTTCGCGTAAGCGTAGCCGCTGGCTAAAGCTAGTGTTTTCATTATCTTAAGGTATACATGATTATGAAACTCCAGCAATTATATACTAACGGGCTGTAGATGATGAATGTGTAATGAAGCTCTAACTTATAAACACAGAGTTAATATAAACCAAACTTTTCTATTATTCTTTCAGACAATTCCTTACAATTAATCTTCCATAAATTTTAATTAACCAGCTGTTTTAAATACATAGAAAATGAGATCAAAGATGTTGAAACTTGTAATTATTACAAGAAAAAAAAGGTCAGAATACTGACTTAATTAAACGCTATATTGGGTCGTGTTGAAAATGAGAAAGTTGGCCGTTTTTCGTGGCATCGTCATTTTCTCTTTATTAATTAAGAACTTGATATAAAACAGAGCTGCAGGTACTTACCTACTTGGTTTTTGCCCGCGGCGATGTTCTCTGAAAGGCAAAAATTTGTGCTCGATGAATTTTTTTTTCAGACGAATTGTTTTATTGAAATGAGAGTAATATTGTAAGTATAATTAAGTTATTTCAGATGATTATTGGCAGTATGAAAATTAATGCCTTTTAGTTAATTAAAAACCCGTTTAACACGTGTTAGGTTTAGTATTACTAACTATCAATGAGAGTAGGTTTCATTAAATTTTTTGAAACTGTATTATCGAAATAACTTCTCCCGTTCTGGGTAAAGTGAGAGGGAGCGGCAGATTTTTACAGATTAAGATGGAAATCCAACTGTGTTCCTTCAGATACCCTTTGCAATTCATGACACAGTGGACGTCTTTCGGCTGAAATGATAATGACGAGCATGTGCTTAGTGAGGAGCCTTTTTGACCTCGCACAGGATTTTTATATTGATATTTTATTTTAGTTACTTCAGGATTATATTTACTAATCATTTATTTAACTTGAATATTTTTTCTGTGATAATCTCAAAAAAAATGTTCGAGATATGAATAAATTACCTACATTAAAAAAAAACCCTTTTAATAATCCTAATTAATATCATAAATGTGAAAGTGTGGATGTTTGGATGTTTGTTACTTAATCACGCAAAAAGGCTGAACGGATTTTGATGAAATTTGACATACATATAACCTTTGAGGCTTTGGCATGGAAAAGAACATAGGCTACCTTTTATCCCGATTCCTTAAGTACCTAATGCCACGCGGGCGAAGCTGCGGGCAAAAGCTAGTAGTGTAATAAATATGTTCCGCATTTAATCTGAAAATAAACGTCACAAATCTAAATATAGTTGTCGGAACAAACAAACAATCCAACAATATTTGTATACTTAGTACCAAAATATATAACATCGTTTACATTAGGCCGTCCCTCGGTGCGTATTATTAAGCTTAACGATTGCTATGAATATGTAATAAATATTCCGCTGAATAATATTATCACATGAAGGAATTACGATACTGTAGTCTTGGGAATTTATTATTACGTTTCTGTATGATTTCGAAATAATTGTCTCGTTTTTATTGCTGGCTGTACAGTGTTCTTTTTCTTCTCCAGTCGATTTGACTAGAATTTTGTCCGACTAATGTTTAGCTCCAAAACGCAAATCGTTGATGTGGCTCAAAAGGCTGCCCAACTTAAATGGGACTGGGCAGGACATGTCTGTCGCATGTCTAACGAGCTGTGGGCGCGTAAAACGCTGGATTGGTGCCCGGACACAGCAATGCGGGGCCGAGGCAGACCACGAAGGAGATGGTGGGATGACCTGGATGGCTTCCTTAAGAACTGGAATGAGAAAGCGAGGAACCGTGATCGTTGGGAGAAGTGGAGGTAGGCCTTTGCCCAGCAGTGGGACAGTGTGGGCTAAGTAATAAAATAAATAATAATATTTAGCCGACAGAACAGGTCGGAGGTGAGAGCAGTAGTGGCTGAGAGGTAACGGCCCCGACTTACGAGTTGTAGGTTGCGGGTTCGAACCCAGCCAGGCGCATACTTTTACTTTTACATTTATTTATTTCATCACCACTGCTCTCAAAACAGTGAAGGATAACATTGTCAGGAAACCGGCATGTCCTAGAACCAAAAATTCGAAGACATGTAACATTCACTAACCCGCTCTGGGCCCGTGTGGTGGATTACGGCCCTTTCCCTCTTCTAGAGAGGAGGCTTGAGTCCCAACAGTGGGAATGAAGTCATGGAGGTTGCAGGTAGTTGTGCATGCTGGGCTGGAAAGGAGGCGACACATGTCCTGTGAAGGGGCTCCACACTGGCACTGGTACAATTAGTGTTTTTTTTTTTTTCTATTGGCGTTGCCGGGTCTATGCTTTTAGCCAGTGTCAAGCGTATAAAGATTTTTTTTTTGGCAGGATTTTCCGAGTGAAGTTCAGTGGCTGTTTCAATTATTCGCAAATTTATTCCTAGTGCGTATTGTGCTGTAAAATGGGTGTAGTGTAGTATCTCAAGTGTCTGTGCAACTGGATAATATGTTGAATCATTGAAACAGGCGCAATCTTGGTAAAATGCAGCAGATAATTATTATTAATAATAATTATTATAGTGTTGATTACTTCTGCGAAGTGTGCCGAGAAGGGTGAGGAAATTTCAGACTTTTACAGACTAAAATCCATACGTTTATGGGGTTCTGGGTTCGATTTCCGAGTCATACAAAAAGTGCTGTTTGGTTTTTCCATTTCAACTTACTCTATAGCAGCCCGGAGTTTGGAAGTTGATGGTGTGATCTTCCCGTGCCTCAGAAAGCATGTAAAACATTTGGTTCTGCGCCTGCTCTCTCTTCGGTCGTATCGGATTGTCCTCTAATCGGACTACGAGAGTAAAGCAGCAGAGAATGCATATGCGTCCCCGCACACGCGTCTCAAAAAAATGCCACCACAAAAAAAACGCTAGAAGCGGCCGCAAAAAACAGCTGAAGCGCGCGACGACACCTTTACCCCTAGCCAAGTTGGTAATCTGCAATCGTTAACGCTAGTAGAAAGCTTCAAATGTACGGGAATGACGTCGCTCAGTCTCGTGGTCAGAACAAAAGAATTAGGGGCGTGGTCAACTTGAAGCTTTCGACGCAAGCGAAACGGTTGTAACTTGGCTAGGGGGGCTTGTATCTGGAGAAGCTTGAAGCCGCTTCAAGCGTTTTTATGTGGCGGCACCGCCGCACACGAGCCACAAAAAAAAAGCCGCCTCAAAAAGAAGCTTGAACCGGCGTTTTTTTGTGACCCGTGTGCGGGGACAGTAAAACATCTGCGTACTTGACTAATCTCTGCGGGTCGTAGGGCTTTTTGGACCGGGACCACGGTCCCAACTTTCATCTATTTGTTTGTTGGATAGTGATTTGGGACCACAATGAAAAAAGCTTTAAAGTACAGTTACCAAAAAACTGTATTTATTTTATTTGTGGTCCCAAAATACTACTAATAAAACATTGAAATTGGATATCAATCAATCATTCAATTATTTATTTGCTGTAAATATGATACAGAAGTTGTTATAGTGTCAGTTATAGATCGAGACATACATAATTTTACCTTAGTTACAGTATACATATTTGCAATATAATTAAACAAAAAAAGAAATATAACTAAGGAATTATTGAGGTATAGGAGGAATAGAGGTGGAAGTGGGGACCGTGGTCGCGGTCCAAAAAGCCCAATCTCTGTTGAGATTGGCCAACGCAATCAAAATCCGGTCGAGAGGGTTTAAACACTTGCCTAATAATTTAAAATCACCATCTCAACATCCCAAGGGTCGGTTAGTACACTCAAGTACATTCAAAAGTACACACGAACAAGGCTCTTATTCTTGAAGGCTTATTGAAAACACAATGGATCCGCAAACAATACGCCTGGTTCCGTATTGTATTCCGATCCGGTTGTGAACGTATATACGTCGTACAACGCCATCTTTTCTGCCCATTGTACTGTAGATTTATTTGAGTTATGATTTGGGTATTTAAGTGAGTAATGGTTTATGTATGCTTGACGGCTGCTGGGGTTTTAATGCTGCTCATACTTGGCATGCCTTTTAAGTTCTATCGTTTCAATATTTCCCCGCTAATTTTGAATTTAGAATTGCTCAATTTTCAAATTTGTTTGAATTTAGAATGGCAAAACAATTGAAATAATTAGGATTGATGCACCTATTTGGGGTGAACTGCCTATTGTGACCAACAGGCGGCCGTTTCACGACTGGTTATGGTTTGGTTAGCGCTATAGTTAAATGGTGGAACTCACCCTTAGTCACAGACCACTACTGCTACACTACACTAGAATCTATTAAGTGGTGCACAAAAATGAATCTCTCTAAGGGAAACGTTCGTGCTATAATTTTTTACAACTTTCGAGAGGCCTTCAAGGTTTCGAGGAGTTAAGGTCTGGATTTTATGATGAAGATCCTTGTCTACGGAATGTCGAACTTTGGTATTTAGAATTCCAGCGTGGAAATACTAGCTAAGTGACAAATCTCGTTAAAGACGTCCAAAATCCGCCTTTACTGAAGAAAACATCGTTGCTGTGAGACAACTGATATTCGAAGATCGTCATGTGACACATCGGGAGAAATAAAATGGAGGCGTTAATTGGCATCTCAGGGACAACCATTCAATAGGTCTTGCATGAGGAGCTTGGTGTGAGAAAGCTAGTTTGCCGATGGATTCCGCATTTGCTTTCCGATGATCATAAGGCGGCCCGCGTCAGATGGTGTAAGGAAACTTTCCAAAGGTTCAAGCGAGGAGAGTAAAATCACGTCTACGACATTATCAGTGGTGACGAATCTTGGATATATGCCTACGACTCTGATCCCAAAGAGCAATCCACAACCTGGGTCTTCCAAGATGAGCCAAAGCCGACTAAAGTTGTTCGCTCTCGAAGAACTTCGAAGAAGATGGTGGCTACGTTCGTGGCAAAAACCAGTCACGTTGCAACAATGGCGCTTGAAGATCGCGGAACGGTTAATGCAGAGTTGTATACCACAATTTGTTCGCCACAAGTCATCGCCGAAGTTCGGATATCTATCCCAAAGCGACGCATCATCCTATACCATGACAACGCAAGCTCACATACCGCTGGAAATTCTTGACCATCCCCCATACAGTCCTGACCTAAACCCTAACGATTTCTTTACATTTCCTAAAATTAAGAAAACTCGTCGTGTGCAAAGGTTCCGGTCCAGCCAAGAAGCAGTCGAAGCTTTCACGTCGGCCATTTTGGACATACCAACTTTGGAGTGGAATAAGTGTTATAATAACTGGTTCGAGCGAATGGAAAAATTTATAAAACTTCGAGGTGAATACTTTGAAAAACAAAATTTTAGTCCTCTAATCTTTCTAATGTAACAATGTCCTCGTGGTCCTCAGCATGAAGGGAGTTAGTGATAGCGTGACGAGTGACAGGACAGAATGGAAGAAAAAACGTGTTTTGCCGACCCCAAATAAAACAGGACAAGGGCAAGAAGAAGATGAAGATTCATTCATAAATAGCCTGCACAATATTTTTATAAATTGAGTGACATTTTGGGATATAAACAAACTTTGCTGTTCATTAATATTATTTATTTAGACTTCACTTAAATAATAACAAGACCATTTCTAATAAGCCAGATAACAGTGGAATAATAGTACATTATGATATAAGTGTGTAATGTTAGTGATTACCGACGAGGCGGTATTTCGACCCGAGC
Source organism: Mythimna albipuncta (assembly GCA_929112965.1). Taxonomy (NCBI): domain Eukaryota; kingdom Metazoa; phylum Arthropoda; class Insecta; order Lepidoptera; family Noctuidae; genus Mythimna; species Mythimna albipuncta. The sequence continues at coordinate 12,068,436 of OV815979.1, read as the reverse complement.
CGTGGCGAGGGTCTTAAGAGAGCCGAGAACGGTAATTATTAATTACTCACGTGTATCATACGACGTTTTTCAATACACTTGTGAAGAAAATACCTGTAAAACTTGTAATCTTTGTAGCGGTAAAAATCTGCTTTCATAATTATGTGCACCCATATTTATTTTATTTACCTTTCAATACTCGACTAGGACTCGTGGGGGACAACCCGCGCCCATCCTGATACTACACATGTAATATAATTATGGTGGGCAAGAGGTTGAACAATAAGGTTATAACTACATTATAGCACTAGTGTGTAATGGTAATCAAAATGCCACGGTTTAGTAAGAAGGGCCATTATGTCCCTAAGTGCAATAAGAGTCACTTTCTAAGCAAGTGTATTGAAAAGTACCTTTTCCTAGTTTTTCTGCGTAGGTACCCGAAAAACAAACAATGAATTGCTTTCATCACTAGATCATGTAAAGGATCATGATATATATAGGTATATAATTAAAGATAGTTTTATGTTTTTAATTCCGTTTTTGAAATTATGAATGTCATTAAATGTAGGAGCGTCAATGATCGTTATTCTACGGTCAATTGGCACCTACCTTAATTAAAAATTAGTGGTGCATATCTCACGTTAAGAAAATGCATCGCAAAATATTCAGAGGCAAATTGCGGGATACAAAAAAAAATGCCCATTGTAGTGTAGAACCGTCCGGACGGTTACAGGATGGCCGGATGGCGAGCTACCCATCGCTCGTCGTCCGCAAAACCGCATCTACCGTGGCTGATAGTCGGCTACTCTAGAGCATTAACCTTAATATTAATAAGCTAGCAAATACAGCAATTACGAAATCTTATGATGACTACGTACAGTTAATTTGAATCATTAGCTGTCTCGTTAACCGGTACATAATACATGAGGCAAATCAAACTATTACCAAGGTTATATAGTCGTCTCGTCAAGTAAATTTAATGTGATATTTATTAGCTTATATACGAATATATATTACTCCAATTCGTGGTACAAAATTCCTAGTGTCACTATGGAGATATTTACTCTTGTAAAATTAGGTTTCATAGATATACGGCGCGCATTGTTCCCGCGTGCCTCAAGGAGTTGTCAGCAACAGCAGGGACCCAGCCGGGTCGAAGCCTACTGGGGCCAGGGTTATCCGAAAAGGCCCTCGAGTCCCGGTATGAAGGCTAGAAGGAACAGGGTGGGTCTTTTAGTCAGTAAGAGTCTGACAGTATCTCCCGCTCCGCTCAAGGGCGGGGGATGTCAATGCATGATTTTTCCCATCATCAAAAGATAGTATAATTTATTACTATAGCTTTTTTTTTTCTCTTTTTATATAATTCATAATTCCTTGTTGTTATAAATTGTTATCATGATTTGTACGTAGCGCAGGCTAGATCTTCTAGCTAATTCTGCATAACTATTGGGTCACCAAGATACAGGCTATGCCTAGTTTAGGACCCATCGATAACCTGTTAATGTAACTCCTAGTGTCATTTCTTAAGATTTTTATGTAAAATGCAACATAATGTTGCAAGTATTCTTTTTGCGTATTTTAGTATTCGTTTTGTGAGAAATGTCAAAACGGGACTTTTGTTTTTTGACACCTTTATTTTTACCTTATGTTTTTTGTGTTTTTTGTGCTAGAATAAAATAAATAGTTAAATAATTTTAATCAATTTACATAAGCGTTTTGTTTAAACGAAAACTTCGTGTTCGACTCACAATTGACCATTTTTTTTTTAGATCAACATTTTAATCTTGGAATTTTGACCCCTGCTAACAACAAATAAGGCAAAATGGTCCCCGGTCAAAAAAGGCCTATACGGAACCACACGACATGGGCTTGCCAAATATTTGCGAAGCCTACAGGTTGTCAACAAGTATCGAGCCCACTAGCTAGCTTGCTTAAACCTAACGCTGTTACCTGTGTTGTAATCACTCTTTATGTAACGTATTATGTCACGTTTTTTTTTAATTTTTATTATTGATAGTGACATAATCTATATAAAATATATTCCACATAAGCATGTTAGTAAACACGAGATTACACACCACGTCTACATTCACATCAACATCACACATATTTTTTTTTTCTATTTTTACGTTTACATTGTACAGTAAGGCCGCAAAAGTCCATAGGAACGCTAAAGATTACATTGCTACGAACCGAGCCAGCGCGATACTTCGTGCGTATGTGTGCGCATGTATGAGTATCCACATTCCACAGATAACACACACTAAGGAACTGTCGTCGCACTGAGCTTAAAAACATTATTTTTCTGTTCTTACCATAGCATTGATAAAATTCGCGCAAATACGTCATGTGCTGGTAGCCGTGTGAACTAAGTGTTGGATTCGCAAATCACGTAACCCGAGTTCAAATCATGGTCGGTCCGTTGCAGTTATTTCTTACTTTGAAAATTCCCAATATATATTGATATAGTTATATACTTATAAAATTGGTGTACCTATAGCTTTCTTTGATAAATGCTTCTCTGTAAACGTATGGCCCATTAATGCTAGGATCAATACATGGATTAACCGCGGAAAACTTAGCCGTTCATACCGTGATACTGACCCGACTCTTATTACTGACACCCAGTCCTTTCGTAACGCACAAGGCAAATAACAAAACAACTAAAATTAATTGTATATACCAGAACGTTCGGGGAATTAAAACCAAGCTCTGTCAATGGCGAAATAATCTGCAAATGACTGAACAAGATCTAATAGCGGCCACCGAGACGTTTCTAGATACCTCTGTTGAAGACTCTGAGCTACTGAACAGCGTTTGGAATGTGTTACGGCGTGACAGAGGTACACCTTGCGGTGGTGTGCTGCTCATGGCGCGAGCACCTGTCGTTCTGCGCCGACGACCTGAACTTGAAACTGACAACGGTGAGGGCCTTTGGGCGAGTTTCACGTGGCATGGCCGCCCTGTGTTTGTGTGTGTTGTGTATATAAAACCAAGTGCGACGGACGACGCCTATATGAGATGGTTCACTAAAGTAGAAAGTTTTGTCAATGATTTGAAAGGTACAGTCATAATCTTTGGTGATCTTAACTTAAATAGCGCTTCTTTAAATATTAATAGTTACTATTGTTATTTCTTAACTTTTTGTAATTTGTGTGAAAGGAACAACGTTCAAAATTTGCATGGGAGTATGTTAGATGTTGTTTTAGTGAAGGAGAGCGCAAGCATAGATGAAGTGTCTGTGACAACGACTGAAGGTTTGGTGCCCCCTGATGCGTATCATCCGCCATTGGACATCCAGATAATGCTACAGTCATCTGGTCAATGCGACAGAATTGAACCTATAGTCAGAATTTTAATTCGATTCCAGATTTGACATAAGCTACTGTCATTTTGTGAAATAATGATACCACATATAATAGTGTAGTGATGAACACAAAAATCGATAAACAATCAGTGTGTGTGCCATCAGTGTGCCAATTAAAGACTAAATTATTGATTTTTATTTAAATAAAAACATAATTATTCATAATAATTATTTATTAATTAGTAATCGCTGCTCTATTTTATAAAAAGTTAATATTTTTGTTTTTATATTAAAAACAAAACTTATAATAAAAGAGCCTAGATAGTTTTCAGTATTGGCAACCAGGGAGTGGTTCGCTGGAGTCTTACCAAAATTAAGACCAAGCTCAATTGTGGTGATGGATAATGCACCATACCACTCCCGAAAATTGGAAACGGCACCAAAAATGAGCTGGAAAAAAGCTGCCATTCAAGATTGGCTTTTAAATAAAAATATTCATTACGAACCAGATATGGTTAAAGCTACGCTTTTAGAACTGATTCCACATAACGAGTCTTTTAATAAGTACGCTGTAGACGAAATGGCAGCACAACATGGGATCACGGTTTTAAGACTGCCCCCTTACCATTGCGAGCTAAACCCTATCGAATTGATATGGGCGCAGGTAAAAGGGCATGCAAAATAATAAAACTTTCAAATTGACAGACGTGAGAAATTTATTTCAGGAAGGCATTCAAAAAATTACGGCTACCGAATGGTCTAAATACGTATCCCATGTTGTCAAAGAAGAGGAAAAAATGAGTATGTTAATTGACAATATCACAGACACATTTATAATAAATGTTACAGAAAGTGACAGCGATAGCGATGACGGCGACAATATATAAAATAAATTATTACCATAATACATCTATCTGTTTTATTTGTCATGTTCCTTCATGATCACATTTTTTTATTTATTTCACACACAATTACAAAAGAAAAGTCTCAGATCGTTAATTAATCGTCAAAACTAAATTATCGGTTCAGAAATATTTAATTTCCTGATATACTTAGTTTACGAGAGTAAAATTATAAACAAGAAGAATCGATCCGGAAATATTCCATTTCCATATCGAATAATTTCGCAACGTCACTATTTAGTACTTGTCATAACGTTGCAACATTGAAATTGTCAAATCTGGAATCGAATTAAAATTCCGAGTATAGTAATATCGATCGTAAAATAGATTGGAACTTTAAAAAATGTAACTACAACCTACTCTTTGATCTACTATCTGAGGTTTCTTGGGATGCTGTTACCTCATCAAACGACGTACGCACTTGCACTCAAAATTTTTACAACATTATCTACAATCTTTTTGATACTTGTATCCCTAAAAAAACCCGAGACAATAAAGCAAATAGACGGTATCCTACCTGGTTTACCTATGATATTATTAAAGATATACAGACAAAAGTGAAACTACATTCAGCTTGGAAACGAAAAAAATGTGATTTAATATATAAAGAATTTTCAAAATTAAGAACTAACCTAAAATCTCGTATTGCCACTGCTTATGACTCTTACATTAGGTGCATTGAGGGAAACATCAAGAAAAACCCCAAAGAATTTTGGCAGCACGTAACCAACCTTCGGTCGAAAGGGGGATTTGAAACAAATGTAACCCATAAAGGGAAAACTTGCAGTGGGGTTGCGGCCGCAGAAGCTTTTGCAGAATATTTCGCGAGTGTTTTTCAAACTAATGTACCAAAATTAGATCCGGAAAATGTGACTCATCCAAGCAAATGCAATGTCAGTAATTATGTTAACATACTCAATTTCACTTTTTTTTTTTTTTTTTTTTAATTCAGATAAACTAGTGCTTGACTGCGATCCCACCTGATGGTAAGTAGCGATGCAACCTTTGATGGTGAGGCGCACTAGTTTATTAAGAGCCTATTCACTCTAGCCTTGAAGACACCCAAATTATAATCGGACGGGAAGACCGCAGCAGGCAGACTGTTCTGTGTGTTGTGTTGTTGTTGTTTGTGTTGTTTGTTGTTGTTGTGTGTGTGTGTGTGTTGTTGACTGTTGACTGAGAATGATATAAGCAAAGGGATAGATAAGCTAAAATCGAATAGTTCAATTGGTCCTGACAATATTCCTTCATGGTTCCTAAAACAGGGTAAGAAGTTTCTTACTTTACCCCTTAGCTACATCTTCTATTTATCATTAAAAACTGGAGCTTATCCGTCCCAGTGGAAGTTGTCGCGCGTTACTCCTATACCAAAATCTTTAAATAAATCATCTGTAGATGAGTATCGCCCGATAGCGATACTATCTTCAGCAGCGAAAGTTTTCGAGAATGTCCTGCACGATGGTATTTATAGCCAGGTGAAACAGCATCTTTGCAATGAGCAGCATGGCTTTCGCACAAAGAGGTCAGTCAACTCTAATCTGCTGACACTAGTTGACTCTATTTCCACCAGTCTTGATCGCGGACGCCAGGTCGATATTCTATATTTTGACTTCCGAAAGGCGTTTGATAGAGTTAACAATGATGTCCTACTATCAAAGCTCAGTGCGATAGGCGTTGCTCCAGGACTTCTCCGGCTTCTTGCAGACTACTTAAGAGATCGACAGCAATTTGTGAGACTAGGACTATACGAGTCACTTCCGTATCACACTCGTTCAGGTGTAAGCCAGGGTTCGGTGCTTGGTCCTCTCCTCTTCATTTTGATGATCAATGACTTACCTGACGTTATTAAAAATGCCAAATGCCTCTTATACGCCGATGACTTAAAACTTTTCTACGAAATAAAGTCCGAGGCTGATTGCCTGGCCCTGCAAGCTGATGTAGACTCAGTGTATAAGTGGAGTTTGGATAACCAAATGGACTTTAATACCTCAAAGTGTTATGTTATGAGTTTTGGTCGAATGCGGCGCCCATTATACTTCAGATATCAACTTGATAACGATCTTATTGCACGAACTGATGCTATGAAAGACCTGGGAGTTACATTTGACAATAAACTTACCTTTCACAACCATATAACATCCACCGCCAAGAAATCTTTTAGGCGTCTTGGTTTCGTCTTAAGAAACTGTCGCGATTTCCACAGTCCCCACGTCATCAAACTTGTTTTCGGAGCTTTAGTCCGTAGCAAGCTTGAGTCAAGTGCTTGCGTCTGGAATCCCTTTGAAAAACAATATGCTTTAACTTTAGAAAAAGTGCAAAAAGCATTCCTAAGGAATCTCTATAAACGTCTTTATGGCTATTATCCTTTTTTATATCCCACGAAATTTTTGCTTGGTTGCTTGGGCTTCAATTCCTTAGAAGCTAGACGGTCACGTGACCAGATGATTGTGGCATTCAAAATACTCAGGGGAATTATAGATGCTCCTGATCTACAAAACCTAATCTGTAAATTGTATGTACCAAACCACTACAACCGTGGCAGGAAACATCGGCTCCTGGCAGTTCCGACGTGTCGAACAGTTGCACATTCCAAATCGCCCATACCGCGGACACTCTCGGCGCTTAATGCTCTCCTTAACAAAAACACAGATTTTGATATGTTTGGGGAAGAATGGAAGACGATACTGTCAGAATGTATGAAATTCTGTGAGATGAATGCATGACTGTGTCTACTATTTATTTAATTTATTTTTTAGTGTCTACCACTAATGTCCTGTGCGACATATGACTTGTCTGTGTTCTTCTAATGTTTTACTGTTTTTTCTTTTTGTGTTATGTGTTTAAATAGTGTAATTGGTTTCGGCCGTTCTATTTGAATTAAATAAATAAAAAATAGTTGTTTTTTTTATATTTCTATGAAAAATACTATTGCATTTTTTGCACTAAATAGTTGCAAATTACGAATGTGATCTATTAACCACAAGAAGAATCACATTCGTAATTTGCAATTATTTAGTTGTTACATCTTTTCGATGTTATAAGGTGGAAATAAAAAGACGTGTTTAATAAAAATGTTTATTCTTTATATTTACAAATTAAACATTTATGAGAATTGTGACGTCGAATTGTTACCTAGACAAAACGTTATCTTGTAACCGTTGTCTATGTTACGCGTAAGATTGTTTGTTGGAAGTATACCCACTTAGACCATTCATAATATGAATAACGTAACAATGAACGGATATTCAAATTTTAATAAAATAAAATATAGGTAATTGTTTATATCCAGTTATTTATTGAAAAGTGGTATATATATGATTTAGACTTTGTAAACATTTTATTTTTGTGTAACGTCACAATGAATGTATTGAGGTCATAGCTTAATTGTTCATTTTCTTGACGAAAAGAAGATTGAAACTAAACCTCAATTTCTGTTAAAAGAACTTTAGTTCTCACATGATAATCGTCAATTAGATGAGAAAAATAAATTGAACTATAGTATTATGTTAAAACAGTGCGGGTAGAAGAATAAAAAACGAAATAGACTCATGATTATTGTCAACAAAATTGATAGCGAGTTCACTGCATTCTTAAGATGAGGCGATGGCACAAATTAAAAGATATAGCTGTTTTAAACGAAAGTAAACACAATATAATACAGTGTATGTTAACGAATAATCACAGTTAAGTTAAAATAAAATGATAGGCCATTTAGTTTAGTTAACATTAAACATTTAGTGCGAAACGTAATCGTTCTTGTTTGTGCCTCTCTGTCAAGTACAGCTTTTTAGCAGGTTTTCTGTGATGCACGCCTTCAGCGTGAAGTGCACGGCGAACAGTATCCATCGAGGTGTCATATAATTCCGCAAAATGTCTCGTTGGTGCGAAACCATTCGTTTCGTATACGTCCACCATATGTCGTCGCTGCGCCTCGCTAATAAGCTTCGGTCTCCCACTTCTCTTTCGACTAGCAAGGCTACCTTCTTCCTCATATCTTTTTAGCCAAAGATTTACAGTATTTTTCTAAAATAAAATAAAATATACATTAGGCAGCTATACCTACTTCACTTCATTTTCATTATATAAAATGTTAATAATCATAATTATTGAATATAATTTTAAAATAAAACTGCATTTATTAATCCAATAACCAATCCAATAAACCCAACGATTTACGTATTTCTCTTTTAAACCTCATAAAGATACGATGAATGGATTAATAAATGGCATACGTTTTAATTAGAAAATTAATTTGTAATAAAGTTACAATTCATTAATAGCTATTATACTCACATTCAGTCCGGTTTCTTCAGATATTTGTGTTTTATTAAGACCACTTTTATGCAGCCCAATGATAGTCGCCCTCACTTCAATACTAATATTAGCCTGCATTTTACGAATATTACAATACTGTCAACCACACGTCACTAACCAACAACTACAACCAAACGACAGTTCATTTCGGTCAAGTTAAAATTCATGTCTACCTCGCAGAAATCTAATTCTTTATTTAGTTTTTTTGTGATCTACCTTTCAAACTCTAAGAAATGTGTGAACAAGTTAAAGAATAATTTAATATATGTAATGCAAATACATAACTTCCAATCGGGTAAGAACTTACAAAAAGTCAGTAATTGCGTGGGATTTGAACTTGCGGCACACTGATTTGCGCTTCAATCTGTGTGCCTATACCACTGGGCCATCTTGACTTATGCTAAGTTGATGAAATGGTGAATTTCAATCATTTGTTGGCGAAACTTGAAAATAAAAGGTCGTAAGTCAAACTAAACGTCAAACGAATACGTTTTAAGAATTCTTATCGACTTTTGCAAGTGATTGTACCTCATTTACATTTTGTATTTTTTCATATCACTGTATCACTCAGGAATAAAGCAGCTTTCTATCGGTGAATTTCGCAATCGGACCAGTGCTTTTAGATTCTACAAACAATAAAAAAACTTTACCTTTTAAGCTATTGCATAGCTTCTATCGCGGGCCTTGAGCGTGGAGACCGAATTCAGAAATTCCGTAACGAAAATAACCTAACACCCCCCACTCATTTGTTTTCTTATCGGTCACCACGCTCAAAAAGTGTAACTTCAATTAATATCAAAGAAACAAAAATCAAAGGAAAAAAAATACTGCATAAATAAAATAAATAATTATAATTGCATAAGTTGATAAAAAATGCTATGCAATAGCTTTACCGCGGCAGTCCCCGAGTGCCACACGTCTTTTTTATTTTAATAATTTAAATATATATATTTCCGTTTAGTCCATTTAAAGGTTGCCTGTAAGAGAACCATGCCCCTGATGTCCCTGTGCTATAAGACCGCTTACTAAAACCCACTGGTGTTCTTTCAATTGCTATTTGCGTTCTACAACCGCAGTAACTCTTTCGAACAATCCCGCCGAAGACATTAATATACCAGCCAAATTAATAATAACATCGAAGTACAATTTATTTTACATACAATTCCCGATAACGACTTGCAACACTCATTGTGAGTTGCCAGCTCACAATAAAAAAACTCGCATTATTATCACATCGTATCAATATTCAAAATGTTTCGGAGCGGCCGTGTTCCGAAATATCGTAACAAGTGCAATATGTATAATTTGACTGCATATTTTTCAGATTTTGTGTATGTAAACTACGATGCTTAGTTTTTACGAATCATTTATATTATTAAATAATACTCACTTATTGAGGAGTACCGCCGAGCCCTGGTACATGCCATGATCCAGAGCGAGAGGGAATGGCACACGGTCGCCTTCTTCTGCGAAGCAGTAATGCTAGCGAAGAACAGAACTGCACGCGTGTTGTGACGGATATCCTCACGTCCTAGCCGCCCGACTCCGGTTTCCATCCACTGAAGGCGTGGGCTTGCGGTCGACGAGCTAGTTCGCCGTCCGGTCGTCCGGTAACCGTCCGGACCAAGCCCGCGTCTAGTTTGGCGGAGCGTAGTGTACCACGCGCATCAGCAAAAGCCGTAAAAAAACCGGAGGCCTGAGAGGTCTGAGGCCTACTGGGGCCATGGGTGGCCTTCTAAAACGGAAACCCATGGTCCTGGAACGCGAGGCAAACACAGGTTTTCGTCAGTTAAAGTCGGACACCTCTAGGACGGAGCAGGAGGGCTCCTGCTCCGTCCTAGAGGATAATTTCCCACCTTAAAATAAAAATATACTTATGAGCAAACATACTTAAAAACATATTATTAAGATAACGCTTTGGCCCAATCTGAGATTTCTATTTCAAATATCAAATATAACATTATTATTATTTTTCTAGTTATAAACCGCCCTCCACTCAAACAAAAGCTTACATAGCGTTAGTTTTCATACAAAAACAAAGTACTACCCCCAAAATTTTAACCTAGCGTTAACTGGAGAGCTTTTCAAATCGCAAGCACGTATGAACCTAACCATCAGCCCACAATGGGCCACGTTCAAAACCCGACTAGTACCCACAGAACGAAAAATGCACAAAAAATTCAATTTATATTTCTTGCACAGTTTTGCGGTTGGTTTGCTTGTGAAAGACCTCTCGTTATATAGTGTAGGTAGTTTATGAAAAAAATGCTGACATTATAATTGTCAGTAGTCATTTCACGTTTGTGGCAGGTCGCAAAGAATTGTGGGTTTATTTTTAAGGTTGGATATCATTTATCTCCCGGTCTAAGGTGCAGGGCGAATGTCAGATTTATACTGACTAATATATATGATAATATTCCACAACTATCACACAACACCGTCTAGTCCCAAGCTAAGTAGAGCTTATGTTATGGGTACTAGACAACTGATAAACATACTTATATATTTCTAAATACTAACATATTATAGATAAATCACACCCAGACACAGATCAAATGATCATGCTCATCACACAAACATTTGTCCTGGGTGGGAATCGAACCCACGACCTGCGGCATAGCAGTCAGGGTCACTAACCACTAGACCAACAAGCCAGTCAATAACATAATTTGTAAAAGATCCAAGGCTCGCTACTCAGTTCTTCTACCGTAAACAGTTGTAAGATCTATGTCATACCAAATCGGTTAATTTGCTCAATCCTTACTAGTTTTGTAACATTGATAATATGTTATGGAAATTCTGGCTTCTAGTTTTATACACAACGAAGTAATAGGGAGTCGAAAATGGCCTAAACTGTTTCGAGAAAAGGATTTTACGGCAGTGGCACTTTTTTGCTCACCTTGGTAGGGGCACTGCCGTGCCCCCTAATTTATTTTTGTAGACAGTAATTTCAGTTTGTGCTATCCTACATCCCGAGTACCCTTCAATGTGCGTGGTTCGATTATACGGTTACGATTTACGAGGAATTTCGGCCTCCTGAAAAGTCATTTGAAACTTCTACGAATTCTAAATATCTACGTAAGTCCCAACCCACCTTTCTCATGTTTCAATTCCTCAAATAAAATTCTATTTTAATGTAAACTTGAAACATTTTGTAATAATTTTTAGAAGCCTTTTCATTTGATATGTCCAGAGATTGGAGTAGGTAGAGTATACAAACCTACAGTTCGAGGAAGTGGGTAACATATTCGTTTTTATTTGTATATAATTATGTATATTTTTAGCCGACTTCAAAAAGGAAGAGGTTTTATGTTCAGTAGAATGTTCTTTTTTTTGTATATTCACCGGTTTCTCGGTCAGTTGTGGACCGATTTTGAAAAAGTTTTTTTTTAATTGAATGAATATGCATTCGAGTTGGTTTCATATAAATATTATTATGATCTGATGAGGGACTTTGAAGATATTAAACGGAACTCCTCATGGGATCATAGCAGAACTGTCGTAACAAGTAAAATAGCTTTGTTTATACGTGTAGTTGATGATTGACTGAAAGAAGGGGGGGAGGGGATATATCGAACTGATATATCTAGAAGGTAGACACCGGAGCTTTGTAATAAATCAATGTCTGTGTTACTGTCAATGTAACCTAACCGTGATAGGGATTATTACAATTGTCATGAGATGCACTCTGGCTATAAGGTACCATCGAGCTGATCTGATGATGATAAGCTAAGGGATACTTTTTAGTTGTGCTACAACAAATAAAGTGTAAAAAAAATGTTTTTACAAAAATAATACAACCGACTCCAAAGAGAAAAAAAAACACTGTAAATTACAAAATAACTTTAATTTCGGAAGTCGGTGTTATATAACGAAGAGACAAAACTATTATAGCAACACCGTATAATCTAAATCAACCTCTTCATTCTAAAAAATCTCCTTAACTGTCCCTGCACACGAGCCTCAAAAAAACGCCGTCACAAAATAACTCTAGAAGCGGCCATAAAAAAGCTAGAAGCGGCCGCAAAAAACAGCTGAAGCGCGTGACGCCTCTTTTGTCCGGTGACGCTTGGAGCCGTTTCAAGCGTTTTTTTCTAGCGGCACCGCAGCACACGAGAAAAGATCCGTTTCTTTGAAGTGGCGTTTTTTTGTTACCCGTGTGCAGGGACAGTAAAATTCCAGAATCATATAGATAATGTTTAACTTTTCGAATACCGTAATAGAAAGACAATAAGAGAGCAAACGCCGCGTTCGATTGGGGTGTAATGAATTCCAGGATTTGAGAGCAATGTATCCAGTACCACTAGCCAAGTTACTAATCTGCAATAGTTAACGCTTGCAGAAAGCTTCAAAGGTACTGGAATCACGACATCTCAACGCTCAGTCACTTGGTCACAATAAAAGATTCAGCGACGCGGCCAACTCGAAGCGATCGGCGCAAGCGAAACGGTTGTAACTTGGCTAGAGGGGCAGGATTTTTTTCTACGCGACTAAAAGAAATGCTGAAGAGATCCATTCGTGTTAAAACTATTTTTTAAACTTGCGTGTCTCTTTTAAACCCTAAGTTTTAACAAATGAGAGCTAGTATAAGACCGAAATTACAAATTTTCACAGAACAGTTCGGACTTTTACCAGTTAAGTTTGGTAAATCTTAGGTTTTACTGGTAAATCCTAGGATTTATCGTAGTCCTGCATTTTATAGTAACATAATATACACTAGAAAAACATTACCCGCCTTTAGGGGCATTCGGGTAGGTAATAAAAAGAGTATCAAACAGAAGTTTAGTTACTTTTGTAGCTGACTGTACCTTGCAAAAACTGTAGTAGAGGAATAGTATTTTATTTTTATATGATCAAAATACTGACAAAACAGCAGTTGTGATAAGTTGATTTAAAAACAATAGACATGTATTTTTACAGAGAGAAATACTTAGTTGACCACTGTCTTCGATGTACTAAAGTCAACAGCAGTGTCTCCTCGTTGGAATCCATTTTGTTACTGAGTGTATTATACGTCGTTTACATGCCACAAACACGCCATAAAAATGTTGCGAATTTGCCACGCGTCCACGACGTCTTAACTGTGCAGCCCCGGCGTTTACGCGACGCATTCGCTGCGCGTCCGCCTCGCCCCGCAGCCGCTCGCAAACCGTTAATGTGATAAAGCCCTTAGTGTAAACATGCCATTGCGCGGATTGATTGATTTAGAAGATTTTTCTATTTATGCCAATAAACCTTAACTAGCCTACTGAGTATAAACACTTTTTTATGCGGACATTATTAAAAAAAATCTCTTGCTCTGTGTGCCCCTTCGTTTACCCTTTGAGTTCCTGGACCACAGTAAATCTTTCGAACCAATATCGCAGCCTTGGCAAGCATCAGTTTTAACAGGCTAATAGGACGGTGAGCTATCGATTGCTCGCTGTCTACAAACCCACGCCTTGACCGGCAATCATCCTGCGACGCCTGAAGCATCTCCTGCGACTGCGGCGTACGTTTATAGTGTGGGTCGAAAGAAATTCTAATCACAGGCTGGAACTTTAAAATGTCTAACTGAAAAACATGCTCGCCAACTGTACCGCTTGACTTGGCTAAAGTTTTTTGCTCATGGTGTATTGGTGTGGCAGAGAAATACAAGCCCTAAACCAGGCTTAAACCCCTGGCTAGGTGGTGTCTGAAACTGGGGTGCCAATTAAAAATATTCGCATGTTTTCTGTGAGCTTTTTGAAGTTTTGTGTGAACGGACTATGAGGGTAACTCTAGCTTGAGGATCTAGTATTTATGAAGAAAAAACCCGGAATACAATGTTATTAACACATTAGATCCCTATAGAAACTATCTACGGATATATCCGTATATAGTTTCTATACAGGACCCCAGCTACGGATATATACGTAGGACATCTAAACGAGACGAGGAAGTGTCGGGGTGAGAAGTATCAATAATGCCGAATTTACGTAATTATATGTATACGTAATTTTTTTTCGCTGAAGTCTACTATGGATATATCCGTAAATAGATAAATGTATGTTGGCAACCGACTTTAGTCATGTAACTTCGGCATTCAATGAGGTGAAAGACCAGTAGCCCGATTCACGTAATGAAAACCGTAACGATATCGTAGCGACTTAGTCGTTTAGACCATTTCCGTATTCACATCTATCAATCGAGTTTGAATGACACCGACTTTAAAGTCGTTTGGTCGAAGAGTCGATTAAAAAAAAAACTGTATTTGATTAACCTGGTTGAATACTTATTAATGTAACTGGAAATAAGTCGTTGTTAGATCGTTTAGTTTTGAGCCAGTTGAGTTGTCGTTCTATCCAATCCCGGTTAAGGAACACGTGAATACCGATTTTGGATAGGACTTCGATCGAACGACTATAAAACTTCGACGATATTTGGCATGTTTGATTTTACGTGAATCAGGCTACTGTAAAAATATATATAAAAAAATATTGGTCTACTAGATTTAAAAACGAATTAATTTGGTAAATTAAAAAGTTACATGTAAATAATTTTATTGCAAAATGCAAACACATTTACTCGTGTTCAACACACTGTTCTGATCAAACACCTTACCTTAAAGAAAGAAAGAAAGATCCAGTTCCAAGAAATAAATAAACACAAGTAAGCTCCTTACACCGCCTTGCCAATGGCCAAAGAGTATATTTTTCAATGGGGATCTTATGGCGATAGAGCCCCCATTACAAGGGGACCAGGGGGGCTTAAGCTGCTTACACTCAATGGGGAAAACCGTCTGGAACTCTTTGAGTACAACCATCGGATTCGAGGAAAGAAATTAGGCATGTTAAAAGATAATAATACCGATATTATGATATTTTTATTTGATAATATCGATACTTTTTTATACAGTTAGTCCTGTGTTCGCAAGTGCGACTACCAAATGTGGAGTCCATTTTTTTACATGGGAAAAAAAAATCTTCTCCAGCTATGGGTTGAGTGAGGAAGTGTCAGACTTTTACTGACGAAAACCCACACTGTTCCTTCAATTGCCCTTTTTTGCTAGGGCTGCGGTAGCTCCTTCAAAAAATCTGCAGCCCTAGCAGGCGTCCGGTCTCGTCAATTTTGCTGCCACATCTTTGAGGCGCGCGAGGACCAATGCTCTGTCAAGCTATCCATGGCTCTCTAACCCTGAGCCCGCGTCCACGGTGGCTAGAAATCGTCCCGCGACTGCCGACGGAAAAGGGGGTTCTAGGTTCCGTCCCCAGGGGAGCAAAAGTGTGATTGGGTTTTTCTATTAGGAATTTTTCAGCAGAAGTCTGGAGCTTAAAGTTTGTGGTGTAGCACTTTTATAACTTCTTAAATTTGACCATCGTGATCAAAATGCGGTTCGAGGATTACTTTTTTGCGAATATGAAGACTGTCAAATAGTAGATTATGTTGTGAGGGATAAAAGTAGTGTCGTGATGTTGGATCCCAGAAGTATGATGCAGGACATCTTAAAAAGTCACTGAGACATTGAGGTGGTTTGCATGAAATAAAGAAGCTTTTTATATTTATTTTTAACTTTTTTTAAAAGTATTCCGCAACTTTCACACAACGCTATCTATTCCAAAACTAAGCAGAGTTTCTGCTGTAAGTACTTGACAATTGACAAACATACTTATATATTTCCAAATACATATAATTATAGAAATTACATTCACACAGAATAAAAGAACGTACTCATCACAAAAACATTTGTCTTGGAAGGGAATCGAACCCAGGACATCCGGAGTACCAGTCCGGGGTATTAACTACTAGACCAACAGGCAAGTCCATTTTATTTTTTAACGGTTTTTAGGGTTCCGTAGCCAAATGGCAAAAAACGGAACCCTTATAGATTCGTCATGCCTGTCTGTCTGTCTGTCCGTCCGTATGTCACAGCCACTTTTTTCCGAAACTATAAGAGCTATACTGTTGAAACTTTGTAAGTAGATGTATTCTGTGAACCGCATTAAGATTATCACATAAAAATAGAAAAAAAGAAATAAATTTTGGGGGTCCCCATACTTAAAACTGAAACTCGAAAAATTTTTTGTCATCAAACCTATACGTGTGGGGTATCTATAGATAGGTCTTTAAAAATGATATTGAGGTTTCTAATATAATTTTTATCTAAACTGAATAGTTTGCGCGAGAGACACTTCCAAAGTGGTAAAATGTGTGTCCCCCCCCCTCTAACTTCTAAAATAAGAGAATGATAAAACTAAAAAAAATATATGATCTATATTACTATAAAAATTACCAACGAAAATTGGTTTGAACGAAATCTAGTAAGTAGTTTTTTTTTAATGCGTCATAAATCGAAAAAATACACTATTACTAAAACATCGATCAAAGTTACAACACATTACAAGAACTTTAATATTATGTTACTTGCTGCTACGGAACCCTTCATGGGCGAGTCCGACTCGCACTTGGCCGGTTTTTGTTTCTCAGTATTCAGTATATTTATTATTCCCTGGTATTTACTCGGTCATAGTATTATTTACTTTTACCGAAAGCTTTGTATGTTCAAAACAATTTATTTACTTTATAACAATGTAAAAGTTGTAAACCATTGAATACTGAAAAAATTTAAGAGCGACCAAACCGAGATACATTTTCATTATTTTTCGTACAACTGCTCTTACGTGTTTTTTTTTTTATTATGCATAGGCTCGCGTTTAAGCACTATCGCACCTGATGGTAAGCGATGATGTGGCTGACGATGGAGCATGCTTGCCTAAAATTTGCTCATTATGACTTTATTTCCTACACATTTTGCTCTAGTAATTTTGAAACAGTTATTTTGAGGATTCTATTGAAATTTTTACAGGTTTCTATTGAAAAATCAAATTGCATACATAGTGAAAATAAAATAAATATATATTTCATTTGTGTTTATCTAATCCAGTAAATACCACTGCTATTTTGCGTGAGTTTTCCTTAGAAAGGTACCTAGGTAAGGTAAATTAAAAAAGCCACAAAAATAATTGTATATAAAGAAACTTTATCCATTTAATGAAAATTCTGAACTACGAATTTATTTTCCAAAAAGTTTTGAAGTTTAATAAGAAACATATTTTTCGACTATTTTAGTATATTCCAAGATTTATTAGTATATCTGTTCAAATCTTCGCCTTTTTATCACTCTTTTATTGCACCTGCCACTACTTTTTCTCTGCATCACCCAAGGGTTGACTGGAAGAAAATGCCTAAGACATTAAAGTCAGCCTCTGTACTCATGTGTCCATATATATTAAATAAATAAATATTTCCTGGAATATAAGTAATATTGTTAAATATCCGAGTAAATGACGTAATTACCGAATACCATCAAAGCTATCTATCCAACACAAAAAAAAGAGAAAGATAAGATCAAGAAGCAACACGAAAAAAGAGAGACCTGAATCTATCTTTTTTATGGTGTGTATATATAAGAGGGCACTTTCCGAAAGAGAGATTTAGGTCTCTCTTTTTTCGTGTTGCTTCTTGATCTTATCTTTCTCTTTATCTTTATTAATTTTTTTTTTATGTTGGATAAGCTGACAAGTTTTTATACCATTCTCAGGTTGACGACAAACGGGTCGGGAAGTGCCCTCTTAAGAATGCTTCCTAGCAGAAATATTTCTCTACAGCTCAATATAGGCCCACATTAGAAACAGAACACGCAAACACATTACTTAAAAACGTACACCATTGTTATTACAAAACCAGTAATTCCGCAGAGGGGGAAAACAAGGTGAATTCGCACTATTGGTGGAGGCACATAAATGCCTCACTATCGGGCCGCGAACGGGCCTCCAGAACGGCCTCCGAACGGCCACCTAGCACGGCAACCTCTTTTGCAATGTAAATACCGATACCAAACCGTGTAAAAAATCGCTCGCGTGGTTCGTAACAACCACCGACATAGAACCCTCTACACACGAACTTTCAATAGTATTAAACCTCCATATCGTATATCGGAGGCCTTTTGAAACTGGCCAGGAATGTGTCAATTCTACCTTTTCGTTGTGGATAAAAGATTGTGAAGAGGACTGAATAGGATCGCGATAGTTTTTTTTCGAGTGAAGTAATGTTAGTCGTTTTGTTACGACTACGAATGAATAAATCTGGTGGTTTTCATTATCTTGCTGTTATGTTGTGGATATACTTCCTAGAAGGTAAGGTTTTTGTTTATTTTTTGAGGGTGGGAAATCATCAAAAAGACTCTTACACCCGTTGACACCCGTGTTCCTTTTTAGGGTTCCATACCTCAAAAGGAAAAAAACGGAACTCATATTTATTTATTATAATCTTTATTGTACACCAAATAAACAAAAATACAGGACACACACAGGGCACAGGGCTCTTATAGGATCACTTTGTTGTCCGTCCGTCTGTCTGTCTGTCAAGACCTTTTATCTTGAGAACGCTTGGAGGTATCGAGTTGAAATTAAAGTCTTATGGTCCTGGAATGCGAAAGGCAACTGAAAGAATGGGTCAATAAATATAATTCACATAAGGCCCCTGCCTTAAGGCATAAAAAAATTAACACCTCAAAAAAATAAACGCACATTAAAGCAGAATTGCCTTGCGCGCCGGGGGTATTATTATTAATAGTATGTTTCTTAGTAATAGCACAAGAAAAATAAAATAAAAAATTTCTAGTTTTATCCAAGAAAAAAAAATATATAGAGACCAACATTTTAGGCCGAATCAATTTCGTACACCCGTGTGTACGGTGCGTTTAAGCGTTTTTCAAGGTCATTAAGTTGTGTAACCGTATGTACAATCGGCGCGCGAGTGCTTTAGCATTTTGTACCAGAGAGCCTTTGGATGAAGCAGAGAAAAAAATAGTGGTAGAAGCAATATTAAGTAGAAAAAATCGGTTTTCAAAGATAAATAAATAAACGTAATAAGTAAGTGTAATGGGATCCAAATGCTTGTCATCTTTTCCAGGATATTTCTCGCCGACTGATCGACACTTTGCGTGACCAGAGGGCTGGCTCGTTATTTACCCAATGAATTTAGCGAGAACTACACTAGATCTACGCACATGTGGACCACGCCTGATTTGTATGTAGCGGCGCTGCGCGGCCAGCAGGGTTGAAGCCTGCTGGGGCCATGGGTTCGCTTCTGAAAGGAGTGGAGGAACAGGAGTGGGTTTTTAGTCAGTAAAGGTCTGATATACCCTTCTGTTCCGCCCAAGAGCGGGAGATGTCATTGGATGATTTTCCCACCAAAAAAACGGTGTCCAATAGTCACACCTCTACATAAGTCTTCAGGAAAGACTTATGTAGAGAAGAGAGAGTTGAGTTGAGTGTGAGAGTTGTGTATTTGCTACAATGTTGAGAATACTACAAATAACTCAAAACAGAAAATTCTCTTATTTTCTGAAGCCTTGTTAAAACATTGAAACGTTCAAACAAAGCGAAATTAATCAAAAAGAAGTCCAACAGTTTATTCAGAATGTTTACATTACCATATCACAGGAAGGAAGCGTAAAACATCGAACGTCCTTCTACAGAGACCATGGACACTGGCGTAGATACTAAAGGGCTGGGCGGGGGAATGCCCCGGGGCCCCCAGGCTCGGGGGGGCCCAAAACGTCATTCTCCCACCTTTAAAATCTAAATAAAATACTATGTTGACTATGTTGCAACCAGCAACACTACCTACTTTAATCATGGCAACTCGTTTTAGAGTGAGGTTAAACGAGCGTTATTTTGTGAGTCGAAAGTCGCAGAATTTCGTTCGCGTAATTTCTACTGCAGCAGACAACTCATTCTGCGTCACCGTGTGAAAGAAACAGGACTTTTGTATGAAACCGAATGCAGCGGAAATTACGCGACCGAAATTCTGCGACTCACGACTCACAAAATTACGCTCTTTTGGCCTCACCCATTCAGTAAACGTCTGACACTTCTTCCCCCTCCACCGGACTGGGTGATAGATAGATAGATATATTCTTTGTACACCAAAAATAAAAATTACATAAGGAACTTAAGGGTTTAATGAATTAAAATCAATAGGGTGTCACAATGTGCGATCTTATCGCTAAAAGCGATTTTTTAAAGAAAGTCAAACCCATGACTTTGATTTGAGAAGGAGAAAAAAAGACACGTAAGTAGTTCGTGGTATATTATTTACATATATACAATACATAAACTAATAAATGAGGAGAGGTTATTTTATAATTTCTCATATAAGAAAGGGCCCCAGTTTTTTTTTTACCCCGGGCGGTGGGCTTCTATCTACGCCACTGCGTGTACAATATACACTTCGTTTTATTCAAATTACAGACTAATGATATTATGGTACGTTCTTAGAATTTGTTTATAGACTTTTGATGGCTTGGGTGAAGGCAGAAAGTAGAGAATACTGTTTATTGAATAAAAATACATGAACAATTTTTTTGTTAAGAGCGTCTACCGAGGTACATTTTCATACAACCGCTCTTACATGATTATGTTATTACACATCTTTCTGTACATATTTTGAATACACAGCTATTTTGCAAAACATAAATTTGTGTAAACAAATCTTTACTAGATAACAAACGAATCTAGTAGACTTCTGAAAATTTGCTATTTTACGTGGACTTGGCCCTCAATAATGTACTCATATTATATTAAAAATATGTACATATAAAAAAGTACATCGATAGAAACATGCACATTTAATCGAGATTCTGATTGACGACAATTTCCCTGAAAAACTTTTAAGTGTTCAAAAAAAAGGACGTATTTATTGGAACAAGTTTTGTGAAATATTCGAGTAAATCACGGAATTACCGAATGAAAACTCTTTTGGTTTTCAGGCGTTATCTCTCTTTTTTTGCACAGCCTCTCCATCAAGTATAGCGTTGGATTGCGTTAAGTGAATGTGTGTTGGTAGTGGCTTATAAACTCGATGTTGACGATAGGCGAGTGGAAAAGGACCCAGCTCGCTGTCCGACTGTCCGGTAGCTGTCCGGATCAAGCCCAAGTCGTTGACGGAGCGCACTGTTCTCGCGCGTCTCAAAGAGTTGTCAGCAACAGCAGGGGGCCCAGCTGGGTCGAAGCCTACCAGGGCTAGGTTGAAGGAACGGGGTGAGTTTCTTAGTCAGTAAGAGTCTGACACTATCTCCCGCTCCGCCCAAGAGCGGAGGTTGTCATTAGATGATTTTCCCCACCAAAAAAAAAGTGGAAAAGGACCCTCTTAAGATTGTTGTTCTTAGGTTCTGTGTTTGAATGTGGCATCGTAGCTCCTAAACGGATGCTTGAATGGCTGAACATATAACGATGATATTTGATACATGGGTAGAATAAGTAATGGGAGCACATAAGATATTTCTTATCCCGGGAGTAAGTTTCCTTGCGACAATTTTATACTTATTAGTAGTTTGTTTCACATGGTTCGAAATAAAAAACTGTACATGACCTGTCGGCATTTACAAACAGCAACGGCATTTCACAAATGTATTGAAAACCACAGTACGAGTATATTTGTCCACGGGCAGATGGGACATTCCAGTTTTCCGAGTGCAATGTTTTATGTGAATTCATCCAATGCGTACATCAATTAGTTCCGACTAAAATCGTCCGTTTAATTAAAATGAACGTTGTCGGATGTCGGCTGTTCCATAAGTACTAATGAAAACTGTTGCAAAATCAGTATCAAAGCTGACTGGCCTGTTTGTCCAGTGGTTAGGGGGCCCTCACTGCTATACCAGGGCCCCTCACTGCTATACCAGGGCCCCAAGTCTGCTATTACAATAGTGTCAGAATGGTATATCATTGATTTCATAATTGTTGATTTTGAGTAAGTTTGGTAATCTACTAATATAATGGCGTCATTATGACTTTCTAATGATCAACCACTGACTCTCCATTGAAAGAAGTGGGATAGAATGGTAATTTCGTTCATATTTACAAATAAATGTCTTATGTAGTTATGCAGTAATCTGCAAAAAAAATTACAGTTCCTTTGATGAATGACCTACCATTAGAACGTCATTGTGCAGTCAGCGCTTTTAATAAGCTCGATATTCTCTTTTACCGCAACTCTATTACGAGACCATTGACCGATCAATGATCGATCATTATGAATTAGCAGATTAGGAACTTTTAGAAAAATGACAATGGAATCGTGTTGGAATGACGAATTTTTAAAAATAGCAGATTTGGGCTCAGATGTCGTGGGTTCGATTCCCGCCCATGACAAATGTTTGTGTGATGAGCACAATCATTGGTTTTGTGTCTGAGTGTAAAATGTATGTATTTAGAAATATGTAAGTATGTTTATCAGTTGTTTAGTACTCATATCAAAAGCTCAGCTTAGATTGGGACTAGACAGCGTTGTGTAATAGGTGTAGAATATTATTATTATTCTATTTATTTATTTTTATGAACATTAGTTTTAGTTTATGCGAATCCCGAAGTATTTTATGTAAATATCTATGTACAAAATTTCATCTGTATCATGAAAAATCACAAAGATATAAGCTTGTTATGTCAGCTAAAATACATAGTCACCGGGCCATCCAGGTGACTGAGGGATTGTATTTCACTTGCACCCAGCTGTTTGCTGGCGCCTAATGCCTGCTATGACTAACTGTTACCAGTTGTACTTAGTGTCGGTGGTGTCCAATTTATCACCTTTTTTTAAATATTTTTGGCCGAAAGGTTCTGGAGTGACGATGACGTACCGGAAGACGCAGCGATGGAAGACCTCCTACAAGGTGGACCGATGACCTAGTGAAGGTTTTGGGAATCCGATGGACGCGGGATGCACAGGATCGTTCGTTGTGGCGACACTTGGGGGAGGCCTATGTCCAACAGTGGATGTCTGTCGGCTGATATGATGATGATGATGACGATATACAAAGTCACAGGTATCAACTTGTTCCTTTAAAAAGAAAACGTTAAATTCATTGAATAAAACAAAACACGAACGACACGTATTAAAGTTAAACCGTCCAAAAATCCTCTCAATCTTATACTCCATTGTTGTGTTTAATATTGGTGTAACAAACTAACAAGAAAAAGGGGGGAAGAAGGATGAAAGTTTGGCGTAAACATCTACCCGAAAACATGGTAGTAACAAATAAAGTTTTTACTCCGAACCGTACCACTTATCTCGGGCAATATCTTGTTGTCCTATGTGAGTTCTGTAAGCTATAAAACGATGCAAATATATAAAATTATATTTTCTTTTTCTATGACGAATGGTCTTTTCGTTTTTTTTTTTATTATTTTTCACGTTCATTATTTCAATATTAGCATACTAGCTACTTAAGTAAAAAATCTACACCTTGTATCACTCAGTCATAAAGTAAAATTCTACGGGTGAAATTTTTTTTTAATAATCTGTTCAGCTGTTTTTAAGTTTATTAATTACCTACAAAAAAAAAACATTTTTGTTTATATGTTAGTATATATCTAATAGATTACGAGTAAGTGCACCGCTTGAAAACGACGCATTAGTTTTGGTACGAATTTGCAATAGTTATATTAGTAAAACTACAGTACCCCTGGCCAAGTTGCTAATCTGAAATCGTTAATGCTAGTAGAAAGCTTTAAATTTACAGGAATGATGTCATCTCAAAGCTCAGTCACGTGGTCAGAACAAAAGAATTGAGGGAGTGGCCAAGTCGAAGCGTTCGACGCAAGCGAAACGGTTGTAAATTGGCTAGGGGAGTAGTACTATTATAGAAAGTGCGTAGATGGGTACGCATCTAATAATCAGAATTGAGACATCTGGTTGCTATTATTTACAGCTTTTTTTGAGGTGGGAAATCATCAAATAATTTCTGCCATTCTGGGTGGACCGTGAAGGCGTGTTAGACTTTTACTGATGAAAACCTACCTGTGTTCTTTCAGGTACCCTTTGTGTTCTTGGTCCAGGACAACACTATCAAACATGCCTTTGAGAAAAGGCTACGCCGATTCGTTAAGAAATGTATCATGCAGATATAACTTAGCATCCGCGATTTGAAATCTATTTGACTGTTGTTTGTTGTTGTTGCAATCATTCTTCTCTAGTGTGATAATTTATATATATTATATACTAGCTATTGTCCGCGGTTTCGCCTACGTTCATAAAGTATAGCCTATGTCACTCATAAATAAAGCGACTTTCTAACCGTGAAAAAAATTTTGCAATCGGAACCAGTGCTTTCAGAGATTACCTCCTACAAACAATAAAACAAACTTTACCTCTTTATTATATTAGTGTAGATAGTGTAGATTTATTTTTAGTGTAAGGTATATACATATTGTCTAAAATTCTTTTATCTCTCCAAGCAGTATCTTTTACAATTCCATTATAGTTTCTTTTTTTACAACTATATCACAACGCCATCTAGTCTAAAGCTTATGTTATGAGTACTAGATAACTAATAAACATACTTATATATTTCTAAATACATACATACTATAGATAAATTACACCCAGACACAGAGCAAATGATCATGCTCATCGCACAAACATTTGTCTTGGGTGGGAATCGAATCCACGACCTCCACTAACCACTAAACCAACAGGCCTGTCAATAGTGACCTGTCGTCTTCTGATATATAGGTATGTGTGCATAAATTATAAAATAAGTAGATAAGAGAAGGACTCTTACATCATTTCAAAGCTTCGTATAGCACCACCATCCACCCAAGACAATGTCTTCCCGCAGTAAGTCGTTCGTAAAACCGTTACGTACGCATCAATCTCGGAAACTTTTCCAATATCAACTTAAATTTTGATTGAAAGAGTTCCCAGTGTGTTCAGCAGGATCTTAGATGTTCGGCGACTAAACTTCGCCGGGAGACAGTTGGGAAGATATCGTGAATATCGTTATTTTCTACGTGTATTAGATGCGGTTTTGTTAGAGTTTTGTATAAGGTTTACGTTTTGTTTTGATAAGGAGGGGTGCGGGATTATTGAGGGAGATGGTTTCTTCTCTTACAAAAGTTTGTGTGGACGAGTAGAGAGATGAAAAAGATCTATGCATTTGTTGCTGAAATGTAAAAAAAAAAATTGAGAGTCCTTACTCGTATTTTCTGAGGCAGTAATGCTCGCAAAGGAGGAGGCCGAACGCATCAGGCAACGGCGTTATCGTCGCCACCGCCGGCGCCGGGATTCTGATCCCGATTTCCGGCCACCGTAGGCGCGGGCTTGCGGACAGTGAGCAATGGGTAGCTCGCTGTCCGGACGTCCGGTAACTGTCCGGACTAAGCCCAAGTCGTCGACGGCGCGCACTGTTCCCGTGCGCCTCAAGGAGTTGTTAGCAACACTAGGGACCTAGTCGGATTGAAGCCTACTGGGGCCAGGGTTATCCGAAAAGGCGCTCGAGCCCCGGTATGAAGGCTAGAAGGAACGGGGTGGGTCTTTTAGTCAGTAAGAGTCTGACACTATCTCCCGCTTCGCCCAAGAGCGGGGGTTGTCATTGGATGATTTTTTCCCACCTTATAAAAAAAAGGCACTATGTCGAGAGGATGGTCAGATAGTATACTCCTTGCCATATCATTCTCTGCGCATCTTGCCTCAGGTACCCACTTGACTGCTTGTTTTTAGTTTTTTTAGTTTATGTACTACTACACATTTTTGTTACTAACAAACGTTGTTGTATTTCTTAAATAAGTAATTATTATTTATTATTAAAAGTGCTGAAATATAAATATTATTAAAGAAAATTAGGGTTATGTTAGGAGGGTAAAAATAGCCCCCGGCTTATACTCAGACCAAACGGAACGTTTCATAAAATCGGTCAAGCTATTTCGGATTACAAACACTGTGTCACTAGATTTTATACACTTACCTGTTAGTGAAAATAAATATGAAAGGTTTGTATTTTTGTTTGTAATGAAAAATTACTGGTCCATCAAGGCCGGCCGGCCACTCCTCGCTCCGAACCATGTATATTTGCTAATGATTAAGATTTATAATCTTTAAACTGTAGCTTTGGTTTTAAATCACAGAAGCGAAAGTCAAAGAAAAAAATCACTATTATTAATTGTACATGTTGAATCCTTTCGATTTTAAAATTGTGTACTTTAAATTATATAATTATTTGTTATTATTTTATTTATATTAAGAAAATAATCATTTTAGTATTCCCATTATTGAACAACCGTTTGAATCATATTCTCTATACTTTATATGATAAAGTATTGGTTTGCACCAATTGATGTGACGTGTACCTAATTTAATATACCAAATAGTTCACTTGGAAGAACCAGGCTGGCGGGCTCAAAGACCCTAAACTAATGGAAACCAATATAACCACGGTTCAAAGTTATCGCTCTCTACATGTATATGTAATATTATATATAATGTTACCTATTTATACAGGCTGTAAGTCTGAATGATTGGGTTTTGTGGTATGTTTACCATACTTAAAAAAGTGGTTTAGTTATAAGGCAATGTAATTCTAAAATTCAAAGTTAGAAAAAATAAGTTATGCTAGGGAAAAACTAGTCTGAAATTCAAAATACCTACTCGTGTACTGTCCTCCTTTATAATCATTATAAAGGAGGACAGTCAAAGCATTTATTTCAAATAGACCATTTACAGGCACTTTTGAATAGTCAAATGTCGGTCAGTCCAAGAAAAGTGAAGCTAAATACACGAGTAGGTATAAAAGCTAACAAATCAATCATTCAAAAAAGGACAAAAGGACTTACGAGATATTAATAGATATATTATATTCTTTATTGTTCACCAAAAATAAAAGTTCCTTTAGGAATTTAAAATTAATAGGGTCTCACAATGGGCGGTCTTATCGCCAAAAGCGATTTTTTACAGACAACCTTTGGATGGATTTGACAGAGAAGGAGAAAATAGATTCGCAGGTAGTTCGTGGTAGGTACGTAAATGGACCGGGTAACAATGAGTTTGAGTCATCGTGGCGAAAGGATTAGTCTGCCCGATTCTGTGTTACCAAGTGTTAACTGTCCAGAGTGCGCCCAAACACTCAACTCCTCCACGCTTTATGACAACATCTTCCGCTCTGGAGGCGTACTACAGTGGCCAATCTGAAAATCTCTTGCACCAACTGCGGACCCAGGTTGGCCGCTGTAAAAACAATCTGGCCAAATTGGATTTCCTCGATCTATCTCTAACACAGTGCCAGTGTGGAGCCGCTGTAAAGGACAGTGTCACCTGCAATGCTGCCCATCCTGCAGAACCTGCATTTTTCAGGATTTGCACGAGACCAATAACAGGATTGTACAGGTTGCCAAATACCGGTTAGAAAAAAAAATGTTTGAGTACATCGACACAAAAGAAGAAGAAAAAGAATAGAAAAACTATGTATGTGCTATTGTACTCGAATTTTATTCTATTCCAAGGGTAATAACACAAAATAGATAGGTACAGAAGTCAATCTACATACAAAGCGCGCTCGAGCAACTCACACATAGACCCCGCTCACGGACACGATGTCTCGGAGCGTCTCGGACCACTCGTTGAACAGTTCCGGCTCAAAAGCTCTTTAGTGTGCGTCCACCGAGCGTAGGTGTAAAAAAAAAGTGAAGTACCTATCTATTTGGTATCAGACTTTTACCGATTGAAATCCACCTGTGTTCCTTCAGTTGCGCTTTGCGTTCTAGGGTTACGGTTACCCTTTTGCAACCTACCTAAGGTCAACCTGTATATCGTTAGCTACAACTGATTAGCATAGATAGGTAGTTAGACGAAGGAGATTATATAAAGTTTAACGTCGGTTACTTGTCTATTACCTAAGTTAATATTGAATTAATAATAGTACTCGATATTGGTTTTCAATTACTTGATAGAAATGAGCTGGCTTTGGTGGCTTTCCTTATATACCCTCGTGCTACGATAAAATATACAACATTATTTTCAGTTTACGAATAGTTTGTTCAGAATCAGTAACTGAATGGATTCCAATAGATTTTACACCACGTTTTATTTTTTCAAAAAACCGGCCAAGTGCGAGTCGGACTCGCCCATGAAGGGTTCCGTAGCAGCAAGTAACATAATATAAAAGCTCTTGTAATGTGTTGTAACTTTGATCGATGTTTTAATAATAGTTTATTTTTTTCGATTTATGACGCATTAAAAAAAAACTACTTACTAGATTTCGTTCAAACCAATTTTCGTTGGTAGTTTTTATAGTAATGTACATCATATATTTTTTTTAGATTTATCATTCTCTTATCTTAGAAGTTAGAGGGGGGGGGACACACATTTTACCACTTTGGAAGTGTCTCTCGCGCAAACTATTCAGTTTAGAAAAAAATGATATTAGAACCCTCCGTATCATTTTTGAAGACCTATTCATAGATACCCCACACGCATGGGTTTGATGAAAAAAAAATTTTTGAGTTTCAGTTCTATGTATGGGGACCCCCAAAATTTATTGCTTTTTTTCTATTTTTGTGTGAAAATCCTTATGCGGTTCACAGAATACATCTACTTACAAAGTTTCAACAGTATAGCTCTTATAGTTTCGGAAAAAAGTGGCTGTGACATACGGACGGACAGACAGACAGACAGACAGACAGACAGACAGACAGACAGACATGACGAATCTATAAGGGTTCCGTTTTTTGCCATTTGGCTACGGAACCCTAAAAATATGAAAATAGGTCACAAGTTGGACACCACCGACACTCACTACAACACAGGCTATGACAGATAATAGCGGGCATTAGGAGCCTGCAAGCTGCTGGATGTAAGTGCATAACAACCTCTCAGTCACCTGGATGGCCCGGTGACTATGTATTTTTGTGTGCATCAGAATGGCGGGTGTACTTTCCAGATTTGCCTAAATTTATTACAGTTATTTGGTACCTTTACGTACCTCTTTTGAAAATCTGTGTACCTAAACCCATACAATGATATTTTAAAAATTAGGTACACCCGCCATCCTGACGTCAGAACCGCGGGTGTACTGCTAACTAATATATGTAGCCAAACGTACTGTATAAGTAAATTTGGTACCTCTTGTGTACCTGCAGATACAAGTATTAAATAAACGAAATACTGTAACGTTGCTGCGAAAAAAAAGAAAAGATTTTTCTTAGACGGCGCGTTACTATTTTATAATACTAATAACTAAAATAGTACCTAACGACGTCAAAGAAACATCTACATTAAACATTAGGGCCACAATACGTTTAATGTGCAATATGTTTAATATCGGGAATTCCAAACCTCTGTATATCATTTAGTCACTATTGCGTGACCATACCGAGAGTTGGAATTGAAATTAACGGACACAACTTACACACATATTATGGAGAAAACTTTATGTGATCCGCCAATTGTTGTTTTATAAGGGGATCAAACCCACAACTTCGTGTTCAGCAGTCGCATACTTCGACCACTGGACCACTGGTAGTCTACAATTAAACAATTTTTTTTTTTTTGGTTGAAGAAATATAACAAGTTCTTAGATAAAAAACTTTTTATAAAAAAATATAACCGACTTCACTAAAAAAACACTAAAACGATCAAAATAATTTTTTACACCACCTGCTCGATAATGTCGTTTTACACGTCATACAAACCTCACCTAAAGCAAGTCATTATATGCCTAGGGAGATAATGCAATATGGCCGATCTCTAGGGAATAATGAGATTTGAATTTGGAGCATCAAGAATCGTCAATATTGTAAATTAAAATGCAGGCGCATCGAACAAGTTGACTCGAAATTCAAACCAAAGAGTATGTAATCACTATGATTGAAACTGACCACTAACAAAAAAAAAGAAAATAGAATAAAACGTGCGTACTGATGACAAGAATCTTGGAGTAGTGAATTTTGCTTGTTTGATGAACTTGTAAATATAATACTTATATTTCTCTAATATATGATTTGGTCGACCAAATTGTCTTTTAATTATCTCACAGATGGTGTAAAAAGTAGAGTATGCAACACGGGGATAAAGCCGTCTTTGTCTTGGGCGGCTTAAATTCCTCACTTCACTCAGGTTTCTTTATTAACTGCCTCGCAATGCTCGGGAGTTAATTTTATAAATCCCGAACGGTAGTGAGGGATTAAAATCAGCAACCTTCGTTTCGTTCCGAACGAAACGAAGGTTGCTGATTTTAATCCCGATGCATACTCTACTTTTTACACCATCTGTGAGATAATTAAAAAACAATTTGGTCGACCTAATCATATATCAGAGAAATATAAGTATTATATTTACAAGTTCATCAAACAAACAAAATTCACTACTCCAAGATTCTATAGTTTTAATTTTCTATTTTGCTCCCGTGTCGTCAGTACGTACGTTTTATTCTATTTTCTTTTTTTTGTTAGTGGCCAGTTTGAATCATAGTGATTACATACTCTTTGGTTTGAATTTCAAGTCAACTTGTTCGATGCGCCTATATTTTAATTCACAATGTTGACGATTCTTGATGCTCCTAATTCAAATCTCATTATTCCCTAGGGATCGGCCATACTGCATTATCTCCCTAGGCATATAATGACTTGCTTTAAGTGAGGTTTGTATGACGTGTAAAACGACATTATCGAGCAGGTGGTGTAAAAACTACTATTAATTTCGGAAGTCGGTGTTTTTCGTTATTGTTTGCGACTTCCGAAATTAAAATTATTTTGATCGTTTCAGGGTTTTTTTAGTGAAGTCGGTTATATATTTTTTTTTTATAAAAAGTTTTTTAATTTACAGTTTTTAGTTGCAATACACTTACAGCCAGAGTAGCTTTTTCTCATGACAATTCCAATTAACTCAAACCCTGCTAGAATACATCATTTTATTATGAAGTTCCCATGTCTACCTTCCCCTTCTGGCACCATCATCAGATCAGTTCGATAGTACCTTATAGCCAAAGTGCATCTCATGACAATTCTAGTGAGCCCAAACACGGGTAGGATACATTGATTAATTACGGAGTTCCGGTGCCTATCTTACAGTTCCATCATCATCAGATCAGTTCGGCAGTAGGTACCTTATATCCAAAGTGCATCTCATAACAATTCTAGTAAGCCCAAACACGCCTAAGATACATTGATTAGTTACGGAGTTCCGGTGCCTATCTTCCGGCTCCATCACCATCATCAAGCCACTTCGACGATACCATTTTTAACATGACTATTTAGAACTATTCATTTATTTGTATTGTCATAGTCGCATACTATGTTCATTGTGTATATCTGTTTGAGTATAAAGTTCCGTTGGCCATTTCTGCTCTTCTTCACCAGTTCACCTCATCAAATGTCACTTTTTGACTGTAAATGCTTAAGCCCTCGATGAAAATATCAAAATGACTATATAGTTGCCTATAATAATATATTCGAGGAGTTCCCTCGATTTATCTATGGCCCTTCTTACCAAACTGTGACATTTTGATTACCATTAGGTACGCACTAGTGCTATGTTAATATACTAAGTAGTTAATAGAGGATGTTTTAATTATATACTAGTCTTATTTTTATTACATTGATTTATAGCTTTGTAACAAGTTATAAGGCCGAATTAATGCATATAAAACCAATGCGTTATTCATTACTTATTTCGTTATCGTTCAAATCAATTAAAATATACTTTAAAATTGTCTCTTGTTTTATTTTGATTCTGGAAACACTGACAGACAAACTTTCTAATTCTATTAATCATCCACAATTCTAAATTATGCAATATGTTGTTAATTTTTGTAATTATATATACATATAGGATTTATAATATTTAACTTAAGTTATCAGTACTTACGAAGATTGTTATTTTTAAAGATAAATACGTCAAAAAAGATTTTTTTTTTTGCGTCAACGTTACAGTATTTCTTTTATTTAATACTTGTATCTGCAGGTACACAAGAGGTACCAAATTTACTTATACAGTACGCTTGGCTACATATCTTGGTTAGCAGTACACCCGCGGTTCTGACGTCAGGATGGCGGGTGTACCTAATTTTTAAAATATCATTGTATGGGTTTAGGTACACAGATTTTCAAAAGAGGTACGTAAAGGTACACAGAAGGTACCAAATAACTATAATAAATTTAGGCAAATCTGGAAAGTACACCCGCCATTCTGATGCACACGTATTTTTGGTGACATAACAAGCCAATTATGACTGGCCCGTTGGTCAACTGGTTAGTGACCCTGACTGCTATGCCAAAGGTTGTGGGTTCGATTCCCACTCAGAACATCTGTGACCATTAAACTGTTGAGCTCTCTTTTCTCTCAGAACTTGAATGTCATGAGATAATGCTTGGTGAAAGACAGCCGGGTAGCTTAGTGATAGCGACAGGGTCCCATTTTTACCCCTTGGGTACGGAACCGTAAAAGACCCCAAATAAAACAGGACAAGGTCAGGAAGATGGTGAACTCAGTTTCCTCACAATGTATACATTTACGACTTTCCAAATTGCACGAATTAAAGTGCGCACACGACACAAAACATAATCACACAGTTCAAGCTTCAAATTGGCGCCAGTTACTGAAAAGTTGAGACGGAACCGTCTTGGTATGGTTATGTGAAGAGGAGGGACGTACCGAAATGGATCTTGAGCGCTCGATGTCAGAGTGGGGATCGCTTTGCGCATTCCATACAATGGCCAGCCAATCGTCTTTGTTGCTAGATACATGCAACAACGCAAAGAACGAATCAGGAGTAACGTCTATGACGCGATGGCGCGGCGAGCCAATCACTGACACTTCCCGCCCCCGCATCTCATTTCGCACCACTAATCAGACCGAATATTTGACTTCTGCGCATCTTGAAGGCAGCGCTCAAGATCCGTGACGGCAATTGTATGTGACTAAAAGAGTTGAGATATATAGATGGAAAGGAAGAGTTAGGCCAAAGAAAGGGTGATGGATTGCGATTTGTGTGAGAAGTGATATGAAAGAAAAGGGAGTGATAGCGTGACGGGTGACAGGACAAAATGGCAAAAAAAAACATATTGCGATGACCCCAAATAAAACAGGACAAGAGCAGGAAGATGATGAACTCGGTTTCCTCACAATGTATCCCTACACGACTTTCAAAACCAAATTGCACAAAGTAAAGTGCGCACACGAAACAAAATATAATTTAATTCAGCGCGGTCTTTCGTATAAATAAAGGTACATAACATATTGTGCACAATTAGGGGCGTCCATGCCTTTCACATTTTAATTGACTGAAGCCAAGAGCGACTGTTTTAATGAAATTTATTAAAGGCCAAATATGGACGGGCTTCTGATGTTATGTTGGTTTTCATGTTGTTGTAATGATTTTATGTGATGTGTTTATATGCGAAAAAGAATCTGTTGTTGTATTTGTGAGTGTTGATGTTCATTTGCCTTCGCAAGAAGATTAATAATACAATATTCCACAACTGCCATTCTGTGACAGTGGTGGAATATTGTATTATTAATCCCATGTAGTCCCAAACTGAGCAGAGTTTGAGCTAGCGAGTATTAGATAACTGATAACTATATTTAAATATTAAGTCCGCCTATGTACTTTGTGTTGCTTTAAATAAATAAATAAATATTTCTATTTACATAATACATAAATTACACTCCGACACAGAACAAAATTAAATGATCGTGCTCATGTCACAAACACTTATCCTGGGTGGGAATTGAACCCACGTTCTCCGTCATAGCAGTCAAGGCCTCAAACCACTCATCAACATCATCATTTTAGCCGAAAGACCACTATTGGACATATACCTCCCCCAAGTGTCGCCACAATGAACGGTTCTGTGCGTCTCGCATTCACTTGCCGACCTCGGACGATCGGTCCTTCCAACACTGCGACTTCCGGTACGCGGTCGCTACTCTAGAAGCTTTTGGCACCAACGGTCATCTGCTCTGCGTGCAATTAACCCTGCCCATTGCCACTTAAGTTTATGTTATTGTATTCATCGTTTTTTTTTATTGTTGATAGGTTCGCGCTTGACCGCTATCTCACCTGATGGGAAGCGACGATGCGGTCGACGATGGAACCCGCTTACCTAGAAGAAACCTATTCACTCTTGACTTAAAGATTTCTGGGTTGTAGCTATCAGGAAACACCGACTCCGGCAAGAAATTCCACTCCCTAGCTGCACGCACAATGAATGTGTACGTTGACAACCTTGGTTCTCATGCGAATATATTCATTCCTACTACCACTAACCAAAACAAATTAAAATTGTAAGAACTCTTTTTATGACTTCTGCTCTAGAGTGGAAAAAGACGAGATGTAAGATTAAAACTGACTAAAACCACTCCAGTATCCTTCAATAGCACTATTCAATACGTACTTCGGTCTTACTCTTATCACACACCTTTTGATATGTATGCGTAATATGGCAAAAAAAACTTCCGATATCCCAATGAACCCAGCGAATATTAAACAGCGGAATAAATTTTCTTACATTATTCCTTAGGTCTTAAATTATTGTATTAGGAAACTGGCTGTAATACCAGAAAACCGAGAAAGGTACTTCAAAAATACAAGGTATCTTCAGTACTAAGCTTTACGGAGGAAATATAATACTAGGATTATGAATATCGGTCTTATCATCACCATCATTTCAGCCGATAAACGTCCACTGTTGGACATAGGCCTTCCCCAAGCGTCGCCACATCGAACGTTCGGTCTTATAAATTCAAATATTTTAATCATACATGGGCACTTAGAAAACGTTAGAAGCTAGTGTATTTAGCCACTTAATGACCAAAAAAGAATACATCTTACTATTTTTAGCAGTTGACTTCAAACAGTTTTTCAATTCAAGCAGTTTTTTTTTAATGACTAAAAGACCCACCCCGTTCGTTCTAGCCTTCATACTGGGGCTCGAGCTGTATTTCAAAACTAACCCTGGCCCCAGTAGGACCGACCCAGCTGGGTCCCTGCTGTTGCTGACAACTCCTCGAGGCACGCGCGCGTCAATGAGCTACCATGGAAACCATATAATTATGCAGTCATTGCCAAACCCAAAACTTCTAAATATTAGTTTTCCGTAACACAAACGAAGACTTTTCCGACATTACTATAAAACCAATTCCATGTATCGCTTCGAGATCGCATACGAAAACTTGATAACGTAATCAAAAACAGCATTATTTCTGGGCCAGGAAATTGGGAGTGGTGTAATGGCTAAATTATTCATGGCACTGACTTGTGTATCACGTGACTCGACTGTCATTCAATTCACATTACCACTTTTTTAGGAGTCCGCACCCGAAGAGCAAGACTTGGCTGGCTTGTTGGTTTAGTGGTTAGTAGCCCTGACTGCTATGTTGGAGGCCGTGGGTTTAATTCCCACCCAGGATATTTTTTTGTGTGATGAGCACGCTCATTTGTTCTGTATCTGGGTGTAATTTATCTAGTACTCAACACAAACTCTGTTTAGCTTGGGAATAGAAGGCGTTGTGTGATAGTTGTGGAATATTATTATTTTTAAACTATTAAGATGGCCCGCTGTGGCTGGGCCCGCGTGGTGGATTACGGCCCTTTCCCTCTCCTAGAGAGGAGGCCTGAGTCCCAGCAGTGGGAACATAAAAAAGGCTGTTGATGGTGGATGATGACGGTGAAGACGGCACTCTATTACTAAGACTCCGCTGTCCGTTCGTCCGTCTGTTGGTCCGTATGAACTGTGATACCTAGACAGTTGAAATTTTTACACATGCTGTATTTCTGTTGCTACTACAACAAATACAAAAAACAGAACAACTCCCATACAATAAACGTGTTTTTTACCATTTTTTTACGGACTGTACGGAACACTTCGGGCGTGAGTCTGACTCGCACTTGGCCGGTTTTTTTTTTGAGTGTTGTTGCCATATTATTCTGTTATTTGGTTAAGTGTAATTTCTGTTAATGTATGTTAATTATAGGCTCAAGCAACGTTAGTATGGGCTGCGGAATTGTTAAAAGAGTTACAGCGGCTCTGAAATACATAGGGTAACTGAAGGAACACAGGTGGATTTTAGTCAGTTAGTCTGATACTCCTTCTCGTTCTACTAAGCGCGGGAACCACACAATTCAATGAAAATAGAGTAACTAATTTCTAATAGTTTTAATATTAATTTGCAAATGTTTCTTATGACACTTGCCTCCGTCTTTGGCTTCGTCTGTGTGAAAGGCAAAATTTATCTCAAAGAATTTTAGACCAAGTCTACCTATATACCAAACATCTAAATTTGTTCAGTTTAAGCGTCAAGCAGTAACAAACACACAAACTTTCCTTTGTTAAGTTTCCGCATTGGCAGTATTGAAAGTAGAGCAAAGATGTATTGACAATACGTTAAGGCAAAGAAATACTTATTACGAAACATTCCCAATAACGTTAGAGCCTTTTCTAAACTCAAATAACAACTTACCAAACAGTGTTAAGCACTTCAAAATCAAATCGCAGTTGCAATCTTTGACCGCGTCAGTAGTCTCCTACCTTTCAATTTGGCGGGGTTTTCGTACCGACTCGAGTGATCCTCAAATATAGGGTGCATACAACTCAGATTTCCAATATAAGTCGAGGCCAATATGCCTCAAGACTAGTTCGCTCCTAAGTCAAGTTTTATGAGTTACCGAACAAATATACTTACGTAAAATGGAAAAATATTTAGCGTTTTATATCCGGGGACTTAACGCCTTCCATAGGGTGATGTAATGATTTTTTGGAGGCCTTTTTTTGCACATTTTTGGTGTATTTTGTTTGGGATTAAAATTTTGTTTTAGATACTTTGAATTGTAGCGTAAATTTTGACTGTGGTTACAAATGGAATTTTATTGTTAGAAATGTTTGTTTTTTTTTTGATTTTTTATTACAAATGAGTTCTGCCAAATGTGTTGAGCAATTGTTACCGGTTCTTCTAAATGGAACAGCCAATTGGGATTGTGTTAGTTTCATAAGTGTATAGGAAATAAAATCTTTTGAATTTAATTACTATGCAGCATATCAGATCCGTACCTCAAAAAGAAAAAAAAAACAGAACCCTTATAGGTTCACTTTGTTGTCCGTCCCTTCCGACCAACCAAAATTCTAGAGTACTTCCTGTTGACCCAGAATTTTGAAATTTTGCATTAAGCAAGTATATATTTAAATTTTGAATAAATCTGAAAACAGGAAAGTTGTAATGTCACAATTTTTTTTTACGTGTACGGAACCCTCGGGGCGCAAGTCTGACTCGCACTTGCCCAGTTTTTTGTTATTATTTAGTATAAAACAAACTAAACATTAGTGTGGTGCCTCTGTCTGGACTATGACCGACATTTTGGAGTAACCCAAATGCAAAAACACCTCTAAGCTTTCTAGGATGTGTCCATAAAAACTTAATTTAAGTACTACAAGTTGTTGTCAATCCTGCCTACCTATCTTTTGTTTCTCATAAAAATTAATCATCGTCGTCATCGTTCCAAACAAACATAATCCTCAGCTGGATATTTTACAGGATGCATTTTGGAGTGAGCGCGGAAATTAGTTACATGACTTGATTCTACTATGTAGGTATTACATTTCTACCATCGGACAACCTGACGTACGGCGACTCGGCGAGTACCCAATCTATCCTTAAATTCCACCCTAAAACCTCCACGGTCCAGACTAAGCGTTTCGATATACCGTGTACATCGAAGGAATGGAACAATTTGCCTGTTGCGGTCTTCCCGACTGATTATAAGGTCTCTTCAAGAGTGAATAGGCTCTTAATAAACGAGTGCGCTTCAGAACGATTGCATCACTGATTACCATCAGGCGGGATCACAGACAGGCACTGGTTTACATTATTAAAAAAAAAAACATTTAGAGGCCTATGTGTTTTGGTCCCAAGCGTCGCCACGTATAAAAAAAAAAAAAACAAAAAAAAAAAGACGGTTTGCACTCCGGGAGTGCCGGCAGAAGTGAAAACTTGATTATTAACGTTGAAATATATATATATATGTTATATATATACATATTATATATATATAAATTATTTAAACAATTTACAATGTCAAAGATACAATTAAAATCAAATACAAAATGTCATAAATAAATAAACCGTCAAACATCATTAAATAACCCGCCCCTGATCATTCCCGGTGCAAAAGTGCCCATGACACTCGCCGCATTTCCCCGCTGAATTGCGATAGCCAACCTTTGCACCAAGAAAGACCCGGACCGGGAGTCACCTGTTGCCTCCCCGAGCCTACGGCCCAAATCCCCCACAAAACACTTTGCCTCCGTACTCCAACTGCCCAGAGTCTCCACAGCAACCGGCACAAAATGGTAAATCTGCTCCAAGGAAGCGTACTTCAGCCTTTTTTTAGAGCAGGCGTCTTCAGCGGCGGCAGAAGCAGTGTGCATGGTGCGACTCAGGTGACTGGCGGCGACAGTGCTGACGCAAGTTGCGTCCCAGATCAGGCACTTCCCGTTCTTCCATGGCACCAGAGTCAGCCCATCCGGCCTCTTACCATCAGACCTGCTAAGACCTGAAGGCTCAAGCACGCAGGGGACGTTTGCCGATATAAGGGCTCTACATATATATATATAACATATATATATATTTCAAATATATAGATATATGTAAATATATATATATATAATATATCTATATACGTTGAAATATATATATATATTTATATATATCTATATATTTGAAACAGTAGGCCCAGGCATACATTTTCGCCATCCGTCTTACGCTTTTTCGATCAGGTCACGTGTCCTGACGCGAGTTTAAGATTTTATACCCATTACAGAAAAAGTGCTCAACGCCGCTAAAGAAGTTTTCACTTCAAAAAAATAACTTACAAAATAGTGATCCATTGAGGACAAGTGACATCGGATAAGCTCTGTGACCGGAAATATGGGGCATCCATCGCAAAACTGACGCGCCCTTAATAGTGTTCAGTGATTAATAGGCATACATTCATTATTTATACGGGGTGCATTAAAATAGCCACGAGTAGGTTATACAGTTATATCGATGACATTGAGGACTGATAACTTTATGATAAGTCATTTATTTATTTACTTTAAATAACACCGGCAAATTCCACTTACATTAGTTAAAGACAGCAATACCTGCACGTTTAAAGAGCCCTCTTCAAAAGACAGTGCAGAGGACAAGAGATGCATGATGTGGAGGCAGAATCATCCAACTCCTCCACTTTTTATTATCCCATCGGAACATCTTCCCCCTGGACACGAACTACAGAGGCCAATTTGGAAATCTCTAAACCGACTGCGAAACCAGATTGGCCGCTGTAAAAACAATCTGGCCAAATGGGGTTTCCTCGATCCATCACTAAAACAGTGCCAGTGTGGAGCCTCTCCACAAGATATGCGCCACCTGCTATGCTGCCCATCCTGCGTAACGACCTGCAGTTTTCAGGATCTATACGAGGCCAACAATAGAGCTGTACAGGTTGCCATATAATGGTCAGAAGAAGTATAGTTTGAAAGCATTGACACTAAAAGAAGAACAATACAAAGTAATAACTAGACCACAGTTATACACTCAACTCACAAACCTCCAAACAGACAGACAAAATGTTCTTCCATTCATCCGCGAACACGTTACAATCAGGTTGAGCGCGAAAATTGTACGAGGGAAAGGAGACAGAACTCCTCATATGATCACAGCAGAATTGTCATAAAAAGTAAAATTGCTCGGTATTTACGTGTAAGCGATGTCTGACTGAAAGAATAGGAGGGGGAGATGTATGGAACCGAGCTGGTGATGAAGCCAGAAGGTAAATTAATGTAATCTAACCGTAACTTTCCGAAATTTAAAGTTATTTTGTACTTTTCAGTGTTCTTTCCATTGAAGTCAGTTTATTGTTTTTTTTTGTAAAAAGATTTTTATTTAACCCAAAGGTAGAATATGCGAGTATGTAAGTATATTTAAATAGCTACGTTATTTCACAGATAAAAAAAAATATCTGAAAGTAATACTGATATCAAGAATATTTTGAATTATGTTATAAACTAAGACAATGAACCATGGCATATAATTGGACCGTTTGGCACTCCGGGTCAAGCATTTGGCGCCGGCCCGAGCGGCGTAGCGGTCGCCCGTTGGCCTCAGTGCTACGTGCAGCGACCACGCGTAGCCGTGCTACGAAACTGCTACGGATAGTATTAGCTGTCATAATGTATGAAAACTATTTCATACTGGTTTTGTACATATACAGGGTGGAGCAGGGTTTTATTTTATGTTGTAATCTTTTAATGAAAAACAGAAACATAGGTTTTCATTCACCTAGACCTAGAGTATTAATAATTCTAACTGTAATGTGGTAGAGTAGATTACAGTTACAAGTATCTTTTTCTCGATCCCATCTTTAGATTTGATTAAAATTTTACTTAATGACTTCTCTTACATTAGGGCGGAGCTTGCGTGTCAGACTTTTCCTAACTAATACTCACTCTATGTTCCATCTTTGCGTTCGTTCCGGGGTTCTCTTTTACAAAACCTGTGGTCCCGTAGGCTTCGACCCAGTTAGAACCCTAAGGTAGTTAAGGAAGGTACTTCACAGTATACGCCTTTTAGGGCCAGCATACATTTTTTTTTCATGTATTGTTAATAATAAGTTTATAATGAACAGTAACAATATAATTCCATTTTGGCCTGCCACAGTTCTTATTTTATTAATTCCCGACGGAAAAGAGTATTAAAAGTTTGACGTTTCAGTGTGTCTGTTCGTGGCATCGTAGTTCCTAAACGAATGGACCGATTTTGATGCTGTTATTTTTTTTTTTTGCAAGCTGACGTTATCGAGATGGTTGTCAGATATTTTTTTTTTAATTTTCTTAAGTTATTTATAGAATAGTTATTTTTTATTTTAATTTTATTGTTGTTTATCCGGTATGATTCACGTATAAAGGTTTTTCTTTCTTGTTTTTTCAATACTTAGTTCAGCAATACAATCATAGTGTCTATCTGTTCCATATTTACAAGTAGAACTCACCATGACTTGGCTGTTTATCCTCGATTCCAATCCATCAGATTATTTGTCAGAAATTATTATAATTAGGTTTTTATTTAGGCTGTAAGGTATCAATCATATGTTCATCTTTCATTTATTAATTCTAGATCCTCGACCAAAGATAATAATAATAAAAAAATCACATAAATTCAACTAAGTATATTTATTTACTTATGATTATTTGATTATGATACTTTCAAATTTTATTTTTCCCCCCTGAATTTTATGGTTGATTCTAAGGGTAGGTGTCAGATAATATAAACGTGGAAAAATGGTCATTGACCCTTCTACATTTGTTTGACGTTCTTAATTTCAAAAACAGAAATAAAGACATAAACCTGTCTTGAATCGACATGTATTATGATCCTTTACATGATCTAGTAATGAAAAGCAACTCATTGTTTGTTTTTCGGCTACCTACGCAGAGATAATAATAATAATAATATTCTACAACTATCACACAACGCCATCTCGTCCCAAGCTAAGCAGAGCTTGTGTTATGGGTACTAGACAACTGATAAATATTATATATTTCTAAATGTATATATTATAGATAAATTACACCAAGATACAGAACAAATGATTTTGCTCATCACACAAACATTTGTACTGGGTGGGAATCGAACCCACGACCTCCGGCATAGCATTCAGGGTCACTAACCACTAGACCAACAGGCCAGTCAATAGAGATATTAGGAAAAGGTCAATGTACTTTATTCCACGGTTATTTTGCGCCTTCTGTAGGTTATTTTGATGCACTGGTTACGAATATGAATTCAAGTTTTTCCCATTACAGATTTCTCTTTCTTTACTACTTATTAACATGCATTGCATCCCTCCTCGGACTTTCAACAAATAGTTTCAAGGAGAAGTTCATTAGTCCAGTCATTTACTGTGCTTAGCAACACTGTTAGGTATACACCGGTAAATTTAACGGGGTATAGGTACATAGATATATTACAAGGTTACTTGTAACTAGATGTAATTCTGGTAGGACTTTTGGTGGCATATTTTTTTGCATTTTAGTCCTATTTTGACGTCCTATAAAGAAAACTTCGAGTTACTAGTAAGACTGTATAGATCTAACAAAACCACCGAGTCATCGTCATAATCATATTATTATTAGCCGGAAGACGCCTACTGTTAGACATAGGTCTCCCCCAAGCGTCGCCACAACCACCGTTCCTGTTCGTCACGTATCTATTAGATTCCTGCGGCCCTGACCAGGTCATTGGTCCACCTAGTTGAAGGCCTTCCAACGCTGCATCTTCCGGTATGTGATCGCCACTCCAGACCCTTCCCATCGACCATCTGTTCTGCGTGCAACGTTCCCTGCCCATTTTCACTTACGTTTAGTAATTCTTCGAGCTATGTTAGTAACGTTGGTTCTCCTGCGGATATCTTCATTTCGCAACCACCGAGTATATAAATAAATATCCCATTTCTCCATAAGAATCCTCTTCTTGAAAGGATATTTACAAAACTAATCATATCCAAAAACTAGTTTTCCTAACAAATTAAAAGCCAATATCCAACGAAATTGGATATCAATAAACCTATAATAATAGTGGATAAGTAATCAAATATTATATAATGTACACAACTGATATGAACTCAATATTGGTGTACATAAGGAGTTATATATTAGTGATATAACCACATATGTACAGATACCATTATGAGGGTTACGACATGCCCAAATTGATAAACTGTATAGTGATGTCGTTAATATGAAAATTGTGTTTGATTATGTGAAAGATTATCCT
The DNA here is from genome assembly GCA_929112965.1 of Mythimna albipuncta. Lineage (NCBI taxonomy): Eukaryota > Metazoa > Arthropoda > Insecta > Lepidoptera > Noctuidae > Mythimna > Mythimna albipuncta. The sequence goes on along the minus strand of OV815979.1, from coordinate 12,025,332 downwards.
TATACATATATTGCTGAGCGGTGGTGACCGACTGTAACGGCCCCGACTTACGAGTCGAAGGGTTCAAACCCAGCCAAGCGCATTACTTTGTGTAATTTATTTCATCACCAATGCTCTCAAAACGGGGTAGGAAAACATCGTGAGGAAACCGGCATGTCCTAGAACCTAAAATTCGAAGACATGTAATATCCATCAACCCGCACTGAGTCCGCGTGGTGAATTACGGCCCATTCTCTTTCTTAGAGAGGAGACTGGAGTCCCAACAGTGGGAACATACCATACCATATCTATTATACAGTGTCCCAATTTAAACCCATAATCTCGCATAAGTCACGTCGCCATATCAAAACATAATAATAACACATTCACAGCTATAGTCACACAGCTTCGCACACGACCGCACTGACATCTAGCGTTTGCATCCCGCAGCATCAATTATAGCTGATGCGTGTCGTGTTCCACCTGCGCTTAAAAGAAATATCAGCGAAACCAAAAAGGCCTAATAGGTTTGAAGCCTACTGGAGCCATGGGCCGACTTCTGAATGGGAAACTCATAGTCATTCATTCAGCAAAAGTCCGATGCGATCTTCCACCTACCCTAGAGCGGGAAAAGTCATAAGATGATTTCCTACCTTGGGAAAAAGATTTACTAGAGAATTTGTTGGTACCACAGCGAGGTAGAATTGTTTGTAATAAAAAAAGTTATTATTAAAATCTTTTATCTCTAAAGCATAGTCCTTTAAAACGATATTAATCTAACCTGCTTGTAAGTATATCGCCACATATAATACATAGTGTCCCAATTTAACCACCCATAAGTCACGTCGCCATATCAAAACATAATAATAACACATTCACACGTCAGCTATAGTCACACAGCTTCGCACACGACCGCACTGACATCTAGCGTTTGCATCCCGCAACATTAATCATAGGCGACGTGTGTTGTTGTCGTCGAGATACACGTAATATCCGCTGTAAAAAGTTGTGTGGAAACGTATTGTATTGTGTTTAATATTAATTTATTGTGTATTGGTTTTTTGCTGGAAGTTTATGGCTGTTTGTGATACGGTTGTGTTTTGTTTTGCATTATAGGGGAAACTTGTTAGTGGAATGAACAGGGTTTTAAAAGTGTTAAAACTATAGACAAATTACAATCTACACTTATAAAGAGGTAAAGTTTGTTTTTTTGTTTGTAGGAGTTAATCTCTGGAGGTACTGATCCGATTGCTACAAAATTTTCACCGATAGAAAGCTGCTTTATTCCTGTGTGAGATAGGCTATGTTTTATGCATTCGGGCGAAGCTGCGGGCAAAAGCTAGTTTATAAAAAAGCATATTTTTTTATAATATTGCCCTAGTTTAGGAATTACTCCTGTATCGTGGGTGAGCTGTGCGGGGATCGAAACCGCGACCCGAAGCGTAGCAGCTAATGGCTCGACCACTGCGGCAACCATCTGTCGTATCGTAGTTTGTGAGTGTGTGTATGTTCATTAATTCTTCATGGTCAAACGGCTAAACGGATTTTTATAAAACTTGGTACGCAAGTAGACCATGTCCTGGACGGCATCCTCACTCTCCGCAAGACGCAAATTCTCACCGGACACGGCAAGTTCGGGTGGTTACTGCATTGTATTTAGGCGGAAGAAACGCACGTGTGTCACCACTGTGTGAACCACCTAGGGGATGAAGAATAGGGTGGATGTGTGCCTCGCTTGGGCGGAGCACTGCCGTGTCCACGTGATATTAGATTGCCGTCCGCTCGTCCGATAGTTAACCGAACCGACCACAGTCGTCAACATCGCATAGTGATCTACGCACTCCTCAAAGAGATGTCAACAAACCTTAGGGCCGATGCCCGCTGGCTAGGACTGCGGGGGATATCTATAAAGTAAACTCGTAATCCTAGAACGTAAAGAGCAACTGAAGGACACAGGTGTGGGATTTAGCCAGTAAAAGTCTGAAACGCCCTCCACCCAGACCGCCAAAAGACATTGATTGAATTCCATCCTTAAAAAAAAACCATGGATTATTAGTTTTTCATAAATACGATCAAATTCAAAAGGGCTGTTCAAGTTTTTACGCAACTAAACTCGCGTCGTTGCTAAAGCGCTAGTTTTCTAATAAAGAAGTCAACAATCTACTTATCTAAAAAAAATCTTAGTTATTACAATACTTCAAGTTGTAAGACGTAACAATAACGTACTGGCTGAAGTTTGTAATATTACACAAGTAGTCACTTCAGCCGACGCTAACTTAACGTAAACTGATTCTCTCTTAAGTTATTAGCTTAGCTTGGCTGAATTAATCTGCTGTTGTTCATGTTTTCTTTGTTGTTCAATGCGAGGAAACTGATGTTTATACAATGTACCTACTTTATTGAAAAAACATTCTATCATGCTATACTTATATAGCATGATAGAATAAATCAGCATCATAATATTCCCAAAACTGGAACTGCCCCCCTAGCCAATTTACAACCATTTCGCTTGCGTCGAACGCATCGAGTTGACCTTGCCGCCAATTCTTTTGTTCTGACCACGTGACTGAGCGTTAAGACGACGTCATTCCCGTACATTTGAAGCTTTCTACAAGCGATAACTATTGTAGATTAGAAACTTGGCTAGGGGTACTGAGCTTTCTAAGAGAGAGAATGGGCGGTAATCCACCACGGCCCTGTGCGGGTTGATGAATGTCACATGTCTTCGAATTTTTGGTTTTAGAACATGCCAGTTTCCTCACTATGTTTTTTTTACACCGTTTCGAGAGCAGTGGTGATGAAATAAATTACACAAAGTAATGTGCCTGGCTGGGTTTGAACCCGTGGCCTAGAACTTAGTTTGGGGGCGGTTACCAATGGGTCACCACTGCTGCCTATACTAAGCAGTTCCTATAATATTTAATCCGCAGGAGAACCAAAAGGTTACCGACATAGCCCAAAGACTCGCCAAACTTAATTGGCAGTGCACTGCACTCGCAGAACAGATGGTTGATGGGGCTGAAAGGTTCTGAAGTGGTGACCGCGTACTGGAAAATGCAGCGTTGAATTGCCTTCGACAAGGTGGACCGATGATCTGTAACCCGATTCACGTTATCAAAACCGTAACGATATCGTAGCGATTTAGTCGTTTAGACTATTTACGTATTCACATCCATCAATTGGGTTTGGTCGACACCGATTTTAAAGTCGTTTGGTCGAAGAGTCGACTTAAAAAAAATATATCTGTATTCCATTATCCTGGTAGAATACTTATTAATGTAACTGGAAATAAGTCGTCGGTAGATCGTTTACTTTCGCGACAGTTGAGTTGTCGTTCTATCCATCCTGATTAAGGAACACGTGAATACCGCTTTTGGATAGGACTTCGATCGAACGACTATAAAACTTCAACGATATTTGGCTTGTTTGATTTTACGTGAATCAGGCTACTGGTGAGGGTGGCAGGAATCTGATGCGCGATGCACAAGACCGGTACATTGTGGCGACACTGAGGGAGGTCTGTGACCAACAGTGGATGTCTTTCGGCTTTAATAATGATGATGATAATGATTTAAAAGGGCCTTTAGGTCATGGGTCCAAGTGTGCGTCTCCATTTCAACGATATTTTTGTTTATTATTATTGTACTTGTTTCTTTTTTAATTAGTTTCATCTGCTATGTTATGTTTTTGCACCACCTTGAGGTCGAGTGGTAGATAATATCTTAAGCCTAATTAAGTCTACCCTTGTACAGTGTTTTATTAGTGCATAAAGGTATAATAAATAAAATAAAATAAAAAATGTACCGGCTGATTGATACTTTGCGTGGCTCATCGATCTTTGCTTAAAAAATTAGCCTTGCCATTCAAAGTGACCACGCTGCCAATCTTCTGGGCTCATTTTCGGATGACAGCGATTTGGGATAATATTTTTTGTTCAATGAACGTAGTAAATAGTAGTCGGAGTTTTGCCTTGCCTTGCATTGAACTCGCTCAGCTGACGTTTTCTTAAAGAAATTAATTTCGTACATGCGTAAATTAATACAAGTTTAAAAAAAAGGTACTTTAATTTTGTCTTTACAAATCGATAGTGTTTCATCGACCCTCCACAGGATTAAAACGATCAAAATTTAACGAGGTCTATATAAAAATCAATGCCACTTTTCGTTGTAATTTTATAACTCAAAAACGGGCTCACCTATCAAAAACCAAATGTTTAGGCTTTGTTCGGACTATTTAGTAGATGGCTTATGTGAAGTTTGGTAGGGTAGAGTAGGGTAGAGTCGGGTATAGTAGGGTGGAGTAGGGAAGAGCGGGGCGAAGCCGTGCGGGCAAAAGCTAGTATGTATATTATAATAATGTAGATTAATATTTTGCATAAAACTCGAAAAGATTTTTCAATTTGGCATTTTCGAAAACCTACCATCATTATAATTAATTATAATTCAATTGGTTGTAATGTCCTTTGTCATCGAGCAACAATATATGCAACTAGTTAAAACAGTATGATGAACATATTATCGTTAATTAATCTCATATAGCCACGCTAAAATGTGGTGAGACACACATACATATTTAGGCACCCAGTGTATGTAACACACTGATGGACAGTCATTGCAGCATTAAGGCCAGGTTTTACCAATTTTAAACTTTTTTGAACCTCTACAAATATATATATATAACCTTATTTTTAATATATGCGAAACCTGAAACATCTGTCTGGTATTTTTATTTAAAGAATTTTTGTATAAAATTTCAAAACTGTATTATGGCCACCAGGCCATCCTGGTGGCTGAGGGGTTGTTTTGCACTTGCACCCAGCTGTTTGATGGCACCTAACACCCGTTATGACTTGTCGTGACCTGTGTTGTGCTTAGCGTCGTCCAACATTGACCAACCTTTTTAAATATTTTTGTGAAAAAATATAACATGGTGTAAAAACGATTAGATTCCATTCAGTTACTGATACTGAATACACTTTATTCAGGATTCGCATACTCTAAAAATAATGTTATAGAAAAGAAAACATCTTGTTATGATATTGGTAAAAATCAAAACATGATATAAATTAGTTGGTTTTATAAAAAAAAACACGAATCCCACCATAACTTACGATTTCTAACGTGTGTGTCTACGAGATTACGGTACGGAAATATTTGAAAGTTACATAAACTTGGATTTTTTATTCAAAATTGCTGACAAACAGTAAACAAACAAGTTTATGAATTCTTGTAACTTACCTGCACAATACAAAAAAAAATGTGAAAATAAAAGAAAAGGAAAGAGTAATCCACATAGTTCTCACATTCACAATAATAAAAATAACATAAGTGTAAATATTGCAAATTGTAAAAAAAAGTATATAAAAAAATCAGTCAAATGGTAAAAATAAACATATTATATTTTTTTTTTTAGGTTTGTGTTTTTTTAAGATTTTATTAATAACAATTCAATCAATAAATAAAAAGAATTATACAAATGAAACGTCAAATGTCAATAAATAACCCGCCCCTGACAAAAAATAAATTGTTTATTCAGAAAACAAACGAACCATCTGTGTTAGTACTTTACATGCTAAAACTTAAATACTTCTCTCATAATTATAAATATAACGACAATAAATTGTATTATTGAGTTATGCACTTACGAAGCACTTCAGGAGGACAATGATTCCGCATGAGTTACCTCAGACCAGGAGCTCTCGGATCCTCGGCAACTACAATGGGTGCGCGTGGTGGATTACAGCCCATTCCCTCTCCAATAGAAGAGACCGGGATCCCAGCAGTGGGAACATTATAAGGCCGATTATATATGTATGTGTTATGTATGTAATGACCTAGATCCTGCAGTAGAATAGATCTAAGAAAATATAAAAGAGAAATAGAAGAAAACAATGACATTAAATATATTCTTCGTACGTTACAATAAATATGAACATTTCTTTCCTTTTGTTTTATCTATTTTGATTTTTACGATGTTACAGGAAAGTAAAAATACCGTTTCATCAAATACTGCGTGTAAGACACACAGGTAGAACCAAACAATTTTATGCTGTCACCTATAAAAAGACATCTTTTGTTGCGTTTTAAAACTAAGATAAAAATTCTAGCTACGAGATGATCGTAAACAATATAAAACTTTTATAAGGGCTTGTAAATTTTTTACGGTTCTGTATATTGTTATCATTGGCCCAGTTTTATGCTGCACCTTTATTTCGGATGTTTTCTTCATATTTTACGTTTACGTAAACGACTGCGTGAACTAAGTGAGATAGCGCTCTCTCAAATGTTTACGGTCATCGTAAAACTGTTTGAATGTCCTTTGAATCCATACTCGCGCCTCGGAATAATAAGTGGTGTGTTAAGACGTTTTTGAATTTAATAAAGTACCACGTAATAGGGCTTCGATATGTTTCGAAAGAGTCTTCGGCACTAGAACGCTCAGGACAAATAAAGAATATTCAAAATAATATCAGACCAGCAGAATCATAAAAGAAAACAAAAAAAAATATTTATAAAAACAATAAATTGACGCCAAAACACCACCGTTTAATTTTTTTATAGCTGATGGCACATCTCAGTTTCACTCTCACAACTAAGATGAATCTAATGAAACGTGTCAAGCCATAATGTAATGAGCTGTTTAGGCTCTAAACCGTGACCAAATCCGAAAGGGAGCTCGAGCCCCGGTATGAAGGCTAAAAGGAACGGGGTGGGTCTTTTAGTCAGTAAGAGTCTGACACTATCTCCAAGAGCCCCAAGAGCAGGGGTTGTCATTTGATGATTTTTTCCCACCATAAAAAAAAGACCTTGACAAAGAAAATATACATGCATACATAAAAATACAAAGAAAAATATACATACTTACATACATAAATACACCAAAAAACATTATTTTTTATTCTGTATAGACCCGATTTCAGCCACTATCTCACCAGATGGTAAGCGATGATGTGGCCGACGATGGAGCACGCTTGCCTAGAAGTAACATAACCCTCCTTCTTCCACAATCGGGTAAAAAGCAGTAGTACTTACAAGTTTACGTCAGAAGTACTTACGTACGTGCTTAGTTAAGGTTTTAACTAGTGCATTAACACTTAGCTCGTGCTACCTGAGTTTGTTTTTCTTCGCACTAGTCTGTGTGGAAGTGCAGGCATAAGATATATAGTATAGACCGTATCGTTGCAACCTACTCTACCAAGTTTGTGTTATAACAAGATTATTATGAGATATTTCCGGGCTCGTTGTAATTGTTCATCTGTGGGTCTGGATAAGAGTGTGCACTCGTATTAATTTACGCATGTACGAAACTAATTTCTTTAAGAAAATATCAGCTGAGCGAGTTCAATGACCTGTAGGTAGTTTATACGCAATGTCGACTATTAACTACAGGGCATTGAACTCGCTGACGTTTTCTTAAAGAAATTAATGCGCAAATTAATACGAGTTTAAAAAAAAGGTACTTTTTTTTATTTTATCTTTACAAATTGATAGTGTTTCATGTACCGGATCAGCCCTCCACGGGATTAAAACGATTAAAATTTAACGGTGTATGTAGATATCGGCACGGATCTTGAGCACTGGCTTCAAGTTGCGCAGAAGACAAATATTCGGTCTCTTTAGTGATACGAAGTGAGACGCGGGGGCGGGGAGTGACAGTGATTGGCTCGCCGCGCCATCGCATCATAGACGTCGTGATTCGTTCCCTGCGCTTGCTGCGACCTCTAACAACGACGATGATTGGCTCGCCAATGTATGGAATGCGCAAAGCGATCCCCACTCTAATGCCGAGCGCTCAAGATTCGTGACGGTACCTGTACTTTAGTTAGTATATAAAAATAGGTAGGGTAAACCAGTCATAAATGTCCTAGACCAGAGAGGCAGATCACGCGCCTACAAACGGAGAAACATGCGTACACGCGCGTGGGTGCGGGGCGACATGTAAGCTATGACACTCTGAGTCTCGTAATGTCGTGCGTGATTTTGTATGAAATGAGTCAGAGCCTGAGTGAATTTACAAAACGCAATTACGCGCGAGAGTGCGTGAAAAACCCGCACGATGATGCAGATCTGCACTCCCGCAACTACGCGCGTAGGTGCGATGACACGCAGCATGCAGAGTGGCAGTGTGATAATCGGCTAAGGCAATTTTTTTTTTGTTGAGAAACAATCAAAAACTTATGGTAGTGTCACAGTTAACAGTCAAGTCGTGTTAACTGGTAACAGAAGGTGTACCGATGACCCGGTAAGGGTCGTATAAATCGGATGGTTGCTAAGCGCAGAGAACCGGTCATTGTGGCGACACTTAGGGAAGGCATACCTCATCGGTGGACGTCTTTAATAAAGATGATAATGAGTGTCAGACTTTCACTGACTTAAACCTACACAGTCTGTGTTCTTGGGCCACCGTAAGTTTTTCAAAAAATCCCGCAGCACAGTTTGGCTTGCGAGCAGTGGTGGCCGAGTGGTAACGGCCTCAACTTACGAATTGTAGGTCGCAGGTTCAAACCCAGCCAGGCGCATTACTTTGTGTAATTTATTTCATCATCACTGCTCTCAAAACGATAAAGGAAAACATCGTGAGGAAACCGGCATGTTCTAGAACCAAAATTTCGAAGACATGTGACATGCACCAACCCACACTGTGGCCTGCGTAGTGGATTGCGGCCCATTCCCTCTCCTGGAGAGGAGGCCTGAGTCCCAGCAGTGGGAACATTATAAGGCCGACTATGCTATGCTACAGTTCGGCTCCTTGAAGGGGACTTTATAATCAGAAGTAGGACTATGGTTTTTAACATCTCTGCTTTGGGAAAGGGAATGGAACCAAAATGGCGGCGATGACATCAGCCGGTCATTAGTGTGTCATCCGTCAGTGTGAGGGTGCAGGGAGCAAGTGTGCCTGACATTTGGAGAATTAGGATGATGTGTGTTCACCCTTACAAACGATGGCATGATTGGCGCAGTGGTTGAGCTATTGGCTATTGCGCTGCGAGCCGCAGGTTCGTATCCTGCACGAAATAAATATTTGTATGGCCTATAGATAGTGGTTTTAGGTCTTTGCATCTTATGTATTTGAGTTTATATATCTGTGAACACACCCACAATATTGGAGGACGATGAGCAATGGATAGCTCGCTGTCCGCTCCTCCTATAAGGACCGAGCCCAAGTTGTCGACGGCGCGTAGTTTTCCACGCACACCTCAAGGAGAGCTTAGCAAAACCGTACGGGCCCAGCATGGTTGAAGTCTACTGCGGCCATGGGTTGTGTGAAAGAGGTCCCTGGGGTCCTAGAACGGAAGCAAAGCAGGACTATAGGAGTGGGTTTTAGTCAGTAAAAGTCCGACACGCGCTCCCGCTCCGCCCTAGAGCGGGAGAAGTCCGTAATCGAACACCTAAATATAAGAGCCTGTTCTGAACAAACTATTTTCAGGATGTGCATTTATGTTGATATGTTCGTTCAATCGTGGAAATTGCAGACACAATAGAAAGACAATAGGTGCGCGAACGCCGGCGTTCGCTTGGGGTTTAATGAATAAATACAAAAACTTTTTTTTCAGTGATATAAACTAGTGCCTGACTGCGATCCCACCTGATGGTAACTTTTCCTATAAAACAATCATTACGTTGATGGCTATTTATTTATTTATTTATTATTTATTATATACTTTATTGTATACATAACAAAGAAAAAACTTATATCTAAAACACGTACAATGGGCGGCCTTATCGCATTCCGCGATCTCTTCCAGGCAACCTAGAATAGACAGTAATTGTCAAAACATGATATGGGGCTGTCATAAGTTCAACAATTACTACTATTTTAAAATTAATTACATTTATAATAATTATAATTGATAGATACACAGATACATACATATGCAATATAATACATACATAAATACATACATACCAAATAATAATATATGAGCAATCATAAGAAAGGACGACTTTCGAATAATCACAGCGACAAGTAGTGATCCTTAACAAGTCTCTTGAAGGCAGGCAACGATTGAGCGCATATAAATACATAAATCTAAGTTACTATAACACTACCCAGTAGTTCTAATATTAGTTTAGAGGACAGTTTCCACAGTGTTGCACAAGTTATGTTACAGTGACTCATAAAGGCGAACATTGCATGTTTTCACAAGCTTTCAGGATTCTGTACTCTGTAAACAATAAAATGTTTTAAGCGAAAGTGCAAGGAAATTTAAATTTGCTTAAGTTTTTTGCGTTTTGCAAGTAAGTGTCAAGTTGTATGCTATTTCAGGAGTGGCAGGCGGCCGCCTCTTTCTGCGAAGCAGTAATGCTAGCAAAGGAGGCGACAGCACGTGCGAGCCAAGGCCCTCATGGCTCAGCCACCGAGATCCCTATCCCGATTTCCGGCCACTATAGGCGCGGGCTTGTGGACGGCGAGTAATGGGTAGCTCGCCGTCCTATCGTCCGAACCAAGCCCAGGTCGTCGACGGCACATAGTGTTCTACGCGCGTGATAGTTTATGCCTATGTATAGATATAGATATATAAAATATATAATAATAATAATGTGTTAAATAATTATTACAATAGACATTTGAAAGATAACGTTTAAATTCAAACTAAAAACCAACGTTCAAGCAAGTTGTTTGTTACCGAATATAAAAGCCGCTGCGCCGGACGTCCTGAGTAATTCTCGGTTCAGACGTCGGACGGTGCGGAGCTCTCTCTGCAAAAATAAGTTACAGAGTTTGTGTACAAGTGTGGAAATTGTGAATTAAAAGATAATTATTATATTAGTATAATTATTATTTTATTAAATTAATTGTTGTTGCGATATTATTATGGTTGTAAAATATCTAAGACTTAGTCTACTAAAATGTAAGAAGTTGTTTGTTGTGCGACAACCTGAGATTTGTAGAAGGTGGAAGGATATTTGATGTTGAAGTGTCAACCCACAGGTTTGACACTTGAACGTCAGGACTTTCCTATAAATAAGATTGGTTTCTATTAAAGTCCTCTTACTTGCCTATCAGCTCTAGATCTTTACGGACTGCCTAAGTTCACGTAAGTTATTTAATATAATAGCTTAATATTATTGCTAATGTTGTTTTGATTCTGTGTATTTGTTATACTGTGACTTATGTTTCTAATTATGTTATTGTGATGATAAAATGCTTCCGAGGTGTTTCTTGGCCGTTCTTCACCTCGAAGACCTAGATTCCGAACGAGCCAGTAGTTTATTCGAATAATTGACAAGCCTATTTGAAATAAATACTTAGTCTTGTCTTTCTGTGCTTTTCTTCATAAAACCCTTTCCTTACACACCAGTCATAGGAACTTTGATACACAGTAAATAACCGTTATCCATCTTGACATTTTATTATGATATATAGGTAGTTATAAATATATATATATCAATATATATATATAGTTTTCCCCCTGTTCATTTCCAACTCGCGCCTCAAGGAGATATCGACCAACCGTAGAGGCTCAACAAGGTCGAAGCCTACTGAGGCCATGGGTTCGCTTCTGAAAGAAAAACCTGGCCCTGGAATAATCTATACATATCTATACATATAAATAAAATTGGAGTGTCTGTTTGTAATATTGAAATAACCGCTTTTTACTACATGCATATGAATTTATACACGGTACATACACTAAAATAACATTTTTTTCAATTGTTGTCTGTCTGTCTGTTTGTCTCGGCTAATCTCTGAAATGACTGGACCGATTTTGATTGAACTTTTTTGGCAGGAAGCTGATGTAATAAGGAGTAACTTAGGCTACTTTTATTTTAGAAAAAATAAAAATAAAAATCCTGTATGGTTGGCAATGGTTCAAATCTGTTAGGCCTGGTCTACAGTAGTCTACACTTGACGTTAAGGCAACTAATTTTTATTTTGTTTTTCTTTTACTAATTTTTATTTTGTATTTATTTGTGTGTCTATACGGGCAGGATAAACATGTTTTCTTTCTTTCTTTCTTTTTCTTTCTGTAGTCCACGCGAACGAAGTCTCGGGCACATCAGCTAGTAATAAACAAATGACCCCATACGATAATTCAGTTAGTCTTTAGTAAAAATATCATTGACCTGACATCACGATTAAAAACACATACGAAGAACTCTCACAGGTATAAATCAGTAAATAACGGCAGATGTAATGCTCATTGAATTCAGTTTAATTTCCTCCCGAAGCGCAGTGGATTGCAATTATTGCTGGACGGCACTTTATGCATGCATGCTTAATAACATTGTTTATTATACGAGTACTTTATATGTAAATACGGATTTTTTTCATGTGGAAAATCGTCCAGTGACTTCTCTCACTGGACTAATGACTAAAGCCCACCAGTTTGCTGCAGTTTCATACTAGGACCATGATCGTATCTATAAAAACTGGCCTGTTGGTCTAGTGTTTAGTAGCCCTGACTGCTATGCCAGAGGTCGTGGGTTCGATTCCCACCCGGGACAAATGTTTGTGTGATGAGCACGATTATTTGCTCTGTGTCTGGGTGTAATTTATCTATAATATGTATGTATTTAGAAACATATATAAGTATGTTTATCAGTTGTCTAGTACTCATAACACAAGCTCTGCTTAGCTTGAGACTAGACGGCGTTGTGTGTGGAAAAAAAAAATCCGTGACCCTAGTGGGCATAAGTTCTAATCTACAGTTATTCTGCTATCTTCTTTAGGTGTGCATGGAATAAATACTACACACCATCAACGACTCGGTTCAGTTCTTACCGGACGGCCTTACGGCGAGCTGTACAGTGCTCATCGTCCGAAAGCCTGCACTTACGGTAGCCGGGGATCGCCCTGTAACTACCGAAGCCTTGGGCGTCTCCTGTAGCAGTGGCTTGGACATGAGAATAACCGTTCCCTCACTTGCGAACATCTTGTTCAATAGTTTTACTGCTTCGCAGAAGGAAGCAATCGTTTCCAATTTCCTCTTACTCTGGACCATGGCCTGAACCAGAACTCAGTATATAAATACGGTTGTGATCGAAATCATGAATCATTATCGTTGCAATCGTTCAAAGTACAATACCACTTAACCTTACAATTAATTTTGTTAATTAGAAAAGTAATATCTGGGGCTCTAGGATCTTGGATTCTTCTCCTGCTAAGTGGAGTGAGATCCCTCTCACTCCTCTTAAAGCAGGAGAAGTTAGTTGATGATGTCCTAGCAAAAAGCATAATCAGCCTTAAAATGATCCCAATACTGGGACTCAGGCCTCCTCTTTAGAAGAGGTAATAGACCATAATCCACCACACGTACCCAGGGCGGATTAGTGGTTTTTCGATTCCAGGATATAGCGGTTTCTTCGAAATATTTTCCTTCATCGTTTTGAGAGCAGTAGTGATGAAATAAATTACACAAAGTAATGCGCCTGCCTAGGTTTAGATCCGGGACCTACTACTCGTAAGTCAGGGGCCATTAGCAGTCGACCATCAATACACTACTTGACGATGTTTTACCATAAAAAATACTCCATAAATCAACCTTACACTTTTCACTCTACCATGTCTTTTATTACCATCTCAAAACCTTCACTATCTTTAGATATTCGGTCTTATATCCGGACAGTTACAAAACTAAGACAATCCGGACACATGCACACACTAATTGCTTAAGTAAACTAATAATATTCAACAGTATCAAGCTACCAAAGTTCCTTAAACACACTCCTGCCTAATGACTTCATACCGAAGTTTCTGTTCTACACGAGCTAATACAATTTCCCAGTCCAAAGGTAATTCCAGGGTAACTCCAGGGTAATTCCAGGTATGCCCTACGAAATAAGAGGAAGAGGTAAATGGTGCGAAAAAACAGTCTAGGAGCACTCGAAACGAGGGAACGCCACAATTTAATTTCATGTTTGCCGCGAGCCCACAGTTAAGGGGAAGTCCTTTATTTTTTTATGATTTTATTCAGTTGAGCTGCAATTACAGTGTATTGCATAAGAACTTTGTGTTTTTTTAAACTTTATTTTACATTGTCGAGCGAAGGAGTTAGGGTCTGGCCACATTACCACGGTATTAGTAGACGATTCAATGCTACGGCGAATGCGAATTGACGCGAATGGGACCAACAGTTGACTAAACTCAACACGACGTCGCGTAGTGTTACACGCTCAACTCAATTAGGTGTCAGCAAAACTAGGGGCCCAGTTGGGCCTATGCCTGCTAGGGCTGCGGAAACTTTTGAAAGGGTGACCGTTTTTTTTTCGTTGGGATATTTTCTGATATTTTCTCACGAAATAGTGGCTGTGAACAAAGCCACGCTCTAGAATGCAACGGGTAACTAAAGAGTTCAGGTGAATTTTAATCAGTAAAAGTATGATACACAGCCCTCTCGTTCTACCCGAAAGCGGAAGAGGTTATTTGATGATTGTTAGACTACACAACGACGACTTGGTAGTGTAGCTACGCTCTTATGCCTTGATCACACGTACCGAGTAAAAGGGCGACAGTAAAATGTTGTTCGGCCGAGACAGTGATGTAAGCAAGTTGTAGAGGTAAGCGCTCGGCCGAGCACTCGGCGCTTTGTTTACACGTACCGAGTATTCGGCCGAGAGCACTGTCTCGCCCGTTTACTCGGTACGTGTGATCAAGGCATTAGTGAGAAGTAACAAGTTATTCGTCTTGGTTGATTTTTTACAGTTTTATTCTGTGGTTTACTTTTATGAAAATTGCGTTTTTCTGTTGTTTAGTTTGTACGGATAATAAGTTTCGTTCGGTTTGAAGTTGTAATGTATGGGAGTGTTTGTTCAGCATACAGTTCTACGCTTGAGAAGCGTTTGTATTATTTCGTAATCAATCAAGCTCGCATTGGGCGCTTGTGGAAAGTTGAACTATTGATTTGTTAATCAATAAAAGTAGAACATTATCCCAAAGGACCATACTTCCAGAATAAAAAGCCTAATAATCCTATATGCTATTCTAAGTTATGATTTACCCGTGAGCCAAGTTTCATCAAAATCCGTTCAGCAGTTTGACCGTGATGGTAAAACAAACATACATTTTTAGGTTTCCGCACCCAACGAATAGAAACGGAACCCTAAGACTACGTTATCCGTCTGTCTGTCATCAGGCTGTATCTCATGAACCATAATAGCTACCGTGGCGTGGGGAGACGTAAATAAAAGGCTTTATGTTTAACTTAAAGTTACTATATTGTTAGGAGCCTTTAAATTATGTTATATTACAAAATTAAATTAACATTTTTCACTGTTGACAACTTTCGTCATATTTTCGAATCTATTCTATTCTTCAATACCATTAACCTTAAAAGATCCATTACGTGGCCAGTTTTAACCCCAACTAATATGTGACCTTCATAGTCGTCACACTACACAGTTGAAATTTTCACAGACGATGTATTTCTGATGCGCTATAAAAAAAATACTACAAACAGTACTGAACACTTCGTGCTCGAGTCTGACTCGCACTTGGCCAGTTTTTCTTCAATTCATTAGAAAATCAAGAAACATTAGAATTATTTTTGAGAAATCGGTTTTTCCTATAATTGTGTGTGAAAGCTTTCTACTCGTATGTGTCATGGCTAGCCCTTAAATCTGTGATTTTAGCTATGTTAGTAATTAAGGTATTTGGCATAATTTTACTTGTAAATGTTCCTTTGAATTTATGTATGAAGTGTAATGTGATACTGTCATGCTATATTTTGTTTTGTTTTATGTGAGTGGTGAGTGCGGGTGTAAATTGAAATTGTTGGCGGTAATGTATTCTATCTTAAATCTTATCTTTTCCGTCAGCACTTGGAATATTTTTAACCGACTTTAAAAAGAAGGAGGTTTACTTTAAAAAGGGGGATTTCATAAAAAATACAACCGATTTCAATGTAAAAAAAAATGGTCAAGTACGAGTCGGACTCGCGCACTGAGGATTTCGTACAAGCCTACCTTTTTGTTGTAAATAGTTCATCCTCGAATCGAATATCGCGAATCGCAAAATGTTTTTGCGAGGAACTACACAGTTTCTTCTCTTACTGTGGGGTAACGTTTAAAAATAAAATTTAAACATTTGTTCAATATAGAAATCGTAACTAATATTATAAATGTAAGTATGGATGTTTGGATGTTTGTTACTTAATCACGCAAAAACGGCTGAACGGATTTGGATGAAATTTGGCATGCATATAGCCTTTGACATGGAAAAGAACATAGGCTACCTTTTATCCCGATTCCTTAAGTACCTAATGCCACGCGGGCGAAGCCACGGGCAAAAGCTAGTATTAAATAAATGTTTTATTTATTTATTTAATGCTTCATGTACAGTTATCGTACATAGCCGGATTTGATGCAATAAGTCATTCTCTACCAGTCAATCTTATCTGTTTCTTTACCTGATTTACATATTTCTATTCTATTTCAAATGTCATCACGTTACATCACTGGTACAAGATCATTATTGGCCCAGTTGCTGAGAGCATATTCACGTCCAGAGCGAGGAGGTATGGCAGGCGGTCGCCTCCTTCTGCGAAGCAGTAACGCTAGCAAAGGAGGCGGCCCTCGCGCCCCTGCCGCCGGGATGCCACTTCCGATTTCCAGCCACCGTAGGCGAAGCTTGCGGACGCCGAGCAGTGGATAGCACGCCGTCCGGTCGTCTGGTAACCAGCCGGACCGAGCACAAGTCGTCGACGGCGCGTAATGTTCCATGTGCGCCTTTAGGAGATGTTAGCAAAACCGTAGGGGCCCAGCAGGATCGACGCCTACTGGGGCGATGGGATAAGTGAAAATGAACCCCGGGGCCTGTAAAAGTTGATCAGTAAAGATTTTACACACCCTCACGCCCCACCCAAGAGCGAGTCATTGGATGATTTCCCCCCAAAAAAAGGCCCCGCCAGTTTCATCTCAAGTGAATAGATTACATCACCAATTCATTCAACCAACTACAAAAACAACTCATATCCTCGACACATCTCTCAAAAAACCGCAAAAAACCGTAGCAAACTCCTTGACTACCATTTTTACTTTTCCTCCTACAACATCCTAATCCCCACTAACGAAACAACCGAAGTGGCAACCACTCGAGGCTCCTCCACTCTATTTTGGCCTCAGCTACCTCACGATAACCCTTACGTCATCATTAGTGAGCTCCTCATGTCATCTGTCATCCTCTCATCGTCAGGACACTTTGATCTCGCCAGCTAACTGGGTCAAAACATTGCCGATCCTTGAAACATGCACGAACGTGTTTTGTATGCCATTGTAAATTTTTTGAGCAGAAGATTTAGTGTGAGCAAATCTTTAAAAATGCACAAATCCAATTTCTTTCCATAATGGGAGATGTGACACAGAGTAAAAAAGTGATCTATTAATTTCATTATTTTTTGGTAGGAAATTAACAATAAAAATCAAACTTTTCCCGTTCTGGGTAAAGCGAGAGGGCGTGTCAGTGTTATAGTGACTAAATCTACCTCACGACAACCCTTACGTCATCATTAGTGAGCTCCTCATGTCATCTGTCTTCCTCTCATCATCAGGACACTTTGATCTCGCCAGCTAACTGGGGTATCCGAAAGGGCGCTCGAGCCCCGGTACGAAGGCTAGAAGGAACGGGGTGGGTCTTTTAGTCAGTAGGAGCCTGACACTATCTCCCGCTCCGCCCAAGGGCGGGGGATGTCAATGCATGATTTTTCTCTAACTGGGTCAAAACATTGCCGATCCTTGAAACATGCACGAACGTGTTTTGTGTGCCATTGTAAATTTAAGGGCAGAAGATTTAGTGTGAACAAATCTTAAAATCGCACATTAACTTTGCGGCTGGAGTGAGAGGGAGTAAAAAAGTGAGCCGCAAGGCCTATTGTCCACGGACGCGTAGCTTCTTAGACGCGTATTCGTCATTGTTCGCTTGTCATTGTTCGTCATTGTTCGACGAAGCGTGACGCGACGTCACACCACAGCGTTGTGAAGTGTGACGTCGCGTCGCGTCTATGAAGCTACACGTCTATGGATAGTGGACCATAGTTTTGTATGTAAGCTTCACGCAGGCGTACACCTAGCGTATAATGACGAATACGCGTCTTTGATTTTTTGGTGGGAAATTAACAATAAAAATCAAACTTTTCCTGCTCTGTGTGAAGCGAGAAGGCGTGTCAGAGTTATAGTGACTAAATCCCACCTGTGATCCTTCAGTTGCCCAGTGCGTGCCAGGGCCTCGGTAACTCTCTCGAGCTATTCCACATCCCTAGCAAGCCCGGTACCCTTATTAATAACTAGCTTTTGTCAGTGACTTCGCCCGCTTGAAAATATAAAATATTGGTCTGTGTTACTCAGTGATAAAGCTTTCTATTGGTAAATTTATTTTAAAAATCGGCCCAGTAGTTTTTGAGTTAAATCGTAACATCCAAACAAACAAAAATCAAATCTTTTCTCTTTTTAATATTAGTTTAGACAATAATTTAATTTAGGGTGTGTCAGACTTTTACTGACTAAAAACCCACTCCGGTTCCTTCGTTGCCTTTGAAGCCAGGGCCGAGTATTTTCATACCAGGGCTAAGTTTTAAGACACCTAAATTATAATCGGACGGGAAGAAAACTGCAGGCAAATTGTAACAGTCCTTCACTTCGTGGTATAAACCAGGGATGTAACGAAGGTAATTATATCGGAACCGAAGGGGGAGTCGGAGATTTTAAATTTGATTTATCGGAGTCAGAACCGGAATCGGAACCGGAGGCGGAAGAGGGTCAGAAGGTGGCAGGAGAGAGATTTTTTATTTAAGGACAAACCCGGCTACGTAGACCGCCCGCCGCCGCTATATTATGCTTCGACCTCCGATTAAAACCTCCGATTTAAAAGTATTGGAGCCGAAGTAAGAACCGAAGGTGTAATAATATCGGAAGTTCCGGCTTAACGGAGTCGGAGTCGAAGCTCCGTAACATCCCTGGTATAAACGACGGGGCGCTTATTTATTAATTCTTCTGATGTACTTGTTACGTGACACAATACTCTTGAACTAATAGCTGAAAAGTTAGCCCGTTTGACTGCACTTATGCTACAATTTATTATTATTGTTATACGAACAGAGCACAAGTACCAACTGTCATTAATGTTGAGGAGATTACGCTAACTTTAGACTTCAGGCTATTACAATAAGCGCGTATTATCTGTTCGGTTCTGAGAATATTGTTTGTTATTACAGTTTGGTATTAGTTTCCTCTTATAGGTATAAGTGGTAATTACAATATATATAATACACCGATCGTTTTAATCCCGTGGAGGGTCAATCCGGTACATGGAACACTATCGATTTGTAAAGAAAAAAATAATGTACCTATTTTTTAAAACTCGTATTCATTTACGAATGTGCGAAATTAATTAATTTAAGAAAACGTCAGCTGTGCAAGTCCAATGACCTGTAGGTAGTTAGTATGCAACGCCGACTACTGCCTACAAGTCATAGGACTCGCTCATTTATCACATAAACATACCGCACAACCACACAAAAGTATTGTCTTTTTAACCTAAAGGTTGACTGGTAAAGAATGCATGGTTGCGTTAAGGCCCTCTATGTACCACTACTGCTTCACATAAAGTTCAAATAAATAATAATTGCTTTGTGCAAGAGTCAAACCCACGACCGGCAGCACAGCTGGACAACTGCGCGAACCGTGTCACCGTTTTAAGAGGGTCCTTCTGCACTCATCCATCGTCAATGTCGAGCATGGTTTAAAAGCTTGTTGCTTCGTCTAAGGCAATCCAACGCGATGTTTAACAAAGAAGCTACGCGAAAAAAGTGAAATAATGCCTGAAAAATCTGTTACCTTCCTCTGCTGCTGAGTACTCGAATATTTCACAAAACTTGTTCCAGAAAATACATGTTTTTTTTTTTAATCCGTACAAGTTTCTGAAATAAATTTTTATCATTCAGAATCTCGATTAAATGTGCTAGGCTATTATGGATATTTTTAATATATGAGTACATTATAGAGGGCTAAATTTCACGTAAACTAATGGATTTTCAGAAGTGTTTACTGAATTGGTTTTACACAAATTTATAAATTGATTTCAATAGAAGCCTAGATAATATCCACAAGATATTTGTATATCCAAAATATCTAGAGAAATACGTGTAATGACATCATAATCACGTAATAGTAGTTGTATGATATTGTGCCTCGAAAAGGACGCTCTTAATGCAACCAATTCACTGCAAGAATGTTGCATTAGTTGGCTGCCATATCTAGAGCACTCGTAAATATAAAAAATCAATGACACCCAGCGAACAGTGAAAACAGAAAGTTTCGCGAAAAGTCCAAACAATCGAGAATATCAAGCCGAAGTCGTCTGAAGTCGTAAATTGCATTCAAACTTTCACCACATTTCACCCGACTTCCAGTCTGATCCATTTACGTTCAAAGTCCAGACTTGGCCTACTTTCTAGTCTAAATCTAAATAAACGTCGTGGCTCAGAATAGAATAGTGTATTGATCAAACTTAATCTTAGATTTAAAGTACAGGGCACATTGTAATTCGAACTATTGATTTATTTTTTATTATTTACCTAACACTAACCACTAAATAAGTGAACTGATTTTCGATCGTACACTCTTAATAAGGTTCAGTTGAAAACTAGCGTCAGGCAACTACAACGTAGTTGTAGAGCATTTTTGCTGAACTGCCCCCCTAGCCAAGAAACAACCGTTTCTCTTGCGTCGAACGCCTCGAATTTGCCACACCCCTAATTATTTTGTTCTGACCACGTGACTGAGCGTTAACGATTGCAAATTATCAACTCGGTTAGAGGTACATTTAAAACTACAAAATCTATGAACCATGCGATAAAAACAAAGCCAGAAATCTGAATACAGAATCTACTTAAAATAATACCACCAACAAAGGCTTCAAAATACTACGAATCTCTGCAAACAAATGAAAACAAAGCTGAAAAATTCCATATTCGTAGCTTTTCAACGCAAAATACGTTAATATTTGTCAACACTAATTCGCAAACATTGAAGTCACACCAATCCATCAGGAGTGACAAACTGTTGGCCAAAAAATTCCAGTCCCATTATTTCATTTTCGCCGGCTCACACATCAAAGGTACCTGTAATTGCGAAGCGCGGAGCCCATATACATAACGAATACCTTTCGTTGTTGCTAGAGTGGTGTACGTGATTTCTCGATTGAAGCCGAATGCGAAATTCGGCCTTGCAGTTACCGAAATTCCGAATAAAGAAATATGCGAGAATTTTTTTGCTTTTTTTTTACGTCATCAGTGAATATTGAGCGGCTTTTTTATCGTCTCTAGGAGGTTGAAATGTTGGTATTTTCAAAGCTTTGTTGTTGGTGTTTTGACGTTTGTTTCTAGCTAAGGGTTGTCGGTCGACTGTTAGGCTCCCCATCAGCTTTGCCCCTAAACGAGCCGTCACAGCGCTGACCGCTCATCGTAAGCTCTTTGCCGACAAAACTATGACTTCTGTTGGCCGGCAGCTACATTTTCTTTGGTGCTAACGATTAGTCAAGAACGTGAAAATTGAGATGTACTGGAATCTATCTCGATTTTTAGATATATTTCTTGATTACTTAGTTGGTTATAGGTAACTGTTTCAGAATTGATTTGCAAAACTTACCTTAAACAAACGTACAAATACACAAACATTGCAATGCAAATAAAAACTAGTATTAATAAACTGGATAAGTGCGATTTAGACGCGCACGCAAAAGTTTCTGTACTACAATATCAAAAACGAGCAAAAAACGCTGTCAAAAATTAAAATAACAGAAAATTTCTTGTATGGGAACCGCCTTTAATTTTAACTTTATTTTAATTTTATTATTTTTTGCTGTAGCGGCAACAGAAATACACGTTCTGTAAATATTTCAACTGTCTCATTTTTACGGTTTATGAGATACAGCCCGCTGATAGATGGTCGGACGGATGGACGAATAGCAGAGGCTTTGGATAATATAATAGGATCCTGTTGGCACTCTTCGGGTATAGAACCCTAGAAATTACTGGATTTGTTTAAAATTTTGGTACGGGTCCCACATGGTAATGACGCAGTAACCACAAATTATGTTTCAATGCACTTCCTCGAAAACTGACTCTTATCGCAGAACGCTTAAGTTCAACATGCTTACGTACGAGTACTCTGTATATCAGTCTCGTGTTTTTTTTTTATTTATCACAACATCTTATTTAATTTTTAAGTAAGAGACGAATATTTTTTAAGGTTTATATTTAATGAAAATTTAAATTGTTTACGAACAGAATATCATAAATAAATATGATTATTTACACAATAATACTGGGCCTGCGACACTGCGTGGTGGATTACGCCCCATTAGCTCTCCTAGAGAGGAGGCTTGAATCCCAACAGTGGGAACATTAAAAAAGGCTGATAATGATACAATAATTGGTTATTACCAACAAATTAACAATTATAATTTCCCTCAGTACGTAAACCAAAATGCGTCGAAATTTTCAGAGAAAGTGTTTATTTCTGCGTAAGTGTATTGAAAAACGTCGTTTGACATACGTGGAGATTTGTTACTGCAGCACTCGGCTCCATAACACCCTCGCCTGCACGGCTCGGAAGAATTGCGCCTCGGTTGCAATGACAAACTGCCTCCACTTGTATCAAAATGTACTATACTTCATACAAACAAAAATTCGGCAAAAATCATAGCTGGAATATAATATCAGGTGTCCCTACACCAGAAACATTTTAAAATCTCCAATTTTAGCCTTTTCACATAGTCAATGTGTTTGCATCGTGTACAGTCAAACTCTTTGTACAATTAGCAACACATTTCAGCTCGGCTGTGATGACGCTAAACGTACTCTCGGCGACTGTACCGTGAATTTATAGTGGACGTCAGTTCGTATGACGTATTTTGAGTGCCATTTTGTAATTATTTTTGGAGCTGAATATTCTTTCTTGTTAGGTGAGTAAAAAAGATTTTTTTTTGGGTTTTTGTTTTTGTTAATTTTTAGGATTAAGTACCTAGCTAAATATTTTTTTAAGGTATATCTATACAATTTTTGGTAAGGTATATCAAATTAGATTCGACGGCCATAGACACACAATAAAAGTGAGACTTTACATTACTTATTACTATATACCTAAGTTAAGTAAACCCTTTACATTAAAAAAAAATGCTATTTCAAAATATTCTCACAAAGTGTGCCTTTTCAAGCAAACATTTTAATCCACTTGAAAAGGCACACTTTATCAAATTAAAATCTTAACTACATTTTTATTGCATTAGCATCAGTTTTGACAAGAAAACACATTCAATTTTAAAAGTATAAAATTACTCTTTGAATATAGAGACGGGGTGACGTTGAATAAAAAGTGAGATTAAAAACCAATATAAATGTCATCAATATCAAATGATATTTTAAAAAAAAAGTGATTCCATTTCAAATGACAATGTAATATAAAAATATAATCTCTGTGGTTCAAGAATTCTTTCTGTTTCAAAATTTAATTAAAACTTTTTATTTGACGCATTTACTGCATGTTTCATATTAGATACTTTTTTAAAAGATTATTGAGCATTCAATTTGGGGGCAAAGAGTCACAAAAGTCAAATTGAAATAAATTATTCTGGCCAAATTAAACTACGCTGTGTATGTATGTACATAGCTATGGAATGAAAAGGGTCTGTAATTTTTAGTTTTTAGGGCTCCTCTTTTACCCTTTGGGTAGGGTAAAACGGTAACCCCGCTGTATGTCCGTCCATCACCAGGCTATATCTCCTGGCCTTGGTTGAGGCCATGGTCCGGAGCGAGGAGGAGTGGCAGGCGGCCGCCATCTTCTGCGAAGCAGTAATGCTCGCAAAGGAGGAGGCCGACCGCATCAGGCAACGGCGCTCTCGCTGTCACCGGGATTTCGATCCCGATTTCCAGCCACCGTAGGCGTGGGCTTGCGGACAGTGAGCATTGGGTAGCTCGCTGTCCGACCGTCCGGTAACTGTCCGGACCAAGCCCAAGTCGTCGACGGTGCGCACTGTTCCCGCAGGAGTTGTCAGCAACAGCAGGGGCCCAGCCGGGTTGAAGCCTATTAGGGCCAGGGTTATCCGAAAGGGAACCCACCCCGTTCCTTCAAGCCTTCATACCGGGGGGTATGAAGGCTTGAAGGAACGGGGTGGGTTTTTTAGTCAGTAAGAGTCTGACACTATCTCCCGCTCCGCTCAAGAGCGGGGGTTGTCATTGGATGATTATCCCCACCAAAAAAAAGACTATATCTCATGAGTCGTTATAGTTCGTTATTTGCACAGATGATGTATTTTTGTTGCCGCTATTAAAACAAATACTAAATTCCCATACAACAGACATGTTTGTTTGCCGTTTTTATAGATTTATTGTACGGAACCCTTCGTGCGCGAGTCCCTGATTTTTATCACTAAGCCTCCGATACCTGTCCGTCTGTCTGTACCACGGATAGTCTGCACATTTGTCCGTCCGTGTGTCAGCGGGCTGTATCTCATAAACCGTTGTGTATCTCTTAAAGAATTGGAATTTCCACAGAATGTGGTTTCTGTTGCCGATAAAAACAAATACATTATTTAATTAAATAAAGTAAAAAAAAAACTAAAGAGGGTTTCGATACAAGAAATATTATTTTATTGGCATCTTGTACCTACTCGTTTTTTATATTGTAATAGGTACGAAACCCTGAGCGAGTTCGACTCGCACTTGACCAGTTTTTTTATTGCGCCATACATGAATCTTCATGATTTCTTTAGACTTCAGAGAGTACAAGGTCATAAGTGACAAGTGCTCGCTATGTGTGAAAGAAATGAATTTGAAAATTATTCTTTTATTTTGTAATCATTGTACTTTTGAATTCAGTGTATGTGCAAACGTAATCTTTACATATAACATATTTACTTAACCCTACTTGTTATAAAAAATCTCCCACTGCATCTGTTTGTCTATCTGTTTGCGATTAACTCAAAAACTGCTTTTCATTCGGTTTTCACAAATAGACAGGACAAAGTTTTAAGTGTACTGCATGTTTACTACAATAAAAAAAAGTCGAGAATTTGAAAGATGTTTAACACCCGTGTGAACTTGGAGTGGGTAACGTAATAAAAATTGAACGAATACAATTTCTGACATATATTTTTTTATTGTTGATAGGTTCGCGCTTGACCGCTATCTCACCTGATGGAAAGCGACGATGTGTTCGACGATAGAACGCGCTTACCTAGAAGTAACCTATTCATTCTTGACTTAAAGATTCCCGGGTTGTAGCCATCGGGAAACACAGACTCTGGCAGGCAATAATATACCCGTGGTCCCGGACGTAAAGGGCAACTAAAGGAACATAAGTGTGGTTTTAGTCAGTAAAAGTCTGACACGTTCTCCCACTCCGCTCTAGACTAGAGTGGGACAAGTCATTAGATGATTTCTAACCTCAAAATTTTTTTGAGGTTACCCACGACACTGGTGTAACTCTTAGTATGGGGTAACTTACTGCGCGTAGTGCTCCACGCGCGCCTTAAAGAGATTTCAGCAAAACCAAAGAGGCCCAGTAGAGTCAAAGTCTACTGGGGCTGTGCGGTTTTATTTTGTTGGTAAAAATCATCCAGATGACATCCCCCGCCGTTGGGCGTAATGGGACATAGTGTCAGACTTTTACTGACTAAAAACCCACCCTGTTCCTTCGTTGCCCTTCATATCGGGGCCGAGCCTTCCTTTCAGAAATATAATACCCTTGCCCCAGTAGGCTTCCGAACACAAAGCAAAGAAGGAACAGAAGTGGGTTTTAGTCCCCAAATATGTCCAGTTCAGCATGATGCCAGGCCACAACGTAGCAGTTGCCTGACGCTGGTTTTCAACTGAACCTTGCTATGAGTATACGGATGTTTATCAGTTGTTACGTGTGAGGTAAATAAATATGTATATTAATTAATGACATGCCCTACTGCTCCACCAAAAAAAGTAAGGTGCAACTTTAAAAAACTTATTTAAAAAAATCACGCCTGATTTGTTCCCAAACCAACGACGGACTAGTTAGTTCTTAAACTCTTAAATAAAACCACCGCAACTTGAACTGAAAAACTGTTAGTTTTACATCGTCAGCTTTTTTTTTTTTTTTTTTTTTTTTCGATGGGAAAAATCATCTTATGACAACCCCCGCTCTTGTTTTACACCGTCAGCTGACGCATGCGTCCTGTTTGTAAATTCAGCTTTTTCTTGTAATTTAATTCATCTACAAGTGTCGGAGGAAACTGGGGAAAAATTAAAAAAAGCGGAACCTTTACCGTTTTACCGCAAGTAAAGTCCTTGTGGTCCAAGTTAATTAACTTACCCACTCTTTTAACTGAGAATGAATTTCTTTGAAACGTTTTCTGTGTAATATGGCGATGGTTTTATGCTGTTGAGTGTACGAAAGTACGTGTGAGGTGCGTTTTTTTTTTTTTAAACTTGTGAATTTAAGTGTTATTTTTGATTAGGGGCGTGCTTAGTATTTTAAATTAATCTAACTTATGAGCATTTAATTATATTGAGTACTGTTATTTATTTTATTCATTAACAATTATAAGGTGGTACGATTAATTTATTTATAAAAATATCCAAGTTAAATTTTTAATGCCATCAAAAATTTAACTTGTAAAAAAACCAAGGCTCTCAACTCGGTTCTTGTATCGTAAAAAGTTGTGAGATCCATGTAATAACCAAGTCGGTTAATTTATTTAGTCCTTACTTAAGGGACCTTAATGACCTAGATTGACTTTGCAATCGGACTAAACAATCTAATCTACACTAATATAATAAAGAGGTAAAGTTTTTTTTTATATTTTTGTTTGTAGGAGGTAGTCTCTGGAAGTACTGGTCCAATGGCGAAAATTTTTTCACTGATGGAAAGCTGCTTTATTTTTGAGTGACATAGACTATATTTTATGTGCTATATATTATGGCGAAGCTGCGAGCAAAAACTAATTTAATATAAAACGTATTACTTGTGATATACTTGCGATTGCCAAGTTAGTTAAAAATTCAGGCTTATAGTTTTATACACAACGAAGTTATGGAGGATCGAAAATGGCCTAAACTGTTTCGTGAAAAGAATATTACGGCCGTGCCGCTTTTTTGCTTGCTTTGGTGGGGGCACGGCCTTGCCCCTAATTAATTTTTAATTATCAGAACTAACCTAAAAATAAGAATTACTAACAAATGTTGTGAATCTATTTTTTTCAATTAATTATTTGTTATAATATTAAAAACACTATCCTCGAGTTTATATAATAAAAAAAAATTATAAACCAGACCTCCGTTTTATACAAAGCGCGCTCAAGCAACGCCCACATAGATACCGCTCACGGACACGATATCTTGGAGCGTCTCGGCTCGTTCGACGAACAGTTCCGGCTCAAACGCTTCTTAGTAGTACATACATGAGATTGTCTTCTGTACCTATCTATTTTGTGGTTATACTTATTAAAACCAACCTATGTTCCTTAATTTGCTCTTTGCCCTAGAACGGGCCTTTAGAATTGTTCAGAAAAAACAGATTTCGGCAGCGTACTCCACTCCTTAGTTGTATGCACAATGAATATGTAATATGTATCTATTATATTATTTATTTATTATGCACACCTACCACACTGTTATTTTTTAACCCAAAGGTTAACTGGTAGAGAATGCACTGTTGCATCAAGTCCGCCTATGTACCAGTACTGTACATGCAGTTTAGATAAATAAATATGTAACCAAAAAATTTTAAGCGTGTAGGTGGGATATCCACTATGACATTGTCATTAAAATCGTGTATTTTCAATAAATAATGGTGATTCGTATCAATATTAGGAATTAGACTAAAACTCAATGAAACGCGACCACACTAATCACTATAGTAATTACACCCTTGATTAAATTAATCACTATTTTACTGATGTACATCGATTTTAAGGGTCTTTTACATGTGGCGAGAATTTTTGAGTTCGTATCTATTATTTAGAGAACTGAAGAGTTATTGATCAATGCTTTTGCACATTGAGGGCGGGTTTCCTAATGGAGTATTTTAATTTAAGAATCCAACCCTACTATAATGCCAAATTATATCATGTTTTCAGGCTACAGTAGAGTTTGAGATATCGAAATTCAACTTCAAATGAATCAGAAATCGGTTGGCACAACCAAATTAAAATAGAGTCTGTCTAATAAGTTAAACGACTTGGGTAATTATTAGGATTTAATGAAATCTGATGTAGTCAACACGGGTTCAATAATAAAATAATGAAGGTTGATTAGGAGATAGAGATCATTGATTAATAACAGAAGAACCTTATAAAAAGTACCGAAAATTTAAATTTTATACCAAATTCCCAAGTCGGTTGACTTATTAGACAGACTTTACCTGCCAGGGTATAAACTTGCACACAGTGAATTTGACAGACAAATGGTGACAGAGCTTGTAAGGTTTAAACTCTTTTAACACGACTGATTTTTCTGATCACCTTTTTTTTTAATGATATAAACTAGTGCCACCTGGCAACCCACACCCTAACTAAAACCCACTCATGTCCCATCGGGAGCTCTGTGCATTTAACGTCTCGATGACAGATTCAAACAATTTCGCTGCTCTAGCGACAATTTCCCTCTGTGTAAGCGACCCATATAGTTGGTGTTTAATACACAATGAACTCAATCATTACATTAAACACGCTGTATAATTAGAATTTGGATTATTTATCAAATGCGAATTAGTAGCGTCGTATAAAGTTCATGTTGTACTGCTGTTTCAATTTGAAAATTAATTATTAATTTGTCAAATAGGATTGTTATAATAGTTTAATCTACAGTCATTGTTTGTGTAGACGGATGATAGGTAGCTGATAATGATATTTACGTAATTAGAGGTGTCACGGGGAGCAGTGGTGGCCGAGTGGTAACGACTCCGACTGACGAGTTGTAGGTCGCGGGTTCAAACCCAACCAGGAGTATTTCTTTGTTTAATTTATTTCATCACCATTGCTTTCAAAACGGTGAGGGAAAACATCGTGGGAAAGTTGGCATGTCCTAGAACCAAAAATTCGAAGACATGTGACAACCATCAACCCTCTTTGGCCTCGCGTGGGAACATTAAAAAAAAGTCTGATGATGATGATGATGTATAGTTTAATCTACAGTCATTGTTTGTGTAGACGGATGATAGGTAGCTGATAATGATATTTACGTAATTATAGGTGTCACGGCAGGCATAGTGGTTAAGTAATTGGCTGCTGTCCTGCGTGTCGTGGGTTCGATTCCCACACTTAACAATTATTTGAATGGTCAACAGACGGTTCTTCAAGGTCTGGGTGTCTTGTGAGTGATGAGCGAGACGATGAGATTCTGTTACCTATTTAATTTTTCCCTGGGAGATACAAAGTTCCTCATTCGTAGGAAAATTGGAAACTTTGGGGTCTAATATACCTTGTACGTGGGTGTCTTACTTGCGTGGGTGAAAAACATAGTTTTCACTGAAGAGATGAATTACCTAAGAAACAAAACAAAATGCAGTAGTCTATTTATTTAAATACGGGGCCACTTTGACCTCGTATCACACAACCAAAAAACCTTGTAGTTTTTTAAACGATACAGGGTCTAATAAGCCCCTTATTGTCATAACGATAGTTTTCAAACGAGGTCTTAAAAGCCCCGTGCCGCAGGAATGTAAACAAATTCAATGCAAACTAAAATGTTTTTACTCCGTTTGTAGCGTATATTTTCACACGCGCAAAGAAATTAAAACCTTTCCAAGGGCTTTTTTTTTACGGTAGGTAAAAATCATCCAAATAACATTCCCCGCCCTTGCTCGGAGCCAGGAGGTAGTGTCAGACTTTTACTGACTAAAAACCCACCCCGTTCCTTGGTTACCTTTTATACGGGGGCCGAGTCTTCCTTTCCGAAGCAGACTCTTGGCCCCGATAGGCTACGACCATGCTGGGCCCTTAGGGTTCCTGACAACTCCTACAGGAGCGCGGGAACAGTACGCGCCGTCCACGACTTGAGCTCGGTCGGACAGCGAGCTACCCATTGATCACCGTGCGCAAACTCGCATACTTCCCAAGGTTTCCATTTTTGCCGATTAAAGTAAGGAATCCTACAAAAGTTTGAGAACCACTACGTTAACTGTAAAGTATCTTTCTATTCCTCCCAGTTTAGCATTATTCATTGTCACATAGCAACATGTGTCCCAATATAATGCGAAGGTAACACAATGCTACCGAATGAGCTCATATATCTCCAAGTACCGCGAATCTAAGTATCACAGTATATTACAAGTGTATGTACAATGAGTACGCTTGTAATACATAAATTCTGATCTTCGTATCATATGGACAACTATATCGTTGTTGAGGATGTTTTCAGGAAAACCTAGGGTGACCAGACGGTTGCAAACTACGAGTAACATTATAATACATACAAAACATCATAGAAAAGGTTTATGTGTGTGGTTTGTTTTGCGGCTACAGGAATGTAATCCACGCGGCAACACGCACCTCCCAACCAAGGGCGTTGAAGGTCATGGATTACAACTCTGCTGTCTACACGGATTGAAACTAGCCAGATCTACACACACACACGGTATACATTTTTATATCATTGTGTGTACCTGTGTGCCAAATAAACGTATTTTCTTTCTTTCTTTCTTTCTTTCTTTCTTTCTAGATCTTGGTCGGGACGTTGGTTTTCAATCGATTTGGACGATACTCAAGTAGACCATGTCTTGAAATAGCACGCCATCATCATCATTCCAGCCGAAAGACATCCACTGTTGGACGTAGGCCTGCTCCAAGCGTCCAGTAGGTCGCGGGAATCCGATATCGACCATCTGTTCTGCGTGCAATGTTCCCTGCCCATTGCCAGTTAAGTTCGGCGATTCTTCGAGCTATGCACAGAGGATACTTTTTTATCCTACGATTAAGTTCAGGAACAATTTTTTTTTTCACCTATAATCTATACCTACTTTTTTTTTTCTATGGGAAAAATTATCTTATGACAATCCTCGCTCTTGGGCGGAGCGGGAGATAGTGTCAGACTCTCACTGACTAAAAAACCCATTCCGTTCCTTCAAGCCTTCATACCGGGGCTCGAGCGCCCTTTCGGATAACCCTGGCCCCAGTAGGCTTCGACCCGGCTGGGCCCCTGCTGTTGCTGACAACTCCTTGAGGCACGCGGGAACAGCGCGCGCCGTCGACGATTTGGTCTTGGTCCGGACAGTTACCGGACGGCCGGACAGCGAGCTACCCATTGCTCACTGTCCACAAGCCCGCGCCTACGGTGATATCTATACCTACTCGTATATCCAATACTAATTTATCGTTGAGTGACATAGGCTATTAATTTTCTGATATTAAACAGTCAAAGCCGTGGACAGAAACTAGTATCCTGACAAAGAAAAACCGCAGTACAAATCCTATGTAAAGGGTCAGTACAATAATAAATAACCATCCGATAAAAATATAAATAAACGCGAGAAATAGACAGTTACTTGAAAAAACAATGCAAACGTCGCAGCATTTTTCGCGTCGATTGCACTTAGCCGAGCTTTGTGAAAACGCAAGGCATCAGAGGAAATAAAAGAATTACTCTATTCTTACACTTTGAACTGAACTTTATAAGGTATAGCCAGACGATCACGGCGTGTTTGTAACGGCTAATTTCGTCTCTGTTGACAATCGCTCTCTCTGATTGGTTAAGAGCCGGTTGTAGTCACAGAGTATTTTGTAGGGGTTTGTTTTGCCCGGGTCATTTTGCGCGGCCCCGTAATAGCGATTTTATTTTTATATAAATAAAAAAAAACGTAGTAACTAACACTATTCAAGATTTTTGTTTTTGCCAGACCCTTTAAAAACATGCTTTATTATTTTATGTAACTTTCTAATATTTCCGGGACATAATCTCGTAGATGTACACGTTTTAAATCGTAAATTAAGGTAAACTAATTTATGTCATATTTTGATTTTTGCTCAGCTGTTGGTTATATGGTCAATTTAAATTAAATAAGTTTTCATGGTGATTTCTTTTATATTTGTGGATTCCCAGAGGTTAAAAAAGTACTAAATTAGAAGAACCTGTACCCCTAGTCAAGTTGCTAATCTGCAATAGTTAACGCTTGTAGAAAGCTTCAAATGTACGGGAATGACGTCGTCTTAACGCTCAGTCACGTGGTCAGAACAAAAGAATTGGCGGCAAGGTCAACTCGAAGCGTTCTGGGCAAGCGAAACGGTTGTAACTTGGCTAGGGTGGCTGGCCTTAAGAGTTCGAAGCGGGTCAACTGGAGCGCCGAACATCATAAACATGTCAATCGCGTTAACGTAAAACAAACACTCATTAGACACTCTAAACAGTCATTTAGAAAAGGACAGTCGTATGTACAAGCTATCAATTCATTTATCAATTTGATGTCCGTCTGATTACAATCGCACCGATTACAATAGACTGTCTGAATACCCACTTATCGTTTAGAGTTTTTTCAAATCTACCCTTCCGGAAGCTTTCAGTAAAAAAGACATAAATTAAATCGATCCAGTTACAAATAGTTTTATGTTAAGTTGATTTATTGCCAACATTTTGACGTGAATATTTGTCTAGTGATATTTGCTTTTAGGTCGCACTTTGTTTTAATTTGTTCGGTCGCGGTTTCTATTTTACTGAATTAAATTTTATTTTAATTGAGTTTTCAGTTCACTTAGTGTACCTATCAGTTTTATTAATTTTGATGCTTTTTACCACAGGTGAGGTAGGCTACATAAGCTGTTTGATTTAGTTTGGTCTGTTTTTTTTTTTATATATTGATAGGCTTTTTTTTCGATGGGAAAGATCATCTTATGACAACCCCCGCTCTTGGGCGGAGCGGAAGATAGTGTCAGACTCTTACTGACTAAAAAACCCATCCCGTTCCTTCAAGTCTTCATACCGGGGCTCGAGCGCCCTTTCGGATAACCCTGGCCTTAGTAGGCTTTATTGATAGGATCGCGTTTGACCACTATCTCACCTGATGGTTAGCGATGATGTGGCCGACGATGGAGCACGTTTACCTAGAAGTAACCTATTCACTCTTGACTTAAAGTCCTCTAGGTTGTAGCTAGACTCCGTCAGGGAATTCCACTTCTTAGCTGTCTGTGTTTTCTGATAGCTGCAACCTAGGGGATTTAAGTCAAGAGTGAATAAGTGACTTCTAATCAAGTTCGATCCATCTTCGACCACGTCTGGACTCTGGGCATGCAATAATCATGGCAGTAAGTCCTCTATCGGAGGAGGGGCGAAAAGCCGTCATGGCGTCCTCACTTTCCGTAAGAAGCAGGTCCTCGTCGGACACGGTAAGTTCGGGAGGTTCCTGCACTAGATCTATGTCGAAGACACGCTGGATATTCAATAGTCATCCGGACCGAGCCCGAGTTAACGATGGCGTGTAGTCTTCCAAACCTCAAAACAAGTGCGAGTCGGACTCGCGCACTGAAGGTTCCGCACAAACTTACCTATGAAAATATTTCCGAATCGCAAAAAAAAAAATCTTTTTGTGACGTAACTACACATACTTTGGTTCATGCCAAACAGTATTCTAGTTCAATGGGAATTTCCCCTGAGAGTGTCAAAATACACATTTAATTCGATACCTCCATGCAATCTCGAGATAAAGGTTCTTGACAGACAGACAGACAGCCGAACAAAAAAGTGATCCAACGGTTCTGGTTTTTCTTTTAAGATACGGAATCCTAAAAAAAGAAAGAGTTTGTCTTTCGTCTGCTTTGTCCCTAAATGAGCGTAACAACAAACTATATACACAAATCCTGACACAGTACGGTTCACGGCTGGCGTGTAAAGTGTCGTATTTGGCCATCACGCCGGGCGTGACGGGCTGATGTCAGCGTAACATTGGACATGTTTGTGTTTACGTCCACTCTTGTGTGGAAACATATTGTTCTCACTAACTTGACGTGGGAAAACTATTGTTGACTGGAAGTGGTATTGGTTTTTTGTTTCGTATGAAAAATCGTCAAATAATTTCTCACGCTTTGGGTGAAAGGAGAGGGAGTGTGACTTTTACTGTCTTTTATGTTTTCGGCCTAGAAAGAGGTTTGCGGGTTATCTGAACGCTTAGGTACCGCGAGGATTGGTTTGAGACGGAGCTGGAGAAGAAAACTGGAACAACTTGAGAGAGGCCTTTGCCCAGCAATGGGCTAGTAAGCCAATTTTACATCACAATATCTCCTAGGAATTAATTTGCGGATTGTTAAACCAGCTCCAGAAGTTCTCTTAAAACACTCCCGCCAAAAAATTCCGAATGTAACTGTCACAATCAATTCTCACAGCCTTACCTTCGCACGTCGACATAACCGCTATTTAACCTTTCAATCGTGGAAATTACAGACACAATAGAAAGACAACAGGTGCGCGAACGCCGGGGTTGGGGTTGAATGAAAAGCGCACTAATTTATAACAAACTCCACAATAAACTTGACATA
The DNA here is from genome assembly GCA_929112965.1 of Mythimna albipuncta. NCBI lineage: Eukaryota > Metazoa > Arthropoda > Insecta > Lepidoptera > Noctuidae > Mythimna > Mythimna albipuncta. The sequence goes on along the minus strand of OV815979.1, from coordinate 11,990,931 downwards.
CACAAGTTAAACAAGTTCCAATGCAAGTCCAAAGTTAAAGAATATTTACTTACCCTCAACTATGACTTTACGGAAGAATTTCTTAAGCCCTAACCAGTTGGTTCTCACATACACACATGTACCTACATTATACACGACACAAAAAATCTCCCTTACTTGATAAGAATTTACTATTTGCATTTTCCCCCTACTAATCCCCCAAATTGTACCTAGTCTGTTTTTTTTTTTCTTATATATGTAAGTGCTTATTACGTATTTAAGTCTTATTATTACACAATGGACGGATCGATGACCCCTGTAACACAGGTTTACCTAGCACAGGGGTTATTGATCATGTATTTTGTACCTCGCCAATTGTACCCTAAATTTAAGTGTCACCTGTAATTGTAATAATAAAAATATTATTATTATAGATATTCTCATCAAACGGTGAACTAAACATATCTGCAAATTAACTTACCTACTTCATCAGAGCTTATTAATCGATCAGTTAAAGTCAAGCCTATTCAGCGAGACGCGTAGCCGCGTGACTGCCCCTTAAATATGAAGACGGCTCGCTGGGCATGATATGAAACGTCTTATGGTTAATTACGAAGGGATACTCCAAATACGAGTACGTTGATTACTTGTATTGGGATATTGGGGTATTACACTAATCTACACTAATATTATAAAGGGGTAAAGTTAAAAAGAAAGAAAACATTACTACTTAGACGTCAGAGACAAGAATTAAAAAAACATCATCCATAGTCGATAATCTTCGAAGCAAGGAGGAGTGGCAGGCCATCGCCTCCTTCTGCGAAGCAGTAATGTTAGCAAAAGAGGAGGCGGTACATGCACGCACGAGGGAGCGGCCCTCACGTCCCAGCTGCCGGGATTCCGATCCCGATTTCCGGCCACCGTATGCGCGGGCTTCCTGACGGTGAGCGAGCGATGGGTAGCTTGATGCCCAACTGTTCGGTAACCGGACTTAGCCCCGGTATGACAAGCCACGAACGAACAGGCGTGGATTTTTAGTCAGTAAAATCTGACACACCCTCTCGCTCCTCCCAAGAGCGGGGGATGTCATTGGATAATTTTCCCACCTACAAAAAAAAGTCGTGAATTTTAAAAGCGCTTTAAAGCATCTCCCTGGTCTAATATACATCAAACTACAGCGCTGTATTCCCCACGTATGTAAGTAAAACAACAGTTGTGCAACAGCGCTAGTATCTCGCGAATTCGTTGCTCGTTCCCGAATTAACATATGCACATAATTTGCGATATTACCGCGTAAGTGGCGGATGGTAATATTGAGCAATAAATAACAACTAACGGGGCTATGTCGGGGTTACCAACACTAGCAGTTCAGGAAGTCGAGTTAAAGATTTAGGTTAACTTTGTAGCAGTTTGAGAAAGATTAGAATTGAGGTAAACTGTATGATTTATAATTATGCCTTTAAAACTTCATCATCAACGTGTCATCGCAACGACCAGTCTTGTGCGTCTATAATCCATCGGATTCCCACAATATTAATCAATTTATGGATCCACTGTGTGGGAGGCCTTTCCACGCTGCGTCTTCCGGTATGCGGTCGCCACCCAAAAACCCATTTCCAATTAAGTTTGGTGATTCTTTAGGCTATGTCAGTAACTTTGGTTCTCCTCCTAAGTTTCACTCAAATAATAATCTTTTTGCCTCGTTCTACTGCAGAGTATGTAATCCTAGTGATTCCCTAGTCAATTAACGTGATATTGAGTTTTCATCTGGGTATTTTTTTTTGGTATAAAGAGCTTAGGTGACGGCAATCGGCTATTACATGCCAGTAGGGTTTACTAAAGGCACCCCTTTACCTCATTCCTTGGGATTACAGGCAAATGTCATAAAATATGACAATGACAAATCATAAATTCACAACAGGATTGCGCAGTCTTGTTTCAATAGTAGTAACTTTTCGTAGTTCGTAGCATCAAAATCGGCGAATGCAGCGCGTAGCGCGTAGTCAATTGCTACGACGTAGCAGGCGAATGCTTAACAATTTACAGTATTCAAAGCTATACTTCTTATTGATTCTGGCCTCCTGGTAGGTTTTTTACACTTTATTACACACTAGCTTATGCCCACGGCTTTGCCTGAGTTTGCCCGAGTACATAAAATATAGCCTATGTCACTCAGGAACCAAGCTGTTTTTTATCGGTGAAAAGATATTAGCAAACAGACCAGTACTTTCAGAGATTACATCCTACAAACAAGAAAAAAAAAACAAAATTTACCTCTTTATTATATTAGTGTAGATGATTGGTGAAAAGTACGGTTGTCGTTAATAATATAGAACCTGTTAGAGATTCCATGCCCGGTAAAGTTACATAGAAAATGTAATTTATAGTTTTTGAATAAAAAATACTCATTACAACTTTAACACAGTAATAAAATTCAAATTAACATTCATCCAATTTACATTTCAACTCTCAACTTCGTGGGAGTATGGTGTGTTCTGGCAACACTGTCCATGTTTATCGCACAAACGTCACGCGCTCGGGGTTGCCCTAAATTAGAACACATTGTGATCTCACTTACATATAAATACGTTCTGTTGGAACATAGTGCTATTGTAGACGTCCTGTCAGTGCATTTTCAATTGGAGGAAGTATCATGTTTTATATGTAAAAGAGAACGACCATCATAATGGTTCCTGTTTCATAAATCGAGTCATTCCCAGTCGTCCACACCCCGTCATCTCACGTCTAGTTTATCGATCTACAATGTGTTACAATGAGTTTGACTGGCCTGTTGGTCTAGTGGTTAGTGGCCCTGACTGCTATGCCGCAGGTCGTGGGTTCAATTCCCACCCAGGACAAATGTTTATGTGATGAGCATGATCCTTTGTTCTGAGTCTGGGTGTAATTTATCTATAATATGTATTTATTTAGAAATATATAAGTATGTTTATCAGTTGTCTAGTACATGAGTACTAGACAACTGCAGAGACAGAGACAGAGACAGAGAGCTTGTGTTATGAAACACAAGCTCAGCTTAACTTGGGACTAGACGGCGTTGTGTGATAGTTGTGGAATATTATTATTATTAATGGGTGGCGTCCGCTCCTGTTATCATTAGGAATAGAACAGAATGTCGCTTACCATCAGGTGAGATGATGGTCAAACGCGAACCTTTCAATAATAAATAATAAAAAAGAATGACCCCTGATTGTACGTAAACAAGAGGACTGCTTTAAAAGGTAGCAGACCTGAGTATTTGATATTAATTTCAGTTTATTACCTCCACGAGTTCAAGAGAAAAAGGATCTTGACAGACGGACAAAGGCTTCTATTTTTGCCAGCTTTGGTACGGAACCCCAAAAACAATTTAAGAAAGGTCACGAAAGCCCACATATATATATATATATATATATATGTTACCGGCCCACCCCGATTTTAGTACCTAGTATTATGTTACCGGCCCAACCCGATTTTAGTACCTAGTATTAGTAGATTCTAGTTTACCCTAGGCCAAACCATATCTCCCCATAGTCTGTCTAAAAAGTCAACCGACTTGATAATTTTGTATATCATTTAATCATTTAAAAAAAATACTTTTTTTTTTTTTTTTTTTATTCTTTATTTATTTAGGGACATTTATAATCGCTATGCGTATGTCAGTCCCATCGTATCCTAAATATATACAATCTACTCATATCAGGGCCATGAACCTAAACAGACTCTTCGCATCATCGCTATTCGGTCTAGATAAAATGTTGTGAAATGTTCCTACTTCAAGTCTGTTCAACTTCAAGACCTTAAACAGGTCATTTCTCTCAGGCTCATATCGAACACATTCCATCAATAAGTGGTGCAGGTCTTCAACTACTCCGCACTGTACACAGTTGGGCGAATTCGTTTTCTTCATCATGAAAGCAAACTTATTACATGGAATGTGTCCAGATCTGAGTCTGTGAGCTATAACAACAAATTTTCTACTTACATGACTATCTACGAACCAGGGCACACGAAAAGGCTGACTCTGAATGGTTTTGTACCAGATCCCTTTGTCCAATGAGCGCTTGTCAAAATATTCCTTCCATTCGTCATAACATTTATTTTTATATTTAGGTAAAAGCTCCGAATAATCCAAAATCACATTCATTTCCTTTCCATTTTTAACCGCATATTTTGCCAACATGTCAGCCCTTTCATTGCCCTGTATTCCAATATGCGATGGAACCCATTGCAATCTCAAAGTTACACCTTTACGAATTAGTTCATCTATTTTAGATAAAATAAAATAGGCTAGCGAAACACCTCTGCGACCAGAGGCGCATCGAGCCAAATGTTGTAAGGAACTTTTGCTATCTGTGCAAATAACAATATTTTTATGTTGACAGCCGTTACAATATGTAAGTGCTTCAGAGATCGCAATGAGCTCCAACGTCATTATGGAAACATCCTTATCTATTTTAAAACAATTATTTCCACAACTTATTGATTCACTAGGTACATAAAAACCGGCCAAGTGCGAGTCGGACTCGCCCATGAAGGGTTCCGTAGCAGCAAGTAACATAATATAAAAGTTCTTGTAATGTGTTGTAACTTTGATCGATGTTTTAATAATAGTGTATTTTTTTTCGATTTATGACGCATTAAAAAAAAACTACTTACTAGATTTCGTTCAAACCAATTTTCGTTGGTAGTTTTTATAGTAATGTACATCATATATTTTTTTTAGTTTTATCATTCTCTTATTTTAGAAGTTAGAGGGGGGGGGACACACATTTTACCACTTTGGAAGTGTCTCACGCCCAAACTATTCAGTTTAGAAAAAAATGATATTAGAAACCTCAGTATCATTTTTAAAGACCTATCCATAGATACCCCACACGCATGGGTATGATGAAAAAAAAATTTTCAAGTTTCAGTTCTATGTATGGGGACCCCCAAAATTTATTGCTTTTTTTCTATTTTTGTGTGAAAATCTTAATGCGGTTCACAGAATACATCTACTTACAAAGTTTCAACAGTATAGCTCTTATAGTTTCGGAAAAAAGTGGCTGTGACATACGGACGGACGGACAGACAGACAGACAGACAGACATGACGAATCTATAAGGGTTCCGTTTTTTGCCATTTGGCTACGGAACCCTAAAAAGCAGCTCCGCGACCTTCTGCACTCTTCGACCCATCAGTAAATATACAAAGCCATTCATAGTACTTCAACTGTAACTCTCTAATAACTTCAAATTTCAACAGATTAGTGTCATAGTTTTGTTTAGATAGTTTAACTACATCTAAGTTCCATATAATTACTTCCTGAATATTAATATTGGTTATCCATGTCCTCAGAGTAAACATCAACAAGGGATTCGAAGCTGCTATATTATCTTCTTTTACTTCATTATATAACGAAACCAAAAGAGGGATTTTTTTATTATTCCAATAATGATTCTGTCGAAGAGTGTGAAGTTCCTCTAGCAAAGCAATAGTAATACTGTTTTCTATGGATCTTGCTTTTAAACAAAATTTATAACCTAAATATTTTCTCCTTAAATACAGTGGGGCTACACACAGCTCATTTTCCATAACGTGGATAGGTGTAGTCTTAATAAAACCTCCTATTATTCTCAAGGCCTGATTTTGAAGCTTATTTAGCTTATCCAGGTGTACACTTTGCACTTACATCATATAAAAAGCTGCTATAGTCTATGCGACTTCTTATTAAGGCTAAGTAGATGTGTCTCAAGTGTTTAGGGTGCAAGCCCCAAGCACTTCCCGCCAAGACTTTGAGTAAATTTAGGTTCCTCTGTACTTTTTCAATTATCTCATTGATATGTTTGCTCCAATGTAATGAACTGTCTAACCAAACTCCCAGATATTTATAATTATTTACTGGCTGCAAACTATGCCCATTTATGTTTAAATCTATTTCTAGTTTTCTATATCCTCTATTGAAAATACATAATTTAGACTTAGTTGCTGATAATTCTAAGCTAAGAAAATACTTAATATTCGATACATTTTATAAGGTTCTTCTGTTAGTAAACATCTCTATCTCTTAATCAAACTTTATTATTGAACAGGTGTCGACTATTTCAGATTTAATTAAATCCTAATAATTTCCCAAGTCGTTTGACTTTTTAAACAGACTCTACACGCGTGGAGCTCTCCTGGCTTCTATTTCTGGCTGGTTGTAAAAAAAAATATTCGAGGTCCTAAAATTCTGATTTCACTTAGTTCGTGGACTAATATTGCGGATTTGGCCTAGGCTAAACTAGTTTATCCTAAAATCGGGTTTGGCCGGTAACATATTTAGAGAAAGGTGAAACTGAGTGACTGACATATCAACAAACCGTTGTGCTGTGTCTGTACCGAATAAAAGTTTTTCTATTCTATTCTATTCTATTCTAACACACAGCCGAAAGTATTGGAACTAGGAACGTTAAATTTTACACAAGGTTTTCTTTTAAATTGTGGCGAGCATTAAGAGGCTGCTTTTCCACTCGCCTATCGTCAACATCGAGGATGGTTTAAAAGCTTATTACTTCATCTAACGCAATCCAACGCAATGATTTGACGAAGAGGCAACGCGAAAAAGGAGAGGTAACGCCTGAAAACTCTGTTAGCATTCGGTAATTCCGTGATTTACTCGAATATTTTATAAAATTTGTTCCAGGAAATACGTGTTTTTTTTTTAAACATTTAAAATTTTTTGAAAAACATTGTCATTATTTAGAATCTTAATAAAATTTGCTAGGATTATATGGTTTTACATTATTGATTTTTTTAAATTTTTGAGTAAATTATGAAGTGTCAAAGTTCATGCAAAATAGCAGATTTTCAGAGAAAATTTATAAATTGATTTCCATAGAAGCCTAGATAATATCCACAAGATACTGTGTTTCCAAAATATCGAATAAAAATGTGTAATAACGTCATAATCGCGTAAGAGCGGTTGTGATAAATGATATTTATTTTGCAAATAGGTTTAAAAAACACTTTTACACGTCAAATATTGTTGTTGTTTGAAAAACAGTGAAAATCTATGTCAAGATGCTCCCCTTAAGACATGATTTTCTAAAATTTAGAGGATGAAACAGGGATTCAAAGTTTGTATGAAACTTTCTTTCAAATATGCGAAGACGCTGGCAGAAACTAGTTGCACATATTAAAAAAAAAAACAAATTAAAATCATTCACAAACACAATTCCACAAAACGTTTAAAAACCACCAATAATAACATCTGTAAGAAATACCTTCCACGTGTGAAAACTGGAGTGGAACAGTTTACAAGTTCCTTCATTATTCCGCCATCCCCCAACATTATCAATTTTAAACTGAGAAGCTGAAACAATCGCTTAAGCCCAAACTTAGGCACTTCATACTTCTTGATCAGTTTCAACCCAATTCGGCCGAGATGGAGGCGTGTTCGTTAAAAAACGATAAATAACTCGGTAAACATTCAACGTTTTTAGGGTTCTGTTGTAAATTAAGGAAACTATGTATTTCAAGATGTCGCAGATGCCCGGGGCGTCGGGTGTAACAAAGCTAAAACTGCCATGATAAACGCAGTATTGCGGACGATGAGCAGTTGGTAGCTCGCCCGACAAGTCGACACTTTACTTGACGAAAGGGCTGGCTTGTTCTTTGCGCAAAGAATTGGCATTGCCATCCACAGTGGCGGATTAAGCCAGCGCGAGGCCTGAAACAAATTCGACCAAGGATTTTTTGAAGATTGTGAAAGATACGTAGAAATTAAAAAAAATGAGGGAAATCTAAGATTAGGATTTCAATATATGTATTTTGTCTAGATTTTTTTTGCGTTCCCAGGATCCCGAGGTAGTTTGTACGCAACGCCGACTATTAACTACAGGTCATTGAACTCGTACAGCTGACGTTTTCTTAACCTGTCAATCGTGATAATGACAGACACAATTGAAAGACAATAGGTGCGCGAACGCCGGCGTTCGCTTGGGGTTTAATGAATTAAAGAAATAATTAATTTCTTTACACATGTGTAAATTAATACGAATTTTGAAAAAAAGGTACTTTATTTTTTAATTTTATCTTTACAAATAGACAGTGTTTCATGTACCGGATCGACCCTCCACGGGATTAAAACGAGTAAAATTTAACGGTGTAGTGTTATAATTTTATAATCATATCTGTAAATTTTTAGTTGATCGCTAAAGTGCTTCATATTTGCTAGCAATGTAGACACAATCACGCATCTCTTTCATTTGTATGCAGTTCGAGAGTGACGGCTCTCTCGGTATTACAGTAGTTTAAAAAAAATAAAAAAATATATAATGTTTTTTTTCTGACACAATCATGATGCCCACGCATACGGACTCCCTGCAACCTTCCACCAACATTCACTTGACAGATTTTTATCGAACAAAAGTTGGTGCTATAAAAAAACCCGCTGAAACTTTTCCAATACTAATAAAAGTTGGTGAACAAGGTATATGCCGCGGGTACGCCCACAGTTTTGTTTACGCACTTAGCGCAGAAGATTTACTTGAACCTCACATTGTGATGTGAGCATAAACGGTACTGTGTACTTATAAAAGTTTTTCCCATTTCTTCTAAGTATTACAATATCGTTTTGGTTAAGTATCTTGTGTGTGAAGGGTATGTTTTTTATATGTAGAGAATAACATGATCTTTTCAGTTTATTGGCAATTCAGGAAAACATTCATTTTGCGTACAGCTAAAGAGTGGAATCCCCTGCCCGAGTTTATGTTTACTGATAGCTTTAACCTGGAGGTCTTTATGTCAAGAGTGTATAGGTTAGTTCTAGTCTAGGACATCGTGCTCCAAGTCAACCATGTCATCCCTTACCATCAGGTGAGATAGTAGTCAAACACGAGCCTATAAAAATAAAAATAAAAAATCTTTAAATATCAGCCCCCCTAGCCAAGTTACAAACTTATCGAGTCGAATTCCGTTCTTCAATCGGTAACGCTTCGGTGTCAGCAATTGTAGAAAACTATAAGTGGGTAGCCATGTTGACGCGCCTGAGTCGGCCGCTCGTTCCACACTGTAGCGTTTGTTTATCAAAGGATGTAGCGTTGAACGTTGTAGAAATTCATTCTATAATTTCGAACGATGTCAACTTGGCTACGAATTTTCTATTCGTTTGTTCCGACCACGTGAATTAACGTTGAGATGATGTAATTCCCATACATTTGATTACTTTTCGACTAGCGTTAACGATTATCAACTTAGCTAGGGGTGCAGACTTAAATGAGATATTTCGTTGGCATGGACAGTTATTGGTGTCAAGATAGTGTCACGGTAAATATTATGATGGTCAAAGGAACTAAGAGTATTTTACTTCTAACATAAATTATAATAAAAACAGTTGAATTTATAATCCCCTCCTTACTCCAAAGTCGGTTATAAACTAGAAAAAACATGGCAAAATTAAAAGGAACAGACTGTTATTGTGCAGGAAAATTATTAAAAATTTGATGATATCTCTTCCCGCTTTACGGCCTAGTCACGATTTCGTCTTAACAGCGAGCGGCAGCTTCGGTAAACGGGCGGCACTATGAGCGGCGTTTTGTGGTGTGCTTCCAATATTATAATACTTTTAATCTTACCGCTCGCCGCCTCGCGCTTCTACCGCTCACAGCAGGTTTTGAACGGGCCGTTCGGTGGAGTGTGAAGGTGTCTCAGATTTTTCCTTCACTAGCTCTCACGTTACGGGGACACAATAAATCTTTCGAATAATCCAAAAACAAGACCGTAATGAAGCCATCAACATATTTACTGCTAGTACCTACAATCTGCTGTTCATCCACGTATGAGGCATCAGTCACAAAAGAGACCGCTGCTACAAACTAAACAATGACCACACAATCGCCGAGCAGATACAATTAATCTAACATGCATGAAGTACCGTCAGGGAGCAGCAAAAAGGAATACATTGAACCGTCGTACATGACGCTTCGATATGATCAAAATGTGCAAAGATTTAATGTAATTATTATTGTTATTAAGCAAATATATTTAAAATTACTAATTCAACTGTGGATCCGTACACGCACTGAGTCCGTCGACCAATGCCTGTCTGTAGGAGAACATTCCCTCTCTCTATCTCTCTTATATTTAACGTAAGACTCATGGGACCGCAACAGACCTGTCTCTGGGCTGATAGGCACACCCGTGTTCCTTTAGTTGCTCTTCATGTTTTAGGACCGCAGTGACTCTTTCGGTCTATCTATCTAAGCCCCTTTAGAACAAGCCCAGTCCGGAACAAGCCCAAGTCGTCGACGGCGCGCACCGTTCCCGCGCGCCTCAAGGAGTTATCAGCAACAGCAGGGACACAGCCAGGTCGAAGCCTACTGGGGCCAGGGTTATCCGAAAAGAACTCGAGCAGGTATGAAGGCTAGAAGGAACGGGGTGGGTCTTTTAGTCAGTAAAAGTCTGACACTATCTCCCGCTCCGCCCAAGAGCGGGAGTTTTCATTGGATAATTTTTCCACCATAAAAAAAATCCTCTCTAAGAAAGAGAGTAGGCCATAATACACTACACGGGCCTAGTGCGGTTTGGTGTAAGTCTTCAAATTTTTTGGTTCTAGGAATTGTTTGGTTTCCTCACGATGTTTTTCCTTCACGGTTTTGAGAGCAATGACGATGAAATAAATTACGCAAAGTAATACGCCTGGCTGGGTTTGAATCCACAACCTACAACTCGTACCTAAGTCAGGGCCGTTACCAATACTCTCTCCGATTGAGTGTCAGACATTTACTGACTAAAACACTTCTTTAGAACTAGCTGACTCGGCGAACATCGTACCGTCTAAAGGTCAAAGCACACTTACATGACTCTGCTCCCACGCGGCAAACAGAATATCATTCAAATATGGGCTTTAAATATTGCTCTTAAGATATATTTTACACTGATATCATAAATTAGCAGACAGCTCGCTGTCAGCGAGTTTACCGCCGTCAGACTGCTCGGCAATTGACGCCTCGCTGGCCGCACGTTGTAGACGAGCGGTAACCGCGGCGTCGCCGCTCATTCGGTCAGTATATAGTAGTACACAAAAGCGAGAGCGGTCAGTGGGTGGACTTCTGGGTGTCTGCTAGCTGTCGCCGCGTGGACTACGAGCAGTCGTCTTATTTTAGGGCGGTGTTGGATGGGAGCGGTGTTGGAGCAGAGTCGTTTATGTGTGCCTTTGTACCTTTACAGTCAGAACAGATATGGTGATATGGTCAACCAATTGCTATGAAACAAAGCCTAAGTAATATATTAAAGTTACGCACCATTTTATTGTATAAAAGTTTTCTACATCGATTTCGTACATTTTACTTGATGCTCACACAACTAAAAACTTTTTTTTTAAATTGATATAAACTCTTGCTTGACTGCGATCCCACCTGATGGTAAGTAGCGATGCAATCTTTGATGGTGAAGCGCACTAGTTTATTAAGAGCCTATTCACTCTAGCTTTGAAGACACCCAAATTATAAGCGGACGGGACTTGTTGAGTTCCTCCTTCTAAGAACTCTACGAGTAGGTATGGTATATCACTTACCGTTATATTCTATAATCCACGTCGCCCTATCGCTGCACAGCTCACTCCGATCCCCAGCAACGTATAACTATTCGTCAATTATGATTACTGACGTATAGATGCAAATGATGCCGGCAAATTGCTCCAATCGAATTGGGCCGAATTATCATTCGTGTATGTTCGGCTATAAATCAGCTGTGCATGGGCAAAACTGTTTGACAGTTCATGCTTTGTGCGGAATGTTTACGATTGACATTGTTAACCGGACTTTTGGGAAAGTAGTTGTGACGGTAATTTATGCGGTTCCTATATTTAATGGTACGTTTGGTTAAGCTTAGAGTGTAGTGGAATTTCAAGTACATTTGGTAAGAGTTTATGTATATAGTGGAAGTGCGGGTGAGCGAAAATAAAAGTCACTGCTCGTACTCACGGTTTAGTCGACCGACTATACAACACAGAAGGAGAACAGACAGGAGAAACACAACATACGGTCACGATACAGTACAATAAAATAGTTCACATAAATATTCAGATCGCGTAACAGCTGATTTTCGCGAGTCAATCAGAAAAGTGCGCGAGCGCAGGCAGGTAGGCGGCGAGGTCTACAACCGACTGACCCACATATTTCCAAATGTTAAGGTTGAGCAGGGATGCTCAACCGTTTCGCGCGCTGGCCCGCGCGCTGGGGTGACCGACACCATCCGACAGCATAATATATAATAATAATAATAATTATGCTTAACAATATGAATGCCGTGAATGTAGTGTAGTGTTATTGATAAACAAACACGATAATATTACTGTGACTGTGTTAATGTTGTGTTTTATTTGTGGTGTGTTGTGTGAGTTTATTATAAACATAAATAAACTAACTATATGGTAGGGGTGCACCCTACATTCACAATGTTGGATGAGTAGAGAGAGATGAGTTGAGAGAGCAGTGGTGGCCAAGTGGTAACGGCCCTGACTTACGACTTGTTGGTCGTGGGTTCAAACCCAGTCAGGCGCATTACTTTGTGTATTTTATCACCATTGCTCTTAAAACAGTGAAGGAAACGGGCATGAATCAAAAAATTCGCAGACATGAGACATCCACCAACCTGCAATGGGCCTGCGTGGTGAATTACGGCCCATTCCCTCTCCTAGAGAGGCCTGAGTCCCAACAGTAGGAACATTATAATGTCAACTATGCTATGATATAATCTTGGAAACAACATCAGCATCATTTCAGCCGAAAATCGTCCACTGTTGGACATAGGCCTCCTCCAAGTATCGCCACAACGAACGCATCCCCGCAACTTCCACCAGGTCATCGTTCTACCTTATAGTAACCCTTCCAAAGCTGCGTCTTCCGGTACGTAATCGCCATTCCAGACACTCTACGCGGATGCGGGGCGCTATGAGCAAGCGGCGTCTTGTGGCAAGGTGGTGAACGGGCCGTTAGAATCTATGCCTGCTAGGGCTGCGGTATTGTTCGAAAGAGTAACCGCGGCTTTGGAATGCAAAGGGTAACTCAAGGAACAAAGGTTTCAGTCAGTAAAGGTCTGACAGTACCTCTTGCTAGGCTTATAGACTCCTAATAAAGAAGTAGGATATTGTTGCTATACTACCACGTGTCCCTATAGTAACTTGTTGCCGTCCCAATGCAAGCGAAACCGCATTTTTAACCGCCAAGTGATGGCTTGGCGACAACTTAATAGCACTACACCCTAGGAACTGCTCGCTTCTCACTACGCGTGCGGTTAGTGGAATAATTTGGTTATAACGAGCTTTCATAAAACAACCTACTATTTTATTTTAGCTATGGAGAGGATTATGCTCGGAGTTTCTTTGTGTTATCGAACCAGAAATGAAGATATCCGCAGGAGAACCAAAGTTACCAGTACAGCTAGACAGGGACAGGGCACATTGTTCACGGCACAGATGGTCGACTGAGACGAAAGATTATGGAGTGGTGTCTGTGTACCTAATGATGCAGCATTGGACGTCCTCCCACGAGGTGGACGGATAACCTGATGAGGGTCGCGGGAAAGCGGGAACTGGTCATTAAAGCGACACTTGGGGGAGACCTAAGTCCAACAGTGGAAGTCTTTCGACTGAAATGATGATGATGACTTAGAGGGTATGCAGAACAATCTTTATGTCAAGAGTGGATAGGTTACTTCTAGGTAAGCGTGCTCCATCGTCGACTGCATCATCGCGTTCCATCAGGTGGGATAGCGGTTAAGCGCGAACCTATCAACAATAAAAAAAACATGTCCACAAACCTCCGTCTAAAAAGAAGGATCTTATGTCTAGTTACGCTCACAATGGGCCTCATCAAAAGGCTTAAAGTCACCCAAAGAGCAATGGAAAGGGCTATGCTCGGAGTTTCCTTGCGTGATCGAATCAGAAATGAAGATATCCGCAGGAGAACCAAGGTTGCCGACATAGCACAAAGAATCGCCAAACTTAAGTGCCAATGGGCAGGGCACATTGCTCGCAGAACAGACGGCCGTTGGGCCGAAAGGTCATAGAGTGGCGACCGCGTACCGGAAAACGCAGCGTTGGAAGGCCTCCTACAAGGTGGACTGACGTCCTGGTGAAGGTAGCGGGAATCCGATGGATGCGGGACGCACATGATCGTTCGTTGTGGCGACGCTTGGGGGAGGCCTATGTCCAGCAGTGGACGTCTGTCGGCTGAAATGATGATGATGATGATGATGATGTCTAGTTCGGGTAATTGCCTAATAGTTGATTTGCATATATTATGTTTTTGTGTTTGTTCATTTTGTTTGTTTATATATTTTAAATTGACACAACAACGAGTCAATCACTGGTTAGCGTTACTTTTGCAAATTAAGAAGAAATATTGTTGTAAATTCTTCACTTACAGGTATGCACAGCACCTATACAATAAATTATAAACAAAGCCATGATCACATAAATCTATACATATAATAAAATCGTAGGAAAGTCAAAACTGTACATTGAATATTTTTTTAAAAGAATACTTGGGGCGTGATCTACAATCGATACCGAAGCCAAAAATATAGTTTTTAGAATTTTTGTCTGTTTGTCTGTATGTATGTCCGGGATAAACTCAAAAAGTACTGCATGGATTTACTTCAAATTTTGCATGAATATTACTAAGAGGTCGGGTCAACATATAGGCTACATATTATCACGCTATCACCTACGGGGGACGAGCTTTGAATCTTTATTTTTGTTACGCATTCTGTGACAGCGTGTAATATAAGGACGCATATTTAAATGTTGTTTTTGAGTAAGTCATGCTATTATCTAGCTTTACACTATAAAAACTACGCCATCAAAGCAACTTGGACATATTTTAATGAATGTTAGTAGTATAAACACAATTTTAAAGCAGCGCCATCTATGAGATTTCATCAAAATCAAATCAAGTTATATGTTAACAGTTTTTGGAAATTAATCATTTAAATTTGGGTTAGTAGTTAGTTATTCTTAAAATTCATAGATGGTAATGTGCATTTTCTTCATATTATAGTTCGTTTTGACAAATTCAAGTTCCAAAATCTTGAGGAGAGTTGAGGAAGACAATTTAAAAAAAATGCGGTGTTAGGTATTACATGGTGGCATTTCTCAGACTCTGTGAAGTCGACCAGTTTGCGAAATCCCTTACGTATGACACGTACGACAAGCAAAACAATACACCCCGTATTCAACCGACATCGACGAGGAGGTGCTGTGAAAGGTTTTCCGGGAATTTTCAAGGACACCGCATTCGGTAGGGTTTATACCGTGCACCCGAATAGTGGCGAATGCTATTTTCTGCGGTTGTTACATCACACTGTCCCAGGCCCAACGTCTTTTGCCTTTCTGAGTACATTTGATGGCGTGGAGTATCCCACTTACTGCGCAGCCTTTTGCCTAATTGGGATGACACCCTCGCGGAGGCAAGCGTCAGTGACAGTTCCAGCCACATGCAGCCTTTTTTGGAGTCGCGAACCCGGTAGCTTTGTGGGAGAAGTATCGACATCATCTGTCTGAAGATTTTCTACGAACTTTGAGGCGTGCTACTTGAGACGAAGTCGAAGTAACTGATGAACGCGTGCTGACCACATGTCTCAGTTCACTTCAAGATGTGATCATTTCTATCGGCGGCAATCTACTGATCGAATATGGGTCTTCAATCATGGCTCTCCAATCATCACCACATCAAGACCGTGGAAATCGGGAGTATAACGCTACAAATTACGATCCAGGCGAAATAACCACCATACGAAACTATATATATGTCGCTTTGTTCTCTTGAGAGCAAAACCAAACTTATGACGTTACACCGTCCTTGAAAGCGTTGGGCAAAACCAGGGTAAAATGTTTTTCTTGGATGCTCCTGGTGGAACAGGAAAAACATTTGTTACCACTGGCATACTTGCAGAGGTCAGGAGCCAAGGCAAAATTGCTATTGCTGTAGCGTCGTCGGGAATCGCTGCCACACTGCTTCCGGAAGGCAAGATAGCACATGCTATGTTAAAAATTCCCATCGGTCTTAGAGAGCGCCAAAACGCCTGTTTGTGGTGTGTCACGTAACAGCGATAAGAGACACGTGCTCAAGGATTGCTCTCTGATGATGAGTGTACGATGGCCAATAGGAAGGCAGTTGAGGTCGTGGACAGAACCCTGCAGGACATCTGCAGGAACTAACATTTGATTAATGGTGTCACAGTTCTATTCAGTGGCGATTTCCGGCAAACACTTCCCGAGGTGACGCGGGGATCGAGGGCTGACGAGGTGTATGCTTCGTCGAAACGATCTTCGTTGTGGTCACGAGTTCGTACACTGCGCTTGACCATTAATATGAGAGCTCGGCTCGGCGGCAATGCACGTGCTCAAGAATTCTCCGATGTCCTTCTAAGTCTTGGCGAAGGCACTCTACCAGATGAGAGAGATGGACAGGTGGTGCTTCCAGAGTCTCTCGGTAGAGTGGTATCCAGATTAAAAAATATCATTCACTGTGTGTACGGGGACATCAGTCGTATACCGCACCAGCAGAATTCTTGGGTGTGTGAGCGGGCCATTTTGACGCCCAAAAATGATCAGGCTGCAGCAATTAACGAATGCATTCTCTCGGAAATTGAGAAGAATGAAGTGGTCTACACCTCGATAAACACTGTTGTCGAGCAAGATGATGCCACACGTTATTCCACCAAGCTGAAAGTCGGTGTCCCGATTATGCTTCGAAGTTGTGACGGGACCCGCCTTAAAGTCATCTCGCTCCACACAGACACACCATTGAGGTGGAAATTCTTACGGGTTGTGGCGTCAGCGAGGCAGTATTTTTACCACGCATTCCCCTCATACCCCATAACTTCCCGTTCCAGTTCAAGCGCATACAGTTCTCCGTGTGTGTTTGCTTCGCGATGACCATCAATAAGTCGCAGGGGCAGACACTGAGGGCAGCGGGTGTCGACCTCAGGACGAGTTGCTTCTCACACGGGCAACTGTACGTCGCTTGCTCCCGCGTCACCAGTACTGACTCTCTTTACATTTTGGCTCCTGGCAGTATAAGTACTAACGTAGTTTATAGGGAAGTCTTGTAAGGTATGATACCTTTATACGTATTTTTACTCTTTTGTGTCCTGGAATGTATTCCTGCATTATTTTCTCTATTTCCTTCAGTCACATCTTATGACTGAACTCAGCAGGATTCCCATATAACTCTCTTCACTAGCATCGTTTGCGAAAAAAACTTATATTATAATGCTATTTTAAAAGTTGTTTATTTATAATGCTATAGCGACTCTGGCACCTTAGGTATTTTTAGTGCTGTTGAGGCTTCACGCAGACGACGTTGCGGGCAGCAGCTAGTAATAAAATAAAATGCATAAAAACTAATTTAAAACAAAATTGCATTGACTGCTCAACTTAAGTGGGACTGGGCTGGACATGTCTGCCGCGTACCGATCGAGTGGTGGGCCAGTAAAACGCAAAATTGGTGCCCTAAAATTGCACGACGGGGTCGCAGCAGACCAAGAAGGAGATGGCGGGACGACTTGGATGTCTTCCTTGGGAATTGGAAAGAGGTGGCTCAAAACCGGAAACATTGGAAGGAGTGGAGGGAGGCCTTTGCTCAGCAGTGGGACAGTATGGGCTAGGTATATAGTACATATATATAATTGTAAATAATTAAATTATAAATTACATTGAAATGTCAATGTTCTAATTATGCGATCAAATCTTTGCAACAATATTTGAATTACTCAATACTATTAGATTGAAATTTGTAGAAAATTCATCTGTAATATCAAAGTTCATTGTATCTTTTCAGTGAACCCTGTCATTTTCAGAGCTTCTTTTCCAATCTCATAACAAAAATAGCCTGAAAATCACAACAATGAATTAAAAGAATCGCATTCCTGATCGGGATCAAGTTCCCAACATAATCAATGAACACGATCTCTTGAGAAAATACAAAACAGATCGGGCTTTTTATATTAACCGGCCATCCAATACCCATTGTGTGGAATAGGGCTGCCAGTTTACACCATGAGAATTTTGAATTTTTTTTAAACAAGCTCAGTGAAAGATTGCAATTCCATTATGAGACTAAAGCAGCATCAACGTCGAATGGTATACCACAAAATGAATGCCAGAAGATATGTCTGTATTCAGCAACAACCGAACACCGGGCTCCGAGGAGTACTGCTTCACTATGACATCGCGCCCGCGCACTCAGCTCTCAAAACGACGGATTTCCTGGACACCACACCGATCAGAGTCTTGGAACACCCTCCAAAAAGAAGTCACATGGTGCCAGATCAGGACTACAGTCTTGTGACTTCTTTTTATTCCCTAAAATAATTTAATCAGTTGAAAGGAATACTGTTTTCATCGTCGTTGAAAAATTGTTATTTATAATGTCAGTAATACCAGTCCTGCAAGGTTGTTATTGTTTTACAAAAACCCTGATCCTCATAGGATCTATCAACACAAAGTTCAAACCACGGAACGGGTTGCGCACTATTTTACATCTTGATGATAGATTTTTATCTTGTAGGTTCGATTTACAACACTCACGAAGAGAAGGGCAAAAAGCTTCAATATTTCACGGAAATCTCGAGTCTTGAGGTAAACAAATTGCTAACTCCAAGTATCTGGGTTTGTAGACTAAAATATCCGTCTGAAATAATTTATCTCAATCTATCTATCTGTCACAAACAAAGTAAACTCCACCGAATATACAAATGAAACAATCTTTAATCTTTGACTCAACATTGTAAGGTACCTTCAAAAACCGGCCAAGTGTGAGTCGGACTCTCGCGCGAGGAGTTCCGTACCGACCGTAGCAAAAAACGGCAAAAAAATCGCTTTTGTTGTATGGGACCCCTCCTTAAATATTTATTTCATTCTCTTTTGTATTTGTTGTTGTAGCGACAACAGAAATACTTCATCTGTGAAAATTTTAAATGTCTAACTGTCAAGGTTCATGAGATACAACCTGTTGACAGACGGATGGATAGCGGAGTCTCAGTAATAGGTTCCCGTTTCACCCTTTGAGTACGGAACTCTAAAAACAATCATTACGTAGAGCCATGACCCTTTTCCGAAACCTGATATTTTAATATTTGATCCAATTTCCTCTGTTATTGAAAATAAAGAATTACTGTAATAAGAAACCCATCTACTTTAAAAATAAATAAATATAGGAATGTGTGTTTATTTGAAAGATATCCATCATACTAATCTGCATTATAAAGTTTGTTTAATTTTTTTTTTTAATTTTAGCAATCGGACGAGGAGATAATTAACTCCTACAAAGGAGATAATCTCGTCATATTGCTAAAATTTTTCAACGATAGATAGCTGATTTATTCCTGAGAGATATAGGCTATATTTAATGTACGTGGGTGAAACTGTACTTGATATTTTGAATTGAAAAGCTAGTACTTGATATGTATGTGGAAGTAAATCTGTCTGTCGGTTTCGCTTTCACGGTTAGACTACTGAACCGATTTTGATGAAATTTGGTACGGATGAAGCTTGAACTTAAAAAATGAACATGGTTGCTTCTTATTCGGCTTCGACATCAATTTCGCGTCCGTAATAACCAACATTCAGGCGACGAAGCCGCTGGCAGAATCCAGTCTTTATAAAGAGGTTTTTTTTTATGGTGGGAAAAATCATCTAATGACAACCCCCGCTCTTGGGTAGAGCGGGAGATAGGGTCAGACTTTTACTAATTAAAAGCCCACCCCGTTCCTTCGTTGCTTTCGTACCGGCGCTTGAGTTAACTTTCGAATGTCATTATAAAGAGGTAAAGTTTGTTTTTTAGTTTGTAAAAGGTAATTTCTGAAAGTACTTGTCCGATTGCTAAAATTTTTTCACCGATAGAAAGCTGATTTATTCCTGAGAGATATACGGTATATTTTATGCAAGCGGGCGAAGCCGTGAGCAAAAGCTAGTGTTATATAATTTTCTACCCGTGTTTTCTAAATAATATTTCCCTTTTTATAGGTACACATACCATGTTGTTTCTCCACCACTCTAGGTTGACTGATAGAGAATGCCTAAGGCATTAAGCCCGTCTTAGTACCTTCGCCTCGCTTAGGGAGATTGAGTGAACCTTTTAACGAAATATTACTCCACGTACGTAGTGGATACTAACCTAACACACCTACGTCTTTTGCGGATAAACCTACATCTAGTCACTCGTGTGATTTTTGCTATACAAGGTGCCAGATTTATATAAACGTGAAATAAAGTGCATTGACCTTTTCCTAATATCTTTGCGTAGGTACCTTTAAATGCCATGGTTCGAAGCGAGGAGGAGTGGCAGGCGGTCGCCGACTTCTGCAAAGCAGTAATGTTCGCAAAGGAGGAGGCCGAACGCATCAGGCAACGGCGTTATCGTCGCCACCGCCGCCACCGTAGGCGCGGGCTTGCGGACAGTGAGCAATGGGTAGCTCGCTGTCCGGCCGTCCGGTAACTGTCCGGACCAAGCCCAAGTCGTCGACGGCGCGCACTGTTCCCGCGCGCCTCAAGGAGTTGTCAGCAACAGCAGGGGCCCAGCCGGGTCAAAGCCTATTGGGGCCAGGGTTATCCGAAAGGGCGCTCGAGCCCCGGCATGAAGGCTTGAGGGAACGGGATGGGTTTTTTAGTCGGTAAGAGTCTGACACTATCTCCCGCTCCGCCCAAGAGTGGGGGTTGTCCTTGGATGATTTTTCCCATCGGAAAAAAGGTACCTAAAAATAATATAATAAAAATATTCTACAACTTTCACGCAACGCCATCTAGTCAAAAACTAAGCAGAGTTTGTTGTATGAGTACTAGACAACTGATAAACACACTATTTCTAAAAACATCAATGAACGCGATAGATGTCGATTGAAAATAGCTTTGTCTTCATAAGTCCGTTTTTAAATTAAGAATGTCAACAAATACCTATGTATGACGAATGACCGTTATGCCATTAGTGATAATGTAACGTACCGAGTAAAAAGGGCGAGACATTAAAATGCTGCTCGGCCAAGCCAGTGATGTAAGCGAGTTGTAGAGATAAGCGGTCGGTCGAACACTCGGAGCTGTGTTTACACGTACCGAGTACTAGGCCGAGTGCACTGTCTCGCCCGTTTACTCGGTACGTGTGATCAAGGCATTATTTCAAGTTTATTTGACGCCTACCTTAGTACAGAGAACGTTAGGTACGTTGCTTTAAATTATTAACTTTTAAATCTGATTACATAATTTATTTATTGACCTAAACATAATGTCTTAGGCATGTCCTACCTGTCATCGACAGCGCGTAGTGTTCCACGCGCGCCTCAAAGAGATATTGGCAAAATCGTAGGGATCCAGCAGGGCCAATGCCTGCTAGGGCGATGGGAAAACTTCTGAAAAGCATACTCAAGGTCCTAGAACACAAAGGGTAACTGAACATACTGGCTCATTAAAGGTAAGAGTGAATAGGCACTTAATACACCAGTACACCTCACCATTAACCATAGCATCACCGCTTACCATCAGGCGGGATCGCAGTCACGCACGTCGAGTATATTTTATATAAAAAAAAAAACTGAAAGAATATAGGTTTGGCTTTAGTCAGTAAAAATCAGGTACGGTCTCCCTCTTTACCCCAGACCAGGTGAAGTCTTTTTTAAAGGTTATCTTACTTTAAAAAAATGGTTTTTCTACTAGTCAACCTTTGCGTAATTCGTGACAGCCCTACACGAACCTTATCGAATATTTCGTAGGCTTTTTATATGTTGGACAATAGCTCAGCGAGCCTTATTTCGCTTTTCTCTCGCCTGTCCCGTTCACAAAGCACGTTCATACAATGCTTACGTTCTCAAGTATTTTCACAGCCCACCGCACTATTCATAGAATACTCATATAGTACGACTTTAAAACGAACTTCATAAGAGGTAAATATGACGCCTTAGAATAAATTGTTCGATTGTTCACAAGCTTTAATTTAACTTTCAATGTATATGTGTGTTTGTTCAGGGCAAATCTTGCCGCCGGGATTCTGATCCCGACTTCCGGCCACCGTAGGCGCGGACTTGCGGACAGTGAGCAATGTGTAGCTCACTGTCCGGCCGTCCGGTAACTGTCCGGACCAAGCCCAAGTCGTCGACGGCGCGCATTGTCCCCGCGCGCCTCAAGGAGTAGTCAGCAACAGCAGGGACCAAGCCGGGTCGAAGGCTACTGAGGCCAGGGTTATCCGAAAGGGCGCTTGAGCTCCGGTATGAAGGCTAGAAGGAACAGGGTGGGTCTTTTAGTCAGTAAGAGTCTGACACTATCTCCCGCTCCGCCCAAGAGCGAGGGATGTCAATGCATGATTTTTTCCCACCATAAAAAAAGGCAAATCTTGCAAATGAATTTCGCAACAGTTACCTCTAACCGATTGGTTTGAAATAAGGTATTGTGACTTGAACAAAGTTGAATGTCTAAACATCAGCCTTATAATGTTCCCACTAGTGGGACCCATTCCTTCTCTAAGAGAGGATATGGGCCGTAATCTACCACGCAGGCCCGATGTGGATAGGTGGATGTTACGTGCACCGATTTTTTGGTTCTAAAACATGCTTCATCGCGATGTTTGCCGTCACCGTTTTGAGAGCAATGGTGATCCTCATAAGGTCATCGGTCCACCTTGAGGAAGGCCTTCCAGAACGCTGTCGATGCTTTAGACACAAAACCTTTCAGGCCCATCGATCATCTGGTCTGCAAGCATTCTGTCACTGCAGTTGAGTTTAGCAATTTTTCAGGCTATTTCGGTAACCTTGGTTCTCCTGCGGATATTTTCATTTCTCTCAGTCCTCATCATTCATTTCAGCCGAAAGACGTCGCCTAAAGAACTATACTGTTAGATCTATGTCCAACTAGTATTTCAGTTAAAATAAACTTTAATGAAATTTCGGCTTGAGGCCGGCCTATGCCTCCCCAAGTGTCGCCACAATGAACGGTCCTGTGCGTCTCGCAGTTGCTCAGACCCCAAGGTTGCGCCCACGCCCGTCCACGCCAGCACAACTGGAGTCGTCACTAGGGGCCTGACTCTTGTTCGGTTGTAATTCATTGGGGGATTTGGACCATAACCTGCCAAGCTGGTCCAGTGCGTGTTGATGGATCGTGATGTCAGCAGGGTGCACCAAATGCAGGTCAGGTTAGCTTGGGTTCCGATAGATGTTGATTGAGACCCCGTTTACACCCCGCCCAGTCCTCACAACATGTCATGCAATTAAATTCAAAACTTGAATGTAGCTAAACCAATTGATCGTGTATTCCTCTTACAAATTAGCCAGATAAGTTAAGAAGTTGGCAAGCTATCATTACTTATGCCCTGTGCCCATCTTGCTCCGTGCTTAATTGCCGAGCGGGGTTCAAGTGGTCCCAATGCAGATTGCTGTCTTAGGGACGTTTGTGTTTACCGACACATGTGGGTAGGTTTACGTGTATGCTTAGCTTTACGTTGCGTATACTTACTGTTTGGAAATTGTTATAGTTATGCCTTGTTTGCATAGGACGTTTGCTTAAAATGAGAAGCTTGAAATTGTAATTTAGGTAATTCTTATTCTTTTTTAGGGTTCTGTCTGTCTGTCTGTCAAGACCCTTTATCTCGAGAACACATGGAGGTATCGAGTTGAAATTAAAACCATATACTCAAGTATCCGGTCCCTTCAAGCTGTAAAAAAATCAAACTTTTAAGTTATCGAATAAAGATACGGCCGTTTATGTCGCAAAAAAAACGTATATTTTGATACTCTCAAAGATCGAAATTCATAAGTGACCCAGAATCCTGAAAGGCACAAAGCAAGGTCTTATAGCACAGGTATAGGAAAAGATCTGTAGACAGTAAATTTGTTGTAACCTAAATTATCAAAAAAAAAAAATTACGATTTGGAAAAATCTTCGAGACTCCATTCGGGAATAGTAGTTTGCACTGAAACCTTCAGTGAGTCCGACTCGCACTTGCCCAGTTTTTTTTTATTACATTACCAGTAGTCCCGACAAACGTTGTCTGAAAGTTGCGGTGCTACCTACCAGGTCCAATATTATTTTCAAAACATCTAGGGAGTGGGTCAAATATACACAGAAAATTTCATTGAAATCAGTCGAGCTGTTTTGGAGAAGTTAGATTTACAAACGCACGTACAAAATAATTATGTAAGTAGGTAAACAGTTCACAGAAATACATGCAATAAATAACCAAACGTGAAATAATCTATAAGTCAACAGAACGTACAGTGAAATATGGCGTTCCTCAGGGTACCTTAGCTGGTCCATTATTTTTTATAATATACATTAATGACATGCCCAAAAGTGTAGACCACCCAATGACACTATTTGCCGATGATAGTACTATTACAGTTGCATGTAAAAATAGAGGTACTTACGAAACTGACATTAACAATTCAATTGAATGTATGATAAAATGGTTGGAAAATAACAATCTTAGAATTAATCTGGACAAAACAAACATTATGCATTTCGCCCATAGATCAACCATTCCCAAAATAAATGCTAACTATTGTGACACACCTATAAACAAAGTTCACACAGCTAAATTCCTTGGTGTAATTATAGACAGTAAATTAGATTGGAAAGCACATGTAGAAGCTCTAAACAAAAAAATTTGTAATTCAACATATGCACTGTTTAAGCTAGCCCCGATGCTTAATAGTGACGCGCTACTAACAGCTTATCATGGCTTAGTATCATCTAATTTAAGATACGGTTTAATTTTTTGGGGTAACTCTACAAATAAGGATCTAATTTTTAAAGCCCAGGAAAGGTGTCTAAGGACTATGTTTGGACTTCAAGTCACTGACAGTTGCAAACCACTATTTAAAAAATATAATATATTGACCCTTCCATCTATGTACATATTTGAGATCATTATGTTTGTCAAAATGAACCCAAAACTATTTCCCCTAGTATCTGACAAAGTAATTCGAAACAGACGAGACAACAGCAAACTTTGCATCCCAAGATGTCGAACTGCATTACTACGTAAGGGTGTATTCTGTATGGCGCCAATTCTTTATAATAAACTACCAAAATATTGGAGGGAAGATACAACCGCAAAATTAAGAAATAGGTTAAAAAAGGTTTTGTTAGAGAAAACTTATCACAGCATTAAGGAATTTTTGACCGATAAACTAACATAACTCTGACTTGTCGACATGTTTGGACTATTTTTATTATTATTTATTGACAGTAAACCTTGCCATATTATATGAAATTTTTGAATTAAATACGAATAATAATTTTTAACATTAAATACAACCGCAAAACTGAGAGTTTTGCTAGAGAAAGTTTATTATAGCATTAAGGATTTTTATTTTATTTTATATTTTTTTATTTCTTTTACCGATAAACTAACATAACTTTGACATGTGTTTGGACTATTTTTATTGTTATTATTATTTATAGACTTATGTAATTTTTGACATGTATGAAATTTTTTGAATTATCGACATGATTATGATGGAACAAATAATTTTTGACATTAAATACTCTTAATTATTATAATTGTATGTATGAGTAAATTTAATAATTTTATGATCTTACTCAATTATATTTTGTACGCCATTACGGCAAAATATGACAGTGACTCGACTGATTTTTATGTAACATCTTGCATTTATGTGTATTACTCATGTTTTAGCAAAATAAATAATCTTGAATCTTAAAGATTTAGAAAAGTTAATGCTAGTGGCCAGGGCACGTTGCTCGCAGAACAGATGGTCAATGGATCCGAAAGATTCTGGGGTGGCGACCGCGTACTGAACGACTACTATTGCTAGTAAAACTAAGATTTGAGAAAGGGTTGCAGGATTGTGGGATTGCTCGAAAGAGGTACCGTAGCCTTGGAACGCTAAGGGAAACTGAAGGCACACAGGTGAGTTTTAGTCAGCAAAAGTCTGACAGCGCGAGGAGTTATTTGATAATTTCCTACCTAAAAAAAGGTAAAGTTTAGATTTCATAAAGCTAGACGCTCCTCTTTTACTTTCCTACAAAAGTAATTAATTCCGTTTACCAAGGCCGAATGATAATTAAATTAGGCATGATCAAAATTCAAAAAGTTTGTATTCGCCTCGCTACCCAAAACATAATGGTAAAAATATTTAATTACAATACAACATAAAGAAAAGGTTCTCAACAATGAATTCTCAACTAATTATTGATAAATTACCCAAGTTTTCTCGTAATTTACAAACTTAAGCCTCTGCGATGTGGCCTCCTTGTTTAGGCGCCGAGATAATTAGGCGCCTGCGGTTGCTTTTTGTTATAATAATTAGTAACAACGCTAAAGTGCTGAAGACAGTTTTTTTGAAGCTGTCTTGACGTCAAAAAACTCAAATATATGTCTTATTTCTATTTATTTCTTTACATGTTGTTATTTCTATGAAGATTTTAACTCATTAACGTTCGTCTAAGAGTTCATTCATTGGTTAAGTAAGACGAGATTAATTACATGTTAAGAGCGTCCTTATGTTAAAACCTATGAGATTTCACCTAAAAATCTGATACACTCTCCCACTTCATCTTCCAGCGGGAGTAGTCACGGAAGGACTACCCATGTCAAAAAAAAAGTTCTGTCTTCGTTTCCTCGAGTGCTTAATTAATGAAAGTCACAAAGAACATCTTTCCGGCAATACATTGAGTTACCGGTATACCTATATTTAAAACCTCTTATAAAATAATGAAATCCGCAGTAACTAATATTTATTTACTAGCTACTACCAGCGGCTTTGTCCTCGTGAATGTTGGTTATTGCGGACGCGAAGTCGAAGTTATAAAAACGAATATGTATAAGTCCGTCCTTGAAGTTCCAGCTTCCTCCATGCCAAATTTCACTAAAATCGGTTCAGTAGTTCAACCGTGAAAGCGTTACAGACAGACAGACTGACCGATAGAATTACTTTCATTTATAAAATTATACAATATTGTATGGATTATTAACTCATCATCAAAGTTAACAACAGTTGGACATTAATCTCCATTAAAACAACAAAATATCAAACACAAAACACAACAGATCATTTAACGATTCTACTCATCCTGTATAAACAGTGGACCAATCCCAGCGGGGCTTTTACATAATTTAGACAGCATAGACTATAAATAAAATATGGCGGATCACTAACAAACTGATCATTACACCGGATAAACGTCACCGCAAACCGAACACGTTATTACGATTTCCTATTTACCGGTATTGAGGTTTTTACACACAAATCAGTCTCTACGCCGGCACGACAATGTCAGGACACCGTCATGACACTGTCACGACACCGTCACGACACCATCACGACATCGTCACGACACCGTCACGTCGCTGATCACGTGACCGATGTGTATGTTTGTTTTACTGACTGACACCAGAGTTAGGACATAGGTATATTTATATGCTTAAAAGCTGGCAAACGACAAAATGCAGACTGGTACAACTGGCTTACTAGATTGGCTTTGGGTTTTTTTAGGCTTTTTTTAATATTTATCAACCAATCAAATACTTCGATATTAAAACAGCTTAATCTAAAGAACACCTACGTGTCGTTTGTGTATTTTCATTTTATTTTGTTCTTTTTTATCTTCACCGAAAAAAATAAAGGCCTCCTACGAGGTGGCACGATGACCTGGCAAAGATTGCAGGAATCCGATGGAAGCGAGACTATTCGTTGTGGCGACACTTGGGGGAGGCCTATGTCCAACCGTAGACGTCTATCGGCTAAAATGATGGTGATATTGAAAAATTAAATATTCAAAATGGGAACAAACCTGAAATCGCGAAAACAAATCAGCTGTTCAGTGCATTTATGTTTGCCTAATGCACTGAACAGCAGCTATTTTTTTCGCGATTTCGGCATTGCTCTCGTAACAAAAATTGTTTGTTATCATGAGCACAATCACGTGTTTAAGTATCGTACACTAATTGCCTGTCACCCTATACAGGATGAGTGGTAATTAGTGACCGATAATTATACACTTGATTGTACTCAAGATTACAAACAACTTTCCCAAAGAAACTTTTTTTATACTCATTAGTTTTATCACAATAACAAAACAGTTGTTCGCGCAAATTCGCGCCCGCCACGGTCACCCATCAGTTCGGTCCAATCGGTGTTCACGAAACACGAACACCGATGGGTTTGCAAGCGGCGCGGGTGCTCTATCACTATTGTAGGTAAGGTACATGAGACAACGGCGTTACGTGGCTAACAACTGAGCTTTGCTATTGTGATCAAACTAATGAGTATAAAAAAATGTTTCTTTGGGAAAGTTGTTTGTAAACATGAGAACAATCACCTGTATAAGTATCGGTCACTAATTACCAGTCACCCTATATATATGTTAATACATATTTTTAATGACTCTGAGCTAATCGTAGACAGTAGCAGTGTTATTGATAAAAAAAAAAACATCTAGAGCAGGCAAGTTACTTCTAAAAAGAGACGTCAATGTCGTCAACGTACCAGCGTGACACGAATACGCATGATTTCAAACAAGCTTAGCTCTTTGTTCCACGCCAAACGCTAATAAACTTCGTTACGGCTATATTGAGCTGCTACTAAGCTGAATTAGCAGTCAATTTAATAGAACAAAATAAAAAACACGAGAACGACATTTTATTTCGTTACCGAACAGCGTAGGTGTTAGCAGTAGAAACAATAACTTTATTTATATAAGTGGAAATGGCTTGCAAACAGTTAAATGTCAATTGGAACACGTGATGTGACGTGACGTCCCTGATAGGCGACAGCGTGACACGTTCGCGTGACGTGCATGATTTACAACTTGTTTATCATTTGTTTCACGTCGTTGATTAGTCAGCTTTGCAAATAAAGAGGCGTGATTATGTTACGGTATTAATGCGTTCTTTGTATAATTATATTATTTACAATAACAATACGCAGGTTCAACAAATAATCTTCTTCTTTAGGTACTCAAAGCGTGGGTATCTATAGCCATATTTATTTACGTAAGTGATTGTTTGCCTCAAACACTGAACTGTCAATTGGCAGCGGCGTGTCCTGACGTCACAGATAGCTTGGCAGGCGTGACACGCTCGCGTGACGATACGCGCACGATTTACAACATGTCGCCTGTTTGATTCACGTCAACCGCTAATCAGCTCGATACTGACATAATGAGGGACTAACGTGTAAGAGGATTGTATAAATTAGTTAAGTATTAAACGGTTTGATAAGTGAACGGTTTTATTTTCTAATTATCTGGATCTTGTACTTACTTAAATTGGTTCGCTTGCAGGAAAGTAGAAAATACATAGTATTTTTTAAGATCGGTCTACTAGTTTTTGAGTGAGATAAACAAGAACACAAGCGTAAAAAACACAAATCTTTCCTCTTCGTATTAGTACAGGTTTGAGTAGGCATTAGAAATCAGATTGGTAACAATGTAACATAGCACGAAGAATCTTCATACTAGTGTGGCAGTAGGCCCATGTACCCTACATTGCTATTAGAGCAGATAGTCGATGGGGACGAAAGGTTCAGGAGTGGCTTTTTATGATGGGGAAAATCATCCAATGACAACCCCCGTTCTTGGGCGGAGTGGGAGATAGAGTCAGACTCTTACTGACTAAAAAACCCACCCCGTTCCTTCAAGCCTTCATACCGGGGTTCGAGTTCCCTTTCGGATAACCCTGGCCCCAGTAGGCTTCGACCCGGCTGGGCCCCTGCTAATGCTGACAACTCCTTGAGGCGCGTGGGAACAATGCGCGCCGTCGACGACTTGGGCTTGGTCCGGACAGTTACCGGACGGTAGGACAGCGAGCTACCCATTGCTCACTGTCCGCGAGCCCGCTCCTACGGTGGGGTTCAGGAGTGGCGACAGCATAACGACACAGCGTTGAATAGCTTCCCCCAAGGTGAACCGATGACCTGATGAGGGTCGCGAGAATGATGAGAAAAATATATGACCGGTCGTTGTGATGACACTTGGGGAGGACCTTTGTCTAACCGTGGACATCTTTCGGCTGGAATGCTGATGATAATGTACTGTGAAACCTACATTATAAGCAACTGGAAATCTCAAGTGCATAGTTATTAAAATCCCAGCAAAATGAACCTAGTACCACTGAATCAAAATGATAACGGTAATATCGCTCAGCCACTCCTGGTGCCGTCATCAGTATAAATAAATAACACTTTGTTAGACAAAAACAATATGTAAAATCAAAAAAGATAAAGACACAGAGCAGATCAAAGGTTAATAGTAATTGTGAGCGGGCCACAAACTATTTGAAAAGATGATAACATATCATTACGTTACTTAAAAAAAACAACTTGAGAATGCTTCCATTGCTATATGAAAAGCGTCAAACAAACAAAATCCGAACAGTCACTTTCATTTAAAAAAAAAAATATGACAAAAAGTGACGCACCACTACAAATATCCGAAAAATATACCTTGAGGTTAACATAAAATAATGTCAGTTGAGTGACAGGCTGACAGCTCGATTAGCGGTTTCAATTTGGGCAGGGCACGCGGGCACACGCGCGCGAGGCAAAGGCGTCCGTACGTCGGTGACGAGGCGGCGTGTCACGCCGAATCACGGTCGCACGGATATTTTCGCGACCGACAACGTCGACGTCAAGCGACGTCTAAATATTTCTCAGGCATTTCACTTTGCATGCCACGCCGAGTGGAATATAGGAATGGTAATGTGGGGTTGGAGTAGGTGAGAATGAGTGTGTTTTTAAGTTGCACGCGTAGAATATTAGATTAGTTATAGTTGGTGGAAAGGCGTGCGAAGAGGCTAATTGGTGATCCAGATCTGTTTAAGTCTAATCTACAAAGCCTTGAGTCGAATGGTAGCCAGCCTTTCGGTGTTTTACGAGATGCATTTTGAAGAGTGTAAGCAGGAATTGCAAGACTTGATCGGACAACCCGACGAACCAATCCACCCTTACATGATTGAAACCGGTCCGGAGTAAGCGCTTCGCCACGTCGTTTATACTGCGTACATCGAGAGACTGGAATAGTTTGGCTGCTGTGGTTGTCCCACGTGATTATAATTTAGGGGTTTTCAAGGCTAGAGTGAAAAGGCTCTAAACTAGTGCGCTTTACAATTAACGATTGCATCACTACTTACCATCATGTGGGATCGCAGACAAGCACTAGTTTATATCAATAAAATAAAGTTGTAATGTTGTAATTAAAGCAATTTTTTTTTTCTACCATCGCACTAGTATTCTATAGGCGAAAGTTGTGAATAATATTTGTTACTCCTTTGCAGAGATGGTAACGGCCCCGACTTATGAGTCGTGGGTTCAGACCCAGCCAGGCACCACTGCTCTCAAAACGGTGAAGGAAAACTTCGTAAAGAAACCGGGATGTCGAAAAACAAAAAATTCGAAGAAATGTGACATCTACTAACTTGCTCTGGGCCCGCGTGGTGAATTACAGCCCATTTTCTGTCTTAGACCTTAGTCCCAGCAGTAGGAACACTAAAAGGCTGATTATGCCATGCTTAATAGACTCGTT
Source organism: Mythimna albipuncta (assembly GCA_929112965.1). Lineage (NCBI taxonomy): Eukaryota > Metazoa > Arthropoda > Insecta > Lepidoptera > Noctuidae > Mythimna > Mythimna albipuncta. The sequence goes on along the minus strand of OV815979.1, from coordinate 11,959,460 downwards.
TACAGTCAAAAGAACTTTAGAGAGCTAGAACAACGACCATTTCGTACTTCTTTTTACTGTGAACGTTTCACAAAATATTATGATAATATAAAACATCCGGCAGAACATCATAAAAAATCTCATTACAAAACCGAATACGAGTCAGCGAGAACACTTTATTTACAACCTAATACTTCATGTTGCCATGCCTGAATTTCATTCAACGGAAAAATATAAAACCTTCGCTTTCATTTAAGTATCTCAACGGCGTTTTAAAAAGATAAATAGGCACTTTAATCACCAATTAAGGGTATCACAATCAACGTTAACACCGCGTCGGGATTTCCTCGATCAAACTAATGCGGACATTACGACAGAGCGTCTCTCAGGGCGCACACCATTTGCACTCTCCAGGGGTAATATTAAAAATAATAAACCGCTGTCGGTCGTCTATTACCCAATTTTCAGTAAAAGCGAATTTTTCGCCCATTCGAAGTAATGATGCTAACTGAGTGTGCCGAGTAGGACCGTGGGGCTTTTTGGACCGGGACGCGGTCCCAAATTGCACCTTTAAAAATAATCATGTGTCAAAGCTTTTTTTTTAGGTGGGAAATCATCCAAAGACATCTTGCGCCCTTAGACGGAGTGGGACTTGTACTGACTAAAGCCAACTCCTAATTCCTTCGTTGTTTTTCAGTCCAGGGCCCCATGGCCGGGTTTTACTTTCAGAAGTGAACTCAGGGCCCCTTAGGCTTCGACCCTGCTGGGCTCCTACGGTTTGCTGACATCTTCTTGAGGCGCGCGTGGAACACTACGCGCCGTTCGCGACTTGGGCTTGACCCGGATGGTTACCGGACGGTCGGACAGACCCATTACTCGTCGTCCGCAAACTCACGCCTACGGTGTTGAGTAGTATTTTGGGACCACACGTAAAATAAATACAATTTTTATTTTTTTGGTACCTGTAGGTACTTTAATGCTTTTTTCCCTGCGGTCCCAAAACACTACTAAAAAAAAATACATTTGTAGGTGGAAGTTGGGACCGCGGTACCGGTCCGAATAACCCCACGACCCGCCGAGTAGCCCCAAGCTTTATAGCAGCTTTTTAGTTAGAGTGATGATAATTCCAGTGTGAAGTGGTTTTTACTGCGCAGCGAGAACTCACAGTCTTGTTATGCAGTCGTTACCTTACTGCATTCGAGTTTAAGTGTCGCCACACATGAGCCACATACTGCCACGAGAAGCTAGAAGCGGCCACAAGCCATTTGTGGCCGGTGACTGCTACTTTTTTTAACCCATGCGCGAAGCAACAAAATGGACTCTGACGATGCAGGTTTAAATGCGAGAATGGCGTGTGACAATGTTTCGTATCGGCGTTTAGTGGCCAATTCGAGCCACTGGAGGCGAGCAGCGGAGATTTGAAGCATATGGCGGCCACTGGCGTCAACTGTGAGCGGCGAGTCTATATAAAATGTATGAAACCTATAGGAAATATGTCGGTGGCGGAGTTTTGTGGTTATGGCTGGTGGTCGGTGTGCGTCGACCCTTACTGCACTCGAGTTTTAGCTTTTTCGTATTTGTGTCAACGTCACTTCATTATATTTTTTTATTGGAAAATAAAACATATTATTATGTATTGTTCATACCATCGTTTCTGACATTAAAAATAAAACACATTTCATGTCTTGACGGTGATTAAAAAAAAAAGTATTTTTTTAAACGGTTAATTAATTAATTAGTACGTTTGGAGGTAACCGGAACAGTGTCCCGCAAACCAACATTGTAAAGGGAGGACCCTCCGGCCATATGGGTGATTTCGGGCTACCGCATTATGCTTAAATCGCGAGGAAAACTTTAATTGCGCGATGCAGGATTTGTATTTCGAGTAGTTCTTATGTGGCGTCATAGATGTCGCTACATCTGTAATGTTTTTGTATGCATAGTTTTTTTTTATCTGGGAAATCATCCAATGACTTCTCCCCCTCTAGCGTGGAGCGCGAAGGTGTGTCAGACTTTACTAATAAAACCCACTCTTAGGTTCGATGACGAAGATACGAACGTGCCGCTTTCAGATAATTTGTTTGAATTCTTTTTATTTGCCGAAGAAAAAGCGCGCAAAGTAAATGCCAATGCATTTAACAGAAAACAAGACTGTTGTTGTTGGCCGAAGGTACCTATATTGTTTTCTTTATTTACATTTTGTCTCAAGCCCAAATGAATAGAGTATAGTGCTTGACTGCAATCCCAGCTGATGGTAAGCAATGATGCAATCGTTGATGGTGGGGCGCACCTTATAACGCCCCTATCCGAGTAAAAGGATTACTCTCCATTACCTATAATTGCCATACAAATTATCTTATTACTACAAATATTTCCCCGCACACACTAACACGCTGAGAATTAAAAATGCACCGTAATGACAGCGATGAGCGACGTACCGCGTGACAGCTGTCACGCCACAGGCTTACCGAAGGTGGCTCTAACTATTTACAGTGGGCGGATTACGACAACTAGCGTGGAACCAGTGTAAATACTGTGTTCACTGTCCCGATCGATAGATAACGCAAATTGATGATTAGTTGAATGCAATTTGGTGGCAATGAATTGAATGTCAAAATTTTTAGTAAAGAGTATAATCACTTTTTACAAGCTTTAATTTAGTTTCACCTGTCCCGATATTTCATCATCATCATCATCATCATTTCAGCCGATATGCGTCCAATGTTGGACATAGGCCTCCCCCAGGCGTCGCCACAACGAAGTTCCTGTGCGTCTCCATCCATCGGTTTCCTGCAACCGCATGTTTGTCTGTAGTCAAATCTTGTAAATTAAATTTGACCCACTTCCCGGTTACCGATTGAGCTGAAATTTTGCATGCATGTGTAAATCAGATGAAAATGCAAAATTATTATGGCATAGAGCTGATTTGAAGATGGAACCGGAAGGTGTCTATAGGAAATTGGTAGTTAAACGACAAAAACCCATCGACTTTGGGCTCGTATGATTTGTCTTGACGTATATTAATTAAGTATATAAGTATACCGAGCTATAAAAGTTTGCTTTAAAAAAATATTTTCATTAAATGCTTGTTTCCACTGAAATATGGATGTTGTTGTAGGTGAAGTGGGCCCACGCCCATGGGCTCGCTCCTAAAGCGGCATCGCAAAGGCTTTTTTATACCTAATTGATACACTCGTTCTTGACCACTTTTTCACCTGGTGATAAGCGATGATGTTAACGCAGGGTTGCGACGAAAAAGGCCTCACTGTTGCCCCTTCGCCCACATGTAAAATAGTCCACGCTACGCCTCTGGTTACTAACTTAGGGCCTACGCACATTGAGACAAGGTAGTCTTAGACAGACTGGTTTCGCAAGTGCAGGACAGTTTGTCTTCGTCGTCTATGCGAAACATGTCTGTCTAAAAATGTTACGTTTCAAGTGTGCGCAGGCCCTTACCTAATTTTGAACGAATTTGAAAAGTTCTTTGTATTTAAGATTTTGAATAAAAATACTCGTACTTTTTGATAAAAGAATTTAAAAACATAAGCCTCCTTTAGTCGGGTAAAAATTAGTGAAGTACCCTATTGTGTTGAAGTAACCTACATTTTATATTTTCTTTAGGTCCAATGTTGACCACTATAAGGTTTTTATGCTGGTCGTAAAAGAGCATACTTTAGTAAAAATTAGTCTTGCTTCTTTGCGGTTTTATTAGTCTGAAATAAAGTTACTCTGCCTATCGAGTTTTTTGGCGACATAATTTTTTGAGTAGTAGCAGTAGCTGTTTTTTAATTATATATTTGCTAGTACTTCGCACAGAACCGTTCGTTATGGGGACACTTAAGAGAGGCCTATGTCCAACAGTGGACGTCTTTGGGCTGAAATGATGTTTCTTCGTGCGTATTGTCATGTAAAATTGGAGTACTTTTGTATCTCAAATGTCTGTACAACTGGACAATAATATGTAGAATGTAATATTTTTTATCCAAGTTTCAAAACCACAAACATGTGTTTTGTCCTAGTATTAAATTATGAATAATTTCATAAGTATATGGAGAAAGCCCAAACCATTATTTTGATATCTTGACGTTTCACGTAACTGAAAATAATAAAAGTATTTAGTAGCTGCAGTTATTTTTTCCAGAAAGTCGATTTCTTGAAAAATTTAACGCAAACGTGTTGGTAATTCGGTTATAGTTAAAAAACACTATGTAATATAAAAATCCAGATCAAAATTAATGAATGAAAATTTACGAATACAAATAAAATTTAAATCTTTATACACGGTGAGCGCTTTACAAAGGCTTAAAGTGAATCCGTGTATTTGCTAAAATTATTTCAGCGACAATTTTCAGTAACAATCGCATAAATTCATATGCAACACTTTCATATTTTGACGAAAAACCAACAGAATGCTAAAATTCTTTATCAAATAACGCAGTATTTTTCACACATCAAAATTTACATATCATATCATATACAAATCAATAACCAAACAAATATTTCGATTCAAAACCTAGTTTCAGTATAATTATACCAGTAGGTACCACTAGCCAAGTTGTTAATCTGCAATCGTTAACGCTAGTAGAAAGTTTAAAATGAACAGGAGTGACATCACCTCAACGCTTAGTCACGTGGTCAGAACAAAAGAATTGGGGGCGTGGCCAACTCGAAACGTTCAACGCAAACGAATCAGTTGTAACTTGGCTAGGGGGACAGGCTAGGTTACTGCTTTGCTCCCGTGTGTCGTAGTGTGAATAATATTACGGGTAACTGAAGGACAGAAGTGTGGTTTCAGTCAGTAAAATTCTGACACACCCTCCTGCTCCACCCAGACCGGGAGAAGTCATTGGATGATTTCCCTTACCTTAAAAAAAGTGTGATTTAATTATAGCCCATGATATTTTTCCTCAACAACTGTATCGAACATTTACACAGTATCTTTAATTATTATTTTTTAATATACTATCTCCTTGTTAACTATGTATTTTGTGTGTAATAATTTTCCTTTTACTTTTACACACGGTATCTACTTCTCTTTTTCTTCAACTTTCCTGTCACAGGTATGCTGGAAAGGATTTCATTAGAAATAAGCATCACCTTTGTACTATTTTTCTGTTTCCTTCCTGTTTTCTTGTATTTCCATGTGTGTACATAAATAGTTAAATAAATAGATAAATATGTGATAAGGGCAGGAAGAAGTTCTTGACATTAGCGTATAAACAAATTAATCACAAATAAAAACACGCCTTTTTTGGACAATTATTCCGATACAACACCAACACTGCATCACTAACATGAGTGATGTCGCATGACACGACAGCGTGTCAGGCGTATCATTGCAAGCCACGTCGACGTCAGCCGGATAATGTCCGCCGTGATTACGAGCGAGGCACAGCACTAGCTTTGTCATCCTACTTTATTATTACTATCATGGTACAGCACTAGCTTGTCATCCCAGCTCATTATTATGCATGCTACAGGCAGTACTTCGATTAGCTAATTAGAAGTCATCGAGCAAAGTGCTGGGATTTAGATAATGGTGACAGGTAATTAACATAGTGTTGTACTGTAAGCTTTGGTTAATAATTGATAATACGGTTGTCATGACTTGTTAATGAACGTAATCTTTTTTAATTAAATGGTGTTTTCAGATGGAATTATCCAACGTGCAACTTTCATTTGATTTTGGAAACTGAGTTATGATAAACTAGCTTTTTTCACTGTGCACGCGCAAGGGAGCGGCAATCACGCCCTAGCCACCGGGATCCCGATCCCGATTTCCGGCAACTGTGGGCGCGGGCTTGCGGACGGCGGGCAATGGGTAGCTCAGCATCCGGCCGTCCGGTAACCGCAATCATCAGCAAACCGTCAGGGTCGAAGCCTACTCGGGCCACGGGTAGTGTGAAAGTGGAACCCGGGGCCCTGGGACAGTAATCAGTAAAAGTCTGACCCATCCTCTCGCTCTGCCTAAGAGCGGAAGATATCATTGGATGATTTTCCCACCTAAACACCTAAAAAAAAATTGTTTTTTGAGCGTGGTGACCGATAAGAAAACAAATGAGTGAACAATCAATCAAAATTCAATTCAATGTGTGAAAGTGTAACTTTAATTAATATCAAAGAAAAAAAAAACAAAGGAAAAAAAATACTGCATAAATAAAATAAATAAATAATTATAATTGCATAAGTTGATAAAAATGATATGCAATAGCATTACCGCGGCAGTCCCCGAGTGCCACACGTCTTTTTTTATGAATTTACCGATTATGGCATCGAAAAAAATTCGATTTTTTGGTTTTTTGATTAGGGTTTCGTGAAATTTTCCTTCAAACGTAAAATTCGGAACTACTACTTGAAGTCCTCAACCTTAGTTCGATCTTCGTCAGAATTGTTATTCTCTTTAAGATTTGATATTTTTCATAATATTCATATTCATAATATTGTATTATTTTAGCGTTATATATGTATTTTATTATATATTATATATAAATAACTTTTTTTTTCCGTTTCAAGTATTTGTTATCAGTTTATTGTGCAAACGTACCATAGTGATGTCTTTTTTAGCCCAAAGGTTGACTGGAAGAGAATGCATTGTTGCATTAAGTCCGCCTATGTACCACTATTGTACATGAAGTTTAAATAAATAAAAATATTAGGCTTTCGTTTTTTACTTTGGCTACTAAAATATAATCAGTAATGGGTACGCATAGAGTCCCATCTTTTTTGTTTGTTGTTAATTAAAAAATAGGGGTGTATATAGATGTGGATGGCACCGGATGGCTCGAGTTAGTTTATCAAAAGGAAATAGTTCTTCTTTTATACAAGGCTGAGACATTTTCAGCGGCTGTTTACTATCCTTTGACTACAAAGCTCTTTTGAATCAACAAGTGAATCCATTAATTTACTCTAGACATGAGAACTTGCTTCAGTATCATACTAAGAGTACATTACTATAAATAATCTTCACTAAAAAACTATGTAAATGCAATCAGCAAAAACATTTTTACGTGGATAATCATCAAATAACTTCTCCTGCTTTGGATGGGGCGAGAGGGAATGTTCAACTTTTACTTTACCAAAGTTGCTGGAAGAAGCTCGCAGAATCAGCAAATAAAAATCTTAATTCTTTATTGTACACCATAACAAATAACAAAATATGTAGATATAGAGTTCTCATGTACATAGGCAAGCTTACTTTTAATTTTTCAATATTGATAAGCTTGCGTTTGAACACTATCTCACCTAATGGTTAGCGATGATGACCTTATGGTTCACGCAATCCAAAATTACCACTGAAAATCCAACATACTCGTACATAACCCGTCTAGTTGGTATTAAATTAGTAACCCAATCAATGTAACAAATAGTCAATTTTTTATTATTATTGATAGACTTACGTTTGACCACCATGTCATCTGATGGTAAGTGATGATGTGGCCGACGATGGAGCACGCTTGCCTACAAGTAACCTATTCACTCTTGATTTAAAGACCCCTAGCTCGATAATGATATCATACCCCTAGGTTGTAATTATCGAGAACCACAGACTCTCTCTCAACTCCGAACGTCTAGTGGTCCGATGATGAGAAAAGCTTGGCGTAATTAAATAGTGCAATTCCAATGCACATTCCTCGAAAAGAAAACGTTTGAAAACTGATCTATACGAGTATTATGATCTACAAACCGACTGACAATATTTCGAAAACAAAACACAAAATCACAATCCACCCTACCAGGCATGATAGATATGATATTTGAAAACCTCACACATCAAATCCTGCAGGTCGCGTTATGAATACTGTATGCGGCGTGCAAAGACTCGAAATTCCGCATTCGTGGTTGTGTATAAGCTTGCGTGGCCTAGATCGAGGCCGACACGTGCGGCGGACCCGCGAGGCCTTTGTGTCAGGCCCAGCAGGCCACTGCAGAGGAAAGGACAGAAGACTAAGGCCAAGAAATAGATCTTTTCAACACACTTACTAGAATACCCGCTCTTATCCTTTTTAGGCACGCAATGGACTGTTTTCCGCTCCAGTGCAGAACAGGCCGCGTGTTCTCCCTCGTCACAATTTGACCTTTTTTTATGGTGGGAAATAATCATCCAATGACAACCCTCGCTCTTGAGCGGAGCGGGCGATAGTGTCAGACTCTTACTAACTAAAAGACCCACACCGTTTGGTGAGGGTCGCGGGTTTAGCCGTCGTGGCACTTAGGGGAGGTCTATCTCCAGTAGTGGACGTCTTTCGGTTACAATGATGACGATAATTAAAGAAGTATAGTACTGATGACAGGAGATTTCTATTTTAACTTAAGTATTTTTGAGCAATGGAAGTATGGTATTGCGTAAAGCCAAAGCAAGTACGTTTTAGTTTCAGTAGTTCTGATGGGTAAATATATTAATTACTACCTGATCTGACAAATCTTGCGTCATATCTTCTCAAGTAGGTGCAATACTGATTCGGTTCTGAGTCTGAGTGGGCAAACATAGACTGGTCTAGTGTAGTTTCTGCTTGTCAACTTGCATCTGCTGGTCAGACCAAAGGATATTAAAAAGAAACCCAGCTACAGACGAACTCTTCACCACTTAAATATCGGAAACTTATGAAAGTATTTTGCAACAGAGGCCATGGTTAGAATAGGTCATTTGAATTGAAATGACTCAGTCCGGATTTAGAAAAGGACTGAAAAAATTTGCCTGCCTACCTGTCTACCAAATAATTTAGATGTCTTCAAGGCTACAGTGAATAGGCTCTTAATAAACAGTGAGCCTCACCTTCAACGATGGCATCACTGCTTACTATCAGGTGGGATCGCAGTCAAGCACAAGTTTAAATCAATTTTAAAAAAAAATTGATTGCGCTTGAGCTTAGCTTAGACCGTTGTTCATTCTGAGTGGGTTTTCTGTTCCTTTCTGTTCGATGCCACTCACTACGATGCACAACGGGAATTATTCTCTTTGCCGACTATTTAAATGCCTGCGTTTACCCGCCAAATTATCAATGCGGAAGCGCGTACGTGTTGGCAATGGGAATGGACTTGAAATTGTGGGCTTGACATGTGGGCTTTGCATAAGGGGAGCCTCTTGTGTCCGCTAATTTGTCATAGGGTTAAACAAAAATAGTAACAAAATAAGAAATAATAATAATAGAAATAAGCCTTTAGTATGGGACGCTACTTATGTCGACACTCTTGCTCCTTCCCATCTTCCTAACTCGTCGTGATGTACTGGTGTTGCCGCTGCAGCTGCGGAGAACCTCAAGCGGTAGAAATATAATAACCATTTTCGTTTAGGGTTGAAACTTCTCAGATCGTGGGGTCCGAGTGCTCACAAGTTGTATGAAGATCTATTGAAACGTCTAGGTGACCCAAGGGCTGGCTTTTGCGCCGGACAGAGGAAAAGCGTGGCAATGCCACCAGTCTTTTGGGCACATTACCTGTCGACAACGATGTGGAAAAGATTTTTGACACCATATTTTATTTTGATTTTAGTTAGTTGTAATTAGCGTAGGATTTTTGTTATTATTATATTTTACTGTAGTTATAGTTAAGTATTTTTTAAATGTAAATTTATTCATGTTAATAGCAACTTGTTCAAAATGGGCTACTAAAAATATCTTCAAGATTAAAAAAGCACACATTAAAAAAGCAAAGCTCACAGAACAGGTATCGATAGGATGTATTATGTTCATGTATTGTGTGATGTACACATACATATTTGTTTAGTATAGTTTTTAATTTATTTATTTCTTTAAAACTTGCAACTTTATGTCTTAAGCATTCTCTAACGGTCCACCAACGGTGGTGAACAACATGGTAGGTTCATAACAAAATAATAATAATTAGTAAACAAGGGTGCAAAAGTATATAATAATAATATTAATATGCTTAAGTTTTGTTGCACATTTATAATTATCCTCAAGTGAAAAAATTTTCTCTCCTTTAACTTATAATTTTTTTTTTCTTAGTTTGCCGTAAGAAAATCTAATTATGGGTTAAGCTGGCCTTTGTACATCAGCTGTCCTATATTTATTGTTTTATGAAAGTTAATAATAAATGAAGATGGGGCTGAAAGGTTCTGGCGTGGCCGTATACAGGAAGACGCAGCATTGGAAGTCCCACAAGGTGGACCGATGACCTGGTGAGGATTGCAGGAATCCGATGAATGCAAAAACGCGCAAGGCCGGTTGTAGTGGTGACACTTGGGGGAAGCCATGAGTAGTAGTGGATGTCTTTCACCTGAAATGATGATGATGATAATTATGATGGATAAATAAGTGCAGTATTAGTGGAAGGAGGATTCTTTTCCAAGTTCTAGTACTGACACAAATCTGGAATGACGGATATTAGTTTTTAGGGTTCCGTAGTCAACTAACGTCAACGTTATAGTTTCGCCATGTCTCTCTGTCTGTCCGTCCTCGCTTAATCTGTGACCGTTAGCACTAGAAAGCTGAAATTTGGTACCAATATGTATATCAATCACGCCGACAAAGTGGTAAAATAAAAATTGGAAATTAATGTTTTATTAGGGTAGCCCCCTTTAAAAAAAATCTTATCCCACTGTACATATAGATGTAAAGTGGGAAAAGATTTTTTTTGAATTTCAACCCTAACGTGTGATATATTGTTGGATAGGTATTTAAAAATGAATAGGGGTTTAATAAAAACATTTTTTGATAATGTCAATAATTTCGGAAATAAACGCTCCAAAAGTAAAAAAAAATGTGTGTCCTCCCCTCTAACTTTTGAACCATAAGTTTAGAAAATATGAAAAAAATCTGAAAAGTAGAACTTTATAAGGACTTTCTAGAAAATGGAAGAACAGATTTGTACAAAAAGACAAAAAGTTTGTACAAAATAATTTCTTGACTAAGTTTGTAGTATAATCGTATATGCAAGTATTTTTTTAAACTTATAAGTGGGTACACTTGTTGTGACGGACGAGAAACTCCGGAACCCTACACTGCGCGTGGCTCGACACGCTCTTGGCCGGTTTTTATATTTTATTAAGGGCTAGTTTTTTGAACGTCTACGTATAGTATACGTCTTTAAAATTACCTAGGTACTTGTTACTTTTCTGCATTGTTTAATGAATTGTTAGCTTGACAATTAGTCAAATAAATAATTAAAAGCAAGAAAGAAGAATCCAAATATCATCATTTTAGCGTGAGTTTGCGGAGGGCGAGCAATGGGTAGCTCGCCGTCCGACGGTCCGGTAACTGTCCGGACCTAGCCCAAGTCGCCGACAACGCGTAGTGTTCCACGCGCGCCTCAAGGAGATATCAGAAACCGTAGGGAACCAGCAGAGTCTAAGCTTACTGGGGCCATGGGTGATACGAAAGAGAACCCCAGGGCCCTGGAACGAAGGCACAGAAGGGACAGGAGTGGGTTTTAATCAGTAAAAGTTTGAAAAGCCCTCAAACTCCACCCAAGGGCGGGAGATGTCATTGAATCATTTCCCACCAAGGAAGTTCTTTCAAATAAACCAAACGTACCTCTAAACACAAATTATAGCCTAAAAACACAAACCATAGTTCAAAAACAAAACCAACATATTAATCTTCGCTGAACTATTCAAAATCCTAAACAATATCGTGCAAAATATAATGCAGCATTCCCATGCAACATTATCGAGAGTTTAATGCACGTTCGACACGATTCAGATGATTTATGCGCTTAGATCCGCGCAAATATACCTCTAGTAGCGCCCCCGGAAGATTCACATGCTAAGTAAATATCAATTTAACGGGCGCCGTGCAATTATTACGGTACACCGCCAGCATTGATAAGGATTTTGTTGGGGATAGTCGTCTGTACGAGATCTTGGTTAAGGGCCCTCGCCCACGGTGACTTTTGGTAGCGATGCTGTCGCGCGCTTACGAAACTAACGCGCGTTATAGTCTGTCTAAAAGGTCATCCGATTTAGAAATTTTGAACGAATTAAGAAATGTGTTGATTCTTCTCTTCTCTTTGCAACCTTGATGAATCAGTGCACTGGTAGAACAATCAAAGTTGACATCATCAGATTTCAGAAAATCGGCATCACCATACAAATTGTTTATAAGGGGAGGCTGATTTTTTTTTCGTTTCCTGAAAAAAAATCTTGTGGAAGGTTGTTCAGTTTCGTCTACTGAGCCAGCCCTTAAAGTTTGTGGAGGGCTGTCCCTTACACCTTTTATAGATAAGTTCCTTGGAAAATTACTAACTGAAGGTAACGTAATATAAGCTGAAGATATTTACTTTGTCTTTACTCAACGTAATTACTCAAAAATTTAATTTTGCTGATGAACGTAAATTAATTTTACAGTAAATTTTTCAAAATTCTCAGAAACGAAGGCGCGCAACATTAAACTTAATGGACCTAGCTGTTGCTGTTTTCCTGGTATTATGTTATGTAGTTCTGAGTAAAATATTTCACTGAAAATTAAATTGAAAATCCTGCTCTTTATTCTTTTATAAAAAAAAAAACAGTCAAGCACTGGTTTGTATCATTTAAAAAAAGATGATAATAAAAATTTGTTATTATACCTACATGGCACCTGATAAACTTAATATAAAGTACATTGACCTTATGTCCAATACATCGAAGTTACCCGAAAAACCATATAAATAAACTATTTTTCAGAAAACGTTAAGGATCACGATAGATGTCGATTCAAGTCTGCTTTGTCTTTATTTCGTTTTTTTTTTTAATTAAGAATGTCAATAAATGTAGGAGGGTCAATGGCCTTTTGGTCTATTGGTTAGTGATGCTGACTGCTATGCCAGAGGTCGTGATCGTGAGTTCCATTCCCACCCAGGACAAATGTTTGTGTGATGACCACGATCATTTGTTCTGTGTATGGTTGTAACTTATTTACCTATAATATGTATGTATTTAGAAATATATAAGTATGTTTATCAGTTGTCTAGTACCCATAACACAAGCTCTGCTTAGCTTGGGACTAGACGGCGCTGTGTGATAGTTGTGGAATATTATTGTGGAATGACCGTTAGGTATTCCACGTTTAAATGGCGACCACAAAACAGGTGGAAACTAACACCTGTTGTACGAAATCCATTCTTCATGACCCTTACCAACTCCATTATAATCCTATATCTCTAAACAATACAACATACAAGCCATACTGTGAATTCCCGCGGGTGTGGTCGAGTGTCTGTAAAAGCAATAACTCAGAGCTCGCGAGCGACGTCACGGACAAAACCTATGCGAGGACACTATGGCACTACAGACAAGTGAACTCGAATATATTGCGTGATTTGTGGGCGAGTTGACCGTTTGTGTGATGGTGCTTCAATTTAGGCTCTGTTGCCACTTGTGACATTGCCTGGGTGAGCATACTCTTGCTTTAGGCATTTAATGTGGCGATATCATAAGTGGAGACGGGAGAAAAAGCTTGACTGCGATCCTACGTGGACAGTGATGCAATCGTTGATGGTGAACCACCCTAGTTTATTAAGAGCCTATTCACTCTAGCCTAAAGACTTCTAAATTTTAATTGGACGGAAGGTCGCAGCAGACAAATCTTTGCAGTCCTACGACGATTTTCTTTTTTGCTGATCGAAAACTCTTACTCTTAGGCGGAGCGAGAGATAGTGTTAGACTCTTACTGACTAAAAGCCCACCCTGTTCCTTCGTTGCCTTCATCCCGGCACGATATAGATAGGTACAGAAGACAATCTCATGTATGTACTTAAATTTTTATACAGCCGGAACTGTTCGACGAGCGGACCGAGACGCAACGAGATATCGTGTCCGTGAGCGGTGTCTATGTGTGCGTTGCTCGAGCGCGCTTTGTATGTAGATTGACTTCTGTACCTATCTATTTTGTGGTACCGGGGCTTGAGGGCAACGAAAGAACAGGGTGGGTTTTCTTTTTTGTCGATCAAAAACTATCCCAAGGGTAAAAAGAAAAATTTAGACAAAAACTTACACACATGAAATTAAACAAATATGTCCGCACTCAAAAAGGCACCTACCTAACTCATGGAATTTCTTGTACATTCTTCCCCATAAAGAACTACTCTATGGAGAAAAATGTCACGCACAGATTTTTGTGTCGCTTTGGAATGTGCGAATAGAATAATTTTTCGAGACAACTAACTTCTTCAAAATCCAAATGTGCCTATAAATGGTTTATTCGAAACAAATTAACACTTTAATTGATTGGGTCCAAAAATCTGTGTGCCTTCCATATTGCATTACATTAGAGATTCTCCGAGTACAACTTTAGTATCCACACACAATAACGTTACTTCCCCACTCTCTCTCAAATCACACACATTTTTATTCTCGGTTACAGTTTTACATTTCATACGGCGGATCAGTCGGCAACGCGTCCCCAGCAGGCACGTGCAGATATTGCATTCGTCTCAAGTCTGGTCTCAACTCTAGTGTAACATCCACCGGTTTTGGAATTCTTTGGACGCTGTGTCCGCGATCGTTTGTGTACGTGAGTCTGTGTGGGAATGGCTTAACGGGTTCAAAGAGAAATTGGAATAAAGGAATTAAAAAAAAGATAGAGTATTTTCTTAAAATCTTCTTCACGATGTCTTTGTAAAATGGGAACATATTTTTAGCAGACATTTGCAATAATGACCATTCTTGATTTGTAGCGACATCTATGACGCCACACAGGAACTAAAAAGACAAAATCCATATCCATAATAATTAGAGTTCTCCGCATGATTAACCTTTCAATTGTGATAATTACAGACACAATTGAAAGACAATAGGTGCGCGAACGCCGGCGTTCGCTTGGGGTTTAATGAATTAAAAGATATAGAAAAAGGCGTTTCGACTCGGCATCGATGCTTCAGAGGATCATTAGCGATGATGAACTCGTCGAGTCCACAATTCAAAGTCAACGATTTCAATTTCACCACGTTATGTTTTTTGCCAAAAAAAATAAAAAGTTTTATTTTTTATTGTTGATAGGTACGCGCTTGACCGCTATATCACCTGATGGAAAGCGACGATGCGGTCGACGATGGAACGCGCTTACCTAGAAGTAAACCTATTCGCTCTCGAGTTAAAGTTTCCCGGGTTGTAGCTATCAGGAAACACAGACTTCGGCAAGGAATTCCACTCCTTAGCTGCACGCACAATGCATGTGTTCCCATAACGTTTTGTGCATGTAAGTGGGATGTCCACCATGTACCGGTGGCACATCGCCGTATATCTGGTTATCCGATGATGAAACGGGCTTACAAGTTGGACACCGCCTACATTAAGTATAACACAGGTCACGGCTGGTTATAGCGGGAATTAGGGACCAGCAAACTGCTGGGTGGAAGTGTAAACAACCCTTCGCTATCCAGGCCGTCGCCTGGATGGCCCATTGACTTTGTATTTTTGCTGACATAACAGGCTTATAACTTGGTGATTTTTCATGATAGAGTTATGAAGTTTTGTACATAGATTCTTAACATAAAAATGCTAGTCACGTGTTTCAGGTTTCACGTTTACTAAAAGTAATGCTTTTTTTTAATTTATATAAGCTAGTGCTTGACTGCGATCCCACCTGATGGTAAGTAGCGATGCAATCTTTGATGGTGAGGTGCACTTAGTTTATTAAGAGCCTATCCACTCTAGCCTTGAAGACACAATGTTGTATATATATCCATATATCTACTAAATCTAAAATCCCTCAGCCTCCCACGTCCCCGTACGTCGACAACACATAATTATCATTACTCCGGCACCGGCTTGGTTAGCGCTGACACGGGAGCCGCGCGCCCTCTAACCTCATTATTGACGTAACTCAATCCTCCGGCGTGGCACTCCTTCCCTACTTAGTCACCGTAAATTATTGTCAAATAACTATTAAGTAACAGTAAACGCTGTCTTGTTGCTAGTGGTTTGGGTGGGAAAATTGGGCTGACATTTTTGGTAACGTAAAGTGGCTAGTTTTAATATGCTCGGAGTTTCCTAACGTGATCGCATCAGAAATGTAGAAAATATACCTTAACAAAGAAAACAGGTTTATTCTGCCCGTATAACACACAAATAATTACAAAAAAGAAAAACAAAATAAAACGTAGTTGCCTTAACATCAAGTGTAGACCAGGCCTAACTGACTTAAACCATAGACAACTTGGTCGTCTAGGTTGTCTATTAAAACAAGCATAATAATTAAGAATTTTTTATCCCAGGATTATGGTCCCTGGGGATAATTTTCTACTTTCAGTTTTTTTATTATTGAATAATCTCGCGTTTGACTACTATCTGATGGTAAGCAACAATGGGGCACGCTTGTCTAGAAATTACCTATTCACTCTTGACTTAAAGACCCATAGGTTGCAGCTATTAGGAAACACAGACTCCGGCAAGGAAATCCACTCTAGCTAGTACTAAATAAAACGATAATTTATCACTAAACTTATAGAATATTGAATAAAAGGTACGCGAAAAACCAACAAACTATCGCTTAACCTACAGAAACTGCACTTTGAAGATAAACCACACTTTTAAAATAATTGATTTTTCATCCGACCCCTGAACCGGGTAACTTTCAGTCAACAAATCGTCGACTTACCCGGCTGCTGGGTGCAGCACACCCGGGTAAATAAAGCGATAGAAGTGCTAACTTATTTGTTACGTCCTTTTGATATAAATTCTAAACGTAGAACGTTTTATTTAGCGTGCATTTGAATAAAGTTTTCAAGTTTATTGCGTTGAAATGGTGTCGATATTTTTATGTGGAATACGTAGTATGTAGTTTATTTGATGTTTCGAATTTATATTAGCTTAGTTTATGGCAGCGGGTTTGCCTGCAGGAAAATAAAAAATATCCCATGGATACATATATACGCAAAATTAGTGCCCTGAAATCGCACGACGGGTCCGCGGCAGACCAAGAAGGAGATGGCGGGACGACTTGGATGTCTGCCTTGGTAATTGGAAAGAGGTGGCTCAAAACCGGGAACATTGGAAGGAGTGGAGGGAGGCCTTTGTCCAGCAGTGGGATAGTATGAGCTAGATATAATAAAAGCATATTATCCGGGGCAAAAAGTATCCTGCTGCCTGTGTGATAATAAAATAGAAAATTATCTCAGTGAAACGTAATTATATCGGAATAAAAGTATCATCATGAGCAGTGGTGGCCGAGTGATAATGGCCCCAACTTACGAGTTCTAGGTCGCGGGTTCGAACCCAGCCAGGTTCAGTACTTTGTGTAATTTATTTCATCACCACTGCTCTCAAAACGGTGAACGAAAACATCGTGAGGAAACCGGCTTGTCCTAGAACCAAAAATCCGAAGACATGTGACATTCACCAACCCGCACTGGGACCGTGTGGTGGATTAAGCCCATTCCCTCTTCTAGAGAGGAGGTCTGAGTCCCAACAGTGGGAACAGTAAAAAGGCCGCTGATGATGATGATGATAAAGAGTATCATTTATGCTATTCCACGATATAGTCTACCCATGTGGTAAAATTCAGTGAAATAATTCAGCCATATAGGCATGAAGGAGTAACAAACAAACAGACGCATCCTTAGTCCTTACATTATCTGTCTTTCGTCTGTCTGTATGTACGCGATAAACTCTAAAAATACAAACCAGATTTGCATGCGGTTTTCACTTGTAGTCAGAGTGATTCATGAAAATAGCTAAGATCACACTATACGAGTAGTCGCCGACTTCTGCGAAGCAGTAATGCTCGCGAAGGAGGAGGCCGAACGCATCAGGCAACGGCGTTATCGCCGCCGCCGTCGCCGGGATTCTGATCCCGATTTCCGGCCAACGTAGACGCGGGCTTGCGGACAGTGAGCAATGGGTAGCTCGCTGTCCGGCCGTCCGGTAACTGTCCGGACCAAGCCCAAGTCGTCGACGGCGCGCACTGTTCCCGCGCGCCTCAAGGAGTTGTCAGCAACAGCAAGGACCCAGCCGGGTCGAAGCCTACTGGGGCCAGGGTTATCCGAAAGGGCGCTCGAGCCCCGGTATGAAGGCTAGAAGGAACGGGGTGGGTCTTTTAGTCAGTAAGAGTCTGACACTATTTCCCGCTCCGCCCAAGGGCGTGGATGTCAATGCATGATTTTTCCCACCATAAAAAAAAAAACACTATACGAGTATATATTACAAACAGGTAAAGTTTTTTTTTTGTTCGTAGGAGGTAATCTCTGAAAGTACTAATAATAATAATATTCCACAACTGTCACACAACGCCGTCTAGTCTCAAGCTAAGCAGAGCTTGTGTTATGGGTACTAGACAACTGATAAACATATTTAGATATTTCTAAATACATACATGTTATAGATAAATTACACCCAGACACAGAACAAATGATTATGCTCATCACACAAACATTTGTCCTGGGTGGGAATCGAACCCACGACCTCCGGCATAGCAGTCAGGGTCACTAACCACTAGACCAACAGGCCAGTTACTGGTCCGATTGCGAAAATTTTTCATCTATAGAAAGCTGCTTTATTCCTGAGCTAGGTTAAATTTTATGTACGTGGGTGAAGCTACTCATCAGTAAACATTATTCATTGATGATTTGTTTAGGATCCAAATATTATAATTTAGTTCAGTTATTCAAATGTCCAGTTTCTAAGTAAGTTTTCGAAACAATATCTACTAGGCTTTCGAGTCTACACTAAAAGTTTTTACAGATAGTCATCACTAATCAAAATAAACATTATCTAAACTTAAATCTACTAATTCAGTTAATTTAAATGAAGCCGTATCACGATGACCATGGATTCCAAAAGGGAAGGAAGGTCAGGAAATACGCAGTAAAGTTTTATTAGGTTTTTTTTTGTTGGGTAAAAGTCATCCAAATGACATCCCTCGCCCTTGCTCAAAAAACTCACCCCGTGCCTTCGTGCCTTTCATAGCGGGGCTGAGCTACCTTTCAGAGCTAACCCCGGCCCCAGTAGGCTTCGACCTAGCTGTTATGGCTTATAATTCCTTGAGGCGCGCAAATTTATATTAGTTAAAGTTTAGGTGATTAAATTGTTTGTTCATGAAAGGCAAGATGCCTGCCAGGACTTCAGGATTGTTCAAAAGGGTCTTTTTGTTTTTTTTAGGTGGGAAATCATTCAATGACTTCTCACGCTCTAGGGTGAAGCGAGAGGGCGTGCCAGACTTTTACTGACTAAAGCCAACTCCTATGTTCCTTCTTTGTCTTGCGTTGCAGGACCCCGGGTATCCCATTCTCGTCCTCCTAACCGTAGGGGCCCTCTTGGACGCTCCTGGGCCCCTACAGTTTTGCTGACATCTCCTTGAGGCGCGCTTGGAATACTACGTGCCGTCGACGACTCGGGCTCGATCCGGACGCTAACCGGATGGCCGGACGGCGAGCTAGCCATTACTCGTTATCCGCAAACCCGAGTTTACGGTGGCTGGTATAGTCACAGCTTCGGGGTCTCGGCGGTTGGGGCATGAGGATCTATCACGACCCTTACGCGTGCGGCCGTGTTCTTCGTTAGCATTACTGCTTCGCAGAAGGAGGCGACCGCTAATAAGTTTTATAAAAATATTTAAACCTATGTCATAAATATATTATAGCCTATATCACACAGGAATAAACCAGCTTACGTAAAAAGGGGGAGAAAAAATTTAGCTTTCGGACCAGTACTTCAAGAGATTACCTCCTATAAACAAAAAAACAAACTTTACCCCTTTATAATATTAGTGCAGGTGTAAAATCTATGTTGTGAAAGTGAATAAATAATTGATGTGTAAAGATAAATTGATGCTTTCACTTCAGGTGCAGTGGAATGATATAAAGAAAGAAAGAAAAACATTTTATTCGGCATAACTACACTCAATGTAGAAACAACATGTAGACAATTATGATAAAAAAATATTAACATTGTGTGTTTCACTAGGAGCAAAAATATCAGCCAACTACGTGGTACTTACCTGACGCTGGTTTTCAACTGAAACTTATTGAGAATATACGGTTGTAAATTTTTTATTTGGTTGTTAGTGTTAGGTTAGGGTAAGTATAAACTTTCTTAACTATCGAATTACCGGATTTTCCCCTGTATCTGTCTCCTGTCGATTATTTCAAAGGATATTTTTACATATCATTAATACTTACTCAGTGAATATTTACCCCATATTGGACCGCAGTTTTCAATTCGGAGCTCCACTTGCACATTCGGTTCAAACTTTCAAATGTTGAACAAAGTTGAACACATTCATTGTTTAAATTCTCACTGGTACTTGATTTGATTTCATTAAAACACTCAATCAATTTAAAATTTCAACCATTTAACTCAGAGATCAAATTTATTAAAATATATTTACCTAAAAAAAACACTTACCCACTAAATACTCACTAAAACATTAAATTTTTTATGATGGTAAGCGATGATGGAGCACGCTTGCCTAGAATTAACCCACTCACTCACTCACTACTCACTCACTACTTCACTCTACGTCACTCTTTACTTAAAGAACCCTAAGTTGTAGCTATCAAGAAACACAGACAAGCAGGGAATTCCACTCCTTAGCTGTACGCAAAATAAATGTGTTCCCAAAACGCTTTGTGCGTATGGATGGGATGTTTATTTTATTATAATAGAAAAAAAATCACGAAGATGCCCCTAAAAATTACTTTTTCGATTAAAAACCGGATTAATAATTATACATGCAATCATTCCTTCATATCTCCCCCAAGTGTCGTCACAACGACGGGTCCTATGCATCTCGCATCTACCGGATTCCCGCGACCGTCACCAGTTCATCGTCCACGTTTCGAGGCCTTTCTACGCTGCGTCTGTCAATACTCGGTCGCTTTTCAAATGATTTTTCTACTCATTATCATTATCATATCAGCCGAAAGACGTTCACTGCTAGATATAGGCCTCCCCCAAGCGCCGCCATAACGACCACTGGTCGTTATGGCGGCGCACAGGACTGGTCGTCGACCAGTCCTGTGCGTCACGCATCCATTGGATTCCCGCGACCCTGACCAGGAAGGAGGCCAACACTGCGTCCTAAGGTACATGGTCGTAAGTAAGTACATACTCCAGAACCTTTCGTTTTCATCGACCATTACATCATTACATTACATGTGATTTTTCTGCTGCACCAATCTAATCCAAATTCACATAATCCATTATTCCCGTCAAATTACCGCCGAGGTAACGAAGCATACACTCTCGGCATTAACATATTAGCTCCAGCTAAGTAAAAACCATTACCTCTCTGTTCGCGGCTCGCGGCTAAACCACGCACGATTAATATAATTAGTACAACATTATGCGGGCTTATTATCAAAATGGATGCTTAGATTTATAATGCATAAGGGTCAGCCTACACCGAGACGCGATGCGATGGCGATGATTGAAGGAGCGAGTTTTTTTTCTCTCACACTTTTTCACCTGTTCTTGCTTGTCTAGAAATAACCTAACTATTGACTTCTTCAGACTCTAGTTATCAGGAAAATAGGCTCTGACAGGATATTTCAGTCCAGTGGTTCTAGTTGATTTGCGCTACGTCGTGAAAAGCATAGCGACGCGGTACACGTGTGAAAGATCTATGTGTAACACTGCGGCTTGTGATTACTATTATTGAGATAAGATCCATCATCCAAATGACATCCTCCGCCCTTGAGCGGAGTGGGAGATAATGTCAGACTCTTACTGACTAAAAAACCCACCCCGTTCCTTCTTGCCTTTCTTACCAGGCCGAGCTGTCCTTTCGGATAGCCCTGGTTCCAGTAGGCTTCGACCCAGCTGGGCTCTAGAACAGGCTGTTACTGGCAACTTGAGGCGTGTAGGAACAGTGCGCGCCGTCGACGACTTGCGCTTGGTCCGGACAGTTACCGGACGGTTGGACAGCGAGTTACCCATTGCTCGCCGTACGCAAGCCTGCGCCTTCGGTGGCCGGAAATCGGAATCGGAATCCCAGCGGCGGCTGGGGTGCGTCTCACAACAATTGAATTCCCGAAAAAATTTAATTTGCGTCACTATAATAGGTACTAAAATGTGCGCTTAGCGTCGAAGCCGTAAGTGTGACTCTACCTTAAGTGAACCTCTTTGTATAATGTTGTGTTACTTTAGAACAATGGGAACAAAGGATCGGTGCATTTTGACCCGCAGGAGGCTTGCTGTATAATGGCAACTAATAAAGTGTTTGTTTAAATTGGCCTTTATTTGGTCGTTTATAAACGCTTTTGTGACTAAGTTTGAGAAAGTTCAATTCAATTAGGTGCTACACTTGATTAAAATAAATTATGTATAATAAAATATTATAGGGTAAGTATATTATGCAAATAACCCTGTATAGTTAGATATGTAGATATTTATTAATATTCAAATTATATGTGTATTCATTATGTTTTAAATTTAATTTAAGATTTCACAAATTCTTCTTTTCTTATTTCTACAAGCTATTGTCTACATTTCTTCGGATCTCTCCTTTCGTAGGTCTGATGAAAGAATTTTTTTTTTAATAAGCAGTACCTAGTACAAGTTTATATAATGTTGTATCTTTTTCATTGTAAGTACATAAATTATAAAATAAATAAATATTTTACTTATTCTCTGGCAAGTAAAAAAGGAGATAAAAGCTTCCATCTGATATTGTCTTTCTTGAATAAAACATATTTTAACGTTTATAAAAATTCAACGAGATGTTATTCATATCGCATGCGTGAGGTTTTCATATTTTTTTCGATTTTTTAACAAAAAAGATTTACAAAAAAATAGCAATCGTCAGGAAAGCAGAATAAATTTATTTATGCATCAAGATTAATTTAAAAGACAATCAACTCCACAGAACATAAAATTTTTCAGTATAAATATTCACTACCTTTTTTTTCGCTTCGAAGCTACTATAACGATTTCCAAAGAATATTTTACGCACATATTTATAGCTTTACTCACCTTTTTTTTTAATTTTATTGATAAATTCAACCATACCAACGTCATGTCGACTTTTTACTTTTAAAGCAACTGAAAATCATGCAAAAGCTATAATAATATTTCCCACGAATACGAATTTTAAGAGGACTACAGCACTTAAAGCGCTGTCACTTTTGAACTGCATACAATGCGTTCCAAATGATATAGGATCGATCGCCATGTTGTGACGTCACGATTTACTGTCAAATCGAAGAAAGAAATTTATAAACATTAATTTTAATTTACGAAAAATTTTATTTATTTTTGAACTGTGAACGAAAAAAGTTTAATCAGAATCCAGTTCTTCAATTTTACTCATCTCTGAGTTCTTAAATTTTGCCAAAATTTCTTCGATTTGACAGGACAACGAGACGTAAAAACAAAGGAATCGGTCCTATTCTCATTTGGAAGGCATAGTACCTACAAAAGAAAGAGATGCGCAAAGACATAATGCTTGCAAATATGAATCATTCAAAAAATTTACAGATTTGATTACAATATTAAAACACCATAACAGTAAAACGTTCCTTGTAACGTTGTTGTTGTGCTATCTGACAAACATTCAGAATCATTGCATGCATTGTAATCTGGTATTTTAATCGATTACGGTAATATTTAGAGGCATCTTCGTGATTTTTTTCTATGATATCATTTTAACTGTAATAAATTTTGAACACACTATCTACTAACATTTACCCTAAATAATAACATATATTTTTTCTGAATATGTTTACTACAGTAAATCATAGGTACTTTTGCACATTATAAAATCTCACTACAACTACTCTAGTCCTCTTAAACAAAAAAAGGCAGCAAAAACAATCGTCAACGGCCTGCTTTCAATAAAAAAAAAGATGTTAAAAGCAGAATGGAGGCGTATCCACACGAAGTTCGTTATACTGTAATCCGGGTTGAAATTAAGCCAGGGAGGGAACGTAATCTAATTTGAGGAACGCTACGACTGCGTGTAGGTACAGAATTAGACCTGATGCCTCCCGCATCCCGATACAGACCACTTAGATTTAATTAATCGCAATTAATTTAATTCTGAAATTGTATGGAACGGTAACTACTTTTAATTTGAATTCTGTAGCTGTTAGAGCGAGGTCGTATGCGAATGAATTTAGGTTCTGAATCCAAAAGGGAAATCACGGAACTCTATTACGAGGTCTCCGGTGTTCGTTCGTCTGTCTATTAGCGGGCTGTATCTCATGAAACGTATAGATAGACAACTCTAATGGACACAGAGTGTATACCTATTTCTATTGCCATTATGAAATAAGTATAGCGGCGGGAACAGTATAAATCTGATTATTGTAATTAGCTTCATACTCCGAACGGTTACTGACCGTCCGGTAACCATACGTACCGAGCTCAAGTCAATGGCGCGTAGTATTCCAAGCACCTCAAAGAGATCCCAGCAACACTGTAGGAGCCCAACAGGGTCGAAGTCTATGGGCCATGGGTGGGCTTCCGAAAGGAAAACCCGGGATCTTGGAATGCAAAGCAAACAAAGACATAGATGTGGTTTTAGTCAGTAAAAGTCTGATACGCTCCCGCTCCGCCCTAGAACTGGAGAAGTCATCACACGATTTCCCACCCCGAACGAAACAGGAGCAATTCCTAGCGGGGTAAAAAAATTGCATACCCCTAAGATACAGAAGTGTTGCCCAGGTACAGAATTTTGGAGGTCAGATAGGCAATCGTTTAATGTAGGTAAGTAATACTGGTATTGTAAGTTAATAAAGTGGCATTCAATAAGACTGGAATCTGAGCCTGATGATGTTGATGCTATCTAGCCGATTTCGGCTACAGCGACCTCATTCCCTGGCTCTTCATGGTGGTTGTGAGCTCAAATCTGCTGCTCTGTTATGTGCTCTCATGTGACTTCCATATCCAACCTTGGCCGAAAAACTCCGATCACAGAGCGGACATGTCAGAACACCATTAACGGTATGATACACTATTGTTGTTAGTGGTCTAGGTGGTAATCTGAGCCTAATATAGCTAGGAAAATGTGAGGCAAGCACTTAGATTTGAAGTTTCCTATCAAACCGGTCTCAAAATAAGAGTTCTCCGACAGAAAACCAACAATTTACAAAAACTTTAAAGAAACCAGTAAGTAAGCCCATTCTAATCTAAATTCAGAGGTCCCCATTACACGTAAATAAAATCCCATGGAAAAAATCTAAAGGAGAATGGGGATAATGTCGACAGAACACCGAACCGCGTAACATTAGTGGTCCCTAAGGTGAAATCGGAATTGGAATCAATTTTGCGGAGACCAATGTTCGTCCGTGAGTAAATAACGAAGCTAGAGAAAAGGATGCTGAGAATTGACTTTTTTTTTATTTTTTCTATCGGTGGGAAAATCATCTAATGTGTCAGACTTTTACGTCTAAAAACCCACTCCTGTTCCTTCCTTGCCTTTCGTACCGGGGCTTGAGCTCTTTCGAATTAACCCTGGCCCCAGTAGGCTTCGACCTAGCTGGGCCCCTGCTGTTGCTGACAGCTCCTTGAAGCGCGCGGGAATATTGCGCGCCGTCGATGACTTGGGCTCGGTCCGGACAATTACCGGACGGTCGGACAACGAGCTACCCATTAATCGCCGTCCGCAAGCAAGAAAGCCAGAAATATTGTTTTCAACATAAAAAAAAACCGGCCAAGTCCGAGGGTTTCGTACAAACTTACATGAAAACTGTTCAATTTGCGAATTGAGTTACAAAGATTTTTCCGAATCGTAAAAAGTGTTTTTTTTTTTATATGAAGTACTTATTTACAAATTTACCGGTTTTAGATTTTTTCCTAAACTTACTTGTGCTATGAGATATTGATTCATGCAAAATTTTTGGATTCTAGGTCAACGAGAAGTACCTACCCTGTGAATTTTGATTCCCTTTGACAGTATCAACATTAACTTTTTTTCCGATATAAAGGGTCGTATTTTTTTTGACGAACAAAAAAAAAACGGCCGTTTTTACGATTCGTGTATCCCGTATATTGCATAAAGTTGACGAAACAAAAGAAGTTTGTAACTATAGAGTGCTTGAACTGTCAAAAACCAATATTTTAGATGCACACTACACAGACTAAAAAATAATTCTAGAAAATTTCAAGTTTTTCGAACTGAAAACGTTTACGAATTTTTCGAGCAGAGTTATAAAATGAAAAATCACTGCCTTACGTAAGTGCCTAGTTGTAAAAATATGGTGTCGTAAATTGTGGAGGCTGGCGGGCAGCGCCGGGCGGCGGGGCTAGTCACACGAGCTCGTGAATAGGACTCCGATACATTATAAGCCGAGATTTACTGGCAGTCATAAATAATCGCTCTTTCCCCACTATTTCGTACAAAATCCGTATAATTCATGATAACAAAGACATCGAATGCCACCTCCTTTCTAACATTATTGTTGTGTCCATAGACTTAGAGAAATAGACTGAGCATTTCTTCCGTATCTCTCTAGAAAGAGACTTTTTTGCTATAAGATCGACCTTGTAAATAATGTAGGTACCTACATATTTCTTGTAAATTTTCATATTGATTTTGATTTTTGATTATCCATGCCGTCACAATAACGGTCTTTTCAATGGGTCGATGTAATGACAAAGTTGCTCGGAGAACTAATAAATATGAAAAAAGTCAACGACTGGCCGCACGATCACTTTGGTTCTCTCTCACCTTTCTGCCCGTATTCACTTGACAGAAACTTTGTTACAAAAAGTATCCTCCAAAACAAGAGAGCCCCTTAGACTGAACGGGCACTGTTCATGATCTTGCCGCTGTGGCAAGACAAGGCAAGCTAAGCACGAAGCGGCTAGCGTAAGCGAACGCCGAAAATGTCAGCTGAGCGAGTACAATGACTTGTAGGCAGCTGTCGGCGTTGCGTACAAACTACAGGTCATACAGGTCATTGGACTCGCTCAGCTGACGTTTTCTTAAAGAAATTAATTTTGTACATGCGTAAATTAATACGAGTTTTTTTAAAAAAAGGTACTTTATTTTTTAATTTTATCTATACAAATCGATAGTGTTTCATGTACCGGATCGATCCTCCACGGGATTAAAACGATCAAAATTTAACGGTGTATAAGGTACATATACCAATCGACGGCGCGCACTGTTCCCGCGCGCCTCAAGGAGTTGTCAGCAACAGCAGGGACCCAGCCAGGTCGAAGCCTACTGGGGCCAGGGTTATCCGAAAGGGCGCTCGAACCCCGGTATGAAGGCTAGAAGGAACGGGGTGGGTCTTTTAGTCAGTAAGAGTCTGACACTATCTCCCGCTCCGCCCAAGAGCAGGGGATGTCAATGCATGATTTTTCCCACCATAAAAAAAAATGTACATATACCAAAATAACATTTTTTACAATTTTTGTCTGTCTGTTTGTATTTCTGTCTGTCTGTCTGTTTGTTCCGGCTAATCTCTGAAATGGCTGGACCGATTTTGACGGGACTTTTATTGCCAGATAGCTGATGTAATAAGGAGTAACTTAGGCTACTTTTATTTTAGAAAAAATGAATTCAAAATCCTGTAGTCCACGCGAACGAAGTTGCGGGCACAGCTAGTATGAACTAAACTACGAAACCCTGCATCGCATCATTATGCGGTTATCACACTGCCACGCACCACGCAGCGTAGCGCGTGAAAACGCACCTACGCACGTACTTGCGGGAGTGAACATCTGCATCATCGTGCAGGTTTTTTACGTACTCACGCGCGTAGGTGCGTTTTGTAAATTCACGCACGCAAGCAACTACAAAATCAAAAGCTACAAAATCACGCACGGTACTACGAGACTCAGTGTGCCATACCTTGCGTGTCGCCCCGCACCAACGTGACTGCATTCTTCTCCGCATGCATAATCGGCATGAACGAGCGTGCGCGTTTTTTAGGTGGGAAATCATCCAAAGACAGGGAGGGCGTGGCAGACTTTTACTGACTAAAACAAAACACCCAAACCCGCATTGAAACGCAGGATTGTTTCAATGCGGGTTTGTGGGACTTTACACCCTGATCAAAATACCTCGATACTGGTGACCGACTATAAACGACAGCGCAGCCTCCGTGCAGCTACCACATCGTGACGTCATCATTACTTCCAAGATTTTGAGCACCGAAGTGAGCCATGCAGCCAACAATCACGACAACTAGTTGGAAAAAATCGAGACAGATTGCTGTCCACTGTGCATAACTCCGTCTCTTTCACATATTCGATTAAAGATGAATTAATGACCGCCCTGTACCCCTAGCGAAGTTGCTAATCTGCAATCTTTAACGCTAGCAAAAAGCTTCAAATGTACGGGAATGACGTCATCTCAACGCTCAGTCGCGTGATCAGAACAAAAGAATTGATGGCGTGGCCAACTCGAAGCGTTCGGCGCAAGCGAAACGGTTATAACTTGGGCAGTTCTCTATGTTTGCGCCTCTATGGTTTTCCTACCTACTCGTATCCTAGTGATACAATATTCATTGCGGCGTAGATACGTACTGTTTCTTTATTGTTATTGCGTGACAGCCGATAAATTTATTCTTTCAATATTCCTTTTGCTGATAGATATCGTTTTTTAACGCTACATGCTGTTATTGTTTGTCTCATGATACAGGAAACAGGGAGCAATCATTTTATATTCACTTTCTCTGACGATTCTTTGTCAGCCTTTTTCTGTGCCTCAAAGATATTTCAGCAAAGAGATGCATAGACACGCCGCTGAACAAAATCTGGAATTTCTGCACGATTACAACATATACAACGGCCTGAAATCTACAATCGGGTAGTCCCCCGGAGAGCAGTGGTGTCCGAGCGAGAACCGGTGGCCGAGTGGTAACGGCCCAGACTTACGCGTTGTAGATCGCGAGTTCAAACCCAGCCAGGCATATTACTTTGTTTAATTTATTTCATCACCACTCCTCTCAAAACGGTGAAGAAAAAAATCGTGAGGAAACTGGCATGTCCTTCAATTCGAAGACATGTGACATGCACTAACCCGCAATGGACCCATTCCTTCTCCTAGAGAGCTGCCCGAGTCCCAATAGTGCCGACAATTCTATGCGATGCTATACAGTCGCCCAGACCAGACATAAGACCGGTCTGGTCGGAGATCCTCACTTACCCAACGGAGGTTAGAAGGGCTTTTCCGCATAACTGTAAAAAGCGAAATGGAGTGTCAGATTAATACTAACAAAAACCCAAACCCTAACAAAGATATCCAAACCTCTCTCTAATTTTCGTTTCCGTTCTTGGACTACAGCAACTCTTTCGAACAATCGCGAGTTGTCCTCAAGGAGTTGTCAGCAACAGCAGGGGCCCAGCCGGGTCGAAGCCTACTGGGGCCAGGGTTATCCGAAAGGGCGCTCGAGCCCCGGTACGAAGGCTAGAATGAACGGGATGGGTTTTTTAGTCAGTAAGAGTCTGACACTATCTCCCGCTCCGCCCAAGGGCGGGGGATGTCAATGCATGATATAAAGTTGTAAACTGTCTAACAGCAGATAAGTCAGCATGGTATAACATAGAATGCTCTCGTCGCAACAACTCGTAGAAATATTTCATTGACCTCCGCTGCCTTATACAGATTACTCCGGATCAGATTCTTGTTTACTGGCACCAACTGCAAGGTTCTACTGAGAAAAAAAGCTGTAGCTCGGCAAAGGAATAAATAATAAAAAACTGTATGGAATATGTATGTCATATGTATTTGCCGTAACCACATGGTTACGTTCTACAAAGTAGGCACTTTTGCTGACATCTCCTCAAGGTGCGCGTGGAGAACTACGCGCCGTCGACGACTTGGCCGACAGCCGTAAGGCTAGCTACCCATTACTCGTTTTTCGTTAGCCCATACCTATGGTGGTTGGTAGTCTAGTCGGGGTCGGGCTCCGGGCGGCTTTGTTCACTCACGCGTGCCTCCACCCCTTCGCTAGCATTACTACTTCGCAGAAGGAAGCTGCCACCATCTATTCCACCATGCTCCGGACCATGGCCTGAACACATGGCTGGCCATGAACCAGCGCGAGACTTGACGTTGTCTTCTACTGTCCCGGACTAATATTAGTCTTGTTTTGTAACAATCACGTCTATCACAATCTAACCAAACCACACTTCTCACATATCTCTTCAACAACGATGAGGTGTCTAAATTAGAACACAATAAGATTTCTGTCTCCATGCCTCTGATCACAAATCCAAAGCAAGTTTGGATTTCCACTCAACATTCTCTCAAACCCAATAGAAGGAATACTGGGTCTTTATATACTAAACCTCGACTATCAGCTAGACACGCCAAAAACGTGAAAGTACAACGCGATCTGTGTTATGAAGTACGTCAATGAATAGATGATACGGAAGTCCCAGTCTGAACTAAACAAAATGTAATTAACAAAAACAGAATTTGCACGTACTCATTTAAGATACGAAGAGGTTAATAGAAGATGTGCCTAAGCTAATAAAGCTACCATCGTCATTGCAGCAAAAATACTTCCAATGTTGGTCAGAAGATACACCTTTAAGTCTCCACGAGGACTTCCTAATTCTTTATTGTACACCGAAGCCATGGAGCAAACTGGTTACTGTGCTCCATGACTTAATCAAGTTATAATCATCATTTCGGTCATGCTATCTCTAACTCTCTTTTTTTACAACACTTCTTACACAATCCTTTCATCTTTTCTTTGGCTTCTCTTTCCCTCCCTATCCATCCACATGTTACTCATAAATCTTTTAGCAACATACGTTTCATCCTTCCTCTTCACATGACCATACCAAGACAAATGGTTCCTTTAAAATTTTTCTATCACTGACGCCACTTTCAAACTTCTTTTATTAAACTCATTTCTTACTTTATCCTTTCTCGCCACACCACATATCCGTCTCAACATTTTCACATCCTCTACATGCAATCTTTTTTCATCTGTCTTTGTCACAGCCCGACATTTTGATCTATATAATATGACAGGTCTTATCACGTACCTACTTGTAGATTTTACCCTTCAACTTGAGGGGCATCCGTGAGTCACAAGTTGTTCCAGTGGCCAGTCGCCAGTTCATCCTAAGTTGATCCGATGTGTTACGTTTTGGTCTAAATCACCATCATCAATTTTTAATATACTGTGATACTGTGTGTGTTCGTGAGTTAACTCAAAGTTGAGTTTTCTCCCAGTAAAACACTGAGTGGTAGCCACTTCTCTTCTACTTCTCTTATGCAAGAACGAATGTACCTATTCAATTTACTGTACCATAACAATGGATACCAGGTCAATTGATGATATTCACAAGTGTATACCTAAATTAATTCAAAAGACTTTTTTCGCCTTTTGGCCAACCAAACAACAGCCAACATATTTAATGGTCAAACTTTTAGTGCGCTGAGTGCGAGATAGATAGATAGATATATATATTCTTTATTGTACACCAAAAATAAAAATTACATCAGGAACTTAAAATTAATAGTGCGTCACAATGGGCGGTCTTATATCGCTAAAAGCGATTTTTTACAGACAATCTTTGGATGGATTTATTTATTTTATTTATTTATTTATTTAGCCTTTATGCAACAAAAAGTACATAGGCGGACTTAATGCCTTAGGCATTCTCTACCAGTCAACCTAGGGTGGTGAAGAGACAATATGGTAGGCGCACAAAAGAAAATTTTGGTATTAAAACAAGAGTAAAAATATACATAATTATAGTTAAAATACACATACATATATATTTAATATAATATATATTTGGATTTGACAGATAAGGAGAAAAAGATACACAGGTAGTTCGTGGTGTAACTATTTACATATATACAATACGTAAACTAATAAATTACATATAATACATACATATGTATATATATATAATTATGAAAGCCGAGAAATACTGTACTTAATGACGATGTTCAGGAGGAAAGGTGATCCTTATCCTTTTTTAAAAATTGTCAGTGTTTGAGTTTGCCTTAGTGACACAGGCAAAGCATTCCACAGCCGCACTGCTCGTTGCGAGTTGTTTTTTAAGAGAAACGTTTTTCGCATTTGGCTCTCTGATTGACTAAGAGCTTGGAATAGGCCAATCGGTGAGTCGAACGTAAGAATACGAATAAATTTTAAACCTTCGGTGTAAAATTTCCCGCTATACCACAGCCTGGGCCGATCACATTAGGCCGCCAGTGACATATTCGGACGTGTTTGCCAACTGTAAGCGAGCCAGGGGAAATGATGGCGCGTTCACTCGCTGATCACTGGCGACTGACGACTAAAACTGAATTAATGACGCTCCCGACGCGACGGGACAACGTGTTGGTACACTCGACCGCACGGCTGTGACGACAAATCCTGTATAAATCGGCCTTCGTTCTGTTGACACAAGAATTTCTCTTGAGTACTGCACTGTTCCACTATGTATTCTATCTATTTGTTCACTATCTTTGATTGGTGATCCAGATTTGGTTAAGTCCAATCTTTAAAGCTTTGAGCACAGGCGTAGGGTAGCCAGCCTTTCGGTGTTTTACAGATTGCATTTTGGAGAGTGTGCGCAGGAATTGCATGACTTGATTCCACCATCTCATTTCTACCATCGGACAAACCGACGTACGGCGAGTATCCACGCTTACGTTGTTGAAACATCTACGGTCCGGACTAAACGTTTCGCCTCATCATTTATACCGCGTACATCGAAGGACTGGAACAGTTTGCCTGCTGCGGTCTTCCCGTCTGATTATAATTTAGGTGTCTTCAAGGCTAGAGTGAATAGGCTCCTAATAAACTAGTGCGCCTCACCATTAACGATTTTTTTTTTTATGGTGGGAAAAATCAGCCAATGACAACCCCCGCTCTTAGGCGGAGCGGGAGATAGTGTCAGACTCTTACTGACTAAAAGACCCACCCCGTTCCTTCTAGCCTTCATACCAGGGCTCGAGCGCCCTTTCGGATAACCCTGTAAACATTTCCCTGAAGTCGCGACTCGACTGTATTAAACCAGTCGTATTAAACCAGTGGGATCGCAGTCATGTACTAGATTATAACAGATAAAAAAAAAATATCTGCTCTAATGGTTGAAAGAAAATCTGACCTCTTCTGCGTACTCCACGCACGGAAAACCGCGGGAATGCGGTGGAAGAGAGACGTACAGAAACGTTTGTTGTGGCGACACTTGGGGAGGCTTATGTCCAACAATGGACGTCCTTCGGCTGAAATGATGATGATGATGAAGATGACTTTTCAATGCTAAAATGTTCAAAATCACTTTGCCTGCTCTGGCATGTTTATTTATCAAGGTTTAATGTATATAAAGACAATTAAACTTAAAATTCGAACCTATCAAAATCTAAGTGGTAAGCGTCTCCGTCCAGTAAGCGATTGCCACTCCAGAACCAGTGAACTATAATGACCATAGCAAGCAAGCAAGCAAGTCAAACAAGCAAGCAAGCAAGCAAGCAAGTTAAGCAAGCAAGCAAGCAAGCAAAGCAAGCAAAGCAAGCAAAGCAAGCAAAGCAAGCAAAGCAAGCAAAGCAAGCAAAGCAAGCAAAGCAAGCAAAGCAAGCAAAGCAAGCAAAGCAAGCAAAGCAAGCAAAGCAAGCAAGCAAGTTATTATGTATGTTAGTCTATAAGGTATTTATGATATGGGTACATGTTGCCTGAAATAAATTGATTATTATTATTCTCTTTTATTTAGCATTTATACATATTATAGTATATTTTTAAATATTCCTTAAAAAAAAAACATTTAAAAATATAAAAAATAGTAGCCCACCGGCATCGGGAACAGGGTCCAAGCTACCGGCGGTCAGGGCTCTTGAGAGAGGAACCTCCGGACAATACGCGCCGTGTCTAGGAGTACTGCTTTCTGGATCAGGCCCTTGATCCAACTGCCTAACGAGAGCCTCCGCAGATGTTGGTCGAGGCTCTTGGCTATTAAACCATTGGCCGTCACGACTATCGGCACAATGATTGCTCTATCCACTTCCCACATGTCGACAACCTCGCGAGCTAAGTCAAGATATTTAGTTTGTTTATCTTTCTCAGCTTTCACGAGGTTCTCGTCATGAGGGACCGCTATATTATTATTATTAAAAGCGTAGCATAGCATAATAAGCATAACATGGCATAAGATAAGTATTAATAAGCGTATTTTCATCACCATCAGAATCGGAGGAAAGAAGTCATCATCATCATTTCAGCCGATACACGTCCACTGTTGGACATAAACTTCCCCCAGGCGTCGCCACAACGAACGTTCTTGTGCGTGCATCCATCGGTTTCCCGAAACCTTTACCTGGTCATCGGTCCACCTTGTAGGAGGCCTTCCAACGCTCCGTCTTCGTGGTTTAAGTTCTTATATTCCATCCCAAGGTTGTCTGGAAGACATCGCTTTCAGCGATAAGACCGCCGCTGTGCACATAGGTTTAAGTTTCTGTGAAATTGTTACTATTTTGGTGTACAATAAAGTTTATTCTATTCTATTCTATTCTATTCTACGCGGTTGCCACTCCAGAACCTTTCGGCCCCAACGGCCATCTGTTCTGCGAGCAATGTGCCTTGCCCATCTGCCCATGCCAAGAAGTCATAGGCTTACCAAAGAAGAAGGAAGTTGGAGGTTGAGGGAGGTTCATCATAGCAAAATCTCGACCTGTGCTTCCTACCTTCAGCAGACTCCATTAGACAATCATGTTACCTTATTTTTTTGGGCGGGAAGTCATTAAACAACTTTTACCGTTCTGGTTAGGGCAAGAAGGTGCGTCAGAGTGTTTCTGACTAAAACCCACTTATGTTCTTCCTGTTACCCTTTGCATTCCAAGGCCGTGGTAACTCTTTCGAACATTAGCGGTCGTGGTAGTGAGACCCCTAGCCATAACCCGCTGGGAGTGTTTAACATGTGCAGTGGGAATACATCGCGATATGACCTGTACATCTATTGTAATGGTATCATATACCTGCAGTGCCAAGAGACATAACGCATTGACTCATCGCACTCTTAGAATGTAAGTGGCCTAACTCAAAACTCTTGTAAATCTTGTTTTTTACTACAAACTTACCTTAAAAAGCCCACTCTGGAACCGTATGTGGACAAAAAGCCGAAATTATGAGTAGCGACATCTATGGCATTATATATTAGATAGGCCTATTGATCTAGTGGTTAGTGGTCCTGACTACCGTGGGTTCGATTTCCACCCAGAACAAATGTTTGTGCAATGATCACGATCATTTTTTGATAATACTCGTAGAACAGATGATCGATGGAGCCGAAAGGTTCTGGAGTAGCGACCGCGTGCCGGAAGGCGAAGCGTTGGAAGACCTCCCACAAGGTGGACCGATGACCTAATGAGTAGCCTATGAGTGACTGGAGAGGCATTACGGCGTACTCGTCTTCCACATGACGCAGGGCCTCATCGGACATGGTAAGTTCAGGAGGTTCCTGCACTGGATCCAAGCAGAAAAAACGCCTGGGTGTCACCATTGTGCGGACCGCCCAAAGGATACAGCAAAATAAACGGTGGAGGTGTGACCCCTTGGGCAGAACACCGCCGTTTCATGGACCGTCCTGGGAAAGAATGTAATGTTTGCCTCCGCGAAGCAGTAATGCTTGCGGCCGCACGCATGAGAGAACGGACATCCTCACACCCTAATACCTTGATCACACGTACCGAGTAAAAGGGCGAGACAGTAAAACGTTGCTCGGCCGAGACAGTGACGTAAGCGAATTGTAAAGATAAGCGCTCGGCCGAGCACTCAGTACTGTGTTTACACGTACCGAGTACTCGGCCGAGAGCACTGTCTGGCCCGTTTACTGGGTACGTGTGATTAAAGCATAACCGCCACACCCAAACCCACGGAATCTTAATAAGAAAATGGTTAGCTGTCAAAAAGAGAAAAAAAAAACAATATAAAGCTCTAATCCTGGTACAACAACACAACTAAAAAAGTAGGTACCTAAGAATCCAGAGAATTTCCCCTTTTTATCCCTTTTGCGCCGTAAGCTCAGCTCCATGTGTGACAAATAGATACCGCTTTCTCCATCTCAATAGACCTAAAAAGTGTGTCATTTTAATTTGCAAGTTAAAACGTAGACAGCGACCGCTTCAGCCGAGCTGCCATGTCCCTGGGGGTAGCTCATCCATCTCGGCTCCCATTAGGCGGCGATTGAGGGTTGAGCTGAGCAGATACCGTGTCATTTGTAGAAGTGATCGACGGGAATGCGTTTGGAGAATGGAGAGGATATTTTTGAGGATTTTTTTTTTAAATAATAATGATAAGTATTATACAAATGACTGCGTTTACAAAAGTGTAGATGTAGTAGTAGTACCAAGATCCTGCATACAATTACAGTGCCTAAAAATAAATTAAAACTAAGATACCTTTTTTATGGTGGGTAAAAATCATCCAATGACATCCCCCGCTCTTGGGCGGAGTGGGAGATACTAATAATAATAATAATATTCCACAATTATCACACAACGCCATCTAGTCCCAAGCTAAGCAGAGCTTGTGTTATGGGTACAAGACAACTGATAAACATACTTATATATTTCTAAATACATACATATTATAGATAAATTACACTCAGACACAGAACAAATGATTATGCTCATCACACAAACATTTGTCCTGGATGGGAATCGAACCCACGACCTCTGGCATAGCAGTCAGGGGTCACTAACCACTAGACCAACAGGCCAGTCGCCTAGTAAGTAGTAGTAGTAGTTAGTGTCAGACTCTTACTGACTAAAACACCAACCCCGTTCCTTCTAGCCTTCATACCGGGGCTCGAGCTCCCTTTCGGATAACCCTGGCCCCAGTAGGCTTCGACCCGGCTGGATCCCTGCTGTTGCTGACAACTCCTTGAGGCGCACGGGAACAGTGCGCGCCGTCGACAACTTGGGCTTGGTCCGGTAACTGTACCGGACGGCCGGACAGCGAGCTACCCTTGCTCACTGTCCGCAAGCCCGCGCTAACGGTGGCCGGAAATCGGGATCAGGATCCTGGCGGCGGCAGCGAAAACGCCGTTGCCTGATGCGTTCGGCCTAATCGCAATTTTTTTTAAACCTGTGTTTCAGACCATCACTTTACACTTTTACAGTCCAGTTAAATTGTGACACTAAATTTTAAAATTACAGTGAATCTATTGTGAAAAAATAATTAGCATTAATAGAGATTAGGTAATATTAATAAGCACCATAAGCTTTATTCTCGTAATTAATACCAAAATAATCCTAACTAATATTATAAATGTGAAAGTGTGGATCACGCAAAAACGGCTGAACGGATTTGGTGCATGCCTTTGACATGAAAAGAACATAGGCTACCTTTTATCCCGATTCCTTAAGCCGCGGGCAAAAGCTAGTATAATATAAAAATAAAATACAAAAACAAACATTTATAAGAGAATCAGATAACATAATGCCTAAGGAGAAGTTGTTTTATGTTTATGTAGTAGAATTTAAAGATGGTACGTTAATTGGGCAAAGGTGAGGCGGTAATTTCTACATGAAAATTAGACAAGCAGCTTAATTAACTTTTTAAATTAGGTCAGATTATCGCACCTGTCGGCAAAAATAGAACCTTTATAAGATCACATTATTGTCCGTCTGTCAAGACCCTGTTTTCTTCGAAACACATGGAGGTATTAACCTGATAGGATACCGCCGATTATGGCGTATATTTTGACGCTTGCAAATTAATCAAAACCAATAAGAAACTTCTCGTTGAATAAGAATTTCTCTGGGACTTTCAACGCCATGTAGCACAAGTAAAAGAAAGAATCCATAATCTAGTTTAAACTAGTTTCCATAATTATGTCACAAAATATTTTTTATTTTTTTTTGAGATTATAAGCTTAGGTTTGTATGGAACCCTTGATGCTCTTCTGACTGGAACATGATCAATTTTTTACACACGGTTTACAGTTGTGTTTTTTATGAAACTTCCTATTAAAACTCTAACTCAATAAAAAACAATCCCTATACTCGTACTAAACGCAAAGCATATAAGTAAAAATCTCCAACAACAGCGCTTTCGGTAGCAAAAATAACAACAAGCAAGTCGTCAATTAATCATAGCGGTAACGCGACCGCACTAGTGCAATAAAACTGTACATTTCACGTGTTGTTTACAGCGTGCGGCCCAGGGGCCTGCCACATGGGGCCCGCGGCCTGAAAGCGGCCCTCATTACGTCGATACCGTCAGCCGTCATGCGGTACGCTAATGTGGTATACCTTAAATGTTTTTATCATACCTGTATACCTGTTTGCAGCTGACGGGTTAAAAATGTTATAGTTGCGGTCGCGGAAATGGAAATCATATAATTTTATGCCAGTTTAAATGGCTGACATAATTTATTGTTAACGTGTTGGTATTTCAGTTGGTTTCTTTCATGTGTGTCTATCCAGCGGGGCCACTCGAGCCAGAACGAAAAAACTAGTGGCATAGCTTTGTTTGTTCAACATACCTCACGAATTCATTGAATACTGACCTTTCTCACAATAAGGGTAGTATGATAAGCTACGATTACGGTTACTTTGTACTAGCTTTTGCCCGCTTTTGGGCGGAGCAGGAGATAGTGTCAGACTCTTACTGACTAAAACCTCATCCCGTTCCTTTGCTGCCTTTCATACGGGGGCCGAGCCTCCCTTTCGGAACTAGACTCTTGGCCCAAGTAGGCTTCGACCATATTGGCCCCTTATGGTTGCTGAGAACTCCTTAAGGCGCGTGAAAACAGTGCGCGCCGTCGACAACTTAGGCTCAATCCGGTCGGTTACCGGATGGTCGGACAGCGAGCTACCCATTTCTCGCCATCCGCAAGCTCGCGCCTACGGTGGTTTTCGGTCTAGCTCATGTGGCCCCGCTGGGTGAACACATGCTTCTTTCGCTTTTTCAAGTGCTGACGAATTGTTTATAGGCAGACTTGTTTTAACGGCCGTCGTTATAGTGTACGCTATTAGTAGGCCTTTTGTATGCAGATTGTGTTCGTAAAATGAGTTTTAACAATTAAAACTACATTTATAATATGGTCTAAAAAAAGCTTTTAAAATGTTATGATTTTACAAGTCATAATCCTGAGAAAAAGAAATGTTATTGTAATAACATAAAGATTTAATGTGTGTGATGAAGTTAAAAGAAATAAATTATAATATAATAATAATAATATTCCACAGTTATCACACAACGCCGTCTAGTCCCAAACTAAGCAGAGCTTGTGTTATGAGTACTAGACAACTGATAAACATACTTATATATTTCTAAATACATACATATTATAGATAAATTACACCCAGACACAGAACAAATGATCGTGCTCAACACACAAACATTTGTCCTGGGTGGGAATCGAACCCACGACCTGCGGCATAGCAGTCAGGGCCACTGACCACTAGACCAACAGGACAGTCATTTATTATTTTATTTAAAAAAAAAAAGAATTCCGCGCAAAACTAAATCTTGAAATTGTGACCAAATAGCATCGTACTGTTTCACGAGACTTACAAAAAGAACTCACAGGCACAACTTAGTAAATAAATAAAACAACAACAAAAACACATACCTACAGTCAGCAATAGACCCTGACTGATCACGTCACCTGACACATCCTAATAAAGAATTTCACGGCGACTGTCATCAACAAAAAAATGCCTGTAATACGTCAACATTCACACAAAACCTTACGTCCTTACTTACACAAGTATGCGAATAATTCATAGGGTTGTCCGGCGAACATTTAGTTACAAATGTCGATCGTTACAGCCATGGGATGCTATTTTTCAGGGCTGGCACGCAATCGAGCTACTTTATCACGTCGCATAGCGTTTTCAACGTACGCTGTAGCCAGTGCCGTAGCTAGACCCAAAGGGGAGGGCCCCTCATATCGTAGGAGCTATCAATATTTTTTTACTGGTTTTTGTCTACACTTTTTCATTTTATATTTTAAAGAGGTATAGTGATTGCGATATTTTTTTTCGCCGTTAGAAAGCTGCTTTATTCCTGATAAACATGCTATATTTTATATACGCGGGCAAAAGCTAGGGTTGAATTATGAAAGAAGTGGTTTTGTCACCAAAGGCGAAAATGATATTACTCTGACTGGGAAAAACAAATCTTGATTGAAAATGTGTTAATTGGAGCATGTGAACTAAGATTTAAGTTTTCACTGTGATCTTATGAATAGAATGCTAAAACGAGCGGAAATAATCACTATTCACTAACTTACCAAAAAAAAAGAATTTAAGGTTGTGGATGTAAAAAGATTAAAGGCCCGTTTTAACATTTGAGAAAGACCAAAGAATGTAACTTGAAACGAAACTGAAAGAAACGGTTCGATGTAGTAAAAGCCATATTAGCTATTTTATTAGTAGCTACACTACATCGGACTAGCCGCTACGTAGTTAAAATTTTTTGCCTTTTATTTTATTTATTTATTATAATCTTTTTTGTACATCAAATAAACAAAAATACAGGACTAACATTTAAAAGAATAAGTGCACAATGGGTGGTCTTATCGCACAGGGCGATCTCTTACAGATAACTCTTGTTTTTGACAACTTTACATATAACGAATTTTGGCACACGTCGTGGCCCTTGTAGTCCGGGGCCCCGTGTCAATGATACGGCGCTAGCTACGCCTCTGCATAGCTGTTTAAGGGATGACAGGTGAAATTACGAATACTGCAACAAATATGCAGAGAGATAAGCTCCTGTGATTAAATGTTTCGAATAAATCAAGGTGACTATATCTTCTCGTTTCCTGTGTGCTTGATAGTTTTGGTGATTCTATATTCAGTGTCGGTAGCCGTACGTGATTTGTTGAGACCCTTTGAGGCATTTGAATTAGACAGGAAAGTGAGTATTAGGTAGTAACTGTGTGCGCGCTGAGAAACAATTAGGAAGAATTAGGCGTTACGCCTACGAAAACCTCGTCTGAAAATAAGGCTAATTGAGAAATTAACTCGTATGTGGGAGGATCAAAACTAAGTAAATATAGTTACACCAACGCGTTTAAGTTAACTGGCCTAAAGCGAAATAGTTCAAAAGGTCATCTTAAAGTGGAGAAAATTCTAGTCTATTCACTGACCAGTGAAGTCAGTGGGTTCGAACTGAATCAGGCAAAATGTTTTTGGGTTTTTCATTTAGAATTCGTCGGTAGCTGTTTGGTTTTGTGACTGGTTGTTATCAATCGGCTCGCCCTTGGACTTAGGTGAACTTACATTTGTTTAATTGATATTTAATAAACTAGTGGTAAGCACCTGATGGTAAGCAGTGATGCAATCGTTTTTTTTATGATAAAAAGTAATAATTACAAAACGCATTGATTATAAAACGCACGTAGTTTATTACGAGCCCATTCCCTTTATTACTACCCGTCATGATATGAGTGTAAAAAAAATAGGAACACTTCTGCCAAACCTTTTAGGGAACGCAAACGTGATTATAATTTTGTTAAACAACGAAGAACATTATTAGTATCAAAATTATTTATTAAACGAAGCAGCAATTAATATTTCAAATACTGGTTTGTGAAAGAGTGGGAGCGTGGTGGGAATATCTCGCTCTCTCTTGTACACACGTACTGAAATATGACGTCACCGCCATTGGGTTCAATGGCAGTGACGTCATATTTTAGTGCATCCTTATTCTGTAACTTGACAGTTTTACCTTCCATCAGATTTGAAAGGTTTCTAACTTAAATATTGAACGGATTTGAACATTTGTTTCTATTTGCGATTCTAGAAAAAGTTATTTTTTTGTACAAATAATTAAAAAATGCGGCAACTACCCAATTCATAATGTACGAGGTAGATATCCACACGCTAGTATATTATATAAACAGAAAAGGCACAATTCTATAAAAATGCAGAATTTTCCGTGTGACTTTCCGTTATAGTGAGTTCAATACGTAAATTGATGTGAGTGTATCAGTTTGTGTGTCCCGTCAATCTGATGTGCGACGCCATGACAGTACACACGCTCGGGAAATACTCTGAGTGCTCATACGTACGAGTGAAACGTCACTTGGTGCTGCGTTTAAGTTGAGCTCGTAAATTAAGACAGTAAACTGGTCAATTGAGGGCTTATATTTAATCGTTCTTCTTGATCTTTTGTAACTGGTATTTAATATCGCCGCGAGTCGCTTTTGATTTTGACCTCAGCATCTTTTTCATTTAAAAAATAATTTTAACCTTATTTTTATTGACATGCGTAATCAAACTGTGATATTCAATTATTTATCTTCAATTTATAATAATGAAATTTGTATTTTATTTGATTAGTTTATCCAATTAATTTGTTTTTTTTTTTTTATTATTTTGTTGATTATTTTGAACATGAGTAAAATTGCCGTACCCGACATTTCTTTTTTTATTATTATTGGTAGGCTCGCGTTTGACCACTATCTCACCTGATGGTAAGCGATGATGTGGCCGACGATGGAGCACGCTTGTCAATAAGTAAATATAATAGTTGTCCATGTGAACTTGAAAATCTATTTGTAAGATATTATAAAACAACAATATAATTTGCAATATAGATGAATTGAATTACGCAATGTTTAATAGCAGATTTTTCATCTACAGTTTATAAGATTTTACTAAGACTGAAAAAATAGTTGTCTTTAATTTTATTGTCTATGGACACCCAATTGTTCACCTTCCGTATCCATAGCTCATGACGAAAACATTTTTTTTATTTCTTTTCCAAGATCGAACATTTGAATTTTATGATTCAATTATTTATCAGCCATTCCGATTAAAATAAAGACAAAAACTAACTCAATCTACTCGCCTCCAAATCGAATGTAAACGCAGCACAGTATAATATGCAGTAATCATTGAGACTGCGTCACAGGAGAGACAGGCTAGCTGTGACCCCATAATGGCGCCTAACAGATGCCTGTCAAATGTAGCAGGTACGTCATGCGACGCCAGCTAATGGGGCTGCAGAATTGATGTACTAATGAACATATACGTACTGAGATACATAATGTTATGGGTTATAGTTGTTTTTTTATGAGGGTCAACTCGAGACACATTTCTATATAACCACACAATTACATGTAATCATGTAAAAATAACAATGACAATGTGTAATTGTATGTAATTTCGACCCCTATTTATCGCACACCTTTCTCTAGATATATTGGAAACACATATATCTTGTAAATATTATCTAGGTTATTATTGTAATCATAACATAAAACAATTCAGTATAAAAACCTCTGAAAATATACTATTTTGCGTGAACTTTGACCCTCACAATGGACTTACCTATTCACTAAAAACTTTTTTTTTTCAAATTTTAAAGCTTTTAATAAAAACACATATTTCCTGGAACACATTTTGTGACATTCGAGTAAGTAACGAATTTGCTGAATATCAACAGAGCTTTCAGGCGAAGTCTCTCGGCGATTTTTGCGGTTTGCCTCTTTATCAAACATTGCGTTGGATGAAACAACAAGGTTTTAAACCATGCTCGCATGGATGATAGACGGCTCGAGAAGGCCCCATCTCCAGGACCGATGCTTGCCAGGACTGCGGAATAGTTCGAATGACTACCGTGACCCTGGAACGCAAAGAGCAGCTGAAGGATCACAGGTGGGCTTTAAGGTAGAACTACACTGTGCACACGGCGCATCGATCTCCATACATTTTATATGGAAACTGCTAGCTGGCTAGCGGTCTAGCTTTAACCCGTTGCATGGCCGGAACGCGGATCTACGCAATTGTGTCTCTAATTACGGCATACAAAAGGTTAAGGTAGAACTACACTGCTCACACGTGTGCCACACAAGTGTGACACCGATCTGGGTTCGTCGGTCTCCATACACTTTATATGGAAACTAAACTTGTAGAGCTACATTTGATACACGCCACGCAACGTGGTTCTGCGTATCAGGCGTATTACACGTGTGCGTCGGTCTAATGTAGTTCTAGCTTTAAGGTAGAAGAACTACACTGCTCACACGTATACCACACACGGCGGTCTGAGCGCGTCGGTTTCCATACATTTTAAATGAAAATTAGACTTGTAGAGCTACACTTGATACACGCCACGCGACGTGTTTCTACGTGCAAATCAGGCGTGGTACACATGTGTTTCGGTCTA
This sequence comes from Mythimna albipuncta, assembly GCA_929112965.1. Lineage (NCBI taxonomy): Eukaryota > Metazoa > Arthropoda > Insecta > Lepidoptera > Noctuidae > Mythimna > Mythimna albipuncta. The sequence continues at coordinate 11,915,555 of OV815979.1, read as the reverse complement.
ATATAGTTCTAGCTTTAGTCATGACGTTCTAAAGTCATAGCGTGACCAAAGGAAATAGGGCTTTAATTTTTTATGTCCAGACTACAAGCAAGGAAGTACATTAACATTTTTCAGCTTTTCCCTTTGACTTGTAACAATGAAAGTTATTTTAAAGGAAAAAGGACAAAAAATATTCCGTCACAAAGGTTGTACATCAAGCCGAGGCCAATAGTTAATTTTTCAGAGTCACTTACCTCAGCTTTGCAAGTTTGGCCCAAGATAAATTGATACAGAATCGCCACTCTAACCTGGCCTGCTTTCCCTCTTAAGTTTATACAAAACAAGTCAAAAGTGAACAGTAAGGGAGGTCTAACTAAGATAGATACTTGGCTAAAAATGCTGATTTAGCGATATTAACAATTTTACCATTCAAGCGTCGAGTTTTGATTATATTGCGTTTTTATGGCGTTTCTGCCTATTTTTATCTGAGCTTAAATATTTATGATGTTTTTTTCGTTATATTTGTGATGTCATGATTCTTTTAAGTTTTGGCCAATACCTTACATGTCTGAATAAGTCTGTGTAATATTATAATGACCGGTCCTGTGCATTACGCATCTATCGGATTCCCGCGACCCTGACCAGGTCATCGATCCACTTTGTGGGAGACCTTCCAACGGTACGTTTTCCGTTGCGCGATCGCCACTCCAGAACTTTTTGTTCCCATCGACCATCTGGTGACCGGTCGTTGTGGCGACTCGGACTCAGGTTGGCCGCTGCAAAAATAATCTGGTCAAATTGGGTTTCCTTGACCCATTGCAAATACAGTGCTAGTGTGGAGCTCCTTCACAGGATATGTGTCACCTCCTTTCCTGCCCGGCATGAACAACTACCTGCCTCCTTGACTTAAACGAAGCCAACAACAGAGATTTGTCGATGAAATATGAGAACGTCCGAAATAACATTTATCAAAATATATAGTGCGATTTTCATGACCAGCTATTGAAGCAATCTATTTCCCATGAAATAAAAACTGGCAAGCCATTAAACATAAAATTCTCTAATAATTAAGAAATAAATCTATATTTATTTTATGCTCAGTAATGCTGGTGGGTAGTAAAACCTTACTTCGAGTTTCTGCTATTTTTATGGTTATGTCAGCGAAGTAGTTACCTGCCTTTTCCTACCCAGTTTTAAATTACATGTTTTATTTTACATAAAGCTACATAGGTAGGTTAAGTTCATGAAATGTCAGAAGCTAGTGCACTACTTCAATCGATTGTTTCCTATGGAGAAGAACCAGAAAAGAACTCAACGGTAACACTCGCAAACTTTCGCTATTATAGGCAAGCGTGCTCCATCCTCGCGCACATCATCGCTTACCATCAGGGCTTCAAGTCTGCTATTACAATAGTGTCAGAATGGTCTATCATTAATTTCATAATTGTTGATTTTGACATGTTTTGGTAATCTACTAATATAATGGCGTCACTATGACTTTCCTATGGTCAACTGCTGACACTCCATTGAAAGAAATGGCATAGAATGGTAATCTTGTACATAATGACAAATGAATATCTGACGTATGCGGTAATCTGCAAAAATTGTGAGAGTTCCTTTGATCAGTGGCCTACCATTACGACGTCATTGCGCAATTAGTGCAATTAATAAGCTCGATATTGTCAATCTACCACATTTCTCAGATTACAAACTTTTAGCAAAATGACGATGGTATCGTGTTGGAATGACGAATTTATAAAAATAGCAGACTTAGGCCCCATTTGATATAGTGGTCAAACGCAAACCTGTGTATTTTTTTGGTTGGATAATCATCCAATGATTTCTCCTATCCTTGGGCGGAGCTGCAGGGCGTGTCAGACTTTTACTGACGGAAACCCATTCCTGTTTCTTCTTTGTCTTCGTTTCAGAGCCCCGGAGTACACTTCTCACAACCCATAGCGCCAGTAGGCATGACACTTTTTTGAGGCGCGCAGGGTACACTGCTCCGTCGACGTCTTGAGTTCGGTCCGGACGGTTACCGGACGGCCGAACGGCATGCTATGCTTGCCGTCCGCAAGCCTACGGGAGTATGTCCCCTTGTGCTAATTTTCTGCTTTCTCTCGTTGTTTAAGCATGAGAAAGTAACAAACATACATACAGATCCACACACACACTCGCAAAACTTTATATTAAGTTTTATTTCATAAATAGTGTGATAAGGTCTATTGAAGTTTATACCCAAAAGTCAAAGTCACAAAATAACGAGGTCTATACCTACTACATTTCCTCATATTCAAGGAAGGGTAGAGGTATGAAAAGGTACACCAAATGCCACTACACTAAAGGTTCTAACGTTACATGCGAACGTAGCCCTTACGGGTCACCGAAGACGGGCCACACGCAAGAGCTACAGTGGCTGCCGTGAGAAGCTAGAAGCGGCCACAAAGAACAACAACTAACTGCAGCCGCTAATGACCAGCTGCTACTTTTTTTTAGGGTTCCGTAGTCAACTAGGAACCCTTATAGTTTCGCCATGTCTGTCTGTCTGTCCGACTGTCTGTCCGTCCTCGCTTAATCTCTGTGACCGTTAGCACTAGAAAGCTGAAATTTAGTACCAATATGTATATCAATCACGCCGACAAAGTGGTAAAATAAAAATTGAAAAAAAAAATGTTTTATTAGGGGGGCTACCCTATATGTAAAGTGGGAAGTGATTTTTTTTTATTTTAACCCTAACGTGTGATATATCGTTGGATAGGTATTTAAAAATGAATAGGGGTTTACTAAAATTATTTTTCGATAATGTAGATAATTTCGGAAATAATCGCTCCAAAAGTAAAAAACAATGTGTCCCCCCCCTCTAACTTTTGAACCATAAGTTTAGAAATATGAAAAAAATCTGAAAAGTAGAACTTTATAGTAGTAGTTTTGTAGTTTTACTATCTAGGAAAATTATTTTGAACTTGATGGAAAGAACAGTTTTTGTACAAAAAAGACAAGGGTTCTACAAAATAATTTCTGGACTAATTTTGTAGTATAATCGTATATGCAAGCATTTTTTAAACTCTTAAGTGGGTACACTTATTGTGACGGACGGGAAACTACGGAACCCTACACTGAGCGTGGCCCGACACACTCTTGGCCGGTTTTTTAAACCTATGCACGCAGTACCACAATGGACTCTGACGAAGAATGTTTAATTGCGCGAGTGGTGTGTGAACGCGTTTAGTGGCCAGTGTGGGCCACAATAAGTGTGCAACGACGTTTTTCATCATGTGGTGAACACCGGCAAATCCATAAAAAATGTATGAAAAGTACAGAAAATATAACAGTGGCGGTGTTTTGTGGTTAGTTTAAGTCTTTTTTGCAAACATATATGGATACAAAAGTTCTTACAATGGCTGTACAATAGTAGCCAAACATATTCAATCGTAACATAATGACATGTAATTTTTTGTTATAAGTCCTGGCCGGTAGCCCGTGTGTGCCGAGTGTGCCGACCCTACTTTATAGCGGCCCATTTAATAGTGATTAACTTTGATCAATTAAATGGGCCACATCAAATAGCTACTTAGGCCCAAATTACAGCACATGCTATGAATATTTAAATTTGTAAGTGCTGCTTACAAAGTGGTATAGCAGTGTATAAACAAACCTGTCGTATTATAATCACTGTTTTAATGTAATCTTCTTCTTGATCGCTTTACTCTTGGCAGGGTGGTGGTGGTAGCTCACTGTCCGGCCGTCCGGGGTGGGTCTTTTAGTCAGTAAGAGTCTGACACTATCTCCCGCTCCGCCCAAGGGCGGGGGATGTCAATGCATGATTTTTCCCACCATAAAAAAGGGGTGGTGGTGGTTATCATGAATGTAGCTCTCCGGAAGATATCAGGGTATGCTGCAGGACTCCCTAAACTTTTACCTGGTGTTAGTTATTCGGGCGCACTCTTTCAATGGGCCGTCAACAGCCGCTTTGATACAATATTCTACAACTACCACACAACGCCGTCTAGTCCCAAGCTAAGCAGAGCTTATGTCATGAGTCATGATAACTGATAAACATACTTATTATATTTCTAAATACATACTTAAATAGATAAATTACACTCAGATACAAAACAAATGATCGTGCTCATCACAAACATTTGTCCTAACTGGTAATCGAACCCACGAACTCCGGCATAGCAGTCAAGGCTACTGACCACTAGACTAACAGGCCTGTCAGACTAGACTAATATGCCATTGCTTTAATCTTCGTCTTGGTCGCTTCACTCTTGGCGGAGTAGTCGTGGTTAGCACGAAGGTAGCTTTCTGGAAGCTTTTTTTTTTTATTTTTTGTTTTTTTATGGTGGGAAAAATCATGCATTGACATCCCCCGCCCTTGGGCGGAGCGGGAGATAGTGTCAGACTCTTACTGACTAAAAGACCCACCCCGTTCCTTCTAGCCTTCATACCGGGGCTCGAGCGCCCTAAAGCTGACAGAGTATGGCCGCAGGACTTCTCTATACTTTTGCCTGGTGGTAGGTATTCACCCGGGTGCACTAATGCAAGCGTGCTCCATCGTCGGCCACATCATCACTTACCATCAGGTGAGATAGTGCTTAGTGGCCCTGACTGCTATACCAGAGGTCGTGGGTTTGATTTCCACCCAGGACAAACGTTTGTGTGATGAGCATAATCATTTGTTCTGTCTGGGTGTAATTTATCTATATATGTATGTATTTAGAAATAGATAAGTATGTTTATCAGTTGTCTAGTACTCATAAAACAAGCTCTGCTTAGCTTGAGACTAGACGGCGTTGTGTGATAGTTGTGGAATATTGTTAATCATTAGGATGTATTATAAGCTCTATCCCTTTTTCTCGTTTGCTCGCCTTTTTTTTTTTTTTTTTTTTTTATGGTGGGAAAAATCATGCATTGACATCCCCCGCCCTTGGGCGGAGCGGGAGACAGTGTCAGACTCTTACTGACTAAAAGACCCACCCCATTCCTTCCAGCCCTCATACCGGGGCTCGAGCGCCCTTTCGGATAACCCTGGCCCCAGTAGGCTTCGACCCGGCTGGGTCCCTGCTGTTGCTGACAACTCCTTGAGGCGCGCGGGAACAGTGCGCGCCGTCGACGACTTGGGCTTGGTCCGGACAGTTACCGGACGGCCGGACAGCGAGCTACCCATTGCTCACTGTCCGCAAGCCCGCGTCTACGTTGGCCGGAAATCGGGATCAGAATCCCGGCGACGGCGGCGGCGGCGATAACGCCGTTGCCTGATGCGTTCAGCCTCCTCCTTTGCAAGCATTACTGCTTCGCAGAAGTCGGCGACCGCCTGCCACTCCTCCTCGCTCCGGACCATGGCCTCAACCAAGGCCCGGCGCGAGAGGTCTCCGCCGCCGATCGCCCCCACGAGGGCACGGCGATGCTCCGCCCAAGCAGGGCACACCTCGACTGTGTGCTCCACCGTGTCCTCCGGGCGTTCCGCACAGTGGCGACACCCGGGCGTCACTTCCGCATGAATCCGGTGCAGGAAACTCCCGAACGTCCGGTGAGGACCTGCGTCATGCGGAAGGTAAGGACGCCGTGAGGCCTTTCCAGCCACGCCTCAAAGAGGGGACTTACCGCCATGATTGTGGCGTGCCCAGCACTGGGTTGCGATAGTCGTTGACGCCATTTTACCATGAGATCCCGCCGGAGCTCTGTCCGCCATGCCGTGACCTGTCGCGGCAGTGGACTTTCACCCCGGCGTTGCATCTCCACGCGCATATCGTGCATGTGTGCAAGGACTGTTGCCTCCAGATCCCACGGTGGTAGGCCAGCCAGAAGGCTCGCCGCTTCGCGGGAGACCGTGCAGTATCCCCGCACCATCCTTATCGCCATGACCCTCTGACAGGCGTTCAGTATGGCCGCCGGTTGCTTTTTCAGCGACGGCGCCCACACCGGCGCCCCGTAGAGGGCCATGGACCGAACGATCCCCGCGTAGAGCCTCCGGCAGGAGGCGTCTGGACCCCCAAGGTTGGGCAGGAGCCGCTTGAGCGCAGCCCCAGCCCGGCTGAGTTTGGGGGCCAGACGTCGGAAATGCTCCACGAAATTCCACCGGCTCGTTTGCTCGCCTGATATTTTAACACGTTTTTTTTTTCGATGGGAAAAATCATCCAATGACAACCCTCGCTCTTGGGCGGAGCGGGAAATACTGTCAGACTCTTACTGACTAAAAAACCCATCCTGTTCCTTCAAGCCTTCATGCCGGGGCTCGAGCGCCCTTTCGGATAACCCTAGCCCCAGTAGGCTTCGACCCGGCTGGGCCCCTGCTGTTGCTGACAACTCCTTGATATTTTAACACGTCATGATAAGTCTACTACGAATAATTACTTACACTGTATTCAGTTCCATTTAGTTCTATTTTAAGCCGATCATTAATATTACATTTTTAATTAGATACATGAGCAACTTCTCTGAAAGCATTCTTAATTAAAAATTAAGTTGGTTAATTAAAAAAAGTTTCACAGTCTTCATACTCAGCCTGAGTATGAAGACTGTGAAACTTTTACTTGTTATTATTAAAAGTTTAATTTTCGACGAAGACGCTGACCCATTTTTAACCGACTTTAATATAGAAGGAGGTTCTCAATCCCGTTGTATCCTTTTATAATGTTTGTAATCGCAAAACTTCACAACTCTTGACTTAAAACACTCTTTAAGCTAAGAGTGAATAGGTTACTTCTTGGTAAGCGTGCTTCATCGTCGACCGCATCGTCGCTTTCCATTTGGTGAGATCACAGAACAAATGAAAGAAGTTAGAATGACCGCGCCTACGAAGGCGGAGCGAGCGTGCCACAAAGTAGGGCAATGCTCATAGTTCAACTACCAATAGCAAACATGCTAAGTGTGCGTGGTAAAGTAAGTATTTGAACTATGATGAATTTCAAAAACCATTTACTTGTCGTCACCATGCAGTCATTTCCTTTTTTGACGTCAACAGCATCTCGGTCGCGTTCAATCGTCCAATCACGTATTAGTGTCTTTGCCATAGGATATGAAGTTACCACAGATTACTAAAACGAGTCACACAAATTGAGCTATGGGCGCGTCATGGTGTTGCCACTTTATAAAATTGTATTTGTCACCTTATCTATTTATTTTATTTGTATTATAACTTATCTATACTTATTTTTAGTTTACTGCACCGTTCCAGCGTCCTTATGTCGACACAGCAACCGGCCCACGCTGAAAACCAGCGCTGTGAGCTCAACGCATTATGCGTGAGGCCGCAGCTTTATGCTGAGCGTTCGGCCGTTTTGCGCGGAGGAGACGCATATCTTCCCTATCTTGAGTATGTTCTGTTTTACCTATTTTTAAATTTGCGTCTTTAACGCGTAAATAAACTGTTTTTCTTCTTTCTTTCTTCTCTTCGAGCCTCTCTTTCAGAAATAGACCCTTGGCCCCAGTAGGCTTCGCTCCTGCTGGGCTCCTACGATTGCTGACAATTCCTTGAGGCGCGCGGGAAAATTAGGTCATATGCACTGTTATATTTTAATCGTTTTAATCCCGTGGAGGGTCGATCCGGTACATGAAACACTATCGATTTGAAAAGATAAAATTTAAAAAAAAACCTTTTTTTCAAAACTCCATTGGTGCGAGTCCAATGACCTGTAGGTAGTTTGTACGTAACGCCGACTACTACCTACAGGTAATTGGACTCGTTTAGCTGACGTTTTCTTAAAGAAATTAATTTCGTACATGCGTAAATTAATACGAGTTTTGAAAAAAAGTTACTTTATTTTTTAATTTTATCTTTACAAATTGATAATGTTTCATGTACCGAATCGACCCTCCACGGGATTAAAACGATCAAAATTTAGCAGTGTAGTGTTAGAAACCACGTCATTAAAAAAACAATTTTTACTTTTTTTCTGAACACCTGTATTCAGCCTACACACAACAAATTACAATAAACAGCTCAGGCTCATATTGTTACTGAAAACACGTTAATGTACATTAAATAATGCACCTGTTTAATCACAAAATTCACAGCGCATCCAAGCGGACTATAAATAAATAATTTCTAGCGATCATTGCAAATACACATGTGGTTCCGTGCAACAACAGTAATGAATACTGTTGAATATTAATCGGCCATACGCTCCACAATCGAAATTTTAAATCGATTACACTGTACATTTATTTTAAACCTTCCTGAATAATTATGTTCTACGAATGAAGCGTAATCGTTAGGCTGGGTGTACACTAGGCAAGTTTTTGAACAACCTTAATCGTAAGGCTCACGAAAAAAACCTTTTTTCCCAAAGAACACCTAATCAAGTCTTCGGGATCCGGTGGGATGTGAGAATAGATAGATAGACAGATATATTCTTTATTGTACACCAATAATAAAATTACAATAAGAACTTAAAATTAGGGTGTCACAAGGTCACAAACTTAGGATGGATTTGACAGAGAAGGAGAAAAGATACACAGTTTCGTACTATTTACATATGTACAATACATACCTACTTAGATAATAAAATACATACAACAGATATTATTTATTTAAATGTATGTATGTACCTACATATATATGAAAGCAGAGAAATAATGACGTTTAAGGAGAGGTAGTTAAGTTATCCTTAACCATATGTTTAAACACTGTTAGTGTTACTAATGTTACTGTTAGTGTTTGAGCGAGTAGAGGTGGAGAAATATCGGGGACTAGACGAAACCATAAATAAAACGTCGAGTTTTTTCATAGCAAAACCTTTTTCAGTGATTTTTCCTCAGTGCCCCGTTTGGTATAATCCAACCTATTTTACTCGTAACTATGATTTAAAAAAAGATAATAACTGCATTACAACCCAAGGACGTTTGCGCAACCAAGGATGTGCAAACACTGACAATTAAGTGCTTAACACTTCAAAAAATTACAGCTAGAACTCAAAATTCAAATTCAAAATCATTTATTTCAAATAGACCATTTGCAGGCACTTTTGAATAGTCAAATGTCGGTCAGTCCAAGAAAAGTGAAGCTAATATTGCACGTTCCAAAGCGTAGATTTCTATGGAGAAGAACGTGCAAGAAACTCCAAGGACACTCTTTTAAATCAAAACTACTACAATAGACTGACGCACATGCCTGATAAAACGACGTCGCATGGCGTGTATCAAGTGTAGCTCTACAAGTCCAGTTTCCATATAAAATGTATGGAGACCGACGGGCTCAGATCTGCGTGTGTGGCACACGTCAATCGTGTGCCACACGCACACGTGTGACATGTGCCACATACGACAGTGTAGTTCTAACTTTACATTTGAAAAACAACTATTGAAACATTGAAAGTATTGCAACTACGTAATTCGTAGAGGTAAGTTGCAGGGACTATGTTAAACGTTTCCTGACCAATGGGCTACATTGAACAACGTTGCCCAACCAAATGCTGCGTAACATTATTGCCTAGTGTAGAACCAGCTTTATCCTCCGATAAATGCTTACCAATGTTTTTCTGCAGACGACACAGATCATGTTGCGGGCTTGGGGCGATTTAATTTGTGTGACGTCATATTGATATCGGTATAATTAATGTTTTATGAAAGTAATCCCAGCAATGCTGTACTTGTCCGATTTTATTCAGGTTATTTGGACAGTACGTTTTGGTTTTCACGGGTAATTGGAACAAGATGTTTGGTTGATATGTTTTTAATTTATAAATACTTTTTTTAATATATTAATTATACTTTACAGTCCGCAGCTTCGGCAGCGTACCTATGTAAAATCTATGTCACTCAATAATAAAGCAGATTTCTATTGGTAAAAATCTTTTAGCAATTAAAGCAGTACTTTTAGAGATTACCTCCTACAAAAAAAAATACCTCTTTATAACAAGTATTCGTGTAGATTTGTTGTTTCTTGTTGTTAAATCGTGTATTTTTGTTTAAAGGTGATGCGGTGTTAGAGTTCTTCGCGTAACTAGAACATAATCAACAACCTGAAATCAACTATCTTGCAGTTACCCGGACCTGACTCAACACACGTCTGGGAAGAGGATCCTTTCTTTTCAGTAAAGATTTGCGGGGCTTTACGCCCTTTATACCCTTAAAAGTATAAAACAATATACTTCAGAATATTTCCAAGAAAACTTTTATATACAGCTTAAAATAATTACATACAAACATACATTATAAACCACTGAAGTGTACGATTTCAGGTGGTTCAACGGGCTCGTGAAAGTTTTAATTTTGCAAGTAAACTTGGCCACCCCTGGCTTTGCGGAATGTTACTGTAATCAGGTTAATTGGACTTTTGATACGGCGCCATTTTCTTTTGCACGAACCTCACACTGTTACTGATTGCACATGGAACAATGAGAGAGAGGAATTTTTTTTTTCGAGAGAATGACTACCTGGAGTGCATTCTTATGTTTTTGAGTGTCGGATAAAAATTTATTTAATCGTGTGTACAGTAGTGGTACAGTCAGGGGTCAAAAATGCACTTGCACATTTGTAGAAGAGGATCAATGGTTAGTTAAACATAAAACAAGAAAAAATATGCTGGTCAACAATTTAGCAATTGTCAAAAAGTCCGTACTTACGGGAACAACATTATTATGGTCAATCCCGTAAACGTCCACAAACGTTTAATTAGTACAAATACTTAAAGGGCTACACTTGGGGGGAGGCCTATGTCCAACAGCAGACGTCTTTCGGCTGAAATGATGATGATGACTTATAGGGCTTATTAGGAAATGTCTTGTTATTATTATTTAAGTAAAGTCTCAAGTTTTAAGTAAATAATATAATATTATTAGCCAAAATGTAACTCAAGGAAATATTGTAGGTACAGGTTATTGATTATGAATGAATAAATGGCAATAAAAATGGAAAACACTGCTCGTAGTATTTTCTAGTATACTATGAATGTCTCTCATTATGAATGATTATTTGATGATAATGACTATTTTCGTGGATTTTTTTTTTGGGATTTCATTTTTTTTTTTGCTGTTGTCTACAAAAATATGGTCAAAAACTGGTATGGATAGAGCCCGATTCTTTTTACTAATTAAAAAAATAAGGGGGTGTACCTACTGACATTTCTACAATCGTTGTCGCTAATTAGGATGTCACTTTGTCTAGAGCCTCGCCAATGAATGAGTTTTCCTCAACAACAACCATAAGTAGACTACCATTTTATTATTTACTAAAAGCACTTAAGCCAAGTACTTCACATCTATCAATCCTGATTTCCACAAATTTTCCGGAGTTTCCCGACCATTACCGAATGTTACTAATATTACGACGGTTCCCGACAGTTGCCGAGCGTTCCAAAGCTGGCGTATCGGAAAACTTTTTAATTTTATTGGCGACTCAATATCGGGGGATAACGCCTTGAGGATATACTAGAGACTTTGGACACAAAATAGATAGGTACAGAAGACAATCTCATGTATGTACTTCATTTTTTATACCTACGCTCGGTGAACGCACACTAATGAGCGTTTGAGCCGGACGGAACTGTTCGACGAGCGAGCCGATTCGCTCCGAGATATCGTGTCCGTGAGCGGTGTCTAAGTGTGCGTTGCTCGAGCGCGCCTTGTATGTAGATTGAATTCATATAAATATACATACATTTACTTTTAAATATTTCAAAAGCCGATTTTCATCCGTCACTCATCTACACTCAAAGGTTCAGTTGAAAACCAGCGTCAGGCAACTGCTACGGTTGTCTGACAGTATGCTGAACTGAAACTATTTGGCACTACCGTGAGACACATTGTTGCTGTTTGTTTTTATTTTATTTTTTTAAGTTTTATATTTTATTGTTTCAATACTTGTTTTGTTCATTGTGTGCCAAATAAACATGTTTTCTTTCTTTCTTTCTTAATTCTGTACCTATAATATTCTGTGCCTTGATCACTGGTAATCATGGCTTGATTCACGTCGGCAAGCAGACGAACCCGCGATCCTGTCACAATTTGGATTTGATGACTATTTTTTAATTTCTGTTTATTCACAAACTAGCTTTTGCCCGCGGCTTCGACCGCATACGTAAAAAATAGTCTATGTTAATCAGGAATAAAGCAGCTTTCTATCAGTCAAAATTTTAGCAATCGGACCAGTATTTTCAAAAATTACCTCCTACAAACAACAAAACAAACTTTACCTCTTTATTTATAATAATGTAGTGAGGCAAAGAGTATAATAAATATAGTAGGAAGGACGAAATAAGTAATTTTCGTTTTGACAAATCCTGTGTCAGCAATGTCGTTCTGATATTTTTTTTTAAGAAGTTTTTATAAGTACTTAAAATTATAGGCCACTACAATATTATATATATACATATATATATATATATAACTAGTTTTGGCCCGCTTCGCTCCCGCTCTTCTCTACTCCACCCTACTTTACCCTACTGTCGAGAGTAGGGTAGCCTACTCTACACTACTCTACCCTACCAAACATCACATAAACCATCTACTAAGGATAGGTGAGTGAGCCCTGTCTTGAGTTATAAAATTACAACGAAAAGTGGCATTGATTTTTATATTATATAGATAATTAAATATATAGTGTAAATAGATTTTAAAGGCTACTTTCAAATCAAATAATTTATTTGCAACCTATAATGGGACGGCTATTTTGTGATGTGTCGGTTCGTTTCTGGTTGCAAATAACAATTCGATTCATTATACTCTAAATAATTGTTTCATTTAAATTCAGTGTTTCCGAGTAGTTAGAGTTACCTACATAATAATTTGATGAAAACTGTAAAACAGTACCTATTGTGCTGTTTTCAGTAGAACTATTTTTGTCTGTCTAACCTGTATTTAGGCATAAGTTTTTTCTATTCCAAGTTACTTAAGCTGTGTTCACTAAAGCCTTGACAAATAGCTTTTAGATACTAACTGAGTCGCAAAAGCATAGTTTTAGAAACCCCAGCTGCAACCGTACGGTGTGCGATGCAAACAAAACAAAAAAGAAAATAATCGCACACACTATCCTAACGCATCAATGTTTTTTTTTTTATTATTTTAATAGGCTCGCATTTGACCACCTCTGATGATGTGGTATACGATGGAACGAAATGATTAAAATGTCCAAATAGTTAAAATTTATAAATAACTTTACCAAAATGTACCATTTTCTATAAATTACAATAGAATACAATAAACTAATCGGAAAAAAATGGAAATCGGAATTAATCGATATTTGTAATCTCTATGACATATCGATATTTTTGTTTGAATATCAATCGATGTAACGAATTCGATATTTTTCTCATAGAAAGTGCACTACGCACTTTTCATGTTAATCGTTTAAAAATGTAATAATTTGTATTCTTCTCAAAATGTTATTTTAAAAGAATTTTTAGGATAAATACTTTTAAAGACAAACAACAAAAAAAATACTAACTGTTCCCTGTGATTTTACCCACGTCTTTAGTTATTGTTACGCTGCTAGTCGTCATAACGTGATGTTATAAATAGCCTTCCATAAATGAGCTCTCTATCACTAAAAATGTAAGCAAAACTTTTCAATTGGAATCTGTAGTTCTTGAAATTAGCGCGTTCAACCAAACAAACTCTTCAGCTTTAAAAAAGGAGCATAGGTTTAAATTATATAATTTTTACCAGTAAATTAATATCGATACTGTTTGTAAAATATCGATTCGATTTTTATCAGAACATTTTTTTACACTTGCCCATCACTACTGGCCGGCCCGAATCGCACAGAACCAAAGGCTTGAATATTTCATGGCTACAAAATACAAGTCCTGGCGATTTGCGGACCGGATAGACTGCCCGATAGCTAACTGACACTTTAGAGGTGAGAGGAAGCAGGTGAAGATTGTCCGGCCACTGTGTGTCGCCAGTTTTTCAGATCAGTGCCATTATGGTAACATTCAATTGTTGACTGAACTATTCTGAAAAGACGTACTTTTCTGGCCCATATCACTAATATTGTTAAAGCGTTTTTTTTTGTTAAGATAGGAAATCTTCTAATGACTTTTCTCACTCCGGGACAGCATGAGAGGGTTTCTTTAGGTCAGGAAATCATATAATAATTTTTCCAGCTCTTGGGCGCAGCGGGATGTCAGACTTTTACTAACTAAAACAACCTCGTTTGTTCCTTCTTTGCCTTACATTCCAGTGCCCCGGGCGTTCTTTTTCACTCAACTCATGGTTCCTACGATGTGCTGATATCTCTTTGAGGTGCGCGTGGAACAATGCGCGCCGTCAACGATTGGGACTCGGACCGGACAGTTACTGGACGACCGGACGGCGTTCTACCCATTGCTTGCTGCGCCGTTCGCAAATCTAAGCCTACGGTTGCTGGAAATCGAATTCAGGATCCCGGCCGCTGAGGCGTGAGGGCTGTTTCCTGTCGCGCGTGGTCGCCTCCTTTGCTAGCATTACTGCTTAGCAGAAGGAGGCGGCCGCCTGCAATTTTTCCTCGCTCCGGACCATAGCCTGTACCAGGGCCCGGGCGGTGCCAGAGTCTGTGTCAGACTTTTACTGAGTAAAATCGAGTAGTTATATCTAGTTTTGAAATCGTTGTGCATCTTATATATGCACGTCATCCGTACAGACCTGACCTTCTACCTTCTCCTGTGTAACGACTTCAGTCAGAATGACACGTGGCCATTCCCATGTACGGCAATTCCAGACGCGTGAACAATTATCCTGGAAACCGTGTGCAAATTGTCCCTCCGCAAACATTTAGTTCCATCTTTTGTACCGGCAAATGCATTTCATACACACTTCGTTCACTCATTCACTAAGGTCTACTATCCACGGACGCGTAGCTTCATAACGCGTATTCGTCATTATACGCTTGGTGTACGCCTGCGTGAAGCTTACATACAGAACTTTATAACTCTGTCGACGAAGCAGTAGCGTCGTGACGTCGTGTCGCGTCTATGAAGCTACGCGCCCGTATGTAAGCTGTGAGCAGGGGTACACCAAGCGTATAATGACGAATATGCGTCAATGATTAGAATAGAATAAACTTTATTGTATACCAATATAGTAACAAAGGAAAAAGCTACGCGTCCGTGGACAGTAGGCCATAGTTTTGTATGTAAGCTTCACGCAGGCTTACACAAAGCGTATAATGACGAATACGCGTCTATAAAGCTACGCGTCTATGGTCAGTAGGCCATAGTTTTGTATGTAAGCTTCACGCAGTCGTACATCAAGCCTAAAATGACGACTAACGCGTCTATGAAGCTACGCGTCCGTGGACAGTAGGCCATAAATTTGTAGCGTATAATAGATAGCGTATAATAATGAATACGCGTCTATGAAGCTACGCGACGGTGGAGAGTACGCCTTATCATTCGCTCGTACGTTCGTTAAAATTTTTCATGGTAACGTGTTATTGACAAAGGTAATATTTATTCAGCCCTATGAAGTACTGGCCGTTAGTAATAAAAAAAATGTTTTCGTTAAATAAAAATGGCGGTGCTGTGTTTGCGATTGATTAGTTGCATCCAACGCCTGTCCGACGCTAGTTCATATGGAAATTCAAAAAATAATAGCAATAGATATTGTGCAGATTGCGTGCTTGATTCTTGTTTGTGTTCATTCTATTTTCATTACACGCGTGTGTTTATATGGGAGACCAAAATACATAGTGCACTTCAAACAGTTATTGCCGGATTGGCAGCGGTTTTTTGTTGTAAATTTGTGATTCTTGTTTTTCATTTAATGAAAGAAGAAAAAGAAAGAAAACGTGTTTATTTACGTCAAACATGGCGCATACCTTAAAATAAAATAAATAACAATATCGACTATAGTAGCACGTAAGTAAGATATGCGTCACATCTGAAATCATCCAATGATTTATCCCGCTCTAGGGCGGAGCGGGAAGACGTGTCAGACTTTTACTGACTAAACCAGCACAGCAGCGCAGTCGCTACACATATTCAAAAAACTTGTGAAGGAATATTACTTGTCCTTGTAATTTTGTTTCGTTTTTAGCTGTATTAATTGTAGTTGTCACTTGTTTTCTAGCCAATATAATTATTATTTAGTATGTATGTATTTAAGTATGTATTTTAGTGTTAAGTATAGTAATTTGTTTTTTTTTTTTCTTCATCAATAATTGTTTAACTTGTTTTGTAATGCACCATGTGCAACCCCATTTTATGTCAAGTCAATCTCTTTCAATACCAGGTTGCCTGGAAGAGATCGCGGAATGCGATAAGGCCGCCAATTGTATGTTCTAAATATAAGGCTCAAATGTGTAATTTATTATTTTGGTGTACAATAAAGGATAAATAATAAATAAATAAACTCACTGCTATGTTCCTTCTTTGTCTTGCGTTCCAGAACCCGGGGTTGTCCTTTCAAAAACGAACCCATGGCCCCAGTAGGCTTCGGCCTGGCCAGACCAGCAGCTACGGTTTTTCTGACACCTCTTTGAGGCGCTCGTGGAACACTACGTGCCGTCGATGACTCAGGCTTGGTCCAGCCGGTAACCGTACAACAGTGGACGTATTTCGACTGTTTTACCACAAAAAACCTCCAAAAAGCAAAATAAAAATACAGTTTTTGTTCTTTTAAGTCGCGTGAAAGAAATTTGGAGGCTAACGGAGCAGAGAAATATTAATATTAGCTAAGTTACCTAATGAAATAAAATAATAAATTAACGCAAAATCGCAGATAACTTTTTCACTTTATACCCGTTGATTTATGGATGTGCCAAAAGCCTTTGTGCCAAAAAGATTACCATAAACTAAAAATGAAGTGTCACTACGAGTTTTTGGCGGGATTTTTCGAGTGAAGTTCAATGGTTACCTATATTAATTATTCGCAAATCGATTCTTAGTGGGCATTATTATTATTTATTGCGGGCGTAGTTTCGTATCTCAAGTATCTACGCAGCTGGCCAATATGGGGAATCATTGAAACAGGCGTGATTGTGGTAAAATGCAGCTGTGAATTGTTGTAGTATTGACTACCACAGCAAAGCTTGCTGAGAAGGCTGAATCCATACATTTGCTGCCAAATACTGTATGAACATTAGAATATTGTGTCACTTACATTCGCGTTCTAATGGATCTCAAAAAAACTAAAAACTTAATAGTTTATAAACTTGACACTGTCTAAGTGCAAAATTAGTGCGAAGCCAAAATAAAAATAAAAGAAACTGTCACTAGAATTCGTTGACATTTCATTTTCGCAGTACAAAATGCAGGTTATTTACTCATAAAATGTACTTACATTATAAAACATGCACTTTTTTATGCATTTCATTATATTTTATTCGGACTTGAATGCTTTTAACTCAAAAGCTTTTCAATAAACTACTCATCAGCTTAACAAGTTCGTAGAATTATAAATTCCCGGTCTGCCGTAGTCAATGTTATGGTACCTTTATTAAAATATGGCAAATAAAATTCTGTTTGATTGTGGCTGATCCAGCGTGTTGGTTCATTTTGAATGTTGGGATATGCTTGCGTTATGAATGTCTGCATGGTACCGTTCAGCGGTAAATACCGATCCTGACCAACGACTTTTTTTTTCTGGCTGACGACTTTTTAATTATTTTTTTTAATTATGTTAACTAGTGCGTGAAAGCGATGCCACCTAGTAAGCAGTGATGCAATGCAAAGACTGCAGAATTATACGAAAGACTTACCGGGACCCTGAAACGGGAAACTAATGGAACAAATGTGGGTTTTGGTCAGACTCGACCTAAAGTTATTAGTGATCAAATAACTTATCTAGGTCAAAATAAGGTTTCCTCGCGATATTCTATCGACACACAATAAAACAAACACATATTCATAAGCTAATCTAATATACCAGTCCCCGCAAAAAGAAAATCAAACAGGAAAGGACAAAACAGCAATAGCGTTTACTCTCATTACAATAAAACCCACAAACGCTTGTTTAATTAATAAACAATGAAAACAAAACAAGTATTAAACCAAAACAAACAAAGTGGGGGTAAGAAAGGCCCCGGTTAGTGTACTGTTCATATTATTGGAACCGCGCAAGTTGGCTTAGCGCGCCAAGCAAACACGCAATCAAAGCCTCGTATAGGCTGACCCACAGAACCGATGAAAGAGGTTAGAGTGGCCTTGTGGGCGGGGCAGCCACAAAATAGTGCAATGCTCATAGATCAACTACCAATAGCAAACTTGCGATCTAAGTGTGCGTGGTCTGTTAGTTACGTAATGCGCGTTCGTATTGGTTTATTGCCTGTAGTGTAGTTAAAGGGTGTAAGACAAGCGGCAAGCTCGTTGTAGTACAAATCGGAAAGTATTTCTTTTCTAACATTTCTAATAAGGAAATTAATAAAGGAACAAGGGAGCTAAATCCAAGCTGGGATTTGAGAGACTTCGAACTTTGGCTAAAGGGAACGAATTACGTTGCCTTTGTTCGAAAGAGTTACGGCGGCGGGGGAAAAACTAAATTTTTTGTTGTGGGTAGACAAAAATCACCGTAGCCCTAGCAAGCTGACTGGCCTGTTGGTCTAGTGGTTAGTGACCCTGACTGCTACGCTGGAGGTCGTAGGTTCGATTCCCACCCAGGACAAATGCCTGTGTGATGAGCATAATCATTTGATCTGTGTCCGGGTGTAATTTATTTATAATATGTATGTTTTTAGAAATATATAAGTACGTTTATCAGTTGTCTAGTACCCATAACACAAACTCTGCTTAGCTTGGGACTAGACGGCGTTGTGTGATAGTAGTGGAATATTATAAAAAAAGAAAAGCATCAGCCCCACTAGCGTATCCCCTCTTTTTGAAGCGCGAGTGGAACACTTGGAGCTTTCAATGACTCGGGCTCGGTCCTTATCAGACAACCGAACGGTGAGCTATCCATTACTCATCGCCCACAAGCCCGCGCCTGGAGAACAAGAACAGTACAAAAAGAAAAGCCGTAGTCACACGTTATTAAAGTGATCGGTTGGTACCTTAAATGTGTGACTTTTCTATTTGTTCTGTTCTTGTTTTTCCAGTTACCTTGTTTCTTTCACCATCCTGAAAATCTTGTTTCATGCTTTTCCAGCGTCGATTTTTTTTTGTTGTAGTCTGGTTTTAGTTTTTAGGGTTCCGTAGCCAAATGGCAAAAAACGGAACCCTTATAGATTCGTCATGTCTGTCTGTCTGTCTGTCTGTCTGTCTGTCCGTCCGTCCGTATGTCACAGCCACTTTTTTCCGAAACTATAAAAGCTATACTGTTGAAACTTTGTAAGTAGATGTATTCTGTGAACCGCATTAAGATTTTCACACAAAAATAGAAAAAAAGCAATAAATTTTGGGGGTCCATACATACATAGAACTGAAACTCAAAATTTTTTTTTTCATCAAACCCATGCGTGTGTGGTATCTATGGATAGGTCTTCAAAAATGATACTGAGGTTTCTAATATCATTTTTTTCTAAACTGAATAGTTTGCGCGAGAGAAACTTCCAAAGTGGTAAAATGTGTGTCCCCCCCCTCTAACTTCCAAGATAAGAGAATGATAAAACTAAAAAAAATATATGATGTACATTACTATAAAAACTACCAACGAAAATTGGTTTGAACGAAATCCAGTGAGTAGTTTTTTTTTAATGCGTCATAAACCGAAAAAAATACACTATTATTAAAACATCGATCAAAGTTACAACACATTACAAGAACTTTTATATTATGTTACTTGCTGCTACGGAACCCTTCATGGGCGAGTCCGACTCGCACTTGGCCGGTTTTTTACTTTTTTGTTCAACAAAATTATAAACTATAATGTAGTAAAAACAGTATAATACTGTTTATAACAGCATAGTTGGCAACCCTACATGCACGTGACAATTCCTAAATCGTCATTTATATCGTCGCGAACATTTCTAACGATACTTCAGACATTTCAAACCTATTCAATTTAAATCGTCCGTTTTTCCTCAATGAAATGAAAAGATGATTTTTAGGGTTCCGTAGCCAAATGGCAAAAAACGGAACCCTTATAGATTCGTCATGTCTGTCTGTCTGTCTGTCTGTCTGTCGGTCTGTCTGTCTGTCTGTCTGTCTGTCTGTCTGTCTGTCTGTCTGTCTGTCTGTCTGTCTGTCTGTCTGTCTGTCTGTCCGTCCGTATGTCACAGCCACTTTTTTCCGAAACTATAAGAGCTATACTGTTGAAACTTAATATGTAGATGTATTTTGTAAACCGCTTTAAGATTTTCACACAAAAATAGAAAAAGAGCAATAAATTTTGGGGGTCCCCATACTTAGAACTGAAAGTCAAAAATTTTTTTTTCATCAAACCCAAACGTGTGGGGTATTTATGGATAGGTCTTCAAAAATGATATTGAGGTTTCTAAAATCATTTTTTTCTAAATTGAGTAGTTTACGCGAGAGACACTTCCAAAGTGGTAAAATGTGTGTCCCCCCCCCCCCTGTATCTTCTAAAATAAGAGAATGATAAAACTAAAAAAAATATATGATATACATTACCATGTAAACTACCAACGAAAATTGGTTTGAACGAGATCCAGTAAATAGATTTTTTAAAACCTCATAAATCTAAAAAAATACACTATTATTAAAACATCGATCAAAGTTACAACGAACTACAAGAACTTTTATGGTATGTTACTTGCTGCTACGGAACCCTCCATGGGCGAGTCCGACTCGCACTTGGCCGGTTTTTTATAAAAAGAAAATGTGAATGAACGATCGGATTATTTTATTTTTTCATAGCCATAATCCGGTTTAAAAGTACGGTTTCTTGGTAAATTAAATTATTCACTATGATCATATTATTTTGTCAATAGTATTTCTGACGGGGTGAGAGTTTTGACTGTATCAGGGTGATTTCAATTTATGCGTTTTTTGACGGCCTGCTGCGGTGCGGATGTGGCGCGTAAGGGCCAGGCCACACGGTGCGTTGCGGCGCCGCACCGCAAATATTTCGATAGGACGGCAACTTCACAAGCACCACGTGTTCAATTCGGCATTGAATAGTGCGGTGTTGAATAGCGCATCACTGGCATACAAACGCACGGCAGCCAGATACGTTTTCAATTTAGGCGCTAGTTGACGGACTGCTAACGTACTGCAACCGGCCGGCTGCAGCACGGTGAACGTACGGCAGCGGTCCGACATGAAACGTTTAAATTGAAAGCGCCCTTAGACAACATGCAACATAACAAACTCAAATCCTGAAAGTATTTCGTACCTCTCGTATAAATACAGAATCGATTTTAATGATCCCTAGAATTATCAAAAAATATTTTCGGTAAAAATCACTCATTTTGATAAATCTTGATGACGCATCATTAGCGCGTTTGCGTGTGTGTGCGTAGATATATCGATACTGATGCGCTACAAATGTAATGCGTCGATGACCATATCATTTGTCTATAACAGAACGAATTTCTTATCTAAGTGCATTTAAGTAAAAAATCAGAGCTTATACTAATAATAATAATAATAATATAATATAAATAATATAATAATAATAAATTAATAATAATATCCATCAGCAACTTGCTCTGAAGTACTCTCTTGTGGAATCGGAGGTGCCATACTACAGGTATGTGCCCGACCCAGTTCTCGATAGTGGCGATATCACGTTGTACTGGGATCGGTCCATCATCACTGACAGGACTATTGTAGCCAATAAGCCTGATATAGTGGTGGTGGACCGAAGCGAGAGGCGTGCAATGATTGTTGACATATCCGTTCCGCATGACGAAAACCTCGCGAAAGCCGAGAAAGATAAACAAATCAAGTATATTGACTTGGCTCGCGAGGTTGTCGACATGTGGGAATTGGATTCAGCGATTATTGTACCGATAGTCGTTTCAGCCAATGGCTTAATTGCCAAGAGCCTCGACCAACACCTTAGGAGGCTCTCGTTAGGCGGCTGGATCAAGGGCTTGATTCAGAAAGCGGTACTTCTGGACACGGCCCGTATAGTCAGGAGGTTCCTTTCTCTGGAGCCCTGACCGCCGGTAGCTTGGACCCTATTCCCGATACCGGTGGGACACTATTTTTTATATTTTTAAATGTTTTTTTTTTTTTAATATTTTTTTTTATTTAAGGAATATTTAAAAATGTAATTAATATGTTAAAATAGATAATAAAGGAATAATAATAATAATAATATATTCCACAACTATCACACAGCGCCGTCTAGTCCCAAGCTAAGCAGAGCTTGTGTTATGGGTACTAGACCACTGATAAACAAACTTATATATTTCTAAATACATACATATTATAGATAAATTACACCCAGACACAGAACAAATGATCGTGCTCATCACACAAACATTTGTCCTGGGTGGGAATCGAACCCACGACCTCCGGCATAGCAGTCAGGGTCACTAACCACTAGACCAACAGGCCTGTCATACTATGAATGTAACTTTATTTTCTACTTGGAATGTGTAAAGGTGTGCTTCATGTTGTACATGTCGAGGCCAGATCTTAGAAATTGATCACTTCATGACATGGCCAAGTACCTAAAACTGGCCAGATCGATTATACGTTAATTTTAAATATAATTATATTATTATCATAGAATTTAAATTATTAATTATTATCATAGAAATCTTACATCAATCATATGGCCAAACGAGGATTGACATGTCATCAAAGATAGTAATAAAATCTGGCGGTGGAGTAAAAAGATCTGGCCACGACATATGTACACATACATGAGCAGTCATCAGCAGTCATGAGCAGTCAGGGGCCCAGCTGGGTCGAAGCCTACTGAGGCCAGGGTTAGTTTCGAAACATAGCTCGAGCCCCGGTATGAAGGCTTGAAGGAACGGGGTGGGTTTTTAGTCAGTAAGAGTCTGACACTATCTCTCCACCCAAGAGCGGGGGTTGTCATTAGATGATTCTTCCACCATAAAAAAACAGTCATAGTATGAAATGCGATCAGTCAGCAAGGTACAGCCACCAACAGGAATCATCCTTTTACCACTGTTATACTGTAAAAGACGTTGAGACTAAAAATAAACCATGTAAAAGCGTATCCTAAAGATTTAAGTTCCATTTTTCGCAGCAGTAACAAAGTACTATTGTCGACTTAAGAAATAAATCACAATGGAACTTGAGCTTGTAGTGGAAATAATATTATCTATTGTATTCGCGTCGTTAGCTTAATATTAAGTGCTGCTGACTGTACCTACGCCGTTTCCTTACAATATTATTTTCTACGGATAAAAGAATATTATAAATTATAATGGCGACTCGGTACTTTTAAGATAGACTAGGTATTTTTAGTTATTCGCTGGTCTTGATGGTACTCAGAGATTTTTTTTTAGACAAACTCGTCAGTTATATGATTACGAAAATACTAATGACTGAATAACTGGCCGGTTGATCTAGTGGTTAGTGGCCCTGACTGCTATGCCGGAAGTCGTAGGCTCGATTCTTAAAATTCTTCGAAAAATGTTTGTGTGATGAGCACGATCATTTTTCTTGTGTCTGGGTGTAATTTATCTACAACACTAGCTTTCGCCCGCGGTTTCGCCCGCTTACATAAAATAAAGCTTATATCACTTAGGAATAAAGCAGCATTCTATAGGTGAAAAAGTTTTAGCAATCGGACTAGTACTTTCAGAGATTACCTCCTACAAACAAAAAAAAAAAAAAACAATATTTACCTCTCTATAATATTAGTGTAGAAGTGTAGTGTGATTTATGTATTTAACATGTTTGTATTTTTAAATATATAAAAGTGTGTTTATCAGTTTTCTAGTACTCATTCTACAAGTTGCGGAACAATTACATTATATTACTACTAGCTTTTGCCCGCAGCTTCGCCCGCGTTCATAAAATATAGCTTATGCCACTCAGGAATAAAGCAGCTTTCTATTGGTAAAAAAATTTTAGCAATCGGACAAGCACTTCCAGAGATTACCTTCTACAAACAAAAAAATAAAAACAAACTTTACCGCTTTATTATATTAGTGTAGATAGTGTAGATTTCCGACTTCAAAAAGAAAAGCCAATATGATTTAGAAAAAAATCAGCTACAATTTCCAAAGCAAAAGGTTTCTAACTCCCAATTAAAAAACACATTCGGATAAAAACCTTCAGCAAGAGAAAAATCCCATTTGTCAGCAATTTGGTCACTCAAAGCAGTACCTATTAGCTTAATTCCTGGGTTCGTTAACCTCCGTAAGTGATACGCGTCAATCGGGCAGCTCATCTCGATAGTACCGACTGGCCAGCCAGTGGATTGCCGAGCACATCTGCTGAGCCAATCTAGTTTCAATTTGGCCACGACTGCTCTCATTTACACCAATTTGTATGTAGATTTATATGTACTGGCTTTTAGGTGTAGGGTAAGGATTTTTTGATGATGTTGGACAATGTTTTTATATATGCATAACTCGCTCGAATAAATAAATTAACTGCTGGGGTGAGCTTCACTCGGGTGCAAGTATTTTTTCCATTTCTTGCAATTTTTTACAAACCTTGTCCTGATAATTCAGTACAAGGTCTTTGTGAGGTATTAAAAAAAAAAGACAGAGAAAGGAACTCAACCACAAAAAAACTGGGCAAGTGTGAGTCGGACTCGCGCACTGAGGGTTCCGTGCAAACTACAATTCCCAATGGAGTCTCGAAGGTTTTTTCAACGTAGGTAAAAACAAATTTACTGTTTTCAAATTTTTTCTTATACCTATGCTATGAGACCTTGCTTTGTGCCAAATTTTAGCATTCTGGGTCAACGGGAAGTACCCTATGAATTTCGATCTTTGAGAATATCACAATAAACGTTTTTTTGCGACATAAATGGCCGTATCTTTTTTATTCGTTAACTCAGAAGTTTGATTTTTTCACAGCTTGAAGGGACCGCAGACCTGAGATAAAGGGTCCTGACAGACAAACAGACAGACAGACAGACAGACGGACGGACAACAAAGTGATCCTATAAGGGTTCCGTCTTTTACTTTTGAGGTACGTAACCCTAAAACTAGACATCTTCACTAAGATAGACCAATCGAAGTGGAGATGGAAGGGTCATATGCTACGGAGTCCCCAGGGCAACACCTAAATTTTAACCGGACGGGTGATTTCACAGTGCTTTTAGGAGACCCGTTATTTTTGCGGCCCAGTGTAATTATAATAACAGCAATTCTATGACATAGAAGAACCAAAAAAATACATATAAATACAAAAACCTCGGAGCCCTTACCATTAATTGGATATTTGTAAAACCTTTGCGATCGCATTGTTAAAAGTTTATTATAAAAGTTTGCTCATCTTAATTTGCCGATCACGATGTCAATAATCTATAACAACAACACACACACAATACATGAAAGTAGTGGAAACAAAGCTGACTCCCGCGCCTGTCTTTCAGTTTCGCTGCTAACTCCGAAAACACTATTCGGATTTTGATGCTACTTTTACTAATAGAAATAGCGATAAATGAGAAAAATAAAGGAGGAGGAGAAAAGAGACTTAAAAATTATTTATTTTCATATTTAAATTGAAATCTGCAGTAATGGGTTAAAATTTTATTATGTAATGTCAAAAACGTATTTCAAGAGGTTTTACAACAATTGATTCTGCTGGTGGATCTGAGTTTTGAAGTACTTTACGGCACTCTACTATACTTATAGACTTCAATATGATTTAAATTCTTTAACATAAAATATGTACTTATATTATTTTACTTATTTTCTTACATATTTAAGTCACACAAAAACAATAACAGAAAAAGTTAACCACACAAATTTTCTGAAGACCAAGATTCCTAACGTTCCAACCGCGAGTGCAAATCCTCAGTTTTTCCGTCTCAAAGTTCTTGCACGCGAGGACGTTAGCCGTACGTAGTTCCACAGAACTGGCAACACTCCAGTAATACCCGCCGTATCTGTAATTTCGCTCATATCACGTTATTACCCGGTCCCGCATGATTACGCAAATCGACTATCGTAAATAAATTTTATGTAGTCCAACGTATTAGTTAGCAAAAATTATTGTCATGCGCCGTAAACTTTTATGTAGCAACTAGGAACGATGCCACTTACGAGCTCGATTCACTACACTGCTCTCAAAGCTTTTCAGAACAAACTTCGCTTTTTACGTCCCTTATACGCTCCATCATAGATAGATTGTATAATTTTCCCATTACCAAATGTTCCTTGTCCGATATCGACTAACTCCTCTTACAAATTTTCTACACGGTAAAAGGAATTGGCATCAATATCGAAGTAGCCTCGACTTGCAAAATTATTCTTTTAAGTCTGACGCTTTTCCGTTTCAACTTTCAACGATTGTGAAATATACTAGCTACGGATGAGAAATGAAAATATTTTTCTACGTTGGGTCTTTCTTTTCATCCGTATTCCGAGGTTGCCTTTCATAGACAATGTGGTTCAAAGATATGATCTTGTTACTTCGTCCAGTATTTGCTTCCTTACTATTGTAAATGAAATATTTTGGATTAGGTTAATTAAAAATAGCAACTCTTTCTATTCTACTAATATTTTTGTGGTGTGTTATGTGATATATTTAGGTGTCAATGTTTCAATAACATAAACATGATTAAGTGGCGAAAGTGTAGTATTTACACGAATATAGTTTAAAACAGGAATTAACACTTAGGATACATTTTATCCTAGTAAAATGGTTTACCAGAGGCAGTGGTGAAAGCACGAGCTCAAAGACAGTCCGAAATCAAGAGCGGTAAAGACTCACGAAGTACCAGGAAACTAGAATCGTAAAAAACTCAAATCTCCGACATTCGCGTGGACAAGTCGCTGGCAAACTACCAGGAGACCAGAAATGTGACGAAGTTAATTTAACACAAATTGGTAGCTGTCGGTAACCCAAGTAATTTGGCGGGATAAAAGAATTCTAAGCGTGCCTTATTTAAATCCGTTAAGCCATTGCTTGTGTAATTGAGTTACAAACATCTCCGGGAATCTCTTAATTTGGATCAAAAGGTAAACAACAGAACATCAACGTCAAATGTCATTTGCGCAAGTATGGACACGGCTAGCCCATTGTTAAGAGATGTTCGTCGTGTCAAAAGCAATAATTTTAATATAGATTAACAAGATTTAACCGTGTGAACGACGAAAACTTTACTTCTTTATGATATGGGGCTCCATCACTTACACATTTCTCATTTCTCACTAAATCCATTTCCGCCGATATCCATACAGACGAAGTCATGGACAGAAGCTAATTTTGATATAAAATTACGTAATAAATATTCCACTCTTTGTCCCTTTTTAAACATACAATTCAACAGGCCAAACAATATAATCAAGGTCAATACACCACTCCAAACTCATTAATCACTATCAATATCATGCATGGCATACGTATACGGACATTTGGTAATGACCGTATGCTCTCACAAAATCGACCTAAATGTGAAACGCAAAAATAGTTTCCTACATAAATAATATCCATTATAGACTTTGAAACTGTCTGACTTTGATTTCATTAGAAATTGGAAGAAGATACAAATATATACGAAAATGGTTTTAGTTAATTTAACCCAACAATACTATAATAGCATTAATAATCAGCCTTTTAATGTTCACACTGCTGGGACTCGGGTTTTCTCTCTAGGAGAGGGAATGGGCCATAATTCACCATACGAGCCTAGTGCAAGTAGGTGAAAGTTGCATATCGGCAGGACATGCCGGTTTCCTCATATTGTTTTCCTTCACCGTTTTGAGAGCTGTGGTAATTAAATAAATTACACAAAGTAATGCACCTGGTTGAGTTTGAACTCTCCACTCGGCTACAACTGCACTCCTCAATAAAAAAATACAAACCATTTTCCAACAGCTAAATGCTGCTAATAATAAGCTAAGAAATATACGCCGGATATCCACTAGTATCGTATAAAAGACAAAAACAGAAAACATTTATCAACACTGATCCATTTCTAATTGTCTCTTTATAGCTCGGGCTATAAGCCGGCTATGTCGGGCAATGTTGGCCTAATCAGTTTACTTAATAAACCTTTTTTTATCATAAATCGCAGGGAAATGACAGAATAAGTCTGTCGCTTCGCCGGTCAGGGCTCGTCAACATTTTGTGAAACAGCTGATTTCCCCCGGGAGGTCGTGCTTTAGATTTTAATGTTCATCCGTGAAATAAATAGCTTTTTTTCAACATAATTTTAAATCTGTGCTCTTAAATACACTGGGCCGCAAAAAATCTGGATCGCTAGCAAAAATTGTGATAGTTTCTTATAGACATGACATAAATTATACCTAGCATGACCATAAATTGTGTTGCAATAAAAAAAAATTGTAAAATAAAATAATTTTGTGCATGTGATCGAAAATCTAAACAATAAATTAATGCATACTTCTACACAAACTATCCACCTTTACCTTAACAGGCCTTTAAATGTTAAAGCCACACGATCTAAACAATAAATTAATACATACTTCTACACAAACTATCCACCCTTACCTTAACAGGCCTTTAAATGTTAAACGCGTCTATCGCTTTGGGCACTATGAAAGCTATCTGATGTGCTCTAATAGACTAACATAAACCACAATTCGTAGTCAAGGCTGTTGAGCCCAGTGTTGGTTAGTGAATTTTTGATTTTAGGACATGCCAGTTTCCTCACGATGTTTTCCTTTACCGTTTTGAGAGTAGTGGTGATGAAATAAATTACACAAAGCAATGCGCCTGGCTGGGTTCGAAGTTTGAACCCGCGACCTACAACTCGTAAATCGGGGTCATCACCACTCTGCCACCACTGATCCACCTGATCATTGGGTTTGTAATTAATGTTCCTCGACTGTGCAGAATTTTTCATCGATAAAAGCAATATCCTTGTTTTTTCCAGCAACGTAACTAACAAGTAAACGTTCTGATCTTTCCACTATCTTTGATTGAAGCGACTCGTTTTGTTTTGTTTTAAGGCGTATCATATATGTAAGCACCAAATTTCAGGTGTTTATGTAAACATACAAATGGTACCAAACTTCAGCATTGTTTTAAAAATTGTAATTTCCATTTCCAGTTTATGTTAACCTCTCAAGGGCCGCCATTATTTACGTCAACCAATATTAATAATCAGTAAAATATTATCTGCCGTCGAGAACATTCGTTCAGAAACGATTTTAAGACTTATCTTTACTACAAATACAGTTTTAAATCGGCGGGTTTGGTGGCACAAATTTGTGCCAGCGGGGCTCAACGGTAATACTTGTT
Source organism: Mythimna albipuncta (assembly GCA_929112965.1). Lineage (NCBI taxonomy): Eukaryota > Metazoa > Arthropoda > Insecta > Lepidoptera > Noctuidae > Mythimna > Mythimna albipuncta. Next base: position 11,886,442 of record OV815979.1, on the reverse strand, counting down.
TACTGGCACGTTTTTATGCCGCTGGGGCTCTAGAGGTTAAGCAATCACCGCAATTCTGCTTTCTCTCTAACCCCACTCCATTTTAATTTATTTGAGACTAGCTGCTGCTAGCGGCTTCGCCCACTTGAAAGTAGAAAATTATTCCAAGGGAACATACTCTCAGGATAAATAGTATCCTATATCTATTTCAGGACCATCTATCCGTGTGTCAAATTTCGTCTCAATTCATTCAGCCGTTCGAGTGTGTAGAAATAAAAAAAATATAAACACACCCACAAAAAATCGCCTTTATAATATTAGTGTGACTATTGACATGAGCAATCTATAATAGGTACATAAAAAGAAATATTACCTAACAGTTTTTCGGTATGACTCATTATTTTTGCTATCCAGTGTATTTGCAAATTATGTTTATTTAATAAAGAGTTTATGAGTTTGTTTTGGTTTTATTTTGCATAAAGGGTTCTAATTATTAATTCGTCATTAATTTGACCATTAAGTGTTGAACATACTTTTAAAACCAAATAAGGTTAAATTAATGGTACTTTCTACTAATCTGAACCATAGAGTTCATATTTTAATATTTAAATGCTTGTTATATGTGCATACTGTGGTCTCCTGTAACAGAAGGAGCACACGCTAATGGACCCCTCGTACTATTTGTGATTATAATGTGGTTACTGTGTATCTATCCTTTGTTTAAGATCCAATAAAATAAATAAAAATAAAATAAATAAATATATTTTACAATAGAAACGTAAGTTCCTACTGATTGATTGACTCTAAAAGTACCCTCATTTTCAACGAGACGTAATTCTGTCACAAAATTAACTCTACTGAATTAGGTACGACAGGTTTGGTCCATTCCGTACTAAGGTCGAGCGTGACTCACCGTAATTTTGGTCCGTCGTAACAAGTTCGAGAGTGTGTTAATACTTAAGTCTTTTTTACATACATGGAGCGAACAGTCCACGACCTTGGTACGACGGACCAAAACCGTCGTACCAAATTCGAGCGTGTGTTAACACTATTAACTGTTATATATTTTCCGGTTACTCTCAAAAGCAATAAAAATAATGACGCCTTCACAGCCATAATTCATTTTTAGTGCAGCATCTTATAAAATCCGTACCATTTACATTTTGAGTGGTTGGCGAGATGCCTGGCAGTGCTTTCTACAGTAGTGACGACAGATAGACAACTACTAAAAGACATTACATAATCAGATTTATTATGTTCCCATTGCTGGGACTCAGGCTTCCTCTTTAGGAGATGAGTGGTGATCCACAACACAAGCCCAGAGCGACTTGGTGGATTTAATAATAATAATTCATTTATTTTCAGGCATCTTAGCCCATAGATATATAGGGTGACTGGTAATTAGTGACCGATACTTATACATGTGATTGTACTCATGGTTATAAACAATTTTCCCAAAGAAACTTTTTTTTATACTCATTAGTTTTATCACAATAACAAAACAACTGTTCACGCAAATCCACGCGCGCGCCTACGACCTCTCAGCTGCTAGCCGCGTAACGCCGTTGTCTCATGTACCTTACCTACAATAGTGATAGAGCACCCGCGCCGCTTGCAAACCCATCGGTCTATGTAATCAGTGTAGGTACCGACACGTTCCGCAAATAATATATTTATAAAGCAAATTAATTACAATTTATTGTTAATAAATAAGACTCATTACTATGTTACTCTCTTATTCAGTTTGTGCGGGTTTGAGACACCTGATATGACCGAGAGAGGTCATTGACTTTCCTATTCTTATCGGAATCGCATTGTACACAAATTAATCCACCTGACTATGGGTGCTATTCTCTAAGAAAACGGCATTGAGCTCAGCGCTGGCACAGCGACGAGTCGTGAGGTGCAGTACATTGAATTAACAACCTAATGCCCCTTTACATTGGATTGTTAATTCAATGTACTGCGCCTCACGACTCGTCGCTGTGCCAGCGCTGAGCTCAAGGCTGTTTTCTTAGAGAATAGGACCCTAGGTTCGAACCCAGCTGCTGTTACTTCTTTCAAGCTGCTGCGAGTGGCTTCACCAGTGAATCACTAGTATGCATATAAAATATATGCAAATATGAAATGTTTGTGAGTGTGTTTGTTACTTTTTCACGCTGAAACGGCGTAACGGATTTGGATTGAAACTTAATACACGCGTATCAGAAGGCGCACCATGGGAAGGCCTTCTACAAGGTAGACCGATGACCTGATAAAGGTTGCGGGAATCTGATGCACGCACAAGACCGTTCATTGTGGCGACACTTGAGGGAGGCCTATGTCCAACAGTGGACGCCTTTCGACTGAAATGATGATGATTGCTAGATGGGTAGACCATGTTTTGGGATAGCACATAGTAATACTTTCTATCCCGGAAGTACATTCTTTTGGCTCAATTTTCTACCACCACGCAAGCGAAACAGCAGGCAACCGCTAGCTAGATTATTACAACTTATTAAAATCACCTTATAATATAAGTGTGATGTGACGTCATAGTTTTTAACAAGGGACCAAATTTCGCGCGCCCACGTTCTTGGTAAAGGTCATTTCTGGACTTAGGTAATAGGTACTTAAGCGTTGGTTTTAACCTACTCTCCGTTCTCAGGGTTATTTTCAAAAACACTAACAAGCCTTTGAGACTGTATTAATAACATCATAAACAACAACTTTTGATCTGATCGGCAATTCCAATATTTACTCAAAAATTTTACAAAACTTTTACCAGTAAAGACGTGTTTTTTTTAAACCTTTAAAAGTTTTTGAGAAAAATTGTCGTCATTTAGAATCTAGATGAAATTTGCAAGGCTTCTATTATTGTACTTTTTTTACTTTTTAAATTTTTGAGTATATTATGAAGTGTCAAAGTTCATGCAAAATAGCAGATTTTCAGAGGTCTTTACTAGATTAGTTTAACACAAATTTATAAATAGATTTCAATAGAAGCCTAGACAATATTCACAAGATACTGTGTTTCCAAAATATCTAGTAAAAAATGTGTAATAATGTCATAATTGAGTAAGAGCGGTTGTATGAAAAACAATGAAAATGTAAGTGGTAAGTTGAATTGTCAGTCAGAAAAATGATCCTATCTGCACATCCAAAGCGTAGAATATCCATGGAGAAGAAACTCCAAGAACACTCGTCCCAATCAATTTACAAAGATATTTGTATATATTTTCGATTACATGTTTCTTGCTGTTATTGTTATGATCACCATATCATCATGTCACTGAGTCATCATCGCATTGATATCACAGAGTGACATAGGCCATATATACAAGGTGTCGTTTTGAAGATGCAAAATATTTCAGGAGGTTGTAATACAACTCATAATTAATCATGTGATAAAACGATACCTGGTCAATAATCAGTAATACTTGTTATTTTATTCTTTAATTATACTAAACTAATTCGATTGATCGATGGCAGCGGGGGCGTGGCTAGGGTGTGGCGTGCGGGATGATGATTGGATGATACATTATTTATGAAACTATCGTTGCGAGTTAGTGTGTGTGAAAACGCCCTTTATTTTTCCGTGTTTGTGTGTGTGAAAGAAAGCGCGGTTATAAGGCAGGTATCAGACTGGCTGCTTTTTAAGAAACGTAGTTCACACATACCGATTTTAATAAAAAAAAAAAACAAAAAAAAAAATCCTACTCATTTTATTATGTTAGTGATTCTCGACCCGAATGTCGAGAATCACTAACATAATTACCTCCTGAAATATTTTGCATCTTCAAAACGACACCTTGTATATATTTATGTTCCTGTCACTTTCATGGCCTTAGTTAGTATAGTGTGGTATAGGTGAGAACAGAGATCTGTATTAAGCAATCATTAATTCCAAGCAAATATAAACCTATTGCCCGCGCCTTGCCCGCCTAAAATAAAATCTATATCATTCAGGAATAAAGCAGCTTATTATAAGTGAAAAAAATTTGCAATCGGACCAGTACTTTCAGATATTACCTCCTACAAAAAAAACAACTTTACCTCTTTATAATTTTAGTGTAGAAGTGTAGACTAACACCTAAATCCAGTATCCATTCAGTTTAAAATAAAACTAAAAGGCGGACAGCCATGTTTCACGTCAGCACGTTGGTAGCCCTGCTAGCTGGCAACGCAAACTCTCCCGGGAATCGAGGGAAAACACTCCCGGCTGCATGCGGTAACACTTTCACGTAGATAGAGAATACTGACGTATATACTGACACCACACTTTACACTTTACTGTTCACCTCTTCACACTTATAGCCTAGTAGTATGGTCTTCGTCATAATAATTTTATTACGCCATCGTGTCATAGATGTCACTCGTGATTCGTTCCCTGCGCTGCTGCATGTATCTGGCAACGACGACGATTGGTTCGCCAATGTATGGAATGCGTAAAGATATGTGATGCCGAGCGCTCAAGATCCGTGCCGGTATTTGTAACCTATGTAAGAATTATTATAATTAAAACTTAAAAAAAAAATTATAAAAAAGGTTGTTATTTAAAGTTTTTTTAATTATAATGGTTTGTTGTTTACCATAGTATTTATTAGTTTATAAGCACACCTTTATTTATATAAATTATATCTTTAATAAAAAATATAAAAATTTTTTTTTAAGAAATATTAAAAAAAAAACATGTATTTTTAAAGACTATTTTAATGTTCTTCATTCTATTTGAAATGTATTTTTTTAACCCAAAGGTTTATTTTTTTTTTTTTTTTTTTTTTTTTTTATTTATTCATATAACAATTTACATTGTGTTTGAATTTTGTTGTACATTAATAAAAAAAAATTATATATTTTAAATTTCAAAGAGTAAATTAACATTCAATAAACACTAAGTAAGTCCTGAGTTAAAAACACTAAACAATTTACAACATAAAATCAATAAATAATAGTCAATAATCAATCACATAATCAATATTCAATAAATAATAGTCAATAATCAATCACATAATTAATATTCAATAAATAATAGTTAATAATCAATCACATAATCAATATTCAATAAATAATAGTCAATAATCAATAATAAAAAAGAAAAATAAATAATACGATGTTAAAAAAAAAAAATAATTAAAAATTGTAAATAGTCATTATAATTATGAATTAAATGTAATTTTAATAAATCTCGAGAAATCAATCCTTTGGATATATTTACGAAAGTATGTCATAATTAAATAGTAGTTGTACGAACAAGTAAATTACTTAAATATAAAAACTATTTACCATCATTTTTCTCTAATTCAGACAAAGAATATAAACATTTATTCAACAGGAATGCTTTAAGTTTAACTTTAAAAAGAGTACCTTTATAAATCAATGACCTCAAGTCAGTAGGTAACCTATTAAATAATTCCACAGCTTGGTATTTAGAGCAATTATTAAGTCCGCCTATCCACTACGTACCGTACTTGAAGTTTAAATAAATATTATAAAGATGGAAGTTTGTATCTCGTTCGCGCTTGACCGCTATCTCACCTGATGGAAAGCGACGACGAAAACGCTAGAATCCTGCGGAGCGGCGCCATCCAAACCCTTTAAAGTTTGCATTTCGAGTGCAAGCAAAAATTAACTTAGCGGTGGTCAGGCGGAAGTGTCTTCGATGGTACGAGCACACCTTCCGAACAGCTGCATCTAATTAGATAATTCTTTTTTTTTTGTTTTGATCAGGACAACGTTTATTTACTTAGGGTGAGTTGCACCATTTAACTATAACCATAACAAAGCCGTTAACAGTTGTCAAATCGTCGAATTGACCAATAGGCGGCCGTTTCACGGCTGCTTATAGTTTGGTTATCGTTATAGTTAAATGGTGCAACTCACCCTTAAATGAAACCTAAAAAAAAATTTGAAAACAAAACACGGCGGTACGATGCTCGCCAGGTCAGCTAATACCTATAAAATATTAAAAGCTACTTGTTTATCAAAATAACGTAAGGCATTAAACATAAAATTAGTTTTCCTAACTACATCGTAAATTATAAATCGTACATTGTTACCGTTTTAATTAATTCTTAGTTATTTCCCCCACGAGGATAAATTTTATGGTTTTAAGCCACGAGGCACAGATTAGAAGATAATAATTTAAGGAAACGAAGATCATAACAAAGAAATAATTAAAGTTATTTCTTGCTACAAAAGCAGAAAAAGCTCAAGTAGATTAGAAATTAGATGGAAAATTTTATCGTTGTATGCCTAGAAGCATTTTCTCGTAAGGATACGGAACTCCAAAACATTCCTATTATAAATTAATTAGCTTTACTTACGAGTATTTCTACAATTTAAATCGCTGAAATAATAACATTGGTTAAGATGGTTCGCAAAACGTCCACTGTTGAACATAGGCCTCTTCCAGTTGTCGCCACAATGAATTGTCTTGTGCGCCTCGCATCCATTGCATGCGAACTTCACCAGGTCATCGGTCCACCTTGTGGGAGGCCTTCCAACGCTGCATCTTCCAGTGCGCGATCGCGACTCCAGAACCTTTCGACCTCAAATCTGTTCTGCGAGCAATGTACCGTGCCCACTGCCATTTAAGTTTAACGATGCTTCGGGTTTTGTCAGCAACCGTGGTTCTCCTACGGATATCTTATTTCAGATGCGTTCACACAAGGCAACTCCAAACATAGACACAAACATTTACCTTAAGGTGACTTTAAGCTTTCCGAGACCATTATGAACATCAACGGTTCACATTCCAATAAAAATACTATGTAAAATGAAGTGGTATACGAGTTTATACCTACCATTATCGAACCCCGTAGGGTACCCTACTACACTCGTATCTTAGCAGATGCTAACACAACCCTAAGCAGACAGCTTCCTAGGCTGAAATGTGATTACTAGCGAGCGCCGCCCACCGGCACCACTCGCCTAGCACTCCACAACAAACTGAATTTGCAATATTTTCTATATGCCGCGCCAAATTCTAGAATCAAATCAAAGTTGCTCGAGATTCTGCCCCTCGAGATACGACTATGTTTGCTAGACCGAAATTTATCTTTTCACAACCAGAAATTGTGTTTACTATTTTTATGGTAGATTCCTTTAAATTTGTCGAGTCGCCCGAGTCGAGGCTGTTTGACTTCGGACCGCCACGCGGCACAGCTCGGAAATATTGAATTTTATATAAAGTTAAGACGAACTTCGTTCGTATGTACTTTCTGATGCATTCCACATTTCCACTTATGAAATTGCTTTTCATTTGAAAGAGAGCAAAGTATTCGTACGTACTTTTATCTATATTTAGGCCCCTCGTCCACGACGACTTTTTGCAACGATGCTGTCGCGCGTTTCGTAAGCGCGCTATCTTCGCTACTAACGCGCGTTAGTCGCATTACCAAGGGCTATAAAAAATGCCAACGCGCTACTAACGCGCTACAGCATCGCGACTACGATTGCCAGGTTTGGAAACCGAAAAGCCGGACATTTGGTCAAAAAGGCCGACATTTTTTTAAGTCTAACATGACTTTAATAACAACAAAATTTATAAAATCTTTTTAAATACTTTTGAAAAACAATAAAATTCAGTGATATAATTGCTAGACTAATTGCATGTCCGCTCTGCTTGTGCTAGCGAGACAAGGTAAGGCAGAATTCAAATGATAATTTTAAACAAATGGTCAAATTTAAAAAGCCGGACAAACCATACTCACTCCGCCTAATTTGGCCGGACACGCAACTAAAAAGCCTAACCGTGTGCGGCTTGACCCGGACGCCTGGAAACGCTAATCGCCACTGTATCATACTTTATTTGTGTGTAATTTGACTGGCCTGTTGGTCTAGTGGTTAGTGGCCCTGACTGCTATGCATGAGGTTATGGGTTCGATTACCACCCTGGACAAATTATGTTGGTGCGATGAGATCTATCTATGTTCTGTGTCTGGGCGTAATTTATCTATTATATGTATGTATTTTGAAATATATAAGTATGTTTATCAGTTGTCTAGTACTCATAACACAAGCTCGGCTTAGTTTGAGACTAGACGGTATTGTATGATAGTTGTTGAATATTATATTATTTGTAAGGGCTATAGAAAAAATGGCAACGCGCTAATAACCCGCTACAGCATCGCGACTGTATCGAAAGAACGCGCGACACTATCGCTACAAAAAGTCGCCGTGTGCAAGAGGCCTTACTGTTCAACATACATTCACATAAAAGTGTGGAACAGCGTGCACAAAAACAATGGATTTGCATTACAAAAGCGGGCTCTGTGTGCATCCTAATGAACGGTAATTGTTTAAATCCACAAGAAAGTGGGTAGCGCGGAATACGCAACAACTTACAAACAGTTAATTACATTAAATGTGCGCGTCGTTTTTATATCACATAGTTGTGCACAGTAGCACAGGGCACAGTTGCACAGAGCACGGTTGCACATGTTACGTGACAGCACCGCATTACAATGTTACAGGAATTCTAGGGAGATTGAAACTCCACCTACTAAAACCTGTTTGGAAAAAAGGAATTTGTTTTTATTTTCCACCATTTTCCGATATCTCATTTTGAGGTGGAAAATTATCCAATAAATTTTCGCTCTAAGGTAGAGCGCGAGAGCGTGACAGACTATTAGTGACTAAAACCACACCTGTGTCCCCCAGTTGCCCTTTGCGTTATAGGACCACGAGTTACCTTTTCAAAAATTCCCCGTGACCCCAATAGGCTTCGACCCTGCTGGAGCCCTTTTGGTGGGAAATCATTCAATTTCTTCTCCCACTCTTGGGCGGATCGAAGGTGTGTCATACTTTTATTGATTAAAACCCAGTCCTATGTTCATTCTTTGCTTTGCGTTCCAGAACCCCGGGTTTTCCGTTCAGAAAAGAACGCATGACCCCAGTAGGCTTCGACCCTGCTGGGCTCCTACGGTTGCTGACATCTCTTTGAGGCGGTTGCCGAACACCCTGACGACGAGCTATCAATTGCTCGCCTTCCACGATGGCCGGGGATTGCCCTGCGGCTCCCAACGTCTAGCATTAACAATAATACGACTACATCTTTTCTATTAACAAGTTTAATAAAGCGTAAAGCAATTTGCTAAGCCCGTTTAAGAAAGTAGGTCCCCTAATGTAATTAACTCAGTGTTTAACATAAAGCCTCCAAAATTAAGATTGTATTACCCGTTGTGTTTATTTCTCATGTTATCCCAGCTAGCTTCTGAAAGTAACCATAGAGCTACATTGTGGTTCCTTTATACATATGTATAAGGCAAAACGTGTGTGAGCATTTCATTATGGCTTCTAACAGACAATTTTGGCCTTAAGAAGTGAAAAAATAGTCTATACAGGGTAACTTTTACTACATTAGATACATAAATCACTAGCTTTTGCCCGCAGCTTCGCCCGCGCGCATAAAATAGTTCAATTAGTTCAATAATACCCTGCTACTACTTATAAGTTAGTTTTATTAATGTAATAAAGTAAGATTATAAATGGGTACCTACTCATTGCATAGGTTACTTTCAAACCATTATATTTATTTAATACTAGCTTTTGCCCGAGGCTTCACCCGCTTACATAAAACATAGCCTGTGTCACTATGGCTACCAACTTATCGTTTTCTACAATTGCTGCCACCGAGGCGTTACCGATTAGAGAACGGAATTCGACACAAACTAGTTGTAACTTGGCTAGGGGGGCAGTACTTCCAGAGCTTACTTTACCATTTTATTATATTGGTGAAGATGAATATTTTACTGTTTTTTTTTCTTTTAAGGGCGACTAAAGAAACATATTTACAGGTTTTAGTCTGCGAAAGTCTGACACGCCCTCCCACTTCACCCTTGATCGATGAAGTCTGAAATAAATGATTACACCACTCAAAAAAAAAACATGTATTTATTTTCTATTTTACACTAGCTTTTAGTTCGCCCGCGAACATAGAATATAGCCTGTTCCACTCAGGAATAAAGCAGCTTTCTATCGGACCAGTATTTCTAGAGATTACATCCTACAAATAAAAAACATAAAAACAAACTTTACCTCTTTGTTATATTAGTATAGAAGATGGTTTATCCCATACTTAGTCAAATTTTCTCATAGGTATTTAAGAGCACTGGAATCTATTTTTTTTTTTTTAATTTTTAAACAAACTTATAGTGCTTGACTGCGATCCCACCTGATGGTAAGCAGTGATACAATCGTTGGTGGTGAGGTGGGTTAGTTTATGAGGAGCCTATTCACTCTAGCCTTGAAACTTAAGCAATGAATTAAAAGACAAGTAGTAGACTGTCTAAATTATTATCCTGCTTTTTAGTAAATACAATATCGGAAAGTGCACTTATAACCTCTGCATTCAATACTGCTGTCCTGCAGTTTGCTAGCTGCCATAAAGGGGTGACCAGACGGATGCAAACTTGCACAAACCAAACACGTTTTTTGTGTGTATGGTTTGTTTTGTGTTGTTTGGATGTAAACCATTCGGCAACACATTCGGTGGTTGGGAAAATGCGCCTCCCAACCAAGGGTGTTGAAGGTCATGGTTTACGACAGCTGTCTACACGGATTGAAACTAACAGATAACTTAGACAAGACAACTGTGTTGTCTATGGTCATATGGTGCAATACAGTTAAGCCCAATACATACATGGCCTGGCGGGGAAACTGTTTTCTTTTTTTGTATACATACTACTTGTATTTTTTGTAACTAATGTGCATCAATTCAGGCAGAATAAACATGTTTTCTTTCTTTTCTTTCTTACGTTGGTTTGCAACCATCTGGTCACCCCTTTAGAATACAGTGGCAATAATATAACGTCTGGTCCTGCCCTATCTCACAATCTCCTTTGTTCAACAGATTTCAAGTGGCCAGACATCTTCTAGAGACACTTACATTTTATTATTTGCTGTCTGTGGGGACCAGAGTTCACAAGATTTTAGGGTTGTTATATTTAAATTATTAACATATAATGGAAAACATTTGGAAACAAAAATTGAATTAGTCCATCAGTTTTGCATGTAAATAAGTAAAAAATAAATATAAATAGGCAAGTGCAAGTCGGACTCGCGCTTTTACAGTTCGGTACAGACTTGATATGTAAATAGATTTTATTTATTTTTTCGAATTACAAAAATATTTTTTTGTGGCGTAACTGATTTTTTCCTCTTCAAGATTCATTTTTTATAGGGTTGAAATTAAAACCGTATATTATCATTAGTATACTCAGGCCCGCGGTCCCTTAAAGCTGTGAAATGAGTCCGACTCGCACTTGCCCAGTTTTTATCCAGAAACATTCCCATCTGAAGATACTTCAGCAGCTCTCGGCTCCATAACACCCTCGCCTGCCGCTCAGGTGATTTTCGCCTGTTTTGCAATGACAAAATTTCTCCACTTGTATCAAAATGTATCTACTATTTTTATAAACTAACGAATTTCTTGTTTTTTTTTTTATCCAACAACATTCCCATTTAAAGATAGTAAGTTGTACAAATTAATTATGAATTATGCGGGTACTTGACGAGTACATGGAGATGGATGGTGGGTACTTAGTGTCTACTCATTAATTAGACAGTTCTGTAGCTCAGTTTCCGAAGGCTGTCAGGACGACAAAGGCTCTGCTGCCAAGGAAACGGACGGAGGACGGATCTTTGATATTGTAGTATTAGGGATACTCCTGTGAGTCCTGTGTTAGGAATATGTCTGAAAGATGGGAAATTAGGTGCCTTATTCATCTGCGTAAGAGCCCAATCAGAATAGTCACATTATTAGACTTTTACTCGAAAACCCGCTCTTATCCTACGGGTTTTAGGCACGCCATAGACTGTTTTCGGCACTAGTGTAGAAAAATGCGCGTGCTCTCCTATGCCACAATTTTGCACTATTTTACACCACCTGCGCGATAATGCCCTTTTATACGTCATACAACCATCACCTAAAGTAAGTCATTCTGGCCTTATGGATTTAATGTAGTAGGTATGGGCGTTTCCTAAGGAATAATGAGGTTTGAATTTGGAACGTCTTATTCATTATTTTGAAAAAAAAACATTAATTGAATTAAAATGTACGTGAATCAAAACCACTTTATTAAAAAATCAAATTGGCTACTATTAAAAAAGTGGTTACCGACGAGTCTTTAAAAAAAAGTAATGAAAAAGCGGGAGTGTTATAGTTAACTATAGTTAAATCTTAATTATTTTTTTGTTTCAAAACATGTTGAGTGATAGTTAATATTAACTTGTAAATAATACTTACATTTCTCTAATACATACTACATAATTATTTTCAGCATATTGTAGGAATGTTAATTATCTCACAAATGTTGTTAAAAAAAAGAGTATAAAACGCTACAAAACGTTATCTTTTTTTAGGCGACTTGAATTCCTCACTTAACTATGGTTTCTGTATTAACTTCCTTGCAGTACTAGGGAGTTAATTATATAAACCCCTCACTGCGTTCGGGATTAAAACTTAGCAATCTTCGTTTCGTCCGGAATCTAACATGCCACCAGACTGCTTTATTCCTCAGTCACATAATCTACTATTTCTTGATTCTTTTTATTAAAATTAATCATCGGATGACTTCTAATTCAAATTAAAAATATTGATGTTCCTATCTTCATTAAACAAACTGTCAAAAAAATTTTTTTTTCGCTTTTCCAACCTACACCGACCGCACATAATAAAATATGCACTTTATTTTAATTCAAGTCTACGTAACCTATATGTTAATGCTCTTACACGCAGCCTTGCATTATGCACGAGATTATAATGCATTCATAGACAGTGCTCCAAAATCCCTTGTTGACGGACAAAAGCGAGTAATTTGTGATGGCGACACAGGTCTCGGCTGGCGTAGGATTAGCCGTTATTACTCCTGCATATGACATCAGAGGACACGTGTGTGGCCTGCAGGCCTCCGCATGTGTAATTAGATTTTATTCGGCCTGCTGAACCCTTCTAAATTAGCTTTGTGTCATCGAACAGCCACGAGCCACGAGTTCCGTTGTCCGATGATTAGTGAAGCGCAATGGCGGGAGGTTTTATTCGATTATTTCGATTGTTCGAATATCTCGATGTTTCTCGATTCTGAGGCATGGGCGATGTGGGTCCTCGCTCACTGCCCCGCATCTAAAAGGGCCTCGCGCAAACCCTAGCTTCTTTAAGATAAGTTTTTTTTTTTTATAATGGACTACTAGCTTTTGCCCACGGCTTTGCCTGCAAATATAAAATATAGCCTATGTCATTCAAGAATAAAGCAGTTTTCTATGGGTGAAAAAATTTTAGCAATCGGACCAGTACTTTCAAAAATTACCTTCCACAAACAATAAAACATAAAAACAAACTTTCCCTCCTCTTTATTATATTAGTGTAGATAGGCTCTCTTATGACAACTTTTTTACCTGACGGTAAACGACATTATGGTCGAACGCAGGGTTGTGGACAGTGGCTATCTCGTTTTTAAGTTTATGGAAGAAAATGTCCTCATTGTTGCGCCTTCGCCCACATCTAAACTTGTCCATGCTACGCCTCTGTTGACTCGAGTCCGACTCGGTCTCTTATTGCGACTGACTGACCCGTCACTCCGGTGACTGAACGAAACTCGATGAGTGAGAGTGAATGATTCGAACAATCTAAAACTAGCATTCGATTCCTTGACTCGAAACAATGGAAAAACTATCTCGATTATTTTTTAGAACGGCGAATCGATTGTTGAGTCGATGGTTTATTTTAACGACTCCGATTCTTTCAATTGTTAAAACATCTCGGAATCGCCCATCGCTACCGACGACTGATTAGTACAACAGTTGATTTTGTGCGGTAGAGAACCTACGGACGATTTGGAACGATGGTCTTGTCGAGTGAATGTATCAAATTTGAAACGTATCTAATTTGAATTGCTCTATATTTGCATTATAACGTCTGATATTTGCTATTCATTACGTGTGGTGCATGTAAATTGGAGCGTTCTAAAACATTTAGTAATGGATTATAATGATTGCGAATCCTGAAACCAAACACGTGTTAATTTAACACACGTGTAACGTGACACGTGTCATGGGATTACCAGGAGTTTCAAAACTCAAAAGGTTTTGTTTATGATTTATTAAAAACTAGTTTTGTGTATTGCTCGCGGCTTGGCCATCCATCCATGCTTAGGTATGTCACTCAGGAATAAAGCAACTTTCAATCGATGAATTTTTTTTGTAATCAGACCTGTACTTTCAGAGATTACATCCTACAAGCAAAGAGATAAACTTTACCTCTTTATAATATTAGTGTAGACTATAGCTTCGCCCATGAATGTAGGAAATTCTCCCAAAAGAGTATGTGCTTTTTCTCGGGTTACAAAGTATCCTATGTGATATTCCATGACGTGGTGATGTACTAGTGCGATCAATTTCACCCAAACCGATTCAGCCGTATGAGCGTGTTGACGGATCAAAGTTACACCTACATTCATGGCGTTAGCAAAGCTGATTCCCGGCATTTTCTGAAAATAATACATTCCACAACTATCACACAACGCCGTCTAGTCTCAAGCCAAGCAGAGCTTGTGTTATGAGTACTAGACAACTGATAAACATATATTTCTAAATACATACATTTATAGATAAATTACACCCAAACACAGAACAAATGATCATGTTCATCACACAAACATTTGTCCTGGGTGGGAATCGAACCCACGGCCTACGGCATAGCAGTCAGGGCCACTAACAACTTGACCAACAGGCTAGTCAGAAGAAAAGGAACCGCAAAGGGTAACTGAAAGACACAGGTGTGATTTTATTCAGTAAAAGTTTGACACGCGCTCTCGCCCCAGTCTAGAGCGAGTAAAGTTATTGTATAATAACACATCTTTAAATAGAAAACTCTTAACACAAGTCTGTTTTGGAGTTAGACATGACGTAGTAATAACACAATATGGCCGCAACCCAGACTCCACCAAAGATTCCCGGAAAACCTCAAAACAATTACGGTTTCATCTCAGACAACGCAACAACAGAAACGCTGCATAACGCCATCATTACTAAAAACAAAGTACAGAACTAACAAAGAAACTCGATTACAAATTCGCGGAGAGAATTAAAAGTTGTTAACTGAAGCCGCGATGAGTTACTGTTGTACATGTGTTGGGGGCGGAGCTGCGGGACAACGGAGTTAGGACGGGTGCAGACCGAGAGACTGAGGCAAGGCAAGACAAGGTACAAAAAATCAGTCGACTGCGAGACTGACTCACGCAGCGAAGGTAAGGAAAAAAAAAATTTTGTAACAACTAATTTACAGTTTTCAGATTTATTCCTATACTTGTGCTATGAGACCTTGCTTTAGGCCAAAATTGCTTTGTGCCCTATGAATTTTGATTTCCTCGAAAGTCTAAATGTACGTTTTTTGCCACATAAACTGAAGTATCTTTTTTTCTCTTTAACTTACAAGTTTGATTTTTTTACAGCTTCAAGAGTCCGTAGATCTGAGTAAGTATATGATTTAATATAAGTTAAATTTTCAATATTTTTATAAGTATTAAAAGGGCGCTGGAGCCCGGTATGAAAGCTTGAAGGAACGGGATGGGTTTTTTAGTCAGTAAGAGTCTGACACTATCTCACGCTCCGCCCAAGAGCGGGGGTTGTCATTGGATGATTTTTCTCATCGAAAAAAAAAAGTTAGTATATGGTTTTAATTTTAACTCGATACCTCCACGCGTTCCCGAAATAAAGGGTCCGTAAAGTGGTGCTATAAGGGTTCCGTTTTTTCATTTTGAGATACGGAACCCTAATAAAAGACCTTTTTAATAATGGATAGGCTCGCGTCTGACCACAATCTCACCTGATGGTAAGCGATGATGTGGCCGAAGATGGACCTGCAGATTGAACTTCAATACCTCAGTCATGCCTCGGCCTAGTGTGTACTGACCTTAACTCGGGACTAGTGGTGACAAGTACCGAGTCCCGGGACATTCAGGACAAAATTAAACATACCGGGACCATGCAGCAGAGTTTGTAAACCAAGTAGCAGAGGTGGTGACACAATTACATGGTAAACACTCTGTTGGAACTAGACTTTTTGGTTTCTGTATGTGAATGGTGGTTCGACTTATGATAGGTTATGGAGATATTTAAAATTCACTAAAATATTAGATTACTAGCTTTTGCCCGCGACTTCGTTCGCGTGGAATAGTGACTTCCGGCAGATAGTACTGAATTGATGCCGACTCTTGACCAATAGATGGCGCATGTATGTCCGGAATAAATTTTATTTTTTATTTTATTTTTTTATTTTATTGTTTGTAATAAAAACTATCCTATGTCCTTTCTCAAGTTCCAAACTATGTCTGTACCAAATTTCACACAAATCGGTCCAGTAGTTTAGGCGTGAAGCAAAGACAGACAGAGTTACTTTTAGATTAGTTTGGATAAATGGATCATGCAGTTATAATAATAGGTCATGACTCCGTGAGTAGATAAAGACAAAGAACAATAAATACATATGTGTTCTAAGGGAATTTAAGTACACGCTCCACCCTAGAGCGGGTGATGTCTTTGTATGATTTCCCACCTTCAAAAAAAAATATAGTTATTAAAAACCTTTAACATTTTTAAAGATACGTATCATACGTATACGACTTTTTATAATAATAATCATATAGTAAAAGTTTAATTTTTTCCGCAGCGAGAAGGTTACGGGACTATTCTGAAGGAACACGGGTGGATTTTAGCCAACAAAAGTCTAATAAGTCTCCCTGTCCCTCCACTCAGGGTTGATGGAGATATTATAATAATTTCGCACCTCAAAAAGAAGAGTGTTTTACGGCCACATTTAATTAGTACACCATTGATTATAATATTATTTTATTAATTGTCTTTCAAAACTCGTCAGCAGATAATAATAAAAGGAAGAAATCTATCCCTTTCCATAATACGTCAAGAACGTCAATACTCGCGATTTCTCAAGGCGAAGAATATTTATTCAAACTTAGAAAGATCTCCGCCATATTTTTTACTTCCAACAGACATTATTACCATTCAGTTCGCTGAATTAATGTTAGTAAATCTTGTTCTCACCTCATTACGAATTCAATTTTTCAAAGAAACTTTGACCTCCTGGCGGCGAAGCTTTTTACAAGTTTTTGTAGTACGTTCTCTAAGTTTGTAGACAGCTGTTTGTAGTACTTAGTAAGACCAGATGTTTGTTTGGCTCTTGGTTTCTGTGTCTCGAGTTTTTGGGTCAGAAAAATAAAATGTACGAGTATTTGACCTCTTCAAACTTGACTGTAATATGTAACTAAGATTACATGTTACTCATAATATTATTTAAGAGTGTCCATGGTGTTTCTTTCACGTTCTTCTCCATAGAGATCTGCTTCAGCACGTGCCATTTAGCTTCACTTTTTTTGGACTGACCGACATTTGACTATTCAAAAGTACCTGTAAATGATCTATTTGAAATAAATGCTTTTGATTTGATTTGCTGGTAAATTCGAAATTATCAGCAACCTAGCCGTCGTTCGAGGTTTCCACTGCGTCTCAGTTACTGCTTCGATTCCGTGTGTCGCAGCGCCATGTTAACGCAATGTGTCTCACAAATGCGCTAAATAGGGCTAGTTCAGCAAACATCCCAGACAACTACGTGGTCGTTACCTGATCCTGGTTTTCAACTTAACCTTACTGAGAGTGTATGGTAGTTGGTTGTGTTTTTTTTTTACTTTTCCCCCGACTTCGCTTACGTGACCTATCACAGGAACTGTATTTTTTCTGGTCTATAAAGTATCCCGATTGCTCGAAAGAGTAACCGAAGCTCTGGAACAAAGGTTAACTAAAGTAACTCGGGTGGGTTTTTAAGTAGAACTACTCTACGCACACATGTGCCACACACGCCGATCCGGGCGCGTCGTCTCCACACATTTTAAATGGAAACTAGACTTGTAGAGCTACACTAGATCCACGCCACGCGACGTCGATTTACGTACAAATCAGACGTGTTACACGTGTGCGTCGGTCTAATGTAGTTCTGGCTTTAGTCGGCCGTGTGTTGGTGAAATACAATCTTTAAGTCGAGAGTGAATAGGTTTCTTCGTTCCATCGTCGACCGCATCGTCGCTTTCCATCAGGTGAGATAGCGATCAAGCGCGAACTTATCAACAATAAAAAAGCAACATACGGCCGTATCCATGACACAGCCACACCACGTTATTTTTTCATTTATGGTGACTAATTATCAAGTAACTTTTCCCGATCTGCTCTGACTAAAATCTGCATTTTTTAGGTAGGAAGTCAGCAAATCATAGAGCGGGTGAAGTCATTGGATGACTTCCTAGTTCCTACCCAAAAATGTAGGTTTAGTCAGTAAAAGTCAGACAGTCTCTCTCACTCTATGCAGATCTGGAAAAGGAATTTAGATTGCCTTGGAAGCGACGCGGCGGGCGAGGGTCCACGCCTAGCTACGCCACTGCTGAGCAATACCTTAAATAAATACAAATGTATCAGATATACTCACGATATAATGTAGAACGCGCGAGTTATGTTCGCTTGCTCGCTTACATTAACACTCGGGTTTGCGCGCCACATTAGTTTACAGCACATACTTCAAATGTGGGTTTAATTACTTTGTTGTTTCAGGCATGTTGTATGTATGCATTTCATTGTGTTGGTTTTAGGTTTTAGTTGAGATGAAGTGAGGTGCGAATATATCAACTCTTGTTTATGTACGTACATATAGGTATATAATATAAATTTGGGTTTGAGTCTTAATATCGACACGAAGAAGAAGAAAAAGAAGTATAATATACATGAGTATTAAAGTTAAAAGCCTGAGTGTGGCCATTTTGGCGATAGATGGCGATTTATTTTGTTTTTAGGGTTCCGTACCTAAGTCGGCAAAACAGAACCCTTATAAATATAATAACTGACTGTCCGTCTGTCCGTCTATTAAGGCCTTTTTCTTAGGATCGCGTGAAGGTATGAAGCTGAAATGATTACCAAATACTCACGTCTGCTACCTCAAGCAACTGTGAAAAAATCCTTCTGTCAACACAAACTAAAGATAAGGCAGTTATATTCGCACTAGCTAGGAAATCAAAACCTTTGGGGTACTCCCCGTTAACCTAGAATCCTAAAATTTGGCATGAAGCATAGTTTCAAAGCACAAGTATTGAAAAAAGCCTGAAAACTCTTCAAACACTTTAAGTCTGAAAATTTGTAGTTACTTCACAAGAAAACACTTTTTTTGTGGAAGCATTATTAAGGCGTATAGTTCCTTGAACCATCTGGCCGAAATTATGTGAACGCAACTGTCGCACTCGCGTAGGCGGCAGTACGCAAATCTGTGCATTTATTTGCGGCCAGCAGCACCCGGAAAGCGCTTTAAATTCATTTTCTCTGCGAGATATTGATTGATTTACATATGCAATGTTCACTTTGAAGAATATTTAACCACCAATTTTTATGTGTTAAAATGTTTCTAAAGGTCCAAGCCGTTCCGAAGGAGTAGGGAAAAGTTGTGAAAAGTTACGAAATTGCAAATTATTTTTTTTTGACAAAAGTATTAATTGCACGAAAAAATCAAATGTTGATATTATTGTTCATGAATCTATAATAAACATATATTTTTTTCAAACCAATTGACTTAGCCGTTATGGAGGAGTAGGCCTCAGAAAATCACTGTTTTATGGCACTTTCCGGGCGCTTGGCCCTTAAGTCAAGTTGCTAAAATTGGACATTCTATTTTATTATAGTCATACTTAGCGCCGTACCGACCGCATGGCATTCCTCCTCGCTTCGGACCACGTACCAAAACCGACACGACGGTGCTCTGTCCAAGCGGGACACACCTCCACCGTATCCTCCGGGCCGGTCCACACAATGGTGACACCCAAGTGTCGTCGTCGAACGAATCCGTTGAAGAACCTCCCGTACTTACCATGTCAGGCGAGGATTCCCGGATATCTTTCCAGTCACTCCTTAAAGAAGGGACTTACAGCCATAATTATGTCAAGCCCACAACTAGGTTGCGAAAATCGCTGGCGCCATTCCACCATGAGACGTAGCAGCGGAGTTTTGCTGCTTCTACCCATAGTAATAAACATCGTTTATCAAAGAAGTAACAGTCAATTCATAAATAAAATCATCAGCGTATCAAATTATTATGGTTTTTTTTTTCAAATGTTATTACACCTTTCTTATATATCCTGTACAGTGTACATAACAGTACTCCTATTTTTATCAATGTAGAAACATCAATAACTAGCACAACCCAGGAAAACCATTAGCCAACCCCAACAAAAACGTAGCTTTCATTAACTCATGCATAATTCAAAGGTTGACATCTGCATCCATAATCAATCGAGGAATATACACAAAATTATTTATAACTCAACAATATTATCATTCAGGCTCGCAGACTCGCTCTGAATCCCGGATCCGCTTCATAAATCATTGAATAATTCGGCCATTACAGCCGCCACGTCCTCACTATTATTCATCCGTGGATTAGTAATTAACAATAACAAATGATCGTATTTGTCGACTCTAAGAACATGGCTTTGCTATAAATGTTAAGTTGTTTGTATGACTGTTGTGTTTATAAATACATACGGAGTTAGAAGGACGCTGCCACTTCTCACGTTAAAGAACGGACTAGAATGGAATGGAATGGAATGAATCAGAAAAGAATAGAATGGTGTAGAATGGAATGGAACAGAATAGAATGGAATAGAAAAAACACAATAACGTAATAATAACACAATAGGTATTAAATAAACTTAAATCTATGGGTCGATGGCAATCTTAAAAAACGATATCTACCAGGAAATCTTTGTATGAACTGAAAAAACTTAAATTATAAAAGGATATAGTCTGCGCTGTATTTAGTATATTAATAAACCATTAAATTACTCAGGTCATCATAATAAGTAGGTACGTATGTATATGTTTTAAGCACGTTTTTTTGTGATTCACATGCTTATAGAATTGTTTCTATGCTTAGGGATTGGGAATTCAATCCCGCAAGCGCGGGATCCCGCACGTCTGCGGGATTGAAGTTTTTATAAGAAAATTGGATTCCGACAACCTACCGCCGCTTAGATTTATTTATTAGACCCAGCTCATCCTCATTAAAATGTGATGAAACAACTTTACACGGAACTCATAATTTTTTGTAGTATTTGTTGCAATTAAATATTTTTTTAATTTTTATTTTATGTTGTGTGAGTCCTGTATCGCAACTGAAACGGAGCGTAATCAATGTCAGTTTAGGTACTCTATAACCGGGGATTCCCCACAGCATGTGAATTAAATTTTCTAAAAGATGAAGGTCCGTTGAATATTTTATTGTTCTATAAAAGCAGCTGATTTTATATGAAAATATTTTTATTTGCTCTCTGAAAATTCTTAAAAACTCGATTCGGGAATCGGGCTATTTACATAGGTAGGTTTTATAAGAAACCCTCGATGTGCTAGTCCGTCTCGCACTTGACCGCTTTTTGTGTTTATTACTACTTAAAACAAAAAAGAAATTAAAATTCCCAATCCAGCAAATCCTGCGGGATCCGCGGGATTGCTACCATCAATCCTGCAAGCGTGCGGGATTACGATTTTGATGCGGGATTGGATTCCCTACTTAAGGAGGTATTTGGATCATTCAAAGTAAAGCAGTAAAGAAAATTGATAAAAGGACTGAAAAAAAAAAAGAAGAATAATTTGAAAAAAATAAAACTGGAACCATAGTGTTGTTGAACGTGATAATTTGTACTTGAATATTGATAATCCAGGAGTAAACTGCTTACCTAGAGAGAAGAAACTCATAACAATAAACACACAGCAAAATCTTCCAATGTTGGAAACTTCATGTTTTGGATAAACTCCAAACTATTGTATCGATTCCAATAGTTTGACTGTCGGTAAGTTGCAACAAACAAGTTAAAATGTGACTGTTAGTATCTGCCGTGTGCTCCTATGATAACCATCCGTTTTATGATATTCCTTTCCAAGTTTCTAAGGTATGTGCCAGATCAACGTGGAATGAAGGTCATTGACCCTCCTACGTTTATTGACATTCTTAATTTAAAAATCGTAATTAAAGACATAAAGCTGTCTTGAATCAACATGTATCGTGATCCTTTACATGATCTAGTAATGAAAAGCAGTTCATTGTTTGTTTTTCGTATACCTATGCAAAGATATTAGGAAAAGGTAAATGTACTTTATTCCACGGTTATCTGGCTAGTTATATACCTAGTTACATTATTATACTTAACCAAAAAAATGATATACTTTTATTATTTATATATTTTCTAAATCGCCATATTGTCGTATATCTTTTCACATAAATGGTGTCATCAAGGTAGAGAAATCCCCCGGCCACCGTAGACGCCGACTTGCTCGGACGGCGAGCAGTAGATAGCTCGCCGTACGATAAGAATCGACCAATCTTTCCTTTTTATAACAATACTAGCTGCTGCCCAAGGCTTCGCCTAAGTAAGTGATGATGATGATGTTTATAGGCTACCAAAAATCTTAAAAACTAAACTTTTTCAACTCGTGTAAGGACTAAATTTTTTTTTACTTTTTATGTTGTCGTAGAAAACATTCAGAACTAGCCCCATGAGACATCTGGACAATATTTAGGTCAGACCCGGTCAATAACTTTTTAATTCAATAAGTAAAATACACAAACAAAATTAAATATTAAAATTGAAATGATACAATATCAGATGTGTCGCTAATATAAATGGTTATTTAATTGTTAGTGCGCTTGCGACCATTAGTCATACATTAAAATAATCGTATTATCTTAATTGTTAAATCATTGGCTCGTTAATAAATGAACAAACAATTATTCATGTGGAATGTGATAGAGGTGCAATCTCTCTGTACAATGCTGTCATCGGTCTAAAAAGGCTAAAATACTGAAAAACTAAAGTTTGAGATTTTATTTTTCAGCACAAGCATTATTCATTACAATACATACATTTAACCAATACAATAATGCATTTAGGGCGCTGTTGAGTCTGCCTCGGTTCTGCAGTGCGTCAACAATGTTTGTCGAGGCACGCACTGACGGTTTTGACGCTGTCCTTAGGAAGAAAGCGGCCTCACTGCTGAACAAAGTCCGTGGTAGCCCCAACAGCATTCTACGTGTGGTGGCCGGAAAGCAAGACAGCCCGCTTGTGAGGGCATTTTTTTTTATTTTTATGGTCGGAAAAATCTTGCATTGACATCCCCCGCTCTTGGGCGGAGCGGGAGATAGTTTCAGACTCTTACTGACTAAAAGACCCACCCCGTTCCTTCTAGCCTTCGTACCGGGGCTCGAGCGCTCTTTCGGATAACCCTGGCCCCAGTAGGCTTCGACCCGGCTGAGTCCCTGTTGTTGCTGACAACTCCTTGAGGCGCGCGGGAACAGTGCGCGCCGTCGACGACTTGGGCTTGGTCCGGACAGTTACCGTTCCTGATGCGTTCGGCCTCCTCCTTTGCGAGCATTACTGCTTCGCAGAAGTCGGCGACCGCCTGCCACTCCTCCTCGCTCCGGACCATGGCCTCAACCAAGGCCCGGCGCGAGAGCTCTCCGCCGCCGATCGCCCCCTCGAGGGCACGGCGATGCTCCGCCCAAGCAGGGCACACCACGACTGTGTGCTCCATCGTGTCCTCCGGGCGTTCCGCACAGTGGCAACACCCGGGCGTCACCTCCGCATGAATCCCGTGCAGGAAACTCCCGAACGAACCATGTCCGGTGAGGACCTGCGTCATGCGGAAGGTAAGGACGCCGTGAGGTCTTTCCAGCCACGCCTCAAAAAGGGGACTTACCGCCATGATTGTGGCGTGTTGTGAGGGCATTGGTGAACCGTACATTGTCGCCATTTGTAATTAAGTACTAACATAGGAAAAGAATATTTGTTACTAACCCCATAGATCTGTGTTGTCTGTTCACAAAATAAATTATTATTATTATAATCTATCTACATATATATAACAGAATTTTTAGTATATATGCGAAACCTGAATATAGATCGTTCAGAATGAGTAACTGTATAGATTCCAATAGTTTTTACACCATGTCATATTTTTTTCCAAAAATAAGTTAGACACCACCGACACTAAGTACAAAATAGGTCACGGCAGGTCATAGCGGGCATTAGCGTTACTAGCATAGATTTTAAGACCTTTGTAACTAATAATATCTATGACATTATTTTAGTCCGAAATAAATGTATTTTAATTTTTTTATTTAAAAGGCACCAAAGCTGGGTGCGGAAGCAAAACAACCCCTCGGTCCCCTGGGTGGCCCGATAACCATGTATTTATGTCACCAACTAGGTCCCATAACTGGCTTATTACTTTGTGATTTTTCAAATTAAGTACAGTTTTGAAATGATGTACACAGATTCTTTATACAAATTAATTTCTTTAAGAAAACGTCAGCTGAGTGAGTTCAATGACCTGTAAGTGGTTAGTACGCAACGCCGACTACTACGTACAGGTCATTGAACTCGCTCAGCTGATGTTTTCTTAAAGAAATTAATTTCGTACATGCGTAAATTTATATATAATAAAAGGTACTTTATTTTTTAATTTTATTATTACAAATCGATAGTGTTTCATGTACCTGATCGATCCTCCACGGGCTTAAAACGATCAATATTTAACGGTGTATAAAAATACTAGACAAGTTTTCAGGTTTCACATAATCCAAAAAAAAGAGGTTGTATATAAAATTAAAACTGACTACCAAAGAAACTACTTGGATTAGGAACGTGAAGGGTTCACTCAAGCTACCTTTTTGTTCAAAATGTACTTTAACCGTGAAAGCGTGACAGATAAACAGAGTTATTTTGCACAAGCCTTCCTATTATGATATAGGCAAGTACTAAGATGGGGTTTTTAGATATTCCACCGTAAGGCCTCCAGACTTGTACCGCAACAGCTGATACGAGGTACCCACGAAAAAGAATTCGTGGATGGACTTTGGAGGTGGCTTTACCCAGAAGTGGGACTTTATAAAACTATTATTGATATAATAAAATAAATAACAATTTATTTAAAAGACAACTTTTGGTCCACATTGTATGTTAGTAACACTTAATTCTATGTTAGTTCAAATTTACACGAGTATTAAATTCAATTACACACTAGATCAAAATGACATAAATTACAATTACAATGTCAGTTAAATATTAAAATGATCAAAACAATAAATTAAATTAATATGGTCAGTTGATTAAAATTTCAAATTAAAATGTTAATAATATAATAATTGATAAAATAATAATAAAATTAAACTGATTTACAGGTGCGTGCAAGGCCTGCCAGTGCCTCATAAAGGGCCCATCCAACCTAGAGGCAACGACAGCAAGAAGACTGTTGCTGCTGCCCCGCACTCTACTCGCTAACGAGGTCGCTCTCTTGCGCATACTGGTATAAAAGCAATCAGTGTGTACCTCTGCGAACATTCCCGACGCGCTGCAGAAGCGAGGCAGCCGCAACAGTGCCCTAAGCGAGTTATTGTATTGCACGCGGAGAGCGCTGTAGGACTTATGCGCATATGAAACCCACAGACCGCACGTATAAAAAGATGTACAATAGGCTCGAAACAAGGTGATTTTGACTTCCTTGGAGCTACGGGCAAATCTACGCGCAATCATATTCGCCCTCACCGACAGCGCCCTCCTTTCTCGCTCAATATCGGCGTCATCTCTCAGGTCAGACGTTAGAATATGACCTAAGTATTTAAAACTTGATACCCGCTCTAAGGACACCCCGCACAACCTCACTGGTGGAATCTCCGACGGACATTTGGACCCAGCTTTGAAGACCCCATAAGCTCACTCTTTTTAACATTATATTTTAGGCCATGAGAAAACCCATCGTGAAAAAGTTTCCAGCTATGTGATAAAAGCTGCAATTTTAGACAAAGGTACTCTCATAGAGTTTAATGGTAATTTTTAGCAGGCCAGCATTAGTAGTAAGTTCAGTTAAAGCGAAGCAGGTGTGAGGGTTGCCAACCATTTTTTGAGAAAAATAACGTATCACACTTTTTTACTAGAGAAAAAAAAGTATTTGAAAGATAGAAAAGTATATTTTAAATGTTATTTAATTGTTTGTTTTTTCTCGCGAAGACATTCTTTTATGTTCTTATTATTAGATATTAGCCTTATATTTTTGAATGCTATCTTTCACTCCAAATTGCAATTTAGCAACTCAATTCAATCTCAACTTTATTTGTATCGATTTAATTTGAAACAGAAGGCTCGGTGCTTCGATCGCATCGATATAATAGTTCGGTAGGTATTAATTCATATAAATAGTCTTTCATTTTAATAGAGTATGTTCATATTATACTTTATTTTTATGCAAAAGTATATCTACCAATAATAAAGTAGTGGTAACCAACATTTTCTACACAAAAACGCACTCAAATGCAGCAAAACATTGTGTTACTAATAGATACTTAAAAACAACGAAAACAACTAAACTTTTAACAGTCGTATAATGCAAATAGTTTATAAAGTATTATTGTTCAGCGGACTTTATACAATGCAGTTGTCGTCACAGTTGCTACATTGTCGCCACTAGCCGAATTCAATCCTCACTATTAACCGGTATAACCTGATCTTTTGATCTAGGGTTGCTAACCGTACTCTAAAATAGAGTATTGTACTCTATAACATGTAGGCGTATTCTAGAACATTTGTTTTAGTTTTAGTATATATGCGAAACCCAAAACCCGTGTCTAGTATTTTTATGTAAAATCTATGTGCATCATGAAAAGTCACAAAGATATATGCTTGTTATGTCAGCAAAAATACATAGTCACCGGGCCATCCAGGTGACTGAGGGGTTTTTTATGGTGGGAAAATCATCAAATGACAACCCCCGCTCTTGGGCGGAGCGGGAGATAGTGTCAGACTCTTACTGACTAAAAACCCACCCCTTACCTTTGTGCCTTCACCGGGGCTGAGCTACTCTTTCGAAACTAACCCTGGCCCCAGTAGGCTTGCTGACAACTCCTTGGGGAGCGCGGAAACAGTGCGCGCCGTCGACGATATGGGCTCGGTCCGGACAGTTACCGGATGGTCAGACAGCAAGCTACCCATTGCTCGCCGTCCGCAAGCCCTCGCCTACGGTGGCCGGAAATCAGGATCGGAATCCCGGCGGCGGCTAGAGCGCCGTTGCCTGATGCGGTCGGCCTCCTCCTTTGCTTAGTATTACTGCTTCACAGAAGGAGGCAACCGCCTGCCACTCCTGGCTCCGGAACTCCAGCCTCAGGCCCGGTGAGGTGATTTAGAGGTGGTTTTGCACTTGCATCCAGTTGTTTGCTGGAAAAACTATTGGAATAGATGCAGTTACTGATTCTAAACAAAATATATTCAGGTTTCTAATTACTGAAAAGAATTTTATATAATCTATAACACTGACAGAGGACGTTACTCTTTTTTTTCACAATATTTACTATACTAGGGCTACTTACGCATATATGATGCACACATAATATCGTAACCAGAAACCCAGATTTTACTGAGAGTATTATCGGTCATGAATGTGACGTGGTGGGAAGAGGGCTTCATTGAAATTGATTAAAAATTAACTTCTGATCTATGAAAACTTTAATTCATTGTTGAATTAAACCCTTCTTTATAATGAATTGTCAAATCACTGTGTAATCTACACTACAATATTATAGAGAGAAGTTTTTTTTTGTTGTTTTTACGTTGTTTTGTGTGTAGGAGGTAATCTCTGAAAGTACCTACTGGTTTTTGCGATTGCGATAATTTTTTCAGCGATAGAAAGCTGCTTTATTCCTGAGTAACATGGGCTATATAGGGGAGCGAAGCCACGGTCATAAGCTAGTATGTAATATTTTTATTTCCAATAAAGAATTATAGAATTGTTTTCCTGCAAAGAAGATCTTGTAACACTGGTGATGTTAGCAGAGTGCATGTTTAGCGAATTCGGGGCGCGATCGTAACCCGAATGAAAATTAAATTGACACTAGCGTCGCAAGTACTACTTATTCCTACTACAGTTCGCTGGCAGAATAATTAATTCTTTGTTCTGTTGCACTTTAGTTCTACTGAGATGGCTTTTACTGTGTTGTATTAGAACTGAAGCTGGAAATGGAATTAAGAACGAAAGAATATCAGCTGAACTATATAGCTAAGATTTGGGGTGTCCCGAGACACATTGTTGTCAAATCTTAAAGTGGATGTACGCTAGAGGAGTCGAGCACAAACGGAACATGAACCGAGCTCAAATTCGTGTAGTGTGGACCGACTCTAGAACGGCCGAGCATGAGCGACACTACACGAATTGGTGCTCGACTCGTGCTCCGCTCATGCTCGGCTCGGCGCTAGAGCGTAGACCCACCTTAGGTAAGTTGAAAGTTACTATCTAACAGAATACTAATCAGCGGTGCTATTCCCTAAGAAAACAGCCTTGAGCGCAGCGCTGGCCGCAGCGACAAGTAGAGAGCGCAGTACAATGAATTAACAATCCAATGCATAGGTCTATTAGATTGTTAATCCAATGTACCTATTCGGATTTCGTCGCTGCGGCCAGCGCTGCGCTCATGGCTGTTTTCTTAGAGAATAGCACGCCTGGCCTTAATAAAATCAATAACAATACAACAACAGTGACAGTTACATGAAGAAATTGTAGCGAGGAAGATTTTGGGAACAAATACCGATGACTGC
Organism: Mythimna albipuncta; assembly: GCA_929112965.1. Taxonomy (NCBI): domain Eukaryota; kingdom Metazoa; phylum Arthropoda; class Insecta; order Lepidoptera; family Noctuidae; genus Mythimna; species Mythimna albipuncta. The sequence continues at coordinate 11,857,805 of OV815979.1, read as the reverse complement.
TTTATGAATAGGGTACATTGCAACAAATAATGGGGTATTGTGTCTAAAGGTGTACATTAGAGGAGTCGAGCACGGGCGGAGCACAAGTCGAGCTCTAGTGTAGTCTGGACCGAACCGAGCACGAGCAATACTACACGAATTTGAAATCGGCTCGTGCTCTGCTCGTGCTCGGCTCCTCTAGCATAGACCCACCTGAAGTTTGTTTTGATTCCCCTAAAAGTAGCAAATGTTTTTATTGTGAATTTTTCCAGCAAAAATAAAGCATCATCAAAGAAATATTTGTTGTAGTTTTTTTTTCTTAATTAGTATACCTATTTACTCAATGAATCCGAACAACCATTTAAAAAAAAAATCAGTCATAGATCTTTTTTTTTATTGGAGGTTGGGAAGTCATCAAGTAACTTCTCCCGCCGTGAGTGGAGCAACAGGGAATATCAGACTTTTACTGACTTAAAAATACACGGGTTCCTTCAGTTAGCATTTGCGTTCCATAGCCGCTGTGACTCTTTAAAATCATCTCTTATTTAAAACAATTGATTTGTACGAAATCTGAAAGTTTTGTACTTTTCAAAACTTTATTACTCTCTATCATTTTTTTTTATTTGAGATAAACTAGTGCTTGACTGCGATTCCATCTGATGGAAAGTAGCGATGAAATCTTTGATGGTGAGGCGCACTAGTTTATTAAAAGCCTATTCACTCTAGCCTTGAAGACACCCAAATTATAATCGGACGGGAAGACCGCAGCAGGCCAACTGTTCGAGTCCTTTATTTAAAAGAGAAGTAAAGCATTTTTATACAGCTTTACACTAGGCTTTACTCCTGCACCGTGGGTGTATTCACAAACATGTAAACTCACATGATCAAAACACTCACACTCAGAACTACTACCTACAGGTCATACAAATGTTTGTTCCGTGCGGGAATCGGACTAGCAACACGCAGCGTACCCAATCGCCAACAACAAAAATAAAACTTGTGATTCCGAAAATAGACTTATCAAACATTTACTATCTTAACTCATCTATAGACAAAAAGATACATACCAGTGTCTCAAGAAACTACACAATTAATTAACAACGTCATTACTCAACAACAACGTCGAACTACCTACCTCTGAACACCGGCTCATTATTCCGACACTACTGTACCAACAGCCTCTCAATAGCCACCATTCTACTAACAGATGTTATTGAAAAACTTTCACAATCGCTACTATAATAAAGTTCATAAACGAACAACATGTTTTGGTATTTTCATTCAAACTTCGGTTATTGGATTTACAAGAATTCGTCGAAAAAAAAAATGAATTCATTGAAGTATCGCGTTTAAATGGTTTTTTATTTAACCAGCTAACTAGAACTGTACTTCGCACACGTGTGCCACACACGCCGATCGGGGCACGTTGGTCTCCATTCATTTTAATTAGAAACTGGACTTGTAGAGCTACACTTGACCACGCCACGCGACACCACGCGACGTCGTTCTACGTACAAATCAGCCCTCTAGCCAAGTTACAACTGTTTTCTTGCGTCGAGTTGGCCACGCCAGCGATTCTTTTGTTGTGACCACGTCCTGACTGAGCGTTGATGACGCTATTTCCGTATATTTGGCCCGACTGGTCTGTTGGTCTAGTGGTTAGTAACCCTGACTGCTATGCCGGAGGTCGTGGGTTCGATTCCCACCCAGGACTAATAGATAAATTACACCCAGACACAGGACAAATGTTTGTGTGCTGAGCACGACTATTTGTTCTGTGTCTAGTTGTAATTTATCTATAATATGTATCTATTTAGAAATATATAAGTACCTATGTTTATCAGTTGTCTAGACGGCGACGTTGGGTGATAGTTGTGGAATATTATTATTAAGTATGTGAAGTTTTCTACTAGCGTTATCGATTGCAGATTATCAACTTGCCTAGGGGTACAGGCGTCTTACACGTGTGCACCGTCGGTCTAATGTAGTTATAGCTTTTCGCTTTGATTTGTATTATTAGTTATGAAATTATTATTGCCCGCAGAACAGAGATAGTTGATGGGGCTGAAAGGTTCTGAAGCAGCGCACAAGAGAATGCAGCGTTGGAAGGCCCACAAGATGCACTTGGTATGGCGGGGGATGCGAGACGCACTAGACAAGTCATTGTGGTGACTCTTCAGGGAGGCCTATGTCCAACTTTGTACGTCTTTCGGCTGAAATCATAATGATTATTTTTATATCTAGCCTATACTGTCCTACTACTGGGCAAAAGCTTCCCTCTGTTTCTTTCATTGCTCCAGGCTCCAAGTCACTTGTTGCCAAGTCCAAAGCCATCCGCCCACCTCCTTCCTGATCTAACGCGACCCTGTCTTGCAGTTAATGTATTTTTTATGGGTCCAACGCTCGATCAACATGCTGCTGGTATGTCCAGCAATGCGTCGCTGCAGTCAGCGCTGCGCTCAAGGCTGTTTTCTTGGCGAAGAGCATCAATCCCACTTAAGCTAAGCAGCCTTTTAAGTCACGTCAACGAACTGTGTTTTGGAGTACTGATACACGGATCTTGAGTGCTGCTTCAAGTTACACAGCTGTCAAATATTCGGTCTCTTTAGTGGTGCGAAGTGAGACGCGGGGGCGGGGAGTGTCAGTAATTGGCTCGCCGCGCCATCGCGTCATAGACAAACCGTGCCTAACACCATGTTCTCCGATAATTATAAGTTGTGATGTGTTATATTTTATAAACTGTTGTAACATAGTTTTTTTCAGTTCGCCATTTGGTAAACAATATTTGTATGCTCAGCAAGGCAACGCAGAGTGAGTGAACACCATGTACTGTACCTACATACATTATACCTATGTGTCACAAATAAACATATTTGACTTTGACTTTGACTTTGACTTTAGACGTCACTTATGATTCGTTCCCTGCACTTGCAGCATGTATCTAACAACGACGACGATTGGCTCGCCAATGTATGGAATGCGCAAAGCGACCCCATTCTGACGCCGAGCGCTCAAGATCCGTTACGGTAATTATACTGTTTCGAACACAACTTTACATAAGTAGTACCTACTATACTAAAGGACTTAGCCAATCTTTGTATGGGAGTTGGACCAAGTGCTGCCCAGAACACAGTGCATTTTGTTCCTCAGGCCATTACCAATCAGTAAACTGAAGCGCTTCAAAATCTGTCCCAGGAGTCAAGAGAAAAAAATGTTTTAACTATCATGAATTATTTATTTTAAAAAAGTAGGTTAATAATGGTTTTTAGTGTAATTGATTACTGACTATAATATATAATCAGTAATCAATTAGACTGATTTTACTATAAATAACCCCACATATGGTAACACATAAACTTAAAAGCAAAGCAGCAATAAAGCAGTGACTAGATAGAGTTCATATACGATATCTAATTGTAAAATATGGGATATACATGAGAGGTAAACAAAATATAACTTTCAGTAAAGTACCTACGTGATTATCCACCTCCGACGAATCTTAATACACGTATTCCAGCAGAGCAGGCACTGTGTAAGGGTGCACACATAAAGAAACAGCCCCCCTAGCCAAATTACAACCGTTTCGCTTGCGTCGAACGCTTCGAGTTGGCTGCGTCGCCGAATCTTTTATTCTGACCACACGACTGAGCGTTGAGATGACGTCATTCTCGTACATTTGAAGCTTTCTACTAGCGTTAACTATTGCAGATTAGCAACTTGGCTAGGGGCAGGTTACCGAGCAGGTGAGACTGTGCGGGTCGGTACAGGATGTAAGGAACAACCTTCCATAAACTTTAAGGGTATGCTCAGTAGACGAAACTGAACAACCTGCCACAAGACTTTTTTTCAGGAAAATAAAAAAAAAATCAGCCTCACCATACAAAATTAAAAACTTGATTGGACAGTTTGTATGGAGAGGCCGATTTTTTTTTCGTTTCCTGGAAATAATCTTGTGGAAAATTGTTCAGTTTTGTCTACTGAGCAAGCCCTTAAAGTTTGTGGAGGGCTGTGCCTTACATCCTGTATGTGCTATGACCGGTACCTATCTGTATCGATCAGTACCGACATATCGGGACCAAAAAACCTGTACCCCTAGCCAAGTTGCTAATCTGCAATAGTTAACTCCAGTAGAAAGCTTCAAATGCACGGGAATGACGTCATCTCAACGCTCAATCACGCGGTCAGAACAAAAGAATTAGCGGCAAGGTCAACTCGAAGCGTTCGACGCAAGCGAAACGGTTGAAACTTGGCTAAGGGGGCTGTTCCATTATGTCTGCACCCTAAGCCAGGAGAATAACACACGGAGGTCTAATAAGTTCGCAACTGGGGCAGAGCCACTTTCAATTTCGTAGTTTCGATCTTAACTGGGTAAATGAAATTAAGCTGGTGAACATCCAGGCAATCGTAATGTAATTATTGTAGCGCTACACCTGCTTCTTGCGTACTAAACTACTGACTGATTATAATAGTATCTTGTGTTTAGAAGCTGTATTACTGAGCTTCGATCTATCTTTTAGTTTGGAACGCATTAGCACAGTTTGGCTTTTATTAGGTTACAACTTTTTTTTGACATTACGAGCATGGCAGTTGAGAGTTTGTCATGCTCACTCAAATGTCTCGCTGTTGGTGGCACGTGTTATTGGGTCGTTCAGTTCCCTGAAAAATGGTTGAGCTGAGTGGGGCTGATGCACGCGTCATGCTCGTGAACGGGTGCCGTCAGATGGGACTGGTCATCTCTTAGCTGCCAGTGGCTTAATTCAGTTTCTATCTTTTAATTATTTTACATTTTTATTTCACTATCGAGATTGTGCTCACATGATAGAAGCAACAAGTAATATGTAACCAAGCATTATATGTAACACATAATATAATTTAAAAGAGTGTCCATGGAGTTTCTTGCACGTTCTTCTCCATAGAGACCTATTCTTTGGAACGTGCAATTTAGCTTCACTTTTCTTGGACTGACCGACATTTGACTATTCAAAAGTGCCTGTAAATGGTCTATTTGAAATAAATGCTTTAATTTTGATTTTTGATTTTGTAACACTGTATATATATTAATAACACACTTTTCATTTGTGTATTATCATATGTAGGCTTATTTTGAATGGCATGTTGGCTTGTGGTGGAAATTTTGCACAGGTGGGTTTTAGTTAGTAAAAGTATGAAACTCCGTTACCCAGAGCGGGAGAAGTTATTTGATGACTTTCCACCTCAAAAGAAAAGGTGAAAGAAAAGAAAGAAAGAAAAAACGTTTCTTCTTAGAATTCATCAGTGAAGAAACTTGTCCGAGGAGTACCTACTTAGTATAGTCCTACTCAATGTCAATGTTTTCTCTAGGATGAAAATGCACTTGTGGTGTCTCCGTCTTGTATATGTAGGTATGTCCATATTGTCCACTAGCTTCTGCCAGTGACTTCGCTCGCGTGATAGTAGAAAATTATCCTAAAAAGGAATTAACATAACTCTGGGGTAAAAATAATACCATTTCCTGTTCCAGTTCATAGTCTGCCCGTAAGCCAATTTTCTTTCTTACTCAGGATGGAGTAACAAACATACACATACACTAATAAACTTTCGCCTTTGATAGATGAAAGAAAAGACGTGATGAAATATGTAAAAGTGGTCAGAACATCAGAACAATATCATAAAACAGTCCCCATGGTTCCCATAACATAAAAACAGGTGCCGTGTTATAAAACAATAACTGTCACATATTTCAATAACTACAAAAGCGTAACTTAAATAAATGATGAACCATTAACCGCCATAATTTCCAGCTTTCCCTTCAAAAACTGCTCCATAAATTGTATTTACGAAAAACCTTAAGGCCCTAGCTCCCGAGCATTGCCATAAAACATTGCATTTCATTTCATTGCATTGCATTTTCAGTAGCCTCGGTAACGACTAGGTCCATAGGTTTAAAAAATCATCAATCATCATCATATAAAATGTTATCAACATATGATATTTTCGTATGACTTTTGCCAATAATATTTATAAAAAAAAAATATTTTTTTCGCTTTTTCCCACTTCTTTCACCTTTAAAAATATGTTTACACAAAAAAAAATGCCAGTGAAGTGTTCTGATTCAGATATTTTTATTTGTAGAACATAGGTAGGTAAACAAAATTACACAGATGTGATGTCAATATAAATGAACACTACGTCTTGGCGTACAAATATTTGCATTACAATTATAATAGAGAATTAGAAAATTATAATAAAAAACAAAACATTCAAAATCAATTAAAACAAATTCAAAAATAATATTGAGAACAAAATATACATAGCAGATTTAAATTAATCAATATTTCGCAAAGAAAATGGTTTTAAAACCATTTTCTCAGTCAGTGGGGCTCTATGAGGGTGCAGACGGCAGTACCTACGAGTATGTGTGCATTTAACTCCGACTAGATGCTCAAGAAAGGGACTAAACGCCTTAAGAAATGGTAATAAGGTGCTAATCTTAGCCGTGATTAAGGGTCATTTGAACGGCGACCGACTTTACGACTTAGATATAAAAATAAAGCGTTTTATTATTGACTTTTAAACAAGTATTGTTTGTTTATTTTTTACAAAACTGCTCGCTTAGTTGAGGATTATGCGTCTGGGGAGCAATTTTAAAATCACTCGTATGAATTTTCGCTTCATAAAATTCTCAAATGTACTTTTATTTGAGCAAAATTCCCATTTTATTCTGATTCTATTATTATGTCAAGTTAATTTTATCTATTATTTTATATAGAACTTATTTGTAGTTTAAATTACTTATTAAAAAACATATCTGAAAATTAAAGCTTATAACTACGATAAAAAATATTTTATATTCGATACTTTTTATAAGGTGCTTCTATTAGTAAACAACGATAAAGATCTCTTAATCAACCTTAGTTATTGAACCAGTGTTAACTGTATCAGATTTCATTTTACCTTAATAATTACCCAAGTCGTTTGAGTTTTTAGACAGACTATATCATAGTCTTATAATCTAACTTAACACCCGTCACTTCCATACACTAAACACATATTACTAAAATCTATTCTATCATAAACAGCGTGAAATCTCACGTCGTAGTAACAAAGTACACTGATCCCGAAATATTTTCAATCTAAAAGACACATAGCAAGTAAGCGCGTCCTCTAACTTGGACTAACTTTAAGTTAGATTCGATCGGGGAAGTTTCCCTGAAATATTAGCGAATAAACTTCACTCTGTTCGGCGCAAACACGAAATATGTTACTGCACGCTGTTTTGGAAATGTTGAAAACTGTTTTTGATCCCTCACGACACAAAAGAGACGTTCCATAAGTTTATTACCACCGGACTCTGCTTCCTGAACAAACACTTCTTCACGATGTATATCGCGGATAGTCCTCTGTGCAGAGGATGCATGGAGTCAGAAAAAACTGTCGTGCATGAGTTCCTCGAGTGCATAGCTTTCAGCGAGATAAAAACACAAACCTTGGGAGCACCGAATTCAATCATAGAGGCCCTGAGCAAACCGAAGAGACTCATTTGCTTCTGGAGTGAGGTGGATTGGTTGGAATAAAGACTGCCATGGTCCACGCACAATGGTCCGCTAAGGACTAAGTGCGGAAACCAGACCACAAAGACAAGATAAGATAAGGCAAGTTCATGGTGATTATCAAGCTAATAAGGACAGCTTATCAACCTTCTTGCAATGGGATGATTGAGCGTTTACACCGAACGAAAGCGAATAATGCTTTTACATCTAAAAAGCTAATGTATTTTGGTGATTAAAGTGTCGTAAAGAGCAGTGACTGACAGAGAAAAAAAATGCTAATCCCATCTATCGACAGCTAGCAGAAAAAAATCCATATAATTTCAGAAACTTAAAAGTCGTATGTAAAAAAAAATCAATTCATAAAACAATTGATTTCCAATACACCTTCATTGTATATTATACTAAAATAACTGTAAAATTGTTTTAAAATAAAATAAATAATTTCTGAAGGGATTCTTTGCTATGTAAGACACATAGCAAAGAATTCATTCAGAAATCTTTATAAAGTAATACCCCTACGCCGTAGCAGATGCTACGCAGGCCTACGCTGCTACGGCATTTAGTCTACGTCAGCATTTGCGGCTTCAATCCCTAGCGATGGGAAAAAAACTAGAATAATTTAGAAAAAAACTAAAGTTTTATTAGCCTAGACAGGACGATTCCCGGCCACCGAAGGCTTGGACTTATAGACATCGAGCAACGGGTTGCTCCCTATCCGGTAAGGACCACATCTGGCGGCGCGTTGTATTCCAGGCGCGTCTCGAAGAGATGTCAAATGCCTGCTAGGTCTACGGGGTGGTTCCAAAGAGGTACAGCGGCCCTGAAGCGCAAAGAGCAACTGAAAAAACACAGGTGAGTTTTGATCTGATTAAAAATCAGTAAAAATCTTACAAGCCATCGCATTCCATCCAGACCAGGAATGTATTTGAAAACTTGCTAGTTTTTTTTTATTGTTGATAGGTTTGCGCTTGACCGCTATCTCACCTGATGGAAAGCGACGATGCGGTCGACAATATATATTTAAAGGCTGTACGGACAATGAATGATGTAAATATAAATTAAGGAACAATCACAAATAATACATCATTGCCAATCAAAACTCGAAAACCGAATTTTTGTTATTCAGAACAAAAAAAAGCCTTTCTAGTACATAAAATCCCGTCAATATAACACGTTCATGTTTTACAATCTGTTTTACAGCATAGTTTTTTTGTATCCGCGCGTTATATGACCTGTTTGGCACATATGAAGTTACGACCTTGGGGAAATCTCCGTCAGATATTGTTTTGAAATGGCTCATTTTAAAGTTTGCGAGCCCGCGGGGCGGTATTAGTGTCGTGTTACAGAAATGAGATGTGTAGTAAGTTATGTGTTTTAGTACTGTGTACCATGTTGCGAGAAGCTCAATTTGTTGTTTTACTTTGTTGCTTGGATTTTGTGGATTTTATATTTGTGTACACACTGACAAGGTTTGCTGGTGCATATCACACTGATCACATTCGGAAATGCCGAAATCAGTCATTGGGTCATAGCATAATCAGCCTTACACTCGTAATGTTCCCACTGTTGGAACTCAGACCTCTTATTTAAGAGAGGGAATGGATCATATCTACCACGGAGATGGTGGATGTCACATATCTTCTTGGTTTAGGTTTCCGGTTTCTTCACCATGTTTTCTTTCACCGTCTTGAGAGCAGTGGCAATGAAATAAATTACACAAATTAATACACTTGGTTGGGTTTGAACCTGTGACCTACAACTCAAAAGTCGGAATTATTTCCACTAGGTCATAAAATATCCAATCGAGTGAAAACAGACCAGGTATTTTTAATTACTAGTGCGAATAAAAATGTACAGTCTGTCAATAAAGTGCAGACTAAAACTGAACCCGTATATAAACACCACGCCAAAAGTAATAAAAGATAATTTAATTCCGCAGCTATTAACCATTTAATTTCCTTTTAATAAAAACTGGCCAAGTGCGAGTTGAGACGCGAGTGTTTAGTATTAGTTGTTATAGCTGCAATAGAAATATATCATCTGTGAAAATTTCAGTTGTCGACGGCGCGCGCGCTGTTCCCGCGCGCCTCAAGGAGTTGTCAGCAACCGTAGGGGCCCAGCTGGGTCGAAACCTACTGGGACTAAGTGTCTAGTTCCGAAACAGAGGCTCGGCAAGAAGGAACAGGGTAGGTTTTTTAGTCTGTAAGATACTGACACTATCTCCCGTTTCGCCCAAGGGCGGGGGATGTAATCTGGAAGATTTTTTACCCACCGAAAAAATTCGAGAGACGAACAGTGGAGTCTTAGTAATAGGGTCTTTTCGCCCTTTGGATGCGGACCCTTAAAAAAATATTTATTTAATTTATTTATTTATCTTTAAATCAAGCAGACTACCCATGAAATCGTTAGTATTACTAAACCTATATTATTATTATCTAAGCTATGTTAGTATATGTTAGTATAATCATAATATCTAATTAATTTCTCCACCTCCCAGGCACACCCGGCAACAGTACATGCACTGCACGCAGGTGCCCCATCAGGTGGCCTTCAGTCTTACAAGCAACAATGCTCAGAAGAATGTTGTCAAATATAAACGCATTAAATCTCTTGGTTTATGAGACGGAGGCACCTCAATAAAGCACTGAGATTCATGTGAAAGGGCTGATATTTATGTCCTGTGTTTACTTAGATTAAATAAACAAACTATTGTATCCCCAGTGAAAAATAGTCGTCCCTTCGCCGTGATTTACAACATATGGATAATACCTAACACCTAGACACAAACTTTTGTGAATATAATGTTTGAACAGGACGATATTTCAGTCAGTTTTCACAAACAGCTTGCTATGACAAATATTTTCTTTGTTTTAACGTAAAATTGACGTCATGTCGAAGTTGTAAGCATGTAAATGGTACAAGCAATTTGTGTTATCCTTTTTTTTATTTATCCTTTATTATCATTCATTTTTGAAGTTGGTCTAAAACAATAAATTCCTGGATAGTGACGCTAGTCGTCAATTAAAATGAAAAACAGTTTAGATTATTTTTATTATGAGCCCCTTGTATCGCACTCCAGAGCAAATAAGGCCTCCCTTCCGTTATTCCACTCTTTTCTGTCCTTAGCCACTTCTAACCAAACCTTAAGGTAAGGAGTCCAAATCGTCTCGCCGTCTCCTTCTGGGTCTACCGCGTCCTCGGCTCCTGTATGGTATGGTGGCCTGGTATCTATTTTATTATTTTAGGATCTGCTTATAAAGTACCCTTGTTTTAAAAAAGTGACGGACTTGAATCCACTTTTTTATCAAAACTGAGGAAGATGTTGCGATGTTTTTTTTTTCTTATAAATACACCATCTTTACAGGTTGGACCCAATACAATAGTGGTTTTAAAAATAATAGGAATAAATCAATTATCTTATGACTAGCACTTACCTAAAATCAACTATACTTAAAACAACTATAAAAATACAAATAATAATAATACAAACTTAACCTAGTAAGTAAATAAAATCAGACTTAATACTACCTAAAATATGTGAATGGATATTAGATTAAATCTTAATAAATAATAGCTGCCAAAACTTTAGAAATGTTGTTCATAAATGTCTGCATACACTCCAAATTCGCAGAATTTCCACAAACCCTTCGGAGAATCCCATCAGATCCGCACCTACACAGACAGAAGCAAACAATGCGAGATATCAACAAACATTTACGTAATTACCACTCAGCGGCTCCACAAAAACGGCTTACACAAAACCGTTTCCTACGTAAAAACTCCATGAACGCCGAAAATGGGCAATTCATTGGCCGACATTATTGAATTATGATTAATAGTCCGGAAGTAACCCGAGGATACATCACGACCGGGGCTGGCACGCTTCCAACTGCGCGAATAATGCTCGGCCGACTGAAATATGCTACTGAAGACACAATAATGCTAGCTTAATCATGTCCATACGTCTTCTAACCAACGGCTCGGAAATATCACAGTTGCTTTGTGATCTAGTTATGTAAATACTTGTCTCGTGAACACGGTTCGTTCTGCGTTTTATGTGGCACGTGACAGCCCTGTTATTTGGGCCGTTTGCTCGCTGAAGTTACGATGATTAGGTTGTATCACGCCAAATTACGAGCGCCCGCCTCATCGCTGACGCAGCCATGTGTGTTCCGCACTTCATTCACAAAAAAGATTGGTGTATCTACGTAATAAGTTCTCTCGAGCTCTTCACCTATTAAATGGAACTTATCAAATCGAGTAATGTATTCGCACACAATATAACAACCAATATTCACCATTTCCGGTATCATCAATTAGCCGAAAATGGCGACAACATACCAGAAGACGCAGCGATGGAAGGCCTCCCCCAAAGGATGGACCGATGACCTAATGAGGGTCGCGGGAATCCGATGAATGCGAGACGCACAGGACCGGTCATTATGGCGACTCTTGGGGGAGGCCTATGTCCAACAGTTGACGTCTTTCCGCTGAAATTTCTGGTAAGCGAAACTTAAAATCTACTTCTACACTATCATTATAAAGAGATAAAGTTAGTTTTTTCATTGTTTGTAGGAAGTAATCTCTGAAAGTATTGGTCGGATTGCTAAGAATTTTTCACCGATAGAAAGCTCCTTTATTCCTGAGTCACATACGCTATATTCTATGTAAGCTGGTGAAGCTGTGGACAAAAGCTAGTATTAAATAAATAGTATGGTTAGATACATAGTAACCAATACATACCCACTCATTTATAATCTTACTTTATAACATTAATAAAACTAACTTAACAGGGTATTATTGAAACAACTAATAAGACATAATAAAATAGTTCACTATTCCATACTCACAAGTTTTTAACGTCATAATGTTGACATACAGACGAACCATAAGTTCCCAACCGAACCTGCACATTTCCTTCTACATCATTCTCCGTCAACATTGAAACAGCACCAAAATAAACAAACTAACAACTGCACAACTTGCTCAAAGTAAACAACAATTAATGGGGAATATGTAGATTGAAATACATTCGACTACAAAATAGTTATTTGATATTGTAACTGTACACAGTCGAACATCGCATCTAGTAATTTGGGGAACAATTTAAATGTTTGTTGTCACTGATTCACAAAAAGCACGTTCATGTCGACGTGATCTGAATCCTTTCACAACATTTTTTTGGAAACCAATCTCTGTTTTAATGGAAACAACGAAGATACTTGATTCAGACTACATACATATGAACCAAAATACTCAGGTAATCGAATAAACAATCCAATTTAAAATTGAAATTAAAAATGTACGTTTCGGAAATGTAAAGGAGGCTCTCGTATATTTCTGTCAACTCATCAGTTAATGAATTAAATACGAGCTTTATTATCTGATGTTGTTCCTTAAGAAAAAAGCTTTTGAATATTGCGTGGGTGATAAACAATGTTTTAATGGAGCTAGACAGCAAGTAGATTATAGACGTGAGTAGGTAGTTTATACAGGGTTTTATTCTGAAATAATTCGACCTGAAACTATATGAGCAGATATATTATAAAAACAGTACTGGATCAGTCATATTAGCAAATGCTACGGGCAATTCAACCAAAACATGTTAATAAATATAAAAAAGTTTAGGTAAGCATTTTATTAATATATTCAAAATTCAAATATTTTTATTTCATATTGGCCTACATGGGAACTTATAAAACATCCATTCTTATAATAGCCAAATTGGTATTTCCTAAGGAAAAGAACACAAGAAACTCCGCTCCGCGCAATAAGTAATTTGCAATTTCTTAAATCTCGGTATTTAATCGCCACTCTGAGATTTTAGAGGCGGTATCCACTCTATGCTACTTACCTTCTTCCTCGAACTTTAGGATAAATTTTCAATCCTATTCCGATCTCAGCTAATAACATAGACAGTTAACCACGACAGAAAACAAGAATCACAGAAGTAATCCACCCACTCTCTAAATTGAACATGCCACACAAACCTAATCAAAGACATTAGAAAACTAGATCAATTACGAGGCTTGTGTCTCAAGCGGCAAATAAAGCAAGATTGCATTAAAATGTCTAACTTATTACTTGAGGCTAGGTGGCTCATTACCTGTGGAACAATCGAATTAACAGGCACGCCACACACGTCCAATCTGAGACTCAAAATGTTAAGCGGGGAACAAACGTGCGATTCAGATAGTCAAAATCCCGCCGTACCAGGAATTAAGGCGTTGCTACAACCGCGGCAGAGGTATACTAGGATGAAATTGAACGTCGAAATGTACAATTAGAACTGGCACAATTTTAATTCGAACGTGTATTCTGTTCAATTAAGGGGATTAGGTATCGAATGGGTGGTTTCAAGAGCAATCGGGGGTTCATTTGACGCAAAAATATCTTACATAAGTGTTGCTAAAACCTAATATTAGCTAAAAAGACAGTTTAGTTTTTTTTTCGGTGGGACATCATCGTATAACCCCTCCCGCTCTAGGTGAACCGAGAAGGAATGTCAGACTTACCTGTACCTTTCCTGCTTCTTACGTATAATACTTATATGTTCTCGTGCATTCACTTTAAAGGAGAACCAACTGGAGAGTAGAAGAATTATGTTCAGCTCAAACTAGGAGCCCAGTTTACCAATCCGTGTTTTCAGCTAGCAATCTAGTCAATTCAAACGTCCCTTGCTCTTTTCTCAACTGTGTTTTTGAGGATATTAAAACGAAATATCCTACTGAAAATCCGAGGATATTTAGTGAAGGCTGAGCTTTAAATCAAGATTAACGACTCTGTGTCTCCCACCATTAGTGTGTGTCAAGCCAAGTTAGCGACTGCAGCCGACTCCGGCCACATATCATCTGGATTCGATTAAAATCTAATCTACTAAGCGTTATTATGTTATTAGAGACTGAGATTAGAGAAGATTGTAAAAGAAATGTTACTTTTCCCATAAGGAGTATTAGACATAGTTGTTTCTCGCGGTTTCACCCGCGTCTTTGGTTACTACTGCGCTCTTATTGGTTGTAGCTAGCTTGATGTTATATAGCAGAAATGGTGGACGTTAATTGGCATACGCTAACGCTAGTTCATCACTGAGTAACATAGGTTTAATTTTGTGGACATTTATTTAATACTTCATGCACATAAAGGTAGGTACGTACAGAGGCGAACTTAATGCCTTAGGCAATTTCTACCAGACATCCATAACACCTCACCTCTGACATTATTTCTCGTCTAGAAGCACATGTGTTATCTTCACGTCTTATGTCAAAATTAGAAGAAGCCTGGACTCATTAGAACGTCAGTATCAAATCAAGTATTTGGAAGTTGATGACAAAAATATAGAAAGTCTACTCTAAATGGCTTAGTTTTTTTAACCTATTTTAATGGGAAATCATCAAATAGATTCTCACGCTCTGGGTAGAGTGAGAGGGAGTGTCAGACTTTTACTGACTAAACCCACCTGAGTCCTTCATTTACCCTTTGCGTTCCATAGCCACGGTTACTCTTTCAAACATTCCCTCAGCCCTATCGGGAATCAGTCCTACAGGGCTTCTCCGGTTTTTCAACAACTCTTTAAGATGCTCGTGGAAAACTACGCGCCGTCGACTCGGGCTCAGTCCTCACCGAACGGCCGAACGGCTACCTATTGCTCGTCGTCCACAAGCCCGCGGGTGGGGTACCCGAGAATCCGATTCCCGATGCCCGGGACATATCCTGTGAGCAGAAAAACTCTTCGTTCTAAAAATACATAAGAACACTACGCTTTATGTTCGAGACGTGACGACGGTATAATTAAATTTACCCGCAGAGAGAAATAAAGTCACTTGATGAAATATGACCGAGAAATCTATTTAACGGCTTCGGCCGTTAATCGTAGCTGTTTTCTAATTTACTTGAAATAAGAAAATGCGTGTAATGTTACGATAATATAAGTTTTGTAAAGGTCTTGCTTCTTTGACCTCAACAATCTTTGACGTCTAATTTATCATGTTATTTAGATTCTTCTGAAACAAAAATTAGGTTACAGCTTTTTTTTCACAACTATCACTTCGAAAATATATTTCGAAATACATACATATAGATAGATAAATCACACCCCAGACACAGAACAAATGAACACGCTCATCACACAAACATTTGTCCTGGGTGGAAATCGAATGCACGACCTCCGGCATAGCAGTCAGAGCCACTAACCATTAGACCAACAGGCCAGTCAAAGTCGGTCAGTTGGTATATTTAATACGTGTAGTCCTTTTTTGTTTTACTTTTTTTTGTAGTACGAAATCGTCAATTCTTTTCGCTCTGGTGGAGCGAGAGGTTGTATCAAACTTTTACTGACTGAAACTCAGCGCTTGGAAAGTACAGAGATTAGCATGGCCCCTATGTAAAGTAGACACGCAACATCGTGAAGCGTTGTCAATTTTTTTCACAGTAGGCGCGGGTTTGCGAACGGCGAGCGCACGCTCAGATGAGATAAAAGAAAGAAAGAAAACATATATATTCGGTCTAAATAGACACACAAATCATTACTAAAGGGAGATCGCCATCCAGCTGTCCAGTAGCCTTCTGAATGGAACCCAAGTCATCATTGGTGCTTAATGGTCCACGCGCGCCTCAAAAAAATTTTACGCCATAGGGCCAAGCAGGGTCAATGCTCGCAAGAGGCACGGTGAATTTCTGAATAAGAAACCCGCGGACCTAGAATGTAGAGGATAACTAAAGAACACGGGCCATGGGTGATGCGTAATAGATCCCCGGGGCTCTGGAACAATAGCAAAGAAGGAACAGGAGTGAGTTTTTAGTCATATAAAGTCTGACCCGGTCCGCTCAAGGGCGGGAGGTGTCATTGGAAGAATTTCTCACCTAAAAAAAGGGGGTGGTTTTAGCCAAAAAGCCTTCTGACACATCCTCCCGCTCCACCCTAGAACAGGAGAAGTCATTGGATGATTTCTCAACTGAAAACAAAGGAATTATAATCAGTACCTACCTAAGTAGTTTAGTACGCAGGAAGCAGGTGTAGCGCTACAATAATTACATTACGATTGCCTGGATGTTCACCAGCTTAATTAAATTTACCCAGTTAGATAAGAAAGGTCTATGCTTAGTGTTATGATTCCTGACCCGACCACGACATGGAACGGAGATTTTACTATGGCACAAAATGGTTATATTAATTGTGTTTTATTGTGCCACTTATCCAAGGAATTTGTGCCTTGTACTTTTGACGTGACAACGTCTTATAAATTGATTTGCCGGGTGACACTTCAAGAAACTGCGTTACGCTCCGCTCACGTTATGCGCTCACAATGAGAGCGAGTGAGAGGCACGCGTCCCTTCCACTCGGGCATGGTTAGCCCGCCTAAGAGCGAGAGAGACAGACATAAAAAGTGATTACTATTATTTCATCCTTCTTCCTACTATACGAATGAATATTCACATTAAAATTATTTTACCACTCAAAGTCGTTGTCACGTAAAACTTTCGCCCTTATACCGACTTTACAGGCAACCAATTTTTTGAGTAATAGGAGTACGTTTGTGGTCGGGCTGGGGATCACGATTCCTGACCCGACCACAACCAGATCTAATAAAATATCAATAGTGGAAAGTTACTGATTATGCCAAAAATATGTGTCAAATTGTGCCAATAGCACACACAACGCATTCAGTCATCATCACTGATATAAGTAGGTACTCAAATAAGGCACTTACGAGAAATTTATTCCAACTACCCACATTTTAGCTTTGAAACTGAAAGCAAAAAATGTCTTACCTCGTTACATAAATAACAATAGTTGTACATATGATAAGTGCATTTCTGTTAAATAGTGAATCATAGATCTAGAAAATATTATTATCGACAATTCGGAAATCCCATGCGGCAAAAAATAATCAAATTTCTAAGTCAACGCAATTAAAAGATATGACTACTTATGACGCTTATTTGGTTAATTTCTATGGAAATCGCTCGTATGTGTTACGGAACCCGCAGGATTCGAACCCGACTCGCATTTGACAATTTTTTTATTCAAGCTTAACACACTAATATAATGCTACAAAACAGTAGTTGTAATTTTTTTATAAATTACATATATACGCGTACGAAGTTGTGAACACATCCAGTAAAATAAAATAATAAAGTGCTTTATATATAGCATAACTAGCTTTTGCCCGCGACTTCGTTCGCGTGGAATAGTGACTTCCGGCAGATTTTTTGTTTTACCCACATAGTTCCCAAATGCGTGTAACGAAACCATAGCGCGATCTATTTCGATCCCAACGCCATCTATCGAGCATAGTGACAACTCGGATTATTTATCTATACTCCGTTCGGGCATTTTCTTTGTACTAAAAGTTTTATTATATTGATATTATTTTTTTCATAACTTTTTACTATTTATTTACTTTTTTCCGATGAATTTTCAGTACTGAATTGATGCCGACTCTTGACCAATAGATGGCGCTGTATGTCCGGAACAAATTTTATTTTTATTTTATTTTTTGTAATAAAAACTATCCTATGTCCTTTCTCAAGTTCCAAACTATGTCTGTACCAAATTTCACACAAATCGGTTCAGTAGTTTAGGCGTGAAGCAAAGACAGACAGACAGACAGACAGAAAGACAGACAGACAGAGTTACTTTCGCATTTATAATATTAGTTTGGATTTCACAAAATAAAACTACTTGCTACGAATAGTAAAATTGCATAGCGTGTGATTGACACAATTTACTTCTTGATTATCAATTTTATCCGAACCAAGATATATTCTGTGATATGAATAGTAAAAGAATTTCGTGTGCCACAGGCACAATTTGGCACATATTTTTGGCATAATCAGTAACTTTCCACCATTGATATTTTATTAGATCTGGTTGTGGTCGGGTCAGGAATCGTGATCCCCAGCCCGACCACAAACGTACTCCTATTACTCAAAAAGTACAAGGCACAAATTCCTAGGATAAGTGGCACAATAAAGCACAGTTAAAATAATCATTTTGTGCCGTAGTAAAATCTCCGTTCCATGTTGTGGTCGGGTCAGGAATCACAACACCTATGCTTAGACTTTCCTCGCGTAATCTCATCAGGAATGAAGATATCCGCAGGAGAACCAAGGTTACCGTCATATGACAAATGATATTTATTTTGCAAATAGATTTAAAGAAACAACTTTACAAGTCAATTCTTTTTTCGTCATTTTAAACTAGATGAAGCCGGTGTTTCCTAGCTGACTACCCTGAGAAGAAACAGCGAAACAAACTCATGATTTATTGACGTTAAACCAGCGTACTATTTTTGAAAGAGATTTATATTGTCAGTAAGTCAGCTGCAAACAACACTACGAGTATATTGTGGCTATTCCTTATGAGGTAAGGTAAGTCGTTAATATATATAAGGGTTATTTGTAAAACACTAAAACCTTGCACCTACCTACGTCGTTATTACGCGAACCAAGCGCATCAAGCACCCCCGCCGCCCGAACCCCGCTGCCCTCCGCTATTGTATTTTATTGTTATTTATTGTTGTTTATGACTTTTTACAAAACACAATTCATTTACCAAAATTAAACATACCTTCAAGTCTTCGTTGTTTTAGATAATACATTTCAACTCTGTATTTTGCTATACCTACCTACGTTTATACGATGTGACGCAAGCACCCCCGCCACCCGATCCCTGCTCCCCTCCGCTTGCTTCGCATAGACTTTGTAATATTTAGAACGTTCCATTTAAATATATATTTTTTTAATATACTTGCTCAGAAAGTGACTCTTATTGCACTGCACTTAGATACATAATGGCCCTTGTTACCAAACTTTGACATTTTGATTACCATTACGCACTAGTGCCATACTGTTACACTAGCCATAATGTTATTACATTTACCGTATCAGGCTGGGAGCAGGTCGTCCCCGACGAAGCCTAAGTCGAATAATGGTAAATAAAAAAAAATGGATCTATAAAACAGATTTTTACTGCCATAAAAGTTTACTAGTTTTACAGTTATTTTCTTCACAAGTTTCTTGAAAAACGTCGTATGATACACGTGAGTAATTAATGATTACCGTTCTCGGCTCTTTTAAGGCCCTCGCCACGGCTCGGGTCTAAATACCGCCTCGTCGGTAATCACTAACATTACACACTTATATCATAATGTGAAAATCTGATGAACTAAAATATTACAATTTTTTAAAAGTCAAAGAACAAAAAATGTTGTTTATGATGTTAGTAACATAGTTCTAAGAGATTGCCGGTGTTTTCCAAATAAAGAAAAAACCGGTCAAGAGCATGTACCACGCTCAGTGTAGGGTTCCGTAGTTTCCTGTCTGTCACAATAAGTTGTCCCACTTAAGAGTTTAAAAAAAGGCTATTTAACAACGTTAAATGATAAATGATAAATGATCTTTATTTTGCAAGTAGGTTTTATAAAAACACTTTTACACGTCAATTTTTTTTTTTTTGTCGTCAAATAATGCTAGATGAGGCCGGTGTTTCCTATCTGACTACCCTGAGAAGAAACACCGAAACAAACTCAGGGGTCAAAGTCTCTTTTAAAGTCCATACAGCAAAACATGTAATGGTCAAATCATGTGAGAACCATGCAGATTGCGCCTGAGATGGTCTTTTGAAGAAAGAACCACACAGTTCTAAGTGGACCTGTCCAGTCAGTGCAAGCATTTGTCAATATGCGTGTAGCTCAACTCGGGACTACTAAGGAGCTCAACGACTTAACGAACAATGCCAAAGAAAGGACATTTGGGTAGGCCACATCAAATACTCAAAACTGCCAGACATCATGTGAATATAAAAGAAAAGGAAAGAGTAATCCACATAGTTCTCACATTCACAATGATAAAATTTACAAAAGTGTAAATATTGCAAATTGTAAAAAAAAGTATATAAAAAAATCAGTCAAATAGTAATAATAAACATGTCATAATTGTAAAAAAATAATAATAAGATAAATATTTATATATATACAATATCATAATTGTAAACAACAACAATCGTCAACATAAAAAAAGGCAGTTAAAACAAAAAAACATTCAAATGATAATAATTATAGTGAGTAGGTACTGGAGCAGGTCAATCCCAAGCCGTTTTATCCTCGAGATACTCTTTTACAGAATAAAAAGCCTTTTGGCAAAGTTTTCGCTTAACAAATATTTTAAATTTATTAATGCTAAGTTCCTGAATAGGACTGGGAAGCTTATTATAAAAATGTATACTTTGGCATCTAAATGAGCGTCCTATTTTTTTGAGCCTGGTGGCAGGAACCACTAACTTGTGTTTGTTCCTAGTATTAACGTTGTGAATGTCACTGTATTTTTTAAACATGTTTTTATTTTTATGAACATACAAAATATTTTCATAGAGATACTGAGATGGCACAGTCAGAATATTAATATTTTTAAATTTATCTCTGAGGGAGTATCTGGGACTTAATTTATAAATTGAACGAATAGCCCTTTTCTGCAAAACAAAAATCGTTTGGATATCGGCGGCATTCCCCCATAATAGAATACCGTACGACATGACACTATGAAAATAACTGAAGTAAACTAAACGGGCTGTCTCTAAGTCAGTTAGATTTCGAATTTGTCTAACAGCGTATGCGGCAGAGCTAAGTTTTTTCGATAACTTATCTACGTGTGGGCCCCACTGAAGCTTAGCATCAAGAGTTATACCTAAGAACACTGTAGTGTCTTCAGGACTCAATTCTTTACCTTTTATTAGCACACTAGTTTCTACCTGTCTTACGTGAGGCATCGTAAATTTAACAAATTTGGTTTTCTTTTCATTAAGGAGCAGGTTATTGACATTAAACCAGTGTACTATTTTTGAAAGGGCGTTATTTATGTCATCAGTAACCGGCTGCTGACGTTTAAGCTTAAACAAAAGCGAAGTGTCGTCTGCAAACAGCACTATATCATGGTTATCCTTTATGAGGTATGGCAAGTCATTGATATAAATGAGAAATAAAAATGGACCAAGAATCGAGCCCTGGGGCACACCCATTGATACTACAGACCCGGGTGATCTTTTTCCATTTACATCAACTCTCTGAATCCTATCACTCAAATAAGAAGTAAGAAGATCCAGAGAGGAATTCCGGATCCCGTAATGGTGTAGTTTCCTGATTAATGTTTCATGGAGAACACAATCGAAAGCCTTGGACAAATCACAAAAAATGCCCAGGACATCGCATTTGTCTTCCCATGCATTATAAATATGTCCTAAAAGTTCAACCCCGGCATCGGTTGTTGAACGACCCCTTGTAAAACCGAACTGTTTATTATGTAACAACTTATGTCTATTAAAAAATCTTTGTAATTGATGTAAAATTAGTTTCTCAAATATTTTACTAAAGGTGGGTAGCACTGAAATAGGTCTATAATTTGTGGGGTCAGATGTGCTACCTGTTTTAAACAATGGTATTATTTTACTATACTTCATTAAGTCAGGAAACTCGCCACGATCAATACAATTATTAAAAATAAGTGCTAAACTAGGAGCTACAACCTTTATAATAGACTTTACAACATCCACAGAATTTCCCCATAAATCTGTGGTCTTTTTTACATTCAAAGTGTTAAAGGTTTTAATTATATCCACATATGTCACATGTTCGAAATTAAAATCTGAATCACAAACTTTAACATTTTCTTTAAGCAGAGACTCTGCAGCAGTGGGTGATGAGTTCAGAGATTTAGTAGTTAATATGGGGATCTCTGAAAAGAACTTTTCAAAAGCTGCAGCAACTTGTGAGTCCGATTCGATCACGCTGTCATTAATTTTAAGGGTATAGTCACTACATGGTTTTGTAGATCTTCCAGTTTCACTGTTTATAATATTCCAGGTTGTTTTAATTATATTATTACTATTTTTAATTTTGGAACTCAAGTAGCGCGATTTTGCAACAGAGCATACTTTTTTGAATAATTTTGAATAATTTCTAACATACAAACTAAACTCGGCAGTGTTTACAAGAATTTTTTCCTCATACAATTCATAGAGTCGCGTTCTACTTTTATGTATACCAATGGTAGCCCATTCACTGAAAGATACATTACTATTAACCGACATAGTTTTGGGTATAAAAGTGGAATTAAATTGCTTACAGTACATATTAAAAAAGCATTCATATTGTTGATTCATATCATCTGATGTTGACAAAGCTGGTAAATTATTAATTAGTTTAGTTTTAAAAATTTCTAAGCGATTTGCAGTTTTCGGGTTAACAGTGATATTCTTTTTAGCCACTATGATGTTTGGAATTTGAAAAGTAATTAATTGCCCACAATGATCAGAATCTAGTAAATTTATAATGTCTTTATGGCTAGGTACAACATCGGTATAAATATTATCTATGCAAGTGGCACTAGTAGGAGTTATTCTCGTAGGCTCTAAAAACAAATTAACAAGATTGTAGGTTGACATACTAAGTACGGAACTCTAATAAATACGGAACCATAAAAACGGGCGCACAAAGGACGGTAATAACTAAAACAGTATGCAAGTAGTAGAAATTTCAGCTATTGTGTGCTCGTAAAATTATGATTATATTTAAGAAGCAACGATTTTTTACCACGTAGGTCATGAAAGCACGGAAAATCTTAACATCGACTTTTAAAAAGATGACGTCATTACGCAACGCTATCTATCGAACCATTTATGAACTGGTTTTTACCTTAACATTTTGATAGATGGCGTTAAAAAAATGAAATTTTAACTTTGTTCTAAATTGCCTTAGCATGTTCCTGATAGAACTTTTATGTAGTTATAAGATAATACCGCCAATGCCAACGAGAGACCAACCGAACAATTCGATAGTACTCGACCCCATCAACTCAGGAAAAATCCTAACAGTGCGAATGCGAAATAGCCCAGCGCCATCTCTCGGGGAATTGGGTTACTAATTAATACATAGGTACCAGAAGAATTTTTCGGTGGTTAATTTTGGATTGCGAGAACCGATTTTAATAATTCTTTTTTTGTTTGAAAGAAGATATGTTCAGGATAATAAAATCTGTAAAAAAAATGCTTGCATATTATACGATTTTACTACAAACTTAGTCCAGAAATTATTTTGTACAACCTTTTTGTCTTTTTTGTACAAAAACTGTTCTTTCCATCAAGTTCAAAATAATTTTCCTAGAAAGTCTAGTCTAGAAAAAAGGAAAAAAAAATACTGCAAAAATAAAATAAATAAATAATTATAATTGCATAAGTTGATAAAAATGCTATGCATAGCTTTACCGCAGCTGTCCCCGAGTGCCACACGTCTTTTTTTTCACAGCTCGAAGAGACCGTAGACCTAATTAGGGTTCCGTAGCCAAATGGCAAAAAACGGAACCCTTATAGATTCGTCATGTCTGTCTGTCTGTCTGTCTGTCTGTCTGTCTGTCTGTCCGTCCGTCCGTATGTCACAGCCACTTTTTTCCGAAACTATAAGAGCTATACTGTTGAAACTTTGTAAGTAGATGTATTCTGTGAACCGCATTAAGATTTTCACACAAAAATAGAAAAAAAGCAATAAATTTTGGGGGTCCCCATACATAGAACTGAAACTCAAAAATTTTTTTTTCATCAAACCCATGCGTGTGGGGTATCTATGGATAGGTCTTCAAAAATGATACTGAGGTTTCTAATATCATTTTTTTCTAAACTGAATACTTTGCGCGAGAGACACTTCCAAAGTGGTAAAATGTGTGTCCCCCCCCCCTCTAACTTCCAAGATAAGAGAATGATAAAACTAAAAAAAAATATATGATGTACATTACTATAAAAACTACCAACGAAAATTAGTTTGAACGAAATCCAGTAAGTAGTTTTTTTTTAATGCGTCATAAACCGAAAAAAATACACTATTATTAAAACATCGATCAAAGTTACAACACATTACAAGAACTTTTATATTATGTTACTTGCTGCTACGGAACCCTTCATGGGCGAGTCCGACTCGCACTTGGCCGGTTTTTTTTAAGTATATGGTTACCTCGACGCGTTCTCGAGATAAAGAGGCTTGACAAACAGACAAACAAACAGGCAGACAGACAGACGGACGGACAACAAAGTGAACCTATAAGGGGTCTGTTTTTTTCCGTTTGAGATACAGAACCCTAAAAAATGAAGATTAGACATATTCGCTTTCTTTAGAAAGGTTTCGGCATTCGATATATTTTGATTATCAGGAAACCGCTTCGTCTTGATAAGTTATTATCTGATAATATAATAGTAAAAGTCAGTATCAATGACAATTATTATACGTCTGGTCACTTAGTCAGTCAGAAGGCATTGTTTGTTTTTCCGCAGTAACGTAATTAGTTTTTTGATTGATAAATAGACTATTTTGCCATTCAACCATTTGATAAGCTCTGTAAACTGTTTGTGATTGACTGTAGTAATGGATTTGCGTATCGAAAACCGTACTCTTTATCCGCCTGTTTCGGTGCCTATATGGCGGCCATGGCGGGTAATGTTTTTTTTTAATAGGTTTGCATTTTCTGCCAAAAGCGTATGAGACACTTATCACTTGTTATTGCATTTCAGATTGATCAGCGAATAAATCATGATTATGAACCGGGACACCGGCACTTGAATTATAGTGATTATGTAAGTAGCATTTTACTTAACCATTATGATCCTTTTACCTTTAAGAAATAGGTGTAATAGATAAAGACATTTATTAATGTAAAAGAAACTACGTGCTCAAACGCTACCAACGTGGTGAAGGAGCATTACCTTTCACTATGTTTTTTTATTCTCCTGGCTCAATTACTACCCTTCTCTACCCTACCTACCTTACTCTACCCTACTCTAGCCTACTCTGCACTACTCTACACTACTCTACACTACTCTACACTACTCTACACTACTCTACACTACTCTACACTACTCTACACTATTCTACACTACTCTACACTACTCTACACTACTCTACACTACTCTACACTACTCTACACTACTCTACACTACTCTACACTACTCTACTCTACTCTGCACTACTCTACCCTACTCTACCCTACTCTACCCTATCATACCCTACTCTACCCTACCAAACTTCACATAAACCATCTACTAACATTTCTTTATTTTGTGCAGTTACGAGTGCACCAAGGGAATATGTTGAATACTGTATCTGTCACATAATATTGAACTCTTGTTTCATAACCTCCTTTTCCATTAGTTTTCAGTAGCGTGTCTGTTCTCAGTTCAAATTTTCCGTAGTCTCGTTTTTTAGGGTTCAGTACCTCAAAAGGAAAAAACGGAACCCTTATTGGATCACTTTGTTGTCCGTCCGTCCGTCTGTCTGTCTGGCAAGACTCTTCATCACGGGAACGCGTGGAGGTATCGAGTTGAAATTAAAACCATATTCTCAGGTCTGCGGTTCCTTGACGCTGTGAAAAAATCTAACTTCTAAGTTATCAGAAAACAAAGATATGGCTGACATAAAGTCGCAAAAAAACGTATATTTCGACACTCAAGGCAACCAACATTCTAGAGTACTTCCCGTTGACCCAAAATAGACGGGGTCTCGGCGGCTGGGGCGTGAGCGTGAGGATATCAGTGCCCTCTAGCTCTGGACTTCTTCTGTTCTTTGAACCAGAGCCCGGTGCGGAAGGTCACCGTTCAATCAGTAGTCCCGCCATAGCAACTGCTTTGAGTCATTACCTATAATAAATTATAATTTGCAAAATTTCCTCGAATAGATAAATATTTGCATCATTTTATATTCGTTTTAGGTAAACAACGTAAACAACAACGCAGTGATAGCACACCCTAACCAGTTCTTACCGGTGTTGCCACCCCCAACGTCACACACGATTATCGGTGAGTTCGGTTGTTGCCACTTGTCATGTCACTGTAACTTTTAAAGTCATGAATATAAGATCTAATTTACTATGAGTGACCTGTTCCCTCATACAATAATAATAATATACTATACATATAATATACTACAAGTAATACAATAAAACTTTTATGTGCATTTGTATAATGTTTAAATTATAATAATTGATCCGCAATCGTGATAGTAACAACTTCAAAAATTCACATATACTATGCCACAGTAATTGACATAAGGTTCAAACTACAATGATTAACTTACGGCCACAACTTTACTACTTAATTTATATGGGGCCAACTGTCACCCCCACGAAATTAATACTTCTCACCTTTAAAAGGCGATTATCATATAAAATTACCAATTTTTAATGTTTTCAAATGTTACATAGGTTTTCCTTATTTTTGCCTAAAACTTAAATTAGTCGTAACCGACTTAAAAAAAAGGGAGTGGTCTAGGTTTAATTCACACCAAGACGCGAAGCGACGCGATGCAGCTCGAAGAGCTATTAAAATTATAAGTTATCGTTTGAGTCGCTCTTCGAGCTGCATATTTACTACACGAAAAGATCCAGATTTAATTGTGAGAATTCAGAATATGTTTCACCACGCAGCGCTGCGCCGCGTGGCATCTCGATCTGAAACGCGTCGCGCCGCGTCTCGGTGTGAACTAAACCTAGACCACTCCCTTTTTTTTAAGTCGGTCACGACTAATTTAAGTTTTCACGAGACAACAACAATAAAATTGATTTGTACAACATTATCTTTATCCTCTTATATATGTGTATAAACAGATAATGTAATCGTTATCAGGAACAATTTCTCCTTATCTCTGATTGGGTCTATCTAAATGTCAGTGTTATGGCCTTAAATTCGTCCGATTTCTTTTGTTTTTATGCTTTTAAAGATAAATATATTTTATTTTTATGGATTATGGAAATCGCTGTTGATAATGTTCACGTGTAAAAATTTTGTGTAGGTAACAAAATTTCTTTGATAGTAGTCATGCTACGTTTGTCGCAGTAGTTGAGAGATTGGTTGCTGCGCTGCGTGTCACCGTTTCGATTCCCGCACAGAACAAATATTTATACGGGCTTTTTTTATTTGTACAAGGTTTTATTGTTGTTCCGTTTTTTTCTATACAATAGATTAAATAGAAAATTTAATTTAATTACTATGGCTTTTAAAATAGTAGGTAGATTATCTGACTAGAGGATAAAGCAATGTATTAAAGTCGCAGACGGTGTATTTAATTCCGGGCGAAACGAAAGTTGCTAAATTTATCGCGAGTGCAGAGAGGAATTTATATAATTAACCCCCGAGCATTGCGAGGAAGTTGATTTTAAAAAACCTGAGTGAAGTGCAAAATTCAAGCCACCCAAGATAAAGACAGCTTTTTTTCTCTCTCTGTCCAATTCTATATGCATATGTTATAAATAGAGTCAGAAGACAACACTACACTAAGTTATAATATAGATTCATTTTTTTTTTTGTTACTATTTCTAAGCACTTTCTAGCCTGAAGCACAGTAGGTTCACCCTAGTTCAAGCTAATAAGCATCTGTACTTTTTAATATTTAAGATATTTTATAAAGTAAACAATTATTATAATTATGATCATTATTCAAACAAATTTTCTTTGTAATTAATCTATTCGTTTTCTTTATACTTTATACTTCCTTCAGTGCTCTCGGGATCAGAAGTCTATAATGTTCATTAATAAGTTTACAACAAGTTTATGAACTCTTTTTTAAACTTCCATCTCCTTTTTAAACCTTTTGGGGATGAACTTTGTTTACTTAGTACAGTGAGAGAAGAGAGAGGATGCTCATTTTTAAAACATAGTATAATATTTTTAACGCACCCAGGTTTACTCAGCGGTTTAGGTTGCTTTGTCTGTGAGTTAATTGACTGCTACTAGTATTTTTTGAACTGTGAACTCTTTCTCTACAGTACCAGGTAGCACGTTTTCCTGGCAGTCCCTTGTGCCGTACCTCAGAGGCTCGCACCCTCCCGCCGTGAAGGTGGCAGCGCCGCCGTCCCCACGTACGCCCCGTACGCCGACCGCGCCGCGAACGCCCCGTACGCCGCAAACGCCTCGAACGCCCCGTACGCCGACCACGCCGCGAACGCCGCACACGCCACGAACGCCCCGTACGCCTTCGCACACTCATTATGGCAGAGGTAATATGTATTTAATTCTTAACCGATCTCAAAAATGTGTATCTGTATTCAACCTGTATCTATCTTTATATTCTATATCCACGATTTTCTCAATTTTCTTGAAAATGCATATTTTTCAAAGATATAAACAAACCTGTTTGTATAAAAAACTTTTTACAAAAAAATATAACCGACTTCAACGTTAAAAAAACACTGAAAAGTGCAAAATAACTTTAATTTCGGTGTTTCTATTATAGTTTTGTCTCTTCGTTATTTAACACCGCTTTCCGAAATTTAAGTTATTTTGTACTTTTCAGTGTTTTTTTAACGTCGAAGTCGGTTATATTTTTTTGGCAAAAAGTTTTTTATTTTACACTTTTTAGTTATAAAGAAGCATCACTAAAAAGTACCTCTCAGCCAAACTTAAATAATTTATAGCCAGAGAGCATCTCATAACGATTCTAATTATCCCAAACACGGTTAGATTACGTTAATTTACCTTCTAGCTTCATCATCAGATCAGTCCGATACATCCCCTCCCTTTTTTCCTTCAGCCAGTCATCGACTACACATAAAAACAAAGCAATTTTAGTTGTTACGACAGTTCTGCTGAGATCCTATGAGGAGTTCTGTGCCATATCTTCGAAGTTCATGATCAGAAATCTTAATATTTCAATAGGATCAACTTGGAAGAAGCATAACCTTTCAATCAAAACAAGAATTTTCAAAATCGGTCCATAATTGACCGAGATATCAGTGAACATACATAAAAAAAAAACATACATTCAGCCGAACATAGAACCTCCTCCTTTTCGAAGTCGGTTAAAAATGTAAGTATTACGTTAGAATATGAAAAAGATCTTCAGAGATAGACCATGGAATTCTTCCACAACTTCAGCAAGTTGCTAATGCACACAATCGCGGTGTGCCCTGCTTGGGCGGAGCATCGCCGTGCCCTCGTGGGGGTAATCGGCGGCGGAGACCTCTCGCGCCGGGCCTTGGTCGAGGCCATGGTCCGGAGCGAGGAGGAGTGGCAGGCGGTCGCCGACTTCTGCGAAGCAAGCAGTAATGCTCGTCGAGTCTGACACTATCTCCCGCTCCGCCCAAGATCGGGGGTTGTCATAAGATGATATTTCCCATCGAAAAAAAAAAAAAAAAGCAAGTTGCTAATATTTATTTATTTATTTACAACTAGCTTTTGCCCGCGACTTCATTCGCATGGAATAGTGACTTCCGGAAATTTCAGTACTGAATTGATGCCGACTCTTGACCAATAGATGGCGCTGTATCTCCGGAATAAATTTTATTTTTTATTTTATTTTTTGCAATAAAAACTATCCTATGTCCTTTCTCAAGTTCCAAACTATGTCTGTACCAAATTTCACACAAATCGGTTCAGTAGTTTAGGCGTGAAGCAAAGACAGACAGACAGACAGACAGAGTTACTTTCGCATTTATAATATTAGTTTGAATTTACTTATACAACATTACAGTCTAACTAAACTAATGCGTTGTACAGAAACAAGAGAAAAAAAATGTATATATTACATTACCACTAATATAAAATAAAATAAAATATCCCACAAAACCAAATAAGACAACGTATACTTATTTTTCATCCATCCTCTCACAAAACCTCAGACATTTACGACACACATCTAGCCATCTCCCAGCAAACAAGTCACATAATATTGCAGCAATCATAGTCACTCCAATAAATACTTTGGTTATTCTATTGGTCCTCATCATCATCACTTAAGCCTAAAGATTATTAACGTTAAATTTAGCCTAAGGATATTGCCTGCCCCAAATTTTGTCATATCGACTTGCACCGCGCGTCTCGCATACATCGGAATCCCGCGACCCTCCCTAAGTCATTAGTCCACCTTGTAGGAGGCACTTTAACACTTGCTCTAGTACGCGGTCGCCACTCCAGAACCTTTTGATCCCCATCGGCCATCTGTTCTTCGAGGTATGTGCCCTGCCCACTACCACTTAAGTTTGGTGATTCTTCGGGCTACGTCGGTAAACTTAGTTCTCCTTCGGTTATCTCCATTTTTGATTCAGTCATGCAAGGATCCTTATCATCATTCACCATAGCAGCCGATAGACGTCCACTGTTGGACATAGGCCTCCCCCAAATGTCGCCACAATGATCGATCCTGTGCGTCTCGCATCCATCGGATTCCCGCAACCTTCACCAGGTCATCGGTCCATCTTAGGAGACCTTCCGACGCGCCTTCCGGTACATAGTCGCCACTCCAGAACCTATCGGCCCCAACGGCTATCTGTTCTGCGAGCAATGTGCCCTGCCCATTGCCACTTGAGCTTGGCAATTCTTCGTGCTATGTCGGCAACCTTGGTTCTCCTGCGGATCCTTATAGTTACATACTTACTGGTCTATAGTAAACACTAAGTGGCCGAAGTAGTAATAAAATGTGAAAGCAAATAAATCATTACTTTACTTTAAAAAAATATAACTACTGGTGACACAAGTATGTGCGTGTATACGGTTACCAGATGATAAATCAAATAACCAGAGGAAAGGCCCGATTTCCATTGAAAAATCCTGAGATTTAACTCATGCTGGGGATCTAACTCATGCGTTGCAAATCGCACTCAAAGTAGAGGGGTGGCAGCGGAAACCCCCTTTTGCCAAAGGAAGATTAATTTTAGTTTATTTATTTAATTTTTTATTTAGTTTTTTTATTAATTAGTTTTAGCTTGTTTTTAAACTTTGAAGTGTTTTTTTTTTTATTGAAAATTCTAAAAAACGAGATTTGCAAAATCCAGCCGCAATCCTGAGAAGAGTCCAAAAATCCTGAGATATGGTAACCCTTCGTGTGTAGCAGTTTGTGTAGCACCATACATCTTTTGAAGTAGAACGTGTAGCTAGATTTTTTCCCACTGAGAATAATGATACCCTTGAAAACCTAATTTACTTTACATTCGAAACTATTGGATTTGAGAAACGCAGAACCAGTTGCTGTGGTGAGTTGGTGACGCTTGACGACGGCCGTGGATGTCTTTCAGCTATAATAACGATAATCATTTGCGTTAGATTGTGTTAGCTGTTGATCTGCTTTTTTTTTTGGTGGGAAATCATCCAATGACATCTTCAGCAGTTTGGCGAGGAGGGAGGGCGTGTCAAACTGGTTTTTCTTTCAGAAGCGAACCTATGGCTCCAGTAGGCTTCGACACTGCTGGACCCCTACGGTCTGCTGACAACTCCTTGAATGCGCCGTCGATGACATATGCTCGGTCCAGACGGTCGGACGACGAGCTATCCGTTGCTCGCCGTCCAAGACCGCGAGCTGTTAAACTGCTGTATCTGTTAATAAACATCGGTTTCAAAGTATAGGTACGAATCTGTTTTTCAACCTATAACACAATCAACGTATTCCAGATCCCCCGATGTGCATGGACGAGGATGACGAGGTGTTCGAGTCGGAAGACTCGGGGGTCGGCGGAGATGACTCCAACGAGAGGCCTTCGCAGAACACTTCTGCGCTCAACTCGCCTGCCACACAGGAGAAGGTACTTTATAGGATGAAAATGTTAGCTAGACTGGCTAGACATCATTAATTTTTATCTTTCCTAATGAAGCCTCCGAGAATCCGAGACCTAGCGCTTTGAAATATCAAAGCGTAAGGAGAGGAACGTTTAGGATAGACGCATGATTTTCTGACTGTAAATCTTCGGAAAATACTTCTGCACTTAACTCTCCTACCACATAGGAGACTGGAGAAGGTAAGGTTTTCTTTGTAGCGGTAGATTTTTTAACGTATTTTAAAGGACAAGACTGTAGCCAGAAATGTTCAGTTCCATTTTGTCCCAAAAAAGTCTGTTAAAAGGGGTTCCCTACTTGATTTCGAAACTTGATGATTCCATTTTTATTATGTCGAACAAAGTACATATATTAAAAATTTAGTTACAACTGAATTATCGACACATTGTGTTCGATATAATAAAAATCGAATCATCAAGTTTCGAAATCAAGTGCCACCCGTTAAAAGGGCCTCTAAGGATTCGAGAGCAACAGCTTGGGATCCAGTCAAAGAACAAAATTACATGACAGAGCTGGGCAATCACAGATTAGCTCTGTCGAAAATCTTGGAAACCTGTAATTTTATTACTATTCTATCAAAAATACACGCAACATTTATTATACCTCTTTGCAGAAAGAGGGCCACATCCCTCGTCCTATGAACGGCTTCTTGATATTCATGAAGCGCCATCGTCGGCTCGTGCATCAGATATACCCAAACCTAGACAACCGTGCTGCCAGCAAGATCCTCGGCAAGTGGTGGTATTTGCTCAAGCCAGAAAAGAAGCAGAAGTACATTGAGCTTGCTAATGAGGTAAGCTACTTTTTGAATGTAGAGGAAAGTCCATGAATTCGAGAGGCCATGGGTTTACCTTTTGGAGTAAACACATAACCCCAGTAATGTCGCTTACATTATAATTCTAAGTAACATGTTTTGTGTTTGTTATTTTGAATATTGTGTTTCTTTTATTCTCAGATCAAAGAAGCCCACTTCATAGCACATCCAGGTTGGCCGTGGTGCAACAAAGATCGCAAGAAGTCGTCCAGTGGTAAGGATCCTACTGGGTCTGTGCCACAGGTAACTAGAACTATTCAAATAAGGTTTAAAATATTTGAATTTGAGCCTTGTCTTTCTGTCATAATAGATTTCATGCAACAGACTGCAAAAGTAACTTGTGCGGTTTTAACTATTTACTATTTTTTTTGCAGTTTAGTCAGCATTATCTAGTATAGCGCAACACTTTAGTTCTATAATTACCTATAGAGTCATGAACATATAGAAAAAACGTGCTCGAGCCCGTAGCTTTCTCTCTGTTAGTTCTGCTACCTAGTCCAAGCCTTTTACCGAGTATTTAAGCAATTAACTTTTAAGCAGTCTTAACAAGCCATAATTATGGTGGTAGTCCCCACTTTTGGCAAATTGCCACCATTGCGGAGGCACCAGGGATACTGCACAGCACACACTGGACGACGGTCTAGCGTGGGCCACTGAGCGACAAGTCCTGGTCATCAGGGTCGGGCAAGATCTGTCTCTACCAGCAATAATGAAAGCGATGCTGGGAAGGTGTCCGATGCAAATGGGACTTTGAACGGGCGTTCAGACAGAGTAGGAACTCAGCCCGCCCATCGAGTGATTCCAAGGAAGACGGTGGCACACAGTGATCACGTGCTGCCGTGCACAAAGTGGCTCGAGGAGACCGTTTACAGTCTCGTTACATAGTGGAAGTTCCGGAATGGTCTTAGTTGTGGTAACGGCGCAGTCTAGTTCATTGTTGAATAATTTGTCTGCAGAGTCCCCGAACGCCATCAGAAGTGGTTACCAGCGGTTCTCCTACGAGCAACTCGGGCTTGCCAGTGCCAGTAGCTTCTTACAATCGTACATCACCACAGCTTAATGACAATGAGCAAATGGTAATCATACGACAATTTTTGAAACATTTCACTGTCTTCATTACAGCCGAAAGAGGTCCACTGCTGGGCCCTATGCCCACGACATCACCCAGTTCATACTGTTCTGCTAACAACTTAGGATATATTTTCTTGTTATGTTTCCTTTTTAAACGTGTGCTACAGTATACGGAGTAGTGTTTGGTATGTATTAGGTACAATCGTGGTTATTTCTACCTGATCACTTAAAAAAAATTTGCTTGAATCCTGCGGCGCTGCACCAAACCAAACCTATTGAAGCTTTCCTTTAGAGTGCAAGCAAAAATGAACTTAGCAGTGGTTAGGCGGAAGTGTCTTTGATGGTACATGCATACAAAATTAATTATAGCCACAGTAAAAATGGAGTAGTGTAAACAAGAAAGAAGACAACACACAGAAGGCTTTAGATGTCATGTCCTAATGTGTTTATAATAAATAAATAAAACTGTTATACATTACAGCCATCGCAGACACTAGAAGAGCTGCCAGCAGCGGTGCAGAACATAAAGATTGACGTGCAGTGTGGAGAGAAAGTCACGGACTCGGACTCCGAAGGGTTGGACACCAGAGACTACTTGCCGTCGCACCACGAACACACTAGGAGGCCTAAACCTATTAAAGCTAAGTACGTTAATTTCCGACTTTTTTACCTGGAAAATCATCAAATTACTTCTCCCGCTCTGAGTAGGGCGAGAACGAGTGTCAGACTTTTAATAGCTATACGCCTGTGTTCTTTCAGTTGCTCTTGTCTAGGGCCTCGGTAACTCTTTCAAACGATCCGGCAGATCTGACAGGTATCGGCCATAACGAGCCTCGTCAATCTTTCTGACATCTTTTTGAGGCGTTCATGAAACATAACACGCCGTCGTAGACCTGAGTTTGGCTCTCACTGGACAAAGAGCTACCCAGTGCCCGCCGTCCGGGAATACTATGGTTGGGAATCGCCTGCGACTCCTGCAGCACGGGGGAAGGCCTGACGTCTTTGGCGAGGGAACTCCTGACCCTTATACTGGTTTTTGGCGATGATGGGACGACAGCAGTTCTTATAAATGTGATGGGATAACTTTAGCACCAAACGTTGTAGTTTAAAATTAAAGGGGTGATGCGTTTTCCTGAGATATAACTGGCTAAAAAGGGAATAGAATAGAATTCTCATGTATTATGAAGCCTAAGACAGAAATGCCAAATTAAATAAATTTTCTGTTTCCAGCGCTGGTTCGTCAGATAATCTCCTCGGCGGTATAACTGTGTCCAGTCCCGGGGGACATAAGGGTTTTCAGCCGACTGGCGGTGCCTTCAAGTCTCCTCATGCTGATACTGGTAATTTACAACATTATACCATTTCTTTTGGGGGTAAGAAGTCATCAATTCCTCTCGTTCTGGTGGAACGAACACACAACACACACACAGATAATGTTATAACTGATTCGATAAGACACACGTGCTTATGATTTCAGCGCGTGCCTAACAGAATGTCATAGACATTCGTCGTCAATATTCACGTGGTTATGATTCGTAAGCTAACTGTAAAGACTTACAACTAATCGAATGATGAAAAGTGTAATGATTCCCTCAATATTGTGACATATATCTTGATCTTAAACTAATCTTGATTGTCCACAGGAGTGGGGACACCGAATAACCAAAGCGAGCTGAACGTGCAGGACAGACCATCTGTGATAGTTTCTCAAAGGAACAACAATACCGCACCTAATAATCCCACGTGAGTATTTTTGTATATTGAAGGTTCATGATCTCGTTTTAAACATAAACATCAGCAATTGTTTATTACACATGTTGCTTTTTTTTTGAAAGTCTAATTATCATCATGTATTAATAATCATCATGTATTTTTCATAATAAAAGGTGAACAGTAGGTACGATTCTGGTCTGAACATGGCGAGTCGCACCGAACTAGCAAATTCATGACAGAGGTTGTGATGTGGGAGTTACCACACTACCTAGCTATGGGACTGCGACTAACCTAGCTGAGCACACCTTATACCCGTTATTAAGTTTGAACCATTTATTTTTGCTTCACGACTTCTGTAATTAATTCCTTAAGCATCTAGTTCAGACCAGCAGATTCAGCGAGTCAAGTTACCAACAACAAATATTGTGATATATGAACAAGTTTTATCTCTGCCAGGCAATGGGAGACTCCCTTGGAAGAGGCTCGTCCATTCCCGCTGGCGCCCACTCCGGCGCAGCTCGGCAGGGCGCCGCTACAGAAGAGACTAAATCGAGGTAACTCGTTCACATCTGTGAAATAGCGTTGAAGACTTAAGAAACAATGATCGGGTCATGTGAAAGATAGGATAATATAAGAAGAAGTTGACTATATGTAATAACTATATGTCCGCACAACAAATACCAATCACCAACTTTGAATCTAGGTCTTCTCAAATATTTATGTTCAACATCCAATATCTTATTACCACCTTCTTACCAGGAACGTCCAACGGCTCAACAAGTAGCAACGAACCAGCCACATCCTGCAGCAGCAGCATCAGCATCCCTCGTTCTGAGGCATCCATGAACAATGGAGCTCTAAGTTCTGATGACGCGACGTCGCCCAAACAGCACAGCGATCTGCCCAGCCCCTCGCATAAGAAGACGCTGTCCAAGAAACGGAACAAGGATGGAGAAAACAAGTAAGTAAGCACTAATAGTGTTATAACAACGGAGTCCTAAGTTCTGACGACGCGCCTCGCCCAAACACAATGAAGTCTTATCCCAAGTAAAGTTCTCCTGTAGCGCACAGTTTATAGGCTCACAGCACTAGTAGCTCTCTCTTAGTGGTTCCCGGTTTTACTACCAAGCTTATAACAGGTAACACGGAGTTCTTTTGGGTTTACAGTACACCTGTTCTTATAAGTTGACTTATAGGTAGTCGTGTATATAACTTTATTATAGGCGCAGTAAAGGCTAATATAGCCAATAAAAGTGTTGCGTAAGTTTAAATACACTTAAGAAAACAAGAAGTAATTATAAATCCACTATAAGTGTATACGCCAGTAATAGTAATCTATAGAACTAAATGCACTTAGAACTACTTGTATTTGTTACTTGACCTTATATGGGTTTATAAGTCAACTTTATGTGCCAATTTTAAGTGAATTAGTTCTACAGTGGTTTCTTCTAAGAGTAAGTGTACTTGGTATTAATGTGGACTCTCGAATGCTGTTATAGTCTTAATTTCTATATAAAGGTTTCTTGTAAATCTATTAGTATCCAAAGATATCTTCGTGAAGTCCGTTTAAGCTTTTAATACTTATCGCATCTTTACGGCCATTTTGTTACAATATGGCATTACCTAAGGACTAATATTTTTATTTTTAAACACAATTTTACTTTTACTAGCCTGTAATAGTCCTGGTTCCGGAACCACTACAAGACCACATTTTGTTACTTGGGATATCTGCCCAGTTCCGTCGTATAGCAAACTCTGTTCACGAAAAGTAATGAGGGCGAAACTCCAACAAGTGACACCCAAGTATTTGACTCCCGCTAGGTCCGAAACTCGTGTCCGGCGGATTAAGCTTGCTCAGCTCGAACTTTTTTAGAGACGCAGCTACAGAAACTGGCACCGGTTATAGAAAAAGCTAGTTACGGCACTGCTCTACGTATTCTAACTTTAAACTTGTTTGTCCAACAGAGTACTGGAAGCAGTGGACTTCGAGCAGAAGTTCAACATCTTACCCCTGTTCAACCCAGAGGCGTGCAGTCCCGGCGCCATGGCGATGCCGCACAGTCCTTCACTGTACATGAGGAAGAAACACAAAATGGGTAAGATATATCGGAGACATCTGTTCCGTACTGTGCCAACATTTTTCGACAACCTTTTTTTTATCGTCATTGATATATTTTGTGATGGATTGTGTGAGAAGTGATATGAAAGGAAAGGGAGTTAGTGATAGTTTGACGGGTGACAGGACAGAATAGATGAAGAAAACGTGTAGCGCCGACCCCAAGTAATATGGGATGAGGGCAGGAATAAGAAAAAGAAGATATATTTTGTAACAACATCACTAAAATCACACATACAGTGCGTTTCAAATAAGAATAGGACTGAATTTGCGCCATGGTTGACGTCGTAGCTGTCAAATCGAATA
The DNA here is from genome assembly GCA_929112965.1 of Mythimna albipuncta. Lineage (NCBI taxonomy): Eukaryota > Metazoa > Arthropoda > Insecta > Lepidoptera > Noctuidae > Mythimna > Mythimna albipuncta. The sequence continues at coordinate 11,819,706 of OV815979.1, read as the reverse complement.
AATTGGGTAAAGTGAGCGAAAAACAACAAGAACAAAAATTTTATTTACGAATCATGAACGAAAAAAGTTTAATCAGAATCCAGCTCTTCAATCCTGGTTATCACTGCTGTGTGAAGTGTCTGAGTAGCAAATGAAAGAAGGCGAATTGTTGTGGTCATGTATGACACTGACATAGGCGAACAAATCGTTATGCACCCTATGATACAGGCATCAAAGGTTTACTGAAAGAAAAAGCTTACTTAAATATCCTCTTTTTATCAGTTATTTTCTTTTATTGTCCACAGAGGAAGAAAACACAGTGGTGACGCCGCATTTAGTACAGGAAGTGATGTACGACCACGGCATGCCGACGCCGCACACGGCCGGCAACAAACTCGTCGGAAACGCTTTCTTCGGGCCAGACTTCAATCCTGATGATATTAAAGGTATTTTAAGGGTTCCGTACCTCAAAAGGAAAAAACGGAACCCTTATAGGATTACTTTGTTGTCCGTCCGTCTGTCTGTATCTTTGTCTGTTAAGACCCTTTATCTCGGGAACACGTGGAGTTATCGAGTTGAAATTAAACCATATACTCAGGTCTGCGGTCCCTTTAAGCTGTGAAAAAATAAAATTTCTAAATTAACGAATAAAAAAGATACGGCCGTTTATGTCGCAAAAAACGTATATTTTGATACTCTCAAAGATCGAAATTCATAGGGTACTTGAAATTTGGTACAAAGCAAGGCAAGGTCATAGAGCACAGGTTTAGGAAAAAATATGAAAACAGTAAATTTGTTGTTACCTACGTCACAAAAAAGAACTTTTTTGGGAATTTGGGAATTGTAGTTTGCACGGAACTCTCAGTTCGCGAGTCAGACTCGCACTTGCCCAGTTTTTTTTAAGTATTGATAAGTTCGCGTTTGACCACTATCTCACCTAATGGTCAGCGATGATGTGGCTGACGCTGGAGCACGCTTGCCTAAAAGTAACCTATTCACTCTTGACTAAATAGAAACTAAATTAAAAGAGCTCTAGGTTATTGATATCAGGAAACACAGGCTCCGGCAGAAAATTTCACTCCTTAGCTGTACTCATAATGAATGTATTCCTAAAACGCTTTGTACGTATAGTTTAAGTGGGATATTCACCATGTAACGATGGCGCAACGCCGCCTTACGTCTACCGTCACCACAGATATTTTAAGCTATTGCATAGCTTCTATCGCGGGCCTTGAGCGTGGAGACCGAATCCAGAAATTCCGTAACGAAAATAACCTAACACCCCCACTCATTTGTTTTGAGCGTGGTGACCGATAAGAAAACAAATGAGTGATGCTATGCAATAGCTTTACCATGGCAGTCCCCGAGTGCCACACGTCTTTTTTTTTACCACAGTAAGCGATGTTGCGGTCGACGACAAAGATTCCAAGTTTCAAAGCATTTTATTTGAAATAAACCATTTACACTTTTGAAATGTCAAAAAGTCAATCAGTCAGAAAAATTATGCTAATTGCACATTCCAAAGCGTAAATTATGCAGAAGAATGGATGGACAGTAGATAGAGCACACAGGCGTACCCCAGGTTCTTTGGGCAAATATTTTTTTTAGTAAACATGTACGGAAATTAGGATTGCAGAACTGGTGCGCTGCATGGTTTTTAAAAGTTGTATGTGGCAAAAAGTTCGTTTTCTTAACTTTTATGGACAAACATAGATGTTATACAGGGTTATTTGTAAAACACTAACAACCTTGCCGGACTGTATTACTAACATCATAAACAACAACTTTTGTTCTATGACTTTTTACAAAACATAATACTTTTACCAAAAAACAAACCTTCAAGATTTCGTTGTTCTATCTAACACATTTCAACTCTGTGTCTTGTTATACCTACCTACGTCTGTATGATGCGACGCAAGAGTATAAAGCAGCCCCGCCACTCGGTCCCCACTCCCCTCCGCTATTGTACCATCGCTTGCTTCGCATAAACTTTGTAATATTTAGAACGTTCAATTTTAATATTATTATTTTTGTATGAAAATCTTATGAACCAAAACATGATAATTTTAAAAAGTCATAGAAAAAACGTTGTTGTTTATGATGTTAGTAATATAGTCCTAACAGGTTGCCGGTGTTTTAGGGACGTAAACGTAATTTAGGGGACAAGTAAGTAACATTCGCTTTTGATTTAGTCTGTATTTCATACACAGACTTCGGTAAGGAATTCCACTCCTTATGAATTTATGGTTGGTAAGTTTTTAAATCAGTAATGACTCTAAGGTAGCTTTATCATTACGTAAATACAGACCCCATAGTCGCCATCTTTGATTTCAACTTTTCTTTCTCGTTTTCGGTAATTGCAAAAAAAAAAATATATTATTACAAAACTTTTATAATGTGAATGTTATCTTGGAATGTGAAGTGATATCAGTTATATTGATTTAAAAATTTCGATATCAGTCACTTACCTCAGCAAAATAATCAAGGGCGCCTAACCTATTGTGATTACATATCATATCATTTTTAGTAATTCGTATTAACTGCGTCAAAATGTTTTAAGCTAGAACTACACTGCGCACACGTGTGACACACGCCCATCTGGGCGCGTCGGTCACCATACACTTTATATTATGGAAACTAGACTTGTAGCATTACACACTTGATCCACGCCACGCGATGTCGTTCTACGTACAACTCGTGTGCGGCGGTTTAATGTAGTTCTAGCTTTAACCTGATGTTCTTATAAATCTATGCTTACACCATGAGTTAAGTCGGTGTATCCTTTCCAGTATCTTCAGAAGGCATGGAGGAGATGTCCCCGCGCACACCGTGCACGCCCCGCAGCGCGTCTAGCTCGGGCGTGGGCGTGGTGTCAGAGCACCGCCGCATGCTGCAGCAGCGCCGCCACCTCGTGCTCAAACTGTTCCAGGATCACGGCATGTTCCCCTCCATACAGGCCACCACGCACTTGCAGGTAACCACTACAGTACCTATCATCTTTCAAAGAAATATGACATATGTGAAGCTATGTGTAAAAGAACGCTTCACTATGCACTCCATTATTTTGAGAGCAGTAGCGCAGAAACAAATAACACAAAGTAAAGTCTTGCTTGGGTTCGAACCCACGATGTACAATTCTTATGACGGGGCCGGTTACCACCGGACCACCATTACTCTTCAGATTTCAGATTACCTACACAACATAAATATAATAAAACAAACACATTGTGACTTGTAAAAGTATTTTTTACTAATAAATATGTTTATCTACTCTAAGATTAATTGAAGTATCAACAAAAACAGGTCAGTGGTGGCAAATGGTAACCGCCCCGACTTACGAGTTGTAGGCCGAGGGTCCAAATCCAGCCAGGTGCATTACTTTGTGTAATTTATTTCATCAACACTGCTCTCAAAACGGTGAAGGAAGACCGCCCATTGTACACTTAGTTTTTAAAATGTTTGTCCTGTATTTTTTTTTATGTGGTGTAAATAATAAATAAATAAGGAAAACATCGTGACGAAACCGGCATGTCCTAGAATCAAAAATTCGAAGACATGTGACATCCACCAACCCGCACAGGGCCCGCGTGGTGGAGTTCCGCCCATTCCCTCTCCTAGTAGATAAGAGGCCTGAATCCCAACTGTGGGTACATTATAAGACCGACTATACTATAATATAAATAACAATTAATGTAGTGATTGTCTGTAAGTGTTGCAGCACTTGAATAGTATATAAAATGATACCTATGTTAATTCCCAGTGCCTGTAATGTTGGCGATCCTTAATAAATAAATAAACAACAAAAACATCATCTTCCTGCCTCTGACACAAGTTACTTGGAGTCAGCGCAATAGGTTTTTTTATTGCATTCTATCAATTACTCAAAAATGCTGGCTGCACATTTGTAAATGAAAATTTTTTGAATGAAAATTTTTATTCTTAAATTAACAAATTTATTTATTTTCAGTCACGATCAATTCGATTCACTAAATTTATGACCAAATATTCTTGTTCTAATTGTTTTTTTTTTATTTTTTTAGGCGACCCACATGGATATTTTCCCGACTAAGTCGGGTCTACAGTCAAAGATTCGCGAAGTGAGACAGAAGCTGATGGCGCAGTCCAATCTCACACCCAACTCCGAAGTGAATACCCCTACTAGTAAGTGTTATGTATTAATTAATTCATGCTTTCCAGCAACGGCAAAAAGTAATTAGAACTCATTCTAGATAATCATAAATACTCTATAATTGACAAAATGGATATAGTGCGTCTACTGAAAGCGTAACCTGGAGTTTTTTTTTTTAAATTAAATTGGCAACATTGTTTTGCCGAAAAAATCACATCAAAGTCTATGGTTGCAAATGTCAGTTTTTGGAAACAGATATTTATTTTTCAAAAATAATTGCTTAATTATGGGGAAAACAATAAACAGTAACGTGCGAAAACTGCTACACACTATGGTTAATAAATTCAAACAAAAACAAGAAGAGAAAAAGGGTGTTTTCAATGAAAATCAACAATGTTTATATACGATTTCTGTATTTTTAAGTTAGTATGACGTTATAATCTTGATCCTTGTTGACAAATATTATTAGATAGTTTTATGATGTAATGATTTTTTTCTTATATTTTTAGATTATCTGGTATATTGCGAATTTCATATTTGACAAAAACATCGAACAAAGAAGGCTTTTGGTGAATCGATTTAATCAAAAACACATGCTAATGAGTGGTAGAATGCGTTTAAACGCGGTTGGATGTAATGAAAGATTTGCCTCACTCTGTCTAGTACTGCATGTATGTATTATGAGATTTAATTTAAATAATATAGTTTAGTTAATTATATATTTTGTTTGTGTTTTTTATTTTTATTTTTAATTTATACACACTGTGTCTACATATCTTATCTAAGTGTCCTGTCGCAGGTCTGCTGGAAGAAATTTCGTTAGAAATAAGCAGGTCCTTTGTACTCTTTTATCCATAATTGTTCTTTTCGATTTTAAATGTGTGTGTGTACATAAATAAATAAATAAATAAATAAAGTCTTCAACTGAAGTTAAAATCGCGAAAGTGAAGGAAATAGTGACTGAAATCCTAGTTCAAGTTTGAGAGAGATAGCTGCTGAACTTTTTGTGTCTTACGAGTCAATCCGTATCATTTGAAACAATCACTGGAGTATATAACATGTTCCCACTTGACTAATCCCAAAAGATCTGAATTTTCTTTATGCTAAAACGAATCGATTCCAACCCAACAATCTTGAAACACATTATTAGTGTTGGCGAGACGTGATGAAATTGAAATCATGTTGACTATTGCGGTGTTGTACACTTGGTATTCTTGCCAGAAGGCCAAATGGTAAATAAAGAGTATTATTTGAATATTATGTAGCGACATTTGAGAGAACAGATAAAATAAAATAATTTGGAATAATAACTAATATTTTGTGTGTTATTGACCTTTACCATACACCCACCAATAATTAAAGGTAGAACTACACTGCTCACACGTGTGCTGCACACACCGATTTATTTAATCTTCATGCAACACAAAGTACATAGGTGGACTAATGCCTTAGGCATTCTCTACCAGTCAACCTAGGATAGTGAAGAGACAATATGGTAGGCGCACAAAAAGAAATTTTTGTATTAAAACTAGCCGATTTCATATGGAAAATAGACTGTTAGAGCTACACTTGATCCACGCCACTTCATGTGACGCTACGTCCGTGACGCCGACACGTCGGTCCCAGAAATTGTAGAGGAAGGTGGCGGCGATCACCGCGATCAGACGCGTGGATAGCCATCCACGCGTCTGATTGCGATGGTCAGGCGGAAGTATCTTCGATAGTAAATGAAAAAGCGAGCCTGACCCGTTTTTAATCCTCCGATAAATTCAAAGGTTGTAATGCGCATTACACGTGTTACGCGTTGCGTCGGTGTAGTGTGCAAACTTACCGCACACGGCTGAGACGTCTCACACGTGTGCGTCGGTGTAGTGTAGTTCTAGTTTAAGTCTACACTCGTTTTTGACTAAAAATTAAGTTCCTATACAACTATTATAAAATTGTCATAAATAAAAAAATACTCAAGTATCAAAACTTTTTTCTCCTACTATTTCAATAATACCACATTCAAAATTTTTGGTTTTAACCTCCTTTTCTCAGGTCACGCTTTCGTTAGACGGACTCTACAGTCAAATGATAGACGCTTTCTCTGTGTATTCTGTTGAAATGCGTGATGTTATAACAAAAACTCATCCGATACTAGATACTTACGCACTATATTGTTTTCAAAACTAAACAATATTTTTATTTCAGTTACTTCTCCAATCGCGTCGGCGACCTTGCAGCCGACTTCGACGACCAGTTAGCAATGCGGCTACGCCATCTCCGTCATTGTTTGCCAGTAGGAGCGGGACTACGGAATGTTTAACCATTGTCGATATAGTCTGTCTAATAAGTCAACCGACTTGGGAATTTTGTATAATATTTAATCATTTAAAAAATACTTATATTCGATACTTTTCATAAGATTCTTCTGTTAGTAAACAATGATCTCTATCTCTTAATCAACCTTGATTATTGAACCCGTGTTGTCTACATCAGATTTCATTAAATTCTAATAATTACCCAAGTCGTTTAACTTATTAGACAGACTATACACACATACATAATCGTATGGGTCAACCAGAAGGTCGTCCAATAACACTTTCGCTGCAGATGCTGCAAAGGCTCAAATAGAGGAGGCAGATGCATCAGTAACGGCACACAAATTACTGATCATCATACATTTCGAGATCGCTTATGTCAATCATACTTCTGCGATCGTCTCTTTTAAAGTTCGACGTGCCATGTTAAGGACTTCTTTCTTGTAGACTTTCATGCATTTGCGCCACCTTCAACGGCGCCTGCGCTGCCGCCGTTGCTGCTGCTGATCCAAAATTTAAAGTTCTCGCCGGAAGTGAAGCAAATATACTGTCGAAGAATTAGCAGATATTTTAGTAGTTTGAGGTTATAATATAATCTCATGTACGACATACATATAATGTATGTACCTTATAGGTCATAATAATATGTGTGTGATAGGTATAAATGTGTAGGTTTTTATTTATTGTGTTAATTGCGTTTATGTGCTGTACACATATTTGTTTAGTAGGCATATTTTATTAAATGTGCTTAAGTTTTGTTGTTCATTTATTGTATCTTCTAGGTTTGCTATAAGAAAAACTCCCAATTGTGGGTTAGGCTCAACTGTGTACAATAGCTGTCCTATTTTGTTTGTATTATAAAAAAAAGTTACATTGTATATACCATAAAGAACAAAGAAAGGAATAAAAAGAATTAAAATTTAGCGAGAATCGATCAGTTTTTGACCCACCTTGCTATAATGGTTGTACCTACATTACACGTTCAGAAGCTGAAGAAAAAGATTTCGAACAAATGTGACCCAGTGCATTGGCGTCACGGTTACCTTTATTGTTTAAGTTTGAAATACAAAAACTTCAATTGCTGTAGTAACATGCTTCTGTTTGAGATTTCGGTGGTGTAGACCAAAGTATGAACCATTACCGAATTGTGAGCTGTGAACAAGGATGAATTGTGATTTCTTTGCCTTTAAGGTTTTTACCGTTGAGTGCCCTAGTGTCGCAAAATTGTCATAATCGCACAGCCTTCAACCTGAGCCACAAAGGATTCGGTTTACTAAAACTCCCATGAATAGACGTTTATATTATTAACAAGCATGAGTCTGCGATCTGGGTAGCTACATTCCGTTGAATGTGTTTGGTAATCTTAAGATAGTTACCCCAAATTGTGACTGACTTGCTAAGTTAGGGAGGACACTTACCACGCTTTGGTAGTATTTGCAAGGATTGGTGCAGAATGGCGAATTATAAAATTGATTATGTTTAAGAGATGTAAGTATATAATAATCTGATCTTATCTATACCTAAAACAAACTAGCTGCAAAGTAATATTAAGTATTTGATTCTTAAATTAATTATGATCATAGAACAACCTATTTTTAGTACTATATTTTTTTTAAGCTACAAGATTTTCATAATGAGCAGTTTTCCGATAGGCTAGTTTCAAAAATCATCAAGAGATGGCGCTACCATAACTTTTGGTATTTTTTTATTTTATAATATAAATAAAGTAATATAAAGTGGTTTTTTCATTTACCTCAATAATTTACCCATATTATAATAGATAAAATACAATAAAACGCCAATTTTTTTTGTATCAATGTCTGTAAATTAAAAGAATACACAATTTTATTTAAAAAAAAAAATACAAAATATTTATATAAAGTCAATCATTACAAAACCGAAGAATAATTTTCCCATAAATAAGGTATGTGATGACTACATGTGATGCAACACTCTTCTATTACCAAAAGTGCCGGCTGCGCCATCTAGCAAGTCATAGGAAAGCAACTAGAAAACTGCACATTGCTCCGCAATTAAAACTTTTTCCAAATAAAGATTTATAAGAAAATATTTGTCTTTCTGTTCATTAACTAACTCTTAAAACAAACATCGGTTTTTGATCCTTTTTTTACTATTGCAATAAAATAGAGAAAACGATTAACAAGCTCAGTCTATGTATAAAATCTATGAGAGTATAATTATGATATACTAGCTTTTGCCCGCGACTCAGCCCACATACATAAAATATAGCCTCAGAAATAAAGCAGCTTTCTATCAGAGTTTTCTTAGATTTTTTTTGACGTGACAACGTCTTATAAATTGGTTTGCCGGGTGACACTTCAAGAAACTGCGTTACGCTCCGCTCACGTTATGCGCTCACAATGAGAGCGAGTGAGAGGCACGCGTCCCTTCCACTCGGGCATGGTTAGCCCGCCTAAGAGCGAGAGAGACAGACATAAAAAGTGAAAGGCACGCGTCCCTTCCACTCGAAAGTCGTTGTCACGTAAAACTTTCGCCCGTATACCGACTTTACAGGCAACCAATTTTTTTATTATTTTTTTCTTAGAGTTCACCCGCGTAAAAGAGGAAAATTGTCCCAAGGCAAGTTAACAGGATAAAAGTATCCTATGTACTATTCCAGGACATGGTCTACCTGTGTCCCAAATTTTATTCAAATCCATTCAGCCATTCGTGCGTGAAGAAGTAACATATATACACACACACTCTCTCTCAAACTTTCGCTTTTATAATATCAGTGTGATGAACTCATAAACACATAAAAACGAAAAGACAAATCCAAACTAAAGATAAGATTTATTTTGAAGACAGTCTTTGGGTGATGTCAGAGTCGCTGTTTTGGTGGCTCGCACCGCATAAACTGACTCGAGTTGACTACTCGAGTTCAGTGTTGAATTCAATTATAGACTCGAGTCCAGGACCCGAGACTAGGATTCGAGTCCAATCCATGACTCGAGTCTGGAAATTCAAATCCAGAACTCAAGAAAAGGAAAAAAACAGCATGTACAATTGTACATATTTGTGTTATGGATAATGATACAACGATAAATAAATCAGCCATTTTTATTGTAACTAATCAAATATTTTAAAACATTATAATATAGAGTTTAACGAAACCGGTTCTGGTACAAACATTTGTGTGTTTTATGGTGCCTTACCAAAAAAAGGAAAAAGTCCGTCCGTCCGTTCGTCTGTCAAGACCCTTTATGTCTCAGGAAAGCGTTGGAGTTATGGAGTTGAAATTAAAACCATATATGTACTCAAGTCGGCGGTCTCTTGAAACTGTGAATAAATCAAACTTCTAAGTTTACGAAAAAACAGATAAGTACGGCCGTTAAAATCGAATTAAAAAAACGTACATTTTTGCAAAGGAATCAAAATTCAATTTCAGGATTTTGCGTCCTGAAAGTTGTAAAATAAGTCAAGGTCTTATAGCACAGATATAGGAATAAATCTGAAAACTGTTTTGTAGTTATGTCAAAGGAAAACCTTTTTTGGGATTTGGAAAAATCTTCGTAATACAATTCGAGAAACGAACTGTTTTCGTAGTTAATTTTGGACGAAACCCACAGTGCGCGAGTGTGACTCGCACTTGCCCAGTTTTTTCTTATAATACTAGGCGTTACTTCATTAAATCAATTTAATTCATTTTTTATGTAAACACAGATCGAGTACGAGAAAGGTCAACTTAACTCGAACTCGAATACTAGATTCTCGTTTTATAATTGAGTCAGCGAGTTCAGAATCGAGTCTTCCTGACTTGAGTCATGCGTACTCGAGTCCTGGAAACGAGTCTTACGTACATGAATTCTTTTTGATTCGAGTACGGAATCGATTCTGGTGTACTCGAGTCAAAATAAATTAGTACTCGAGTAAGCGAGTCTAAAGCAGGAATCGAGTCAAGCTGTACTCCACACATCACTAGACTTTGGTCTATCTGTGGTCCTGTCCCGTCAATGTCACACTGACTGATAGTGTACCTAATGTTACGAAAGACAGTAAAACCAAAAGAAGCTATTATGATATTTGAATATGAAAGACATTGTTATTGAAAACTTATTACGCAAGAAAAAGACATTGTTATTGAAAATGTATTACGAATGGACGAAATACTAGGCGATATTTTCAAACGACTTTAGCTTTTCCTAAGGGGTAAATAGAAAAAAAAAACTGACAGTCTATTAATGTCAAAACTTTGAAATAACCTCAATTTGTCAAGTCTCAAAAATTTGTTGTTAGGAAAAGAAATCCTCGGACTCTGGCTCCACATAGGTATATTATGTAAATTTGTTTAAGAATACTTTGAGAGAATAACAATGTCGCTCAGTTTAAAACCTTTTAGATGCTCTCGATCTGTTTATAATACCTTCAGTCGGAATTACTCTGAAGACAAAACAAGATATCAAATTGAAGAAGAGGGACCTAAACCGCGGCTAGTTCACGGTCAGCCGTACCCAGAATGGAGGAAACCATGGATACAACGAGATGGGGAGTTCAGAAGCAAATTGTCAGTTTTCGTGGAGAAAAATCCAAGCCCAGATATTTTGAGCATGATGTCAAGTATACCTAACTTAAATATTGCAAAAATAAAAAACTGGTGGACTGGAATGAAAGTACTTCAAGAAATAGAGAACCAGAGGTTTTTACCTAAAAGAGTTGCTACTCTTGGATCAAATTTGGCAGCAGTGCACTTCTTTACACATCGTGAATGTGCTGTCAGGTAAAACTGTGTTCTATTACGAGAATTTATTTAAATTCCTAGACACTATAAGCTAATGTCTTATAAATGATAGACCACCCAGGGTACAGTTTCTACAAAAGTATCTCAAACCTAAGTCCCTTAATTTGCAAAAAAAAAAATCATTACAGTAATTTAGTTCCCTTTCTTAAGTAAAAATGTAACTTTTTATTTTAGATTAAAAAATTCACCAAAATGGATATCCGGTGATATAGAAACATTAAATCTTCCGGATCGCTACACAGACGGATACTTAGTGGAAGCTGTAGACTGCACCAATTTCCACCACAACGGCATCAGATACGAAGGCTTACAAAACCTGCAGAACCTCAATTTCCTCAAGTGGTTATGTTTGAAGAATAACAAATATGTTGATGTTTGGGGCATTGATAGGATAGCTGGACAAAATGGTAATACTTTGGAGTACTTAGATATAAGTGGCTGTAACTTATGTGTAGGGTGTATCTTTGCTCTAGTAAGAATGAAAGCTTTAAAGTTCTTAGTATTATCAGACCCTGGTGATAATATTAACATGCAGGCCGCTCTCTCAATGCTGGAACAAGAGAAGCCTGATTTATTAATAAATGCAATATGAATGCTGTGTCGGAGATTGTGTATTACAAGTTTAGTGTAATTTGTTTTTAGTGAAAAAATAAATTATTTGTTACCAACATTGTTTATATTTATTTATGTGCTTGACCTTTTTAATCTATTTTTTTTTAAATTAAATCTTCGACCCACACTAAATTACTCCAGTATCATTGTAGGTAGGGCGTTCACTAACATGTAGAGCCGCGTCCCGCGACTCTGTCGGCCGACGCTGCGTTAAGCGGGCGGGCGCCCGCGCGGTCCCATACAAAACGCCGTATGTCACCGCACGGGCAGCCGTGCCCTGCGCCCCTTTTGCTACGTAATAATACATTAAAGTTCTCCATCAACACGACTATATGTACACCGTTAAAGTTAGTTAAGCGACACTGCACAGGTAATAAACCGGTGTCCGCTACGGGGACCACCGCACACGACACACGCGACGTGTACCCGCGCGGGTGCCGGATCAACGCAACGTTGGCCTTTAATTGTCGTGGTAGTAGTAACTAGTGGTATACAGTATGTCGCCCGATATAGGTTACACTTACCGTGTATTGACGGTACGCGACGTCAAGACGCGCGACCTCCGTGTCCCCTCGAGAGTCGCCCGACGAGCTTTGAGTAGTGAGGATGGTTGTCCCGAAAGGGCAGTAGACTGTGTACTGTATACTACGGATTAGTGTGATCAAGGCATTTATATCGTGATAATTTGTTCCATAAAGTTGCCACGACCTACCTAACTGAATGTTAGGTGTCATATCTCCCAGTGCAAACGTAGCTTAGCACGTTCACTGCCACCACAATTATTTTGAAGTTCATAGCGATGCCGCCCTATAAAGCCACGCGGACACGCCAGGCGTGTCGGTGGCACTGCATCTTGTTAAACATGGGCACGCTAGGCGTGTCCAGTGGCACCTCGTTAAAGTTAAATTCTAAATCTGTCTTTTTTTTCGGTTTAGCGATGAGTATTAGTCAGTTTGCCATTCGCTGAACAACGATAAAGGTGATTTAAATTCGGTAGTGAGAATTATGGCTGAAAATAAATTTTTAAGTTAATAATTATCGTAATTTTGTGTTTATTTTGAAATATTTCATAACATTAACTTAGATAAGTCAATTATTGCAAGTTTACAGAACGATACCTATTTTAGTTGAAGATAGCGTATTTATTTACTACAAAAACAAAATGTTTCATAAAAGTTTGCCATAATATTCTCACCTAGAACATATTTTTATCACCTAGGTCATACTTTTATTTCACTAAATATGAATTTGAATAATTTTTTTTCATATTTTATTGATTTTTGTATATTTGTACATTATTTTAGCTATATTTGACGTCTTAGTACAAAGGTTGACAATCTATAATTAATTTGTTTAGGTGGACACGCCTGGCGGGTTCTCGGCATTACATAATCACTTATCTGTAGACCAAACAAATATTTGTTCCATGCGGGAATCGAACCCGCGACGTACGTACGCGCTTGTACGTGAAAATGAGCAATACCAACTTCTAAAATGATGGTACTGTAATGTTTCACTTTATGGGACTTCTTTTTGTATTTCAACAAAATATTGGGAAGGTGTTTAAAATAAAATACAAAAAATGTTTTCGAGGTTTTTATGTTTTAACATAAGTTCATACAATGATCCAATATGCTTGAACAAACTGTCCACAACACTATGGGTTGGTTCTCTATTACCTGCTCACAGTTGGTTTGTTGTTGATTACAATGTCTAAATTTAAAGTGCCACTTATTGGTCCATTAGTTGGATTCATAAACATTTAAAAAACTTGCTCATGTGGTTACTGATTCAAATATTCATTTTTCATATGATTGTTTTGTCTCTAATTCAATCTAATATACATTAAATTGAACACTTAAAATCTAAATAAATCATCTAAACAAGATATTTACATTTACCATTTTGACTAAACAATTACACTAATAGCTTATGTAGAAGAAATAAATAACGAATATGAAATGCTTTATTTAAAATGTCCTTTCGAAATAATAGCTAATTCTTAAAATATAACATTTAACTTGTTACGCAACATAGTTAATTCAGTCTAATAAAGTAAAACTGCCTATTCCCTTGATTATTGACTAACAAAGCCTAGAATTAAATCTGAAGCACAATTTTGCATCAGTGATTGCAATGAGTAACTGAACTACGTTTTGAAAGTCAATAAGGCACTAGAAATATGCAGCCATTAAGATTTTTCATATTTGTTATTACTATAACACACTTAAAAGACATTCACTCAAAACTCAACGTACCATCAAAACTAGAATTATTTCAACAAGAGGCAAACTTAAAGATATGGACAGTTTAAAAACAAATTGAAACATTTAGTACAAACCATCGCAATCATAAACCCTGGGGGAAAACTTCTATTTTTACATATTTATTAGATATTGCAAGGAGGTGTGTAAATAAAATCACCATGTATGCTTTCATATGTATTTCATAAAGTTGTTTGACAAACTTAATGAAATCTTGCTTTTACACTATTGATTAAAACATCCTAAAACTATTTGATATTATTTCAAATGTTTACACCAGAATCTATGAAATTTTATGAAAACATATATGTTGTAGTGCGTGTGAAACAATAAAATACATGAACCTACATTAATTTCGTAAAATAATCGAATTTAACTCGTTTCGTAACTGTCGAAAGAAAAATCAACTGTTTCCACTAACCCGGGATGACATTCACCTGCCACAACAAGATAGGTACTATATTGATTAGTAAATATATTTCTATAATATTGATATACTGTAAAATTTTAAACCAATCTTATATGGGTGTTATTCTGAATCGAAGTTTATAGTTATTTCACTGATTATGAAAAGAGGCCTATCATTTGCCCGTAAATTGAATTAATTACTCAGCTCCCCTGAACGTAAACACAAAGTACAGTCACTAATACGTGACACGAAACAGCGTCTAGGTCGAATAACGAATTCAAATTAGGGACGAAAATATATGTGTATATTACTACTAACTGGTAACAACAGTTCTATTATTTATTTATGAGTTAAAATGTATGACAACAATGACGATTATGAAATTGACTACGCGGGGCGGCGTAACAAACCTCGCCAGTTTCAAATTGGCAGCTTGAACGAGTCAAGAACTAGGCGATAAGTTACGTGACCACGTGCCACTGGAGGTGTTTGATAGAGTTACCCTTTACAGAACAAACTGTCGAGTTTTGGTACCAGCCCCGTCTACTTGCCTATCGAGATACAATATTTAACCGTGCGAAAATATCTCTTAAGTTTTATACTTTTAATAAATTCATTTCACTTCCGGACTCCTAAAGCAATTATCTAAATACTATTAACGCCGAAGAGATCATTTAAAAATACAATTTTGATATACATAACATTTGTATTGGCCGAAATTTCACATGTATAAATTATATATTTATCTTTTTATCTATAATATAATTAGTATTATCTAAATAAAACCTTAATTACTTTGAGAGCCAGGAATACTTAGTGCTAGTATACAATATAACTAATATTTACAATGAGATTATTATATTGTATAAATATTGATTTATCTAGTGTCGTTACTGATTTGAGCTATTTTTGTAAACCATATAGCAGTATGTTTTTAAAATGGATCGCTACGTCGATCGCTTACTGACAGAAAGAGTAATAATGATTAAAATGTTTACAATTTGTGTCACTCCTTACGATTCACCCGAACACGGCATACATAACGCATCATAACACTCGACAACTCGCTCGATAAATCACTGTACAACGTACATTATTAAAAATAATTAAATAAGTAGATATTAATCTAATAAAATGAAATAATTTGAAACACTTGGAAGACCAACATCACAACATAAATAGAAAACAATACAAAATAAAAGAGACTTAAACAATTGTGAAAATGTTCGCACCAAAGTTCCTTGCTTCAACCTCACGTAACATATTCATACTACTCACGCATCACGCACTGTGTTGTAGTACTCATATCACTTATTTAGGTCTACACTCGTACAACACTATCTTAGATAGTTTCAATATTCACCATTTATGATGATATAAACACCCGAGTGTTGTTTTTGTAAATGCATATATAGATGACATGATAGCTCGGCTCTCTGATAGCTAGCTACCTATCAATAATCTTAATCTCAGTAACTGTTACTGTGTACGATAAATAAGGTATTATTTATTGACGATGTATTGATAGAGCCCCCATTTACCACTAAATCAACTTCCATAAGACATTTTTACACGCAACTCGCTTTATGTCTTGAGTGAAGGCAACATTAAAATAAATAATATTCTCGATAAACACACAAATCTGGAGTAAATATACTATATCAAGTTTATATATAAATCTCTAAAATATATGGTTGTAATAAAATGATTCTCATATCGCAACGAAATTCAACTGGTCAGTTATTTATAAAACATAAACATACAGGGTGGATTTTTAGGGCAGGTACCATAAACCGTTATAGTTGTATTAAAATGTTCTTAGGACACCATCCATAACTTTTTAGGATATTCTGAACTGCACAGTTTTTGGAAAACTATTAAAGTCAGCAAAAAACGAAATGCTAGAATACCAAAAAAAATATGCCCATCGATAGTATTTCAGTATGGATCAAAAGACTCCATGGGATCATTTAATTTACGAGTATTATAAATGACAGAAATCGCCAATTTTTTTCCCATATTGTACTAAAAGACTATAAATAAACTAGAGGTCATTTTTTTTCCAAAATGTGTAAATGCCGTTCAGAATATCTTAAAAATTTATTGGTGGTCTCCTAGAAAGGTTTATGGTACCTGGCACCTGCCCTAACTGACCCGTCTCAAAAATCCACCCTTTATTACATATGTATAAATAAAAGGCAAAGTCCAGACTCATCAACGCCCAGACCACTGAAATTTAGCAAAGAGTTTAGGTTCCTTTTATGATGGATACGAAGAATAAGACCAGTTTTTTTTTAATTTATCCCATATGGGATGAAATGGGGTCCAAAATACGGAGAAACCTACTTTCACGCGGACAAAGCCGCTAGCAGACTCTAATTTCAAGATAAAGCAAAGAATCAAAATACCGGGAGAAAAAAATTAACTGTTGAGCATTGAGAACAAAAAAATTAAATCAATTACAGGATAAGAAATCTTCTACACTTTATATAGATATTCATGTCTAGCAGAAAGGTTACTTTCGATGTCATATTTCCATGATAAGTGGAAGTGTATAAGTGGTTTTGCAACAACACAGATTTCAGTCATACAGCACTCACCAACAAAAGTACTAAAATAACAAATATACAAATAAGAATTGAGATCGTGCCCATAATGACGATGTGCTTTAAACAATGACATAAATGATCTATTAGTTAAATAACCAATTAAAAGCGAATATAGATATGTTTCTATTGATCTGAGGTTGCTCTAATATCAACAAGTTGAAACTTTCAAACTCTAAAAACTGTTTCATACAATTTAATATTAAAGGATCCTCAGAAGAAAGAAGTCGGATTTTTTTGTGATTTTTTGCTTTTTTCGTATTACTTGTAATTGTAATGTAAAACACTATAGATATGAATATCTCATAACCATTTGTCTGCCTTTACTCACATACACGGAAGTCGCACTGGGCTACCGGCCACGTAAGTCAGAGCTGCTAAAGCCTGGCCACCCAGTGCGCACAATTATAATATAGAATTACAGGAATCAATATTGGTTAAGATCAAAATAGATATACTATTGGAAAAAAGGGAACAAACCATTAGTACCACTGTTATTTCTCAGATAAAACTACTTTAAACATACTATTAAAATCAATGAATCAATTAGACCATGCATCGCCAATTCTCACGGACTTAACATTACCAATTAATTTTTATGATTTTTTCAACTTTTTATTAATTAAAAAAAGTATTTCTGAATAATAATAAAATACTATAAACGAGTAGCTATACATACGTCTAATCACTGTATTAAATGCATTTGCATTTATAATTAATTGTCTCGAAACTTGTCGCGTCTCAACTCCATCATGTAGAACTTTACGAGGATATTTAGCCGTTGTCAGTGTAAAACTGATTTGCTGCACATTGAAAACGAATAATTGACGAAATACGTACGACCGACCAATACGTGAACCATGTGCATGGATGTCTGCAATAAGGTCTATATTTCACTGAGACACCATGGCGGCGCGACCAGTTGCGCTTAAGCTACCAAACTAGGCACCATACAGACACCAGATTCGCCACATGTGCGAGCTGGTCGCGCCACTAAATTGGTTGCGCAACCAAACGTACACCAGGTGAGTAACTCTCTATAGAGCTGTATATTTTATTGGTAGCCGCGACTGGTCGCGCCGCCATGGTATCCCGGTGAATTATAGCCCTAAGGGCCCTCAACATGGCACGTAGAACTTTAAAAAAATACGATCACAGAAGTATGATTAACAGAGGCGAAGTGTATCATATTGATGGTTGGTTATTTGTGTTAGTAATGCATCTCCTCTGCCTTCTCTGTTTGAGCCTTTGCAGCATCTGCAGCGGAAATTCAGGCTGATATTGTTACTGAACGACCTTGTTGATCCATGTATGTGTATGTATGTGTGTATCAACAACGGCTAAACATTCCCTAGTCCCGCTCCTACTGGCGAACAATGATGGAGATGGTGTAGCCGCATCGCTAACTGGCCGTCGAAGTTGGCTGCAAGGTCGCCGACGCGATTGGAGAATTTACTGAAATAAAAATATTATTTGGTTTTGAAAACAACATGTTGTGTGGCAAATTATAAGTATGTATAGAAGGCACCAGATAACTATGGAATAAAGTACATTGACCTTTTCCTAATATCTCTGCGTAGGTACCCGAAAAACAAACAATGAACTGCCGTTCTTTACTAGATCATATAAAGAATCACGATAAATGTCGTCTTGTATTTTCGTTTTTGAAATTAGGAATGTCAACAAATGTATGAGGATCAATGACCGTTATTCCACGCTTATCTAGCGCCTACCTTAGTATTGGATGACTCTGTCTTATAATATCACGTATTTAAAAAAAAAATCAAAGGGAAGTAACCGATTGCTGAGGAACCGAAAGTTAACCAAAAGAAACATATTTTCGTGTAACAATAAAACTGCTGAATGCATAAACACATTTCGTTGGCATACTGCAAGAACTCATTATCTGTCAAATACAAAGGAATCAAATTCAGTTTCCACCATGCATCGTCACCCTATACAAGAAATATCGTAACTGCCGTCTTTGTATAAGTGTAGTACGCCCTAGTGGTAGTGGAGCTGGACCAGCATTGAGCCAAGCATTTTTATCTTGAATATAATCCTCCAACTTATAATGTGCTTGCCTGCATAGTGTGCGTTTAATACAAGATTTAAATTTCGCTTCATTGAGTTCTAATATTTGGGGAGGTATTTTATTATAACATTTCAAACAATACCCCATGAAAGAAGAGGCCACTTTAGCCATTTTGAAACCTGGTTGAACTAATTGATCCCTATTTCTTGTAACATAATTATGTCTATCGCCTCTTTTGCTAAAAAGATGTAGATTTTTTCTAACATACATTATGTTTTCAAAGATATATTGACAAGGTACTGTCATTATGTTAATATCTTTAAACAGTTCCCTTAAAGAATCGCACCGGCGGAGATTGTAAATCGCTCTGATGGCTCTTTTCTGTAATATAAAGATTGACTCGATGTCAGCAGCCCAATAATTTATTAATCTAATGTATGTGTTTAATTATATTATGTTATGACAATTCTATTTAATTCATTAGTGTCAACTATGGGTCAATGTCTGAAATAAACGATAAATAATGATAATTATCCAGAATGAGTTTTTAATTACGTACTGGTGCTGGCAAACATGAATTAATTAACACTATAGTAATACTTACTAGTAGGAGTATTCACTTCGGAGTGAGGCGTAAGATTGGACTGCGCCATCAGCTTCTGTCTCACTTCGCGAATCTTTAGCTGTAGAGCCATCTTTGTCGGGAAAATGTCCATGTGGGTCGCCTAAACAAATAAAGATCAATTAGAAAACAAGAAATGACGTAATGAAAAAGGCTATAAGGAATAACAGAAAGGTTTATTTTCGATATTTACAGACTACTTCATGAATAACTTCTTATTTACGTTCTTGGATAAATAATACACTATTAATAAAACATTCAATATTTTATTATCTATGCGGACGCTGGCGTTCGCTTGGGGTTTGAGTGTTCGTGACACGTTTTCAACATCAATCACTTCGTGATGGTGAGAGGTTTCCCCAGTAAGTCCAACTAAAGACACACTGGTGGGTTAAGTCAGCAAAAGTCTGACACTCCCTTTTATTTCATGCAGAGTGGGGGAAGGTTATTTGGTGATAATTTACCCACGACGACAAAAGTAAATCGTATGTTGGAGAAGAAATTGTTTTACAATAAAGTGGTGGATGGTGTGTGAAGTGATTCAGTGTTTGAGTGTTTCTTTTATTATATAATTAGTGTCTACATGTTGTCACTACATTGTGTGAATCTACGAGTGAGTACGCCAAATAAAATAATTTTCTTTCTTTTGTTTTTCTTTCTTCTGCACGTAATTTCAATGAGTGCATATTGACCTGGAAGTGCGTGGTGGCCTGCGTGGTGGGGAACATGCCGTGCTCCTGGAACAGCTTGAGCACGAGGTGGCGGCGCTGCTCCAGCACGCGGCGGTGCCCCGCCTCGCCGCGCGCGCCCGAGCTGCTCGCGCCGCTCGGCGTGCACGGCGTGCGCGGGGACATCTCCTCCATGCCTTCTGACGATACTGGGGAGGATAATCCGAGTTCACTTTGTGTATGGGTACTAAAGGTTAAAGCATATTGGTACAGTGGATACGAATTTCCAATAATGTACTTTAAGAGGTATGCGGAACAGAGTCTAGCATGTTAATCCCTACTTCCACAACATTATCGCATTCGCATCGGTTGAAAACGACATGAACATCATGTCGCTAACACCGGAAGAATATACACGAATTATCATTATGGTACAAGAGTAGGTACTCCAGCCATTTCAAGAAATCAACCCTGTCGACCATGGACATCAATAAACCAGGAAATGGCAGATTACGGTGAGAACTATACGCGAAGACTGATTCATCGCGAGCACTATGCTAACAAGAAATTGACAACTCACCGCTGATCTGCAGCAACTCCGAAACAGCCTTAAAGAAATTCACAACAACGGGAGCTTTGACCATCCATGCGACGACTTTGGGAAGCTGATACAAAAGCCAGGCAAGTGATTATAGACCCGCATATGGCCCCAAACTACTGACAATTTTCTCGAGAATACCCCCGATGGACAGATGAAGATCAGTAGTGTTCGACCGAAACTAGTTTACACAGGGTTAATTGTAAAACACTAACAACCTTGCTGGACTGTATTACTAACATCATAAACAACAACTTTTGTTCTATGACTTTTTATAAAACATAATACATTTACCAAAAACAAACCTTCAAGGTTCCGTTGTTGAAACTCTGTAATTTGCTGTATCTACTTACGCAGGACTCCGAAACATTGTAATTACATCTAGCAAGCATTTGCACCATTTCCGTGTACTCGACATTAGAATATTGATACACCATCATGTAAAGATAATCACGTCCGCACTGCCGAATTTCGCTACAAGAACACGTCTGACTAGTGACGGTCGCCCGTAAATTGATCAAGTTCATGTTCAGCTACCCTCCGCTATTGTACTATCGCTTGCATCATTTAGATAATTGCTAAATTTAGAACATTCAATTTAAATATTTTTATTTTTATATGAAAATCTGATGAACTATATAATACATAAAAGTCATAGAATAAAAGTTGTTGTTCATGATGTTTTTATAGTCCTGAGAGGTTGCTAGTGTTTACAAATAACCTTATATAAGGACACACAGTTCACACGCGACAGGCACTAACGCCGCCACGTGAAGCTAGAAGCGATCACGAAGGCAGCTGAAGTCACGACAATCACTTGGTGGTATCCAGGGACGTGGAAGCAATACAAGAAAACAAGCCCGGCTCCTACGTGAAAATACTTGACAGTTGTTCCTATTTATTGACCTAACATCTTAATCATAGAACGCAACAAAAAAATAAACAGTGGACATCTTTTGGCTGAAACAATGGTGAAATAGGTAACATACCTCTATAAGTATCAAGATTGAAGTCTGGTCCGAAGAAAGTGTTTCCGACGAGTTTGTTGGTGGTCGTGTGCGGAGTGCCGTACGAATGAGGCGTCGGCATGCCGTTGCCGTTCATCACTTCCTGTTCTAACTGCGGCGTCACCACTGTGTTTTCTTCCTCTGTAGACAATAAAAGAGAAAATGTTAGAAAATAATTTTCTTTTTAAGCTTTTCTTCTCAGTGGTTAAAAGGATTTCGTTTAACTTTTCAATCGACAAACGCCTTTATTCCGCTAAGGTCGCTTATCCACGACCAAGTACTCCATATTGTCAACTTTTCTGTCTGCTAAACGAGATGGAGTACCCAGTCACAAACAAACTACCCTGGCGAATAAAACACGAAGACTCGTAGGACTATTTTTTTAGCGTATATTTCAAACAATGTTTGTTTTTTTTTTATTCTATTAGTAGTAGCCGTACCCATCATCCAGTTTATCGGAGCTGCAGGCTCAGATATATGACTTGTCACGTGGCTTCTGCACAGGTTCATTGCCATACTTTTTTTACTTAGCGTTTGGCGGGAACGGTAATAGAAAAGTCATTTGTCTAAGCCCGCAAACGTACTGCTTACTCGAGTGGAATTTGGCGGGACTGAATTTAATTAATTATTTATCATCTCCCCATTTCGGAAATAGTATTTTTGCTCTCGAAGAGCAAAAGGAGTTTTTATTCTCTAGAGGAATAGAGTAAATTGAATTTAGAACATCGCGTCCACTAAGTTTATGAATTCAAAACATCATTAAACCTATTTACTTCTACCTCCATGGTACCAAATTTGTCACACCACTGTTTTTAAAATTTGTTAAAAACTCAGACTCAGAACCTCCTTGGTTTACTTTTTTTTGCATTTAATCATTTCCTCGCTGAAGTGTGATGCAAAGTTATGTGTTGCACTCGACTGCAAAGACTTTTCACTTCGTACTGTTTTGATTCTCTCGCTAACGCTCAGGATTCTAATTTTTAATTTTAGAATCCTTCGCGGATTCTAAAATTAAAAATTAGAATCCTGAGCGTTCCTCGGTCATCAAAATTGAGCACGCGGTTAAAAAGCAACTTAGTACTCTTGTATAACAAATAACTATAACATTGAATTTATTTATAATAAAAAGTTTGCTTCAATTTTATAGTGATATCATGTTTTACTCAAGTATGAATAAGCAGCTTTTACATTACAGTAACACTGATGACTCACTATTTTGTTAAGCGTGAATAGACTATAGTTTGTAGCTGACAACAAATTAATTTCTAGCTGTGTTTGTCTAAGTTTAGCTTACAGAATATGTTTGTCGGTATTTCTTGAGATTATCTTATTAGTAGCAGCCATCCTCCGGTTTAACTGAGATGAAAGACCAAGATTTATGCGAGATGATAACCGCAAACACATCTATGTTTAGTGCCGACTGGACTGGAATTTGGCGAGACACACAACGGAAGAGATATCCGATATTTCTTACCCATCTTGTTATGTTTCTTCCTCATGTAGAGTTGTGGACTGCGTGGCACCACCATGGCGCTGGGGCTGCAGGCCTCTGGCTTGAACTGGGGTAAGGTGCTGAACTTCTGCTCGAAATTTACCGTTTCAAGAACCCTGTTGGACAAACAAGTTTAAAGTTAGAATATGTCAAGATCGGTGAAACAGTTGTAAAACGGGGCAAATCCGCTGCTGTTAAAAAAGGGCCACATCAAACTTTCTGGTGGTGTCAACGGCGTTGCCTGTTTTCGTCACTAATTTAGATATCCACCTTCAAAGTGCCTAGACAAAATGAAATTCCATTACCAGTAATGTATCGAAAAACGTCCAAACTTAGTAACCCAAGATATCATACATTTCATTTTCAAAAATTACCTTTATTTTTACTATTAAATATCCAAAAATTAACAAAAATGTAGTTAGCCTAGGAAAATTAACACTTAGAACTAAACACACTTTGTTAGGGTTGTGATTTGCATTTCAATGCTTTTTTTCACTGATGACAACATGAACTTAACTAGAAATAACATGATTAACACTGGCATTGGTGCAAATTCTTTAGTGCACTTAAATATAGCCGATAGCTTGAGAGTGTGTAAATCAAAAGAGAGACACCGTGAATTAGCGTTTACAACAAATGTTACCTATTTCTTATAACTCATCATCTTCATTGCCTGATTGAATGTTTAATTTTGGACCTCACGCATAAAAAAATTACCCCATGAACTCGCAAGGGATATTTTTTCTTTTTTTTTCAATTCTAAGAGAGTTGTCTTGTCCATTCTTGTTTCGTTTCTTGCATAGGGTTTTCTTGTACTAGAGATTGTGAAGACCACTGTGTTTGGGCGAGGCGAGTCGTCAGTTGAGGCTGCGGTGTTAGAACACTAGTAGTGAATACTTACTTGTCTCGTCCATCCTCGTTGCGTTTCTTGAACAGCGTCTTCTTGTGCGAGGGGCTGGGCAGATCGTTGTGCTGTTTGGGCGACGTCGCGTCGTCAGAACTTAGAGCTCCATTGTTCATGGACGCCTCAGAACGAGGGACGTTGATGCTGCTGCCGCAAGATGTGGCTGGTTCGTTGCTGCCTGTGGAGCCGGTAGACGTTCCTGGTGAGGAGTTGGTATTAGGATACTGGTTGTTGAATACGAGTTATATTTTAGAAGACTAGCTTCAAAGGTGGCAGTTAATATTTTGACAATAGGACTAGTTCTTATAATACGAAAGTTTCTCAAGATTAATTCGTAGCATTTCCGTAGTATATTCGTAGAGTTTCAAAATTTAAAGCCAGAGAAAATATCTATTTTTTTTTTTTTTTGCTATTTTTGTATACTGCTATTAAAAATAACCTATGTTGCCATACCAATAACTAAATACAGATTGCCACTTTTGAACCTACTCAAATAATTTAGCAGACTATCAGGTATATTACCTGTCTGGTTGTTTATTCTTTTTCCTGATATTTCTAACGAGCCAGCTATTAAAAGAAATATAAATGATAAATATAATCATAATAGTAACCACTTTTTACTGGGACAAATTAAATAAGCCATAGCAAGTCCGCAGACGTGATGGATGAAAAAGGTGATTGCTATGAAATGAAAAGTATTAGAGCTGGGGCCGCCAACCCCATCATGATTCTGATATACACCGCTAAATTTTAATCATTTTAATCCCGTGGAGGGTCGATCCGGTAAATGAAACACTATCGATTTGTAAAGATAAAATTAAAAAATTAAGTACCTTTTTTTGAAAACTCGTATTAATTTATGCGTAAATTAATACGAGTTTTTAGTTACGAGTACGAAATTAATTTCTTTAAGAAAACGTCAGCTGAGCGAGTTCAATGACCTGTAGTTAATACTCGGCGTTGCGTACAAACTACCTACAGGTCATTGAACTCGCTTTTCGAGTTTTGAAAAAAGGTACTTTATTTTTTAATTTTATCTTTACAAATCGTAGTGTTTTATGTACCGGATCGATCCTCCACGGGATTAAAACGATTAAAATTTAACGGTGTATAGAGAGATAGACACAGTATCAAAACAAAGTTTAAGCTTTCCAGTACGGAGCCTGGGTATGGACCAAAATACTGGGTACCTTAAAGGTATGACGCCATTACCTGATACGGCCCAGTACGAACTGCTACCACAAGGTAGCCGATCGATACGGCACACGGTAAACGCATAATGTATAATATTACGATTTTATTTTTTTGTCATACCAAAGGGTGCTGTTGCTTATGTTGCAGTTACAGAATATTATTATTGCGTGAATGAAGGAATTTTAAAATTTACAATGGTTAGTGTGGAGATGAAACATACTTGTTAATCTCAATACCCACACAATGGTACAATGGCAACGTAACGATGTCATACACCAACCCAGATACTTGTTATTTTGAAACCCGGTTCTTGCACCGGGTATTTGGCCCATACCTTGAAGGCCAAGGTATTAAGATAAGCAGGTACAATTGCCGTCACGGATCTTGAGCGCCGGCTTCAAGTTGCGCTGAAGTCAAATATTCGGTCTCTTTAGTGGTGCAAAGTGAGACGTGGGGGCGGGGAGTCTCAGTGATTGGTTTGCCGCGCCATCGCGTCATAGACGTCACTCTTGATTCGTTACCTGCGTTGCTGCATGAAGACGATTGGCTCGCCAATGTATGGAATGCGCAAAGCGATCCCCACTCTGACGCCGAGCCCTCAAGATCCGTTTAAGCAATTGTATATCTTATGTTTAATAGGACAAATAGCACTATCTCTTTCTCATGGCAGAATCATAACGGCATTGGTATTTGGTAGTACGGCCTCTGATCCATCTGTGGAGCTTTGACAGCTAATTTAATCTGTCCCTGAAGGTATAGATCTACAAAATGATTAGTAAATGTGTAGAAAGAAGCAAAGTAATAAATATGATATAAATATAGTGAAAAATTATCAAACGACCACTCTGGGCGCAGCGAGTGTCACTTAGGGGCCCAGCCGGGTCGAAGCCTACTGGGGCCAGGGTTATCCGAAAGGGCGCTCGAACCCCGGTATGAAGGCTAGAAGGTACGGGGTGGGTCTTTCAGTTAGTAAGAGTCTGACACTATTTCCTGTTCCGCCCAAGAGCGGGGGTTGTCATTGGTTGATTTTTTCCCACCATAAAAAAAAAGCGAGTGTCACTTCAGTGATCTTGGTATTCCAGGGCCGCGGTAACCCTTTCGAACAATTCCACAGCCTTGGTAGGATATGGAGAGCACAGGAATAATTCAAAAGTCATAATAATCATCCCTTATTGTAATTATTCTATGCTTGGCATAGCATCTTCGTCTTCCATTCCTCTCTATTCGCCGTCATCTCAACAGTCTACTGCTATCTTGCCATGCCATCTTTCAAATGATCCTTTCATTGCTTCTTAAGACTTCACAACGCTACTTCATAGAAGTGCACAAGTTACCTCGACTGAGCCTCTTCTGTAGCGGCGCCCTGCCGAGCTGCGCCGGAGTGGGCGCCAGCGGGAATGGACGAGCTTCTTCCACGGGGGTCTCCCATTGCCTGGCAGACATAAAACTTGCTCATTATATATCACAATATTTAGTAATGTCGTAATAGTTAACCTGACTAAATGAATCTAATTACAAGTCTTCACAACAAAAAACAAATTATTCAAACTTAATAGTGAATTTAACGCTAGCCTAGTCGCAGCGCCCTCTGTCAAATGAAATAGAATCGTACTGTTCATCGTATATTATCAAAATACATGGCGGGATGTCTAATAGGCGTAAAAACAGCCAATACTACTACATTTAATTATTTTGAGGGGAAAATAAACATTTGTATAATTTTATTGTCGTGAGGACTTGGCACAAATAAATTATAGCTTTCTTTGTTTATTAAAAGATGTCAATATAAACCATAGACAAACAAAGATACTCACGTGGTAGTTTTAGGCGCGGTATTGTTGTTACTTTGAGAAACTATCACAGATTGTCCGCCCTGCACGTTCAGCACGCTCTGGTTATTGTTCTTCGGTGTCTCTACTTCTATGGACAATGTTCTATAGTCATTCAACTGTTCAAGATCAAGGTATAATATATGTCACAATATTGAGGGAATTATTCACGCTTTTCATCGATTAGACGCAGTTACACTCAGCTTACGAATGATAACCACGTGAATATTGACGACAAATAGTCTGGGCTATTCTAATATGCACGCGCTGAGATCTTATGCACGTCATATATATTTGACATCATATATTATGTACGCGGAAGACACGTGTGTCCTATTGACAGACCACATATCTTGGAGTCTCGTCGATCGTTTTCGAGATTTTCAAAGAACATTTAACGAAGCGTTGAGGACGCATTTTTATGGAATGGTATAATTTTTTACGCCTATCACAAGGGCTAGTTCTAGAAGGTAAATAACTAAATATTATGTAACGATCACAATTATAAAGAGTTGAGTTTCGAGTCAAATTTGTAAAATTAAATTAAATTACAACTTTATGCTTGAACGGTGAATAGATTTGAATGAAATTTGACACACGAGTAGTCCTGACCGGAGTGTATTCCCTTGGTACAATTTCTAAGATCTGGACACAACATATATATCTACTCACCAGTGTTGTAGGTCGGCACGTATAGCCTCTGCAGATGGACGCAGTGCATGGACTGCTCCGAAGCAGGACTCAGCGACGCCTGGCTTGGCTTCAGCAGCAAGTTGCCGGATGCGTCCAGGGACAGGGTTAGTGGCCCGGGACCTGGACAAACAAATACCATTTATTTTAGGAACTTACAATCTTAAGTATTAGTATAAGGAGGTCTATGGAAGAGCTGATCTTGATGATAGAAAACTACTTTCAAGAGACTAGTTTTTATTCAGGAAAGTTTCCGTGGACCAAACTGCGGGTATACAAGTACGTAACTACGCGTAAAAAGATCTGAGATATCAGAAGAAGCAAGATTGGTTATTAGACCTAAAAAATAACTTGATATGTCTAATTTGCCTGATATTACACTCCCACCACTATATTGGAACAATTGTGTTTCTTTGCGTTAAAAATATTATAATAATTCTTAGGACACTTATATCACAAATTATACTCTTTCACATTCAAACAGCTGAATAGATTTGGAAGAAACTTCAAACGGGGGTAGACCATGTCCTGGATTAGCACATCCGTGAAGTCATTGTTTCGACCAATGGCTTCACTATACTCCATACTATGCTCTGCTGATGAACATATAAATGTAGTACTCACAAGGCGAGTTGTCACCAATACTCCGTTTGACGAAGGTGAAACTCTTGAGCACGGGGTTGCTGAGTGGAGTCGACGTCAGCGGCGTTGACGTCGGCGTCGGGATCGTGTTGGACATTCCACTTGATATCACCTGTACAACAACACACATGTGACATTATTCTGCATTTTTGGTAGCGAATCAAAGTCAGTTGTCATCAGATACCCTACCACAAGCTCTGCACTTGACGACCTAAACTGCAGGCCTAGCTAAGTTACGATCCCGTTTCGTTTCGATTCTCTTGTATCGAACGCCTCGAGTCGCCCACGCCTCCGATTCCTTTTTTCTGCACACATGACTGAGCGCTGAGATGACGTCGAACAAAGGTATGTAATATGGAATGGTTGTAACTTGACTAGGGGGGCAGAATTATTAAAAGAAAGGAGCTATGTAAAATTTTGCACAAGCTTTCATTTTATATCGTAGGTGAGCAATAAGAAGGGATTTTCCATTATTCGCCACCAAAGATGATGAAACGGGAGTCCAAACTTTGTGCGAGGAAACCGACTATGACGCGGGCAATGACGTCGGCAATAGAAAAGTTGACCAGTTACCTGCACTCCGCACGTGGAAGTGGGCGAGTTCATAATGGACGCTATAGCGTTGTCTAATGCCGCCTGCGTGGACAGGTTGGGCGTGCTGAGCGAGATGCCTTGCACGCTGTGCGTGAGGCTCTGCGTGCTCGACGCGATCGACGTCGGGTGCGGGGAACTGCCCACCTGCCCCGGGACCAGCGGCTTGTTGATCTGAGTAAAAGCTGCCCATTGTCTGTGGTTCTCACCTGGAAGTTATAGAAACACATTATTATCGTGTAAAACAATATTCTCCTCTAAGTGTAGAAAGACTCTTCAGAAAGTTACATGTTACGATCCTTAGTTTAGTCCCGTTGAAAAGGGAAGATCCTCCGACCAGACGGATGTTATGTCTGGTCCAAGCAACTGCCCGAAAATTGATTTCGAATTTTTGTTCATTACAATCTAATCGCACGAAGAACTTTGAAGCAAGATTTTGATTTTTTTAGTTTCTATGCGGCGACATATATATGTGGCTACAAAGCAAACTGCCCACTGCTACGTAAGATACGCACGGAAAGTTTAGCTGTGCTTTTTAGCTGTTTGTTCATCATGCAACCACGCAGCGTAGTAGAGAGCCGCTATGTAGAGGCTCCTCAATACCTTCAATTTGTCCACTCTAAATTTTTCGACTCTAATGTAATTTTTTTCGTTCGGGGTGCCGAAAGAGTTACCCCAGCCCTGATAAGGCTAAATGAACGAATACACATAGGTTTTAGCCAGTATAAGTATGATACTCCCTCTCGTTTCACTCAGAGTGGGAGGCGTTATTTGATAAGTTCCCACCCCAGAAAATATGGTATTTTATTTTAAATTACTAGTATCAGCATGAGTAGACTTGAAGGCACCGCCAGTCGGCTGGAAACCTTTAGGTCCCCCGGGACTGGACGCAGTTATACCGCCGAGGAGATTGTCCGACGAACCAGCGCTGGAAATAGAAAAGTATACTTAATTTGATGTATAAGTTTATAGTACATAATTATACATAGTTAACTTATGTCTAATGGCCCGGTCACGACCGATACCGCTGTGATCGGCAGCGGCAAGCTTTAAGAACAAAAGTAGGTATGACAATGTTTCGCGCACGCCCCGAGACGCGCTCGCCTACCGCTGCCGCCCGCCCCGCTCTCATAGTCGTCAACGTGCTGTTAGGCTGCACAATACATGACGACACTTATATTCTATTCCATTATGCACTAAAGATTTGCAGTCGTATTCATAAGATCTATTCAACTCAACCCATCATCGCCAGAAACCAAGATCAGGGTTAGGATTTCCCCCGCTGGAGACGGCCCGGGCGCCACGAATCACAGGGCCATTCCCGGCTTCCGTAGGTGAGCAATGGGTAGCTCGCCCTCCGGTAAAGGCCAAGCTCGGGTCGACGGCGCATGGATTTTAGTCAGTAAAATTCTGACACTCCTTCTCGCTCCACTCCGCGCAAGAGAAGTAATTTCATAATTTCCCAGGCATAAAAAGGCAGAAATTAACGTACCTAGCTTTAATAGGTTTAGGCCTCCTAGTATGGTCGTGGTGCGACGGCAAGTAGTCTCTGGTGTCCAACCCTTCAGAGTCCGAGTCCGTGACTTTCTCTCCGCACTTCAGGTCGATCTCTATGCTTTGCACCGCTGCTGGCGGCTCTTCTAGTGTCTGCGACGGCTGTATAACATAATATATGTTCATTTATATTTTTTTTGTTTTTAGTTTATTGAAATAAGTACATTAGGACATATTATCTTAAGTTTACTGTCGACATTACAATATATCATAAAGCCGCTAGTAAATATCTAGCAAATGAAAGCAAGTTAAGTAAGACGGGAGCAAAATACGAGACCATGGATGAATTTTAGAACAGAACTGAGCTGATGGGTCATTTGCTATTGCTCTGCAGTTTCATTTACCATTCATGAAAATATTATCTTTACTGCCTTTTTACATTCCCCCATTTTAAGGACGTTATTATTAATTTTATATGTGTGTTAATACATATAATAATTAATCGTGCTATGTTATAGAATAATGTAATGATTTTGATAAAATATCTCGAAAACTGTCGCAAGCTTACCATTTGCTCATCGTCACTAAGCTGCGGTGATCCAATGTGATTGTAAGAAGCTACCGGCACTGGCAAGTCCGAGTTGATTGTAAGAGAACCGCTGGTAACCACTTCAGATGGTGTTCGGGGACTCTGCAAATGAATTCATGAACATTGAACTAGGATGTTTAAAAGTTAATTACATAAACACTCTGTAAAAGGCTTGGACTAGGTTGTAGAACAAACACTAGACAAAGTAGATTGAGGTAAAAGCTATGAGGACAAGTGAAAGGGATGGGGGGGTGAAGAGGGGGTTCTCTCCCGCCCTGTACCAGGCGCGCCGGGCGTCGAGAAAGACAATGCCCTCTTTTCTTCTAACCCCATTAAAAAGTCCAGGGTCGACAAATTAGGGCAGATTCGTGGGCCCAACAATCTGGAACCAAGATGGTGGGGCGCACTAACTCAGGCGTATAGGAGAGCCGCTCTCCAATACGGGACGAGACCCACAAGTATCGGGTCACCATTAGTCCAGGGCAACTGAAGTTAAACTGCACCCACAGCCCCTGGCATAAATAAGTGTAAAGTGTGTATGTGTGTGTGTGTGTGTAGACTCTAAGTATAGTGCAAGTATAGGAGGAGGGGGGGTAAGTATAGTATACTTATAAAATGTAGGGATGCAAAAACTTACTAGATTTTGAAAAAATGACTACAAAGTTCTAAACAAGTCATTTTCAAAGCAGTTTGATGCAGTTGGTGGCGTGAAATATGTGACTGAATTAAAATAAATTGGTAAGCTATGGGTAAAATTCTAGTAATTTCATCGTATTTGGATAATTTGGGTTACCTGTGGCATAGACCCAGTAGGATCCTTACTACTGGACGACTTCCTGCGATCTTTGTTGCACCACTTCCATTCTGGATGAGCTTTGAAATGTGCTTCTTTGACCTGAGAATAAAAGAAACGCAATATTCAAGATAACAAAAAAAACATAAGATGTCACTTATATTGTAAACGACACCCGTTTCTATTATACGTAAATGGTTTTGTATAACTACATGGAAATGAGATGGTGACAATACAGATTGTGTAGTATGCAATAGTTTATTTGAAGGTAACCAAGCGTGAACATGATATAGGTAATAATAAGACACGTATTTAGTGTATAGACGTGGAAGCTAAACCGGGCGTGACATGCCTCCGAATAAAAACTATCAAACGAAACATCTATTACTCTCTTTCTGTAGAAAATAGGATAACACCAACATTTGAGCATAATTAATAGTTGGATCGCGAGAAATATAGAGCTATTTACCACGCAGCAGCGGCCTCTAATTAGAAACATTAGCCTCCTTTTGTGACAGTTCATTAGAAGTAAGGAAAAAAATTCAAAGACTTAAAAATATTACATAAAATTTATTCAATCTGTTTAGCCGTTTCTCAACCATATTTGGGTTGGTAGTACCCGTCTTTTACAAGGAGAGACTAAATATCAGATCTCCACAACTCAATAACTGAGCGATACGATATCCCTTGGCAAGACTGGTGCCAGATTCTCTGGTTACTATCTATCCGTAACGAATATCAAAGACATACAAGTGACACCCAGGACTAATATCTTAGCGTGCTTTCCGAGGCACCAAACAGCTTTGTGTAATGGATGGTAACCTATTTACGCACGGGCCTAGACAAGAACTGCCTAAACTCTAAGATCGTCTGGAGAGGCTGATATTATGAAGCCACTAGCAACAATGTTACATTCAAGAGTGGCTTGAAAAATGAAAAAATGAAAATGAAAAAATGAAAAATGCTTTATTCAGTACCAAATTTGGTTCAACAATACTGAGGTTGACCTCTCCTTTTAAGTGTAAAAACACCTGTGCCAGGAGAGGCCGCTCTCCCTTAACTTAATTACATTTTTGTATCTTAATAATTTACTTAATTAAATCTACATGAGCGTGCACGCAATGTGCACACTACGTTCGCGTTCCGTTATTATGCACTTGTGTGTGAAAGCATGATTTATGGATTTTGAGATAGTGTGTTTGTGGATGTGTTTGTCTGGGTGTGCGTCACTGTGGCTGTGTTTCTGTATACGAGTGTACATGTGTGTGAAAAAATTTATATCGGTGTATATTTATGTATAAATGTTCTATTTTGTTTTACATTTAGATATCTGTATTTATTTATTTGTTTTGGTGCGTTATTATTTATCAATATATATATATATAAATAAATACATAAAAGCGCATACATGAAATAAAAACATAACTACTTAATAATATGGACTATCATATTCTCTGTGTCTTCATAGTCTAGAGTTTTTAGCCAATCTGTCACCATTCGTTTACATTCCAAAGTAGTTTTTGTATATATTTTAAGAATTTTGTTAATGGAATTATATAAATGCGAAGATTGATTTGAATATTGGTGTCTAGCAAAATAAGTTCTACATGCTCGTGTTTTAGTTACTATGTCATTTCGTCTTTTTGTTAAAATAGTGAGATCAACTGGAAGCGACTTATGTTTTTTTAGAGTGGTATGTAGAATATACAATTTACGGATTGTTGATAGGTTGGCTATTGAGTACAGAGAAGCTGTTGGAAACCTTAGTTTTTTAAAAAACATGACTTTCAGAAGTAACCTTTGAGCACGTTCCACCTCTAGAAATTTAATCTTAGATGCGCCACCCCATACTGGAATGCAGTAAATCATGATCGACTGAGCCAAAGCAACGTAGACCTTTTTTAATAGCTCAACGTTAGCTGAATATCGAAGGATTTTAAATATCCAGATCAACTTCCTAATTCTACCACCGACCAGGTCAATCTGAGAGTGCCAAGACAGCCTTTCATCAATCATAACTCCTAAGTATTTAGTGGTATCTACCCTGTTTATTGTAGGGCAATTGCAGTTATTGCTAATATCAAGGCAGTTATGTATTCTAAGACTATAGTCGTGGCAAGGTTGAGTTCGACTGTCGATTGCAAAACACATATAGTTGGTCTTTGAGGTGTTCAAGGTAAGCAAATTTTTCCTCAGCCATAGGGCAGTAGTAGCCAGAGCCGATTCAGCATCCTTTTTTATGGAGTCCCAAGATTTTCCCGTTATTACCATGGCAGTATCGTCAGCATATGAAAAAACCTTAGTGTTGTTAGATTTCAGATTGCAGAGATCATTAATGTAAATTAGGAACAGTGTTGGCCCCAGGACTGAACCTTGGGGCACCCCGAAAGACTGTTCAGCTTTGTCACTCACAAACTGCCCAACCTTTACCCTCTGGATCCTTCCTCTCAGATAATCCTGAAGTAGATCCAAAGCAGTGCCTCTTATTCCAATATTCTCTAGTTTTTGCAAAAGAATGTGAACAGACACGGTGTCAAACGCCTTTTTCAGGTCCAAAAATACCGTTAGGCATCTACCTCCATTGTCCAATTGATCAGTAATTAGAGAAGTTAGAGCCAGTACGGCATCCTCGGTTGACTTACCCGATCGAAAACCGTACTGAGAGTCTGATAAAATTTGGTACTTATTGAGGTAATCTGTTAATCTATTATTTATAAGCTTTTCCAGTATTTTGGACAGTGAAGGCAGGACGGAGATCGGTCTATAATTATTGACATCCTGTCTGCTCCCACTCTTGTGCACAGGGGTAATGACAGCTTGTTTCAAAAGAGTAGGGAACACCCCTTTTCTGAAACATGTGTTAACGAGATGGGAGATTATTGGAGCCAGTATGTGCCTAGCCAGTTTGAGGAAGCTAACTGGAATACGATCCCATCCAGGAGCACTATTCGTTTTTAAGCTCATTAAAACTTCGAGTACTTCTTGCGGATCAGTGTCTAGTAGGACAAAGGATGAGAGCCGAGACTGGCGTGGAAAAAGAGAGCTGGATAAATTTTGCATGGGACTTAATGGTGTAATCTCACTAGCAAGACCCGCCCCTATGCTTGCGAAAAAGTTATTAACAAAGGTGACTGATTCCATTTCAGTGGCTTTGATATTAAGAAGTTTGTCGTTATCGTTTTTAGTCTGTTTTATGTGAGTAATATTTTTAATGTTTTTCCAAAGGCTTTTTGAGTTTTTAATAGATTTTTCAAGCAATTGTTTTTCATAATTATGTTTGAGTCTTTTTATAAGTTTATTGCAATAGTTACGGTATCGTTTATAAGTAACACTAAGGATTTCATCATGCGGATTAGAACGTAACCTTTTCTGCATATTGTTTCTATTCCTAATGCACCGTAACACTCCCTGTGTTATCCAAGGCCTGATAACCCGCTGCTTTTTTGGGATTGGTTTCTCGCATGTGTTCTCTATCAGTGATTCTGAAATATTTGATACTAAGCCATGACATATTATTTCAGGATCATCACAAAGAAGTAAGTTGGAGATGTTCTTGTGTAAAAGACTGTCTACAGCGCTCTCATAATCAATCACAGTAGCCACTTTTGCAATTTTTGATTTAGTATTTACGTTGGTCAAGCGTAGAAATGTCGTTAAATGGTCTGTTATTGAGGTTTCAAATACTGTCACTCGAGCAGATGTCCTGCATTTATCTAACTTAAGCATAATGTGATCGAGGCAGCTTCCATCCCGAGTTGGTAAACTGTGACCAGGCATGATGCCGTGGATACTTAGCATATTAAGGTATTCTAGTCTGTTTTTTCTCACGTATATTTGGTCACTAGGGTTATCAATTAAATTTATATTTAAATCACCTACAATAACTATAAGTTTATTTAAATCATTTAATTCAAGGTGGGAATTCAGTGAGTTGATAAATCTTTGCGCATTGGTATTCGAGGGTGATCTGTATATAGCCAAGATGGTATAGCTGTTGGACTCAATTTGTAAACATGATGCATCATCCAGCATTACTTCCCTAACGTTAACCGAAATCCCATCTCTGATATAGGCAATAACACCATCATTTTGATTAAAATGCCGTGTACTAATATAAGAAACATAGTTAGGTAGGTTTGGGATTGTTTTATCATCATTAATCCAACATTCAGTAAGTACCACAAAGTCTGGGTTAAAATTTAATTGAGCGAGTAATACTTGCAACTCATCAAAATTTTTATAGACACTTCTGATATTTTGTGACATCAATGTTAGATCATTAATTGCCTTAATGTTTATTGTTTTACTAAAATTCACAACGTCACTAAAGGACGCATAGGCTATCTCTGCAGTGTCTAGGTCATTTAGCGTATTTAGGGCGTCATCCATTAGAATATGTGTAAAATTTCTTATAGGTATTGGCTACAAATAGCTGATATCTGAAATGCATTTTAAATAATAATGATACAGGTGTTATATTACTTCCAGTTTGATAAAGTATATAATTTTGGTAATTTATAGCAGTAGAATTGTCATGTAAGCGGAGCGAGTAGGTGGTGAAGTAGACTAGTATAAAGTAGTAATAAATATGTGTAGGTGAGTATGTATGCGAATTAATATTATGTAGAATGTGTGTATATGTGTGTGTCTGAGAAAGCGTATAGGTATATAATTGACAGACATGTATGTATGTGTAAATTATTATTAAGATTAGTGCACATGTAAACACTTCAGCAAGAAACAACAAAAAGAAAAGTACAAAACGGAACCAATAAGCCGGACAGATCGCATTAGTTGATCCATAATAGTGCACAATACATAGTCAGTCACCATTAAAAAGCTGCTGCACTTGAGCCTCGGATTTAATTGTTATGATTGGGGAATTTTCTGATTTTCTAATGTAAACACGCCCGTAGGCAGTCCAGCAGAACTTATATTTACCAGCTTTGACAAGATCTCTTGCTAAGAAATGAAGCCGGGCACCTTTTGCTGTCAGCTGCTCCGAAACGAAGATGGGAGTATCGCCGGCCACGCGGTGTCCCAGGTGTTTGGCGCATAGCTTATACGCCCTGGTAGTGTTGAAGGCCTTGCAGAGTTTTAAAATGTCTGTTTTAATAAGAGTCGATGCAGTCTCAACTACAATCGTGGTGTTAGAAGACTCCTTCTTTTTTCCGCGCACCCTGTAAATGTCCTTAATGTCAGTTTTACTTAGTGTACCTCCAATTGTAGAAGATAAACATAAAACCATTTGGACTAAATCCTCTTTTGTTTCACTGGTACCGCGAGGAACATTTTTTATTTCTATGTTTGATTTACGGGCCCCCATCTGCAAGTTTTCAATTTTTTCTTCTAGTAAAATGATATAATCCCTTTCTTTCTTTGATTTATCTTCTAATTCTACAATCTTTTTGCTGAGTTCTTCATTTTGAGCCGTAAGTAGTAAAATGGAATTCTCAATGTTTAGGTTACTCTGTTGGATCTCCTTTAAAGTGGATGGAATAGATATTATTTCCTGCTGCTGTGCCTTCCATAAAGTAGTAATCATACTCTTTATCTCCTCCTTGAAGTTATGAAAATCGTCCGTAGTAATAGTTTTACCCCGCGCAAAAACATAGTTTGGCGGTGTAACATCAATTGTTGTCGTATGCCTAGTGTCATCCAAATCACACACAGACATGTCAGCCGAGTGTTCCATACTACTTGTTTACGTACGCGGCGTAGCCGATCCCCGTTGAGCCGTTGTGTCATCGCGTAGCAGATCCAGGCGGCAATCGTAGCACCGTAGCACACGTAGCACTCGTAGCACTCAATTCGAACAAGCGCGTAGCCGACTCGCTCTGGGTGACGTAGCGCGTTAGAATCAGCAGAGTTATTTCGCTCGATGACGTACTTGTTCACTTGGCGCAGCGGCCACAAGCGCAGACTCGACGCTCGATATGGTCGGGGTTCGAAACTCACCGGCTGCTTCACTTTTTCCAAGTTTATAAACGATTTCTAAGGATAGATGACCGGAACACAGCTTGTGGCGACGACGATGTTGTCTTCGGATGGTCAGCCCGTTGGTGCACGGGCTTGTAAGAGCGAGAGTTCCGACACAGTCCAATATGGCCACCAAACTCAATGAGCTCTCCCGCAAGATAGAACAGGAGGGTCCGAGTTTAGAAGAGATTTTAAAATGAATATTTAAAATATAAAAATTAATTTAATTACAGTACACTATCGCACAACAAAAAACACGTCCAATCCGAAGTACCGCCGAGAGGGGAAGGGCTTACCTCACTAGCAAGCTCATTGTACTTCTGCTTCTCCTCAGGCTTGAGCGAGTACCACCACTCGCCGAGGATCTTGCTGACCGTGCGGTTGTCCTGGTTGGGGTGCATCTGATGCACGATCTGACGGTGACGCTTCGAGAATATCATGAAGGCGTTCATAGGGCGACGGATGCGACGCTCTTTCTGCAATAGAGAGAATATTTCATGTATTTTTGATAGAAGAGTAATAAAATTGCAGGATTTCCCAGCTTTTCTAACTGGTGAATCCTTGTTAAATTTAAAAACGTTCGTTCAAAAAAATAACTCCTTGAAAATAATAATAATATTCCACTACTATCATACAACGCCATCTAGTCCCAAACTAAGCAGAGCTTATGGTATGAATAGACAACTGATGAACATAATTATATATTTCTAAATACATACATATTATAGATAAATAACATCCAGACAGAACAAATGATTGTTGTACACAATATAAGCAGTCGTGCCATTTTGTCAATGCAATTTCGTATTTTTGATTTCGCTCACTGACTGAATCCCAAGGCACTAGGTATCGGATCCTCAGAGGCCTCATTTAGGCAACACTGGAAATTAGAACTGAATATTTCTGGCTAACATCTGGGTTCTATAAAATATTTTAACAAATGTAAAAGTCTTACCTTCTCCTGTGTGGCAGGAGAGTTGAGCGCAGAAGTGTTCTGCGAAGGTCTCTTATTAGAGTCATCTCCGCCGACCCCCGAGTCTTCCGACTCGAACACTTCGTCATCCTCGTCCATGCACATCGGGGGATCTGGAATACATTGTTTGTCTTATAGGTTGACAAACAGAATACGAACACTTTAAACTGATGTGTTTAATTCATAATACAGCAGTCCAACAGCTAACACTTTGAAATGGTGTAAACGCAGGAAATTTGCTTTTATTGAAGAATTTCATAACTGAATTTGAACCAAATTGGACCATCTTTTAAATGAAAATCGCAGATATAGACACGGGTCGAAAACAGAACTTCCTTTTTTTAAATCGAATAAAACAAAATAGTTCAATACATACCACTAGCTTCCGTCTTAATCTGATCCTCAGTCTTTATGTGCGGCGCGGGCGTGTGCGGCGTATGCGGCGTGTGCGGCGTGCGCGGCGTGCGCGGCGTGCGCGGGGACGGCGGCGCCGCCGGGGCCGCGCCCGCCGCGCCCGCGGGCGGCGGCGACCCGCTCAGCAGCGGCACCAGCGACTGCCACGGAAACGTGTTGCCTGACACTGCGGACGAACGGTTCATACTTAGAAAAAGAATGAAAGATAACACGTTTATTTGGCACACAATGAATAAACAAGTATTGAAAACTTAAAAGTAAAAGAAAATTACTTGTAGAATTACCTTAGCGATGATTCAAAGATTCAAGATTCAAAGCATTTTATTTCAAATAAAACATATAAAGGCTCTTTAATTATGCTAATTGCACATTCCAAAGCGTAGATCTCTATGGTGAAGAATGTGCAAGAAACTCCATGATGCGCGATGGCGAAAGGTTTTATTCGATTGTTCGAACATCTCGATGGATCTCGATTGTTTCGACTTTAACTCAAGTCAAATCCCTCTGTTATTTTTCAGCGGTCGGTTCCCTTGAGTCGAAACAATCAAAAACTCAATTATATCATAGAACGGCAAGTCGCTGGTTGAATCGATAGTTTACTTTAACGACTTCAATTCTTTCGATTGTTAAAACATCTCGAAACCGCCCAACGCTAAATTACCTTAATCAAAATTTACACCCACGATTTACTGCCGAAACCGTAACTAAATGTTTGACTTCTCCTCCAGTTTCGATCATAAGCGAAACTAAAAGTAACGTGGTAAATGAAAAAAAAATCGAACGCCGTCACGTGACAAAAATGGAAAACCTCTTTTTCTAAACAATTTGACATGTAGGCGATTATCAAACAGCCACGCATCCCGCTGCATGTTGCGCGTCAACACACCTAGGTGCGTACTTGCGGGAGTACAGAGTTTTTTACGCACTCAGCGCGTAGTTGCGTTTTGTGGATTCACGCAGGCTCTGAATCATTTCATCCAAAATCACGTTTCTCCGCTTTCAGCATGTTTCTCCGCTTGTAGGCGCATGATCTGCATGAACGCGCGTAGATGCATTTTATGTTGGACTGTACGTGTGTTCTATACAAACGGAGATACTTACAAGTAACGTTAAAACATGCATTCACGCGCTACGCTGCGTGGTGCCTGGCAGTGTGATATCGCCTTACGTATGCTTAAGTTAGTGTTATCGAGTTTGTTAAAAAATCTAGTGCGACTATTTGGATTATTCTAGCGTGACTACTATCAAATTACACAACATTGTCAACGTGATCGCTATCACATATATACCGATTTCATCCATAAAAACAAAATGGGTTTATCATTGAAAGCGTAAAAAAAAAACAAAAAAAATCGCACGGATCAAGGCCATAACACTGACACTTGGAAAAAGCCAATCAGAGATAAAAATTGAAATTCTTTCTGATAATGATTATCATGTACAAATTAAGTAGTAAAGTTGTGGGCGTAAGTCTGTCATTGTAATTTGAACCTTATGTCAATGTAAGCAGAAGAAACATTACTGTGGTAGAATATGTTCAAAGCTAGAGTGAATACGGTCTTAATATCCTAGTGTGCTTCTCAATCACCGACTGCATCAAGTGGAATCGCAATCAAGTGCTACGTTTATATCATTAAAAAAAAAACTGTTACATTTCACGACAATAGATCATTGTAATTAAACTTTATATCGAAGAAATTACAAGTACCTACTGTTACTTTCAATATATATTGCATATGGGCACAGATGCACATTAAGTATTAAATTAAACCTTATCATCATAACAATAAAAGTATTATTACAGTGGGTTAGCTAGTGATATTACTCACCGATAATCGTGTGTGACGTTGGCGGCGGCAATACCGGTAGTAACTGGTTAGGGTGTACTATCACCGCGCTGCTGTTTACGTTATTTACCTAAAAAGAATATTTATAATATTTATAGCGGGGACTACGTTAGACAGATAGACAATGGGCGACGTTTGAGTTGTCCTATACTCGCGTTAATTGACTACTCTCAATTTTCAGCCAATTTCTTGCCACTTGTTGCACAAAAAAAAATAAATGCACCAGCATTTATCAGTTTTTACATTATTTAGTATTTTTATCTGTTAAACACCTTTCTCAAAACAAAAAGGATTATAAGTAATAGTCTTAACTTAGTGGTGTTGGTGGTTGGTAGTTAGTAATAGTGTTAACTTAGTGGTGTTGGTGGTTAACTTAGTGGTGTTACTTATAACACCACTAAGCTCTCCTACAAGGCCCAATGACCTGATAAGGGTCGCGGGAATTCGATAAATACGAGATGCACAGGATCATTCATTGTGGCGATACTTGGGGGAGGCAACAGTAGACGTCTTTCGGCTGAAATAATGCTGATGAAAAGTTAAGTAAAATGCTACTTACATGATCACCATTATCCAAACTCCGGTGTTCCGGTTCATTATCATTGTTGTTGAGCTGCTGTTGCAGATGATTTATTCGCTGATCAATCTGAAAAGTAACAACAAATATCAATAAGAACATCGTATGCATTTAGTAAAAAAAATAATCTATTAAAAAAGACATTACTTTCCATGGCCTCCATATAGGCATCGATACAGTCGGGTAAAGATTTCCGATGCACGTGTTCATTTTATTGCGGTCGTAGGGATTATCAAATGGTTGAATAACGAAATGAAAAACATAGATGTAGTACCTACAATATTGTTATTATTTATCAGTCAAGAAAACTAATTACATTGCCACCGAAAAATCTAATCTAATCAACCCATTATGTGCCACAACTGAGCGAAGGCCTCCCTCTCCCTTTCCCACACACGTGCGTCTCCAGCCGTTACGGGTCAGTCCCTCCAGTAACTGTCAAGTTCATCTCTCCACCTTCGTCTTGGTCTGCCGCGATAAATAAACAATACTGAATGCCTACTGATTAAGTAGCCAGGCGTATAGTAATTATCACGTGCGTGCGTAAATTTGATACTGACTTTGACTAAGATAATGTATTATCAGCCAAAGTGGCTTCAAGATAATACAAAAATATCGAATGCCAAACCCTTTCTAAAGAAAGCAAATATATTGTATAAATTAGCACTTAGCCAGTGACTTCGTTCGCGAGAATGTTTTCAAAATGTATTTTGAGGGTAGTTTGAAAAAACTAATAGTGACAGTCTTTTATTATTTATTTTGATTAGAATTCGTGACAAGTTTCAAGTTTATTAACCCAAGGAGTAAGATTCTCCCATACAACCTTATCGCCCCATTAATCGTTTTATGAGGGGGTAGTTTTGAAAAACGAATTTAATTTTTTTTTTTATCTTTTTGCTGCTTACCTGAACAGTCTCTGCCGGTTCGTTTTTTATGAACAAATACTTTTTCTCCATAGTACTCTGAGGCCCTAGCGTTACGTAGTACCTCTTCACCGGATCCTTTACATCCGGCTCCACAACTGATAATAAACGGGCCTGCAGCGGGGCCGGTTTTAGAATCCTCTTATTATCTTCCATTACACGAGTCTCGGATAGTTCTGGTGGCCTATTGTCGATAACATTCCGGAGTATATTGTTCTCTCTTTGATTCTGATGATCCCTGTCATCTCTTTCGTCATCATACTCCGAGACTCTTCTATTCAGAAAATTTTCATGATTATTTAATGGGGGTGACATGTCCGTGTCCCTTCGGTAGTTGTCGTGGATGCCATTCCTGTGGATCGGCTGTGTTCTGTATATCTGTTCGACATCTATACCATTTGATGTTGGAATGGTTCTCGGGACGATCAGATTGTGTGCTAACTCGTTCGTACGAATACTATTAGCAATACTTGTTTGCAAGCTCTGTGTACTCAAGTTGTTCAAGTTGAGAGATATACTCGAGGGGAGTGTTAAGCTGGATAGAGTCGTCGTTGTAGCGTTTATACTCGTGTGTATAGTGTTCTGCAAGTTCAGCCCTGAACTTTGGACGCCGATCACGTTGGATTGGGAAACGTTATTTGTTTGAACGATTGTAGGCCCGTTCCTGTTTTCCACCTGGGAAATGAAGGTCTAATTTTACCATAACTTAATCTATTACTACTCATATCTATAGATTTACACAAATAACTGATATTTGTATAATACCTGATAATGGTAATTAGGTCCTGGTGAAACTCTGATGACGCTGGTAGCCACTCCACCAACGGGGGAGTTCACCCGGCTAGGTCGGACTAATTCAGGCCTAGAATAAAATATTTATAAATACAATTATGTTCCTTATTTTTTGTGGAAAGAGGGTGTTTTTGCATATGGTTTTAATTCGGCGAAAGCGTTCACACGTCGTCACTACGTAAATGTAGTGCAAATGCTATACTCACGGCGCGTTAACTCCGCGTATTTGCGATACAACTAAAATGCTAAATGTGCCTTTACGCAGCGTCTACGCGGTGTAAACCCGACATCAAAGTCAAAGTTTGTTGGCGTATAATTATGCAAAATCATCACAATACTCTATGAAGCTGAAGGCAAGAAACTATAGATACAAAAGTCTGGGTTGATACAATCCTACTTGACCTCGATCTCGCCTTATGCAAAGCAATGGATAGAACGAGTGTGTTCAGTAGATGCTTGGCGCCTTATAGTGACGTCAAAAGCATAAAGATTCCGGTGTAAGAGGAAGACAGAGTTATACAGGGTAAATAGCATTATCCCTTTTTTCGGT
Organism: Mythimna albipuncta; assembly: GCA_929112965.1. Taxonomy (NCBI): domain Eukaryota; kingdom Metazoa; phylum Arthropoda; class Insecta; order Lepidoptera; family Noctuidae; genus Mythimna; species Mythimna albipuncta. Next base: position 11,775,442 of record OV815979.1, on the reverse strand, counting down.
GGCAGGCAATTACCTGATCAGATGATGGTGGTACAAGGCAGCGGGGTGGTGCGGCTGCGGCTGCGGCGAGGAGATGGGCACGAACAGGTTGTTGCGCAGCCCCGGCGAGCCGCCCGCGCCCACCGGCGACGCGCCCGGGCTGCCCGACCGCGAGCTGCCCAGCGACACTAACACACCAACGATATCATTTTAGAAGGTGTCACTGTCAACGGAGCTTTATAGACGTCGACGATTCATCATTACATGCTTGGTGTACGCTTGCGTGAAGCTTAAATACAAAACTGTGATGTGCTGTCGTGTCGTTGCCGCTTCGTTAACAGTTTCATATTTCCTGGACAGTAGGCGTAACGGCCTGATCACGGCTTCGGTCTTAGCGGGCACGCAACGCTGTGAGCACCACTTCGTGGCGTGGTTAAAACATTTTTGTACTTTTGTTCTTACGGCTCGCCGCCCCGCGCTTAACTACCGCTCACAGCGTCAAGAACGTCGTGATCAGGCCGTAAGACTTCGTTTTATCGCTTCAAATCAGTCCGATATACACGTAGTGTATTAAAGCTTTATATATAAAATCCAGACACACCCACTATGTTTTTTACACATATTTTTAACAGACATTATTATCTGATAATAACAAACGATTACGATAAAATCAGACTACTTTCTACTCGTATGCAACCCTGATTTACGAGACAGGACGGTGTTGCATTACTATGCTATGTTAGCCCAAAATTGTACTACAGGGACAAAAAGAATTTGAAGTGCTATTTCAAATGAAATGTCACATCTTTCAAAATTCAAAAATTGCAATTTCCATAAAAATCCGTTCAATCGTAAAATAAATTCTATAATATAAACTTCCGCCTTTATAATATTAGTTTGATAAAAGTCTGTCATCAAATATCATTTGTGTACGAAAATAACCGTTTTTTCTTTCTTTTTTTAATCAAGAATCTGATGATAGCTTACCCAGCATATTAGCAGCCTCAGTCTCGTCGGAATCAAAGCGGCCGGTCACGCGGTAGTGCGGAGGTGTCGTGTCCGACTCTCGCGAAGTCTCATCGCCTTCCACGCCCGTGCCGCTTGAAGACAGCGATTTACTGCTACTCCTGAAATGGAAATATTATTTTAAAATGTGTAAATGTGCTATGAACCAGTGAAAAATTATTCTTGACTGTTTAATATGGAACATTGTAAAAAAAATTGTTTTAAAAGAGTAATTGTGGAGGTTCTCACTTGTTCTTCTACTATCCACTCTATATGAAACATCGAATTTGAACCGAGAATTAGCTTTTGGCGCCCATGTAATTCTATGTAAGGTAAATACATTTTAATTAAATTTAATTGTTCATCATTACGACACAAAAACCACATTCACACTCAACAAAGCAGGGTCATGACTGTTTTTACGTCCCCTATTTTAAAACTACCTTCAGTGTATTAAAATTTGAACTGTATGTTTATCTAACTTGAGTATTTAAACAGAGCTTAAAAACACGATGTTAAGTAATTACTCAATAATATACTGAAACTCATTCCATTCAGTGTCCTTAGGGATAAAATTCCATTCACTGTAGGTTTTTAGTACAGTTAATTATGAAAGTATTTAGGCAATTAATACAGTTATTTTCCGGTATAAATGGCGAATTAACAAAACAGGACGTAAAATCACAAAATTACATCGTTTAAATCAGGGAAACACATTATTATTCTACATAGTAGTAAGGTATACAATTTTTAATATCTAACCAGTTGGAAAAAAATTGTTATTTTAAACTTAAAGGGTGTTTTAAATCACTTAAGATCGCATGTTTGCTACTGGGTACTCCATCTCGTTTAGCTCTTCAATCTCCATAGGTGACAGAAGAGCTGACCAGATGGTGTTTTTGGGCGACCTTGGCAAAATAAACACGAAAGTGTTGGTCGGATATATCCGACATTCGCGGTTAAAAGGTTAAACAAATTTATTTGTACTCAGAGAAGTCAATTCTGAACTTTGGAATGACTGATAAGTCCAGACTTTAGCTAGTAAATTGCCATCTGTTTTAAATTAAAACGGTCAAACAATAAATTTTAATAAGGAAGTCTGAGTAAATTGTATCAACATTCAATTGTGGTTTTAACGTTTTGTTTCAGTACGTATTGTAAAAGAAAAATCGTGGAACAAAAGATGTCTGGAATCTGCACCGGAAGCCACGAGTATATTAAACCAAAACCACAAGAATTATTGCACCAGTTGTGAAACACAATGTCATTTGGATTACTTAAAAAACAACACAGTATTGTGTCGAATTAAAGAATACGTTCTTGAATTACAACATGGTGATCAACTTTTAGACTGAATGACGACAATTTTACTCAAAAACTTTTAAGGGTTGTAAAAAAATACATTTCCTGGAACATGTTTTGCGAAATTTTTGAGTAAATCACGGAATTACCGACTGCCAACAGAGTTTTTAGGCGTTGTACCTCTTTTTTCGCGTTGCCTCTTCATCAAACATCGCGTTGCATTACGTTAGATAAAGCAACAAGCTTTTAAACCATGATCGATGTTGACGATAGGCGAGTAGGACCCTCTTAAGTAGCTTATTATGCTTTACGTAGCTTGGAAACTGTATTATTAAAATTATCAAGTTTTAGAACCATAAACTCAATTGACAACAAAGATCAAAACCGACTGCAATACAACTAAATAATATTAAGACCTTTTTTACAATGCGCCATTGAAAAATAAACTTAAAATACAGAGTCTTAAAGTAGGCAGTTGATTAACCGGCAACAGAATGTCAATTGTCTACGATTCTAAATTAGAACTTTGTTTTTTTTTTATTTTGCAGATTTTTTTTAGGGACTTTCGCATTGTCATCGCAGTTGCAATATATCAGAAACACATCTAAATTCCCTACATTTTAACAGGTTTTTGTCATTGATTGACACTGAAATGAAGATGCAACTTGTTGTTTTATTTAAAGTTGTTTTAAGTACAAGAATTAAGCTAGAACTACATTAAACCGACGTACACGTGGACCTCGCCTGATTTGTGCGTAGAACGACGTCGCGTGGCGTGGATCTTGTGTAGCTCTACACGTCTAGTTTCCAAATAAAATATATGGAGAACGACGCACCATACGTATGTACAGTGAGTAGTTCTAGTTCTGACCTTTAGCCTTCTGATAGTTTATTTGATGTCTTACCTCTGTTGCGGAGTATGAGCTGAACCCTGAGCCAGCGGAGTATTAGAGGACCTGGTGACACCTCGCAGAGACAGGTGCCGGGAGCAGAAGCCCCTCCGCTGGCTCTCCTTGGTACAGCCATCTTTGGAACACAGCCGCCTCCATTGTTTGCCGTTGAACTTCTTGCGGATGCCCGTCGGTGTTGACACGACGTCTCCTTTCTTGTACTTGTGCGGGGTTGCCGCTTGAGATCTGATGGATATTTATTTATTTTATACTTTATGCACAAAAGAGTACAAAGGCGGACTTAATGTCTTAAGGCATTTTCTAACAGCCAACCTTTGGGTGATGCAGAGACAAATTGTGGTATAAACAATTTTACCACAATTTGGTCATATACGGTAGTAGTAAGAGGCCGATGTGTTGTTGAGTATTATTGTGCCACTTTTTACTAGCTAAAATATACTGTAGTGGTGACGAGCGTGGCTGTCATTATATAAAATGACTAGCTTCTGCCAGTGGCTTCGCCCGCGTGAAAGTCGATTTCTCCATGCAAACTGTAGTAGAACCCCGTTTTATCCCCTTAGGGGGTTAATTTCGGAACATCTATTCTTAGCGGATGTCTACACCCTATAAGAAACCTACCTGCCAAATTTCAAGTTTGTAGGTGTTATGGTTTCTGAGATTTCGTGATTAATTAGTGAGTGGTATTTCGCTTTTATTTATAGATTAGGTTCAAAAAGTGCTGGCTATAAGACTCTTTTGAATTAGTTTGTGATCTGTCGCGGCCCCGCGTCGCTGTGTCCGGCCACCAGTCTAAATCTAGGGACAGTCCCTTTTAAGTTGAATAAATGCCTTAATATTATTTGTATTGTTATTGATACATACGACTTCTTATCTTTTGGAATTTTATCTATACTACAACATACTATAATAATAATAATATAAATAAAGAGGACAGATTTGTATCTTTGTTTGTAACGAATCAACTCAAAAACTACTGGATCGATTAAAAAAATTATTTAACCAGTGGAAAGCTATTTTATCAATGAGTGACTTAGGTTATATATTTTCTACTTTCTCAGGGCAAAACCACTGGCTAGTTGCCTATAATTTAAAGAGGTAAACATGATTTAGTTACAATGCAATTTTACAACTGATAGCTACAATCAGTCTAAGGCCTGAGATTGTGAGAGTTATCATTTTTAATATTCATTTATCTTTTTAGGGAGGTAACGAATGTCAATGTTTTTGGCATTATATGCTTATCTTTCCCCACCTCTCACTAAGGACCGGCTTTTAATTTAACCGAGCTTATGAAAACCCGCTACGATTGTCAAAGATCTACAAATGATAGGCGGATCCCACAGTACGGCGTTGTGTCGATATGTAATGAACAGAGCAAGCTCAGTAAGCATAGCTTATCCTTCGATCGACCTCTGAGGTCATTGTTATTTGGTCAGTAAAAAATCAGGATTATTAACAGTTCGACAACTTACCTAGGAGTAGGGGGTTGAGATCTAGGTGTGAGACTGCGCTCTAACAAGCTCGAAGTACTGCCACGACTCTGGAGACTGCTCCGCTTGCTGTTGCTGCAATCTGCTGACAATACACCTTGTTATTACACTTAATGTCTGAAAAATATGGGTAAGTTTGCACTTGGCTGTCCAGCGAAGGCGTTGAGGCTGCGTGGAAGATATAGGCATACACTAACACCAGGTAGAGGTCATTACCGATTCAACTTCGCGTTAACACGATTAAGGCGGATTGGATTAACTAACTCAGTAAAAACTTACTGAAAGTTAAAATAAGACTAAAATAAAAGCTATTTACGTTTGCGTAAAAACTACACTCGCGAGCAACCAAATCGACTCAACCTACAAGCTCACACTCGCAGATGTTTTCTTAAAAAAATACTGAACTGTTGTTAAAAAACGATATACCGTTGGGAAGCCTAAAAGTTTTCGCGTTGCCAGAAGAATTCAATTAATGCACAGTAAATGGCGTCATAAAATGGGACACATTAGCAAAGCGGTTTGAAATGCTCACGCGTTTAGTTGTCAAAATAAAAAAGTTCGGAATGTATGTCTCACAACCATGGCTCTGTGACTAATAGACTTATGCACAATGTGATGTGTCTAGACCAGCAAAAAATATAACAAAGAGATTAAATCTTCATCTAGTCGAGAACAATGTTGTGATTGAATTTTTAAATCAGATTAATTTGGCCATAAATATCAGTCAACAAGGAAATTATTGTAATTTATTTTACACTCATAAAACACTAGGAATTGGATCGATATTTCGTCGGTTAACACCGGTTTGCGGAACTTTAGTATCATTAAAAGAGTTATAAATAATACCTATTTGTTGGATTATATCATATTAATTTGCCCTAAACCCGCTTTTTATAACGCTAACTTTACTAGAGCAAATATAAATATCGATGCTGGAATTTCATCCATTTCCTGAAATTTCATTCGTTTGACTAAGCCCTGATGATGCAGCCAAGATCAAAGTTTTTCAGTTTTAAACTAACAATATACAAATAATAAAATCTCCAAATCCGTGAACTCGTCATGTCATGAGTCAGTAACAAACTTTCACATTTTATAAAAAATGTGTAGTTTACAGGGGGATTATGCGTTAAATATTATTGTCGTGAAATGGCACGGTCGACTGTCCACAATGGTATGCATTTTACCTACACTTATGTGTGCAAGCGAGTGTTGGGTGTGGCTAAAAGCATGAAAGTAGAATTATTTCTGTGGAAATGCATTCTTTGCGTAGCATGTCCGGTATTATTGAATGTCAGGTCGTGTAATAGTGTGATAAGAGATCGGAGATTGAATATTGGTGAAATGACGAGGGTTTAGTAAGATCCGACCAAGTGAAAGGATGCAAGGATTTGCGGGAAGTGAATGGTAAGGAACAGGTCAGTGTTAGCCATTCAATAGCGACCCTTTTTTGTGTCTGCGGTCCTTTTAAAAACTCAGGTACCAATAGTGGAGTACTAGCGACACGAATGGTCAGGGAGCTCGGAACAAGCTGTACACAGATTACGTTGTAGTAACCAGTACTTTTGAATTGAAGTACATAGGTACGATAAAATAAATGCACTGAAAATATTTTAAAAACTACCGTTTAGGATGCGCTACTTATCACAGAACACAGAAATCATAATATCCTTCTTATCATCATTTTCGTCGAGCCTATTCACGACGAAAGAAAATAAAAACAACTAGGTACTTAATGTTAAATGATGCAAGTTTGCATGTGCTCAGTTAACAGATTTGATTACAATATTTTACAGAAGTAGACTATTTCGTGGATAAAAATCTAGCATTATTAATTCACTAAATGTATCTCCATGATCCGACAAGCACAGGACCAATCGAAGTGACAACGCTTAGGAGACGTCTATGTTTAGTGATCGGCATTAGCCTAAATGATGATGATTAGCAATTTTTCTAATAAATAATTCCATAGTTACCCATATGCGAGACATCAGCGGGGAACATGATGTCTTCCCTGCGTAGATCGTCGTCGCTCTCGCCGTAGTCGTCGAAGGGCGGTCGCTTGCGCAGTTCGTCTATGGAGCCGTTGGAGAGCGCACCCACCGTCACGACTCCGCCGGCGCCCGCGCCCGGCATCGGCGATGAGGTGTAGAAGTTGTCACCGCCCATCTGAACACAATTTGCATGTATTAGAAAGGTTCCAAAAATGATTATGCGTATAGCTAAGGAGTGGAATTCCTTGCTGGAGTCTGTGTTTCAAGAGTGATTTTTATTCTCCGCGCTCTTGGGTGGAGCGGGAGATAGTGTCAGACTTTTACTGACCAAAAACCCACTCCTGTTCCTTCGTTGCCTTTCATGTCGGGGAAGATCTCCTTTCAGAAGCAGACCCTAGTGATTAGTTTACTTCTAGGCAAGCGTGCTCCAACGTCGGCCACACCTTCGCTTGCCATCAGGTAAGATGGTGATCAAACGCGAGCCTATCTATAATATAAAAATGAATCGCAAAATGTGTTGGTAAGCGCATAACTCAACAACGCCAAGACCGATTTCGCTAATTTTTTTTTTTGTTGTGTTCGTTATTATGAGGAGAAGGTTTTTATGGAAAAAAAATTAGGGTAGTGTAGGGTAGAGTAGGGTAGAGTAAGGGAGAGGAGGGTAGAGTAGGGTAGAGTAGAGTAGGGTAGGGTAGAGTAGGGTAGGGTAGGGTAGTGTAGAGTAAGGTAGAGTAGGGTAGAGTAGAGTAGAGTAGGGTAGAGTTGGGTAGAGTAGGGTAGAGTAGGGTAGAGTAGAGTAGAGTAGGGTAGAGTAGGGTAGAGTTGGGTAGAGTAGGGTAGAGTAGGGTAGAGTAGGGTAGAGTAGAGTAGGGTAGGGTAGGGTAGAGTAGGGTAGAGTAGGGTATAGTAGAGTAGAGTAGGGCCTAGTATAAGGCAGAAGTAGGGAAGAGCGGGAGCGAAGCCGCGCGGGCAAAAGCTAGTACATAATAAAAACAAGCGCATTGTGTCGACGATATTACCAACATCGTTACAGACAACCGTGAAGAAAAAGAAGGAAACTTTTATACCTAACAGTAGTTGTATTGATTTATTTACTTACTAATCACGCCTAGGACATTTATTTAGTTAGTGCCATGTTATTGACTACGCAAACAGTCTGTGTCTCCAATTACGGCTATAGTATCTTGATTATGATTGTTAGAAATAGAATGTACGCATACAAATATAAGGTTTAGGAGATTTTGTGTCCAGGATTATTAAGTCTGAAAACGGATTGAGTATTATGTCAAAGGGATGTACCGCTCATTTTATTGAGCACTAGCTGTGCCCCGCGGTTTCACCCGCTTTTTTCTCGTTTCCGTGGAAATACCGAGATAAAATATTGCCTATAATTGCCGCCCATAACTCATTAATAGGTACCAACTCTTAACATCTTACACACGTGATAACTTTTAAACGAAATATCTGATTGAGATGAAACAAAAAGTATTTTACTTCTACATAAATACTCTTGATAACATAATGCTTAATTTCGATAAAGATTAATATTACGATACATATTTAACGTAGTTTTTTTTTCTTCAGACGATATAATAATTATTTTGAACACAAAATCGGTTATTGTGATTACACACGTGATAACTTTTAAACGAAATATCTGATTGAGATGAAACAAAAAGTATTTTACTTCTACATAAATACTCTTGATAACATAATGCTTAATTTCGATAAAGATTAATATTACGATACATATTTAACGTAGTTTTTTTTTCTTCAGACGATTTAATAATTATTTTGAACACAAAATCGGTTATTGTGATTAAACCATGATAGCTAGATATATGTTCTCGCGGACTTTTTTGTAGGTCTTAATGGGATCTACAAACCCGTAGTACATCATTTTGTTCTATTGTCAATAGATTTTGCAGCGCACGCAAAAATAGGTTTTCGATTTTACACCTTGTGTTACAAAATAGCAATTTTATTACGGATCCCTAATTTTGAAACATAAAAAACATAGCCAATAGCCTTCCTCGATAAATGGACTACCCAACACTGTAAGAATCATTCAAATCGGACCAGTAGTTCCAGAGATTAGCGCGTTCAAACAAACAAACAAACAAACAAACAAACAAACTCTTCAGCTTTATAATATTATAGTATAGATTCAAGTTTTAGAGCGAGACTGGCCACTTGATGTCCCGCCCAAAAAAGGCACGACCTCACCAAATGGCAGGGTTCTATTTGCATGGCACTGCCAAGTGACCGACTAAAGAAGGGAAGGACTATTGTAGTAAACTTGAGGTATGACCAGAGTAGGCAGATAGCAGCCTGATGTCTCACCATCTCACTTTGTACGCGTCTCTCACCTGAGTGGGCACGTGATGTATGCGCAGCGCCGGGTGCAGCGAGGAGGAGGAGTGCGTGCCCGCGTCCTCCAGCTCGTCTGCCCACGGCGGCTGCAGCAGTCTGATGTCTGCCCGCTTCACTTCCACCATCTCTTTGCAGAGATCGCCGTCAGTTACCTGGATGAAATGACTTGTAGTTAACCAAATGCTATCTTTTACAGCCGTTGATTTCATTTCCAAGTGCTAATTTATTCCAGGGAACACGTGACTATACAAGTTTTTTTTAAATTCAGAATAGAGTTAATAAAGAGTTAACATGAAGCGACTGCCACCCGACAACTTCTTCCGTTAACTACATACCAACAACATCCTCAATGTTTATAAGTGCCCTTACCTAAAGTAATTTAACAGTTTAAGCAGAGATAAATTTCGTTATCACTTTCTGATTGGCGAAAGGTCGATACGATCGATAAAAAAGGGGAATTACGTGAAGCCGCTACTACCAGAGATAACTAGGTGCGTCTTACGCGCATGACTAATGTTTCTACTAATTCCGCTAAGATTTACATAATAAAACAAATATTTGTGAACTATTTAACAATGTAAAATTACATCATCGTAGAGCAGCACACTAGTACCCTGCGCTTTGTTAAGATTTGAGTCCTACATCTCTATGTTTTAATAGGACCTTTTTACTAAACAATTCGTAATTGAAGAAAAAAACAGAAGTAACGGTGCAATCAATCAATAATATGAAACCATTCAATTCATCTAAGCAGTAAAAAAGTTAGACTACGTTAAATGCCAATTACAACTTTCCAGATAAGCGCCGACGTGATATTAGTCAATTTTTTGTAAACCACCAGAATGACGAAGGCGCTCATCCGAAACATCCTAGATATCGGATCACAGAAAAACTATGAAGACTTAACAAATCTTCGTTATTGTTCTTCAAACTTAGTTAAATGACAAACTGATCTAAGATAGCCTACGAGATGACTACAGGTTCTACCTAGCTTGGGGACTATGCACCCTCCAAAAAGAACTGGTTTTTATATTAGTTACAGATAATACTTGTAAGGTATTATTTTTGTAACAAATAAACATTATTCTTATCGTCTAATAAACCAGCAACATTGATCCATGACAACAATTCCGACCATAAATCCGTCATGCATTCGTTAAAGCATTATCATTGGGGAAGCCCATATTCAGCACACAACAGACTATTTACAGAATACTATAAATACAGTATATCCTCACCTTAACTCGTATCCTTATAGGAGAATTAAGCACTTCGTACACGAGACCTTCAACAAACACATTTTGCACATTCTCCCTGCTAGGGTCCGTAGTCCTCACAACACACAGCGAGCCCATGTGCAGATGGCTCATTTGGGGACTCGCGTCACTGATCACATCGTTCTTGTTCACACCAAACACGTCACTGTACTCAATTGGGTCACTTTCTAACCCATCGAGTTCCACGACAACTTTACAACCTTCAGCTTGACGAATCACGCCCGGGACGTATATGCCGCGCTGTTTCGCCAACACTCGATGATCCCGCCATTCTGATAAGTCGATGTTAGGGTATGAGAGGTAAGACTTCAGCTCTGAAGGCGGGGAAGAGTGTTGTATGATCGGGGACGGCTGCAGCACAGATTGCTGGTACTGTGGCTGATATTCCATCGGGAGTGGAGCGTTCACTGTGTTGTTGTTCGCGCAGTTCATTTCTTCAAGCACGGAGGGGTCGAATTTCCGCTTCTTGGGCAAGTTTCGCACGGGTGCCTGAGTTGGTGTCTGTTGGGCAGCTGATTGGGCATTGCCGCTGCTGGCATTGCCCAGGTTCGTGGGGTTAGCCATGGTTATGTTGGGAGTGGGATGCGTCGATGATTGAGACAGGCTCACTGTGCCCACGCTGCTTATTACTGAAGCAGGTATCTGTAACAAAAGCCCCATATTAGAATATACAACATATGTTATGGAATAAACTTGTGCAGTTTTCCTTATTGACATTGAAATGTCTAGAGTATCTTTGTACATACAGTGTTTTAAAATTGTTTATTTAATCATCGTGTAAATAGCTCTTATGAACAGGAAGAGACCGCACTTGGTGCAGATTTTTTCATAAAATAAATAAGTATACGGAAATGAATAGGGAATATGAATGCAATTTTTTTATTACTTAAATTAAATATGTACTTATTAAGCTCTGGTAAACAAATATGACAAAAAAATCTTCATCAACAATGAAGTTGTAAAGCTTCAAAGCTGCTGCTATGAAAGAGAAGTCTAACATGGTTTTTGACGTCAAAGGCCATGACACCCATACGACTGCCATACGGCTTCATATAGTTTAAGACACACTAATTAACCTCCATAAGTATAAATAAAACAAAATATTGATTATCACCTCCATTCATAAAAAGTCAGGAACGCCATGAAATCAATGGCGAGCGATAACTTTAATGGTGTTAATGGTCATTCGTCATATGCCGAGTAATTCATAAGATATTCCTCTATGGGTGATACGAAAAATTATAAGGTAATTTGTATAAAATATCTAATTGGAACAATGAATCGTAGTATACAATTAATTCTATTAATAGGGCACATGGTATGATTTCATTTGTACCTACTTACATAATTCCATTTGCTACACAGAGACAACTGAATTTATAGCAATTTACTGATTTAATTATTTAGCGAAAAGTAATACAAAATTGACTAAACATTCCCGTTCGTTTATAATTTGGGTCTATTCAAGGCTAGAGTGAATAGGATTCTTAAAAAATTAGTGCGCTTCACCATCAACGTTTGCATCACTGTTAACTATCAGATGGGACCGCAGTCGAGCAGTAGTATAAGAATTTTTTGTTAAAAAAAACTTATCAAAGCATAGTTCAGAAAAATGTTTCCTTAAAAAATATTGTCAATGTAGTTGGGTTTTTTAACAGTCAGCAATTATTTCAATAAAACGCGTACAATATTTAGACTTTTGTTATAAGCGAAAATACTAATTTGGTATATTATTAAGATCCCGGTCTATGAACCCAGAGTAGTTCTTATAGGAAAACTGTTCCTATTTCATACATAATTATTGCAAGACAAGATAAAGCTGTGCCCCGGAGAAACCCATTATCACAAACGCCATTTGTGTACTCCCATAAATTACAATAATTTTGTTGGAATATTGTATGTAACGACGGATGGCTAAAATTCCATTTTAGTATAGCACAGTAGGTTGGAGTCTGACTTTTATTATTTTTAATGCTTGCTCTTGACTCCTGTCTCACCTGATTGTAATCAATGATGTGGTAGACGATGGAGCACGCTTCTTTAGCAGTGATTTTATTTAATATTAGAAGACTCAAGAGAGACTCTGGGCGTCATTTTTAAAAGAGGGATGACCATTCATAATGTACTGGACTGACTTTTGCTAATTCCCATCAAAAATACTCACCCAAGGGTGCGCAATCTATATAATTATTTGGTTCACTAGATGGCGTTGTGTGAAGGTTGTGGAATATGATAACTATTATTATTTAGATTAGCTTCTTCCCAAATAGAACATATCATATGATGTAATTTAGATAATATAGTATATTATTAATTTTCTGACTCATTTGTAGGTATACACCGTACATTTCTCATCCAACTCTCCATGTCTTTCATTTGAAATAAGCAGTAAGTAGTCTTTTTTCTGTATTTGTTAATTTCATTTTTAAGTGTTTGTGTGTGTACATAAATAAATTATGAATAATAACGTTTTTTTTTGTTGGTGTGGTGTACAATAAAGAATATATGAATTAATAAATAATATTTTTGACGTCCTTTTACAAGAGACAGTTAATTTGTTGTGCTTACCTGATCATCAATATCTGCGTAAGAGTTGTGTCGTAGGTGCGGGTGAGCGGAGGCGGAGGCCTGCGAATGCGGGACGCCGCCCGCGTGTGCTCGCTGCATCACCGCCTCCCGCTACCACCGGTCACTCATCGCGCGCTCCACGCATGCCTGCCGAAAAAAACAACGTTCAGTGCTATTGTACCGTGTACGATGACGCGATGATTCACCGATTACGCTGTCTGTGAACTGCACAGAACACGGAATAGCCGCGCTGAATAGACACGCCGTCCAACTATCAATACATTGTCTGAACACCCGCCACTGCTTCACACGGATTAGAAATCTTTAAAATTCTTAGCTTTTCTCTGCTATAATAAGCATAAATTATACGCCTAAGCCTTCCTCATGAATCACTATGTCTAATGGTGGTAACTGCATAAAAGTTCGTTCAGTAGCTTTTGAATTGAAAATCAGCGCTGGGTGTCTAACGCCCAGAAAATGCTGAGGTGACCACCCTATCGGTGCGTGCGGGCACGCTCAACGCACTTTGTACTTTAGTTATTTTTTTATTTTGTGTTTACAACTGTTGTGCTGTGTCTGTTCCGAATAAAAGTATTTCTATTCTATTCATAATTTATTGCATTCATAGAGACAAACAGACTCAGTGGGGGATTTTGTTTTATTACAATATGTAAGTACGAAATAATAAAAAAAAAGTGCGAAATAATGAAAAATAATAAATGCGAAAGTAACTCTGTCTGTTTTTGTTGTTTCCGCGCCTAAAGCGCTTCTCCAATTTTCAGTAAATTTAGTATAGAGAGACTGTGACCTTGGAGATATGAAGTTTTTTTTTATTCCGGAACTACCTATATGCCTTAGAATTATTTCCGACTTAAAGGTGGGCGAATCCTAAGCTCAACATCGTCGACCACATCACGGCTCACCATGAGGTGAGACAGTAATCAAACGCAGTGACAATCGCTACGCTTGTTTTGTTTGTAATGTTTTGACAATGATAGGCAGAGGCCGCCGATGTGCTTAGGTTATCTATCTGTGGCAAACTGTAAAGCCGACAGTCCACTGCTACAGTAGGATGCGCACGGAGAGGTTACCCACGTGAGCAGCGTGGTTCATTTGATTGCCAGCCACGCATTCGTGAGTAGCGTAGCCATGGGTCACAGTGCACGATCCTGCCTACATTTTGATGCAAAGCGAAACTAACTCATGCGTTGTACTCGTGGTCGCTGGGCTTCGATATTGTTCGAAATAGTTACTGTACCCCTAGAACGCAAAGGGTAATTTAAGAAAAACAGGTGGGTTTTGGTCATTCAAAGACTAACACGAGAACCCCGAGTGTGAGAAGTCATTTAATAATTTCTTAATGAAAACATAATAAAGCCTTGGGTCGCTAAATCAGCATAATTATCTTCAATATTACTTATTATTTGCAACAAAGATACGTTTTAATACCCGAGACATTGATTCAAAATAATTCCTGTTTCGCCGATTAAAACCGTTGTCACATATTTCAGCAAACATTATACATACATTCATGAAAATAGCTTCTTTTAATGACGGTACATCCTCGAATAAACCGATGAATATTATGGCTCTGTTTCACACAAACCCACGGCTCAACACAACGCTATGTTTCAGCCTCACTTTACGCACTAACCTTGATCATTCTTTTCAGTTTTGTAACACTTGTTTCTGCAATTTTGCTGTCAACATTATTTGGGCAACGTTCTTGTACGGCGACTCTCATCACATCACAATCAATTCTCACTTAATTTCCTTTCTTTTATTCAAATATATATCATATCTTGCTATCAAACATAGAATAATCCATGTAATCTATCTTGTCAAGTATTGATTAGGTACCTATACAAGGAAATCATTCATTCATATCATTAATCAATAATCATACATCAACTAAAAACTAATTTGTAGTCATAGAGACTGCAATAGGATTATGAAACAGAAGCACAAGTAATGCAATAGTATTCCATCCTCCAAATAAAGTTTGGATAAAACTATAACGTTCAGAGTGACCTACATTGCTGCACATTAATCTGTTGATCTATTTAAAACTGAACGTAACAGGCATTGTATTTATGCTATGGTAAAGATCCGTATCACTACGGAAGAGGTCACAAATGTGTTGCACGCATTGCGCGTTCTTGCATCACCCAAGAGACCTAGAAGTAGAGACAGTGGTTCAATTCTAATGGTGACAAATATGGCAAGTGTAGGTGATTTGAACACTGCCAATAAGAAAGACATCAAGAAGACTCCAAAAAAGACAGATTACTTTTGATTGAATGCTTACAAGATTAGTTTCAGACAATATTCAGATTGTTAAGACTAGAAAAACTAGTCACAAGAGTATGAATGGATAGCTTAAGCGTAAAAACCAGAGAAACGAGGTACTAAGAAAAATGACATATACGAGTATGAATTCTGTGAAGAGTCAGAATACTGATGATAGAGATGAATGGAAGAAAACATTTGCTGTGCTTTTGACAAACAAATTTCGATAAGGGTAAGAGGAGAGTCCAGGGTGAAATGCCTACCAGGGTTTCTGGATTATTCGAAAGAGTCATCGTGACGCTGGAATGCAAAGGCAATGGAAAGAACACAAGAAACTCCCTCCTGCCATCAAGAGCGGAAGAATATGTTTGATTCTGGACGTAAAAATAAGAGCAAGAAGGATCACGATGATCAGCTGCCTCTATCACGTATGGAACATGTTATGAGTACACGCACGACATATGCGTACATGCACCGGACATGCGCTTCAGAAAACACGGACAGCTGGTGATTTACGTGCAAGCACAACATCATAAACACATAGCTTCGTACTTATCACACATGTCTAATAAGTTTCATTTGCAGCCTTTAATTAGTTGCGTCGATAATAGAATTATCGCGGCATAAAGATGCTTGAGGAAAAAATTCAAAAAAGTATAAGAGGCGAAACGGAAGTCCTTAGCATCAGGTATTTGCTCGTAATAATGCAACCGTTAATTAAATTAAACGCAGTCTAACAAATAATAGAAGCTCACCTGTCGCAGTCATGGCCATTAAACACCGGCTGACATTAAACACCCTAAAAATAACACCATAACGAGGATCCATTATACAGAGTACGGCATGACGGTAATACCTGTTGTATCACTAATGTATGCATTACGCGTCTCTAGTGGGCACTGGTCAGCTTCACACAGCACTGTGAGCACTAGTGTATCTCGATATCTAGGGTTGTTGCCGTCCTGGTTTCTCAGAACTTGCCCTAGTTTTAGAGATATCCGGCCGTCTGTACGGATATCAGAAACAGCTCTGGAAACGCTATTCAGTAGCCGTTTATTGCATTCGCTACTAACGCTCATTAATAATTCTACGAATAGTATAACAGACTATAATGTACACTCATTTACATTTACAATTGTACACGCGTAATGTACACTCATTCTTATTGTATTGTCAGTGAAAACAAACAAGTGACCGGTCGTGCCTTTCCTGCTGTATCTGACATAGCAACTGGCAACCCTAATGATCAAATCAGTATGACCTTATTGAAGCATGATACGTGAACGTAAAAAGCCCAAGATACGAGTTTATACTCATGACAACAATATTAATATTCTCAGTTAAGCGCTAGACGCTCTTGGACGAAAATATACTTTGTATCATTGTTAATAGAGAGTGTTACTGTGTGCACGATTTCGACAAACTGAATCACAGTAAGTGACTCATAAAACCTGCCACTCCGTGTATTTAAGCTAGCCGGAATGAAGTGCCTCTCTCATGATGAGATTACGATTGTAATTTAGTTGCGATTCGACTGGTTTCGTCCTAATTTTGCAAGCATCCCAGTTTTCCAGGTGGTTTTATTTTTAATCTAATTCCTAAATGAAACCTGTTAAAGGCACGCCCGCCCGACAGTTCGAATTGGACAGCGAAATGGTTTTAAAAGCGAAGCTATAAAAATAGAAAATACAAAGTAAGATAATGCTTCTGCAACTTGGATTTTTTGCAATTTATATGTTCTAAATCTGAACTGAACTCAAACAAAGTAAATAAATAGAGCAGGATTTAGTGCTGCATAACGCAGATCCTTGATGTGTGGTGAAGTCGTTATGGGGTGTGATTATGGGGTCAAGACCCTTCTAAACTCACCTGCCTGGTATGGCCTGTTGTCTGTGTAAGTAAAGGTCGTAATCTCACTAAGTGGAAACAGAGTAAGCCAACAACTCTAGTAGAAAGGAAACCCTTGAAAAACAATGTAAGGAGGAAAGGCCAGAATAATAAAACAAATTAAGAGGCGGGCGCGGAAAAACTACGTTACTTTGCGACGTTTCACTACGACAATACCTATCCACTTAATTTGGAGTTTTAATTAACAAATAAATAATAATAGACAAACCTATTTGACCCGTGTTAACAGGTGGCAAAGTAAACGAAAATGTTCCTAGACTATACTTTCCACAGAAGGCAATATTTTATGTGCATACAATAAGCGCAAAATCAATAAGACATAATTAGCTGTAATTGCCTACCTATTACAGTGAATAATTTTCATAATTAAGTAATTTAAAGTTTTGTCTAATTACTACTTCCAGTCGAAATTTCAAGTAGACGTCAAGTTATAATAGTATAAAGAAACTTGTTATATGGCTATCTCGGGCAAAAAAACAATGAAAAACCTGTGATGAGTAATAGAGTCAAACGATGATAAAATACCTATCGAGCGGCAGCACACTTTGAGAATGCTTTATTACACTCAAGCATTATGCAGTGATAAAAACTATTTATATAAACTAGTATTTTTAATTGATGTGAGACTGATTTTTTTATACTTTTTTCCGTCAAATGCATTCGCGGCACTTCGCTATTTTCAGTTAATTTTAAAATAGATACAGCTCGGATCAATAACCCGGGGCAAAGAGGTCTCTCTTTTGTTTAATTTTTATACGCGGAACCGACCGCACGTATCTCAATGCTCATCTGTGAGAGAATATCAATTATGCTCGCGTTAACTGCATTATTATGATGATCGGTATTGGCGTATCGTGCACCTAATAGAACGCAAAAAGAGCTGGAATAAATAGATAGGAACGCCTTAAGCCGCGTTATGAAAAAAAAAAAAACCTAGTCAAAGAATTTATGAGTTAACACGGTCAGGTCACACACCATTTTCATTCTTTCTTTTTTTTAAATACGTTGCCTCACAGTAGGAATTACTCCTGTATCGCAAAAATATAAACTCACATACACATAGGATTACCATATCTCAGGATTTGTCCTGAGATTTCAGGATTTTTGGACTCTTCTCAGGTTTGCGACTAGATTTTGCAAATCTCATGAAATCTCAGGGTTTTTAGAATTTATAAACAAACTAAAATTAAAATCCTTTTTCAAGAGCGATGTAGGTACAACGCGTGAGCGAGATCCTCATTGTATAAAATAAAAACATACATCCAGCTGAACATAGAACCTCCTCCTTTTCGAAGTCGGTTAAAAATCGATAATATTACGGCTTATTGAAAATTCTCAAACTGTTAAAAATCTCAGGATTTTTCAATGTAAGTCAAGCCTATTATTATTTAATCAAGTTTTTTCATCTGGTAACTTCATACACAAGACACCCAGACCCGAAACACCAATCTGTAGGCCGTTCAAATATTAATTCTGTGTGGGAATCGAACTCGCGACACGTAGCGTAAAATTCGAGTAAATTGCTCAACCAATTCGCCAACCGTGCCGTCACTCTCCCTAAATAGAGAGAGAGTGTAGAAATTAGAAGAGTACTGACGGGAGACATGGAAGACCAACTCCAAAACTTTTCGCGCTATTACGAGTATTTCGTATCTCAGCCAAAGCTTGCCCATAGCAGGTTTCCGTTCAAATCGTAACACCCGACAATTATTTTTTTATGAATTGTTAGTTTTAATGACTATTACATAACAAATAATTACAAGCAATCCGCCCAGGCATTTCTCAACTGTTATTGTCGTTTTTCAGTCTGCAACCAGTATTGGAGCGAGTGCCTTTTTGACCACCACATCCCAATAACTGGGTTATGTCGGCGACCTTGGTTCTCTTGCGGATATCTTCATTCCTGATGCGGTCACGTAAGGAAACTCCGAGCATAGCCCTTTCCATTGCCCTTAAGGTGAGAGACTGTTATCAGATATTTAGATACAAAACCATATCTGTCTGACCATCGTAATGACTGTCAATGATCTACGATTAACGCCCTGGCAGCCCCAACGCCTTATGCGTGCCATCCCGTGTTTTCCGAGGCACGGAAAAGACCCGGTATGTAATGTATGATCACCCATCCATTGACTGCCCTCGGCAAGCGTTACTTAACCCTGAAGACCGACCATTGAGACTGCTATACTATGTGTTACTTAGCTAAGAGCTTCTGAGTAAATAAGTAAATTAAAAACAGTTAAACTAATGTCAGTATTGAACGGTTACATTATAGATATTTATCCTTTTAGTGTTGAAGGCTGCGCGAGGTTGTCTATACTCGACGACTCCCACGTAAAACTATACAAGGGTAAATCGGTTTGCTTGCGGAGTACACTAGTAATATCATGTGTAGGTGGACTGTAGTAAGGTTTAAAAAACGGGCAAATGAGAGTCGGACTCGCACACTGATAGTACCGTTTAAACTTACATAAGAAAACAGTTCAATTCCCGAATTGAGTAACGAAGATTTTTCCGAATCGCAGTTTTTTTTTTTTTTTTGGTGACGTAACTACATTTTTACAGTTTTTAGTTTTTTTTCCTATACTTGTGTTATTATGAGACCTTGCTTCTAGTTCAACGGGAAGTATCCAATAATATTTGATTCCCTTGAGAGTGTCGAAATATGTATACGTTTTTTGCGACATAAAAGACCGCATCTTTTTTTTTGCTAACTCAGAAGTTTTATTTTTACTTATTATATGGTTTCAATTTCTAATAAAATTTCTCTCTACACATTTCCGAGATATAGGGTCTTGACAGACAGACGGACAATAAAGTGATCCTATAAGGGTTTAGTTTTTTCCTCATGATGTACGGGACCCTAAAAAACAAGAAAAATAATTACTGTAATATCAACCATCGCGTTACCTTTTATGGCGTTTTATGATAAACATTTTTTTTTTTTTAAATAACTTAAAAAGTACATAATGTACTTGAATTTATAATCCAAAATAATTTCCAAATTATGGAACAAGAAACAATGAAGATAAAGTTCAAATTCTATTGGGTCAAGTATATATCATCACCATCATTTTAGCCGAGACGCTGCCAGGGGCCTAACCATGACGTGGTAAAATGACAAGCGTGCAAGCGGGAAAGAGAGGGAGCATACCCTTTATACCTCCATCTCTTTAATAGTTCGGTTTAGGTCATCAAATGAATCGCCTTATGAGGTCGTGGTGGAGTATTACAATTTTTGTTTAATTGTTAACAAATCAAAAGGAGCGTGTCATACCTCGCATTAGATTTTACTGTAGCTCATTCAAAGCAAATATTGCCCATTTTTTTAAGGGCTCCGTCAAATATTTTGCTTTCCAATAGGGTTCCGTAGGAAAAAAAAGTTTGAGAACAGCTGACCTAGAGGGAGGCCAATCTATACTAATATTATAAAGCGGAAGAGTTTGTTTGTTTGTTTGTTTGTTTGTTTGTTTGTTTGAACGCGCTAATCTCTGGAACTACTGGTCTGATTTGAATGATTCTTTCAGTGTTGGGTAGTCCATTTATCGAGGAAGGCTATAGGCTATGTTTTTTTGTTTCAAAATTAGGGATCCGTAATAAAATTGCTATTTTGTAACACAAGGTGTAAAATCGAAAACCTATTTTTGTGTGCGCTGCAAAAACTATTGACAATAGAACAAAATGATGTACTACGGGTTTGTAGATCCCATTAAGACCTACAAAAAAGTCCGCGAGAATATATATCTAGCTATCATGGTTTAATCACAATAACCGATTTTGTGTTCAAAATAATTATTAAATCGTCTGAAGAAAAAAAACTACGTTCAATATGTATCGTAATATTAATCTTTATCGAAATTAAGCATTATGTTATCAAGAGTATTTATGTAGAAGTAAAATACTTTTTGTTTCATCTCAATCGGATATTTCGTTTAAAAGTTATCACGTGTGTAAGATGTTAAGAGTTGGTACCTATTAATGAGTTATGGGCCATAGAGTTTTTTATCAACATAAAATCCTGTAACAATCTTTTTCGAAATATATTTGTTGATGATTTTAAGTATAAGATCTTTGAAGAGTATAATAAATACATTTATGAACGCGGTAATCTTGGGAAATACTGATCTGATAAGAAAACTGTTTAAATATTCAATAGTCCATTTATTGAGGGAGGCAATTATAGGCAATATTTTATCTCGGTATTTCCACGGAAACGAGAAAAACGCGGGTGAAACCGCGGGGCACAGCTAGTACCTAATAATAATATACCCAATGATGTTCCTGTGCGTCGCCATAATGAACGTTCCTGTGCGTCCCGCATCCATCGGATTCCCGTGACCCACACCAGGTTATGTATCCATTTTATGGGAGACCTTCCAAAGCTCCGTCTTCAGGTCGCCAATCTAAAACCTTTCGGCCCCAACGGCCATCTGTTCTGCGAGCAATGTGACCTGCCCAGTGCCCATAGCTACTTAAGTTTGGCGATTCTTCTGGGCTATGTCAGTAACTATGGTTCTGCGGATAATTTTTTTCCTAATGCGATCACGCAAGGAAACGAACATAGCCCTTTCTAATGCTCTTAATGTGACTAAGCCTTCTGAAGAGGTCCATTGTGAGTGACCCAAGGTTTTTATAGGTATACCCTGATTGTTTACAAGATTTTTACAGAGACCACGTTCGGACATTTTACATGGCCTTTTTAATACAAATCACCACCACTCTCTTTAAAAGTCGATTGTTTTTTTATTTCTTTTATTATTTATTTTTTTTATTAAGGTGCGTAATAAATTTCATAATAATAATATAATAATATTTGAGTTGGTGGTAATGGATTAAAGTTATCTTAAATTATTTTCACTAGTAAATGGCATTTACTCTAGGGATGGGCCGAAATTCGTTTCACATTCGGTTTAACCGAATTTCGGTGGCTTGAACCGAACTTCGACATTCGGCCGACTTTCGGTTCAAATGAACCTAACGACTAACTAATGAGAACATTCGGTCTAAGATAAGATCTAATTAACTCATCTATTTAAAAAAAAAAGGAAACTAAACCAGTAAAATTAATAATCAAATCAGTCATTTAATAATCTTTGTAATTAGTTAACACTCCACAATCTTTTTTATAAAATCATATAAACTTTTAGTTATTATTAACGAAAATATAATCAATATAATTATTATTCTTTTAATCATTTTTTTACACTTTTTATAATATATTTTGCCATCATGGTGAAAAGCCAATCGACCGAAGTCGATTGCCCAGGGATGCACCGGACGTAACAGGAAATCGGACGGTACGTCGCTCGGGGAGGCTCCTTTCATGCACCAAATATATTTTTAATTATTCCATAAAAAAACAATTTAAAAAATACATTTCAAATTATTTTCGTTATCAACGAAATGGCCTCTTGACACTTGACATTGAAATAATTAAATTCGCGTGTTGTGTCGTGAAGATGACGTATTCAGTAATGACAAAGAGCCGGCTGGGGTTGCGGGAGGTTCGGGTGGGGCGAATGCGCGTAAGTGAGTTGCGACTTGTCCTAACTTCCTGACCTAGAAAGTGCGCCAAAAATAACCGAAGTTCTGCCGAATTTTAAAATTTTACCGAATTAATAATTCGGCCGAAGTTCGTATTCGGTGCAATCCACATTCGGCTCATCACTAAATTTCCCTCGCGATATAAATAACGTAGGTAGGTACATTAAATTATATTTATTATTCTGATCGATAGCAGAGTGGTAGAGCTACTGCGATAATGACTGTTTTTACCGGATCTTGTAGGTATATTAAGAATATTAATTACCTAAGCCTCAATACAATATTACTGGTTGTCTATAGCCGAGAAAAACATGAATGTGCTTTCAACATATTATATTGTATTTTTTATCAAGTATCGTACTTGGGCTTAGAATATAAATTACTTATTATAATGTCCGTACATTTGTTTGTTCTAAGGCTATGGTTAACAGCAAATATATATGTCGAAATATTATTTTTTGGGTTCCATACCTCAAAAAAAAAAAAACAGCCAAGTGGGAGTCGGACTCGCGCACAAAGGATTCTGTACAAAAACATTAGATTCTATATTACCTATAACCTTGTTTTTAGTTTAGTTTTTATATTTTAGTTTTTCAAAATAATCACGTTTATTGTATGGGAGCCCCACTTAAATATTTATTTCATTCTGATAGTACTATTTGTTATAAAAGTGACGACAGAAATACTTCTTCTGTGAAAATTTCAACTGTCTAGCTATAACGGTTCATGAAGTACAGCCTGGTGACAGACACTGATGGACTGACAGTGGAGCCATAATAATATGGTCCCGTTTTTACCCTTTGGGTACGTAACCCTAAAGTAGACCTTGAGAAGATGACTTCATTGTCTGTCTGTAAAAATCCTTTGCCAAGAATCCATGGAGATATTAAGTTGAAATTAATATTAAATAATAAATAGCTGTGATAAAATTCAAATTTCTAAATCCACGCAATCAAAAGATACAACCATTTATGCTGCAAGACCTATACAGGTTTATTGGTATATAGGTTACTTCTCATTGACCTAGTTTTAAAGTATGAGATGATAATCTTCAAACTAGAATATTTTGAGACTATAACATATCTTTACTGATAATTTTATTTTAAAAGATCAGTTAAGGTAATCAAAACAGTTTCCAAGAAATTCCTACAATGTTCTTTATCTGGTTTCTTTCTGGTTAGAAAAATTCTGAGAATTTTCTTCATGTTAAATAACAAGTAACAACATAGTAATGGCAACAAAGATTAGACCTGGCTTGATAAGAATTATTAATAAAATTTATCAATGAAACAATTGACTAATAGCTTCCAAAGCCCATATGAAGTAGGAAGAAAACAGAATAACATCTTAATATATGCCTCCCACATAAGTTGTTTTAACTCCAAAACTGCAATTTTAATGGAGAGCATTTCAAAGATACTTGTAGGGATATTACCCACATTTTTCAATGAATCTTTATGAACAGTATGCAAGTATAGTTTCTATATTAGTAAGACTTTTTGGACTTTTTTAATTAGGTACTTTTGAGTGAAAAACACAAAATAGCCATTTTGTGGGTTACAACAACTTACGTGGGAGGTATCTATATATATGCTGCCTTTTAATGATTCCGCTGCTGGGACTCAGGTCTCCTCTCTGGGAGAGGGAATGGGCCGTATAAACATCTTAGTTCCTTGAAACTGTTAGCTTGCTTTGTAAATTGTTTAGAATTACAGTAATTTCAGACTGCAAACACTATACATAGTTCCTAAGAAAGTTTGTAACTCTATACTACTGGTTTGTTCTTTAGTATCAGTATCTATACTGCACATAATAGCATAAAAATGTGGCCAAGTGCGAGTTGAACTCGCGCACGTTACGTACAGTCCTTAAGAAAATTCGGCAAAAAAAATCGCGTTTGACGTATGGGAACCCCCTTTAAACATTTATTTTATTTTGGTTTTAGTATTTGTTGTTGTAGCAGCAACAGAAATCCTACATAATTTGTGAAAATTACAACTGTCTAGCTATTGCAGTTCTTGAGATATAGTCTGGTGACAGACAGACGGACAGGCAGCAAAGTCTTAGTAATAGGGTCTCGTTTTTACCCTTTGGATACAGAACCCTATAAAGGAAACATTACAATTTAATCATTAACAATATCAGCTAGAACGTCCATTCTACAATATTCATTATTTCAATGGCTTTTAAATACAATGGACCTTTTAGAAACATACTTAATGTTGCATCGGCCCCATTCTATACATTTTAGACATGTTCAAACTTGTTTGCAGTCGGTTGACAGGTCTCAATATATTTCATGTAGGCTGAGGTTACACCTAAGATTGTGTGTATGTATTTGTATATTAAATATAGTTATGAGTCACATAGTAATGTGACTGACTGGCAATTATCTATGTGTCACTTTTATTCACCTTCCACCTCTGAGAGCAAATTATGTGTGACATCAACAACCAATCTACAATTTCTAATAAATACTTTTTTTAGAACACAAAATTTTCGAATACCTAGTGACAAAATAGAAAGACAATGAGAGAGCGAACGCTGGCATTCGCTTCGGGATACTGGCCGGATACTATATGACATAATTCTAACTTTAATCAAATATGGTCAGTTTGGATTGATTAAATTCCTATTAACTCATCGAATGCCGTAATTAGAGACACAATAGAAAGACAATTGCTTATGTCGAACTGTGTAACTTAAGACATTCAAAAGGTTAAGAATACCTAGTGAATTACATAATATTTTGGTTTATATTAGTTGCTATCATGTTTCTTTGTGTTGAAGATATACCATTATAGTTAAAATAATGTGTTTTTTGTTAACCACTATCCCAGTTTAAAATTTGTACCAACAAAAAACATTGATCATTGGAACATGAGCAAGCTCAAAAATAACAGATTTCATTAAAAAACGCTTTACCATTCAAAAATGGGGAAGGAAAATGTTATAGTACAACATTATTGCAATACAGAAGTAGTGTTTTCAAAGACAAATCAATATCAGCATTGAATAATAAATACAGTTTAGGAATATTGATAAAGTGCTAAATATTCTTTAAAACACCGTACTTATTTTTTATTTAGAATAGAAATAGTTGATATAATGCAATTTTCCTCTATACTTACGTCTGTCTTTTCATTACACATGTGTAGTAACATAAAAACATTCTGTCATAATCTGGTATTATTTTTGTTATTGTACATAAGCTGTTTTATCTTCAAAGGTGGAAATATTTTCAGTTGTTTTGTTGCTGGCTGGTTAATAACAAACTGTTCTTTTATGATAGCAGTGTTTTTTTTCTTAATTGATTAATTGATTGGACAAAATATCACCAAAATGTTTACTGGAAAACTACTAACACTGATAGTACAGACAGTATAAAAGGTTTGTCAAAAAGAAAACAGTTTTGGACAAAAATCTGAGTGGACTCACTTTTGTAGAATTGTGGCAGAATGATTAGCACCGGTATTCGTGGCCGTGCACGATTAATAAAAACATTTGGTGGTGCAAGGCAGCCACTGCACTGGAGTGTAATCAGCTGATAAGGGCGATGTAAACGCACACGCTACGTACCTACATAGGCGTTCAGCACACGATCGACGCATGCTTACAGATTTAACTGAAATCAATTATCCCAACGAAACGTGTGGCGCGTACCTAGCTCGAGTAGGTCGGCAGGCGCGCTACCGGCGCGTGCTGCTCGCTTGCACTAATGAGACCTGCCACCACCACGGCTGCGCCACACGATGCACAAAATCGAATACCATTACTTATTCACTGTTGCATGTTTATTGTCATGTGCGCCCTACATGCGCAGACATCATAGTCAATTTCCTTTCTCGACATTACTGGATAAGCAATACTCACCGTCGCTTTCCATTGTCCACAACGCGACGCACAGTGTAAACAACCAATCCACATAATAAAACAAAATGGAAGTCCGACTCGCCCGCACCGAGATGAGAAATTTTATGAGCGCTCTCGAGTTGTAAAACGTCGTTACTATCCTATCGTAGTATTTTAGCAGCCCCCCTCCAGTTTATTATCTGCCGTCACCAGATTAGATGGCTCACGATCACAAAGCAATATTTGCAATTGTTCACCGAATTCACTTTTTAACAATAAACGAATAGTCAAATGTCGATTTACACTAAAATTAATGTCCACTTGAAAATAATAATCATTGAAGCGTTTGACGTCCCAAGACACAACACCCACATCAAAAAATTCTACATGGCGACTGGCCTGGCCCAGCTTTCAATAATTTCCACTCGAACATATTCCCGTTTCGCTCGTTCACCATTCATTTAATTATTTCTCAATACGAGTAAAAGAGACAGCGATATATAAATATTTCCTATGTATGAATAGAATCGGTGTTGTGAAGTGTCCCTCTCCCCGGCGATGGCCGAGCCGAGTTGAATGGACCCGAGAAGCGTTCAACCATTGGATCGATGACGGTCACGTGATACAAATATGTAGCGCTGTCGCTAGCGCGCCAATATTCAAACTATTACTACCGAACAGCGTTGTTTAAATAACGCGGGCCATATTTTAACAACGTTTGTGATGTTAATTAAGAATAACTGTTTTTTATTTGACAGATATCTAAGTAAGTAAATATTTTGGTAAACCAAAATTCATACAAACTAAAGATAAAACACATTAGTTTAGTTGTTTCCTTCTATCATTGTCTACATTATGCACTTTTCCTTGCTTGTAGTCCGTTTTTTGTTTTATTGTAAGTAACAATAAATTAAATGTTTCTGACCCACACATTAATTGTTTAGTGCAAATGCAGTGTCTTAAAGACACTGCTTCATGGGACATGGGACCTATTAGTACATAAGCTAACTGATGGCGAGAAATGAGCATTTGCCAGGAGCGTGGCCACTATGTTTACAACTCTATACTTATTCGCTGATTGAACTTACTTACTCACGATATGTTGTAATAATTATCGAATAATAAAGGCATCTATGCCAATGGCAACCCAAACTTTTATATTTACGATTAACATAACTGTCTATCTGTTTATTTGTTACATTTTCACCTGATCGTGAACTTTGAAGATATGGAACAGAACTCATAGGATCGCAGGAGAACTGTCGTAAAAAATAAAATTGCTTTGTTAGTTCATACGTGTAGTCGATGACTGGCTGAAGGAAAAAAAAGGAGGGGATTTATCGGACTATTCTGATGATGAAGCCAGAAGGTTAATTAATGTAATCTAACCGTGTTTGGAATTATTAGAATCAATATTACATAAAGCTCTCTGGCTATAAGGTATTTAGGTTTGGCTGAGAGGTACTTTTTAGTGATGGTGGTAGATAACTAAAAAGTGTAAAATAAAATTGTACCTATTTTTTTTGTAAAAAGATTTTTTTTTATTTGTAAATTAAACCAAAAATGACAAAGATATAGCCCATTAAAGTTACGTGTAACGTCATGCCGTGCTGCAGTTTTTCTCACGGGGTGACGTCACGTCACACGTAACTTTAATGGGCTATATCTTTCTTATTTTTTGTTTACTTAATCGAAAAAAAGAAAAAATACGTGTCCAATATTTTTTTATAAACTAAAATACGGACTAAATAAAATGTAATTATTTTGACCCTGGAAACTACCCTATTCTTATGCGATCAAATAGACGACCTAAACTGAACTGTCACAGAGATCCCTCTTTCTTCGCACGACTGAAATTTCACGTCATCCTAAGGCCCCCCGGAATACCTATCTCGTTCGAGACGAGGTGCTAACATTTTTGAACTAGCTTTGCTCGCTCTTGCAGTACATTCTCTTACTGCTGAAACTCTTTTGCATAACTTTACTTAAATTTCGTATTTCTGTATGAATGGACATGCCTATCAAGGCTCGTTGCTGAGTTTTTCGAGGTCACTTCGCTCGCTCTTACTTTCTCTTATTTTTTTATTTTCTTATTAGTCGTCATTTCATCAAGTACGGCACCTACCGTCAAATCATATTTGAAGGCACGGTTGGTGCAGTGGTTAAGCAATTTGCTGCTGCGCTGCGTGTCGCGGGATTGATTCCCGCACGGAATATTAATTGTGCGTATCTATAGCTTTTAGGAGTGGCATTCCCAGCCGGATTGTGTTTCCTGACAGCTCCAACCTTGGGATCTTTAAGCTAAGAGTGAATAAGTTTCTTTTAGGCAAGCGTGTTCCACCGTTTCCATAATGTACCTACTTACATAAAAAAGTACAAGAATAGAAAACCTGATATTTAATCGAGATTCTGAATGACAAAAATTTGTCTGAAAAACCTTTAAAAGATTTAGAATAAACACGTATTTCCTGGAACATATTTTATTTATTTATTTAACAATTCATGTACACACTTAACGTACATAAGAAAAGAAGACAGAAACAGAAAAATAGGTACATAGGTGATGCTTATTTCTAACGAAATCTCTTCCAGCATACCCGCGAAAGGAGAATTAGAAAAAAAGAGAAGTAGACACCGTGTGTAAAAGTGACAGAAAAAGAAACAAACAAAACAATTATTATAAGAATATACCTACCATATAAATATATATGCACTATCATAAATATAAACATACATATAATAGAATAAATACCGCAAAAAAATACATACTAACCATATTATATTAAATAATTATAAATACATACTAATAAGCAACTATGACGAAATAGAAAGATAGTGTTCTTTCACCCTTTTTTTTAAACAGCAAGAGTTTGGCAGCCCCTAATGTCAGGCGGTAGTGAATTCCACAAACGTACAGCAGGGGAAGTGAAGGAGTAGGAATAGAAATCGGTGGAATGGGGAGGGGATTGAAGGAGATATTTACGATGTGACCTGCAGGGAGCATCAGAAGGACGAGAGAAGGAAAAGCGTTCCCGCAGGTAAGAGGGAGTTTTAGGGTTAAAAAGGATATTAAATAGCAGACATAATATCCGAGTGTTCCTGCGAAGTCGAATAGGGAGCCACTTGAGTACCTTGCGAAAGTCAGAGACATGATCATACTTTTTAAGGTTGAAAACAAAACGAATACAAATATTTTGCAAACGCTCAAGTTTATTTAAAAGCTCCTCGGTGGCATCCAAATAACAGGCATCAGCGTAATCTATGATGGGCTGAATAAGTGTTTGGGCAAGGGAAATTTTGGTCTTCAAGAGCAAAAAGGTCTGAAGGCATTTCAACGAGTGAAACGTGTAGTGCACTTTGCGACTGACTTCAGCGACATGGGCAGCCCATGATAAATTTGAGTCCATAGTCACCCCAAGGTTTTTAGCAGTCTTTACGTAGTCAATCTGAACTCCACTCAACCAGAGTGGAGACAGAGACGCAAGATCCAACTTGTTCCGCATATACCTGCCACCGATAACCAAAGCCTGGGATTTCTTTTTTTTGTGAAATATTCGACAAAATCACGGAATTACCGAATGCTAAAAGAGTTTTTTTCAGGCGTTAACTCTCTCTTTTTGCATTGACTTTTCATCAAAACATCGCGTTGGATTCCGCTATAAGAAGCAATAAGCTTTTAAACTATGCTCGATGTTGACGATAGGCGAGCAGGAAAGGACTCTCTTAATCCAAGTAGCAGAATCTTTTTACCGAAAGGTAAAGATAGCCCTAGAAATTTTACTAGCAATGCCTTATTCCACTGCTACATTCAAAAGATCATTTAGCACACGTAGACGCGTAAAAAATGGCTAAGATCAACTATGACCGATAATAGATGGGTAGCTTGCTGTCCGACCTTCGGGTAACTGTCGGACCAAACCCAAGTCGTGGACGGCGCGCACCATAGATATCAAGTTCACAAGTTCAGTCCACAGTTCAGCAATAGTCGGGACCCACATTAGATAGAATTATTTTAGTCTAGATTATTTTAATGGGTCCCGACTGTTGCTGAACTGTGGACTGAACTTGTTTATTATTCTATTCAGTTTTAATTTAAAGTATTTTTTACGCAGTGGGTCTTTTAGTCAGTAAGAGTCTGACACTATCTCCCGCTCCACCCAAGAGCGGGGGTTGTCATTGGATGATTTTTTCCCACCTTAAAAAAAAAAGTAAAATCACTATAAACTTCAAAAACTGACCTCAGTACAAAATAAATAACTTAGTACTTTTTAGGGTTCCGTAGCCAAATGGCAAAAAACGGAATCCTTATAGATTCGTCATGTCTGTCTGTCCGTCCGTATGTCACAGCTACTTTTTTCCGAAACTATTGGAGCTATACTGTTGAAACTTTGTAAGTAGATGTATTCTGTGAACCGCATTAAGATTTTCACACAAAAATAGAAGAAAAAAAACAATAAATTTTGGGGGTCCCCATACTTAGAACTGAAATTCAATTTTTTTTTTTCATCAATTCCTTACGTGTGGAGTATGTATGGATGGATAGGTCTTCAAAAATGATATTGAGGTTTCTAATATCATTTTTTTCTAAACTGAATAGTTTGCGCGAGAAACAATTCTAAAGTGGTAAAATGTGTGTCTAACTTCTAAAATAAGAGAATGATAAAACTAAATAAAATATATGATGTACATTACCAAACTTACTGCCAACGAAAATTGTTTTGAAGATCTAGTTAGTAGTTTTTTTTTTTAATACGTCTAAATTCTAAAAAATACACTAAGTATTATTAAAACATCGATCAAAGTTACAACGAACTACAAGAACTTTTATATTATGTTACTTGCTGCTACGAAACCCTTCATGGGCGAGTCCGACTCACACTTGGCCTGTTTTTTTTTAATATGGTCATTACATACCATTTTGGAATCCTCATGATAAGCCCTTTAATTTGACACCTATATTGCAGGATAAAAAAAAAAAAACATTTTTTTTATTCTTACATAATTATAACATCTCACAGTCGATATGTTTTTTTTTTTAACGTCACTTATCAAAGAACACTTGGGTTATCAAGACGAATCTAACGATATGTTAATTATAAAAATCTGTTCAGCGGTTTGGAAGATATGAAGTAGGGAATGCAAAAACCGCCAAAATTACAAACCGGTTTTTTTTTCGGGTTTTCTAAAAAAAAAACCGGTTAACCGGGTAACCGGTTTTAAAATTAGTTACTTTTGAAATTTATTTTTAAGTGAAAAATTTAACTTTTTTTGCGTGTGAAATTCTTAATAATTATTTTTAATAATTATTTTGAAACTTATCTATTGAAAAAATATACTGTATACTTAATATGGCCATGAATTCTGTCAAAGATAAAAAAAAATAACTTCATAAAAACGAATGTCTCAGAATGATGTTATATATAGAGAATCTAAGCCAGAAGTTAATTTAACTCTACTCAAAATATCCACCGTTACCCTTAACACAAGTTTTTAGGCGTTCAGGCCACGCGTCATCGGTTTACGCACGGTGATCATTGGAAAGTTGTCCACCACTGATTGTAAAGAATTTTTAATTATTGTTAGGTGAAGGCCATGGCCTCTAATATAGTAGATCTCAATTTTAGTTCAGGGGTTGAGGTCTGGGCTAGTCAAAGGTCAATCATCAGCCTTAATGAAGTCCAAAACACTCGTTGTAAGCATGAAAAAACCTAGTATGTTATCAAAAAGAGAGAGGCTTTAAGAGGCTTTGCTATGGCGTTTAGGATAGTATCTTGATACTCTTTAGCTGAAGTTAGAGTAGCCCATTTTCACGAAAATGAACCATTACTGATGCCGCATGATGATCATTCAGGACTCTGATAACTGTTGAGAGTGTTCTTTGGAGTTACAAGCTTACACCCAATTGTTTTGCTTGTTGTAATTTTCCTTGACTCTGATAATTTTCTCATCGGTAGCAAGAATATCCTTTTTATGGTGGGAAAAATCATCCAATAACAACCCCCGCTCTTGGGCGGAGCAGGAGACGGTGTCAGACTTTTACTGATTAAAAGCCCACCCTGTTCCTTCTAGCCTTCATTCCGGGGCTCGAGTTCCTTTTCGGATAACCCTGGCCCCAGTAGGCTTCGACCCGGCAGGGCCCCTGCTTTTGCTGACAACTCCTTGAGGTGCGCGGGAACAGTGAGCGCCGTTGACGACTTGGGCTCGGTCCGGACAGTTACCGGATGGCCGGACAGTGAACTACACATTGCTCACTGTCTGCAAGCCCGCGCCTACGGTGGCCGGAAATCGGGATTGGAATCCCGGCGGCGGCTGCGAGAGCGCCGTTGCTTGATGCGGTTAGCCTCCTCTTTTGCGAGCATTACTGCTTCGTAGAAGTCGGCGAACGCCTGCCACTCATCCTCGCTCCGGACCATGGTCTGAACCAAGGCCCGGCGCGAGAGGTCTCCGCCGCCGATTGCCCCCACGAAGGCACGGCGATGCTCCGCCCAAAGCAAGAATATTCCTGAGTTTTTCATCAGTGTAACGAACAAAGATTTTGATCTTTTCACTCTCTTCTAAATGCGACTTGTTCAAGGAGATGATATTATGATGAGTAACATAGGTGGGTATTCCATCTGTGCATAAGAATTTCTGTGTCCTTACGAGATTTTAATTCTGGCCCTTCATTGCATGTTCTCACAACACGGGGCCGGCCTGAATTTTTAAATATCGTAAACAGAAAAACTGTACAGTTGGTTTCGCTATCACTATGGCACGTATATATAAAGCAACCTACAATTGATATCAAGCCTTAACAGAGTTTTAAAACAATATTTAATAAAAAAAAAATAGCCTCATTTGAAAGTAATAAAAAAAACCGAAAAACCGGTTACTTGAAAAAATAAACCGGTTTTTTTAATCATTAAAAATATGCCGAAAAACCGGTTTTTCGGTTTTCGAGTTAACCTGTTTGCATTCCCTAATATGAAGTAACGCGCGAAAAAAACCTAACCCTTCTTGCAGTCGGGTAAAAAGTCAACCGGCTTGAGAATTTTGTATAATATTTAACCATGTAAAATACTTATATTCGATACTTTTTAAAAGGTTCTTCTATTAGTAAACAATGATCAAGATCTCTTAATCAACCTTGATTACTGAACCATTATTGACTTCATCAAATTTCATTTTATTACCCTAATAATTACTCAAGTCGTTTAACTTTTTAGACAGACTCTAGTTATGATTAACTTGTAAGTAAATAATAAATTGTCTTTTAATTATCTCGCCATCTCTGCGAGTGTAAAAAGTAGAGTATCCAACACGGGGATAAAGCTGTCTTTGTCTTGAGCGACTTAAATTCCTCACTTCACTCAGGTACTTATTAGCTCCCACCCCACGCGATGCTCGAGAGTTAAATATATAAAACCCTCACTAACTTTCGGGATTAAAATTAGCAACCTTCGATTCGTTCGGAATTCAACATGCCGCTCGCGACCTAAAAACACTGCTTTATCCCTGGGAATAATGAGATTTGAATTTGGAACATCAAAAATCGTCAACATAAGTGAATTAAAATGTACGTCCATCAAAAAGTTTATTCAAAATTCAAACTGGGCACTACCAAAAAAAAAAAAAACCAGCCAAGAGCGTGGCGGGCCACGCTCAGTGTAGGGTTCCATATATTCCCATCCGTGTTTTTAAAATGGGCTATTTGTTACATTGAGCTGACATACTAAGTAGGGAAACCTAAAAACGGGCCCATAAAGGACGGTGATAACTAAAGAGTTATAGATTCCAAGTCTAAATGAAAAGTTCGAAAAAATCTTAACAGCGCGAAGTAGCCTAAATTAAAGCGCCATCTCTCGGGAAATTAAGCTACTGTTAAGGGTGTGGGAAGATGGTAAAAACGCAGCGTTGAGCGAAAAGATTTGTAATTGCACAAAG
The DNA here is from genome assembly GCA_929112965.1 of Mythimna albipuncta. Classification (NCBI taxonomy): domain Eukaryota; kingdom Metazoa; phylum Arthropoda; class Insecta; order Lepidoptera; family Noctuidae; genus Mythimna; species Mythimna albipuncta. The sequence goes on along the minus strand of OV815979.1, from coordinate 11,741,027 downwards.
AAAATTATACAACAAAATTTTAGGTTAGGAAGCGTGCGCTGTCCGTGGCATGGTGAGCCTAATTTCCCGAGAGATGGCGCTGCTGTAATTTACCCGTTAAGTTTATATTAATTACTCTATATATTCGTAATTTTACGAGTGCACAATCGCTGAAATTTCTACTACTTACATACTGTTTTAGTTATCACCGTCCTTTGTGGGCCCGTTTTTAGGGTTCCGTATTTATTAAAGTTCCATACTTAGTATGTCAATGTAACAAATACCTAGCCTTTTTTTTAAACTCATAGGTGGGAACACTTATTGTGACGGACAAGAAACGGACGGAACCCTACACTGAGCGTGGCCCGACACGCTCTTGGCCAGTTTTTTTTTACATTTCCTCGCTGAGGTGGGATAAAAAGTTACGTGTTGTACCTACTCGACTGCAAAGAATTTTTACCTTGTGCTCTTTTGATTCTCTCGTTAGCACTAACGAATCCTTCGCTTGCTCGGTCATCAAAATTGAGCACGCGGCCGGTTAAAAAGCAACTATGCACTCTTGTACAAAAAATAACTATTTTCTACTTTTTATTTTACCACTTTGTCGGTGTGATTGATACAGAAATTGGTACCAAACAGCTTTCTAGGCTAGAAAGCTGACCATTAGCACTAGAAATTCTAGTGCTAACGGTCACCGAAATTATCCGCGGACGGACGGACAGACAGACTTGGCGAAACTATAAGGGTTCCTAGTTGACTACGGAACCCTAAAAAACAGAGTAAAACGTACCTACTTACTGGCGGGAGCGTTAAAGAAAATTGAAACCACGGTTCCATGGTCCTAGTGAATGTTTATCAACAGTGTCAACTGGCTCTTGTATTTAAAATATATTATTATTATTATATTGTTTGTCGATTTATCAGACACTTGATATGTGAATAGAAGTTAAAAAAAAATTAATTGGTCAAGAAGCTGTCAATCATGCCAAAAACCAATGCAAATGAGAAAAGAATGCCATCAATTAGAGACACAATAGAAAGACAATGACAGAGCAAATGCTGGTGTTCACGTGGGGTTTAATGAATTAATTCATAAAACCCCAAGCGAATGCCGGCGTTCGCGCACCTATTGTCTTTCTATTGTGTCTGTGATTTCCACGATTGAAAGGTTAAAGATTATATGTACACATTTTCGATGTACCAACGATGCTAATACATCAAAACAAACATGTATTTTTATATGCTTTTTATTGTGTACGAAAACATATCCTAGATACTTAAAATTAAGTAATGACTGTAAAACAAGTCCGTTACAAATCAGAAAAATAGAAAAGTGCTGTTTTTAGATTTTTATTTATTATAAGCAAATTATAATTTTTAACCCTAAAATACCACCATCATTGATAAAGGTTTCTATATTTATTGCTGCAAACTTGTCAATACTAATTTACAAAACTTAGAATTAATTTACTCAAATGATACATTGTTTTTTAATTAAATTATATGCAATACTTGTTCCTGATGAATGAATACAGATGTTTAGTGGTAGGTACTATTTTTAACATAATGTTATAACTATAGTAAGCATGTGATTATAGAGTTAAATGCCAAGGCCAAACACAGAGACAATGCAGTACATAGTTTTGTTCTCCCAGCGTACAGTGCACGAGCCGTCAGTATTATTGTCCCAAAAACATGAAGATGCCGTGTGTAGACCTGCACCATTCTTTTGCATTATTGTGCATGTCACTGAAAATTATAATACATTTCTTATGTTATTATACTGTCTCAATAACTATGAAAACAATACATTGTGCACAAGTATTAACATAACACTGAAGCTGCGCGATCTGCCACAGCAAGAATTTATGTTTCAAACACCGGTGAACATGTAGGTAGGCACCTACTTTCAACTTACCTATGTATTTATAAGGTTTTTGTAGCTTGGTCAACTGACCCAAGCAAGACTCCACTACAGCCGAAGTCCATTGATTAACTTTATTATGCTGATATGCGGTACCCCCGATTGAATTCTCAATAGCTTCTTTAATAATTTTACTCACATCGTCCACAATGAATTGATTCTGAAACACGTCATGTCAGTAAAAAAATATGAATCAATATTTACTTGCCAAACCATATGAAAAATACTGCTACTCACTTCTTCAGCTAAATCGTTGCATTCCTTGACCTCCATGATTTAAAACGAAACGCTATTAAGAGTTTGGAGAGTTTTCTGAAATTCGTTTTGTACAAAAACAACAAAATTTTAGACGCTACAGTAAGAAATCAACTCCCAAATTGACGTTAAATGACTAAATGTTGGTATTAATGAAAGCGTTTTCTATCTTTTTGTCGATGGCATTAGAGTAAAACAATCGGGGCTCACCGAAAAAATGTTTATGGCAATAAGAATTAATTCCCAAGAATTAAAATGAAGAATCGACTAAAATTTTAATCCGACATGTAAGTAAAAAGTAAAGCTGTCAAACTTCCATGTATTAGTTATTGCAACTGGCAATAGCCGTACAACAATTGTCAGTATTGTCACTTTTTATTATCCTTTTTGTGAGGAGAACATGAATATTTTCAGTTTAATAATTTACTATTCTTACTATTAATAATGGCTTCATCCGTTCAAAACAACAGAGTATCGACTCCAGGAAATTGTGTGTGTTGTAGAACGTGCAGGATGTGGTGTTGGAAAGCTTTTAAATGGCTCCCTGTAATGTTAATATTGGCCATTATAATTTGGTCTTACTATGCCTACGTTATTCAATTGTGCATTAGTTAGTATTTGAATTAATTCTAGATAAGTAACAGAATGATTGTGCATTTAACAATTTTTTTACACTATATTTCTTTTTAGTTAACATTGAGAGTACAGTCCAAAAGTGTATCTATCTGGTGATACATCACATTCTTCTGATAATGTTTTGCTGGTCGTACGCCCGAACTGTTTTTGCAGAAATCAAACCAATTCCAGAAAAGGTAAGCTTAGCTCTGTAATCATTCAAATAAGTTTCCATATATGGCTGACTTGGGCTGTTTTTCTAATAGTACAATAGAGAAACCTACTGGTATTGTTTTGCTATAGTTTCCTGTTGAATGTAAGTTAATAGGGCACTAAGAATAGTAAACAAGATCTTATAAGTGTGAACACAAACTTTTTCTCATTTTGACCTATAAACAAAGAAATTGTGCAAAATAAGTCTGTTGCTTTTGAGAACAAAGATATTCAGCATATATTATTAATCAAATTATTGTAAACAGGTCATAAAATGATGTCTCATCATAGTTACTGACTCATTGCACTGCAAGGAATAGTATTTCTTCAATTTATGTACTTAATGAAGCATTTTTATCAGTGTAATATCTTTGACCTACTTTCAAATCGGACTGTACTGTTAACTTCACGAATAGTTGTATCTTATATTATATCTTCAATATAATTTTACTTTTGTACCTAATTATTACATAGTTTAATAAATACTTAATACCTTTTTAAATACTAAATACTAGTAACCCGAGAGAAAATAATTTTTTGTATGTAGTTGATTTGTGGTCAGCTACCAATTAGTCAACCTAAAACTAGTAATTATTGTAATTCAATTCTAATTTATCGCTCATATCAATTTAATTTAATACAATTTTAAGTTAATTCATTTAACCCCAAGTGAATGCCGCCGCGCATCTATTGTCTTACTATTGTGTCTCAAATTGACGGTATCTGAAAGGTTAAATATCAATTTTAATTTATATATTTTGTTTTGATTATTTAATTATGTATTTCCAGAATCTTATTGAATCTTTATCTAATTTAAATCCAATATTAATTTAATAAATATGTTAATAATTTATAATAATATTATCAAATTGTATAAGCTGTGGACGCCTTTTGGATGTCTATAAAATTACCTACAGTTAATCTGTAAGTTACCAAAAATAAGGCTTATAATGAAATGGGTGAGAGCGAACGCCGGCGTTCGCTTGGGGTTTGACGGAATGGCGCGATGACATTAGCGCGAATGCCAGCGTTCACTCGGGGATTAAGAGGTTAAAGATCTTTTTAATATGTCTTTGGTGTTCCTCATAATAATAAATAAATAAACTCGCCCCAGTTTCACACAGGTGTTACCAATCTTTGAATTTAAACCTTCCTCAGGAATCACTTTATCTTTTGATGAAAACCACATTAAAATTTGTTCAGTAGTTTTTGAGTTCATCACAAACAAATAGACATAGTGAGGGACTTTTTTTTTAGTTTTATAAAATGAAAGGATAAAGCCTCATTCTTATTTATTTAGCGGTGAGCTTAAGCTGAGAAGAAGTGGCACAATGAACTGTGTGTTATGTTTGAAGAATTTGAATTTTTTAAACATCTAATGACATCCTCCGCTCTTGGGCGGAGCGGGAGATAGTGTCAGACTTTTACTGATTAAAAACCCACTCCTGTTGCTTCATTGCCTTTCGTACCGGGGCTTGAGTTATCTTTCGAATAAACCCTGGCCCCAGTAGGTTTCGACCCAGCTGGGCCCCTCTGTTGCTGACAGCTCCTTGAGTCGCGCGGGAACAGTGCGCGCCGTCGACGACTTGGGCTCGGTCCGGACAGTTACCGGACGGTCGGACAGCGAGCTACCTATTGCTCGCCGTCCGCAAGCCCGCACCTACGGTGGCCGGAAATCGGGATCGGAATTCCGGCGGCGGCTGGGGGCTGTGAGCGCCGCCGTTGCCTAATGTGTTCGGCCTCCTCTTTTGTTAGCATTACTGCATTGCAGAAGGAGGCGACCGCCTGCCACTCCTCCTCGCTCCGAACCGTGGCCTGTACCAAGGCCTGGCGCGAGAGATCGCCGCCGCCGATCGCCCTCACGAGTGCACGGCGATACTCCGCCCAAGCGGGACACACTTCTACTGTGTGCTCCACCGTGTCCTCAATGGCGACACTCGGGGCGTCACTTCCGCAAAGCCTCATGTTTTGGTTGTCTTGTTATCAATTCTTTGGTAAACTTCTTTTTGTCTTATCAATTACTGGGTGTGTTTTAATTGAAAACTGGAATGATAGCATTAATATTACTATTACCTGTTTTTAACTTGTACCGAGTATCTGTTGTTGTCTGGTCTCCATCATCAGGCCCTTGTTACCAGGGTGTATAGATGAAGAATGTGAATTAATGAAGATTGTGAATGACAGGACATTTTCATATTAGGCAATAACCATAATAACATGATAAATGATCTTTATTTTGCAAGTAGGTTTTATAAAAACACTTTTACACGTCAATTTTTTTTTTTTCGTCAATTAATGCTAGATGTGGCCGGTGTTTCCTACCTGACTACCCTGAGAAGAAACACCGAAACAAACTCAGGGGTCAAAGTCTCTTTTAAAGTCCATACAGCAAAACATGTAATGGTCAAATCATATGAGAACCGTGCAGATTGAGCCTGAGATGGTCTTTTGAGGAAAGAACCACACAGTTCTAAGTGGACCTGTCCAGTCAGTGCAAGCATTTGTCAGTATGCGTGTAGCTCAACTCATGATGTTGTGGAACTGGTAGTTTCGTACATTTTCTAATGAATTATGTAAGTTGCTAGTATGACTAGGTACTTGAGAGTGCTCCATGCTCCATGTCACAACACATACAAGCTTTTGATTGATGCCGACTCGACATTGTCATATAAATGAAACTGTCAACCTCACGATATCGTGTCATTATCGTTGTCGCCTAATGTAAAAACGGCCATTGTCTTGCCCTATAAGGGTTGCTACATCCATCAGCATCGAATTGCACTTTCCAATGCTTCTTACCTTCTCTGTCCTATGGAACCGTTATTTAGTTGAGCGAGAGTGCAATCGCAGTCAGAAGCGGTCGGCAACAGTGACTGAAAGATATAGAAGCATATGAAAGTGCGATTCAGTGTTTCGTGCATCCAAAAACATGCTTCTTCATATTCCTTCTCACCGTACTGGCTTTATGTGCAATTCTTACGCTGTTTCCACCATAAAACTCTAAAATGTGCTTCCCCTTGACATCTAAAAAGCTGAAAGTAAATTATCCTTCAAACATAGAATTCGGAACTACTACCTACTTGAAGTCCTCTCAACCTTAGTTCGGTCTTCGTTCAGAATTGTTATTAAGTTCTCATAGTGATTTGATATTTTTCATAGTGTAATAAATACTAGTATAATAAATAATAGTTTATAATTTATAATTTTAGTAAATATATGTGTTTTATAAATATAAATAACTTATTTTATATTTTTCCATTTGAACTATTTGTTATGTATTTGTTTATTGTGCAAACCTACCACAGTGTTGTCTTTTTTAACCCAAAGATTGACTGGTAGAGAATGCCTTGTGGCATTAAGTCCGTCTATGTACCACTACTGTACATAACGTTTAAATAAATAAATAAATTAGAGATGTGCTGTTGCTGACAATATTGCCGACAATATTGTCCGAAGTATATATATATATATTGGTGGTAATATTGCCAGCAAAATTCCCATTTCAGATAAATTAAAAACAGGGAAAGAGTTGATGTATATTTTTATCAACGAGAACCTGTTATCTTCGCTTATCTTTTTTATGCAAAAGACTATTTAGTCAGGTAATTGGTTGTTCTTTTTGAGGGAACTAAAAACATATTGTTCATAAAAGTTTGTATGTATTGTTAGACTGAGCAATGATAGCGAAAGCCCATTGAAATAAACGCTTAAAATTATAGCTTGGTGGCTCAAAAAATTATAGTTATACCTGGTGGCTGGTGCCTCTAGCACTGGGCCAGCACCCCTAGCCGAGTAACAACGAATTCCGTTCTCCAATCGGTAACGCCGCGGTGTCAGCAATTGTAGAAAACGATAAGCTGATAGCTATATTGACGCGCCTGAGTCGGCTGCTCGTGAACTTGGCTACGAAGTTTCTATTCGTTTGTTCTGACCACTTGACTTAACGTCCCAAGCAGCACGCAAGCGTTGCCGACATCAAATATACAGCACCATTAGAACTTAGAGTTCTACTGGTGACCCATAAAGGTGTCAAGAAAAGATTATTTACTTATAAAAGTGATTAAACCGTTATTATACAGCTAAAGCTGTACTAAGTTTTTATAAAATACTCCGTGTAAACTTAAGGCTTTAAAACAGAATATTTGAACTCCACTTTAAAACCCTAAGCATTTTTTGACACTTCAATCTAATGTTATCCTTCAAGCTGCATAGAGGCTGTATTTTGCATGTGATCACTTACTTACTACAGCTATAAGTTATAAAATGATATCACTTTATACTTATTTCTGTATAATGGTATATTAAAACTACTTTCTAAAGCTTATTATTAATGCGTAACTGTACACTCTTGTCAGTGTAATAGTTTCATAACTTCTGTCAAATATGATTTTATAGAACTATAATAATAAATGAATTCTGTAATACAGCTTTAATCTGTATTACTGACATTTAACACATAACCCTAAAAGGCTGTATAATTTATTTGCTGAAAACTGATGTACAGCCTATATAATAAAAATATTATATTATAACGGCTATTAAAGGGTAAAAGCTGTGTAATGGAATCCAGAAAGTGCGTAGTAAAACCACGGAATCTATAATACTCTCCAGATATCTTATACGCTGTATAAAATCTGTCGCCATTTTCGAACAAATAACAACAAAAGAAAATATGACTTCTTACATTATTTTGAGTATTGCTGAAGTTATAGTTATGATTTTCAGATAAATAAATCATAAGTGATACCTGTTGTACAGTATTATTTAACAATCTTATGATTCTAACCTCAAAACCATAAACTTACTTACTTGTTTTGGTAATATTCCTCATGAATTCTTCAGTATTTCGCGGGCGCGTGAATATTTTTCCACAAAACTATGCACTATTTCACAGTAAAAATAAATCGGCACGTTGAATCTACAATTATCACTACCTAAAGTCCAACATTTATCTTGACTTATAACTTCACAGTAAATTGGCGGCCCACCATATCATAACTAAAAAGAATAAGCGGTTTGTTTTCATAAATTTCACATTGTAATTCTCATAAAAAACCAATGAAGAACTATTATCTTTTTAAGAAACTTATAAGAGAATAACTATATGCCTATGGTTTTCTTCAACACCATACTACAGCTCTTATACAGCTATTAGTACAGCCTATTTTTTAGCTATACAGCAACTATACAGCTATAATAATGCATAAGGCTGTATAACAAGGGGCCCAATTTTTACTTATAGAGGTTGTATAAGCGCTTATACAGCCCTTGTACAGCCTCACTATATAGCCTGTGGAATACAATAAAACTAAAATACAGCTTCTATACAGCCTGTCGTGCTGCTTGGGGTTGAGCTTAACATAGTCCGAGGCGAGAAGGAATGGCGGTCGCCTCTTCTGTGAAGCATCAATGCTAGTAAAAGAGACGGCCGCACGCATTAGGGAATTGACATCCTCACGACCCAGCCGCCACGACCCCGACCCTGACTAAACAATTGTTCCCTGTACAACTATGTAATGTATTATGTTTCCTTATACTTCAGTGACAAACTTAACAAAGCTTAACAGAAAAAAAATATTTAAGCCAGTAAACAGTGTCTCCATTGCTGTTTGAATAGCAGTTAAAACTTCTTTTGCTTGCTACAAATAAAGACAACAAAGTAAACAATTATGGAACAACACAACTACTAAATCGGCTTGTCTAACTCATTTTAACATTATAACTAGAAGGCAACATTGATTTAATTTCCTGTTTATAATGTCCTTGGTATAGTACTTATGGTAGTTACAAAAACAAATGAAAACCAAAATGCAGTTTTTCCAAATATTGGTCAATTATGAAAACTATATTATTTTTAGGCTTGCTTGCATCAAAAACACTAGCTTTAGCCCGCGACTTCATCCAACTGAATGTTGGATATTGCGGACGCGATGTCGAAGTCACATTAAAGGTAGCCTATGTAGAGATGTGCCGGTGCCGGAAATATTGCCCGAAGTATGAATATTGATGGCAATATTGCCAGCAAAATTCCCACTTCGACTAATATTGCCAGCAAAATTCCCTCATCGGGCAATATTGCCAGCAAAATTCCGACTTCGGGCAATATTGCCGGCAACGGCACATTTCTAAGCCTATGTCCTTCCTCGGATTTCAAACTTATTCTTTACCAAATTTCATCAAAATCGAGTCAGTAGTTTAACCCTGAACGTGAAACAGATAGACTGTGTAACTTTCACATTTATTATATTATTAGCGTTGTTTCTGTGATCGGCGGCCCCGACCTCTCGCACGGCCGCCACCTTCTGTCAAGCAGTAATCATAGCGAAGTAGATGGCCGCACGCGTTAGGGAACGGATGATTATAACATAGCATAGTCGGCTTTATAATGTTCCCACTGTTGGGACTGAGGCCTACTCTCTAGGTGAGGGAATGGGCCGTAATCTGTCACGTGGGTCCAGTAGTTGGTGGATGTCATGCCTTCGAATTTTTTGGTTCTAGGACATGCCGGTTTCCTTACGATGTTTTCCTTGAATGTTTTGAGAGCAGTGGTGATGAAGGTTGGGTTTGAACCCTCGACCTACAACTCATAAGTCGGGGCCGTTACTACTGGGCCACCACTGCTCTCTATGACATGATGATTAGATGACATTAAAAAAATAACAGTTTTTGTGATTTTAAGATAATAATTATAATGTAATTTTTTCACTGCTATCAGTGCTTAGTTAGGAATTGTATTTAAGCAAGTAACTGAAAATCATTTTTTCGGTTTTTATGAATGAGACATTCATCTGGCCTAGTTTCCTAGTTCCTAGTTTTAGTATTCCCGGTTGGAGTGTAGCCTTAGGGGCGGCAAAGTTTTTTAAGAGGTTCCAAAAATTTTTGAAAAAGCAAAAAAAAAACATTTCAAATTTTTTTTTAAATTGACCTAGCCCCAATTTTTTTTTATTTTTTATTTTTTTGTTTTCTTTACTGCTCATATTGCTCCTAAGCTTAAACTACAAACATCGAAAAATATTTTTTTTTAAATTGACCTAGTCCCAAAAAAATTTTTTAAACAAAAAAAAATTTTTTTTTTCTTTTCTTTTCTGCTCATAGTGCCCCTAAGCGTATACTCCAACACCTAAAAATCCGCGCCTTAGACGACCCACTGACCGTATTCCCCGATCACTAAATGTATTGAAGCCAAAGGCACTCCTTTGCGCCCAATGGCTTACGACACAAAATAGATAAGGTTCAAAAACTGGGCCAGATGAATGAGACTATTTCTCGGTTTCAAAGAATCAGCTATCCAAATCACTAATCACTGTCTCAATAGTAGGCCAAGCTGTTTCTCTTTGGTGAAGATACATCACTCTTCATCCAGGTGAAGATTCTTTAGTTATGCATACTCAGGTACTTAGTATAGTTATAAAATATTAGGGAGGATTGGTAATAGGCTAATGGGCCTGTATGAAGCTAGTTCTTCTGAAGCCTTTCCAGGACTTGAATAGTTTGGTTTGAACGCGGTAATCTTAGGAACTAATGGTTCGAGTGCCGAGAGCTGAGCAATAACCAAAAACACAGGAAAAACCGTGAGGGACAGTTAGTAGTGCATATTCCTGGAAGTGTTAGATAGAACTGAACAATAATAGGCTAGTTGCCGTAAAAAAAAAAATTAGTCCGTCTTTTAGATTATTCAAAAACAAGGGACACGTATTTTTTTATTTGTAAATTAAACCAAAAATGACAAAAATAAAGCCCATTAAAGTCACGCCGTGCTGCATTTTTTCGCACGGGGTAACGTCACACATAACTTTAAAGGGCTATATCTTTGTTATTTTTTGTTTAATCGAAAAAGAAAAAAATACGTGTCCAATATTTTTTATAATCCAAAATACGGACTAAATAAAATGTAATTATTTTGACCCTGGAAACTATACCCTTTGGCAGTTACTGATTATTATAATATCTACTCAACACTTTCAAGTAGGTGGTGTTAGTAAAGATCTTAATTATTTCGAATAGGCTCCTAACTGTACAAAACAATGAAATAAAGTGAAATTCCAGATTTCAGTCAGACCAAGAATTTTAATAACAACCGTATTACAACCCCAAGTGACATAAGACCAGGGCAGGAAGATGATTATGATGATGAGCCATATTATTCTGCTAAAAGATCTTTATTGAAATTGGTATTGAGTATTATTTGTAACAACTTTTTTGTTTCAGTTTAAATTACCTGAAAATGAATTAGAAAAATTATTGAGCGCGGAAACCGAAGACGCTCAAAGGGCGATATTGGATAACTATGCCAAAGAACTCCCGATAGTAACTAGGTAATGTTTTATTTTTTCTAATATTACGTATAGTGACTGACTGAGCTACGATTTGCAGCTGAAACCAAAACCTAACTGAATTTTCGGCTCCACTTGTGTTAACAGGAAAACTGACATGAAATAAAGAAAATAATAGGTCTTTGAAATTAATTAAATATAAAATTAAATAACATGAAATTGCTGTTTTTTAAACCGGTTACTTTGAACTGTGATCTGTGATATCTTTGGATTGACTTATTCTAAGTTCAAATTTACTTTATATTAAATGTACGATATTCATTTTTTGGTAATAACTATTTATTCTTTTCTTTGGGTTCTTTATTTTCTGTAATATCGAATGTAGAACAAGTTAATAACGAATTTAAAAAACAGAATAACGTACGTTTAATAAAAAGTTTACTTGGACTTCAATTTGAATTCTAAATGAATCTGAAGATCAAGGTAACACGTTTTTAAAAAAACGCCTAAATTAGTAGTAAAAATCCTATTATTTCGATATAGTTAAAGTTAAGTTTAATTATATGGAAGGGTGTAACCCATTCATAAAATGCTTAATAAATCGATAATTACTTAAAAGTCGTAACTACATAGACGACCGAGACAGTCAGTTTTTAGGTATCTGTATTACAACCAAAAATGTCTGACACTCTATGTCGCTTCACCCAGATCGAGAGAAGTTATTTCATAATTTCCCAAATTCTCATTAAATTAAGAATCCGACATGTGATCCCAATATTACACAGAAAAATATTGTGAATGCAAGTATTCTCCAATAGTCTAATATTGGAGTGGAGAATATTTGCATTCAGTATATCCTTCAATACCTCAGTGGATGTTTGAAAGTAAACGGTACGAAAAGATTCAGTAAGATTCGTACCGTAGAAAAGGATATGACTAATTGTACATATGTGTGAAATGGTACATATTGACCATCACCGTCTGAACGTAGCCTAAAGGTTCGCGGACATCAAATAAGCATCATCTGAAGTCGTCCTTATCATATGTCATCAGATGATGTCGAATACAGTAGTGTACCTACGCATTCGTTTTTTTTAGAATATTATAGTAATTATAGTGTTCGAATTGATAGGCCACCCGAACACAGTTCGGCCAACTTACGAACATATTTCGGCCAACTTGCGAACATATTTCGGCCAACTTACGAACATAGTTCGACCAACTTACGAACATAGTTCGGCCAACTTACGAACATAGTTCGGCCAACATACGAACATAGTTCGGCCAACTTATGAACATAGTTTGTCCGATGCGCCAGATTACGCCATACGTTGGGCTACGTTTACGACTGGAAAACATTTAGTTTTTTTTCTCAGTTCTAGACTCGTAAAACTTGTAAGGACCGTCACACGTCTGTTTTATAACAAGAAAAAAACGAAAAAAGAGATTTTAGAAAGCTTTGCCGTTACTATACCCGTGTTAACGAGGTTTGTCCCTATTTTATTCCCGTATTTGCTAGAATTGAGAAAAAAAAACCACAGCCGGCAAATCTGTCTAAAAGCAAGCTTGGTTTAGGGGAACCTGTCAAAGTCAGGTTAGGTTCGAAGGGTATGACCGGGTTTTTAAAAAGCTAGCAACGCCAACGAATAATACTCCCGCCATTCCTTTCGAAACTTAACCGTTCGATGTCATCGAAAAAGAAAAGAGTATTTCTATTACAGTATCCCTATATTATTATTTCATTTAGTTTTTTTTTCTCAATTCTAGAGTCCTAAAAGTTGTAAGAACCGTCACGGGGTTTCTTTGTCCTAGTGAAAACAAAAAAGAGATATTAGAAAGCTTTGCAGCAACCATACCCGTATTAACGAGGTTTGTCCATACATTGTTACTAGAACTTGTAGCTAGAATTGAGAAAAAAATGTTTAAACATGAAAATTTAAAATGTTAGAACTAAAATTTAGAACTAAAATATATGATTATTTCCAAGAATTGTTTGAAATTTTAAATATGGAAACAAAAATCCTTCATCATTTTAGCAAAAAAAATATCTTTACTCATTATTTAAATTTTAGTTGATACGAGTTTGACTTATTGTTAGTTTTTCTAAATGAAATCAATTGTAGAGTTGATTATAGAGTAGATATAACGAAAAAAAATCGGTGTAACTACCTTTAAAACAAATTATTATTCACTTGTAGACAGCAAAATTTTGGCGTGATTGGTCTCCACATCATAAACTGCCACAGAAAGATAATATTTATTTACGAGTACTTAATGCTACTTAAAAGCAACACCTTCGAAATTTTGACCACCAGCCTTTGTTTGCCGGCTGACAATTTTTCCATAGTGCTGATGATCTAGAATCAAATTACTTCCATAAGAGGAATTTTAAAGGATGAACCCAACCAGCCAGTTAGTCTTAATCAGTTATTTTTATTGTTTTCTGGAAATATTACCACCACTCGAATGGTAGTAAAATAGATAAAAATTCAGCCAGGAGGTAGAGAAATTACCTCTACAACGAGGGATGATACAAATAAATATTCGATCTGTCTTACGGGGGACTTATACGTTTAATTTAAACGGAAAAATCGACTGTCTTAATGGCACTTCAGGTGCTGAGGACCTAAATCCGACCGCATGCATCTGTTGACCTAAGTAAATCCTGGGGGATTTACTTAGGTTATAACAGTCTTAACTGGCCCGCTGATCCCCCTGTCCCTTATTTATATTAAGTTTTATAAATATTTTTTCCAGAACGATGTCAGGCTCTGTCCGCTATTGCAACAGATGCGTGCTGGTGAAGCCGGACCGCGCGCACCACTGCAGCATATGCTCCCGCTGCGTCCTCAAGATGGACCACCACTGCCCGTGGGTCAACAACTGCGTCTGTTTCTTCAACTACAAGTTTTTCATGCTCTTCCTCGGCTATGCCCTCGTATACTGCATATTCATCATGGCCACGTGTCTGCCTTACTTCATTAAATTCTGGAAGGTATATTCCATTTTTTTTTTCGTTTTAACTTTCTGGCCAGTATTTTATTCTAACAGCCTTATTTGTGATTGGATTTTTTTGCAAGTAACCTTAATTTTTTTTTTTGAGATTGTATAGATCAAACTTCACTAAAAATTTAGAATTTAGTTTGTAGATTTAATGGCACTGTAAAGGAAGCAGTGGTACCAAATGCCATTATTATTATACTGTAGGCAGTGTTAGCAAGTGACAAGATAACAATTCTAGATGTATTTCCAGATGTATCAGGATTACAAGTTTGCCCACTGCGACCGTTTGATTGAGAAAGGCTCTGTTTCTAAAATGTGCATGGATATGATTAACGTAATTGATTAATTATTTACACTTATATCAAGCCTGTTTACGTTAGTGCGATCAATAGGTTAATGTTGCTACATAGATTAGATTTTGTTGTTATTATTATTTCTCTCAGTACAACAGTCATTTTGTCATATCAAAGTATATTTGTTATCATTGCACGTTGCTAGACGTGTGGGTTTTTATTATGTTTCTAATATACAAAATATTAATGGGCTAGCGGCACTTCTGAAAATATCGTTTTTTTATCGATTACCAGGTAAATTCTAAATAAAGCACCGTATCTCTTAGCACTGTTCAACATGACAATATTACGGATGTGATCATTCTCAGTTATCAATAAGTTCTTAATTAACTGTAAATAATAACGCTGGTTCATTTCTCATTAATCGTTGCATTTCGCAATTTAAATAAATGTCGTTGAAATAACAAATTGGCCTAGCAACGCGCAACGTGCAACGTTGGACATTTTTGTCGCTTTTTGCATTATTATGTACTGTGATCGTCGTAGCGTAACTATTGATTAATTATTTTCGGTCACAATCAAAGTATTTCATTATTTAGGTGATGTCATCAGAACTACCTTGACATTTATCTGATAAACTTTTGATAACCGTATTATCAGATAAGTAGCCATTAGTTCAATTCAGATGTTACGTACCTAGTATAGAATCGCACACTATTTATTTACCTTTATCATGTATGTTCCACATAGTTTAAATGTCTAGAACCGGTTTCGCAGTGGGATGTTTATAAATATATATTTCTTTTTTTAATTAAAAGCTAATTCTATACATTTAAACGATGTGGAACATTTAGTAGTAGTTTTAAATATCATAATCAACTGGCACTTATTTTTTTTTGCTAATCTAGGAATTTACTGATACATAGCTACACCTTTTTATATTATGCGTCATAATGCGATTACGTATTTCGAATCGTCGTTTATATTCTTGGCACTTATTCATGTTGTCGTATTTCTAATAATATATCAAGTATTCGTAGAATAAAAACCGGTACCTACCGTAATCGCATTAATCTTATGCTATTTTTGTGGATAATTATATACATACTGTATTGAAATTTTTGTTAACTTAGGATATAACGTCAATTCATTTTATTTTGCTTTTAATGTTTCTATCTACTTTATATAATAAGACATTATTTTCTATTTCTCAAATTGGATTGAAATATATCCGAATCTAGCATGGCAATTCGCTTAAGTGCACCTCTTTTGAATGAAACCTTTGCTTTTTAGTATTCACATAAAGTGTCAAGGGTGTATACCCTACACAAGACCTTGTAAATTATGATAGGGCAATGCCGAGGATATCAATCTTCCTTCACTCACCTCTTGGACGTCACCTTCTCGCCTCCGTTCTATCTTTCTCACAATTCATTCAGTGTTCCTTTTGGTCTTTGCGTCCACCTTACTACTATTCACCTTTAAATTTTCTTAAGTTAAATACTAATTCATGTATATCGTCAGTCTGAAACAATTGTGAAAAATTATTTTTAAAACTCAAATTTATAATTATTTATGTTTTTTTTTTTTTGTAAAATAACGTAGTAATTATTTATCTATTTGTCAGAATTCTACTTATACCCATATTGAATTATAAATAGTATTTAACTCTTCATTTCTATCAGTATAAAGTTGAAAGCCCAAAATGTTAAAGACTACTATTGTTTGCAACTAATTCAGATTCGTGTCGCTGATGCGACAGAAAATCATATTTTTCTGGGCTGAAACTCCTCCAATACTTAATATATTGTAATTTCCTCAACATGACTGACATTAAACATCCTGTATTAGTCTTATTGCGACATTACCGTGATGTCATCAGCTAGTTGCTATGTTATTACAAAAGCTGTTGCCATACCACAAAAATATTTTTAGTTTCAATGTTGCCAGTTTAGTGATGTGTTGAGTCCGTTTTCAGGGCGGCTTCGGAGAGGTAGCGAGTACGGGAGGCTATCATATAGTGTTTGCGTTTTTCGTCGCAATGATGTTTGCCATATCTCTGGGCTCACTCTTCGGATACCACTGCTACCTCGTTATCAATAATAGGACTACTTTAGGTAAGTTTGACTCGTTTATTTGAAACTCTATCTCGATTTTTTTTTTTGTTGTTTATGGATTTTGTTAAAATCAACAGTTTCTGGTAACTGACTGCAATTACGATGATCTGAATTTGGAAATTGTAATAAATGTTTCTTAAAATAAATCTAAAGTGAAAGTTTCATTTCAGATATGCTCATATATTACCGCCGCATGGGCAGTCCTACAGGCCAGATGCTTAGCAATATGATTAAGAACTTGGTCCATGGTAATTGCAGCCATTCCCAGTTATAACTATGTTGATGTACAAGTTACCATTAGATTTATTTGGTAGATTTGTAGTTTTTACCTGTACATGATTGCGTCATTTCGCGTAAATAAACTGTTTTTTTTTTTCTTTGTTTCTACATCTAAATTATTTTCAATGAAATAAAGGTAATACTAGGTAAGGATAGGTAGTATGTAAATAGGTAAATTAGTGTAGGTAATAAAGTAAAAAAGAAGAAGTAGAAATTTTGAATTCGAGATTTTTTTTGGTACAATTATTGAATTTATTTCACATAAGCCTACAAAGGCACTTTCTTTGAAACCAAGAAAATGTCTCATTCATCTGGCCTAGATTTTTCTTTACAATTTGATATTTTTATTTGCATATTAGTTTTCCCTGATCACTAATGTATTCATTTGCGCCCAGTGGCTTACGTCACAAAATAAATAGGTACGAAAACTATGTCAGATGAATGAGACGTTCTCTCTGTTTTAAAGAATCATCCATATAATCGTATGTATATGATAGAATAGAATAAACTTTATTGTACATCAAAAAGTAACACAGCTTATACATAAACTTAAATTTGTGGGTGCAATTGCGGTCTTATCGCTGAAAGCGATATCTTCCAGACAAGTAACTGAAAATTTAAATTCTCTTGCTGATTTTAGGGATCATTTCAACTTGAAATACATAACTCTAAAGTCGATAGTCGAGTTGATGGTGATGGATTCTAATTATCTCGAACTAAAACTTCGAGTATAGGTAGATAGTTATTATTTTTTATGTGATTTTTTGTATTATTATTAATAGACTTGCGTTTGACCATCATCTCACCTGATGGTAAGCGATGATGTGGTCACATGGAGCACGCTTGCCTAGAAGTTACCTAGTGATTTTGAAGACCAAGTTTTTTTTATTTATTTATTATTTCATGTAAATTTTACTGTTGTCAGTAAAAAATCGAGCAGTGGTAATCAAGTCGTAGCAGCCTCGACTACGAGTTTTTAGTCAGCTAGTCGTGTTTTACTTTGTGATTCATTACCACTGCTTTCGACATGGTTAAGGAAACGTTCTAGAACCAAAAAATCGAATTACAATGAATGATGGTGTCTTTACCCTCTTTGAGGCGTGGCTGGAAAGACCTCACGGCGTCCTTACCTTCCGCATGACGCAGGTACTCACCGGACATGGTTCGTCCGGGAGATTCCTGCACTCGATTCATGCGGAAGTGACGCCCGGGTGTCGCCACTGTGCGGAACGCCCGGAGGACACGGTGGAGCACACAGTCGAGGTGTGCCCTGCTTGGGCGGAGCATCGCCGTGCCCTCGTGGGGGCGATCGGCGGCGAAGACCTCTCGCGCCGGGCCTTGGTTGAGGCCATGGTCCGGAGCGAGGAGGAGTGGCAGGCGGTCGCCGACTTCTGCGAAGCAATAATGCTCGCAAAGGAGGAGGCCGAACGCATCAGGCAACGGCGTTATCGCCGCCGCCGTCGCCGGGATTCTGATCCCGATTTCCGGCCAACGTAGACGCGGGCTTGCGGACAGTGAGCAATGGGTAGCTCGCTGTCCGGCCGTCCGGTAACTGTCCGGACCAAGCCCAAGTCGTCGACGGCGCGCACTGTTCCCGCGCGCCTCAAGGAGTTGTCAGCAACAGCAGGGACCCAGCCGGGTCGAAGCCTACTGGGGCCAGGGTTATCCGAAAGGGCGCTCGAGCCCCAGTATGAAGGCTAGAAGGAACGGGGTGGGTCTTTTAGTCAGTAAGAGTCTGACACTATCTCCCGCTCCGCCCAAGGGCAGGGGAATTCAATGCATGATTTTTCCCACCATAAAAAAAAAGAAAAAAAAAGACCGCGCGGTGGACAACTACCTAGTTCGTTTCACAGAGAGAAGACTTACGCATATGAATCTGAAGCCTTAAACACCGCCTTTCTAATACTTTTTTTTATATTCTACAATTACAGAGTCATTTAGAGCGCCTATGTTCCGCGGCGGTGCGGACAAGAACGGCTTTTCTATCGGCCGCTTCAACAACTTCAAGGAGGTCTTCGGCAACAGTCCTAATCTCTGGCTGGTACCCGTTTTCACCAGGTAAAACCTTTTTTCTGAATTAAAAAAAAAAACAAAAATCAATCATGGGCCATTCTGGTTCTGGCAACACTGTCGTAACTATTTCAACACAACTTGATAAACAGCATGTTTGGATAAATAGTCCATACGCACGTATAGGTCTGTGGATGCTACAAATATATATTTATATATATTTGCGTGTTAAGTGTGACCTCTGTGCATGTCCCTTTACATGTCCGATGAAAAAAGAAGTGAATGACCAATTCTAACATTTGTTAGTGTGTGTAGAATAGTATTGAGAATAACCAAATAACAGTTTACTAGCAACAATGGAAAAAATGTGTTCAAACTAACTAGGCATGGAGATAGGGTCTCATTCACTTTGACTTTTGTAAATATATGTACAAGAACAATAATATATAAAATATTTATCAACCATATCATCCATTCATTATTATCATTTTCATAATAATTGATCTTTTGAAACACTTTTTCAAGTAAATTTTAGTTCGTCATAGAAATAAGGATCGATGGTGTTTAGTGCTTATAGCCACGTCTTGGAACTTAACAGAAATGAGAAATATTACTCTAATATAGATAGAATATTATGTTTGTTTATACTTAACACAAAAATTACAATTTAACAGCTTGATTTTTGTAGCTATGTATATTAATTTTCACGACATTTTGAGCCTACTGTCCACGGACGCGTAGCTTCATAGACGCGTATTCGTCATTTTACGCTTGGTGTACGCCTGTGTGAAATTTACATACAACAAAACTATGGCCTTTGTCCACAGACGCGTCGCTTCATGGACGCGACACGTCGTAGTAGCACGACGTTGCCACTTCGTCGACAGAGCTTTATAGTAGTGTACGTAAGTTTCACGCAGACGTATAATGACGTATACGCGTCTATGAAGCTACGCGTCCGTGGACAGTTAGCCTTAAAATAGCTCCTTCCACTTGCTAGCTTCCACACATATATGTATAAACATTACGACAGGTCACCACATAATATTACTGTACATATTATATCGCTATCAATATAACGAAAATATTTAAAAAAAAATAACTTAAGTAAACGTGGCGTGGGCGAAAATTTGGATCTTTTTATGACCAAATCAAATTTAAAGCATGTTTTTCGTAGATAGGTTATATTTTTGTTGTTGTTTTTTTTTGTTCGTAGTCTCAAATAGGTACCTAGTCATTTTCATATTAGTTTATCTTGTTTTATTAGTTTACCAAAAACTTCTTTAAGATATCAACTTCATATCAGTTTCCCTTGGGTCAAGTGTAGTTTCGTGCCCGCCACGCATTTCAAATCCCTCTCAAATGGTGATCATTTTGTCAGCCTCGGAGACGGATGCGAATACCCCGTCCGTCGGGAGCACCAGCTTCAGACGTTTACCACGCCCCAGGAGACTCATGGGTACGAGTCCATGGGCACCACGCGCTCAAGGTCAGAGAAGGATGAACACCCCTCAGCTAACCACATACCTTGAGGATATTATGCCTAAACTTTTACCTAACACGAAGATACGACTAACACCTCTAAGATAGGCCCGTAACACGCCACTGAATCACCTTTCAGTGTAGTATTATTTACATCTTCTAGCGCTGTTATGGACTTCTAATCACGCATAATTTTTCTGTCTTTTTTCTATTCGAAAAATGAACACGATCTCTCAGAAGTTTGCCCCAAAACGATCTACGTGGGCTCTTTTACGAAAGCGTATATTGAAACTTAAAATAAACTTTGTATCCTTAAAATAAGATCTGCATTATGAATATAATGCAAAAACTTGCCAGATTGTGTGATCGGCAGCTATTTTTGAATATTTTATTTGATCTGATTACTCGTATGTTTTTTGTCGAAACCGAGCTTAGTGACTATTGTCCTTCGTAAGGAAAAAATCGTTGGTTTATTTGTCGAGTTGTGTATCAATCCATACTGATTGCAAAATCAATTTGGACATTTAATACGTTATAGTATAGTTTAACTACTTTTTTTATACCAAAAGTGCCTTTTTGACATGTATGTGCTCAATCTAGCCTTATAGATACATTTTTATTACTTGCAATGGACTTGTACACGACAGAAATGATGATTAGCTATAATATGCTCAAGTTATGTGGGAACTTTCAGCTGACATATGTGTTTAATATTTTATTAATAATTATGATTCAATTAAAGACTACTGTGCTACGTGCAAATTGCTTTTTAATGCATTTATTTCTGAGCTATATACAACACACAAGACTGATAAAGTTAGAAATGTATTTTGTAAGTATGTTTTGTGCACAATAAAAATATTTTGTTCTTTGATTTTGTTTTTTATTTCACGATGCTACACTTATTTGATCACATGACGCTTACGTAGAAAGCTGTAGTGATTAGCAAGCAAACGGATCCGAATAATATCATATTAGATAATAATACATAATTTATAATAACTTTCATCAGGAGTGTCGTACTAATTTTCTAATTTAAAACGTCTGTGT
Source organism: Mythimna albipuncta (assembly GCA_929112965.1). NCBI lineage: Eukaryota > Metazoa > Arthropoda > Insecta > Lepidoptera > Noctuidae > Mythimna > Mythimna albipuncta. The sequence goes on along the minus strand of OV815979.1, from coordinate 11,719,534 downwards.
GCTGTATATGTAACTATACATTTTTATAATTAATTTATTGTCTTTTCTCTTATTCTCTCAGTCTATGCATGTCTTTGGGTGCTGCAGACACGTTTAACTATTCATATAATAATTAATATATTGCTCTAATTTTGTTCAAATATATTTGGACAGTATTCATCAAACTACATTTTATAAAAAACGTCCAAACAACATATAAATAGCTCTAATATTTAATTATTTTTAGATTTTACTTAAAGTTATAATATTAAAGATATAAAATTATATAAAAGCAAATAACTAGTATAATATTTTTTATTTTTCCAAGTAATATAATACGTGCAATTAAAAATTCAACAAAATGTCTGTAGCACCTACGCTTCTTTCAAACTTTATAATTCAAAAACTATATTTTACTATAACAGTAATTATAGAAAAATAAGAAAGTTTATTAACATTTTAGCTCGGAGTCGGGCCGCGAGAGTGAGAGATGGAGACTATGCCCCAGAAAGGGCAGGACCGTCCCACAAATAGTATAAGGATCTAACATTTTTCCATTACGCTATAATTTTAATACAATTACGATATATTTAAAATAAATCCGTTCAACTAAGTAACGTTGCTTTTCATTCTTTGGCGTCCATCCAACCTTTTTGATAACGATTCCAAATTATCGTCATTCACTTCTTTTTTTATGTAGGTTAGTCCATCAAGTAGGTGTCCCTTTGCATGTTGATGTAGGACGTAGGAGCTTGATCTAGACGCAAAGTGAGGATTAAGTTGCGCTTGTATTTTATAATTAGCACGCTGTAGATATGTGTCATATACAGGCTGATTGATGTGGCGATGTTGTTAATGGGCGATGCTGAATGCATTATACGTAGAATGGGTCATATGGATCATACTGGGTATATCTATAAGCTGAAGCTTAATGATATGTAGCTATGATCGCGAATTTATCCAAGGTTGTGGTGGATATTTGGATTATTATTATTTCTTCTCGATTTTTATTTTAACTGTCAGTTACTTTAAAGTTCTGGTACACCATGTCTGTGGAAAATTAAGTGTCAAACTTTATTACGGCTGAGAAGTATGATGTGCAGTACCGCACCCCTCACACTCACTGTCAAATGAATTGGTACTGCACAGCATTTCCGATTCTTGTACCGAGCCGCTATTAATTTTTAGTCGTTTTTTACTTAATTTTTATGACACTATTTGACTTTTAATGACATCGCCCACAATGTTATCCTGTATAGTATCACTGTAGGTACCGTAGTAGTACATATCACATTCCAAGGTCGCTAACATATTCATCTAAAAATTATTTTACTTATACCGAAGAGTACAATACAATTTCTTTTGTTTATTTTTGTACAATATTTTATACAACACATGAAATAACATTATATAGATACATTTTTCTCTGAAAACGAAGCAGCATTTCTAATATTGATTTGAGGAAGAGTGATGGCGTGGTGAGAACATCTCACTCTCTTTTCATCCACGCGTAATCCAATTGCGATGATGTCACATGTTAGTTTGTGCATCTTTTGTCTGTTACTTGACAGTTTTCCCTTCTACCAGATTTGAAATGTTACTGATTTATTTTGGGCAGATTTGACTTTTTCTAAATTTTCAGTTTTGGATATAAGTTAAAGTACAAATATTAAAAAAAAAAAAATAGATTAAGTTACTATCCTATTTAAGAGCGACTTAACAAAAAAAAAAAAAATAAGGTTCAGATCTAGTGGTAAAGATCGTTTATTCAATTATCATGTTTAAAGTTTATCAAGATGCGGCTCTCTACAAACCCTTACTTACATTAATTAATCACAAACTACATAATTATATTTAACATATAAAAACATTTTGATAGAGAAAGTCGGTTGTGTGAATATCAGAAGACATTCTAGTCAAGATAATTTGTGCTTTGTATAGGACTTTGCTTTGTTAGTGTGAAAGGCCTTAACTGAAAATAAAGTTAAAAAGCTCTGTCGGTCTGTCCACGTCTTTCTTCAATGGAAACGCAACCAGTATCACACTGGCTGCACACGTTTGTGGCTTTTAATTCGTTAGTAACATTAACTCTATTACGAATAAGACACACAATAATAATTAAATGCACTATAAATGTTGCTTTTCTGTCAATTCAATCACACAACAAAAAATAATTATCAATCACAAAATATAACTTTGCACTTTTAATTTGCCTGAAATTTTAAAAACCTTCCACCCTTTCAATTCAACCAACTGCACAACAAAAACACAATGTTACCAACATAATGAATAAAAATCGACGATGTAGCTTCGGCGACGGCATCGTGTACCCAACCCCGAGCCAGGAGGAAGAATCCGAGTCTCTACTCAGCTCGGAGCGATGGGAGCGGTGGGGCGAGCGAGCGCGGCCCTTCGACGAGCGAGAGAGTTCGTCCTTCGACGAGCTATGAGTCTAGGCTGTTGTAGCGGCCGCAAACGTGCAGGCTTGAAATACCGGAATAGTTGAACTAGTATGCTTTTAGCTGAAGACCTGTGACATTTGACGCGATGTTTTTTTTTTCTAATCTGCTAGGAACTCGATAAAAAAAAAAAAAATTACCTACTATGACGCATACAATGAAAAACACAAAAGGTAATCTCAGTAGCCAAAAGCTATCTTGGAAAGAATCTCGGCTAGCCTAAGAGCTTTATATACGCCCCTTTCATGATCCGTCATTAATCTAATGTGAAAAAGATGGAGTTATATGGAATGAATAGCTCTATCCTTCTTTTGAGTTCGACCAATGTTAGTGTTTTGAAAAATAGTTTATCTTTTACCGGCGTTCTCCGTCGCGTCAAGCAATACAGGTCTATTTTCGGCTTTAGGATCGCGTTCAGCTTTAATAGATTTGAGCAATGATAATAAACTGGACTAGTTTGAATTGAAGCTGATTTAGAATGAATATTTTTGTTAGGTTAAGCTTTTCCATTTTAAATATCTCCAGTTTGTATGAGAAGACGTGTGTTTGTATTTGAATTATATAATTCTTAAATTATTCTCCTTAACTATTTTTGCTAGTTAGTTGCTCAAATGCGTTAGATACTTATTAAATGTTATATATGGTTATATCTCAGCTAGCATTCGATTAGCAAATTGTGTGTTTTGTAAGTACAAAAGCAGCCATATATATTTTCGAAGCCATAATTGAAATACTGATCATAATAAACCCAAGTCTGCACTATTCGGTCGTTCACAACACCCAGAGGTATAAAATATAGTTAGATTGAGCGAAATGGTGCTGAACTATATAAAGTTATACAAGGACGGATCAAGACATTTGGTAGTAAGCTTCGCCTTACCAAAAAATATTAAATTATGCTGAATATATCATCTAAGAGTTTATAAAAATTATTATTATATAGTGTTAGACATGGACGACATTTTAGTTTTAAAAGCAATATTCTTAATGACTGCCATTGATTTGTTTCATATGTTAGAGATGGACCACATTTTGTTTGTAATATTAGGCACAGATTATACTTTTAGTTACTATTTTTCCCACCTATATTACTGAAATATTCATCGATTTTCTAACTCTGTTCTCGTTGTCGCTTGACTGCTGCTTGGAATCTTTTACCATTTGAGATTATATCTAATAGTTTCAATAGTATAAAACACAATGACTTACACTTCGAGGCTTTCCTTGTAGTATAAATTAATAATAATTTATGATTCTTAGTTTACCAACCCACTGATGAATGTTGTCCATCTCTTAAAATAGATATAATTTAATATTTTACAAAAAAAAGTATCTTCCTATTTGCTTGAAACGTATTCTTTCCATTTTCTAAACTTATTCTACGATTTTTCTAAAAAATAGGAAGAAAGGACAGATACTTAAATTTTTAGCTCTGTAAATAGTGCTTAAATATGACGAGACTGCAGAAAAAGATTTTATTAAGTAGTCAAGTTTATCGAGCATCAAGATAAACTTCTTACCTTACGAAGAGAAAATCTTGCAACTGGTTGAATGTTCAAGCAGCTTAGCCTGTTCTTAATTGTATTGGAGCCGATACAGCTTAACACCACCAGGGACCCTAACACGATGATAATTATGGGTGTACAGTTCCATCCTTCTTTTTCGTCCGCCGCCCGCCTGGCAATTTACACGTCATGGATAAGACCCCAGCTTTCCAAGTAGAGCGACTGCCTATTAGACCTCCCCGACTAAATAAACCTTGTCTGTGACGCGAACCCGCTCCGGCTCCTTATAAAAATGTCCGTCTGTGGGAGGACCGCTGACTCTTGCGTCAAGAGAAAAAGAGAAAGAAGGTCCTCCCACTGACTATGGACAGAACGGGTACGGCTTCACAAGGTGGGGTATACTAACATTGAATGAAGAAGGGGTACCATATAAAAATTGCATCAACCTATTAACCAGCTTCAAGGTTTATTTTCGTCGTTTCGATACTTAAAATAATTAAGATGTGACTTGATAAAATAAATTAGAAGCTTATCAAATTAAAAATTTCCGCCCTTTAGAGAAATTACTTGTTGATCTCTGAGAACCGAGGGCTCTATATTTGCCGCTTCTGGCTATAGAAGCGTGATATAGATGTTTTTTTTTTTTGTTTTATATAGTAGAGCTTTTTATCAATATAAACGAAATTGCGTATGCTACATGACCTACGCACTTCATGATTGTTATTTTTATTATTGATTACTATTGACATTCCTTTATAATTCCCTTTTTTTTTTTAAATAATGACAATGAAAATGATTTTATGATTCAGTAAATTATTAATATATTAATTGAAGATTGTATTTACAACAGTATTAGTTGGATTACATTCCTTGATAATAACGACAACAAGATTAAATTAGTTATATGCTAGTTATTTTATGTTGTGCCAGAGAAACTAGTTTTGTTTAGAATTGATTTTTATGAGTAGGATATGACTTGATTGAATGATTTTCCAGAATATCTTTTCGAGAAAATGACGACTAATTCTATTTATATTAATATAATTACACAAATATTCAAAAGATTGATGTTATCCCACACGAGCATGACGACAAATGAGATAAGACGCAGTCAAAATGTCTAGTATGAATTCTTGCCTCCAATTTGTTAACGGCTTTTACCAAGTTTATGGCATATCATGAGCTAGATTACATTCACTTTTAATAATATTTAACTCATAAACATTCATCACTTTAGGAACTTCCCAAATTTTTCATCGAATTCCCGTACTAGTCATAATTTTTTTTTTACGTTTTATAAAATGTTTTTTATTTTACGTTTTTTATACTTGAATCCCAGAGGCATTTATTAAATAATTATTATACTCCTTAACTATTTAAGCGAATTGCTATCACAAAATTATTACGTATTTTATTTTTATAAAATTAGTCGATGCTTCTACGGAATGTAAATAAGTAGATAAATTTAAAGGATTATTAGTGTCAATGATGACATGATGTGCAATGATTTTGTAATTTAAGTACAATGGTGATGTGTAAAATAAAGAGAACAAAATACTGTAATATTTTTTCATAATAACCTAGTCCCAAAATCAGATTATAAGTTTATTTTTAATGAGAATGACCCATTGCCCGGCAAAGGCCACCACTATATTTTTTCAGGCACATTTTTTGAGCCAGACTTCTGTGTGCGTATACAAGTCATCCTACCACCGGCGCCGGCGCTTCCGGCGATCCTGTCTCCCATTGCGTGGACAAATTATGATACAAAAGTTTAAAACCTTTTAGAATATAGGTAAAGGTATGTTGTACAACAGCTGAGAGTGAAGGCGATGTAAATGAGAAAATTAAGCTCGTCAAAACCACCGTTGAGAATTCAACAGTGGTTTCATATAGGAATACACGAAAATTCAAGTCTCGCCTAATGTTAGTGAAAACTAAGATAAGTCAAGGTTTGACTGTGTCGCGACTCGAAATAAAACAACATATTGATACAAAAATGGTTTATTAAAGATTCAATAACAGGTGGGTACTTAATAAAAAAAATGGTATAATTATAATCGATCACAAAATAATCACGTTATCAACTTACAGGCAATATTGATTCTACGAATCGACTAATAATATTACGTTTAATTTTCCATTTCGGAACTGGCAACATTACAAAAATTTCAATAGTCGCGCTTTTTCACAACTAGCTGAGGTAATTCGTTCATAACTCTACGTATACAAGGTGGGGGCCTTGATTGTACAATTTACGCCACTCAGAATTAAACACAGATGTTCAATATCTTTTACCGATATTATGATAAATTATATTTACCGATATTTTTAATGTATTCCAAAGTTGATCACAAATTCAAACTTTCAACCCCTGAATACTACTCGAAAGTTTATAAAATGTTGAACGTTTTATTTATAAGCTATTATTTTGAAACGTAAATAAGAATTTCTTCAATTACGTCTGTAAATATCGAAAATAAGCAAACCTCTCTGCTATACCTATGGAAATCGACGAGAAAACAGTTCCTCGACACACTGAATGGCGCAAATTGCACTCGTCCGTTTGTATAAAAAACAATATTCATTCAACATTAACTTCGATCGCATAGGCAATAACAATAACTACAAAATTAAACTTAAACATAACTTTTATAAAGCCGATGGGCGCATTAGCATTACTGTGTCGTATTATTTCATGGCTTGGGACGAGTTTTTTCAAGCCATACAACATAACAACACAGCAATGTGTACCCGACTTAAAAAAATACTGGCTCATACAACTAATAAAAAAAAATAAAAAAAAACGAGATTCACAGAGCTGCCATCATAACTAAATACTCAATGCTGCCAACATTGCTCGCACATCCTTAGGTCTATCCTGTTTGATGAGATCCCTGAACGCACGGATACATGTGGCCTCTTTCTCCAAATTCTTGGATATCTGGTGTGCTCTAAGGGTGATCTCTTTAGGAATGCCCGCTAGGCGGGCTGCGTTGAAACCGTAAGACTTGGGACAGGCGCCGGGTGACAGTTTGTACAGGAACGTTATAGTTTCCTCAGGGATGTGGTCTTCGCTGTCCGGTGTCGATTCGTCTGTCTCTACCATGCAAGCCTGTAAGAATATAGAACAGATATAACTATCTAAATCGTTTCAAAGGGAGTACAAACCATTTGATTGCAATGGATCTTTTTGATGCACACTAATAGAGTTTTTCACGCTTTTTTTTTTACCTGTATAATTATTTAAAATTGTAATATGAAGATTTTTACTACCCAACATTTCTTTAATTCTCAATCACTTGTTTGCAAAACTTTTAAATATTTTTTTTATCATTGCCAAAAGCATGAGATTTGGAGTTTACGTCCTTTGTAGAGAAAAGAGTTGATATCAATTTGGGCGAATTGTTACTGGTCTAAGTTAGGACCAATCAAGAGGATCCATAGTATGAATAGTTTATTTATTTATTTAAAGATCACCAACGAGTGTTTACTTAGCAAAGGAAAGGCAAAGTGAGGTTTGTGAATCTTCTTATAAGTCCCAAAGATTTTATTACAGAAAATATGTGCAACATCTACACTACTAATATTATATAGAGGTAAAGTTTGCTTTTTTTTTGTTTGTAGTTTTCTCTGAAATTAGTGGTCCGATTGCTAAAATTTTTTCATCGATAGAAAGCTGCTTTATTCCTGAGTGACATATGCTATATTTAAAGTGCGCGGGAAAAACCACGGGCAAAAGCTAGTATGGAAAGAAAATCGCAAGCCATCAGAAATAATTGGCTTTAGCAATGTTCAATAGAACAGTGCTGACTATAAACGGTATACTTCAAATAGACAAAAAAAAATATATCTGTATAAGACCAAATCTCTAAAACAAAAACTGTTCTTACCATATGCCCCAGCATAATCCCAGGATACGAAGATAGGTGGTGTACCAGCGAATGGTAATGCGTGGAAAATATAACTCTGCAGCCGCGCTTGGCCAGCTCCACACAGACGCCGGAAGCGATCGCTGTGCCGTCGTAGGTGGATGTGCCTCGACCTTGGATGAAAGGTAAACAGTTCATGGGTTTTATAAGGTAAGAAGAAAGGATCAGGTAATTAAGTCTATCTGTCTGCATCGTCTTCCAGTTTAACGGGATTCAGTTGAGTACCACCTACTGTTTTTTTTGACGTGCTAAATCGGGTACTAAATACTGGTTTGATTAGTTATGACGTACAAGCATGGCCTTGTCATTATGACGCATCATAATGGCGGGACATTGTTATTGTAAAATTCCGTGTATGTCCTGTGAAGTACAAAAATTTCAGAATAAGTACAACATTGTACTAAATGGGTATTAAATGTACGTAGTAAAATCATTTAAATACAAGAGTTAGTCCCGCCAATCATACACCCACACACATTACGACGGTTATCAGCAATTGGGTAGAACTATTTTGGCAAGACTGGTGTCCTTTGACTTTCCTGGTGCCCTTTGCTTCCTGGTTTCTGACTATTCGTAACGGCTTAACTTGCTTTCCGTGGCACTGAGGAATCTCGGTATGTTAAGATGGTATTCCAGTAATATAAAATAATAACCAATTTTAATTTTTTTTTGGTAATGGTCTTTGATTGCCAGATGTTAATCTCTTTGAGTGTTAAATGCAAGTATACATAGGTATTGGGTGATTCTTTGAAACTGAATGTCTCATTCCTCTGGCCTATTTTTCGTACCTATCTATTTTATGTCGTAATGAGTGCCTTGGATACATTGACTGATCGGGGAAAACAAATATGCAAATGATAATATCAAATTGTAAAGAAAAAACTAGGCCAGATGAATGAGAAATTGTCTCGGTTTCAAAGAATCACCCTATAGTGTTTTACACAAGGTTTGAACGCACCTACTTGTACTTGAAATAAAAACTAAAAACCGAAAGTAATAAAAAAGTTCAAAAGACAAATATTCAATTTCGCGTTCACGTCTCTGATTGGCTGGTAACGATTTTTTCAACCAATCACAGTCGTTTACGCGTTCTTGAAAGTGTCACGCCAACTTCAATAACTCATGGCAATAGAAACTGGTAAGACAGATCAAGAGCAAGTCTCTCTTAGACACACTTACCCAACTCATCCAGCAGTACGAGCGAGTGTACAGTGGCGTGTGTGACGATGGCAGCCGTTTCGTTCATCTCGACCAGGAAGGTGGACTGTCCCGAGAAGATGTCGTCCGACGCGCCCAGCCGCGTGAAGATGCGGTCCACCAGGCTTAGAGAACACGCCGCGGCCGGCACGTAGCTACCCTGGGGGAGACACGTTACATGATATCATGATGGTTAGATCAACGAACTTACAGCCAGTACACGCCTCATCCTTCAAATAGCGCATCAAAACAATACTATCTACTAACCAGGTATGGGGGAGCGGGGTACTGCGTTCTGATTGGTAGAGATTATTTGGAAATTATTCTGTGGAAATCGATGAAGATAACTTTTATGGTAAACTAGCTTTTGACCGTGCGGCTTCGCTTCCGCTCTTCCCTACTCTATCCTACCCTATCATACTCTACCCTACCCTATCATACTCTACCCTACCCTATCCTACTCTACCCTACCAAACTTCACATAAACCATCTACTAAATAGTCCGAACAAAGTCTAAACATTTGGTTCGGATAGGTGAGCCCGTTCTTGAGTTATAAAATTACAACAAATAGTGGCATTGATTTTTATATATATAGATAGGTACGAAGTTCGAAGGGTTAGCTAGTAATAAAATATAAGTATAATTTTACACATTCACACTGAGTAATAACTTACTAGATGCGCAAGCACAGTGAGGAGCCCTGCCTGTCTCATGAGGGTGGATTTCCCGCCCATGTTGGGGCCTGTGAGTAACAGTAAGCTGGCGCCTTCTGTCCCCAGTTGTGTGTCGTTCGGAATGAAGTCTTCAAGGTTCGGTATGCAGGGGTGACGACCTTCCACAATGTTTATGTAGGGCTGAAAAATGAACATTTGATTACTTCTTTTTTATAAATGCTTCGTTGATATAGTGATCGCACTGCTGAACTTGAGATCCTGGGTTCAATTCTCGGGCCGAGCAAAGTATTTTTTGTTTTTCACTTCGAGAAATCATCATAAATGTAATTTCTTTATATTTTTTAACTATTGATAGGCTCGCGCTTGATCACTATCTTACCTGATAGAAAACGACGATGTGGTAGACAACAGAGCATGTTTGCCTAGAAGTATCCTATTCACACTTTTCTTGAACATAGGACCCTGGATTGTAGCTATCCTCTCCTGTTTCTGTTAAAAGGGGGTCGGATCTCCTGACTATTTGGCGCCAGTATATTCTACCCAGGGTTGTAGGCCAGACAATTGGGCAACTTTAAGATCTTTCTCGATCTTAGAGAATTTATAAAAAAAAAAAATTGGTTGCCTGTAAAGTCGGTATACGGGCGAATGTTTTACGTGACAACGACTTTGAGTGGTAAAATAATTTTAATGTGAATATTCATTCGTATAGTAGGAAGAAGGATCTGTCTCTCTCGCTCTTAGGCGGGCTAACCATGCCCGAGTGGAAGGGACGCGTGCCTCTCACTCGCTCTCATTGTGAGCGCATAACGTGAGCGGAGCGTAACGCAGTTTCTTGAAGTGTCACCCGGCAAACCAATTTATAAGACGTTGTCACGTCAAAATAGTTCTAAAATGTGGTCTGTGCTGGACAAGCCTGCCGTATGCCGATTGAGCGATGGTCCAGTAAAACACAAAGTTGGTGCCCTGAAATCGCACGGCGGGGATTGGCAGACCAAGGAGATGGCCTTCCTTGGGAATTGGCAAGAAGTGGCTTAAAACCGGGAACAATGGAATGGAGGGAGGCCTTTGCCCAGCAGTATAGGACAGTATAGGCTAGATATAATAATAATAATAATACCTTTCGATCCTCTTCATAAGTGATGTCAGGCAGGCAGACATCCCCAGTCTGCTGCCTCGCGAACTCCGTGAACGCCAACAATATGTCTAACGTAGACAAGCACTGCAGCGCGGTCTCCCATTGGTTGTAGTGAGACGAGAACTTCTCGAATATACGACGACTTAGATCTTTAAGCACATTTGTCTTTTGTTCCTCAGCTGCTTGCATTCGGGCTAGGAGATCCTACGGGAACAAAATGGATAAATCAAATTTTAATGAACTTAGAACCTGACAGTCACCTGCAAAATGGGCTGGTCGCTGCTAGCTTTTGACGTTTTATAAGTGCAACAACTAATTTTGAACTAGCTGCCACCCGCGCAATATTAAAAAAATATCCCATTAGAATATAATCCCAAGATAAAAGTACCCTCTTTGCTGTGTAACAAGTTTCATCGAAATCCGTTCAGTAGTTTTTGAGAGATAAAATGTCTATCTCTATACATACAAACTTTCGCGCCTTGGTACGCCCGCGCTGAATAAACCCGAAAGCGAAAACAATTGCCTGCTACCTACCGAAAATCTTAACGAATTTTTTTATGAGATGAAGGCAAGAAAGCGTTTAGTAGTTCTTGTTACAATTTTTTCGAGTGAAGTTTAATGGTTGGTTTAATTATTCGCAAATAGATATCTAAAGAATATTGTGATGAAAAGTTGGTGTAGTTTTGGATCTCAACTGTCAGCATAACTGAACAATGTATAGAATAATAGCATATTGCAATTGCAAATAGCATATGGCATTTTTTTTTAGTTTTGACTAACTCAAGAAGGCCGACTCAAGACATTAGGTCCGGAGCGAGGAGGAGTGGCAGGCGGTCGCCGACTTCTGCGAAGCAGTAATGCTCGCTAAGGAGGAGGCCGACCGCATCAGGCAACGGCGCTCTCGCCGCCGCCGGGATTCCGATCCCGATTTCCAGCCACCGTAGGCGCGGGCTTGCGGACAGTGTGCAATGGGTAGCTCGCTGTCCGGCCGTCCGGTAACTGTCCGGACCAAGCCCAAGTCGTCGACGGCGCGCGCTGTTCCCGCGCGCCTCAAGGAGTTGTCAGCAACAGCAGGGACCCAGCCGGGTCGAAGCCTACTGGGGCCAGGGTTATCCGAAAGGGCGCTCGAGCCCCGGTATGAAGGCTTGAAGGAACGGGATGGGTTTTTTAGTCAGTAAGAGTCTGACACTATCTCCCGCTCCGCCCAAGAGCGGGGGTTGTCATAAGATGATTTTTCCCATCGAAAAAAAAAAAAAAAAAAAAAAAAAAAAAAAAAAAAGACATTAGCTGCCAAATACTGCAAAAACTAGAATCTGTATTCTTATGAAAACATGGCTTAAAGGAGTTAGTATCTCAGCCAAAAAAAATATTATTAAAAAAAGCGTTGAACAACGATACATACTTTCGTCTCACTGGTAGAAAATCTCTTGTATCCTTTCCTAGCTCCCTCTAAGTTGTAGTCGGAGCCCGCCCTGGCCGCGGCGCCCTGCGGTACTTCTATCTGATACCTCTTCTTGTCTGTGCCCACGTATGATAACTAGAAAAGAAAATTTGTGGAATAGTTTTTTTTTTCTATAAAAAAAAATTAATGATTATCCACACTAATCACTTCTGTGTCATGGATGCACACAAAATAATTATCTGTAAGCCATACAAATATTTGTTCTGTGCGGGAATCGAACTCGCAATACGCAGTGCAGCAACCAATCGCTCAACAATCAAGCAATGCGTCAAGTATTTTGTCAATTATTGAGGATGTGAGTCCTGGCCAGGGACCGTACAACCCCGGTTAAGAGTTAAGTCTTTGGAAGTGTAACCCGTTTATGAGGTTACCTTTATCATGATGTAACCCCGTGAATGGGTTTTAAGCTCGAACCCATTAAAAGGGTTACCTTTATCATGATGTAACCCCGTGAATGGGTTTTAAGCTCAAACCCATTAAAAAGGTTATCTTTATTATGATGTAACCCCGTGAATGGGTTTTATGCTCGAACCCATTAAAAGGGTTACCTTTATCATGATGTAACCCCGTGAATGGGTTTTAAGCTCGAACCCATTAAAAGGGTTACCTATTCAATATGGTAACCCATTGAATGGGTTCTATACTTGAAACCCAGTGAAAGGGTTACCCTTATCGAGATAACCCTTATAGGTAAGGGTTTTCATCGGGTTACCGTATTATTATGGTTATTCAATAAATTTATGCTCAGTAAGAGCGAGTTTCCCTAGAGATTGAAGACTTGTAGACGAAGCATACATCTCCCTTTTAGACCTGCTTTTTTAAATAAAATCCCATGTCTTATCAAAATAATTAACAAACAAATTTACATTCACTAATAAATTCGCACTTTCTTATTAATTCTTATTGGAATCTTATTAGTTACTTATCCTGTTTTGAACCTTCTGAATAATAAAACGATTTAACAAATGTTTAATATAATTTGTTTTTACCTATTGTGCCCTACCAAAATAGGTAACAATATTACACGTTCTTAGGAAGCTTTGCCCCTGTACGGTTTATTTACTCATGTGTCTATATTACTTGCAATAATGATAATAAATCTCGTTCTCAGTAGGTACATACGTAACCACAAAGGCGCCCGCCCCGCCGCTGACGTTTAACGTGTGCTATGCCATTTTGCAACGTATGTCTACCATCGACAGATCATAATGACATTGCTCCAAGTTGAAATGTTACGTTGTTATCGTTTTGTGTAAGAAACCCTTTTGAACGACTTAATTTAAGCCGTTCAAAAGTGTAACCCATATCGTATGGGTTTTTGTTAACCGGTTTAGGAAAACCCTATTTAATAAAGGTTACCTTTATCGTATGGGTTTTAGATTAACTGCTTAGAAAAAACCCTATCGAATAAAGGTTACCTATATCGTATGGGTTTTAGATTAACTGCTTAGAAAAACCCTATCGAATAAAGGTTACCTTTATCGTATGGGTTTTAGATTAACCGCTTAGAAAAACCCTATCGAAAACCCTTTCTATAAAAAACCAAAATGATCCTTTGAACCCTTTAAAAGGGTTACCTATATGATAAGGGTTTTTCATTAACTGCTTAGAAAAACCCTATCAAAACCCCTTTAATGGGTAACCAGAACGGTCCCTGGTCCTGGCAGAGTCCGTTACTTGGTGTAATTTATTTATCATTATCACCACTGCTTTCAAAACGGTGAAGAAATCGATCATCGTGAGGAAATCGGTACAGGTACGTACATCTGGTATGTGTACCAAAAATTACTAGATACATTCGACTTGCGATGATGTGACACCCGCCAACCTGCGCTGTATTCTCTCTTTCAGACAGGAGAACATTGTAAGGCTGGCTATGCTATATTTTTAAAGCGTTTTTAAATCCGAGAATTGTTCACTTACCCGACATTTAAAATACTTTTCTTGTTCGCTGAGATAGTCCTTCAATTCCCCCTCGATCTCCTTTATGAGTTCCAGCGTGTTGTCATACTCCTGGTCGACTCCCTCGCCGGGTAAGATGCGACCTTCTTTCTCTGCCTCTGCTTGGTTGAATGCTTCCTAGAATGGAGCGCAAGGCATATAGTCCCTTGAACCATCTGGCCGAAATTATGTGAACGCAACTCTCGCACTCGCCTAGGCGGCAGTACGCAAATCTGTGCATTTATTTGCGGCCAGCAGCGCCCGGAAAGCGCTTTAAATCCATTTTCTCTGCGAGATATTGATTGATTTACATATGCAATGTTCACTTTGAAGAATATTTAACCACCAATTTTTATGTATAAAAATGTTTGTAAAGGTTCAAGCCGTTTCGTATAAGTAGGGAAAAGTTGCGAAATTGCTAAATATTTTTTTTTTTGACAAAAGTATTAATTGCACGAAAAAATCAAACCAATTGACCTAGCCGTTACGGAGGAGTAGGCCTCAGAAAATCACTGTTTTATGGCACTTTTCGGGCGCTTGGCCCTTAAGTTATGAAAATTATAACGGTAGTCAGGCGGGCGAAGTCTTACGAAGCCCGCTAGAGCTTGAAAGGATTGTTCGAAAGACAAAGGTTTAGATAAAGATGCTGAGTATCGAAATGATAAACATAGTGACGCGACAAACTTTGCGTTGGCGATCGCACTCGTTTGCAAACTTGCATCGCGAGTGTGTGTGTGTGTGTGTGTGTGCGATAACACTATTATTTATGTGCTACCATATGTACCATACTATTGTGGATATCATATGAATATTTTCAGACTGCCTGGCGCGTGTTATTTAGCCTTGACATGGTGCTATTAATTAAATATATTGATTTGTATAACATACTTTGGTAGTCGCAATAGACTGCCCAACCTTACCCCTTTGGGTGGCTATGTTGGATACTATAACAGATCACCTGTCAAGGCTGAAGGATTGTCCAAATCAGTTACCGTGGTCCTGGACCGTAAAGAGCAACTAAAGGAACACAGGTGGGTTTAAGTCTAGCACTTCCTTCTCACTCCACCCCGAGCAGAAGTTATTTGATGATTTCTCATCATAAAAAGGGGTGTGATAGAAGAATGTCTAAAAAATACATTGTACTTAATAAATGTAGTTTTTTTTTCATCATCATCATGTCGGCCAAAAGTTGTCCATTGTTGGACATAGGCCTCTCATAAGCGTCATCATAACGACCAATTCTGTGCGTTTCCCATCTTGAAACTACATTGAACCAATTATTTAAAATTCTTTCCTTTGGCGGCTTTTTGTTAGTGAGGTTTTGAAACGATAAAATAATAATGAAACAAGCGCCCAATTACTAACCATTCGTCACACAGAACTGTCTCCCTAGCGGGACCTATTGGACTTTACAAAAATAATAGTTCCCGATCGTCCTGCTCGAGATCAGGGCCAAAGCTGCGTTAATGGGAAAACGCGCGGACACACGTCGCGTGACGCCGCGAGTGTATCATGTTCGGTGGTCTACGTAGCGAAACCCGGTTAATTATCTGCGCAGTATCACTATTTCAACTTTAACGGCTTGCATGTAGTATGCATGTAGAATTTTAATGTATTATAACGTAGCAGCGCGAACGCATAGGAGGACTGCACTATGAGGCCGCGCAGGTGCCCACGCAGACGCAGCGTCAGTACTTAAAGAGTTATCTGTATCTATTGATCATTGTTTCGACATTGATTTGACAGGCCTGTTAGTCTAGTGGTTAGTGACCCTGACTGCTATGCCGGAGGTTGTGGGTTCGATTCCCACCCAGGACAAATGTTTGTGTGATGAGCATGATCATTTGTTCAGTGTCTGGGTGTAATTTATCTATAATATGTATGTATTTAGAAATATATAAGTATGTTTATCAGTTGTCTAATACCCATAACACAAGCTCTGCTTAGCTTGGGACTAGACGGCGCTGTGTGATAGTTGTGGATTATTATTATTATATTATTATTATTTCCTTTATTTAAAATTTACACATATTATATTATATTTTTAAATATTCCTTAAAAAAATAAATTAAAAAAAAAAAACATTTAAAAATATAAAAAAAATATTATTATTATTGTTTACGTTACTATCGTACCTTGAAAAACTTCAGCGTATCCCTATAATCTGGATACTTCCCATCAGGATGGAACTGCATGATCCTCTTCAGCAGCTTAGCGTCAGTATCAGAGAACATGTCGACCAGTTTCAAGGCTGCGTTGAATCCGTTCAATACTGATATAAAGTCGAGCACTTTTCGCTTCGAATACGTCTTCTCTTCGTAGAATATTGCTCGCGAGTCGGGATGCTGTTTTGAACGCTTGAGGTTACCTAATGCGTGTACTCTGAAAATTTAACAGTTGTTATGACCTAGGGTCTTTAAGTCAAGAGTGAATAGATTGCTTCTAGACAAGCGTGTTCCATCGTCGTCCTGCCCTTGTCCCGATTTATTTAGGGTCGGCGCAACACGTTTATTTCCACCATTTTGTCGTGTCATTAGTCACACTATCACTAACTCCTTTTTTTTTCATATCACTCTTCACACAATCTATTCATCTTATTTTTTTGGCCTCCCACTCCCTTTCCATCCATCCACATAAATCTTTTAGTAACATGCGTTTCATCCCTCCTCTTCACATGACCATACTAAGACAAAGCAATAGCTGATATGTAAGGTATTTTGATGTATAGTGCGTGTGTTTCTTTTAAGCATTGTGCAAATCAAAATCAAATCAAAGCATTTATTTCAAATAGACCATTTACAGGCACTTTTGAATAGTCAAATGTCGGTCAGTCCAAGTAAAGTGAAGCTAAATTGCATGTTCCAAAGAGTAGGTCTCTATGGAGAAGAACATGCAAGAAACTCCATGGACACTCTTTTAAATTATATTATATGTTACATATAATGCTTGGTTACATATAACTTGTTGCTTCTATCATGTGAGCACAATGTCGATAATGAAATAAAAATTTAAAATAATTAAAAAATAGAAACTGAATTAAGCTTGTGCGACATACTTACTTAGCCAATAGCCTTTCCAAATCAGGTAATGTAGTTAGAATACTCTTAGCATCTTGACACAACTCCTGGTTCTCAAACAGAGCCTTCACAGCTTCCTGTCTCTCCTTTATCACTGATATGTTGCAGCTTGGAGCGCAAACCCACTGGTATAGCAACCTTAGAAAGAAAATAATTATTGGTAACTAGTTGGTAGTTAGGCCATACAGATATTTATTCCGTCAGGGTATCAAACACGCGATACGCAGCAAAACAGCCAATCTTTCAACCACTACGCCGACAGAATTCGGCAGTTTGTTTTTACTGAATCCGATTGCAGCGCCACCCGCGAAGTCCGATTGTATTTTCAAACCATCCAGGGATCCACTCAAATATACATACAAAATTTTATCCGAATCGGTCAAGCACACAGAAGAATTATATATTGACTTTACTAACCTTTTCCCCATATGAGTTGAACAAAAATTCAATCTTTCATACAAGCACCCTTCATCCTGCACGATCCTTAGATTCCTCAACGTGATGGCGTCTAAAACCATAGTGCTGCCGCCTTCCCAGCGATTTTCTACCTTAACCTCGGGCGGTAAGGTCTTGTTTAGCACGTCGGGGGGTGCGTACGAGGTGAACTGGTTCATGCCTAGCACTTGTATGTCTAGCAGGCAGTCTGTCAGGCAGGATACTACGCCGCCTAGTGCTTTTATTGCTAGGTAGCAGTTGGCTGCCGGAGTAAGGCCGAGGGCGTCGCCTAAAAAGAGAAAAGTGGATTTATCATTAATATAACATAAAGAAAAATCTAATGAGAAAGCTCTACTCATTGTTATTTTAGTATCTAGACCTAGATAAGTAGACTTTGTGAAGGTAAAAGTTTGTAAGTGAGTGTGTATTTATAATTTGTATTCGCGAACAGCAACAGGTGATTACAGGTCTTTTTATATAAAAACTAGCTTTTGCCCGCAGCTTCGCCCGCGTATATGCAATATAGCCTATGTCACTCAGGAATAAAGCAACTTTATATCGGTGAAAAAAGTTTTAGAAATCGGACCAGTACTTCCAGAGATTACCTCCTATAAACAAAATAAAAAAAAAAGACGTGGCACTCGGGGACTGCCGCGGTAAAGCTATGCATAGCATTTTTATCTACTTATGCAATTATAATTATTTATTTATTTTATTTATGCAGTATTTTTTTACCTTTGTTTTTCTTTTCTTTGATATTAATTGAAGTTACACTTTCACATATTGAATTGAATTTTGATTGATTGTTCACTCATTTGTTTTCTTATCGGTCACCACGCTCAAAAAACAAATGAGTCCCCGGTGTTAGGTTATTTTCGTTACGGAATTTCTGGATTCGGTCTCCACGCTCAAGGCCCGCGTTAGAAGCTATACAATAGCTTAAAAAAAAAAACAAACCTTTACCTTTACCTCTTTATTATATTAGTATAGATGTAGATGTCAATTGGACAAACCATGTCCCACTGATAAATCAGCCTTATGAAGCTAGTGTTATATATAATTAGCTTTTGCCCGCGCGACTTCGCTCCCGCTCTTCCCTACTCTACTCTACCCTACCTTACCCTACTCTATCTTACTCTACACTACTCTACCCTACCCTAATTTTCATTCTTTTTCTATAAGAACCTTCTCCTTACAATAACAAACACAACAAAAAAAGAATTAGCAAAATCGGTCCAGCCGTTTACGCGTGATGCCGTGACCAAGGAAATAGGGATTCATTTTTAATATACATAGATACACTTGAAGTAGATATAAAATAATTAACACTGTCAGATCTACGCATGTCAAATTATAAAATTATCATAATAAAATAGAAAAAATGTCAAGAAAATAGGAAACAAAAAAGATACACAATGTCAAAAGATTACAAATAAAAACGCGAAAAACGATTAGAAAAATCATTTGGGGAACGGGAATTTGAGGAAGGTATGTATGGGTCGTGAGGGCGCGTTTATCGACATAATTTTTGATCAAGTAGTATGCCGGTTACTATACGGATTTTGAAAATACAGGCTTAATGTTAAGTATGTTAATTACCTTCATGTAAGAACGGTCTGATCCCCTCAGGCCACTCTCCATCTGCATTAGTCCTGTAGTACTTTTCTGCTAATATCTTGAGCGTTTTCTCCGGAGACCATATATTCTGGGCCTCTCTGCGCGCGTTGTGACAATGTGTGCTGAGCAGTTTGGACGTACGAGGAGTTGTTTTACGGTCGTAAATTATCTAGAAAATTGATTAGGAAAAAGGAATAAAATAATGTGATTTGAAACAAATCTGAAAAATGAATCTTTAGAACCATTTAAAATTTTGCTGTGCCTGACATTCAGTCTGTTTATTGGCAAAAACTGCATGAAAATCCGATTAGTAATTTTTGATTTATTACGTTTATAAAAACTGAGGGTGGAGGGAGGAGGAACTTTGTTTTTATAATAAGAAAAAGAAGTGCTCAAAAACAAACAGAAATATAGTGGAATGTAATTAGATGTAAAGCCCTGTAACCTTGATTGATGAGGCAGGATCCTTAGACCTGTAGCCCGATTACCGTAACGATATCGTAGCGGTTTAGTCGTTTAGATCATTTCCGTATTCACGTCCATCAATCGAGTTTGAAAGACACCGATTTTAAAGTCGTTTGAAATTCGCCGATTTAAAAAAAAAAAAAAGGTGTGTGGCACTCGGGAACTGCCATGGTAAAGCTATTGCATAGCATCACTCATTTGTTTTCTTATCGGTCACCACGCTCAAAACAAATGAGTGGGGGGTGTTAGGTTATTTTCGTTATGGAATTTCTGGATTCGGTCTCCACGCTCAAGGCCCGCGATAGAAGCTATGCAATAGCTTAAAACTGTATAGAAAATAAGTCGATAAGATCGTGATTACCGCTTTTGGATAGGACTTCGATCGAACGACTATAAAACTTCCAACGATATTTGGCTTGTTTGATTTTACGTGAATCAGGCTACTGGACGGGTCGTGTCAGGTTCGGGCATCTAGCCAATAGTCGTTTTATTTCGAACTGTTCGCGTACAAATCGCACGGTGAACTTTGATACCGCGATGTAGGATTTGTATGACGTTACGAATTTAGTTCATATGCGGCAGCATAGGTGCCGCTACAAAACAACACTTACCAATGCTGGTGGATAATGCGCTAAAGTAGTAAGCAGCCTAGAAGAGTGCTTGTCGTCTTGAAACTGTCCGATATGGAACAGACCTATTGAGGTGTCCACGAAGCAAATGCCGTATGTGCTGCTGCCGTTGCTTTCCTGTGAAGATTAAGTAAGAAATTATATAGCGATGGGCGAGTCGCCCCATATTAATCGAATTATTCGAGTCAAACAACAAATGAATCAATTCGAGTTGCTTTTTCCTTCAATTCAAATTGACTCGTAAGTCGACGCCGACGCCGACGCAACATCCTGTGTGAATCAACTCAGTAGAACGCGAATTGAATCGACCACGCGAGTCGCGACGCCAAACGATTTAGGGACTGAGTTGACACGACGGAACGAGTTGAGTCAGTGGACCGAATTGACTTGGTGGAAAGAGTTGGGTTGATAATGAAGCAGTTTGTACCTCTTCGGCGATAGCCATCATGTAGGCGGCAGAAGGCTCAGCCGGTCCATTATCCTGGAGACCACAGACTTGCGCGCCCCTCATCGATACCTGGCAGATCTCGCGACGGACCACTTTGTCGAATTTGCTGGTTAGGCCACCTAAAATATAGACAACATTGTTATACTCAGTTCTCTACTTAAAATGTATTCTGAATGTTTAGTCAATCAATAGCGACGCGACGACTGAACGGAGTTTGGATGAAAGGTAGGACGAGTAAATCGTGACATGGACAGAGAATACTTATTGTCCTGATATTCTCCCGTTAAATAATCATTTTCGAAGGTCAGGCAGGCCAAACCTGACAGGGTCAGTTTTTTGAAAGATTTATCACGGGCCTGAGACGCAAAAGGCATTTGAAAGAAGAGTAGTAGACAAATAGTCACACAGTAAAATTCCGACACTTCCTCTCGCTTCACTCAGAGCGGGAGAAGTACTTACACGATTTTCCACCCCAAAAGAAGAAAAAACGGGAACGAAAACACCAGCGACCGCCAAGTCTTGATATTTCTTTCCTTACTTTTTATTAAATTTGCGGAAGTTTCTAAGACAGTAGAATAATTACTCTGAGTGCAATTCAAAATTAAAAGACTAGATTAATGTAATAAGGCATTCTGACAAATAGTTCAGTAAAAAACTTACTCTTCTTGCATCTCTCCTGCATCATATCAGGTGTTTCTGTCTGCTCTACTCTGGCCACTTTGTATCCTTTGGACACAAGTGTGGACGCCATTCTGCCGTACGCAC
Organism: Mythimna albipuncta; assembly: GCA_929112965.1. Lineage (NCBI taxonomy): Eukaryota > Metazoa > Arthropoda > Insecta > Lepidoptera > Noctuidae > Mythimna > Mythimna albipuncta. Next base: position 11,697,813 of record OV815979.1, on the reverse strand, counting down.
TCTCAGGAAATCCTGAGTGGGCGAATTCACCCTGAAGAAAAATTATAATTATTATGAAGGTGCGTTCACCATACACGTCTTGTCAATTATAATGATTATTTATTACTCCAACTCTTAATAAATAGTATTTGAACTTTTTAAATTCCTAAAACTTTTTTATGACATTTGGCTTAAGCTGATGGACTAGCCACTGGGCTTAGTTCATTCAAGACAAAGTAGAAATTCGTGACCTCTAGCTTGAAACAGGCAGATTGCAAAAATAAAATATTGTTCAAAATAATAATTTCCACACGCCATTAATACAAGAATGCAATCTAAACTAAAACAAAAAATACAATGACTTTTTACCTTCATATATGAGAATCCAAGTTCGTTAACCCCTACAGCAGCATCCATATGGTACAGCTCATAGAACTTTCCCACTTTAAAGAACAGCACACAGTCGTAGTGAGATGACTTCATGTCCCACCATTGACGATGAGCCTGAAACAGTGCAAGTTGCAATGGATTTTGAACTTTGTGTAGTACAAAATATAGCTTGTCGTACATCACTTCTTGGATCTTCATGAAGAAAAGATGGATGGATTGTGTGAGAAGTGATATGAAAGAAAAGGGAGTTAGTGATAGCGTGACGAGTGACAGGACAGAATGCAAGAAAAAAAAACGTGTTGCGCCCACCCCAAATAAGATGGGACAAGGACAGGAAGAAGAAGAAGACATCACTTCATGGATCCCTGCACTGCAAAAAACACTATCAAGAATCTTTTCGTAACTTTAAACACTTAGACTTACAGGTGTTTGATTCTTATAGAAATCTGCTGGCACAAATAACGTAGTAGGATCATATTCAGGGTGGTCTGGTCGCCTCTTCTGGGCATCCCGGATCTTGTCAGGCTTCAGCCAGTCCAGTTTACAGTGCACCCAGTTTCCTTCATCAGCTGCGATGGGCTTCTCTTCTGATGGTTTAGGAGGTGATGGTGAGGGCCTAGAAAGAGTTCAGTTATTCATTTGTTTTGAAGTTTGTAGTTATTAAGCATGGGATGAATTAGAAGGATTTAGGTTTATTAATAAACAAAAAATATCAACACTTATTGTTGATAGCTGAATGGCATTGAATATAGTTTTGTGAGAATATAGCATTAATGTGTGAGAAAGTAGAATTAATAGTGTGAGAAAGTAGCATTAAATGTGTGAGAAAGTAGTATTAAATGTATATCTTAATAAACTAGTGCGCCTCACCATCAACGATTGCATCACTGCTTACCATCAGGTGGGATCGCAGTCAAGCAATAGTTTATATAAATTAAAAAAAAAAAAAAAAATTGTGAGTAAGTTGTATTAAATGTGTGAGAAAGAAGCATTAATGTGTGAGAAAGTAGCATTAACCCATTTACGGCCAAATGAAAATGAGCAATCTAAAAAAAGAAAAGTCTTTATTTACTTAATATTAGGAACAAACATAAAAAGAAGAAAAAAAAAATTTAAAGGACTTATTTCAGGAATTACAGGGGTGTACCCAAATTGGCACAGTGGCCACTTATGAATGAAATTTGGTAAAACAAAGTTTTTGTGTGTAGTGTGTTCTCTTGCACTTTTTACAACCCCAGCAGCTTCTATTATGGTAGATAACACAATGCACCCGTTTTGGAAGTTTTTCAGAAATATGCTTGGCACCAGATGGTAATTATTTACAACTAGATAGTTGTAAACCCTCGATGTTTGATGAAGAAGAGGGAGCAGTTACTCTTTGTGAAGCTCGTTTTAGGTAAAACCTTGCAATGTTTTGTCGAAATAGCAGCTGGTCCATGAAGCCAACTTCTTTTGAAATTACATGCAAACGCTACGCGTTAGATATGGCCATATCAATCGTGTAGGTAAACAAAAACCACTACCATTTTTTGCCATGAATGCCAATCCTATACTGATATACTGTCCTGTGATGATAATGACTGATCCATTTCATCCTCATCTCCAAGACCTTGTTGTAGGTATGGAACAAATGAAGTATTTTCACGTCTACCTTTTTTTTCCTTTCTGAACACCACCTCTTCACAGTTCCCACTGGTTCTAAGAATCACATAAATCGTAGTCATTGAACAGATACTGTTGTCTTTCATACCTGTAATCAAACTAAGCTCTTGGTTTTTCATCATATCCTTAGCATTTCTTAGTGCTATTTTCACGGATGGTTTTTGTAGCACGATAACCTATTTGACGCAAATCATTCAGTGGGTCACGCTGGTAAAAAAGTTGTATCATTCGTTATCAATCAAATTTGTAGATCATTTGGTCCATCGGAACTTTGTATATTGTTTGTTCGGGTTCGAATCCTTTTTGCAGCCAATGGTTCTTTATCGCTATCGTCCTCAGAATCCAAAAGATTGCCAACATTATGTACCTCGAACTCTCGTGGAACATATTTTGGCTAGCTAGTTGCAATAGCGTCGTCATCAAAACTCTCTTTTTTGTTGATTTGAACACTTGGTTCTGGTAGAATCATGGCCAAGTCATAATCCAAACTATCGTCATTATCTTCGAGTATAGTATTTAGGGCATTCTCTAAACTACGGTATTGGTTATTCGCATCATAACGCCCTTTCCGATTCACCTTGATAATGTACGAATGTAGTATACTTGTGGCCATTGTACCCAAATTGGTACACCAATATTTCAAATGTAATAATGATTTATGTATACAGTTTTAGGAATCGAAAATCTGTTTATACATTTGGTTATTTATTGTTTATAGAGATATATGACTATTTATATGGAAATCTATATTGTATATAATAATAAAAATTACAAACAGGTACTTATCTCCACTAGTCCTTTGATAATGACTTTTTATTGAATTTTATCCAAAAACACTACTCTTATTTGAAATAGAGCAATATTATATTTATTCAGGATACTTTTAACTATTCATTACATAAAAAATATATTGACCAACTTCAATATGTTGTTTACCTAGCCTCATTAACTAACTGTACCCAAATTGGCACAGTGGTCAAGAATCGGTTAATGTGTGTGAAAGTAGCATTAAATGTATGAGAAAGTCGTATTAAATGTGTGAGAAAGAAGCATAAATGTGTAAGAAAGTAGCATTAAATGTGTGAGAAAGTAGTATTAAATGTGTGAGAAAGTGGCATTAATGTGTGAAAAAGCAGCATTAATGTGTGAGAAAGTAGCATTAATGTGTGTGAAAGTAGCATTATATGTATGAGAAAGTCGTATTAAATGTGTGAGAAAGAAGCATTAATGTGTGAGAAAGTAGCATTAATGTGTAAGAAAGAAGCATTGAATGTGTGAGAAAGTAGTATTAAATGTGTGAGAAAGTAGCATTAATGTGTGAAAAAGTAGCATTAAATATGTGAAAAAGCAGCATTATATGTATGAGAGAGCAGCATTAAATGTTTGAAAAAGTAGCATTACATGTGTGAAAAAGCAGTTTTAAAGTAGCATAAAACAATTAGTTGTTCATACCACGGAACAGTAAAAACAGTGGAAGAAGTAGGCGTGGCACTGTCGCCGCTAGTAAGAATCGCGTTGCACACTTGCTATTCAAGCGCCCTCATTCTCTAACTAGACTGCGCAACATAATTATTAACGAAAAACAATATTAAAACGCCTTATTGTCCCAAACTGTACATTAAAAACCATAGTCGGACTAGAAATCTAACTCATGGAGGTATATCATACCACCGAAAAGTATTATTTTCGGATTTATTATAATAAAATAGAAAAATAAAATTACGTGAAACATTGCACAGGATATACAAACAAAACTAGTCCTTATTTAAATCAAAACAAAGTTGATTTTCTTTTCTCGGTTATTAGCTTTTCTGGAATATTCGTTAGTCTACCTATACTTTTGACGCTGTCCAAATAATGCGTGACTTTATCGATAAAATCAATCGATATGTATAATATGTATTACATTGCCTTTTTTAAATATATATTATAGTTTAATAGTTTTTGTAAGTAATATAATACAGATAATTATTAAATTAATAAATATAATCAAATAAAATTTGTGGTATGATATTTGTGATGTAATTTAAATAAATTTAGTTAAAGAGTTAGGAACAACATAGGGCGTTTGAATTACACTTAATATTCTTATGTTTAGCAGTGGGCGAAGACGATGATTTCAGCTGAGATGATGATAATTGATGTACTATGCAAATAAATACCCTTTTTACTACGTTTAAAAATTGCCTTTAATTCATTAAACCCCAAGCGAACGCCGGCGTTCGCGCACCTATTGTCTTTCAATTGTGTCTGTAATTATCACAATTGAAAGGTTAATCATATTAATTTCATAATTTTAATACTATCACACTATCGCATACAATTTTTTTTTTTGCATGATATGTTTTAAATACGTTTTCATACAATCGATATAGTTTCGATCAAATAAGGTTACATCCCTATCTAAGTAGCAAACTGCATTCGTGTCAGTGATACCAGCCATTCAAATACCAATCTTATTTTTACGGTGTTACAGTTCATATTGGATATTATATACTGAACAATGCCATCTAGCGACGAGTGGCGGTACTTGGTAGTCAGAGATGTATTTCTTTCTTGTTTTTGTCAATTTGATTTATAGACTTTTGAAATTAAAGTTGCATTTCGTATAACATTTTTTTTGCATTTCGTCTAAGCCCTGTTTTTGTTTTCAGCCAATCATATTTTTGGGTTTGCAGTAAGAGTAAATTGTAAATGTATGAGTTTGGCGACACTGGTTCTGGAACAAACATTTTCTCAAGCTACTTCCACTGTTTTTACTGTTCCGTGGTTCATACAATTATTATGACTCTCTTACATAATTATTAAGGCTGTTAAATACATACCCACTACTAGATGGTTTGGTTACTGGTTTACTAGGTTTCTTAGTCTTTGGAGACTCAAACTTGAAACTATCCTGCAATTTCTTCTCAATAGATGGCTTCTCAATTTCAGATGTATCCATTTTGTTATCTGCTGAAAGTATACTTTTGTTAATTAAAACAACAGCTATGAAAAAAAAAATAGAAATTAAAAAAAAAATATCTTATACACTACATATAAATCAGGGTTGTGAGCTAGCTTCTTGAAGACCGCTCTGTTCGCTTGCCTCAGACATACCAGAGCAATTATTTTTTCTATAATTTTACATATTTCATTTTGAAAATATACCTTTTCCATTTTGAGTAGACGAGTGCTGTATAAACATACAAGATAAAAGCCTATTTCTTCCCATAACAGCCATGCATGCATGTATTCATTCTGTTCATTAATTCATTAACCTTTCAATCATAAGAATTGCAGACATAATAGAAAGACAATAGGTGCGCGAACGCCGGCGTTCGCTTGGGGTTTAATGAATTAAAGTCCAAGCAAACGCTGGTATTTGCTCACTCATTGTCTTTATATTGTGTCTTTAATTATGGTATTCGAAAGTTTAATGGTACATTGTACTATTTATTTAAGTATATCTTAAAACTATATTACCCACCTTTATTCTCAGCATCAGAGTCATCAGAGTCCACTGGGTTGAGTCTGATCCTCTTCCTGCGTTTGGAAGCAATGGGAACCTCATCCTCACTGTCACTTTTGTGTTTCACCTCAGGTGATGGGGTGGCTTGTCTTTCTCGCTTTTTCTCTGAAGTTTATACACTAATATGAATACTGGTATGCTTGATTACTAAATAAAGTGGAAGTGATTTTAAAACCATTAATAACTGCAAGTGAACTTTCAAACAAATTATTGACCTAAAACCCCTAACCTTACCTATTTGGGACGTTGAAGAAACCTCGAACAGTTAAAATATTATAGTCTCTGTTCATGATAGCCTGTATTGTTGTCATATACTACGCGTTCCAAATGAGAATAGGAGCGCCGGCCATGTTGTGACGTTACGTCTTACTGTCAAATCGAAGAAATTGAGTAGGGTGAGCAAAAAAAGAAATTAGTTAAATTTAATTTGTTTACGAATCATGAATGAAAAATCTCTGATCAAAATCCAGTTCTTCAATTTTGCTGATTTTTGAGTAGTGGCGTCATCACCGTCATCATCACTGCTGCTTTCCTTTATAAAATAAAACATGGATAATAGAGGTTTTTAATATTTATATCACTAACTGTTGTTTTCAGTCAAAATAGGCATTATTACCTGTATTTATAACAAAATTCAATCTGGATACTCAGACGCACGAAGAAACACCAACAACAAAGATAAAATGGCAGCTGGCAATTTGAATTTTGAATTTAAAATGTAGCTAATAATGAAAATAAAAAGAAAGTATGTAGTATAATTTATTAAATAATTATTAATTATGAATATCTTTTTTATCTATTTCTTAATATGACTTAACTAAACCCTTAGTTAACAAAATCATTAAAACGCAAATAAGCTTTTTTTGCAAACCGTACTTTTCAATCAAAATTTGACAGATCGTGTTTATTGACTTTCCTATTCTCATTTGGAACGCATAGTACATGTCTTACAGTAAACATATAATTTAAGTAAAGCAACTATGTAAGACAATTAAAATGAATACAAGGTTAATTTTTAGTAAAACTGGTTTAGGCATTGAAACAATAACATCTTCAATTACTACTACTTACTTTCAGCTTTGGTTTGGTTATCACCGTTTTGTACTGGCGAACTCACTTTCGGGCTTCTGTCAACCTCTATTTCTGATTTTACCTTCTTATTGGCAGGAGGTGTTTTAGAGAAATAATTAAACAAGGTGTTTGCCGCACCTACACTATTACGCTTCGACATTTTCGATATATTTTATTCAAAACTCATTGAAAATATTCGAGCACCGAAGGCGGTGAATTACGTTTTGGCGCAAATTGTTAGTAAACTGTCAAATAAATGTGTCAACGGGCTGTCAAATGTCTTTTTTTTTCCAATTTTAGGGCATGGCCTTTTGGCCTTTGTGCCATCTGTCAAATGTCAAAACTATTGTCTATTATTTAATGGCCTTCTGTGTACAACAATTTTTACACTGGTAAACCCAAACCAATTTTAGTCGATTATAAAATAGTGGTTTTCTTCCCAGAGTATTCCGTCGCCAAGTGGTAAAATAACAAATTAGCGAATTAACTTTCGAAGTAGCCCTTACCATAGCCTGATGTTAACTCTCGAACCCCTTGGTATCCTCGTACAGCTTTAGGGTAAAGGACGCTTTTTTTCGTATAACAGAGTAACCCGAACCCACCCGATATAAAACATAACCCTTCTGCTGGCGCAGTCGAGTAAAAACGACTGTGACAGTCTGTCAAGAAAGTCATGAAAAGAATGTTTTGGGAACTACTGTTTTTGCTAATACTAGCAACACTGAATAATTGTTAAGCTGAGTACCTGAACTGTCACGTCGTATCTGTGTGGTTGATTTTTTATAATATTCCGGTGCTATTTCGAGTTTTTTAATCGTGTAAGCGTTAAGATACAAAAAATGAATCGAAATGTTTATAAGAGCGGTGCGAGACAAATTATATTTAAAGTTTTTCAAGGGTGTATGGCCGAAATTCAAGGTGGGAGTGCTGGGACGAACAAAGACGATGTTTATGGTCGAACAGCAAAGTTAACCGGTACGTAAATATATTCTAAAGTTTAACACACTAACGGAAATATAATGTTTTAACAATCTTCTGTTTTTAAGTACAATTTATCTATCTCTAACATTGTTTACGTCTTGCTAAGGTTATGAAATTTACCTACGATTTATTATACTACTACTTAACGGTTTTGATATTTTGGTGTTTTTTATTTAGATATGATAAATGTATTTGTATATTTAACATAATTATCTTTATTGACTTCAGGTGTTTCCGAAAGTACAGTCCAGCTCATTGTGGACTAAGGCATGAAGAATGGAGATAAATTTCAACGCTTGGAAAACACAGGAAAGGCCGACCTACGAAACAAACTACGAGTCAGATGTTGGCCGGTTTTTGAAGAAGTTTCAGCAACATTTCTGGAGTCTAATACCTCGACTCTGATTATTTGGATTCGGATTAATAAAGATTTATTTCATAAACTTTTTATTTTTGCAATGAGCTCATACCTATCGATACTCAGCGCCATGCTGACGGCAGTGCAGAGGCAAAACATCGTGATTTGCACAGAGCATCTAAACAAGAGACGGAACTTAGAACATTCAGTTTTGAGAAATTTCTTACATTCTTTAGCCAACCACTTAAAAAAAAAACAAAGCTGCCAACATGAAAACTCGAAGTAAAGAACTGTCATAGATAGGGATGCACAACGTACAATAAACTTATCGATGTTGAGTTTACACTAGTGCATTTTTTATCGATATCGATACAATGCACTAGTGTTGTCGTAGGGGGTTCCAAAACTGACGTATTTATTTTGAAAACTGGGCAAAATAAAACACTAATTTACATGTTTTTATTTCATGTTTATTTATATATTTAATAGTTTAAACATACAAAGTTACAGAAGCTGTTTCTTTTACCGCTTTTCTACAAATCAACCTTTATGCCTATGGTTTTATGGTTTCAGCATGCCAAGCTTCTTTGACCGCAAACTTCACATCTTCTGTGGCCTTTACTCATGATGGTTCACAAACTTGAGAACAACTTAAGAGTGTCCGTCTCGTTAAAATATGTAGTAACAAAAAATAGAAGAGTCAAATATCTCGCAAGAGTCACTTACACTAACAGAGTCAATATCTCGATAAAACCGATGAAAAGAACGAACAGGTGCTCAACTCAACGTTATACGTACAATCACAGAACTTATTCTGATGATTTATATTCCGAAATCTTAAAGAAAAAGGAAAAAACAAACAGAATAGTCACAACACAAAATTACACAAAGGTAGCCATGTTTGTTTTTAAGTACCACAGACAATACTATACTATAGTTAGTCTTTGACCACAGACTAAAACATCTAGTAAGTTCATTGTGGTTGGTCAATTTGATGTTTTTCTCAATGTTGGCTAAAGAATGCACGAAATTCCATAGAAAAAGTAATTTGTTCGGAGTTTCACAAGGTGATTTGCACTTTGTTACACAGCTACACAGTTTACACAGCTGAAAGGACGAAAACAAGGGTTGATCAAACCAGACATTCTTATGAATATAAAACCAGATATTCAGAAGAATGTCTGTTTTGATAAACTCTTACGTGTAGGTACGTAGGATAAACATATAATTATCCTAATAAGCAAATAGAGAAGTCTGGTTTGGTTCTGGTTTCTGGTAGAGAATGCCTAAGGCATTAACTCCGCCTTTGTACTTTTGTGTTGGATGAAGTTTTAATAAATAAATGAGAACTACTATAACTATTATGTATCAGTTAAAATTAAACGTCACTTGAATGAAAATTAGTTCTAATAAAAATGTTGTTCGCCACTACGACAGAGTTAGTACTTTTATTTCTATGGAGCCACTACCAATGAAAGTCAAAACTCGTTTGCAAGCATGTATTAAATAGACAGACGAGTGTCAGATAGATCGGTAAAATAATGTACCTACACGGCAATAAAGGGACCGTAAATCGGTAATTATTATTTTATAAATAAAAGTATCAATATCTTTTAGTCGAAATTTATTGGGATACCATGTTTAATGATAGTGGCGCCCTCCCTTCTTTTCATGACTTTCTTGACAGACTGAAATGTGAATAGAAATTAAACAACTTTGAAGTATTTACTTTTATATTGTGTTGCCTTATTTTTATACTCAAGGTAATAAAGTAGTATCATCTAAATTCACAAAATAGTTTACACAACAACAAATCTTATACTAAAGGATTTGGTGTATAATGGCAGTACATTACCACATTGTACGCTTTAGTTCATGTAAAATAAACACATCTTACCAATATAGGTACAGCTTTTTCATTGGTAAGATGTGCCTTTAATAGAAAAAAAAACAAAATTATTCTATCAATTATTTCCGAGGTATTTTTAGTGTATCGTTAGCGTTACTGTTTGTACAAGTTACGAATATCTAACGAAAAAAATAATAATTTCGTGCAAAAACAGTACTTATTTCGCTACTCTATGCGTGAATTTTCTCGTGTACTGCTCAAATATGTACGCTTGATATGCGTTCTAGACAAACCTTGTACAAGAAAGTAGGCACGATCAAGAAGCGAAAAATTGGCAACCAAGCATGTTTATTACCTGACTGTACATTAAACAGTGCACAAAACAATAAGATTTACGCACATAGATTAAATTAAGATATATCTATTTGCATGTGAGTGCCCTAAAGTGTGCGCGTGTAGTGGAATGTTCCTGAAGAACAAGTAAAACTGAAAATTTAATTTTCAAATAAATATTTTTTTTTTATTATAAAAATAATATTAAAATTTAATAATTGTTTTTTTGTAGATCATAACTTTATATTGGTCGTAACAATAAAATGAATAAAATAAATCAATTTTCTATAACAAAATTACTAGATTATAGGTATGTACTTACAAGTGAAAATAATAATTAGATTAAGATTAAGTGTACGAAAATAATATGTTATACAAAAATAACTAATTATCTTTATCATACGGATATGTTTATATCCTTACATCTTTTGTAAACTGGAAGATAAGAAAACGTTATTCATTGAAAGCTTATGTCACCATTTTTTTGTTTCTATGTGTTAATATTTGATATAAAACCGTACAAGATTGTAGAAGGAAATGTATAAAAAATAACTAGTCCATATCTTGCCAAATAAATGCCTAAACGTACTGACGCACATCTGAGGTCATAGCGGAAAGCCACATCGACTTACGTGATCGAATACACGGCAAGTCCGTGTGGGTGACGAAGCAGGAACTTATGTCGTTACCAACAAAATGTAGAGTCAAGTCCACAGAATCAACTCTTCACTAAATGGCTGCCGAACACTTATAAATTACAATATTAAAAAACTAGCCCCAACTACTCTGCCGTCCAAAGACAGAGGGTCGCATCTGCCATTTATGGAAAATTGAGCTATTTACATTCCTACTCCGAGCATCGAGTAATATTTTACAAGATTTCGTACTCAAAATTGCACTTGTGAAATGTTTAGTTCATCTAATAAATTTTAAACATTTCAGATCTTTATCCCGACTGTACGACTGGGTTGGTTTTTATTTTTTTCTACATTTTTGTATTGGTCCGATGCGCCCTTTAGTTTCTAGCGACAGTACGAACCACCCTCAGTCTTTTACATAATAATCTGTGGCTCCGGCACAGACATGGCTATGGACTTGTGTGGTAGGACCTGGCCTCCGTTGACGTAGAGCTCATCCTTCACGATGACGTCTTCTCCGAGGACCGTGCAGTTCTCCATGCGCACCCAGCGGCCGACGACGGAGCGCCAGCCCACGATGCAGCCGTCAAGCCACGCGTGCTGGCGGACGCAGGCGCCGCGAAGAATTGTGCTGCGTTTGATACATGCGCCTAAAATGAGGAAAGGGGACTTTAGTTTGTGTTATGATCACTATAAAGACAGAGTATCATAGTAGCACTAGAGTAGAGTGCCCAATTTCATCAAAAACAGATAGTCGTCAGTGTAAAGTATGGATGACTATTACAGTAAGGACTTTAAAAATTAGTGAGATAACTTTTAAAACAGTTTTTTTTTTTCGTGTTAAACCCTTGAACTTGCCAGACCTACAGAAGCTATCAAATCAACATTTGAAGTAAAATTAACTGCATCATCAATTCGAGTGGACGCACTTCAACGAGTGTTGTTGTTCCCAGTCGTGTAATTGCTTTCTACCTACAACTGAAGAATAACAGAGGCCCTACCACGTTCTCTTAACGTAATTTGACGACCTAAACTGAACAGTTAAATGGACGAGCCCGCCGGGCCGCCGACCTATGTCGGCAACTGACATGATTCTTTTCATATAGGCCAAAGGTTGTGTCGGCGGGCTGTATCGGCGGCCCGGCGAGCTCAGTGTGTATTGCACTTTAAGCTTCAGTTCCACTGTTATTACCTCAGTGCCCAATACTGTATAATAAAGATTTCAGTATCACTAATATTTCACATTTCTAAGAATAAGTTCAAAACAAATATCTCGTAGCATTTGCGAGCCAATAAAAGCAGATACCATTGTTATTTTTACGATAAACCCTAACAATCGCTATAACTGTTGTTTACGACGTTCGTCCGCAATATCGCACTTCCTCTATATGTACCTACAAACTAATACATATTATAAATGTGAAAGTGACTCTCTCTGTCTGATTGTTACGCTTTTACAGTGAAATACTAAACCAATTTTGTTGAAATTTGGTAAGGGGTAATTTGGCAAACCGTAATCAATAACTGAGTCCGCCAGTGCATAATACAGTGTATACATAACTTTTCTGTTGACAACATATTTTAAATTTCTTAATTTACCCAATATGGAGCGTAACTTATTACACACATTGTTAACATGCAGATTCCATGTGAATGTGTTATCTATGACTAATCCTAGGTACTTATATGAGGTAACAGTTTCTAAGCACATGCATTGACATTGTTGCTTGTTGTTATGAAGACATTCGTACGTATGACCTTTTACTTTTATTATTAGATTGTTTTTATTTTTATGATATGGCGAGTGAATCAGCATGCACTTAGTTTTACTTATATTTATTATTATGCCATTATCATGCGCCCACCGAACAATACTATCGAAGTCATTTTGCATTGCCTGCTGTATTACATCAATATTCTTATGACTATAAACTAAACATGTATCATCAGCATACATAAACGCTTTACATTTTTTCAATACATTAGACATGCTATTGACATGGCATTATGTATCCCAGCGGCCCATATACTGAACCGGTCGGAACACCGAATTTGATGTCGCCCGGTGCACTTTCAGTTCCATTTACACGTACGTTAAGTGATCGATTTTCTAGGTACTTGCCAAACCATGCATTCATGGGGCCCCTTATGCCGCACTCAGTCATGGCCTGCAGCAAGCCGTCGTGGTCCAGAGTATCGAAGGCTTTTTTGAAGTCTATATATATAACCATAACTATCTTTTTCTCTTCTAGACGATTATTGACTTCATCTGTGAATTTCTCCAGTGCAGTAGCGGTACTTCTATTTGGTCTAAAACCATGTTGAACATCATTTATGATATTATTATTTTCCAAGAAAGTTGAGAGCTGTTTGACAATAATTTTTTCGACTATTTTGTTTACTGTATTTAAAATTGCTATAGGTCTATAGTTGCCATAATCCTGATGGGATCCCTGCTTATATATTGGCCTGACAATTGATTTTTTAAGTTCATTCGGATACTGAGATTTTTTAACACTAATGTTAATAAAATGTGCTATTACGGGACTTATTTGCTCTTTAATTTGTTTAAGATCCGTAACTCTAATACCATCCGACCCCAGCGACTTACTGCAGTCCAATGTATCTATAACACGTTTTACGTCTTTTGGTAGCACTTTTTGGAACCTAAAACTTATATTACAGTCATTTACATAGTTTTTTCTGTCTAAAAAATTGTGTTGACACTTATGTTTAATAATATCTATTTCTTTTGTAAAAGTTTCACAAAAGTTATTACAAATATTTTGCAATGATTCACTTTTAAGCAAATGTTTCTCTATTATAGCATCCACTCCAAATTTAGACCTACCAAGCCAGTTGTTTACATTATTCCAAATCTTTCTCATGTCTCCTTTACAGCTAATTATAATTTGACGCCTACTTTTATTTTTGGCTATATTAATAAGTTTCTGAGTTTTATTTCGGCACCTAGTATACTGTAATCTTTTATTATTGTTTTTGGGATCGCTTTTCCACTGTTTAAATAGATAATCCTTATTTTCTATAAGCATGCGTAATTTGTCAGTAACCCACGGCTGATTTTTGCGTTTAGAGCACACTATGTTGTCTAATTTGGAACTGTTATAAACATCGCCAAAAATCGCTGACATTTTTGCGTATAACTCATTTGGTTCTTGTATCTGTAACAGCGATGACCAATCAATATTTTTAAGTTTATCCCTAATAGATTTGTTGTCGTACCTTGTTTTACTGACACACGTTTGGTCTGTGGCTTTATCAATAACAGCTGAGATTCCCGTTAGATAGTGGTCGGCTACCTGACTAGTAAGTGTGTATGCATGTACGTCGGTCGCCCCTCTACTTACATTTCGCATGAAGACGTGGTCGATGCAGGACGCCACTCGCCTCTGACCGACGACCGCCTCTCGTGTTATGTCTTGAATCCCACAGTGAAGCCCCAAGTTTGATAACGTATTTAAATATAGATTTGCCGATGAATCCAGTTCATTTTCTAACAAGTTAATGTTGCAATCACCTACCAGTATAATGTTCGTGTTAATTGGTAACTCTCGAATAACATTTTGGACTTCTTTAGTAAAAGTGCGTTTGTTTGTGTGCGGCGGCCTATATATCACTAATAGATGAGTGTTATAAGCATTCTTAGCTAGGTGACCGTGTACTAACTCAAATGTCGGGGTGTTACAGGATTGTTGTGGATTAAACTGAAGATTATTCTTCACATATACAAGTATACCTCCTCCTCGCTTTTTTTCCCTGGTTTGCGAATATATATTGTAGCCATCAATTGCGTACATAGCTACTTCGTCCTGTTTTATGTTGACCTCTGTGAGACACAATACATCTAGTTTATTCAAAACATTTTGTAGGAGTACCGTCAACTGATTGAAATGTTTTCTAATAGAACAGATATTGATGTGTATAATTTGTATTTTAGTTTCGCCAGTTGTTACGTAATTAGTCCATTCTTTAATATCTGTGAATCTGATATATTCGATATCTTGTAGTTGTGGTTGCAAATCGAAATTAACCGCCATAATGTGATCAATTATATAAAACACTATTGAAAAATGCGATGCGTATTAGGTTATATTTTATTTAATTCATGTGCACTTCAATATCACCTTCATTGCGAATATGGTATATCTTTTTTTCATTATCATTCTCTTTTATAAGTATTTTGGCATCCTGGATCCATATATATTTATAGTTTTCTTTGAGTTTTGTTTTCGTTGCCCAAAATAGTTGCCGGTTTTGCCTAGTTATATGCTCATTTATGAAGATACGTGATGAGTCATTGTTGTGATATAACATATGATTTGTGAGTGGTGATTTTCGACTTTTAAGCCATTCCGCTCTCGCTGCTTTTGTACGCATTGTCACAACTATAGGCCGGACCTCTTTCTTTTCGGATCCTACCCTCCAGGCATTTTCAATTTCTGTTTTATCTAGATTCAAAATTTCTGCACATTTTTTTACAATGTCAATAGTTTTTTCTCCTTCTAGCATCTTTAAATTCATTATTTCAATATTTCTAACCAGTTCCTTCTGCTCAATGTAGCCAATACGTTCTTCTAGCGCCCTGTTACACTTATCCAAATTGATGTTTCGCTGTATTAAATCCTTATATCTATTTTCCATTGTCTTGTTTTTTTCCATTGTTTCTTTTTTAAATGTTTCCATTTCATCATGTTTGGCGCTCAAAAACTGTAGTGTTTTCTCAAACTCGACGTTGTATTTTTTTAAGTCTCCTATCTCAGATTTAATAGCTGATACCTCCTTTTGTAGCAGCAAAAAGCGTGAGTCTTGGTCCTCCTTCATCGAATTTAGGAGAGAACTCATGGCTTTAATTTCCTTCTGGACAGATGTGAGTGTTACATACAGGCTCTTAGGAGAACAGCTTGTGGTTTTCTGCCGTTTTGATTCTTGGGAAATAGAAGAATCGCTGTCTGAATCTTCATTGGGTTTTGTCTTACCTTTTCGGCTTCCTACCCAGTTCAGTTTCGGCTTTTGTTTCTCTTTTGTATCCGAAGCCATTCTGTCTGAGGAATGAGGTTCCTCTACTTCCACAGTTTTAGTGGGAGTTCGTTGTACTTTCGGCATTATAGTTCTTTATTTAAACTATCAATCCAATGAGTATACTCCAAATCATTCACGCACTTAGCTCGCATTTATTAAAATCACACACACAGGTGACACGTCTGCTCGTATGTACTGTCAACGAGAAACTGCAACTAAACTATATTGGTGAAAAGCTCATCGCAGCGACGACAGCAACCTCTCGCGTCAGGCCTTGGTTTAGGCAATGATCCGAAGCGAGAGGTAATAGGATGCGCTTGCCTAGTGCAAGTAAAGTAGTAACCCGAGCAAAGGGTATGGCCAACCGCGAGGGAACGGACATCCTCACGCCCCAATCGCTATCACAGGAAACGCCCCGAGCATTAGGAATCGCAGGGTGATTTCTGGCCACTGTAGGTGCGGGTTTGCAACAAGCAATGGGTAGCTCGCCGTCCAGCCGTCCGGTAAGGACCAAGCTCGTAATGTTCAAAGAGATGTTAGTAAACCTAAAGGAGCACAGGCCGTCCAGGGCAGAGGGACCGTTTGAAAGAGTGATCGTGGTGGCCTTAGAACGTAAAGGGAAATGAAAGAACACAGGAGGCTTCTATTTAGTAAAAGTCTGACACTCTCTCACTCCACCTTAGAGCAGGAGAAGCACCTCAAAAAAAATAACCTGTGCAACATTAGTGTGTCTGACATATCGCGCTGAAATGAACCTTTTTGGAGTAATCATAAGGTGTATTGTCATTGTGTACCGTGCATGCTTCATGTACTGTCGCTGAATTTCTGTCATTCGATCTTCGTAATAAATTTTATTATCACATTAATTTTGTAATAATTTCCGTCGCAAGCATGTGTATTTCCTTTATAATACAACTGTTGGGTAAGCCCCACCCACTCAGCTACCCAATAGCACGCGTTCACGTGGTAAAACATTTAACTACGTGATAAAGTCAGTACCTACACTTTGTAATTTTTCTCATACGTTCATTATGTGTATTTGTGTATAACTCGTGCAATAGGTATCTTTGTTTACATAGTATAAAACGGTGCGATGCGGTTTTCACAAAAGCCATAAACGAAGAAGGTTTACACCGTAAAATTGTAAATACGGTTAGATTATATTCTATCTCACGAGATTGTAAACTGTAGAAAGATTGTGAAACGTAACTTCAAATAAAAAGGAAATCTAGTATTTTAATATTATTTTTCAGGTAGATTATAATCTATCGAAGTGAAACTGTTATTATAAAATGGCATATCAAACGGAACACATCTCGGGCGCTGATTGTATGCAGACGTCATGTAGACTTCGCGCGAATTGTAAGTAGTATGTTACGGTTCACTCTCTTTCGACGGTTTACAATCTTGCGAGATAAATTATAATCTAACGGTACGGAAAGAATGGCAGTGACGTCACATTTCAGAATGTGTATCCTTATTATTCGACAGTTTCACCTTCTACCAGATTTGAAAGGTTTCTAATTTACTTAATATTGAACGGATTTGAAAAATTAATAATTATTTTTATTTGCGAGTGAGGATAAAGAAAAAAAAACCGGCCAAGAGCGTGTCGGGCCACGCTCAGTGTAGGGTTCCGTAGTTTCCCGTCCCTCACAATAAAGTGTACCCACTTATGAGTTTAAAAAAATGCTTGCTACGATTATACTACAAATTTAGTCCAGAAATTATTTTGTAGAACCCTTTTGTCGTTTTTGTACAAAAACTGTTCTTTCCATCAACTTCAAAATAATTTTCCTAGAAAGTCCTTATAAAGTTCTACTTTTCAGATTTTTTTCATATTTTCTAAACTTATGGTTCAAAAGTTAGAGGGGGACACACATTGTTTTTTACTTTTGGAGCGATTAATTCCGAAATTATTGACATTATCAAAAAATGATTTCAGTAAACCCCTATTCATTTTTAAATACCTATCCAACTATATATCACACGTTAGGGTTGAAATTAAAAAAAAAATCACTTCCCACTTTACATAATTATAGGGGAGCTACCCTAATAAAACATTTTTTCCAATTTTTATTTTACCACTTTGTCGGCGTGATTGATATACATATTGGTACCAAATTTCAGCTTTCTAGTGCTAACGGTCACAGAGATTAAGCGAGGACGGACAGACAGACAGACAGACGGACAGACAGACATGGCGAAACTATAAGGGTTCCTAGTTGACTACGGAACCCTAAAAAGATACATATTATAAAAAAGAGCTAACTATCCTATAATCCGGTGACATATACAATTACTGAAAGATAAAAATGAGTAAAGAAGACAATCCAAGTCATAAGTCTTTTACACGAACGAACCACTTGTCATGTAAATATGACTAATCAGTTCTATATTAATAATGATGAAACAACGATGTAGGTACTTAAATTAGCCAAAGTGGAGCAATCATGTTGTCAAGGAAATCCCTTTTTTAGTCATAGATATAATCATAATTGATAAGTACATAATACATAATGCTCGCCATACACGTTAGAGTACCTTTACCTAACATGTTTGCCTGTACAGTTTAGTTGTACAGGTAAACCGTAGCGTGTATGTTGCACAACTGTGCAGGTTTCCATACAAGCTTACCTGACAGGTATATCTGTGCAGGTAATCCTGTCAGGTATACTCTAGCGTGTACCTTTACAAAATATCGCAGAACGTTTTTCATAACTAGCGCTGTAGCTTCACACGGGTCTTAGGAATTATTTAAATTCACGGTTTTTCTCTACTATAATATGCATGTATAATACAATTAAACCTTTCTCATGAATCACCCTGTATAGTGGTGAAAACCGCATGAAAATTCGTTCAGTAGTATTTGAGTTTTCGCGAACAGACAGACAAACGCGATGGGAGACTGATATTCCTTTGTTCAAAATTTTCATAAAAACAATTCTCTTTAAGCCAAAATAAAACGTAGGTCTGTGGGATTTATAATATCAAAATAATATTTTTTTACTAAACGATGGACATGTATGTGTATTCTCCCCATTCTAACCTATGTACCTATGGTGCACAGACTTGGTCTTTGACTAACATAAAAAAGTCCAAACTCAAGGTTAACAGACCATGTTCGAAACACAACACTGCGCTCCAAAACGCAAATCATTTATGTGTTTCAAAAGGCTGATGGGACTGGGCAGGACTCGTCTGCCGCATGTCTAACGAGTTGTGGGCCCGTAACGCAGGATTGGTGCCCAGACACAGCGACATGCGGCTGCGGCAGACCACGAAGCAGATAGCGAGACGACCTGAATGGCTTCCTTAAGAATTGGAAGGAGAAAGCAAGGAACCGTGATCTTTGGTAAGAATGGAGGGAGGCCTTTGCCCAGCAGTGGGACAATATAGGCTAGCTATAATAATGACTAAATACGTATAGTTGCCATCACGGATCCTGAGCGGTTGCGCAGAAGTCAAATATTCGTTCTCTTTAGTGGTGCGAAGTGAGACGCGGGGGCGGGGAGTGTCAGTGATTGGCTCGCCGAGCCTTCGCGTCATAGACGTCACTCCTCATTTGTTCCCTGCGTTGCTGCATGTATCTGTTAGCTTATTAATTATCAAATGTAATATTGTAGCCTATTTATAATAATTATAAATCGTTATGTACAATTGTTATTATTTAAAGACGCTTAATTATCTTTAGAAATAATAGGTCATGAGTATAGTTTGTTATTTGAGTCGCAGTGGCGCCCTCGCCGTGTGTCTAAGGATGGTGGGGTGACAACGTTCGCGTACGTCGGAAGGGCATTAAGTCGTGAGCAGTTGAAGAGTGCGGACGCAATAAGTGCTAAATATATTGTAAATTGTACTCTATACGACAATAAGAAATAAAGTGTGATTTTTAGCAAATACGGTGTTTTACTTCTGAGATCAACCCTACACAACGAAGACGATTGGCTCGCCAATGTATGAAATGCGCAAAGCGATCCCCACTCTGACGACGAGCGCTCAAGATCCGCTTTGGCAACTGTAATTTATAACATTTTTGGCTATCTGACGGCAAGGGAAACCCGAGGTCCTGAAACTCAAGGCAAGGAAGGAACATAAGTTTGGTTTTATTCAGCAAAAGTCTGGCAAACCCTACCGTTCCGCCCTAGAGACATCATGCAATGACTTCCCAACTTAAAAATATTACATTTTTCCGTTGTATTCGTAAGTCGTACGAGTCTGACGCGGACGGAGTCGTGGACACGAGTTAGTCGTAAATACAACAGATTTAAGCGCGAAGAAACGTTAGATTTATATTAAAGCAGACATTCCACATCCAAATGGTCCTAAAATAAAATTAATACAAATATTTATACAATCGCCGCGATTCTCGACGATCCAGAAATAGCTTAAAATGGGTAATCTAGCGTAACAAGGAACGGTAGTGCTCTAAACAATCTAACTGGAAAAGAAAAAAGATGTAGGTGCTTAGCCGAGGACGCTGATGAAGCTGGAGGAGATGACCAGGCATGCTGGTGGTTAGTATACTTATTAAAGTCGTGGGTTCGAGTTGTATGACTCGCTGCTCGAAAGCTTGAAGAAAGTTGACGCTGTGCAGCTATGGTACCCGCACGAAGGCTGTGCTGACGTTCATAGTCGAGGGTTACACACCTTCTTTGAAAAGGAAGAATCCTCCGAACAGACGGGTGTTATGTCAGGTTTGGACAACTGCCCGATAGATGATTTCGGGCTGTTGTATATATTCAAATCGCGCGGAGAAGTTTAATCGTTTGATGAAAGATTTCGTAGTACTTACCATCTTCAATAACGACGTCTGGTCCAATGGTGACGTTGGGTCCTATTCTGCACCCCTTGCCGATAGTCGCTGTGGGGTCGATCAACACGTTACCAACCACTCCAGTACCATCATACAACTGTTTTGAGTTCTTCTGTCGTAGACTGGTTAGGTACAGACACATTCCTGAAATCAATATATTCATGAAACCTCCTTTTGGACTTAGCATCGCCGTGTCCTCGTGGGGACGACAGGCGGCGGGGACCTTTCGCGTCCGGTCCTAGTCCAGGCCATGGTACGGATCGAGAGGCAATGGAAAGCTGTCACCTTCTTCTTTAGAGCATTAATGCGTGCAAAGGAGGTGGTGTCGACCAGAGAGGTCCCGGGTGCCAGGAGTCGTAGGGCGACATCCGACTAATGTAAGCGCGGGTTACGAAAGGCGAGCAATGAGTAGCTCGCCGTGTGATAATGATCAAACTCGGTCGAAGGTGCGTAATCGGGGCTGATGCCTCCCAGGCCTGCGGAATAGTTCGAAAGAGTTACCGTAGCCCTGGACCGTAAAAGGCCACTGAGGGAACACAAGTGAGTCAGTAAGAGTCTGACATTTTCTCTCAGGAAGACGCTCCGAAAAGAGTTGAAGAGAAATCATTTGATGACGATGATGATTTCCTACGTTAAAAAAGAAGAGTGCGTCCCAATGTTTCCAATCAATACATTATTTTCATTTTAATTGACGTTAAACTTGTGTACCAAGGTTTTATCCGCAATAGGCAAACATCAACTATTTTTAAATTAGTAAAGTAAAAGTTTATCGCCTACGAATATTTCATTCAAGGCAACAATTAATGAATGACCATAAACAATACTGAAATGAATGTAATAGATATTTTTTTATTACCTACCTGTTAAAAAGTCTTTGGGTTGTCCTACATCCATCCAGAAACCTTGGAGTTCCATGGCGAACAGCTGCCCATCTGTGGCCATGAAGGGAAAAACTTCCTTTTCGATGGACATCGGCCGTAATTCTATTCTACTTAATACCGAAGGATTTAAAATGTACATTCCTAGGACAATAGGAAAATAAAAATAAGTCACCTTGAAGATGAAACTAAAAATAGTATCATTAATTTTCTCTTTGTTTCCTGAACATTACAAATTTAAAATAAGCAAAATATTCTTGCCTGCGTTAATTTTATTTGAGATAAACTCCTGTGGTTTTTCAATGAAGCTCTCAATCTGACCATCTTCCTTATAAACAACCACACCATACTTTGAAGGTTCTTCTACTTTTGTGACCACAATAGTTCCTTCCTAAAACAGCAAATATCAGGATAAAAATTGAGTTTCATGAGTGTTAAAGTAAATATCTGTTTGTCTGAGAAAAGTTATATGTTGTAGTCCGCATAAATATTTATTGTTTTTAGTATTTGTTGTTGTAGCGGCAACAGAAAAATCTGTCAACCCAACTCAACTATTAAACTGTCTAACTCTCATGGTTTATGAGATACAGCCTGGTGACAGACAGACGGACAGTGGAGTGATAGCAATAGGTCCATTTTTACCATAAGGGCTAGTCGGCGATTTCTTCTTTTAATTTAACAACAATCAATTTTTCTTATATGATGCTTCTGTTTTTTTTAGGATTTTTTAGGTGGGTAATTTCTAGGGCGGAGCAGGAGGCCTGGAGGGTATGTCCTTCAGTTGCCTTTTGCATTCTAGGACCATAAGTTTCCTTTTTAGAATATCCCATGTAAACCACAGGGCTTGTAGAAAACAGTTTTTCATTAAACTCCAAGCAGATGCCGATCTTTGCTCTCTCATTGTCTTTCCATTGTGTCTCTATTTACGGTATTTGAAAGGTTAATGTAAATTGTTCACCATAAAGGACTGGAATAGTTTGCCTGCTGTGGTCTTCCCGTCTGGTTATAATTTGGGTGCCTTTTTTTTTTTTTTTTTTTTTTATGGTGGCAAGGCACCCAAATTATATAAAAAGTTATATATATATATATATATATATAAAGTTATATATATTAGTTATATAATAAAGTGAATAGGCTCTTAATAAACTAGTGTGCCTCACCATCAACGATTGCATCACTGCTTACCATCAGGGGGGATTGCAGTCAAGTACTAGTTTATAAAAGATAAAAAAAAAACTGAGTTTAGAACAAGCTGTTTTCTGCAACTCCACAACCTATGCGCGTATTTTGCGTACCCAATTATCAGACTTTGCAATACTGTTAGAGAATGCAAGCGAAAAGGGCTTGTACCACAGTTGTCGAAGTTCACTATTCAAAGCTAGTACATTGTATATTGTGATGCACTAAATAAACATGATAGATAAGTACTGATTGCTTCAGGTTATCTATTAGGGAAGATAACTTTCACATAGAGTGATGTTCAAGTGTTTTCTGTGTTATCAATAAACATTGGAAATTATCTATGTCACATTGATAACTTGTTAAAAAAATAAGTTTTCTAGCTCAGTAAATTTTATTTTTCTATCTATGATATGCTTTTGATTATTTTGACTAAAAATATTGGTGTATAGAATGGGGAAAATTTTTAATCAATTTTCTGAACTTTTTATAAGAAACACAGTAAGATATTGCACAATTGCATATTGGCATATTTTTTTTTTTATATTTGTCTTAAATGTTTAGAAATATTTTTACAAAGAATCATTTTAGCAAACCTTACAAAATTATCAAGTTTTTATAAGTATTCATAAGTATGTTAATTTTCACATAAAGGGTAAATTAACCTTTTGAATACTGTAATTAGAGACACAATAGAAAGACAATGAAAGAGTGAATGCCGGTTCGCTTGGGTTTTAATTAAATAAATAAATTCATACCTTTCCATGGTTCCTGTGGAATTTGGCAAGTTCTTTGAATGGGAAGTCACAAATCACATCAGAGTTTAATACAAAGAAAGGCTCTGGGCTAGCACTGAGAAGTTCACGTGCCAATGCAAGAGGTCCGGCTGTACCCAGGGGTTCGTTTTCATGAGAGAACGTGAGAGAAACTCCAAGCTTTGAAACCTCTTCCGTCAGCTCTCTTTCCATATCATCTGCTCGGTATGACACTGCCAATATAACCTGCAATATAAACAAAAAGTTTAGTTGTAAAGTCGCCAAAGAAGTGCTTCAGTTTCTAAAGCATATTTGTAAGTTAAAGACTATAAATTCTTTTAGAATCTGTAATTTGTGTATTGATGTTACTACTTACCAGCATTTAATTGTTACTTAAATATATGATCATACGAAAGGTCATAGAGTAATAAGCGTTTACCTGTGTGACTCCTGCTTCTACCAAAGCTTCAATTTGATGCAATAAAATAGGTTTGTTCGCAAACTCGACTAGAGGCTTCGGTCTGCTTAGAGTTAAAGGTCTTAAGCGAGTTCCATAACCTCCCACCAGAATGAGAGCTCTAATTTCTCCCAGTTTTTTATCGGAACCACACATTTTTAATAATAATCGGCCAAATTATGAATAAACAACACAATGTAAGCCGGAACTTTTGTTATCTAAGAACTTTTCACCGTAACAATACAAGCAGTATTTTAATTTAAAATGTGGCGTACGTATATTTACAGTGACTTCTTTCTAAATAAGATTTCAATTTGAATGATTTTAGTTTCACATATAAGATAAACTAAACAAAAAGCCAATTTTGTACTGAATTACACGTCATTTATCAATGTCACTATTTTTTTAATTTAGTCAAAAGGGAAGGCTTTAGTCATTCGACCATATTGCCTAGTCTTGCATCCAAGTAGAGATGTACCGTTGCCGGGAATATTGCTGGCAATATTGCCCGCAATAATGCCGGGAGTGGAAATATTTGGGAATATTGCTAAATTAAAAGGCAAATTAACTACGGAAACTATGTAGAATCCTTGAAATTGGCATTTAAATACCATAATCTACATTACATACAATAAAATACTGTTTTGGGTAAAATTGCCAATAGTAGAGTCTGTGCGGAAAGTAAACCATCGTGGGATTTGAGGGCGCTGCTGTAGATAAATATCGTTTTTGTCATGTAAGCAACATTGTGACGTCATTATAGCGCGACTGTTAAATCTTGATATTTTGAAACTATATTAGACTAGCTTCTTCCAGCGGCTTCACCCTATAATAAAAATGATCCTATTGGCTGAATTTGCTCACCTAATGAAACTGCAAAGTTATAGCTTATGTGCTAAGTTATTGCAATGTTTATGATTAAGTTCATCTGCCTAGTAGTTTTTGCACGACACATCCGTACATACGAGTACCTCCATCCATCTTCACAAACTTTTGCATTTCTATTATTAGTGGTCTATTTATTGAACTTGCTCACGTGATGAAACTAAGCAAAAATATAGGTTGTAAGCTATATTATTGCAACGTTCACCAATCATTAAATTCATCCGTTTATAAGTTTTTGCGTAATGAGTAACAAACCGTTAATTGTGGCGACACCTAGGGGAGGCTTATGTCGAACAGTGGACGTCTTTCGATTGTTATGATGATGAACATTTAAATGCAAACACGAAACGGTAAAGGAAAATAGCGTGAAGAAACTGCGGTACTGCCTATCTAGGTAGGTTCCACCAACGAACACTTACCCAGTTCCAACGAAAATGGTTCTAACACTTTGACTGGGATCGGTCTATTGTCACTGACTAGAATACTGTAGCTAACAGCAAGTTTATGTTTACTCTAGTTAAATTTAAAGGTAAAAATGGGACACACTACCACTTTCTCGTTGTCTTCCTCGGTACATTTTTCCCTTTTGCTAATCAATGAAAAATATGAATTTGATGAATAAGAAAAATAAAGTACACTTCAGAATTTGTAATGTTGCTTCGTAAAAAATCTATTTAGCCTTTATGGGACCATCTCGTATAGAAGATCCTTGGGATCACTTGGTTGTCCGTCTGTTTATCTGTTAAGACCCTTTAACTCGAGAACGCTTGGAGGTATCAAGTTAAAATTAAAACTATACACTCAAATCTGCGGTCTTTTAAAGTTGTGAAAAAATCAGACTTCTGAGTTAACGATGAAAAAAAGAGACGGTCGTTTATGCCGCAAAAAAACATATATTTCGATACTCAAGGGAATGAGAGTTCAAAGGGGTGACGTTGACCTAGAATCCTGAAATTTGGCATAAATCAAGGTCTCATAGAACAAGGGGAAAAATCTGAAAATTGTAAATTTTGTAGATCCGCCACAAAAAAAAAATAATAATTTGCAATTCGGAAAAATCTTCGTAACTCAATTCGGGCATTGGTTTCATAGGTAAATTTGTACAGAATCCTCAGTGCGCGAGTCCGACTCGCACTTGCCCTTTTTTATTTTAGCTACTGTATCCTTACTCAAGCCTGAAAAAAATATTCTAAGTTAGTTGAAATGCATTATAAATTTAAAGTATCAATACTTTTTATACTAGCCATCGAAAATATTGACCAAAACAAAATAAACAAATATCGTCATGTTTAGATGAATTTTGTTTAATTTATTTATATTTGGAGATAACAGGGATAGGAGTTCACCTAGGAAGTCTAAAAACATTAAAATAAAAGTGTTACGTACCAATAAAACAGCATACCAATGTTTCCCAAGTTCGTGACTTTGTTTTGATCAATAATGGTGTGATTTGCCATTTGTTATCTTTGGCAAAGCTGTAATATAATAAATATTATTTCCCTTGCAGCTCAGTGAAATTTTTTATCACATTTATGAAGATTTCAATTAAATATCACAATAAAATAACATAATAAACAAACCCTCTGTCAACATTATATGACGTTTGGCATTTGACGGATGGCTGGGTTGTGTTGCTACTTAAAATCTTTAATGTTGTTTTCACTTTACGCCACGACGGTTCTTTTATCGCACAGACAATATCTGAATGTAGGACCGATTTCGCTAATTATTTTTTATTGTTTAACTAATTATTTGTTTTTGTTATTGTGAGGACAAGGTTCTTATGGAAAAAAAGATGAAAATTAAGTTAGTGTAGGGTAGAATAGAGTATAGCAGGGTGGAGTAGGAAAGAGCGGGAGCGAAGCCGTGGGCAAAAGCTAGTTCTTAATATTAATTAATCAGTCATAGATAATCACGGCGTTTTGTTTATAATTTATATTTAAAGTAAAAAAAAAAAAAAACGAATTAAATGCTTAATTAAATGACAGACAATGGATCTTCGCCTAATACAGGTCTTAAATCGTTCAGTGGTTAAATCGATTTCACATTGACGGCACATTCTTCATCGAGTAAATCTTCGGGCTTTGCCTGTTGACTTAGATGCATGTTTTGGTTTAGAAGTTTCCAATTATTTGCTATGAAGCATACATTGCCTTGCCAGCCCTTTCCAATATATTTTATGATCGATGTACGAGAGACACTCAGAAAGTTTAGAAACTAAAAAAATAACTTCTATGGATAAAACATTTATATTAGATCTTTTTAAAATATTCTCCACCAGCCTCTGTATAAAGTTTCATGCGCCTGAACCAATTTAAAAAAAATCCAGTCTGCCCCAGACACCTCTTCCACGGCCTTCTCGAACGCTGCTAACGCCGAAAACTGCCCTTTTAGCAGATTTTTTAGTTTTAGGGAATAAAAAGAAGTCACAGGTGCCAAATCAGAACTTTAAGGAGGGTGCTCCAAGACTTTTACTAGTGTGGTGTCCGGGAAGTCTCTCGTTTTGAGCGCTGAAAGCGCGGGTGCGTTGTCATGGTAAAGCAGTACCCCGCGGAGCGGTGTTCTGTGATGTCGCTTGTTACTTATTGCAGACAAAACTTCGGCATTTTGTGGTATACTATTCGGCTTTAATGTTGCTTTGGTCTCGTAATGGAGTTAAATCAGATGCCCCGTCAAAATGAAGAAATTAGCGATCAAAATTTTCCCTACGCTTCTTGATCGCTTCCCTTTCGTAGGCGTTGGTTCGTTGTGAAACAGTCAAACTGTCGATAGTCGCTTTTTTTCTGGATTGTATTGATAAATCTAGAATTCTTCACTTGTCACAATGTCGTAAACGCGTCAAGACGAGCCTGCTTAAATTTTGTTCCACCGCTCCATTTGGGTCCGCTTCTGAACTTCGGTGGGGCTTTGTGACACCCAGTGACAAACTATCCTCCTAATGCGAAGGTCATCGTGTAGAATTTTGTGAACACTTTCCGAAACAATCTGCAGTGTATGCTGAATCTCTTCGTATATAATTCACCAGTTTTCTTGATTCAAATTTTTTACTGCCAGCACACTTTCTTCCGTGACAGCCGTCGTAGGACGACAACTCCTTTGTTCATCCCCCAAAGTAAGGCGATTGCGCTTGAACTCTCTATACCAGCGATAGATTGAAGGTGCTTCATCCATAAAAGCAATTTAAAATCGATCAAATGACTCATATGGTTTTAGGCCACATTTAAAAATCAACGCACGAAAATTATTAATTAATTAATCGTGGAAATTTTCAATGCAGATCAATTTTTAAACAAGACATGATAATTTCATTTGGCTCGCGAAAAAAATACCAAAATTTGAACAGTGGTAATTTTACTTTTTATAACCAAAGTTTTCAAAATAATTATAAGTGGCCAGTGCCATAATTATACCTACATAAAAACATATTTTTGCAAAACGTTGACTGGTACTAAACAAATAAGACTAAATTAATGATAATTACACCTGCAGTATTAATAAAATATTATTGACAAACAACATTGGCAATGTTGCTGGCAATTTTGGGAATTTACCGGCTGTGGGAACATTGGGAATATTGCTGGCAGTGGGAATATTGCTGCCTGGCACATCACTAGATCCAAGTGATAGTTTTTCGATAATGTTTTTCATAGTGACATTAGTTTAAGGATGTAACCAAAGATTTCTATATATCCTAGTACAACACATTGTAACTTTTTGTAGCCAAATGGCAATAAATGTACCTATCGAGATTCCGAGAGACAGCCTTCTTGGAAAACTTCACTGAGGTACTGGCTCTTATGATAACGTTAAATTCCCAGTAAGTCAAAATCCTCTCAAAAGCAGCCCTGCTTCTGAATCGCTAAAAATCGTACCATGACAGTTTCAAAGTTGAAAGACTTTTGTAAAAGCTTGAGAATTCCTTAATATGGCGTTACAGCTTAGATTAAATACCTATAGATATCGCCACCGAGTGGCCACACATGAGACAGCACTATAACACTAAAATAAGGTTATATTACGTAAACTTTTCCATAAATATGACCACAGAAATACACTTAAAACTTAACTATAGGAGTTTATTTGTCATACATACACTAAAACTATTACTTTAATTGCCGAAATTATTCTAAAAACATAAAAATTTACTCGAGTTGACCTCAAAATTACAGTGCAAAGCAAAAAAGCGGCACGTCGAATGAGACGGAGAATGTTATATTTTGTCTCAGTTTTTTTACTTGTTTCGTATATATGCTTCTCACTTTCGCACTTCCATAGAGTCGCATCGTCTAGTGGTATATATCTAAGCGTAACAGGCACTCAAAAGATGCTCAAAAGCAAAGATTTTGTAGGATATATATAAAATCTTTGCTCAAAAGGCGGTCATCGACGGTCAACTAAATGTCAAATAGCACGCAAGAGTACAAAAAGTCTATACAAAAAAAAGGTGAACGAATCTTCTACAGGCAACACTGTAAATTTTCCAGATCTGATTATTATCTGTGTCTGTGATTAATCATCTGTGGAACGGTTGGCAGCAGTGTGGTCAATGTTGGCGATTTGTAGCCATTTTATATTAAGGCTACTCAAATCAAAGTCAGGCAAGGGTGAGAATCGGCGATCAAAAAACTTTCTCGTTTTTTGATCGCCGATTCTCGAAGACTGAGTGCCTATAAATATAAATAGAGATAAGATATCTCCCAAGTAGCCTACTTCAGAGTTAAAATATTTAAAATTGCTATATCCTTAATGAACAGCCTTTCATTAAAAATCATAGGCGTTTTATTATGGTATATTAATAAAGCATGATGGCCGCCCATTAGTATAGGAGTGGCTATTTCTGGGAAATATACCCTGACTGGTGATTTATTCTTAGCTATGTAACTATTTTGTTGTTTATGACGATGATAAATTTACCAAATAGTTCGGAAATAAAACCATTATTTCATTTATAGCGATATTTTGGCATATTAGCTACTATAGGCTACAGAAGCTGAAATTCGGTTATATTAGTATATAAACTATAAAAAAATGTAGAAATTGGAACTAGCCGAAATTTCAATAAACCAGCTAGCCGGCGATTTATTTTGGCTATTGAATTCAACGGTTTAAAACGGCTAGCTGTTAGAGGTACGGCGCCGGCACGCGGCTACCAATAGCGTCATAAACCGTTTGGGTATTCTTGCCAATAGCTATAATAGCTATCGTGTTGATGAACAGATGAATATCATACTCCGTAGCTACTTCTTTAATAGCTGCTATATAATATATATAGTTATTCTATAATAAACATTAAAAAATGGCGACACCAGGCTCTGTATTGTTGGCAACACTGATTGACAGTCAGTTACGTAATGGCTGGCTGATACAGCAGCAGCCACCCTGTCAGTGTCATATTGTTAATTATTTAAATTTTGAAGTCCTTCGCTTTTTCTAAATCTTTAATTTCAGATAAATAAAATGGCTCTTTCCCTCCGGAATTTCTGTCGGTTCAAAGGTTAGAAAGACTTATTATCTTTTATGTGATTTCTTTAATTTATAGTTAGCAAAACATCTTTGATGAAAGTTCATCACGTCACACAATTTTCGACTGCGACCTACGATGATAACCTTGCAATTTTGCTGACTTCTGACGAATATATGGTTCTAACTAGATTCAGTACTACAGTTTATAATGACAAGCTGATCAATTAAA
The DNA here is from genome assembly GCA_929112965.1 of Mythimna albipuncta. NCBI lineage: Eukaryota > Metazoa > Arthropoda > Insecta > Lepidoptera > Noctuidae > Mythimna > Mythimna albipuncta. The sequence goes on along the minus strand of OV815979.1, from coordinate 11,667,339 downwards.
CAGTAGTCTACCAATTTTGATTACATTGTAAATTAAGCTTAATTTAATGTAACCGAGACCTTCGTCTAAAAATACGATCAATGTCGCTGCTAGTGACAAGTTTCGGCGAATATCTATTATAGTGTTATATAAAGCATATAATGCTGAGACAGCTTTTTCCCTGACTCTAGTATCATTAATTTTATCTTTGTTATTATTATAATGAATCAATATTTGACCTTTGGTCAGACACAATTGAAATGAACCCATTTATATTAGTAGCCCCATATATATATCAGTATCTATGTTATATTGTTTGATTATTTTGAGTATCCAATTGCTAATTTGAATTTTATTTAAAAATATTTTTTTTAAGCCAGAAAATTCCCTAGGAAATGATAGTTTTCGTTGTTAATTAATGTTTGTACTAAATACTACTTAAACTACTTTAAATACCACATTCAGTGCCAAGAACTTGGGAGCCAGGTCATACAATAATTGAAAATTTTCAAAAATCTAAGCATAAGTACTTAGTTGGACCCTCTACTCTGGTTCTGGGCAGGAACATAACAATAGCTTAATACAACAATGACCCAGGAGGTTGGTTGTTAGCATAGAAACAAATTGCTGTTTGCTCCTGCCAGCACTGAAATTGTTAACCTCTACTCTCAAAATTGAATTTTAGAGGACAACAAGTATATGTTCAGTATTCTTTCTATTGTCTTATCATTGAAATGCAAAACAAGTTTTCTATACAATTGACATGCTAAGAGTAAAATATCATCCCAATTATATTGTGCCCCACCCTGATTATGTAAATAATGCTACAACCTAACACCTTGTTATTTCTTCCAGATGTAATAAGGCTGGCCTCTGTCAGATATGCATCAACTGATTGTATATATGATGAAACTAACATGAACCTCTTGCTGAATAAAGACACAAAAGTAATTGTACAGGGATTCACTGGAAAGCAAGGAACATTCCATGCTCAGCAAGCTATGGACTATGGCACAAATATTGTTGGTGGAGTTTCACCAAAAAAGGCAGGCAAGCCCCATCTAGGAAAGCCAGTATTTGCCACTGTGAAAGAAGCCATGGCAGCAACTGGAGCTACAGTGTCATCTATATATGTACCGCCTGCGGGAACAGCTGCGGCAGTGCTCGAGGCCATTGAAGCTGAAGTTCCACTTATTGTCTGCATCACTGAGGGTATCCCTCAGCATGTAAGAATTTATCTTTACTTATAATTAGGGTCAGATTTTCTTTCATTGTACCATTAACCTTTCAATCGTGGAAATCACAGACACAATAGAAACGCCACCTATTGTCTTTCTATTGTGTCTGTGATTTCCACGATTGAAAAGTTAATCAACTTGATATGGCTGGTACATTTTTATGCACCAGACATAGGTGCATTTTTATAAATGAATGTATAACATTCTAATATTATCATAAAAGATTTCCAATGATTATTGTCACAGCATTAGGAGGTATTCATTTTTTTGTTGTTGTTATTCCAGTTATCCATACTTCTACTAATACTTTAAATGTAAAACTAACTCGGTCATGAATATGGATAATTGTCTTTGTTTCAATGCTTTCATGATTTTACAACAAACTATTTCGATTCAATTTGGCACAGAGTAATCTTGGACGTCAAGGATGGACATAGGCTACTTTTTATATGGCTTTTACTTCAATTTCACGTCTAAAATAACCAACATTCACACAAACAAAGTAGTAGCTAGTACCCCGTAAGGTAGACAAAAAACTACTAAAACATTTTGTGCCAGTGTCTTCAAGCTGTAATCTAACTTATTCTACATAACCAACAATCTGAATAGTAAGATAACATGCCCCAAAAAAAAATGTACCTTCTAAATTCTTACTATATTAAACATTGCAGGACATGGTTCGGGTCAAACATGCATTGCTACGTCAGAACAAGTCCCGTCTCCTCGGCCCCAACTGCCCTGGCATCATCTGTCCACCTGCCAAGTGCAAGATTGGAATCATGCCGGCCTCCATCCACAAGCCTGGCTGCATTGGCGTCGTCTCCCGTTCAGGTACCCTCACATACGAGGCTGTACATCAAACTACTGAGGTTAGTGTTCACCCAAGAGCTTCCTTAATTTGCATTGTTTTGATGTGATTATTCCATAACAAATATCTCTTTTTCAACAGGATCAGTATCTGGTTTATTTTAAGCTAAAATACATATAATTAATAGTTTAATTTGTCAGTAAAAGAGATTGTTTGTGTTTTCTATCAGAATGAAGATTTGAAACATAAGTAATTTCTTGTTTGTAATCTGATTACAGACAGGCCTGGGACAGACATTGTGTATTGGTATTGGAGGTGATCCCTTCAACGGAACCAACTTCATTGACTGCTTAGATCTCTTCTTGAAAGACCCGAACACAAAGGGCATTGTGCTCATTGGTGAAATTGGTGGAAATGCCGAGGAGATGGCTTCGGAATTCCTTATACAACACAATAAGGTAAATATTAATTGGAAATTCTCTTCTACTACCTGCCTTGATCCCAAGTTACTCCCTTAGTAAGCTAGTAACTATTGTTACAAATTCATTTCCAATGGTAAAATCTAAGTCTGCCATGAGACAGACTGCATCACAGCAACCGCATGCAGTCCAAATATTCAACTGCATGCAGTTTGATCTGACTGCGCAGTTGGCGCCACGCATCTAGCCCAGGAGTTTAGTGTATGATTTGATTTTTAAGTGCCTCAAAATAAATTTGACAATGGCAATGTGCTTTTGCTCTTTGTAATTAACTGCACATTGACTGTATGCGGTTAGCGATGCAGAGCGTGCGTCGACACTCCACGACTATAGCCGACCGCATAAAGTTGAAGGCACGACTGCATGCAGTTGATATTGACTTCGCCCGACTGCAGCCGACCACGTGCAGTTGATATCATGACTGCACGAAGTCGAACGTACAACTGCATGCAGTTAAATTTATCAACCGCGCGCGGTAGCTGCGATGCAGTCCGTCTGATGTCAGTCTAATACCCTACTACTTATCTTACCCTACTATTTTCCTTTTGGGATGTTAACTGTGTGGTGCTGGCACATACTATGAATGATGACACCTCATCATTCATAATACTAACCAACTCACAATCTGTTAATCTATAAATGCCTTTGTTATATTTATTAACAATACAAATCTCTTGTCATATTTTATTTATTCTTATGGTTTTCATTCACTGTCCTGTACTGTTCGGTCAGAGCGATTCGGCAGTGTTTTCGAGCTTAATCCGAATTTTAATTGAGAAAAATCTGACTTCATTTTGACTAAGTTTGGATTTAGTGCGCAATCATAATAAGCGCTTTCAAAAAAGTCTGAGAACCCATAATATTTGGGTTCGAGTCTGGTGCAGTAACCGCTCTAATAGTCGCTGAAGTTACGGTTTGTGATTGTATGCTGTCGAATCATGTTCTGAGGTCTGAGGAGCATCGGTATTGTATCGTCGCTTACTCGATCTCTTAACGCGATCATTTTGACGGCCTAAACTGAACTGTTATAGGAATGTGGGGTCATATTATGGCGTATAGCACCATCCTCGGATACCACCATACGGATCTTGAGCGCTCGGCAGAGTGGGGACGGACCGCTTTGCGCATTTCATACATTGGCGAGCCAATCGTCGTCGTTGTTAGATACATGCATCAGCGCAGGGAACGAATCGAAGAGACGTCTATGACGGGAAGCCGTGGCGAGCCAATCACTGATACTCCTCGCCCCCGCGTCTCACTTCGCACCACTATAGAGACCGAATATTTGACTTCTGCGCAACTTGAAGCCAGCGGCCAAGATCCGTGCCGGCAATTGTATTTTATCACGTCTCGCGGTTAGGCCGTTCACTGCACGTCGCCGCGTCGTATACCGTGCTTTGCTTGGATCAGGGCAGTAAATGGAGAAACCTTTATACTGCCTTTTCTGGCGCAATTTCATTTCTTTTTTATTTTGTCCGATACAGCCTGTAAAAAAGGTAAGAAATTATTATAAATACTTGGTCAAAGAGTATTGTATTAATCGTAGATAGATAGGATCCGTATTATTGATTGGGTAAACAAAAACAAATATGTACCTACATAATTACGAAGTACAATAGGCAGCATCTGTAGCAAAGTTTATCACAAGTCGCAAATATTTTTACTACTGACGTACCTATCTACTTGAAGTATTATTTGCATCATTTTGATTATCATATCACGACCGTGTAGTGACGTGAAGTTACATCATATGTATTTATAATTTACATAGTTACGTAGATCATGAATTGTCTATTAGGAATTTAACTACGGTACGAAAAGTTACTCTTATACAATGGTAGTAATTGAAGACATCCGTAGTTAATCGATTTGTTCTCATTCGAAACAATGAAACATGGCATTGTAGTGTAGTTTATAACTGATTGTTCCAGTGATAGACCAGTGTCGATAATTTTTAAAACAAAAAATACGAATAGTAGGATGAAACCCATCACAAAAGGAGGAGAATATTATAAAAATGAAAGGAAAAATAATTTACGGGCGATCTGAGGTCGGGAAGGGGGTGGGGGTGACTTTTTAAGGGGAAAATACGGTTTTTCTCGATTTCCGGCAAAACTAAAAGTCCTATGGAAAAAAGTCAAATGGCAAAGTTGTAGGTAATAAAAAGATCTAAAACTTTTGTATTCACACTTTTTTCACATAACCTCAAAATTTATGTGAAAAATTCAAAAAACCATGTTTTTGGTTTTTTATTTTTATCTCTTTCAAAAAATAATATTTTATAACGAAATTTGGTGAAAACTTACCTTTTTATGTCCTAAATACGCTGTAATTTATTTGATTAGAAATATTTATTTTTTCACCTTATTTTGAATAAATATCGAAAAATCACCCTAATTTTAAATCGAAAAATCACCCGTCAAAATATCTTTTTTTTTCAAAAAGTTTATATGGTGTCTGTTCGTTGAAGTCTCTACTTTCCGATGGTGAAAAAATATATATATGTTACCATAGTAAATCTTCTCAGCAAATGCAAAAAACCGAAAAAAACTCGAATTCGAAATTTTTTTTCAATTATTATATTGAATGTAGAGCTATTTATTAAAATTTACACTTTAATTACTCGAAAAACGTAAAATTACATGTTACATAGATAACAAAAAAAATTGCAAATCAAAATATAGTACTATAATTAACAAACAAATAAGTTGATAAAATTAATACTTAATAAGACGTCTACAATATTTGGAGAAAGGAGTCGAATCTTCTTTAAGTTATATGCGTAGATGCCTATTTATAACTATTTTTAGATAACTTATATTTATCTGAGTGACCTACGAAAAATTTTAGCCCATCAAAAGGTATTTCATAGAGGAGTGGGGAAGGGGCTAGGCGGGTCCGGGTCTTACTACATACATACCTAATATATTATTTCGTAGCAGCTGTAACTAACAACCGTTAGCCTAGCCAGTATTCGAAATAAATTATAGTATACAACATCGTTTAAAAAAATACACGTGCACGTTGAGTTTCTTGAAGATAATTGTGACAAGTTTACAAAAAAACTAAGAAGGTTAAAAAAATAATAATCTCCTTTATTTTGCACAAACAAACTTAGTTACTCCCATAAGATATATAAAATACACATCGTAAATATATTTTTACTAACTAACTTATGGCCTATTTTCATATTTATTTCATATATTTTAAGATAAAATATATGAAATATATATGAAAATAGGCAATTATCTTCAAGTAACTCAACGTGCACGTGTATTTTTTTAAACGATGTTGTATACTATAATTTATTTCGAATACTGGCTAGGCTAACGGTTGATATATCTTATGGGAGTAACTAAGTTTGTTTGTGCAAAATAAAGGAGATTATTATTTTTTTAACCTTCTTAGTTTTTTTGTAAACTTGTCACAATTATCTTCAAGTAACTCAACGTGCACGTGTATTTTTTTAAACGATGTTGTATACTATACTGTATTTCGAATACTGGCTAGGCTAACGGTTGTTACAGCTGCTACGAAATAATAAATTAGGTATGTATGTAGTAAAACCCGGACCCGCCTAGCTCCTTCCACACTCCTCTATGAAATACCTTTTGATGGGCTAAAATTTTTCGTAGGTCACTCAGATAAATATAAGTTATCTAAAAATAGTTATAAATAGGCATCTACGCATATAACTTAAAGAAGATTCGACTCCTTTCTCCAAATATTGTAGACGTCTTATTAAGTATTAATTTTATCAACTTATTTGTTTGTTAATTATAGTACTATATTTTGATTTGCAATTTTTTTTGTTATCTATGTAACATGTAATTTTACGTTTTTCGAGTAATTAAAGTGTAAATTTTAATAAATAGCTCTACATTCAATATAATAATTAAAAAAAAATTTCGAATTCGAGTTTTTTTCGGTTTTTTGCATTTGCTGAGAAGATTTACTATGGTAACATATATATTTTTTTTCACCATCGGAAAGTAGAGATTTCAACAAACAGACACCATATAAACTTTTTGAAAAAAAAAGATATTTTGACGGGTGATTTTTCGATTGAAAATTAGGGTGATTTTTCGATATTTATTCAAAATAAGGTGAAAAAATAAATATTTCTAATCAAATAAATTACAGCGTATTTGGGACATAAAAAGGTAAGTTTTCACCAAATTTCGTGATAAAATATTGTTTTTTGAAAGAGATAAAAATAAAAAACCAAAAACATGGTTTTTTGAATTTTTCACATAAATTTTGAGGTTATGTGAAAAAAGTGTGAATACAAAAGTTTTAGATCTTTTTATTACCTACAACTTTGCCATTTGACTTTTTTCCATAGGACTTTTAGTTTTGCCGGAAATCGAGAAAAACCGTTTTTTCCCCTTAAAAAGTCACCCCCACCCCCTTCCCGACCTCAGATCGCCCGTAAATTATTTTTCTTTTCATTTTTATAATATTCTCCTCCTTTTGTGATGGGTTTCATCCTACTATTATTATTTTTCACTTTTTATTATTTTTGAAGGCATCTACCCTGGTCTATGACTAGCTAATAGTCATACGATATTAAAAGCAATAAAACTTCCATGAGTTAATATCAATTGAGAACTAAAGAGAAAGAAGAATTTTCTGAAAAAGTTTGACGTGAGTACTTACCTGCTTAATCCTTTAGAATAGTTTAATACAGGGTATAAACCAGTATTAACTGGTGTTATCTGTTCATGCAATACAGCTAGGTATAGCGAACATGACACAAATTCACAATAGCTACGTACGTATACTAAAGTGAACGCTTACAACAATGTACGAGGTCGAATTTTCTTTATGATTCTTGATAAATATTTTAGGCTTGATTTGTAAATACTTATTTTATTACACTCCCAGAAATAATTTTAAAACGTAGGTTTACGTATTGTGAGAGGCTACCCTTTGGGTTTGAACAAAAGATACAAGAGAGAAAGAGGGCAGTTCCAAAAATAAACCGGTATTTCTTGTGGTCTTGTTGTAGTTAGAAAAGAAACGTTTTGATTTTTGCAACCCTGAGGTGGTTGGCTGAAGGCACGGTATCAGTGGTGTAACTATAGGGTGGCAAAATGCCACGGGCCCCAGGGCCGACGGGGCCACAGGTCTTAGCGGCCGCGAGCTCAGAAGAAGTAACCCAAAATATATTAAAAAAAAATTTTTAATGAAATCACAACGAAACGTGATTTATCGGGGCCCCATCTAATGAATTTGCCACGGGCCTCAGATGACATAGTTACGCCACTGCACGCTATAGTCATGGCGGTTACAGGCCATGGTCAGGAGCGAAGGGAAATGGGCTACGGTCTACGGTTGCCTCCTTCTGCGAAGCAGTAATGCTAGCGGTGAAGACCGCACGATCAGCCACCTAGACCTCGACCCGGACTACCAGCCACTGTAGGCGTGGGCTTGGGAACGATGAGCAATGTGTAGCTCGCCGTCCGGACCGAGTCCAAGTCATGTAGTGTTGTCGTAGTGTTTTATGCGTGCCTCAAAACTGTAAGGGCCCAGCAAGGTCAAAGCCTGGAGCCATGTGTCGACTTCTGAAAAGGTTACCCGTGGTCCTAGTAAGGAAAAGGTAACTGAAGGAACATAGTTGCGATTTTAGTCAGTAAAAACCTGACACGCTTTCGCACTCCGCCTGATTGACATGATTTCCCACCTTAAAAAATAGGTGGCAGTGGCCTTATTGTAACCAAATCAAATCGCTTTACTCAAAGCTCGGAGTTATGCGTGATGATAATAATCCGTAGTAATTTTGGAGAAAGGTTGGAGGAGGTCGTCAGTTAGAAGGTTGAAAACCACTGAACTAAAAAAAGGAGTTGTATATAATAACACTGGTTTTTGTCATATTCCAGGGTCAGAAGGCGAAGCCCGTGGTAGCGTTCATCGCGGGTCTCACAGCCCCTCCCGGCAGGCGGATGGGTCACGCCGGTGCCATCATCTCAGGCGGAAAGGGAGGCGCCATGGACAAGATAAAGGCTTTAGAAAAGGCAAACGTAATCGTCTCCCGCTCTCCAGCCAAAATGGGCCAACTATTGAAGGCAGAAATGAAGAGATTAGATATTATTTAAAAAACACGTTTGTGAAAAAGTCGCTGTAACTTGTCGTAACATGCATCAATGCATGATATTACGTATGTATAGTCCTATGAAAAACTTGCTATTATTTATTTGCGCTGTTGTTTTAATCAACAGTCTTTGTATTCAGTTTTACTTGCCGGGCGGGAATGAAGGAAGGATATTTTGTGACACTGAGTCCTAACGTTTATACCTATATATAATCTATATTACTATTATAACTATATGTATATCTGTTTCTTTGGTGGTTACGCACGAATCGTTAGCGAAGCACTTGTAGTATTAACTCATATTTATAACGTTATATCTAAGTGTTATATGTATGTTACGTTTGAATCGAACAAAATCGACTCTGCAGTAGATTATTAAAAATTATGAAATATACTCTTGAATTTCTGGTCGTTTCGCTTGGCGATGTTGTGTCTACAAATATTGTGAACTCGAAATATATGCATACTATTCGATTACGTACTTTTACTTGGCTATCTAAACGAAGTGTTACATCCTAAAGTCGAAAGGCCAGGTGGAGCAGTGCCACGGGACCCCTAAGCTTGGGGGCGCAAAAACCTCAATATCAAACCTGTTATTGAACTACCGAGAAATTCTCCCACCTTTGAAATCGGAATAAAATAGGTCGCAACACTAATCAAGGCAACTACAGTCAGTACAAGTCTAACACTCCTTCCTATGTAAAAAAGGGCGTCAATTTTGTTTTTGATTTTGTTTTGTGAGGGCCATTGGTCGCTACTGCCCTAAAGGCGCAAACTTAAGACTACAATTTATTGAATTTACCTACCTAAGATAAATAGTGTTCTTGTTGATAGTAGACCAGCAGTAGTCTCGGACATTTAATATCTCGACAACATCGATGATCGTGTTTTGAGTTCGACACTCCCATGTACATGTCAGTACCGTAACTACCCTTTTAAATGCCCGATGCCAGTTTCTGAAACTGCGCCCCTAAAAGTTCGTGTTGGGTAAGTTTAATCCGCCTGACGCAGGTCCCCCTGGACGTGAGTGTATCGGGAGGTACCTGTATCGGATCTGACGGGACGAAATGCTCATGACTCACCGTTTTGTGGATCACTCGGAGCTCATGGTGCAGGCATATAGTAGAAGTTTGCTCCGCTGGGAGCCTTACCGTGTCCTCGTAGAGGTTATCGACGGTGGCAACCTCAAGTGTTCTTCCATGGTACGAAGCGAGGTAGTGAGGAACAGTAGTCTCTTTGTGATGAGATGAATGGTACAAAACTTGATTTTATCATTTCGCCCCGTCAGCGTCCTGTCCCGTAGTTACGGCAATCCTGTTACCCCTAGGTAGCATAAATCACGTAACATTAATATTGTAAAGGTGAAAGTTTGTTACTTCTTGACGCTCGAACTGCTGAACGAGTTTGGATGAAATTTGGTTCACAGGTAGACAATGTCCTGGAATAGCACAGGATATTTTATACCGTATAATTTTTTACTTTGCGCAGTTGCTGACAGAAGTCAGTGGGTTATAAATGGACTGATTTTGTTACCTATCACTTGCCAGTCGAGGGAGCCAAAGGGCTATGTTCTGATCAGCTTAACCAATAGAATAAAAGCATAAAGCTTTTGATGTGCTTGGTTAGGGTGCTTTTCCACTAGAAATGCTGAGGTGCTATGCTGAAGATGTGAAAACTAAGCTACGGAACTGTGACCATTTCCACTCAAACTAAACTATATTTAGTGAGGAAAGACTGCGAGGGTAAGATGTGCTATTAAAAATACGCCGCTGCAAGGTGCTGTACGAGGAAGTGTGCAGTTTGAGATATGCGATGCATTTACAGTAGGGAAGCCACGCTATGTCACGCGCTAACGATGCGTGGTATGTGGCAGTGTGACAATCGCCTAAGTTATATGGACCAACGAATAATTACATCCATAGCAACATAGTATACCTCTGATGAAAAAAAGTATGTCGATCTACATCTGTGGGTGATGTGATCTGATCTGATCTATGCAGGTTGTAGTGAAGCAATAAAACACATTTTGATCACATAAACGTTGTAATAAGAAATGGCAAAATAGACATACTAACGATATATCTAATATCGTTAACATCACATAGTTATAAAACAGTAGTTACACATAAATCATGCATAAATACCACAATAAATACGACACCTTTGCTAGAATCAGCTTTAAAAAGGAAGTACCTAATCTCTAGTACAAACTACTACAATTAAATAGACCGTGAATTTTATATTTCACTTTCTATCACAGCATGAAGGTCAAACTTAATTCTAGTTTTAAATATATATATTTTTTATTATTAAACAATTAAGTCCTACTTTCCTTAAATTAGGTATGCCTTGCACTTCGTACAAAGACAACAAAATGCACAGTCATTATTATGGAAAGAGTACGAGTTATAATGAAAACTTAGTTGAGATTTTAGACGTTTACCAATTAACTGAAACTATGCAGTGCATGCAGAGAGCTTTAGGTAATTAATTTGTATTTATTATTAAACTTAAAGTATTTTAAACTGTACCCACTACAAAATATTAAACTACCCTCTAATAGGTAGGGTACATAAAAAATAAACACACCAACTTAACAACATAATAAATAATACTGATAAATAGGCCATATCTGTCTATACAATCTCCGCTTTGCTAGAAGTAATACAGCTCATCTATTCGAAATCATCAAAGTTACATATTTAGCTTTTTATTAGTAAGTATCTATTTATCTCAAAATCATAATTATACTAAATAGTAAAACTAAAACTACAGTTTGAAGATATATTCCAGTTTGGTGCTGCACTGCATATCTGTCTAAAGCTGTTTCAGTTAGGTAAGCTATCTAAGCTCCATTCAGGATAATAATATTTGAAATGGCTGCATTTAATAATAATGGTAAAAAAAACCTTTTATTTCTTATGTAAAAATAATTTCTTTTTATTTGTTATGATCGTTGCAGCATTAGATGGAATGTTTACATCATTGGTTATCCTGAATGGAGTGCATATGTATCGGATTACCACCGATCCCTCCGGCCGCGGCCACCTCCTCCTCCCCCGCCGTAGCCCCGGCCGCCGCCGCCGCCGCGACCACGACCCTGCCCCTCACCGCGCTCTTTGTCTCGACGTAACTTCATGCCTTCGAATCTCGTAGCCATTTGCTCAAGTTCATCTGGCACATCTTGATTTGCTTCCTCAAGAATTTTTATGAGCTCTCTAGCATTTCCCCAATCGCTCCTTGATATAAATGTCAAGGATATGCCGGTTTTTCCTGCACGCCCTGTTCTACCCACTCTGTGCACATACTCTTCAATATGTCGGGGGAAATCTAAGTTGATAACGTGGGTGAGATCTTTAATGTCAATACCTCGAGAAGCTACATCAGTAGCAACTAATATGTTGACTGTTCCATCTACCATTTCACTTAAAGCTGCCTCTCGATCAGTCTGATCTCGATCTCCATGTAAAGACTGGCATTCAATGCCTTTAAGACATAATTCAGTTGTAATGTGTGTTGCAGTAGCTTTTTTGCCGCAGAATATGATAACTTTATCATTAGGATCCATAGTATTGAGGAATTCAAATAATGCTTCCTCTTTTTCAGATTCTTCAACAAACATTATTTTCTGTGTAACAGTGTGTACTGCTGCAAGATCTAAGGATCCCACATTTACTTGTATTGGGTCTTTCATGTAAGATTCGGCCAGGCGACGTACACCTGGTGGCCAGGTGGCTGAAGTCATGACTGTTTGTCGGTCAGGCCTTACATCAAACAATGACTTCCGGATCTGTGGTTCAAATCCCATGTCTAACATCCTATCAGCTTCATCCAAGACAATGTAAGAGAAATTAATGACATTCAAGTGACGAGCCATGACCAAATCATTCAATCTACCTGGAGTTGCAATTACTATGTCTACACCTTTAGCAACTACTTTGATCTGCTCTTTACGATCTCCTCCACCATAAACACAAACCGATTTAATGCCTTTGTACTGGTACTTAGAGACTTCTTTGTCTATCTGTAGTGCAAGCTCTCTGGTAGGAGCCATTATAAGAACTGTTGGACCTTCTCTCTCTTCTCGTGGAATTGTCTGACCTTCAATATGTATGAGAGCAGGTAGGAGAAAAGCCAAAGTTTTCCCTGTGCCAGTCTGAGCTATGCCAATCAAATCTTCACCTCTCAATAGAATGGGCCAGGCTTGGCTTTGAATTGGTGATGGTGTTTGAAAGTCTTGCTTGTATATTTCCTCCAGGATTTCTGGATAGTTTTGGAATGCCTGTTCAAAAGTCAATACGGGATTCGGTATAGGGCGTAGGCCAGGTTTATCATCAAATGTACGCTTTACCTGGATGTCAAAGTTGGCAAGTCTCCAGCGTTTCACCTCATCTGGTGACATGGCTGCTACCTCTGGATCCTCTTTATAAAAATCTTTGACAATTGGGGGCAACTTTTCGTATCTACTGTTTTGTGCTTCAGTGTGAAATGCATTGAGCTTTTCCCAATCAATGACTTGGACACCATCCTCAGTAGTCTTAAAAAAATCTGAGGACTGACCACTGCTGTCACTTGCATTGTGCTCTTTTTCCTGAGGTCGGAAATCTTCAACTAGGCTGTTTATCATTTCTTCTGCTTTTGCAATGGCCGCATCTGTTCCTGTCAGGGTGACGTCGGCTTCGTTGCCGCTAGAATCACCGATCTTAATCTTAGCGTCAGATTCGTATTGTAGATCCTTAATTTTAGCTCCTCCTTTACCTATTATACGCCCGACTTTGTGAGAAGGAACGTAAATAACTTTTTTATTACCGGAATCCCGCTGTTGAAAGTCGCGTCGGCCACCCGCGCCTCCGCCGCCGCCGTCGCGGTCATAGTTGCGGCGGTAATCGCCACCACTATTATTACCACGTTCTCTCCAATTAGTATCATTGTAGGAGCTTGAACCGCGTGAGCTTCCTCTGAACGTTCTTCCACGATATTGTCGAGTCTGGGGCGCAGGAACCGATGGTGCCGATGCCGGTATAACAACTGCGGGCTCATTCCAATCGTCTTCCCATTCAGCCATTTTAAGTATATTTATTTATCACGACTCGTAAATATTATCATAGAATGAAATACTACTTGTACACAAGCGAATGTTAGATTTACAAAGATTTTTCAAAACAACGATCGCGTTGTTCCTCAAATCGACAATGTGATTGATTGAATTGTCAAAATTTTCTAAATCTCAACAATTTTTAGCATGGTCTTTTTTTTTAATGTTTTTAACTTGGGTACTAAGTTTTTTAGCCATGTCTTCGTATCAATATTATAGTGAAGTTCAGTGGCTGTGCTCAAGTGTATGCTTAACTGGACTGTGTAGAACGTAGAAAGTGATCTAAGACGTAGAATCATTGAAACAGGCGCCTTCTCTGTAAAATGGAGCTGAGAATTTTATTTTAGGTTTTATTATTATCTTCGTCAGCGAAGTTTGCTGAGAAGGCTGACTCGATGCATTTGTTGCGAAATCGGCGCTGCTGTAGTTAAAAATCGTTTATGTTATGTGAGCAACATTGTGACGTCATTATAGTGCGACTGTTAAATCTTGATATTTTGAAACTATGTTAGACTAGGTTCTTCCAGCGGCTTCACCCTGTAATAAAAATTATCCTACTGGCTGAATTTGCTCACCTAATGCAAAGTTATAGCTTTGAAATGATATATATTCGATTGAAATGATGATGAACATTTAAATGCAAACATGAACCGGTAAAGACAAATAGCGTATGCGTGAGGAAACTGCTGTACTGCCTATATAAGTAGGTGCTACAAACACCCATTTACCCAGTTCCAACGAAAATGGTTCTATCACTTTGACTAGGATCGGTCGATTATCACTGACTGGAATATTTGTAGCTAATAGCAAATTTATGGTTACCCTAGTTAAATATAGATGTAAAAATGGGACACACTACCACTTTCTCGTTGTCTTGCTCGGTACTTTTTTTCTTTTGCTAATCAATGAAAAATATGAACTTAATGATTGTGAAAATAAAGTATACTTCAGAATTTGTAATGTTGCTCCGTAATCAATCTATTTAGTCTGTAAGGGATCATCTCGTATATAGGATCCTTGCGATCACTTTGTTCTCCGTCTGTTTATCTCTTGCGCGCGTTTCACCCTATAACTTGAGAACGCTTGGAGGTATCGAGTTAAAATTAAAACCATATACTCAAGTCTGCGATCTCTTGAAGTTGTGAAAAAAACAGACTTCTGAAATAGCGAAAAAAAAGATTCGGCCGTTTATGTCGCAAAAAACGTATATTTCGATACTCAAGGTAATCAAAGTTCATGGCATGAATCAAGGTGTCATAGAACAAGTACCTATAGGGAAAAATCAGAAAACTGTAAAGTAGATCTGCCACAAAAAAAAAATGTTTGCAATTCGGAAAAATCTTCGTAACTCAATTCGGGAATTGATTTCATGTACAGAATCCTCAGTGCGCGAGTCCGACTCACACTTACCCTTTTTTATTTTATTTACTTTATCCATAATCAAGCCTGAAAAGAAATATTCTAAGTTAGTCGAAACGCATTATAAATTAAAAGTATTCTCACTCTTTATACTAGCCATCGAAAACATTGACCGAAACAAAACAAACAAATATCATTATGTTTAAATTAATTTCCGTTTAATTTATATATATTTGGATATAACAGGGACTGGAGTTTACATAAGAAGTCTAAAAACATTAAAATAAAAGCGTTATAAACTATATAATAACGTACCAAAATAACAGCATACCAATGTTTCCCAAGTTCGTGACTTTGTTTTGATCAATAATGGTGTGATTTGCCACTTGTTATGTTTGCCTAAACTGTAATATATTAAAAATTATTTCCCTTGTGGCTCAATGGAATTTTTTATCACATTTCTTAAGATTTCGATTAAAAATTACAATAAAATAACATGATAAACAAACTTGTGTCAACATGATATGACGTTTTGGATTTTACGGATGGCAAGGTTGGGTTGCTATTTAAAAACTTTATTGTTGTTTTCACTTTACGTCACAACCAATCTTTAATCGCACAGACATAGAATGTGTTGCACCAGCATTCTAATGGTACAAAAGACATGGCTTAAACAAGTTGTGTACAATTGCTATTTGACAGTCCGGCGAAACCAAGGATCTTCTTCTACCCTACGGACTTAAATTCTAAGGCCAAAATCCCCAAAAACGATGTATGAAACGGACGTCCTTTTTAATGTCGGCTTGGGTACCTACCGGTTTGCTGGAACTCGCCCCCTATTTCTAGCCACCGGGGTGAGCTTGCGGACGACGAGCAACGGGTAGCTCGCCGTCTGGCCTTCCGGTAACCGTCTGGACTGAATTCGAATCGTCAACGCCGTGTAGTGTTCCACGCACGCCTCAAGGAGAAGTTAGCAAAACCTTAGAGGCCCAGTGCATAGTCAAAAACTACTGGGGCCATGGGTTGTGCGAAAGAGAATCCCGGGGTCCAGGCACGAAGGCAAAGAAGAACATAGGAATGGATTTTAGTCTGAAACGCTCTCCTGCTCCGCCTTAGAGCGGAAAAAGTCATTGGCTGATTAGATGAAAAAACGCCCTAAAACATATATTATATGGCTTGGCGTCGTTATTATAGATTCGCCTTAGTTGGATGGCGAATGGTGCAATTTTCAATGATGTCGAGAGTAATAAACACGAATAAAAAAGTGCAACTTTGTAGATTTATGGGAAGCAGCAGAGAGAGTGTTGGCCTGAATTTGGGTAGAACCGAAATGGAGTAATCCTGCGATTTCACCGGCCTCTCCAATCATTTAGCTCTCACCGGAACGCCCATACCGATCTGTTTCAACTTGCAGTATCTAGGGTCGCTCGTCCAAGAGGATGGTGACACAAAATATAACGTACGTAACACATCGGATCAACGCAAGATTGATCCGATGTGTTACGTACGTTATATTTTGTGTGACGAGAATGGTTAAAAGAGAAATGAGTATATTGCAAGAAGTTTGAAAGAGGCGCCAGTGACTGAAAAGTTGAAAGGAAGTCGTTTGTCATAGAATGCATTTTTTTTTTTATGGTGGGAAAAAATCATCCAATGACAACCTCCGCTCTTGGGCGGAGCGGGAGATAGTGTCAGACTCTTACTGACTAAAAGACCCACTTCGTTCCTTCTAGCCTTCATACCGGGGCTCGAGCGCCCTTTCGGATAACCCTGGCCCCAGTAGGCGTCGACCCGGCTGGGTCCCTGCTGTTGCTAACAACTCCTTGAGGCGCGCGGGAACAGTGCGCGCCGTCGACGACTTGGGCTTGGTCCAGACAGTTACCGGACGGCCGGACAGTGAGCTACCCATTGCTCACTGTCCGCAAGCCCGCGTCTACGGTGGCCGGAAATCGGGATCAGAATCCCGGCGACGGCGGCGATGGCGTTGCCTGATGCGTTCGGCCTCCTCCTTTGCGAGCATTACTGCTTCGCAGAAGTCGGCGACTGCCTGCTACTCCTTCTCGCTCCGGACCATGGCCTCAACCAAGGTCCGGCGCGAGAGGTCTCCGCCGCCGATCGCCCCCACGAGGGCACGGCGATGCTCCGCCCAAGCACCTCGACTGGGTGCGCCACCGTGTCCTTCGGGCATTCCGCACAGTGGCGACAACCGGGCGTCACTTCCGCATGAATCCGGTGCAGGAAACTCCGGAACGAACAATGTCCGGTGAGGACCTGCCTCATGCGAAAGGTAAGGACGCCGTGAGGTCTTTCTAGCCACGCCACAAAGAGGGGACTTACCGCCATGATTGTGGCGTGCCCAGTATTAGTATGCATGGTCGTGTAGAATGAAGAAGGGATGAAACACATGTTTTCTAAAAGAATTCTGAGTATACATGTAGATGGATGGAGAGGAACAGGGAGGCCAAAGAAAAGATCGATGGATTTCGTATTTGGGTAGAATTTTTTTTATTTAAAAATTATTGCTTTCTATAATTATAAGAAAACGCGTTTTTGCTCTTTTTGTTTTTACTTTAAATGTTGAGTGAAATGGAATGCTTTTTTAGTGATGTACTGAAACAACACAAAAATGTCAGTCACTGTTATTGATATCAGTTAAAATTAGGCACCGTTAATAAAAAAACCAATATCACACATACATAGTTTACAATAGTTTATTAGCATCTGCTAATTTACATTCTAGGTGTTCTTTAATGAGTTATTATTACAATAAAAGTAAAAAAATTACCTAGTGTTTAATTTTTAATAAATGCTAGACTTTACTGGTAACGAAGGTTGCAAACTTATTGTCACCGCTTTATGATACGATCACGATTTTGCTAAAATCAAACTAAAATTTGTCTTTAGAAACCTGGTTTGTCCGTGACTCAAACTCGAAAATATTTGAAATTTAATAGAGTGGAATGGTTGATTAGATCCAACTCCCACGGTCCCCTTTCATCGTTGGTTACAGAAATTGTTGGCGGTGGTAATCCAGAAAACGAGACAGTAGTTGTGAAACTAGGAATACTGGAATACAGAATCAAAGTTTTTTATTTTGCGTTATACATAACGTATACGTCAACGTTATTTTATCAGAGTATAATAACTGTTATACTATGTTTAGTCGTCAACGGACAATACAACCCTAGTTATTTATCATCTGTATGATTTGTGCGTGCGTGCGGTTCGACGGCAGGCAAACGAACGAACGGGGAACGCGAGTTTACCGAAATAATTCTAGTTTTATTGTTTAAATTCCAATCTAAAATAAATACGGTATAAAATACGTCTACAAAAAATGCACGTAGCGTGTATGATTATTGTTTCTTAATATTGCCCCTAGCCTGACGTCCCGTAAACAGGCAAAATGAGTAACTGGGCTAGAAGGATGCATCGACGAGCTGCTACATTGAGCAATGTGGTTACGTCTTGCGGGCATCCTAACTCTTTGCCGTATCCGAGGAGACTAGAAAAAGTGAAGTTTGGTGTACCGCTACATGAAGTTTGCAAGGATGATATTCCTGGACCCTTGCTTGTTAGTATTTTTGTGACTTGAGTTCTTGACAACGCCCCAGAGATTTTCGCTAGTTTTGATGATCATTATAAATATGACCGTATCCTCTAGAGTAGAATTGAAATTGGGAACAAGTTTTCGGGTTCTTTAACTGAGCGCCGATATTGCGGGTGTTTCATAGATTTCGACAGGTGCCCCTATATGTATAATGTCAGGAGCTTTATATGTCAAGAAAATTGAAGTGTTAAGAGTGTGTTGTGAGTTTGTTTTGGAGATAAAGCTGTGGTGATGTGCAGGTGCTGATACTGAAGCTGAACAAAGAAGCGCCGCTGCGGCGCGACGTGTTCCGCGCTCCCGGCCACCAGGGAGCCATGAAGAAACTTATACATTTCCTGCAGACTGGCCGCCTGGTCAATGTAGACAATTACTCAGTTTATACTATTGCTAGTGTGCTCAAAAAGTTTCTCAGGTGAGACATTAAATAACAATAACTTATTCATATTTTATATTCATAAATAATTTTGCTTGTGGTGTTGTTATTCTATGAAAATTTTAATTATTAAAACTTTGCTGTCATAAGATTTTTAGGATAACAATCACAGGCAGCACATAAATTTCATATCAAAATAAACATTACACACTAGTTTTCTAAAATCTGATAAGATTGAATGTAAATATTTTTGTTTGCATTATCAGAAGTGATAATGATGTTTGACATCTACTTGGTTTAGGCTTGAATGGTTATATTTAGTGTTGGGTTAATAGCCGGATGCTTTGAGTTATTATCGATTATAATCCATAAGTAGCCATTAATAGCCGTCCAATGGATGATAACCCTGCTATTAATGTATTGTTAAAAAAATAAATGCTTTTTTTTTGTTAAGTCTAAAATCTGTGGGTGTGATCATAAATTGGGTGCGTGTACGCAGTGTGATTCAATGTATTGTAATTCTTTTTATGTAATTTCACTTTTTGTATGTGAAAAAGTGTTAATAATAAAATAAATACCCATTTTTTGTGAAATTCAGTTTTGTAAATTTAGAGATCCAATACTATAAAAACCATAATTACTATTGACACATCGCTTTGTGGTTTAACCATCTACCTAATTAATTACTTGATTTAACAAAATGGAGTACTATATATATAATACTCCGTCGCGACGTAGCCATATCTGGTCGAACTCGCCCTTGATTTGGTGCGGAGTCTGATCGCGCTAACGCGCTCAAGCACGCAGCATATCAGGTATGGGCCGATGCTCGTATGCACAATACGAATGACGTAAGCCAGAACAAGAGAGCTTTCAACAGAGCTGCCAAGTCTTGCAAGAAGGTGATGCGGAGGTCTCGGTTCGACCACATTAGCCGCATCGGGAACAAACTAGCTTTATACCCTGCGGGTAGTAAGGCGTTTTCGTCCCTGGCTAAGTCGGTTGAATCGAACTTCTGCCGCCCTTCACTACCACCACTGCTGAAACCCGATGGGTCGCTGGCACATACCGCTGAGGAGAAAGCAAATTTTTTTGCCTCACTCTTCGCGGAATCTTCGCGTTTAGATCCAGGTAACGCGCGACCCCTGTTCACCCTGATGGTTACGATACGAATATGTCGGTTATTCGCATCCAACAGAAGGACGTCCGTAGGTCAAACGGGATACTAGCAATTGTTCTGAGAACGTGTGCGCCTGAATTGTCTCCGATCCTGACACGCCTATTTAGGCTTTCATTTGAGGATGAAAAGTGACCGATCTCAGTAACGTCCATCCAAATCCAAACTAATATTATAAATGCGAAAGTAACTCTGTCTGTCTGTCTGTCTGTCTTTGCTTCACGCCTAAACTACTGAACCGATTTGTGTGAAATTTGGTACAGACATAGTTTGGAACTTGAGAAAGGACATAGGATAGTTTTTATTGCAAAAAAATAAAATTTATTCCGGACATACAGCGCCATCTATTGGTCAAGAGTCGGCATCAATTCAGTACTGAAATTTCCGGAAGTCACTATTCCATGCGAACGAAGTCGCGGGCAAAAGCTAGTTCTCTATAAGACCATGGAACGTGTACTCAACACTAAGCTCCTGGCATACCTAGAAGCTAATGATATCCCTTAGGATACCAACCGTCAATACAGCTTTCGCCGTAATCGGTCAACTGGAGATCTTCTAGCGTATGCCATCCACATCTGGAGTGAGGCCATCGAGAAGCACGGGGAAGCGCTTGCCGTCTCCCTCGATATCTTGAAGGCTTGTGATAGGGTTTGGCACGAAGGGCCTCATTAGTAAACTTCCATCTTTCGGTTTACCCGCTGGATTATGTGGTTGGATCGCAGACTTCCTGAGTAACCGGTCCATCCGAGTGGTTATCGATGGCTGCTCGTCCGGTCAAATGGCTATTAATGCCAGGGTCCCTCAGGGGTCAGTACTCTCGGCAACATTATTCTTGCTGCACATAAACGATCTGCTCAAGCCCGGTACCTTTGAGTATGCAGATGACAGCACTGTTGCCGAGAGTTACATATCCAACGTGCAAGCTAGTAGGTCACAGATCCAGTCTCTTCGAGAGGCTATGGTTGAGCACTTGAACTTGTCCTTGCAGGCAGTCTCCGTATGGGGCGATGCCAATTTGGTCAAGTTCAATGCTGCAAAAACCCAGGCATGTCTATTTTCCGCTAAAAGGAGCCAATTCAGCCCCACTCCAACTTTCCGGGATGCAACCGTGCCGATAACCGACCATCTTGACCTTCTTGGTGTTAAGCTGACATCAACACTCAACTTTGGGCAATACATCGAAGCAAAGGCTCAACTCAAAGGTCAGACAGTACTTCACGCCGGAACAGCTGCTGAAACTTTATCAAGCTCAAGTTCGATCGTGTATGGAGTATTGCTCTGATCTTTGGGACGGATCTGCCTGATACCAGCTTGATGCACTTGAGGCAATTGAGAGGCGAGCCAGAAAGATAATTGGCGATGATACACTCGTCGAGTCGAGGCTTCAAAGTCTTGAGCATCGACGCAGAATCGCTAGCCTGTCGGTTTTCTACTGGTTGCATTTCGGAGAGTGTGCGTCAGAATTGCATAACTTAATTCCACCTAGCCCGTTCCCGTTCCATCATCGGACTTCCAGACGTACGGTTATGCGCCACCGGTACTTGGTGGATATCCCACCTACACGCACCAAACGTTTTGGGAACACTTTCATTGTGCGTGCAGCTAGGGAGTGGAATTCCTTGCCGGAGTCTGTGTTTCCTGATAGCTACAACCCGGGAATATTTAAGTCGAGAGTGAATAGTTTTTTTCTAGGTAAGCGCGTTCCATCGTCGACCGCATCGTCGCTTTCCATCAGGTGAGATAGCGGTCAAGCGCGAAATTTTAACCGATACGTAAAAATGTAAGATACAATAAGTAAGTTACTTATTAGCTCTTTTCTGTGAATACCACGTAGGTAAATTATAGACAATCGAAAATACCCGAGCGATTAGTTAGTAGCGCCAGAAAGATACCCCCGTTTCTCGTGTTATATCTTTCTGGCGCTAATATTATTCATGCCAGAAAGAGATGCATGAACTGCATTACAGCGACGCCAACCGAATCCGGAATCAGTACGTCGACTGATATGTTTCGGTGAAAAAGTCCTTTTCCGTGTGTTGTTGGTTTGTGTGTATAATCATAAAATAATTAATATTTTTAAATGGGCCAGATTAGTTTTAAATTGCACATTTATTTACTACAAAGATGATGAAAATGAAGTCTAATCTGACAGTCCTAAGCCTGAAAACCATGGAGGGAAATTTCAATCACTAAAATAACATTAATAGCAGGGTTATCATCCATAATTGCTATTAATGGCTATTAACTGGGTTTTAATCGATTATTAGCAAAATGATATTAACCGGATTATTATCATTGCCCATCACTAGTTATATTATAACACAATATAAATATTTATAACACATTTCCTGACTCCTGTAACAAAGTAATTTAATTAAATTAAAAATATGTTAAACAATTTTTTTTACCATAAAAGCATAATCTTACTGGAGAAGCAACTCAGTATCTTGACTGTATCATTAACTAGGTAGCAAAAGTTCCTGTAATTACAATGATTGATTTATTTTACAAAACTTCATGTAACACAAAGATACATAATAAGGCAGACTATTAGGTCTTCCATAATATGTACCTTTGTGGTTTAAGGGTTAGGCATTCTAAGGTGGAAACAAAAAAAAAGATGGTTCCATTGTAGGTGGATAACATGGTAGGTGCTTTAAAAAAAGAGAGTATTGTTATTAGTCAGTATTCAAGCTAAGTTTTTTATAAAATTACCTATCCAAGTAAATAGATATTACATACATATTGTAAAACAGTTGTTACAGTTGACCAAATTAGCTAGGTGGCATCTTCATCACTATTTTGTAGCCAAGACAAAAATTGATCTGTCTAATTTTTTTTAATTATCCAGTGTAATGGGATGCAGCACTGTAACTGTATTTCAAATGAGTATCTGATATGCCGAACTTGGTAAACCATAACCCATTTTATAGTTGAATTTTTAATAATAGAAAATTCTAAACTCAGCCAAGAATTTTATAGAAAAGTTACATTTAACCTTTCAATTGTGGAAATTACAGACACAATAGAAAGACAATAGGTGCGCGAACTCCGGCGTTCGCTTGGGGTTTAATGAATTAAAAATGAATAGACACACAACACCTCTTGAGACAATATTTTCTAATTTAACAAATCACTCACATGCTCATCTCTTGACTCCTGAAACATATACAGAAGTTATTTAGGTTCCGACTACATGTGTTAGTTTTGTTTCAGGAAAATCCCAGGAGGAGTGTTTGGCCGAGACGGTGAGATGCACCTTTTCACTGCTGTGGAACTTCCAGAAGAGCAGCAAGTTGATGAAATACGCAGGTTAGTAGCTTCACTAATTATGTAAATTGCGGATACAGAACTTGATGTAAAATACAATGATTTGCTCTAGGAGTTCTACCTAATCATTAACTCTATCATACCAAAGCTTACCATGTTATATTATTTTTAACATCATGATCATATTTTTAGTCTTAATTCAATTTATTTGAGATGGGTTCATGTCTTCTCTCATCTAATATTTCTCTATTAGCAGTCATCCCTTTCCTTAACAAATCATCTTCCACACGGTCTATCCATTACTCATTAGCCTTCTTCACTTTGAGAGCTTTCCACATTAGGTTCTAATATGTAAATAAAATTAAAAAGAATTGACTAAACACGCTGGTACAACAGGTATCATTTTCTACTATCAACTCAATAATTAAAAATTTTTACTCAAGTCTAAATGTAACAATTTAGTAATAAAAGTACGATAGAAATGCAAATTTTGTGCTCTTTTTGATGTACCTAATAAATTGACACATTTAATTACAAATTAACAAACAGGTATAAGAATTGTTTAATCAGTCAATTTGGCAAGTGTATGTGGTTGAGGTAACGCGATAATGAATACTTCAAACAAAACTATTTACGTATATTTGCAATCACATTATATCCCACTGTCCAAAAGAAAGGCAAATGTAAGGTTACCAGTAAGTAGTGCTAATGTAGGGTTACTAATCTGTCTTCTTCCATACCTATTGTCAGGAGCTTGCCAATAACCTTCTAGCATAATCAACCTCATAATGTTCCCACTGCTGGAACTTAGACCTCCTTTCTATTAGAGGAAATGGTGCATAACAACAAGACAACACAATTTTGTCTTTGATAAGAGAGTCTGAAATATCGATAGATTTATCGATAATTTACCCAAAAAAATAAATATATCCTGAAAAAGTTTGCTTTTGTATTCAGGAGAATGGTTGATCAATATTTTAGAAAATTCAGTTTAATTTTTTTTAATAAATAAATTGAAACATGTTAATTTTGGTAGGTATAATATTTATCAGCTTTTTATATCATATCAAATTACAAAATAGTAGAAAAAAGGTTTATAAGTCAACTCTGTTACATTTTCTTTCATGTTTAGAAGAATTTGGTCTCACTAAACTCCAAATGTAATCCCAAATCATATTTTCGTTGTATTGGCTCTGATAACAGTTTTCGAAGTCCATGATGTCTAGATGAAAACGTTCTCCTTGTTCTTTTGAATACGCCCTCATGTTGTTTTTAAAAGTATTTAAATGACCATGTAGCATATATACCCTTAAAGACATTCTGCAGCCCATAGTTTTAAAATCTTCTAACATCTTTTCAACTAGCTCTCGGTAATAGTCTGAGAGCACAAATTTTTCGTCTTCAATATTTTTATTTGAACTCTGAGATAAGCTTGAATGAGACACTTTTGTAGTTCAGGTGCTGGAAGTTGTAGGTTATGAGAGATTGGAGCCACAGACTAAGCAAAATCTGGATATTCAATGGGTTTTGCATTTTTCAGCAGGATTAACTATGCAAAAATAACAGTCACCGACGTGGTCTTTTGACTATCGCCAAATTCTTGGTACTGCGAATTTCATACTTCGTTTTTCATCTCGATACCAACCAAAATTAAATAAAGATGACAATAAAAAATTGTTTAAATTAAAGAAATGTTTTTTTTTTTACTAAACCTTTCTGGTAAAGAAATGTTTAGTAAAAAAACATTTCTTGCCTTCTAAACATCATTTGCAATTACAGCAAGCAACATGTGGAGCCTACGGTATATCTAAATTGTGAACAGGGCAGTTAAAATAAGCTTCGTAGGCTTCACAAAGTTTTCACACGTATTTAAATAAACTGTTATCTCTCTTACTTTAAATAAATGTACCACTTATATAACTCAATGCATCAGCTTCATATTAACACTTTCTAGATGTCTTTTTAACCTCTTTGAGTCTTCTGAAAAACAGTTAATTCTTATTTATCAATTAGTAACATCAGTAGATGCTGTGTGACAGTTACGTCATCTTAATTTTTTCGCGGTATTTCTAAAAACGTCATGATAGCTATTGAATACTTTTTTTTCAATATATTTTCAATATACTAACTGAAGAAAAAATATTTATTGTCATAATCATCATAAAAGCAAACTTTTTAAGGAATATTGGTGTTTTTTCTTTATAATAGAGCATAGTGAATAGAAAAATCACAAAATGAACCTTAGGACAAAGAAAAATTTTTTTTCTGTAGAGTTGTGTAATCCATCACGCGGGCCCAGTGAGGATTAGTGGATGTCACATGTCTTCACATTTTCAGTTTAAGGCATGTCATTCTCCACACGATTTTTTTGAGAGCAGTTTAAGTAGTGATGAAGTACATTACGCAAAGTAAAGTAAGTGCCTATCTGGGTTCGAACTCGTGGCGTTCGACTCGTAAGTTGGGCGGTACTACTGGGACACCAATGCTTCGTAATCTCTTTCTGCTTAGTTATTTTAAAACTACATTCCTTGAAAATTTACAACTGATTACTCTGAAACAAGAAATGATGTTGTCATTTTTTCCTTAAAACGAAAATCTGCTATTCATATCAATTCGGCGATATATTTAGTATTTGAGCGGTTTCCTAACCCAGCCTCGGTTTTCTGATTGATGGTCAAAGACGAATCGGTTGACAGGTTTCGTCATCATTTCTGCCGAAAGACGTTCACTACTGGTCATCCTCCAAACGTTACCACTTGAAGCAGGGAGCACACCATAATTGTGGTGGTAAGTCCCCTCTTTGAGGAGTGGCTAGACGCGTAGTGTTCTACGCGCGCCTCAAAGAGACGTCAGCAAATTGTAGGGGCCCTGCAGGGCCAATGCTTTCTAGATCCATGGATTGGTTTCTGTAAAGGTTATCCGTGATAACTGGAATAGCAAGTGAACTCCCCGTCTCGCTCCATCCTAAAGCGGGAGAAGTTATTGGACGATTTTCTACTCAAAAAATCGGAATCTCGCGGTATTCATCAAGTCATTGGTTCACCGTGTGAGTAGGGCTTTCAACGTTACGCCTTACATAGGCGTTCATATGCATTTAGCGAGAAATCATTTTTCAAAAAAATCAGCTCTAGCTCTCTTTCCCGGTTGTCCTGAAGAATGTCAAATACAGTCCTCATTTTAGCCTATACACTATGTTTATACCTATCTATTTAAGCAGTAACTTTGATCTTCTGTTGTTTATGCATTGGATACACGTACGAGAGGCTGGCAGAAGAGTTACGTGTGTTATGAACTTTCCTGTAAATCTGGGTCTAAAAGTTAAATTGAATATACTGGAATGTTACAGAGCGCTAGATATAAAAGTTTAAACAAGGATACCTTCGCCACTACTCAGGCGATTGCTTTTCATTCGCTACTACACAGAGTGCAGTTTTATTTACTGCTATTCTATTTCTACAAAATGGCTTTAAACTTTCAGCTTTATCTCTTCGCTGCGTTTATTAAGGTTTTGTGGAATACCTGCAGGTGATTGATCGTAACAAATATCGTGTTTGCGTGTGTCCCTATGCTTCTCTGCCAGAGAATTTGCATATCCAGTGTGGCACCGATCCGCTCATGAAAAGCAAGTGGACATTGCCCTAATCGAGACGTGCCGAATAATATCGGGCTGCTCGAAACCAAACCCACTCAACAAGCTGTACCTGTTGGGTGGAATCGCACCACCTGTCGTCCGTAGGAATGTCGCATGTGGACTAGAAAAAAGTTATCAAGAATCCGACTTTCAACATCCCCTTTATAAGCATACTGTTGCTCCGGGTAGACTTAAAATTCGGAAGAGTTTTCTTCGATGTACACAGGCCATTCGAGACCGACCGATCCACGGTGAGATGTAAGTTGTGGGAAGAATCGACTTGCCCGACTCCGTTCAACCCCAGGAACATCTGCCATACCTGTGTGTAACACGCCTGATTTGTACGTAGAACGACGTCGCGTGGCGTGGATTCCTCAGCAATTCCTAAGGAATTCCGTGAGGTAGTCGTGAGACTATTCTTTCAAAACAGCACCCAATGGTTTTATGTGAATTCAGCACTTCAATGGGAAAAACGCTCGAGCCAATGGGTTCCTTTACACGGCAAGCGACAGGCAGTCACGGTTGGATGAGCTGATGAGCGGATTCCTTTGATAAACATTAGTCCCAAAATGCCCATAACAGAGACAAGTGGAAGGAGGGAGGTCTTCGCCATGCAGTGGAAAAATTAATGTTAGTCTTTGTAATCTTTTCATACTTTCTAGAATGCAAATAATCGAATATATAACAACAAAGTCGTGGGCTACTTTTGTCGGTTTTTCCGCACGATACGGAAAAAGCGATAAAGTATGTAGTTATGTGTATATGAATTGGAACTGTTCGTAGCCGGGCTGGGTCGTTCATTAGTGCATAATATAATATAGAAATGGTGTTTAGGGTAGGAACCTTGGGCTGTGGGATTGTTCGAAAGAGTTGCCGTGGCTGTAATACAAAGGGCAACCGAAGAACAGGTGGGTTTAGTCAGTAAAAGTTTGCCACTTCCTGTTTCACCCAGAGTGGGAGAGGTTAGGTATAACATTATTTCCCACCCTATGAAAAAAAAACATTCTAAAAACCCCAAGCGAACGCGTTCGCCCGTGAGTTCGCGCCATTCTGTCAAACAACAAGCGGATACGTCCGCATAGATTATAAAATACTGAGCGTTTTATTTGTAGGGCGAAGGAAAACATCGCGAGGAAACCGGCATGTCCTAGAACCAACAATTCTAAAATATGTGACATACACCAACCCGCACTGGGCCCGCGTGCTGGATTACGGCCCATTCCCTCTTCTAGAAAGGAGGCCTGAGTCCCAGCAGTGGGAACATTAAAAAGGCTGATGATAATGACGATTTGTAGGGTATTTACCGATAAACGTAAATAAGAATTTCTTAATAAAGTAGTCTATAAATATCGAAAACTAGGTCTAGAATGAAGTGCGAGAAAGCGAACGCCGCGAAAACGAAACTAGGGGGTCCAACAGAGTGCATTGTTCATACAAATAGAAACCGTCTTACAAGCGTCATTTTCCCATGCAGGTGTGCATTAGAGCAAGTATTTATACTTTGTTAGCTCATCGCGCGAGTGTAATGTTCGTAAGTAACCCGTTTTCCTCTGTTGACTTTTATGTAATTGTGTAGGATGATAAGCACCTCATATACGCATTGTTGTTGCATTTTAACGAAACGGAAATGTGGTTTCGGAGTACAAATTTTCCAATATTTTTTTGTCATAATTTCTGCCGAAAGACGTTCACTAGTGGTCTCTTGGTATCAGTCTTCAAGCGTTACCACTTGAAGCGGCAGACACAATGCCATAATCATGGCGGTAGGTCCCTTCTTTGAGGAGTAGCTGGATTGATATTACGGCGTCTTCACCTTCCGTATGACGCAGTTATGTGTTACTTTTTTTTATTATGCACAGGCTCGCGTTTGACCACTATCTCACCTGATGGTAAGCGATGAAGTGGTAGACGATGGAGTACGCTTGCATAGCGATTCTTTTGCTTTAGACAATTTGTATTTATTTTATTACATTCCTCGTACCGGAAGGGCAGCGTTGGAAGGCATCCCACATGGTGATCCGAATACTTGGTGAGGATTGCGGGAACCCGATGGATGGGAGACTCACGGGACCGGTCGTTGGGAGTTGTGGCACATTAAGGAGACTTATATCAGTATATCCCATATGTTTAGTACAGCTGAAATGATGTGTTTTCTACAGAAATTCATAATATTAGGCTCTATTTCTATTGCATGTTATATTGGGTTTCTTACGTAGTCATTATTAACACTCGTTGCAAAAAGAGGGTTATTTTTTAGGTGGGTAATTTAAAACTGCAACTATATTTCTTATTTGGCTAACGTTCTAAGACCCCGGCTTTCCTATTTAAAAGTCAATTTAAAGTTTTGGTGACATCTCTCAGAGGCGTTTCGTAAAACATCACGTGCTGTCGACGACTCGTGTTCGGTCCGGACGGTTATCGGACTGCTGGACGACGAGCTACCTATTACTCGTCGAGCGGCCAAACAGACTGAAGCGTAGATTTAGTTTTTTATTATGTAATCAGAACTATTTCAATAAATCAACGCAGTTCAAGCATAAAAGCAAGAGAACAAACTTCGGTAGAATGCTTACTGACTTTTATTTCCGGATAGTTTAATTACTATCCAATCAAGCTCCGACAAGGCAGGGGCTTGTAAATGTAATTTTGCTTGGCAGGGTATTATTGTGCCAGAGGGTGCTCCTTGGGGACAAAACCTTCTAATCTTATGATGGCGAACGCGATAGCTCAGTAGGTGAAGCTCTACTTATGTGAATACTCTAGTTTCTGTATTAAGAAGACTACTGTTACAGAACCCAAAGCGCAGTCACTCTTGCGAAGCCGCTAGTTTATATCTTTAAATCTAAGAAAGAAAGAAAAATATTGTATTTAGCACTTATTGGATACAAACAATGTAGAAACAAAAAAAGAAAGCTAATATTGTGTGTCCCAAAGCTGCACCAAATAGATCCAGTACAGCAAAAATGCCAGACAACTACGTGGTAGTTGCCTGACGATGGTTTTCAACTGAACCTTATTGGGAGTGTACGGTGAAAAATTTGTTTATTTATTTGTTGCTAGTGTTAGGTAAATAATCTAGTGCTTATTAGACTAGGTTATTGCGGCCCATCATAATAATAGTAGAAGGATGGCTTGTCTAGCTGATACTGTCTTAGAACAAGCTAAAGGACTCCGGGAACTCAACCACTCATGCATCAGAGATCCCTAGTTCAAACGGACAACGTCATCGATATTTTAAATGTAGCCTAAGTAATATTTACTCTGTCATAATTTACCGTTTGTTCCGCCATGGTATAGGACTTTCACAATACACCAGTATTATGGATAGGAACAATGGTTGTTTATAGAACACCCGACCTGAATTTTGATGCGCACACGCGTAGTAACGGTGTGCTTCGGTTGCCATGGACATGGCGGTAAACAAATAAATTATGTTTTTAGTATTATGAGCCTGTATAAATACTAGACTAAATACATGCTCAAATATTTAAAGGCTATAAATATTTATATGCGGAGAAATATGCGCCAAAAGCTGTAGTAACTAAAGGTATGGAAGTTACATATTTCATACAATATTCCAAACAATATAGTCAATATACTATGCTTACGTTCCTTCATCATTACACCAATATTATAAAGCCGAAAGTTTGTTTATATGTGTGTGTATGTCACGCTTAAAACGGCTGGGAAGGCACACTCGTAGATTATGTCAAGAGCAGAAAATTAAAAAAGTTTTTAAAACCCGAGTCATGAAAGCAATTATTGCACAATGACGTTCCAATGGTAGGTCACTGATCAAAAGAACTGTCAAAATTTTAGCAAATTACCGCATACGCCAGACATTGATCTGTCATTAGGTACGAGATTACCATTTTATGTCATTACTTTCAATGGTGTGTCAGTGGTTGATCATTGGAAAGTCATAATGACGCCATTACATTAGTAGATTACCAAACTTGTCAAAATCAACAATTTTGAAATCAATGATCGATCATTCTTGACACTATTGTATTAGCAGACTTGAGGCCCAGGGCCTCAAGTCTGCTATTACATTACTACTATTACAAAATTTTGACAGTTCCTTTGATCATTGAACTGCAATTAGAACGTCAGCGTGTGCAGTTATTGCTTTTAATAAGCTCGATATTGTCATTTTATCATAACTCTATTGCGTGACCACTGACCGATCAATGATCGATCATTATGAATTAGCAGATTACGAACTTTTAGCAAAATGACAATGGGATCGTGTTGGAATGACGAATTTATAAAAATAGCAGACTTGGACCCCTGGAATGGGTCATAGGGTCTTTTCATACCGGGAGTAAGTTCCCTTTGGGGTAATATTCGACTTTCACGTTGGTGAAGTCTGTAGAAGACCTAAAAACCTGCCCGTTATCTAAACTAATCGTTGGACGAAAAGTATGAAGGGATACTCGTGGCAAAAGCCTCTGACTGAAGAAATTGAAGGAATCCTCAGTTGCCTTTTGCGTTCTTAGAACACCTATATTCATACGTGTGGTTTTACTTAAAGTGAAAGTCGGACACGCCTTCTCGCTCCACTCTAAAGCGGAAGAAGTAAAAATATGCAAGCTAATATTTTAAAGAAGTATTATTTACTTCTGGAAGTTCTGATCTGATTACGATATATCGCTGGCTTATTTTTTGTATCGTCGAAAACTTGCACGGTTCCTGTGCTGAAAAATATCCTAGAAATTCTCTAAAAGGCTCCTACAAAAACCTGACGCTACATACAGATGTAATCGTTCTGCTAACTCCTCGCTGTTTCCGAGCGGCTTATTAAAACGTCGTCGTTTTTAATCCAACTTTAAAGAAGAGTTAGTCGGAACCGAGACAAATGTAATTGGACGTGTCACGGCCAAAAACGAGCCGTGCTCTAATTTTCCAAGTTGTTGTTGAATCATTTTAGATGGCAATGGATAAGGCTTGTTGTCATTGGTACAGGACATAGCATCACATTTTACATTTAGACCCACTTTATAAGTGATGGTACTTAGAAGCCATTACATTTATCCGACTGCGGTAAAGACTTTTTTTTGTCTTTACTGCAGTCGGATATATGTAATGGCTATGATTTTAGCAGTATGTAGGTATATTTAGCCGATATTGATGAATTAGGCTTTCATCTATACATATATAATGAATCTCTAGAAGTTTGAGTAGACGAAATCGTCGTACCTAGATAACTTTTATAGGTACATTAACATAGTGCTTAACTTGATATATCTATCACTTATGCTTTGTTTCATCGTAATCGATTGACGATATCGAAAGATATACTTAATTCATTGACTGTTGGCGGAACGACGTTCACCGGGACAGCTAGTTTTACATATTTTTTACTTCATATATTATTTTTTCTTTCATGGAACCTTAGTTTCGGATAAGCACTCGTTTATTAAGTAACTATAGGTCCATAAACTCGATGAACTTTAAAACATGCGTTGCCCTAAAAAGTTTAAAGGTAGGTGTGTCTGACATATTGAGCGTGAACTCTGGGTTCAATATGGACACATCGTGTTTGAACTGTTTGAAGCCAGTCGACCATTAAGTTGCCGTGTACCTCGTTAGGGAATACAGGCGTGATAGATTTTCGGTCATAGATAAAAATAGATAAGTAAATCCTCCATGATGTGGACTTTGGTGACTTGGCGTTCACTGACAGTTCCATATTCAAATCTAAACGGATTTGTCGCCGATATTGCCAGTTTTAAAGTAGCCGTAGGTACCATAAATTCATTGACCGTGAACCTCCGATTTCTAAGCCATGGTCAGCATTCAGCTATTGAACTTTCTTTTTTTAAAACAATGTCTTGTGGAAGACGGTACGCTTGACTGAACGCTCGATGACTGGCTGTAATTTAAACTCTGCTTTACATAACTAAAACGCTGCAACTATAAAAAAGAGTCATACATCAAGCTTGGGCCCAATTCATTGTATAATCGGGACAGTATGAGCGTATTAGCGTAATCGTTCGTTATTCAAGCGATAAGTCGACGCCTCATACATACGTTATACAATGCCGTCGTTCAAATCATTGATATCAATCTTGAGTAGGGTGACCATGTCCTTAAACCGGAAAACCGAACAGACTCGCTAATTTGGTGAGACGGGCCTTTGACGTACGGATTTTCTGGTGTTTATTTCTGTGGTTTCGGATTGGATGGGATGCGTGAAAGTACTTACAGGAGCCGGACGCCCCGGCTAATTTAACCGGACACGTATCCAAAAGCCTCAATATCCGACTTTATCCGTAGGTACACTTGACAACTCCAATCTTGAATCAACCGAGTCATTCGTGTATTTTTTCTATAAATTACCCACTGTGGGTCAATAACCTTTGGTTTTTATTAATTTTCCTTTTGTAATTGGGTCACTTCGATAACCCCATTGAAATACTACTGACCGCAATATCAGGAAAAACATTAATTGGATTTAATTTTAGATTGGAATGGTGATGACAGTTTATTTTCCTT
Source organism: Mythimna albipuncta (assembly GCA_929112965.1). Classification (NCBI taxonomy): domain Eukaryota; kingdom Metazoa; phylum Arthropoda; class Insecta; order Lepidoptera; family Noctuidae; genus Mythimna; species Mythimna albipuncta. The sequence goes on along the minus strand of OV815979.1, from coordinate 11,633,728 downwards.
AATACTTAATGTTTATACATATTTGTACTTTTTCTATTTTGTTTTATAGAATATCTAAGAAATTAAGATAATAGAACGAATATACTTTCTTATTTTGCAATGTTGTTTTTATCAAATCGCGTAACAAAGTTATCGCGTGGGGTACAGAAATATAATAGCTATGTGTTTTAGATTACTATCATTCTTGCGAACATGCAATTCTTTTCTTTCAATCGGCTCACAGAATTCAACGGTATTATAAAATACTATATTTTTTCTGCTTTCGCTTTCATTCATCGTAATTGTTTTGTTTGGATGCGTAGGTATATTGCCTCGCGCACGCGGAGTTGCGTGTTACAAGCAGTTAAAAAATGTAAATATAATTGAGGTAGTAAAACTAATCAGGTCAAACTAGGTCCATGCATGAATGAAGATTCAAGGAACGGTTGTTGTGTCGATTCTTGAGCGAGCCCTATACAAGGTGTAAGCGACAGCCCTCCACAAACTTTAAGGGCTTGCTCAGTAGACGAAACTGAACAACCTTCCACAAAACTTTTTTTCAGGAAACGAAAATAAAAATCCGCCTCACCATACAAAATTATAAACTTGATCGGACAGTTTGTATGGAGAGGCCGATTTTTTTTTTTATATGAACTCGCGTTTTTTTTTTTTTTCTCATAATGACAAGCAGAATCTACTTAATCATTCTATTGTTTTATGTTGGGAAGATGTGGGACTCATTCTTTAAAACGCTACCGGCTAGACGCTTCGGCAACGACTATCCGAACGAAATAAAAATTCTTGTGGTATGGATACGCTTCATCATTGTCATCATTTCAGTTGAAAGACGTCCATTGTTGATCTTAGGCCTGCCCCCAGGTATCCCCATAACGTCACGTCCTGAGCGTTTTGCATCCATCGGATTTCTGTGACCCTCACCAGGCCGTCGGTCCACCTTGTAGGAGGCCTTCCAATACTGTGTATTCCGGTATGCGGTCGCCACTTCAGAATCTTTCAGCCTCATCGACCATCTGTTCTGCGAGCAATGTACCCTGCCCACTGCCACTTCAGTTTGCCAATTCATCGAGCTATGTCGGTTGTCAGTTGGGTTTCTTGCGGATGTCTTCATTCCCAATTCGATCACGAGCAAAGCCTTTTAAGCCTTCTGATGAGGCACAGTGTAAGCAATCACATTTCAGAGCCATAATTATGTCATTATAGGTAACACGCACTGGTCATAGACTTACGTCTTGAGACACTGTGTTATGTATATGTTTGACGCAAAGATACAGCACAGCTTCCCAAATGCTGCTCAGCCGAGTCGAATTCGACAATTGAACTCTTTCTCGAATTTAGACCTAATGAAACCCATTGTGAGTGAACACGTTTCAGAGCCATAATATATGTCTTTAATGGTCATAGATTTTCATTATGAGAGCGAGACACAGTATTATTTCTTGGATGAGAAAAATACCGCGCAACTTCTGCCCAGCTGAGTCGCATTCTAACTTAGGCCTAACTTAAATAAATTATGCGCTATCGACTGTTCCATTTTTACGCTGCGCCAAAAGTCGCGTCATTGGCTACGGAACTTTATTTAGCCACTTCATTGATTCACCGGCTCCAATGCTGTGTCTGACCAAGTGGAAGTCTCATACGATACACATGTATAATAAATAGGATCAAAGGAATAGATCTGAAACTGGGACATGTGATTCATTGAACTGCTATGTCATATTATACGTATACTATTATATACCGTGCTTATAATCCTCCGGCAAACTTCAACGGAGACTAACCGAGAGACTTTTGTCTTCTTCTCTCTCTCTCTCTGCTATTATAGTTCACAATTTTGTGCGTGAACACATTTACTCTCTTAATCTGATGGGACGGAATCAAACACGACCGAGAAGATATGAGGCGCAGGACTAACGGCTTTACGTGCTTTCCGAGGTACGGAGGTGTTACGCCACCGACTTGGAAAAGTGCGAGCTGCTACTGAGAAGTTCCTAATGGAAAAACCTAACCACTTTGTAGCAGTCGCGCTTAGCGACCACTAGACGTACATACTTCTTAGTACCTTAAACGATTTCTGAGATAACATTACCTTACACCTAACACTAACAACTAAATAAATAAACTAATTTTCCACCGTACACTCTCAATAAGGTTCAATTGAAAACCAGCGTCAAGCAACTACCACGAAGTAAAAGTCTGATAGGAGTATCACTCTCTCCACTCAGAGCTGTTGTGAAGTTATTTGACAATCTACATAGAATAAGGATTTTATTCTCTGCAGCAGCGCTTGTGACAAATAGACAGATAGATATATTCATTATTGGAGCTTATGAGATATTAAAGTATAACAATCGAGACCATTGAGTAATCTTTCAAGTCGTTTGATCATTGCTCCTACGTGTACCAATTGCGTTGACACTAGCAAAATAAATGACATCTTTGTAAATGCATGCTCTTGTCCACAGACTGCTTCTATCGCTGCCAGTGTGTACGCAGAGGCTGTTGGTGCTGCTCTTCGGCACGTTTCGGGTCATGGCCTCCAACGCTGATAAAGCAGGTAAAACTAAAAACTATTGATAGTGCACTTATTATTTACAGACTACGAAGCTGGCTTTATCTCAGCATAAGATAGCAAGAACTTAAAATTGGGTAGGTGTTGTAGGATTTCTTGGAATAATATAATAAGATTGATTAATTGATCACTCTTCTTTCTTTTCGTATCGATTAATTAACTTCTCAAATTTTGTCTGACCTGTATGTGACTACTTGAATAGCTCATTTATTGCTATAGCTTATCTTGTGTGAAACAACGCATAAGTAGGTAATCCCAATATTTGTAAAACATGACAAGCTCCAAGTTCTACCTACTAAACTTCGCTACGCCATTTCTTGTCCTAGACTCTCACAATATTAATCCTTCCGGCCGTCACTCAAAATTTCTGTCGACACAGTCCGCTTACTTCACAGACTTACGAATTTCACACAGTATTTACAATGAGGCCACTCGCGAAATAATCTAATTAAGATTAACGCAATGACTAACTGCAAATATACTGAAAATGGTTGCCAAATATTTGACTTGAGTAACTTGAAAATGGTTAGTAATACTCTACATTTTTCACATGCCTCAGATTTGATGATGTCCATAATGTTCTGATTAGGGTTGATTATGATGTTATGTACACGACAATACATAGTCAGCATTTGGCAGTGGCCTGACGAAAGTAATTAGGGGTAATTATGCCAATTACACGCGATCCTGCGTGGGCCCGCGTGATGCAACGGCTTCACATTCATTGTACGATTATTTCATGTTTCTCCAGAACGTCTCGCCGGATTATTTGTTGGCCTAGTTCGTGATGACGTCTTCGGTTTAGTAGCTTTGGTCGTAACCTTTTTGATCTATTATATTTATATTAATTATTTAGGTCGCGCTGTGCTGTCCTACTTTCTGCAAAAAGTCGCGATTTCACAGGAAATGTCACTGCTTCTATCCGACGGAAAATATTCCGCTTCCAACGACCTTTCGTATTTGCTAAGGCTGTAAGACGGGTAAGGTAGTCTGTAAGTAATAAAATATAGCACGATTCTGTTCTTGATCTTAGCATAAAATTGTGTGTTATGAATATTTTGAATGGCCAGTGCCTCAACAATGATTTTCTCCCATGTCTTCTAACGCTATTCATCTATCTTATAAACATACATACTCGTAGTAACCCGTCGTATGAATGCTAGGCACAAGAGACAATCGTCGTGCGATACCTCTCCTTTTAATACCTATACGGTTTTCCGTCACAATGTCATGTCGCCGACAAAAGCGTCGTGTGCAATTGTCAGGCGCATATACGGTTCACGTTGGGCTCTTTACCGAGCCTTATTTAATGCGACGTGCGTCTGTTCGAACGTCATTGTCATCGCATATGTAAAATATTATGTTAATTACTGCTGTGTTTCAAGACATGGACACCAGACTGGCTGCATGCTCCAGTTGCGACAGAAACATCTCATTTAAGACTTCTCGCTTGACTTCAGCTTAAAAGGCAGCTGTTGAATGACCTTTTGGTTTTTATGTAATTTTTTGTCGAGTGTTAACAAATTTAGCTCTTTTCAGGGCTGCAATTAACCGGGTTTTCTTGTCTATTTCTTTTTTCTTCACATTCAATTAAGTGTAAAAATCGTATCAATTCAAGTAATCACAGTTATGACTTCTGTACGTAAATGTATAACGATTACACTGTTACGTTTTTGTTGTGTTTTTTAATACCAAGAAAATTCTCCGTTCATACACCATTGCGTGCAGCAGACCAATACACTTATACAATATCTTATGACTTCTGTTTTAATTTAAAACATGACTAATTTAATGTCTGTAGTTTTAATTACTGTAATTTGCCGCTTAAATAGTTTTTTTGTATCCGTTAATTAGATAAAACAGTCAAGTTGAACGACTTCACTGTTTTAAACGAAGAAGGGAAAAAAGATAATTTGTTTTGCGATTTATTTTGCTTGGCGAAAAGTATTCCGTTTAGCTGGTAATGTAATAATATCTTTAAAAGATTATTTGATTCCACGCGAGATCATCAGTATTTACTGTAGATCATCAACGTTTCATTAGCTTCTACATAAAATGTGTTGAAAAAAAAACTTGCATTGTTTCTAGGTACAGGTATGACATCCGAAGCCCTGGGCGTGTCGGTGGCCCCATCATTTTTCCACTCTTGCGTGTCGGACGGCAAAACAGCCACAATGGAGGACGTTCAGAGATTCAAGGTTGGTTCAATCATTATCTGTCATATGCCACACAATACAGAAAAAGGTTTTATATGATTTAATGGGCCATGGGACGTAGAATGTACGTGGACACGTTAAATATGTAATGATATTATTGATTGGAGATAGTTTGTTCGACGTTGCCATGGCACCCCATGAACTATACTTTCTGTACTGTAACATCCTTACATCTAGTGAGTCATAGATGACTTATTGTTTATATGAGCATATGTGCTGTATGATGAAATGATAAGTCCTTGGGTATTTAAAATCTTTTCAAACTATGACTAAGTCCAGATTATCAGACTTCCAAGACATTAACAGCACAAAACATTTCTTAGAACTGCGAAAGCTGCATCTAATTATTAAGTTACTAAAGGGCTGATGATACCATATGGTTAGTTAGATCTAACATGCTCAGTAAACTACGGTTTACTGTGTGTTTAAGGGGAGTGAATGCGCTTTGTAAAGTGATACATGTATGTGTCGCACGACGTGATAGCTGCACCATTATCGACGATTAAACATATCGAATTTCGTTGTAATCACCTGATGTGGACATGTGTTTTATGTATACGTTTGTTTTGGTACCGGTCGCCGGCCGCTCATCACACGACTTTATTGAGTACTTAGTTACAATAAAAGTACTTACATAGGCGGTGTTTTTTTATCTTTTATGTCTATGTCATACGTTGTATTCTAATCGTAAATGTTACTTAGGTAATAGACGAAATTTTGAACAAAACTGCTTTTTCTGATTAAAGGCTTTCAGAATTAAGTATTCAGAAGATCGTGTCAAACCTTGCTTTAAAACCAAAGGTGGTCAGCATATATTTTTTATTCAGAAATCTGTTGTACCTAAGATTTAACGTTTTCAGGTTAGCTCTCATCATTATTCATCATTTTAACCGAAAGACGTCTACTGTTGGATATAGGCCTCCCCCAAGTATCGCCATCATGACCAAGTTATGGCGTCACAAGACCGGTCGTTCCGTCACGTATCCAAAGGATTCCTGCAGCCCTCACCAGGTCATCGGTTCATATTGTGGGACCACATTATGGAAGGCCTTCCAACGCTAAGTCTTCTAGCACGTGGTCGCCACTCCAGAACTTTTCATCGCCATCGACAATGTTCTGCGAGCAATGTGCTTTGCCCACTGCCACTAAGTTTGGAGATTCTTCGGGCTATATCCGTAACTTTGGTTTGATTCCTGCGGATATCTTGATTTCTGATATGTTCACACAAGGAAAATCCTAGCATAGCCCTTTACATTGCCCTTTGGGTGACTTTAAGGCTTTGGGGTTAGCTCTACCTACAAACTCGAACGGAGCATTTGCGTCAACAATTATGACGAATAATTTCTATTAAATTGGACAAACATCTGATTAATTACTAAGATGATTAATAGCTATAACTATGGGTCGTAGAACCGTTTTTAGCCCTTCATGTAATCTACATTATTGGATGACATGTGTACAAAAATTACTCTCACTCTGTCTGTGAAAAATAAATCAATATCTACGCCAACGGTAACAATAAAAGGCGGACGCCAAGAAAGCTAACAATATTATCTTGCCATCATAAATTCATAGTCAATAAACAGTTTTTTATCAGCAATGTCGAGTGGGACTCTAATAGCGTTTCTTATCTGATACAAGAGTTGAATTTAAATTATCTTTTTACTGTAAACTTGCTTGTAAACGTATTGTATTACGTTTGATATTCTAAGATTGTTTTACTTTCTTGTCTCGTACTAATTATTCGTTATTCTCGTTTATTCATGTTAGTAGCTTATTCAATACATTTTCAAATATTTGTTATTAGCAAATCCTATAAAGAACATTTGAAAAATAAAAGTCCGCTGGTGTTGGAAGTAGGGGTTCTCGTTACTAGTGGTTAGGGCTCCAAAGACATGAACATCCTGACAATGTGAGTTGACATCGGCAACAAGGACAGTTTTGACAGATGGTAGTCAGGGCTTATTGGTTTATGCCATTAACAGTAATGACAATCGCTACAATGACAGCAGAGATCACAATAGTCATTATTACTATATTATCCCAAATTCGCCAGTCAGCTAGTCAGAAGGGTTAACTACATAGGGTGTGTCGGATGTACCTAGTTATACGAGTATATCCTCTTCACTCCTTGTGGGGAGTGCATTTTATTGCATCTTTTACATTTTTTTTTAAATTGGTAGTTAAACCTAGGGGAGGTTATAGCTATCTGGAAACATGTTTTTAAGATTGCACTTTTCTTGAATGTTTTTCACTTAGTAAATATTTAAATGACTGGAAAGTACCGTAGCGGCATCTATGACGCCACATGGGAACTAAAATTCAAAATTTTGCATCGCGTTGCAGTAACAGACTTCAACAGTCCGAAATCAACTATTGGGATGCAACACCCGTCTGGTTGGAGGACTCACAATTTTTAACGGCGGTTTGCAGGACTTAGCGGTTTTGACGGGGGTTTGCGTACTATTCAAGTTTTTAATGTTTCCGATAGTTAAGTGCCTCGGAACTTTCTTAAAATAAATTTTATTTCTCTTCTGTTTTAACATTTTGAATGTCTTAGTTACACAGTTCGACATAAGCAATTGTCTTTCTATTGTGTCTCTAATTACGGCATTCGATGAGTTAAGGCTGATAACATTCATGGAAAATGGTAGGACAGCTGCAACAGTTCCGAATTGAATTGCTATCCCATCTGGTTATGCTGAAAGTATAAAAGAAAAACGACTGGGCTACCGATGTGTGTGAACATTTCTGCCTTACTTAGCACCATCCGAGCAGTGTAAGTAAGGCTATGACGGAGCATTCCACGTTTTTTATGACACATTGCAGAGTTCCATGACTGCCGATTGCAGTGACGTCATATTTCATTAATTACCTTTTTTCGTATCGGAGATTTCCTTATTGTCTTTGATATGCTTTACGGTTTTGGTTGTTCTCATCGAAATGATTATTCGTTAGCAATTTAAGGGGAGTAAAAGTGTAATTAACATAAGTTGGAATTTATTGTTCTGAAATCAGACCTCCCACAAGATGGAGCGTTGATCTGCTGAAACCGATAGAACCGTACTTTGCACTCAACATTTGACAGATCAAGGTTATTGGCTTTCCTATTCTATTTAGAACGCATTGTACGGGAACGGACGCTGTGCCCACAATTGGGGAGGACTATGTCCAGCTGTGGACGTCTTCCTGCTGAAATCATGATGATAATGGAGTTTCTTGCCGGTTCTTATGAAGTTTCTTGTCGGTTCTTATGGAGTTTCTTGCCGGTTCTTATGGAGTTTCTTGCCGGTTCTTATGGAGTTTATTACCGGTTCTTCTCCTTAAGAAACGACCAAATTGGAACCGTGCACTAGCTTCTTTTTATAAGTGCCCATGTAGGCCTATGTGAAATAAAACTATTTTGAATTTTGAATGACTAAAATCCATTCATTCAGCAAAATTGTAACTAAACGGTAGTTTTCTATATATTGAACAACTGTTTGTTCTTTTCTGTACCTAGCGTCCATGGAATTTAGTAATGTCCTGTACTTTATAAGTGAGGACTTGTTATTGGTTGTCAATCCAATTTACTGTTTAGTTCTAGCATTTAGATAAATAAAAGTAGTATTCTAGGGTATAAATTCGGTCTGAAGAAGAATATCTATTGAGTGTCCACATCGGTTGATCGCATTAAACATCATTATTTTTAGTTTATGCAAAACCTGGAATAGTTTGTTCAGAATCAGCAACTAAATGGATTGCAATGGTTATTATATCATGCTATATTTTTTCCCAAAAATGTTTAAAAAGGTCTTGGTTGATTACCGCCGATACTAAGTACAACACGGGTCACGGCAGGTCACAGCGGGCATTAGACGCCAGCAAACACCTGGGTGCAAGTGCAAAACAACCTCTCAGTCGCCTGGATGGCCCGGTGACTATGTATTTTTGCTGACATAACAAGCTTATAACTTTGTGATTTTTCATGATACCGTTATGAAATTTTGTACATAGATTCTTTACATAAAATACTAGATGCGTTACGGGTTTTGCATATACCAAAATTAATGCTATATATAAAAACAAAAAACTATAAAATTAAGAGCGTTAATGTAAATAGCTTGTAACTGTGTTCACTAAAACTGTTTCTAAACATGCGTCCAAAGGCTGAAGTGAGCGTGAGTATAACATTATACAACCAATCAGTTTTTACTTTCCACCGCGTTACTTACGTAGCTCATCGTACATCGTTACCGACTTCATAAGTAATTTATGTTTGACGCATTTAGCTATACGAATTACATGCTTGATATTAGTGTTGCACGCTTTTGTATTGTATTTATTGGTGCTTTGTTACGCCTATAAGATTAGTATACCTAGTATTCGACTGTAACTATGGAACATTGAGTTAAGTGTAAAAAAAATACAAATATGAGTGACACAGTTGTAGTATTTTTTATGGCATTATGTTATACCGGTTACTGATTATAATTATTTGGTGTTCTATAATGAAGTTAATATTGTACTGCATTTACTATGGTAGGCGCCAGATAAACTTGGAATAACGGAAACTCTTACATTTAATGACATTCTTAATTTAAAAATCGAAAAAGTAAAGATAAAGTTGTCTTTAATCGACATAATTATATCGTGATCCTTTAAATTTTTTGGTAACGAAAAAAAGTTTGTTTTTTCGGATACCTACGTAGAGATAATTAGGAAAAGGTTAATGTTGTTTATCTAGCGCCTTGTATAGTATACATAATTTTATGCACTATATTTAAACCTGTAGCGGATCTTAGTTATCACCCATAGGTAGACTTTTAATTTATTGACGATATTAAATGTTTTTATGAACAGCTTATGTTTCTCAAACAAATAAATCGTGAAAATCTCCTTTGCTGCAAATGTATATACATTTAGTCGAGTTGTGCGGAAAAGCATTTCCGTAACGGCTATTTTTCTATACAGGGTACATCCCTTAATGAACAGTGTTTACATTCGCGAGTACTTTCACTCCTGTAATATTGGCATTAAATTAAAAGTCGTCCTTATGTAACCCACTCATGTAGTAAACTTTCAAAGAATAGACAACTTCCTCATTCTTCAGCGTCGCTTCTTATCAGTATACTCTTGTAGCATCACCTATTTATTTTTTCAACCTCACACTGATAAGCTTGATTCATTGTTTCTTGGGGTTACTCACTTCCTGCATGCAGTTGACTAAACCTATCAAAATTTTGTAAGACTTAGTCAAATAAATAATGGTATATTATCAGATTAACTGTGAGTTATGCTTGATATTATTTATTAGTTGTGAATTGGCATTTATTGTCCACAACAAATTACTTAATTATAAATAATTATTATAAATTATATGAAATGGCTCTTATGCAATTTAATTTCTGCCATATTTTGCACATAAATAAGCTTCTAATTATATTATTTATATCCAAGGCCAGATAAACCCTAGTTATTGTAAATTGTAAATAATGCTCCAAATAAATTCGTAATATTAAAAAATAAATGATTTGTAAGAGAAGAATGAAACATTCTCGATTTTGAACATGTAAGCAATGCCTTCCTTTAGAATTCGATCAACAAAAGTTCACAATACATGTTTCCCACAATGCCGTCTGTATTGAAATAAACAGAAAGCAAAAATGAAATGGAATTCTCATAGTATTGCATTCAGAGCTGATCTCTTAGTAAAAGTTGTTTGTTGTGAATTGAACGAGATGAAACTCTGTATTATGCTTGATTTTTATAATTCGATATAATTTGAATTCATCTTAAAAATCAACATACAATGGATGGCCTATTTCTAGATGATTTTTAAATGTATATTAATGCCCTATAAATAAGATTGCAATGGATATTTAACTTTGTGCTATATGACTAAGGGTATGTTTTTCCACAATAAAATAGTTCACATCTATCCGACGGCCAATTCACTGTTACCTTCTCACCAGGTGGCGACTCGCATCATGCGACAGCTGATCGAGCAGTTCAGTGCAGGCGACCTGTTCGGACGAGACAACTACGAGTACTACGCGCGGGTCACGGGACGCATCCTGCGGGTCAAGGACGAGTGGATCTGCTCGTTCAGGGACCCGCCCCCGCCGCGCCATCATCGCGACCAGGAGGCTTATGCCAGTAAGTAACATGGCGGATGATGGAGCGGCATCAGTCACTGCCACCAATACATACTTTACTTGTAAAATTAGAGGCATCACAGTTGGCGTAATTTGAAGGCATCATCGCTACCAGGAGGCTTAAGCCAGTAAGTGACGTGGCGGATGATGAGAAGGACACCAGTCACCGCCACCAATACATACTTTACTTATAAAATTAGAGGCATCACAGTTGACATAACTTGGAGGCGTCATCGTGACCAGAAGGTATATCCCAGTAAGTTTCCATTGTATAAAGTGAACTGCAGACGTGATTTCGGAGACCGGCTCTAACGGCCCGTTCTCGAGCTTGCCGCTGCGAGCGGTAGCTAAGCACGGGGCGGCGAGCGGGAAGAACATAAGTATGAAAATGTTTGAAGCACGCCACGAGACGCCGCTCATAGCCCCGCGCGCTTGCTTACCGAAGCCGCCCCGCTTGCCGCGCCGCTGGACGCTAACACCGAAGTCGTGAACAGACCGTTACCTCGGCATCACCCCGGATATTATGTATCTACAGAGTTATTTATACTATTAGGTAGAAATATAAGTATTTATTAATCTAAATATATAAAAGCGAAATGCCATTTACTGATTAATTACGAAATTTCAGAAACTAACATATTAGGTCTCTTATAGGGCGTAGACATCCGCTAAGAACGGATTTTACGAAACTCCACCCCTAAGGGGACGAACTGACTTTCACGCGGGTGAAGCCGCTGGCAGAAGCAAGTGTTTCAATAAAATGTGTGGGTTTATTTGATACTTTAGTTTCATAATCTTTTTCATCTCCTCCTCCTTTTTAATTTATTTTTTCGTAGGTCTGTTCGAAGACATTTATAGAAATAAGCAGTTCCTTGGTAATCACATTTATAAAGTAGTTTCCCAATTCCCCGTGTACACATTCGTACATGCTAAAATTATAAAGCTGAAGATTTTATTTGGATGAACACGCAAATCTCGGGAACTACTGGTTCGAAATGAAAAAATCTTTTAATACCTGACTCGATGAATGGGCCGTGCCGTGGATAACCCATTATAAACATAAGCAAAGGAGTAACCAAAGACGCTGGATAAAACTTGGGGACAGCCAGTTAATAATAAAATAATACACCTATGTATACTTATAAAATTACATTACAGTAATAAAAAAAAATACTGAACACAAATCAACCTTCCCAGATTTTCGACTCAAAATTAAGAAGATCTTTCAGATAATAACATCAAGTTATATTTGCATAAACATGCATGAGAAAATTAAACAGACATTGTTAGTAAAACACGGAAACCGAGCTCCGTGTTATGGGAGGGTTCAGCCACAACACACATTGTTCAAAGGCTTTATCGAGTGCGCTCTCCGCAACAAGGACGCCTTAGAAGAATTAATTTTAGATTTAAATAATTCTTAATTCTTTATTATACACAAAAACATAACATAGTACAAGGTCATACGGACAGTTCATGTACAAAGGCGAGTTTAACTCATCAAGAATAAGATGGTTTGATGAGGAGTGACTAACTATACTCCATTCAAATAAGATTAGTCATTTAAACAAACTTTTTTTATTGTCCGTTCAACCGATGTTGACTTCTATTTTGTTGGCATAAGGATGGCATTAAAAGCAAAAAAGTGATTACAATACCAACTATTTACTGTAGCCGCTATTTATCATGCCGCTAACGCAATAAAAGTCAAAACCGTTTGAACGGATAGTAAAAAAGGTTTGTTTGGCTGATCTTATTTTGAATGGAGTATAGCAAGTTAACTAAGTAATTGGGTTTGTGGATGTAGCTAAAATATTACACGGCTTCCTCCGTAGTGATTCAACGCGATTGCGGTTTCGAAACGATCCGATTCATGCGAATTTAAAGCGACGCGTTGACGTTGTCCTACGTGCGCGCGAAGTCGCTGCTTAAGAAGCCAAAAATGAAATAAAAAAAAACGTAGTGCAAAAGCTCGCGAAATTATCAAACCAATTAAATGCGACCGCTTCGCTTCCGTCATCGCCGTACCGCACTACGCACCAACGTGCGGTTGGGCACGTAGGCCACCGCAATAAAGTATAAAGTGTCAATTGTTCGTTTGGACTTGTATAATAATAATCTTCAAAGGCACATACTTCTATATACATGGGATGGAATTGTATAACTGGTCTATGGTGGACTGCGGGATTGTTTGAAAGTGTCACCGTGACTCTGGAACGCACAGCAGAAAAAATAGTGGTCGGTCGTGTTAGGCGATAGTATTGCTTCGTTTTTGTCTTGGTGACGGTAGTATAATAAGGTAAAAAAATATTCTGTAATAATAAACTACAATAATTTTGCTCAATATAGGGCCCGTCCTTAAGTAAAGGACTTCTCCAGTTTGTATTTCATATTATTTTAGTTTATATTTCTGAACACTTGGCTATTTCATCAGCCCATCTTTCTCTTGGTCTTCTTTGTTTATGTTACTTGCCTAGACCACAAATCGTCGTGTAATCTGGCTATATGGCATACCCATTACCATTTCAGGCTTTCATGAGTATATAAGTGCATCTATTTATTGGATTTTTCTTTTTATTTCGGAGATAACAAAATACAAACATATAAATAAACTATTTTAACTTGTTATACTTGAATGTTAGTTATATATATTATAATATGTAATTAAAATATGATTAAGATTGATATCATGATTTGAATATGTATTAGACAACAAGAAGCGTAGCATTACATTGAATATGTTTTATTATTTTTGTTCACAGGACAATTATCTTTGGAGGCAGAAAAAACATGGCTGCAGTGCGAATGTGATCGTTGGGGCAACAAGTTCAATTTAGAAGGTAAATATTTAAAATTATTTCAATCAAATCGGCCAATCACAGGAATAATATCCTAATAAATAGATCATTTTTCACAGGTCTTCCGAAAGAAAGTCGTTTAAGTTGTTAAAAATACATAGTCAAGTTAGAAAATTAATAGAAAATAATATTATAATTTTTGGTGAGTTTTGAACGACATTTGTGAATGATTTGAATAACATCCACGGTTGATTTTCATACTTCATGTACGATTTGTTTTAAATATTTTATGGGTTTTGGTAGCACAGAGTTTGTAGACTTTTGTAGCCACCACACTATAAACACTAAGACTGGTGACAGTTGTGGTCATGACTTGCGCAAGCGGGATGGCTCGTGCTACCTCGCTCACTCTTGTTATGACCGTGGCTGCGACGAACGTAGGAGTATACTACTAAAGTAGACACGCGTATAAGTTTGATTTCATCTTTGAGTAGGTAATAGTACGGGGGATTACTAACTGGGTTGGGATCATTAAAACTGTTTTCTAATCTTAAGTATTATTAACTCACAGAACTTGTATCTTATCTCATAGTACTACTTACGTACTGGTCAACTTTTGATTATAACGATTTGTTTTATAATATTCAAGCAATCTCTCGAGTGTTGTCTATTTCAATTTTGGAGTAGATATGTTTTCATTTTGAAATTTTATGCTCTATTTTATTTTTTTCCGTATTTTTTTATGGTCCTTCCTAATTTTGAATTGCGTATATACAATTGCCAAAACGGATCTTGAGCGCTCGGCGTCAGAGTAGGGATCGCTTTGCGCATTCCATACATTGGCGAGCCAATCGTCTTCGTTGTTAGATACATGCAGCAACGCAGGGAACTAATCAGGAGTGACGCCTATGACGCGATGGCGCGGCTAGCCAATCACTGACACTCCCTGCCCCGCGTCTCACTTCGCATCACTAAAGAGATCGAATAATTGACTTCTGCGCAACCGCTCAAGATCCGTGACGGCGATTTTACTTTAGGTTTATTCTCGATGGCAATCCCTAGCACTAAAATTAATGTTTCTTCAACAATTGTCGTGAATAACGTCACTCTAGATGCTTGCGAGACAAGGAATTAAAAATATTCTTGAACAAATGACAAAATCATTCATTCAATGTATCAATCAGCACTTTCTGACCAAAACTAACTTTCCAAAATTACCCACTTTTCAATGCAAGAAGTGATAATTAAATTACTTAGACGATCTTTACTATACAAACCCCTTGCAGTCAGCGTAGAAAGAACTACAAAATGCTCGATCAAGGTTCAATGAGTTTTTAAAAAAACGGTGTATACGTTCAGTGTAGGTTAATAAACTAAATGGCAACTAAAATAGTCTGTTACGCAGGCTATTTAATTCATACTTTTTGTTTATATAAATGTGAATGTAACTTTGTTTGTTACGCTTTTACAGTTTAACCATTGAACCGATTTTGATGAAATTTGGTACGGAGTAAGTTTTTAAGGGCCTCCTTACTGAACTTACTCACATAGGCTACTCTTTATTTGGCTTCGCATCCAGAATAACCAACATTCACGCGAACGAAGCCGCTGTTAGAAGCTAGTATTCTATAAAAATGTCATTCAGTTTATCAATTTACTCGTGAAAATTGCTCGAGCATCGTATCGCATACGTCGAATTGTATCAGCGGTGCCCTGTAATGTGTCAGTTCGTATAGTGTGTAAGCAGTAGATTGTATAGAGTTCAGTGGATTGTCTGGCAGGGCTGTCCAAGTCGGAGGAGTGCCAGTCCATGCCGGCGCTGGCGGGCGGCGGCGGCGCGGGCGCGGCGGGCGGCGTGCTCGGTATCATCCCCGAGCACAGTCTGCTCGACTCCTGCACCCGCCTGTCCATATCGCTCGAGGAGAGCGTTTTTAAAGTACGTATCGTTTTCGATCCTTCAACTTTTAGAATTTAATTGGTGGCGATATCTATACCATCTATAAATCAGATCTGACGCCGGAACGGGACGAGAGTCCTGTTTCATTCAAGCATCGTTATGCCATCGCCACTAACATGTAATGCAACAGCCAGATAAAACCATCGTTTGGTTTAACCAGGGATTTTGACCTTTCAACGAAGAATCAGAAATCATAATATTCCTCATTAAAAAAAAAGTGGTTCAACGCATATGATTCAACGTGAACGCGGCGTGAACGGAACAAACAATTGATACTATATTGCCGGTGGCCTACGTGATCGTATGAATACGTGGGTGCGGAGCGGCGATATGCGAAGCGAAGCGGACACGCGATTAGTTGATCTGAAATTATCGCACGAACTCTTGCGGTGTGGTGGCTTGCTTTAAATAAATTGTGGCAATTCGCGCGCATGTACGACAGAGCCGTCGCGTCGCTTTGAATTTGCGTACACAGCGGATCACTTGGCGTGCGCGTTGGATCGCCTATGTAGGACATCACTTTAAGGTTAATACAGTTGACATTGCCAACATGTTCAGAGATCCTACCACGTACTCTTAAAGCGACCCATTTGACGGCCTTAACTGAAATGTTAAAGGGATAGAGCTATATAGCTACACAAGGTGTAAGGGACAGCCCTCCACAAACTTTAAGGGCTTGCTCAGTAGACGAAACTGAACAACATTCGACAATTATTTTTTTTCAGTTTGTATGGAGAGGACGAATTTTTTATTCGTTTCCAGAAAAAAAAAATTGTGGAAGGTTGTTCAGTTTCATCTACTGAGCAAGCCCTTAAAGTTTGTGGAGGGCTGTCCCTTACACCTTGTATATAGAGGGTATAAAGCTTCATCCCGCTTTCTCGCTCGCACGACTGACATTTTAATACGTCATGGTAAGGCTCCAGAAATCTTTTACAGATAAAACCTACTTCACAAATAAATAATAATTATTGACCTTCATTAAAGATAGCGATAACTAAAGCAGTATTTCAAATAAATAAGGTCAAGTAAATTCGCGATACGATAATGCAAGCCACAATCAGTTTGCACCTAGTCAGGTAGCCGAAAACATCGTTTTTGTGAAAGCATAACCTACTGAGAAATGGAAGATGCCAGAAAAGTATGTATTGAAGAGTTGTACATAATTAAATTTGTATCTAGGTACTCTAGATAGGTCGTACAGTATATAAATCATACGTAAAATACATTTAAACAAACTTTATTTATATGGCCTTGGATTTTTATTATTTATAAGGTGCAATATAATTTCCAAAGACCTAAATAAAAAGAAAAACTTGTAAAAACTTTATCGTGACAGTTAAAACTAAAATAAAACTGCTTAATCGGTCGAACGCTACTGTGTTCTTAGTGCCAGTGATGCTTCGGCTTTCATGACGTGGAAATTGATTTTATTTATATATTTTTTTTTACACTGTTAATTTTTTTTCACGCTTGCCTAGAAGTAACCAATTCACTCTTGACTTAAAGAGTTGTAGCTACCAGGAAACAGAATCCGGCAGAGAATTCCACTCCTTAGTTGTACGCATAATAAATGTGTTAAAATGTGGTAACAAAATAGCCCTAGATCATTTCTACATCGAGGTTATTTCCTAACTACCCACAAGCAAAAAAAAAAATTTAACACCATTTTCATAATATTTCAGGTATCAGTCAGCTCATCATCTCAATCATCGCGCAGCAACTCAAGTCCCCACATGACTTTAGAAGAGTTAAGAGCCATCAACAAATACGCCGAGAGCACCAAGAGCCTGTCCTACCTACCCCAGGTACGTTATCAACCGCTCTGCTACTACAAAGTTTCATTTACCACCTACTCTGTTAATTTTCAATAATTTTGACTATGTTCTTAAAATGATTCTTGTCTCTCTCTATCTTTGTTAAAAGTTGTTTCGGAAATCATTTTTTAAACCTTAATTAATTTATTAACCACCATGTCTGCGTTGATAATTTTCAAATGTTAAATTCTCGTATTGCTTAAAATTATTTCCGAAATGGTTCTAACAGTCCATATAAGTATGTTTGATCTGATAATAAATTATCTATGCCCCTTAACATTTGACACAACGAACATGGTGTTGCCAACACAAAAAGATCACAACACCTTACCAGTACATAAATTGATCACATCGTATATGGACATCATTGAACCCTTTAAACTATATAACTTGTATAAAGAGTATTGTTTCAATTCTAGCGCTCACTGAGGAACATGTTTTATAAGACTAAGTGATGGTGACGAGAATTTTCTCAGTATCCACCTGTAGATTCTAAGTCTGTTTCCCCTGTTCTGTCTATTAAGTAACGTGGACCGCTCGCCAAACATTAGAATAATATTTCGTAAACTGTAGTACAAATTATTCGTAGGATTGATGTGAAAATTATATATGTAGTAGTTAAATGTTGAAATAGGTGTTATTCGGGCCCCAATTGGCATCTAGGCAAATTATAATACTTTTTGTAAAACAAAGAGTATAAAAAAGCGATATAAAAGGAATCGCAATTCGCCAGTGGTCCACGTTTTATTCTTACATGCATGAGTGATGTCTGTATCCCTGAACTTAGGACAACTTGTGGCTGATCTGTTAGTTCTTAGATTTCCTCTTACGTATAATTTACTGGTATACACCGTGTGACATACGAGAGAATGTTCGACACAATGTGCTTACTTATGGAGCTCGGTGTGGCAACGCACACACAAACACAGATGCTTTTAGCAGCACTCGATGGTGCCGTGTTAGCACCTCAAAACGAACACTTTAGGCATAATTGTGTGATATTTCTTCCTTATTCTTACAAAGAACTGTACCTTCTTCTTTATCATTGTAACAGTGTACTCAATAACAAAACTGAATATTTCCTTCATTGAAATGTAACAACAATGTAATAAACTTTTCGGTTGTGGTAAACCCGTGTGGTGATGCCCCGTAGGCAAGCTAATATTCAATCCATTTTATCGACTAATGGTAGCAGTTTAGTTACTAATAAAATATTAACACTAGCTCCATGTTTATCGTAATTAACCCAAGTTAAGTAACATCTTCCAACGTAGGGTGGGTACTTTATATTAATTGTTAGGTATTGGTCGAAATTAATCTATTGTACTAAATTAGCCCGCGAATGTATACATTTGCCTCTTGTCGACCCCCGCTTCCAGAAAGTTGTCGTTAACAGTCTGTCCCTAATAAAGATGCTCGTCTAAACTGACTCGACCTCCGTAAAGAATTATCGCTCTTCTGAGGCCGCTATCCCACTAGCGTTGTACGAGCGTTGCGCAGACGCGACGTTAACGTTGCAAGTTTTTTTGCGTACACCTCAAAGAGGCCAATACTTATCTTTGTTAATATCTACATAATATTGTAAATCGAGTCAGTTTGGGCGGAACTCGGAAACCAATGTGAAGTCATCCGTGTTCCGTATGTCGTTCGTGTATTAGAAAGGTTTTTGGCAATCAATACGATCTAAAGCGAACGATATGCGAAAGATGTTTGGCTTAGCGGTTGACCTAAAAGAGATAGTTTATTAAACCATCCTGGACGTTGAGAACAAAGAGTTAGTAGTGCGAAGGGGTAGGCAGGGGTCGGGAGAGGAGTGCGGGGTCGTGGGGCTCGGACGTGACTGGGTGGTGCGTGCAGGTGCACGAGCGGCAGCGCGCGCGCATGCGCACGCGCTCGGAGTGGTTCCTGCAGCCGGCCGCCTCGCTGGACGCGGCGCGCGCGCGCGCGGGTACGCAGTCGGCGCCGCCCGGGCCCGCGCCGCCCGCTCCGCGCCCGCCGCGCCGGCCGCACGCGTGCGCGGGGGAGGCCACGCAAGAGAGCACCGCTCTCTACGTGCTTGTCGCCTGCCTAGAATTTTTGTTTTGACCTCGCGCACCGGTACTGTGAAACTGTGTTCGTTCGCTTCGGTGCGGAGAGGACTAACTAGCTGCCGCGGAGGCTTTGCTCGCTTTCGTTGCGACGCTAGATATCTCCTACGTTTCTCTTGTCGTGTCTAGACCTAGTTTTAATAAATACCCGTGACGTAAGACGGGTAAGTATTAATGGGAAAATTATTAATTAATGTCAAACCATTTTGGCAAGTACGGAACTCATGGCGAAGTCACTTCAAAATTAATTCGTAATGTTTTGGATTGGTGGTAATTAAATACATGACTTCGTCTAGGGGACTGATCGGCAGAAGCAAAGCCTCCGGTGCTTGTACTCACAGGGCGATACCAACGCTTTGTGCGGGCTTACGCTTGGGCGCAACGCATGCCATCGCACACATAGTCTACATGTCGCACGTCACGGTTGCATCGCATGACGCTCTTATGTGTTCTATGTCCTTTTTATTGTTCTTCTTACTACATATCATACAATTCTTTTCATATATTTACGTTTACCTAAAATGTTACACCTAGATTTTAGTTATTGCTTCTATTGTAAATAGTTTTGTATTCGATTTTAGTCTGTATGATTAATCCTTTTTAATTGTATCCTATATAAAATTTCTATATTGTAAATAGTTCTGCTAATGGAGAATTTAGATGTTTAAAACAGTAGCAGTAACAATAAAATACGTTACTGTGTGGTTTATAAACGCAGCTTTGCGAGCACATTGTGCATCATCAAGAATGTCATTAGCATGTGGATATCTGCGGAATATTGTTCGTCAAGCATGTTCGATGTTGTGACGTCACATGCTTGGACATCACTCACGAACCATTAAACGATACTTCATTGCCTCACCTCTGAGAACAATGCCAGAATGTTACACGTCCATTGTATAGAAACGCTATTATTACCATGCAGAGAATGCAATACTGTGTTGTATGTTGTTGTGATATGGCAAGAAAATTATATCCACTTGTCAACGCTTTTTATTCAATGAGAGAGCAACGTCTATTTTACAAATGGAAATTAGTTTACTTTATTTATTTAATATGGGATATTAATTGGTTTGAGTGTATTAGACTTTGATAATGAAGATTAATTTACCAAAATTATGAGATGGTTGGAAATTAGTCTTTGCTTTCTAAACAATGTTTTCAAATATTGATTATGGTTTTGAATAAACTAGACAATTTTTTTTTAAAACAATATCATTTATCTGTCACTATTTGAAAACATGACACCTTTTTATTAATTTTGCTATCACTACTAGAAATAATTGTGCAGACGTACATGCGTGTTTGCTGATTTAAATTATACAAAGCAATAACGTATTTCATGATATTTTTTTTTTTTTAGTTTGTGGAATCTAATGAGCTACATGGTTCCCAAAAAACTTTTATCATGTAACCTTCTCAATAAAATTTTATTTAATAAACTTTATAATATTATTGTACTTTTACAAAGCGAGAAACAAAAAATAACAAATTTTCAAGAAGTTTTTGAACAAAACTGAACACGCATGTCCGTCTGAGCTACCAGGAGCCCACAAGAGCGTAGAGTGAGCATGTTCCGTCGGCAGGTAACGAGCGTCGCTCCTCGCGGCGTCGGTCCCGGCGCTCGCGCGTGTGCTGCGGCGGCGCCGCGTGCCGCGCGCTCACGCACTCCGACACTGAAATCCCGATCGCTCTCCAGCCTCGTCAAGTGACCGCCTGACTGCGGCACGCGCACTCCGCTGAAGATCCCATCAAAGCAGCGAGGTAACCAACATCATCACACTACAGCAACCATCCCTAATGTGGTTTAGTCAGGGATGCATTGATAGGCAAATTGTATCATAACTGCCGTTGTTTGGCATGGATTAGGTGTCCAATCACGTTGGTCGACAATTCCTACTATACTAAAAGTTATCATCACCGTCGACTCTGTCGTATGGAATGATTGTAACAAATATGTCGATTTGCTTAACAATAAAAATCCCTGATTGTACATCGAGTTGTAGGTAAAGGATCTTTAAGAAACATCTCTGTTTCAAAAACTCGATATTAACGTCTGGGTACTGCAATGTACTCAAGTTTAGTCTCGGAGTAGCAAATGCAGTGATAATAAACTGGTTACACGCAAGCTTATTTAGATAATAAATGATCAGCGGAGTGTCCATGGAACATTTCTTTTCCCTATTTCTGTCTTATACACAGGAGAGTATGATTGAAGAGAGAATACGCGAAATTAGCAGTACTGTTAGCCTGATTTGATACAATGTATTGTAACACTCCGTTGATTACTACTCTATGTACTAGAACAATTCTCCAAAATGCTTAGAAACATAACTGTTCCTTCGGAGTTGAGTGCTACACGACATCTGAACATCTAAACATAACGGAAATATTGAAAATGTGTCACTGCCATTCAAGGGTGATACAAAAAATACTGACGCAAATCAGGAGCAAGTTATAAAATGTTAAGACTATCTATAGGAATAGACGTTGAATAGAAGAGTTGCGAACTCCGTCAGTATTATGCGAGGCTCGCCACCTCTAGCTAGGGTAGAGCGGCGCGCGACCGAAGCTCGGCGCGAAATCTTTTTTCTAATAATTCGTGGAGTCATGTGGGTGTTGTGCTGATTTACTAAATATATGTGATAGAGCGTAGTTTGTGCGATTACCGAGTTTGTACATTTTTATAGCTGATGTTGTACGCTTTAGGCCATATTTTCGTTTTTAGTCTCAAAAACGATATTCATATAAATCACATCGTTTTTCGATTATTGTATTCGAATTAAATGTCAACCCAAAATTATTATGCTCTCTATTTTATATAAAATAATATTGATGTTCCGTGACCACAAAATATTAATTAAATTCAATGTGCAAAATTTTTACAACCTAGGTTATAAAAACTGCGTTCGTGCTAGAGCATCACACATCTTTTTCATCACAAGAAGTGATTGGGATGTAAAAAAATAAGCAATCTTTTCTGTGCCATTAAAAATGTACCTACTAAAGAATGTTTCAAATATCAACATCAATAATCAAACTTAGAAGGAAAAAAAAAACTAATCATTTGGGGATGAGAGTGTTGCCAATGTCAAATAAACACGACTAAACATTCCTGTACATGGTATAGTTAGTTTAATTCTTATTTATCTAAAATAATTAATTTTCCAATTTCATTCGAGTTTAATATGTCATGAAACTAATGATATCAAACTACATTATTTCACTTTTCACTTAGAATTTGTTTCTTCCTCAGTTACACATAGTTTCCGCAGATCCCAAATCATGCCAAAATTTACTACTTACGATTGGCTTCTTAGATATTGAATACAGGTGCCCGCCAAATTTGAGCCACATAGAGAAGACTGAGCTATGTTTAGAAAAGTTTATCTTACCTAACGAACAAACACGATTGAAAACTATGCGTAGATAGTTAATACAGTCACATTCACATATCGACTCTTTCCATCGACAAAAAGTGACAACACTTTAGGGAATTGACTTTTTGTTAGTTTTTCACGCTCTTTCGAGCTGCAAATTAAAAAATAAAGATAAAAAGGCAAAAAATTACTACCCAAAATAATTATCTTTTTTTTTTGTAATGGGAAATCATCAACTAGATTCTGCAGCTCTAGTTAGAGTGGGAGGGAATTTCAGAGTTTTAACGACTAAAACCACTCGTGTTCTTTCGGCCTTTTGCATTCCAAGGCTACATCCACAACCCAAAATGCCTATATAGCTTGTTCGTTTAACATTTACTTTTTTTGCTCATAGACAAAAGTTAGATTTAGGGTTACGGTCTCTGTAGCGGAAAGGGTCGATATTACAATTATAGTGTTGTCTATTATTGAATAGTACAAAATGACATATTATACAGTTGTCGAATTTTTGAATAATGGTTGTTTTGTAACTTTCTGTAAATATCTACAATTGGATCTTAATAAATTAATATAGGTGCTAGTTTATTCAGAAACGTCTTATGAGAAATATTCATTTAGTTATATCTAACGTTGACATTTAAATATATTATTATTTCCTTACATCATTTATTTTCACATTAAATGTAGGTACCTATTAATTATAATGTTATAAGTTTATAAGACTTGCAATGGATCAAATGTTTTTGTTAAAATTTAATGTAAATACTTTAGTTATTATTGGAGTAACATGTGTATAAGCACATAATTCGCACATTATTTTTATAAAATGTACCTTTTATTTGTAAGAGTGTATTTTAAGACTGTTTTAGGTTAAATTGTTTCAATGCAGGTTAAAAGCAGTTTTCGTTATGTTATATAATTGATAATATACTACACAAGTGTCCGGGTGTTAGTCCCTGTTTGCTATTGTACAGATTTGTGTCGAAGGCAGCTCAAAGTAATTTTATATTCGTTGTGTAATTGCGTATGAATAAATGTTAGCACTCGGCTAGTGGTTACATCGCTACCCCACGGCTGTCACGGCCATATTAAGAAGTACTTTTTGTTATATTCGTTTTTATATTATCATCTAAAAATGTTAATACCTCGGTGAGGTATTTGTTGTCAACTAGAAGTATTCCTCACCATTGGCGTGGTTGGCGACGAGTCCCATGCTGTATACGATCATGTTACTGGTAAAAATATGTTAATTTGAATGATAGGGCTGTGGCGACCACTGGCTCACGTGGTCCCAATAGTTGCCAAATAGTAATGGAACCTAAATATAAATTGATACCTGGCTTGCATTTTTGGATTTGCACGTCCAAGTTCCTGTGTTCATTGATTAGCGTTAGGGAAATAAACGAATGTTGTAGTTTAATGTGTAGATTTTGAGATCGAAAGACTTGTCGTTGTTGTCGTCACAGCGATCAGTGCGGCGCCGTCAAACGAGCGACCTTATCTTGTGGTAGCAATAACGACAAAACACAAGTTTTTGTAAATTTTAAACATTAGCTTATATTTTTCGTCTTTATTCAAGTGCGTCCTATTTTTTAATAAATTAACATTTTTTAAAGTATAAAATTATTAACTAAATACTAGTAACATTTTTGTACAATAATTTTAGTTTCTCTAAAGTTTAGATAGTATATTATTTTTGACTTTATAAGACTGTTTATATGTTATAATTATAATTTATTACTAACCCTCGAATACATTTGTCTTATCATTCCACCGACTTAATTATATAACGACACCAGTTGCATTTGAGTATTATTTTCTGTCATTAAATATTGTAACGGATCTCGGAGCTTTAACAAAATTATCAACAGTGTTACTAGCGAGTTATACATTAATAGTGAATTAATATTAATTTTATTAGGAAAATGTAACAAGCCTTTGAACGTGTGCAATTGCATATTATGTTCTTTGTGTGTATTATGGGAATAAATTACAATTTAATTCCTTTAGTATTATTGTATTACGGTATTTGCTTATGTAAATTCTGTTTGTATTTTCACATTATATTTGCACATTTTTTCTACACAAATTATAAAGAATTACACAAGAATAAAAACTATAACAAATTACTATTGCGTTTGAATTATTTCATCCGATAACCTAGTAAGCTTATTAAAAAACAAACATTCTTCATAAATATAATAATTTATTGTATATTTTTCAGAATTTTCGTACTTATAAAAATAACAGCTATAACTGGAATGGCAAGCTGCAATATAATTTACATAACTGGATATTATATACAAAATATTATTTAGAATGTCAATACTTTCACAAAATATCTTTGACTTTTTCGCCTTTCACATAAACTTGAGCAATATTCCTGTCATCTCCGACGAATATGAATTTCTGCAGTAGTTCCACGGCGTACTCGTCGGTGGTAGTTGGTAGGGCTCCTTCGTACTTATCTATTTGACCCCCCTTTGAGTATACGTCGACCAGCAAAGCGTCGAAATCTTTGCCGATTTCAAAGTTGCCAATTTTGTGGTCCAGATTTAAAGCTGTGGGCAGTAAAATGTATCTACGTGAGTTGACTTCTCTATTTAAATGTAGAGTCATGATAATAAAAGAATAACTATGCTGTGCGTAGCTTCGCTGCGTGGCCCATCCCACAGGACTCGATCGTTTTTTGGGGTATTTTTTTATTATTGTTGATAGGTTCGCGCTTGACCGTTATCTCACTTGATGTATAGCGGCGATGCGGTCGACGATGGAACGCGCTTACCTAGAAGTAAACTATTCACTCTCGACTTAAAGATCCCCGGGTTGTAGCCATCAGGAAACAAGACTCCGGCAAAGAATTCCACTCTTTGGCTATACGCATAATGAATGTGTTCCCAAAACGTTTTGTGCGTGTAGGTGGGATGTCCACCATGTTCCGGTGGCGCATCGTCATACGTCTGGTGTTTCGATGATGGAACAGGCTAGGCGGAATTAGTTTTTGCAATTCCGACGCACACTTCTTGAAATGAAACCGATGGAAAACCGACAGACTAGCAACTTGCGTCGATGCTCAAGACTTTGAAGCCTCGACTCGACGGTACTCGTCGATCATTTTCATCATTTCCTCTAAGGAACTAAGATATCTTTTATTATAGGCCCATAAAGAGGAACTTCTAGGACGACATTTAGCATTGTTAACATCTAGTTTTGAATAAATACAGTAATCAACGAACTTACCTTTAGCACCTCCCAGGGTTGCCAGGTAGAATGCTTCCTTCCAGTTCAGGGCATAATTTGGGCTGCCTTGCATCTCTAGACACATGGACACGTCCATGGTTCTGCGAATAGCATCCAGTATAGATGCGTTGTCGCCACCGGATACATCTGAAACAACATTAGAAGAAGTGAATTTTACGAATTCCAAAGAACTTTTTTTACTCATTTTGACGTGGATCCAAAATTTTTTTCTTTTAAAAGTTTATTCAGGAATTTCATATGTGCAGTATCTTGAAAAATCCGGAGGATTTTCCCAACTAAAAAAAAAATCTTGAAAAGTTCTATTTATAAATAGTCTAGAGTCCGTCTAATGAAAGCGTGACCTGAGAAAAGGAGGTTACAACCAAAAATGTTGAATGTGGTATTATTGAAATAGTAGGAGAAAAAAGTTTTGATACTAGAGTATTTTTTGTATTTATGACAATTTTAGAATAGTTGTACAAGAACTTAAATCCTAGTCAAAAACATGTGTGTAGACTTAATTATTTGTTGGGTGTATGGTAAATGTCAATAACACACAAAATATTAGATAGTATTCCAAATTATTTTATTATATCTGATCTCTCAAATGTCGCTATATAATATTTAAATAATATTCTTTATTTTCCATTTGGCGTTCTGACAAGAATACCAAGTGCACAACACCGTGATAGTCATATAAAATAGTCAACATGATTTCAACTTCATCACGTCTCGCCAACACTATTAATGCGTTTCAAGATTGTTGGGTTGGAATCAATTCGTTTTAGCATAGAGAAAATTCAGATCTTTTGGGATTAGTCAAGTGGGAACATGAATGTTTTATACTCCAGTGATTGTTTCAAATGATACGGATCGACTCGTGAGACACAAAAAGTTCGGCAGCTGCTGCAGCAGCATCTCTCTCAAACTTGAACTAGGATTTTCGCGATTTTAACTTCAGTTGCAGACTTTCATGCACTACCAGACAGAGTGAGGCAAATCTTTCATTACATCTCAACTGCATGTGTTTTTGATTAAGTCGATTCACCAAAAGCCTTCTTTGTTCGATGTTTTTGTCCATTATGAAATTCGCAATATGTCAGATTATCTAAAAATATAAGAAAAAAAATATCATTATATCCATAAAACTATCTAATAGTCGACAAGGATCAAGATTATAACGTCATACTAACTTAAAAATCAGAAATCGTATGTAAACAATGTTGGTTTTCATTGAAAACACCTTCTTTCTCTTCTTGTTTTTGTTTGAACTTATTAACCATAGTGTGTAGCAGTTTTTGCACATTACTGTTTATAGTTTTTCCACAATTAAGCAATTATTCTTGAAAAATAAATATCAGTTTCCAAAAACTGACAATTGCAACCATAGACTTTGACGTGTTTTTTTTTCGGCAAAACAATGTTGCCAATTTAATTTAAAAAAAAAACTCCAGGTTACGCTTTCAGTAGACGCACTCTAGTATGATTATCTTGGGTTTAGTTATCGGCACGGATCTTGAGCGCTCGAAGTCAGATTGGGGATCGCTTAGCGCATTCTATACATTGAGCCAATCGTCGTTGTTAGATACATGCAGCAAGCGCAGGGAACGAATCACGAGGGACGTCTATGACATGATGGCGCGGCGAGCCAATCACTGACATTCCCTGCTCCCCCGTCTCACCACTAAATAGACCGAATATTTGACTTCCGCGCTACTTGAAGCCAGCGCTCAAGATCCGTGCTGGTATCTATATGTAAGAAGATAGCCTAAGAAACGGTGGAAGGATTGTGACAAGTTTTAGTACATTATGCATTGAAATGTTAAATGATATTTATTTTACAAATAGGTTTAAGAAATACTTTTACACATCACTTTTTTTTTCAGTTTTAACTAGATGATAATAGATGAGGCATGTTTCCTAGCTGACTACCCTGAGAAGAAACACCGAAATAAACTCAGGGGTCAAAGTCTCTTTTATAGTCCATACAGTAAATATGTAATGGTCAAATCACATGAGAACCATGCAGATTTGTCTGAGATGGTCTTTTGGAGAAAGAACCATACAGATTTGAGTGGACCTGTGCAGCCAGTGCAAGCATTTGTCAGAATTCGCAAAGCTCAACTCAAGACTACTAAGAAGTTCAACGACTTGACGAACAATACCAAGAAAAGGACATTTAATTTGTTTGGCAGTAACATAAAGCATATTGATTGTCTATAATTGTTTGCAGAAATCTGTGTAATTATTTATTTTGTTTTGGCCTTACAACATTGATAGATATAATAGTTTATAATTAAGTTAATCAATTAATGATTAACACTGATATTTTTAATCATGATTAACTTGTATCTGATTAAAAAATAACGAAATAATGCAAACACTGTATGGTTATTTATTTGAAATTGAAATTTTTTACAAAGTATTTGCTTTACATTACATGTAAGAAATATGAATCACAGTTGAGGTAGATGTTTAAAATAATGGCTAGCACATGCTGACCAAGAAAATGGCTGATACGGATATATATAGGAGAATATATAGAAGATAAGTTGCTACGAACCTAAAAAAAATAGTGGTGAACGCATTGTATGGTTCTCTAGCGGTAATAATTCGGATATTGCTAGAGTGTGGAACACTGTGCCGGTAGCGATAAAAGACGTCACTTTCAGTTGTTTTTTTTGGGATAGCCTAGCGCGGTGTTCTATATGTATAGGCGATTCAACAAGGCGAAAGCGAAACGGCGCGAATGGTTCTCGTATACACAGCGATACTCTATTGCCGGTGGCCTACGTGTCGTGGCACGTAGGGCGTGGTAATAAGTGGAGCAGATGCGACAGGTTGGTTTGATATTTTCGCAAGAAATCTTCCCGTACGGTGGCTTGATATAAATAAATTGTAGTTGAAGCTGCGACTTTGCGCGAACGGACAAAACTACCGCATCGCGTTGAATTCGTGTAAACCGTATCAAATCGCTTCGCAATCGCATTCGCGTAAGGCAGGATTATCACGTGCCGTCAATTTCTACGAGGAAACAGAGATACTCTGGCATTGTATCTGAAAATATTATAACATGGGACATTCTTCTTTTTTATTTACCGACAATTTTAGTACAAACAAGTGTGACGGAGGTGTATTTCAACAGGTGTGACGGAGGCGTATTTCATCAACTCTGACGTGCAATTTAATAAAGAAAGTAAAATACTATACTCAATTTAAAGTCCTAGAATGTATGTCTGTGACAAATAAACTAAAAACAGATTTGAGAACATTATAAATTCAAGCGTAAATACGATATTTACATTATATTTAAATAGACGAGCGATTGTCGGTTAAAAGGAAAATCTCACATACTTAATCCTGTGCCTAGCAGAGCCCAGGCGTTTTGATGTTCTATTTACATTGCTATAGTAAGAATTACTAGATCAAAATATATGTGTACCTGTTCCCAATCCAACAGTAATGTTAGCATTGATAATCCTCCTGACAGGGCACAGACCAGACTTCAGCCGTGTGTTGGAAGCCGGACAATGCGCTACAGACACTCCTTTTTTCGATAACAAGTCCAACTCCTTATCAGTTAAGTGTACTGCATGGGCCATGATGCACTGGGAAATGAAGACGAATTGAGTAAGTAAGATTGCCCCACAATTAAAAAGTTGCTTTGTGTTTAGTAACTTTATTAATTTATTAATATTAAATAACGGGTGGGTTTCTGAATTAAGTATCTTGAGTTTAGATCATGTCAAACCGTATTTTTATGACGAATTTCGACAGTTTCTCAGGCTAAAGTACAAGAACTACTCAAAATCAAATGCTTATATCAGAAATTGGGGAACAGTTTTAGTATTAATCAGTGTCCGTTTTCTGGAAAGTCTGGGCAAAATCAGGGAAGTTCCGGGTGTCACTGCCCAGTGAATATCAGAAGTCCTAGACCTTTCTAGGTCCTTACCTATTTATGGATTTATTTATAAAAGTGCAACTTACCTTATCATTTAAAATACCGCTTTCGTCGTAAACGTCACCATAAGTCGTACATTTAGGATTTGTTTCCAAAACATATTCTATTTCTGAAACGTTTTCTGATATGTGGCTCTGTAAAAAAATGAATACCATTTTATAAACATTTGTATTACAATTAATCATCATCATTTCAGCCGATACACGTCCACTGTTGGACATAGGCCTCCCCCAAGCGTCGTCACATCGAACGTTCCTGTGCTGAGTGTGTGTACTAAAATTATTTATGCGTTAAATCTATTCCCTGAAGTACTTCTT
The DNA here is from genome assembly GCA_929112965.1 of Mythimna albipuncta. Taxonomy (NCBI): domain Eukaryota; kingdom Metazoa; phylum Arthropoda; class Insecta; order Lepidoptera; family Noctuidae; genus Mythimna; species Mythimna albipuncta. Next base: position 11,603,252 of record OV815979.1, on the reverse strand, counting down.
GTACATTGGGAAAATCGATTTAATCACCTACATCGGATATGATAAACACACTTGCGTTTATTCTATCAGGGTCGCACATCCTCGACCAAATCTCGTCAGCTCTTCTGTCACTTATGGGGATTGAAGAGCTAAATGAGATCTTTGTCCCAGTTGCGACTAGTTACACACACGACCGAAACATTCGTCGGATCAATCCGACGCGGTCGGTTAACTCCTCGGGCACCCGGAGGTATTATTATTATGTAATTGGGCGTTTTCACGTAAGCGGTGTATACCTATTTTTGTTGCAGCTGAGTGAGTTCAATTACCTGTAGGTAGTTTGTACGCAACGCTGACTATTAACTACAGGACATTGAACTCGCTCAGCTGACGTTTTCTTAAAGAAATTAATTTCGTACATGCGTAAATTAATACGAGTTTTGAAAAAAAAGGTACTTTATTTTTTAATTTTATCTTTACAAATCGATAGTGTTTCATGTACCGGATCCCCCCACGGGATTAAAACGATTAAAATTTAGCGGTGTAGAAACAAAAATTATCGACCAAAAAAAATTTCGGACAAACGTCCTTACAAAGCTTTTTCAAAGGTCACTCAAGTTGTACAGACGTAGTACAAGGGGAGGATTAAACAAAAAAAAGTGATGTAAAGAGTATTTACCTGTATCCTGCAGTTATACTTCTTAGCTATACCGGCCAGACCGTCCATAAGTTCTTTATCACAGCTGACTGCAAATCGCGGCGTCACCACAGGTTCCACCAGCTCGTCCTGGAACATTTTATTACCACTGGGATCAGAGAACATAATTTAAGAAAACTAAACCTTATCCTCGCAAAACAATGATCGCTCCTGTGCGTCTCGTGTCCATCAGATGCCCCCCAACCTCACCAGGTCGTGGATCCTCCTTGTGGGAGGCATTTTAACGCTGTGCATTTTGGTATGTGGTCGCCACTTCAGAACATTTTGGTCCCATCAACAATCTATTCCGAGAGCAATGTACCATCAAAGACACTTCCGCCTAACCACCGCTAAGCTCATTTTTGCTCGAAATTTTTTTTTTTCTTTCCTCTTAAATCTGCAATCAGTGTTGGACACTATGAGCAAATTTGGTGAGTGCGCTATGTAACTCGCGCGTGCGTTCGAACTTGAAACGAAAACTTCAACGGGTTTGGTTTGGCGCCGCGCCGTAGGATTCAAGTGATTTTTTTTTAAGTGATCAGGCAGAAATGACCGCGATGGTAAGTACTTAAGTTTGGCGATTCTTTGAGCTACGTTGTTAATCGGTGGGTTCGCTACATATGTACAGTTGACATCACGGATCTTGAACGCTCGGCGTCAGAGTGGAAATCGCTTTGTGCATTCCATACATTGGCGAGCCAATCGTCTTCGTTGTTAGATACATGCAGCAACGCAGTGAACGAATGAGTAGTGACGTCTATGACGCGATGGCGCGGCCAGCCAATCACTGACACTTCCCGCCCCTGCGTCGCACTTCGCACCACTAAAGAGACCGAATATTTGACTTCTGCGCAAGTGTTCAAGATCCGTGATGGCAACTGTAGTTTATTTCTAAATAAAATGTCGCCTAGATCTTCCAGGGATAACAAGATTAATAAAGTAATAATTAATTATACTACATTTTTTTTAGGTATCTACTTATCTAAACATAAACAATCTTGATACATCTATATATAAAAAAAAAAAAATCATATGAAAGACAAAGATTATTTAAATTTAGATAATTATTCAACATTGGTTTAGATATAACTAATTGTAAACATTTTAGACATTTTTTTTTGATAAAACACATATTAAGATTGTTGACATTTAGTTAGGTATCTAAAAAAATGGTGTAATATTTGTTTTAGTATATGCACAAAACACATGTCTAGCATTATTAAGTTAAGAATCTATGTACAGAATTTCATAACTGTATCATGAAAAATCACTAAGTGATAAGTGTTATTTCAGCAAAAATACATTGTCATTGGGCCATCCAGGCGACTGAGAGATTATTTTGCATTTGCACCTAGCTGTTTGTTGGCGCTAATACCCGTTATGACCTGCCGTGACCTATGTTGTAGTTAATGTCGGTGGTATCCAAATTATGAACTTTTTAAATTTTTGAAACTATAGGAATCCATGAAATTACTCATTCTAAACAAACTACGTTCAGGTTATGCATAAACTAAAAATAATGTTGTAGAAGCAAACAATGAATGATGATGATGTTGTGTTGTGTTGTTGTTGTTGATGTTGTAGGTTAAAAAGAGCAAAATGCACCTGATACAAACCTGGTAAGCAAGAACTTTTTTGATAAAGGTTTCAACTTCTTCCAGCTCTTTCTTAGTATCATTGTAATATTCTGCATCATTCTCCTTGTTCATGCTCACTTTACCGATGAGTGCCCTCTGCTGGTGTTTGACAGCACTTTTTACAAGCTCAAGTGTTCCATCAACATGAAGAGATCCAAAATAGCATGCTGTTGTGGTTCCGTTTTTGAGTAGACGTTGCTGTATGTATTTAAACAGGTTCATCATATGGTTACATTATGTAAGAAATATAAATAGATTGTTTTCAACATTATTTTCAACTAAAGCCCAGCAAATCTAAGAAGTACCGTTTGACAGTTCTACACATAGTACATTTTAATTTTAGATTGTTGAATAAAAATTGTATATGTTGTGCCTATACAAAGCTATTTTTATAGAAAAGTGTGAAACATCAAACAATAAGAAACATCAACAATAAGTTACTACAAAATTATCATGTTTCAGTTGCATGAAAATATATTTAACATTATTGCTTATTGTTTTAATTTAACAGTTAATATTGCATAGTAATTTCCAAACAAGCCTCAAATAATTTTCATTTTAAAGGAAATTATACACATTTCTTTGTACATACAATATAATATGTCTACAGTGGTACAGCCAACAGGCAGATAAAATAATAACTCTTAAATGACATATAATTTATTACTATGATGATGCAACTTCTACATAAACTTACTCACCACAACCTGGTCATAGACCTTAGCAGCGAACTCTGTATCACTGTACTTCTTCTCCAAAGGAAATGTGTACTTAGCAAGCCATTCTAGCAGTGGTCTATCTAAACCTAGACCAATATTAGGGAACTGAGGAGCATGTGTGTGGCAGTCGACAAATCCTGGAATGATAAACTGGTCCCGGCCCAACTTTACAACTTTGTAGCTTGAAAACTCTCCAGCCTTCTCAAGTTTGTCAAACTCTTTAGTTGAACCGTTTTTGGTGATCTGTAAAAAAAAAAGAAATAAATTCAACCTGTACTAACAGTTTTTTATAGAAGAGTATAGTGTACTGATGATATACAATTTTTTTTTTAATATATAAAAATAAATTACATTGTCTATGTAAGGTTCTTAGATTAAAGTTTATTGTTACCTTTCCATCTTGAACAGCAATATAACCGGAGCTTATAACAAGTTGGTCCAAAGAAGTAGAACTTGCGATTATTCCGACGAACACGATATTCTTATCCGTCATTTTTACTACACGTACTGAGGCTACTGTACAAATTATGATAATAACAGTATTAGATTACGTAATTAAATTAAACAAGTTCAGTGATAATAAAGTTTTAAAACTTATTGTTTTGTTATCACACTCATTATCAATTTGACAACAATAATGTGTTTAGTAATGATTTTGGTTTGGATACCAAGTCCTTTAAACCATGTCTTTGTCTAGTTTGTCTAATAAGTCAACCGACTTGGGAATTTTGTATAATATTTAATCATTTTTAGAATATATTATATTCGATACATTTTATAAGGTTCTTCTGTAAGTAAAAAATGATCTCTATCTTTTAATCAATCTCGATTATTAAACCCGTGTTGACTACATCAGGTTTAATTAAATCCTAATAATTATTCAAGTCATTTAACTTAATAGACAGAGTCTACGAATTTATTATTTAGTTACTTTTATTTTTATTTTAGAACATATAAGTGACATATTTTAATATTTTTATTGTAGTGTTTGGCAGCAAATGTATTGAGTCAGCTTTCTTTCTTGGCAAACTTCGATAAGGTAGTCAACACTACAATAAAATTCTTAGCTTTTTTACCGAGATCTTGCTTCTTTCAATGATTCCACATTATCCAGTTGAACAGACATTTGAGATACAAGACTATACCAATTTTACACCACAATATCTACTTGGAATCAATTTATGAATAATTAAAATAGTCTCTGATCTTCATTCGAAAAACTCCCGCCCAAAGTCGTTGATGATGGCAACATTTTTATTTTTTATAGTTCCATAATGTTTAAATATAAATACTAGTATTTTGAGTAGTAAGGACAGGGATCCTTTGAGTTCCAATTTTGGGAAGCTTTCTTTTTCATTTGTTAATTTTGTTAAGCAAAGATTCTACGCCTACGTAATAGAAAAACCTCTTAGTTTTAAAAATGTGTTATGCTTATTTATTGTTACAAAATTTCATAGAATTGTATTAAATCACCCAGAAAACAACATTATGTAGATTACTTGACGACCACATTTTCTGAATTACTTATGTAGGTACAAAATGTTGAGACACAAAAATATTGAGATACCTATATAGGTAGGTTATCGTCAACCATTTGAAGTCAGTATAATTAATTCAATCGCCTCGTGGTAGTTATTCTGTACATAATCTCGTGCCAGGAGGTACGCGCGTATTCTTCTCCTTCGCGCCAATGTAGAAACTGTCCTTTGCGTGCATTTTGAATCCAGAGTACTGAATTGGAATTAGTTGCTCGAGCCATGGCTTCTTCTAAACGGTTGTTCATCTTCTTTGCTTCTTCTAAAGCCTGCAGAACATATTTTTAAATAAAACTAAACCTTGAGTTATCTTTATGGTGGCTATGGCAGAAAAAAACAAATCTTGATTTTGTGCACCTCCATGCAGAGGGCCCTCGCCCACGGCAAAGTGGCCCCCCCGCAAGTCTTCGCTTCTTTTTTTATAACAAATAGGCTCTCTTTTGACCACTTGTTCACCTGATGGTAAGAGCCGATATGGTCAAACGCTGGGTTGTGACACTGGCTTTGTAGTTTAGGAATTTATGAAAGAAAAAGGTCTCGTTGATTGGCCTTCACTCATGTTTAAACTAGTCCACGCTACGCCACTGTCTCCACGATAGAGTTCGTAACTGTCTACGTAACAGAACTGCAAATACTATACCTGATTGAAGAAACCATTAGCAACTGGAAGTCGTCCAGACAACATACATGAGTTGGCTCGGAGTAGGCACCAACGGGGATATAGGGCGTGTAACAGACGTGCGTCGTTCTCCAATCGCGCTAGTTCCCTATCCGCTATCGAACGGAGTTCCATCAGATCCACCACCTAATTGACAAGTAACAACACTGTTATGACGTGAATAAGACTCTAAAATTCCATCACAGGAGGCAGTTCTGGATACATAAGCAGCACCGAATAGCTAAAAGGATCAAAGAATTCGGTACGGTAAGTGAGGACTGCGACATATTGCACGCGCTTTAAAGGGGGAACGCCACCATTTAGAGGTCATATTGTTGTGTTTGAGAATTCCATTTAGTAAAACTTTTGTCTAGAAAAAGCACTTGACTCATTCGTTAAAATTTTAATCGTTAGCTCTCGTCAAAATGAATCAATTGTATATAAAACAGTAGCTTCTGCCAGCTGCCAGTAGCTAAGCAATAATTTATTATTTACCTTTCTTAAGTCGTCCATTTTTCTTGCTAAACTCTCAAGCATCCCTTCTGCAAGTCTCATTGCACTTAAAAGAGTGGTCATCGAACCATCGTCTTGATGTGATGCCCAACTAAGTGCTTCGGACTCAAAACGTTTTGCCCTCCTTTCAGAATCTGCCCTGAGCCAATATGTCCATAGCCCTACCACTAACCGGCGCCGACTGGGCCCTGCAGATTTACCTCTACTTATTGAATATTCAGCGAACCGACTTATATCTTGTGGCGATTCCAGCTGAAACCCGGCGTCCAGTATCATGTCTATACACAACGCATGATACCACGTTTCACTATCGTAAGACATATGGTCTTGGCCTGTTCGCAAAGCGAATTGCAATATGTCGATAGCTTCAGTTATTCGTCGACGGGTTAGTAGAATGTAAAATAAGTCTGGTATTAACTCCAAAGATATGTCTTCAGCCAACAGGAACCGACTAACAGTTAATGCACGGAAGCCTGCGCGTATAGTTGGTGCTAGTTCCCCTCTGGCCATCCTAGCCCGGAAGGATATCATAAAAAGTTTTCCAATAGCAAAAAGTTCATCAGCCTGAATTGGATTTGGAAGTTTCTTTAAAGAGTGAGCTGCCATTTGTTCTATTTCTGCTGTAGCTTCCGGTGTACCGCGATCCAATACTACTTGCAAGGCATTGCAATAAGTATCGCAGATGTTAACTACAGAACATTCCTCAGTCTGTACTATATGCAAGGCACGAAGTGCTGTCATTCTTGCTACTCTTTCATCCCTAAGTATGGTGTATAATAAAGTGGCTATGTTCAAACAAAACACCGAGTCCGCTTTCAATATTTGTCTATGTACACGATGCTTTTCTCTTTCGAATCTGAAGGCTTTTGCTATATTTCTTAACTTGAAATATTCAGGTACTTTGTGCATATTTATATCATATATGACTGCTGCTTGCTCGATTTCTGCTTTAGCTGCGGCAAGTCTGCCCAATACCAGGCTTGTAGCAGCCCTTACTGAGTGTATTTTTCCTAAGAATCTTTTTTTTTCAAATGGATCTAGGTCAGTAATCGTTTCACACATGCCTTCGGCTTCATCTAGTTTCGAAAATACATTTTCAACATTATTGCTTACTACACACAAATGAGAGTACTTGATCAGGAATTCTATTGTTTTTGATTTCAATTCTGCATTTTGTGCGTGGTACACCACTTGCTCACAAATCGTTATATTTAATTCTGTACAAGTGCATCTAGCAAAATTGGTCGTGGATACGCCCTTTTCTAATTTAACGCTAAAAGTGTTATCGTTTTTCATTTCTTCCATGTCTTCCTGACTGTCAACGATGCCGAGGTTCTGCCAATCACTAGGATTATTAGCTTCAGTAACCTCACGAAGCATGTCAAAAATTTTGTAAGTTTCGAACTGTTCAGAACTGCTTCTTTCAGGTTCAGAAAAGTTAGTCAAGGTAACTTTTTTAACTGATCTTTGTCCGCTCGGGCCAGCGTCATCATCACTGACTCTTGTTTTTAAAATAGGTGCTACTTCAGAATTACTCTCAATATGTTGAGTACTGTTCGTTAAGGTTATACGTGGCATTATTTCACTAGATACTTTTGTTAGCTTTAAAAGTTCTCCTGGTAGAGTTGCAGTTTCTACTTCTGATTTTGATTTATATACATTTGCAGAACTTTTTACTATTGGTGAAGATTCTTTTTGTGATGTTACTACGGACTCATCTGAGCTTTCGTCCCTAACCATCAAATTATCCATTGAATTGTTCGAGTAGCTATATTTCTTTGGCAGTTCACCGCCTAAACTTATCATTGACTGGACTACCATAACTGTACCACCGCAGTTGGCACATCTTTGTTTATTATTTTCTAAGTAATTCACAATCCGCGTGTGAAATTCCTTTTTTTGATTCATTGGTAACAGTTCGTAACATGTTTTTCTTGAGTTTTTACTTCTAAATCTCATTAGTTTGCAAAAGGCGTACTTTGGGAGATTTTCGCAGTTTTCCGCATCATGTTCAAAATGACATTCACAAACAAGATTTGTGATTTGTGATGAACCACTTGAATGTACAGTTGATGTAGAAGTGCCTCTGCGACCGAATTTATTTAGACAGTCGGCGTTTGCACAAGAGAGAATGCGTAAGGCAAATAGTCTTTTAATCGCTTTCGCCGTGACCAAAGCATTGTTCTCATACATAATATTTTCTAAAAGATCCCTTGGTATTACATCACCAATCACTGATGCAATTTTCAGTAGCAGCTGTTGATACGGTGTCAATGAGTCTATTTGCATCATAATTATTGCATCTAAATTATGGACGTTTATATTAGTGTTTAGTTCTCCTTTTTCAATGACTATACATATGCCTATGTCTCCTGTGGAATCATTTTGCATAAGTTCATCAAGGGTGCTTTGTTTGTCACCGTCCAATGCTTGCGGATGTAGCAAAGCTGGATCTGGAAATTGCAATTCCTCCTCTTCCCAGTCATGTTTTCCATCGTCTTGTATCCTTTTTATTTCTAGTGCTCCGGTAGAAAATAAATGAGTAATGAAGCTCTCAACGAGGCCCGGCATGCCTTTACATTTTCTTCGCAGGGCTTCACATAAATCATTTGAAACACCATCTACGTCTAATATTTGACAAGCCAAGGCAGGGATCCACTCAGGATCTAATGGTCCTAAACATATTTTCCTGATGTTATTGTTAATAAACACGCTGTAGAGCCAATTGTGAACAGCGCTAAATTTACCACGAGTGACGGATAACACTACAAATATTTTCAGTGAACTGAACATCATTGATATGAACTCCCAAGAAAATGAATCTAAATTCTGTAAATCATCTAGAAATATGACAATTGTATCTGTTAATGCTTTAATTACTTTCTCGAACATTGCTTTAGCTTTTTCTTTTCGCTTGGCTTCATCTAAAGAATGAATTCCTTCATGATATGCAAATCGTACTTTAATTATACTGTTTAAATAACACAAGTCGTCAGAGTAAACTTTTAACAGTTGTATAATTTTTTCTTCTTTGACAAAACCTTCAACAGGTTCTTTAAGCTCGAGAATTTGATTGATGATTTGACTTAATGCTAAATATGCTGTTGCAGAATGTATAGAAGTTAAATTTAGGAAACATACACGAAAACCGTTATTTTTTGCATGGCGAGCCATCCATTCTAACATTCGACTCTTTCCAATTCGCGATTCACCTACCATAAGGATGGCATCAAAATCTCTATATTTTGTATTACTTTCTTCCAGCCAACTTTCAAAATATTCTATTTCATCGCTGCGGTTAAGAAGTGGAGGAATCATTGGTATGTCATATAATTCTTTAACTCTTATGTCTTCTGAGTATTCATATATTTTTCCTGGTTTTATAATACCTTTTAATTCTATAGCTGGTTGTAGTGTAAAACCATTTTTAGACATTTTACTTTTTACAAAAGTGGGTTCATCGCATGTGATTTTATTTCGAAATCCACACATCAACCTCGCGGCTTTGTTGACAATAGCACCAATTACAGTAAATTCTCTTCGTAGAGGATGACCTACCACTCCACAGTATACTTGGCCGGTTGTTACACCAATGGACACTTCCAAGACTCCATCGAGAGCAGCTAACGATTTCTTTATACTGTACGCACATTTGAGTGCTGCTTGGGCCTCAGATTCGTGTTTGAAGCCCCGCAAACCGAAAACGACTAAAATCATGACATCCTTATCAAAAAGAATTATCTTGTTGACACATCCCATCGATTTGTATACTATTCCACATGTGATTTGATAAGAATTATTGACGATTGTTATTAATTGCGTAAATGAACAGTATCTTGGCTTAAGGGTCACAAATAAAATTGAAACTTGTCTCATTTCAGTCAGATATTCCAGTGGTTGGTGGGCGTCAACCTGAGTGAGAACGGGTCTAATCATAAATTTTCTAATTTCGCTTCCTATATTTTTTTCTTCAGCTACTAAAATAGCTTTACGTAGGCTCAAAGCTTCTGATTTTCTTAAAGCATCGGTTACATTTAGATCTTTAGGTGCGTCTAATATATAATCTGGAAGGCTCTCTATTGCACTAAACGGCTTTTTACTTTGTCTGACTATATTTCCAAAGCCCGAGAATGGTCTTGTCACATTACTGTCATGAGGATCATACAGAATAGATTTTATTGTAACAAATCCGTTTTCGTTTATAATATGATCGTAATTCCTAGAATAACAGTGTCCCCAAGCTGTCGGAGTGAGCTTTACTTCCCCTGAAGCACAGACACTTTCAGCAGCCTTAGCTTCTATTACAGGTAAGCCAAAAATTATATAACTCATATCTATTCCAGTGCCGATAGGTGCAAATATGATGTTACCTGCAGATATTGCTAGTTTTACTTTTAAGTTAACTTTAACATCAGTTTCATAGACTGCGTAAGAATGCTGTATAATTAGAGCACAGGCTATTACTGTGTGAATGGTGTGACACAAAAAAGTGCTTTTATCAGTCTTCCAAAGTGCCAGGAAAGCGTCGCCGGCAAACTTTATGATATCACCACCATGGCCGTAGATGAGCTCTATGAGTGAGCCAAGGTATGTGTTGAGAGTTACTGTCAATCTGTAGGTTCCACCTTTACCAGTATTATTGTATCGTTCTGAAAGGTCTGTATAACCTGAAACATCAGCCATGAGGAGAACGCCGACGAAACGTTTTGAATTTGATGTATCAAACCTAAAAAAAAAAGAATTATTTAGATTGTATTTCAATATTTCGATGTTTATATTCATAATCTATGTTAACTGACCCAATTCCTTTCTGGCCTTATTATATTTTGATCAGAAATCAGAACAGTATGGAATAAACGTTTATAATTATTATTTTCTCAAGTAAGTTGTAAGCCTTACTTGTCCATTAGTAAAACTTCATCGGGGACCAAAGTTGATAGAATTAAAGTCTGTTTCTTGGTCAGTCGTATCTCAATATCTTGGTCAACCCTGTCTGCATCACTCTTTCTCTCAAAAAGCTCCTCCACCCAGTTCTTTACCTCTTTGTATCGTGGTTCATAGTCGTCTAGTTCTTCGTCAAATAATTCGTGCCCTCGGCGGGACATTCTCCGACCGTAGTTTCGCCATTTTTCGGTTCCCATCATAACGTTTGTTGAGGTTTTTCTATGCCGTTGCTTGTTTTTTAGGAAATTCATGTTTTTGAGTGGTTTAGTGCGGTGAGTACGTGAATTTTGGGTTTGGGAGTCCGGATGATTAGGCAAAGTCACTTCACACTTAACCTATTGTCACCAATAATCTCGTAGGCTGCGATCGAGATCCCTTCTTAGTTTTAATTCAGCCTTAAATCGAAGGAAAATTTAATTTATTCTAACATATCGCTCGGGATATTTGTTTTGGTTTTTTGATAGGTACTGATTAGTGTCATCGCCGCGCTGTCATGGTGAAGCCGACAGAGTTTATGGTTGAACCTGTTTCTATGAAAAATAGGGATAAGCGAACTTTTTATGGCGTAACTGTTTTTGTTTGATAATACACTATGGTTACTATAGAATAGTTTACTGGTGAAAGGTTATTTGTACCTAATCGGCTACCTATATGGCCGGCCCATTGTTTACAATTCATTCCGTCAATTAACAACTTGCCCAGAATGATAATTAACCGATTCCCTGTCTTTATTCCTCGAGCAATATGGAGGCAATCTTTTAATTGCTATTATTTATTATTTTAAATGCTTTGACCTATTAACATCATTTCTCTGTCGCACAGAAAGTGTAAACAATTACATAGAGATCGTTAATGGTTATAATTAAAAATGTATTACCTATAGTAAACTAATTTGACCTTTGTGAAATATTAATAAATAAGATTGACCTTAGTTATGTGAGTTATATTGCACCTTGTAGTATTGCCGGCTCAGTCCGCCTCTCTCCATTGCTTTGCGCGCACACGTGTGTGGTGGACGGGTCGACAAAATAACGATGGAGCCGAACGGGACCTCATTCTTGGATAAAGTGCTCAATTTGGTTAAAGAAGACAGGTCTGAAAGTGTGCCACTGATACGGTTCAAACACCCGAAGGAATTGGAGGTATTTGTGAATTAATTTTTGATTTAATGAGGGTATTCGAATGTTCCAAATAGTTGTTCTGTTGCTTTATTATTCGATAGTTCGATATCGATGTCTTTAGCTCCTATTTCTAATTTGCGGTCATTGAAGTCTGGGGACACACGAGCTATTGTTTACCGTTGCTCAAATTGAGGTACTCATTTCTTCGGACTTGGCTTTCGTATGACAAAAGATTCTAAACTGGGATGATTCTATATTCATTTAATTGTGGTCTTCTATTCTGTTTTTAAGAGAGAGCCCATGTTATTTGTCTCAATGTTTATTGCCAGTAGACATTAGGTACAATAGTTTATATTAAATTAGTGGTATGTTGGTAACCACTAACAAGTGTTGGATTGAATCCGCGTGGGGCCTGTAACTTTGTCTAAGAGGACCCCTAAAAATGACGTTGCGGTTGGCACAGTGGTTGAGTGATTAGCTGCTACGTTTTGTATAGCAGGTTCGGTTCCGAAAATAGTACATTTTGATACTAGTGGGGAAAGTTGGTCATTACAACCGAGGCGAAATTCACCCGAGCCGGTTAGGCGATAATTACGACGCATTTTTGTTCATACCTATTGTAGTGAAGAAAATTTTCCAAAGTTGCCATACATTTTAGTTTTGATTTAGATGGCAACAAGCTATCGCAAGTAGCGACATCTAAAGTGCCAATAAACACACTAGTTTTACTTTCTTTTTCGTGTTTAATTATTTTGTGAACCTATGGCCTCAGTAATTGTAATTGTATATGTTTTTGTCGTTATTTTATTGTACTTATGTGTGTTATGATCCTATGATGATATAAAACTATTATTAGTATTGTAGAGAACCGCTAACAATTTACTAGGTTAACAGGAGCACAATATTGAATTATGATTAACAAAATAAATAGTAACAAAGTGATGTACAGAGTAAACACATTCAAGACTGACTAGACTGGAAGTGCGTTAGTAATTTTCCACGTGAAATCTATTAATATCGATATTACCTAAGCGTACTATAATATACAAGGCGCCAGATTAACTTAAAATAAAGTACATTGACCTTTTCCTAATATCTCCAATATTTCGAAAGTACCCGAAAAACCATCAATGAACTGTGTTTCTGAAAAGGTAAAAGATCACGATAGATGTCGATTCAAGAATCAAGACAGCTTTACGTATGTCTTTAATTTCGTTTTTGAAATTATGAATGTAAATAAATCTATAATATATAAAAACTCGTATAGGAGGGTCAATGACCGTTATTCCAAGCTTATTTGGCGCCGACCTTAGTTGTAGTAGACTTGGATGAATTATGCTTATTTTATTAACCGACTTCGAAAAGGAGGTGGTTCTATGTTCGGCTGAATGTATCTTTTTTTTATCCAATCTACTTGTAAGGTGTGTATTTCCTATAATTTTGCTGCTAGTCACTAAAGGCTTTTGTTTAAGGTGGGATCTCATCCAATAACGTCTCCCGTTCTAGGGCTGAGCGTTAGGGCGTAGGGCCTACTGACTAAAACCCACGGGGCACAGTTCTGCTAAAACGACAGCTATGTTCCTTCTTTGCCTGGCGTTTTGGTTCCCTTTTGGAAGTCAACCCGTGGCTCCAACAGGCTTCAGTCCTGGTGGGACCCTACCGTTTTGTTGACATTTCTGTATCTAAAATCTAAAAAAATAAATTCAAAATTATGAAGTTTAATCTAGATATTTTATGTACACAGTTCAAAACTAAACCAATTTCAGACACCCTGTATTGTATTTAACGACACAGTTGGTGCAGTGTTGTACGATTGGCTGCTGTGCTGCGAGTCGCGGGCTCGTTTCCCGCACGAAAGAAATATTCACTGTATGGCCTACAGATGGATTTCAGGTGTTTTTTTTCCTATACCGTTTTTGATAAAATAAATTGCACAAAGTAATGTGCCTGGCTGGGTTTGAACTCGCGACCTGGGACCGTTAACACTTTGCCATAAAGACATCTGATTTATTAAAATGTTTTTTCAGTTTTTCAGTACATCTAGCAAAAAACTGAAGGTTTTATAAAACATGAGTTTTGTAATTGTGTGATAAACCTTGGTAAAATATTCTGTTTGGAAAACTACAGCCGGTATTTCATTATTAACTTAATTCCTCCTCATGTACCTTTGTCCAGCGACCTTGTGTGCCTTTGTTTGTGAAATCGCTACGTATTACCGATAAGCAGTACCTTTTGTATTTTCTTTTATTTAATCATTTGATATTTCTTTTGTGTTACACTTCCAATAAAGAGCATTTTAACTCTTCCGTTTCAATAAGTCCGATTACCCATTCCTAGTCCAGATCTGCCAAATATCTATAAAACAAAAACATAAAAAGCGGTCAAGCCGATAGTTCGATGGCAAACACTGTGACACGCGATTTTTATAGGTAAGATTAGATTTATTATTTTAGATAAACTTGACGACTTTGAACCTATTGAATACGTAACGTAACGTACGTAAGACAAGGTGGTAAACGTGTGACCATTTGAGGTAATATCACATCATCGACATAACATAGGTATATTCTATCATGGTCTTACTAAGGTTAGATGGTGTAGGAGCAGGGTTTTTTTAACAGTGGATCAAAATCATTCAGATGACATCCCCCGCCTTTGGGCGGAGCGGGAGGAAGTGTAAAACCTTTACTGACTAAAAAACCTAACTCATTCCTTCGTTGCCTTTCATATCGGGGCCGAAACTCCCTTTCAGAAATAGACCCGGGCCCAGCAGGGTCGACTCGAAGCCTACTAGAGCCAAGGGCTTGTTTCTGAAAAGAAAACTCGGCCCTGGTATGAAAGGCAACGAAGGAACAGGAATGGGGTTTAGTCAGTAAAAGTCTGACACATCCTCCCGCTCCATCCAACAGCAGATGACACCATTCGATGATTTTCCCACATAAGAATGAGGCTAGGTAGTGGTATTATGTCGTTACATTCAAACAAGGCAAGCATGCTCCATCGTCGGCCACAACATCGCGTCGGCTATCAATAATAATATCTATTTAAAAAAAACAAGCGTCTGCATTTGCTATATATAAAGCATCATTGCTATAAACGAAAATATAAACAGCTTTACGGGTTTACTCAAACAAACAACGCACTTATGGAGAGAATATTAAACACTTATACTTATGGTAGGCATACCTATAAGGCCTGATTAAAATATTAAACCAGTATGCTAACAGGTGTGTAAGTCTTGCTTTTGCCGCAAGCACTAACATTCTGCAAGACTCGAATGCAAAAACGTGTTGTAATATCATTTGAACATTTCTACATCTGCATATCTATATATTTCATAAGTTGCTAGCTAGGCTAAGCCCTTTACATGTGCATTAAGATTCGAGTTGTTTCGCCATCTAAGAAGGTAGGCGATTATGAGTTTTTTTGTTTATTTAATTAACAGTTTATGTACACGCCCAACTTGGCAGTGGGCAGGGCACATTGTTCGCAGAACAGTAGCCCGATTCTCGTAATGAAAACCGTAACGATTTAGTCGTTTAGACCATTTCCGTATTCACATCCATCAATCGAGTTTGAAGGACACCGATTTTAAAGTCGTTTGAAATACGTCGATTAAAAACAAAATCTGTATTAAATTATCCTGGTATTATTTAGTTACTGAAAATAAGTCGTTAGATTGTGAATACCGCTTTTGGATAGGACTTCGATCGAACGACTATAAAACTTCAACGACATTTGGCTTGTTTGATTTTACGTGAATCAGGGTACAGATGGTCGATGGGAATGGGAAAGGTTCTGGAATGGCTACCACATACCGGAAGACGCAGCGTTGGATGGCTTTCCACAAGGTGGACCGATAACCCAAGTGAGGGTCGTGGGAAGACGATGGATGAGAGGCGCTCAGGACCTGTCATTATGGTGACACTTGGGGAGGCCTATGTCCAACAGTGGACGTCTTTTCGCTGAAATGATAATGATGATGATACAAATTATACTTAAAATAAATACAGGATGAAAGGAAACTGAAACATAATGTATATAAAGCGATGTTTATTTGAAAAGAAATCTCTACCACTTGCAGCTTAGATAACAGCGAAAGGAAATCTGGAAAAGTAAGATATGAACCATAATGTAGGTAGACAATGTGTGTAGGAAGAGTAGGAAAAATAAGAACAATAAAAATAAATAATACTTTGAAAAATTTATAGATAGGCAAGATTGATACTATTATAAATCTTTTTATGATACCATCATAAATCTTCCTTTGATGCCACATACGATCCAAAACTCCGGTAAAATCGACTTGTCATGTATGCTGATAGACACAAACGATCAAGTTTAGCGGATAGTTCTTCATGCGAGCTATAAACTTGGTTATTCTTTGAGGGCCCTGGTTCCCGAGAGCCCCGTACAGGAGGCAAAATAAAATAAAAATGGATGTGCTTAAACAAAGGCACAACCAACACATTTTCAGGGTCCCGTACCTCAAAAGGAAAAAAACGGAACCCTTATAGGATCACTTTGTTGTCCGTCCGTCCGTCTGTCTGTCGGTCTGTCTATAAAGAACCTTTATCTCGAGAACGCGTTGAGATATCGAGTTGAAATTGAAACCATATTGTTTTAATTTCTGTCACTGTCTGTTCTGTGACTCAGGTCTGCGGTCCCTTCGAGCTGTGAAAAAATCAAACTTCTAAGTTAACGAATAAAAAAGATACGTCGATTTATGTCTCAAAAAAACGTATTATATGTTAATACTCTCAAAGATCGAAATTCTTAGGGTACTTCATGTTGACCCAGAATCTTTAAATTTGGCACAATGCAAGGTCTCATAGCACAGATATAGGAATATTATTCTGAAAATAGTAAAGTTGTTACGTAGGTCACAAAAAAAAAAATGCAATTCGGAAAAATCTTCTAGACTCCATTCGGGAATTGTAGTTTGTACGGAACTCTCAGTGCGCGAGTCCGACTCGCACTTACCCAGTTTTTTATTTTATTAACTTTTTGTGAGAATTCAATAGGCTTTCATTGAATTAGGGAATTTTGTGAAGACTTAGGAATTGAGTCTAGAGACTCATCTAATGGACGTTTTCTTCACATTGCAGGCTATTCTGGACCTCGACGTGACAAAAGGCGTCAGTGACAAGGACCTGGAGCAATGCGTTCGCGAAGTGTTGAAGTACAGCGTCAAGACTCATAAGGCGACGTTCAGGAACCAGCTGTTCTGCGGCACCGACCCCTACGGGCTGGCTGGAGCTTGGATCACAGAAGCTTGTAATACTAGTCAGTAGGTATACTCATCAAAAGATGATGGAGACAGTGGGTGGGGTGGGGTTAGGGAATGGGGAGTAGGTTTCTGTTACATTGGTTATGATACCTATTTTCCCAGAGCTTAGAGGTTATTCGAAAGAGTTGCTGCGGCCCTAGGACGCACAGGGCGACTGAAGGAACATAGATGGATATTTATATACAGATCTTGGGAAGTTTGTTCAGTTTTGTCTATTGATCAAGACCTTAAAGTTTGTGGAGGGCTGTCCCTTACACCCTGTATTAGTAAAAATCTGACAATCCCTCTCTCTCCACCCTGAGCTTGAGGAGTTATTTGATGAATTCCCACCTCAAATAAAAAAAAAGATTAAAGGTTACGGGAATCCACTGGATGTGAGATGCGAAGGATACGGTTGATATGGTAATGCTTGGATGAGGTCTATTCGGCTTTAGGTGGTTCTCCCTTCGTCATATTAATGGCAACATTAGCTTACCAAGTAGGACCCACAAAGGATTTCAATTTCATTGGAATCGATAAGACCGGGGAAATGAAAACAAACAAAGTTATTGTTTGAGCTGAATAAAATTGTAGGATTCAGAATATCGATTCAGAAAATATCACACTCGCTAATTTTATATACTGAGATGAAAGTTTATTTTGAGTGTGTGTATGTTTGTTTCTCCTTCACGCCTAAGCGTGTCTATATTTGACGGTATTGGAAAGGCTAACCTTTCCAATACCGTCAAATAGAGACACAACAGTTAGAAATAGCAGCGTGAACCCTGGCGTTCGCTTGGAGTTTTATGAATTTAAATAATGGCTGAACGGATACATGAGTACTTGACGGAAGGTCTGTTTCCTAGGAAACATTTTATACTTTCACGCGGGCAAAGCCGCTGGCAGAAGCTAGTTGGTTTTATACAGCAACTACTAGTTTCATTTTACATCTAGCTAAGAAACACCGTTTAAGTAAGCAATTGCAATATCTTTAGGTCAGGAATGTAGTTTCTAATTTTATGAGTATGTATGTATGCAGATAGTTTGTATGTAGTATCTACCTGTAAATGTTTCTTAACCCAACAGTGTTCTATCGGTGAACAAGTAAAACTTGTCTTGGTTTAACATTAAATAGTCATAAAACATTGTAGGTACCAATACTTTCGTTAAACACGAACTGTCGCTGTAGTTGTCGCTTTACTTACATCTGTATGGGCCTGGCCAAGTGGCCACATTATCACGGGGACCCGCAGATCGGATAGTAAGGTAAAAAATATATATATTTGTGGTAGCGGCATGTATGTAGATATTTATACAATTATACTCATTAATTAGCTAACCTTCGATCAGACAGAACACCAATAGGATAGTTTCCAGGATCAAAATAATTACATTTTATTTAGTCCGTATTTTAGATTATAAAAAATTATTGAACACGTATTTTTTCTGTTTTCGATTAAACAAAAAATAACAAAGATATAGCCCATTTACAAATAAAAAAATACGTGTCCCTTATTTTTGAATAATCTAAAAGACGGACTAATTACATTTTTTACGGCAACTAGCCTACTGTCGGAGGATCTAGCCGCATACCTATTATGAGATTAGCGGAAGTATGTGTGTATTTACACCTTGTTCAGTATTTCTTTAAAGCCTAATGACCGCCATACACGCTAGGGTATACCGGACAGGTTTGCTTTTACAGGTGAGTTGTACAGGTAAACCGGAGCGTGTATGATGCACAACTGTGCAGGTTTCCATACAAGCTAACCTGACAGGTAAAACTATGCAGGCAAACCAGTCAGGTTAGGTATACGGGTTAGCGTGTATGTCTTACCTTAAACCAATTGTATCCAAAGATTTTCGTAAAAATAAAAAGGACAATCGTTAAAAAAATTCTGTACCACAATTTCGACCAAAAAAAAAAAATCCTAACGGCTCGATTATTTTTTCTACTCTTATCAAATTTTTATTCTTATTCCAGGTATACCTTCGAAGTGGCTCCAGTATTCACACTCATAGAGCTGAATCTTTTGAGGCACATACTCAAGCTGTTCGGTATACCCAAAGGGGATGGCATCTTCAGCCCTGGAGGCAGTATCTCCATACTGTACGGTCTGGTCGCTGCAAGGTACAAGAAGTTCCCAGAAATCAAGGCTAAAGGGATGAGGAATCTGCCTGAGATGGTGATATTTACTTCTGAAGATGTAAGATCACGTTTTATATTTTTGTACCTACGCCTTATGATATCTACTGAGCAAAAGAAGAGACGGGAAATAACACTTTAAAATCACTGGTTTTATGAGAGTTTTCATAAGAAAATTAACAATTTAGCTTCACTTTTCTTGGACTGACCGACATTTGACTATTCAAAAGTGCCTGTAAATGGTCTATTGTTGAAATAAATGCTTTGATTTGATTTGATTTGAAAATTCTCATAATGCCTATCATTGACAGTCTACTCCTGGGTTCGATCCTTGGATTACACTGGGTTATTTGTATAACACTGGCAACCTCTGAGGACTGATGTTACTAACACCATAAATAACAACTTTTGAAAATGTACTTATCATATTTTAGTTCATCAGATTTTCATAAATATTTAAATTGATCATTCTAATCATCACGAAGTCTATGCGAAGCAAGCGATAGTACAATAGCGGAGGGGCGCGGGATCGGGTGGCGGGGGTGCTTGATGCGCTTGCGTCGAGTCATATGGACGTAGGTAGGTATAGCAAAATACAGAGTTGAAATGTGTTAGATAGAATAACGATAGCACAAGGAAATCTTGAAAGTTTGTTTTTGGGAAATGAATTATGTTTTGTAAAAAGTCATAGAACAAAAGTAGTTGTTTATGATGTTAGTAATACAGTCTTGCAAGGTTGTTAGTGTTTTATTAATAACCCTGTATTGTATTTTCCATAAGACAATTCTCATCATGCCTATCTTCATAAGTTTATAGTAGTCTACAACTGGCAATCACCAAATGCACCTTTGTTTTTGAGCTAGGCAATCTTGAAATGCCTTCTTCCACTCTAGGGTAGAACGAGAGGGCGTGTCGGATTTTTACTGACTAAATCCATCTGTGTCCTTTGCTTTCTAGCGCTACTGTCACTTTTTCTCTTTTCTTATCGGACCTACTGGGTCCTTACGTCTCTTTAAGGTGCGTATGGAACACTATAAGCGTCGTTGATGCAGACCTGGTCCTTAACGGACAACGAACAACTTATTGCTCGTCGCCTGCAAGCCCGCTCCTAATTCATCTACATCTATTGCTAAGATATTATTTATAATGGCTTTGTCACAGAAGAGCTAAAAACAACATTAAATAAGTGATTACCAACATTAGAACATCCATTTCTGGAAGAAGTTTGGTTTTAGCTAATATATAATATATATTTCTTTCTTTTTTTTTCTTTTCTTTCTTTTCTTTCCTTCTTTTCTTTCTTTTGCTTCTTTTCTTTCATTTCTCTCTTTTCTTTTCTTTCTTTTTTTCTCTCTTTTCTTTCTTTCTTTTTCACCTTTTTTTTCTTTTAATACCAAAAATGACTTGCACGAAGTTAGAACTTCACCGATGATTACCTATCCATAACATTAAGTGTGATGTTATGTTCACATTTCCAGAGTCACTACTCTATCAAGAAAGCAGCCCACTGGCTTGGGTTCGGCACAGACAGCATCAGAGTTATTCAAACGAACGCCAAAGGACAGATGCTAGTGCACAAGTTAGACGAAGCTATACAGGTAGAGAAGGACCTTGGCAGATGTCCTGTGTTCGTGAACGGCACGGCGGGGACCACGGTGTTGGGAGCCATAGATGACCTGGAGGCAGTCGCTGATGTATGCAAGAAACATGGTGTTTGGATGCACGTGGATGTGGGTTTGATTGCAAAGAATTTTTTGAAAAAAAGCGATTTCAATACAGAATAAGTTTACCAAAAAGTGCAAAATTATTTTTTTGTGTATTGTGACGGACACAGAACACAGGAATCATATAATTCTTCTGTTCTGTGGTGGCGGATTACGATCCATTCCCTCTTCTAGAGAGTAGGCCCATTTCCTAGTATTGGGAGATTAAAATGCTCATTATGCTTTGATATGCATATGCTAGAGTATTTTGTATTGAAGTCGGTTGTATTTTGTTGTACCCTTCATCTAAAACTACATAAAAAACCAGGTAAGTGCGAGACGGACTCGCGGACTAAGGAAAAAAGTTCAATTCTCGAATTGAGTTACAAAGAGTGTTGTGGATATGGTTAGAAAAAGTAAATAACGGTTTTACGAACTAGAAATCAATTTTACGATTGGTGATGACCATAAAAAAAATTATTCCATGAAATTCAGCATCCCCAGTAAATCCTTAAAGTTTGAGGAGGGCTGTTCCTTACACCTTGTATATAGAAGTGTCAATAGTTTTCTTATCACGGTTTTCTATAATTACTTTTTTTTCTCTTTTCTAGGCATGCTGGGGAGGCAGTTTAATGTTGTCTCCCAGATACAAGACCAAACTAAAAGGCATAGAAAGGTTAGTATCAGACTATTATGTTATTTGTTTTCGAGAAATAAATGCAAATGGGTGATACATTCTGATTGGCTGTTGATAATTCCTAAAATCAATTGCGTTATTACTGCTCCTGTCCCGTGAGACATAGCGTGATGTTATATAGCCTATTCTTCAGGCTATGCAATACTCAAAGATTTTTTTCGATTCAAACCAGTAGTTTCTTGAGAGACAACCGCATTCAAACAAACTGTATAGATAGATTGATTTTAAGACAACATTCTAAAAAAAAAAACTGAAATTAATCTATCTATATAAAAAGAGAAACTGACGAGTGACATATAGGCCCCGGTCTAAGGGGGGGCAAGCCGGGCATTTGCCCAGAGTGGGAAAATATGAGTGGGGCCCAAATTGACTTATTCCTATCTTTTAACCTAGCCATCTACTCCCAAGTTGGCAGGTTGAGAATTTTATGTGCCACCTTCCAACCTAATTCAGGTTAGATAGTGGAAATATTACTTAAGACTCATGACTTATATTATTATTATTAATCATTTATTTCGAGCTTGCACTCATAAAAGGGTTAGTAACAAAATTTATTGGAAAACTATGTTAGTAGCCATAAAATTCCCGTTCTATACATTATTGTTACAATTGAAATTTCAATCAAAACATGTCAAAAACAACACAAATCAAATCAAATTATTATATAAATTAAAATGCCTAAATAAAAAAAACATACCAGACGCGCTACAAATGCGAGGCAACCTATTATTACAATATATTATTGTATTGGACGCGCAACGAATTGGCAGCCCGGTGAGTGTAGCTCACCCACAGGCTGCTTGTGTAAAGCGATAGGCATTATGTGGTTTTGTGCATATAAAGGGCGGCGAAAATTATGTTTTCCCAGAACCTCTAAATAGCTAGATCTGGCCCAGCTGACATATCAACACAGCTTAAACTAAAGGGCGAAGGATTCTGAAATTTTACCCAAGGTTTTTTTTTTATGACGTAGGCAAACACTAGGAAGGGATTTTCTAAAATTCAACCTCTAAGGAGATGATATGGGAGTCCAAAGCTCGTACAGCTTTCGCGCGTGTGAAGCCGCTGGCAAAAGCTAGTAAGAGGTTCTTTTAAGGTTTTCTTTTAAGAGTTTTTTTTTTTAATTCCAGGAGAAAGATCAATGAGGGAAGCAGAACTGAAAAGTTCTAAGTTACAAATATTTTTCTAAAAAAGCCTTTACCATTTCCAGAGCAAATTCAATATCATGGAACCCACACAAGATGGCGGGCGCTCCCTTGCAGTGTTCTGTCTTCATGGTGCGAGACAAGGGTTTGTTACACGAAGCCAACTCGGCTGCCGCGCAGTACCTGTTCCAACAGGACAAGTTCTATGACGTGTCCTACGATACTGGGGACAAGAGTGTGCAGTGTGGAAGGAAGGTAACAACGACTATACTTATAATAAATCTGTAGAAGTTTTTAGTTGTGCACGCATCATGTAAAATGTTCGAAATTGATGTAGATAACTTTTATATACATTAAAATTGTGTGTAACTTGATATGTTACAGCTTTGTTTCATCGCAATCGGTTGACCGGTTGACTATATCGAAATACTACATTCATTGACTGTTAGGCGGTACAAAGTTCTGCGGGTCGGCTAGTTATACATATATTATAAATACTTAGTTTGTGGTGTTAGGTAACTGTCTCGTTAGTCTGGTGGTACCACGCACGATGATTGAGCGTCGGATGTTGGGCTCGTCTCCCGGGGCGTGTTTCCTAGCCGACTACCATGAGAATAAACATCGAAACAAACTCAGATACTCTTTTAAAGTCCATACATTAAATATGTAATGGTCCAATCATATGAAAACCATGCAAATTAGAATCTGAGTTGGTCTTTTGAGCTACACGAATACTGACAAGTGGCACATAAAATTCTCAACCTCAAAAGATCTGTAGTGAAGTTCAACGACTCGTGTGTGGCGTTAGTTTGCTCACGTGTAAGCGAAGTTTGCTGATAAAGTTGAGTTGGTCGCGTCAGGTAGCCTAAGTGGCACGCCGTAGAGAATTCTTGCTGAGGAAGCTTGTTCCCCTAAAAGTTCACTTTTTGTGCTCAAAACGCTGTTTTGTGTCAAAAGAGCCAAAGAGGCCTAGCAGCACCTACAGCAGTACCTCAGTCCAGTTGGAGCTAGAGTGGCAAGTGATGGCTATACTAAGCGATGTTACTGCATTGATAAAGTAAGTTCACAATGCGGGATGACAGCTGAAAAGCAGCGCTGGGTGTCTGTAGCCTAGTACCCTTAATACTAAGTTGAGTGTGTCCCCCTTTTCGGTACGGACACACTCTGCGCTTTCTGTACTTTTCTTCTTTTTTACTTTGTGTCAATAACCGGTGTGCTGTGCTTGTCCCGAATAAAAGTTTTTCTATTTATAGAATTTTCTATTTATTTTAAGATAGACAAAAATCCGTTTTCCTTTAAGGTAATGGGCACGTAAACACATTCGTAAGAAGTTGTTAAAATCATTACAGCGTTGATTTGTTGGATCATGGATGCGTTTCTCATAATAATATTTATTATTTGTATGTTTTTATATATGTAGGTATTTATTATTGTATTACTTTTCTATTTGCTTGTTTGCCATCAAGTTGCACAACCTACCATTTTTCTGCACCACCCTAAGGTCAACTGGTGGAAAATGTCTTTGTATAGTATTTACTAGTGCATAAAGTTTTAATAAATAAAATCGAAATTCATCT
Source organism: Mythimna albipuncta (assembly GCA_929112965.1). Lineage (NCBI taxonomy): Eukaryota > Metazoa > Arthropoda > Insecta > Lepidoptera > Noctuidae > Mythimna > Mythimna albipuncta. The sequence goes on along the minus strand of OV815979.1, from coordinate 11,578,912 downwards.
AATGAACTTTAATTATTTTCAGATCGACGCCTTCAAGCTCTGGATGATGTGGAAAGCACGCGGAGACCTCGGGCTCAGTCAACTCGCAGACCAGACGATGGCCATAGCCCAGTTCTGTATGGAGGCGGTGGCAAAGAGGCCAGGCTTCAAGCTGGTGTCGGATGAGCTGCAGTGCCCCAACGTGTGCTTCTGGTACATACCGAGCTTCATGCGGGGACAGGACATGAATGGCCAGTGGTGGGAGATCATGCATAAGGTGAGCTAAAGTCCATAACTACCGTGATTTTTTTTTTCTATTCCTTAGCAATTTAGCGTAGCAAAGTAGGTATAGCACAATCAGTCTTATAATGTTTCTACTGCTGGTTCTTACGCCTCTTCTCTTGAAGAGGAATGGGCCATAATCCACTAAATAGCCAGCAGACAAGGCCTAGTGTACATTGGTGAATGTCACAAATCTTCGAATTTGGATCTAGGAACATGCCGAGTTTCTTCACGATGTTTTCCTTCAGCATTTTGAGAGCAGTAGTGAAATAATTACCTAAAGTAATATATTTTTGGCTGGTTACGAACCTGCAACATACAACTCATAAATGGCAGTTGTTGCCACTGGAGAACCATCTAATAAAAACCCTGGATGACTGAAATAGGTTAAGGGTAGAAACCCAAATCACGTGTCTAGTATTTTTAAACCGTATCATGAAAAATCATAAAGTTATAAGCTGGATTGTGTCAGCAAAAATACATAATCACCGGGCCATCCAGGTGACTGAGGGGTTGTTTTGCATTTGCACCCAGCTGTTTGCTGGCGCCTAATGCCCGCTGTGACCTGCCGTGATCTGTATTGTACCTAATGTCGGTTAAGTCTAACTTGTAACCTTTTTAAATATTTTTGAGAAAAAATATATCATGGTGTAAAAGCTATTGGAATCCATTCAGTGACTGATTCTGAACAAACTATATTCAGGTTTCGGATAAACTAAAAATAATGTTATATAAAAATCTCATGTCACAGGAGTTCGCTATCGAACTCCTCCAAAACGTATATTTGGTAGGTTTTCGCCTCGTCGTTTAAATTACGTAAATCGGAGGATTGGAACAATTTGCCTGCAGCAGTCTTCCCGTACGATTTAGGCGTCTTCTAGAATAGAGTGAATAGGCTCTTAATAAACTTGTGCGATTCAACATCAACGATTGCATTATCACCGCTTACCATCAGGTGGGAACGCAGTCAAGCACTACTTTATACCATTAAAAAAGCAGAGAACCTGGAGTGCCCTGGATGACTGAAATAGGATAAGGCTTGAATATATAGTTTGTAAACTAGCACTTTAAGAGGCCGGCGACAGATGAATTTCCATACAAACGTAATACCAGGCTCATTTGCAGTTGGAGCATATTACCAACATATTATGATGATATTTAGTTAAAGACAATATTTATCTAGGTTCCTACGTCGAGAATATTAGAAATATTGTTATTTTTAATACAGAAAAAGCCAAATGGCATGTTTTGCCATTTACGCTGTAAAAAAGTGTGAAATACAATTCGCTTAAATTTCTTTTTGTTTTTTTAAAAAAGAAAGACGTAGGAACCTAGATAAATATTGTCTATAACCGAATATCATCATAATATGCTGGAAATATGCTCCAACTGCAAATGAGCGTGGTATTACGTTTGTATGGAAATTCATCTGTCGCCGGCCTCTTAACAGTGACTTCATTCGAAACCATATTTTTGAGGGTAATTTTGAAAAACTAATAATGACAGTCTATAATATTCATTTTGATTAGAATTTCTGCTAAGTTTCAAGGGGTTGGCCATACGGTTGCAAACCTGGTTTGTACGTTTGCTTTGTGTTGCGGCTACATGGACGTAATCCACGCGCCAACACGTTTGGTATTTGGGAAAACGCGCCTCCCAACCAAGGGCGTTGAGGGTCTTGGATTACAACTGCTGTATACATGGATTGCTAATAGCAAGGTCACCTTGGTCGGGACGTTGGATTACAACCATGTGGTCACCCCTTAAAACTCCCAAAATTCTTTTATTGGGGATAGTTCTGAAAACAAATAATGACGAGTATGGAACGTAAGTTTGCATACAAACGATATTACCTCTTGTATTTTCGAAGGCCTCTCCTTAGTGCTCGAATACGTCATAAAAGCTTTGGGCAAAATTTTCAACAGTAGTTTCAGCTTTGCAGTCAGTTTCTCCTATAGTATATAGACTAGCGGTCCCGGCCGACGTTGTCTCGGTAGAAAGCTGGTTTTTTTTTTCAGAAAATAAAGTTGAGAACCCGATTGCAGCGCCACCTACCGGGTTCAATTGTATTTGTAAATCATTCAGGGACACTCAATTATAAACTCCAAAAATTTCATCCAAACCGGGTCAGCCGTTTAAGAGGAGTTAGATGACAAATACACGTACATAACAATCATAATTACTGTATACACAAGCAGTCTCGACAGACGTCCTGTTCAAAAACTGGTTTTTCGTCAGAAAAATAAATAGTTAACCCGATTGCAGCGCCACTTGCCAGGTTTAATTGTATTTTGAAACTATCCAGAAAACTATTCACTATATATAAATAAATATATTAAATATACACATATCTATTTCGGTCAAGCCGTTTAGGAGTTAGGTGACAAATACACATACAGAACAATTATGTACTCGTGTATAAAGATAAACAAACTGACGATACCACAGAGTACTTTTATATATTCAAATCATTTTTGTTCCAGATAACTCCGAAGACCAAGGAGCTGCTAACTCTAAGCTCTCAACTCATGGTGGCTTACTCTCCAGTGCGGCAATATAAGAACTTCTTCCGATTTGCCTTCACCTTCCACCCTGCTGTCGATGAGGACCAGGTGCTGAGGATGCTGCAGTCTATTGAGGACTGTGGGGAAACTGTTACCATGGCCATGGTATCGTAGAATAAAGCTAGAACTACATTAGACCGACCACCACCACCACCATCAGCCTTTTTTATGTTCCCACTGCTGGGACTCAGGCCTCCTCTCTAGGAGAGGGAATGGGCCCCGTAATCCGTCACGCGGTTCCAGTGCGGGTTGGTGAATGTCACATGTCTTCGAATTTTTTATTCTAGGACATGCCGGTTTCCCCACGATGTTTTCCTTCACCGTTTTGAGAGCTGTGGTGATGAAATAAATTACACAAAGTAATGCGCCTGGCTGAGTTCGAACCCGCGACCTACAACTCGTAAGTCGGGGCCATTACCATTTGAATACCACTGGTCTCTCGTCATTAGACCGACACACACGTGTAACACGCCTGATTTGTACGTAGATCGACGTCGCGTGGCATGGATCAAGTGTAGTTATACCAAGTCTAGTTTCCATATAAAATGTATGCACCCAGATCAGCGTAGCATACGTGTGTGTATTGTTTTTATAGCTTTAGACCTTTGTGTTAATAAAACTGTATAATTATGACTTTAGGCTTAAGGAATTGGAATAAAATGTTACTATATAATATATTCAAATACAAAACTGTTTTTCATTTGGACTCTAAAATGTTATTATTTTATACCAGACTACAAAAAGCATTAAAGTGACTGACTTTTTTGTGAAACGGTATCATAATTGGTTATTACATTGGCAATTGACGTTCCAAATATTAGAACGAGGACGAGAAGGAACGAGATAGAAATATCTCGCTACCTCTTTGCATAATTTTTCTATCGAGTTTTTCCTACCTCCAGATTCGAAAGGTTTCCAACTTGCTTAATTTAAAAAAAATATTTTTATCAAGTAGTTAAGTTTTTGAAACAAATGGAAAAAAGATAGTTAATTTCCCAATTAGTATAAAGCGGAATGTGTCCTAATGAAAGTGTTAGTTCAGTTATAAATAGTAATGTATAAATTAACACTAGGTACCTACATATTTTTCAAGCAATCATGTGCAGTTGCTGGTCAATTGTATTTGTGTGGATATGTCTTAAAGAATGTTTGATGAAATAATTTTCGCCTGGGTAAGAGTGAGGGAATGAGAACATAGAATAATTGACTGATAATAATTTAATTAAATTAAAAAAATTATAGCTTTAACAATAAATATGGTACGATTAACAATAATAACATGGCAACTTTCATACTTCAATTGGAGAAATAATCCAGTCTAAGGCTGAAAAGGTCCCACGAGGATCACCATTATGTCCCCAAAGCTGTCTGTCTCCATAGGAATCTTCATTCGCATCCAGTTTTAGACCTTGATTATATTGGTAGTTTATAATACGGAAGACTACAATTCCATCTTTCGCTAATGGCTCCAAAAAATATTCATGGACGGCTCCATCATCACTTGTCGAGCCCCAACCTTTTCTGTCTCCATAACTATCTGTGTTTGAATCTAATTTTAAAAACATGTTATAGTTCAAATCGTTAATTTTGAATACAACGTTATCATTCTCTATTACTGGGATAAACTTCCAGGCCACTCGTCTACTTGTTGTATCAGACTTATCTCCCCAAGCGAGTCTATCATTATAAGAATCAACGTTGACATCTAATTTCAACGCCTGTTGGTATTCTTTGTTAATTATTGTCACATATCCTCCTTTAAGAATCTGCTGAATAGCACCTGGGAAACAGTTACGGACAATTTCATCGCCTCCGTTATTCCATAGTTTATAAGCAAAAGCCATGATGTGAGTCGAAGCTGCGGCTAGTAGTTTCGTTACCACTTCAATTATAGTTTCATAACCACCTTCAGTGTCCATAGTTTTGGTTAAATCTACTGCAATATCATAATCACCATCAGTAACGTTCTTATAAAGCTGGTCTTTTAGCATCGACAGATTTAGGAAGGCCAAGTGACTGTCAAACAACGTTATGCCTTGAAGTTCAACAGGTAAGGAGTAACTTTGACAGAGGAAAAGGTCCTTCATCTTCAGTTCCGAGATAAGATTCCTTATATCAGCTGAACTGGATTGAAATCCATATGCGACAACTTTGCCCTGGTCGGGGCTAATCATACGTGCGATATCTGCAGCACAACTGTTGTTAATAGGAGCACCCATGATAGTGACAGTTTTGACCGAGTTGTCTTTGATATAGGCGCTGGTGTCACAATTAGTGTAATTGTAGACTGGTATTCTATTAGGGATCTTTATGCCTTTGTCAGGACCGTTACTTACAAGTTGGTACGTGTGATTGACGTTGTAGCAATCGGGGAAACCACTGATCCCGTGTTGGTGGACTATCCTGCCTTCTCCCCAGTAATCCACATGTTCAATCAAATTGTTAAGGGAAGGAGGTAGTTTCACTAAGTAATAATCTCCCAGAAATGGGCACTCTGAGTAAGGATAAGTTTTGTCTTTGTTCGTTTCATAGTTTGGGCGTTGAGCCCCCTTCCAAGCGGATATGGAGAGCATTTTTTTGATTCCACTTATTGCTTATCTGAAATTAAAAGGAAGAATTTCATAAAACGAATCATTAGTGGTAGAGGTGAGGTGTTGGTCGAATTAGGCCATCGAATTAGGCCGCGTATATAGTTCCGAAATTGTAAAATAAATAAACCAAAACGCATAGTGAGCAAAATAATATGTATTCCATAATGTTTTGTACAGTAGATAATAATAATAATGTATAATTAATCACATTATAAGTATATTTAATCAGCTTGACATAAATACAGAGTTAGATTTTTTTTGCGTCGACATTTATTTATTTACATTCCGTATTCTACCCGGGAGCAAGGCCTTCTCTCTAGGAAAGGGAATGGGCCGTAATCCACCACGCGGGCCCAGCGCGGGTTGGTTTCTTGGGTTAGTAAACTTTAAACTTGGCACAAATTAAAAATGAGAAAAAAATTATTAGTTTTTCAAAACTACCTTCAAGTTACGGTTGTTAGTTATTGTGAAAATATTCTTGCAAACATAGTCGCGAACAAAATGTTAGTAGCCTGGGTGTTTTTAATATCGCAAATACCTATGCATTTCATAGGAGTGTTTATTGTAATGAGGAATATGCACGCGGGACGCGTTTTTTTGGATTTTTGAAATTTTCTGCATGCGGGGCAATCTCGGAATATTTAAACTACCACACGATATTTAAACCACCAATTTAAGTAAAAAATTTTGTATTTCTACGGTACTTTGCTTTCGTATAGTCGCAATTGGTCAAAAACACTTTCGATTTCCCTACATTTTAACAAATTTTGGATTTCGTTGCCGAGATGGTAGTATAGGGGGCCTTGGTTTAGGGAACTGACCAATTTGAATTAGAGGCACTCAGTCTCACAAGTTGAATTGTAGTGGACCTTTTTATACGAAAGTTCTGTGGTTGTAGGAAGGTACGATTGCGGCCAAATTATGTTTGGAGTCATGTCTAAAATTCCAAATGAAAATTAGTACATTTAAAATTATGAAGCAACGATTTCATAAAAAAAAAAAAATGGTTATTTATTATGGTTAAACCTTTCAATCGTGATAATTACAGACACAATTGAAAGACAATAGGTGCGCGAACGCCGGCGTTCGCTTGGGGTTTAATGAATTAAAACAATGTATCCTAGCTAGCAATGTTTGGGCCGATTGAAATTGTCATGAGATGTAGATACTTTCATCAAAACTAAAAAGTGTGAAATAAAAACTAACCTAGGTGTGTATTTCAATTCATTACAAACAAAAAAAAAAAACAGTAAATTGTTCAAAATTACTAATTTGGTGTTTTCGGTTTTCATCCGAAATTAAATTCTTGCCCGTAAAAAGGTTATTGAGGGTACTTTTGAAAAACTAATAGTGAACATGTTGGAAAATTTCATGTCTCTTTAGCAGAAATCTTGTGGTAGTTTTGAAAAACGAAAAAGACGTTTTAAAATGCGTAATTTAATTAATATTTGTACCAAGAAATTATATATTCGTCGTCGCTTTCCATCAGGTGAGATAGCGGTCAAGCGCAAACCTATCAATAATAAAAAAATATTATGTAGGTATTTTTGATACTCTATTTTCTTTGTTAGAATAATTGTTTTATCAGCTAGTTAATTAATAAATATACGATTTGTCGAAATGTCCTATTTAATTTTTAATTGGAGACATCTGGTCCGTTCTAGTAAACTGTTCGGGCGAATCTACCAATGCACATTTTAAAAAAAAGTGTTTTTTTGGGAAAGATGTGATGAAATACGGAATCCTATTGCAAACACTCCACTGTCCGTCTGTCTGTCACCAGGCTGTATCTCATGAACCTTGATAGCTGTTGAAATTGTCTCAGATCATGTAATACTAAAAGTTGAATAAAATTAATATTCATATGTGGCTTTCGTATAAGAAACGAGTTTTTTTTGCAGTTTTTTTACTACGGACGATACAGAACCCTTCGTGGTCGAGTCTGACTCGCACTTGGCCGGTTTTTTTGTAACTTATATGTCTACCTACATAATGAAGAGTATTAAGTTCAACTTACGATAATGAAGACGTGGAGCGTGCAGAGGTACCGGCGTAGCGGCAGGCGACACCAGGCGTTGGACCTGGAGAAAAAAAAATAGTTAGGTAGATGCATTTTCAGGGCACTAAATGTATCAATGAGGGCACGCAATTACAAGGTAGTAAGCAATGTTACGGGAATGTTCCAAAGGGTTACCGTGGCCTGGACAGCAAACGGCAATTGTATGAACACAGGCGCTCCAAACAGAGAGAAAGGTTATTTTATGATTAACCTAAAAAAAATGCCACAACCCATATTCGAGAGGGTTCGCAAAATATTTCACAATCGTTATCGTAACATCTCAACAATAGGCTAGTTGCCGTAAAAAATGTAATTTGTTCGTCTTTTAGATTAATCAAAAATATGGGACACGTATGTATTTTTTTATTTGTAAATTAAACCAAAAATGACAAAGATATAGCCCATTAAAGTTACATGTAACGTCACGCTGTGGTGCAGTTTTTGCACGGGGTGACGTCACACGTAACTTTAATGGGCTATATCTTGGTTATTTTTTATATAATCGAAAAAAGAAAAAAAATACGTGACCAATATTTTTTTTTTTTATTTAAAATACTGACGAAATAAATTGTAATTATTTTGACCCTGGAAACTACCCTATTGTTAGGAAAATACTGTCACCCACACCAGTGTTACCTTTCAATCGTGTAAATTACAGACACAATAAGAAGACAATAGGTGCGCGAACGCCGGCGTTCGCTTGGGGTTTAATGAATTATTCCACGATTTCCACGATTGAGAGGTTAATGAATTAAAAGCTGGGGCACGGAACGAAAAAAGTTATTTCTTTGACGCTTATAAACCCACCTAAAAAAAAGAAAATGAGGGTGGTACCTAGTTATATTCAAACCGCCACTGTACCAAAATTTCTTTAAAGGGCTGCTCCTTTTTAAAACCTTTCAATCGTGGAAATCACAGACACAATAGAAAGACAATAGGTGCGCGAACGCCGGCGTTTGCTTGGGGTTTAATGAATTAACTTTACGAATACCGTAATTAGAGACACAATAGAAAGACAATGAGGGAGCGTACGCCGGCGTTCGCTTGGGGCTTAATGAATTAAGATAATTTGGCAAGTTCTGGTCTGCAAACGTTAAGTTTTATAACTATTTTTTTCAGCCCTTACTGTACCACTGCTGGGCAAAGGCCTGCTCCAAATCCTACCAGACATTTTTCTCCAGAGCTGTCTCAAGCCAGCTCCCGGACCGCGGTACGCTTTTAGATCTTCCCACCACCCTCGACGACGCTTTCCATCTGCAGGCCCCCCCTAAGGCTACCCACTGACCCCCTCTGGAAAACTCCATGGCTATGCTTTATAAAAGAAAAAAGGCCCAGGTAAACCAAGGTAAAAAAAGGTTTTTACAAAGTTCTACAATCTAGGGATCGCAGTCAAGCACTAAGTAGTTTATCTACATCTACACAATTATAATAAAGAGGTAGTTTGTTTTTTGTTTTTATGTTTTTTTGTTTGTTGGAGGTAATCTCTGGACGTACTAAAATCGGCTTCATTCCTGAGTGACATAGGCTATATTTTATGTACGTGAACGAAGTCGCGGGCAAAAGCTATCAAATAACAAAAAAAATTGAAGAATTACACAAAGAACTTACAAAGTGATATTATAAAACTTTCGAGGGTAAGTTTCCTTTTGATAATTTTCGATTTCAAAGCGAATAAAGTCGTTGGCAAAAGCTAGTTTTAAATGCTTACCACTTTACGAATCACGTAGGTAATCTTCCAGATATTTTGCACAGATCGGTGAACTAAACAGTTGTGGAGACGTAGAGAGACTGACTTCGATTTAAACTTGCACAGCATTATGTATAAGTAATTAGAGATGAGACATACCTGCTAATCTCAGTACCCGGTATGGGTATCGCCAAATATCGGGTACAAAAACCGGGTTATAAAAATACTCCCTAAGTATGTGAGTGCTCGTGATAAGTTTGCCTCTAATGTAATGTCAGAATGTTCATAAAGCATTTGACCTTATGGGTCTTTACTTTTTTTTACGTGGGAACTTATCAAATAAAGTTTTTCATTCTGGGAGGTGCGGGAGGGAGAGTGATAATTTTACAAGTTGCACGCACCAACAGTGTCTCTCGCTCTATACCCAGATCTGAAGCAGAGCCAAACGCGAGAGGTCGCCGACTCGCCGCCGCCGATCGCCTGCACGAGGACATGATGGTGCTCCGCAAAACCAGGGCAGACTTCTTCCGTATGTTGCACAATGCCCTCCAGGTGAGACGCACAATGATACCCGGGCGTTTCTTTACCCTGAAGACACAAGAAACGTCCGAAACAAAAGTGTCCAGTGAGGATTTGTGTCAGGCGGAAAGTGCGGACCACTTAGCGGCTCTGTAGTAGTGCCTTACGAGTTCTCCTGTAAGTTTTCGATCTTACAACAGGACTCGTAATGTTAGATACGCCGAAACTACCCGGAGGTAATACGGCCGTCTTACCGACTGGTTAACTTTTGATAGAGGTTCGTACCGGGCCGTAGATTACTGCCCTATGCGTATGTCGTATTATGTACGTACGTGGGGTTGCCAGGTCTTCAAACTGAAAATCAGGACAGACCAACAGCCAATTAGCCAGACATTTGAGTAAAAAGGCTGACAATTTTGTAAAAAATCATACTCGACTTTTTACTATTATACACCCTGTAAAAAGACCCTTAACGAAAACGAAAACCACGTATTCTACCCATCACTAGGATAGTTTTTTCTTCTAGAACATTCCTGGGAAATCACCGGTTCTGGAGATATTCAAGGTCAAAGTTAATTTTTTTTTTCGGTTTTTTTTTCATAATCGTATAACATGTGTCATTAGTAAACTTTCTTCCAAACAAACATTATCAAAATTATTGATTTTTCATAACAAATTACGCATTTGAAGTTACAAAAATGCAATGAATACTAAACAACGAGCATGGCACGCACGCACACGCGTGCAGTCGTCGAGTTCACCGACCACGCGAGCGGCGAGCGGCGAGCGGCCCGGCCGAGTGTACCTACGTTGCTCAGCTGATAGAAACTACTTGGTACATTTATTTATTTTATCAATTGAACAGTTTTCGATTTCAGTTTCAACAAGAACATTGATTATAAATCAATACTTAATTGTTTAAATTTTTAAATTAGATAGGTATCTACTTGTCTAAACGCGGGCCGGGCCTGCTTTTGCCGTGCACGGGAACGCGGCGCATCTTACTTACCTACGTGAGTTCGTTTCTTTGACAACGTGGGTCTACGGCGAAACCCGCAGCGAACGCATCAGAGGGAGAACAACCTCTCGACCTAGCCGTCGCAGCCCCAGAGATGACCTTGGACGTCGGGAGTCCGATTCCGGCCACCGTAGGCACGGGCTTGCGGACAGTAAGCAATAGGTAGCTCGCTGTCCGACCGTCCAGTAACTGTTCGGACCGAGCCCAAGTCGTCGATGGCTCGCACTGTTCCCGCGCGCCTCAAGGAGCTGTCAGCAACAGCAGGGGGGGGGCTCAGCTGAGTCGAAGCCTACTAAGGCTAGGGCTAATTCGAAAGATAGCTCAAGCCCCGGTACGAAAGGCAACAAAGGAACAGGAGTGGGTTTTTAGTCAGTAAAAGTCCGACACTATCTCCCGCTCCGCCCAAGAGCGGGGGATGTCATTAGATGATTTTCCCACCGCTAAAAAAAAGACACTAGTCTTTAGTGTTTAAAATTTAGTGTGTGTTTCTGTATCAAATGTACTTACACCTACACCTACTAAGGTAGGTGCCAGATAAGAAAAAATTAACGGTCATTTACCTTTTCGTAATATCTCTGCGTAAGTACCAGATTCAAACGGCAACTGAAGGAACAACAATCGGAAAGAGGGAGAGGGAGTTTCAGACTTTTACTGATTAAAGATCGGTAAAAGTCTTCACACAGAGCGTGAGGGGTCATTTGATGATTTCCCATCGCAAAAAAGGTACCTAGGTAAGTACTTCCTATTTATCTAAAAACTAAACTTGAATCCTAGGTTTAAACTTCTACCTATGTTTAAGCCCTACCTACATTTAAACTTCTTAAATAACCACGTAATAAAACTCAGTAGGTAGGTACAAGTGACGCAACGAATATTGTAGGCATTTTTGAGAATGATTTCTAGCATTTTCTAGTAAGGATGGCTTCTAGTGCATAAGACTGTAAGGCCTAATCACTAAAAGCCGTCCTGTTAGGTATGATTGGAAATGAATCTCGCAAGTAGATAGGTGCTTACCTCACTTTAAAAAATGTTTAGTAGGTACCGAATAATTTACATTTCAAAACATGAACGAGCACGTGGCGCATTTTATCTGCGTGAATTCGTTTGTTTGTCCGCAGTCACACAGTGATTTTCGGCCGCCGTAAACGCAAGCTTGCGGACGGAGAGCAATGGGTAGCTCTCCGTCCAATAACTGTCAAACCCTGGTGGACGGCGCGTTTTGTTCCACGTGCGCCTTCAGAAGCTGTCAGCAAAACTGATGGGGCTCGATAGAAGCGATGCCTGAAACGATCGCGTGAATATTCGAAAGAGTAATCGCGACCTTGAATCGTAAAGGCAACTGAACGAACAACATTGGGTTGTAGTCAGTAAAAGTCAAACTCCCTCTCGCTTCAGCAGATTGTGAAGTAATTTTGATAGTTTCCCAACATTAAAATAAATCGTAGCTACGTACGCTTCCGTGCAGCAGTCTGAACTGAGATAGGTACCTACCGACTGCTGCTTTCAAAACTACCTACTAGCTATTTTTCAAATACTAACCAGAATTTAGTCAGAATTTCATTTATCTGTGTTCATTGATAAAATTTTTTTTTTAATGTAATTTACGTAAACTATTGAAGCCCACCTTTAAATGCTCGTTAAATTTCAAATCCAATTTAGGAAATTATTTATAACTAGAGCGATATTTTCTTATTACACCATGCGGGCGCTGGCGCCAGCAGCCAGTAGCATGCGAGCGGCTCGTGCTCAAAGAAAGTTACCGCCCACCGCGGCGGTGCTCGGCTGTGGCATCAAAAGAGCCGCCCGTGGTCCGACCTCCTCTATCCCCGCAAATTTATAGGAATTTTATTTTTATTTACAGCGAATTTACTTATGTATTATTAGTTCGATTTCTTGCGTCATCGAATGCACTTGTGGTTTTTTTTGTTGCGAATTAGGTATTGTTAATAGTTTGTGTTGTATTGTGTGATAGTTCGACTGATAGTAGTGAAAGTGTTAGAGTGATTAGGGCTTAGTGTAGATATTGTGAGTGCGTTGTATGTTTGTGTGTGTAGTGTCTTTTTAGGTTTAATTTAGTTAGTAGTAGGCACCTTAGGCGAGATAAAATGCCTTTTCATGTTTATTCGGCGCGCGAGTACGTGAATATGGTTTACTGTTACGGCATGGCTCATGGAAACGCTAGTGCGGCCCTGCGACTGTACAGGATTGAGCATCCTACTGCGTATCAGCCCACGGATTCGCGGATCTTTACGAGAGCTGTTCAACGGTTGCTGGACAATCAACCGATAGTACCAATTTCTTTGGGAGGTGGCCGACAAGTACGACCGGCAGCCGAAGAGGCCATTCTCGCTGTGATGCGGGAAAATCCACGGTTGGGCGTACGAACAGCAGCCAAAATTTTGCGGAGGCGGCATGGTCATCACGCTCAGCACACGGTTTCCCATTCTACTGTGCATAAAGTGTTGAGGAGGGATAGGCAACGGCCTTACAAAATCCATCGAGTGCAAGCGCTCGTGCCAGGCGATGCGACGCGTCGCATGGATTACTGTAGGTGGCTGTTGAGCCAGGGCCAACACTTTATCCCAAAAATTATTTTCACCGATGAGAGCACTTTCACAAATAATGGAATGTGGAACCGCCGAAATACCCATTATTGGTGCTCCGTCAATCCGAACCAAACCATGGAAACGGGCTTCCAGACACGGTGGAAACACAATGTGTGGGCTGGCATTGTGGGAAACCAGATCCTAGGCCCAGTTTTCTTACCACCGAGAATGGACGGGCCTGCCTACCTCGATTTTATTACTGGGTACCTAACGGATACTTTGGAAGAGATGCCACTAGCTCAGAGGCTTGGGTTGTGGTACCAGCACGACGGTGCGCCGCCTCATGTCGTGAGACCAGTTCGTGAGCAACTGACGACGCTGTTCGGAGACAACTGGATCGGACGGTTTGGGCCTCATGCATGGCCAGCTCGCTCGCCTGATTTAACCCCTCTGGATTTCTTTTTGTGGGGTTACGTCAAAGATAGGGTGTTTGACCGCCCATGCGAGACCGCTACAGAAATGCGACAGAAAATTATTGATGTGTTCGACGAACTTAAGCAGCGGTCAGCGCAAGAAGGAATCCTGGAGCGGGTTCACGAAAACACGCGGGCTAGGGCACGCATCTGTCTTCGCGTAGGAGGTCGGCAGTTTGAACCGGAGCTCGTCAGTGTCGAGAGGCCACCTGTGCTGGATGACAGCTAAAGCGACGGACAGTGTAGGTAAGTACTCAAGCTATTTAAAAACTGTACTTATTTCGTGTAAGTAAGCAATTGTACGAACACAACACAGAATTTTTCAATTACCAAGAGCCTATTAAATTGCCACATGGTTGTAATCCCACGTCCCAACCAAGGTCACCTTGCTAGTTGCAATCCGTGTAGACAGCAGTTGTAATCCTTGATCTGCAACGTCCTTGGTTGGGAGGCGCGTTTTCTCAACCACCGAACGTGTTGGCGCGTGGTTTACATCCATGTAGCCGCAGCATAAACCAAGGCCACCTTGGTTGGAACGCTAGTTTACAACCATGTAGCCAATCTTTAACGTATGTAATACCTACACAATGCGAAGCGCGCGCGACGCCCGGGCGCCGCGCCTCGCCTCGTCACTCGACGTACCTACACACACACCGGCACAATCAGTTGGGCGCTTTACATTGCGCGCAAAGAAAAGCGTCATTTTTTTAAAGGTTGAAAAAAAAGTTTGTTTCCCAGCAATATTTTTTGGCCAAAATGACTTAGTTATATGTACAGAATATGTAGTTAACGGGTATGTGATCGGTCTTTTTACACCCTGTATATTTTTTTTATTTTTTATTTAGTTTCTAATGAAACGGTAATAAAAATGGCAGCTATAATTGCTAGTCCGCTCCGCTTACGCTAGCGATACAAGATGAAGTAGAAGACATGATAAATCTAAAACAAAATTGTCTAATTTAAAAAGCCTAACAAAACCCGGGCAGATCGTACTCCGCCTGATTTGTCCGGACGCGCAACTAAAAAGCCTGGCCGTGTGCGGCTTTATCCCGACGCCTGGCAACGCTATCCGTAGGCGTACCTAATATCCCTTTAATATGTACCCAGTATTTCTTGGCCACTGCCCGGGCCGCGTATTGGAAAGCACTTGCCTAATTGGTTTTTATACCTGTACCAGTACATACGCCTCAAATCTATGTAACAGTATCATTTAGGTGGTCTCCGTTCCAAACGGCCGTACCTACTCACGTAACTCATGGGTTGCCAGATTTTAAAACCGAAAACCCGGACCAATCAGTCTGTTTAGTTGGACAAATAAAATAAAACCTAATGATTTGACCTACTACAAATTCAAATTTTAATTAAATAACATGCCTACACATACTTACTACTATAAAACGAAATTAAGCATAATATGTTTATTATATGCGGGTAGAGTGGAAATAAACACAACGACAAAATGTAAAAAAATTGTTAAACTTTAAACAAGAGCGTGTCGGGCCACGCTCAGTGTAGGGTTCCGTAGTTTCCCGTCCGTCACAATAAGTGTACCCACTTATGAATTTAAAAAAATGCTTGCACTTACGATTATACTACAAACTTAGTCCAGAAATTATTTTGTAGAATCTTTTTGTCTTTTTGTACAAAAACTGTTCTTACCATCAAGTTCAAAATAATTTTCCTAGAAAGTCCTTATGAAATTCTACTTTTCAGATTTTTTTCATATTTTCTAAACTTATGATTCAAAAGTTAGAGGGACACATTGTTTTTTACTTTTGGAACGATTATTTCCGAAATTATTGACATTATCAAAAAATGATTTCAGTAAACCCCTATTCATTTTTAAATACCTATCCAACGATATATCACACGTTAGGGTTGAAATAAAAAAAAATCACTTCCCACTTTACATATACGGGGGGCTACCCTAATAAAACATTTTTTTCCAACTTTTATTTTACCACTTACTCGGCGTGATTGATATACATATTGGTACCAAATTTCAACTTTCTAGTGCCAACAGTCACAGATATTAAGCGAGGACGGACAGACGGACAGACAAACAGACATGGCGAAACTATAAGGGTTCCTATGTTGACTACGGAACCTTAAAAAAAGATACATTCAGCCGAACATAGAACCTCCTCCTTTTTGAAGTCGGTTAAAAAATAAATAAATAGATAATAATATTCCACGACTATCACACGTAGTCCTTCTAGTCTAGTCTCGTCCAGTTATGAGTACTAGACAATTGTTAAACATAATACACTTATTAAACATATTTCTAATTACATATATATTATAGATTGTACTTGTCTTACTTGTGAACCCCGGATTGTAGTTGTAGGAGTGCCGTCTTCTTTGACCGAAACTGAAGTCTTCAAGTGTATGTACGAACAGAATGTAGCCGAAAAGTTTCCAACGATTTCCATAGATTCCTTTTTGACCATGGTTAAATTAAGTCACAAATCGGGGAAGAAAGATTCGCATACTTGTAACTACGTGGTTGAAGTTCCAGCCAACATACGAAGAGCTCTAATTTCTCAGACAAGGATTTTTATAAATTGGACTTCCTGCCCTGTCAGGGACTTCACTCTAGTTACGAGATGCTTCAAATGCCAGCAGTATGGACATGCAGCAAAAACCTGTAGAGAGGTCAACTCGACGTGCGGCCACTGCGGTGAGACAGGACACTCGATGTCCGAATGTGCAAAGAAGGCGGACAAACCGAAATGTGCAACTTGCTCTCGTTTCAATAAGCCCTCCAACCATAAAACAGGAGACGCTGAATGTCCTGCTAGAAAAATTGCGGAATATAGATACATTAACTCTATCGATTATGGCGCCTAGAGCGTCATACTCAAGGCCAGACTTCCGTGTAACGCTTACTGCTGATTCAAAATTCTACTGACCTACAAACCATAATTTTCTTATTATGTTAGCATATTTGTCCAATGTAAACATAACTCTTTAGAATTAACGCAACCTCGACATTAACCCAATTACTAATTCTGCTGACGCAAAATGCAAGTGCAAGAAACAGTTTTAGAATACAAAATAACATATTGTGACCTTTAGTGTTTAAGTAAACTAGGTATATAACATTATAAATAATTTAATTATATTTTTCACTACTTATAGACGCTTTAAATATTGTTATCAATAGTATTGTCCGAAAAAACTACAATATAAGAGCTTCTATCGCCTGTGATACAGGTTTATCCTAGTACAGGCACATAACATAGCATTTACCTTTGTAATTACTCTTAAGATTTTATGTAACCATTTTACCAAATTTTACCCTGAATAAACATATTATTATTATTATTATTATAGATTAATTACACCCAGACACAGAACAAATGATCATGCTCATCACATAAATATTTGTCCTGGGTGGGAACCGAACCCTCAAATAGCATTTAGGGCCACTGACTACTAGACCAACAGGCTTCTGGAAAGGTCTAAAGAAAATACTTTGGCCTAGTTTCTTTAGACCGTTTATTATCATAGACTACATCAATGATACGGATAAAGTACTTTCTTTCAACTTTTTTCCTACTCCTTCAAAACGGCATGGATCTTTAGAAACATTTTTACACATAAAAAAAATGGTGGTTAAATATTCTTCAAAGTGAACATTGCATATGTAAATCAATCAATATTTCGCAAATAAATTGGATTTAAAGGTCAGCCGTGCGTTTTCCGGGCGCTGTTGGCCGCAAATAACTGCACAGATATGCGTGCTGCCGCCTAGGCAGGTGCGAGAGTAGCGTCCATTTAATTTCGGCCAGATGGTTCAAGGGACTATAAGCCTGAAGAAGCAGATGAACTGCCGTCTCGTCATCCTTCACGCAGACATTGCATAGGCACAGATTACTGAATAGTTACTACGTAAGCATAGGGCCTGCCCACGGCCCTAGCAGGTTATACAACATACTAAAACTATTAGTATTTGTAAAACCCAAAACACATGTCTAGTATTTTTTTGTAAGGTTTATTATATTATATTAAACTAAAAATAATGCTGTATACTGCTTTGGTAACAAATTGGCAGAACCTACATAATTATCCCTCGAATTGTCATGTTGAGTGTTGGTTCATTTGTATCATTTAGGTGAATAATGCTAATGAAATTGTTTTCGCCTGGGTTGAGAGAATGAGAGAGAGAAAATAAAATTACTCACTAACTGATAAGTTTTTATTTTATTACATTTGTAACTTTAATAAGATAAAGTACATGACAGACTTATATCCCCACGGTGTCTTCCCAAGTCTTCGTATTTGCAGCAATGACCCAGTCTAAGGCTGAGTTGGTTCCATGAGGATCACCATTATGTCCCCAAAGCTGTCTGTCTCCATAAGCATCTACCTTCACATCTAGTTTTAATGCTTGATTATACTGATAGTTTATTATACGGAAGATTAAAGTTCCATCTTTCATCAATGGCTCCACATAATATTCATGGTTGATTTCGTTATCATTTGTCGAGCCCCAACTTTTTCTGTCGCCTAAACTATCTGTGTTTGCATCTAATTTTAAAAACATGTTACAGTCCAAATTGTTAATTTTAAATACGACGTTATCATTTTCCCATATTGGAATAAACTTCCAGCTTACTCGTTTACTAGTTCTATCTGACTTATCTCCCGAAGCAAGTCTGTCGTTATACGAATCAACGTTGGATTCTAGTTTCAATGCCTGTTGGTATTGTTTGTTAATTATTGTCACTATTTCTCCTTTAAGAATCAGTTGAATAGCATCTGGGAAACACTTGCGGATAATTTTATCGCCTCCATTATTCCATAGTTTATAAGCATACGCCATAATTTTAGTGGAACCTGCGCCTAGCAGTTTCGTCACCACTTTACTTATAGCTTCAGAACCATTTTCGGTATCCATGGTTTTGGTTAGATCCACTGCTACATCATAAGCAGCTTCAGTGACGTTATTATAAAGCTGATCTTTTAGCATCGTCAGATTCAAGAAAGTCAAATCGCTATCAAATAACGACAAGCCTTGAAGTTCACTTGGTAAGGAGTACCCTGCACAGAGGAAAAGGTCCTTCTTCTTCAGTTCTGTGGTAAGATTCCTTATGTCTGCTGAATTGGTTTCAAATCCATACGCGACCACTTTGCCCTGGTCGGAGTTTATCATACGTGCGATGTCTCCAGCACAACTGGAGTTAATAGGGGCACCCATGATAGTGACAGTTTTTACTGAGTTGTTTTTGATATAGCCACTGGTGTCACAATTAGTGTAGTTAACGACTGGTATTCTATTAGGGATCTTCCTGTCTTTGTCAGGACCGTTACTCACCAGTTGGTACGTGTGGTTGACGTTGTAGCAGTCGGAGAATCCACTGATCCCGTGTTGGTGGACTATTCTGCCTTCGCCCCAGTAATCCACATGTTCAATCAAATTGTTAGGGGAAGGAGGTAGCTTCAGTAAGTAATATTCTCCCAGAAATGGACACTCAGAGTAGGGGTAGGCTTTATCCTTGTTTGTTATATAGTTTGGGCGTCGAGCCAGCTTCCAACCGGATATGGAATGCATTTTACAGATTGCACTTATTGCTTATCTGAAATTAAAAGGAAGAATTTTAAAACAAATCATTAATGGTACAGGTGTAGTGTTGGTCCAAATTAGTTTTTGTGTTCTCTTTTAGGCCATGCTCCGTATAAAAACCGTATTAGAATTGAGATTGTATCTCGGAGCGTATCTTTACCAATTTAAAAGAAATTAAAACCAATAATAGATGAGGGCACGCCATAGTTTGAAAGCACTAGCGACGTTTTATAAATGCCTATGTGAAATAAAAATCATTAGATTTTTTTTTAAAGAGCTACCGCGTCCCTGAAACGCTAATGGCAACTGAAGGAACACAACTGGGTTTTGGTAAGTAAGTCTGACACGCGTTCTCGCTCCACTCAGAGTGGGAGAAGGTAATTGATGATATCCCACTTTAAAAAAAATAACTGAGACTGCTTATTACAGGTCTAATGTGTAAAAATTACTGACCCACTCGAATTACAGGCAACCAATTATACAAGTTACACTGCAGTGGACCCTTTTATAGGAATCTATGGGGTCATATGTCTAGGTCATATATATACCTATCGAGGTCATATACCTACCTTATCAATGTTGGTAGCTGTGGTTGTAGGGACGTAGGTACCACAAATCATCGTTGAACGGAAGTCCCTTTAAAGATAACATTATGGCAAGTTGTGGTCTGTAAAACGATAAGTTTTTTACCTATCGAAGAAGGACACACATTAAATTAGTGCATATTGTTAAGCTTTTTTTTCCTGTGGGAAAATCATCTAAGGACATCCCACGCTCTTGGGCGGAGCGGGACATAGTGTCAGATTTTTACTGTTTAAAAACCCACTCCTGTTCCTTCGTTGCCTTTCGTACCGGGGCTGAGCTATCTTTCGAAACTAACCTGGCCCCAGTCGGCTTCGACCCAGTTGGGCCCCTGCGGTTGCTGACAACTCCTTGAGGCGTGCGGGAACAGTGTGCGCCGTCGACGAATTGGGCTCGGTCCGGACAGTTATCGGACGGTCGGACAGCGAGCTATCCATTCATTGCAAGCCCGCGCCTAGGGTGGCCGGAAATCGGGATCGGAATCCCGGCGGCGGCTGGGGCGCTGTGACCTGTTGCCTGATGCGGTTGGCCTCCTCATTTGCTAGAATTACTGCTTCGCAGAAGGAAGCGACTGCCTGCCACTCCTCTTCGCTCCGGACCATGGCCTGTACCAAAGCCTGGCGTGAGAGATCGCCGCCGCCTATCGCCCTCACGAGGGCACGGCGATGCTCTGCCCAAGCGGGGTACAAAGCTTAATGTTTGTATGTGTGTATGAGCGACTCGAAGTTGTCGACGACTACGTCTACCAGTCCAGTTGAGTAGATCTAATTTCGAGAAAGAGGTCAACTATGGATCCAACTCTGCTGCGTAGCGTACGAGAAGCTGCGCGGTACGAATGCTACGAATAGTGCGTGTTGGCAGTGAAGACTTATGGCGAAACGTCGTCAAGAAAGCTTAAAGTCACCCAAAGGGCTATGGAAAGAGCTATGCTCGGAGTTTCCTTGCATGAATCAGAACTGAAGATATCCGCAGGAGAACTAAGGTTGGCGACATAGCTCGAAAAATCGACAAACTTAAGTGGCAATGGGCAGGGCACATTGCTCGCACAGCAGATGGCTGTTGAGGCCGAAAGGTTCTGAAGTGGCGACCGCGTACCAGAAGACGCAGCGTTAGGCCTCCCAAAAGGACCGATGACCTGGTAAAGATTGCGGGAATCCGTTGGATGCGAGACGCACAGTATCGTTCATTGTGGCGACACTTGGGGCAGGCCTATGTCCAACAATGGACGTCTATTGGCTGAAATGTTGATGAAAATAATGTGTACCTATGAGCGTGTGTATGTTGGTCGTATACGGATTTGCATAAAACAGGCGGGTAGACGAATGAAAAAGCCCTTTTAATAAAAAAATTGGGCAAGTGCGAGTACAGACTCGCGCACTGAGGGTTCCGTGCAAAACTACAATTCCCGAGAAGTCTCGAATTTTTTTCCGAATTGCCAAAATACTTTTTTTCATTACTCATATTCTGAAAGTAGGTCTGAAGTTGCCTGAGTAGCGAGCTGAAAGTGATACTTTTCATCTCTAGGGAGTTTTACTTTGCAAATTTAGTCCCTCGAATTAGCGACCTCGCTACGTTCGGCCGCTAACTCCTTCTCGGGACGAAATGAGTTACTTTTACCCCTAGTGTAAGAATGTAGTTACTACATTTTGTATTTTGTGACTTAGGTTACAACAAATTACTGTTTTCAGATGTTTTCCTATACCTGCGCTATAAGACCTTTCTTTGTGCCAAATTTCAAGATTCTGGGTCAACGGAAAGTACCCTATGAATTTTGATTCCCTAGAGTATTATATATATCCCACAAAACAAATACCGATTGATGTGCATAATTAATTTATATTCTCTAGTGGTAATTAATATTATGTTGCCTTGGTTGTTTTGTGTTTTTTGACGTGTGATTGTAAATTAAAATGGTCTACATCCTATGTATGGGTATGTTACAGTGATACTTGTTACAAAAATAATTTTAAGAGATGAACAAACAATAAACGAATCTGAAATGTTAAGTTACTGTTCAATTGTATCATTTGGGAATAATTTTCGCTATGATTGAGGAATAAGAAAATAAAACCATTGACTTGATAAGTTTTTATTTTATAATATTTGTAGCTCTAATAGTAGGTACCTACAGTATCCATGTGGAATACTTTTATAAACCAACGGTGTCTCTTTCCTAAGTCTACGTATTTGCAGCAATAACCCAATCCATGGCTGTATAGGTAGCATGAGGATCACCATTATCTCCCCAAAGTAGTCTGTCTCCATACGAGTCCACATGCACATCCAGTTTTAGTGCTTGATTATATTCGCAGTTTATTATACGGAAGATTAAAATTCCATCTTTCATTGATGGCTCCACATAATATTTATGTCTGAGTTCGTTATCATTTGTCGAGCCCCAAGCTTGTCTGTCTCCATAACTGTCTGTGTTTACATCTAATTTTAAAAACATGTTACAGTCTAAATTATAAATTTTAAATACGATGTTATTGTTCTCCCATATCAGAATAAACTTCCAGTTTACTCGTTTACTAGTTTTATCAGACTTATCTCCCCAAGCAAGTCTGTCATTATAAGAATCAACGTTGGCATCTAGTTTCAATGCCTGTTGGAATTTATAGTTAACTATTGTCACTACTTCTTCTTTTAGAATCTGGTGAATAGCACCTGGGAAGCAGGTACGGACAATTTCATCGCCTCCGCTGTTCAATAGTTTATAAGCAAAAGCCATGATGTTTGTAGAACCTGCGCGTAATAGTTCAGTTACCGCTTCAATTATAGTTTCATAACCACCTTCGGTATCCATGCTTTTGGTTATTTCCACTGCAATATCATAATCAGCTTCAGTAACGTTCTTATAAATCTGATCTTTTAGCATCGACAGATTCAAGAAAGCCAAGTAACTGTCAAACAACGTTAAACCTTGAAGTTCACTTGGTAAGGTGTAACTTGGACAGAGGAAAAGGTCCTTCATCTTTAGTTCTGAGATAAGATTCCTTATATCAGCTGAATTGGATTGAAATCCATATGCGACAACTTTGCCATGGTCTGGGCTTATCATACGTCCGATATCTGCAGCACAACTGTTGTTAATAGGAGCACCCATGATAGTGACAGTTTTTACTGAGTTGTCTTTGATATAGCCGCTGGTGTTACAATTAGTGTAATTGATGACAGGTATTCTATTAGGGATCTTCCTGCCTCGGTCAGAACCGTTACTTACAAGTTGGAACACATGATTGATGTTATAACAGTCGGGGAATCCACTGATGCCATGTTCGCTGACTATCCTGCCTTCTCCCCAGTAATCCACAAGTTCAATCAAATTGTTAAGCGAAGAAGGTAGCTTCACTAAATAATATTCTCCCAGAAATGGACACTCGGAGTAGGGGTAAGCTTTGTCTTTGTTCGTTTCATAGTTTGGGCGTCGAGCATGCTTCCAGTCGGCTATGGAGAGCATTTTATTGATTCCACTTATTGTTTATCTGAAATGAAAAGGAATGATTTTAAAACAATATTTAAGGTAGGTTACGATCTGTAGGCCGATTCACGTAATGAAAACCATAACGATATCGTAGCGATTTAGTTGTTTAGACTATTTCCGTATTCACATCCATCAATCGAGTTTGAACGACACCGATTTTAAAGTCGTTTGTAATTCGTCAATTTAAAAAATAATAATCTGTATTATGTCCTGGCAGAATACATAGTAATGTAACTGGAAATAAGTCGATAGATAGTGAATACCGCTTTTGGATAGGACTTCGATCGAAAGACTATAAAACTTCAACGACATTTGGCTTCTTTGATTTTAAGGTACCTACCAATTTTATTATTTTTGTATAAACGAGTATACCTACGACTCGTTTGCATTCGTATTATAGGTAGTCGCAATCTGTCAAAAACACCACTGATTTCCCAACTAATTGTTGATATTGTTGCTGACATGATAGTATAAGGCCTTAGTCTAGGGAATTGGGAGCTATCGCGGTTCTTGAGATATAGCCTGGTGACAGACAGACGGACAAACGGACAGACAGGCAGCAAAGTGTTAGTAATAGGTCCCGTATTTACCCTTAAAAGTAGTCTTACTCCTACAACAATTTACACCGCGCGTTTTGTTTGTGACTAGTTGCTAGTCGTGTGGCAGTAGGCGCCAACGGTTTATTTAGTAGAGGTCAGTGGTTTATTACCATCGGCCACCCCTGAGCTTACCACCGGGGCGGCGGTTGGCACTCTTTCATTCCCATCGGCCACCCCTGAGCCTGCCACAGGGGTGGCGCTTGGCACTCTTTTATTCCCATCTGCCACCCTTGAGTATGTCACATTTTTTCTTTTCTGTAACTTATACTCTGTTCAAAATAATATTGCACATTTATGAAAACCTTTTACTGTCCGTTCATCCCATTTTGACTTTTATTACGATGGTTACAAGACAAATGGCGGCTGCAGTAAATAGTTGGTATTGTAAACACTTTTTTGCTTTTAATGCTGTCCTTATGTCTTCGAAATAAAAGTTAAAATTGGTTGAACAGAGAGTAAAAAAAAGGTTTCCTTAAATGTCTATTCTTAACGTGAATAGGGTATAATGTACATTAAAAAGAGTATTATTTATGTTCAACTTACAATTCTGATGAGATGGAATAACGAGAAGTACTCACGGAGCGGCAGGCGAAGGCACCAAGTGTACAGTGTATGTTAGTGAGTTATGTTATTCGTCGCATATTTATACTTTTAATTCTAATTGAGATAACAAATATTAAAAATCAAAACAGCTCATTGAGGAAAGCACACAAGCATTAGGTGATTACTATAATAACATTTTAATTAGTGACGAGTTAATAGTGAAACAATATTGACATTCTGAGAACAACAAACTTCGTTACTAAGGACTTCAAAATATGTAACACTAGCTTTTGCTCGCGGTTTCTGCGTACTTAAAATATAGCCTATGTCAAGCAAAATTTTAGCAATCAAACCAGTATTTTCAGATCACCGGAACAAATAAAAAAAAAATGGGCAAATGCGAGTTGGACTCGCGCCCTGTCCGTTCCGTACACCTATGTAAATAGTTCAATTCCGGAATGGAGTCCGAGACTCCATTCCGGAATTGAACTATTATAGTCAGGACATCTCTGAGTTAGGATAATATATAATAATAATAATATTCGACACTATCACACAACGCCGGCCGTCTAGTCCCAAGCTAAGCAGAGCTTGTGTTATGGGTACTAGACAACTAATAAAACATACTTATATATTTCTAATTACATACATTTATAGATAAATTATACCTAGACACAGATCGTGCTCATCACACATACATTTGTCCTGGATAATGATAATATATGTTAGGTTAAGTATAATTCTAAGAGTATGCTTTCTTTTTGTTGTTCCTTGTGAGTTGCTATCCGTGTGGCTGTAGGCGCCATCAACCAATGTGTCACATTTTTCTTTACTGTAACTAAAAGGGATGATCAGATGGTTGCAAACCGACGTACAACCAAGGTGACTTTACTAGTTTCTTTCCGTGTAGACAGCAGTTGTAAACCATAATCTTTAACGCCTTTAGTTGAAAGTCGCCGCACCACAAACCATGTAGCCGCAACACAAACCAAACACATAAACCAAGGTGAACTTGGTTGGAATGTTGGTTTGTAACCGTCTGGTTACCCTTTAGTGTACATAATTAAAAGCACTATTAATGTTCAACTTACAATAATGATGATGAGGTAGAGCAAGAAGAAGTAAGTACTCGCGGAGCGGCAGCCGAAGTCACCAGGCGCTGAGTGTACGTGTGTTGTTATTAGTCAAAGTATCTATAGAAAAAACAACAGTCAATGTAGATGGATTTTCAGGGATGAAGAATTGCTGCGGGAATGTCAGAAAAAGATACCGATTTTTTTTATGGTGGAAATTAATCATCTAATGGCTTTTTTCGCTCTAGGGCGGAGTGGAAGGGCGTGTCAGACTTTTACTGACTAAAATCACTCCTATCTTCCTTCTTTAAAAATAAAAGTAATTTTTAGAGGCATCCGAAAAAAAAACAAATTTCCAAGGCGGAAATTCGAATTTGGCAGGTTAATTTAATTAAAAATAATTAAAATATAAATTTAGTTATAAAATTAATCAAGTGTTACGTGTAGCATGAAAACCTGCCAAGTTCAAATTTAACGATGATCAGGCTGTTGATGAACATGATTACGATCGATTTTAAAGTGCAACTAAACTTGGCATTGGATTGGATTTTAACCTTTATTTCGGCGAACAATTAGCCGATAGGAACTTGGCCCCCTTTTTAACAGGTATGTTTTTAGTGGGATTATGTTTACTGCAGTGAATTATATGTATAGGTATCAATTTGCTTCTGTAGTCTTCTTAAATTAGTACTTGTGTTAATTATCTATGATTTCATTTTAATTATAACATTTTATTCTGCTTAGTGTATATACCTACCTCGTAAACTTATTAGGTACTATTTTTATTTGGTTAATGTTAATAATTAAATTCAATTGTAACTGGTATAAGGTAAATAAACACTTATTACATATATATGTCGTTAGTCTACATAGTTTTGCATCAATTTAATGAAGCAGATTCATTTTGGTAGGCCGACGATTTTAAATATATACCTAGGTATGTATTTTCCACTTAATTTCCTTAAAGGTGTTGTTTACTTGAAGCTAATTTTTGATAAGGTATAAACTTAAATAACTAACCTTGGCCCCAGTAGGCTTCGACCCAGCTGGGTCCCTACTGTTGCTGCCAACTCCTTGAGGCGCGCGGGAACAGTGTGCGCCGTCGACGACTTGGGCTTGGTCAGGACAGTAACCGGAGCTACCCATTGCTCACTGTCCGCAAGCCCGCGCCTACGGTGGCCGGAAATCGGGATCAGAATCCCGGCGGCGGCGGAGGCGAGAACGCCGTTGCCTGATGCGGTCGGCCTCCTCCTTGGCGAGTATTACTGCTTCGCAGAAGTCGGCGACCGCCTGCCACTACTCTTCGCTCCGGACCATGGCCTCAACCAAGGCCCGGCGCGAGAGGTCTCCGCCGCCGATCGCCCCCACGAGGGCACGGCGTTGCTCCGCCCAGGCAGGGCATACCTCGACTGTGTGCTCCACCGTGTCTTCCGGGCGTTCCGCACAGTGGCGACGTCCGGGCGTCTCCTCCGCTCGAATCCGGATATTATACATATAATATTGCAGGTACATAAGCCAAAATGCAGCTACATCTATATTGGCTCGCGCTGTTCCCGCGCGCCTCAAGGAGTTGTCAGCAACAGTAGGGACCCAGCCGGGTCGAAGCCTACTGGGGCCAGGGTTATCCGAAAGGGCGCTCGAGCCCCTGTTATGAAGGCTTAAAAGAACGGGATGGGTTTTTTAGTCAGTAAGAGTCTGACACTATCTCCCGCTCCACCCAAGAGCGGGGGTTGTCATTGGATGATTTTTTCCCACCATAAAAAAAGCTACATCGATATAAAACAACCTGTTCAAATTAATATCGGTACCTAGAGAAAGACGTGTCTTTTTTGTTTTAGGCACGCCACAATCATGGTGGTAAGTCCTTTCTTTGAGAGACGCAACGGCGTCTACCATCTTCAGCATGACGCAGGTCCTCAACGGACATGGCAAGTTTGGGAGGTACCAGTTACGGATTCAGGCTAAAGAATCATTCTTGTGTTACCATTATGTGAACTGCCCGGAGGACATGGCGGAGCATACGGTGGAGGTGTGACCTGCTTGGGCGGAGCACCTCCGTGTCTTAGTGGAGGCGATCGGCGGTGGCGGTGGTAGTGGTGACCATGATCCGGATCGAGAGTGAATGGGATGCAGTCACCTCCTGCTGCCAAGCAGTAATGCTAGTGACGGAGACAACGGGAAGGAAGGGGTATCCTCAAGCCCCAACCGCCGCTACAGGAGACGCCCAGGTGTCGTCGGGAAACGTAGGGTGAATTTCGGCCACCGTAAGCGCAGGCTTTACCTTGCGCTTCGATAACATCGACGTCTCGAGCTCGGTCCTTACCTAAAGGTAAGACGTCGACGTCGATGTCGTTAGTGTTCCACACGTACCTCAAAGAGATGTCATTAACTCCTAACGTGAGCCTGCGTGCCGCCAGCCGAACACACCAGTGTACATCTCCCGCCTGCATCACACGACAAGGGTGGAAGATATCGTGGAGTACGTGCGCCAAAAGACGAAGTTCGCACTGAGGGTACAGCTGCTGGAGTCGCATCGTAACGTCAATTTCAAGGCGTTCGTGGTGCGAGTCCCGGACACTTTTTTGCGTGATGTTCCGTCGCTTCCGCGGACAGGTGCCACAGAACAGCACGAAGTGAACTTAGTGCAATGTGAAGTGTTACTAACATAGTCGTAAGTCTTATTTACTAACGACAAGCTGTATTTACTCTATATATATGTTAGTCTGTAAGGTATATATGTATGGGCCAAGATGCTTGATAATAAATGATTTATTAAAATCGTACAGGCTTTTTTTTTTTTTTTTTTTTTTCGATGGGAAAAATCATCTTATGACAACCCCCGCTCTTGGGCGGAGCGGGAGATAGTGTCAGACTCTTACTGACTAAAAAACCCTTCCCGTTCCTTCAAGCCTTCATACCGGGGCTCGAGCGCCCTTTCGGATAACCCTGGCCCCAGTAGGCTTCGACCCGGCTGGGCCCCTGCTGTTGCTGACAACTCCTTGAGGCGCGCGGGAACAGCGCGCGCCGTCGACGACTTGGGCTTGGTCCGGACTGTTACCGGACGGCCGGACAGCGAGCTACCCATTGCTCACTGTCCGCAAGCCCGCGCCTACGGTGGCTGGAAATCGGGATCGGAATCCCGGCGGCGGCGGCGAGAGCGCCGTTGCCTGATGCGATCGGCCTCCTCCTTAGCGAGCATTACT
Organism: Mythimna albipuncta; assembly: GCA_929112965.1. Classification (NCBI taxonomy): domain Eukaryota; kingdom Metazoa; phylum Arthropoda; class Insecta; order Lepidoptera; family Noctuidae; genus Mythimna; species Mythimna albipuncta. Next base: position 11,550,141 of record OV815979.1, on the reverse strand, counting down.
GCTTCGCAGAAGTCGGCGACCGCCTGCCACTCCTCCTCGCTCCGGACCATGGCCTCGACCAAGGTCCGGCGCGAGAGGTCTCCGCCGCCGATCACCCCCACGAGGGCACGGCGATGCTCCGTCCAAGCAGGGCACACCGCGATTGTGTGCTCCACCGTGTCCTCCGGGCGTTCCGCACAGTGGCGACACCCGGGCGTCACTTCCGCTTTGATTCGGAACAGGAACCCCCCGAACTTGCCATTTCCGGTGAGGACCTGTGTCATGCGGAAGGTAAGGACGCCGTGAGGTCTTTCCAGCCACGCCTCAAAGAGGGGACTTATCGCCATGATTGTGGCGTGCCCAGCACTGGGTTGCGATAGTCGCTGACGCCATTCCACCATGAGATCCCGCCGGAGCTCTGTCCGCCATGCCGCGACCTGTCGCGGCAGAGGACTTTCACCCCGGCGTTGCATCTCCACGCGCATGTCGTGCATGTGTGCAAGGACTGTTGCCTCCAGATCCCACGGTGGTAGGCCAGCCAGAAGGCTCGCCGCTTCGCGGGAAATCGTGCGGTATCCCCGCACCATCCGAATTGCCATGACCCTCTGGCAGGCGTTCAGAATGGCCGCCGGTCGCTTTTGCAGCGACGGCGCCCACACCGGCGCCCCGTAGAGGGCCATGGACCGAACGATCCCCGCGTAGAGCCTCCGGCAGGAGGCGTCTGGACCACCAAGGTTGGGCAGGAGCCGCTTGAGAGCGGCCCCAGTCCGGTTGAGTTTGGGAAATCGTACAGGCTCAGCAGGGCTTGCTAGGGAATTTCTGAAAAGGAAATTGTGGTTCCTAGAACAAAGAGCAACTGAAGGACACTGGTTTCAGTCAGTACACGCCCTCTCACTCCACCCTAGAGCGAAAGAAGTTATTGGATGATTTACAATTAACTTCCCATCTTTTTATTTATAGTAATTTTATTGTGAACTCACTTTTGTCCTCGTGTATTGTCCTGCTTATTGGAGTGTTTTACGTTCATCAACCACACACTCGCACTATATTCTGCTTCGCTTGACTCCCGGAACACTGGAACACTACTGACTACGTGCCTAGCGGCGCAGGCGCATGAGACACCAACACTTATTTTCCTTATGACCTATGTTTAAATTTAGATGTTTGCAGTTGTGATATTTTTTACTAATACTGAAATGACTCCCCTCCCGGGGATAAAACGTATCCATTATTATGCTATTCCAAGACGTGATCTAACCGTCTACCAACCAAGTTTCATCGAAACAAAACAGTAGTCTTTGCGTGCTAACAAACCATACATACTTGAACCAGCTCGTTTATAATATAAGTAGGATACATTAACCGCCGCACATAGACCGCGCACGATTTGTATGTAGAACGATTTCGGGTGGCGTGGATCTAGTTTAGCTCTACAAGTCTAGTTTCCATATAAAATGTATGGAGACCGACGCGTCGACATCGGCGTACGTGGCACTCGTGTGCGCAGTTTACGTTGCCCCACACTAGGAAATATTCCTGTATCGCGGGTGTGTGTGTGTTCACATCATCTAAACTCATATACACAAGACACCCAGACACCGAGCAACTTCCTGTAGGCTATACAAATATTTGTTCTTCGCAAACGAAGTCGCGTGTCAGACTTACAATTTGCTAAGGGTACACACATTTTCACTGTTTTCCATACTCTCTTGCGCGATTGTGACGTTATTCTCTTGTAGATATTATCTAGGTTTCTATCGAAATCAATTTATGGGGGGATAGTGACTTACTACTAGACAGTGTACCGGAAAACGCAGCGTTGGAAGGCCTCCTACAAGGTGGGCTGACGACCTGGTGAAGGTAGCGGGAAACCGATGGATGCGGGACGCACATGATAATTCGTTGTGGCGACGCTTGGGGGAGGCCTATGTCCAACAGTGGACGTCTATCGGCTGAAATGATGACTAGACAATATTATAACAGCACCATTTTATTATCAACTGAGCAGTTCAGCACGTACCTAGTATCACAATCTGTCAGGAAACAATGTCTCTGTGGAACATTTTCTTTGTGTATGTTAGTAGGTTCCTGTTAGATAGCTCTTAGCAAGCTACAAGAACGCAATTGATACGTATTCATATTCTTAGTGTCGCCGTACATGAGCCACTTGCCACAGCCAAAAACATACATACATACATTTCACGTTATCCAATTGATCGTGCTCGTCACACAAACATTTGTTTTGGGTGGGAATCGAACCCACGTACTTCGCAATTATATTAGCAATCAGGGCCACAACCACTAGACTAACGGACCTGTCAAAAAGGTTTTTAATAAAACATTTAAAGCATAGTTAAACAATTTTATTCCTCAAAAAATACAAAATGTTCTTCTTCATCTTAGAAGCGCGCATTCTGAGCGATCCACCCGAGGTATTGGTCTACCTTTGTGTAGAGACCAGGGTGCTCCGGTTCTCCGCAGCGCAGGCCCCAGGACACCACGCCGATGGAAGTCCAGCGGCCACTCGGCATCTGGTACATCAGTGGACCACCGCTGTCACCCTGCCAATAATTTATACGGTTTTTAGTAGATAATATATAAAGCTATTATTCACGGCTTCGTTTACGAGGAGTATAAGAATTCTTTTTTGGGGTAACATAACTTATCACATCTAACCTATTTGTTAGTGAGTTTTGTCGAATTTTGTTTAACCGTAGTTTGAAATCTTATTCCCGCGCCGCATTAAAATGAAAAGCCTAAGTTAGTCCTTCGTACATCAGCTATCCGTCAGTGCAACTCCCTTGAAAATAGTTTAAGTCTTTTCGTGGATCAGCCGGAACGACAGACAGACATAAAGGCAAAAATTATTATTTTAATATTTCAAGTTTATAAATAAAATTGAAGTATTTCAATTGTAGGTAGGTATAGAACTAGGGGGCACGGCAGTGCGTTTATTTTCTCGAAACAGTTCAGGCCATTTTCGATCCTCTATAATTTCGTTGTGTTTACTTATTTGTGAACACAGCACAATGCATGAAAACAAACAAATAGGTATTTTGAGGCGTGATTTTTCGCAAATTGAATTCCACTGCATATTGTGATGTGATGTAAATGAATGAATGAATCTTCAGTAAGATTGAATATGATAAAGAGATAAACTTTCCCACAATTGTAAAACAGATATAGGTACCTGACACGCGTCCTTCCCGCCCTCCCGTCCTCCGGCGCAGAGGGTCTCGTTGAAGATGCTGTCGGAGAAAGCCGCGACGCACTTGTCGTGGTCCCACACCGGGACCGTCACCTCCAGGAGGACGTTGCTGTGAGGACCGCCGTACCATTGAGTGCCCCATCCTGGAGGGGAAATTACGTTTTTTTTTTTTTTTTTTTTTATCTGTTATAAACTAGTACTTGACTGCGATCCCGCCTGATGGTAAGCAGTGATGCAATCGTTGATGGTGAGGCGCACTAGTTTATTAAGAGCCTATTCACTCTAGCCTTGAAGACACCCAAATTATAATCGGACGGGAAGACCGCAGCAGGCAGACTGTTCCAGTCCTTCGAAGTACGCGGTATAAATGACGAGGCGAAACGCTTAGTCCGGACCGTAGATGTTTCAACAACGTAAGGGTGGATACTCGCCGTGCGTCGGTTTGTCCGATGATAGAAATGTGATGGCGGAATCAAGTCATGCAGTTCCTGCGCACACTCTCCAAAATGCAATCTGTAAAACACCGAAAGGCTGGCTACCCTACGCCTGTGCTCAAGGCTTTGAAGATTGGACTTGACCAAATCTGGATCACCAATCAGCCTCTTCGCACGCCTTTCCACCGAGTCCAAAGCTGCCAGGTGGCACTTTGCAGCACCAGCCCATATGTGGCTGCAGTACTCCACACACGATCGGACCTGTGCTTTGTATAAAATTAAAAGCTGTCTTGGTGTGAAGTACCGCCGGACTTTTGCGAGAACGCCTAGTTTCCTAGCAGCTACTTTGGCTTTGGACTCAATGAACCGCCCAAAATTGAGGTCGGAGGAAATTTCGACACCCAAGAGCTGAAGGCGGTCGGTACAATCTAAAGATACATTCTGAAAAGTAGGAGCCGAGGTGAACGGGCTCCTTTTGGCGGTGAACAGACACGCCTGTGTTTTGGCGGCGTTGAATCCCACAAGATTGGTTTCGCCCCACTTGGAGACTGCCTGAAGCGAGGTATTCGTACGCTCTACCATAGCCTCTCGTTCGGACCGGATTTGCTCTTTACTAGCCCGAGCACCTGGCAGGTATCTCTCTACAACTGTGCTATCATCTGCATACCCATATATACCGGGCATCAGCAGATCATTAATATGTAGCAGGAAAAGAGTTGCAGAGAGCACTGACCCCTGAGGAACTCCGGCATTAGTCGTCATGGGCTCTGATGAGCATCCATCGACAACAACTCGAAGAGACCGTTCTCTCAGGAAGTCTTTTACCCAGTTAATCAGACCAGGAGAAATGCCGTATGCTGGAAGCTTACTCAAGAGGCTAGCATGCCATACCCTGTCGAAGGCCTTCGAGACATCTAAGGAGACAGCAATTGCTTCCCCATTCTTCTCGAGGGCCTCGCCCCACAAGTGGGTGGCATACACTAGTAGGTCCCCAGTGGATCGATTGCGGCGAAACCCGTACTGTCGATCACTGAGGAGATCGTTACCTTCTAGGTATGCCATGAGGCGCGAGTTCAATACACGCTCCATAATCTTGCAGAGTATGGAGGTTACCGAAATCGGCCGATAGTTGGTAGGATCGGCACGACTGCCCTTTTTGGGCACGGGTTGCACGTTGGCAAGCTTCCAGGACTTGGGCACTATTCCAGTCCTAAACGAGAGGCGATACAAGCGTGTCAATATAGGAGACAACTCGGGCGCACAAGCCTTGAGAACAATCGCTGGTATACCATCTGGTCCACTAGCTTTATTCACGTCTAGACGACACAGTGCTCTTAGAACTTCTTTGTTCCTTATGCGAACTTCGGGCATCGAAGTGTCGCAGTGAGGTAGAGTCGGTGGAGTAGCACTGCCAGTATCAAGACGAGAATTATGGGCGAAGAGAGATGCAAAGAGACCTGCTTTCTCTCTCGCCGTATGAGCCAGTGTTCCGTCAGGTTTAACCAGCGGAGGCAATGTGGGCCGACAGAAGTTCGCTTCGACCGATTTGGCAAGGGACCAGAAAGCTCTGCTACCGGATGGCTGTGCAGAAAGCTTTGTGCCAATATGGGCAATGCGGTCAAAGCGAGCCTTCTTTAGTGCCTTTTTGTAGGACTTGGCAGCACGGTTAAAGGCTCTCTTTGCTGAGCTCAGATCCGGAGATTTGCGGTCACGAGCGTCAACCCAGGCTAGAAACGCCGAATGCTTCCGCTCTTCAGCTTGAACGCAATCAGCGTTGAACCATGGGTGAGCTGAGCTTCCGACGGGTACGTCACTATAAGGAATGAAATATTCCATAGCTTGACGCACCACATCGGACACAGCATCCGCACACCTCGACGGATCCTTAGAAGAGAAGCAGACCCGCTGCCAAGGGTAAGACGCAAAAAAGTGACGCATCTCATCCCAATCTGCTGACTTGTATCGCCACATTCGCCGTTCACCACGAGAGTCGCAGTCAAGTGGGGAGAAGGACGATACAGACTTCACCAGACAGTGATCTGAAGTTCCAAGTGGTGAAGAAACTGTTACGATACATCTGTCTGGATCGGTGGTCAGCAGAAGGTCCAGACAGTTGGCAGTATGACCAGCTACATCAGGCACCCTAGTCGCTTGCTTCACCAGCTGGGACAGGCCCATCGATACCGCAAAGTTTCGCGCTTCTCTCCCAGCATGGTCGGTCCTCTGGTACGGGAAAAGCCAGTCTTGGTGACAGGCATTAAAGTCCCCCAGAGCGACGAGCTGCGCATCAGGGTGCCGATGCAGAGCCTTATCGGCGGCCTCACTAAGGTGGTCAAACATTCGAGTTGTCTCCTGATCACCGCTGTGCGATCGATAGACACAGGCATAGACAATTTTGTCCATGCCAGTGTCCACCAACAGCCATAGCGTGGAAAGAGTTGTGTCCTCAAGGTGACGGAGACGCTGACAGCAGATGTCATTACGGACGTACACACAGACCCCGGCACGCTGCAGGAAATGATGCTCCAATGAGTATCCCGGGTAGTTGAGGTACGCCGCATCTGCCGGACATCTAATCTGCGTCTCCGTCAAGAAAAGCAAGTGTGGCTTGTCAGTCTCTAGATGGTGGTGGACCGCATCGAGATTGACGTCGTTTATATATGTGGATAAAGAGTACCAATTGCTTACTTTAGATGTCGCGTTGTTAATCCAAGAATTTAACTGTCACATATTTTTAAAAAACAACGTATTTTTACAATCATTAGTTTGTATTTACCGCGCCGAAGCTTGTGTTTAGATGTTAAATATGAAATTAATAGAATATGGAAATGAAGAAAATATGGGAGAAAGCTCTGTGCGGAGAAATTTCAAAGTACCTATAAGGGTCTTGGACCTGCACCTTGGAAGGACACGATACTGCCTGTTATTAAAGTTTTGTACCGCATTGTTTCTTTTGCTTTTCCCGTTATTGGCATAAGTAGTTAAAAAAAACCTGGCCGCTGTCAGATAGACGCTTTGAGATATGGTATTGGATGCTCGGATTACACTCGTCAGAATATCGGACTAATGATTCCATAATAGCTTAACCCAAAACACCTAGACTGACTGTATGCCAAAGAAGCTTTGAATAATTTTGCTACAATGTCAGAAAAAGAGTCGGTAATCGGGAAAAGCTATTGCTGCCCGGGAAAGAAGAAGTAGCAGCCCGTTGTGAAGGCAGACTAAATTTGTACCGTACTAGAGACCACGGGCAGTGATGCCATCCACATCGCAGAAGATAGAACAACATGGCGAAATAGTCCACAACTAAAGTCGAGGTCATAACCCTCAGCATTGAGAACAAACGACTCAAGGAGTAGGTCAAGAAGACTTGGTTCGTAGTTCTGAGCTGGCTAAAAAGCATGCAAGTTCCTTGCATGCCAGTAAGCTATAATGAATTCTGAATGGTGGATGTCACAATGGCACGCTAACTACTCGCATAATTTAGTGGAAGATACAGTCATGTCTGTTTAGGCGTTGTAATGCTTAAAGGCATCATGATTACCATAATTTCAATCAAAAGACAACCAGTGTTGGACATAGACCATAGACCGGTCCTGTGGCTTTCCACAAGGTGGACCGATGACCTAGTGAAGGTCGCGGGGATCCGATGGAAGCGAGACGCACAGGGGTACATTGAATTAACAATCCAATGTGAAGGGGCATTGGGTTGTTAATTCAATGTACTGCGCTCACTACTCGTCGCTGTGCCAGCGCTGAGCTCAAGGCTGTTTTCTTAGAGAATAGCACCCCTGGACCTAAAGGCATTACAAAAACAATTCGCTCGTCGGTATGTAAACTTACGTATGTAGGTATTTACATAATTATTAGGAAACAAAAGTAATCAAACAAATGGTTTCTACGATAAACTACGGTTGCATCTGTTATGGAATGTGTGACAATTTGCGTCCATCTGGTATATTGACATAACATGGGTAACTAAATAGACACTACTTTAGAAATTCTGTCACAAAAACTGAAAGTGTTAAGTACCACTTACCACTCATTACAATGGTGGTTTCTTTATTGAACGTTGTGAAAGGCGATAACTACAGGAATCTAATCAAAACATTGATTTCAAATAGGCAAACCATTTACAGGCACTTTTGTGTTGTCAAAACATCGGTCAGTTAGAAAAGTGAAGCTAATTGCACATTCTGAAGCGTAGATCCCTATGGACAAGAACGTGCAAGAAACTCCATGGACACTCTTTTGAACAACCATTGGGTGGTGGTAAACAGACGGGCCTGGCCACACGTAAGTGTTGAAGGGGGATGGTCCAGCTTCAAAATGACGATGTCGTTCTTGTAGTTGGAGATCTCAAAGGCCTAGTGCTGCCGGATCTCTGCCACCCTGAAGTTGTAGGTGACCTGCGAAACTTACCAGGTCCAAAGACCTTCTAACGCTGTGTCTTTCGGCACTTACGTACTGCCACTTAAAATTGGTCATTCTTCGGGTTTCGTGCTAATAGAATACTGAAGACATAATTAATACTACTTGAAAATTAATACCAATAACAATAGCCGGTTCGTCAGTGAGCTGCAAGTTGGGAGGTGGCAGACAGATGGGCCACACGTAAGTGTTGAAGACCGCAGGTCGGTCCAGCTTCAAGATGGCGATATCGTTCTTGTAGTTGGAGATCTCGAAGGCCTCGTGTTGCCGGATCTCTGACACCCTGAAATTGTAGGTGCGGGAGTCGTTGGTGCGTTTGAAGTCGTACTCGCCGAGACGCACGAACAGCTCTTCTGCTTTCCACCTGATAAATAAAATATTACTGAGGATTATCCTGTAAGACGTAATAAGACGCAGAGTTGAAAAGCCTCCCACAAGGCGGGCTGATGCCCTGGTGAGGATTGCGGGAATCCGATTGATGCAAGACGTACTGGACCGGTCGTTTTGACAGTGCTTGGGGGAGGCCTATGAAACGGTGTTTTGTATTTCATACACTAAAAATAAAACATTTTCTAAAATTAGCTTCAAAATTGTTTCTTAAATAAATCAGCCATAAGTATTTCAGTTTTGGTATTGGGGAAGTGTGGGGGTGTGGTAGGAACATCTCGCTGTAATATCATTAACTATATACTCTGAGTAAGAGTATGAAGTTCAAATCAAATTGTGAAGAAGAATAAAACTAATTTTGAAGTTAAATTGCATTGATTATGTCCCTGTGTTACCTCCTAGTGCAGTGAGCAGCAGTCATAACATGTCGGTCAGTGATGAGCACTCCTCCGCAGTACTGCTCGAAACCCTCAGGGGTGATGGAGGCCATCCACGGCCACTCACGAGGGTTGGCCTGCCGGGCGCCCAGGACACGAGTTTGTTGACGGGTACTTAAACCACAACCTGAGGAAGGTGAAATACTTTTAATGGAAACCCAGAAAAGTTGGTTCCTGGAGACTCAGAGCTCTTATGGTAGAAGGTCGATGATTTGAACCACACTGTGGAGACATTTATGGAAAATGATTTTATTTTATTTGTTACTAGCTGTGCCCGCGACTTCGTTCGCGTGGACTACAGGATTTCGATTTATTTTTTCGAAAATAAAAGTAGCCTATGTTATTCCTTATTAAATCAACTACCTGCCAAAAAAAGTCCCGTCAAAATTCCATCCATTTCAGAGATTAGCCCGGACAAACAGACAGACAGACAAAAATTGTAAAAAATGTTATTTTGGTGTATGTACCGTATATAAATATATTCGTATGCATGTAGTAAAAAGCAGTTATTTCAATATTACAAACAGACACTCCAATTTTATTTATATGTATGTTTAGAGTATAGATGTATAGATACACATGTGCTTATTAATATTGAATTTATTATTGATGTGAAAGCTTACATAATCCAAGAAGTTAAACGAAAACTGACAATGTTAATTATTATATTTGTACATCATTGGGCCTCTCTCTCAGGAGTCAGGATCTACCTATTTTTAACACCTCACACTCTGACCTCTCTTTGTTGTAATCTGACCTATGTTTACAAATAAAATATTCTGATTCTAATAAAATTCTGAGTATGTAAATGACGTGTAACATTACATATTACATTCATGGGCGTCACATGGATGGATTTTATGAAGGACCTCTTTCTAGACAGAGATGAGATGAGATAAGAATCAATAGAGAAATAACCTCTAGACTCAGCCCTGGTGACCTTCATGACAGCTTCGTTCTGTTCCTCCCTCGGAGCAGTTGCAGGCAAGTCTCCTGCCAGGCCTTCAGCGCCACCCAGCGTTGCTTGGTCAGGGCAACAAGCTCCCACGGTACTGGAGGAAAAAAATAAAACATTTTAACATAGTTCAAGAAATACCGAGTACCACCGTAGTAGGCGTGGGCTAGTGGACGGCCAGCAATGGGTAACTCGCCGTCCAAACGGCGCGTTGTATCCCATAGGCGCGCCTTAAAGATATGTCAATTGGGGCAAGTTAGGGTTGACACTTACCAGGGCTGTGGATTCTTCAAAAGTGGTACCGTGGTGTGTGTTTTAGTCAGTAAAAGTCTGACACCTCCCTCTCGCTCCTTATGAACATCGTGTCTTCTAGTTATATATAGGCGGAATAAACATATTTTCTTTCTTTCTTTCTTCTTTAAGTAGGAAATCAGCTAATGCCTTCTCCCGCTCTTGGGTGGAGCGAGAGGGCGTCTAAGATTTTTTACTGACTAAAACCACACCTATGTTCCTTCAGTTGCCCGTTGCGTCACAGAACCACGGGTCCCCATTTTTTTAAATAAACTGATGGCCACAGTAGACTTCGGTCCTGCTGGGTCCTGAGATTATCGTTGGAAGGGTCGAAAACTGGGTGGACATGATAACTTTGACAATGTATAATAACTCACTCCTGGTTGATAATGCAGATATAATCCATGAACTTGATGAAGTCGGATCGGAACTCCTCCTGGATGCAGTGGCGGAGAGGTCGGCAGTGGCCGGGCTTGCCGTTCGGCATGACGCAGCCCTGATATGCGACATTAGCCTGTGAAACGAATTTGGCATTAAATAATATTTCACAGCTGACAGTTTTTTTTTTATGTTGATAGGTTTGCGTTTAAACGCTATCTCAGCTGATGGAAAGCGACGATGCGGTCGACGATGGAACGCGCTTACCTAGAAGTAACCTATTCACTCTTGATTTAAGGACTTCTGTAGTCCAACAAAGTTCACAAGTTTGTATAAATTTCTTTGTTGTTTCAGGCTTCAAAGTCTTGAGCATCGACGCTGAGTTGCAAGCCTGTCAGTTTTTACCATTTCGTGGAAAGTGCGTCAGAATTGTATAACCCAACTCTGCAAAGCCCGTTCCATCATCGGACCACCAGGCATACGGTGCTGCGCCACTGGTACATGTTGGACATCCACCCTATTGGCAGTGGCACAAAACGTTTTGGGAACGCAATCATTGTGCGTACAACTAAGGAATGAAATTACCTACCGGAGTCTGTATTTCCTGATACCTACAAACTGGAGAATTTTTAAGTCAAGAGTGAATTGGTTACTTTTAAGCGTGCTCCATAGTCAACCACATCGTCACCATCAGGTAAGATAGTGATATTTGATCACTATCTTGCGAGCCTATCAAAGATAAAGAAGGCGTCCATTTTTCTTTTCAACTCCTTTCAATCTTGAGCTAACGCTGTCCCAAATTTTTCGCCTGGATCCATTGCAATCTTGTTGGACGTTTCTTCTTATTTTTATTCTTTATGACGTGGGCAGATCTTAGAAATTGGTCACCTCATGATGTGGCCAAGTGAAACTGAATCGATCGTAGCTTGATGATATATATAGTCTTCATTTGACTTACTTTCTTTAGACCTCTTATTATTGGCTAGCTATATCATTGAAGTAGGATTTCAATGTCCTACTTTAATGATATGGCCAAACGAGGATTGAAATATCATCAAATGTTCACGTTTAAACGATCTGGCCAGGAGGAGTGGCAGGCGGTCGCCGACTTTTGCGAAGCAGTAATGCTTGCAAAGGAGGAGGCCGACCGCATCAGGCAACGGCGTCCTCACCGCCGCCGCCGGGATTCTGATTCCGATTTCCGGCCACCGTAGGCGCGGGCTTGCGGACAGTGAGCAATGGGTAGCTCGCTGTCCGGCCGTCCGGTAACTGTCCGGACCAAGCCCAAGTCGTCGACGGCGCGCACTGTTCCCACGCGCCTCAAGGAGTTGTCAGCAGGGACCCAGCCGGGTCGAAACTTACTGGGGCCAGGGTTATCCGAAAGGGAGCTCGAGCCCCGGTATGAAGGCTAGAAGGAACGGGGTGGGTCTTTAAGTCAGTAAGAGTCTGACACTATCTCCCGCTCCGCCCAAGAGCGGGGGTTGTCATTGGATGATTATTCCCACCATAAAAAAAAAAAAACGATCTGGCCAGTTTTAGTTGGCCATATCATGAAGTGATCAATTCTAATATCTGTCCACGACATAATACACAATTTTAGCAAATAATAAAAATTTGACACAATGAGTTTCTTGGGATTTACGTTTTGGTGCTTAATAATCAAATACGATCGGTTCGATCGTGTATGGAGTACTGCTCTCATCTTTGGGATGGGTCTGCCAAGTATCAGCTTGATGCTCTGGAGTCGATTGAGAGGCGAGCCAAGAGGATCATCGGTGATGATGCGCTCGTTGAGTCAAAGCTCCAAAGCCTTGAGCATCGACGCCGAGTTGCTGGCCTGGCGGTTTTCTATCGATTAAACTTCAGTGAGTGTGCGTTGGAATTGCACAATTTAATTCCGCCAAGTCCGTTCCATCATCGGACCACTAGACGCACGGCGTTGCGCCATCGGTACATGGTGGATATCCCACCCATTCGTACAAAGCGTTTTGGAAACACATTCATTATGCGTACAGCTAAAGAGTGGAATTACCTGCCGGAGTCTGTGTTTCTGATAGCTTCAACCTAGGAGTCTTTAAGTCGAGAGTGAATAGGTTACTTCTAGGCAAGCGTGCTCCATCGTCGGCCACATCATCACTTACCATCAGGTGAGATAGTGGTCAAACGCGAGCCTATCAATAATAATTAAAAAAAAAAATACAAGGCATAAATCGTAAACGATAATCAGGATCGAAAATTCTTTACTAGAGAACCAGTTGACGGGAAAAGAGTTTCCAAACCTACTAACATTCACACAAAAGATTATGTTGTCTCTAATTTGAAACCACTAAAGTTCTTGTGTCAGTATTTAATGATGAGATCGTGACACAGCGATTGTGACTCGTAGTGGATACTTGTGTGCTCAAATACTAAACGCAAATATTCTTAACGGAGAGACGTTTGCTTAATTAAGCTCCATGCATTTAGAATGTACAAGACTTTGTAAGTTTAAGGTGTAATCTGCCAAGCTTTGTTTCAAAGATTTTGATTTTTCATTGCATCGTATGTTTCAGAATTAGTCTTCTGGATTGCTCTGTACTGCTGTCCTTAAGCTAAAATGCCGTTTAAGGAGAGTTTAAACAGTTATTCGTTAGTTAAGGGCCATGTTCACCAAAACAGATTTAAACATTGATTTCGTAACCGGCCTGTTAATATTTAAGCAATGGTTAAACAAGGAGCGGTTTTTTCGTGTTCACCATCACCTTTTGGCGTTCGGTTACTTAACCGAGACATAAGGGAGCGTTTTTGAATGAATGGACGGGCAAATGCAATACTACCAACAAAAAAAGGTAAGGGTTCATCATAAAATCTCGTTCAGGCTTACAACTTTTTAAAATTGCCAGATTGTTCATTATTTTTTCTTCGCTTTACGAGAAACACATGTTGCGTTGGAAGGTTTATTACGCGCTCTTTCTGGTCTGTCAGTGTCATTTTGATTCTCTCGTGATGTTTAGTTGTAACTGTAAACTAAATTGTTAGTGATCGATAGGGAAGATAAATAACAGTGTAATGCATATTTTACCAATCATGAGAAAACTATATTAGCAACTGATACTGTGTTTGTATTTTTTGCTGTGTTTTATTGTGTTTGATACTATCGAAAACAAACCGAATGACGTCACATCAAATGGTCATAAAGCAGGTTGGTTCGTGTTACCCTAAAATTTAATAGTAATCATCACGGATAAACGGAATCTGGCTTCAAATTAAATTCCATCGTATTCTTTATAAAAGATATGACGATTTTGAAAGATCCTAGGTCTGTTCGTCACCGTTTCTTACTTATCCAAATAATGTAACATAATGAAGTTGTATTCACCATCCATTATAAAATTAAAATCCATTATTTTTCACAGATAAATAGGTACTTCTTTGGTAAATCGGACAATATATCCTACAAAAGTTCTGTCAAACTACTGTAACCAATGTTTAAATAACCTCTCGGAGCTCGGTTAAGATAATCATCCGGTTAACGTCAATAACCGATGTTTAGGCTGTGGTGAACAGGAAATATTGCTTAAACAGCCGATTTAATATTTAATCGGCCGGTTTAATGTTGGTGAACACCAGCCTAAGTCCACATATGGAGGTTCCTAGACGTTTCCGAACTTCAGTGTTTGTGCGGCGTCTCCCCACAGACCATGTTCCACCTTCCATTCTGCATTACCTGCCCTGTAACCTGTTCCTGCTGTATGTTTTTTATTTTTTATTTTGTTTAAGTTTTATATTTTATTAATGTTTCAATACTGGTTTTGTTCATTGTGTGCCAAATAAACATGTTTTCTTTCTTCTTTCTTTCTTTCTTTCTTTCTTTCACGTAGGGATCTATTGACGGCATCAGTGGACGGCATTGCCGTGATATTGGGCCAGGCATGGAATTTAATAAGTTTTCTTGACACGCCAAGAAGAAGAAGCTAGCTAAATATTTGGATTTGCAAATTGATTACTTATCAGTAATGGTACGACCACTAGAACTGAGGGACACAGCTTGAAGACGGACGGGAAGTGTGGCAAAAAGGCTAGAAAGCATAATTCTACTTACGTTTTTAAGCAGCCGATTACCTACGTTTATCGCTAGGTTTTGCTCACGTACCTACACATACATAAAATATAGCCTATCTCACTCAGGAATAAAAGAGCTTTTCACCAGTGAAAAAAATTTAGGTATCGGACCAGTACTTTCAGAGATTATCTCCTATAAACAAAAAAACAAACTTTAACTCTTTATAATATTAGTGTAGATAAAACGTCTTTGGCGTTCAAAGGATTATTCGAAAAGACACTACCATACTATAGAAGTACATCGACCTTTTCCTAATTTCTCTGCGTAGGTACCCGAAAAACAAACAATGAATTGCTTTTCATTACTAGATTATGTAAAGGATACATGTCGATTCAAGACAGCTTTATGTCTATATTTCCGTTTTTGAAATTAAGAATGTCAACAAGGTCAATGACCGTTGTTCCACGTTTATCTGGCACCTACCTTAGTTATGCAAATTTCAACAAACGAAATGCCAAGTAAACAATAAAACTCCACATTTCTCACAAAGTTTCCTTACCGTCTATCTTGTATGCTAATTCCCTTGTACACATAGGTTATTCGCGGAAATAATGTCTAATTGCCCATGTATTACAAGCGTAATGATGTTGTCGATCGCGCATCGGTTGCTAAACATGCGGCCGGCGCCGGCGCAACTAACTTGGCGCGAGTAACTGCTAATTTAAAACTACATTTTCTAACTAGATTTTGAAGGCTGTTTTGTGGGTGGGAAGTTGTGGGCGAGATATAGTTTTATTTGTGAAAAGGGGTTTGATGGTTTCCTTGTGAAGTATGGATAGGGTCGCCGCCGGGATTCCGATTCCGATTTCCGGCCACCGTAGGCGCGGGCTTGCGGACGGCGAGCAATGGGTAGCTCGCTGTCCGACCGTCCGGTAACCGTCTGAACTGAGCTCAAGTTGTCGACGGCGCGTACTGTTCCCGCGCGCTTCAATGTGTTGTCAGGAACCGTAGGGGCTCAGCAGTGTTGAAGCCTAGTGGAGCCTAGGGTCTATTTCTGAAAGGGAGGCTCGGCCCCGGTATGAAAGGCAACGAAGGAACAGGGTGAGTTTTTTGGTCAGTAAGAGTCTGACACTATCTCTCGTTCCGCCCAAGGGTGAGGGATGTTATCTAGATGATTTTTACCCACCGAAAAAAAAAGTATGGATAGGGATTCTAGTTTAGAGACGATCAGTTTGGTCAATAAAGGCAAGTCGGAGATGTGGAACAAGAATTCTCCCGGAAGATAGGTCGCTAACGCCCAACAGTCCGCCACAAAACTGCCCTCTTAGTCTGACCATACGGCATGTTACGGCAAACCAAACATTACCGGTACCGACCTGGGGTTTATTGGAGCACGCTAATCCCACCACGGAGCTGTGGGTGTGGTGGCCGAGTGGTAGCGGCCTCGACTTTGACTTACGAGTTGTAGGTCGTAGGTTCAAACCCAGCCAGGTGCATACTATTACTGCGTGTAATTTATTTCATCACCACTGCTCTCAAAACGGTGAAGGAAAACATCGCGAGGAGACATGTCCTAGAATCAAAAATTCGAAGACATGTGACATCCACCAACCCGCACTGGGCCCGCGTGGTGGATTACGGCCCATTCCCTCTCCTAGAGAGGAGGCCTGAGTCCCAGCAGTGGGAACATTATAAGGCCGACTATGCTATGCTATAATCCGACCACGACGATGCAATGTCAACGTAGATATACGGCGATGGGATTATTAATATTATTATTACAATTAGTTTTAAGTAGGTACTCCGAATACGAGAGGATGCCGCGATCGAGCTAAATTCTGAGCGATTATCGTTTGTCACGGAAATAAGGCCACATGATTATTTTATCTTCTATTTTTTTCGGTTCGTGTTGTACGTCATACCGAATTCAGTAGCCTTTTTTATATTGAGGTTAGCTGCTAGCCTTTTAACTAGACGTAGCTTATGTGGAGCGACAGCCTATTCAACGTCTCATCATTACCATTACAGCCGAAAGAAATCCACTGTTGGACGTAGAGATCCCCGAGTGTCGCCACAAGTACACACATCCAAACTGGCCACGTGCAAACGAGGGCTCTTTAAGAACGATGGTTTTTTTAGGGTTTCGTACCTCAAAAGGAAAGAATGGAACCCATATGGGATCACTTTGTTGTCCATCCGTCTGTCTGTCAAGATCCTTAACTCGAGAACGCGTGGTATCGAGTTGAAATTAAAACTATATAATGCGGTCCCCTGAAGTCCCTTTTCCAACTATGTTAAGGTTAGCTGCTAATCTTTTAAATAGACGTAGCTTACGTGAAGCGACTGCTTATTTAACGTTTCTTCATCAATATTTCAGCCGAAAGACGTCCACTGTTGGACATAGGCCTCCCCGAGTGTCGCCACAACTAGGCGAGGCCCCACGCCCACAGCATCGCTTTCAAAGGGGCCTCATGCAAGTGATGAATTTTTAAGAACGAGGGTTTTTTAGGGTTTTAGGGTTTATTAATGATCACTAGGTACATTGGCTGTTAGAACGATGATTCCCAAACTAGACGTCTGTATCTTGGGCCTTCAACCCCGTCTACAGTTCACCCTATGCCACTGGTCACCACGAACTGTTTTTTTTTTATTCTCGCATCCATCGGGTTCCCGCGATTTAACGTCTACAACCCAGTATTCAGTAACACAATACTCTTATCTAGATTGTTGTCAGATTTATAGGCAAAGCCCACAATATTTTTGTATTTGTAGATCGAGTCGATCGGTAGTATACGTGTCCAATTTCTAAATATCATATTCTAGGTGGGTACGTAAAGAAACAATCGGTTGCCAAGGAATCCATTTTTAAATTGTTAATAATTTTAAATTGTTACAATAGGCAGACATGACATACTCCATCAAATATTTTAATACCTTAATATTGTGTAATGTAGTTGACCTCAGTGCTTGTAGCGCGTACAAAAACACTCAAAGGAATTCTAAACTTATGACTTCGTTGACGTGGTAGTAGCTATTTCAAATATTTCAGCGTTTTGTTCCGAATTACGTCATCATTCCAGACTAAACTATTGCTAGAATATTAAAACTGAAACTGTATATTGTTTACATTATCATGCTAGCCACTAATCTAAATGATCATGTGTAACATTAGTAAGACATGATTTTTTTTATGCCTTAAGCAGAACTTAGTAGGGTCCTAACATGAACCACATTTATTCCGGGAACTGTGATTATTTATCGTTGTTTCAGTACACGTCTCCTATGAAGACCGTGTTATTATAAAATCTGGGATTTCCCCCAACGATATTTTTATAACAACACAACACAAGCTTATTTTATAGACTCCGCAGCCTCAGATATTATTTTCTATTTCAATCTACTATTTTTTTGTTGTAGTTTTATTATAATTACTATCTACTTATTTATTTGGTAAGTACTGTGATGCCTGGTCTACACTGTTCTCTCATATTTATTAATATATTGTTAGTGGAAATAGAATGAAGCTATACAGAATACACTTTGTATAGCTCCAATCCTTTAACAATTCATTTGTATCTTATCACAGTCCTGGTAGATAAAAGAACAAAGTGAAAAGTCGGGAGCTCGTATCATATTACATGAGTCTTTAGAGAATAGGTAACTGCAAAGCCATCACGGTTTTTGTTTTCGAGAGAACAGAAGAGAGAGAACGGAAGGTCCTAGAACATAAAGACATATTACAGCCAGCAACCCGCAATGAAACCGCGTGGTGGATTGCAATACACTCCCTCAAAGAGAGAAGCTTGTTTGCCATCAGTAGGACTAATACAGGTTGATTATTTTATGCATCATGTTGAATTGTGTAGATGAACTCGAATAGTTTAGTACCCTTACCTGGTTGTCGTTGATGGCAATGAAACGTTTCACCCTGCCAGCGCCAATATGGAAACCGCCCTCGGCGATCACCTCTTGCCATGATGGGTCCAGCAAGTGGGCTGTAGGCATTGAAAGTCACTCATTAGTATTTCATTGAGGTTTCCAGTAGATACAGTGCAATCTAAACCTATTTATCGCAGTCATAATATGGCTAAGTTAATCTCACTTGTTTTTTTTTATCATAGGAATAACGAACGGCAGCATACAATAAATTATTGGATCACAAAGACAAAGAAGGAAAAATGAAGATGAAATTAAAGAAAAAAATGCTTTTAAAGGAGAATAATGCTATCAAGAAACAAAATATGAAGTAAACACATATAATATAGAATCATTTCAACAGCAATATAAATAAATTAATGAGATTGCAGTTGAAAAACCTAAAACTAACAACGAACGAATCAAACGGAAAAAACCCTAACAAGATTAGAGTCTGGCACAAAAAAAAAAAACTAAATACAAATACTCACACTTATAATCATCTCCAAAGGCACTTATAACAGTCCCAAATAGGAACAAAATAAGCAACATGATCACTGACAAGTCCGCAGAGGACTCAACGTGATTGAAGAGTATCTACCATTTGGGACGGTTGGCCGGATACCGCAGCGATAATGTAGCATAATCCACAGGATGCCACCGAGCTGATAGCGGCTATTTTGCAGCAAATGACGGAAAAATAGATATAACCCGCATATTCGGAACAGTTCAAGGACATTGTCATCTTACTGCTATATTTTATGTGAAAATGTATGTTTTTTGAATATCTATCTATACAACATTATTTTTAGTATATATGGGAAACCTGAAACACATGTCTAGTATTTTTATATAAAGAATTTTTGTACAAAATTTCAAAACTGTCATGAAAAATCACAGCTTGTTTTGTCAGCAAAAATACATAGTCACCGGGCCATAAGCTTGAAGGAACGGGATGGGTTTTTTAGTCAGTTAGAGTCTGACACTATCTCCCGCTCCGCCCAAGAGCGGGGGTTGTCATAAGATGATTTTTCCCATCGAAAAAAAAGGCCATCTAGGCGACTGAGGGGTTGTTTTGCACTTGCACCCGGCTGTGGATGGCGCCTAATCTCCGCTATGACCTGTCGTGACCTGTTGTGCTTAGTGTCAATGCAATGGTGTCCTTGTGACCTTTTTAAATATTTTTATATTAACTATTGGAATCCATTCAGTTACTTCTGTAGGTAGTTTGGGTGCATTCACAAATATGTAAAATCACAAACACAACCAGTAGCAACTATAATTATGTAGGCCATACAAATAAGTATTTGTTCCGTGCGAGAATAGGAACCGTGATATACAGCGCAGCCAATCGCTCAACCATTGAGCCAACCGTATAATCTATTACATCTACATTATTATTAATAGGACCTTTAATCCATCAGGATTTATACCTAATTGATATTAGGATGAGAACTTAATATCAATTAGGTTCTCATGTGAGGATTTCCGTCCGACTGGTACCTATAAAGGCGAAGCCGCTGGCACGAACTTGTATAATTGTGATACTTTTTCCTGCTTTTTTGTAGGTTGTCTCCCACTTGTTCTCAGAAATCGATGAGTCTAATTGTAAAACATGTATGTATGTATTCTTTTTTTCATTCAACGAGACATAAGACAGCTCTAAATACTGAGAAGAATGTTAATAAGTCAATTGCGTCATTGTCCAGTTTATAATCTAACACCTATTTCAATTAAGTTCAGTTAAAATTATCTTTGAACGTGTTACAGAATTAATAAAGATTGTAACTGATAAACGTAAATTGACATGCAACGCCAATTAGGGTCAATGTTATTCAGAACCTAATATTAACATTAACATTTAAGTTTTAACACTCCCTAAACTGGTACACCTACCTACGAGAGTTTAAACGATCTCGACAAACGTACGAACCTAATTGAAGAAAACAATTTTGTAACTGTTAACCATAACGATGCCATAAAATAGTAGTTAAACATTAAATGAACGCTGTTTCTGGACCGTGGGTGATCAATATAAGTTGTAAACTTGCAAAAGGTACATCAGCGGCGAAACTTGTATCCCTTGAGGCGATTGTTTGGTCCGAAGTGTATGCAAATGGTCAAAATATTCGTCAACGCCCATTATACTGTTATGATAATAACTACACTGGATTAAACTTATCCTAAGGCACCTCTTATTTAGTCAAACTAGTTGTTATAGTGTCCGCAGCTTGTATAATGAAGGTATGTACTTATCTACTTGTATCGGCTTTAATGTTGATCGTTAACCAAAATAGTATTATTGGACTGATCGTTAAGAACCACCTGAGTACAAAATTGAATCTTGCCTATTCTAGAGTTTTATGAGATCCTATGTCGAGTGGTGAAAGAGCAATTTCATTAGACGGAGAAAAATCGGCCAAGTGCGAGTCGGACTCGCCCATGAAGGGTTCCGTACGGTAGCAGCAAGTAAAATAATATAAAAGTTCTTGTAATTTTAATAATAGTGTATTTTTTTAGATTTATGACGTATTAAAAAAAAACTACTTACTAGATCTCGTTCAAACCAATTTTCGTTGGCAGTTTGTATGGTAATGTACATCATATATTTTTTTAGTTTTATCATTCTCTTATTTTAGAAGTTAGAGGGGGGGCCTCTAACTTCTAAAATAAGAGAATGATAAAACTGACGGACAACGGACACACATTTTACCACTTTGGAAGTGTCTCTCGCGCAAACTATTCAGTTTAGAAAAAAATGATATTAGAAACCTCAATATCATTTTTAGAGACCTATCCATAGATACCCTACACGTATGGGTTTGATGAAAAAAAAAATCAGTTTCAGTTCTAAGTATGGGGACCCCCAAATTTTATTGCTTTTTTTCTATTTTTGTGTGAAAATCTTAATGCGGTTCACAGAATACAATACTACTTACAAAGATTCAACAGTATAGCTCTTATAGTTTCGGAAAAAAGTGGCTGTGACATACGGACGGACAGACAGATAAACAGACAGACAGACAGACAGGCAGACGGACAGACAGACGGACAGACAGACAGACATGACGAATCTATAAGGGTTCCGTTTTTTGCCGTTTGGCTACGGAACACTAAAAAGACGGTCTAGAATCTAGGATGTCATCTTCAAATGAAAACGTATGTAATAAAAATATAAAAGATATTCGATGTTAATTTCGATATGGTCCAGAAGTAAAATAAAAAATTATCAATGCCAACCAAAAAAGCTCTGTGAACAAGGAAAAAAGCTTTGTTTCTTCAAAAATAGCTTCACCAAAAAAGGTCTAGTAGGCTAAGGTTAACGCAATGGGCGTTCAAGATAATCCAGTTACACTTTCTGACTTCGCTCTCCTATTCAAGTTTATTCCTAACATTAAAAGAATTTTTAATTTTTTGTTCTTTATAAATATTTTCTTGCAATCTAACATTATAGATATACAGCAATATGTTTGATAACGTAACAGATTTGTACGCAGGTTGTCCGGTGACTGCCCCTTTTATTCTTATAGCCTCATAAATGAGGTCTTAAGGAATCTTTCTCTTTAGTCTCCTAGCGACTATTTGGGTATCTATCATCAGCTTTATCATCTGCTAGCTTGTTTGAATGGTTTGAGACTTGTTCTTTGTACGCTTTAGTTCTTTTTAAAATCTCTTCTGTTACAGTTTCGTTGCAGTGGTTGTGATGGAGTCTGTTGAGACATAACAAAATGCGTTTGATATCATTCTCAACATTTTTGACTGGAACCTTTGAATTATTTCAACATTTGATTCGCTGCAGAGCTGTATAACTGTAGGCCGTATCCATAAAGAAAGATATTATTAAACAGATCAAGATCTCAAGTAAACCAGTGCAGATTTATTGGCAGCAGCTCGAAAAACGGCAGGACAAGCGTATTAGGCTTTAATCAAGCTATGCAAATAGTTTGCACAGTCGCTCGTCGCTGCCCGTCGCCTGTCGGGATATTGGGTCGCAATTAAAATACTCGCCTCATTACCTGACCAGTAAGTAAGATCATACAAAAGGTCTACTGGGTATTACTGGTTGGTTTTTAACTAGCTTTTGCCTGCGAGTTCGCCCGTGTACTTAAAATATAGCTTCTGTCACTCAGGAATATAGCAGCTTCCTATCGGTGCAAAAATGTTTTGCAATCGGACTAGTAGTTTCTGAGATTACCTCCTCCAAACCAAAAAACAAACTTTACCTCTTTATTATATTATTACTTTATTATTGCGTAGATGCAGATTGGTATTTTGGATCCGTAATGAGTAAAAAAATAAAGAATAATTAAGTGTTATGTTTATGTGAGCAGAAGATAATTTGCTCAGTGAAAAATCAACTATCGCGCAGGTGCCTGGTCCAGACACAACACCCTCTATTGTCTGTTTGTCTGTCTAGTCAGAGAATAACCTATACTCCTTTTTTTAATGAAGATTTTCGGGGCTTTACACTTTGTTACGTCTGTCGTCTCTACGTAATTCGCCTAAAATATTACCAAAAAAGTGTATTTCTAGCATTTCTTTCCCCGTTCAGCGCACATTGGGTACAATTCCGTGCTTTATCGTGCACCCCGTGCAACATGCACTTTAGAGGTTTCGCAGCACGATATATCTGTTGATGATAAGAACAGAGGTGTTATAAATCGTGTAGGTATGTCCTCAACTCAAGGATATGTTCGACAACTTCTCTTTATTGACTTTCAAAACTGTCGTCCGCCGTAATATTTTCTGGTAACGACATAATGCGAGCCTTCCTCTTTAAGCATGGTATCAGTCAACATGTTTTAGGCTACAAGTCCACTGGTCGCTCAATAAGCTATTTTACTTACTGTATTGGTGTCCAACAAAGTCTATTTTTATGGCATACCAGTATATATCTCTCTACATAAACGATTTCCTAAATTGGACTACCTCAATTTTGCTACATCATTTCAGCCGATAGACGTCCATTGTCGGATATAGGCCTCCCCAAGTGTCGCCATAATGAACGATCCTGTGCATCACGCATCCATCGAATTCTTGCAACCTACACCAGGTCATCGATCCACCTTGTAGAAGGTCAGAACGCTGCGTATTCCAGTACGCGGTCGCCACCCCAGAACCTTTCGGCCCCAACAGCCATCTGTTCTGCGAGCTAATCTTATATTTCAGACAAAGTTCATGGTTGGTTAACTTAGTATACTCAACTTAAAAACTAGTGTTAGCACTTATAACCATTGCCACTTAAAAATTTGGTGATTCTTCGTGCTATGTTTGCAACCTTGGTTCACCCGCGGATATCTTCATTTCTGATTCGATCACGCAAGAAAACTTCGAGCATAGCTCTTTCCATTGCCCTTTGGGTGATTTTAAGCCTTCTGACGAGACCCATTGTGAGCGACCACAGTGAACCATATGTCATCACTGGCAACACGCACTGGTTATAGACTTTCGTCTTGAGACACTGTGTTATGCTGGACGAGAATGTAGCGTGGAAAATTTTGCTTATATTTGTAAATTAAATACAGCATTTTTAAATATTTTCTATACTTAACAAAAGCTGTCAAAGGGTCTTTTCTATTTGTCACAGAAAAAAAATTGTTTTGACTATTAATAATACGTTTATTTAAGATAACCAGGATCCAATCTGTAAGTAGTATAAAACACTTAAAACTAGTGTTAGTAGGTATTGATTTATTTATTTATTCCTTAAACTACTCTTCCCTACCTGACCCATGAATCGAGGTATCAATACTCATGTGAGCATTAATACAACATATTCATGTACAGACAGTCCACTCTACTGACTATCATACTTAAAACGATGTTACGACTAGCCCGCAATCTGCTCAGCATTGACGCGCATCGCTTGCGCAGAACAGCGTAGAAGCAATCGTTGCGCTTCTGCAAACATACGAGACGCACTACAGTGACGGGGCAGCCGCAACATCGTCCTAAGCGCATTATTATATTGTACCCGTAGGGCACTGTACGCTCTTTGAGTATAGACTGCCCACAGGCTACCGGTGTAAAAAGAGGCACAGAAGGCTCTAAAAAGTGTAATTTTTACCTCACTAGTACACCGCGCAAACCTGCGAGCAATCATGTTCGCCCTAACGGACAGTGCCCTACGTTCACGTTCAATTGAAAAGTCAGTTCTTTTAAAACAAATAGTCTTGGCTATATCATACCCACAGAAAAGATGAAAGGGGTAAGAAAGAATATACTTTCCGATTTGTACTACAACGAATGACGCCATTTGTCTCCCACCCTTTAACTCCACTACAGGCAATAAACCAATATCAGACCAAGACAGACCACGCACACTTAGATCGCTAGTTTGCTATTGGTAGTTGAACTATGAGCATGGCTCTACTTTGTGTCACGCCTGCCCCGCTCGCAAGGCTATTCTAACCTCTTTCATCTAATCTGTGACCATACATATACTACCTGCTGTTTGTCGACAATTGATGTTTCTTGATTGCAGTTAGTCTTCTGACCCATTCTACATTGTGCTAGACAGGACGGTGCGCCGGCGCCGCTGCTGCACCTATGTATCTAGTTACTGGCACAATTTGCCGTTTCCTTTTTAATGATCGTTGTATTGTTGCTAAATATTTACTTGTTTACGGCTTCATTGAACTTGTAATTTCCGGGGAGATGTACCGTTTTCACCAATTGTGGTTTGTGCATATAGTGAACGTAATTGAACACTTCCTGGTTTTAATAGGTATCCTAGAATGGAAATTTTAATTAGTCGTACATGACATTATGATAGTAATTAAATTGCCGTATTACTTAACTTAAGAAATCTGTTCTGTGTGTTATTTGGTTTAAGCGTAGCATAATCAGCCATATACCTAATGTTCTAGTGCTGCTGAAATTGAAGGTTCCTCTCTGGGAGACAGAAAGGGCCACAATCCAGCGCGGTGTATCTCTGATGATTTAAAGAAAGAAAACATGTTTATTTGGCACACCATGGGTCCATGATTCATGATTTAAAAAGTACATAATTACAAACTTAAAAGAAAAGACGTGTGGCACTCGGGGACTGCCGCGGTAAAGCTATTGCATAGCATTTTTATCAACTAATGCAATTATAATTATTTATTTATTTTATTTATACTGTATTTTTTTCCTTTGATTTTTTTTCTTTCATATTAAGTGAAGTTACACTTTCACACATTGAATTGAATTTTGATTGATTGTTCACTCATTTGTTTTCTTATCGGTCACCACGCTCAAAAAACAAATGAGTGGGGGGTGTTAGGTTATTTTCGTTACGGAATTTCTGGATTCGGTCTCCACACTCAAGGCCCGCGATAGAAGCTATGCAATAGCTTAAAAATATAACGAATTAAAATTAATAATAACAATATTATATATATCTCACGGCACGGACTTTTTTTGATTTCGCTTGGTTCTAGGACCTTTTCTTTTGGTTCCAGGACATAAGTTTCCTCAAGATATTTTCGTTTAATATATTTTTTAAAATTTTAAACTTCTTTTCATAAATAAAACTATATTTGCATGTCTGTATTAAGGTTTTTATTATTCCATTCAACTGTTTTGAGAGCAGTGGTGATGAAATGTATTACATACCAAGTAAAGCGCCTGCCTGAGTTTGAACCCACTACGCATAAACTCGTAAGTCGAGGCCGTTACAACTGAGTCGCTACTGCACTACTAAAGTTCATCTTTTTATATGACACTAGTGTGCAAAAGCACACTCTGCAAGACGCCATGTAGGTATTATTATTATTATATATTCTTTATTGTACACCACATATACAAAAACTACAGGACAAACAACCCAGGTATTCCTCTTATAAGTTTTTGATTTTCTGTTTAACTTATCATATGTTTCACATAATATGTAGATATCATGTGTTACATTGTATTATACAAGCTTTTATTTAGTTTCATCTGTCTCGATATTTGACTTTGTAATAATTTTGTCTGTAATCAAATCTTGCAAATTAAATTTGATCCACTTCTGGGATAACGATTGAGCTGAATTTCTTAATGTATGTGTAAATCAGATGAGAATACACAATTATTATGACATAGAGCTGATCTGATGATGAATCAGGAAGGTGGCCGTAGGAACTCGGTAGTTAAACGAAACGTCATCATCATCATTTCAGCCGATACACGTCCATTGTTGGACATAGGCCTCCCCCAAGCGTCACCACATCGAACGTTCCTGTGCGATGATTCGTCTTGATGAGTATTAATTATATAGGTATATTGCACTATAAAAGCTTACTATGAAAAAGTCATTAAAAACTTGTTTTATAACCACGATGAAAGGGACTGGTCTCCATGACACAGGGAACCCTAGTGGAGGAGACCAGTAAAGTATCTGTTGTAAAACGTGTATTTTCCTTAATAATAAATTATTATTATTATTGTGTTTTCTTTTCTGCTCACAGCTGTTGTGCTTGTCGTCATCAAGAGATTGTGCAAAGGTGTTCTTCGAGAGCCCACCCACATTTCACTTTAATGTTCTTCCGAAAACTAATAAAAGCCTACGATCTTTCCTTTACAGTCACTCAACACATTACTCATCACAGTTTTAGTCATAGTCATAGTCATAGTAGTTTATTGGTAAGGGATTCTTACAAGTCATAAACAAATATTTCAAATTACACAATACAAATGATACAAATAATTACATTACAATGTCAAATAATATAAAATGTCAAACAAATAAAATGAAATACAAGAAAACAAGTCAATGTCAAATCACTGATTAAAATAAATTATACAATTAACAGTCATAACAATTTTAAGTCCAAATGAATATTTACGTCAAAATTAAATTACATTACATCATAAATTCGTCAAAGGAATAAAAAGCTTGCTCGATAAGCCATTTTTTCAAACGAACTTTGAAGCTGCCTATTGTCGGGGCACCAGAAATAGCTGCAGGTAGTTGATTATAAACTGTCGGGCCCATGACAATACATAATACTTATTAATTTCACATAAATTATTCGTATTTAATTATATATCTCATTTAGTATTAATTGATAAATCATTCTGCGAATAAAATTGAACAGTAATGTTCTCTATAGTAGGAGAAACATAAATCTTTAGTAGTGTCATATTACCCGTCCTTGCAATCCGTCTTGGGTTATATTTTGACCTACATAATTACGATTATCATATCCACTACCTACGAGAAACTGCAGTCTATAGCTCAAGCTGAAATATTTGTTTGAGAACCTCCCCTTGAACCAACCAAGAAAGTTTTTTTTTTATCGATATAAACTAGTGCTTGACTGCGATCCCACCTGATGGTAATTAGTGATGCAATCGTTGATGGTGAGGCGCACTAGTTTATTATGAGCCTGCTCACTCTAGCTTTGAAGACAACTAAAGTATAATCTTACGGGAAAACCACAGCAGGAAAATTGTTGCAGACAGTCCCTCGATGTACGCGGTATAAACAACTAGGCGAAACGCTTGGTCTGGACCGTAGAGGTTTCGACAACGTAAGGGTGGCGTTCGTCGGGTTGTCCCATGGTAGAAGGTGGAATCAAGTCATGCAATTCCTACGCACACTCTCCAAAATGCATCCTTACAAAGGTGTAAGGATGCATTTTGGAGAGTGTGCGTAGGAAGAAGAAGGCTTCTTTGTCCTCCTAATTTACCCTCAGCATTTTCGTCTCATTGGCATGCACCTTTTGCTCACGGATCTTCATTATTATCAGCAATCGGATCCGTATAATAGCACCGAGCGGTATTTACAAAAAAAAGTACAAAATACAAAATCAAGTGCGAACCTATCAACAATAAAAAAAAAAAAAAAAAATCAAGTGTATCTGTTTTTTTTTTTATTATTATTGATAGGCTCGCGTTTGACCACTATCTCATCTGATGGTAATTGATGATGTGGTTTGCCTGGAAGCCGATCCTATCGTAAAAAGGCAAAGCAAGGCAAGGTTCGTATGGGAAAAGGCAGGGCAGGTTGATTTTTGAGATACAGAACCCGTGTACAGAACAAACTTTATTGTACACTAAAAGTAGTAACGAAACTTTTACTTAAACTCAGAGATAATCTCAATAATTTTATCAAGTACTTGATTCTGAAATTTCTGAACCCCTATTGGTAGAATTGTTCGTCGGCTTTACCTATTTTTTTTTATTTGTATAAAACCGTTATTCTAGCAGACAACCTACACCTTGCAAAATCTGTCGCAGTGTTTGCAGTCTTTTGTTGAATATAGGTGTTCTAATATGTCCTACATGACTTCGGCCTTTGGCTCCTGAACTATTTCATCCATAATCCATCTAATGTGACCAACCCGTAAAAGAAGTTACCTACCTACTTTGATTGTTTATGCTCTCTGAAAATTCAGAAAATTAGAATATTCTCTCGTAATTTGGCAAAGATTTCGCTAAAATCTCATTATCTCTAATACGACGATTATAATTTCTCATAATCTTATCTTCAAGGCTAGAGTGCGCCTCACCATCAACGATTGCATCACTGCTTACCATTTTTTTTTTCGATGGCTTAATCATCTAATCACATCCTCCGCTCTTGGGCGGAGCGGGAGATAGTGTCAGACTCTTACTTCAGCTACTCTATTGTAATTAACCCTGGCCCCATTAGGCGTCGACCCAGCTGGGGCCCCTACGGTTGCTGACAACTCCTTGAGGTACGCGGGAACAGTGCGCGCCATCGACGACTTGGGTTCGGTCCGGACAGTTACCGGATGGTCGGACAGCGAGCTACCAATTGCGTCCGCAAGCCCGCGCCAGCTAGGGTTCGAAGTTTGGGTGGTATATGACATAGCAAGCTTTGTTTATCTTATTTGCATCTTTTGACTTTCTTCGTTTCAGTATATCTAGAATACCTAAAAGTAGATATTGTACAGGATGCAACAATCTATCGAATTGATTAAATCCATTCCAAAGCTCACGTTCCCTTCCTGTTTAAATCGACTGCCATGTTTTATGTATGTGCCATTATCGATATTAAAAACCGGTCAAGTGCGAGTCGGACTCACGCACGAAGAGTTCAGTACCAGTTCATCCGTAGCAAAAAACGTACAAAATACACGTACATAAATTCAATGTACTGCGCTCTCGACTCGTCGCTGCGTCCAGCGCTGCACTCAAGGCTGTTTTCTTACAGAATAGCACCCCCGGTTACGGATAGCAGAGTGATAGCAATAGCAGCAATGGGGTCCTTTGGTTACGGAACCCTAATAACCGACTAATTATGCTGATCACTTGCTTACTATTCAAACTGTAACGCGAATAGTAACACGTACGTAAGTGAGTGACATTATTAAAGCTTGCATAATGTGTGGGACAGTGTCTAGACACATGTACCCAGACCAGACTTTATAACCTAGTGATTGCTATGTTAAAGCTAATTGCTGTAAATGTGGGCTCAGGCGTAATTAATAGCCGGTATGTGTGTTTGATTATTCTTAAGAGAAACAATTAATACTTAGAACGCTACCCGCGCATGACAGACAGATGTTTTATGATCTAACTAGCACTTTGCCCATGAAAACCGTCGTCCTCTCCGTAAACCGTCTTTTCAAGTACTTTTAAACCGTTTGTGTGTGCTTGCGTAGATATTGTATATTCCTATACTTTTTTTTATGGTGGGAACAATCATGCATTGGACACCCCCCGCCCATGGGCGGAGCGGGAGATAATGTCAGAGTCTTACTGACTAAAAACCCACCCCGTTCCTTCTAGCCTTAATACCGGGGCTCGAGCGCCCTTTCGGATAACCCTGGCCCCAGTAGGCTTCGACCCGGCTGGGTCCCTGCTGTTGCTGACAACTCCTTGAGGCGCGCGGGAACAGTGCGCGCCGTCGACGACTTGGGCTTGGTCCGGACAGTTACCGGACGGCCGGAGTATATACCTATAATGATGATTTGCTAGTGTATTTCCATACATTTGCTTTTTAACCGACTTTGAAAAGGAAGAGGTTCTATGTTCGGCTGAATGTATGTTTTTTTTTTATGTATGTTCACCGATATCTCGGTCAGTAGTGGACTGATTTTGAAAATTATTTTTTTGATTGAAAGGTTATGCTTCCAAGTTAGTCCCATAGAAATATTGTTATGATCTGATCATGAACTTCGAAGATATGGCACAGAACTCCTCATAGGATCACAGCAGAACTGTCGTATCAAGGAAAAATGCTTTGTTTATACGTGTAGTCGATGACTGATAGAAAAAGGGGAAGGGATGTATTGAACTGATCTGATGATGAAGCCAGAAGGGAAATTAATGTTATCTAACCGTGTTTAAGTTTGGCTAACGGGTACTTTTAAGTGTTGGTATCATAACTAAAAAGTGAAAAAAAAAAAAACTTTTTACAAAAAAAAAAAAATATGACCGACTTCAATGTAAATGTGTGTCTGAAAAGCACAAAATGTTCTTGGTGTTCTTCAGACGATAAAGCATGTGACTATTTTTTTAACAGATTCTTTTTTAACACCTAGTTTGTCAAAGTATCTTAAACTTTATTTTATCAAAGATTCACCATCAATAAACACAGAGCTTTCCCAAGGAAACAGCTCATAGCTCAAACATTTTCTCAAGCTTTGATCCCTGCAAAGCCCGTCCGTTCACATCGGTGACAATATTATTATCATTCCAAGAAATACAATAACATTACACTTAGTAGTTTATAAACTTGTTATCACATACGCGAGCGGTATGAGTCAGGCGGAGAAATGGGTTGTAGTAGTATACGTACGGTAGGTACCGATGCTCTGTCACTGTCACTGATAGCCCGATGTGATCTTTAAACCCAACAAGTTAGTGGCATCGTAACAAATAGTTTACGTCTGTTTCGTCTACGGAAACGCACGAAGCTACGATCAAACTATACAAACACATGATACACGTATAAATAAAATTCAAGTGTCTGTTTGTAATGTCAAAATATATTCATCACCGTCTTCCTGCCCTTGTTCCGTTTTATTTGGGGTCGGCGCAACACGTTTTTTTCTTCAATTCTGTCCTGTCAATCGTCATGGTATCACTAACTCTCTTTTCTTTCATATCACTTCTCACACAATCCATCCATTTTTTCTTTGGCCTCCCTTTCCATCCATCCACATGTAAACTCATAACTTTTTTAGCAACCTGCGTTTCATCCTCTTCACATGACCATACCAAGACCAACGATTCCATTTCAACTTCTCAGTCACTGGCGCCACTTTCACACTGCCCCTCATATACTCATTTCTCACTTTATCCATTCTCGTCACACCACACATCCATCTTAACATTCTCATCTCCGTTACTCAAGATCTTACTTTACCTACATAATTCATGTTACATCACCAGGTGATGTTTCTCCAGCTAATATATGACATCACTTGGTATTAGTTACCGCGGATGCTGTCACTACTTGATAAACGGCGATGGAAAACATGGCAGAAACTTTACAAGCTAATAATACCAGTGGTACCAACCTAACAACTTTAGCGCTTCCTGTCACGCACCACATGCGCAAAAAACTTAATCACGATGAAGTAAAACAAGCGCTTTGTATGCTATTCACATGTATTCTTGGGTGGTTACTCCCACAGAAAACTAAATTGTTTTAGCGGACATACGATTTGATAATCAGGTATTATTTAACCAATGAAAAAACGTTACCCCACACTAGGAATTACTGTTTTATCGTGGGTGCGTTCACAAACATGTAAACTCATATACACAAGACACCCAGACTACACCCTTACCCAGAACACCTATCTGTAGGCCATACAAATATTTATTCCGTTCGGGAATTAAAAAAAATATACCGTGTCGTCAATCAAAAGGAAAAGCCAGATAACTCATAATCATCATTATTTAAACCAGATAAATCATAATCATGATGATTATGATTTATTTGACTTTTCCTTTTGATTAAATTAATTACGGTTAACTTTTTTTTTATACCTGTACTGAATAATAGCGACGCTTAGGGCCGGACGAGGCCTAAGTCCAACAGTGGACGTCTTTCCACTGGGTAGCCACTACCGACAAAAAGTAAGTAAAATTATAAGAGGTTATGGCTGAGCTTTTCGAGCACGTCTTGCTTCGCAGTAAATTGTCTGGTGTTTATTACTTCCTTGCTACTTCACTTAATATCAATTTTATTGATCGTTAAATTACTCATTAGTGGTACAATTGGCAATAATATAAATAATGTAGACAGTAATTCAACGAACAGAAGTGATCCACTTGTATTTGGACGGGAAGTCTGGTTTTCTCTTCCCCCTAAATATGGGAGAGTTGAAGCGTTGGTAAGCCTGTCACTTAGTTTGTCACACTTATACATATTACAAAAGTGAAAGTTTCTGAATGTGTGCGGATTTCGATTTTATGTACATGAGTAATCCATGTCCTGGACACAGGATCTTTATTAATCCCGTGAGTATGTTCCCTTGCGATAATATTCTACTTTGACTCGGGCGAAGCCACTGGCAGCGGCTAGAAAACTTTTTTCTGTTTTTTTTTTTCAAGTTAAATTCCTTGCTTGGTCTAGTATTTGGTTACGGGAATGCCGTCCGCTGACGCTGACATTAGGTCCCTATTTAAACGGGTAACAGGGCAGGGTTGGAAGCATGGAAGGTGGGTTATCGTCTGCGGACAGACACCGCACACATACTGAAGATCAGAACCGTCCGTAAACCCCCATCTGTCGATATGGTCTTTACTGCGCCCAACCCGCCAAAGGTCGCACCCTAGTTTAATATAGTTTTCAAGATTTCAAGGGTGGTCAAAAAGGAGGGTTCGCAGGATCATATTTAGGGAGGTGCATCTTCAAATTACTTTAGCTATTCCAGACTCTCTCGAACAGAACAGTCTCACATGGGGTGATTCATGTATGTACCTTTAATGTATGATGAAGTTGATAATGTGACCGTCAGCCTACTTGTAAATAGTAGTAGATGTTATTGTTGAAACAAACTCTGCGGCCTGATTGAGACTGAGACTGTTCCCTACAGAGAATAAGGTTCTTTTCACACTTTTGCCGGACGGGGCCAAGAGGGTCACGAAAGAGCGCTTGCAACTTTGTGACGTCAAATAAAACAAAAAAAAAGCATATGGGAACATAGCATATATTGATCGAAGTGATGTGCGTTTCTCTCACTTTTGGATTATAACTCTTGCTTCTCTGCATTAATCAAAAAGTCAGACAACAGTATATGAAGGGGCAAACAAAAACCTAACCTAAGTATGTGGTGGATGAAGATGTAGTACTAAAAGTAGCTCTGCCTGGAGCTCCGAATCTGAATCGTGAGGACGTCGATTTAAAACGGTGTCAACAGGGTTTCAACCATCTGTGTTTTAGGCAGCAGCTACCATATTCTACAGACTTATTTAAATCGATATTTATATATGACGCAATATATACTGAATTAAATAATTACCACTAAAACACTAAAATTACCCAACCAAATCTTAGACATTCGCAAGTTATTTCCCCGTCTGAATACCAATCACTCCATGCCCACTTCAAACGGGTCCAATACAGAAATTTATCATTTGCGAACGACTAGTTCAGTATATAAGAGATATTACCAAATCATTTCATTACAATTGATGAATGAATCGGGTTTCGACTCGATATTATCGTCGCCGTCGCTAGCATCAATTTGGTTTGTAACGTAATAGGAACAGCCTACGCGGTCCCTTCACCAGATTTAACTTATCAATACGATACTCCTCAACAGGTTAATAGTCTAAAGCTTGGTGTTACGACATTTTATCTGGGTTTCATGTGGCTTGTTGAACTAAATTTTAGTATGATAGCTAATTTTTAGGAACACTTTTGTCGGAACAAAATTCTCTGACAGAATATGTTTCTAGAAAGCTATAAGGTCTTTGAGCGAAGAATAGGTTACTTTTAGGCAAGCGTGCTTCATTGTCGACCGTATCATCGCTTACCAACAGGTAAGATGTCAAACGCGAACCTATCAGTAAAAAAAAAATGATAGATCCTACTGAGAGCCAGAAGAGTAAGATCGAGGAACAAAACTGTCCTCTGCTACTAGCATACTGCGAGCAGATGCGTCGATTTTTTTTCAGGGTTTCTAAAAATAAAAGATTAATTTATAGAAATAAAGATTTTATAGTGTAAATAAAATCCGAATTATTCATGACCTCTTTGTATTTTTGAACTTCCAAAGTAGAAGATACTTATCTCTCCGTCACAACATAATTAATGTTATCCATTTTTTTTTTTTATCTTTCTGGTGTTTGCAAGACTATTGAAGGTTCTGGATCTTTTTATCTCCTATATTTCAAAAGCTACAAAGTCTATCGAAACTACAGTGACCATTTTTCGGAGTCAGTAAATACTTACAACTAGAAACCGGTGAAAATTGTTTGTTTGTAAGGGAATAAACTCACGATTAATTTCCGAATATCAATAGGTACATCATTGGTTTACCTACAGCATCAGTGAGATTAGGGACAAAGGATCCTTGTTAGCTGTTGAAGACAAGACTTACGACCATGTCGGCCATTCCGGTATTGATATTCTCAATTTGAAATTCAATTATTTTATAAAGTAGGATGTTCCATACACATATGGATCTTGATTGCATGTTACCATCGCTAAATTGACATATAAATAATTCTATAAAAAGAGCAAATATCTCACATCGCTATGATCATAGTGACAGCCTAAAAAGAGGACCAATCGGTTTTCTAGAACAAGATTGCATTGTCTCTTTCACACCTTTCTCACCGTTTTCACTTGACAACATAAAAGGGAATGTCGAATGCGCAGTCCAGTTCTATATGTTTATGGGATGCCTCAAGTTCTATCGACCACAGAGAAACAATTGACCTTCACATAGACAAAATTAAAAAGTTTAAAACCTGTCATACCGTTAATGCGCGATCGAGATTTTTAATATGTAGATAGTTGTTAAATTATATATAATTATAATAGTTGGTGTTTCAAAACCGCGTGCTTCGAGCGTGGCATACAAAAACACGGTTTGCCTTATCATTAGTCTCGTTAGCATAGTCATAATTATCACTTATCGTCTTCCGAGTAATCCGTGTGGAAAGACGCTTTTAGAGCTCCGCAATGAATGGCGTTGATCGATTTTAGAATATAAGTAGGAAGTGGTTCTTCAGGGAGCTGTCTTGGAATTAATAATGACTTGGGAGGTTTACTATTTTGTTTTGATATTTGTTTGGTTATGAGAAACTTCACAGTAAAATTCTAGATATCAAATATTTTTGAAAGAAAATTGAATAGAAAAATCTAGTGCTGTTTCTTGGTATTGATTGAAGATCCATCATTTTGAAAATTAATGAGCAGCAAAATTATTATGAAACCATGGTGTTTTTTTTTAATGATCTTAATTAGTCCTTGATTAAAATTTCACGAAACGTACTAGACTATCAGCTTATTCACTGTAGCCTTGAAGATACCTAAATTACGAGTATAATCGGAAAGAAAGACTGCAACAGATAAATTCAGGATTCCTGAAAATTAGGAGCGTAGAAAAGTATAAAATACTTGTTCTTTTCTCAATTTTAGCGGCATGTGTACACTTTTACGGTCTTACGTGAACACGGTCTTATTAGATTATACTTACCAGAATATATCGACCGCTTCGATGGCTAGTATCCACTGAGTTACTCTATCATTATTTTTAATAAATTACTATTTTAACAACAAAATAAACTTGAGAAATCGCGTGAGGAAACCGAAAACTGCTCTTTGCCTTGGATAGATCTTTCCTCTGTAAGTTAAGGATATTATAAACAAACTAACTAATATTTTAGGTACTCACATGTCGGTACTTAAAATGTGCGACACAGTTTTTTATTATTTATTTTTTTCTTCTTTTTAACCTAAAGGTGAAAACGTATGGATACTGTCGTGTTACTGTTTCTACCCTTATGAAATTACTGGTCCCTAAATCACAGGCTATAAACCTGCAGTGTTATTATGCTGCCTGTTCCTGCAGCTCCAGCGAATCCGATCTGTAGGGATTTCGCTAGCGTCACCACGAGCGTCCCTAGCGCTTCAGAACCGAAACCTGTGCTTAAGGCAACGAACAAGGTTGAAAATGATGATGGTTTCGTTACGGTGCAAAGGAGGAAGCGTCGAACGCAAACTAACAAGAACCGCTGCGGCATAGCACCTGCAACTCCTAACGTGAGCCTGCGTGCCGCCCAGCCGAACACACCAGTGTACATCTCCCGCCTGCATCATACGACAAGGGTGGAAGATATCGTGGAGTACGTGCGCCAAAAGACGAAGTTCGCACTGAGGGTACAGCTGCTGGAGTCGCACCGTAACGTCAATTTCAAGGCGTTCGTGGTGCGAGTTCCGAACACTTTTCTGCCCCTCATGTTGAAGGAAGACTTTTGGCCGCAGGGCGTAGTGTTCCGTCGCTTCCGCGGACAGGTGCCACAGAACAGCACGAAGTGAACTAAGTGCAATGTGAAGTGTTACTAACATAGTCTTAAGTCTTATTTACTAACGACAAGTTGTATTTACTCGATATGTATGTTAGTCTGTAAGGTATATATCTATGGGCTAAGATGCCTGATAATAAATGATTTATTATTATTATTATTATTATTATCTAAGAAAACAGCGTTGAGCGCGGCGCTGGCCGCAGCGACGAAATCCAAACAGGTAATCAATGTACATTGATTTAGGAACAATCCAATGTACATTGGACAAAGCAATGTAGGTACTTCTTTGGACTTCGTCGCTACGGCCAGTGCTGCGCTCAACGCTGTTATCTTAGAGAATAGCCCTGCTGGTTTGGAAGCCAAGAGTTATGGATCTAGTATGGGTAAGAGACAGAGGTTGTCTAGCGCCATCTCTTACCCACACTGAAACAAGATTATAACAATCTTACTTTGAACGTCATGGGAACCCCGATTTATTACAATTGCAATTAAAATAAACTTATTATTATTAAAGGTTGTCTGTAAGAAATTGCCCTGTGCGATAAGACCGCCCATTATACACTTATTTTGAATATTGTTTGTCCTGTATTTTTTTTAATGTGTTGTACAATAAAGAATATAATAAATAAATGATATGAAAGTGCTCAGGCGCACATTCCTAGTTACAATCCAGTTTTACTATAGCTATAAATCCGTCTACCTGTCCCGTTGGAAAGAATCTAGACTGGAAACTAGGAATTCAAGGTATTTGACATGGTGTTCGTGCATCCAAAAATAACACGATATTTGCCTTCTCATATTAAATATATCACACGCTTTATTACCATATGCTAATATTCAATTAATGTAAAATTATTTGCAATATATTTGCATATGTTGTGTTATATAATGTACCGTTAAATGACCTGTGCTTAAAATAGTTTAGATTCTTTAGTGTGTATCCGAATTCAATACCTACGATAATAATTAATAGTTGTATTGTGGTTTTTGCATATTTACTTGAATTTCCAACGACCAACGAATCGAGTAAAAGAGCACTAATATATTTCGTCTTAATTGTGATAATTCATTATTTATGTTTAAATAATAAAAATACTTTATTTCAGACCGTCTTCCATAATAATTATGTTAGTAAAAGATACAATAGGTTATATAGATTTATATGTATAATATACTTGTATATGCATACGGTAACTTATGCAAAAAATAAACTTCAGGAGAAGCATTTAAAACTTTTATTTTGCAATGTACACCCCTACTTTTTAATTAGTACACAAAACAATGGGGCTCTATCTGTACCCGTTACTGATCATATTTTTGTAGTCAAAAGTAGAAAAAACCGAAATCCTAAAATTGACCACGAAAAGGTAAATTCATCATAGAATCAATATATACATAACAATTGCTAGTAGAAAATACTGCGGGCAGTATTTTTCCTTAGTAATTGTCATTTATTTATTCATTAATCAATAGCCTGCACCATTGTTTCATAAATTGAGTGTAATTTTGGGACAAAACCAACGCTAATAACTTTGCTGTTTATGAATATTATTTATTGAGATTTTACTTTAAAAAAATAACAAGGGCTTTTCTAATAAGCCCTTTAAGTATTTGTGTATTTCATACTACAACGTCAACTTTTAACTTTTGTAACAATAATTATGACCACTTAATATTGTAGAAAATATAATATAAGATTATTTTAAATCAACAAAAATAAAAACATCTAACATTTGCATAAGTAACAGTGTCGCACCGGGGGTGCAGTATATACAACGTGTTGTTTTGATATCACATAACTCAAGGTTTATATTCTATATGAAAAAATAATACTTAAAGTTCAGTCCAGACAATATTTGGTCCAAAATACATGGTTTCGAAGATATCATCAATCATAATTAAATAAAAAAATTATCACCCGTCTTTGACAAACCTTTACCAAACTTTACAGTAGTGTAGTAGAGTTGTTAAAAAATATGACAGCTTAAATAACGTATGTATTTACGTTGTCATATTTCATGTAAGAGTGTTTTACATAAATAATTATGAACTTAACGAATTATTATTTATGGAACATGAAAACAAAAAAAAAAGATTACTAAAAAGTAATTCATATTACCTATATGCCAGTTAGCTCTTTGATATGGTCTCATTCATACTTTAAAAATATGGGAAACAAAAAAAACACGTTGTAGATACATATACATTTAAAGTTATAACATTTAAATAATATGTATATGTGTATTTGATACTTTAGGTTAAATCTTTACATATATTCGGTATTTATATATTCTTCTTTTCCTGTTTTTACACACTATTGTCAACATTTATTACATTTTTTTCTTTCGCACGTCTGCTGCAAGAAATTTCAATAGAAATAAGCAATTCCTTTGTAATCGTGTAACTAGCTTCTACACGCGGCTTCGGTTGTGTGAAAATAGAAAAATATAAGCCTATGTCACTCCGTGATAAAATAACATTTTACTGCAGACAGAATTTTTAAAATCCAGTACAGTACTTAGTGAGGGTCGAGTGAATCCGATGGATGCGAGACGCATAGGTAGTTTCATTGTGGCGACACTTGGAGGAAGCTTATGTTCAAGAGTGTACGTCTTTCTTACGTTGTACAGTACCTAGTTTTTGAGTTTATTCATTACAAACTAAAATACAAATCTCTTTATAATATTAGAAAGATGAATTATCAGTTACTGTTTCCTTGCGCATACATCTTCCCAGTAGTTAGCTAAACCCTTTGTAAACCTCAAGTGGGCCAAACGCGCCAATCAAAATACTAGTACGGAACCTCCAACGGTTCAGTAGTTCACAATTGACCGCTATCACGCGCTATCTCTCTCAAATTCCGTACGAGCGACAAAGAGAGCAATATCATTTAGTGCGTATGCGCAGCGCTGTCCTACTTTCGCTCATTTTGACGAATATGTGAAAATGATGTATTACATACATGTTTCTTGACGCGGAACCGCTTATTACCGGGCGTTTAACACAAGGTCAAAGATACCTCGTTTTTATCAGAAGACCCTTAGTTTTGACGGACAACTGACAGACAGATGAACGATTGATGTTACGACTAGATAGACGGAACCTTTTAATGTTTTGTTTATTTATTTGTAAGCCATTAAAAGTTATTACTTTGGGTCTGGTTTACTGATGAAGTCAGGTTTTACATGTCGTTAAAGTTTTGTCAAAGAGATGTAATAGACAAACAGGGATGTTATAGAACTCCATAACCACAACTGAACGTATCGGATATCCGCAATTAAAAAATATTCGTAATAAACTAGTGCGCCTCACCATCAACGATTGCATCACTGCTTAGGTGGAATCGAAGTCAAGCAATAGTTTAAACCAAAAAAAAAAAAAATCATAAACGAAACCGATATAAAAGTTTCTGACAGTTTCGGATCTAAACGAGGAGCTTAAATGGCAGGTTATGACCAATTTTTGTTTGTTTTGCCTGGCCGAACAAATGATAATAATCTAAACTAGATATAAAAGTAAAATTTTGTACCTATAACTATCGGATAATCCGAAATAATTTCATAACCGTAATCGTATCTGAAACCGGTATATTATGCCGAGGAAAATGTCGCGCACTTGCTCTTCGAGTGCACAGTCGTTAGTGAAATAAGAACACGAACCTTCGGAGCATCGAACTCACTCATAGACGCTCAGAGCAAACTGAAAGGACTCATCTGAAAGCAAGGAAAAGGAAAAGAAGTAAAAAATGAACTTATCTGGCACAACACAAGTTTAGGTAAACACGAAACAAAAGAAAAAATAAAATTGTGTGCTTCAAGGCTGCACCAAAATTGGTCCAATTCAGCATGAATACCGGACAATTGTTGCTTGACGCTGTTTTTCGCTTTTGGATAGAGGTGTGCTGGTTGAAACCAAGGCTGCCATGGCCCACCCACAATGGTTCACCGAGGACTAAGAGCGAAAACCAGTTTACAAAATAAGACAAGACCGGTATAATATTATTTCAATATCCGTATCCAGATCCGAAATTTCATATCCATAATATGCCTGTATCTAAATATGGACTGCGTTAATGTTCGAAAGAATTACCGCGGCCCTGGGACACAACGGGCAACAGGAGGAACACAAACGGCTTTGGAATCAGTGGAGAGGTGTAAAATGAGGCTAACTGGTGATCCAGACTTGGTTAAGACGTATCTACAAGTCCTAGAGCACAGGCGTAGGGTAGCTAGCTAGCCTTTCAAAATTCAACAGGTGGCATTTTAAAGAGTGTACACGGGAATTACTAAACTTGATTCCGCCATCGCTTTTCTACCATCGGACGTCCTGGTAAATAATGTAAGGGTGAACCCCTTACATTGTTGACACCTTTACGGTCCGGACTAAGTCTCGTGTATGACTGTGAAGGACTGGAATATTTACCTACTGCGGTCTTCCTGTCAGATTATAATTTAGATGTCTTAAAAGCTAGATTGAGTAGGCTTAATAAACTAGTACGCTTTACCATCAACGATTGCATCACTGCTTACCATCAGGTGGGATCGCAGTCAAGTACTAGTTTATATGACTTTAAAAAATATATGGATAATTAATTATTTATTTAAAGATTAAATATAAAAACAACAGGTCAGGACCGAAGCCGCGCCTATAGCTCGGAGCCTGCTCCCGACTGTTGACGAGCCCTGGCTCCAATCGAAGGAACCTAACAAACAATGCCAGCCGTATCCAAAAGCAACGCTTTTTGAATCAAGTTCTTGATCCAGCTCGGCCGGCTGAAACCTCCGTAGGTATTAATTGAGGCTCGTGACTATTAAGCCACTGGCTGACAAGACTATCAGTACAATGATCTCGGAGTCCACATAAAATTAAATCATTATTTATCAATCAAGCTAGAGCTATAGCCATCACAACTTTTTGCCACGAACTCCTCTAAATTATTTGATTAACAACGATTCATCCACATGAATGAATGGTATCTACAAACGATTTAATAATGTTGATTCTGTAATCTGATTTTGTGAGGAATGTCCTCTTGATTAGTCATAAACTACACTTAACGTCACTCGACAAGTCCTTAATACGATTTTTATAATAAAAACATCCGTCTGTAGCTACTTTGATTATAATACTTATTAATATGTATCTAAATATATATTCATTTAATTTACATAACGATTTGGGTTTTAAACGGTACTCGTATATTCTCAAATGTTAAGAAATAATAAACTAAGTTTTATAGAAATATAATGTTTTGATTTCGATACTATCCACTTAGATAATATCTTCAAGATTATGTGTGTTTCCAAAATATCTGGAGAAAGATACGTAATAATCACGTAAGAGCGGTTGTATGGAAATGTATCTCTCGAGTTGGCCGCTCACCGCAGACGGGCCACCGGCCACAACCACAAAACGCCGCACATGGTTGATGCCGGTGGTCGCAAACGCTTTATATCGCCGCAGCTCCCATCTTGTAGCACTCACTGGCCACTAAGGATCTAAACAGACGGACCGCATTTCAACTGCAATCCAACTGCAAATTGCAGTTTGAATGCAGTTGACACGACTGCAATAGAACTGCAAACACGACTGCAAACCGAACGTGCGGTCCGAT
Organism: Mythimna albipuncta; assembly: GCA_929112965.1. Taxonomy (NCBI): domain Eukaryota; kingdom Metazoa; phylum Arthropoda; class Insecta; order Lepidoptera; family Noctuidae; genus Mythimna; species Mythimna albipuncta. Next base: position 11,507,638 of record OV815979.1, on the reverse strand, counting down.
TGCAGTCGTGTGAACTTCGCGTGCAGTTCGGATGCAGTCGGTGTGCAGTTCACACGACTATAATCGGACCGCACGTTTGGTTTGCAGTTCTATTGCAGTCGTGTCAACAGCATTCAAACTGCAATTTGCAGTTGGATTTCAGTTGAAATGCGGTCCGTCTCCACTCGTGCACTTAAACCTTCGTCAGAGTTCATTATGATACTGACGGGATAAAAAATAGCCGCTACCAGCCAAAAGCGGCGGCCGCGTGTTTCAGATTTCTTTCTGGCCGCTTCTAAATACTCGTAGCGGCGTTTGTGGATGTGGCCGGTGGTCCATGTGCAAATTAAAAACAGGGTAGTTGTTTGTTTTAAACAAAATATTCTAAGTTTCCTACAAAATCGTCAACCAGCATTAAACCCCGCTTGGGCAGAGCATCGCCATTTTCTTGGGGGGGCGCTCGGGGGCGGCAATCTCTCGCCCTGGGCCTTAGTACAGGCCATGGTCCGAACCGAGGAAGAATGGCAGGCGGTCGCCTCCTTCTGCGCAGCAGTAATTCTAGCAAAGGAGGCTTCCGCAGCAACCGGATTCCGATCCCGACTTCCGGCCATCGCAGACGCGGGCTTGCGGACGGCGAGCAAAGGTTAGCTCGCCGTCTGACCGACCGGTAACCGTTCAGACCGAGCCCAAGTCGTGGACGGCGAGTACTGTTCCCAATGGCGGGGGATGTCATTGGATGACTTAAACCCACCGAAAAAAAAAGCCGTAATAATTAAAACTAAGACATTCACCCCACCATAACAATCACAGGATGTTGTTTTCTCAAACCCTAAAAATAAACGCCATCTAAATTCTCGCTCTCACAAAACAATGCTGCAATTTTCAGCCGGTTCCAATTCCTAACAAAAACAAAAAGCTATCGGGTTGAATTTCTTCAATGGTTAATTATCCTCTTGATTCATTAACAAGGCGGTCGTCTGCAGAGGCCCTACTCTGACGTTATATGTTACCAATGTTAACTTTCGTCTCTTTAGAAAACCATGTTCTTGTGGGTGATGAACTTTTGTATCAGAAAATTTGTTTCATACACATGTTCAACTTCGACCTAGAATTTGGGAAAAAAAATACAAAATATTTTTTTGTACGTACTTTATTATTTTCTACACTAATTTACGCTAATATTATATTTTTGTTTGTAGGAGGTAATCTCTGAAAGTTCTGGTCCGATTGCTAAAACTTTTTACACCGATAGAAAGCTGCTTCATTACTGACAGGTTAAATTATGTACGCGGATGAAGTCGCGGGCAAAAGCTAGTCCAAACTTCCAAATCCAAACTAATATTATAAATGCGAAAGTAACTCTGTCTGTCTGTCTGTCTTTGCTTCACGCCTAAACTACTGGACCGATTTGTGTGAAATTTGGTACAGACATAGTTTGGAACTTGAGAAAGGACATAGGATAGTTTTTATTACAAACAATAAAATAAAAAATAAAATAAAAAATAAAATTGATTCCGGACATACATGCGCCATCTATTGGTCAAGAGTCGGCATCAATTCAGTACTATCTGCCGGAAGTCACTATTCCACGCGAACGAAGTCGCGGGCAAAAGCTAGTATTCAATAAAAAAGTCACTTTTTGGGGTTCAAAGAAACACTGTGTTCTGTTGCGTTGCGAGAGAGAGACGGAACACACAAGACAAATAGCGCTATCCCTTATTCACAATAGAATCACGGTGGCATTGGAACTTCTTAGTATGGGCCCTCAACTATTAGTCTGCTCAGCACGTACAAAATTGCTAAACCGAAGCTCAATAGTAAAAAGTGTTGCATAACCACATGCCCAGGCGCAGGTACGCGGTAGACGGGCTATCATACTTTTGCGGTCATTGATTGGAGGTACCCAGGCAGTGGAAGGAAAAGAGTAGGCATTATAAAAAGGTACAATTATGGTTGGACTTAGATTTATCTTAGGAGACTACGATTAAAAGATAGGTATTTTTGATCCCAAAATTATCTTATTAGAGTATTACAAAATAATTAGGTACTAAATGGGTTCAGACATAAAGGTAATTGAAAACATTTATCGTTGATTGCAATAGCCTGATTTTATTCCGAAAATTCATGGTTCTTAAATCGTATTGCTCAAACTTGTTCAACATAAACGATTCGTATTTTATAATGGAGTAAGGTTTAGTTATAATTGAAGACAAGCTGATTGATCAAGAAAAAAATATTCTAGTAAATCAAATCCTGTTTGAAAGCTTGCAATCTATGTGAAATGTGAATGCAGATATAATCGAATCAACTTGAAAGTTGCAAATTGACATGTAGCATCACAGGTAAATGCTTGACTCGAATACCACACGTTATGAGTTCGCAAAAAAAAAACAATAAAAAAAAAATGAAAGCGAATTTAATTAATGCAACTATAGATGATCTGATTTCATGTCTTTATCGTGGGAACATCGATTCATAAGCCAGTTTGTCTCCGATTATAATCATCGATTACATCCTTTTCACATCAAAGCAGATAATTTGCATTATCGACCGTTGTTTCGGCTGATTAAACTTTGATGTGGTACTTCCCGTCTCGTTAAACCAAATTAAATTGAGTGACCAGTGCAACTTGGTACACGGCGAATTGAACAAAAATGGCGATGCTCTATATTTGACACATTTTTGACATTTGCCATAAACAAACAGAGCGCTAAGGAGTGCCAAGGTATTTTGGGCATACAGCTTTCTTTATCTTTAATCCATAGATAATAACGGGCCTTTTCCACTGTACATTAATAAAAGTATGTGTATGTGGTTCAATTGAAAGAGTAATTATAGACTGTAGCAAAGTTTTTACTGTAATTAATAGTTACCAATACGAACTGTTTACAATGGTTCTTTTTATTGGATTTTAAACGGAAGTGGAGTTTGAAACATGTTTTGAAAGTGATTGTTTGACTAACGAACTAGCTGATTATTTTCGAATAGAAATTGATTCACTGTCATTAGCGGCAACAGTCAGACTTGCTATACGAATAGCAAGAAAACACTAAAATGTTTAATCAAATTCCTGCACCGTAAAAACTTCCATCGCTCTGGCGGCGTAAATCGTCAAACATCGAATGGTTCTCGTTTCAAAGTCAGCAATTAGAGGAGGGTTTTTGCTGAGCCGTTGTACAGTTAGTGTGTCCAGGTCGTCTTCCTTAGAAGGAGACTTGTCTGGTCCCGGCGGAATGCGTCGATATAGTGCCGCGTTCCGGCGGCGTCGCTTGCCGTGCCGGACCCGCGGTCAACTTAGCGGCACTATCTTCCATTCATGCGGACAAATGTTTTAAAGGTACCGGTTGTGGCTTTTTTTTGTTGTGCTTTGAACCTGTTAGGTCATTTAGAGATGTTTGTGGCTTTGTGAGTGATTTGTGGTATAGGATTTATGATTGCAAAAAGTTTTGATGCTGTTTTGTTTTGTTCTTTGAGAAGCTTTGTCTGTGTGGAGACAATATTTCGTGAATTGAAGCAGACTTTAACTTGTCAATTTTTACATTATATAATTTGACAAAAGTAAGGTTAGTTAAGTATGGTTAATTTCAAATTAGCAGTGGGTAGAAGTTCTCTAATTACGGTTTAAATATTTTCAACAAAAACTATACAACGTAAATCAAACTCCCGCCAAGGATAATGAGCAGATAGTAGTAAGTATTTTCTTCTCCGTATAAAACTTAAATGCCCATAAGTGTCTACAAAAAAGGGACACTTCCTGATCTAAACGAGCGAGTTGTCTTATTGAAGAAGTAATGATGTACAAAGGACGATGTCTGGCTGAAGCCGAAGGTGTGACAACCCTAAGAAACTCGGTACAAGCTGACTAAAAATGACAATCTAATTTTTGATGATCAATATCACTTAGCATCTTGCCGAAAGTAATAACACTTTGAAATTGAAGCCAATTTAGGCCGACCCCAAAATAAGCCGAAGGTAGTGTTTTAGTATTTTAGGCCGAAAGATTCAAAGCATTTTATTTCAAATAAACTTTTGAAAGCCGCTTTTGAAATGTCTAGAAGTCAGTCAGTCACATTCAAAAGCGTTGATCTCTATGGAGAAGAATTTGCAAGAAACTTCATACCCACTCTTTTCAATCATGTTATGTATTACAAATAATTTGATTACATGTTTCTTGTCGATCTATTTTAAAGGGAAATTGAAATCAAAGTAAAAAAAAAATCTAAAAATGGACGAAAAATGGTCAAAGCCGAAGATAAGGCCGAAGCCGAATATTTTGCCGATGCTGTGGTAGCCGAGGATTCAGTGAGACACTAAACGTAAGTCATTGAGAGCGTCGTCACGTATGAATGATAGGTGCGCTTGCGCCGCTCGTCCGACGAGGCCCATTACGGATCGAGAAACCGTCATTACAGCAATTGTATCCACTTGTAACTTGTATACCAGGGGAGACGGCATTTCTCTCGTTTGAAACTACCTATTCTGTATATCTAAATACGTTTTAGAACATTATTTTTAGCGGAATATAGTTAGTTCAGAATCAGTAGCTGAATGAATTCAAATAAAAAATCAGAAACGTTTATTTCAAATAGACCAATTACAGGCACTTTTGAATTGTCAATATGTCGGTCAGTCAAACAAGTGAAACTAAATTAAACGTTCCAAAGCGTAGACCTCTATTAAGAAGAACGTGCAAGAAATTGTATGGACAGTGGACACTCTTTTAAATTATATTATGAGTTACATAAATCTTCGTTACATATTTATTGTTGCTTCTATTATTGTTTTTACACCATGTCATAGGTATTTTTTCCCAAAAATGTTTAAAAAGGTCACAAGTTGGACACCACTGACACTAAGTACAAAACAGGTCATGGTAGGTCATAGCGGGTTTTAGGCGCCATCAAACAGCTGGGTGTAAGTGCTGAACAACTCCTCAGTTGCCTGGATGGCTCGGTGACTATGTATTTTTGCTGACATAACAAGCTTATAACTTTGTGATTTTTCATGATACAGTTATGAAATTTTGTACACAAATTCTTTACATAAAAATACTAGACACATGTTTTGGGTTTCGCTTATGCTAAAACTAATGTTGTACCTATTATATTTTTGAGCTGCTTAAGATTTTTGCAATGAAACCGTTTTTGACGTTTCATATCTCATCTAAATTATTTGAAAGCTTAAGTATGAAGTTGTTTGTTTTTTTGCTGTTTTTGCTGAAATATAGTTACCTCGGTGTTAAAATAAATTATACATTACCTACAGGCCTACTATCTACAGACGCATAGATTCAAGTCGCGTATTTGTTATTATACGCTTGGTGTAGTACGACTGCTTGGAGCGTAAATACAAAACTATGGTCTATACGTGATGACTTGTAATTGGCTTCCTAATGATAATGGTTTCTTTTTTGTGTCCGTTTTAGCTGTAAATCCTCTACGTACTAAATAAATCTTCACTAATTTAATATTACAAAGAGGTAGACATAGATTGTTTTTGGTCTTTATGTTATTTTTTGGTTTGTAGGAGGTAATCTCTGAAAGTACTGGTCCGATTGCTAAAATTTTTTCACCGATAAAAAGCTGCTTTATTCCTGAGTGACATAGGCTATATTTTATGTACGCGGGCGAAGCCCCGGGCAAAAGCTAGTAAATAAATACAACTATAGCTTCATCGACATAGTTTCTATGTCGATGAAGGGGGCATGCCGTCGTGTCGTCGTCGAAGCTACGCTTCCATGGACAGCAGGCCTAAGGCAACACTTTCGAAGGATTCAAAACATCGCAATTCGCAATTTCGAATCGTCGAATTACTATTGTGTGTCTACTTTATTAAGCATAGCCCAAAGCGATCGGAAACTTTGCCTTCGCAAATCATAGTGTGCAAATTATGTAATCAATTAAAATTAAATGCCATTCATACATAGCATTAAGTATAAGATTAGAAAGTAACATAACCAGATAGGAATTGCAATCACTAATCAATCTATCGGTCGTGTTCCCATATTGACAAGTTGAACTGCCAATAATCTCCACACACGCTGAATTGCTAGAAACTCGTCCTAGTTTCCACCATAAATAAACATACAAGTTTCCATTTAATTTCCTTTAGATTTTACGCTTATTACTAACTGGCACCGTTCATGTTATATTAAGGCGTATAGTCCTTTGGATGGGAGAGGGAGGCCAAAGAAAAGATGGATGGATTGTGTGAGAAGTGATATGAAAGAAAAGGGAGTTAGTGTGACGGGTGACAGGACAGAATGGAAGAGAAAAACGTGTTGCGCCGACCCCAAGTAATATGGGATAAGGGCAGGAAGAAGAAGAAAAGTCCTTTGAGATCTGGCCGGATTTAAATGCACACATACTCGTACTGCCACCTGCGCCCGCGAAGCCCCGCTGACCTTCAAAATAGTTTTCTTTGCGAATTATTGATTAATTTACACGTGCTATGTATATTCTGAAAAAGACTTCACTTAACCCGCTATTTTCTTTTGTGCAAACATATTTTTAAAAGTCACAAGCCTTTTACTGGGCAGTGACCCTTCAGGGTCAAGGCCTACTGGGGCCTTAGAACGAAGGCAAAGAAGGAACAGGAGTGGTTAGTCAGTAAAAGTCTGACGCTATCTTTCGCTTCGCACAAAAGAGCGGAGCGTGTCGTTGGTTGATTTTTTTTTCCACCTACAAAAGAAGCCTTTTGACAGGAGTAGGGAAAGAGAAGCGATAAAATATCATGTTGTCAAACATTTTTTTTTAATCTAAATAATTACTCATAGGAAAAAATCATAAATTGATAACGTTGTAGGTGCATGAATCTATAATAAACATATATTTTTTTCAAACCTATTAACCTAACCGTCACCGAGGAGTAGGCTTCAGAAATTCACTGTTTTATAGCAATGTTCGGGAGCAAGGGCCTTAATAAAACAATTTATTTTCACCTGATTAATGGAGTTAGGAAATTAGTTGCGTTGTTTATTTTATGGTTAGGTTAGGTTACACTCACTCAAATAAGAGTTAATAAAAGGCGGTTAAATAGGAGGTCTAGATCACACGATATCTGTGTCTTTGTAGTGTAGTGCTATAGGGTTTACTGCTTTCCCGCCCTCAATAACATAATTGACATTATCCTCTGTGCTGAGTGCGAGTTGTTTTTAGTGGCCCCCAGCACGTGTTTTCGTTAAGGAGATAGAATCGTCTACCGCGTTTGGATCTGTGATTGGCTAACACATTGGAGCGGGCCAATCGGAGCGTTAAACGTCGTAAACCAGTTGAACGCGTAAAAGTAAAACAAATTCGCACTAGGCACTCTGTTCAATGAAACTGTTTTGAGAATATATGGATGTTTGTGAGAAATCTTCTAGTATTATATACATTTACAACCTTATTTTTAAATCTCGCTAAGCATACACTTTTTTTTGGTGTGACTTCGCTCCGTTTGTTTATTTGAGCCAGTAACTTTGTGTTCCATTAGGATGCGGATGTAGTACATTCTAATGTTTTTGAAGTATTTGTCAGAGAATTAAAAGCATTTTACTTAAATCACGCCTCCATTTTACCTAAATCACGCCTCCATTTTACCTAAATCACGCCTGTTTCAATGATTCCACTTAATACTGTCCAGCTGAGTAAAGACTTGAGATACAATACTGCACCAATTTAATATGTAGGTACCAATGACAGGAATCAATTTGTAAAAAGTTACTCGAAAAAGTCCTGCTGAAAACTCGGATAAAAAAAGAAAAGTAAATGGCATCTTACAATTTTATTTACAAGAAATGGCCAGGGACTACCTATATTAGTTTTTTTAAAAAAGGTTGAGATTTAAAATAAATAAGGTACAAGCTGGTTTACTAAGGATTGCTAGTTCTGTCAATTGAAAAAGAGCTTGCACATTTAAAAAAAGAATATCAATCTGAAAAAAATATGGTTTTGGATTTTATTGTACATACATGTTGATCTGCGCATATGAACAGTAGTTTTATGAACCTTGAATGAAATGCAATTTAATTTAAGCTCTGAATACTTAATTAGTGGTTTTCGAGACAAACAATGAATCATACTAATTAATTCAGAACAGGAACTTCTTACTGATAACCTTTCACAATAAGTCAAGTTAAGCTTGTAGGTAAATACTTGATATGAGGAATTGTATGATCATTTTGTAATTGTAGCTTTCGATTTTAATACTACATCCTTCGGGGTTTACGAGGAATTGTGTAATTGAGGCTCGACAATTTTCGATGTTCCGTGTGGTCCTCAGACAACAGGTTGTTACATATTACTGTCCATGACAGACTGTTTACTGTCCACATTAGAATTCGTCTTCTTAGTGTGTCGATGGCAAAAAAATTAATTCCATGCCTTGCCCTATATTTGGCCACGGCAATGCCGTTCACTGACGCTATTTTTTTTATAAGGCTTAACTTTAACTTGCAGATTTGCATGCATGCATTAGTGTTTCCGGCCCTATTTATTACTACTGTTATGTGTGTGATACCAGCAATAGCATAGAGGTATTTAACAGTAACTGCATGTTGTGCATACGTCTCTACCCATCGTGATTGGCTGTGATTATTCCCAGAAAAGTCATTATACGACCTCACAGCACATTCTGTGAACCCATTTGGAAACAGCGGCTCTTCCCACGGCTGTGTAGCAATATGTCACGGATAAATATGTAGGAACACATTCGTCTTTAACGGATTGACAGGAACGTAGCAATATTTATGAACTACAAAGGCTGACCAGAATGTAGAACTGATCTTTTTTTAAGAGGTGTTCTATAATGCTTTTAAACTGTCTCGGTTCTATGCAGTTCTATGTATGAATATTTTTGTCTAGCTTTTGCCTCCGACTTTAGTCGCGTGGTATTAGTACCTACTTCACCATGAAAAGTTATTACCTATATGTTATTCTGATGCTATAATTATTAGGTACTGGAAAGTGTCATCAAAATTTGTTCAGTAGTTTTTTGCGAGAAAGAGTACTTATAACACACATACATATCCATCCCCTTAATTTTTTATATTTGTAGATTCTGCCCTAGATGAGAAAGCTCGTTGCAGATTGGTGTATAACGGTCGTCGTTTACTGGGTCCACAGTATACTATTGTATACTGTATTGTGTAGGTACTGTTGTTGTGTGTAGCAGCTTTCTTATGAAGCAGAATCTATGCAAAAGCAGGAACTTTTGCGTTAGTAGAAGGAATAGGAATAAAAGAACAACTAGTAAATGAAGACACGTACGAGTATGTTTGTAACTACGTCACGCTCAAACGTCTGAACAGATTTGGATTAAATTAAATAACAAGATGGCTTCTATCTTGAACTAACACACAAGTTATAATTTATATAAAATTCATTAAACACCAAGCGAACGCGCATCATTTCGCGCATCTATTGTTTTACTATTGTGTCTCAAATTGACGGTATCTAAAAGGTTAATTTAGAATGGAAGTATAAATCTAATGCGGGCGGCAGCTAGTAGCTAAGTAATAAATTTAAATGTATTCTGTTGCGTAAATTCAATCGCCAAATCTAAGCAAAAAGTCTAGCTGTCTGATATGTCTGAGGTGTGATTTCCTTGGCATGTTAATTCTCAGTACATCAACAAGATTAACAAGAAATCCAAGCTCCGAAACTTAAAACAAATCTTCCAGTAAGCTCCTACGTATGCGGCATACGGAAGAGTTATTTATACAACATCATAAACTTTCATGAGGGATATATTTATTCAGTTTACATATTTATTGCTAACGGATTAAAACAATGGGTCATGAATGGATTCTGTTCGTGAATGTACTTGCATTGGTACGTATGAAACATGATGCAATTTTAGGCATTATCGTTCCAAAAATAAGGTCCGTATTTGAGTGTAATCTTGAAGCTCATATGTTATATGTAATACATTTACGCATTATAGATACTTCTATATCACTTAGAAATTCTGTACATTTAGTATTCTCAAAACGTTCTGTATTTAAACTTTGGCAGAATAACTACGCAACTGCTATAGATTAAAATTATCCATAAAGTTCAGTCCGAACCGCCTGCTGCGCAAAGGTTCCGCGGTACAAAGATGACAATTCAAATTTTATTGTAGAACTTTACTAGACTTATTGAATAATTTATGGCGAATAAATAAGATTGAAATATAAACTTGGATTTACACAGTGTTGTAAACATAACAAAGAACGTATAGGCGTTTGCTTTAAAGCGCAAGTTGTAAATGTCAACTTAGAGAAATAAGTGTCGGTAGACTAGGTAAACGATAAACTTCACAAATTGTTGTAAGCTGAACAGGTATCACATTCTTCTGTATAATGTAAATAGAAGATATCTGACAAATCTTGACTGGCCCCACAATGTAGCCTTTAGGAACTACACGTTGGCACGGCTTTATTAAAGAATACCTACATTTTAATAAAAGGGCTAGGTTTTCAGCACAATGTAAGCTTCTTCAAAATAAGAATGGAAAATTTAAAGATTTTTCATATTTGTTAAGTGCAATAGAACAAATAAAAAAACAGTATAGACCAAAACGGTATCAAAAGCTTTCCAAAGATTATCTATAAGATTTAAAAGAAGAGACTGACTGGCTGACAAATCAACGTACAGTGTAAACTACAGGGCCTAGGAACGTGAAATTTTGCATTTGAAGTTTGTATAAAGAACACAGAATTACCTGCACGCAAGCGAAGCTAGTTTAGTTAAATTAAATATAAACGTACATTCTATCAAATTTGCGGTACCCTAAAATTTTGCGCTTACAGACGTTTAGTTGATGTTTGATTGTTTCCAAATCATCTTTACGGTATACGCACAGATTATAAATGAGAACCTAATAAATTCTAATCACACGACAGACGAATCCTTATTATGAATGTATTTGAATGCAATCTCACGTACGTGTGTAATATTCCTTTTGTGTTTTGGTTCCAAAACGGAAAATTTCCTTTAAAACAATTTGAACTGAGTGAGAAGTATGCTAAAGTCTAATGAGTCAAAGTAAATGGCTGTATTTTGCTAAATAACTACTAATATGCCTTTGTTTGTGGATGTTTACTGAGCCAATAATTTATACAATAACTCATGTATTACTCTGACAGTCATAAGATGGCCATGGACCGTTGTACGGCTGTACTGTTATGTTAATAATACAAAATCAGTCAAGTCTGTATCTATAATATGTATGTATATATTTAAAAATATATAAGAATGTTTATCAGTTGTCCAGTACTCATAACACAAGCTCTGCTTAGCTTGAGACTAGACAGTGACGTATAATCATCATTATCATCATCATTTCAGCCGATATGGGGTCCACTGTTGGACATAGGCCTCCCCCAAGCGTCGCCACAACGAACGTTCCTGTTCGTCTCGCATTCATCGGTTTCCCGCAACCTTCACCAGTTCATCGGTACATCTATGTGATGTGTGATAGTTGTGGAATATTATATCAATAAAAGAAGCGATATTACGAAATCTTCGCCAGTAAACTTTCTATAATGAAATAGATTTCATTTATTCTAAACTGTGAAAGGTGGAATTAAAGTTATTAAATGCAAACACATTAACGACAAATTATGAGTCAAATATCCTATTACCATCTATATAGAGATTAGAATTACGAAAGTTGTAAGTAACACAAATACTTAAGGTGTATAGTCCCTGGAACATCTGGCCGGAGTTAAAGGCACATGTACTCTTCCTGCCGCCTGCACCCGCATAGAGCCACTCTGATATTTAAAATAATTTTCTTTGCGAAATATTGATTGATTTACTTAAGTTATGTACGTTCTGAAAAATTCTTAACCAACAATATTTTTGTGTAAACATTTTTCTATGGCAAAAGTCATGGGAAAAAATCATAATATTTTGATAATGTTATCCGTTATGTATAAATCTTTTTTTCTAATTTTTTTTCAAATCCCACCACATTTTTTCAGAATGTCACGGTTTTATGGCACTAAATGGGAATAAGTACCTTAATCATTTGCAGTTAATTCCAGACAAATTGAATGTGGTGAAATTGTGGTCGTAAACTATAAAATGGCGGATTAGAACAAACGGGCGCCGGCGCCTCGCCTTTGGTAATCCTAAGATTTGTGATCTGTCTACCTTGACACGTGATTTAGAATTATGTGCTCTATGGTCCATGACAGTGCCGGATCGGCCACATAGCAAAAGTAGCCGATTATAATTTATCTAATTTACACCTGTCTTCAAGGCTAAAGTGAATGAGGCTCTTAATAAAATAGTGCGATTCACCATCAACGATTGCATCACTGCTTCCCATCAGGTGGGATCGCAGTCAAGCTATGGTTTATATAATATAAAAAAAAGAAATAGGTACTACTGGCCCGCTTGAACGTACAAAACAATGTGTCAAGATACCCGTGTACCTATATAGATTCTAACCCTTTCTGGATTTTCTATAAAGGTAGTAAAGGCTAGGGACCAGATGCCTATTTCTATGGACCCATTGCTACTTAAGGACCCCGCGGCTTGTTTATGAAAAAAATATTAAAATTTTAATTCGTTATCATTTATAAAGATTTAGGGGGCCCCTGGTAGAATTTGCTACAGGTCGCACGCTGACTTAATCCAACACTGACACTGTACGGTTTGGGAGTGGTCAGATCTTCTTTTAGTTACGAATTCGTCGAACCATATGGTTGGCTTGATTCTGATAAGGTTTTATTTCGGTATTTTTTGCCTATTAGGCTTCACAAGGCCTTCTAGGCTGCATATAATCATTTACATAAGACATCTGTATCCGTTTGGTGCTATAATTACAATCTGTGGGTTGTCCATTTTTTGCCTTCTTTTATGCAAAAAGAGAACTCAGTATTAAATTAAATAGTTTGAGTCTTGTTAGTTTTTGAATCACTATAGTGTTGTTGATTTTATTTTGGAGTCAAAGCATATTTATAGAATGACTTACACAAGATACAGTTTTATTTACCCATTATCTAAAAAAAACAGCCTTGACCGCAGCGCTGGCCGCAGCGACGAAATCCAAATACGTAGGTACGTAGGATTAACAATCCAGTGGACCTATACGTTGGATATTAATCCAATGTAGTCTAGGTAGATTTCTCAGTCAGAGTAGGTCAGTCAGTAAGTAGGGTTTAAATATAAATCAGCTAAAGGAACCTGCCTATCTTCTTTTTGACATTTTTAATTTTACTTTTGCTACAGTTGGCCTTAAACCAAGGTTTGTCTATCAAGATTTATTCAAATAGGACCCAAACAAAGCCCAAGAATGCAGCCAACAATCATTTGGACAGGTTGCAGTCAACGTTAATGTCATAATAACCCAAATATCTGTCGGCAACTACCACAATGGAACTTGACAAAGATCCTCGAATACTTAATGTATCGTTTAAGTGCGCACTTCAGATAAAGGGGAAACGATTAGTAAATATCTTTAGAGTCACAAGTCCCCGCTCACTTCCTACGCGTAGACGGTAGTAAAGTGTTGTAATACTTGGCCACATTATCAGAAATGAGAATGTCCAATGATATTGCATTTACGTGTGTACTTAAACTGTGTGGTTTAGAGGTCTATGAAACTTAAAGCGTGGTCACACTCGGACTACATACAAAAGAAAGAGATGCGCAAAGGCAATGCTTGCAAATATTAAGCATTTAAGCGATTTACTAAAAATCCATAGATTTGATTAGTAAATTAAAACACTATAACGGTACGGTAAAAAAATTTGGTTAGTAGAATTATCAAACAAACAATCAGAATGATTACATGTTACACTTTTAGAGGCATCTTCGTGATTTTTTCAATCGCACTAAATTAGTTGTATTTTGTTTTAAATGCACTATCTATCTAGCATTTTATCCTGAAGACTATTTTTCTGATTCTATTTACTGCAGTGGATTAATATTCATCATCATCAGCTGAAAGACGTCCTCTGTTGGACATATGCCTCCACCAATTTTCGCCATAATTAACGGTCCAGTGCGTCTCGCATACATATGATACCCGTGACCCTCTTCAGGTCATTGGAATTTTCTGATCTCGACTTCCGGCCACCGTAGGCGCGGGCTTGCGGACAGTGAGCAATGGGTAGCTCGCTGTCCGGCCGTCCGGTAACTGTTCGGACCAAGCCCAAGTCGTCGACGGCGCGCACTGTTCCCGCCACGGATATCGAGTTCCCGCGCGCCTCAAGGAGTTGTCAGCAACAGCAGGGACCCAGCCGGGTCGAAGCCTACTGGGGTCAGGGTTATCCGAAAGGGCGCTCGAGCCCCGGTATAAAGGCTAGAAGGAACGGGGTGGGTCTTTTAGTCAGTAAGAGTCTGACACTATCTCCCGCTTCGCCCAAGAGCGGGGGTTGTCATTGGATGATTTTTTTCCGCCATAAAAAAAAGGTCATCAGTATTTATTGCAAACAACAGTTAAAAAAAACAACAAGGAATTGTAGATTGTGATATCATTACATTTCCTAACCGCTTCCGAAGCCTATTAATATCACAGTGATAGTAAAAAACAGTCTGCTGATATAATAAAATGCCATAGGGTCATAACTTGATTGACATTTAGTGTGATTTACGCCGTTTTGTGACCGCGAAACCACAAAATAGGTAGGTACAGAAGACAATCTCATGTATGTAATTCACTTTTTATACCTACATAAGCTCGGTGGACGCACACTAATGAGCGTTTGAGCCGGAATTGTTCGACGAGTGATCAGAGACGCGACCGAGACTTCGTGTCCGTGAGCGGTGTCTTTGTGTGCGTTGCTCGAGCGCGCTTTTTATGTAGATTGACTTCTGTACCTATATATTTTGTGGCAAAACTAAAGGATGGTGGAGCCTTAAGACTTGTTAACTGCAATCCATGTTAATGTTTTTTTGTCAGAGAATTTGAGTGCTTTTTTTTATGTGATAGATTAGATTGTACAAAGGTCTATTTTGTGTTTAATCATAATAATTAAGTTGATTCTTTTTTTGCTTAATTATACGTTGTCTCAGAAGGCTTAAAGTCACTCAAAGGTCAATTGAAAGGGCTATGTTCAGAGTTTCCTTGCGTGATCACATCAGAAATAAAGATATCTGCAGGAGAACCAAGGTTACAGACATAGCCCAAAGAACCGCACAAACTTAATCGGCCGCAGGCAGGGCACATTGCTCAATTGCAACAAACGGTCGATGGGAACCACGTACCGGAAGACGCAGCGTTGGAAGGCCTGTCACAAGGTGGACCGATGACCTGGTTAGGGTCGCGGGTATCCGATTGATGCGTGACGCACAGGACCGGTCATTGTGGCGACACTTGGGAGAGGCCTATGTCTAACACTGGACGTCTTTCGGCTGAATTAATGATGAGTGATGATACGTTGCCTCATATAAGGAATTACTCCAGCGGTGCTATGCTCTAAGAAAACAGCCTTGAACGCAGCGCTGACCGCAGCGACGAGTCGAGAGTGCAGTACATTGAATTAACAATCCAATGTCTAGATCCATTGTATTGTTAATCCAATGTATCTATTTGGATTTCGTCGCTGCGGCCAGCGCTGTGCTCAAGGCTGTTTTCTTAGAGTATAACACACCTGTATCGTAAATTCGTGTGTGCGTTCACATACATACATGTACTTACATAAACTCGCACACACAAGATACCCAGACTCCGAACAGCTTACTGTAGTCCAAACAAATTAACAAATGTCTTTACCTTGCAGGAATCGGACCCGCGACACAATTTAACATTTCAAGTTTCCTAAGCTCTTGAAACGATAACCAATTCAAAGCGTGTTAAGTGCTTTTTAAAATGTTGGTCTTCCCTCTTAACCATTGGCGCCAGAACGGCCTCAGAATGGAAATTAATGCCATTCTAGGATGCCATATTTTATCTATACATCTATATCTATACATTTATACATCTATACATCTTCTATACATATAAATAAAGTTGGAGTGTCTGTTTGTAATATTGAAATAACTGCTTTTTACTACATGCATATAAATATATATCTATACGGTACATACACTAAAATAACATTTTTTACATTTTTTGTCTGTCTGTCGGTCTGTTTGTCCGTGCTAATCTCTGAAATGGCTGGACCGATTTTGACGGGACTTATTTTGGCAGGTAGCTGATGTAATAAGGAGGCTACTTTTATTTTAGAAAAAAAAAGAAATTGAGAATCCTTTAGTCCACGCAAACAAAGTCGCGGGCACAGCCAGTCCATAATAAAATGGTATCTTAGAAGCTAGAACACAGGATTGGTGCCCAGACACGGAGACACGTGGCCGCGGCAGACCACGAAGAAGATGGCGGGACGACCTGAATGTCTTCCTGAAGAATTGGAAAGAAAAATTGTGATGAATGAATGAAGGGAGATATTTGTCCAGCTGTAGAAAAATGCGGGCTAGTAATAGTAATTATAACCTCGACTTAGCACACGAGGTTCTCGATATGTGGAATGTGGACTCGGCTGTCATTGGTCCTATTGTCGTTACTGCCAACGATCGAATGGTCAAAAGCCTCGACGACCATTTGTCGAAGCTGTCGTTGTGCGGTTTGATCAGGGGTTTGATACAGAAGGCAGAACTCTTCGATACAGTTCGCATTGTGAGGAGGTTTCTATCTATAGAGCCCCAGCCACCGCTGGCGGACTAATATTATATTTTTTAATGTATTTTTTGTACGATTTTTTTACGGAATATATTTAAAAATATAATCAATATATTATGGTAAATAAATAAATGTAATAATAATAAAAAAGACGTGTGGCACTCGGGGACTGCCGCGGTAAAGCTATTGCATAGCATTTTTATCAACTTATGCAATTATAATTATTTATTTATTTTATTTTTGCAGTATATTTTTCCTTTGTTTTTTTTTCTTTGTTGAAGTTACACTTTCACACATTGAATTGAATTTTGATTGATTGTTCACTCATTTGTTTTCTAATCGGTCACCACGCTCAAAAAACAAATGAGTGTGGGGTGTTAAGTTATTTTCGTTACGGAATTTCTGGATTCGGTCTCCACGCTCAAGGCCCGTTATAGAAGCTATGTAATACCTTAAAAATAGTTTCACGTTCAATTCAAATTATCTAAAGGGCCTCTGCGATTTGGCTTCGGCCCCTCGTACTCCTTTCAAAGGTCCAGAACCTCAGGGTCCTGAAATATATAAATACATAAAAATAGTATTTCCATATCCGATTAACAAAGCTCACACTATGTTAAATTGGTATCAGATTGCTTTCTTATATCGATTTCGGTCTATTCAATACTCACCTACCTATCTAATATCTTTTTGCGCATTGACGAAATACCTCTATCTTCTTTTTCAATAGATATGTACCTATAATTTCTATAGACCATTTCATTTTCTTACAGCATTTTTCGACAACATTATTGAACATCAAAAAATCCTTGCAACGTAATACGTGCTCAATTTAGTATAAAATTAGTTTTTTTTTTTTTTTCAAAATAAGAAAAGAATAGTTTTTTTTTATATTTTACAAAAACTATAGAACGGATACAGAAACCTTAGTGGCCAGCGTCACGGTCAAACACATTACTTCTCGCTTCCCTGCAGTCGTGAGTAAACGAGGAACGATTATTGTGAATGTAATTATTTTAGTTTCGAAACATCATTGCCATGATATCATTGTTAATTGCATCATTTATAAAAAATAATATAATAATAAGCGTACTGTTGTTTTAAAAGTCCTTGAAAGGTAATATGATGTTACATACAATATTATTTTTGTTTTATTTTAATATAGATAATGGGTCGTAATCCGCAACGCAATCTCAGTGCGGTTTGGATGTCACATATCTTCAAATTGATTCAAGATCATGCCCGTTTCCTTACCATATTTTCCTTCACCGTTTTGAGAAGACTTAGTGATAAGACAAATAATTAAAAAAAGTAGTTGCCTGGAATTGTACCCACGACGTAAAACTAATAAGTCGGGGCCGTAATCACTGGGCCACCAATGCTTGTTGTACAAAACTATCTTCAACAAATTACATTATGTTTTAATGTAATAGATGCGATTTAGGACCACAGACAAACAGTGGACATAGACAATTTTTTAGGTGGGTAATCATCCAATGACATCTCCCGCCCGGGGTAGGTCGGGAGGTCGTGTCAGTAATACTGAATAAAATCCAATCCTGTGTTCCTTCGTTGCCTTGTATTCCAGGGCCGGGTTTTCTTTTCGGAAGCGAACCCATGGCCTTAGTAAGCTTCGACCCCGCTGGGCTTCTACGGTTTTGCTGACATCTTCTTGAGACACCTGCTGCTACATGACGGAGAAGAAGTAATGGTTAAAAAGGTGGGGAATAAAACGGAATGGTGAACTAAGTTTTATTCTTTAGAGATTACAGTAAAGCAACTGAATGGCATACCTAATGAAAATAATTATTTACCAACTAAAACTGTCCAAGAACGAACCAGTACACAGGTATAAAGAATAAAAAAAAAAATCTTTGAATTTGTGATAAGAGTTTGAGAGCGACTTCTAATTAGTTCCGACGTCTAAAACATGTAAGACAATCGCTTAATAACCCATACACGTACCACTTACTCGTAGTGTCGTGATTCTGTGAAACCTGTAAAATGTTTAAAATAAACATGTTTCAAACGATGTTAACAGTACACAAACATACGCTCAAACTAGACTTGAATAAATTATGAATATTCAACAGACATCAACACGGGACAATATTTGACTAACTTTGTAGAAACTAGAAAGTAAGTTTGGTGCTAAGTTATGTTAAGTAAAATAACATCATACGAGACCTTCGTACTGCGAATATACCGAGTAGGTTCTATACGATGCTGGCTTTGAGGGTTTTCAAAACTGTTTACTTTTAGCAAAAATATTGTTTAAGCCAAATCAATAGAAAGAGAAGAAGAAGGTGAAGATGAGGGAAGAGAATTCAATCAGACAGAATAGAAAGAAAGGTTCTTTGCTTACTGCAAAGAATTATAAAGAACAGGCAGGTTATGGAAGGCAGTCATCCAGGTTTTGTAGCATAATTTAAAATATATTTAATCCAATTTAGTAAGAGAGACTTGATTGATCATGCTACACAACTATTGGAGTCTCCTAATACATATATTAGGTATTTGCCTAAAAGGAGACTCCTATCACAAATTCACAAACCATTGTTAAGAAATATTTGATGTTGAAAAATAAACATTTTGTATGTCTATGCTGCCATTCATTCTTCATTTTAGTCTCCTGACCTACATACATAACATCTAACAAAAATATCAGATCGTGCTTCAAGTATCAACAAAATATTGGGCGACCGCTGTCTTCATTCAAGGCAGTTGACCCAGATGAGATATTCTTTGTCCATTCCTCCGTCTGTACCACATCAATCTAGAAAGATTTATATTCCACCATCTGTCTTCTAAACTCGTTCTTGTGAAAGAAAGGCAACTCTAAAGAACACATAGGATACGGAAGGCTGAGAACCAGTTTGTGCAGTTTAACTGAGGAGATCAAAATCCAGTATGGACTATGAGGCTTAATTAATATCCAAGTACCATTCTACCCAAATATGCTGCCATTCATTCTTCATTTTAGTGTCCTGACTTACAAACTTAAAAATATCAGATCGTGCTCAAACTACCAACAAAATACTGTCTTAATTCAAGGAAGTTGACCTAGATCTGAAGATGTCCTTTGTCCGTTTCTCCGTCTGGACCACATCAATTTAGAAAGATTTATGTTCCACCATCTGTCTTCTAAAATCTTTCTTGTGAAAGAAAGGCAGCTTTAAAGAACAGACGGGATACGGAAAGCTGAGAACCAGTTTGTGCAGTTTAACTTAGGAGAGATCAAAATCCATTAAAGACTATGAGGCTTGATCGATATTCAAGTACCATTCTACCGAAATATGGTGCGGTGGTATGGTGCTATTCATTCATCATGTTGGTGTCCTGACTTACGTATGTATAACTTTCAAAAAAAAATTGGACCACTGCTGCAGCTCTGTTTATTAAAGGAAGTTGACCGAGATAAAATGTCCTTTGTCTGTTCCTCCGTCTGCATCACATCAATCTAGAAAGATTTATGTAGCACCATCTGTCTAAGAAATCCTTCTTGTGAAACAATCAAAATTGTAGGACACTGATAAGCACACAGTTTCTTCACATGCATTTTAACTTGCACACGAGAAGGGGTCTCCTATTTTTAGCGAGACGCAAAGGCAAAACACGCTATCAATTATGTTATCCGTTATGGCAAAACTCATTTAAAACAATCATATAGCTTTAGCTCGGTTTATCCGCGCGCCTTGACCCAATAGCACCTCGCACGACCTGCACACCACCAGCGTTGTATTACATACCGAGTATTACTGAGTGTATAACTAACACTAGTTTGTAAAGAACTGTTTTGTATTATTTTAGTGACTGGGCGACTAAAGGTGTTAGGGTAATTAGGAAAAGCCTATTAGGTAGATATAGTCTTAAGCAGACAACACAATTATCACTGAAATCAAGTTTCTGGCGGGATATTTTCGAGTGAAGGCCAATGGCTGTTTTTATTGTTTACCAATTGATTCTTAATGGATATTGTGATGTAAGATTGGTGCAGTTTTGTAACTCAAGTGTTTATGCATTTTTTGTATCATATATATATGCTTAGGGATTTTGACAAGCTTTAAGTCATAAAGAAACGTCTTTTAAAACTGCATGGTCAGTTACAATATTTTACCTACTGTTATCAAGATTTTGATAGTCATTCTAGTCTTTACCAAAGTTGTTTTTAGTAGCTGTGACATCATCAAAAATGGCTTCACCCAATCTAGGGTGAAGCGTGAGGTCGTGTCAGACTATTACTGACTAAAAACCCCCAGTTCTCGGCCACAAAAACTCGGGGTTTTTAGTCAGTACTTTTGTACATTCCAGCAGTCCACTACGCTGATGACATCTGCCAGTTCATCCAGATGTAGGGGTATACCACTCTTTTACACGGGACGACCGCGTATATGACCTCCACAACCCAGTTTCTGGGTTACACATCATTACAGAGAGATCAGTCCCAGTAATTAAACAACTATAAATTTCATATTGCGGGCCAACGAATAGTGTGTAATGAGCATGCGGCCACACACGTAGATCATGAATTATTATAAGTAATAACGGAGTGTTTAATTGAATTATAATTAAGTAACTTAACCTATGATAACCATAATGCACTTTTTAGTTCGTGTCAGAGGTCGAGAAGTCCGCTGTAAATTGACAATAAGCCTCTTTGGATCTTTAAGTCCCTTTGAAACAAGTTCTAAATCATAATATTCAAAAGGTTTTTTCATCGTCTTTGAAATATTGGTATCTATAATATCCAAGTTACTATATAATTGTCCCATTTATTAAACTGTTTTTTTTTTTATTATGCCTGAGAAATTGGTCACTTCATGATACGGCCAACTAAGCCTTTTTTTTAATATGGGTAAAATCATGCATTGACATCCCCCGCCCTTGGGCGGAGCGAGAGATAGTGTCAGACTCTTACTGACTAAAAGACCCACCCGAACGAACCCCAAAGAAACTCCCGAACGAACCATGTCCGGTGAGTACCTGCGTCATGCGGAAGGTAAGGACGCCGTGAGGTCTTTCCAGCCACGCCTCAAAGAGGGGACTTACCGCCATGATTGTGGCGTGCCCAGGCCAACTAAGCCTGGCCAGATTGTTTTAAACGTTAAAGTTTAATGATATGTCAATCTTCGTTTGGCCACGGCATATTTATTGTATTTAAATTCTGTCTTTATTTCGCTTTGTATTTTTTTTATTGTTAAATAATAATGAACATCATAGTGTAAGCTGTGAAAAACTATAATACACATGAAATACTTAAATACAGTCAAGCAGTGTTTCGGAAAATTGAATAACACGCGCACGGGATTTTTATGTAAAAGAAATAAATTCGTTAAAGTTCGTTCATCTTATGAGTATAAGTAGGTATTTTTTTTAAGATGTTATACCTCTATCTACCAACCACTTCTCTCTCTGTAGGGCAGAGCGGGAGGGTGACTTTTACCGAAAAAACCACGCCTTTGATAACACTTGATTAACAATTTGATGATAAAGATATCGCGATCTACCTAGATTGACGTTAGCAGCATTGTCACGCATTTTAGACATTAACCCAGCTAGGATCGGCTAACTGGTTGTGCTTTTACTTTCAAAACTTTCAACGTGGAAACTCTGTTGGCATTGAAGCGGAAAATTGTAAGTAGATTGGGATCAGGAGGTATTTTCCATATACCCCTACTGATTTACTACTTTTACATCTCTTTCTGTTGATACTTTCTTTTCGATATTAAACTCGTTAAAAAATAAAAAGTTCGGTTGACATTTGAATAAAAATAATAGTTTAAAAAACACACTTTTAGCACGCACTAAAAATTACAAAATAATTCGGACATTTAGTTTGATGACTCAAGAGTTTTCCCTTTGCCAAATCTTCATTAGATCGCAGGTAAACGTAAACAATTTCAGTTCGTGACGAACGATAAATAATTACCTATGCGAAATGGTTATAAGTAGGTAATCATCATTATTAAATACTAGCTTTTACCCGCGCGGCTTCGCCCCCGCTCTTCCCTGCTCCACCCTACTGTACCCTACTCTACTCTACTGTATCCTACTGTACCCTACTCTACCCAACTCTACCCTACTCTACCCTACTCTATCCTACTCTACCCTACTCTACCCTACTCTACCCTACTCTACCCTACTCTACCCTACTCTACCCTACTTTACCCTACTCTACCCTATTCTACCCTACTCTACCCTACTCTACCCTACTCAACTCTACCCTACACTACCCTAATTATCTTTTTTTTTTCCATAAAATCCTTCTCCTCACAATAACGAACACAACAAAAAAAGAATTGGCCAAATTGGTCCAGGCGTTGTTGAGTTATGCGCTTACCAACACATTTTGCGATTCATTTTTATATTACAGATTTACTACGATTTATTATGAACGAAAGCATGGAGCGTTTATGTAATCTTTACTCCTTTTGGTCAAAACGCTCCACGCTGTGCAAAATTTCATCCTAATCGAACACCGGGAAGTGGGTCAATGTCTAGTATTTTTATGTAAACAATCCATGTACCTTTCATAACTGTATCTTGAACAATCACAAAGTTTTAAGTCTGTTATGTTACTTGGTTGACCGCACAAATACATAGTCACCGGGCCATTCAGGTGACTGAGGGGTTGTTTTACTCCCGCACCAAGCTGTGCGCTTGCCCGCAATAAACCTGCAGGGACCAGTGTTGAACTTAGTGTCGGTGGTGTCTAACTTATGACTTTTTTTAAATACTTTTGGGGAAAATATAAGTAACATGGTGTAAAAATTATTGGAATCAATTCAGTTACTGATTCTAAACATACTATAATACAGGTTTCGCAAAATTATACTAAAAATAATGTTATATTTGTCCCGTGCAGCAATCAAATCCGCGACATGCATCGAAGCTTATCGCTCAACCACTGCACTAAAGCTTACGGCATTTTAAGTCCGCCTTTGTACGTGCTGCAAGAAGTTTCAATAAATAAGACCGGGATGATTATCATCAAGGAATTATTTTGATTTAATGCATTTACATTGCTATTAGATAAATCTTTGTCAGCAACCAGTAGTCCACAAATGGCCTCAAACCATCAATCAACAAGAATATTTTACAACAGTTATTTATATTATAATTTTATTGTCACGGAAACATTTTTAATCAATTTCTAACAACAGAATATTCGTAACATAAGTGATTTATAAGTCTGTAAATATGTTAGCACCACGATGTAACAAAACGGATGAACGTCGTCAAAACACCTACGGGTAATAAAACCCAAGCCTCGGGCTCACAGAAGCAAAGTGAAACTAAGCCCCACCGACATAACCTGACCCAAGACCGCAGAACTAACTGACTCACCCACTCCAATATTCCATAAAGCTGCTTTATTCTCCAGGTCAAGCCAAACTGGTAGTGCCACGTAGAAAGTTCCAAGCTTACCATATCTAGCAAGCGGTCCCGACGTCAGTTACATATTAAATATCATATTTAATAATCATTTTATGGGGGATAAGCAAACTTGATTATAATCATCGCGTTGATAAACTACTCCTTGATGGCAATTATCGGAGACTTCTGTAAAAGCTCGTTTTAATTAAGAATGAACGGAGGTCATACGATATGTGCATCAAAAAGCTTAATTTTAATGTGATGACAGATACTTTTGCAATTTTGTCGAGAAATCTTGCTTTTAATTGGATATTATGAAGGTTTAATGATGAGGCATGAGCTGCAGGTATAGTATGATTCAAGCTTAATTGCGGCTGTGATGCGCATACTAGCGTTTCATACCCAGTAGCGTAGCTAAACCTAGTCCAAAAAGGGGCCCAGTTTCAAATGTTAATAGTTTTTATGTAGGTCGTACTAGGATAGAATTTTGTGCCAAGTGCGAGTTTGATTCACGTTAACGCGGTCGAAACGTTTATGACGTATGGCACTCCGATTGGCTCGCTTCGAGATCTTAACAAATCAGGAAGCCAAGCGTGGTAAATGTTTCTTAAAGAAAACTCGCTTAGGTGCTCTGGTGCCCAGAGACAAACCAAGAGGGTTGAAATATGACCGTACTAACTGGATAGGTTACGTCCATACAAACTAGGATGCGTACAAGGTCGCAAAAGATGAAAGAAATGGGTTATGTCGACCTCGTGGATAGTATTATTTTGACTGGGATAGAACAAGTCTTGATTAAAAATGAGTGCGTTTATTGGAGCATTCTATACTATAAGTTTTTAGTGTGATCTTATGTAAGTAGAGAATAAGAGGAGTGAGTTATAAAATTGAAATATCCTATCACATAGCCATTATCCATTCACTACGAGCCAATAAAGCAATTTGAAGTTGTTCCTGGTGGCCCCCGTATAGTTAATACGACTGAAGCCACAGTAGCTACGCCCCTGCTCTCACTCCCGCACCGCCGTTGCTCTTGAATCCTACTCTACCAATGGTATTCAAGTAATGCTGTTACAACACGTACCTAAAGTTTGCTCAGTGCTCATTACGCTAGATGGTGAGTATCCATTAATTTAATTATGACGTCGCCTCTAACCGGCCGCGCTAGATTCCTTATTAGACACTAATTGTACGGACACACGGTACATTTCCGTACGATTATCTTTTGACCTACTCTGGTAGCAACTCTGGTGTCCCTAAGAAGTGTCTGGTGTACTGGAAAAGCATTAGCATAACTCTTAGCTGCCAGTGACTTAATTAATTTTCTATTTTTTAATTCGTTTTATTCATCATCATCATCATCATCATTTCAGCCGAAAGACGTCCACTGTTGGACATAGGCCTCCCTCAATTGTCGCCACAATGATTGGTCCTGTGCGTTTCGCATCCGTCGGATTAACGCAAGGGTTGCTAGGTCATCTCACTCAGGGTAGAACGAGAGGGCGTGTCACACCTTTATCGACTAAAACCCACCTGTGTATCTTCAGTTGCCCTTTGCGTTGCATGGCCACGGTAACCCTTTCAAGCGATCCCGCATCTAGGCTCTCATTCGTTCCAATTGTCCAAAACTAAATAAATGTCAGTCATTCTGCCCGCTTGTAATTATAAAAGCCTCTAAGAACGAATTTTATTCGACACT
Source organism: Mythimna albipuncta (assembly GCA_929112965.1). Taxonomy (NCBI): domain Eukaryota; kingdom Metazoa; phylum Arthropoda; class Insecta; order Lepidoptera; family Noctuidae; genus Mythimna; species Mythimna albipuncta. Next base: position 11,481,990 of record OV815979.1, on the reverse strand, counting down.
AAAACTGCATCCATTCGCATCAATAAGACAGCCATGGTAATCGATTTTCACGTTAAGCCACGAGCAGAGGCTCTTAACGCGATCCAATTGACGACCTACACTGAACTGTTGATGGGATGGAGCTATAGGGCGTATATATCTATCCCTCTTTCACGCTCGCTCGCCTGACAGTGCCTTGATCACACGTACCGAGTAAAAGAGCGAGACAGTAAAATGTTGCTCGGCCGAGACAGTGACGTTAGCGAGTTGTAGTGATAAGCGCTCGGGCGAGCACTCGGTGCTGTGTTCACACGTACCGAGTACTCGGACGAGAATACTGTCTCGCCCGTTTACTCGGTACGTGTGATCAAGGCATTACATGTCGTAGTCGTCGTTCCTCCGCTCAAATAGAGGCGAACATTACACGGAAGGTTTTACTGTCAGTTTTGCCACAGTCAAAGTTTTGATTGACGAAAAACCTACCGTCTAATGCGATGATTGAAGTTTTTTAATACTGATTGACGAAACCCATCATTCATGATTAATGGAATTGATTGATGCTTGCACGACCATGTAATATAAATACAACTCAAAAATCAAATTATTGAGAAAAAGGTCTTCAAATTCTAATATTTCAGGGATGTGACTGAACAATAAATAAATAAAAATAAGTCACCTGTGGGCAAATAATCGAACTACAAATATCTGAGCTTAAAGTTAAAGTATAATGAATTTTGATATTTAAGGGCCAAGCGCCCGAAAAGTGCCATAAAACAGTGATTTTCTGAGGCCTACTCCTCCGTAACGGCTAGACCAATTGGTTTGAAAAAAATATATGTTTATTATAGAATTTCGCAACTTTTCGCAACTTTTCCCTACTCCTTCGAAACGGCTTGGATCTTTAGAAACATTTTTACACATAAAAATTGGTGCTTCAAAGTGAACATTGCATATGTAAATCAATCAATACCTCGCAGAGAAAACGGATTTAAAGCGCTTTCCGGGCGCTGCTGGCCTGGCAAATAAATGCACAGATTTGCGTATTGCCGCCTAGGCGAGTGCGAGAGTTGCGTTCACATAATTTCGACCAGATGGTTCAAGGGACTATACGGCTTAAGGCTGAACTAGTCGCGGGCTCGAACTCGCTGATGGGTGAAGCCAAATAGTGCGATGTCTCATCTGACATAGTGTGCGACAGCGATAATATCAAGTAGAAGCAGTTGGACGCTAGTCTATATGCTTGACATAATACTAGACGGTGCGCAAATTCTGAGAGTAGTGCTTTTGGAAATCGTATTTTATGAAAAAACCACAGCAAAAATACAAGGTGTAAGGGACAGCCCTCCACAAACTTTAAGGGCTTGCTCAGTAGACGAAACTGAACAACCTTCTACAAAATTTTTTTGTTGGAAGGTTGTTCAGTTTCGTCTACTGAGCAATGTCCCTTACACCTTGTATATTACAAATAAGTTGAACAACTCTTCGGTAATAAAGCTTTGTCGGTACCGACTTCGTTTTGGAGAATTTATAAGATTTTTGTTACTTGTTTTACACTTAAAATTGCGTTAAAATGATCAAAAAACCGAAACTTTGTTGGCTCATAAATTTTTTTTTTGTTTTGTTTCTATACAGACAAAATTCATCAGATAAAAACCATAATTATCATGTTTTATTTTGGATGTACAAGGTCAAACTGTGGAGTAATACTCCCCTAAAGTATGGAACGAGTTTTAACTTGTTACCATAATAGCATAATTTTCAGCAAATATTTTTTTTTAATTATGTCACTATTTGAAGCGGAGGCGAGACGTCATGGTAAGCCCCTGGTCACACCTAAAATGGTGGACAAAATAATACGGTTTTTAATCTTTGCTCAAAGGTTAATGAGGTTTAATCACGCTATGTCGATAAGTAGGTGGGCAGGGAAGCCTGCAGGCGATCGCAGGTCGCTAATCTACTGTGTAATCAAGTAACTGTGTTGATTGTTATATTTTGTAAAGCAAATAGACTTTTTAGGCGGGTCTAATTAGTTGTGAGTAGGTAGGTTAAGCCAGCTTTTTTTGCGTGAAACTATAGCCTTTTTTTATGGTGGGAATGAATCATGCATTGACATCCCCCGCCCTTGGGCGGAGCGGGAGGTAGTGTCAGACTCTAACTGACTAAAAGACCCACCCCGTTCCTTCTAGCCTTCATACCGGGGCTCGAGCGCCCTTTCGGATAACCCTGGCCCCAGTAGGCTTCAACCCGGCTGGGTCTCTGCTATTGCTGACAACTCCTTGAGGCGCGCGGGAACAGTACGCGCCGTCGACGACTTGGGCTTGGTCCGGACAGTTACCGGATGGCCGGACAGTGAGCTACCCATTGCTCACTGTCCGGCGTTATCGCCGCCGCCGCCGCCGGGATCAGAATCCCGGCGGCGGCGGCGGCGATAACGCTGTTGCCTTATGCGTTCAGCCTCCTCCTTTGCAAGCATTACCGCTTCACAGAAGTCGGCGACCGACTCCTCCTCACTCCGGACCATGGCCTCGACCAAGGCCCGGCGCTAGTGTTCTCCGCCGCCGATCGCCCCCACGAGGGCACGGCGATGCTCCGCCCAAGCAGGGCACACCTCGACTGTGTTCTCCACCGTGTCCTCCGGGCGTTCCGCACAGTGGCGACACCCGGGCGCGTGAAAATATAGCCAAATACGTAGGAGATACATATTATAGTGCTCAAGTGTGTGAGAAAACACAGGTGTACTTTCTGTTCCTTAAAGCTAGAACTAAACTGCATACACGTGTGCCACACACGCCGACATCGACGTCGGTCTCCATACATTTTATATGACTAAAATAGACTTGTGGAGCTTGATCCACGCTAAGCGGCACCACGCGACTTCGTTCTCCGTACAAATCAGGCGTGTTACACTTCTGCTTCGGTTTAATGTAGGTAGTTCTAGCTATACCTAATTTCATAGTTCAATGGGACGGTATACCGACACGACTGAAGCACGGTAATCATTCATAATTACCGTGACCGAAAAGAGTTCAAGCGTTGGACCACTGAATTTACGTGTTTTCCGAGGCATGAGAGTAGTATTGCCAGGCGTCCCGATATACGCCAAATGTCCCGATAAATCAAAAACCCTGGAACGCAAAGAGCGATTGAAGAAGTCTGAATTTTACTCAGTAAGTTTGACACGCCCTCTCGTTCCACCCCTGAGCGGAAGAAATCATTTGATGATTTCCTACCTAAAAAAAGTCTTTCATAAAAAATATATTGATTTTTCCCGATCTAAAACCCTAAGTCCCAGTTTGTTACACCATCTGTCCCTATTTTTATACAAACGGACCTGGCAACACTACGAGAGTGGCACACCACTTCTGACTCCACCAATTTCGGGCCGCTATAGAGCGATTCTTAATAGAAAAATCCAATGGTACTATTTGACCCTCCACGCACAGCAGTCTCGTTTGCGACTACGAGACCAACCAACGGCAAAGTTGCCACTGCGTGAACTATAGTGGCTATAATACATAACTGCAGTCTAAAAAACTGTAAACACTGATTGCTGAACAATGCCTCTTACTATCGCTAGACAAAACATTACTCGGGAACAATTTCATCTACTTAGGTAGTTCGGCTTTGTTTTTGGCAAGACCACACTCCTCTGGCTTTTAGGACTTAAGGTGTGGCTAACTTTTGCCACTCCTGAAGTCCTCAAAGTCAGAATCAGCAGTGCGAATCATCAGAGCAGTGTCTAGGCGATAAAACTCGATGAGTTCTTTTTTGAGTTGGGTTATTATTATCATAGATATCCGTAGTTGATATACGTCCACAGTTGGACATAGGCCTCCCCTAAGTGTCGCCACAGTGAACCATCCAGTGCGTCTGGCATCCATCGTCTCGTATCCGTGGTTATTATCAAATAATTCCTCCAGCTGTGTGTGGAGTGAAAGGAAATGGCAGACGTTTACGGACTAAAACCCATCTGTGTTCCCTCAATTGCCCTTGGCCTTCCAGAGCCACGGTATCTCTTTCGAACGAGCTGCAGCTGAACAATCCTGCAGTCGGGTGGACAAAGCCCTGAGACAGAATTAAACTGTTTGTATTTCTTTCTTTTCCTTTTTTCTTTCTTTCTTTCTTTCTTTTTCTATTTTTTTCTTTCTTTTTTGAAACCCGCACAGAGTTTAATTAATAAAGCAACTGCTGTGGTGTAAGATTAAACATAATTTCCCCTTCTCCTTCTATCAAGCAGGAGATAGGTATTTTGTGGGGACATTTATTGTCAGGAACAACCCCGTCGGTCGTCTCTCTGGGCTCACATGATGGATCACACCTGATTTCCTCCCACAGAGAGGAGAAACATTAGATTGGCTGATTTTAGATTTTTTTTGGTAGCAATTAGCATAGTAAAATCATTACTTACATAGGTATATATTTTGTTCATGATTTATGAAAAAAACATTTTTTCTTTAATAAACCATCAAGTAACTTCTCCCGCACTGGGTGGAGCACGAGGGTGGCGAAGGCTGGTCACACTTTTGTTGATTAAAATTAAAATCCATCTGTGTTCCTTCAATTGCCCTTTGCGTTCCACGGTAACTCTTTCGGACAGTCCCTCAGCATGATAAACCTACTTAGCTACCTTTAGAAATACGTATTTATGTACGTATGCAATCCGAAATGTAATAAAATATCTATAATAAAATTACTGCCATTATATTCTCTATACGAATGTACCGCAAAGCGTGACTGTGAAATATTTTCCAACCATTATATCATTAACGGTAACGATTTGTATGAAATTCTTTAGTTACGGAATGCTGTTTACGACTAGAACATTTCGTACGTCAATATTTATGCAAATGTCATCTTAGGCATAAATTATCATGAGTCACCGATTTTTTTTTTTCGTAATTTTAGGGCTTTTGTACTCGCTAATTTTACCGTCTCTGCGGCAGATAGGACCATTCGTCATATACGCGATAAGAATTTTGTCGGAGCTAGGCACGAAACTGTATCGTGGCCCCCTACTTACTCCGCCCATACCGCACCATAGCAACTTCATGCGTGAGAGTCAAAATGGCGGGTGTAGCACAGCGAATTAAATATAGTAATTACTCATATTAATCCTAACTAATATTATAAACAGAGGTCGGAAATAGGTAGAGTTATTTATGTACTCACACTGATTTCATACAGCGAAAGAATAAAGTGACTATGCCTCAAATTGCGAGAATAATTTTAAAGAGCAGATTTTTTTTATGTCACTATCAGAAATATTGCAGAAAAAATGTTTTCCTGCATTAATGACGAGGAGGAAGTGTATGTATAAATTTATTAACTGTAGGTACCTCAGTTGATGTACAGAGATGTTTTTCATTAAAAAATACTAATAAAAATCGTTTGTTTATTATTTTTACTTTATTGGCCTTTATCTATGTCTGAGGTTTTTATTATTATTTATTTGTAATGTTGTTGGCCACACGGGATTTTTCATTAGAAATCCCGGGAAGATCCATATTCATATCAACATTTCGATGCAAGTACACGAATAACTCTAACTAATTCCGACCTCTGATTATAAATGTGAGAATTTGGATGTTTGGATGTTTGTTACTTAATCACGCAAAAACAGCTGGATGGATTTGGATGAAATTTGGCATGCATATAGCCTTTGACATGGAAAAGAACATAGGCTACCTTTTATCCCGATTCCTTGAGTAACTAATGCCACGCGGGCGAAGCCGCGGGCAAAAGCTAGTTAAATTATATTTTTTTGGTGTAATTATAGTTATAATAAAATATTACAAAACACCCGCCATCTTGACGTCAATATGGCGGGTGTACCTTAATTTTGAAATAGTTTCATTCTCAAGGAGGTACAGATATTTTAGAGCTTGGTACTGAATAGTACATTTTATCGGTAATTACTATAATTGAATTCACTTTTTTTTGGTCAGCACCAAAGTATTGTGCACCATAGTTCGTGTGTACCTACAAACGACACGAATTCTTGCATATATGCCAGATGAGTTTTCTCGTGTGCAAGCGGCCTTACTCTAAAGAATCACAATAAAAAAAATCAAGTCAATCGATTCAATAACATGTATTGTAAGAAACAGAAAGTTGAACTGTAAATATTTTTAGTCTAAATAGCTACCTACGGTCTGGCAAAGTGTTGACTAGGTTTTTTGCATCAAAATGGCGGCGTCTTCGAGTATTGAAAGTTTTTACTGAATTTCTTCATTATGCAGCAAAAAGTGTTCATAAAAAGTTGGCTATAATTTCTGTTTTACGAAGGTTTTGGTATACAAAATGTATTATTATGGCTGGTTTCAAACTATGAACCAGTTGAAAAAGTATCTACCTACCTGATTAGTAGGTACTTATTTTGTCGCAGGTGAGATTTTCCTGCACGTCACAATACACAGAAACTTGTTTCGGGTCTGGATGTCACGGGTACTGTTGGAGGTCACCATGCCATAAACATGGTAACCTCACCTGCTCACCCACGATACAACCAACCGGTGAGAGTCGCGGGAATGCGGTGGATGCGAGACGCACAGGATCGGTCGTTGCGGCGACGCTTGGGGGAGGCCTATGTCCAACAGTGGACGTCTTTCGGCTAAAATGATGATGATGATCCAACTGTATTTATATTATTTTTTATTTATGTTTTTTGCCTCTTTTATTTTTGATACGTGTTGTTGTATATTTTGTGTTTGAGGCTTGTGCTGTGCTTCCGCATGACACAGGTCCTCACCGGAAATGGCAAGTTCGGGAGGTTCCTGTTCCGAATCAAGGCGGAAGTGACGCCCGGGTGCCGCCACTGTGCGGAACGCCCGGAGGACACGGTGGAGCACACAATCGCGGTGTGCCCTGCTTGGGCGGAGCATCGCCGTGCCTTCGTGGGGGTGATCGGCGGCGGAGACCTCTCGCGCCGGGCCTTGGTCCAGGCCATGGTCCGGAGCGAGGAGGAGTGGCAGGCGGTCGCCGACTTCTGCGAAGCAGTAATGCTCGTTAAGGAGGAAGCCGACCGCATCAGGCAACGGCGCTCTCGCCGCCGCCGCCGGAATTCCGATCCCGATTTCCAGCCACCGTAGGCGCGGGTTTGCGGACAGTGAGCAATGGGTAGCTCGCTGTCCGGCCGTCCGGTAACCGTCCGGACCAAGCCCAAGTCTTCGACGGCGCGCGCTGTTCCCGCGCGCCTCAAGGAGTTGTCAGCAACAGCAGGGGCCCAGCCGGGTCGAAGCCTACTGGGGCCAGGGTTATCCGAAAGAGCGCTCGAGCCCCGGTATGAAGGCTTGAAGGAACAGGATGGGTTTTTTAGTCAGTAAGAGTCTGACACTATCTCCCGCTCCGCCCAAGAGCGGGGGTTGTCATAAGATGATTTTTCCCATCGAAAAAAAAAAAGCCTTGTGCTGTGCCAAATAAATTATTTTTCTTTCTTTCTTTCTATGATGATGACCCACGATACTGGTAGGATGTCCTCTAGCCGCTTCCGTCGGATATATCCGACAAATAATCTCATGTTATTTAGCCAGGGTTACATCCACAACAAAATACTCCATCTCGTCAGCTCTTCTGTCACCTATGGGAATTGATGAGCTAAAGGAGCTGGAATACCAAGTCGCAAATACTCAATCCTGGCGAATAGGTCGCGAACACACTTGTCAAATGAATCCGACACGGACGGTTAAAGGTAAAAAAAGTATTCCCCAACTTTTTATTACTTTTATCGCTATATATAAGTATGTTTATCAATTGTCTAGTACCCATAACACAAGCTCTGCTTAGCTTGGGACTAGACGGCGTTGTGTGATAGCTGTGGAATATTATTATTATTATTATCTCTTACCCACACCGAAACAAGATTAAAAAAATCTTACTTTGAACATCATGGTAACCCCGTTGTTCACGACTTCGGCGCGGCGAGCGGGACAGCATCGGTAAGCTGGCACTGGGCGCTATGAGCGGCATCTCGTGGCGTGCTTCGTGTATTTTCATACTTTTGTTCTTACCGCTTGTGCCTCACTCTTAGCTCCCGCTCACACCGACAAGGTCGTGAACGGGTCGTAAATCATAAGATGGTAATTTCAAGACACAGCTCTGTAAGCTTGTCAACCACACCGTGGCATATAAAATGCTGCTTATCAACATACGGGTGTTCCTACCAATATATTTGCAACCTACCCGTTATCGAGATAAGCGCAAGGAGCCGCGGTGTGTGCATCTGCGTCAGCACAAGATAAATCTACCGTGGTAGGTGAGATCATTGTTTATGCTGTATTATGATGTTGGCAGTTCCTGGTAACAGAGATATGCCTGTATGTTCACGTTGATAAAGTACCTAAGTATAACAATTAAAAGGTGATACCCAGCTGACGTTGATGAGGGAGTTAATACCTATCCACCTGCTTTTGATTCGTCATTGTAAGCCTCAATGATATCAGTCTTATTCATAAAAATGTCTGAACTCTTTAGTACATGTTACGTTGAAAACGCCAGGTAATTACATTTTACAGATCAGTGCTAGGTTCAATGTTCAATAAACCCCAAGCGAACGCCGGCGTTCGCTCTCTCATTGTGTTTCTATTTTGTCTCTAGTTACGGTATACAAAAGTTTAAAATATTATTTGCGATCGTAACACGTATCTATAAACGGAATTTTAATCATTACTCTCAGTTCAGTTAACCACTTAACCCTATTGAATGACTTTTTCATAAAAAAAATCATTCAATAATAATCATTCAATTATATTGTTAATTTTGCAGGTTACCCTGGTGTATTCATATGTGTTTAATAGCCCATTTAACCTCTTTGCCCTGATAGATTCCCAATAATGTTCCATCTGTTCATAGTCTGGGTTTCAAAATCAAAGATAAGTGCAATCTATTAACCAACGACAAATAGCTTTTTCAATGAGAAGTTTAATTCAGTCAAAAATGAATAACACTGAATTTATTTATTGAAAAAGCTACGTTAACTAAAATACCAACAAGCTTGATTAATAGCCAAGTATCAATCATCTTTAACAATCCTTTTTTTTTTCGTTTTGACACCAAATTAAAGCTTTAATTTGTGGCGTAATTCTAAGAACTGCCAAAATCCACTTGAGAATTTTAACCTTTCCAGAGACCGCTTAGATAACCAATATCGTTGATAGTTAAAAACAATAATTCTTCGTGTCGTTCGTGTGTCGTTTCCGTGGGTAAAAAAGCAATAAAATCGATACGCATAGATAGATGTGAAAGAAACTATAGAATTATTTTTATGTTTCGCAACTTCCTCAAAAGTTTTTGGATGACATTTTATGGCCCCGTGGGTGTAAGTTCTTTTATTCCAAATTCGAATTTAAACAGTTCCAGGTAACCAACATTAGAATCGGTTCCCTTCTCGCCGTATCAAGGTTGTCCATTGTGATTTTGTTTTTTTTTTATTTTGCTTATGTTGCTGAGCGCCATTTTATTTTAAAGAGTAAAGCCACATGTTACTTTGTAAGTTTACAAAAGCGTAATAAATAACTTAATACGTGCTTCAATGGTTAACTTAACCATAGTGCACAGGCATGGGTGATTAGAGCTGGATTGTTCGAAAGAGTTACCGCTGCCCTGGCAACTGAAGGAAGACGGATGCGTTTTAGTCAGTAGATAAAAGCCTGACACACCCTCTCACTCCATCCAGAGCAGGAGGAGTTATTTGATAACTTTCCATCTGAAATACAAAATGAGTACCTAAATATTGATAGACGGAATATTGTGTTTTTACAGGACTTTTGGATATTTGTGTAACTGGCCAAAAGTATGACAAAACCACGGATATCTATGGACAAAACTCAAAAATGAAAAAAAGTATAAATGTTATTATAGACAATTGAAGAAACTATAGTTTGCCAATGAGGGTGGATTGCTACATGTTTAAGGTAAAATAATTAAAAACAGCATTTTGCTACGTTAACCTTTCAGTGACAAGTCAGCCCTGTGCAACTAGAAAGTAAATTGCAAAAACATTTCACTTAAAGTTCACAACATAAAGTTTAAAAACGAATAAAAGAAACAATTTAGTGTAATAATGACATAAACAGTGACAAAATTAAGCTCATAAAGTTCGCGTATGCAACAATCGAGGCAATGTACCCTGGCTCGTAAAATAAAATAAAATATTATGTCAACAATATGGCCGCGGTTTACGTAGGTCGAGAGTTTTTATTTTATCGGACCACACCACGCCGCGGTTCGATCCTTGAGATGTTAGGGTCAGATCACACCGGAACGCAACGCGAGGATGCAACGATGTGACCACAGAAAATATGAAAGAGGTTAGAAAATAAATACTTTCCGATTTGTACTACAACGAGTGTCGCCGTTTGTCTCCCACCCTTTAACTCCACGATAAGCAAAAAACCAATGCAAACGCGTATTACGCAACTAAGAGACCACGCACAGTTAGATTGCAAGTTTTCTATTGGTTGTGTCAATTATGAGCATGATCATATTTGAAGGCACGCCTGCCCCGTCCACAAGGCCATTCTAACCTCTTTCATAATTTCTGTGGATGCGATGATGCTTGAAGAGGCTAGCGTTTTCGCGAGAAACATCGCGATGCCGCACAGCCACGCACAGCGCATCGAGTAGCCATGGGCCACACAGCGCTAAGATGAAAGCTATGAGCTTGAGTTTGGCCATCATGTTCTCAAAAGTTGCTTATGTTGAGAGACTGATGTAAGGTTTGGCTCCATCCACTAACCAACCCTGCGGTATGCAGTGTCGAACACAGCCTCCTCACCTTTGACGCATACTGCGACTGATGATAAAAGATGATACTAGACCTTTTTTATTCGATAGTCCTATCGACTAAGAAACCAAAGTTTAACGGCTTGGTCACAACTTCGGTCTTAGCGGCAAGTGGCGTGGCGAGCGGAGCTCGTGACTCTATGAGAGGCGTCTCGTGGCCTGCTTCAAACAGTTTCATACTTTTGATCTTACCGCTCGCCGCCTCGCGCTTAGCTACCGCTCACAGCGGCAAGTTCATGAACGGGCCGCAACGCTGCATTGCCTTGCACCTCATGGTGCAGCACGAAGCCACTGTGGGTATTTACTTTTGTTCCAATTCTCTCACTGAAATGTGTACCTTTTTACAAGCTTTTATTTAGTTTCACCTGTCCCGATGTTTGTCTGTCATCAAATCTTGCAAAGTAAATTTGACCCACTTCCCGGTTACCGATTGAGCTGAAATTTTGCATGCATGTGTAAATCAGATGACAATGCAAAATTATTATGACATGGGGCTGATCTGATGATGCAACTAGGAGGTGGCTATAGGGACTTGGTAGTTAAACTACAGAACCCCATCGAGTTTGGGCTCGTATGATTCATCTTGACGAGCATTAATTATATAGGTATATCGAGCTATAAAAGCTTGCTATGAAAAATTGATTTTCATTAAAATCTTGTTTCATGAGTTTGTCGCATTTCGGAGTTTACTGATGCGTCCACATCTCGTCGAGCCGCGTGTCGGTGTGTGCCGACCCTAAGTGCCAATAAAAGTTGCCTTTGTTCATATGGCACACATACGGTTGCGATAGTGTTTCAGTAAGGCTTTGTGGCACGAGCGAGCCGTTTTTATAAATAAACACAAGCATGTGCGGATAGCATATCTATGAACTGTTGTTTACGTTGTATGAACAGTGTGAAACAAAGGTAGGTTGGTCACTCGTTTGTCTTGGTATGATCATGTGAAAAGGAGGGATGAAACGCATGTTGCTAAAAAAGTTATGAGTTTACATGTGGATGGATGGAGGGGAAAAGGGAGGCCAAAAAAAAGATGGATGGATTGTGTGAGAAGCGATATGAAAGAAAATGGAGTTAGTGATAGCGTGACGAGTAAAAGGAACGAATGGAAGAAAAAAAGTGTGTTGCGCCGACCCCAAATAAAACGGGACTAGGGCAGGAAGAAAAAGAAGATCCCACTGGCGTTTTACGAGCGTAGGCGCCTCTCCAAAATCTTTCACAGCGACAACGTTACGCAGACACGCCGTTGACGCCGCGGACTCACGACTTTCTAGTCAGTGTTTTAGCTAGCGTTACCTATACCCGCTGAACGCAAAGTCAACGTTGGTCGCACATAAACTGCGATTTGAGGTGTACGCAGGAAACTTGCAATGGTAACGTCGAGTCTGCCCAACGTTGGTGCTTTAAGGCCCGGTTCTACTCATTTTGAACTTTTTTAAACCTTTGGAAATCCACAAATATAAAAGAGAACACCGTGAAAAAAAATTTTTTTAAATTGACTATATTACCAAGCGCTTGGTTAAAATGAAAACACGAAATACACCGTTAAATTTTAATCGTTTTAATTCCGTGGAGGGTCGATGCGGTACATGAAACACTATCGATTTATAAAGATAAAATTTAAAAATAAAGTACCTTTTTTTCAAAACTCGTATTAATTTACGCATGTACGAAATTAATTTCTTTAAGAAAACATCAGCTGAACGAGTTCAATGACCTGTAGGTAATTGTCGGCGTTGCAAACAAACTACCTACAGGTCATTGAACTCGCTCGCTAAAATTTAGCAGTGTATATTAGTTGGCTCGATAAAAAAAAATCGCGAATCTGACTCTAACTTACGATTTCAAACGTGTTTATATGTATGTTTGTATGTTCTCAGTTAATTTTATCCTGGGAGTATATTAACTTAGAATTAAAATCTATAGGTATCTACACGAAGCTGCAGCCAGAATGTAGTTTCTAATATAACTTGTTAGCATATCATTGTCAGTCATACTTTATATTCTGGATATAAAAAAAAAACAGCAACTATGTGACAAGGATATTGATTAGTTGATACATTGTAGTTTTTCATTGTTTATACTCACAGATGTTAATTTTAAAGCATTATTCTTTGTAACGCGCCACAGTCGAGGAAGCTATTTAATTCCGCATATACTCGGCTTACTAGGTGTTCGTTTTTGCAAAGACCTATGAATATTTATGATTAATTACTTCCATCAAAGTTATAAACTTGACATAAATATAAAATCTTTTGTCTGTGGGCCTTTGTAATAGTTTTCAGAGAAGGAAAGTTAAATTAAGTTTAATATCGAACTTTCTAAATATTTTAATTATGACAAGTAGGTAATTAACTTAGGTACCTACAATACTGAATTAGGTAAGTGGGTTAGGTATCAGATGGTGGATAGGGCGGAAAGGTTCTGGATTGGCGACCGCGTACCGGAAGACGCAGCGTTGAAGGCTCTCCATAAGGTGAACCGATGACCTAGTCAGGGTCGCGGGAATCCGATGGATGCGAGACGCATAGGACCGGTCGTTGTGGCGACGCTTGGGGGAGGCCTTTGTTCAACAGTGGACGTCTTTCGGCTGAAATGATGATGATGATGAGGTAAGTGGATCTAGATATATGTAATACTGGGCCATCACAATGGTCAAAAAGTCAACCCAAACAACGACGTCACTACAATACAACAAAACAACGATGTCATACTCATGAATAACTTCTATAATGTTTACATAAAGAATGAAATAAATGCAACAAAAACCAGGTGGTTTCCTTAATCAGAATCAAGCATCGTTGGTGGTAATACGATTATGAACGACACTAAAATACCTAGTTAAGAACTTGATTATAATAAACAATAAGGAGAAAAAGAATCAAGAATTCATACGCACTTTTCTGAAGCACATATTGTCCAATGCCCATGTTCGAGCAACTGCCCACGCGCATCGAATTCCGTTACAGTTCGTTCGTTCTGTCGCTTAGGAATTTCGACACCTTGGTCAGCTTTCGTGGCGTGATTCGAAACAATTAATGCAAGATGAAATGATTTATTATATGCATTAGATATTATAATTTAATAAAAGGTTATTTGTGTTATGATTTATGTTATAATAGATGCTGTTGACTTGAAATGATGTTTTGAAGTGATATTTACGGACATTTAAATATAGTTGGTCCACCCACGTCGACTATTTGTTAGCCATAAATGGCAACATTACACTATCTCTTTTTCCCACCAGATTCATTATGATTCAAAGGTCTACTGACAGAACACAGGTGGGTTAAGTTAGACACTTCTTAACTTAACCTATTTTATGATTTTTCAGCTCAAACAAAAATAAAACTGGGTAAGAGCGAGTCGGGCTCGTAACCTGACGGTTCCTGAGGTAGGTATCGCAAAAAAAAATATTTGTGACGTAACAACAAATTTAGTTTTCAGATTTATTCCAATACTTGTGCTATAAGACCTTGCTTTATCCCAAATTTCAGGACTCTGGGCCAACGGGAAGTACACTATGACTTTTGATTTCATCAAGAGTGTCGAAATGTACGTTCTTTAATTCTTTATTGTACACCATGATTAATAACAAAATATGTAGATATCAGAGTTCATTTACATAGGTGAGCTTAACTAGAGGGTAAGATCCAGTGCACACATAAACCGAAGTATCTTTTTTTCTCGATAACTTACATGTTCGATTTTTTTACAGGTTCAAGAGTTTGCAGACCTTTCAGGTTTTAATTTCAACTCACTACCTCCACGCGTTCCCGAGATAAAGGGTCTTGACAGACAGATAGACAGACAGACAGACGGATGAACGGACGGACGAACATCTCCCGTAAGATCCTATCAGGGTGGTGATCTATAAGGGTTCCGTTCTTTCCTTTTAAGGTACAGAACCCTAAAAACATGTAACAAGCGTAACTTCAAAGACGGTCTTAGCTCCAGTAATTCTCAAATATTGTTCTATTTAAACTACGTAATACGCATAACCAGTTAAGCTAGTTAACTCGACTTCGTAAACCTCATTTTATACATAAACAAACAAACTAAAAATGTAAATGAGTATGTGCAGTAAATCACAGACAAGGTTGGAGGAGCTGAAATACGTGAGTAGGGTTGTCAGAGCTTTAAAAATGGAAAGACGAAAAACTAGCCTGTTTATTTGTTTACTAATTAGCCTCTTTGGTTACTGTTCAACTCCTTTTGGCTGTAGCGATATTATAGCCTATAGCTTTCCTGGATGAATGGGCTATCCAACGTTAAAAGGATTTGAAGCAGTAATGATAGCAAAGGAGACGGCCACACGCGTGAGGATAATTCGACATGTATCCAAAAAGCCTAAAATTCATACCATTCAAAATGCAAAAGTATCCAAAACTGTATTTCTGTTGTAACCTCTTCACTTCTTAAACGCTGAATGGATGTGGATAAAACTTAGCACACAGCGGTAGACTGTGTCATAGAAAAAGACAAACCTTTGAGATAATTTTCAAGATTTACTCTAGCGAAGCCGCTAAGTGCTTGGAAGAGATGGCGGAATGCGATAAGGCCGCCAACTAGATTTATGTTAGTAAATATAAGCCTCAAAATGTAACATTTATTACCTAGGACCTAGGTGTATAATAAAGTAATTATAATTAAATTAATATATAAAATAAAATACCAAAATATATAGTGCTTTCGGCCGCCTGGCAACCCTATATCTGAGTATGGCATCACCAATTGATATCAGGTCGTATCTTATCTCCAGCTAAGAGGAACCTTGGTTTTGTAATTTGTATATATATAGAAGTTTTTGGGGACTATGACTGTTGATAACGTTTTTAACTGATAAGGGAGGAGGCCATGGCCATGTTGCACATTTTGGAGCCAAGCAGTCTTGTTCGGTATCTGATAGGTATTGATAAACTGACATGCCCGCTAATGAGTCTCGTGGAAGTCATAAAATAATTAAGATATCTTTAAGTACAGACAGCAGCGTCAATTGTATACCTCTTTTACATTAAAATACCTTAGAATAGGGGGCAAGCAGTTATATAGAGGAGTGAATAGGCTCATATACTATTGCGCCTCACCATCAGAGATTGCATCACTTCTTACCACCAGGTGGGATCGCAAAGCACTAATTTATATCAATTAAAAAAAAACTTGTTGGTTTATCGTCCGGCCGTCTGGTAGCCGTCCGGACCGAGCCCAAGTCGGACAACGCATAGTGATTCACGCGCTCCTCAAAGAGATGTCAGCAAACCGTACGGGCCCAGCAGGGCCCTCTAGGACCGCGAGGATTTTCTGAAAACCCGTGGTCCTAGAACGCAAAGGGCAACTGAAGAACACAAAAAATAATAATAGTATTCCACAACTTCACAGTCACACAACGCCATCTAGTCTCAAGCTAAGCAGAGCTTGTGTTATGAGTACTAGACAACTGATAAACATACTTATATATTTCTAAATACATACATACTATAAATAAATTACACCCAGACACAGAGCAAATGATTATGCTCATCACACAAAGATTTGTCCTGGGTGGGAATCGAACCACTAAACCAACAAGCCTGTAAAATGTAGTTTTAGCAAAAAAAAAAGTTCCATGTTAGACTTTACTTATCATCGCTCTGGCGGTGGAAGTTATTGCAAGATTTCCCATCACCAAAAAGGGGGGGGGTCACCAGTTGTTGACACTGTCCGTACCTACAAAAGTTGTAGGTGGAAGTAGGTAGCTTTGAATTCAATGTGTTGAGAACATAGTGAAAATAGTTAACAAAGATGGACAAAATCCAATCTGGTTCAGCCCACACCATATGGGTGATTTACATAATATATAAGATCTTGTGTAGTTTCAATACCAAAATTGATCAGTTTTTAAAATTTATCGACATAGAAACTGATGATAATAGAAAATGTCAGGTGTTAGTCATTATTAGGGGGCACGGTAGTGCTCCTGCCAAGGCGAGCAAAATAGTGGTACGGCTGTACCATGCTTTTCTCGAAACAGTTCAGGCCATTTTCGATTCCCTATAACTTCGTTGTGTATAAAACTAAATGCCAAGTCAAGAGGTCATCGGGGCCTCTTTTAATGACCTAAATTGACTTGGCAAAAAGTAGGTACGGCCTGAATAAATTAAACGACTTAGTATTACATGGATCTCACAACTTTTTAAGGTAGAAGCACTAAGTTGCGAGCCTTGGTTTTTTTACAAGTTATGTTTTTGATGGGCCGTTTTTAACATGAGTCTTTTCGACGGTCAACTGAACACCAGTGGTTCAGTTTACTAAAGGCATCTGTATTTAATTGAACTAAATAGTTAATTCACTCACGATTTTAATGTTTCTTTGAAAATGCCAGTTAAAATCTAAAAATAAAATTAGGTAAAGCAGTTAACAAGCAAAAGGTGCTCCAATTTTTTGTTTATCCGACATGTTTATGCTTATTTATTATCCCACACTCCTAAGACGTCGTCTCGTCAACTCCTGACGAGTGACAAGGGTTAGTTAGGGTTGGTTTCAGGAAGTGTTGCCAATATTAAAACTTATCTTTCAAAGCTATTTCCATATTTATGTTTATTTGACGGGTCTACAATTCTGTTGACGAGTCTCATTATTGTCAACGTTTTTCCATCGGTATCTTTTTTTTATGGTGGGAAAATCATCAGTGACAACCCCCGCTCTTGGGCGGAGAAGAAATAGTATCAGAGTCTTACTGACTAAAAACCCACCCCGTTCCTTCAAGCCGTCATACTGGGGCTCGAGCTGTCTTTCAAAACTAACCCTGGCCCCAGTAGGCTGTAGCTGACAACTCCTTGAGGCGCACGGGAACAGTGCGCGCCGTGGAACAGTGCGCAGTATACTCACCGTTCCCTCGGTATCCCGAAAGAAGTTATCGTCGCGTCACAAAGTCACAACACAAATTAAACGCAGGTCAAGTGATACCTGCTCTGCGAGTTTGTTCAACAGAGTTACCGAGGCCTATAGCGAGTTGTTTTATGTCTCGTTTGGGTATCTGATTGGTTAAGAGCTTGAAGCGGGCCAATCGGAGCGCCAAACATCATGGACTCGCACTAGACACTGGAACGCAAAGGTGCACGGCAACTCTTTCGGACAATCCCACAGGCCTGACAGGACAGTTGACCTATAGTTACCTTACCTATTGGACATTCTAGAGCAGCAGAAATCACTGGATGATTTCCTAGAAAAAAACTCTCAGAGGTAAGTTTGGGCAAAGCATATTGCAACTATCAAAGTGTGTAAAACAAATCAGTATATTTAATTAATTACACCGTGTCAAGGCAAAATAAAACGCTCCAGGCAGTCTGACAATATTCATATGATATCTACAACATTACACACATATGGTAGCCCATAAATAATAGTGTTATCGCACACACACACACACACTCGCCATGCAAGTCTGCAAACGAGTGCGATCGCCTACGCAAAACAATGTTTATCATCTCGATTCACAGCATCTTTATCTAATCTTAATACCAACAGTAAGAAAAGGATTTAATTTTTAAAGATTGTATGTTGATGCGAACTTTCATTGTTATCAGCCTTTTTAATGTTCCCACCGTTACTAGGAGAGGGAATGGGCCGTATTCCACCACGCGAGCCCAGTGCGGGTTGGTGAATGTCACATGTCTTAGAATTTTTGGTTTTATGACATGCCGGTTTCGTCACGATGTATTCCTCCACCGTTTTGAGAGCAGTGATGATGAAATAAATTACACAAAGTAATGCGCCTGGCTGGGTGGGAACCCGTGACCTGCAAATCGTAAGTCGGGGGCATTACCACTCGGCTACCGCTGCGGTGCTGCTCTATGCGAACTTTAGTAGATTTTAATTCTAAGAAGGCGCTTTGTTCTTTTTTAACGCTCGCATTGTTCCACTATCTCCCCTGATGGCAAGCAATGATGTGTTCGACGTTGTAGCATGACCAGGCCTGCAATTAGCAGAGGTTGAGCAGCATTTCTGGTGTGAAGTACAGTCACTAAGACAAGATACGATCTGAGAGATAAGATACGAACTTAACCTGTTATCAATTGGTGATGCCATACTTAAACTTAGGGCTACCGGGCGGCCAGAAGTACTATCTAAACAGTAAACTATAATAATATTTTTAACTAATATTATAAATGTGAAAGTGTTTGGATGTTTGTTACTTAATCACGCAAAAACGGCTGAACGGATTTGGATGAAATTTGGCATGCATATAGCCTTTGACATGGAAAAGAACATAGGCTACCTTTTATCCCGATTCCTTAAGTACCTAATGCCAAGCGGGCGAAGCCGCGGGCAAAAGCTAGTAATATTATAAAGAGTAAAAGATTTGAATTTTATTTATTTGTTTGTTTGTTACGGATTAACTCAAAAACTACTTAACCGATTTTAAAAATTCTTTCAAAATTTGAATGCTACATCTTCACTGAGTAACATGGGTATGTATAATGTTTTGAGATAATTTTCTACTACCACACGGGCGAAATCGTTGCAAGCAGCTAGTTTATTGTATACTTTTCTTTTGCTGGGCTTATTACCCGCCTTAAGCTTGCAAATGATAAGTTACTTTTATCTGATATTTATTCAAGCTTGAATGACCGATATTATTAAAGTTAACGATACATCATTATTTAATACATTTTGTTTTAAACTTTGACGTGAATGTTCAATCGTGAAATAATCTTGATGCTAGCAGGCGTAAGCAACGTGTATATTATTCCACAACTATCACACACCTACTACTATGTACCTATCTAATATTGTATTTTATTACCTTTACAAAAACAATGAATTTCTATAATTTTATTACCAAAGTAAATAACTGACAAACAGTCAATTATTCAGGTATCGTCGTAATAATTTAATACATCGTCGCCTAGGTATTTATTTGACCATATTTGGTTATATGAATATGAAATTTGTTTGAAGAATGTACTTAGTTATGTGTTATGTACTTAGTATATTTTATTTATTACCACATTGACGTCAAGTTACCACTTTTAGTTAAATTTTATGAAAGTATCCTGAAGATATCACGAAGGAAAATTTGTGTTGTGGTTAACAACAGTAATAAAATCAGTTTGTCAGTGTATAGAAAACTTACTGTGCCATACAATATGGTAAACATTTTATAAAGAAAACCATCATTTGAACAGTACAAGCGACACACATTCGAATATAATTCAGTCAATTAGAAAATCTTTTGTCAAAATTAATCTGAACCTCTAGCTCCTCTGTCGGTCACAAATTAAAGGCAACTGAACGAACACAGGTGGGTTTTAGTCAGTAAAAGTCAGACATTCCCTCTCGTTTCACTCAGAGTGGTGAGTCCTTATTTGATGATAATACACGTAAAAAAAAAGAAGAAGAAGAAATGGTCCGTAAGAACAGGGGCGTAACTAGGTACCGCCGTATCAGTCGTATCAATGACACAGGGCCCCTGCACCTTGGGGACCCGTAAAAATTCGTAACTGATAGGATATTTCATATTTATAGCTCGCTCCGTTCGTTCTAGTCAAAGTCAAAGCATTTATTTCAAATAGACCATTGGCAGGCATTTTTGAATGTCGGTCAGTCCAAAAAAAGTGAAGCTAAATTGCACGTTTCAAAGCGTAGGTCTCTTTGGAGAAGAACGTGCAAGAAACTCCATGGACACTCTTTTAAATCATATTATGTGTTACATAATATGTATAATGTTTGGTTACATATTACTCGTTGCTTCTATCATGTGAGCACAATGTCTATAATGAAATAAAAATGTAAAATAATGCTAGCATTCTCAATAAAGGATCACAACAAAAACTTAACCTCTCTTTTATTCCAGAAGGAGTTCTCGGAGTTTTGCCTCGACAAGAGCCTCATTGCCGGTGATCTTGCCTCGCTTCTCATTCGACTAGAGCATCAAGCTGATATTTGGGAGACTTTTACCTAAAACTTATCCGTGTTTGTTTATTTGCCATTTGCGTTCCAGGGTTAGGCACTCTTTAGTACTCCTTACTACACAGTTACTCTTTAGTAGGCTGGCGCTAAGGTTTGTACAATGCGTTCCAAATGAGAATAGGATTGCCCGCCATGTTGTGACGTCACGATTTACTGTCAAATCAAGGAAATAAGTTTTAGACATTAATTAATTTACGAAAAATTTAATTTATTTATGAACTGTGAACGAAAAAAGTTTAGTCAGAATCCAGTTCTTCAATTTTACTCATCTCTAAGTTCTTCGATTTTGTTAAAATTTCTTCGATTTGACAGTACGACGAGACGTCAGAACATAAGAATCGGTCCTATTCTCATTTGGAACGCGTAGTACCTACTGTGGTAACCAATCAAGAAAAAAAGAAATCAACAAGTTATTTTTTACATATTTAAGCTTGTCGACATCTCATTTGACTTAACGATTATGTTCACAATATTTATTTATAAAATGTTTACATAAAAGTATTCGTATAAGGTTACGGCGACCTACGTTGGTACAATATAATATTATATTAACATATCAAATAAGGGCCGTATACTTGAGGCCAATGTAATATCGATTTACATATATACGGTATTTAAGTTCGGTAATATAGTCCCTAAATAAGTTTTTAAGTGACCCTAGATGACTTTGCGGGTACCAAGTTACCACCCACATAGGGTTCTTAATGAATTCTTGAGAGTTGACTACTATCTCACCTGATGGGACGCGATGATGTGGCCGATGATGGAGCCCGCTCGCCTAGAAGTAACCTATTCACTCTTGACTTAAAGAAGCCTAGGGAGGTTATAGCCATAAACAAATACAGACTCCATCAGGGAATTCCACTCCTTAGCTGCTAAATTCTCCCGCTCTGGGTGGAACGAGAGGAAGTTTCAAACTTTTATTGATTAAAACCTACCCGTGTTCTTCAGTTGCCCTTTTGTGTTCCAATTTTCTGCTAGTGAGAAACTAAACTAGGCGTAAATTATCAATACAGGGATGATGTTATATTTAAATAAATTATGGGTTCCAGTAAGTTTTTGTAAACATGGATACTTACCTATCCATGTTTACAAAAACTAGATACTTACGTAATTTTCAGAGAAAAAACATCAAGTGGTTTAAAGTAGGGTATTTCGAAGTGTAGGTAGGTTACTCGGAGCTTTGAAGCTTATTTCCCAGAACTTTTATGATAAATGTCTTGTTCTCGTACCTACATCATAAATATTCATAAACATACGATTACTTATAATAATTTATTTCCTACACATCCTTTTGCCTACTCATAAAGTAGCACAAATACTTACATATAACTTAGTGAGAATATAATTATTTAAATTAGAACCATTTATGTCTACTTTAGAACCGTTTTTTACTTTTTGATAATTAAATAACTTTTATTTCAGCGAGGCCGGTATTTAGGGTTCCGTATGAGTAAGGCAAAACAGAACTCTTATAAGATCACTTTATTGTCCGTCCGTCTGTGTAGACAGACAGTCCGTCTGTCTCTGTGTTAAGAACTTCATTCTCGGAAACTTGTAGGTGTGAAGCTGAAATTAATATCACTTTGAAATTAATTATCAATACTTAGGTCTGCTATCCTAAGCAGCAGGAAAATCAAACTTCTAATCTAAGTCAACGCAATCTGAAGATTAAGTCGTTTATGCTCCGTTTAAGTGCATATTTTGGCACTCGCTAGGATATCAAAACCTATAGAGATATTTCTCGTTGACCTAAAACCCTGAAATTCAGAATGAAGCAAGGTCTCATGGGACAAGTATAAAATAAAATCCTGAAAAAAAATTATAGTTACGTAACAAAAAAAAAATTTTGCAATTCTTTTTTTCTGCAAGAATTTATTCAAGACTCAATTTGGGAATTGAACTGGGTATCTTACTATTTTAACTTACCCAGTTTTTAAGATATTAAGGGGATTTTACACATAACCGACTAATTAGTAGGTCTATGGGAAAAACCTATATTTATTTTTCATGTAAAAGTTATCTGGCTATTGAAAGGTCAGCCTATCAGTGATAAACAGTTATATTCAAAACAAATACGTAAGTAATTTATGGACACTGGTTCAGAGAGTTTATTAAGACTGTATAATGTGGCAAAGCTCTGTGGAATAAGGGATAATATAAGTATAAGGTTGTATCTACCTGTAAAGTTTTAAGTAAGCAAGCATAGAACTGCTTCGCAGGCAGCGCGGTCGGTGGCCCGTGCGCGCAAGGACGTTGCTGCGCGGGCGGAGGCAACTTCTTGGCCAATCAGCGGGCGCCGCTTCGATGTGTGAGTCTGCTGCTTCGTGAGCTCTGGTTTGTAGTGTTGCCAGGAAAAGAGATATTTCCCGTGTTGTATGATGGAGTCTTAGTTGATAAGATAGGGTAGTGGATTTTGGTACGCAAATAGTTATTTTGCTAAATGATAAAAATTTCAATAACATAATCGCGAAAAAATATAAGGAGTATGGGAGATCTTTTTCCAGTGAAGCACAGCACAAAAATCTAGTATATAAAATTAAGTTTAATCTAGTAAATAAGTTTCTAGGTTTAAAATAAACTTTTTCAGTATTGCTAACCTACTAGTGTTTTTATATGACTACCAATCCTACCCATCCTGGCCATCCAACAAATTGCTTAAATAAACATTTTGTATTTATAACTTTTAATATTCGACGGCGATTTTGTATTGTTAGTATAGTAGTTTGTAAGTAATTAGTTTTCAAAAGATATCAGAAATGGCGCTAGTTGTTTAGAGAGGCGCTAGTGCTTTACAGTTACGTGTGTCATGTGACTGGTCACGACACTGGCTTGCTGAGTGCTGGTGCAATGTAAGACGACGATGGAGGCGCAGTATGATCGCAATCTCGGTCGAAGACAGATATGTGCACTACGCGTTGAGTGGAGTGTCTTAATTGTGTTGCCTATTTTGTGGTAAAAAAAATCAAAACATTTCATTTTACATAGCCTACATGGGCACTTATAAAACGTCAGAAGCTACTACACGTCTCCGAATTAGTTGTTTCCTATGGAGAAGAACCGGCAAGAAACTTCATGGTTACTCTTTTAAAAAAGTGGTTGATGTTAGATATTATGTAAGAACAGTGTAGATCAATACTGTTCTTGCCTTATCTGTACACAAAAGAACAAAAACAACGGCCAAGTGCGAGTCAGACTCGCTCATGAAGGGTTCCGTAGCAGCAAGTAACATAATATAAAAGTTCTTGTAATGTGTTGTAACTTTGATCGATGTTTTAATAATAGTGTATTTTTTCGGTTTATGACGCATTAAAAAAAAACTACTTACTGGATTTCGTTCAAACCAATTTTCGTTGGTAGTTTTTATAGTAATGTACATCATATATTTTTTTTAGTTTTATCATTCTCTTATTTTGGAAGTTAGAGGGGGGGGACCACACATTTTACCACTTTGGAAGTGTCTCTCGCGCAAACTATTCAGTTTAGAAAAAAATGATATTAGAAACCTCAGTATCATTTTTAAAGACCTATCCATAGATACCACACACGCATGGGTTTGATGAAAAAAAAATTTTTGAGTTTCAGTTCTATGTATGGGAACCCCCAAAATTTATTGCTTTTTTTCTATTTTTGTGTGAAAATCTTAATGCGGTTCACAGAATACATCTACTTACAAAGTTTCAACAGTATAGCTCTTATAGTTTCGGAAAAAAGTGGCTGTGACATACGGACGGACAGACAGACAGACAGACATGACGAATCTATCAGGGTTCCGTTTTTTGCCATTTGGCTACGGAACCCTAAAAAGAAATTATAATCAAAATAATTCTTAATAGGAAGTAATCTGAGAGTTCGGGGCTATACAGTGTTCTCACATTCACTATACAAAAAAGCCGGCTGGGCCCCTACTGTTGCTGAAAACTCCTTGAGGCGCGCGGGAACAGAGCGCGCCGTCGACGACTTGGGCTCGGTCCGGACAGTTACCAAACTGTTGGACAGCGAGTTATCCATTGCGGAAATCGGGATCGGAATCCCGGCGGCGGCCGGAACGTTGTGAGCGCTGTTGCCTTATGCGTTCGGCCTCCTCCTTTACTGCATTGCAGAAGGAGGCGACAGCCTGCCACTCGTCTTCACTGTGGAGCAGAGTCTGTACCAAGCCCCGGCACGCCGATGCTCTGCCCGGTCGGTGGAGCACACAGTCGAGGTGTACCCAAGCAGGGCACACCTCGACTGTGTTTTCCACCGACCGGGTGTCCTACGGGCGTCCCGCACAAAGGCGACACCGGGCGTCACTTCCGCACGAATCTGGTGAAAGAAACCCCCTGAACTTACCATGTTCGGTGAGAACCGGCGTGAGAAGGTGAGGGAGGACGCCATGATGTCTTTCCAGTCACACCTCAAAGATGGGACTCACCACCATAATTGTGGCTTGCCCACCACTGGGTTGCGGTAGTCGCTGACGCCATTTCACCATGTGATCCCACCGGAGCTCCGTCCGCCATCCAGTCCATCCGCCAGTGTTGCATCTCCACGCGAAAATGTGTTCATGTGTGCAAGGACTATTGCCTCCAGATCCCATGGTGGCAGGCCAGCAAGGAGGCTCGCCGCTTCTTGGGAAACCGTACGGTATCCCCGCACCATCCGTATTGCCATAACCCTCTGGCATGCATTCAGCTGGGCCTTCGGTTGCTGACGCAGCGATAGCGCCCACACTGGTGCCCCATAAAAGGCCATAGATGTCTAGACCCCCAAGGTTGGGTAGGAGCCACTTAACAGCAGCCCTATCACCTAGTCACAGTATATATACTGTGACATAGTCGTGGTCAAGTCACACGAAGTTATTATTTATTTTTTATAATAATAAATACAGATAAAAAGTAGGTGCATATATTATAAAAACATTATGTTTAATAATTTTAATTAGTGGTCCACTTACATCCTGGACCTAGCCCAGGGGGGGTCATGACCCCCATGACCCCCCTCCCCATGGATCCGCCCTTAATTGCTTTTATTGATATATTAAAACAGAGGTGAAGCAGTTAACAGACACAATATTGATGAGTTACTAGGTGTAATATTCTTTTTTGGTTAGGACACGTTTAATATGAGTTTTAAATTTCCCTCACTAAGTTCCTTTACCGCCTTTGGTAATTTGTTATAAAAGCGTACGCTGTTTACTAAGAATGTTTACAAATTAGAAATACTTAGTAGAATATTACTTTCAGGCTGGCAATACCTACCTGAGACAGAGCACGCGAACGCGTGCGTTGCATATTGTTTGTATCTCCATTCACTCACACTGTGACGCGGCACGGAGCGTGGAAGTTGTGTGCGGTGTTGTAAACTTTTTGTTTTTTTTTCGTTCGTTCACAGACGACCACTTGCCTCTTTGCCCACCGTTTACCTGCTAGTGTTTTAATCCTTGTTATTAACAGTGATCTTACTAGTTTCTACTTTAAAGTTCCGTTTAATGTAAACGAAAACTTGTTAGTTACTGCGTCTAGTGAAATCTCTGTCGACTGAGGTCCAGATGTTAGAGCAAACGGCAATAACCTCGTTTTGTGTCAACAAATAATAATAAACAGTGATCGGGACAAGTTACACTGTGCGTTCGAACAAAAAGTGATGAATTAAACAATGTTTTAAACTGGAAAGCTTGGACGAGAATGGGTTTCGTTCGCTTGTATTGGAACGTGAATATTGTTACGACCTCACCTACATAACATTTATGGTAAGAAAAAAAGTTTTACTTCTTGTTTCGTAACTTACAACTTTATTTTTTCGATCGTCGAGTCAGTTTTGGTGATGCCGTGATGCGCTTTTTTATTTATGCGTGTACGTTGCGAAGAAAGTTGGGCGAGTCTTTTGGTTTTTTTTTTAAGAACCCGCTTCGCTCCTTGCAAAGGTGGTGTAGGGTTGCGAAATTCGCGGTATTATGCCTACGTGCAAGAAGTTTCGTTTATGGGACTTAGCCTACGCAAAATTAAACGCTGTTTTGTGATTGGCAAACCTGTAGTTGATAATAGTTGTCCCTAGGCTAGCTGTATAATATAAACTTGCATATTTAAAGCTACAGGTGAAATATTTAACTGTATTGGTACACCTGTTTAAGTAACTCGACTACCTACTTATTTAAATTACAAATACCTACCAATTAGCTGTACTGTGCAATTATTCAATTAATTCATTAATATTCGATATTGTATTTACTTGGCCATTAAATTATTAATTTTCATACAAGAGGACGCTAGGTTATTAAGGCTGATCGTATGTAATTACAAACCTATCATTAGTCAAGCTACTTACCTACTTACTTGAAATCATGATAGTGCGGTTTCCCATCTACCTAGAATGCAGTGGCGTAGCCCGCGTTACTAATCCCAAAGAGGCCCTATCCACTATACCTATTTATGCAATAAAAATTGGGGGCCCCATTTTTACTCGGCAGTACAGCAAAACCCTAAAGGAATAATGTTTTTATTACGAAATGGCACCAAATTCTAACGGCAGTTCAATCCTTTTAATCGTGGAATTTACAGACACAATAGAAAGACAATAAGTGCGCGAACGCCGGCGTTCGCTTGGGGTTTCATGAATTAAGTGCCTTTCACATTAATAAGAATTTGATTTCGAAGATATTTTTTTGCGATTATAAGCTTCTACAAGTCAGAGCCCTTGAAACGGGGGGGGGGGGCGTATTATTAACACGGCAGGCAGTAGCTACTCCACTGCTAGAATGCTGTACAATAATGGAATCTTAAACATTTAAATTGTGCATAAAAGGCATGATGTAAACGCATATTCTCACGAAAGGGTTGGTGGTGTTAACTAGTACTCACTGATATAGGTATTTTATCGTCAGTTTTTGTAATTTTTCATTAAGTAGTCTTAACCTTTAATGTGGACTCATTAAACTTTCCTAAAATCAATAGCACTGCCCGACCTGGAGATCGAACCAAGAACTAAGACACTTCCCGCGTATTTACGATTGAACCTACCGTACCTACCATTACCAATGGGGTAATTTTAATGAAGCCATAAAAAGTTTATGATGATCTTGCTAGATGGAAATTGTCTTATAATCAGCTGGATAGGTAAGTACTACCTACCCGGTTATATACCTAGATACCTAAATGTTTATGTTGGTAATAAAACCTTAACATTAATACCATGCCTTAACATAATATTATAAATGAGAATGTATGACAGTATGTTTATTTGTTACGCTTTCACACCTTAACTATCTACATAGGTAAGTACCTACCTACTCGACCATGATCGACATTAAATTGCGTATATGTCTATTTATTATTTATGTTTAGTTCATTAAAACGGTACAATTCCAATTACATAATTAACATGGTAACCTAACTAGGTAGGAACATAATGTTTTTAAAATTTGTATTTTTTTTTTAACATTTATAATTTATGATTTAAATTGCATATCATAATAATAATTCATAAAATAAAATCTAAATAAAAAAATAAGAATATAGAAAAAGACTTTTTCTCACTTTGTCAGGAGTACAGAAAAGGACATAATATATAGGTACCTAATTAACTTTCATCACAAAAAAAAAGTAGGTAGGTTACTGAAAACCAAATATTTACGCGAGCAAAGCCGCGGGCAAAAGCAAGATTTACAGCCACACCTACCGAGTAAGGTAGGTAACTGATCAACATAAATAATTTACCGTTTTAATAATAAATTTAGCCTAAAAGATTACCTCAGGCAATATTTTAGCGACCTGTCGAATTCTGGGTCAATAGGCTACGAATTTCGATGAGCAAAAAACTTATCGGGATTATCCTCTCTATTTATTGCAACTTGTAACCAAGAGATCAAAAACCTTGAGAAAACCAGCTTCAGTCGCGTCACTATCTACAGGTTATCACTATACTACCTATAACCATGAATCTTTTATAATCCGTAGGCGTAGGACATTACAAAATATTAAAAAAATAAAATATAATTAAGAATTTATATATTTTATAAAATCTTTGATTAAAACTGCTACATGATGGTGCGGGTGACAGCTGTCAAATTTGTACAGTGTATCTATCCCTTTCTCTCATATTTTCGTCACCTACCCATGCTTTTCAGAAACACCTTAAAAATACATACGCACTTTAAAGGACTGGAACAATTGCTTACTGCGGTCTTCCCATCCGATGGATGGAGGGGAAGAGGGAGGCCAAAGAAAAGATAGATGGATTGTGTGAGAAGCGATATGAAAGAAAAGGGAGTTAGTGATAGCGTGACGAGTGACAGGACAGAATGGAAGAAAAAAACGTGTTGCGCCGACCCCAAATAAAACGGGACTAGGACTGGAAGATGATGATGGTCTTCTCATCCGATTATAATTTGGGTGCCTTCAGGGCTTGAGTAAATAAGCTCTTAATAAACTAGTGCGCCTCACCATCAATGATTGCGTCGCTGCTTACCATAACGTGGGATCGCAGTCATGCACTAGTAAATATCAAATTAAAAAAAAAAAAAACAAAAAAGGCCATTCAGCTTACTACAGAGAAATCATCAAATGCCCACTAGGTGGACCGAGAGTGGGTCCACCTTCAGTGGGTCTCTGTGTTCCAGTCATCAGCCCAAACAGGCCCAGTCAATATTGCTGATATCTCTTTGAGAGAAGCATAGAACACAACGGACAATGAGTTACCTATTGCTCGCCGTCTGCAAGCTCGTATACGTGATTTCTGGAGTAAGTCGAGTGATGCATTCTAGAAAATCAGCTAAATTGTTTGATTCTATAAATAAAGGCATAGTACATAGGTAAACCTCCTATGTTGAGCAAAATCATATCAGATGAGATGAGAGAATCAAGCTAGAACTACAGTGCGCACACGTGTGCCACACACGTCGATCTGGGCGCGTCGGTCTCCATACATTTTATATGGAAACTAAGACTTGTAGAGCTACACTTGATCCTCGCTTCGCGACATCGTTCTACGTACAAATCAGGCGTGTTATTGTCAGTGCAGACAGAGAGGAGCGCAGCGTAGAGGATTTAATTAAGGCACCCGAAAATCAACTTTATAGAAATTTGAAATGAAGTGCATATTTGCTTAAACCTAACAAAAAAAATGCTCGCGCGTCCTCGAAGATACGGCGGGAAGTGTATCTTCGACAAACGCCATCCGTCAGAAAATGCCCGAGACCGCGCGAGAATTAAGCTAGAACTACATTAGACCGACGCACACGTGTAACACGCCTGATTTGTACGTAGAACGACGTCGCGTGGCGTGGATGTAGTGTAGCTCTACAAGTCTAGTTTCCATATAAAATGTATGGAGACCGACGCGACCAGATCGGCGTGTGTGGCACACATGTTCGCAGTGTAGTTCTAGCATTATTTCTCTGTCTGCGCTGACCCTTACACGTGTGCGTTGGTCTAATGTAGATCTAGCTTGATACATGTTGTCCGCATCTGGGTTCTGTGAATTTCTCATCGTAACACTCAAACAGACAGTGAAAGCTGCACTCATATCTCTTGAAACCCACAAGAATTGAATTCGTCATCGAGCCCACACAGATTTACCGCCTTTCAATCTTGATCCCTCCAGCTAAGTCTAAACAGATGCACTTAAATTGTTACGTAAACGAAGTAAGAAAACAGAATATTCTGTAGAACATGTAGAATTCAATACCTAAAAAAAGCTGATAACTGTATCTGTATGTTACGGCGGCTACTGGAGCCATGGGTTGTCCGAAAGGGAACCCCCCAGGGTTCTAGAGCGGAAAACTAAGAAGGAACATCGGAGTGGGTTTTAGTCAGTACAACTCTGACACGCTCTAAGGCAGAACGGGATAAGTGATTGAATGATTTTACTTGCTATATTTTACGCGAATAAATGATATTATTATTAACAATACAAATTAACAAATATATTCCGTCTCCTATCTTTAAAATGCTTTTTTTTTTAATAAATAAAAAAATGACAGCCAATGTAAGTCGCATAGAAATTAAACATCTGTAAGTACATCGTTCACTTGATCTGTACCTACTACAGATTTTCGCAAAATTCTCGTAGCTGACTAAACGAGTTTCTACACTTATGGATTTTTCAAAACTTTGCGCGTATTGATATGATAGGTATTCGTAATACAAAGAGTGATTTAGGGAATACTCCCACATTTTTAATTCATTAAACCCCAAGCGAACGCGCCGGCGTTCGCGCACCTATGGTCTCTCTATTATGTCTTTAATTTCCACGATTGAAAGGTTAAGGAACGTTAATTCCTAGTAGTCAAAAATACTTCAAAACGTACGAAAATACGGATATGGCATTCATTCATATCATCACTTCGTTACACTTTAGCAGTCTGAAGTGTAATGAAGTAAGCAAAAACAACCAAAATAAATCTGAATTTCTCCTTGACATTGTGCTAAATACAGATCACGCGGAGGACATGTGCCTAAAAATGAAACAGACCATTAATTTATGGAGATAGCGCCAATAAATGCAAATTGTCTTCTCAATGACGCTGATTCATTACCGCGTGTCGCAATACAATGTGGGCCAAACATATTGATACCAGGGATACCATGCTTTGATTGTAATCAATTAACTCCGACACAGCCATTGTGTAGACGCGTGTAGGATGGACTCGGAAACTATCAAACCGTTAGTTTTAAAAGTGATGTGGGTATTTCTAATTAAAGCTAGTCTGTAGTATTGTTGTTAGTGTCAGAGGCCAGTAAGACGTGTTGATAAGAGATTAGAATTCAGGGATAATGTCGGGTGGTCGTCGTCGGTTGTATTTATAACTAAGTTTTTACGCATTCTTGGTCTAGTTGTTATTGGGCGCAGATACGAATTTTGAGAGGTACTGGCTTCGGTACCCTGATTGAGAAAAGAGTGTAGGATCGTTCGATAAAGCCACTGCTGCCTTAGATCACAATGGGTAACATAAGCTTTTTTTTTTCGATGGGAAAAATCATCTTATGACAATCCCCGCTCTTGGGCGGAGCGGGAGATAGTGTCAGACTCTTACTGACTAAAAAACCCATCCCGTTCCTTCAAGCCTTCATACTGGGGCTCGAGCGCCCTTTCGGATAACCCTGGCCCCAGTAGGCTTCGACCCGGCTGGGTCCTTGCTGTTGCTGACAACTGCTTGAGGCGCGCGGGAACAGTGCGCGCCGTCGATGATTTGGGCTTGGTCCGGACAGTTACCGGACGGCCGGACAGCGAGCTACCCATTGCTCACTGTCCGCAAGCCCACGCTAGAACGTTACACCTACACGCACACGTGTAACAGGCCTGATTTCTACGTAGAATGACGTCGCTTGGCGTGGGTCAAGTGTAGCTCTACAAGTCTAGTTTCTTTCTATATACAATGTATGAAGACCGATAACCGTCCGACCGAGTTCAGCAGTGTAGTTCTAGCTTGAAGTAACACATTCAGTGAGTTTTATTTAGTAAAATTCGTTCCTCTTGCTCAAAAGAATTTTAAAGTAATCTATTGTAGCAACCGAATGTCCGGATGTGTCCAGTAAACGACATCCAGTTTGTTCCCCAATACGTTGGAGTTTTTGAAACATATAAGAACTAAAATAAGGCTTCCATTACGTGGAAACAGGCATAACACTTATTTGTATAGTTATACACAAAGAATCGCATCGAAAAACAAAACTAATCGCTTCGCATCTCAATAATCCCTACGCCACGCCAAGTTTCTCCCAACATTATTGTTAGGTCTACAACCAGAATAACCAGTTGTGACTGTATTTTAAGTATCAAATGAAACAAGAGTGAAGTCCCTTGCTCCTCCGTTAGCTTTTACAATCGTTGATATGTGATATTATCCAATCCTACGGTTCGACCTTTTTATTGTGATTTTTTTTTTGGTTTGGACCCAAAATAACAACGGACAGTAGCCCTAATCGAATGTTCAAGATTTTTCGTTCGGTTCATCAATTCGTCAGGCCTTGTAAATTACTCAATGAATTTGTGTTTTAGGTTATTTGTCAGTTTTGTGTATTTCAGTAGGGTTGTACCGGGATCGAATGAAGGCTTTGAGCATTTTCAAACTTGTGAATGGAATACATATTGCGTATAAAATCTATAAATAAATCTATGATAATATTATAGTGTAATATTATAGTCCTTCCAAAAGTCTTTTGGTAGAAGTCACTATCCATAGTGACTTCTACCAAAAGACTTTTGGAAGGACTGAAACCACTCTAGATAAAAAGGGCTGGTCAGTTGTATTTTTTTTATAATTTGGTAGAATTCCAGAGCTAAACGTTACAAATATTATGAAGCTTGTGTGTCACACTAATATTATAAAGGCGAAAAACTTAATAGTTTGTCTGTTTGTTACTCCTTCACGCTCAAACGCCTGAACTGATTTTTATGAAATTTACCTGGAATAGTACATAGGGTATTAAGAATATACATATATTTCCCTAAGATAATTTTCTACTTTCACGTAGCCGTTGGCAGAGTGAGTTCTGAGTTGGTAATTTTTTATAGTACAAACATAATATGTTATTGCGCATGTAACATAGTGAAAATATGCTTGAATTTAATGACGATGTGACAGTAGTATAGTAACTATGATAGTAAAAGATTACGAAGCGTAATCAAGTCAGTTTTGTGCATACTTCCAAAGAAAGTCTTAACACACCTGTGCATTATTGTTAGTGCATGACTCGTTACTGTATTATTTTGTATAAGAGGCATGACTCGGGTGAATTAACAATCAATTTTTGCACCAATTGAAGTCAATCACTTAAATATTGTCAATCGCGACAGATTTTTTTTTTTGTATTTTTATTCGTTAAAATACAAAAAAAAAAAACACTTTATTAGCTTGACCTGTCCAACTACTAAACAATGAGATCTCCCTTTACATCGAAAGTCTTTCGGTGTTATAGGTACTTAGTCAAGCCAATTCTAAAGAAAGTTATCCAAGATGTCGTTTAACCAGTACTTTTCTATTTACACTATCCTGTAGCAAAATTATTGTTGCATAGATGTGAAGGATAAACCCATCATCCACCTGTTTGTTCTACGCTGATAACATCCTAGTGCGAAAATCAGGTTTTGTTTATGGGTTGTAGAGGTCATAGAGGCCAATGCGTAAAACCAGAAATTCCATAACTTTATCTGATGATGGAACTGGCTGCAACGTCTGCTAATGATCGGTCGAAACTCGTTAAAACAAAGTATTGTTTAATATTTTGCGCAGAAGGGAATATTAAAATATTGTGTTAGGTATAAACCATTAATTAGTTGGCTGAACAAGGCAAACTAATAATTACACTTACAGCTACTAATTATAATTTAGGTGTCTTCAAGGCTAGAGTGAATAAGCTCTTAATAAACTAGTGCGCCTCACCATCAACGATTGCATCACTGCTTACCATCTGGTGGGATCGCAGTCAAGCACTAGTTTATATCATTAAAAAAAACCCGATTTCTGATTCAAGCATTTGAAGTTGAGTGTCTTAAACTTTAACCCAAAAAGCTGTCACTATTTGACATTTAAGTTGAGTTTGACAAACTCTTAATGGAAAATACTCGATTCAGAAACCCGCTTTAAGATAGTTAATTTTTAATTGAGTTTTAAAGTTATTGCGGGGTTTATGTTCGTCACGATTCCTTAGTATATTAGCGACTCGCCTCAGCTTTGTTACGGTGTTAGAAATCTTTTAAATTCATGGCTTTTCTCTACTAGGTATATTATGCATGTATTATACTCCTAAACCTTCTGCAAGATTCACTAAGTCTATCAGTAGTTTTTGAGTTTGTCGCGTTTATATAGACAGACAGACACAATAGGGACTTTGTTATATATTATAATATATAATTATCTTGCCTGTTAAGTGTACCGTCGTACTAGCCGGGAAAAGGTCTCTCTCCATACCCTCTCGGCCATTTCTTGCCAATTGTTATGGAAGACATCTAAGTCGTTTCGCCATCACCTTCGTGATCCTAGACCCATTCTGTGGTTTCAGGACACCAATTTTCTGCGTTACGGACACGTCACATGACTAATAAATAAAAAAAAACTTACTTTAGTCATCGACAATTTATTTGGTTTAGTTACAAATAAAAGTCGCTTCCGCTTGTGACGTAAGACATTTTAAGTTACTAGTTATTAAGACATACCCTTTTGATTTGAGCGAATTGTTCTACGTTCAAATTTTGTTGGAACTGCATGACTCGTAATGTCCACTGACCATGGGTCGTCCCATGTGTTTTCAAGCATGACAAATTGACCATACTATAGACAATTCATCTTATTTCGTTAAACAAAAGAGATCTTTCTTGAATGAAGAACAATAAGACATTTACAACCATGTGAAATACAAGTCTAACACGAATTTATTGACTTCTCAGTATTAACTTACAAAGTCAATTTATTTAAAACCGATTCAATTACAAAGGCCTCAAAAAGGTGCGTTTTAAAATCGTGCCATAACTAATTTCCGCCAACAAACACCAGTTAAGGCTGTATAAGTTTGGTCCTTTGACTTACATAATTATATTTTTTTATTGCCTGTGCGTGGTGCGCGTGATTTCCACTCTCAAGTACTGATATGGTGGGTAGTGATGGAACGTGCTTTTATTTTTAGTTGAGTACTTCATTAAAACGTCGAGCTGGGCTAAAGCACCCGTTCTGATTATACCAGACGAGTTTTATAGTGAGCGTCAGCATGGCGGGTGTTGTACCTCAACGAATTAAATTATAGTAATTACCGTTAAAATGTACCTAAAATGTACTATTCAGTATCTAGCTCTAAAATATACCTTCTTCAGAATAAAGTTATTTCAAAATTAAGTTACACCCGCCATATTGACGTGAAGATGGCGGGTGAACTGTAATATTTTATTATTTAACCATTACTCATAAAATAGAATCTAACCAAAAAAATGTACCTTCCTAAAAAGTAGCTCAAGTAGAAAAGACCACACTCTTGATCAGTTAATGTCGTGTGTCAGTCACTTGACACACGTCGTTGTCATTGTAAACAACTAGCGCCATCTCTAATATTAGGATACGAACAAAATAGTGTTCAGGCTGCGTAATGAATTCAAGCAATTAGGTAGTTCTGGTCTAGTATACCTCTTATTGGTTTAGGATTATCGAAAACACACATAAAACTCAAATATTTTTCTTACTACTTTAAACATTCCTAATGACTGAGAAAACACCGTCTCTATATTATTATAAGCTCCTAAACAGTTATTCAGAACAGGAAAGAGCTTATTTAATTTTCAACTCAATGAGTTGGTTTCTAAACGCAAGAACCAATAAATCCTGCTTATGTCAAGTCGCGGCTAAGCCTCGCCCATCACTAGCGGGTTCAACGGTTGGCGGGTACCTATTCTGAGAAACAGTAGCTTTCTTGTTTGCGCTGGCAACACTACTTTACCCTCAGAGGAGCCATTGTTCCTGCGAACGCGCTCTATAACACTTATGTTTTAAGTTATGTTCGTATTCTTAGATTATATACCTCTAGATAGAGCCATGAGATTGTAAGGAAGTGCGAAAGTGAGAAGCATATAATACGAAATAAATAAGAAAATTGCGACAACACATAATATGCTCTGTCTCATTCGACGTGCCGGTTTTTTGCTAGGCTCACTTTGAAAAGTTAGCCAAACAAAGGCCTGTCAATGTCACTGAGAGGTTGACTCGAGTCAATTTTTACGTTTATAGAATAATTTCGGCAATTAAAATAATAGTTTTAGTGTTTGTATAAGAAATAGACTCTAAAAGTTAAGTTTTTAGTGTATTTCAGTGGTCATATTTAAGGGAAAGTTTACGTAATAAGCATTAAAGTTTAATAGTGCTGTCTCATGCGACGCCACGAGGTGGGGTTACATGTTAATCTAAGTTCGCACTACAGCCACTGCTAACATGCGGTTTAGCACGTAGCACATACTCTAAAGACTTCTTTATCTATTGTTTAAACACTTTACACAATATCGATATTAAAATCGTAGGTAATCGATAATACTTGTGCTTCATAAATATTATGTAGGAGGCGAGATAATTGTGAAATCTGATATATTTTACGCAAGTGCAGATAAGATTCTGTGTGCATACTGCGGTGTGTGATGATGATATTGAAATGAGTTGAGTCTGTAGAATTGAGTTGAGTCTTTAGAACCGAGTTGAGTCTATAGAACTAAGCAACGACGCAAGAATAAGAATAGGTCTGTCGTTGTTTAGATGTTGTAGATACAGGATGTAGTCAGTGTTATTTATTAGCCCCTCTATGTTATATTAATTTAAGTATGTACTTATCTAATAAGTTTTCAACTCGTGCGTCATCAGTTAGATAATTTCATAGAAAGATCTCAGAGGGTTCTGTTTTAATGGAATGGCAAGGATATTTTTTTTTTATAATCGTGTTGCATTCACAAGCATGTAAACTCACAAGACACGTAGTCCCGGAACAACTGCCCGTAGGCTATACAAAGATTTGTTTTGCGCGGGAAGCGAACCCGCGACACGGAGCGTAGCAGCTAAATGCTCAACCACTGTGCCATAGACGGGTAACCGTGCTGTCGTATGCGATATAATCCATATTAGTGTAAATTCTAGATTTTTTTGGCTGGCTACATTTTATGTGAAGTCCAAGACTGAAGGGAGATGTAAAAATAATTTTCTATACCTATCACCCTGTTTCAGATTATTTTTATTATTTAACGACGATATCATAACTTTCCCTAACAGTAGGTACTACGTAACTTATTTAGATAAGACTCTTTGCCTTATCTGTTAAGGAGTTTTACGCTTACTATATAAATAAACTGAACACTCATCGTATCGAACTAGGTCGATTTCGGTACACAATTTTTATCGATATTAATCTTTTATAAACGTTTTAAAATTTATTAATATTGACTGAGTCAACACGTTACACTTGATAGTTGAAGTTCATAAAAACAGGTGCGACGCATATAACTGAAATATTTAAAAAAAATCTGGCCAAGTGCGAGTCGGACTCGCAAACGAGGTGTTCCGTACTAAAACATTACGTCTCGGGTATGGGAATCCCCTTTTGATTTTTAACTCTATTTTTGTAAGGGCAACAGACATTCTGGGCCTCAAGTCTGCTATTACAATAGTGTCAGAATGGTCTATCATTGATGTCATAATTGTCGATTTTGAAAAGTTTGGTAATCTACTAATATAATGGCGTCATTATGAATTTCCAATGGTCAACCACTGACACTCCATTGAAAGAAGTGACATAGAATGGTAATCTCGTACATATTGACAAATGAATATTTGATGTTTGCGGTAATCTGCTAAAACTTTGACAGTTTATTTGATCAGTGTTTTACCATTAGAACGTTATTGTGCAGTTATTGGTTTTAATATGCTCGAAATTATCATCCTACCACAATTCTATTAAAAGACCAGTGACCGATCAATGATCGATCATTATGAATTAGCAGATTACAAACTTTTAGCAAAATGACAATGGGATCGTGTTGGAATGACGAATTTATAAAAATAGCAGACTTGGGGCCCTGGGCCTATGTCCAACAGTGGACGTGTGTCGGCTGAGATGATGAATAGTAACCTATTGAAAATGAAATTAGGAAACTACCTATAATATGCCACACTAAATGTCCTGCGAGATGCAAACATTTGTATGGCATGCTTAGTTGTTTCGTGTATGGGTGTCTTGTGCATGTGAGGTTACATGCTTGTGAACCAATGGGCCTACGATACAGGAGTGTGGGACAACGTTTTTTTTTTCAATAAAATAAATATCTTACTAGGTACTTCTAAATGAGGTTTTAGTGCCACTTCCTACTGTGATTAGTCGTACATAATAGGAAGTTAGTTACCCTAGTTTTTTTTTTGCTTTTTACAATGCATACGTTTACGATTGGACCGGGGCATTTTTGTGACGAATAAGGTAGGCACGCTTACAAGGTAAAGAATGCTTATAAGGAACTTAAACTCGGATTACGGCCTACTGTCCCCGTGGACAGTAGGCGGTAGTTTAAGTTCCTTATGTGTCCGTACACATAGCTTCAAAGACGCGCAAGCTAGAACTGCACTAGACCGAAGCGTGTGTCTTACGTGTGTACGTAACACGCCTGATTTGTACTTAGAACGACGTCGCGTGGCGTGTATCAAGTTTAGCTCTACAAGTCTAGTTTCCATATTAAATGTATGGAGACTGACGCGCCCAGATCGGCGTGTGTGGCACACATGTGAGCTGTGTAGTTCTACCTGTATTTGTCATTACACGCTTGGTGTACGCTTGCGTCAAGCTTACATACAACACTATGAAACTTGGTCGACAAAGCGACAGCATACTGTCGTGGCGTCGCACCTTTGAAGCTACGCGTCCGTGGACAGTAAGCCCTAAAGTATGTAAGCTTCACGCAGGCGTACACCAAGCGTATAACGACGAATACGCGTCGTATTAAGCTACGCGTCCGTGGACAGTAAGCCCTAAATCTGTATGTGAGCTTCACGCAGGCGTACACCAAGCGTATAATGACGAATACGCGTCTATGAAGCTACGCGTCCGTGGACAGCAAGCCCTAAATCTGTATGTGAGCTTCACGCAGGCGTACACCAAGCGTATAATGACGAATACGCGTCTATGAAGCTACGCGTCCGTGGACAGTAAGCCCTAAATCTGTATGTAAGCTTCACGCAGGCGTACACCAAGCGTATAATGGCGAATACGCGTCTATGAAGCTACGCGTCCGTGGACAGTAAACCCTAAATCTGTATGTAAGCTTCACGCAGGCGTACACCAAGCGTATAACGACGAATTCGCGTCTATGAAGCTACGCGACCGTGGACAGTAAGCCCTAAATCTGTATGTAAGCTTCACGCAGGCGTGCACCAAGCGTATAACGACGAATACGCGTCTATGAAGCTATGCGTCCGTGGACAAACAGTCCTTAGATTTCCACAATCGTTAGAAATTCGAGAAACACTAGAAAGTTCGTACTTAAATATAAATAGTACTACTTAAAACATGATTATTACTACCCGTCCAGTTTAAATATGGCCGTATCTAGTATATTATTGCGGTGGCTTTGTTATTTCATTGTTTGTAAGGCTATAAACATGAAGCACTGTTGATTAGATACGACAAAGAGGACTTGTATTATACAAGGAATTTTGATGAATGTTGCAATTGTGTGACCGGTTTTGTTATGATAATATGAGTATTATAATTAATGTTTATATTGTAGTGCACTACAATTACCGTCACGGATCTTGAGCGCTGGCTTCAAGTTGCGCAGAAGTCAAATATTCGGTCTCTTTAGTGGTGCGAAGTGAGACGCGGGGGCGGGCAGTGTCAGTGATTGGCTCGCTGCGACTTCGTGCCATAGATATCATTCCTGATTCGTTCCCTGCGTTGCTGCATGTATCTAACAACGAAGACAGTTGGCTCACCAATGTATGGAATGCGCAAAGCGATCCCCACTCTGACGCCGAGCGCTCAAGATCCGTGACGGTAATTTCAGTTCTAGCTTAATTTTTATTTTTTTATGTCTAAAGTGCGTTCAATAAATTTTATTTTTTTCTGGCAGCTACCGGCTTCACATGCGTAAAAAAAAATTGCGTCCCAGGAAACATAAACCCAGGATAAAAAAATCCAAATCCTTTTAGTCTTTCGAGGTTAAAGAAGTAACAAAAATGCAAAGACACTCACAAACTTTCACCTGTATAATATTAGTGTGAAACAACGAATTTTGCATAAACATCTATATTTTCATTTTCCCTACCATATTGCAGAAACCGCTATAATGAAACCTGACGCTGCATGTGCATACGTGACCGACTGAGTGTTCCCCTCCAACAAATCGGTCACAATCTAACACTTCTCATCTTTCCATTTAGTACCGACACCAACCTTGTATAAAGCTTCCATTCATTGACTTATATTCTAGTGAGAAAATTTTTATTGTGCTTTTGTGTACAATATTTGACTGGTCTACACTGTTCTTACATAATATCTATCAATATTGTAAAAACAACCACTTTTTTAAAAAGAGTAACCATGGAGTTTCTTGCCGGTTCTTCTCCATAGGATACGACCAATTTGGAACCGTGCACTAGCTTCTGACGTTTTATAAGTGCCCATGTAGGCCTATGTGAAATAAAATATTTTTTTTCGATTTTGATTTTGAAATGATAGACAAGCACGTTCATGTAAACTATTTGTTTAAATTCTGAAAAGTCAAAACAAAAGTTCGCTGCAGCGCTACATTGGCATTATGTCATCAAACAGAAGTATTAAAACATAAGATAGCTTTTAGAGGATACTTTTTCGCAACCAAAATGTCTTGCCATGAATTTCGTGGCACTTACGCGTTTTGTTCAACTTTATTTTTTTTTATGCTATTGCACTCTATCGCGGGCCTTGAGCGTGGAGAACGAATCCAGAAATTCCGTTACGAAAATAACATAACACCCCCAACTCATTTGTTTTCTTATCGGTCACCACGCTCAAAAAGTGTAACTTCAATTAATATCAAAGAAAATATAAACAAAGGAAAAAATATACTAAATATACTGCATAAATAAAATAAATAAATAATTATAATTGCTTAAGTTGATAAAAAATGCTATGCAATAGCTTTACCGCGGCAGTCCCGAGTGCCACACGTCGTTTTTTTTTTTTTTAAATGGTTTAAACTAGTGCTTGACTGCGATCCCACCTGATGGTAAGCAGTGATGCAATCATAGTGTAATCCAGGTGTACGGACTACATTACATCTGAGTCGACTGAAGTCAATGTTGGCAACGCCCAGTGGTGTAACTATAGGGTGGCAAGGCTGGCAAAATACCACAGGCCTCTGCCCCGGTGGGGCCCCCGGTCCGAGAGATCTTGAGCTACAAATTCAAATCAATTATAAAGATTTATTAAACGCATTCATAAGAAAAGGATCAATTTCTAATTCTGATACGCCACTTGGAAGCCTACGTTCAGAGAGAGACGAAATATAAAAATCCTTGTGTATTGGAGACTTACCGATTTATTAATAAGAAAGAATATTTTACATCTGTCTTCAGTGATTTATCAGAATTAAATTACTAAGCTGACGCTTTTCCTGGGGCCCCATCTAATGATTTTGCCACGGGCCTCGGTATAGTTACGTCACTGGGAACGCTTAATCTAGCACGTAATACATATACATATCAATGCTTCCATTGGTCCCATAAAACTCGTACGTTTAATTCTATGATTAGTCTATTCCAATTCAATAAAAAAATTGCGAACATCTGTTAGCCTAGGTACCTAATCTTGCTGATTGAGATCTAGTCTTACAAGAACATAGATCGGTAGATACAATATCGCGATATAGTATTTTAACTACTGTATTTATCTTGTAATAGTATAGTCTGTCTAAAAAGTCAAACGAATGGGGTAATCTAATCGAAAAATCAAATTCTTGAAATCTGATGTAGTCAACACTGGTTAAACAATCAAGGTTGCAAAGAGATGATCATTGTTTACTAACAGATTCTTATAAAAATTTCTGCATCGTCATTACTTCGTGATCAATTTCTGCATGCTGAGCGAGTCCAATGACCTGTAGGTAGTAGTCGGCGTTAAACAGCTGACGTTTTCTTAAAGAAATTAATTTCGTACATGCGTAAATTAATACGAGTTTTGAAAAAAAGGTACTTTATTTTTTAATTTTATCCTTACAAATCGATAGTGTTTCATGTACCGGATCGACCCTCCACCGGATTAAAACGATCAAAATTTAGCGGTGTATACATATAACAGATTTTTTATTTCGTTTAAAAAATTCGTTTGACTTTTTAGACAGACTATAATAATATCAAATTGCTCTATCGCCAAATATTTGCGCATATACCGCCAATATTTATATAAAACGGTTAACCACTCCCAATGGCCGAATTAATAAATACGGAAGCTGATATCAAAATAACTGCGTAAGTA
The DNA here is from genome assembly GCA_929112965.1 of Mythimna albipuncta. Taxonomy (NCBI): domain Eukaryota; kingdom Metazoa; phylum Arthropoda; class Insecta; order Lepidoptera; family Noctuidae; genus Mythimna; species Mythimna albipuncta. The sequence goes on along the minus strand of OV815979.1, from coordinate 11,439,346 downwards.
CCTAAGATATGAAATAAATGAGCCCTCAATATGTAGGTCGAAGCTGTTGAACCTCCTTGAGATACGACTCTTTAAACATTATGTTATCTATAACAGAGCAGTATGATGTTTAAAAAGTTTTAGTAGATTGTCTGTGGGACTAATAAATCAATTAGGTGATTGCGCCCACGCGTCTAGTGGACAACTGACTTCATGTGTAGCTCTGGCTTTAAGGCGTATAGTCCCTTGAATATCTTGCCGTCTTTTATTTGATAGCATGACATCCTCATGGTTATGATTTCTGGTGCATCATGATGGTACCCGAAAAAATGAGATATAATTATGTCGAAAAATTTAAAAGTGTCCTTAAATACACACATACTCGTGCTACCGCCTGCGCCCGCGTAGAGGCCTGCTTTGCGAAATTTTGATTAATTTTCATATGCTATGTACATTCTGAAGAATTCTTGACCAGCAATTTTTTTTTTATAGACATACCATTTTCTAAAAACCGGCCAAGTGCGAGTCGGGCTCGCCCATGAAGGGTTCCGTAGCAGCAAGTAACATAATATAAAAGTTCTTGTAATGTGTTGTAACTTTGATCGATATTTTAATAATAGTGTATTTTTTCGGTTTATGACGCATTAAAAAAAAACTACTCACTGGATTTCGTTCAAACCAATTTTCGTTGGTAGTTTTTATAGTAATGTACATAATATATTTTTTTTAGTTTTATCATTCTCTTATCTTAGAAGTTAGAGAGGGGGGGACACACATTTTACCACTTTGGAAGTGTCTCTCGCGCAAACTATTCAGTTTAGAAAAAAATGATATTAGAAACCTCAGTATCATTTTTGAAGATCTATCCATAGATACCCCACACGCATGGGCTTGATGAAAAAAAAAATTTTGAGTTTCAGTTCTATGTATGGGGACCCCCAAAATTTATTGCTTTTTTTCTATTTTTGTGTGAAAATCTTAATGCGGTTCACAGAATACATCTACTTACAAAGTTTCAACAGTATAGCTCTTATAGTTTCGGAAAAAAGTGGCTGTGACATACGGACGGACAGACAGACAGACAGACAGACAGACAGACAGACAGACAGACATGACGAATCTATAAGGGTTCCGTTTTTTGCCATTTGGCTACGGAACCCTAAAAATCACGCTGTTTGAAATTAGTTGCGAAAACAAAGGAAAAAAGTATCATGATGTATTTTTTTTTTTAGCAAGAGTATTAGTCATACGAAAAAAAAACACATGTTGATAGTGTTGAATCTATAATTATAATTAATGTGTATTTTTTTTTTCAAACCTATTCACCTAAGCGTTGCCGATGAGTAGGCTTCAGAAAGTTACTCTTTCATGGCACTAAATGGGAGCAAGGGTCTTAACAATGTCATCATTGTTGAGATTGCTATCATTTTAATTGAAGATACAATCTTTATTATTCTCTTTAAATAGCGAAGACAACGACAAACGACAGACGGCGATCCCGTCATGATTTCGTGCATAAAATTCAATTTTGGCAGAGTTTGCTTTCTAAAGTCTGCTCAATTTCTTTCGCTGAGCAAAAACTGCGAAATATTCAATAGTTGTGATGGTATTTCACTCCATGTCATTACAACGCTTCTTTTTTATTGTCTACTTTTACTTTAGAGTCTAGATAGTTTCTGAGCCACATACTTTCTATAATCTATGTCTTCAGGCTTGTTTTCGCTTCAAATGCTTTCGCCAGACATACCAAGCGAAACAAATATTACAATATGGAGTAATGCAAGTTGGATGTAGCAAAAAATAGTACAAAGAAATTCTTTCAAAGACTTTCAATATCATTTAAAAGAAAATTGACAGCTCTTCTACAATATGAGAAAGGCTATCAAATCGACGCGTGCCAGGTTTTCTATTCTGTCTATTATACACTTCTTTGTTCGATAATTCCTTGAAATTATACTGCGTAAAAAACGGGAATTCTATTAACTTTTGATAATATACGGTTAAACATTACCTAGTTATCTCGAGTAACAAGATCAATTTGCCAACGCTGAGTCATGCTTCTATAATCATTTTTGCTATTACTAAAACTATTATTAATAATACTTTATAGGTAATAATAACTGGTCAAGAGTTATTTCCCGACAAACATTGCAGAATAATTACGAGTAATAAAACATCACTTGTGCTGAATATAAAATGGTCGTTACGCATATCAATGATTTATAGATAAGTTCTGGTTGGTAGCAGGTGGGATGCTGTTTCGATACTTAAAAAGCTAGTTAAGTGATATTTAAATGGGATCAAATAGATTCCTGGAGAAGTTATTATGATTACTTAAGCAGGTATTTATTATCAAATCCAGTCAGATTAATACTTCCTAAAAGGATATATTATATAAATCTTCTTATCGTTTTGCTAAGTGTAAAATAATGAACAAGCGAAAGCAGACTTTATAGACCAACCAGGTTCTACAGAAAGGGCGATTATAATCAAGAGACTAACTAGATTCTACAGAAGCGCCGGTTATAATGAAAAACTAACTAGATTCTACAGAATACCCGGTTATAATGAAAGACTAACTTTAGATTCTACAGAAACGGCGGTTATAATTAAAGACTAAATGGATTATACAGAAACACCTGTTATAATGAAAAAATAACTAGATTCTACAGAAACGCTGGTTATAATGAAACACCAACTAGTATAGAATAAGAATATGGCAAAGAGGTCGGTTTGGTAAATGTAAACACATGTAGAAAATATATGTTTTGGAAGGTCTTCTGACACAAATTTATATCACTGGATGTATTTTTTGTGTTAAGATCGCCTCTGCCAAGACAAGTCTAAAAAATTTTGTTGTATAGTAGAGTAAATACTCAACTTTAAATCCTTAATCCAGAAATCGGAGGTTAACGTAAATTAGTTTAAATAAAACATGCTGTTTATGAGTAAATAAATCCTTTAAACCTAAGTAGCAACTAGCAAGGAAGTTCCAACATGTATTCAAACCAGTCTTGACTACGGAGAACACAGATTCACTCGAACACACACATAAACAAATAAAAACAACATAAAATAAACAAGAATCGAGTTGCTATAAGCTGCTTAGATCCATACATAGAGGAACACTTGGCTACTAACAGTGTTACCTGTTTATTTAGCACATATTTAGCTGACCTACAAAAATTTGGTTAAAATTGTTTGTTTATTATGTTTGAACTAGTTAAGTTTCACTAACGTGGAAGTAAATAGTTATCTCAAGGGATCACGCTCCTGGAATTAAAAGTATCCGGTGTCCTATTCCATAATCATGGTAGACTATGTGTCTACTAGGGCTTTCAAATACCGGATTTTTTCAATACCGGTATCAATACCGGTATTAGAATATTCAATACCGTGATCACGTGATCACGGTATTGAACTCAAGTTTTTTTTTTAACTTGTGCTTGACTGTAACCCCGTCTCATAGATACTTTAATTAGGAAATTAATAAAACCATTTAAATACGTATTTTTATTTTCAAAACAGTGTTTATTCTCTCTTAACTGTTCTAATAAGGTTCTAGTAAGCATGGCGCTACCGTACTGATTGTTTACCGGCGATTACCAAATAAGGCAGATTAAAACCATAGATCTGCGTAAGGTTTAGGCTTACTTGACGCTGTACATTTTTACAACATATCTATATCTAATAAGGTTAAAACGCAGTTCTAAGGTTCAAGTAAGCATGGCGCTGCCGTACCTATAGTTTACTGGCTGTTACATTAGATGCGTACCTATACTGCCCTTAGAGGTCAGCAAGCGTCAAGACTCGTGTTTTTTTCTTATTATTATGAGAATATTTCACATGTACTTGTTGTACCAAACTACCAATTAAATGTAGAATTTTGAATTGTTTCTTCGAACACGAAAATAGTTAATAAGTACTAATAAGGCAAAATTAATAATATTTGAAGATAGAAAAGAAAGCCACATCGAAACCGCTCAAATATTCAATTTTTACTGTCTAATTCTAGATCTAACGGATAACGTGATTCGTTAAAGGAAAAAATATATTAAACAAATTGGAAAATGACACAATTTTAGATGCTTCAATTTGTTGTGAATTCTTAATTAGTTTTTACAAAAAAAAAAAAAAAATGCGGTCGCGTGATCCGTTGAGAATTGAGACAAACCCCATAAAATACAAGTATTAATATTATGTACCATGTTGCTCGTCAAGATTACAAACTTATCAAAAATACACAATGACCAAGATTGCACATGTTATCCGGGCACCTTTGCGATACTGACTAACAAAACAATAACATCGTATAGGGCCTATCACTTTACGCGTTATTCAGACCATTTTAATTTATGGTTCGACGTATCGCGAAGAGTTGGCGCTTAATACAGGTGTGAGAATAATATTACATCGTAATTTATATTATATAATACAACTTCTTGCTACTTATTACAACAAAACATAATAATATATATTAAACATTGTAATACCGTAATCACGGTATTGGCTCGTCAATACCGTGATTGAAAAAAGACCAAAATGTATCCGTGATCACGGTATTGCGGGATCCCGTAATACCGGTATTGAAAGCCCTAGTGTCTACCATGATTATGGTCTCGATCGCGCCAAAAATGCTTCCAAATCCGTTTAACAGTTTCAGCATAAGGACAAACAATATTCTTCTTCTTGGTCATCTCACTCTTGGCAGAGTAGTCGTGGTTGTCACGAAGGTAGGTCTCCGGAAGCCGTCAGGGTACGCCGCACGACTTTTCGCCAGTTTTGCCTGCTGGCAGTCATCCTGGCGCACTCGTTCAATGGGCCGCCAACAGCAATTTAGGTTTGGTCAGTCCATCGCATCGGTGATTTTTTTTTTTCTTCCATAGGGAAAAATCATCCTATGACAACCCCCGCTCTTGGGCGGAGCGCGAGATAGTGTCAGACTCTTACTGACTAAAAAACCCATCCCGTTCCTTCAAGCCTTCATACCGGGGCTCGAGCGCCCTTTCGGGTAACCCTGGCCCCAGTAGGCTTCGACCCGGCTGGGCCCCTACTGTTGCTGACAACTCCTTGAGGCGCGCAGGAACAGCGCGCGCCGTCGACGACTTGGGCTTGGTCCGGACGACCGGACAGCCAGCCAGACTACCCATTGCTTACTGTCCGCAAGCCCGCGCCTACGGTGGCCGGAAATCGGGATTAGTATCCCGGCGCCGGCGGCGGCGGCGATAACGCCGTTGCCTGATTCGCATCGGTGATCTGCCACGTGGCCTTGTTCCGTCCACTTTACTTTTTATAATAAGGCGTTCTATGGAGATGTATAATGTTAGTGTGATTGAAATCTCTGGCGGTGCTATCCTGATTTTAAAGATTTATCTCACTACAAGAAAGCTTCCTTATCGCTTAGTGTTGGAAGCAGAGATCGGAAGAGGTAGAAATGTAAAGTTCTAGGAAGTAAGTAACATAGAACTGATAATATCTTCTCTAAACCGGAACTATAAACATGACGATTAAATCCCGAGACTTAAGAATAAGCTACATTAATTTTCCCTCAGGAAAAAAGAATGGGTCCTGTGGGATAGATCTCAGAAAAGCCAGCTATTAATATTGTGTAATAGGAGCTTGTAACTGGAATAATAACAGCTGCACGAGTCGATTGAATGCTAAGTAATGACTGCCAAGGTCGATTTTTGGATTGCGCAGCTGGTCCCGGCTATAATTTGTAAACCTTTGACAGTCGTTGTGGATAGTCAGAAGGCAGAAAATGCCAGTCTTTGCCAAGGTTTATTATGTTACCAAGTTGTGGTGAGAGAGGTAGTCGCACCATGTTGCTCAACCTGGTGTAACTTCACCAATGCTACTGGAACAAGTGGTCAGTCTCAAACATTTTTATGTATTGTTTATTTCGTTATCAGTGATGGAATGTCACTGCCGAGGTCCTCTTAGCGTAATGGTCTTATCCTATTTTTTTCGGAACACATTTATTGTGTGTACAGGTAAGGATCGGAATTTGGTCTACTGCTGGATATAAGGCCTGTTTACACGTGGGCCCACCCTCGGCCAATCGCCATCCCTAGCCGATAAACAGGAAACCCCGTTTACACAATGGCTAGTCTTTAATGGCGATTGGCCGTGTAAACGGGTTTTTGTCTGTCTTTGTTTTACTGAGTCGATTGGAGTGGACGGGGCATAAACTTCCCCCAAATGTCGCTCCAACATTCCGTCTTTCGACTGAAATGCTGATGATGATGAAGTCGTTAACAGTAGCTAGACTTAGTATAAACATGTGTCTATCGTCATGGTCATTGATAATTCAATCGTCAGTTGTATATATGTATTTATAAGTAAGCGTAGGTTAACATGGGTCACTATTGTGCATATAATTAAGAATTATATTTGCCTTAATTATTCGTTAGTAAAGAACAAGCCTTTCTGAGTTCTGTCTACAGGAACCGATAATTTAATTTTTGAGTGAGAAGTAGCTAATGACTTATAAATAGTTTATAACTTATATGTGACAAGGAAGCATTCTTTTAATATTCATCAGCCAAGCCATTTCTGTGTTGTTCGGTTTCCAGATAAATCAGATGCAGCTGGATAATTACTAGTATTATACATGAAGCAACTGCCTATATTGATATCTTCAACATAATGATAAACATGAAAAATCATCAATAACCTTACTTCGCGTCAGACTTTTACTGACTAAAAACCACTTGTGTTATCCTATTACGTCCCTGGGCTACTGTAACTCTGGAACAATCCCCTATAATGAATGATAAATGCTCGAAACGAAAAGTACTTGGAGTTCTTAAGGAAATAGTACGTCCTTGTTCGATTTCATTACTATAAGTCCTTGAAAACCTTGTCCAGTTAGAGATTAGCTGGGCAATGCCTGACTTAAACCAACATTTAACTTATCAACTAAAGCCCATCATGTGTTTAAGCCTAATGGAGCCAATGAAATCCTATTTTCCTCCATCCATTCACATGTAACTCTTTAAGTAATAAGCGTTTCATCTCTCCTCTTCACATGACCGTACCAAGATAAACGATGGAATCCCACATGAGGGATGACAAAAGCTCGAAACGAAAAGAACTTGCGAGTTTCTAATAAAACTTAAAGATTCGACTTTCTTCCGTGACTGTACTAGTGTACTTATAATAAAATTAGGCAGTGGGTCCAGTCGACCCATTTTAAATGGGACTGGGTCGAGTGATCCCGCGGGTCCAATTGACCGCAGACTCGCAAATAGAACGTCACTATTCATAAGTCCTTGAAAACCTGGTCCAGTTAGAGACTTATCAACTTATCAACTAAAGCCCATCATGTGCGTAAGCCTAATGGAGCCAATGACACCCTATCTACAGTGTTCACCCAGCCTTATTATGCCTAAGTGGGACGTTGAGCTTCACGAACTAAAAGTAGATAGGGTCCTGACAGACAGATAGACAAATGGACATGAATTGACAGCGAGAATCGATAATGTGTTTGAAGACTACGTAGTGCTGGAAACCAGTTTAGAGCTTCTAATTCCAACATAACGGATTGGCATCGCCGCACAGCCAATTAAGTAAATTGATTTTAATGCGATTCCAATAGTTTTGAATGATTACTACAGTAAAATACATAGGTATTTGATGAATTTTTGACCATTTTAGTTTAGCAGTTGTGTGGCATCCTTTTAGTAAGTGGTATTCAAGTTTATAGCAAATATTTGCTAGATATATGGATTTCGGATGTCGAGACCAATGTTTGGATACGACATCACATAATCTATTTGCTAATTAATGGTACACCGTTCTGTTTTGCCATTAACTTGTGGAAAATGGACTCCGTTTTTAGGGTTACGTACCCAAAGGGTAAAAACGGGACCCTGTTACTAAGACTTTGCTGTCTGTCCATCTGTCTGTTACCAGGCTTTATCTCAAGAACAGCGATAGCTAGACCGTTGAAAAATTTTACAAAAGATTTATTTCTGTTACCGCTATAACAACAAATTAAAAAAAAAAAAAAAAAACAAAATAAAAAGGCGCCTGTCGCGCGATTTTATTGCCGAATTTTCCTAAGGACGATACGGAACCCGTCATGCGCGAGTCCAACTCACACTTGGACCGTTTTTAATAAAGCTCTTATTTTATATAAATAAAAACATGATACAGATATCGTAAATCGTTTGTTTATATGTATGACCGAAGAACTAACTTGTTCTTCATAAAATTGTCACAGTAAACACTACTTTATTTGGCACTTGTAACAGTAACACCTTATATGTTAAGACAATCATGCTGTTATTAAATTTTTATATCTCCTGCTGTATCTTCTAAATGCTGATGATGATGCGTCATGCTCGAGAACGGGCGCTGTCAGATGAGACTGGTCATCTCTTAGCTGCCAGTGTCTTAATTCAATTTCTATTTTTTTATTATTATTATGTGTCAATGGAGTTTCTTGCACGTTCTTTTTCATAGAGATCTACGCTTTGGAACGTGCAACTTAGCTTCACTTGTTTGACTGACCGACATTTTGACAATTCAAAAGGGGAAATAATAATGGTTCCGAAAAACAATTTAATTTCCAGCGATCTGTGGCCGTTATTCAAAATAACTAGCGTTAAAAGTACCTTTGAAATAAACGTTTCTGATTTCAGATTTCGGTCAAGATAATGCTGGAAGTATCTTTAAACGAAATCTTCCTTGTTTCAGGTTTAGCAACAATATCTACAATGACGTGGACGGTATACAAAGTAGCTGCGCTTATATTGCTTAGTGCGCTCAGCAAGGGAGAACTGCCTGAAGATGACTTCAGGATAATAAATAGACAAGGTAACTAACGATTTTTTATTAATTAAAATTTACACCGCGGCGCCGTTTTCTATAGCAGCTTTACGAGCGTGATGCACTTTGACGTCAAAGTACATGTCGAACTTCTCTTTCTTATTATTAGCCCTTTGAACCTTTATAACTTGGTTGTTGATGAAGATATTTCAAAACTCCTTACATATTTGTATAGCTAAAAATATTTAACTTAACGAATAAAAATAAATGTAAAAAAAAACTTTTTACAAAAAAAAAAATAGAACCACTTCAATGTAAAAAAACACAAAAAAAATAAGTATAAAATAACTTTAATTTCGGAAGTCGGTGTTTCTATGTATAATAGTTTTTCTCTTCGTTATTTTAAAAAAAAAAACATTCAGCCGAACCTCCTTCTTTTTGAAATCTGTTAAAAATCGCAATCGCTGATTCAAAAGGATTTCTCTTTACAGCTAAAGACTGAGGTAAGTACATAACCTCGCGAATTATTTTAAATTGTATTGTATTCGATCCATGAGATACGAGTATGAGAAGCGTCTCAGGCTAGGGACGGAAATTTAAAATACATCGATGTTTTTCTCGATGTTTTGTAAACATCGATTCTTTTTCGCTGTGGACTTGTGTAGAGTCCATGTTTAAATACGTTTTTTTAGAAAACTGGGTAGTTAAATACAAGGCCAAACATTTGTTAAAATGCACAATCACACTGTAAACATAGCTTTATTTGATTAACAAATTCCAATATTTTTTAATGCTTTGTAAAAACAAGTTTACCTACGTCTCAACCATTATCCCTTCAATTGGTTTCAAAACTAGCTTTGCCTATGAAAAGAGATTATTTCTGATGACATTATGTGCCACCAACATTTGTTACATTTGCTGAACTGATTATTACGTTCCGATTCATGAAATGTTGGTCGTGAAAGTCGCTGCAGATATCAGAGTTGGTCAGGTGTTGGCATTGGCGGTTAAGTTGTTATCGAATAAAAAACATCGATATATATAGTATTAACGACACGTCTGTTCAATGCGGTGCATCGTTGCTATCATAGTTGCTATACATCGAGTGTTTACATTAATTATATCGATGTTTATCGTCCATCCCTACGTTAGATACCTCAGTTATAAATAAAGCACATAAAGCAGCTTTATTCGCTTTGCCCTTTACCATGGCATATGATCTTGATCTTATATCTCAGTTATCCTAGATCGCTGTCCGGCCGTCTAGTAATCAACCGGACCAATTCCAAGTCATCGACAGTGCGTATTGATCCACGCGCTCCACAAAGATCAGCAAATCGTAAGGTCCCAAGCTAGGCCAATCACCGCTAGGGCCGCGGTGATTTCCTGGAATGCGTATCTGTAGTCTTAGAACGCAAAGGACTAGCTTCATCTAGACCGGGAGGATGATTTCCCACCACCAAAAAATAAAACCCCAGATGTTACTAATTAAATTATTTCACCGTTTACATTTATGAGCCATTAACACCGGACATCAAATATTTGGACCAAACCCTCCATATGGTCCAATATTTACCACAACTTGAATATGTTTATTGTGCCTGCCGAGAATTTGTTTGCACAGTCAGTGTGAAAATAATCAACGCATGGTAATCGCTTAATCGCTACTATAAACATTCAAAGCGATGACAGAATCACGGACCAATCACCCAATATATCTTGGCCTGTGACTAGGGTTGCCAATTACACTATATCTACTTTTTACTGTTCACCAAAAATAAAGTATACGAAATACTGTTTTCAGTACCAAAATGCTTAAATCACTAAACTCGAAAGTGTTATACTTAAACACTCACACATTTTTTTTTATCAAACCACAATAATATAGCTTCAGAACGAATCGAATGAGCTCATTTATTTTAGTTATAATTGTGGTGAGACTGTTTAAGTTGTGCGAGCTCTAAAAAATATGTATTTAAAACATTAAACAAATAAAATACTGTTATTTTTTCTAAAATACTGTTTAATGTTCTTCTTAGATAAAAAAATATCTACTTTATTTCTTGTAAAAAAAGTTGGCAACCCTACCTGTGTCTGTGTTGTCTCAAAACTGAAAAGCTGGACAGACTGTTGAATGTCACAAAAACCAACTTTTTTTAAGTCTAATATGACTTTTTAATAACAATAAAATCGTTTCAAATTCTAATGAAAAAACAATAAAATTAAGTTATATGATTGCTAGACTAATTGCATGTCCGCCCTCCTGCAGAACTGAAATGATAATTCTAAACAAAATAGTCAAATTTAAAAAGCCTAACAAAAGCTGGACGGGCCGGACTCCGCCTAATTTCGCCGGACAAAAAAACCTGAACATGTCCGATTTTATCTGGGCGCCTGACAACGCTATCTTGGCCTGTGGTGAAATATGGAACTACATCTCTAAAAGTCATTTTGACACATCCTTGTCGTTTTCCTTAGCAAGCAGCGTCACTATGAGGTGTCAAAATATTCTGGTCATGGTGTGCAATGTGTTGCTGCATATGTAATTGGATTTACAAGTCAAACAGCTAAGTTATATGTAAAGTTGAAAGCTAATTACTTCGCCTAACTGTAACTTAAAGTTCGCAAAGCATAAAATATAATGTTTTACAAGACATCTGCATCATCAGACTTATTCTTAAAAATCACTGAACAGCTTATCTATACATACTAACTTAATTGCTTAGCAGGTATTTTAAGAGATTATTATAAACTAGTTTTCAGCCACGATTTCACCCGTGTCTTGGGTAATCAATAGCACCGGAGCATTACCGGTGCCATTGATCATAGCCTGATGTTATATAACTTAGAGCATTTCACGATGAAAGGGTTATCCAAAACTAAAAGAGTTTTGCTTTTCGAATGAGTACTTTCTGAGATTAGCGCGTTTAACCAAACAAATCCTTCAATTTTATAATATTAATAAAAATAAATGTTACTAGCGATCCGCTCAGCTTCACAAGGGTTTTACAAATCTTTGAAATTCATGGCTTTTCTCTATTGCGAGTATAATATGCATTTATTATGCGCATATACCTTCCTCATGAATCAATATATATTTTTCTGGAAATATAATACGGATACTGAGGAACGGCGATCGACATCGAGGTCAACAGATGGTGTTACGATCGGTGGCCAGAGACCGCACAAGACAAAAAGGTGAAGACAAGGAGGAAGGGGAAGGAGGAAGCCTTTATCCAACAGTAAAACACAAGTAAAGCTAGGAAAAACAATAAAAAACATCATAAATTGAAATTTCAAATATTTTTATTTCACATAGGCCTACATGGGCACTTATAAAACATGAGAAGCTATTGCGCTGTTCCAAATTGGTCGTTTCCTATGGAGAAGAACCGGCAAGAAACTCCATAGTTACTCGTTTAAAAAAGTGGTATATGTTATAATATTTCCATATTACTGTATTATTAGATATTACGTGGGTGGTCTGAAAAGTTTCCGACTTCAATGTTAAGGTGAAAACAAATGCTTTGTATCTTTGTTAGGTCGACAACTTTCCAGACCACCTGTGTATGTAAGAACAGTGTAGACCAGTCAATATTATACCCGAATAAAATAAAAATTATCATAATAAAAAAAAAGTGAGTTGCTATTTCTGTAATCTAAGAATTCATGGAGCCTAGTATTCTCACCGCCAGGGACAGAAAGGAATAAATGGAAAAACACGATAATAAGTAAAGTGATGAAGCAGGGAGGTCACGACCCTCAGCATTGAGGAACACGACGCAAGGAGGAGTGTTCTCACATTCACATTATAAACATAGTCACTGCAGTTTTACTACAAACCTACACATTATTCAAATTTTACTGGCCTCGACTACTATAGGCGCCGAATTCAGATTATGGCCACAGAATTTGCGTGGGCGGCTGTTACATAAGATCAGAATTAAAACCATCTAATTTGTTATTCAAACACGAAGTCTAATCAATCAGTATTCTATGTACATAAGCTATGGAGGGAACCTGTCATTCGAGCGATAGTTATCTTTTTAATTTATACTAAACGGGAGTTTGTCAATCGGCTTTCCCGTCCTGGGATTATGCTTAACCTTTTCACAGAACGAGTTTTTTCTATAAAAAGAAATAATTAAAAACTTCATGCAACGTAAACGTATGAAAGCGGACTTTTTTAATTGATATAAATTAGTGCTTCACAGCGACTCCACCTGATGGTAAGCAGTGACGCAATCGTTGATGGTGAGGTGCACTAGTTTATATAGAGCCTATTCACTCTAGCCTTGAAGACACCTAAATTGTAATCGGACGGGAGAATTTTTCCAATCCTTAAATGTGTGCGGTTTAAACGACGCAACGATGCGAAACGCTTAGTCCCGACCGTAGAGATTTCACCAATGTAAAGGTGGATACTCGCCGAATGTTCGGTTGGTCCGATGGTAGAAAGGAGTTGGTGGAATCAAATCATGCATCATTAAACATGCTTCAAAATGCATCCTATAAAATACCGAAAGGCTGGCTACCCTACGCCTGTGCTCAAGGCTTTGTAGATTGGACATAACCAAATAACTAAATCCGGATCACCAATTACACTCTTCACACGCTTTTCCACCAAAGTCAGACTTTAATGCATCAGGCATTCTCTACCAGACGTCCAAGAGTGGTAGAGAGATTACATGGCAGATTCACAAAAAATAAAAAACAAGGGTACAAAACGAGAATAATACACCACTATTTTTTTATTAGTACAAATTTTATTTTTTTGGGCTTATTAGAAAAGCCCTTGTTATTTTATAAGTAAAATCTCAATCAATAATATTTATAAACAGCAAAGTTATTAGCGTTGGTTTATGTCCCAAAATGTCACTCAATTTATGGAAATATTGTGCAGGCTATTGATTAATGAATGAATAAGTGACAATTGTTAAGGAAAAACACTGCCCGCAGTATTTTCTACTAGCAATTGTTATGTTTCATTGATTCTATGATGAATTTACCTTTTCGTGGTCAATTTTAGGATTTCGGTTTTTTCTACTTTTGACTACAAAAATATGATCAGTGACGGGTACAGATAGACCCCATTTTTTTTTTGTACTAATTAAAAAGTAGGGGTGTATAGACGGTTAAAATAAACATACTTTCATATATTTTATACTAGAAATACCAACATAAATAGTCCGGGACTCCGGGTATGGTTGGATAGCTAGGGCCGATGCCCTAGCGGGCCCCGTCATTTTTGCTAAGAGCTCTTTGAAGTGTGAGTGGAACATAATATCTTTATACAAAAAAGCTTTATAGGTATTAGTCATCGGCGTATTAAGGAAACAAACATTATTGATATGTCTAAATATAGCTTATTTTATTAAGATAGAGGCGCCAAACATCTCACCTTTGACCTATGCAAAAAGTTTTCATTTATTCATTAGATACGAGGCGATAAAATACCTGTCATTGCAATGCGACGAATAGCTAAATGCGCTATATTATATAGTCCTTTTAGCCTATAAGTTTATCTTCTAGATACAGCTTGCGAAGAGCGATTGGTTTGGAACGTAAACGTAACGTTTGTGGAACGTAACATTGGAACGTAACCCGTATTATTTTTTTTTTGTTTCAAGATTTCTGCATTTTGAACATCATTTTGTAAAGTTGTATATTGAAGCTTTATGAGTTTCATAATGATTGGTTTTTATAGTAAGACGAACTCAGTGGGCTTTATTAATGATTTATAATTCCGTAAATAAATACGTTTTACACAGACACTAACCTGCATAATGCAGAAAACTGAAAAAAAAAAAATGGTTTTCGCGGGCTGCCCTGGTGCTTCCCTCCTAACAGCTAAGATCGACCTATCGACGTTGGTCACTCCTGGTCTGTAATTGGGTCCATAGATGGAAAGGGAGAGGGAGGCCAAAGAGATGATGAAGAAGATAGATGGATTGTGTGAGAAGTGATATGAAAGAAACAACGTATTGTGCCGACCCCCAAGAAATATAGGAGGAGAGCAGGAAGAAGAAGAATAATGTAGATTCTATGAAAAAAATGTTTTCTTCTTTTCCAGATCTGCTGACAACGGACCACAGCGACGTTTTCGAAGATAGCAGTACAGGATCGTTTTCACAACTGCTGTTCGATGTCGCAAGAGACCAAGTTATCGTGGGCGCAAGGTGACTGCCTAAATCTATTTGTGTCTAGACTTAATGCAATCCAACCTGTTCCGAAATACTTGATTTAGTTTGCTAGCTTGTTGGAAAATTGGAATGTTGTAAGCTTATTTTTTATTCGGTGGGAATTTGTGTGGAGAACGTTCGGATATAATTTGTGGAAGGAAAAACTTTTTCTTATGAGCCAGTTCGCGGAATATGAGACCAGCTTCAGCCGTGATAAATAGGTTACCTTGTTGGGCACATCAGTGGTATTTTTTGTAATATATTTATTAGTAATTATTATCATAATGAATGATTTGTAGCAGCCACAAAATCAATAGATTTGATCCACATTAGCTCAAAAGTTTTCGCTCCTTTTTGTCGACAAAAAATCGGAAGGAAATTAAAATTGAGGCGAATGTAAAAAAAACGTCGTATCGGAGCTAACTCCCAAAGATGGGGCTTGAATTAATATAAATAAATAAAGAAAATAAAAATAAAATAAAATAATTCGCCTTTATTTACTGAAGGAGTTTTACAAATCACAAATCAGGCCTTCATCCTCATCATCATCAGGCCTTTGCCAATAGGCACACTGAATTAATATAAACTTTACTAATTAAAACAATATATAGGTATATACATATATACATATATAAAGGTCAACTAAACAATCAACAAGTTCTTATTATAGTATTTTTTGTTTGATGACAGATTGCAGATTGACAGCGCTTGTCAATCTCATACATTAAAATACGAACATTTTGACGATAATAGATATGATTATATTAGGTGGCAATGGGCAGAGCACATTGTTCGCAGAACAGATGGCCGTTGGGGCCGAAAGGTTCTGGAGTGGCAACCGCGTATCGTGCGAGGAGGATGTGGAGGTTGCGGGAAACCGATGGATGCGAGACGCGCTGGAACGTTCGCTGTGGCGATACTTGGGGGAGGCCTCTTTCCAACAGTAGACGTATATCGGCTGAAATGATGATGATGATAGAATGGTAATTTATCCTAGAGCTATACGTTTCTCCTAGGCAAAAAAACAACCATCACAGGAGTCGGTGGTCAAACGCAAGCCTATCATTAATTATAAAAAAATAAGCTTCAGAATTACTTTTCAGCCACTCTGTCAAATCCATCTAATACTTTTTCGTCATCCAACACCGCCCATTATCCCACCGTATTAGGTAATTTTTAGCTCCTACTGTATTTTTTATGGCATTCAATAAAGATTATATTAATCAATCAATCAATCGTAAGGTTTAGATAATTATTTATTCTCTATGGGAATCGTACACTAACTTCTGACGTTTTATAAGTGCCCATGTAGGCCTGTGTGAAATAAAAACATTTGAAGTTTGAATTTTATCTTCATGCAACACATAGATACAAAAGGCGGACTCAATGTCTTAGGCACTTTCTATAACCCTAGATTGACTAGAAGAGAGGTGTAGAAATAATATGGCAGGTGAATGAAAAAAAAAAAACTGGGCAAGTGCGAGTCGGACTCGCGCATTGAGGGTTCCGTGCATACTAAAATTCCCGAATGGAGTCTCAAAGATTTTTCCGAATTGCAAATTTTTTTTTTGTCACGTCGTTAACAAAAAATTTACTGTTTTCAGATTTATTCCTATGTCTGTGCTAAAAGACCTTGCTTTGTGCCAAATTTCAGGATTCTCGGTCAACGGGAAGTACCCTATGAATTTCGATCTTTGAGGGTATCAAAATATACCTACGTTTTTTACGACGTAAACGGTCGTAACTTTTTTATTCGTTAACTTAGAAGTTTGATTGTTTTCACAGTTTGAAGGGACCGCACACCTAAGTACATGGTTTTAATTTGAACTTGATACCTCCACGCGTTCTTAAGATAAAGGGTCTTGATCTTTACAGACAGACAGACAGACAGACAGACAGACGGATGAACAACAAAGTGATCCTATATGGGTTCCGTTTTTTCCTTTTGAGGTACGGGACCCTAAAAATTGATAATGTTAAGGTGAGGTCCCTATCGGAAGACGCAGCGTTGGAAGGCTTTCCACAAGGTGGACCGATACCTGGGAGTGTTGCGAGAATCCGACGGATGCGAGACGCGCAGGACCGGACGTTGACGTTGACGATACTTGTGGGAGGTCAATGTCCAACATTCACTGTTGTTAATTATTGTTAATTATTTGTGTTTTTTTTTTCGGCTGAAATGATGTAGAAGGTTCCCTTCAAGTAGCCTTAGTAGCACTTACCCCACAAATTGCTAATTAGGCATAATGCTTTGAGCTTGATTATAATCCGAACTCCCAAGTGATAAAACTTTCTTGAAATCTCATAATGTTTCTAGTTTTCAATATAATTAATGCTGTTTTACAACTCCTCATAATGAATGTTTAATAATCTTCCGTGGTGTAAATTTTATAGAACTTTGATGGAGTTATAAAATCTATGATAGGTCGAACTTGAACCATCATAAAACGATGAAGCCAGCACATTAATTAACGAGTTAGAACAGCTACCATTCAAGTTTATCAGGTATACCTGATGCGTACATGGGTTCAGTTTTATAATGCTTTATAAAACTGAATCCATCTACGGATCAGATCATGGATTCTGTTTTGTAATGCACTGGATGTGCATAAGGTGTTCATATCATCAGAGCTTCGGATTTTTTTACTGTGTTAAAAATACATATACACCGCTAAAAAAACACTATTGATTTGTAAAGATAAAATTAAAAAAATAAAGTAAGTACCTTTTTTTCAAAACTCGTATTAATTTACGCATGTACGAAATTAATTTATTTAAGAAAACGTCAGCTGAGCGAGTCCAATGACCTGTAGGTAGTTTGTACGCAACGTCGACAACTACCATACGAGTTTTGAAAAAAAGGTACTTTATTTTTAAATTTTATCTTTACAATAAAATTTAGCGGTGTATATTTATCTAGTAATGAATATAAAAAAATATTAGCAGGGCTAACTAGACAGTTCAATATAATTTCAATCACACTTAACTTTTTTTGTACTACAGTTTACGTTTTTTGTAGCTACACATATCACATTTTCTTTTTTTTTTTCAACTACTTACAGTAAAAAAAATAAGGTAATAACCCCCAGGCTATAGTTACTTAAGGCGCGGTCCCACCGCGGCGCATCCTGTGCACGAACACGCGGCGCATTTTAGCTGAATGTATTAATTTGTTTGACAACGTGGGTCTATGTTTCCACTGTAGTAGTTACACGAAGACCCACGACTATGTATAGCGTGGCACGGCGCACGGAGAGGCTACGCGCGTGCCACTGCAACCCACGGACACGGGCTTAATTGCGGGAGGTGTATGACTGAAAACTGCGCTGCGACAAGCGAGCTGTGCATAGACGTGGGTCATATTCGTGTACTCCAGTGGTAACGTAGACCCACGTCGACAGCGTTTAGCTATGTAACCGCCTATTCGAGCAAGCCACGCATGTATCAATGACGTCAATTCATGCACAGCCTCTCCGTTGGCTGCAGTGGACACAACCACATACATTTTCTTATAAAGCGAAGCTCTGTGCGCAGCGATGGGCCCGCGCCTTTATACCTACATATATGTATAATTGTATATCAGATTTCTGGGCTCACTTTTTACTTAGTTACCAGTCACATGGCCACACTTCTGAGCTTTGATGCGTTTTAACTCGCACTGGTTTATACCATTAAAAAAAATATCCCTAGAATCATTCATATTAGATGCAATTGTAAATTCTTATGAATATGGTGGCATAATAAATTGAGGGGGCGTTATAATCTTAAATCGATTGATAAAGCTATCACAGCTCAGAGTTATTGGACGTCCATGAATAATGTAGTATTTATTTATCAGTCAAGTTACTTTATATGTTTTAGTTATAGGACTTGTAGACCTGACAAGCATTTTATGAGACGGGATTTCTGGAAACTTCATGAGATTTTCTTGAAAATAGAATCGAGTCGTCTGTGTTAAAATTGTAATGAATTAGTATCTCTATATTTGGTTGAAAAAAAAAACAAATATCATTCAGTTTATATTTTTTATCATTCTTTTCCTTCATTTAAATTTAAATGGCTGCTACATTCTTTGTGTAGCGGATTCGATATCCGCACGGAACAAACAGTTGAACCTCAGTTGTTCCAGGTCTGTTGTGTTGTTGTGTGTTGTTGTGCACATGACACATGTTGGAATAATTGCTAGTTTTTTTTTTTTTAATTCATTTAACCCAAACGAGCGAGAGCGATTCGCTACCCATTTGATTGTCTATTATATCTCTAATTACGGTATTCAAAAAGTTTAACAAAAGGACTATTTGGAGTCGGTGCACAATAATAATATCGGTCATAATAATTGATGTTCTGGTATTAAATATGATTAAAATTAAACGAAACATCAATAAAGATATAACGGACACTAAATTACAAAACCACATACATATAAATCATTAGAGAAAAAAACTGCCTTATCGTACTTTAACAGCATTTTAATGTGATAACAGCGCTTACTCTAATAAGTTGTTCAAACATCCAGTCGTTCACCTGCTCGACTTATGATATAAGATAGTGTTATCATTCCGACAGCTTGTTAGCCTGCCCGAAGCAAGCCACTCCATTTAATTAACAATTACCGTTTATTTTTAGGGTTCCGTACCTCAAGAGGATAAAACGGAACCATCAACGATTAGCTCGCTGTCCGACCGCTAACTGTCCGGACCGAGCCCAAGTCACACTGTTCTCGCACGCCTCAAGGAGCAGGGTCGAAGCCTACTGGGGCTAAGGGTCAGCTTCTGAAAGGAAGGCTCGGCCCTGGTATGAAAGGCAAAGCAGGAACGGGGTGGGTTTTATAGTCAGTAAAAGTCTGACACTATCTCCCGCTCCGCCCAAGGGCGGGGGATGTTATCTGGATGATTTTTATCCACCAAAAAAGTTATAAAGGTGTCGATATGAAATTAAGACCATATATTCAAGTCTGCGGTCCCTTGAAGCTGTGAAAAAATCAAAGTCAAACATTGAATTATAAAAACCGGTAAAAGGTTTTTTGTATATCAATGAAGTCAAAGCATTTATTTCCAATAGACCATTTGCAGGCACTTTTGAATAGTCAAATGTCGGTCAGTCCAAGAAAAGTGAAGCTAAAATGCACTCAAAATCAAATTTCCAAGTTAAGGAGAAAAGATACGGCCGTTTATGTCACAAAAAAAGTATATTTCCACACATTCAAGGGAATCAAAATTCATAGGATTCTCTTTACCCAGAAACCTGAGGTCTTAGCACAGGTATAGGAATAAATCTGAAAACAGTTTTGTTGCTACGTCATAAAAACACACTTTTTTAGCGATTCGGGAGAGAACACTTCGAGAGTCCATTCAGGAATTAAACTATTTACACACATCAGTTTGTACAGAACCCTCAGTACACGAGTCCGACTCACACTTGTCCAGTGTATTTACTTTATAAGTGTGGGCTATATACCGTGAGAGCTTTTCAATATCCGACGCTATAAGCAATGAATACGTCCATTCAGGAATTAAACTATTTACACACATCAGTTTGTACAGAACCCTCAGTACACGAGTCCGACTCACACTTGCCCAGTGTATTTACTTTATAAGTGTGGGCAATATACCGTGAGAGCTTTTCAATATCCGACGCTATAAGCAATGAATACGCGTTTTTAAAAGACAGTTTGGTCCGCAAATGACTCAATAAACATTGGAAACTGGTTAATTTGTAACGCTTTTTAATGCCTTTATTGATCTTTCAAAAGTTTACTTTATAGCATGTTTTGAATATGGAACGCGATCGAACGTTCAAAAGGGATTAAATCTTTACGTTATCATTTTAAACGCGTACGTCGAATATATTCGACAATGACTCGAGTTTCCGCCAGGGTCGCACGTCCACGACCAAATACTCCATCTTGTCAGCTCTTCTGTCACCTATGGGGATTGAAGAGTTAACGAGATGGAGCAGCCAGTCGCAAATACACGACTCTGGTGAATAGGAATCAAAAATACTCAGAACAATCCGACACAAGCGGTTAAACAGTTACTTTTTTCATGCTGTTACTATAATACATAGATTGTAGCAACTAATATATAGGGTGACTGGCAATTAGTGTACGATACTTAAACACGTGAATGTGCTCATGATAACAAACAATTTTTATTAAGGGAGCAAAGCCGAAATCGCGAAAAAATATCAGCTGTTCAGTACATTAGGCAACATAAATGTACTGACCAGCTGATTTTTTTTTCGCAATTTCATGTTTGTTCTCATAGTTACTGTTGTTGGTTATCATGAGCACTAGGGAATGCAAACCGGTTTACTCGAAAACCGAAAAACCGGTTTTTCGGCATATTTTTAATTATTAAAAAAACCGGTTTATTTTTTCAAGTAACCGGTTTTTCGGTTTTTTTTTATTACTTTCAAATGACACTATTTTTTTATTAAATATTGTTATAAAACTCTGTTAAGGCTTGATATCAATCGTAGGTTTGTTTATATATACGTGCCATAGTGATAGCGAAACCAACTGTACAGTTTTTCTGTTTACGATCATTAAAAATTCAGGCCGGCCACGTGTTCTGAGAACAGGCAATGAAGGGCCAGAATTAAAATCTCGTAAGGACACAGAAATTCTTATGCACAGAGATTCTTACCCACCGTTGTTACTTATCATAATATCATCTCCTTAAACAAGTCGCATTTAAAGAAGAGAGTGAAAAGATCAAAATCTTTGTTTGTTCGTTACACTGATGAAAAACTCAGGGATATTCTTGCTTTGGGCGGAGCATCGCCGTGCCCTCGTTGGGGCAATCGGCGGCGGAGACCTCTCGCGCCGGGCCTTGGTTCAGACCATGGTCCGGAGCGAGGATGAGTGGCAGGCGTTCGCCGACTTCTACGAAGCAGTAATGCTCGCAAAAGAGGAGGCAGACCGCATCAAGCAACGGCGCTCTCGCAGCCGCCGCCGGGATTCCAATCCCGATTTCCGGCCACCGTAGGCGCGGGCTTGCAGACAGTGAGCAATGTGTAGTTCGCTGTCCGGCCATCCGGTAACTGTCCGGACCGAGCCCAAGTCATCAACGGCACTCACTGTTCCCGCGCGCCTCAAGGAGTTGTCAGTAAAAGCAGGGCAAATGAAATGAATGATCATCATGCGGCATCAGTAATGGTTCATTTTCGTGAAAATGGGCTACTCTAACTTCAGCTAAAGAGTATCAAGATACTATCCTAAACACCATAGCAAAGCCTCTTAAAGCCTCTCTCTTTTTGATAACATACTAGGTTTTCTCAGGATGCTTACAACGAGTGTTTCGGACTTCATTAAGGTTGATGATTGATCTTTGACTAGCCCAGACCTCAACCCCTGAACTACAAATTGAGATCCACTATATTAGAGGGCATGGTAATGGTCGTGCGTAAACCGATGACGCGTGGCCTGAACGCCTAAAAATTGTGTTAAGGGTAATGGTGGATATTTTGAGTAGAAGTTAAATTAACTTCTGGCTTAGATTCTCTATATATAACATCATTCTGAGACATTCGTTTTTATGAAGTTATTTTTTTTTTTATCTTTGACAGAATTCATGGCCATATTAAGTATACAGTATATTTTTTCAATAGATAAGTTTCAAAATAATTATTAAAAATAATTATTTAGAATTTCACAAGCAAAAAAAGTTAAATTTTTCACTTAAAAATAAATTTCAAAATTACCTAATTTTAAAACCGGTTACCCGGTTAACCGGTTTTTTTTTAGAAAACCCGAAAAAAAAACCGGTTTGTAATTTTGGCGGTTTTTGCATTCCCTAATGAGCACAATCACGTGTTTAAGTATCGTACACTAATTACCAGTCACCCTATATAATTTTAGCCATAATTAAACCCTATAAAGAAAGAGGTAATTAAATTCACGGTTGGCGCAGTAGTTGGGCGATTGTCTGCGCTGCGTGTTGCGGGTTCAATTCCCGCGAGTAACAAATATTTGCATGACCTACTGAGTCTGAGTCTCTTTTTTAAATCAGTTTACATGTTTGTAAACGCATCCACGATACAGGAGGTTATTCCTAAATTCCTAGTACGGGGCAAGGTTTTTTAAAAGCCAATAATTATTAAATATAGTACGTATAATTTGTAGAACGACATTAAAGGCACAGATAAAACGAAAGAAAGAAAATTGTATCGTTTAAAAGATGGATGGATGGATGCGTTTCCTTGTTATTTTCATAACTTGTCGAATTTTTAATCAAATAGGATTTTTAATCTCACGAAATTTATTGTAAATTCACGATGTTTTCAATATTGCGGCGACGTGTATTCATTGATTTAATTTACTAAAAAATCTGCTATTGACAGTATTCCAGCAATTCACCTTCTAAATAGATACATCGAAGTTAGTTCAAGGCATCTGTATTTAACTGCCATCATGTGTAATTAAGTAAATTCCGAAAAATATATACAAGGTGTAAGGGACAGCCATCCACAAACTTTAAGGGCTTGCTCAGTAGACGAAACTGAACTACCTTCCACAAAAAATTGTTTCAGGAAACGAAAAAAAAAATTTTGTGGAAGGTTGTTCAGTTTCGTCTACTGAGCAAGCCCTTATACTTTGTGGAGGGCTGTCCCTTACACCTTGTATGTATAATATACCAGGGCGATAGGTGTCAATTAATGAAGCGCGGTAAATAGTCATTAAACGTCATTACAACAGCCTATATCGCTATGTTCGAACTACATCGAAACTGACCAATAAACATATAACATTATTGCGATATTTACATTAAACATTAACCTCTGCACACTAATTAGCACAATAAATAAGTAGGTATGCGTCATAAAATGAGAAATATAGTTTTATGCACTTACTCAGAAATAGGTGGTTTGTCGATAAATGAAAGGCTTGCAACAATCATTCTCGTGGACTAAATAAAGCTAGAACTACATTAGACCGATGCATGCACACGTGTAACACGCCTGATTTGTACGTAGAGCGACGTCGCGTGGCGTGGATCAAGTGTAGCTAGCTCTACAAGTCTAGTTTCCATGTAAAATATATGGAGACCGACGCGCCCAGGTGCGCCAGGCATGTGTGGCACACGTGTGCGCAGTGTAGTTCTAGCTTAACCCTCAACTTCTAAATTTAGCATTTGAATTTGAGTAAAACTCCGCTTTCGCTTGAAAGTCAGTCAAAAGGCATTATTAAAGTAGGGTTTAAGATATTTAATATTCAATTTAGATGCTCGCGTCTTTCTTTGATAGGATTCTAGATTTTATGCGACCCGGGCGCTTCTTGAAAATAATCCCTTTTAACATTCGTGATATGTCTTTATAGTTGCTCTCTTATTGAGTCAATTAAAAAAAAAACGAATGATGACAAAATCGACTGTTTTTTTTTCGGTTGGTTAAATTCATTCAGATGACATCCCCCGCCCTTGGGCGGAGCGGGAGATAGTGTCAAACTTTTACTGACTAAAAAACCCGTCGCGTTCCTTCGTTGCCTTTCATACCGGGGCCGACCCTTCCTTTCAGAAATAGAAAGAAAGAAAGAAAGAAAAACAGTTTATTTACGCGTTAAAGACGCAAACTTAAAAGTAGGTTACAGAACATAACATCAAAATAGGGAAGATATGCGTCTCCTCCGCGCAAAACGGCCGAACGCTCAGCATAAAGCTGCGGCCTCACGCATAATGCGTTGGGCTCACAGCGCTGGTTTTCAGCGTGGGCCGGTCACTGTGTCTCTTAATAATAGACCCTTGGCCCTGGTAGGCTTCGACCATAGTTCGACTCTGCTGGGCCCCTACGGTTGCTGACAACTCCTTGAGACGCGCGGGAACAGTGCGCCGTCAACGACTTGAAAATCGAGAGATACAATTTTTAGGTCTGCCTCGATTTAAAAACCCGCTTCAAATCAATAGAGTTGACGTTAGCGAGTCATTTCCAATCCATTAATATTTATCTCAAAACTTTTGATAGAAAGTTAAACGGTTTCATATCTTAAACCGACAACATCGTGGCAGCATTTCCCCTGAACTAATCGTCCTGTTCTTGCTCTCTCAATCCTCATCTAAAGCTGGGTATAGACTAATCGCACGAGCGAACGAACGCTTACCAATGGTAAGCGATGGATAACGCATGCTTGCTCGCTTTTTGTCGGGTACTAGTGCTATAGTAAACATGACAAACACTCCGTGAAATTTGAGGTGAAATGAGTTTAAAATAAACCGACATTCAACTTTTTTAAAGTTGTCAAATGACTGCTTCCACTATGGGTGGAGTGAGACTGAGTGCCAGATTTTTACTGACTAAAACCCACCTGTTTCAGTTCCTCGTTGCGTTCCAGGGTTCACGGTAGCTCTTTTGAACAATCCCGCAATCTTGGTATGCATCGGCCCTAGCCCCTAGCGTACCCTGCCAATTTTGCTGACAGTTTTTTGAGGTATCGTCTTTTTATCTTGACTTACGCGATTAATTGAGAACTTACTCTAAGTTTTCACATTGTCATTTTTACAAAAATGTACATACATACAGCTTCCGCTCACAACACCTGAATTTGCAGAATAAGCGAGTGAAGACGAGCTAATGATCTGGAATTAGTGTGGGATTGGTGAATTCGTTCGCTCGTTCGCTTAGCCTATACCGTGCAAACCAATTTCAGGTTCTACCGTACCTAATTCTTAAACCGTAAATCCGGCCATGTTTTCAAATCAAGGTCGACAAGAGATTCATTGATCCTGTTCAACTTCTGTACAGTTATTATTATCTTAAACTCGATCTTAAAATTGCAATAGCATAAGTAGATATTTTACATTGCAAAGTTATCGTGAACATAGAAACTTGTTCTCCATGTAGGGAAGGGAGACTCTCGGTCTTCTTTAAGATTCTTGATCTAGAAACACTTAGTAATCATATCGTAGGTTTACTGGTTTAATATGTTGCCAAGTGTTTAATCATGGATTCGATCTCTAGTCATTTCTAGATCTCAGTCAAGTAGAAGTGTTTCTTTTGCTGAACTTGTTTCAGTTACTGTATCCGGAAAATTAATTCGTATTTGAATTTCTCTGCCAGATAATTCAACCAGAATTTACCAAAAGATCAAACAGGTCACAATACAACCTATAGATTTCGCAAAAATATCGGAGTAAATAAAATGTAATTATTTTGACCTTGGAAACTACCCTATTGTAATCGTGGAAGTAAAATCTTCTTTTTAAATTTTGTTCACTATTTCACCTGATGGTAAAGCGATGATGTGGTCCATGATAGAGCACGCTTACCTAAAAATAACCTATTCACTATTCGACTTGAAGACCCTAGGTTGTAGCCATCAGGACATAGACCATGACGTCTAAAGTAAGATTGGTTTAATCTTGTTTCAGTGTGGGTAAGAAACAGAGCTATACAGGTTGTCTAGCGCTATCTCTTACTTACACTGAAACAAGATTAAAACAATCTTACTTTTTACGTCAGGTAACCCCGCAGGAAACACAGACTACGGCAGGGAATTCCACTCCTTAGCTGTACCTACACATGGTGATTGTGTTACAAAAATGTTTTGTGTGTATGAGTGGGATGTTCTGCATGTAACGGTGGTGCAACGCCGTATATCTAGTGGTCCGATAATGGTACGGTCTGGCCGAAATTGAACTGCATTACCGATGCATACTCGAAATATAAACGATAGAAAACCGATAGGCTAGCAACATTGCGCAGATGCTTGAATTTGAATGAACTTGATGGTAGAATTATATGGACTGTGGAATTTTTTGACAGAGTTCCCTGGCCCTGAAACGCAAAGAACGACTGAAGGAACATGGGTGGGTTTCCGTAAGTCTGACGCTCACTACACCCAGAGTGAGAAAATATTCATGATGTTTTCCCAAATCTCAAAAAAAAAAAGAAATTGTGGACTTACATTCACAGATTTCTTGAGTTGCAATACCGCAGGATTTTTTTAATATCGTGACCCAATATTCCTAATTACAAATGGTGTGAAACGAAACTCGTGAACTCGAGAATTTCCTCGATATTAAGACGAATGTTAGCCAAGTGTTATTGCTGTTATTACGATTGTCTATTAACACTCACAGTTATAATCTATGGATTCGGTCCAGAGCTAGGGTTGCCACCGTCAAGGTGAAATAGAAACATTTTAGATCAGAAATTGGCGTTTCAGAAATTGTTTAGAAGTCTCAAAGCGGTTTCATGTGTTTTTTGATACAATATTTTCTATGTCTAGAGAGTCGTGACTTTCAGTGTTATTTTTGTTATCACAATTGGAATGGTTTTGAATAGTAAACAAAAGGTTGTGTCAGCTCAGCTTACGTCATGTTCAGCACTGCCCCACTAGCCAAGTTACAACCGTTTCGCTTGCGCCGAACGCTTCGAGTTGACCTTGCCGCCAATTCTTTTGTTCTAACCACGTGACTGAGCGTTAAGACGACGTCATTCTTGTACATTTGAAGCTTTCCACAAGCGTTAACTATTGCAGATTACCAACTTGGCTAGGGGTACTGTAGTATATCCTTACGTTACATTACAAAATATATAAAATAAAGTCTCGCCCGTTTCTATTGTCTATGTTCGCGATAAACTCAATAACTACTGAATGAATTTTCATGCAGTTTTCATCAATAGACAGCGAGATTCATTAAGAAAGTTTAAAAACTGTGGGGTATTTGGAAAAAGTTTAAAGATCAAATTCTAAATAATTACCACTTAGCAACAGCAATGCCAACCCTGCACATGCACAACTGTAGCGGCATAGATCAAACGCCAGGAAGTGCCAGTGTTTGCCACATAGTGTCAATATGTGTGCCGAGAACATTTGGCTCAGCTATTAAACCATTTTTGTTTGTTCATGTGTTTTTCAAACAGGCTTAAAGGCACGCGTATAGCGTAGTACCGAAATGTGTGAAGTTTATTGTATAAACTATAAACATTCGTTTATGTTGCGTTTGTTTGCTTGTATCGTTCTAATTTGACAGTATATTTTCGGATAAGATTTATAGTGTTATAATTTCGTCTTCTGTTATCATCATATCTGATGCTATTTAGAGAATTACTTTCTATGTAAGATAATTTTTAAGTTATTAGCTTTAAAGATTGTATTGTATCTACGGTTTATTGGTATATCTTTTTGATATTTACCCTTTTCTCTCTCTTTTTTTTTTTTTTTTTTTTCGATGGGAAAAATCATCTTATGACAACTCCCGCTCTTGGGCGGAGCGGGAGATAGTGTCAGACTCTTACTGACTAAAAAACCCATCCCGTTCCTTCAAGCCTTCATACCGGGGCTCGAGCGCCCTTTCGGATAACCCTGGCCCCAGTAGGCTTCGACCCGGCTGGGCCCCTGCTGTTGCTGACAACTCTTTGAGGCGCGCGGGAACAGCGCGCGCCGTCGACGACTTGGGCTTTGTCCGGACAGTTACCGGACGGCCGGACAGCGAGCTACCCATTGCTCACTGTCCGCAAGCCCTCGCCTATTGTACTGCCCGGAGCGGCTAAATAACTAGATTGAGCCCTGCATCTATCTACTCTTTTAGCGTTTCTCTCCACCATAGATACCAGATGATCTCATAACGAAATGTTACTCAATTCAATAGTAAATATACACACGAGTACACTCCATACAAGAATAATTTCGATACCGTTCGTATCGGTAATGCTATCGATTACAACGGCATATCATTGATATTCGATCCTGCGGCGATCGCATAGTGTTCGGTTACATACATGTGTTCTGATTTATACTAACTACTGCTTGTGCAACGATTTCCTAGATAATTAAAATTTGATCTATTGTCGTTCGATTACGCAGTCGTGTGCGAAAACACCGTCGAATACAAGCGACATTGCATTATATGCAACAATAGGACTCATACTACCGACTTTGGTTCTATAAGTGACTGCTAGAGGCCCTGTATTTGCCATACAAAAACATTTACCTGTAGTAGGTACAGGCTTTTAAAGCTAGAACTACTACACCACGTGACTTCGTTCTACGGACGAACCAGGCGTGTTACACGTGTGCGTTGATCTAATGTAGTTGTAGCTTTACTTTTCGAAGGAATTTGCAGAGGCGTAACTAAAGATAGACCTCTCGCTAGTTATGTTTCCAGTTCCACTGCTGCGCTGCGCAGGTTCGATTTCCACATGGAAGAAATGCTTGTATCGGTCTGGGTGTTTTGTGTGTGTGAGTTTAGATGTTTGTGAATGCATCCACGATACTTCGAAGCCGACCCCAAGGCTTAATTCTAACCGGATGCGGCTGAATATACGTGTTTTACATGGAGCGACTGCCTATTAGACCTCCGCAATACTGTTATTGGGCACGCACACATGTAACAGGCCTGATTTGAACGTTGAACGAAGTTGCGTGGCGTGGATCAAGTGCAGCTCTACATGTCTAGTTTCGCGCCCAGATCGGCGTGTGTGGCACAGGTGTGCTCAGTGTAGTTCTAGCTTTTATAGTTCCAATATTTCTCCTAAAAAGAAAGCCTACGTTAGGACGTAGGCTTTCTTTTGACTCGTACATACTCCACGATCTCCTCAACCTTCGTGGAGTGATGTAGCCTCGAAACGTTATATTCTACAATATTATAAAACTACTAATGCGCTATAAAACTGCTAATACATCGCGCCGTCTACTTAACAACTTAACACTTGTTAAAACATTGTACATAAATAGGTACGTATTATCATCTTAATCCAATAATTTTGACCAACAGAGTAAATCCCAATTGCGTACATTGTATCCTTGAATTACTTAGAGAGCAATAAATCATATAAATCCACCCGATAATTATGTGTAGGTAGGTGCATGTTATCTTCAACGACATTGAACGTTTTTTTATCTAGATGTGAACGTAGACTGCGTGGCGTCATGAATATTGTAGATGAAAAATGCTATATTCGTCGTTGAACTGATACTGCTGACTAAGCATAATCAGCTTTATAATGTTCCCACTGCTGAGACTCGGGTCTGCTCTAGAAGAGGGAATGAGCCGTAATGCACCACGCGGGCCCAGTATGGGTTCGTCATGTCTTCGAATTTCTGGTTCCAGGTCATCTCGGTTTCCTAATACGATGTTTTCCTTCACCGTTTTGACAGTAGTGGTGATGACGCTGCTATGTTTAAAATGCAAAAAATTAAACGATCTCTGTAATTTTTTGTTTTGTCATAATTTTGATTTTTTATACATATTTAATATTAGCTTCATCCACGTGAAAAAAGAAAATGTAAAGCCTATTTTAGTCAGTGCCATATCTATAACCAGGTATGATCTGCGCAGAATAGTAAACTATTTTGCGTATGCATTAGTCACTTGAAGAACAAACTAACAGCCTCCTCTTTTCTATTCCCAGAGATGCCCTCTTCAGACTATCTCTTCGAGGCCTTGGTGTGTTGGAGCGCGCCGACTGGCCAGCCTCCACGAACAAGACCAAACTCTGCCAGATGAAGGGTCAGACAGAACATGACTGTCGGAACTACATCAAGGTGCTGCTGCTACATGGGCACAAGCTGTTTGCCTGCGGGACCCACGCGTTCAGCCCTGTTTGCAGTTGGAGAGAGGTATGTGAAGTGAAAGTTAGCTTAAGGTTCCTTCTGCATCTATAATGTTGAGAGGAATTAAGTTATATTGTGGAAAATTTTTTGAGACAAAAATAACGATATGTAGGGACTGCTAGAAAAAAAAGGGTGGTGACTTAAAATTACGATGAATGTGGAAGTATGGAAGCTCGTAGAGCTAACGTATAACAGAGGCAAGAGTCGATCTCTAAGGATAAGCAACGTTGACCGAGGTCGATCTGTTGATGGCGACCAAATTCAATTCTTAAATTCTTTATTGTACCCAAATTATATAATGAATGAAAAATAGAATAGGTGATGTAACACAGGCGAGCTTATCCCACGATTGAGTTTTCTTACAGCAAACCTATTACATATTGTATATTATAAACATTTAAACATAAGGATAAATCGTAAAACGTCCTAAATCGACCATCTTATCATACCGAGATTCCTCCAAGCCTCAGTAAGCATTTACGGTAATCATTTGTAGATCTTTGACAGTTGTTACGGATAGT
This sequence comes from Mythimna albipuncta, assembly GCA_929112965.1. Classification (NCBI taxonomy): domain Eukaryota; kingdom Metazoa; phylum Arthropoda; class Insecta; order Lepidoptera; family Noctuidae; genus Mythimna; species Mythimna albipuncta. The sequence goes on along the minus strand of OV815979.1, from coordinate 11,408,336 downwards.
CAGAAGCCAGGAGATCTGACGCCAATGATCGATGACGCCGTGTCAAGTTACCGCTTGGCGACTGGAGACATAATAACTCGTGTTACCCAAAAACTGGATTTTGGGAATCTGATACATTCAGTCGGTAAACAGATCTACATGGAAAAATTGACTGAAAGTCACCTTAACCCGTTGACTGCCGGAACGCAGATCTACGCGAGACAGAATGGCTTTTTAATTGTCTCTAATTACGGCATTCGAGAGGTTAAAAGTCAGTGATGAAGACACAGTTGATGTAGGAAAGGATTTTCTGAATCTGAACATACGAGTAATTACACAAGGTTTGTTTGCACGCAAAACAAGAACCAATTGAAGAAAATCTCGCAAAACAAGAACCAATTGAAGAAAATCTCACAAAGTTAAACATAAACAACTCTCTGAAGAGCAAATAAATAGTTTTAGGGTTCTGTAGTATATTAGGTACTAAGTTTCCACCAACCATCCAAACGACTGTCTGTCAGGGGTTATGTATCTCAGGAACCATAATAGGACATTAGTAAACAACTGACATTTTTAAAGGGTGTATTGTTATTGTCGATGTAACAACAAATAATTAAAATTAAATAAAGTAAATCAATTAAAAGGGGTCGTGAGCGAAAGGGAATATCAGACTTACTGACTAAAACTCATCTGTGTTTCTTCATTTGCCCTTTGCGTTCCAGGGTCATGGTAATTCTTTCGAACAATCCCGCAACTTTATACCCTTACCATACATACAGGAAACATGATTTTTTTGGTTTATGGCACGGAAGCCGACTTGAGCGAGTTCGACTCGCACTTAGCCGGTTTTTCTGAACGAGAATCAAAATAGTAACCGGTATACAAGAAGAGCCACTGCGTTAAAATCTTGTTTGTTATTTTAAAACTTACTGCCGTAAAGTGTATGTAAATAATATTTGAATGAAATCGAATTTGTATGTAAGCATACATTCAATGTTTGTCTAAAACTTTCGGTGTTCAAGCCAGTTTGTCTACATCTGGAAATCAAGTTAAAGAAACATGGAGACGATCCTAAAATGATGTAACAAGTCTGATATCGAGATAGACTTTAGTATACATGTTACTGCTTTCTACCAGCAGTTTTGACCGCATGAAAGTATAAAATACACCACAATTTTTTAATTAGTACAAATACTTAAAGGGCTTAAAAAAGCTCTTGTTATTTAAGTAAAGTCTCAATAAATAATATTCATAAACAGCAAAGTTATTAGCGTTTGTTTATATCCCAAAATGTCACTAAAATTATGGAAATATTGTGCAGGCTATTTATTATTTAAGAATGAATAAATGACGATCAAAATGGAAGAACACTGCGCGTAGTATTTTCTAGTAGAGAGAAGACGTATTTTGACTGAAATGATAATGATGAATAGTATAGAGTTTTGAATGATTTTTTTCAAGGGATTAGACCCTAAATAAATATCGCTAATTAAAACCTTTTTGTTCACCAGATCGAGTCGATAAGAACAGTAACGGAGTGGGTGACTGGAGTAGCCAACTGCCCCTACAACCCTCACTCCAACGTGACTGCGATCCTTGCCAGCAACGGAGAGTACTATGCCGGTACTCCTACTGACTTCGCCAGCTCCGACACAGCTATATGCAGGTTATTTTTTTTTATATGATATTAACCAGTGCTTGACTGCGATCCCACCTGATGATAAGCAGTGATGCAATCGTTAATGCTGAGGCGCACTAGTTTATTAAGAGCCTATTCCCTCCAGCCTTGAAGAAACCTAAATTATAATTGGACGGGAAGAACGGAGCAGGCATATTGTTTCAGTCCTCCGATGTACGCGGTATAAACGACGAAGCGAAACGCTTAGTTCAAACCGTAGAAGTTTCAACAATGTAAGGGTAAATACTCTTATACAGGTAACAGGTAAACTGATTTACCTGCTTTTATTGACGAATGCGATGTATTCTGGTAAAGTGAGGTATTACTTTGTTGAAGATAAACAAGCAGTATCAACGATAAATAGAGAGAGCAGTAAAACTGGTCGTTGTAAAAGTGATAATACGGGACGAAGGGGTGATCGCAGAGCCAGGGCTGCAGTTACCGTGGCAACTGAAGAAATACAGGTGGATTTTGGCGGTTATTTAATAACTTCCCACCGAGAAAAAAGGGAAGCAAAGCAAAATCGCTGTGTTCTAAGTTTTCGTGCCACTGTGTAATTTTATATTATCTTTTTTTACTACTACTTTTAGTGCTACTAGTGCTTGACTGCGATTCCAGCTGATGGTAAGCAGTGATGCGATCTCTATCTAGGTACCTATATTGACACAGAAATATTATACACCCATTCATGATCTTTTTGTATGTTCCTAGTTCAGGTTAAATGTACCTAATAATTGTTCTAGTGTAAAGCGGAGCTGATTGTAAAGTTTCACGTTATTTTCTTAGATAAATCGTTTCTCAAAATAGATTTTCCACGGTGCTCCATACACGATACAGGCATAAATGTATAATACTAGCTTTTACCCGCAACTTCGCCCGCGTACATAAAATATAGCTTATGTCATTCAGGAATAAAGCAGCTTTCTATTGGTGAAAGAATTTTAGCAATCGGACCAGTACTTCCAGAGATTACCTCTTACAAATAAAAAAAACAAATATATTAATGTAGATATAGGACACTCCAGTTACCCAGTTAGAACAACAAATTACGATGTAGAAAGTTGAAACTTTGTACCAAGTTTACAATCAGTTGCTATGCGAATTTCATAGTAGGTAGTCTAGCACAGTCGTAAACACATTTCTACTGTAAGATGTCAGTAGTGTCACGAACGACTAGGTGGCACCGCTCTAATTTGATATCGATATATACGGGTCAGTAAATTAGTGTTGATACCGATAGTGTCCTTGTATATCAGTTTGGTGTCGTGTCAATTTATATTATCAGTTTTCACGATCCTAGTAGCGTTGATTAGATTAACTCCACCTTCGAAGTTGTTATTAGTATTTGTAAGTACCTGCTTAATAAAGTTTCGAATTAGGTACAAATTATTATTATTTTCCTGTTTGTTTCGATTTGATTTGGATACACGTTTGGATATCGTCTACGTCTTTAAAGGTTTCTTATCTATAAGTCTGTCTAGTAAGTTAAACGACTTGGAATTTTTTAAGGAAATTAAAGATCTAATATTGGCAACCGGAATTTTAGCTGTAATTCACTTGTTTTTTGAGATGATGATAGTTCTACAACAGATCTTGATCGTAGTATGGCTAGTGATGATGAATCAGTAGGTGGAATAGAATATTTAGAATCAGATTTCCCGTACGATTCCAGATTTATTTTATTACTTATGACACTATTATGTCTTTGCAAATGGATCCTACTTTTGTAATAAGAATATCATTAAAGAGACTAAAATAGGTTTATTTTAAACGAAAATCTTTTGCAGTTTTTTAAAGTAAAAAGTCTCTTAATAGTATTAAATCGCTTAAAAAAATACTTAAATTGGATACTTTTTATGACGTTACATTATTAAACAATGACCAAGATCTCATAATCAACCTTGATTTCTGAACCAGTGTTGAATACATCAGATTTCATTTTACCCTAAAAATTACTCAAGTCGTTTAACTTATTAGACAGACTATACTCTATTTCTGGTGACAGCCATCTCTTTATTTGATGCCTTTCAACCATCTCTTCAATTCTATTGACTATGACTTAAACCCCTTTTTTTATGGTGGAAAAAATCATGCATTGACATCCCCCGCCCTTGGGCGGAGCGGGAGATAGTGTCAGACTCTTACTGACTAAAAGACCCACCCCGTTCCTTCTAGCCTTCATACCGGGGCTCGAGCGCCCTTTCGGATAACCCTGGCCAACTCCTTGAGGCGCGCGGGAACAGTGCGCGCCGTCGACGACTTGGGCTTGGTCCGGACAGTTACCGGACGGCCGGACAGCGAGCTACCCATTGCTCACTGTCCGCAAGCCCGCGTCTACGTTGGCCGGAAATCGGGATCAGAATCCCGGCGACGGCGGCGGCGATAACGCCGTTGCCTGATGCGTTCGGCCTCCTCCTTTGCAAGCATTACTGCTTCGCAGAAGTCGGCGACCGCCTGCCACTCTTCCTCGCTCCGGACCATGGCCTCAACCAAGGCCCGGCGCGAGAGGTCTCCGCCGCCGATCGCCCCCACGAGGGCACGGCGATGCTCCGCCCAAGCAGGGCACACCTCGACTGTGATGACTTAAACCCTCAAGCTATGGAAAAAAAAAACTTCTTGATACTGTAATTGTTGACATAGCCTGAAGAATCGCCAAACTGAAGTGGCAGTGGGCAGGTCACATTGCTTGCAGAACTGGTGTTCGATAGAGCTAAAAGGTTCAGGAGTGGCACGTGGTCGCGAACTGGAAGACACAGTGCCGTTAGGTCTCCCACGAGGTGGACCGATGACCTGGTGAGGGTCACGGAAATGCGATGGATGACAGACGCGCTTATGTCCAACAGTGAAATTATGATTATGTAATTGTCAGCATTGATCATTCACAAATCTAGATTTGTATTAATAAACTAGCTTTTGCACGCGCGGCTTCGCTTCCGCTCTTCCCTACTTCAGCCTACTCTACCCTACCATACCCTACTCTACCCTACTCTACCCTACTCTACCCTACTCTACCCTACTCTACCCTACCCTACTCTACTCTACCCTACTCTACCCTACTCTACTCTACTCTACTCTACCCTACTCTACCCTACTCTACCCTACTCTACCCTACTCTACCCTACTCTACCCTACTCTACCCTACTCTACCCTACTCTACCCTACTCTACCCTACCCTACTCTATTCTACCCTACTCTACCCTCTTCTACCCTACTCTACCCTACACTACCCTAATTTTCATTTTTTTTCCATAAGAACCTTCTCCTCATACTAACGAACACAACAAAAAAAAAATTAGCGAAATCGGTCTAGGCGTTGTTGAGTTATGCGCTTACCAACACATTTTGTGATTCATTTTTATATTATAGATGAGTAAACTGATTTTGCATCTAACTCCACTAACATACCAGTAACCGTAAATACAAGTATGTTCAGGCTTTTACAGTCTAATTTATTATTCATTGGCTCGCATAAAATCGATGATATGGTCGAACTTTATGCCCGCTTGTCTAGTAGTAATCTATTCACTAAGAATGCTAAATTATAGTTTTCTTGTTTTGCTACATATTTTAATTATTTTTAAAACTTCTTTGGCTGTTTGACTACCTCAAGAGTGTTACCTAAATGTCCTTTCTTTGGTATTGTGCATCGAGTCATTAAGCTCCTTAGTAGTCCTGAGTGGAGCTTCACGAATACTTGGAAATGTTTGCCGTTTTGGAAAATTCCATACAATTCTGTGTGGTTCTTTCCTCAAAACAGACGATAATTTGCATGGTTCTCATGTGATTTAAATATCACATGTTTCATGTATGGACTTATTTGTCTCGGTATTTCTCCTCAAGGTCAGCTAAGAAATACCGGCCTCTTCTAGGTTATGCAAATTAAATATAATTTCTAGCTATCTGAGGCCCTACCACGAGCTCTTAACGATCCATTTGACGACCTAAACTGAACTATTAAAGGAATGGAGCTATACAAGGTTTATAGCTCCATACCTCTTTCTTGTTCGGACGCCTGACATTTTCTACCGTAGGCCTGGGCTTGCGGGCGGCGAGCAATGGGTAGCTCCTACCGTCGACCGTCCGGACCGAGCCCAAGTCGGCGTCGACGCGAAGTATTCCACGTGTGCTTCAAAGAGATGTCAGCAAAACCGTAGGGGCCCAGCAGGATCAAAGCCTACTGGGGCCTTGGGTTCGCTTCTAAAAGGAAAACCCGGCCCTGGTATGTAAGGCAACGAAGTATCAGACGTGGATTTCAATGCCGGAGTTTGTGTTTCCTGATAGCTTCAACTTAGGGATCTTTAAATCAAGAGTGAATAGGTTACTTCTAGGCAAGCGTATTCCATCGTCGACTACATCATCGCTTACCATCAGATGTGATGGTGGTCAAACGCAAGCCTATCAATAATAATAATAAAAAAAGTAAAAGTACCGCCCAAGGGCGGGAGATGTCATTGGATGATTTCCCACCTAAACAAAAACGCCTTTTAACACGTCGTGGTAATGCCTCAGAAGACAAGACAGTACATTTAATCCGCTTCTAAAATCCAATTTTGTCCACAGGAGCCAAGGCGCCGCTAGTCACGACTCGGGCATGCTCCGCACCACCCAATACGACTTGAACTGGCTGAATGAGCCGCAGTTTGTGGGCAGCTTCGAGGATGACCAGTTCGTCTACTTCGTATTCAGGGAGGTGGCTGTGGAGTTCATGAATTGTGGAACGGTAAGTCTACCTTAAGTGGCAATGGGCAGGGCATATTGCATGCAGAACGGATGGTCGATGGGGACGAAAGATTCCGGAGTAACGACTACGTACCGGAAGACGCAGAGTTGGCAGGCCTCCAACAAGGTAGACCGATGATCTGGTCAGGGTCGGGGAATCCGATGGATGCGTGACGCACAGGACTGGTCGTTGTGTGTTGAGTGGACATCTTTCAGCTGATATGATCATGATGATGATGAAGTCTACCTAGACGTAGAAATGGAAACTGGTGTGAGAGCTCAAAATTCGAAGACATTGTAACTGTCCTATCCTAGCCTAGCCTAGCGTTGCGTATCACAGTACAGGTTTTCTATTCTTTTTAAGGGTAGGGTATAATCAAAATAACATTTCAGTTCCATGGCAACAACATCAATCATAGAGCCCTAAGGTCCACTTTACCATATATCACTCATAGAAATGAGCGTCCTAGGCACCTGCCTGACTTTGAGTGAGATGAGGGCTGCTTCCCAGGCCTGATTTTGATTTGAACTCATTACGAATTCGTAGGTCGAGGCCATTTTCACTGCACAACAATTACTGTTCACCAAATGCAAAGTGATGACAAATTGCTCATAGATTTGAGGCGCATTTCTCACATGTATCGGTATCCGGAGACATGTCCCGTGTATAATAAGAAGTTTACATAACAAAGCCCGTGATTTTGACGTCAAACGGTGTCTGGTGCAAATACATGCCAGACATCTTAGAATTTGCATACAGTACGTTATGTCATGAAAAACTAATGTCGTGTATAAACCATGTTTTGAATGGGAAAATATAATAATGGTGAAATGAAATTGAGAATTTTATTGTACCTCTGCAGAGCTTACCGAGGTGTGGTTAATTATGACTGACCACCTTTATGCATTAAAATGTATGATGGTGGGTAAGCCAGAATTTTGATGTAACAAGTTTTCGTAAGCTTCGGGAATTCGATGGATTCGGGACGCACAGGATCGTTCATTGTGGCGACACTTAGGGGAGGCATATGTCCAACAGTGGACATCTACCGGCTGAAATGATGAAATTTTCGTAAACTCTTCGATCTTAAAATATTTAGATCTTCTAAACTAAGACCCAATAAAATCTGGGGCTTGGCGACTAATTACGACAAATTAGTCACTAAATCTGGAAGAAAACAGATCTTCGCTATGTGTCCTAGTTTTTAAGATACAAATATGGGTTGGTTTGGGAGGCTGACCCTAGATCGGTCACCTTTAAACCCTTATAACTTTTGAACTAGTGACCGACAAATTCTGATATTTGGCGACGAATTTCGACATATTAACGACCAAATTTTCGTGTTAAAGCCAGACTAGCCCCCATCACGCATCTTAATTTTGATAATTAAGATGCGCAAGTCAGCCATTCCTTACCAAGAATACTTACTGGAAACATTTACAAAAAAAAATTCTGTTTGATTGTCTAAATACTTTTCTAAAGCCATAATAAAAACAAAGTAAAAATACGGCTTTGATTATATTACAATGTCGCATAATGGTCGCATATACTAAGCCAGTTTTATAAATAGGGCTGGTTAAACTCCCCGTCTCTCCAGTTTCCTTTAGCCCCTCTTGAAGCATAATATTCTGCTCAGTTAGTTACTCAACGCCACTAAGTGATTGAACACTGACATGGAGATTGTTTCCTCTTTCGAAAACAGCAATTTATGTTTCTATATTTATATCCCTTGTAGTAACGATAGTCCAAAGTCCTACGGCTAAGACAGTAGGTTAATACGGTACTTATTTTAGGGGAACCTCTAGTGGCAATAAGAAAAGTGCCCAACTTGTATTGCCACATAATATGGCGCAGCGGGAAAGGTTATGACCCTCATTATGTCGACACTGCCAATTTTCCAATTGTCTTCTTGAGTCTTTGATCTATTGCACTGTAGTGTTATTGTGTTTTGAAATAAAATCTGTACACAACAAAAAAAAAGTCCTGGTTTTATTATCCATAGCCCGATTCACGTAATAAAAACCGTAACGATATCGTAGCGATTTAGTCGTTTAGACCATTTCTGTATTCACATCCATCAATCGAGTTTGAACGACAACGATTTTAAAGTCGCGTAGTCGAAGAATCGATTTAAAAAATTAAATAACTGTATTGCATTATCCTGCTGTAACTGGAAATAATTATAATATAGGACTTCGATCGAACGACTATAAAACTTCAACGATCTTTGGCTTGTTTGTTTTTACGTGAATCAGGCTACTGGACAGGAATACCTTTATCTGTATGTTGTACTAGCTTTTTTCCACGAAGCCAGGTAAAAAGTAGACATGTCCTTTCTTGGGGTTCAAGCCTACTCCGTACCAAATTTCATCAAAATCGGCTCAGTAGTTTATACGTGAAAGCGTAACAAACGGACAGAGTTATTTTCGCATTTACAATATAATATTAGTATAGATTTTGGTTACCATAGGTTTTTTTTTTGCGTTTGACTTTGCGATCCTACCTGATGGTAAGCAGTGATGCAGTCGTTGATGGTTCTGGTGGTGGTTGTTGAGTTGAGTTCCTGTTAGTTCCAATTTACCATTAGAACTATTCGTTTCTGAGATTAACGTGTGCAAGTAGGTAGTCAATCAAACAAACTCTTCAGCTTTATAATACTGGTAAAGATTACAGCGTATAAAGTCGTTGGTCCTGCTCATGATCTCTCTCCGATTATGTTGGATTACCGTCCCATCGGACTATGGAAGTAAAGGAACAGAGAGTGTACCATCGCGGCCATTTCTACCTGATCACTTAAAAAAAAATTCGCTTTTATCCTGTGGTGCGGAGCCAAACCAAACCCTTTGAAATTTTCGTTTCGAGTGCAAGCAAAAATGAACTTAGCGGTGGTCAGGCGGAAGTGTCTTTGACCTTTGTTTATGCACATATTTGTTCTCTAAAATATCTCCTGCGTACTTGGCAAATCTCTGTTGGGACTGACTACCGTAATCAAAATTCGGTCGTGAGTATTATAGATAACAGTTGCTATTTTTTTTTTCCAGATAATATATTCACGTATCGCCCGCGTCTGCAAGAATGATCCCGGAGGTTACCTAATGATGAAGGAAAACTGGAGTACCTTCCTCAAGGCGAGGCTGAAGTGTTCTGTCCCAGGAGACGTGCCCTTCCATTATGATGAGGTCCAGAGTGTGGAGTACCTGCCCCAGGAGAAGATACTCGTTGCTACATTCACTACACCCGCGTAAGTAAAACACCATGATACTGTTGTCAATAGTGCCTATTTTAGTAGATCAGTAGTTTTTTTTAATAAGTACTAAGTTTAATAAGTAACGCTTCGGCTATTGGCCTCTATACAGTTTTGGAGGTATGCGGAAAAGAGAGTAAAGTAACTCCAACATACCTTCCTCCTTGAAAAGGAAGGAACCTCCGATCAGACAGAAGTTATGTCCGATGGGCAACTGCCCGGCAGAGATTTCGGGCTGTTCTTGTGTGTCCAAATCGCGCAGTGCAGGATTAGTTCTTATTGTGACGCCATAGATTTCGCTACACAGTTATTGGCCATTCAATTTTAGCCGTCTAAAATGAGCAATTACCTATCAGATAGTAGAATCACAACTGCATTATTCAGTAAGCAGTTTTGAATGCACGAATACTATTCTGGTAGGTAATTGTTTATAATTGGAGTCAGGCATTGAGAGTTTGCGTCACGGTTAAAATTTGAAGCTATCATCTTCTAACATGTTTTAACATAGTCTTTTGGCCCATTCGCATCCCCCTTATTCAGGGTTATTTGTTATACACTGGCAACCTCTCAGTATCTTGAAGGTTTGTTTTTGGTAAATGTATTATGTTTTGTAAAAAGTCATAGAACGTAAGTTTATGGTGTTAGTAATACAGTCTTGCAAGGTTATTAATGTTTTACAAATAACCTCCATAAACACCTTTTAACGTTAATTTTTTTCATAGGAACAGCATAGTCGGAAGTGCAGTATGTATCTACAACATGTCGGACATCCATGCGGCTTTCGAGGGTCCATATAAAGTGCAGGACCGACCTACCTCAACATGGGAACCGAGGTCACCTTCTAAGCAAGCTAGAGACCATTTTAAATGTGTTCCTGACTCCAGGTTAGTATTATACGATTCGCACGCACACAATCGCTGTGTGCCCTGCTTGGGCGGAGCATCGCCGTGCCCTCGTGGGGGTGATCGGCGGCGGAGACCTCTCGCGCCGGGCCTTGGTCGAGGCCATGGTCCGGAGCGAGGTGGAGTGGCAGGCGGTCGCCGACTTCTGCGAAGCAGTAATGCTCCGCAGTAACCGTCCGGACCAAGTCCAAGTCGTCGACGGCGCGCGCTTTTCCCGCGCGCCTCAAGGAGTTGTCAGCAACAGCAGGGGCCCAGCCGGGTCGAAGCCTACTGGGGCCAGGGTTATCCGAAAGGGCGCTCGAGCCCCGGTATGAAGGCTTGAAGGAACGGGATGGGTTTTTTAGTTAGTAAGAGTCTGACACTATCTCCCGCTCCGCCCAAGAGCGGGGGTTGTCATAAGATGATTTTTCCCATCGAAAAAAAAAAGGTTAATAATACAAAATTGTAATTTTTCGGGTAAGGTCGATTGAGCCGACCCTATCTGGACGAGCGTTGTATCACAAAATAGATAAGTAGGAATTTACTTTTCATACCTACACACGGCGGTCGCGCTAGGGTCGGCGCCGCTCTGTTCGAGCATGCCTCGGCGCGGTGATAAATACCTCATACAAATTGTAATAACATGGCTGCAAAGTCTTGTACTCTTTTTCTGTGACGTGCTGGGGGCTGGAGCGTTTACATATCTACCTAACTATTATGTTAAACGAAAAAAAAAAAAAATTGGTCAAGAAGTTTTTAAGTTTTAGCGAGATTAACTATTGATTTTTAGAGATTATTCCAATGTAACTCTTTCACAGAATCCACGAAGCAATAGAATACCATCGTTACCACCTCATGTACGAATCCGTGCAACCAGTCTCCGGCGAGCCAGTCTTCAAACTGAACTCGGAACGTTTCACCCACGTCACCGTTGACGTCACATCCGCTAAGAACGTCGACAAGCAACTCGTCTTGTATGTGGCAACACAGGCTGGCAATGTGCTGAAGTTGGCAGTACTGCCGAAGCTGGATGGCGCGTGTTTGGTCGAGAGGTGGAAACTTAACAGCATGAATAGCAGTGTTGAGATTCTGACTATGCAGTTTGTGAAGGATACTGTGAGTATTATTTTGACTAAACATCTTGTGCACTGGTATACAATTTTTTAAATTTTTCTTCTGTGTCGTCTGCAAGACTTTCTAATAATCGGCTTAGAATAATATGTGTGGTACTACTACCGTTAGAATTTGGTCGATCTGAGTTTCTGCCACCATCAATAGTAAGATTTCACAAAACAAACACTATTCTTCAGATAGAAGAGTACAGAAGATAACACGGGTTTTGTGTCTTTTTTTTAATGTTACTACTTACATATGTACGTAATATTATCATTAGAATATTGCCTCATCTAAGCAAAGTTAAATGTCAAACACTTTTTCTTTCTTTTGTAAACTGATTTATTACTCATAATTAAACGTTATTCAAAATTTGCAGTCCACCATTTTAAACTTCAAGCTCTATAACTTGTGTTTCTGTTTCCAGATGTCAGTGTATATAGGTGGGTCGGATGGCGTGTTCCGCGTGTCGGGGCTGCGCTGCTCGCGCTACACGTCGCGCGCGGGCTGCGTGCTGGCGCACGACCCGCACTGCGGCTGGGACGACGCGCGCGAGCGCTGCGTGCCGGCACAAGGCCGTGCACAAGACCCCGCCTTCAAGCAGGACACGCAGGCGTGTGCGCAAGCGGACGCGCAGGGTATGTGGCATATTAATCTGCGGCAAAATTTATCCGACCTACAAAAATGAACTTGACATTACACCCGGTCGACATATTCGCGCCAGTGGCGTGCCCGCTATACAAGCCAAAAAGCCCGGCTTGCCCTACCAAAACGTCACCTAATTCATAGAACACGACCAATCAATTAATTATCACAAGAATCTAAACTTCAAACTTCGCGCGCTTACGCGGTTACGCTAAGTTGCCACTGTGTTGTGCGGAATTCAAAAATCATTCATTCATAAGACGATACCAGGGCGAAGCGAGGATGCCATTCTGAGCGAAATATCTCCGATCTCACTCTAACACTTAACAAAAGAAAGAGATGAACACTAATGTGTTGTTGTCTTTTTCTGCCTCAAAGGCTTTTATGAGGCTTTATCTTCTATCTCTACTTTTGATATAAAAACGATCAAATTTTGAGTGTGTGTGGGTGTAATTTCTTATTGTGTGCAAATGCTCGTCGAACATTTTGTTCTAAAAAAAAGCCGGGCTTTGGTAAATTTATGAATGGTTTTTTTTTTGACATAAATTTTTACGCATATTATAATACGAGGCGCCCTCTATGACGCGTAAAGTTGTACGAACTAAAAAGTACTCAGTTCAAATTTGCTTTGATCGGTTATCGTATTGTACGTAATTATTGTTTTGATAGTTTTTTTTTTGTTTTCCGTCATTTAAAAGTTTATGAATTCGGAAACTATACTTGTGGTTGTGTGTGGATATTATTATGTGTGGAATTGATATTGGCTAGGTAGGGTTTGAGTTTTAAAGATAAATATAATCTTGTAACTTTACTATTTTGAATATTTCTCAGAAAAGTTAATAACAATGCTTGAAATACATGGTATTGAAATACAGGTATGACTCAAATAACTTCGCTAGTGCCATGAAAATTTTCAAAAGTACTTGAACGCTGTTATTTCATTCTTTATTTTTGGTAAACTGCAGAAAGTTGGTTCTCTTTCTCGACAGTTAAGTGATAAGTGTGTTTTAAAAAAGCGAACAACGAAAAGCTGCCGTTGTTTCAATTGTGAGTATTTGCTAATAATATTACATATTATTATAGAACAAGTGTTTGAAACACCAAGATTTAAAAAAAAAAAATGTATTAGTTACACATTCATAACTAGATGGCGTTGGCGTCAAAAAAATAACATTAGATCAGTATCTAGTACTCGTTTGTTTATGTCACACTCAACTCAACCTTATATTAGATATTCATTAAGTTCAAATTAATCGTTTTAATAGTATTGGCTGTCCATCCCGGCCGGCCGGCACTCGACAACAAGAGCGGCTTTCCGAATTATCTTTGATTGCAAATTTGAAAATCAGCTGTTGGTAGAATTAAAACGTTCTCAAACTTTTTACGCTGGTGGAAGTAATAAAATCATTTTTAATTATAGATAGATAATTTGAATTAGAATACAATTATTTTTTCTATTCATGTATTCAAACTTCACGATTATTGGTATGATGATAAAATTGTGGTGGTGAAGCTTTTGTTATCATTATTTATTACTTACTATTAACATTATAGTTGTTAATAGTAGTGTAGCAATTCAGAAAAATCAACATTACTGCACTGATGACACGTGGTAGCACGAGATTTTTTTTAATAGGTTAGTAGTAGTTAGGTCAAGATTCCTTGGCTTGCCCCCTGTAAAGGCATCAGGCACGCCACTGATTCGCGCGATTTGAATATACACACAACCTTATTTTTAGTATATTATATATGAAACCTGAAACATCTGTCTAGTATTTTTATGTAAAGAATCTATGTAAGCCAGTTATGGTACCGGGTTGGCGACATAAATACATGGTCACCGGGCCACCTAGGCAACTGAGGGTTTGTTTTGTTGCAACTGTGCGCTGGCTCCTAATGCCCGCTATGACCTGCCGTGACTTGTTTTGTACTTAGTGTCGGTGGTGTCTAACTTGTGACCTTTTTAAAATATTTTTGGGAAAAATATGACATGGTGTAAAAATGATTGGAATCGATTCCGAACAAACTTTATTCAGGTTTCGTATATACTAAAAATCATGTTGTGTCTGCCCGACATTAAAAATCGGTCTCAAACACAACCCCCGTTCGGTTAAAAGAACTTCCTCTTTCAATGGAAATTGCGCGACTTTCCACCCTCTTCCGCATACCTCTATAAATGAAGATTTACCGAATTTCAGATGAAACTAGTTATCGATGCGAGAGATATGGTAAACACTGGTACAGTCACTCTCTTATTCCGATGGGTCAACCACCACACACGACCAGGCGAATACTAAAAACATTACTAACTCCTGGCGAATACTAAAAACATTTGTCACTTAAGCGCCCAGACAGTAGTTTCTTATATGTATGTATATTCGATCAAACTACTGCATATCTTTTCCAGCTTAGATAATTGATAAGCACTAGTTTCAACGATTTTTCTTTGTTTCAGTGGACGGCGGCTGGTCATCCTGGTCAGAATGGGAGCCTTGCATGCAGGACGGCACCTCACAATCGATGTACGACGACAGCAAGCCCGACATGTGCATGTGTCGCACGCGGCGGTGCGACAACCCTAAACCGGCTTATGGCGGACAAACTTGTGAAGGTATGCATCATAAGGCATAAACATGACTAAGTAGATACCTACTCTTTCAGAGTGGAGGCACAAAATATACAAGGTGTAAGGGACAGCCCTCCACAAACTTTAAGGGTTTGCTAAGACGAAACTGAACAACCTTCCATAATTTTTTTTTTCAGGAAATGAAAAAATCGGCCTCGCCATACAAATTGTCTAATCAAGTTTATCATTTTGTACGGTGAGGCTGTTTTTTTTTTTCGTTTCCTGAAAAATATCTTGTGGAAGGTTGTTCAGTTTCGTCTACTGAGCAAGGCCTTAAAGTTTGTGGAGGGCTGTCCCTTACACCTTGTATAGGTACAGAAGTCAATCTTATGTATGTACTTCACTTTTTATACCTACGCTAGGCGATTACGCTAGGGTCAGCGCGTTGCGCCAACTTTACGAGTGCGACCGAGTGATTGAGCCGAGATATTGTGTCGGTGAGCAGTGTCTAAGTGTGCGTTGCTGGAGCACGCTCTGTATGTAGATTATCTTCTGTACCCATATGTTTTGTGGTGGAGGCGAGTGCGGGTGCGTGGGGTGCGTTTAATTTAAAGTGCACGTAATAAATGAATGGTCCCTAAATAAGAAACATAAGGGCCGGAACTACGTGCTCCGCGCCCTTTTGCTACGTTACGACATTAAAATTATAAATTATATATTATTATTATTATTAATTTAATAAATAATAAATAAATAAAATTCTCCATTGACACGACTACATGTACACCGTTAAAGTTGAACTAGCGACACTGCGCAGGTAATAAACCGGTTTCTGTGACGTGGATCCGAGCACACGACATACGTTGGTCCTAAACTGGTGATTCATTGAAACTGAGAGAATGTCTCATACATCTGCCCTAGTTTATTTACAAATCACTTATCCCCGATCACTAAATGTTTCAAAGGCACTCATTCGCGCCCAGTGGCTAATGACATAAAGTAGATAGGTACGAAAACCAGGCCAGACGAATGAGACCGTCACTCGACTTTCAAAGAATCATTCTAATATCGAAACTTATCTCTCAAAACTTCCTAAACCTATTCTATCCTATTCACTTCCTATTTTCTGTCTTATCCTGTTTGCTAGTTATAAGTCGTTTTTGTTATTTGTTTTTTATTTATTTTTTTTTTTTTAAGATATGCGCCATGTTTGACGCAAATAAACTCATTTTCTTTGTTTCTTTAAACATGAGTCGTAATACTTGTGTGTTCTTAGGCGCCAGCATCTCGGTGACGAACTGCACGGTGCACGGCGGCTGGTCGGGCTGGGCGGGCTGGTCGGCGTGCTCGGCGTCGTGCGGCATCGCCATCAAGTCGCGGCGCCGCACTTGCTCCGCGCCCGAGCCGCGCTTCGGCGGCCGCGTCTGCGTCGGGCTCGACATCGACGACGTCTACTGCAACCTGCCGCCTTGCCCAGGTTACTATTCTATTGTGTGACATGACATGGACATGTCCTACCATGGACTGATATGTCCTAGAACCAAAAATTCGAAGACATGTGAGCCCGCGTGGTGGATAACTGCCCATTCCCTCTCCTAGTGAGGAGGCCTGATTCCCAACAATGGGCACATGCTATGGTAATCATAAATACTATGTTTTTTCTCTCTTAGCTTTGTCTTCCACCAAGCAATGCGTTTCATCTAATTTGTAATGGACTATTCAATTCCATTTGTGGGTGTCATCTTGGTGTGTCCACATCTAGCGAATGCACCGCTCGCGAGCCGCTTGCCAACGGCGACCGTGCATTTCGCGCGTGACTCGTTCTTACGAAGCCTCTGCTCCCCGCGCGCTTCAAACGAACATGAAATGAACGCGCACAGCTCGCAAGCGGCTCGCGATTGTCTAGAATTACTGTGACCAAATGAAGGAATATGGGTTGGTTATAGTCAGAAAAAGTATAACCGAGTCTAACACACCCAATAGCATTTATTATTTCATTTCTCAAAAAAAAAGTGTAGCTTTTCAACGTTACATGTAAACTGTGTTTTCGATTCAACACGAATAATTACTTCACAAAGTTTCTTCTGAATTTTAAATTTCTGTATTGCTAAAATTACAACTAAATGCATAAGCAGAAGAAAAAACCGTTTTGATTGCCATAGTAAGTTTGTTACTCGTGTCAATGTTTCTAAAAATGTGTTTCTATCCCCAGATCCAAGTCTCGCAGCAGTAGACGGCGGCTGGTCAGACTGGGGACCCTGGTCACCCTGCACCGCCACGGGTGGACCTGGCTGTGGACCCTCGGGAGGCTGGAAGGAGAGACGGAGGGAGTGCAACAACCCTCTGCCCAAGAACGGAGGCGCGGAGTGCGAGGGACTAAGCACTGAGCGCCTACCGTGTGCTATGCCGCCCTGTGAAGTTAGGAAGGCGACCGCTTGGACACCTTGGGTGCAGATACCTGGTAGGTAGAACTGGCAAGATGAAGGAACACACCTAAGATGACCTAATGGTGTGTCCAGACCTGGTGAATGCGGTGCTCGCGAGTCGCCCACGAGTCGTTCGCGAGCCGCTTGCGAACGGCGCGGGATCATTTCGCGTACGGCTCGTTCGTACTAGACCCGTGCGCCGCGCGCGCTTCGTGCTAACATGATATGCACGCGCACAGTTCGCAAGCGGCGCATTCCTTAGATCTGGACGCACCAAATGTGCATTCCTCTGAACGCTCAATATTATGACAATAACGAAATTCTTTAATTACAGGAAACGGATCAGATGGAAGCTACACGGAAAAAAGATTCAAATTCCAGTGCAGAGCTCCTTCACCGGAGCAGCTGAAAGTATGTACACTTTAAAAATTATATCATCACTTGTCGGTATTATTCTGTAACTTACCTCCTACTGTTGACCCTATCTAAATTTAGGGCGGATCGACGCAATACGTTTTATACAAACTACCATACTTCTGTATTCGTTATCTCAGTAGTGGTATGCGGAACAAGGTATTAAGTCCCACATGCGTCTTTTGAAAAGAGAGGATCCTATGACCAGAGGGATGTTTGGTCTGATCTGGGTAACTGTCCGATTGATGATATCGGGCACTGAGAACTCTGATTGCGCGATGCAGCATTTCGTAGATTAGTTCCTATGTGACGTTATAGATGTCGCTATATCGTAACCAATCCCCCCTACATGTTTCTTTCTAGCCATGCTTAGAATAGAATAGAATAAACTTTATTGTACACTAAAATATATATTTCTGTCCCCAGTTATCCTTAGTCCGCGAGGACGAACGCTACTGCACATCCCGCGGGCGCTGCACTACCGAACGTTCCACAGAAGATGACGCCAACTGGGAGGCGTGGGGACCCTGGGGTTCTTGTTCCGCCCCTTGTGGTGGAGGACATCAGAAGAGGAGGAGACGGTGTGGCAAGCACCCTTGCCACGGCTCCGCTGACATGCTACGAGCTTGTAATACACAGGCGTGTACTGGTGTGTGTCGTTTTCAAAGTTATATTTTCTTTTATAATATGACGTAATTATCCAACCGATACAACTCAAGTGTCAATAAAAGTTGCCAGATCGAAGTAGCGCCTAGTTTGGAACTGAATGCAATTTTCAGCATTCAATTCTAAACTAGGCGCTGCCTCGGTGAGGTGAAACTGACAACGTAAAAACTTATACTTTACACTTGATCGCACAAATGGTGTTCTATTCAATTTATTGACTGTAATTTTATTTGTTAAGGTGAATGGTCTTGCTGGAGTGAGTGGAGCGAGTGCAGTGGCGAGTGCAGCAACTCTCCCGCTAGTGCCAGCGCGGCGGGACACAGGACTCGCACGCGCCTGTGTCTGTCGCCCGAGGGCTGTGCCGACGCGGGCGCCGCGCTCGAGAGGCGCGTCTGTGTCAACAACTGTGCAGGTATTATAGAGTGGTCATGTTGGAGCGAGTGGAGCGAGTGCAGCAACTCAGGACGGGACACAGGACTCGCACGCGCGAGTGTCTGTCATCCGAGGTCTGTGCCGACGCGGGCGCCGCGCTCGAGAGGCGCGTCTGTGTCAACAACTGTGCAGGTACTATAGAGTGGTCATGTTGGAGCGAGTGGAGCGAGTGCAGCAACTCTCCCGCCAGTGCTAGCGCGGCGGGATACAGGACTCGCACGCGCCTGTGTCTGTCGCCCGAGGATTGTAGTGGATAGTTTTATCTGATATTATTTACGATATTATGGCCATAAATAGGGTATGGGTCATGATGCGGTCTATTTCAACTGTTTTCCTTGTTTCAGACTCAGAAGCAGGTTGGGGAGAGTGGTCCGAATGGGGCCCCTGTACGAGCGGAGAACGAGTGAGGAAGCGCGCTTGTCTAGCGGGAGCGTGTGTGGGCGCGCAACTGCAGGTCGCCCGGTGCGCTGATGATGACCAGGATATTGATAATGGTGAGTATGCGGTTAAACCGCTCACTGAGTAATGACGTGCCCCCCTAGCCAAGTTACAAACGTTTCGCCTACGCCGAACGCTTCGAGTTGACCTTGCCGCCAATTCTTTTGTTCTGACGACGTCATTCCCGTACATTTGAAGCTTTCTACAAGCGTTAACTATTGCAGATTAGCAACTTGGCTAGGGGTACTGCTCCCTCTATCTTTCATCTACATCTATTGCAAGTTTGAGCACAATCAGGAGCAAGCATTTAGAAAGAATTTATATTATGTTATAAGAGCGTGCGGCGGCAAAATGCTCACCACACGAGCACTCGAGTATTTTATTTTTTAATGCTTTGCTTCACACTAATTTACACACACACACTCTTGAATTGTGGGTGCTCTCACAAACATGTAAACTTACTTACAAAAGACACTCAGACCAAAACTTTTAGGCCATACTTACAAATATTTGTTCCATCTCTCAACCCAAAAAAAATACCCAGGCCGTTACAATCTAGGAATAGGTTGAACCCATAGCCCGCTAGTCCACTAGTGTGATTATCAGTGTTTATTCGTTCCAGTAACAAACGCTATCAAATCAATCAAAATCTTATCTTAGTTTACCTAGCTACTAGCTACCGCGCTACCCGTTGATAAAATAAATGTAGTAGCACTTTATCACTCCAGTTTGTTTTCAAATGTCATCTGATAATGTTGATGGTAGCTGTGATACGACTAATTGGCGTTAAGCGGGAACTACATTAGACCGACGCACACGCGTGGGCGATGCCTGATTTGTACATTCTCAATACTTTATTGCAATCCATATGTAAACATAGATAGTTTTGAAAATTTTCACACGTAGATTAATATGGACCCTGTCGGGCTCAGCAAAATGTAGGAGAAAGGAAGCGGGCTAATTAGCAATTTACGGCATTCAATAGATATCATTGTAGATCATACACACACAACATAGAGCCGCGTTGATTGGCGTGGATCTAATGTAGCTCTACAAGTCATTGCGTTAAGATTAGACATTTAAACAAACCTTTTTTACTGTCTGTTCAACCGATTTTAACTTCTATTTCGTAGGCATAAGGATGGCAATTAAAGCAAAAAAGTGGTTACAATACCAACTATTTACTGCAGCCGCTATCAGCCATGTCACTAACGCAATAAAAGTCAAAATCGTTTGAACGGATAGTAATGATAATTTTGCACAGAGTAAATTGCCATTTAAAATGTAGGTATGGAGATCGACGAATCGGATCTGCGTACGTGGCCACATGTGCCCTGTGTAGTTCTATCTTTATTTTTAGCAAACAAATGCAGTAGCTAACACTAGGTTTCTTTATTATCTGATCTGTACCCAATTTAAATAACGCTAGGAAACAGCAATATTTACCTAGGTATTACGAGCTGCCTCTAGCGGTTACACATAATAATTGGAAATTATCTATATCATAATAATCTATTCTACACCGGTAGATCATGTTTCATTGAACTCCGGTTAGCCGTTCGAGGGTGAACAAGTAATAAACAAACTACCTATATATTATAAGAGTGAATGAGTTGTGAAGGTCAGATAGGTAGTCGCTCCTTGTAAAATACGTCATACAAAATACGACAGGACTCAACTAGGACTCCTTCAACCAAAAAGATGATAAATAATTACTGTCGCAAAAGTTAGTAGAAACGGCTAGTCTAGAGTACTATTTACCACCATCTTACATTCTAATGACTAAACCTCTTTTTTAACAGAACTCTATGCGATGCCAGCTTACAGCCAGAACGTAGAGATGGCGTCTTTCGTCACTATGTCGGACAACGGAACGCTCAGCTTGGGAAGCATCATAGGCTGTGTAGTCGGTGCCTTTGTCATGGGTAAGTTCTTTAGTTTACCAAGTAGTTCGGCGTTGTGGAACTAGATGGCGCTAGTTGGCGCGTTGTGAATGTCAAAGTTGGTTTTTTGTCTTTTTGTATTTGATATACAGATTTTTTTGTATTTTTCAGTAGTTAGTTAATTATATAACATACAAGGCTATTTAATGAGTACATATTTATGGATTTTTTTTTGTAATTTTAAACAATTTTAATAAAAATTTCTACATCGCGCAAGTAAAGTTTTCATTGAAGTTAATACGCTTACAGTATTTCGAGAACTTTAACCGTGTCTATTGAAAGGAGAGACGGTTAGCACTCCCCTTGACAAGGATGGAATACACAAAATGGTTAAGGCACACTTGACCACATTTTTTTTTTAAATCTCGTTTTGATTAAATTTCTACCTATGTTTTGTTATTACTTTTTAAAATCATTTATACTTTTCTAAGGTCATCTTAAACTTATTTGTCCTATTTTTTTTTTTCTTAAGTAGATGTGAAAATCTATTATTTTTAGGATACATGTAATTGGTAGAATTTATAGCGAGTTTTTAAATATTTTGATCATTTGTATTTTGAACCAATAAAATCTGGTGAAATCTTTGAATACTGAGTGGAATATGCTAAATACAACAATCACCATAGTGGATAAGTATAACTTATACAAGTACAAAAAATATTAATTACATTAACTGTGATATTTAACTGAATAGTTATCGGTCTAATGCAACAATAGGTATAATAATTATATAAATAACTAGCTTTTGCCCGCACGGCTTCGCTCTCGCTCTTCCCTACTCCACCCTACTATACCCTACTCTACCCTACCAAACTTCACATAAACCATAAATAGTCCGAACAAAGCCTAAACATTTGGTTTGGATAGGTGAGCCCGTTCTTGAGTTATAAAATTACAACGAAAAGTGACATTGATTTTTATTTACAATATAGATTATACTAATACCTACTATACTTTTCAAAGTATTATATAATATTAACTGTCGCTAATTGTACTTTAAAAAATACAAATTAACGAAACCATTCAAACAGAAAACTGGTACTCAATTAACATAATTGAAAATACAAGTTAAATGCAATAACCTTTAATAACTTTGAAATAAAGCTTGATACAATTTATACTAGTGTTGGGTGATGATATTATCCAAATGTGTACGCAATCTTTAAACCATGCAACCATCTATAACCTCTCAAATCCAGATATTTCCGTCTTCATATTCTTCGAATTTACTTGCTGAATACAACAATCCGGCTCGGTAAAGGACCATAGCGGGACTGACCGGGATGAAAAATAAAAGTGGAAAAAACGGGATTACCTCGCACTGAGTATAATTGCGTGTTTAAGCGAATAGTGCTCGTTAGGGAATGACAGACAATATTTTATATCTAATTAGCCTACTTAAAACTAAACAAAACTTAATGCATCGTCGCTCGTTGCTATGACTAAAATATTAGGCTCCTAACTTGAAGGGTCTTGATATTTTCAACTATTATAGTTTTGGTGAACATGACTGTTACCCAATTTGCTTACCAAATGCTTTAATATTAAGACAATTTCAAATTAAAAACAAAAAATAAATGTTAGGGACTTATTGTTATTTTTTATTATAATCTAGACTATCGCTCTATTACTGGGCAAAGGTCAAGGTCTCTTTCTATTCCTTCCATTTGTTTATTTAAGTCTTTAGGCATTATGTTCCCAGCTCTGATTTACTTCTTGCCAATCTCTAAGGAAGACATCTAAGTCGTCCCGCTATCTCC
This sequence comes from Mythimna albipuncta, assembly GCA_929112965.1. Taxonomy (NCBI): domain Eukaryota; kingdom Metazoa; phylum Arthropoda; class Insecta; order Lepidoptera; family Noctuidae; genus Mythimna; species Mythimna albipuncta. Next base: position 11,385,431 of record OV815979.1, on the reverse strand, counting down.
TTGTTGGTCTGTCGCGACCCCATCGTGCGATTTCAGGCTACCATTTTTGTGTTTTAAAAACCCACCGCTCGATCGGCACGCCGCAGACATCTCCAGCCTAGTAATAACTTAACCTTTTTGAATGTCTTATGTTACACAAGTCGACATAAGCAATAAATTGTCTTTCTATTGTGTCTCTAATTACGGCATTCAAAGAGTTAATAATAATGTTGTGATCAGGTTGCCTAGTCTGCCTGGCGGGCGTGATATTCTGCCAGCGTCGCGGCACGCGCATGCCCTGGCACAAGCAGAACCGGGTGCCCTCCAGTCCTCACTACATCACCGCCAAGCAGAACAGCTACGTCACCGTCCCTCTAAAGGAAGTGGTGAGTAAATATTGTTACTTGTGAATTATACACCGTTAAATTTTTTAATTTTATCTTTACAAATCGATAGTGTTTCATGTACCGGATCGACCCTCCACGGGATTAAAACTATTAAAATTTAGCGGTGTATAAGGTTATTTGTAAAACACCGGCAACCTTTCAGGACTATGTTACTAACGTCATTATAAATAACAACTTTTGTTCTATGACTTTTAAAGAGAATCTCATTTTAGTTCATCAGATTTTCATACAATAATAAATATATTTAAATTTAACGTTCTAAATATTACCAAGTCTATGCGAAGCAAGCGATAGTACAATAGCGGAAGGGAGTGCGATCTGGTGCCGGGGGTGCTTGATGCGCTTGCGTCGCATCATACAGACGTTGAAATATAAAAATACTTTGTAATGTGTTAGATAGAACAAGAAAATATTGAACGTTTGTTTTTGGTAAATGTATTACGTTTTGTAAAAAGTCATAGAACTGAATTTGTTGTTAGTAGTACAGTCCTTCAATTCAAGGTGGTCAGTGTTTAACAAATAACTCTGTATAATGTTAATTATGAACAGGGGTGAGTGAGCAGTGGTGGCCCAGTTAGTAACGGCCTTGACTTACGAGATGTAGTTTGCGGGATCAAACCCAGGCAGACGCATTATTTTTATTTCACCACCACTGCTTTTAAAACTGTGAAGGAAAACATCGCGGGAAAACTGGCATCTCCTAGAACTAAAAATTCAAGGATATGTGACAATCACCAACCCGCATGGAGCCCGTGTGGTTGATTAGGGCCCTATTTCCCCTCCTAGATAGGCCTTAGTCTCAGCTGTGGGAAGATTAAAAAGGCTGATTATGCTAATAAGCTAAAGCCCACTGCTTTCCAATCATCATAGATGATTCTTATACTCCACTAAGTCCAGGTTCACACGGCATTAAACTGCACGTTTTTTGCAGCATTATTCTGGGATTAAACGTCGCACACTTTTGACAGTACCAATAGTGCGATATTGCCGTTTGTCCCAGCTTTTTGATCCAAAAAAAAACCTGTAGGTCAATGACGTGTGAACCGAGACTAACGCAACCGTAATTTCCCTACAGCCCCGCAAAGCGAAACGGCAGCCATCGTTCACGGGCATAGGCGGTACAAGCGGGATCCTCCTCTCAAAAAGCAACAACATCGTCAACGCGAACAATCATAATACCCAAGCAACGACCCCGAAGCTCTACCCGAAGGCAATCGCGAACGAATATGACTCGCTCGGCACTCTACGAAGACATTCCAACCAGCCCAATAATAAGAATAACTTGGATATCGAAGAAGATAAGTTTTATTGAAGACGAAATAGATATCTTTGGTACCTATGAAGATAGAAATGCATTTTTGCGACTCATGCTAATTTCAACTTTAAAACGTTAGTGCAGAGTTGATTTTGTAAAGACGAAAACTTTTTAACCCTTCTATTGGCGAAGAAAACGCATAAGTTTTATTGAAGTTGGAAAAGGTACTTTTGGTACATAAATGAAAGACCAGATGAATTAGAAATGCATTCTGCAGCTTATACTAATTTCAACTTTAAAAACGTCAATCCAAAGCTGAATTTACAGCGACGACGAAAAGTTTTAAACTTAATGCTGGAGAAAAAAGAACTCTCTGAAGTGGAATAAGGTTTAAATTTCAGAAACTGGACAGTTTGATGTGTTAGTGCGATTATGTTTTTAAAGCCTGTGATAAGAAAAACGTTTGTGAGAAAACATTTTTAAGACTACATGGTGGTTATTTTGCTATTTCTTTTGCTATTGTTACTTTGTCACAGTATACATAAGATTAGCGAATTTTATACTACGCCGTTGCGACGAATTTTGTGTAAAAAAATGAATAAGTGGTGTTGTTACGCTTTTATACAGAAATAGCTCTAAAAATCGTTTAATGCTGGGTTGCCTTGCCTTAATTAGTGACTTACATAGAAGATGGAGGTTATGGATATTTTCGAGTACAGTTTGTAACTGTTTTACTTATTCGCAAATTGATTTCTAGAGGATTTAGGAGGTTTAGTTTATTATCTCAAGTGTCTACACAACTGGAATCATTGAAACAGGCGCGATCTCCGTGAAATGGAACTGAGAATTTGATTGTAGTAGTACCTCAGTGAAGTTCGCCGAGAAAGACGAGATACATATGCTGTCAAATACTGCTAAAACATTGAATGTGTTACATCTTCATTATAAAAAAATAAATAAAGTAAATGTACTCTGTAAAAGATAAATAGTACTTCTAAATTTGACACTGGTTAAATGCAGAAATAGTGCGAAGCTAAAAGAAAAAAGTACATAGATTGTATTTATATCTAAATTAATAGTTCCTTGTAGTCTGTATGGAATCTCTAAAAGACCAAACATTCAATGTTTTTTTTTTACTGGTTTTGAAGTTTTTTCTGTACTGTCAAGCGTGTTTTGTATCCCTCCAAATTATTTCGTAACGTTTTTTTTTTTATAAATTTGAAAAATAATGTGTAAGTTGAATACGATTTCGCTTCTTTGTGATGTCTTAGATTTTTTGGTTAAAATAATTATATATGATTTTGATACTATTTTGCGTAATTGTTATAATTTTTTTTTCACCAGAATTATTTTAATGAATTTCAATTCCATTTTCGTGTTATATTTTTTTATGTTAAGCTATTTTTATATATTTTATTGAATGTATTATCGTTAAGTAGACGTCAAACATGTATTTCTATAAAGTCTAGAATGTGTGTATACCTAAAACATTTTAGGTATGTAGCTAGGTTCTACATGTACACCAAAAGTTGTAAATTTTGTGAGCTAGTAACTTTTACAGCGGTTGTTTGCCAAACCTACCAGTTTATGGGCGACAGAGTTTAGTCCAATCTTTGTCGTGTATAAAAATAAAAACGATATTGGGTCAGATAAGAATACAATGAAAATCGTTTTTATACTTGTGTTTTGAAAAATATCCATCAATTTATATTTCCAAGGTTTCCGAAAGCGTAACCCAATCTGAGTTCAGGGGGCTTACCATGACCTCTTAGGGAAACGTGCAATTTCCAGTGAGTCAAATTCTTTTCAAAAGCAGGCCTGCTTCTGAATCGCTAAAAGTCGTACCATGACAGTTCTAAAGTTGAACGATTTTTGTACAGAGGTGAATAGTTACGCTTGAAGATCGCTTAATTTGACATTACAGACGCTCAAAAGACGGTCATCTGCTGTCATATACACGTCAGGTGAACGAATCTTGAGCGGATTTCGTAAACGTCACTTAGCAGGCCAGTTACAGGCCTGCTATAACGAAGTAATAGTACAAAAATGCCGGCCAGTTCAACTTCAGCCCTGCTATAAGAGGTCACGGTTAAGCCCCCAAATCTCGAGTAACCTCTTGTGATTAGCGTAAATATTATCAACTTAATTTAAAACGAGATTTGATGACGAAATAGGACTTAAAATTGTTGGTGAGTTTAATTAAATTCCGATTTCTGAAACGAAAATGATCACAAACTTAACCCTTTAACTGCTTGTGTCGGATTTCTCCGACGAGTGTTTTGGTGTCCTATCCCGCCAGGGTCGTGTTTTTGCGACTGGATACTCGATCCCGTTTAGCTCTTCAGTCCAAATAGGTGACAGAAGCGCTGACGAGTTTGTGTTTGGTCGTGGATGTGTGTGTCGCGACCCTGGGGAAATAAAAGCGAGCGTTGGTCGGAATTATCCGACGTAGGTGATTAAAAGGTTAATGCTGCTGTGATTGGCTGATTGAATTTTTATCACCTAATCTCTGAGGGGTCGATCATTTTCTTCCAAAAATCGTGTGTAAATATTAGTTCGTATTAGTATTGTGATTACATTTAGGCAGTAGGTATCGAATCCAGTGCCATTCTACTAAACATGTAAAAATAACCTATTCCCAGTGTATTTTAGTTTTTAGTATTAGAAGGAGTTTGTACGACAAAACAAAGTATGTGCCATGTAAATAAGTAGTGAGTAATTTTTATATTTAAAATGTAAATAAAAATGTAGTTATTAAAATTAAGAGATATATTTTATATTAGTACAAATAGCGGTGCCTTCACATACAATAATAAAAATATATATGTATAATAAAAAAAATATACAGATTACATATTTACATTATCACGAAACAGATGGCTATTTACATATAATTATTATATTTTGTGTAGAGAAATGTACGTAAATATTACTTGTTGAATCAATTTCGACATTTTAAACGGCTCATGTTGAGCCACTAAGAGAAAGAAAAGTGTGGGTAATATTATGTGTATGTGAATTTTATACTTTTGTATTTTACTTTGTAAGTGACTTCGTTGAGGCTCGTTTACACTTAGTGCTAGTAATAAAGTGATGTGAACGAACAAGGTTTTAGAAGTTCATTTAATTTTGTTTAGTCGAAGGAGCAAATATAATGTATACAATTGTACGTATGCGGAAATAAAAGCTATTTTATTCAAATAAATCATTTTTAAGCATTCTTGAACTCTCAAGAAGTCGGACAGTCGGAAAGATGAAGTTAATTGAACATTCCAAAGCGTATACCTTTATGGAGAAGCACATGCAAGAAATTGTACGGACACTTGTATAGCTGATTATACGAATGTCCGAGAAATTTCTTGTAATAAAAACGTACGTTTCTATTGAGTGCTCGGCCAGACTGGCAGCGTGGTGCGGGGAGCGGGGCGGATGCGGGAACACGGACGATTGGCTTGGCTAAACTGGCAGCGCCGTGCGGGGAGCAGTAGTTGCCCTAGCATGGCTCGAACGTGTATAGTCTATGGCTCGAACTAGTTTGAGATCCCCGAGCCCGCGCAGTTGCCGCTTGTCGGCCGCGCACTTACTGTGTCCACTTGTATGAACGAGCTATGGCGAGAGTCGCCCGCGCATGTCTCGCGTTGAGCAACCCGCACCGCATCCCGCGCCCGCGTGCCCACTATGGACACCTAAATGAAGTTCTTATTTCGCTTTCAGTCTGGCTGAAGATTGTCAATTCAAAAATTCATAAGACGAACTTGCTCGTTTATTTTAAAACGAAATCTAAACATATCAACGATAAAAAAAAAAACGTTATCCCACTAGGTTACAGTACCAAAACATTCCAAAGTAGGTGAACATAACTGTCAAAACTACTACGTCGAAACGCTCCAATGCTTACGTCTAAACGACGCACTCGAGACAACTTCACATAACATTAGCCAGAAGTGTGGCATGATTGATGGCTTCTGAAGGTCAAACAAGACTGATGGAACTGTAATATTTTATGACGTCGTTCAGGGATGGCACACCTACAGGAAACTGCGTCTTAAGAGAATACTAAGTCGTGTAAACAAGATCAGACTAAATTAGATGTTCTAAAACTCTTTATTACACTTGTAAGTAGTATACCTAATACAGTTGATGGCCAAGATAATTAAAAAAAGCGATCTGTATTAATTCATTAACCTTTCAATCGTGTCGATTAGAGACACAATAGAAAGACAAAGAGTGAACGCCGGCGTTTGCGCATCTATTGTCTTACTATTGTGCCTTAAATTGACGGTATCTGAAAGTTACAATTTATATTAGCAATGAGTAATAGCTTATAAGGTACGTCTAAGCGCGGTCGTGTCCGACGATTATTATTTTCTTGGCCGACGATGCAATGCCCGTACTGCATAGTTCTCGGTCCCCGCGCCGCTGGAGTGTGTCGTTGCTCGTTGACATCGTCATGTGTGTGGGCATTATCAAATCTATGATTAAACTAAAATCAATTGCTCTAACTGCATCCGACTGCTTAACCTTTCGAATGTCTTAAGTTACACTGTCCGACATAAGGTAATTGTCTTTCTATTGTGTTTCTAATTACGACATTCAAAGACCAAGAGACAAGACTTATTTCGAACTTTTAATGGTTTTTAACACTCAACTTTTTTTTATTTTGACTCATTTCTGCTAGCAGTTTTTTCTGCGTGATACAGTTAGGAGAAGTAATACTACGATAAAAGCTGTACTACCTAGGTAATTTTTTATCTGTGTGTCAAGTTCCATCCAAATCCGTTCAGCCATTGAAGCGTGACTGATTAATAAACATACAGAATTTCATTAATATAATATTCGAATTGATAATCAATTAATTTTATAACAAAAAAAAATATCTTAAACAAAATTCAACATACAACGGATATTCAAATTGTAGGTTCTATCCCAATTGATAAGTATTTTTGGGCCTAAAATTTCCCATCGTGTACCATTTAAATCTTGCGTGCCACAGGTTCGCCATCCCTGAAGGAGTGTATTGTCTATTGGCAGACACTAGACGACCTCGGATATTTGTCTTATGTACAATATTGATTCAAGGAACAAAACTGTCATTAAGGAGCCAAACTGTAGACTAAATAGCTAAGTTAAAGCCTTGCCTCGTTACCAAAAACGTAGTTTTGACGGACGAAATGGATCACTTGGAAGGTGGCGTTGTTTTAAATTAAAGTTTTAATCATTGAAATAGCAAGAGACAACAGTTTTTGGATATTCGGTCATATCATTTGCATAAGTATGCATTTAATGCCAAAATCGTCTAAAAATTTTGTTGGATAAAACGACGGACTCGAAATTAAAGTGTTTTAACCCATTATTACAAAAAAATATCCAAGAGAGAGATGCCATGCAACCTCCTCTTATTTATTTTTTTCATAATTGAAAACGAAAAATTAACAGCCTGAAAACAGTGAACACTTCCCTTCAAATTAAATTTCGTTCATTTCAACATCTTGTAAAATAAACATTAGACTAACGTCTTCAATAGCTTCAAATTGTGCCCTAAATTGGCACTAGTTCCCAATTAACGTCATAGGATGAGGGTAGATGGAAATACAATGAGTTTCACTTAGACTTTCCTATAACAGTGTAATCTCCTGAGAGCGTTTGGCACTTATTTTGGGTATACGTTTATTGGAAGTGTTCTTTGATTTAGGAATGGCGTTCAATATTCGAGCAAAAGTTATCAGACGGACTGTAACCGACCACGTAAAGTTGAGAATTCACGACTGTATGCAGTTAATATTGACTACACACGACTGCAAACGATTAAAGTTGTCAAAAAAAACCGTCTTGACATTTGTATTTTGACTACCTAACAGCTTGTCCGGTGTAGTGTAGCTACTACTGAAATACACCGGACACCTATTATTATTTTATTGTTTCTTTCAGTTTCGTTCTAAGTAACATTCTAGAGTCTTTCTCTTAATGTCAAAATGGACCCTTTATTTTTTAACGAGTGAAGTACATACAGTTGAACATACAGTAGGCACAAAGGATCTTGAGCGGTTGCGCAGAAGTCAAATATTCGGTCTCTTTAGTGGTGCGAAGTGAGGCGCGGGGGCGGGGAGTGTCAGTGATTGGCTCGCCTCGCCATCGCGTCATAGACGTCACTCCTCATTCGTTCCCTGCGTTGCTGCATGTGTCTAACAATGAAGACGATTGGCTCGCCAATGGATGGAATGCGCAAAGCGATCCCCACTCTGACGCCGAGCGTTCAAGATCCGTTGTACCTACTGTAGAGACCTGCGCGCGGTTGCGATGCAGTCCGTCTGATGGCAACCTTATACCTAATATTTTCTAATTACGTTAGCAAAACGAATTTCAAAATGTATTTTATCACAAAGACAACTCTTGAGTTTTTCGGGCATGAAATATTTCCAAATTTGCATGAGACGTTGACTGAATACGAAATTTTTTGAACAGCAACGCTACTTATCATAATTTGTCTACAAATGTAGATATTCATTTCGACTATTGATTTCATTTGAAAGAACATTGACTTTCTACTTTAAAATTATCTTTGATTCTTGAAACTAAACAGTATCATTAGTAATTCTACGTTATCTCAAACTAATGAAGATCACATTGAAATTGTAAAACGTGAATGTCGTTGAATTCCAAATGCGTATTCTTTGAACAAATTCTGAAGCTGTGTCAATAATTGCAGACTACTAGGTAAATACAATGTCTCATTACTGCATTTATGCCTTGCAAATTAATACAAGAAAAATCGCAAGAAAATGCGACAGCGACTTTTCGGGAATAAAATACTGTAATCCGAAACTGCGTTGTGGCATTGACGCGTTCCGTCTGACTTTAGGAGCCTTAAGGGTGCCCTAACCCGTCATTCTGCCATACAAACGTAGTATGGAGATAACTTCATTGTTTAACAGTGTAATTTCGAAACAAAAAAAAAGGTATTGTTTTATTTTGCAATTATCTAGCCTTGTATAAAAATATAAATTTTAAAGTTCAGTGCTTGACACAAATTTGCACATCTTTAGGCGTAAATAAATAACTCATGGAGTGTGAATATTCAAAAGATTTAGATTCAAGACATTCCCTCTCGCTCCTGCTTTGATTTCCCACCTGAAAAACAAAGTTTCTTGGTTCATACTTGGACATTTTGGGTTGTCGAATTCATAATCATATCTTTTAGTTCATTTTTTTCATTCTGTCATTATATCATATTATTTAAGAGGCTTTTTTATCTCAACAACTCACCGATTCATTTAAATCTAAGAGAATTTTATTCTTGTGATTTGTAACACGATGCCTTAGTTAATTCTATTCCTAAATGTTTAACTATGTAAAATGTTTATGTAAGACGCTGTACATTGTTATTAAGCTAATTACTTAAAATAACAATAAAGACTGTCGAATATTGACTGAATGGTTTATTTCAAATTTCCTTTAACTACCGGTAAACCCTTTGCAGATTAATCTACACACGTAATAAAGAGGTAATTTTTTTTAAATGTTTTTTTGTTTGTAGGAGGTAATCTCTGAAAGTACTGGTCCGATTGCTAAAATTTTTTCACCGACAGAAAGCTGTTTTATTTTTGAGTGACATAGGCTATATTTTATGCACGTGGTCGAAGCCGCGGGTAAAAGCTAGTCGATGTATATTGGTGCATAAGGGCTATCATCCTGTATTATCAATTTGTCAAACGGATTTGTGACCGCAGTATTTTCTTATAAGTGTACAGTTGGCTCCTGTGAGTGGTGACAATACCAGTTCAAGCTAGACTTGCTTTCTATTGAAAGTCTATGCCTATCAGGCTAGGCCCGCTCATCAACTGCGACATCACAAGTGATGAAAATGAGACGCATTCATAAACTGGATATCGACAAATTATTATTTTTTGATTTGCGTAAAACCCTACAATAAGTATATATTTTGACAGGCCTGGTGGTCTAGTGGTTAGTAGCCCTGACTGCTAAGCCGGAGGTCGTGGGTTCGATTCCCACCCAGGAAAAATGTTTGTGTGATGAGCACGATCATTTGTTCTGTGTCTGGGTGTAATTTAACTATAATATGTATGTATTTAGAAATTATAAGTATGTTTATCAGTTGTCTAGTACTCATAAAACAAGCTCTGCTTAGCTTAAGACTAGACAGCGTTGTGTGATAGTTGTAAAATATTATTATTATTATTTATTTAAACATGGTGTATATGATAATAATGAGCAGCCTATATGTACATGATAATGTTCAGCCATTCATCGCGTACAAAAAAATTGATGGTGCAAATTACGATCTAGAAATTATGTAGGTCCAGAAAAGACCAGAAAATTTGCAATTTTATGTGAAATTTGACCTTTTATAATTTACTCACAAATTAAACTAGTAAATAATTATATCTACAGAAATTTTTCGCATTTGATCCAAATTATGCATATCGATTTTTTTACCAAAACTAACAAGTTTTGTGAAATATTCGAGTAATAAGTAACGGAATTATTCAATGCCAGCAGAGAGTTTTCAGACGTTATTACCTACTCTTTTTATGCGTTGGCTCTTTATTAAACATAGCGTACCAACAAACTTTCAAATCATGCTCCCATTGATGATGGACGGCTCGGGGGCTTGTTTTCCACTCGCCTTTCGTCAACATCAAACTTGTTGCTTCATCTAACGCAATCCAACGCGATGTTTGATGAAGAGGCAAAGCGAAAAACGAGAGATAACGCCTGAAAACTATATAGATAGCATTGGTAATTCTGTGATTTTCATTAAACCCCAAGCGAACGGGCGCGTTCGCGCACCTATTGTCTTACTATTGTGGGTGCGCGAACGCCGGCGTTGTTTTTCTATTGTGTCTGTAATTTCCACGATTGAAAGGTTAAATGCACAAAACGGTGCAAATCCAAAAGAAAAAGTACCTACTTAGCTATTTAAACGTTTTAAACAATCATTCCATTCCTTATGTACCTACTCGTATAGAGATAGGTACTTATTTGCAAACAAAAAAAAAAAATAAAAATTTCGAGTAAACCATTAATATTTATCGTTTCTTCGACATCCAAATACAATTTTGAGTTGTTTATTCTGATAATTTCGTTGAGTTGTGATAACAAGCCTCATGCATTTTAATGAGAAAACAGCTACCTGCGTAGTTGTGTTGAACTTAGCGGGTGAACAAAAATACCTGGGAGCTAGGTGACTGTGCATTGATTTAGAAAATGTCTCGGTAAACATTTGGACGGACTGTGAATATTGTACATAGTTGCTGTAGGACTGAATTATTGAAATTACCGAAATAAATACTTCGATACCTACGTATCGAAGTATTTATTTCGGTAAATTTAGTTATTTTGCACTTTTTAGTGTTTTCTCTTTACATTGAAGTCGGTTGATTTTTTTTTAACGTTTTTTATACAATATAGGTATAGTTTCCTACTCATATATATAAATAAATGTATTAGGTATTTATATGACAAGTAATAAATATATACCTATATCTATATAGGGACCTATATAAAAAAATCCTAACTAGGTATGTTGTTTATTAATTAGTAGGTAAATAATGGGCACTTAAGTCAGCCTCAGGGTTTTGGAGATTTTTTGGCTAAAGATAGATAGATAAGTCCAAAAAATATTCTTGGTACAACTACCGGCACGAATATTGAGCGCTCGGCGTCAGAGTGGGTACCTATCGCTTTGGGCATTCCATACATTGGCGAGCTAATCGTCGTCGTTGTTAGATACATGCAGCAAACGCAGGGAACGTAACACGAGTGACGTCTATGCCACAATAGCGCGGCGAGCCAATCACTGACACTCCCCGCCCCCGCGTCTCACTTCGCACCACTAAAGAGACCAAGTATTTGACTTCTGCGCAACTTAAAGCCAGCGCTCAAGATCTGTTCCGGTAATTGTAAGTGGTACGATTTTGAGAGCCTCGATAACATTAATACTTAGGAAGGTATGTTTAGAGTAACAAGCGCCAGAAGAGATCCTACAAGCAAAATAATTAAAACAGAGGTAGATACAGCCAACTTTTCTTCATAATATCCTAGTGCAATCAGGGAAATTAAAAAAAAGGGTTAGGGGGAAGTTACCGAATTTTCTTAGACATTGGATACCTGTGAACAACTGGATAAACTTCGGTGGAGCCGGAAGAGCCTTTGATGAAAATACCAAAAGAATTATATGCTTGCCTAATAATATTTGAGGAGTTCCCTCGATTTCGCCAAGATTCCATCATCAGATTCCGACTTGGTGACTATGGGACCATTTGGGAAGTATACCCTTTCCAACATCAAAAGATTTTTTCAAATCGGTTTGCAAGGGACGAAGTTATGCGCGGACATACTTAAAAAAAAAATACAAACATCCGAATTGAGAACCTCTTCCTTTTTTAGAAGTCGGTTAAAAAAGGTACTCTGGCTGTAAGTGTATAGCAACTACTAAGTGTGAAACCATCAATTTCTACTAAAAACAAAAAAGTCGACCAAAAAAATCAACCAGTAATTTTTTTTTTGTAAAAAGTTTTTTATGTATTTTATTGGTAGAAAAAACTATTGTTAAAGTTAAACAAAAATGTCGACCTTTTGACCAAATAGTCTGTCCGGCTTTTCGGTATCAAGACCTGGCAACCATACCTATGTACAATGGTATTAGTTTTGCACACTCATATTGATTCTCAATTTTAATATTATTGGATTAGGATAGAGATGCCAGACGCACAGGAACGTTTGTTGTGGCTACGCTTGGGGGAGGCCTATGTCCAACAGTGGACGTATATCGGCTGAAATGATGATGATGATGATGAGGATAGAGAATCAACCTGCTTATCCACTGAGATAAATCCCCATCTGAATGACATGAGTTCTCTATGTACCTTCGTACCAAGCTCATGTACTCGTAGGTACAGTCAACCAAATAATTTGGTTAACAGGTAAAAATTGTCTTCACCTATACTTTCTTGGATAATACTTATATGTTGAACTAAGATTAGCTGTGGCAGTGTATCCTGAGGCCGTCGTCATCTAGTGAGATGTGTGTGGTGCTGGATTCATTGCTGGATTGGCTGACATTTAAGGCGTATAGTCCCGTGAACCATCTGGCCGAAAATATGTGGACGCAACTCTCGCACTCGCCTAGGCGACAGTACGCAAATCTGTGCATTTATTTGCGGCCAGCAGCGCCCGGAAAGCGCTTTATATCCATTTTCTCTGCGAGATATTGATTGATTTACATATGCAATGTTCACTTTGAAGAATATTTAACCACCAATTTTTATGTGTAAAAATGTTTCTAAAGGTCCAAGCCGTTTCGAAGGAGTAGGGAAAAGTTGCGAAAAGTTGCGAAATTGCTAAATATTTTTTTTTGACAACAGTATGAATTGCACGACAAAATCAAATGTTGATATTATTATTCATGAATCTATAATAAACATATATTTTTTTCAAACCGATTGACCTAGCCGTTACGGAGGAGTAGGCCTCAGAAAATCACTGTTTTATGGCACTTTTCGGGCGCTTGGCCCTTAAGAGCCTACTACTACTTAGGTATATACCTACTAAAAACTTAAGTGAGCATCAGGGTTTTTTTCAGGATGATGGAGATTTTTTTGGCTAAAGGTAGATAGGTACGGCAAGCAAATTTACTTTTGGTAAAGCCCTCCAATTTTTAAAGATTCATTGCTGTAGGTATTGACCGAATTTTGAGAACATAGATTTCCTTTTAAATTATTAATTTTGATTTGAAAGTGTGATAATTTCTTTACAAATTGATGACTAATAAAATAAATAATAACAGTCAGAAGGGACGGTTTTAAAGGTTAGTCACCGCATGCTGAGGTCGGTTTGCAGATTGGTGACAAAGAAGATCCATTAGCTTTTTATGTATCGAGACCCCATTGTGCCAAGCTCCCAGCTATTCTTAGTAAATCTTAGTCAGTCGCTAGATGTAGTCAGAAATCCGAAAAAAAATAATTATTGACAACTTCAGATAAAAATGAAAAAAAAAAACACTGACACAATGTGTGTCTCACAGCTGCGCCAAATAGGTCCAGTTCAGCAAAATTGCGCACATTATATTGAACAGAAGTCTCAAGTTATTATGCCAGTACCTCACGTATCTATCATTTCCACCGCGTGTACATGTTGACAGACAGCGCGCATTTCCTACATCTTCCGATGGAACTCGGAGCGACATGCGCGTTCATTAGGCCGTTATACAACGTGACATGGCATTAGGCGCGCGACGTGACGGCTATGCAAATTACGTGACGATGTTATTTGTTTGGATTCAGCCTGTAAATATAGGTGAGTAGGTAAAAAAGGGGACGGAGATGCCATCGTGAGTAGAGACTTAATGAGGTTGGTACAGGAGAGCGAGGATTATTATTATTAATTTATTTATTTACATACTTCTTTATTGTTTTTGTATAAGCTGTGTTACTTTTTGGTGTACAATAAAGTCTATTCTATTCTATTGCACCCCTTAATTCATTAAGGCGTTTTTAGCGGCGTTCGCTGTCTCATTTTCTTTCTATTGTGTCTCTGATTCCGGTATTCGAAAGAAACATTTAAAGCGTTTATAGCGGTCTTATTGCACAGGGCAATTTCTACATAACAACCTTTGGCTGGACTGAACGAAAGGAAAAATTTTTGGCATAACAATAAAAGCTAGTAACTTATCATTTTAATTTTAAATTACAGTCTCGTGTAAAGTTTACTCAACGTCGCTTGGTATTTTTTGCCTTTTAAGCGTCGATATGCTTATTAACTGGCACTACTTTCATCTTTATACTAACAAACCCAAGATAAATATGAAAGCGTATCCGTCTCCTTCCAATCATTCAAAAGTGTGACAGAAATGGTCTAAAAAGCAGAAATCAAAGTAAACTCAGACTCATTGTAATCGTAATATCAATCCTCTCGCAATAATACCGAGACGTCTTATTCTCGACCCAATTTAGATTATGGACCAATAATATCGGGTTTTCTCAGACGATTGCGATAAGAGATTACGAACAAACCAGATTATCTTTGTTCCACGATACTTGTATTGTTATGCGTCGAGATATTTGTTGATTGGAGTACTGATTTGACAGAAATGTGTGGGATTTTGATCGTGATTTGGATTCTATTTTCGAAATATTGTTTGATCGAAAGCAATGAAAGTAGTGTCATAAGAGTGTTTTTCATCACAGGTATATTCACTTGGGTTAACCTTTCGTATGCCGTAATTAGAGATACAATTAAAAAACCGTTTTATCTTGCACAATTTATGCTTCGGCGTTCCACGAGTTAATTGTCTACTTTTAGATTACATATTTGGGTATTTCTTTTTCCATTTTTTTGTACTTTTCCCCACACTAGGAAAAACTCCTGTATCGTGGGTGCGTTCACATACTCACAATACACAAGACCCCTAGATCCGGAACACTTATCTGTAGGCTATACAAATATTTGTACCGTGCGAGAATCGAACCTGCGACACGCAGCGCAGCAGCCAATCGTACAACCACTGCGCCAACCAATCGTAAATAAATTATGTTTGACATCCTATTTAATTTGTTAGTAAATTATTCAAAAAAAAAGGTTTTTTTATTTTAATGGTTTTGCTGTATCAATTTTAATCAAATCCTGCCCGGAGTTTGGAAGTTGGTGGTGTGATGTGTCATGTGTCGCCTCCCGTGCCTCAAGGCTGGAGATGTCGCTGAATGATTTCCCACCTAAAAAAAAAATTTCGTGCCTTGGAAAGTACGTAAAGCTGTTGATCCTACGCCTAATCCCTCTTTGGTCGTGTCGGATTGCTGTTCGACTGGACCGACTAAAATCCTGGAGGAGGACACCGTGACGTCTTTCCAGCCACTCCTCAAAGAAGAGACTTACCATGGCGGTAAATCATCTGTAAACTATCGCGTGCCTAATCATTTATTACAAAGTGCCAAGTTTGTATTTATGTTTATAATGAATAAACTTAAGGACCAAGCGCCCGAAAAGTGCCATAAAACAGTGATTTTCTGAGGCCTACTCCTCCGTAACGGCTAGGTCAATTGGTTTGAAAAAATATATGTTTATTATAGATTCATGAACAATAATATCAACATTTGATTTTTTCGTGCAATTTATACTTTTGGCAAAAAAAAAAATTTAGCAATTTCGCAACTTTTCGCAACTTTTCCCTACTCCTTCGAAACGGCTTGGACCTTTAGAAACATTTTTACACATAAAAATTGGTGGCTAAATATTCTTCAAAGTGAACATTGCTTATGTAAATCAATCAATATCTCGCAGAGAAAATTGATTTAAAGCGCTTTCCGGGCGCTGCTGGCCGCAAATAAATGCACAGATTTGTGTACTGCCGCCTAAGCGAGTGCGAGAGTTGCGTTCACATAATTTCGACCAGATGGTTCAACGGACTATAAACCTTAAAAACTATGGGACTGCTTTTAAAAATTCATTCTTCAGTAGAAAGCTGTTTTATCACTGAGTGACATATACCATATATTTTCTACTTTCAGGCGGGCGGAGCCGCTAGCACATCCTAGTTTGCAATATAATAAATGTCAGAACGCTTGTCACGTACTCCGAAATACATTGGGAAAGCAGTGAATACCATTTAATAAGCTCGTTGACATGTAACTATGTGTTCTAAGAATGAAATATTGTTGTAATATAAATTACAGTGTCTGCGGTGAAAATATTTGATGTGAAATGGTTGGTGTCCCACCATGTAGGATTTAAAATGACGTCATAATTATAGTAACCGTGCATTGTCATCCGAACTAAACGTGTGTACAAAATTTCAGCTCAATCGGTTGAAGATATCTGATTCAAAATTGAGTTGCAAGATTCCACCCGAACAAACATAGTTACATACATAAATTGCAAGTTTCTTTTGTTTTTTTCTTTTCTTTTTCTGTCACTACTCCCTTTTCTTTTTTATCACTTCTCACACAATCCATCCAACTTGTCTGTAGTCTTTTTTACTCGCCTGAGTTTCAGCAACGGGAACATTAAAAGGCTTATTAATGCTTAATTTTTTTATAGTTTCAGGATGTGTGTTCCTTATGTTCAATGTTGTATAAATAAATCTAGATAACCACTAAAACAGTGAGCCATGAGCCACCGCCGGTTTGACTAGACAAATTGTTTAACTGTCCCTCACACGGGTTTAAAAAAAACGCCGCTTCAAGCTTCATTTTGAGGCGGCCTTTTTTTGTGGCACGTGTGCGGCGGTGCCGCCACAAAAAAACCTTGAAGCTTCACCGGGCACAAAAGGTGTCGCTCGCTTCAGCTGTTTTTTGCGGCCGCTTCTAGTTTTTTTACGGCCGCTTCTAGTTTTCTTTTTGTGGCCGCTTCTAGCGTTTTTTTGTGGCGGCGTTTTTTTGAGGCCCGTGTGCGGGGACAGTAAAGGTTGGGATTTTGGGAACATAAAACAATAAAACCAAGTTTTCAAAGTTCATTTAGTTAAACAAAATTAATTAATTTTGATACTGTTAACTTGTTAACTGGTTGTTTGAACAACAATTTAATTTGAAGCTATTTGACGGTCAATTATGTTTTGATAGAATTTTCTAATTGCCTAATTCATTGACTAACAGTAACTATCTTGATTCTTGATTAAATAATAACATAAAAGCTTAATCTTAATAACATAAAATCTTTTTTATAATAATACTAGGTATATTATTTCACAACTATCACACAACGCCGTTTAGTCCCGAGCTAAGCAGAGCTTGTGTTATGTGCCGTTGTCGGCAATATTGCCGGGAAGTGGGAATATTGCTTGCAACGGTTCTCTCTATCTCTAGTTATGATCTCTAAATGTATAGCAGTCTTTAACCCTTTTTACAGTAAACGTTTAAAATTTTCATGTACTATTCTTCTTTGAATGGCTCTTTCCACCATCATCTTGAACGCAAAATACAGAACTTTAAAAAATACAAAAACACCAACACATAAAGAAATTATGACTATGATAAACAACTCGATTTCGAAGTATTGAGACCACCGTACGTGACGGCTTGGGGAAACCAAATGGCTGCCACCGTGACGTAAGACGTACTCGATGGCGTCGACGCCACGGACCGGCGCGGGCGCAGGTACATCAAATATCAACGTGCGAAGATGATCTATGTTGATTCGGTAACTGAAAGTAATAATAATAATATTAAGTAATAATAAGTGCAATAAGTAATAATATAATAATTATAAGTGCATACAGTTGATTAACTTATTTTTCAAGTACCCACACTGGGACAATATTACTATTTTTTTATTTAAATTTAATGTTCTCATGTAAGTGACAATTATGTTTTAATGGGAATGGGAAACCCAGCAGAGCGAGAGAGGTCCCGCTCAAGAATCAAGGCATCGACATTAGCGGGCCCCGTCAGTCCCACTGATATCTTACGAAAAGAAAACTTACGTTTCATTCCTCATGGCACGTTCAATAATATTTTTGAACTCCTCATCATCCACGTCCTCCAGGTTGATAGCAGTGCCAATCTTGTGCCGCTTCAGTTGCTCCGCATTGCGCCACTGATCAGCTGCCATGGGCAGACCGAGGACTGGTACTGCAGCCGCTATTGCTTCATCTATAGATTGCTGACCACATTGGCTTATGAAGAGACGGACGTTTGGATGTTCTGAAAGCAATTGTTATGGTTTTTTTTTTTTTTATAGCAATAGTAAGATTTTCCACAAACTTCAAGGGCTTGCTCAGTAGACGAAACTGAACAACCTTCCGCAAGACTTTTTGTCAGGAAAAGAAAAAAAATCCGCCTCACCATACAAAATTAAAAACTTGATTGGACAGTTTGTATAGAGAGGCCGATTTTTTTTTTATTTCGGAAGGTTGTTTAGTTTTGTCTACTGAGCAAGCCCTTAAAGTTTGTGGAGGGCTATCCCTTACACCCTGTATGTAAAAATAAGTGAAACCCTGACTTCTGAGCTAGGTTAGGTGCCTGTATTTAAGGAGCCAGTGACTTCTTCCATTTTCATTATACTACATTAAAATGATTATAGACATTAATTTAATAGTTTAATTTAAATAAAACATTAATTGTACAACTTGAATATAAAAATAAGAGAAAATTTAAGCGCACGGCTGTGCGCAGGCCAAGTTCCAGCATTAATTTTACTAATCATAATGGTCATTTAATTATAATGTCCTAAAAATAACATAAATATCTATAAATTAAACCAAACAATTACTTGATTTAATTATCAATACAACTTAGATAACCAATTTTTAATTTTTAAATAAAAAAAAAAGAAATTTGTTAATAAATTAGACATTATTAAGACGACAGCAGGACGACAATGTGCATCTTTAAGTTGAGAGAAAAGGATCGGTAGTCAGACATTGTATGAACCTGACAGCTGTCACTCGCACTATCCTGTAGCAATTGTGGTGTAGTTTGCATTGGTAATTTTATAGAATTACTAGTTGACTAGGCAAACGTTGTTCTGCCGTATAAATGTCAAAGAAAATAATGAATGTTCAGGGAAGGAGAGTAAAAAATAGTTTACGACCTATTCTCAGATCTACCAAATATCTACTATACCTACATAAATAATTGCATAAAAATCGGTCAAGCCGTTTCGGAGGAGTTCGAGAGACACTGTGACGTGAGATTTTTATATATTATAAATAATGTAAACTAACACTATACCATGTCAAATCATATGGTATTTGAGGGCTGTTATTTAAAGATATGGGCCCGAGAAACCTCGTACTTCATCTAGCAGATTTTTTTTGTCTAATATCAAGAATCACTAATCTATTTAAAACCCAACTTGATATTTAATAAGCCATAAAATAAAAGAGCGAGCGAGAATACCAAGAAAAGTAAAAAAAAGAAAAAGGTAAGTACATGTTACAGAAATAATGTCAAAATGTATGGTATACCTAGCCGATATGAATGTGTTCAATTTTAGATTTACGCGATTCAATTTGTTTGCTTCGTCCAAAATGAAATTTCTGTTCAATAGAAGTCCAGGATAAATCCTCAAATCGAACACGTGTGTCTTTAATAGATAAGGCGCCATATAAAATTTTATTAGTTTATTATTTTATTAGGTTTTTGACGTGACAACGTCTTATAAATTGGTTTGCCGGGTGACACTTTAAGAAACTGCGTTACGCTCCGCTCACGTTATGCGCTCACAATGAGAGCGAGTGAGAGGCACGCGTCCCTTCCACTCGGGCATGGTTAGCCCGCCTAAGAGCGAGAGAGAACTATTATTTCATCCTTCTTCCTACTATACGAATGAATATTCACATTAAAATTATTTTACCACTCAAAGTCGTTGTCACGTAAAACTTTCGCCCGTATACCGACTTTACAGGCAACCAATTTTTTATATAAACATAGTTATTTTATGTATTTTTACATTATTTTTTAAGTTGTTGTACACTGTCAGCCCGAAATCTTTTCCTTTCGTTTAAGTCCATCCAAAGGTTGTCTGGTAGAAATTGCCCTGAGCAATAAGACCGCCTATTGTACACATATATTATTTTATAAATGTTTGTCCTCTATTATGTCAAGGTATGCAAAAAAATATATAATAATAATAATAATTGACCGTTTCCTAATATCTCTGCGTAGATACCTAGCAGAAAAACAAACAATTAACTGATTATCTTTACTAGAAAATGTAAAGTATCTCGATAGATTTCGATTTGGGTTAGGGGTCGTTCGGACCACTATGGAATTGGGACCGCGGATCAGTTACCCCTTTAAAAAATTGATAATGGTAAACTGGGCCCACATCTGTTTTGCTTTCAATCAAGCGAAGGGTGGCTTAAAATGGTTTATATATTATTAAGTATACAATAGACTTTGTACAGGTGCAAGCATTTACATATAAATATTGAACATTATTATTTTTACTACTATAACATACATTGCAAATTGCAAAACATGTAAGAAATTTTTTCGCAGGCTACCCTGGCGCTTTTGCCTTAAGGCGTATAGTCCCTTGAACCATCTGGCCGAAATTATGTGAACGCAACTCTCGCACTCGCCTAGGCGGCACTACGCAAATCTGTGCATTTATTTGCGGCCAGCAGCGCCCGGAAAGCGCTTTAAATCGATTTTCTCAGCGAGATATTGATTGATTTACATATGCAATGTTCACTTTGAAAAATATTTAACCACCAATTTTGATGTGTAAAAATGTTTCTAAAGGTCCATACCGTTTCGAAGGAGTAGGGAAAAGTTGCGAAAAATTGCGAAATTGCTAAATATTTTTTTTTGACAGAAGTATTAATAGCACGAAAAAAAATTAAATGTTGATATTATTGTTCATGAATCTATAATAAACATATATTTTTTTCAAACCAATTGACTTAGCCGTTACGGAGGAGTAGGCCTCAGAAAATCACTGTTTTATGGCAGTTTTCGGGCGCTTGGCCCTTAAGAAAAACAAGTCTAATTAATCAATCAACCTATCTCGTCAGAATGTAGGGAACAGCTAATTATTTTTAGAGATTCCTGGTTTGATTATATACTAAAAGTTATTCATTATGATGAAAACAATAACCCCATAATGGGGTTGTGCTTTCCGATTCATGCGGAAGTGACGCCCGGGTGTCGCCACTTTGGGGAACGCCCGGAGGACACGGTGGAGCACGCAGTCGAGGTGTGGGCACACCTTGCTTGGGCGGAGCATCGTCGTGCCCTCGTGGGGGCGATCGGCGGCGGAAACCTCTCGCGCCGGGCCTTCGTTGAGACCATGGTCCGGAGCGAGGAGGAGTGGCAGACGGTCGCCAACTTCTGCAAAGCAGTAATGCTCGCCAAGGAGGAGGCCGACCGCACCAAGCAACGGCGTACTCGCCGCCGCTGCCACCGTGATTCTGATCCCGATTTCTGGCCACCGTAGGCGCGGGCTTGCGGACAGTGAGCAATGGGTACCTCGCTATCCGCGCACTGTTCCCGCGCGCCTCAAGGAGTTGTTAGCAACAGCAGGGACCCAGCTAGGTCGAAGCCCACTGGGGCCAGGGTTAGTTTCGAAAGACAGCTCGAGTCCCGGTATGAAGGCTAGAAGGAACAGGGTGGGTCTTTTAGTCCGTAAGAGTCTGACACTATCTCCCGCTCCGCCCAAGAGCGAGGGTTGTCATTGAATCATTTTTTCCCACAATAAAAAAAAGCCCTTAGGGTGTCAAAATGTCTAAGATAAACTTAGAAAAGTACTTATGACTTAAAAAAATCATATTGATACTTGCTCGATTTCGAACACGCAATCTCATGCATGAGAGGCTGGTGCCTTAACCTGGCTATGACGACACTCACTCTATGTTAAACAACGAAAATGGCTCTGAATGAAAACAAAGACAAAACTTCCAAACTTACTCAATAGCTCAGCTTGAGGAAACCACCTGCCAATCTTCACATTGTTCGGCAAGTCACTGATATCTGCCTCCCATTTCCACAGCACATTGAAGGACATCTTGCTAAAAGCACTCATGAGCTTGTGACGTGTGTGTTCAGGCAGCATCCAAGGGCGTATGTTGGTGCCTAGGCTGACATAGACCAAGCCGTACGTACAGGAGTCCAGGTACTGCTGTAGTTCCTGGAAAATTGGAGTTACCTTAACGTTAACAGGGATAGTTTGGAGGTGTGTGGAACAGAAAGTAAATTCCCGCAAACCTTCGTTGAAAAGGGAGGATCCTTGTGTTATTTCTGGTGGGCAACTTCCCTGTCTATAGAACAGCCCGAAGTCATCTAACATTTTCAAATCGCGCGGAGAACTTTAAGGCTGCCCGCCCACGTCCGATAATCGGTGACCGATTTTTTGTAGGAGAAAAATAGAACACACTGATAACAATAGTGCAACGCAAACGTCCTACAAAAAGTCGGTCAGAAAACTGAACAATGTTACAAGTATACAAAAACGGCCCGACTATCTATCCTACAAAAAGTCTGATGTGAGCGGCCAGTGTAATTGCGCGATGCAGGACGCCATAGGTTCTTATGTGACGCCATAGATGTCGCTACAACCAACTATTTCAGAAGCGGAATATTCGCGGTAGGAGTGACGATACTTTCTAAAAAAACGATTTTTAATCGATTCGAAACGAAGTCTAAAGAATCAATTCCGTAATAAATTGAGTTCTTAAAGATCGATTTCCTAAAGATGATTCGTTTGGTTGGTGGTTTGGTACTGACTCTGAGTCCTATAAAACACAGCATATACATATTCTACTGTGCACGTGTGTTTTATGGCTGGTGAGTAATCGGGTGTGCAAAATTCACATAAATATACTTTGAGCGTTTTTAAATAATAATGGTTGCATTCTGTAGGAAAAAGCAAATCTCAATTTCTAATGTCTGAAATTCGATTCTAAATCGATCCCTTGTGTCCCCTATTTAAAAAATCGATTTTTTTAACCTATTAAATCAATTCTTCGATTAATCGATCTCAGATCGGCATCCCTCTACGGCGGTTGTTGGAAGCGTAATAAGGCTTATACCTGGCAGTACACGTATGTATTAAAGATAGCGCGATTATACGATGCGAACAAATGGTCTAATTTTCATCCTGCGACCGTCAATTTATCATATTGATCGGTCGGTCACCGATCAAACATACTGATCAGTAACAAATGCCCTAATTGTGCTCGCGCGACCTAGTAAGTAGTGACAAGCCGACAGCCCGACGCTTAAGGGTAAGTTTAACTCAATGATTTATAAATAAAAATAAATATTTATTTACCTCGGTCATCTCGGTTTTGTTCTTTAAATCCTGCAGATGTGTCGCTCCCAAATGCACCACATTCCTTGGTACAGGACGCGCTCCCTCCCAAATTGGATGAATATTCAGCAAAAGCATCTCCACCTTCTCCATCTGCTTCCTCAATGGAGGAACGTCACCAAAAAGTCTTTTGGCTATTGCATCTTCATCTTTCTCAAGCGAATCGTACATAGTCTGCATTTTCCAATATTCGTACAGCGCCACAGTCTTCTGCCAGATGTTTAGATTCCAGACTTCATGTTGCATGCTGGTTGGATATAGCAATGGATGCGAAGGACCACCAAAGTTTATGTAGTCGTTGAAGACTGCTCCGAAAGAACTGACGGAAACCACGGGAGCATCGTAAATATAGGTCCAAAAGAGAGTGGGTCGAATCCATGCTTCTAACAACAGCAGATCAAATGTTTCATTGTT
Source organism: Mythimna albipuncta (assembly GCA_929112965.1). Taxonomy (NCBI): domain Eukaryota; kingdom Metazoa; phylum Arthropoda; class Insecta; order Lepidoptera; family Noctuidae; genus Mythimna; species Mythimna albipuncta. The sequence goes on along the minus strand of OV815979.1, from coordinate 11,361,611 downwards.
CTTTATAAAGCTCTTTACTTCGGGTACTTCTAATTGTTTTTCAACAACCTTAGCAGCCACTTGTAGGGCATGTTTCAACCCATTTTTCTTGTATTTATCCTTTCCTGTAATGTCTTCAATATACCTTTCTTCCCAAGTTTCTTTTGTTACTTCAGATACATCAATTTCCATTAGGTTGTCTGGTGAATCTTCTCTTGAGTATTCTGGTAATGGTGTGATAAGTACTACTTCATGGTCTCGAATAACTAGTTCGTGTATTATCGATCGGTGTGCACTTTGGTGACTTATCAGTGGTGTTGGGAAGACGGCTAGTATTCTGGCTGTTTCGGTTTGAACGAAAACTGAGAAAGTTATTAGAAGACACAGTGTTATCATTTTTATTTATGAGCAACAAATTCACTAAACTTATCGTTCACAATTTCAAAATTAATATTTATCCAGTAAATTGTAAAACACTATAGACCTAAACAGCGACTGACAAAAGAAGTACATTCTATAATATAATACTAACTGCAGTTTTAATATTGATACAAGTGTGTACATAATATTTGCACAAATGTATCCTCCGTATCATTAAGCCCTCTGTAAGTGAAAGGTTATTAGCTACAGAATGAAGATCATTTGGAATAAATAAATTAAATATTACAGTAAAATATGTGAGAGCAGTGGTGGCACAACATTACAAGACTTTTTCAAGATTAAACTTCAGAAAGTCACTAATTTATGGCACTTTTCGGGCGCTTGGGTCTTAATTCTGATGTCATCTCAACGCTCAGTCACGGGGTCTGAACAAAGGAATCGGAGGCATGACTTATTCGAGTCGTTCGACGCAAGAGAATCGAAACGAAGCGGTCGTAACTTGGCTAGGAGGGCTGATGTGTAAACACTTGAGAAACATTATTTTACATCACAATATTCACAAGGAATCAATTTGCGAATAATTAAAAAACTTCACTGGTAGAAATCCTGTCAAAATCTCCCTAGCGATTTAACTGTGAGTAATTATGTAGATTACAGCCGTTTCACAGCTTTCACACTTCCATTGGATTCCAGATAATCACTCACAAACATACTTGTAAAACATAGTTCAGATCCTAAAGTTTCAGGTTTCAAATGCAAATTACTCCGTCGTAATTGTGAAGAGACCCTTCAACGTGGTCATATGGACAGAAAAGGGACCAAACCTGGCTTGGATTCAAGACAAAAGGTGTACTTGGAAGTTTAAATTAATATCCTTCCATTTAGTTACGTTTACAATTTCAGGCCGATTCATTGTTAATATTCAATGGAAATTTAATTTAATTAAGTAGTTGATAAGGTTTTAATTGGGTTGTAAAATTGATAAATCTTCATTGTTTGATGAGAATTTGGTAAGTTGTGGATAATGGTAATGGTAAGGGACTCTTAACAAATAAACATAATATAATCAGGCATATAGGGTAAACGGTTTATTCCCATCGGCCACCCCTGAGTTTGCCACCGGGGTGGCGGTTGGCACTCCTTCATTCCCATCACCCACCCCTGATTGTAAGTGTAGCTACTGTTATACTAATAAAGAAATAGTATTTAAACATATAAATTGTTTTTATAATTATTAAAGAGTTCCAAAATTATTTGGCATTATTAAACTTATTTTTATTGCTCATGATATCCAGTTTAGTTTTATTTGAATTTCTATTGATAATATCGCAATACGAAATGCGAATATACTCCTGTAAAATAACTACGAAGGAAGTAGATGATACTAAATAGTAACCATCGACTACAAGGGCGGTAGACGCTATTACCTATTAGTGCCACCTACCATCCCGGTGGCAGCTGAAGGGTGGCCGATGGGAATAAACCGGTGGTTTACCCAAACCAGCCATCAGTGCCGTGACTTGTCTATTCTACGCCCAGTGTCAGTTTCTGCACGCTTAGCCAAGTTGTTATTCTGCAATCGTTAACGCTGTCGAAAAGTGATGAAACGTATGGGAATGATGTCATCTCAACGTAAAGACGCGTGGTCAGATCAAACGAATATACAATTCTTAGCCAAGTTCACATCGTTCAAAATCGTTTCTACAATATTTAACGCTACATCTTTTGTTATACAAACGCTACATTGTAGAACGAGCGGCCGACTCAGGCGCGTCAACATGGCTACCAACTTATCGTTTTCTACAATTGCTGTCACCGAGGCGTTAACGATTAGAGAACGGAATTCAATTGTAACTTGGCTAGGTGGGCTGTTTATTCAAAACTAGCTTTTGCCTGTGGCTTCTCCCGCGTGATAAAATATAGTCGATGTCATTCGAGAATTATGCAAATTTCTATTGGTGACAAAACATTTCGCAATCGAACTAATATTTTCAGAGAAAGGAAAATGAAAATCTAACGGTAATGCATATTATGTACATACTTGGCAGATAAACCAAGAGTCTACTTAAGCATATAAAAGACGTGTTAATAGTTTCATTTACGTAAATTCAATTACGAATAGATGAAGATAACAGTGGTTTTTATTTAATTCGGATAAGATCGAGGTGAACGACACAGATCCTAGGTCAGAGTTGGACAAAAACAGTTCTAAATCCAAACTAAATAAAGATCCAGCAAAGATACTAATGGGTAATAGTGCCTACACATTGAATCTACTACGTGAGGCCTAAACGAAAGGAAAAGTACCGTTTGTGTATATACATCTATTCGATCTGCTTTCCAAGTCAATGTGAACATGGAAATGCCCTAAGACCTATGTCATGTGATTTATAGTACGTCAACCTTTTTCTTTTTTTGATTTATGTATTCATGGCACGGTTGGGACCTCTCCTCCCTCGAGCCTGTCTGATATTTAAATGATGTCTCTGGTAATGTAACGTTTCGATTTAGGGATGCAGGTAACGGAGGCCATTTTAGCGGAAACGGAGGACGGAATAAGGAATTAACCAAAGAAAAATTCGATGTGATAATTATATTTCACCGCCAGACACATTGTGTTGACTTGAGCTATTATTATTATTATTATTTATTTAAAAAGACAACTTTTGGTTCACATACTATACACTCTATATACTATACTTATATCGACTTGAGCTTTGTATATTTTAAATTGTTTTTTTTTTTTTAAGTGATCTTTAGTATCGAAAGGGTCCTACAAAAAGTCGTCTTACATAATAGATAAAATTCCTTGCTAAGGGTCACAATGGAATTTTAACTGATATAATTACTTATAAGACATATAATATAATTTATTCGTCCCAAATATTTTTACCATACCATAAATAAATAAATGACCATAATATAGTTTTACAGTTGGTAACACGATTTTTTAATGTTTGCGAAACCATGAACCATAGTAATAGCCTAGGCTTTTTCTTAACTACCAATGTTAGGATCGACTTCCTGTCAAACCAGATGCAGCTAAATATCCATTTTTGATGGAACGACAGCCTACTGACCTCCACAACCCAGTAATTGGGTAGCACGATAAGTGTCCCTTTGCAAGAACGGTGGTAGATTTTCTGGTTTCTGACTATCCGTAATGGCTGTCAAAAGTCTACAAATAGCAGTTGGGACTAAGGCCTTGAGGTGGATGCTCCAAAGTAGCCCGTAAAATTCAAATTTTCTTAAGGTTTTGCAGGATAGTGTCAAGTTTTATGTTGGAATCAATGTTTTCTGTAAAGTTTTGTTCTAGTCAAAAAAAATATGACACGCCCTTTCGCCCCATTCTAAAGCAGGAAATCTATTTAATGATTTCCCCATCCAAAAATATATAGATATAAATACATTACAATCCTATCTTTTTCAAAGAGTTACCGTGGTCCTGGAATGCTAAGTACAACCGAAGGACACAAATGAGTTTTAGACAGTAAAAGTTTGAAATGCCTTCAAGCTCCACCCTAGAGCGAGAAGTCATGTAATGATTTCCCAACTCATAAGAAAAGGGTAAAGAAAGAAAGTTATATTTTTGCGGATGCGGTGGCCACGTTCTCACAACCCTATCCTAGACTTTTGTTTCACGTATCGGCAAGTTTCGCACAACAGCGCTCCGTCATTTAATGTCCGTTCGAATTTATCGGGTTCAGTTCATATCAGTTTGGCCATAAGCCAGTGTCATTCGGCAGATGACCGAATTGGCCAAGCTATAAATGCTACCTATACAGGATTATTTGTAAAAAGCTAACAACCTGGCAGGACTGTATTACTAACATAAACAACAACTTTTGTTCTATGACTTTTTACAAAACATAATACATTTAAATACCAAAAATAAACCTTCAGGATATTGTTGTTTTATCTAACACATTTCAACTCTGTATTTTGCTATACATACCCACGTCTCTATGATGCGATGCAAGCGCATCAAAGACCCCCGCTACCTGACCCGCATTTTTTTCCGCTATCGTACTATCATTTGCTTCGCATAGACTTCGCAATATTTAGAACTTTCAATTGAAATATTTTCATTTTTGTATGAAAATCTGACAAACTAAAATATGATATTTTTTAAAAGCCATAGAACAAACGTTGTGTATGATTTTAGTAAGATAGTCTTGAGAGATGAGATGGTCAGTGTTTTACAAATTATAGTCCTGTATAAATAAACAAATAATTATTCCTCTTTAATGGGTACTAGTTTACATAGATAAATGCTATTCTTTTGTTTCTACGTCAGATTGTCCTACAGATGAACCATTTCAATGCGGCTTTTTGCGAATGGATTTCAACGTATCGTTTGTTCTTTACAGTCTAAATAAATTTATTCGTCAGCTGGTTGTGACATTTCAATTGAATTGTTACTCTGAATGTACTCTGTTTTAGGAATCCTTTCTATCCGACGTAGACGATCATCGAGGTACTGGAACCAACAATACTGCACACTGGAAAAAATTATATGGCTGACTGAGCAATGTCTAGTTCCACAAAGTATTTATAAAAAAAAAAATCAACCAGAAACCACCTTAAAACAGAAGGAGCCTGCTCTAAGGGGGAGTAAGAGAGCATGTAAAACTTTTATTGACTAAAACCCACGTATGATCTTGGAGTTGCCCTTTGCGTTCTAAGGGAACCTGACGGAGCCCCATTGACCACCTTTTCTGCGAGCAAAGTGCCCAACTAACATAAGTTTGTCGATTCTTCGCGTTACGTCAGTAACCATTTTTATTTGAGGTTGGAAATGATCAAATAACTCCTTCTGTGCGTAGAGCGAAACGGTGTGTCATACATTTACTGACTCACCTGTGCTCCATCGGTTGTATTTTGCTTACCAGGGCCACGATAACTCTTTTAAACAAGTTATGATAAGTTATTCTCTTAGGTAACATTTTCATATTTGTTCTTCTGTTCATATGGTAACTCTAAAGAATAGTTAGCTAGTTATATGATATTTTAATGGGTAATTATCTACTTTTTGTAAAAACTGTACATTTGTGGATACTAAATATTATTATTATTTAATATTTTTTTAATAGCTATTAAGCAACTACTTTGTATTATCCTGTACTTCATAAGTGAGAACTTGTTATTGTCTGTCAGTCTTTTTTAAGGTAGGAAAATCCAATGATATCCCCCGTTGTCTAACTTAATGTTTCTTACCTGTTTTTTTTTTTTATCTTCCATTTCATTCAAATAAATAAAGTCACACAAATCTCCTGGGAATGACATGCGCGTGACTCTCTAAATATATTGAAGATATTGAATTAAACCTTCTATTACTAATTCGTATTGTTACTGGCTAGATGTATATATTTTCATCTTTATTATATATACCTAGTATTGATATTAACCAAGCTTTATATAAAGTTACTTATGAAGGAATAAGACGAGGCCATATCTACACAGAAGTCGGTTATCGCGAGTATAAAACACATTTACTACGTTACTCACTAAATGTAACAATATAAAGGGGTCTTATTATATTACATTTATAGGGCTGACACTATTGAATTTTTTTTTAGGTTGGGAATCATCTAATGTTATCTTCTGCCCTTTTGTGTTCGACGTATGTTGACTAAAACTGAATAAGATCGAGAGCTGAACTAACTAAGAACTGAAAAAGAATAAGAGAGAGAAAGACGAGAGATGTTTGCCAGGTAATATGTATAAGAGATGAAACTGGAATGGTTATATCGGATGATAAGAAAATCAAAAAGAGGTGGAAGGACTATTTTGAAAGACTGATGAATGAGGAAAATAATTGGAGTAGTGTGTTAGAGAATAAACCAGTGAATGTAGGGTTAGTGAGAATGGTTAGTATGGATGAAGTTAGGATAGCATGGAATGAAGAAAGGTAAAGCCATTGGTCCAGATGGAATACCAGTTGAAATGTAGAAGTGATTGCGAGTGGATGGATGGACGTGGTGATGGTTTATTCTTCAATAAGTTGTTGCACGAAGAAGCCATACCTGATGAGTGGTGCAGCAGTTCTTTGGTGCCCATTTTTAAGAACAAAGGTGATGTGCTTGAGTGTGTTAGAAATGAACAGGGGGAAATCTATATATATTGATATATATATATATATATATATATAACTACCTATATTTCATAATAAAAAATGTCAAGATGGATAAAGGTTATTTACTGTGTATCAAAGTTCCTGTGACTGGTGTGTAAGGAAAGGGTTTTATGAAGAAAAGCACAGAAAGACAAGACTAAGTATTTATTTCAAATGGGCTTGTCAATTATTCGAATAAACTACTGGCTCGTTCGGAAACTAGGTCTTCGAGGTGAAGAACGGCCAAGAAACACCTCGGAAGCATTTTATCATCACAATAACATAATTAGAAACATAAGTCACAGTATAACAAATACACAGAATCAAAACAACATTAGCAATAATATTAAGCTATTATATTAAATAACTTACGTCAACTTAGGCAGTCCGTGAAGATCTAGAGCTGATAGGCAAGTAAGAGGACTTTAATAGAAACCAATCTTATTTATAGGAAAGTCCTGACGTTCAAGTGTCAAACCTGTGGGTTGACACTTAAACATCAAATATCCTTCCACCTTCTACAAATCTCAGGTTGTCGCACAACAAACAACTTCTTACATTTTAGAAGACTAAGTCTTAGATATTTTACAACCATAATAATATCGCAACAACAATTAATTTAATAAAATAATAATTATACTTATCTTTTAATTCACAATTTCCACACTTGTACACAAACTCTGTGACTTATTTTTGCAGAGAGAGCTCCGCACCGTCCGACGTCTGAACCGAGAATTACTCAGGACGGCCGGCGCAGCGGCTTTTATAGTCGGTAACAAATAACCTGCTTGAACGTTGGTTTTTAGTTTGAATTTAAACGTTATCTTTCAAATATCTATTATAATTATTATTTAACACATTATTACTATTATATATTTTATATATCTATATCTATACATAGGCATAAACTATCAAGTGCAACAATAATAGAGGAATAAAGCTAATGTCACATACTATGAAAGCCTGGGAGAAAGTTATTGAAAGGCGACTGAGGGAAGATTGTTAAATTTCACAGAACCAATTCGGTTTTATGCCTGGTCGGGGTGCAACGGATGCCATTTTTGCTATACGCCAGCTGTGCGAGAAATACAGAGGTGCGCATAAAAACTTGCACATGGTATTCATTGACCTCGAAAAGGCATATGACCGGGTACCTCGTGAGGTTCTGTGTTGGGCCCTTTTAAGGAGAAAGGTGTGCCTGCGAAGTATGTGCAGTTGATCTGAGTGATGTACAGTCGATGTAGTACCCAAGTCCGGTCCTCAGTGGGCACTACTGGCAGCTTCAATGTGGCTGTCGGCTTACACCAAGGGTCGGCCCTCAGCCCTTACCTCTTCCTGATGATAATGGACGCTCTGACGTCGGACATTCAGAAAGAGGCTCCCTGGTGTATGTGGTTTGCCGTTGGCATTGTTCTGGTTGCCGAGAGTTGCCTAGAGGTCCAGAACAAATTGGAGGTGTGGTGGCACAGATTGGAGAGTGTTGGCCTGAAATTGAGTAGAACCAAAACGGAGTACTTGTTCTGCGATTTTGGCGGTCTCTCCAATCCAGTGCCGATCTGTTCCGACTTTCGGTACCTCGGGTCGCCCGTCCAAGGGGATGGTGAGGTAGACCGGGACGTAACACATCGGAACAACGCAGGATGGATGAGATGGTGACAGGTCACGGGAACAAGTTGTGACCCACGGATGCCCCTCAAGTTGAAGGGTAAAATCTACAAGTCCGTGATAAGGCCTGTCTTATTGTATGGATCAGAATGTTGGGCTGTGAAAAAGACGGATGAAAAAAGATTGCATGTAGCGGAGATGAGAATGTTAAGATGGATGTATGGTGTGACGAGAATGGATAAAGTGAGAAATTAATATGTTTGGGGAAGTTTGAAAGTGGCTGAAAGGAAATCGTTTGCATTGGCATGACCATGTAAAGAGGAGAGATGAAAAGCATGTTGCTAAAAGAGTTATGAACTTACATGTGGATGGATGGAGAGGGAGAGTGAGGCCAAAGAAAAGATGGATGGATTGTGTGAGAAGTGATATGAAACAAAAGGGAGTAAGTGATAGCGTGACGAGTGACAGGACAGAATGGAAGAAAAAAACGTGTTGCGCCGACCCAAAATAAAACGGGACAAGGGCAGGAAGAAGAAGTATGTTAACTTAAACTCACTTCTGTTCCTTCTTTGCCTTTGTTCCAACACCACGGGGTTTTCTTTCACATCACCCATGGTCCCAGTAGGCTTCGACCTTGCTGGATTGCTGACATCTCCTTGAGGCGCGCGTGAAACGTTACGCGCCGTCGAGGAATTGGGCTCAGTCCTTGGGTACTTTTTTTTAGCTTACGGATGAATATCCGTTATGGAAGTTATCTGCCCAAAGAGTGCGTTATAAAACATCAACCAGTTTCTCTCCCTTACTTCTGAACCAAATAGGTACTGGAAGCAATCTAGAAATAAAGAACTTGGTTATACAGTTTCAATCTTATTTCCAATTCTAAAATTCAATAATTCCCGAATCTTTTCTGGTGCTTACTGTGCAAAACGTCCCCAGCACTAAAAACTCTTTCCACTGCGCTTAACTGAAAAAGTTTTGGGGACATCCCTACACGTGCCGCAGTCGTTCGCTACGTCTAGACCGATTGGGGGCTTTCCCCTTAAGATTTTATTGTTATAATAGCGTTCAAACTTTAAATTGTTTTATTGAGTATACGTCCATGTTGCATTGTCGGTAAAGGTTACCGATACATTGTCAGTTCCAGCTTTAGATGCCTACTACATCAGATCAAGTAAATATCACGCAGGTTTCAAGTGATTTTAGAATAGAATAGAATAGACAAGCTTTTAATGAAAAATACTTTTTTTCACAGCAAGCTTTTATAGCTTGGTATACCTATATATGTAATAAATACTCGTCAAGACGAATCATACGAGCCCAAACTCGATAGGGTGGTGTCGTTTAACTACCAAGTTCCTATAGCCACCTTCAGATCAACTCTTTGTCATAATCATTTTGCATTGTCATCTGATTTACACATGCATGCAAAATTTCAACTCAATCGCTAACCGGGAAGTGGGTCTTTAATTTACAAGATTTGATGACAGACAAACATCGGGACAGGTGAAACTAAATAAAAGCTTGTAAAAAGAATAATTATCATAATGTAATAAGAGTGGCATACTAGCCTAGCTACAGCACCTCACCCACCAATTTGTAGTAGACTTTGTACACTGTAATCGATTCTGTAAATTATCATAATGTACTACAATGTTTTTAATGAAAAAATATATTATTTTAATTAAAATACATAAAAAACAATTATAACGTGACAATTATCGTCACAATTAAACATTACATTTTTGCCTGAACCAGGTTGGATCTATATATCAGGCTAAAAAGTACTAAAAACCCTAAATGTATTATATGATCAATTATTAAGATCACTATATTAAATAATCTAAATTGAATTAACTAAAAGCAAAGCATGTTTTATTTAACTAAAAGGAAATTTTGAACCAAGTGTAGTTTACTCAGAAGTTGATCTATAGGCTGCTGCGCTGTGTCACAGATTCGATACCTGGATAGAACAAATATTTTTATTGTACACAAAGAGATTACATAACATGTAGAGATACAAACAGTTCACGTACAAAGGTGAGCTTTACTCAGCAATGAGTTTTCTCCCAGCAAACCTTTGAGTAACAGAGAGAGAACATAATAATTGAGGGTACTCGTAGGATCTAGTGCACAATATAAAACTACATAACTAATTCTAATATATAATTAAGTATAATATACATAAGTCTAATATACCTATAATTTTATTATACATACTAATACATTAGTTTTGTATGGCCTACAGATAGTAGTTCCGGGTTCACTAAAACTACTATCAATATTTTAAATGTTTATAAACACGATATATGTAGGGGTAATTCCTAGTTCCAACGAATAAAAAAAAAAACCTTTTCTAGAATATTATAAGGTTAATAATGCTTATTTGGTCGGCACTAACTTCAAGATCTGATTAAAATGTAACGGTACTACTATACGAGTATGTATGTAAATAAATGGATACGGGCGGATAATAAAAAACTTTTTACAAAAAAAAAAAAAAAAAACAGCCGACTAAAAAGTACCCCTTAGCGAAACTTAAATACTTTATAACCAGAGTGCATCTTAGGAAAATCCCAATAATCCCAAACAACGTTACATTAATTTATTACAGAGTTCCAATACCTACCTTCCAGCTTCATTAGATCAGTTCGATATCCTCCCCTTCTTTCAGTTAGTCATCGACTACACGTACCGATAAAAAAAAAAACTTATAAAAAAGAACAAAGCAATTTTACTTGCTACGACATTTCTGCTGTGATCCTATGAGGAGTTCCGTTCCTTATTTTCGAAGTTCATGATCAGATCATAACGATATTTCTATGGGACCAACTTGGAAGCATGACCTGATATGAAAAATAATTTTCTAAATCGATACGCATTTGACCGAGAAATTGGTGAACATAAGTAAAAAAAAACCTCCTTCTTTTTGAAGTCGATTAAAAAGACTACGATCAAAAGATCATTTCATCACGCAATCATTGCAACCAATCACATCGATTGGATCAGATTTGTCTGTGCAAGTAGATCTTCTCATGTAAGGCAGCCTTAATACACGGTCATAGGTGTAATTACAGAGCAAGGAATGAATGGACCTTTAAGAAAACTGCTTCTAGAAAATACCATTTCGCATCGAGAAATAAGCTCATTACAGTAATAGGAAAAGGAATCTAGAAATTCAATGAAATAGCTTGTTGTTATTTGATAATCAATGTCCGATTGAAAGGAAGACAAGAAAATTGCATTTCCCGGAGAATTTCTGAAGTTGTGTTTGTTCAGTTGAACGGTAGGGTTGCCAGCTGTTCGGGTTTTTCCGGATTTGTTCTAGTCCAAAAGGCGTCCGGGGGAGCGTCCGGTAAAAATCTCATTTGTACTCCGGGTACAAAATTTTAAAGCCATGAGACGTCGCCCTCCGGGTATCAGTCCGAGATTTATTTATGTAAGTTATTGTTTTTTTAATAGTAGGTGCCTATAATAATATTTTTTTTTTTTTTAACTTATTTCAAGAAATTAAAATTTATTTTAAACTGTACGAAACTTTTGTTTTTATAACTCAAGATGGCGAAAGATGCTATATTTCGTTGAAAATTTGAAAATAATCATAAAGTTTATTTCAGGTAATTTGTTTTTTTTTTACAATTCCTATTTAATAAAAAGAAGCAACGAAGTAAGTCCGGGTTCTGAAAATAAATAAAAAGTTGATTTACGATAATTTGAATAATTTTTTAAAGAATAATTTTTTAAACCTATTCAATTAAAGAAAAAGTAATGATATGTCCTGGTTCTGAGCTCCAACATCCGGGGTTTGTACGCTTCTTATCCTGGTTGCGAGAATTTAGAAATGGTCACCCATGTTTCGTGTGACGTAAACTTTGTAGACACCAGTAAAAGGTTTGAGACAAACTAATATTCCACAAACAATCACTCTAATAACTGCAGTACACTAAAATGTATTATAAAATCAAAAGTTAGTATGTATGTTTGTTACACCTTCGCGATTAAATGGCTGAACGGATTTAATTAAAATTTGGTACACGATTTAGACTATGTCCTGGATTACCATGAAATATCTTTTTGTCCCGGAGTACGAGTAGGTTTTTTTTATTTGATAAAAGGGCTTTGTTGCTTAGCGATCATAATACTTTGAAAACGTTTTTCAAAACACAGAAACTTACAATCAAATAATTGTTTAGCTTTGTTTTCTGCTTTGGATATTGGAAAAGCGAGGATTGTATTACAAATGCTTATATCATAAGTATGGCGGCCAAAACATTGATCTTCGTATTTTCATTCCGGACATTTTCCTTGGGGAAATTGATTACTTTCACACAGGCGAAACCGCTGATAGAAGCCAGTATACAAATTTAAAATCGAAATCGATAAGCGTTAACATGACACATGGTCAATGCAAACATTGTTGACCTTTGCCAATATATGTAACTAGTCTTGCCCGCAGCTTCGCCCGCTTTCTTAAAATATAACCTATGTCACTCAAGAATAAAGCAGGTTTCTATCGGTGCTAAAATTTTCGCAATCGAACCTGTACTTTTAGAGATATTCTCCTACAAACATAAAAACCAAACAAAAAACTTTACCCCTTTATTATACACTTCTGGACACATCTATTGGCCCACCTTAGAGTTTAGGTTTCGATGGCCCCTACCGAAATATGATTGCTAGATTGAACAAAAACTGTTGATGCAGTTTTAAACCTGATACATTTTACCATCTTTTTCGATCGTATTGCTTTAAATTTGAATTCAGAATACCATACGACATGGAGCTACGCCTAACAAGTCGGATATGCGCCTTGTTAAAGGAAATTGATTTTTGAATAAAAAACATGTTTTATCAAATAAAGGTTTAATTTAATAACGTGTGTTGCCTCCATGGGCATCTACCACAGCTCTCATACGATTAGGCATAGAGTTTATCAACCGCTCTATGAAATTTTGAGGGATCATCTCCCATTCCTCTTCTATGGCAGTTTTCAACTCCTGCATTGTCTGGGCAACTGGCTGACGAGCCCTAACACGTCTTTTTAGCTCGTCCCACATGTGCTCAATGGGGTTCATGTCTGGGCTTCTGGCTGGCCAGTCCATAACTGTGATGTTCACATCCCGAAGATATTCCCTGACGATGCCGGCCGCATGGGCTCTTGCATTATTATGCATATAAAGGAAATTTGGGCCCACATAGTCCGCGTATGGTATCACGTGAGGTTCTAAGCACTCACGAATGTACCTTTCAGCATTTAATGTTGGCAGCCGTGGTCCTGTAACAACCTCAAGTTGAGTTTTGCTGCTCGCGGATATACCGCCCCAGACAGTCCATGAGCCACCGCCATAAGCAACCCTCTCTTCAAAGCAGCATTGTGCGAAACGCTCTCCCTTACGTCGGTAGACCTTCTTCCTTCCATCATTGCCATGTAACACAATTTTAGACTCATCAGAAAAGAGTACACGGCTCCAATCTTGCTGTGTCCAATTTAAATGACTGCGTGCGAAATGAAGGCGCGCTGTTCGGTGGGCTCGCGTTAGTTTGGGCCCATTAACTGGCTTGTGTGGTATCATATCGCGTTCTTTTAACCTTCTCCGAACAGTTCGAGCGCTCACAGATACTCCGTGGAAGTCGCGAAGTTGGTTTTGTATCTCAATGGAGGTAAGGTGACGATTTCTCAAGCTGGTCGTCACGATGAATCGATCCTGCCTTTCAGTTGTGACCCGAGATCGTGGCCTTCTTTGGCGACGAACAAAGCCGCCAGTCTCTAGATACCTCCGATAAACATTTCGGACCGCAGATCGACTTAAATTAAGTTGAGCACTCACGTTTCTTCGGCTGTGTCCGGCCTGAATAAGTGCCACAGCTTGGGCGGCGACTTCAGGTGAAGTATCCATAGATTATTGATAGAACCTCACCTTAATGTTAAGAATAAGTAATGTTTGTTGCAAAACCAAAGATATCAATCACTTTTTCAAGAATTAAATTCAAGTAAACCAATAAAACCAAGTTTTCTTAGTATTCGATTGTCTGATATCAACAAACAGGCTCCAAATTGTCTTTTGTTTCTTTAAATTCTGTGTTCGAAATTCAAAAAAAGACTATTGAATAAAATTGTGAATGTGCCAGGTTCAAAACTGCATAAAAACTTTTTGCTCGACCTAATGTAAAATTTTAGCTAGGACCAAACGAAACTGAAAATACAAGGTGGGCCAATAGATGTGGCCAGAAGTGTATTAGTGTAAATAATCGGTCCATCATCACTGACAGTACTATTGTAGCCAATAAGCCTGATAGAGTGGTGGTAGACCGAATCATCATCTTGTTTAATTTTGTCTTGGTCCATAGCTTACAGACATAACTTATGTTAAGAAAATAAAACTTATCGTTAGTAAATTATACTTTAGGACTATGTTAGTAACACTTCATATTGCACTATATTGACTTCGCGCTGTTCTATGGCACCTGTCCGTGGAAGCGTCGGAACATTATGTCCTGCGGTCAAAACTCTAAAGTCAAATATAATTAGTATAGGAATACCCTTTAGTATAACTTTTTGTTGACTCTTAACTCGACTTTGTCGCTTTATTTTCTCAAGTGCAAACATAATAAATGCACCCTTGCATTTATCTAAGACGTGGCACATAAAATAACTTTTTACGATTTGCTCCCTAAGAACCCTGCTGAAAATTGCCCTTTTCGCAAATTAAATTAGAAGCTTGACTGTGCAAACTCAAGGCACCATCTGTGTAGGTACTATCATTGTAATCGGTGCTATAAAAGTAATTCAATAACTGCAAGGTATTTCCATTATTTCCAATTGGCAAGCTGCTTGCAGAATTTTATTTGTGATTTTTACGATGACGTTAAAATTCTTTTATTTGTTTCTTAATAAACAAGTTAAAACCGAATTCTATAAAAAGAGAAACTTATTAATTTTAATGTTTGTAAACGTTAATATATATACGTATGTATTTACTATTTTATTGGTCTCTCTTCTGTTTGTCTATTTATTAATTTGCACCTGCAATGTTATGTTTCTGCACCACCCTAAGGTCGACTGGTAGAAAATGCCTACGGCATATCCACATACCACTGTGCAAAGGCGGACTTGCACAGTGTTAAAGCTTTAACAAATAAATGCTGCTTATAGCCTTTTGTAATTTATCTATAATATGTATGTATTTAGAAATATATAAGTATGTTTATCAGTTGTCTAGTACCCATAACACAAGCTCTGCTTAGCTTGGGACTAGACGGCGTTGTGTGGTAGTTGTGGAATATATTATTATTAACACCCTCCACCTCCGGTCTCGTCACTCAACCCCAACTCACCGCCATAGAAACCCAATCCGTTAAGTTAGCCTTAAAAAAGAGGATGTCCAATCAGAGACTCTGTTAACCCATTACAACCCGACTCACTGGTGCGAACATTTAAGGATTTGTTTAGACCTTAAGGACTATATTTCACCGGGACACTATGGCGGCGTTTTTTTTTATGGTGGGAAAAAATCATCCAGTGACATCCCCTGCTCTTGGGCGGAGCGGGAGATAGTGTTAGACTCTTACTGACTAAAAGACCCACCCCGTTCCTTCTAGCCTTCATACCGGGGCTCGAGCGCCCTTTCGAATAACCCTGGCCCCAGTAGGCTTCGACCTGGCTTGGTCCCTGCTGTTGCTGACAACTCCTTGAAGCGCGCGGGAACAGTGCGCGCCGTCGACGACTTGGGCTTGGTTACACACAGTACAGACAGTTACCGGACGGCCGGACAGCGAGCTACCCATTGCTCACTGTCATGGCGGCGTGACCAGTTGCGCCGCCATGGTGTCCGGTAAAATATAGCCCTACGCTACCAAATTAAACACTATACAGACACTAGAGTTGCCTCACGTCCTAGCATTGTTAGTACCCAAGTTTGCTTTTTTTATAAATTCTTCATTCCAACACGATCCCATCGTCATTTTGCTAAAAGTTCGTAATCTGCTAATTCATAATAATCTATCATTGATCGGTCAATGGTCTCGCAATAGAGTTGTGGTAGAATGACTGTATTATCAAGCTTTTTTAAAAGCAATGACTGCACAATGACGTTTTAATTGTATTCTATTTTTATTAATGGCAAATAGAGCCGATGTCGACTATTCTGCCAATGCCAAAAGTAAATTGGATTGGCAAGTTTTATTTGTAGGTCACTGATCGAAGGAAATGTCAAAATTTTAGCAGATTGCCGCATACGTCAGACATTCATTTATTATTATGTACGAGATTACCAATTATATGCCATTTCTTTTTTTGACCATTGGAAAGTCATAATGACGCCATTATATTAGTAGATTACCAAAACTTGTCAAAATCAAAAATTATAAAATCATTGATAGACTATTCTGACATTATTGTAAAATCAGACTTGAGGCGCTGGTCGCGCCACCAAATTGGTTGTGCAACCAAACGGACACTAAGTGAGTAACTCTTTATAGAGCGGTACCTATATATTTTGTTGGCAGCGGTGAAAATTTGCGCCGTAATGGTGTCCCGGTAAAATAAAGCCCTAAGCTACCAAACTAAACACTGACGACGCCAGAGTCACCATACGTCGACGGTCGCGCCACCAAATTGGTTGCGCAACCAAACGGACATCAGTTACTCTCTATAAAGCTGTACACATTTTGTTGGTTGGGCGCCGCCATAGTGTCTCGGTGAAATATGGCCCTAAAGGCCGCAAAAATAAGACAGTCGTCATGCACAACACTTTTAGTACTGCATTATATTTAAAACTAGCTTTTGCCCGCGGCTTCGCCCGCGCACATTAAATATGGCCTCTGTCACAGGAATGTCTGTCAAAAAAAAACTGCAATCAGACCAGTACTTCCAGCGATTACCTCCTACATACAAAAAAACATAAAAAAAACTTTACCTCTTTATTATATTAGTGTAGATAAGCTCGCGTCTCACATGATGGAAAGGGAGGATGTGATGGACGATGGAGCACGCTTGCCTATAAGTAACATATTCACTCTTGACTTAAAGACCTCTGCCAATAGTTATTCAAAGGGGTCAGACGAACTGAGAGCTGAGGCATTGACGATTTTAATGATTATAACTCAGTAAAGCCATATTTGTTACGGTCGCTAATAATATCTAAGAACTAGCTGTGCCCCGCGGTTTCACCCGCGTTTTTCTCGTTTCCGTGGAAATACCGAGATAAAATATTGCCTATAATTGCCGTCCATAACTCATTAATAGGTACCAACTCTTAACATCTTACACACGTGATAACTTTTAAACGAAATATTCGATTGAGATGAAACAAAAAGTATTTTACTTCTACATAAATACTCTTGATAATATAATGCTTAATTTCGATAAAGATTAATATTACGATACATATTTAACGTAGTTTTTTTTTCTTCAGACGATTTAATAATTATTTTGAACACAAAATCGGTTATTGTGATTACACCATGATAGCTAGATATATGTTCTCGCGGACTTTTTTGTAGGTCTTAATGGGATCTACAAACCCGTAGTACATCATTTTGTTCTATTGTCAACAGATTTTGCAGCGAAAAAATAGGTTTTCGATTTTACACCTTGTGTTACAAAATAGCAATTTTATTACGAATCCCTAATTTTGAGACATAAAAAACATAGCCTATAGCCTTCCTCGATAAATGGACTACCCAACACTGAAAGAATCATTCAAATCGGACCAGTAGTTCCAGAGATTAGCGCGTTCAAACAAACAAACAAACAAACTCTTCAGCTTTATAATATTATATAATATATATATATATAGTTTAGATTGATTTTCTGTTTCAATGTAAGACACTAAAACAATTTAACTACCTACGTAGGAAATAAACTTAAGAAAAGAAAACAGATTTCCGCGTTTGTAAATCTCATTTCCAAGACAGTGGCCATTCTCCTAGTTTTCCTTATTTTTGTGTTGGACTGATACAATTGTCGAAACGGGTCTTGAGCGCTCGGCGTCAGAGTGGGGATCGCTTTGCGCATTCCATACATTGGCGAGCCAATCGTCTTCGTTGTTAGTTACATGCTGCAACGCAGGGAACGAATCAGGAGTGACGTCTAAGACGCGATGCCACGGCGAGACAATCACTGACACTCCCCGCCCCCACTTCTCACTTCGCACCACTAAAGAGACCGAATTTTTGATTTCTTCGCAACTTGAAGCCAGCGCTCAAGATCCGTGACGGCAATTGTAATAAGCTTTCGCATTAAAAATGTATTTTTTTTAACATGAAACGACTTGAACGTCGCAATAAGATTTTATATACTTCTATAAAATAATGTTAATCGAAGTCCTGGATACAATTTATTTTCCAAGTAGGTACGTTAAAAGTTTAACAAGAAAGATTTTTGATCAAACTGAGCAAAGAAATAGCGTCTTACAACATGTGTCTATTTACATCACGTGTTTATTTACAACATGTATCCATTTACAGCATGTGTTTATTTACAACGTATCCATTTACATCACGTGTTTATTTACAGCATGTGTCTATTTACATCACGTGCTTATTTACTACATGTGTCCATTTACATCACGTGTTTATTTGCATGTATTTATATATGAATATTTTAATCAAACTACATATACAATGAACGCCTTATAAAATATGTCTATTTATAATGTGTCCATTTACAATATTTTTGTCCAATTACAATAACAAGCAACAAAGGAGATTTAAGGCTGCTAATTCACCATACATATCAATTTACGTTTACTCCTTTTATTAATGTGATCCAATTCGAGACTGCTGGACGAAATAACAACAGTACACCTAGGTATACATAGGTTTCCAATTCTCGGCAGATTGAAACCCAGTGACAGATTAGCGAACGGTCCGATTGATTGATAGGCTGACACTTGGAGACAATCACGGAATTAATCCCGCATTGGCGGCAATATTTCGATTACAGAACTTCAAACCTTTTTAGATCTTGTCGAAAATGAACGTGTGATGCTCTGAGCGGGTGTTTTTATACAACATTTGTTTTAGTATATGTGAAAACTGAATATAATTTTTTCAGAATCAGTAACTGAACGGATGGATTACAATAGTTTTTACACCATTTATATTTTTTTCCAAAAATATTAAAAGGTCACAAGTTGGACGTCATCGACACTAAATACAAGACAGATTATGGCAGGTCATTGCGGACTTTAGGCTCCAGCACACAGCTGGGTGCAGAAGAAAAACAACCCTTAAGTTGCCTGGATAGCCCGGTGATCATGTATTTGTGCGGTCAACCAGTTAACCAAACAAGCTAAGCGAAGTTTTGTACATAGATTCTTTTCATAAAAATACTAGACACGTGTTTGGGGTGTTTGCATTACATACTAAAATTAAGCGGAAGCCTACCTATTGCTCGTCGTTCGCTAGCCCACTCCAATGGTGGTTGGAAATCGGCGGCTGGGCGAGGCGTGGGCCATTTGCTAGCATTTCTGCTTTGCAGAATGAGGGGACCACCAGCCTGTACGCTCAGGGGCATGGCCTGTACCGGGGCCCACCGCGAGAGGTCGTTGCCGCTGATCGCTTCCATCAGAAGACGGCGGTGCTCCGCCTAAATGGGACACACTTCCACCGTGTGCTCCACCGTGTCCTTCGGGCGGGCCAAATAATAGTGACACCCGGGCGTTTGTTTGGCTCGCTCTCACTTTGGGTGAGTAAGTGAGAGGACACGTCGGACTTTTACTGACTAAACCCACCTGTGCTCCAATAACCCTTTGCAGTCCATCTAAGACCACGGTAAAACTAATTTCTATTCATTCTATTATATCCATTCTTGCCACATATTCGGTATAAATACTGAACCAATTCTCTCGTACCAAAATCCAAAATCGAGCCAAAATCGTACAAGCAATTCCCTTAAATCTGTCAGGAAAAGAGTTTCATGCACTCTGGGGAAAGAAATTAAACTATCTTGGAATTCTGCAACTAACGTAATCGGGTTGTGGGCGGAAAGGGAAAGATGCAGAACCCATTTGGGAATGAATATTTAGACTCGGAGTAGCGAGTCGCATTTGGAAAAGTAGAGAAAAGTTATAAAATCTTCTGAGAAAATTTGAAGTCGACATATACAATTTAGTTTATGCGAAACCTGAAAATAGTTTGTTTAGAATCAGTAACTGAATGGATTCCAATAGTTTTTACACCATGTTACATTGTTTTCCCATAAGCTATTTAAAAGGCCATAAGTTGCATACCACCGACACTAAGTACAACACAGGTTACGGCAGGTCATAGCGGACATTAGGCGCCAGTATACAGCTGAATGCTAGTGCAAAACTACTCCTCAGTTGCCTGGATGGCCCGGAGACTATGTATTTTTGCTGACATAAAAAGCTTATAACTTCGTGATTTCTCGTGATATAGATTCTTTACATAAAAATACTGGATAGGTGTTTCGGGTTCCGCATGTAGTAAAACTAATGTTGTGTAGAAAAAGTATGTTTTATCTTGTTTTTATTATTTTGTCAGGAATTCTGTCAGGAAAGTTGGAGGGACTCCCACAAGGTGGACCGATGACCTGGTGAGGATCGCGCGAATCCGATGGATGCGAGACGCACAGGACCGGTCATTATGGTGACACATGGGAGAGGTCTAAGTCCAACAGTGGACGTCTTTTCTTGAAATAATGATGGAGGGAGACAGCTAGTTCCTGACTAGCTATTACCCGTGGTAACACTGAAGTCAATCTACATACAAAGCGCGCTCGAGCAACGCACACAAAGACACCGCTCACAGACACGATTTCTCGGTCGCGTTACCGATCACTTGTCGATCAATTCCGGCTCAAACGCTCATTAATGTACATCCACCGAGCGTAGGTATAAAAAAAAAGTACATACATGAGATTGTCTTCTGTACCTATCTATTTTGTGGTATAAGTGCTTAGTTTTTAACACGCATATATAAGCTTCACCTGTATGTTTGTAACCAACGCCTTTGTGCTCGATTTTGACCTACTTTGGGCGATCAATTTATTCAAACTTTGCACACTCATCAAAGACTGATGACAATACAATAATCCGTTTTTTTTAGTGAAAAATAAAAATATAGTTTAAAAAAAACTAAAAAAAAACACGCTTTCATTATTATTATTTTCTACCTATATTGAAAATCATTTTACACTTTTTAATTTGATATGCTATGAAAGCGTGTTTTTTTTAGTTTTTTTAAACTATATTTTTTATAATATGTGTTTTGTTGCATATTTTGTGCTGTAGCTAATAAATGCTTTATCTATCTATCTATCACTCAAGGGTTTCAGCCTATAGCCTTCCTCAATGAATTGGCTATCCCATAATAGAAGAATATTACAATTTGAACTAGTAGTTCATGAGATTAGCGCGTTCAAACGAGTAAACTTTTCAGCTTTATAATATTATAATAATATTTTTTATAGGTATAGATAAGGATTTTACTATGGTCTAGTTTTTGGCCGCAACAGTTTGCGTGAAACGGTTCGCGTAGTGCGTTTTTTATTTATTTATTTCGGACTAGTTTATCCATAGAGTGTTAGTAAAGGTAGAACTACATTGCACACACGTGGACCACGTACGCTGATCTGGGTGCATTGGTCTTCATACATTTTATATAGAAACGAGACTTGTAGAGTTATATTTACGATCTACGCCACGCGACGCCATGTCCCCGTGTGCATCGGTCTAATGAGATGGTAATACATATATCCAACGAAGTTTCCGTTAGAAAACTAAGTGACAATATAAACGCTTTGCCCTCTAACCATTACCCATATAATAGCGAATTTAATCTACTTTTATTTCCTTAGTTTTCATGGCAATGGCGTAAAACCAACTGGACAAAGTTTACGATCCCTCGTCACGTTCAAATTGATGGCTGCTGTGCAAGCGTTGCTCTTGTCTACACATAACGTTTTTACATTGTGTCATCTACACAACCTCATTTTTAGTATTGCGAAACCTGAAGTACCTGTCTACTATTTTTATGTAAAAAAGCTATGTACAACATTTCAAAACTGTATTATGAAAAATCACAAAGTTATAAGCCAGTTATGGTACCTGGATAGCGACATAGATACATGTTCACGGACAGACTGACAACAATGTGATCCTATAAAGGTTCCCGTTTTTTCCTTTTGAGGTACAGTACCCTAGTTCGCTGTCCGGCCGTCCGGTAACTGTCCGGACCAAGCCCAAGTCGTCGACGGCACGCACTGTTCCCGCGCGCCTCAAGGAGTAGTCAGCAACAGTAGGGACCCTGCCGGGTCAAAGCCTAGTGGGGCCAGGGTTATTCGAAAGGGTACTCGAGCTCCGGTATGAAGGCTAGAAGGAACAGGGTGGGTCTTTTAGCTTTTAGTCAGTAAGAGTTTGACACTATCTCCTGCTCCGCCCAAGTGCGGGGGTTGTCATTGGATGATTTTTCCCTCCAAAAAAAAGGTACAGTACCCTAAAAACAACTTGATGGGTTGCTAAATGACTAAACTTAAACTACTGCTTGAGTTGTTTCTACGAGCAGACGAAAAGGGGTTCGAATGAGTCCAACAATAACAAATAAATTGTAATAAAGCCGTTAGGACGCCATTTTTGTACAAGGATTACTGGCTGACAAGGGATCAAAGCAACGTGAGCGGATTGCAAATGGCCACGTGTTCTTTATTCAAAATGTGGGACGCACACGCTTGTTTCAAAATAGTTTAGAGGACAAAATAGATAGGTACAGAAGACAATGTCATGTATGTACTTTCTATTTCAATTACACTTATGAGTATATATATATGCTTTACCCTGGTCCGTGCGTCACTGCAGGGTGCCAACTGAAAACCAGCGCTGGGTGTCTAACGTCTAGCAAATGCTGAGGTGGTCACCCTTTCGGTGCGGGCACGCTCGGCGTACTTTGTACTTTTATTTTTATTTACTTTGTGTATAAATATAACCGTTGTGCTGTGTCTGTACCGAATAAAAGTTTTTCTATTTTATTCTTAAGTTATGCGCACTAAGGCGTTCTCCACGAAAAAAAAAAACCTTCGAAAAAACCCGACCACCAAGAAACTTGAGCACGCCACCACAATTATGGCTGTAAGTCCCCTCTATGAGGAGTGGCTGGAAAAACCCAACGGCGTCCTCACCTTCCGTAGGACGCAGGTTCTCACCAGACATGGTAATTTCGGGAGGTACCTGCACCGGATTGGTGCGGAAGTGACGCCCGGGTGTGTCTACTGTGTGGACCACCTGGAGTACACAGCAGAGCATCGCCGTGTCCTTGTGGAGTGATTGGCGGCAGCTATCTCTCGCGCCGAGCCTTGGTACAAGCCACAGTCCGGAGCGAGGAGGAGTGGCAGGCGGTCACTTCTTTCTGGGAAGCAGTAATGCTAGCAAAGGAGGAGCCCGACGGCATGAGGCAACGGCGCTCACGCCCCAGCCACCGTGATTCCAATCCCGAGTACCGGCCACCGTAGGCGCGGGCTTGCAGACGGCGAGCAATGGGTAGCTTGCTGTCCGACCTTTCGGACCAAGCCTAAGTCGCCGACGGCACGATAAATATTGATAAACGTGTTCCTGTATTTGCAATGTTCATGGATATGACGAAGGCGTTCGATTATGTTCATCATGAGAGACTTTTTGACAAATTATACAGTTATGGTATAAGGGGAAACGTCCATAGACTCTTTGAATCTTATTTAAATGATAGATATCAAGTGGTAGAAATAGACCACATCAGTCCCTTAAATAATACCGCAGAAAAAAACCAGTCAAACCCCAAAAAAGTTCTGTATGGAGTGCCTCAAGG
The DNA here is from genome assembly GCA_929112965.1 of Mythimna albipuncta. NCBI lineage: Eukaryota > Metazoa > Arthropoda > Insecta > Lepidoptera > Noctuidae > Mythimna > Mythimna albipuncta. Next base: position 11,337,733 of record OV815979.1, on the reverse strand, counting down.
CAGTGTGCTAGGGCCTCCCTTATTCTTAGTTTATATTAACGATTTGCCTAAAGTCTGTCAGTATCCCATGATTCTTTTTGCTGATGATAGCACAGCCATTTTCGCCGGTGAAAATATTGAAAACCTGGAAAAAGACATAAATGCCACCCTTCGCAATATAATTAACTGGCTCACAGATAATATATAACCTGGTTTTCAACTTAGAAAAAACTAAGTTGGTCAATTTCACACGAAATAATAAAGACACTAAAATACACTTTAACGGAAAAGAAATCGAACAAGTCCGCTGCGTTAAATTTTGTTGGAGTTTGGATAGATTCTGATATGACATGGCAAACACACATTGACACAGTATGCAAAAAGCTCAATCAGTACTCATATGCTTTATATAAATTATCAAAAGTTGTTGATCAATCAGCTGTATTAACCGCCTACCATGCTTATGTTGCTTCAACACTGAAATACGCTGTGATATTCTGGGGCAACGCCACTAACAGGGATTTAGTCTTTAAAGCGCAAAAAAGATGCGTCCGAGCAATTGCGTATTCCTGACTCATGTGAACCTCATTTAAAAAAATTAAAGATATTGACCTTTCCATGCATTTATATATATGAAGTAGCCTTATTTGTAAAACTCAATGAAAATCTATTCGATAAACTGAAAACAAAAAGACATATGTTAAAAATATCCAATATACCACATAAAACGGCTCAGTTTGACAAAAGTTTCTTTGGTATGGCAGCAAAAATCTACAATAAAATACCTGTTGATATTTTGAGCACTAAGGAACTTACCCTATTTAAAAATAAATTACGTAATTTCTTAATCGATAAGGCTTACTACACGATCTAGGATTTCCTAAATTATTGAATAATTGTGTATTTTTGACATTTATAATTCTAACTCAATTTTGACATTTATAATTCCTACTCAAAAATGACATTAATAATTCTGACGCAATTTTGACATTTATAATTCTGACTCAATTTTGACATTTATAAATCCAACTAAATTTTGATTCAATTATTTGTTAAATATTTTCTTAGTATAATCTGTAATTTATTATTGTATGCCTAATTGGCAGGACATAATGGAACTATAATTTATTATTTAATTTTAACACTTGTATGTAACCTATGCCCACAATAAACACATTCTGATTCTGATTCTGATTCACGCAATGTTCCCGCGCGCCTCAAGGAGTTGCCAGCAACAGCAAGGGCCCAACTGGGTCGAAGCCTACTGCGGCCAAGGGTCTGCTTCTGAAAGGAAGGATCGGCCCCGGTATGAAAAGTAAAGAAGGAACGAAGTGGGTTTTTGTAGTCGGTAAAAGTCTGACACCATCTCCCGCTCCGCCCAAGGGTGAAGGAGGTCATCTAGATGATTTTTACCCACCGAAAAAAAAAACACCTGGAAGCTATTCGAAATTGTTACCACAAATATTTTGGTAAATAAAATATTCATACATTCATTTTAAAAAAAACCATAATGAGAGGGACTCAAGATTAAGTTCTTAATTATAAAAGTGTTTCTATAATACTGTACACGTGCAAGAGATTAAAAAGGTAGCAATTTTCCGTATCAATAAAAATATTTCTTCATAGAGATAACAATTAACTAACTGTGTAGTTACGTCATAAAAAAAACTTTTTAGCGATTCGGAAACATCTTCGTAACTCAATTAGAGAATTGAACTGTTTTCATAGGTAAGTTTTTACGAAACCCTAAGTGCGCGAGTGCGACTCGCACTTGCCCGGTTTTTACATTCTCGACCTACTTGGCTAAGAACATTGTGCAGCGTATCCTAAAATGAGTAAACTTAATATCTGTATAATTTTTATTACGAAAACATTATTTTAAAGCAGGTTATTTCTTTTCGCAGCAGCCATGCACGTGTCGAATATAATTTAAAGTAATATCACCTTTACAGCTAACACTAACCCATGCAATTTTCCACGAAGCTCACTTAATCTCAATATGTAACCAATTACACGTGTTACGCGGAAGCTTCGAGACACGTGCGTAATGATTTTTAACGGTCGACACGAGGACCGATTTGCTATCTTGCTCATGCGCCTTATTAAGGCTTGTGTATTCAATTAGCTAGAAAATCGAGTAATCACGGCGTGTTAGTCTGAATTTTATTCTGGTTGGCAAGTTTATTTGGTTTGATCTGAGTTTGTTTGAGAACAATGTTGGTTTATTCTTCAGAAAGACACTGTCACAGTATGGAACACTCCGTACTATGAGAGTATCTCTCTAATTTTTACCAGAGTGGTAAAGAGGTAGACCGCTGGAGAGATGGAGGGATTACATAAAAATAATTGCAGGAAGCGGCTGGAACATTAATAAAAATGTGGATTTTTTTTTTAGGTGGGAAATCATTTAATGACATCCCCCGCTTTTAGGCGGAGCGGGAGATAGTGTCAGAATTTTACTGACTAAAAACCCACTCCTGTTCCTTCGTTGCCTTTCGTACCGGGGCTGAGATGTCTTTCGAATTAACCCTGGCCCCAGTAGGCTTTGACCCAGGTGGGCCCCTGCTGTTGATGATAGGTCCTTGAGGCGCGCGGGAACAGTGCGCGCCGTCGATGACGGGTAGTAGATACGTTTTAAAATAAATGGAAAACCGAAAGTGAAAAGTAAAATGAATTTAAGGCATTATTTCTTTGTTTGCGTTATAATCAGCATTAAATCCTATATTTTTATAGCACACAACAGTGGGGTTGCATGCGCAACCCCTTGGGCTGAAGCACTTCAATGTTTTTTAAACACCAGTGCTCAGAACACATTGAAAAAAAATAAAAGTATTTTTGAGCTAGCTTCGCTCGCTCTTGCTTGATGTTGGAGCGAGCCAAGCTAGCTCAAAAATACTGTTGCGTCGCTACGGGATGCGGGACGGTTAAATCTACACTAATATAATAAAGAAAATTTTGTTTTTTTTTTTGTTTGTAGGAGGTAATCTCTGAAAGTATTGGTCCGATTGCTAAAATTTTTTCACCGATTGAAAGCTGCTCTATTTCTAAGTGACATAGACTATATTTTATATAGGTGCGATGCTGCGCGCAAAACTTAGTATTTTATAAAAGAAATAGGAGTTAATTAGTACCGTTAAAAAGATCAACGCGGATCGAGACGCGGATTAAATACTAGGTATCATAGTATCAATCGGAAGTTGAATTTAGGAACTAAGAAGGTAAGCCTTGTTTTTCTCATTTTTAATCCAATTCAACCAGACAGTTCTAACACAAAATAGATAGGTACAAAAAACCATCTCATGTATGTACTTCACTTTTTATACCTACGCTCGGTGGACGTACACTAATGAGCCTTTGAGCCGGAACTGTTCGACGAGCGGGCCGAGGCGCTCCGAAATATCTTGTCCGTAAGCGGTGTCTATGTGTGCGTTGCTCAAGCGCGCTTTGTATGTAGATTGACTTCTGTACCTATATATTTTGTGGTTTTAATCAGACTGCCTACCATGTTCCAAATAACCTCTTTCGAAGAAGATGCCAATTTTTTCCATAACAAAGAAGTATTTGAACTCAATCGATCTGTTTACTAAGAAACTAGAGTTCACTGCCCTATTCACATAGGAGTGATATTTAATTAGGCTGGACTTAAGGGATTAGGCTATCAGTCCAAGCTTGCTTGACACGAGGGACCGAGTTCATTAACATTATGATATTAAATTAATAAGGAGTTGTTTGTTGGTATTTTTTTTTGAGCTGGGAAATCATCTAATGATTCCGCCCACTCTGGGTGGATTGAGAGGCAGGGTCAGACTTTTATTAACTATTATTTGTGAACCCATCTGTGCCACTTGCGGACGGCGAGCAATGTGTAGCTTGCTGTCCGACCGTCCGGTAACTGTCCGGACCGAGCCCAAGTCTCAGCCTATCTCGCAGCTCTGTGGACCACGTCAAGTATTCTGACAGCTCTTTAAGGCGCACGTGGAAAATATTGTGCCATCAACCAGGGTTTGGTCCTTATCGGACAGTGAGCTACCCATTACTCGCCGTCTGCAAGTCCGCGCCTACGCTGGCTGGAAATAACCCTGAGGTTACAGACTCTAAATTGTGACGTCAACGCTCGTTAGGTTATGTAACTATGTACAATAAAGGTAGCGAGATGTTCTCACCACGCTTTCACTCTTCCTCATATATTTGAAATTTTAATTGTGCTTCAAAACCAATTTCTTTTTCTTAAAATTTAATTTCAAGAAAGTTGTTTTATTTTTACTGTTAATTGTTATTTAGTAAATAATATATATTAGTTGTTTACAATTGTTGTGTACAGATGACCTGATCAGAATCGGTCGTTGTGGCGACGCATGGTGGAGGCCTATATGCCCAGTAATGTTTTTCAGCTGAAATGATGATAATGATAAAATATTGTACAAAAACAAACACATACTACTACGAAATTCGAGTTACCGAACACTTCTACCCGCCCTCCACGGAATACAAGCATCATAACACACCACACAACATCACTTATGAATCGCAAGGAGTCCCCAGACGGTTCCAAGTGTGTTCTCCTTTAAGTCCGGCTTTGCGGTGAACCGCACGGAGGTCGGGCCTATAAAGTTATTCATATAATTGACCGCATGAAACGTTAGATGGCGAAGATCTAGGATACTGAGCCCTTTGAGTAGTGTTTGATGTGATGGAACTGCTTATGTAAGGGACACGGTACAAAATTAAGTATTCAGTGATAAGGTCGGTGATAATTCCTCACACAGATTTTACATATCTAATAATTTTTGGTAGTACATATTTGCTGTTCGAAGTCATGTGGCATTCACCAACCCGCACTGGGCTCGCGTGGTGGATTAAGGCTTAATCCCTCTCGTAGAAAGGAAGCATGAGTCCCAGAAGTGGGAACAATAGAAAGGATGATAATGATGATAACATATTTGCTAATCCTAGTTCGTTAGTAATGTCTTCTGTAGTAGGGACCGCTCTGACGGTGAAAGCCTACTCCATTTGTCTCTATCCCTTGCCAAGTTCCAAGTTATTCCAGCCGTGGCAATTATGTCAGCACTCCAACGTTTGACCGGCCTGACCTTTCGCCTTATAATCCTGAGAAAAACCGGATCCCAGCAAGGTAAAGTCATCAATATGTGCTATAGTTGGATTTCAATGAAGTTTTTTTTAATTTGGAAAATTATTCAATGCCTTCTCCTGTTCTAGGGCGGAGCGTGAGGTCGTGTCGGAAAAATAAGCCAAAGCTGACACACCACGCCAAACCTATCTCATATATTTGTATACCTGGGACACCTAGACAGCTCGCTTCCAAATATAATTTAGAAGGCCGTATTTAGATATATTTTACTTCTAGGTAAGCACGTTCCATCGTCGACCGCATCGTTGCCTTCCATCAGGTGAGTAAGCGGTCAAGCGGAAACCTTTTAATAATAAATAAAATAAATAATTGAGCTTACCCTTATTAAATGTAACCCTCACTACACTACACTTATATGGGTCCAAGCATACTGCCAGAAAAATACTCCAGAGGAATTACGGTTACATATATTTTGCTCCCTCCGTGCGTCTATTACGAAAGGTTACCGATCTCCCCAAATAGTCGTTTTTGTCCGTAAAACATCCATTTTTTTTTACATATAATGCTATGGCTACAATATTGCATGAATATTCGTGTGGCCTCGTTACGGCCTCGACTTAAGAGTGATAGGATGCGGCCAGGCGCATTATTTTGTGTAATTTATTCCATCACCGATACTCTCAAAACGGTGAAAGAAAACGTCGACATGTGACATCCACCAATCCACGCTGGGCCCGCGTGATGGATTACAGCCCATCGCCTCTCTTAGAAAGGAGCCCTAAGTCCCAACAGTGAGAACATTGTAAGGTTCATTATGTTATGTATTCGTGTAGCGTTGTCACGACAAAAACATCGTATTCTTATATACTGTTGTAGACATTAGCAATGATAGTATTGCGACAAGCATTCGTGTTCGTCCGAATGCTTCGCAATTCGACGATCTGCCTGTATTCTCTCGAATATTCACCGAATCCCGATAATGTAGGCACAGCATAACTCAAATAAACAAAGTCATGGGTCGAAAAGTAGGTTTTCTGTTTGTATGTTACCTACTTATTAGAGACTTTTTTGGACCGATTTGGCTGCCATCCAGTTTACAATTGCGGTCGGAGAGCTAGAGTGCGTGAAAAATTAATGATCTAAGAGTTTATTAATGAAGATTAAAGATTCAGAATACTTCCAGAAGTTTTGTGCACTTAGAAAATTGGTTTAGTAAAGATTACTTAGGTACTACTTTCTGTTTTATAGATTCATGTTATTTTCAAGAATCATATATTCTTTAGAAGCAGTATAAAAAAGAAATATGAAGTAATAAATCAATAAATTGATTTATTACTTCACATTTCTTTTTTCTATATGGGAAATCTAAATATATAAAAGAAAGTCGTGTTAGTTACACCACTTATAACTCAAGAACGGCAGAACAGATTTGGGTGAAAATTGGTAGGGAGGTAGCTTAGAGCCAGGAGACGGACATAAGATACTTTTTATCCCGTTCGACAGCATTCCCGTGTGACTTGACATGAAACGTCAGGGGTAGAGTAGGATAGAGTAGAGTAGGGTAGAGTAGGGTAGAGTAGAGTAGGGTAGGGTAGAGTAGGGTAGAGTAGGGTAGCGTAGGGTAGAGTAGGGTAGAGTAGAGGAGGGTAGAGTAGGGTAGAGTAGGGTAGCGTAGGGTAGAGTAGAGTAGGGTAGGGTAGAGTAGGGTAGAGTAGGGTAGATTAGGGTAGGGTAGAGTAGAGTAGAGTAGGGTATAGTAGGCTGAAGTAGGGAAGAGCGGGAGCGAAGCCGCGCGGGCAAAAGCTAGTCATCCAATAACTCCTCGTACTCTGGGTGGAGCGACAGGATGTGTCAGATTTTGTACTGATGAAAATCGGTGTTCTTCAGTTGCCCTTTGCATTCCAAGATCACGAATGGAACGAAAAAAGTCTATAAATTAAAATTGTTTTGCGTCAGCGTTTTCTTTTCCACAGGACTATGGTTCTCTTATTATTTTGGCTATTCTTGACCTTTTTCCAGATTTATTTAACAATATCAAAAAATAAGTAGCAAAATCTTGCGTGAGCATAAGCACAATCAGCCTTTTAATGTTCCCACTGCTGGGACTAAAGCCTCTTCTCTAGGAGAGGGAATGGGCTCGCATGGTGGTTGGTGGATGTCATATACAACACTAGTTCAAAGTTAAATAGTAAAAAACAAAATATGGCACCAACTTCGAAAAAAATATGTTTATTATTATAATCAGTTTAAGGTTCTTGTACACGACTAGCAAGCTCCCATACGGTAACATAAAAAACTTTTTACAATTTTTTTTTATAAAATAGTTTTGTGTCTTCGTTATTTAACACTGACTTCCGAAATTAAAGTTATTTTGTACTTTTCAGTGTTTTTTTAACATTGAAGTCGGTTGTATTAAAAAGTTTTTAATTTTACACTTTTTAGTTATCTATATATATATCTTAAATACCTTATAGCCAGAGAGCATCTCATAACGATTTTAATAATCCCAAATATGGTTAGATTACATTAATTTACCTTCTGGCTTCATCATCAGATCAGTCCGATACATCCCCTTCCCCTTTTCCTTCAGCCAGTCATCGACCACACGTATAAACAAAGCAATTTTACTTGTTACGACAGTTCTGCTATGATTTTATGAAGAGTTCTGTGCCATATCTTCAAATTTCAAAGGGAAGCATACCCTTTTAATCCAAAAAGAATTTTCAAAATCAGTCCACAATTGACGGAGGTATCGGTGAACATACATAAAGAAAAAAACATACATTCAGCCGAACATAGAACCTCCTCTTTTTCGAAGTCGGTTAAAAACTTGCAAGCTTGAACAGTACAACACTAAAGCGAGAACTACATTAGACTAACGTACACCTGGACCACGCATGATTTGTACGTAGCGGCGCGTTGCGTGGCGTCACGTTGCGTGGCGTCGCGTCACGTGGATCTTATGTAGCTCTACGAGTCTAGTTGCCATATAAAATGTATGGAAACTGATGCAACCAGGGCCTTAAGTTTGCTATTACAATAGTTTCAGAATGGTTCATCATTTTTATATTGATTTTGACAAGTTTTGCTAATCTACTAATATAATGGCGTCATTATGACTTTCCAATGGTCAACCACTGACACTCCATTGGAAGTAGTGCCATACGAGTATAATGGTAAACTCATACATATTGATAAATGAATTTCTGATGTATGCGGTAATTTCAAAAAAAAAATACAGTTCCTTTGATCGGTGACCTACCATTAGAACGTCAATATGCAGTCATTAGCCCAGTCACTAGTTTCTTTTAAAAATCTAGTTAAAAACCATTTCTTTTCTCTCTAACACTATACTGATTCTACGTATTTTAATTTCTTCCACCAACCCTACTTTACTCTTTTTTTCTACCCTTTTTACTAATTAAATTGTGTAACTTATTATAATATGTATGTATATATGTATTTATAATTGATTATTGTGTTTTATATAGTTAGCAGTACACCACAGACTACCCCATGTATTATTTTAGCTCTTATCCATCCTAGCGGCGGAAATATAACAACCTAGTTGGAAGTTATATTTTCGAACCGTTTGGGGTTGAAACTCTTGGATCGTGGGGTCCGAGTGCTCACAGTTTGTTTAAAGATCTGTCGAAACGTTTAGTTGACACTTCACGTGACCCAAAGGCTGGCTTTTACCTTGGACAGAGGATAAGCATTGCCATACAACGTGGCAATGCCGCCAGTCTTTTGCGCACATTACCAGTCGACAGCGATGTGGAAGAGTTTTTTGACGCCATATTTTAGATAGTGTATTTTAGCGTAGGGTTTTATTATTTATTTATTTTGTAATTTACTGTAATTATAGTTATTAAGTTGTTTATAGGTGTACATAAGAACTGTTAATATTGTAATATATATTTAGTCCTAAGGTTGTCTGGAAGATATCGCTTTCAGCGATAAGACCGCCATAATTGTACCCACAAACTGAAGTTTTTGTATAAGCTGTATTACTTTTTGGTGTACAATAAAGTCTATTCTATTCTATTCTATTCATTGCTAAGCTCAATATTGTCATTCTATCACAACTCTATCACGAGACCATCGACCGATCAGTGGTCGACCATTACGAATGATCAGATTACGAACTTTTAGCAAAATGACAATAGAATCGTGTTGGAATAACGACTTTATAAAAATATGAGACTTGGGCGCCTGATCGGCGTTCGTGGCCCAATGTAATTCTACCTCAAGCATGCCTACACACTGACGGCGAATTAACCGTAGATTTTCAGGGCGAAAAAACGTATGTATGTGAACAAGTTACCTTAAGATTTAACATCACAAAGTTACGTATAAAGTCAATTACTTTTCCCAACAAAAACAATTTTATTATTCTGGCTAAAGAATCAGCTCGGATCCGGAAATCCCTTAACTGTTCTCTTTCACGGTCAAATTAACGTCAAGTAAATTCGTTTATTTTGTTTACCAAGACTTTGTTTGAAAGAGTGGAAATTGCGGGTAATTCGTTAAAGGTGAAAGTGTTACAAAGAACTTTATTACATTTCTTTTTCATTGTTTTTTTGAGATGTGGTTTTTTAAGTCTTCTTGAATCAGTTATGGTGATATTCATTGGTTCATTGGATGGATTGTGTGAGAAGTGATATGAAAGAAAGGGAGTTAGTGATAGCGTGACGATTGACAGGACAGAATGGAAGAAAAAACATGTTGCGTGCGCCGACCCTAAATAAAACGGGACAAGGGCAGGAAGATGATGGTGATCTATTGGTTTAATAAACCACTAGCTGTTCTCCTTGGTATCACACACGTCTTTGGTTACTACCCTACTTCCATGTATTTTTATGATAGGAAAATTATCTAATGACAATCCCCGCTATTGGGTGGAGAGGAGATAGTGTTAGACTCTCACTGTCTAAAAATCCATGCCGTTCCTTCAAGCCTTCATACCAGGGCTCGAGCTATCTTTCGAAACTAACCCTGGCCCCAGTAGGTTTCGACCCGGCTGGGTCCCTGCTGTTGCTGACAACACATGGAGGCGCGTGGGAACAGTGCGCGCCGCCGACGACTTGGGCTACTTCCGTGGGTCGTAGCATGATAATAAATAGCCTATTTTTTTGAGTTGGGAACTCACTTACTACTTCTCCCGCTATAAAGCGGAGCAGGAGTGTGTACCAGACTCTCACTGACTAAAATCAAGCTTGTACGTGCGTAACCCGTGGCGTCTAGCGTGGCGTGGTTCTAGTCGCCACGGGTTACCCTTTCAGAAGTCAACTCATTGCCCTAGTAAGCTTCGGCCCTGCTGGGCCCTTACGTTTTTGCTTTACTAGGTGACTATGTATTTATGCTGACATAACAAGCTTATAACTTTGTGATTTTTCATGATACAGTTATGAAATTTTGTACATAGATTCTTTACATAAAAATACTAGACACAAGTGTTTCTTGTTTGGCATATACTACAATTAATATTGTATAAGCTATACTTACTAAGTCAATCTCCATTATATCTGGCCTTGAACATCAGTTCCACTGGCTCATTTAGCAGAGTACCGCTAACATATTGATGATACACTTCAAGTTCTGCTCACGAACGAGCGCCGGAACGAGCATGAATATATAAAGACATGCACAGCTAAATAAATTGGAGGCGAGTTTCGGATAGTTGGGGGTCTCGAGTTACGGCGTAGGAATGGATTAGGTCAGATATTTGAATACGTGGGTTATAGTAACGGTATACTAATTGATTAACTGTCTCGTCGGCCCAGTGGTCGCGTACTGACTGTTGAGTGTAAGGTTCCGGGATAGATACTCGAGTTGGACAAAAAGTGCTATTAGGTTTTTCTAATATGTCATAGTACTAAGTCTAAGTACTCTGTAGCAGATCGGAGTTTGGAAGTTGATGATGGTACAAACCCTACCTACCTCGTACCTCGGAAAGCAGGTAAATAATAATATATTTTTTTACTTTAGGTACAAAACAGATCCATATTTTTGTTAATAATTATACTAAAAAAAAAAAATATTCATTTATGTGCACACACCAACACTTAAAAATTAAATGAACAAATACAGATAGAAGAGCACAAAGCAAATATAATTATGTTAGTAACCTAAAATAAAAAAAAAAAAAAACAGAATTCAATGCCACTATTAGCACAAAATAGATAGGTACAGAAGACAATCTCATGTATGTACTTCACTTTTTAGACCTATGCTCGGTGGACGCACACTAATGAGCGTTTGAGCCGGAACTGTTCGACGAGTGATCCGAGACGCGACCGAGATATCGTGTCCGTGAGCGGTGTCTATGTGTGCGTTTCTCGAACATGCTTTATATGTAGATTGACTTCTGTACCTATCTATTTTGTGCTATTAGGCAGTTTACTCAACCGGCCACGACGTTATGAAAGAATGCTGTTGCTACTGCCGCGGAACCGACTTAGCTTGTATTTTCTGTAACATCGCGGTGTGTATAACCTTGAACTGAAACAAATGAAAGAACACCGTGGGTTTTAATCAGCAAAAGGCAGACATTGCTTCCCACTACATCCAGAGCTGAAGAAGTTATTAAATGATATCTCACGTAAAAAAGGTGAAGTAAGGCCAAGTAAGGTATAGGTTAAAAATAACTAAAAAGGACTAATACATTTCCATTGCAGGAATACTCTCTTAGACGAGAATTAAATTTTAATGCTTCAAATTCAAAATAAGCAAGCATTAACCTAGTTTCTGCAAGCATTTGTTGAAACGTAACGTTCTGTTACAGACAACGTACCTTGTGGAACTGTGTCACAGGTGGAAACGTACCGAACGTGTTAGAGATTTGTAGTTCGCAGCTTTATCTTTCTCCTTTAAATGCTGAGATAACCTATTTCGCTGATAGAGAAGAGCTTTGTTTGAATGAATAAACAACTTTGTTTAGGCATTAAATATTATAGTATTCCTATGAAATTACTACAACCTAGGCGTCTGGCCTGTTGGTCTAGTGGTTAGTGGCCCTGACTGCTATGCCGCAGGTCGTGGGTTCGATTCCCACCCAGGACAAATGTTTATGTGATGAGCATGATCATTTGTTCTGTGTCTGGGAAATTTATAAGTATGTTTATCAGTTGTCTAGTACCCATAACACAAGCTCTGCTTAGCTTGGGACTAGACGGCGTTGTGTGATAGTTGTGGAATATTATCTTATCTTATCTTGTCTTTGAGTCAAGAGTGAATAGGTAAGTACTTCTAGGCAACTGCGTTCCATTGGTCGGCTACATCATCGCTTACCATCAGGTGAGATAGTGATCAGGCTCCGATTACCTCAGGATCTTTTTTTTTATCAACAATAATAAAAAAAGATATTTCGATTTCAGAATCAAGTCTCAATTTTTTTTTTTAAATCATAAAAATGTCATTATTTGTGACGTAACTACAAATTTACAGTTTCAAACTATTCCTTTTACTGGTGCTATGGGACCTTGCTTTTTGCTCCAGGATTTTAAGTCAATGGCACCCGAACCCGGGTTCCCGGTATCCTATAGGTTTTAATTTCTTTACGAATGTCAAAATATGCACATGGAGCATAAATATATCTGATTATTTGACATTTATTTTATCTGGATACCACTACGCGTTTCTGAGAAAAAGGGTCTTGACAAACGAACAACAAAGTAATCGTATAAGGGTTCCATTTTCGCTAACTGAAGTACGGAACCTAAAAAAGGAGTATCAGATGTCAACCATCCCAGGATTACTCATCAAAGATGGTGAGATGATGATGGGGCGTATCACATCACGTGGCACGGCTTCGAATTTTTGGTTCTAGGACATGCCGCTCTCCTCACGATGTTTTCCATCACCGTTTTAAGAACAGTGGTAAAGAAATAAATTACACAAAATGATGTGCCTGACTGGAAGTGGAGGGAGTTGCTACACAGGGCCACGAAATTAATTTCTTTTAGAAAACGTCAGCTGAGCGAGTTTAATGACCTGTAAGTAGTTGTAGTCGACGTTGCGCACTAATTACCTATAGGTCATTGGACGTTTCTGACGTTTTCTTAAAGAAATTAATTTCTTACATGCGTAAACTAATACGAGTTTAAAAAAAAGGTACTTTATTTTTTAATTTTATCTTTACAAATCGATAGTGTTTCATGTACCGGATCGACCCTCCACGGGATTAAAACGATCAAAACTTAACAGTGTTTATATTTTCTATCTTCTAAAGTGAACATCAAAACAAGTAGATCGTTGGCACGATAATTATCTTGAAAACTTTTCCCACCCACTGGAAGGGAACAACGCTTCATCGAAGTACGTCGTGTATGTTTAATGATGTGTGGAAGTGTGACCCATATCGGTAAAACGTAGTAAGTAACCCATTAGTATGATTAATTGAAAATATGAGCAGAAACCTTTTAGGTTAGTGGTCAAACGCCTCGGGTATTGAAGCGGGGCTCAACCGAGAGAAAATGGTTGTATTCATAAGTTCATTTAGGTCGTGGGCTGGATGGAGTACTATTCTGTAAAATGTGTTTGAACGTGATTTTTTTTTTAATGTAACGTTCTTAAAATTGTTTCCATGTTATGTCAATTGCGAGTCGGACTCACATGCGAAGGTACTACATTATTAAAATCAAGTAAAGAAAAAACACCTACAAAATAACGTCTCTTGTAAGGAGTCCCTGTATATTTTTAACTATAGTTTAATTTTATTTACTAGCTGATCCGGCAAACTTCGTACCGCCTTAACAGTCAATGATTGTAATATATCTTCTGATATAGTCAACCGATTGCGATGAAACCTAAGTAATATATCAAGTTACACACAATTTTAATGTATAAAACATTTTACGTGATGTACGCACAATTAAAACCTTCTACAGATTTATTATTATGATCTTTATTGTACACCAAATAAACAAAAATACAGGACAAACATTTAAAAGAATAAGTGCACAATGGGCGGTCTTATCGCACAGGCAATAACAATATACATGTTATGTGAAAATGTCAACTCTCTACCTTAAACGCTTTATGAGATACATCCCGCTGACAGACGGACGGATGGACAGCGGAGGCTTAGTAATAAGGCCCGTTTTTTATGGTGGGAAAAAATCATCCAATGACAACCCCCGCTCTTGGGCGGAGCGGGAGATAGTGACAGACTCTTACTGACTAAAAGACTCACCCCGTCCCTTCTAGCCTTCATACCGGGTCTCAAGCTCCCTTTCGGATAACCCTGGCCCAAGTAGGCTTCGACCCTGCTGTTGCTAACAACTCCTTGAGGCGCGCAGGAACAGTGCGTGCCGTCAACGACTTGGGCTTGGTCCGTACAGTTACCGGACGGCCGGACAGCGAGCTACCCATTGCTCACTGTCCGCAAGCCCGCGTCAACGGTGGCCGGAAAACGGGATCAGAATCCCGGTGGCGGTGGCGAGGACGCCGTTGCCTGATGCGTTCGGCCTCTTCCTTAGCAAGCATTACTGCTTCGCAGAAGTCGGCGACCGCCTACCACTCCTCTTCGTTCCGGACTATGGCCTTGGCCGGCGCGAGAGGTCTCCGCCGCCAATCGCCCCCACGAGGGCACGGCGATGCTCCGCGCAAGCAGGGCACGCCTCGACTGTGTGCTCCACCGTGTCCTCCGGGCATTCCGCACAGTGGCGACACCCGGGCGTCACTTCCGCACGAATCCGGAGCAGGAACCTCCCAAACGAACCATGTCCGGTGAGGACCGGCGTCATACGGAAGGACGCCGTGAGGTCTTTCCAGCCTCGCCTCAAAGAGGGGACTTACCGTAGTAATAAGGTACTGTTGTCATTCTTCGGGTACGGAACCCTAAGAACAAATGCCCTAAGCAGCCTTCTCTGTAGCAGTAATGCTAACGAAGGAGACAACCGCACGCATGAGGGAACGGACATCCTCAGGCCCCAGCCACCGAGACCCCGACCCCGACTACGGGACTTTGCGGACAACGAGGGGTAGATAGCTCGCCGTCCAGCCGTCCGGTAACCATCCGACGGTGCGTAGCAGATCAGCGGGGCTGTGGCTGTAGTAGATACTAGGGCCTTGGGATGACTTATGAAAATGTAACCCGTAGTCCTAGGGCTATATTTCACAAAAGACATGGTGTTCTTGTGAAATATAGCCCTAAGCTACCAAACTAGACACCATACAGACACCACGTCGCGCTACCAGATTGGTTGCACAACCAAACGTACACCAGGTGAGTAACTCTCTATAGAGCTGTATACATTTTGCTAGTAGCGGCGATTGGTCGCGCCGCTATGGTGTCTCGGTGAAATTTAGCCCTTAGAATGCAAAGGTCAACTCCAGTTTTTGGTAGATGTGGTTTTAGTCAGTAAAAGTCTGACATCCTCCCGCTCCACCCTACAGCGGGAGAAATCATTGAAATCATTTCTCACCTCAAAAAAAGCTACCATGTACTTGAGTGTCATTTATTGAAAGTTTCTTTTTGAAATTGTCACCCACGCTTTTATTTTTTTAAACTATCATGGCGTGTATCTTCATATGCGAATATTTTACCTGCCCGTCACACTGACGATATGTTATTCGTACGTGATTGATTGCTTTATTTTGTCACAATTTCCTCTGTTTACGCAAATCAGGATATTTATGTTGCAATCTGTCATGGTACTTAAGTAACTGAATAGCAGGCGAAGAGTATGCTATTATTGAGGGAACAGTAAATAATAACGGTAGGTAAATAATATATTGCAAATAGGATTAACAAAAAATCATTTACACTTAAATTTTTTTTCGTCAGTTTAAACTAGATGAGACCGGTGTTTCCTAGCTGACTACCCTCAAAAGAAACAGCAATAAGCTCAGAAGTTAAAGTCTATTTTAAAGTCCATATAGTAAACACGTAATGGTCAAATCATATGAGAAGCATGCAGATCTGTCTGAGATATTCTTTTGAAGAAAGATCGGTATTGTCAAACACAAGATACGAGGCATACGAAGTCATTTTCACTCATAAAAATGACTTCGTATGCCTTTTTTTGAAGTGGCAAACCATCAAATAACTTCTTCCGCTCTGAGGAGAGCGAGAGGGAGTGTTAGACTTGTGCTTACTAAAATCCATATGTGTTCCTTCAGTTGCCATTTGTGTGGTAACTCTTTCGAACAATCTACTAGCCCAATTTTGCCTAAACTTTCGCGGTTTGAAGGCTTGATGTTTTATTTTTTTTATATAAACCATTGCTTCACTGTGATCCAACTTGATTGATGTATGATGCAATCGTTGATGGCGAAGTACACAAGTTTATTAAGAGCCTATTAGCTCTAACCTTGAAGATACCTAAATTATAATCGGAAGGCAGGCAAATTGTTTTAATCATCGATGTACGCGGTATAAACGACGAGAAGAAACGCTCAGTTCGGCCGTAGATGTGTTAACAACTTTAGGTAAATATGTTCAGATTTCCACCCTGAAATACAAATACGCGATATTTCCTTAACAAGTAAACATAAGAATTATGACCTGATGTCCGTAATGTGATCTCTCTCTGTCACTCAAAGATTTACTGGGAGAAAACTCATTAAATATTAAATTCGCCTTTGTAATGAAATTTCAAACCACTGCGTTAATAAGTTTAAGTACAGTTAAGAAGTCACTTCCAACTCACTTTTTATGTTTCTGTTGGAAACGAACCCAACAACCATCGGCGAGACGGCTTGTACGTGCGGGCAGTGTGTGCATACGTCACCAGCAGTGGTGGACGGAGACGCGGGCGGGGACACTTGCTGTCCGGCGCACCGCGGACACTCGCTTCCACGGACACCGACGCGACGGATGACGCCTCTCGAATATAATTAACCCCTCTGATTCATTGAATCTTTGAAGCCGAGAAAATGTCTCATTCATCTCTCCTAGTCTTCGTACTTATCTATTTTGTGTCATTTGCCACTTGGCGCAAACGAGTGCCTTTGATACATATTATATACAGTTAATTATGATACAGTTATCGGGAAAAAAGTAATATGCAAATAAAAATATCAAATTGTAAAGAAAACATCCAAAGGGCGATGGAAAGGGCTATTGCTCGGAGTTTCCTTGCGTGATCACATCAGAAATGAAAATATCCGCAGGAGAATCAAGGTTATTGACATAGCTCGAAGAATCGCCAAACTTAAGTGGCAATCGGCAGGGCACGCAGAACAGATGGTCGATGGGAACGAAGGTTCTGGAGTGACGACCACGTACCGGAAGACGCAGCGATGGAAGGCCTCCAACAAGGTGGACCGATGACCTGGTCAGGGTCGCGGGAATCCAATGGATACGTGACGCAAGGGACCGGTTGTTGTGGCGACGCTTGGGGGAAGGTATATGTCCAGCAGTGGACGTCGTGATATGATGATGATGATGAAAGGAAACACTAGGCCAGAAGAATGAGACTTTCGATCGGTTTCAAAGAATCGCCCTTAAATAATTACTGTTTGTTCGAGTTCGTTATATTATCGAAGATTTAAAATGCCTAAGGCATTAATATAATAATATATTTTTTTTATTTATTCAGATATCATTGATCCAATGGTTAGTAGCAAACTTATCATCTAGGTGTTAGTAAAATTAAAAGATTAAAAATGTCACATTATACTTTGTCACTTTCTACATTCAGTCAGCACCCTAATTTGATGCTGTAGTAAAGGGCAGTCAAATTTATCAGCAACAACTGCCAGAATGCCATTGCTGCTCGCACGAACCCTGCTTAATAGGGAGGCCACATTCTTGCGCAAAATGGCTGCGAATCCGTCTGTACGCGCCTCCGTGAACATACCAGATGCGCTACAAAACCGCGGGAGCCGCAATAACATCCTGAAGGCGTTGTTGTATTGGACGCGCAAGGCGTCGAGGGATTTTCGTGAATATGTTGTCCATAATTTTTTAGTCCATTAAGTCCGCCTCTGTACTTTTATGTGCATGAAGTATAAATAAATAAATAGATTTACGGCAATATATCAGTGCTTACAAAATACAGTCCACTTCATTTACCTCCAACCCTAACAGTTCCAGTAAGCATATGTACATAATTTCCATAGGTTCATTTATAAAATAATAGTGATAAGCCACTACGCACCGTAATATTATATTATATGTTTCCATAAAAAAATTATGGGCCGTAACCGGCTGTCTAAAATATAATCCCGGACGAAGCTCCGTCAATGTAGCGTGAAAGAAGGTTGAAAATTATGTTTTTACTGCCAGCCACGTAAAATGCTAGTGAAAAATATATTATTATTACGAAAGTGGTGGCCGACGAGCAGTGGTGGCTGAGTGGCAATGGTCCCGACTTATGAGTTGTAGGTCGCGGGTTCAAACCCAGCCAGGCCCATTACTTTGTGTAATTTATTTCATCACCACTGCTTTTAAAACGGTGAAGCAAAACATATGAGGAAACCAGTTTGTCCTAGAAACAAAAAATTCGAAGACATGTAACATACATCAACCTGCACTGGGCCCGCGTGGTGGATTACGGCCCATCCCCTCTCGTACAGAAAATGCCTAAGTCCCAGCAGTGGGAACATTAAAACGCTGATTAAGCATATAATATTACATGCTACGATTACTTTTATGCATGTGCTAAAGTTTCCTAAACGTTACGAAATTGACGTTAGATTTCTATGAACTTATATAGAATTTGGTTTTTATTTGTTCCGATACTATTTATTGGAACATTTTAATTGTAAAACTAAGATTAAATATTGTCTAATTACAAACATCAGAATATTGTTATTTATTGCTGAAAAATAAAAAAAAGGAAAACTGAACTGATTATTTAGAGGTGCTCGAGATTTATTTCTCAATGTTCTCTTTTTATTTTAGAAATAAATCACCCTTTTTTTTTTTTTTTTTTTTTTTTTATGGTGGGAAAAAATCATGCATTGACATCCCCCGCTCTTGGGCGGAGCGGGAGATAGTGTCAGACTCTTACTGACTAAAAGACCCACCCCGTTCCTTCTAGCCTTCACACCGGGGCTTGAGCGCCCTTTCGGATAACCCTGGCCCCAGTAGGCTTCGACCCGGCTGGGTCCCTGCTGTTGCTGACAACTCCTTGAGGCGCGCGGGAACTCGATATCCGTGGCGGGAACAGTGCGCGCCGTCGACGACTTGGGCTTGGTCCGAACAGTTACCGGACGGCCGGACAGCGAGCTACCCATTGCTCACTGTCCGCAAGCCCGCGCCTACGGTGGCCGGAAATCGGGATCAGAATCCCGGTTGCGGCGGCGGCGGCGATAACGCCGTTGCCTGATACGTTCGGCCTCCTCCTTTGCGAGCATTACTGCTTCGCAGAAGTCGGCGACCGCCTGCCACTCCTCCTCGCTCCGGACCATGGCCTCAACCAAGGCCCGGCGCGAGAGGTCTCCGCCGCCGATCGCCCCCACGAGGGCACGGCGATGCTCCGCCCAAGCAGGGCACACCTCGACCGTGTGCTCCACCGTGTCCTCCGGGCGTTCCGCACAGTGGCGACACCCGGGCGTCACTTCCGCATGAATCCGGTGCAGGAAACTCCCGAACGAACCATGTCCGGTGAGGACCTGCGTCATGCGAAAGGTAAGGACGCCGTGAGGTCTTTCCAGCCACGCCTCAAAGAGGGGACTTACCGCCATGATTGTGGCGTGCCCAGCACTGGGTTGCGATAGTCGTTGACGCCATTTCACCATGAGATCCCGCCGGAGCTCTGTCCGCCATGCCGCAACCTGTCGCGGCAGTGGACTTTCACCCCGGCGTTGCATCTCCACGCGCATATCGTGCATGTGTGCAAGGACTGTTGCCTCCAGATCCCACGGTGGTAGGCCAGCCAGAAGGCTCGCCGCTTCGCGGGAGACCGTGCAGTATCCCCGCACCATCCTTATTGCCATGACCCTCTGGCAGGCGTTCAGTATGGCCGCCGGTTGCTTTTTCAGCGACGGCGCCCACACCGGCGCCCCGTAGAGGGCCATGGACCGAACGATCCCCGCGTAGAGCCTCCGGCAGGAGGCGTCTGGACCCCCAAGGTTGGGCAGGAGCCGCTTGAGAGCGGCCCCAGTCCGGTTGAGTTTGGGAGCCAGACGTCGGAAATGCTCCACAAAATTCCACCGGCTGTCGAGGACGAGTCCCAGGTACTTCATCGTTGACCCGACACCGATGTGAACTCCTCCTACCGTTAGTTGGGAACTCAATGGCGGCGCGTTCCGAGGGCGGCGACCGTGGAAACACATAGCCTCGGATTTGTGAAGCGCCACCTCGAGTCCCAACTCCTGGATCCTATCAACGACCATCGCAACCCCGCGTGTCGCTAGAGCGACCGCCGCCTGGTACGACTCTCCCTGCGCTAGAACCAGCGTGTCGTCTGCGTAGCAAACCACGCTGACCCCGTCAGGGAAGTCGCCGCGCAGCACGTAGTCGTACCCGATGTTCCACAAGGGTGGCCCTAGTACCGACCCCTGCGGAACACCGCACGACATCTCTCGACGTTTCCAGTCTCCCTGGTGACCGGGGTAGACTATAAATCTATCCGACAGATAGGCCTCGACCACTTGACAGAGGTATTCGGGCACCCGGTGGTACCGGAGTGCCCTCCGGATCGTACTCCAGGGCAGGGAGTTGAAGGCGTTGGCAATGTCCAAGGACACTGCCACGACACACCTGCCCCGGGACACCGCAGCCCCCGTCGTGAGGGCTCGCACGCGCATGATGGCGTCCACCGTAGAGCGCATCCTGCGAAAGCCGAATTGTCCGTCCGAAAGGTCCGGCCCCACCCGTGTTAGGCGCCCGACGAGGCGGTTTGCAATGACTCTCTCAAAGAGCTTGCCCACCTCGTCGAGCAGCACAATGGGCCGGTACGCGGACGGAGAGTCCGCAGGGCGCCCTGGCTTCGCTATGAGGACCAGTTTCCCCGTCTTCCAGCAAAGTGGGAACTGGCCCCTCTCCATGCATGCGCTGAAGAGCCCTCTCAGTCGAGGCCCGAGAGCCTCCATGGCCAGGACCCACGCCTTCCCAGGCACGCCGTCGGGTCCTGGGGCGGTGTTCTTGGCACTCAGCCTTCGCACCGCCACTCTCATCTCTACCTCGGTCACCTCTGGAGCATCGTCGTCGTCGTCGCTATTGCGGTCCGCGTCAGACACCACTGGTGAGGGCGGAGCCATGGGCGGGGGGGAGTGTTGCCCCCGCGCAGGGAACAAAGCGTTCACCGCACCCTCTACGATCTGGGGCCGGAGACTCTGAGTCAGCGGGGGAGCCCAGGGGCGGAGCTTTTCCCGTACTGTTTTGTACGGGCGCCCCCACGGGTCCGCATTCAGAGACCCCAGCCACACGTTGCGGGCCTCCAGTTTGGCCCGCTTGATCTCCGCTCGGAGGGTGCGTTTTGCCGCTCTGTATCCCTCATACAGCTCCGCCAGAAATAAATCACCCTGAACTTCAGAAAAACTCATTTTTACAAATTCACATTGAAGTCAAAGTTTCTAAACACCTAACAAACAATACACATCTTAGTGCCAAGTTCCTAAATATAAGTATAAACATGAAAGGGACAAACACAGCACACCCCCTGAGGCATAGGCGTGATATCTCATCGATCACCCGGCGGAATTCCGTCGAAAGCTCTCCGTAGCACAGTCGCGCTCAAACCGTAGCCCGCTACGCTCGTAGCGCCGTAGCCTCGTAGCACCTGCTACGCTTTTGACGTGCGTACTATATAAAAGTGTGTTGTTGTGAAAGTGAAGTGACTTTTTGTGACTTTGTAACTACTTGAAAATGTAAGTTTTAGTTTTGTTTTACTTAGTTTTAAGGGGATTTAAACTAAGTTTTGTTGTTTTTTTGTCGGTATCTACTGTTGGAAGTTATTTTTTGAAAAACAAAAATTTCGAAGAAATATTAGATTTTTTTTATTATTAATGAACGAGTATGTTCTTCGCAAGCTAATAAGTTAGCGTATTTTGTTTATTAATCTTTCTACAATTATTATACCGATTACCAATATGTAAACTATTTGCTCAATAACACAGAATGCGCAAAAAAACTCTTTAGTATATCGTTATTTTGAATCAACCATTTCAAATTAGTTTACAATAGACATTTATTAAAAAAAAAACTTTTCCTCAAACATAATTTCAAGCAATACTAAATCCTCATCTGTTTTACTTCGTATTTTTCATCTTCAAAGGCAAAAGGTGTCATCAAGTGAAGATTCAGGACGCAGGAAGTGGGTCAATGATCTTGCGTTAGGCTGTAGACGGTAATATTTATCTATCTGTATGAGATAAAAATATTTTAACAGGCTCTAAATTTAATTGAGGCCTCGGGTCCGAATGGAATTTATGATAGCATATAATTTTTTTTATAAAGTGGTTTTTGCTCTGAAAACTAATAAAGAAAAAAAAAACAAAAAATATGGAATTAAATTTCAATAACTTTGTTTTTTTTTTTTTAAAAAAAATTATGAATAATGAAGAAAAATCTCGTTTAATTCTAGAAAATCTCTCCAAATAAAAATACACAAATATAATAAAATATTATTTTAATATTCTAATTGTACAAAAAATTATCAATTTTCGCTAAGAAAAGTAATCAATAAACTTGTGTTGTTGGATAAAGCTATCCTAAATATTTGTATAGGGTTGTATAATATTAAATAAGCAATTTTTTGGGAAATAACAAAAAATCAATTTTAACTAGCGTTTTAATTGTTTTTTATGTCATTTAGACCAAATTATCATTTTTAAATAAGTCTATTATTAATAAGTTTATTATTTTTAGTCTATTTTTTGTCCAGTGCAAATCTCAAATAAACATGTTCCTTTCTTCTTAATTTATAGTGCTTAAAAACTGCTAAAAACTAACATTGTAGTAGTAATACTTAAATGTAGCTCACAACAACATAACAACGTATCCTACAATTTAACTTATTAACATTTAACTTAAACTCGTTTAGCTCCACTGGAGCTTTCCCTGTTGTTAATACTGCCGGTCCCTGAGATAATTGCAACTGCAGATGGACCTAATTGCCAATTACGGACCACCGCTAGCCAGTCTTTGAGGAGACCTAACTTTGTGGTTGAGTTTTATTTTCCTTTGTAGGTTTTTAGTGCTTTTAAGAACTAAAAACAGGAGGAACGTTTAAAAATAATGGTTGAAAGTTCAAATGACAAAGTATGTACGACTGGTCTGTTGGTCTAGTGGTTGGTGACCCTGACTGCTATGTTGGAGGTCGTGGGTTCGATTCCCACCCAGGACAAATTTGTGTTATGAGCATAATCATTTGTTCTGTGTCTAGATGTAATTTATCTATAATATGTATGTATTTAGAAATATATAAGTATGTTTATCAGTTGTCTAGTACTCATAACACAAGCTCTACTTAGCTTGAGACTAGACGGCGTTGTGTGATTATTATTATTATGTGTCGTGTCACGAATGCTTACATCTGTGGCCTGATTGATGTCCATTACAAAAACAACATGGTGGACATCCCACCTATACGCACAAAACATTTCGGGAACACATTCATTATTCGTACAGCTAAGAAGTGAAATTCCTTGCCGGAACCTGTGTTTCCTGATGGCTACAACCCGGGAATATTTAAGTCAAGCGTGAATAGGTTATTTCTAGGTAAGCGCTCTTCATCGTCGACCGCATCGTGGCTTTCCATCAAGCAAGATAGCGAACAAGCTCGAACTTATCAACAATAAAAAAAACTACCTTCAGATGTTTTACACTGTGACTTCACACTTTTTGTTGAAGAAGATTTTCGTTCCTCAAGCTGATTTTTTAAAATCATTATAAGAATTCATGAAACCCCAAGCGAATGCAATTGGCGCACCTATTGTCTTTCTATTGTGTCTGTAATTTCCACGATTGAAAGGTTAAAAGGTGACTTGGCTATAAAAAAAACTTTTTACAAAAAAAAATATAACTGACTTCAATTTTTAAAAACACTGAAAAGTTTCTATAATAGTTTTGTCTCTTTGTTATTTAACACCGACTTCCAAAATTAAAGTTATTTTATACTTTTCAGTGTTTTTTAACTTAACTTATTTTTGGTAGCTAGGCAATGGCCTCAACTAGTTTTTTTAAGAAAAAATTGACGTGTAAAAGTGTTTTTTTTTTTGCAAATTAAGTATCATTTACGGTTCCATCAACATTAAAATACTCTTTGCCTGCTAAAACATATTCAGATACTATAAAACCATGACAGATAGCAACATAAATATCCTGATTTACGTCCACAAAAAAAAATTGTGACAAAATAAAGCAATAAATTACATACGAGTAACATATCGTCAGTGTGACGGGCAGGTAAACTATTCACATAATATGAAGATCGGTCGCCATGACAGTTAAAAAAAAAATAAAAGCATGGTCCGACGTCGGTCACCATATAAAAAATTAGATTTAGATAAATATAAAACTCGGGTACGTTGTACAAACGAAGTTTTCTTCCGATAAATGATATATGATAAATGATCTTTATTTTGCAAGTAGGTTTTATAAAAACACTTTTACACGTCAATTTTTTTTTCGTCAATTAATGCTAGATAAGGCCGGTGTTTCCTAGCTGACTACCCTGAGAAGAAACAGCGAAACAAACTCAAGGGTTCAAAGTCTCTTTTAAAGTCCATTCCAGTCAAATCATATGAGAACCATGCAGATTGAGCCTGAGATGGTCTTTTGAAGAAAGAACCACGCAGTTCTAAACTGCAAAATGTGTAATTCTAGATAGTCTCAGAAAGGAATGAAGGAAGGGTCATCATCATTCCCCAAGTGTCGCAACAATGATTGTGAAAACAATGAACATGAAGGAAGAGTAGAAAAAAATCTCGTTTTCTTTTCCAGCCCATACAGCTTAATAGTACTTTTCTGGGAATCTGAACTGGAGTTTACGACGAACATTTACTAAGGTTACTAAAGTAGGGGTTATTAGAATTTATTTCTTTATTTTACACGGAGGTACTGTATTCTCGGTGGTGTAAAATAAATTTACTAACTAACTGGTACATATGTGTACGTACAGGCTTCTAAAAACAGCTTTGCCCGCGTGAAAACAGAAAATTATCCCAAAGGAACTATAATTTTGGGATAAAGAGTATCCTATGTGTTATTCCTAGTTATTTTGGCCAACTCGTGTGCCTAATTTAATTTGGAAGCTCGGTAAATAGCAACAGAATGACCCCTTATTAAACTACACTTGCTGGCGTACTCTACACCGTAAAATTTTAATCGTTTTAATCCCGTGGAGGGTCGATCCGGTACATGAAACACTATCGATTTGTAAAGATAAAATTAAAAAATAAAGTACCTTTTTCAAAACTCGTATTTCGAATTTTGCGAGTTCAATGACCTGTAGTTAATAATCGGTGTTGCGTACAAACTACCTGCAGGTCATTGAACTCGTTCAGCTGATGTTTTCTTAAAGAAATTAATTTCGTACATGCGTAAATTAAAACGAGTTTTGAAAAAAAGGTACTTTATTTTTTAATTTTATCTATCAAATCGATAGTATTTCATGTACCGGATCGACCCTCCACGGGATTAAAACGATTAAAATTTAGCGGTGTATAGTACAACCATGTTGTGCTAGTAAGCTCTGGTAGTACCTTTGCTAAGCCTTTAATGACATGTTCACGACTCCGGTTTTAGCGGCGAGCGGGGCGACATTAGAAAGCGGACGGCGGCGCTATTTTCATACTTTTGATCTTACAGCTCGCCGCCCCGCGCTAAGCTACCGCTCACACCGGCAAAGTCATGAATGAGCCGTTAGGGTATGCGAGAAAAATATTTTAACGGCACGCTTGACGCAGTGGTTGAGCTTTTGACTGATTCGCTGCGCGTCACGGGTCCGGCAACCACACGGAATGAATATTTATTTGGCTTACAGATTAGTTGTTCTATACCTGGGTCACTAGCTGTTCCAACAGCACGAAAACAGGCAGTTGTAACTCAGTAACAGTGGACACCCTTATCTCACTCCATCCAGAGAGAGAGGAGTTATTTGTAAATGTCTCACATCCAAAAAAAATCCTGAACACAAGGCGCTACCTTGCAGCATCGGAAATTCAAATTCAGTAAAAACATTTCCTGGTTACCTTCACCATTCCAAAGAACCTGATGATAAATTATTATTACAGCCTTTGGCAAGCTTGTCACGTACAGTTTAATAACAAAAGTCAGGGTTGCGTGACAGGCGTGAATCACACATACCTAATAATATAGTTCGTAATACTTGGAGGGCCTGTCAAGGCAATCTTGATAAGTTTTCTTTGGAATACGTAAGTTCGTGAAAGTTTTGCTGTAGTGGAGTATGGTAATTTTGGACATATGTAGTACAGTTGTGAGTGTGTAAGTAGGAAATGGGTTTTGGAATTGCTTTGCGTCCTTGGTTACTATTCCATTCCAGCGGGTCGTAGCGTGATGGTGTATTGTATTTTATTGCTTGACTGCGATCCCACCTGATGGTAAGCAGTAACGCAATCGTTGAAAGTGAGGTGAACTAGTTTATTAAGAGCCCATTCACTCTTGCCTTGAAGGCGCCTAAATTATAATCAGACAGGAAGACCGCAGCAGGCAATTGTTCTACATACTCGTTCCCGGACTAAAGCGCGTAGACATACAAGTGAGACAAACGTGTCATTCGATCTACCCCAGCTCCAGAAGAAAGGCCAGCAGCGCCTCGGTGATACTGACTATTTTGCGGAGGGTACCTGGGTTGTAGCGTGATGTTATAATGAGGGTCAAAATGCAACCAAAGAGTGTTTTGCTCTATTATGACACCTGTACATGATGCTACTTCAGCTATTCCACAAAAAAAGAACATTCTGCCATGATTATAGCATGTCCACTTGGTTGAAATCACTGTCGCGATATCGCCATGAGGTCCCATCGAAACTTTGTCCGCCATACCGAGACTTGTCGAGTTTCATCCTAGCGTGGCATTTCTACATGCACATCGTGCTTGCATGCAAGGACTGTTCCTCCAGATCCCATGACGGCAAGCCAGCAAGCAGTCTCAACGCTACCCAGGAGATGTGTGGTACCCGCTAACCATTTGGATGGCCACGCGCTCGGCTTGAACATCGATCGCTTCCACATCGACAGCGCCCACACTGGCACCCTATAAAGAGCTATGGGTCGAACGATTCCTGCGTGGAGCCTCCAGTAGGAGGCGTCTGCACCCCCTAGGTTGGACCTTCGAGCGCGCTTGATGGCAGCTCCAGTCCGAACCTGTTTGGGAACCAGATATCGGAAGTTCGCCTCGAAATTCCATCGACTGTCGAGGACGAGTCTCAGGTACTTCATCGTCGACTCGACACCGATGTGAACTACTCCTACCGTTATTTGGGAATCCAGTGGTGAAGAATATATATAAGGTATTTCTATTATAGATATTATATACCGCTAAATTTTTATCGTTTTAATCCCGTGGAGAGTCGATCTGGTACATGAAACACTATCGATTTGTAACGATAAAATTAAAAAATAAGGTAACTTTTTTTTAAACTCGTATTAATTTACGCATGTACGAAATTAATTTCTTCAAGAAAACGTCAGCTGTGCGAGTCCAATGACCTGTAGGTAGTAGTTGGCGTTGCGTACTAACCACCTACAGGTCATTGGCCGAGTTTTAAAAAAAGGTATTTTATTTTTTAATTTTATCGTTACAAATCTATAGTGTTTCATGTACCGGATCGATCCTCCACGGGATTAAAATGATCAAAATTTAGCGGTGTAGAGATAATTAATTCAATTAGTTAAACCAGGTTTCAGACTGGCTAAAGTGGCCTCTTCTTTCATGGGATACTGTTTGAAATGTTATAATAAAATACCTCCCCACATATTAGAACTCAATGAAACGAAATTTAAATCTTGTATTAAACGCACACTATGCAGACAAGCATATTATAAGTTGGAGGATTATATTCAAGATAAAAATGCTTGGCTCAATGCTGGTCCAGCTCCACTACCACTAGGGCCACTTGATTAGTTGGAAACTAATATTATTATTTTTTAATTTGAAAGACACAATTGCATTGTATAATGTAGGAGCACTTTTTCCAAGTTTGTAAATGTGAAGCACCATGGAGCATTTTTATTAGGTTACAACTTTTTTTTTTGACATTACGAGCATGGCAGTTGAGAGTTTGTCATGCTCACTCAAATGTCTCGCTGTTGGTGGCACGTGTTACTGGGTCGTTCAGTTCCCTTCAAAATGGTTGAGCTGAGTGGGGCTGATGCACGCGTCATGCTCGTGAACGGGTGCCGTCAGATGGGACTGGTCATCTCTTAGCTGCCAGTGGCTTAATTCAGTTTCTATCTTTTAATTATTTTACATTTTTATTTCTCTATCGACATTGTGCTCACATGATAGAAGCAACAAGTAATATGTAACCAAGCATTATATGTAACACATATATGATTTAAAAGAGTGTCCATGGAGTTTCTTGCACGTTCTTCTCCATAGAGACCTACTCTTTGGGACGTGCAATTTAGCTTCACTTTTCTTGGACTGACCGACATTTGACTATTCAAAAGTGCCTGTAAATGGTCTATTTGAAATAAATGCTTTGATTTGATTTAATTTGATTTGATTTGATTTGATAAGGTATTTATATTTGTTTGCTCCTGTTGTTTCAGAAACGACTAAAAATAATTTTTATCAAAAGAAGTTTTTTTTTTTGTAAAACTTGTATCTAAGTAGTATTAAACGCGTGACCGCTCCTGTTCACTCATTGTCGTCACAAAACATTTAATGAACACGTTCCAACAAAAGTTGTTCATTCATTTGTACGGTCTTTATTACCGTTCTAGCGTTCACTGAAACTGAGCTCGTTATAAAGTTGTTAGCACACGTTTAATTCGTTTCACATTAATTGTTAGTTGCTGGTTTTTATTAAAACTGGGATTAAACTAACTGACGTTGATTAGTGGGTTTCAGAACATTGTTATATGTGTAGTTTGGAATAGGCTAGTGGCCGTAAAATAAATTTATTAGTCCGTCTTTTAGATTATTCAAAAATAAGGGACACGTATTTTTTATTTGTAAATTAAACCAAAAATAACAAAGATTATAGCCCATTAAAGTTACGTGTAACGTAACGCCGTGCTACTTTTTTTTATAATCTAAAATACGGACTAAATAAAATGTAATTATTTTGACCATGGACACTACCCTATTATGAACATTCAATATGTTCATACAAACTTTCTTTTAGATGAAATCATCTAGAGACCAAATATAATGTAAATTATTAAGGTACTAAACCATTCAGGTAAGAGTCTAACTCGCACACGAATGGTTCTCTCTCAATAACTGAAAGATGCTACTTGTATAGAAATAAGACGAACAGACAGACGACCTATTTGTTTCTCATTAGCTTATAATTTAAGTGCAATTTCAATAAGGTCTACAACAACTTTAATGTATTGTATTTTCTGAAAACAATAAAATTAATTTCTGAGAGGACTGGCTCACACACATGCATATCACAGATGTCACATATCTTCGAATTATTAGTTCTAGGACATGCTGATTTTTTCACGATGTTCTCTATCACCGTTATCTTTGGTAATTCAATAAATAAAAAAGGCCTGGTTAATTTTGAAACCACGACCCACAACTTCCTAGTTGGGGCAGTAACCACTCAGCTACTACTGCTAGATCCTTCAATATAATGTTAGTTCAAAGAAGTTTGTTGCGGTACAAAAAATATTGGTACTGTTTGTATTTATGTACGGAAGTTCTATTAGATAGCAACCAAAGCAGTGGTATATTAGTTTCCTAGAAGTTATATATCTTCGGACTATTGCTTGGATAAATGTATAAGACAAACACACGCACATAACTTTCAATATAAATTATTATTAACACGAAAACTTTTGGCGCATTTTTTTCGGGTGAAGTTCTGTGGTTATTTTTAACCGACTTCGAATAGGAGGAGGTTCTATGTTCGGCTGAATGTTTGTTTTTTTTTGTTATTCGCAAATTAGTCTATTTTCTGATGGCGACAACCTGGGAATCTTTAAGTCAAGAGTGAATAGGTTACTTCTAGGTAAGCGCGCTCCATCGTCGACCGCTTCGTTGCTTAAAAAAAAAAAAACAAATGAATAGGACAAAATGTGAAATAATTGAAATATCACATATTACCTCAGCGAAACTTGCTGAGAAGATTAACTCGATACATTTACTACCAAATACTGCCGGGCACATTGCTCGCAAAACGGACGGTTAATGAGTGCCAAAAAGATCTTTTTTTTTTGTAGGTGGAAAAATCATCCAATGACATCCACGCGACCTTGGGTGGAGCGGGACATGGTGTCAGACTTTTACTAACCAAAACCCACTCCTGTTCCTTCGTTTTCTTTCGTACCGGGGCCGAATCTTTCATTCAGAAGCATAACTTTGGCCCCAGTAGGCTTCGATCCTCTGGGTCCCTACGGTTCACGTCACTAGAAAGTCGGACGGCGAGCTATCCATTGCTCGCCTTCCGCAAGTATCCAAATAGATCTGGAGTAGGGACCGCCTACTGGCAGAGGCAGTGTTGGTAAAACTTCAACAAGGTGGGCCGATGACCGGGCTAAGGCCTATGTCCAACTGCTAAAATGATGTCTTCAAAAACTTTAGAATCTGTACTATCCGCATTATAATTAAAAACAAAGTGACTGTAGTCTTTGAAAAAAAAAACATTTTTTTTAAATTGATTTTAACTAGTGCTTGACTGCGATCCCACCGGATGGTAAGCAGTGATGCAATCGTTGATGGTGTGACGCACTAGTTTATTCATTTTAGCCTTGAAGACACTTGAATTATAATTGTAGAGGAAGATCGCAGCAGGCAAATTGTATTATAAATAATAATTCTTAAACTTAACACTCATTAAATAAGAATGAAAGAAAAAACATTATTCTGTCTCTTTTCAGTGAAAGAAACGATTGATTTATTTATATAGCGGTTGAAAGTTCGGCATTTCCCTGAAGGAATTATCCCTAAAGCCATTATTGAAATAGCTATGTTTTGCCAATTTGCGGTATCTATCTGACTTCTAACCTTTTCGAGTTTGGAGTTTGGGGATTTGCTCGATAAATGGTAACAGGATTAGTTTATATTCTCTTGATATTTCAGTTGGATTTTCGTAATTATTTTTAGAGGTTTTTCATTAATCTAAGGATTCCGGTATCGTTTTGCATTGGTACATACCAAAGCAAAAGCCTTCAAGTAACGAGTTAGTAATTAGCACATTAAACAGTGTCAAATTAAGTTAATTTATTTTTAAACATTTTGAAGTTTGAAAGGGTATCAAATGACGTGAGACAAAAAATTATGCATAACAACTGTTGCTGATAAAGTGGATACTTGAAACGACAAGTTGAGGTTTTAGTTTTGTCGTTTTTTGTCATAAAATACAAATAACTTGTTTGAGGAGTTTTGCAAATTAAATTATGTCAGTCAATTATCAAAAACAAAATATATATTTTTGCGACTGTTCCCCTTCATTGCTTTTAAATTTATGCGCATTATTTTAACGCAGTAAGTTCAGGAACGTGTTCCATAACCCCTTATGCCCTTAAGCCCCGGTATGAAGGCTAGAAGGAACGGGGTGGGTCTTTTAGTCAGTAAGAGTCTGACACTATCTCCCGCTCCGCCCAAGGGCGGGGATGTCAATGCATGATTTTTTCCCACCATAAAAAAAGAAGCTTCATAATGCGTCCATTTTATTTCAACGAAACAAAATCGAAATCAACTTCGAAACCAATTTTCCTGTTCTATTTGTTTTTCAAGAACACAGTAATAAAAGTAGGTTAGAACTATGCACATTAAAACTCAAATACTAATACGATAGCAGACTCCTACAGTTTTTTAATTTGTTTGAATTCTAAACTAGTATTTTAAATTGGTTCCTCGCGTTAAAGTTAAAACCAGTTGGATTAGTTTTACGCTCTCGCTTCAAGATAAAGTTTCACCGCACTATATAGTTTCTGTTACTGAAAGAGATCGAATGAGAGGTATTTGTGGGAGTCGCTCTAGGGTGGGGTGAGAGGATGACTAAGTTTTTTACTGACTATAACCTCACTATGGCCCTTTTTTGTTTTTTGTAGGTGGGGAAAACATCCAATGACATCTCTGCACCCTTGGGCGGGTTGAGAGAAAGTGTCAGACTTATACTGACTAAAAACTCACTTCTGTTTCTTGGTTCCTTTCGTACCAGGGCCGAATCTTACAGAAGCAGACCATTGGGTCCAGTAGGTTTCAAAACTGCTGGACCCTATACTATTTGTTCGCAAGAAAAGGGGTAGGGACGCGGGTGAAGCTGCGAGTAAAGCGAGTAATATAGCTCCAAAAGCCATAACTATAACAGTTCAGTTTAGGTCGTAAAATGGATCACGTTTAGAGCTCGTAGTAGCATATCTGTATTTCTTCAGTTGTGCTCTGCGTCCAAGGTTCACGGCAAGTTTTTCACTGCATACCTGCGTGTACAAAATCACATACACTTAGGCGTCGAAGTACTCCTCCACATCGCTGTCATCCGAACAGTTTTGAGCCGCGTGAGTTGACATAAACATACATAGACTTTGTAACACCAAAGTGTATTATAAGATGACTCACACTATGTAACGATAGTAAGTAACTATAGTTTGATGCTAATGACTACAATTACGTTCTATCGACTAGTACAAAAGTAATTCAAACTGTATTTGCATATATTTATTTTTACTTATTTAACTTGTAGTGTACAAACATAAAATAATAAGAAGAAGGAAACAGAAAAATAGGTACAAAGCTGAAGCTTAATTCTATAGAAATCTCTTTCACCATACGTGTGAAAAGAGAGTTGAAAAAATTAGATGTAGACACCGTGTATGAGAGTAATGGGAACACAAAGAACTCACAAAATACTTATCAATGAAATAATATAACATTTTACTGAAGATGCCCAAAAAAAATGTGGGTAGGTACATATATATTCCACCTTATTATATTTTTTCTTAAGTGTTTTTACCTGAAGACTTATTATTTTTTTGCGATTCATTATTCTGTGAATGCTAGTTGACCGGTAATTTGCGACTATATAAGACTTAGGCCAATAGTTACTTATACCTGAAAAATGGATTACACAGAAGCTGTTAGTTTTACGTAAATAAATATAAAAAAAGACGTGTGGCACTCGGAGACTGCCGCGGTAAAGCTATTGCATAGCATTTTTTATCAACTTATGCAATTATAAATATTTATTTATATTATAAATGCAGTATTTTTTTTATTATTATTAATTGAAGTTACACTTTTTGAGCGTGGTGACTGATAAGAAAACAAATGAGTGTGGGGTGTTAGGTTATTTTCGTTACGGAATTTCTGGATTCGGTCTTCACGCTCAAGGCCCGCGATAGAAGCTATGCAATAGCTTAACATCTTAGTTAGACATTTGCACAATGACTAAAATTAGATGTTCCCGAAATACAAATCTTGGTCACACAGATAATGAGACATGAGTGATGGCATATGCTTCTGAAACGAGGTCGCTTACAATGGGCCTCATCAGGAGGCTCAAAGTCACCTAAAGGGCAATGGAAAGGGCTATGCTCGAAGTTTCTTTATATGATCGAATCAGGAATATATCTGCAGGAAAACAAAAGTTACCGTCGTATCCCGAAGAACTGCCAAACTTAAGTGGCAGTCAGCAGGGCACATTGCTCGCAGAACAAATGGTCGATGGGGCCGAAATGTTCTGGAGTGGCGACCGCATACTGCAAGACGCAGAGTTGATAGGCCCCTCACAGGGTTGACAGATGACCTGGTGAGCCTGGTGAAGGTCAGAGGAATCCGATGGATGCGTGACGCACAGGACCTGTCATTAATAATAATTGTTATAACTTATTTCGCCTTCCAGTACAAAATGCCTAGCTCAAAACATTATTTTAAAGCCTTAGTTAAATTACTTAAGTAACACCAATTTGTAATTAAACAAAGGCTTAAACTAATTAGATCATTTTTAAACGGTCTGGCTTCTAAACTGGGCGACACTTGGGAGACGCCTTTATCCAACAGTGGACTTCTTTTGGCTGAGATTATGAGATACTAAACTATACTAGTTAGGTGTATGTTGTGTGGCGACACTTGGGGGACGCCTTTGTCCAACAGTAAATGCCTTTTGACTGAGATTATGAGATACTAAATTAGATTAGTTAGGTGTGTGTTGTGTGGCGACACTTGGGGGACGCCTTTGTCCAACAGTGGACGCCTTTTGGTTGAGATTATAAAATACCAAACTAGACTAGTAAGGTGTATGTCGTGTGGCGACACTTGAGGGAGGCCTACGTCCAGATACATACGTTATGAGATAAAATTTGAACGTGTAAATTAGCCAGCCTCTATCTACAGAAACTTAGAAGCTACCATTTGTCACTTAAGCAGGCTCGTACATCAAGACAGTGTCTTTTAAGCACTAAATTTACGCTATCAAACCACTACGCTTACTTTCAAACTAAACAATTGGAGAGGTTTGCGACAGCCCTACAGAGATAAGCACGGCTTAGGACTAGATCCATAGAGTATAGAAGAGACAGAGACGGCAGTGTCACTAACCAACCACATTAGCCGAGCGCGACAACCATTCACTTTATTACATTTCATACAATGCATTCGCTCCTCTAGAGAAGAGGCCTGAATCTCAGTATTAATAATAATATTCCACAATTTTCACATAACGCCATTTAGTTTCAATCTACGTACGCAGCTTGTGCTACGAGTATGAGTACTATACAATTACTGATAATCATTCGCATATTTCTGAATAGTTTTTAAATGAATAATGAAAAGAAGACAGTGTTCAACAGTTTACGTTAAGTTAGTTCCATTCTGCGTAACATAGAAGTCATAACACACACACATTTGTTGTTTTGTCATTGTACACTAGCTTTTGCTCACGGCTTCGCCCGCCTATATTAAATATAGCCTATGTCACTCAGGAATATAGCAGCTTCCTATCGGTGAAAAATTATCGCAATCGGACCACTACTTTCTAAGATTACCTCCTACAAACCAACAAACATTAAAATAAACTTTACCTCTTTATTATATTAGTGTAGAAGTGGAGATTTAGATAAATTACATACAGACACAAAACAAATGATCGTACTCATCATACATATATTTGTCTTGGGTGGGAAACTCTGACATAGGAGTCAAGCGGCTACTAACATCTAGTGGCCAGGTTTCTAGTCGGTGGAGGCGCAGCGCTTCCTAACTCTATGGTTAGCTCAAAGATTCAAGCTAAGCATTTTAGACGGCAGAGAACTTAACAGACGGCTCGTATACACTTTAGAGACGTTTATCGATGATGAACAAACGGGATATAAGTAAATTCTTGAGAACATTATGTGGGAATAGTCAGGAATTGTGGCTCTGTGATAACGACCCCGGATTACGAGTTCTAACCTCCTGGATTCAAAACCAGGCAGGCACTTTGTGTAATTTATTTTATCACCAGCTGCATAAGGGCTTTTCCGATCAGATCTGCTAGCTTTTTCGAACGAACCAACCTCTGGTGTTAAAGGAATAACACCAACCCCCCTACCTAAGTTACAGCCGTTTAGCATGCGTCGAACGAATCGAGTTGGCCTCGCTCCCTGTGCTTTTGTTCTAAAATGATAAATAGTGAAATGGTAAATGGTAATGGTGAATGTTAAAAACATCGTGAGAAAACAAAATGTCCTAGATCCAAAAATTGTTGACTATTTAAATGTGCCTGTACATGATTTCATAAGATATGTTTGCAAAACGTGCTGAAAATCATTCTTGGTTCTCTCACGATGAAAACTTGATCAAGTCTTTTATTAAATCAGCTGACACCGACGGTTAAAAATGCAGACATAAACGTAAAAGTTGGGAAAAAACCGACGAAAAATTCCAACCGAGGTACGTGTTTAGAATTACGTACTAATTCCATAGCAACACGTCCTCCTTGCACGCTGAATAGATAAGTAGAGATTGGCTTTTACAAAGAGCTTGGTAAATAAAATTGGCCTCGTAAAAAGAAGGAGTAAAAGAACCACCTTATTTAATAAAACACTTCAAAAAAAGGTGTACGTTCTCATTTTGGTGGTCTTTTTTATTTAATTTAAAAGGGATGGTTGAAGCCAATTACGTTATTTAAACACTATATCTACATAAAAGACAGAAAAATAAAGTGTAGATCTAGAATATAGAATCACACTAGTATTAAAAAGGCCGGAAGACGCCGTGTTGTAAGGCCTTCTCCAAGGTGGACCGATGACCTGGTAAAGGATTTCGGGAATTCCATGGGTGTGAGACACATAGGACCGTTCATTTTGGCGACACTTGAGGGAAGCCTATGTCCAACAGTGGAGATCTTTTGGCTGACTTGATCATGATGATTAAACAGGCGAAAGTTTGTGAGTGTGTTTGTCTGTGTATTGGTATCTTGACGTTCAAATGGTTGTACGGATAAGAATGAATTTGACATACAGGTAAAGCCACTAGCAGCAGCTATAACTCTGATGATTTTTTCTTGAACTATTCGCCTTCAATTTATAAAAAAATATATTATAAAAATCTCGTATCACGATGTTTACTATCGAACTCCTCCGAAACGGCTCGAACGATTTAAATGATTTTTATTTGTATATTTGGTAGGTTTGTGAATCAGTCGTTGGCTATTTTTTTACTTTCCTACTCTTACCCACCATTTTTTTCTATAATTCATTAAACCCCAAGCAACGCCGGTGTTCGCGCACCTATTGTCTTTCTATTGTGTCTGTTATTTTCACGATTGAAAGGTTAATAACAGAACAACGTATGTGGCAGTCAGCTAATCCAGTTCTATATATAATTTTCAGTCGGTGATTTACTTCTACGAAACAGCATCAATATTTTATGGCAAAGTATTCCACCCGTTTCGTTTTATACCTTCCGTATTACCATAAGATATAAACATATGTTTACCAATTCCCATACCACTTTTATGTTTATGTTACAAACATTGTTCCTATATTACCATAAGTTTATAACTGTAAGTTGAAATTTTCCCAGAACACAATATGGAATATGCTAACAGACCACAGATATAGTTTCTAGTTTGGATTACATTATTTCCAATGTATTATGTAAATACTTTAGACGATGTTTTACATAATTTGTGATTATGGTTCTATCTCCCTCCGTTGATTTTCTTATCTTCGACCGGTCATTGGTTGATTAAAATAATCGACTAGTTCTCATTAGTTAGCCAACTTGTGTTTTTCTTTATCTTTATTTTATGTTTAATGTTTAATTAAGGTTGTGGTTATTTTATGTTCTAATTTGTTTATTTTTTTAATTGATTGCAAGTAAAATAAATCATTGCTAACCGATCGGCGTCTCATCGTCGACGACGGCTGGTGCTGAAAATCAGCGCTGTGGCTCTGTTTCTCATGAGCCCCAGCATTTTGCTGAGCGCTGGCCGTTTTGCGTGTTACTTTTAGTTCGATATTGTTATTTATTTTTTATGGTATGCTTCATGTTTGACGTGAATAAACACTTTTTCTTTCTTTTCTTTCTTTCTATCTATACATATTAAAAGAGAAACTGACTGCCTGATATATTATATCAACGCACAGCCAAATCAACTGTGTTTAGGACTGTGTGGAATTTCGCACAAGTCTTCCTTTTATGATGTACGCGAGGACTAAGAAAGGCTTTTTGAAAATTAAATATTTTAGCGTGTGAAAAGGGGGAAATTCGTTTGTGTGCAAAACTGTATTATTTGGTCCCATAGACTTGAAACTCAGCATAATCTAGTAAATAAAAAAGGTTTTCATTATTGTATAGAGGGTTTCAAAGGTAGTATAGGAGAATAGTATTCATTAAGTTAATAAACTTGAAACTTGGAACTCAATTCTAACCAAAATAAAAGAAAAGACTGTGATTATTCGTTTTTAAAACTAACCTTAATATTCGGATTAAGGGATCCAGATTCCAATTTCGGCCACCGTTGGCGCGGACTTGCGGACGGTGAGCAGTGGGTAGCTCACCGTCAGACCATCTGGTAATGTCCGGACCGAGTCCGAGTCATCGACGGCGCGTATTGTTACACACGCACCTCAAGGAGATGACAGCAAACCAGCCAGCAGTGACGAAGCCTACCGAGGCCACGGGTTGTGCGAAAGTGAGAGAAACAGGAGTAGGTTTTTAGTCAGTAAAAGTCTGACACGCCCTCACTCTCCGCCCAAGGGCGGGAGATGTCGTTAGATGATTTTACCATAAAAAGAAGACTAAAAAGTATAGCTACTCGCCAAAAACAGCCGTAGCTTAACTTAGAGCTGCTATATACTGTCAACGTAACTTAACTTAGATAGAACTGCTATACACTGTCTTTCGACCTATTCAAAAACCCCAAGAGCTGTAAAAAATGAAACCTATAACCTTTATACAAGCTTTTTTATCGATAAGCCATGACCTCATCGATCTCAAGTAGGTATTTACTGTTGCTCTTAGGATTAATTTTTCCTTCCAAGTTCCCGCCTACGCGTGTTCGCTGATAAATGGTAGTTTTCCTTTACGCATTAAATCTTAGAGCTGTTTCCTAAATAATCAGTGGAGCGAATAAATTGTCTTGAGAAATAAACAACATTAGAAATATCTAGAGATTTTTTAAAGGTTAGTTGGACTTTTTCTTTGTGTTCCACAAGCTTCTTTATTTCTTTTTTTTTTAGTGGGAAATATGATCCAATGACAACCCCCGCTTATGGGCGGAGCGGGAGATATTGTCAGACTCTTACAGACTAAAAGCCTACCCCGTTCCTTTTAGCCTTCATACCGGGGCTCGAGTTCCCTTTCGGATAACCCTGACCCCAGTAGGCTTCGACCCGGCTGGGCCCCTTTTTTTTTTCGGTCGTAAAAGTCATCCAATCGGGGGTTGTCCCCGCTCTTGGGCGGAGCGCGAGATAGTGTCAGACTCTTACTGACTAAAAAACCCATCCCGTTCTTTCAAGCCTTCATAACGGGGCCTCGAGCGCCCTTTCGGATAACCCTGGCCCCAGTAGGCTTCGACCCGGCTGGGCCCCTGCTGTTGCTGACAACTCCTTGAGGCGCGCGGGAACAGCGCGCGCCATCGACGATTTGGGCTTGGTCCAGTTAGTTATCGGACGGCCGGACAGCGAGCCGTTTATTTCTTTATTGTACACCATAAAAGTTACAATGTATGTGGATAACAAAGTTCATGTACTACATAGGCAAGCATAATTCGAAGTTGAGTTTCCGTACAGCAAACCATTGAATTATTGGAAGAGATCACAATAGAGGGAAGAATCCAGTGCACAATTTTAAAATTACAAATAATAAGAATAAAATAATACATGAACATACCTTCATACATAATTATATTATACATATGCATATATACGTACTATTTTATTGTAAAAGGAAAAGCTGTTTTTTAACTGGTACATACATACATAACTGCATCATTTTGTACAATATTATACAATAAACAACAAATCGGAATATTTAAAAAAATAAATATATTTAAGAAAATAGCATGAAAATTAGTTATTAAATGAAGCAGCAAAAACATTGGATTGTGAAAGAGTGTAGGCGAGGCGGGGGATAAACAGAGATGGTATCGGCACAAAATGATCTTAACACCATAAGAATTATTGCGATATTGTTCAAAAAACAATTACCGCGGCCCAAACACACGAAGGGTAAGTGAAGAAACACATATATAATAATATAGTATAAACACGAGGTACAAGTGGTATATTTCATAAAAAACGGACACTTTTTCTTGCTCTACCTTTTTTTTTTTCTATGGTGGGAAAAAATCATGCATTGACATCCCCCGCTCTTGGGCGGAGCGGGAGATAGTGTCAGACTCTTACTGACTAAAAGAACCACCCCGTTCCTTCTAGCCTTCATACCGGGGCTCGAGCGCCCTTTCGGATAACCCTGGCCCCAGTAGGCTTCGACCCGGCTGGGTCCCTACTGTTGCTGACAACTCCTTGAGGCGTGCGGGAACAGTGCGCGCCGTCGACGACTTGGGCTTGGTCCAGACAGTTACCGGATGGCCGGAAATAGGGATCAGAATCCCGGCAGCGGCGGCGGCGGCGATAACGCCGTTGCCTGATGCGTTCGGCCTCCTCCTTTGCGAGCATTACTGCTTCGCAGAAGTCGCCGACCGCCTGCCACTCCTCCTCGCTCCGGACCATGGCCTTAACCAAGGCCCGGCGAGAGAGGTCTTCGTCGAGGGCACTGCGATGCTCCGCCCAAGCAGGGCACACCTCGATTGTGTGCTCCACCGTGTCCTCCGGGCGTTCCGCACAGTGGCGACACCCGGGCGTTACTTCCGTATGAATCCGGTGCAGGAAACTCCCGAACGAACCATGTCCGGTGAGGACCTGCGTCATGCGGAAGGTAAGGACGCCGTGAGGCCTTTCCAGCCACGCCTCAAAGAGGGGACTTATCGCCATGATTGCGGCGTGGAGCAAATAACTTCCAAACTCAAATAAAAAGAAGGAAATAGAATAGTTTCCTTTCAAACTTTCAATATAACAAGTAAAACCACCATCATAAACCAGAAAGCCACTGATCCACCCCAAAATCACAAATATACCGATAAATAATAATATGTAACGACACTTTAGGTCGGCCTACCCTCTTTCAATAAAGAATAGCTACATAAGCAATCCTTGTAATGGCAAATTGAATTTTCACACTCCACTTCAGATCAAACTTTGCCATATTCTAGGGTAATCGACCTGAGTAGTCCGTACTACGGGGTGATCAGACAGTCTAGGGTTATCCCTTGGCGGTACGCCAAGAGCCGAATGGCCGCGAGAAACCCCGAAGTGTCCCGAAGACTAGTTCGTTATGATGTGGACCATTTTTTCTTAGTTTTCCTGCCAGGGTCACACTTTATTATCAGTTCGTTCACACTACCTCGGGGTTATTTCTTTGTTTGTTTATTTTTTTGTCGGGTTTATTGACAGTTGTTATTATAACGTAGTTGTGATTATGAGTTTTGTTAAAGTAAATCCACCTATTTTGGTAGGAGGTAAATCGTGAAAAGATTGGAAGGGGTACCCATACCAAAATCACACCTCTTTCCCATGGGGTAAGCAGAAACTTAAGTGACAGATGGCTGGACATATGACCTGATGAGGGCTACGGGAATAAGATGGATGAGCGAAGAACCGGTCTTGTGGCGATATTTGGGAGAAACGTATGTCCAGCTGTGAAATGAATGATTAATGAATAAGATAGAACCTACATAATGCTACCGGCTACAACCCGAGCTCATTACATTTGCTTTATTTAAGAAATATCAGTATTTTATGTAAGTTATAATAAAACACTATTTCTATTATTTTAATTAACTATTAGGTATATTATTTAGACTTTAGTTTTTTTTTCAAACGTAACGGCTACGGCTAAGAACCAGTTTGTGTCGAATTCCGTTCTCTAATCGGTAACGCCTCGGTGACAGCAATTGTAGAAAACGATAAGTTGGTAGCCATGTTGACGCGCCTGAGTCGGCCGCTCGTTCTATAATGTAGCGTTTGTATATCAAAGGATGAAGCGTTAAACATTGTAGAAACGATTTTGAACGATGTGAACTTGGCTGCAAATATTCTATTCGTTTGTTATGACCACGTGACTTAACGTTGAGATGACGTCATTCCCATACATTTGATTAGTTTCGACTAGCGTTAACGATTGCAGTTTATCAACTTGGCTAGGGTTACAGTTATACTTAATAACAATTAGTGTCTATAATATATTCGACCTCCGCTACTGGTGGTGCCGAGCGAGAACAAACCTGCTCAAAGAACCGCCTCTGACGCGCGCACTTCGCACTCTCAATCTCATACATGACAAGTCAGACCTATTCATTTGTACTTTGAGTGAATTTATCAAAGTGGCACTAGCAGTTATATGTTTTTGTAATTAAGTAGGGTTAGTTACCAATTATGTTTAAATAGTTATTTTGGCTGTACTGTCGTATTAGGTCTCCCTGTAAAGATAGTATAAGTTTGATAAAAAAAAAAACTTCTATCTTGACATTTGAACATTTTAATTATTACATTATTTTTACCAGTTGACATTTTTAATGTATTGTGGCTACTTTGACATTTTAATTGTATAATTTCTATCTTGACATTTTAATCAGTACATTTTTTACTAGGTGACATATTTAATTGTATAGTGACACCTTGATATTTTTAACGGTATAGTTTTTAACTTGATATTATTATTTGTACAGCATCTGTGTCGACATCATTGTTTTAAATTATTATTAAAAAAATTATTTATCTTATTGGAAATTGTTATAATATAATTTATTGCGTTTGCGTCTTAAAATTATATGACATTTTTACACACCTGATAATGGTTGAATATGACGGACAATGTTTATAACTACCAGCTAATTTATTCATACTCATATTCTAGCAAAATAAATGATTATTATTATTATTAAAAAAAATTCTAGC
Organism: Mythimna albipuncta; assembly: GCA_929112965.1. Classification (NCBI taxonomy): domain Eukaryota; kingdom Metazoa; phylum Arthropoda; class Insecta; order Lepidoptera; family Noctuidae; genus Mythimna; species Mythimna albipuncta. The sequence goes on along the minus strand of OV815979.1, from coordinate 11,295,179 downwards.
TATAACATTTTAACAGATATTTGGTCTGAAGATTTGAATCTCTCTGCTTTCCAAAACCTTATTGAGATTAGATTAAATATTTTGGCCTCAGCCGCCACTATTCATACCTAATCCTAAAAGCCCGGGCCGCAGTCGCTTACACTAATGTGTGACGTCACAAAATCCACTCTACCCAGCCGATAACCTAGTGTTATGAAAATGAGAATATTGACTTAGTAGACATCTTTATTCTCTCACACAGCTTTCCTTTTATGTATTTGTTTTGAAGATTGTATCAATATCAATAAAGCATTCGTTTCTAAGATAGAGTTTCAGGACTTGTATTAGTACTAATATATGTATATATATAAACTAGCGACCCGTCCCAGCTTCGCAAGGATAATAAATATGGCCTATGTTACTCGGGGTGAATGTAGCTTTCCAATGGTGGAAGAATTTTTGAAATAAAAAGGCGGAAAGGCGTGCGAGGAGGCTGATTGGTGATCCAGATTTGGTTAAGTCCAATCTTCAAACCCTTGAGCACAGGCGTAGAGTAGCCAGCCTTTCGGTGTTTTACAGGTTGCATTTTGGAGAGCGTGCGCAAGAATTGCATGACTTGATTCCGCCATCTCGTTTTTATGGGACATACCGACATACGGCGAGTATCCACCTTTACGTTGTGGAAACCTCTACGGTCTGGACTAAGCGTTTCGCCTCGTCATTTATACCGCATACTTCGAAAGACTGGAACAATTTGCCTGCTGCGATCTTCCCGCCCGATTATAATTTAGTCTTAGATCAGTTGTCTTCAAGGCTAGAGTGAATAGGCTCTTAATAAACTAGTGCGCCTCGCCATCAATGATTGCATCAGGTGGGATCGCAGTAAAGAACTAGTTTAGAACAGATAAAAAAAATAGGCACAGTAGTTTTTGAGTACATACACTCTCTTTATAATATTAGTTTAGATGGAGAAATCGACTGACTGATATATCAAGACACAGCCGCAACTACTGGAACAAACAACGTAAAATTTTGCACAAGATAAGATAAGATAAGATAAGAGAAGATAAGATATCAAGGTCAAGATGTCAAGGTTTCCTCTTATGACGTAGGCGATCACTATGAGGGGATTTTCTTAAATTCATCCCCTAAGGAGATGTCATGGGGGTCCAAAGATTGTATGGAGAAAGCAAATTTCACGCGGGCAAAGCCACTGGTCGCAGTTAGTCTATATAGGGTGACTATTAATTAGTGACCGATAATTAAACACGGGATTTTACTCATTATTTCAAACAACTTTCCCTAAGAAACTTTTTTTTATACTCATTAGTTTATTCTTCGGGACGGAGAGTAGTAAAATGCTATTGTGTGTCTAATTAGCGGGTTTATTCCTAGAAGCACTATGCTTTAATGCATTATTTTATATCTCTACATTCTACACTAATATTATAAAGAGGTACTGTTTGCTTTTCTGTTTTTCTATAAACACCTTGTTATCTCTGAAAGTACTTCACCGATAAAAAGCTGCTTTCTTTTTTTCCCCTGAGTGACCTAGGCTATAGTCTAAGTACGCGAGCGAAGCTGCAAGTAAAAGCTAGTTATTTATATAAATATAAAATCTGCCTAACACAGTAGTTATTACTTCCGTCACTCATGCATGAGGTTGCGGGTTTAAAACCGAGCAAATACCGTGTATGTGAATTTTTCTATTCATATGTACTTTTCTAAGTTTATCTAGGATTGGGCGGTGCATCGCCGTGCCCTCACCGGGATTCCGATCCCGATTTCCGGCCACCGTAGGCACTGGCTTGCGGTCAGTGAGCAATGGGTAGCTAGATGTCCGGCCGTTCGGTAACTGTCCAGACCAAGCCCAAGTCGTCGACGGCGCGCACTGTTCCTGCGCGCCTCAAGGAGTTGTCAGCAACAGCAACCCAGTCGGGTCGAAGTCAACTTGGGCCAGGGTTATCCGAAAGTAGCTTGCTGTCCAGCTGTCCGGTAACTGTCAGGACCAAGCCCAAGTCGTCAACGGCGCACACTGTTCCCGCGCGCCTCAAGGAGTTGTCAGCAACAGCAAGGACCCAGCCGGGTCGAAGCCTACTGGGGCCAGGGTTATCCGAAAGGGCGCTCGAGCCCCGGTATGAAGGCTAGAAGGAACGGGGTGGGTCTTTTAGTCAGTAAGAGTCTGACACTATCTCCCGCTCCGCCCAAGGGCGGGGGATGTCAATGCATGATTTTTCCCACCATAAAAAAAAGGGTTATCCGAAAGGGAACTCGAGCCCCGGTATGAAGGCTAGAAGGAACGGGGTGGGCTTTTAGTCAGTTAGAGTCTGACACTATCTCCCGCTCCACCCAAGAGCGGGGGTTGGCATTGGATTTTTCTCACCATAAAAAAAGGGTTTGACCACATCGTCGCTTACCATCTGGTGAAACAGTGGTCAAATGTAGGCTCATAAACTAATATTATAAAGAGGTAAAGTTTGTTTTTATGTGTTTTGTTTGTAAGAGGTATAATCTCTGAAAGTATTGATCCGAAGTAAAAATTTTTACACCAAAAGAAAGCTGCTTTGTTCCTAAGTAAGACTATATTTAATAGTTTAGTCAATTATAAAAAAAAACCCTCGTTCTCAAAGAGCCCTCGCTTGTGCGAGGCTCCTTTTGGCGCCAGGCCGTGGATGAGGGCCCCACGCCTAGCTACGCTACTGCGTAAACCCCAAAATTTCCTCTAAACAATAAATAAAGCAACAGGACACGCCTATAAACCGTTGATTGCTCCACTAACGCCCAGTAATCGTTCGTGTATTAATCAATTAGAGACGCTTGCGAGGAACTAACTGCTCGTAAAAATACGTCATCTTTTACCCAACGCGTTCGCACCTAGACAAAGTTTTATTATTGTTAGGTTCTCTTTTTATCGCGTTTGAGATGGTTTTCGTGTTAAAATTGAAAGTAACTTTTACTTTATTTTACGGGAAAATCATTAAATGCCCGCTCTGGGTGGGGTGAGAGGAGGTGTCAGATTTTTAGTATCTAACTTTTTTTTGAGGTGAGAAATTATCCAATTATTTTTAACGCTCTTATAAGGTGGAGAGTGGAAGCGAAACTAGCTAGACTTTTATTGACTAAACCCGCACCTATGCTCCTTCAGTTGCACTTTACATTCTAGAACCACGGGTATCATTTTTGTACTTCCCTCTTGGCCCCAGTATCGAACCTACTAAGCCCCAACGGTTTGCTGACATCTCTTTGATTGACCTATTTTTATTCCTGCGGTTAATGAAATCATAATGTATGAATGCTGAACTGAACTTATTTGGCACTACCGAAAGACACATTGTTGCTGTTTGTTTCTTTTTTAGGGTTCCGTAGCCAAATGGCAAAAAACGGAACCCTTATAGATTCGTCATGTCTGTCTGTCTGTCTGTCTGTCTGTCTGTCTGTCTGTCCGTCCGTATGTCACAGCCACTTTTTTCCGAAACTATAAGAGCTATACTTTTGAAACTTTGTAAGTAGATGTATTCTGTGAACCGCATTAAGATTTTCACACAAAAATAGAAAAAAAGCAATAAATTTTGGGGGTCCCCATACATAGAACTGAAACTCAAAAATTTTTTTTTTTCATTAATCCCATGCGTGTGGGGTATCTTTGGATAGGTCTTCAAAAATGATACTGAGGTTTCTAATATCATTTTTTTCTAAACTGAATAGTTTGCGCGAGAGACACTTCCAAAGTGGTAAAATGTGTCCCCCCCCCCTCTAACTTCTAAAATAAGAGAATGATAAAACTAAAAAAAATATATGATGTACATTACTATAAAAACTACCAACGAAAATTGGTTTGAACGAAATCTACTAAGTAGTTTTTTTATAATGCGTCATAAATCGAAAAAATACTCTATTATTAAAACATCGATCAAAGTTACAACACATTACAAGAACTTTTATATTATGTTACTTGCTGCTACGGAACCCTTCATGGGCGAGTCTGACTCGCACTTGGCCGGTTTTTTTTTTTTTAAAGTTTTATATTTTATTAATGTTTCAATACTTGTTTTGTTCATTGTGTGCCAAATAAACATGTCTTCTTTATTCCTTTCTTATAATGATTGTCATTATTAATTTTTCAAAACTACTCTCACTCAAAAGACAGTTTAAAGGTGTTCAAGTTTTTATAAAAACACTCGCGAACGAAGTCACGGGTAAATTGCTAGTCTGTAATATAATCTGAAGCCAGAGTAACATATTTTTTCGTAACCCTTACGTTAGTTGGTCGGAGGGGTATTATGAGTTATTCCGGAGGAATATGACACGAGGCGGGAGGGTAAAGTGATTTGTTCAACATGTTGTGGTTTATTCTTTGCTTTGATAAATCGCCGGCCGTGTGGGATATCATCTCATATTTTATTTTGTTATGCCCGCCATATTTTTAGTTTTATTTTTGTACGTTGTTTTTACGTAATAAAGTTTAGCATTTCGACCAAACAACATACATTTTCACGTATATTATTGCGTAGCAAAAAACAAGTATTAAAAAAAAGACGTGTGACACTCGGGGACTGCCGCGGTAAAGCTATTGCATAGCCTTTTTATCAACTTATGCAATTATAATTATTTTATTTATGCAGTATTTTTTTTCGTTTGTTTTTTTTTTTTTGATATTAATTGAAGTTACAATTTTTGAGCATGGTGACCGATAAGTAAACAAATGAGTGGGGGGTGTTAGGTTATTTTCGTTACGGAATTTCTGGATTCGGTCACCACGCTCAAGGCCCGCGAAAGAAGCTATGCAATAGCTTAAAAAAATAAAACAAAGTTCCCGTTTCGACATTCGATGTTTTTTTTTTGGGGGGGATATCATGACATCCTCCGCTCTTCGGTGGAACGGGAGATAGTGTCGGACTTTTACTTACTAAAACCCACTCCTGTTCCTTCGTTGCCTTTCATATTGGGGCTGAGCTATCTTTCGAAACTAACCCTGGCCCCAGTAGGCTTCAACCCCGCTGGGTCCCTGCTGTTGGACATTTAAAGTGTTATTTTTAGATGTTACCGTTTTGGTGTATAATAAAGTTTATTTTATTATATTTGCATTATATAACCATTATGTACTTATATTTAGACACTTTGTGTAATTAATTATTATTTTATTGTTTCTTTCAGTTTCGTTCCAAGTTCGTCTATCTCAAATGTTAAAAAGGGCCTTTTATTTTTTAATAAGTTAAATAGTGGCAGTTAAGCAGTGGGAATCTGCTGGGACTCAGCTCTCTACGAGAGGGAATGGACCGTGATTCACCACGTGTCTATGAATTTTTACACTACTCCAAATGTTCTCACACGCTCTGACACCATGTATTTTTTTAGGGTAAACTAAAGCCCATGGTAATTATTGAACAACTTTCCATTAGTAACGCATTTTCATAATCAGATTAATATTTCCAGAAATTATATCATCCATGTTATAGTTTAGTATTTAAATCGAGAATTCTGACAGCATTAAAGTTTCCAAGCGTTTGGTATCTAAAATCCGTACACAAAATTGCTACGGCGTAGCTCGTAGCGGAGGCATGACGTCATTGCTACGCTAGTGGCTACACCGGCGTAGCAGACGCGTTGAGACATAAATTCTTAGAATCTTGTTGAATAACCGTTCTTACTTTGTGAAAATAAGGCGAACTGAAACTAAGTTTATTACTGGGATTATTAAAAAAAAAGACGTGTGGCACTCGGGGACGGCCGCGGTAAAGCTATTGCATAGCATTTTTATCAACTTATGCAATTATAATATAATTATTTAATTATTTTTTTTTTGTAGTATTTTTTTTTTCTTGTTTTTTTTTCTTTGATATTAATTGAAGTTACACTTTCACACATTGAATTGAATTTTGATTGATTGTTCATTCATTTGTTTTCTTATCGGTCATCACGCTCAAAAAACAAATGAGTCCTGGGGTGTTAGGTTATTTTCGTTACGGAATTTCTGGATTCGGTCTCCACGCTCAAGGTCCGCGATAGAAGCTATGCAATAGCTTAAAAACCCGGGGAAAAGTTACATTGAAGCAAATATCTAGTACAGACTTAACTGACTCTGTGTTTATTAATAAATGAAATGGAATTATAAAATGTTTAACCATCATCAAATTCTTTTCATTTTTGTATGGCTTGACATAATCTACACTATTTATACTTCTACACAAAAATTATAAAGAGGGAAAGTTTGTTTTTATATTTTTTGTTTGTAGGATAATCTCTGGACGCGAGCGATGCTGCGGGCAAGAGCTAGTTTCCTATAATATTTTTAGCGATTTTTACCAGCTTTATACGGGTTTTAGAAATCTTTGGAATTCTCGGCTTTTTTCTAGTATATTGCATGCACTTTTAAACCTTTTTCATGAACCATGCTGTCTATTAGTGAAAACTGAATAAAAATGAGTTCAGCAGTTTTTGAGTTTATCGCGATCATACAGACAGTGCAGGCACCGAGCGGGGCACCGCCGTGTCCTCATGAGAGCGATTGGTGGCTGAAATCAATCGCGCCGAGAATCCAGGATTCAGGTCGCACGCATGAGCGAACGGATATCCTCATCGCGACCCCGACCTCGACTGCCAGCGTCAGTAAGCGCGAGCTTGTGGATGGGTAGCTCTGTCCGGATGTTCGGTAATCGTCCGGACTGAGCTCAAGTCGTCGATAGCACGTAGTGTTGTCAGCAAACCGTAGGGGCTCAGATGGACCTATGCCCGCTAGGGCCACTGCGATTTTCTGGAAAAGGAACTTGTGATCCTGAAACAGAAAAGGCAACTGAAGGACATAGGTGTAGTTTTAGTCAATAAAAGTCTGACACGTCCTCCCATTTTACCTCAGGGTGGGAGAAGTCATTGAAGTACAAACAAACAAACATTTCCCCAATTAAAAAAAAAAAAAAACAGAAGGGGTCTAGGGACTTTGTTTAAGTTTAATAATATGTGAGGATAATCCTGTAACGGCTGTACCTCACAGCTTCGTATCAGGTAGGGGTGATTATGACCCCGCCGTTTCTACCCACAATCGTTACGTAATCTTTGGGGGTCATAATGACCCCACAGTTAAGTGTTTATGGTCCATCAGTCTGTAGAGTGTTTATAGTTTATTGGTATAAACTTATGGTTAGTTCTTGTGTGGGTTTATTAGGTTATTTTAGTGTTCTTACGTTGGTATCGACATTGACTTAAACTGGTATATTGTCGTGCCGGAAGACGCAGCGCTGTAAGGGCTTCAACAAGGTGGACTGATGATCTGGTAAAGGTTGCGGCAATCTGATGGATTCAAGACTCACAGGACCGTTCATTGTGGCGACACTTGTGGGAGGCGTATGTCCAGCAGTTGCAGCATGTTGATGGTGATGATTGTATTACTATAAAAAACAAGTTTATTGTCTGAAGTAAGTGTAACAGCTAGTTGTGAATAATTTAAAAATATATTCCAATTTTTTTTTGTGGTGGGAAATTATTCAATGACTTCTTCCACTCTGGGGCGGAGTTCGAGGACGTATCATACTTTTACTAAATGAATTACACTGCTATGTTCCTTCTTTGCCTTGTGATTCACGACGGGTTTTCCTTTCAGAAGCAAACCCATGGCCCCAGAGGCTTCAACCCTGCTATAGCCGTCCATGACTCGAACTTGGTCTGCACGGTTACTGGATGGCCAGACGGCGAACAACCTATTGCTCGCCGTCCTCAAGCTATGGTAGCAGGAAATCGAGGTCGGTATCCCGGTGGCTGAGGCGTGAGGGCTGTTCCCTCACGCGTGCAAGTATTACTATTTCGCAGAGGGAGGCGGCCATTCCTCCTCGCTCCAGGTCATAGCGTGTGCTTGGAATATATCCCACAGTAAGGTTATTAAACAAAACATATTAAACTTAAATCCAGTAATATGTAACCCTAATGAGCTTGTGTTTACATAATTAAGTTAATTCAAAGGGATTTCATCTTAATTATAATGTGTGCTTCTAATTACGGACATCGTTAAAATCCAGTGGTGTCACATGTCGTTCAGAATAAGGGTTGGAAATGTTGAAATATGAACATTTGCGTTTTATTATCGTCGGAATTAAAAAGCGTGTTCCCATTCGCTGTTGTCAAGCTGTTTTGTGTAACTTCGAATCCCAACAAAAACATAAATGTGATAAATGACATTTATTTTGCAAATTGGTTTCAAAGAGACAATAATATTTTATTTGGCCCACAAACATAGATACATACAGTGTAGAAAAAAGATGTTGTAATTGAAAAAAAAACAACAATGCTGGTTTTCAACTGAACGTTATACCCGTTTAAAAAAAAAACACTTTAATATGTAATGTTTTTGTCGGTTTAAACTTCGTCTAGTTTAAACCGACAAAAACATTACATATTAAAGCCTGAGATAGTCTTTTGAGGAAAGAGCCATACTTTGAGCGGTCCAGTCAGTGTACATAAGCATAATCAGTACATTACACATACATTACACACGTACACTCAGGTCTACTAAGAAGCACAACGACTTGACGAAATGTGAAAAGTGAAGCCAAATTCAATATTATGATTTGGTGTTGCTGTCGACTGTAACAACAAAAGATGTTCCAATCTAATTAGGTTTAAAGAATATTTATTTCTCATAGGAACATATATATTCACTACTTACTCATCATCACTATACGAATGCACGAAAAAGACGGCCATCAGAGAGGAGTGGCGGCGTTTTGTGAAGCTTACCACCAACACCTGAAGTGATGGCCGAGACCATTCTGTCAAGAGTGATAGGTATCGGCAGAGAAGAATATTCAAATAATTATATGAGATTTAAAATTGTCCAATGATGAAGCATAATAGGTACTTTATAGTAGGTAAAAGATTACATTAAAATAGATAATAGGCTAACAACATCACGATGCAAAGATATAGTATAACAAGGCATAACAAAATCCAGGGACTCAAAATGTAACCGTAATAATGTGTTTTAAAACTGTTTTTAAAACAGTTTTAACAGATAAATACTTTTAAATGTAACAGATACAATAATGTTACTAAATGAAACTGTAACCTTTTATATGTGTTTTGGAGTGCAACCGAATCAAACTGTAACCAGTTTATGTGTTAATGAGTGTTAATATGTGTAACTGAAATAATCAGTTTTAGTATAGCTTTGTAAATTTGGTAACGCTGCGTTTACCTGTTATATTTATTAACACTGTAAGCACTTTTATATCTGTTACAGATATGTTAGGGTTACACTTTAGTAACTGTTTTGGGTTAGCACATTGAAAACACATTAATAAGTGTTACATATTTGATTCTGTTACCAATTCAACATGTAACACTTATAATTCTGTAACCTTTATGAAGGTGTTTTTAAGTCCCATGGAAAACAAGCATGTAAGTATGGCACAGCTGACTGACTAGACGTCACCAAGGTACCTACTCTAATTTGCTTTGTGAGAATAAGAACTACAGATTGCGATAAATAGTGATACAATTTTGTCTAGTTCTGTAGAAACTAACTGAAATTGACTTATAAGAACTTATTAACTAAGTATTTAAGTATGTGTTTATTATTGTACTTATTTATTTTCTGTTTATCTATATATTAAGGTGCAACTGCCATGTTATGTTTCCACACCACCACATGGTCGAGTGGTAGATAATATCTTTGTTATTTCTTTTGTCTAAAAATATGGAAGACAAATACTCGGATTAGTACTATTTACTTTGCTTTTTACTTTTTGAAATGCTCATTTCCTTGAAAAATCAGTTTATATTCGATCAAAATGAAATTATGAAAGGGAAAGTAATTCCATTCTTCTGCTCAAGGCTAAGGACAACTGAAAACTTTTTTTGATTTTCTTTTCACTCGATAAAGCATTTCCATAAAAAAATTAATCATCATCATCATCACTTCAGTCGAAAGACGTCCACTGTCAGGCCTCCTCTAAGTGTCGCCACAACGACTGGTCCTGTTCGCCTCCCATCCATCAGATTGATGATGGACGGTGATTCTCATCAGGTCATAATAAAATTATTTCTGTAAAAACATGCTTATATCTTCCATTCTTGTCACGACCACAAGTAATCTCATACACAGTGCGTGGGTTTTTACTGAAAAAAATACTTGGCACAGTTCAACATAATGCTACACTGGACATAACAAATGCTAGTATAAATCACTTGGTAAGCGAGTTGATAGCTTATAGTAAAAAAGCCAAAACTCGAATATAAATTGCCATATTTCAAAGTCAAAGCTCGGCAATTTGGCCAAAGCTCTGCACTTCACCAGGATTGCCTTGCTGCATGTTAATCGCGACGAATTACCATGGAAAGCCATTGTTAGTGGCTTTGTGGCATCCGACACTAAAATGGCGACAGGGTTGCATAAATTTGCGTAAAATACGCGACTTGAGCATGGAATGGTCAGCAACTAAGTCGGTTTACCCATACGAGTTGCAAGTAGTATACAAAATAAAACGACGAGTCCCAAGAACAACATCTAACCGAAAAATAAGACGATAAGTAATTTATTACTCATTCGTATTGTACATGCTCACCTAACTAATGGTAATAACTAAGCTACCATACTTAACTAGGTATGTAGCACTATTTTTTTTGCCCTTTTAATTATTGAAATAACAATCAAACACTATCTTATTATTTACACGGAACTTCAAAACCTCATACCGTTAACCGATAATTTTTCACATAAGATTAGGACCCATCAAAAACTTGTCTAGTAAAATACGAGTAAAAGCTGCTTATAGGCATAGTTCCTAGTCGTAAGGATGTTTATACACTAATCGGTCTATTAATGATGGATGGTAGAATGAATCAGTAGACGGTGACCGAAAGTTTTCACTGCACCTAGGCATGGCCAAAGCTTTTACACGAGTCGAGCCTCGTCGATAATTTTTATTTATTTCTATTATATACTTTATTGTACACTGAAAAAGTAACATAACTTTAAATAAAAGACTGAAAAAATGCACACAATTGTACGACACCCCTATTATAAAATTAAATTAAAATCATAATTTAAGAACCAAAACTTACCCTAACCGAGGCTTGGAATGGAAAGGGTTATACCTACTCGGAATTTTCACACAACGCCATCTAGTCTAAAGCTAAGCAGAGCTTGTGTTATGAGAACTAGACAACTAATAAAAATACTTATATATTTCTAAATACATACATATTTTAGATAAATTACACCCAGACACAGAACAAAATGATCATGCTCATCACATAAACATTTGTCCTGGGTGGAAATCGAACCCACGACCAACAGGCCAGTAAGATGGTCGATGGGGACGAAAGTTTCTGGAGTGGCGACCGTGTACCGGAAGACGCAGCGTTGTAGGGCCTCCCACAAGGTAGACCGATGACCTGGTAAGGATCGCGGGAATTCGATGGATGCAAGATGCACAGGACCGGTCGTCGTGGCGGCACTTGGGGGAGACCTATGTCCAGCAGTGGAGTGATGGTGAGGAACGGAAAAGGAAATTAAACCGAAACGAAACTCAGGTAAGTTTTATTCAGTAAAAGTCTCTCTTGTAGACGTTCCGTTTAAACCGGAATACGGCTACGTAAGACCAACTTTTCCCTGGACAAGCACTTTTACAAGAAACTCTATAACAAGTTAAACTTCTTTTCGCGCACTACAACTTGAAACTCTAACGACTTGACTAGGAAACTTTGTATAAAGTACATAAGTCCGCTTAAGAGCTAAGAAAAAGTTGAGCATTCATCAAGAAAGTAGAAAGTCGCTAGCAAAACAGTGCCAGGGATTAAAACTATGAATCGACGTGTCTTTTGTTAAAAAACTTTGTCTAGGGTAATTTGTGAAAAAGGCAGCTGCGTCAGACTTTTACTGACTAAAACCCTGTTCCTTCTTTGCCTTCGTTCCCCGGTTTCATTTTCGCACAAACTATGGAGGGATAATCGTCAGATGGTACTAATAATACTTTGTCGGGCACTCTTATCAGAGCGGTCGTGGCTGTTGATGAACAGGACTGCAGTGCGCCGCCGTCGTTTGTTGTTGGCATTACGCGCACAGTGTACTACTGTCGACTGCATAGCCCTGGTGATAAGATCGATTCAACGACTCGGAGATCGACCGCGGGCTCACTTGCCTTCAACGCAACCGTGATCCACAAGTGTTTCCATCGAATCATCGTTTCTGGAGATGTTCCCAAAGAACTTCAGTATTCGTAACTGCACAATCGACGAAAGTCTATCTCGTACGTGAAGGTCTTTGAGGATGGAATTGTGGAGTTATTGGTGTGGAATGACACGGTTCTCCACGGTATTTTCTACATCGTGGTACTACGTTTCACGAAAATTGTCTAAAAGGCCTCTGCGAGCGCCGCCAATTGTCCCTCGCCACCGCCGATCGTAAGCCCGAGGTTACAGCGGTACGAAGCATACTTCCACCGTATGCTCCAACGTGTCCTCCGAACGAGTCTGGTGCAGGAATCTTCCACGATAAACTAAGCATGTTTGGTGAAAACCTAAGTGAAAACCTTCTGATGAGGCCCCGCATTGTAAACGACCATGTTTCAGTGTCATATGTCATCACTGGAAACACGCACTGGTTATAAACTTTGGTCCTAAGACACTGTGGTACTTTTTAACCCGGAAGAATTGTTCCCTTGGGATAATTTCTTTTAATATAACGTAACGTACGTTACGCTAGCTAGGTTGTAAAAATGTAAGTCATTTATGTATATTGCCCTATTAATTTAACTACTACCGGGTGTAGTACCTAAATTCCTCTTCTGCGAACAGCCGTTACATGTGAATTACATCCGCTGAATTTTATCACCTAGGGGTTGAAATTGGCAAATTTTCGCTTTGAACGAGGTAAGGTTCCCATTTCCATGCTAATTTACCAATCGAACCAGAGATTACGTATCAATTGGACGGGCTTTTAGGGGATGTAAAATTACAGGTAAAATACGTATGTTTTGTGAGGTAAAATGAATATGGAATATGATTTTACAGATTAAACATACAGCTGGTTTATTTATCCGTCACAATTTTTTTGTGGTTTATAAAGTAGTAAAGTAAGTTAAAATAATTATTTAAATCGTTTATATATCATTGTTTGTAATGTGAACACAGTAGTGGTTATTGAGTAGTGGTGCTAAGACGGCGGGACTGTTCAAAAGTGTTAAGGAACGTTAAGGAATATAGTTGGATTTTAATCGGTGAAAGTCTGAAACTCTTTTTGGTTCCACCCAGACCGGGAGAAGTTTTTTGATGTATCACTAGTGATAAAAGTTACAGTTTATTTACACAAAAAGTTAGATAGGCGTATTTAATATCTTCTCTATTAGTAAACCTTTGGGTGTAAAAGAGTAGATATATTAATGGTTTAGGACGTTGAATGGCAAGTAATCGACCCATTAACATCGTATTAAAAACATAAAATACATATTGCCTACTACTTTATTCAAGACAAAGTTTCCAAATTGTCGACACAGTGACATAAGGTTGCGTTTCCATTGAAGCGGAGTTGGGTGGAGTAGAACGGAGAAGACCAGTGAAAAGTGGCAATTGTTGAATTGACGCAGCGAGGTGGAGTGCAGTTGAGCTACCCTCCACTTCGTGGCCTCGTTGTAATTTCAAACTCGGCTCAGCTCTACTCTGCTCCACTTACGGCCTGTTTACTTAGGTCTTAGCAGTGAGTGGTGCGGCGAGCGGGGCCACATAGCTAGGTGTGCGGCGCTATGAGCGGCGACTCCTGGCGTGCTTCAAACATTTTCTTACTTTTGATCTTGCCGCTCGCCGCCCCGCGCTTAGCAGCACAGCTCACAGCGGCAAGATCATGAACGGGCCGTTAGACTGATTCCACTGATGCAGAGTGGAGAGATGAGCACTGTGATTGGTCAATTCATGGCCCACCCCTCTCCATTCTACCTAACTCCGTGTCAGTTGAAACGCACCCTAAACTGTAGGTAGTTAAGGCTGATACAAAACTTCTTAGGCAAACTAATAGCCTCTGGTGATTGAAAACCATTTTCCTATTACCTCCAAAGTTTACTAAAGGTTTCCACATCATGAAGTCTATAAAAACTTTCTATACTCCAAAAATAAATACACATAAATGTCTGGAACTTTTCTAAATCACAATAGGTAATGCGAATAAGATTCTTCTATACAATAAAGTGCCTAAGTAACTTTTCTAAAGACATTTTTTATTCGAGTTTCATATAACCAGTAAATTAGTTCCGGGCTGGAGAACTTCTATAGAAATAGAAGATGGTGATAAAATATAGCATAAGATATATAGAGGTGTATGTTATCGGCTGCGATGTTGAAAATAAAAGGCGTTTTCAGAACGTATTGTTCCTTTTGTGTAGTGTGATGTTTCTTTGTGAAAAAGGCGGCGGACTAAGTCGCGTGGAAGTTTTTCTTAATAAGTTTTATTTGACGTTGAGATTAGACACGCACACGTTTATTGTGCGTTCAGCTAAACAGTGGATTTCTCTGTCGGAGTCTGCGTTTTCTGATTGCTACAACCTAAGGGTCTATAAGTCTAGAGTATATAGGCTATTTGTAATCAACTATTAGTCATTAGGTGAGATAGTGGTCAAGCGCAGGCGTCTATCAGTTAAAAAAAAAAACATTTACTTATATACACCACAATTTTTTCATTAGTACAAATACAGGGCTTATAAGATAAGTGTACCAGCCTATGAAATTCTGTCGACGAAGAAGCAACCACACAACATATAACGAATACGCGTCATGAAGCTACGCGTCCGTTGATAGTAGACTTAACTGGTTTTATTTGAAAACGTAGCTTAGGGCCAAGAGTGGATTTTATATATTTACGCTTTACTGTAGACACTCACTATTTCTGTACGCAATTTAGTGTATCTTTTCACGAATCCCCAAAATCCGTCCATTTGATACGGACCCTAAATCAAAGCTCGTCTAATAAAAGAAACCGCTGGAAGCCTCCTACTAACTCTGGATAAGACGGAGACCAAGTCGTGACATCAGACAAGGGTTCAATAGACACGGATTAGGAACACACTATACAATTTAGTCGAGTCGGACTAGACCGATTGGGCTGACGTCATCGTCTATTGTGCGCAAAAAGTTATTACTTGAATTGATTTGTACTAATATTTTGCTTTCTGTACTTAGGTATAAGGTCAAGAATATCTCTGCTGTGGAACGGTTCTATTGTTTTTACAACTTATTAAAATTTTACCCAACATAAGCATTTTTTACTGCTTGTGTAATAGCAAGTTTAGTTGGATCACTTTCGCCGAAAGTAGCCAACATTTTTTTTTAATTTGATATAAACTAGTGCTTGACTGCGGTCCCACCTGATAGTGAGTAGCGATGCAATCTTATCAATGCAAAAAAAAATCAGCTGTTCAGTACATTTATGTTTGCCAAATGTACTGAACAGCTGATTTCTTTTCGCGATTTCGGCTTTGCTCCCATAATAAAAATTGTTTGTTACCATGAGCACAATCACGTGTTTAAGTATCGTACACTAATTGCCAGTTACCCTATATATAAAAGGAAAAACTGACTGACATATCAACATACAGCTGTAAGTATAGGGCCTAAGGGCGTAAAATTTTTCACAAGTTTTTCATTTCTGATGTAGGCAAGCACTAAGAGGCGTCCAAACTGGGTCAGTAAAATTGTGTTTGGAACAATATATAACTATAAAATAATTGATCATTTCAATTCCATCAAATTTATCATTCAAGTGCTCCCGAACAACTTTATGGTCCTTCGAGCCGGATTAGTTGAGTACCCCACACAAATTAATTAATTAAGTGCGTTACATTTAGATTAGTGGTTTGGTACCGCTAATCTAAATGTAACGTACTTAATTCGTTTAACCAACAATGTTTCACAGGTTCAAATGATTGCAATACCTATGATTTATCGAATTCGTCAATTAGTTAAATTAGTTTCACGGATTGTGCTTTGTAAGCCAGCTCGTTAGCTGATTGTGATCGAGAGAGATTACCGGTCTGCGGTACCAATGAGCCACAAAGTTAAACTTTGAATGTTGGTTTTGATAGTTGTTGAAATTATAATGTAATGGTGATTGGATTGCCGCCAGTGGTCTTCTTTTCATTGAAAACTAGCATAATTCACTTCAAAGTTTACATAGTGAGATTTTTACAAAACGAGTCGTACTCGCGTACTTGTTCCAGGGGTTCCGTACAAACTTAAATAGGTAAAAAGTTCACTTCCCAAATGGAGTCTCGAAGAGTTTTCTGAATCGCAAAAAACTTTTATGTGACATAACAATTTTTTTTTCAGATTTATTCCTATATTTGTGCTATAAGACCTTGGTTTATGCCAAATTTCAGGAGTCCTGGTCAAGGGAAAGTACCCTATGAAACTTTATTCTTTTAAGAGTGTCAAAATGTAAGTTTTTTGCGACATAAACGGTCGTATCTTTCTTTTTCGTTAGTTTGATTTTTTCATTGCTTCAAGGGATCCAAACTTGAGTATACGGTTTTAATTTCAACTTAATACCTCCACGCGTTCCCGAGATAAAGGGTATTAAGATACAGACAGATGGACAACAAGGTGATCCTATAAGGGTTCCGTGTTATTACTTTTGAGGTATAACTCTAAAAACACATTACATACCTCCTAGAAACCCATCAATTTTATCACACTGTCCAAAACGGATAAAGTGTCTGAACAGGAAATTCGAGTCCCATCCAGACGGCAAGCATTTTCCACAAATAGTTTTCCTTAGGAAAGGAATGTGCAGAGAATTGTTCGCTACGATCTCAATTTACCATCGTTCTCCAATTTCCTTAACTGTATGGGAAAAATGTCGTTTGTGCTTGTATTGGCGCGCATAATATGTTTAGTGTTTAAGTGGTCGTGGAAAATAGAAATAAATATATTACACTAGTTTTTGCCCGCAGCTTCACCCCGCCTACATAAAATATAGCCTATTTCAATCATGAATAAAGCAGTATCGGTGAAAAATATTTCGCAATCAGACGGACCGCAAACAGACAGTACATTCAGAGATTACCGCCAACAAACCAAAAAAAAAAACAAATTTTACAGTCCGCATGTTTGAACCCCAAACAGCCCGAAAATATAACTAACAAGGTTCTCATATTCCACCGGTATATTTTAAACATTTTAATGGGTAGAAGTATACCCTAATCCTTTGAAGAATATAGACGTGCTGTTTGCGCCATAAATATCAGTGTCTGCTATCCTAGGTAAAGAGGTATTTATAAATATTTCTGCTAACTGTAAAACGTTTCATACAATCTTGACCAATTTCCTTTCAGTACCAAGGAAAGGGTTATTTATTTCGTCTACCGGAACCCCGTTTCGCTTACATACGGCGCTATGTCGGTTGCAGACATGTTCGGCCTAATCCTATTTGAGCTCAACAGCCTTTAGAGCCGTCGGCGTCGTGCCTAAATTAGTTTTGGGGCGCTGTTGTATTTGGATATGCAGTTTCATGTCTGTAATTTTAGATGTAGTACAGCTACATATGTGACATTGTTTGAAAAAGTTACTACAGCATTGGGGAGCAAAGGGCACAGGTGGGGATTAGTCAGTAAAAGTGTAACACCTCCTCTTACTGCACCCAGAAAGGAAAAAGTTATTCGTTGATATTCCAGCCCAAAAAAGATACTGCTACTGATTAGAGCAAAGAGCAACGGAATTGAACGAAAGAGTTATCGTGGCCCTGGCGGTAACTAAAGAAATACATAGGGATTTTAGTCAGTAAAAGTCTGACACACACTCTGGTTAATGATTAGATGATACAACCTAGGGCTCTTTAAGTCAAGAGTCAATAGGTTACTTCTAGGCAAGCGTGCTCCATCGTCGACCCCATCATCATTTACCATCAGGTGAGATAGGTGGTCACACGCGAGCCTATCAATAATAAAAAAAAAGACGGGTTGCACTCCGGGAGTGCCGGCAGAAGTGAAAACTTGATTATTAACGTTGAAATATATATATATATATAAATATATATACGTATATAGACTACTATACTATACTGTTTCAAATATATAGATATACGTACGTATATCTATATATTTGAAACAGTAGGCCCAGGCATACATTTTCGCCGCGCCGTAGAGAGGGGATAGCTGTCTATTCTCCATCCGTCTTACGCTTTTTCGATCAGGTCACGTGTCCTGACGCGAGTTTAAGATTTTATACCCATTACAGAAAAAGTGCTCAACGCCGCTAAAGAAGTTTTCACTTCAAAAAAAGGATTTCTACGCCCAAAAAAGGCGACTGAGTAATTTATGTTGACGAAAATGGATACTGATGTAACAATTATAGATAGGTACCTACTGTTGCACCATTGTTGTCTTATCATTAATTTCTTCTATCATGTCACTTCAATTTATCTTTTACCACGTTATTCTTTCAACATCGTACTTATTAATTTATGAGCGACTTATTCGTCGTAAGTTCTAAAGTAAACTTTTCTTTTACCGTAGGCAGACGGAGTTAGCACCTACTAGAGCCGAGACCCCGGGTCGGTCCGACCGCCCGGGGCTCTCGACTTCCGACGACTCTGACTTATAATGGCGTGAGATGTTAAGCTCCGTTTCAACTACTTGGCAGAATAAAGTGCACGTTGTATAAAATCGCTTGTATTTCTATAACTTGGTGTTTTATTACAACTATCTAAAGATCTTTCAGTCAGCCAGATTTTTTTACACACTAAAATCGATCGCCGACAGTAATTCTTACGAAACCATGGACGTGTTTCATCTTCTGAAAGTTAATTATATAAAATTATTACCCAAAACTGCTCAGTTTCTATGTAGGAATAAAAAGTGTAGTAAATATACGTAATAATAAAAACTGAGTAAGTGCGAGTCAGACTCGCGCACTGAAGGTTCCGTGCAAACTACAATTTTCGAATGGAGTCTCGAAGATTTTTCCAAATTGCATTTTTTTTGGTCTTATGTAACAACAAATTTACTATTTTTAGATTTTTTCCTATACTTGTGCTATAAGGCCTTGCTTTTTGCCAAATTTTAGGATTCTGGGTCAACAAGAAATACCCTATGAATTTCGATTTTTGAGAGCATCAAAATATACGTTTTTTGCGATATAAAATGCCGTATCTTTTTTAATTGTTAATTTAGAAGTTTGAGTTTTTTATATTTTGGTATATGGTTTTAATTTCAACTCGATACCTCCACGCGTTCTTGAGATAAAGGATCTTGACAGACAGACAGACGGACGGACAACAAAGTGATCCTATAAGGGTTCCGTTTTTAGGATTCCGTAGCCAAATGGCAAAAAACGGAACCCTTATAGATTCGTCATGTCTGTCTGTCTGTCTGTCTGTCTGTCTGTCTGTCTGTCTGTCCGTCCGTCCGTATGTCACAGCCACTTTATTCCGAAACTATAAGAGCTATACTGTTGAAACTTTGTAAGTAGATGTATTCTGTGTACCGCATCAAGATTTTAACACAAAAATAGAAAAAAAGCAATAAATTTTGGGGGTCCCCATACATAGAACTGAAACTCAAAAATTTTTTTTTCATCTAACCCATGCGTGTGGGGTATCTATGGATAGGTCTTCAAAAATGATACTGAGGTTTCTAATATCATTTTTTTCTAAACTGAATAGTTTACGCGAGAGACACTTCCAAAGTGGTAAAATGTGTGTCCCCCCCCCTCTAACTTCTAAGATAAGAGAATGATAAAACTAAAAAAAATATATGATGTACATTACTATAAAAACTACCAACGAAAATTGGTTTGAACAAAATCCAGTAAGTAGTTTTTTTTTAATGCGTCATAAACCGAAAAAAATACACTATTATTAAAACATCGATCAAAGTTACAATACATTACAAGAACTTTTATATTATGTTACTTGCTGCTACGGAACCCTTCATGGGCGAGTCCGACTCGCACTTGCCCGGTTTTTATTTTCCTTTTGAGGTACGAAACCCTAAAAAACGCCAGTAAGTATTGAATGAACGAATTATTTAGTTTAAATATACGTAGAACGTGTCGCCATGTGCCAATAAACTTTAGATATTTAAGAGCGTCCAACGGCGGGCGATCAATTCATATTCGTGACACAGGTGTGTGTACGAATGACGCTTGGGGCGTTTTTCAAGTTGAAAACACGTGTGTACAACTAGGCCTTGGGGGCTGTATTTAAGGGGATGCAATTCAACATACATTTTCGCTGGTGTTTCATACAACCGCTCCTACGCGATTATGACGTTATTACATATTTTTCATTAAATCTTTTGGAAACACAGTGTCTTGTGAATATTATCTAGGTTTCTATTGAAATCAATTAATAAATTTGTGTAAAACTAATCCAGTAAAAATCGCTGAAAATGTGCTATTTTGCATGAACTTTGACACTTCAAAATTTACTCAATAAAAGTCTAAAAATAATAACATTAGAACTTGCAAATCAAGATTCTAAATGACGACAACTTTTTTCTAAAACAGAGGGTCGAAAAAAAAAACACGTATATACTGGAACAATTTTTTGTAAAATTTTCGAGTAAATCACGGAATTGCCGAATGCTAACAGAGTTTTCAGGCATTATGTCTCTTTTTTAGCGTTCCCTTTTTGTCAAACATCGAGTTAGATTGCGTTAGTGATGAAGTAACAAGCTTTTAAACTATCCTCGATGGTGACGATAGGCCACTGGAAAAGGAGCCTCTTAATGATACAGCTCCAACCAGTAATTACAATTTAATAAGGCTTTCATTTGAATACACTTAAGATATTGGCATAGTCTATAAATCTTCTTATCTCAGTAAAATTCAAATATTGAAAGGAATAATTACTGTTTAATAATACCGTTTGAATGGGACTGAAATCAAATTCAAATTATTAAATAACAGGACGCCTTACGCCTTCTACCGGAATGTTTGCACAACGTAGCGCCCGCTCAAACAGATCGCAAACGTTATCAATCATCGATAACACAGAAACTAAGCGATATCTAATACACGACATGTGATGTATCAGTGACGTCAGCGAAGTTCACAACCGCATAGAAGAACTCAAGGAGTGGTCAGCAACAGCAGCGGCCCAGTTGCGTCGAAGCCTAATCGGGATCAAGGCAAGAAATCGAAAAAATCAAAAATATTTTATTTCACACAGGCCTACATGGGCACTTATAAAACGTCAGAAGCTAGTGCACGGTTCCAAATTGGTCGTTTCCTATGGAGAAGAACCGGCGAGAAACTCCATGGTTACTCTTTTTAAAAAAGTGGTTGGGCTTACATAATATTGATAGATATTATGTAAGAACAATGGCCAGAAGGCTATGGCGATCCCAGAAGGCAAGAAAGAAAGAGGATGGCTGCCCTGGACCTGGTGGACTAGTATGGCCAATCTAATTAGGAAGTCCCAACTGCCTGACCCGACAACCCAGGACAGATTGTCCTGGCGCAGAAGGATAAGGAGAGCCGACCCCGCCTAACGTGGGAAGAGGCAAAGAAGAAGAAGAAAGAGAAGATTATGTAAGAACAGTGTAGACAAGTCAAATGTTGTACACAAAAGCACAGTAAAAATTATCTCTAAAAAATAAAGTAAGTCGTAATAGGAAGTAGTCTAAGAGTTCGTGGAGTATACAGTGTTCTCACATTCACATTACAAAAAGAGGCTATATAAAAAAAAAAGAAATCAGGAATTATATAATAATTACAACTATAAATTAAGTGTTAACAAAATAAATGACAAATTTAAGACAGTTGAAATATAAATAAAAAAAAAATTGCAAAAGCAATGTGTCAGAGAAAAAAAAATATAATTATTAAAACAAAGGTGGAGCAGTTAATAGACAAAATATTGATGATTTACTAGGGGGCCACATGTGCAGAGGTAGTCATTGCATAGGGCTTCAGAAAGGAAGGCTTGGCCTCGGTACGAAAGGCAACGAAAGTACAAGAGTGGGTTTTTAGTTAGTAAAAGTCTGACACTATCTCCCTCTCCGCCCTAGGGCGCGGAGATCTCATTGAATGATTTTCCTACTTTAAAAAAATAAAAACTTATTCTAGATGGTGAAGTGGCTAGGGAGATTTTTTTACCTTTTTAATATAAGTACACTCTAGACAAGCATTCTTTTAAAGTTTTTCTCGTGAATCTAATTATTCATTCAGACAGGGATTCTATCTATCTCAGTAATTTTAATCCATTACAATTTCACGGCGATTTGCGCAGGAGTTCAGGCGTGAAAGTGGTAGTAAAAAACAAATTACTGTCATTTATAAATTGGAATTTATTATTTGCTAGCGGATACCCTGGTGTGTGCTGCTAAACTAATAGAAAAAGAAATACAATTTGTTTTTTTATTAGGAAAAAAAATATTTGTCATGATTTTTTAAAACTGTCTTCGCATTATTAACTGATTGAGGAGTAATGGTAGCCCAGTACGGCCGTGGCTTACGAGTTGTAGGTTGTGGGTTCAAACCCAGCACGATTTGAAGGATGATGAAATAAAATACTTAGAGTAATACTTTCAGTATTTTATTATTCCCATTCCTTCTCTTAGATAGGAGGCCTGAGTCCTAGCAGTGGGAACATTGTAAGGCCGACTATGCTATAAAAAAAATGACATTAAATGAAAACAAATTATAATATAGTCTTCTACTTCAGATCAACCTCAATGAGTTTTAATTTAAAAATGAAACTCAATGTCTTGTCGGGTAATGAGGCGATGTGGGGGCGGACGCATTGCATCGTCGACGGAGAGAATGAGAGGAATACTAATATGGCACTTGTTAGGACTCCTTAAATGTATTTCTAGTTGTATACAATGGTTGGGAATTGTTTGGTTTCTCATGATATTGTTTCTTTTCTTGTTTGTGCTTCAGTTTTAGTAGTAGACAATATACACCGCTAAATAATCGTTTTAATCCCGTGGAGGGCCGATCCGGTACATGAAACACTATCGATTTGTAAAGATAAAATTAAAAAATAAAGTACCTTTTTTCAAAACTCGTATTAATTTGCGCATGTACGAAATTAATTTCTTTAAGAAAACGTCAGCTGAGCGAGTTCAATGACCTGTAGGTAGTTTGTACGCAACGCCGACTATTAATAAAAAGCCTTTTTATTTTTTTATTTTAGTAATCAACAACTTTGAATAGCAGTGTTAATTCGTTAACTTATGAAAAGTCCAATGCGTGAATCAATTCGACTTTGTTGATATTTACTTTATTATACTCTATAATTATTCAAATCCCATGACCCTAGTGTTTTAAGTCCAAACAGCTTTCACTCCTGAGAAAGTTGTAATATTTACGCCATAAGAATGTTTTCTGCACCTGCCCCAGCACAGCTTGCTGTCCTAAGAGTATGGGATGGTGCAGGGCTGCCAACGCATGCTTGTGACATCCCTCACCAAGTCTTACATCCATAGTTTAATGGTCATCCGGTCGGGACTCTTCCCATCTGTTTAAAAGTTGTTTACTTCTTGGATTTTCTTTAAAACTGAATTTCTTACTGTGTTCCTTCTTTTGTTTTAAAAAGTTTCTTCAGGAAATTAGATACCTTGTTTATTTTCCTTCGACTTGCTCTTTACGACACCCTTGCCAAATTTGGACGACGGTAGCCAACCTCAGCAAAGATTAGCCAAGTATGCAGGAGATATCATAACGCACAAGTGTCCACGCAAACATAACTGCACTCTTTGCACCCTGCTCTCTTAGTCCAGTTGGACAGTACTCCGACCCGACCGCTAAGTGCTTTCTGAGAGACGGATGTCTTCCAAACGGGCAGCTACTGAGAAATTTCTAATAGTAAATCCCAATTACCGTTTAACCGACAAGTAATCGAATCTAGAACTTCACGCTAAGCCAATCGTTTATTGTAAAGGCACAGTAACTGGAAATGTTCCCTACCTTCTGTCAAACAATAACCTTTAAAGCTATATATTTAAACTTGCTTGTTTTATCGTAGACTTCGTATATCGCTTTCGATCAAATAAAGTTGAGTTCTAAAGCTTACTTATTATCTAAATAAAAATAAAATACACCGACAAACAATACCACAATCTTTTCTTTCCAGGAAAAATAAATATATTAAAAACGAACAAAGCTCTTTACAATGCACCCATCGTTCTATAAAACCGTAGATATAATTCAGGTAGGTGGCCTGTCACATCCCGGGTCCGAGAGACCCCACCTCCCAAGCTCGTCTGTCGGCTATTGTGTCGTCACAGCTTTATAATAAATTGCTTTCACCCTTCCGCATAATCGTTTTCTTTTAACAGACATTCAATTTTAGTTCCGGATTTATTAAATTCTGAAAATATGGTGAATTTTATGAAAATGTTAAAAGTAACGTGTTCTCGAAGAGATTACTTCGAATTTGTGGGAAACGGAAATTGAATACTTAGTTTATGGTTGGTAATCGAAATGGACGGTTTTCCCTGTAGAAGGTTGGTTTGAGCAACTAAAATAAGAAATAAAAAGTAAATTATATAAAGCAGAAGTAGCCTAATGGTGCCAACTTACGAGTTGAAAGTTTCAAACCAGTCAAGCGCTTATGAGTTGTAAGTTTCAAACCAATCAAGTGCTTAGAGTCATAGGTTTTAAACCAGTCAAGTGCTTACGAGTTATTGGTTTCAAACCAGTCAAGTGCTTACGAGTTGTAGGTTTCAAACGAGGAAAGTACTTCCTTCATAATTAAAATGTTTATTATGTTTATAAAAAGTTTTTATTTTTTAAGATAGGAAATCATCTAATAATTTCTCCTGTTCTAGAAGGGAGTGGGAGAGGTGTCATACTTTTACTGACTAAAACCACACACCTATGTTTCGTCAGTTGCTTTTAGCGTTCTAGGACCACACGTTTCTCTTTCAGAAGTCTTCCAGTAGGCTTCGGCTCTGCTTTTTGAGATATGCCATCGCGGTCGCTTGAATCCTGCAGCGCGGCGCAAAACCAAAGCCTTTGAAGTTCTTGTTTCGTGTGCAAGCAAAAATGAACTTAGTGGTGGTCAGGCGGAAGAGTCTTTGATGGTACCTGAAATACTACATGCTGTCGACGACTCGAGCTCGGTCTGAACAGTTATCGGACGGCCGGACGGTGAGTAACTGGCTAGGACCATTGCTCGCCACAAACCCACGCCTTTGGTGGCCGATAGTCCGGGTTAGGGTCCCGAAGACTGAGGCGTTAGTCACGCCGGCCGCCGCCTCCTTCACTAGCATTACTGCTTCGCTGAAGGAGGCGACTCTTTCTTCCTCACTCCAGGCCATAGCCTAAACTCGGCGTAAGAGGTTGCCACCACTGCTCGATTCCACTAGGATAAGGTGGTGCTCTGTCCAAGCGGGGCACACCTCCATCGTATCCTCCACCGTGTCCTGCGGACGGTCCGCACGAAATTCCATTGACAGCACAAATTTTAAAACAGCAACGTTTCATTTTATATTGCATTTCAAAATGCACTGGTTCGTGTATTAGTCCGTTTTAAATCCAGCAATAACAATAAAGCAGAAGGCACACACCATTGATTTAATCCCATAAAAGTTAATTGGTTTAATATTGACTACTACTACTATATACAATACCAATAGGTATTGTATATATTTTTAATACTGCGCCGTCCACGAATTGGAGTCGATTTTTACCGGACGCCCTGACGACGAGCTTTGGCCGGTGATCGCCCTACGACTCCCAACAATGATTTGGATTTACTGTTTTGGCGTAAGAATGTTTACGGTTAGCGTAATTTTCTTTGCTAGCATGACTGCTTCGCAGAAGGAAACAGCAACAACCTATTTCCTTTCTCTCCAGGGTCATACCTAGTCTGAACTAGCGCCCGGCTTCTGACTATCCATAACGACTGTCAAAGATCTACCACTGATACGTGAGGGTCAAACAAACTCGATATATTATAAGATGGTCACCCATTAACTGAGCAAGCGGTGCTTAACTTTGGCGATAAATCATTGTAGTTGTTATTATTTTAGTTACTAACTCCTTACCGTTTATACTCTTTTAAAGCAGACAAACATTACACCGGGGTAATAAGTAAAACTTACATAGAGGAAAAACAAAGATTTACCTCGGATTTACACCATCACAGAAACCGATAAATCTTGATTCAACCAACCGCTCAAATTGAATTCACTAGATAACTCTCTCCTTAGTATCTTTAACATGAGAAATTATAAGTCAAGCTACACATTTCTTTGTTGGGCACGTGGTCCAACTTTTTATTCCATAACTATACAACTGGTAAGTGAGATAACTTCTAATAAAATAATACGTCATTTTACAAAGCTTACTAAATAAATGTTAGTTTAGGAATTGTAGGTTACTCCGACATAGAAAGGTTAGGTTAAAAGGCTAAAGTGGCGGAGTGTAGCGGAGTGGAGCTCCCGCTTTAGATGATAACTAGTACCTCTAGAAGATAACTAGTGGTAAAGATAGTATTATTACGCTAGTTAATTGTGGTTGACCTAGTAATTTAGAAGGCAATGTAGTGTTGCGTACTTCTTCTTGCCCTTGTCCTGTTTTATTTGGGGTCGGCGCGTTTTTTTCTTCCATTCTGTTCTGTCATTCGTCACACTATCACTAACTCCCTTTTCTTTCACATTACTTCTCACACAATCCATCCATCCACATGTAAATTCATAACTCTTTTAGCAACATGTTTTTCATCTCTCCTCTTTACATGACCATACCAAGACAAACGATTTCCTTTCAACCTTTTAGTCACTGGCGCTACTTTCAAACTTCCCCTAATATACTCATTTCTCACTTTATTCATTCTCGTCACACCACACATCCATCTTAACATTCTCATCTCCGCTACATGTAATCTTTTTTCATCCGTCTTTTTCACAACCCAACATTCTGATCCATACAGTATGACACGCCTTATCACGTACGTTGCGTACGTGGGTAATTAAATGCCGATTTACTAACAGAGAACTTTATTAACAAACAATAACTAATTTTTCCCGTCAACAATAATCCGAATCACAATTAACACTAGAGTTCCGTTACACTATCACTTAAGTCGTTAGATAAAATCACTTCACGCTCTTGTTTGCAGTCGAAATCAAAACTGACTCACTTCCGGTCGGGAGCTTGTATTTATATGCGGAGCAAAGAAAATTCTAGATCCCGACGTATTTGAATAATAATAGTGGTATGTACTTATGGTGGATGTTTCAAGATTTTTCTAAGCCTGGGTACGTACCACCATTCTAGATCTTTCGAACAGCAATGCGTTTTAATTATTGGATGCTACTCATTATTTCTTCGAAAATGTTTGTTCAAGTTTAATGGCGTAACAGTAGATTTTTAGAGTCAAATAAGAATATTCAAAACAAAGTCTGTTTAATTAGTACCTCTAATATCTATCTTGTAGATTTAATTTCACCTCAAAAGCAATGCAAAAGCTTTGACAAACTCAAACTCCGTTTAAGCCTCCTGATTCTCACAAAGTACAATTCAAAGATAGATTAATCTTTCATTACTCAATAGTAATTTATTTAAAAGGTACCATTGTTTAAATATGGATAGACATTACAAAGGTGTTCAAATTGTTGAGCAAACTATGTTCAAGCAAAGAGTTAGAGAGCCTATTGAAGTTGTCAGCACAAAGGAATGAGGAATTATATCGAACTTGTCATAAGTTAAAATCCATAGAGTATGGAACGTCGCGCAGCGACTAGAGACACCATTGCTAATAATATATTAATTACTAGATTTTGTCCGTGGCTTCGCCCTCATACATAAAGCCTATGTCGCTCAAGAATAAATCAGCTTTCTATCAATGAAAAAATTTTCGCAATCGGACCTGTCAGAGATTACCACATACAAACAAAAAAACAAACTTTACCTCTTTATTATGACTGCTAGTCTCGTGGTCGCAAGCGCGACTGCTGTGCGCGGGGGTTTGATTCCCGGGTTGAGCAATAAGTGCTATTCGGTTTTTCCATTAGGTATTACTCTGTAGCTGTCCGCAGTTTGGAATTTGGTGGTGTGATACACCTGTGCCTTGGAAAGTACGTAAAGTCGTTGGTCCAGCGCCGGATCTCTCTCCAGTCGTTTCGGATTGTTGTTCCATCGGACTATGAGAGTGAAGGAATAGAGTTACACCTGTGTTTGCGCACTTGTGCGTTATAATATCTTCTGCGTACTTGGCTAATCTGTGTTGAGATAGGCCATCGTGATCAAAATTCGGTCGGGGGATCAATAACTGCAAGGTTTTTCTGAAACGACTTGCACTAGATGGCAGCACTGTGGAGCCAATTTGAGGCAAATAGTTCACTAAAA
The DNA here is from genome assembly GCA_929112965.1 of Mythimna albipuncta. NCBI lineage: Eukaryota > Metazoa > Arthropoda > Insecta > Lepidoptera > Noctuidae > Mythimna > Mythimna albipuncta. Next base: position 11,266,928 of record OV815979.1, on the reverse strand, counting down.
TCCAGAACAAAAATGATGGCCATAGTAATATGTGAGATTATGAATGTGTGTGTTGTTTGGTATAAAAATTGGTTGTAAAGACGTCTTTTGAAAAACATTAAATTTAAAAATCTATCTTGCAGGATTTTTAACATTTAAGTTATAAATAAGTTAGGTGATGGCTTAAAACTTATTTTTAATTAACCAAGATCGGACGGGCCGCTATAAAACATTGCTATTTCGAATCACCATTATAAAATAAACTAAGGTATAGCGTTTAATCTTAGTTTTAGTTTATTCTTAGGCACTGTAATAGTATGGAAAATTGTGTTCCATTTAGCTAACGCTCTACACTTTTGTAAAGGTAAATAAAATTTATTTATTCTTATTTGTCATTATTATTAAATGTAAACTCACTTTAAGTGAACCAGGTTTTTTTTGAATAATTAAATTATTTAAACTCGTAGTCTGATTTGTCACAAGTCATCAATAAATAAGTAAACAGTGACACTCTAACACGCTCGGTTTGTACCTACAACAAGTTTCCATAATGCCATTTCTTTTTTTTACTCTTTGATAGGCTTGCGTTTGACCACTATCACACCTGATGGTAAGCAATGATGTGTCTGACGATGGACCACGTTTGCTTAGTATTAACCTATTAACTCTTTACTTAAAGACCCCTAGTTTCTATCTCAGTTACCGCCGAAGCATCTTCTTGACCTATGGAATATTCTAGCAGCCATTTTGAATTAAATCCGATCTGTACCTATTGTATTGGAAGATGTAACATTGGAAGGAATTTTTGGTAGGCAACCATATTGGAATTCTCGTTGGGTAAATGTCACATAGATGAAATACATGTATGTAGATGTTCCAGATATTTCTAAGTTAGGTTTATAATTTTGTTAGATATTTTAAAGAGGTCAAGACAATCGTTTTCGCAAACGCGTTTTAAGTGAGGTTTGTTTTCAAATAGTGTTTTGTAAGCAACTTAAGAAATAATTGTGAACGTTATCTAATATGGCGTTTTATAAGGCGTTTATAGCTGATTCTTTCAATTCGGAACAAGATTTAGAAATATATGAGTATGTTTATCAGTTCTATAGTACAGCTTAAGTTTTGCTTGCAAGACTTGATGGCATTGTGTGAAATTTGTGTAAAATAAAAGTAAAATAAATAAAACTGATTCAGCAGCTTTAAATTAAACAAGTGTAACCTTTGCGAAAAGTTTCATTACTTTCACGTAGAAGTACTTTACGAAATTGTTTCTAAATAAAGCATGGCGGTTTACACAAATTTTAATTTAAAACGACAAATTAAACGTTTTATTTTGTGACACAGAAATAAAATGATAAAGTAACACAGTACGATTCTGTTAAAACAATTAAACTTTGAAATTAAATAATATATTAAAGATTTAATTTGGCCCCGGGACCGAGCTCTTTGTGGTGACGACGCTATTATTATGTTGTATTTATATTGTCCGCTTTTTATTATAATATATCTTTTACTTTATTCAATTATCTATATTATGTATGTATTTAGAAATATATAAGCATGTTTATCAGTTGCCTAGTACCCATAACACAAGCTTTGCTTAGCTTGGGACCAGATGGCGCTGTGTAATAGTAGAATAAAAAAAAAATCGTAAATAAAAAAAAAACAAACAGGCGCTTTTAAATTGTCAAAATGTCGGCAAGTCAAAAAAAAAAAACCGGCCAAGTGCGAGTCGGACTCGCTCATGAAGGGTTCCGTAGCAGCAAGTAACATAATATTAAAGTTCTTGTAATGTGTTGTAACTTTGATCGATGTTTTAATAATAGTGTATTTTTTTCGATTTATGACGCATTAAAAAAAAAACTACTTACTAGATTTCGTTCAAACCAATTTTCGTTGGTAGTTTTTATAGTAATTTATATCATATATTTTTTTTAGTTTTATCATTCTACCTATCCATAGATACCCCACACGTATGGTTTGATGAAAAAAAAATTTCGAGTTTCAGTTTTAAGTATGTACCCCCAAAATGTATTGCTTTTTTACTATTTTTATGTGATAATCTTAATGCGGTTCACAGAATACATCTACTTACAAAGTTTCAACAGTATAGCTCTTATAGTTTCGTATAAAAGTGGCTGTGACATACGGACGGACAGACAGACAGACAGACAGACATGACGAATCTATAAGGGTTCCGTTTTTTGCCATTTGGCTACGGAACCCTAAAAAGCAAAGCTAAATTGCAATGTTCCAAAGCGTAAATCCCCGATTTTCGGCCACCGTAGGCGCGGGCTTGCGGACGGCGACAATTCGGACCGAGCATAAGTCGTCGACGGCGCACACTGTTTCTGCGCGCCTCAAGGAGTTGTCAGCAACAGCAGGGTCCCAGCTGGGTCGAAGCCTACTGGGGCCAGGGTTAGTTTAGAGAGATAGCTTAGCCCCGGTATGAAGGCACGAAGGAACGGGGTGGGTTTTTAGTCAGTAAGAGTCTGATACTAACTTCCGCTCGGCCCAAGAGCAGGGTTTATCATTAGATGATTTTGCACCCATAAAAAAAACGTAGATCTATAAAGACATTCTCGTTACGCTTTTCCCAGCTAGCTTGAAGTCGGCTTTCCATCTAACTGGATACAGCTGAATATCCTTGTACCACGCGATATTACTTGGATAGACTTTCTGACGTCTGAACACCTGTAATGTCAAAGATCTGCGAATGACAACTGATGCTCACCAAGGCTCGGGCTGCCAATAATATCCTAGACTAACTTAGAAAAGTACAGTCATATGAAATGAAAAATATCACAGTTTATGGAGCGATTGCGCATCAGACCCAATTATTGAGCATTATTACTCTAAAAAACCGGCCAAGGGCGAGTCGGACTCGCCCATGAAGGGTTCCGTAGCAGCAAGTAACATAATATAAAAGTTCTTGTAATGTGTTGTATCTTTGATCGATGTTTTAATAATAGTGCATTTTTTTTGATTTATGACGCATTAAAAAAAAACTACTTACTAGATTTCGTTCAAACCAATTTTCGTTGGTAGTTTTTATAGTAATGTACATCATATATTTTTTTTAGTTTTATCATTCTCTTATCTTAGAAGTTAGAGGGGGGGGGGGGACACACATTTTACCACTTTGGAAGTGTCTCTCGCGCAAACTATTCAGTTTAGAAAAAAATGACATTAGAAACCTCAGTATCATTTTTGAAGACCTATCCATAGATACCCTCACACGCATGGGTTTGATGAAAAAAAAATTTTTGAGTTTCAGTTCTATGTATGGGGACCCCCAAAATTTATTGCTTTTTTTCAGTTTTTCTGTGAAAATCTTAATGCGGTTCACAGAATACATCTACTTACAAAGTTTCAACAGTATAGCTCTTATAGTTTTGGAAAAAAGTGGCTGTGACATACGGACGGACGGACAGACAGACAGACAGACAGACAGACAGACAGACAGACAGACAGACAGACAGACAGACAGACAGACAGACATGACGAATCTATAAGGGTTCCGTTTTTTGCCATTTGGCTACGGAACCCTAAAAATCTTCCTAAAGAAATAAAATAAAATACACGAACAATTTATAAAACCTCTAGCTTTTGCCCGCGACTTGGTCCGCGTACATAAAATAATAGCCTATGTCACTCAGGAATAAAGCAGCTTTCTATCAGTGAAAAAAATTTAGCAATCGGAGCAGTATTTCCATAGATTACCTCCTACAAAACAAAAAAACAAATATCTCTTATATTAGTGTAGATATCGTTAAGTAAAATAAAAATTCAGGATGTCTAAAGAAATTCACTAACGCCAACACTCCAGTAATAAAAATAAAAAAGAAGACGAGAAAAAAACTATAATGAGCGTAAAAAGAGACAGAATAAAAACCTCAAAGCTTCAGGGCCCTTTCATAAATTAATTTCTCATAAAGAAGTCTGCGCGTAGTGTATATGAATAATTCATATTTTGCCAACACGGGTCTGTAGAAGGGTCATTTAGGCGTATAAGTAGTTACCCCTTTTTTTTGAGGGTGGGTAATCGTTAAATAACTTCTTCTTTGGGTGGAGTAAGAGTTAGTGTCAGATTTTTACTGACTTTTTTCTTTCATCTGGTCTTTATGTTTCAAGGCTGAAGTGACTCTCGCAGTGCATAAGTCAGCATATTGGTCACATTCTAATTGGCAATCGCTGAGCTACAGCTAGCATATCTTCGCTATCATCATAACTATCGCTATCATCATCATCAATATCGCTAATATTATAAAGAGGTAAAGTTTGTTTTTTTGTTTGTAAGAGATAAACTCTGAAAATACTGGTCCGATTGCGAAATTTTTTTCACCAATAGGAAGCTGCTTTATTCCTGAGTAACATAGGATATATTGAGTATGCGAGCGAAGCTGCGGGTAAAAGCTAACATTTCATGAGGTAAAACGGTGCCACATCATTACTCATTGATTAAACAACGAAGTTTTGGAAACTACTGGATCTAAAAAATTGGGACCATTCTGTAAAATATTTTTTATAGTTTAAGAAGTTCCTCTTAATTTAAATTTAATCGTGGTTGTGTTAATCAAACACACTTATAGCAGAATATTTGTTATTTTTACCGTGGGATAGCTAGTAAATTGGTAAAGTACTCGATAAAAAGAGAAAATCTTTTTTTCCTGCAAAAAAGTGATTAAAAAAATCATATTACCAAAACATTATAAAACAAACATTATAAAAATATATATCATTTAAAAAATATTGAATTTTATATAGACATAATAGCAATTAAAATTGTATATTTGCAAAAGACAATTTTATTACGAGTACATCCAAATTGGTTGACCTTATTGTTTAAACACACAGTAGAAATATAAAAAATAGGTAGCAGGGATATCTTTACCAATATCTCTCTAATCAATACCCGTGTTCAGTAATCTTTTTATTTTTCTAACCATTTCTTGGAATATCGTATTTGAGAAAATAAAATCTAAATCGGTCTTTCATGCCTTTTGTTTGAAAACTTACTTTTCAAGGATCGGACAGGATAATAGAAAATATTGTTGGAAACGGTTTCTTTTCGGAGAAAATATTTTTTATCTTTTTTACAATGAGAAATGGTGACATTAGCTATCTATAATTCTGTTACTAAATATTCGAGAACATTAAAAAAGTTTTGGTTCTCGCTAGATGGCGTTGAACTCATTTTTAGGGTTCTGTACCTCAAAAGGAAAAAACGGAACCCTTATGGGATCACTTTGTTGTCCGTCCGTCGTCAAATTTTTGAGATAAAAGTATCCTATGAGCTTTTCTAATCTTAATCAATTTTTACAAAAACACTTCAAAATTGGTTCGTCGGTTTCGGCGTGAAAATACTTCTAACAAATAGAAAGTAGGACCTTTCTATTTGCTGTTTTCATGCCATATACTAGTAAACAAACATCTGCAACATAATGCCGATGTTACGTGTTTAATTATAAATAGTTTATTGTTTGTGATATTTTAATATGTAGATATTTGTTTATAAGATTGTAATGTTACGTATTTTATCTGTGGGCCTTAGTTGCCTGACAATAAAGAAATAATAATACAAGTATTTTTCCTACCATTTTTTATTTAAGGCTACTGTTTGTTTTTGAACCATAACCGACTGTTTAAACTCCAGTAACTTTATTTTAAAGTTCCAAAATCAATCGTAAAATGTTTTGCAGTGTTGAAAATGTTTTTTTTTTTAAAGAAATTAGGTATATCTTAAATGTAGAAAAATTAACGCTCATGTATGTAGCAAATTATTTAGCAGAAAACGTAAATCAAGCTTCGTGATGTTACTGGGTCTGACAAGTCTCATTTTGTAATTTTATTTGGTTAATAGATTAGAAACCATAAGTTATAAAAAAACATAAATTAAACATGTCAGACGATATTCATATAAGTACGAAGTAAAATATGTTTAAGTATGGATAGTACCCAATACGTAGCGGAAGACGCAGCGTCGGAAGTCCTCTAACAAAGTGGACCGATGACCTGGTCAGGGTTGCGGGAATCCGATGGATGCGTGACGCACAGGACCGGTCGTTGTGGCGACGCTTGGGGGCGGTCTATGTCCAACAGTGGACGTATTTTGGCTGATATGATGATGATGGATAGTACGAAGTATTTTATTTGGCATTTTATGACAACTGCTCTCAGAGAAATAAGTTAAAAATTACTCGAAAATACACCCACTACGAACATTTAAATTAAGTTTAGTATTTCGTCGCCTGCCAAGAAACACAAGGCACTGTTATGGAAGCATGAGACTTTTCAGTAAAATTAGCACAGAAAGTAGGATAGAGAAGGACTGTTGACAGGAAGACGAGCCAGGAATTTAAATGAGGTGGCTTTTGATGTTTACATTATGATACTTAGGACCGTTCGTCATTGTAAACAAGCGTGGTGAAAGATTATTGGGGACGTATATTTTAAGTGGGAAGTTCTAGTTACTTTTAATATTGTAAAATTATGGACAGTATTGTAAAATAATTCATTTGTTGTTATTGCTTTAATAAAAATACACATTCTGTGAAAATTTCAACTATCTAACTATTTATTTAACAATATATCTAACCCGACGTACCATCAAAGCCACCTCCGCCGACCACCACTAAGTTCAGTTTTGATTGCACTCGAAACGAAAACTTTAAAGTATTTGGTTTGGTGCTACACCGCAGGATTCAAGCAACTTTTTTTTAAAGTGATTAGGCAGAAATGACCGCGATGGTACGGCGATTAAAATATCTACCCATCGAAGGTCTGGAACGATTTGCTTGTTATAGTCTTCCCGTTCGATTATAATCCGGGTGTCTTCAAGGCTAGAGTGAATAGGCTCTTAAAAAACTAGTGCGCCTCACCATCAATGATTGCGTCACTGCTTACGATCAGATGGGATCGCAGTTTAGCACTAGTTTAAGGCAATTAAAAAAAATACGATTTATTAAATACATAAATGGCAACCGCTGAACAGACTGACCAATGGACAGCAGGCTGTTTACTTGTTAGCAAGCCTCCTGCTGTACGGGTTTAGTTGGTTACAAATAACTATGAAACTGCATAATAAATACACAGAGAAATTCTTGACCAGTGATCAATGCGCCAGCGAGTCACATCAGCCGCATGTACCATCGCGGCCATTTCTGCCTCATCACTTAAAAACGATTTTCGATAATCCTGCGGCGCGGCACAAAACCAAAACCTTTGAAGTTTTCGTTTCGAGTGCAAGCAAGTTAGGCGGCAGTGTCTTTGAAGTTTTCGTTTCGAGTGCAAGCAAGTTAGGGGGAAGTGTCTTTGATGGTACAGTGACCAATGAGCAAGTGTATCTTTCTCCATGAAGTGGGTACCTGAAGATTGACGACGCTGCTGAGACTGACCTGGTAAGAAGTGGGGAAAACTATCAAGTCTAGATGCCTACCGCAAAAGCTGGTTCGAGATGGCTCAAGAAACAAATACGTGGCAATACCTACTTGAAAGGAGTTGGGGGAGGCTTTTAAACAGTATCGGCAGTGGAAAAGTAAGGAAACTAAATAAAAACAAAACAAAAAAGCCTAATTAGATTTGTAAGCGCAGAGGCCTCGTTACGCCAATCTATCTACATATACATTCGGAGAGCACCAGTCTTAATTAGTTAATTGCATGAAGCGGCCTTTGCAGGTAGTGCTGGAACTTTGTTGGAAGTAAAATAAATGTTTTAATCAGTTCTCTTTTTCTTTCCTAAGCAATATCTGACAAGAAGTGGCTCAAAGCCCGCAAAGCAAAGTGGGAACAATGGAAGAAATGCAGGGAGGCCTTTGCCCAGCAGTGGGAAAGTATGGGCTAATTAAAAAAAAAACTACATACATACTAAATATAGCTTATGTCACTCAGGAACAAAGCAGCTTTCTATCGGTGAAAAAAATTTAGCTATCGAACCAGTACTTCCAAAGATTACCTCTTAAAAAAAAAACAACTTTACCTCTTTATTATATTATTTGAAATAAAATGCTTTTAATTTTTGAATACACTTTTTATTTATATGCACAATGTATGTGTTCCCAAAACGTTTAGTGTAAAATGTTACATTTTACAAGTGTAAAATCTAATAGGTTAATTTATTTTGAGCAAGGCCTCAAGCGGTGGTCGGGGCAGCTAAAATTATATTATTAAATGACGTAAACGTGACCCAAAAGAAAAAGTTGGAGCTTATTGAAAATTTTTACGGAAGGGAACGATGGAATATTTTTTTTTAAAGAGTTTCTCAAATAACTTTTAAAGTAAATAGAGCTTCTTTTGAATGGTGAGCTATAGTCGATATCGATTTTAAATTAAAAGTAACCCAATTGGTTGACTGGTAGAGATTACTTTTTTGCATTAAATTCTACCAAAGTTTATTCATTTATTAAAACTTAAAGTACTTATAAAATACTGTACAAAGGTGAACTTAGATGTTTTATAGGCATTATCTACCAATTAACATTCTTCGGTTCATCATCCAAAAATAAACACACTATACACACCTATATGTTTATTCCGCAGAAAACAATTATTATATATAATAATAATAAAATAATATATATATATTATTTTGAATAATGTTTGTCCTGTATATTTTTTGTTAATGTGGTGTACAATAAAGAATATAATAAATGATAAATAATAAAAGATGTTAGAATGACCTTATATGCGGGGCAGGCGTGCCTCAAAATGTGATCATGCTCATAATTAACACACAACCAATCGCAAACTTGCAATCTAAGTGTGCGTGGCCTGTTAGTTACGTAATGCTAATTCATATTGGTTTATTATCAGTAGTGGAATTAAAGGGAGGGAGACAAATCGAAAAGTATTTCCTTTCTAACCTCTTATTATCCTGTGGTTTATCCTGCCCACATTGTGTATATACAATAAAGTACATAATAAATAAATAAAAATACAAGATTAAAGACCTAAGACATTCAGGGCTCTAGATTTGTTTAGCGTCACTCAAAAACGTTCACGCGACATACATTTTGCTCAAGATAAATAATATACACGATCTTCAAAAGAATTTTCGTAACATTTTTTTCCCGATGGATTTATTGAAGTGGGGATGAAATATTGGTTTTTCCAGATTTACTCAGAAGGGTGGTCGTCCTAAGTACATAACACGTAACCTACAAAATTCTATATTATCTACTTATAGAATACTAGCCTTTGCCACCAACTTTGCCTGCGAGAATGTAGAAAATTATTTTAAAGGAACATACCCTAGATATTCCCGCTATAAAAAGTATCCTAGACGTCTAAATGGGGACTTAATTAAGACACTTTTTCTTATTATTAGCATAATGCGAGGACTTTTTAAGATTATTACGAGGACATTCTTAGAGCTACTCTAAAAATGTGCACAAAACGAGGACTTTTGAGAATTGTCAGTAGCAGTCTTACACACACTTATAATTTTATCTAAATGTGGTTCGTGTAAAATTCTTACATTGTGAATAGAGAAAAGTTTTATAGGTAACAAAAATATGATGAAAACATCTTAACTATTAAATATTATAAATTAATAGGTATATAGAAACTTAAAATAATTTTATTTTTGTACGAAACTCTGATGAAGTAAAATGTGACAAATTTTTGAAAGTCATAGAACTGTTACGTACGTGGGTAATCAAATGCCGATTTACTGACGAGAGAACTTTATTTACCACAAACAATAACAAATTAGTCCAGTCAACAATAATCCGAATCGCAATTAACACTAGAGTACCGTTACACTATCGCTTAGGTCGTTAAGTAAAATCACTTCAAGTACTAGGGTAGTTCGCTCTTGATCGCAGTCGAAATCACAACTGACTCGCTTCCGGCCGGGGGCCCGTATTTATATGCGGAGCCAAGAAAATTCTAGATACCGACGTCCCCGGATCTATCCAGAATTCCAGAACAATTGAATCGCTTCTCGAAGTCATAAATCATTTTTATTGCTCGTAATAATAAGAGTCACGTTCATGCGAATTTCGACTCTATTGTTAACGTCGGAGAGTACAATTTCCCTTACGGTTAGATGATACCTATTACTACATGTACCTTGGTAGGTAGGTACCTTGTGGATGTTTCGAGATTTTTCTAAGTCTGTCTACGTCCAACCATTCTAGACCTTTCGAACAGCAATGCGTTTTAATTATTATGTGCTACTCTTTATTATCTCGGAGATATGGCGTGTTCACGTTTAATGGCGTAACAGAACAAAAGTTGTTCTTTATGATGTTAGTAATACAGTCCTGCGAGGTTGTTGGTGTTTTACAAATAATCCTGTATATACAAAATAACAAACGATTTCAAAAAGGTTGAAAAACGGAAAACTATAAACATAGAGCATCAAAAAATTCGTCCACATCGATGTCAATGGGAAAAGTACCCCGAACGCTGGCAGCATTTCCACGCTGGATGGCAATGCTTAAAAGGGTGTTGAATCATAGTTTATGTTTAGACTGTGTTGCCCTTTATAAACATAATATTGGATCTCTGAGATTATGTTCTGCCAGTGGATTTACCCATGTGAAAGGAAAATGATCAGAAGAGAACAATTGCCGGAATAAAAGTGTTATGAGCTATTAGTGTTTTTTTTTTTTGGTTGGACATCATCTAATGTCACGTTTGGGCGCAGCGGGAGGTCGTGACAGACTTTTACTGACTAAAACCCATTCTTTCTTTGCCTTTATTTCAGGGGGCGCCGGGGTTTACTTTCGCTCAACTTATGAGCTAATAGTATGCCAAATTTCATTTAAATCCGTTCAGTCGTTCGACTGTAACAGAGTAACAAACATATATATACGTTTATATACACAAACCTACCAAAGCTTTTATAGAATAAGTGTGAATAGACTATGTTGCCCTAAATAAAAATATATATATATATCTAAAGTAAGACTTATAAAATGTTTTTTTTGGCCAAATTCAACACTGGGAAAAACTTTAGATACATTTTTAGACATTTATCTGGTAAGAAGAATAAGCTCACTAGGTCAGTATATGTTCCCGTTATATCCAGCACTTTTCCTCGTATATCGAGAACTGTCATTTGGACAGAGGTGCGCTTCCACAGTAATGGATAAAACATAAGGGTCTCGAACACGTACCAACGTGCTAAGGGAATTCACATGTTTTTGTTTTCCACAAAAATACAATGCAACTATATCTCATCTCTAATAGAACCATTGGCTGTTAGGAGACATAGTACAATTGTTATGGCACTAAGTTCACTTTGTTACCTTTCAAGATGCGTAATGTATACAATATTAGTTTTAGTACTTATATGTGAAACCCAAAACATGTGTCTGTTTGTAAAGTTGTAAGCTCACAGCACCCCAGCCACCGCTGGGAATTCGGTATTTCGGTTTGATTGATATTGCAGGCGTTGTATCTTATGAAACTAAAAGCGATTCATGCAAAATTTGAGGGATTAAATACACTGTCAACCAATTTGAAAACCACTTTTGGAAGTCAACACACGAAGTGACGGTGTCGGGTTTCACTATGTAGTTGTTATCTTTCCTCGAAGTCATCGATACACTACACCCTTCGGCCCAAAACTCTTCTTTGAGGAAGGTTTCTTCATGTCAAGTACCTACTACAAACAACTTAAAATTGGTGTTATGACGCGACTCCAACTGACTCTTGAATAGGGTAGTCCAGGGTCGAAATAATTACATTTTATTTAGTCCGTATTTTAGGTTATAAAAAAATATTGGATACGTATTTTTTCTTTTTTCGATTAAACAAAAAGTAAAAAAGATATAGCCCATTAAAGTTACGTGTGACGTCATCCCGTCCGAAAAAATGCAGCACGACATCTTTGTTATTTTTGGTTTAATTTACAAATAAAAAAATAAGTGTCCTTATTTTTGAATAATCTAAAAGACGGACTAATTACATTTTTTACGGCCACTAGCCTATTCTAGTTTGTCTTCATGTATGTAATACATACTCCACGATAAATGATATTTATTTAACAATTTATTTAAACACAATAATAAAAGAACTGAAGAAGGAAACAGAAGAACAGTACAAGGGTGATGCTTATTTCTAAAGAAATATCTTCCAGCATACCTGCGAAAGGAAAATTGGAGGAAAAAGAGATGTAGACACTGTGTAAAAGTAAAAGGAAAATAAGTACACATAAAAAACATAGCTAATAATGAAGTAATATCATCATAATCATCATCTTCCTGCCCTAGTCCCGTTTTATTTGGGGTCGGCGCAACACGTTTTTTTCTTCCATTTTATCCTGTCACTCGTCACGCTATCACTAACAATGAAGTAATATAACATGCAAAAAATAAGATAGAGAAAAACTAAAAACATTTTTACAAGCCAATTGTTTCGTCAATTTAAACTGGATGAAACCGGTGTTTCCTGGCTGACTACCCTGAGAAGAAACACCGAAACAAACACAAGAGTCAAAGTGTCTTTTAAAAAAATCATACAGCAAGCGTGTAATAGTAGAGTCATATGAGAACCATGCAGATTGAAGTGTGAGATTGTCTTTTGAAGAAAGAACCACACAGTTCTGAGTGGATCTGTCCAGACAGTGCAAGCATATGTCAGTATTCATGTAACTCAACTCAGGACTACTAAAGAGCTCGACTCAACGATTTCCTCAAACTGCGTGGTGTGATGAAGTCTCGAAACCTACAGCTACGTCGTGGGTAATACTGAATGCAGCAGCTTGTTGGGTCCACTAGATGGAGTGCCACACAACTAAAATAGTAATGCCCGCGGGCTTGTGGACGGCGATCAACGGGTAGCTCGCCGTCCTACCGTCCGGTAATCGACCGGACCGAGCATAAGACGGCGACGGTGCATATCATTTCACGCTCGCTTCAAGGAGTTGTCAGCAAACCGTAGGGGCCCAGCAGGGCCGAAGCCTACTGGGGCGAAGGATCTGTTTTTGAAAGGAAGATTCGGTCCCGATTTAGTCAGTAAAAGTCTGACACTATCTCCCGCTCCGCCTAAGAGCGGGGCATGTCATTGGATGATTTTCTCACATAAAAAAAAAAAACGAATAGTAAATACAAACAAACGGTGGACTTATCGCTAAGAAAAAAACCTCCCATCGAACATAAATAAAAAAAACTAAATTATGGGCACACTATTTCTTCCTACCATTACGGCCAACTTAGAAGTTAATTCAAGGCCATTAACCTTGAACTGATAAAATAACCTAGCCGTAATTCAACTATATTTACCCATTAAGAGCTTATTTATGGAGAACTTTCGTAAACAATGTAGTAAAACTGATTTTGTTTAACCTCACCTTTATTACATCTTTAACGGCAGTTTGTTTTTCTTATAAAGGTGAGGACACATTATAGTTGTAAGTCTCTAAACATAGAGTAAAGTTTGCGTAAAGTATTAAATACATAAACAATGGAACATACTTTGATAACAGCGTGTAAGTTAATATATAATGTTCTTTTTATTATTTATATACTTCAGGAAGGGTAAATTTTACAAGTACCGAATTTCAAGTTTTTCAATTTAAAAACGAGTATATTTTCATCATCATCATCATTAGCCTTTTGTGTAATGTTCCCACTGCTGGGACTCAGGCCTCTTCTCTAGGAGAAGGAATGGAACGTAATCCACCACGCGGGCCCAGTGTGGGTTGGTGAATGTCACATGTCTTCGAATTTTTGTTCTGGGACATGCCGGTTTCCTCACCATGTTTTCCTTCACCGTTTTGAGAGCAGTGATGATGAAATAAATAACACAAAGTAATGCGCCTTGCTGGGTTTGAACCCGCGACCTACAACTCGTAAGTCGGGGCCGTTACCACTCGGTCACCCCTGCTCAAGGGTATATTTTACATTTAAATATTAATAGATATAAACTAGATTTTTGCGGGGCAAACTTTGCCAGCTATCCTCCGTGACAGGTTTCAAAAGAGAAGGGTGAGGCCAAGCGCTCAATGTAGGTCTGAAAAAAAAAAGAAAATACAAATTACCAGTAATCTCAAGCAGCCTGCGTAAAAGTTGAAAACTATCCCAGAATAACAAATTACCAGTAGGTATTATAAACATATTTCTTAATGCAAGCTACACGGGTTCCTATTTTCATTGAAATCCGTTTTGCCGTTGAAATGTGATTGATTACATCATATGTCCAAACCGAATTCAACATACAACATTAGTAGGATAATTTGTGGGGAAATGTAGAACAGATCATTCATCATTTTGCCAAGAACATTTGGTGTGAGCCTTTTTTTAGGGTTCCGTAGCCAAATGGCAAAAAACGGAACCCTTATAGATTCGTCATGTCTGTCTGTCCATCCGTATGTCACAGCCACTTTTTTCCGAAACTATAAGAGTTATACTGTTGAAACTTAGTAAGTAGATGTATTCTATAAACCGCTTTAAGATTTTTATACAAAAATACAAAAAAAAAACAATAAATTTTGGGGGTCCCCATACTTAGAACTGAAACTCAAAAAATTTTTTTTCGTCAAACCCATACGTGTGGGGTATCTATGGATAGGTCTTCAAAAATGATATTTAGGTTTCTAACATCATTTTTTTCTAAATTGAATGGTTTACGCGAGAGACATTTCCAAAGTGGTAAAATGTGTCCCCCCCCCTCTAACTTCTAAAATAAGAGAATGATAAAACTAAATAAAATAAATGATATACATTACCATGTAAACTATCAACAAAAATTGGTTTGAACGAGATCTAATAAGTAGTTTTTTTTTAATACGTTATAAATCTAAAAAAAATACACTTTTTTATTATTAACCTTTCAATTGTGATAATTACAGACACAATTGAAAGACAATAGGTGCGGATGATTGGGGTTTAGTGAATTAAAACATCGATCAAAGTTACAACGAACTACAAGAACTTTTATATTACGTTACTTGCTGCAACGGAACCCTCCATGGGTGAGTCCGACTCGCACTTGGCCGGTTTTTCAAATATTTCTTTGAGGCGGAAAATCACAAAAAAACTTCTCCCGCTCTGGGTGGAGCTCGAAAGAGTGTCAGATATTAATTGACTAAAACTCACATGTGTGTACAGGTTTTCAGGAAAATTTGCACCACTACTTCGTGCCGCTTAGCCAAAAGGTCTTCTAGTTTTGAAAACGTAAACATGACAATGACAGCTATTTAAGTAATGTCAAAGTGTCAAAATGCTTATGTTATTGACATTAGTCTGGACCTGACGACTTAGCCTAGACCTGAAGTCTAGTAAGAATTCAGTGCTGCGACCTGGCGGACGTTATATTAGAAAACCCTCTTTGGCCTTTGAGTACCAGGGTTACGGTTACTCTTTCGAACAATCTTGTAGAGCGATAGTGCGCCCCAACCTTTTTAAGGGTGGGATAACCTAACATTAATTAGTAGGTAGTTTATAAGTTTTATGGTTGTTTGGCGTTTCTTATGTCAAGGTCAAAGTATGTTTTGTCTCGTGACCTTGGGTTTTAAAATTGCTTTGTAAGAGAAAATACGGGGAAATTACTTCCGTGATTATTTAACTTACCTTGTTGTTTTTGGTTCATAAATGGTTTGTTGCTGGTTTGTTTGTTAGCCTTTGATTTTTATTTACGATTAGCTGATCCGGCGAACTTCGTACCGCTTAGCTGTCAATGAATGTAGTATATCTTTCGATATAGTCAACCCATTACGATGAGACAAATCCTAAGTAATATATCAAGTTACACACAACTTTGATGTATAAAAGTTATCTACATCGATTTCGTACATTTTACCTGATTCGCGCACAACTAAAAACTTCTACAGATTTATTATATAATAGATCGTGGAATATATCATCATCATATCAGCTGAAAGACGTCCACTGTTGGACATAGGCCTCCCCCAAGCGTCGTCACAACTACCGGTCCTGTGCATCACGCATCCATGAGATTCCTGCTACCCTGACCAGGTCATCGGTACACCTTGTTGGAGGCCTCCCAACGCTGCGTCTTCCAATACGTGGTCGCCACTCCAGAACCTTTTGTCTCCATCGACCATCTGTTCTGCGTGCAATGTGCCTTGTCCATTACCACTTAAGTTTGGCGTTCTTCGAGCTATGTCGGTAACCTTGGTCCTTCTGCGGATATCTTCATTTCTGATGTGATCACGCAACCGTTACCGATAGCTGTTAGCTGGTAAATCGGAAATGTGAAGGTCTGACAATGAATTTTTTAAAGAAATTCGTGTTGACGAGGTCAGATAGCTTTATATGGAATTTTGTGGGTATATTTGTGTGGGTTGGTTTGTGATAATATTTAGATGGCTTTGAAAACACAATTGAACCCGGTAGGTAGGGGCGCTGTAATCGGGTTTTTCTTGGTGCTTTCTTGCAGGACAACGTACGGACACGGTTAGGCCGAATTTTGTATTTTTTTTTACTTTCCTACCCCTCCCCCTCCAACGGTTTTCCTTTGTTAATTTATATGTTAGAATAACGTTTACCAGGTCCTTTAGGACACCTTCCGCACGACGCAGGTCCTCACCGGACATGGTTCGTTCGGGAGTTTCCTGCACCGGATTCATGCGGAAGTGACGCCCGGGTGTCGCCACTGTGCGGAATGCCCGGAGGACACGGTGGAGCACACAGTCGAGGTGTGCTCCGCTTGGGCGGATCATCGCCGTGCCCTCGTGGGAGCGATCGGCGGCGGAGACCTCTCGCTCCGGGCCTTGGTTGAGGCCATGGTCCGGAGCGAGGAGGAGTGGCAGGCGGTCGCCGACTTCTGCGAAGCCGTAATGCTCGCCCGCCGGCGCCAGGATATTGATCCCGATTTCCGACCACGGTAGGTGCGGGCTTGCGGACAGTGAGCAATGGGTAGCTCGCTGTCCGGCTGTCCGGTAACTGTCCGGACCAAGCCCAAGTCGTCGACGGCGCGCACTGTTCCCGCGCGCCTCAAGGAGTTGTCAGCAACAGCAGGGGCCCAGCCGGGTCGAAGCCTACTGGGGCCAGGGTTATCCGAAAGGGCGCTCGAGCCCCGGTATGAAGGCTTGAAGGAACGGAATGGGTTTTTTAGTCAGTAAGAGTCTGACACTATCTCCCGCTCCGGCTAAGAGCGGGGGTTGTCGTAGGATGATTTTTCCCATCGGAAAAAAAAGGTCCTTTAGGACTATATTAAAATTCTTAGTTTTCATTTTACCGAGATCGAAAATTTTACATCACTACATTTAAAATCAATTTGTGAACAATTAGAACAACTACTGAAATACACTCGTAAATTTACATTCAAAATAAAAAATAAATTGCTACCAATAAGGTTATATATAAAATATAGTACAATAAAATGGGTTCTTTTATATTTAATTTTGGAAATACTGGTCCAATTGCGAATTGGGCCAACAGCGAATTAGTTTTTTTTAAACACTGGACTAATTGCGAATTGGACCAATCACGCTTAAACGGCTAAAACTTGCTGTATTTTAAATTATGTAGTGAAATCTATTCAACCGTGTTATACCTAGGAGTTTACCAATCACCGCGACCGACATCGTATTTAATCAGAAGCAATCTGACTTCTAATAATATGAGTGCCAACGGAATTGACTTGTGATTGGCTGATTTGGTACTAGGGATGTTATGGATAAGCAATTTTAGGTCTGCATGTAGTAGTGTAATATAGGCATGATATTATACCAGTTTCAAATTTAGTTACAGATATAAAACGATTTCGGATTATCCGCTAGTTTCGGATAGTTTTGATTAAGTACGGATATTGGAATTAAAAAAATAGCAAGATTTTAATTTTAGTTCTAGCAATTAGAGTATCATTTATTTGGCCGGAAAAAAAGCAACAAAAATTGGGCAAATGCGAGTCGGATTTACATGAAGGTTTCCGTGTTTTTTATTATTTGTGGTTAATGCGGTAACAGAAATACATCATTTGTGAAAAGTCTTACTATAACGGTTTAGACGGTCAGATAGGCGGACGGAAGAACAGCGAAATAACAATAGAGTCCCGTTTTACCCCTTGGGTACGGAACCCTAAGAATCGGTCGTAACCTGTAATTTTGACTCCTCCTCTATCTGAAACTTTAATATCGGTTTCGGTTACGATTACGGATATTTTTCTATTTCGGATATCCTAAAGTTTCAGTTATGAAGCTCCATATCATTTGGTATACGTAGGGATGTCAGTAAGTGCTGCGTGTTTCGTTCAATTTCTCAGTGCCTCGGAGTTTGACCCAGTTTCAATAGATTGAGTTTAAATGTACGATGTTTATGAATATTTTTTTAAGACGTCATTTTTGTTGATTAATGGCGAAGGAAATCGGAGCAGTTTTGGAGTTATTGCTTTGTTAAATCTTTGGAGGTTTTAATGTAGGTATTTGTAGATTACAGCGCTTATTTGCAGTGTGATTTTTAAAACAGATATTACGAAGAGGCTCATAACAAGATATAAAAAAGTATTTAAACCCACTTGTCCCTTTTCTACGTGGGTGAAATATTTGTGTGGCATACAGAATGATAGCAGTTCCAGGTCCAGGTATTCTGTGTAGAGTCTGTCTAATACGTCAACCGACTTGGGAATTTTGTATAATATTTAATCATTTAAAGAATAATTATTTAAGATACTTTTTATAAGGTTCTTCTATTAGTTAACAATGATCAAGATCTCTTAATCGATCTTTATTGAACTAGTCTAGACTACATCAGATTTCATTCTACTCTAATAATTACCCAAGTCGGTTGACTTATTAAACAGACTAAAGTTAACATATTCGTGAACGTATGCACGATATAAGAGTAATTCGTAGTAAAGGGTAATATTTAAAACAATTTACAATAACAATTTAAAACAATTTTCATATTATTTAAATTTACTGACACAATTAATTTGGCGTTTTAAAGGTCTCGTAAGAATTAATAGACAAAAATTATGTACGTCAATGATACTACTCTCCGTGAGATACCCGTAATTTTCGAATTTACAATTTTCACGTTTTTTTTTTGGTGGTGGGGAAAATCATCCAATGACAACCCCTTGGGTGGAGCGGGAGATAGTGTCAGACTCTTACTGACTAAAACCCACCCCGTTTCTTCAAGCCTTCATACCGGGGCTCGAGTTCCCTTTCGGATAACCCTGGCCCCAGTAGGCTTCGACCCGGTTGAGCCCCTACTGTTGCTGGCAACTCCTTGAGGTGCGCGGGAACAATGCGTGTCATCGCCGACTTGGGCTTGGTCCAGACAGTTACCGGACGGTCAGACCGCGAGCTACCCAATGCTCACAGTCCGCAAGCTCGCGCGTACGGTGGCTGGAAATCGGGATCGGAATCCCGGCGGCGCCGAGAGCGTCGTTGCCCAATGCGGTTGGCTTCCTCCTTAGCGAGCATTACTGCTTCGCAGAAGTCGGCAACCGCCTGCCTCTCCTCCTCGCTCCTCCGGACCATGGCCCGGCGCGAGAGGTCTCCGAACAATTTTGACGTTGACAACCTATCAAAATTTGACATTAAACTAAGGTTTGAAACGATCTTAATTCAAAATACAATATTCAGATACCCGCCCTTAGTATGGAAATGGGTATTAGATACTAGTGAATAATTGATACCAAATTGCCTCCGTAATGGAATTACTAGCAATAAAAGATTGAGGGCAGATTGTAATTCTTCTTATTACTTAATATTCAGCTCGTTACTCATATTTTCTCATTTATATGACACATTGTGGGCGTCGAATGACTAATAGCCCTCATAATATTATAACCATATTGGATTATGTGTGTTAAAAGAACTATTTCTAGCATTTTGTCATGACGTGTCCCGCGCTGGGCGCCAGTAACAAAAAGTTTTAGTACCTACGTTTATTTTCGTTTTCTTTTTTAGTAAACAAAAGTGGTGTTGCAAGGTCTATTGTTAAAATAAATTAATGTGTTTTAGTTGTTGACTGGAAGCGTGTTTATTTGTTAAGGTGTTGTGTAGACATATCCATCTCCCTAGTTTTTTACCAACTAGCTAGGACTCGGCTTTCATTTTAACTGAATGGAACTGGACAACACAATACTCCTTGGATAATAATAATAATAATAATATTATAATAATGTTTTATTGGCATAAATAGGTTGATACATCATTTGAAACCCTGACTCCTGAGCTAGGTGGCACCTGTGTTACAGGAGTCAGTGTGTTCACTCGTTTGTGGAACATTAACAATTTATGCAACAAAATTGAAACTAAAATGTAGTTTAACAATTATGTAGTACAAACTTGCACTCGTGTGATAAGTGCATGAGTCCATGTGTTGAGTATGTATGTTTATGTGTGGTGTTGTGTATGTGTGATATGATGCATGCGTGTGTATCTCTGTGTGACTGTGCTTGGTGGTTGTGCTTTTGAGTTATATCAAATAGACTGGTGGTTAGACTTTCTAGCGCCTGCCTATCTGTAACGAGTGTCAAAGATCTGTATATATGTATATATATATATATGAGAACTGGGACTAACAGCTTTACGTACTTTCCGAGGTAATGGATGTCAGCAACGAGGCTGTGTTGCATAATACTTATATTTCGATGCTTTCAAGGGAATCAAAATTCTTAGGGTACTTTCCGTTGACTTGAATCTTGAGCATGAAGCAAGGTCTCAAAGCACAATTATAGGAAACAATCCGAAAACTGTAAATTTGTAGTTTAAAAAAAACTTTATTTGCGATTTGGCAAAATCTTCCTAACTCGATTCGGGAATTGAACAGTTTTCATAGGTAAGTTTGTACGGAATGCTCAGTTCGCATTTATCCGTTATTTTTTTAATGTTAAAAGTTCATTAGGTAGGAATAAAGTTCGTCTTTGATTTTAGATTTATAAAATACAAGAATTTCAGGATTTTTCTTTGAACATATTTGTAGAAACATCTTATTATAGAGATAGTTTTAGAGTTGTACAATATGACACAAAGGCTACTTGTAAAAATGTTTTTAGTTTCGTTACTAAGCAATACCTTCTCTCTAAGTACTATTTTGGCCAATCGACACCTAAAAAACTCAATCAACATTTTGGCAAATAAAAGATTTTCTTTCAAATACTGAAACACCATCTATTCTACTCGTATACAAACGATTCGAAAAGATTATTGGAAATAGAGTTTGAGTCATATGAAAGCCTTTTGAGAGGCGACAGTCTGATTGTAGCAGCCGTTAGAATGGCCAATAGTTGTGAAAGCTGGAATTGCATCGTCCACACAGTGGCCTGAGCTGTTTTACCAACGAGTATTCGACAGCCTGCATTGAATTTGAAATGGTTTTTGATTTTCATAGTATTGAGGAAAACTGCTACGATTCACATGGAAGAAAACATGTTGTGTTGACTAAAAGTAATCTTTACATAGTATCATATTAACATTATGAAGGTAGATGTTTGGGAAATTTTCCGTGGGTAACTTCTCCCGCCTCGGGTGGAGCGGGAGCGCGTGTCAGACTTTTACTGACTCAAACCCACTTCTATGTTCAGGGCCCCGGGTTTCCTTTCAGAAGCGAACCCATGGCACCAGTAGGCTTCGACCCTGCTGGACCGCTACAATATTGCTGACATCTCCTCGAGCCGCGCGTGGAACACTACACGCTGTCGACTACTCGGGCTCGATCCGCACAGTGAGCTACCCATTGCTCGCCGTCTGCAAGCCCCGAGTGTGCGTGTGTTTATTTGTTACTTCTTAACGAATTTACTGACTCATGGCTAATTTACATTAGGTCCGAATACGGGTTGCAACCATTTTTGATGACTCAACACGACTGGCTGATTAAAATGCGTCACACATGGTACAATGTTTTTAACACGAGTATAAATACAATTCGACTAGATCTTTTCGCCGAATCCGGTAAACCGACTACTTTAAACGAATGCAGTCGCCGTATTCTGAGACCATCTTAATGTAAACAGCAATTTGATTAATCTATTTGGTAATACCGAATGCGGTAACGTCATTCGACTGAATGCGGTTTGATATCCCGTGGCGGGCCGGAAATAAAACACATTTCGCGAAGCGTTTAACGCTCATGGTGTGCTCGGTTATTCGCGGCCCCCGCTGCACCGGCGGAGAATTTGTAAAATTGCGTGGGTCGCGATCACCCCGCAGCTTCGCCGGGTTGCGCCCGCACGCTCTGCAGTTGGTTGGCGGGCGACCGCAGTGGCTGGTTGCGGTAGTGGAGCGTGTGCATGAAAGACCCAAGTTTTGAAACAGACGACGTGATTTTTTTTTAAATTAACAACCTTTTGGGCCTTCTTTTCTTAACTCTTCTGTAAAGTAAGTATAACGCTACAACTTGTTTCTGGTGTTTGCCCATGGCGGTCGAGACCTCAACTAATAATTTGAGCACCCATCTTGCAACCGCGTGTCTTCTGACAACCGTGGCTGTGTAAACGCAAAAAACTGAGGTTTCGTGAGTTTAGAATTAAAACAGCAGTTTCCTGCAATGCAGCGGATGCAGGCGAAACCTCCTTTCAACGACTATCGCAACCCAGTGCTGGGCACGCCACAATCATGGCGGTAAGTCCCCTCTTTGAGGCGTGGCTGGAAAGGCCTCACGGCGTCCTTACCTTCCGCATGACGCAGGTCCTCACCGGACATGGTTCGTTCGGGAGTTTCCTGCACCGGATTCATGCGGAAGTGACGCCCGGGTGTCGCCACTGTGCGGAACGCCCGGAGGACACGGTGGAGCACACAGTCGAGGTGTGCCCTGCTTGGGCGGAGCATCGCCGTGCCCTCGTGGGGGCGATCGGCGGCGGAGACCTCTCGCGCCGGGCCTTGGTTGAGGCCATGGTCCGGAGCGAGGAGGAGTGGCAGGCGGTCGCCGACTTCTGCGAAGCAGTAATGCTTGCAAAGGAGGAGGCCGAACGCATCAGGCAACGGCGTTATCGCCGCCGCCGCCGTCGCCGGGATTCTGATCCCGATTTCCGGCCAACGTAGACGCGGGCTTGCGGACAGTGAGCAATGGGTAGCTCGCTGTCCGGCCGTCCGGTAACTGTCCGGACCAAGCCCAAGTCGTCGACGGCGCGCACTGTTCCCGCGCGCCTCAAGGAGTTGTCAGCAACAGCAGGGACCCAGCCGGGTCGAAGCCTACTGGGGCCAGGGCTATCCGAAAGGGCGCTCGAGCCCCGGTATGAAGGCTAGAAGGAACGGGGTGGGTCTTTTAGTCAGTAAGAGTCTGACACTATCTCCCGCTCCGCCCAAGGGCGGGGGATGTCAATGCATGATTTTTCCCACCATAAAAAAAAAAAAAAGGCGAAACCTCCTTCGTGAGTTCTTAGCCTAACTCCTCCGAACATTCCTAATTGGGGTTTAAGTTTGAGTTAGTTCTCTAGTTCGTGAATTCGGATCTTCGTTGATGGAAGTTTCTTAGATTAAGTACCTATCAACGTCTACAAATAACTTCCGTGCCAATTTCAGCCATTGTTTTATGATTTTAAGATCCCTAAACAGTTTGTATCTAATACAGATTAACAGCTGTGTTTATGTTGAAACTGAGAATTGCTACAAATATTATCTCCTAAAATATCCTTTTGTTTTGAAGCGAAATTTATGATAGCGTGGGACGAAACAGCAGTCGTGAAACTTTTGAAAATCACAATAGATGAGTAAAATCGGATTAGGTAGCCTGAGTCCCAGCAGTGGGAACATTAAAATCTGTTGTTTATAATTTGTAAGCTAATTCTATGATTGTGTGAGAGAGTCGTCCATTCCCGCAAATAAAATATTTATTTTCTCTTTCGTATTTTTGAATTTCTAGCGTTCAGTCAACCAAACGGAAAATGCTTCAGGCTCCTCGCCATAGTGCCGGTATTAGAATTCACAGTAACGTGCCCGATATAGGGATATGCTGAATATTTATATCCACATATACATAGATACGGCCATTACTTTGTTGAATAAATTGCCTTGAATATTCTTAGCAATATTCTTAACATTTGGTACAATGTATCGTGAGATTTTGTTTTCTTTGGTTTGCTCTTGGCTAGAATAATAACAGCCGCATGAGTAAATTTCCTGTAGGGGCCCAGCAAGGTCAAAACTGGAGCCATGGGTTGTGCGAAAGAGAATCCCCGGGCCCTGGAATGAAGGTAAAGAACACCGGATCCCGGTGGTCGGGGCGTGAGGGCTTCGTGCATGCGGCCTCTTCCTTCGTTAACATTTCTGCTTCGAAGAAGGAGGTGACTGCCTGCCAGTCCCTCTCGTTTCAGACCATGACCTGTGCCATGGCAAGGCGCGACAGATCGTTGCTGCCGATCGTTCGTGCGTGGACACGGTGGTGCTCCGCCCAAGCGAGGCAAGTTACACAAGACACATTAGCTACCATACAGACACCAGGGTCGCCACACATCTGAGCTGGTAGCGCTACCAAATTGGTTGTGCAACCAAACGGAGACCAACTCTCTATAGAGTATACATTTTGTTGGTAGCGGCGACTAGTCGCGCCGCCATGATGTCTTGGTGAAATATAGTCCACTTAAATATTAACTAAGTATAAAGTTAACTATGAAACTGTATACCTGTACAAAAACACAAAATCCCCACAAAATCACAAAATCCATCTCCTTTGACTCAGTCCATCCAAAGGTTGCCTGTAAGAGATCGCCCTGTGCGATAAGACCGCCCATTGTGCACGTATTCTTTTAAATGTTTGTCCTGTATTTTTGTTTATTTGGTGTACAATAAAGATTATAATAAATAATAAATAAATAATAATAATAATAATTATGTTCAAAATTAAGTAAAAAACCAAAACAAACAAAATAAAATGAAAACAAAATAATAAACACCTAAAGTTGTAATTTATTTTGGTGTTATTTTCACAGTACAAAAAGTAATTTATTTTTATTGTAGTTCGCGGAAAATTCATTTCTGGAAACTGTCTGCATAGACTTTCCAGTATTAAAACAACGTATCATCACGCCTATATTTCCTGTAGGATTGGGTAGAGATGTACCATTAAAGACACTTCCGCCAGACCACCGCTAAGTTCATTTTTGCTTGCACTCGAAACGAAAACTTCAAAGGTATTGTTTTGGAACCGCACCGCAGGATTCAAGCGAATAATGACCGCGATGGTACCTATTTTTTTAATGAGGGAAATCATTCAATCTCTCGCTCTAGACAAACATCTGTACTAACATCTGTGTCCTCCAGTTGCCCTTTGCGTTCTAGGAACACGGGTTTCCCTTTCAAAAAATCCCCGCAGCCGGAATCTTTTTGAGGAGCATGCGGAACACTACACGCTGTCGATGACTTGGGCTCGTTTCAGGCGATTACCGTGCGGTCGGACGGCGAGTTACCCATTGCTTGTCACCTGCGAGTCTCCTGTCACAGCAGCTTGGGCGTGAGGATGTACGTACTCTAACTCTTGCTAGCGATGGAGGCGACCTCCTTTGCTAACTTTGCCAAAGGACACGACTGCCTTCCATTTCTTTACATTCCACTCAGGGTGGGAGAAGTTCTTTGATGATTTCTTACCCACACAAAGGGCCTCACGCTCAACAGTAACGTGTGCGACCACTAACACCAAAGAAGCAGTAATTTCGACTTAGTCATTAAATGTTAAATAAATAAGCCGTGAGAGCAGTGGTGGCCGAGTGGTAACGGCCCCGACTTACGAGTTGTAGGTCGCGGGTTTGAACCCTTTAAACAGTTACCGGATGGCGATAACGCCGTTGCCTGATGCGTTCGGCCTCCTCCTTTGCGAGCATTACTGCTTCGCAGAAGTCGGCGACCGCCTGCTACTCCTCCTCGCTCCAACCAAGGACGGGTTCGAAACCAGCCAGCCGCATTTCTTTGCGTGATTTATTTCATCACCACTGCTCTCAAAACGGTGAAGGAAAACATCGTGAGTAAACCGACATGTCCTAGAACCAAAAATTCGAAGACATGTGACATTCACCAACACGCACTGGGCCCGCGTGGTGGATTACGGCCCATTCTCTCTCCTTGAGAGGAGGCCTGAGTCCTAACAGTGGGAACATTAAAAGGGCTGGTGATGAAATAAACCGTAGCCAAAAGTGAGCGTTAAGCATACATAAACATTTAAAATCTTTTAAGTAGCTTACCTTAGGTAATAAACTCCGTGTGTTTACTTCAAATTGTGGTGTCGT
This sequence comes from Mythimna albipuncta, assembly GCA_929112965.1. Lineage (NCBI taxonomy): Eukaryota > Metazoa > Arthropoda > Insecta > Lepidoptera > Noctuidae > Mythimna > Mythimna albipuncta. The sequence continues at coordinate 11,240,867 of OV815979.1, read as the reverse complement.
GTCAACACGCAATAAAATTATGAACACGACATTCGCGTAGTCATAAAATTTTTGCCGTAAAACAATTTTACCTTTACGTAAAATAACCCTGAAATTAGGGTAAGGGTGTATATTTATGGAAATAGCAACGGCATTGACGAGAGTTTTAGGTTTTATGGCTAAGTAATGTTGGTGTCTGATCGATGGCAATTAACATTATTGGTTTAGGAAACCTTGGGTTTTGTTAGTAGACATTAGCTTCATACGTAATGTCACGCCTGTATTTCCCAAGGGAAACTAAAGATTAGAATAGAAGGTCTAGGTATATAGGTATTTTTTCTTTTTAAATGGGAATTTGTTGTTTGCTTAAGAGTAGAACTAGAGCGTCGGAAGGTCTCCTACAAGGTAGACCGATGACCTGGTGAAGGTTGCGGGAATCCTATGGATGCGAGACGCACAGAATCGTGCATTGTGGCGACACTTGGGGGAGGCCTATGTCCAACAGTGGACGTCTATCGGCTGAAATGATGGTGATGATGTGAGAACCAGGGGATGTGTCAGACTGAACAGATAGCATAGTATCTTTTATGGGTTCCGTTTTTTTCCAATTGAAACACGAAACCGTACAAAAGCACAGAATAATTACTTTACACGAGTAGTGGTAGTGGCATTTATGCAATTTTATGTTTTTTTTTTTTTATACATAAAAGCGCTGTAAACATAAGACGTGAAACGGTTAAAATAAATAACATAAAAAGCTCATGTTTAACGTTGAAATATGAGATAGAAGAGAAATAAAATGATGTTGAAATAATATCTATAGGGGAGTACGAAAATGATGATAAATCACGCTTACCGTCTATTTAAACTGTTCCCTTTTGTTTCACAAAAGGTCAACAAACCCGGGTTTTCACAGCTTGCTATAATTAATCAATTTTACCGCTACGGATGCCCTATCCAGCGACTTTGAGAACTTTGGGAAATGTTTGCGAGTCAAATTTTCTGTTTTGGACGTTTTTCTGTTTGTAAAGGGGCAGTATTTAACTGTTTCACAATTTATTCCGATTTTCTACTACAAAAAAATATGCCTTTATTCGATCAACAATACTAATTGTACACTTTTCTCTTCTTGGTGGTTTATAAAAATAACCACGAAGGGGATGGCGGGGTCTAGAGAGCGAGTAAAGCGAATGAATAGAGACCCCGTCATCCTCTTTTAAATTTAGCCCAATTTCCTTCTCTAAAAAGTCCATTCATATTTGGTGTACAATTAGTATTTTAGTGAACACAAACGAGTGTTGTGTCTGATTCAGACAACTTTGTTTGTTTTGAGAGTTGTTTTTCGAACTGTTTTTCATGCATATGTTATGATCGTATAGAATTTTGTCTTTAGTTCTCACGTGGCAGCATAGTTCCCCTGTAATATTTTGTAATTAAGATAAGTATGTTTAAATAATGCAATGGTTATATTCAAATTATAAAAACAATTTTAATTTTGCTTCATTTGCTTTAGAAGTCTCCGTGTCGGAACGTACCTCATTTCTTACAAGGCGACGGCTAAAGTTTAAAGCATAACAGCTTAAAGTGCACTTAGTCTAAGTAAAATATTTCTCCTTGCAACTTTGAAAGTCTGTAAATGATAAAAGGAGATTAAGGAAAATAATGCATCTTGGTAAATATTTACCATGATGGATTTTTTATTTTATTTTATACTAGCTTTTGCCCGCGACTTCGTTCGCGTGGAATAGTGACTTCCGGCAGCGGCGGCGAATTGATGCCGACTCTTGACCAATAGATGGCGCTGATGGCGTATGTCCGGAATAAATTTTATTTTTTATTTTATCTTTTGTAATAAAAACTATCCTATGTCCTTTCTCAAGTTCCAAACTATGTCTGTACCAAATTTCAAACAAATCGGTTCAGTAGTTTAGGCGTGAAGCAAAGACAGACAGACAGACAGACAGAGTTACTTTCGCATTCATAATATTAGTTTGGATAAACTACTAGCTTTTGCCCGCGACTTCGTTCACCTACATAAAATATACCCTATGTCACTCAGGAATAAAGCAGCTATCTATCGGTGAAAATTTTAGCAATCGGACCAGGGGCCGTATTATGACCTCTTAAAACCATCATGTTTTCGGTGTGAAAAAGAGACGGAGCTATACAGGACGAATAGCACTATCCTTTTCTGACACAGAAAACATGATGGTTTTAAGATGTCATAATACGGCCGCAGGACTTCTAGAGATTACCTCCTACAAACAAAAAAACAAACTTTATCTCTTTATTATACGAGTATTAGTGTAGACTTATATTAATGACTTCATCGTTTTGGCATGGTTGGCGAGTGACTGAGAGATTGGCTACAGAGCTGTGTGTCACAGTTTCGTTTCCCTCAATTCATTAATTCAGCTGATAGTCTTCCACTGTTCAATTTTTTTTTATTTTGCTTGGGCCTACATGGGCACTTATAAAACGTCAGAAGCTAGCAATGCAGTGCAGTGTAGTGTGCTGTTAATTGTATGGTCTGCAAATAGTGGCTCTGGGTCTGGGTGTCTTGTGTATGTAAGTGTTTGTAAACGCACCCACGATACAGGAGTATTTCCTAGTCAGAAAACTCGACCGAAAAAGTTCGAGACAAGTCACATAAATCAGTTTGATATCATAGATTTGACGTCACCAACTGCATCATAAATTTTTTGACAGTTAATTTTTTTATTTCCTATGTTTCAGTGAGTAATATTTTTATCGTCTCGTCGAGTCCTTTGATTCGATACTCTACATGAGAACCAGGAAAAAAAAATTATAGGCGCCAAAAATCCGCTAGTACGGGTCTTTTTAGGGTTCCGTAGTCAACTAGGAACCCTTATAGTTTCGCCATGTCTGTCTGTCTGTCTGTCTGTCCGTCTGTCTGTCCGTCCTCGCTTAATCTCTGGGACCGTTAGCACTAGAAAGCTGAAATTTGGTACCAATATATATATATCAATCACGCCGACAAAGTGGTCAAATAAAAATTGGAAAAAATGTTTTATGGTAGCCGGGCCCCTATATGTAAAGTAGGAAGTGATTTTTTTTTAATTTCACCCTAACGTGTGATATATTGTTGGATAGGTATTTAAAAATGAATAGGGGTTTACTAAAATAATTTTTTGATAATGTCAATAATTTCGGAAATAATCGCCCCGAATAAAAAAACAAAAAACAATGTCCCCTCCCCCTCTAACTTTTGAACCAAGAGTTTAGAAAATATGAAAAAATTCTGAAAAGTAGAACTTTATAAGGACTTTCTAGGAAAATTTTGAACTTGATGGAAAGAGCAGTTTTTGTACAAAAAAGACAAAAGGGTTCTATAAAATAATTTCTGGACTAAGTTTGTAGTATAATCGTATATGCAGGCATTTTTCTAACCTCATATGTGGGTACACTTATTGTGAAACTTATTGTTTGTGACGGACGGGAAACTACGGAACCCTACACTGAGCGTGGCCTGACATGCTCTTGGCCGGTTTTTTTTTTTTAAATTAAGACAAATCTAAAGCATCTCTCAAGCTAAAACACAACAAGCTGTTTAGGTGCATAACCTAACCATAGCTTCCATGTGGTACATTCGGGTACTGAAAAAGAGTCCATGTATTTCCGTGCATGCAATAAATAAAGTTAAAAACGTGCAATTTTTAAACTATTTCAATTAAAAACTGACACGAGGAAAACAATTTGCCGTATGCATTCGAAGTGAACCCAGTTTTTGCAGTTTTAACTACAATAAAAAATTTTCGTACTTTTAGGGAAACCTTAGTCCTAGAATACAAAGGTTGACTGAATGATACAGGTGAGTTTTAGTTAGTAATAGTCAGATACGCGCTCACGATCCTCTCTAAAGCGGAAATGGTCATTGGATGATTTTCCACCTCAAATTAAAAAAATAAAATACTGTTATCATGTGTTGCGGCCTGGTTTAAGAGGACGTAATTGGAAGTCTGAATTTGAATTGAAAGACTTGAATTGAATTGAAACTTTGAATTGAAAGTCTGAATTTGAATTGATAGTCTGACTTTTGACTGTAAATACTTTCTAAATGCCTCTGACTAATATTATAACATAAAATCGACGTTTTCCAGCACAAATTGAGACTTTTATTTGCACCATTATTTAACTACTTCGATCCCTTCGGAATTCGCTTAAACAGTTTTCCTTATCCAAACAAGTTTACACCCTGTAAAACGGACAGCAAATTGCATTGAAAGATAACATCTGTAATGGGTTTGTTTAAAGCATTTTCCCTGTGGAATTTAAATAAATGTATTTTTTTTTTCATTTCTTCTTAACTCTCCTTTTGCAGGTCTGCTGGAAAAAAATATATTTTTTAATAGACAATAGAAATAAACATTTTTATAACAATGCATCTTCTTCTGTATACATAATTGTGTGTATAAAAATTATAAAATAAATGGCCTGAACTGTTTCGAGAAAAAGATGGTACTGGTACAGTACTAAAACGTGGACACTAACAGCCGTGCTGGTTTTTTTTTTCGCCTTGACGGTGGCACTGACGTGCCCCCAGATAAATGATATAAATTTAAGAAGTGCAATTTAAAATAGTTGAACCTATAAATTGTGAACCTATACATTGACTCCTTGGTAGCATACGTCAGTAGAGTACGAAACCCCACAGCTATTGTTGGTAATTGCGTCTGAATATAATTGACTTTCTTCTTTTTCTATTCAATTCAATGGTAAAACTCCTTAAATTGTTTGGACCCACTAGGTGGCTACGTTTTTTCAAGTAGTGATATGAACTAGTGCTTGACTACGATACGACCTGATGGTAAGCAGTGATGCAATCGTTGATGGTGAAGCGCACTAATTTATTAACACCCTATTCACTCTAGCCTTGAAGGCACCTAAAATTATAATCGGACGAGAAGAACGCAGCAGGCAAATTGTTCCAGTCCTTCAATGTTTGCAGAATAAACGACGTGGCGAAACGCTTAGTCCGGACCATAGATGTGGCGACAATGTAAGTGTGGACACATAATTCTGTTCTCAATATTCGTTAATCTTTGTTTAAGCTTGAAAACCTGAATTTTTTGGCATTCAATTAGTTTTGATACCGTATAGTACGAGTATAAACAACGAGACGAGTCTAGCTTGATTGCCAAGCTTTAGGTAGGTACCAAGATTATTACGCCAACCGTAATATTGCAGTCTCTGCGGGAACATAATAATCTATGCAAAATATAATCCAGAGTTAATACGACACGGAAAACGGCACGGCGGTGCCTGCGGACCGGAACGGTTTAATTAAAGCGTTCTAAATTATTAGATTGTATAGCAGGACGAAAAACGAGCGATGCTTTAACTTGTTTATTAATTCGTCGGTTTAAAATTGAATGTAATGGAATTCGTAGAACTGGAAACGGTTTGTTCTGCCGTCACAGAATTATGAGTAATCTTCTAAATGGTTTTTGACTCCAGGATTTGATATTAAAAACGTATCATAAACTAATTGAATTTCTAAGTTTTAACAGATTATGGAGTTTAAACTAAGATTGACGAATATTTTGACGAGAATTGAGGGTCTATCCTTAAATTGCTGATAGAGGTGTCAGCTCGGGTCTGACTAAGCATTTCGCCTGGTCGTTTATTTCGCGTGTATCGAAAGACTGGAACAATTGGCTTGCTACAGTCTTTCTGTCCGATTATAATTTAGGTGCAATGAAGGATACAGCGAACAGGCTCCTAATAAAGGTGTGGAAAAATTGACAATATCTTCTAGAACCAACAATTCGAAGACATGTAACATACACGAATCCAAACTGGGCTTGCGTAATTCCCTCTCCTAGAGAGGAGGTCTGAGTCCCAGCAGTGGGAACATTATAAGGCCGATTATGCTTATGCTTTTACAAAATAGTCTACAACTTCGAGTATATCCTTACCTAGTCAACACACATACGGAGGAACCGTCAACAGAAGTTAGTTTATGATATTGAACATTATTACTAAAATGCATACCTAAGTTGATTACTTTTATAAAAATAAGTAAATTTATGTGGTTGTGACCTTGATATATCGAACGCCCCGCACCCAAATAACCCCTGAGACCCCAAGCATTTAAATAGGTATAAATACAGAAAAATGGAAAGGGTTGCTTATTTTCGAAATTTACAGACTACTTTATAAAGAATTTCTTATTTACATTCTTAGATACATAACCAATAAACAAAATGCTCAAAATTTTAATATTAGTGTTCAACCGAATGGCGCGAAATCACGCGCGAACGCCGAGGTTCGCTTGGGGTTTGAGAGGAATGCAATTCGTTTTTAATTTTATTTAGACACGTATGCAGTAGTTAAAATATATTTTTATAGCTTTAAAGGGAAAGTACTGTCTGCGGCTGGTGACATTTATGTTCATATGTAATAAAAGCTACCGCGAACAAGCTACAATGCGACAAGACGTTTTCATAAAAGCTGTTTTATGGCGAGTGCGGTTTAAGTTTGGCGTCTATATCGTAAGCGATATGTCCGTATCGTAAGCATTAGATGCATCTCATCAAACAGATTGTAGTATTCTTTGTATAGACAGTTACACAACGCGCATCTTATAAATTGATCAAATCAATCAAATCAAAAATATTTTTATTTCACATAGGCCTACATGGGCACTTATAAAACGTCAGAAGTTAGTGCACGGTTCCAAATTGGTCGTTTCGAGAAGAACCGGCAAGAAACTCCATGGTTACTCTTTTAAAAAAGTGGTTGTTTTACAATATTAATAAATGTTATGTAAGAATAGTGTAGACCAGTCAAATATTGTACACAAAAGCACAATCAAAATTTTCTCAGTAAAAAACAAAGTAAGTCGTAATAGGAAGTAGTCTAAGAGTTCGTGGAGTATACAGTGTTCTCACATTTACAATACAAAAAGAGGCTATATATATAAAAAAAAAAACAGGAATAATATAATAAAAACAACTATCAATAAAATATTAACAAAATAAATTACTAACAAATTTATGACAGTTGATATAAAAATAAAAATATTGCAAAAGCAATGTGTCAGAGAAAAAAAAATGTATATATAATTATTAAAACAAAGGTGGAGCAGTTAATAGACAAAATGTTGATGATTTACCAGGGGGCCACATGTGCAGAGGTAGTCATTGCCAAACAAGCGTGTCCTCGACATAGTCTTTAACCTTGTAATATGCTTTTTCGGTTAGGACACGCTTGATATGACTTTTGAATTTTCCCTCACTAAGTTCTGTTACCGCCTTTGGCAGCTTATTATAAAAGCGAATGCTGTTAACTAAGAATGACTTGCTAGTCTTAGCTAGTCTCCATTTGGGTAAGACAATTTCGTGTTTACTACGTGTATTTTTGTTGTGAAAATCGCTTCTGATTTTAAAGAGTCCTAAGTGTTTATGTAAAGAGAAGGCAGAGTAAGTATATCGATTTCTTTGAATTTATTTCTGAGGGACTGACCAGATTGTTTTAAACCTTAAGTTTGATGATATTTCAATCCTCGTTTGGTCTATTTTATTTAGACCTTTTTATCATAAATATCGTACATCAATGATATGGCTAAAGGAGGATTGACCTATATTCTGCTTGGGCAGAGCATCGCCTTGCCCTCATGGGGGCGATCGGCGGCGGAGGCCTCTCGCGCCGGGCCTTGGTTGAGGTCATGGTGGAGTGGCATGCGGTCGCCGACTTCTGCGAAGCAGTAATGCTCGCAAAGGAGGAGGCCAACCGCATCAGGCAAGGGCGGTCTCGCCGCCGCCGGGATTCCGATCTCGATTTATAGCCACCGCAGGCGCGGGCTTGCGGACAGTGAGCAATGGGCAGCTCGCTGTCCGACCGTCCGGTAACTGTCCGGACCAAGCCCAAGTCGTCGACGGCGCGCACTGTTCCCCCGCGCCTCAAAGAGTTGTCAGCAACAGTAGGGGCCCAGCCGGGTTTAAGCCTACTGGGGCCAGGGTTATCTGAAAGAGAACTCGAGCCCCGGTATGAAGGCTTGAAGGAACGGGGTGGGTTTTTTAGTCAGTAAGAGTCTGACACTATCTCCCACTCCGCCCAAGACCGAGGGTTGTCAGTGGATGATTTTCCTCACCAAAAAAAAAAGGATTGACATATTATATCATCAAATGTTAACGTTTAAACGGTCTAGTCAGTTTTAGATGACCATATGATGAAGTGATCAATTCTAAGATCTGGCCACGACACCGACACCTATGCTCCGAGAAAGAGAAGCATCTTTAGCGATGCAAGCTGATAACGCCATACTAACGATATGATGCTAAAAAACAAGCTACAGCAAATTGTTCGTCTTCGATTTCTTCCATTCTTACAAACACATTCCATACGACGATCACAAGGAAAATCCGAATGAATGTGGCATTCAGCAATCCGATTGTTGTTGGTAAATCCGATCGCTATAGATACAATGGATGCATTATGAAAAATTAATCCGTTTCATGCGATGAATTCGAATAAAGATATAATATTCCACATATGCGGACACCAAGCTTTACATGACTTTTTTAATTTATGCAGACCTCCGTAATGGGCTGTCATAGATGGTGGTCAAAGGCAAGCCTATCATTAATAATATATATATACCCGTTCAACATATCTAACCCACCCTGACATATTCTGACCTCACATTTGATGCCATATTCCGCCGCTTTTATAAACCACTTTAAATAAATCACTCGGTACAAAAAACTATAAATGAAAATACGCTGCCGCAAGGGTTCTTTAGCAAGCACTCGGTAGCAGTGAAAATATTAAATTATATCGTTTTGCGTAGAAGCTGACATTTTATATACTAACATGGGTATATTGTCATGTGAATCTCGTCTATATTATTTTTGACGAAAGATTGTATACCCACTACTGGACACTTTTTTTTATGTTGGGAAAAATCATGCATTGACATCCCCCGCCCTTGGGCGGAGTGGGAGATAGTGTCAGACTCTTAACTGACTAAAAGACCCACCCCGTTTCTTCTAGCCTTCATACCGGGGCTCGAGCGCCCTTTCGGATAACCCTGGCCCCAGTAGGCTTCGACCCGGCTGGGTCCCTGCCGTTGCTGACAACTCCTTGAGGCGCGCGGGAACAGTGCGCGCCGTCGACGATTTGGGCTTGATCCGGACAATTACGGGACGGCCGGACAGTGAGCTACCCATAGCTCACTGTCCGCAAGCCTGCGCCTACGTTGGCCGGAAATCGGGATCAGAATCACGGCGGCGGCGGCGGCGATAACGCCGTTGCCTGATGAGTTCGGCCTCCTCCTTTGCGAGCATTACTGCTTCGCTGAAGTCGACGACCGCCTGCCACTCCTCCTCGCTCTGGACCATGGCCTCAACCAAGGCCCGGCGATGCTCCGCCCAAGCAGGGCACACCTCGACTGTGTGCTCCACCGTGTCCTCTGGGCGTTCCGCACAGTGGCGACATCCGGGGGCCACTTCCGCATGAATCGAGTGCAGGAAACTCCCGAACGAACCATGTCCGATGAGTACCTGCGTCATGCGGAAGGTAAGGACGCCGTGAGGTCTTTCCAGCCACGCCTCAAAGAGGGGACTTACCGCCATGAACTACTGGACACTGGGCTCCCCGAAGTATCGCCCCAATGAATGGTCCTGTGCGTCTCGCATCCAGTGGAGTCTTACTTCACTAGGCCATCGGTACGCCTTGTTGGAGGCTTTCCAACGCTGTGTCTTTCAGTACGTGGCTGCCACTTCAAAACCTTTTAGTCGTATGTATTGGACTATCAGTCCTGCGATCAATGTGGCATAGAAGCTGTAATTTTTGCTACGCAGCGCTTGGTACGCCATAGAATAGAATAAAATAGAATAGAATAGAATAGCATTTTTTTTTCCATAGTTGTAGCGCCACGGTGTCCTTATCTTTTGCCTGACCAGATATGATTGTTTCGCATGAGCTGGGTAAAACCATTGGGCGAATAGACCGGATGACACGGTAAAACATACGATGGAGGTCTGCCCTGCTAGGGTGGTGCATAACCGTAACCTCGTAGAGACAATCGGCGACGGTAATCGAAGTAATCCCGAGGTTAAACCTTATCCACAACTTTATTTTTAGTTTATGTGAAACCTGACTATAGTTTGTTCAGAATCAGTAACTGAATGGATTCCAATAGTTTTAACACCATGTTATATTTTTTCCAAAAATATTTGAATAGGTCACAAGTTGGACACCATTGACACTAAGTACAACACAGGTCACGGAACGTCAAAACGGACTAATGTCCGTTATTATTATATATTAGCAAACAGCTGGGTGCAAGTGCAAAACAACCCCTCAGTCGCATGAATGGCCCACTGAAAAAAAAAGACGTGTGACACTCGGGGACTGCCGCGGTAAAGCTATTGCATAGCATTTTTTATCAAATTATGCAATAGACCTCGCCAACAGCTGCTTAACCCCACCCATCCAAAACCAGCGACGACGACGATAATGCTCCAGAGGTGACCGAGGTAGAGATGAGAGTGGCGGTGCAAAGGCTGAGTGCCAAGAACGCCGCCCCAGGACCCGATGGCTTGCCTGGGAAAGCCTGGGTCCTGGCCATGGAGGCTCTCGGGCCTCGACTGAGAGGGCTCTTCAGCGCATGCTTGGAGAGGGGCCAGTTCCCACTTCGCTGGAAGACGGGGAAACTGGTCCTCATCGCGAAGCCAGGGCGCCCTGCGGACTCTCCGTCCGCGTACCGGCCCATTGTGCTGCTCGACGAGGTGGGCAAGCTCTTTGAAAGAGTGATTGCGAGCCGCCTCGTCGCGCGCCTTTCACGGGTGGGGCCGGACCTTTCGGACGGACAGTTCGGATTTCGCAGAATGCGCTCGACGGTGGACGCCATCATGCGCGTGCGAGCCCTCACGACGGGGGATGCGGTGTCCCGGGGTAGGTGTGTCGTGGCAGTGTCCTTGGACATTGCCAACGCTTTCAATTCCCTGCCCTGGAGTACGATCCGGAGGGCACTCCGGTATCAGCGGGTGCCCGAATACCTCTGTCGAGTAGTCGAAGCCTACCTGTCGGACAGGTATATTGTCTACCCCGGTCACCAGGGAGACTGGAAACGTCGGGAGATGTCGTGCGGTGTTCCGCAGGGGTCGGTACTAGGGCCACCCTTGTGGAACATTGGTTACGATTACGTGTTGCGGGGCGACCTCCCTGACGGGGTCAGCGTGGTATGCTACGCAGACGACACGCTGGTTCTAGCGCAGGGAGAGTCATACCGGGCGGCGGTCGCTTTAGCGACACGCGGGGTTGCGATAGTCGTTGGTAGGATCCAGGAGTTGGGACTCGAGGTGGCGCTTCACAAATCCGAGGCCATGTGTTTCCACGGTCGCCGGTCTCGGAACGCGCCGCCATTGAGTTCCCAACTAATGGTAGGAGGAGTTCACATCGGTGTCGGGTCGACGATGAAGTACCTGGGACTCGTCCTCGACAGCCGGTGGAATTTCGTGGAGCATTTTCGACGTCTGGCTCCCAAACTCAACCGGACTGGGGCTGCGCTCAAGCGGCTCCTGCCCAACCTTGGGGGTCCAGACGCCTCCTGCCGGAGGCAGGCTACGCGGGGATCGTTCGGTCCATGGCCCTCTACGGGGCGCCGGTGTGGGCGCCGTCGCTGAAAAAGCAACCGGCGGCCATACTGAACGCCTGCCAGAGGGTCATGGCAATTCGGATGGTGCGGGGATACCGCACGATTTCCCGCGAAGCGGCGAGCCTTCTGGCTGGCCTACCACCGTGGGATCTGGAGGCAACAGTCCTTGCACACATGCACGACATGCGCGTGGAGATGCAACGCCGGGGTGAAAGTCCTCTGCCGCGACAGGTCGCGGCATGGCGGACAGAGCTCCGGCGGGATCTCATGGTGGAATGGCGTCAGCGACTATCGCAACCCCGTCATGGGCACGCCACAATTATGGCGATAAGTCCCCTCTTTGAGGCGTGGCTGGAAAGACCTCACGGCGTCCTTACCTTCCGCATGACACAGGTCCTCACCGGAAATGGCAAGTTCGGGAGGTTCCTGTTCCGAATTAAAGCGGAAGTGACGCCCGGGTGTCGCCACTGTGCGGAACGCCCGGAGGACACGGTGGAGCACACAATCGCGGTGTGCCCTGCTTGGGCGGAGTATCGCCGTGCCCTCGTGGGGGTGATCGGCGGCGGAGACCTCTCGCGCCGGGCCCTGGTCGAGGCCATGGTCCGGAGCGAGGAAGAGTGGCAGGCGGTCGCCGACTTCTGCGAAGCAGTAATGCTCGCTAAGGAGGCGGCCGACCGCATCAGACAACGGCGCTCTCGCCGCCGCCGCCGGGATTCCGATCCCGATTTCCAGCCACCGTAGGCGCGGGCTTGCGGACAGTGAGCAATGGGTAGCTCGCTGTCCGGCCGTCCGGTAACCGTCCGGACCAAGCCCAAGTCGTCGACGGCGCGCACTGTTCCCGCGCGCCTCAAGGAGTTGTCAGCAACAGCAGGGGCCCAGCCGGGTCGAAGCCTACTGGGGCCAGGGTTATCCGAAAGGGCGCTCGAGCCCCGGTACGAAGGCTAGAAGGAACGGGATGGGTTTTTTAGTCAGTAAGAGTCTGACACTATCTCCCGCTCCGCCCAAGGGCGGGGGATGTCAATGCATGATTTTTCCCATCGAAAAAAAAAAAAAAAAAAAAAAAACCCATCCAAAACCAGACCTCGCTAACAGCTGCTTAACCCCACCCATCCAAAATGAGACCTTGCCAACAGCTGCTTATCACCACCCATCCAATACAAGACCTCGCCATCAGCTGCTTAACCTCTTCCATCCAAAACCAGACCTCGCCAACAGCTGCTTAACCTGTTCCATCAAAAACCAGACCTCGCTAACAGCTTCTTAACCCCACCCATCCAAAACGCCGACAGCTGCTTTCACTCATTTGTTTTCTTATCGGTCACCACGTTCAAAAAACAAATGAGTGGGGGGGTGTTACGTTATTTTCGTTACGGAATTTCTGGATTCGGTCTCCACGCTCAAGGAGGTCTACTTGCTTTCTCCGAAACGTAATTTTCGTAAACGAACGATATTCAAACGAAGTTTCGTTAGTGCACCTACTCTGTTTCATTTTCGGACACACACAAGAAGTTCGGACCCACAGACAATCTTCGTGACCGAATAGAATGAACTATATGATTTGGGTCTTTTGACGTGACAACGTCTTAAATTAGGTTGCGGCTGGGAGTCACTTATGAAAAAGTGTAACGCTCGGTAACGTTACGATGAGTCACCGAACGAGAGAGAGGCCCGCCGAATGCCTTGCGTCTCTCTCCCACTCAACTATGTTTTACCACTCAAAGTCGTTGTCACGTAAAACTTTCGCCCGTATACCGACTTTACAGGCAACCAATTTTTTTTATAAGTCATTTAAAGTAAATTACGGTTTTTAAATTAATTTTAAATCCTGCTTTATTTTAAAATTTTGCGTTAATGAGGTGGTTTATTAAATATTTCTTGTAATATTTATAGATAAAACATAAATATGTCGTAAAAAATATTTTTCGATAAAATACAAAAAGACACCATAAAACAACCTTTTCTACGGTCATCGTTAACCGACTTATATAAAGAGCGCTACTTTACTTCAATCATCGGTACTAACGTATGACAACTAAAAATATCTGTATAATCACACGTAACATGTCAATCTTTGAATGTCAACTAGAATTTGACTTTTAGTTTGAATTTTTAAAAAAATATCATGCTGCCAGTGCTTTTTTACATGACACATTACGTAAGAAAGTCGGACTGTCGCAGTCTACCTTTTTGGGCCACGACAACTTTTCTTTACATTTAATACCTCTTTGAGGTGATTAAATATTTCTTGTAATATTTATGCATAGAATACAAATGAAACTAAAAAAAACGTATTTATTATTGATGATGAGGCGGTATGGTCTAAGACCTTAGCCGGCCCAAATGGGGCAAAAAAAAAACAATGTGTAACTTGTCAACATTGTCAACTTCAGTGCTGCCAATTTAGTATTAATATGGCTAAATTTAGCATTTTTCTAAGTAATTTGGCATGTATAAATTCAGTTTAGCATATTTTTAGCATTTTACTCGGAAAGTTTGAACATTATTTCTAAATGCAAAATAAAATCTTGATGTTTCTGTTGTTTGTGAACAGGACCTTAGTGGTTAGGAGAATCCCGCTTGGATTGAACCACATATGGTTTAATGCATCACTCGACGTTGTCATCAAAGGTAATTTAGTTTTGTTTGATTCTTATTTGGCAACGTGCGTTGAATAAGAGTTATTAAATTCATAATGTCAATAAATAACCTATAACCAACTTTATCGTGCAGAGTGGGAATTGATGTCCGATTTGAAAGAATGGCTTCTTCCGCTCTGCTCAGACATCATACGAAGAGGATACACACGAGGGTCCAGTTATCAGCATAGTATTTATCATTTTCCGAAAATGTTGGCATGTATTTGGCATTTTTTGAATGCAGATTTAGCAGAAAATAATTTAAGGAGTTAGCAGCACTGGTCAACTTGCATTGTTAATTTTGAAATCAAAAGATTTTATTTGGACTTTACCTATACTTAACTCAAGTTACAAATAGGTATATTTTAATATACATATTTTGTCATCACGGTACGCGTTCTGTAAGAAAGTTTCAAGTAGAACTGTGGATGTCGCAGTCTTCCACAAGTTTTGTTGTGGATCTTTGATCTTTGTAAGTAATATTATCATAATTATACAATATAGTATGTACCATGTATGTACCTATTTGTTTTTAGTCGTGGGTAGTCATTCGTAGAATTCTTTTATTTACCATCTTAGTTGTGTCCAAATTTTGTTTTAAACAATAACAATTGATTTTATTACCACATAGTATTAAAAGTAAATTCTATCAATTCTTACCTATTAAATTTCAATATTTTATGATTATATTAGCTATTTAATGTTTTATTTTCAGATCAATGAACCAATACCATCCACCTCCAGGCAATCAAGCTAACCTCCAAACTTTTCACAGCCCGAGGTAGCTGTGGACATACGACCCTGCCAGGAAATTGACCACTAGTGACATGAAAATCTCTGAATCCTACAGGATTCAAGTTAATAAAAAATATAAATGTATTTTTTAGTCTTTTATTAAAGTCTTTTTAAAAACAACAACAATTTAAGACAGTCACAGTACCCTGCAAACACCATAGTACTCCACTTCCAGTGCTTTGCTGAGGAGAAGCCTACAGAGGCTTTTTGGAGGTAATAAAGGCATTATTTCCTGTTACAACTCCCCAAATAATTACCGACTATGTCTCACATTATTCACAACATGTAAGTCAGGAATTTGCGTAATGTTGAGCAGAAAACATCACAGTAGTACTCTACTTCCTAATGCTTTGCTGAGGAGAAGCCTACTGAGGCTTTTTGGAGGTAATAAACGCACTATTTTCTGGTACAACTCTTCAAATAATTGTCGATTGAGTCCCGGGATCATTTCCCACAAACTGTGTGTCAGGAATTTGCATAATGTTGAGCTGAAAACATCACAGTAGTAGTCCACTTCCTAGTGCTTTGCTAAGGAGAAGCCTTTGGAGGCTTCTTGAAGGTAATAAAGGCACTATTTCCTGGTACAACTTCTCAAATAATTGCCGACTGAGTCTAACATTATCCACAACGTGTAAGTCAGGAATTTGAGCTGGGTTCCGGGTCTTTGTAGACTCTAAACATTCGTAATGTAGAGCTGCTTCAATTAAAAGCATTTTTGAGGCCATTTTTAGCACTTTTCTTACAAAATCAACACAAACGAAAATGAAAAGGTAAGGTTTTTGGTTTCGTCAATTTGACGTTAAAATTGCAAAACATTCGTATGTCATAATCATATTTTTTTTCGAAACATAACTAATTAGAGTAGGTTTAGAGATTCGGTACGTCAAATAATTTTCGTTCGTACGAAATTTCGGGAACGAAATGAACCATGGTAGGAGACACGACGAATTTCAATCGAAACTTCGTTTTTCGGAGAAAGCGAGTAGGCCCCAAGGCCCGCGATAGAAGCTATGCAATAGCTTAAAAAAATATTTTTTGTTAACAATGTATAAAACTGCATAATCATAAATCTACAAAAGCAATTTTTAAAATTCTTTCATCAATAGAATGGTACTTTATCACTGAGTAACATAGGTTATAAATTTCCTACCTACCTCTTAGCTTGCGAAGCCGTTGGCAGAAACTAGTTTTATAATATGTTCAGAAGCTCCAAACGCTTGTTGTTTGAAAATGTAGCTACGACAGCCAAACATGATGTATTGTTTTATTTATGTTTGTTCCTGTTTCTGCAGCTCGTTTGTTGAGACAGAATATGAAAGATAAACTTATGCTATTCCTTAGCTCTTGAAACCCTCTGCAGATTCCAATTTCATTGTACAAATACAGTTTGTTTGTATACTATTTATAAATCAAATGTTTGTAGGTGTATTTGAAAAGCTCATTAATCCGTTGGATGTATTGTGATTTGTTTCTGAAATGAAGATTCGGCCCCGGTACGAAAGGCAAAGAAGAATTAGGAGTAAGTTTTTAGTCAGTAAAAGTGTGACACTATCTCCCTCTCCGGACACCATTTAATTTGACCCTACTCGGAACCAAAAAGCTTGACTGTGTCCGGGCACAAAGTAGATAGGTACAGAAGACAATCTCATGTATGTACTTCACTTTTTATACTTACGCTCGGTGGACGCACACTAATCAGCGTTTGAGCCGGAACTGGTTCGATGAGTGAATACGGAAATGGTCTAAATGACTAAATCGCTAAGATGACCGTCTCTTGAAATAGGATATAGAATAATACACTACGAATTTTTAATTTGTACAATTTTTTAAACGGCTTATTGGAAAAGGTCTTGTTATTACTTAAGTAAAGTCTCAATAAATAATATCCATAAACAGCAAAGTTATTAGCGTTTGTTTACATCCCAAAATGTCGCTCAATTTATGAAAATATTGTACTGGCTATTGAATATGAATGAATACATGACGATCAAAATGGAAAAACAGTACGCGTAATATTTTCTAGTAGCAATTGTTATGAAAGATTGATTATGAATTTAACGATGATGACACTTGGGGATGTATATATAATAATATATATTTTTTTTAACTAGTTGCCTCGTTTCATTTATTTTTTTTAGTGATTTTGTGTATTGTCTGTTTATTTTTATTTATTTAATATTTTCTATGTATTTATCTAGAAGTTATTATCGCGGGAGTATGTTCCCTAGGAGTAGAAGAATAACGTTTGTTTTTATCATGGGCGAAACCGCTGGCAGATGCTAGTAATAGATATCTATATTTCTACACTAATATAATAAGGAGGTGTTTATTTTTTTGTTTGTAGGAGGTAATTTTTTGAAGTACTGGTCCGATTGCTAAAATTTTTTCACCGTTAGAAAGCTGCTTTATTTTTGAGTGACATAGGCTACATTTTATGTACGCGGACGAAGCCGCTGGCAAAAGCTAGTTATTTATAAAGGCGAAAATTTATGTATATTGGTATTTGTGTGTGTATGTTTGTTACGTCTTCATGCTCAAATTACTGAACGAAATGAAAATTTATAAAAGGTATGTTAATCTAAAAGTACCTAAGCTATTATATTCAGAATTTTATGTTGGTAAAAATACTAAAGAAAGGTTTATAATTTATAACGGGTGGAAAATACAAATTTTTGACGCAAGTGGAGCCGTGGGCGGTAGCTAGTCTTGTAATAAATGTGAAAGTCATGTTTGGATGTTTATTAATCAATCACGTCCTCAGACCCTCAACGGCCGAACGGATTTGAGAACATGGATGGCTACCCATGTTAAAGAATTGTCGTTTATGTGAGCAAAGCCTCTGGAAAAAGCGATTTATAAATTAAAAGTGGTAATTGTTTAGTTACGTACTTTGCACAAAAAAAAAAATACATTGCCAATCATCGTGGCAACGTTGCCAGTAGGTCTTGATGTCAGTAGTTTCGTAGTAGGGATGAAAGGCATGCTACTCAAAGTCAAAGTCCAAATATTTTATTTCACATAGGCCTACATGGGCACTTATAAAACGTCAGAAGCTATTGCACGGTTCCAAATTGGTCGTTTCCTATGGAGAAGAACCGGGAAGAAACTACATGGTTACTCTTTTTAAAAAAAGTGGTTCATGTTACAATATTTTATAGATATTATGTAAGAGCAGTGTAGCCTGCTCACAAAAACACACAAAAAATAAAATCATAATAGAAAAAAAGTAATTCTTAATAGGAAGTAATCTGAGAGTTCGTGGGGTATACAGTGTTCTCACATTCACATTACAAAACAAAAAACCGGTCAAGAGCATGTCAGGCCACGCTCAGTGTAGGGTTCCGTAGTTTCCCGTCCGTCACAATAAGTGTACCCCTTATGAGTTTAAAAAAAATGCTTGCATATACGATTATACTACAAACTTAGTCCAGAAATTATTTTGTAGAACCCTTTTGTCTTTTTTGTTCAAAAACCGTTCTTTCCATCAAGTTCAAAATAATTTTCCTAGAAAGTCCTTATAAAGTTCTACTTTTATGATTTTTTTCATATTTTCTAAACTTATGGTTCAAAAGTTAGAGGGGGGGGACACATTGTTTTTTACTTTTGGAGCGATTATTTCCAAAATTATTGACACTATCAAAAAATGATTTTAGTAAACCCCTATTCATTTTTAAATACCTATCCAACAATATATCACACGTTAGGGTTGAAATTAAAAAAAAAATCACTTCCCACTTTATATATAGGGGGGCTACCCTAATAAAACATTTTTTTCCAATTTTTATTTTACTACTTTGTCGGCGTGATTGATATACATATTGGTACCAAATTTCAGCTTTCTAGTGCTAACGGTCACAGAGATTAAGCGAGGACGGACAGACAGACGGACAGACAGACATGGCGAAACTATAAGGGTTCCTAGTTGACTACGGAACCCTAAAAAGAGGCTATATACTAAAGGAGAGGAGTATATTTGTGGATGAAAATATACAGAAGCCAAAGAAAAGAGGAATGAATTGTGTGAGGAGCGTTATGAAAGAAAATGCAGTTGTTAGCGTGACGGGTGACGGCATAGATTGGAAGAAAAAACGTGTTGCGCTGACCCCAAATAACATAGGTCAACGGCAATAAGACGATTAATGTTTGTAGTTAGGTTTTAGTTTAATATTTATGTCTTGGATGTATATTTACTTAGCATAGCATAGTCGGCCTTATAATGTTCCTACTGTTTGGGCTCAGGCCTCTCTAAGAGAGGGGATGGGCCGCAATCCACCATGCAGGTCTAGTGCGGGTTGGTGGATGTCACACGTCTTCTAAATTCTGGTTCTAGGACATGCCAGTTTCCTTACGATGTTTTCCTTCACCGTTTTGAAAGCAGTGGTGATGAAATAAATTACGCAAAGTGCCTGGCTGGATTTGAACTCCCAAGTCGGGCCATAGTCCATATTCGAATATTGTATTATTTAGGAAAATCGATTCAAAACTCGTCACCTAACTGCATCATGAAACTGATGGATTTTCCCGCAGAATATATTTGCATTCGTAATATTCAATCATGGAATTTATCCTTCGGTTCCTCGATAAATGCTTTCTCAAATTCTCGTATATTAAAGTTTCCAAGTGATTTTCATACCGTGGGCGATCTGGAGCTTAAAACTGCAAAATAAATGATAGAATTAAATACCTACTACCTACTGAGCTTATAAACGTCGGACTGTTTACATTCCTAACATGTATATAGAGGTGATTATTGCATACACGAGGAGACTGCCTCCAGGCATCGTTACCAATTCGTATTTGCAAATAGGTTTAAAAATATAAAAGTCCAATTGAAATGAATATTTATTTTATGGCTGGAAAATGTAGACATTTGAATTGGTTTTTGAATAGTGAGGTTTAAAAAAGAAAGATTTGCAAAAAGGGTTTCAATAATTAAGGTTATTATTTTTTTTGTAATGGTTTTTACAATCATTGTGTAGGGTAAAATAGTAATATTTCATTTTCTTTTTTACGTTGTCTTACACTAGAAATGTTTTTATTGTGACTGCGTTCACAAACATGTAAATTGTCATACACATTAGGCAAATAGTTTTGAGGTTCTTTATGTAACATCGCGGTAATTTCTGCCTGATCAATAAAAATTTATTTGCTTGATTAAAGAAAAACTGCGGCGCGACGCCAAACCAAATCCTTTGAAGATTTCGTTTCGAGTGCAAGCAAAAATGAACCTACCGATGGCTGAAGTTTTATCGATGGTACCTCGAAAAGAAAAAAATCCCTTACAAGATCACTTTGATGTATCAATATAGTTTCTTTCAGGAATAGTTTCGTGAACATCTACAATCCATTGGAACTATCAAAAATCAAATGTTTTGAATCCTCGAGTCCCAATGCAAACTGGATTTCAGACCTCTCTTTATCTACACTGTTTTCATCATGCGATTTCCTTAACACAGCAAGAGACGCTAGCGGGTAAAAGTAAAATTAAGTAAATTCGTAAAAAAATGTTTTCCTGCTTAATTCTGTGCTGCGCCGCTTTAGATACCTTTCGAGAGAGGTTTTAAACCTCCCAAATTCAAGTAGACCCATAAAGCTGCACAAAGACTCATAGAGGAGTCTCTCCAGCAAAGTGTCGCTCCACAAACATGGCCTACTTCGCAGCGGCTCCAGTTACTTGCCTTTGTAGCGTGACGTCACCGATAGGCCGCACCGCCGTCATACGATATGGGAAAAGTGATAATTTTGTTATGGTTTAATAGTGTTATTAGTTTCCTTGGTAATCGGGGTAATTTTCAGTAAAATAAAGGTATTTTCGGAAGAATAGTAAAATACGAAAAAAGCATACTAAATATTTAATACTAGATATTAAATGTGAAACCATCTCTGTCTGCATGTTACTCATTCACGGAATCGTGATAAAGTTTGGTACGGAGTAAGTTTGTATCCGAAAAATAGACATAGGCTACTTTTTATTTGGCTTCGACTTCGACTTCGTAACCGATTCACGCGGACGAAGTCGAAACTATAAAGAGAACATACAAGGAGGCATAATAGCTGTTCTGTTTTTCTTTAAAAAAAATATCCCTTATACCACCTCAAAAAGATGGTGAGCTTAATTGATGGGACCCGCTAGAGCCAATGCCTATAAGTGACAAATATAATATGTACCTAGAATTCATTATACGAACCGTAAGGCAAGTAATAAGTAGACAGCTTAAGATACTGGAAAAGACATGTACTACGGGTTCCAAATGAGAATAGGACCGATTCCTATGTTTTGACGTCTCGTCGTTCTATCAAATCGAAGAAATTTTGGAATTCAGAAAATTGATGAACTCAGAGATGAGTAAAATTGAAGAACTGGATTCCGATTTAACTTTTTTCGTTCGCAGTTCATAAATAAACAAAATTTTTCGTAAATTAGTTAATGTTTAAAAAAATTCTTGCCTCGATTTGACAGTAAATCGTGACATCACAACATGGCGGGCGATCCTATTCTCATTTAGAGCGCATTGTATAACACAAAAATAAGCTGGCACCAGTACTGAGTGAAACAGAAGGTTAACAGCACACGAGTTTAAAGGGATGTAATACCACTAGTCTCAGCGCCAGATAGGTATAGATAGAGAGATGAGAGCTACCCTAAAACCACTCTAAATATACCATAAAATATTAGTTTTTGCCCGCAGCTTCACTTAAAATATAGCCCATGTCACTGAGGAATAAAGCAGCTTTCTATCGGTGAAATAATTTCAGCAATCGGACCAGTACCTACTTTCAGAGATTACTTCCTATACACATAAAAACGCATATTATGTTCTGACAATTTATTACTGTCTATTCTAGGTTGCCTGGAAGAGATCGCGGAATGGGATAAGGCCGCCCATTATACGTGTTTTAGATATAAGTTTTACTTTGTTATGTTTGTTTGTAACTACAATAAAGTATTTAATAAATAAACAAATAATAATATATAAAACAAACTTTACCTCTTTATAATATTAGTGTAGAAGTGTAGATAAATGGACTAGAGGATGATTAACCCAGTTGCTTAATGTTCTAGGACAGAATGCCATGGTACAGCAAAATAACAAAAAAAGCTTTCGAGAACTTTTTCAATATTAGGAATAGAATCCAAAAATAGAACTTTGGATAGCTTTCCTAAATCATCCAAAGTTCCACTTTTACTAACGTAAATTGTTGTCCCGCTACCAGTCTGTAAATCCCCTAGCAAGCACTTACTCCCCAATCCAAAAGCTGATAGGAAATTGCCGGCAAAAAACGAAAAAATAAGGTAAATTTTACCTGAGATGGTTCACCGAAACCTTAATAATATTCCCCTGAGAGTGATTGGACTCTCCAATTCCCCGTATTTATGGTTCGCTTTACGTAAAATATAATAGAGACCTTCGATTTATTACCTAGAGCTCGTACCTAAGCTAAATTAATTACCTTTATTCAGTGGCGTAGCTACTGGGATAGGCGGGGAAGTGCCCAAACTCGGGGCCTCTAAGCTCAGGGCAGTGCAAGCGTGGGGCCCTAAGATCGGTGGGTAAGCTTAGTGGGGTAAGCTTGGGGTCTTAAGCTTAGAAAGTGCAAGCTTGGGTGCCCCCAAGCTCGCGAGGGGGCAAGCTGGGTGCCTCAAGCTCAGGAGGGGATAAGCTCGGAGGCCTCCAAGTTTGGGAAACCTCATTAGCAAACCTCTTATTGAACTACCAACAAATGGTTCCGACTTCGAAATCTAAATAAAATAGGTTGCAGCACTATTTTACGGCGACTTGTTTTGGTCAGTAAAAGTCTTACTCTGGAATCCTTCCTATTCCACCCAGAGCAGGAGAGGTTATTTAAACGAATTTTCTTGTAAGGAAGGGGAGACCACTTTCTATTTAGTAATTTTTTCCCCGGGGTCTTGTTCGCATACCTACGCCCCTGCCTTTATTTGGTTCTAAGTTAAGAGGAACTCTCGCTCTGTAGCGTGGAAGAAATATGTGCGCATTAATTAACCTGGGGTAAAAGAAATGTGGGAATCAGATGATTTTCTCAAAGATATAGCAAGACTTTGTAAAAAGGTAATTATTTTATGTAATGGTATTGTAGTCCATTCAGTAAGCTATTACCTTGTTTTTGCCCTTTTTTGGGGTTCCATACCTCAATCACCAAAAACGGAACCCTTATAAAATCGAAGTACTCAGGTCTACCCCTTGGAGCAATGAAAAAAATCAACTTTTAAATCAAAAGAAAAGGTCATTTATGCACCATTTATGGCACATATTTTGACGTTCGCAAGGAAATTAAAACCTAAACGGCAGTTCCCGTCAGCCCTAAAATAAAATAAATATCAGATTTGGTAGAAGCAAGGTCTCATATCAGAAGTATAAGAAAAAGTCTGAAAACTGTGTAGTCACGTAACAAAAAAAAAATAATTTTTGCTATTCGAAAAATCTTTCAAACTGGGATTCGGGAATTTAACTATTTATATAAATAAGTTTATATGGAACTTTCAGTGCGTTAGTCTGACATCTACTTGGTTGTTTTTATTTTTAATTTTACTGAATTTTATGGGTTTAATTTTAATTGACTATTAATGCTACAAAAGCTAAATTATTACAGTTTGCTTCAAAGGGAAAAACAAATTAAGACTTTATTTTTAAGCATTTTAAATCTCCAGTGTGCTCCGGACTGCTTTTTATCAAAAATATAATTTAGTAAGTTTAATATCGTATCTGACGACGTTTTAAAAATCTAAGTAGGATCACTAGGTACTTGTATATACCTCTCAGTTACTTTGACATAAAGCACTTAATGATTTGAAAAGGGCTTTTAGCGAAGTATTATAAAAAAAAGACGTGTGGCACTCGGGGACTGCCGCGGTAAAGCATAGCATTTTTATCAACTTATGCAATTATAATTATTTATTTATTTTATTTATGCAGTTTTTTTTTTCCTTTGTTTTTTTTTTCTTTGATATTAATTGAAGTTACACTTTCACACATTGAATTGAATTTTGATTGATTATTCACTCATTGGTTTTCTAATCGGTCACCACGCTCAAAAAACAAATGAGTGTGGGGTGTTAGGTTATTTTCGTTACGGAATTTTTGGATTCGGTCTCCACGCTCAAGGCCCGCGATAAAAGCTATGCAATAGCTTAAAAATACAACAAAATACGATGGAGGACAGTATCGAGATGACCAAAATATCAACCAATGGCGAAACTTGGGGGAGGCCTATGTCTAACAGTGGATGTCTTTCGGCTGAAATAAAAAAATGATTATGATGATCCGTTACATTGCGCTGTTAATACCTAATTGTTTACCGTAGTATGCGTTGCGATTGCGACGCGTACCGAAACGGTTCATGTGAATGCAACGCGACGCGGCTGTTTTGTCTTACGTGTGTGCAGTCATCTTTTGTATAAAACAAGTCACCACACTGCGAGAATTTGCGCGAAAATATCACACCAAAAGGCCCGCTTCGCTTTTTGCCGCCCCACATCCACGTGCATTTAGACAGTGACCCTTTAATAGAGTGTCAATTGCGTCAATTGTTCGTGTCGCATTGCTTTGCGTTTGCGTTCACGTTAAATTGAATGAACACCGCTTAAGGTCCACTGAGGCCCAACGCACACCGCTGGAGGCGCGGCGGAGCGCATTTGATTTAATATAAACCTTAACTATCTTGACATACGGTTTACAAAAGAATGAATTCACATGCGGCGCTCGGAGCGCCTTCAAGCTACTACAAGAGCGGTGTGCGCTGGGCCTAAATTTTACTGTCTATGGACGCGTAGCTTCACAGACGCGTAATGATGTGCCATCGTGCCGTTGCCACTTCGTCGACAGAGTTTCATAGTAATGTATGTAAGCTATGAGCAGGCGTACACCAAGGGTATGATGACGAATACGCGTCAGTACAGTAGGTCTAAGACTTCAACTTATACTTAGATCCTATTTTTTTCTTGTCAACAGAACAATGTCCCTGGTTCCACCAGGGGGGGCGGACTCCCCCAGTCCGCGGCGGGCAGTTAGCCCACTGCTGGAAATGCGCCGCCCACACTGCACGCTAGCCTGTGACTACTGCGCGGCTGTACTCGAAGACAAATTCAAACGTAAGTAGATGTAATGGGTGCATTATTGTTAGTTTACAAGTGGGGGAAAATAGCCCACTACTGGAGTTGCGCTGTTTACATAGCACGCTAGCTTGCGACTACTGCACGATTTTACTGATTGATAAGTTTAAATGTGTAGATGTAGTGGATAGATTTTCGTTGGTCATCAAATATGGGTAGTCAAAACACTTTTTATTTGTCATCAAAATTACGTCCCCCGCAGAGCGGGAGATAGTGTCAGACTCTTACTGACTAAGAAACCCACCCCGTTCCTTCTTGCGTTTCGTACCGGGACCAAGCTTCTCTTTCGGATAACCCTGGCTCCCCAGAAGGCTTCGACCCGGCTGGGCCCCCGCTGTTGTTGGCAACTCATTGAGGCGCGCGAGAACACTGCGTGCCGTCAACGATGTAATGGGTGCATTTTTGTTGGTTTGCAAGTGGGGGAAAACAGCCCACTACTGGAGTTGTGCCGACTACATAGCTTGTTACTACTGCACTTTACTGGTTCAATTTATATTTTTCAATCAGTTTTTTTTTTGTCATTACTTTTTCTTCTATCTACATTGTGCTCATATATAGAAGCGACCTGGTCTCACCTTGTGGAAGGCCTTCCAACGCTGCGTCTTTCAGTACGCGCCTACCACCACAAAATAAGGTTATGGGATTAACCATAAAAAAAACGATATCATGAAAACCTATAATGTTGAACACATAGACCTTACTTTATAACAGGCACATAAGGAAGTACATTTTCCATATATTTTCCCATATAACGTCGGGCTTGAAGCAAATTGTTCCCATAAATCCTTACATAAAATACTCTACAGGGAATTGCAGGCTTACCATTCCACTGTAATGGTTTTTTTTTCGGTGGGTAAACATCAATCAATGAAATCCCTCGCCCTTTGGCAAAGCGGGAGATAGTGTCAGAATTTTATTGATTAAAAAACCCACCTCGTTCTTTCGTTGCATTTCATTCCATGGCAGAGCCTTCCTTTCAGAAGCAGCCCAAGTAGGCTTCGATCCTTCTGGGCCCCTACAGTTGCTGACAACTCCTTGAGGCGCGCGGGAATGTGGCGCCGTCGACAACACTGGCTCGGTCCGGACAGTTACCGGATGGTCGGACAGCGAGCTACCCATTACTAGCCGTCTGCAAGCCCGCGCCGACGGTGGCCGGATATTGGGATCGGAATCTCGGCGGCCGCTGGGGCGTGAGCGCCGTGATGGTCTGCTCAAGTGGGGAACACCTCAACCGCGTGCCCCAACGTGCCCTCCGGGCGGTCCATCCATTGTAATAGTTCAGTTTCGAATACGACAAAGGTGTTTGGAATTGCGCCATCGAATAAAAAAGTAAACGGATTTGCTTCAATTGCTGCCAAATCCAATTGTGTACTATTTTCAGATTTTTTCGAGCTAGTGTGGTACCTATAGAATTTGATAAAATCTGTAGCCTCTGGGAGTCTGGGCGCTTTAGGATTTTTATTGTTGAACCTTTCTTTTTACTCAATCAAATACGAGACAAATGTTTGTACAGATTTCGAATGTAGTTTTTTTTCAGTACAGGTTTAAAATTATTTATACAAAAAGATAATCATTCAATTGATATACCTATTGGTGATTACAATGAGACACAAGACTTAGGAAAAGCAGGTGAACTTAAACTCAGTTGGCTCTACCAAGGCTGTGGTACCACTTCCTTTGACCACAGAGGGCAACAGAAGGAACACGGGTGGGTTTTAGTTAGTAATAGTCTAGCACATCCTCTCGCTTCACCCGCAGCGGGAAGAGTTATTTGATCTTTTTCAAAAAATAAGAAAATGGTAAGGGTCGACTTTCGAAAAGTTTAGTGTAAATCTATGTGATATTTCCACTGAAGATTTATATTACAACATATTGTGTAGTACTCGTCAGTAAATCGATTGGCATCTAACTGAGCAATCACAGTATGCATTGTGTTGCTCTGGACGTTTGCGCATTAGCATATAAATGTCTACTTCTTGCGAACAGACTTCATAAAGGAAACCGTTGGAAATGTGGAAGCTCCGACTAAATAATCCAGAAGACATCATTATACTGAAGTCTGAGGGTGTTGTAAGTTCTTCCCTTGTATCTTACCTTCTGTGAGTTTGATCATCATCAGCCTTTTATTGTTCCCACTGCTGGGACTCAGGCCTTCTCTATAGGAGAAGAAATGAGCCGTAATCCACCACGCGGGCCCAGTGCGGGTTAGTGAATGGTACATGCCTTTGAATTTTTGTTTTCCTTCACCGTTTTGAGAGCAGTGGTAATAAAATAAATTACACAAAGTAATGCGCCTCGCAGGGTTTGAACCCGTGACATACAATTCGTAAGTCGGAGCTATTACCACTCGCCCACCACTGCTCTCAGTCCTGCTGTGAGTTCGATATATCTATGATACCAGCCAAATCCGATTTTAAGATGAACAAGTTTTGTCTAGTCCAAACCAGTTCTCCAAACAAGCGCGGGTTCATGTTTCTTTGTGGTTTAGAAACAAAATAACCACGAAGGTTAAGGCCACCTTAGCCTTCTGACCTAATCTGTCCATGTCGGCCATGTCGGGGTGCCCTAATATTATATATTATTTTTGGTCATCAAATAACTTCTCCCCTAGCGAAAAGGAGTGTCAGAGTTTTACTGACTAAAACCACACCTGCATTCTTTAGTTGCCCTTTGCGTTCTAGGATAACGGGTTTCTATTTCAGAAATTCCCTGTGGCATTAGCGGGTACCGGGCCTGGTAGGTCCCTACGGTTTTTGACATCATTTTCAGACTTGACGCCGTTGAAGACTTGGGCTCGGTCCGGAAAGTAACCATAAGTCCGGACGGCAAACTGCCGAGCTAGTTGTCCACAAGCCCACACTTGCAGTGGCCGTGGATCATCCTGTGACTTTCACGCCCATGTGGGATTGTGGCCTCCCCCCATGGGCTGGGGCTTACTTACAGAAAACCTTCGAATCATTCCTAATTTTCTGTCTCTTTCTAACCAGGAAGCGCCGACATGCGCAACAGAGGCACATCCCCACTATCAGCGTCACCACGACAGTCACTCACCGGAGAACCACCCTGGACCCTCCCGGATGACGACCGGCCTGACTTCTCAGCACTCAAGGAAAATATACAAAGGATCAACAAGTAAGTCTCACATTTATATTAGCCGATAGACGTCCACTGTTGGACATAGGCCTCCCCGAAGTGTCACCACAATTAATGATCCTGTGCGTCATAGTCATCGGTCCACCTTGTAGGAGGCCTTATAACGCTGCGTCTTCCGATAAGCGTTCGCCATTCTAGAACCTTTCAGCCCCTTATAACTATATCAAGGTTTAATGTTGTTAAAAGAATGCTTTCACCGCGGGCCCTAACAGAATACCAGCACTGCCTTATTTATCTTTTTAAATATCGCAGCATATGCTGAGTTAGGCGGCCTTTTTGCCTTCCAGAGATTTTAAAGTTTTCTTTTTTTATTATTATTATTAATCTAGTTGTACTGTATGTGTGAGGTACGAATAAAAGTTTTTTTTTTCTTTCTGTGTAAGAATACAGGATAAAAGTTTTTTATAGGTGAACGTTTTTTTGTAAGAACTTTTTTATTTAACTGATTTCACACCAAACTGACTCGAGTAACTCATGCATCCAACATTGTAGATGGCGCTACAAGTATTGAATATTTTTTTCTTGATAGTAGTAGTAGTACTATTCAATACTACTATTGAATCAAGATTTTGCGAAATACAAGATCGTGCGTTAGGAGATTTTCTTTTCAGAAATATAATAAAATAAAATTACCTAAAATTGTATATCCGAGGTTAGGACTCTTAGCCATCGATGTATACGTACGTTGTGACAAATAAATGATTTATCTACATATCTATCTGCACACATCTAGGCTTGACTGTGTCTTACTTAGCCCTAAGCATATTGTATTAACAGTGTTTTGCATGCCTTAGTTAAGGTAGTTAGTATGGATCATAAACTTGAAAAATACCTATAACCTGTACCTACTTTCTGTGCAAAATAAAATCTATTCTATTCTATTCACACATACAAACGTTCACCTGTCTATTAGTCTGAAAATTCTGTAGAAAAAGCCACCACAATAAAATTGAACAATAAGCCCTACATATACTAACGATGCAGCCAGGCTTATTATGGTCCTAGCAGGCTTACGCGCCTGATTAAATTGCCGCTTGGTTGCTGATTGGATGCACTTGTGTCGAGCGATACCGCAGACTAGCTGGTCGTATTATTGTATAACAATAGAAACCAAGTGCGAGCCTAGCTTGTTTTCACTGTATTCTGTAGGTAGGTATTGAGGTTTAGAATTGATCCATTCTAAGAAGAAAATCCACGTGCACTATTTTTTTTTAGGTGGATAGTTTCATCAAATGACGTCCCCCGCTCTTGGGCGGACCGGGAGATAGTGTCAGATTTTTACTGACTAAAAATCGACTCCGGTTCCTTCGTTGCCTTTCGTACCGGGGCCGAATCTTCGCAGTAGGCTTCGACCCTGCTGGGCCCCTACGGGTTGCTGATAACTCCACCCTCTCGCTCCATCCTACAGCGTAGGTTTGTTTTTTTTTTATTAAAGATAGGCTCACTTTTGACCACTATATCACTTGATGGTGATCGTTTGATGGTTACCCACAACAAAAAAAAAAAAACAGATTTTAGAAGTAGTAACGTAATATGAGTGATTCAGAATGTTCATTAAGGTGTCATTTAAAAGGATTCTGATTAAAAAAAAAGCTAATGTCCAACTTAATATTTGATTTACAGAATACCCCCCTCGAGCGCCATGGGGATAATGACCTGGAAAATTGCCGTTTTTACGTAAATCACCAAAAAAATTTATTTTTCTGGATTTCTCTAAGAAAAACAAAAATCAAGAAATCAACGTACAACCTTGTGAACAAAACGAATATTAAGCGTTTTTCAAGGTCATCCAAGTTGTACAGACGTATCTATAATCGGCGCTCGAGGGAATACGGGATGTGTAAACTAGTTTACTAGTAGACAGTACTTCACGCCGGAACAGCTGCTCAAACTTTATCGAGTGCAAGTTCGATCGTGTATGAAGTATTGCTCTCATCTTTGGGACGGATCTGCCCGATACCAGCTTGATGCACTTGAGGCAATTGAGAGGCGAGCCAGAAGGATAATTGGCGATGATACACTCGTCGAGTCAAGGCTTCAAAGTCTTGAGCATCGACGCAGTGTTGCTAGCCTGTCGGTTTTCTACCGGTTGCAAGTTTCGGGGAGTGTACATCGGAATTGCATGAACTAATTCCGCCTAGGCCGTTTCATCATCGAACTATCAGACGTACGGCTATGCGC
Organism: Mythimna albipuncta; assembly: GCA_929112965.1. Lineage (NCBI taxonomy): Eukaryota > Metazoa > Arthropoda > Insecta > Lepidoptera > Noctuidae > Mythimna > Mythimna albipuncta. The sequence continues at coordinate 11,210,368 of OV815979.1, read as the reverse complement.
CACCGGTACATGGTGGATATCCCACCTATACGCACAAAACGTTTTGGGAACACATTCACTGTGTGTGCAGCTAGGGAGTGGAATTCCTTGCCGGAGTCTGTGTTTCCTGATAGCTACAACCCGGGAATCTTTAAGTCGAGAGTGAATAGGTTTCTTATAGGTAAGCGCGTTCCATCGTCGACCGCATCGTCGCTTTTCATCAGGTGAGACAGCGGTCAAGCGCGAACCTATCAACAATAAAAAAAGACGTCTGGCACTCGGGGACTGCCGCGGTAAAGCTATTGCATAGCATTTTTTATCAACTTATGCAATTATAATTATTTATTTATTTTATTTATGCAGTATTTTTTTTTCCTTTGTTTTTAAGCTATTGCATAGCTTCTATCGCGGGCCTTGAGCGTGGAGACCGAATCCAGAAATTCCGTAACGAAAATAACCTAACACCCCCCACTGATTTGTTTTTTGAGCGTGGTGACCGATAAGAAAACAAATGAGTGAACAATCAATCAAAATTCAATTCAATGTATGAAAGTGTAACTTCAATTAATATCAAAGAAAAAAAACAAAGGAAAAAAAATACTGCATAAATAAAATAAATAAATAATTATAATTGCATAAGTTGATAAAAATGCTATGCAGTAGCTTTACCGCGGCAGTCCCCGAGTGCCAGACGTCTTTTTTTTTTTCTTTGATATTAATTGAAGTAACACTTTTTGAGCGTGGTGACCGATAAGAAAAGGTGTTAGGTTATTTTTGTTACGGAATTTCTGGATACAGTCTCCACGCTCAAGGCCCGCGATAGAAGCTATGCAATAGGTTAAAAAAAGGATAAAGTCAATATATTTATAGTCCACTTGTTACAAGTGTGGTACTACATGCGTACCATGTACTTTGTCAAGATACAGCCTAAATATCCAAAACCGATTCAATGAAAGTCAAGGTATGAGGAAAGGTAACGCCCCGCTGGTGCAATATCCGGAATTAAATCGTTGGGACGTGAAATCTGCTTTACATATCTCGTCGGATGAAGACATGATCATGATGACGTGACTTTAACTTGAAAATAGAACCCTCACGCTGCACCGTATAACTTTATGCGCACAAACGATATCTAGACATAGATTGTTATAGTAGGGTAGACCGAAACGCTAAATTTACAGTTACTTAAGCGTCTGGGGACCTATTGGATTGTTAAGGTTCTAAAACAAAAAATTCTCCATTTTAGTGGGGTGCAAGGATTTTCAAAAATGTAAAATAAAAACGTCACTTCTAAATACTCGAGCGTCATAAGTCATAAGTCATTTATTTCATAACAATGGAACATTATGTTGAAAATAAACAAAAAAAATAAACAATTTCACCGATAGTTTGAAGGAGAAATAGAAGAAAAACATACAACATACTACAAAATCCTAATAAAACAACAATATTGTCAATAATTAGTATCGAGCGTAATTGATTTTTTTTTTTTAATTTTGAGTGTAATTTTATCAGGATTACAAAAACATTTAATCTGACGGTTTTCAAACATTTAATCTGGCGATATAGCTAAAACCTTCGATAAGTTCAAAACCAAAGACATAGATCCGCGGATGACAGTTATTTTATTAAGAACTTAGCGTTTTAGTATTACGATAACTAAAGTAATTATCTTTTTTTGTATCAGGGACTGCGAAACCTCAACCCGTCTGGACATGTTGCTAACTCAAGTGGAACAGTACGCTAACAACTTAGAGGCTCTGGTGGAAGAGAGGACCTCAGATTACCTGGAGGAGAAGAGGAAGTGCGAGGAACTGCTGTACCAACTGCTGCCGAAGTAAGTAAAATATTTGTTTGAGTTTAAGTTGAAGGATTGTTTTTTTATACAAAACTAGCTTTTGCCCGCGCGGCTTCGCTCCCTCTCTTCCCTACTCCACCCTACTATACCCTAATCTACCCTATCTACCATACTCTACCCTACTCTACCCTACTCTACCATACTCTACCCTACTCTACCCTACTTTACCCTACTCTACCCTGCTCTACCATACGCTACCCTTCCCTATCCCTACCCTAGTAGAGCAGGGTAGAGTAGGCTCTACACTACTCTACTCTACCCTACTACTTTATCTTTAGGCCACACAAATATTTATTTTGTGTGGTAATCAATTTCGATGCAGCATAACCGTTTCAAGTAAAAGCTAAAGTTTGGTAGAAAAAGAAGAATATAAAAAAAAGAAACTAACGTGCATTTATTATATAAATTCTTGTAGGAATTTTTTGACTAAAATCCACATGTATTCTTTCAGTTGCTCTTTGCGTTCTGTGGCAGCGTTAACTCTTTTGAACATTCTCACAGCTTACATAAATCCTTATGTGAGCTTAGGTAACCACCTAAGCTCAAGTTAAGATGGGTTTAATACAATACTAAAGCTTAGGCGAACTGTCCATGGACGCATAGCTTCATAGACGCGTTCAGATACCGGCTCGGGTCTTGACCGCTGGCTTCAAGTTGCGAAGTGAGACGCGGGGGCGGGGTCTATCAGTGATTGGCTCCCCGCGCCATCGTGTCATAGACGTCACTCGTGATTCGTTCCCTGCGCTTGCTGCATGTATCTAACAACGACGATGATTGGCTCCCCACTCTGACGCCGAGCGCTCAAGATTCGTGCCGGTATATATATTTGTCATTAAACGCTTGGTGTACGCCTGCGTGAAGCTTACGTACACAATTATGAAATTCATGTGATATTCTGTCGATTAAGCGGCAACAATTTGACGATACGACGATACCAGCCTTAGGCAAACTAATTCACAAGGGATTTAACACATAGTTCAGTTCAGCCTACCTCAATTATGTATCCATCCAGGTCAATAGTTTACTCAACCGATATTAATACGGGGTACGTAGTCATTAATATAATGCGTTGGTGATTATGAGATACTGTTTCTGAATACTAGATGGATCTTGGGTAAATGTTGAGAGCGTTTGGCAAAATTGTTATTTTGATTTGCTAGTTAATGTTCATGTCAGCTTTGGATCTTTATAGAGGATTTGAAATCGCATGAGAAAGAAACGTCCGAGTATCACCATTGTGTGGACCGCCCGGAGAACATGGTAGAGGTGGGCTCTGCTTGGTCTGAGCACGGTAGAGGCAATCGGTGGTGGTGACCTTTAATATTCCACATAATATAATATAATATTCCACAAACTATTACACAACGCCGTCTAGTCCCAAGCTAAGCAGAGCTTGTGTTATGGGTACTAGACAACTGATAAACATACTTATATATTTCTAAATACAAACATATTATAGATAAATTACACCCAGACACAGAACAAATGATTATGCTCATCACACAAACATTTGTCCTGGGTGGGAATCGAACCCTCGACCTCCGGCATAGCAGTCAGGGTCACTAACCACTAGACCAACAGGCCAGTCAAAACCAACCTTTCTTGCATCAAAGCCATTATTTTTTAACCAATAACTATCTACTTAAGGATACTTTCCTCCTCAGGTCCGTAGCCTCTCAACTCATAATGGGCCAGCCCGTCATGGCGGAGACGTACGACCAGGTGACGATTTACTTCAGCGACATCATCGGCTTCACCCAGTTGTCTGCAGAGTCTACGCCACTGGAAGTCGTTGACCTGCTCAATGATCTGTACACCAGCTTCGACTCGATTATTGAAAATTTTGATGTTTATAAGGTGAGTGTTTTTCTGTTACTTTTTTGAGGTAGGAAATCATCAAGCAACTTCTGTTGTGCATGGAAAAAAATAACTTCGATATTAAAAAAAACACTACTTAATTTCACTAGGCAAATTCGATAATGGTAGAACTATACACTTCTCACACGTGTGCTACACACGCCGATTTGGGCGCATCGGTTTCCGTGCATTATTGAGCTGGTCTGATGATGGAGCTCGGAAGTAAGAGACGTAACCTTGGATAAGCTAACTAGAACAACGTAAATACTGGTAAATATTTTAAAGTTGAGCATCTTTGCTTAAAAATTTCCCAATGCGGTCCCTCGACTCAGCGACGCTCATCTATAAAATATTTATTGGTTCTTTTAATGAAGTTAAAAGGCTGAAAGAGTAATTTATTAATTTATTTTATACCTGTTTATGAGATATCTCTTCCCATTTTGGACAAAGCAAGAAGGCATCTGACTTTTATGAGATATATCTTCCCATTCTGGACAAAGCAAGAAGGCATCTGGCTTTTTATGAGATATCTCTTTCCATTCTGGACAAAGCAAGAATGCATCTGACTTTTTATGAGATATCTCTTTCCATTCTGGACAAAGCAAGAAGGCATCTGACTTTTTATGAGATATCTCTTTCCATTCTGGACAAAGCAAGAAGGCATCTGACTTTTTATGAGATATCTCTTTCTATTCTGGACAAAACAAGAAAGCATCTGACTTTTTATGAGATATCTCTTTCCATTCTGGACAAAGCAAGAAGGCATCTGACTTTTTATGAGATATCTCTTTCCATTCTGGACAAAGCAAGAAGGCATCTGACTTTTTATGAGATATCTCTTTCTATTCTGGACAAAACAAGAAAGCATCTGACTTTTTATGAGATATCTCTTTCCATTCTGGACAAAACAAGAAGGCATCTGACTTTTTATGAGAGATCTCTTCCCATTTTGGACAAAGCAAGAAGGCATGTGACTTTTTATCAGAGATCTCTTCCCATTCTGGACAAAGCAAGAAGGCATCTGACTTTTACTGACTAAAATCTGCCTATGTTCCGTCAGTTGCCCGTTATATTCCTGGGATACAGTAACTCATTTAAACTATCGCTGCCAGAATAAAGGCCTGCGGGATAGTTGAATGAGTTACTGTGTATAGGGCGCATTTTATTTTCTCTACCATAAAAGAAGAACATGGTGATATATCGCACACGATATGAAGGACCATCCTTCATCGAAGTCGGCTTTATTGGATTCAGCCGCGTCCAAAATAAAGGTGGTGACACACCGTGAAGATGCAATAATATGTCTGAGTACCAGTAAATCAATGCAATAAAATGTGTTTCTTAGATTTGCATTATATTTATTTTTATACTAGCTGCGCCCACCCCAACAATTATAATTCAAAGTTTTTTTTAGAAATTTTCGTCTTTTTTCTGCTGTTGTAATTATACATGTAATGTTCACTTAAACCTTCCTCATGAATGACGGTCAGAGTACTGACCGTTGGTAGAAACCGCATGAAGATCTTTTTTTTTTTATCTGTTATATACTAGTACTTGACTGCGATCCCGCCTGATGGTAAGCAGTGATGCAATCGTTGATGGTGAGGCGCACTAGTTTATTAAGAGCCTATTCACTCTAGCCTTGAAGACACCCAAATTATAATCAGACGGGAAGACCGCAGCAGGCAAACTGTTCCAGTCCTTTGATGTACGCGGTATAAATGACGAGGCGAAACGCTTAGTCCGGACTGTAGGTGTTTCAACAACGTAAGGGTGGATACTTGCCGTGCGTCGGTTTGTCCGATGGTAGAATTGAGATGGCGGAATCAAGTCATGCAATCTCAGAAGATCTATTCAGTCGTGTTTAAGTTGATCGCAAATAGATAGATGCGATGGTAAACTTTGTTTTATAATATTATTACATATTATAAGGATAAGGAAGGACAGGAGAATGGCATATTTACCTACTTATATTCAGATAGGAAGATATATTAACATAAGCCATCGTTCGCAGATTATATTAAGTTACGGGCACATTAAATATACATTATCCTCGTTGTATGTGTTGCTTCATTCAAATGTGTTGATGGCAATATTGTGAAATACTTATATCCAAAGATAGCTTCTTCATGGTGTGTGACGGCCTTAACTTTGTGAAGATAAAGAATAAAAGAACTCAATCCCGAATTAATTTAAGCTTTTATATCTTTCTTTTGTGAATTAAAAAAGAAGATTTTTTGATGTCTTTTGACAATAGAATTTTCTTTATTAAGAAGAATAGCGCGATTGGTTAGTTATAACAGATTGAACTCATTTTCTTTTAATTATGTTTTTTTTTTTGTACTGTTGGGTATAATATTGACTGGTCTACACTGTTCTTACGTAAAATCTATTATTACTGTAACATGGAAATATTGTAAAGACAACCACTTTTTTTTTAAAAGAGTAACCACGGAGTTTCTTGCCGGTTCTTCTCCATAGGAAACGACCAATTTGGAACCGTGCTATAGCTTCTGACGTTTTTATGTGGCCATGTAGGCTTGTGTGAAATAAAAACATTTGAATTTTTAACTTTAAAGTTTGATGATATGTCAATCCTCGTTTGGTCTACTTTCTTTAGACCTATTATTATTATCTTAAGAATCATACATCAATGATAAATGGCCATATGCCAAACGAAGATTGACATATCATCAATCGTTAACGTTTAAACGATCTGGCCACTTTCAGTTGGCCATATCATGAAGTGATCAATTCTAAGATCACGACATATATATTAATGAATATTTGCCTATAAATGTGTGTTTTGTATACCGTAAGCATACAAAAAATAAAACCCACCCGTCTTTTTGGCCTTCAGTTGACGTTGTCTTAACAATTATAGCCTGGCCTAGTCAATGGCACTGGAGTAGCTACGCCCAGGGGTGTCCAGGCTTGGAGAGGAGACCAAAACCTAATTAGCAAACCTTTTTTTAAAATAACGAAAAACTCCCCCACCAATGACTAAATAAAATAAGTTACACACTACACACACACACGCACTACTTTAATAAATCCCAACTCGTTTTAGTCAGTAAAAGTCTGACACTCCCTCCCGCTCTACTCAGAGCAGGAGAAGTTATTTGATGATTTCTGACATATAAAAAAGAGGCCCCGGGTAATTTTTGTCCAAGGGCTGATTGTTACCTACTTACGTCACTTGAAAATGGCAACCTAAAGCCGTGACATTTCACAGGCACTCAAAAGGCAATCAGTAGAATATTCAATCAGTAACCAGCAAAGGGACAGAGTAATCAATGTATTATTAACTAGTGACCTATTTAATTCCGCATCGGACCATCATAGAATATTAATTAGATTCCGTCGGGCGGCCTTTCTAACTAATTTACACTGATAACATTTGAGAGCACACACCCTTTGGCATTCAGAGCTAGCGGCGGCAGCAGATAAGAGGATCTTCTTTGTTTGTTTTTAATTATAATTATTTTAATTTTATTAGTAGCTAAACTAGTAAACTAGCTTCTGCCAGCGGCTTCGCCCGCGCACTAGCCGATATCACTCAGAAATAAAGCAACTTCCTGTCGGTGAAAAAAAAAATATGCAATCGGACCAATACTTTCAAAGATTACCTTCTATACACAAAAAAACAAACTTAACCTCTTAAATATATTGGTATAGATTATAATTGTTTTTTTATTATTATTATGGCTACACAAAAGCATTTACCTATTCTAACCACTCAACTCACTAATCTAACCCTCACTTTGTTTGGTTTTAGGTAACAATGCGAAGGAAGTTATTTTTAAACCGTACTGATTTTTTGGGGTAGTAAATCATCTAAGACAAAAGAAAAATATTTTATTTGGCACACATAAATACACAATGTTGAAATAACATGTAGATAGTTAAGATTAAAAAAATATTTTTTTATAAAAAAAAAAAAAAAAAATAATAAAATACTTCATGCACACAAAAGTACAGAGAGGGGCTCATGTCTTAGGGATTTTCTTCCAGTCAACATTGTATTGTGTGGTTTGATTTTTTTTTTTAAACTACTTTTGTGTAACTATGTAGGTACATTTGGTAAGGCTGAGAATAGGTCGTAATTAGGCAATTTTTTAGAATAAAGATATCCACAGACGAACCAAGGTCGCCGACATAGCCCGAAGAATCGCCTAACTTAAGTGGCAGTGGGCACTTGGGCAGGGCACATTGCACGTAGAACGAATGGTTGTTGGGGCCGAAAGGTTTTAGAGTGGCGTCCGCGCACCGTAAAGGCGTTGGAAGACCTCCCACGAAGTAGACCGATGACCTGGTGAGAGTTGCGGGAATGCAGTGGATACGAGACGCACGGTACCGTTCGTTGTGGCGATACTTAGGGGAGGGGTATGTCCAACCGTGGACGTCTATTGGCTAAAATGTTCCTATCCCCATCTCACACTCACATTTTTTCTTTATAATAATAATAATTTATTAACACACACACAAGTTAGTAAGAAAATAAAGAAATCAACAATTAGAGTAAGACAGACAGTACACAATAGAAGTGGCCGTGGGCCCCAAACTAGGCGTAGCCTGTATCTTGGTGGCCCAGGTGATTAACAGATTTTATGCGACAGTACAATTTTGTACAAAAGAAATAACAGATAGAAATTAATACAATTTAGAATCAAGAAATTTGATAATTTATATGACAAAACAACACAGCTAGTTAGTACAATTGTAATTAAAATCTAGCAAACACAAAATATTGCATTTCTTTGTAGCCCTAATGAATACAAGACTCCGTGATTGCATTTATTTGAATTGAACTTTGTGAATGCTCGATACAAATTAAAATCACTACCTACTGTAGCTTTTGTTTTATTCAAATCCAATTACTGCGATCCAATCATTGAGTAATATTATGTTATTAACTTCAGGCGACCGTCCAATAATCCGAGACTTTGATGAATATAAAATGGATTTAAATAAAAATTACATGGCAACACGCTTTTATTCTCAAATAGGATAGGCGGTGGTGTGTGCTACTAGTTAGCAGTGCTAGCCCTAATTGGCTTCTGTTACATTACAGCTGCCCCCTAGTCAAGTTACAACCGTTTTGCTGGCGTCGAACGCTTCGAGTTGGCCACGCCACCAATTCTTTTGTTCTGACCACGTGACTGGGTGTTGAATGACGTCATTCTCGTACATTTGAAGCTTTCTACTAGTGTTAACTATTGTAGATTAGCAACGATAATGCGTAAATTAATCAGAGTTTTGAAAAAAAGGTACTTTATTTTTTTAATTTGATAGTATTTCATGTACCGGATCGACCCTCCACGGGATTAAAACGATCAAAATTTAGCGGTGTATATTTACAATATTTCCATACACAATATTAATGCTAGTCAACATTGTACCCAAATGCACAATAAAAATAGTAATCCATTAACATGCGAGTCTACAGTGTTCTCACATCCATATTATAAAAGAGGCTGTATACAATAATAAATATTATAAACCTATCAGTTTTGATGTTTTAAATTACAAAATTTATTTTTTTAAACTTCATGTACAGTAGATACATTGATGGACTTAACCCAACAAGGTATTCTATACCAATCAACTTTCTCGTCTTCTTCGTTTAATGAAGTTAAGAAGGCTGTGGTTTAAATAATATTTAAAAAAAAGAGTTGTAGATCAATGTCACAAAAGAAAAAAAGACGTATATATATAATGAACTTAAAAGAATGACGAAGTAGTATATGTTTACGATTCGGACTAAAACGGCACTCTAAAAATTAGCCATCACGCTAGGGTAAATATGACAGGTTTGCCGTATTAGTGAGTTGTACAAGCAAACCGGAGCGTGTATGTTGCACAACTGTGCAGGTTTCCACACAAGTTTACCTGACAGGTATATCTGTGCAGGCAAAGCTGTCAGGTAAACCCTAGCATGTATGGCTACAAACAAAACCAGTCCCTTAGTACAAATTATGAAATACTAGCTTTTGCTCGCGACTTCGCCCGCGTGGTATTAGGTACTTAGGAATCGGGATAAAAGGTAGCCTATGTTCTTTTCCATGTCAAAAGCTATATGCGTGCCAAATTTCATCCAAATCCGTTCAGCCGTTTTGCGTGATTAAGTAACAAACATCCAAACATCCACACTTTCACATTTATAATATTATATAGTTAGGATTTTTGTTTTTAGGGTTCCGTACCTCAAAAGGAAATAACTGAACCCTTACTCCGTCTGTCTGTCCAGACCCTTTATTTTTTTCTTTGTAACAGGTGGAAACTATAGGCGATGCATACATGGTGGTGTCCGGCCTACCCATGCGTAATGGCAACAGGCATGCGGCTGAGATCGCGCGCATGTCTCTCGCGCTATTGAACGCTGTGCGCGTCAAGACGGTGCCCCATCGTCCTGGAGAGAGGCTACTGCTGAGGATCGGTATGCATACAGGTAAGGAATTGTGGTGATTGGTGATTTGTATGAAAGAGAAGGTAAGATACATAATCTGTGGCAATATCAAGTGATTATGTGCTACTCAATCAGGCTTAGAAGGTGGGTTCATTCCAGGCTGCTAGATAGTTCGAACGATGCTGCAGGCTTGGGACGCAAAGAGTATCTGAAGGAACACGGCTCTATTATAACTGGCACTCACATAAATGCTTCGCAAAAGTTTTTTTTTATCTGTTATAAACTAGTACTTGACTGCGATCCCGCCTGATGATAAGCAGTGATGCAATCGTTGATGGTGTGGCGCACTAGTTTATTAAGAGCCTATTCACTCTAGCCTTGAAGACACCCAAATTATAATCGGACGGGAAGACCGCAGCAGGCACTGTTCCTGTCCTTCGAAGTACGCGGTATAAATGACGAGGCGAAACGCTTAGTCCGGACCGTAGATGTTTCAACAACGTAAGGGTGGATACTCGCCAAGCGTCGGTTTGTCCGATGATAGAAATGAGATGGCGGAATCAAGTCATGCAATTCCTGCGCACACTCTCCAAAATGCAATCAGTAAAACACCGAAAGGCTTGACTTTGTTGACTTCTTCTCATTACCTCTCACCCCTTACGATGGCTGCCCTGGTACTGGGCTGAATACGAGATGATAGAGGTGGTTGCCACCATCACCTCCACAAAGACACGGCGGCGCCCGACTTCCACCCTAGCGGGTTAGATTTCCACCGTATGCTAATTAGACCGCTGACCTGGTAAGGTTTGCGGGACTCTGACGAATGCCAGATCCATAGAACCGGTCGATGTAGTGGCACTTGGAAGATTTCTACGTCTAGCAGTAGACGTTTTTCAGCTGAAATGTTCATCATCTTCCTGCCTTTGTCCCGTTTTATTTGGGGTCGGCGCAACACGTTTTTTTCTTCCACTCTTCCACTCTGTTCTGTCAATCATCACGCTATCACTAACTCCCTTTTCTTTCATATCACTTCTCACACAATCCATCCATCGTTTCTTTGGCCTCCCTCCATCCTCCATTCTCCCTGACATCCATCAGCCCATCAGCTGAAATGTTGATGATGACAATTATAAAGAAGTAAAGCTAATCTCTGAAAATTACCACGAATTATTTTTACCATTCATTATTTTTATAAACCCACACGATCGCTGAGTGTCATAAAAGAAAACTCCACAGCTCCTGTGGGTGATAACCGCAGAAAAAGCTATGTGCATATCTGTAACTAAATGAAGCCAACTCTGATTGTTGAACATGGGCTTGGTAGGGAGATTCCTATTAAATCCTTTAAAACTTAACAGACGGCAGAGACCTAACCCATCCTTTTAAGACATTAAGTATTAATAAGTGTAAGGGCCTTGTTTTGCCTACTGAATAATATTGTTTTGGGTATCTAGACTCTTGTGTACGTCACTAAACATGTTTCTGAACGAACCCACTATTTATAGGAGTAATTCCTAGTGAGGGGCCAAGTTAAAAAAAAAAAAGACGTGTGGTACTCGGGGACTGCCGCGGTAAAGCTAGTACATAGCATTTTTATCAACTTATGCAATTACAATTATTTATTTATTTTATTTATGTAGTATTTTTTTCCTTTGTTTTTTTTTCTTTGATATTAATTGAAGTTACACTTTCACACTTTGAATTGAATTTTGATTGATTGTTCACTCATTTGTTTTTTTATCGGTCTCCACGCTCAAGGCCCGCGATAGAAGCTATGCAATAGCTTAATAAGACTTGAATTTTCCAAAAAGTAGGTAACATCTCAGAAACTTAGAGCAAACTTAAAGAAGAAATTTTGTATCTTTCATCATAATTGAAGCCTATCATCATCATTATCATTTCAAACGCCACTATTAAACATAAGCCTATTTATCTCAAATGTCGCCACAATGACAGATTCTGTGCATCTTGCATCAATTGCCGTGATCAGGTCACAGAGGCCTTCCAACGTTGGGTCTTTGAATCCGTAGCTGTCACTCCAGAACCTTTCGGCTTCGATGGAGCCAGAAGCGTACTGTGGACTAATTTAGACGTGAGGACATCAGCCGGGCCTTTTTCTTTCTTAAATTTGAAAACGAGACAGCGACTGTCGCAACTCAGTGTTTGACACATCGTCGCTAACCATCAGGTGAAGTAGTGCGAGCCTATCAATTATAAAAAAGCCCTTGTTCTTAAAGAGCCGTTCCTTGTGCGAGGCCCTTTTGGGTGCCAGGCCGTGGTCGACGCCTCACTTTGCCCATGCCTAGCCACGCTACTGGATGGAATGATCCAAGGCAGATCCAAGGATTTCTGCGAGCAATGAATCTTACCCACTGCCACTTAAGATTGGTGATTCTTCGAGTTTTATCGGTAAAAAATAAGAAGGGTAATAAAACTTTGACAAAAGTGTTTGAATTTATGATAATATTATTTATTGTTCTCTTTCAATTTATTGTTATAATCTCAAGTTTTGTCTTCTTAGTAAAGTTTTACGCTATTATTGTTTGACAAAATCTTCTCATAAGTGTGTTTGGGGGAAAGTTTTCACGTTTCCAAATAAGTAGGTACCTATACGAAAACTTTGCTAACTTAATCGGCATCGTACTGACTTTCATTATTGTTGTGAAAATGTATGAACGTAAGAGACGCTTGAATAAATTCGTTGTTGCCTAAATATTTTAAATTATCGCCTGTATATATTTTACTTGAACTAATATTATATAGAGGAAAAATATTTTGTATTTTTGTTGGTAAAAAATTCTTACACCAGTAGAATTGAAAAATCGCGATTTTCTCCTGTAATCATTTTAACGTTCAGGGACCCAGCTGGGTCGAAGCCTACTGGGGTCAGGTTTAGTTTCGAAAAACAGCTCGAGCCCCGGTATGAAGGCTTGAAGAAACAGGGTGGGTCTTTTAGTCAGTAAGAGTCTGACACTATCTCCCGCTCCGCCCAAGAGCGGAGGTTTCTTTGGATGATTTATTCCCATCATAAAAAAGAGGTTTTGGCAACGCTAAGGTGGCGGTCGCTATTTATTATTTGAACGTCTTTCGTAGTCGTTAGAAGCCAGAAAATCTAACACCCAGTCTTGCCAAAAAGGTTGTTTAATTGTAACTATTATTTTTTCTTTAAATGATTATAAACTAGTGCTTGACTGCCATCCCGACAGCCGTGATGCAATCGTTGATAGTGAAGCGCACTAGTCTATTAAGAGCCTATTCACTCTAGCTTTGAAGACACCTAAATTATTTGCGGACGGGAAGATCGCTGTAGACAAAATTGTTCCAGTCCTTCGATGTACGCGGTATAAAAGATTATAAAATTAATATGCTATCTGAATCGCTTACAGGAAGACGCAGAGTTGGAAGGCCTCCTACGAGGCGGACCAATGATCTAGTAAAGGTTGCGGAAATCCGAGGGGTGCGAGACGCACAGAACCGTTAATTGTGTCGATACTTTTTTTTTACAGTGGGAAAAATCATCCAATGATAACCCCCGCTCTTGGGCGGAGCGGGAGATAGTGTCAGACTCTTACTGACTTAACGACCCACCCTGTTGGGCTCCCCCAAAGACGACCAGTCTTTCAGCTGAAATGATGATGATGATTGGATTAATTTAACCTTTTTATAATACCAAGTGTATGCATCCACAAATTGATAGGAACATTTTAATTTTGATCCTAAAATCCAACTATATTATTATGTATAGATTGATGCTACCTACCGATGTTAATACACTTTCATTTACTTTAAATTAGCGTAGATAAAGATAACACAGAATAGGGCACAGAGTGCGTGGGAGCAATGTTTGCCTCGTGCAGCCATTTGAACGTTTAAGATAAAGGTCATAATCGTTGTATTGCAATCGTGGTGGGATGCTAGCGGACTCAATCGTTACGCCCGCGCGCCCTTGCACTTATTTATTTCAAACTAGCTGTTACCCACGTCTTAGCTTACTGTTCCATTCCCGTGGCTCATAGCGAGACGTTATTCATAGCCTTCTGTAATAAATGGGCTATCCAAAGTCTTCCATAATAAATGGGCTTTCCAAAACTATAAAAATTTTTCTATTACAATCAGCAGTCCCTGAGGTTAGCTCGTTCAACAAACAAACATGTCTGAAAACGACGTTACCCATTTTATTCAACTTTCTTGAATCTTGAAAACATTTTTTTTTTACATTTCAGAAAATTTAACGACTAACATTCGCGTGTTTGATAGAATGGTCATAGCATAGACAAGACAATATCTGTCGAATCAGCTACTATTTTTATATTAATAGTAATATTTACTATTTTAACCTTTCAATCGTGGAAATTAGAGACACAATAGAAAGACAATAGGTGCGCGAACGCCGGCGTTCGCTTGGGGTTTATTCACGGAACAGTAAAAACAGTTATTTATATTAATACTAACTAGTATAAATACGGGTATGAGAAGGATATAAGAGAAAGAAACACACTTCCCTACTTCGGTTTCTAGTCTGTGTAATTACAGGATTATGTGTGTTTTTAATATCGTGCGGATTTCATCACGCATGCGGAATTGTCCGCACGCGTAGCCCCCGAAAATGTTCCTTTGAAACAAGAATTACAGTTGCCAAAACGGATCTTGAGCGCTCGGCGTCAGAGTGGGGATCGCTTTGCGCATTCCAAACATTGGCGAGCCAATCGTCTTCGTTGTTAGATACATGCAGCAACGCAGGGAACGAATTAGGAGTGACGTCACTGGCGGCATTGTTTCCGCGCGCCTCAAGGAGTTGTCAGCAATAGCAGAGGCCCAGCCGGGTCGAAGCCTACTGGGGCCAGGGTTACCCGAAAGGAAATTCGAGCCTCGGTATGAAGGCTAAAAGGAACGGGGTGGGCTTTTAGTCAGGAAGAGTCTGCCACTATCTCCCGCTCCGCCCAAGAGCGGGGGTTGTCATTGGATGGTTTTTCCCCACCATAAAAAAACCCCGCAAGCGTAATGAAACCCGCACGATACTAAAAACATCCTAAATCCTTCAGTTTAAATAGGGAGCTAATATAGTTAGGTCCTTTTTTGGTATCCAATTTCATGAGAAATTAATCATCTCTACTTTTCAAGATAAAAAAAAGTTAAAACAGAAAATTAAAAATCGTAAACCTTGTAAATCTATTGAGATGATGAAGAGTAATAAATTAAAGAAACCTAAGCACTACAGGTAATACACCTACTTATCTTTCTTTTTTTTTCTTTGTAATTTTTATTATTGCTGTACAATAAAGAATGTCTATCCTACTTATCGTTGTATACCTAGATACCAAGATCTCGGACGCATTACTACAGGTCAGAGATCCTCACAAAAGGTCCCGATCGTCATTAGGTTTAGGATCACTTTGTTGTCCATCCGTCTGTTTGTCTGTTTGTTAGTCTGTCAAGATCTCGGGAACGCGTGGAGGAATCGAGTTGAAATTAAAATCATATACTCAGGTCTACGGACTCCTGAAGCTGTAAAAAAATCAACCTTGTAAGTTAACGAGAAAAAAGATATTTCTTTTTGTGTGGTAAAAAACGTACATTTTCGAGGAAATCAAAATTCATAGTGTACTTCCCGTTGATTCAGAAATCTGAAATTTGGCATAAAACAAGGTCTTATAGCACAAGTATAGGAATAAATCTGAAAACTGTAAATTTGTTGTTACGTCACCATTTTTTTTTTTTGCTTCTCGGAAAAATCTTTCGAGAGTGCATTCGGAAATTGAACTATTTACATAGGTAAGTTTGTACGGAACCCTCAGGGCACGAGTCCGACTCGAACTTGCCCAGTTTTTTTTCCACCATTTCGTACTAGTTCATTGTAATTTTGTTTTGTATTAGAATAACGTCTCATAATTACAGCCGTCGCAGGTGCAAACTGCCCTATTCATTTACTTTTTAACTTTCTTTTGCAGGGAGCTTGTTTAAAAAGAGTTGCTTGTTTAAGGAGCTGTAGTATTTTCAGTACTAAGATAGTTATGAGAATTTACAGCATTTGCAGTTTTCTCTTTATATTCTTTTCTCAAGTCGCCTCTGAAAATTGAGTCAGATTTTTTAATATCGCTTGGTTTATTTTATTTTAGAAAACAAAGATTACCTACAGGGTTGTATGGTACGTAGCCCGCTGTCCGGCGTAGCTCGCTGCTCGGCCGTCCAGTAACTGTCCGGACCAAGCCCAAGTCGTCGATGGCGCGCACTGTTCCCGCGCGCCTCAATTAGTTGTCAGCAACAGCAGGGGCTCAGATGGGTCGAAGCCTACTGGGGCCAGGGTTAGTTTCGAAAGACAGCTCGAACCCCGGTATGAAGGCTAGAAAGAGCGGGGTGGGTCTTTTAGTCAGTAAGAGTCTGACACTATTTGCCGCTCCGCCCAAGAGCGGGGGTTGTCCACCATAAAAAAGGGATGTATAGTACAGCTTTATTAAAATCGTCAGATATATAGAAAAAAAAAATCTTGATAAGAGTAAAGGTAGTAAACACTAGGCCGATATTTAATTCGTTTTATCCTAAGTGAACGCTGTTCGCACTCTCATTGTCTTTCTATTGTGTTACGGTATTAAAAAGGTTTCTTTGCGTTGAATCTGGTTCAGGCCATGGTCCCGAGCGGAGCTGTAGAATGGGCTGCAGCCGCCTCTTTCTGTTAAGCAGTAATGTTAAAAAAAACCTTTATTTTACATCACACAATTTTTTTTAGCTTCACAGTGTGCAAATTAATTTACGCTAATATTATAAAGAGGTAAAGTTTTTTTTTTTTTGTTACAAAAACAAACACAAACATTACCTTTTTTGTAGGTAATCTCTGATAATTTTTTCACCTATAGAAAGCTGCTTTATTCCTGAGTAACATAAGCTATATTTTAAGTACCTACGCAGGCGACACCGCGGGCGAAAGCTAGTCTGGCATAGTTTCAGTTTTCTATTAAAATGCGAATGTAATAATTTTTTGGTAGTATTTGGCAAAAAAAATGTATCATCACAAACTAAACTAAACTCTGTTTTTCATCAGCCTTCTAGGCAAGCTTCGCTGATGTAGTTAATACTACAATTAAATACTCAGCACCGTTATACCGAGATCGAGTCTTTACCAATGATTGAGATACAAAATAAATCCAATTAGACATAACTATAAAGGAACGGTCTCAAAGGAAATTTCACGCCAAATCCCAGTTTTCGTCGACCGCTGTCTTCATCGCATCCTCGGAATTTATTGGTCCGAGACAATATTTAACGTAAAGCTGTTGGAAAAATGCCACAAGGCCCCGATCGACCGCCAGATCAAACGTCGCAAGCGGAGATGGATTGGCCACATGCTTTGAAGGGATTCCAATCATACCCAAGCAAGCATTGGACTGGAATCCATGAGAACGGTTTTCTGCGCCGCCGCCGCCCAAGAGCTCTTTGCGTTCCAGCGCGATCTTGAAGCGTAACGAATTCGTCAAACATGAACACACCCTTAAAAAGATTTTTGGTCGACTAGTAATAATAATTAATGATCCATATTGTGATCAGATTAATAATATGACGGTTTTTTATGTCTGGATCCTAATTTGTGCCGATTTTTGCCCAGCTTTCTTGTAGTATTGGTAGATATGGTCCTCCAAGTTTCACTTAAATTTGGCGGCTGTATTACCTACTCTTTAAATTAAATATTTTGAAGTATCATCGACAAATCTTATGGAAAACGATTCAGATTTGCACCAATAAATAGCCTTCATCACGTATGTACTCTATCCTAAGAATCAATTTGCAAATAATCAAAACAGCTACTGAAGTCACTCCTCGACTTGTTCCTCAACTCGCTTACGCAAAACGTGCACCTTCTGAGCTGGCACCTTTCGATATCACTTACACTTTTACTGTTGTCAACTTGCTTAAACGTACAGTCAAATAAAAACAGATTGAAAACAATAACTATAAATAACTACGTTACGTTTACGTTTGAGCGAGGTGACGACAAAAAAGTTGGTGAAATCGGAAGATACCAGCTTGCGCAGACTCGCGCGTTTTGCTTAAGCGAGTTGACGAAAAAATCAGCAGCTCTCGCTAAAATCCAGCAAAAAACTCTACTAAAATAATTTCTTGCTTCCCAGGTCCCTGCGTGGCAGGCGTCGTAGGTCTCAAAATGCCGCGATACTGCCTCTTCGGCGACACAGTGAACACCGCGTCAAGAATGGAGTCCCATGGAGAGGCGCTGAAGATCCACGTCAGTCCCAAGACCAAGGAGGTTCTGGACCTCTATGACTGCTTCGAGCTGGAATGCAGGGGAGAAATTACCATGAAGGTGAGAGTTTTACGGCCAGTATTTTTTTAAAAATAAAGAAAAAATATTATATTGCTACTTTTTGTACTAATAGGAGCAGTGGTGACCCAGTATTAACGGCAACCTTACGAGTGGTTGGTCGTAGGTTCAAATACAATCAGGCGCATATACAACAATTTTTATTTCATTACCACTGGTCTTAAAACGGTGAAGGAAAACATCGTGAGGAAACAGGCATATCCTAAAAGAAAAAAAATAGTAGATATATTTTTTTTTTTTTTCGATGGAAAAATCATCTTATGACAACTCCCGCTCTTGGGTGGAGCGGGAGATAGTGTCAGACTCTTACTGACTAAAAAACCCATCCTGTTCCTTCAAGCCTTCATACCGGGGCTCGAGCGCCCTTTCGGATAACCCTGGCCCTAGTAGGCTTCGACCCGGCTGGGCCCCTGCTGTTGCTGACAACTCCTTGAGGCGCGCGGGAACAGCGCGCGCCGCGCGGGAACAGCGCGCGCCGCGCGGGTACACCGCGCGCATAGAAAATATGTGATATCCACCACATCATATTGGGCCCCGTTTTAACCGTGGAAATATTATTAGGTTAATGATGTATTTATTCGTATGATATTATGTAACGTATGTGTTCTAACTGCATTTAAGAAACAAGTACGTTATAAGTTCCAATTTGACATTTACATATTTCCGTCTTTACTACTATTTTCCATGTCAAAAGCCAATATAATAAGCAAAGAGCTTTGTCTTGTACTATCTAATGTTATGTCATGAATTTTCATCAGAAGCCTTCGAGCTGTAACGAGAATTCATAAGAAGATGGATGGAAGTATTCTAATCTAATAATAAACAGGAATATTTTAACTACATAAATCTTTAGGGATTATTCTGGTTACATAATTTGTAATCGTTATTTGCTTCAGCGGTGTTTCTAAGCTCCAATATTAACACCAAGTTTGGTACTAAAAACAACCGAGACTTGTAAATTGTTTTGCATATTGCTAACAATATATTAGTTAAAATATCAATTTTGTTCACAGGGAAAGGGTAAAATGACGACATACTGGCTGATTGGAGAAAAGAAACCAGAAAATCAAGAGTGTTACTACACTCAAACAAATCACGTGCAGGCCACTCTGGTGAACAATCCAAGCATCACATTCCAGGGCCCCGACAGTCCAGCTTCACATTCTTTGACGCAAAGTCATAGTCCAGAACAAAATGCACCAGAATCCAAAGAAAACCAAAGACCACTTGAGATTCAAAGCGAAAGAGATCGCATAAAGCATGAGATAGCTACTTTCGTGGCAAAAGATTTGATAAACAACATAGACATTGCTGTCAGAGAATTTCGGAAATCGCAAAGCGCATATTTTGTCACAACAACAAACACTAAACCCTTGTGTAATGGGAATGAAAAAGGCCTAATTACTCCAACGTACGATAAGGAACTCGTCATCAGCAAAGGTAAGGTAAGGGATGTAGTGAACAGATTCAACAGTTGCGGCATTGCCAGTGATGGAGTTAACAAATGCACAAAGATGAAAATAAAAAATGAAGACTGAAATGCGAAGGATGGATTGAACGCTTATTGTTTTTCCCTGCCCGGTCTAAACAGATTTTAAAACTTTAGAAGTGCTTATAGGGATACTTAAATATTTAATAAAAAAAAATATTAGTATATTTGTGCCAAGCACATAGATAACTTCTTTTATAGTCTAGTCATTACTGTTTTAAGAAATTATTATATTAATAATAAATAGTACATTCTTATTAAGAAATTACATGTTAAATAAAGGTAGTGGGTGACCAAATACCCTCCGAATTCTAGTTAAGTATTAATAGATGATTTTAAATGTATTTAATAGATATTATACGTGTTAGTTTTAAGATGATAATCGCAGAAGCGATGTCAAGAAAGCTGTAGTGAGAATATTATGTGTGAATACTAAAAATTAATTATTGTATTATACACTTGGACCCTGTAGTGTTTTTACTGACCTTTTATACTTCCGTATCTTTCTAGTCCATTGTATACTCGTCGTGAAGTAAGAGAAATTTGTATAATACATAACTATATTGCACCTACTTTGATGGTGTCACTTCATCATCCCTCTAGTGAACTTCAGGCTGTAAGTCATGTGTTAAGCTTTACCTTGCTACATATTCACAACTTCCTAATTTTGTCCACGTTTAAATAGGATTAAGTGGTTGTTAGATGTTCTTCTTATTTAAGATCGTTCGTTGCGTCTTTTATGCTGTAAGCATTTTAAAATGATTTCAATGTTTCCATAGAATTTATTATCGTGTTAGCTTTACGAAATGTATTTATTGTAACTTCGGATATAATACTGGCAATTAACGGTTCATCAAGTTGGGTAGATTTCAGGATATTGAATATAGCTTATAACAAGAGATCATCATTACCAGTATATTCAATAATTGGCTGTATTATTGGTTCAGCTGCACAATATTGTGCGTAATCAAGTTTTACACGAATGTGATTATATTGTTACGTGAGCTGCGATCTGAATAATCTGTTATTGAAATTATTGGTTTCTCTGAGAATTACAATCACTGTACTATAGTAAAGTTTCTTGTTTAGTGAAATTGTGAGTTTACTTCTTTGTGTACGCACTCACGATACTGGAGTCATTTATAGTGTGGTGCAAAGGTATTAAAAAAAAATATTGCCTGTTTTGTATCCTACAGTAATATTTCTGTTGGTATTATAAATACATATTACAGTAATATGTCTAGTATAATTCAGAGATCTCTATTCTAGTCAATGTTGAAGTTTTTATTGTGATATAAATATTATTATTGAAGTATAACTTTACTACCGGAGCTGTGACATCTTACTTTATCAAAAAAATTACTTTATTTTATTAATTGTTTTCCAATATGTTCCTTTGTCTGATAAGCACAATTTGTTGCGTCATTGTTTGAATCACAATAAATAAACAAATATAATAATAAAGGTTTGGTTTTATTTCAATAATTTTGCTTCTACAGTCTATGATTTAAAAAAAAAATGCAATTTCATGGGCATAGTTCTATTGACACCATGAACAGCACTTTCTTTAGAGTCGAAATCATGTTTTTCGCACTAATACTATAAAGTCGAAAGTTTATCAGAGTGCGTATGTTTTTTCACATCATGTTGGTATTCCAATATTGAAATTTGTTTTACCGTTTGAGTGGTAGCGGTAGCGTAGACCATCTTCTGGTATACCACATAGAATCTGACCCAGGAGTATGTTCTCTTGGAAGAACTTCTTACTATTACGCGGGCAAAGTTGCTGGTAACAATAAGTATGTAATATTAAGAGAACTAAACAGAACAAGAATGGATCAGTGAATGCCTATTGCTAGAAGTTTTTTCATTACCAACTTTTTGTTTATCAAACTTTATCTTTTACGATCCAGACGCTGTATTTATTTACATTTTTCACAAAGCTTAATTAAAATGTCAGCTTCAATTTCTTTTTAAATTCAGCATAAATAAAGATGATAATATTTCATTCCTTTTTCTTTCAAATTCCGATAATAGTCGCTTGGGAAGAAACGACGCGATCTATTTTGCTCTGACGTTTTTAGATTGATGTGGTCATTTTCGAGTCTTATCGATTACAAATAAAGTGGGTTTGGCTGAAAGAGACGGATATTGGACTATTCTGGAGTAATATCTTATCAAAATTGTGTACGGTAGGTAAACTAAGTGAAAAAGAGATCTTGAAAACTGATCCTATCAAACCAATCACAATTAAAGGAGTTCTTCAAGGCTCTAATGAGCATATATAAGACTTGATTATTTACTCGTACAAATTAATGTTTAACCTACTTCAAAAAGGTGGACGTATGTCTGTGTATAGACAACTGTGGATAAATACATATTTTTATCCGACTTCGAAAAAGAGGAGGTTCTATGTTCTGCTAAATGTATTTTTTTTTAATTGAAATATTATACCTACTCCTCGTAGTATCATAT
Source organism: Mythimna albipuncta (assembly GCA_929112965.1). Classification (NCBI taxonomy): domain Eukaryota; kingdom Metazoa; phylum Arthropoda; class Insecta; order Lepidoptera; family Noctuidae; genus Mythimna; species Mythimna albipuncta. Next base: position 11,187,972 of record OV815979.1, on the reverse strand, counting down.
TAGAAATGTCGCAACATGTAAAATTGCTTTATTTATACGCACAGTCGATGACTGACTAAAGGAAGAGGAGAAGGGGATGGAACTGATCTGGTAATTAAACTGGAAGGTAAGCCCTTGAACTCTGTAATAAAATCAATCTATCCTAGCCGTGTTTAGGATTATTAGAATTGTCATCAAAAGCTCTCTGTCTATAAGGTACCATCAAATTGATCTGATAATGGAGCCGAATAGTGGAAGGTAGACATGGGAGCTCTGTAATATTACGATCATCACATGAGGCAAGGTCGCCGATATTGTCTGAAGAATTGCCAAACTAAAGTGGCAGAAGGCAGGGCACATTGCATGTAGAATGAATGGTCGATAAGGCCGGAAGGTTCTAGAGTGGAGACCGCCCACCGGAAAACTCAGCGTTGAAAGGCCTCCCACAAGGTGGACCGACGACCTGGTGACAGTTGCGGGAATGCGGTGGATGTGAGACGCACAGGATCGGTAGTTGTGGCGAGCCTTGGGGGAGGCCTCAGTCCAACAGTGGATGTTTTTCAGCTGAAATGATGATGATGAGCGGAACAAGAACCTCATGTGGTGTCTCAGTTACATAATGTAGAAACATAAATACGCCCCTGGCGATAAAAGTAGATTAAATGGCCATTCTTTCTTTAACTGCAGGGGAGTAAACATTCCTAGTTTAAGTGTGGTGCATCTAATAGCTTGTCGGGCCTTCTTATGCGCGATAAAATTTTAAACGCCAACGATCCGCGAGAAGAATGCCTTTATGTTTTTTTTTTATAGGAAGCCATGTCAGGAATGGATTGTTTTTCTTATAATATTTCAACAGACAAATAAGAAAAAGAAAAAACAGGTTCGCTTTTTTTGAAGTAAGAATTCATCAAATAATTTCTCCTGTTCAGAGTGGATCGAGATCCTGGAAACAGACTTTTAATGACTAAAACCCAACTGTGTTTCTTCAATTGCCAATGGTTTTTAGGACCACGATACTCTTTCGAACATTCCCGCAGCCCTAGCAGGCATCTGCTCCTGGGCACTTTCGGTTTCGCTTGCTATTGCCGACTTGGTACTTACTGAACGATCGGACGGCAATACGGACCGTTAGGGGTGTCCCCTGAGGTGCTAGTGATGGCGGCTAGAGCGTGAGGATGTACACTCCCACATGATTGCGAATTTCTCCTTCGCTTGCATTTTTTTTTCGTGGTAGGAAAATCATCTAATGACATCCGTGGAGCCGGAGATAGTGTCAGACTTTCATTGCCTAAAAACCCATTCTCGCTCCTTCGCCGCCTTTCGTACCGAGGCTTGAGCTATCTTTCGAATCAACCCTGGCCCCAGTAGTCCTTTGCTTGCATTACTAACTGCTTAGCAGAAGGACAGGGACATTTCGCATTCCTTCTTGTTCTGGATCATTTCCATTGACTGGCCTGTTGGTCTAATGGTTTGTGGCCTTGACTGCTATGCCGGAGGTCGTGGGTTAGATTCCCACCCAGGACAAATGTTTGTGTGATGAGCATGATCATTTGTTCTGAGTCTGGGTGTAATTTATCTATATGTGTAGGTATGTATTTAGAAATATATAAGTACGTTTATCAGTTGTCTAGTACTCATAACACACGCTCTGCTTAGCTTGACACTAGACGGCGTTGTGTGATAGTTGTAAAAAAAAAACTCCAGAAGCTATGCTGGACGTGAGAGATGTAGCCTCTCTGTGCCGATCGCCCTTACGAGGACACGGCGGTGCTGCGTCTGAGTGAAACAAACTGTCACTCCACCGTGTCGTCCGAGCGATCCGCACAATGATGACTCCCCGGCCTTTTTTCTACTTGAATCCGAAACAGGAACCTGAACTTCTCATGAAAAATAGGATTTTACAGGCAATTCCACAAAACACTGACAAACCAGATAAAGAAATAACAAGCTACGCTGAACGAACCATCAGCTACTATACAACATAGATAAACTCAGAAGGTCAGGGATCTAAGTTTATTCATTTGTCACGAAAGCGGTGGCCGGTTGGACTAAAACTTGCTAGTGGCGACCGCGCCAATCAGAAGATGGAGCATCGGAAGTCCAGAATCGGAACAGACTATCTGGTGGAGGCTCTGAGAAGTATGTTCGATGACAGGAAAGTGCTGTGTTTCTATCTTCGAACATACTATCTATACTAATATTATGAAGAGGTTTTGTAAGTTTGTATGTAGGGGGTAATCTCTGGAAGTACTGGTCCGATTGCTAAAATTTTTTCACCGATAGAAAGCTGCATTTTATGTACAGGGACGAAGTCGCGGGAAAAAGCTAGTGTATAATATATTTGTACCACCTGTAAATTACTTTGGCGATGCTTAGAAGGCGCTTATGTACAGCCGTAAATATCTTTCTTTTGAATTGATGACGATGCGTGGTCGATCTTTGATATCGTAAATGTTAATTTCCGTTTTAATAATATTTTAATTTAATATTGATTTATAATAGTTTTTCGAAGGCGTACTAATCACAGACAGACCATTTAAAACAAATGTGGATTCGTATTTTAATGCCTGTTTTTGAGGTTAGTGAATGGGCGAGATGATAAATGAGAGTGGGTGTCAAACTTATTTTTTATTATTACGAGCCCATTGTGTCCCACTGCAGGGCAAAGGCCTCCCTTCCGTTATTCCACTCTTTTTTGTCCTGCGCGACTTCTGACCAATCCTTAAGGTAGGAGTCCAAATCGTCACGCCGTCTCCTTCTAGGGCTACCGCGTAGCCGGCTCCTGCTGTCATACTTATACTGACTAAAAACTCAACTGTGTTCTTTCACTTGCCCTTGCGTTCCAAGGGCCGCAATAATTTTTTCCAACAACGATTTTCTCTTGTAGTATAACATCAACCTTCTGTACCTTTGTATAGTGTAACTATTGGCTTGATTTATAGCATCGTTGAGATATTGGACTTTGAAAAATGATACGTATGTGTACCAACATCGAGGATGTACCCGTCTTCGGTGATCGATGAGAAGCGGGGCTCGCTATTGTTTTGGTATTACGACGGTGAAGTTTTTAAGTGAATGGCGTAGTCGAAAAATGATAATTGAATGGGCATGGTGGATAATAGGTAAAGATTTTTTTTTAAGTATTCTTCGGTAAAGGTTTTTGAGAAATCGAAAATCCACAATATGTCATAGAACACCTTGAAAAACTATTTTATTAATATTGACTATATTACCAACGGCTTGATGAAAATCAAAACATGGTTTAAATTAGTTGGTTTAGTAAAAAAAAAAGACGTGTGGCACTCGGGGACTGCCGCGGTAAAGCTATCGCATAGAATTTTTTATCAACCTATGCAATTATAATTATTTATTTATTTTATATAAGCACTATTTTTATTCCTTTGTTTTTTTTTTCTTTGATATTAATTGAAGTTACACTTTTAGAGCGTGGTGACCGATAAGAAAACAAATGAGTGGGGGGTGTTAGGTTATTTTCGTTACGGAATTTCTGAATTCGGTCTCCACGCTCAAGGCCCGCGATAGAAGCTATGCAATAGCTTAAAAACTATGAATCTGACCTTAACTTACGATTTCAGATTTTCAGAACTACAAGGAAATATTTGAAAGTTACATAAAATAATAAACTTTATTTTTGAAAAAAAAAGTCTGGTATAGACCATAATCTTGAATATTTACTATGTTTTTTTTTTTAATAAAAATAAAATCGCTATTACGGGTCCGCAAAGTCAACAAGAAATCCGGGCCAGCGCCTACAAAATACTCGTGGATTACAACCGGCTCTTAAATACATAAAAAAATAATTAAACAAGCTTTTAATTAAAATCTTTTTTTCATAGCAAGCTTTTCCCCTATCCTACCTGCACCTGCCATGTTTTGTCTTCACCATCCTAGGTTGACTGGTAGAGAATGCTTAAGGCATTAAGTCCGCCTTTGTACCTTTGTTTTGCATGAAGTTTTAATAAATAAATAAATAAATATAGCACAGTACACCTGTATAATTAATACTCGTCAAGACGAATAATACGAGCCCAAATTCGATGGGGTTGTGTCGTTTAACTACCGAGTTCCTACGGCCACCTACCGGTGCCATCATCAGATCAGCTCCATGTCATAATAATTTTATATTGTCATCTGATTTACACTTGCATGCAAAATTTCAGCACAAACGATAAACGCGAAGTGGATATAAACTAATTTCCAAGATTTGATGACAGACAAACATCAGGACAGGTGAAACTAAATAAAAGATTGTAAAAACAGAACTGTCATGTGAAAACACAAACTAAAAAGCAAAAAAAATATAAAAAATGAAATTTGTCACTCATTAACTAAACACGGATCCTCGGAAACTACTTCTCTATCTCGATACAAAACTTATATTTCCATCGCAGTCGGGGACTAATTCTCATACCTTCTACAAAAGATTGTGTTTAAAATATTGTTTGGTCATTTCTTTCCACTTAGGTACATATTATTTTTCGAACTTGGCAGAAAATGTAACGTCGACAAAGTCTTTAAAAGGCATATCAATTTACTAAAAGCTTCGACACCGTTAGTAGCACTTGAAGATATTGCGACAAAATTTAACAGAAGTCTTTATCTGACATTTTATTTTAATTGTCCGATCGTGCCATTTCCTCGACTATTATGATTAAAGTTATTTTTGCTATCAAAACCACTTAAGGATAGTACAATCATTTATGATCTAACAACGGACTAACTACGTACAATTTCTTTCTTTCTTTTCTTTCACCCTTAAATTTTGATCGTTTTAATCCCGTGGAGGGTCGATCCGGTACATGAAACACTATCGATTTGTAAAGATAACTTACTTTATTTTTTATTTTATCTTTACAAATCGATAGAGTTTCATGTACCGGATCGATCCTCCACGGGATTAAAATGATCAAAATTTAGCGGTGTAAATGCATACAATATGTAGTAAGCGTAGGTAATAAACTTACATCCAGCTTGATGCTCTAGAGTCGATTGAGATCTTCTTGGCTCGCAAGAAAATCATCGGAAAGGACGCACTTGTCAAGTTAAAACTCCAGAGTCTTGAGCATCGAAGCCAGGTTGCTAGCCTGTCGGTTTTCTATCGTTTACATTTCGGAGAGTGTGTGTTGGAATTGCACAATTTAATTCCGCCAAGTCCGTTTTATCGGACCACTAAACGTACAAAGCGTTTTGGGAACACATTCATTATGCATACAGCTAAGGATTGGAATTCTCTACTAAAGTCTGTTTTTCCTGATAACTATAACCTAGAGGTCTTTAAGTCAAGAGTGAATAGGTTGCTTATAGGCAAGCGTGCTCCATCGTCGGCCATATCATCGCTTTCCATCAGGTGAGATAGTGGTCAAACGCGAGCCTACCCATAATTAAAAAAAAACAAATCCTGCAAGTAGTAAATTCTAAAACGGCTATCATATCGACTTCAGCTATTTTTAAAATATGTATTTATTATCCTTAAGGGCCGGCGACGGATGAATTTCCATACAAACGTAATACCACGCTCATTTGCAGTTGGAGCATATTTCCAACATATTATGCCATGCGCAGACTGCTAAATATTTGTGAAAAGTATGCATGCACCCACGGACTCAGATATAATGTAAAGAAGAGTGAAGTGATGGTGTTTAAGGCTGGTAAGAAATCCTATGCTAATGTGCCACCCTTGTATCTTTGTGGTGCCACCTTAAACAGAGTGTGTAATTTTAAATATCTGGGTCACTGGGTGTCGGAGGATCTATGTGACAACATTGATTTGGAGAGGGAGCGCAGGGCCCTGTGTGTGCGCTGTAACATGCTGGCCCGCAGGTTTGCACGGTGTACTGAACAAGTTAAACTGACATTATTTAAAGCCTTCTGTCAATCCTTTTACACCTGCAGCCTGTGGACTAAGTACACGCAGCGTGCTTACAGTGCTCTGCGTGTACAATATAATAACGCATTCAGGATACTGTTTGGGCTGCCGCGCCACTGCAGCGCTTCAGCAATGTTTGCGGAGAAAAGCGTGGATGGTTTTCACGCCATCATGCGAAAGCGTTGTGCTTCTGTGATGGAGCGCATGCGGGTCAGCTCGAACAGCCTTCTGAGTGTGTTTGTGGGACGCTGGGAATCGCCGATGTGGCAGCACTGGATGCGACTACACACTGAGGGTGGTCGCGTCCAGGGCCTGGCATAGACTGGTGCTACTGTGCAGTGCCGCTTTGAGTGTGTTTGTGTGTTTTTGTATATACTAACAATAGCTTTATAAGGTTTCTTGTGTTACTAACAATATATGGACTTTTGTCTGAAATAAATGTCATATTATTATTATTATTATATTATTATGATGATATTCGGTTATAGACAATATTTATCTAGGTTTCTACGTCGAGAATATTAGAAATATTGTTATTTAGGAAAAGACAAATGGCATGTTTTTAATAAAAGAAATGTTGTCTATAACCGAATATCATCATAATATGTTAGAAATATGCCTCAACTGCAAATGAGTGTGGTATTACGTTTGTATGGAAATTCATCCGTCGCCGGCCCCCTAAATAATCAAATACTATTTAAGGGAAATACCTATTTTGATACATTCTTGAAAAATCTTGATTGCGTCACTAGCATGTTTGTCATTTTAATACCGATGTAGTGCGTTGATGGAAGCAACAGATCCCTAAATATATATCTTCAATCAGTCACATCCAGTAATAATAATATTCCACAACTACCACACAACGCCGTCTAGACCCAAGCTAAGCAGAGCTTGTGTTATGAGTACTAGGCAACTAATAAACATACTTATATATTTTCTAAATACATAGATAAATTTCACCCAAACACAAAACAAATTATCGTGCTCGTCACACATACATTTGTCCTGGGTGGGAATCAAACCCAAGACCTCCAGCATAGCATGTCAGGACCGCTAACCACTAGACTAACAGGCCAGTCAAACAGTACAATATATTAGGAAATATTGGCGTCAATAAAGTTTGCATCAACCGGGCCAAACTATAGAGCACGGTTTTTCTATCGTGAAGCAGAACTTAAAAAAAAAAAATCTGTTGTCAGCCAGCTTTATAACAAGAATTTTAATTAATAATTGCTTAAGTTGGTAACCAAGAAGTTGGTACTAAGTTGTTTCCTTAGTTGTACAGCAAAAAGAAGAGAACACTACAGCTGCCATCACGTCACTCCTCAGCAAAGAATAATAATATAGTAGATACGAGTATAGTACAGTTGCCAACACAGAGTTTGAGCGGTTGCGCAGAAGTCAAATATTCGGTCTCTTTAGTGGTGCGAACTGAGACGTGGGGGCGAGTGTCAGTGATTGGCTCGCCGCGCCATTGCGTCGTAGACGTTACTCCTAATTCGTTCACTGCGTTGCTGCATGTATTTAACAACGAAGACGATTGGCTCGCCAATTTATGGAATGCGCAAAGCGATCCCCACTCTGACGCCAAGCGTTTAAGATCCGAGACGGCAACTGTACCACTTGTTTATGGTTTCTCACCTCGCAATCTCCTACGGAACCTCAGGGGCTTTATTTATTTTTTTGCAAGCACTTATACAAAATTACAGAAGGATAACATCTGTCTACAAATCGTTGTACAATGGAAAGTAAAAAACTAAAAATATGCGTGTTAAAAATTTCTATAGATACACGTTTAAGAAATAAAAAAAACTACCATACAAATAAAAAAATACATTTATGAAATAAGTAACTACCTATCCTGATAATTAGACCATTCACTAAATCTTTCGTTAAGAGTGTATGAAACTAGGTAAGTACTCGTGATTCAACTTCCGATTTTTTCCGTGAGGTAACAATACTTTACATCTAAGAGAGCAAGGTGGTGGCCCAGTAATAACGGTCCAGGTTTACGAGTTGTAGATCGCGGGTTCAAAAACCCATCCAGGTACACTACTTTGTGTAATCAATCATCATCACTGCTCTAAAAAATATAAAGGAAAATATCGTGAGACCATGTCCATGAACCATAAACTCAAAACACGTGACATTCAACAACCCGCACAATGGGGCGAACATTACCTGGTAATGTTCACCCCATTCCATCTCCTAAAGAGGAGGTTTTTTTCCTAGCTATCGGAATATATTTTAATATAGATTTCAGCCTTCATCATCAACACCAGCCTTTTTAATGTTCCCGCTGCTGGGACTCAATCCTCCTCTCTAGGAGAGCGAATGGGCTGTAATCCGCCGTGGACCCAGTGCGGGTTGGTGAATGTCACATGTCTTCGAATAATCTTTGATTTCAGCCTTATTGAATTCCAAGTATATTTCGCCGTACTATCCACATCAACGTTAAAATACTAAGAAGGAAGTTCAAAAGATAAATAATACTGGCAACGAAACAGAAACAGGCACTGATCTTCATTGTTATTTTCCACTCACTGAATAGACACACGTTTTCTCCCTCGAAAAAAAAGGCCAAGTGACTCGTGCGTTAAGGGTTCCATAATCCCTACTACTCGTACCAAAACTATAACACATACATGAACTCGTGTGTTTTCCCATGAGAGTACGGAACTTTTGTTTAGTTTTATTTTTGTTCTTTTTTCTTGTAAGAGTTTAATTTTGTTTTTTATTTGTGTTAGTTTATTTTTAGTTTTTAACGATCTTATGATCTCAACATTAGTACGGCTTCACGGCAAAACATAGCGCTCATTTAATTAATGTAAGATCTTCCAATCTTCCTTGTACCTACCTATGTTCTACAAATAAAATTCTGAATCTGATTCTGTTCTAGGCAAAGTGCTCTTAGGGTGCGCAAAGGGCAATTTTATATCTCGACACAAATGCTAAAAACATTGTCACAAGCATGAACCATCGCACTTTACAACAATTATTTGAATTTTCAAAACCATCTTCCTATCGTCACTTGCGGTCATATCCTTTTTGACGTCAACAGTTCAACAGCATCACGGCCGCGTTCAATCACGTATTAGCTTTTATGCCACAGTCTATGCAAATTGCCACAGACTACAAAAACGGGTTGCACAAATTGTATTATAGGCGCGTTGTGGTTTTGCCACTTCATAAAAATGTATTTTTCACCTTAACTGTTGCACTGCACCATTCAGGCGTCTTTACATCGACACAGCGACCAGCCCACGCTGAAAACCAGCGCTGTGAGCTCATCGCACTAAGCGAGAGGCCGCAGCTTTATGTTGAGCGTTCGGCCGTTTTGCGCGGAAGTGACGCATATCTCCCTATCGATTGATGTTAAATTAAGTTTGTTAACTTGTTTTAAGAAATGCGTCTTTTGCCGCGTGAACTATTTCTCTTACTTTCTTTCTTTCAAAAAGTTTAGTACTTTTTTCATGTTACGTCTTGATAGCATATTTCAATCACTAAATGGCGATGCTCAAAGGTAGTTTTTGTATTTTGTACGGCAGTGTCAAGTTGTATGATGATTCAAATAAAATTGGTTCTAGTAATATGTATTTATTTAAGAAATTGAAATGATCAATACAGACCTCTCAGTTTATCATGTCTCATTTATCTTGGAAATGCGTGGAGGTATCGAGTTGAAATTAACACCATAATCTGGTCTGCGGTCCCTTGAAACTGTGAAAAAACTAAACTTCCGAATTAACGGAAAATAAAGATATTGTCGTTTATGTGTAAACTAAACCATTTTTTTTTTTTTTTTTTATTTATAAATCAGTTCAGTTTTATTTACAACTTATAGCAACAAAATATATACATAATAAACTAAAATTAAAATATTTAAGTATGCTTAACCTAACTATACACACTAAGGGCTACTTCCTACTAAAATATGGCGTCATAAAACTCCTCCGTATCGCTGTCGACTGGAAGTGTGCCCAAGAGGCTGGCGGCATTGCCACGTTGAATGGCAATGCTTAATCTCTGACCGAGATAAAAACCAGCCCTTGGGTCACGCGAAGTGTCAACTAAACGTTTTGACAGCTCTTTAAACAGTATATGAGCACTCGGACCCCACGGCCCAAGAGTTTCAACCCCAAACGGCTCAAAAATATAACTGCCGACAAGGTTGTTATATTTCCGCCGCTTGAGGTTCTCCGCAGCCGCAGCGGCAGCACCAGCACAGCACGATGAACTAGGAAGATGGGATGGCGCAAGAGTGTCGACACAGGTAGCGTCCCACACTAAAGGTCTACCCAACTTCCATGGAAATAAAGACATACCGTCCGGTCTCTTACCATCGTCGCGTGCCAGGCCATGAGGTTCCAAAACAGCCGGAACGCCGACGGTGACAAGGGCTCGTCGGATAATGTCGTTAATATTCGCGTGCCGCGCTATGCGTCCCGCACTTCGACTGCATGACAGGCCGTGGTGGCCGAGGCTGTTGACAGCTTCGCCACAGTGACAGCGATGAGGAGAACAACAAGGAGCGCCAAGGCGTAGGGCAACAGCTAGGCGGAAAGTAGTATCGTCGAACAAGGTGCCAATATTCGACGACGGCAGTGCGTGAAGCCAAAGACCTGACTCCCAATTTCCCACAGCCAGCAGGCGCGCCCGCTCCGCAGTCGTAGCAGATGTTAGAATTAGGTTTTCCTGAACTACTCTGCAGAGCGGCTCATCCCACCGTCTCTGGGAAGCCGGGTTATCGGGCGGATTTGTATTCGGGCAAGCAAGTCTCCAGGCATCTATAGCCTCAATGAAGCACGGCACATTGAAATCAATCAGTGAGGGAGATAGGATATTCCTGATTAATTTCTCAGTACCGTGAACCGGGGATATAAAAGCTGGTAAACTAATACTGGAAATTTTGCGGACGCCGAGGCCTCCCATACGGATGGGAAGGGTAGCTTGAGCCCAGGCTCGGTCATCCATGGCCACGTTTAAAATTGTCGTAAGGGTATGCCGAATAATTTGGTCCATTTTTTCCAAAAGATGGTGATGTTTCCAAAGATGAGAAGCACGGAGAAAATATGTTAATTTAGGGCCGAAACAGCAGAAACGAATTAAAGTGATGGCCGAATGCATTTTAATTTCTAGCAATCTTTTCGAAATATCATTAAATTTTTGAATTTTTTCCTCAACGAAATTTGGGAAGGAATCTTCGAAAATAGGAGACCCAAGGAGGCGAAGAGTGCTTCTTTCAATAATTTTTATCTCCGGGACTATTGTGTTAAATTTTGAAATAGTCAGTTGTCTGTCAGTACTGTCAGATAAGAATAACTCACATTTAGAAAAGTTGAGGTCAAGACCTATTAAGTGGAGTTGATTTTTCAGGAAATGTAAATCATTCAAAACCGTGTCTGAATCGCCTCCCAGGGTTCCGTCATCGAGATACCAAACTAAACCCTAGTTTAAGGCTACGTTTTTATAAATCCTAATGTAAATTAACAGGACGACACAGGAGTAATCAAGTCACCCAGATCCGGAACAATTATCTGTAGGCCATAATATTTGTTGCGGGAATAGAACCCGTGACATGCAGCGCAGCACCCAGTCATTCAACCGAGTCAGCTAGTAATATTATATTAATTTCTTCCTTTGGTCTCGGAACCCAGAAAAAAACAAAAGAAAATCTGAAGGCACGTTCAGTTTATCAAGATCGCAATGAGCGTTCAAGGATTTAATTCATCAGGATGAGTCAGAGATCAATCAAGCTCCGTGATGGAACAGCGAACAAGTCGAAGGTCGATACTTCAGTGGCTTGTTCCAGTTTATTTCACATTCATACCAAATTACAGAGCGATAATATTTGTAATACTGCTTTGGGTAGAAAATATTCGCTTCTTTGTGTTCGGTACCCTTTTGATCATTTCATATCGGATATGTGGATTGAAAGTTGCTTTGATCTTGTGTATAGATTTTTTTTTTGGGTTTGTTTGTTCATGCTGGGATAAGCTTGAATATTTTTAGTGATGGCCTACTGATGAGGTCTGTAACGCATGTTACTAAAAAGGTATGATTATACATGTGGATGAATGGACAGGGAGTACCAAAGAAATGATGGATGGAAGAATTGTGTGAGCAGTGATATGAAAGAAAAAGTGATAGCGTGACTGCTGACAGGACAGAATGAAAGAAAAAAATATGTTGCGCCGACCTCAAGTAATAAAAGACAAGGGCAGGAAGATGATAGTGGGAAACCATCAATAAATCTTTTCTGCTCTGGAGAAATAAGTGTCAGACTTTAAGATAGTCATACACTTTAGGCTATAAGTGTCTGACTTTTAAGATAGCCTTTAGGGTTTACCTGATAGGTTTGCCTGCACAGTTACGCCTGTCAAGTAAACTTGAGCTGAGTAGAAGACGTAGCGGTAAACCAGTACAAACTCTCAAACGTTCAAACCATGGCCCCGACAGCAGATTTGACGCTCTCGCGGTTGCCGCACAACTGATGAGGCGACCGCCGCACACGTTCAGTTTTTCCTGTACATTTAAACTGCACAGGTATATCGAAATTCATATTTTTTCGGTTGCCTGTACATGTGTGGAAACCTACATGCTCTGGTTTATCTGTAAAACTTAACTGATTAGGCAAACCTATCAGGTCCACTCTAACGTGTATGCGGAACAGAGAGTAAAATCCCGTCAGAGAGAAGAGAGAGAGAGAGAGAGGGAGAGAGTATGATCTGGTGGGCAACTGCCAGATGGATGATTTCTGGCTGTCGTATGGATTAAAATCGCGTGGAGAACTTTGATTGCGCGATGCAAGATTAGTTCTTATTTGACGCCTTAGATGTCGTTACAGCTACCTAAACTCACCTATGTTCCTTCAGTAGCGCTTTGCATTCCAGGACCACGATAACTGTTTCGCGTGACCAGAGGGCTGGACTCTTCTTCTGTCAACGAATCAGCATTGCCATCCAGCGTGGCAATGCTGCCAGCGTTCTGGGCACTTTTCTTATTGACATCGATGTGGACAAATTTTTTGATACTCTCTGAATTTTCCTGTTTTTCAGCCTTTTTTACTTGTTTGTACATATTATTATTTCAAGTTTGTATATATTTTTATTAAATGAATAACAGTAAATAAATCTATTGCTTCAACAACACATTTATTTATTTTTTTTGCTAAAAATAAGAAATCTGAAAGGGTGTTTGGTTTTTCAAATCATTTGTATCCTTGCCTACAAAAGCAATAAAAAGGGAAATTCATTTCAGACATGAAAGTGGGAAAATTCCAAAACATAAATTGCTACCCAAATTCAGCAATAACAATGCCATTCGTATAATAATTTGCGAGAGCGAAGTAGTGTTGATGTCATGCCCATGAACGGAGGAATATCAAAGAGCAGGATAGGGTTGAAATGTTTTTGTGATATCAAGGCTATGTCCTGCCTAAGTTTTTATTTTGCAATCTAAATTCACACGCTGTGCTCCAAAAAGAATTCGCTGCCTTAGTCTGTGTTTCCTGTTAACTACAACTTAGGGGTCTTTAAATCAAGAGTGAATAGGTTACTGCTAGGCAAGCGTGCTCAATCGTCAACCACATCGTCACTTACCATCAGGTGAGATGGTGGTCAAACGCGGGCTTATCAGTAATAATAATAAAAAAAAACGGGCGTAATAGACGTGGGCAAGAAGGTTGCAAGGCTCGAATGGGATTGGGTAGGTCACAGTAGTCGCATGAACAGTGCCCGCTGAGAAAGTGTCGCCACACAGTGGGTTCTTGCAGAGGAAAAGCACCGTCGAGACGTACCTAGAAAGAGGTGGCGGGATGATCTGGACGCGTATAATGAGGACTGGTTCGCGATGGCGCGAGAGAAGATTGTTCCCGATATTCTTCTCCCGCATTTCTCCTCGGACTTGAGGGAAGCCGTTACCTAGAAAAAAAATATTAAGGTAAAACCAACATAGTAAGTATATATAATATACTTACTGATTTATGTTTCACTACACCTTAAATAAATCTAAACTGTTATTTGTTCATAAGAAAATGATTCGTACTAGCGGCTTCGACCGCATGAATGTAGTTCAGAAAACTTTTATACATGGCTACGTCTTTCATCGTTTTTTTTTTTTTTTGAGTTGGTTATTTTCAAAATGAGTTCTCCGCTCTATGATGCAGCAAAAGGGCATGTCAAACTTTTACTTACTAAAAGTCACCTATGTCCTTCAAGTGCCCTTTGCATTCTAGAGCCTCGAGAAACTCTTTCGAATATTCTCGCATCGCAGCTTCAGTAACTAAATAATCCCGGATTTTTTGTCAAGCCTCAACCAGTAAGGGCTGGCAACAGAAATTCTTTACCCTGCTCAATAAATAATAATTGGCAACCCTAACATTGTAAGAGAAGTGGCCATTAAGGGGTGGTTCAACAGCTAATAGGGATGCCTCTACGCTCCGGAATGGCTTCAGCAATCAAATAATATGCATTGAATTTGTATGACTATTAAGGCCAGGTTCTACTCATTTCGAACTTTTTTGAACCTCTGGAAACCCACAAATATTAAAGGAAACATCATAAAAAATATTGTATTAACATTGACCATATGACCAACCACTGGGCAAAAATCAAAACATGACATAAATTAGTTGGCTCAATAGAAAAAAAAAACTGCGAATCTGTCCCTAACTTACGATTTCAAACGTGTTTATCTACAAAAGTACGTCACGGCAATATTTGAAAGTTTCAAAAATAATAAAGCTTGTTATTCAAAAGAGCCTGGCAAAAACAAAAATCTTTAATAGTTACTAATGTTTTTTTCTTTTAAATAAAATCGCTGTTACGAGGCCACAAAATCAACATAGACCCGGACGGAGTTCATACAAAATACTCAGTGACTACAACCGGCTCTTAAGGCTATATTAGAAGTCATGAAATTATACTAAGAAATATTATATAGGTCCACTTTTATTTAAGTATAAAAAGGTTTCTCAAATTGTGTTTGTGGTTCATATACCCTTGGGATTACCGACTAGAAAAATAATTGGGGTTAATATTGAGCTAATAGGGTTGAAACCCTCATTTGTGTTCAGCAATTTTGTTTATTTTTTTAATTGTACAAACTAAAGCTTGACAGCGATCCGACCAGATGGTAAGTAGCGATGCAATCATTGATGGTTAGGCGTACTAGTTTACTAAAACTCTAGCCTTGAAGAAACCTGAATTATATCCCGGATGGGAAGATCTCAGCTAGTAAATCGTTCCACTCCTTCGATGTAGCCGGTATCAACGACAAGGCCAAACGCTTAGTTCGGACCGTAGACGTGTTAACAATGCCCCAATGTTTTTAACTGCCTAATTGGTTGTAGGTACTGAGAATGAGGATAAAAGGTTTTTTTTAAATATTTGATCCATTGATAGTCAGCCATCCAGCTGTAATAAAATTTGTCTGACGTCATAATTGATTTTTGAGATTGACCTCTAATGATGTGTCATTTTATTCAGAACTTGTCTTTAGATTCAAGCTAGTCTGGTCCTTCTTAATCGGAAACGCAATGATCTGAGTTTTTGAGTGCTTTCGCAAATTGGTTTTTGTGGCGTTTTAGTCTTTGTTTGTAGGCTTTACAGTCCCGGTTATCTGTTATAAAAAGAATAATAACTTTTTATTATTACGCATCTACCTACATTGTGCTCACATATTAGAAGCGACAAGAAATATGTAACCAAGATCTATGTAACTAATAATATATTTTAAAAAGAGTGTCCATGGAGTTTCTTGCACGTTCTTCTCCATAGAGACCTACTTATTGGAACGTGCAATTTAGCTTCACTTTTCTTGGACTGACCGACATTTGACTATTCAAAAGTGCCTGCAAATGGTCTATTTGAAATAAATGATTTTGATTTTTGATTTTCTGTATCTGTTCTTTAAGGCAGACCCCATAAAAGTGCGCGTAGCGTGCGCGCTGTGTAAGCATCGTGTTTTGCTGCCGTGGGACATGGGTGAAGAGAAAACGCGCTACGCCCGCAGCGCGTTCACGTCGCGTCGCGTTGTTATCCCTTCGCTCGCTATTCCGCCGCCCACTACGGTTTCTAAAAAAGTTGTTCTTCAGTGTTTGCCACCATGTGACGTGCGTGCAGTGTGCGCGGCGCACTCGCTGGACACACGTCACACGGCCGCAATACGCGACGCTTACGTAGCGCGCTCACGGCGGCAAAACGGACGCTTACGTAGCGGGGCTCGCATCGCATTCACATTTGCCCGAGGAACGCGCACGGCGCACGCTTATTGTGGGGGACGCCTAACAATAGAAATTTCTAGTTATTCGTGAACATTTGTTTTCTCAACCATGAGGTATTAATCAAAGGCTTTACTTTAGAAGCGAATAACTATTAGAGACATAAAAACACAAGTGTTGTTTGTTATTACATACTTAAATAAATAAATAAATAATACTTTTTCGCCCTTTACCTAAGTGTTGTGGTTCTATCAAATGACGTAGTTCGGCATATTTAATAAGGCTTTTTATTAATTACCTATAGTAAACATGTTTAATGACAATTGCATCATTATTTAATAACAAAGATACCTATTACAAATATAATAAATTCATGAAACAAAGTGAAGAAAAATGGATTGACAAGCATGATATATAATAGAAAAATAATAAGCAATGATGGCGATATAAACGACTACGACGCAGGTAAATAATATACACATTTATTTATTTATTTTTATTTATTTAGTATAATCTTTATTGTACACCAAAAAAACAAAAATACAGGACAAACATTTAAAAGAATAAGTGCACAATGGGCGGTCTTATCGCACAGAGCGATCTCTTACAGACAACCTTTGGATGGACTGAGACATATAACATATTAACGAAGATTAAAAAGTAATGAACTGATGACGTAAACTGAAAGGGCTACCAGGAAAAAGAAATATCGGCAGACCTCTTAAAACTGTGGACTGATAATATAGTTAATGAGACAGGGCAAGACTCACGGATATCAAACTGTGTGAGTCACTTTCATTATGTTACCGCTTATTGTCACAAAAAGTAAAGAGGTACAGAAGACAATCTCATGTATGTACTTCACTTTTTATACCTACGCTCGGTGGACGCACACTAATGAGCGTCTGAGCCGAACTGTTCGACGAGTGGTCCGAGGCTCTCCGAGGTATCGTGTCCGTGAGCGGTATCTATGTGTGCGTTGCTCGAGCGCGCTTTGTATGAAGATTGACTTCTGTACTTATCTATTTTGTATTTTAGGTTTATTAGGCTATTACAAGATATTATAAAAACAGATGTTTCATAAATAAAGAAGTATCTTTACACATAGGTATATACGCAGTACTTTTAAATAGTGCCATTTGAGTCGAAAACGAAAATCGTAAAGTTAGTTTTATAGGTTCCAGACTTTACGTCCGTCTGAAAATTCCGTGTCGGCTTGTCGAGACGTACAGACATGATTGTATACTTTTACGTTCCATTTTATGATTCGTCTGATTGTGACAATCAGGTGCGAAATTGAGAGTAACTTAATAGGTAGTCATAAACTTGATAATTCTGTGGAAACAGGAAGGTAATTAAACAGGGATATTAAATTTCCTCACAGTGAGCATCGCCGTGTCCTTGTGGGGGCGATCGGCGGTAGCGATCTCTCGCGCCAAGCCTTGGTACAGGCTATGGTCCAGACAGACAGGTACAGACAGGTAACCAGAAAAAAATCATCCAATGACAACCCCCGCTCATGGGCGGAGCGGGAGATAGTGTCAGACTCTTACTGACTAAAAGACCCACCCCGTTCCTTCTAGCCTTCATACCGGGGCTCGAACGCCCATTCGGATAACCCTGGCCCCAGTAGGCTTCGACCCGGCTGGGTCCCTGCTGTTGCTGACAACTCCTTGAGGCGCGCGGGAACAGTGCGCGCCGTCGACGTTAGGCTTGGTCTGGACAGTTACCGGATGGCCAGACAGCGAGCTACCCATTGCTCACTGTCCGCAAGCCCGCGCCTACGGTGGTCGGGAATCGGGTTCAGAATCCCGGCGGCGACGGCGGCGGCGATAACGCCGTTGTCTGATGCGTCCGGCCTCCTCCTTTGCGAGCATTATTGCTTCGCAGAAGTCGGCGACCGCCTACCAATCCTCCTCGCTCCGGACCATGGCCTCAACCAAGGCCAGCGAGAGGTCTCCGCCGCCGGTCGCCCCACGAGGGCACGGCGATGCTCAGTAATCTGCCCTAGATTAGCACAGGTGTTACGAATCATTGAATTTTACTTTTATTTTACTTCGGTGATGGCGATAAACAAAGTGTGTTACAGAGTAAGTACTGTACAGTAAAGTAGTAAAGTACACCTTTTTTTAACTAGAATAATTACATAACATGTGAACGGATTGGTAAGAAAAAAAGAGCAAAAGTGTACAGTTACAATTTTACTTAAAGTTAATTCATCTATACTAGTACATCATTCTGTTTTTTTGTTAGTACGAGGTAATCTTTGAAATTACTGGTCCGATTGCAAAAATTTTACCACCAATAGAATGCTGCTTTATCCCTGAGTGACATAGGCTATATTTTATGAAGGCGGGTGAAGCCGCGGGTAAAAGTTAGTGTATTATAAAATAAAACCTTTCTCGAAGAAACGTAAAATAAAAAGCATCTATTCAGCCGCATCCGATTAGACTGGATGCCGACCCCAAGGAATGATTGGGAAAAGGTTAGGGAAATGATTAATAAAAAAACTGGGCAAGTGCGAGTCGGACTCGCACACGTAGGGTTCCGTACCGTTCACAGTAGAAAAATAACTTAAAAAAATCGCATTTATTGTATGGGAGCCCTTAAATATTTTTTTTTTATTTTCTTTTTAGTAGGTATTTGTTGTTATAGCTGTTCTTGAGATACAGCTCGGTGATAGACAGAGACACAGACAGCGAAGTCTTAGTAATAGGGTCCCGTTTTAACCCTTTGGGTACGGAACCCTAAAAAATATATTTATAGCTAACCTTGGTATTTGCCCCACATTTTCTGATAACTTGATAACTTGGAACGACCGTTCAAGACGGCGAATATCATAACTTAAAAGGGTTCAAGTCAAGTAGACGTCGCATTATCACCCGCCGCCATCACTCTGAGATTACGTCAAGTTTCAAGTCCAATTTCGTTTAATACTACTAAATATTAAGCGTTTACCAACAGTTTGCTAGGTTTTAGTGAACACTAAATACTTGGTGGCAAAATGCTTTGAATTTATGGTAAAGTGAATTATTTAATTGCTCAAGTATTTTGAGGAAGCTACAATTTTTTTTTTAAGTTTTTTTTTTTGAGAGACAGAAGTCTGTCTTTCTGCCAAGACAATTTTTATCTCGAGAACGCGGGGAGGTATCAAGTTGAAATTAAAAGCATATAAACAAAAGCAATAATTAAGCAGAGTGAATATTCTTTACGCGTTTATGCACGAAAAGGAAGTTTTATACTTAGGTTTGCGGCCCTTTGAAGCTCCAAAAAAATTAAACTTGTAAGATAATGAATAAAAAAAGATACGACTGATAATGTCGCAAAAAAACAAATTTATTTCGACATTCAAGGGAATCAAAATTTATAGGGTACTTCCCGTTGACCTAGAGTCCTGAAATTTAGCATGAAGCAAGGTCCTGTAACTAAAATATGGGGAAAAAATAAAAACTGTAAATTTATGGTTACGACACAAAAAAAAATGTGATTCGGAAAAATCTTCTACCTAACTATATTCGGAGTACTAGTATTCGAAAACTGAACTGTTTTCATAGGTAAGTTTGTAAAGAAACCTCAGTGCGCGAGTCCAACTCGCACTTGCCTAATTTTTATTTATTTATTATCCACTCCTGATTCCTAACATTAGAAACAATACAATTTCCATCTTTTTTCTATAATGATCAAGTGTAGTTGTTACAACAACCGGAGAAGAACGTCAAATATTAAATTCGAACATTTTTTATCGAAAACCCTTGAATAAACTTAAGACAGAATTTAAGTAGCAAAGGATTTGAACGTCTACTTTGATCAATTTATGAATGCCCTGTCCCTCGGTGACCTATAAAAAGTTTTCACAATATGTAGGTCTAAATATTTTAAGCCGGTCTCCGAGGTCAATTTTTTATTTAGAAGCCATATCTTTTATGACTCTTGTATAGACTGAAAAAGGTTCTTTACGGATTTTTTTCGCTGTCATAGTTAGGTAACGAAAACTCGTAAACTTTGTGAGAAAATAAAAAAAAACCTTTTCTAATCCGTACCCAAAAGTTATTTTTCGTAATAGATTTTTAAAAATAAATCAGGGGTAGGTTATTGGGACCTATAAAGGGTAGTTTGCTTTTGTTTCAGTCAAGCCAACTGCTTAATACCTTTTTAGGGTTCCGTAGCCAAATGGCAAAAAACGGAACCCTTATAGATTCGTCATGTCTGTCTGTCTGTCTGTCTGTCTGTCTGTCTGTCTGTCTGTCTGTCTGTCTGTCTGTCCGTCCGTCCGTATGTCACAGCCACTTTTTTCCGAAACTATAAGAGCTATACTGGTGAAACTTTGTAAGTAGATGTATTCTGTGAACCGCATTAAGATTTTCACACAAAAATAGAAAAAAAGCAATAAATTTTGGGGGTCCCCATACATAGAACTGAAACTCAAAATTTTTTTTTTCATCAAACCCATGCTTGTGGGGTATCTATGGATAGGTCTTCAAAAATGATACTGAGGTTTCTCATATCATTTCTTTCTAAACTGAATAGTTTGCGTGAGAGACACTTCCAAAGTGGTAAAATGTGTGTCCCCCCCCTCTAACTTCTAAGATAAGAGAATGATAAAACTAAAAAAAATATATGATGTACATTCCTGTAAAAACTACCAACGAAAATTGGTTTGAACGAAATCCAGTAAGTAGTTTTTTTTTAATGCGTCATAAACCGAAAAAAATACACTATTATTAAAACATCGATCAAAGTTACAACACATTACAAGAACTTTTATATTATGTTACTTGCTGCTACGGAACCCTTCATGGGCGAGTCCGACTCGCACTTGGCCGGTTTTTAAATTCTATGGGAAATTTCTGAAAAGGAAACTTGTGGTCTTGGTTCAAGAAAAGAATTCAAAAAGATTTTACAAACAAATTGAAGACGGCTTCTACTCTACCTGAAGCAGTCTGCTGAGTATTTGTGTTTACATGAACGTATAATTAGTTTTACATGGAACGACAGCTTATTTTGTATTTTTATATGAGGTGATAAGTAATTCAAGGCCCTCGGGCCTTCGCTGCGTCCCCGGCTGGGGGTGCGGCAAGCGGCGTCAGGGCTTCGCTTTCTGACCGCGAAGTCCTTCCGAAGCCTGCTACAACAGGCTTGTCACTGGGGTGCCTAGTGTCGGGGATGGGTTTGGTAGAGCGAGGCTTTATGTGTAATTCATGGATTTCACCAATTCAAGGATTTCACCCTATCTATATATACATATATGTCGTAGAATTGATTCCCATTAGCGTGAAGCAACACGACGAGTCATGCTAGGACGCGGCCGTTAGAAGGGCGGGCATTCTATGATCGGAGCTCGCACCGATCGGACGTGTCTGTTCGAATATTATCATGATCTTGGTTTTAATGAAACGTTGTTCAGTTATTCCGCTTAGTAATTGTTGCTCATGGTTACCCCCTATGCCGATACTCTACAAGAACTTGTGCCCACTAAGTGTCGTGGCTCACCCTACGACGACATCTATATACATGTAAGATTTCTTTGAGAATAAAAGGTCTAAAGAAGATACGACAAACGAGTAATCACATTATCATGAAACTGTAACGTCTAAACGATCTAGCCGATAGCTTTATAGTAGAGCAACACCGAGAATCACAACGATTTCTAACACCCTTGCAAAGCTGGGGCGATTCCTTGTCACTTCTGATCTACCTATAACTTTTTCATTTATCATAGAACCGTCTATCGTACAGAAGTATTGCATACCAGACAATTTCACTGGAGTGACAGTCACAAATAGGATCCAATTCAATTCGTAGAACTGTCAGAGTAGAGAGCTCTCAGGTTTAGTCCGAATTTTGGGGCCAGTTCCGAAAAGAAGAGTCGCTACGAATGTTGATTGATTGTGCGATCATGTGTGAACTACATTCCACTAATGTCTACGTGTGTTTGACGAATAGCTTTGAGAACAACGAGATTTAAATTTCGTTATAAATCTGACGTAGAGTGATCAATCTAGACTTTTATTGAAACACTAGCTGACCCGGCAAACTTTGTATCGCCTAACATTCTATGAACGTCTATCATATATTGCGATAAAACAAACCCTAAGTAATATATCAAGTTACACACAATTTTAATGTATAAAAGTTATCTACATCGATTTCTACAGATTTATTATAAGTATAGATTGTAGCGCATCTTGCTGAATCTGAAAATTAAATTGATAGAAATAAATACAAGTCACCGGATTATTGTAAACCGGTAGATTGTGATAAATCATGTACAACTGTGAACTCTTTATACAGAGTGACTGGTAATTAGTGTACGATTCTTAAACACGTGATTGTGCTCATGATCACCAACAATTATGAAATTATTATATGGGAGCACACCAGAGATCGCGAAAAAAAAATCAGCTGTTCAGTAAATTTATGTTTGCCTAATGTACTGAACAGCTGATATTTTTTTCGCGATTTCGGCTTTGCTCCCGTAATAAAAATTGTTTGTTATCATGAGCACTATCACATGTTTAAGTATCGTACACTAATTGCCAGTCACCTTATATTTAACAAGACTCGGACTTTTCTAGATTGAATTGATGTGTGATGCGAACGTGCGACTAACGCGCTGCAGCATCGTAACTGAATCGATGAGAACGCCCTAAAGCATCGCTACAAAAGGTCGCCGTGGGCGAGGGGCCTTAAAAGTCCAGTTCTCGACATTAATCACAACATCACTTAGAGTAAAGTGGGTCAACTGCGATAGCATCCGGTTTTTACCTAAATCATGAAATCTTCAAGTTGAGATTGACCCAAATTACAAAATAATTTTTAAGGAAGCGATGCGAAGATAAATTATCTTATTTTTCTATTTACGGATTTTATGGACTCACGATATGGCTACTTTAAATACAATACTAGTTTTGGTTTTGCGAAACCCAAAACACGTGTCTAATATTTTATTTATTTAAAGAATCTATGTACAAAGTTTCATAACTGTATCACGAAAAATCACATAGTTATAAGCTTGTTACGTCGGCAAAAATACATAGTCATCAGGCCATCCAGGCGACTGAGGGGTTTTTATGCACTTGTATCCAGCTGTTTGCAGGCGCCTAATATGCGCTATGACCTGCCGTGGCATGTGTTTGTACTTAGTGTCGGTGGTGTCCAACTTGTGATCTTCTTAAATATTTTTGGAAAAAATATAACTAATGGAATCCATTCAGTTATTGATTCTGAACAAACTATGTTCAGGTTTCGCATACTAATAATGTTTTTGGTATATTAGTATTATCACTGGAAAATTGCAGACTCCTTATCTTATCCTTATCCAGACAGATACATTAACATAATAATTATTCAAAAGACTTTCCTAGGAACTTCCATGTTTTCCAGAAATTCATATTGTATATCGGTAAAGATAGACGAGATGTCAACCTTTACATCATCTACCTACAGATGATGTAAAGGTGTTCACAACGGGAATTTAATAGATTATAGACAGGATGTAAAAAGTCAAACAATGGCAACCACATATTATATTTTGAATATATAAATAAATGGGAGTTGACGCGCGACTTCTGGTGGTTGATGCACGACTTGTGCGGGTCGACGCGCGTCTAGCCTAACAAGATAAATCTAATAAAATTGCGTCGGAGGCAAGCACACGCAATTTTCAGTACTAGTGCGAAAAACAGCCAATTGCGTGCCTAAAAGCGGTGACAAGGATTTACAATGTTAATATGTACATGTATTGAAAAAAAATGTAATGCCCCTACAGTTTACTGACATATAGTCTTTGAGGAGCGCGTGGATCATTACGCGTTGTCAATGACTTGGATTTGGTCCAGTCGATTACCGGACGGTCCGACGGCGAGCTACTCTTTGCTCAATGTCCGCAAGCCCGCTTCTGCCGTGAATGGCAGTCTTGCGCTAGTTTTCGGAGGTCTTTACTGAAAAAGTGTTACTCATGTTTTGATTTCAATAGAAACCTAGATAATAATATTCTAATAACATAGTTAATTTGGATGTTTGTATTGAGTTGCACCAACCGTGTTAGGTTTCTGCACCACCCTAAAGTCGACTGGTGCCATTCCTTGGTACAGGTTATGGTCCGGAGTGAGGAGGAGTGGTAAGCGGTCGCCTCATTCTGCGAAGCAGTAATGCTAGTAAAGGAGGAGGCCGCATGTGTGAGGCAACGGCCCTCACGCCCCAGCCGCCGCCAGGAATCCGATTCGACGGCGCAAATAAATAAATATTGACAAGATATCTGTATTTCCAAAATATCTAGAGAAAGATGTTTAGTAACGTCATATACTGTCATAATTATGTATAATTACGTAAGAGGGTGTACGAAAATTTATCTCGGTTTAGCCGCTTTTAACACCAAAGTTGCATCAACCCGACACTCGCAAACTGTATCAATAGGTTACGGACTGCATCTAGGTTACAGTCCTGTGACGTCATGGGTGACATTTAACCTGTGTGACGTCATTCGGGGTTCGTTCCTATGGTACGTTGAACTGTGAAGCGTGGTCTTTTATTTTGAGCGATGACTGGCGATATTATTGATTGTTTTTGCTTTATATACAAACGTTTTAGAGGCATCTTTATTAGAAGGATCCAGCTCCAGTACTACCACCTTTTGATTAAAATTTAAATTATTTAGTTTTAATTATTTTACTTCTTTTTATAATATAAAAAATGTATTATGTTAGTCTTTAGTGTGCGCCTCTTTCAGGCAAAAAAAAAAAATGTTTTTCTTTCTTTATTTCTTTCTAAATATTTTTTTTATAAATGTTGATGGTGAGGCGCACATGAGGCCAACAAGGTGGATCGATGACCTGGTGAGGGTCGCGGGAATCCGATGGATGCGTGACGCACAGGACCGGTCGTTGTGGCGACGCTTGGGGGAGGCCTATGTCCAACAGTGGACGTCTTTTGGCTGATATGATGATGATGAGGCGCACTAGTTTATTAAGAGCCTATTCATTCTTGCCTTGAAGACACCTAAATTATAATCGGATGGTATAATATGGAAATTACTTTTCTTTGACTTTTGATAACATTAATATGGTACAATTACCGAAACGGATCTTAAGCGCTCGACGTTAGAGTGGGGATCGTTTTGCGCATTCCATACACTGAAGAGCCAGTCGTCTTCTTTGTTAAATACATACAGCAACGCAAAGAACGAATCAGGAGTCATAGACGTTATGACACGATGGCGCGGCGAGCCAATCACTGACCCTCCCCGCACCCGCGTCTCCCTTCGCACCTCTAAAGAGACCGAATATTTGACTTCTGCGCAACTTGAAGCCAGCGCTCAAGATTCGTGCCGGTAATTGTACTAGTTGACCCGGCGAACTTCGGACCGCCTGACAGTCAATTTATTTATTTATTTACAAGCACTTGTAAAACGTTACGGATGATGTCCAAGGCATTGCACTATAGAAACTTACAAACTAAAAATACATCTATTAAAACAATAATAACCTAATAACAAATCCAAACACATTGAAGAACCCAAGTCATCGACGGAGCGTAGTGTTCCACGTGCGACTCACGGATTTGTCAGCAACCGTAGGAGCCCAGCAGGTTCGAAGCCTACTGCGGCCATGGGTGATGTGAAAGACATCCTCGAGGCCCTGGAACAATAGCTAAGAAGGTACAGCAGTGGGTTTTGGGTCAGTAAAAGTCTGACACTATCTCCCGTTCCGCCCAAGAAAAAATCAAAACCCAAAAAAAATACACATCGCAGAAAATAAAAAATAAACTACATATAATTTAATAATGAATGTATCTTTCGATATAATCAACTGATTGCGATGAAACAAAGCCTAAGTAATATATCAACTTACACACAATTTTAATTTAAATAAGTTTCCTATATAGATTAAGTACATTTGACGTGATGCGCGTACAACTAAGAACTTCTACTTTTTTTTTTATTGATGATAGGTTCGCGCTTGACTGCCATCTCACCTGATGTAAAGCGACAATGCGGTCGACGATGGAACGCGCTTACCCATACGAAACCTATTCACTCTCGACTTAAAGATTCCCGGCTTGTAGCTATCAGGAAACACAGACTCCGGCAAGGAATTCCACTGCTTAGCTGCATGCACAATGAATGTGTTCCCAAAACGTTTTGTGCGAGTGGGTGGGATCTTCACCATGTACCGGTGATGCTTCGCCGTACGGCTGGTAGTCCAATGATGGAACGGGCTAGAGGGAATTGGGTTATGCAATTCCGACGCACACTCCCCAAAATGCAACCGGTAGAAAACCGACAAGCCAGCAACTCGGCGTCGATGACTTTGAAGCCTCGACTCGACGAGTGTCTCATCGCCAATTATCCTTCTGGCTCGCCTCTCAATTGCCTCAAGTGCATCAAGCTGGTATCGGGCAGATCCGTCCCAAAGATGAGAGCAATACTCCATACACGATCGAACTCGCGCTTGATAAAGTTTGAGCAGCTGTTTCGGCGTATATTCATATGTTATGTTTGTACATGTGTTTACATTGCTACTTACCCGATTCCAAAACCGCAACTTCATGTATGAGAGGCAGCTGCCTTAACTACTGGGCCATTACATTTGTTGTGACGTAGTCTTGTGTCTTACGTCACTATTACCGATTTAACATAAATCTCGTAGGAAGGGTTAAACGGTCAGTAGGATCAGGGAAGGGATTTGATCGCAGCTGTGATCTATAATATGATTTGTACATTATTTTTAGTATCGAAGCCTGAAAATAGTTTATTCTGAATTAGTAACTGAACCGATTCCAATAACTTTTAGGATAGGTTATATTTTTCCAAAAAAAAAAAAAAAAAATTAGAAATGGTCATAAGTTGGACACCACTGACATGTACAACACAGGTTACGGCAAGTGATAGTGGGCATTAGGCGCCATCGCACAACTGGGTGCGGAAGCAAATCTGTGTTGTACTTCGTTTTGGTGCTGTCCAACTTGTAACTTTCTTTAATATTTTTGGGTAAAAATATAACATGGTGTAAAAACTATTGGAATCCATTCAGTTACTGATTCTGAACACACAATATTCAGGTTTCGCTTAAACTAAAAAAATATGTTGTGTAATATTCTTATTCTTTATTGCACACACAATTTTAACAAACAATAAAAATAGGACAGTCAATGTACTTTTTGTACATAGGCGAGCTTAAACCACATAATTGGGCTTTGTCCCGTAATTTTTTTAACCCCATTCGAAAAGAAAAAGCTCGAAATATTATAATTTAATACTCGATATCCACACCCGATATAAACCCACAGAAGAATACAATATAATCCCTCCATTGATCTCGAATAATTGCTTTTAAACCCCAGTATCCATAGACCCAATTAAACAGACTCATAATCCACGGACGCAACTCCAAACATCGATTTATTCTGTCCAAAAATAACGGATTACAAAAACGTATTCATCTCGAACAAACAATTGAAAGCCTTTTGTATATTAAGGACCTATTACATAACGGTTCCTGAATAAAAATTCAAATGTAAACCTTTGATTTATTATTTTAATTTCGGTCTTCGCTGAGTGGTTTTATATTTAGAAACAAGGGTTGGTACTAGAAAAAATTTGGTAAAAAAATATTATGAAACGTTTTTATATTCTGGAGAATTATGAAATCACCGACTAAAACAATATAAAAAATAAAAATGGTTATGTCTATTTTGATATTTCAGCTGTAAGTCATGTTACTGATGATGGGCCGATTCTAGTACAAAGTGATATGACTATTATCAGTAGTGCAGTACTTCCGATTTCACAAGAAAGTATTTGTTATTATGGGAGTGGAATTCCCTGCCGCAGTCTGTGTTTCCTGATAAGTGCTCTTTAAGTCAAGAGTGAATAGGTTACTACTAGGCAAGCGTGCTCCATCATCGGCCACATCATCGTTTACCATCAGGTGAGATAGTGGTCAAAAGCGAGCCTATCAATAATAAAAAAAATGTCACAGTATTCTCACTTTCCACCTGATGCTGGTCACGCAGGTCCTCACAGGGCATGACTTTAAAGAAAGAAACGCTCCAGCGCTCTGCACTATGGTGACGACATTGTGATGATTGCCCGGAGAATATAGAAGAGTATACGGTGGAAGTCTACCGCGCTTAGGCGGAACACCGCCGTGTTGTCGTGGAGGCGATCAATGGCGCGAAAATTCTTTCATCCATCCCTGGATTTTAGGTCATGGGAGATACACTCTCTTACTCCATACAGAACGGGAGAAGATATTGGATGATCTCTTACCTCTAAAAAAAGACATGGGCACGGACACGAGGACTTCGTACCCCGATCTGGGCGCGTCGTGGCCTTCGCTGCGTCCCCGGCTGGGGGCGTGGCAAGCTGTGTCAGGACCGCGGAGTCCTTCCGAAGCCTGCCGCAACAGGCTTGTCGCTGGGGTGCCTAGTGTTCGGCATGGATATGTAGAGCCGATCTGGGCGCGTCGGTCTCCATACAATTTATATGGCAACTACCTGTCCAGGTCACCTGCGTGACCAGCATCAGGTTATCGATATACACGCCAAGGTATTTAATATTATTTACTCGTTCAACGGAGGCACAGTCACAAGGAGTAGTACTATTGTAGAGACACGTGTGTGCAATAACTTTAAATGATGTTGATGGTTGGCTACCAATACCAGGAGTAAAGGGGATAAATTTGCTTTTATTGATGTTAAGTGTGAGTAGGTTAATAGTGAGCCATTTCATGACCACCCCAAGAGCATGCTCCGCAGCTTTGAGAGTGTCGGACCAATTTTTGCCTTGAGTTAGAAGAACTGTGTCGTCAGCATACGCGATAACTTTGGTGTTTTGAAGGGATAGCCGA
The DNA here is from genome assembly GCA_929112965.1 of Mythimna albipuncta. NCBI lineage: Eukaryota > Metazoa > Arthropoda > Insecta > Lepidoptera > Noctuidae > Mythimna > Mythimna albipuncta. The sequence goes on along the minus strand of OV815979.1, from coordinate 11,159,033 downwards.
CACATCTCATCCACGTAAATGAGGAAGAGGCTTGGCCCAAGCACGCTGCCCTGAGGCACGCCAAAGGTCAATCCCACCTCGGTGCTTAGGTGGCTACCAATTTTTACTGCCTGCCTACGATTCGACAAGTAACTGTGGAAAATATCATAAACATTGCCACGAATACCAACATTTTCTAGCTTTTTAAGTAGCAACGGGACAGAGACAGTGTCGAAAGCTTTAGATAAGTCTAAAAATGTTCCAACGGTTTTTAGTTTATTATTAAAGTTAGAAGTAATCGTGTCTGTAAGTTCTAATACTGCATCTTCTGTAGACTTACCAGCTCGAAAGCCATACTGGTTTTGAGCTAAGACTTTATTTTGATTTAGAAAGTTTATCAATCTTGAATTAATTATTTTTTCCAAAATTTTTGATAGGGTTGACAGTACGGATATTGGTCTGTAATTTGACACACTGCCTCTGTCCCCCGCTTTGAATATTGGGTGGACAACAGCTGTCTTAAAAACATCTGGGAAAATACCCAAGGACATGGACAGGTTAAAAATATGGGTAAGAACAGGGGCAATCAGATGCCGAGAAGCCTTAATGACAGCAGCCGATATACCATCATGTCCTATAGCACAATTGTCCTTAAGGTTCAGGATAATCGTTTCAATCTCGCCTTCATTCACTTCAAGCAAGACCATAGATTGAGTAAAAGAAGTAGATGATGTTTTGTCCTTGTTCCTGATGCATGAGGCATAAAAATCTGACCTTGTTATTTTGGAAGCTAGATTCCTACCCACACTTGCAAAGTACTGATTGACCTCATTCAAAGAACAACTGGGATCGTCATGGCATTCAATTAGTTCCGTAGGTGCATTCTTATCCTGATCCAGGTTGCCAATTCGTTTGATTAGGCGCCAAGTTGCTTTTGGATTACGTACAGCCCTCCGAAACTCGCATCTTTCATATTCGTTTTTAACTTTTTTTAACAGCTGATTGCAGTAATTCCTATAGCGGGAAAAAATTAGTTTGTAGGTTTCGTTTTCAGGATATTTTTTAAGCTTTTTGAACAGTTTGTCTCTATGGCGTATACATCTCAGAAGACCAGGCGTAATCCAGGGCTTAGTTATACGCTTTCTACTCGGGATATTTCCCATGCAAGTGTGTGCCTTCACAGAAGAGGATAACAGAGAAACCAGAGTTTCAGCAGCAATGTTTGGGTCCTTCATTTCAAGAATTGGGGAAAAATCTGTATTTGCCATATCCGAGACAACTCCAGGGATGTTGGTTTTCGAGATTGTTTGTTTCCGCGCGCACCTAGTGATAGAGTGCTTGCAGAAAAGAACAACGGGGTGATGGTCAGTAATGGGGCCGTCCAGCACCAGAGAGGTGGCGGGTTTCGAGGATTTTAGTAGAATATGGTCAAGGCAGTTAGCCAATTTTGTGGGGAATGTGTGAGCTGGCAGTAACGTGTGGGAGGCAGCAATATTTAAGTATTCATCACAGTTAGAGTCACTATTCTGAGAGGCTATGTTGATATTGATATCTCCCATAAGAGCAACTGTCGAATATTTTGAAAGTTGATGTAAAATATTATCAAGGCTTATGAAAAAAGGTGCCAAGTTTCTGTATGATGGCGATCGATATAGAGCAACAAGAGCCACGTGGCCAGCCAATTTTATTATCATACAGTTTGCGTCATCGAACTCCGGAAACTCTACTGAATGCTCAAGTTCAGTGCTGATATAAGCGACCACACCATCATTTTGGTTTTTGAAAGACGTGGTCTGTGTGTTATATCCCGTCATCGAAGGAATATTTGGGCATTTGCTCAACCAGCACTCAGATAACAGAATGATGTCAAAAGTAAATGATATACGGCTTAAAAATGTTAATAAGTGATCGAAGTTAGCGTTGATACTTCTAATATTTATGTGTAGAATTTTGAGGGTGTCAGTTGTCTGTATTAAATGATTGTGACTGTCCTCTGGCGCGCAAATAAAGCTATTAGACACAGAAATATTTTCAACCTCAGAACTTACAAAATTAATGTCATCCATTTTTTGGCAATAGTATAAACATAGGGCACGTGTCATATGCGACCAGAAGGTCAGCATTAAATGCATTTACATTATTTAATGAACATTTACATATTCTAGTGCTTTTGTAGCATAACATAACTTTATAGTAGACACATGGAAGATATGTTTTTATTATGGAATAATATTGTATGTCTATCAGAAATAACTTACGATGTTGTATTAAATGTTTTTGATTTCGAGTTTGTGAATAGAGGAGTGTGTGCAGAGTGTGTGCAGAGTGTAATAATAATAGAATATGTATGATTTGAAATGTGGGGATGTATAAAAACATAGTGTTAATTAAAAACATGCAAATTAAAACTATTTTAGAATGGATCAACTGTCCCTTATAGCCTACATAATGAAGACATAAACAGAAATATACAACGCGTTGGGAGTCAAACAACAACGTTGAACATAATATGAAAAATAGAGCTAGTCACATTGCAGTCTTCTTAGTAATATTAAAAAGGTCTGCTTCAGTTCTCACATGAATATGTTTGCATCCCTCTTTTTCACGAATAAATATCTTGCCATGTTTGACCCAACAGAATTTATAATTGTTGGTAGTAGCAGCATCACGCGCTAGGAAAAATAGTCTTTTATTACGTGATGATAAATTTTCCGAAATAAAAACTGGTCTTGGCGGGCCACTTATTTTGAGGTGTTCGGTGGTCAATTTGGAGGTATTCAAGTTATGCTTACGAAACTTCTCTAAGAATTCTTCTTTACGAAGAACGGTGGTGAAATTGACTATCATAGTCTTGTGGGCCGGGTCTTTAGATTTTATACGAAATATATCTTTTATCTCACAGGAGTTTACTTCACATTTAATTATTTTACTCGTGTCTAAGACAGTTTTCAATAGCATAGATTTAGTTTCAGTTTTGTGGACCGGAATGTTACGTATTTCTATACATGTTGATCTAGAGCTTTGTTCAAAATTTTCAATTTTGGTTTCTAACGTAGATATGTATGACAGAGTTTCTTTGCGCTCAGATTCCAAGTATTCAACTCGTGAGGCCAAATTGCTTAATTTCTCGACCATAAAATCAATCGTATCCCCTATGTTATCAATCTTAGAACATAACATGTTGTAATTTTCCTCTTGCTGTTGCTTAAGTTCCGCGAACATTTCTCTCAGATCCGTCATAACAGTAGAAGCGCTGCTTTTCTGTTTTCCTTCGAGTTTGCGTTTGACATTCCGGAGGGTAACCGCAGGTGGAGTATCGGTGGTATTAGAGTTCCTGCTTGCATTTAAGTTCGTTTCCGAAGAGCAATGAGGTGCATAAAGAGGTTGTGGTGTACTGAACATGGCTGTAGGTGTCGTCGGCGTAGTCGGTGGCGAATGTTCAATAGGCATTTTATTTTGTATTTGAGCATTGGTACCAGGCGAACAGCAATTTATAAGAGGCCAAGCATATACGGACTTTTTATTGGCGTGTAGAGCTCAACTTATACTGGTTGCTATCGACGGTTTAGAACAAAGTCGCTTTCCGTCCAGTATAACTTGACCCGCGCGTGAAAGTCTTCGCTGATACGTCTGAGGCCAATATGAGTCGTACAGTGCACGCACACAGTTGCAGTTTCTCAAGACAGTATGAATTAGGTGGATGTGTGGCGTTACGCACGGGGCGGGTCGTTAATTAGTTAATTGATTGAGACTCACGCACTCGTGCACAGGGCACGTAGTAGTTTCGTAGTAAACTGCGGTGCACGCGAAGACCTCCTGCCGTCTATGCACTCCTAATTTATATGACGAATTTTTCAAATCAGATTTTGGTAAATTAATTATTTATTTAACAGTAAAAAATAATTTCGAATAAACACGTCTGATCTACTCAGAGGTCCGGAGGGAAGGGTTCTATCAATAATCTACTACTACTACTACTATACTTCACCTGAAGTCGCCGCCCAAGCTGTGGCACTTATTCAGGCCGGACACAGCCAAAGAAACGTGAGTGCTCAACTTAATTTAAGTCGATCTGCGGTCCGAAATGTTTATCGGAGGTACCTAGAGACTGGCGGCTTTGTTCGTCGCCAAGGAAGGCCACGATCTCGGGTCACAACTGAAAGGCAGGATCGATTCATCGTGACAACCAGCTTGAGAAATCGTCACCTTACCTCCATTGAGATACAAAACCAACTTCGCGACTTCCACGGAGTATCTGTGAGCGCTCGAACTGTTCGGAGAAGGTTAAAAGAACGCGATATGGTACCACACAAGCCAGCTAATGGGCCCAAACTAACGCGAGCCTTCATTTCGCACGCAGTCATTTAAATTGGACACAGCAAGATTGGAGCCGTGTACTCTTTTCTGATGAGTCTAAAATTGTGTTACATGGCAATGATGGAAGGAAGAAGGTCTACCGACGTAAGGGAGGGCGTTTCGCACAATGCTGCTTTGAAGAGAGGGTTGCTTATGGCGGTGGCTCATGGACTGTCTGGGGCGGTATATCCGCGAGCAGCAAAACTCAACTTGAGGTTGTTACAGGACCACGGCTGCCAACATTAAATGCTGAAAGGTACATTCGTGAGTGCTTAGAACCTCACGTGATACCATACGCGGACTATGTGGGCCCAAATTTCCTTTTTATGCATGATAATGCAAGAGCCCATGCGGCCGGCATCGTCAGGGAATATCTTCGGGATGTGAACATTACAGTTATGGACTGGCCAGCCAGAAGCCCAGACATGAACTCCATTGAGCACATGTGGGACGAGCTAAAAAGACGTGTTAGGGCTCGTCAGCCAGTTGCCCAGACGATGCAGGAGTTGAAAACTGCCATAGAACAGGAATGGGAGATGATCCCTCAAAATTTCATAGAGCGGTTGATAAACTCTATGCCTAATCGTATGAGAGCTGTGGTAGATGCCCATGGAGGCAACACGCGTTATTAAATTAAACCTTTATTTGATAAAACATGTTTTTTATTCAAAAATCAATTGCCTTTAACAAGGCGCATATCCAACTTGTTAGGCGTAGCTCCATGTCGTATGGTATTCTGAATTCAAATTTAAAACAATACGATCGAAAAAGATGATAAAATGTATCAGGTTTAAAACTGCATCAACAGTTTTTGTTCAATCTAGCAATCATATTTCGGTAGGGGCCATCGAAACCTAAACTCTAAGGTGGGCCAATAGATGTGTCCAGAAGTGTAGATAACTTTTATATTTTAAAATTGTGTGTAACTAGTTATAAGATTTTGTTTCATCACAATCGGTTGACTATATCAAAAGATATTCATTGACTGCTAGGTGGTTCGAAGTTCATCGGAACAGCTCGTATTTTTAATAGTTTGAAACTTTATTGGAAACATTCACGAAAATACAAAACAGTAATTATCACACTCACATTTGGTTTTTAGTCTTTTGGCAACAAGTTATCACAATTTTTTTTCAGTTCATTTTGTTGTAGAGTGCTTGTTATAATAATAATAATATTCCACAACTATCGCACAACCGTCTAGTTTCAAGCTAAACAGAGCTTGTTATGAGTACTAGACAACTAATAATACTTATATATTTCTAAATACATACATATTATAGATAAATTACACCCAGACACAGAACAAATGATCAACACACAAACATCCCCACCCACGCTGGCGAACCCACGTCCTCCGGTATAGCAGTCACGGCCATTAACCACTACAGTCCATTAACCACTTTTTTTTTTTTTTTTTTTTCGATGGGAAAAATTACAGGGACAGCGAGCTACCCATTGCTCACTGTCCGCAAGCCCGCGCCTACGGTGGTTGGAAATCGGGATCGGAATCCCGGCGGCGGCGCCGAGAGCGCCGTTGTCTGATGCGGTCGGCCACCTCCTTAGCGAGTATTACTGCTTCGCAGAAGTCGGCGACCGCCTGCCACTCTTCCTCGCTCCGGCCATGGCCTCGACCAGGGCCCGGCGCGAGAGGTCTCCGCCGCCGATCACCCCCACGAGGGCACGGCGATACTCCGCCCAAGCGTCCATTAACCAGCCAAAGTCAGTTATTCAATTGGAGTTTTTGTTTACAACGCTAAATGATAAAACAGAAAGAAAGAGAACCAATTTTTTTAACAGATTCTAATAAACACTAATAAACACTGTACTTTTTTGTCGTGTTTTTGCATTTAAATTATACCTATCCATCAAGCTTTCACAGACACTGGAAGGAGAGCTCTTAATTACTCGAACGAATTTAAGTAGATATCGATTAGAATATTTAAATCATCACAGACACATTTCATTATCTTCTAGCGCTTTCGTCCTCGAAGTAGAAGATTTTCCCTAGGATATTCCCGAGATAAAAAAAAAACCTTAGGTATGCTTTTCCAGGGTATGATAACCGTACCCAGGCCATGGTCCAGAGCAAATGGGAAGCGGCCTTATTTTGCAAAGCAGTTGATGCTAGGAAAAAGACCACAACCGTGAGGAAACTGGCGTCATTACGGCCCAGCCGTTGCCGAAGAAGACGTCCCTGGCGTCGAGAGTCACAGTGCGATTTCCGGCTATCGCAGGCGCAGGCTTACAAACAACGAGCAATGGATAGCTCGCCATCCGGCTGTAAGGACCAGAGCCGAGTCGACGGCACGTAGTGTATTACACCTCAAAGAGCGGTCAGAAAAAACCAGTAGGGTCAATGCATTCTAGGCAGTTGAATAGTTTGAAATTGTAACCATAGCTCTAGAAGGCAAAGGGCAATTGAAAGGCATAGGTGTGTTTTAGTCAGTATCTGACGTGTACAATGCGTTCCAAATGATAATAGCCACCCCGCCATGCCCGCCATGTTGTGGCGTCACGATTTACTGTCAAATCGAGGAAAGAATTTTTTAAATATTAATTAATTTACGAAAAATTTAATTTATTTATGAACTGTGAACGAAAAAAGTTTAATCAGAAACCAGTTCTTCAATTTTACTCATCTCTGAGTTCTTCAATTTTGCCAAAATTTCTTCGATTTGACAGTACGACGAGACGTCAAAACATAGGAATCGGTCCTATTCTCATTTGGAACGCGTAGTACATACCACCATCGGAGAGCAGTGGTGACTGAGCGGTAACGGCCCGACTTACGAGTTGTAGGTCGCGGGTACAAACTAGGGCTTTCAAATACCGGATTTTTTCAATACCGGTATCAATACCGGTATTAGAATATTCAATACCGTGATCACGTGATCACGGTATTGAACTCAAGTTTTTTTTTAACTAGTGCTTGACTGTAACCCCGTCACATAGAAACTTTAATTAGGAATAATAAAAATATTGCAAAAGCAATGTGTTAGAAAAAAAAAATGTTACAACAAAGATGGAGCAGTTAATAAATACATTCACACCATATTACCAGGGGACCACAAGTGCAGAGGTAGTCATTGCCAAACAAGCGTGTCTTCGACATAGTCTTTAACCTTGTAATATGCTTTTTTGGTTAAGACACGCTTAATATGGGTTTTGAACTTTCTTTCGCTAAGTTCAGTCACCACTTTTGGTAGCTTGTTATAAAAGCGTATGCTATTTATTAAAAATGATTTACTGGTATTGGCTAATCTCCATTTGGGTAATATAATTTCGTGTTTACTACGAGTATTTATGTTATGGAAATCGCTTCTAATTTTGAAAAGTCCTGGTTTTTTACGGACATAAAAATTACTTTCTAAGATATAAAGAGAAGGCAGTGTCAATATATCGATTTCTTTGAATTTATTTCTGAGGGACTCGCGAGGACCCATTTTATAAATAAGCCCTGATTGCTCTCTTTTGCAATACGAAAATTGAGTCTACATCAGCTGCTATTCTCTCTTAACCGTTCTAATAAGGTTCTAGTAAGCATGGCGCTACCGTACTGATTGTTTACCGGCAATTAGCAAATAAGGTAGATTAAAACCATAGATCTTCGTAAGGTTTAGGCTTACTTGACGCTGTAACTTTTTTACGACATTTCTAATAAGGTTAAGACGCAGTTCTAAGGTTCAAGTAAGCATGGTGCTGCCGTACCTATAGTTTACTAGCTGATACATTCGATGCGTACCTATACTGCCCTTAGAGGTCAGCAAGCGTCAAGACTCATGTTTTTCTTATTATTATGAGAATATTTCACATGTACTTGTTGTACCAAACTACCAATTAAATGTATAATTTTGAATTATTTCTTCGAACACGAAAATAGTTAATAAGTACTAATTAGGCAAAATTAATAATATTTGAAGTTAAAAAAGAAAGCTACATCCAAACCGCTCAAATATTCAATTTTTACTTTTTAATTGTAGATCTAACGGATAACATGATTCGTTAAGGGAAAAATGATATTAAACAAAGTGGAAAATGACACAATTTTAGATGCTTCAATTTGTTGTGAATTCGTAATTCGCCATTAGTTTTTACAAAAAAAAAAAAAATACGATCGCGTGATCCGTTGAGAATTGAGACAAACCCCATAAAATGCAATTGTAATTATGTACCATGTTCGTCGTCAAGATTACAAACTTATCAAAAATACACAGTGACCAAGTTCACATGCACATGTTACCCGGGCACCTTTGCGATACTGACTAACAAAACAATAACGTCGTTTAGGGCCTATCACATTACGCGTTATTTAGACCATTTTAATCTATGGTTCGAAATATCGCGAAGAGTTGGCGCTTAATACAAGTGTGAGAATAATATTACATCGTAATTTTTATTATATAATACAACTTCTTGCTACTTATTACAATAATATATATTAAAGATTGTAATACCGTAATCACGGTATTGGCTCGTCAATACCGTGATTGAAAAAAGACTAAAATATATCCGTGATCACGGTATTACGGGATCCCGTAATACCGGTATTGAAAGCCCTAGTACAAACCCAGCCAGGCGTATTACTTTGCGCAATTTATTTCATCAGCACTGCTCTCGAAACGGTCAAGAAAAACATCGTGAGGAAACCGACATGTCTCAGAACAAAAAATTCGAAAACATGTGTTATCTATATGTGTTATCTTTAGAGAAAGATTGACTTTATTATCAGGTTATTTAAATAAAACGACCAAAACGGGTTGGTACCCGTAGTATTAAGAGTGTGGTCACTCTTTGTACTTTTGCCTTGACAGCACACACATATTACAAATAACATCAAAACAATAACAGTAGGAATAAATAAATTATATACTAGCACTTACTGAGATGTTGCGTGCTCCGAAAATTGAAACTAAAGAGAGATATGACAGCGCGACGTGGCCTTTTATAATCTCTTGTAACTGTCAAAAGCGCCGCGCTGTCAAGTCGCTGTCCGTTACAGTTGTCAGTGCAAAAAAAATACATTAAATGTTGCTAATACAGAAAATAATCATAGTGTATGAAACATTATCACAAATCGCTAACACTTGTGACATCCACCAACCCGCACTGGGCCCGCATGGTGGTTTACGGCCCATTCCCTGTCCTAGACAGGAGGCCCGAGTCCCAACAGTGGGAACATTAAGTCCAAAAAAAAAACAAGGCCGATTATGAACTATGAACATACCCAATATTGCCCATATTACTCTTGTGCTAAATATGCGACTGGTTGCTGCCACAAATTAGATAGGTACAGAAGAAAATCTCATGTATGTACTTCACTTTTTATACCTACGCTCAGTGGACGCACACTAACGAGCGTTTGAGCCGGAACTGTTCAACGAGTGGTCCGAAACGCCACCGAGACATAGTGTCTGTGAGCGGTGTCTTTGTGTGCGTTGCTCAAGCGCGCTTTGTATGTAGATTGACTTCTGTACCTACATATTTTGTGTTGCTACGCTGTGTCACGGGTTCAATTTCTACAAAGAACAAATATTTTTATGACCATGTGTTTTTGAACGCAACCACGATGAAGGAGTAATCCTATTGTTTGGCAAAGTTATTTTTTTTACAGCTAATACTACGATAGTTCAAATGTGAATGTGCTATGCAGTTAATATAACCCCTATAGATACAGGTGACATTGACGCAAATGCATGTCAATATTAACAGAAAGTAAATTACTCGCTCGGATTGCACAGCTGTCATGGAGACCTAGGGTTCCGTGAGGATTTTGGTAGATAAGAAATCTTTGGTTTTACTAAAGCTTTTACATTAGACCGACACACACGTGGACCCGCGTGTTGAATTACGGCCCATTCCCTCTCCTGGAGAGGAGGCTTGAGTCCCAGCAGTGGGGACATTAAAAAAGGCTGATGATGATGATGATAATGATGACACGTGGACCACGCCTGATTTGTACGTAGAACGACATCACGTGGCGTCACGTGGCATGGATCTAATGTAGCTCTACAAGTCTAGTTGCCATATAAAATGTGTGGATACCGACGCGCCCAGACCGGCGTACGTGGCACACGTATGCGTAGTGTATTTCTACCTTAAGAGAGATACAATCCGCAGGGTAATTTTGAAATAAACTGTAGGGCGGTGGCGACCACACATGTATGATCTCCTGGGAAAACCCCCAAGACCTAGCCCACATAGTTCATCCGTTTCATAATTGGAAATCTCCAGAATCAGAAGTACCGCACAACTTTTAGATCATCATTCATCATTTCAGCCGATACACGTCCACTGTTGGACATAGGCCTCCCCCAAGCGTCGCCACATCGAACGTTCCTGTGGGTCCCGCCTCCATCGGTTTCCTGCTACCTTCACCAGGTCATCGGTCCACCTTGTAGGAGGCCTTCCAACACTGCGTCTTCCGGTAAGCGGTCGCCACTCCAAAACCTTTCGGCCCCAATGGCCATCTGTTCTGCAAGCAATGTGCCCTGCCCATTGCCACTTATGTTTGGCAATTCTTTGTGCTATGTCGATTTTTTATTCGATCACGCAAGGGAACCCCGAGCATAGCCCTGTCCATTGCTCTTTGGATGACTTTAAGCCTTCTGATGAGGCCCATTGTGAGCGACCACGTTTCGGAGCCATATGTCATCACAACTTTTAGATACAGTGGCTAAATTGGTCACTTACCGAGTTTCTTGTCAACAAATGCTACCTTTCTGCTCCATTAAACTGCTAGCCGTGGAACCCCAGAATTATAGACCGACCACGTGTTACGTGCGGTCTTTAGAGTTCTTCCATGAAGTTTGAGAGGTAACATTAATAACCATATTAGCAGTATTAAGAAACTGCTCCTCATCGGTATAGCAACTAGCAAAAAGGTTCAGCGTTCCCGAAAGGACCGCCATAATAGATAGATTATATTTCAGAAGGCCTCTGTCTCGGTGCCTTATACAACTTACGAGAGTGCAAGAATTGCATATGTATTGTAATTGACGTTGTTTAATTCATTAAACCCCAAGCGAACGCCGGCGTTCGCGCACCTATTGTCTTTTTATTTTATCTGTTATAAACTAGTACTTGACTGCGATCCCGCCTGATGGTAAGCAGTGATGCAATCGTTGATGGTGAGGCACACTAGTTTATTACTAGTCTTTCTATTGTGTCTATGATTTCTACGATTCAAAGGTTAAAACTGCGATTTCTTGATATCGAAGATGAAAGATGATGAGTTAATAACTAACGGTCTAAAAGAAGGTATTCAATGGTCTTCTTTCAGGCGGAAATAACCCTTCTACGGTTAGGTTAGGTTAGGTTAGGTTATATACTACTGGATATCGCCTGCACCAACCACAGTTGTTAGTTTTTTATTTTTATTACTCTCTGCACTTACAGTTAAATCAACAGACGTCTAACAGACGCGGAGGAGCGCGTGGATCACTATGCGCTGTGGACGACTGGGGCTTGGTCCGGTCGACGTCCACAAGCCTGCGTCTACCGTCACTGGTAGTGGATACGTATATAACCAAATGTTTTGTTAGTGCAATATTAACGAAGTTATCATGACGAATACCATCGAAAAATTGTAAAGGATGGAACAGTACATCTGTCGGGCATGTTACCATCCGTAACTTTTATTTTAAAGTATAGCCGAACTTAACAAAGTTGGTTTATTATTTAGGCAGATTGATCTTGACCGGCACACTGAAATACTAGAAGCTAACATTAAAAATTTAATTAACTTATAGCAGTACCAACTCGTACTTGACGGCGCTGTTTGTTTATATTTGTTATTTGCCTTAAGAAATTCATGCATTTTTATTGCGTTCTTTCTTGACAAAGGCGAATAATAATAATAATGTCAATATTATTGATATTATTTGCTACTTCGATTCACATTCGAATAGTGTATCAAATTGTCAACTGACGCACTAGTTACTATTGTCTACCTCTCTGTTCTGCGGGTATTTAAGCCAAGCACTGCTGTCTGTGATACATTGTACATTCTGCACCTGCTTCTAGTACTGGAGCAAACATGAAGTGTCTACTTACAGCCAGTATACTGGTAAGTAACATCCATTTCTCCAAATGCCTCGTTTTTTGATTGGAATAAGCAATTTACTATAAATCCTCTATCACAATTCCGATTGTCAGTAAACCGTAGGGGCCCAGGAGGGTCGAAAGCAACTGGGGCCATAGGTTCGCATCTTAAAGGAAGACCCTACTTAAAACTAGATTAAGCCATTTGATTCGTTGAAACTAGTTTTAAGTAACGCTTGAGTTTTGAGTGAAGTTCTGTAACACGGGCCTTAGTAAGGCAATCTCAAACATTAACGTTTAAAAAAAATGGTTAAGGATCATTACCTCTCCTCTTCAACGTCATTATTATATTACATTATTTCTTTGCATTATTAATATTTTATTGTGTACCCACTTATGAGTTAAAAAAAAGGCTTGCATATACGATTATAGGTACTACAAACTTAGTCCAGAAATTATTTTGTAGAACCCTTTTGTCTTTTCTTTTGTACAAAAACTGTTATTTCCATCATGTTCAAAATAATTTTCCTAGAAAGTCCTTATAAAGTTCTACTTTTCAGATTTTTTTCATATTTTCTAAACTTATGGTTCAAAAGTTAGAGGGGGGGGGGGCACATTGTTTTTTTAATTTTGGAGCGATTATTTCCGAAATTATTGACATTATCAAAAATGATTTTAGTAAACCCCTATTCATTTTTAAATACCTATCCAACGATATATCACACGTTAGGGTTGAAATTAAAAAAAAAAACACTTCCCACTTTACATTTAGGGGGCTACCCTAATAAAACATTTTTTTCCAATTTTTATTTTACCACTTTGTCGGCGTGATTGATATACATATTGGTACCAAATTTCAGCTTTTTAGTGCTAACGGCACAGAGATTAAGCGAGGACGGACAGACAGACGGACAGACAGACATGGCGAAACTATAAGGGTTCCTAGTTGACTACGGAACCCTAAAAATAGGATTCGTCAAAAGGCGTCTAATACCTTCGTTTATTCAATCTATACCAACAATTCTGTGTGATTATATCTTAGTTGGTAATTCTTAGGTTGATAATAAATGATATTTATTTTGTAAATAGGTTTAAAAATGGGCTGGTTGGAATAAGCCTACCTAAGATTATGGCCGCTATGGCCCACGTACAATGGTCGGCCATAGGACTAAGTGCAGAAACCATACTAAGACATAGACATAGATATACATAGACATAAGTTTAAAAAAACACTTTTACACGTCAATTTTTTTTTCGTCAGTTTATTTTAGTTGAGGCCGGTGTTTCCTATCTGACTACCCTGAGAAGAAACACCGAAACAATCTCAGGGCTTAAAGTTTCTTTTAAAGTCAATACACTAAATATGTAATGGTCAAATCACATGAGAACCATGCAGATTTGTTTGAGATGGTCTTTTGAAGAAAGAACCATACCGATTTGAGTGGACCTGTCCAATCAGTGTAAACATTTGTCAGTATTCGAAACTAGTGTGCTAATAAAAGGTTGAGTAAAGGTGACATAAAGTCGAGACTAAGGAATTTGTTATTCGAAAATGACGGCAATGACGGTTTGGAGACTCATTGCTAACTACATAACCATAAGGAATGAGTTTCGAACTAGAATGACCCGCCAGGTCTGCCGTTGTCGAGAAAAAAAATTCCTGAAAAAGCAAAAATAAAAAAAAAATGTGCAAAAAAGAGTAGATTTTTATTAAAAAGTAAATAACAATATATGTACATAACTTACTTAAATATAGATAAATTACAAATTATGTTAACATGATATGTTACACAGTAGTAATACATACCTAATAGTATATACAAAATAAAATCAAATGTCCGTTTCATGAAATATGTTTATTTTGTAATACGCACGTGAAAAGCGTTTTATTTTTGCATTTTGAAATTTTCTAAAATTCGCATGCATGATGAAATCCGCACGATATTAAACGGAGAATTATAAAACGAGCGAAAAAAAAATAACTTTGCGACTATTGATGAGATACTCTTTTAACAACTTGAGCGGTATGAATTTGAGTAAGCGACAAAATAACCTAACGACTAACAATAAAATTTCGAACGAGGTAATTAAAAGTGGGTCATTGAAATTCTAACTAAGCGACTAAATTAGTAAGAGTGCGACTAAATTACTAAGTGAGCGACTAGAAATAAAATTGAGGTTTTACATAACGAACTTCTAAAAAGTTAACTTTAAGAAATGTTTTCACCATTGTCTAATTATCTAGTCGGAGGCAGATTCATCATTTTGAATTGAGTGAAATAGGTTAGGTTAGGTTAGAACTGTGAGCAAACGCGCGTGAGCCGAGCGAGTGAAGCGAGCGGTGCCGTGGCAGCAGCCGGAGAATTATATTTATTTATTTACAATTTACTTATAGTAAAACATTACAGTCTAACTAACTAAACTAATGCGTTGTACAGAAACAAGAAAAAAAGAAGAAAATAAAAAAGAAAGAAGATAACATACATAACCACTAATATAAAATAAAATAAAACATATTCCACAAAACCAAATAAGACAACGTTTACTTATTTTTCATCCATCCTCTCACAAATGCTATGTCTAAGTTGCTCGCAGATTTTATTTCACCATTTTCTAATATAATATCATATTATCCAGGTTATCGTAATACTTATCCGAATTATCAAATTACCTTGTGACATACACAATACATAAATATTGATATTTAAGGCATTCATTACTTTCTACTTCGATATTTAGGACATTGGAAACACTTCATTTAAGATAAAATGCCGCTCAGCGTTTAAAATAAATCATTTGCCAAATGTAAAAAAAAGTCGTAACGTTGACACACAAATGAGAATGTTAGGTCGCTCATATATTATAAGCTTCTCATTTTATATTTTAAGTAACTCAAATTGATGTTTGTAAGTTGCTGTTCTGTTGATTTCTCGTTACTCGCAGTCAGTCACTCACTTACTAGTTATAACACCTAAATTAATTATTTATTTCACTTAAAACTTTAATTTACAGTCACTCGTTTAATTACTATCCATATTAAACACACCCTAAAATGAGCCTTCACTTGCTTAGCGCACTACTAGCCACTAACTTAACGGACCTTTCAAACTACTGGAAACGCTGTGCTAAGGTGCTCCTTCATATGACCATGCTGCGCTGTGTGAGAGAGCGGCGATGCGTCTTCGGGCTTTTGTGTCCGATTACACCGTGCTCTCCTAGAAACGGTCCGGTGCAATCAATAGATGCCACATCATTTGCCTAACCTGGCATCATAATATTACTTGCTGTAGTCTCACATCCTATGAATTGACAGTTCTAAACCTGTAAGATATCAGTGTTTAGTGTTACATTGATAGACGTAAAAATGGGAGTTAGTCAAACAATCGCACCTCAGTGGTTCAACAGATACACAGACGATGAGCATAAGCCAGCCAAAGGATACATGGATTAGTTTTTTATTTATTTATTTCTTTTATATTTTACGACTTGCAATAAGCTACTATAAGAAGTGTTACATTTTTGTAAATTTTATTTTATTATTTTGAATGTTTTCAAAATTACTTTTCCTTTTCTGTAATTTTATCACGACCTCTGGTAGTTTTTAATATTTGATGTGGCTTACCCAAAAATCTTTTTTTTTTTGGTTTTTGGTATTGTTCGTCAAATCGTTAAGCTCCTTAGTATTCTTGTTTATTCTGCACGAGTACTGACAAATGTTTGCACTGACTGGCCAGATCTATGTAAATCTCTATGTTTTTTTTTCTATAAAAGACCATCTGAGTCAGTAATCTGCATGGTTCCCATATGATTTGACCATTACATGTTTACTGCATGGACTTCAATTCATTAAGCTTCAGCGAAGCTCGGCTTGCCCCATTCGCTCTCTGATTGTCTTTCTATTGTGTCTCTAATTACGGTATTCTAAAGGATAAAAGAGAAATTGATCACTAAGTTTGTTTCGGTGTTTCTTCTCAGGGTAGTCACATAGGAAACAATGGCCTTATTTAAACTGACGAAATAAAAATTAGACACAAGATGTGTTTTTTTTAAACCTAATGCAAAAAAACATCATCTATTATTATTATTTATAGCACTATACTTTATGTATCAACACTATTTAAAAAAAAATATGATTAAAAATATTATGTGTCTACGCTGAAAGAGTATAATATCTTTAGACCGACAATGTCCTAGAACCAATGATGACATGTAACTTCCATCTAGCCTGTTCGCACTGAAACAGCGTTGAAGATAACGTCTCAGTCCCTGTGACATAAATCAGGTCTATGTCCCAGCAGTAGGAGCGGGCTGAATAAGTTACAATTGTTCATTGAAACACACGCACATGTACGTGTATTAGTCACGTCGCCAGCTATATCGATTGCTAAAACGGTAATGGTTAAATTGCAGGTAATAGGCACGCTGCTGGTGGTGTTTCGTGGCGTACACTCTCAATTTACATTTTTTGAACCAGACTATACTCTGGTATCAGAAATGACAGCAGCACCAGATTCGACTCCGGCATCAGAAACGACATCAGCATCAGTATCGACTCTGGCATCAGAAACAGCATCAGCATCAGTGTCAAGTCCGGCACCAGAATCGACTCCGGCATCAGAAACGACATCAGCATCAGTATCGAGTCTGGCACCAGAAACGACGTCAGCATCAGTGTCGAATCCGGCACCAGAATCGACTCCGGTATCAGAAACGACATCAGCATCAGTATCGAGTCCGGCACCAGAAACGACGTCAGCATCAGTATCGACTCCGGCATCAGAAACGACAACAGCATCAGTATCGACTCTGGCATCAGAAACGACATCAGCATCAGTATCGACTCCGGCACCAGAAACGACTCCGGCATCAGAAACGACATCAGCATCAGTATCGAGTCCGGCACCAGAAACGACTCCGGCATCAGAAATGACATCAGCATCAGTGTCCAGTTCGGCACCAGAATCGATTCCGGCATCAGAAACGACATCAGAATCAGTGTCGACTCCATCAGAAACGACATCAGAATCAGTAACGACTCCGGCATCAGAAACGACATCAGCATCAGTGTCGAGTCCGGCACCAGAAACGACGTCAGCATCAGTATCGACTCCGGCATCAGAACCGACATCAGCATCAGTGTCGAGTCCGGCACCAGAAACGACATCAGCACCAGAATCGACTTCGGCATCAGAAACGACATCAGCATCAGTACAGACTCCGGCATCAGAAACGACGTCAGCATCAGTATCGACTCCGGCATCAGAAACGACATCAGCATCAGTGTCGAGTCCGGCACCAGAAACGACGTCAGCATCAGTATCGACTCCGGCATCAGAACCGACATCAGCATCAGTGTCGAGTCCGGCACCAGAATCGACGTCAGCACCAGTATCGACTCCGGCATCAGAAACGACATCAGCATCAGTATCGAGTCCGGCACCAGAAACGACGTCAGCATCAGTATCGACTCCGGCATCAGAAACGACATCAGCATCAGTGTTGAGTCCGGCACCAGAATCGACTTCGGCATCAGAAACAACATCAGCATCAGTATCAAGTCCGGCACCAGAAACGACGTCAGCATCAGTATCGAGTCCGGCATCAGAAACGACATCAGCATCAGTGTCGAGTCCGGCATCAGAAACGACATCAGCATCAGTGTCGAGTCCAGCACCAGAATCGACTACGGCATCAGAAATGACATCAGCATCAGTATCGAGTCCGGCACCAGAAACGACGTCAGCATCAGTATCGAGTCCGGCACCAGAAACGACATCAGCATCAGTGTCGAGTCCGGCACCAGAATCGACTTCGGCATCAGAAACAACATCAGCATCAGTATCAAGTCCGGCACCAGAAACGACGTCAGCATCAGTATCGAGTCCGGCACCAGAATCGACTCCGGTATCAGAAACGACATCAGCATCAGTATCGAGTCCGGCACCAGAATCGACTTCGGCATCAGAAATGACATCAGCATCAGTATCGAGTCCGGCACCAGAAACGACGTCAGCATCAGTATCGAGTCCGGCACCAGAAACGACATCAGCATCAGTGTCGAGTCCGGCACCAGAATCGACTTCAGCATCAGAAACGACATCAGCATCAGTATCGAGTCCGGCACCAGAAACGACGTCAGCATCAGTATCGAGTCCGGCACCAGAAACGACATCAGCATCAGTGTCGAGTCCGGCACCAGAATCGACTACGGCATCAGAAATGACATCAGCATCAGTATCGAGTCCAGCACCAGAAACGACATCAGCATCAGTGTCGAGTCCGGCACCAGAAACGACATCAGCACCAGAATCGACTTCGGCATCAGAAACGACATCAGCATCAGTACAGACTCTGGCATCAGAAACGACGTCAGCATCAGTATCGACTCCGGCATCAGAAACGACATCAGCATCAGTGTCGAGTCCGGCACCAGAAACGACGTCAGCATCAGTATCGAGTCCGGCACCAGAAACGACATCAGCATCAGTGTCGAGTCCGGCACCAGAAACGACGTCAGCATCAGTATCGAGTCCGGCACCAGAAACGACATCAGCATCAGTGTCGAGTCCGGCACCAGAATCGACTACGGCATCAGAAATGACATCAGCATCAGTATCGAGTCCGGCACCAGAAACGACATCAGCATCAGTGTCGAGTCCGGCACCAGAATCGACTTCGGCATCAGAAATGACATCAGCATCAGTATCGAGTCCGGCACCAGAAACGACGTCAGCATCAGTATCGAGTCCGGCACCAGAAACGACATCAGCATCAGTGTCGAGTCCGGCACCAGAATCGACTTCGGCATCAGAAACAACATCAGCATCAGTATCAAGTCCGGCACCAGAAACGACGTCAGCATCAGTATCGACTCCGGCATCAGAAACGACATCAGCATCAGTGTCGAGTCCAGCACCAGAATCGACTACGGCATCAGAAATGACATCAGCATCAGTATCGAGTCCGGCACCAGAAACGACGTCAGCATCAGTATCGAGTCCGGCACCAGAAACGACATCAGCATCAGTGTCGAGTCCGGCACCAGAATCGACTTCGGCATCAGAAATGACATCAGCATCAGTATCGAGTCCGGCACCAGAAACGACGTCAGCATCAGTATCGAGTCCGGCACCAGAAACGACATCAGCATCAGTGTCGAGTCCGGCACCAGAATCGACTTCGGCATCAGAAACAACATCAGCATCAGTATCAAGTCCGGCACCAGAAACGACGTCAGCATCAGTATCGAGTCCGGCACCAGAATCGACTCCGGTATCAGAAACGACATCAGCATCAGTATCGAGTCCGGCACCAGAATCGACTACGGCATCAGAAATGACATCAGCATCAGTATCGAGTCCGGCACCAGAAACGACGTCAGCATCAGTATCGAGTCCGGCACCAGAAACGACGTCAGCATCAGTATCGACTCCGGCATCAGAAACGACATCAGCATCAGTGTCGAGTCCGGCACCAGAAACGACGTCAGCATCAGTATCGACTCCGGCATCAGAAACGACATCAGCATCAGTGTCGAGTCCGGCACCAGAATCGACTTCAGCATCAGAAACGACATCAGCATCAGTATCGAGTCCGGCACCAGAAACGACGTCAGCATCAGTATCGAGTCCGGCACCAGAAACGACATCAGCATCAGTGTCGAGTCCGGCACCAGAATCGACTACGGCATCAGAAATGACATCAGCATCAGTATCGAGTCCGGCACCAGAAACGACATCAGCATCAGTGTCGAGTCCGGCACCAGAATCGACTTCAGCATCAGAAACGACATCAGCATCTGTATCGAGTCCGGCACCAGAAACGACGTCAGCATCAGTATCGAGTCCGGCACCAGAAACGACATCAGCATCAGTGTCGAGTCCGGCACCAGAATCGACTACGGCATCAGAAATGACATCAGCATCAGTATCGAGTCCGGCACCAGAAACGACATCAGCATCAGTGTCGAGTCCGGCACCAGAATCGACTACGGCATCAGAAATGACATCAGCATCAGTATCGAGTCCGGCACCAGAAACGACATCAGCATCAGTGTCGAGTCCGGCACCAGAAACGACGTCAGCATCAGTATCGAGTCCGGCACCAGAAACGACATCAGCATCAGTGTCGAGTCCGGCACCAGAATCGACTACGGCATCAGAAATGACATCAGCATCAGTATCGAGTCTGGCACCAGAAACGACATCAGCATCAGTGTCGAGTCCGGCACCAGAATCGACTTCGGCATCAGAAATGACATCAGCATCAGTATCGAGTCCGGCACCAGAAACGACGTCAGCATCAGTATCGAGTCCGGCACCAGAAACGACATCAGCATCAGTGTCGAGTCCGGCACCAGAATCGACTTCGGCATCAGAAATGACATCAGCATCAGTATCGAGTCCGGCACCAGAAACGACGTCAGCATCAGTATCGAGTCCGGCACCAGAAACGACATCAGCATCAGTGTCGAGTCCGGCACCAGAATCGACTTCGGCATCAGAAACAACATCAGCATCAGTATCAAGTCCGGCACTAGAAACGACGTCAGCATCAGTATCGAGTCCGGCACCAGAAACGACGTCAGCATCAGTATCGAGTCCGGCACCAGAAACGACGTCAGCATCAGTATCGACTCCGGCATCAGAAACGACATCAGCATCAGTGTCGAGTCCGGCACTAGAATCGACTACGGCATCAGAAATGACATCAGCATCAGTATCGAGTCCGGCACCAGAAACGACGTCAGCATCAGTATCGAGTCTGGCACCAGAAACGACATCAGCATCAGTGTCGAGTCCGACACCAGAATCGACTTCGGCATCAGAAACAACATCAGCATCAGTATCAAGTCCGGCACCAGAAACGACGTCAGCATCAGTATCGACTCCGGCATCAGAAACGACATCAGCATCAGTGTCGAGTCCAGCACCAGAATCGACTACGGCATCAGAAATGACATCAGCATCAGTATCGAGTCCGGCACCAGAAACGACGTCAGCATCAGTATCGACTCCGGCATCAGAACCGACATCAGCATCAGTGTCGAGTCCGGCACCAGAAACGACATCAGCACCAGAATCGACTTCGGCATCAGAAACGACATCAGCATCAGTACAGACTCCGGCATCAGAAACGACGTCAGCATCAGTATCGACTCCGGCATCAGAAACGACATCAGCATCAGTGTCGAGTCCGGCACCAGAAACGACGTCAGCATCAGTATCGACTCCGGCATCAGAACCGACATCAGCATCAGTGTCGAGTCCGGCACCAGAATCGACGTCAGCACCAGTATCGACTCCGGCATCAGAAACGACATCAGCATCAGTATCGAGTCCGGCACCAGAAACGACGTCAGCATCAGTATCGACTCCGGCATCAGAAACGACATCAGCATCAGTGTTGAGTCCGGCACCAGAATCGACTTCGGCATCAGAAACAACATCAGCATCAGTATCAAGTCCGGCACCAGAAACGACGTCAGCATCAGTATCGAGTCCGGCATCAGAAACGACATCAGCATCAGTGTCGAGTCCGGCATCAGAAACGACATCAGCATCAGTGTCGAGTCCAGCACCAGAATCGACTACGGCATCAGAAATGACATCAGCATCAGTATCGAGTCCGGCACCAGAAACGACGTCAGCATCAGTATCGAGTCCGGCACCAGAAACGACATCAGCATCAGTGTCGAGTCCGGCACCAGAATCGACTTCGGCATCAGAAATGACATCAGCATCAGTATCGAGTCCGGCACCAGAAACGACGTCAGCATCAGTATCGAGTCCGGCACCAGAAACGACATCAGCATCAGTGTCGAGTCCGGCACCAGAATCGACTTCGGCATCAGAAACAACATCAGCATCAGTATCAAGTCTGGCACCAGAAACGACGTCAGCATCAGTATCGAGTCCGGCACCAGAAACGACGTCAGCATCAGTATCGAGTCCGGCACCAGAAACGACGTCAGCATCAGTATCGACTCCGGAATCAGAAACGACATCAGCATCAGTGTCGAGTCCGGCACCAGAATCAACTACGGCATCAGAAATGACATCAGCATCAGTATCGAGTCCGGCACCAGAAACGACGTCAGCATCAGTATCGAGTCCGGCACCAGAAACGACATCAGCATCAGTGTCGAGTCCGGCACCAGAATCGACTTCGGCATCAGAAACAACATCAGCATCAGTATCAAGTCCGGCACCAGAAACGACGTCAGCATCAGTATCGAGTCCGGCACCAGAATCGACTCCGGTATCAGAAACGACATCAGCATCAGTATCGAGTCCGGCACCAGACTCGACTTCAGCATCAGAAACGACATCAGCATCAGTATCGAGTCCGGCACCAGAAACGACGTCAGCATCAGTATCGAGTCCGGCACCAGAAACGACATCAGCATCAGTGTCGAGTCCGACACCAGAATCGACTTCGGCATCAGAAACAACATCAGCATCAGTATCAAGTCCGGCACCAGAAACGACGTCAGCATCAGTATCGACTCCGGCATCAGAAACGACATCAGCATCAGTGTCGAGTCCAGCACCAGAATCGACTACGGCATCAGAAATGACATCAGCATCAGTATCGAGTCCGGCACCAGAAACGACGTCAGCATCAGTATCGAGTCCGGCACCAGAAACGACATCAGCATCAGTGTCGAGTCCGGCAACAGAATCGACTTCGGCATCAGAAATGACATCAGCATCAGTATCGAGTCCGGCACCAGAATCGACTTCGGCATCAGAAATGACATCAGCATCAGTATCGAGTCCGGCACCAGAAACGACGTCAGCATCAGTATCGAGTCCGGCACCAGAAACGACGTCAGCATCAGTATCGACTCCGGCATCAGAAACGACATCAGCATCAGTGTCGAGTCCGGCACCAGAAACGACGTCAGCATCAGTATCGACTCCGGCATCAGAAACGACATCAGCATCAGTGTCGAGTCCGGCACCAGAATCGACTTCAGCATCAGAAACGACATCAGCATCAGTATCGAGTCCGGCACCAGAAACGACGTCAGCATCAGTATCGAGTCCGGCACCAGAAACGACATCAGCATCAGTGTCGAGTCCGGCACCAGAATCGACTACGGCATCAGAAATGACATCAGCATCAGTATCGAGTCCAGCACCAGAAACGACATCAGCATCAGTGTCGAGTCCGGCACCAGAAACGACATCAGCACCAGAATCGACTTCGGCATCAGAAACGACATCAGCATCAGTACAGACTCCGGCATCAGAAACGACGTCAGCATCAGTATCGACTCCGGCATCAGAAACGACATCAGCATCAGTGTCGAGTCCGGCACCAGAAACGACGTCAGCATCAGTATCGAGTCCGGCACCAGAAACGACATCAGCATCAGTGTCGAGTCCGGCACCAGAAACGACGTCAGCATCAGTATCGAGTCCGGCACCAGAAACGACATCAGCATCAGTGTCGAGTCCGGCACCAGAATCGACTACGGCATCAGAAATGACATCAGCATCAGTATCGAGTCCGGCACCAGAAACGACATCAGCATCAGTGTCGAGTCCGGCACCAGAATCGACTTCGGCATCAGAAATGACATCAGCATCAGTATCGAGTCCGGCACCAGAAACGACGTCAGCATCAGTATCGAGTCCGGCACCAGAAACGACATCAGCATCAGTGTCGAGTCCGGCACCAGAATCGACTTCGGCATCAGAAACAACATCAGCATCAGTATCAAGTCCGGCACCAGAAACGACGTCAGCATCAGTATCGACTCCGGCATCAGAAACGACATCAGCATCAGTGTCGAGTCCAGCACCAGAATCGACTACGGCATCAGAAATGACATCAGCATCAGTATCGAGTCCGGCACCAGAAACGACGTCAGCATCAGTATCGAGTCCGGCACCAGAAACGACATCAGCATCAGTGTCGAGTCCGGCACCAGAATCGACTTCGGCATCAGAAATGACATCAGCATCAGTATCGAGTCCGGCACCAGAAACGACGTCAGCATCAGTATCGAGTCCGGCACCAGAAACGACATCAGCATCAGTGTCGAGTCCGGCACCAGAATCGACTTCGGCATCAGAAACAACATCAGCATCAGTATCAAGTCCGGCACCAGAAACGACGTCAGCATCAGTATCGAGTCCGGCACCAGAATCGACTCCGGTATCAGAAACGACATCAGCATCAGTATCGAGTCCGGCACCAGAATCGACTTCGGCATCAGAAATGACATCAGCATCAGTATCGAGTCCGGCACCAGAAACGACGTCAGCATCAGTATCGAGTCCGGCACCAGAAACGACGTCAGCATCAGTATCGACTCCGGCATCAGAAACGACATCAGCATCAGTGTCGAGTCCGGCACCAGAAACGACGTCAGCATCAGTATCGACTCCGGCATCAGAAACGACATCAGCATCAGTGTCGAGTCCGGCACCAGAATCGACTTCAGCATCAGAAACGACATCAGCATCAGTATCGAGTCCGGCACCAGAAACGACGTCAGCATCAGTATCGAGTCCGGCACCAGAAACGACATCAGCATCAGTGTCGAGTCCGGCACCAGAATCGACTACGGCATCAGAAATGACATCAGCATCAGTATCGAGTCCGGCACCAGAAACGACATCAGCATCAGTGTCGAGTCCGGCACCAGAAACGACGTCAGCATCAGTATCGAGTCCGGCACCAGAAACGACATCAGCATCAGTGTCGAGTCCGGCACCAGAATCGACTACGGCATCAGAAATGACATCAGCATCAGTATCGAGTCCGGCACCAGAAACGACATCAGCATCAGTGTCGAGTCCGGCACCAGAATCGACTTCGGCATCAGAAATGACATCAGCATCAGTATCGAGTCCGGCACCAGAAACGACGTCAGCATCAGTATCGAGTCCGGCACCAGAAACGACATCAGCATCAGTGTCGAGTCCGGCACCAGAATCGACTTCGGCATCAGAAATGACATCAGCATCAGTATCGAGTCCGGCACCAGAAACGACGTCAGCATCAGTATCGAGTCCGGCACCAGAAACGACATCAGCATCAGTGTCGAGTCCGGCACCAGAATCGACTTCGGCATCAGAAACAACATCAGCATCAGTATCAAGTCCGGCACTAGAAACGACGTCAGCATCAGTATCGAGTCCGGCACCAGAAACGACGTCAGCATCAGTATCGAGTCCGGCACCAGAAACGACGTCAGCATCAGTATCGACTCCGGCATCAGAAACGACATCAGCATCAGTGTCGAGTCCGGCACTAGAATCGACTACGGCATCAGAAATGACATCAGCATCAGTATCGAGTCCGGCACCAGAAACGACGTCAGCATCAGTATCGAGTCTGGCACCAGAAACGACATCAGCATCAGTGTCGAGTCCGACACCAGAATCGACTTCGGCATCAGAAACAACATCAGCATCAGTATCAAGTCCGGCACCAGAAACGACGTCACCATCAGTATCGACTCCGGCATCAGAAACGACATCAGCATCAGTGTCGAGTCCAGCACCAGAATCGACTACGGCATCAGAAACGACGTCACCATCAGTATCGACTCCGGCATCAGAAACGACATCAGCATCAGTGTCGAGTCCAGCACCAGAATCGACTACGGCATCAGAAATGACATCAGCATCAGTATCGAGTCCGGCACCAGAAACGACGTCAGCATCAGTATCGAGTCCGGCACCAGAAACGACATCAGCATCAGTGTCGAGTCCGGCACCAGAATCGACTTCGGCATCAGAAATGACATCAGCATCAGTATCGAGTCCGGCACCAGAAACGACGTCAGCATCAGTATCGAGTCCGGCACCAGAAACGACATCAGCATCAGTGTCGAGTCCGGCACCAGAATCGACTTCGGCATCAGAAACAACATCAGCATCAGTATCAAGTCCGGCACCAGAAACGACGTCAGCATCAGTATCGAGTCCGGCACCAGAATCGACTCCGGTATCAGAAACGACATCAGCATCAGTATCGAGTCCGGCACCAGAATCGACTTCGGCATCAGAAATGACATCAGCATCAGTTTCCAGTCCGGCACCAGAAACGACGTCAGCATCAGTATCGAGTCCGGCACCAGAAACGACGTCAGCATCAGTATCGACTCCGGCATCAGAAACGACATCAGCATCAGTGTCGAGTCCGGCACCAGAAACGACGTCAGCATCAGTATCGACTCCGGCATCAGAAACGACATCAGCATCAGTGTCGAGTCCGGCACCAGAATCGACTTCAGCATCAGAAACGACATCAGCATCAGTATCGAGTCCGGCACCAGAAACGACGTCAGCATCAGTATCGAGTCCGGCACCAGAAACGACATCAGCATCAGTGTCGAGTCCGGCACCAGAATCGACTACGGCATCAGAAATGACATCAGCATCAGTATCGAGTCCGGCACCAGAAACGACATCAGCATCAGTGTCGAGTCCGGCACCAGAATCGACTTCAGCATCAGAAACGACATCAGCATCAGTATCGAGTCCGGCACCAGAAACGACGTCAGCATCAGTATCGAGTCCGGCACCAGAAACGACATCAGCATCAGTGTCGAGTCCGGCACCAGAATCGACTACGGCATCAGAAATGACATCAGCATCAGTATCGAGTCCAGCACCAGAAACGACATCAGCATCAGTGTCGAGTCCGGCACCAGAAACGACGTCAGCATCAGTATCGAGTCCGGCACCAGAAACGACATCAGCATCAGTGTCGAGTCCGGCACCAGAATCGACTACGGCATCAGAAATGACATCAGCATCAGTATCGAGTCCGGCACCAGAAACGACATCAGCATCAGTGTCGAGTCCGGCACCAGAATCGACTTCGGCATCAGAAACGACATCAGCATCAGTATCGAGTCCGGCACCAGAAACGACGTCAGCATCAGTATCGAGTCCGGCACCAGAAACGACATCAGCATCAGTGTCGAGTCCGGCACCAGAATCGACTTCGGCATCAGAAATGACATCAGCATCAGTATCGAGTCCGGCACCAGAAACGACGTCAGCATCAGTATCGAGTCCGGCACCAGAAACGACATCAGCATCAGTGTCGAGTCCGGCACCAGAATCGACTTCGGCACCAGAAACAACATCAGCATCAGTATCAAGTCCGGCACCAGAAACGACGTCAGCATCAGTATCGAGTCCGGCACCAGAAACGACGTCAGCATCAGTATCGAGTCCGGCACCAGAAACGACGTCAGCATCAGTATCGACTCCGGCATCAGAAACGACATCAGCATCAGTGTCGAGTCCGGCACCAGAATCGACTACGGCATCAGAAATGACATCAGCATCAGTATCGAGTCCGGCACCAGAAACGACGTCAGCATCAGTATCGAGTCCGGCACCAGAAACGACATCAGCATCAGTGTCGAGTCCGGCACCAGAAACGACATCAGCATCAGTGTCGAGTCCGGCACCAGAATCGACTTCGGCATCAGAAATGACATCAGCATCAGTATCGAGTCCGGCACCAGAAACGACGTCAGCATCAGTATCGAGTCCGGCACCAGAAACGACATCAGCATCAGTGTCGAGTCCGGCACCAGAATCGACTCAGGCATCAGCTACAACAACAAAACCACTTACCACCCTAATGTCTACAACTTCAATACCATCTACAACCCCGATATCAGATGAAGCACTGAGAAGAGAAGCGCTAATTCTTTGTATTCTCTATCAATTCAATAGCTGCGTTGCTAATCTAAGCAAACATTTGAAATTGCGTTCCCCCTATGATATAATCAAAGCATTATTATTTATAGCAAAGAAGTGCCTATTGAATCAGTAGTCTAGCTTTAGTAGATTATTTGTAAATAGCTGAAGTCATGGATTTATTTTATTGGCCAACCAAATCTGTATACATCAAAAGTTATATTTTTTTAAATACTAGGTTTTTTTAGTTGGGAAATAATTCTATGACTTCTCCCGCTACAGGTTGGTGCAGCTAAATGGGCAAACTTTTACTGGCTAAAACACACTCCTTTATTCCTTTTTTGCCTTGTGCTCCAGGATCCCGGGTTTTCCTTTCAGAAGCGAACCCATGGCCTTATTAGGCTTCGACCGCACCTTACGGTTGTGCTGACATTTCTTTGACTACTATAGCTAATGGATGCAATATTTTTAGAATTATTTTTTACATTAAAATTTTAATTTTGAATATTTTCTATTCAATGACACCCTGACTATATTATACGAAAACAATATTTGTATAATATTGTTCTTTGTATTAGGTACAAGTGATAGAGAAACTAAAATAGTTCAGGCCTCTTAAGTGTTCAGACCACGCGTCTATCGTTTTATACAGTTATTATACATATTTATTTATATTATATCCATTGTTTGATTCCAAATATTGAGACGTTTAGAGCACGTCCTAGAAAAGCGAGCTTCCTTGCTGGGATCAACCATCATGAGATCTAGAGGCAGCAGTCCTTGCACTCATGCACGATTTGCGCGTGGAGATGCAACACCGGGGCGACACTCCGCTGCCGCGACAAATCGCGGCGTGGCAGACAGAGTTCCCGCCGGATCTCATGGTGGAATGGTGACAGTGACTGTCGGAACTTAGTGATGGATACGCCATAATTAATGCAGTAAGTTCTTTGAGGTGTGACTGGAAAGACGCCACGACGTCCTCACCTTCAGCTTGACACAGGTCCCCACCGGACATAGTAAGTTCGTAAGGTTCTTGCACCAGATTTGTGCGGAAGAAACGTCCGGGTGTTACCCTCGTGTGGACTGTCCGGAGGACACGGTGGAGCATACGGTAGAGCTGTGCCCTACTTGGGCAGAGCACCGTTGTGTCGTCATCGGGGCGATCGGCAGCAACGACCTTTCGCGCCGGGTAATGATCCCAACCCTTACTTCCAGCCACTGCAGACGTTAGCTTGTGGACGGTGAGCAATGGGGAGCTCGCCATCCAGCCGTCCGGCAACCGTTTGGACCGAGCTCAAGTCGTCGACGGCGTGTAGTGTTCCATGCGTACCTCAATGATGTTAGCAAACCGTAGGGGCCCAGCAGGGTCACAGCCTAAGGGGGCCATGGGTTGTGTGAAAGTTCACCCCCAAGGGTAAACTTTTTTCCGGAGTACACGGTCCCTGGAAAGAAAGCAAAGAAGGAATAGCAGTGGGTTTTTGTCTGACACGTCCTTCTTCTCCACCCAAGAGCGGGAGAAGTTATTGGATGATTTCACACCAAAAATAAAAGAAGAGAAAAAAGGGTACACTATATCCTCTAGTACATATCGTCGCAATACAAGGGATTGAGGTCTGGGCTAGCCGAAGGCCAATCTGACCATTGGCTCTACACAAAATATCTCGTGGATCCTTAGATAAGATCCATGACGATATTGTGTTTACAAAATATTTAATGAAAAATGTGTAATAACGGCTTAATCGCGTAAGAGCGGTTGTACGAAAAACAGTGAAAATGTATGTCAAGTTTAAAAAATCAGACATGCAAAAATAAGTTAAGTTCGTTTATTCTTTGTGGAGCTTTAAAGCGTCTGACGAAAGTTTTGGTCCATGGACTAGTGTCTGACACTTATGGTACTACTTTAGAACAATATTCATCAAAACATAGATATAACGTAAAGCCAACAACAGGCATAATCCTTATTTGGGTACTGACTTAATTTTTTACTGATGTTTTTATTTAAAAGTTAACGCAGTATAATATAAGATGTGTATATGTGGAAGCTTTTAATTGGCAATTTTCCATATAAACAATTAAATTGATTTTATATAAACAATTATGTTATTAGTCTGTAAGCTTTGTTTAAAAATAAATAATATAAAAATCAGCCTTACAAAAAGTTAAGTAACTCTAATTCTTAGTTACTTTTCTCCCCTGGTATCTGCCCAGCCCCCCTAGCCAAGTTACAACCGTTTTGCTTGCGCCGAACGCTTTGAGTTGGCCCCGCTGCCAATTCTTTTGTTCTGACCACGGAACTGAGCGTTGAAATGACGCCCTTTCCATACATTTGAAGCTTTCTACTAGCGTTGCCGATAGCAGAGAGAGATTACTAATTCTCCTGGTTCCATGGTCGAAAAAAAAAATAATTAAAATAACAAAAAAAAATGTCATTTGTCTGCAAACAATGTCCTGTTAAAATAGATAAAAATATAAGTAAATCACGGTACCTATATAACTTAATAAGAAATATTTATAATACTATTGAATTATATAAAAAAAAAAACCAAAAAAAAAATATAACTGACTTCCGAAAGTTATTTTACAAGTTATTTTATACTTTTCAGTGTTTTTTTAACATTGAAAATGATTATATATTTTTTTTTGGAAAAAGTTTTTTATTTTACACTTTTTAGTTATGGTACCATCACTAAAAAGAACCCCTCAGATAAACTTAATTAACTTATAGCCACAGTGCATCTCATAACGAGTCTAATAATCCTAAACACGGTTAGATTACATTAATTTGCCTTCTGGCTTCATCATCAGATCAGTTCGATACAAACATATAAGGGGGGGCCCTTTTCTGTCAGTCTGTCAGTCAGTCATCGACTTCACGTATAAACAAAACAACTTTACTTGTAACCACAGTTCTGCTGTGATCCTATGAGGAGTTCTGTTCCATATCTTCAAAGTTTATGATCAGATCAGAACAATATTTCTATGGGTTCAACTTGGAAGCATAACCTTTCAATCACAAAAAATGTTTTCAAAATCGGTCTACAATTGACCGAGATATCGGTGAACATACATAAAAAAACATTCATTCAGCCGAACATAGTACCTCCTCCTTTTCGAAGTCGGTTAAAAATATAGATAGCCTTCTAAATTACCATGTCAACCACAATAATGAGGGTGAAAATAATAATCTTAGTAACTAGTTATCTTCTATTTTAGCCACTCTCTAGATGGTAAAAAAAAAAACACGAAGGCTAAGATGGGATCGGAGCAGAACTCTAACTCGCTTCTCACTTAGGCTAAGCAAAATGGCCATTAAAAAAATTAACTAGTTTTCTTCATTGGCCACGTATAGAATATACTACTGGCTAAAGGGTTGATCCGACGGTGGCAAACCAGCCTATCAACAAAGGTGACCTTGGTTTGTGTTGCGATGCGTTACATGAATGTAAACACACACCAACACGTTCGGTGGTTGGGAAAACGCGCTTACCCAACATGGTCTACACGGGTGGGGTATTAGGTCAACTTGGTTGGAAAGCCAGTTGCAACCGTCTGGTCACCCCTTTAAGATTAATTGTCATTCTGACGCTTGTTATTCATTTAGAATGCAATGTAGATTTTCAGAAGGAAATAATGGTATTAAAAAGTAGTCTGTTTATTTAGTGCCCATTCTCATCTTGGTTTTAGAGTAAGTAACGAAGAATAAAACTAAAAACAAATGGAAATGTCCTACTAAAAGAACTTACCTACCTATTTGTTTTCTAAAGATTCTGACAAAAATTCTCTTTATATTTTTACGTCACTTTTTCATTTAAGTTATACTCATCAAGCTTTCAAAGAAACTGGAAAGAGACCCATAATGATGTTGACTTTAAATAAATAATGATGATATTTATGATACTACTACAAGTCAAATGTGAATGTACTGTATGGCTTATATCTCCCACTATATAGAAATAATAATATATTAATGTGAGTTAATTAATGCCTGAATAAACGGTAATAAATAAATAAAGATAGGTGCTGTCTCAATAGCGTGAAAAAATTGATAGCAAATAAACAACTCGCTTTGGTTATACAGCTGTCTCGGAATGCTAGGATTCCGTAAGCATTTTGGGTAGAAAAGAATCCCTTGGATTTTTTTCCACATTTGACATTGCGAATTGGTTGCCTAGCTAAATCTGCTGCCAATGATGTTGAAAAATAAAATTTGTTGTTAAATTTTTGACATCAATTACCCCTTATTTGTTAATTGGGAAAGTCGAGTATCTGTTGAAAGAATGTGCCCCAAGGAACTGAAAAACTATAGGTCGCCTCCTTTTTTTTATGCAAATAGGAGGGTTGCCCCGCATAAACACCTTAGTACCTAAATGGCCATAATTTACCCTCATATTTTATTTAATCGTTTTTTTTTCACGTTGATTATTGTTTTTTTTTTAGCTTATTAGAGGCTATTAGTAACGATACAACTCAATTTGGAAGTATTTAGATAAAGTTGAAAATTATAAAATGTACAAGTAGTCGGGGTGGCATCGGGTAACGTGGTCGCATTCGATGACAAAGTTACGTCATCTGGTAACGTAGTTGCATCTGTTCGGGATGTACACGCTGGTGAGGACGCCGTGAGGTTTTCCAGCCACGGTTCAAAGAGGCGATTTACCACCATAATTGTGACGTGCCCAAGCGTTTACCCCTGTAACACAAAATATACAGGTACAGAAGTCAATCTACATACAAAGCGCGCTCGAGCAACGCACACAAAGACACCGCTCACAGAGACAATGTCTCGGTCGCGTCTCGGATCACTCGTCGAACAAATCCGGCTCAAACGCTAATTAGCTTGCGTTCACCGAGCGTAGGTATAAAAAGTGAAGTACATAATATGAGATTGTCTTCTGTACCTATCTATTTTGTGCCTGTCGCTTGAGCGCCCTGCTTACTTAGCACAGTATTTTTTACCAACTTTACCGTTTCGAAACCAGACTATACAGTAGCTGTTACATCAACAGAGATTAAGCACCATAGAGCTACATCAATGGTCCTCGGCGATCGATGGTCCTTTACGGGGCACCTGTGTGGTCCAATAGACTCTCAGGTCTCCGTCGCTGCAGGACTCTACCGTACATCACATTGTTCCTTGCAGCGGCAATAAAGTACTTACAAAAATATGGTTAACTAACGTGAAATGGTGAAAGCTTACAATAAATAACAAACTTACATGATATATAGGTACATAATTTCGAGTTTTATTCATTTCCATCAGACCAATCGCCCAAGCCGTGGCAAGCTTTGTCACAATATTATAGTCTAGTTAAATTTTGTAGACACAAAAGTCAGACCAGTCATAGCTAGTCATTCAGTCACGAAAGTTGGCTAGACAACCCATACCCATACAGTCGTACCCATAGCTTCACACCCTAGTAATTTAAATTTTTATTCTAATTTACCTTTTGATTTTACACACGGTGCCTACTTCTCCATTTTCTTTAACTTTTAAAGAAATTTAAATAAATAAATAGTAGGTACACTTGAAATACGAAAATTGCTGGTAACTTGAAAACATATCGATAGCAAATTGTAACTATAGGCTTACGATTGACTGTAGTAGGTACTTGTAGAAATACCATTTTTTGTTTAAATCACCATTTTTTTTTAAGAGCTTTTACATTAGTTCGTATATTTTATTCTTTTCTGTACATATCTCTATATCTTGTTCTCTTTCGCTGGACGAGATTCCGCTTCAATTTAAGATTGAGTAGGGTCTTTGCCGCAATTTGATATAAAACGAGGTCAACGAGGTCTGAGCAAAACTAGTGTGAAGCTGTACTCCTGAAATACCTCCTATAAAGTGCTCCTCAAATGTACAATATATGGGTACTGGGTACTCTCGGATATAGCCTTGTCGTCATCATCCTCACCAACGTGGTCGGGTCCTGGTGGAATACTGGGTTGCAGTTTCATCGCGGCTGGTGACAAAGCAGGTGAGTCACTCCATCAGGCTACTTCGAGATTTGAGGCTAATTCTACCAAGTATGATATCAACCAACAAAATACTTGTAGTTACGTTGGGTGATCCGACGGTCATTGGGCCGAACCGTTGACTGCTGGTTCAAGCACCTGAAACAGAAGAGCATCCGACTAGCTTAATATACTTCTACTTGCTTAATATTTTATACCATCTATGTACAATAAAGTATTAAGTATTTTTATTTATTTTTAATCATCTTTTACATGTTTAATACAAATTTTCAAACAGTCAGTTAATTGTTTTATAAGTTGTTTTATTATTTTGTTATTGTGACTGCAGATCTTTTCTTTGATCTTTGATCTGCCGACAACTCGGTCCAGACGGTCGCTGGACGACCGGACGGAGAGCTATCCCTATTACTCGTCGTCCGCAAAGAGAGCAGATCAAGGAAATAATCACCAGAAGATATTATTGTAAGAATTCCGTTATGTTGTGTAATTTTGTCAAAAATGTTACTCAGTGAAGTAAATTTTTGCAAAAGCTTTTGGAGAATTTTAATCATTTTTGGAGATTTTATTGTGTTCAAAAATTTGCAACTGAGCTGAATGTGGATGTTTATTTAATTTTAATGTGGATATTTAAGTTTCCTACGTAGTTTGTTAAACCAATAAAATAAAAGAATTAAAATAAGACTGTGAAAAAAAAGAAACGGTTCTAGTTTTATATATTAATAGTGTTGCAAGCAATAGTTACTAGACCAGCCAATTTAAACACGAAAAAACATACATTCAGCCGAACATAGAACCTCCTCCTTGTCGAAGTTGGTTAAAAAAGGACAAACATCGCAAGCGGGCATGTAACTACATTTTTTTTTAATCACCAACTGTATTTTTTTAAATTATGGTTTTTCCTGTACGAGTCACAAATAAATGTTTGTCTTTTCAAATAGTAAATTACGGCCAAAAGGCATTTATTTATTTAATTCAAATAGAACGGCCGAAACCAATTACACTATTTAAACACATAACACAAAAAGAAAAAACAGTAAAACATTAGAAGAACACAGACAAGTCATATGTCGCACAGGACATTAGTGGTAGACACTAAAAAATAAATCAGAGTGACTCGTATAGTCCTAGTCTCACAAATTGCTGTCGATCTCTTAAGTAGTCTGCAAGAAGCCGGAGAAGTCCTGGAGCAACGCCTATCGCACTGAGCTTTGATAGTAGGACATCATTGTTAACTCTATCAAACGCCTTTCGGAAGTCAAAATATAGAACATCGACCTGGCGTCCGCGATCAAGACTGGTGGAAATAGAGTCAACTAGTGTCAGCAGATTAGAGTTGACTGACCTCTTTGTGCGAAAGCCATGCTGCTCATTGCAAAGATGCTGTTTCACCTGGCTATAAATACCATCGTGCAGGACATTCTCGAAAACTTTCGCTGCTGAAGATAGTATCGCTATCGGGCGATACTCATCTACAGATGATTTATTTAAAGATTTTGGTATAGGAGTAACGCGCGACAACTTCCACTGGGACGGATAAGCTCCAGTTTTTAATGATAAATTGAAGATGTAGCTAAGGGGTAAAGTAAGAAACTTCTTACCCTGTTTTAGGAACCATGAAGGAATATTGTCAGGAATTGAACTATTCGATTTTAGCTTATCTATCCCTTTGCTTATATCATTCTCAGTGAAATTGAGTATGTTAACATAATTACTGACATTGCATTTGCTTGGATGAGTCACATGTTTTATTGTTGATAGATTCAGGCTAAACCAATATCTCATTGGTAAATTATACATACACAAAGGTATATTATTACATAACAGTAAATAACTGTACACCTAAATAGTTAAATAAACCAATAAAATACATAATTACACACTTTTGGACATATTTAGAGAAACACAAAAAAAAAGAGAGGGAACAAAAGGAAACAATTAGACTACAAACTTTGTAGCATTTGATTTCTAGGATGTAAGTTACAACTAACAGATGCCGCGATGCAGCTGTTCTGAGACTTATATGGTCATATGGCATTTAGTGTTGTGCAAGAAGAAATTGACTCAAATAGCAAAGCAAATATCAAATTTGATTGGACCAACATATTAAATGAATTTGCTGCTGAACTGCCAGGAATAGACCGTTTAAAATTATCTGGCCTTAAACAATAGTCGTACCGTTTTTTATAGCAAACCTCCGCAGTTAGATCCCGAGACGGCTGAACGCGCTGCAACCGATAGAGGCTATGCCGATAATTAGTGTTAACCACGTTGATATCTCTGAGTTGCGCCGAGCAGTCCGCCGGCTTAAAGCTTTTTCTGCTAATGGACCAAAGGTTATACCGGCTTTTATCCTGAAGTATTGCCTCTCCTATATATATTTATAACCTGTCGCTCCAGCAAAATATTTATCCTGCTTGTTGGAAAGTGTCCAGAGTCACACCAGTTCCAAAGAGTGGATCATCGATGGACACAACAAATTCTAGACCCATTGCAGTTTTGTCCGTTTTCGGGAATGTATTCGAATCGATTATAAACAATTGTATCTCCAAGCAAATAAGCAATCGGTTGGATAATTGTCAGCATGGGTTCCGTCCTGCTCGTTCTACTTTAACCAACCACATACACTTTGCTCACTATTCGAAGACCAAAATTACTGCAGGTTGTCAGGTTGATACAGATTATTTCGATTTTAAAAAGGCGTTTGATTTGGTTGATAACGACATTATTTTGATGAAGTTTGCATCTCTTTGATTTAGTCCGCAAGTTCTTAAGTTTTCAGCGAATTATCTCAGGGATTGGAAACAATTTGTATGACTAAACGGCTATCAGTCACCAGAATATTTTACTAAATCGAGTGTCAGTCAGGGTAGTACAATGGGACCTCCACAATTTTTAATTATGGTTAATGATCTGCCAGGGGTTCTATCTAGGGCACAATGTCTTATGTTTGCGGATGATTTGAAAATATTTTTGTCTATAATTGAAGCTGAAGATTGTCTCGTTCTTCAGCAAGATATCGATGCCGTTGTTGATTGGAGCAAGAGAAAAAAGCTGCCGCTAAATGATTCTAAGTGTAAAACCACCACATTTTCTAGGTCTCTTACGCCAGTAACCACAACCTACAGACTGGCCGATAAAGAGCTTGAGCAAGTTTCAACAATACGGGACCTCTGGCTCACGTTTGATAGTGGTTTCAATTTTCACAAGCATATAATGTATGCAAATATGCAAATAAAGCGTTGGGCTTCATAATTAGAACTTCCTCCCAATTTCATGATGCCAGAGTTGTAAAATTATTGTACAACGCATATTATTATGTGCGTAGTAAACTGGAATACAATGCAATTATGTGGGAATCCCAGGAGTTTATACCCTTATGGTTGAGAAAATTCGAAAGAAATTCTGCCGATATGTGTATAGAAGTACCTAGGATATTATCCTTTTCTGTATCCTTCATTGTATGTATCTGGAATAGTTGCCCTGGACACTTTGCAACTCAGGCAAAAATTAATGTATAGGTATCATTAATTATTGTTTATTGATAAGTAATAAAGTTGACAATTCGTCAGTGCGGGAGCATATTCACTTAAAATTATGTTTCACAGCAATACATACGTGGTGCAGGACGGCGACGTCATCAGCTCCTAGTATGTCCTCCAACATGGAGCATTCGTCAGACCAATATTAGTCCAACAGAAAGAGCGGTTGCTCTTATTAACGAATATCTTGACCACAGACCGAATGCTGACATATTTGTTTAGTTTAAATGTGCTGAAGAAAGATGTGATGACCTTTCTTAACAAAATCTGATAGTTGATTTTTATGGATGGCACCGTTAATTTATAATTTGTGTTTTATTTAATCTTTAATATGTTATTTTTATATGACAACTACATTGATAATTTTATTTAAAATGACATTTTGTTTTGTATGATTTGTTTTCTTTTATTATTATTTTGTATAAAATTGTATGATAATTAATTTTTATTAATTTTCTGTTCTGTACTAGTTATAAGCGTTTCGGTTTCAGTACTGTAAGCTTGTAATGTATTTCTTAATAAATAAATAAATAGACGCGACGCCGCGCTGCGCGCCGCCCAACGGGGTTCGCTCAACTGCGCACCGAGAACCTTTGAAGGTGCTCAGCGCAGTACTTGTTTTCTATTTATTTATTTTATGACAGGTACACTCTTCGCTAACAGTCGAAAGCAACATGTGCAGGGTGTCATTATTATATTACAATATAACAACTAATATAATGCAAATCATTATCATTATAATAACAATGACAAACAGTCGAAGAGATGTTAGAAAAAGTTATTCAGGTGTGACTCAAACAAAGGACAAACCATTTTAATGGCTAAGACAAAGAGCTATTCTGGCATCAAAGAACGACCAAGAATAGAATAGAATAAACTTTATTGTACATTAAAATAGTAACAATATCACAGTAACTTAAATCTATGGGTACATTGGCGGTCTTACCGCTGAAAGCGATGTCTTCCAAACAACTTTGAATAGAATATAAGAACTTAAACTAAAAAAGGGGGTAGTCTAAGGTGTACTGCAACCAATATAAATCAAAGGAAAATTAATTAAGGGTAAATAATAATATATAAGTACATATATTATTTATATAAAAATATACAAAATATATGCATGCATGCATCCATTCATTTAATATATATTAGGGCCATATCATGAAGTTATCAATGACTATGATCTGGCTACGAAATAAACGAAAGGAGAAACTGACTTAAATATGAACGCACAACAGAAACTATTGGGACTAGGAACGGGAAATTTTTCAAGAAGATTTTCCAAAATTATGCCAAAGTTTGAATGAAAACTACTTTCATACGGACGAAGTAGTAGTAGGGTTGCGGGAATCCTATGGATGCGAGACGCACAAGATCATTCATTGTGGCGACACTTAAGGGAGGCCTACGTCCAACAGTGGACGTCATACGGCTGAAATGATAATGATACGAACAAAGCTACTAGCAAACATTATATATTGCAATAAATCACAAAAAGATAATTTTGAAAAATAATGAATGCTCACCAGTACCACGAATGTGAGTGAACACTTCATATTTGCCACCATAGAACAACTGCAAAATGGCCAATGCAGCAGTGATAGTTGCTCTGGGCTTAAATACCCACAGAACAGCGAGATAGACAATAGTCACTTAAATGCGTCATACGCCAATATACTATTCTAATATGAATTGAAGTAAAATCAATATTATTTACGTTTAACAAGAAAGAAACGATTTTATTTATCAAGGGATAAATATAACTAACTAGTATTGAAGTAAAATAAATATTATTGATAAGCATTAATATACATTACATTTATTTATCTTTAACATGAAAGAAATGAAATTTTATTTATCAAGAGACGTTTATAGATATTATTATTTAACTAGAATAATAATATTGAAGTGTCTGTTTGTAATATAAAAATATTTTTTTTACTAAAGTTCATGATAGAATACATATTTTAACGGAATCTAATGGATAGCTGATACAAACAGTGACTTAGGTTACTTTTTTTTCCGCAGG
The DNA here is from genome assembly GCA_929112965.1 of Mythimna albipuncta. Classification (NCBI taxonomy): domain Eukaryota; kingdom Metazoa; phylum Arthropoda; class Insecta; order Lepidoptera; family Noctuidae; genus Mythimna; species Mythimna albipuncta. Next base: position 11,119,425 of record OV815979.1, on the reverse strand, counting down.
AACGGGATTTCAAACTACGGGATACGTCTTCGAAACGGTTGAACAAAAACAGGATTTATTTTAAGAATATAGTTGGTGATATGATTGTAACTTTTGTAACTTTTTACACCCCTGCGGGAATGGGACTTAATTCCTGTGGGATCTGAAGGGCTGGAACGATTATGACAGGACTTTCACTGATTCTGGATAACTAATGTTACATTTAAACTACTTTTCATTTTCCCGCCGAAAGAGGATTTCGAAGTACGGGATACGTTACTTTTTTATTTATTATAAGCTTTTACGATGGTGGTCGGCGTATGGGTGGGGACCGTTCATTGAATACCGATATTTAGCAATATCAGGTTAGATTAGCTGACCTCAAAAAAGTTGGGAATAATTTAGGCTTTTATTTTGTTTTAATTTAGGCTATGACACGAATTTGACCAATACACTGAAATATCAGGTATATGCAAATAATATCAACACCAATTTGTAACAAGTAATTTGGACAAGCGTTTCGCCTCGTCGCGTCGTTTAACCTTTTGAATGTCTTAAGTTACACAGTTCGACATAAGCAATTGTCTTTCTATTGTGTCTCTAATTACGGCATTCAAAGAGTTAAACTGCATAGTTACATTGAGGGATTAGAAAAATTTGCTGTTGCGTTTTCCCGTTCAATTTTAATTTAGGTGTCTTCAAGATTAGCATGAATAGCCTCCTAATAAATTAGCCAGCAAACAACTGGGCGCAAGTGCAAACCACCTCCTCAGTCGCCGGGATGGCTCGGTGACTATGTAGTTTTGCTGACATAACAAGCTTATAACTTTGTGATTTTTCATGATCCTGTGTACATAGATTTTTCACATAAAAAAAGTAGACACGTGCTTCGGGTTTCACATACTTATACTAAAACTTTTTACAAAAAAAAAATAAACCTACTTCAATGTAAAAAAAAACACTGAAAAGTACAAAATAATTTTAATTTTGGAAGTCGGTGTTAAATAACGAAGAGACAATATTATCTATTTTAGAAACTTTTTTTTTTCCTTTTAGTTATGGTACCACCACTTAAAATTACCCTTAGTACCTTCTAACCAGAGTGCATCTCATAAGTATAACGTTTCTAATAATCGCAAACACGGTTAGGTTACATTATTTACCTTCCGCCTTCATTACTAGATCAGTTTGATACAACCCCTCCCTCTTTTCTTTCAGCCTGTCATCGACTACACGTATTTAATAAACAAAGCAATTTTACTTGTTATGACAATTCTGCTGTGTTCCTATGAAGAGTTCTGTTCCGTACCTTCGAAGTTTATGATCAGATCATAACAATATTTCTATGGAATCAACTTGGAAGCATAACTTTTCAATGAAAAAAAATAATCTCAAAATCGGTCCACAATTGACTGAGATATCGGTGAACAAACATAAAAAAAAACATACATTCAGCCGAACATAGAACCTCCTTTTCGAAGTCGGTTAAAAATAATGTTGTATGTGCAGCTTTTCACAAAATACAATGTAACTACGTAAATGTACTGTAGAAATTGTATTCAAGGGTTTTTGTATCATTACCTACTTTATTATTATTATAATTAGTAATACCAACTGGAGTTGAATGTTACTGGGCTTTTGTTTTGTACCTTAATATAGAAATAAATACATTTTATTTATATCTTGATAAAGGCAAATTTTATAATGTGTATTAAAATATTTATTTTAGTTCGATTCGCATTAGAATAATGTATCAGCGTATGACGCACACAAGGTCCTATTGTCTATCTCTCTGTTCTGCGGGTACTTAAGCCCAGTACCGCTGTCAGTGCTTCATTGCATCTTCTGCAGTTGCTCTTACTATGGTGTCAAAAATAAGGTGTTCGCTGACGTTCGTCGTACTGGTAAGCATTCAATATTTTTCCAAATTCCCTATTTGTGTGTGTATTTGAATAAATGTGAGGACTTAGGAATACATCCAACTTTATTTTTTAAGATTCCAATCGACGGATAAGGTTAGATTGGGTAGGCTTAAGGGTCCGGTTATAGATATTTGTAGGATATAGATTCTTTAAAATGCTATGAACATCATTTTTTTTAATTCCTCTAAAAATGCAAACCCAGTCGTAGGTTAAGCTCGCCTATGTCCATCAACTGTCCCATTTTTTGTTGTTTCTTGAAATTGTGTGTACAATAAAGAATATGAATATGAATGCTGGATGCATGAGGGTGCGCTGTTGTGCTGTCTATGTTTTCCCGTCTTAAGCATCCTGCCATCTCATCATCTCCTGCAGTTTTAAATCATCTGCTAGAACGCCAAAGTCTATCCTCGAGGAGGTGGGCGCTAAAGGCTGGGACACAGTTTTCTTTTAAATTAACGAGCAATATTTAATGTAGAAATAGTCTTGGTTCTAATTAGTACATCATTTCCGGCAATATGCGAATACTCCGAAATATTTTATTTCGAATTACTATTACTATTTGTTCTTGTACTTTTTTTTTCGAGCAGTGGTGGCCGAGTGGTAATGGCCCCGACTTACGAGTTGTAGGTCGCGGGTTCGAATCCAGCCAGGTGCATTACTTTGTGTAAATTAGTATTATTATCATCACCACTGCTTTCAAAACGGTGAGAAAACTGACATGTCCTAGAACCAAAAAAAAAAAATCGAAGACATGTGACATTCACCAACCCGCACGGGGCCCGCGTGGTGGATTACGGCCCATTCCCAGTAGTAGGAACATTAAAAAGGCTGATGATAATGATGATGACTTTATATTTTTAAAGTACTAAGACTAAACCTGGATAAAGCAACTTTGTTGGAGTTGTTGTGTCTTTATATATATATATATATATTATATTTCCACAACTATCACACAACGCCGTCTAGTCCCAAGCTAAGCAGAGCTTCTGTTATGGATACTAGACAACTGATAAAGATACTAATATATTTCTAAATACATACATATTATAGACGAATTACACCCAGACACAGAACAAATGATTATGCACATCACACAAACATTTGTCCTGCGTAGGAATCGAACCCACGACCTCCGGCATAGCAGTCAGGGTCACTAACCACTAGACCAACATGCCAGTCGATGTCTATGTGTCTCTGACATTTTATTTATATCTTGATAAAGTATTATAGTAAAGTATTAAGTAGTATTGTTTAGCGTCAGCTTTGCCTCTCCTGCTGATCGTGGCAAGCGCGGGAACAAACCTGGGCCTCAAGTTCGCTATTTTTATAAATTCGTCATTCCAACACGATCCCATTGTCATTTTGCTAAAAGTTTGTAATCTGCTAATTCATAATGATCGATCTTTCGTAATAGAATTGTGGTAGAATGACAATATCGAGCTTATTAAAAGCACTAATTGCGCAATGACGTCGTAATGGTAGGTCACTGATCAAAGGAACTGACAATTTTTTTGCAGATTACCGCATACGTCTCAATACTCAAATATTTATTGCATTCCACAATGTATGTACTTGCTTATGTAGTGTGTGAAAAATTTGACACAATTGTGGACCCTGACGAGCACAGCAAAAGACAATATTAAATAGGATGAAAAGAAATGATAGACTAACTTATTCTAAGTATAATTACATAAAATATTCATTACATTAAACATTATTGCATTATATTAAAATCTTTCGTCAGATATTCATTTGTCATTATGTACGAGATTACCATTCTATGCCATTTCTTTCAATGGAGTGTCAGTGGTTGACCATCGGAAAGTCATAATGACGCCATTATATTAGTAGATTACCAAAAGTTGTCAAAATCAACAATTATGAAATCAATGATGGACCATTCTGACACTATTGTAATAGCAGACTTGAGGCCTTCGTCAAACCCTCGTGGGGGTGATCGCCGTGCCCTTGTGGGGGTGATCGGCGGCGGAGACCTCTCGCGCCGGGCCTTGGTCGAGGCCATGGTCCGAAGCGAGGAGGAGTGGCAGGCGGTCGCCGACTTCTGCGAAGCAGTAATGCTCGCTAAGGAGGAGGCCGACCGCATCAGGCAACGGCGCTCTCGCTGCCGCCGGGATTCCGATCCCGATTTCCAGCCACCGTAGGCGCGGGCTTGCGGACAGTAAGCAATGGGTAGCTCGCTGTCCGGCCGTCCGGTAACTGTCCGGACCAAGCCCAAGTCGTCGACGGCGCGCGCTGTTCCCGCGCGCTTCAAGGAGTTGTCAGCAACAGCAGGGACCCAGCCGGGTCGAAGCCTACTGGGGCCAGGGTTATCCGAAAGGGCGCTCGAGCCCCGGTATGAAGGCTTGAAGGAACGGGATGGGTTTTTTAGTCAGTAAGAGTCTGACACTATTTCCCGCTCCGCCCAAGAGCGGGGGTTGTCATAAGATGATTTTTCCCATCGAAAAAAAAAGGCCTTCGTCAAAGGGTCAGCTCTGATATGCAAAATTGGCGCTCCCAATCTCGTAAACGATAAGTCAGACCTATTTATTTATGCTTTGAGTAAAGGATCAAGGCCAAGTCCCGAACAAAATTTTGCTGTCATATTTTTTTAGCGTCTAGTGATGAAACATATACAAAAGTATACAGATTCAATTTCTAACCAATTTTGTCTTAGACATTACTATTAATAGATACCAAGTAATAAAGATATTTCAGTTTAAAGTTGGTGAGATTACGTATATTATGTCAATAATACGTACGTAACTCCTTATGAATTTAAAAAAATGCATCTTTGAACAAACGATCAGATGTTATGTCAAATTATATTATCATGTTTTCTTCTTTTCTATATCTTTGCGCAGGATGGCTGTTGAAATGTCTAATGCCATGTTTTTTTCTAGTGGTGTGATTCTCGATATTTTATTTATTTATTTAAATGATATGGAGGACTTACAGCTAAAAGAAATCTAGTAAGAAACAGTATGTTAGACCGACAGCCATTAACAAGTCCTCACTTATATATAAAGTACAAGATAATACAAAATTCCATGGACACCAGATGCAGAGAAAAGAAGAAATAGTTGCATAATAGCCTATTAATCTACAATTTAGTTACAATTATCAATATTGTATGTATCGTTGTGACTATGTCATTTTGTGTCATGTTAGCCACTATATTCTAAGCACAAACAGTTATTTTTATTTTTATGTTTATTACTTATCGCGGAAATGTATTTTCGAAGTATTTATTATCAATACATAAAGCATAGCATATTATGTTACTTGACCAAGATTAATATTTAGTAGCAACATTAAACGTACAATTTAGCCAAAAGCCATGAAAGCCATTAACAAAAAAAAAATAGCCATGATTATTATTTATTTTCATAAAAAATCTAAGCAATTTAGTTTCCAATTATGACGATTTTTTTGCAGTCCTTGGACTGACCATAATCTTGGTTAGATAAAACAAAGTCAATTATTTCGTTGGTATATATCATGATAACTTATACAAGGAAGTACTTATTAAGCAGACACTTAATAATTTCATTAACAATTTCCTCACCGTTGTTCTTTAACAGAGTGGTACTAGCGGTTATATGCTTTTGTAATTAAACAACAAATTATTAATTAACAAATTATGTGTAAATAGTTATTTTTGCTATACTATCGCATTTTTTTTTTCTGTAAAGATAGTATAAATATAAAATTAAAATACTATGTTCGGGTTTTCAAAAGAATACCATAATACTTAAGATTTAGTATGGCTTTTTGTTCTGTTTACCGATTTTCACAAAATCAAATGCTCGATTGGTTTGCGGGCCGAAACATTTACATGTCATTCCATTTTTCAAAACTTCGAATGAACTGCTAAAATTAAAATTCTGATTCAATTAGCATAATATCCAGTAACAACCAAAATGTAAAATAATTAAAATAACACACGCGCGTTTTATAATTTAGAAATGTCTGATTTATTATCAACTACCTTCTGCCAGTGGCTTCACCCGTGGACATAAAATAAAACCTATGTCACTCAGGATTGAAGCAGCTTTCTATCGGTGAAAAAATTTCAGCAATCGGACCGATACTTTCAGTGATTACCTCCTACTAAAAAATAAAATAAAAAATAAAAACTTTACCTGCTTATTACATTATTGTAGATATTTATTTTAATATAATTTATTTTGTGTTTCTCTTTTCCATATAAAGTAATTAATCACTGTAGGTGGTTACTCTTGTGCGGCAGATAGTATCTGACGCAGAAGACACCGACTGAAGACTGTAGTTAAGTTAGTTGGAACTATGATAATACTTATAATAATATGAAAACTTATCAACATATGATACTGTCAATACTTCTAAAAATAAGTAGACATCTACGCGTTCTTCAACGTACTGCCACAACCCACTGTTTAATTCTATTTGCCTTAGGACGTATTTCCGGTACATTCATCAGTGATGTTACCAATCTTCGCCGGTCGTGACGTCTATCGTTATGAAGCTATATATTTTGATGTGGCTGACTAGTGACATGAGGAGTCTTATGTGCTTTATGACTTTTACTTATTTCCCTAGTCTCGACACCAATATTATTGCTGTATTGCTAAAACAGTGATGTATTGCAGGTATGGTACGCGCTCCCTCGTGTTCAATCTCAATACGACGCAACTACAGCAGCACCTCTGATAACAGATGCAACTACGTTACCAGATGTAACCATATCATCGAATGCTACCAAGTTACCCGATGCAACCCCGACAACATGTACATCCCAGATAACAGATGCAACCACGACACCAGATACAACGACTGAATGTAATACAACCCCGACCTCATATTCAACAACATCACCAGATACAACCACTGAATCAGATACAACCCCGACATCATATTCAACCAAGTCACCAGATACAACAACTGAATGTGATACAACCCTGACCTCATATTCAACCACGTCACCAGATATAACCACTGAATCAGATACAACCCCGACATCATATTCGACCACGTCACCAGATACAACCACTGAATGTGATACAACCCCGACCTTATATTCAACAACATCACCAGATACAACTACTGAATCAGATACAACCCCGACATCATATTCAACCACGTCACCAGATACAACTACTGAATCTGATACAACCACTACAAAATATTCAACCACGTCACCAGATACAACTACTGAATCTGATACAACCACTACAAAATATTCAACAACATCACCAGATACAACCACTGAATCAGATACAACCCCGGCATCATATTCTACCAAGTCACCAGATACAACAACTGAATGTGATACTAGCCCGACCTCATATTCAACAACATCACCAGATACAACCACTAAATCAGATACAAGCCCGACATCATATTCTACCAAGTCACCAGATACAACAACTGAATGTGATACTAGCCCGACCTCATATTCAACAACATCACCAGATACAACCACTGAATCAGATACAACCCCGACATCATATTCTACCAAGTCACCAGATACCACAACTGAATGTGATACTAGCCCGACCTCATATTCAACAACATCACCAGATACAACCACTGAATCAGATACAACCCCGACATCATATTCTACCAAGTCACCAGATACCACAACTGAATGTGATACAACCCCGACCTCATATTCAACAACATCACCAGATACAACCACTAAATCAGATACAACCCCGACATCATATTCAACGACGTCACCAGATACAACCACTGAATCAGATACAACCCCGACATCATATTCTACCAAGTCACCAGATACAACAACTGAATGTGATACTAGCCCGACCTCATATTCAACAACATCACCAGATACAACCACTGAATCAGATGCAACCCCGACATCATATTCAACGACGTCACCAGATACAACCACTGAATCAGATGCAACCCCAACATCATATTCAACCACGTCACCAGATACAACTACTGAATCTGATACAACCCCGACATCATATTCTACCAAGTCACCAGATACAACAACTGAATGTGATACTAGCCCGACCTCATATTCAACAACATCACCAGATACAACCACTGAATCAGATACAACCCCGACATCATATTCAACCAAGTCACCAGATACAACAACTGAATGTGATACAACCCTGACCTCATATTCAACCACGTCACCAGATACAACCACTGAATCAGATACAACCCCGACATCATATTCTACCAAGTCACCAGATACAACAACTGAATGTGATACTAGCCCGACCTCATATTCAACAACATCACCAGATACAACCACTGAATCAGATGCAACCCCGACATCATATTCAACGACGTCACCAGATACAACCACTGAATCAGATGCAACCCCAAAATCATATTCAACCACGTCACCAGATACAACTACTGAATCTGATACAACTTCTACAACATATTCAACAACGTCACCAGATACAACGACCGAATCAGATACAACCCCGACATCATATTCTACCAAGTCACCAGATACCACAACTGAATGTGATACAACCCCAACCTCATATTCAACAACATCACCAGATACAACCACTAAATCAGATACAACCCCGACATCATATTCAACGACGTCACCAGATACAACCACTGAATCAGATACAACCCCGACATCATATTCTACCAAGTCACCAGATACAACTACTGAATCTGATACAACCACTACAAAATATTCAACAACATCACCAGATATAACCACTGAATCAGATACAACCCCGACATCATATTCTACCAAGTCACCAGATACCACAACTGAATGTGATACAACCCCAAACTCATATTCAACAACATCACCAGATACAACCACTAAATCAGATACAACCCCGACATCATATTCAACGACGTCACCAGATACAACCACTGAATCAGATACAACACCGACATCATATTCTACCAAGTCACCAGATACAACAACAGAATGTGATACTAGCCCGACCTCATATTCAACAACATCACCAGATACAACCACTGAATCAGATATAACCCCAACATCATATTCAACTACGTCACCAGATACAACCACTGAATCTGATACTAGCCCGACATCATATTCTACCACGTCACCAGATACAACAACTGAATGTGATACTACCCCGACCTCATATTCAACAACATCACCAGATACAACCACTGAATCAGATACAACCCCGACAACATATTCAACAACGTCACCAGACACAACGACCGAATCGGGTACAACTCCTACAACACATTCAACCACGTCACCAGATACAACCACTGAATCAGATACATCCCCGACCTCATATTCAACAACATCACCAGATACAACCACTGAATGTGATACTAGCCCGACCTCATATTCAACAACATCACCAGATACAACCACTGAATCTGATACTAGCCCGACATCATATTCTACCACGTCACCAGATACAACAACTGAATGTGATACTACCCCGACCTCATATTCAACAACATCACCAGATACAACCACTGAATCAGATACAACCCCGACAACATATTCAACAACGTCACCAGACACAACGACCGAATCAGGTACAACTCCTACAACACATTCAACCACGTCACCAGATACAACCACTGAATCAGATGCAACCCCAACATCATATTCAACCACGTCACCAGATACAACCACTGAATCAGATGTAACCCCAACATCATATTCAACCACGTCACCAGATACAACCACTGAATCAGATACATCCCCGACCTCATATTCAACAACATCACCAGATACAACCACTGAATCAGATTCAACTCCGACAACATATTCAACCACGTCACCAGATACAACCACTGAATCAGATGCAACCCCAACATCATATTCAACCACGTCACCAGATACAACCACTGAATCAGATGTAACCCCAACATCATATTCAACCACGTCACCAGATACAACCACTGAATCAGATACATCCCCGACCTCATATTCAACAACATCACCAGATACAACCACTGAATCAGATACAACTCCGACAACATATTCAACCACGTCACCAGATACAACCACTGAATCAGATGCAACCCCAACATCATATTCAACCACGTCACCAGATACAACCACTGAATCAGATGTAACCCCAACATCATATTCAACCACGTCACCAGATACAACCACTGAATCAGATACATCCCCGACCTCATATTCAACAACATCACCAGATACAACCACTGAATCAGATTCAACTCCGACAACATATTCAACCACGTCACCAGATACAACCACTGAATCAGATGCAACCCCAACATCATATTCAACCACGTCACCAGATACAACCACTGAATCAGATGTAACCCCAACATCATATTCAACCACGTCACCAGATACAACCACTGAATCAGATACATCCCCGACCTCATATTCAACAACATCACCAGATACAACCACTGAATCAGATTCAACTCCGACAACATATTCAACCACGTCACCAGATACAACCACTGAATCAGATACAACCCCGACAACATATTCAACAACGTCACCAGACACAACGACCGAATCAGGTACAACTCCTACAACACATTCAACCACGTCACCAGATACAACCACTGAATCAGATACATCCCCGACCTCATATTCAACAACATCACCAGATACAACCACTGAATCAGATACAACTCCGACAACATATTCAACCACGTCACCAGATACAACAACTGAATGTGATACTAGCCCGACCTCATATTCAACAACATCACCAGATACAACCACTGAATCAGATGCAACCCCGACATCATATTCAACGACGTCACCAGATACAACCACTGAATCAGATGTAACCCCAACATCATATTCAACCACGTCACCAGATACAACCACTGAATCTGATACTAGCCCGACATCATATTCTACCACGTCACCAGATACAACAACTGAATGTGATACTATCCCGACCTCATATTCAACAACATCACCAGATACAACCACTGAATCAGATACAACTCCTACAACACATTCAACCACGTCACCAGATACAACCACTGAATCAGATACATCCCCGACCTCATATTCAACAACATCACCAGATACAACCACTGAATCAGATACAACTCCGACAACATATTCAACCACGTCACCAGATACAACCACTGAATCTGATACTAGCCCGACATCATATTCTACCACGTCACCAGATACAACAACTGAATGTGATACTATCCCGACCTCATATTCAACAACATCACCAGATACAACCACTGAATCAGATACAACTCCTACAACACATTCAACCACGTCACCAGATACAACCACTGAATCAGATACATCCCCGACCTCATATTCAACAACATCACCAGATACAACCACTGAATCAGATACAACTCCGACAACATATTCAACCACGTCACCAGATACAACAACTGAATGTGATACTAGCCCGACCTCATATTCAACAACATCATCAGATACAACCCCAACACATAAAACCAAACCAACACCTAAAACCAAACCGACACCTAAAACCAAACCGACACCTAAAACCAAACCGACACCTAAAACCAAACCGACACCTAAAACCAAACCGACACCTAAAACCAAACCGACACCTAAAACCAAACCGACACCTAAAACCAAACCGACACCTAAAACAAAACCGACACCTAAAACAAAACCGACACCTAAAAGCACCCCAACATCATATTCAACCACGTCACCAGATACAACCACTGAATGTGATACTACCCCGACCTCATATTCAACAACATCACCAGATACAACCACTGAATCAGATACAACACCCACATCATATTCCACCACGTCACCAGATACAACTACTGAATGTGATACAACCCCGAATTCATATTCAACAATATCACCAGATACAACCACTACATCTGAATGCACTGAGACATCAGAATCAATAAGAAAAAGGGCGCAAGCTCTTGTTGATGACAATAAAACCGATCCTTGTGTTGGTATACTAATAAACGTCTTGAAATCCAATAGCGACAGGGCCATCTTAATACACTTTTGGAAAGCACTACAGTGCTTAGCAAAAAAAGGATAGTTTTACCAAGAAAAACTGACTAACACTCCTCTACTCAAATTTCACTAACTCCAGTCGTGGTGGAAGTTTACAATAAATTATAAACTTGTGTGAAATATAACTATTTTATTATTTTACTAGCTGTACCCCCGCGGCTCCGCTCCCGCTCTACCCTACTCCACCCTACTATACCTTACTCTATCCTATTCTACCCTATTCTACCCTATTCTACCCTACTCTACCCTATCCTACCCCATTCTACCCTATGATACCCAAGAAGAAGGGTGTAGAGAAGTTAACTGTACCGTGGTGGTCTGATGAACTCGTCAGTCTAAAGAGGCTGGTGGTCACTAAAAAGCGGAGGATCCGCTGTGTAGCGCCAGTTCGTAGACCAAAGGTTTTTGAGGAGTACCTGAAACAGAAAGAAGAGTACGATCGTGCAGTAGTCTAAATCGAGAGGAGCAAGCCTAAGTCATGACGAACGATAAACAAAATTCAAAATATATATACAAACTTACTATGCGCTATCTTTGCGCTTATCATTCAACGTTGTCATGTTTAAACCCCACCGCAGCAAAAACTCAAAAAAAAGCCACGGTGCTGCACCCTTGTCATAATTGACATCTACTCAGAAGGAGTCTAACATAAAGTAAACTACAATCCAAGATTTTATATACACTTCTGGACACATCTATTGGCCCATCTTGTATTTTCAGTTTCGTTTGGTCCTAGCTAAAATTTTATATTAGGTCGAGCAAAAAGTTTTTATGCAGTTTTGTGGCACATTCACAATTTCATTCAATAGTCTATTTTTGAATTTCGAACACAGAATTTAAAGAAACAAAAGACAATTTGGAGCATGTTTGTTGAAATCAAACAATCGAATACTAAGAAAACTTGGTTTTATTGGTTTACTTGGATTTAATTCTTGAAAAAGTGATTGATATCTTTGGTTTTGCAACAAACATTGCTTATTCTTAACATTAAGGTGATGTTCTATCAATAATCTATGGATACTTCACCTGAAGTCGCCGCCCAAGGTGTGGCACTTATTCAGGCCGGACACAGCCAAAGAAACGTGAGTGCTCAACTTAATTTAAGTCGATCTGCGGTCCGAAATGTTTATCGGAGGTACCTAGAGACTGGCGGCTTTGTTCATCGCCAAGGAAGGCCACGATCTCGGGTCACAACTGAAAGGCAGAATCGATTCATCGTGACGACCAGCTTGAGAAATCGTCACCTTACCTCCATTGAGATACAAAACCAACTTCGCGACTTCCACGGAGTATCTGTGAGCGCTCGAACTGTTCGGAGAAGGTTAAAAGAACGCGATATGGTACCACACAAGCCAGCTAATGGACCCAAACTAACGCGAGCCCACCGAACAGCGCGCCTTCATTTCGCACGCAGTCATTTAAATTGGACACAGCAAGATTGGAGCCGTGCACTCTTTTCTGATGAGTCTAAAATTGTGTTACATGGCAATGATGGAAGGAAGAAGGTCTACCGACGTAAGGGAGAGCGTTTCGCACAATGCTGCTTTGAAGAGAGGGTTGCTTATGGCGGTGGCTCATGGACTGTCTGGGGCGGTATATCCGCGAGCGGCAAAACTCAACTTGAGGTTGTTACAGGACCACGGTTGCCAACACTAAATGCTGAAAGGTACATTCGTGAGTGCTTAGAACCTCACGTGATACCATACGCGGACTATGTGGGCCCAAATTTCCTTTTTATGCATGATAATGCAAGAGCCCATGCGGCCGGCATCGTCAGGGAATATCTTCGGGATGTCAACATCACAGTTATGGACTGGCCAGGCAGAAGCCCAGATATGAACCCCATTAAGCACATGTGGGACGAGCTAAAAAGAAGTGTTAGGGCTCGTCAGCCAGTTGCCCAGACGATGCAGGAGTTGAAAACTGCCATAGAAGAGGAATGGGAGATGATCCTCAAAATTTCATAGAGCGGTTGATAAACTCTATGCCTAATCGTATGAGAGCTGTGGTAGATGCCCATGGAGGCAACACGCGTTATTAAATTAAACATTTATTGAATACCTTTATTGAATAAAAAACATGTTTTTTGATAAAACATGTTTTTTATTCAAAAATCAATTGCCTTTAACAAGGCGCATATCCGACTTGTTAGGCGTAGCTCCATGTCGTATGGTATTCTGAATTCAAATTACTTAACAATACGATCGAAAAAGATGGTAAAATGTATCAGGTAACTGCATCAACAGTTTTTGTTCAATCTAGCAATCATATTTCGGTAGGGGCCATCGAAACCTAAACTCTAAGGTGGGCCAATAGATGTGCCCAGAAGTGTATATCCTACAGTACTAGATTGACTACGAAGAAACATTACGCTCTCTAAAGTGTTCTTTATTTCTATTGACATTAAGTGTTATTGACACACAAAAGGGAAAAATGGTTCCGAGCAAGACAGTACAGCAAAATCCTCTGTGTCCCTTTCTCACCTACTATCAGAAAAAAATTAGAAACAGATAGTATTTTTTAAATTGTTCAAGTAATCGTTAAATAGTCCATGTTCATGCATTTTGATAGGTATGCAACATAAAATCAATTGCAATTAAAACATTTATTTCAAAATAATGCTTCTTGAAATTTTATACGCATTCTTCTTGTATTTAATAATGATTTCATTTAGATATAGTAGCTATTCGTAGTAATTTTCAAATTATGAAGGGCAACACTCAGGAGGCTTCAATTTGACATCGATAAACAATATGGCAGATGTTTACATAGGGATAGAGTTGTATTTCTATTTGTTACAACACGTTATTTAGTTAAGTTTATATGTTGCTGTGTAAAGTTTTGTACTAGTGATGGGTATCCTGGTTGTGGAATTTAATTTTTTAGGTAAATTTACTGTTTTGTTTACAAATTATTTATGTAGGGTGAAAACAAACATCGTTTTGAATTTCATGCGGGAATTAAAACATATTAACTACCTGTAAAAATATATAGAGAGGAGGCATCATAAACAACTCACAAGACGGACTGGGCGATGCAATTTTATAAAATTTTGTTGTCTACTGTTCAAGTTTTTTTTTTATTATTATTATTGATAGGCTTGCGTTTGACGACCATCTCACCTGATGGTAAGCGATGATGTGGTCGACGATAGAGCACGCTTGCCTAGAAGTAATCTATTCACTCTTGACTGAAAGACCCCTAAGTTGTAGCTATTAGGAAACACAGACTCCGGCAAGGAATTCCACTCCTTGGCTGTACGCATAATAAATGTGTTCATAAAACGCTTTGTGCGTATGGGTGGGAAGTTTTATATTATTAAAAGCAAAGCTTTTATATTACTAAATATCTGAGGAGGCTCAATATTTTTTTTAATAAACCTAGTACCAATTTTACTAATCTTATCTTCCCCGTTGATCGAGCGCCTTCGACCGCTTGGCAATCTTTGGCTGCTCTCGTGACACAACGGAAAGCGACGAGCGGCGGCGGCGGCCAGAGGTGCGGCATGCGGGTCTCCGGATTTCGGACCATTTCAATATATAGTTATCTGTGACCACTTCGTTACCGATCTTTGAAAACAACGCGCGTGCACCCCAAACGCTTCTCAACATCGATATTGTACATTCGAGAAATAAATTCATTTTCAATTATAGTCTACTGTCTTTAAGTTTAGTCCTTAGGTTGGTCCCTAATAAATGCCGCAAGCAATGTTGCACGTATGTGGAATAATCGTGAACTACTAGTTATATATTATTTTTGATGTTCTGTTATAGTTTTCCAAGAAATGACAATCTTCGGCAACAGTGGTTTGAAATTGTGCCATTGAAAAACACATTTTCAAGCAACAGTTTTAAATCTAAAGATATAATAGTCCATAAAGTTAAATCTATACTAAAACCTAATTCTATTCCATCTATATACCCTTTTGTAAGTTAATCCGCTGTTAAAAATCCGTTCAGTAGTTTTTGAGTTGATTGCAAACAAATATAGAAAAACGAACATAGTGTGGGACTTTTTTGATGTGGTTAAGCCTTCAATAACTTATCCCGCTTTAAGGTGGAGCACCTTTCGCTACATCTTAAAGAGGAACAAGTTATTTGAGGTTTATACTGAATAAATCTACCTGTGCCCTTCAGTTGCCCTTCGTGTTCCAGGATGGTTTCCCTTTCGGAAATTCCCTGTGCCCCTAGCGGGTATCGGGTATCGGTATACTGAGTGGTACCCCCTACAGTTTTGCTGTTGAGGTGCGCGTGGAACAAATTTTCATGACAACATCAATTATTAGGTAGTAATTCCAGCATTTTATATTAATCGATGCAACTATATGACACCATTATAAGGTATTGTCTGTGCGATAAAAGAACCGTCGTGGCGTAAACTGAAAACAACATTAATGATTTTAAGTAGCAACCCAACCCAGCCATCCGTCAAATGCAAAACGTCATAAAATGTTGACACCGGTTTGTTGATTATGTTATTTTGTTATAATTTTCAATTGAAATCTTCAGAAATGTGATAAAAAATTTCACCGAGCTGCAAGGAAAATAATATTTAATATATTACAGTTTTGCCAAAGATAACAAATGGCAAATCACACCATAATTGATCGAAACAAAGTCACGAACTTGGGAAACATTGGTATGCTGTTTTTTTGGTACGTAGCACTTTTATTTTAATCTTTTTAGACTTCCTAGGTAAACTCCTGTCCCAGTTATCTCCAAATATATATAAATTAAACGGAAATTCATTTAAACATGACGATATTTCTTTATTTTGTTTTGGTCAATATTTTCGATGGCTAGTATAAAGAGTATTGATACTTTAAATTTATAATGCGTTTCGACTAACTAAGAATATTTTTTTCAGGCTTGAGTAAGGAAGGAAGTAACTAAAATAAAAAGGGCAAGTGCGAGTCGGACTCGCACACTGAGGATTCTGTACAAATTTCCCTATGAAATCAATTCCCGAATTGTGTTACGAAGATTTTTCCGAATTGCAAATTAAATTTTTAAGATTTTTCCCTGTACTTGTTCTATGAGACCTTGATTCATGCCTTTCAGGATTCTAGGTCAACGGGATTCGGGTTTCTTTGATTCTCTTGAGTATCGAAATATACGTATTTTTTCCGACATAAACGGCCGTATTTTTTTTTTCGTTAACTCAGAAGTCTGATTTTTTCACAACTTCAAAAGACCGCAGACTTGAGTGTATGGTTTTAATTTTAAATCGATACCTCCAAGCGTTCTCGAGTTAAAGGGTTAACAGATAAACAGACGGACAACCAAGTGATCCC
This sequence comes from Mythimna albipuncta, assembly GCA_929112965.1. Classification (NCBI taxonomy): domain Eukaryota; kingdom Metazoa; phylum Arthropoda; class Insecta; order Lepidoptera; family Noctuidae; genus Mythimna; species Mythimna albipuncta. Next base: position 11,102,261 of record OV815979.1, on the reverse strand, counting down.
AAGGATCTTATTTACGAGATGATCCCTTTTAGGCTAAATAGATTTTTTACGAAGCAACATTACAAATTCTGAAGTATATTTTATTTTCATAGTCATTAAGTTCATATTTTCCATTGATTAGCAAAAGGGAAAAATGTACTGAGGGAATACAACGAGAAAGTGGTAGTGTGTCCCGTTTTTACCTTAATATTTAACTAGGGAGTACATAAACATGCTGTTAGCTACAATATTCTAGTCAGTGATAATAGACCGATCCCAGTCAAAGTGATAGAACCATTTTCGTTGGAACTGGGTAAGTGGTCGTTGGTGGAACCTACCTAGATAGGCAGTACAGCAGTTTCTTCACGCTATTTTCCTTTACCGATTCCTGTTTGCATTTAAATGTCCATCATCATTACAATCGAAAGACGTCCACTGTTCTACATAGTCCTCCCCCAGGTGTCGCTACAATTAACGGTTTGTTACTCATAAGGCAAAAACTTATAAACGGTTGAGTTTAATGATAAACGTTGCAATAATATAGCTTATAACCTATTTTTTTTATAAGTTTCATCACGTGAGCAAGTTTAATAAATAGGCTACTAATATTATAAATGCGAAAGTTTGTGAAGATGGATGAAGGTACTCGTATATATGGATGTATCGTGCAAAAACTACTAGACAGATGAACTTAATCATAAACATTGTAATAATATAGCACATAAGCAATAACTTTGCAGTTTCGTTAGGTCAGCAAATTCAGCCAATAGGATAATTTTTATTATAGGGTGAAGCCGCTGGAAGAAGCTAGTCTAACTGAGTTTCAAAATATCAAGATTTAACAGTCGCACTATATTGACGTCACAATGTTGCTTACACAACAAAAACGATATTTATCTACAGCAGCGCCCTCAAATCCCACGATGGTTTACTTTCCGCACAGACTCTATATCTTTTTTTTGTTTTTTTTTTCGATGGGAAAAATCATCCTATGACAACCCCCGCTCTTGGGCGGAACGGGAGATAGTGTCAGACTCTTACTGACTAAAAAACCCATCCCGTTCCTTCAAGCCTTCATACCGGGGCTCGAGCGCCCTTTCGGATAACCCTGGCCCCAGTAGGCTTCGACCCGGCTGGGCCCCTGCTGTTGCTGACAACTTCTTGAGGCGCGCGGGAACAGCGCGCGCCGTCGACGACTTGGGCTTGGTCCGGACAGTTACCGGACGGCCGGACAGCGAGCTACCCATTGCTTACTGTCCGCAAGCCCGCGCCTACGGTGGCCGGATATCGGGATCAGTATCCCGGCGCCGGCGGCAGCGGCGATAACGCCGTTGCCTGATGCGTTCGGTCTCCTCCTTTGCGAGCATTACTGCTTCGCAGAAGTCGGCGACCGCCTGCCACTCCTCCTCGCTCCGGACCATGGCCTCAACCTAGGCATTATAAGGTATACCTATACAGACATCAGCTATTTCCTAATCATTACAGAGAAAACTCAGTTCCGTTTTGGTTATGGGGTATATTGGGAACAGTTGATACAATATGATAATTACCTAATTGTTTTTGAACTTGCATGTCTGTATAATGCATCAAAAATATCTTTAACTACTTTAGAACAAAATTGTGCCGTGGTATGTAGCTAGTGTATGGACACACTAGTAGAACGAGATGACGGGGCTCTTTCTAACTCTCCTTATCGGGGACGCTTTTGAGGTTGTCGTAGTCAATCTAGTCTAGGTAGAATAGAAAATCTTTGACTACAACTCTTAAGGTAATGACTTTAACCTCATTGGACGCTCATCGTGTCAGAGAAGAAAAAGACAGAACTGTGCAAGTTCCTATCATCGCAAAAAAATTGAATATGTGCCAGTATCAACACTCTAAAAAATCATGAAGTATTAATGTAATCAGTCCATTTTGACTGAACTGTGTTTTTTTTTTAATATCAGCTAAACCAATGGTGTCAACCAGACACCCTTTGCGAAGGCTATGCCTTATCTGCAAAGTCGGTATCAGCCTTAATTGATATTTGCCCTCATTAATAGGACCATAGTTTCTAAAAATAATTAAATTACCGCAAGTTCACTGGCTCAAATTCACCAATTTGAATAATAACAACAATAAAAAATATTAACGAAGAGAAAACACTATTTAACGCACAGTTGCTTCTTTCTTCTTTTTTCGAAGGCGGCGTCCCTCATTGAAAATGAATACTTTATTGAAACCAAAACAAACGATTAATACTATGCATGCCCTGCTGATCTCACAAAAATAATGCAGTGACATGATAACAAAAACAAAAGATAAAATATTTACACAATTCTTAAAATTAATAGTTTTCTAATTCTATAATTCCTAACAATAAAATTGAATTTCTTTTTATAAAACTTCCAAAACTTATATCTAAATAGAAAGGACTTATCGTTAAATTTACTTTAGGAATGTTAAGTTTTTATTTTTGAATTTATTTTACAATAAAAGTGATGGGAGGACGAAAGTCCTCACTTTCTAAATTCCTGCCATGCCCTTTCGTGCCATGCACTTTTTAAATCTAAGGGCACGATGAAAATGTTTTTTACATAAATTAATAAAATCAAACCCATTAACTTTGTCTATTATTTCTAGAGAATGAACATCATCCTTTATTACAATAAATTGGGCCATCTCTTTCTGTACTCGGATTTTTTTATGTACGCAGACGATTTAAAGTTTTTGAGAATTATTAGGTCTGAAGAGGATACATTAAAACTACAAAGTGACCTTAATCGTCTTGTTCAATGGTATAAAACTAACAAAATGGAGGTAAATCCAAAAAAGTGCTACCATGTTAAATTCACAAGAAAGAACATCCCAATACGAAGTAGTTACCATATATCCGAAGTTGAAATTAAGGAAGTTGATACGATAAGGGATCTCGGAGTGCTGTTCGACAGGAAACTAACTTTTACTCCACACATTGACAGTATTATTAAAAGAGCCTCGAAAATGTTAGGGTTCGTCCTAAGAAATTGTAAAACTTTTCGTAACAAGAGAACTAAAATGCTACTGTATAACAGCCTCATTCGTAGCATTCTCGAATATTGTAGTGTAGTTTGGCGTCCTCACTACGCAACACATTCATTGCGACTTGAACGTGTCCAGAAACGCTTTGCATGGCACCTCGCATTTTCCATCGCCAAAAAAATGATGTCCTACAAAAAAAGACTTGAGTACTTTAATATGACCTCACTAGACAAGCGTAGACACTTAATTGATGCAATGCTTGCTTATAAGGTCATTAAGCATAAAATAGACAGCCCTAGCTTACTCGCTCTTTTCAGATTTCGTGCACCCTCTAGAATCCCGCGTAGTGCTATCACTCCTCTTTGTATGCCAATGAGACGAACAGTTCTGGGAGCCAATTCACCTGTTGCGAGAATGTGTAAAGCAGTGAATGGCTACAGTGATGTCATTGTTATTGATCTCCACTTTGACTCACTCGCTAAACAGAAGGCCATTATTAATCGTTTACCTATCAACCCCTAGTCATTTTCATATAAATAATTTTATCACTGTTATTAATTTTATCACTATGATTAATTTTATCAATTTATTCATTTTATCACCATAATTAATTTTATCACTGTTATTGATTTATTAATTTTGTCACTAAACTTAATTTTATCAAGTTATTAATTTATTCATTTTATCGCTATAATTAATTTTAACACTGTAATTAATTCTGTCAATGTTACCAATTTTATCCAATGAATTTTTATGATATTTTGTTATGTTTTTTTTATGATTTTAATGATTTTTTGTTTATTATTTTAAATTTTAAATGTTTTTCTTTTCTTTTTTATAATTTTAATGAAATTTTATGATTTTTTAAATGATTTTGTTATTGATTATTATTAACTTTTATGTTTTTTTGAAACTTTTAATTATTTCCAATTCATGATTTTTTTGTTTCTTTGGATGTATTTTTATGGTAGCTTAATTCTTTAATTTATTGTTTCATGCATGCGGTGTTTACCTATAAGTGATTGTTGCGCTGAAGTTTAATTTTATATATGTGTTATGTTGCTGTATTCAGTGTATATAATCGTTGGTGAACCTAATTTAATAAATAAATAAATCTCTTCTGTTTCACCCTGGAAAAACTTTGTCCATTTTAGTTATTTTTATTTTCAAAAATGTGATCATCGTCGTTTTAGTTTTGATTGGATTCGACATCCAGATCACATTGAGATTCTATTGAAAACATCTCTAGGTTCATAGAAATAAAATTGGATGAAATAATTATTGGATTGGACACAACCAGTGTACAGGAGTGTACGGATGAAGATAATTCATCCGTACACTCCAATTTCGTCTTGTCATCGACTCCACTGCTTACATCGTCATCATTCCGCTCATTATTATCATCAGTTTGCTCAACAGTTGTTTGTGGACCGTCCATCATCATGCTAGAACATATCATACAATACACAATGCAAATCTACAATGCAGGTTGCATTATCATCTTCAAACAAAACATTTAACGGTCCGCCTTCTCCAAGTAAATCTGCGGTTTCCTCCTCTACAACACATGGTTCCAGTGGCTGCACTGCTGTAACGTGCTGACGCTGCTTACAAATAAAACATTCACACGGGAATTTGTTTCTTAATTCCTGACATATCGTTTCGAAATCCATGTCGTAATGATATGTGTATCTATAAAAGTCAGCAGGGCTGCTCCATGAAGATATGCTGCCAAAATAAGTGCAGAATCGCTCTCCCGCCATTCGTTAAACCTGGCAGTCAACTTAAAATCGGCGATAAATTCGTCGAGGCAGACCTCGTCTATGTCTGAGAAGTACATAATCTCTTCTTCAACAAAATATTAAATAATATAAAAATCACTCAGCTTTTAAGTTTCCAGGCGTATTCCTCGCCTGCTGCAGCTGCTATTCTCACAACTTATGCTTTGCGAGAGGTTTATGGGACTTAACGGGTCGCAACAGTCGCCTTCCTCAACTATCGGGGTCTCGTATACCTGGAAAAATAGTCAAGACCTTACGGAGAACTACCCGGCGCCTCCACTATATGTAACGTGGGGAGACGCTAATGAAAGGCTTTTAGTTTAATTTGACTATTTATATTCTTAGAAGCCTTCAAATTATAATTATGATACAAAATTCAATTAAATATATTTTTCTTTATGACAACCAACCAAACCAACATAAACCTTAAAAGGCCCATTACAATGCAGTTTTTACTGAAACTAATATGTGACCTTCATAGTCGTCACAATACCACTGACACTAAGTACAAAAAAAACAGGTCACGGTAGGTCATAGCAGACCTTAGGCACCAGCAAACAACTGGCTGCAAGTGCAAAACAGCCCCTCAGTCACCTGGATGGCTCGGTGACTAAGTATTTGTGCTGATCTAACATGCTTATAACTTTTTTAACCGACTTCTAAAAAAGGAGGAGGTTCTCAATTCGGATGTATGTATGTTCGGGCATAACATCGTCGCTTGCCAACCGATTTGAAAAATTCTTTTTTTTTTGTTGGAAAGGGTATACTTCCCAAATGGTCCCATAGTCACCAAGTCGGGATCTGATGATGGAATCTTGGCTAAATCGAGGAAACTCCTCAAATATAATAGGCAACTATATAGTCATTTTGATATTTTCATCAAGGAAATAAGCATCTACAGTTAAAAAGTGACATTTAATGAGGTGGAATTGGTTAAGAAGACCAGAAATTGCCAACGGAACTTCATACTCAATCAAATATCACAAAGAACATAGTTAAGCGACTATGACAATACAAATAAATGAATAGTTCTGAATAGTTATGTTGAAAATGGTATCATTGAAGTAACCTTATGTTAGTGATGGAGCTGGTAGATAGGCACCGGAACTCCGTAATTAATCAATGTATCCTACTCGTGTTTGGGCTTATTAGAAATGTCATGAGATGCACTTTGGCTATAAGGTACCTACTATCGAAGTGATCTGATGATGGAGCCGGAAGGTAGACACGGGAACTTCATAATATGAAAATGATGTATTCAAGCAGGGTTTGAGTTAATTGGAATTGACATGAGAAAAAAGTACTCAGCTGTAAGTGTGTTGTAAAAAAAAAAAGTATGAAATAAAAAACTTTTTATAAAAATAATATAACCGACTTCACTAAAAAAACACTAAAACGATCAAAATAATTTTAATTTCGGAAGTCGGTGTTAAATAAGGAACAAACAATAACGAAAAACACCGACTTGCGAAATTAAAATTATTTTGATCGTTTGTGTTTTGTAGTGAAGTTGGTTATATTTTTTTATTTTTCATGATCCTGTGTGCACAGATTCTTTATTTAATAAAAAACGTCACGTCAAATTCAGAAGTCGGTGTTAAATAACGAAGAGACAAAACTTTTATAGAAACACCGACTTCCGAAATTAAAGTTATTTTATACTTTTCAGTGTTTTTTTTAACATTGAAGTCAGTTGTATTTTTTTTTTTTTTTGTAAAAAGTATTTATTTTACACTTTTTAGATATGCTACTACCACTAAAAAGTACCTCTCAGCCAATCTTTAATACCTTATAGCCAGAGAGCAACTCATTACGATTTTAATAATCCCAAACACGATTAGATAACATTAATATTTACCTTCTAGCTTTATCATCAGATTAGTCTGATACATCCCCTCCCCCTTTTCCTTCAGCTAGTCATCGACTACACGTATAAACAAAGCAATTTACTTGTTACGACAGTTCTGCTGTGATCCTATGAGGAGTTCTGTGCCATATCTTCGAAATTCATGATCAAATCATAACAATATTTCAATGGGACTAACTTGGAAGCATAGCCTTTCAATCAAAAAAAGAATTTTCAAAATCGGTTTACAATTGACGAAGATATCAGTGAACATACATAAAAAAAAACACACACACTTAGCTAAACATAGAACCTCCTCCTTTGCGAAGTCGGTTAAAAATACTAGACACGTGTTTCGTTTTTCGCATATACTTAGGTACTAAAAATAACGTTGTTTGCGCAGCTTTTCACAAAATACTATGTACTTACGTGAATGTTCTGTTGAAATTGTATACAAGGGTTTTTGTATCAGTACCTACGTTATTATTTTTATAATTATTAATACCAACTGGAGCTGAATGTTACTGGGCTTTTGTTTATATTTATAATGTACCTTAATATAGAAATAAATACATTTTATTTATATCTTGATAAAGGCAAATTTTATAATGTTTATTAAAAATATTTATTTTAGTTCAATTCACATTAAAATAGTGTATCAGCGTATGACGCACACAAGGTTCTATTGTCTATCTCTCTGTTCTGCGGGTACTTAAGCCCAGTACCGCTGTCAGTGCTTCATTGCATCTTCTGCAGTTGCTCTTACTATGGTGTCAAAAATGAGGTTTTCGCTGACGTTCGTCGTACTGGTAAGCATTCAATATTTTTTCAAATTCCCTGTTTGTGTGTGTATTTGAATAAATGTGAGGACTTAGGAATATATACAACTTTATTTTTTAAGATTCCAATCGACGGATGAGGTTAGGTTGAGTAGGCTTAAGGGTCCGGTTACTGATATTTATAGGAAATAGACTCTTTAAAATGCTAAAAACACCATTTTTTTAAATCCCCTCTAATTATGCAAACCCAGTTGTAGGTTAAGCTCGCCTATGTCCATCAACTGTCCCATTTTTGTTGTTTCAATAAGTATGAGAATAAGAATGGATGCATCAGGGTGCGCGTGATTTTTCCCGTCTTAAGCATCCTGCTATCTCATTATCTCCTGCAGTTTTAAATCATCTGCTAGAACGTCAAAGTCTATCCTCTAGGAAGTAGGCGCTATTGACTGAAACACAGTTTTATTTTATATTAATATAGCTATTAAAAATAAAACTATTAAAAATTGCTACCGGCAATATCCGAATACTCCGAAATATTTTATTTCGGGACTCGTCTTCGACAGCCGGTGGAATTTCGTGGAGCATTTCCGACGTCTGGCTCCCAAACTCAACTGAGCTGGGGCTACGCTCAAGCGGCCTGCCCAACCTTGGGGGTCCAGATGCCTCCTACCTGAGGCTCTACGCGGGAATCGTTCGGTCCATGGCCCTCTACGGTGCACCGGTGTGGTCGCCGTCGCTGAAAAAGCAACCGGCGTCCATGCTGAACGCCTGCTAGAGGGTCATGGCAATAAGAATGGTGCGGGGATTCCGTACGGTCTCCCGCGAAGCGGCGAGCCTTTTGGCTGGCCTACCACCGTGGGATCTGGAGGCAACAGTCCTTGCACACATGCACAATATGCGCGTGGAGATGCAACGCCGGGGTGAAAGTCCGCTGCCGCGACAGGTCACGGCATGGCGGACAAAGCTCCGGCGGGATCTTATGGTGAAATGCCGTCAACGATTATCGCAACCCAGTGCTGGGCACGCCACAATCATGGCGGTAAATCTTCTCTTTGAGGCGTGGCCGTGAGGTCTCACGGCGTCCTTACCTTCCGCATGACGCAGGTCCTCACCGGAAATGGTTCGTTCGGGAGTTTCCTGCACCGGATTCGTGCCGAAGTGACGCCCGGGTGTCGCCACTGTGCGGAATGCCCGGAGGACACGGTAGAGCACACAGTCGAGGTGTGCCCTGCTTGCGCGGAGCATCGCCGTGCCCTCGTGGGGGCGATCGGCGGCGGAGACCTCTCGCACCGGGCCTTGGTTTAGGCCATGGTCCGGAGCAAGGAGGAGTGGCAGGCGGACGCCGACTTCTGCGAAGCAGTAATGCTCGCAAAGGAGGAGGCCGAACGCATCAGGCAACGGCTTTATCGCCGCCGCCACCGTCGCCGGGATTCTGATCCCGATTTCCGGCCACCGTAGGCGCGGGCTTGTGGACAGTGAGCAATGGGTAGCTCGCTGTCCGGCCGTCCGGTAACTGCCCGGACCAAGCCCAAGTCGTCGACAGCGCGCACTGTTCCCGCGCGCCTCAAGGAGTTGTCAGCAAAAGCAGGAACCCAGCCGGGTCGAACCCTACTGGGGCCAGGGTTATCCGAAAGGGCGCTCGGGCCCCGGTATGAATCCTAGAAGGAACGGAGTGGGTCTTTTAGTCAGTAAGCGTCTGACACTATCTCCCGCTCCGCCCAAGAGCGGGGGATGTCAATGCATGATTTTTTCCCACCATAAAAAAAGGCCCAGCAGTGGAAACATTAAAAAAGGAAATGATGATGACGATGACTTTATATTTTTAATGTAGTAAGAACAAAACTGGATAACAGATATGTTTGGCGACAGCTTTGCCTCCCCTGCTGGTCGTGGCAAGCGCAGCAAGCGACAAACGTGGTCAAAGAGTCGGCTCTAATGCGCGCAATTGGCGCTCTCAATCTCGTAAACGACAACTCAGACCTAGTTATCAACAAAATTTTGTTGGCATATTTTTTTAGCGTCTTGTTATGAAAAATATACAAAAGTATACCGATTAAATTTCTAAACAATTTTGTCTTAGACATTACTATTAATAGATAACAAGTAATAAAGATATTTCAGTTTAAAGTTGGTGAGATTACGTATATTATGTCAATAATACGAGTACGTACGTAACTCCTTATATACTATTGTGTTTTCTTTTTTTCTATGTCTTTAAGCAAGATGGCTGTTGAAATGTCTTATGCCATTTTTTTTTCTGGTGGTGTGATTCTCAATATTGTATTTGTTGAAGTGACTATGTCTTTTTGTGTATGTTAGCCACTATATTCAAACAGTTATTTTTATGTTTATTACTGAATCTTTCAATCGTGATAATGACAGACACAATTGAAAGACAATAGGTGCGCGAACGCCGGCGTTCGCTTGGGGTTTAATGAATTAAAATTATTTTATTTTGTGTTTTTTCTTTTCTCCATATACAGTAATTAATCACTGTAGGTGATAACTCTTGTGCGGCAGATAGTATCTGACGCAGACGACACCGACTGAAGACCGTGGATAAGTTAGTTAGAAGTATGATAATACTTATAATAATATGAATAATTATCATAGGATATGATACTGCCAATACTCCTAAAAATAAGTAGCCATCTACGCGTTCTTCAACGTACTGCCACAACGCACTATTTAGTTTTTAACACGCTTATATTAGCTTCACCTGCCCCCCTAGCCAAGTTACAATCGAATTCCGTTCTCTAAACGGTAACGCCTCGGTGACAGCAATTGTAGAAAACGATAAGTTGGTAGCCATGTTGACATGCCTGAGTCGGCCGCTCGTTCTACAATGTAGCGTTTGTATAACAAAGGATGTAGTATAGCGTTAAACATTGTAGAAACGATTTTGAACGATGGGAACTTGGCTACGAATTGTCTATTCGTTTGTTCTGACCACGCGACTCTACGTTGAGATGACGTCATTCCCATACGTTTCATCGGTTTGTTCTTTGTTCGTCCCGAAGTTTTGTCCCACATTCCAAAAAATTATTTGTTCGTCCCACATCACTACTGAAGTTCTGTTTCGTCCCAAGTTACAAGTACTTTAAAAGTACAGTCAACAAAAATAATGAAAGTGCTTATTTGAAAATTTTGAATAATATTTAAAAAAAAATACACAAACTTCTAATAACAAAAAACAAAAACTTCTTATCTAATTAAAACGTAAGGATATTTTTTATTTGCTAATTAATCACATATTTAAAAAATACTTAACTATTACAGTGAAATAAAATAATAATAATAAAAACACTACACTAATTATACTAAAATCAAACTAAAATATGGCGAGAAAAAATCTATTCCACATGGCTGTCGACTGTCGACTGGTAATGTGCCCAAAAGACTGGCAGCATTGCCATGCTGTATGGTAATACTTATCCTCTTTCCGACGTAAAAGCCAGCTTTTGGGTTACGCGAAGTGTTTTGACAGATCATTATACTACAACTTGTGAGTACACCCTATGATCCGAGAGAATTAATCCCATGCAATTCGAAAATATAATTTCCAACAAGGTTATTATATTTCCGCTGCTTGAGCTTCTCCGGAGACGCAGCGGCAGTATCAGCAGAACATGACGAGTTAGGAAGATTGGATGGTGCAAGAGTATCGACACAAATAACGTGCTGTAAAATGCTGGCCTGTCTTATGCCATAATCGCGTGCCAGGGTTTCCAATACAGCTGGAACACTGACGATGGCAAGAGCGCACTTAAAATTAACTAATATTTGTTATTCATCATATTTTAGTTTGTTTTTGGTTAGTTTTCATTAGTTTAGAGTTTTTGTCATTATTTATGAGCTATATGATTAAAGTTGGCTAAGTACTTTTGCAATGTAAATTCGGTTTCTAATAATAAAACAATTTCTTAAAATTATCTATAAATCATTTTTACTATCAAATATTGTAATGAAAAATGCAGAAATGGAATAATAATAACCATCTTATCATTACAAAAGTTTAAACATACACAATAGTCAGATCTATAATAAATATTATTTAAGACATAATAATATTAGTTACTCCAAAATTCACCGACCAAGAATTAAGTGAGAGTATTTTTAACAACATGAGTAATTTACTGATTATGGAAAATAATGCTATTGGCCAAAATTAATCAATACAAGCAAACCGATAAAGGACGTATTATAAAAACATTATTTTTTACCTACTCTTCTAAACAGATTCCAGTGACGTCAGCTCTTGACAAAACAGTACGTGTAAATTTTCTCTCAAGAAGAAAGCAGAGAGGAGCGATTGTTTTGAATAGTTTACTGTTATTAAGTCTACTTCTATACAAATATTACAAAGAGGAAAGATTTATGTTTTGTGTATTGAATAAAATAAAATAAAAAACTGCAAGACTTACTTTAATAATAATTTCACCAGGCGAATCCTACTTCATTAATAAAGTGACAAGGGCGAATATTTTCTATTATCATACGGGTGAAGTCGCCGGCAGAAGCTTGTATATAGTTTGCACTCACAAAATAGTAATATGTTTTTGTTGCTGAGTGTACAAAAATGTAAAAATGGCCTATACAAAAAAAATATGGGCCGAACAAGGAATATTAAATGGGACGAATCGAGAACAAAATAATTAAAATAAGATTTTAGGACGAAAGAAGCATGTAGTTTGGGACAAACCAGGAATTTTTTATGTGGGACAAAACCCAGTGGGCCGAACGAAGAACAAACCGTTTCATCACTTTTCGACAGCGATAACGATTGCAGAATAACAACTTGGCTAAGCGTGCTGTATGTTTGTAACCAACGCCTTTAAGCTCGATTTTGGCCTACTTTGGACGATCAGATTTTCTTCAAACTTTGCACATCTATCAAAGACTGATGACAAACCGTTTTTGTTTTTGGAAAAACTAAAAATATAGTTTAAAAAAAAAACGCTTTCATAGCATATCAAACTAAAAAGTGTAAAATAATTTTCAATATACTTAGGTAGAAAATAATAATAATGAACGAAAAATTTTTAAATTATTGTGAAAAAAGCGTGGGGCGCTTTGTGCCATATTTTTCGTAAATCGAGCACCTCACGCTTTTTTCACAATGATATTAATATTTTTTGTTCGTTATTATTATTTTCTACCTAAGTAGAAAATAATAATAATGAACGTAACTAAGTAGCGTGTTTTTTTAAACTATATTTTTTTATGCCTAACGACGTATTTTCGGCACATGATGCATGTAGTAGTGACGCCATCAATCTTCGCCGGTCGTGACGTCTACCGTTATGAAGCTATATATTTTGATATGACTGACTAGTGACATGACGAGCCTTATGTGCTTTAAGACATTTACTTATTTCCCTAGTTTAAGACATTTACTTATTTCCCTAGTGGGTACACCAATATTATTGCAGTTTTGCTAACACAGTAATGAATTGCAGGTATGGTACGCGCTCCCTCGTGTTCAATCTCAATACGAGGCAACTACGACTGAATGTGATACAACTTCGACATCATATTCAACCACGTCTCCAGATACAACAACTGAATCTGATACAACCCCGACGTCATATTCAACCACGTCACCAGATACAACCACTGAATGTGTTAAAACTCCGACCTCATATACAACAACATCACCAGATACAACCACTGAATCTGATACAACCCCGACATCATATTCAACCACGTCACCAGATACAACTACTGAATGTGATACAACCCCGACTTCATATTTAACAATATCACCAGATACAACCCCAACACATAAAACCGAACCAACACCTAAAACCAAACCGACACCTAAAACCAAACCGACACCTAAAACAAAACCGACACCTAAAAGCACCCCGACATCATATTCAACCACGTCACCAGATACAACTACTGAATGTGATACAACCTCGACTTCATATTCAACAATATCACCAGATACAACCCCAACACATAAAACCAAACCAACACCTAAAACCAAACCGACACCTAAAACCAAACCGACACCTAAAACCAAACCGACACCTAAAACCAAACCGACACCTAAAACCAAACCGACACCTAAAACAAAACCGACACCTAAAAACACCCCGACATCATATTCAACCACGTCACCAGATACAACCACTGAATGTGATACTACCCCGACCTCATATTCAACAACATCACCAGATACAACCACTGAATCAGATACAACACCCACATCATATTCCACCACGTCACCAGATACAACCACTGAATCAGATACAACCTCGACTTCATATTCAACCTCGTCACCAGATACAACCACTGTTTCTGACACAACCCCGACAACATATTCAACCACGTCACCAGATACAACCACTGAATCAGATACAACCCCTACAACATATTCAACTACGTCACCAGATACAACAACCGAATCAGATACTACCCTGACTTCATATTCAACCTCGTCACCAGATACAACCACTGTATCTGACACAACCCCGACAACATATTCAACCACGTCACAAGATACAACCACTGAATCAGATACAACCCCGACATCATATTCAACCACGTTACCAGATACAACCACTGAATGTGTTGAAACTCCGACCTCATATTCAACAACATCACCAGATACAACCACTGAATCAGATACAACACCCACATCATATTCCACCACGTCACCAGATACAACTACTGAATGTGATACAACCTCGACTTCATATTCAACAATATCACCAGATACAACCCCAACACATAAAACCAAACCAACACCTAAAACCAAACCGACACCTAAAACCAAACCGACACCTAAAACCAAACCGACACCTAAAACCAAACCGACACCTAAAACCAAACCGACACCTAAAACAAAACCGACACCTAAAAACACCCCGACATCATATTCAACCTCGTCAACAGATACAACCACTGTTTCTGACACAACCCCGACAACATATTCAACCACGTCACCAGATACAACCACTGAATCAGATACAACCCCTACAACATATTCAACCACGTCACCAGATACAACAACCGAATCAGATACTACCCTGACTTCATATTCAACCTCGTCACCAGATACAACCACTGTATCTAACACAACCCCGACATCATATTCAACCACGTTACCAGATACAACCACTGAATGTGTTGAAACTCCGACCTCATATTCAACAACATCACCAGATACAACCACTGAATCAGATACAACACCCACATCATATTCAACCACGTCACCAGATACATCAACTGAATGTGATACTACCCCGACCTCATATTCAACAACATCACCAGATACAACCACTGAATCAGATACAACACCCACATCATATTCCACCACGTCACCAGATACAACTACTGAATGTGATACAACCCTGACTTCATATTCAACAATATCACCAGATACAACCCCAACACATAAAACCAAACCAACACCTAAAACCAAACCGACACCTAAAACCAAACCGACACCTAAAACCAAACCGACACCTAAAACCAAACCGACACCTAAAACAAAACCGACACCTAAAAGCACCCCGACATCATATTCAACCACGTCACCAGATACAACCACTGAATGTGCATACCTATAATAGGCATGCATACCAGTGCCTTGTTTTTAATATTATTTTTACAAAATCATGTATGTAATGCTGGTGGTGTGCCAATAAATAAATAAATAAATAAATAAATAAATGTGATACTACCCCGACCTCATATTCAACAACATCACCAAATACAACCAATGAATCAGATACAACACCCACATCATATTCCACCACGTCACCAGATACAACTACTGAATCAGATACAACCTCGACATCATGTTCAATCACATCAGCAGATACAACCCCAACACACAAAACCAAACCAACATCTTAATACACTTTTGGAAAGCACTACAGTGCTTAGCAAAAAAAGGATATCACCAGATACAACCCCAACACATAAAACCAAACCAACACCTAAAACCAAACCGACACCTAAAACCAAACCGACACTTAAAACCAAACCGACACCTAAAACCAAACCGACACCTACATAAAACAAAACCGACACCTAAAAGCACCCCGACATCATATTCAACCACGTCACCAGATACAACCACTGAATGTGCATACCTATAATAGGCATGCATACCAGTGCCTTGTTTTTAATATTATTTTTACAAAATCATGTATGTAATGCTGGTGGTGTGCCAATAAATAAATAAATAAATAAATGTGATACTACCCCGACCTCATATTCAACAACATCACCAATACAACCACTGAATCAGATACAACACCCACATCATATTCCACCACGTCACCAGATACAACTACTGAATCAGATACAACCTCGACATCATGTTCAATCACATCAGCAGATACAACCCCAACACACAAAACCAAACCAACACCTAAAACCAAACCAACATCTTAATACACTTTTGGAAAGCACTACAGTGCTTAGCAAAAAAAGGATAGTTTTACCAAGAAAAACTGACTAACACTCCTCTACTCATATTTCACTAACTCCAGTCGTGGTGGAAGTTTACAATAAATTAAAAACTTGTGTGAAATATAACTATTTTATTATTTTACTAGCTGTACCCCCGCGGCTTCGCTCCCGCTCTACCCTACTCCAATCTTATATACCTTACTCTATCCTATTCTACCCTATTCTACCCGATTCTACCCTATCCTACCCCATTCTACCCTATGATACCCAAGAAGAAGGGTGTAGAGAAGCTAACCGTGCCGTGGTGGTCTGATGAACTCGTCAGTCTAAAGAGGCTGGTGGTCACTTAAAAGCGGAGGATCTTCTGTGTAGCGCCAGTTCGTAGACCAAAGGTTTTTGATGAGTACCTGAAACAGAAAGAAGAGTAGAATCGTGCAGTAGTCTAAATCGAGAGGAGCAAGCCTAAGTCATGACGAACGATAAACAAAATTCAAAATATATATACAAACTTACTATGCACTAACTTTGCGCTTATCATTCAACATTGTCATGCTTAAACCCCACCGCAGCAAAAACTCGAAAAAAAAGCCACGGTGCTGCACCCTTGTCATAATTGACATCTACTCAGAAGGAGTCTAACATAAAGTAAACTACAATCAAAGATTTTATATACATATATCCTACAGTACTAGATTGACTACGAAGAAACATTACGCTCTCTAAAGTGTTCTTTATTTCTATTGACATTAAGTGTTATTGACACACAAAAGGGAAAAATGGTTCCGAGCAAGACAGTACAGCAAAATCCTCTGTGTCCCTTTCTCACCTACTATCAGAAAAAAATTAGAAACAGATAGTATTTTTTAAATTGTTCAAGTAATCGTTAAATAGTCCATGTTCATGCATTTTGATAGGTATGCAACATAAAATCAATTGCAATTAAAACATTTATTTCAAAATAATGCTTCTTGAAATTTTATACGCATTCTTCTTGTATTTAATAATGATTTCATTTAGATATAGTAGCTATTCGTAGTTATTTTTCAAATTATGAAGAGCAACACTCAGGAGGCTTCAATTTGACATCAATATTTGTTACAAGTTTTAAACACGTTATTTAGTTAAGTTTATATTGTGCAAGATAGTCAAACGTTGCTGTGTAAAGTTTTGTACTAATGATGGGTATCCTGGTTGTGGAATTTCATTTTTTAGGTAAGTTTACTGTTTTGTTTACAAATTATTTATGTAGGGTGACAACAAACATCGTTTTGAATTTCATAAGGGAATTAAAACATATTAACTACCTGTAAAAGTACATAGAGAGGAGGCATCATAAACAACTCGCAAGACGGACTGGGCGATGCAATTTTATAAAATTTTGTTGTCTACTGTTCAAGTTTTTTTATTATTATTATTATTGATAGGCTTGCGTTTGACCACCATCTCACCTGATAGTAAGCGATGATGTAGTCGACGATAGAACACGCTTGCCTAGAAGTAACCTATTCACTCTTGACTGAAAGACCCCTAAGTTGTAGCTATTAGGAAACACAGACTCCGGCAAGGAATTCCACTCCTTGGCTTTACGCATAATAAATGTGTTCATAAAACGCTTTGTGCGTATGGGTGGGAAGTTTTATATTATTAAAAGCAAAGCTTTTATATGACTAAATATCTGAGGAGGCTCAATATTTTTTTTAATAAACCTAGTACCAATTTTACTAATCTTATCTTCCCCGTTGATCGAGCGCCTTCGACCGCTTGGCAATCTTTGGCTGCTCTCGTGACACAACGGAAAGCGACGAGCGGCGGCGGCGGCCAGAGGTGCGGCATGCGGGACACGTGTCTTCGGATTTCGGACCATTTCAATATATAGTTATCTGTGACCATTTCGTTACCGATCTTTGAAAACAACGCGCGTGCACCCCAAACGCTTCTCAACATCGATATTGTACATTCGAGAAATAAATTCATTTTAAATTATAGTCTACTGTCTTTAAGTTTAGTCCTTAGGTTGGTCCCTAATAAATGCCGCAAGCAATGTTGCACGTATGTGGCATAATCGTGAACTACTAGTTATATATTATTTTTGATGTTCTGTTATAGTTTTCCAAGAAATGACAATCTTCGGCAACAGTGGTTTGAAATTGTGCCATTGAAAAATAAATTTTCAAGCAACAGTTTTAAATCTAAAGATATAATAGTCCATAAAGTTAAATCTATACTAAAACCTAATTCTATTCCATCTATATACCCTTTTGTAAGTTAATCCGCTGTTAAAAATCCGTTCAGTAGTTTTTGAGTTGATTGCAAACAAATATAGAAAAACGAACATAGTGTGGGACTTTTTTGATGTGGTTAAGCCTTCAATAACTTATCCCGCTTTAAGGTGGAGCACCTTTCGCTCCATCTTAAAGAGGAACAAGTTATTTGAGGTTTATACTGAATAACACCTGTGCCCTTCAGTTGCCCTTCGTGTTCCAGGATGGTTTCCCTTTCGGAAATTCCCTGTGCCCCTAGCGGGTATCGGGTATCGGTATACTGGGACCCCCTACAGTTTTGCTGTTGAGGCGCGCGTGGAACACATTTTCATGACAGCATCAATTATTAAGTAGTAATTCCAGCATTTTATTTTAATCGATGCAACTATATGACACCATTATAAGGTATACCTATACAGACATCAGCTATTTCCTAATCATTACAGAGAAAACTCACAGTTCCGTTTTGGTTATGGGGTATATTGGGGACAGTTGATACAATATGATAATTACCTCATTGTTTTTGAACTTGCATGTCTGTATAATGCATCAAAAATATCTTTAATTACTTTAGAATAAAATTGTGCCGTGGTATGTAGTTAGTGTATGGACACACTAGTAGAACGAGATGACGGGGCTCTTTCTAACTCTCCTTATCGGGGACGCTTTTGAGGTTGTCGTAGTCAATCTAGTCTAGAATAGAAAATTTTTGACTACAATTCTTAAGGTACTGTACTTTAACCTCATCGGACGCTCATCGTGTCAGAGAAGAAAAAGACAGAACTCTGCAAGTTCCTATCATCGCTAAAAAATTGAATATGTGCCAGTATCAAAACTCTAAAAAATCATGAAGTATTAATGTAATCAGTCCATTTTGACTGAACTGTGGTTTTTTTTTTTTAATATCAGCTAAACCAATGGTGTCAACTAGACACCCTTTGCGAAGGCTATGCCTTGTCTGCAAAGTCGGTATCAGCCTTAATTGATATTTGCCCTCATTAATAGGACCACAGTTTCTAAAAATAATTAAATTACCGCAAGTGGTCACTGGCTCAAATTCACCAATTTGAATAATAATAATAAAAAATATTAACGAAGAAAAAACACTATTTAACGCACAGTTGCTTCTTTCTTCTTTTTTCGAAGGCGGCGTCCCTCATTGAAAATGAATACTATAATGAAACAAAAACAAACGATTAATACTATGCATGCCCTGCTGATCTCACAAAAATAATGCAGTGATTTGATAACAAAAACAAAAGCCAAAATATTTACACAATTCTTAACCCGGGGTGATGGGGGTGCAAAAGTGTTACACGGACGTTGAGGTGGGTCTCACAGACCCGTTCATTAGATTACAAATTATCCAATATATTATAAAAAATAAAGTTAATATTTTATTTGTGTTTAATTTTTGAGGTATTACTATAAATAAATTACACGGAAATATCGTGTTATAATATGTTTTGATCATATTTATTAGACCTTTTAAAAATAACGACTGGTACTACACCCAGGAATAGATGGATTATGTTTTCAGCTCTGGTCCTGACATTTTGTCGAAAAGGGGTCTAATATCACATTGTACCGTCTTTGCCACGATAAAAACCCGCAGAAATTCATGGGTTGCGTTTGAAAAACTAGCCGGTCCAGATATCCAATACCCTACCAGTGAACGATTTCTATCCGATAGCGTAGACAGAGGGATGTCATCATCAAACTCAGATTTTAAGATATCTTGCTTTCTGTCACTAAGATTACAATGCTCATTCAGGCGATCTTCATCATCAGACATCTACTGGTCAAACAAACTAGAATCAGAGTTTGACTTGTAAATTCTAAAGAATACGCTGCCGTTCGTATCTTCTCGATCCAATTTTTAATAAGAACCTACAAAATACACAAAAAAAAACTATATATCAGCAACTTTAATTGTAAACAACAACAAAAAACTAATATAAAAGGATAAATACACGGATATTAAATAAAATAACATCTGTACGAATTGGCGCGAAATTGTTACACGAACTGCGGGGTTGGGTCTCACAGACCTTATTCAATTTTGAGATCGTGTAACTCCCACTGCGGCTGTTGCACATTAAAAGTGTTGATTGTGATGCATAGAACAACTCAACAGCTCCAGCTATTGAGAAGAAGAGCAACGTCGCATGCATATTAACCGAAGTAGAAGCGATATAAAATGTAACGGGTCTCACAGACCCAACCCCCATGACGCCGGGTTAAAATTAATCGTTTTCTACTTCTATAATTCCTAACAATAAAATTGAATTTCTTTTTATAAAACTTCCAAAACTTATATCTAAATAGAAAGGACTTATCGTTAAATTTACTAATGTTAAGTTTTTATTTTTGAATTTATTTTACAATGAAAGTGATGGGAGGACGAAAGTCCTCCCATCACTTTCTAAATTCCTGCCATGCCCTTTCGTGCCATGCACTTTTTAGTTCTAAGGGCACGATGAAAATATTTTTTACATAAATTAATAAAATCAAACCCATTAACTTTGTCTATTATTTCTAGAGAATGAACATCATCCTTTATAACAATAAATTGGGCCATCTCTTCTGTTTCTCCCTGGAAAAACTTTGTCCATTTTAGTTATTTTTATTTTCAAAAATGTGATCATCGTCGTTTTGGTTTTGATTGGATTCGACACCCAGATCACATTGAGATTCTATTGAAAACATCTCTAGGTTCATAGAAATAAAATTGGATGAAATAATTATTGGATTGGACACAACCAGTGTACAGGAGTGTACGGATGAATTATCTTCATCCGTACACTCCAATTTCGTCTTGTTATCGACTC
The DNA here is from genome assembly GCA_929112965.1 of Mythimna albipuncta. Classification (NCBI taxonomy): domain Eukaryota; kingdom Metazoa; phylum Arthropoda; class Insecta; order Lepidoptera; family Noctuidae; genus Mythimna; species Mythimna albipuncta. The sequence continues at coordinate 11,081,354 of OV815979.1, read as the reverse complement.
CACTGCTTACATCGTCATCATTCCGCTCATTATTATCATCAGTTTGCTCAACAGTTGTTTGTGGACCGTCCATCATCATGCTAGAACATATCATACAATACACAATGCAAATCTACAATGCAGGTTGCATTATCATCTTCAAACAAAACATTTAACGGTCCGCCTTCTCCAAGTAAATCTGCGGTTTCCTCCTCTACAACACATGGTTCCAGTGGCTGCACTGCTGTAACGTGCTGACGCTGCTTACAAATAAAACATTCACTCGGGAATTCGTTTCTTAATTCCTGGCGTATCGTTTCGAAATCCATGTCGTAATGATATGTGTATCTATAAAAGTGTTGGGCTGCTCCATGAAGATATGCTCCCAAAATGAGTGCGTAATCGCTCTCCCGCCATTTGTTAAACCTGGCAGTTGTGACTGTCTGTCACTAATTCCAAATTAACAACGAAATATTATATTTGTCTTTGAACACCACGTCTGGCGTCATGGGCCACTTAGACCCTCATAAATTGTCCTTTTAATGTGAAAGGAACAATTACAAAAAAAGGAAATATTTTAGCACAATTGTAAAGAAATGACCAAAAGACTCGACATGTGCGAGCAAGTCGTGAGAACCAAGCGACCCAAACCTTCTTAGAAACTATACAAAAACGAAGCAGTAATAAGTAATTGACAAGCGATACTGAGCCTTAAGGCGAGAGGAGACACTCATGACTCGGCAGGATAAGACACTTCGCGTCAGGCCCTAGTACACACGTACACACGTTTAGAGACACTTAGTGTCAGGGCCGCGTAGAGGACACGTCCAGGAGGATCTAGCTAAACTAGCCGTCTCAGTAGATATCATAGGCCAATGTCCCGTTGTAATTCTTAGGAGTGCCAGTATTGTGATACAGTATTAGATATTATAGGTGGACTGAGTCCAGTTTAGGTTTGTCAAATATTTATAGTACAGGTCTGTGCGTGTGAGTCAGAGTACGAATGGATGGGCGTTGATTGTGATCTAGTGAGTAGAGTGTAAGTACGTAGTGAATCTCAGCGGCTGTGTTGAAGACTGAATGGGTGAGTGTTGTGTGTTTTATCCTTTACTCCATCCTATGACAAGGTAACCTGAGCTTGCGGTTGGTGTTAGGGACTCGGAGAAGGCCTTCCTTTGGAGTGAGCATGACATTGACTTTCCTTCGAGAGGACTTGACACTTCCAGCCATACTTGGCGCAACCATGACTGAAGCACAGCCAATTGAAGGTTGAACCGAATAAACATTCGCTACATACTAAGGCTAGTTTGAGCCACACTGAGATCACGAGCCACCAAACGTTAGCGACGACTACCTCCCCTAAGAACTGACTGACAGTAGATTGATTTACATTACTCTCGTTATACGCACACTTCCAGGGAGCGGAGGTAGGCTTCACCAAGTACCCTAAACTGCATTGATAGTCGTTCTAATGAACGCTAGGGCTATCTCATTAAAACACACCCGGCCCCCGTAGGCCTCTTACTGATACAAAAAAATAATATTTAGCGAGACACGTAATTTGGACTCATCTCTGGAAACTCCGCAAGCTAGACGTAGCTCGGAGACACGTAGGTTATGATGTCCTCACCTTTGGGTAGAGTAAGGAAGTGAGAAGTGTCGATAAACCACTTCAGCGTGTAGCAAGGCAACTGTAAATAGTTCTGCGACCGACTGACGATACGTCACGCTTGTTTAAGTTTTGTATTGTCTTAGTGAAGAGTGAGTAGGCCGTTATAAGGAGTCGATTGTAGAAGAAGTGTGTCTTATCCAATAGCAGAGGCCTCACAACCCTTTGCCGTAGGATTGGTCAGGACACGCACGAGCGAAACGGATTAAAGTAGTTTCTAAAATAATTTAACTTGCAAAAACAAATAATTGCGTCACTTGTAATATTCATAACTCAAAAGAAAAGTAGATTATCCTTCCTTATCCCTTGGATTTCCAACCCTATTTGATTTTAACCTTGTTTTTCTCAATTCCCCACCTAATCCCCTAGCTTTCTAAGTCGAGAGAAGGTGACATATTCCTTGGAAATCCATTACTGTCGGTGGGAGCTTGTCCAAGTCACTGGTTGAAAGCTACAAGGGCGGGCGAATGGCGGCGCTCGCTCTCTACCCCCGTAGGGGGAAGCCGACCTTCATGTAGGGAAATTCAGGAAAAATGAAAATTTTATCAGCCTAGGGTCTTATTGGAACAGTCACACAGTCAACTTAAAATCGGCGATAAATTCTTCGAGGCAGACCTCGTCTAAGTCTGAGAAGTACATAATCTCTTATTCTACAATATATTAAATAATATTAAAATCACTCAGCTTTTAAGTTTCTAGGCGTATTCCTTGCCTGCTGCAGCTGCTATTCTCACAACTTATGCTTTGCGAGAGGTTTATGGGACCTTACGGGTCGCAACAGTCGCCTTCCTCAACTATCGGGGTCTCGTATACCTGGAAAAATAGTCAAGACCTTACGGAGAACTACCCGGCGCCCCCACTATATGTAATGTGGGGAGACGCCAATGAAAGGCTTTTAGTTTAATTTGACTATTTATATTCTTAGAAGCCTTCAAATTATAACCAAGATACAAAATTCAATTAATTTTTTTTTTTTTTTTGACAACCAAGCAAACCAACATAAACCTTAAAAGGCCCATTACAATGCAGTTTTGACTGAAACTAATATAATAATAATAATAATATGTTTATTCAGAATAACATTTGGTAAATAAAATCTTAAGAGTAATTACAAAGGTAAATGCTATGTTATGTGCCTGTACTAGGATAAACCTGTATCACAGGCGATAGAAGCTCTTACATTATAGTTTTTTAGGACAATACTATTAATAACAATATTTAAAAATTCTATAAGTAGTGAAAAATATGATTAAATTATTTATAATGTTATATACTTAGTTTACTTAAACACTAAAGGTCACAATATATTATTTTATATTCTAAAACTGTTTCTTGCACTTTATTCTCTCGTTACACACATATGATTTTGCGTCAGCAGAATTAGTAATTGGGTTAAAGTCGAGGTTGCGTTAATTCTAAAGAGTTATGTTTATATTGGACAAATATGCTAAAATAAGAAAAAATATGGTTTGTAGGTCAACACACTGGAATTTGAATCAGCAGTACCTAAGCGTTACACGGAAGTCTGGCCTTGAGTATGACGCTCTAGGCGCCCTCATAATCGATAGAGTTAATGTATCTATATTACCGCTATTTTTCTAGTAGGACACTCAGCGTCTCCTGTTTTATAGTTGGAGGGCTTTTTGAAACGAGAGCAAGTGGCACATTTCGGTGTGTCCGCCTTCTTTGCGCATTCAGACATCGAGTGTCCTGTCTCACTGCAGTGGCCGCACGTCGAGTTGACTTCTCTACAGGTTTTTGCTGCATGTCCATACTGCTGGCATTTGTAGTATCTCGTAACCAGGGTGAAGTCCCTGACAGGGCAGGAAGTCCAATTTATGAAAATCCTTGTCTGAGAAATTAGAGCTCTTCGTATGTTGGCTGGAACTTCAACCACGTAGTTACAAGTATGCGAGTCTTTCTTCCCCGATTTGTGACTTAATTTAACCATGGTCAAAAAGGAATCCATGGCAATCGTCGGAAACTTTTCGGCTACATTCTGTTCGTAAATGTACCTGAAGACTTCAGTTTCGGTCAAAGAAGATGGCACTCCTACAACTACAATCCGGGGTTTGCGCTTGCTGGGTTCGTCGGCGGTAAGGCCAGATTCAGATTGCAGGACTGCGTGCTTAATTTTATCCGCGTCATCTTTCGTCTCCGTACTAATTATGACGCCTCCATTTTTAGTTTTATGGACACCACGTATATGCAACTTGACTTGATCTGGTCGTATCATCTTTTGCACGAGGACTTTTGTTTCGTCACTGGACTTCAATTTGTTATTGGGATAAATGGCCACGGACTTTAAATTGGTTGGTCGAACGAAATCATTTGTCCCCTTTTTCACCATGTCGGCAAACGAAACAGTACCGGAATCCTTAATCGTCTTCGTGAGGTCCAAGATGTGGTCTGTCAAGTGGCACTTTTCCATCAGATCTTCATTGAGGATGCGCTCTTGGATTGCTTTCTGCTTCAAGGATTGATACAGGACTGCCATCTGTGAGGTACCATATCCTATTTTACGGCACAAGGTTGAATTTTCAATTTCTGCTCCGAGTTGAGTTTGCCATCCGAGGCAATAGAACGAACCTCGTTTAAATGGTGCTCAATGGCTGACATCCATCTTTGTATCTCGGATGTTGAAACAGGTTCGATTGAGGCATCAGATTGGGCTGGATTTTGGGTCATCGTCTTCGCTGGAGATGCGGAGAGATTCGCTCGATCTCTTGAGAAGGGGCTGTTGTCCATTTTATTTATAACTAGTTCACTTATTCTAAGTTTTCATTATCTTTACTAAACTACACACTAAGCAAAAAATGTATGCAAAAACTCACTGATGTTATTTTATAAAATTAAACATTGCTACCGAGCACGTCTGTATGCTACGAGTGCTAATAAGTCAGTCATGTATATAATAATATGTGACCTTCATAGTCGTCACAATACCACTGACACTAAGTACAAAAAAAAACAGGTCACGGTAGGTCATAGCAGACCTTAGGCACCAGCAAACAATTGGCTGCAAGTGCAAAACAGCCCCTCAGTCACCTGGATGGCTCGGTGACTAAGTATTTGTGCTGATATAACATGCTTATAACTTTTTTAACCGACTTCTAAAAAAGGAGGAGGTTCTCAATTCGGATGTATGTATTTTTTTTTGTGTATGTTCGGGCATAACTTCGTCGCTTGCCAACCGATTTGAAAAATTCTTTTTTTTTTGTTGGAAAGGGTATACTTCCCAAATGGTCCCATAGTCACCAAGTCGGGATCTGATGATGGAATCTTGGCTAAATCGAGGAAACTCCTCAAATATAATAGGCAACTATATAGTCATTTTGATATTTTCATCAAGGAAATAAGCATCTACAGTTAAAAAGTGACATTTAATGAGGTGGAATTGGTTAAGAAGACCAGAAATTGCCAACGGAACTTCATACTCAATCAAATATCACAAAGAACATAGTTAAGCGACTATGACAATACAAATAAATGAATAGTTCTGAATAGTTATGTTGAAAATGGTATAATTGAAGTAACCTTATGTTAGTGATGGAGCTGGTAGATAAGCACCGGATCTCCGTAATTAATCAATGTATCCTACTCGTGTTTGGGCTTATTAGAAATGTCATGAGATGCACTTTGGCTATAAGGTACCTACTATCGAAGTGATCTGATGATGGAGCCGGAAGGTAGACACGGGAACTTCATAATATGAAAATGATGTATTCAAGCAGGGTTTGAGTTAATTGGAATTGACATGAGAAAAAAGTACTCAGCTGTAAGTGTGTTGCAACTAAAAAGTATGAAATAAAAAACTTTTTATAAAAATAATATAACCGACTTCACTAAAAAAACACTAAAACGATCAAAATAATTTTAATTTCGGAAGTCGGTGTTAAATAAGGAACAAACAATAACGAAAAACACCGACTTGCGAAATTAAAATTATTTTGATCGTTTGTGTTTTTTAGTGAAGTCGGTTATATTTTTTTATTTTTCATGATCCTGTGTGCACAGATTCTTTATTTAATAAAAAACGTCACGTCAAATTCAGAAGTCGGTGTTAAATAACGAAGAGACAAAACTTTTATAGAAACACCGACTTCCGAAATTAAAGTTATTTTATACTTTTCAGTGTTTTTTTTAACATTGAAGTCAGTTGTATTTTTTTTTTTTTTTGTAAAAAGTATTTATTTTACACTTTTTAGATATGCTACCACCACTAAAAAGTACCTCTCAGCCAATCTTTAATACCTTATAGCCAGAGAGCAACTCATTACGATTTTAATAATCCCAAACACGATTAGATAACATTAATATTTACCTTCTAGCTTTATCATCAGATTAGTCTGATACATCCCCTCCCCCTTTTCCTTCAGCTAGTCATCGACTACACGTATAAACAAAGCAATTTACTTGTTACGACAGTTCTGCTGTGATCCTATGAGGAGTTCTGTGCCATATCTTCGAAATTCATGATCAAATCATAACAATATTTCAATGGGACTAACTTGGAAGCATAGCCTTTCAATCAAAAAAAGAATTTTCAAAATCGGTTTACAATTGACGAAGATATCAGTGAACATACATAAAAAAACACACACACTTAGCTAAACATAGAACCTCCTCCTTTGCGAAGTCGGTTAAAAATACTAGACACGTGTTTCGTTTTTCGCATATACTTAGGTACTAAAAATAACGTTGTTTGCGCAGCTTTTCACAAAATACTATGTACTTACGTGAATGTTCTGTTGAAATTGTATACAAGGGTTTTTGTATCAGTACCTACGTTATTATTATTATAATTATTAATACCAACTGGAGCTGAATGTTACTGGGCTTTTGTTTATATTTATAATGTACCTTAATATAGAAATAAATACATTTTATTTATATCTTGATAAAGGCAAATTTTATAATGTTTATTAAAAATATTTATTTTAGTTCAATTCACATTAAAATAGTGTATCAGCGTATGACGCACACAAGGTCCTATTGTCTATCTCTCTGTTCTGCGGGTACTTAAGCCCAGTACCGCTGTCAGTGCTTCATTGCATCTTCTGCAGTTGCTCTTAGGTACTATGGTGTCAAAAATGAGGTTTTCGCTGACGTTCGTCGTACTGGTAAGCATTCAATATTTTTTCAAATTCCCTGTTTGTGTGTGTATTTGAATAAATGTGAGGACTTAGGAATATATACAACTTTATTTTTTAAGATTCCAATCGACGGATGAGGTTAGGTTGAGTAGGCTTAAGGGTCCGGTTACTGATATTTGTAGAAAATAGACTCTTTAAAATGCTAAAAACACCATTTTTTTAAATCCCCTCTAATTATGCAAACCCAGTTGTAGGTTAAGCTCGCCTATGTCCATCAACTGTCCCATTTTTGTTGTTTGAATAAGAATGAGAATAAGAATGCTAGATGCATCAGGGTGCGCGTGTTTTTTCCCGTCTTAAGCATCCTGCTATCTCATTATCTCCTGCAGTTTCAAATCATCTGCTAGAACGTCAAAGTCTATCCTCTAGGAGGTAGGCGCTAATGACTGAAACACAGTTTTATTTTATATTAATGTAGCTATTAACCAGCAATAATTAATGTAAAAACAGTGTAGGTTCCAATAAATAAATTTATTATTATTTATTAGTTCACCTGCCCCAAGACTTGTCCAGGTATTCATGTGCTTAACGTTGTAATTACCGGCAATATCCGAATACTCCGAAATATTTTATTTCGGGACTCGTCTTCGACAGCCGGTGGAATTTCGTGGAGCATTTCCGACGTCTGGCTCCCAAACTCAACCGAGCTGGGGCTACGCTCAAGCGGCCTGCCCAACCTTGGGGGTCCAGATGCCTCCTACCGGAGGCTCTACGCGGGAATCGTTCGGTCCATGGCCCTCTACGGTGCGCCGGTGTGGTCGCCGTCGCTGAAAAAGCAACCGGCGTCCATGCTGAACGCCTGCCAGAGGGTCATGGCAATAAGAATGGTGCGGGGATTCCGTACGGTCTCCCGCGAAGCGGCGAGCCTTCTGGCTGGCCTACCACCGTGGGATCTGGAGGCAACAGTCCTTGCACACATGCGCGTGGAGATGCAACGCCGGGGTGAAAGTCCGCTGCCGCGACAGGTCACGGCATGGCGGACAAAGCTCCGGCGGGATCTTATGGTGAAATGGCGTCAACGACTATCGCAACCCAGTGCTGGGCACGCCACAATCATGGAGGTAGGTCTTCTCTTTGAGGCGTGGCCGTGAGGTCTCACGGCGTCCTTACCTTCCGCATGACGCAGGTCCTCACCGGAAATGGTTCGTTCGGGAGTTTCCTGCACCGGATTCGTGCCGAAGTGACGCCCGGGTGTCGCCACTGTGCGGAATGCCTGGAGGACACGGTAGAGCACACAGTCGAGGTGTGCCCTGCTTGTGCGGAGCATCGCCGTGCCCTCGTGGGAGCGATCGGCGGCGGAGACCTCTCGCACCGGGCCTTGGTTTAGGCCATGGTCCGGAGCGAGGAGGAGTGGCAGGCGGACGCCGACTTCTGCGAAGCAGTAATGCTCGCAAAGGAGGAGGCCGAACGCATCAGGCAACGGCTTTATCGCCGCCGCCACCGTCGCCGGGATTCTGATCCCGATTTCCGGCCACCGTAGGCGCGGGCTTGTGGACAGTGAGCAATGGGTAGCTCGCTGTCCGGCCGTCCGGTAACTGCCCGGACCAAGCCCAAGTCGTCGACAGCGCGCACTGTTCCCGCGCGCCTCAAGGAGTTGTCAGCAACAGCAGGGACCCAGTCGGTTCGAAGCCTACTGGGGCCAGGGTTATCCGAAAGGGTGCTCGGGCCCCGGTATGAATCCTAGAAGGAACGGAGTGGGTCTTTTAGTCAGTAAGCGTCTGACACTATCTCCCGCTCCGCCCAAGAGCGGAGGATGTCAATGCATGATTTTTTCCCACCATAAAAAAAGGCCCAGCAGTGGAAACATTAAAAAAGGAAATGATGATGACGATGACTTTATATTTTTAATGTAGTAAGAACAAAACTGGATAACAGATATGTTTGGCGACAGCTTTGCCTCCCCTGCTGGTCGTGGCAAGCGCAGCAAGCGACAAACGTGGTCAAAGAGTCGGCTCTAATGCGTGCAATTGGCGCTCTCAATCTCGTAAACGACAACTCAGACCTAGTTATCAACAAAATTTTGTTGGCATATTTTTTTAGCGTCTTGTGATGAAAAATATACAAAAGTATACCGATTAAATTTCTAAACAATTTTGTCTTAGACATTACTATTAATAGATAACAAGTAATAAAGATATTTCAGTTTAAAGTTGGTGAGATAACGTATATTATGTCAATAATACGAGTACGTACGTAACTCCTTATGAATTTTAAAAACGCATTTTTGAACAAACGACAAATATATTATTGTGTTTTCTTTTTTTCTATGTCTTTAGGCAAGATGGCTGTTGAAATGTCTTATGCCATTTTTTTTTCTGGTGGTGTGATTCTCAATATTGTATTTGTTGAAGTGACTATGTCTTTTTGTGTATGTTAGCCACTATATTCCAACAGTTATTTTTATGTTTATTACTTAACCTTTCAATCGTGGAAATTACAGACAGAATAGAAAGACAATAGGTGCTCGAACGGTTCGAAGCGGTTCGCTTGGGGTTTAACGAATTAATGCGAAAATGTGTTTCCGAAGTATTTAAAACATAAAGCACAGCATATTATGTTAATTGACCAAGATTTATATTAGTAGCAATATTAAACGCTCAATTTAGCCAAAAGCCATGAAAAACTAAGCAAACTAAACAATTCAGTTTCCAATTATGACGATTTTTTTGCAGTCTGACTTACTGGTCATAATCTTGGTTAGATAAAACAGAGTAAATTATTTCATTGGTATATTTCATGACAATATAAATACAAGGAAGTATATAATTATAAAAGCAAACACTTCATCAACAATTTGCTCGCCGTTGTTCCTTAATAGAGTGGCACTAGCGGTTGTATGATTTTGTAATAAAATAGGTTTACTAACAAATTATGTGTGTAGAGTAGTTATTTTCGCTGTACGGTCGCATTTTGTTTTCTTGTAAAGTTAGTATAAATACAAAAATAAAAATACTAAGTTAGAATTTTCAAAAGTCGTCGTCACCATAATACTTAAGAATTATAATGGACCATTATTCACAATCACTTATGTATCTATCTATTTTACGGAAAACCATAAATGACTTTTTGTTCTGTATACCGATTTTCACAAAATCAAATGCTCGATGGGTTTGCAGGCCGAAACATTAACATGACATTCAAATTTTCAAAACTTCGAATAAACTGCTAAAATTAGAATTCAGATTAAATTAGCATAATATTCAGTTATAACCAAAATGTAATTTAACGTGTTTAATAATTTAGAAATGTCTAATTTATTATCAACTAGCTTCTGCCAGCGGCTTCACCCGTGCACATAAATAAATATATCAGGATTGAAGCAGCTTTCTATCGGTGAAAAAATTTCAGCAATCGGACCAGTGCTTTCAGAGATTACCTCTTACTAACAAAAAAAAATCAAACTACCCCTTTATTACATTAGTGTTGATATTTATTTTAAAATTATTTTATTTTGTGTTTCTCTTCTCCATATACAGTAATTAATCACTGTAGGTGATAACTCTTTATTAGCTTCACCTGTATGTTTGTAACCAACGCCTTTAAGCTCGATTTTGGCCTACTTTGGACGATCAGATTTTCATCAAACTTTGCACATCCATCAAAGACTGATGACAAACCGGTTTTTATTTTGGAAAAGCTAAAAATATAGTTTAAAAAAATACTAAAAAAACACGCTTTCATAACATATCAAACTAAAAAGTGTAAAATAATGTTCAATATACTTAGGTAGAAAATAATAATAATGAACGAAAAATATTAATATGATTGTGAAAAAAGCGTGGGGCGCTTTGTGCCATATTTTTCGTAAATCGTTTTTTTTTTAAACTATATTTTTTTATGCCTAACGACGTATTTTCGGCACATGATGCATGTAGTAGTGACGCCATCAATCTTCGCCGGTCGTGACGTCTACCGTTATGAAGCTATATATTTTGATATGACTGACTAGTGACATGACGAGTCTTATGTGCTTTAAGACATTTACTTATTTCCCTAGTCTCGATACCAATATTATTGCAGTTTTGCTAAACAGTAATGAATTGCAGGTATGGTACGCGCTCCCTCGTGTTCAATCTCAATACGAGGCAACTACAGCAGCACCTCTGATAACAGATGCAACTACGTTACCGGATGTAACCAAATCATCGAATGCAACTACGTTACCTGATGCAACCTCAACAACGTGTACATCCCAGATAACAGATGCAACCACGACACCAGATACAACGACTGAATGTGATACAACTTCGACATCATATTCAACCACGTCACCAGATACAACCACTGAATCTGATACAACCACGAAATCTGATACAACCCCGATAACATATTCAACTACGTCACCAGATACAACATCCGAATCAGATACAAAACCAACATCATATTCAACGACGTCACCAGATACAACCACTGAATCTGATACAACCACTAAATCTGATACAACCACGACGATATATTCAACCACGTCACCAGATACAACTACTGAATGTGATACAACCCCGACATCATATTCAACCACGTCACCAGATACAACCACCGAATCAGATACAACCCCGACAACATATTCAACCACGTCACCAGATACAACATCCGAATCAGATACAAAACCAACATCATATTCAACGACGTCACCAGATACAACCACTGTATCTGACACAACCCCGACAACATATTCAACCGCGTCACCAGATACAACCACTGAATATGATACAACCACTAAATCTGATACAACCCCGATAACATATTCAACTACGTCACCAGATACAACATCCGAATCAGATACAAAACCAACATCATATTCAACGACGTCACCAGATACAACCACTGAATCTGATACAACCACTAAATCTGATACAACCACGACGATATATTCAACCACGTCACCAGATACAACCACCGAATCAAATACAACCCCGACAACATATTCAACCTCGTCGCCAGATACAACCACTGTATCTGACACAACCCCGACAACATATTCAACCACGTCACCAGATACATCCACCGAATCAGATACAACCCCGACATCATATTCAACCACGTCACCAGATACAACCACTGTATCTGACACAACCCCGACATCATATTCAACCACGTCACCAGATACAACCACTGAATGTGATACTACCCCGACCTCATATTCAACCACGTCACCAGATACAACCACCGAATCAGATACAACCCCGACAACATATTCAACCACGTCACCAGATACTACATCCGAATCAGATACAAGCCCTACAACATATTCAACCACGTCACCAGATACAACAACCGAATCAGATACTACCCCGACTTCATATTCAACCTCGTCACCAGATACAACCACTGTATCTGACACAACCCCGACAACATATTCAACCACGTCACCAGATACAACCACTGAATCAGATACAACCCCGACATCATATTCAACCACGTCACCAGATACAACCACTGAATGTGTTAAAACTCCGACCTCATATTCAACAACATCACCAGATACAACCACTGAATCTGATACAACCCCGACATCATATTCAACCACGTCACCAGATACAACTACTGAATGTGATACAACCCCGACTTCATATTCAACAATATCACCAGATACAACCCCAACACATAAAACTAAACCAACACCTAAAACCAAACCAACACCTAAAACCAAACCGACACCTAAAACCAAACCGACACCTAAAACAAAACCGACACCTAAAAGCACCCCGACATCATATTCAACCACGTCACCAGATACAACCACTGAATGTGATACTACCCCGACCTCATATTCAACAATATCACCAGATACAACCCCAACACATAAAACTAAACCAACACCTAAAACCAAACCAACACCTAAAACCAAACCGACACCTAAAACCAAACCGACACCTAAAACAAAACCGACACCTAAAAGCACCCCGACATCATATCCCACCACGTCACCAGATACAACTACTGAATGTGACACAACCCCGACAACATATTCAACCACGTCACCAGATACAACCACTGAATCAGATATAACCTCGACATCATATTCAACCACGTCACCAGATACAACAACTGAATGTGATACTAACCCGACCTCATATTCAACAACACCACCAGATACAACCACTGAATCAGATACAACACCCACATCATATTCCACCACGTCACCAGATACAACTACTGAATGTGATACAACCCCGAATTCATATTCAACAATATCACCAGATACAACCACTGAATCAGATACAACCTCGACATCATGTTCAATCACGACACCAGATACCCCAACACCTGAAACCAAATCGACACCTAATAGCACCCCGACTACAGACGGAACCACTACATCAGAATCAATAAGATCTCAGGCGCAAGCTCTTGTTGATGACAATAAAACCGATCCTTGTGTTGGTATACTAATAAACGTCTTGAAATCCAATAGCGACAGGGCCATCTTAATACACTTTTGGAAAGCACTACAGTGTTTAGCAAAAAAAGGATAGTTTTACCAAGAAAAACTGACTAACACTCCTCTACTCATATTTCACTAACTCCAGTCGTGGTGGAAGTTTACAATAAATTATAAACTTGTGTGAAATATAACTATTTTATTATTTTTCTAGCTGTACCCCCGCGGCTTCGCTCCCGCTCTGCTCTACTCCACCTTACTCTACCCTACTCCACCCTACTATACCTTACTCTATCCTATTCTACCCTAGTCTACCCTATTCTACCCAGTGTGGTCATGGCAGATAACTTCAGCCAGATAATTAAAACTAAGAGGAATGTTTATAGAATAGTGCAAAACAATTGCCAAAGGATGCATTGCAAGAAATAAGGAGCCAAGACAACTACGTGTATGGAGAGTAGCTGTATATTTATAGATACATGCCCAGTAAGGGCTGCTTTATTTCTGAAAGTATATTTGTTTTGCATGTATTTGTGTTATGTCATGAATTAAATTGTATGCAGCGTTAAATAAATTATTTACCCTGTGTTTTATAAAAAAAATAAAGATAATAAATTAGATGCTAGATTTTCTGTCCCGACCCGAAGAAAGAAAGATATGATGGATAATAGAAAGATATAGTTTGAAGAATGAAAGTACGAGAGGCATGCGAGCGAGAAATGGAATGAAAGAGTACAAAATTTCAAGCATAACAATGACCCCGATTAAGTCCGGGGAGAAATGTAATATAAAAAATCCTATTCTACCCTATTCTATCCTATTCTACCTTATTTTATCCTATTCTACCCTGTTCTACCCTATTCTACCTTACTCTATACTGTCTACCTTAATATACCCTACATTTCCCTACACACATAGGGTATTCGACCCTTTTCTACCCTACTTTACCCTATTCTACCTTTCTCTACATTACTCTACCCTACTCTACCTACACTACCCTAATTTTCATTTTTTTCCCATAACAACCTTTCCTCACCATAACAAAAACAACAAAAAAATAATTAAAACCGAAATCGGTTCAGCTATTCTCGTGATTAGCGCTTAGCAATAAATTTAGCGATTCATTATTAAAACGCTTTTATTTATCATAAGTTTCACCCAGCGAGCTACCCATTGCTCGTCGTCCGTAAGCCCGCACCTGCGGTGGCTGGAATACGGGATCGAAATCCACAGTGAGCGCCGTTGCCTGATACGGTTGGCCTCATCCTTTGGTAGGACCAAGGCCCGGCGCGATAGATCGCCGCCGCCGATGCCGAGCCCTCGTGGGGGCGCGAGGGCACGGTGATGCTCTGCGGGGCTACTACCTCTACTGTATGCACCACCGGGTCCTCCGGGCGTCCAGCATGGTGGCGACACCTGGGCGTCACTTCCGCACGTGTCCAGTGCAGGAACCTTCTGAACTAACCATGTCCTGTGAGAACCTGCGTCATGCGAAAAAAGCATTAATCCGATTAAAATATTATTCTGATTAGATTCGCCAGGATTCATCAATTTGGATCAAAAAAAAAAAAAATGTTTAAATTAAATCTTGATATAAGCAGAAAATAATCCTTATCGTAAAAATAAAATTACCAGTAGAAAAAATGGGATATTGGAATTTAGAGCTTGATTTCAAAACCATTATGCGTAATTTGCGCATGTTGTACCATCGATTGGCTTTATGACACATGGCTTGATATTTATCTCCTTAATATTTTTATCAAAATCGGTGACTATTCATTAAATAGTGAAAAATAAATACAGTTTTAAAAAAACGAAAACGAAACGATTTTATCAAAATATTAATATTATTGTGATAGAGGCGTGGGGTGCTTTTTGTCATATTTTTCGTAAATCAAGCACCCCCGACTTATTTCACATTAATGTGTGAAATAAGTGGGGGGCCACTTAATATTTTTCGTTCATTATTATTATTTTCTACCTGTATTGAAAATTATTTTACACTTTTTAGTTTGATATTATATAGATCGATAGTGTTTTTTAGTTTTTTGAGTTATATTATTGATTTGTCTGACTTACAGCTTTCAATAAAAGTTAGATCAGGAAGAGCCATTTAAAGTTACCACTCTTAATACGGAAGTATTATTGAAGTAGTTACAAAGGTAATTAAACTATACGAAGTTTAGTTATTATACCAGGACTAGGGTTAGTTTCGAAAGATAGCTCGACCCCCCGGTATGAAAGCTTGAAGGAACGGGGTGGGTTTTTAGTCAGTAAGAGTCTGACACTATCTTATTTTTTTTGTAAAAAGTTTTTTATTTCACATTTTTTCGTAGGGATACACTTGTAGCCAGAGTACCTTTTTCTCATGAAAATTTCAATCAACCCAAGCCTTGGTAGTATATAATGTTTTATTATGAAGTTCCCGCGTTCACCTTCCACCTTCCGGCTCTATAATCAGATCAGTTCGGTAGCACTTTATAGCCAAAGTGCAACTTATGACAAATATAATAAGCCTAAACACGGCTAAGATACATTGAATAATTACGGAGTTCCGGTGCCTATCTTCCGACTCCATCATCATCATCATCATCAGATCAGTTCGATAGTATCTTAAAGCCAAAGTTCATCTCGTGACAATTCTAGTAAGCCCAAACACGGCTAGAATTCGTTGATTAATTACGGAGTTCCAGTGCCTATCTTCCGGTTCCATCATCATCATCAGATCAGTTTGCTTGTACCTTATAGGCAAAGTGTATCTCATGACAATTCTAATAAGCCTATCTTCCGGCTCCATCATCATCATCAGATCAGTTTGCTAGTACCTTATAGCTAAAGTGTATCTCATGACAATCCTAATAAGCCCAAACACGGCTAGGATACAATGATTAATTACGGAGTTCCGGTGCTTATCTTCCGGCTCCATCTTCGTCACCATCATCAGATCACTTCGATGATACTATTTTCAACATAACTATTCAGAACTATTCATTTATTTGTATTGTCATAGTTGCTTAACTATGTTCATTGTGATATTTGTTTGAGTATGAAGTTCCGTTGGCCATTTCTGGTCTCCTTCACCAGTTCCACTTCATCAAATGTCACTTTTTGGACAAATATCAAGGGAGGGGAACATTTTTTTTCCAATCGGTCTATAAACGACGGAGTTCTGAGGTAACAAACATAAAAAATAAAAATAAAATACAACCGAATCGAGAACCATCTCCTTTTTTTGGAAGTCGGTTAAAAACTAAAATAAATATTTAAAAAAACTGCGCGTCTACTGCGGTAGACTGTGCGTGCAGATTTCCCTTGTGGTAGTGCTTGGGGGAGTCATCATTATCAACATTTCAGCCAATTTGTTTTCCGCAATACCGAAACAGCTGTTTCAAACACGCGCGTGCGCGCCAGCGACCGATCAACTGTTAGCCGCATTTTGTTATTGTGATAAAATGAATGAGTAAAATAAAAAAGTTTCTTTGGAAAGGTTGTCTGTAATCATGAGTACAATCACGTGTTTAAGTATCGGTCACTAATTACCAGTCACCCTATACAGATAATATTAAGAATCATGACAAAGCAATAGTGAAGTAATTTGTGATAATTGTTGTTTCGTGATCGGTCGATTTGTGATTGACATTAGTGAAATGGGTTATTGATGAAAATCGATGTTATTTCGGAAACTAATTGAATCAGTCATGTGGTGGTAAAATAACAAAAGCTTGGCATTTTCTGGTTATGGTTTCTAGAGTGTGAAACGACAACAACTGTTTAGTAATGTTTGCCAAGGTCAGTCTACAAAAAGGTTTTTTTTTAGACTTGATATTTTTCACTTTATGGTGAATCGGTAGGGCGCTTCAGTTTTAGGTACTGGCTAAACCATACTTTTGTCCTTCAGTTACCTTTTGCGTTCCAGGTTTTCCTTTAGCTTTTTGTTTTATACCATGTAACCACGGGTTCTATGACTTTTAAAAATCTATCATATTTTAGTTCATTAGATTTTCATCCAAAAATAAAAAATATTTAAATTGAACGTTCTAAGTATTACGAAGTCTATGCTAAGCAATCGATAGTACAATAGCGGAGGGGAGCGGGATCGGGTGGCGGGGGTGCTTGATGCGCATACATATATATAGCATATATATAGATAGCAAAATACAGAGTTGAAATGTGTTAGATAGAACAAAGAAATCTTGTAGGTTTTTGATAAATGAATTATGCTTCGTTAAAAGTCATAGAACAAAAGTTGTTGTTGATGAGGTTAGAAATACAGCCCTGCTAGGTTGTTAGTGTTTTCAAATAACCCTGTATAGATTTTCCTTAACTTCTGAAAAAAATGGTCTTATTCAAAACCTAGAAACTGATAGCTATGCATAAGGTCGCAAGTTCCAGTCCCAAAATGGTCTTAAAACTCTAGAAATCCCAGGTTTACCTGACTGTGAAATGAAAGCAATTTCTATTCAGTTTGTAGTAGCCCTTACATTTGAATAAAGGTCTGAACATGTCCGTCGTGTAATCTTGACTTAAACCTAATATATTTTCTTTGGCCCAAGTATTAGGTCGTTGTTTATTTTGCTCCAGTCTTGGTTTGTTTTCACACGTCGGTTTTAGATACAGTACTGTGGCAATATTGCCCTCATTCTAGAAATGTATACTGTTTGGATTTGGAACTTAGGTATTTTCTTGTTATTTTTCGTTTCGTTTTTGTTTTTGTTACCGATTTCCCACGGATATTTTTATTAATTGTCTAGAAAAAGTCCAAAAAGCAGTCACCCTGTCCTTTGTGTGCCTTTTGAGCTAACTTCGTGGAAATGGCGGAGTTTTTTATAAATATATTTCCATACAGTATACAGTTGTAAATACAATTATATGTTTTATATACTGTCATGCCAAAAATACAAAAAAAATGGTTATTATTATGCAACAACAGCGCTTCTGTGTTCTAATCTAACATATAAAATTTTCTTGAAAAAAAAATGCGTCCGAAACGGCTTGAACGATTCTTATGGAATTTTCTGCGTTCTTTATATTCAATAGGTCTAAAAATAACACGTAAATAAATGTTTACCCTCCTATCATCACCCCCACTTTTTTAAATATTATTATTTAAAAAACGTGGGGGTGATGGTGATATATTTTGTATATACTAAGCATGCCTTTTAAGTTCTGTCGTTTAAATATTTCCCGCTAATTTTGAATTTAGAATTGCTTAATTTTCAAATTCATTTGAATATAGAATGGCAAAACAATTAAAATAATTATAAATGATGCAACTATTTAGTCACAGCGTTGCTTTGAATCTATCAAGTCGCGCACAAAAATGAATCTCTCTAAGGAAAACATTCGTGCTATACTTTCTGACAACTTTCGGAAAGGCCTAACTCGAATTCAATGTTTTGAAGAATTAAGATTTTTTTTATTTTATGATGATTTTCATTGTTTATGGACTGTCGAACTCTGGTATTTAGAATTCCAGTGTGGAAATACTATTCTTAGTGCCAAATTTCGTGAAGGACGTCCAAAATCTGCCTTTACTGAAGAAAACATCGTTGCTGTGAGACAACTGATACTCGAAGATTGACATGTAACATATCGGGAGATAGAGACGTTAATAGGCATCTCAGGGACAACCATTTAAAAGATCTTGCATGAGGAGCTTGGTGTGAGAAAGCTAGTTTGCCGATGGATTCCGCATTTGTTTTCCGATGAACACTTGGTGGCCCGCTTCAGATGATGTCAGAAAACTTTCCCAAGGGTCAAGCGAGGAGAGTCAAATCTCGTCTACGACGTTATCAGTGGTGACGAATCTTGGATTTATGCCTACGACCCTGATTCCAAAGAGCAATCCACAACCTGCCAAAGCTGACTAATGTTGTTCGCTCTCGAAGCACTTCGAAAAAGATGGTGGCTAGGTTCGTGGTGAAAACTGGTCACGTTGCAACAATTGCGCTTGAAAATCGTAGAATGGTTAATGCAGAATGGTATACCACAATTTCTTTGCCACAAGTCATCGCCGAAGATCGGAAATCTAACCCAAAGTGTCGCATCATCCTACACCATGACAACGCAAGCTCACATACCGCTGGTAAAACAATTAATTATTTGAAGCAGGAAAACGTGGAAATTCTTCACTATACCCCATATAGTCCTGATCTAAGCCCTAAAATTAAGAAAACTCTGCGTGCGCAAAGGTTCCAGTCCAGTGAAGAAGAAGAAGCAGTCGACACTTTCAAGTTGGCCATTTGGGACATACCGACTTTGAAGTGGAATAAGTGTTTTAATAACTCGTTCGAGCGAACGGAAAAATGTATAAAACTTCGAGGTGAACACTTTGAAAAACAGTAAATAATACTTTAAGGTTCTAGTTTTGTTTTTTTTTTTTTCAAAAGACAAAATCACATCATTTTTTCAAACTCAGACCTACAGTTATCTACCTTTTCAAGTAAAATGACAAAGCATTAAATATTAAAAGAAAATTTTCTAATACAAGCATAAATAATAGAAGATAATATAACATCGCACTGAAATTTCGAACCGCAAAACGGATCCAACCCTAGCGTGTTAAATGAAAAAGGACATGCAACAGAACGTAGCTACATGTAAAACGGATCAAAATTACTTGTCCCAGAGGAATTTAAATAAACTAGAGATGTTGCAGCGCGAATGTGGTTAGATTTTACTGTGGCATCCAGAGAACCACAAACCGATGTCCTTTAAACTAAAGCTTTAACTAGTAACGAGTGTAAACGTACTGAATCGTTCTCAAGAGAGAGACATTTTGTAGAGGAAAACTTGTTTAATTTGAAACGACCACTAACAGCTGTATAGCCAAGTTTTTAGTTGGGTAGCTGTGTATTATGTAACTTTAAAATTCTATCGTTTCATTTTTAATTTTTTTTTTTAAGTTGCAGAATTACCGTCTACAAAAATCCCTTTCTTTTACTTTATATTGTATATATATGTACAGACACCGGAAGGATGTTTATTTTATTAATATATAATTATGTATATATTTGAACTTTTGTTTTCTTAATAATCATAATATACAAAATTCCCAAGTCAGTTGACTTTTTAGACGGACTTTAACGCCTTTCAAAAAAAAAGGTAAAGAAATAGAAAATCGAAACTATAGAATCTTAGAGTAGTGAATTTTGTTTGTTTTAAATCTCATAACATGTTGAGTGATAGTTAACTTGCAAATAATAGATTGTCTTTTAATTCTCTCACAGATGGTGTAAAAAGTAGAGTATGCAGAATGAGGATAAAGCTGTCTTTGTCTTGGGCGGCTTGAATTCCTCACTTCACTTACTCACACACTCCCTGGCTATGCTCGGGAATTAATTATATTAATCCCTAACTGACGTTTGCCATTAATATTATTATTATTTAGGTAGTGCAGAAGTGTAGATCATCTGATTTAAATTGTGAAATAAAATAAAAATAAATAAGAATCCCCTTCTTTTTTGGAAATCGGTTAAAAATATTTGAATCCATTTACGATTAAAGCAGCGTTGTGTGTCGCCAACACACAACGCTGCTTTAATCTGTCATTTACAGAATGTTACCTACAGAAACTCCATTATATCCACGTTTACCTTCTTACATAGAGGAATCCGTTTTCGCTGAAATCCACAATAGCAGCCGACTTAGTTAAATACTTACAAATATATACGCATAAGTACTCATTTTTGTACCCACATTTATATAAGAACATAATAGGTAGTACATTATAAGTAGGAAAATAATTTTACTTACCCAAGTAGGTATCTGTTTGACGCACTTAAAAATAGTTATGAAATTGTTATCAACCTTCACTTATATAACTTTTTTGTCGACATCATCATCATCATCAGCCTTTTTAATGTTCCCACTGTTGGGACTCAGCCCTTCTGTCTAGGAGAGGGAATGGGTCGATGGTCGTAATCCACCACGCAAGCCCAGTGCGGGTTGGTGAATAACATGTCCTCGGATATTTGGTACACAAAGTAATGTGCCTGGCTGGATTCGAATCCGCGATCTACAACTCGTAAGTCGGGGCCACTATCACTCGGCTGCTTTTTGTCGTCGTTCATACGTATTTTGGTGAGACGTAAATAATTGACTAAGTATAGATTTTTTTTTGAGGTGCAAAATAATCTTAAGACTTCTCCGACTCTAGGCTGTACTGACACCTGCTGAATCTTTCAGTTTCCTTTTGTGTTCTATCTTTGTGTTTGTGTCCTAGGGTTTTCTTTTTAGAAATTCCTCGTAGCCCTAGAAGACATCGATTCTGCTGGTATACGTTGTTTCCGATACATGGAGACATGGCAACAGTGACTGTCGCAACCTAGCGCTGGGCACACCACGATTGCGACGATAAGTCACCTCTCTGAGGACTGCCTAAAGAGGTGCTACGGTGTTCTCACCTTCCGCATGACATGGCAAGTTCGGAAGGTGCTTGTTTCGCATTCAGGTGGAAGAACAACCGTATTGTCACTTTTGTGAGGACATGGTGGAGCATACGGTGAAAGCGTGCCCCATTTGGGTGGACATCACCATATCCTAGTGGAGGTGATAGTGTGCCAGCGACCTCTCTCGCTGGACTCTGGTTCAGACCATAATCCGAAACGAGAGGGAATAATAAAAACATATTTTATTTTGTCACTGCACTAAACGGTTATCATTCAACATTTTAATTAGTACATATACAAAAAAATGAGTTACAATATATTATAGGAGACTGGTATTGTAGGTTCTTCAGCTAACTAGCTCTATTTTTGACATAACCTAGATTGTGTATAATGCGCTGACAACATAGTAAGACACCCAACAACTTTACCTATATGAAGACAATACTTTGTTTTTTTAGGTCGCGTCATTAGTTGAAATATTTCATGCATATGCAATTTCAGTCACGATCGTACATTTCAAATTATTTGCATAAACCTTTTACGTGCACAAAATCCACTGAGTTCAATATTCCCAGAAAACGTATTTACTATTATATATTACCATTTTAAACTTCTTGAATACAAAATAGGATTTATTGACTGAAACTTATTGCAGACAGTCAGAAATTTAATTCTCTCCTTTTTATTAGAACTCTTGAAGCATCTGATAAATAGTTTTCTGTTTAATACCTGGACTTTTAAAAGTTTGATAATAAATCATGATTATTAGTTTTGAAGGCGAACCTTCGTCCAATAAAAGTTCTTATAAAATTTAATTACTTTAATCAAAGTTTGTCATTGTTCATTTTTAACTTATAATAGCATTTTCCAAGCCTTTACATACTTTAGTGCATTAGTTTTTATATCTCGGTCTTATAGTATACTACAAGAATTACCTAAAAATCATTTGACTGGCCTGCTGGTCTAGTGGTTGGTGGCCCCGACTGCTATACCGGAGGTTGTGGGTTCGATTCCCACCCAGGACAAATGTTTGTGTGATGAGCATGATCATTTGTTCTGTGTCTGGGTGTAATTTATCTATAGTATGTATATTTAGAAATATATAAGTATTTTTATCAGTTGCCTAGTACCCATAACACAAGCTCTGCTTAGCGTCGTCTAGTCCCAACTAGACGACGTTGTTTGATAGTTGAGGAATACTAAATTTACAGGACACTTTTACTAACAATAGCATTTCACAAGCGTAGATACTCTCAAGTGCATTTGCTTTTACATCTTTGTCTTATAGCTAGCTACAAGATTTTCTTTTGAAGCTCTTTTAGGAATAAGTCTCCTATAACTGTTTAGAGTAAAACTATATAATGCAGTACAACATTTTGATCCTATAGTAGCATTTTGTGAGTAAACTAGATACTAAAGAAACTTAGCTGAGATTAAGTTTACGCCCTTATAGTTTTGTCGAGACTCTTTTAAATTTAATACTTTTTGATAAGAACGCTATTTGATCAAGCAATACGCTGCGAAATTTAAAAAAAAAATTGTCTTACACAAAAGGCACAAAATAACCATCGCATCAACACAGCTCAAAATAAATCGAAAGCCACTTGGTCACTTATAAATAACACTAAATTTAAATTTCCCAGGGAACCAATTAGGGAAATATTAAAAGATAACGTAAGCATTACAGATCCAACGTCGATTGCGAATAATTTTAATGACTATTTTATTGCCCAAGCTGCAAAATCGATGCGTACAAATAATTATAATAATAAAGCAACTTCGAATCAAAACATGAACACAACCCTAAACTCAATTTTCCTTACCCCCACAACCCCAATAGAAGTGGACAGAGAAATCAAGCAACTTAAAAATACATCGAGTGAGGGTTACGATGGCGTCTGTACTAAAGTAATAAAACAAGTGTCGCAATCAATTGCAGCTCATCTAAGTTATATAATAAATTTATGCATTTCTACTGGAACTTACCCAGAAAAACTTAAAACATCGGTTGTTATTCCTCTCCACAAAAAAGATGACAAAAGCAATATGGGAAATTATAGACCTATAGCTTTGATACCCATCTTCTCAAAGATATTCGAAAAAGCCATCCATAGTCGTCTTTACAATTTTTTAGAAAAATATAATATCTTGGCTAGCGAACAAAAAGGATTTCGCAAGGGTAAGTCCATTAACGCTGCAATTTATGAACTTACTAACATTGTTTTGACTAATATGGGCAAAAGAAATCCAATATGTGCTATTTTCATGGATATGAATAAAGCCTTTGACAGTGTTGACCATAACATACTGCTTCAAAAATTAGATTCATATGGCATAAGGGGAAAGGCACTAGACCTCATTCACTCATATCTATGTGATAGAAAGCAGTTAACAGAAATAACTAGAATATGCCTTAAAACGCGGGATGAGAAGGCATATAGATCCCAAACTAGAACCATAAAACTAGGAGTTCCACAAGGTAGTGTCTTGGGTCCCTTGCTTTTTCTAATTTACATTAACGATCTCCCTAGACACATAAAGCATCCCATGGTACTTTTTGCAGATTACAGCACTGTAATAATAAAATGTGACAGTCAAAATGACTATGAAAATGAAATTAATGAAACATTAAGAACTATAATTAAATGGTTAATTGATAACAATCTGAAAATAAATTTAGAAAAATCAAATATAATGCACTTTCACCAAAGAACTAA
Source organism: Mythimna albipuncta (assembly GCA_929112965.1). Lineage (NCBI taxonomy): Eukaryota > Metazoa > Arthropoda > Insecta > Lepidoptera > Noctuidae > Mythimna > Mythimna albipuncta. The sequence continues at coordinate 11,057,061 of OV815979.1, read as the reverse complement.
ACCAAAAAGTATTAATGTAAATTATAACGGGCAGACAGTAGAATCTGTAACAAGCACAAAATTTCTAGGAATAAATATTGATTATAGACTTTCATGGACAAACCATATAGACAATCTCTGCAAAATAATCAACAAATCCTCATTCGCTCTTTACAAGCTCTCCAAAATGGTTAACAAAGAAGCGATTTTAACGGCCTATCACGGACTGGTGGCACCATTACTGAGATACGGCATTATATTTTGGGGTAATTCGGTAGACAAGGAATTTATATTTAAAGCTCAAAAGAAGTGCATTAGAGCAATGTGCCAGATAAACAGTACACTTAGTTGTCAACCTTACTTTAAAAATCTAAAAATTCTCACTTTGCCTTCCCTATACATCTACGAAGCAAGTATTTTTGTAAAATCAAATCCAAGCTACTATAAGACTGCTGTCAAAAGCCATTATCGAAAATTAAGGGATAAAAAAAGGTTAGAGGTACAAATACCTTATGATAAAACGGCACTATTAAATAAAAGTATTTTATGCATGGCTTCATTAATATATAATAAATTGCCAGATGACATTAAACAGTTACGAATCCTCCAGTTTAAAAAGAAACTACATTCATTATTAATAGACAAATGTTATTATGATGTCAAAGATTACTTAAGTGATAAAAATATTGTACTCCAATGACAAGAAAGGAAAAATAAGTATAATTTTTTCCCACATATGTATGATAATATTGTGAATTGTAGTTGAATACTGTTTAAATTGCTTGTGTGTAATATTTATGTAAGAATACAACTTGAATTATGACTTATATGACTTGGAATTGAATTTTTATGTATTTATAATTTGGAATATTTTAATAATGTATCGAGACTAATATGACTAATTATGTTTTAATTTCTGATTTGTATTTTAATATTGTATGCCTCAACGGCGGGACATAGCTGAACTTATTTTAATTATTTAAGACCTGTATTTATTATGTATACCTATAGTCCACAATAAAGATGATTTGATTTGATTTGATTTGATTTGATCAAACAAACTTATAAGCTACTAGATTAATAACTTTATTAGGAATCGTCAGCTTTTTTTTAAGGATTCAGTTTTTCTCTTTCGCTTGAGTAAATAAGTTCAACAGAAATTTAAGCGATTAGAAATGATTAAAAAGGAGTGGTGGTTACAGGAGAAAAAGTAAATTTAGTATTAGCAAGGCATATTTCAAGGGATAGCTAATTTATTTTTAAATGGCGGCGAGTTATCTGGACTGAAACTATTATAAGTACTAATTTACCTATATTGGTTCTATAAAGTACTTGATCAAATGCAATTTCAAATCATGGCGAAAATTCATAAGAATTGATGAAATATTTTATTTTCAACAATATAATAATGTCTTATTTTTAGAGGGGATTGTGAAACTAACTAAATTACCGTACCCCATACATTCACAGTAAAAATGTCCTTTCCCACAACTTCATACAGCACATTTATAATGTAAATTAGTATCGAATTAATGTCCTACAATAATACAAAATAATAGCAATAGAAATATGCTTTTTAAAATTTATTTTTCACAAAACAACCGAAACCACCAGCCAAGATAACTTCTATTGAAGTATACTTATAACTAATAACTAAGTTCATTACTAGTGCATTATAAACAAGATTGCTTTAGTAAGATACTTATGTCAGATACTAACAGTAGTATGTGTAGTCCCATATCATTATAGAAACTATTGCGCTTCGTCAAGTATATTATAGGGCTAAGCAACATTTTAAAAGTCGGTCATAAAATAGTTATAGAAATAAATTTTCCTGTAAATCCAGCTTCGTATACTACGAAGTATAAGTTTCTTATAAGTGAAAATAAAAGTAATCTTGAGATAGTTTTAAGTAATTGATTTTGCTAGGAGGGATGTTTCTAGATTTGAAATAAACAACATTCTTAAATAAATTAGACTTTAATTTCGTTCACCGCCCTCGTTCTTTTATTTTTAGAGATACAACAATAATCACATTTATTCTTCTTTTAACCAAAATAAGAATAGTGGCCAGTTTGATTTTTTTGTAAACTCGTTTGTTGCACGTACATTAATTCACTTTTTTTTTTTTAAATAGTTTTTACGTTCTATATCCTTATCATGTTTTCCCCAAGAAAATGCTTATACCGCTATGCTTTTGTCTGTCAAACGGGATTAAATAAGAACGCAGGGGTGAATAGAAAAAAAATTTTAGCAGGCGCTACATTTTAAGTTTATTTTCATAAGTACAATGCAAGACTACAGACTAAGACAATCAGCACAGTTAAGATAACATAGAGTACATAAATCTAAAGTCCAATTACTACTGTACACAGCATTCAATATTTTATACGTTTCATTAATTACAGAAAAGGTGAAGTAATATGGAGAAGTTAATAAATGTCACTAATATAATTTTTCCTAACATTGGTTTCTAAACTTCCATAATATTTGTATAACAACGCAAGAAATAATCACACAGTACCTAAGTGCTGCAAACAATTTCTTAATAACGTGAAAAGCCCCTTTAAATTTTGTCTCTATTCACCCCTGCGCTCCTATTCACCCCGTTACACTGTACTACGTTAGGTCTTTGATTGACTTCAGATTTCTTCAGATTTGATTTGAGTTCAGTTATAAGCTAAAGTAAATTAGGTAATTTAGCTTCTTTTCATAACTTTTCAGTCTTACATTGTAATATTCTGCTATCTTAACAAAATCGCGCGTTTCCAAATTTAGTTACGTCATCAGCCAGTTAAACTTGTGTATATTTATCTTCTCCACGTACCAAGCAATGTCTTTGTTAAATGTGCTTTACGACAGACCATCTTACTTATCCTACTTACCACACCCTTTTATCATCGGTACAAGGTACAAATTTGCTTGTTTAGGGGTATAAGAAGTTGGTAAAACTCTTGAATGCATTCGAGCAGGTATTCAGTGCAGTGATGCTGGACAAATTATAACAGACCTTAGATCTAAGGTATGTTTTTTTCTTCGGAATTTCTGCTTATTTTTCTTTCTTGTTTATGAAGAGTTAACTTGGATTTGTTTTTGTTAAGTCATTGTAACGTGATATTATTATGAAAATGTTACTCGTATTAGAACTCAGAACATAAATATGTGTCTTCTTCTTAGTGTGTCGATGGCAAAACTACACACACACACGGCAATGCCATCCACTGGTGCTGTCATTAAGCCCCTATCTGAACTTCAGTTACACAAGGCACGTGATGCAGGATGGAAGATGGGACATGGTCTGCGGAAAGTCGCCGCACAAACACTGAAGATCGGAACTGTCAGAGATGTGACTTATACATTCTTATGTTTGAGGTTGGGAAAATTGTTCAAAAACGCTCGCTAGACTTAAGTCAGAATATTTCAATATTAAAAGCTACGTTAGAAAAATAAAATGGAAGTGGGCACCTGCCCATATGACCTCATGTAGCGAGGCTAGAGGATGGCAGGTGGACTAGCAGGGTGACAAAGTGGAAGGGTCCATACGGCAGACGTCTAAAAGGCACGCCACATTCGAGATGGGTAGACGAAATAATAAAAATAGCTGGCTTTGCTGGACGCAAATACCACAGGATAGAGATAAAATATGGAATTCTTCACCTTCGCCTGTGGATGTTCTTAAACATGAATAGGATTCAATTTTGATTTATTCAACAATATGTATTGTAGGTAATATTCACATATCTTTTCCTTGTACCCTACTTTAAAAAACAAATTGTAATGTAAGAAATAAATGGCTTTTTATTTATTTTAATGTATTAAAAAAAAACAGTGTTTGCTTGCGTTTCATTACTTCACTATAATTTCAGCGCACTAATTGGTTAAGTTATCATCACTGAGTAATGCAGTATTTATGTAGTAGCCCTGAGCGTGTCTTTGCAGATGCAGACCTCTCTCCTCTGGGGCTGTCTGGTAAAACACATGTTGATACATTAGCGAAAAGAACTGTAAGTACCTATATAAAGGGGTTGGGGAGCTCTTAAACCCTCAGATTCAGAAGAGAAAAATTTGGGCTCAAATCTTAAAGTGACTTTAGCTGTTTAGGCCTTTATAGAGGTGGTAAATCGTCCAAAGACTTCTCCTGGTCTAGGGTAGAGTGGGAGGGTTGTTGGACTTTTACTGACAAAATCACACCTGGTCCTTCGACTGCCCCATGCGTTTTAGGACAACGGTCTTACTTTTCAGAAATTTCGCACCACCCTATAGAGTATCGGCCTTAAAGGGGGTCCAGTAAGGCCGATACCCGATACGGCGGTGCGCTTTTGCTGACATATCGACTGGCCTGTTGGTCTAGTGGTTAGTGACCCTGACTGCTATGCCGAAGGTCGTGGGTTCGATTCCCACCCAGGACAAATGTGTGTGATGACCATAAACATTTGTTCTGTGTCTGGGTGTAATTTATCTGTAATATGTATGTATTTAGGAATATATAAGTATGTTTATTAGTTGTCTAGTACCCCTAACACAAGCTCTGCTTAGCTTGGGACTAGACGGCATTGTGTGATATTTGTGGAATATTATTATATCTTTGAGGCGCGGGTGGAACATTACGCGCTTTCGACGACTTGGGCTCAAACTGGACGGTTACCGGATGGCCGCTAGGTCTAGGGTTAGGTCTAATCTCAAGGTACCTCGGTCATGATGCAATATAAGACACAAGATATAAGTAAATACCAGTTAGTTGACATAGGTTTTTATTTGGTAATGTGAGTGTGAAAAATTCTCCCAACATTCTTCGACTGAAGTTGATTTTTATTTATACAGGGTCGGTATTCGGAATTCCTCCTACCCAGACATTGTTGGTTCAGGGGAAGAATCTCTATCTATGTGTCATTATTGATCTGATTCGAATTCCTATGGCTACCTAAAAAGTCAAACGCCTTGGGATTTTTTTAATATTCATCATCCTAACTAATATTATAAATGTGAAAGTGTGGATGTATGGATGTTTGTTACTTAATCACGCAAAAACGGCTGAACGGATTTAGATGAAATTTTACATGCATATAGCCTTTCACATGGAAAAGAACATAAGCTACCTTTTATCTCGATTCCTTAAGTACCTAATGCGGGCGAAGCCGCGGACAAAAGCTATAAAAGTATCATTATAAAACAAACTACAATTCCCGAATGGAGTTTCGAAGATTTTTCCGAATTACAAAATTTTTTTTTTTTTGTTGACGTAGTTAAACACAAAGCTATTTTCAGATTTATTCCTGTATCTGTGCTATAAGACGTTGCTTTGTGCCTTTCAGGATTCTGGGTCAACGGGCAGTACCCTATGAATTTCGATCTTTGAGACATAAACGACCGTATCTTTTTTTTCGTGAACATAGAAGTTTTTTCTTATAGCTTAAAGGAACCACAAACTTGAGTATATGGTTTTAATTTCAACCTCCACGCGTTCTCGAGATAAAGGGTCTTGACAGATAGACAGACGGACGGAAGGACGGACAACAAAGTGATCGTATAAGAGTTCCGGTTTTTCCTTTTGAGGTACGGAACCCTAAGCACACTTTTATTCGATACTTTTCATTAGGCTCTTCAATAGAAGAGAGAGTAATAACTAAACTATGATGATGTCTTAATCAATCTTGATTATTGAACCACTGTTCGATTACATCAGATATCATTTTACCCTAATAATTATCCAAGTCGTTTGATCTCTTAGACAGACTCTACTACCCTCTAAAGGACATTGTTGGTTCAGGAGAAGGTTGTCTACCTATCCATCTTTGTCGATCTACCCCTACCTAAAATCAATGGCAATCTTCTCATCGCGTTTATTGTTAAGAGATTTTGAGCAGGCGCTACATTCTAAGTTTTTCAAGTATGCGCAATAACTTCAAATTTTCGTACATCAATTGTTTATATATAAAAATTAATCCCTATTTCCTTGGTCACGCCATCACGCATGAACTGCTGGACCGATTTCGCTAATTCTTTTTTGTTGTGTTCGTTATTGTGAGGAGAAGGTTCTTATGGGAAAAAAAAAGAAAATTAGGTTACTGTAGGGTAATGTAGGGTAGTGCATGGTAGTGTAGGGTAGAGTAAGGTAGGGTGGGGTAGAGTAGAGTAGGGTAGAGTAGGGTAGGGTAGGGTAGAGTAGGGTAGAGTAGGGTATAGTAGGGTGGAGTAGAGAAGAGCGGGAGCGAAACCGCATCGGCAAAAGTATGTAAATATGGGATGTTCTATAACCAATCCTTGTAGGTGTTTTCCTAACTTTATACGTTATACCTCTGAGGACTATGTTAAAAAAAATCTTTTGTTATTTATGATGCTAGTAATATAGCCCTGCAAGGCTGTTAGTGTTTTACAAAGAACCCTATATACACATATGTAAATACATACGAACTTTCATCTATATATATTATTTGGTCTATGATTTCTTATTTAATCCAGCGATCCACTTTCATATACATATTTGCAAGTACCAAGAACTTCAATTTACTTATTTAGATGTTATGTTAAAAAGGAACCATGTTTTGTAAGGTCTAACAGGGTTCTCCAGGGTAACAATGGCGATGTCGGCCGTAATAAAAATGAGGTTACAATATCTGAATACAATGCCCCGGGACATACAGAATGCGGACAACATAGAATTTGGGTTTCTGATGAAAATTAAAACAGGTTGGAAAAGGTAAAAGGTAAAGATTGATCTGACCAGGGATTAAGGATTGTTCGACATAGTTACTGTAACCTTAGAACGCAAATAGTAAATAAAAATTATACGGGAATGTTTTGGCCCCAAGGCGTAGTGGTACCTCGATTTCATGGACAAGTACCAAGACTATACAGCACAAAATGAAGTGTTATTAAAATAGGTCTAAATCTTATTTAATACAAATTAATCTACACTAATATTATAAAGAAGTAAAGTTTTTTTTTTTTTTTTGTTTGTAGGAGGTAATCTTTGAAAGTACTGGTCCGATTGATAAAATTTTTTCATCGATAGAAAGCTGTTTTATTCCTGAGTGACATAGGCTATGTTTTATCAACGTGGACAAAACCGCGGGCAAAAGCTAGTTTTCTATACATATAAAAGTGAATCTCTTATTTCCTTTGATCTCGTAATCACGCTTAAACGGCTGGACCAATTTCACTCTTTTTAGGGTTCCGTAGCCAAATGGCAAAAAACGGAACCCTTATAGATTCGTCATGTCTGTCTGTCTGTCTGTCTGTCTGTCTGTCTGTCTGTCTGTCTGTCTGTCTGTCTGTCTGTCTGTCTGTCTGTCTGTCCGTCCGTCCGTATGTCACAGCCACTTTTTTCCGAAACTATAAGAGCTATACTGTTGAAACTTTGTAAGTAGATGTATTCTGTGAACCGCATTAAGATTTTTACACAAAAATAGAAAAAAAGCAATAAATTTTGGGGGTCCCCATACATAGAACTGAAACTCAAAATTTTTTTTTTCATCAAACCCATTCGTGTGGGGTATCTATGGATAGGTCTTCAAAAATGATACTGAGGTTTCTAATATCATTTTTTTCTAAACTGAATAGTTTGCGCGAGAGACACTTCCAAAGTGGTAAAATGTGTGTCCCCCCCCCTCTAACTTCTAAGATAAGAGAATGATAAAACTAAAAAAAATATATGATGTACATTACTATAAAAACTACCAACGAAAATTGGTTTGAACGAAATCTAGTAAGTAGTTTTTTTTTAATGCGTCATAAACCGAAAAAAATACACTTATTAAAACATCGATCAAAGTTACAATACATTACAAGAACTTTTATATTATGTTACTTGCTGCTACGGAACCCTTCATGGGCGAGTCCGACTCGCACTTGGCCGGTTTTTTTTATTAGTATTCCAATATTGGTTTGAGAAAGAGTGAAGATATGGTGGGAATATCTCGCTATCTCATTTCAGTAGTGAATCCTTATATGTGTAGTACGTAAATGCGGTGGTCAGGCGAAAATATCTCACCCAGGACAAATGATTGTGTGATGAGCACGATCATATGTTCTGTGTCTGGGTGTAATTTATCGATAATATGGATGTATTTAGAAATATATGGTACCAATGTTTATCAGTTGTTTAGTACTCATAACACAAGCTCTGCTTAGCTTGAGACTAGACGGCGTTGTGTGATAGTTGTGGAATATTATAATATATTATATGGTTTACGTGCCCTAGACATATTATGGAACCCATAAAATGAGAAATAATAATAATAATAATGAGACAATAATAATAATAATAACGAAATAATGAGATTTCGTCATTCAGTCTTCTAAATCAAAAATTATGTGCCCATGAGCAATATGAATGTTTCCGGTATAATAATAAATAATACCTCTTCATGTTGATGACAATGATAAAAGGGAAATAAAAGATAATTAAGGCAAAACACCTGTCTATTGTCGAATTAATGTTTTGTATTGATTGATAATAATACATTTACTTTATCACGAAAAAATATCAAAGTGAAATCATTATCGTTGTATCTATTTTCAAGGATTGTCAAATAAAAATTATGAACTTACTGGTAAGCAGAAAAACAGATGGAGAGGATTGTGTGAGACAATGTGAAAGATAAGGGTGTTAGTGATAACAGAATGCCAGAAAAAAATGTGTTTCGCCGACTCGAAAGAAATAAATAAAGACTATGGAATATTTACTAACAGTTTGGTCTACTACCATATCTTGTTATACGTAGGAGAACTGAGCCACAAAAAATCACGAAACTTAAGTGGTTATGGAATAGAATAGAATAGAATAGGACTTTATTTGCTAAGAATGCAGGTACATACAAATAGGATCGAAAATAACATAATAAAGAACCGTGTACATTCCGCCTTGTTGGCATGCAAATACAATACTTATTATACAACTAAGTTGAATAAGGCAAATAAGTAGTTATAATGTATCATTTAGGAAATCCTGAACAGAATAATAACATTTGTCTACAAGTAATTCTGTAAAACATTTTTTAAATTTCAGCAATGGCAAGGTTTTCATGTGCTCAGGAATTTTATTAAAGATAACAGGAGCCATACAGATCACACTTTTTTTTAATAAGCTAGTTTTAAATGTGCCTGTGCATAGTAGGTTCTGATATTGTGATCTTAATGATGTACTTCGTTTTCTAGTTTCTGTTAATGTTGCAAATAAATTACGGTTTGTTATAACAAATATTGCTAATTCGAGGATATAGAGGCATGGGAAAGTTAATAATTTCTGAGACTTAAATATGGGTACACAACTGTCAGTAACTTTGAGGCCAAATATAGCTCTCAAACAGCGCTTTTGAGCTTTAAAAATGCTTTCTCGTTCACTACAGTAACCCCAAAATATTACACCAAACCTTAAAATAGAAATTACGAGACCATGGTAGGCCACTAATGTTGTTGGCAGATTTACTTTTTTGGATAGGTTGTATAACATAAACGCGGCTGTGCTTAAACGTTTACATATATCTTCTGCTTGCGGTTTCCATGTTAACTGGCTATCAATTAAGATACCTAAAAATTTTGTGCTATTCACTTTATCGATAGTTTGGCCATTGAAGTTGATATCCATGTCACCTGTAGATATTCGTTGGTGAAAATGCATAGTTTTAGTTTTTTGCAGATTTATAACTAAGTTATTATTGTTAAGCCATTTTATTAAACAGCTGATTGAGTTATTGATGTCATTTACGTATGAGTCTTTATTGATACATGAAACAATTGAAGTACTGTCGTCTGCAAATAAAACCATTGGATTAGATATATGACGTGGCAGGTCATTAATATATAATAGGAAAAGTAAAGGTCCGAGGACACTTCCCTGTGGGACTCCATATTTTATTTCTTTAAATGACGATAAAGATTTTAGTTCCTTCTTAGATTTTAAACACAGGCTTGAAATCTCCGTACATTGTCTACGGCCTTTGAGGTAAGTTTTTATTAAATTTAGAGCATTGCCACGAATACCGTACGCATCAAGTTTGGTTAAGAGAATATCGTGGTCCACGCAGTCAAAAGCTTTCGACATATCGGCATATATTGCACATACCGGTATTTTGGAATCTACTTTAGGCATTATTTCATGGAGAAAATCAAAGATGGCCATGTTTATATTTTTGTTTTGGACAAGGTAAATTGCATGCAGAACATTACAAATGATCGATGGGTACGAAAGGTTCTGGAGTGGAAACCTCGTACCAGAATACGCATTGGAAGGCCCCACAAGTTGGACTAATGACCTAGTCAGGGTTATGGGAATCCGATGGATATGAGACGCACAGGACCGGAACAGAGTTACAGAAATGTCATTGTCGCAACGCTTAGGGGAGGTGATGTTGCTCGAGCCCCGGTATGAAGGCTAGAAGGAACGGGATGGGTCTTTTAGTCAGTAAGAGTCTGACACTATCTCCCGCTCCGCCCAAGAGCGGGGGATATCATTGGATGATTTTTTCCCACCATAAAAAAAAGGTGATGTCCAACAGTGGACTTCCTTCGGCTGAAATGACGACGATGAGTGATGACTATATCCTGGAATAGGACATAATTATATTTTTTACTTCATGAAGATGTTCCCTTGGGATAATTTTTTGGCAAGGCCGCTGCCAGAAGCTGGTATACCTACAAGATTTCTCTTAAAAATTGTTTAAAAAATAATTGATCGATGAACTGTCTAAAAACTGTAAACACGTTTCAAAGGCCTACTTGTTTCTAGAATATGCCTATTTATATATGTTATAACAAGGTAAATAGGTACTGTAGAATTGTCCGTAGGTATTGCTCGTTCGTAATTTTCTCGCACCTGACAAAGATTGATGTCAGAAAGGAACACTGTTTAGTACCGTGAGTGAAGACACCGATTTGTCTTAGTCAGTTTTATGAATCTGGAATATTATTCTGTTATTTATAGCTATCTTTTATACAATAATAATATTTAGGATTTTTGCTTGTGATAATTATCTGGGTACAGTGAAAAAGCGTCTATATTAAACATTCACATATGTATAGAGATTCTGTTACACGAAAGCAGGTTAGTCACTCACAATGGGCCTCTTCAGAAGGTTTAAAGTCACCCAAAGAGCAGTGGAGAGGGCTTTGCTCGGAGTTTCCATGCGTAATTAAATCAGAAATGACGATATCGGCAGTAGAATCAAGATTACTGATAACTATAGATCGAAAATTCCCCAAATGCAAGTAGCAGTGGACAAGCATATCGCTCGTCAAACAGATTGCCGATGGGGATAATAAATTCTGGAGTGACGGCCGCGTAGCGAAAGTCATAGCGTTGGAAGGCCTTCTACAAGTAACCCGATAACCTGATGAAACTCACGGGAATTCAATAGACACGTGCGCTCGAGCCCCGGTATGAAGTCTTGAAGGAACGGGATGGGTTTTTTAGTCAGTAAGAGTCTGACACACTCTCCGCTCCGCCCAAGAGCGGGGGTTGTCATAGGATGATTTTCCTATCGAAAAAAAAAAGGGCCGCAGTACCGATTGTTGTGGTGACACTTAAGAGGCCTATGATATCCAGCAGTTAACCTTTTTCGACTATTATGAATGATAATAACCGTGAATATATATGTATTTTTAAGTTATTTCCAATATCACGAAGCATTCCAACTTTACTCACGTCAAAATAAAAAATCAAATATTAATCAAATAAATTGGCATTCTGAATGAACTGTGACATCCAGATTCGGATTCTGGTTCATACCTATTTTTTTTTTTCATTTATTTGTTTCTAAAATAGAAGTAATAGGACTCCTCCGCATCGCTGTCGACTGGAAGTGTGCCCAAAAGGCTGGCGGCATTGCCACGTTGTATGGCAATACTTATTCTCTGACCGAGGTAGAAGCCAGCCCTTGGGTCACGCGAAGCGTCTATTATGCGTGTATGTCAATTTATGACGTCATATTTAGCTAGGCATTTAGTGTATATATTATTTTCAATTATTTAAGTTGTTGTTTAATTTGTTTATTATTTCCTAGCAATTAATTTTAATGAATTTCATTTGTCGTGAAGTAATAGGTACAACACAGATGATGCAAATCATAAACACATTAGAGTTTTACCGTGCATCATAATTATAATTATCACAAAAAAAAAAAATATATAATGTAGTTAAGGAATGTTTTGAGAATTATACAGGTTGTTCCTTTATTTTAATCACCTGTCTGTGTGCATCCCTCACCGCCAAAATCGATTTTTGGGCACAGATGCATAAGTTTTTTTTTTTTAATTATTATTTTTTAGTTAGGTATTCAAAACTAAGAAGTGTTGTTTTAATTTGTATTTTATATTTTTATGTGTAATTTTATCTACGAGTATTAATGTTGTCGGTAAACTATTTATAAGACAGGGTATTGGATTGGTCGAAGCCTACAGGGGCCAAAGGTTTGCTTCTGAAAGGATGACTCCGCCCCGGTATGAAATGCAACGAAGGAACAGGACTGCGTTTTTAGTCAGTTAAAGTCTGATACTATCTCCCTCTCGACCCAAAAGCGGGGGATGGCATTGGATGATTTTCCCACCTAAAAAAAATCCTATTAGTTAAACAAAAAAGTCAAATGTATTATTAACTTGTAAAGGAAATGCTTTTTGCTATGGTGATGATGATTTGCTAATGATGTGAAATGTGGTAGAGAAATACAGTAGCGTTACTATCACTTCTCTTTGGTGCCTCGTGGATGCTACAGCCCCCGAGCACCCATGGAGTTTACGCCCCTGGTCTATCATAATTAAATGTCGTCGCCAGAAATTGTTCCAATTCGTGTCTGACGTAGCACTGTCATGTCACACAAATGTGCTTAATCATAAATTAATTAATGTTTTCAATTTCAATTTCAGCATGGAATCAGGCCATGTTTGATTTGTTAGTTCCAGATTATTAATTGATGCAAAGGTACCTACACGTTTATTTTGAACTTCAGGCTAATTTAATGAAGAAACAATTAGACCATCTGACCAGGCAGTCGATGATGTAAAACACACATATTTTGCCGCATCCAGTTAGACTGCAAGCCGATCCCAAACTAGTTGGGAAAAACCTTGGGAGACGATGAATAAGGTAGGTGCCAGATGAACGTGGAATAACAGTCATTGACACCAACATTTGTTGACATTTCTTAATTTCACAAACGGAAATAAAGACGTAGGCAAGCCGTCTTCAAACGATATTTATCGTGATCCTATACATTATCTATTCAAAAAAATTCAAAAAATTCAAAAATTCAAAATCATTTATTTCAAATAGACCATTTGCAGGCACTTTTGAATAGTCAAATGTCGGTCAGTCCAAGAAAAGTGAAGCTAAATTGCACGTTCCAAAACGTAGGTCTCTATGGAGAAGAACGTGCAAGAAACTCCATGGACACTCTTTTTAAAATATATTGAGTTACATAAATCTTGGTTACATATTTCTTGTCGCTTCTAATATGTGAGCACAATGTTGGTAGATACATAATAATAATAGTTTATTATTCTTTTTATTAAATGTAATTAAAAATAGAAACCGAATTAAGCCACTGGCAGCCAAGAGATGACCAGTCTCAACCGATGGCACCCGTTCACGGGCATGACACGTGCATCAGCCCCACTCAGCTCAACCATTTTAAAGGGAACCGAATGACCCAATAACTCGTGCCACCACCAGCAAGACATTTGGGTGAGCATGACAAACTCTCAACTGCCATGCTCGTAATGTCAAACAAGTTGTAACCTAATAGAGATGCTCCATGGTGCTTCACATTCACAAAACTTGAAAAAAAGAAGAAAGTGCTTCTACATTATACAATGCTATTTAGTTTCCAATTAAAAAAAGTAATAAATTATCATAAGCTCTACTGAAATAAACAAATAAATAAAAAATACATTTCGAAAGCAAAAAATACAAAAAGGGGAATAGTATCTCTTCCAATATTTAGAAATATATTTATATATAAAAAAAAAACTAATTTGAAGGTAAAAGTGGCTGTAGTTGTGGAGCAGGACCAGCATTTAGCCAAGCATTTTTGTCAAGGAGATAATCTTCCAGTTTATAATATGCTTGTCTACATAGTGTGCGTTTAATGCATGTTTTAAATTTGGACTCATTTAGTTGTAGAATCTCAATTGGTATTTTATTATAAAATTTTACACAGTACCCCATGAAAGAGCTACGTACTTTAGCCAATCTGAATCGAGGTTGATCTAATTTGTTCCTATTCCTAGTATTAAAATTGTGCCTGTCACTTATCTTAGTAAAAAGATGAATATTTTTCCGAACATACATGATGTTTTCATAAATGTATTGACAAGGGACCGTCAGGATGTTTATTTCTTTAAATAGTTCCCTAAGGGAATCGCGTCTGCGAAGGTTATATATGGCTCTGATAGCTCTTTTCTGCAGTATAAAAATAGACTCTATGTCTGCAGCCCGTCCCCATAGCAAAATACCGTAAGACATAATACTATGAAAGTAGCTAAAATAGACTAGTCTCGCAGTATCTACATCAGTTAATTGGCGGATTTTTCTGACAGCATATGCTGCTGAACTAAGCCGTCCTGCCAGAGATGTTAAATGAGGATCCCATTGTAGCCTCGAGTCAAGCGTGATCCCTAGAAAAACCGTACTCTCGACGAACTCGATTTTCTCCTTGTTCAATACTATGTCAGAATAATTGCTTTTAACATTCGGTAACGCAAATCTTATGCACTTAGTTTTTTTTCCATTCAATACTAAATTATTAACAGTAAACCAGTTTTGGACTTGCTGTAGAGCATTATTTACGTCATCAAGGTTTGTAGAACGTCTATTGATTTTAAAAATTAACGACGTATCGTCAGCAAACAATACAATATGTGGTTGTTTTTTTAATAGATGCGGTAGATCATTTATATATACTAAAAAGAGGAAAGGACCCAATATTGAGCCTTGCGGTACACCCATTTTGACTTTCAAACCCGGAGAATTGACACCATTTATCTGAACTTGCTGTTGCCTGTCAATTAAGTAAGATTTTACCAAGCTAAGTGCAAGTTTACCTAGCCCATAATGTTCAAGCTTTAAAAGCAAGGTTTCGTGATTAACACAATCAAAAGCCTTTGAGAGGTCACAAAAAATCCCTATCGCATCTTGGGCTTCTTCCCACGCTGCAAATATATGTTTTAATAAAGTGACACCAGCGTCAGTCGTACAACGACCTTTGGTGAAACCATACTGCTGATCGTGAAAGATTTTATTGCTATTAAAATGGTAAAGCATTTGATTAAGCATAACTTTTTCAAACACTTTACTGAAAACCGGCAATACTGATACAGGTCTGTAATTATTAGTGTCCTTATGGTCACCTGATTTAAAAAGTGGTATAACCTTACTGTATTTCATTATATCTGGAAAGACGCCTTGGTCCACACACAAATTAAATATTAAAGCTAAGTATGGTGCTATAGTCTCAATTATTGATGTGCATACTTTAACAGACATTCCCCATAGGTCTTCAGTTAATTTGACTTTGATTTGCCGGAAAGCCTTTATGACTGTCATAGGGTTTATATGTTTGAATTGAAATTCAACCGGACAACCTGGCAAGTTTGCTTTTAATAGAGTAATTGAGGATTGATTCTATTAATGAAAAGCAATTCATTGTTTGTTTTTCGGGTACCTACGCAGAGATATTAGGAAAAGGTCAATGTACTTTATTCCACGGTTGTCTGGCGTCTCCTATAGCTGACTGACTTGAAAATTTATATGACGTGGTAGGAGGGTAAAAAAAATATCATTCATCATTTAGTTCAATATCTCACATATTACAAGAAAATTAACTGTGAAGGTTTTTGTAAAAACCTGTGCCAACGTTGGTCACTAATTACTATCAGATGAGCTAAGGATATAAAGCATAACCTTTATTCAATATCTGGGTCAAGTTTAACCCTGTCATTTTTTTAAATTGTTTTTAACTTCGTGCTTGACCGCTATCACACCTGATGGAAAGCGACGATGCGGTCGACGATGGAATGCGCTTACCTAGAAGAAACCTATTGACTCTCGACTTAAAGATTCCCGGGTTGTAGCAATCAGGAAACATTAAGAAAAAATACAAGTAGTTACCAAAACACACAAAAAAAAATTCACGTCAGGTGTCGGAAAAAAACACAATTTATAAAATTGAAAGTGAAAGCTTCAAAAAGGGCGCACTTTTTTGTTCCCTAACAACGGGACTTATTCGAAAACTTTTATGACGAATGACACTTGACGAGGGCTCCTTAAGGTCTCTCCAAGAACCAGAGCTGGATTTTTGTTCCAATTATTAAAAAAAATATATATTTCCACGCCCATTGAAATAATAATGTTGATTTTTTGACGAGCGATTTTATAATTCATAGGGACCGTTAACCTAGAATCATAAAATTGGTTATTAAGCAAGGTCTCATAGCACAAGTAAAGGAACAAATCTGAAAACTAAATTTGTAGTTACGTCACAAAACAAAAACTTTTTGTAATTCGGAAAAATCTTCGTAAAATTATTGACCTCAGTGCCCGAGTCCGGCTCGCTCTTGCCCTGTTTTTTATCTACTAACACAATAATTGTGCACACAACTAAGGAGTCCAATTTCCTACCGGGGTCTATGTTGCCTGATAGCAGCTACAACCTGGAGGTCTTTAAGTAAAGAGTAAATGTGTTACTTCTATACAAGTATGCTCCGTCGCCGGCTACATCATCACTTACGATCAAGTGAGATAGTGGTCAAATGCGAGCCTATAAATTTTAATAAAAAAATTTTTTAGCCATTTACAGACCGACTCAGCAATCATTGCTTACCCTAAATGATTGGTCCGCGTGGTTGACCAAGATCCTAATTTCCACACTAGTTAGTTTTAGATTTGCTGAAAGACCTAAATCCAGAGTAACTGAAACTGCTCGGCCACACTGGCTGCCTGGTACGGCGGCGTGGGCGCGGGAACGCACGTGATTTGCTTAGCCACATTGCCCACACCAGTAGGGTGGTGCAGGGAGCGGTGCGGATGCAGAGACAAGTTTTCTGCTCGTCGATCGCGCACTCACTGTGGCTCTAGCTACTTGTATGAATGAGCTAAGGCGTGTGGCGTGAGTTGCCCGCGCGTGTCCTGAGTTGAGTAACCCGCACCGCTTCCCACGCCCGTGTGTCCACTATGGACACTAATACGAAGTTCTTATTTTTGAGATTACCACGCCGCGCCCGACCCGTACTCGCGCTTCCAGTATAGCCGCACATTAAGGGCAAAAAATATCCGAGACCAAAAGAATGTACAGCAATCTTCACACAATAATACCCTTTTTATAAATTTGTATATGTATGTATTCATAGCATTTTCAGATTGACAAAGCCCACTTCACTGGGCCTTAATCCGTTGGACCGTAGTAATCCGATTTTTGCCATACCCCCGCCCGCGCCGGCTATGAATTTAATATTACAAGCACAATCAACTTATGTAAGGATTTGTTTTTAGATTGCTCTGTATTGCTTCAGGTTTTATTTAAAGGGGCTGTGAGGTAAGCATCTTATTTATGTTAGCACTTAGACCACCAAAAGCAATGGTGTATCATACCATTAATGGTGTTCTGACATGTCCGCTCTGTGATCGGAGTTTTTCGGCCAAGGTTGGATATGCAAGTCACATGAGGGCACAAAACAGAGCAGCAGATCTGAGCTCACAACCACCGTGAAGAGCCAAGGAATGCGGTCGCTGTGGCCGAAATCGGCTAGATGGCATCATCATCATCATCATCATATGTTAGCACTTAAATGTATTTTTAAACGCTGACGAAATAATGTGAGTGGCAAAGTTTGTATATTTTTTGTAATTTCTATAAAATTTTGTTACCGTTTTCAGTGATCAACTTATTTATGGATTTGTTTTTGGACTGCTCGGTATTGCTTCAGGATTTTATTTAAAGAGGCTGTGAGGTAAGCATCTTATTTATGTTAGCACTTAAATGTATTTTTAAACGCTGACGAAATAATGTGAGTGGCAAAGTTTGTATATTTTTTGTATTTTCTATAAAATTTTGTTACCGTTTTCAGTGATCAACTTATTTATGGATTTGTTTTTAGACTGCTCGGTATTGCTTCAGGATTTTATTTAAAAGGGCTGTGAGGTAAGCATCTTATTTATGTTAGCACTTAAATGTATTTTTTAAAAGAATGTGGGAGGCAAAGTTTGTATATTTTTTGTAATTTCTATAAAATTTTACTAGAAACTTAGGTATGAAGGATTTATTTTTTAGATTATTTTGTATTATTTTCTGTGTCTACGTAAGCTGAAACACTATATTTTTAAACTCTGACGCAATAACGGGGGTAGCAAAGTTTGAATAAGATTTTTCTTTATAAGATCGATAATCTTTGTGCAACGAAGCTTTCGATGATATGTGAGAAAAACACTTATAAAGGTTTTTTTTAGATTATACAAATTGGTTCAGTATTTTATTTACAGGGGCCGTGATGTAATTGTATTATTTACAAGAATCGTTTTAAGCATTTTGGGAACACATTTATTGTGCGTGCAGCCAAGGAGTTGAATTCCCTGCCGCACTGTTTCCTAATAGTTATAACTTAGGGGTCTTTAATACAAGAGTGAATAGGTAACTTCTAAGCAAGCGTGCTCCATCATCGACCACAATATCATTGCTTACCGTCAGATGAGATGGTGGTCAAACGCGAGCATATCAATAATATTACAAAAAAAAAAACAATTTTTAAACAGTGAAGCAAAAATGGGGTGGAATGGTTTGAATGGATTGTTTGATCTGCCATAAAATATCACTACTGTTTTTGGTAAAAGGAATAAAATCAAAATCGAATTAATTTAGTCTCCAAATTCCACTTGCTTCCAATGTTGCTGCACTTGCTTCCAATGTTGGCGCTGAACGAAAAAATCCTGAAGGAATATCTACGGCCCTATTTTTTTAATATTCTAAGCAAACTTAGGTTTATAGATAGTACCTACCTACGCAGAATAATTTATATTCAGTAGTTTAAACATAATTATAATAAAACGAACTGATTTCAAGAACCTTAAAGTAAATAACATTTGCAGGGCCATTATTATCATCATTATTTCAGTTGAAAGACGTCTACTGGACTGTAAAATATAGACATCCACCAAGTGTCGCCACAACAAAAGGTCCTGTGCGTATCGCATCCATCGGTTTCCCCCGACCCTCACTAGGTACTGTACTGTATTTAATTTTTTTTTACCTGTAAAATTCTATTTTAGTGAGTGATATATAGCCCATACCATCACTAGGTCTTACCACCATTTGGGATGCCTTCCAACGCAGCGTCTTGCAGTACGCGGTCGCCAATCCAGTATCTTTCTGCCACATCGAAATCTGTTCTGCAAGCAATGTGTCCTGGTTACTTGCCACTTGCGTTTTGTAATTCTTTGGGCTGTGTCGTAATTATATTCTTAGTTCTTTTCTTTCATGTTCTTAAGGAGCATAATACAAACGAATTATTTTCTATATTGAGAACAGTGGTGGCCGAGTGGTAATGACTCCGGCTTACGAGTTTGTAGGTCGCGGATTCAAACCCTGCCAGGCGCATCACTTTGTGTAATTTATTTCATCACCACTGCTCTCAAAAAAAGAAAGAAAACATCGTGAGGAAACCGGCATGTCCTAGAACCAAAAATTCGACGACATGTGACATTCACCAACCTGCACTGGGCCCGCGTGGTGGATTACAGCCCATCCACTCTCCTAGAGAGGAGGCCTGAGTCCCAGCAGTGGGATCATTAAAAGGCTGATTATGCTTACTAGCTGAATTGGCAAACAATGTTCTATATTTCTTTTAGTTTACTGAAACTGATATCCATCCATGCAGATTTTACACCTCTTCATATTTAAGATCCTCGTAGAAATCTCACACAACTATGTAAAGCTATCTGAGAGCAACTTAAATTGTCTTGAACCCTGCAGACCTCTGTGCTCAAAACCTACTTTGCGAATGTATTAGGACCCAATGAGTAAGCGGTTCCTTGCTCCACAAGTATAATTTGTAGTACACCTGGGGTTTTACTTGGGCAATAATATTTTGTGATGGAAGTTTAATTTCACTTTGGGAAAAGGAGAAAAATCTTTTCTTAACATTTTTATTCTTAAAAATACCAGAGGCCGTTTTTTTTGGTGGAGAAATTCGTCCAATGACAACCCCCGTTCATGGTTAAAGCGGGAGATAGTTACAGACTCTTACTGAATAAAAAACCCACCCCGTTCCTTCAAGGTTTCATACCGGGGCTTAAGTTTCCTTCCGGGGCTTAAGTTTCCTTCCTAATTTAACTTCCGATTTTTTCCGTCAGGTAACAATACTTTATATTGTTGAGAGCAAGGTATTTTTTTTTTATGGTGTGAAAAATCATGCATTGACATCCCCCGCCCTTGGGCGGAGCGGGAGATAGTGTCAGACTCTTACTGACTAAAAGACCCACCCCGTTCCTTCTAGCCTTCATACCGGGGCTCGAGCGCCCTTTCGGATAACCCTGGCCCCAGTAGGCTTCGACCCGGCTAGGCCCCTACTGTTGCTGACAACTCTTTGAGGCGCGCGGGAAAAATGCGCGCCGTCGACGACTTGGACTTGGTCCGGACAGCTACCGGACGGCCGGACAGCGAGCTACCCATTGCTCACTGTACGCAAGCCCGCGCCAACGGTGGGTGGAATTCGGGATCGAAATCCCGGTGGCGGTGAGAGCGCCGTTGCCTGATGCTGTTGGCCTCCTCCTTTGAGAGGCCCTAGGCTACCATGACTTCTTAATGCAATCCATTTGACGACCTAAACTGAACTGTTAAAGAAATTGAGCTTTATAGAGTGTGTTGTGTGTGTGTGTGTGAGCTGTGCTTTTCTGTAAGTGATAAGGCGCTTAGACGTAAGTCACTAAATTTACAAATTATAATGTATTAACGTACTTATTGTTGAAAAGCCTAATATTAAATAAATAAATTTAATAATAAATAGCTTCATCCCTATATCTCGCTCGCACGCTGGACTTTTTAACGTGTCATGGTAAGGCCCAGTTCATAGATATACAGGGAACGTTCGTTCAATTTAAATATTTTTATTTTTGTATGAAAATCTTATTTATTTATTTATTCATTTATGTACACACACAAACACTTAAAAATGAAATAGACAAATACAGAAAAAACAGTACAAAGGTGCTGCTTATTTCAAATGAAATTTCTTCCAGCAGACCTGCGACAGGAGAGTTGGAAGAGAGATGTAGACACAGTGTATACAAACGAATCATTTACTAAATTATCTAAATTAACTTATATAATAATAAATATATAAATACAATAAAACCAGTAATTAAAAACACTAAAATAGATACGGTACATAAAATACACATACACATACATAGATTATTAATAAATATTAATCTTATGAACAAACGACAATTTTTTTAAAGTCATAAAACAAAAGTTGTTGTTTATGATGTTCTTAACATAGTCCTGTCAGGTTGTTAGTGTTTTACAAATAACCCCGTATATTTCTATGGCCCAGTTCAATTATTATAGAAAGAGAAAAACTTCATTTTCAATATACTTGAAAACCTGCTCTTATCTTACCGCTTTTAGGCACGCAATATACTTTTTCCGCACTAGTGCAGAAAAGTGCGCGTGCTCTATCCACCACAATTTTATTACGTTTATCATATCAGGCTGGGCACGCGTAGACCCCGCGAGTTTCTGGTTAACCCCCGTTTATTTATTTCTTCTTAAGTGTATTGAAAAAATTTTTTTTGATGCCCGTGCAAAATGGTCACTGTAGGCATCGGCTCCATTACACACTCGCATACAGCTCGTACGAATTCAGTCTCAGTCACAATGTCAAACTTCATGCACTTGTATCAAAATGTATCTATTATTCTCGCATGCCCAGAAAAGTTTGCCAGATAAATGACTCATTTAACTGGCCTAGTTTGTTCTTTACAATTTGATATTTTAATTTGCATATTAGTTTTCCCCTATCACTAAATGTATCCAAGGCGCATTTGCGCCGCATTGGGTTATCCGAAAGGGCGCTCGAGCCCCGGTATGAAGGCTAGAAGGAACGGGGTGGGTCTTTTATTCAGTAAGAGTCTGACACTATCTCCCGCTCCGCCCAAGGACGGGGGATGTCAATGCATGATTTTTCCCACCGTAAAAAAAAAAATAGATAGGTACGAAAACTAGGCCAGATGAATGAGACATTCTCTCAAAGAACCACTTTCAAAAACCATATATCATTTCTTCTAGCGTAGTTGGGTAAAAAAGGCAAGTATTTATTTACCCGGTTGAACTTATGTTGAAGTTAACTCAATACAGAGAGGTCACGTGTGTACCTTCACTTATTCCTGCAGCTTTCAGAGCCTTTTAAAACGAACCTGTTTGTATTTATTTTTCAGTTACTGTAATTTTGTTTAAAAAAGGTACAGACGTGAGAGTATATGAGATAGACTTAGGGTGGAATAATGAATTTTTAGTTTTGAAAAAGTAGAAATAATATATATCCTATAATGCAATATCAGCTTGGTAAGCTAATATTGCTCTAAAAATTCTTTGTAATGGGTTTATAGTGCAGTGCCCAAGTAGCAGTAGAACATTGACTCATATGACACAGGAATTTGTAGTTTAGGAGTCTTGGTGTCAACTTTTGTGCGCCTTTATTTATTGTGACTTAACTGATATTAAGCATGTTGTAACGATTTTTGTTAACAAAAGTATTACTATTATGATTACTCTATCCTGAGCGGGAAGGGTCAAAAATCTTTTTCTATAAAGACTTCAAGCTTGTGTAAAATCAATGCCACCAACACTTCTGCAATCAGAATCAACTCGTTCTTCAACAAAAGTCCAACCAACTATGCTCCGTTCAAAAAAACATTGGACATTTATGATAACCATATATTAGTCATTCGTGGCATGATAAATGGCGGCTGCAGTAAATAGTTGGTATTGTAATTACTATTTTGCTTTGAATGCCATCCTTATGCCTACGAAATAGAAGTTAAAAAATCGGTTGAACAGACAGTAAAAAAGGTTTCTTTGAATGTCTAATCTTAACGCGAATAGGGTATAGTTGACGAACTACTACGTTCGTTCAAAGTCAAGGACTTATCAAAAACTTCTCACCAAGGGAACGAAAAAGTTTTCTCGTTAAATTGAAAACTTTATGGTTTTGAGGATTCGGAGTTAGAATTGAATTACAAGTGCTTCTGCTGTCTAAGTTTTTCCGTTCAAGTGGGTGAAATGGAATGTAGGTAAACCATATACTGCAGGATTGTGATTGTTGAGTTAACATGGTTCTGGATCGCAGAGGACAACTGGAACACGTGTGAATATTAGTCAGTAAGGGTGTATTTCTACTGAAGCGAAGCTGGGTGAAGTGGAGCGGAGAAAGGCAGTGAAAAGTGTCAAATGATTTGATCTACTCTGCGCTTCGTGCTTTCCGACCGGTACCTGACCGTACCGGCGGCGGAGACCTCTCACGCCGGGCCTTGGTTCAAGCCATGGATCGGAGCCAGGAGGAGTAGCAGGCGGTCGTCTCCTTCTGCGAAGCAGTAATGCTAGCAAAGGAGGAGGCCGACCGCATCAGGCAACGGCGTTGCCGCCGCCGGGATTCCTATTCCAATTTCCGGCCACCGTAGGAGCCGGCTTGCGGACGGCGAGCAATGGGTAGCTTGCAGTCCGACCATCCGGTAACTATCCGGACCAAGCCCGAGTCGTCGATGGGGCGCACTGTTCCCGCACGCCTCAAGGAGTTATCAGCAACAGCAGCGACCCAGGGTCGAAGCCTACTGCGGCCACGGTTAGTTTCGAGAGGTAGCTCAGATCCGGTATGAAGGCACGAAGGAACGGGGTGGATTTTATTCAGTAAGAGTATCTCCCATTGTGCCCAAAAGCGGGAGTTGTCATTAGATGATTTTCCCACCATAAAAAACCGGCACCTGACTGTTCCGCGAGTTCATTTGTTTTATTTAAAATTCCGCTCAGTTCTACTCCGTTCGAATTACACTGTTTTCACTATTACGAAGTAAAGAATGAAGCCCTGTGATTGGTCAATTCACGGCCCACTTCTCGCCACTCCGCCCAGCTCCAGGTCAATTGAAAGGCATCCTAAAAGTCAGTCACTCAAATTCACTCCACCCTGAGCGAAACCCAAAAAAAGGTAAATCATCTAAATTACTACTAATCAGCTGTACATAAGTAATGGTAACAAAAAATATATCCTGTAAGTCAGTACCTAATCGTTTTCTATGTTTTCAGAAGATTTTCTTTTTCACGTTATCAAATATTCTACAATTGTATACCATCTTTACATTCAAGGAAAAATACTTCTTCGTATTTGTATAGCGCTAAATTCTTTACAAATAGCATTGGTAAACGTAACATAGTGGAAACCTTCAAAGTCACGAAATTAAACGTTGTAAGAATATTTCATAGTCAGTGGAAAATAACTGAAGGTTTTCCCCAAATCCTATTACTGCTAGCGTATTTGAAACACGCTTTTACGGTATTATATGCTGAAAGCAAATCTTTGTTTCCGATCTTATGAGCACCGCATAAATAGTGCTGACCTTAACAAGTCAAAACGATTTTCATTGAAGCCGAAACCGAAATTAGAAAACATTTATATTTCGGCCGAAATTATCGCTGAACATTTTCCAGAACAAATTTATGTGTCTAGTTTGTAAAGAATGTATGTAATACTTATTATGTCCACATATAAAATAAAAAAAATAATATGAACTCCAAAAATCTGATGTTAGTAAAAATTTTACCTTTAAACATCTCGCTTCGGTTTCTCCATCAAGAGCGTATTATTGTACCAAACCTCATCAATAAATCGATACTCGTTTGCAATATGTGGCTTAGCGTCCATGAATGTGCTCATCCGTAGGTACTGGCGTGAGTTCAAACGGCTTTTGAAATTTGGTTTCGGACATCGTCAGGCCGAAACCGAAATTCAAGCCGAAGTAAATTGGATTCTCGATACTCTCCACACCAAAAGCGAAGTAATCGAGTGGACTAGCAATAAATGCAGGAGACCTTTCAACTGTATTCCTTATTGTTACCAACGTAATAGTCGCTCTTCGAGAGTTTCATTAAGTTTGCGTTTAACAGGTTATTTTGTTGTTTTTGCGAAATCGTATTTGTATCGTGCGCGAAATCGTATTAAATCGAGATTGCCCCGCCTCGCATGCGTCCTGCGTGCGTATTCCCCGCATTAAAATAAATATTTGTATGAAAAGGACGTTTGCGCGAGCAAATCCGCATGCGTGATGAAATCCGCACGATATCAAAAACACCCGATAAAAAAAGCAATGAAATTCCCAACCGCTTTTTACCTATCTACTTATTCCGTGGGTTGTCAGAACAGGAACGAAAGCAGAGAAGACACATAGCAAAGAAGAAAGACAAAAAAACCTTTTATTTGGCGGAACAAGGCGCAAATTTAGGACTAACAAATTATATGTATTCTTTGTGAAAAATATGCGCCCCATCCGCACAAATCAGCCCAACGCTCAGCATTATACCGTGTCCATAGCGTTGGTTTTCAGCGTAGGTCGGTGACGGTGTCGACTTAGGGCCTACGCAGACCGGGACGGCATGGCAAGGGATTTTAATTTTTACTAATGGACATTCAACCGTACTTTTACAGAAATACGACAAAAATTGCTATGCTTTAAAATGATGCCGTGGCATTGAAAGGGATTTTATCGCACGGCATTAAAAGACTCGCCACAGGCTCCCGTGCCGGGATGCCGTGGCATACTGCGGTAGGCAACGGCATGCCACGGACTCCGGAGCTCGTAGTGATATATTGCGGGGTGCGGCGGCGGGGGTAGAGAAGCGGGGCATGCATACCATTAACCATCCAAATGCGCCCGCGTGCCGGCATGCCGTGGTATGTCGTGGCATGCCATGGCAAAGTTCTGGAATGCCGCGGTATCTAAGCGGCCAGTGTGCGCTGACTCATGGCAAAATCCCTTGCCATACCGTCCCGCTCTGCGTAGGCCTTTAAAGACGTCGATACGGTATTGATAGGAGTGGGTTTTAGTTACTAAAAATCTGACACGCCCTCACAATCCCAAAAGGGGAAGAAGGCATTGGATGATTTCCCAGCACAAAAAAAATCTACTTTCTTATTACTTTTACTACCGTTATAAAGTACTTTCATTATCTAACGCAGAGATTGTCAAAGTTTAAATTATGGTACTTCATTTTCCTGTTACATTTTCTTTGTGAAGACAAACAAGATAATTTGGGAGACTTGCGTCACAACTACCACCTTTATTATATTTGCCACGTGTTGCCTAATTTTGGCTTCCTTTTGGGTCAAACAGGGTATTATAACCTTGGTATAAAAAAATATTTTTAGTATATACGAGACCTGAATACTTGAAACCTTTGTTCAGAATCATTTATCATCATCATCATCATCATAATTTCTGCCGAAAGACTTCCACTGTTGGATATAAGCTTTCTCCAAGCTGTGCCTGAGACTGTGCGTCTTTTGTCTCTCATCCGCCGCATTCCCGCGACTCTCACCAAGTCATTTTTCCACCTTGTGAGAAACCTTCCAACCCTGCGAATCACTAATTGAATCGATTTCAATATTTTTTACACACCGTGTAATATTTTTTTTTT
This sequence comes from Mythimna albipuncta, assembly GCA_929112965.1. NCBI lineage: Eukaryota > Metazoa > Arthropoda > Insecta > Lepidoptera > Noctuidae > Mythimna > Mythimna albipuncta. The sequence goes on along the minus strand of OV815979.1, from coordinate 11,030,419 downwards.
CCTAAAAATATTTTAAAAGGTCACAAGTTTGACACCACAGATACTGACTACACGGGTCACGGCAGCTCATGGCAGCATTAGGCGTCAGCGCACAGCTGGACGCGCGAAAACAACCCCTCAGTCGACCGGATGGCCCGGTGACCATGTATTCTTGCAGACAACCAGATAACAAAACAGACTTATAACTTTGTGATTTTTTATGAGACAGTAATGAAATTGTGTACATGATTCTTTACATAAAATACTGGACACGTATTTCGGATTTCGTAATTACTAAAACTAATGTTGTACACAGGGATTTCGTATATACTAAAACTAATGTTGTACACAGCAAAATGAATATAGTCTCGTCTAGATATACACCGTTAAATTTTAATCGTTTTAATCCCGTGGATGTGATGTGGTGACGTTTTCTTAATGAAATTAATTTCGTACATGCGTAAATTAAAACGAGTTTTTGAAAAAAAGGTACATTATTTTTTAATTTTATCTTTACAAATCGATAGTGTTTCATGTACCGGATCGACCCTCCACGGGATTAAAATTTAGCGGTGTATATAAAAATCTCGTGGCATAGTATTTGCTATCGAATTCCTCCAAAACGGCTTGCTAAGGCTGGGAATAGTCCGTAGGCTAGTTTTTAACCTAATTCCACGCATATTTTCAACACACATAGTTCTGCCATAAAAAAAATATCATCGAAATCCGTTCAGCCGTTCGAGCGTTAACAAGTAACCAACATACACACACACTCACAAAATTTTCTCTTTGTATTTAAATATTAGTGTGATGTACGAATATTTCAGTTATAGAACCTTTATAAAAATAATCTGTTTGGCTCTCATATGATTTGACCATTATGAACATATGTTTAGTGTGGACTGGACCCTTGAGTTTATTTCGGTGTTTCATCCCTGGGTGATCACCTAAGAAAAACCGGTTTCATCCAGTTTAAACTGACCTAAAAATATAAAATGTATAAAAATGTTTTTTTTTTTAATACTTTTTTTGCAAAATAAATCTACACTAATATAATAAAGAGGTAAAGATTGTTTTTTTGTTTGTAGGAGGTAATCTCTGAAAGTACTAGTCCAATTGCGAAATATTATTAACCGATAGAAAGCTATTTTACTCGTATTCCTGAATGACATAATGAATAATTTATGTACGCCAGCGAAACTGCGGGAAAAAACTAGTATCATATAATATCATAAAATGTGCCAGTTTTTTGCTAATAACATAATTATAGTAGGCATTAATTACTCGTCTATTTGAGAACTATGTTACAAAAACACTGTCAAATTCAACAAAATTATAATTCTTTGATCATGAAAAAGCTAAGTTCCACTTTACCACAGTCAAATTATTATTTGAGTAAAAACACAATTTCATAAAGTCTAACAAACACTTTGGCACAGTAGAAAATATTTTATTGTTGTCATAAACATAAAGCTGAAAGAACATGAAAATAAACAAGTTCAACAATCAAAGAAGTCCCAAACTGTTATAGTATAATCATAAAACACACTTGTGTTGAAATGATTGAGTCGAAACCATTTTTTTAGTCTAGTATTTTTTCCGTTTTATTTATTTAACCTCTCGCTCGCCGATGGTATTATTATTACGTAATTGCCCGTTATTTAGTAAAATCACAAAAATATACAAAAATTAAAGGAAAAAGCGTCTTTTTCCAGGAAAAACGAAAACGTAGAGTCAAAAATTTTCGGATGAATTGATTTGGTACCTACATTCGTGTGTACAATACGACAATTAAACATTTTTTTAAGATCATTCAAGTTTTACAATCAGCGCTCGAGGGTGAATGCTCCAAGATGCGCAAAATACGCACTTAGACTTGAAGCTGCAGCCTGAAATACAAAATGCTCCAGGATGGCGCTAAGTCCCCTTTTTGAGGAGAGGCTTGCAGTACGTTAGCGGTCCGAGAACAAGCGCCTTAAATGAAAACATATCTGGTTGCCGTGAGTTTGTATGGCAATGATGCTATCCGAAACAGACCGCACTATACAACACCGAATTGAACACGTGGTGCTTGTGTAGTTGATGTCGTCCGTACGCAGTACAAGTAACAAGCACCGCATCCCCACCATACAGCAGGCCATGCCAAGAGACGCATAAATTGAAAGCGTCCTACAAATGGTAAGTGTAGTGTTTGTATTAGGAGTATCTATACTTAAATATAGATATACGCTATCTCGGTCAAGCGACGCTTATGTCAGCCACGGTTAGTTACTACTGCGCTGTGAGCGAGAGTACACGTGCGCGTGCGCTTGCAAGCGAGCCAGTGTTTGTACGAGAACATTACAGTGGACAGAGGTCCTACATTTGGCGACGAGTAAAAAGGTATGTTCAGTATTTTATAATTATATAAATCAAAAGAAGGAAAGGAAAGTACCTACATTTTATGACTGGTAGCAACAATACTCGTAACGTTTTCTTAAGGGGATGCATCCCATGCATTTTCACTGTTTTTCGTACAACCGCTTAAGAGCGGTCAAATCTAATAAAAACAAATTCAAATCAAATCCAGTTAAGACCTGAAAATCTGCTATTTTGCATGGGCTTTGACACTTCATAATTTGCTCACAAGTGAAAAGTAAAATAAGAAATACAACATAAAGGCCTAGCAAATTTTATCAAGATTCTAAATGGTGACAATGTTTTTCAAAACTTTTAAGGAAAAAAAAAAACACGCATTTGCTGGAACAAGTTTTGTGGAATTTTCGAGTAAATCACGGAATTACTATTACAGAGTATTCAGGTATTATCACGTTGCCTTTTCGTCAAGCATCGCGCTGGATTGCGTTTGATGAAGCAACTGGCTTTTAAACCATGCTCGATGTTTGCGATGGGTGAGTGGAAAAGCAGCTTCTTAGATATCAACCTACATAATATACGCCTTTCAACTTTGTAGGTACGAGTACATACCTACGGTTATTTTTCTATAATCCACAACGTTTTGTTTTGTATACCTTCGTGAAGACGTTATGTTGTTTGAGATATGTAGCTACATTGTAGCGGATGTACACTGTACGTATGGTCCGTTTCTGGGCTTGGAAATATAAAACAACGTGATGGCAAAATAAATATGGTGTACAAAGTTGCAATAGTGGTTGCGTTGTGGAGCACTTAGAACAAGGAAACATATTCTTCACTGCTTGAATAATTAACCGATATAATTTGAATTCTAATATTTGTACTTGTAATGGACGGGCCTGTTGGTCGTGGGTTCGATCCCCGCCTCGTTGGCGAGTGTTTGTGTGATGGACGCGAGGTGTGTGTGATTCACCTCAATGGGTGTGTTTGTCGATCGTCTGGTGCCCATGACACGAGCTCTGCTTGGCTTGGGACTGGATGGCGTTGTGTGAAAAAAAGTCCTTTGTGGTTTTAAGATCTCCATTAAATTGGAAACATTTGCGATCTTAGAACATCCATTTAAATTGGATTTTTTGTGGTTTTAAGATCTCCATTAAATTGGAAATACTTGCGATCTTAAAACATCCATTAAATTGGAACTTTTGTGATTTAAAGATCTCCATTAAATTGGAAATTACTGTGATCTTTAAATATCCATTAAATTGGAACTTTCGTGGGTTTAAGATCTCCATTAAATTGGAAATACTGCGATCTAAAACCATCCATTAAATTGGAACTTTTGTGATTTAAAGATCTCCATTCAATTGGAAATATTTTGCTCGCGAGAATTAAATGTTCATGTTCTCCTGTATACTATACACTTGTCATTGACAGCAGGGTACAGTTTAGAAATGACTTTTCAAGTTGCCACAATAGAAAGAAAAAGAAAGAAAGAAAGAAAGAAAAAACTTTTATTCGTACCTCACACATACAGTAGAATCCGATAATATAAATAATAGGAAACACTTTAAAAAACTGTGCAAGGCCAAAAGGGCGCCTAACTCAGCATATGCTGCGATATTTAAAAAGATAAATAACGCAGCGCTGGTATTCCGTTAGGGCCCGCGGTGATGCCACGGTCACATTCACGGAGGTTCAATATAAAAATAAAATAATAAATAATTAAATACGAACATTGTAAAACACCCATTGGACAAATAATAAGTAAATAACAATAGACCTCCTGAAGTCGATTTATCATCAATTTGCTAACGCCCGAAATACTCCATTTGGGCAATAAGTTAGACCGGAGGTATTGTTGTAAGGACTCAGTTCAGTTAGTATGATCGCGATACATTTTAAAAAATTGCCAATTTTCACGACGTAAGCAATTGTAATTTCAACTATCGTCGCGCATTGGCAGATCTAATAGATACTGTTACGATTTCTTTTATGACAGTGCTTATTTCTCCGTAGATAATTTTGACATTGTTGACATTGACGTATCCCTGGAATATTAATCTGCGATTATTTCTGCGTTAAATCGAAATTGAACTATTTTATTATCGGTATGCTACAAACGCGTGTCACATAAAGTGACCTTATCCGTTTAATTAACTCATCTTTGTAAAAGACGACCATAGCGGTCTAGCGCGGAACAATAAAAATAATGCGTGAGCGGGTAGATAGATAGATAAATCCTTTGATAGATAAATCCTTTATTGGCTACAGCACAAAACATGCACCAAAATACATAAAGCACACAGATTATAAAAAACTAAGCAAATAGACAACAACAAAAGAAAGAAAAAAAAAAAATAACACATGTAGGTAACAAGAAAAAAAAAAAGAAGAGAAATAGCAATATAGACCCATAGTGCGGTGTGCATGTCGCGCTCCACCAATGGGAGTCTAGCTCAGCATGTGTCAGGCAAAAGTACCTGACGCTGATATTATGCTGGATCCTTGTGGTGATATTCGGACGCTCAGATGGTTTTGAGTGAAATGTAGATAAATACATAAAGTTAATAGGCATAAAATAATAAGCAAAGTGAATAATTTAAAAAATAATGTAATGTACATAGATATCGATATCCATGGTAATGTACGAGTATGTGTGTGTAATGGAGCAAAAAAGGTGAGGTATAGACAGCATTTTCAACATGTGTACCTATCAAACGCAAGCTACCAAGCGGAATATGTGGGTACACCCAGCAGACTGTCCCGGAAACAAGGAACACGCAGACCAGCTATATGAAGGACGTATTCGAAATGAAGATACCACGTTCTAGGGTAGATGAATTGTTGCGTGTAAATATTATTTGACCGAGTAGTTCAGTGTTATTTAGGTAGCTTAAGGTAGTTGTTAGTTAGACAGGAGTAGTCGGCTAGGTAGGAAATCATAATATTTATATTTTATTGGACTACCATAATATTCATTAGAAACATTTATACGACAAAACAATATTTGCCGAATCAGCTGGTTTTCTATACTATTCTCGCGTTCAGAAGAAACTAGTCTTTGGGCTACGGTTTCTTTGGGTGTCTTTTTGGTAAAATTATAAAGGGAATAAAATTAGTGTGCTGGTAGTTCAAAGTTGCTCGTTTTAAATGAAATTAAAAGTTGATACGAAACTAAGTAAACAATCTATTTCAAATTGTCATGATTTTTAGATATTGATATGTCGGAAAACAAACAAAAAATTGTTTTACTAAAATGATTTTTTTTAGAATTTAAAATAGTAACTAAAAAAGTTGAAGGAGTAAATTAAATGTACCCTCAGTTTTAGTTACAAGCTGTGATTGTTACTGATATCAAATAAAATTTAATGTTGTGGTCCGTAGTAAATAACTGATATCACTGACTTAAACTATGATCTGTAAAAGAGTAAATAGAAGATTCAACGTTCAGAGCAATTTGCAATAATATTGTCAGGTTGACCGAGCGATGTATTATGTTGGTAATCTTACTAAAACAGGCTAGAGTTTATAGCCAACTGGAATAATATTAAATTATTGATTAGCCGTTTATTTTGAAAACAAATTGATGCCACTGAGTCAAAATGATTATGTTCGAACAGAGTAATATGGAAAATATAAATATAAAATTGTAATCTGTAACTTAGTGTTGATTAGTCTAATCTTACCGTAACTAGGTAAACGGAACCAACACGTCTGTTACAATGATTCAGTTATTGCTTATTCGATGCTAGACCTTTTATTTGACGCCAATAGGTCTCACCGGCAGCAGGTGAATATAGTTGGCGTGACTAGGCATTTGGCTTAATGATTCGCTGATAAACTATTAAGAGAGACGTCGGGAGACTTAATGTAGTTTTAAAAAATCGTTGTCTACAGCCGGATTTTCGTTAGATTTGGAAAAGTGAAAAAAAAGGGTTGTTTTGATAATGCAACTCGTGTTGCTAGGATATGAAATAAAGTCAAGTGGTGAAGTTAGAAGAAATAGGACCTATTAGCAGAAAACAGATAACGTACATTCGACTCTGCCCCTACTTTTTATCGTAGCTCAGTTAGAACAGTTTATAGGTCTAGTAGCTTACTCCTGGTGGTTTTTACCTAAGTTTTCTCGAGTATGGGGCCGTTCTAAAGACGATTTGACGTGTGGTAAAGTTTATTTTTTGGCAACTGCGCCACAAAAAAATTGAATAAGAAATAATTTAATTTTTATGAAAGAGTCGGGTTTTATGATTTAACCTTTCGATCGTGTCAGTTGGGGGCACGGTGGGGGGACGGTGAGTGCGCGGGCGCCGGCGTTTGCTTGGGATTTAATGAATTGAGACTCGCAAGTACCTAGTCGTAGAATTTCATACTGATACCAGCTAGCGGGCTACCTCAAACGGGTGAAACCATAAGATATGACTGGACCCTAAGCGTACGTCCTGTAGTAGTGCCATACGTGACTTCTTATCGCGAAACTGTATCTCATTGCGTGATCGTAAAGTTAATTTACCGTCAGTTGGAAGTTGGTCAGAAGGTAAAGCTAAAAATAACTCTCTGGTAATTGGTAACGACACTGAAACATTGAAGGTTTTGATTAAAATTACTGGTAGTCTCATCTAAATAATTTAGAGTTCTGTGATTCAAGTAACATTGTCTAACACTTTCATCGCGACGGGACAAACCCGTGTGAATGAGGAGGACAAATATGAGATGTTCGTGCTAGAACCAATGCTAATAGCGACTGTAGAGACCAGGGACCATTTGTGGTAGGGTCCATTAGGCGAAGTCCAACTCACGATTGGCTGTACAGTTACAGAGGATGTAGAACCCCGAGGTTAATTTAAGTGCCATGATCAATGATGCGTTACGCAATATAGAGTACGGAGTATCCTAAAAAAAAAAAAAAAAAAAAAAAAAAAAAAAAAAAAAAAAAAAAAAAAAAAGTGTAGGTTTAATCAGGATAAGAAAAAAAAAAAATTTTTTTCTTCAATCTGAGACTTCCTAATGATTATAAACGGGCAGAGCAAGTAAACTAAGCTAGATCCATTTAAAGATTTGTTAAAATAACGGAGATGAGAATTAAGGATCAGCTGTTAATCAAAAGTTTAAATCGATGTGGAAGGATATTTCTTTACTGTACCTTTGCTTCGAATTTTTTATAGTTTCCTTTTAATCTCAAATAAATATTTTTGAACATGAAAGGGATGTAGTGTTTGTATTAGGAGTATCTATACTTAAATATAGATATACGCTATCTCGGTCAAGCGACGCTTATGTCAGCCACGGTTAGTTACTACTGCGCTGTGAGCGAGAGTACACGTGCGCGTGCGCTTGCAAGCGAGCCAGTGTTTGTACGAGAACATTACAGTGGACAGAGGTCCTACAGTAAGTATTTCGAACTTTTTTTTTTATGGTGGGTAAAAATCATCCAATGATATTTTCCGCTCTTGGGCGGAGCGGGAGATAGTGTCAGGCTCTTACTGACTAAAAGACCCACCCCGTTCCTTCTAGCCTTCATACCGGGGCTCGAGCGCCCTTTCAGATAACCCTGGCCCCAGGCTGGCCAGGCTTCGACCCGGCTGGGTCCCTGCTGTTGCTGACAACTCCTTGAGACGCGCGAGAACAGTGCGCGCCGTCGACGACTTGGGCTTGGTCCAGACAGTTACCGGACGGCGGGACAGCGAGGTACCCATTGCTCACTGTCTGCAAGCCCGCGCCTACCCGTTACATTGCCCGTGTGCCCCTGAGAGGCACATGACCTTGAAGCCTCGACTGCCCGTGTGCCGCTGAGGGGTACACGGGCAATCGAGGCAGCCGCGCACCTCAGTCGTTTAAGTTTTTGAAGTTTTCTCGTCTTTGTCTGTCTATGGTCTATTTGTATAAATTTATTTCGCTTCCCCATAACCTTTTCAACCTAAAACTAAACAGACCGTGTATCCAAACCATCAAAAAAAATTAAAAAAAAAAGTTGAAGTTGGAAAAAAAAATAAATGTTGCGTAATTGTCAGTGTCGTGTTACGCTTGTGTAAACAAAAGTGTTTAAATAGTTGTAGTGGCTCGATTTGCTTGGTGTTTGTTTTATTTTCAAGGTAAGTTAACAACTAATACGTAGATATAAAGTTTTTAGCATGAAACTCGAAATTTACTCGTCATAACCCGAAACTTGGCGGTACGGTTTGGCGAAAAATTTGAATTTTCTGTTGTCACTAATTGTCTTATTCATCAGCAATGGTAAACGCTATTGCTATGACTATTGTTTATTTAATAAGGATATTAGACTACCTACATTATTGTATTACTTTTATTCTAGGCCTAAATGTGAATTATAACGGTAAATCAACACGCAAAATTTAACGGTTTTACGGCGCGCGCCGCCAGATGTTTATGCAAATTAAAAGGGCTTAAAATAAATTATTTTGTATGGACGGGTGTATGGTATTATTTTTTTTCTTAATCTATATACCCTAAATATCGTAATTAAAACAAAAAAACACTATGTCATCGCTTTAGTTTTCGAGATATGATTTTTTTTAAAACAAGTCATGCTTAAAAAGCGCTTATCTCTGTGTTTACAGTATCATATTTCGACTCCGTAGTCGACGAAACATAAACAAAACTCTTAAATAGGACGCCCCATTCATACTAATCACAAAAAACATAACACTTACGAGTTACAATAACATCTTGACACTCAATGGATTGTTTATTTGAAATTCGAACCCGCGCGGCGGGAGGCCATAAAAAACGTCTCAAGTGGCGGGCATAGGTGACGCAATCGGCTGGGGGGCGGGGGCGAGCAAGCGGGGTGGCCGGAAATCGGGATCAGAATCCCGGCGGCGGCGGCAAAAATACCGTTGCCTCCTTTGCGAAGTATTTCGAACCTGACAGAATTTAAATCGGCACACGATAATAATTTGGTTCAATCAAAGCTAATTTACTTGACTAAACGAAAATGACAAACACAGTCAAATTGCATTTCATGCTCCGTGACAAGCGTAGGTAATTATTTGTTCATCAATTTGTTGAACTATTTAATATACCTACTTAAAAATTCGCAGACATGAGACATCCACCGAATCCGGACTGGGCCAGCGTGGTAGATTACGGCCCTATTACCTTTCCTAGAGAGGAGGCCTGCGTCCCTGCAGTACGAACATTATAAGTCTGATTATGCTTACAATTTAGGTTAATGTAGTGCACCTCGAAGCCTAAACGCCAAAACAGCCGATTGATGTGATGATTTCGGACTGTTGTAGTTCAAATCACGCTGAGAACTTTAATTGCACGATGCAGGTTTTCGTTGTTTAGTTCTTATGTGATGCCAAAGATGTCGCTACAAAGTATAATATTTATTTATTTGTTTATTAAAACTTCATGCAACATAAAAGTACAAAGGCGGACTAAATGCCTCAGGCATTCTCTACCAGTGTTTCTAGTGTGGTGAAGAGAAAAAAAATAAAAGATTAATACGAAAAAAAGAGGTCAAAATTATGTATAGATACAAAATAACTATGTATACAAAATAAAACAAACCAAAATAAATCAAGAAGTAGGTTGAAAAGACCCTAAGGCTGACATCAGACGGACTGCATCGCAGCGACCGCGCGTGGGCGATATATTTAACTGCATACAGTTGTACGTTTGACTTCGTGCAGTCATTATATCAACTGCACGCGGTCGGCTGCAGTCGAGTGAAGTCAATATCAATTGCATGCAGTCGTGCCTTCAACTTTACGCGGTCGGCTACAGTCGTGTAGTGGGACGCACGCTGTCTATCGCTAACCGCATACAGTCAGTGTGCAGTTAATTACAAAGAACAAACGCACATTGACACTGTCAACTTTATTTTGAGGCACTTAAAGATCAAATCATACACTAAGCTCCTGGGCTAGATGCGTAGCGCCAACTACGTAAAGTCAGATAAAACAGCATGCAGTTGAATATAAGGACTGCGTGTGGTTGCTGCGATGCAGTCCATCTGTTGGCAGCCTAATTTGGATTAGGTTGTAACATGTAACATAACTAGCGGGAAACGCTATGGGTGGATCGAGGAGTGTCAGACTTTTTATGACTAAAACCCACCCCGAGCTCCTTCAGTTGCACTTTGCGTTCTAGGGCTGCGGTTCGTCTTTCGAAGAATCCCACAGTTTTGTACCGGTGAGATAATTTTTGTCTCCCTAGAGCAAAGCCGCTTGCAAAAACATGTTGGCTTAGACCCTTAAATACATAGGCGTAGTTAACTTAAGTTTACTTAAGTTTACTCTATCTCTGTGTAGTGTCACAAGGCATTGACTTTTATTTGTTTTAGGTAATATAAAGAACCCTGATTCGCGCAGTTTCTTGATGTATGTCAAGAGACGAATTCGTTTTATTGACGGTGACATTTTCTTTGATCATTGTAAAGGCTGTTGTTTTATCCGGCTTCTAGAAATAAACAAAACTGTACCTTTTCTAAATCCTTGTTGTTAACTTTGTTACGTACTTTTTTTTCTTGTGGGAAAAAATTATCCAATGACAACCTTCACTCTTAGGCGGAGCGGGAGATAGTGTCAGACTCTTACTGACTAAAAGACCCACCCCGTTCTTTCTAGCCTTCATACCAGGGCTCGAGATGTCTTTCGAAACTAACCCTGGCTCCAGTAGGCTTCGACCCAGCTGGGTCCCTACTGTTGCATTTATGTACTTCGTTTGTAAACTATACTGCTCTCAAAAGCGTGAAGGGAAACATCGTGAGGAAACCGCAATGTGCTAACATCTTGGTAGATGTTAGGTTGTTCCGGTCATTCCTACTCCCACAGAAGAGGCCTGAATCTCAACAATGGGAACATTAAGGTGCTCCTTCATCTCACTTGACAACACAAAGACCGTTAAGTTGGTTGCAATGATTTGCAACGCTGGCCTTAGTATCTTTCGCTGTCTTGCTTGTCAAGCCGCGAAATACGGACTTTTATTTTTAACCGACTTCAAAATAGTAGGAGGTTATCAATTCCGGTATAAAACTTGAAAGACCTTGTTTTTTATTGAGCTCGGTTTTTTTTTTTAGTTGACGAAGTTTTTAGCTAAGCTTAAATGGTGTGTTAGTTATAGGTACCTATAGTGCCTATCACGAGCTTGCGGATAACTGTTGTGGTTGCGGAGCAATAAGTAGCTCGCCGTCCAAACGTCCGGTAACCTTCCGGTCCGAGGCCAAGTCGTTGACGGTGCGTAGTGTTCCACGCGCACCTTCAAGGAGTTGTCAGCAACCGAAGAGGCTAAGCAGGGTCGAGATTCCTGCACTCAATTCATGCGGAAGTGACGCCGGGCCTTGGTTGAGGCCATGGTCCGGAGCGAGGAGGAGTGGCAGGCGGTCGCCGACTTCTGCGAAGCAGTAATGCTCGCAAAGGAGGAGGCCGAACGCATCAGGCAACGGCGTTATCGCCGCCGCCGTCGCCGGGATTCTGATCCCGATTTCCGGCCAACGTAGACGCGGGCTTGCGGACAGTGAGCAATGGGTAGCTCGCTGTCCGGCCGTCCGGTAACTGTCCGGACCAAGCCCAAGTCGTCGACGGCGCGCACTGTTCCCGCGCGCCTCAAGGCGTTGTCAGCAACAACAGGGACCCAGCCGGGTCGAAGCCTACTGGGGCCAGGGTTATCCGAAAGGGCGCTCGAGCCCCGGTATGAAGGCTAGAAGGAACGGGGTGGGTCTTTTAGTCAGTAAGAGTCTGACACTATCTCCCGCTCCGCCCAAGGGCGGGGGATGTCAATTCATGATTTTTCCCACCATAAAAAAAAAAGCCTACTGGGGCCATAGGCAAAAAAGTTCCCTGCACCCTGGAACAATGGCAAAGATGGATTTTTAGTCAGTAAAAGTCTGACACGCTCTTCCGCTCCGTCCAAGGGCGGGAGATGTCATTATTATGATTCCCATCCAAAAAAAGGTATAGTGCCCACGGAAGGTAAAAGAAGAAAGGTAGTTATATAGAATACTAATAAGACGAATTATATAAAATTCTAATAAGACGTCCTTGTAGTGGTCTACAAGGACGTCTTATTAGAATTTTAAGAGTTTCCCTCAATTTCTTCACGATCATATCATCAGGTCGCTTCCGCAGCAGGTCATGGCATGGCGGACAGAGCTCCGGCGGGATCTCATGGTGAAATGGCGTCAACGACTATCACAACCCAGTGCTGGGCACGCCACAATCATGGCGGTAAGTGGGGACTTACCGCCATGTGGTCTTTCCAGCCACGCCTCAAAGAGGGGTCTTTGAGGCGTGGCTGGAAAAACCTCATGGCGTCCTTACCTTCCGCATGACGCAGGTCCTCACCGGACATGGTTCGTTCGAGAGTTTCCTGCACCGGATTCGTGCGGAAGTGACGCCCGGGTGTCGCCACTGTGCGGAATGCCCGGAGGAAATGGTGGAGCACACAGTCGAGGTGTGCCCTGCTTGGGCGGAGCATCGCCGTGCCCTCGTGGGGGCGATCGACGGCGGAGACCTCTCGCGCCGGACCTAATGCTTGCAAAGGAGGAGGCCGAACGCATCAGGCAACGGCGTTATCGCCGCCGCCGCCGCCGCCGGGATTCTGATCCCGATTTCCGGCCACCGTAGGCGCGGGCTTGCGGACAGTGAGCAATGGGTAGCTCGCTGTCCGGCCGTCCGGTAAATGTCTGGATCAAGCCCAAGTCGTCGACGGCGCGCACTGTTCCCGCGCGCCTCAAGGAGTTGTCAGCAACAGCAGGGACCCAGCTGGATCGAAGCCTACTGGGGCCAGGGTTATCCGAAAAGGCGCACGAGCCCCGGTATGAAGGCTAGAAGGAACGGGGTGGGTCTTAAAAATATAAATCCTGACCCATCCTGATCCATTCAAACTAAAAAGAATTTTACCAGGCGTTGAGAAATCCGAGAACATAAAAGATTCCGACGCATCAAGAACCTCTTCCTTTTTTTAAGTCGGTTTAAAAACCGTCATTGCTGATAGCAACAATATTATTGATACCGAAGTGGGTACAGTATTATGAAATTAAAAGCTAATTAGGACGGAGCTCAGTGCGGCGCTCCTCGATAATGGAATCAGTTTGCCGCGGCGGGCCGCCATTGCCGATGAGATTGAGTTTACTGACTGATGTAGGTACACTTCTTATGTGTAGAGTCTGTGTAATATTGTTACGGTCGGGTTATGGCTTTTTTTTTTTGAGAGTGGATAATCATTAAATACCTTCTTCCACTCTGAGTAGAGCGAGGAGTTTTAGACATAAATGATAAATGATAAATGATAAATGATCTTTATTTTGCAAGTAGGTTTTATAAAAACACTTTTACACGTCATTTTTTTTTTTCGTCAAATTTTGCTAGATGAGGCCGGTGTTTCCTAGCTGACTTTTATTGACTAAAAGGCTAAAGTCCTTTTTCATATTTTTTCTGTTACCCTTTGCGTTCCAATGTGGGTTTCCTAATAGGTTCCGTCGATTAAGCTGACAGGTTTTTTTTTAGGGTGAGAAATCATCCTGTCCTGACGGTTACTGGACGGTCGGACGGCGTGCTACCCGTTGCTTGCCGTCCGCAAACCCACAATCGAGGATTGCCGGATACCATATCACTGTCAACGATAAATCACACCATTGTAAACACAAATTGAAGTTTATATAAAACTTTTGTGTACCTATTTTAGAATACAATAAAGTTCCGCTATTTTATTCGGGCCAATTTTAAACATTCAATTTTGCATTTCAGCGAAAATTTTACCAAATTCCATAACCACATTTGAATGTTAATTTCTGCCTATTACTTTTGAAGCTTAGAGTTAACATAATATAAAAAAAAAATCTTTAAAGATTCGAATCAGTTTATACCTGCCAGTAAAAATAAGAAGTCAAAGGCAAAAATAACGTACCATTTACATTTGAGATTCGGTATGCTTGACAAACAAAGCCTTATATAGTAAAAATACTGAACAAGAATCTAATTACGCATTTTTACCTTCAGAAAACATTTTTTGTTTCGTAGAAAATAATTTGCAAAGTAAAAAAAGACCTAATCTTGCCAGAGGCCATACATTGTTTACTGGAAGTATATTCTTAGTAAGCACAGGTAATTGGGATCTTTGTTTAAAGAAAAGTATCATTAGGCTTTTATGTACGTGCCGCGATCACGGCCAAGCGTCAAGGAGCAAGCGGACTGAAAGAAATGTGGAGGGTTGTACTACTTCATCAACTATCTTCTTTCTTATAGTGCGTCTAGATCTGGCGAAAGTTATTTAGGCAACAATCGTGCATGCATATGATTTGCTCGTGGAAATGCAACGCCGGGGCGAAAGTCCACTGCCGCGACTGCCACGACAGGTCGTAGCATGGCGGATAGAGCTCCGGCGGGATCTCATGGTGAAATGACGTCAGCGACTATCGCAACCCAGTGCTGGGCATGCCACAATTATGGCGGTAAGTCCCCTCTTTGAGGCGTGGCTGGAAAGACCTCATGGCGTCCTCATCTTCCACAGGATGCAGGTTCTCACCGGATATGGTAAGTTCGGGAGGTAACTGCACCAGTTTCGTGCGGAAATGACGCCCGGGTTTCGCCACTGTTTGGACCGCCTGGAAGACATGGTGGAGCACACGGTAGAAGTGTGCCTCGCTTGGGCAGAGCATCACCGTATTCTTGTGGAGGCGATCGGCAGTGGTGATCTCTGGCGTCTGGCCTTCGTAGATGCCATGGTCCGAAGTGAGGAGTGACAGGCGGTCTCCTCCTTCTGCGAAACAGTAATGCTAATAAAGGAGGAGGCCAACCGCATGAGGCAACGGCGCTCACGTCCCAGCCACCGCTGGGATTCCGATTTCCAGGCACCATAGGCGCGGGCTTGCAGACGGCAAGCAATGGATAGCTCGCGGTCCGACCGTCCGGTAACTGTTCAGGCCGAGCCCAAGGGAGACTCGGCCTGGTATGAAAGGCAAAAAGGAACGGGGTGGGTTTATATTCAGTAAGAGTCTGACACTTCACTATACTGAGTCTGTACCTACTATTGTACCCACCGACAAAAAAACACTTTGTTATTTTTTTTTCCGATCAATATAGCAAGTAGAACACCACTGACACTAAATACAACGCCAGGTCATAAGAGGCATTAGGTGCCAGTGCACAGCTAGGTGCGAGAGCAAAACAACCCCTCAGTAACGCGATGACCATGTAATTGTGCGGACAACCAGGTAACATAACAAGCATATAACATATGGGCATTTTTCATGACACAATTATGAAATTTTGTACATTGATTTTTACATAATGTTGCTGTTGTTGTGTTGTTTTTGTTAATTTAATAGTTAATATATTATTATTTGGTTATTTCTTTGAATACATATGTATAGCTGGTAATAACTTGGCGTTAGCTGTAATGGTGTTATTTACAAAATTTTAAATAAATAAATAATAATACACACACATGTTTCAGGTTTCACATAAATACTAATGTTGTATATTCGCGCGCGCTTGTCGCTTGACGAAAATCGCATCGCCCGAAGTTGTGGCTTAAACTGAAAGGTTTCTTTTGAAATTATATTAATGGAAAATAAATGTTATTGTCGAGTGTTTTTAATTTACAAAATGTTTGTTAGTCAAATGTTAGCTTTTGCTTTTTACTGACAACTTAGTTTTATTCTCGCTTTTTTTATTACCAGAGATAGTATTTATTTATGTATGAGTTTATTCAGCTTAGTAGTTTCATCAGACAATCGGTAGTTTTGTAACGATCAGTTATTTTAACAACTCAACTCAGTCAACTGCATAACAGAGGTGTCATAATACGAAAATCGTTATGATTACTAGGTCGATGCGCTGCTGCTGAACTTCATTTTGACTGTTCTAAACAGGGCAGGCATTTTTATAACCTGTTATTCGTTTCAGTTTTCTCTCGTACCTGTACCTAACAATCCCAGGGACTGACAGCTAAAGTCGACCGTGTATTGTATTCTAGGGACGCCTCAAAGAAATGTCTGTAATTAAAACTGATTAGGCCCGCTAGCATTGATCCGTCCGGAAGACACGTGGTTGCTCTACCCAGTCGAGGCATACCTCCACCGTATGCTCCACACAATGGTGATACCCGAGCATTTCTTTCGCCTGAATCCCTTGCAGGAACCTCCCAAAGTTACCACGTCCGGCAAAGAGCTGCGTCATGCAGAAGGACACCGCAAAGAAGAAACTTACCGCTATGATTAATACATTGTTATCTAGGCTTTTATACACATTTAATTTATAAGTAGGTATCTGCTGGTAAAACATTAAAATATAAAATAAAAAGAGTAAGTAGGGAACTGATTAGGCCGTAATAAGGTCGCCATTTTAACATACTTTGTCCACCAACTTTTTTATTCAGAGTACTCACAAAAAAAAATCGTAAAATATTCAGTAACACCTTACCAGGTTAAATAGCCTTACATCTTCATCCACATCACGCAAAAACTTCTTCATCTTACTTAGACAAAAGACATAAAAACAGAAATTGGTCCTGTTTATAAAGAAAATGGATGTGTAAGAACAGACTTCACTAACATTTGTCATAAGTAAATCGAAAATTTCGGTTCTCCGATGGAAATATTCTACGGTGACGCGTCAACGACAGCACTCTACCCTTGTATTTCTATATTTTTTCTTTTTAATATCAGAAATCGTCTAGGTAATGATTTCTCCCGCTCTAGGGTGAAACAATAGGGCGTGTCAGACTTTTACCAACTAAAACTACACCTATGTTCTTTCAGTTGCCTTTTACGTTTTAGGGCCAAGAGTATCCCTTTCATACTTTTCGAGGCATCAACTCTGCTGGACACCTACGGTTTGGTGACATTTCTAGGAGGCGCGCGAGTAGTACTACGCGCTGTCGACGACTTGGGCTCGGTCCTTATAGCCCGAGCGGACGGCGAGTTACCCTTTGCTCGTCGTCTGCTAGGCCGTGCCTGCGGTGATTCCTATATAGGCTCATGTTATAACAGTAATGGTCGTTTTTCGTGAGGTAACGCTTTCGACTCAAAATACCTATTGATATTTTCAAGAACATGTTTCAAAGATCTCTGTTAAAAGTGTTGAAACTATGTAAAGTTGAAGAAAGTTTTGGTTGTTTTATAATTTCAAATCTAGTCAGTCTACACCAGCAAAAGGATTATGGAATAACCATTTGCTAATTGGACTTAATTCTACCGAGATATATTAACAGCAAGGTCTCATTAATTCAATTAACTGCGTCGAAGAAAATATAACAAACGAGGTGGATTAAAGTTCAAAAACCAAGTAAAATCTTTATTGCAGAACACAATACAATAAATAATACATTTCTGGATGTCATTTGAGTGCTCTAGTTGATTGATGTGTTCATCCAAAACATTAATAGGGCTAAGATTAATCTGCTTTCTTTGACTGTATCGTAATAAAGACAAAATCTGACGTTAAACTACAGATATTCTCGAATCATATTCGATCCGGATATTAAAGTTCCTGCTTCGCGAATCATTAGTTGGCTACATCTATATTCTAATCATCCCTGCCATAATAGTTTCCATGTTAGAAACTTGTTCGTAACTTAGCTTGTTATAATGTCCTCAAGAGATATTAGTCGTGTCTCCTGTATTATCATTATTATGTGTATGTTTTATGGAACTTTCAACAGAGGTCGTATGTGGTGTATTTTATCATTAAGTGTCATATGAGAGATGTGCTAGGGAAGCTCGCGAATTCGCGAATAGATCAGTGTCAAGTTTTATGTTGATTAAAATATGAATGTGACAATATCACGTGTTTATTTTGGGCATGCCATAATCATGGCGGTAAATCCCCTCTTTGCAGAGTGCCTAGAGAGACATCATGGCGTCCTCACCATCCGCTTATCGCAAGTCCTCACGGGACAGTTAGTAAGTTCGGGAGGTTCTTGTTGTTGCACCTGATAATTCAGTATGTGTAGTCTTTTTATGGTCTATTAATTGATAGAATATTTACATAGTAACACAAATTAATTATTGTAAATTATTGGAAATCAATTTAAAAAAATTGGGTTCCTGACTAACAATTTTATTTATTGTCTTATTCAGTGACTTTAATAAGACAGACATATGGAAATAATACTTTTATTAGTATCTGATCTATAATGAGTTTTAGTAGGTACTTATTCTGTTTATGTTACGCAACTGTCTTTAAACCTTGAGTTCTGTCTTCATTAAGTTTAGATAAGTACCGCCAAAGTCATCGAATATTCAACGCAATAGGTCCAAATAAAAGATTAAAGATAAGAGAGTCAACGTTTTCAATAATAAAAGATGATTTATTCAAATGAAAATATCTCCATGGCTTGACACATCGCAGATGATCAGAATATTCCATTTCGAAGAATGACTCGCAATCCTATCTTACCCACATAACATGTTCAGATGCTGTGAAATTGATTGAAATCGTAATTTTGTTTCTATCCTGGATTCCCAGAAACTGGGTATCAATGACATTGAAAACAAAATATTTATATACAAATTGTGGTTTGTCAATATTGTTGTTTCAGATTTTAATAAACTTTATAATATAACCAGTTCGCAGAAAATTTTCAAAGTTATTAGTCTGTTAGACTTTACCCGAATTTTAATTAGAAATTAGTGTGTACTGTACGTGAGAGTTTACCATCTATTCAGATGAAGCAAGCTCAGTACAAAACACTTAGAAAACAAGTTTCGATATTATGCGAGCACTTAAAAGTTCTTGAACAACAACATGAGATAATGGAACGATATTTGGAAATGAGAATCTACTCGTATTCAAATTGAGAAAAAAGGGATATTGCGTACAAGTTATGTGTAGTTAATAAAAATACAGATGCAAAAGTATGAAAAATCTGTAGAGTTTTGTAAACACAGAAAAGAAATCTATTTATTTATTTTTTTATGCATGTGAAGTTGCTGCCAAAAGCTAGCAGAAAATGCCACTGTGTGTCCCTCACGACTGCGTCAAAATTTTTTGCAATGTCGCTAGAAATTTGGTGTCTGACTCTGATCTTCCAAAAGATCCAATAAACCCTTGAGTGACCAATGAAATCAAAATTCAAAATTATTCATGTCAAACCACTCAGAAGTTAGAGACATAATATTCAAAACATTTTGTGGTAAATATGCGTTGAAGTCAGTTTCTAACATCTATTTGTAGATATACAGTTGCGGTTTAATGAAAGCATAATTCCAACGCTTGACGACTGTGGTTGCATTACGTTAGCAGCACACTAAATATGTTTTACAGAATAAAACAAAATTTAAACGAATATCACTATAATTTTATTTTACAGAACTAAATCTAACCTATTTACATCATTATCATTATTTCTAAGGCGCGTCGTCTCCTCGAAGGGGCAGATATTGATGGCGTCTGGTAGCTAGGATGGTTCGTCGTTTTGGTAACATCGTCACTGATTCCACTGAAGACCTGGACTGGGCCTCTTGGAGGTTTAAAGAACTAACTGGCACAGGGGTGACGGCGTACCCTGCTGCGACCAGGGCAGCAAACTCCTCAGGAGTATACGCCTTGTTGTTCTTAGGAGGAGGAAGTTGAGCTCTTTGCTCGTCTAAACTCTGACCATGTTGTTCCAGGTTTACTTGCTCAACGCTGGATGGCTGTTCTCTGTATACTTGTGGCTGAGGTCTCGCTTGTTTCCTTGGTGCTACATTCTTGCTAACATATATAGACGACTGTGGTGCTTTTGCCTGTTCTGACACTCTGGATTGTTCAGATTTGATCTGGGCAGGCATCTCGTACCTTGGCCTTTGCTCATTGGTTCTGTAAATAGGACGAAGGTAGTACTGTTGCTCTCCAATAATTTGTGCGGGCTGTTGGGGTATGCCTTCGGAAATGGGGTCGTAGATTTTTACCGCTCGCATTTTCTCGTGATCAGGGAAACGTTTCAAGTAAGCAACTGGTCTTTCGACATTTTGACTTTGCAGACGGCTTTGTTCTTGGGGTCTGATGACTTGTCTTGGAGCTTCGTAGATTCTGTATTGTTTCGGTGAAGCTTCAGGTTGCTGATATTGGGGTAGAATTCTGTAGCTGAGCTGAGCTCGGGGCTGTTGCTGTTGTTGCAATTGCAGCTGTTGCTGTTGTTGCTGTGGCAACGGTTGCAGCTTGGGTGCTGGTACAATTTTCAAGCCTTGAGATTCAGGACGTTCGTACAATATTTGTTGTGATGCTTGATTCTGTGGAACTTGTACGTATCGCAGAGATTGTGCGACTCTCTGTTGCTGTTGAGGCTGACGGTACAAAGGCGACTGTTGTTGGACTGCTTGTTGTTGCTGCACGTTTGTGGTCTCGATAAGGTACTGCTGAGGAACTGTTGGAGAAGGTTGAGGTTGAGCTTGAACTTTGTTTCTCAGTTTTGATTTCTTGCTTGGTTTCGAAATGTATCTGTCGACCTGGAAACAAAAGATACAGATAAAGATTACCAATTTTTTTTTTACGAATTTCAAATGTGTTTGAAATGTTTATTTTATTAGGATCATACAGACCTGCTGATATTGAGGTGCGACGCTTTGTACGTTAGAAGCTTGAACTTGTTGCAAGTGCTGCATTTGCTGAGGTTGAGAGTATAATTGCTGCTGAGGCTCTTCAGCCGCTCTCAATGGAGACTGTCCAAGCAAAGCTAGGAGGTCCTGGTTGTAGGCATTGGCGTTTGATCCTGTATCACTGACGGATAAGGCGGCTCCTACTGAAGCTTCTCCACCATTCGAAGTGTAGTCAGGACGCGCGATGACAGCGTGAGACGACGGTTGATAAGACACCTGAAATATAATAAAATTGTCAAGTTTAATATAAAGTCATCGCTATATCAAAGTTAATACAATATTCCCTCGACATATTTCGTTGGCACTGAACTTAGCAAAAGTAAAAATATATCTCAGTTGACAGATGTCTGATTGTATTCCAGGCAATTATCGTCAAATATTTTATATCTTATTTCAAAATAATTTCTTTTGTTTTATTTTTGTTTAACGCGATTGATTATTCAGTAGGATATTTTTGCGTATTCTATTTATTAAATGGGAATTTAAAAAATGCTTCATAAGAGAGAGAGATTCATTTTTATGTATATAAATAGACTAGTTTCTGCCAGCGGCTTTGCCCGCGTTAAAATACAGTTTTTAATATAAGCTTTGGACCCCGTTTCATTAAATTAATTTCCAGTCCCAGTAGTTTTGGCTGTACGTTGATATGTCAATCAGTCAATTTCCCCTTTTATATATTTATCTAGTCTTTATCTATCTAGTCTATCGTTCACAAGGCAAATTAAAAAATGAAAAAATGAATAGTTTTCGTTTTATTACCTGACGAGCTGTTTGGGGTTCTAAGTAGTATATCTGCTGAAGGTTCTGCTTTTGCTCTGTCTGCTGAGGACGGTACAGCTGCTGGAGGAGCTGGTTGCTGGACAGAGGCGCCTTCCTCTCTGGCTGCAGTTCCAGGAGTTCTTGGGTGTTCAGCGAGAACACCTGTCCTGGACGGTACTGTTCGGCGTCAGAGCGGCTGGAATTGGGAGAAAGGTAATCATAGAAACTGGGGATAAAACCCTAAATCATAAGAAAGTCTGTATATGTATGAGAGTCTGCTAGTTGAGTACGGAATACTGGTAAACTATTTTTTTTGAGGTGGAAAATCTTTAAATAAATCAATCAATCAATCATTTCATAGTTTAGAAGTTACAGGGGGGAGGGGACCGACAGACATTTTACCACTTTGGAAGTGTTTCTCACGCAAACTATTCAGTTTAGAAAAAAAAAGACATTAGAAACCTCAATATCAGTTTAGAAGACCTATCCATAGATACCCCACACGTATAGGTTTGATGAGAAATAATTTTTGAGTTTAAGTTCTATGGATGGGGTCCCCCAAAATTTATTGTTTTTTTTTCTATATTTGTGTAAAAATCCTAATGCGGTTAACAGAATACATCTACTCACTAAGTTTCATCAGTATAGCTCTTATAGTTTCGGAAAAAAAGTGGCTGTGATACGGACGGGCTGACAGACAGACAGACAGACATGACGAATTTATAAGGGTTCCGTTTTTCCATTTGGCTACGAAACCCTTAAAACGGTTACTAAAATCCAGATATTACAATAAACAAAAATAAGTATCTTAGTATTCTGTTATCGTGAGAGGAAATAATTCAATGCTATGAATTATTTTAATTTTTCAAAGATGTCCTTAGAGATTTTATTATTGAATGTAAAAAAAAAACATTCCAACAAAATATTTGATTCCAATTTCATCTTTAGAATATTACTTTAAGAGATTTTTTAATAATACCTACTAGAGTACAACAAAGAAATCACATTAAATTTTTTGGAATGCTTGCCATCTCGCGTTATTAAAATTATTACCTTTTGAAATAAGATTTTTTTGGCACAAGAAATATATCACATTTTATTTGTGCAGATTCGGAGACCATTTTGAAATTGCATACCTACATGTCAGCAATTTAAGAAGCTTGGCTAGAAGCCATGCACAATAGCAAACTTATTTAACGTATTTTCAAGACAGGATATGGTCATATTAATCTAATATATAAACTTTGATATACGGTCTTTTGGCCCAACTAAGGTTCAAAGATAGAAGAAAGACATTTTTTCATACTAGGTGGTGCCCGCGACTTTGTCTGCACTCGTAAAACTTAAACGCGGACGAAGTCGTGTCAAAGTGTTTTTTTCTTGCGCAGAATCCTATTAAAATCGATCTAACTTTTACGGAGATAAGATGGAATTAAAAGATATACCGTCATATTTAGGTATTGTTTTTTAATTGCACTTTTGTTATAGTTGTCAAACATTACATTTGCATTTAGTAAAAAAATATATATTAATAGAATTAAATAATAGAAAAAAACACGGAATATTTGCTGAAAGATAATGACTGTAAACCTTCTAACTTAAAACAATTTCAATAAACATTCATTATTTTAAAATCCGGTAACCTAAGTTTATCTCAAACTAATATCCAATAAGCCAAAGGAAATGTTTATGTAGGTTGAAGCTAGGAGTATTTCACAAACTGTTATTTAGTTGGTAAATAAATTAATTCCAACTAACAGATATTTCCGGCAGCTAAATGCAAAACTGGAGTCAACAAAACTTATAATCGAGTTTAGGTCAGGTTGCGCTCACTCCCTGAATTGAATTTCTTTGAAAATTGATAACGATTTGTTTACCTGACAGGCTTGTCATCATCTTGGGGTTCCTCGACAGGAGCCACTTGTTCCTGAAAAAGATAAAAATAATA
Source organism: Mythimna albipuncta (assembly GCA_929112965.1). Lineage (NCBI taxonomy): Eukaryota > Metazoa > Arthropoda > Insecta > Lepidoptera > Noctuidae > Mythimna > Mythimna albipuncta. Next base: position 11,006,834 of record OV815979.1, on the reverse strand, counting down.
TTTTAAAAGTTTGATCTTAAATAAAAAAAAGTTTGATGAGATTGTTTTGTCAGACGAATTCGGCTGACGAAATGGTCAAATTTGCGATAAACATCCAAAACCTATTTACGTTACTTCTAGGCAAGCGTGCTTCATCTTCGGTCACATCATCGCTTATGATGGTTATCATTATCTGATGAGATGAAATGGTGGTCAGAAGCGAGCCTATCCATAATAATAAAAACTGGACAAGCGCGAGTCGGGTCGGACTCGCGCACTGAGGGTTCCGTGCAAAGTTGCAAACTACAATTCCCGAATGGAGTCTCAAAGATTTTTCCGTATTGAATTTCTTTTTTGTGACGTTTGTAACAACAAATTTATTGTTTTCAGATTTCTCCCTATACCTGTGCCAAACAAATGATTATGCTCATTACACAAACATTTGTCCTGGGTGGGAATCGAACCCACGACCTCCGGCATAGCAGTCAGGGTCACTAACCACTAGACCAACAGGCCAGTCAAAGTCCTAGTCTTTAATTACATACCTAGCAAAAACCAATAATAATTATTAGTAGGCATAAAAGAAGCAGAGAACTAATCTGTGAAAATGAGAGGAAAGAAATGAGGTTTATGTCATTAGATTACCGGATCCAGATTTTAATGATGATGATGAGGGAAACGTTTCATAAAGTAAATGAGCTAAGCGATTGACCTGTACGATAACGCAACAAAAAACCAAACATCTTTTCCGTAATAACCCGAAACACAATAGAACGAAGCGGAAGGACATGCGTCAACTGTTCCCACATTTTAACATAGACTAAGAAAAAGTGTATCAAGCAATCAACTGGCCCCAACTGGCACAAATTAGCAATGTGACAACAATGCATGTCATAACACACTGTACCCCACAATTATGTATTACATTAGATGCGCGTGCGCCGGTGAAAGCTAAGGAAAATGAGACAATGCGTCGCGATTATCGGCCATTTTCGAAACTGTGGGCGTAGTGGACGGTCGCGTCAATCAGCCGTTTGCACAATATGTTGATCAATCGTCCTGTGTGCGGGATTGGGTAGCGAAACTGTTCGTTGCGCTAGATAAGTCTCAATCAATCAATTACGTTCAAGCTTGGTAGCTTTGCGGTAAAATTACGAAATTATTGGTTTTGCGTTAAACGCCCGGGTACTAAAATCTTACTAAGTTAATAGGAGCGAAATGGTACGAAAGTTACGTAAATTAATTTAAAAAGGGTTGAAAATAATCATGTTTCCTAATAGCTATAACCTAGGGGTCTTTAAGTCAAGAGTGAATAGATTGCTTCTAGGCAAGTGTGTTCCATCGTCGGCCACATCATCGCTTACTATCAGGTGAGATAGTGGTCAAACGCGAACTTATCCTTAATAATAAAAAATAAATAATAAAAAGCAATAATTTAAAAAGCCCGTCTTAAACCACACAGAAGCAAACATCACAATTAAATTTAAAAACTAAAGATGATCATAAGTTTTCGTACAAAAGTAAAGGTGAATATTTTATTCTAACAAAGGCTTTGATTGCCACAGTAGTTAAAATTTATTCTTTTTTATTGGAACAACTGTCACTAAATATTTGCATACAGACTACAATGCTGTAAAAACGAACCGGAGAAAGTATAATAGAATTCGTTTTAGTGGGTGTACCTACTCGTATTATCTGTTGCCAATTGCCGAAGCAAAATACAATGACTCAAATGTTAAACCGAATGATCAAATATTAATAAGACGAATGACTGGTAAATATAAGGCCTAGTGAGTGAAGTAATTTCATTTGCAATTAAATTTTAACTTCCTCTTTGTTCCCAATCAATTTCAACTCGTTATAATATCGGTGTATGAGAAGATGTATTGAACATGGCTCGTGCGAATTGCAGATTAGCTTTTTTCATTATACGTATTATACTGTACACACACGGCGGGCACATAAACAGCAGTCACAGACGTTACCAATCATTTACAATAAATTCATATACTATTAGTTATGTGGTAGAGAATCAGGTCTTCCTTGGCTATGACTATAAGTAACTATACAGTTATGCAGCTTTACTTTTTTGAATCCCATGTTTTTGAAATAATATTTTCACTTTTTATGCATATATAAGTATACCATGTTGCCTCTCTATCACCATTGATTGACTGATAGAAAATGTCCAGGGTATTAAATCCGCTTTTGTACGTTTATGTCACATGAAGTTTTAATTAAATCCGTAAACCTCTAGCTTACAGATCTGTAAATTAATTACGTAATAGCATAAACACAAACAAACGCTAGCTTGTTTGTCAAAAAAATCGGCCAATAACCAAGAATTTACGCAATGTATACTAAACACCATCATTAAATACATGAGCGTGATAAAATGGTTTCATTTCAATCCACTTCTAGGCTGACAGTTACAAAATAACGGGCATTCCTCGACCAACGTGTGATTATAGTGCACTTGCAATCCGCACTTAATAACAAGCACCTATTATTTCGTCCCCTACCATGATGCAAACATCTATTAAAAACATATTAGAAGTGGATGAGTACGACCAATTTGGTGAAGGTTGGTTTTATAAAAAAAATCTATTATAACAATGCTTTATTTGTAATGGAAAGTGATGATGTATATCAGGTAACTGGGTGATTATCGTGTCCCGTATTACTTTCGTGTCATGTTAGTTTTGACAGTTAAACTCATCTCGCATTGTAGTGACAATATTGAAATTGCGTAGGGGAAACTGGGGTCAATAGCAACGTGGGTTAGATAATACAAATATTTTTACAATAAGACAATTAAAAAGCATATGAAAACATAAATTCACAAAACATTATTGTACCACATATATAACATAGTCCTAACATCTTTCTTTAGATTAGATATATGAAGAAGAGATATGATTGCAATAATGAGACTTCAGAGTGAGTGAAATTGACTTATTCACCATATAATAAAAAAGTCTGCTTGTGTCAATACATCCGGCACTGAAAATATTTCAACTGACCCTGTGGTCCTATGACACGCTTTCCGATTATTTCTAAATAAAACCATAAGGAGCAAAATCATTCATGCTGATATATCTTCTGATAAATTCGCTACCTATATTAAGAGTCCATCACGAAAAAGGTAAAGAATAAATTATAGTCACACTAAGGATTTTCACAAAAACCCCCAGTCTCCCCTAGCATCGTAAAAGCTTACCTGCTAGATGCTTATTTTTATTACGATCAGTTAGAATGGTTTTAACATAAGCAACCCATATTAATTTATCTACCTAATATATCTTGATTATTCTACTGTGTCAGCCTATATCATTTCAGCTAAAACCTCTTCCGTGAAATCTTGCTACTTCGGTTTCCGGGCTTTTTTTTTGAAGTGGCATATCATCTAATAACTTCTCCCCTCTCTGGGAGAAAACTCTTACAGTTTTTCTTACACTTTTTTTTAAAGTTATGTCCTCTCGCGCTCTGAGGCGGAACGGAAGGGCAGGTCAGACTTTTACTGAGGAAAATCACAATGTTGCATTGTATTCTAGGACTTCGGGTTTTCTTTTCAGAAGTCGACTTAGCCCCAGTAGGTTTCGACTTGTACCCTGCTAAGCTTCTACGGATTCTCTTTAGGGCTAATGTCAGCTTTTGCTTATTAATTTAGTATCCCTCTTTTATAAGGTCTATCGCGACGATTATTTAGGGTTCTGTAGCCAAAGGGCAAAAACGGAACCCTTGTATCTCTTGTATTGTCTATCTGTCTGTCTGTCTGTCCGTCCGTATGTCACAGTCACTTTTTTCCGAAACTATAAAAGCTATGCTATTGAAACTTAGTAAATAGATGTATTATGTGAACCGCATTAAGATTGTCACACAAAAATAGAAAAAAAAAGCAATAAATTTTGGGGGTCCCCATACTTAGAACTGAAACTCAAAATTTTTTTTTCATCAAACTCATACGAGTGGGGTATCTATGGATAGGTCTTCAAAAATTATATTGAGGTTTCTAATATCATTTTTTTCTAAATTGAATAATTTACGCGAGAGACACTTCCAAAGTGGTAAAATGTGTCCCCCCCCCTGTAACTTATAAAATAAGAGAATAATAAAACTAAAAAAAAATATATAATGTACATTACCATACAAACTTTCAACAAAAATTGGTTTGAACGAGATCTAGTAAATAGTTATGTTTCAATACGTCAAAAATCTAAAAAAATACAATATTATTAAAACATCGATCAAAGTTACAACGAACTACAAGAACTTTTATGTTATATTACTTGCTGCTACGGAACCCTCCATGGGCGACTCTGACTCGTACTTGGTCAGTTTTTGTTTACGTTAGAGATCTTCACTATGGTTATAGCCTACAAAGGGAAAGCAACGTAAAATATCCTTCTACATACCTACTTACATATATTTAGGTATACTTACTCGTAAGTAAGACGCAACTTTTAAAGAATGAAATGTACAATCATTTCTTTGGTCCCAATTCATCCAAAAAGGAGCTTAATACAAAAATTGTGTTCTGAAATATACAGACGTCTTCTATTCGAAATGGTTGAAACAGAATTCGATTCAGATTGTTCGGCGTTCCTTTTGTCTTATAAACCGATCAGGTTTTCACTTGCCGATAAATGAATTCGAGAACATTTCAGTGCAAATCGGATTGTCATATGAGATTATTTCTGAATCAATCTGAAGCGTGACCTAAGGGCTGGCTTTATCAACGGGCAGAGATTGTCATACAACGTGGTAATGCTGTCAGTCTTTTGGGCGCATTTCCAGTCGACAACGATGCGGAGGAGTTTTATGACGCCATATTTTGGGTAGGAGTTATTGTCTTTATTGTAGATATATAACATTATTTTTAGTATAAGCAAAACCTGAATAAAGTTTTTTCCGAATCATTAGGTAACTGAATGGATTCCAATAATTTTTACACCATGTTAAATGTCGCCCGGATGACCCGGTGACTATGTATTTTTGCTGACATAATAAGCTTTCATGATACAGTTCTGAAATTTTGTGCATAGATTTTTTATATAAAAATACTAGACACATAATATGTTTTGGGTTTCACAAATACTACTCTTATAACTAATGTTGTTATATTTTTCTTGTTTCAGTTCTTTATATAATAAACTGTTTAATAGGTACTGCAAAAAAAAAAATAACTAAAGCGTTGCTTGATGTACGTACCTATTAATAGATGTGGCACATTTTCGAAAATACGTTTTATTTTAATTAAAAAGATTGGATGCCAATTAAGATAAAATTTCTTATAGGTATGTGTTTCGTTACGCTTTTTGCTTTTGCAAAGATTTAGTAGAACTTAGATAATTAAAAAATTTACGGATAAACTCAAATAACCTCACTAACTCTCTTATGTTTAGTCTTCCACATTTTTTTTTATGTGTTATCTTTTTCTTTTTTTTCACTTGTTATGTTTTCTCTTCATGAACCTTGGTTGACTGGTAGAGAATGCCTAAAGCATTAAGTCCGCGTTTATTTATTTATGTTGCATAAAATTTTAAAAAATAAATTATTACTCGTATTTCAGCGTTTACAATTAAGACAAGTATATCGTAACAAAAGAAACACGTGCAACTTTTCCCGAGTTGTTTGTAGGTATTTCATGAAACATTGAAATATTGTAAGGGAACTTGGACTTTACCAAGTTGAGATAAGTCTAACTTTTCCAAAACGCCTTGAGCCAGTATGGTTATACAAGGTGTAACGGACAGCCCTCCACAAACTTTAAGGGCTTGCTTAGTAGAGGAAACTAAACAACCTTCCACAAAAATTTCCACAAAAAACGTTTCTTGAAAAAAAAATTTGTGGAAGGTTGTTCAGTATCGTCTACTGAGCAAGCCCTTAAAGTTTGTGGAGGGCTGTCCCTTACTTACACCTAGTATATAGATATATATTTTATCTGCACACAGTGCACACTCACTAATACAGTGGTACAAATTACATCGTTTTCGAGGACCATTATAGATTAGATTAATTAGCATTATTTTATACGAGTACCGCTACTTCAAACGTAAGTATTCTAATTAAGTTTTATAGTTAGTGTTAATGACGTCTATTAAGAGTACAAGTCGTAAGATTAGCTATTAAATAAATGGATAGTAAATATTTTAAAGCTGTATTATTTTGATGGATTTCTTCTTCGCAGCTAATAATCATTTTTGTAATATTGGTTTTGGAATTTAGGTAAAAATTAAATCATTTTTATGATTTCAAATTAATTTTATAATTTCTCTACACTAATATTATAAAGTAGTAAAGTTTTTTTTTAATGTTTTTTTTTTGTTTGTAGCAGGTAATCAAAATACTGGTCTGATTGCTAAAATTTTTTCACTGATAGAACACTGCTTTATTCCTGAGTGACATAAGCTATATTTTATGTACATTAGCAAAACTGCAGGCAAAATCCAGTTATATATACCAGTATTATATGGCTTTTTCACTGATAGAACGATGCTTTAATTCTGAGTGACATATGCTATATTTTATGCACACTGGCAAAACTGCAGGCAAAATCTAGTTATACATATTATATGGCTGGCTGATGTTCGCAATTTCACGCATTGCATTTAAAAGATATTGGTGGGGTATGTTTATGAGTAACGTTAGTTTCTGCTTGGTATGAATGTCTTTTATCATTTGGCAAGCCGTATAAGCCATTTAAAATCTAGAGTTTTCTTTTGTGAATGCTAGGCTTAGTAAGTCCTGATAGACTGCGATAAATGATGTTTAAGTTGACATATCAAGTGCAATAAATGTATTTTAGATTTGACTTCATGCAGATCTGTAAGATTATCATCGCAATTTTCATAACTACTTGAGTGAACTTTGGCGATGGGTGCCTTTTTTATGTTTCAAGGCTTTACCATTAATCAAAAGCTAAAAGCTGTAGGTAGATAAAAAGAAGATTAATTATTATTACGTATTTTTAAAAGATTTCTAAGAGTCACGTTGAAAGAAAATACTAGAAGAGGATAAAGTAAATAAAATGCTTTAGCTGAAGCCATAAAACAGATTGAATGGGCCTTTGTAGATATAAGTAAAAAGCAATACTCTCTTTTTGGACCAGTTGGGGTAAAAGTTGAATGATGTAGTTTTAATATTATATTCTTACAACTAGCCCGTATTGTCCCAGGGCTGTGAAAAGGCCGCCCTTCATTCTTTCCAATGATTACGGTTAGAGATGTGCCGTTGCCGGCAATATTGCCACTAGTATTCATATTTCGGGCAATATTCCCACTTTACGGTAATATTAGCACCAATATTTATACTTCGGGCAATATTCCCAGTTCACGGCAATATTGCCACCAAAATTCATACTTCGGGCAACATTCCCAGTTCACGGCAATATTGCCACCAATATTAATACTTCGGGCAATATTCCCACTTCACGGTAATATTGCCGACAACGGCACGTCGCTAATCACGGTACCTCGCTTTCTCATTCCAATTCATAAGTAAGCCATCCAGGTCATCCCGCCATCTCCTTCGTCAGCTCCGCGTCGATGGAGTTATTGCATTTTGTATTATATTACAATCAATAAGAATTCATTAGGACTCGTAGAATCGACCACTTTAAACAGACATTTTCGTTTGCAAATATCTAGCTATTTTACTTGACCCTTAGGTCAACTAGGTAAGTGGGTAATCATGATATCCCAAGCCGATAAGTTTATCTGTAATTTTTCACTTGTTCTGCATAATTAAACATTTAAGGTTTGCGAATATTTCGTGATTATCCTACGGATGTCATATTTGTGGCTATATTACTATGTGCAAATTAAACTGATGACATTTGCGACTTCCCTCGTATTTATTTTTACAAGTAAATAGTATACCTACACCTTCTACATACTGTAATGTCAAAAAATAAACCAACAGCAGATGATCTCAATATTTTCCAAGACTTGTTTTTGATATACCCTTATGTCTAAATATGTTTGGGGTCAGCTTCAAGTATGACCAAATGTAGCTGAATATTTTACGTCGCGTATCGCACTTCTACAAATTAGCAATTGAGTACATAAGACTGGTGTCAAATCCTGATTATCCATAACTACGATTGTATGTAACTGAGATCTATAAATGACAGTTAGGACCAGACTTAGCGTGATTTCCAAACATAAGGGAATGTCTGTATATTAAGATGATTCTTATCTATAGATCGGACCCTGGTAAGCGTTGTACTTACTATATAATAATAATAAATAAATATTTCAGATCCTAACATAAACAGATGATTTTTCAACTCTGAACCTTTTCTAAATATCTAGCCGTGACCTGCGCTCAAAAGTTCAATCCCATAATATTATACGATTCAATATATTCATCCCACGCACAGACATGTAAAACAATCTTCAACCGAGATTCTGAAAACATGTTCGACTCGTCCCGTTTCTCAATGAACACAATAACAATATTATCGATATAGTACAGTGTTCACAGTTAAAAGGACTGGTCGCTCGTGACCAAATGTAGGGCATTGAAGTGAAAGGGCAGCTTAGGACATGATCTGGCGAAGTTGAATCACTTTGCACTAGAGAAATAATACAATTTATAGGTCTGATGGAATCTTTTGACGTGACGTATCTTTTTCTAAGTCACGAAGTTAATAGCATTGTTTTTTACATGAAATTGGTATTACGAGTATTAGTTATCATGGACTTTTTATCGATGGAAATGTGGATAATGTATACAACCTAATTTTTTTTGTAGTATATACCAAACCTGAAACACTTTTCTAGCAATATTATGTAAAGAATCTGTCTACAAAATTTCAAAACTGTATTATTAAAAATCACAAAGTTATAAGCCAGTTATGGTACCTGGTTGGCGACATAAATACATGGTCACCGAGCCACCCGGGTAACTGAGGGGTGGTTTTGCTTATGCACCCAGCTTTGCGCTGGCACCTAGTGCCCTCTATGACTTACTGTGACCTGTATTGTACTTAGTCGGTCTTGTCCAACTTGTGACCTTTTTTAAATATTTTTGGGAAAATATAACATGGTGTAAAAGTTAATGAAATTGAATCAGCTAATGATTCTGATCAAACTATATTCTAGTACGCATATACTAAAAATAATGGTGTATGTTAGAAAAGGTCTTCCTGGACACTTCAGTTGCAGCAACATAGTGAGAACTAATTTTAAATTCAACAGTGATGATGATAATGGTAGTAAACTAGTCTTTAATAGTAAGCTTAAGAGAGATGCACAATTGCACATCTTTACAACAATAGAGTTTTCTGCCCCAATACGTTGCTAACAGCCGACTCAACATCACTACAAAAACTCTTACAACATCATTGAGATGAGAAATAGTAGATATGTGTTTTTTGTTCACATTTGCATAATATCACCATGGGAACATCAATGGAATATCAGCATGTACACATCTTTACACCTATTAGGATTTATCGTGCCAGCGCACAATGGCAGAAAATGGAATTCGACGTGCAATAACAGATTAGTAAGACTTTCAACGGCATTTGAATAACTAAAACATGAAATGGATGTTGAAATAGGTCGGGTACAAACCATTTATTTGAGAAAATGATAACGAAAATAAAAAAAATATCTCTAAGCTATAAGAGTTAAGTGCATATTACACGTCATTGCGTGTTTCAAAGATTTGTAAGCGACTCTTAAAAAGAGTTCCGCAAGGTCATTAGTTCGGCCCTACATTTTTACAAATAATATCTTTTCTTTATATTTAGCTTTATAAATATGTACATATAAAGTTTACATTTATCCGAAGGATCTTGTCTATCTGTCCTCTTACGGATTCCCACGGTCCATGTTGAATTATTCACATGCCAGACATTCACTGAAAGGCTGCTTATAATCCGGGTATATGAATTTGGTAGTACCAACACAACCCACCGACTTTTTTATTCGAATATAAAGGTGGAACGTTGTCCCGTTATAATAATATTCTGAGAATAGTAGGGATGCTCTTTACACAAATATATGTAATACTGTAGGACTTGTTTAAAATTGAATACCTATTAATATAGTTAAACATGGAATTATGTTAGCGTTAAACTAGACATCACATAAAAATGCATTTAATTTTAGTAGGTAACCTAGTCAAACCAAACAAGAAGAAAAAAAAACATGCCAGTACATAAAGATACATAAATCCACGGCAAGGTAAATCGTTGCAAATGCGTGAGAGTTCGAACGGTATGCACGTATAATAACCGCCGCCGTTACACTTAAAATGTCATAAATACAGGTATTTAGTTGTCGCCTATATTTGGCGTCGCGTTTCCCTCTAATCCATCACTACCGGTCGATATGCACATAATTGACATGAAACAAGCTACCGTTAACTATATGAAATGCGGAATAGGAAATATAAATTTTTCATAATTTTTCTACTCTCCTAATGTTCCACTAATTTAGCAATAGAATACTAATTTTGTAATTGATAATGTCGGAATTGGAACAGTGACTGTAAGTGTTAGTCATTCATCATACTTAAAATTGTGAGCTAGGAAACTTCCTGTCAAGTTTAGGTGGTATGTTAGTACACATTTTAAAACAGCTAATTTTGATAAATGAGTGAACTTCTTGTGTAATTTAGGGAGTGATTACTTTGTGGTTTATAAGCTTAATTTATAACAAACGCTGTCTGAAATCCTTTCACATAAATTTCAACACACTCAGCTAGTTTGCTTACGAATAAATGCAAATCACATGTCGCGATGCAGACAATCTTGGAATGGATTCATTTAAAAGTTTTATAATTATGGTGTTTTTTTTTACGGTTTACTGACACTTTAGATACTGACTAGGAAGTTTTAAACTAATAATGGGGTTTGAAAAACAAGTGCGCTATCGTAAAAACGCTCTTATTTATATACGTACAAGTATCATATAGTATATTATACGTGAATTGTATCACATGCCTGTTATAACACTTTTTTTTACAGATATGCTCGCGATTGACCGCTGCCTCACTCGATGGTTTGCGATTATGGGATGGACAGTGGAACACGCTATCAAGAAACACATCCTTCGGCAGGGAATTCTCCTCCTTAGCTGTACACACAATGAAAGTATTCCCAAAACATTTTGTGCGTAGATGATATGTTCACTACGTACCGGTTTCCTTCATTTATCCATCATCATCCTGCTATATTTATCAGAACATATATATTTAGGATCGACAATCGACGAGTAAATATTTTTCCATCGCTATTGGTCATCATCTCAACAAGACTATTATTTGCTAAAATAATCTTACCTGTTTGCGAGCTATTCTGTACCCTAGATGTGTGTATTCGTCCTGGGTCTGCCTCTTGTCCTTGGTCATCGCGGACTCTGCCACGCTTTCCGTCTCCTTCACGTCTGCCGCGTATGCGCATAGTGCGAATGCTGTAACAATATAATAGGTCAAATTAGTTTACTTGTACATATTTTTTTATCATTATCTACGGTAATAACTTTTCATCTCCTATATCTTTTGATAATTTTTGTTTTAAGCTATAAGAATTCATGACGGTTTTTACTATCGGCACCTTACTATTAATGACAACAATGATAATAAATAATAAAATGATAAGAACAACCATTAAAAAAAAAGACGTGTGGCACTTAGGGACTGCCGCGGTAAAGCTATTGCATAGCATTTTTATCAACTTATGCAATTATAATTATTTATTTATTTTATTTATGCAGTATTTTTTTTTTCTTTGATATTAATTGAAGTTACACTTTCACACATTGAATTGAATTTTGATTGATTGTTCACTCATTTGTTTTCTTATCGGTCACCAAGCTCAAAAAACAAATGACTGGGGGATGTTAGGTTATTTTCGTTACGGAATTTCTGGATTCGGTCTCCACGCTCAAGGCCCGCGATAGAAGCTATGCAATAGCTTAAAAAATAGTAACCGTTGAGTTTCTTGCCGGTCCTTCTTCATAGAAAACGACCAATTAGGAACCGTGCACTAGCTTCTGACTATTTATGTACGTGCCCATGTAGGCCTGTGTGAAATAAAACCTTTGGATTTGTTTTTAAATATCAACTACTAATTCACGAGAAACAGCTTTCAGCAAATCTTATAGATTTTTACTAATCACTTTCAATCTTCGATCACCCCTTGCAACACTCACATAGCCTAGACTAGATGCTCCATTTTGTAATCTTCAAAGTACTCAGCCGTAAAACAGTGATAAAATTTCTATATCCCAGTACTTATGTCATCGGTATCGAGCTTTAGTGCTTACCACTAAAAGCGAAGTTTCGAAATATCTCGGTTTTAGTAAATGTCACTCGTTACCAACGATCAATAATTTCTGTTTTATAGGCATTAGTATTGTGGAAGTTGCTACAAGGCTCTTGAGCGGTCTGTATTGATATCGTTATAACATTTTAATCTCCTGTTTTTTACTTATTAAGAAAGGTGATTTCGCAAATTTTGTGTATTTTACCGCTAATCTTACTTGAAGATCTAGGTTTTATTCTCAGAACTCTCTCAAACTGATAGTTTAGGTTAGACAAATAAAAAATTCGACAGGAAGGATGACAAACAAGTTAGAAATATCTCTGAACTATCATATTTTGAAAGCTGTAATATTCGCATTTCGTTCTTTCATTTCAGTATAAAATTGAAAAGTATATCCGAGAGCTTTGATCAACAATTACTTTAAACCTGGATATCTCATCCCAGATCTAATAAGAATTTCAATCTTACTCAGTATATTCCTCAGAACTACTAAAAATTCTGCGGACCCAGTATTATTTTAAACAGATTGAATCCTAGTCCCTTCATTTTATCTCCGTTACCATCTTGTGTCACAAACGTTAACATAAACCGTAACTTAACGCAAACTGTAACGTAACGTAAACCCTTGACCCAAAACCGTGAGATGGGCAGCTTTCTTTACCATAAAACGATTTCCGATGAGTTCGGTAACGACAAAGGTGGATTTTATGGAGTCCCAAGGGTAATGGTAATGCTTTCTTTTGTACGGCAGTTTTATAGTGGAAGTTGCTTTATTTTCAAGTTGTGTTGTTGTCAACTAATGATGAATATAATGATCTTTTACTATTATGTACTTTGTAAATCACCTTCGTCGTATCGTTATAGATAAGGTTTATTTTTGCTACAATATGAACTTATTTTGACTGTTGTCTGGTAGCGATGACCTGTTGCGGGAATCCGATGGATATGAGTCGCACAGGACTTGTTATTGTTGTGACACTTCGGGAGGCATATGACGAGGATGACGAGGTCTTATGTCTGTTTTTATTACAATTATTATTGATAGACATTGAGATACTCTAACGGTTAGAGATTATGTATTTGGAGATGAAGCAGATCTCTATGTTATTCTTGCAACGGGGCAACGGTGCCTCTTAGATAAATACATTAAATAACCATTAACAAATCTACACTTAATTATAATAAAGACATAAAGTTTGTTTTTTTTTATTTGCAGGTAGCAGATAGTCTGTGGAAGTACTGGTCCGATTGGTAAAATGTTTTCACCAATAGAAAACTGCTTTATTCTTGAGTGACTTATGCTATATTTTAGGTAAATGGGCGAAGCCGCGGGAAAAAGCTAGTAGACTAATATAGATAACAAAAACCTTATTAAACTCTCAGGCACCAGTGTACTACCTAAATACAGTAGACCTCATATCAACTAATTTAAACTTTATTACGGAAAAGTAAAGTTTAAATTAGCTTGTACCGAGGTGTACCGAATTCGGTACACGGCCTGAGAGGTTAAACTATACATGAAACGTGTTGTCGTAATGATGGGTTTTAGTTTGCAAATGTCTGAAAAATAAAAATTCGTTCCAGTTCTATCCGTTCAGAATCTAGACCATAAACAAGACTTGCAATGCAAGACCAAGTTACTCACGAGAAACACGACAAAGGATCTAATATCAAGGTTACAATTGTCTATTGGCCTTCTACATTTTCAGATAATAATCAGAGAACATTAAGACATAGAACGTCACGATTTTAAGGACATTCAGAGACCATTCGTGAATGATCGATTCTAATAATCAGTTTTTGTTGTCAAAGTCATCATCATTAGTAGGCAAAATGATAGGCTGGTTATTTTAGAGCAGCCTTGATATACCTATTCGATATTTGTAGATACTAGATAGTGAACATTATGATAAAGTCTTGTATACTTAGAATAAGTACTACAATCTTAATCTAATCAATAGAACAACTTGCTGGGCTATTCCTGGTCATTGTAGCAATGAATTGCTCACCGCCTGACTAGGATCAGAAGTGTTCCGATGGCCATGGCGTCTAGTATTCCACGTGCACTTAAAAGAGATGTCATCATAAGTTGTAGGGTCTACTAGGACCTGCCAGGCCTGCGGACGGGATTCACGGTGACCCATGTCGAGTCCAAAGCCAAGGTGGCTGCTAGGAAACTCGGCGTTCTTGCAATCGTCCGGCGGTACTTCACATCGGGAAAGCTTCTAATATTATACAAATCACAAACCCGATCGTATGTGAAATTCCCAACTAACGGTAGGAGGAGTTCGCATCGGCGTCGGGACATCGATGAGGTACCTGGGACTCATACTCGACAGCCGATGGAATTTCGAGGAGCATTTCCGACGTCTGGCTCCCAAACTCAGCCGGACTGGGGCCGCTCTCAAGCGGCTCCTGCCCAACCTTGGGGGTCCAGACGCCTCCTGCCGGAGGCTCTACGCGGGGATCGTTCGGTCCATTGCCCTCTACGGGGCGCCAGTGTGGGCGCCGTCGCTGCAAAAGCGACCGGCGGCCATCCTGAACGCCTGCCAGAGAGTCATGGCAATTCGGATGGTGCGGGGATACCGCACGATTTCCCGCGAAGCGGCGAGCCTTCTGGCTGGCCTACCACCGTGGGATCTGGAGGCAACAGTCCTTGCACACATGCACGACATGCGCGTGGAGATGCAACGCCGGGGTGAAAGTCCAAAAAAAAAAAAATCGTATGTGAAATACTGCAGTCAAATATGGGCTGGTGCTGCAAAATGCCATCAAGCAGCTTTATTTGACAGGATATATTTTAGAGAGTGTGCGCGGGAATAGTCATAGTAGTTGGTAAAAGTTTGACATGATCTCGCTCGCTCCACCCAAAGCAGGAGCAGTTATTATACGATATGCGAGTGCAATCTTATTTTTATTATATGTGAAACTGAAGTGTTTCAAGACGTGACTAATATTTTATGTTCATTAATAATCACAAAGTTAAAGCTTGTTATGTCAGCAAAAATACATAGTCACCGGGCCATCCAGGCGACTGAGGGGTTGTTTTGCAATAGCACTCAGCTGTTTGCTGGTGCCTAATGCCCATTATGACCTGCCGTAACCTGTGTTGTACTTAGTATCGGTGGTATCCAGCTTGTGACCTATTTTAAATATTTTTGGGAAAAAATTTAACATGGTGCAAAATCTATTGGAATCCATTCAGTTACTGATTCTCTATACCACTACATTCAGCTTTTGCAAAATTTAAAAATAGTGGTGTATAATACGGTTATTACCCAATACTCAACGTCGAAATAAAGGGGTTTTTGCAATATTTTTCAATGATAGAATGTCTGGTGTCCTTAAGTCTTGGATGCAACACCTACTTCTGTCGTTCTCTCAGAGCACCTACTCAGACACATTTCATCCCACATTATGTACAAATAATAGTAACACAAGTAAATACGTAACAGTAGCCATCAAGATGTTTATTATAAATCTATTGCAGTATTTCTACATGCGGAACCCACTGACATAGATTCGCTTCCTCATTGCTGATGACACTGTAGCACTGTGTCAAATATTAATATATGCAAATCATATGAGTCAATAATCTATGAACTTATGAATAAGATAAATAAGGTAGGCGCCAAATGAGTATCGAGTAATGGTCATTGACCCTTATACATTTGTTGAAATTCTTAATTTAAAAAACGGAAATAAATACTTAGAGCTGTCTTAAATCGACGTGTGTCATGATCCTTTACATGATCTAGTAATGAAAAGCAGTTCATTGTTTGTTTTTCGAGTACCTACGCAAAGTCATTAGGAAAAGGTCAATGTACTTTATTCCATGGTTATCTGGCGTTTTTTATAGTGTTCGTATTTGGGCAAATGTAGAATGAAATCGAAATGACGTTATAAGATTGCATTTTAATGCATTTAAATTATTACTATCTTTCATCATGATTTCGTCATTTCGATTCATGAGAGCAGATTAGTGAAAACGAATTTAATTTCTTCGGTTGGTTCAAGGTTACGAGTCAATTTTAGTAGAGAAATTATCATTTTAATGTATACTAATATTATAAGGTAAAGTGTGTTTTTTTTTTTTGTTTGTAGGAGGTAATCTCTGAAAGTATTGGTCCGATCGCGAAAATTTTTTCACCGATTGAAAGCTGCTTTATTCTTGAGTGACATAGGCTGTATTTTATGTATGCAGGCCAAATCGCGTGCAAAAGCTAGTGTTAATATAAATTTACTCAAATCGCTACTCGAATATCGCCGATGCTAGTTTCATTGTAGAAACCATATTTTTTTGGTGGCCTTATTAAATTAAAGCCAGCCAGGACTAACAAAAAACGCTAAATTGAAATTAGCGACAACGAGCTAAAGGCACGTAGGGGCCCAGCAGGGTCGAAGCCTATTGAAGTCAAGGGTCTGCTTCTGAAAGGAAGGCTCGGCCCCGGTATGGAAGATAATGAAGGAACGAGTGGGATTTTTAGTCAGTAAAACTCTTACACTGTCTCCGGCTCCACCAAAGGGCAGGATAGTCATCTGGATGACCTTTACCCACCGAAAAAGAAAAGAAATGTCCTTTATGGGACGGACCTCAGCTTAGGCTTAGGGCTTAAACGCCATTGTTACAAGAATACAATCTTTTATACGTAGACAAAAACCAATCATAACAAACCTTATTCAAAAGATATACAAACAACCTTTCTTTTAATATTTGAAAATAGAATGTTTTAGGGAAAAATGGCCGTTATCTGACGTCACTACGAAGCGGCGCTTGCGAGAACACGTCAAAGGTCCCGAACTTTAGGTGCGTGACGCAAATAGCCGCGTTTGGACTGACGTCGACGATCGTACACCGATCATGTCTGTACACTCGAGAACAGTGAAAAAGGGACTGTCTCGAGAAAAAGTGAATTTCGAACTGTGTGTGTATGTATTTGATGTTTTAGGGCAGTATTTCACCGGGACACAATGGCGGCGCGGCTGGTCGCTGCTACCAACAAAATGTATACAGTTCTATAGAGAGTTACTCACATGGTGTCCGGTGATTGTGCAACCAACTTTGTGGCGCGACCAGCTCAGACGTGTGGCGACTCTGGTGTCTAGTTTGGTAGTTTAGGGCTTTTTGACTGGTCACGCCGCCATGGTGTCCCGGTGAAATATAGACCATAGTGTCATTCAGATTTTTGCTACAGGCAATAAAATTTATTAATAATAATAGTTTTTTTTTTCTAAACTGTCTATCTATGGGTACAATGGCGGTTTAAATTTATTATTATCCTATCCTGCCCTTGGCCTGTGTTATTTAGGGTCAGCACAACACGTTTTTTTCTTCCATTCTGTCCTGTCACCTGTCACCCGCCATACTATCTCTCACTCAACGGTGAGTGATCGTTACGGTGTATCTACTAAGTAAATAAATAATTGTTGATGATAAACAAACATAATCTAAGTACACTAATATAATAAAGAGATAAAGTTTCTATTTTTTTTGTTTGTAGTAGGTAATCTTTGAAAGTAGGTACTGGTCCGATTGCTAAAATTTTTTCACCGATAGAAAGTTGCTTTATTCCTGAGTGACATAGGCTATATTTTATGTACGTGGGCGAAGCCGCGGGCAAAAGCTAGCTTAGAATAAATCTCATAACAACATATTACTTCGATATACTAAACAAAATGGGACACATAATTTGGTCAGTACACTGTTAACAAAAGAAAGCTCTAATGGGCAAAGTTCACAATAAGACCGTCTTAGCTACACTCGGGACGTTCTTTGAAAGGCTATAAATACTTCTTGAATGGACCTCTTGCCTATTGTGTGAGAGGATCACTAGGTCATTACTTGAAAAGGGTAAGTGGTATGTCTGGTTGGATACATAAGTATCACTGAAAGCCTAGTTAAACAAAGCAACATTCTATCACCAATTACCTACTTTTGTCACGCCCACAGAATAGATAAAAGAGGTTAGAATGGCCTTGTGGGCGGGGCAATCGTGTCACAAAGTAGGGCAGTGCTCATAGTTCAACTACCAATAGCAAACTTGCGATCTAAGATCTGTTTGTTGCGTTATGCGTGTTCGTATTGGTTTATTGCCTGTAGTGGAGTTAAAGGGTGTGAGATAAGCGGCGACACTCGTTTTCTGTCGCATTTCTTTTCTAAACTCTTTCGTCTTTTCCGTGGTCTCGCCCTTCACAATACATTCATCTTATCTTTGGCTCTCTCCATTCATCCAAATGTATACTCATTACATATTTAGTAGCATGAGTTTCATCACCCATTCTAATTTTTTTTTTTGCAGGTAATGTTTTCGGCTTGGATAAGTACTAAGTCATTAAAGCCACGTCTTCGTATAAATAGTTAATTTGTTTACTGTTAGAATATGAATAATGTTTTTGGTTGTTCGTTCGTTGTCGAACAACGAATTGTTTTAATGATACAATCGCCAACTGTCAAGAGTTCAATTTTAATAATGAGTTACACAACAGTTTATTAATGAATTACAAAACATTTTATTAATGAATTACACAACATTTTTAAATTTGGAACACCAATGTCTACACAGTTTTAAAATATTTAACGAACACTTAAAATTTTGTAAACGTTTGTGTTATTATAATAAATTATTTTTTTTAACAAAAAATGCAAATTTGCTGCAAATAAAGTAACTTCACTATAAGTAGTCGTGTTTGTATATAATAGAGTACTCTTATATAGATTGAAATGCCCTGCCAGTCAGAAATATACTTAATATATTAATTGAAATATATAGCAATAAATAATTTATTACTTGTACATTAAATAAATTGTACTGTGTTGGTTGCCAATAATTGTAAATAATAATTGTATGAACTGAATTTAATGGTTTGAAATTGTTATTGTAATTTACATTTTTGTCTACACTATTGCTTTGGGTTTTTACAGAGATAAAAAGTGCTTTAAGTATGTCTAATAAATAAATAAAAAGATTAGCTTTTTGAAAATCCATGTCGCTTATAGAATTTTATTACATACAATATTTGGTTTGTTTTGTTTAACATTTTATCGATTATTTATAGTATATCTTAGAACTATGAAACACAATTATTTAGCGTTATTAAAGATAGTTAAATAGCCATAAAACTAAATTAAGTTTAATTATGGATTAATTAATCTGAACTAAACATTACTTCGATCAAATCAGGTACTAATTGGCGCTGAAGTCAATTTCATTTGCACATTAGCAGCAAATAATAACTTATGATTCCTTTCAAACTTCTATTTAATTGGGAACCATAAAAGGCACATAATTATTTATGAAAGTCAACTCATTAAACGATTAGGTAAAACACTTTCTACAATTTAAAGTTCCAGATCAGAATTATGAAAATGGCAAACTCATTCCGTAACCACTTATTATTTTATATATCTACCTATATATATATATTGTCACTTATATAAAAATAATATATATTTTCTTGCATTCTTAACACAAAGAAGTTGAAAGCGATAGAGAATAAGCCTTTTTAGGGTTCCGTAGCCAAATAGCAAAAAACGGAACCCTTATAGATTCGTCATGTCTGTCTGTCTGTCTGTCTGTCTGTCTGTCTGTCTGTCCGTCCGTATGTCACAGCCACTTTTTTCCGAAACTATAAGAGCTATACTGTTGAAACTTTGTAAGTAGATGTATTCTGTGAACCGCATTAAGATTTTCACACAAAAATAGAAAAAAAGCAATAAATTTTGGGGGTCCCCATACATAGAACTGAAACTCAAAATTTTTTTTTTCATCAAACCCATGCGTGTGGGGTATTTATGGATAGGTCTTCAAAAATGATACTGAGGTTTCTAATATCATTTTTTTTCTAAACTGAATAGTTTGCGCGAGAGACACTTCCAAAGTGGTAAAATGTGTGTCCCCCCCCCTCTAACTTCTAAGATAAGAGAATGATAAAACTAAAAAAAATATATGATGTACATTACTATAAAAACTACCAACGAAAATTGGTTTGAACGAAATCTAGTAAGTAGTTTTTTTTTAATGCGTCATAAATAAAAAAAAATACACTATTATTAAAACATCGATCAAAGTTACAACACATTACAAGAACTTTTATATTATGTTACTCGCTGCTACGGAACCCTTCATGGGCGAGTCCGACTCGCACTTGGCCGGTTTTTTTTCTTTCCTATATATATATATATATTATATATATAAAAATATGAATTTATCAACAATACTGCACGAGGTACATCGGTACGACATCACGGTACGAGGTACTGCAGAAGTCAACAACGATTACAAGTAACCAGGGTCATCAGATATAGTAGAATTTTCCATGGAAACAATGAATTAATTAAAATTTTATTATTGACTGGTTTATTTACTATGTTGACTATACACGACGTTTTTATTCCTAAGGAACCCAGTACCCAAGTGAATTTTCTGTATGCAAAAAGTCAAACTTGCATAGAACTCTATAGAAGTTTGCATTTTCAGTTCCAGCGGATTCGGCTTAAACAGTAACCCTAGCCAAGTTGCAAATCTGCAATAGTTAACGCTAGTAGAAAGCTTCCAATGTACGAGAATGACGTCATCTTAACGCTCAATTACGAGGTCAGAACAAAATAATTGGCGGCAAAGTCAACTCGAAGCGTTCGACGCCAGCGAAACGTTTGTAACTTGGCTAGGGGGGCAGGTTACTTCTAAACAAACGGGATACACGATCGACCACATCATAGCTTACATGTAAGAACCGTCCAAAACGTCTCTCAATGACTTAATAAATTTCAAATTTTCGGCATTGAACTACGACATTTCAGAAAAAAAAACAGGCCAAGTGCGATTTGGACTTGCACACGAAGGGTTTCCGTACCGTCCTTAGGAAAATTCGGCAAAAAAATCGCGTTTGTTTTGAGAGAAAAATTTATGGGAGCATCCCTTAAATATTCATTTTATTTTGTTTTTAGGATTTGTTGTTATAGCAAGTAAAAATAATAAAGTATAGTAATTTCTACTGTCTAGCTATCGCGGTTCTTGAGATATAGCCTGGTGATAGACAGACAGACAGACGGACAAACAGTGAAGTCTCCGTAACAGGGTTCTGTTTTACCCCTTGGGTGTGGAACCGTAAAAAGTGTCCAAAGTGTCTGATTGTCTCTCAAAAACTTAATGAAATTAAGATTGTAAGCATTGAAATACGATATTTCAGGGAAAAAGAAAAACCCGAGTGTATTAAGTTAACGAGTGTACTCTCCGACTGTCCTGTTTGATATTTTTTATTCGTGCAGCCGTATCCTTCCCGCTCGCCAGTTTTAATCAACCGTTTAGTTTTTCATAAAAACACTTTTTGTTGATTTTGCGTCGTAAATAACTTTCAGATAAGGTTAGTGTTGAATTTTGTATAGGTTTTGTTTTCATGCTTTATATATTGAAACTTCATGTAAGTATATAGAACATTCATTTTCATATCTCCTACAATAACCTGAAAATAAAATTGTTTCAATTGGACCCACTCGCTACTGGACCCGCGGGTCCTCTCAAGTGGA
The DNA here is from genome assembly GCA_929112965.1 of Mythimna albipuncta. NCBI lineage: Eukaryota > Metazoa > Arthropoda > Insecta > Lepidoptera > Noctuidae > Mythimna > Mythimna albipuncta. The sequence goes on along the minus strand of OV815979.1, from coordinate 10,985,049 downwards.
CAGTCGTACCAAGTAGTAGTAAAATAATGAAAATACATTATGTGGTCAACCAAAAAATGAATTTTCTTTATTTTTTAACTGGATCCACATCCAAACTAGAAAATACATCTAATTTTTGGCTAACCACAGGTTGAAAACTGCTGTTAGATAAGTACTTGGGCAGCCTGGGAACAACGAAACATTTCACTTGAAACGGGAAAAACTCTTGAAAATCTAAAGGCTTCGAGAACTGACGCTTTGTTAACTAAAGAACACTTGTTTGGATTTATTGAACGTTTTCTTTTAAAATCCACAGTTGTTTTTTTCGTCTCATTTTTTATTTGAGTTTCAATTCTTATTGGAGTTTCAAAAAAATAAAAACAAGATAAGATTTATTTTTTATCTTCCCTTTACAGTTCTAATTGAAACGAGTTATAATTAAAAACCTTTTTTAAATATCCTTAAACTTGTCGAGGACTTCCAAAAAGGACTAGATCAGTACCCCTAGTCAAGTTGATAATCTGCAATCGTTAACGCTAGCAGAAAACATCAAATGACCCGTACATTTCACGAACGACTTCTTGGGCGTAGCCAACTCAAGGCGTTCGACGCAAGAGACTTACTCTTGTAACTTGGCTAAGGGGACAGGTTCGACCGTTCACAAGTGACTTGTTTATCTAGCGCGCCGCAGAACGCGATCCCTGGCCATGGTACGACGACGAGCACTGGGTAGCTCGCAGTCCGGACATCAGTAGTGTTCCACGTAGCCTCAAAGACATATCAGCAAAACCTTAGAGGTCCAGAAGGCTTATACTTGCCAAAGCGATAGGGAATTTTTGAATGGAAAGCTTAGTAACAAGTAAAGGACACAGGTGTGGATTAATTTCCCACTTCAAAAAAAATCTTAGCAAACGGGGCTTACAAGGGTCGATGCCTGTTAAGGCTGTAGGATTGTTCGAGAAATCAACGCGGCCTTGAAACGCAAAGGACAACTGAAGGAACAGGGATGGGCTTTAGTCAGTAAAAGTCTGTCACTTCACACAGAACGGGAGAAGTCCATAGGTAAAGATTTTTTTTTGTGTGGTATCTAATATGACACCAAAAAAACCGGATATAACAAATTACAATAAACAATACAATATCTTCTTTTAATTTTGTTATGTAACTATCTATTACGTTTATTACAAAACAGCGTTATCGTAATAATAAAACATTATTAATATTATGAAACAATAATATTTTATGTCAATATTTATTTGCGGAAATATCATAATATAAAATGCAAAACGGTACTTATAAGATACTTTGAAAGCACATTACAAAATATTCATAAACATAATAATAATAATTCTACTCGACAGAGATGTACAGGTCCATCTTTGTCGTTGATATATTGTTCATATATATATTTTTCATATATTGGTCGGACAAAGGGATGAAGCGCATATTACTAAGAGAGTTCTGAGTATACATGTAGATGGATGGATTGTGTGAAAAGTGATATGAAAGAAAAGGGAATTAGTGATAGTTTGACGGGTGACAGGACAGAATGGAAGAAGAAAACGTGTTGCGCCGACCCCAAGTAATATGGGATAAGGGCAGGAAGAAGAAGAAGAAGAAGATATTGGTCGGACAAAATTTGAGTCAAATCGACACGAGAATAAGAAGACTGTTTCCTCATAATATTCGCAACTATTAAATTACTAGCCAACCCGACGAACTTCGTACCGACGCCGACGAACAGTCAATGAATGTAATCTAAATCTTTCGATATAGTCAACCGATTGCAATGAAACAAAGCCTAAGTAATATATCAACTTACATAATCATCATCATTTCAGCCGATAGACGTCCACTGTTGGACATAGGCCTCCCCCAAGTGTCGCCACAATTAACGATCCTTTGCGTCCCGCATCGATCGGATTCCCGCAACCTTCACCAGGCCATCGGTCCACCTTATAGGACGCTTTCCAACGCTCCGTCTTCCGGTACGTGGTCGCCACTCCAGAACTTTTCGGCCCCAACGGCCATTTGTTCTGCGAGCAATGTGCCCTGCCCATTGCCACTTAAGTTTGGCGATTCTTCGTGCTATGTCGGCAACCTTGGTACTCCTGCTGATATCTTCATTTTTGATTCGATCACGCAAGGAAACTCCGAGCATAGCCCTTTCCATTGCCTTTTGGGGTCACCCAAAAGGCAATGGAAAGGGCAAAAAATTTGAGATTTTTAATGAGGAAGTTACACATAATTGTAATGTATAAAAGTTATTTACATCGATTTCATATATATTTTATGCGATGCGCACACAACTAATCTACAGAAATATTATATGTATAAATGGGGAAATTAATTATTGAGAAAATTATGTGGAAGCCTTAATTCGTTCTCAAGCTTTTAATAAAAGAGACGCATTAAAGTATCATTATTATCTGTTACGGAAACGCAATCAATTTTCTCAGTACATTATAGACGTGTTGGATTATATTAGTAGGTAAGTAATGTAAGACGAGCAGTCGAGATAAATCTCGCTTGTGGTAACAAGAAATTTAATTAACATTGTAAATAGATGTGTAATTATTAATCTTCTAAGCAATAAAGAAGACTTTAATGCTTTGTGTTGTAATTTTGGTTTTATGATGCTTTTATTAGTTAGACTAGCTTCTGCCAGCGGCTTTGCTTGCGTGAAAGTACGAAATTATCCTAGGGGAACATACTGCCAGGACACTAATGCCTTGTTCACACGTGACAAGTAAACGGGCGAGACATTGCTCTCGGCATACACGGTACGTATAAACAAAGCACCGAGTGCTCAGCCGAGCGCTTATCTCTACAAATCGCTTATATCACTGTCTCGGCCGAGCAATATTTTACTGTCTCGCCCTTTTACTCGGTACGTGTGGTCAATGCACTATGACGTGTTAAAATGTCAATCATGCGAGTGAGAAAGATGGATGGAGATATACATCCTATTCAGCTCCATCCCTTAAACAATTTAGTTTAGGTTGTAAAATAGATCGCGTTAAGAAATAGTGGTAGCACTGCAAGCAATAATTGGCCTTGGAACGTAAAGGACAACTGAAGGAGCAAAGGAGGGTTTTAGTTAGTAAAATTCTGACAACCCCTTCCGCTCTACCCAGAGCTGGAGGGGTTGTTTGATGATTTTCTACCTCAAGAAAAAAATATAATAAATCCTATTCCATTTTATCGGACCGAGAATGAGTAACAAACATTATTTGTGAATATGTTTACTTCTATACGCTCAAACTCACACTGAACAGGATCACACATACAAACTTCCGGGTTTTTATATTAGTGTGATGTGTGAAGAATCTAAGGGTTAGTTGCACCATTTAACTATAACGATAACAAAGCCGTTAACAGTTGTCAAATCGTCGAATTGACCAATAGGCGGCCTTAAAGCGAAAGTGACGCCCGGGTGTCGCCACTGTGCGGAACGCCCGGAGGACACGGTAGAGCACACAATCGCGGTGTGCCCTGCTTGGGCGGAGCATCGCCGTGCCCTCGTGGGGGTGATCGGCGGCGGAGACCTCTCGCGCCGGGCCTTGGTCGAGGCCATGGTCCGGAGCGAGGAGGAGTGGCAGGCGGTCACCGACTTCTGCGAAGCAGTAATGCTCGCTAAGGAGGAGGCCGACTGCATCAGGCAACGGCGCTCTCGCCGCCGCCGCCGGGATTCCGATCCCGATTTCCAGCCACCGTAGGCGCGGGCTTGCGGACAGTGAGCAATGGGTAGCTAGCTGTCCGGCCGTCCGGTAACCGTCCGGACCAAGCCCAAGTCGTCGACGGCGCGCGCTGTTCCCACGCGCCTCAAGGAGTTGTCAGCAACAGCAGGGGCCCAGCCGGGTCGAAGCCTACTGGGGCCAGGGTTATCCGAAAGGGCGCTCGTGCCCCGGCACAGATTACTGATGGCCCCGGTATGAAGGTTAGAAGGAACGGGATGGGTTTTTTAGTCAGTAAGAGTCTGACACTATCTCCCGCTCCGCCCAAGAGCGGGGGTTGTCATAAGATGATTTTTCCCATCGAAAAAAAAACCCAATAGGCGGCTGTTTCACGGCTGGTTAGGGTTTGGTTATCGCTACACTTAAGTCTGTTTAATGCTAAATAAGTTAGTCATTCGATGAACCTACTTATATGATTTTAAATATTTTTATCAGAAGAAATTAAAAAAAAGCCAACAATTTTATGAAATGTTCAGATTGCAATTATATTAGATACAAGCTGACCCGACGAACTTCGTACGGCCTAAGTCAATGCATGTATCTAGTCAATTGATTACGATAATATGTAGTCAATTGATTGCGATGAAACAAAGCCTAGTAATATACCAAGTTATAAGTTCTACAGATTTACTATAATGTTTAGCTACATAGGATATCCAAAGGCAAGATCTATTCCAAGCTTTTTTTTAAAACACTAAATATTTTGCTCTGTGGTACTTAACAGTCATACAAGCTATGTAAATACAAGGTGCGTACCGGAGGTTAGGCAACACTCAAATGCCTAGTTGCCACTTGCAGAGGAAGTTAAACAGGCTAGGTACGTTTTACTGACAGTTTTGTTACTAAACATCATAAAGCCTAGACCTGTTTCTGTATCTATTAATACAGAAGTTATTATCCTATGTCATTAAGACCTACTTCCACGGACACGTAGCTTTATAGGCGCGCATTTGTCATTATACTCTTAAGAGCCTATCACACTACGCGTTATTCAGACTCGTTTTGTCTATGGTTCGACGTATCGCGTAGTGTAATAGGGGTTAGACTGTCTTTCTATGAATGAAAAATAGTACGAGTTTGAATATCGCACGCGTTATTCAGCGCAACTTAATAGACCCTTTAGACAAAACTATGCAACTCTGTCGACTTAAGCTTAGCGTCCACCGCATCGGAATGACAGAGTACGCAGTGTACGAGCTGTCGGTATTTACAAAATGCTGACTGGGTGCGTCTACTGCATTCGGATTTTGCATCGGCAATTTCCGATCCAGTGCACGCTGTACCATAAAAAACCAAGCAACGAATCCGTCCGCTCCGTACGCTCCGATCCCGACGCAGTAGACGCTTGGTTTAAACTATGAGCAGGCGTACACCAAGCGTATAATGACGAATACGCCTCTATGAAGCTATCAAACAAGACACAAAACAGTAGGCCTTAATTGAGCTACTACGTTTTAAATCTCAAATACTTTAGGGGACAAAATATCCCCCAACTTGCCGTGCGACGCTCAATCTACGTGACAATGCAACGTTGCTCAGTGTCTTGCAAATTGCCCCCAACACTTCACAATGCATTCACATGAACAGCGGGACATGTTGGACAATTTAACAGCGTTGCTCGTTAGGTTGAGGGACGTTTTGTCCCCTAATTTATCTGAGGCGTGCCTTTGTTCAGTGGTTCTCCTCGCTTTTTTATGAATAAAAAAGTACTTTATGGTACTCAGTGGGAGTACAAGCAAACAATTTACCTCATATATTATAGGTTTATATTTGATCGACACTTATTTGCTAACTAAAAAGGAATGTGTAACTAAGGTACTAAGATAATTTATTTCCAACTTCCTACATTATTTTGATTTTACTACGAACAGCAGATTATGATCGATTATTAACCACTGAGTCATCCACTCTCAAAAAACAACGATGCTTAGTCACGCGTTGCGGCAAAACGCGAGTTTTTATATTGAACAAAACCAATAAGGCTTCGCAAGTCGATTTCTTTGATTCCCTGACCTTTCAATATGTCTTCGAGTGTCTACTATATAGAAAACTCTGCAACAACAGGCTTTAAAGTATCTACTATTTGTCAAACAGTCGCACGACGCCACTCTTTTGAAACAAGTCTGCTGTATCCATATAAGCACTTAAATCCATAAACGCTTAGTCCAGCATTATGTTAAGACCAAAAGATAGTCTACTGAAGGTCAAAGGTTCAGATGGCCACTATCCTCTCTCATTGAAGGTCACTCACTCTCACTTGTAAGTAGCGTGCGCAAAAAAGTTTTGAACTCGACACTGGAATTTTTAATAGTCTCAATTCTTAATCCGGTAAAACTGGTTTCTGTAATCGTGTGAACGGGTTGAATAATTGTTTTTTGTTTTCAATAGTGACTGATTTTATAAGTAGGTACACGAAGTATGTCGCTTTTGGGGAAAATGAAAGCATTGTACATAACTGAGTCATAGGGGTCAGATTTGGGGTCGAGAAGGTTTTAGCTTTAATTTTGCTTGTACTACGAGTATTTTACACTCATCATTGTCTTTTTGAACTGATTTAACTTATGTAGTTGCAGTTGTTAACAAGAGCATATTTTACTTAGCTACAAAATAATGATCTAGATAATTTTATTCAAAAACTGTCTTCCAGTCTCCGTGTCTGTCAGTTTGACCTACGTACCTATTTGGTTGTTGCTCGAGTTCCTTTTGGTGGAAGCGAGTTGTTTAAATAATTCTATAGCCTTTCTCAATAAATTAACCATGCAATACTAAAACATTTTTTAATTTATCTAGTATATCTTGGAATAAGTAAGTTCAAGCAAGCAAACCAACAAACAAATTCTTGAGCTTTCCCAGATATTAGAAAGAAACCGTTGCTAAAAAGCTACGAAAAAGAATTCTGATTGTTTTTTCAAACGCTTCACCAAACGACAATTTATTAGAGATTAGTTGCAGAAACATTTCACTTATCTCTCTTTAAAACCTAAATCGTCATAATCTCAGCTTAATATAAAGCTAACATACTGTAGAAATTCTAGTAATAACAATAAAACGGTGATAACGCCGTGTGAATTCAAATAAAGTAAAAAATAATTGCCGTTTTTATTTTACTTTTCGAGGCGCGTATAATGGCGGTCTTTTTTGCTGACGGTACCGGGCTCGGCCTAGTTCCCACAGACGTTTATAATGTCAAACGTAAAACGCATAATAACTTGAGTGTTTAGCCGAATGCGTCGTTTTTGTGTGAATGTGCAAATGACCTTGATGCTACCGTTATCAGGGGACCACTATCACTTTTTAAGATGTTACAGAAGATTTCGCAGGTTTTTTTAAATATCAACTTAAGAATAATTAACTATCAGTAATACTATTGAAACGTTATGCGGCAATATTTCCAATAGTTCGAGAATAAAGTGATTGATGCTTAATTAATAAGACAATACATTTGGCGCAGTGGTTGAGCGATTGCCTGCCGCGCTGCGTATCGCAAGTTCGGTTCTCGTACGAAACAGATATTTCTATGACCTACAGATAGTTTTTTCAGTTCTGGGTGTCTTATATAATTATGTTAATAACGAGTTTGAGGACGCACCCACACTAACACTATTTGACACTTTTTGAGGTTGGGATATTATCAAATTTTAATAATTCCTACCATTTTAGTGGAACTAAAGGTGTGTCAGACTTCTACAGACTAAAAACCACGATAACTCTTTCAAACATTCGCACAGCCTGAAACCAGCCTGAATTAAATTCCCCACAGAACCTACGTAGGTACCTATAAATATACGTCGAGCGACACGAGGTACTCAAAGGCAAATAATTGCCAAGCGAATCGATCAATCTTGTTTAAACGTACGTACATAACTTAGTTAAGTTCTCCAGTATAATCAGATATAAGAAATTAAATAAAGTACCCTCACCGAAGCGTATCGCTGTTCCGTCCCGAAATTCAATTATGAAAGACTTGGGGCTGCTCGCGACTTCCCTTGGTAGGTAATAAATCAATAATTCATTTGTTCATAAGTGTACTTACTTAAATGTTTAATTTAATCCATTCTCCATCCATCCAGACTTTCATTTAGTAGAAGTTCAATAAAAGATGATGCACAAGAACAACAAATTAATTTAACTTCTTTTTGAGACACAAAGGGACAAAATGTCCCCAAACCTGACGCGCAACGCTCAATTTACGTGACGCTACAAGTTGCCTAGTGTCCCGCAACTTGTCAATTTGTCTCCCGACATTTTACAATGCATTCCCGTGACGCAGGACATATTGTTGGACAATAAGACAGCGTTGCGTGTCATGTTGAGGGACACTTTGTCCCCTAATATATCTGAGACCTTAAATGGGTTACTAATGCGCTGCAGAATTATAAATACGACCGTGGCCTTGAAATGCAAAGGGTAAATGAATAAACTCGGGTGTATTTTAGTTAGTAAAAATTTGACATTCTCTCTCACTCTACCCAGAGCGAGAAAAGTTATTTGATGGTTATCTACCCTTAAAAATGGAGTACTACTATAATAAATTATAAATAAATAAAAACCTTTATTCTTCTTGCAAACTAAATTAACTTATAATAATAAATCTTAAACTAGGTGTATAGTCTGTCTAAAAAGTCTACCGACTTGGGAATTATGTACCTATAATATTTAATCATTTAAAAAATACATTCGATACTTTTTATAAGGTTCTTCTATTAGTAAATGATGACAAAGATCTCTTAATCAATTTTAATTATTAAACCAGTGTTGACTATTTCAGATTTCATTTTACCTTAATAATTACCCAAGTTGTTTGACTTTTTAGACAGGCCTTTTCTATCTATCTGTACCTATGTTAGAGTTTCTTAATTAAAACTTCATGTGACATAAAGGTACAAAAGCGGATTTAAAACCCTAGGCATTTTCTATCAGTCAATCAATGGTGATAGAGAGGCAACATGGTATACTTATATATTTTATTCCTAACTACATTAACTGTTAGATTTATCATAACTCTAAAAAATACTCTACGAGTGAAGACCTCCAAAGTCCAGTCTTTTGGACTTCTTTTACTACTGTGATAACGACTAATAAAGAAGCAATAAAGAAGTTTTGAATCAATAATCCGAACAGCAAATAGCTTAAGTTAATCCTAACAGCAAAACGATAGAACAATACATAAACACCATCAAGTATTGAGAATTAGCTCCTCAACTAACCATGAACCTTAATTATCAGACAGTTAACACGTTCCTAATGCGATGCCCTACTAAATATTAATTTGAACTAAGAACAACATCGAGGCAACGAACTAAAATATAGACAACACAGAAACCACAAAATAGATAGTTACTGAAGACAATCTCATGTATGTACTTCACTTTTTATACCTACGCTCGGTGGACGCACACTAATGAGCGTTTGAGCCGGAACTGTTCGGCGAGTGGTCCGAGACGCGACCGAGATATCGTGTCCGTGAGCGGTGTCTATGTGTGCGTTGGTCGAGCGCACTTTGTTTGTATGTAGATTTACTTCTAAACTTTACGGATACCACATGAGTACCTAAATAGCGTTTATTTACTCATGCTTAAACTCCATCTATTTAGGTAGGTAATTAACTAAATGTAAACATTCATAACATGTCTTTTATAGAAAAAATTGTTTAAAAATGTATCTAAAAATGTTTACCAAAACCGATGTTTAGTAATTAAATACATTTTAATTATATTTGTGTGTCTTTTATACGATTTATCTACACTAATATAATAAAGAGGAAAGTAAAGTTTGGTTTTTATATTTTTTTGTTTATAAGAGGTAATTTTTGGAATTGGTCCATTTGCTAAGTTTTTTTCATCGATAGAAAGCTGCTTTATTCTTGAGTGACTTAGGCTATATTTTATGTACGCGGGCGAAGCTGCGGGAAAAAGCTAGTTTTATATAAAAAGACATAACATCATGATTGTTTATCTTTACTTAACTACCTAAAACGATGGATTATAGATTGATAGTGATTTTTTTTTTTTGGTGGAAAATTACCAAATGACTATTCCCGCTTGGGATGAAGCAAGAGGAATGGTTAAACTGTTACTGAATAAAACCAACCTGTGTTCTTTCAATTGCCCTTTGTATTCCAGCTCCATTGAATAAGCCTTCCCTGAGTACCATCTAACAAAGCGTTTTGGGAACACTTTTATTGTACGTACAGCCAAGGAGTGGAATTCCCTGTCGAAATCTGTGTTTCCTGATAGCTACAACTTAGGGGTCTTTAAGTCAAAAGTGAATAAGTTACTTCTAGGCAAGCGTGCTTCATCGTCGACCACATCATCGCTTACCATCAGGTGATTTGGTGGTCAAACGCCACCTATCAATATTAAAAAAAAATCATTTGGACCATTTACAAAAAAAAAAAAACAATAATACTAAATATAGATTTTTAACCAAAAATGAAAAGGAACAATAGTTTATAACCACATCGCGTGTCTGACAGCACGTGGAGTCCGGAATGCTATTTGATTGCTTTCCATCGCAATCAACAAACTCGATTTCGTACGCTTTGAAAAGTCCACAAACGAATCGTGTATCTCTGCAAAATGGCATCCGAAACTCGTGAATATTCCGATTGACAGTCGGTCGACATAACGTACCATAAAAATTCCTCATAAAACATAAAAATAAACTTTTACTTTCGCGTATTAGTCAAACGTATTGAATAAATTTCTTTGATAAGTAAGTAGGAATTGGTAAAAAAGTGTGCGTGTACTAGAAGCTGGACGGATCGCGTCGCCCGGTGTGCTGAAAGTCGAAAGTGATTGCGTGTGCGCAACAGAAGAACGCACACAGTAAAAGTAAACTTCCTAATCGCGCGCATCGTATCACAATGGACAATTATTCACGTTAAGACGGCTCACGCGACCGCCTTCGAGATTTAGAACACTGTGTCAGTATTTCCGAAGGTCAAGTTTTAAACTCATCAAGATTTTTTGGCATTTTAATGATGAGTAGCGTTCATTGTGAAATTTTTACTCTCGCTCGACTTGAATCGTTATTGTCAATGAGTCATGGCAGCATTAGGGAGACTGTAATTAGAATGTGACCGACATTTCTCGCAAATGAGCCTTCAAATGGACATTTTTTGTGAAATCAGTACAGTTTGATTTTATCGCAAAACTTTCCTTAATGACTTGTGTTTAGAAAGACTAACTCTTGAACTAGAACCATTTGAGTTTATATACATTAGACGAACTTTTGAACTAAGACCATTTGAGTATATATGTAGTAGTTGAGTTTATGTGAGTAGATTTTCTTTCTTTATAAAATCCCTACATCATGAAGGTATGATAAGATATAATCTGTATGTCAGCTGTATTGATATCATAAACTCCCTAGCTTTCTCAACTAGCTGAATACCTGAGACATGGAGCTACTATCAGACCTCTACAGCCCAGTTACTGGGCAACATGATAGAATATAATAGAATATAATAGAATAGAATAGAATAGAATAGAATAGAATAGAATAGAATAGAATAGAATAGTATAGAATAGAATAGAATAAACTTAATTGTACACCAAAACAATGACAAAACTTTTAAAATAAGTTACATCTATAAGAACAATAGTACGTAGTAGTATGTAGTATTGACGCTTGGGGGAGGCCTATGTCCAATAGTTGACGTATATTGCCAGAAATGATGATGATGATTATGATAAGTACCTACAATGGAAGTCTTATCGTAACTGCGATACCTACCAGACAACCTTAGGATGGATTGTAAGACTGGCTAACAGCCAGACTTTCTGGCAACTGAGTACCTGTAACGACTGTCAAAGATCTACGAGTGACTACCGGGAACAACAGCTTTACGTACTTTTCGAGGCACGAGGTGTCAGTAATGTCCTAGATTTTAGAAAAATACATGTAAATTTAAAAATTTACATTGGGACTTGCGCAGTTACGAATCTGCAATCTCATGCATAAGAGGCGGGTGCCTTAACCACTGTGTCATCACAGCTGTATTAATATTAATCAGCGTTTTATGTAAATTATTTATCAATGTTAAGATATAAGTAATCGACTATAATAACTTTGCTGTGTCCACAAGGATCTAAGCTAATGTTTCAAGATAAAACCAGTACAGATTCAGCTTTCACTAAAAAACGTTCCATATTTCACAGTTTAACATCTTCCTAACTAATTCTCACAGTAAACTGGTATCATATTTACCATACAAATTATGTGAAAATTTATATTACATACTAGCTTATGCACGCGGCTTCACCCGCGCCTAAAATATAGCTTAAGACATTCAGGAATAAAACAGCTTTCTATTGATAAAAAAAAAATTAGCAATCGGACCTGTACTTCCAGAGATTACCCCCTACATACAAACTTACAAATTTTACCTCTTTATAGTATTAGTATAGATAAAACCGGAGAGTATGTGATTTTATTAGTTATACATAATTAAGAAAAAGTGATAGTGACTGAATGGAACGATTTGAACTAGTTTAGTGATTATTTTTCATTAATATCGCACATAAGTTCGATTCGACGGCGTTGTAGTGCTTATATATTTATTTAATCTTCATGCAACACAATGTTCATAGGCGGACTTAATGCCTTAGGCATTCTCTGTCAGTCAACCTAGGGTGGGTAGGGTTATTGTTCCACGCGCGTCTCAAGGAGATGTCAGTAAAAATGTAGGGGATGGATTGTGTGAAAGAGTACATCCTGGAACAAAGGCAAAGAAGAGACGTAGGAGTGGGCTTAAGTCAGTAAAAATTTGAAACACTAGAGCCCTAGAGCAGAAAAAGTTATTGGATGATTACCCATCTAAAAAAAAAACATAGTTTTGATTATTCTTATATTTTGTGTGCTAGCAAACGTTTGATGTAGTTATAATCCATGTTGATCGAAATAATTTTTATCTAACTATATTATTATTAGATAATATTACTTTGTTTGTTAACCCAAATTATTCCTAAAAACTTTTTTTGTCTAACAAAAATTTTCCTACGTCCAAATTAGCCCTACGACCTTTTCAACCTCATTCTTTAGCGAAAAACAAAAAGGCAGCCGAATCTTCTTCTAAATTGCCTTGTTTTTAACCGAAGAACTTACCCAATAGTTTTGTTACACGTTCATTTTGTCCGTCTCCTACGATCTTAAGATAAATTACTGTCTTTTCGTCGATGGTAGGTAAGTATGGGAGAACGGAGTTCATTCACCTCTGACCTAATACTTTGAACTTAAGGTAATGGCGCTTAACACTTTAAGATTGATGTCAAGAAAATCTGCTTCTATATAGAAAATTGAGGAATCTCATCAGTTGGCTGATGAAGTTAATTTTAACGATGATGGTTTGAACTGATAATTACTGTAATTAGTCGGAATATTACGTAAGGTTTTTAAAAGTCACTTGTCTAGTGGGGTTAGTAATGTTAATCCTGTTAGGATTTCATAATCATAATCAGCCTTACAATGGACAGGCCTGTTGGTCTAGTGGTTAATGACCCTGACTGCTATGCCGGAGGTCGTGGGTTCGATTCCCTTCCAGGACAAATGTTTGTGTGATGAGCACGATCATTTGTTCTGTGTCTGGGTGTAATTTACCTAAAATATGTATGTATTTAGAAATATATAAGTATGTTTATCAGTTGTCTAGTACCCATAACACAAGCTCTACTTAGCTTGGGACTAGGCGGCGTTGTGTGTTATTTGTGGAAAAAAAAATGTTCCTACTGCTGAGAATCAGGCCGCCTCTCTAGAAAAGAGAATGGGCAGTTATCCACTACGTGGGTCCAGTGCGGATTGGTAGTTATCTCATGTTATTTGTTCTAGGATGCATTGGTTTCTTCACGATGTTTTCTTGCATCGTTTTGAGAGCAGTGATGATGAAATAAATTCAAAAAGTAATGTGCTTGGCTGGGTTTGATCCCATGACTTAAATACTCGTAAATCAGGGCTGTTACTACTGAGCTACAACTGCTTTCAACCTTTTTTCTTTATGGTAAAAATCATCTTATGACAACCCCCGCTCTTGGGCGGAGCGGGAGATAGTGTCTGACTCTTACTGACTAAAAAACCCATCCTGTTCCTTCTAGCCTTCATACCGGGGCTTTTTTTTTTTTTTTCGATGGGAAAAATCATCTTATGACAACCCCCGCTCTTGGGCGGAGCGGGAGATAGTGTCAGACTCTTACTGACTAAAAAACCCATCCCGTTCCTTCAAGCCTTCATACCGGGGCTCGAGCGCCCTTTCGGATAACCCTGGCCCCAGTAGGTGCTTTCAACCTTTCGAATACTGTCAATTAGAAACACAATTGAAAGACAATGACAGCGTGCGCTTGTGGTTTAATGAATTAATAAGTATAAATGTATAAAAAAAAAACAACGAGTAAAAGAGTAATCTACAGGTCGCTAGATCAAACTCAACCAGGCGCATTACTTGATGTAATTTATTTCATCGCCATTGCTCTCAAGACGGTTAAGGTCAAAACATCGTAAGGAAACTGGCATACCCTAGAACCCGGCCGAGGCCCGGAGGATTATTAAAAAGATAATTATGCTTACACTTATTCGAGTTTTTGATTATTATAATTATATCACAACAAATCTAAGAAGTACCTACCGTTTAACGTTTCACACTTTTCTATGAAAATACCGTAAATAACACTATTTCTATTACCTTTTCCGTAATACCATTGAATTATGAAGCTATTTATTATGCCAACATATACAATTTTTAATCAACAAATTAAAATTTAAATGTACTACGTGTAGAACTATCAAACGGTATTTCTTAGATTTGCCGGGCTTTAGTAGTATTTTATTTAACGCTTCTGCCTCCTCTTATTCCTCTGATTTCCAAATTCAAAAACTCCGGTTCCAAATCCGGTTCCGATACACTACATCACATCCCTATTTCTAACCATACAGGTTTACCGAAAGCCGTCTGACCTCGGCTACCCTTAGAGAAACGAGATACCGCATTGAAGTGTAATTACATTATAATATTATCTGCCTACAATATAATGAAGACTCTGCAGTATACTGAAGGTAATTTATGTCCAACCTTTGTGGGACTGTCAATATAGAAGTTGAATGATTGATAGACAGCTGATAAGTCAATGTGAATGAAGTGTCCCTATTGAGGCCTAGTACTAAAGAAACCTGCTTCAGATGATTTACTTGTTTTGTTTAGAGGAAGTGGAATAGAATTTGTAAAGCCCCACATTCCTCGGTTGAAAAGAAGGCTCCACCGCTCAGACAGGTTTTGTTTCTGGTCCAAGTCATCATCATCATCAGCCTTTTTAATGTCCCCACTGCTGGAACTCAGGCCTCCTCTCTAGGGTGGGAATGGGCCGTAATTCACCATGCAGGCCCAATGCGGAAGGGTAAATGTCACATGTCTTCAAATTTTTGGTTCTAGGACATGCCGGTTCCTTACGATGTTTTCCTTTACCGTTTTGAGAGCAGTGGTAATGAAATAAATTACACAAAGTAATGCGCCTTGCAGGGTTTGAACCCGCGACCTACAACTCGTAAGTCGGAGACATTAACACTCGGCCACCACTGCTCTCTTTGGTCTGGGTAAAACCCCGATATTTGGTTTTGGACAGCCGTACAATTACGTTTTAATCCCGTGGAGAACTCTTATACCGCGATGTAGGATTTTAAATTTTAGTTCGTATGTGGCGTTATAGATGTCGCTAAACATATAATTTACATCGTTAAATTTTGATCGTTTTAATCCCGTGAAGGGTTGATCCGGTACATGAAGCACTATCGATTTGTAAAGACAAAATAATAAAAGTACCTTTTTTAAAAACTCGTATTAATTTACGCACGTACGAAATTAATTTCTTTAAGAAATCCAATGAAACATAGTTCCGGGATATAAAAAAGCCTCATGTGATTCTCCAGAACATAATCTACGCGTGCACCAAGTTTCATCGAAATCCATTTAGCCGATCGAGCGTGGAAAAGTAACAAATATACATACGAGTATACCCACACACACATTTAAAAACTTTTGCCTGTATAAATAATAGTGATGTGGGTAGGCGAATTTTGAAAAACAAAAAATCTGCTCAGCCAACCTTCTATTTTGACCAACATAAAGACAATCCTGTTTGACTTTCCTAAACCAGATTCACCACAAAGTGAAATTTCGATCCTCGATCCCACAATAAAGATTGCTAGCAGACAATGGCAACCAGTGTGGGGTCAAATGCAACACGTTAGGATCGTGACTAAGTTGGTTGTTACGCCACTTGAAAACTTACTGTTACTGGCACACAACAATGGTATTTCCCAACTTTAAATTGATGGTGTATTTGTCTATTTAGTAGACCATCGACGTGGAAACTGGTAGGTATAATTTATTTTTAGGAAAAATGTTTTCGAATTTAGAAACACTGAAAGTGGTTTCATAATGTTGTTGGTCTAATTCTTTTTACCTAACTTACATATAGCGAGTACCCTTAAGGTAGAACTACACTACACACACGTGTCACATGTGTCACGTTCGGCGATGTGGGAATTTAGACTTGTAGAGCTACAATTGATCCACGCCATGCGACGAAACGCCACGCCACGCTACGTGACGCCACGTCACGCCACGCAACGCCTCGCGACGTTTTTCTACGTACAAATCAGGCATGTTACACGTGTGCTTCTATCTAATGTAGTTCTAGCTTAACTCTATTTGGATTAAATGGTCCGAAATAAAGTTATTATAAGATATTATTATAAATATTAAAACTAAACCTATAAAATTAGTCGTTAATTGCGTCGTCCCGTTACTCCGCGGTTCAATTACAGAGTATGAAGAGATTAAAGTTTATGTCTCAGCTAATAATATCTTACGAAGCCAGCTGCGTTAAATAATTCCGATGTTAGAACGTTACTGAGAGCATTTCATTAGAAACTCGGTATTGAGATCACTTTCATTTATCGAACTGTTTTTAGGTCAATATTTTACCTAGTGATCTAAAAAATCATAATACTACATATAAATTTACATATGACAAACAAAATGGGCAGGCTAAAAAACTGGATATCAACGCTTAAAATAGCAAATTTACATTGAGCAACTATACTGGTTAAACTTTAAACGCATCTGTATTTTATCCTTTTTTTGAAAAACTTAGCCTTAAACTCCTATCTTATAAATAACTGACTTATTAAACTTTGTTCTGCCGTATAAAATATATAGAAGAAAAAATGGGGGTGGGGTAGGAGGGTAAAAAAGCCTATGATATATTCTCAGACCCATCTAATATAAACAAATACAAAAATTATAAAATCGGTTAAATCATTTCGGAGGAATTCGATAAAAACACTGTTACATAAGATTTTTATAATATTTGAAAATTAAGTAACACTCATTTTTTAACTTTGTATATGTATCTATATCCATTTGTATGTTTGTTACCCTTTCACGCTCAAACTGCTAAAAGGATTTGAATGAGGCACTCTTGAAAACCATGTCCCTGAGTAAGACATACAGGATACATTTTACCCCGGATGTATGCTCTACTGGAATAATTTTCTACTTTCGCTGACGAAACTACTCGCACAAACAAGTTCCCAAAAAAACCAATACAAAACAATAGAAGTAATAAAAAACATATCGCTAAAGAAAATACTATCCCACCTTAAATACCATCTTAATTTCCCATCCCATAATACTCATTTCTATTCCAACTCCTTCTCTTTTCATGCAGTGCGACTGTGGAACTCACTTCCAGCTAACATCCGTGACGCTAAAAATATATCTATCTTCAAAAAGCTAGTTAAAAATCATTACCTCTCAACCATGTCGTAAAGTTTATTTTTTATAGATATATATATACTTGTAATTTAATTTATGTATTGTATATATTTTTTGTGTTTCAATTACTGTTTTTTTATATTTATATATGTATTATATAGGTTAATTTAGATATGTACTATAGTATATTCTTAACAATTTTACTCTGAACGTCATGGTAACCCACCAGGTCAATGTACTTTATTCCATGGTTATCTGGTGCCTTCTATAAGCCCTACAACAATACGATTTGCGGTCAACGGTTCTACAAGACACGCGACCGCAACAACGAGGAACGAAAGACCGAATGAATGAACAGAAACTTGAATGAACTACATAACTTCATGGTACGACGTACGCGCTCACCGCAGCGTTTCCTTCAAGGAAATGTTGTAATAAATTATGAATTTCCTCCACTATTATAAACTTATAGATATCTAAACCTCATTTGAATAAATTGTACGTTAGCAATACCACAAAATAGATAGGTACCTACAGAAGTCAATCTCATGTATGTTTTCACTTTTTATACCTACGCTGGGCGATCGCGCTAAGGTCAGTGTATTGCGCCGAACTGTACGAGTGCGACCGGGCGATTGAGTCGAGATATCGTGTCCGTGAGCGGTGTCTATGTGTGCGTTGCTCGGGCGCAATTTGTTTAGAGATTGTCTTCTGTACCTATCTATTTTTTGGCAATAAACTCGTTGTGTGTGTGGTGGCTAGAGTAATTACTAAAGACATAGATTTCCTCTAAAAGCTAAAGGGAAGTTATCAAGTTTTATTTCATACTAGCCTTTGCCCGCGACTTCGCTTACGTGCATATATAACCTATGTCACTCAGTAATAAAATAGCTTCCTATCGCTGAAAAGATTTTAGCAATCGAACCAGTACTTTCAGAGTTTACCTCTTACAAATAAAATAAAAAAAAAGCGAAAACCAAGTGTACCTGTTAATAATAAATTAAGTGTATATTAGAGGTTTATTTAATAACCCGGAGCCTAAGATTGGGCATTAAGGGCTTCTCAATATACCTAAAGGAATTTGGATTTAACTGTGCGGAACAGACTTCCTCACACCCCAGCTTCCGAACCCGACCCCGTTTTTCAGCCACCGTATGCGTGAGCTTGTGAACGACGAGCAATGGGTAGCTCAACGTCCGGCCATCCAGTGACCATACGGACCGAGCCCAAATCGTCGACGGCTCGTAGTATTTCACGCGCGCCTCAAAGAGATGTCAGCAAAACCTTAGGGGGCCACCAGGGCAGAAGTCTTCTGGGACCATGGGTAGTACGAAAGAGAACGCAAGGCAAAGAATGAACTAAAGTGTGGTATTAGTCTCACTCCGCCCTAGAGCGGAAAAAGTTACCAGCCTTAAAAAAAACCATAATACCTTTATAGGATTTGTTCATAGCCAGCCAAATTAATACAAGCGAGATGCGATGTTATTAGAATCTTAATTAATTCTTTCAACATAAACGTATTAAGTTTTTGTACCGACGTATCTTACGAGAGGTGATTATTTAAAATTATGACAACATTATTGCCCAGAAATTGCTCGTTTTAATTCTATTTCACTTATATGACTTAGGTATCATTATTTCCAGCTTGTTAATGTACTTTATACACGTACTTTCCCAACGCCACAATTATTTTATATGAAAGACGATATTGCAATTTATAATCACCTTATTGACAAATCTTCGACAGTGTGTTGCGCGATATATTATAACGAGACTACGATAAATACAAGTCTGTCGGAGTCTGTGTTTCCTGATAGCTACAGCCTAGGGGTTTTTGAGTCAAAACTGAATAGGTTACTTCTAGGCAAGTGTAGCTCTATATGTTTTTTCTACTTTGTGTGTATTTATGTGTTTGCGCCAAATATTTTTTTTTCTTTCTTTCTTCTTTCTCTGTCAACCACGTCATAACTTTCTATCAGGTATGATAATGGTCAAGCGTAAGTCTTTCAATAATAAAAATGTACTGCGGGGAGTTGACATCCCTTTTAATTTAGGCAGGTTAAGGTTTTTAGAACACACCACCTGGCTATTAGTAATTTTTTGAGTTCCATTAAAATGCGGGTGTAACACATTCTAATATTTTTACAGTATTTGGCAGCATATATTAGCCTTCTAGGTAAGATTCACTCAAGTAGTCTATATTACAAGCTTTGATTTAGTTTCACCTGTCCCGATGTTTGTCTGTCATCAAATCTTATAAATTAAATTTGACCCACTTCCCGGTTACCGATTGAGCTGAAATTTTGCATGCATGTGTAAATCAGATGACAATGCAAAATTATTATGACAAAGAGCTGATCAGATGATGGAACCAGAAGGTGGCTATAGCAACTTGGTAGTTAAACGACACAACCCTATCGAGTTTGGGCTCGTATGATTTTTCTTGACGAGTATTAATTATACCTACAGATATACTATCATATACTGCGCTATAAAAGCTTGTTATGAAAAAAAGATTTTCTTTAAAAACTTGTTATAATAAAATTCTCAGTTCCGTTTGGCGAGATTGCACCTGTTTCAATGATTCTATATTATATTGTTCAATTATGTAAGTACTTGAGATACAAAAATACACTAATTTTACATCACAATGATTTATTTAGGAATCACATTACAAATATTTAAAACAGCCACTGAATTTTACTCGAAAATATCTCGCAAACCCTTTGAAAAGCCGTTTTGACTATATAATAAATGTAGGTTATACCGGCCGATGGCACGACCGATCTGGTAATGAATTGGAACGACCCTTTTCATCCGAGGGATTCGTAAAAGGTAGCTGAAAAAATAGATTTATTTACATTGTTCTCACATAGTAAAAGTGACAAAAAATTTGAAATTTTAAAGAAGTATTTCTGTCTTTTTAACGGTGAAGAAAATACCGTAGGGAAACCGGCATATCGTAGAACCAAAAATTCGAAGACATGTGACATCCACCAACTCACAATAGGCTCGCTTAGTGGATAACAGCTCATTCTCTCTTCTGTAGAAGAGGTCTGAGTCCTAGCAGTGGGTGTTAACAATTTTTTTTATTTTTAAACCGCTGATTGTGCTACGCTTTTATGGTTTTCTGTCTCTCTCGCCAAGATGCCGTTTTTTATGGCGGACTATGACTTGTTCATATCAGACTTCTCTTTCTTATTAGCAGCTATGAAGCTCTATAACTTCGCTGTGGATGAATATATTTTAAACATTCTTACATATTTGTCTAATAATGCCGATAATATTTGAATTTAGGCCAATAAGTTTTCGTAACGTCAAAGTCGATCATACAACAAGTAAATCTAAAGTGATAGTGACACACTTCAAGATAAAGCGTCTCAATCGAAACGAAACCGAAATTCTTAAGTGAAAATATTACAATAAATCAATGTCTAATTGCGACGGGAAGTACTCATAAATGTTACAAATGGATCAAGATCTTTGCTCACGCTACATTCTTTCATCTAATTAATAATCTTCAATTATCTAGAGCGGCTCAACAGATCATGATCTGTATTGGACATAATGGATTCGGTGAACGCATATCGTCGCGGGAAATAAAGTTTTTCGATAATTGTAAATGATACTTTCATTAATTTGAGGATGTACGTGTTGAAAATACTTAAAATGTTTTTCTTTTGTTTGAAGATTCAAGTTGTCTTCATTACAATTTGTCTTGTCGGTTGGTCTAGTGGTTAATAGCCCTGACTGCTACCGGAAGTCGTGGATTCGCTTCCCACCCAAGACAAATGTTTATGTGATGAGTGCGATCATTTGTTCTGTATCTGGGTGTAACTTTTCTATAATATTATGTAAGTATGTATGCTATAAAATAAATCAATTCTCTTATAGCACAATTCTCATAACACAAGCTCTGCTTAGTTTAGGTTTAGATCACATTGATATTTAATCATTAAGACAGCAATAATTGTCACTTACATTTGAATACAATTGTTTATTTAATATATACTAGCTTCTACTACTGGTTTCGTCTCCATGATATAGGTAGCAAATATAGCATTATGTACATGATTTTTTTATTATTAGTTTAGTTTTTGTTTTTATTTAGGTATTATTTTTCTACTTTCTTTTTTTATTATCATCACCCTATTTTGGTTTTTGATAATTTATATGATAGAACAACGTTTGCCAAGTCAGCTTGTTTTTCTGCTCAATTTTCTTTGAAAACACGTTTCCATCTTTTTATGACATGCCTATTTGATAGATACGAGTATTTACGAACCTTTCCGATGTTACACGGTATAAGATTTGCTGAAT
Source organism: Mythimna albipuncta (assembly GCA_929112965.1). Lineage (NCBI taxonomy): Eukaryota > Metazoa > Arthropoda > Insecta > Lepidoptera > Noctuidae > Mythimna > Mythimna albipuncta. Next base: position 10,963,248 of record OV815979.1, on the reverse strand, counting down.
TATTTAACGTGCAACTATTTCAACCACTCGCGCGGTCTGCGCGTACAATAGGGTTGGCACACGGACCCATGTGACCCAGATTTCGGGTTCGAGTTAAGCTATAATTCCCGAATCACCTCCGGCCAACTTTCGGGTAAGCCGTGACGATATTTAGGTTAAAGCTTCAATCCTGCTTGGCTTTGGAAGCTGAATTTACAGATTGAACACGACGATTGAGGGACGAGATAAGCAGAATTTCCGGACACAACATTACCAATAGGAAAACAAGTTTCTTAATCAGACAATGTTAAAATGTTAGGATTTTATAAGAGTTTAGAATGAAATAAAAACATTTTATCTGTCGGAGAGGCGCAAAAGGATTAACAAATTATAAATATATTTAATGAAAAGTATGCGCTACTTCCGAGCAAAACGGCCGAATGCTCAGTTTCAGAACTTTTTTTGTATTTTTTTTTTCGTGACAACCCTACGTAAAGTGGTGGTCATTATAAATTCATAAATATATTGGTGAGTATGTAATAAACTTGAACTTGGTTTTGAGTAATGGTTCTGAGATCTTCAAAGAGAAAAAAGTAAAGAGAAAAAAATAAATGTTAAGTATGTAGTGCTGAAAAAACCTTCTTGAATTATGAAATTCAAATACGACTGAGCTTTCGAAACGGGTGAGAAAAACTTAAATATCGTGCTAGAACTACACTGCGCCCACGTGTGCAACACACGCCGATCTAGGCCCATCGGTCTCCATACATTTTATATGGAAACTAGACTTGTAGAGCTGCACTTGATCCACGCCACGCGACGTTGTTCTACGTACAAATCAGGCGTGTTATACCTACGTGTGCGTCGGTCTAATGTAGTTCTAGCTTCACACCACACACACACCACAAGCAACGTATGACATCCACCAACTCGCACTGTGCTCTCGTGGTTCCTATTTCCTCACCTAAAGAAGCCTGAATCCCAGCAATGGGAACATTATAAAGCTGATTATGTATAATCGTGAGAAATTCGAAAAGGATTTTCTTCGAAGGGTGAGTTGCACCATTTAACTATAACGATAACAAAGTTAACAGTTGTCAAATCGTCGAATTGATCAATAGGTGGCCTTTTCACGGCTGGTTATGATTTTGGTTATCGTTATAGTTAAAAGGTGCAACTCACCCTAAGTCTAATCGGATTACTAATAATCGGTAGAACTAACGAATATTTAAACTATGTATGTAAGTATTTATTCATTTATACTTCACGTACAGTAGTGGTTCATAGGCGGACTTAAGCTTAAGTATTCTTCCTAATAATATTTTTCCCTACCATTATTTCATAGATTGTACACCCCATGGGTATGTTACAGTGATACTTGTTATAACAATAATTTTAAGAGCTGTATTTCCACCTGTGACAAACAATAAATAAATCTGAAATCAGAAGTCCAATTTATTAAGTAACTACTGAAGCTTATTATATTTTTAAGTTTTATTTTAATAATACATAGTTTTGGAAGGTTTTTGTTATTACGAGTATTACATTTATATTGAAAAAACTAGGTCAACACAAATTATGTACTTTTCTAATTCATATTTAAGTTTGGTAAATTACTTTGTTCACATTATAATATTTATCATTTAGATTGCTTAGTTCAAGGTTCCATTAATATAATTAGGTAAGTATATACGAGTATCGAAGTAGTACTTGCTACCATTCTACATTCGTGTGTAGAATAATTACGAATATTATTTTAAAAGGAAACAGTGCAATAATATAATTGACCATCTCATCCGGTTTATAAAGTGAGTAGGTACTTTAGAAAAAAAAAAACAGTCAAGTGAGAGTCGAACTCGCGCGCTGAGGGTTCTGTACAAACTTAACCTAATAATCGAAAAAACTTACAGATAGACAGATTAATAGTTAAACTCTTCTTCTCTGACTACTTCATTTCAATTCTTTATTTTCTCTTCTTTCTTTTTTTTCTCTTTATTACTAGTGCTATAAGGCATTGTTTCTTCCCGAATTGATTCTAGAACAACGAGACGGCGATGGTTTCTTATTATATACATATGTACATAAAAAACTTAAATACTAAATAAACTATTTATACTAAAACCTAACTATGTACATAAATATAATACAAAATGACAAAGATTGATTAAGATTCTTATTATATAGGTTTTGGTTTCTTGCCAGTATCATAAACGGAGCATAATTGGCCTTATCTTTAGATTGTATTAACACATTGTTTGATTTTTTCATTGAAATTATTTATATTTGTACAAGGGCTAGGCTTGATATCTTCACGCGTTTATGAAAAAGACAGATGGACAGACGGACCACAAAGTAATCCTATAAAGGTTCCATTATTCCCGACGGAACCCTAAAATTTTGTATATATTTGGTCCACACGTAGTTAGGTTTGTTATAAGTAGTTAGTCGTAGTAGTGTAGTTGTTTATGATGGGAGAAAATCATCCAATGACAACCCACGCTCTTGGACGAAGCGGGAGATAGTGTCAGACTCTTACTGACTAAAAGACCCAGCCCGTTCCTTCTAGCCTTCATACCGGGGCTCGAGCTCCCTTTCGGATAACCCTGGCCCAAGTAGGCTTCGAACCGGCTGAGTCCCTACTGTTGCTGACAACTGCTTGAAGCGCGCGGGAACAGTGCGCACCGTCGACGACTTGGGCTTGGTCCAGACAGTTACCGGACGGCTGGACAGCGAGCTACCCATTGCTCACTGTCCGCAAGCCCTTGCAAACGTACCTAATTATATTAAATCAACATTCTTGTGGAACTTTTTCCAGTGGAGCAGTTCCAATTGGATACTTACTGACGCGTATCAATATAATTCGTAACCATCGACATAATTTTGTTTACCACTACATACTAGTATCATTATATAATCATACTTTCCAAAGAAATTGGCGTGGTAGCTAATAAACTACCGAAGTACGTAACTAGGGTCTAAAAAGGGAAAACAAAAAACACCATTATTTCCGCACTTGTGTGGTTATGCTATTATTTCTGACCTCACGTATAATGAGACGTTTCAGAGAAAGTGTCACCGGACGGTGAAATTGTATCATGGAAATATTTACATCTCGCTTCCCGAGAATATAATATAATAATCCACAACTATCACACAACGCCTTCCAGTCCCAAGTTAAGCAGAGCTTGTGTTATGAGTACGATAAGATAACTGATAAACATACTTACATATTTCTAAATACATACATATTATAGATAAATTACACCCAGACACAGAACAAATGATTGTGCTCATTGAACATTTTGTCCTGTGTGGTAATCGAAACCACGACCTTCGACATAGCAGTCAGAGCCACTAACCACTTGACCAACAAACCAGTCAGAACCGAAGTTTCACGCGTGTCTCAAAGAGATGTTAGCAAAACCGTAGGGGCCCAGTAGGGCCGAAGTCTACTGGCGCCATGGGTCGACTTCTGAAAAGGGTACTAGTGGTCATTGGACGCAAAGGGCAACTGAAGATACATAGGTGTGGTTTTAGTCAGTAGAAGTCTGTCACGACCTCCCGCTCCGCCCTAGAGCAGGAGAAGTCATTAGATGATTTCCCACCTTAAAAAAAACCTATTTCTTCATTAGCTCTTTATTTTTATTATTTTTTTTTTAATTTATTTATTTGTTTCAAGTATCAAAGACTCATTTCAGTTACAAAATCATACGTACAGGTATTACAATGAATCAATCTTTGATTCCCAGGGCTTCGGTAGGTACGCTAACCTAACTCTTCTAAACAATTTTTATTTACTAGCTTTTGATCGCGGCTTCGCCCGCGTACAAAAAATATAGCCTATGTCACTCAGGAATAAAGCACCTTTTTATTGGTGAAAAAATTTAACAATCGGGCCAGCCCCCCCCCCTAGCCAAGTTACAACCGTTTCGCTTGCGTGGAACGCTTCGAGTTGGCCGCGCCAAATCTTTTGTTCTGACCACGTGACTGGGTGTTGAGATGACGTCATTCTCGTACATTTGAAGCTTTCTACTAGCGTTTACTATTGCAGATTAGCAACTTGGTTAGGGGTACAGGACTTTCAGAGATTACCTCATACAAACAAAAAAAAACAAACATTACCTCTTTATTATATTAGTGTAGATGTAAGTTGGTATTTTACAGGATGCATTTTGAAGAGAGTGCGCGCGACTTGCTCGAATTGATTCCACCATCTCCTTTTTACCATCGGACAACCCGTCGTACGGCAAGTATTCACCCTTACATTGTTGAAAATTCTACGGTTCGGACTAAGCGTTTCGCTTCGTCGTTAATAGCGCGTACATTGAAGGACTAGAACAATTTGTCTGCTGCGGAAGTATCTTCAAGGCTAGAGTGAATATCATCATCATCAGCCTTTTTAATTTTCCCTCTGCTGGGACTGAGGCCTTCTCTCTAGGAGAGGGAATGGGCCGTAATCCACGACGTGGGCCCACTGCGGGTTGGTGGAATGTAGAATGAATACGCTCTTAATAAACTAGTGCGCCACGCCATCAAAAAATGCATCACTGCTTACCATCAGGAGGGATTGCAGTCAAGCACTGGTTTATCTACACTTATAATATACCTAATAAAGATGTAAAGTTTGTTTTTATATATAATTTTTTTTGTTTGTTGAAGATAATCTCCGAAAGTGCTGGACCGATTGCTAAAACTTTTTTCACCGATAGAAAGCTGCTTTATTCTTGAGTGACATAGGCTTTATTTTATGTAAGCAAGCGAAGCCGCGGGTAAAAGATAGTATCATATAATTATAAAAATAAACACAATCTCGCAACCATGCATGGCATCGTTCTAACATTCGCGCTAGTAAGCACTAAACCAACATAGCAGTCATAAAAATCTTTGTTACATTGTTTTATTACATCGTATACGTACGTAAGATATGATAAAGTTTTATTTAGATAAATTGAGTAATAACTGATTTGATTGTTATAAGGAATCGTGGAAGGAAAGCTATTACGTTATTATATTGCTATCATGACTGTTATAGCATTTCCTGTCTTACTATTACGTACAAATGATAGTTGAAATGTTTTATTTCAACCATCATTTATTTACAGTTGTTTGTTGATAACTATTTTATAAAAATAGTAATTAATGTTTTTAGGGTCCCGTACCTCAAAAGGAAAAAACGGAACCCTTATAGGATCACGTTGTTGTCTGTCTGTCTGTCTGTCAAGGCTCTTTATCTCGAGAACGCGTGAAGGTATTGAGTTGAAATTAAAACCATGCAGGTTTCGGTCCCTTGAAGAAATCAAAGCACCCGTTAGACAGATTTGTTTTCAAGAAAATTGCTTAAAAGCGTTTGTTTATTTACCTCATTTAAAATCTACCGTTGTTATGTGTCGGTCCGGACTAAGCGTTTCGCCTCGTCGTTTATACCGCGTAAGTCAAAGTACTGGAACAATCTGCCTGCAGTGGTCTTCCCGTCCGATTATAAATTGAGTGTCTTCAAGGCAAGAGTGAATAGGCTCATAAACTAGTGCGCCTCACCATCAGAGATTGCATCACTGCTTACCATCAGGTGGGCTCGCAGTCAAGCACTAGTTTATATCAATTAAAAGAAAATAATTTAGTATATAAAAAACATAGTGCGTTTTTATAGAACTTAAAGTCTCAAACGTGTTGTCAAAATACAGTCCACGACTACCATGTTAGCATATTCAACCAGAAGTCTCCACTAAACCAAATATATGTACACGACATGATAAAATATTCGCATTACATTTCTCTTTTTGAATGACTCTATTCGATGATGCGTGGAGAAATAACGCAATGTAGTTATGTCACAAGAAAAAATGTCAATGTATTCGTAGAGATTTTGTAACTCGGTACGGGTTCAGTGGTTTACCACAAAATGCTCGTTTTGTAGAAAGCTTGTTAAATTCTCGAACTTTTGAAATTGTTCTGTGTAAGTATTGAAAAAAAAAGTAGTCTATAATTTTATGTTCAATGGGGAAGACAAAGTAAATACATACTTAGAGTTTTATGAGGTACTTACTCCAAGTTTTGTTTGTTTTATAAATGATTTACAAATTGATAACCGTTTTATAAAAATACAGTTATATTGTTCATTGAAGTATAATAATCAAACTAATATAACGATAAAAAGAGATGTTTGTTTTTATAAGAAAAAGTGATCTCGGAAAATATTGGTAGTCATTATGAAAATGCGAAAAACAGCATGTTTTATAACTATATTCGCCAAAAAAGAACCCACTCAATCTTCTGTATATTATATAAACGACAAATTGTTTAATCATACACTGTCTCATCAAAGCCCCTATCCCATGTCTGAAATTTTGCACAGATATTTCTTTTATAATGTACTAGCTTTTGCCCGCAGCTTGGCTTGCGTACATAAACCATAGCCTATGTCACTCAGGAATAAAGCAGCTTTCACTCGGTGAATGAATTTTAGCAATCGAACCAGTACTTTCAGAGATTACCTCCTATAAATAAGAAAACAAACTTTACCTCTTTATTATATTAGTTTAGATTATTACACCTATTAGTGTAGATAGATACATGGAATAAGAAAGGGTTTCCTAAAATTTACCCCCTAAGGGTCCCAAAGTTTGTATGGAGAAATCGTCGCTTTCCATCAGGTGAGATAGCTGTCAAGCGCAAATCTATCAACACCAAAAAAAACCTACTTTCACGCAGGTAAAGCTGCTGAACGAAGCTAGTACTATACATATACTATTATAACGTCAGCAGATGTGGCTCCAGTAAATAATTTAAAATTTAATGAATAATTTATTTAAGGAAATGAAAATCTTTCCCTTAATCATAGGGAGAAATTATTATAACTATTTCCCGCAGTTTTCCCTCGTCTCTAGTTACTTCACTCCTATTGATTGTAGCGTTATGATAAATTGCTAAAAGTGTTTTTCAATTCGAACCAAATGTTCGTGAAATTAGACTTTAAAAAAAATAAATGGCCCGTTTAAACATTTGAAAAAGACCCTAGAATGTAACTTGGAATGAAACAATAAAATAAGTAAAATAATTAGTTAATTAATATTTTTGTAGTACTTAGTAGCTGATAGAGTAGTTAATAATATAATATAATATTCCTCAACTATCACACTATGCCGTTTAGTCCCAAGCTAAGCAGAGCTTGTGTTATGGGTACTAGACAACTGATAAACATACTTATATATTTTTAAATACATACATATTACAGATAAATTACACCCAGACACAGAACAATGATTATGCTCATCACATAAAAATTTTTCCTGGGTGGGAATTGAACCCACGACCTGCGGCATAGCAGTCAGGGCCACTAACCACTAGACCAACAGGCCAGTTACTACAGTGTAGGTGTCCGGTGTAGTTGTTACACTTCACCGGACAAGCCGCGAGGTAGTCAAAACACAAATGTCAAAACAGGCCTTTTAATATTTGACAACCCTAGCGAGTTCAATAAACCAAACAAAGAAACAAATACTTCAGCTTCATAATATAGTCGTATAGGTATGTTCTTTTCGCTAACAAGTGTTTGTATCCAAATAAATAATATAACATTCCACTGCTAATTCTATTAACTTTGTCAACGTCGTTGTCGAGTTTGTCGCAAGAATTTAACAAATTAAAATTAGTGTTTTGTATCACGTAACATGTGTCTAGGGAACCTAGCTTTCAAGGTTTTAACTGTGTGAATTTGTTACAGCACTTCTCTAATTATTACTTGCTTGTCCTTTTTTGTATTTTACTTGAAAAATGTCTAGTACTAGCTTCTGCGAACGGCTTTACCCGCGATAGTTGAAATTTATCCCAAGAGAACATACTTCTGGGATAAAAAAAATATTCAATGTTCTACAGGACATGGTCTACCCGTGTGTCAAATTCTGTGCGAATCCGTTCAGCCGTTCGAGCATGAAGAAGTAACAAACATACAAAAATATACAAAAAAAAATCGCATTTGAAATGCTAGCTGCTGCCATCAGCTTCGTCTGATAGTAAAAAGATTTCTAAGGGAAAATATTTCTGGGATACCAAGTTTCATCGAAATCCATGACGTGTCAGACTTTTACTGACTAAAACCCACTCCTGTCCCTTCTTTACCTTCGTTCCAGGACCTCTTGGTTTTCTTTCGCACAGTCCATGGCTCCAGTAGGTTTCGACCCTTCTGAGCCTCTAAAGTTTTGCTGACATCTCCTTAGGACTAGATAAACTCTTCTACTTATTTTTAGAAGAAAAACGTCCAAAACAACACTAAACTAGGTCACAAGGTTAATTCACAAAAAAAAAAAAACGAAAAGGGAGGCAAGGCGGGTGTGTCTAATTGATTGGTTCTCATTGACGCTGCAATAATGGATTCCCTTGATTAATTCTCTTATAAATTGAACCAGGTTCCGTCTGTTTATTCCTAAGAATTTATAGCGGTCTTACAATGAATGGGGCAGGTGCGTGCTTCGCCTTAAATTACCATCTGCTATGCTAAGACAAAAGATTGACGATCTGTGTACTTTTTTGTAAAGCCTCGTTTACATGCTTGAGAAAATGGCGCAACATTTTTTTAATAACGCGAAATCGCACGACAGTGTTGCGCCGAGATGCCTGGATGACTTAGAAGCCATCCCAACAAACACATCATTCATTCATTATTGCTAATTCATAAAAAAGATGTCTTCCTTACGAATTAGCAAGAAGTGGGTCAAAACCGCCAAACATAAGTGGCAGTAGCACACAAACAGGGCACATTGCTCGTAGAACAAATTGATGGTAAATTGGGCCGAAAGTTTCTGGAGTGGCAACAGCGTATCGGAAGACGAAGTGAAGAATACCGATGAACTGATGAAAGTTGCGGGAATGCGATGCCGCAGTGGACGTCATTCGGCAGAAATGACGATGACGGATCAAAACCAGGAGCATTGGAAGGAATAGAGTGAAGCTTTTGCCCAACAGTGAGAAAGACGGGCTAGATATAATTATATGATGATATTGCAGAAGATAGGGGAGACAGTGAAACGGGATCGTAGCAAACAATGAAGAAGTTAATGAGACGGACTACACAGATTTTAATTAAACTAGAAAGAGGAGGCGCGAGCCTGTGAAACATGGAAGGAGTGTCCTTCCACTAAAAAAATTAAAGCTTCCCTAGGCTTTAGCCCTGAAGTGAGACCGATCATGCCAGCAAAAACAAAATGTTGAAATATGTTGCTGCTGTGCTGCAATGTGGTTGATGTTTAAACAATGCAGGTAGGTACAACAACTTAAAAAAAACTTGACCCCAGATTATTGCATACAAGATACCCAGACCTGAAACACCTGTAGGAATCAAACCTACGACACGTAGCACAGCAGCCAGTCGTTACAACCACTGCTCCAACCGTGCCATCAAACTATTACTTTAGTTGAAACACGTTAGGGGGCAACAACCTTTGTTTGTCCGAATTATAGTAACAGTGCAAAGTTATTAACATTTTAAATAAATGATGATTCGTAGATAACGGTTTTCTAACTAAAAAATAATTAGTTTATTGATAGACACACATTAGAAAACCAATTAGTTAGAACTCATGAAAAGATTTTTTTGCGTAAATATGGAAATTTTGAACAAATCAATAGAAGTGTAATGAACCCTGTATGGGAATAGGAAACGTTTTTTTTCTGTACCTTTGTACAACCATTTGTGAATGAAAGGAAATGAATACCATCTTTTGTTATGGAAATTGTTCAAGCCTTTAAAAAACCTATTGATTTTTTAATGGTAGGTACCTATGCTAATTTTCATGTAAGTAAAATCTTTTCGGAAGAATCTTTTTGATTGAGTTCTAGGATGGTATATTGTAGATTGGCTGATTATTATCTGCATAAGGTGTGATCGCAGTCAAGCACGGTTTATATCATTTAAAAGAAATAATTTATAAAATAAGGATAATGAGCCTTATAATGTTCCCATAGTTGGGACTCAGACCTCCTCTTTAGGAAGGGAACCCATTACAAAGATGCGAAGTCTAACCCACATCCTCTTAAGTTAGGATGATGGCACATATCTTCGATTTTTTTACCCTACTTTATAGAAATCTGTTTTATTTATTTTTATCATGAAATATTTATTTTAGCTGAGATGTGCACTCAGTAATAAAATTCTCATCTTTTATCTGCAAATCTTTGTACTAGATCTGATGTAATACTGTTTTTCTTAACGCAAGAAAATGACTGTTCACTCCCGCAGTTCAGCAACCAACTCATTTATAATTGTTGTATGTCTTCTGCCTTCTGTCTTCTTCTAGAAAATACCAGCTTCCAGTCTGCCATACAGAAAAGGAATTCAGTGATAGCGTGACGGTTGACAAGACAGAACGGAAGAAAAAAACGTTTTGCATCGACCTTGGGATTGAAACAAGGGCAGAAAGATGATGGTGATGATGACAAGGTTCCATCAGATAGACCACAGCTTCGAACCAACACGAAATAAACTAGCGAGTTTATAAACGGTACTTTGAAAGCAATTACATTGTTACATGCTAGGGCAATTTTTATTATGTAACAAGAATATCTTCATAACATAATGTAATCGTATGTAATTAGAGACAGTGGTATAACGTACACATTAGCGTATTTTATGTAGTGGAAAATCATGGTAAATTTGAGTTAGGTTACTTTTCTTAACGGCTGGCTACATTATGTACCTACGACTTATTACGCTGGCTTCCTCTAGGACATTAAGCAATGGCTGGAAACCTATAGGAAACCGACCAGTTACTTTGTTTATGCGTGTTAATCTTAGGAAGCACTTGTTCAAACTGACAAAATATTGGGAGAAGTTGGTGAACCAAATTGGTAACATTGGGTGAAAATGAAGACCAACTAACGGTGCCCGTTCATAAAAATGACACTTTTGAAATAGCAACATTCAGCTTCGCTATTTTAAAGAGGACCACCGTTGAAGTAGTGAGAAGTTGCTGCGTCGTCATATTATCTATATATACTCGTAAATAGTACATGTTTTTAATACTATTGTTATTGAATATTACAAAACTAAATAGTAGGTTTGTTTAGTTGAACGTGATAAGCTCAGAAACCACTAGTTCGAAATTAAAAAAATATATTAATGATGGATTACTATTTATCGAGGCCTTCTACAAAATGAGCAGAGCAGTAACCAAAGATGAGTCAACGACGAATTTATATCATCATCATTTCAGCTGATATACGTCCACTGTTGGACATAGGCCTCCCCCAAGCGTCGCCATAACGAACGCTCCTGTGCGTCTCGCATCCATCAACTTTATATAATTCTCAAAAAATTGCTTGCCAAGGTTATCAGAATATCTACCGTCAGTCAATAACCTCATAAAAAACCGCTGAACGCAAATTACTCTCGATTTAGAAAATGGTAGCCAATTATGCAATATAACTTCAAACTTGAATAAAGATTTAAAGACTAATGAACGTGGAAAAAAACAGAGGAAAAATTCTCTTTTGTCAGTTACAGTATTATTATTTTCAATTTCATTGTAAGATTGGAATAATTTGCCTAATGCGGTCTTTTCGACAGATTATAATTTAGGTTTGTTAGGCTTTTAATAAACTAGCGTACTTCACCATCAATTATTGCATCTCTATAATAAATAATCATAAATTCTTTATTGACAAAATTAACAAGTCATATTAAAAAAATTTGACGGGCCCATTGGTCTAATGGTTGGTGGATTCCCACCCAGGACAAATGTTTGTGTGATGAGCACGATCATTTGTTCTGTGTCTGGGTGTAATTTTTATATAATTTGTATGTATTTAGAAATATATAAGTATGTTTATCTATGTTTATCAGTTGTCTAGTGCCCATAACACAAGCTCTGCTTAGCTTGGGACTAGACGGCGCTGTGTGACAGTTGTAAAAAAAAAAATAGTGAGGCCCCGACTCCAGCGCTAGGCATAGTGCCTATATTACAGGAGCCAGTTCGACACTATTTAATAATGCATCTTTATTGCCATTTTTGTTCGGTTTTGTATAGTATTTGTTCATATAGTGGCAACAAAATATATCATTTGTTAAAATATCTACTAACTGTCTATCACGGTTTATGAGATACAGTCTGGTGGCAGTCAGACAGAGAGACAGACGGACGGACAGCGTCTTACTAATAGGGTCCCGTTTTACCCTTTAGGTACAGAACCCTAAAAATTAAAAATCTTTCTGTATCCAAATTTATTTGGCGAGTAAAACCAATATCACGAAATTCATTTCGTTTAAACTGGGTCACTAAAAGGGATCGCACAATATTAGTTTAATTAAACTAAAGGAAAACTCTCACCAAATGAAATGTAATTAATACCAATTAAATTTTAATGTTTGTTTAAAACCTTCCAACTGCGTATCTCTAATTTTGGCCAAACATTCCGAGATATTTTCTTAAGGATATAAACAACCTACTAGCTTCCAGCGGCTTTGCCTGTGTTTAGGTCGGAAATTATACCAAGGGAACTCGGCGTACTATCAGATTTTTTTATTTTTTATAGTGGATAGGCTCGCGTTTGATCACTACACTCACCTGATGGTAAGCGATGATGTGGTCGACGATGGAACACGCTTGCCTAGAAGCAATCTATTCACTCTTGACTTAAAGACCCCTGGGTTATAGCTACCAGGAAACACTGACTCCGGCAGGGAATTCCATTCCTTAGCTGTACGTATAATGAATGTGTGTGTGAATGTGTGTTTAATCCAAGACATAGTCTACCAGTGTGCCAAGTTTCATCAAAATTTGTTCAGCCATTACGACGAAAAAGAATAACAACTAAGCAGACAGACAAAGATACTATCGCATTTTTAATATTACTAGCTGTCTCCCGCGGTCAACATTATTTATAATGTTTTACATAATTCATTATTTGTAAATAATGAAGTGAAAAAAAAACATATTTTGGACATGTCTCTAGATACAAGGGACCCTCGAAAATCACCTGGTCTAGGAACATATAAAAACTGTTGTTAGGCAAACCGAATATTCAAAAGAAATCATAAAAATTGGTCAATCCGTTTCTGAGGAATTCGAAATCAAACTGTTACACGAAATTTTTATACACTACATATTGAATGGATAAAATTGAAACCTCGAAATAAAATCCAAAAAAATAAATAATATACCCAGTCACCCATCCAATTAGCAGTCACAACATTGCTTAACTTCATACAAACGTGCGGATACAGCCTGACCTGTTCTTTGTCTTAACAATAATGTGAATACACCACGAGGTCAGGTTAGAAATACGCGATTGTATTTACTATCTCACATTCATTAGCACTACCAAGGTCAACGAATGCTCTATATACTTTAACGGCAATGGCGCAGTGGTTGAGCGATTGGCTGCTGCGCTGCGTGTTGCGGGTTCGAATCCCATTCGGTAAAAAAAAAAAAATTATGGCCCATAGATTCGGTTTCGACTCTTGTGGTTGTTGATTTTACAAATTGATGAACGCACCCGTGATACAGGAGTAGTTAGTAAGTCCTAGTGTAGACCAACAAAAACGTATAAAAAACCTAGTCTAGTGCGAGTCGGACTCGCGGACGAACGGTTCCGTACCACCTGTCGCAATAAACGGCAAAAAAAAAACACGTTTGTTGCATCGGTGCCCCACTTAAATATTTATTTTATTCTGTTTTTAGTATTTTTTGTATAGCGGCAACAGAAATACATCATCTGTGTAAATTTCAACTCTCTAGCTATCACAGTTCATGAGATACAGCCTGGTAATAGTCTTAGCAATGGAGTCCCATTTTACCCTTTCTATACGTAACCCTAAAAATAGTTGGATTCTGTTAAACATAAGTTCACAAAAGAAACCGTAGGTGCCCACCAGAGTCGAAGCCTACTGGGGCTGTGATGCGAACAAGAACTCCGGGGCTTCGGAACGAAGGCAAAGAAGGAACATGAGTGGGTTTTAGTCAGTAAAAGTCTGACACGCCCTCCCGCCGCTCCCAAGGGTGGGATATGTCATTAGATGATTTCCGAACCAAAAAAAAGTTCACATAATAAACAATTAATGTAAAGACAAGGTCTTAAGTTCCACGATTGGCATTTAAAGATCATTGTTATTTCTATATTGATGATTAATTTGACGTCTCATCGACGTAATGGATTTTTTTACCAACGATCTGTTTCAAATCTCGTAAGTGAAAAAAATAATTTTAAGATTGAAGGAACGTGATACTAGTGTAACCTTTTTCTTAAATAATAAAGGACTTGTAAAACAATTTAGCTACAGTAATGTTTAATGCGGATATAAATTTGATATTTATTATTACTACTAGCAGCTTTGGACTCGGTGGAAAGGCGTGCGAAGAGGCTGATTGGTGATCCAGATTTGGTTATGTCCAATCTTCAAACCCTTGAGCACAGGCGTAGCCAGCCTTTCGGTGTTTACAGGTTGCATTTTGGAGAGTGTGCGCGGGAATTGCATGACTTGATTTCGCCATCTCATTTCTGTCATCGGACAAACCGACGTACGGCGAGTATCCACCCTTACGTTTTTAAAACCTCTACGGTCCGGACTAAGCATTTCGCTTCGTCATTTATACCGCGTAAATCGAAGGAATGGAACAATTTGCCTACTGCGGTCTTCCTTTAAGTTATGAATTATGAAAAAATATTTTTTATTTTTGGGCAGGATACAAAATTCCTTGAAAATGCCGGTTACTTTACGATATTTTTCTCCACTATTTTGAGAGCAGTGGTGATGAAACAAAGACATCAACACACACAAAAAAAAGACATAAACAGAATGACATTAAACAAAGTAATGCGCCTAGCTGTGTTTGAACCCACGTCTAAAAGTCGTAATTCGGGGCCGGGTCCACCACTGCTCCTGCTTGGTAGGATGGTTGGATTCAAACTCACGACGCACAACTCGTAAATCGGGGCCGTTGCCACTAATTGGCCACTAATGTTCTTGCCAGCTAGGGTTGCGGGGAATTTCTGAAAAAGGAACCCAAGGACCTAACACACAAAGCACACACACAGCAGGTGCGATTTTAGTCTCAAAAATTCTACTAGCACGTAGTACACGATACTAGGACCTATGACCTTTGCTTACATTATAAATGACTTGTAAAACAATGTAGCTACCAACAGTAATGTCTCATGCGGATATAAGTTGGTTATTTATGATTAATTTAAGTAATAATTCCGTCTGTTTAATATAATATTCTCACGCCGAGAACACTCCGTGACCACGAATGCGGAATGTCGTGAAAACGAACACGGAGAATTGTTAAATAAATGTGGAAATATTGTTTGTGTTATTTTGTTGATGTTGCTTTGTTAGTTTACAAAAAACACCTCTGATTACACTGTTGGATATAGGCCTCTCCTAAGTGGCACAATGAACGATCCTGTGCGTCCCGCATCCATCGGATTCCCGCAACCTTCAGGTCATCGGTCCACCTTGTAGAAGGCCATCCAACGCTACGTCTTTCGGTACGTGATTGAAACTCCAGAACCATTCAGCCTTATCGGCCATCTGTTCTGCTAGCAATGTGCTCTGCCCATTGCCAGTTAAGTTTGGCGATTCTTCGTGCTATATTGGCTAAAGAGTAAAAAAAAAGTAATGAATCTAATTAGCGTATTAAAGAAAGAAGTGATCTCGAACTAGAGAACCACGAAACGATGAGAGCACTATCGGATAATACCGAAAGGTCTCAAGTAGACGGTGGCACGCTGCCAAGACGACCTTATTATGAAAATTAACATAAAGTTGGTATTCTAAAGTATCAAGAGACTTCTGGTCTTGATACTTTTTACTTGACGCTAGAAAACCCAAACTTGCAAACGGTGCTAAATTATTTCTATTGTATCTTTAATTTATTTATTTAAATTACATAATCAGACGAAATTATAATCTATTATATAAAAATCTCTTGTTACAATGTTTGTTATCGATACCTCCAAAACGGCTCGACCGATTTTAATATGTTTTTTTTTTGTGAAGTACACAAAATGCAACTGAAGGACACTGGGTTTTAAGGTAGGACCACATACAATGCACACACATGTGTGCGCATTGTATGACTTACATTTTAGTTAGTGACCCTGATTGCTATGCCGGAGGTCGTGGATTCGATTCCCACCCAGGACAAATGTTTGTATGATGAGTACGATCATTTGTTCTGTGTCTGGGTGTAATTTATCTATAATATGTCAGTATTTAGATATATATAATTATGTTTATCAGTTGTCTGGTATTCATAACAAACTCTGCTTAGCTTGAGATTAGACGGTGTTGTGTGACAGTAAAAAAAAATATACTCGTAGTTACACACAATTTTTAATATAGGTATATACCTATATTAAAAATTGTGTGTAACTTGTAATATTGCTTAGGTTTTGTTTCATCGCAATCGGTTAACTCAATCAAAAAATAAATATATAATACATTCATTTTTAAAAATTTGGAAAATAAACAAATTATTATTATTATTGACTGTTAGGCGGTACGAAGTCCGCCCGGTCAGCTAGTATGTAAATAAAGCTGTATGAAAAACGACTAGAGTGGACGTGAGCTAAGTTAATCGACTTGACCTATGCGAGCTTAGTTAAGTGACCTGCAGGCGTAGCCAAGTTACAACCGTTTTATTTCGATTCTCTTGCGTCCAACGTCTTGGGTTGATCACGCCCCCGATTCTGTCATTCTGACCACGTGATTGAGCGTTGCGATGACGCCATTCCGGTACATTTGAAGTTTTCGATAAGCGTTAACGATTGCTGATTATCAACTTGGCTAGGGGCATTGAGCTGTGCGAGCGAAGCTAAACACATGCAGCTCAGCGGTGCTATTCTATAAGAAAACAGCCTTGAGCGCAGCGCTGGCCGCAGCGACGAGTCGAGAGCGCAGTACATTGAATTAAAAATCTAATGTATAGGTCTCATCATCATCCTCATCACCATTTCAGCCGATACACGTCCACTGTTGGACATAGGCCTTCCCCAAGCGTCGCCACATCGAACGTTCCTGTGCGTCCCGCATCCATCGGTTTCGTGCTACCTTCACCCGGTCATCGGTCCACCTTGTAGGAGGCCTTCCAACACTGCGTCTTCCGGTACGTGTCGCCACTCCAAAACCTTTCGGCCCCAACAGCCATCTGTTCTGCGCCCAATGTGCCCTGTCCATTGCCACTTAAGTTTGGCAATTCTTCGCGCTATGTCGGCAAGCTTAGTTTTCCTGAGCATATTATCATTTTTATTCGATCACGCAAGGAAACCCCGAGCATAGCCCTTTCCATTGCTCTTTGGGTGACTTTAAGCCTTCTGATATAGGTCTATTGGATTGTTAATCCAATGTTTCTATTTGGATTTCGTCGCTGCGGCCAGCGCTGCGCTCAAGGCTGTTTTCGTAGAGAATAACACACCAGCGCTTGGTCCACAACTTGGCTAACTGTAAACAGAGATTCCAACGAGTAGGTATAATTAATTAGTTCTGTATATCTTTCTGATACATTCACTTAATTCTTCCGCAGACATTATAATTGAATCTGTTACAGCATAATTAAATTTTAGTGTGAATTAACAAGATATACATTCAGAGGTATAATTAACATACTTTTTTTAATAAAAATAATGTATTATTTACTTAAAAGAAATGCTAACTACATAGCAATATGTTATACACACTGAAATACATATTTGTTATATAAGAAGTAAATTATGTAGGCTAGATAATATCATTTACATTCATCATCTAAGCTTATTTTTATTGTATGGTTATATATTGCAGTTGTTTTAAATGAGGTTTTGCTGTTAGATTATATTCATCCTCAATAACTTAGATAAATCAGAAAGTAAAACATTCTATTCTCAATATTTTATAATACCCAACCATGCACACAAAATATTACCTACGTCATCTATATATCTTCTTCTTCTTCTATATATAAAATTGGAGTACTGTCTGTTTGTAATATTGAAAAAACTGCTTTTTACTACATGCATATGAATATATATACGGTACATACACCAAAATTACTATTTACTTTACTTAATTTTTGTCTGTCTGTGTCTGTTTGTCCGGGCTAATCTCTGAAATGGCTAGACCGATTTTGACGGGACTTTTTTTGGCAGTTAGGTGATGTAATTAGGAATAACATAGGCTACTAAATACCTTTATTTTAGAAAAAAATAAAAAATTTCAAAATCCTGTAGTCCACGCGAACGAAGTCGCGAGCACAGCTAGTTCAGAAATAAAGCAACTTTCTATCGCTGAAAAAATTTTAGCAATCGGACGAGTACTTCCGGAGATTAAGACATACAAACGAAAAAAAAAAAAACGAATTTTACCTTTTTATTATATTAGTGTAAACAACATAATTAAGAACAACATAATAAATAGACAAAATAAAAGCGATTGTCTCTCAATCTCATTGTTCAAATAAACGATCGGTACCTGCGTATGTTTACGCGCGCAAATACATTACTTTGTGATCAACACTGTGTAATGAACCTCTGTATATGTTGTGGGAAAGTTCGGTTCATTTTGTCAGTCATTGCTGACGTAGATTTTGACAGTACTGTTGGCGCAGTTATTGAGAGATTGGCTGCTGCGTTACGTGTGGCGTGTTCGATTCTCGCGCTGAATTTTTTGTATTGTCTACAATTGGTTGTTTTCGGTCTAAGTGACCCACGATACAGGTCGAGTACTTATCGGTCTGGGTGTCTTGTATATTAGTGAATTCACCCACAATACAATTCGAGTAATTGATTTCATCCTTTAACAATGCAAATAAGATAAATAATGCTTCTTCTTATAACATTTAATAGCATTTAAATTTGTC
This sequence comes from Mythimna albipuncta, assembly GCA_929112965.1. Classification (NCBI taxonomy): domain Eukaryota; kingdom Metazoa; phylum Arthropoda; class Insecta; order Lepidoptera; family Noctuidae; genus Mythimna; species Mythimna albipuncta. The sequence continues at coordinate 10,944,442 of OV815979.1, read as the reverse complement.
ATGAAATCGTGACCATGGCGTGTTGGACCGTGATGATCAAAAAGTTCATTTCAGTTAAAAGACGTCCACTGTTGCACATAGGCCTCCCCTAAGTGTCGCCATAATGACCAGTCCTGTGCGTCTCACCACCGTGTTTAACCTTTCGAATACCGTAATTGGAGACACAATAGAAAGACAATGAGAGAGTGAACGCCTTCAACGTGTTAGAATCACCGTGTGAGACTACCAACGCTGTGTCTTCCAATCAAAAAGTTAAAGTTATAAAATCTAGAACTTCCTGCCTAAGCCCAAATCTCTACACTAACAGCGACACCACTCGCGTTCATTGCTTATGTCAATATGAACATAGCGTGAGCAGTAGATGGTAGTCACTGGTACCCGCAATATTGACTTGCGATCTGATTTCATTAAAAGTTACCAGCCAAACTACGAGCGGTAGGAAGTCGGGACGTGTAATTCAGTTACTTTGTCGGTCGACTGGCGTGAGGTGCATGGTTGAGGAACATTTGAGTTACTAAGATTTAAGTTAGTGACTTGATTATTTTTTAGGAGATGGACGAAGATCTTCACTCACTGGACGTTTAAAATAAAGAAAGAAAAATTGAGACTCGCACAGGACAAAAACAGAATGAGCAATAAAATTAAAAAAAAAAACTATGAGGCCAAAAAGACTCTCAGGATATAGCTGCGGTATTTTAAAAAAACAAAACTATTTTCAGTTCACGCGAAACCTGAATATAGTTTGTTCAGAATCAGTAACTAAATAAAATTGATTCCAATAAATTTAACACCATGTTATATTATTTCCGAAAATTATTTAGATAAGATCACAAGTTGGATACAATAGACACTAGGTACTACAGATCGCGGTAGGTCATAGCGGGCATTTAGTGTGTTTCACAGCTGGGTGCGGAAAACAACCAAAAGAACAAGCAAAACAACCTCTCAGTCGCCCAGATGGCCCGATGACCATGTATTTTTGCGGACAACCAGGTAACGTAACACGCTTATAACTTTGTGATTTTTCATGATTCAATTATGAAAGTTTGTATAGGTATAAACGCTGTAATGATTTCTGTCATTTTTTTAATCATTTTTATACAACATTTATTTACAACTAAATAAATATAATAACAGTAAATTAAAAAAAAACTCTACGCTAATTACAACTAACTAAAATCAAACTATTATATGACGTCAAAAAACTCTTCCACATCGCTGTCGACTGGTAATGTGCCCAAAAGACTGGCGGCATTGCCACGTTGTATGGCAATGCTTATCCTCTGTCCGATGTAAAAGCCAGCCCTTAGGTATAGGCATGGGTTATTTACATAAAAATACTGGAGACGTATTTAGGGTTTCACATATATGTACTAAAACTAATATTGTTTATAATATAACAGCGCTGGTATTTTGAATACTGGATAAGGCCTGTGATGTGACATTACATACACGGAACACAGACTAAAGACGCATGATGAAGGGAAAATGTGAACTAAAGAATTGTTCGAAAATGTTGGCACTTCTAAATCACTTAATTTTTTTAATGGATTTTCAACTTCTTTCTAATACGATTGATTATTTATGGATAGGTAAAGTTACTTTTTGTAACAAAACATAAAAAGTTATAGTCAATTACTCAATATTTCAGTTATAAAAGATATCTTAAAATGGGTTACTGGAGTTTTCAAATTAATCTTTCAGTAGAATATTATTAAAAGTAAAATTCTGTATTAGTTCCAGTTTTTTTTTCAGCGCGCCGCGACAAAGCGCTGAGCGAATTTGTAAAGCTGTTTTTGTCAGAAACTTTAGGCATTATAATTTTGTAAGTAAAAAATTGTTTGGGTTCTAGCGCGTTGCTGAAAAAATGGAGGAAAGGGATTATACTAGAATTTTAGGTTTCATTTAATAGTCCTAAGTTGAGCTAAACGATTACTGACAAATCGTGGACGCTCAAATATGTATGGTTCTTTCATCAAAACTTAAATGATAATGATAAATGATATTTATTTTGTAAATAGGTTTAAAAAACACTTTAACGCGTCAATTTTTTTTCCGTCAGTTTATGCTAGATGAGGCCGGTGTTTCCTATCTGACTACCCTGAGAAGAAACACCGAAACAAACTCAGGGGTCAAAGTCTCTTTTAAAGTCCATACAGTAAATATGTAATGGTCAAATCACATTACTTAGATACTAATCTTCATGGTTCTCATGTTATTTGAGAATTTCATATTTGCTGTATGGGCTTTATAAGAGACTTTGACCCCTGAGTTTGTTTCAGTGTTTCTTCTCCGGGTAGTCAGCTAGGAAACACTGGCCTCATCTAGTTTAAATTAACAAAAAAATTGACGTGTAAAAGAGTAATTTGTATGTATGTAAGCTTACTGAAAAATAGGCCTTGTAAGCAGCCAGCCCAAGATACATTTCCGTATAACTGATTTTATAAAATTTTACGCATCATTCTTCAGATATTTTGGAACCGAGATATCTTTTAACTATTGCCTAGGTTTCTATTGAAATCAAAACTAATCATGAAAAGAGCTCTGAAAAATCTGTTATTAAATACGTGAATTCAGGCCCTTCATACTGTCATAAATTTAAAAAAAAAACGTAAAGAAAATATAACTAATTATAAAACTTACGCAAGATATTATACTAAAAAAATAAATATCATTGGGCTGACATATTTATTGTGTATAGAAAATATCCCACTAATAAAATGAGTTAAAAATAATAATTATACAGGTACTAATAAAACAAGATTCGATTATTGGATATCAGTTAAATCTTTTAATACTCATTAAACATTAAAAGTGAAAACGAAACCGCACGGTGTGCAGGCTTCCTAGTATTTATGAAATGTACTAGACAAGTGTTTTCCGTGGCGACGGTTATATCCTGGCTTTTAATAGTTATAGGTTGTTACGTAGGTAGTCAGGGAGTAGGCAGGGCTCTTGGGAAGTCTAGGCGGCTGTGGCGTACTGACTTAAGGGTATGCACACTTGTTAATCTACACTAATATTATAAAGAGGTAAGGTTTGTTTTTATAAGGTAATCTCTGGAAGTACTGACCTGATTGCTAACATTTTTTCACCTATAGAAAGCTTCTTTATTTTTGAGTGACATAGGCGATATTTTTTGTATGCGAGCAAAGCCGCGGTCAAAAGCTAGTGATGCATACAAACGACCTGATATGTTAGCTAGCTTCTCTTCTTCATGCCCTCATACAATATTATGGGGTCGGTGCAACACGTTTTTTTTTACAGACCTGAGTATATATTTCAATTTTACTCGATACTTTTACGTGTTCACGAGATAAAGAGGCTTGCCAGACAGACTGACAAAAAAGTGATCTTATAAGGGGGTCCGTATTTTCCTTTTGAGGTTGGTTGATATTTGTTGTACCTTTGCGTTGAGACCTCCCCTTAAGTATAACTTTTAAACTGTTTATTTACTAAAGTGTATATTTACTAAGCACTTCCGTTTCCCTACGCGGTTTCATCTGGTCCACAGATTGTAGACCTTAGAAATTTCAATTGCAAAGCGTTGCCAACCTGACTGTAAGTATACGTTTTAAATACGATTTTTTTGCTAGTTTTTTCTCTATGAAAAGGAAACCCAGAGGTACATAGGAATGGCCAAAAGTGCAATGTCGTAGTTGCAAGGTATTGCTACATTTCACGCAAAACTAACTCCATATTCATCTACGGGGCTGAGACTTGAAAAAGGCGGACCGCAACCGCATTGATGCTTTCGAGATTTGGTGCTGGAGGAAAATACTTCGAATTCCCTGCACTGAATTCTGTATAAACCTCTCTATCTTACGTGAACTGAACGTACGATCAGACTGTCGACTACCTGCAAGCGCAGAGTACTGGAGTTCTTTGGCCAAATTGCCAGAAAAATGGCAGAGAGGAGGCCTTGAGTCCCAACAGTGGGAACCGAAGCCTACTGAGGCCAGGGTTATCCAGGGTATGAAAAGGCACTCGAGCCCCGGTATGAAGGCTTGAAGGAACGGGATGGGTTTTTTAGTCAGTAAGAGTCTGACACTATCTCCCGCTCCGCCCAAGAGCGAGGGTAGTCATTGGATAACTTCCCAAAAAAAAACACAGTGGGAACATTATAAGGCCGAATATGCCTACCTTCCTGTATATCTAAAAGGACTAGCCATCTAAAACGTAGATTTAAATTTTATTTAAAACACAAACTGTAAATTTAAAACCAACGAAGTGCAGAAACAAAGAACGTGTATTTCAGCAATTCACATTTTCATGTCGCCATAGTGCTGTAAACATTTCATTTAGTTTTGTTTCTGTCGTTTAATCTAAATGTTTTATGTGACGAATATTTTACTATTGCTGTAGTTGCGCTTACAAAACAATTCTTTTGACACAATAGAGCTTTAAGTAAAATGCAGTAACATTTTAAGCTATTGCATAGCTTCTATCGCGGGCCTTGAGCGTGAAGACCGAATCCAGAAATTCCGTAACAAAAATAACCTAACACCCCCCACTCATTTGTTTTTGCGAGGTGACCGATAAGAAAACAAATGAGTGAACAATCAATCAAAATTCAATTCAATGTGTGAAAGTGTAACTTTAATTAATATCAAAGAAAAAAAAAACAAAGGAAAAAAAATACTGCATATAAAATAAATAAATAATTATAATTGCATAAGTTGAAAAAAATGCTATGCTATAGCTTTACCGCGGCAGTCCCCGAGTGCCACACGTCTTTTTTTTTCTGGCTCATAGATAAAATACATAATATTACAGGCTTACAAAACAATGAATTATAGTTATACACGTAACATCGGCGTTGTGTTTCGTTGTGTGGTGTCGCGTAACCGACTTTGATACGTCAATATACGACACTTATAATTGTTCTGAGTTAGGGTATCTAGGATCCATGAGTTTATATTATGTTTTGAACAAAGATGTATTAATACTAGCAAAGGAGATGGCAGCACGCATGAGGAAACGGACATCCTCTCGCCCCAGCCGCCAAGATTCGAACCTAACTACCAACCATCGAAGACGTGGGCTTACTAACGACGAGCAATGGGTAGCTCGCTGTCCGGAAGTCCGGTAACCGACCAGACAGAACCCGAGTCTCGAAGGTGCTCAAAGAGATCTCATCAAACCGTAGGAGCCCAGCAGAGCCGAGGATAAATATGTATTTTTTAATGTGGAGAGATGTACGTTTGGAATTTTTTTATATTTAAAGAATTTAATTGAAATAATTTAGGTAATTTAATTATTATTAAAATATATTTTATTGTTTTTTTTTTTAAATTTTACTTTGACCTCAATTTAAAATTAAATTAAATTTTAATGTAGTTGTGTATTTATGTAAATTTGTAATTTCAGTGTTTTAATATAAGAATAATGTCCTGACAAATAAATGATTATTATTAGATCGCGTCGCGTCTCACTGTAAGCTGACCCTAAGCAGAGATTTCTCTCAGGTCTGTTTACTATTTATTATTTCCATCTTCTTCGGAAATGAAAGTGATAACTAACCGTTAACCGCTTATCATTCGGGCAATTTGCAACAGTCGTCTAGGGTTAAATACAGATTTTTACTACACATAAATTGCAGATGACGAGCAGCAAACCTGTTCTCTATAACATCATAAAGCGCTTTATAGAATCTTAATTTTATGTAACTTTAGTTAGTCATGTAAACAACATTTGTAAACAAAAGACAAGCGCACTTGCTATGTCATATGCTGTTGAACATAGGCCTCCCCCAAGCGTCGCCACAATGCACGATCCTGTGCATCGGATTCCCGCAACCTTCGCCAGGTCATCGGTCCACGGTCCATCGGTTTTCCGGTACGCGGTCGCCACTCCAGAACCTTCCGGCCCCAAGACCTTCTGTTCTACGAGCAATGCTTGCTTTGTGTATAAACATATTTAAATTCAATTATAATGTTGGTGGTAACGGCCCCGACTGGTTGTAGATCTTGGGTCCAAACCCAGCCAGGTACATTAGCATGGTCGGCCTTATAATGTTCCCACTGTCGGGACTCAGGCCTCCTCTCTAGGAGAGGGAATGGGCTGTAATCCACCACGCGGGCCCAGTGTGGGTTGGTGGATGTCACATGTCTTCGAGTCCCAGGCGCATTACTTTGTGTAATTTATTTCATCAGCACTACTCTCAAAACTGTGATGAAATAAACATCGAAAGGAAACTTGCCTGACAGCAACCAGAAAGCATGTTCTAGAACTAAAAATTCTAAGATATGCGACATCCACCAACTCGCACAGGGCCCGTGTGGTGCATTACAAGTTCGGCCCATTCCCTCTCCTAAAGAAGAGGCCTGAGTCCCAGTAGTGGAAACATTGATAGGCTATGCTTCTAAACAGGTTATTCTTAGGTAAGCATGCTCTATCATTGACGACATCATCGCTTATAATCAGATGAGATTTTTTTTTTATCTATTATAAACTAGTACTTGACTGCGATCCCGCCTGATGATAAGCAGTGATGCAATCGTTGATGGTGAGGCACACTAGTTTATTAAGAGCCTATTCACTCTAGCCTTGAAGACACCTAAATTATAATCAGACGGGAAAACCGCAGAAGGCAAACTGTTCCAGTCCTTCGATGTTCGCGGTATAAATGACGAGGCAAAACGCTTAGTCCGGACCGTAGATGTTTCAACAACGTACGGGTTGATACTCGCCGTGCGTCAGTTTGTCGTCGATGGTAGATGTGAGATGGCGGAATCAAGTCATGCAAGAGATCAAACGCTAGCCATATCTTAAACTTAACTCGACTGATTGGCAAAATTGTTTTATGTACCTTAACAAACTTTATTCAAAGAAATAAAATAATAACACGAGGAAAGTAAATATTAATGCGTAAGATAATCACTCACAATTCTTACATTATTCCGTTCAAAATTGATTTATTTTTACGACCACACCACTTTCTATTATTCTTGTAACTTGTCAAATATTTGTACAACTACGAATATTCTTACGTTCACTGTGAACAAAATCATAAATATAATGTCTACATTGTCAATTTATTTGTACATAAATGTATATAAAAACACACGAACATTGTCCTCTCATAACTATGAATAGTGTAATAAAGAAATATTCATATTCAATCAATTCATTTTTTTAAAGTGTCTGTGTGGAGTTTTTTTTAGAATCATGCACTAGCTTCTAATGTTTTATGCCCATGTATTTGTAGACGTTTGTGAAATATTTTATTTTATTTTTTAATTGCACTTAAAAAAAAAGAACCTGGACATTCTTTCTGGTCCTGCTTATTTTAAAAAAAATCCGAAAAATCTTTGTCGGAAAATCGGAAGATTTTTTGGAGATTTTTTTTTTGTTCTAGACAGGAGTAGCATATATTTACATTTTAGATATATTGTGTAAAAAAGCCCACTCATGTACCTACTATAATTATAATACTTTTATTCATGTATGTACTGTTCAAAAGTGTAAGTTCTGATTGTTACCAATGTCATTTTATCATCTACTAATTGTCAAAAGAATGTAGTTTAGAGGACTACATAAGCATTTGACGATAAACATCAACAAAAAACAATAGAATTGAGCTAAACAATAAAAACGACTGAAATTAGACAAAAGAAGTCATTTATTTTGTAATTATTGTTACGTCGTATTTATGTTTTTGCTATTGTCAGCCGATCTAGCATCTACGGATTATGACTTAATTAGCTAGTAAACTTATTAGTTCCATACCGGAAAATTCATAAGAACTTTAATATGAGTAGACACTCATGTACGGCTTACTTGTCCATTCAATTCACTAAATGTTTTATTACTATATCAGATATGTTACATAAGATCTTAAAAATAGTTAAACAAGTGCACATGGACCTGTCGGGCACAGAAATTTCTTAAAAGGACAAAGTTATAGTAAATAATAAGTAAAAAAAAACGGCTAGACAACTTAAATTAAATGAAATACAAATGTCACTAACATAGTAGATAAAACTAGTAAATGTCATAAATTTATTAAATGTCAAAACACATTATTTCAATTGTCAAAACTAAATTCATTGTAAATGTCAAAATAAACGTATGCGTGGTGTAGTTCTACCTTAACAGTGGCCGAGTGCAGCAAAGTTAAACAATATTTCTCCGCGTTTCTCTCGCCAGTCGTTTGCTAAAATAGGCTCGCACTTGACCCTACGGCCTTCACCTAAGGCGACTCGTGAACTGTTGAAATAACCTTTCATTACAGTTGTTAGAGGAATTTATTCAGCATCCAATAAAGTTTTGATTAGGTATTAAATCTTAGTTAAACCTAGCCTTAGTCAAGGTTACGCCAAAATAGAAAACGGTAGGCTTATATTATATGAATTGTAATATTATTAGTTTTCTATCACGGCTATAAATGAATAATAATAGATTAAAGTAAGTATTAAGGTTGAATAGAAGGTATAATTCATGAAATGATTAAATCAAGTGTATAATAAAATTCCATGTTTTTGAAGTTTTAATTTTAAAACATCATTATATATATTTCGCCGATAGGTACATTTAGCTCATTTTTTTTTAGTTATGGGAACAGTCATCGGTCCACCTTGTAGGAGGCCTTCCAACGCTGCGTCTTCCAGTACGCGGTCGCCACTCCAGAACCTTTCGGCCCCAACGACCATCTGTTTTGCGAGCAATGTGCCCTGCCCATTGCCACTTAAGTTTGGCAATTCTTCGTACTATGTCGGCAAACTTAGTTCTCCTGCGGATATCTTCATTTTTTATTCTATCACACAAGGAAACCCCGAGCATAGCCCTGGTGAAGGTTGCGGTAAAACCGATGGATGCGAGACGCAAAGGAACGTTCGTTTTGGCGACGCTTGGAGGAGGCCAATGTCCAACAGTGGACGTATATCGGCTGAAATGATGATAGGGACAGTTGACGAAGAAAATAAAGATTAAACATATTATAACCTAAGCATAATCCAACCATATCATGTTACCACAGCTGGGTAACAGGCCCCCTCTCTTGAAGAGGAACCATTTCCTCTTCAAGATATTACATGTGTATTTCATGTCGTAATGAACTACTCGACTTGGCTCACGATGTTGCCACGCGGATTGGCATAATAAAGATTGTCACAGAAGATTTCGAAACACAGGTTAAGTAGGTAATACACACTCTACTTACTGACACAAAACCCACGAGGTACCATGCATTTCCTAACCTAATAACCAGTAACCGATACCGGCTTATCCTTCAAAGGACCGTGACAAATGCTCCTCACATCATCATTAAACTATAGTCATTTCACCATCGGCCATTAACAGCCACTATGCCATATGGCGATGGCCCAACATGGCGTGGCCCATAATTTACTTCTTCTCTACATTCGCAACACGCTTGGCACGAAAAGTGCAAAGTGATGTCCGTTCATCTGATCTGTCATGTAAACTGGATTAAGGAACTTTGACCCTTCTCGTATGTTGACAGTAGAGTTTTATGAATAAAATACCCAATTTGATGCAGAAGAATAGAATGGTAAATTGTGTTTTGAAGATTCGAAATTCGAATATTTCATTGACATTGCTGGCTTTAACGATTTTTTTTTTTTGTGTTTGGAGTCGTCAAATGGCTTTTTTCATTTTAGAGAGGGCGTATCAGATTTTTATACACTAAAAGTCACACCGGTCGACAGCGATGCGGAGTTTTTCGACGCCATATTTTAATTACATTTAATTAGTTCTTTAGAGCTTTTATTTTGATTTAGAGTATATTATAATATGTAAAGTACTAGTTTATTGATTTTTATAGAAAATAAATTAAATAAAGTAGTTTTCTTACTTGTGTATTCCAGTCGCCATTTCAGTTCTAGTGGCGAGCTAAATTCTTTCAATCTTTTTCGTTGTTGATGATTTACAATATTTTTTTGCTACTGTTTCTAAATGCGTTGTAGGAAACCTTTCAATGAATGGTTGCCTACTCTAGTTTTGATTGTTCTACGTTAAAATTTATAAACTTTTTTAACACTTGTGTATATGTAGACAATAGTAGTACAAGTCAATAATAGTATTGTTTTAAATAGAGTATTGGCCTACTCGAACTTTTTACGTGATCGATTTCAATCACAATCCAATAACAAAAGCATGAAGTAATCTATAACATATTGCTTCTATTGTATCAGTTTTGAACAAAAACTCCTTAATCCAACAGATTCGTGGAATGATCCAGTTGAGAACTGTATGGTTGGCGTACCAAGTGCCTCAAAGAGATCTGCAGACCGTAGGAGTAGGGCCGAAACCTATTATGGCCAGCCTGGAGGCCGCACGTGCACGCGCGAGGGATTCCGATTCTGATTTCCGGCTACCATAGGCGCGGGCTTGCGGACGGTGAACAATGGAAAGCTTGCCGTCCGAATGTCCGGCAACCTTATTTTTTTTCTTCGTAATTGAGTATTTTGTTTTTTTTTAGTTTCAAGAAACCGCAAGTCTGAGTATATGGTTTTAATTTCAAATCGATCCCTCCACGTGTTTTTGACATAAAGGGTCTTGACAGACAAACATACGGATAACAAAGTGATCCTTCAATGTGATATAAGCGTTCCGTTTATTCTTATTGAGGTACGAAACCGTAAAAAACACAAAACTATTTACCACTTCTGTCACAAACCGTACCTACATGCAAAAACGGTTGTAGATTTGCAGATAAAGGCTAATTCACCTAACAAAATACCTTGAAGGACCGGCATGAGAACCGTTTTGAGATCAATATCAACTAATTGTTATATTAACGGTTCTGTTCCCACAGACCCACAGATAGTTAACGGAAACAGCGCAATACTAAAACCTTCGAACTATGTTTAAGTTTGATAAGATCTTTGCTAAAATCACACCTTTAATTAAATACAGACTGATAGTTTTAATTGAATATTTTAATGGATTTTGATGATTAGATAAAAGGAATTTGCTGTTTATTCATTTATCTACTACAGAATTGTTCGAATGAGTAACTGTCACCTCCACCACTGGAACACAAGAAACACTGATAGGTTTTAGTCAGTAAAAATCTGTCTCAACCTCTCGTTCCATCCAAAGCGACAGAATTTACTTAAGAACATACAATGTTAAAAAAAAATTTAGACATATTCCGGCTGAAATGGTGATGACGAAACATTTAAGCGGATTCTTATTTGGTTCATATTTTACTATAAGAAACAATCGACTTAAAATATATATATGTTTTACCTACATATCTATACCTACTATTGTTTCAAAACTGCAAAATGAATTTGTTAGAACGCACTAATTTCATAAACTCCTATTTCAAATTGAAAAATCCTTTGAGCAATACTCATAAATAGACTACTACGATAACCAATTTATAGACTACTAGCAAGATTATAGGCTACTAGCGAAACGACCCGGCTTCGCACAGATTCAATGCTGATACCACCGCTACCGCTATGTCCCTGATTTTAAATCTGTAATATCTTCAAAAATATTCATTTAAATTAGGTACATATAAACTTCCTTTTGAATCACTCTATCTATCAAAACAAAACCACATCAAAATCCGTTACGTAGTTTTAAAGATCTAAGCATACATACGGACAAACAGACAGCGGTGACTTGGTTTTATATACTATGTAGTGATAATAACAATATCATACTACCACCCATGGAATCATTGAGAATATAAACATCGAGATCTACTCTCATGTTTTCAGATTTCATGCAATACTCGTACATAACCCGAATCCTTCCTCAATCTGTATAAAATATACGATAAACAGTCAATACAAAGAGGAAGCAAGAATCATATTTCACAACAAAATCGTGTATTTATTTGATTTCTTACCCAGAGTCGAAGGAAGTGGGAACTTTTAAACGGGTGCTCCGTCTCAAATGACAGCGCAACCCGAGAAACGAATCCATTTTAAAGAAGCCCATTAATTTCCCGTTTGTTTTACCTCCGAGAGGAAATATTATATGGATTTTTCATTCTCTTTGTTATCGTTGGAAAATACGGAATAAATGTGATATTCTCAGTATTTTTCAGTGATTTTATTGAGTTAAAAAACGACCGTTTCAGGTTAAACTCTGTCTTCCATTATATAACGTAAAGAGCCATATCTATATATATATAATAAGAAACTGACTGACTGACATATCAACGTATAGTCGAAGCTACAGGAACTAGATGCTTGAAATTTTACATGAGATTTTCTTTTATAATGTAGGCGAGCACTGAGAGGTTTTACAAAAACTCATTCCCTAAGTGAATGAAACGGGGTCCAAGGTTTCTGTGGAGAAACCTACTATCACGCGCGCAGAAGCTAGTCTACTCTATATATTTTATACTTATAATCAGTGTTTTAAATACTCACACGTAGATATATTTGAGAGGTGGCGTGACGACCTAGATGTCTACCGCGGGGACTGTTTCGAGGTAGCTCAAGAAAAAAATACCTGGAAGAAGTTGGAGGAGGCCTTTGCCCAGCACTGGGACAGTATCGGTTATTTAAAAAAAATATATATTTATTTTGTATATTATAAAGGGTGTAAGGGACAGCCCTCCGCAAACTTTAAGGGCTTGCTCAGTAGACGAAACTGAACAACATTCAACACGAAACAGAAAAAAGTTTTGTGGAAGGTTGTTCAGTTTCATCTACTGAGCAAGCTCTTAAAGATAGTGGAGAGCTGTCCTTTACACCCTTTATAATATACAAAATAAATATATATATTTTTTAAATCACCTATATTTTCCCACAGCTGGGCAAAGGCCTCCCTCAACTTCTTCCAGGTATTTTTTTCTTGAGCCACCTCGAAACAGTCCCCGCGGTAGGCATCTAGGTCGTCACGCCACCTCTCAAAATATATCTACGTATGAGTATTTAAAACACTGATTATAAGTATAAAATATATAGAGTCAGTCTTATAGTGTCCCCACAGCTGGAAGTCAGTTTTCCTCTCTAGTCGAAAGAATGGTTCGAAACAATTGTTTGAAGACGTCACATTCCTTCGTATTTTTGGTTTTAGGATATGCCGCTTTCCTCAGGATGGTTTCCTTCATCGTTTTGAGAGCAGTGGGGATAAAATAAATTACAAAAAGTAAAGTGCTTGCCTAGGTTTGCACCCAAGGCTTAGAACTCATAAGTAGAGTTATTACCACTGCACCAGCACATATCAAAAGACAATAATTCCAAATTATGTAACGAACGTTTGAATTCAGAATCTACTAATGTATATTTAAACTAAGCATAATAATTATACGAATAATAATTTAAAAAAAATATATATTTAAGGTTAAAAGTATTGTAGGTATATTTGAAACTTAAAGTACTTATGTTGTATACGTATTACCTAAATCTCAGAATTCTCAGAATATTTTAAATTCTACGCGCTTAGTTAATGGATTTTGGTTGTGCACTTGAGACGAGGTACTTGCTTTGGTTGTGACTTAAAACGAGTACTTAGGTACGAGTACCTTTTGTACTTAAACTAGCTGAATAATTTAAGCATTCATCCTGAAATATTCATGAAAAGCCGAAGTGTGGTTAAGTATCACTGAAGAATAGACAAATATGAAACAAAAATCAAACTACGAGATAACGGGGCTATAACTCCAGATTTGATGTGTTGCCCCAGGTTGCATTTTGGAGAGTGTGCGCGGAAATTGCATAACTTCATTCCACCATCTCAGTTCTACCATCGGACAACCCGACGTAGTAGAGGTTTCAACAACGTAAGAGTCGCCGGACTCTTACGCTGTAGAAACGGCTACAGTTCGGACCAAGCGTTTCGTTTCGTCGTTTATACCGCGTACATCGAAGTACTGGAACAATTTGCCTGCTGCGGTCCTCCCGTCCAATTATATAATTTGGGTGTCTTCAAGGCTAGAGTGAATAGGCTCTTAATAAACTAGTGCACCTCACCATCAACGATAGCATCACTGCTTACCATCAGGTGGGTTCGCAGTCAAGCACTAGGTTACATCAAATAATAAAAAAAGAATTGTTCTAAGGATGTACCACGGCCTTGGAGCCAAAGACAAAGGGCCAGTTGAAGAAGCACAAGTTGCTTTAAGGGTGGATTCGAAGAATCGCCAAACTTAAGTGGCAACGGTCAGGGCACATTGCTCGTAGGTTCTGGAGTGGCGACCGTGTACCGGAAGTTGCAGGTTAGAAGGCCTCCTACATGGTGGACCGATGATCTAGGAAGGGTTGTGGGAATCTGGATGCGTGATGCACAGAACCGCTCATTGTGGTGACACTTGAGGGAAGTATATGTAACAGTGGACGTCTTTCGGCTGGAATGATAACGAGGTGGGTTTTAGTCTGTAAAATTCTGACTCTCGCACTAACCAGAGCGGAAGAATTGATATAAAAATAACCATTAAAAAAAAATTTCTGCAAGAAAGTGAGGGAGATATAGACCACAAAATTATCAGGATGTCAATTGTCACTGTCACCTGTCATATCAAAGAGATGTCAGCAAAATCGTAGGGTGCCGTTACGATTAATAGCAGGGCTCACACCCGCTAGAGCCGCAGGGAATTTCTGAAAAAGAAACCTGCGGCCCTAAAATGCAAAGAGCAACTTTGACTGGCCGTTTGGTCTAGTGGTTAGTGACCCTGACTGCTATGCCGGAGGTCGTGGGTTCGATTCCCACCCAGGACAAATGTTTTTTTGATGAGCATAATCATTTGTTCTGTGTTTTGGGTGTATTTTATCTAAAATTTGTATGTATTTAGAAATATATAAGTATGTTTATCAGTTGTCTAGTATCCATAACACAAGCTCTGCTTAGCTTGGGACTAGAAGGCATTGTGTGGTAGTTGTGGAATATTGTTATTATTATTAACTGAAAGAGGCCATTTTGGCTATAGTCAATAAAAGTCTGACACTTCCTTTTACCAAGAGCAGAAAAAAATCATTTGATGATTTTCTACTAAGAAAAAAAACCATTAGTCCTAATTTAACACCTGTTGTGTAGTGTCAAACAATAATTTAAAATTGTCATTACGAATGAAATGACAGTAATAATGTCATTATTGTCAACGACATCAGTACATTAGAAAATTCGCGCGGGAAAAACGGCGGCCATTGCCTATGGTTAGAAAAAGTTAGCGAGGCCTACGTACGACGCATTGTTCAGCCTATTCAAAGAAATTCTTACAATGTAAGTAGGAATAGGTTTTGTTATGTTAGGGAGATCTTGCGGTGTTTAATTATAGGTTTAAACATTGTTGTAAGCATTGTTTTTGGTAGTATCGTATTTTAACAAAATTACAACTTTTTTTAACTAGCAACTTTTAACGGTTTTCGCAATAAACACTGTAAATGCGAATATTAAACCTCGAAAGAACCTTTTTAGCTTTAATATGTCATTAAAAATTAAAGAGCCTTCAAATGACTGTGAGAATAACATACATTTTTATCCTCATTCTTAACCTACTTATCTTTAATTTCCACCTTGACAAATAGTCATTGACCTCCTAAATCATAACAAAAAAAGACAAATTCTATGTTGCCATTATTAAAAATTATTTATTTTACAAAATATCCACGTATGATCTTTTTCCCACGTTATTAATTATTTAACACTTAATTATAATTAAAATAAAGTAGAGCACCTCTTGCTAAAGATGAGCAGAGGTGGCTTGTGGGGGTCGTGGCGCTCATTAGACTAGGACCGCGGTCCCAAAGTCCACCTACCTATATATATATATATATATATTTTCTTTTGAGCATTGTTATGAGACGACAAGGAAAAAGGTATTAAAGTACAGTTATTGAAAAAGCGGGCCGCGACCGCATTGATCCTTCGAGATATGGTCCGCTCATGAGACTAAGAACCACAGATAGTGAGACCATTAATAAGAAGCTAATCAAGCGGGAATTTCACGACCCTCAGTAATGAGGAATACGACTCGAAGAGGAGGAGGTTATGGGAAGTTGAAGTGGAAGTTGGGACCGCGGTCCCGGTCCAATAAACCCAACGACCCGCTTGTAGATTCAAACCCTGGCAGGCGTTTTACTTTGTGTAATTTATTTCATCACTGTTGCTCTCAAAACAGTAAAAGAAAACAATTTGTGAAAATCGGCATGTCCTAGAACACAAAATTCAAAGACATGTGACATCCACGAACCAGCACTGAGCTCATATTGTGGATTGCGGCCCTCTCTAGAAGAAGAAGGCCTGTTTCCCACCAGTGGGAAAATTATAAGGCTGATTATGCTGATGCTTGCTAAAGATGTGGATCGCGATATATAGCAACTTCTCAGCTAGCAACATGCCTGTCCAATTATGTTGCATTCTAGGACAGTACGTCGAAATGCAGTCACGAAATAAAATGTAAATACCAACGCTATTTAGGAAATTTAGTGTGTACAGAATTATGTTCGTATAAAAATAGTTAAACGTAAATTCAATTTGCAGTGGACTTGAAAATTAATTTATGATTTTTACTGATTGGGCAGTAAAGTTAGCAATTGATAATGGAGTACATAAATTACAGTGATTTAGATCGGCATAAAGGAATGATTAGGTATTCTTTCGGGGGCGGGAAATTAACTCATCCCTTTCTAGGGGGAGTGAGAGGAATCGCAGACTTTTAGTAACAAAAATCCAATCTGTTGTCAGTGTTCTTTCAATTACTTTTTGGATTACAGGGCTGAAGTAATTCTTTTGAACCCTTCAACAGCCCTACTGAATAACCAGTTTGTGATATCTCAATTAACCAGCACGTAGAACGTAAGTAGAGAGCAATTAAAAAAAAAATATAAAGAAAAGTCGGTACCTCCTAATATCGTAAAGAAGTCGTATTTTTTGTATCGTAATTTTTATTTTTGTTTGTAATAAATAAACTCTGAACTGATTTCAGAAACTCTTTTACCAATAGAATAGAAGGTTACTATCATAATGATACTTTATTACTGAGTGACATAGAGATGGGCGAAACGCTGGGAGAAGTTAGTTCTATATAACACTACAATGAGCACAGCTTGAAAACCTGCAATCATTGGCAGAAACCAAAAGCAACATCCGATTGACACAATCCAATAATTAGGTAACACTGTAGGTAGGAACTTAATCCTTGGCAAGACTGAAGTCAGATTCCCTAGCTTCTGATAGTCAAAAACGATCGACAAATGACAATCGGGACCAACGATTTAATGTTCCTTCTGAGTCTCGATATGTTTAGATAGTCACCCATCCGCAGGCCGACCTCGACTAGCGTTGCTTAACATTGACGATTAAACCGTGCGACTGATTTTATTGTAACTACAAGTTCTATAATCATAATCCAAAAATGCAGCTCTCAAATGTCAAGAGCCAATTATTTCAAATTCCCAAGCTAAACTTAACAATAGAGACGCCATTTAAAATCAATACTGCCAAATGACCCGCATTACAAGACCATTATCGACATTACTATAACCACAGTACACGACCAACAGTGATACAATTCCACAATGCGCTGTGGAATCTGTTTCACAATACTAAATTACTGAACCCATCTTCACAGATAATTTCTAGTTATTGCGAGGTTTTAATTGCAAAAATAATGAGCATGTTGGTAATGTGTAAAACAGTTTCAATTTCATTTTATGCGTTTTTTTTTCGGCTTTTAACTTTTACTCTGTATTGTTTGGGTTGAACTGTGTATTTTGGTTTCTTTAACTCATACGCACATGTATTTTGTACTTATAATTTTTTTTTTTTTTTGTAAAGCTTAAAGTCCATTTTTCAATTCAAAGATGAGATTTCAGAGTGTAAAAAGATATTATGAGACTGTTTTGTTTTTTAACTAATACGCACATGTATTTGTATTTATGGTTATGTTTTGATAATCTTATAAATAAAAAAAGGCAATTTATTCTCAACTCAAAATAATATTTTAGTGTGCAAAAGATATTTGAGATTTTTTTCATCTGTCTACCATTTGAGTTTAAATGAAGAAACTTTTCTGTGGTCACTTAAAAGCAGTGAATGCTATGAAACTATTAAATGCATTGTTATGACATACAAACTTATTTAGTTACGGTAGTCTTCTAGAAAGTTCCAAACAATCGGAAAATGCCTAATACTTCTTCCCAATTTTCTTTTCAACTTTTTACGTACTTGGCAAAGTATTAGGAAGTGGAGATAAAAGGATTTCCTTCCACTTTCATAACAGTATATTCTTTGTAGTATGTGTATAGACGATATACATTATAAAAAAAAAATGTTAATTGGCTGAAACCCTAAAAATCACACATGTCGAAATTATATGAATTACTAATACGAAAAAAAAAACATAATTAATTACAGAAACTAAATTAAATCCTAAAACAGTATTCTAATCATTATAAATGTAATATTCAAGATGTTACATATGCCACCGGCTTAACACCTATTTTAAGATTGCAAGCATGACGATATTATGTAAAAAATAATAAAATCATACATGAAATGATGGCAGATGACCAGCTCATTACATATGTACGAGCTCAACGCTCTAATTAGTTTCACATGAGTTTTACTACGTTATATTTTTTACTGTGTACCAAAATATTCGCAAACATACGTTTTTGCTTTTTTTTTTCTTAAGATAAAAAATAAAGATAGTAAGAAGGTATTCTTTCTTTTGTTACACCATTATTATTTAACATTGAGAATTATATTACATCACAAGGCAGCTTTAAATGTTTTTTTTTTTTTTCATCTTTAAAAAGTAGCCAACAAATCTATCTCAAAGAGTTTCTTATTCAGCTATTTAAAATATACACCCTTGTAGCTTATTTACCTACAAAGTTTTTTCAAATATATTTTTAAACAACAATTTGTCATCCCATGTTTACAACCGACCCAGTTTACAAAAATCCTCGCAAAAAATCCACAAAACATTAATTTAACACACGCAAACATTCGCATGTCGGCTCACATTCCATCAACATACTATTAAGTTGTTTTTTCACTATCAAAGAAATCATAATTAAATTGTCGTTTTATTCTAGGCATGCGTGTTTTAATCCGTCAATCACCTTTATATTTCCTTATGAAGACAACTGAATCTATTGTCCAATCGTCGTTTTGCTGCACTAGAGTGGCAAAAGACAATGACTGCAATACAAATCTCTAAACATTATAAGTACCTTTAAATTACAATTTCAATTTCACTTGTGAATTTGTCTGTTGATACCTCATTATAAAAAGTTTTGTGGTAACGTCTTTACCGCAAAAACGCATCGGTAACAAATTGGCGGAAAATTGTCGTGCGTATATTCTTTTTTTGAACCGCACACGCTTATAACCGTCAAGAATTTTCATGCTTTGTTTAATGTGTAAATCAGGAAGATATTGGCACTTGCGTGTTATCAATTTGCTTTTCAAATAGTCGATCTCAAATATCGGAAAAAAATTACATGCGATTCTGTATTCACAAAAAAAGGACTTACCGAGAAATACGTAAACCTTCATTGTAGAGTTAATACAGCTTGCAACACTGACACAAATTTGAAAATAACAGATTCAGTTCGAAGTTCGAATGTATTTGAACGCGCGTTCGACGTGGTCCGTCGTCGAGCCGCGTGTGTTAGATGCGCTTGCGCCGACGCTGTGGCCAGTAGCGCCTTCACTTTCTACGTGGTGGGGCTCAGGAGACCCGGGAAACCAAGGGTTTGTTGACATTACTGCATACGCACGAACGCGTAATCGGACGAATTCATTAGTGAGCTGATGGACGTTGCACAATGTCCGAATTTGTTTATGATCGTACTCTACATTTTATTTGTAAGCCTATATTTTTATTTTCTTTATGAAGCCGCGTTCGCTTCGTGAAAACTGGCAGATTTCATAATAAATAACAATACTAAAATATTTGTAACTAGCCGCACGTCCTGGCTTTGCACAGGGAATTAGTATAGCTTATGTTACTCAGGTTAAATGTAGCTTTCCAATGATGAAAGAATTTTTGAAAACGGCACAGCAGTTTTTGAGTTTATTCATTACAAACATACACACAAAAATACAAATTTACTCTCTGTATAATATTAGTGTAGATGTGTAGGTGCAAACAATATGTTACTCAACTCAATGTAGAACTGAACACCAAAACAATATAATATAATGGACTATATAATTATACACTAATTATTTTAGTGACATTAAGAAGTCACTCCTCTTGATGTCACTAAAATAATTGCGACGGTATTTTCGTTCGTTAGTGGCATTCTTTCAATAACATTGAAAATAATAACTAATAACATTTTCTGAATGTGATATGATCTGAAAACCATGGCTGAGAGCTTCACCTCTCCGATAATTTATAAGTTTAAGCAAAGATTAATTTTTACTAACACTAGGCAATAAGATTTTATTTTTTTATGTTACTAACACTTTATGGATTTTTAAGTCTGAAATAAAAATATTATTATAATATTATTATTATATGATGAATGTGTAAGTTTTTTGTTATCTTTTTACCACTGAATATGTCATCGTGAAACTTGGCATATTCTACCAAAAAAAAAAAAAATATATACAGAAGCGATCTATCAATCGATTAAAATAATGATGAATATGGGGTGAGCTCAAAACGGCGAAGGAAAATATCGTGAGGAAACCGGCTTGTCGTAGAACCAAAAATTCGAAGACATGTGACATTTACCAACTCGCACTGGGTCCGCTTGGTGGATTATGGTCCATTCCCTCTCCTAGAGAGGAAGCCTGAGTCCCAGCAGTGGGAACATTAAAAGGCTGATGATAATGATGAAATGGTGAGCTATTGTCATCAACCAGGGATATCAGGTAATTATTTATTTATGAATCTGCTATCGTAGATGCTAAAACAGTAAGTTATAATCATTTAACTGGCACTTTGGACTGGCCTGTTGGTTTAGTGGTTAGTAGCCCTGACTGCTATGCCGGAGGTCGTGGGTTCGATTCCCACCCAGGACAAATGTTTGTATGATGAGCACGATCATTTGTTCTGTGTCTGTGTGTAATTTATCTATAATATGTAAGTATTTAGAAATACAATACAAGTAAGTTTATCAGTTGTCTAGTACTCATAACACAAGCTCTGCTTAGCTTGAGACTAGACGGCGTTGTGTGATAGTTGTGGAATATTATTATTATATTATGATTGTTATTTATGTGTTTAAAAACCATCTTTTTGGTGTATGCGCATTCAGATAGGCTGGCTGCCTCTACATAGATCGCAAGCCAGATATAAGCTAGACATGCTGCGTAACCTCGATCCATTAATTTCACTTGTTTTCTCGAAAACTGGTAACATTGTGTTTACTTTCTGCACAGGTAAGATGTTCTGCTGTGTTGTCATGAGTTTTCTCTTTTGTGCAATATTAATCTGAGTATAGATCCAGGCATAATTTTGCCCTGTGCTAATTTTGGACAGTACAGCTTCTTGACCTAGATTTTTTTATGAACCCCTGTTTCCAAACATGTTAGATTTTATATGGTTTTATTAGTGTTTATTTCAATAACAGACGTGTACTGTACTACTAATATTATAAAGAGGTAAACTTGTTTTATTTTTTGTTTGTAGGAGGTAATCTCTGCAAGTACTGGTCTGATTACGAAAACTTTTTCATGGATAGAAAGTTGCCTTATTCCTGAATTACATAGGCTATTTTTATGTATGCGGACGAAGCCGTGGCCATAAGCTAGTTTAAAATAATAAAACACAATAAATAAATAACACCAAAAAAATAAAATAAATAATTAACACCTTTGTAATTTAACAGTATTTAAACAAAATGCTGCTAGAGTTCTGGGCACTTTTCCGATTGACATCGTTATGGATACATTTTTTGATGTCTAATGAGCTTATTTTTCTACCCGATTGTACTTTATATTATTATATATTCAGTTTTTTAAATTAAATAAGGTGTCAAAAAAACAAAATTACAATAAATGGGGGTATAAGTTATAAATATAAAAAAAATATTAATTACACCACATACAAACAAAAAGTTTATAGGTATGTTTGTTGAAGTCACGCTCGAACGACTGGACGGTTTTGGATAAAATTTGGCACAATGGTAGACTATGTCCTGGAATAACACAAGATTTCAAACAATTAATCCAGGGAATATATGGACAATACCGCTAACAGTAGCCAGTTACATCATAATTTCTCGATGACCCAATATCAAGTCATTTCGAAACATACATTTTTGAATATTTTTATTGCTAAATGCCCCAAAGTGCGTCATTCCACTTTCTAGATCATCGATATAGATACTTGTTAGAATTGCCAGTTAAGGACAAACAGGCAGACCAATAAGTTTCTCATTTACATCTTTTATGAGATAATAATGATAGTCATTTTGGATATTATTTTATTGGTTATATTTAATGTAAGTTGGGGGATTTAATTTACTATAACGAGTATGGTCGTTATGGTTATAAAACTTAATTTTTAGCATATGCGAATCCCGTTACACGTGTTTAGTATTTTTATGTAAAGAATCTATGTATAAAAGTTCATAACTGTATCATGAAAATTCACAAAATTATAAGCTTACTAGTTATACCCTGCGGTTTCACCCGCATCTTTGGTTACTGCTCCGCTCCTAGTTGTCATAGCGTGATGTTATATACCTATAACCTTTCTCATTAAATGGGCTATCTAACAGAGAAAGAAATTTTCAAATCGGACCAGTAGTTCCTGAGATTAGAGCGTTCAAGCAAACAAACAAACAAACTCTTCCGCTTTATGATATTATATATAATATATTAATATATATAGTATAAGATTATGTTACCTACTTGTCCGCACACTTACAAGGCCCCTAGCCCATCCAGGCAACTGAGGGGTTGTTTTACTTTGCATCCAGTGGTGCGCTGGCACCTAATGCCCGCTATGACCTGCCGTGACCGTTTTTAAATATTTTGGGAAAAAATATAACATGGTGTAAAAATATTGGAATCAATTCAGTTAGGTACTGATTCTGAACACACTATATTTACTATGGTATAGCATTGAATAATCAACCTTATAATGTTCTCCCACTAAAGGGATCCAAGCCTCTTTTTAAAGAGAGGGAATGATCACACCTTTCTGATAGCAGTTTTGATGAAAATAAATTATAATACGCCTGGCAGAAGAACTTGAATGGCCGGATACCGTTGATCTAGTAAACTTGATCAAGTAATTTATTTTTTGACGTCGAACCGCAAACAAGCAGGCAGCACCTGGTGGGAACTGGTCACCACCACCACCAAACATCTACCGTGGATTTTTTTTTGTTGGGAAACCATCCATTGACTTCCCCCGGTGTTGGACGAAGCGACGTCAGACTTTTACTGACTGAAACCCACTTCAATGCCTTGCGTTCCTGGACGCCGGGGTTTTCTTTCAGAAGCGAACCCACGGCCCCAGTTCAGGCTTCGACCATGCTGGGCCTCTTTTTTTTTAGCTGTAATAATCATCTAATGATATCCCCCAGTCTTTGTTGGAGAGGGAGATAGTGATTTTTTTTATTTATTTTTTTTAAACCCGCCTTTGTTCCTTCTTTGTCATTGTTCCAGAGATTTGGGGATCTTTTTCGCATCACCTATGGCCCCAGTAGGCTTCGCCCCTGCTGGACCCCTGCTGTTGCTGACAACTCCTTAAGGCGCGTGTAGACGCACCGTCGACGACTTGGGCTCGGTCCGGACGATTGAACGGCGAGCTACCCATTGCTCACCGTCTGCAAACCCGCGCCTACAGTGGCCGAAAATCGGGATCGAAATCCCGGCAGCTGGGGCATGAGGGCCATTGCCTCGCGCGTGCGTCCACCTCCTTTGGTAGAATTACTGCTTCGCAAAAGGGGGCGACCGCCTGCCATTCGTCGTCGCTTCAGACCATGCCCGGCACCCTGCTGGGCCTCTTCGGTTTTACTGAAACCTCTTTGAGGCGCGCGTGGAACACTAGGTTGGAAATCTTGTGACTTTAACCGTTTTAGGGTAGACAAAGCAGGTTAGACTTTACTGACTAAAACCTATCAGTGTTAATCAGTTACTTTTTGCGTTTTAGGGCCGCGGTGACTCGCCCTCTAGCTATAGCGAGAAGAGTTATTAGATGTAATGCAAACCTCAGATCTACAATCAAGATTGACTGTACGCAGTGTACAGTCAATCTTGATTGTCAAGTCAAAGTCAAGTCCGCTGATGATCCAATTGTGATGGTTTCACTCATTAAATGTACCAGGAACACATGTGATTACGTCGGTGTGTCCGCTGATTTGTAACACTCGATTAGTTACATCTTCAATCTTTGATTCAACTTACGTGATGTCACGGAACTTGGAAACTCTATTATTTTTACTGCAAATAGTGCGGAACATTGTTCTTCTTAGGTACCTTGCTTATTGTAACATACTGATTTGGTTTATTTTTCTCTATATTTAAGTATACTAGGCTTAGGGAATTGAAATAGCAATAGGTGGGTACTATATTTAAACAACAGGATACATGAAACAGTTGAACCTTTCAATGTTTCCCAACATTGAGAATGTAGGTAAGTATATTCATTAAAGTTTATAAAAAATAAAACTTTATCATTAAAGTTAAAACGTAAAATGAATAAAAATTTAATAAACCTTATGAATATAAATTTAATACCACAGTATCTCGATTTTTCCACTTTTGAAACTCGAGAACTTATAGTTATTACTGGGTGGAAATTAAAAAAAATCTCTTATTTCTACCATCAAACAACCCGACGTACGGCGGGTATCCACCCTTACGTTGTTGAAACTTCTACGGTCCGGACTAAGCGATTCACCTTATCGCTAATACCGCGTATTTAGAAGGACTGGAACAATTTGGCTGTTGCGGTCTTCCCTTCCTATTATAATTTAAGTGTCTTTATGGCTAGAGTGAATAGGCTCTTATTAAACTAGTGCACCTCGCCATCAACGATTGAATCACTGCTTATCTTCAGATTGCACCAATTTATATATAACAATTAAAACAACTGCATGTAAATACTAACAAAAATAACATTAATCTACACTACTTACACTATATAATATAATAAAGAGGTAAAGTTTGTTTTTTTCCTTTTTCGTTTGTAGGCGGTAATCTCTGGAAGTACTGGACCAACTGTTAAATTTTTTTCAACGATAGAAAGCTGATTTATTCCTGAGTGCCATAGGCTAAATATGTACGCGGACGAAGCTGCAGGCAAAAGCTAGTGTCTTATATTATAATAGCCTATATTTTATAACCTATGTTTTAAATTTACACTTTTTGACATAAAAATTATTCTCTTTTACAATTACCCGTTAAAGGAGTCAACAGAACTTTATGTAAGTACGTTTGACCTATGACATTAAAATTCAAATCTTATTGACAGCGGATCTTACAAACATAAAACTGCTTTGAAACAAAGTTGTATTAATGAACACTCGTATTTCGTAATCTAAATGTCACTATTGCATCAAACGAACTCATCTTTACGTTCGTAGTTTATGAATGACACGACGACGAAATAAAAAGAGAGAGAGAGAGAGAGAGAGAAGTTTTTCTCTCTTTTTATTCATCTCTGAGGAATATATTTCTGGCGCAACTGGTCGCGCCACCATGGTGTCCTGGTGAAATATAGCGCTATCCTACCAAACTAGACACCATACAGACTCCAGAGTCGCCATACGTCTGATCTGGTCGCGCCAAATTGGTTGCGCAACCAAACGGACACCAGCCCCCCTAGCCAAGTTACAACCGTATCTCTAGCGTCAAACGCCTCGAGTAAGCCACACCACCGATTCTTTTGTTTCGACGATGTTACTGAACTTTGAGATGACGTCATTCCCATACATTTGAATTTTTCTACTAGCGTTAACAATTTCAGATTATCAACTTGGCTAGGGATACAGGTGAGTAACTCTCTATATTTTGTTGGTAGCGGCGGCTGGTCGCTCCGCCATGGTGTCCCGGTGACAAGGTTCACATTACTGTGTCGGGTTGTATCATGACGTGGGATACACCAATCAATCGAGTCTGTTCAAGCCTACGTGTCATCATAACAAGATTTGTACCCAATCAACGGCGTTAGAAGACACCACAATACGACACAGTAATGTAAATCCGGCTTTATCCGGCTTTGCTGTATGTAAGTAAAGATCCTCAATTGCCTGTTTTGTTCTCCAGTCTTGATGCTCCTAAATTAACCAGGTCATCGTTCCACCTAGTTTGAGGCTTCTCAAGGAGATGTCAGCAAAACTGTAGGGGCCCAATAAGGCCGAAGCTTACCAGGGCCATGGATTCGCTTCTGAAAGGAAAACTCTGAGGGGGCCTGGAATGCAAGGGAACGAAGGAACTAGGAGTGGGTTTTAGTAGGTAAAAGTCTGACACGCCCTCCTGCTCCAAGGGCTGTAGGCCTTTAGAAAATATTAGGAAGGATTCGGTAGCGACATCTATGACACAACATAAGAACTAAAAACATAAAATCTTTTCCACGTTGTTAGTTTATTTTTTTTCAAATATGTTTACAGGCTAAACGCAATGCTATTGTAGTTCCCTTATTTTATAATTTAAAAACTAACTTAAATAGTGCCACTGCTTATACATACAATACACATTTAAAAACAAAATGTTGTTGGGTTCCTTAAGAGTAGTAGACATCCAAGTTTGCAACCCTGAAAACCCTGCGCTACTCCCATGGGAGTAGCGCAGGGTTTCGAGAGGCGCTCGAAAAACTGCGAAATTTTGGCACTTATATTAGTTTTTTCCAAAAAAATTACTCGAAGAAAGCGTTTTTCAAGTATACACCCCTACTTTTTAATTAGTACACAAAAAAATGGGGCTCTATCTGTACCCATCACTGATCATATTTTTGTAGTCAAAAGTAGAAAAAAAACCGAAATCCTAAAATTGACCACGAAAAGGTAAATTCATCACAGAATCAATTATACATAACAATTGCTAGTAGAAAATAATGCGGGCAGTGTTTTTCCTTAATAATTGTCACTTATTCATTTATAATAAATAGCCTGCACAATATTTAAATTGAGTGACATTTTGGGACATAAACCAACGCCAATAACTTTGCTATTTATGAATATTTTTTATTGAGATTTTACTTATAAAATAACAAGGGCTTTTCTAGCAAGCCTTTTAAATATGTGAACTAGTTAAAAAAAATTGGTGTATTTGCTGATAATGTAATAAAGCTAACTAAATATAGCATCGCGTTTGATACAACACCGCGTTTGCAATGTTTATGCTTTTTTGTGTCGATATTAACTGGACTAGATTAAGTATAACTCAAAACGTTAGCACGTGTGCCGCAAACCTTACAAACTAAATGTCATCACCATGGCAACGCGTACGACGCCTGGAATCTCTGACAACCAATTAGACGGCTGTATTGTATTTGCTAATTAACCAGCTTCCAAGCTGTTCACATGTATAGGATTACCTACACAATTTGCGTGTTGAGTCTTTTGTCTGATCAAAGGGAGCTATTGATTTCATAGACGCGAAAATAGACGACATGTTTTTGTACTCTTTGTGTTTATAACAACAAAAGAATAAAATTGGGCACAATCGTAGGGTTTTCTTTTGACAATGTGTTTTGTTCTTTCTTTTTTGTCTTCTTTTCAGGAAGAACAGTATTAGCGAAAAAGTATTTGTTATAATATGTCAATAATGGCAATTCTGATGGATCAGCTGAAATGAAGATATCCGCAGTAGAACCAAGGTTGCCAACAGCACGAATCGCCCAAATTAAGTCGCAATGGGCAGGGCATATTGGCATATTGCTCGCAGAACAGATGGTCGAACGGGGCGAAAGGTTCTGGAGTGACGACCGCGTACCGGAAGACGCAGCGTTGGAAGGCTTCCCACTAGGTGGGTGACCTAGTCAGGATCGCTGGAATCCGATGGATGCGAGAAGCACAGGACCAATTATTGTGGCGACGCTTGGGGGAGGCCCATGTCCGTTTAACAGTGTACGTCTTTAGGGTCAAAAGATTCTATTGATATAATAGAACCCAAAAAGTTTCATAGAAAACGCAATATTTTAGATGGACATAAAATTCTATTCGCATCAATGTTTCAGTTCCTTCTTCTTCTTCCTGCCCTTATCCCATATTACTTGGGGTTGGTGCAACAAGTTTTTTCTTCTTTTCGGTATTGCCACCCGTCACACTATCACTAACTTCCTTTTCTTTCATATTACTTGTCATATAATTCATCCATCCTTTCTTTGGCCTCCCTCTCCCTCTCCATCTATCTACATTTATACTCAGAACTTTTTAGTGACATGCGTTTCTCCCCTCCTCTTTACATGACCATAATTATCATCAATGTTTCAGTTCCAAATTTAAAAAAAAAAATTAAACCTTTTGCGGACTATTTAGCTCTTACAGACCACCAGGAGTCCATGGACTGGTGGTTTGTAAGTAACTGTTTTGAAACTATTGATTGACACTCGGTACATTGTACTTGTATGTCTACGCAATATCCCCACATCTGAACACGCTACGTATAACATTATCAACAACGAACACCGCATAGAATTCACAAACAGCGTCTCTATTCAAATGTAAAACTTTGTTTATCAGAGGAATACGACTACGCAGTAAACAGAGATTTTGTTATGGAAAATACTAAAGCTGTTCTTACCGTGTTTAGAACAGGAATTAATTTAACTTTTTCTTCTTTCTATTCTCTGGAGCAGTAGTAGCCGAGGAGTAACGGTTCAAACCCAGCCAGATGTATTACTCTGTGTGTGTGTGTTGTTAGTACACCACAGACTATCCCCTGTATTATTTTAAGTTCTTATCCATCCTAAGGTTGTCTGGAAGAGATAGCTCTCAGCGATAAGACCGCCATTGTGCCCGTTAATTTAAGTTTTTGTATAAGCTATATTACTTTTTGGTGTACAATAAAGTTTATTCTATTCTATTTTATGTTTTAAAATTTATATAAACTAGTGCTTGACTGCGATCCCAACTGATGGTAAGCAGTGATGTAATCGCTGTTAAGTCTTTCATTTTTAGACAATTTTTCCAAATCTCCACTCATCTTAAAAAGTGCTCCTTTTGCGAAGTGCACCAATTAAGAAGTACACCAGATGCGAAGTGTGTCATATGAGAAGTGCACCAGTTGCTGAGTTCACCATTTGAGCATGGTGTACAAGTTGAGATGTGCACCAAATGCGTCAAACCCTTACCGACTAAACTCAAAGATTCGTCAAACTTCAGTACCATGACTTGTTACAGCAATTGAAAAACGTAGTCATAGCGAATCAATTAAGAAGAAGAAGCCATAATAAAACTTAGAAAAATATTGTTTGCCTTTTCCTGTTGTCTTCAGCTTTATTATGTTCTATAGGGCTCTACTGTTCCTGTGACTTCGATTTGTGAAGAGTCCTTTGTACACCTTTAAAATTAGACTAGGTACAGCAATATATTAAAAAAAAAATTGTACTGTATAGTTTTAATCTGTAATTCTAATGTTTTATAATTGTGTACTTTTTATTCATTTTTTTTTTCTGCTCGATGGCTTATGTCTACAATGTATTAATTTTTATTATTTAAGGGAATTAGTGCTGATGCCAAAATACAGACTTTTGCCTAGTTCGGCTACAGAGGTCTAATTCTTTTGTCTTAAAACAATATAGCCTAGAAATCTGTAGCAAAACTGTAAATTTTATTGAATAAACTCATTATTTTTATTATTAGTGTTTAATAAAGTCCAGTCTGATGCGTGTGCAAAATTATGAAGTAATTTTATGTTCTAATTACATGCTAATGATATGTGCAAGCAATGCATAAACGCAACACCTTATAAAATTATGCGTTAACGGTGCCAGAAACAAAAGGCGTCGATCCCAAGTATCACGTAATAAACACTTGCATGCACTAAATATTTATATTTCAGTGATTGTGACAATTAGGTAGATAGTAGAACCTGTTATACCGTTTCATCATTCATTATTTTGTATATATATATATATTTATTTATTTAACAATTTATATCTATATGCATATATAATTTATATCTGTATCGAACAATAGATACCACCACCAGTTACTCCTAGTGCGAGTGTGCGTGCCGCTCAGCCGAACACGCCGGTGTACATCTCCTACCTGCATTACACCACAAAGGTGGAGGACATCGTCGAGTACGTGTGCCAAAAGTTGAAGTACACACTGAGGGTGCAGTTGCTGGAGTCGCACCGGAATGTCAATTTTAAGGTATTTGTGGTGCGAGTACCGAACTGTTTTCTGCACCTTGCTGTTGAAGAAAACTTTTGGCCACAGGGCGTGGTGTTCCGTCGCTTCCGCGGACAAATACCGCAGGACAGCACAAAGACAAAATAGTGCGAAGTGAAGTGTTACTAACATAGTTTTAAATCATATTTACTAAAAAAATGATTTATTATAAATAATTATGTATGTTAGTCTATAAGGTATTTATGATATGGGTACATGTTGCCTGAAATAAATAAATAATTATTATTTATAGTATTGCTGGAATCATTACAGCTCTGATTAGTTGAATTTATTTTTTCACAACAAAATTATTCATTTATATGTGTATCTAAATTTGTATTTACTATTGTATTTGTCTCTCTTCTGTTTGTCAAACGAAGAACGAAGAACAAATTGATAATGCTTATGGCATGTCCGCTTCTTTACAGTGTTATGTGCATAAAGCTTTAATAAATAAATATTTTGGTGAAAGTGGTAGTAGTGATATTTAATGTACAATCACATTGTTAACAGCAGTTTTTTTTTTACTGCGATCCCACCTGATGGCAAGCAGTGATGCCATCGTTGATGTGAAGCGCACTAGTTTTTTAAAAGCCTATTCACTCTAGCTTTGAAGACACCCAAATTACGGACGGAAAGATCGCAGCAAGCAAATTGTTCCAGTCCTTTGATGTACGCGGTATAAACGACAAGACGAAACGCTTAGTCCGGACCTTAGTCCGGAGTTTGCCCACGAGACAACGGAAAATTATTCGAGGGAATATACTATCGGGACAAAAAGTATTATTTGTGCAGAATAAGTCTATGTTTATTATTATTTATTATTTAGAAGATAAGGGGCTATGCATCGCCCATAGTGTAGGGGATGTAGTCACTGCGACCTAAAGTCTATCTTTGTGCTAAATTGTTTTCAAATTTGTTAAAAGACGGTACTTCGAGACATTAAGTTAGACCCGTAAAATTCCGCTTCTTGAAAATAAATTCGTTTAATTATCAGTATACATTGTAAACAGTGGTAAACTATACGAAAAATATTAGTTAGACAAATAACTGAGTGTTATAAACACATAAACAATAATAAAAAAAAAACACTATATTAATGATAATTTGGAATTAAACAAAAGTACTACTAATATTTTTCTACAAACCGTCGCAAGATGTATATCTCTGACCTACCCATATGTTGTTATCTGCGTAGTGATAAAGGCGATCGAACCCCGTGTTCTGAATTAAGATATTTTCCATTTTAATTACCATATTAAAAACGAATACATTAGATTTGTTGACGCGCTAACAGCGCAGCAAGCCTAGCCAAGTCATACGGCTGTTTCGTTTCGAATCTCTTTGGTCGATCGCCTCAAGTCAGCAACGCCTCCGATTCCTTTGTTCTGACCACATGACTGAGCATTAAGATGGCGTCATTCCTATACATTTTTAATGTTTTCTACTAACTTTGACGATTGCAGATTATCAAACCGGCTAAGCCTTCAGAGACTCGGAACGCGGTTCAAGCCTGGACTAGGTTTATTGTTTACATTACAAGCTGGAGGATATTGTTTTAAAGGTGCCTCACCGGGAGTATTAGCGTGTAATATAACATAATCAATTCGACTTAGAGTATTATAAAGTTGATTCCTTAATGTCAGATGAACCGGTCATTGAGCTGTTCGCAACAATAAAACACAGAAGAAACGATATAGATATTAAACGGTTTGAATATTTTAGAAACAATCAACCGACCCATAAGTTCTATGTTACAAGTTGTAACAATCACAAGGTGCACATTGTAATGCTCTGATCTCCTCCTTCACTGATGTAACGTTACATTACATCCAATGATGGAGCACCCTAAAATGTGTTAATGTACTTACTGAAAATGTTCACCTGTTTTTTTTTTTTCGTAAACTATCTAGTCGTTATTGTTTTTCTAGTCATGTTTTATCACACACGCAAAAAATTATAATGACAAGTTTTTGAAAGTGAAGCTCCATTCCGGAGTTGAACTTATTCGTAATAGTGAAAAACAAAATCTTGACTACGTGAAAACTCAAAAAAAATCTTTACGAATGAAGATGGATTATTCACAACAAAATGTAATTATGTGTAACCACAGGAACCATATTTAAAACTTTCTAGATTCGACGAATTGACACTCTAAAATAAAAAATAAAATATGGCAATCCTTCAAGTCAAGTGAATAAATTACTTCTAGGTAAGCGCGTTTCATCCTCGACCACATTGTCGCTTTCCATCAGTTGAGATAGTGGTCAAGCGAGAACAATAAAAAAAAAATAAAGACGTATGGCACTCGGGGACTGCCGCGGTAAAGCTATTGCATAGCATTTTTATCAACTTATGCAATTATAATTATTTATTTATTTTATTTATGCAGTATTTTTTTCCTTTGTTTTTTTTTTCTTTGATATTAATTGAAGTTACACTTTCACACATTGGATTGAATTTTGTTTGGTTGTTCACTCATTTGTTTTCTTATCGGTCACCACGCTCAAAAAACAAATGAGTGGGGTGTGTAGGTTATTTTCGTTACGGAATTTCTGGATTCGGTCTCCACGCTCAAGGCCCACGATAGAAGCTATGCAATAGCTTAAAAAAATCGCAATATGCAAAAAGAGCAATTATTCAAGGATAATTAAAATCTGAATGTTTGTTGAACACCGGTTGATATCAAAGTGTAAATCCTGGGCCCACTTCCCAATAGCTATGTGTGTTATACCTTTACAGCCCGCAAGGTCATGAACTTGCCGCTATGAGCAACAGCTAAGTGCGAGGCGGCAAGCGGTAACAACAAAAGTATAAAAATGTTTGAAGCACGCTACGAGGCACCGCTCATAGCGCCCAGCGGCGCCCGCTTACTGATGCTTACTCGCTCGCCATCACAGCTCAAATAACTATCCAATGATAAAACACACGTAGCTATTAGAAGGAGGGCCTACATTTCTTAGAAACCCTAGCATAATCGTGTTGTTGCTATGAAAACATCTTTTTAAACAGGCAAATGGGTTGCGAGGTTGGAGTCTATTCCTCGAGTTTCTATTCATCGAAAACGCTTAGTTCAACCCGTGGGGACTTGTAAGAGCATTTGATTTCAAATTGAGATAAGTAGATACGGTTTTGACATGTACAAATCGTTTGTACTTCAGTTTTTTTTTTAATCATAAATAACCTTCATAACTTTCCAGGACAACCTCGATGGCTTCCTTAGGAATTGGAATGGGAAAGCGAGGAACCGTGATCGTTGGAAGGAGTGGAGAGGGGATGCTTTTGTCCAGGTGTGGGAATTTTTTTTTTTTTTAACTATTACACTACGCCGTCTAGTCTCAAGCTAAGCAGAGCTTGTGTTATGAGTACTAGACAACTGATAAACATACTTATATACATATTTTTAAATACATACATATTATAGATAAATTACACCCAGACACAGAACAAATGATCATGCTCATCACACAAACAGTTGTCCTGTGTGGGAATCGAACCCACGAGCTCCGGCATAGCAATCAGGGCCACAAACCACTACACCAACAGGCCAGTCAAAAAAATGAATATGAGTTAACTATAATAATAATAAGCCTTCATAACATAATCAGCCTTGTAAATGTTTCTACTGCTGAGATCCAGGCCTCAGTAGTACCTTCCAAAATTACTACATTAATCCAATTGATTAGCTATAAAGACCAGTCATTAAAAATAATTTCTATCTTCACGATTTGCCGATTACTGCCGTCTATCGCTACTATACCAGTAGTCATAAAACGGTTAGAAAACGATTAATTTGCATGAAACATGGTCGATTTGCTTTCGAGTGCAAAAATGCTGATTTGAGTTTAAATTCCAGGCATTTTAGAAGTATAAGTCTCAGGATGAGATATTCCAAGAGTAAAGTTGTCAAAAAATAAAGGGCTGTTAACTGTCTAGCGGCTTCTCCGGTGTAGTGTAGCTACTATTAAAATAACTAGATACTACTACCACACTTCTGTCCACAAACGTTCATGTTAAATCTACTAGGGCAATAAACTTTCCAACGGTGTGTTTTGTCTGTTTTTATAATCTCCTTAAATTAATATAAATGTTCTCATGGCAACAACATGATGCTAATTTTGGATCATTCATCACAACCGAGTGTAACGAATTTCATATTAATTTGTTGTCAAAATCCGTATCAACTGAAATGATATCTTTCTTTTTCTAATATTGAAAATAAAATGTAAAATATATATATATATATATATATATATATATATATATATATATATTGTGTCCAAATTATATCAATAACTCAAGCTTAAAATTAAAGTGAAAATGGATTTTCATACACGCGAAGTATGTTTGACATGGGTAGAAAATTTTCGGGATGCGGTATTGTTTGAAAGAGTTACCGCAAATACAGGTGGGTTTAATTCAGTAAAAGTCTGACTGACTCCAACCAGTGTGATAGAAGTTATTTAATAATATTCCACCTCAAAAAAAAGAAAACTATTCTAATTTTAATGGGGTCCTAAAAACAAAACTGTATTATGAAAAATTATTATCGATTTACAGTATGAGCTTTTGAAGTAGGTTCACAGAACTGTGTAAATAAAATAGTGTTTGATTGGTTATTTCAATAAGTAAAAGGATGTTTAATATAGTAGTGCCATATAGTTTTTAGTTTTGTACAGTACGAACAGTTTTTGCGGGCCCCACAACCTTCTTATCAGGTCATTGGTCCACTTTGTTGGGAGGCCTACTTCCATCACTTGGTCTTACGATGCATGTTTGCCCTTACAGAACCTTTTATCCCCATCAACCACCTGTTCTACGGGTAATGTCCCCTGCCCACTGCCACTTAAGTTTAGTGATTCTTCGGGCTCCGTCTGCGACCTTAGTTCAAATAAAATCAAATAGTTTATTGAACCAAACAATTATTTTACACAATAAAATTTGAAGCCCTGATTTCTGAGCTAGGTAAAAACCTGTATTACAGAAGTCAGTGTCTTCTCCCATTAGTGTCACTTATTTCTCGAAGTTGAGGTGACCTTGAATTTAATTTACAAATAGTTATTAAATAAGGAAAAAAGAGTATAAAAATTAAGAACAACATGCTTGAAAATAAAATTAAGATTAAAATAATAATTACAATACCAAAAAATTAATACAATAAAATAACAAAAATAAAAACCTTAAGGTCATGGGTGTGTTGGCGTTTGAGTGTGAGATTGATATGTTTACTCTTGGAGTTCTTCAGTCTGTAAATAGTTCTCCTGTGGATATCTTAATTCCTGGTGTGATGCAAGGAAACTCTACGCATAGCCCTTTCCTTTGCCCTTTGTCATACATTTTACAACGAGCTTCTATGGATTGGTAAATATTAAAATAAATGAAGTAAAATGACACGCGATTGATGAGGTTATTATACAAAGACGGATGATTGATGAAAATTACTTTACTGAATCGATCGAAATACATAATGACGACAATGCAGTCACACTACATGATCTTTTAAACCAATAAACGATTAAGAAATACAATAATAAATCAGACACATTCGTTCCAACTCACTATCCATTTATTTTAATGATGACAGTGAATAAGAATGAGATATAAATTAGATATACAGAATCATCCACTTGCAATGACCTAGGTTGTTGATATGTATCTCACCGTTGCAACAATCTCCTTGCAAATAACTACTCCTATGTACCTTAATTTGACTGCTATAAATAAGTCCGGTCATCATAATTTATAAAAGTTACAAAATAATAAAAGGTGTGGCTACTTACTAAGGTGTTGCGAATATTATTATAATGAGAAATAGGTGTCTGTTAATTGAAGATAGGTATTAGAAACATTTAAAACTTGTGAAACTTTTTTGAATAGTAAAAAATGAAGTAGGTATTTTAGTAAGACATGTTAAATATTAGTAATAATTTAACTAATTGTTTTGTGTCCAAAATATTGCAAATTATTAAATAAGTATAATGATATAGCATAGTGGCATAATCAGCCTCAAAATGCTCCCTTTGCTGGGACTTAGGCCTGGAGGTCACATATCTTCAAATTTTTGTTTTTAAAACATATCGGTTTCCTCACAATGTTTCCTTCACCGTCCATAGTAGTGATGATGTGCATTCATTTACTTAAGTTATATACCCTAATTAATGAACCTGACTAGGTTTGAACCTAATATGACCTACAAATACTCGTATGCCGAGGCCGTCACCATTATGCTGTACAATGACTTTGTAACATATATTTTTTAAATCAATTTTATTATTTAAATTAACTATATTATTTATGTGCCCAACAGGATCCATAATTATGTCATTATTGTGACATTTCTAATTATGGGTACTTATGCAAATAAAAATATGAATAATGTCCCTTTTCGGATCTGTCTATTTATCTACTAGCTTCTCCTAAACCTCGCTACATACGAGTATTTCGATGCAATTTCCATTATTAGAAAGTCATTTCAATCAAAAAACGTCCACTGCTAGACATAGACCTGCCCAAGTATGCCACATCGAGCGTTCCTGTGCATCTCATATCCATCGGATTCCCGGGATCCTCACCAGGTCGTCGGTCCACCTTGTGGGAGTGTCCATGTAGGTCTATGTGAAATAAAAAACTTTTGACTTTTTTTACTTTTAAAATAACTTTAAATGACAAATGCAGTGCGCGGTACATTGGTCGACTAACGGTTTGCCGAGTTGGCCTATGGGGCCTAAATTTTCTGGAATGACGATTGTGTAGCTGAAGCCGTTGGGACTGCGTCGAATCGTCTCTCTAACCAACCCTCAAAGAGAGGACTTATCGGCGCAATTTTAACGTTCTCAACATTGCTTGAGCGGTTACACCTTGAAAAATACTTACAACATTCCTCCCATCGCGAACAACTATCAAATAAAAGAAGTCAAAACAAAAAGGTTTAACATACATAATACTAATTACTATATAACAATCAAAACATTTTTCACAGCCTTCAATTTAACTATAGTTCATTAAATAATAGTTAAAACGTCAATTAAACCTCTAATCGTTACTACAATGGATAATAAACTATGTAAAGTGTAATCTAGATTTTACGTAGTATATATAAACCGTGAGAATATTACAATTTCGTAGTATGGCGAATGGCGAGTGCTAATCTATCACTACTCATCGGCGAAGACCCAATAAATCATATTACTGTCAATAATGGTACAGTAGAACAACTTAATAGAGTCTGTCTAAAAAGTCAAACGACTTGGGGTAAAATGAACATAGTGTAAAATGAAATCTAATGTAGTCAACATTGGTTCAATTATCAAGGTTGATTTAGAGATCTTGATCATTGTTTACCAATAGAAGAACCTTATAAAAAGTATTGATTGATTATTGTAAGTATTTTTTAAATAATTAAATATCATACAAAATTCTCAAGTCGCTTGACTTTTTAGACAGACTATAAATAGGAACGGGCCACTTTTTCTCTTTAATGTATGTTCCTTGTTCTTATCTTGTAAAAAACCCAGTAGCCTATGAAGGAAAAGGTAAATAAATGTATTGGGACTAGGGTTGTAGGATTATTGGAAAGAGTTGCCAAGGCCCCGGAACACAAAGGGCGTCTGAAGGAATACGAGTGGGTTTCAGTTCGTAAAATCAGACAAGGAGTAGGTATCACATTTTAACTGTCCAAAAGCTGGTTCATGCCTATACTGTTCAACAGCTGGGCAAAAGCCTCCCTCCATCAAGAAAACATTTTTTAATTGGTTTTAAACAAAATCTCCTTACTCAAATGCTCCTATTGCTGCTACACTATTAGTCTAGACGAGCCTAAGCACAAACAACCGTAAAGCTCCTAAATATGTCGACTGCTGGATTGTTCGAAAAATTTACTGCGACCCTGAAACGCAGGACAACTGAAAAAACACAAGTGGACCTTAGTCAATAATCATCTGTCACTTATGATTACGTACCTCAAAAAAACAGCAATGCTACTTTAAACTCTGTGTTCACAATTTTTAAAAACTCCTTGAACTTATTTTATTTATTTACTAGCTTTTGCCCACGGCTTCGCCCGCGTGGAATTAGGTACTTAAGAAATCGGGATAAAATGTAGCCTATGTTCTTTTCAATGTCAAAGGCTATATACATGCCAAATTTCATCCAAATCCGTTCAGCCGTTTTTGCGTGATTAAGTAACAAACATCAACACTTTCACATTTATAATATTATTTACTTTATTGCACACTTCACATACAAACAAAACTTACATACAAAATTCATAATTCCATACCAAAATTCTGAATTTCCTGCCAGATTCTGTGTTTCCTGATAGCTACAACTTGTGATATTTAAGTCAAGAGTGAATAGGTTACTTGTCGGCTACATCATCGCTTACCATCAGGTGAGTTGAGATGGTGGCTATCAATATATAATATATAAAATATTTAATATATATCACTGTTTTACAATTAATTTACGTACATAGTTAGGTTTTAGTATAAATAGTTTAGTTAGATTTAAGTTTTTTTTATGTATATTTTTATAAAAGCGTTTAAGTTTCTTATGTTTATATTATGTCATTTAAAATAAATAAAAGAAAAGTGGTAAAAAAAACTATACAATCCATACAATTGTGATTTATTTATTAAGGTATAAGCATAGCTATAAGACCTCATTAATTGAGTCTAGACGAGCAACCAAAAACAGCCCTCCGCTCCAAATAAGTAGGTCATTATCTCAAGGAAACAGCCCACTTACACTACTGCTACTAACATGTATCTACTGTGGTCGTACTACACGTAATTATAGTCCTCCAATAAATGTTCGCTTCACACATTAAGTAAGAGTGATAAACTTACTTAATTAAACTTGTTACCTGATGTTGTGGATTAGGCAAAACTAATAAAGCTGAGCCAGTTTAGTGCTACGTTTACTGCAGTTGCTTGGTTTTACATGGTTGGGAATTCAGTAATTTTTTGACAAGAGTAAAGAGAGATATGGAGAGGGAGAGGAAGGCCGAAGAAAAAATGGACGGTTTGTGTGAGGAGTGATATGAAAGGAAAGGGAGTTAGTGATAGTTTGACGAGTGACAGGACAGAATGGAAGAAAAAGACGTGTTCCACCGACCCCAAGTAATATGGGCAGAAAGAAGAAGAAGATTAAAAATAGAACCTAAGTCCTCGGGCGCCCGGTGTCATTATTACGTAATTGCGCGATTTTACGTAAATCACAAAAAAAGAAAAAACATAGGCACCCGCCTAGGCGGCAGTACGCAAAGCTGTGCATTTATTTGCGGCCAACAGAGCCCTGAAAGCGCGCGGCTGACCTTTAAATCCATTTTCTTTGCGAAATATTGATTGATTTATCATCAAATATTATATAATATAGAATATTTTACCATCTATTTTCTTATGTAAAAATGTTTCTAAAGATCCAAGCTGTTTCGAAGGAGTAGGTAAAAGTTGCGAAAAGCTGTGAAATTGCTAATTATTTTTTTTTAGACAAAACTATTAATAGCACGAAAAAATCAAATGTTGGTAATTTTGTTCATGGATCTACATTTAACAAATATTTTTTTCAAACCTATTAACCTGGCCGTTACCGAGGAGGGCTTCAGAAAGTCACTGTTTTATGGCACTTTTCGGGCGCCTTAAACGTTTTTAAAAAGCATTTAAGTTGTACAAACGTATGTACAATTGGCGCTCAAGGAAGGCTGTTCACATTTATTTTACGTACAGCTAAGGAATAGAATTCC
Organism: Mythimna albipuncta; assembly: GCA_929112965.1. NCBI lineage: Eukaryota > Metazoa > Arthropoda > Insecta > Lepidoptera > Noctuidae > Mythimna > Mythimna albipuncta. Next base: position 10,904,509 of record OV815979.1, on the reverse strand, counting down.
TTGCCGGAATTAGTAGAGAAAGTCACAACGAAGTCGTATAGGAACGAAAGCGAGTCTAATGACTGAGCCCAAAGACAAACCATATATTTATATGGATGAACTATCGGGACATCCACCTTATAAAGTTTAACTACTTTATTATACACAGAATGAAAGCTTCCGACGTTAGCTTTAATTTGAATATATTAATAAAATTAATATTTTATTCAATGCCAGACAGCGCTCAGATTAGTAAGATATTTTAAAACACACATATAATATAAAACATAGTCGAGGAGTAGGCAAAACTATAGACTACCTATTTTTAAGTGTACATGGATGGATTTGGACACTGAGTACCTTTAGAACGAAGGAGACTTTTTTTTAGTTCTTTAGGTACATTCGTCAGTAAAACCGAAACCCATATAGAATCACTTTATTGTTGCAGCTCAAATTAATATAAACTCGTAATAATCAGGTCCTCCCTAGACATGTTACAACCGTTTCGCTTCGATTCTCTTTCGTCAATCACCTCGAGTCGGCCACGCTTCCGATTCCTTTGTGCTGAACCGTGTTGAGATGACGTCAGAACAAAGGACTGGCCGAATCGAGGCGATCGACGAAAGAAAATCGAAACGAAATGGTCGTAATTTGGCTTGGCTTGCTGGTACCTCCGAGAGCAGTGAAAAAATCTAACTTCTATGTCAACGCAATCTAAATATCCGATGTTCCATTTATGGCACATACGACGCAACTCGCAACCAATGCAAAATCTATAGGGTACTTCCCGTTGAACTAGAATCCTGTAATTTGGCAAGAAGCAAGGTCTCAAACACAATTATAGGCAAAATTCTGAAAACTATTTTGTAGTTACATAAAAAAAAAACTTTCTTAGAATTTGCAAAATCTTCGAAACTTCATTCGGGAGTCGAACTATTTATAAAATAGTGTATAAATGAAAACGCAGTTTTTCATAAAATATCTATTGTAATAGGTAATAACGAACGGTAGAATTTTATTCCGTAGGTAGATTTTAATTCCAAAAATAAATACGTATGCAACCATAATCAAAATCAAAATCAAAGCAATTATTTTAAATAGATCATTTGCAGGCACTTTTGAATAGTCAAATGTCGGTCAGTCCAAAAAAGTGAAGCTAAATTGCACGTTCCAAAGCGTAGGTCTCTATGGAGAAGAACATGCAAGAAACTCCATGGATACTCTTTTAAACATAGGTAACTTGTAGAAAAACCAAGGCACGCAACTAAGTTCTTCTATCATAAAAAGATGTGAGATCAATGTTGTCGGTTAATTTATTTATTCCGTACTTATGGGACCTAGATTGACTTAGCCATCACAATACATTTTATATTAAATTAGATTGTTTAATCCAATTGCTAAGTTACGGCCGTGTCACTTTTTTGCTTGCCTTAGTGGGGGCACTTCCGTACCACCTAATAATGCCAGCCAATCATATTTTCATCATCAGCGTTTTTTAATGTTCCCACTGCTGGGACTCAGGCCTCCTCTCTAGAATAGGGAATGGGCCGCAATTCATCACGCGGGTCCAGTGCGGGTTGGTGAATGTCACAAGTCTTAGAATTTTTTATTCTAGGACATGCTAGTTTTCTCACGATGTTTTCCTTCACCGTTTTGAGAGCAGTGGTGATGAAATAAATTACACAAAGTAATGCGCCTGCCAGGGTTTGTACCTGCGACCTACAACTCGTAAGTCGGACCCATTAACACTCGGCCACCACTGCTCTCATATACACCCCTACTTTTTAATTAGTACATAAAAAAATGGGGCTGTATCTGTACCCGTTACTGATCATATTTTTGTATTCAAAAGTAAAAAATACCGAAATCTAAAATTGACCACGAAAAGATAAATTCATCATAGATTCAAACATACATATCAATTGCTAGTAGATAATACTGCGGGCAGTGTTTTTCCATTTTAATCGTCATTTATTCATTAATAATATAATCAATAGCCTGCACAATATTTCCATTAATTTGGGGGTCATTTTGGGATAAACACAAACGCTAATAACTTTGCTGTTTATGAATATTATTTATTGAGACTTTACTTAAATAATAACAAGGGCTTTTCTAATAAGCCCTTTAAGTATTTGTACTAATTAAAAATTAGTGGTGTATAATCATATTTTAAACAACATACTAGGTGTAAGGGACAGCCCTCCACAAACTTTAAGGGCTTGCTCAGTAGATGAAACTGAACAACGTACCACTGAAGTTTTTTTCAGGAAACGAAAAAAAATATTCGGCCTCTCCATACAAACTGTCCAATCAAGTTTATAATTTTGTATGGTGAGACGGATTTTTTTTTTCGTTTCCTGAAAAAAAAATTTGTAGAAGGTTGTTCAGTTTCGTCTACTGAGCCAGCCCTTAAAGTTTGTGGAGGGCTGTCCCTTACACCTTGTATAGTACTATACACCGTCCTGCAGAATGCAAAAAAAGGACCTAATAAAGTTTAAATTTCGCTGGTTAACTTACATTATCCCTCTTAACGTAAAACAAACTCACACTAGACACTGGGCCTAATTAACGTTCTCCTGGGACAATAAGACTTGGACACAGGATAGATGACATAATACATGGAACTAGGAAGCCGCTGCTAATTAGTAACAACCGTGATGTTTGCTCCTAATTAGATCAGACACAAACATTCTCTTATCCTTCCTATACACTATTTAATTAGGGTACAATATGCTCAAGACGCCTTTGTTTTTTTGCTTTTACCAAGCAAAGATTTTACTTAAATCTTTTATACAGCAAATTATCAATCACTTAATAATCTACACTAACAAAATAAAAACCGGCCAAGTGCGAGTCGGACCCGCCCATGAAGGGTTCCGTAGCAGCAAGTAACATAATATAAAAGTTCTTGTAATGTGTTGTAACTTTGATCGATGTTTTAATAATAGTGTATTTTTTTCGGTTTATGACGCATTAAAAAAAAACTACTTACTGGATTTCGTTCAAACCAATTTTCGTTGGTAGTTTTTATAGTAATGTACATCATATATTTTTTTTAGTTTTATCATTCTCTTATCTTGGAAGTTAGAGGGGGGGGGGGACACACATTTTACCGCTTTGGAAGTGTCTCTCGCGCAAACTATTCAGTTTAGAAAGAAATGATATTAGAAACCTCAGTATCATTTTTGAAGACCTATCCATAGATACCCCACACGCATGGGTTTGATGAAAAAAAAATTTTTGAGTTTCAGTTCTATGTATGGGGACCCCCAAAATTTATTGCTTTTTTTTCTATTTTTGTGTGAAAATTTTAATGCGGTTCACAGAATACATCTACTTACAAAGTTTCAACAGTATAGCTCTTATAGTTTCGGAAAAAAGTGGCTGTGACATACGGACGGACGGACAGACAGACAGACAGACAGACAGACAGACAGACAGACAGACAGACATGACGAATCTATAAGGGTTCCGTTTTTTGCCATTTGGCTACGGAACCCTAAAAAGGTAAAGTTTGTTTTTATTTATTTTTTTTTGTTTGTAGGAGGTAATCTCTGAAAGTACTGGTCCAAATGCTAAATATTTTTCACCGATAGAAAGCTGCTTTATTTCTGAATGACGTATGCTTTATTTCATGTACGCGGGCGAAACTGCAAGCAAAAGCTAGTCACTTAATAATTTGCTCATATAATGGTGTGTAAAAAAATATATAATTGTTTCACTGTAACGACGATACTCCTGAATATTTATATAAAATAAGTCCAATATTGCCACTGTATAAAAAAAAAAGTCTGCTACTGATTAGATGACCCAGAGAAACATAAGAATTTTTTTTCTAGGTCATCTATTCATTGGCGGCCTCAGGGAGTGTCGAACAGGGTAACCTTTATAGGGACCTCGCCCAACAGTTTGATTTTCAGGGATCCGTACCTAAACGCCTTTACACAGCAAAGCCGTTCGACGGTTTCACCCAGCTGCGGGTTAATACCGGCAGACTGGCCATGGTACGACAGACGCAAAACAAGCCCGGTTGCATTACCCGCCGGGTATAACCGCCGGCGTTCGTCGGCTTTGCTTTGATAGCTAGTCGGCAAAAACGGAACCCTTATAATATCACTCTGTTGTCCGTCTGTCAAAACCCTTTTGCCGGGGAACATATGAAGGTATGAAGTTGAAATTAATATCATATAAGTACTCAAGTCTACTACTACTCCCAAGTAGCAATGAAAAAATCAAACTTCTAAGTCAATGCAAACTAAAGATAAGGCCGTTTATGCTTCATTTAGGCGCATATTATAAAACTCGCTAGGAAATCAAAACTTATAGGGACCTAGAATTCTGAAAGGAGACAGAAGATACGATATATGTATTCTATTTTTTGTTGTTTTCTTTTTTAAATAATATTTCCTGCACGTTTCCGTGTTCATCGATTATGTACCGGGTAAAATGGCGTGAATAGAAACCAAACTTTAGTTTATTTTTTCACTTTGATACCATAATTTCGGCCTCTAACAAAGCATCGTTTTTTTAGAATTCATTAGTAAATTGATATAGTTAAATGCTGCAAAAAATACTCAAATATCGAGAAAATACTCTTTAAAGTTTGGTCTCTATTCACCCCATTTTCAGTAGTCCTTCAAGTATTTACGTGTCAGACGCCATGCGCCTTAATACTGACGACGCGTTTAAGTGGTGCGCACGGGATAAGTCTTTACGCGTCCAGCCACACACCTATTCCTAAAACCTGTTCCAGTATATACGTTTCATCTCTATTGTAATACTAATATATTACAGTAACCGATAGATGTAACATAATATAGGTTACTCATGTCTTAAACTTATTTTTTAGACGTCTCGTATTTTAAACTTTAATTAGGTCTTGTATCTTTGTATTTTGGAATAGAACAATATAGCACATTTTTAAGCCCTACCTCAACTTTTTACAATTTCAGCCAAGAAATCCCCGCCTCCTTTGGTAAGAAGCAAGGTTTCATAGCACAAATACAGGAACCAATTTCAAAAGTGTAAAGTAAATGTGAATGCACAAAAATGTTTGCTTTGCGATTTGGAAAATCTTCGAGACTCGATTAAAAAATTCAACTATTTACATAGGTAACTTGGTACGTAGCCCTCAGTGCGTGAGTCTGACTCGCACTTGCCCAGTTTTATTTTTTTACTACGTATAATTTTCATTGTAAAGTTTGTAATAAGTCTTTTCTGAAATTGCCGTTTTTAAAACGAATTGCTTTAAGGTGTTATATCTTTGGATTGACTTTGAATTATAAGTTCAAACAAACTTCATATTAAAGGTTTTTCAAAATAAGGTATTTATTAGTTTCTTTGTGTTTTGTATTTTCCGTAATATCAAAAAAATCCGTTTTAAAAAACGTGTTCATTCTAATTTCTCAAAATCGATGTTTTCTGCTTCTCTTGGTTTTCTTCAAATGATATGAAACATCATTTTCGAATCCGTGCGAATCATATCTTTTAAGACACTCAATACTTTGATGTTGTTGCATTTATGATTGTTTATTCTTCTAAATCTTCTAAAATAATATTTTCAACTCGAAATTCACCACCGCACAAATGCACAAAACGCACACGCACAAAACGTTTTGGGAACACATTCATTGTGCGTGCAGCTAAGGAGTGGAATCCCTTGACGGAGTCTGTTTCCTGATAGCCTCAGTACAACTCGGGAATAGTGAAGTCGAGAGTGAATAGGTTTCTTCCAGGTAAGCGTGTTCCATCGTCGACCGCATCTTCGCTTTTTTTTTTTTCATTTATTCAAGAACAATTTGTATTGTGTTTGAAATTACTTAAAACTACATTAATTACAATTATTAATACAATTAACAATAAAAAAAAAAACAAAATAAAATTAAATTTAATGTCACTATAATTACTTACATTATTACTACCGAAACACTACTCAGTCTTACATTAATTAATATCATATATATTTTAAATTGTTGATATGTCATCGTCTACCGAATAAAGACATTTCTCCAAAAGGAAAGCTTTGAGCTTTGACTTAAACGAGCTCGTGTAAATTATACTCTTCAAGTCCAAGGGCAACCTGTTAAAAATTCGCACTGCTTGATATTGAGGACTATGTTGAACAATATTAAGTTGAGGTATTATTTTATTTTTAAAATCTTTCCTACGCGTACTTTCCCTTAACTGTCTCTCCTCATTTGTTTCATAGTTATGTAGGTATTTCTTAAAATTCACCAATAATACTAAAATATAAAGGCTTGGCACAGTAAGAATTTTCAAATTTATAAAATGTGGCCGACAGCTCTCTCTTTGTGATATTCGGACCATAGTTTTTATAGCTCTTTTCTGGAGTACGAAGGCTCTCTGGCAGTTATATTTGAAACTGTTCCCCCAAAACTGGACACTATATCTTAACTCTATTAGAGCGTAGTATACCATTTTAAGGTTTTTTATGTCTATTTCATCCCTTACAGTACGTAAGGCATAACACGCTGAGGAAATATACGAATCAATGGCTTGCAATTCCCTTTTCCAATTTAAAAATTTGTCCATGTAAACTCCTAAAAACTTTACCTCATTCACTATGTAAATTTTAATTTCATTAAGTGTAATCGTCATGTTGTCTTTATTTCGAGCTGTTGTACTAAATAACATTACTTTGGTTTTTTCAATGTTTATTATGAGCTTATTACTCTCAAACCAAGAACTAAAAACTGATAATACTGCATTAACTTTAGCAGAAAGCTCATCTATGTTGTTAGCTTCAACTATTGCATTAGTATCGTCGGCAAAAACTGTCAGTTGTGTTTCAGGAAATATTGAGTTAATGTAATTAATGAGATCATTTGTAAATAATATGAATAAAATAGGTCCTAGTATTGAGCCTTGGGGTACGCCCGCCTCTATACATTGTATGAATGACTTATAGTTTGTGATATTACCATTAGTTTGCGTATTATTAATATCTACATACATTTTTCTGTTCTTCAAATATGAAGAGAAAAGTTGTAAAATATTGCCTCTCACGCCATAATGTTCCAATTTAGCAATGAGTAAGTTGTACTCGATTGTATCAAAGGCCGAGCTTAAATCAATGAAAATGCCAGCTACCCTCATTTTCCTGTTCAATTTACTAATTATATCTTCAACCAATGTATTTATAGCATCTCCTGTGCCGACATTTTTTTGGTAACCAAATTGTCTCGAGTGCAAAACCTTATTCAAATTTAGATGAAGCATAAGTCTACTCTTAATTATTTTTTCAAAAATTTTGGAAAGGATGGGAAGCAAAGAGATAGGCCTATAGTTTTTCGGATCTGTTTTAGAGCCTTTTTTGTGCAGTGGGACAATTTTTGCTATTTTTAACTGTTCTGGAAATTTCAATCAGGTGAGATAGCGGTCAAGCGCGAACCTATCAACAATAAAAAAAATTCAAAGTAGTAATTTTGTAAACATTTTGCATATCTCATCTACACTTATATAGTAAAGAAGTAAAGTTTGTTTTTTAGTTTGTAGGAGGTAATCTCTGAAAGTGCTGGTCTGATTGCTAAAATTTTTTAACCGATAGAAAGCTGCTTTATTCCTGAGTGGCATAGCGTAGGGTGACATATATTATATACGCGGGCGAAGCCGTGGGCAAAAACTAGTCTATAACAAGAAATATCCAGTTTGAACTAATTTACTTTGCAAAAAGAACAAGTACCTCTCAAAGATCTTCCTCCCGGGGCCTCAAAAGGCATTTATTTTCCTAAACACGGCAGAAAAATGATAAGGTGACCAGAAAACTATCTAAAAACTTCGATATCAAACACTAGAGACAATCTTAAAGTCCGACCTTGCTGTAGAAAGGCGCATACTCTGCAAACGCAGCAATCCGGTTGCAAGTTTTGCAATTCCAATGTATTTAACGGTAAAATGTAGATCGAATTTGAAAGGTCATCCTTGGTATTCAAAGTTAATATTTACAAAAGCAAATCTTCGATAAGCCCTCTAAGGCAATTGTTTTGGAAAGTTTAAGTATTTCAAAATAATAAAATAAAGCGGTGTAAAGTACATACTTTTTCCCCGTAGTAATATCGCCCCAGTCACCGAGATACTGACCCCGACTAACAGCCACGGTAAACGCGGGCTTGCGGACGTCGAGCAATGAGCAGCTCGTTGTCCGGCCGTCCGGTAACCGTCCGGACCAAGCCCAAGTCGTCGACGGCGCGCACTGTTCCCGCGCGTCTCAAGGAGTTGTCAGCAACAGCAGGGGCCCAGCCGGGTCGAAGCCTACTGGGGCCAGGGTTATCCGAAAGGGCGCTCGAGCCCCGGTACGAAGGCTAGAAGGAACGGGATGGGTTTTTTAGTCAGTAAGAGTCTGACACTATCTCCCGCCCCGCCCAAGGGCGGGGGATGTCAATGCATGATTTTTCCCATCGAAAAAAAAAAAAAAAAAAAAAAAGCCCAAGTGGTCCACGGCGCGTGGTGTGAGACGTCACCCAACCGTAGGGGTCCAGCAGGGCCAAGAGCGGAAGATATCATGAGATAATTTCCCACCTAAAAACAGTCAACTTTTGCAATAGTAAAATGAAGATCTATTTGCTTTACAATATTCTTGTTAGCTCCATAATTATGCGCTTGCAGATCTAACTTGCTCAACAGCTATCTAATTTATTAATCCAGTAGCAGCTTTGCACAATGCATTTCTGTCAAACGATGTAGAGTTTCATCAAAATAATTATAGTTTACAGACTAACTAGGTATGTGTGGCCTAGTTCAACTTTGCCGTGTCCATGTCTGAAAAGTAAGTAGTTATTTGCTAAAATAAGTAGCTGGCTATTGTTCTGACAGAAAATTTTCTGGGACATGTAATTTTGTTGTGACGCCAAATGAGACGGGTTTCTTTTAGTTGCTGGACTTCTTTGTGTGAGTAGATTGTTTTCTAGGGTTCCGTAAATAATAAAACCATATACTCAGGTCTGCGGTCCCTTGAAGCTGTGAAAAAAACAAACTACTAAGTTAACGAGAAAAAAAGATATAGTCGTTTATGTCGCAAAACAACGTATATTTTGATACTCTCAATTAGATCGAAATTCATAAGGTACTTTCCGTTGACCTACAATCCTTAAATTTGGCATGAAGCAAGGTCTTATAGCACAAATATAGGGAAAAATCTGAAAACTGTAAATTAGTTGTTACGTCAGAAAAAAAAAAAGGGATTCGGAAAAATCTTCGTAACTCAATTCGGAAATTGAACTTTTTTTTATGTAAGTTTGTACGGAACCCCCAGTGCGCGAGTCCGACTCACACTTGCCCAGTTTTTTTTAGATTATCTACACTATTTACACTAATATAATAAAGAGCTAAAGTTTGTTTTATTTGTTTGTAGGAGGAAATCTCTGGAAATACTGCTCCGATTGCTAAATAATTTTTTTACGATAGAAAGCTGCTTTATTCCTGAGTGGCATACGCTATTTCATGTACGTGGTACGTGGTTTTGAGCTGTTCTATAATAATGTTCTAATCGCGCGGAGAATTTTGATTGCGCGATGTAAGATTAGTTCTTATGTGGCGCCATAGATGTCGCTACATAGATAATAATTGTTTAGGAAAATTCGTCAAATCGTATTTTTATTTTTTATTTTAAGTGAGCCTCAAATTTACTCTAGGTAAAGGCACCTCTGCCACACCTGAAATATGGGTGGGGTCGGTTGGGTGGTTTTGATACCTAATTTGGAAACTTTTTTTTTTAACCTTTCCCCACCCCATTACTCTTGGATTATCAGTGCATTTGCAAATATGTAAACTCACATACACAAAATACCCAGAACCGGCCATACAATTACTTGTTCCGTGCGGGAATCGAACGCACGACCCACAGCGCAACAGTCAACGGCTCAACCACTGCGCCAACAGTACCGAAAATTCGATAGTTCGTATCTAAAAAAACAAAACTTAAGCAAATAATAAAATTAATCTATGTTTTAGCGCATGGCTATAGCTATTGTAAACGAACTTCATTTAAGTTTCACTACCTACACAATTAAAATATTTATGGAGTTGAAATAGAACATTTTGATAGTAGTGCAGAAAGTTTGTCATTGCGACCGAGGCTGAATTACAGTGTGTTATGGAGCTGAGGGCTACCGTAACTTTGCACGTGTATCAAACAACTTTTTTCAACACACTTACGAAGAAATTAATAAATGGGGATTGACCAGCGACTCGTGGGGGTCGACGCGCGCCCAGCCTGATACGATAAATGCAATAAAATTGTGGCGGGAAGAGCACGTGCACTTTTGTGAACTAGTGCGGAAAAAACGTCTATTACGTGCATTAAAGTGGCGGGTTAAGAGCGGGTTTTCGAGTAAGGGAATTGAAAAGTAATTTTCAATAGAAAACTTCAGACATCAGAAACACTTCTAGGATTACTGGATAATCTGGTTAAAGTTAGGTATCTTTGGGCTGCGAGATTGCTTGGAAGAGTTACGGTGAATAATTGGAGAAGCACATCTAGTTTTTTGTCAGTAAAAGTCTGTCGCAAGTTATTGTTTCGCTCTGGGTGGAGCGAGAGGGAAAAGGTAATTTGATGATTTGACACAAAATAAAAACAACCTACCTTTACATACGTTTCCGAAATAAGCAATAGTTTCATACAGTAATAAATATCTATATCACAATTTCGTAACCATTTCAAAGTCATTTTGCAACACTTGTAACATCTCTAATTTATGGCTGTTTTTAATATCACGATCTAATTTGTTAGTTTTATTACCAAATATTGACACCTGTTTCATACATAATTTATTTTACGAACACATCCACTTCACATACTTCGACACTAGGTTTTTTTTTTTTTCGATAATCATCTTATGACAACCCCCGCTCTTGGGCGGAGCGGGAGATAGTGTCAGACTCTTACTGACTAAAAACCCACCCCGTTCCTTCAAGCCTTCATACCGGGGCTCGAGCGCCCTTTCGGATAACCCTGGCCCCAGTAGGCTTCGACCCGGCTGGGCCCCTGCTGTTGCTGACAACTCCTTGAGGCGCGCGGGAACAGCGCGCGCCGTCGACGATTTGGGCTTGGTCCGGACGGTTACCGGACGGCCGGACAGCGAGCTACCCATTGCTCACTGTCCGCAAGCCCGACACTAGGTGAAGTCTACCGTCCACTACACAGATACACTATATACAGCTAGAAACGTTTACGTTTTATCAAATACTAGTTTTTACCCGCAGCTTTGCCCGCATACTTAAAATATAGCCTGTCACTCAAGAATAAAGCAGCTTTCAATCGGTGAAATAATTTCAGCAATAGGACCAGTACTTTCAGAGATTACCTGCTACTAACAGAAAAAGATAAAATCAAAAACTTTTAACAAAAAAAAAAAAATTTAACCGATTTCAATGTTCACTAAAAAGCACACAATAGCTTAATTTCGGAAGTTATTTTGTACTTTTCAGTAAATATTGAAGTCGGTTATATATTTTTTTGTAAAAAGTTTTTTATTTTATCCTTTTTAGTTATCCCAAACACGGTTAAATTACATTCTGGCTTCATCATCAGATCAGTTCGATAGATACCCCTCCCCTTTTTCATTTTTCCTTCCTTCCCCTTCTTTTTTTTCTTAGATAATTATTCCTATTCCTTCCTGAGAAAAAAGAACACTGTGAGAATACAGTGTTCTAACATTCACAATAGAAAACCAAAAAGAGGCTATATAAAAAAAGCAAGAAGCCAGCAAGCCCATCTGGGTCGAATACTACTGGGGCCTTGAGTTCGCTTCTTAGAGGTAAACCTGGGACCTTGGAACGCAAGACAAAGATGGAACATACTGTGTGTTTTAGTCAGTAAATGTCTGACAAGCCCTTGCGCTCCGCCGTTTCCTTTTTAACTATTTAATTTGCTTAATTATCCTGTTTGTGGATATAGGGTTCTTATCAAAAGACCAGGAAATTAATATAGTCAAAAACATGTACAAATAACCTTAACCTAACCTTTTATCGGTGTATACTTTGTTACCGTTAGTAATAGTTAACTTTATATTGCTCATTAAAACTTGGATAGCGATAAACCGTAAAATGACCAACAAAAACTGATCTGCATATATACATATACATACACCGCTAAATTTTGATCGTTTTAATCCAGTGGAGGGTCGATCCGGCCATGAAACACTATCGATTTGTAACGATAAAATTAAAAAATAAAGTGATTTGTTGTTCAAAACTCCTATTAAATTATGCATGTGCGAATTTAATTTCTTTAAGAAAACGTCAGGTAAGCGAGTCCAATAACCTATAGGTAGTTTGTATGCAACGACGACTACTACCTACAGGGTATTGGACTCTCTCAGCTGACGTTTTCTTAAAGAATTATTAACAAAAATATTATCAAGAAAAGAACAAAATCAAACAATTTTGTCTCAGATATTAGGTACTATTAATAGATACCAAGTAACAAAGATCTAACTTCGAGAAAGAAGTCAATCGTCGAATCCGACTCGGCTGGGCGGCGTTCGGGAAGCTGCATGGTGTCTTCTCGTCCAATATACCACAGTGTCTCAAGACGAAAGTCTATGACCAGTGCGTGTTGCCAGTGATGACTTATGGTTCCGAAACGTGGTCACTTACAATGGGCCTCATAAGAAGACTCAGAGTCACCCAAAGGGTCTATGGAAAGGGATATGCTTGAAGTTTCCTTGCGTGATCACATCAGAAATGAAGATATCCGCAGGAGAACCAAGGTTACCGACGTAGCTCGAAGAATCGCCAAATTAAGTGGCAATGGATAGGACACATTGCACGCAGAACGGATGGTCGATGGGGACGAAAGGTTCTGGAGTGGCGACCACGTACCGGAAGACGCAACGTTGGACGGCCTCCAACAGGGTGGACCGATGACCTGGTCAGGGTCGCGGGAATCCGATGGATGCGTGATGCACAGGACCGGTCGTTGTGGCGACGCTTGGGGGAGGCCTATGTCCAACAGTGGACGTCTTTCGGCTGATATAATGATGATGATGATGAAGTAATAAAGATATTCCAGTTTAAAGTTAGTGAGATTACGAATTATTTCAATAAATATTATGTTAATAATACCTACGTACCTCCTTATGAATTTTAAAAACGCCTTTTTTGAACGAATAACAAATTGTCATGTCATAATGTCATGTTTTCTTTTTCTAAAACACATTCGGCTGGATGGCAGTTGAAATTTCTAATGCCATGCTTTTTATTTTGTATTTATTCTTCTGTATTTATGATTCTCGATTTTGTATTTATTGTAGTAACAATGTCTCATTGCGTCATTTTGGCCACTGCATTCTAAGTACAGACAGTTATTTTTATTTTTATGTTTAATATCTAATGTGGAAATATATTTCTAAGTATTTATTATCAATACATAAAACAAAGCATGTTATTTTACTTGACCAATATATCCTAAGCCATGAAAAAATAAAATTAAGCCATTATTATCGTAAAAAAACATTGACTAGTTTTTTTTACGCGTTTCCAATTATGATGATTTTTTTTTTAAGCTTTAGTCGGAACATTAGTTTAATTTGATAAAACTTAAACAATTATTCCGTTGGTATACATCATACGAAGAAATGCTTTATATTTCATCAACAATTTCCTCGCCGATGTTCTTTTAGTCACAGATTGAAATCCTCAATGAAAAAATATAGTTTAAAAAAACTAAAAAACACGCTTTCACAGCATATCAAACTAAAAAATGTAAAATAATTTTCAATATAGGTAGAAAATAATAATAATGAACGAAAAATATTAATATCATTGCGAAAAAAGCGTGGGGTGCTCGATTTACGAAAAATATGGCACAAAGCGCCCTATGCTTTTTTCGCAATGATATTAATATTTTTCGCTCATTATTATTATTTTCTACCTATACTTATTGAAAATTATTTTACATTTTTTAGTTTGATATGCTGTGAAAGCGTGTTTTTTTAAACTATATATTTATTTTTCACTAAAAAAAGGGGTTATTGTATTGTCATCAGTCTTTGATGGGTGTGCAAAGTTTGATGAAAATCTGATCGCCCAAAGTTGGGCAAAATCGAGCTCAAAGGCGTTGGTTACAAACATACAGGTGAAGCTAATATAAGCGTGTTAAAATTGGACTAATTTCATGAAACATAACCCAATCATCAGAAATGCTATTGTGCTGTGTAATTAATAATATATTTTATATGTTTAAACCGATCCTTTGCCAATTAAAATAATAAAGAAACATGTTACCTGTTATAATCAGAATGAGCACATAGGAGTTTTGTATGGATTATTTCTAATTATTTTTATTCGTCTTTCCTTTATCAAAGGAACTCATTCAAAAACAGGAAAATGCCATTTACTATATATAACTCCACGTTGTCACAAAAACGTTACATTTTATTCATATTCGACGGACGTGAACTCAGCAGTACCGTATTACAACATGTGTGTCGCGCGTGTCCTTGCGTTGTTAGCTTTGCTCGTGGTGTCAGCACATACTTTATCTTGGGGTGAGTATAAAAGTCATTACATTCACGTTTTATTTATTAGTAACTAGTTTTTGCCCGCAGCTTTGCCCGCCTACATAACATATAACCTATCTCACTCAGGAATAAAGCAGCTTTCTAACGGTGAAAAATTTTTAGCAATCGGGCCTGGGGCCGTATTATGACCTCTTAAAACCATCATGTTTTCGGTGTGAAAAAGAGACGGAGCTATACAGGACGAATAGCACTATCCTTTTCTCACACAGAAAACATTATGGTTTTAAGATGTCATAATACGGCCGCAGTACTTTCAGAGATTACGCCCTTCAACCAAAAAGAACAAACTTTACCTCTTTAATATATTAGTGTAGACTTAGTACCTACACGTATCCCGCGACTTTGTTTGCGTGAATTTCGCACTTTCTCCTACATCCTATGTAGAGCGAATTTCATATAATAGTAACCTTCTTACAAACAAACATAACTGACTTCACTATGAAAAAAAACACTAAAACGACCAAATTAACTTTTATTTCGAAACTCGGTGTTTCTGGTATTGTTTAACACGGTTTTTCGAAATAAACATTACTTATTTCACAATTTTTAATTGTGATACACTTATAGCCAGAGAAACTAATTCTCATGTCAATTTTAACTAACCCAAACACTGCTAGGATATATTGTTTTATTATGAAGTTCCCGTGTCTACGTTCCACCTTCCACCTTCCTGCTTCATCATTAGATCAGTTCAATAGTACCATATAGTCAAAGTGCATCTCATGACAATTCTAATAAGCCCAACACGGCTAGGATACATTGATTAATTACGAAGTTCCGATGCCTTTGTCCCCGCTCCATAATCATCATCAGGTCACTTCGATGATACTATTTTCAACATAACTATTCAGAACCGTTTATTTATTTGTATTGTCATAGTTGCTTAACTATCTTCATTGTGATGTCGATGTGAGTGTGAAGTTCCGATGGCCATTTCTGGTCTTCTTCACCAATTCCACTTTCTCAAATGTTGTTTTTTGACTAAAATTGCTTGAGTTCTCGATGAAAATATTAAAATCAGTATATGGTTGCCTATAATATTTAAAGAGTTTCCTCGATTCCTCATGGATTCCATCATCAGAACTGGATTTTGAAAAAATAGCACCAATCTGGAAGTATATTCTATTAGCATAATCAGCCTTTTAATGTTCTCAATGCTGGGACTCAGGCCCTCTAGGAGAGGGAATGGGCCGTAATCCACCACTGGGCGGATCCAGTGCGGGTTGGTGAATGTCACATGTCTTCGAATTTTTGGTTCTAGGACATGCTGGTATCCCCACGATGTTTTCCTTCACCGTTTTGAAAGCAGTAGTGATGAAATAAATTGCTCAAAGTAATGCGTCTGGCTGGGTTTGAACCCGCAACCTACAATTCGTAAGTCGGGACCGTTACCACTCGACCACCACTGCTCATAATACTGTCATTGTTTTTCTGTTGTCTCTAATAATTGACACAATTAAAAGGTTAAAGGAAGAAAAAATTTTGCAATTCGGTCCTTAAACGACGCTCTAAGATAACAAGCATAAAAAAATTCAACCGAATTGAGAACCTCCTCCTTTTTTTTGAAGTCGCTTAAAAACAGCCTATCAAGTATCAACTAACTAACTTTTTGGGGCAAGCGCAAGTACTCAAAAAAAATCTTAAAAATAACCGACCTCACTAAAAAAACTCTAAAACAATCAAAATAACTTTAATTTCGGAAGTCTGTGTTAAATAAGAAACAAACTTACTAGTTAGGACAGTTAGCAGGGAGGGTGACGAATTAGCCCCACTTAAGCGACTCTGCCAAGTATTTTTGGAAACTTAGTGAGCGCAGTGTGACCATTGTATCATACGAGAATAACAAAAAAAAGTGTGCTAATGCTGCATCTATATAGTTCATGGATGCTGATTGGACCTTTTCCTATGAATTATTCCAAGGTATGTAGTACAATATTTTGACCAATCTGAAATAGATCGTTTTGTGCCACGAGATAATACTACTTATCTATTTTGTGAAAATACTAAGTTTACACACCTATCGAAAGAAAACAATACTTTGATACCGTATCCGTTGACCCATTAACAGCATGCCTAGCCACAATTTATGCCTTTTCCCTATTTTATGTATAAGGGCACATTATTCTTTCTGGTCATAACCCTAGCTCTTGATATTGCAAAACCTTCCAGTTTTTTTAAGTCATTTATTTTACCCCCAATAAAAACCCTTTAGAATAGTTTCAGAGAGTGGTACCACTATTTGCACAACATTTTTACCATAGATGTATCCAGGTTTCTGCCAGGTTTTAGCTGATAGGTTGCTTGTCCAGACTTATGATATCGTCTCATTTTATCAGCACCATACAGTACCTACTACAATTCACTTACGCTTTAGTGGCAATATTGTGTACGACAATCAAAATGCATATCGTATTTGACCAGCCGATATCTTCATTACTTGCAGATCTTAATTAAGTGATGTGATACAGCTTAAAACTTAGTTATTTATTACATTCTTTATTGTACACCACATAAAAAAAGATACAGGACAAACATAAAAAAGTACTTAAAAATGGGTATATATGTTGTATGGTTCTGCTTTGTCAGACCTCAAAAGATATCGAACTAGAAGAATCGTTAAAATGTCTCCACAAAGATGCATATTTATTAAGCTTTTAACTTAATTCAGTTTTCCACCACTTGAAATCTCCAATTGCTTTTAAACTTTATTTATTAACCTTTCAATCGTGGAAATTACAGACACAATAGAAAGACAATAGGCGCGCACCTATTGTCCGCGTATTTACCGCGTTCGCTTGGGGTTTAATGAATTAAAGTATATATTGATAAGAAGTTGTAACTGCTACCAGCAGATTATCAAACAAATGCTTACAGAGAGTTGCGTTGACATCAATAGCTGGCACGTACAGTATAAGTGTGGCGCCTGCCTCGACCGCGAGTTTAGTATAGAATCTATTCACAAAACCGCTGGAGAGATTATTTCAATTTACAGTTTTCGAAACATGTCTGTCATTACCAATGAAGTGAATTTAGCCAATCTGCTTGCTTTTCAGCAGGAAACCACTCATGATGAATACATAAGTTATAATTACAACAATTAACAGAAATGATTCTTAACCTTTCAATCGTTATAATTACAGACACAATTGAAAGACAATAGGTGCGCGAACGCCGGCGTTCGCTTGGGCTTGAATTAATATTGACTTTGTTAACGTAATACATAATTATGTAGATAGATACGCAAAAAGTACCTATTCATAACAAAAACGTACTAATTACTACAAGACTAATTTATTGAAATAAATAAAACAATAGTGTCTGCAAATCTATTGTTTATTTTCTAAAACTCGTTATGCTCAGGGTTCCAGATGAACTAAATAAAAGATGAATAAGGTCGGTTTAACAATTTATGCATAGATTACCAGGTTAATCAACAAAATAACAGCAGCTTATCAACTAAACAGAATCCTTAAAACGATAAGAAATATAGTCTACTCATACGGGTATGTCGGGATCGAACCCGTGGTGAGGGAATGCCAGGCCGAGCCGCCTCCAAACTAATCGTTCCTTATCAACTGCGGCAAATATGATGATCTCCAGTGTTACAGCAAGTCAACGAGTCCGTTGTAGTCTGAGTAAGGTCGAAGCCCTGAATCAGTGTCCGGGTAACAGGGGCGTTTCCGCAAGCTGAGAACAATAATAAATGCGTCAGCATTGTGGAACCGCGCCCGATCACAAAAGCTCCATTTTTGAAAAATAGACGTAAACACTTACCCCGTTTCCTTCACAAATCTCACTCAAAGGTACTACATACAACTGCTCAATGCACCACTGCGAAATAAAATAAAATAATGATATGGAACAGCTTTACAAGATCGTTCGAGTCTCTTTGTTCTTTTTCTTTTTTTTTTCATCATAAGCGCGGTCTTACTATTTTCCCGCCACCATCACTTGTCAAACAAAAAATTAATAAGTTACGTTCATACGAAGTGGCGAGCCTAGTGGCGCCATCTATTTTGAAACTATGGCACTAGATCCTCGATCATTGCAAACTTTTTGACTATATTGATTATCTACATTGTTATAATTATTCATTTACCAAAAATAAACCTTCAAGATTTCGTTGTTCTATTTAACATATTTCAACACTGTATTTTGCGAAGAAGAAGCTGTTTATGATATTAGTAAGAAAATTCTGAGAAATTAAATTGCAGGTGTTTTACAAATAACTCTGTTTAAACATTTATTTGTTGTAAAATCACATATACAATAATCGTTTTTATTTACGATCGGGTTCATAAAAAATAAAATAAAATCGTTTTATTTCAGAGATATACTAGTATTTGGTTCATACTTTTATCAGTTACATTTTACATTTTCATTTTAATTCTTATATTATTATATTACTTTTTATTGTTATTATATTATTATTAATTCAATTTACTGTTAATATTATGTCAACATTATATTGTATAAAAATTATATAAAATAACTAAAAATTATATTTTATTTCGTAAACACGATTTGAAGTTTCAAACTTTGTACATTTATTCACGAAACCATAGTAAAAGATTTGGATACCAGATGCCGTTGTTAGATGAGCCCACATTTCTAAATTTCAACATGGTTTCGTTATCTCTTTAGCTTCGTTATCTCTAGCTTTCCTTTGGTCTCGGCCGAATATTAATTAAATGACTGTCTTCTTCTTTAGTAACATTGGTTCATATTCAAAAGCTTTAAAAACATGCGTCTCATTGCTGTGAAAAAAATTACCATCTCATATAGAGAATTGAATAGTCGCTTATTACGGTTGTATATTATCTGCGACGAAATTAGTAAAATCAAAGCCCTCGTTGCGAAAAAAAAAACGCGAGGGTAATATTCATTGCATGTTGAACCTAATTGTACTGCAGCAAGAGCCAGTTTACGAGTCAGTGTATTGAAAATGATTATTTCCATGTTTCAGACATCGTCTTGGGGGACGACAAACGATTAGAATTTTATAAAAATGGCGTACTAACGTACACAGAAAACATCGCTTCGGCTACTGCGATCGTTTCTGTATCTTACGATCCAGTGCACTACAGGTTACTGTTAGCCGACGTTAACTATGACCGTACCATGTCAATATCCAGCTTTGATATGTCAACTAAGAAAGTACAACCTGTGGTAAAGAGGACAGCGTTCGGGTCCTTCGTGCGGCTCGCCTACGACCCCTTCACACAACTACTCTTTTGGAATGATGGAGTTGGTATACGCTCGACTTCATTAAATCCTGCGTCTTCTAACGAAAATGTTGACGGGAATCTAATCTTGAACTTGGATCAAGTCTGTCGTGATATCGCCGTGGACAGCTGCGGCGGGTACGTTATTACTATGTATATTATTGGAGCATTCAAACGCAAAGCTTATGTTATGGGTACTAGACAACTGATAAACATACTTATATATTTCTAAATACATAAATAATTATAGATAAATCATACCCAGACACAGAACAAATGATTATGCTCATCACACAAACATTTGTCCTGGGTGGGAATCGAACCCACGACCTCTGGCATAGCAGTCAGGGTCACTAACCACTAGACCAACATATAGATTTATAATACAAAATTGTATAAAAAAAAGTTTTAAAATTTAAAAAAGTGTAAATTTAATTGTACTTAAAAAAAAATGTATGACTTACTCTTCTCTTACTCGTATGTTCCGCTGTTGTTCTTAGTGTGTTTATTATATATGCTTACAAACTACAGGTACATTTACTGGATCACAGACCGTGGAATGGAGAGGGCTCGGCTTGACGGCTCTGAGAGAAAAGTTTTAATAGACAAGACATCGGATTTCCGACGAAGCATAGCCATCGATCAAAAGGCACAAAAAATGTACTGGACTGAGACATATGGAAGTTTTTATAATACTGAAACACAATTGTATATTGCCAACATTGATGGAAATTATAGAAAAACATTGCATATTATAAAAGACGCTACTTATACAAGTTCACTAGTTGTATCAAACGGTTTTATCTACTGGCAGCAGTACATACATGAGGAACCTGGGATTTGGCACAAGCTCAGAAAAGAGTACAAGGGAATTTGGCAAATTCCAAGGAGCGCATCACAACAGGCAAAACGACTATATTCATCGCCTCGAACAGGCTGCTGGGGCTGTCATCATATAGCAGCCTTTTACACAGTAGAGGAACAATTTCAGGGCTGCGATGATCTCCAGTATCTGATTCCGGATAACTCGAAGTCAGAGCGTACAGTTGAAATCTGCCAGAACTATTGTCTACAAGGAAATTGTAGTGTCAGTGCTGAAGGCCACCCTACGTGCAGGTATTACGTTTTCATCTCATTAAAGGCTAGCGAAAATATTCTATTTATATTAATACCGGTTAGCTCACGGCGGCGGTCCTTGAACAAAGTAGTTGGTTAGTTCTGCGCAATGAGGCGCTGCAAGGTGGTTCGTGAAGCCGCGGGGTTCATTCTAAGTCCCTCATAATATGTAATGCGTAATTTTTTTGTATAATAAAGAAAGATCTGGTTGTGTTAATCCAAAAAATAATAATTAGAAATTGAAATAAGCCACTCTCGATTAAGAAAATAACCAATGTTATCTGCCGCGGACGGCGCGTAGTCACTCATGATGGGGTATGACGCATAAATCAACCCTACTCAGCTCAAACAATTTAAAGGAAACAGAATGGCCCAACGCATATGAACATTCATATTATATTGCTGTCTTGCCTTTCAAATACCTACAACTCTTTCAGTTCAAATTTGTTTACCTTGAACCTGTAACTACGGGACGATTTTACATTTTTTAATAAATGAGAACAAGTTTTACGACAGGCTGAGCCTGCACTAAGACTTAAAAGTTCTGATGGATGCTAGATGCTCAAGACCGGTAATTGTGGCGATACTTGGGGGAGGCCTATGTCTAGTAGTGGGTGTCTTTCGCTTAAAATGATGATGATGATTTTATGTTCTCACAAATTGGCTAAATTTAGGACAATGCTGGTTATTTGTGACGATTTTATGCTTATTGTTGAACTTATGACAGCCCGATATCATGTTCTGGCAATTACTGTCTATTCTAGGTTGCCTGAAAGTGATCGCGGAATGCGATAAGGCCGCCCATTGTACGTGTTTTAGATATAGGTTTTTCTTTGTTATGTTTGTATGTACAATAAAGTATATAATAATAAATAAATAAATAAATTTTAGGCTTGATCCCACAGTTTACGAGTACATTTTCATAAGTACCCTAAAATATTGTCAATTAATTGAAAACTAAATGAACTGTAAATTGTGTTTACAAAGAAATTACAAGGCTTTGATAGACGCACAGTGGTCGCACACCTCGTTTGCTCATTACAACTAGTCACAAATATCTGTTGATTGAGTAACACTGTTTCTTATGTTCATCATTTCAGTTGCAAAGCTGGATACTCTGGAGAGAGGTGCGAAGTGAACGCTTGCCAGGATTATTGTCTACACGACGGTGTCTGTACCCTAAATGAGGATAATAAACGAGTCTGCCAGTGCCCAGTAGATTACACTGGTGAAAGATGCGAAGTATCCATCTGTAAGGATTATTGCTTGCACGGAAACTGTAGTGTGAGAACTGAGGGCCAACCTGAATGCAGGTAAATCATATCGTCAATGGTATTCGTTGCATTGATAATACAAACAATTTTATTAATAACTAGTGGACTCAATAATGTTGTTCTGCCAGGTCCAATTGTTAATGACGTGAACAAAGCATAATATACCACCTTCCACTTTTGTACTCTTATAAAGTATTTCTATTCGCTTTTAAATTTTTGTATGTACCTAAATAAATATACAAAAAATGCCTGAATGCTATCGTTCCACTGAAGGGCTTCTCATATAGAGAAGGGCACTTTTATATAGAAAGTGAGTTAAAGACTGAGCCTCCTCACCAACGTCAGTGTGGTTTTTCAGACTGTCTATATCTTATATCTATAGAGCGTCTGAAACAGCGCAGTGGTCACGCACTTCGTGCTGTTAGACATCTACAACTAAGCGGATTGCCCATTTGTTGCCATGAGCGGATAATTGAATAGAGAAAAAATACTTTGTTTATTAATTTTTGCCATAAAAAGATATGTATTCTCTTAGTTCCAAATGAGCGCACTATAATAAACAATGAGTGGTAAATAAAAGTAACTTTTTGGAAAAAACAATAGTTTTATCATTGATAGTAATATTTGATGTCCGTCTTTGACCTGGAACACCATAGAGGCTGGGCAATCCCCTTTATGTTTTGGTTTTCTTGATTATAGAATAACTCTTCTGTATCTTCGTTATTTTAGCTGCTACTTAGGTTACTCTGGAGAAAGGTGTGAAGTGAACGTGTGCCAGGACCATTGTTTGAACGGTGGTGTCTGTTCCCTGAATGAGGAGGACGAGCCGTCCTGCCAGTGCACAGCAGGTTACGATGGTGGAAGATGCGAGGTTCCTGCCAATGAGGACAACAGGTAAAACTAGTTCTTCTTACTGTAGGTACATCTAGTTATTTCAAGCGCGTTGGAGGCTAATCGTACACGCAAATGTGACAACAAAAACTACATAAAATACTCGTAACAATTCTAAAGTATGCCGTAAGTATTGTTTGGTTGTATTGGGTATTCGAATATAAGTTTGGCTTTCTTTGATATATGGTTTTCAGGAAACTTTGACCTTTGAGAGAAATTATCAAATTTTAATAACTTTTCTCACGGTTAAGCGACATGACGTTTCAGACTTTTACTGACTAAAACCAATCTGTGCCTTTCAGTTGCCTTTTGAGTTCCAAGGCCACGGTAACTTTTTTTACACAGCATCACAGCAGTGCTGATGTAATAACCGACCACTGGTATGCGGCTAAACAGTCGTATCTCTTTTTGGGTATGTTGCAAAAAACGTACATTTCGAGGGAATCAAAATTCAGAGGGTACTTCCCGTTGACCTAGAGCCCTGAAATTGACTAGATTCTGGAATTGAACTATTTACATATTATAAATTAGTTTGTACGGAACCCTCATTGTGCGAGTCTCACTCGAACTTGCCGAGTGTTTTTAAAAAAGTGTTACTATTCTATGTGTTTTAGTGTTGTTCATAGTACATCGTACTGGCGTGTCTGTTTATTACGTTACCCTGTTTGAAATTGTTGCAGCTGTGACACCGGTAATGCTGGGGAAGAAACAATCAGCGCATGCCACCAGTTCTGCCTAAACGACGGCGTATGTTCCCTGAACGAAACAAGCGAGCCAGTCTGCAACTGCACAGCAGATTACAAAGGTGATAGATGCGAGGTTTCTATCAATAATGACTTCAGCTTCCAGCTTGTAGCGTCAGTGGTGAAGGGGCAAACGAAAGTGGCCGTTACTCTGGACAAAGGGGCGGAGTTGACGTGTGCTTCCACTGTTGTCTCATCAACGGAGGTTGTTCTAAACGACCAAGATATCCGATAGAGAGTACAACTTTACGTCTACCATCACCACAACGCGACGTACAAAACAGTGGAATTAAACCTTACCTCAACTCTTCAACTTATTAATAGTAGGGGCGGCGAGATGGGGATTTTGCGGGGTACTCGAGCGTGTCAACGCGCGTCACTACAAGGTTTCTCCCCATATGATTTTCTGATAGTATAAAAAATATTTTTAAAGTTTAAGTTTTTTTACCGTAATTACTTGCGCATACCGTTTTCTATTTTTTTAGTGTATGCAAAAGTTACTTAAGCTTAATGTTTATGTAGTTTTCTAAGTCATGTTATTTTTATATTTTCTATAATTTTTGCTTTATTTTATCTGTTATGACTATGTGGAATGGATACCTTAGAGTTTGTATTTTAGTTTTACGTTAGCTTGGTCCAATAAATCAAAAGCAAGCTCCTGTCTTCAGCCTGTTGGTGGATGCTGTTCACGCATCTAAGACTTTGTATCTTTATATAAATTGTAAATTCGTGTGTGCATCTTTTGTTGAAAGTACTAGTTGTCATGACAAACTAACTTTCTTAGCATAATGTATTGTTTACAAAACATGTTATTAAAAACTTATTTAACACTTGATTTACGCACAATCACACGAGTCTAGTACTAGTTTTTTGTCTATTGCCTGTTGTTTACCTACAATAAAATTGCAAAAGATGCTTATTAGACTCAACTTATAGCGGTCAACAGGTTATTATGTCTTATAGAACGCTTAAGTATCCTCGAGTGGACATACTAAGGAGCAATCAGTATCGCCAGGGCGTCACGCTCACAGTTGTCTGAAGCTATTTGAGGGTATTTTTAAATTAAGATGATTTCAAAATTGAAACTTAGTTGACGCCTATCGTTTTTTTTAATAAATATATTTTTAAACAACAGTTTTAGTATTTTTATTCCATCAAATACGATGTAATATGCCATTAAAACTATACATTTATGTGAACATTTATGCTGGCCACATTGCCCTTACCCCTATGGCCGTTTTAGGCAGGCTCTCAGACAAAGCGGTTTTTTAGACAAGTAGTCGTAATAAACAAATCATAAGGAGGATTTAAGATTTGGGTGAATTTGATTTACACGTAATAAAAGTTTAATCATCATCTACCTAGTAGTAAATAATTTTTTCAAAAAAAAAATAACTTAATAAGATTTTTTTAACTCAAAGTTAAGATGGCTGCTTTGAGCTGACCTCCCCTAACCATATGCTAAAAACATCATCATTTTAGTTCAATTGACAAACATTCAGGCATACAAACTTTCGCATTAGTTAATATTAGTGTGACATTGTGATATAACTAGCTAATGGCTGAGTATCATCAAGGAATCTAGTCGCAATGAAATTATAAATGCAAATATATTCCCTGACTCCTGTCCCTAGTTCCCTGAACTATCTATTTAATTGATATGTATAGCAAAATGCGGGATTCCCAAGGTTAAGTATCGCTTGCCAAGGTCTGCTGTCTATGGATAGGTGACCTGTTTAACATACCAGGATTCCTCCGTTCTTCGGAAAGTACATCAAGCCGTTGGTACTGGCTGATATTTGTAGATCTTTAATAGCTGTTAGGTATATAGTCTGAAACCAGGAATTTTGACACCAGCCTTGTCTGGCGACATTCCCCAGGCAAGGCTGGTGTCACAATTTCTGGCTAGCTGTTTACTGTTTTGTGGAGGTCAGATAGGCAGACTCTTCGTGTAAAATACTAGTAGTCAGATATAGCCGGTTAAATTGGAAACCAACTTCAACATTCATAGTTGGGAAAGGCTAGGTACTGTAACTTACGGTGGGCTTCGTATTGGGATCTATCTATAAAGAAAAGATACGGGAAGGTACACTTCTATATTTTCTTATAGTACGTGCGTCACTGCGGGGTGCCAATTGAAAACCAGCGCTGGGTGTCTGACGTCTAGCAAATGCTGAGGTGGTCACCCTTTCGGTGCGGGCACGCTCGGCGTACTTTGTACTTTTATTTTTATTTACTTTGTGTATAACCGTTGTGCTGTGTCTGTACCGAATAAAAGTTTTTCTTTTCTATTCTTTCTATTCTATTCTTTGATCGCAATAAAACATTTATTTAGTTTTCAGTGAGATTTTTAACTTTATTTTTATTTTTACCATGTATCAATATTTATACACAATGCAATGATGAATTTTCAAAGATCAATTTATTATTACTTTATATTTTTATTATTTAGCTCTACAGTTCAGTAGGCAATTCCTGATATCATAATTCTTCAATTTCAAATACATTATGTCCCACTTATCTCCTTAAATTTAAAAACCATGAATTTAAAAACAATACTGAGTTATACTTACGCCCTCTATTAAAGTTTTGTGACACTAAATAGCTTTATGTGTTACAAAAACAGCTACACCTTGCGGGAGAAACCAATATCCACAGCGCTTCTACTAATGTAGGTCATACTTTCACTTCAACCGAACCGCATTCACTTCGCTACACTGGCGCGAGATGGCACTAGAATCGAAAACCAGACAAGGTAAAAGTTTTTTTTTTCTAGTTTTCCAAACGATGACTTTCCAAAAATCAAATTTTGTAAGAGGTATTTTGTCATAATGAATCTTATTTTTTGAGTTACATCACATTTGTCTTTATGATTTATCTTTTATGTTTTTTTAATAGTTTAATCATCTTCATTTCAGCAGCAGAAAACGTCCACTGTTGGACATAGGCGTCCCCCCCAAGTGTCACCACAATGAACGATCCGCAACCTTTACCGCCGTGCATTCCCGGGAATCTTTAAGTCGAGAGTGAATAGGTTTCTTCTAGGTAAGCGCGTTCCATCGTCGACCGCATCGTCGCTTTCCATCAGGTGAGATAGCGGTCAAGCGCGAACCTATCAACAATTAAAAAAAATCTTTTACCAGGTCATCGGTCCACCGCCGCATCTTTCGATCGCCACTCCAGAACCTTTCGGCCTTAACAGCGATCTGTTCTGCGAGCAATGTGCCTTGCCCAGTTTAAGGTTAGACCGAATATTTTCAGACCTAATCTGTATCTCTGGATATCCGTCATCAACAATTACATGAAAAATAAAAACGTGGTTGTAATCTCAAATTTTTATGATGATGGAAGACCTGGTATAGAATGAGTGATATTATTAAAAATATTACCAAAATTTTTCACTAAGGCGAAATTTTTTATGTACCATCGTGGTAATCGCTTGAATCCTACGGCGCCAAACCAAACCATGTGAAATTTTCGTTTCGAGTGCAAACAATAATGAACTTAGCGGTGGTCAGGCGAAAGTGTTTGATGAGACCTACCTACACAATATATATGTGTATTGTTTACTGATTCTACATGACCAAATGATTGAACAGATTTAGTTAAATGATATTTGGCTCAAGTTCCTTTGAGAATCTTTTCTACTTCCACACGAGCACTGACAGAAACGAGTTCTACGTCTTGACAATTTAAGTCTAAAACTAGAACTACATTAGACGTACGTAGAACGAAGTAACGTGGCATCGCGTGAGATGAATCTAATATAGCTCTATAAGGGTGAGTTGCACCATTTAACTATAACGATAACCAAACCATAATCAGCCGTGAAACGGCCGCCTATTGGTCAATTCGACGATTTGACAACTGTTAACGGCTTTGTTATCGTTATAGTTAAATGGTGCAACTCACCCTAAGTCTTGTTGCCATATAAAATATATGGAGACCGACCCAGATCGACGTACGTGGCACACTTTTGCGCAATGTCGTTCCACCTTTAAAGTGTTAGATAAATAATATTTAATTAGTCCCTACCTAAAAATAATAAACCGTAACCGCATGGTTAACGCTATGTCCAGCCGGATGAACCGCCATGTTGGGTCTGCGGAAATAGAGCGCTCTTTCCGGTACATTTGCAAATTTTATACCCAGATACATGTGTCCTTTCGATATATCGGAGTACTTTTATAGCAATTGACCTTATTTCTGAATAAAAACGGACAGGACTAATGCAATTTCGTATTTTCATGATAACAAGATAAAGAGAGAAATAAGTCGCAATAAATATAAATACTTGGCTCATAAACAAGTATCTTTGTAGTATAGGTTTTTATTTATTCATAGCATGTTTGTGAGCTTTACACATATTGGTTTAGTTTAGTTTTAAGTCAATATGACTTAATTACTGTAAAGTTAAAGGTGTCATGAAGTAACAAACGTACATATTATTATAATTGTCTTTTTTTTTCGATGGGAAAAATCATCCTATGACAATCCCCGCTCTTGGGCGGAGCAGGAAATAGTGTCAGACTCTTACTGACTAAAAAACCCATCCCGTTCCTTCAAGGTTTCATACCGGGGCTCGAGCGCCCTTTCGGATAACCCTGGCCCCAGTAGGCATTATAGTCTGTCTAAAAAGTCAAACAACTTGGGTAGTTATTAGAATAAAATGAAATCAGATATAGTCAACACTGGTTTAATAACCAATGTTGATTAAAAGATCTTGATCATTGTTTAGTAATAGAAGAACCATATAAAAATTATCGAATATTACTATTTTTTAAATGATTTAATATTATTCGGCTACTTTTTAACAATAAAAAATACAAAAGATTTTCGTTTAGATTATACCTACATATTTCAGTCTCTTTAATGATATTCTTATTACAAAAGTAGGATACATTTGCAAAGATATAATAGTATCATAAGTTGATAAGTTTAAACTAATAACATAAATCTGGAATCGTAAGAGAAATATGATTTTAAATATTCTATTTCGCCTATTGATTCATGATCACTAAACATAATTAATATTCCACAACTATCACACAGCGCCGTCTAGTCCCAAGCTAAGCAGAGTTTGTGTTATGGGTACTAAGCAACTGATAAACATACTTATATATTTCTAAATACATACATATTATAGATAAATTACGCCCAGGCAGAGAACAAATAATCGTGCTCATCACACAAACATTTGTCCTGGGTAAGAATCGAACCCACGACCTCCGGCATAGCAGTCAGGGTCACTTACCACTAAACCAACAGGCCTGTCGAATTATGATCAACATCGTTTGTAGAACTATAATCATCTTAAAAATCAAGTGAATGACATCTAAAATTCGCTTTGCAAACAACAGAATTTTATTTCCTTTAAAAATTCCCAAGTCGTATGACTTCTTACACAGACTATACACAATCACTGTAATAATTATCTACTACATATTCTCTTCACGAATTATAGTTCTTTGAACACTTAACGGGTCTTTCAGTACTGTGAAACTTACCAATTCTTGGGTTAGGTCCTTCCTAGAATTTGTGTAGTTTTATATGTTTAAAGCAGATTTATTTTTATAGTTTTACAAATGAAACTCTAAGTAGTTGTCTGTTATTTCTTTTGAAAGCTCTTAGTCAAAAGACTTCAAAGTAAATAGCGGTTTTATTGAAACCCTACACAAGTAGATGTTTTTATAAAAATAAAATTTGTAGTTTCGGCTTGATCTTTTTTTTAAAAAGATTTTTTTAACTTCAAAGATGGCTACAAATCTTGGCTTAAAGGTTCAATAGAGACTCATAAACCGACCTTTCTTTGAAAATGGTCCCTTACAAAGTCTGACTGTATTCAAAATAAATCACATTAGGCTGAAGAGAAACTTCTGAAATTGTAAAAAGGTTTCTATGATAGATAAATAATAGACAATAGGTTTACTTTATTTGTTATTTATTCTGACTAGTCCTACCTTTTTAAAAAATATATTGTTGTTGTTGAAATTGTAAATATTACATTAATAAAAAAATACAGTATTAAGTTTTAAAGTATATTAAAATCTAACTTAAAAATTAAGAGAATACAATATAATAAGTTGTTCCAGCTATGTATTTTATTTGAGTACGGATTTATTTTACAAATTAAACTTATTAACAATCACACTCGTACAAAATAAAGTATAAAAAGAAATTAAAATAACATAAGGGGCTATCCATAAATTCGGTCATACGAATTTCATGTTTTTTATCCCATTGCGTCTTCGTAACGTCATTTTGTTTTGCGATCTTACGATCATTCGTGAAAACATTTAGTACATTTATACCCTGTTTGCGTTAAGATTTGAAATTTAAAGATACCTTTTTTAATGTCTGTTAATCAATTTTAACTTCTATTTCATAGGCATAAGGATGGCATTAAGAGCATAAGAGTGGACAACTATTTACTGCCACCGCCATTTATAACGTAATAAAATTCAAAATCGATTGAATGCACAATTATAAAAGGTTTTCTTGAATTTCTGATGTAATTTTGATCAGAGTATACAAATGATTAAACAGGATTTACGAAAATTAATTTTTGAAGTTACCAATGCAACAATTCAGATTGTACAGATAGAGTAGAAACATTTTCGACATTTTCGTTATAATTTAATTAAAATTTCGCATTAAAATACTTGATACAGATTTTGAAATGTGATAACACGCGTGACTCCTTCTTCCTTTTATCACACTTCGTGAGACCTCCCCTTTCGTACGACATAATTTATGGATAGCCCATAAATTATTAAAGAATTATCAAAAAAAAAAAAAAACAGAAGAATTAATTGTATTCATTGCACATTTTTCTGTGGCAACTAAATGGAAGAATTCACGGGTTCAAAGTCTTATTTAATCTATTTATTTAAAATTAATTACTTGCTCGTGGTAAAATAAAATTTAACCAGGTTGAAATTGTATACGCCACGACAATATGCAATATGTACGAGTGCCAATGCGACAACGGTGCCACGACAATTATTCTGTTATATTGAAAAAATGCAACCCGTCCCAGTAGCATCGAAATTAATTTATATTTTTTTTTTGAGTTTTATCGCAAACAGACAGACAGACAAGTTGGGGACTTAAGATAAGGATGTAGAGGATAGGATATAAGGATATGGTTGTAAGGATGAATATGTCAGGATAAGGATGTAAGGATAAGGATGTTTTTTTTTGGTCGGTAAAAATCATGCAGATGACATCCCCCGCCCTTGGGCGGAGCGGGAGATAGTGTTAGACTCTTACTGACTAAAAAACCCACCCCGTTCCTTCTTGCCTTTCGTACTAGGGCCGAGCTTTCCTTTCGTAGCTAACCCTGGCCCCAGTAGGCCTCGACACAGCTGGGCTCCCGCTGTTGCTGACAACTCCTTGAGGCGCGCAGGAACAGTGCGCGCCATAGGATAAGGGTATAATAATAAGAATGTAAGAATAAAGATATAACGGCAAAGATATTAGGATAAGGTTGCAAGGGGATGTAAGGATAAGAATTTAAGGAAAAGGAATTAAGGAAAACTAAAAATAAGGATGCAAGGAAAAGGATTTAAGGATAAGGATGTAAGGATAAGGATAAGGATGCAAGGATGAGAATGTAAGGATAAGGTTAAGGATGCAAGTATATGGATGGAAGGATAAGGATGCAAGGATAAGGATGTAAGGAAAAGGATGTAAGGATGACGATGTAAGGATAAGGATGCAAACTTAAAGATGCAAGGATAAGGTTGCACGGATAAAGATGTAAGGAAAAGGATGTAAGGATGACGATGTAAGGATGAGGATAAGGATACAAGTATAAGGATGCAAGCATAAGGATGCATGGATAAGGATGCATGGATAAGGATGTAAGGATGACGATGTAAGAATAAGGATGCAAGTATAAGGAGGCAAGCTTAAAGATGCAAGGAGAAAGATGTAAGGATAAGGATGTAAGGATAAAGATGTAAGGATCAGGATGTAGGGATAAGTACCATAGAATTTAAGGATTCAGGAATAAGGATTTGTAGAGCAACTTTAGAATACCCGTTCTTTTTTGCCAATTCTGCTACATAGGAAACCACCAATTGGACCCGTGCTGTGGCCTCTAACGTTTTTTAAGTTCCCTTATATTGATTTTGTCACAATTTCTCAGAAAACGCGTCATAGCATCATTGTCGCACTCTCGCGTCACTGCTATGATCTGCGGGTGTATTTTACCGAGTAGTTGGAATATGTTTCGTTCGTCACATTGAAATCGTTTAATGAAGATTTCAATGGTGTTTTTAATATCGTGCGGTAACTCCCGCAAATGTACATTTCATACAATTATTTATTGTAATGCGTGGAACATGCACGCGAGACGCGATTTTTTTTTTTGCATTTTGAAATTTTCTAATTCGGCTGTTGCAGCATGCGGGATGCTTGATGAAAATCCGCTCGATATTAAAATACCCTGGTATGATTTCTTACCACTTAAAATAGATAAGATATTCAGAAATTTCCTAAATTTAATTTGTTGTTTGTATATCTTGGGAATATTGGATCTTCTATATTTATAATTGCATACATATATATCCAATATTATTAGCCTCTATATGCATTGTTTATTATATTACATATTTTTATATTTAGTATACCTACTAAAACTGGATTTAATAACCCTAAAACGAGTAATATCAACATAAAATATGAAGAGGTCAATAATTAGTATTTGGTAAATAATATTTGATTAGTTAGCTACATACATACTATCTAGATAATTATTTTAGTGATAACAATAACTATATATGAAAGTGATAATATAAACCAAATCTATGTTAGTCTACATACATCACGAAATAGGTAACTTTTAATGCGCGCGTTAACTTAAAGTTAATTGTTACAGTTAACTACTTAATCTAAGGTGAAACGGGATGAATAGGAACTCAGTGGTTAAGAGAAACAAAACTTCACGATATTTGAATATTTTTTGCAGAATTTAACTAGATCAATTTTATTAATTATTTAGCTTCACTTTTTTTGGACTGACTGACATATTACTATTCAAAAGTGGTCTGCAAATGGTCTATTTGAAATAAATGCTGTGAAAAGTCATTTATTTCAAATAGACCATTTGCACAACACTTTTTTTTTCTGAACAAAACTTTGGTTCAAGTCAAAGGACTTGAACCAAAGTTTTGCTGAAAGCAAAACCAAAGTTTTGTTTTTAAAAAGTCGATGCTTTGTTAGAAGCCGATACTATCGTATCAATGTTAAAAACAAAACCAAAGTTGTGTTTCTATTCACCCCTGCGTATCTATTCATCTCGTTTTACGGTACTCTTATAGATAAGGTTTAGTCCCACCTCGGCCCTATCCCACTATTTTAGTCGAAAAATCGTGTCGCTGCAACGACTGGTCCTGTGCGTATCGCATCCATCAGATTCCCGCGACCAGGTCATCGGTCCACCTTGTGGGAGGCCTACCAACGCTGCTTCTTTCGGTACGTGGTCTCTCTCCAGAACCAGATGCCGAGATAGGAATTTTTCGTGAGCACAATGAATAAATTTATGAACGTGTCCCGAGATGAGACTTTACCAAAAATTAAAAACAATTAACATAATAATGTTTTAACTTAATTATCATCACGGTATATTGATGTGGTATCATTTTTAATAATAATAATATTAATTAATAATAATAAAAGGTAACTTTTACACATTTATGTTTATGCGAACACATTTAAGTGGATATCTACGTGAAACAATTAAATATAAATATTTAAAATACAGCCCCATTTTAATCACTATTTTTTCAGGGATTAGGTGTATTCCATCGAAGGCACAATTAATGCAAAAATCAACTAACAAAATATAGGGAAGAAGTTTTTTTTTTGTTCGTAATTATTTTTAAATAATTTGTGTTCTTGACAGAAAATTAATACCTGAAAAACATCTAAATGGTAATAAAAATCAAGCTATCTATACTAAAAATAATATTATTAACGTAAGAATATGAGAATCAATCTCCAACTATGAATTTTTATTTGTAAATAATTATAATTACACATTTGCCCGACATAGGGAATCGAACCCACTGAAACACTAATTTATAACAAAATTAAATTAAATTGGCTAACTATTAACAAATCTATACAGTAGAGCTCCAGTTCGTAGTCAAAATGAGTTAAATTTTAATTAAAATGAAAAAGGGTAAACTCTGTTATATCTAAATTCACGAAATCAATGTTTAAAAATATTTAAGAATGTCTCATTTTAAATAAGAAACATTTAACTTCAACTCCAGGAACAATCATAGTTTTAAAATTAGTGTACCGGTTATTTATTTTTATGTTTTTGTCTGAAAAGGCGGGATTTCAACTTCTCTTAAACTGTTTTAAAATGAACAAGCCATTTTCATGAAACTTATCGATACCTCATAAGCACAAGGTCGTTAGGAAACATTTTTATTTATGGCGAGCCGTTTTTGTATAATTTGAAAAACACTTAAAAAGTGAACTTATCCGAGCTGATTTAGAAGATCACCAGAACAAAGAATTCTAAAATTCTTTTCTTTCAATTCATTTGACGTGTTTGGCCAATTTTACTTGGCCATATCATGAAGTGATTGATCACTTTCTAAGATCTGGTCGACGACATATATATATATATATATATATATATATATATACACCGTTAAATATTGATCGTTTTAATCCCGTGGGGGATCGATCCAGTACATGAAACACTATACAATAAAGTACCTCTTTTTCAAAACTCGTATTAATTTAGGCATGTACGAAATTAATTTCATTAAGAAAACGTCAGCTGGGCGAGCTCAATAACCTGTAAGTAGTTTGAACGCAACGCCGACTAACTACGACTTAATACGAGTTTTGAAAAAGAGGTACTTTATTTTTTAATTTTATCTTTACAAATCGATAGTGTTTCATGTACCGGACCGACCCTCCATGGGATTAAAACGATCAAAATTTAACGGTGTATACAGGTATTTGTAAAACACTAGCATTCTCTTAGGTGCTATTTAAGAACATCATAAACCTCAACTTTTGTTCTATGACTTTTACAAATGTATCATATTTTGGATCATCAGATTTTCATTCAAAAATAAGAATATTTAAAT
Source organism: Mythimna albipuncta (assembly GCA_929112965.1). Lineage (NCBI taxonomy): Eukaryota > Metazoa > Arthropoda > Insecta > Lepidoptera > Noctuidae > Mythimna > Mythimna albipuncta. Next base: position 10,869,618 of record OV815979.1, on the reverse strand, counting down.
TGAACGTTCTAAATATTACGAAGTCTATGCGTAGCAAGCAATAGTACATTAGCGGAGGGTAGCTGAACATGAATTTAATCTATTCACGGACAACCCTCACTAGTTGGTCAGTCGCATTTATGTGCTTGCTGTTCTTGTAGCGAAATTCGGCAGTGCGGATCTTTATATGATGGTGTCTCAATATTCTAAAGTCGTGTACACGGGAATGGTGCGAATGCTTGCTAGGTGTAATTACTATGTTTCGGAACCCTGTTTACCATTATTACGAGAATAGTGCGCGGGAGCCGTAAGAAAATACAGCAAAATATAGAGTTAAAATGTGTTAGATAGAACAACGTAATCTACGAAATAAACCTTCAGGTTTATTTCTGGTAAATCTGGTATGTTTTGCAAAAAGTCATAGAACAAAAGTTGTTGTTTATGATGTTCTTAACTAGCTAAGAGGTTGCTAAGGTTTTACAAATAACCTTGTATTTATTAGTAACATAAGTTAACTCAAATATATGCTACGACTTTATGCGTCAAAAGTATCGTCATACAGAATTTATTTATCATTGAAGCTCTAAGTATAAAATAGTTCTATTATTACGCTACCCCATATTGTTGGCTGTCACAACTCCTGCGCTTCCCGAGCTGGTGACACAGCTGTGGTGAGCCCACGATGTCTCCCAGGAACACGCTGAGTAGGTAGAACTCTTTGGCCTGGTCGGGAGATCTCTTGTATTGGCTGGAAAAGAGATAAAATTTTTTTTAGAAATTAAGAAAAAGAAAAACATTTTTGAATGATTTCCTTATTATACTAAGATCCCAGAGCAATCTGTCATAGCTTATTTATTTTCACATGGATGAAACCTCAGGTTCTCAGTAACGTCTCATGAGCGTTGAATATGTGTGCTTTTGAATCTTCCTTCAAACATCCAGTCAGTCCATGAAATCTTCTCACTCGCTCTGAAACGTATGCGTGCTCTCGCGCTCGTACTTTCGGCTGAACAAGCTTTTTGTCTTTAAGGGAAGTTTGGTCACTACAATTTGTCTGACTACTAAAATATAACTTTCTAACAGTCACTTCAATAACATATTTAAAAATCAGACAAGTAAAATAAGTAAATTTCACTTATTTTTGTGGAACTTCAAAGCGTCTGACAAAAGTTTTGGTCCATGAAAAGTGTCTAACATTATGGTAATATTTTAGAATAATATTCAAAAAAACATACAAATATAAAAATCAGTCATAATTATTTAATTTAAATAACTCTTATTTTTCGTTTCCTTTTGCCACAAGGGGAAGCTCTACAAGCATACAGGTATTAAAATCACATGATAACGGCATTACTTAAATGCCGTTACTATTGGCGTAAACTCGTGGTACCATACATAATAACCTTATTATGTAGGTATACATTTATCTAAATATTGCTAACACTACAAAATCTACCGTTAAACAAAGAGTAACATTTTCCTTTAAAACAAGCTAAACCTAAGCTAAGCCATGATAACCACAAACAACACGACGTCGTCATAATAAACAAAAACTGACATACATTTGCACTTCGTCGCTACTTCGCTAGTTAAAACCTTTGCAGGCTTCAACTAAGTGATTAACTTCATACAAAAATACAAGTTTATTTAAAAGTTACACTACCACAGCTTTTCTACAGAGACCTTTTCTGCGAAATCAGCTTTTATATTTTGATACTAGTATAAAACTTTGCTATGGTAGCAATAATATAATATATATATATATATATTGAGCCACAAAAATCCTTCAGGCCATGGTTCGGAGCGAGGAGGAGTGGCAGGAGGCCGCCTCTTTCTGCGAAGCAGTAATGCTAGCAAAGGAGGAGGCCGACCGCATCAGGCAACGGCGCTCTTGCCGCCGCCGGGATTCCGATCCCGATTTCCAGCCATCGTAGACGCTGGCTTGCAGACGGTGAGCTAAAGGTAGTTCGCTGTCTAGACCGAGCCCAAGTCGTCGACAGCGCGCACTGTTCCCACGCGCCTCAAGGAGTTGTCAGCCACAACAAGGGCCCAGCTAGGTCGAACCCTACTGGGGCAGGGTTAGTTTTGAAAGAGTAGCTCAGCCCCGGTATGAAGGCACGAAGGAACGGGGTGGGTTTTTAGTCAGTAAGAGTCTGATACTATCTCCCGTTCCGCCCAAGAGCGGGGATTGTCATTAGATGGCTTTCCCACCATAAAAAAGTCACAAAAATCGGGCTAGTTTGCGCAGGGGCACTTGTATTCCCCATACACTTGTACGCCGCAGAAACGTGGACCTTACGAAAAATAGAGAAGAAGAAGATAGACGCCCTAGAAATGTAGTGCTGGAGGAGAATGCTCGGAGTATCGTGGACTGAATTCGAGTCTTCGAGTACTTCGAGAACTCGGCATCAAGTAGCGCCTATCATCTTTGGTACATACTCGTATTCTCATCTTTTTTGGTCACGTATGCCGCTAAGGGGAAGTGGTTATTGAGTGACTTGTGGTTCAGGGAAAGATTGAGGGTACCAGGCCACGAAAAAGATCGCCTATGAGGTGGACTGACCAGATAAAGGCGGCAGTAAATGGCTCATCATCACTGCACGAATGCACGAGGAAGGCGGCGTGTTGTGAAGCTTGCGACTTGAACCTGAAGTGATGACCACAACAGAGTGGTCGTGGTCAAGAGAAATATAGACAAGGAAAAAGCAAAAACCATAGCAAAGTTCTATGTATAAAATCTAAGAAGATTCTACCTTCATAGAATTCGGTAGAATCTGAAATTTTGCATTCAAAAGCAATGTTTGAAAAACAGATAGTCAGATATTGAGATTTTTTTTTATTTGTAATCGAGTTTCTATTAAAAGTAGAATAAAACATTATTTCCTTATTTTTTGACGGTTACACTTTTCAAAAGAGACCTCTAATGAAGTCGTCCTCGGTGAATTATTAAACCAATAGTCCAGTCAAGTCTTTATGACCTAGGTATTTCTTGCTCGAATTTCGATTATATAAACAGATTCGAAACTAGTTTAATTTCTCATTTTAAGTTATCTCTCATAAATCCTAAATTAAGTATCCTGAATTATTTTTGTTTCAATATTACAAAATCTCACGGGGTCCAAAGGATTCCACGCCTAATAGTGTAGGTTATTGACACGGCGTTATAGCTATCATGAAATTTAGAAACCAGCAAAGACTCATAACTTCTTAATCACTCATAGTTCAATTAAATTAATGCCAATCGTTTTGTGATTTCTTAGTCTAAGTTCACGAGCCTATAACAACAAATAGAAACTACAAGTAATTTTCAATTGATAACAACTATTAAACGAATGAGATGAGATAATGCGGAACTGCATCTCTGTAACAATCTCCGCTAGCGGTTAGCCACCAACCTGACAATTGCTATACGAGTGTAAAAAATACACCGTATATAATTTTAGACTCAAGATGAAAAGTCTAAGTGTGATATTGCAATGTAATCTAAGATGTAGGGAATGAGTTTTGTTACATAGTGTTAAGGTGCATTTTTGCTTGAAGTGTTGGAGCAGTGAAAGTGTTTTGCGGTATTGCATAATAGCGGCTCACCTCGGACGTCGAACGTAAAGTAGACTCTAGTCCTCCATACAGAAAGATAATCTACTAGTCTGCTTGGCCTTCGAATCGTTTTGTCAGTTTATGGTTGATGAAAAATAAGTACATATACCACTTTTTTACATGTATGCCACTCACTGTGGCAGAACATAGAGACACTTATAAATATTTTTTGTTACATCTGAATTGTACCTGTTTACAAAAATAAATTAGGCTTGAATTAATATAATAATTTGATTAATATCTGCTCATTTCATTTGCAATTTTAATGCAATGGGCAGACTAGTTTTTTATTATCTAAATCATGAAATACCTAAGTGGATATCAAAAATCATAGTTTTCTGCAAATAACTTCCAACAAATATAGATAATTACTTATAACGCTCATTTTAATTCATTAAACCCCAAGCGAACGCCGGCGTTCGCGCACCTATTGTCTTTCAATTGTGTCTGCAATTATCACAATTGAAAGGTTAAGCAGTAAAATTTCCGTGAAAATAATTGTCAAGATACTTTAGACCGTGCTTATCACCATGACCTACTAGTGACATTAGGTAAATAATAATTAAGTTTCACTAATTAGATAATTTGAACTGCTATAAAATTGTTATTTGTTAAATCTATTCAAAGCCACGGCTGAAAAAACTTGTAAAATCTGCAAATACCTACTGTACGTGTAGAATATAAATGGTGGCTTTGAGAGGAGCATATCAAGATTTTTTGAACTCGCTTTGCTTGCTCTAGCAACAATAAAATACTTAATTATTATTATTATTATTCAAATAAGTACTAAAATAGTTCTACATAAAGTGGCCTAGTAACATCTTTTTCTACGTGAAACCCGGGAAAATATAAATTTATCATTGGAATTTCGGATGAGGGTGCGATGGTCGATGAGAAAGTTATAGCTACACCTATGATTTTATGGTATTTGCAGAATGTTATTGTAAAATATTATGAGCACAAGGTTAAAAAGTTTGTGCAGTAATTTTAATTAATAATGCCAACTCAAGTACCTAGTGAAAGCATAGTAAGTAAAAAAATCATTATTATATTTTATAACATCATTAACGTAAAAACTATTTCAAAACCCATGCAATTTCGCACAAAAAAAGGGATATAAATATTCAACTGCTTAGCAAAAAATTTCGCAACATTCCACGATCCTCATGGTTGGGCGACTACGCGAGCGTTGAGCGACGATGACCCGTGCGGTTGCGTACCAGTGTTACATCAATGTCCCACTTGCGACCGCTGGACACACTTAGCTGCATTCTTGTACGAAACACTACCGACCACTGACCCGGTTCCTCACAATTGGACGTGGCATTGAAAACATTTGAATCAACCATTATGTAATATTCATAGAAACTCCGCGACCGATGGACCGACGTGTCAAGGTCGTTTGGAAATAAAGGGGTGGGTTAAAGGGTCTGAATTTTATAGTAAGGTTGTATAAATGATACGGCTTTGGCATATGTTTCTACTCGATATATTTCAATTTCTCGACCCGCAAACAATAAACTAGTCGTAGGCATATACTAATACTCGTAAATAGCTATTGTAAACAGCCCATAGAATCATTTGAATTATCGCCACTGGAAACGGATTCTGAGCTCGTTTGGAAGTAGTCGATATTTGTAAGGTTGCTATAACGTTCCTGAGAATATTTTGAATTTAGAGGACGATTGCGGACAGCAGTGCGCGGCCTATTTAAATGTCATTAGCAATTTTGATGGTAAACCGCATTTTTATTTGCAGCAAATCTATTTATTTAAGTAGGTACTGTTAGGAATATTAAAATAAAACAGCGTGTTACTCTTTATAGCTCAAACATCTAAACAGATTAGAATGAAATTTTATACCAGAATAGCTTACATTCTAGCTTAATACCTACATATGTGTTAAACTATAGTTTATATACCTTTTTGGAAAATACGAGTAAGTAGTGCCCGCGACTGCCGCTAAATCTACATTACTCGTAATACGTATTATAAAGAGGTAAAGTTTTTTTTTTTTTGTTTATATTATAGGAAGGTAAAAGTCCGATAGCAAAATTTTTTTCACCGATAGAAAGCTGCTTTATTCCTAAGTGACATAGGCTATATTTTATGTACGTGAGAGATGCCGCGGGCAAAAGCTAGTTCTAAATAAATAAATAAAAACGACCTCTAAAATAATAAAAGACTTCTTAAATCATCGAACACAAACTCTTTCTGACAAACTTTTTAACTTAAAGTGTGCAACAGTTCCTAAGTTTTACAAAGTTCTTTACGAGTAACTTATAATTTACGATGGGGATATTGTTCACTTTTCTATTGGCTGGAGCCGATCAAATGCCTTTGCATCGATTGGCTATTTTGAAGGAGAATTAAAATTGAAAGAGACCAGAGAGAACAATGCAGAGTTCACAAGACGAATTGAGCAATGTCTGTTCAGTTGGGCACTTCGTGCTACCTAATCGTTTGTCTCATTACTGTTAAAACCAAAAACAAAACATGTTTATTGTCACTGCTTTTTATTAACATTATATTATCTATTTAGTCTGTGTTTCGTGGCAACACAGGCCCTATTAAAATAAAACACCGAGTTATTTTTACTTTTTAAATCACCGTAGCACCCGACGATTTATGAGCCTTTTTGGCCTTAACCAGGTCTTTCTTATTCGTGTGCGGGTCACAAATTGTCCTTTTTTTTAAAGTATATACATAGTAAATAGATTAGCTTAGCCAGTAATTCACTACAGGCTGGCTCAAGTCCCTTAACTTAAGACTAATCAGCCTTTTAATGTTCCCACTTCTGGGACTAAGGCCTTCTCTCTAAGAGAGGGAATGGGCCGTAATCCACCACGTAGGCCCAGTGCGGGTTACAGATGTCCTTTAGTGAACTGTGATAAAAGGACTGGGTGTTGTGGTCTAGCATATGACCTAGGCTTCCACCTTCCAATCTAACCCAGACAACTTTTTTAGGCGGATGTTTTCCAATGACCTGTTTCTAGTCTAAGACTGCTCCAGCAAGTATCGATCCTGCAACTAATGGCCCACTACCACTTTCGCTTGAGCAAGTTAAGTAGGTCCCTCTCAGTCACCATCAGTCACTTGAGCAAGTTAAGTAGGTCCCTCTCAGTCACCATCAGTCACTTGAGCAAGTTATGTAGGTACATCTCAGTTACCAAAAAACGCTTACTATTAGACATAGGCCTCCCCAAGTGTCGCCACTACGAAAGAAGGAAAGCCTTCCAAAAGGTGGAGGGTCGCATAGATGAGAATAATTCAAATTTACCTGAAAACATCAGGCCAGTCAAACTGCGGGCGGGGTTGTGCTTGAGCTCTAATCGCATAATGTGCGCAGACGCGCTCGAAGATACAGGCGCGGGCGCCGAACTCGCCAACGATGTACTTCTCCACCTCGATGACGTCGAAGGTCTCTGGGTCTCCAGCCAGAGTTAGCTCACGACGGTTGCGGGAACGGTAGGTCGCTGAAACAGATGAATTGAGAAGTTAGATTTGTTTATTTTGCTGAAATAAAAGTATTAATGGGAAAACAGACCTTTATCAAGGACTTGTAATAATTTCATGTCATATTCGTACTCGTGCTGTAAACGATAAAGTATTCTAACACAGAAAAAAAAATAGGTACAATTTTTTCAAATTTTTTATCGTATTTTTTTATCTGCTATAAACTAGTGCTTGATTGCGATTCAACCTGAAGGTAAGCAGTGACACAAACGTTGATGGTGAGACGCACTAGTTTATTAAGAGCCTATTCACTCTAGCCTTCAAGACACTTTAATTATAATCGGACGGGAAGACCGCATTGTTCCAGTCCTTCGATGTACGCGGTATAAACGACGAAGCGAATTGCTTAGTCCGGACTGTAGACGTTTCAACAACTGATGGTAGAAATGAGATGGCGGAATCAAGTCATGCAATTCCCGCGCACACTCTCTAAAATGCCTAATCATAAATCTATATAATATGCCACTATGAGGTACTGTTTAGCGAGTTTGAGGCGGATTGAGTCCGCAACAGCAACAACTACGGAAAATTCTATTTTACCAAAGATATCTAGCGTAAAGTCGAGAACACCAGACTTGAAATCTATAGACACATAATAAAAACACTTATTCAGGCAAATCTTGAGCGCATGACGTGGGCTCTTAAAATTCTTAACTCACAGACCTACAGAATAACTCTAGTCGGTACAACGTCATCCATCGATGGACCCAGATGGCGTCATAGTTGCGAGATTGATAGGTCATCGTTAAAACTGCAGACACGTTGGACGTTACATCATGGTGAACGTATGCACATCAAGCTACGTGACCAATGTCACGCAGAACCATGAAGATTCGCAATCGATATGGTCGAACTATCGACAAACTAAATTTCAACATTCGTCAGTCCTATCATTTGATTCAGCAGGTCTCGACAAGGACAGTTTCGAAAATAGTGAGAATCTAGTTGTACTAGTACTATTGCACCTTTTATTTATTTTTTCTGCTGCCAAGTTATCAAGCCTCCGTAAATAATACCAAAAGAACTTTGAATTTTGTGGATTTTTTGTTTTATTATTTTAAATAGATTTGCGCTTTGCCGCTATCTCACCTGGTTGAAAACGACGATGCGGTCGACGATGGAGCGCGCTTACCTAGAAGTAACCTATTTACTCTTGACTTAAATTTCCCGGGTTGTATTGTAACCAGGTGAAGGGTTTTAAAGTAGCTTTTTGTCATCGAAAGAATTTTCTTAGTTATAACAGTTAAGTAGGTAGGGATTTTGAAAAATATATTTTTTAACTTAATAACCAAAGTTTTTAGTAGCAAAAAAATCTCGGTACATATCATTCACAATATAGGATTAGAGTATTGAGTACTGTAGAGAATTTTTAAATAATACCTCTTTAGATGGTTTAGAACTCAAGGTTGATTGTAAATAAGAGAAACACTAATTCGAGTTTAAAAATTAAACTAATTGTCAGATGAGATTCAGGAAGTTTGTCATGCCAAAGGGCGCAGATATTGTTTTATATACACTACCATATAAATTAACAACAAAAACATGGGGGTAGGGGTAGAAAATTAAAAAATAGCCTACGAACTATTATCCAGATCTAAACAAAGAATTTTATAATAAAATTGGTCACCAAATTGTATGTATGTATGTAGAGAGAGAAAAGAGTAATTTCATAAGAATAAATCCTATATCGAAATGCGTAATAGCCATGTAATAGCCTTTTTATTGTCTTCAATCCCTGCAGTACTTATCATGAATTCCAAATCAAATCGTTTGAAATTCAAAGGAATACGTTTCGCTCAATCATCGTCAGGAAATTAGATTCAAAAGATGAGAAATGATAAACGATGTTTAAATGAATTAAATTGTTGTAAACTGAAAATTTAATGTAGTAGGTACAAATCAAATGTGAATGTATCAGCAAAATTAATGATTGAAAATATCACTGAAGCTACCTTACAATCTAAATAGATATTGTGAGTCGCAATAACTCTACGGATTTCAAAAATAAATGGTTCATTTGGGAATCAAGGCTCCATTTTATTTCCTAAAGAACTTGGGAGTTTTGGAGTCTGATGTTATCATTTGCAATCATGGCTTGATAAAAATCTGTAAGAGGTTTTTTGTGATAAAGTAGGGAAAGTGGAAGAGGGAAAAAAGACAATTATGCAAAAAGTAATACCTATTGTTGTTAAATATTATCGTGTCATTCCTAATTAGGTTGCGAATTGTGGCGATCAGATAGGCAGTCGTTCGATTTAACCGCTACAGTCTTGTCATTTGACAAAGTTAAATATGTCCAGCATGAGGAATTGCTCCGCATGCAGAAAATTTCACAATGCAAAAAAATGCATCCCGCGTGCGTATTCCACGCATTACAATAAATACTTGTATGATTCGCGGTGGTTACGCGTGCAGGACTCAAAACCGCACGATATTAAAAACATCCTAACTGCAATTTTTTGCATTATTGTATATTTTATATGAAACTTTTTGTACTGTACTTTTGTAAAGAGTGAAATAAAGATGATTATTATTAATTCACATAGTCACATTGCTTAATAACACTTTTAAATTACCAACTCGTACTTATCAAGCGCAAACTATCAGACGCAAGTTATTCGAACAATTTTTTATCATCTAACGACCATTACCCAGTTAATTGCCAGTGTCTTCGTCCTAATTACTCGTGCACTTTATCTCTGCCACCATCCACAGAGTTCAGAGCTAAACTTTTTCTTTTCTACGGTACTTCCGAAAGAAGGCACACAAACTAGTTTTAAAAACTGCATTTAACTCCAATAAAAAGTTCATATTTGATTAAAACCTTCTTGGTCTTTAAACTTGGTCTCCATATTCGAACGTACTTTGAATATCGACTGGCATCGTACAACCAAATTACAAGAGGTAAATAACAATAATATCAATAATAATAATGGAGTAATACTCGAACAAACACCACTCAAAAGGTATTTAGAATAAAAGTAGACTTTATCTTTCTCTGTTATAAAACAGAAAGATTTACAGAAACACATGTTTTAAATTCGGTTAATTTTATAGTGCTTATGAGCTTAACCACCCCGTAAATAATCAAATTGTTTGTCAAATTTTATGCGTTTGTTACGTTTAATGAAAATCTCGATTGAAGTCGTGTTTGACGAACAGGTTTGAAAGTGAAGGGCAGGGTTTGTCAAACAATATTTCTGTAGTTTTGACGTCATAGAGGACGCTACACCTAGTGAACAGTCAAAGATGGTAGAAAATAGTGGCATTATGAACAAAGAGTTAACAAAACTTGACCTGTGGCTTGATCGTTGAAGCTGTTTGATGAAACGAGAAGTTTGACCAACAAGTTTGTCAAATAGCTTTGGTCGTGTAAAGTGTTGAATGCACCACATGTCACCGCAAAAACAATTGCAAACCGGTCTTTTTAGACCCACATTCGACGAATTCACGTAACATGTCCAAGTAGTTCATGTTTTAATCGGTAATACAAACAGTGGAAGGACTGGTTAAGTTCCAGGGTAGTAATTAATGTGACAGACTTACGCAGCCACGCACCAAGTACGGTGATTTACCGACAACCATTATGCAGTTAGATGCGGCTAACACACATGTTAAGTAATCGATGTAACATGGAAAGGAGATGAGTATGCAGGTCAGTAGAATGTAGATTGTGGCATTATGCTGGATAATAAGTAATATTTATTATCGACTGAAAAACATTTGGCAATAGTGATATACAATTCCATTTACCGCCGATTGTACATACGGTTTTACAACATGAATGAGCTTTTAGTCAGAAGAGTCTGACACTATCTCCTGCTCCGCTCAAGAGCGGGGGTTGTCATTGGATAATTTTTCCCATCGAAAAAAAAAACCTTGAAAAAAGCTTAATTGTCGTACCTTCTGTACACACGGGTGTATGAAGTTTAATCGGCTGAAAATTTTAGTCTCTACCTATATCTTCGTTTTTCCCGGAAAAAAACCTGAAATTTCTTGTGATTTTACCAAAAAACGCACAATTAGGTACGTAATAAAAATACCCCCGCGCGCGAGGGCTTAACATGTGTGAAAAATACCTGGCTACTTGCAAGGATCAAAGTAGTCAATCAGAAAAATAATTCTAATTGCACATTCCAAAGCGTAGATCTCTATGGAGAAGAATATGCAAGAAACTACAAAATCACTCTTTTAAATCACGTTATGTTAAAAATATCGTGGGTAGACCTTTTGTGGCCTCTATTACATATACTTATTGCTCACTGTACATATATTTCATAAATCCCGATCTTATTATTTCTGAGAAAGACATGTAACAGTTCCTCGTGTGAAAACTCTCGCAGGAAAACTAATCTTTTAGCTTACGAATAGCAATTTGGTTTTCAACAAAATCTGACGGGTTTTTCGTTTGATGTTGCTAAAAAACGGAGGATTTGAAAAAGTCAAAGAGAATGTTTTATCTAAGCAGCTTAACTTGCCAGACTTGGCACTATTCCGGGAAACACTAAACCAAAATAAAGTACGTAATTAATTGAAGAGCAAACTGGAAAAGTCAGCGGCATTTCTGCGGTCATTTTTTTATTTGCTTCTTTTAAATTTATTTCCGTATGTCGAGTCCATTTCTCTAGACAAGATTAATTTCGTTACAAGCCAACAATAGTGGCCAAGTCATGCCAAGACGACAAAAAACCTTTGTGTATAGTGTCTACTATAATATTTACGTTGGTACATTACACGCCCTTATATCGCCCCTTTGTACCTTTTCTTATTGTAACCTATATTCTTTCGCATGCCCTCGTTACAGAAAAGTATAAGGACCATTATTCAGGTTTATTTTTATGAAAGTGAGGTGTTAAAAATATTCGTAGCACTTTCTCGCGGCCACAGAAGTACTGAAGAGCATATATCACGCCAGAACTTGCACCAGTGGGGTGTTATATATTCCGCCTCTTGTCGTGACGTAGATATGTTACATATGAAAATTTTCATATATTTTTACTAGCTTAGTTTCGCTCTCGAGGACTATTCCACAGGAATCCTATTTTTTAACCTTTCGAATACCGTAATTAGAGACACAATAGAAAGACAATAAGGGTGAGTTGCACCTTTAACTATAACGATAACCAAACCATAACCAGCCGTGAAACGGCCGCCTATTGGTCATTTCGACAATTTTACAACTGTTAACAGCTTTGTTATCGTAGTTAAATGGTGCAACTCACCCTAAGAAAGCAAACGTCGGCATTTGCTTGGGGTGTAATGAATGGATTAAGACCTATACCTATTCCAAAACACTCAACTATTGGGTAATTTTATGTTTGTTAAAGAATTTTTAGTAATCAGAGTAATTTCCAGAAATTACCTTTTACAAACAAAAGATAATGCTATCCAGGTTATTCACTTAAAAAAAAAAACTTTACACGCAACGGAACATTCGTAGGTTACTTGATTTATGACAACATGAATTTTAACTGAATATGTGCCTGAAACGCTATGAAAATCCTTTCAAAGGCTCGCTTTTTGAAATTGGTTATACCAAGTTTATTGTTTTAATAAACGTTAAAGGTTCAATGAATTTAATTGAATGAAATTGTTACGCCACGCTGCGTAAAACTATCACTCCGACGAGTTATATGAATATTAAATATTTATACCTAGCCCAATCGTATTTGCTACAAAATTAATCCGCTTTATAAAACAGTAAGGCGATTTATACCACTCACCTGGGCTCAAGGAATAAGAAAACTTCTTCAGAAAATTTGTAAGTTTCACACTAGCTACTATGAAAGGAAAACCAACCAACTGCACTGGTAACTCAAAATTACTTTCTTGACTGTAAACATAATCACAAAAATTAACTAATGACAGTGCTAACGGTAATACAAACGATAATTTTCTACACTTCATTTTCGAAAACAAACGACTGTTACAACTAAAAAAAGAAAATTTGCAACGTCAGTTCGCGCCAAATTGCAACCACAGATGAAATGAAAATGTCAAAATTCAAATATTGAATGCCCGTTTGGCGCGCGGTAACCGCGGTCTTTGAGTATACTCAACTAGCCAGTACTACGGTTAAGATTGCACTGCAAAAGCTCTCTGTACGTGAGAAGGAACGTAAACACGTTCTCTTTGGTCCACTTTATGTAATGATTTTGTAGGTCAATCAATCTTAACTCTCGTTACACTTTTGCTTTGAATATAAGTATTACGGAATCTTTGTTTATATTTTTACAACAGTTGTAGTATTACTTAATTTGAATAAATAATTTAATTATAGGGTCCACCAATTGTTTAAAAATTATTGTTAGAGATATGTAATTGATGTGTTATGATTGTCTTAATTAAATAGTTAAAAACCTGAGACTTGTGTTTTAAATAGTACAGATGAAGTTTAATACTAATTAATTTCTACTTTTTTAACTGACTTCAAAATAAAAGAAGATGATTCTTGATTTGGTTGGTTTCTTTTTCTACGTCGAATTTAACGTAAAAATATAGTGACAAATTAGTTTTTACAAATATTAAAATTGCAATTTTACATAGAGAATTTATATAGGTAATAATAAAAAAAAAAAAAAAAAAAATTAATAAGTTTATGTAATAAAATAATGTATGCTATATATTAATGTAATGAATAGTATAATAATTAATTAATGTATGCTATGCAATAATTACGCAATGTACAATAAAATGCGTGCAATACTAAGTTACTGAGTTACTGTGCCCTAACACGGTTGTTTGAAACACTACAATCATGTGACATCCATTGACAACATGAATGCAATAAATAAATAAAGTAAGGTCAAGATCACCTCAGGTCGAAATCTGTTCTATAACTTCATAAACAGACGTCCCACTTCTTTCTTTCAGTCAACACATAAGGAAATGGTGAAGGACTAATTTATTAGGGTTGTTTTATGTAATCGTCCTATGACATTTGAAATATACCAACTGTTTTTCGGTAAATAAAAAAAAAACGCAAATCTTGCATTTTTATCTATAGCAGAATTTCAAACTTCAAACGGAATAGGCTTTTATGTTGTAATCGTTTAGAGGTTGACATACATTTAAAAAAAAATAAGATAAATACGTAGATGTTCTAAGTTCTTAAAGCATGCAACATAAACATTAAATAATTACCTGGATTTAAAGCATAAGATAATTTCTTCACAAAGTTAGTTAGTCGGACAGCGACAATAATGAATGGGAATCCGACTAGCTGCACTGGCAGTTCAAACGAGGCTTCTTGAGAGGAGCCTTCCATTAGGCATTCAAACAGCAGCAAGGACAAAAGAGTCCAGATGTAACACACTTTTAAAACTTGCATTTTTGTCTATGACACAAATTTAAACTTCGAATGGATTACAATTGGCCACCAATTTCACACACTGCCAATCGATAAATGTAACAAATTATTAAATCACGATTCTGTTCTAGTCCGTGTATTGTATAACACTACGACCTTAACGGATTACTGTGTATAACTGACCGTGTCCAACAGTCGACCACCTAGTTGCTGTTATTATTTCGTAATAAATAATCAATGCAGTCACATTACTAATCATTAGCCATAATTATTCTAATGACAGGTGTAATAACGAGTTTCGGCAATTTCGAAAAACGACAATTTGGAAATTCATGAAATTAGAAATATTGGGAACCAATGCACTGAACTTATACAGTATTTAAATGCTAGCACAGATATAAATTCAGCTCTGCTATAAATAAAGCAAAAGCTAGAGTTATTGATATTAAAACTGTGAGTAATATGTTTACATTTGAATACAAAATGTATAATTTGTGGAGTCTTCGTATATTACATTGGTTGCCAATCTTTGACGCAATCTCATGAATTACCTAAAACTGCCTTGGATTTTTAACAATCATTCTGGTTGAGCAATACGTTTTACGAAATTGGTGAGACACTGCGTGTTTATAAATATATCAAGAGAAAATTATGAAATAACTAAGTCAAGTTTGATTGTTTTAAAACTAACTATTGAAACAACCTTTGTGAACATTATAGAAACTAAATAACATTACTATTTATAACCTTATTCTATTTTGTTTTATACCTATAACAAAGCAACACTAGTTAGATATAAACTGGCCATCTACAAAAAAAAAAAATGCATCCAACACAGTTGCACCATCCATCACTCATTCGAATTTCAAATTGTCTTTTTTTTTTCTTTCGATACTGACACAAATAATGTAACGCATTTAGTTCACAAGAGCATAGATTAAAAGTGATCGATAAACGCGTTTACGATCAACGATTCGCGATAGTCAGACTTTACCGCGCGGATCACTTAGTAGGACTGCTGTTGGGCCAGATAGATCTACACTCAACCCCTCCAGACATACCTAAACTAATAGCTTTTAACATTATGCAACGAAACGTACTTGAAAGGAATGAAGGTTGATAAGATTATGCGATTAAGTCTAAATACGGCAGGTTGGATATATTATAATGATTATACTTAGTATTTCTACTACTGTGGTGGTGCAATTTTTTAAATAGTGATGTACTGTCAGACTTAGTTTAAACATCGCTATGCAGATTATAAAAAATTTTCCTAATATAATTTTGAATTAATGACTTTTGACCAGATTTCGTATCTGTCTACCTGTATAGATAGCATACCGGCCTAGTTCCTTAAAGTTTATTTTTGCTAAAAAAGCTAAACATTTAATTTTTGAGATCAAAATTCTGAAAATCCTTTTGGAAAACAGCGAAGGCCTGGAGTTATAAAGGACTTTGCGGTTTTCTTTGAGTAGTTGCTATTGGTCTAAAAATAGGTTTTCGGAAATGGCATGTCTAACGTTTTTATTGATTTGATTTTGATTACATTGATAAATAAACAAGAAATTAGAAAAGAAACGGTTGTAACTTAGCTGGTGCATTTTTCATGGGTCTCCTTCGATATTATAGCGTTTATTTATAATATCGTCAAACATTGTATTCACAACACTATTAAAATATTGGGTAACCATGTATACAATGTCAGTTTTACTGGTTTTAGCTACTTGAAATCAATGGACGACGATGAAGCATAGCCATCTCAAAATTACAGACACACAGATGGGACCTTTCAACTTTGTCTCTGGATGGGCATTAAATGAGTACCTATTTATTCTTCTAGAATATGGTGACCACGTACCGGAAAACGCAACGTTGGAAAATTTACAAGGTGGACCGATGACCTGGTATCGTGGGAGTCCGATGGATGTGAGACGTACAAGACCGGTCACTTGGGGAAGCCTAAGTCCACAGTAGACATCCTTCGGCTGGAATGATGATGATGATGATGATGATGAATAATTCAGAGGGCTAGCTCGTCCTTTGCCCCAAGAAATACCATCGCCATTCAACGTGGCAACGTTGTCAGTCTTCTGGGTAGTCGTGTCCAGATAACAGCGATGTGGGGGAGTATTTTGACGTTTAAGTGTATTTTGATAATTTTATTAAACAGTTAGTTATTTCATTAAACGCCAAGCGAACGCCGGCGTTCGCTCTCTCATTGTCTTTCCATTGTGTCTCTAATAACGGTAATCGAAAGGTTCAGCTATTAATATTCATATATATAATATATAAAATAAATTATTGTAATTACATAATTAAAATAAATTTATTTTGATGTTAGTATAAGGATAGGCAAATTTATCTCATTAGATCTTTTTTTATGGTGGGAAAAATCATCCAATGACAACCCCAGACTCTTACTGACTGAAAGACCCGTCCCGTTCCTTCTAGCCTTCATACTGGGGCTCGAGTTATCGCATTAGGTCTTTTTTATGGTAGGAAAAATCATCCAATGACAACCCCAGACTCTTACTGACTGAAAGACCCATCCCGTTCCTTCTAGCCTACATACTGGGGATCGAGTTATCGCATTAGGTCTGGGTCTGCCTGCTGCGGTCTTCCTGTCCAATTATAATTTGAGTATCTTCAAGGCAAGAGTGAATAGACTCATAAGCCAGTGCGCCTCACCATCAGAGATTGCATCACTGCTTACCATAAGGTGGGATCGCAGTCAAGCACTAGTTCATGTCAGTTAAGTAAGAAATGGGGTTTTTTAAAAACCTAATATATTTACAGCTACATTTATGGATCGCACTGCCATACCAGTACCAATGACTTCCTTTCAACGTACAGTATCATCAATTCTCAAATAAAAATCTCGAAATTCTCTAGTGGAACGCGTATAGATGTCACACCCGACTGAAGTCAAAAATATTTCAGTTTGAACGATATTCACAAAGACACACAGAAAAAGAATTACACTGAATTTCAAATGGAACTTTGAAGGGCTTCAGGTATATAGGACGAAATTTCTTGATAACTATATCCTTATGCCTTGATCAAACGTACCGAGTAAACGGGCGAGACAGTACTCTCGGCCGAGTACTCGGTATGTGTAAACACAGCGCCGAGTGCTCGGCCTACCATTTATCTCAACAATTCGCTTACATCACAGTCTCAGCCACATTTTACTGTCTCGCCCTTTTACTCGGTACGTGTGATCAAGGCATTAGGGGTCTTTAAGTCAAGAGTAAATAGGTTACTTCTAGGCAAGCGTACTCCATCGTCGACCACATCATCGTTAACAACCGTGTGAGATAGTGGTCAAAAACTAATCTATTAAATAAATAAAAATCTGAATTCCTTGGGGTATGTTCACGAATCGGCGTACTATATCAGTGAGATTCTTATAGGAAATCGGAAACGTTTATTTCAAATAGACCAATGACAAGCACTTTTGAATTGTCAAAATATCGGTCAGTTGCATGTTCTAAAGTGTAGATCTCAATAGAACTGATCTTATTCCATATTATAAAGTAAGTAGCTTTAAAATATATTGGTTTTTGGTCTGTGAATATGCTGAATCTTTAAAATATGTTTTCACATTCTTCTGAAATGGAAACCGTTTTGTTTTTGGCACGAACCTTAAACCCTTTTAGTATAACTATAGCTTAACGTATGTTACCGACTTCGTGAGTTTCGCAATCGTGAGACGTTACATCATAAGGATGGGCTGCTTGCCATTTGCCTGTCGTGACCACTGGGGTACTAATTACAACACTACAATGCGCATACTTGGCAAAAGTTAGGGGAATAGGAGCATAATAATTCATACAAGTATGCATTGTTGGCCTCATGATCACAAGCTCCACGGCTGAGCATGAATTCCTTTTATTATTGACTAGCTTTTACCAGTGACTTCGCCAAGTATATAAAATACCTATAGCCTATGTCTCACTATGTCATATAGCAGCTTTTTATAGGTGAAAAAAATCTAGCAATCGGATCAATACTTCCAGAGATTACGTCCTATCCCTGCATCATCATCATCATCATTTCAGCCAATAGACGTCCGATGTTGGACATAGGCCTCCCCCAAGCGTCGCCACAACGAACGATCATGTGCGTCCCGCATCCATCGGATTCCCACTACCTTCACCAGGTCGTCAGTCCACCTTGTAGGAGGCCTTCCGACGCTGCGTTTTCCGGTACGTGGTCGCCACTCCAGAACCTTCCGGCATCAACGGCCATCTGTGCTGCGAGCAATGTGCCCTGCCTATTGCCACTTAATTTTGGCGATTCTTTGTGCTATGTCGGCAACCTTGGTTCTCCTGCAGATATCTTCATTTCTGATTCGATCACGCAAGGAAACTCCGAGCATGGCCCTTTCCATTGCTCTTTGGGTGACTTTAAGCCTTTTGATGAGGCCCATTGTGAGCGACCACGTTTCGGATCCATATGTAATCACTGGCAACAAACACTGGCCATAAACTTTCGTCTTGAGACACTGTGGTATGTTGGATGAAAGTTCATGCAAAATAACAGATTTTCAGAGATCTTTATTGTATTATTTTCACACAGTAAACTGATTTCAATAGAAGCCTAGATCATATCCACAAGATACTGTGTTTCCAAAATATCTCGACCAATACTACTTCGTTTGTATGGGAAGAAAGATACTTTTTATCCTGGAAGTATGTATGCAAATAAAAGTTAGTGTTATATAATAGTAAATTATGATGTAAGTGTGTAATGTTAGTGATTACCGACGAGGCGGTATTTAGACCCGAGCTGTCGCGAGGGTCTTAAGAGAGCTAAGAATGGTAATCATTAATTACTCACGTGTATCATACGACGTTTTTCAATACACTTGCGAAGAAAATAACTATAAAACTAGTAAACGTTTGTGGCGGTAAAAATCAGTTCTCATATGCGCGCCCATATTTTTTTAATTTACCTTTCAATGCACTCACTGAAATGAATGAATAAACGGGGGTTGACCGGCGACTCGTGGGGGATGTCCTGCGCCCATCCTGATACGATAATGTATTATGGCGGAGGAGAGGTAAAACAATGAGGTTTAACTACATTATAGCACTAGTGCATAATGGTAATCAAAATGTCACAGTTTGGTAACAAGGGCCATTATGTACCTAAGTGTAGTGCAATAAGAGTCACTTTCTGAGCAAGTGTATTGAAAAGGTAAGTTATAATTCTTTTAATGAAACCTAAACACTGAGCCATTTAACATAGAAATGAGAGCTTCCATATTAAGTAAAGTAATAAATGTGTTAATGCGATACTCCCAAGTCTAAAGTGAAATCTTAATCCCGCCGTTCAACTGAATGCCTTCAAATTAATATCCAAGTTAAATGCGTAAGAAGCGATTAAATTATATGATCACCTTTCAAATTAAAGCTGTCTGGAAGAAGGTAACGAAATCATATACGAGCTCTAAAACATTTCAAGACAATTTGTGTAATTCCCTTTATTACTATTACATTTATGTAAACCCTTCAAGACTGATGTTAGTCGTAGCTACACTTTAACACTATTACTTTATACAAGTAAAGTTTGTTTTTATGTTTGTAGGAGGTAATCTCTGGAAGTAACTACTGGTCCGATTGCTAAAATTTTTTCATCAATAGAAAGCTGCTTTATTCTGCTTTAAAAAAAATCTACACTTATATAATAAAGAGGTAAAATTTGTTTTTTTTTTGTTTTTTGGTTTGTAGGAGGTAATCTCTGGGAGTACTGGTCCGATTGCTAAAAATTTTTCATCGATAGAAAGCTGCTTTGTTCCTGAGCGACATGGGTTATTATTTATGCTGTATATTTTATGTGCACGGGCGAATTTTTATCACACCAACATCGCACAGGTGAAAGTTTGTATATAATGTTTCTGTATGAGTACGTTTGTTACTCTTTCATACTCAAAGGGATTTAAATGTAATTTAGCACATCGGCAAAACATGTCCTGGAATAGTACTTTTTATGCCACGAGTGTGTTCCCTTTTTGGGTAGGGTAATTCTTTACCTGCAAGGCAAAACTTTAATATTATAAAGAGGTAAAGTTTGTTTTTTTTTTTTTGTGTAGGAGGTAATCTCTGGAAGTACTGGTCCGATTGCTGAAATTTTTTCACAGATAGGTAGCTGCTTTATTCCTGAATGAGTTTGGTTATATTTTATGAAAACAGGCGAAACCGCTTGCTGATGCTAGTATTTTATATAAATAAGTAATCTTATTAAATTTAATATTTAGAGAAATATGATTATTGTTTTTTTTTCTGACATAAATCGTCTTCCTGTAGGAATTACTCCTGTATCGCGGATGCGTTTACGAACATCTAAACTCACACACTTCTTAAAGTGAGTGAATTGCATTAAGTACTTCAAACTACCATTACATTAAGTATACTTGTTATTAATATAAGCTCCAGGTATAACAACATACATATTTCCGTCTCCAAGTGTGCTGATGATTGCACAGCTCCTCAAGTGACAAAGGACGGTAAGTACCCCATTAGGGGGCGCCACTGAGAGCCTTGTTATTCCGGGATTATGGCTGTGCCTGTCACGAAATAAAAATAATGCTTCGTATACTTTACAGTTTACAGGGAAATGAATTAAATTATTACAGAGAAATATTTATTCATGTGAATAATTACCGTGATTTTTTACAAGCTTTTATTTACTTTCACCTGTCCTGATGTTTTTATGTAATATCTAATAATATGTGTTTAATCAAATCTTGTAAATTAAATTTAAACCACTTCCCGGTTACCGATTGAGCTAAAATTTTGCATGCATGTGTACTTAAATCAAAGTAAAATTATTATGACATGGAGCTGATCTGATGATGGAACCGGAGGCTATAGGAACTTGGTAGTTAAACGACACATTCCCATCGAGTTTGGGTGTGTAAGATTCGTCCTATCGAGTATTAATTATATAATTATAAAAGCTTGTTTATTTTAATGTAAGTAGTAGAGGCTCCTTCATCAGAACCTTTTTGGTGATTTGCAACTCAGGGCGCGTGAACGAGTTTAAAAGTAAAAAACCGGCCAAGTACGAGTCGGACTCGCCCATGAAGGGTTCCGTAGCAGCAAGTAACATGATATAAAAGTTCATGTAGTTCGTTGTAACTTTGATCGATGTTTTAATAATAGTGTATTTTTTTTTAGATTTATGACGTAATATTAAAAATATTAAAAAAATCTACTAACTAGATCTCGTTCAAACCAATTTTCGTTGGCGGCTTGCATGGTAATGTACATCATATATTTTTTTAGTTTTATAACTTAAAACTAAAAAAAATATAGCTTCTTAAATAAGAGAATTCTTATTTTAGAAGTTACAGGGGGGGACACACATTTTATCACTTTGGAAGTGTCTCTCGCGCAAACTGTTCAGTTGAGATAAAAATGATATTTGAAACCTCAATATCATTTTTAAAGACCTACATATCTATAGATACCCATCACGTATGGATTTACAGTTCCGTATGGTGTTCGGACGTAAAGAATCGCACCATCCCATCTCTTCCCGTGGGTGTCGTAAGAGGCGACTAAGGGACATACCAGAGAATGGGCAGCAGCATTCTCTGTAGATTTCAAAAACCACACTGCGATCGCCAACCCGCCTGCCAAGCGTGGCGATTATGGCAAACCCCCCCCAATGAAAAACACAATTAAAAGATGGCCCCTAGTGCCCGGCAGCCCGTCTACCCTTGACTCCGGTAGCGGTCAAGGCAATGGCGAGGCAAGGGGTGCGAAGAATCTCCGGAAGAGATCCGGCTACCCCTTAAAAAGAAAACGACTGTACCTGGCAACATTTAACACGCGTACACTGAGGTCCGACGAGAAGGTCACCGAATTTGAGGAGGAGTTGAGCAGGTTACGCTGGAGTATTGTGGGATTATCTGAAGTCCGAAGACAGGGGGAGGACACGATAATTCTCAAATCCGGTAACCTGTTCTATTTTCGGGAGGGTGACCAGCAGTCCCAGGGTGGTGTCGGGTTTTTCGTCCACAAGTCCCTTGTGAACAATGTGGTGAGGATCGAGAGTGTGTCGACCAGGGTGGCGTACCTGATACTCAGAATATCATCAAGATATTCGCTGAAGGTCATACAGGTTTACGCCCCGACCTCGACACACCCCGACGATGAAGTAGAGACCATGTATGAGGATGTAGCCAGAGCCATGCATGGTCATAAAACTCACTTCACCGTAGTCATGGGGGACTTTAACGCGAAACTGGGCAAACGAGACGGTGACGAGCTGCGAGTGGGGCAATTTGGATTTGGACGTCGGAACCACCGGGGACACCTACTGGCCAGCTTTATGGAGAAGGAGGGCCTCTACATGATGAACTCCTTCTTCAAAAAGCGTGAGCATAGAAGGTGGACCTGGCAAGGTCCCGACGGTGCAACTAGAAATGAGATTGACTTCATCCTGTCGACGAAGAAGCAAATATTCAATGATGTCTCTGTGATCAATGCGGTGAAAACTGGGAGCGATCACCGCATGGTAAGAGGCACATTGAATATCAACATCAAGCTTGAAAGGTCTCGACTGGTGAAGTCTACGCTCCGTCCAGCACAGATCCAGATCCAAAACTCCGAGTGCTTTCAGCTGGAACTCCACAACCGTTTCGAGTGCCTAGGGAGCTCCGTGGACGAATATAATGATGGGTTTGTGGAAACTGTCCACACGGTCGGGTCAAAATTTTTCAAGACTCACCGTTCAAATAGGAAAAAAAGGCTCTCGGATCCGACTCTCGAGCTCATGAGGGAGAGGCGTGAGATGATTCTGCAGTCTTCAGACGATGCGTACAGATACCGGCAACTCAATAGACAGATATCAAAATCTCTGAAACGCGACTTTCGTCGCTTTAATACCGAGAAGATTAAAGAGGCGATTGAGCAGAACAAGGGCTCTAAAGTTTTCTCACGAGATTTGTCTATTGGACAAAGCCAGCTAACAAAACTGAAGACCGACGATGGCAGAGTCATTTCCGCCAAATCGGAGCTTTTGGGAGAGATCGAGGCCTTTTATGGACAGTTATACACGTCTATCACTAAACCCGCTGCAAATCTAGCAAACGACCCAAGAGCTAGATTGACTCGACACTATACCGAAGATATCCCGGACGTCAGCCTGTATGAGATTAGTATGGCCCTGAAGCAGCTGAAAAACAACAAGGCGTCGGGTGAGGACGGAATTACGGCCGAACTCCTGAAGGCGGGTGGAAAACCGGTCCTAAAGGCCCTTCAGAAGCTATTTAATTCCGTCATACTCGAGGGAAAAACGCCACAGGCATGGAGCAGAGGCGTGGTGGTACTTTTCTTTAAGAAGGGCGATAATGCCCTGCTTAAGAATTACAGGCCCATCTCGCTTCTGAGCCATGTCTACAAGCTGTTTTCCAGAGTCATCACGAACCGTCTCGCGCGCAGGTTCGACGACTTCCAGCCTCCTGAACAAGCCGGATTCCGAAAAGGCTTTAGTACCGTGGACCACATACATACGCTGCGTCAGATTATACAGAAGACTGAAGAGTATAATCAGCCTCTTTGCTTAGCGTTTGTGGACTACGAGAAAGCCTTTGATTCGATCGAGACGTGGGCTGTACTGCAGTCTCTCCAACGGTGCCAGATTGATTATCGGTACATCGAAGTGCTGAAGTGTTTGTACAAAAACGCCACCATGTCAGTCCGACTTCAAGACCAGACATCGAAACCTATCCTCTTGCAGCGAGGTGTGAGACAGGGAGACGTCATTTCTCCGAAACTGTTCACGGCCGCAATGGAGGATGTCTTCAAGGTTCTGGAATGGAGAGGGCTAGGCATTAATGTGAATGGCGAGTACATCACTCACCTTCGGTTTGCCGACGACATAATAGTCATGGCTGAGACTACGGAGGAACTCAGTACAATGCTCGGTGACCTCAGTAGAGCTTCCGAAAGAGTGGGACTTAAGATGAACATGGACAAAACCAAAGTTATGGTTAACATCCATGTAGCGCCCACTCCTATTAAGATCGGAGACTGTACACTCGAAGTTGTAGATGATTACGTTTACCTGGGACAGACGGTCCAGTTGGGTAGGTCTAACTTCGAGAAAGAGGTCAATCGTCGAATCCGACTCGGCTGGGCGGCGTTCGGGAAGCTGCGCGGTGTCTTCTCGTCCAATATACCACAGTGTCTCAAGACGAAAGTCTATGACCAGTGCGTGTTGCCAGTGATGACTTATGGCTCCGAAACGTGGTCACTTACAATGGGCCTCATAAGAAGACTCAAAGTCACCCAAAGGGCGATGGAAAGGGCTATGCTTGGAGTCTCCTTGCGTGATCACATCAGAAATGAAGATATCCGCAGGAGAACCAAGGTAACCGACGTAGCTCGAAGAATCGCCAAACTTAAGTGGCAATGGGCGGGACACATTGCACGCAGAACAGATGGTCGATGGGGACGAAAGGTTCTGGAGTGGCGACCACGTACCGGAAGACGCAGCGTTGGACGGCCTCCAACAAGGTGGACCGATGACCTGGTCAGGGTCGCGGGAACCCGATGGATGCGTGACGCACAGGACCGGTCGTTGTGGCGACGCTTGGGGGAGGCCTATGTCCAACAGTGGACGTCTTTCGGCTGATATGATGATATGATGATGATGATGTATGGGGACCCCCAAAATTTATTCTTTTTTTTCTATTTTTGTGTGAAAATCTTAATACAGTTTACAGAATACATCTACTCACTAAGTTTCATCAGTATAGCTCTTATAGTTTTGGAAAAAAAGTGGCTGTGACATACGGACGGACGGACAGACAGTCATGACGGACGAATCTATAAGGGTTCCGTTTTTTTGCCATTTGGCTACGGAACCCTAAAAATGTAGTCAGCAGGCTCAGATAAATATGTTTTCTGTATGCTAATGACGTTACCTGCGTAGAAGTCACGTCACAAGTAGCGGGACAGGCAACGTCATTGCCATACATTTTGTACTAAGCGTTTGAGGGGAATGCTAACCGAAAAGAGTCATTTACTTAAGCCTGCAGATAAGATTTGGGAAGGATGTCAGGCCGAAGGACATGAGTGATATTTTCCGATACATGGTGAATATTCCAGTATGTACAAGACGTTTTGAGAATACATTCATTGTACACAATGAATGTATTAAGTCAAGACCTTAAGTCAAGAGTGAATAGGTTAGTTCTGTGTTAGTGTGCTCTATCGTCGGCCACATCATCGCTTATCAATAGGTGAGATAGTGGTCAAACGCAAGCCTATCCATGATAAAAAATCAAATGAACAGGGGCCCAAGTCTGCTATTTTTATAAATTCGTCATTCCAACACGATCCCATTGTCATTTTGCTAAAAGTTCGTAATCTGCTAATTCATAATGATCGATCATTGATCGGTCAATAGTATCGTAATAGAGTTGTGGTAGAATGATAATATCGAGCATATTAAAACCAATAACTGCACAATAACGTTCTAATGGTAGAACACTGATCAAACAAACTATCAAAGTTTTAGCACATTACCGCATAAGTCAAATATTCATTTGTTAATATGTACAAGATTACTATTCTATGCCACTTCTTTCAATGGAGTGTCAGTGGTTGACCATAGTCATAATGACGCCGTTATTAGCTAGATTACCAAACTTGTCAAAATCGACAATTATGACATCAATGATAGACCTTTCTGACACTATTGTTATAGCAGACTTGAGGCCCATTTACAGGGCCTTACATCCAAACGCGTATAATATATACCTAAGCTTTTTTTATTATCTCCGATCCCTACAGTACCTAACTACAGTGCGTTTTATTTATGAAGTTCCTTCGCCGTAATGTTGGCTCTACAGAAAAAAGAAGGGAAAAAAGAAAAGAGTTGCATAATCTAGCAAAATTGTTGTTGTTTTGTTTAAGTCTTGTTACTTTTTGGTGTACAATTAAGTTTATTCTATTCTATTCTATTGTTGCACGAAACACGAAATGAAATAGATTTTAACGGTAGTTGCACCACTTTATCCGAGAATTATCAGGGGAATGGCATTTTATTTAAAAAAAAAAACGAGTCTATAAGGAAGTTTTTAAAATGGAAAAGTACGATATTGTGGCGTGGCGTTTTCTATATAAATATAGCAACACTGATTTTCCATATTGCCAAAATTACAGCGAAGGAACTACTTATGTGAAACGCATTATAACTATCCAATTGTGATGACTCTGGGCAGAACTGCACCACATTTAATGCATTTTTTTTACGTCAATATTCCCTATAGCGATGCTAGCCTTTTGATTGACTATTGTCACTAACGGTTCCGTTATTTCCTTTTGACGTACGAAACCCTAAAAACTGAGTAAAAGGGCTTTTTATTTACTTTTATGTTACAGCTTTTCAAAATTATATAAAATCAGAGTCTCTAGTTTCATCTCTAAATTAATTTAACAAAATGAATGAGATGACGTTAGAATTTAATCAAACAAATCCTACCTTTTATACGCTCATTGTTTGACAAGGTTAAACCCTTGGAATATTAAATTGGACATATTTATTCACGTTAAACAGAATACATCTACCAACTTATAAAATTACTTCTGCTAATGCTCTGCTCGCAGATAGATTAATTATCTGCTCCTAGATAATTATTTCTCGGAAAAATATGATATTATACATCGGATACCTTATACACCGGTATAAAAGTATCATATCCTAATTTAGAACGTGGTCTACAAGTGTGCCAAGTTTCAACCAAATTCTTTTAGCGGTTGAAACATCATTGATTACAAACACTCCGACTTCTATGTTTATAGTATACTATATCAGCACTTTCCTTAGACTTGACTAGCTTTTGCCCGCGGCTTTACCCGCATACATAAAATATAGTATAAGTTTCTCAGGAATAAAGCAACTTTCTACCGGTGAAAAATTACCTCACACTACTCGCATTAACGTGTATAATAGTTTTGTATTATGAACCTTATAAGCGATACATTTTATAAAATAAACTTACTTATATTGTATTATTAGTTAAAAGTATAGAATTTCAAATTCTAGTAAATTTTTCTCTTTTCTGCTTGCAAGGCTTTAAAATTTAATATCGTAAAAGTAGTTCAAAGCAGTCTTTTGTTTCGCGCCCGCGTAACTACTCGTACTTATTACTTAATAACTTACTTATTCACAAAGGTGTACTTACATATTTTATAACGAAATAATGTTGTTTAAGTTTACATAAAAAATAATTTTACTTATTATAAAATGTTGTACTTTTTTAGAACTGTGTTCGATGTTTCGCCATTTACAAGCTTACAAATTTTCGAACAATTGTTATTACTAAAAATAGTTTAACACTTCATAGAAAAAGTCAATGACAAATCATTTTTTTTTTTTTTCATTTTGCCAAAAAAGGCTATTGAACAACAAGATTTACAGTCAATATAATGAATTAGGTAACTCTAACTGTCCTATACTTAATAAATTTTTCATAAAGTATTTCTCATTCTAAATCACAAAAAAAAATGGTTGCCTGTAAAGTCGGTTTTACGGGCGAAGATTTTACGTGACAACGTCTTTTTCTCGGTTATCTTTCTCGGTTTATTATCATAGTTGAGTGGGAGAGAGACGCAAGGCATTCGGCGGGCCTCTCTCTCGTTCGGTGACTCATCGTAACGTTACCGAGCGTTACACTTTTTCATAAGTGACTCCCAGCCGCAACCTAATTTAAGACGTTGTCACGTCAATATACGTGTGTTATTATATTGGAATTTTTAATTTTCTTTATTCCCGCATCCACTGCTAAAGATATATACCTATAACATTACATGGGACATATAAATTAAATATAAAGAATTTGTTTTAAAAAAATGACTCAATTTTTTACATTAGTTTTAAACTGTAGGTATAAATTGTTCTGCATTAAGAATTCTGTTTTAAAATTATTACATATTTGGTCTTTTAATAGTATTTTGTATAATCATTTGTGTATAACGTCGTTAGTAATGTATAAGTTATTCTAATTGTATTATTTCTTGTAACCTGCTATTTGCAATCGGTATAAAATAAAATAAAATGCGTTCGTGATTAAAGAAGAACTACCCGCAAACACGTATGCGACACACGTCTGGGCGCGTCGATCTCCATACTTTTTATATGGAAACTAGACTTGTAAATCTACACTTCATACACGCCACGCGACGCCGCCGCCGTCCTACGTACAAATCAGGCGTGTTGCATGTGTGCGATGTTCTAATGTAGTTCTAGCTTTAATGAAAAGACATTATTAGAAAAATTTGTGAAATAATATTACTGCAAATGCAGCTTAAACAAACATTAAGGTAATAACCACCATTCACAATAACGTAAGTTAGTAGTTTCTATGTTATAGAAACGTACTATTAAACCCATTTAAAATGGTACTTCGGCTTAGATTGTATAACACAATTCCGGAACAATTAAATTATAATATTAATTTAAGACTTCCTCTACAAAAGTAAGACGGTAACATAGCTCTTCAACAAAACTTATGGTGAGTCCACACGGTACGATCTTAGTACAGACTTACGTAATGTCGATAAAATTTTGTATGTCAAGAGACAGTTGACATTAATTTGTAAGTGCAGAGAAATGTCAGTATATTGGAAAATCGGAAGTATAAATTATAGTTTAAAGTAGGTAAAAACTGCATATTTTTTCTATATCCAATAATCTAATGAATAAATAAATTACTTACTACTTTATAGCCCGAGTAGAGTTTTACAAACTTTTTGTCCAACATAAATGCAACTGGATACTCCAATTTGGCATCTCCTTTATACAATACAAAAACTATTCCATACTCGTTAGGTTTATTAAGATTCTGATAGCATTTTTTTAAATCTGTACATCTGTATAATAATAGACTGAAAAAATGAAAAGTGCACACAAACATTTAGTCGCCATATTTGCGTGAACTTTTTCACTCAGTTTTTTCAATCATGTGTGTCTGGACGAAAAAAAAACTTTGTACGAAGTATGGACGCACTGTTATACCCGTTTTCAATTTCATTAGGCGGTATTTAAATGTAATAAACTAAACGAAAGCGATCTGGTTTAGCATTACGCAACAGTGTAAAAATATGTATGGCAAAAGCTAGGAGACACGTTTTTACGTAGGGTAGTTTTAATATAAGGCCACTTATTGGAATCGCCAAAGTGTCCCTACATCGGCACTTTGGAGGACCTAAAAAACGCTACTAACGCCGCTATAAACATTGCAACCTACCGGGCTCAAAAGCTTTGATGGAAAAGAAAACCATCAATTCGAGGAGAAGAGGAACCTTGGAAATACACGTCAAAGGTTTTCAAAATAGGTAAGCATATGTAAACTTTCCCTAAGCCAGCTTTAAAAACGCCAAAATAAAATCATACTCAATAAAATATCATGAAAATATGTTTATGGTAATAAAATACAATACAAAAAAAAACAATTCAGTTCAGCCGCAAAATCTCGTCTATTTAGCTTATTTCCACTGTTATGCATAGTGCACATTAACCTCTGCCCATAACAATTCGTTACAGGATACTCCCGGGATTTCTTGCGGCATACTCTTCGGGCATACTTTGTTTCTACTGTCCCAACACGAGGGAATAATGCCAGAGATAAAGTTAAGCATTAAATAATTTAAAAATGTAGCCATGGCCTTACCTTGTAATGAAAATGTTTCCTACCCCTGCATAAGCACACAGGCAGGAAATAAGAAAAACAAAATGGAAACCGTGTTCTTTTTTTGAAAATGTAAAATAAAATAAATTGACATTAAAGTCTGGTGCAGTTATGTATTTGAGTTTAGAAAACGACTTATTTGTCTTTTGTAACAAGAATTCCATTGCAACTCGTACTTTTTATGTAATTTTTTTTTAGTATAAATGGTGACTTTAAAATCAACTTTAAAAACACAATACTAAAGTCAATACTTGAATAATTGTCAGTGAATTATGAATTCAAAGTAAAGTATGTACTATTTGTTCTTTTAAAAAGAAAAGTGTTTGTTGTTGTTCTTTTTTCAAATTAGTCGAATAAAAAGTGGAAACAATTTATTACCGTTAACTGGTGTTACCTTAATTTGTTCTTCTCAGAAAGAAAATGAGAAAAAATGACACTGCTTTATGTTTCTCTTTCATTTATATATACTAAATGGTTGTTATTAATCACAATTTTCCTTACCAAGACTTTGTGTAACAATCATTTATGTAGTACGTGATATTTTTTCCGAACTACTTACCTGAAGGCATTTGTTTTACGATATTAAAGTAAACCACCAGAGATTGCATCCCTCCTTACCATCAGGTGGGATCGCAGTCAAGCACTAGTTTATGTCAATAAAAAAAACGACATTTTATCATCATCATCATCATTTCTTCCGAATGATGTCCACTGTTGAATATAAGCCTCCCCCAAGCATCTCCACAACGACTGGTTTGTGTGTGTGCCTCGCATCCATTCATCCAGATTCTCGCAAACAAACATTTAAGTAAATTGAATAAATTAGTTTAATTATTTACAAAATAGCACGGTCTTAATGGGAATTCGTAAAAGGCTTATTGTGGTCATTTTATACGGGCTTTGGCAAGCTTTGCGATACTAAGATACCTTCTGATTTATGCTCAGAGCATTAAAATTAATTTGAGCGTTTCCTACTGTGAATTAGGCAGTGTTTTGCATATTAATTAACGTCTGCATAGCTCGTAATTGCCGTTGGTAAGACCAATTAGTACCTTGGTGATATAGCTTCTTCATTAAAATGAAACATTTGTAGAGTTCTGTATCTCAGCCCACGAAAACGGTACTTATACAATCACTTTATTGTAAAATCAAAAGTACTTAAGTCCCTTGAAGCAGTGAAAAAATATTTTATGGCAAAGAAGGGATTAAAATATGGCATATATTTGAGCTAGACCACTCAGTCTAGGTTAGCTCGCTTAATCTTTATTATAACTGATTTTAATTCATTAAACCCCAAGCGAACGCCGGCGTCGCTCTCTCATTGTTTTTCTATTATGTCTCAATAACGGTATTCCAAAAGTAAATGGCAATTTATTTATTTATTTTAATTGATTGCAACGTTTATAATACTTATAATTTACTGGCCTGTTGGTTACTGCTGGTCTTGAATCCTATTCCCACCCATGACAAATATATTTTCTACCATCGGACAACCCGACGTAGGTGGTATGTCAAGTATCCACCCTTACGTTGTTGAATTTGTTCTTTACCTGGGTGTACTTTATCTTTAATATAATATAACTTTATCTTTCTTTTTTTCCCGCAGCTTCGCCTGCGTACCTAAAACATAGCCTATGTCACTCAGGAATAAAGCAGTTTTCTATCGGCAAAAAAATTTTAGTAACAAAAATAAAAAAAATTCCTCTTTATTATCAAAATAAAAAAAAAATCAATCAAAAGTCAAAGCATTTATTTCAAATAGACCATTTGCAGGCACTTTTGAATAGTCAAATGTCGGTCAGTCCAAGAAAAGTGAAGCTAAATTGCACAATTATATTAGTGTAGATATAGATTTATATAATATGTATTTAGATATATATAAATATCTATATTTATCAGTTGTCTAGTACTTATAGCACTAGCTCTGCTCAGTTTGGGACTAGATGGTGTTTTGTGTAATTAGTAGAATATTATTATTAGTATTAAAATTACAGTAACTAAAGAAACAGAAAAAAAAATGTTATCAATAACATGATTACAATTGATGATGATGAAGGACTTGTTAGAGACGGCGCAGGAGAAGAAAGTTTGGAAGGACTTGGGGAGGTCTTTACCTAGCAATGGGACAGTAATGGCTAGTAAAAAAAAATCAATAACAATTCGTACATCGATCCCTCTCACAATAATATAGTAAGAACAACCATTTTTTTTAAAGAGTAACCATGATGTTTCCTTCCGGTTCATAGGGAAAGACCATTTTGGAACTGTGCACTAGCTACTGACGTTTTATAAGTACCCATGTAGGCCTATATGAAATAAAAACGTTTGAATTTTGTAGTAAATGCCTACTTCTGACATGCCAATAAAATCATCTTCCATTCAACCGCAAACAGATCGTTAGTTGGATTAAGCAATCATTTTATTGAAGCCTATAGTGTCACCGTGTAACTCAACCACGAATTGCGCAAAAATATGTATCGCAATTGAAACGAGTTTCTGTTTCACAATTCAATCGTATCCATTGCGTATCTCCAATTTCCGACAAATTATTTTTTCAAACGGCAATAAATCATAAAACTATAAAAAGATAAAGTGGGTTTTTTTTCTTTGTAGGAGATAATCTCTGAAAGTAGGTACTAGTCCGATTGCGAAAACTTTTTCACACATAAAAAGCACGTTTATTCCTGAGTGACGTTGGTTTTATTTTATGTATGCAAGCGACGCCGCGGGCAAAAGCTAGCCACAAAGGGTTGACGATTCAAATAATAAAATTAAAAGTAATTTATTTACATCAGCCTGTCAGAGGCTCTACCACGAGCTCTTAATCCAATCCATTTAACGACCTAAACTGAATTGTTGAGAGGACGGAGTTACAGGGTATAGTCTGTACACCCTAATGCCTTGATCACATGTACCGAGTAAAAGGGCGAGACAGTAAAATGTTGATCGGTCGAAACAGTGATGTAAGCGAGTTGTAGAGATAAATGGTAGGCCGAGCACTCGGCGCTGTGTTTACACGTACCGAGTACTCGGCCGAGATTACTGTCTCGCCTGTTTACTCGGTACGTGTGATCAAGGCATAACTCTGCCGAGCTAAAAATAATCAGGCTAGGGTTAAATAGGGTGATCCCTCACTTCTAAACTCCTAACTCCATAGTTATCTTCATCCCTATTTATAGCTCGCACGCTTAACATTTTAACTCCGTCATGGTAAGGCAGCCGGGTCGAAGCCTACTGGGGCAAGGGTTATCCGAAAGGGCGCTCGAGCCCGGTATGAAGGCTTGAAGGAACGGGATGACACTATCTCCCGCTCCGCCCAAGAGCGGGGGTTGTCATAAGATGACTTTTCCCATCGAAAAAAAACCCCAAAAACTTTTAAATGTTCCTAAAAAACACAACTGTAAAAAAATAAGTGTCAACAAAACCGTAAGTGGCCGCTGGGGCTGCTTCTATGTGGAGCGAGAGGTCAGACTTTTACTGACTAAAACCCATATGTGTTCTTTCAAATGCCCTTAGCGTTCCAAAGTCACGGTAACGTTGTCGAACAACTCGAAGCTCAACAAAAACGCACGCGTTAACGTTACATTAAGACGGTAACTACAAAGAAAAGAAAGTCTGGCTCACCTTTAGCTAATGATATCTCGACGACCAGCAGCACCAGATACATAACAACAGAACACTTGTTACCTGCCATTTCGAAATATTTATTACACGTATATTTTTTTTAAATAAAACGCTAACTGTCTCACACAGACACTGGCAGTGTTGCGACGGTTTGAACTCGAATGGCAGTTTTTTACGTAAAATATTTCAAGAAACAAAGCTTAACGAGCATAAGATTATGACGAAAATTCAGCCTTCACGTCGTCAATGGAGCATTCAGTATTTTGGATACGTCATTGAGACCTGTTCGTAGTGTTGAATGTAGAACGCTTAGGGTCATCAGGGAGTGTAATATAATTAGTTTTAGAATTAGCGACTGGAACTAATTAGGTCTCTTTTTTTTAGGTGATGGTATGGTTAGAGCTGTGATCAAGCGATTGGCTGCTGTACTGCGTGTTGTGGGTATGATTCCGACACAGAACAAAATATTTGGATACTCTACTACTACTACTACTTAGCTCACTGTCCGGGTGTCCGGTAACTGTCCGGACCAAGCCCAAGTCGTCGTCATCGTCGACGGCGCGCACTGTTCCCGCGCGCCTCAAGGAGTTGTCAGCAATAGCAGGGACCGCCGGGTCGAAGCCTACTGGGGCCAGGGTTATCCGAAAGGGCGCTCGAGCCCCGGTATGAAGGCTAAAAGGAACGGGTCTTTTAGTCAGTAAGAGTCTGACACTATCTCCCGCTCCGCCCAAGGGCGGGGGATGTCAATGCATGATTTTTTCCCACCAAAAAAAAAGGGTCTAGGTGTCTACATTTCTTAATTAAAACTTGAATTGAAATGAAATGTCAAAAGAAAACGTCTAACAAAGATATGTTCGGATAGACGTAAGTCCTACATTGTTTTCATTAAATTAGGTGAAACAGGTGTAGCCCACGGCATAGGTTCGTCTACTCGGTTACCTCAAATATTTTTAATTTCATCCTCTAATTAAGTAGGTACTTGGATATATTTATATTAGACTATCTGATGACTGCGGCTCCGCCTATGTAAGATCAGTACCTACTTCCTAAGGCTTTAAGAGGCTGCTGCTGCCAGCAACTTTGCTCGCATATTTCACCGCACGTAATAATTATTTTCTATTAGCAATTGTTATGAATTAATGATTCTATTGTGAGTTTTTGAATTTTCGTAAATAATGTTGACATTTTTGTTTTTTACTTTTGACTACAAAAATATGATCAGTAATGGGCACGGATAGAGCCCCATTTTTTGTACTAATTAAAATATAGGAGTGTATATAGAGTCGCTTGTGCTCGTCTCGTCTAAAGTCGATCTTCACTGCACGAATTTGAGCTCGACTTATGCTCCGCTCGTGCTCGGCTCCTCTAGCGTAAACCCATCTTAAGACCCTAACTCTAGAGCAGTGCTCTAAAACAGTGATTTTCTAATGTCTACTCTTCGGTAACGACTAGATTTAAAAAAATATATGTTTATTACAGATTGAAGTTGTACCTACAATATTATCAACATATGCTTTTTTCCTAAGACTAAATTTTCACTAATTTTACTCCTTTCAAACGGTTTTTATCTTAAAATATATTTACAAAAAAAATTGTTGGTTAAATGTCCTTCAGAATATACATGGCATTTGTAAATCAATCAATATTTCACAAAGAAAATGAATTTAAAGGTTAGCGGGGCTCTCTATCTGGCCAGATTTTTAATGGACTATACGCAATTATAAACACAAATTCACAAACTGTCACCTTTATAATATTAGTGAGATGAGTCAGCCGTTCAATATCAAATAAGTAGACATTCAAAGTCTGAGACATTCACTGACATTAAACTGACATTTCGTTTGGCGACAAAATGTCGCCATCTAAAGTCGATCGACACTCGGCGATTAGAGTCGTCGTGAGAATTCTAAAACAGATATCTTTTGGACTCTGTACCGCAATCCTTTGTCTTTGCCCAAGAAGTTACGTGACAACAGTTTCCCTCGTCTTGCCAAAATTATATGAAAAAGATTTCTCTTATAACAATAAAACCGCCCATTGTACATTGTTCTAAACTTCAGTCGTGGCTTTTATTTTATCTGATAATACAAGGTTATTTAACGTTCATTTTTGAGGTTTCGTAGCAAAATATTAAATAAAGACTCTCATGTCACAAAATGAGGGTTCGTTTTTTAGGGTTCCGTACTTAAAGGGTAAAAACGGGTCCTGATAGCACTCCGCTGTCCGATGACCACTAAACACAGAATACTCGTAAAATAAATATTTAATTTGAGCTCCAATACAATAAACCTGTTTTTTTTTCCTTTCTTCTGTTTGACTGTTACAGCTAAACATTTCTTGAACTGAGTGCTAATGGTATATAAGACCCTTTTATAAAGTTGTAAACTACTAGCTTAAACCCGCGGCTTTACCAGCTTACATAAAATGTAGTAGCCTAATATCACTCGAAAATAAACCAATTTTCTATCGGTAAAAAAAAATATTGCAATCGGATCAGTACTTTCAGAGATTTTCTCTTACAGACATAACTACCAGAAAATCAAACTTTACCTCTTTGTAATATTAGTGTAGACATTAGATATTAAATCTGGTTCACGGAGGCTTGAGAAGGTTCCAACAAAAAAAAAAAAATCCAAATAACTTTTTCATAAATAAATAAAAAGAATATTCCTACTAAGACACAGAACCCTTAGTAAGAGAGATACGACTCGCTTTGTGTCATTTTTTTTTTCTATTATAATATAAATAATCTTTTGTTATTTGTCCAAACAATAGGAAAATAAAGACACAACCTGTATCTTACGCGTGCCATGTATTACATAAACAGTTAATACATAACAATAGAGTATGTAAACGTATTGCAAGAGTACCTAAGTACGAACAAAACTTGCGTATCTATGATGCCATTAAAATAATATCACTTTCTTTAAGGAAATGATGCGTGATGTGTTTTCCACTATATTTCCATAATCTATCTCCGCTGTAATCGAAGTCTATTAAATAAGCCTGTGGTAAAAAGTGATGAAGCCTCCGGTAGATATTGGGATTGAGATCATTATTTCAATAAGAATTTATATTCAATTATATGAGAATTAGTTAAAAACTAAACATAAATATATTAAGTGGGACGTATGCCAAAACTAGACATCAACTAACAAATGTTTTGAGGGTAGATTATAAAATAAGTGGTTTCGATACACTGGTTTACAAATCAATTATGTTAATAAGTTAAAGTTTAAACAAAGTTTATAAGCGTAACTGGATGTGGCTCGTCACTATGGTAGGGACTGTGAGGGTTT
Source organism: Mythimna albipuncta (assembly GCA_929112965.1). NCBI lineage: Eukaryota > Metazoa > Arthropoda > Insecta > Lepidoptera > Noctuidae > Mythimna > Mythimna albipuncta. The sequence continues at coordinate 10,832,583 of OV815979.1, read as the reverse complement.
CATTATAAAATTTTTGAGTATTTTTTTAAAATGGTTTATTGATTTAGATTCTTTGAGGTCTTTTGGTAATTTATTAAATAATTTGGACCCTTTAGATATTATGATGGTTACCCCGGAATGATAGCAGCATGTAGAACGTAGGTATGTACGTACGTCTTCACACCCCAACCACAATCACAGGAAATTTTCGGAAATAGCTCACCGTCCAACTGTCTGGGTAGGATTGAACCCGAGTCAATGGCGCGTGGTGTTCCCGCGCAAATCAAAAAAGATGCCAGCAAAACAGTAGGTGCCCTGCAGAGCCGATGTCCACTAGGATTACGAGAACGTTTACAAGAGTTACTGTAGCCCTGAAGGTCAAGACAGCAAAAGGCAACTGAAAAACGCGGTTGTAAAAGTATGACACTCCTTCTCGCTCCAACCAGAGCAAGAGAAATGGTTTGATGATATAATACCTCCTCAAATAAAAAGTAGTCACCCATTTCAAACCTTTTTTGGAGCAGGCAACGATGTATTTCTCTGAGGATTTCTAACTTTCCTTGACCTAATAGACAAACAAGATCAGTCCCTGCCTCAACACCTGGTACAACGATAGATCCTGTGCTTCCTGTACCCTCCCGATCTCCACGACGAAAACCGTTTCATTTCGATTCTCTTGCATCAAACGCCTCGAGTTGGCCACTCCTCCGATTCCTTTCATCATTCATTGACATCAGAACAAAAGAACTCGAGGCGTTCGACGCAAGAGAATCGAAACGAAACGATTATAACTTGGCTAGGGGGGCAGAATGCTTCAACCTATTAAAATTTTAGGTAGAACTTCTCACGCTGCGTATACGTAACGCAGTTACCACTCCAGAACCTTTCAGCCGGATAGGCCATTTACCACTCCCTCGTTTTGCTTTTGCCTGAATGAATAAAATTACAATAAGTACTGGAAATACCGACGATCCCGGCGAACAGTCTCTGTTACGTTTGAAAATAATGAGAGTTTTCAAAGAGAATAAAATATCTTACGAGTAGGTTGGGCCTAGAAAGTCTTTTTGAACTTTTTATACAGGTACCCCGCCAGATTTAAATTGGAAAAGTTATATGAAAATCCTCAATAAAAATGATGTAAGTGGGACGTTGGATTTTATATTTAAATACCTCATTACTTATGTACACATGGAGCCGTTTATTTATTTTATTAAAGAGAATAAAAAATATACCGAGTAAAGTGGGGTAACTTTGGCTCTGGGGTATAATTTTGGCACAAGCTTATTAACCAATAGGAACATGAGGAACTGTGTTTACTGTGTTTTTATTGGCTAATGATTTCGGGTTAAAGTTATACCTCAAGACCAAAGTAACCCCACTTTTTTTAAGATGAATATTCCTAAGGCTATTAATAGAATATAGTTTCTCGTTTTTTTTTTAACTGGCCGACTATTTGACAATTCAAAAGTTGGTCTATTTCAAATAAACGTTTCTGATTTTTTATTTCTTTCTCATTTCAGTGAAGCCCGCTTTTTTTACAGGGCTTATTCTCTATTTTCTATGCTCACTTGCTCCATAGTAGTCTTCATATATTGCTTAATTAATGTCAGGCAAAATCTCGGTCAAGAGCTCAAACATTAAAAAAAAATACATCATTGTTTCCATTTTCTTAGTGGATTTCTTATAATTATTGTTTAATTAATTTTTTTATTGTTTTATTTGTCATATTTCTGGCAAGTTGTTTCAATTTTATTTTTTGCGTACTGTACTTAATCTAACTCAATGGAATTGATTTGATAACATTTTCAAATTATGGAACACGTCAAAGTTCAAATCCAAAATCTCATCATTTGGACCCGCTCAATTTTGGTCCCGGAGGTCCATTTGACCACACAATTTATTTTCTGTATTTTCATTGGTTGATATACCTATTTACATGACCTTTTTAATACAAACTATAAATCAATATATAATAACAAAACGAAAGTCAACTTTTGAGTTGCTAGCAATGGATTTTTTATTTGTTATAAACTAGTGCTTGATTGCGATCCCACCAGATGGTAAGCAGTGATGCAATCGTTGATAGTGAGGCGGACTATTTTATTAAGAGCCTACTCACTCTTGCCTTGAAGACACCTTATTTATTATCGGACGGGAAAACCGCAGCAGGCAAATTTTTCCAGTCCCTCAATGGACGTGGTATAAACGGATTGAAATTATCTAGAATTATTATTGTTACTTGTATAGTGTATCAATTGCGTGGATTACGTGAATTTATAACACCTACGTGCATAAAAATTGGGTCATTCGTCGCACCCAGCGGGCCCGGTTTTTGACACTCCACTGCTTGTTGGATAACACACGATTGTTCACTTACCAACGTTATGTAAACAAAACATAATAACGTTATAAATAACCCTGTTTTATTGTCTCTTTTGCAATATAATTCGTTCTTAAAATAAATTTTGTTCAGAACGCGGAAACGAAGTCTTTTTTTTTTGTTACCGAAATAAATTATACAGAAGGAACCTATTCGTTCTTAACGTTTAACGCACACGAGATTACCCAAAAAGTCATATGCGAGTTTTTCATCATTTGGCCTCCTGAGTTTTGTCTTACTCATAAAATCCTGTGGCGTCCCAAACTATATGCTTTCTTTGTCCAAAAGTATAATCTAGTTAGAGATATCTACCTTGTACCGGTGGCGCATCGCTGTTCGTCTGGTGAACCGAGTGCCCGATGCGAGTTTGTTTTACACTAACACGATGGGCACGTTTATGACGTTCGGCACTCCGATTGGCCCGCTCCAAGTTCTTAACCAATCCGAAAGCTTAACGCGGTAAACGTTTTAATCACGTTATCGTATAAAACAGCTCGCACTCAGCCCTGCGTTCAGGTTGAAGTTGACTCTAATGACGTCATCAGGCCGACCGCATCAGACAACGGCGCTCTCGTCGCCGCCGGGATTCCGATCTCGATTTCCAGCCACCGTAGGCGCGGGCTTGCGGACAGTGAGCAATGGGTAGCTCACTTTCCGGCCGTCAGGTAACTGTCCGGACCAAGCCCAAGTCGTCGACGGCGCGCGCTGTTCCCGCGCGCCTCAAGGAGTTGTCAGCAACAGCAGGGGCCCAGCCGGGTCGAAGCCTACTGGGGCCAGGGTTATCCGAAAGGGCGCTCGAGCCCCGGTATGAAGACTTGAAGGAACGGGATAGGTTTTTTAGTCAGTAAGAGTCTGACACTATATCCAAGAGCGGGGGTTGTAATAGGATGATTTTTCCCATAGTAAAAAAAAATAAAAAAAAACGTCATCAGGGTAGATAGGTACTTTACATTCGAATTTTTGAACGTGAACGTAGAGTTCAACTATCAATGTCAAACAAGTGTCATTAATAGTCGCTTACACCAACCTACTCTGCTCGGAGTTACAGTTAGTTGTAGTTGTAGAGTTAACACTCTAGAAATGCTAATCGAGTTACAAAAGAACGACTTTGGGTTGAAACCTGGACCCGGAAGACGTAGTGTTGGAAGGCCTCCTACAAGGTGGACCGATGACCTAGTAAGGGTTGCGGGAATCCGAGGGATGCGAGACGCACAGGACTATTTGTTGTGGCGACACTTGGGGGAGACCTATGTCCAACACTGGATGTCTTTCGGCTAAAATGATGATGATGATGATGTTTGCTTGGAGTCGAAGCATTTTTGAAAGGTTGGTCTACCCTAACCTAAATAACCAGACTAGGGTAGAGTCGCTACCGACTCTACCCTAGTCTGGTTATTTTTGAACGCAACCCAGCACACTGATGTCAAGCTGGTGAGTAATAAGTTTACAGAGATGATGTTTAAAACAAAACGACCTCTGTCCCTATAAAATTGGCCTAACGCGAGCCTCTCTATTTTAAAAAAAGGAACAGCAAATAAATAACTTTGTATTTAGTTCTAAATACATTTTAATTTTAGGGATGTACCTACTCGTATTAAAAAATCATCTTCCCACCTTTACTTTCACTTACACTTCGATCTTAATTCAAATTCTGATTTCCTGTTGTGTGTTGTTGATCTTTTTTCTCGATGAAAATCATCAAATAACTTCTGGGTTTTAGGCAGTCAAAGTCTGACAGATTCGGAAGAACTGTCAGACTTATACTGCTTAAAACCGAGTGTTCCTTGAGTTGCCCTTTTATTGCGAGGGCTGCGGTTACTCTTTCAAACAAATTGCAGACTTCGACGGCGCGTGTCGTTCCAAGCGTGCCTCAAGGAGTTTTCAGCAGGGCCCAGCAGGGTCGAAGCCTACTGGGGCTAAGGATTTGTTTCTGAAAGGAAGGTTTGGCCCCGGTACGAAAGAATAGGAGTGGGTTTTTAGTCAGCATAAGTCTGACACTATCTCTTACTCCGTTCAAGAGCGGGGGATGTCATTGGATGATTTTCCCACCTAAAAAAAGACCAAACAGGCTTTGGTCCTAAATAGTACCTAAACTAGGTAAGTAGGAACAGTATTCACAAAAAAACATTATAGTACCTCGAAAAAACATAGATTGTACACATCAAAATAATAAATTCATTAAAATCAAAACAGTCAGTATTCCACAACATGAGCAATTAATTTCATTACACGTAATTATTGGCCCAGTCCTTGAAACATCGCGTGATACCGTGATACCCAGCCAGCTGAAACTAACACATATAACCTTACTATAAATAGTACATTAGAGAAACCAATACTTACATATCTTGACTGAATTTTTGTTATGGCAGCCATTTTCAACGAAGACATAGCCATAGGCGCTAAAGATGTGATTGATTGATTCGACTGGCCTGTTGGTCTAGTGGTTAGTAGGTTCGATTCCAACCCAGGACAAATGTTTATGTGATGAGCATGATCATTTGTTCTGTGTCTGGGTGTAATCTATACATATAATAAAATCGTAGGAAAGTCAAAACTGTACATTGAATATTTTTTTAAAAGAATACTTGGGGCGTGATCTACAATCGATACCGAAGTCAAAAATATAGTTTTTAGAATTTTTGTCTGTTTGTCTGTTTGTCTGTATGTATGTCCGGGATAAACTCAAAAAGTACTGCATGGATTTACTTCAAATTTTGGATGAATATTACTAAGAGGTCGGGTCAAGATATAGGCTACATATTATCACGCTATCACCTACGGGGGAGGAGCTGTGAATCTTTATTTTTCTTACGCATTCTGTGACAGCGTGTAATATAAGGACGCATATTTAAATGTTGTTTTTGAGTAAGTCATGCTATTATCTAGCTTTACACTATAAAAACTACGCCATTAAAGTAACTTGGGCAGAGATACATATTTTAATGAATGTTAGTAGTATAAACACAATTTTAAAGCAGCGCCATCTATGAGATTTCATCAAAATTAAATCAAGTTTTGTTAACCGTTTTTGGAAATTAATCATTTAAATTTGATCATGTTGGCGAGGTTAGTATTAGTTATTCTTAAAATTCATAGATGGTAATGTGCATTTTCTTCATATTATAGTTCGTTTTGACAAATTCAAGTTCCAACAAAACCCACAAAATCTTGAGCAGTGTTGAGGAAGACAATTTAAAAAAATGCGGTGTTAGGTATTACATGGTGGCATTTCCCAGACTCTGTGAAGTCGACCAGTTTGCGAAATCCCTTACGTATGACGAGGTGCCTTCACACACGTACGACAAGCAAAGGGGTGTATTCAACCGACATCGACGTGGAGGTGCTGTGGACCCCTCTTTGAGGCGTGGCTGGAAAGACCTCATGGCGTCCTTACCTTCCGCATGACGCAGGTACTCACCGGACATGGTTCGTTCGGGAGATTCCTGCACTCGATTCATGCGGAAGTGACGCCCGGGTGTCGCCACTGTGCGGAACACCCGGAGGACAAGGTGGAGCACACAGTCGAGGTGTGCCCTGCTTGGGCGGAGCATCGCCGTGCCCTCGTGGGGGCGATCGGCAGCGGAGACCTCTCGCGCCGGGCCGTCGCCGGGATTCTGATCCCGATTTCCGGCCAACGTAGACGCGGGCTTGCGAACAGTGAGCAATGGGTAGCTCGCTGTCCGGCCGTCCGGTAACTGTCCAGACCAAGCCCAAGTCGTCGACGGCGCGCACTGCTCCCGCGCGCCTCTAGGAGTTGTCAGCAACAGCAGGGACCCAGCCGGGTCGAAGCCTACTGGGGCCAGGGTTATCCGAAAGGGAGCTCGAGCCCCGGTATGAAGGCTAGAAGGAACGGGGTGGGTCTTTTCAGTAAGAGTCTGACACTATCTCCCGCTCCGCCCAAGGGCGGGGGATGTCAATGCATGATTTTTCCCACCATAAAAAAAGGTGCTGTGGAAGGTTTTCCGGGAATTTTCAAGGACACCGCATTGGGTAGGGTTTATACCGTGCACCCGAATAGTGGCGAATGCTATTTTCTGCGATTGTTACATCACACTGTCCCAGGCTCAACGTCTTTCGCTTTTCTGAGGACATTTGATGGCGTGGAGTATCCCACTTACCGCGCAGCCTTTTGCCTAATTGGGATGACACCCTCGTGGAGGCAAGCGTCAGTGACAGTCCCAGCCACATGCGTCATCTACTTGCCGTCATCTTTGTGTTTTGTGGAGTCGCGAACCCGGTAGCTTTGTGAGAGAAGTAACGCCATCTTCTGTCTGAAGATTTTATACGAGCTTTGAGGCGTGCTACTAGAGACGAAGTCGAAGTAACTGATGAACGCGTGCTGAACACCTGTCTCAGTTCACTTCAAGATGTGGTCATTACTATCGGCGGCAATCCACTGATCGAATATGGGTTACCAGCTCTCCAATCATCATCACATCAAGACCGTGGAAATCGGGAGTATAACGCTGAAACAAATTACGATCCGGGCGAAATAACCACCATACGAAATTACTATGTCGCTTTGTTCTCTTGAGAGCAAAAACAAATTTATGACACCGTCCTTGAAAGCGTTGGGCAAAACCAGGGTAAAATGTTTTTCTTGGATGCTCCTGGTGGAACAGGAAAAACATTTGTTACCACTGGCATACTTGCAGAGGTCAGGAGCCAAGGCAAAATTGCTATTGCTGTAGCGTCGTCAGGAATCGCTGCCACACTGCTTCCGGAAGGCAAGACAGCACATGCCATGTTAAAAATTGCCATCGATTTAGAGAGCGCCGAAACGCCTGTTTGTGGTGTGTCACGTAACAGCGATAAGGGACACGTGCTCAAGGATTGCTCTCTGATGATGAGTGTACGATGGCCAATAGGAAGGCAATTGAGGTCGTGGACAGAACCCTGCAGGACATCCGCAGGAACTAACATTTGATGGATGGTGTCACAGTTCTGTTCAGTGGCGATTTCCGGCAAACACTTCCCGAGGTGACGCGGGGATCGAGGGCTGACGAGATAAATGCTTCGTCGAAACGATCTTCGTTGTGGTCACGAGTTCGTACACTGCGCTTGACATATGAGAGCTCGGCTCGGCGGCAATGCACGTGCTCAAGAATTCTCCGATGTCTTTCTAAGTCTTGACGAAGGCACTCTACCAGAAAAGAGAGGTGGACAGGTGGTGCTTCAAGAGTCTCTCGGTAGAGTGGTATCCAGCTTAGAAAAACTCATTCACTGTGTGTACGGGGACATCAGTTGTATACTACACCAGCAGAATTCTTGGGTGTGTGAGCGGGCCATTTTGACGCCAAAAATGATCAGGCTGCAGCAATTAACGAATGCATTCTCTCGGAAATTGAGAAGAATGAAGTGGTCTACACCTCGATAAACACTGTTGTCGAGCAAGATGATGCCACACGTTATTCCGTGGAATTTCTGAACTCCCTGTCAGCAAGAGGACTTCCGGCGCATACCATCAAGCTGAAGGTCGGTGTCCCGATTATGCTTCGAAGTTGTGACGGGACCCGCCTCAAAGTCATCTCGCTCCACACAGACACACCATTGAGGCGGAAATTCTTACGGGTTGTGGCGTCAGCGAGGCAGTATTTATACCACGCATTCCCCTCATACCTCATAACTTCATGTTCCAGTTCAAGCGCGTACAGTTCGCCGTGTGTGTTTGCTTCGCGATGACCATCAATAAGTCGCAGGGGCAGACACTGAGGGCAGCGGGTGTCAACCTCAGGACGAGTTGCTTCTCACACGGGCAACTGTACGTCGCTTGCTCCCGCGCCACCAGTCCTGACTCTCTTTACATTTTGGCTCCTGGCAGTATCCGTACCAACGTAGTTTATAGGGAAGTCTTGTAAGGTATGATACCTTTATACGTATTTTTACTCTTTTGTGTCCTGGAATGTATTCCTGCATTATTTTCTCTATTTCCTTCAGTCACATCTTATGACTGAACTCAGCAGGATTTCCATATAACTCTCTTCACTAGCTTCGTTTGCGAAAAAAAATTATATTATAATGCTATTTTAAAAGTTGTTTATTTATAATGCTATAGCGACACTGGCACCTTAGGTATTTTTAGTGCTGTAGAGGCTTCACGCAGACGACGTCGCGGGCAGCAGCTAGTTTATCTATAATATGTATGTATTTAGAAATATATAAGTACGTTTATCAGTTGTCTAGTACCTATAACACATGCTCTGCTTAGCTTGGGACTAGATGGCGTTGTGTGATAGTTGTGGAATATTACATTATATTAAGTTTGTTAATGTTTATTCCACGACTATCACACAAAGTCATCTAGCTAGACTCAAACTAAGCAGAGCTTGTATTATGACTACTAGACAACCGATAAACATACTTATATATTTCTAAATACATACATACTATAGATAAAATACTTCAAGACACAGAACTAATGATTATGCTCATCACACAAACATTTGTCCTGGGTGGTAATCGAACCCACGAACTCAGGCATAACAGTCAGGGTCACTAACGACTAGACCAATAGGCCAGTCAAAAGTCAAGTATTATAGTGCAAGTGTATGCGCAAAGGCAGGTTCACTTTTTTTTTTTTTTTCATTTACTATATTCCGGTATATTCTATTTGACCGAAGATTAGACAGAGGAAAAGCAGTTTTTTTTTTAATTTGGAAATCATCCAATTACTTCTCCCGCTCTAGGATGGAACGAGAGGGCATGTCAGACATTTACTGACTAAAATCACACCTGAAGGCAAAGGGGCAATAGAATGAACACAGATTGGTTTTATCCAATAAAATGTTACACCGTGTGTGTTTCGGTGTATGTATCACCACAAAATAGATAGGTACTGAAGACAATCTCATGTATGTACTTGACTTTATATATCTACGCTCGGTGGACGCACACTAGTGAGCGTTTGAGCCGGTACTGTTCGACGAGCGGGCCGAGGCGCTCCGAGATATTGTGTCCGTAAGCGGTGTCCGTGTGTGCGTTGCTCGAACGCGCTTTGCATGTAGATTGACTTCTTTACCTATCTATTTTGTGATACCACAAAAGTAGGTATGTATTTGTGTACAATGAAGAATTTAATTAAGTAAATTTAAAAATTATGACACTGCCCCTCGCTCCACTTTAAGCGGAACGAGGGTTATTTATAATGGTTAAGCGAGAACCTATCTCGTTTCATAGAGTTTTTTATCGAACTTCCCCGAAATTTATGTTTTTATGGTTCCACACCTCAAAAGATAATTTGTATTTTTTTTTTCATAAGTTTGTACGGGTCCCTCAGTGCGCGAGTCAGGATCACACTTGCCCAGTTTATTTTTTTATATATTTGGTAGATTTGTGAATAAGTTGTAGGTAAATTTTCAAATTCCTTCCTAACAGCTCGTTTGCCGGGTCAGCTAGTATAAAAAAAGCTCAAAACTTTGCAGTAACGAGTCGTAAGTACTTGCCAACTGCGAGTAGTAGGTGACAACAATTAGGAAAGAGGGCACAGACTGTTTGTTACATCAACATGTTCTCTCAGAAACTTCTAGAATGTTTCACAAACGACAGTAAATAGGAATGGGCTAACTGTATCTGCCAGTGGACGAAATCCTCTGTTACTGGTACAGAAGTTTCCGCTGCATTTAGATTATTTTGCTGTGGGAAGGGCTTTTTATTAAATGGGAAAACAATGAATTCTCCCACTTTTGGGCGGGGCGAGAGGGCGTTTCAGACTTTTACTGATTAAAACCCACTCCTGTTCCTTCTTTGCCTCTGTTCTAGGACCCCGGGGTACAATTTCGCACAACCTATGGCCCCAATAGGCGTCGACCTTGACGAGCCCCTGTGCTTTTGCTGACATCACTTTGAGGAGCGCGTGGAGCACTACGCGCTGGCGACGACTTGAGCTCGGTCTGGGCGGTAACCGGACGGCTGGACGGAGAGCTACCCATTGCTCAGCGTCCGCAAGCCTGCACCTACGGTAGCTGGAAATCGGGATCGGGATTCTGACGGCTGCGGCGTGAGGGCCGTCCTCTAACGCTTGCGACCGCCTCCTTCGCTAGCATTACAGCTTCGCAGCTGTGGAAACGGCTGTGCCCAGAGTTTCCTGGCATGATCACATCAGAAATGAAGATATCCGCAGGAGAACCAGCCGACGTAGCCGGAAGAATCGCCAAACTTAAGTGGCAGTGGGTAGGATATATGGAATGATAATAAAATTAAAGATTAGAAAAATTGAATGCAACATGATAGAATGTAACTGTATTCTCAGTTTAAGCAGGCGCTCTTAGTACAGCACGAGTATGATCAACTCTTTAGGAACTAGAATACCGACGCCTATGTTCCTTCTTTGCTTTGCGTTCCAAGGTCCTGTATTTCCCTTTTGGAAGCTAACCTCTCAGTAAGCTTCGGGCCTACTGGACCCATACGATTTTGATGACATTAAGGCTGATTTAGGGCGCGCGTGAAACACTACGTGCCGTCGACGACTCTAGCTCGGTCTTGAAGGTTACCGGATTGCCGGACGGTGAGCTAGTTCAACTACCCAAATTTATAGTATGATATGATGTGGTGAACTATCACACAACGCCGTCTAGTCTCAAGCTAAGCAGAGCTTTTGTTATGAGTACTAGATAACTAATAAATATACATACATATTTCTAAATACATACAGTCATAATATGATGTAATGATAGTTGTAAGCTAGAAATAAATAAATATTTTTATAGATAAATTACATCCAGACACAAAACAAACGATCATGCTCATTACACAAACATTTTGACGATTTTGGTCCCTACGTATATAAAGAAATGTCCAAAATATAATTTTAATAAACATTTTAATAAATGTTTAATTGATAGTATCAATACAAAGTAAATAATGAAATAAACAAAAACCGGCCAAGTGCGAGTCGGACTCGCCCATGAAGGGTTCCGTAGCAGCAAGTAACATAATATAAAAGCTCTTGTAATGTGTTGTAACTTTGATCGATGTTTTAATAATAGTGTATTTTTTTCGATTTATGACGCTTTAAAAAAAAATTACTTACTAGATTTCGTTCAAACCAATTTTCGTTGGTAGTTTTTATAGTAATGTACATCATATATTTTTTTTAGATTTATCATTCTCTTATCTTAGAAGTTAGAGGGGGGGGACACACATTTTACCACTTTGGAAGTGTCTCTCGCGCAAACTATTCAGTTTAGAAAAAAATAATATTAGAAACCTCAGTATCATTTTTGAAGACCTATCCATAGATATCCCACACGCATGGGTTTGATGGAAAAAAATTTTTTGAGTTTCAGTTCTATGTATGGGGACCCCCAAAATTTATTGCTTTTTTTCTTTTTTTGTGTAAAAATCTTAATGCGGTTCACAGAATACATCTACTTACAAAGTTTCAACAGTATAGCTCTTATAGTTTCGGAAAAAAGTGGCTGTGACATACGGACGGACAGACAGACAGACAGACAGACAGACAGACAGACAGACATGACGAATCTATAAGGGTTCCGTTTTTTGCCATTTGGCTACGGAACCCTAAAAAAGGATATTTTGGACATGTCTTTATATACAGCTGCCACCACGGATTTTGAACGCTGGCTTTAAGTTGCGCAGAAGTAAAAAATCGGGTCTCTTTAGGTGGTGTGACATGAGACGCGGGGGCGGGGAGCGTCAGTGATTGGCTCGTTGCGCATCGTGTCATAGATGACACTCGTGATTCGTTCATTGCGCTTGCAACATGTATTGCGACGATTGGCTCGCCAATGTATGGAATGCGCAAAGCGATCCCCACTCTGACGCCGAGCGTTCAATATCCATGGTGGCAGCTGTACTTAGGGACTGTCGTTTTGTCCTGGGTGAGATTCGTACCCACGACCTTCAGCTTAGCAGTCAGGGTAACTAACTACAAGACCAACAGGCCCGTCACCGATGAACCGCCTCCTGACCACAAAATAGATAGGTACAGAAGACAATCTACGTACAAAGCGCGTTCGAGCAACGCACACATAGACACCGCTCACGCACACGATAATATCTCGGCTCAATCGCCCGGTCACACTCATACAGTTCGACCGGGCGATTGGACTCGAACTCGGAGCAATGCGCTGACGTGTGTGCGATCGCCTAGCGTAGGTATAAAAAGTGACGTACACACATGAGATTGACTTCTGTACTTATCTATTTTGTGCCGTGACGGTGAAGATCAACCCGTGCGATTGTTCTTATCCATCTAGAGAGAACATCAGCTGCAACAAAGTATGTGTTGTTGCTATTAGGCACGACACAAATACGTAACATACGCCTAACCACCAGTGGCTCAATAATTAATGTCGGCGGTCCAAAGTCATTAGCAAAACATAATGGTGGTGTTACATAGGCGTGTGTGGTTCGCATTTCTAATCGCCGCGCAATGTATAGTGCTCATGAATATTCAGCGGCCATCATGAATTGGCTTGTGATGTGACTCGTCTTCGAGGAACGGGCTTTGGTAAGCAGACCTATATTTTTATTTATATTTGGGCATAATGTCTTCAGATAGTAAGCAACAGTGTTAGGTTTTGATTATTTACTTTTTGTACTTTATTTATTTCCTTTTTTTTGAGAGTAATGAAAGTTTGACCAATCAGTGTAGCCAGGGAGTATCGTGTTGCCCAGTAACTGGGTTGTCGAAGGCAGATAGGCAGTCGCTATATGTACGCCAGGTATTCAGCTGTATCTGGTAGGCATTTTTATTTACTTTTCATAATCATTCATCATCATCATCAGCCTTTTTAATGTTCCTACCGCTGGGACCCAGGCCTCCTTCCCTAAGAGAGGGAATGAGCCGTAATTCACCACGCGGGCCCAGTGCGGGTTGGTGAATGTCACATGTCTTCGAATTTTTGGTTCTAGGACATGCCGGTTTCCTAACGATGTTTTCCTTCACCGTCTTGAGAGCAGTGGTGACGAAATAAATTACACAAAGTAATGCGCCTGGCTGGGTTCGAACTCGCGACCTACAACTCGTAAGTCGGGACCATTACCACTCGGCCACCACTGCTCTTTCATAATCATTATATTTTCTAAAAATATATCATGTCTCCTTTCGCACGGATACTTCCTTCCAGTTACTGCACAGTTCTAACGATGTTCGCGTTTTCGTTCAGAAAATATCCCATTTCCAGCCTATTTAGGGTTCTGTAGTAGAGGAACAAGGAACCACACATTAAATGTTTTTTTTATGGTGGGAAAAAATCATGCATTGACATCCCCCGCTCTTGGGCGGAGCGGGAGATAGTGTCAAACTCTTACTAACTAAAAGACCTACCCCGTTCCTTCTAGCCTTCATACCGGGGCTCGAGCGCCCTTTCGGATAACCCTGGCCCCAGTAGGCTTCGACCCGGCTGGGTCCCTGCTGTTGCTGACAACTCCTTGAGGCGCGCGAGAACAAGGCGCGCCATCGGTGACTTGGGCTTGGTCCGGAAAGTTACCGGACGTCCGGACAGCGAGCTACCCATTTCTCACTGTCCGCAAGCCCGCACCTACGGTGGCCGGCAATCGGGATCAGAATCCCGGCGGCGGCGATAACGCCGTTGCCTGATGCGTTCGGCCTCCTCCTTTGCGAGCATTACTGCTTCGCAATATAACTTAGCCTAATGTTAGTATTAAATTAAATTATAATAATAAAAAACCAGTGAACCATTGTACGAACGAATTCTATGGTTCATTCGTTTATTTGGATAAGTGTGTCTGGACACTTATCCACCTTTGTAAGAAGGGGGAGTCCCAGCTGTCTGAAAACACATTCAGGATGTCATCGGGGAAGGAGCATAGTGCATGGATCTGCGCATACATATTAATCACGCCTAAAAGTGATCATTTCTGTTAGAACCATAGGAGTCCCCCTAATATAAAACCCATTTTTATCGCTATACTAGATACTGCCCACAGAAAAGATGAAAAAGGTTAGAAAGGAAATATTTTCCGATTTTTATTACAACGAGTGTCGCCGCTTGTCTCAAACCCTTTAAATCTACTATTGGCCAACTAATACACAACAACCAATATGAACGGACATTACGCGACTAACAGACCACGCACACTTCGATCGCATGTTTGCTATTGGTAGTTAACTTATGAGCATTGCCCTACTTAGTGGCACGCTTGCCCCGCCTACAAGGCCATTCTAACCTTCCTTCATCTGTTCTTTGTTACTGCCAGTAGTTTCACCCATGCGATATTAGAAAATAGAATATATTCTCGAGATAAAAAGTATCCTAAGTGCTATTCTTTTTTTTTTATCTGTTATAAACTAGTACTTGACTGCGATCTCGTTGATGGTGAGGCGCACTAGTTTATTAAGAGCCTATTCACTCTAGCCTTGAAGACACCCAAATTATAATCAGACGTAAAGACCGCAGCAGGCAAACTGTTCCAGTCCTTCAAAGTACGCAGTATAAATGACGAGGCGAAACACTTAGTCTGGACCGTAGATGTTTCAACAATGTAAGGGTGGATACTCGCCGTGCGTCGGTTTGTCCGATGGTAGAAATGAGATGGCGGGATCAAATCTTGCAAAATCCAGGACATGATCTCCCCGTGTATCAAGTTTCATCGAAATCTTTTCAGCCCTTGAGAGTAAAAAAGTGACAGACATATACAAATACACAGAAACTTTCCCCTTTATAATATTAGTGTGTTATAGAACTGATAAGATACTACAACCCGTGTAAGTAATAAATTTCATTAATATCGATATATTTTTATTGCTGCATTTTTTACATTTTTCCAGTGGTATTTATAGTGGTATATACAAAGTCTCTGCTAAAAAGGTTACCAAACAGTTTGTTATGGTCATGTCTCCATTAACGTATTTGTGTTTAACAATCATTTTAATTCATAGCACAAAAACAACTGAAATTCAAAAAGCTGTGGGCAATGCTGACGGATTTCGACCTCATGTGCACAAATATTTAGTTATGTTACATATATACGAGTCCAACAGTCGTACAGGAGGTACAGGAGACTACATGATTTCATGCAGTGGATCAATCATAGATAAGAGATGGATAATCAGCGCAGCACACTGTTTCTCTGGTGATATTAATAAAATTGAAATAATTACAAAAACGAGCTCAAAAATAAATGTTCTAGGATTTGCAGAAAAATATTCAAATCATCCTAGATTTATTCAGAATCTTGAATTCAATTGTAATAATTATCAACACGATTTGGCGCTCGTGAAGACCAGGAAATCAATTCAATTCAGCGGGTTCATAAAACCAATTGCTTTGGCGCGGTTCGTGGAGTCTGGGCAGCATGGGATCGTTGCTGGTTATGGCTCAGGAATACCGTTGGAGGGTGTTGTAGTTGTGAACCGCTATGAGACGAAGTCATGCGGTTGTAGTTGTAAAATGCTGTCCTCAAAGCATTGGGCATATGCGGAAGATGGAGATTCTGGAGGAGCATTAACTACAGATGACGGTCTGGTTGGCGTCGTAAGCTCGGGGGCAGCAACCACGAGTATTTTTGTTGATATTTCCTTACATTTTGACTGGATACAAAAAGTAACGAGAAAGAAACTAGTTAATACAACATCGACCTGAAATAAGCATAATGTAGGTAGTGCATGCTGTGCTTTTCTATAAGCGATGAGGCGCTTAGAGTTACGTTAATAACGTATATATTATAAGCTTTAATGTAATAGCGTACTTATTGTTGAAAAGCCTAATAAATAAATAAAGTAAACTTTTAACTAATATGTGTCATCGGATGTGATACAAACTCGTTTGAATTTGGAAATAGAAAATAAAAATTACAAATTGTACTACGTGTGTATTATTTCAATCTTATACCAAATCTATATTTTATCAATCTGTCTGTACAAATAAATAAAAGAAATCCCTGCGTTACCCACTTACTCATACCCCGGCTAAACAGTTTTTTCAAATACAAAAACAGTGACTTTCCTAGAGAGGAAGCCTGAGTACCAGCAGTGTGAACATTAAAAGGCTAATTATGCTGTGACTTGTACGACTTGTGAAGGACACAGGTGTGGTTTTAGTCAGTTAAAGTACCAATAGCATAGGTTGAAATGTAACTACATTGACACAAAATAAATAGGTACAGAAGTCAAACTTGTACTTCACTTTTTACACCTACGTTAGACGATCGCACACACGGAAGCGCGTTGCTCCGATCTGTATGAGTGCGACCGGGCGATTGAGCTGAGATATCGTGTCTGTGAGCGGTGTCTATGTGTGCGTTGCTCGAGCGCGCTTTGTATGTAGATTGTCTTCTGTACCTATTTTGTGACATTGGGTTCTGTTAAAAAAACCATTGAAATACCGAAGATAAAGCATGTTAAACGGGACCGATGCGTGGGTATGAAATGGTGATTCAGGGAAGTGTCTGTTTAGTCTTAACCATATTTCCTTTTTTTCTTACTATATTTAACCATAACTTTTTATCACGGCGATATGAGATTTCCCATTCTAAAAGAAGTTCATTTTGTAAATTAAAATCTCTTTCGCATATCGCTTACGCTAGAACTACATTAAACTGACGCACACGTATACCATGCCTGATTTAAATTAGTAGAACGACGTCGTGTGGCTAGGATCTAGTGTAGCTCTACAAGTCTAGTTTCCATATATAAAAAACTTTTTACAAAAAAAAAAAACCGACTTACTAAAAAAACACTAAAACCATCAAAATAACTTTCATTTCGGAAGTCGGTGTTTCTATAATAGTTTTGCCTCTTCGTTATTTAACACCGACTTCTGAAATTAAAGTTATTTTGATGGTTTTAGTGTTTTTTTTAATAAGCCGGTTAGGGTAGACCGGGGACAATTGAAACAGGTCATGATTGCAACAACTTCAATTTCTCGTAAACTATAATACCTACGCTTGTGACGCGTCGTTCGTTGCATCGTCGGCTATGTTCGGTTTTATGTTTAACATGGCTCGAGCGAGCGAGCGATACAGTCGTGCACAGGACGCTTCGAAAAATTTCGTGCCAAAAAGTAAGTATTCCGGATCTTTAACTTTTGTTGTTTTCATATTTAAGTCTTGTTTTTTTGGCAATTTTCCTTGTTTTGGGGTATTGTTTATCTATTTAAGATTGTGTTTATTACTGGTAATTAATGTTTAAGTCAATATTTACCAAAATATTGAGTATTGAATTAGAAGATGCGACATGGGTACGTTTGAAACAACTTATCTGTGGACGTTTGAAACGTTTCAAACGTCCCCTCATATTCCACGTTTTTATCCGACTGCACAGAAAAAGGTTGTGTTTGTTAAAATATCAATCATAAAAAATATAAAAACGAACAGAATTAAAAAAAAATAACAGAATTACGATGAAAGAAAATAATCATTTAAAACCACTTTTTACTCACAATCGCTAGGTATTATAAAATTAACTTTTCAATCGTGGAAATTACAGACACAATAGAAAGACAATAGGTGCGCGAACGCCGACGTCCGCTCGGGGTTTAATGAATTAAAATACCTAATGGTTGCAAGTAAAAAGTGGTTTAAATGGTTATTTATGTTGGGGTTGGGTTACCTATTTGTTAAAATTACATCTGATGGGCAATTCGATAACTCTGACGACCCTAAAATTGAACCCATGACATTAAGTTTGATCTATATTTTTTCATTATAATAATAATAACACAATATATGAGGAATTGCTATTGGGTAAGTCGATTGATTGATCTTGAATGATGTTGATTGATTTCCTTTGAAATTAAATTTCACAAGAAGAGTTAAACCTATACGGGTCAATAAACGATGGTTATGATTGAAACATTTTTATGCTTGAAATATTGTCATGATTGAAACATTGTTAAGATTGAAACAGGCTGTTTTGTATGAGACTGGAATACTTAGTTTTCTCCCCCATGTAAGTGCTATAACAATCAAAATAAGATATTAAGTCTTTTAATAATGTGAAATAGTATTCAATAGCACAAATTAGAGCACTTAAATTATTTAAATAAGATATATTTTGAGTTGTTTATACTGAAAATGTTTTTGCATGTATAATTTTTGAAATATTTATGTTACGATGACGCATTTATCACTATCTCAATAAACAATTTATTGGCATGTTAACTTGTTAAGATTGATTAAAAAGCTCCAGTAGTTCATAAAATATTTCCAGTGTTTCAATTATCCCTACATACTGTTTCAACCGTCCTTAGGGTGGGGTCAATAGAACCACTGCGCCCGGTCTTCTTTAATAGGTGATTGTAGGTTAACTATTTGAAATAGAGATATAAATTATGCTTAATTTAGGAACTAGATAACGACCCTTTCAGCGGTATAAATAAGAGGGATGTAGGTACAATAGATAAGTCACTGCACACGGTTTAAGTAAAATTGTTTCAATTGTCCCCGGTCTACCCTATTTTTTTTTTTTTGTAAAAAGTTTTTTATTTCACACTTTTTAGTTGCAATGCACTTACAACCAAAGTACCTTTTTCTCATGACAATTCCAATTAACTCAAACCCTGCAAGGATACATTGCTTTATTATGAAGTTTCCGTGTCTACCTTCCGGCTCCATCATCATCAACATATCAGTTCGATAGTACCTGATAGCCAAAGTGCATCTCATAACAATTCTAATAGGCCCAAACACGGCTAGGATACATTGATTAATTACGGAGTTCCGGTGCCTATCTTCCGGCTCCATCATCATCATCATCAGGTCACATCGATGATACCATTTTCAACATACCTATTCAGAACTATTCATTTATTTGTAACTATGTTCATTGAGAGATCTGTGTGAGTATGAACTTCCGTTGGCCATTTCTGTCTTCTTCACCAGTTCCACTTCATCAAATGTCATGTTTTGACTATAAATGTTTAAGTCTAACGAAAATACCAAAAGAACTATATGGTTGCCTATAATATTTGAGGAGTTCCATCAATTTCGCCAAGATTCCATCATCATGGACTATGGGACCATTTGGGAATTATAACCCTTTCCAACAAAAAAATTTTTTTTCAAATCGGTTGCCAAGTGACGAAGTTATGCGCGAACATACATAAAAAAAAAATACAAACATCCGAATTGAGAACCTCCTCCTTTTTTAGAAGTCGGTTAAAAATGTATGGAGACCGACGTGCGCAGAGCGTACGTGTCACACGTGTGCGCAGTATTCTACCTTTACTGTTACTCGTTCTTAGACTTAGGTCTATTGGGCCATACTCGTGATCCTAGAACGAGAAAGGTAACTGACGGAACATAATCGAAATATAGTGGCTTTAGTCAATAAAAGTCTGACGTGCCTTCCCTGTCCAACCTAGAGCGGGAAAAGTCATTAGGTGATTTTTTCTTATTATTATTGATAGGCTCGCGTTTGACCACTATCTCACTTGATCGTAAGTGATGATGTGGCCGACGATGGAGCACGCTTGCCTAGAAGCAACCTATTCACTCTTGACTTAAAGACCCCTAGGTTGTAGCTATCAGGACACACAGACTAAGGCAGGGAATTCCACTCCTTAGCTGTACGCATAATGAATGTGTTTCCAAAACGCTTCACTTGATTTCACACTTCAAAAAAGGCTGGTCTCCATACTATGCCTCTGCAGTGAGGTTATTTCTATTGTAGCTTCCAGTGACTTCACCCGCGTGATAGTAGAAAATTATCTCAAGGTACCAAATACTGTATCTACTTACAGACATTTATTTTATCATGTTACTTTGTGTTGCAAGAAGACTTAATGCCTTAGGCATTCTCTGCCAGTCAACCTAGTGCGGTGCAGAGAGAATATGGCAGGCGCATGAAAAGATAATTTATTATTATTACATTTATTCATTTATTAAAACATATAATTATCATTATTAAATTTATTTTTTTAAATATCATATAGGACAAAAAAATGATTTTTCTTTCTTTCTTTTAGACACATAATAATATAAGCTACAAAAAGCTCTTGCGAGCCGCTTGCAAACGGCGCGCGCGCATTTCACTCACAGCTCGTTCATACGAAGCCCTCTCTGCCCTCTCACACCACTACATCCGATAAAATACATAGCAAATCAATAAGTTCTTATTCGCCGTGAAGTTTTTTTTTCGTTACTTTATGAATCCACTTAAAATGTATAGAAATATCAACAACAAAATATTGTAAACCTGTTGGATACGATGCGCTTTCGATCAAAATTCCAATCAGACTGTCATTATTTGTCAGTGCTGCTCCTGAAATTGTAGCTTCCGTGTATGTTAAAGGCTGAGCGCATAGTATGAAACTGTCATTCGGCGCACATTCGCACTTATTCACCACAGCAACGTGCTCTAATGGAAATTCTGAGTTGTAAACTTCATACCCAGCAATGATTCCTGTGCTCCCCAACTGCAACGCATCAAACCGCGCCAGGCCAATCGGTTGCGTGAACGCGTTCAATTTAATCGGCCTCGCAGTCTTTACGAGCGCCAAATCATTTTGTCCATTATAATAATTGAATTTGGGATCTAAAATAAAATCAGGATGTTTTATAATTTCTTTGGAGAATCCTAGAATGCGCTCTTTTGTACTCATTATTGTGACTTTAGCATTATCTGGGAAACAGTGAGCTGCGCTGATTATCCATGTCTTGTCTATGATTGATCCACTGCAAATGTATGTATGGTATGAGTAATAGTCGTAGTCGATGACATTTGCAACTGCACGTAATTTTACTAAATATTTATGGACGTTTGATCCAAGGACGTCGTCATTACAACTAAGACTTTGAATTTCAGCTACTGTATAAATAGCAGGACTATGAATTATCGTGATTGTTAAACACAAAAAATACTTCAATAAAAACATAGTCACTTTCAAGCAAAACAATGTATATTACCTACTTTGAAACAAACTCTAATTAATACGTTTAACAAAGGCTCTCATATATATGTAACAACAGATCTACATATATTTTGAATTTAAAGAATGCAACATAAAAAAACTCTGAAAATATTTTTAAAATTTTGCGTCAAATAAATTCTCGCGATGTTTTCCACATTTTTATAATAAACTATTTCAGTTTGTGATTTGGTATTTACGATTATTATCGCCATGGAATTTATTAAGGTGAAATTATGCATGTTTCTTCTTTGTACATGCAATTTTAATTGTCGCAAAACAAAATATAGCCACGGGAACTGCATAACATTTGATATACTTGTAGACTTCTACTGTACATAATACACCGTTAATTTTTAATCGTTTTAATCCCTTAGAGGGTCGATCCGATACATGAAACACAATCGATTTGTAAAGATAAAATTAAAAAATAAAGTAAGTACCTTTTTTTTAAAACTCGTATTAATTTACGCATGTACGAAATTAATTTCTTTAAGAAAATGTCAGCTGAGCGAGTTCAATGACCTGTAGGTAGTTTGTACGCAACGCCGAATATTACATTTTTGACTTTTTTTTTAAGGTGGGAAATCATCAAAGACTTCTCCCGCTATGGTTGGAGCGGAAGGGAGTGTCACACATTTAGTTATTAAAACCCTCTTTGCTTTCTAACGTTTTAAGGCTACCGGTTTCTTTTCCAGAAAATCCCTACGGCCCTAGCGGGCAACAGTCTTGCTGGGACCCTACGGTTTGCTGACGTCTCTTTGAGGAGTGCATGGTTCATTCAGCAGCAGACGGCAAGCTACGCATTACTAGTCGTTCGCAAGCCCAAGCCTCATCATCATTTCAGCCGAAAGACGTCCACTGCTGAACATAGACCTCCCCCAAAAGTAGCACAACGACCGGTCCTGGGCATCTCGTATCCATCGGAGTCCCGCGACCATGACTAGGACATCGGTCCATCTTGTGGGTGGCCTTCCCGCTGCGGCTTACCTGCCCATTGCCACTTAAGTTTAGCGGTCCTTCGAGCTATGTCGGTAACCTTGGTTCTTCATCGGATATCTTCATTTCTGATGTGATCACGCAAGGTAGCCAAGCGTACGGTGGCTGAAAATTAGGGTCGAGGTCCCGGCATCTGAGGCGTGAGGATGTCCATTCCCTCACGCGTGCAGGTCACCTCCTTCGCTAGCATTATTATGACTTACTTTTTTATGACACCTTCGTCGATTTTGACGTCATTTTTCTTGATAAGCAGCGCTACTTGCAGCGATTATTGGTCACATTACATTACAGCGACGTTTTTCAATCCGGCGAGCCAACTTGTGTTAGACGATACAGCTGTATTGGTGTGAATCTATATACCAATACAAAATAATATACGAGATTATTTGGTAAAACATTGGCAACCTCTCAAGACTATGACATCATAAACAACTACTTTTGTTCTATGATTTTTTTTTAAATTATCATATTTTAGTTTATCATATTTTCATTCAAAAATAATAATATTTAAATTAAACGTTCTAAATATTACAACTACCGGCACGAATACTGAGCGCTCGGCGTCAGAGTGGGGATCGCTTTGCGCATTCCATACATTGGCGAGCCAATCGTCATCGTTGTTAGATACATGCAGCAAACGCGGGGAACGAATCACGAGTGACGTCTATGACAAGATGGTAAATGATAAATGATATTTATTTTGTAAACAGGTTTAAAAAAAAAAAACTCACTTCGCACCACTAAAGAGAACGAATATTTGACTTCTGCGCAACTCGGAGCCAGCGCTCAAGATCCGTTCTGGTAATTGTACTAAGTTAAGCAAGAGATAGTACAATAGCGGAGGGGAGCGGGAATCGTGCGCGAGAGGCGTAGGCGGGTACAGTAAAATACAGAGTTGAAATGTGTTAAATAGAACAACGAAATCTTGAAGGTTGCTTTTTGGTAAATGTATTATGTTTTGTATTACAATTTAAGAAAAGTCTCCACTCTCTATTACTTAAAAAATGTTACTATTCTGTAGAAGATTTTTTAAAAGATGTATTTTAATATTTTACATGCATGCTGCATGTAATAATTGTTTTATATAATAATATTATATTTTAAATATTTAAAGACTGATTCCTAAATTTTAAGTAAGTTTTCTTTAATTATAAATACATATATATAAAAAAAAAATATGTAAATGTAAAATAGTTATTTTTATTTCTTTATTCTTGTGAGAGTTTAATTTTGTTTAATTTTGTGAGAGTTTAATTTTGAGAGAGAGAGAGTTTAATTTTGTGAGAGTTTAATTTTGTTTTTTATTTAGTAAGTTTATTTTTAGTTTTTAACGGTCTTATGATCTCAACATTTGTACGCCTTCACGGCAAAACATAGCGCTCATTTAATTTGTGTAAGATCTTCCTGTTCCTTGTACCTATGTTCTACAAATAAAATTCTGATTCTGATTCTGATTCTGATTCTAAAAAGTCAGAGAAAAAAATAATTGTTTATAATATTAGTAATACAGTTGCAAGGCTGTTTGTGTTTCACAAATAACCCTTTTAATATAAAAGAGAGCAGTGGAGCAGGGATGGCCGAGTCGTAACGGCTCCGACTTACGAGTTGTAGGTCGCGGATTCAAACCCAGCCAGACATATTACTTTGTGTAATTTATTTTATCACCACTGCTCTGAAAACGGTGAAGGAAAACATCGTGAGGAAATGTCCTAGAACCAAAAATTCGAAGACATGTGACATCCATCAACCCGTATTGAACCCGCGTGGTGGATTACGGCCCATTTCCTCACCTAGAGAGGAGCTCTGAGTCCCAGCAGTAGGGATATTAAAAAAGGTGGATTCTACTATACATACACTAATATTATATTAAAGAAATAAAGTTTGTTTTTATGATTTTTGGTTTGTAGGAGGTAATCTCTGAAAGTAGGTACTGGTCCGATTGCTAAAATTTTCGACAGAAAGCTGCTTTATTCCTGAGTGACATAGGCCATATTTTATGTACGCGGGCGAAGCAGCGGGCAAAAGCTAGTGCTGTATAACATAGTAAAAACAATCTGAAATAATGTCGGAAAACCACCGCATCACTGCCGACTAGTAGATTACCTATATAAGGGTTCCTAGTTGACTACGGAACCCTAGAATTATAAAAACTATAAGACGCCAACAAATTCGACTCCTGCTGTAGCTGTCAGAGCAAGTCAGTATTAGCAACAGGCCAGTCAAAATTATTATATATTTATTTTAAATAATACACATAAAACATAGCTCATAAGAATTCTTTATTTGCAAAATCCAAATTTAACAAAAAATGCTCATCCAATCTCATAAGTAAAATAATCAATCACACATGTAAATCTAAATAAATATGTTCTCATCTCGAGCCGATGTTGTGTAGTTACTTTTCTCAGAAACAAAACACATTGTTTACTTGTTGGTAAATCGTTTTATTATTTGATACTGAGATTTTTAATGAAATTCAGATGAGTCTTCTTCTTTCCTTGATTCCACCATCTCACTTCTACCATCAGACAAGCCAACGAACGGCGAGTATCCACACTTATGTTTTTGAAACCTCAACGGTCCGGACCAAGCGTTCCGCCTCGTCGTTTACACCACGTACATCGAGGAACTGGAACAATTTACCTGCTGCGGTCTTCCCGTCCGATTATAATTTAGAGGTGTCTTCAAGGCAAGAGTAGGCTCTTAATAAACTAGTGCGCCTCACCATCAACGATTGCATCACTGCTTACCATCAGGTGGGATCGTAATCAAGCACTAGTGTATATAAATTAAAAAAAAATTGCATATTCTGTCATTATATCCTAGGGTGCACATCTTTGAGCTTTTATTTTTCGGTTTTCTTTCAGTATTAGGGCAACAGTATATTAAGCTGTTTATCCTTTCCTTGTTCATATTCATACCATTTGCAAGGCAGATTAGGTTTACACATATATATCCTTATCTTTGATCCGGTACCTTGGGAACCTTTAGTGTTTTGTATTTCAGCTGCTGTCGTTATATGAATTAACAGGATTGATATACATAAGAAATACTTTAATAAATACATGGCAAGTTTCACGTATTACGTTGTATGCCTTAAAACAAAAATTACTGAATGTATTTGTTTTTTTTTGTTCACTTTATATACGAACAGTTTATGTATTATAGATAACATGTCGAAACTATATTACAAATTCAAAGAATGTGATAAAAAAAACAATATATTTTTGTATATTATTTATTACTTACCTACTCGTATAACTTTGTGCATAATTTAAAAGATGCGTCAAGTAAAATATTATTGCTATTATGTCCACATATTTTCGATAAACTATTTCATTTAATAGTTCGGCATTCATGTTTATCAGAATCGGACAAAGTAGCGGTAAAGTGACCTTCAGCAACCCGCAGCGGGCCCGCCCACCGACCACCGACTCGGTTTTACTGGTGGATCAATGCAGAAGGCCTAAGTCCCAGTAATGGGAACATTAAAAAGCCGATAGTGCTATATGCTTTTGCTTTAAAAAAAAACAATCGCCAACAGAAACAAAAGGAAGTCAAACATGCTGCCGACCGGTTTCGGTGAAGAAGAGGGCACCTAATCTTAACGCATACATACAGTTAATTTAACGGGAGATTAACATTAACAATAGCGATACACGAAGCAGAGGCCGCTCTACTGTCTGAGTGACAATACAATACAGCGAGGATATAGTCCGGCCCCTCGCCACGGCCGGTCTTAACGACAGCATCGGACTCCCCGACTGAAGAGGTCCAACAACGTCTTATAAGCTAAAAGCCAAGAAAACTTTGCTAGCGCGATGCAGGCCTCGCGATCCCATTGGTCCATCCGCAGTCATATTCGAATTTCGTGCCGTTCCAGTCATTGCGCTGAAGCAAAAAATGGGGGCCACGGAAGTTATAGCGGTAACAGTCATTATTGTGGCTTCGAGCAAAGTTTAGTTCGTAATGTACCATGAAGGCTTGTAGTCGTTAGGTGTTTTATGAGTTTTATTTCTTTATTTGATTTGATCATTGAATAGAAAACACATCAGTCTTTTGAATTTGGTAGAAAGCAAGGCATGATCATTAATATCTGTTGTTATTGTGTTGTTTAAATGTATAGGTAATTATGTCATGTCCTACTCATATTTTAAGTGACAGAATGTGTCACGAAATGCTCTTTTAGGGCCTTACAATGACTTGTTAAAATGTTAAGCGTGCGAGCGAGTAAGAAGGATGGAGCTATACATCTTATATAGCTCAATCTCTTTAACTGTTCATTTTAGGTCGTCAAATAGATCACGTTAAGAGCTCGTGGTAGATCTGCTGTTACGTATTTTTTGTTCGGAGTAATTTAAATACTCGACCACTCTCAGATGTCTCCAAATTAGCAGGGTTGTGGTATAGTTCAAAGGAGTCACTGCCGTCCTAGAACGCAGAGGGTAACTGAAGGGAAATTAATGGGTTCTAGTCATTCAAAGCCGAACTCTCTTTCGAGAGACATAACACACACATTATACATTGGCTTCTCCCTTTTAGAAAAGGGAGGAGCCAATTAATGATAACTAACAAAAAGAAAAAAATGAAAGAGGTAAATCCAAATAAAGGTTGGCAGGCAAGTTGAAGTAGCAACAGTCACAGTCGGCTGAACACCATTGCATCAGTATAGGGTTATATTTTGCATACTCTGAGCCAATCTTGCCAAACGTTCCAGGTATGTAACTCTTTCGAACAATTCTGCAGTCAAAGCAGAATGACAGCTAACATAAATTAATTAATTACGACAGCAATCCAAAACGCTGTGGAATTTATTATCAGTAGTATTTCGACAGATTTATTATATGATATGGATCTATAAATCTGTCAAAGTTTTTAGTTGTGCGCGCGTCACGTAAAATTTATGAAATCGACGTAGGTTACTGTTGTATATTAAAATTTTATGTAACTTGATAAATTACTTAGGCTTTGTTTCATTGTAATCGGTTGACTACTTCGAAAGATATAATTATACTACATTCATTGACAATTTGGCGGTACGAAGGTTGCCATGGCAGCTAGTTAACTAGTACTAAAATTCTAATTAGGAAGCCACTACCAATATTGCACGAAGTTCAAAACAATCAGGAACATAATAGATTTATCGAGATGGTTTCTGTATGAGGTACTGAACGTCTACATGATACGGATAGCTTTCAAATCGAAGTGAACCTTTTACTAGAGTAAAGACAAACGGACCCTCTTACGGCTGTCCCGAGATATTACCTGATAACAGACGAAATATATTACTTTTACTTCCGATTCTTTACACAAAGACTACTCAAAAGGATTTGGTCGGTTTTTTTTTTTTTTTTGATGTGGGATATCATCTATTGAGAGACTACAGAAGTTATTAACTAGATTATTTGCCACATTAAACAAAAAAGTTTAATACACCTTGCCTGGTGCTTCCTGAAGCACCTATATTTTTCAGTTGCCTCTTGTTTAAGCTCAGATATTAAATTAATGGCAAGTGGACTGTCATCATCATCATCATCAGCCTTTTTTATGTTCCCACTGCTGGGGCTCAGGCCTCCTCTCTAGGAGAGGGAATGGGCCGTAATCCACCACACGGGTGATTGGTGAATGTCACACCGTAATCTACCACACAGGCCCAGTGCGGGTTGGTGAATGTCATATGTCTTCGAATTTCGAAGTGGACTGTAAAGTAGGTTATAGTTTAAAAGTACCTACGTCTACACGCGATCGTGCCGGACGATGTAATGCTTGATATGTGCTGCGCTGCCGCAGTAGCGTGCCGCGTCAGCGTATCGTATGTTAGGAGTCAGGAACCTCTTGCGGGTTAGGATTTCGGGTTTCAGAAATTCCCCGTGGCCCTAGCGGGCTTCAACCCTGCTGAGCTCCTACGGTTTTACTAGCATCTCTTTGAAGTGCGCGTGGAATATTACGCACCAACGACGACTCGGGCTCGGTCTTTACTGGACAGCCGGACGATACACAGGTTAGTTTTTAATGTGGGGAAAAACAAAAAACAATAAATACCTACTTATGAGGTGCGGGTTTGAACGTATTTTTTCTGTAAAAATCAAATCAAACTAGTCAAACCACATAACTTCATTTGTGTTCACAGGTACTTGAGATATTACAAAAACGAACGTAGGATTAAAGTTGATTAAAAAACGATTCATAAAGAAGGAATTTTGAAATAACAAAAAAAAATACATACCAATTAAGAAACTCCTCCTTTTTTTGAAGTCATTTAATAGTTTACTTGCAACTATCAAATTAATGGACTCAATTAATTTTCAATATAACTGAAGTCATTACACTATTTGTTTTTATAGTGGCAATTAAAGAAACACAGTATGGAGTGGCCGATAGATAAGAGAACTGTAATAAATTAAACGAATTATTCAATCAATTTGAATAACAACACAGCGATTGTTATCGCTGCTGGATTATTCCACTCTAATTTTTTTTTTTATTTACTTTGAGGTGATAAATCGTCAAATAACTTCTCCAAGTCTGTCCGTGGAACGAAGGGAAGGGCAAGACTTTTAATGACTAAAACTCTATATCAAATGCTCTTTTTAACCGACTTCAAAAATGAGGAGGTTCTATGTTCGGCTGAACGTGTGTTTTTTTCTTAATTTATTTTTTATGTATGTTCACCGATATCTCGGTCAATTGTGGACTGATTTTGAAAATTATTTTTTTGGTTGGAAGGTTATGCTTCCAAGTTGGTCCCATAGAAATATTGTTATGACCTGATCATGAACTTCGAAGATATGGAACAGAACACCTCATAGAATCACAGCAGAACTGTGGTTACAAGTAAAGTTGCTTTGTTTATTCGTGTAATCAATGGTTAACTGTCAAAAAAGGGGAGGGGGATGTATTCAACTGATCTGATGTCATCATCAGATCAGTTGAATACATCCCCTGGCTTCATAACCAGAAGAAAAAAAATAAATTATTGTAATCTATTCGTGTTTGGGATTATTAGAATCGTTATGAGATGCACTGTGGTTATAAGTTATTTAAGTTTGTCTGAGGGGTACGTTTTAGTGGTGGTACCATAACTAAAAAGTGTAAAATATTTTTTTTGTAAAAAGTTTTTTTCTTTTATAAACTACGGTGACTTTTTCGAACAATCCCACAGCCGACCCTTGTAATTCATAAGCTACTAATAGAAATTTTGATAGCTTATGGAATATATTCTATCCACGAGTATGTTGATTGTCATAGTGTATTCTATCTGAAAAAAGGTTTAGTACCTACAAATTTGATCTCCACTACAGCCACGCGAGTGTGGACCTTCACTCACTGAACGCTTGAAGGAGAACGACATCATCGAAGTTGACTGCGGTGAAAGTGATGTGACGATCTGATCATGTTCGCGGGACAAACTTGGCCAGAGACTGTCCAAGACAGAGAGGTTTGGAAAGAGAAGTCTCAAACTTTGTCTATCAGTGAGAGATTCTAGACTAAAAAGAAAAACCAAGTAGAATTTTTTTTTTTTTTTTGCTAGTTTTGACGGAACGAAGAGTTGATTCTTACAGAAATTATCGCTTTACCTTTTATTTCAATATCATAAATTCCTGAGATTCTACCATCGCTAGAAAACGCAGCATGTGAAGGTCTTCACCAAATGGGTCCGATCACCTGGTATGGGTCTTGGGAATCCTTTATAAATAGGGTGACTGGTAATTAATGTACGATACTTAAACACGTGATTATGCTCATGATAACCAACAACTTTTACAATGGGAACAAACCTGAAATCGGGAAAAAAAATTAGCTGTTCAGTACATTTATGTTTGTCTAATGTACTGAACAACTAATATTTTTTTCGCGATTTCGGCTTTGCTCCCTTAATAAAAATTGTTTGTTATCATGAGCACAATCACGTGTTTAAGTATCGTACACTACGCCAGTCGTCCTATATAATTGCGATACGCACAGGACTGGTCGGTGTGGCGACACTTTGGGGGAGGAATATTATTCGAATGAGTTAGAACGCTGTGAGTTTTAGCCAGGATATTCTGACCCTCCCTCTTGCTCCACCTAGAGCGGGAGATGTTACTCGATGGTTACTAAAAAAAAGATATCCAGAAGTAGAACTCTTTGGACTGAAACGATGAGAACGATAAAATCCCTGAGGAGTTAAAGAACCATTTCTTATTTATTTTCAGTTACCCTATCTCCCTATCTGAAGAGAACGCAATTATCCAAACCGAATAATAACGTAAAAATAATAAATGTTAGGAAAAACATTTCTATGATGAAAGATACGACTGACGTTCCCCACAATGGATACAATAATATAATATAAGTTTCAGACAAAGGCTGAGCCAACCTTTTCTTCTAAGCCAGTTATTATTTCTTCCCCACCGCCAAATGCCTTTCAAATCAGTGTTTTCTTTGGTTTTCATTCTTCACATTTTCGGCGGATAGTATTTTTCTAATGTATTTATTTTAATGTATTAAAAATACTGAGAGGAACATTATTGATGTAGCTTTTTTTCTTGGTTTGTTTTTTTCTGCCTTTTTATAAGACTTTGCCTTTTCATATTTTATTTATTTATTATATTCACAAACAAAAAATACAGGACAAACATTATTAAAAATAAATATACAATGTGCGGTCTTATCGCACAGGGCAATTTATTACCGACAACCTTTGGATGGACTAAAAGAGAGAAAAAAGATGTTTTCATGTTTTTATGCCTCACACAAACAAAAAAAGGTTTTTTTGTTTATTTGAGACTAGTTTTTGCCCGCAGTTTCGCCCGCGTATATAAAATATAACCTATTTCAGACTTTGAAATGCTCTTTCGCTCCATTAAGAGCCGGAAGAATTATTTGATGAAAAAAAGAATGTACCATTTATCTACCATCACAGTCATGTCTGCTGATCACTTTAAAACAATTTCGCCTGAATCGTGCGGTGCGGAGTCAAACTAAACCCTTTGAAGTTTTCGTTTCAAATGCAAGCAAAAATGAACTTAGCGGTCGTCAGGCGGTCAAGGCAGCAGGCAAGTGTCTTTGTATAAATCGAACAACTGAAAAATACGACGTTAAAAATAATAAATTGCTGATGAAACTTGAATAAAAAATGTAAAACAATTCCAATTTAAATAAAAATATTTAATTAATAAATAATTTAAAAAAATATCTAAATAATATAAAAATATCTCAATAGGACTGAAAACAATATATTATCAGACCGATATATCGCCAGTTATCATGCTCCGATGACTCCGCTGAAGTGGGGTCTGACAGACCCGCAATAAAGTTCATGAGCTGCGGTAAGGGTTAGGGTCAACAAAGAAATCTATACAATGTGCGTAAGTTTGATCTTACCATTAACCATTACCGTTTAAACCCATTTATGATAACGTAAATCTTTTAAACTATCTACATTGCACACAGGTGGTCTGAAAAGTTTCCGACTTGACAAAGATACAAGACGCTTTGTCTTACAATTTTTTTTTCTTTTTAGGGTTTCGTACCTTACAAGGAAAAAACGAAACCCTTAAAGGATCACTTGATTGTCCGTCTGTCCGTCTATCAAGACCCTTTACCTTGAGAACGCGTGGAGGTATCGAGTTGAAATTAAAACTATTTAGTCAGCTCTGTAGTCCCTTCAAGCCGTGAAAAAATCACGGCCGTTTATGTCGCAAAAAAACGTATATTTTGATACTCTCAAAGATCTAAATTCATAGGGTACTTCCCGTTGACCCAGAATCCTGAAATTTGGCAAAAACCAAGTTCTTATCGCACAGGTATAGGAAAAAATCTGAAAACAATAAATTTGTGGTTATCTAAAAATTTTTGAATTTCGGAAAAATCTTCGAGACGATTATTGTATTTTGCATGGAACCCTCAGTGCCCTAGTACGACACGCACTTACCCAGTTTTTTTACATTGTCTCCATGTAACTCTTCATACTTCTTCCAGCGATGCCTCCATCTCTCTAACCCGTTCAGTAGTTGGCGTTTTTCTCTGCAAAATAATTATTCACAAAGTTTGCCTCCGTATTTGACGAAAATCTATATCCTTCGAGGGAAAGTATAAGATGTGGAAATAAAACGAAGTTGCTTAGAGTTTCAAAGCAGTTCAACCGCAATTTGTAGATTTTAGCTGTAACAGCCGCTGAGGTGCGAGAGGGCGCGTTATTTTGCGCGGTGTTTATTGCAGCCGAAACACATTCACGGCTGCACATAGGCCTCCTCCATGTATCGCCACAAAAAACGGTCCTGTGCGTTTTTTTAATGTAAAGAATCTATATAGAAACTTTCATAACTGTATAATGAAAAATCACAAAGTTATAAGCTTGTTCTGTCGGCGAAAAAAATATACTCAGCGGGCCATCCAGGCGACTGAGGGGTTGTTTTGCACTTACACCCAGCTGTTTGCTAGCTCCTAATGCTCGCTATGACCTTCCGTGACCTGTGTTGTAGTGTCGGTGGTGTCAAACTTGTGAGTTTTTTTAAATATTTTTGGGAAAAAATATAACATGATGTAAACTAATGGAATCTGTTCAGTTACTTATTTTGAACAAACCATATTTAGGTGTCGCTAAACTAAAAATTATATTATTTATACAAATATCGGTTCTGTGTAAGAATCGAACCCACGAGAAACAGCGCAGCAGGTCATCGCTCAACTGCTTTAACAACTGTGCCGTAGATAAAGTGCCGTTTTTTTGTTTTCATCAGTAAAATGCTACTTTGTCACTGAGTTACATTTATATTTTCTACGAGTACTATTGCGCGGGCAAAACCTTTGATACAACCTAGTATTTAAATAAGGGAAGTAATTGTAGTGTAAGAGGTGGCATAAATTGGAAAAGGACATTATTTCTAAATGATTGGCTGTAATTAAGAAACGTTTTAGCATTCGCTTTAGCAATTAAAAATGCTTATTTTTCTTTTTTCTCGTTGCAAAAAAGCCTGTAGCCAACTTCCCTGAAACCCGGAGGGACATTGTAAAAGGTGATTAAATCAAATTAAGTATGGTTTAAAAGAAGAAAGGTAGAGTCTGTTAAGCGTCTTATAATTAGAGGTCGGAATACGGTAGAGTTTATTTATATACTTGCATCGAAATGTTGATATTAATATGGATCTTCCAGTGATTTATAATGAAAACTCCCGGGATTTTACAACATTACAAATAAATAATAACCCCAAATGAACGCCGGTGTTCGCGCAGCTATTGTCTAACTATTGTGTCTCAAATTGACGGTATCTAAAAGGTTAAAAACCTCAGAAATACTCGTAGATAAGATAAATAAAACAAATATAATTAACATACATTTTTTATCAAGATCTGTCTACGTTAACTGAGGTGAGGTTAACAAAACACACTTCGTCCTCCCCGTCATTAATACAGAAAGAATTTTTTGTACTATATTCCTGATGGAGTCTTAAAAAAAATTTGCTCTATATAATTAATTCCGGGATTTGAGGCATATCCACTTTATTCTTTCGCTACATTAATTCAGTATAAGTACCAACTTAAATAACTCTACTTAATTCCGACCTCTGCTTATAATATAGGTACTAAGTTGTCAGGGCTTCGTTCCCTTAGTTACTAACAAAGGAACGATGCACTTCATCGGGATAAAATAATCTTATTATACCTATAAAATCTTGTGTCACAGTGTTCGTTATCAAATTCCTCCGAAACGGCTATTTTTTACCTTCCTAACACTACAAAAAAAAAGTCCGTGGACCGTAGACCATAGGTAGCTTTCCATTGATGAAATAATTCAATTTAACTGACATATTGACTGGCCTGTGGGACTACTGGTTAACGTTTATCTATAATATGTATGTATTTAGAAATATATACGTATGTTCATCAGTTGTGTAGTACTCATAACACAAGCTCTGCTTAGCTTGAGTCTAGACGGCGTTGTGTGATAGTTGTGAAATATTATATTATATACATAGATAAATCTAACAAATCTTCTTCTACATCAATCACTATGGTGTTTACTTTCTTCTTTTTAGCTTTCATAAGCACACAAAGTATTTCAACACTATCTATTAAAAGCAGACTGAAAGCCGAAACACTACCGTATAAAATAATAAAATTTAATATAATGAAAACCTAAACTACCAAAAATGAAGAAGACACCGCAATGAATTTGCGGCAAAACTGCAAAATTACTCGCCATTGTCAAGTTGAGCCATTAAAGCCCGTTTGTTAGTACTTGCCACCCTGTGACGTCATAGTCTAGCAAACGTTATGTAAAAAACTTCACATAGTAATAATATTCCACAACTATCACACAAAGCGGCTAGTCTCAACCTAAGCAGAGCTTGTGTTATGATTACTAGACAACTGATAAATATACCTATATATTTAGAAATATTATAGATTTTTTTTTAATGTTGATTGGTTCGCGCTTGACCGCTATCTCACCTGATGGAAAGCGACCATGCGGTCGACAGTGGACCGCGCTTACCTAGAAGTAACCAATTCACTCTTGACTTAAAGATTCCCGGGTTGTAGTAATCAGGAAACACAGATTCCGGCAAGGAATTCCACACCTTAGCTGTACGCACAATGAATGTGTTCCCAAAACATTTTGTCCGTGTAGGTGGGATGTCCACCATGAACAGGTGGCGCATCGCCGTACGTCTGGTGGTCCGATAATAGAACGGGCTAGGTGGAATTAGGTGATGCAATTCCAACGCACTCTCCGAAATGCAACCTGTAGAAAACCGACAGGCTAGCAACTCGGCGTCGATGCTCAAGACTTAGAACGAATTACACCCAAACACAGAACATTTGTCCTGGGTAGGAACCGAACCCACGACCTCCGGCATAGCAGTCACAGCCACTAACCACTAGACCAACAGGCCAGTCATTATGACGAAACGTTGCAGCAACGATCCTACACAAACTCATTAGCTTCTGTGAAGTTTTCATGCGGAAGAAGCTACTATACTTATTTATTTATAACTAGCAAGACTTGCTCATTCACAACTGTTTAAAAAATTCATGTATTTGTAATGAGAGAGAAAATATAACTTTACATTGTGAAGTCTCCTGCAATGACATCACAAGGGCCTTTAGTGGAGATTGTACACTGTACCGCAGTACCGTAAGTATACAAGGTGTAAGGGACAGCCCTCCACAAACTTTAAGGGCTTGCTCAGTAGACGAAACTGAACAACCTTCCACAAAAAATTTTTTCAGGGAACGAAAAAAAAAATCGACCTCTCCACACAAACTGTCCAATCAAGTTTATAATTTTGTATGGTGAGGCGGTTTTTTTTTTATTTCCAGAAAAATTTTAAATTTTTGTCGGATACCGACACGGATCTTGAGCGCTGGCTCCAAGTTGCGCCGAAGTCAAATATTCGGTCACGTCTACGACCGTATTATGTACACGGTAAATATAATTATTTATTTATTTAAATCATATGAAAGACTTACAGCTAAATAAAAAACCGGCCAAGAGCGTGTCGGGCCACGCTCAATGTAGGGTTCCGTAGTTTCCCGTCCGTCACAACAAGCGTACCCACTTATAAGTTTAAAAAAATGCTTGCATAAACGATTATACTACAAACTTAGTCCAGAAATTATTTTGTACGACCTTTTTGTCTTTATGTACAAAACTGTTCTTTCCATCAAGTTCAAAATAATTTTCCTAGAAAGTCTTTCTAAAGTTCTACTTTTCAGTTTTTTTTTTCATATTTTCTAAACTTATGATTCAAAAGTTAGAGGGGGGACACATTGTTTTTTACTTTTGGAGCGATTATTTCCGAAATTATTGACATTATCAAAAAAATATTTTCGTAAACCCGTATTCATTTTTAAATACCTATCCAACAATATATCACACGTTAGGGTTGAAATTAAAAAAAAAACCCCAATTTACATAAAGGGGGGCTACCCTAATAAAACATTTTTTTCCAATTTTTATTTTACCACTTTGTCGGCGTGATTGATATATACATTGGTACCAAATTTCAGCTTTCTAGTGCTAACGGTCACATAGATTAAGCGAAGACGGACAGACGGACAGACAGACAGACGGACAGATAGACAT
Source organism: Mythimna albipuncta (assembly GCA_929112965.1). NCBI lineage: Eukaryota > Metazoa > Arthropoda > Insecta > Lepidoptera > Noctuidae > Mythimna > Mythimna albipuncta. The sequence goes on along the minus strand of OV815979.1, from coordinate 10,796,318 downwards.
GGCGAAACTATAAGGGTTTCTAGTTGACTACGGAACCCAAAAAACAGGTAAGGTACAGTAAGTTCCAAAACTTGTAAGTCTCTCCATTTTTTTTTCTTTAGGTTGGAAAATCATCATCATCAAAATGGGGCAGGAGGGTATATTTTACTGACTAAAAACCCACTCTTGTTTCTTCGTTGCCTTTCATACTAGAGACTAGTTTTCCTTTCAGAAGCAAACCCTTGGCCCCAGTAGGCTTCGACCCTGCTGGGCCCTTACGATGCCCCTCCATGACCTGTGCCCCGTGCCTGAGCATCGCTGTCACTGTCCCAGTTACGGTACTGACTATACATATAAATAACACAGCTGTAACAAATGATTCAAGGAAGATATTAAATGCAGCCATTTTCACTAAGCCTGGCAAACATATTCATGTCACGACGTCTTTATCGCACAGGGGAATATTCTCACTCATCATCTTGACGTAATCCCTTAAACTCGTATCTCTTTTGAAGCCCCTTAGAAATAAATTGAAACGCACATGATTTACTAACCCTGGTTGAACGACGTCAAAGAAAAAAAGCGACAAAATAAAATTAAGTCCTAAGAGGGTGTTGTGAAAATGTGTGGTTGTAATGTGTCCATGAAAGCTGTGCGAGGATCTTGGAGTGAGGAGGCGTAGCTATGAACCATACTATGTGTTAATGTTAATTAACAGATCGCTTTGGGAATACTACATTGTGCTCCAAAATGCTAACACTTATATGGGACTAGGCAGGATATATCTGCTGCATGCATGACAAGCTGGAGGGGCCTACAGCTTGTAAAACGCAAAATTGATATCCTGATACAGTACCGTAGGTACCAAGAAAGACATAGAAAAAAGAAGTGAATAATCATAATTGTTCGAGCGCTATAAAGGGACACCTCTACCCAGCAGTGATAATACGGGCTTTTAATAATAATAAGAATATTTAATACCTAACTACGTTACCTCTTTTCCACTAAAACTGGATTAACCTTTTGAATGTCTTATGTTACACAGTTCGACATAAGCAATTGTCTTTCTATTGTGTCTCTAATTACGGCATTCGAAGAGCGAGCTAGAAAAATGAAGCGATCCCGTTTCTAGAATTTTTCCTCGCTCATCGCTATACCTCGCACATCTCTGTAGAACTCGCACCCTAAGTGAACTGTTTGGTAGGCATACGCTTAAAGCGGCCTATTCGCAGTGCGGCGCCGATCTGAATTAATCATGAGACGTATGAGACAATCTCACCTGAACCAGATGAAGTGCGACACAGACGTCAGATGAATGGCTCTAGCCAACCTCTGCGACGCTTGCGTGCGGGACATGAAGCTATTTACATACTAATGTCCTGCTTTTTATAGAAATAGGTGCTATTATTGTAGTCGTTAGTGTACTGTATTATAGTGGTCCGTACCTAATGGTTGAAAGAATAAAGAATTTTGTGTCATAACTATTATCATCATATTTCATGAAGCTCTCGGATAGTTTGCAATTTTTAGGGTTTCGTACCTCAAAAGGAAAACGGAACCCTTATAGGATCACTTTGTTGTCCGTCCATCTGTCTGTCAAGAACCTTTATCTTGAGAACGCGTGAAGGTATCGAGTTCAAATTAAAACCGTATACTCAAGTCTGCGGTTGAAGCGGTAACTTGAAGCTGTGAAAAAATCAAACTTTTAAGTTGACGAAGAAAAAGATACAGCCGTTCATGTCGCAAAAAACGTACTTCCTGTTAACTCAGAGTCCTGAAATTTGGCATAGAGCAAGGTCTTATAACACAGGTAGGAATAAATCTGAAAACTGTGAATTTGTTTTTGCAACAAAAAAAGAATTGCGATTCGGAAAAAAATTCGCGACTCCATTCAGAAATTACCCTTTTAATCGTGGAAATCACAGATACAATTGAAAGACAATAGGTGCGCCAACGCCGGCGTTCGCTTGAGGTTTAATGAATTAAACTATTTAAATAGTTACTATAGTTTGTACGGAACCCTCAGGGCACGAGTCCGACTCACACTTGCCCAGTTTTTTAGGGTTCCAAACCCGAAGAGTGTCAACGGGACCCATTACTAAGCCTCCGCTGTCGGTCTGTCTGCTTGTCCATCTGGTTGTCAGCGGGCTGTATCTTATAAACCGTAAGAGATAGAGTTGAGTTTTCACAGGAACTACCATACATTTACTATTGCCGCTAAAACAACAAATAATAAAATTAAAATAAATTAGACAATTAAAGGGGCTTCTCATATAAGAAACGTTATTTTGTCGGCGTTTTTGCTCGATTTTAATATTGTAGTAAAGAACCCTTCGTTTGTGAGCCCGACTCGCACTTGGCCAGATTTATTTTTAATTTGCCTTGTATACAGTACAGTAACATGGCCACAGTATTGGCAAGGCTGTTATTACACCATCATGATTTACCTAAAAGTGCCTTTGTTTAAAACACAAGCAACGTGTAACATAACCGTGGATTTGCAATAATGTTATTATTATTTTCTTAAAGATTATTGTGGGTCGTCTGTGAAAACACCAATCTTAACTTTCTTCAACCATATCACCCGTAACGCGGACTCGATGTAACGATTGGTGGAGCAAAAGAGAAAGTCGAGTGCACAAAATCCCTTGGGTACTCTTCAACACAGTGGACGGATCTCATCAATTCTGTGACACACCTCAGCATCAGTGACAACTCTCAAGGCGCCAAACACAGGTAACACGAGACATCACGAGAGAAGCGGCGGTGCAAAACTTACCCTAGACGTGATCATGACTACTCTGGCAAAAGTGACTGAGAAGAATTATTTACTTAATCAAATGTAATTTAATTTATTTTGTAAATCGGTTTATAACTTTATTTAAATTTTATTTTATGCTTTTAATTTTATCTACTCTGTTGTAATGTAATTTTATTTGTAATTTGTTACTGATTTGCTTTAATTTATTGTTACCATATTTAAATCTACTTGGTCGAAATTATGCTTTGTTGTTAATAATAATATTAAGTACACAAATACAGCATGTGATGATAGCCTATAATTAATTGTTACGTTAATAAATGTAAATTTTGATTTAACTTATTATTAGTGAATTGTGTTAATAATTGTTTGAAGTGAAAATGTTTTCGACAAATTTGCTGGAAAATTTTTCGACCATTTCTTTGAGGTGAAATGGTCGAAGCCTACTCGGGCCCAGGGGCCAAGGATTTGATTCTGAAAGGAAGATTTGGCCCCGGTACGAAAGGCAACGAAGAAACCGAGTGGGTTTTTAGTCAGTAAAAGTCTGACACTATCTCCAGCCCAAGAGCGGGAGATGTAATTGGATGACCGGTACCACCGAAAATTAAAAACCCTAGCTGATGGCTACTTGAGTAGTCAACATCAAAATACCAGACAATTTTTCCGCACGAACAGTCGCGTGAGATACAAGCAATAAGCGAAGTAGACGTCTTCTGATTAGTTCACAAATAGCCTAAAATGGAAATCAGAATATCTTGTTTATTGCTTCGATTCATGATCAATAAAGCGAAGATCTTTCTGGTGTGATAATCATAAATGTATGTATATTATGTACTTAATTTAGTATAAGATATATCCTTATTAATAACAGTTCTGTTCGTGTGCTTATCACCTTACTCCTCCTAAATAGTTTGAGAGTATTAGATATATTTGAGTGACTCTCCGGATAGTTTGAAAATTTAATTGGACCCATAGGTGACGCTGCAACCGAATTTAATGTGTAAGTTATATATATGTATTATTTGTTACATTAAGATTTCACAAACTCTTCTTTTCTTGTTTCTTCGCGATATTGTATAAAAGGTGTATGGGACAGCCCTCCACAAACTTTAAGGGCTTGCTCAGTAGACGAAAGTGAACAACATAGACGAAACTGAACAACATTCCACATTTTTTTTTTTTTTCATGAAACGAAAAATAAAATCGGCCTCGCCATACAAATTGTCCAATCAAGTTTATCATTTTGTATGGCGAGGCTGATTTTCTGATTGTACAATATGTGTGTATATACACGTATACATAAATTATAAAATTAGTAAATATCCATTTTGATCGTTGACGCAATGGTTGACCAATCAGCTGACAAAGATATTTTAACATTCAGGCGACAAAATTCGACAGAAATTCATAGCTGCATCCGAACAACCACATTCACGACGTGTTCTATCAAAACTTTTCCGATTTAGAACTATTTTCTCATGCATTCGTTTCATGCTCGACGAAATTGGACGTCACATCTTCGAATAGTTTTAGGAGTAACATTTTAGAATCTTTTCCTATCTTATCTTGTAGGATAGACGGTATTACATTTATTTTATTATTGTAATTGCACATGCAAAATTGTGCTAAGACTAATCTCCAGCAAAATTCATTTAAAATTTATTCAAAATAATTATTCCAAAACTTCTATGGGTGACTGATGAATTTTATGAATTATTATGAATTATATTATAATTTTATTTCCCTCGAGCGCCGATTGTACATACGTCTGTACAACTTGGATGTCCTTGAAAAACGCTTAATTTTCGTTTTGTACACACGTTTGTACGAAAATTATTTGGCCGAAAATTTTAGTTTTTAAACATATTACTCTTCAAATAAAAAAAAAAATTTGGTGATTTAAGTCACGTGATCCCCTGGCGCTCGAGGGGTTAATATTATTATCGGCTTCGACACAGGTTTTGAATTGATTGATTATTAATTGACATAGGTGTGTATCAACACTAGTTTGTAAGTTATACAAGAATACTACCAATAATGGATTGCATAATCCGACAAATACTCGTACATTATTATTACTATTATCTGTAACGCTAATCCGCGTAGCACAATCCCTTACATTGACGTAACATACGATGTAGTATGTTCTCCGGAGATTGCAAACATTATATGCAGCTTCTAACCCAATTTCCCTAGTCTACCTTAACTATATGCTCTAGTTGATAGACTGCTTACATTCTGTTGATCTTTCATTCCTGGGTGAAAGTGAAACGATTATCGTGTTATCTAATCCCAGAGTATTATTTCTTGGGGAATTGAAACCACAAAATTCTTCTTCTTTTTTCGAATCGATATGGTTAGCCAGTTTAAAACTGTTTGAGTTTATTTGCTACGTTTACTGCTGCATCGGTGACACTCAATATGTTCTCCAAATCGCAGTGGTAGGTGACAGTTGGGGTACCCCTACGTGCGCTCGTTCCACTACGTTCCCCTAAACAAGTCTCCCAGTAGAGTTCATGTTCTGAACAGGAGCACTTGTCCTGGCCTTGGCCTTTTAATGTTCCCACTGCTGGGACTCAGGCATCCTCTCTAGGAGAGGGAATGGGCCGTAATCCACCACACGGGCCCAGTGCAGGTTGGTGGATCTAAGTGGCATATTTCTAATTTTAATAAATAAATATTATCCTTATTTATCAAATGCCAGTGCCAGAAAGTCTGGCCATCAGTAATTTCAAGGAGTACCGTGTTGCTCAGTGATTGAGTTGTGGATAGGCAATCACTCCAAGTAAAACACGGGTACCGCAACCAGTTACAGACTGGAAGCCGACAACCAGTTAGTTGAAACAAGCTTTTAGAGAAAATCATTTTTTAATAGCAAGCTTTTATAGCTCAGTATACCTATAAAATTATTGCTCGTCAAGACTAATCATGCAAGCCCAAACTCGATTGGGTTGTGTCGTTTAACTACCAAGTTCCTATAGCAACATAATACCTTCCGGTGCCGTCATCAGATCTGCGGCCATGCCATCATGTTTTCGGTGTGAAAAAGAGACGGAGCTATACAGGACGAATAGCACTATCCTTTTCTCACACAGAAAACATGATGGTTTTAAGATGTCATAATACGGCCCCAGTTCCATGTCATAATGATTTTGCAATGTAATCTGATTTACACATGCATGCAAAATTTCAGCTCAATCGGTAACCGGGAAGTGGGTCAAATTTAATTTGCAAGATTACAGACAAACATCAGGACAGGTGAAACTAAAAAAAAGCTTGTAAAAAGGCTATGGAGATGATTTATCACCTGCCAGTTCTAGAGTCACTAAAGAGGTACTGATGAAAGAGACACAACACTACTTAGGGTCGCCGCACATCAGTACACAACCACAAAACGCCATCGGCCACAACCACAAAACTCCACCACTGGCATATTTCCGATAGTTTTTACCACGGATATCTATGGTTTTCACACATTTAATATGGAATCGCTGCACATCCTCGGAAATCATGCCCGGGAATCTTTAAGTCGAGAGTGAATAGGTTTATTTTAGGTAAGCGCGTTCCATCGTCGACGGCATCGTCGCTTTCCATCAGGTGAGATAGCGGTCAAGCGCGAACCTATCAACAATAAAAATAAAAAAAAAACATGGGTGACGCCGGTGACCGCCACATGCCACAAATCGCCACTGTCCGTTTTTGTCGTAAACGGGCAAGACAGTACTCTCGGCCGAGTACTCGGTACGTATAAACACAGCGCCGAGTGCTCGGCCTACCACTTATCTCTACAACCCGCTTACAACACTGTCTCGGCCGAGCAACATATTGCTGTCTCGCTCTTTTACTCGGTACGTGTGATCAAGGCATAAACGCCGATTCAAAACGTCGTCACGCATTAAACCTTCTTCGTTAGAGTCCATTATGATACTTTGCGTATGGTTTTAAAAAAGCAGCAGCTATCAGCCACAACTGGCTTATGGCCGTTTCTAGCTACTCATGGCAGCGTTTATGGCTGTGGCATGTGGCACATACATGGCGGCACTTAGGTACCTACGTAACAATATCAAAGTAGCCATTCGCATATCAAAGTATCTCCTGACATATTCCATAGAAAGCATTATTGACGAACCATATCCTATTCATCGTTATTAGTTCACTTTGTGACTGGCCACTGACAGATTTATGCTTATATTTTCGAGGCTCTATCATTTTTTTCCATATTTCAACCAGACGTTGACTTTGATTTATACGAGTGGCTACAAAAAACTGTGGCGGGAAAACCGTGAGCTGTCATGTCGTAACACTGAAATGGTTGAGTTTTTTCTGTTGGTTTTTAAAGCAATTATAAATTTAATCTCGTAAAGATATGCCACTTGGGTAATTTAATTTAAAATGTTATGCTTTTTTTTCACATAAAAATGCCCGACCGCAAAATATTACACGTAAAAAGTTTAAAGCAAGTATCTATTCGAGCAAAGAACCAAAATTGGGAAATTAGGATTGGTGGAATTATGGTTAGATACGGAATTCAAAGTTTTGTGACGGTTGTCTACATAATCAAAATTAATGGTATAATAGTGACAGATGTGGAATTTGGTGATTGGGAAATAAAACAGAGGCCTTTTATCAATGTCTTGTATTCCCTTTTAGCACACGTTAACCGTACCAATGCCGTCGTCGTAATGTCTCATTTCTTTTTCACGTTATCCTTCCTCTCTTTCTCACACTTACCATCTCATTCATATAGTATAGCTGCGTTCAAAATTACCACATACATATGTCACATAAATGTAAGTATGACAAAGTGTTTTGTTCATATATACTTGAAAGTGATATGGACTTGAAAAGTGCAAATGGACTCTATTTTATAAGTCAGCTTACCTGCTCCCGACGTTGACAACTATTTTTGATGTTTTTTTTTTAAGATATAAAAATATAATTAAAATATGGTAATAGAGTTAAAACTTACATAAAGTACGCGTAGCCAAAATAAATTATATGAAACAAATATAGAGTGTACGGTGACACATACCTAGTAGTCGTTTAGTCTACCTAACTACTTATTTGGCTTCAAGAAACCCTTAAAACTAAATAATCTAGCGACAAAGTATGACTAGACAGTTTCCTTTCGTTATACAATATAATCCAATCTTATTTAAATTGACAAAAGGAGCTAATACAAATCTTTCAAATCTTTTTCTCGAGCAAAATAATTGATCCGCAGATAAATTACTATGCAGCCCGACAGAAACTGTGTAACTTCTAATTTATGCAGATTGAAAGATCAAGGAACTGGCTTCGAAACAATCCAATTCTCTGCCACATCGATTTCCATTGCAGTCTTAAGTAAGTACAATAAAAAGCAATATATCGATAAAAGTAAGTACGTTATAGTTTCTGATAGATATATACCTACCTGCTAAGAAATTTACTGTTTCAGTTTTACACCCAATAGTTATTTTTATATTTTTAGGAAGCTCTTCTAACTCGCTATTAACAAAAGGATTGCTTTGCATGTCGATAATAGCGTAAAAAATAATCTAAATCTATAGACAAATCTTCGTTTTTTTTTTTTTTTTGTATTAACTCTTTGAATGTCGTAATTAGAGACACAATAGAAGAACAATTACCTTATGTCGGACAGTGTAACTTAAGATATTCGAAAGGTTTATCATGAGATGCACTGGCGCCATTGAACTGATCGGATGTTGAACCCAGAAGGAATGTTTTTTTTTAATTATTTAGAGGTTCGCGCTTGACCTCTCTCTCTCTCTCTCACCTGATGAAAAACGACGATGCAGTAGTCGATGGAACGCGCTTACCTAGAAGAAACGTATTCACTCTCGACTTAAACATTTCCGGGTTGCACCTACCAGGAAACACAGACTCTGGCAAGGAATTCCACTCCCTATCTGCACGCACAATGAATGTGTTCCCAAAACGTTTCGTGCGTGTAGGTGGGATATCCACCATGTACCGGTGGTGTATCGCCATACGTCTGGTAGTCCGGTGATGGAACGAGCTAGGCGGATGGTTAATGTAAATGTGAAACTCCGTAACAAAAACCACATAATCCTAGCTTTGTTTTGGATTATTGGATGCTTGTCTTGTTATAATTTCAATGGTGATATTCTACAAGTACTTTTATACGAGTTACCAATGTTTAGGAAAACAAAAGACTTCAAAAAATAGTACAACCGCGTTCCATATAAGAAAAACTAAAACGTACAAAACAACTATTATTTCGGATATGTTAGATAAAGAAGAAACAAAACCAGAAAGACCGTATTTTTATATGGAAATTGGTTGTATTTTTATGTAAAAACTTTTTTGTTACTGTCTAAGTTACACGTACCAATGATTTTATCGCTCGAAATCATGATTATTTCCGCAGCTAGTAAGATAGCACATGATAGCATGAGCTTCTGAAAACGCGATTTTCGTTTTAGCCTTTATCATATTTAATAATATCATTATACCTATATTTGCCTGCTGCGGACTTCCCATGCGATTATAATTAAGGTGTCTTAAAGGCTAGAGTGAATAGGCACTTAATAAATTAGTACGCCTAACCACACACCTTAATCGTTGACTGCATCACTGCTTATCATCAGGCGGGATCGCAGTCAAGCATTAGTTTATGTCTATTTAAAAAAAATGTAAGGATATTGTATAAAAAAAAACTTGCACATTTTCTCTCTCTTTCTCTCTGATGCAATCTGTCCACTTATTGACATTCAGCCTTTTAATGTTCCCACTGCTGGGACTCAGGCCTCCTTTCTAGAAGAGAGAATGAGCCGGAATCCACCACGCGGGCCCAGAACGGGTTGGTGAATGTCACACGTCTTCGAATTCTTAGTTCTAGGACATGCCGGTTTCCTCACGATGTTTTCCTTCACCGTTTTGAGAGCAATGGTGATGAAATAAATTACTCTAAGCAATGCGCCTGGCTGGGTTTGAACCTACCGTGACCTACAACTCGCAAGTCGGGGCCGTTACCACTCGTCCACCACTGCTCCAACATCTTAATCTTGCTGCATCTGATGTGTTCAAATATAATATAGTCATGCTTGGTAAGCGCTTACTGGTCCACCCACATCAATTCGTTTTATAATATTCTGCTGTCACAGTATCAAGTCTTGTAGCTTTTTAAACCTCCTGAAGTCTAGGTTCTAGTCTAGGTTTTAACCCGGTTTGGTGCCAGTTTATTACTGACACTTAATTGAACTTTAATTTTATACAATTTATTTTAATATTTAATGCAATTCTTTTAATGTCTGATGTTGGCTATTACAATTACAATTTATTGCAATTTAGATTAATATAAAAATTTCATTTCAATTTTGAGTAATTTATTTATGATATTATTGTCTGTATGTTTATGACATCTAACTAAGAGTATTTCGTACTTGAAAAAAATTAATAGTAATAATATGGGTTGTGAACATATTTGTGTAAGCTCTGTTTGCGTCTTTTTGTTGGTTTCAACAGTTTAAATAAAGCAGTAAGCTAAATGATGTATTAAGACCATGTTAATGTTTGCTTCATTGTTAGACTTAAACCAACTTCAATAGCCTCGTATACCCTGAAGACGGTCTGCAACTACCCCAGAACTTCACATTATAATACAACAATAGCATGTAAACCATACTTGACTTACTTCGACGCTCCAGGGCATCAAGTTACCAACTTTACTCGTTCAACTAAGCTTATATAGAAAGGTACACCGTACCAAGTTCTCTCCATTCCCAGAATAAAATTCTCTTAAAAAATAAATGGGATTCCACATGATGCGGCCGCCCGACCCAGAAGCATATTCATTGGACCTAAAACCCGGTAGATATCATCTCCCTACTAAATTACCATTTTAATTGAATACACTCGCCAAATTAATTTTTCAGTGAACTTTTTACTTTTATTTTTTAGCGTTTTCGTCTCCGTTTGTAGTTTGCTTTTCATTTCCAGTTATCATTCCGCTAAATTAATTGTCGGAAATTAAATTTTTATGCTTTTACTGTTAAAATGCGGACTTCGTGGAATTTTGGGTCTGTTCTTTCTGAGAATTCGCAGGTTACATTTCGGGGAGTGTGCCAGGCCCGTTCCATCATTCAAAACATAAAGCACACGGCGATGTCCTACGGTACCAATCTAGTGAACATCCTACCCAAGGAAAATGTTCATTGTGCTTTCAGCTAAGGAATTGAATCTCTGCCGGAGTTTGTTCCTCCTGATAGCTACAACTTAGGGCTCTGTAAGTAATGAGTAAATACAAAACAAGACTGACAAGTGACTTTAGACAAGCGAGTTATCAAGTGGGTGCAGGCTCACAGTCGAGGTGTGCCCTGCTTGGGCGGAGCATCGCCGTGCCCTCGTGGGGGCGATCGGCGGCGGAGACCTCTCGCGCCGGGCCTTGGTTGAGGCCATGGTCCAGAGCGAGGAGGAGTGGCAGGCGGTCGCCGACTTCTGCGAAGCAGTAATGCTTGCAAAGGAGGAGGCCGAACGCATCAGGCAACGGCGTTATCGCCGCCGCCGTCGCCGGGATTCTGATCCCGATTTCCGGCCAACGTAGACGCGGGCTTGCGGACAGTGAGCAATGGGTAGCTCGCTGTCCGGCCGTCCGGTAACTGTCCGGACCAAGCCCAAGTCGTCGACGGCGCGCACTGTTCCCGCGCGCCTCAAGGAGTTGTCAGCAACAGCAGGGACCCAGCCGGGTCGAAGCCTACTGGGGCCAGGGTTATCCGAAAGGGCGCTCGAGCCCCGGTATGAAGGCAGTAAGAGTCTGACACTATCTCCCGCTCCGCCCAAGGGCGGGGGATGTCAATGCATGATTTTTCCCACCATAAAAAAAAAAAAAGTGGGTGCAGGCTATCAGGTGAGATAGTGATCAAATGCGAGGCTATCAATACTAAAAAAGAATGAATAGAAGAAATAATTCAAAAAGCTTGACATATTTATTTAAGAGCTACTGTTATTTGGAAATAATGCACGGCTTTGAAACCAACTTGGCTACAATATCTTTCGTTAAAGCAAATCTTTTGGATTTCATTTTGGATCCAAAACGTAAACGTAAGGTAAAGGTGTTCACACCAGCTCATGACTAGCATTTCATCATCATCATCATTATTTCTGGCCAAAGATGTCCAGTGCTAGACTTTCCTTCATGAGTCTCCTTCAAGTATCACCACAATGACCGGTTTTATACGTCTCGCATCCAACGGGTTCCTGCACCCTTCTCTAAGTCATCGGTTCAACTTGTAGAAGGACTACTAACGCTGCAATCGCCACTCCAGAACCTTTCGGCTCCATCGAATATCTGAACTGCGAGTGAGACAATAGATACTGAATAGTATTTAAAGGAATCCCCTCAAAGGAAGCCCAGCCTCTATGGTGTTCCAGACCAAATACATCAAATATTACTATCAAGAGATAAAACTATTGTTTTTTTTTTCCATAAAGTTACTTTTTATTTACCACTTATTGTTTATTATAGTGGCGCTCATTTGTAACTAAGGGAATACATATTTTTATAGCAAAATTAATGAACAAAGTATTTTTTCTCTAGTCAATTGTCCGCTCATAGCCTCAAATGGGCAATTCCCTTTCAAATACTGTAGTTAGAGACACAATAGAAAGACAATGAGAGAGCGTTCACTTAAGGTTTACTGAATTAATCTTTTTACCTATAAACTTCTTCCAAAAATTTGTACCTAATAAATTTTTTGGAGTGGGAAATCGTTAAACAAGTTTTCCAACTCTGGGTAGAGCGAGAGGAAATATCGGACTTTTACTAACTAAAATCCACCCGGTGTCTTCAGTTGCTCTTTGTATTTCACGCTACGGTAACTTTTTCAAACAACCCCTCAGCAATTTGCAACCTTTGAAAGATTACACATGTAAAAGGGGAATCCAACCACAGTTTAACAAATCCATATAAAACTGATAAAGCCCGCACGTGCTCATTACCTATCATCGCACTACTTTCAAACTTCTAAGCGTTAACCCTTACACTAATAACTGCAAAGCCGCTTACAGGCATTACGGCAAGACACGTTTCAGGCGTTCAGTAGCGTGGCGGCCGCGGTGGAGAGAGGCCGCGTTTTCGACGCCCCTGTACCAACCCTCTCGAGAATCCACGAAAAACTCTACGTAACTTTATGACGTGTGACAAACAAAACAATAAAAATAAGGGCTATTTTTGCGTGATGACGTTTTGAAAAACAAATGAGTGCTGTTGTAGTATTGTGACGTAAACTTGGATTGTTCTTCGGGCCCCAGTCAGGACAATTTAAAGTTGGAAGGTAAGTCAGTTCGTTGTATAACCCATGTCAAACCCTGTTGGTGTCGGCATGGTTAGACGGCTTTATCCAGACAAGGTCGAAAACTCCTTGACAGGTGCTGGAAAAGTTTTTATGGTGAAACTTTGCTTTACGATAATGTCAACGCTGAGGTATCGTGGTAGAGAGGATTATTTTAATGCAGTAGTTAGAAATGTATAGACGGTTTACAGTGGACGAAGTTTTTGATGTCCTATGAGTTCTTTTCCTACCTGTTTGTACATATTATTATTATTAGTTTGTATATACACCGTTAAATTTTGTGTCGTTTTAATCCCGTGGAGGGTCGATCCGGTACATAAAACACTATCGATTTGTAAAGATAAAATTAAAAAATAAAGTACCTTTTTTCAAAACTCGTATTAATCATTATTACGCATATACGAAATTAATTTCTTTAAGAAAACGTCGGCTGAGCGAGTTCAATGACCTGTAGATAGTTAGTACGCAACGCCAACTACTAATTACAGGTCATTGAACCCGCTCAGGTATGAGCTCTTTGACATGATCTTGATCAGTACGCGTGTAGTGATCTTGGTACACAAAACTTCTACAAATCCATCCATTTTTTTTGTTGTTTTTTTTTTTTTGTGCACCTGCCATGTTTTTCTCTTCACCACCCTAGGTTGACTGGTAGAGAATGCCTAAGGCATTAAGTCCGCCTTTGTACCTGTGCGTTGCATAAAGTTTTAATAAATAAATAAATAAATAATAAAAAATAGGGCTGCTGCCGTACACAGGAGATCTTAACCCATAATGCTGTTTTCTTACAGCAACCCTTAGATAAAAAATTAAAGTAGAAAAAAATTACCTAACTAATAAAAATTCACAAAACTTAAGGTAACATAAATTAAATCATACTTAAAATTAAAAATTATTATTATTATTATATCTAGCCCATATTGTCCCACTGCTGGGCAAAGGCCTCCCTCCACTCCTTCCAATGTTCCCGGTTTTGAGCCACCTCTTTCCAATTCCCAAGGAAGACATCCAAGTCGTCCAAATTAAAAATAAACTACACAAATTTATACTCAGCACACACGCCTGTTATAAAAAAATGTTTTACATTGAAAATTTACTAATACTACTCGTAATAAGCAGAGGTCGAAATTAGGTAGAGTTATTTATGTACTTACACTGATTTTATTCAGCGAAAGAATAAAGTGGATATGCCTTTTTTTTCCATGGGAAAAATCATCCAATGACAACACCCGCTCTTAGGCAAAGCGGGAGATAGTGCCAGACTCTTACTGACTAAAAAACCCATCCCGTTCCTTCAAGCCTTCATACCGGGGCTCGAGCGCTCTTTCGGATAAGCCTGGCCCCAGTAGGCTTCGACCCGGCTGGGCCCCTGCTGTTGCTGACAACTCCTTAAGTGGATATGCCTCAAATCGCGAGATTAATTTTAAAGAGCAGATTTTTTTCTATGTCACTATATAGCAGAAAAAATTTTTATTTGTCGTATCTTTCACTGAAGTTCTTATTATTATTTATTTATAGTAATGACCACACGTGATTTTTCATTAATGTACTCGCACACGGGTCACAAAAAAAACGACGCTTCAAGCTTCTTTTTCAGGCGGCCTTTATTTGCGGCTCGTGCGCGGCAGTGCCGCTGCTTCAAGCTTCTCCGGACACAAGGTGTCGCACACTTCAGCTGTTTTTTGCTGCCATTTCTAGCTTTTTTTGTGGCGGCGTTTTTTGGGGCCCGTGTGCGGGGACGCTTAGAGATCCCGAGAAGATCCATATTAATATTTCAATGCAACTACATAAGTATCTCTACCTAATTCCGACCTGTGCTAATAAGTTATTACTAAAGTAATCATCCGTACGCTAATGTATTTCTTGAATATAGGTGGGCATCATTAAGGACTAGATTCTATTTAGTTCGATAACAATATTCTATTATTATCGAAGCTAAATTAGGATTCAGGCCTATTGTAGTGCCCCCACGCACTAATAACTTGCTAAAACTAATGAATCAGGAGGTATCTGGTAAAGAACTGAGTAACGATTTACTACGCGTTCGAAATGAGAATAGGACTGCTTCGTATGTTTTGACGTCTCGTCGTACTGTGAAATCGAAGAAATTTTCTGATTAATTTTTTCGTTCACAGTTCATAAATAAGTTTTAAAATTTTCGTAAATTAATTAATGTTTAAAAATTTATTTCCTCGATTTGACAGTAAATCGTGACGTCACAACATGGCGGGCGATCCTATTCTCATTTGGAACGCATTGTACGTGTATCATTTATGTTATAACGGCGAAAGTTAGGTATAAGTCGATTATCTACAAACAATCAATCATTCAATCTTTAACGCTACTAGAAAACTTCAAATATATGAGAAGGACATCATCTCAACCTTAATCCCACGTGGTCAGAACAAAGGAATAGGCCCTTACGCTCCAGCCGCCGGGATTCCGATCCCAATTTCCAGCCACCGTAGGCGCGGGCTTGCGGACGGCGAACAATGGGTAGCTCACCGTTCAACCATCCGGACCGAGCCCAAGTCATCGACGGTGCATAGTGTTCCACGGGATGTCAGCAAACCGTACGGGCCCTGCTAAGAAGGAACAGGAGTGGGTTTTAGTCAGTAAAAGTCTGACACGCCCTCCCACTCTGCACTAGAGCGAGAGAAGTCATATTGGATGATCTCCCGCCTAGAAAAACACCCACACATATACCCGTACAAAGCGTTTAAGGAACACATTCATTATGCGTACTAAGCTACTATGCTAAGGAGCGGAATTCCCAGACGAGTCTGTGTTTTCTGACAGTTATAACCTAAGCTATTTAAGTCAAAGGTGACTAGGTTACTTTTAGGCAAGCGTGTCCCATCGTAGGCCACATCATCGCTTACAATTAGATGATAGTAGTCAAACGTAAGCCTGGGCACAATAAAAAAAAAAAACTTCGATCGTTCTAACTGAAATTATTTCCACAAAATTTTGTTTGTCTATTACGAACTTCGTTATCATAATTCGTATTGATTTACCTTTGTTTCAGTGACGCACAACTTTCGTACTGGTAACAATAAAGTGTCAAAAGTTATAGCACTGTACCTACAACCATTTGAGGTCAGTAACTCAAGTTGAGCTGAAGGAACAGGCTAAGCCTGATAGCAATTTGATATCGAATTTAAACTTTACTAACAATAGGTGAAGGATTGCGGAATTTGCCTGTGTGTGTGTCTATAGGTTTAATTCCGAGGTAGGTTAAAGTGTCATTAGGGTTTTCGGTTAAGTTAGCCGCTTGAAGTTAGGATTTCACCTAAATAGCATTCAATAGGATAATCAGCTTTATAATGATCCAACATGTGTGTTTTTTAATTTTATCACTACTGCATTCAAAAAGGATTAAGAAAAAACATTAATTCAAATTTCTTACAAGGAAACCCATGTTCCTAGAACGACAACTGAAGGACACAGGTGTGTTTTAGTTAGTAAAAGAGCCCAGGTACTCCACCAGAGCGTAAAAATCATTGTTCGATATCCCACCAAAAAAATAATTGCCATGTTAATAAAACATCTCTAACGCATTTTACAGAACTGCAGGCTTACTCTTGAGTTCAATTCCGATCGGTCGACATTGAGATTGTGACGTTTCAACTTGAATTCATTGCTAGCGCCAAATTGGTTAAAAATTGCGTGACCATTTTGAGAACTAAGTGAAATTGTATATGTTAGAGTCTGTCTAATAAATTAAACGACTTGGGTAATTATTAGGATTTAATGAAATCTGATGTAGTCAACACGGGTTCAATAATCAAAGTTGATTAAGAGATAGAGATCATTGTTTACTAACAGAAGAACCTTATGAAAAGTATCGAATATAAGTATTTTTTAAATGATTAAATATTATACAAAATTTCCAAGTCGGTTGACTTATTAGACAGACTATAACAATATTGTTTTCAAGAGTACCAAATCACGTAACGTCAAAATTGACACTGAAATCGGATTGACTTTAGATTGAAATTGAAATTAATTTGGAGAGTAAGCCTGCTGGACCTAATTGTCGCAGCCTAGAGACACAATGTGTACTACACTGTGTGTGTGCAAAATAAACATGACTATTTTTTTTCTTTCAAAATTTTACCTACAACATCAATTTGCTCCCATTAACGCAGCCTTTGTCAGCAAACGCTCTAATATTTAGCAGCCATTGAAAACCGTCGATCAAAGCCATTAGGCCAAATAACACCGTTATTGTTCCATGTAGAACATGGCCACACTGTCAGTTTAGTTTAACTCAGTTGCCTAACTTCAGGGAACTTGGGACTAAACTTTTAATGTTGGTATTTGATGTCTTGTCTAATATACCTTAACTTTATGTTCGTAATACGCTTCATGTATTGTTGGCGGCTCGAATGATCGTAAAGCTAGAAACTACATTAGACTGACTCACACGTATAACACGCTTGAATTGTACGTAGAACGATGTCGCGTAGCGTCAGGTGGCGTGGATCAAATGTCCTGCGACCAGTTCTACAAGTCTAGTTTCCATTTAAATTGTATGGGACGCGGCTAGATCGGCGTACGTAGCATACGTGTGCACAGTGTAGAGTAGGACTCGCGAGAGATGGGATCTTAACCCAAGTTTTAAATCGCAAATTTTATTCGTTTATTTATTCAACTTCAATTCAGGTAAGTTACCTATGGAAGTAATAATGCTAGCGCAAAAAGAGGCCACAAGAGTAAGGGAACGTACAACCCCAGGCCCCAGCCAACACTAAGGAAGACACCCCGAGCGTCGGGAATTGTCTATCTCCAAGATTTTAATAAGAATGAGAATTTAGCTCCGGCTTTGAACCAAGGACCCACGAGCGTGAGTTTTATATACTGTTTTTCCACATAATGTAAGGAATCCTGAATTACTTATTTTTGTACCTGTAAACCACCTGTATTCCTGCAGTTCCTCTTTGCATTCCAGGGCCACAGAAACTTTTTCGGGCTACCCTACAGATCAAGCACGTGGCTACTGGAGTGGTCAACCTAAAATACCAGACAATCTTGCCGCGTGAACAGTCGCGTGAGATACAAGCAGTGAGCGAAGTAGACATCTTTAGATTACTTCACAGATAGATCTACCTGAAATGAAAATCAGAATATCTTGCATATTGCTTCGATTGTTCGAATGTTGCCGCTAGGCACACTTCGTGTCCCTGGTTCCAATCCCGCACGGAACCAATATTTTTTCCCCTAATAGTTGTTCCGGGTCTTGGTGTATTTAAATGCATGTTTGTCAATGGACCCACAATATCGAAGTAATCCCTAACCTAGTATAGGGTAAAGTTATTTAAAAATTAAACAATACATCATACAATTTATCCACGCTCATAATATTTATTTATTTAACAGTTTTGACACACAAAGCTGAACTTGCCATTCCAAATTGTATTAGAATTATTTTATAAACAGGAGTTTCCACATAAACCATGAAAAATCAGTTCCAATTTGTATTTTGTATACGAGGAGAACAATAAACGCACTTAATATTAATCCAATTAATAATAGAAGCAACCTTTTAAGATTCCTAAGGGATAACACTTGATTGTATAATGGCGTAAACTATACCCATTTAACCTTCCACCATATAGATACAAGAAGCAAAGGTATAATAGCTACATAGGACCCTGAAATTAATAGTCTTAATGGTTGAAATGGTCATCAATTTGATGTCCAACCCCCATTGTCCACAGCGCCGTCAAACCCGCACTAAAATCAAAATTAACTGTAGAAACCAATTAATTGGTTTCGGGCAAATTGAATTCATTGAATTAGACAATTAGTTTGTGACAGCGGCCGACGGTGTTAAAGTTAAAATTAGGGTACGATCACAGGTCCAAATTAATCTATCGACGAACTTAAATGTTACACGTTTGATCTAAATTACTGTTTCTGACTTTAGGTTAAGCATGATTTATAAAGGAATTAATGGTTTTTCCTTTTGCCATTAGCTTCTATAGAGCAGATGCCAAAAGGATTTGAGTTTGCAAAATATGAGGACCGCCTTCTGTGAATAGTTTTGGACTCAAAAAAGCATGCAGATTATGATTTGGGATTGGTGTTCTGGATGTTGCAAGTTAATTGACTTAACAAATGTTCAGTCAATTTACTTGCAGTTTCAGGGAAAGGAGTGTAAAAATAATGGACCATTATACCTTCTGGCGACATCCAGAATCATAATCTGTGTGCTTTTCCGAGTCCAAAACTATTCACAGAAGGTGGTCCTCGTCTTTTGCACACTCAACTCCCTTTGGCGCCTCCTCTACTAGCTGAGGAAAGGCACCAAATCATTTAAGACTTTCTTCTCCTACGGTATCTCGAACCAGTCCTTATGGTAATTGTTTGAATAATCTTTTAGGGCCTTCTTCGACTTGGCTTTCCATCTGCAGGAATCCACTACGCAGGTACTGTTGCCCAGTGGACACTGCATGCGGCTAACGTGTCCCGCCCAATCCCGGTCTCGTCTTGGCAAGGTTTTGGATCACCCATTTGTGAATATCATATAAACGATCGCTCTTTGTAAAATACTGATCAGCTGCATCCTTTTTTACTGGAAGCAGAACTTTGATATGTTTCTTTTTTTATATTTTACTAACTGCTTCGTTGATCTAGTGTTTCCATGCGTTACTGTTGAGCAGAAGAAGCAGTGTGGGCGTTTTCGAAGTCTGTCTACGTATATTTGGGTTTTCAATCTGGAATTTCTCAGTCATCTCAGTCGATCCCAATTGATGTTAATAAACTAGCCGTCTTTCACATTAGATTTTAACATAATTGGTGCAAAGTCGTCTCGAATTTGTCATGTCCAGAGAGGACTGCATCATGCGGAAGGTGAAGATACCGTATTGCCACTCCAGCCACTCCTCAAAGATAAAAGCAACCGCCGTGATTATGGCGTGCCCAGCACTGGGTTGCGACATCGTTATCATCATTTCACCATGATATCTTGCCGGGACTCTGTCCACCATATCGTGATTTATCGCGGCAGCGGAGTTTTACCCCAGCGTTGCACCTCCAGCAAGGAGGTTCGACGCTTTGCGGGAGACCGTGCAGTATCCTCGCACCATCCGGATGGCCATGACCCTCTATTCACACGAAATAAATCGTCTGGCTGGGTTTAAACCCATAACCTACAACTCGTAACGCGAGTCTACTAAGCTGTTTTTAAAGCTTCTGAATTTTTAACGAATTTTATGCCATTTTTAAGTTGTGCATAAATGATTAAATTAAAATACTCTTTTGAGGACCTTTACAAGAGCGCCAGCCGGAGGACCTGAAAATAGGAATTTTCTGCGAAATATTACTGAAACTGAAGCCGAAGCTACTTCGAGACACTTTAGGCTATCAATTTTAATTACAGCAACTTGACCTGAATTTGCTGTCTGCTTCGTTGGGTTCCATGCAGTGATGATCGTGGGTTCGATTTATGAGTCAGCCATATTGTTATTAAGTTTTTGTTTTTCGTTTGCGAATATCCTGGCGTAAAGTTATGCTATGTTATACCAATCTAAAAGTTTTCTTCTCACATATTATGTTTAAAACAAAGTTCTCTACCGTGTCTATGTGTTCGCGACACAAAAACTTCTGTACGGATTTATATATTTGAGTTTATCCACATTTTACAATCACAGTACAAGTCGCTAGTAGTTCGACTGCCCGGTAAGAAGCGAGCCTACGCACGCCCTGTAGAAATGTCAGCAAAACCATAGGGGGGGGGGGCAGTAGGGCTGCTCATCATCATCATCATCATTTCAGCCGAAAGACGTCTACTGTTGAACATGGGCCTCCCCCATGTGACGGATTCCCGCAGCCCTTACCAGATCAGTGGTCTACCTTGTAGGAGGCCTTCTAACGCTACGTCTAGGGTATGCGTCTACGCAGGGCTGCTGCCCGCTGGGAATTTCTGGAAGGAATACTTTGGTCCTAGAAAGCAAAGGGCAACAGACAGACACAGTTGGGTTTTAGTCTGAAAATCTGAGACACTCTTTCACTCCAACCTTGAACGGAAGAAATTTTTGAATCAAAGTCAAAGCATTTATTTTAAATAGACAATTTGCAGGCACTTTTGAATAGTCAAATGTCAGTCAGTCCAAGAAAAGTGAAGCTAAGTGAATGATTTCCCTCCTACAAAAAAAGAACTGCTGTGCTCACATTTGACCCAACTTTACGAGATTTCCTTTTTTACACAAGTAAAAAAACCGGTGGTCGATCAACATCCACAATGATATATTCTGTAATATCGACCCTTTTGATTTGATTGATGAGATTAGGAGTGGCGCTCTTTTTAGCGGCAAGAGGCGTAACTCCAGGTCTCATACTTTGGCAAAAAGCAAAAAAACTAAAAAGTTTCGCGAAGCACTGATTGAGAGCTTTAAGTAAAAGTGGGGTAGTAAACATCTCTTTTTCATCATACTACAACCAACCAAACCAACGCTGTGAGCTCATCGCATTATGCGTGAGGCCGCAGCTTTATGCTGAGCGTTCGGCCGTTTTGCGCGGATGTGACGCATATCTTCCCTGTCTGTTGATTATATTTGTTAGCTAGTTATAAGATTGCGTCATTTCGCGTGTATAAACTATATTTCTTTCTTTCTTTTTATACTGACTCCTAAGCCACAGGATTTCTTAATTTGGGCGCCAGGGTTTTCTCAATTTGTGTGATCTTTGTTCACTGTAATTTTGTGCTCATAGATCTAGTATTTCTCGTGTTAAAAGTTTCTGTATGAATAAAGATAATTATTACTATCTATACTATTATTATTTTAACGTAGGTCAGTAGTCAAATTGAAATAGTACAATTTGATACAAGTGAGCAAACATTTTAAGTAGAGATAAGAGAGTAAGTATAGATATCCCTTTTTCCCTTACGGGAGGTGTAAAGTTAGTTAATTCCACTAGATGGTATGGCACTAGATGGATCCAAATTATTTCGAAATAATAACAAAAAAAAAATCGTTTGTTTAGCACTTGCTATTGATGATATCGAGGAAGGCTATATAACATCACTCTACAACCCACGGAAGCGAAGCAGTAACCAAAGACGCAGTTGATACCGCGAGGGACACCACGACACTAAAATTTACATAATAGCAGTAAAATAATTATGTTCAGAACCTCTGAACATAATTATTTTATTATAATTTGCAGAGGAATTTTTCGACGCCATATTTTAGCTAGAAGTTATTGTCTTTAGTGTTATATAGATTTTTATTATGATATAATATTCAACAAAGTTTGAACAGTAGGTGCCTACAGGACCCATTAGTCTTTTTCAACATACTTACTCGAAAACCCGTTCTTATCCCACCGCTTTTAAGCACGAAAAAGACTGTTATCCGCACGAGTGCAGAAAAGTGCGCGTGCTCTCCTTTGCCACAGTTTTATTAAATTTATCGTAACAGGCTGGGCGTCAACCCCCGTTTATTACTTTCTTCTTAAATTTATTGAAAAGAGTCGTCTGATACACATGCAAATTTGTCACTGCAGCCTTCTTAATACATTCGCCACTTGTATCAAAATGTATGAGGAGTTATTAAGAACCATAACACAGCCATAAATTTCTATGAGTGGTCTCAATTATTTTATGAACGGCTTGAAATACAAGCAGCAACCCATCGATTTGCCGTCCTCTCATTGTAACAGATGCTCATTAGCTGGATATAGCTGTACATTTGTGTCAAGTCAATTGAGGCCCTTAGCTGTTTGAATAGGTTTAGCGCCCGCTCTATAGCGCTGATTGAACAGTAATAGATTTTACCAGCAAAAATACATTTTGGCATTCAAAATATGCTGATTGACAGCCTAATTTGAATAGTTTTAATTTATTGTTGCTTAAAAGCTAAGGCATATTGCATTTTTTTATTTCGAAAATTTTTATTTAAATGAGAATTTTACTTGGTAAAACTCTTATATTAGATATCTCAATATCATTTTTGAAGACCTATCCATAGACACGTATGAGTTTGATGAAAAAAAATTGTTGAGTTTCAGTTCTATGTATGGAGACCCCCAAAATTTATTGTTTTTGTTTTCTATTTTTGTGTGAAAATCTTAATGCGGTTTACAGAATACATCTACTAACTAAGTTTTATCAGTTTAACTCTTATAGTTTCGGAAAAAGTGGCTGTTACATACGGACGGACAGACAGGCAGACAGACATGACAAATCTGTAAGGGTTCCGTTTTTTGCCATTTAGCTACGGAACCCTAAAAAGCAAATTCATGTACTTTTAATATTTTTTTAGAAAGCACATCATACACCTGCGACACCATTAATGACGGTTCATGAGAATTTCACAAAATTGTGAAAGAATACAGTCCTACAGTACATAATTAATATTTATAATAATTACCTTATGTTAAAATGTAACGTAGGTAGATAATTAAATAATTAAGCTACAAATGGTGTATCAGCTGTTTATGTCCCACGCAACTGTAATAAATGTAACCTGACATAACTATGATATATTTACCACCCTTTATATGTGTTGTTCTAATACCTCCTACGTACCAAAAAAGCCAACGAAAAGTGACGCCATTTTAACTCGGTTAAGTTCTGAAACTTCATGATTGGAGACAAAGATGAAAGGTCTTTTATGTGAAGAGGAAGGATGAAACGCGTAATATGTGTTACTGATGGAGCAGGCCAAAGAACAGATGAATGGATTGAGTGGATATGAAAGAAATGGGAGTCAGTGATAGCGTGATGGGTGATACGATAGAATGGCAGAACCAAAAGTATTGCGCTAATCCAAAAACACGGCGCAAGGGCACGAAGTTGATGATAATAATGATATGAAAGAGAAGAGAGTGAATCAAAGCGAACAGGTTAACAGAGAAGAATGAATGAGCTAAACGTGTTGCCAATCTCAAGCAACCAAAAGTAATCATGGAGTTCTCACTGGTACTTTTCCATAGGAAACGACCATTTGGAACTGTGCACTAGCTTCTGACGCTTTAAAAGTTCTCTTGCAGGTTTATGTCAAATAAAAACTTTTCAAATTTTGAAATTTCGACCTGGTAGAAGTACAGGAATATACAATGTGTAAGGGACAAGTCTCCGCAAAAAGGGCTCGGTCAGTAGACGAAGCTGAACTACCTTCCACAAGATCTTGAATCTATTGCAACGACTGTTCAACGATTACCCGCCAAACTGCGAAGATGATCCAACATGTAATTAAACTTGGTAGACAGTTTGATGACCCCAGGACCATCTTGACGAATCGTTCTCGACAGTTACTGTGATTTGGAAAATATTAGTTTCTTCAGAGAATCGATTCAATCAACATCGTAATTATAAAACCAGAGTAACAGGAATGGAAAGGACCTGTACTGGTATCGGCGTACCGGTAGACGCCGCGTTGGAAGGTTTCCCACAAGGTGGACCGATGCTCTGGTGAGGGTCCCAAGAATCCGAGAACCGATCACTATAGGGATGCATAAGGCAGGTCTTTATTTATTTATTTAACACTTTATGCACACATGAGTACAGAGGCGGACTAATGCCTTCGGTATTCTCTTCCAGTCAACCTTTGGGTGATGCAGAGAAAAAGTAGCGGTAGGTGCAATAAAAGAGTGAGATAAAGCGAATACAAGAATTGATATACTAATAAACCATATAATAAATATATTCAATAATACAATATACCTGTACTCATATAAATACACTACATACATGCACTAAAATAGTCAAACAATTGATCCAAATTGACCATAGGAAAACATTAACTCTGTGATGAAACTACTGCCAACTTTTTTCGAATCAACTCGCGAACTTTGGTTTTGAATGTACATCTGCTTGTTGCCATCCTGATCTCCTGGGGAAGCGCATTCCACAAAGAAATAGCTTGAATAAAGAAGGAACAATGAAGAAAGTCAGTACGATAAGTGGGACAATGGAAAAGGCGGTTATGAGATGAGCTTTTTGGCGTGGGTCTTGGACCAACAGTAAACTTCTTTCGTTTGAAAAAATGAATGATGACCGGAATGGAGATTTTCTTCCCTATTCTTAACCACGTACTACAAACACGGCAATCAATAGCTAATTACTAATTCACCACCATAGCAATGTCGCTAAGTGGTAGCTAAACGGCATATGTAATGACGGGTTTCTAATGACCGTTATAAAGAGCATAATAACACATCTATCAAGGTAACGCAGGTTTAGTGTCGAAGCCATTTATAGAACTTTAAACAATCATTCACCTATACTATCCTGCTCACTATTCAGTAGGCATAAAGCGACACACCACCGGTACGTGGTGGACATCCTACTCCAGCTCTACTCCAGGCTATCAGGTACAGTGCGAGAGGGTGGAAGCTGTCATCTCCTTTTTCAAAGCAGTTAGATGGCGAAAAGCGTGTCGGAAAAACCATCCTTTTGCTCCAGCCACCACAAGACTCGCAATGCGGATCCCTCTCGCTTTGCCCAGGGCAGGAAAAGTAATTTTGGTAATTTTCCACCTAAAAAAAGTAATATTAGGCTATTAGGCATGCCACCCGCCCCGCGCCCTAAGCAGATCTGGCGAAGAACGGTCATTGCAGGTGAAGAACATTGGGAAGACCTGGAGCGAAATGAAAGTGAAGCTCAAGACCGAACGGGATGGCGGCGCACTGTGGACACCCTCTGCCCCTTCTAGGGGACACAGGAACTTAAGTCAAAAGAAGGTCATGCCACTCGTATGCACAAAACGGTTTTGGGAACACATTCATTGTGCGTACAGCTAAAGAGAGGAAATCCCTGCCAGATTCTGTATTCCCTGATAGCTGCATCAGCTAGAGCCTTGGTACTGCAAAACATATGATAATATAATTTAGATATATTCCACAACTATCACACAACGCCGTCTAGTCCCAAGCTAAGCAGAGCCTGTATTATGGGTACCAGACAACTGATAAACATACATAAATATTTCTAAATACATACATATTATAGATAAATTACACCCAGACACAGAACAAATGATCATGCTCATCACACAAACATTTGTCCTGGATGGGAATCGAACCCACGACCTCTGGCATAGCAGTCAGGGTCCCTAACCACTAGACCAACAGGCCAGTCATCATATGGAGACACCGATACCGAACCGCAGAACGTTCTCAGCAGGGTCTTGCACACCGCGTCTATCAACAAAGCTAAACCGCGTCACGCACCGCCACATGACACCTCGGGTTATCGCGGATTGTCTTCGACATCTCTCACATAAACACGCACCTTGTTTGCAGATTGTAAATCTGTTTCCGGGTACTGGAAAAGTCTTTGCTCGGAGAGAGTTTTCCTTGCGTGATCGAATCAAAAATTAAGATTTTTGAGGAAAAACTAAGGTTACCGACATATCCTGAAGAATCTGCAAACTTAAGTGGCAATGGGCAGTGCACATTGCTCGTAGAAGAGATGGTCAATGGGGCCAAAAGGTTCTAGAGTAGTGACCGCACAAAAGACGCTGCAGATATCAGGCGTACAAGCGAGAAAGAGATAATGGAGCTATATGCCCTATACACCTACTTTTTAATTAGTACACAAAAAAAACGGGGCTGTATCTGTACCCGTTACTGATCATATTTTTGTATTCAAAAGTAGAAAAACCCGAAATCCTAAAATTGACCACGAAAAGGTAAATTCATCATAGATTCAATCATACATAACAATTGCTAATAGAAAATACTGCGGGAAGTGTTTTTCCATTTTAATTATCAATTATTCATTCATAATCAATAACCTGCACAATATTTCCATAAATTGAGAGATATTTTGGGATAAACACAAACGCTAATAACTTTGCTGTTTATGAATATTATTTATTGAGACTTTAGTTAAATAATAACAAGGGCTTTTCTAATAAGCCCTTTAAGTGTTTGGACTGATTAAAAATTAGTGGTGTATAGCTCCATCCTTATAACAGTTCAGTTTAAGCTGTCTCAATGGATCACGTTAACAACTCTTGGTAGAGCCTCCGAGCTCTATCATGAACAAAAAAAAAACAAATGAACGTATATGTTCGTCTTTCACCGCCAAAACTAATTAACTTTGACACGCATTTTTGTGGACGCAAATACGGTTATCTGTGTTTTAATTAAGTGCCTGTGCCACGCCTATGTGCTCAGAGATAAGGCATCCCTCCACACTTAGTTACAAGGACAGTATCATAAATAATACTATCTCTTTCGTTATTATTACGTCGAACTGATAAGCCTAAATGAAAATCTCGTGAAATAAATTAATCAGACAAAAAAAAAGAAAAAGCATTACTGCTTAAAAAAAAAAGACGCTGCCACTCACTAGGAATAACTCCTGTATAGTGGGTGCGTTCACAGTCATGTAAACTCACATATACAAGAGAAGCAGACCCGGAGACACTTATCTGTAGACTGGATGATGTGACGGTATAGTTTGAAGGCCTGTGTCCAGCAGAAGTGAACGTCTTTCATTTGAATTAATGATAATGATGTAGTATGTGCACAGAAAATAAAACAGTACCAGTACACAGTAAATATGTGTGGGGTAGATAAAATACTTGATTATTTTTGTAAGTAACTTTGTACCTAGATAATAGTAGATTTCATGACTAGGGTATAAAGCAGTATCCTTATCGCAGTAGTTATCCTTAAATTTCGAACGAAACAAAGGATGCTAAGTTTTAATCCCGAACGAAGTGAGGGGTTTATATCATTAACTTCCAAGCACTGCGAGGGAGTTACTCTTACGCGATTTCGACGTTATTACACATTTTCATTAGATTTTTGGAAACATAGTATATTTTGTTGATTTTATCTAGGCTTCTATTGAAATCAATTTGTAACGTAAACCAGTAAAGACCTCTAAAAAATCAGCAATTTTGCTTGAACTTTGACACTTTATAATTTGCTCAAAAATTAAGAATTTAAAAAAGTATAACAATAGAAGCCTTGCAAATTTTATCAAGATTCTAAATTTCGACAATTTTTTTCAAAGACGTTTCAAACACTTTTAAGGGTTTAAAAAAAAACATGTATTTCCTGGAACAAGTTTTGTAAAATATTCGAGTAAATCATGGAATTACCGAATGATAACAGAGATTTGAGGCGTTATCTCTTTTTTTTCACGTTGTCTTTTAGCCAAACATCGCGTTGGACTGCGTTAGATAGGCGAGTGGAAAAGTAGCCTCTTAAGTAACTAAGTTTTAAGTAGCTGCTGGCATAGTGTTATCTACTTAAAACTTAGTTTTATATATTTTATAACTTCACACTTGACTGTTTTTATGGAATAATGCAACAACGTGTATTATGAAACCTCTTTTTTCGTAATCATAGGCTACCTACATACTTATGACAGTTAATACAGCTATTGATATCGAAATACAATATCTTACGCATGACTGAAGTAATATAAATTGCACAGATACTAGAAATCCAACACTTTTATGGCTTTTTTAACACTTTAAGTAGTCTTGTATCTAAATATACACAAACCATTTACATGTACCTACCTACATTACTCAAAATTGAAAAGTCACGCGAAGTTATGCCTTTTGCCTTTAGAATTATTAACAAACAACAAAACGAGAACACGCATACTATCTCTTTCTCTCAAAGAACAGCGAGAATTTAGGTGATCCGCACCGAATCTGAACCCACGTTCCAGGGCGGAGCCAAAGTCATAAAAACTGCAACGACGCGTGAAGATTTCCCACGTGTGCTTCAAAGAGATGTCAACATAACTGTAGAGGCTAGCATAGCCGATGCCCGCTGGGGCCGCGGGGAATTCCTGAAAAAGAAACCCAAGAGCAGAAGTCATTAGATGATCCTCCACCTCAAAACAAAAATACTTCTAATATTGAAGTTTTTCCGTAAATAAATAATAGCTTTGTAAACTTCGATAACGCCACCGAATTTCTTGGCGGCAATAATTGAAAACTCGGGTGAAACCACGGGGTTTAGCTAGTAGTTAATAAACACTAGAGTAGTTTTGTATATTTTTAAATACGAAGTTCATGTATTTTGTATAATTGTGTTTTTGTATCTACAAAGCTACAACCTGAAAACTCAGTGAAAAGTTTTTTTTTTGCTTTTAATTTTGTATTTAGCAATACCTGCTTGCTCCACAAAGGGCAGGTTAATATCGTGTGGATTTCATCACGCATACAGAATTGCCTGAATGCGGAGCTGCTGCCCAGTATCACGCATAGCGTCCCGCATGCCGTATTCGACGCATTACAATAAATACTTGTATGAAAAAGACATTTGCGGGGGTTACGCATGCGGAGCATTCTCGCATGCATGATGAAATCTGCATGATATTTAAGAGTCTAAGCGACATACAAGTAAGGAAACCAACTAGTCTGATCTCTCACTCTTCAATCATTTGACAGCTTCTGGCTGCAATCCAAAAGCCAATGCAGCAAAGAGGCGATAAAACTTCTAACTAAAGTATTCGATAATGAAATAATCTAACTTTTTCTTCTTCAAAAAATTCTAGGTACTGCACATAGCGGTTCAAAAACTTTGAATTATAAAATACTTTGATGGCAATTTTCTTTTCTGTTCGTTTCTTTTTTTAAAAAAAAACAGTAGAACGTGACACAAAGAAATTTTATAGTGCTCTAATATAACTAAAAACTTTTTAAAATCACCTCGTGTAGGTTACATTCGAAATTCGAAATGTTCGTTGTGGTTTTTTCATTACTCCCTAACTTGGTTTTAACTTCGTTCCAATTACAAAAAAGGAACATGTTACGAAATAGAAAGATGCCATTAAAAAAAAAATCCAAAAGCTTTTTGGCCAATGTAGAACAATAAAAATATTACTCAGAAATAGCTTTTATTATTAAACAAGTCGTGATCAGTGTGTGAGGTTGATATCGACCGGTGTCGTGCCACTCGGTCACTAGCCCTGCCGACATATCGATTTTCACCACAAGCATTTAGACATTTACTATTGTTACCAACTTGTATTATGTAATTTTCATTATATGGTACGAAACTGTTTCACTATATTGTGCCGAGACACGTGTGATCTAAAGCAAGGCTGGAAGAACTTTGACAAACCAGGGATTCTAGTCAAGTGGTAAAGACTAGGATTATTAAAAAAAATTAGGTCGGTTCTCTAGCATCGGTTATAAAGAAATTGGTAGTGGTGAAGTAAGATAAACTTCTTGTTGCTATTCTAACATGTTGAAAGCCTAAAAATTCAGTTACAGACATCTAAACTCATCATCATCATCAAATCAGCCGAAAGACGTCCACTGTTGGACATAGGCCTCCCCCAAGCGTCGCCACAACGACCGGTCCTGTGCGTCACGCATCCATTGGATTCCCGCGACCTTGACCAGGTCATCGGTCCACCTAAACTCGTTAAAAAATAAAAGGCCTGTTTTGATATTTTAGATAGACCCTAGAATGTAACTGGAAACGAAACTGAAAGAAACAATGAAATAACAAATAAGCGTCCGGTGTAGTTTATTAGAGTCTGTCTAATAAGTTAAACGACTTGTGTAATTATTAGGATTTAATGAAATCTGATGTAGTCAACACGGGTTCAATAATCAAGGTTGATAAAAAGATAGAGATCATTGTTTCCTAACAGAAGAACCTTATAAAAAGTACTGAATATAAGTATTTTTTAAATGATTAAATATTATATAGTCAAGTCGGTTGACTTATTAGACAGACTTATAGTAGCTACACTACACTGCACTATCCGATAGGTAGTCAAAATACAAATTTGAAAACGGACCTTTTCTTTTTTGACAATTTTCCCATTGCTTCCAACGCCTAATTGTTTAGCCACTCGCATGGTATGCGTGTTTCTTGAATAGTTTATGGTAGATTTACGTTCTAGTTTTGAGGAATTTAATTGTATAGTAGATATGGTTAATAGATTTAATTATAATAGTTAATTGTTTATTAATGGCTCCGGAATATGATTTTTAATCTTTAAAATTTAAACCATTACATTCTTAGTTCCGATTTTAATAACTTCTTCCTGCTCTTGTACCGTTTCATTTGGGGTTGGCATAAACTTATGAACCTAAAAAACTGTAGATTGTTAATGTTATCTAGAAACATCTGCACTAATATTATAAAGAGGTAAAGATTGATTTTTTGGTTTGTAGGAGATAATCTCTGGAATTACTGGTCTGATTGCTAAATTTTTTTTACCAATAGTAAGCTGCTTTATCTCTGAGTGACATAATGCCGTCCTGTAACTAAAAAGCAGCTAAGTTACTTAGAAAACAAAGCACTTTGCTGCTTTTTAGTTAGAGGACGGCAGCATAGGCTATATTTTATGTACGTGGACCAAGCCGCGTGCAAAAGCTAGTTAATTATAAAGAAGAAATGTACCCCTTGACATTGTGAAAATTGTAAAATTCATGGTGCCAATCTAACAAAAACAATGTTACCATTTTTAACATAGGTAAGAAATTCCAATAAAAATAGTTTGATGACGTAATGCGCCACACATTTAACTTGAACCTGCGTGAAGAGAGCTCGAAACTAATAGTGGTTGCAAAGGCACCAACACGCGATTCATCATTTAGGAGGGTCTGCAACAAAACCCTTGATTTATTCAGCGGGATTAGTGGGAGTTGTGGGAAATATCCACACTGGCAACACTTATTAATCAGACGGCCGGGACGTGACGTTTGCTTTGCTAAATGACACTGCTCTTTCTTGAGAAAGTCGACTGCAATGTGACGGTAGGGACGACTGCAACGATTATACACTGTGTTCTATTTACTGAAACTATTTCTCTTACGCTTTACTTTTTAAGCAATGCCTGGTATATTAAAAACTAGCTTTTGCCCGCGACTTCGCCCGCGTACATAAAATATAGTTTATATCACTTAGGGATAAAGCAGCTTTCTATTGGTGAAAATGTTTTTTTTTACAAACCAAAAAAAAAAACTTTACCTCTTTATAATAATACTGTAGATTAATTATAGTATCCACGGTATAAAAAGCCCTTCACACCGCCAGAGACAAGAATAGAGGAACATGATAAAAATGATAATAATGAAGCAGGGTCACAACCCTCAGCATTGAGGAGTACGATACGACGCAAGGAGGAGGTGAACTTAATCGTCTACTGACTTTATTCCAAAAGTAAATTTACTATCCTAGCTACTATCAGCGTCCCTTGAACAAAAGAGGAAAATTATCCTAAGGAAATAAATAAACAAACTCTTGGCATAAACAGACATGCCAGGACATATTCTACCCATCTGCCATGTTTTATTCAAAACTATACAACCATGGCACGGTTACCGCAGTGGTGAGCGATTGTCTACTACGCCGCGTATCGTAGATCCGATTCCTATACGAAACATATTTTTATGGCCTACAGGTATATATTTTGGGTCTAGGCGTCTTGTGTATGAGAGTTTAGGTTCATATTCGGGAACCCACCTACGATACAAGAGATACACCTAGACCTAGTACCCCCGATACATTTATTTATAAACATCAAAACATTCAACGTCCGTCCATTGTACACACTATTTTGAATAATATTTGTCCTGTATCTTTTTTGTTGATGTGATGTATGTACAATAAAGAATATAATAAATAAATAAATAAACATAAAGAGGTAGCAAGTAGACAGACAAAATTACTTCCACATCTACACTGATATTACCTATAAAGAAGAAAAGTTTTTGTTTGTTTTTAGGAGGTAATCTCTGAAAGTAGGTCATGGTCCGATTGCTAAAATTTTTTCACCGATGAAAAACTGATTTATTCCTAGTATTAAATTTTTACATGGACAAAGCGGGCAAACGCTAATTATTAATAACTAGCTCCTACCAGCGTCTTCGCCAGCGTGAAAATAGATTTCTGTATCCAAACTTTGAACCCCCCTTTTTTTTCCTCTTAGGGGATGAATTTTGAGAAATCCGCTCTTAGTGCTCGCTTATGCCATAAAAGGGGAACCTTGGGCAAAATTTTATTTATTTATTTAACTATTTATGTACACACATATAGAAATACAAGAAAAGAGGAAGGAAACAGAAAACATAGTACAAAGGTGATGCTTATTTCTAATGAAATCTCTTCCAGCAAACCTGCGACAGGAAAGTTGAAGAAAATAGAGAAGTAGGCACCGTGTGTAAAAGTAAAAAGAAAATTAGTACACACAAAATACAAAGTTAACAATGAAATAGTATAAAAAGAAAATTATAAATAAATATATATATATATACTACTATAATTATAAACATACACATAATAAAATAAATATCACACAAATACATACTAAATAATACCTAAAATAAAATAATACATATTAGTTTAAATTTGCAATTATGACGAAATAGAAAGATAGTGCTCTTTCACTCTTCTTTTAAAAACTGCAAGAGTTTGGCAGCCCCTGATGTCAGGTGGAAGTGAATTCCACAACCGTACTGCGTGCGAAGTGAAGGAATAGGAATAGAAATCGGTGGAATGGGTTTTAGTTTCCTAGTCCCAATAGTTTCGGTTGCGTGATCTTTTAATTTATATAGATACTTAGTAGGTTTTTATGTTCTATATAAAAATCTTTTAAGTTAAAAGTTAGTTTTATTTAAAGTACGTACATAAACCATTTTGTAGTTTCCACTAAATGTAACAAAAACTTTTATTTAGTTCCTGTAATAAGTTGCAACATAAAACCTCGCATTCTCTTACTCAACTCAATTTATTGTGCACATACATTTGTGGAAACTACTGTATAATGACTACCTGCGGGTCACAAGAGAATATTTCAACGAATACGTTACCATATTTTTACTGCAGTCAAAACTTGATAAATGTGCTATCTTTTTATGAGAACTGCAGGCTTAGACAAGTAACATTTCTGTTAGGGTTCCTGCCAATCGCTAAGTACGGCATGTAAATGTGTAGCAATGACATTACCTGTCACGTCACTTGTCACGTGACTTCTCCGCAGGTAATGTCAATACCATACATTTTGTATTTAGCGTTCCCGCCAAACTTAGTGTACAAAATGTGTCATTTATCACATGACATCCCGCAGTTAATGTCATTACCTTAAACTAATGAACTTAGAGTTCGGCGGGAACACTAACATGTAAATCATTCATGGTCTCTACTATAGCTATGGTGTGTCTATGCCATTACGATTCCGCTGAGTAAGACAGACAGAGTGATACAAGACGAATGGCCACTATCCTTTTTTAACTGCAAATTTATGATAGCAATTACACATCATAGTAAGAGCAGTAGCCAGGGTAAAAACAGTTGGTCGTAAAATGCTACAAAAAGTGTGAAAGATCTCCCTTTATGAGAAATATTATTTTATGGCGGTCATCAATGAAACCCAATCGGAATATTTAGCAGACCTAATACCCGTTCGGACGAAGATATCATGAAAATGTTCCAAGTTAATGGCGAATAAAATGATGATGTTTGGTGTCGTTATTATTTTTAAATGTTTCATAAAAATGGTGAAGAACTCTTATATATTCAATTCATGGCAACATTCTTTATAGCAACAAAGTCTATAATAGTCTATTAAAATTCAGCTTGTCTTCATGTTGTCGCTGCGATACGTTAAAACCATTTTCAAATTTAGAAAACCAAACCAATTAAATAAAACAGCATCACATTCCAAGTTTGAAAATATTTGAACGTTTTGTTTATTCATAAACGTAGAATATAGAAAATGAAAACAATGAAATAAAATGGCGTCACATTCCAAATACGAAGTTATTTAAACGCTTTTTTTATTCATAAATGTAAAAACTATTCCATGTAAACGTTCGTTGGTTAATCTGTATAAAATTCGGATATAAGTGCTACACAGCTAATGGCCGCTATGGAAACGGCAGCGGAAATACAGAGAAAAACTATCATGAAATATGATTTCATAACATATTCTGTTCTTGTACCAACAATCTGCTGTTTTTCTTACTGAATTTTAGCGATAAATCATCCTAGTCGCGTTATTTTTTACGATGAATTTATCCTTTGTATGTTTATTTCTTTAAGAATTAGTAAGAAGTGGCATCTTTTTTGAGGTGGGAAATTGTCTAATTACTTGTCTCGTTCCAGCGGGAGGGAGTGTCAGACTTTTACTGAATAAAACCACACTTATGACCACAAGTTACCTTTTCAGAAGTCCTCCCATAGCCCTGGTTGGCATCTGCTGGGCATATGTTTTTGATGAAATCTCTTTGAGTGGAACACTACGTAAAGTCAATAACTCGAGCTCAGTCCGGATAATTACTGTATGGCTGGATGGCGACCTATTTATTGCTCGTCGGTGGCTGGTAGTCGGTGTTGGGGTCTTGGTAGCTGGGGTGTGAGGACCCTCACGCGTGCAGCCGTCTCATTCGCTAGCATTACTGCTTCATGGAAAGAGGCGGCCGCCGACCATTCCCACTCGGATCATGGACTGAACTAGGGCCCGGCACGACGGCTCACCGCCGCCGATCGCCCCAGCAAATCTCTAGTTCTCTTTCAGAAAGAGCAAGGTCTTTGCCC
Organism: Mythimna albipuncta; assembly: GCA_929112965.1. NCBI lineage: Eukaryota > Metazoa > Arthropoda > Insecta > Lepidoptera > Noctuidae > Mythimna > Mythimna albipuncta. The sequence goes on along the minus strand of OV815979.1, from coordinate 10,760,777 downwards.
AGTTTAGGGCATTAAGGGCTAGATAATAATTCGCTAAAATATCGGCTCTTTTGTAGCCATTTTTATGTATACAATTAATATGTTTAGCCAAAATCACTTATACATATATCTAATTGTCCCCGCACACGGGCCACAAAAAAATGCCGCTTCAAGCTTCTTTTTGTGGTGGCCTTTTTTGTGGCTCATGTGCGGCGGCGTGCCACAAAAAAACGCTTTAAGCAGCTTCAAGCTTCTCTTGACACAAGGTGTCGCGCGCTTCAGCTGTTTATTGCGGCCGCTTCTAGCTTTTTTTGTGAACACTTCTAGCGTTTTTTTGAGGCCTGTGTGCGGGGACGCTAAACTGTTGCTTAGAGAAAAGTTACCCAAATGAGGAAACACTGATCCGATTTCGAAAATTCTTTTCTCAACTTCACTCTCACTGAGTGCCATAGCTTCTTATTAATTTATTCTTGTAGGTTATACCACAAGAGCCAACGATGACGAGAGAAAATCATTAAAATCTAGAATCTAACAAATACTGGTGTAAAATACCTACTAGTGCAAAGTGGTTGAACATTTTTCGATGAAATTAATTTAACTTTCAACTAGAGTTCTACTTTCCAGTTATTGACGTTTAATTTTATGTAACTTTCGTCGGTATGAAGTTTAATTGTTGTGGTGTTCAGATTTTTAAAATAATGCGATTGTAATTTGTACTGTAATAAACTAGTTAAGAGCGTCCAACCCAAGATACATGTACAAACGATTTTTTTTTTTCAAAAACATTTAGTTTAAAAAAAAAATAGTGTACCTTTTAACCTAGAACATGTTGTGCGATATATTCGGGTAAATTACTGAATGCCTACCGAGCGTTCAGGCGTTATCTCCCTTTTTTCACGTTGCCTGTTTATCAAAAATTGCATTGGATTGCGTTAGATGAAACAACAAGTTTTTAAACCATGATCACGTTGACAATAGACGGATCGGGAAGGGCGATGAAGACAAACATTCTGACAAAACTGGTGGGTCTTATAGAGTCAATAATCCAAAAACATGACTGTGACATCTACCAAATATCACAGGGCCCACGTGCTTGATTACGGCTCATTCCCTCTCATAGCGAGGAGGCCTGAGTAAGAGCCGCAACTAGCTTTTCATACGCCTGGTAGCTTCTATAACTGCACACCTAGAAACCTGGGCACCGCTGGCACCGCCATAGTTACGGCACTGGGTCTGAGTCTCAGTAGTTGGATGGAACTGAGGCTAATTATGCTATGCTATAGTACTTAAAGATTAAATTATTTCTCATTTAATTTCTTGTAAAGATTTTCTTCGGTCATGATGGCCAATCTGCCTACTGGGGCCAGGGTTATCCGAAAGGGCACTCGAGCCCCGGTATGAAGGCTAGAAGGAACGGGGTGGGTCTTATAGTCAGTAAGAGTCTGACACTATCTCCCGCTCCGCCCAAGAGCGGGGGATGTCATTGCATGATTTTTTTACCCACAATAAAAAAAAAATGATGGCCAATCTAGTTAGTGCTAAGTATCCATAAGACGAGACATACAAAAAAAAATAAAAGTTGAGCCAAAGAGAGTAGAAAAATCTAAGTACAAACAGTACTTAGATTTTTCTACTCTCTAAGTCTACTCTACAGTCTAACTAAATGAAGCGGAATACTAGTAATTCACATGTAATGACTGTTTATCAGAGTGCCTAGTTGAGGGGTGACCAAACGGTTGCAAACTAGGTAGTGTTCCAATCAAGGTCACCTTGAGTGTTTGGTTTGTGTTGCGGCTACAAGGATGTAAACTACGCGGGCTTGCGGACAGTGAGCAATGGGTAGCTCACTGTCCGGCCGTCCGGTAACTGCCCGGACCGGGCCCAAGTCGTCGACGGCGCGCACTGTTCCCGCGCGCCTCAAGGAGTTGTCAGCAACAGCAGGGACCCAGCCGGGTCGAAGCCTACTGGGGCAAGGGTTATCCGAAAGGGTGCTCGAGCCCCGGTATGAAGGCTAGAAGGAACGGGGTGGGTCTTTTAGTCAGTAAGAGTCTGACACTATCTCCCGCTCCGCCCAAGGGTGGGGGATGTCAATGCATGATTTTGCCACCATAAAAAAAAGGATGTAAACTGCTCTCCAACACGTTCACAAAGCAGTCACTGTGGTTGGAAAAACGCGCCTTCCAACTAAGGGCATTGGAGGTCATGGATTACAACTGCTGTCTACACGGATTGAAACTAACAAGGTCACCTCTGTTTCGACGTTGGTTTGCAACCGTCTAGTCGACCCTTATCGTGATGGCAACGTTGACCTCCTTTAGCTCTCTGATTGGCGAAAATGATAATATATGCGTTAGCGTCACAGCTAAGTGACGTCATTCTAAATCCAATATGGCTTAGGTACTCTTGAAGAATGCGGAATAAATAATGCGGACTGATTATTTTTTTATGCATTTCCATAAAACGAAAAAAAAAAAAATCTCAATACCTAAATCCATAGGGTATGACGGACCTTAACTTAATAGCTAAGTTGCCAAAAATTGTTTTTTTTTTTAAACTTACTTGCATGTTTTATCTGATTTTATTTATTTTTTCTAACAATAAAAAAAGTATAATAAGGTCTTTTTCAACAATTTTGAACATTAAATTCACTTCCACCACAACTGCTTCAGTTATACGTAACCCATAACTTCGAACAAAGTAATTAGCACTCGATGCACGTGGAACATGCACCACCATCGGCCATTGTGTGCACCGCCATCCACCATTATGTACACCACCATCAGCCATTGTGTAGAAGAGCCATTACACCTTAATGACGTCAGTTGGGCAACTTTATAGGCCACGCGTTTATTTTTATCGAGGCAGTTTCAGGTGGATATTGGCTTTTTGGTATTGTTTTGTTTCAAGACCTCGTTTTGTTACTTCATATTTATGTAGCCAACAAAGACTTTAATATTTTGATGGTGCACGTTTATGTGTTTAGTCATTAAATAACCTTTTTAAGTTAAAAAAAAAAAAAACTTAAATGCTACGTCTTTTTGTTTAGATAATAATTGCTCGCCGTGATGGCGCACTGCCGTGCCCTTTCATTATTCAATCACAAACTGTGCACATGTTTTTTTAACTTTAATATCCCATTTATTCTATTTGAGAATAATTTTTCAAAACCTTTTAATGCTTACCTACTTTAAACATCACTATGAACTCAATGGCATGCATATAGCCTTTGACATGGAAAAGAACATAGGCTACCTTTTATCTCGATTCCTTAAGTACCTAATGCCACGCGGGCGAAGCCGCGGGCAAAAGCTAGTAGCCAATATCTTTATACAGACTAAAAATAAAAAAAATTGTGTTGCCTTCGACTGTGCGTGTGGAATGTTTGGGAGCTTTTTTCGAGTGAATTTTAGGGGCTGTTTTACTTATTCGCAAATTGATTCCTGATAGACATTGTTTTGTAAAATTGGTGTAGTTTTGTATGTTATATGTCTGCAATATAATCATTAAAACATTTCGGTAAAATTTTGCTAAACATTATTGTAGTATCGACTACAACAGCAAAGCTGGCCGAGAAGTATGACTCGAAATATTTGCTGCTAAATACTGCAAAAACGTAAAAAGTATTTTACATCCACATTCTAATGGCACTATATCTTAAAGTGACTTAATAATTAAGTACTAAACTTGACATTGGCTAAAAATACAGAAACCGTGCAAAACCACAATAGAAAAAAAATCTGTGTTATAAATATTAGGGTGTTTGTAACACCGTGCGGATTTCATCACGCATGTGAATTTGCTCCTCATGCAGAAAATTTCAAAAGGCAAAAAAACGCGTCCCGCAAGCGTACACGACGCATTACAATTAATACTCTTATGAAATGGATATTTGCGGGGACTACGCTTGCGATGCAATCCGCACGATATTGAAAACACCCTTAGTGATATGTGCGGAGTAAGTAACCTACCATTCTTCCACTACAACTGATACCCTTAGATTCAGGCGGAAGAGACGCCCGGGTGTCGCCACAGTGCGGAACGCCCGGAGGACACGGTGGAGCACACAGTCGAGGTGTGCCCTGCTTGGGCAGTGCATCGCCGTGTCATCGTGGGGGCGATCGGTGGCGGAGACCACTCGCGTCGGACTTTGGTTGAGGCCATGGTCTAGAGCGAGGAGAAAGTGGCAGGCGGTCGCCGACTTCTGCGTAGCAGTAATGCTCTCAAAGGAGGAGGCCGAACGCATCAGGCAACGGCGTTATCGCCGCCGCCGCCGCCGGGATTCTGATCGCGATTTCCGGCCACCGTAGGCGCGGGCTTGCGGACAATGAGCAATGGGTAGCTCGCTGTCCGGCCGGCTGGTATCTGTCCGGACCAAGCCCAAGTCGTCGACGGCGCGCACTGTTTCCGCGCGCCTCAAGGAGTTGTCAGCAATAGCAGGGACCCAGCCGGGTCCTAGCCTACTGGGGCCAGGGTTTATCCGAAAGGTAGCTCGAGCCCCGGAAGAACGGTGTGGGACTTTTAGTAGGAGTCTGACACTGTCTCCCGCTCCGCCCGGGGGCGGGGGTTGTTATTGGATGATTTTTTCCCACCATAAAAAAAAACTGAAAATATAGTAGCCCCGATATGAGATCAACGAACGAAAATCTGGTGGTTAAGACGAGCTCATAAATTTATACCAGCAGATAATACGTGTCTCAAGTTATCTTTACGACGGGATTCGTTGAGATCGAGCCTATAAAAATGAACTATAACCGTATGGCATATTCTCCCACACATGTTTCATACCAAATATTATATCATCTCACCAACAAGTTTCATAAAACTAAAATCTTGGGAAGATATTTGGCAGAGATTTGGTTTTTTTTTAATTGAAATAAACTAGTGCTTGACTGCGATCCCACCTGATGGTAAGCAGTCATGCAATCTCTGATAGTGAGGCGGACTAGTTTATTAAGGAGCCTATCCACTCTTGCCTTGAAGACACCTAAATTATAAACGGACGGGAAGACCAGTTCAAATGTTCCAGTCCCCAGATGTATGCGGTATAAACGACGAGGCGAAACGCTTGATCCGAAACGTAGAGGGTTCAACAACGTAAGTGTTGATACTCGCCGTTCGTCGACTTGTTACTTTACCGCTAACCAAAGCTAGAGTTCAAAATTGATATCTTGTCCATCTTTACTTCGAAATGAGAATTTGTTAAACTTTAACATTTAAGTAGGGCTTAACAAGTTCTTAACTTCCAATTGTTAATTCAGAAATCGGAGGTAAGTCTCAGGGGATTAAAATAAACAATATATACATATATAAATATGTATATATATATAAACAATAGATACATAAGATGCCTTAAATTCAACTCGGTTATTGGTATGCATTCACCATGTTACAAGTAATTCGTACATCTAGGAACTGGAACAATTTGCCTGCTGCGGCCTTCCCGTCCGATTATAATTTAGGTTTCTTCAAGGCAAGAGTGAATAGGCTCTTAATAAACTAGTGCGCCTCACCATCAACGATTCAGGTGGGATCGCAGTCAACTAGGTTATTTCAATTTAAAAAAATCACTATCTGTCGGGCCAACACCAAACAGTAATAAACCTAGCAACGTAATTGCAACACAACGTTCTATAACATAAACATAATCAGCCTTTTAATGTTCCCACTGCTGGGATTCAGGCCTCCTCTCTAGGAGAGGGAATAGGCTAAATCCACAACGCGAGCCCTGCCCGTGTTGGTGAATGTCTTCGAATTTTTAGTTCTAATACCTGCCGGTTTCCTCACGATGTTTTCCTTCACCGTTTTAAAAGCAGTGGTGATGAACTGTAAGTAACATGATTATTGTCCTTTCTCTAAAAGAAAAAGAAGCATGATACTTACAGTTTAACTATCTTCTAAGCTAACATATTTATGAAAACTTAGTATGAAGTGACAATAATTATAGCACGACTTACCCCGCGAGGGTCATAAACGTTGTGTGGCGAGGTCATAATGTGATACATCTTTTACTTAAGCTTTCCTCCGAAACAGCAATAAAAAAGTTTGGAGAAGCAATTACTAAGGAATATGACGATAAAAATGCAATAATGATCTTGTAGAGCCTCTTTCATCAATACCTTTTTACAGGGTCTATAACTGGCACTTGATAAATAAAAGAAAAAACAATAATTTGAATTTCGAAGAAATAATAATGTCAGATGAGATTAGAACGGCTGTCAATAAAGTCGATAGACCCGAGTAATTACACACTTTTATTAAGTATTTTATTTTATTATGTTTGTTTAGGCCTAATCTTTCAAATTTTATAACATAAAACCGATTGAGTTAAAATTTTGCAAACACGTTCAGTTAAGTAAACTATGCCACTCTAAATTCAATATGGCGGAATCCTGAAGATAGCGGACTAGTTTTTATGCACTTTATATGTTAAGGGCGATACCCTTAAAAGAGTTAGTCGAAAAAAATACAAAGAAAAACGTCACAATACTTTTCAATATGGCACAATTTTTACATCAATCTATGTATTTTATTATTGTGAAAAAGTAGTTTCTGAGAAATATATCAGGCCTTTCCTATATTTCGGTCCCCACAATCTACAGTAATATAATAAAGGGTAAAGTTGTTTTTTTTTGTATTTTATTGTTTGTAGGAGATAATCTCTGGAAGTACTGATCCGTTTACTAAAATTTTTTCACCGATAGATAGCTGCTTTATTCTTGAGTAACATAGGCACGCGGACGAAGCTGCGGACAAAAGCTAGTCTGTTATATATAACATTGCATCGTGTTAGCTTACTGTTGGGAAATTATAGTGCCATTTAGTAAAGCTTTAGTGTGACAGATAGTACCGTAATTCAATTTTTTTATTGAATGCCTACGGTATTAGGTCTGCCTCTGTATTTTTATATGCATATAAGCATTTAATAAATAAAAAGATAAAACTCTTATTCTTATTTGGCTCATACCGTATCATCTCATAATGTCCACTTCTCAAAATGTCAACCGGACGCAAAATGTCCACTTCTAACAATGTCAACTTCTCATAATGTCAGTTACTCAACTTCAACTTCTAAATAATGGCCTTTGTGGAAGAGACACCACAATTTTACCAATAACACGTGCGGACTGTTAATAAACCATCAAACGTTGAAAAGTGTTTAGCGTGAAAGTAAAAAATTATATCTTTCTTTTTAATGAATTAATGAAAGTAGAAAATAAAATAATTTTTTCGCAGATACAGACTGACAAGTGACAAGTCCTATGACCACAGATTATGACCAGTACATGACAGAATCAGTTACTCAAAATGTCGATTTCTCACAATTGCAAATTCTTAAAATGACTTTGCTTAGTGACAACTGCTCGTAGTACGGCTGTGAATGATAAATGTCATGGGAATACAGTTTTTATTTTAGCACGCAGGCTGCCCTGAAAACTACGAGCTACATTGGTGGACACAAGGGGGTTTTAGCACAAAATAGATAGGGCAGAAGTCAATCTACATACGAAACGCGCTCGAGCAACGCACACATAGACAGCGCTCACGGACACGATGTCTCGGTCGCGTCTCGGATCACTAGTCGAACAGTTCCGGCTCAAAAGTGTGCGTCCACCGAGCGTAGATATAAAAAGTGAAGTACGTACATTAGATTGTCTTCTGTACCTATCTATTTTGTGTACATTCCCTCTCGCTTTACCAACCAACCAAATCAATAATAATTATTTGATGAACTGCTACTTCAATAAAACAAAAGAAAAAGACTGCCCTTAAATATAAAAAATAATTTATTTAACCCGAAAAATTACCGTAACATATCTTAGTTCCTACAAAATATGGCTCCAAGATGTTTCTCCAACTTCCCGTACCAAATCCGTTACTTTACATTTATATCATGAGGGTTATTCTCATACGATTCAGGTTACTTAAACACAAGACGGTATTAGGTTATTTCCTTACTAGGTCAAGGGGGAGCTGGGAAAAGTTAGAATTAGAAAATATGACGTCACTCGTCGGAAGCAGTTTAATAAAATTGTCTTCGTGCGTCCGAGATGTAAAAGTTAAGGGTGAGTTGCACCATTTAACTATAACGATAACAAAGCCGTTAACAGTTGTCAAATCGTCGAATTGACCAATAGGCGGCCGTTTCACGTCTGGTTATGGTTTGGTTATCGTTATAGTTAAATGGTGCAACTCACCCTAAGTAGTTTAAACTTTCGAATACCGTAATTAGAGACATAATAAAAAGACAATGAGAGAGCGAAGCCGCTTGGGCACCAAATAGATAGGTACAGAAGACAATCTCATGTATGTACTTCACTTTTTATACCTACGCTCAGTGGACGCACACTAATGAGCGTTTGAGCCGGAATCGTTCGACGAGTGATCCGAGACGCGACCGAGACATCGTGTCTGTGAGCGGTGTCTTTGTGTGCGTTGCTCGAGCGCGCTTTGTATGTAGATTGATTTCTGTACCTATCTATTTTGTGGCTTGGGGTTTTATGAATTAGGATGTCTTTTTTTAAAAATGGGAAATCATCCAATTACGTCTCCAACTCTAGGATGTGTCAGACTTTTACTGACTAGAACTACTCCTTTATTCCTTCTTTGCTTAGCTTTCCAGGATCCCGGGTAGTATCTTGCTCTCTTATAAGTCAACCCATGGCCCCAATAGGCTTCGACCCTGCTGGGCCCCTACGGTTTTACCGACATCTCTTTGAGGCGCACGTGAAACACTACTCGCCGTCGACGACTCGGGATCAGTCCTTATTAGACGAGCGGACGGCGAGCTACCCATTGCTTGTCGTCCGCAACAGCAAGCGTACGGTGGGGTATTTTGGGCGGCTGAGGAGTGAGGAAACCCGTTTCCTTACACGTGCGGCCAGCTAGCATTTTTGCTTCACAGAAGTACGTGACCACCTACCGTTTCTTTTGAATGAATGAATTTATTTAATTTCAGACACAATCAGATCCATATACTGTTAGTAACTTAATAAATAACTTATTATCTAGAGTTAGTACCCCTACGATTTGCTGACACATTGGAACGACAACTCCGGTTCGGCTTTCCTTACAAGATTAGCTGACGGCGAACTACCCATTACTCGTCGTCTGAATCCCGACGCCCGGTGCGAAATCCATAATGGCTATCGTTTCATAACTAAATTGATTTTATTTTTCATTACAGCCAAACAGTCATCACTGTAATTTTATTTTTGTCTTATTGGTAGGTTCGCGATTGATCACTATACCATTGCTATACCAGAGCTACTACCCATCTTCTTGACGTAAATATCTCTCTGTGGCGTTTTTTTTTTTTTTTTTTTTCGATGGGAAAAATCATCTTATGACAACCCCCGCTCTTGGGCGGAGCGGGAGATAGTGTCAGACTCTTACTGACTAAAAAACCCATCCCGTTCTTTCAAGCCTTCATACCGGGGCTCGAGCGCCCTTTCGGATAACCCTGGCCCCAGTAGGCTTCGACCCGGCTGGTTCCCTGCTGTTGCTGACAACTCTTTGAGGCGCGCGGGAACAGCGCGCGCCGTCGACGACTTGGGCTTGGTCCGGACGGTTACCGGACGGCCGGACAGCGAGCTACCCATTGCTCACTGTCCGCAAGCCCGCGCCTACGGTGGCTGGAAATCGGGATCGGAATCTCGGCGGCGGCGGCGAGAGCGCCGTTGCCTGATGCGGTCGGCTTCCTCCTTAGCGAGCATTACTGCTTCGCAGAAGTCGGCGACCGCCTGCCACTCCTCCTCGCTCCGGACCATGGCCTCGACCAAGGCCCGGCGCGAGAGGTCTCCGCCGCCGATCACCCCCACGAGGGCACGGCGATGCTCCGCCCAAGCAGGGCACACCGCGATTGTGTGCTCCACCGTGTCCTCCGGGCGTTCCGCACAGTGGCGGCACCCGGGCGTCACTTCCGCCTTGATTCGGAACAGGAACCTCCCGAACTTGCCATTTCCGGTGAGGACCTGTGTCATGCGGAAGGTAAGGACGCCGTGAGGTCTTTCCAGCCACGCATCTCTCTGTGGCGTGGGGAGACCCAAAAAAAAGGCTTTCAGTTCAATTTTACTATTATATTGTATGAAGCCTTTGAATTATGTTATTATACAAAATTCTATTAATAGGTATTTTTCTTGTGACATCTATCAATCAAAATCTATTCTAATCTCATTCTAAACTTTTTCATATCATAAACCTTAAAAGACTATTTACTTGGCAGTTTGCAAACTTATTGCTATGTGACCTTCGTAGTCGTCACAGTACATAGTACGAAATCTCCGGCAAGGATATCTTATGAAAGCTTACTTATCGAAAGCAATTACAGTTAAAGTACGAATGCTTTTAATGATAATTCGTCCAAAAAAATGTCCTTCTAGAAGCTCTTCTGGAAGGACTTTTAAAGTCCTGCTGGCAGGACTTTAATTTGTATGAAATTTGACGCTCGTCCTTCTGGCAGTACGCCGACTGCTGGCAGGACGACTCAGACGAATCACTAAATCAGGGGAAACAAACATTTTGAACTACCCACTTTTAATTATTTATTTATTTGAAATAAACGAAAAGTTATGTTGTTGTGTTTATAAATAACAGTAAGGTTAGGTAGGTAACATACATTTATTTTTATAATATATTTATATGTTTGTATATACTTTTGGTAGGTGCTCAATGTTGTAATTACGATTGTAGAACTCATTTTTTATTTTATAAAGTATTATACCATTCAATACTTTACCGCGGTTTCGTCTACATGGACGCGGGAAGAAGTTATTGTGTTTCTTTCTATATTATATCAGCTGGCTTTCTGTTGTTTTTTGTGGTGTACAAAACGGTTTTGATAATAAAATGCCGGCCATAACATTAAGATGTTGCAAATTCATCACCAAATTGTTGACGACTCCAGGCGTTATTCGTTCCCGACGCATCGTAGTGCGATGCTAGCGAACGCACGCGATCTCCACGTCTAAATATCGTAGCCATTTCGCTCACACTAATGCTAGAACGATGAAACAAACACTCCTACAATCCGAAAGAGACTGACTATCTACTTGTTTTTTTACAAATCCTGCCAGCTGGACCGTTCACGTAATATTCATTAAAAAAGGTGCGTCCTACCGGAAGGACTGAAAGTCCTGCTAGTAGGACGCTGGACGATTTATCATTAAAAGTTTTTGTTGGCCATAAAGTTTCGATCCATACCATTATCAGAACTTTAGGTAGGTATGCAAGCACTTAAGAACTCCACATATCAACATTATCTACTTAAAACTTTGTTATATTATTCTGAAGAGATAGAGAGTAGGTACCTCTACTTCGTTATAAATGATACTATATTTCGCAAATAGTTTTTAAAAAACACTTTTACACGTCAATTTTTGTTTCCTACAGTTTAAACCAGATGAGGCCGTTATTTCCTAGCTGACTACCCTTAGAAGAAACACTGAAACAAACTCAGGGGTCAAAGTCTCTGTTAAAGTCCATACAGTAAATATGTAATGGTCAAATCACATGAAAACCATGAAAATTGGTTTGTGATGGTCTTTTGAAGAAAGAACCATACAGATTTCAGTGGACCTGTCCAGTCAGTGTAAGCATTTGTCAGTATTCGTAAAGTTCAACTCAGGACTACTAAGGAGCTCAACGACTTCACGAACAATACCAAAGAAAGGACATTTGGGTAGGCCACAGAAAATACTCAAATTGCCAAAGATAGACACTTCTTCACAGTTGTAAGATAGATGGGATGATGCTCCAACTAATGATTATCAGTCATAGCCGAGAGCGCTTTCCATTTGACTGGCCTGTTGATCTAGTTGTTAGTGACCCTAACTGCTATGCTGGAGGTTGTGGTTTCGATTCCCACCCAGGACAAATGTTTGTGCGATGAGCACGATCATTTGTTCTGTGTCTGGATGTAATTATCTATAATATGTATGTACGTATTTAGAAATATATAAGTATGTTTATCAGTTGTTCTAGTACTCATAACACATGCTCTACTTAGTTTGGGACTAGATGGGGCTGTGTGATGATTGTGGAATCATCATCATCATCATCATTTCAGCCGATATACGTCCACTGTTGGACATAGGCCATCTCCATTACGAACCATACAATACGAACGAAGAACAAACCATGAACGATCATGTTTGATTGTGGAATATATAAAAACCGGCTAAGTGTGAGTCGGACTCGCCCATGGAGGGTTCTGTAGCAGCAAGTAACATAATATAAAAGTTCTTGTAGTTCGTTGTAACTTTGATCGATGTTTTATTATAAGTGTATTTTTTTTTTTGATTTATGACGTATTAAAAAAACTACTCACTAGATCTCGTTCAAACTAATTTTCGTTGGTAGTTTACATGGTAATGTACATCATATATTTTTTATAGTTTTATCGTTCTCTTATTTTAGAAGTTACAGGGGGGCGGGACACATTTCACCACTTCGAAGTGTCTCTCGCGTATACTATTCAATTTAGAAAAAAAATATATTAGAAACCTCAATATCATTTTTGAAGACCTATCCATAGATACCCCACACGTAAGGTATTGATGAAAAAAATTTTTTTGAATTTCAGTTCTAAGTATGGGGATCCCCAAAATTTATTGCTCTTTTTCTATTAATGTGCGAAAATCTTAAAGCGGTTCACAGAATACATCTACTTACTAAGTTTCAACAGTATAGCTCTAACAGTTTCGAAAAAAAGTGGCTGTGACATACGGACGGACAGACAGACAGACAGACAGACATGACGAATCTATAAGGGTTCCGTTTTTTGTTCCATTGGCTACGGAACCCTAAAAAGGTATCTCTAGGTACTTCGGTACATAGAAACTTCTTCATAGTTGTAAGATAGATGAGATGATACTCCAACTAATGGATATCACTCATAGCTGAGAGCAGTTGCTAGTAGAACTGTTATGGAATGGCTTTGTGATGGAGATGTTGCCATATATCACGACATTGCTTTTGATGGAATATTGATAGGCTACTTAGTTATGTTGTCCTTCAAGTAAAATGTGAGGTTATGTCACCGGTATTTTAGGCACATTATTAGGCGATAGTGATGCTGAGTTTTTTGATTCCATATTTTATATATTCAGTAAATAGCATAAAGGGAGGTTTATTGGTGATAGAAGTAATTATGTGATATTTTTTTCAAACAGAATACCACACAGTTCCAACCAAGCACATTCGTGAGGCAGCACTAGCGAGTTGTTACGAGTGTGAGGAGGATAAATATCTTCATACTAGTAATATATATTATGCATTGGAAACTGTATGGTATTGTGTTTAAAAAAATATCATCAAATGATTAATATCACCTATATACACCTCCCCTTGCCATATAGCTTTAATTAGTTAGGATTTTCTATTTATTAATGCAGTGTCCTCATCTTTATAGTTAGTTAAGTGGTTTGAAATAGTTTGTACTAGCTTTGCCAGTGCCATGCCGACGGTATATTTGTCGGGGAAACTGAAAGAACACACGTGAGATTTAAATAGTAAAAGTCTGAGGCCCACTCTCGCCCCACCTAGAGCTGGATAATTATTTGATGATTTACTGATTTAAAAATAAAAGTAAACCCCAGAGATACATAATTATGTGTAATGATGGTATATTGGTATTAGGGTTTGGGAATTCCCGACAATTTCAAAGTCCCGGCACACGAGACTGCCTACAGGTAAAGTCCCGGGAATTCTCGGGATTTCGAGACTTAAGATTATTTGGTTTTTCGATCGTGAATGGAGAACTGCTCACATCTTGGAGTTGGATCTGCCAAATACCAGCTTAATACACTAGAGTCAATTGAAAAGCGAGCCAAACAGATCATCGGCAATGATGCACATGTCAGTCAAAACTCCAAAGTCTTGAGCATCGATGCTGAGTCACTAACCTGTCGGTTTTCTATCGTATACATTTCGGAAAATGTGCATTGGAATTGCACAATTTAATTCCGCCAAATCCGTTCTATCATCGGACATGGTTTACATCCCACCCATACCTATACCTATACCCATACATAAGTATATACAAAGCATTTTGGGAACACATGCATTATGCGGAGTGTTTCCTGATAGCTATGACCTAGGGTATTTTAAGTCAAGAGTGAATAGTTTATTTCTAGATGAGCGTGCTCTATCGTCGGCCACATCATCGCTTTCCATCAGGTGAGTTAGTGGTCAAACTTGGCTACTTTTTAAAATTAACTTAGTTAAAAATAGTACTAATTCTTAAAAACTTTACCATTATTAAATTCTAGTATATATTCATTAACAATTTCGACAATTTTGTCTCGTCTCGAGTCTCGACACAAAAGTCCCGGAACTCGAAACAACTAAAATTACGAAAAGTCCCGGGACTTCGAGACACGAGACGTCCCGGGACCCAAACCCTAATTGGTATCTTAACACAATAATTATTAGGTGCTATTATGTTAGGGTACCATAATACCATTACAAGTGTATTAAAATTAACGCTCCAGCAGGTATTCAAGTCAGCTCATAATTAATGATATATTGACCTAATTGCAATCAGTAGAGCTTGATGAATGATTACCTACATAATTAATATTCAAGCATTAATTAATCGCTATTATCATTATTACATACAGCTCACTGATTACTTACCATGACATTAGGATAGCAAGGCATTGAATGAAAAATCCATACATAGGTACGTACCTACATATACCTTATAAAATTTAAGTCTGTTTATTCGTAATGTCTAAATATTTTTTTAATGCCTATGAAAGAATATTCGAAAACAAAAATGCATTTCTTTTTATTTTTTGCCTGTCTGTCTTCTGGTTCTGGCTGCTCTCCGAAACAACTGTACCAATTTTAATAGGAATTTTACGCGTAGATAACTGATGTTATAAGGAGTGACGAAGGCTACTTTCATTTAGAAATAGAATAAAGCTCCGTGCAAAAAAAAAAAATGATCTAATGGGTTTACAATTTTTTGGTTTGATCATGGTCATTTATTGATTACATTCCGAACCGAGCTCAAATCATCGCCAGTACGTAGTATTACACGCACGCCTCAAATATCAGCAAGGCCGATGACCGCTAAGGCCACGGGGATTTAATGAAAAGGAAATTCGTGGTCCTAGAATGCAAGAGGCAACTGAAGAACACAAGTGTACTTTTAGTCTGACAAGCCGTTTCGCGAAAGAAGTCATGTTCCATAAAAAAACACATCATTAGAATTATATAAGTAATTGACAAATTTATAAATAAAACTACGCTGATTTTGTATCTTCCAAGCTCAGCCTGCACTCCGCACAGTACCAGGAGACTAGGGAATTATGGAGCTCGTAAATAATGGTCAGTCTCCAAGATGTTCAGCGACGTAGAATATGGCAGACTTTAAACTTGGAACGTTTGCATTACGTAGCCAAATTAGAAGCATTCGCACAAGGATATCAGCCAAGAAAACTTTTGTTAAGAGGAGAAAAATAAAATTAAATGTTAGAAACCATAATTTTAATTGTGCTTTTGTGTTCAAAGTTGACCAGTCTGACCTGTCTTCTCATACCTATTAATATTGTAATAAGACAATATTGCAGAATCAGTCATCTTTTTTTTTAAATTAATCATGTAGTTTCATGCCGGTTCGGTTAATGTTTTACATAGCTTTGCAATTAGTAATACCTATAATGAACACAGCTGGTAACGTTGAAATGGTCCTCCGACCATGAGGCATCCTCCGATGGTGTCAGTGATGGCCGAATGCCGTAGGTTGTTCTCGGGATGTTGTAGGTATAATATATTACGTGCATATCGCTTGGAGAAATTTGCTTGTGCGATGTAGGATTTGCGTGACGTCGTACTGAAACGAGATAACCGACATTGGACTGAAATTATTAAGGGAAAAAAATGCATGGCCAACACCGTCAAACCTAGAATCGCACCGTATTGGTAAAAATGGCAAACAAAGCAATGACGTAGAGCGCGGTGAAGTGCAAATCTCAAGACCAGATGCTATGAAGAGTTAGGTGCTGTAAACGCAATCTGCCTGGTCTATTATACAGTCAAATCACATCTTCTTTTATTTTGTACATAGCAGCTTTCATGCCGCTACATTTCTCTAAATATCTTCCAAAAACATTTCAGATTTACGTGACAAGCTAAACTAAATAGAACAATTATTTAAAATTCCTTTTCTTACATAAGGCCCACCCCTCACAATCACATTTGCATAGCCACAGTTCCTCTCTGTTTGCGTACAGGAATATCTTAGCACAAAGACACCGCAAGCCACGCTATCAAGACAGGTGTACACTGGCGTATCAATATTTAACGTTGAGTAGTAAAACATGGGTTAAATCGGGTGACATGGCCGTGCCTGCACAATGGGCGATAGATAGGGATGTTATATAACCTACCCTAAGCGCGAGCGACACTGCGAGCTAGGATAGTTAATTATAGTTATAAAAGGCACACCGCATGTGTCACACAGTAACGGGCTGAGCGAGCAAAACTAAGTTATGCGAGCCAACAATAATGGCGTCTCACCAAAATCTAAGGATGTACCTTATTAAACTTAAGTGGCAATGGGCAGGGCACATTGCTCGCAGAACTGATGGCTGTCGGGGCTAGAAGGTTGGAGTAGCGACGGCATATCGGAAGACGCAGCGTTAGAAGGCCTCCTACAAAGTGGACCGATGACCTGGTAAAGGTTGCGGGAATCTGATGGAAGCGAGACGCACAGGACCGTTGATTGTGGCGACACTTGGAAGGCGTATCTCTAACAGTTGACGTCATTCGGCTGAAATAATGATGATGATGACTTTAATAAATAAAATCCACACGCGGGAATGGATTGAGCAAAGTAGATGAAAGGTAGGTACAGTTACTCGATCGTTTTGATTCGAGCTGGAAAATTGCAGGTTAGCGCATCATTCAATAAACTCGCTTAGCTTAGCTCTGCAGTGTGAAAGTGCCGTAGCTTCGTGTATAAAGCTAAGGAAAACCTAGCTCTCAGTGTACGATATTCTTAACCAGTGTGTCCGCGACCTTTCGATTACCAAATGGAGGTTACAATAAATTTCCAGTTATGTGCCCCTTTGGAGTCACTTAGATATTCATAGTGAGGGAGCAGATCGTGGTAGGTATTAGGTACGAATACTTTATTTTAGGTACATTTCTAGATAGTCTACTTGAGAATATTCTTGTTTTATAAGTGCCCATGTAGGCCTATGTGAAATAAAAAACTTTTGACTTTGACTTTGATTAAAGACACTGAAGAGGTAATCTTATGGCTAGAAATAAGACTTGCTGCATCTACCAAACGCAAAAAAAAATTGAACATTCTTCATAGTAACTCATCGTCATTATCATCAGCCTTTTTAAAGGTTCCCACTGTTGGGACTCAGGCCTGCTCTCTAGGAGAAGGAATGGGCCGTAAATCACCACGCAGGCCCAGTGCAGGTTCGTAAATGAACTCGCATTAATTTACGCTTGCACGAAATTGATTTCTTTAAGAAAACGTCAGCAAAGCGAGTCTAATGTCCTGTAGGTACTTTGTAGGCAACGCCGTCTACTACCTACAGTTCATTGGACTCGCTCAGCTGACGTTTTTATAGAGAAATTAATTTCGTACATGCGTAAATTAAAACGAGTTTTGAAAAAAAGGTATTTTATTTTTAATTTTATCTTTACAAATCGATAGTACTACAATTTTACGGTGTATATCCCTGTAACAATTGTTTACTTTCACGCGGATGAAACCATCTGACAGATACTAGTAATTTATAAATAATATTTAGAGTGGCCTGTTAGTCTTGTGGCTAGTGGCACTGACTGCTATGCTGGAGGCCATGGGTTTGTTTCCCGCGAAGGACAAATGTTTGTGTGATGGGCATGATTATTTGTTCTGTGCCTGGGTGTAATTTATCTATAATATATGTATGTATTTAGGAATATCTAAGTATGTTTATCAGTTGTCTAGTACTCATAACACAATTTCTGCTTAGCTCGGGACTGGAGTGTTGTATGATAGTTGTGGAATATTATTATTATTATTATTTAGAACATCATTTGAGATGGTACAAAAAATATTTACTCAAAAGAGTGATTTTATCTATCACGGGAATACGGCATTTATACCTGAAAACAAATAAACCACCCAACAAATAGATTCCATTTTGTTGACATTACAAGCTAAATTATGAAAGCAAAATTCGCGCTTGACGCAAAAAAATCTAATTACCCTAAATTCCCAGCAAAGCGAAAATCCAGCATTAACTTCCATTTACTAATGCAATGAGTATGAAAACAGAAATATACTAGTATCACCTTGCCAAAGTAAGTCGGAGGCACTCAAATTAGAAGGTGACCTGGTTTCCAGCCACTAAAATAAAGTTATGTCCAAAGCGCTCAGTTCACAGGTATGACCTTTTGGAATTAGGTGCGGTAGTCTGAAATAGAAGCGACAACTGTTGTCTGTGAGACTGTTAGATGAGACGAGACCGCAGAGCGACTGTGACTAGTGTTAAGGTCCGGTTGGATTAAAAGCGGTACTAATGTTAAAACAAACCGGGATTTAGGGATTTAGATCGGGACAAATAAATAAAAAACCGGCCAAGTGCGATTCGGACTCGCCCATGAAGGGTTCCGTAGCAGCAAGTAACATAATATAAAAGTTCTTGTAATGTATTGTAACTTTGATCGATGTTTTAATAATAGTGTATTTTTTTCGGTTTATGACGCATTAAAAAAAAACTACTTACTGGATTTCGTTCAAACCAATTTTCGTTGGTAGTTTTTATAGTAATGTACATCATATATTTTTTTTAGTTTTATCATTCTCTTATCTTAGAAGTTAGAGGGGGGGGGACACACATTTTACCACTTTGGAAGTGTCTTTCGCGCAAACTATTCAGTATACAATCTCATGTATGTCTGTCAATGTGCGTTTGAGCCGGAATTGTTCGACGAGTGGTCCGAGACGCGACCGAGATATCGTGTCCGTGAGCGATGTCTATATGTGAGTTGCTCGAGCGCGCTTTTTTATGTAGATTGACTTCTGTACCTATCTATTTTGTGGTATAGTAATGCGAATGCGACTGATTTACCTAATACATGTTTATTGTTGGAAATTTTAATTTTGATTTGATTTATCGGAACAGCGTTCTGATCAGGCAATAATCGGGACGCGTCCTCAGACCCCTGAAAATCGGGACGTCCCGCGCAAATCGGAGCACCTGGCAACACTAACTGTGACGGACCTCTGGCCCACACGTAATTCACGTTAGAAGGGGTACTTTCAGTTATGTAACGTTGAATTTAACAACATGGTGAAACATTTACTACTGTTAACCCAGAGATAAATAAAGTTCTGTTTTAGAACCACAATTTACATATGTAGAAACTCGAATAAACTTATGGTATTAGGCGCAGTGGTTGAGTGACTGGTTGCTGCCCTGTGTGTTGTGGGTCCAATTATCGATCGGGAAAAACATTTTTTAAATTTATTTCACCTACCATTTTTTTCTCTGCGTCATCCAAAATTTGACTAGTATAAAATCTCAATCATTCACCTCTGTACTTGTGTGCGAAATCTTTATTAACAACACACTGATACCTTAACCCCTGAGACCCCAAGCATTTAAATAGGTATAAATACGGGAAAAATGGAAAGGTTGCTTATTTTCGAAATTTACAGACTACTATAGGACGAATTTCTTATTTACATTCTTATATACATAACCAATAAATAAAACGCTCAAAATTTTAATAATCTACGCGGACTTTTAATAATCTTAGTGTACAACCGAATAGCGCGAAATCATGCGCGACCGGCGTTCGCTTGGGGTTTGAGGGGAATGACGATGTCTATTATGTACTTGTAAAGTAATTAGAATTACTTAATCATGATGTCCGAGGAATACGACAACATTCTACATAGATACCTACGCTACATAGAATTATGTCATATTCAACACCTTTGTAGTGTCGGCACGATCTGTCTTGAATAGCATAAAGTGCTAAATCAGATTGCCAGTCAGCAGGATTGGGCCAAGTCGTATGCCAGGCATTCAAGAATATACTTGAATACCAAGCTTATGTGTCGGCCAAACTGTGGTGTGCCGAAGTATACCTCAGTTCTCCACAGAAAACCTGTAAAAATGTTTACTCTAACATTTATATATTGCGCTTATTAGACACACAGCTTACGGTACGTGCCTTGCGACTGTTGAACAACAGCCAAACTCTTCTACTCACATTATTAAGCTAAGACGATACGTACAAAAATTTGGCCACTCACTACTTTGGCTGGAGAGCCAAGCCAGTCATCACACTGTCTCATTGGCACGTTCTACTAAGCCAAAGTGTAGCTATTTTTTTTTTGTACGAGCTAGATATTTAAGGCAAGAAAAGCTTAAATTAAAACGCCCACCAGTTTTTACATTTTAAATGTAAAGTACAAGTCATGGCCCTTCTCCCTCCATAGCTTTTACCCTCTATAACATTTAAACCAATTTTCATATACCATGGTGTACATCTAATACCCCTTCATTTGACAGACCACTTGGCAATAATCGCAAATATTTGGTTGTTTATTTCTTAACTAGTTGAACCGACTTTGATAAAACATGTTTAAGAATCATCGCTAGAAAAATTGCTTTAAAAAGGCAAGGGTATCTAACCGATTTTGACAAAACATGTCTAATATACCACAGAAAAACTCCTTTCAAATAAAAAAAACCGCATCCAAATCGGTCCTCTTGCTTAAGAGGTAGGTGTCACAGAAAATTAGACAGACATACATATCAGGGATGTTATGGACTTTGAAATTTCGGATACGGATATAGAAATGATTAATCCAAATCAAATCCAAATCCAAATCAAATCAAATCAAATCCAAAATCCAAATCCTCCAAGACGACTCATGTCATGGGCCCGACAGTTTATAATCAACTACCTGCAGCTATTTCTGGTGCCCCGACAATAGGCAGCTTCAAAGTTCGTTTGAAAAAATGGCTTATCGAGCAAGCTTTTTATTCCTTTGACGAATTTATGATGTAATGTAATTTAATTTTGACGTAAATATTAATTTGGACTGAAAATTGTTATGACTGTTAATTGTATAATTTATTTTAATCTGTGATTTGACATTGACTTGTTTTCTTGTATTTCATTTTATTTGTTTGACATTTTATATTATTTGCCATTGTAATGTAATTATTTGTGTCATTTGTATTGTGTAATTTGAAATATTTGTTTATGACTTGTAAGAATCCCTTACCAATAAACTACAATGACTACTATGACTATGACTATATACCGGTTGCGGATACGGATATGTAATGATTTTGGATTATCCGTCAGTTTCGGATAATTTCGGTTACGGATATTAGATTTTTAAGGAATTTCATAAGTCAAGTATAAATACATGCTGTTTACTACTATACTATTTATATTTTACGACGCGACACGTTATGACAAGCTGTCATAACGTGTCGCAATGAGGCTCCGCCCCTATCCGAAACTTTTATTTCGGATTCGGTTACGGTTATGGATATTATTTTATATCGGATATCCGATAGTTTCGGTTACGGTTATGGAGCTCCGTGACATCCCTGATACATATGCGACTAAACTTATAACACCTCTCTTTTTGCGTCAGGAGTTAAAAATCGCTATAAAAATAAAGTTAGAACGTTCATGTCTGCTAGCAACTTATACTAAAACAAAACTACCTTGAAAGCGTGCTCCATATTCTATTGTTCCCCAGACACCAATAAAAACACAGACGTTACTTTTAAAAATAATGTTACGTACTTACCTGGTGTCAATTCCAGGGGTACTACACTCAAAGTAGATTCATAAATACGGTTCCCAATGCCCACCTCTTCACTTAGGGTGTAAACATACAGAAACAGGTTAGGGGTGTAGACGAATCTGTGCGGGTCGGTACCGATCGGTGCAGGTATAATTCTCCCGTGTGTTCTTATGCGCTCATTTTTTTATTGTAGATATGTTCGCGCTTGACCGCTATCTATATGGAAAGCGACGATGCGGTCGACAATGGAACGCGTTTACCTAGAAGAAACCTAATCTACCAATCATTTATAATTTCGTTCTCTAATCGGTAACGCCTCGGTGACAGGAATTGTAGAAAACGATAAGTTGGTAGCCATATTGACGCGCTTGAGTCGGCCCCTCGTTCTACAATGTAGCGTTTGTGTAACAAAGGATGTAGCGTTAAACATTGTAGAAACGATTTTGAACGATATAAACTTGGCTACAAATTGTCTATTCGTTTGTTCTGACCATGCGACTTTACGTTGAGCTGACATTCCCATACGTTTCATCACTTGGCTAAGCGTGCAGGTTTATACTTGTCGGTACCGACTGCCTTGACTGAGTCATACAGGTTTAAGCATCAGCAAGTGTAGTGTTTTACACATACAGATTTACCTGTATTTGGATTGACCGGTACCTATCTGTACCATACCAACCCGTACCGACATATCGAGACTGAAAACCCTGTATGTTTGCACCCTATGTTTGGATACGAAGCGCTGGCACAAGCACACGACACAAATGCTACACAACAGGCACTTTCCAGCAAATTGGATCTACTGAGTGCACTGCACAGGGGATGCCAAGCACATTTCTGCGAATTCAAGTCTACCAACCTGACGTACTTAAATCTAAATGCTTGAATGGTTCGCGTAGGTAAACGTGTAAGGACGCGATTTCACGGTAGGAAAGCAACGAAATATTATTATATTTTGTACGCAGATGCGTATTTCAATTCTATACATGGCCTGAACGCAGATATAAGAAACTGCTCGTGTATACTTTGTATTACTATTTTTAAATCTGCAATTACAATGTATACCTGCACTAATTCTGCGTACTATTCTTGTATAATTTGTAACAGTTAACATCACTTACGCCTGACCAATTAATCTGAGATAATTAATATATTTATCATTTATTCATATAATGTAAAAATGTTTAAATATGTATATATATATATAATTAAATATTAATGTAGAATAATAATGACTTTTAAATTAACCTATGACCTAACCCAAATGATTCGGATCTGGATCTTTATTTGTCACAGTGATTATCTAATCTAACCTAACCCACATCATCGCTTCGTTCACTCGCCATCGTGTTCTAACGGTCACTATTCTAACCTGACCTAATCCAGACGCGACTATTCTGATCTACACTCGATTATTCTACGCCCATATTCATACTGGCACTGTATAATATGGTATAAGGTTAGGAAGTTAAGTCATTACGCAGTATACGCGAGTATTTGCTTACTACTCTTATATACATTGAAAAAAGTGATTTCTAATCTATACGCTACTAGTTTAACACCCTTGAGCAAACTGGCCACGTATAGAACGTAAATACGCTACGCAGATAATCATGGGATGTTCGGAATTCGTTACTGAATAAGAATACCTTTTGTTAGAGCCTTAAAAGAAATACGAAATGGGGTTAAACGAGGCAGAAATCATAACTTATAACACTCCATATCCGCTGAGCAAATTGTACGGGCCCTGAGGAGTAAAATAGAGTTTCAAAATGATACTCGGATTATTGAATACTAGCTATTGCCCGCGGCTTCGACAGTGTATCTACATAATATATAGCCTGTGTTGCTCAGGAATAAAGCAGCTTTCTATCAGTGAAAAATTTTTTACAATCGGACCAATTCTTTCAGAGATTACCTCCTTCAAACAAAATAAAAAAAACTTTACCTTTTTATAATAGATGAACTTAGCAATAATTTAAGACTATGCCAAATACTCCAGGTCTGCTAGGGCAGCGGAAAAGTTTCTTTTTTCCTTGCAACTGAAGAACACTGGTGGATTTTAGTCAGTGAAAGTTTAGCACGCCTTTCAACTCGACCATAGAACACGAGAATTAATTCAATTATTACAGACTAAAAAAATATATTCTAGGTAATTCTGGCAAACGTACGAATTGCTTATTGCTGACATGGTTAAGAGTCGAAAGGATACTTAAATACCTTATACTTCTATATCTTGTAAGGCACGCATACTAGTTTAATTTTAGCTAAGGTGGCAGAAGTGGATAATCATCATCATCATCATCATTTCAACCGAAAGACGTCCACTGTTGGACATAGGCCTCCCCCATGTGTCGCCACAATGACCGGTTCTGTGCGTCTCGCATCCATCGGATTCCCGCAACCCTTACCAGGTCATCGGTCCACCTTGTAGGAGGCCTTCCAACGCTACGTCTTCCGGTACGTGGTCGCAATTCCACTTTTCGGCCCTAACGGCCATCTGTTCTGCGAGCAATGTGCCCTGCCTATACTACTTAAGTTTGGCGATTCTTCGTGCTATGTCGGTAACCTTGACTCTTCTGCCGATATCCACTGTGGTATATTGGATGAGAAGATACCGCGTAGCTTCCCGAACGCTGCCCAGCCGAGATGTGGATAACCTGTGTCAATTGCAATTTTTTATCATGTAAAAACTTAATATGTATATATAAGAATTGTTCGAAATAGTTTCCGCAACCTAGGAACGCAAAGGGCAACTGAAGGAGCACTGGTGGCTTGTAGTCAGTAAAAGTCAGACACCGCCCTTTCATTCTACGAACGGGAGCAATCAATGGATGTTATCACACTTCAAAAAAAATGCCAATAACACCTAATTCCAAAAACATGAAGACGCTTACTAACCATACTAGAAGACACTCTAAAATATGTACAAACTAGCTTTTACCCGCGTCTTCGCCCGCCTCTTTCTTCTCCGTTTCTCACTTTTTTTTTTAATTAGCCTGTGTCCGGCTCCAGGGTCCCAACTATCTCTGTACCAAAATCCATCAAAATCGGTTCTGCCATTTAGGCGTGAAGACGTAACAAACAAACTCACTTTCGCTTTTATAATTTTAGTAAGGATTACACAGATAAAACCGTCAACAATCCTTGAAACAACTTTAAAACAAACATTAATAATAACTACGTCGTTCATAGGTATCCCAGAACTTTGTTACCTGCCAATGAAGTACTATATACCTTTAAAAGCTCTTACGATAATAGGCTCCCTATCTCTGTGACCTATTTACCTATCGTATCGTACTTCATGAACTGCAGCAGTCAAGGGTAATCTAATTGGATGTAAATTACGAATGAATTGTGATTGAATTAGGTGTTAATTAGTTAGAGCACCTAGAATGTGGAAAGACTAGATCATGATGTCAGTAGACTTATATAGGACATGCGAAGGCCGTGTTGGTTGTTTCAACGTAATTATTTGGCTACCCACAGGAACGTTCGTTGTGGCGACGCTTGGGGGAGGCCTATGTCTAACAGTGGACGTATATCGGCTGAAATGATGATGATGATGATTTTTGACAGGCCTGTTGGTCTAATGGTTAGTGACCCTGACTGCTATGCCGGAGGTTGTGGGTTCGATTCCTACCCAAGACACAATGTTTGTGTGATGAGCATAATCATTTGTTCTGTGTCTGGGTGTAATTTATCCATAATATGTATGTATTTAGAAATATATAAGTATGTTTATCAGTTGTCTAATACCCATAACACAAGCTCTGCTTAGCTTGGGACTAGACGGTGCTGTGTGATAGTTGTGGAAAAGAAAGAAGAAAAGAAAAAGATTTCCCTACCCAAGAATGAAGATTAAATCTATGGGCCGAACCACTTTAGATAAGGACATAAACAGTCAGAATTAAATGGGTTTTCGGAAATAATTTGACTAAGTTAAGAATGTCCTATTAAAATAAGCAAATAAATTTTCCTTGACTTGATAAAGCTCACAGCGGCGAGCAATGGATAGGCCGCCGTCCGCCCGAGTCGTCAACGTCGCGTAGTATTCTATGCGGTAAAGCCTACTGAGGCCATGGATTCGCTTTTGAAAGGAAAACCCAGAGGGCTGAAACGCAAGCCAAAGAAGGAACATATCAAATCAAATCAAAAACATCTATTTCAAATAGACCATTAGCAGACACTTTTGAATATGTCAAATGTCGGTCAGTCCAAAAAATGTGAAGCTAAATTGCACGTTCCGAAGCGTAGATCTCTATGGAGAAGAACGTTTTTTTCGAGTTCAGTCATAAAAAGTCTGACACCTATAATTTATGACGCGACTGATCGGCAGCGTGACAGTTACGTGACGGAGGCGTGTATATGCCTTTACCTTAACTCCAGTAGTCAACAATCTTGATTCCTTACGCACGCTCTTAAAGACAATAAATCTTTAGGTTTTGATAAAAGAAGGATATAAAGCGTTTCTACGACGAAAACGCTAGATTTGTCGCCAAAACGTTCACATCTCATTCCTTCAAGATTTTTATTCCAAATCTTTCGAATAAAAAATTGTAAAGCTCCTAAGCTTACATAAAAGAAATTTCTTGGAATCGACAGGTATTTTAAAATGGAAAACTGTCTTATTCTACTAAACTTCTTTAATTCGAACTATTTTTAGGGTTCCATATCTCAAAAAGAAAAAACGGAACACGCTGTTGTTTTGATGGTATGCCTGTGTGCTAAGACCCTTTATCGCGGGAACGCGTGGAGGTATCAAATTGAAATTAAAACTATACACTCAGGTCTGCAGACTCTCGAAGTTGTAAAAAAATCAAACTTGTAAGTTAACGAGAAAAAAAGATACTTCGGTATATGTGGCAAAAAACGTACATTTCGATACTCTCGAGGAAATCAAAATTTGTAGCGTACTTCACGTTGATCTAGAATCCAAAAATTGGCATAATGCCTTATATGGTATAGCACTTGTTTAGGAATAAATCTGAAAACTGTTTGGTTGTTACGTTTTTTTTTTGCGATTCGGAAAAATCTTCCGATACTCCATTCCGGAATTGAATTACTTACATAGGTAAGTTTGTACGGAACTCTCAGGGCGCGAGTCTGACTCGCACTTGCCCAGTTTTTTTTTCTATCCTTTGTTCCAATTAATTACAAAAATCGATGGTACCTACAATTCCTTTGAGACTGACCTGAAAGTGAAAAATTCTGGACTGCAGATAAATTAATCAGCTCTGTCAGCACCTAGGTGCAAAAATTAAAGCAATTTACTTCAACTACATCCAACTACGCTCGACATTAACATGAATTATGAGTGGATGGCCGGCCGGAACTTTACGCCAATATCATAGAACAAGAATTTATAGAAGCGAAACTTGAAAACAGAGTTGAGACTTGAAACACATTATTAGCGGTGTATTACTTACTATACACCGCTAAATTTTAATCGTTTTAATGGGAGTGGAGTGGGTTCAATGACCTGTAGTTAGTAGTCGGTGTTGCGTACAAACTATCTACAGGTCATTGAACTCGCTCAGCTGACGTTTTCTTAAAAAAAATGAATTTCGTACATGCGTAAATTAATACGAGTTTTGAAAAAAAGTTACTTTATATTTTTAATTTATCTTTACAAATCGATAGTGTTTCATGTACCAGATGGACCCTCCACGGGATTAAAACGATTAAAATTTAACGGTGTATATCATGAACCACAACTTTAATTCTTTACTTTAAAAAATGTATCATATTTTAATTCATCAGATTTTCATACAAAAAAGAAATATTCAAATTGAACGTTCGAAATATTACGAAGTCTTGATCTTACGAGTCCATGATGCGCATGCGTCGTCATACAGACGTGGGTACGTACAGCAAAATACAGAGTGGAAATATATTAGATAAATGAATTATGTATTGTAAAAAGTCATAGAACAAAAGTTGTGGTTTATGATGTTAGTAATTCAGTCCTGCAAGAGAGTTAATGTTTTACATATAACCCTCTATATTTTAAATATTTACCCAATATGGCTAAAATAGTAACAGCCGTACGGGCTCTCCAAAGTTAAGCATACTTACCGAGGTTGGTCTTATGGATGGGTGCCTTTCTTAACATATCAAGATTCTTCTGTACCTCGGAAAGTACGTCAAACCATTGGTTCCCGCTGTTTTGTAGATCTTTGTCGCTATGAATTGTCAAGTAGCGACATTTATGGCGTCATAAAGTACGAAATCTTACATCGCGAATTAGGATTCTCCGCGAGATTTGAACTTATAAAACATCCCAAAACCAGCTATCGGACAATAGCCCAAATCAGACATACCTAATACCTAATACCCTTCGAAGGATCGTCCCTTATCAACGGAGGCTTGCGGGACTTCACACTCTGCTCCACATACCTCTAAAGTCAGAAGTCAAGAAAAATATAAAATAGGTACCTACCCGTAGTATTATATAACACCTCAAACTGTTGGGAAAACACTGAAGACGCAAGTACAGACAAAGCTTTATAACCCTTTTTTTTTAAGTGGGAAAATCGTCTAATGACATCCCTCGCTCTTAGGCAGAGTAGGAGATAGTGTCAGACTTTATTGACTAAAAAACCACTCCTGTTTCTTCTATGCCATTATTCCAGGGCCCCGATTATCTCTTTTGCAACACCCATGGCCCCAGTAGGCTTCGACCATGCTGGGCAAGCTTTATAAAACTGATCATTTAATAAAACTTAATGTATCATTTACACTTTTCCTCTACCAATGTCACTTCTATCCCATTTCTTTACTCTATGCCCAACCCCAGTGAAACAAGGGGCGCGTATAATTAGTGAGTAACAACATACTAACTAATCCGAACGTGTCTGTCCGAACTTTATAGCAGTATCGACGAAAACGCCCGAGCTCATCTGAACTCATCCGAATAGTAATTATTGACCCTCTGAATAACTTTGACTGAGCTGCCAATTTTAAAAAGTTTGAGATGAATATTCTACTTTTTAAGTTAAGGTAAATGACTGTCAATTAAACGTCATGTTAACTCACAGACAGAATATCTTAAGGTAACTACCTAAATTGTCGTTCTTAAAACTCGATCAAAATCTAGGCCGTAATAGGCAATAGTATCTCAGTCTCAATTAATGTCAAAAAGTTGTAAAAATGTTTGGAACTATTAAGTGTTTTCGTTTTGAATAATTTTTTTTTACTGCCATGATTACAATCTACGGCAATCTAGAGTTATGTTTGATATCACGGGGCCCTAGATTGTCAAAAATCTAAAATGTTGGGTATTGACCACCCCGCATTTTGGCAGCCCATACTAATCCCACCTGAAGTGTGTAGAAAAGTTGATATTCTAACAATGCTACTGGTGGTTTGACCTACGTACGCAAAGTTATCAAAACGTAACGGATTGACATACCTAACTTTATCGATAGAAAGCTGCTTTATTCCTGAGTGACATAGGCTGTATTTTATGAATGTGGGCGAAGCCTAGGGCTAAAACTAGTGATATTTATAAATATCATACGTCATAATTAAAAACATAGAATGCAGTTACACTACACACACACAACACATCGATATATATATCTTAGACTAAGCGGCACGATGGTCGTCACGACATAATGACAGATTTTCAGCTTTTTTTTTTAATGGCGGGAAAAATCATCCAATGACAACCCCCGCTCTTAGGCGGAGCGGAAGATAGTGTCAGACTCTTACTGGTAACCCTGGCCCCAGTAGGCTTCGGTTCCCATTGTTGGGACTCAAGGCCTCCTCTCTGCCATTTTTCCTGGCATATATATGACATAGGCTGATTATTTTAGGCATGCGGGCGAAGCCGCGGGCTAAAACTAGTGATATTTGTAAAGATGTTCATTATATGTCATAATTAACATATTATGCAGCCACACACACACACACACAACACCTCGATATATCTCAGACTAAGCGGCACGATAGTCGTCACGACATAATGACAGATTTTCAGTCTGCTCGGCGACAAGTACCGTAATAATCCATTTTACGCTGCTGACATCTTGACACGGATGATACATAATCCTGTAATACGGCGACAGCAGGAGTGGCGATGTGAACTAAAATTATTTATGTGTTTCTTTATTTGTGATATTTTTATAGGAGTGGAATGGAGGAGTGGAACTTGCCGGAGTCAGTGTTTCCTGATGGCTACAACTCGGAAATCTTTAAGTCGAGAGTGAATAGGTTTCTTCTAGGTTAGCGCGTTCCATCGTCGACTGCATCGTCGCTTTCCATCAAGTGAGATAGCGGTAGAGCGCGAACCTAACATCATTAAAAAAAAAATTATAGCTGGCAGTAATTTTATCTATGTATTTTAACCATATTATCGCTGAAACTTTTTTTTTGGTAGGGACCTCCCAAAAACCCATATGATGTTCCCTATCCCTCTGCGTTTCATGGCTACGGTAACTCTTTTGAATAATCCTACAGCTTTGTGTAGTACAAGCAAGAGATGAGAAGATCTAATCACGTGAATAGATAAGCGTTACATGTCCAAAGAAGTGAGGAAGACACACTTTACCACCTTACTCAGCTCAAACATTGTCGTCGGGACCTTTAAATTTTGTTCAGTTCTGACCTCAGGTTGTTGTTAACGTGTGGGTGTAATTTATCTATAATATGTATGTATTTAGAAATATAAAAGTATGTTTATCAGTTGTCTAGTACCCATAACACAAGCTCTGCTTAGCTTGGGACTAGACGGCGTTGTGTGATAGTTGTGGAATATTACTATTACTACTACAACGATGGAAAAACAGGTAAGATGGGGTCTGCCTCCCTTCTTCTCGAAGAATGACGGCCGTACTCATCAAGTCAAGTCCAAGTAATCGGTTAAAGAAAGATAGAAAGAGCGCAGGTCGTCAGGCGTCTGCGTTTAGTTCATTATTTATTGCATTTTTTCTTATAAATATCTTCTTATATCTAACACATAACACGTATTAACATAAATTCACGCTATTTACCAATGTTATATAGTTATTTATTATTTTTCTAATGGTTGTTTTATCAATGTTCGTATTTAATTATTTATTATTTTTTTGTTTCGATACCTTTTAATTTATTGAATCCCTCCGTGAATGTGACCGTGGCATCACCGCAGGCCCTAACAGAATACCAGCGCTGCGTTATTTATCTTTTTAAATATCGCAGCATATGCTGAGTTAGGCGCCCTTTTGGCCTTGCACAGATTTTAAAGTTTTCTTTTTTTTATTATTATGAATCCAATTCTACTGTATGTGTGAGGTACGAATAAAAGTTTTTTCTTTCTTTCTTTCTTCTTTAATGAGTATTCAGTATAGTATTCCAGACATACATTTATAGTTCGAACAAAAGATCAGTTTCAAAGTGCTTGTTACAATAAATCACAACAACAATTACATTAATATTTTAAGCCAAAAGCTTGTGTTTGTTACTTCTTCTCTCTGGAACCCCCTGAACGGGTTTGGGTGAATGACGAGAATACTCCCGTTCTTTCCTGTTCCCTTGGGAACACATTGTCTTTTTTTTGAATGAATATATTCCGTGGAAAATTGTTACCTTACAATTCTCGCTCGTTCGTGTAAAACAGTAACCAACATTATTATCAAGAAACCAACTTCGTCCATTTGTTTCACTGTTCAAGATAACATCAAGTTATTCCTGAACTTCAAACTTCTACAATTTGATAATTCATAGCCAACTTCAACCAACTTCTTATTCTACAAGGAGATTTCTTAACCGAAGAATATTTTCAAATTAAATTTTGTCAGTCGAAAAGTTTGTTGTTTTTTGACGAGATTGAAATTCATAAGCGTAGGGTAATTTAATTTGGGCTCGCCTTATTCATGACAGTAAGTCTCCTATTAGAGGCGTGGTTGGAGAGTCGTCACAGCGTCCTCACCTTCTGCATGATGCAGGTCTTAACTAGACATGATGTGTTCATGAATCCCTGCGCTATGCACAAACACACTGACACACACCGCCGTCCGTGTCCTTATAAAGGCGATCGGTGGCGGCGACCACAACCTTTCGCGCCGGGCCCTTGTTCAGGCCATGGTCTGGAGCAAGAGAAAATGAGAGGTTGTCGCCTCCTTCTGCGATGCAGTAATTCTAACGTAGAAGACGGCCACATGCGTAAGGGAATGGACACCTCACTCCCCAATCGCTGCGGCGACCCTATCTTCTAGTCACGAGCGATGGGTAGCTCGCCGTACGGTCGTCCAGTTATCGTCCAGATCGAACCCAAGTCATCAACAGCGCGTAATGTTTCAGGCGCGCTTCAAAGAGATAAAGAGCAACCAAAAGACACAGGTGTGATTTTAGTCAGTATAAATCTAATACCTATTACATTCTAGAGTAGGAGACGTCATTGGATTAATACCCTCTTCAAAAAAAAGTACCTACTTACTCCTTAATGCACTCATCATTCAAACGATTCTTACGGTCACTTTAATTCTTTTTTTTATGAAAACTAATAAAATAAAAATTAGGTATGTTCGGAAGTAGGTTTTTTTCTGTTAAATTGATATAAACTAGTGCTTGACTGCGATCCCATCTGATTATAAGCAGTGATGCAATCTCTGCATTTATCGTCATATCAAGTAATTCATATGCCTGTGAAGTTTATTGACTGATTATGTAACAATTATGTATCACTTTCAGCTATTTTCGTAAATGGGTAGGCGCCCGATCTAATTCGAATTCAATCATCTCTATTTACATCTTGAAAAACATTTAATAGATAACAAATATATTATAGCGGGAAACCGATGTATGCGTGACGCACAGGAACGTTCGATGTGGCGACGCTTGGGGGAGGCCTATTTCCAACAGTGTGTATCAGCTGAAATGATGATGATGATGAAATATGATGATGATTGTCCTGTATTTTTTGTTTCTGTAATAAATAAATAACCCTTAGTGTCTTGGTCCACCCAAAGCCGAAGGAAATATTAGATGAGTTCTCAACTCAAAAAAAAGCCAGGCGAGTGCCAGTCCTACTCGCGCACTGAAGGTTCCTTACAAACTTATCTAGAGTTCAATTCCCGAATTGCCTTACGAAGATTTTTCCGGATCGCAAAAAAAGTTTTTTTTTGTGACGTAACTTCAAATTTATATTTTTTAATTTTTTCCTTATACTTTTGCTATGTGATCTTTAGGTCTCTACGCGTTTCCAAGATAAAGGGTCTTGACAGACAGACAGACAGACGAATGGACAACAAGAT
This sequence comes from Mythimna albipuncta, assembly GCA_929112965.1. Lineage (NCBI taxonomy): Eukaryota > Metazoa > Arthropoda > Insecta > Lepidoptera > Noctuidae > Mythimna > Mythimna albipuncta. The sequence continues at coordinate 10,727,765 of OV815979.1, read as the reverse complement.
AATCCTATAAGGATTTCGTTTTTTCTTTTTAAATTACGGAGCTTTAAAAAACAAAAAACCATAGTCCATTTCGTAATTACCAATCCTATTGATGGACAGCACGCCAGTACCAGGGCACTATCACACATACGCAGGTATCTGTACCGCTACAAGCACTCATGCCTGAAATTGTTCCCTATTTGGCTGTGCCACGGTCAAAGGACGACCACTGCACGGCAAATAAAATGTCCCCTTTTCAACGGGCGACGTTTGCAATCTACTGCGTCAGCGGAAACACCGGAGACCACTTACAAACATTTCATGTTTGCCTGGTACATTTGCAACGTAATTTTGAGTTAAAAACTGTAAAAAATTAAGAGAAATATCAAAAACTGGTCAAGTGCGAGTCAAAACTTGACCCCTAGCCAAGTTGATAATCTGCAATCGTTAACGCTAGTAGAAAACTTCAAATGTGAAAAACGGGAATGACGTCATCTCAACGATCAGTCACGTGGTCAGAACAAAAGAATTGGGGGCGTGGCCAACTCGAGGCGTTCAACGCAAGAGAAACAGAACTTGGCTAGAAGGGCGGTTTTTGACTCGCACATAAAGCGATTTGTACAACAGTTCTAAAAATAACGCTGACAAAATAACGTTTATTGTATGCGTTTATTTTAATTTTCTTATTATTATTATTTTAATGGCAATAGAAAGACTTATTGTGTGCAAATTTCAAATCTCTGCCTTTTACAGTTTATGAGATAAAACCCGCTGACATACAGAGGTGGACGGAAGAACAATGGAAGCTTAGTAATAGCACCCCCCGTTGGCATTCTTCGGGTACTGTCGGGTGTGTCGGGTGTGTATTATATATCTTTGTATATTTTGCATTCGATGGAAGAAATGTGAAGAGCCTGACAATTATTTCCCAAGACACATATACGCGTTACTTTACCATTTAAAAATCAATCACAAAAATAAACAATCATAATTATAAATACCTTCAACATGCAACTGAAACAAATTGGCTCCCGACATAAATACTTTAAAGGTACACGATACTTTAATATGAACCAATTAAAAGTTAATCATAAAAGCAAACAGTAATTATTTTCATTCGACCGACCTGCAACTGATATAAAACCATATTTATCAGCTGTTTGTCTGACCGTGCAAACTATATATGGGAGTGACCCTATTACCAGCGGTCAGACAAATGGATATGGGTCCCAATCCCTCTAGAACATAAACTAACAAGGTACCTTTTACATGTATTAACTTAATAGAAACGATTATATAAACCACCTTGGGCTGTTCTTGTGTATTCAAAGGGATGAATTTACCTAAAGATTTTAATTTGGGCCGTATTTTATCACTGTAATATTGAATTTAGTTAGTAAATCCAGTGCTTTTGTGGCCAAGAAACTTTAGGATGATTTATAATTACTTTGGTAGAAAAATAAATATGATAGAACAAACCTTAATTAACTCTTAACCGAATGGCAGATTCTTTTATAAATAAATTCCTGTAAAAGAGTATGGACTTCTAACAATCACTCATAAGTTACAACTCCTATAAGCTCTTTACGTAATGTATCGACGTGCCTCAATAATTTTGAATATGTGTATATTCAAAATTGAGGCACGTCGATAATATAAGTTAGGACCACACCCGGGGGCAAAAGGGATCGAGCTCTTTGCACTGTCAGCTTGATTATATTTACGCTACTTAGAGTTTAAGGTTAAATAACAATTTATGGTAGCAGTAAAATTAATCGAAAATACGTTACTGAAGTCGTGGTAAATGTATGAATCGACATATTTAGTGTTCTGATAGGTATATCCTATTCTTCTATGTCAAACAAAACAAAATACTGAGCTGGTAAATGTCTGATTGAGTTGTATAAAACTTACAAACACCGAAAGTGTCATATGCCACAAAATGTTTAATTCTATATAAAGTAGGTACTAAAATTTCAAAGAGTCTTTAACGGCCACTATATCATTTGAAACATGTGACACATGCAATGGTCCGGGACGTTCTACCATTTTGCCCCACTTTATACCACGTTGCCCCATATTGTTTCACATTACGCCATATTGTTCCACATTGCCCCAGCCCGGACATATTTTATTGTCTGCCTATATTATAGTTCTTAATAATATAGGCAGGCCTTAATTAGAGCTAATAATGGTGTTCTTTCAATGTGTTTCCGATCACTATGTTTCATGTACTCTATCAATAAAAATGAGCAGTAAAAACATAAATGGAAATGTAGATACCATTTCAAACTTAAAAACAGGTCCTGTATTATCGAACCAATTCACGAGTACAGATTAAGTAAATAAGTAGGCCTGTACAACATAGAACATATGTTTTTATTTTGTGTCGGTTTGGTCGTAGGTAAATTATTATTGTTATATTAAATCTACATCTTTGGGTTGTAAATTTAATTTATACAATGTCTGTGATTTCCTGATAGGCAAGCGTTATATCGTCGACAACATCGTCGCTTACTATCAGGTGCTGAGATTAATGTGCTATTCCAGGATATGGTCTACCCGGTGTGCCAAGTTTAATCGAAATCTGTTCAGCCGTTCGAGCGTAAAGAAGTAACAAACATACATACACACTCACAAACTTTCGCCTTTATAATATTAGTGTGGAGTGTGACTTTTGATTTGTAATGAATACTAGGCCCAGATTTTTCTTCATGATAGACGTCCACTGTTGGACATCGGCCTCCCCCAAGTGTCGCCACAATAATCGATCCTGTGCGTCCCGCATCCATCGGATTCCCGCAATCTTCACCAGGTCATCGGTCCATCTTGTAGATTTTTTTTAATCCATCAAAATTACCTCTCTTTTCACTCTAAGAAGACGATTAGTATCTTTACCTTTAAAATGGGGTCGAACAACAGTAAGCTCTGTGTGCTTTTGATAAATATGATTGAAGATGGCAGACTTGTCACTCGTAATACTTTGATAGATGAAAGAACCAACCATTTTTGGAACTTTATATCTAAGTAGATACTGAGTCCATTAATCACGTAACGTTTTTTACCAACTTTTTAACCTCATTCTTCCACCTGGTAATACGTGGTGAGGTTAACCTTCCCCCCTTCTACCCTAAACCACGTGTATTTTGTTGATACAAAGTATATTAAAATTTATCTTTAGCGGGTAAGCCATTGCCTGGCAACGATGAATCTAGATAATTTTAAGTTTCTGCTGTAATTGCTGGTATACAACAATAAAGAGTATATATACCTCTATCTATCTGTCTACCTATCTAGGTCATGAAATAATTTGCGGTTTAAACCTAGAATTCTTAATTCTTAATTCTTTATTGTACACCATGATAGATAACAAAACATGTGGACATCAGAGAGTTCATGTACATAGGCGAGCTTAACTCAAAGTTGAGTTTTCTTCCAGCAAACCATTGAGTGATAGAGAGAAATCACAGTAGAGGGTAAGATCCAGTGCACAATTAAAAAATAAAATAAATAAATAATATGAATAAAATAATACATAAACATACATACATATATAAATACATACTTATATAATATATACATAAATACATATGTTTACTATGTCATTGTGAGAGGAGATGCTCTTTAAGTTTCATCTTGAAGACATCCAGAGAAGGGCTATCACGTAAGGAGTGCGGGAGAGAGTTCCAAAGGCGCACTGTAGAACTACATTACACCGACGCACAAGTGTAAGACGCCTGATTTGTACGTAGAACGACGTCGCGTGGCGTGGATCAAGTGTAGCTCTACAAGTCTAGTTTCCATATAAAATGTATGGAGACCGACGCGTCCAGATCGGCGTGTGTGGCTCACGTGTGCGCAGTGTAGTTCTACCTTAAAACTCACACACGCAACTAAAAAAGTATTGCACATGATTCCAAAAACCTCTTCCTCCCTCCCCCGGCCATTGTGTACTTACCTTCATTCAGAAGTCACAGCATTACTCTAAAATTAAATTTTTAAATAATAATACACATGATACCTAAGACCTGACTTCCCCCTCCCCCCGCGTATTTTTTTACCGACTGCACTATTTTTTTAAACTCATTTAGCCCCCTTCGAGCCTCATGTGATGAGACGGATCACGAAAGTAAATTAATCTAAATACTGGTCTTCATTCAGAAACTACAAAAGAATGAAAATATCTATATATACGAGTATTATCTTGATGTACAATAAAGGATACATAAATAAATAATAAATAAATTAAATAAAAATTCTAAATAAAACTCACAAAGTAATACTACTGACTTAAATTTGTAATGTAAATAAAATAATATTTTATCAGAAACTATAAAAGTTCTTTACCAAATCTCACTTACCGCGGCCTCTTGCTTTTGTAAACGTCTAAAACAAACAATTGAAACTATGCTATTTACTACTCGTATTATAAATTGGCAAAATATTTAATTATACGAGTAAATTGGCAAAATATTTGTATAATACTAACTTCTGCGAGCGGCTTTGTCTGCGTGAAAATACAAAATTATCTCAAGGGATATACCCTTGAGATAATTTTGTATCAGCTTCAGAAAAAATAGTATTTATGTCCTATTTCAGGATAGTTTGGGTCGTGGAGCTCTTTGGACCGGGACCGCGGTCCCAACTTCCAAATATTTTTTTTTTTGAGTAGTATTTTGAAAAAAAAAAGACCATACATAAAATGATTACAGTTTTTTGGTAACGATACCTACCTTTTCCTTGTGGTCCCAAAATGATACTAAAAAAATATATTTTTATAGGTGGACCTAGGACCTGGGACCGCCCGTCGTCCCAGTCCAAAGTGCACCAAGACCCGATATTTTCAACGGTGGCAACAAACACACGAGTAAATACAAGTACAAACTCTCGCCTCTGTACCATTAGTGTGATTGGCAGCAAATCATTTTGTTTCCCATCACTCTCGTAATACTAAATACCATACTAATATCTTGGCAATATTACTGCTATTCAATAACAAAGAAACGCAACATCACGCAATCGCATTCGTACGTAACACCAATATGTATTGCCGCTTATTTTCCTATAAATACAGGCTGATTGGACATGACAGATTATACAGAAAAAAAAATTCCCCTTACTCTCCCACTGTCCCATTGCTGGTCAAGGGTTCTTCTACTCGTAGACATTCTTCTCCCGCGATACTCGGCCAGATCATCCCGTCATGGCCGTCACTTTTTTCTAAGCCTGCTTCCAAAGTGGAAAAAATCGTTTTGTATACGATAAATGATTCAAAATTCATTAGTTTTCAACGTAACCGGGTCATATTAAAAAAAAATTGTTTACAATTTTTCGCGATATTTTACAATCTTACGATGTTTGCAATTGTACGTTGACATATACGTATGTATACAAGGTGTAAGGGACAGCCCTCCGCAAACTTTAAGGGCTTGCTCAGTAGATGAAACTGAACAAACTTTCACAAAAATCTTTTTCAGGAAACTCGTTCGTAGTTTAATCAGTCCAACTTTATTACGACTGACGAATTCAATACCCCGACCTCAGTCATACGAGTATTCATGCACCACACCGATAAATGAGAATGTCGTGTACAAACCAATATTCGTTAATTGCGGTTATCCTGCGGCCCACGGCTCGGACCAAACTCATTAACTCAATTTTACAATTCTATTATCAGTATAGTTCCATGAAATCCTTTAATATTTGCAGTAAACAAGTCTGGGACGCTATTTTCTGATATGTATGATATGGTAGGTTTTGTTTTTTTTTTTTATCTTATCTGATATAAGCTAGTGCTTGACTGCGATCTCACCTGATGGTATGCAGTGATGCAATCGTTGATGGTAAGACGCACTAGTTTATTAAGAGCCTATTCACTCTAGCCTTTTTTTTCCTTTGGGCAAAATCATCCTATGACAACCCCCGCTCTTGGGCGGAGCGGGAGATAGTGTCAGACTCTTACTGACTAAAAAACCCATCCCGTTCCTTCAAGCCTTCATACCGGGGCTCGAGCGCCCTTTCGGAGCGCACGGCGATGCTCCGCCCAAGCAGGGCACACCGCGATTGTGTGCTCCATCGTGTCCTCCGGGCGTTCCGCACAGTAGCGACACCCGGGCGTCACTTCCGCTTTAATTCGGAACAGGAACCTCCCGAACTTGCCGTTTCTGGTAAGGACCTGTGTCATGCGGAAGGTAAGGACGCCGTGAGGTCTTTCCAGCCACGCCTCAAAGAGGGGACTTATCGCCATAATTGTGGCGTACCCAAACCATTTCGGCTTCGAATGTGTCCTACATATCACAACCGCTCCATTATTCATCAGCTCATCAGAGTTTATGAACCTGTTTATCCAGCCTTACCACTTACGAATATTGTAATATGATAACACCAATCCCAACAGTGTTATTTGCGGTGTCATTATGTTATTGGAACTGAACATACAATGTTAATAACCCTTCAAATCCATTAAGCCTTTGACGTTATGTGTAAACGCTGACTAAATGACATGTTAATATTTAAAGCATTTGAAATGGGATGGTGGTTACCTATTCATTGTTGAATAGATTTGTAATTTGTGTTTGGCATATTTTCAAATGGCACATTTGGTTGCACATAAACAACAATATTTTTACACAGCTCTTTTACGACATTTATATGAGAAACCTGAATATTGTTTGTTCAGAATCAGTTACTAAATTGATTACAATAATTTTTACACCATGTTATATTTTTTTCCAAAAATATTTAAAAGTCACAAGTTGGACACCACCGACACAAAGTACAACACAGGTCACGGCAGGTTATAACGGACATTAGACAGATAACATAACAAGTTAATAACTTCGTGATTTTTTATCGTACAGGTTTGAAATTTTATACACATACAAGGTGTAAGGGACAGCTCTCCACAAACTTAAAGGGCTTGCTCAGTAGAAGACTGGTAGTTTGAATCAATTGCTCAGAAGACGAAACTGAACAAACTTCCACAAAAATTTTTTTCAGGCAACGAAAAAAAAATCGGCCTCTCCATACAAACTGTCCAGTCAAGTTTATAATTTTCTATGGCGAGGCCGATTTTTTTTTTCGTTTCCTGAAAAAAATTTTTGTGGAGGTAGTTCAGTTTCGTCTTCTGAGCAATTGATTCAAATTACCAGTCTTGTTGCATTTCGTGATCTCGTCCAGGCAACCGGGAATGGACAGAGATTGCCTAGACTGATTGATTGACTAGGGTTGTACTTGGTGCAACATTGATAATTCTAATGATGTTCTTAAAACATAAGTCTTCTAAACGCAAACAAACCCGGAGCCTCTTTTTCAAACTACATTTTTGGGACATCTTGTTTTTTATTCTAAGGCATAATCTGGACAATCTGAGGATCCGCTGGAGCGTAAGTAATAGCGATCGTAACAATAACTAGACCTTTGCCAAAAACGCGATTGTCTTCAACTCAGCGAACGGGAAAGCGTTCATTACAAGGTGGACCTTAGGGTATGAATAAGACAAGGATTTTTTTATTTTCTTCTTTTTGCTTCGAATATGTTGGCTAATAACTAATTACTGGCCGTAATTAGTCGTTGTTCACTAGGTTCTGCCAGAAGAAATTAGAAAATTAAATCAAAATTTACTCTGATTATAAAAAGTATCCTATCATCCATACCATCGAAAAACTCAAAGTGGACTTTTCAGAGTCCACGTCGCCTCTCTCGCGTCAGTCAGAATTAAACAGTGTGACCGCGGAGGAACACATAACGGTCCTCAAACAACTAAAAGAGGACATGGCCAGTCTACAGGAAATAGCCACAAAGATCCTGGAGAAACCGACAGCCTCCCCCCTCCCACCACAACCACTATTAGACTTAACCACTCACCTGAAGCCCCTATCTGAGAGACTAGATATAGTTTCGTCGGACCTCCGCGTGTTGCGAGACAAAAAACCACCAACTAACGCGCCAACGGTGCCAAATCTCAGCACGGAACTTGTAGTGGCGGAGGTCAAGAAGACTTTAGCCACCATTGAAAAAGGAGTAACCGACATGAATAGAGCGGACAACTCCAATAACAGACAGGGCACGAGGACCTACGCTCAAGTAGCAGAGACGCCCAAAACTCCGAACCATACTCTTATCATCTCCTCCACTGACCCCAAACACACAGGGGACAACGTCATTGAGAAGGTCAGGGCATCATTGGACTTAAAACAGACAGGAGCTAAGGTCAACAAAGTCCGAATAGCACGCAACCAAAAAATAGTATTGAGTTGCGCTACTAAAGAGGATCTTCACCTTATAAAAGATCAGGTTCAAAAGAACCAAAACTTGAAAATCCATGAACCGAAACCACAAAACCCGCTTGTCTGTATCAGAGGAGTCCTATCTATGTACAGTGACGACGAGATGATAGATTTGCTTAAAGCGCAAAATAAACACCTTCTACAAAACGTCAAAATGGACGGACAGACCATCAAAATGAGATACAGAAAGAGAGCGAGAAACCCTCACGAATGTCATCCCGTCCTGGAATTGTCTCCAGCTCTCTGGCAAAACTTCACACAGGCCGGAAAGGTTCACCTGGGCATCCAAAGATGCCCAATAGAAGACCAATCACCGCTAGTACAGTGCACTAAATGCCTTGGCTATGGCCACACACGGACACTCTGCAAGGAAACTAAAGAAACCTGCGGTTACTGTAGTGGGCAACATCATGAGCGAGCCTGCAGTACAAAAACCGAGGCTAAACCTCCAACATGTACCAATTGCCAGAAAGCAAAAAGGGAAGGAGAAGTCCTCGCACACGTAGCCTTCAGCAACGAGTGCCCTGAAAGGTCAAAATGGGATAATATAGCGAGATCACGGGTGTCTTATTGCTAAGGGCGACCAAGAGAACAACAACACAGTCACCCTCCAGAATACAGGATTGGCAATCAGCAGGTTAAAGGTCATCCAGGCAAATCTGCAGCGCTCCAGGCTTGCAACGGCGGAACTCTATCAAGTAGCTGAACAGAAGGGAGCTTCAATCGCACTAGTCCAGGAACCTTATATCGGGAAGACAGGTGTGATGAAGCAAAATCCCGGTACACAAGTCATTCAGTGTACCCTAAACCGACAAAAGCCAGTTAAAGCGGCAATCGTCGTGTTCGGCAACAGTTTGGAAGTCATTCATGACCCCCAGATGGTAACCGAGAACGTGGCATCCGTATTACTGAAAGTGGGCCAGCTAAAACTTGGTGTGATTTCCGTCTACTTCGAGGGTGATCAGGACATAGACCCTTACCTCGCAAAAACCAAGGAGTTCCTCAACAAAATACAAACTAATAACACCCTGGTGGGGGGAGATGTGAACGCTTGGAGTCAGTGGTGGGGTAGCGACCATGAGGACCATCGCGGGGCGGCATACAACGCCTTCCTGTCTGAACAAGAGCTCCAAATCCTCAACACGGGTCAAACCCCAACTTTTGAAACCTATAGGGGTGACAGGTTATACAAGAGCATCGTGGACGTGACCGCCTGCAGTGTGTCAATATTAGGAAGAATCGAAGATTGGCGTGTAGACCGAAATCAAAACGTAAACTATTTTTTGTAAATGAGGTACGGCTTTTTGCTAATTTTGAATACTAGGGTATGGTTATAAAGTATACAAAACGATTTTTCATAATATATCGAAAAATTACATCTAAAATAACAAAGATTTATTGCAATCATACCGCAAACCTGCAATTTTTCGGTATTTTTTTTTTCTAAATTAGTAAAGTCAAATTGCAACCAACACATTGTAACATTCATACTCTGGTCACTTCAATTGTGTAACTCGCCGCAGCTTACAGAAGCTAACTTTTCCTCGGCTTTTGATTTCGATCGGAAAACTTGTGGCCTTTGTTTCCAGTGAACTTTGCTTTATAATCTTGAACTTAACTTAATCTTTCCGTGTTTACGACCTAAGCACGACCCGATTACTTTTTAACGAGGATTTCCAAGTAATTTATAATGAGGGTTCTATTAAAATATAAAAAATTGTGTAGATAACAAGAATTACATTGGAAGGCACTTTCGAGTCCATCTTTTTTTTTTATGCACTAAACAAATGCCTGCTATACTTACAGTTTGCACCAAAGCATACTTTTTAAGCCAATAAAATCTTATGTAAACATTGAGCAATGTTAAGCTAAGGCAAAAGGTGCCCACGTATGAATTTACTTGAAAACAAACGACTTACGTATGGGCCGCATGCGACGTTGCGTATGCGAACTCGCGAAGTATGTTTCGAAGTCATCTGTTTTCAAGCAAATTCAAGAGTCTAGATGTAATAATATGCATTATAGGCATACGTATGTAGGCTCCGTTTACTTTTAACTTTACACATATTATATGCGGTCAAATATCGATACCTAGGCAATCAGGGCGTTCAGCAGGGCACGCCACAATCATGGCGGTAAGTCCCCTCTTTGAGGCGTGGCTGGAAAGCAATTTAGCTTCACTTTTCTTGGACTGACCGACATTTGACTATTCAAAAGTGCCTGTAAATGGTCTATTTGAAATAAATGCTTTGATTTGATTTGATTTGATTTGAAAAGACATCACGGCATCCTTACCTTCCGTATAACGCAGGTCCGCACCGGACATGGTCCGTTCGGGAGGTTCATGCGCCGTATTCGTGCGGAAGTGACGCCCGGTAACCGTCCGGACCAAGCCCAAGTCGTCGACGGCGCGCACTGTTCCCGCGCGCCTTAGGGAGTTGTCAGCAACAGCAGGGACCCAGCCGGGTCGAAGCCTACTGGGGCCAGGGTTATCCGATAGGGAGCTCGAGCCCCGGTATGAAGGCTAGAAGGAACGGGGTGGGTCTTTTAGTCAGTAAGAGTCTGACACTATCTCCCGCTCCGCCCAAGAACGGGGGTTGTTTCATTGGATGATTTTTTCCCACCATAAACATAAAAAAAGCGTTCAGCAAATTTAGCGTTTTGGCTATTTATAAGCCACGGGTATATCGAGTAATTTCAATACGCGACAACACGAACAGGCACCGTGCCTGTACCTCGCACGCCACACCCTGCAGTTGAATCAGCAAGCCTAGCCAAGTTACGACCGTTTCGTTTCGATTCTCTTTTGTCTGTCGCCTCGAGTCAGCCATGCCTCCTATTCCTTTGTTCTGGCCACGTGACTTAGCATTGAGATGACGTCAGAACAAAGGAATTGGAAGCGTGACCGACGAAAGAGAATTGAAACGAAACGGGTGTAACTTGGCTAGGGGGGCAGTATGCAGTGAGATAGCGGGTAGATCTTATTGCTCAAAAGCTGATAGTAATGGACCAATATTTTTTTTACAATTTTCCAATTACTATAAAGTTATGTCAAATAAATTATTTAATGACGAATAAATTAAAAAATATAAAATCTAAATTAAAATCCAATTCAATTTTACAAACAATATCGATCATTTACGTCATAATTCTAGCGTGTCATTGACACCCAAGACATTTGCACGACAAACAGAGAATACCCAAAGAAAATAACTATAAAGGCTTGCATACATCGTCGGATACTCAAGCTAACATATTGACCCTCACAAATATTTAAAAGGAGTTGGATCCATACGATCTAGTAAGAGATTTTAGTACCGTACACGACTTAACCCTAAAAAGCGAGTCCCATTTTTCGTCCTTACCGTCCACATCGCGATCTCGCAGCCAACTCGGGTCGTCTCCGACGTAATTTCCGACGCGGGTCTAAACGACCTGCCTCAATGAGATACCGTTTTGATAAAACCCTGTATTGAGCGAGCTTGAGAGGGTTAGAGGACCCCGTTAGTGGGCAGTTTCATTGTAATAATCCGAAAATGGCGGTACATGTGAGAGTAATAGATGACACATACATACAATCTATGAACAATCCTGGCTATAACTGGTCTAGTGGTTAGTGGCCTTGACTGCTATGTCGATGGTCGTGTGTTCAATTCCCACTCAGGACAAATAAATGTTTGTGTGATGAGTACAATCATTTCTTCTGTACCTGGTAATTGTAATTTATCTATAATATGTATGTATTTAGAAATATATAAGTATGTTTATCAGTCGTATCTGCTTAGCTTGGGGCTAGACGGCGTTGTGTAATAGTTGTGGAATATTATTATGCCATCAAAAACATAACTTGTAAAAAAACCAAGGCTCCCAACTCAGTTCTTCTACAGTAAAAAGTTGTGAGATCCATGTAATAACAAGTCGATTAATTTATTCAGTTCGGACTTAAGGGCCCTTGATTACCTAGATTGATTTGGCAATCAGAAAAAACAGTCTAATTTGATATAATACGTATTACTTGTACATATATGCAGCAGTGGTGGCAGGAGCAGTGGTGACCGAGTGGTAATGGCCCCAACTTACGAGTTGTAGGTCGCGGGTTCGAACCCAGCCAGGCGCATTACTTTGTGTAATTTATTTCATCACCACTGCCCTCAAAACGGTGAAGGAAAACATCGTGAGGAAACCGGCATGCCCTAAAACAAAAAATTCGAAGACATGTGACATTCACCAACCCGCAACGGGCCCGCGTGGTGAATTACGGCCCATTTCCTCTACTAGATAGGAGGCCTGAGTCCCAGCAGTGGGAACATTAAAAAAGGCTCATGATGATGATGATATATACATGAGATTGCCAAGTCAATCTAAATCAAGTTCTTTTAAGTACGGACTAAATACATTAACCGGTTTTATACACCACGAAGTTATAGGGGATGTAAAATGGCCTGAATTATCTCGAGAAAAGAATGGTACGGCCGTTCCATTTCTTCGCTCGTTGCTCGCCTTTGTATGAGCACTACCGTGCCCTCTAATTATTATAATCCATGAAGGGGTTGTAGTTTATCTTACTAATTAAGATCGAATGGGTTTCGCGTGTATTACAGCCTACAGGTGATCCCATTGTATTGTAATTTATAGTTGTCTATTGTTTTCTACTAAAGTTATGAAGATAAGTGACGAGGGTTACAACGGTCTGATCGCTTTTGCGTTAATAACTCGAAGATGGTATTAATAAAATATTGATATGTACCTTCAAACTAAAATTATGAATTTACTCGCACTTTGCCCGCTATTTCGTTCTTGAGAGTTTTCATGAATATAAACTTTCACATCTTAAGCTTAAACGGTACATCAGATCACCTAATTTTTCTAATTGATCAGATGTCCTAATCTTTATAATTTGCGTACAATAAAGAAAAAAAAGCCTTTATTATTTACTTGCCTTACTATTTGTGCTAACTTTCTACTATATTGGCACATGAAATGCGATTTCGCATATTTTTCAAATTCCCCATTTTCACCCCTTAAAGATTGAATTTCCAACAAGTGCTAGCCTACGTCGTAAAAGGATGCTATGTGCACATTCCTAAGCCCCAGTAGTTCCAACTGTACATTGATATGTCAGTCAGTCAGGTTTTAGTTTTATATAGAAGATGACGAAGGAAGTAAAAAGTTCTGTTACATACCGCTACCTACAGCTAGGCCATAAGTCTACGTCGTAGACGTTGCTACGCGGCCCTGCTACGCGGCCCTGCTACGCGGAGCTACGCCGCTAGCCGTTTAGTTGTACGCTTTGCATCGCGGGTGGCTTTTTCCTACTCCCTCAATTTATTTGAACACTAAATTCTTTATTAACACATCCACACGTTTACGACGTATCCGCATACTACTAAACTTCGCCTATAATCGTAAAATGCACAACATTATCGCAGCAAATACCACACATACATCCGTTGAAATTGAAAACATAAAATAAGACGAAATTCCCACATTATTTCGGCTTTTCCCATGTACATGCCGAGGCAGACCGTGTACTTATTCAGGCAGGCTCAGAGTTAACAGGAATGAAACGTAAAGCCTGCAGGCCTCATCTGTATTCATCTCATGTGATATGATATAAAAATAGCGGCTCATTACAAAAGTCAGAGGTGTTCTTGGTGGTATAAGTTACATCATGTGGCTATACAACATTAGTTTTAGTAATGCGGAACCCGAAACACGTGTCTAGTATTTTTATGTAAAGAATCTATGTACAAAATTTCACAATTGTATCATGAAAAATCACAAAATTATAAGCTTGTCATGTTATCTGGTTGTCCGTACAAATACATGGTTACCGGGCCATCCGGACGATTGAGGAGTTATTTTGCCTCCGTATCCAGCTGTGCACTGGCGCGGAATGTTCGCTAAAACCTGCCGTGACCTGAGTTGTACTTAGTCTCTGTCTAACTTGTGACCTTTTTGAAATCTTCTTTTTCTTCTTCTTCCTGCCCTTGTCAGGTTTTATTTGGGATCGGCGCAACACGTTTTTTTCTTCACCATTTTTAAAAAAATTTGGGAAAAAATATAACATGGTATAAAAATGATTGGCTATGTTTCCGAACGTCGCTATAGCGTACTATCGGATTGGTGTAACATTGTACTGCAAACTGAGACCACGTTCACACTGGGGCTGACAATGAGCATACTTACAGTCAGTGGCGGATAATACGTTTGGTGTGAACAATGCCTTAGTACAGCAGTTACACCAAAACCCAAAACTCAACCGTGCACCCTCATCAGTATTCCTCAGCCGTACGCTACTTTTATTTTGCCTACACAAGGGAATCAATAACTTCCCTACGTTATTCCGATGACCTATAAACAGCCCCGAAGGTTCTCGGTTCCCCACCATTTGTTATTATTGCCCCCCATTACTCAAGCGTGGGCTACCGGCAGATTCCCACGCGAGCTATTAACATGGAGGTCGGTATATCTTAACCTTTTTTCTTATATTACCTTCGTGTAATTTACGAGATAATTAGGCGGAATTCACTCTCGAATTTAGGATAAAGGCGCTTACACGTGTTTTAGCAAAGGTCAATTGTCGGTCATTGAGTTTCTTTCGAATTTTGCTCTCTAAAGATCTTTCGCATTGAAATGTGCAATTAACTCCACTGATCTGACTGACCATCTCTTTGACAATTTAAAAATATAAATGTTTTTTTTTTTAATAAATATGCTTTTAGTTTCAGTTTGAATTAGACTCACCTTTTGAAGTATAATATATCTATGCATGTGTTGTGTGTCCGTGAAAACTCCATAAAAGCCCATTCAGTTGTTTTTGAGTTAACCACGAACAAACGAACGCGAGAGTTTGTTCGGGTTATAATATGAAGTGGTAAGGATAGGGGTATATTTCACCGAGACACCATGGCAGCGCAACCAGTCGCCACTACCAACAAAATGTATGCAGCTCTATAGAGTTACTCACCTTTTTTTATGGTGGAAAAAAATCATCCAATCAAATCTCCCGCTCTTGGGCGGAGCGGAAGATAGTGTCAGACTCTTACTGACTAAAAGACCCACGGCATTCCTTCTAGCCTTCATACCAGGGCTCGAGCGCCCTTTCGAATAACCCTGGTCCCAGTAGGCTTCGTCCCGGCTGGGTCCCTGCTATTGCTGACAACTCCTTGAGGCGCGTGGGAACAGTGCGCGCCGTCGGCGACTTGGGCTTAGTCCGGACAGTTACCGGATGGCCGGACAGCGAGCTACCCATTGCTCACTTTCCGCAAGCCCGCGCCTACGGTGGCCGGAAATCGGGATCAGAATCCCGGCGGCAGCGGCGGCGGCGGCGAGAACTCCGTTGCCGTCGGCGACCGCCTGCCACTCCTCCTCGCTCCGGACCATGGCCTCAACCAAGGCTGGTGTCCGTTTGGCGACCAGCTCGGACGTATGGCGACTCTGGTGTCACTCTGGTGTCTAGTTTGGTAGCTTAGGGTTTAATTTCACCGGGACACCAAGGCGGCGCAACTGTTCGCGCCACCTGCACCGAGGTGTCCCAGTAAAATATAGCCCTTAGTCACACAGCAATAAAATACGAAAGTCACTTTTAGATTTCAAACAAATCATTGAAAATTCCGAAAAACTATTAAACCAATTACAATCATGAGGGTCGCAGTAGATTTATCTTCCTTGTTCCTTGTAACCTTCCCATTAATCAAACATTTAAAGCTTAACACTTGAGCTCGAATCAGTCACACTAATTCTCTAAAGGCGATAGTTTGTGTGTGCGTTGTTTTTTACTTCATCAAGCTCGAACGGCTGAACGGATTTTAATGAAACTTGGTGCACGGGTAGACCATTTCCTGAAATAGCACATAGGTAACTTTTTATCACAGGAATATATTCTCTTTGGATAATTATCTACGATCACGATAAGGAACCGCTGGTGGTTGTTAGTTTGCCATGAAATGACTGTTGGGGAAAGAGTTCCTGATCGCTATGAATATAACTCATGCTGTTATGATATAGTATATACAGCTTTATTTATAGCATATACGAAACCAGTAACACCTATCTAGTATTTTAATGTAAAGAATCTGACACTATCTCCTGCTCCGCCCAAAGGCGGGAGATGTCATTTGGATGAGTATTTACCCACCAAAAGAATCTGTGGAAAAAAAGAAAGAATCTGTATACGAATTTTTATAACTAACTATAAAAATACTCTTAGAAATAGTTATCTATTAGCATTTTTTTATTAGGGCTTCTAGCAGGTCTACTTGTGTGTATAAGAATGTCTCTTGAGGCCTCTAGACAGTCTAAGTCAATCATTTTCGAAGTTCCAACAAAAACACAAGAATTCCAGCACACATTTTCATCTAGAGGTACTAAATTCCCCAGTAGTCGTCCGTATTCACCCGTCCAATTAAAAAAGGTAAAATATTCAGATCATGAATACTGGGCCACTCGCGGCGTCGAATGGAATGGATACTTAAATTTATAATTGCCAAATTTAAAGCAGAATTGTAAAAGAAATCCCGCTGCGTGTAACTCATATAAGACTAACTCTTTGCTGGTTTATGTCGTGACCGCTGTCCGCTAAATAGGTTTGCGGAACAGGGTGTCTTTATCATCATCATTTCAGCTAAAAGATGTCCACAGTTCCATGAACATAGACGTCCTCCAAATAATAAAATGGTAATATTATGTTTATTATTTCCCTCTCCTATAGAGGTGGCCTGAGCCCCAGCAGGGGCCACCGTAGACGCGGGCTTGCGGACAGTGAGCAATGGGTAGCTCGCTGTCCGGCCGTCCGGTAACAGTCCGGACCAAGCCCAAGTCGTCGAAGGTACGCGCTGTTCCCGCGCGCCTCAAGGAGTTGTCAGCAACAGCAGGGGCCCAGCCGGGTCGAAGCCTACTGGGGCCAGGGTTATCCGAAAGGGCGCTCGAGTCCCGGTATGAAGGCTTGAAGGAACGGGATGGGTTTTTTAGTCAGTAAGAGTCTGACACTATCTCCCGCTCCGCCCAAGAGCGGGGGTTGTCATAAGATGATTTTTCCCATCGAAAAAAAAAAAAGAAAAAAAAAAACCCCAGCAGGGGGAACATTAAAAAGCCTGATGATGATGATGAATATTATGTTTGCTGCTTGTCGCGGGATGTACCTGTGTAGAAATATACAAGTAGATTAAATAAATTTTAACTACGTAAGTACCTTTTAATATTTTCAAAATAAAACAATACGAATAAACAGTACATAATAAAATTATGACTATACGAGTACTAAAATTGGTCGTATAAAAATTGTGTAATGACATTATAAATTAATAGTAAAAGTTTAAAGGCAAAGTTTATTTTATTATTTTTAGCGCATTTAAATGAAAGCTAATATAAAAAAAAATTAATTAAAATCAATACAAGGCGACAATAAATAGGCAACATTATAATGAGGACATTTGTTTGCGTAGGTCGCAGCCAAAAGTTAGATCAAGCTAATAAACTAAATTACTACGTCGCATAATATAAGCCTACCCTTTCATTTCATGACGAATAATATTGAGAAGCATTCTCGAAGTTCAGCGAAAACATCTAAATTGTTTGCGAATTGTTCCCGTTTCTTTTAAAGACTTATTAATTTTGTCAAGAGTAAGCAAAAACTCGTTGGCAAGGTTTGGTAATAAAAGTTGAAAGTATCAGTGACCGGGGTTTACATTTTTGACATGGAATAACTACTTATAAACCTTCTAAACTAAATGTAAGATACGTAAACTAAAAACTGATAAAAAAATCTCATTCACCGACGCTAAAAGAACACAAACAAGAATAAATATTTACATTATTCATTTATTTTATGTAACAAAAGATTCATTTGCATCATAAACATACAGACAAAATAAATTACAACGATTAAAATTAAATTAAACTGCATTAGATTCTAATTTTAATTCTTCTTCTTATTCTCGATTAAAATGAAATTAAAATGCGTTAGATTATAATTTTAATTCTTCTTCTTCTTCTCGTGTCAATCTGACTCAAATTTCGTCTGACCAATATTTAGCCACCTGGACAGATGTGATGTAAGTCGTGGAAGGTGCAGGTAGTAAACCCATAATTTTATAATTAGTCCGTCAGTCAAAGTAAAGGAAATTACATATAATCCAAATACCAGCTAGATGCACTAGAGTCTATTGAAAAGCGTGCCAAGAAGATCATAGGCAATGATGCTCTTGTGGATTCAAAACTCCAAAGTCTTGAGCATCGACGCCGAGTTGCTAGCCTGTCTGTTTTCTATCGTTTACACTTCGGGAAGTGTGCACTAGAGTTACACAATTTAATTCCGCCAAGTCCGTTCCATCATCAGACCACAAGACGTACGGCGTTGCGCCACCGGTACATGGTGGACATCCCATCTATACGTAGAAAGCGTTATGGGAGTACATTCATTATGCGTACAGCTAAGGAATGGAATTCCCTGCCGGAGTCTGTGTTTCCTGATAGCCTGATAACCTAGGGGTCTTTAAGTCAAAAGTGAATAGATTGCTTCTAGACAAGCGTGCTCCATCGTCGGCCACATCATCGCTTACCATCAGGTGAGATTGTGGTCAAACGCGAGTCTATCCATTATAAAAAAAAAATCACATATGGGTCTCCTAGGATCCCTGATCATTTCCCAAAAAGTTACAGAAATATTTTTTTCGCCACTTGAACGTTTCGCTCTACTAATTTATTTCCAAGTATAACATGACAGTACCATCTCTACACATTTAGCAAATTATTCCCAGTTACCATTCCCAAAGAGATATCGTTTGGAACATTTTATTCGTCCTATATCCTTAAGAAGATAGGCCGTTAGCCTGTATAAAGAGGTAATGTTCGCATTTTTGCCAGCGAAGACTCCGCTGTGCCGCCGTCGAGATTAGCATATCTACAAGTAAGCTTGCTGTTCTGTTCATACACTGAACTGCCTAATAGGAATTGCGCACACTGCAGAAACTTTTACTGCCTCATTGCGAAGTCGCTCATGTCTGTTGAGCAAGAACTTACTATTTACAACAGCAATGAAGAGAACTAAAGTATAAGAGATCTTCTTCATTTTAAAAAATACTCAGGACATTCCAAACACAGAAAGGATAAAAATAAAAAAAAATACTGGGCAGTTTTTACGACAGTCCTGCTATGATCCTGTTAAGAGTTCCGTTCCATAATTATCTTCGAAGTTCATCATTCGATCATGACAATATTTCCATGGAACCAATTACACGCTTTCAATAAAAACAACAAGTCCACGATTGACACAAAAAATACATACAGCCGGTACCTCTTCCTTTTTGAAGTCGGTTAACAAGCTTAAGATGTCAATATTAGCATTACCTATTCTACACGCACTCAGCTGAATGCGAACTTTTTCAAAAGTGATTGTACTTATGGGATGTAAAATTATGTTTAATTATGTTTTTTTTTTTTCAATGTGCTTTATTGATCGTAAGTTTTCCATTACTTTAACTATTTCTACTCTTGAGAACCTGTAATTAATATAATATAATATAATAATAATAATAACAAAGGTCCTAAGATAAATAAAAGTATAATAATAATTACTACTACTATTATTGTAATTGGTTCAATGTTTCTTGTACTGTTGTTGGTTCTCCTATAATTAAATAAATAAATAAATTATTTTGCCAGAATGTAGTTTTGGGTAAGCAAGAAAACATGTATAACAAAACCTCACAGATTTTTCACAAAAATGAGTTTATAAATAAAATAAAAAGAGAAACTGACATACAAAGACTTTTATGTCGAAGGCAAGAAAAATTTTTTTCAAAATTCATCCACTAAGGAGATGAAAAGGAGTTCTAAAGTTTTTATGGAGAAACCTGCTTTCACAAGGGCGAACCCGCGGGCAGAAGCTAGCATCTGTATATTTATTGAAGTACAAGTTTACTTAAAGTAATCTCGTCTCTCTTGATGGAAGAAACCATGCTACATATATTTTCTGCCCATGGTCCTTTAAAGACCTTTGGATTTTTTTATTATTATTATTATTGACTAACTTTTGCCCGCAGCTTCGCCCGCGTTCATAAAATATAGCCTATGTCCCTCAGGAATAAAGCAGCTTTCTATCAGTGAAAAAAAATTTGCAATCGGACCAGTACTTCCAGAGATTACATCCTATAAACAAAAAAATAAAAAAAAGCTTTACCTTGTTTTTTCTTTATAACATTAGTGTAGATAGGCTCCTCTCCTAGAAAGAAGGCCTGAGTCCCAGCAGTGGGAACATTAAAAAGGCTGATGATGATGATGAGATAGGCTCACTTTCGACCACTATCTTACTCTATGGTAAGCGATAATGTGGTCTACTGTACTCTACTCGCTTGTCTAGAAGTAATCTATTCACTATTGACTTAAAGACACCAAGTTTTAGCTATCAGGAAACACAGACTCCGGTACTTTTCTTGTTTTCACTATCATTGGCCCGAAAGAGGATATAGTTGAACAAAGACTTTTAAACAGCTGACTCCGGCTTTATTATCTCCGATCATCCTCGTTGAAATTGCTTACTTGGCCAGAAATCCGGTATGAAGCTGTTCCGAGTCCACAATGGACTTCGATAGTTTGGAAATACAATAATAGTTTGGAAGGATTTCCTGTAACTTTGAGACTAGTATATTTGAGTAGCGTTGTGGAACTAAGGCGTTTTGTTTTTGCTTAAATATACTACTATACACCGCTAAATTTTGATCGTTTTAATCCCGTGGAGGGTCGATCCGGTAGGTATATGAAACACTGTCGATTTGTAAAGATAAAATTTAAAAATAAATTACCTTTTTTTTCAAAACTCGTATCAATTTACGCATGTACGAAATTAATTTCTTTAAGAAAACGTCAGCTGAGCGAGTCCAATGACCTGTAGGTAGTAGTCGGCGTTGCGTACAAACTCTCCACGGGATTAAAACGATTAAAATTTAACGGTGTATATTTTATTTCATTATTAGACAATATCAATAATAATACATTTATGAACACGACTGCGGCGCGTCATGTCTATACTTGACAATATTTGTTGCTTAACTGAATGTTACATGGAAACAAACACCTCCCGCACTAGATAGGGCGAGACAGAGTGTCAGATTTCTCCTGATTAAAACAGCTTCCTTCAGTTGCCTGTGTGGTCCAAATTTTTTTGAGGCGGTTCATCATCTAATTACCCCACTCGCTGGGTGTAGTGAGAGAGTTTCATTTTTTTTTTCTAATGAAAACCTACCTTAGTTCATTTAATTGCCCTTTTCATTCCAGGGCCATAACTCCATTATAGCCTTAAGTGGCAAAACCTGTATTTTCAAAATCTGAAAAAAATGGTCAATGTCCTTTTTTTGTTAGCCAGTTCTGTCCCACTCCTGGGCAAAGGCCTCCCTCCACTCCCTCCATCTTTCGCGCGCCTGGTGTTCCTCTCACCAATTCTGGTGGAATCTGTCTAAGTCGTTGCGCCATTTCCTTCGTGGTCTGCCGCGACCCCGTCTCACTATTTCAAGGCACCAAGTTTGTGCTACTTTGGCCCTAACCATCCTTTGTTTAAATAAATTTCTTAACATAAAAAAATAATTGAACTTTGATTGTCGCTGAGATAAAATTGCGACTTTCGATGTTTTTATTTTTTAAGTACAAGAATTATCCATCGGGACGTCTCATCTAGGAGAATATTTTATTAGATGTTTCTTCGAACCTATTATAATCCATTACCAAAATCCCTCAGACTCCAGCTCTCAGCTTCACGTCAACATTATACATAATGTAAAGGAGTCGTATATTTACGTAGAATTATGTCCGTAATATTAAGGAAATCCCCAGTATAGCAAAGTTTATATAATAAATAGATACTGTATGAGATTGTTAGTTTAGAGGTTGCCAGTTTTAAAAATGAGATTGAACCCGATTCCCGGATTAGTAAAGCTGGAATTTCTACCTTTGCCTTCCAGCAGTAAGTCGGACTCTATTCTTGACTTAAGATCCTATGTTCCCTAGCTGGGGCAGCAGGCATCAAGCCATCGACAGTAGTCACCCATCGCGACCGGTCTTGAGCTTTTTGCTTCACCTCGTTCCATGTCAGTCCTATGGCCGTCGCTTCTACCAACATGGCGCGTCGCCAGGTTTACCGAGGACGGCCGCGCTTCCTTTTCCCTTGAGGATTCCAGTCCAATGCCTGTTTAGGTATATGTTCGGAATCCCTGACCAATCCACCTCCAGTTACTACGTTTGATCTGATGGTCCATTGGGCTGTCGTGGCATTTCTCCAACAGCTTTACGTTGGAGATGGTCTCGAGCCAGTAAATCCCGAGTATACGACGAAGACATCGGTTTATGAAAACCTGAATTTGACGAAGTCTAGATTCATTCTCGATTAATTAAAAAAAAACATTGTTGCGCAAGAAATTACTCCTATATCGTAGGTACACAAATACGTATGTAAGCTCACATACACAAGAACTAACAAACTGAGTAACTATCAGTAGGTCATGCAAATATTTCTGCTCGTCCTGTACTTAGGACCTAAATACAAGTGGCGAAATGTGAGTACTCTTAGGTACGGTAGATATCTAAGATATTATACACAACCTTACATTCTTGTCCTTTTAACCTAACTAATATTATAAATGTGAAAATGTGGATGTTTGTTACTTAATCACGCAAAAACGGCTGAACGCATTTGGATGAAATTTGGCATGCATATAGCCTTTGACATGGAAAAGAACATAGGCTACCTTTTATACCGATTCCTTAAGTACCAAATGCCACGCGGGTGAAGCCGTGGGCAAAAGCTAGTATTCTTACTTCTTTACTCTTATCTGCATACATAACGTATGAAGCTTTTTGAGGAAGGCTTAGATGTTGGTAGAGAAAACTAATATTTTACGCGAACCAATCTAGCTATGCCTATATTATATGCCTGTATTCAATGTTGGATGTCTTCTGGCTGAAATGAATGAATGAATAACTTAACTAACTATAATTACAGTAAAATAAAAATGTACTCGTAATAATAAAACACTACACTAATTACAACTAAATAAAATAAAACTAAAATATGGCGTTGAAAAACTCTTCCACATCGCTGTTGACTGGTACATGCCCAAAAGGCTGGCGGCATTGCCACGCTGTATTGGGCACGCCACAATCATGGCGGTAAGTCCCCTCTTTGAGGCGTGGCTGGAAAGGCCTCACGGCGTCCTTACCTTCCGCATGACGCAGGTCCTCACCGGACATGGTTCGTTCGGGAGTTTCCTACACCGGATTCATGCGGAAGTGACGCCCGGGTGTCGCCACTGTGCGGAACGCCCGGAGGACACGGTGGAGCACACAGTCGAGGTGTGCCCTGCTTGGGCGGAGCATCGCCGTGCCCTCGTGGGGGCGATCGGCGGCGGAGACCTCTCGCGCCGGGCCTTGGTTGAGGCCATGGTCCGGAGCGAGGAGGAGTGGCAGGCGGTCGCCGGCTTCTGCGAAGCAGTAATGCTTGCAAAGGAGGAGGCCGAACGCATCAGGCAACGGCGTATTCGCCGCCGCCGTCGCCGGGATTCTGATCCCGATTTCCGGCCAACGTAGACGCGGGCTTGCGGACAGTGAGCAATGGGTAGCTCGCTGTCCGGCCGTCCGGTAACTGTCCGGACCAAGCCCAAGTCGTCGACGGCGCGCACTGTTCCCGCGCGCCTCAAGGAGTTGTCAGCAACAGCAGGGACCCAGCCGGGTCGAAGCCTACTGGGGCCAGGGTTATCCGAAAGGGCGCTCGAGCCCCGGTATGAAGGCTAGAAGGAACGGGGTGGGTCTTTTAGTCAGTAAGAGTCTGACACTATCTCCCGCTCCGCCCAAGGGCGGGGGATGTCAATGCATGATTTTTCCCACCATAAAAAAAAAAAAAAAAAAAAAATTGCCACGCTGTATGGAAATGCTTATCCTCTGTCCGAGGTAAAAACCAGGCCTCGGATCACGCGAAGTGTCAACTAGACGTTTCGACGGATCTTTATACAACTTATGAGCACTCGGAACCCACGATCTGAATGTTCAATCCCAAACGGTTCGAAAATATAATCTCCAACAAAGTTATTATATTTCCATCGCTTGAGGTTCTCCGAATTTGTCTAAAATATACTCTCCATAAGTATCTATAAAGGGGTGACCAGATGGTTACAATCCATCGTCCCAACCAAGGCGACCTTGCTAGTTGCAAACCGTGTAGACAGCAGTTGTAATGCATAATCTTCAACGCGCTTGGTTGGGAGGCGCGTTTTTCCAACCACCGAACGTATTGGCGCGTGGATTACATCCATGTAGCCGCAACACAAACCAAAGTCACCTTTTTTTTTATAGTGGGAAAAATCATGCATTGACTTCCCCCGCCCTTGGGCGTAGCGGGAGATAGTGTCAGACTCTTACTGACTAAAAGACCCACCCCGTTCCTTCTAGCCTTCATACCGGGGCTCAAGCGCCCTTTCGGATAACCCTGGCCCCAGTAGGCTTCGACCCGGCTGGGTCCCTGCTGTTGCTGACAACTCCTTGAGGCGCGCGGGAACAGTGCGCGCCGTCGACGACTTGGGCTTGGTCCGGACAGTTACCGAACGGCCGGACAGCGAGCTACCCATTGCTCACTGTCTGCAAGCCCGCGTCTACGTTGGCCGGAAATCGAGATCAGAATCCCGGCGACGGCGGCGGCGATAACGCCGTTGCCTGATGCGTTCGGCCTCCTCCTTTGCAAGCATTACTGCTTCGCAGAAGTCGGCGACCGCCTGCCACTCCTCCTCGCTCCGGACCATGGCCTCAACCAAGGCCCGGCGCGAGAGGTCTCCGCCACCGATCGCCCCCACGAGGACACGGCGATGCTCCGCCCAAACCAAAGTCACATTGGTTGGAATTGGAACGCTAGCTTGCAACCGTGTGGCCTACCCTTAACAGTAGCGTGTTCGCTAGCTATAGCCAAACACAAAGGTACTAATGTCGGTAGAACCAGAAACATACAACCACTTTTAATCTTCAACACTTCGTTTGAGACGAAAGTATACTTCTGACGAACTCGTAAACAAGCGGTTAACCTTTTTTGTACCTTTCTGTAACTTTTATTTTTGTTTCGTCAAACTCAAGAGTAACTAATTTGTTACTTCCAATTAACCTTGCCTAAGAAAAAGTTTGTACCAAATGAATTAAAATAGACAGCTGTGGTCTCCCATGACGGTTCTTATATGTGGGATTTTGTTTTTTTCTAACATTAATCGATCAGTAAGGGCCAATTCCCACTGAAAGAGCAGCGGCCGGCAGCGTCTTTTTGAGGCAAAATATTACAAACTATTTTGAATCTTATCTACGTGATTAAAAAGTTCATAGTCATTTAAAGGCAAAGGAGGGGTAGCGTGGCGTCGCGAGGCCGACTAGTCAAAAGAGACGCCGCGCGGCTGATCGCGGCGCAGCTAGCTGACGTGCGGCCGACCGCGGTGCAGCTGACAGACTCGCGGCCGCGCGCGAGCGACCATTTCCTAAAATTTTCTTTTCCTTTTTCTTTCCGTTTTGTTTGTTACTTCTTGTTCTTCTTCTACAGCCAGTGCTATGATACATAAATCCAAATCCACCATATTTATTGCCACACAACTTTCCATGAGTGAAGTAGATCGCACACTAGTTTTCAAAGCTACCACGCGGAGGCTCATTGCGGCGCCTCGGGATGCCGCGCTGCCTCTCGCGGCGCCGCACTGCCCCGCGCGGCGCCACACTGCCCCACGCGGCGCCGCGCTCAATCACTTGCTCTTACGGCCGCTGCGCGCCGCTACTCTTTCAGTGGGAATTGACCCTAAGGAAGCGTGTTTGATCAAAATCTGTCACGTGAGGACAGAGCACAGACCACATAATATTGCAGCGACGTTTTTCAACCCGACGCGCCTACTAGTAAACCGACGTATAGTACAATATGGCAGCGACACTTAAAAAAAATAATTTTAGCCGTTTATTCGAAGTATCGAAAATCGGAATATCATTTTTCGATCCGAGAATCCACCGAGCATTTATTTATCGAACTTATGAAAATCAGAAAACAAACAAATCGCATTAATTTTTTATTTATGAAGTACCTATATGAATTTTCGGCAAAAAATTTTTCGTGGTTTTTGGTAAATGAATATAAACATTACATTTCTTTTATACCTAGTTCGAAATTCGAACTTTTGAAACTATTCAGTTTGAAAGAATGACCCTGACCCTAGAACGCAAATGGAGCCAGGTATGATTTAGTCAGTGAAAGTGCTAGTATAGAATGACAGCAGGCCTAGCCAAGTTACGACCGTTTCGTTTCGAATCTCTTTCTACAGTCGGTAACGCCTTCGATTCCTTTGTTCAGACTAAGTGACTTAACATTAAGGTGATGTCATTCCCATAAATTCGAATTTTATTTTTTTTATTATTGATTGGCTCGCATTTGACCACCATCTCACCTGATGGTAAGCGACGATGTGGTGTGTGAGCACGCTTGCCTAGAAGTAACCTATTCACTCTTGACTTAAAGCCCTCTAAGTTGTAACTATCAGGAAACACAGACTCCGGCAGGGAATTCCAGCGTTAACGATTGTAGATTATCAACTCGGCTAAGCTCTCAGACATGTTACATTTTATATGTGTAGATATCTAAGGGTTTAAAAGTCGAAATGATCGTTACATAGGTATGCAAAACGGTTGAAAGGATATTGATAGGCTTAAGGGTAGAATATATTATTCCGGTTACACGCCCTATCTGCTCTCCCGGGTGATGCAAAGGATTTGATGTTTATCATCCAATCACACCGTAAAGGCGGAATGGATTTCGATGAATCTTGTTATCAAAATAGAATATGAACACGGTGTTTAGGTATTTCTTATCTCATACCGGGACGAACTTTAGAAGAAATGATTATATATAATAGACTAACTTTTACCCGCGGCTTCGCCTGCGTACATGAAAGACGTTCCCACTTTCTCCCCCTTTTCTTACTTTTTTTATAAAAAAATTAGCCTATGTCCGTCTCCTACTATCACTGTACCAAAATTCATCAAAATCGGTTTTGCCATTTAGCCATGAAGACGTAACAAACAAACTCACTTTCGCTTTTATAATATTAGTAAGGATTGTCCTGTTGGTCTAGTGATCAGTGGCCCTGACTGCTATGCCGCAAGTCGTTGGTTCGATCCTCACCCAGGACAAATGTTTGTGTGTTGAGCACGATCATTTGTTGTGTGTCTGGGTGTAATTTATCTATTATATGTATGTATTTAGAAATATATAAGTATG
Organism: Mythimna albipuncta; assembly: GCA_929112965.1. Lineage (NCBI taxonomy): Eukaryota > Metazoa > Arthropoda > Insecta > Lepidoptera > Noctuidae > Mythimna > Mythimna albipuncta. Next base: position 10,700,225 of record OV815979.1, on the reverse strand, counting down.
TTTATCAGTTGTACTAGTACTCATAACACAAGCTCTGCTTGGCTTGGGACTAGGCAGCGTTGTGAGATAGTTATGGGATATTATTTATATTAATAATGTAATAATTTGCAGTCACAGGGCTTATAAAGAATAGACCGAATACAGAACGACACGTTGCGCTCCATAACGGGTATAATAGACGTGGTCAAAAAGGCTGCCAGGCTCTAATGGGACTGGGCAGGTCATGTCAGCTGCATGCACAGGGACCGGTAAGCAAGCTTCGCCACACAGTGAGCTCAGAAAGAGATGGCGGAATGATTTGGACGCGAACAGCGAGGACTGGTTAGAGACGGCGCAGGACTTAAGTGAAGCCTTTGCCCAATAGTAGGACAGTAATGGCTAGATAAAAATAAAACAAGAAAAGTAATTTACAGTCAGCAAGTCCTCTTTCAAAACGGTGAAAGAAAACATAACAACACGCAGGACATCATCAGCTATGTGGAACGATATCGGCAGTAGGAATCGCGCGCCTTTGTTTTGATGTGAAAATTATCTAATAACATCCCCCGCTCTTGGGCGGAGTTGTTCCTTCTTTGCCTTCGACATTGCTGGGCCCCTACGGTTTGCAGATATCTCTTTGAAACGCTCGTGGAACAATACGCGCCGTCGACGACTTGGGCTCGGTCCGGACGGTTATCCATTGCTCGCCGTCCGCAAGCTCGCGCCTATGGTGGAGGAACCGCGCGCCTGCTGTAAGAACTCAGCTCTACACACGACATAGCTACATCACTAGCTCATACAGAACACGATTTCATCACTGTAAAGCTATATGGACCATTAATAGGATCAGTGTTTAACAAACGCATCTATAGCACAGTCCTGTTGGAAAACCACCCTTACTTTCCATGGCAAAAGGTTCAATAAAACTTAAACTCTACTTCAGATAAAAATTAAGCACAAAGTTGAACAGCATCCAGTAGTTATTTACACCGCTATCATCAGATAAAGCTAAGGCAAGGTGACAGACAAAGCCGGTGAAATAATAATACGTTAAGCAAGTAGGTCAGACGGTTGGGCTGACGCCTCATCCAACATTAATGCTTATTGTCCTGTGTTAGCGACACGACAGATAGGCCACAGGAACTATGAACAAGCGTTGTTTAGCAGTGATAAAGGTGAGGCTGGCGAAGTTTTAATAGGAATATCGGACTGTATGGTGCTTCATGAGAAGGGAGAAAAGGGATAGAGAAGGTAGATGAAGATGGATGGAGTTTATTAAGGTTGCCCCGCTTCCGCTCTTCCGATTTGACCTACTTGGTCAGACGGTTGGGCTGATGCCTCATCCAACATTAGTGCTTATTGTCCTGTGTTAGCGACACGACGGATTGGCCACAGGAACTATGAACAAGCGTTGTTTAGCAGTGATAAAGGTAAGGCTGGCGAAGTTTTAATAGGATTATCGGACTGTATGGTGCTTCATGAGAAGGAAGAAGAGGGATAGACAAGGAAATATGAAGATAGATGAAGTTTATGAAGTAGTACTACCCGCTTCGCTCATCCGATTTGACCTACTTGATCAGGCGGTTGGGCTGACGCCTCATCCAACATTAATGCTTATTGTCGTGTGTTCGCGACACGATGATTTGGCCACAGGAACTATGAAGCATTGTTTAGCAGTGATAGAGGTGAGGCTGGCGAAGTTTTAATAGGAATATCGTACTGTATGATGCTTCATGAGAAGGGAGAAAGGGATAGGGAAGGAAAGATGAAAATGGATGGAGTTTATGAAGTACTCCCCGCTTTCGCCGATTTGACCTACTTGGTCAGACGGTTGGGCTGTTGCCTCATCAACATTAATGCTTATTGTCCTGTATATGCGACACGACGGATTGGCCACAGGAACTATGAACAAGCGTTGTTTAGCGGTGATAAAGGTGAGGCTGGCGAAGTTTTAATAGGAATATCGGACTGTATGATGCTTCATGAGAAGAGAGAAGATGAGGGATAGAGGACGAAAGATAAAGATGGATGGTTTGGAATAAACTTAAACCCCAAGGAAGAGCACTATTTGGCTTCGACTTCGCGTTCGTAATAACAGACAAACACGCAGACGAAGCCGCTGGTAGAAGCTAGTATAATATAATTAAGAAAAAATATGTGTATGGTTGTTACTTTTTCTTCTTCTTATCGCATCGATGGCAAAATTAGTTAAATTCCTTGCCTGGCCCAGAATTCGGCCACGGCAATGCCGTCCGCTGATGCTGTCATTAGGTCCCTACGTGAGCAGGAAGCAGGGCATGCCTGTGGAGATTGTCTTTGCTGCGCCGAACCTGGGTGCGGAGTCTGTTTAGAGTTTTCCAGGTTGGTCATGGCAACTCGTGTCCAGGAGAGAGACTCTCCGACGGCTCGATAAAATTATCATTTTCACGCCTAAACGGATTTCGATGAAACTTGGAAAGACCATGTCCCAAAAAGGATACTTTTTATCCCGGGAGTACGTTCCACTCGGATAATTGTCTACAATCACGTTGGTCGAAGCCACAGGGCTCCTGAACCCTATCAATGTATAAATAAAATACATTAGGCCCTCCAGAGCTGCGGATCGTTCGAAAGAGTAAACGTAACCCTCGGAAAGGGTAATTGAAGGAACACTGGTTTTAGTCAGTAAAAGCACGTAAAAGTCTGACACCCTCTCCCTCTCTTTCACTAAGTAGGAAAAGTCATTTGATAATTTTATTTTCCGCGTAAAAAAGGACTTTTACAGACAGTGGTCGTTCATACACGCACTGCAGACGCAATTAGCTTTTTTCAGAGGAAAAAACGCGCCATAAACGCGCAGACGACGTGCGTTACTTGCTTGGATCGCGTGTTTAGAAATCACCGTTTGCATAGCCCTAAGTGGCATATACGTTTTAAAATTACGTATAGTCAACCGCCCGCTACCATAATAGTGACCGTATTTCCATTAAAACACTTAAAAAGATTGCTGTTGTTTTCATAAAATCTGGGCCAGTACATAAAATCAATATTACAACCATTCCTCATACCAATGCTTAATAATATCGCTAGTTAGGGAAATATTGTTGGCAATACAAAACGCCTCATTACTGGAATCCACTCTACATAAATTCTAACTAGAAGTTAATAAAAGCGAATTATTTGGTCGAACGAAACTAATGGTTTTAACTGGACTACATTTGGCGTGAGGCCATTCACTAGTAGTTTTTATGGCGCTTTGTTTATTTGTTGCTATGTCATGCAAAGTCTACGGGCGGCGGAATTGGGAACTTTATAGCTGGCCGGGTAGAGTTACTGCGGTGCGAAACTTGAGCTCGTTAGGTATGTAGGTACATCTTCGTGAAATATTTTGAGGTTCATGTCTACTTTGGGTCTACCTATTTGTTTTGTAAAGAGGCTCAGAAGAGTTTCAAGCATAACCACAATCCATTGCTCTTTGGATTACTTGTAGGACGATATGACTGCTAAATTATATATGTACCTAAATATAAACTAAGTAAAAGAAAAACTATCAGCTAGTTAGTAATCTATTATGATGACCTCGTAATCGATACATGTTGGAAGGATTTGATCAAAGAGTCCCCCGTTTGATCAAACCATACATTTTGTAGGACAAGACAATTATCTTGAGATTTAACAAAAATAAAAAATCCGAAACAGTTAGTAAATATTTTTGAGAATTATCAAATCGAATATGTCATTCTATCCGTGCTACATCTGTTAGCTACCAAAATCGAGAGTTCCGTATAGGAAATTGTTGGGCGTCTCATCAAAATGAATTAACTCACGGAAAATTAGCTTGATAGTAAAGTAATCAAGAGGAAAAATGGACCATGAATCCTGGACTATTTGTTGATGGAGCTAAATGTTATGTAAACGCATCGTTGAAAAGCCACCTAGAAGGTAGACTAAATGTCCTGATGAGGGCCACAGGAGTCCGCTGCATGTGAAAAAAACAGGAATGGTCAAAGCTGTGATATTTACGTGAGGACTTTTTCCGCTAAATTATGATTTTTACTCGGTAGGTACTAAGTCTACCTATCGAGCAACCAATGTATTTATATTTCTAATCAAGCCAGCTAGTCCCTGATTTAAGCGGGCTGTCCTTAACAGAAGCCTTGTTTGGACAGGCAGTAATTGGGTTCTGATTTTCTAAATTAACGTAGGCAAATATGTTTGTCCCCGTGTTTGTTAACGCAACCGAACAGGCGTATAATTAAGGCCAATTCTACTCACTTTGAACTTTTTTAAACCTCTGGTAATCCATAAATATTAAAGAGATCACCATGGAAAATTAAACTACATGGTTGATACCAAGAAAAAAAATCCAAACATGATATAAATTAGTTGGCTTGTTAAAAAAAAATCGCGAATCTGACTGACGCCAACTTACGATTTCAAACGTGTATTTCTACGATATTACGTCACAGCAATATGTGAAAGTTACAAAAAAAAAAAATAAAGCCTGTTTTTTAAAAGGGCCTCGAAAAACAAAAATTTTGAATAGTTATTTTTTTTTTTAATAAAAATAAAACCACTGTTTCGTTGTCACGAAATCGACATAGACCCGGGCTGAGTTCATACAAAATACTCAATGATTACAACCGGCTCTTAATTCAGAAAATTTAAGCTAACTGAAATAAAATAAGATGCGTCATTTTTATTTCAGGACACAAACATAACATTTATTTTTATGTGAAATGAATATATGAGCGCCGGAAGTGCTGGCAGATACCTACATACTATAAATTCAACATGGCGATAGAAGCCGTTTGCATAAAAAAGGTAAAAATGAAACTCAGTCCATCCGTATGTGCATTCAATGAAAAACAGTTCAGTGAATTTCGATCCGGTTCCATGAAATAGTAAAAAAGTGGCCAAGTACGGGTTGGACTCGCGCACTAAGGGTTCCGTACCGTCATTAGGAATATTCGCCAAAAAAAGTCGCGTTTGAAGAAAGAAAGAAAATACGTTTATTTGGCACACAGGTACATACAACGAGATAATAATTATTATAGTACTAAAACTTAAACTTAAATATGGTATGTCTCACGGCTGCGACAAATGGGTCCAGTTCAGCATGATGCCAGGCCACTACGTAGCAGTTGCCTGACGCTGGTTTTCAACTGAACCTTGCTATGAGTCTACGTTTGTTGTATGGGAGCCGCCTTTAAATATGTATTTTATTTTGTTTTTAGTATTTATTGTTATAGCGGCAACAGAAACACATTTGTGAAAATTTCAACTATCTAGCTATCGGGCTTGAGGTATCTCAAGCTGTATAGCCTGGTGACAGACAGACGGACAGACGGACGGAAAGATAGCGAAATCTTAGTAATAGGGTCCCGTTTTTACCCTTTGGGTGCGGAACCCTAAAAACGGTCCGCTATTCCCGAAGAATCGTGTTCAGCTTTTAACACGTAAAAAGTTAGTTGGTTTTCACGTCACGTTTTCGAGTTTGACAAAGAAAATCAAACGGCGACCGAAAACCATCTCAAAACTTTAATCTGTTTTCACTCACTTCCACCGGGAAAGTTTCGAGAAAGAGCTGTTCAGAACTCGAATTTTCGTCACGGTTTATTTTAATTTTCGTAATCAACGCAATCAAATGATGATTGATAGAATTAGTTTAAAGCTGTATTTAACTTTCTTTTAGAGAGTAGTAGTGGCCCTAGATATACATATATAGATAGATAGATAAAATATTTTTTTGATGCAACACTGAAAAGTAACAGACAGTACAATAAAATTAAAAACATAAAATTAAGCACAAAAAAATAATAAAAAGAAACTATAAACGAATCAGAGACATCAATGACATCAATCCTTTTGATAACTGCCCCGAATAGGGTAGTTTCCAAGGTCAAAATAATTACATTTTATTAAGTCCGTATTTTAGATTATAAAAAAATATTGGACACGTATTTTTTCTTTTTTGGATTAAACAAAAAATAACAAAGATATAGCCCATTAGAGTTACGTGTGACGTTACCCCGTGCGAAAAATGCAGCACGGCGTGATGTTACACGTAACTTTAATGGGCTAAATCTTTGTCATTTTTGGTTTCATTTACAAATAAAAAATACGTGTCCCTTATTTTTGAATAATCTAAAAGACACATTAAAGAAGACATTTTAAATACATTATTAGTTACATTTTTTACGGCCACTAGCCTATTACGAGTTATACATCGTGGGTTCGAACACTGACAAAGACCAGCTTTGTGTGATTATTTTCATAATCACTGCTTTCAAACGGTGAAGGAATAATATAGTGAGGAAACCGGCATTACCGCACTTTCTATTTTTCACCATTCAGCGAACATGTAGATAATATAATATTTAACGTTTTATTTATAGGGTATTTATCCAAAAACGTAAATAAGAAGTTCTTCTTAAACTAGTCTGTAAATATCGAAAATAAACCGTTAGGTATTCCCTAACCTAACTTACCTATAGGCGTGAACTGAAAAGCTAGAACCAACACTTCGAAGATCAGCAACCCGTACCCCGGCCCTCGAGGTGAATTACAACTCTCCCCTAGAGAAAAAGCCTGAGCCCCAGATGTGGGAACCTTATAAGGTTGATTATAGTACGGCATATATTTATCCTTGGCCGCCATTTTCCATTCCACTTCAGTTGTCATTTAGCTTCAGGTAGTATCCCAGTCGCGTAGTCTGTCCTATACCGCATTAAACATTTACGTAATACAGAGAAATTCTGTCTCGGCCATCTGAAAATAGACAGATCCAGGGGTCGCTTTTGTGCTTCAGTGAATTCAATTCCTTATACAAGCAAAGATATCGGAACGAAACAGAAATAAGGCAGGGGAATAAAAAGTTTGTAGCTTATTACGAATACTTAGTTCGTTCTTGCTATGCAAATGGGTTTCAAGAAAACAGTAAAAAAAGCCTCCGACCTTAATGTTCTTTTACTTGGAAAAATGCGCAGTACTAGATGTAAATCTAACTGCTTTCATAAAAAAGTTCCGTAGCAATAAGTTGAACGAATAAACAGAACAGAAATCTGGACACGCATAGATTAATAGAAAATTCTTCTTCTTCTAAGCGTATCGATGGCAAAACTAGTTAAATTCCTTGCCTGGCCCGGTATTCGGCCACGGCAATACCGTCCGCTGATGCTGTCATTAGGTCCCTACGTGAACAGGTAACAGGGCACGTGATGTAGGATGGAAGGTGGGACATGGTCTGCAGAACAGAATGGAATAAAACATTGTAACTTATGTTGCTGTATACCAAATAAAATTATCATATCAGCCGAAAGACGTCCAATATTGGACATAGGCCTCCCCCAAACGTCGCCACAACGACTAGCCCTCTGCGTCACGCATCCATCGGATTCCCGCGACCTTAACCAGGTCAACAGTCCACCTTGTTGGAGAGCTTCCAACGATGCGTCTTCCGTCACATAGTCGCCACTCCAGAACCTTTTGTCCCCATCGACCATCTGTTCTGCGTGCAATTGCCACTTAAGACTGGCGTTTCTTCGAGCTATGTCGGTAACCTTGGTTCTCCTGCGGATATCTTCATGACGGTGTAATTAATCTGTCTTAAAACAATAATCCTTAAATTGGGGCTTACAATGAGCAATGTAGTTAATTAAATAAGTGTCAAGTACACATAAGCAGGGGTATTCGTAGTAGCAATAGTTTAATTAAGTTGGCAACACCGGCCTCATGTCAGATAATAATTAGCAGCACCGGGTGGCACGTGGCTCACTCTTGCTAGAATATCAAGTTCTGCTGTATGTGAATAGGATCAAACTTGGTACTTGTAATTAGCTGTGAGTAAACCCGGGTCGGGTTTAAAATAACATTTAGTCTAAGGGATGAAATACGATGGTTTTGCGCTTTTGAGTGGGTCTTTTAACTTGTCATCATTATCATCATCATTTCAGCCGATAGACGTATATTGTTGGACATAGTCCCTCCCCCTAGTGTCGCCAAAATGAACTATCCAGTGCGTCTGGCATCCATAGTCTCGTATTCGTGGTTATTATCAAATAATTCTTCCAGCTGTGTGTGGAGTGAAAGAAAATGTCAGACTTTTACTGACTAAAACACATCTGTGTTCCTTCAATTGCCGTTTGCCTTCCAGAGCCACGGTATCTCTTTCGAACGCGCTGCAGCTGAACAATCCTGAACAAACCCACAACCTTCACCAGGTCTTCGATTCACCTAACTTTTAACTGATATGTGTAGTTAAAGCTGTATATTTTCTATAGTCTAACTCCTGAACTGCGCAACAGATTTTGATTCTGCTTTGACTAATAGAAGTAACAATAAGTGAGGAAGGTTTATGTACGTATATAATTTGCACCTAAGCGAAGCTGGGGCCTGTCCGTAGTTGGTTTTAAATTAAAAAATCTATAAATCTCTAGATATAAACAACAAAAAAATATAAAATAATGTATATTTGGTAGGTCTAAAAACAGGTATACCCTTCTATGTTTTGTCATTGATACCTTAAAAAGCAAAACAATATTTGTGAAATCAGCTTGTACACTTATTATTATTTCCTTTATTTCATTTGTACACATATTAATTACATTTTAAAATATTACAAAAATATAAAAAACATAATAAAGCGGTGTAGTTAGTTTGTAGAAGGTAATCTCTGAAAGTACTGGTCCATTTGCTAAAATTTTCACCGATAGAAAGCTGCTTTATTCTTGAGTGACATAAGCTATATTTTATGTACGGGGTCGAAGCCGCTGGCAAAAGCTAGTTTCATACTTCTTTAGCCTTTCGTTAGCACAAGGCACAGAATGGTCACACACAAATGTACACAATATTTTCTCATCCCTAATATTAATGCTACTGAACCATCCGGTGATATTGTCCATGAATATTCATCCAGAAAATATATAAATTCTTCGTAGATCAGGACAGTAGAACCAAGATTAATGAAGTTTGTCAGTTGTAAGAGTTTCCGAATAATCTGCTCTGAAATATTTAAGTCTAGGCAAAATCTGCTTCTATTTACAGTAAAAGATTTTATAACATTTCAGAGAAGTCAAACAATTGGGTTGTATAAGCAAAGCGATATTTCTGAGTATCAATTAGTCTGTTTAAATTGTCAATTGATATTTGCGGTTTTTTTTTTTTAGTTAGGTAATCGTCTAATAACTTGTCCCACTTTTGTGTGGACCGGGAAGTCGTGTCAGACTTTTACTGACTAAAAACCCACTCCTATGATCCTTCTTTGCCTTGCTGTACAAGGCCCTGGTTTTTCCTTTCAAAAGCCATAGCCCCAGTAGGCTTCGACCGTGCTGCTTCGCTAAATGACATTTTCGATATGAAACATTCCCATTTTATCACTTTATCTACACTAATATCTATAATAAAAAGGTAAAGTTTGTTTTTATGTTTGTAGGAGGTAATCTCTGAAAGTACTGGTCCGATTGCTAAAATTTTTTCACCGATAGAAACCGGCTTTATTCCTAAGTGACATAGGTTATATTTTAAGTACGTGGGCGAAGCTGCGGGATAAAGCTAGTTATTAATATTATAAAGGTGGTGAGTGGATCTTAAGTGGATTGTGGATATTTGTCAAGTATGTTTGTTACTTTACGCTGAAACGGCTTTTTAGCCACGCCGGGCCTTGAATGTTTGGAACATGCCTACAGTATATCTTAGCATATCATATCCCTACATCACTTTTCATCCCGGGAGTATGTTTCCTTGGAACAATTTTGTACTTTTACGCAGATGAAACTGCTGGCAACAGCTAGTCAAATAAAATGTATTTTTTTTTTTGTAGGATATAATATTTGGACCTCTGATCTGATTATGATTCCACTAACGGAAGAAAACACTTTCGCTGAGTGCCATGCCATAATAATAATATCCGCAGCCATAGGATCCATTTTATACGAAAAAATACACGGTATCATGCGAGCAAAGTCCACGGAAAAAACTTAGTTAACTTGGTAGTTATAACATATACCTATACCTAGTTACAGGCAGCCTGAGAATGGTTCACCCCTTCATCTATTGGAAAGAAAACTAAGCCAAATGCCAATCGCAAGAAGCCAATCACAGTCTCCCTGTTGGCTTAGGCTAAGAAATTTCAATATACTGCTACAATACCGCACGATCGTAAACCCGACAATATATGCAGCCGAACGTAATGCACAGATATATGCAGCAGTGTGAGTCAAAACCGCTTTGTCGCCGCACATGGACAAATGCTACAGCGACAAACCCCGCCACGAGAAGCTAGAATCGGCTACAAAGGAAGCTGAAGCGCGTAAGCCACTTGTGGCCGGTGGCTGTTACTTTTTTTAACCCATACACGAAGTATCATAATGGGCTCTGACGAAGAAGGTTTAAATGCGCGAGTGGCGTGTGAGGGCTTTTTGTATCGGCGTTTAGTGGCCAGTTCGGGCTACAAGAAGCCAGCAGTGGCGATTTGTAGCATGTAGCGGCCACCAACGTCAACCATGTGCGGCAAATCTATGCAATATTAATTTTAGTATATGTGAAACTTGAAACACGTGTCTAGTATTTTTATATAAAGAAACTATGTACAAAATTTTATAAGTGTAGGTATCATGAAAAATCACAAAGTAATAAGCTTGTTATGTCAGCAAAAATACAGTCACCGGGCCATCCAGGCGACTGAGGGGTTGTTTTGCACTTGCACCTAGCTGTTTGATGGCTCCTAATGTCCGCTATGACCTTTGTGACGGTGGTGTCCAACTTGTGACCTTTTTAAATATTTTTGAAAAAAAATATGACATGGTGTAAAAACTATTGGGATCCTTTCAGTTACTGATTCTGAACAAACTATATTCAGGTTTCGCATAAACTAAAAGTAACGTATGATATGAAACCTATAAGAAATATCCCAGTGGCGTTATGGTTGGGGCTGGTGGTCGTGTGCGGTGACCCTAACCGAGCTCCAGATATCGTGCCTTGTAAGACAAACACACGACGGCGCGACAGAAGTGTCACCGGTAAACTTGTACGCAAATAGTGTGTTTGTAGGTACACAGGTAAATATAAATTTACATGGAATATGTACACAGATTTAGAGTTATGAGATGGATTTGTACGTCCTTTGATAGTTGAAGGAATGTGTAATCACTTGCTTTTTTATTGTAGATAGGCTCGCGTTTGATGTGATGTGATGTGAGCGAAGATTTAATCTGAGTTGTTTTCGGTGTTTCTTCTCCGGGTAGTCAGCAAGGAAACACCGGCCTCGTCTAGTTTAAATTGACGAAAAAATTGACGTGTACAAATGTTTTTATAAAACCTATTTGCAAAAATATTTTTTTTAAATCCAAGATAGAGCACGCGTGCTTAGAAGTAACCGATTCACTTAACCTATTTTTCTGAACATGGGAAATAATAAAATAACGTTCTGGGTGGAGCGAGAGGGAGATTCAGACTTGTATTGACTAAATTCCACAGTGTTCTTCAGTTGCCTTTTATTTCGAGGGCTGCGGTAACTTTTTCGAACAATCCGCTGCTCTGGCAGGCATCGGCCCTAACTGGCCCCTACAATTTTGCTGACTTCTCTTTGAAACGTGGGTGGAACACAACACGCAGTGATCCAGGCTATGTCGCTACCGGATGGCTGGATGGCGAGCCAGCCATTTCATGCCGTTCGCCTACGGTGGCCTATACTCGTTCTTTCTTTACATTCACAAACTCCAACAGGGAATTCTACTTCTTAATTATACGCAGAATAAATATGTTTCCAATACAACACAGATTTAAGAGTACCTATATAATATAAAAGTTTTTAAGGTGCTTTATTATATAAAGCAAGGCGTAATCATTTTGGTTCGCATTTTAACCCTGTTTAAATACTCGTATGAATGACTTTTCTTACCTATATATTTGTATGCCACAAAGGCCGAACATGACGGATCTTTTTTATTTTTGAACAACTTGCAAGCTTTATAATGTATACCTCAAGTTTCTACAAATAAATGTCTTATCTTATCTCGCTTGTCAAATTCTTGGGGGTAAATCTTAATTACATAATGGCTCAGCAATGTATCGAGAAAAAAAAATGTGTGGATCATGGACTGTAGTTATTTCGCAGAAACTTGCGAGTTCAATAACCAAAAGCAAGGAATTTAAAAATGATTGTCTATAAGTTTCGTTGTACTACGTAAAAAAGACCAATATGAAAAGGAGTTGGGTGTTTGAGAATTTGGGCATTTACTCAAGGAGTCTCGTCAAATACGACACTTCTATTAAGGGCCAAGCGCCCGAAAAGTGCTATAAAACAGTGATTTTCTGAGGCCTATTCCTCCGTAACGGCTTAGTCAATTGGTTGAAAAATTTATGTTTATTATAGATTCATGAACAATAATATCAACATTTGATTTTTTCGTGCAATTAATACTTTTGTCAAAAAAATATATTTAGCAATTTCGCAACTTTTCGCAACTTTTCCCTACTCCTTCGAAACGGTTTGGACCTTTAGAAACATTTTTACACATAAAAATTGGTGGTTCAATATCCTTCAAAGTGAACGTTGCATATGTAAATCAATCAATATCTCGCAGAGAAAATGGATTTAAAGCGCTTTCCGGGAGCTGCTGGCCGCAAATAAATGCACAGATTTGTGTACTCCCGCCTAGGCGAGTGCGAGAGTTGCGTTCACATAATTTCGGTCAGATGGTTCAAGGGACCATACGCTTTAATGACACTGGCCATAAAATTAACATTAAATGATCGTGCCACCTATTCTACCTCACAAGGCAGTAAACTGGACTATTTTAAGACGTTACAGCGTTGCTAAGCTCGATAGCTTGACCCACATACACGGCACCGGCGAGGCACGTCCGAAGCAGCAGGAGCCGAGCACGAGCAGGCCAAACACGCCACTTCTGTGAACCATGCATTATGCATGCCTGCTTCCTTACCACCACTGAAACTTTCGAACAAATAGAATAATGGCACCAAGACATTATTTTTTATACCGTGTGAGTAGTAGTAGTAGGTAGTACATTTTTATATGTTTTTTTTTTATTTTTATTTTAACCGCGTACCGGAATACGCAGCGTAGGAAGGCCTCCCATTAGGTGGACAGGCGACCTGGGTGAAGGTCTCGGGAATCCGATGGGTGCGAGACGCACAGGATCGGTCGTTGTAGTGACACTTGCGGGAGACGTATGTCCAGTGACAATGATGATGATGATGAAGCTTTTTATTAATTCATTAAACCCCTTCGTTCTCTCATTGTCTTTCTATTGTGTCTCTAATTACGGCATTCGATAGGTTAAACAAGATATCCTTTCGTACTTCATATTTAATTTATTTCATCACCACTGCTCTAAAAAAGGTGAAGGAAAACATCGCGAGGAAGCAATGCACAATGCATACAATGCATTCTAGGAGAATCAAAAATTCGAAGACATATGAAATTCACCAACTCACACTGGGGCCGTGTGGTGGATTACGGCCCATTCCCTCTCCTAGAGAGGAGGCCTGAGTCCCAGCAGTGGGAACATTAAAAGGCTGATTATGCTATTCAGCATAGCACATAACATTTCTTTCTTAAAAAAAAAAACGTAGATCTAATATTAACCTAATATAAACAATTCCTACGAGATACGAAGAAATACAGAATGATTTAAATGGAATTTTCCGCGCGAAAAACAGTCTACGGATTCCTAGACTAATTGACGTGATTAAAGATTTACAGCTAGTGGTACAGCTAGGAGTCTCGGGAGGCTGGGGAACTAGGGGCCGACTGAATTACAGAAATTGCTTCCTAACCATCGCTAATTGTTAGTAAGGTGAGCATACAGGAGAGGTATTTTCCAACATTAATTATAAGAACTTCTGAGATATTATATTGTAGCATTCTTACATATTATAAAACGAAGAGAAATTATAAGTCAAGTTACACTTTGTTGCTTTCTTTATTGACCACGTGATCAAACTTCTCATTACAAGCTTTTATTTTTAGTTTCACCTGTCCCGATGTTTGTCTGTAATCAAATCTTGTAAATTAAATTTGACCCACTTCCCGGTTACCGATTGAGCTGAAATTTTGCATGCATGTGTAAATAAGATGACAATGCAAAATTATTATGACAAGAAACTGATCTGATGATCGAATCGGAAGGTGGCTATAGGTAGTTGGTAGTTAAATGACACAACCACATCGAGTTTGGGCTCGTATGATTCGTCTTGACAAGTATTAATTATATTGGTATACCGGGCTATAAAAATTTACTTCTCACCTGATGGTAAGTGATGATGTGGCCTTGTTCTGTTGTTGTTTTGTTGTTGTTTGTTGTTGTTGTTGTGTTGTAGTCTTGATTCTGTTTCTACCGACTGGTTTAGGTGTATTTATGTTTTGTTTGTGAGCGACTGCCTTTTGACCTCCCCTGAGAGAACTAACTTTTGTAGTTCGATGTTATTGAAGTAAAAGTAGATATTGATCTTATCATTTTGCTTACTACTGTTAATATAACTTCGACAATTATGGGGGTGAATCATTTCGAAGTAACGACACTTGGAAGGCCTCTGGTAAATCGATACGATCCATTTTTGGCAAGCTTTATGACACATATTATAAGGGTTAAAGTTTGTTTGTATGTTTGCTACTTCTTTATGCAGGAACAGGTGAACGTATTTAGCTACAACCTTGGAGAATTTAAGTCAAGAGTGAATAGGTTACTTCTAGACAACGTGCTGCATTATCGACCACATCGTAGTTAACCAGCATATCATGGGTAATGTCAGTGGGGTTTAGGCAGCAAAATTCTGACACACCCCCCCGCTCTGCCCAAGGCCGAGAGATGTCGTCAGTTGACTACCCAAAAAAAAACCATCAATTGACATAGTGGTCAAGCGCGAATCCATCAATAATCACGTTACATAAAGGCAAAATTTAGGGTGAGTGTGTTTATGTGTTTATTTCACGGTCGAAGGGCTAAGCACATTTTGGGGAAAATTCAACACACGGGTAAACCATATACCTACTGGAAAAGCACAATAGACAATTTTTATTCCGGGAGCATGTTCCATAACGATTTTTTTTTCTAACACGTGAGCGAAGTCGCAAGCAGAAGCTTGTATCCACTGATAGCAAGTAGCTATAGTATTTTAATTAAATCAAAGTTGATTTTAGCTACAGCAAAAATATAGTTTCTACATGTTTTTAGCCAGCAACGTTCTATGTATTTTACGAAACTTTGGTCAGTGTAGCTCTAACTTAAATATCCGTGCTGGAACGTTGCACAGCCACTGGAGCGAGTTAGTCAAACGGGGCACCGTCAGAGACAAGTTGAGTGCCACTAAATGGATTAATCCATCACTGGTTCATACTTTATGAATGCACTGTCAAGTGGAAAAGTAATTTGTTACAGACTAGCCGGGGCTGTGGTTTCGCTTGCAATTTTATTTTATCATTCTGCCGAGGTTTTTCCCAACGATGTTTTTTTTTTAAGTGGAAAATAATCGTCTCTCTGCTCCTGCTCTAGAATGGAGATGTTCGGAGCGATATGACGATTGACAACTTAAGGGTGAATGTAATAATGTAATGTAACGTAAGGGTTATTTCAGCAAGAGTGAATAGGTTACTTTTAGGCAAGGCTCGTGTCTAACCTTATGGAAAGCGATGATGTGGCCGACGACGAAGCATACTTGCCAGAATCAAACTATTCACTCTTGATTTAAAGACCCCTAGGTTAAGGAGGAAACACAGATTCCGACAGGGAATTTATCTATTGCACTCCGTACGGAAGCCCGAGCCTACGGTGGCTGGGAATCACTCTACGACTCCCGATATGCTGAGACCAAACCTAATCTAAACTTTGCTGGTCTAAAATGTGTGAATGTTGTAAACCCGATTACTTTAAAGCCTACTGGAGCCATGGGCTGTGCGAAAGTGAACCTCGGAGCCCTGGAACAAAGGCAAAGAAGGAACAGGAGTGGCTTTCAGTCAGTGAAAGTATACGCTCTTGCGCTCCGCCCAAGCACGGATCTCCCGTTCATTAGATGATTTCCGTCCTAAAAAACCCTGATTACTTACTTGTCATGAAACACATGTGTAGGATCTTCTGTACCCTGCTTTTTATGATTCAGTCCCTTTTTTTTATGGTGGGTAAAATCATCCAATGACAACCCCTGCGACTAAAAGCCCACCCCGTTCCTTCTAGCCTTCACACCGGGGCTCGAGTTCACTTTCAGATAACCTTGCATGATTCAGTACCTGCACACTGACGACTAGTTCTTTAAGAAATCGATTCCAAAACTCGATTTATCACAGAATCGATACTTTGGACTTAGATTCGTATCGAAGTAGAATCGCTATCCGTAATCTATATGTTATTCTGGTACGTTACGTGTGCCGAATTCTCCTGATAATTAGAAATTCGATGTTCCTAGTGCAATAAAGATAATGGAAGGTTTGTTTATTCTTGGCCCCTTTACGGACATGGCAATCGAGTATTCTGTATTCGGATCTAATATAGAGCCAAATGTAGGCCATTCAGAGATATTGTGGTCGTTATTGTCTAGCAATTAGTATTGGTATATGGCTACATCTTTGACTGTACAGAATTATTATAACAACAACATATAACTAGAATAATGCACACCCTTATAAAGCCCAATTAGAAAATTACCAATTACAAAGTTACTACCATAATTTAAGGATTGAAATTTTTCTTCAATGGACTTAAGACTATATTTCGCCGAGACACTGTGGCATCGCTACCAGTCGCTGCTACCAATAAAATGTGCACAGCTTTATAGAGAGTCACTCACCTGGTATCCAGTTTAGTGGTGCGACCAGTTGCGCTGACATGGTGTCTCTGTATAATATAGCCCTAAGCTACCAAACTAGACACCATACAGTCTGGTGTAGATTCGCCACACGTCCGAGCTGGTCGCGCCACCAAATTGGTTGCCAACCAAACGGGTACCAGTACTCCTAGCCAAGTTGCTAATCTGCAATAGTTAACGCTTGTAGAAAGCTTCAAATGTACGGGAATGACGTCGTCTTATCGCTCAGTCACGTGGTCAGAGCAAAAGAATTGGCGGCAAGGTCAACTCGAAGCGTTCGACGCAAGCGAAACGGTTGTAACTTGGCTAGGGGGGCAGGTGAGTAACTCTCTATAAAGCTGTATACATTGTCTTGGTAGCGGCGCGGCGACTGGTCGCGCCGCCATGATATCTCGGTGAAATATAGGCCTTAAGTAATTTTTTACGTTTTGTTTTTATCCTAACAGGCAAATAATATAGGAATCGACACACTACGTTGGTAGCGCATCGATCACTACCTGTCATAATTCAGTGTTGCAGAAATACGTTAAAAAAAAAATTGTTTTGTTTGTGGATGAGCGCAAGGATTTTCATTGTCAATTTCATACTTAAAATAACAACAACTGGAAATCTGCTAGAGATTCTTTTTACTCAACAAAATAACACGGCTAGTATTTTTTAATTATACTACTGTCGAGTTCTCTCATTACTCCATACAGTAACATTTTAATCAAGTTGTAAAATCCTTTTGTAAAAATGAAACGAAATTAGAAACTTGATATAATATTGTAGTAGACAATTATTTTAGCTCTGAGCTTAATTACGAATTAAGAATTCAGGGATTTTATTTCTCACTAGTATTTGAGCGCGGTTTCAATTGCAAAAACAAAAGAAAACTGTACCAAAACCAACAGAAACAACTAGCTTTAGCTAAGCCATTATAGATGGGGAGCTCAGGGTTACATAATAACAATCACAGACTGATCATCAAGATAGAACCTTAGCAAGATGAGCGATAAGAAGATCACCGTCCGCCCTTCCGGTAAGGACCCTATTGGGGCCAGGGTTATCCGAAAAGGAACTCTAGTCCGGTATGAAGGCTTGAAGGAACGGGGTGGATTTCTTAGTCAGTAAGAGTCTGACACTATCTCCCGCTCCGCCCAAGAGCGGGGGTTGTCATTGGATGATTTTCCCCATCAAAAAAAAGCCTATCCATAATAATAATAAAAAAAATTGTTTCGTTCTTTGTGTCTTCTGAACTACCTGTCCGTGTCGGAATGCCCTACAATTCCGAGCACGCTAGCCAAGTTATAACCGTTTCGCTTGCGTCGAACGCCTCGAGTTGGCCACACCCTCTATTCCTTTATTCTAACGATGTGATTGAACGTTGAGATGACGTCATTCCCGAACATTTGAAGTTTTCTACTAGCGTTAACGAATGCAGATTACCAACTTGCCAAGGGGTGTTGCAAGTGTTCAAAGAGATGTCAGCAAAACCGATTTTGAAGACATGTGACATCCACCAACCCGCACAGGGCTCGCGTGGTGGATTACGGCCCATTGCCTCTCCTAGATTGGAGGCCTGAGTCCCAACAGTGGGAACATTATAAAGCTGATTTAAGCTTGTAGAAGTTTAGTATCTGGAACGCTAGGTACTCAACTTATTAATATCAACACTTATAAACAATACAGATATAGATTAGTTCAACGATGTCAGCGAAACAGACAGACTGATTTTCCAACAAAAAATCTGATTACGGTTGAAATCTGTGAGCCTTACGCTGAGCAATGTTTTTACAAAATAAAATACAATTTAGGCATGTTTTACAGACATGCCCTATAGACATTAAGCCCTTTACAGTTATTTTATACCTAATAATATCTGTAAATAAATGTAAAAAACCGACCAAGTGCGAGTCGTATTCGCGCACTTAAGGTTCCGTAGTATTATCTATGTAACATTAGATACTATAATTATAACCTTTTTATTAGTTTTAGTTTTACCTGCCGCCCTAGCCAAGTTACAACCAGTTTGTGTCGAATTCCGTTCTCTAATCGGTAACGTCTTGGTGGCAGCAATTGTAGAAAATGATAAGTTGGTAGCCATGTTGACGCGCCTGAGTCGGCCGTTCGTTCTACAATATAGCGTTTGTATAACAAAGGATGTAGCGTTAAACATTGTAGAAACGATTTTGATGTGAACTTGGCTACGAATTGTTTATTCGTTTGTTCTGACCACGCGACTTTACGTTGATATGACGTCATTCCCATTCATTTCATCACTTTTCGACAGCGTTAACGATTGCAGAATAACAACTTGGCTAAACATGCTGCTCCGGTGTTTATTTATTGAAAAATCACGTTTGTGTTATGAGAGCCTACTTAAATATATATTTTACTAGCTTCTAAAAACGGCTTCGCTCGCGTGAATGTTGGGTTTTCCATACAAACTTTGGACCCCCGTTTCATCCCCTCAGAGGTGGAGTTTCGTAAAATCTTATTTATTTATTTTATTCTTTATGCAAAAAACCTTGGGGTGATGCAGAAACAAATCAAAATCAAACAAAGCAGATGTTTACACTCTATAAAGAACCTACCTGCCAAATTTTAAGTTTGTACGTGTTGTGAGATTTTCATGATTAATCAGTGAGGGGTATTTATTTAG
Source organism: Mythimna albipuncta (assembly GCA_929112965.1). NCBI lineage: Eukaryota > Metazoa > Arthropoda > Insecta > Lepidoptera > Noctuidae > Mythimna > Mythimna albipuncta. The sequence goes on along the minus strand of OV815979.1, from coordinate 10,680,802 downwards.
ATTTTGTTTTTAGTATTTGTTATTATAGTGCAGCAGCAACAAATATAGGTACATTATATATACGGTTATATACGGTTTATAGCCAGGGCCTCAAGTCTGCTATTACAATAGTGTCAGAATGGTCTATCATTGATTTCATAATTGTTGATTTTGACAAGTTTTTGTAATCTACTAATATAATGGCGTCACTATGACTTTCCGGTGGTCAACCACTGACACTCCATTAAAAGAAATGGCATAGAATGGTAATCTCGTACATAATGACAAATGAATATCTAACATATGCGGTAATCTGCAAAAATTTTGACAGTTCCTTTGATCAGTGACCTACCATTACGACGTCATTGCGCAATTAGTGCTTTTAATAAACTCGATATTGTAATTCTACTACAAATCTATTACAAGACCACTGACTGACCAATGATCGATCATTATGAATTAGCAGATTACGAACTTTTAGCAAAATGACAATAGAATCGTGTTGGAATGACGAATTTATAAAAATAGCAGACTTGGGCCCCTTGTGACAAGCAGAGGGACAGCGGAGCCATAGCAATCACACCCCGGTTTCTTTGGGTATGGAACCCTGAAAAAGGATTAATTAAATACACAAAGTGTACAAGGTATAGCCTAAATAATTTGCAAGTATTATTCAAATTGAATACCAAAAAAATAACAACGAAACAGGGTAAATTGGGCATGCCTAATAATGTGCTTGTTAAACATAAATTTTCAAAAGAATACAAAATAAATTACAGTATTTTAAATACAGGTCTGTTTCTTCGACTTTTGAATAATGAGATACCAAGTTCAGTGTTGAATGCCTGAAGCAGTGGCGTAGATAGACGTGGGCGGAGTGGGCCCTCGCCCACTACCTTGCTTACCCACGGCCTCGCACCCAAAGGGGCCTCGCAAGTGCGAGGGTTTTTTAAAAACAAAGGGATTTGTTTCATCATTTATAGGGTCGCGTTTAAACACTATTTCACTTGATGGTAAGGGATGATGTGGTCAAACACTGAGTTGTAATAGTCGCAGTCTCGTTATCAAATGATAGAAAAACTCTACAAGTACCTACCCGATTATAGTGATTATTTCACAGCTTCAAGGGACCTGAGTGTATAGTTTTAACTTCAATTCGATATCTTCACGTGTTCCCGAAATAAAGGGTATTGACAAACAGTCAGACAGGCAGACGGACGGACAACAAGTGACAACATAAGGGTTACGTTTTTTTTTTTTTCATTTTGAGTTATGGAACCCTGGATAGATGTCCTGGAAACTGTCCTGGTCTACCCGGAGCCGTTTGAGCGTGAAGGAGTAACATACATACTCACATAAACACATATACATACAAAATTTCACCATTATAACATTAAGGTAATGAGTTTACTTAATCTTAATAAATTCTCTCTATGAACAGAATAAACTTAGTTTTACTATCTTCAAAAGCAGACAACACGAATAAAACTAATCTCCTTGCTAGACAATTCCTTTAAACGACTACAATTTCCTTTTAGTATCGATAACGTAAGTGTCGGCCGCCAACTTTAAGTAACGAACTTTGACGAAGTTAGTCCAACTTGCCCCAGGGATACACAATCAGCCTGAATAGTGAATGCTGATTGGTCGATATTACTTTACAATCTTTCACTCCATATTGAACCCTACCACACAGTTTATAAAGGCATTTTCCCCTTGATGTATCGACGCCAAAAGCAAACATCTGTTACATACCATGGTTTAATAGCGGTCGGATGTTTTTTATACGAGGAAAGAAATTTTAAGAGTTCTTATTTACTTATTATTTTTCATGGAAGTTTAACTGCTACAAACAGCTGTTGTATAATTTTATTGCGTCCTTCAAAAAAAAAAAATCTATAAAATATACGTCTTGGATGTGTAAGATTCCAATCCTACGAACATGCTCGTACTCAATCGTGCTCTGAAATCATACTAATATAATAATAAATAAATTCCACAACTACCACACAACAACGCCGTCTAGTCCCAAGCTAAGCAGAGCTTGTGTCATGGGTACTAGACAACTGATAAACATACTTATATATTTCTAAATACATAAACTAAAAAAAATTGTTACGATTATGCTCATCACACAAACATTTTTCCTGGGTGGGAACGAACCCACGACCTCCGGCATAGCAGTCAGGGTCACTAACCACTATACCAACAGGCCAGTCAACGTTATAAAGATGAAATAAATGAATATAGATCTAAGTAGGTAACATGTGTAACATAAATGTAGGTCTACTCCTTAGTACGAGATACGTCGAAAAAATCTCTTACCTCATCTGTTATTCGATTAATATAATGCGTTTATTAAGACATTCCGAATATGTATCCTAGCTAAATCTGGTGCCAATGATGTCAAAACCATAAAATTTGTTCATCACCCTTTTTAATGTTCCCACTGCTGGGACTCAGGCCTCGTCTCTAGGTCAGGGAATGGATCACAATCCACCACGCGGAGCCAGTGCGGGTTGGTGAATGTAACATGTCTTCGAATTTCGAATTCGAAATAAAATAATAGCATTAACGTAAACAGACATGTTTAATTTAATTTATCAGCAAAACAAAACCCACTGCAATAATTAAAACTTTCCAAAGAAACATTAAAGCCGACTGTTGCGCTAAACCACGCTAGAACATAACTCCGTCGCAGCCGCCACATGTCAACGTCTCCGGGTAACGTTTCTCTCTGGCCGAAAACTTGCACAATTGTATAATCCAAGCTCAGAACAAATGCAGTGTAACAAATGTAATGTATTAACAAGTGGGACAGTTTAATTTAGTTGGATTTGATTGTACAAATCATTGGAGATTATTAAATGCCCTCCATCTTAGGTATCTACTTTAGTGCTTTGTGCTTATTCTATCTATACGGTGAAAGCTATGGATCCGCGCGAGACTTTGCTTTCGCGAGATGGCGCTGATCTCAAAATTTTAAGGTTATATTAGGTCTTTTTTAGGTGGGAAATCATCTAATAATATCTCCCGCCTTTGGGCAGGGTATGAGGCCGTGTCAGACTTTTCCGACTAAAACCCCACCCCTGCTCTTGGGTTCTCTTCCGCATCACCCATGGCCCCATTAAGCTTTGACCCTACAGGGCCTCTGAGGCCTCTGACATCTCCATGATGCGCGCGTGGAACACTACGCACCATAGATATATTAGGTATTAGGTGTAAGTTACCAGATTTTGAAACAAATCTGATATTCCAGACAATGTGAGTTAAGGGGAACCAAAATAATTAAAGAAAAAACAGATTCAATTTGATTTAAATCTATCGAAAACTCAGAAAAAATCTATACAGGTGTCTTTGCCCTAAAACTTAGTCTTAGCAACCTACGTCTACCACTAAAGATTCCTCGGTATTGGCAATGTAATGGGCCAACAAATTGTACTAAGGAAAAGGGATGATCCAATCCTACAAAAAAAATCTAACCAACAAGCAAATGGCTTTCTTCTTACAAGGAAATGATATTTGAGGGCAAAAACTAATCCAGTTACTCCATTCAAGGAGCAGAATAAATGCAGCAAGAGTCAACATCTCAGTCAAACTGGGTCACTGTCGCAGTATTTTTATACAACCTACGTAAATCTCAACCCTCAATGCCTCTCGTAAAGGTACACCTCACAGAGTACAACATGAACAAATGGATAAATCATATTATTCCATATTATACTTATGGAAGCTAACGTGTAATTGACGTGTACAGGTAAACTACTGCCCCCCTATCCAAGTTACGACCGTTTCGTTTCAATTCTCTTGTGTCGAACGTCTCGAATTGGCCACGCCTATAATTCCTTTGCACATGGCCAGAACCAATGAATAGCCGTAACTTGGCTAGGAGGGTCTGGGAAGTTATTTCTTCTTAGTCTTGATACTTACGAACTAGTTCAAGTTTGCAACCTTCTTTGAACTATTCCTCCTTCTTGCATCGTATTCCTCCAATGCTGAGGTTAATTGTATGATATACCTCCATCTGTTTCTGTCTCTGGCCTGTGTGAAGGGCATTATATACCGTAGAGACAAGAACCTTACGAGATTGTCAACGTCATTGTTTGCCATGTGTCCGATTTATTGCAAAATCTTGCGGAACCACTCGGATGATAGCCGCTTCGCTTGTTGAAGACACAAAGCATCTATAGACAATCGAAAGTTACTGTAATAGCAATACGGTTGTATGCGTGATGAACTTGCTTCCTTGTTAGTATTCCCGGGTAAGTGGTCTGTGGTCAGCCCCGCACGTGAGACATCACTGCAACGCATGCCAATTGAGATGATAACGCTAATGATCATTGTTAGATTGTAGATGTTGACACATACGTCACCTGAGTTAGTTAAATGATTAACTGCGAATAAGTGCAGTAGAAGTGGCAAAACACTTTCAAATAGGGGTAAACATAATTGGTATCAAAATGGCATAATTAAAAAGTACGTCCCCATTATTGTCTTAAGGTATGATTCCGAACCACGCTGCACGCAGCAGTGCTGCCGCAGCAGTGCTGCTACTAAGGTGCTGCCCAGCAGTGCTGCCTGCCGCGCTGATTCCGAGCAACGCGGCAGTGTCGCTCTGTTCGTGGTGATGCGTTGTTGTGTATTCGTTAGTTTACTTTGAGTTGACAAGATGTCGATTGATGACCAACTTTTATTTATACTGTTGGAAGAGGAAGAAGATGACGATGATTTGTTGTTGCTTTATGTCAATAGTAAAAGAAAAGCAACAGACTCGTTTTATATCTATCGTAAAGGGCTGGATATAAAGTCACATAGTTAATTAACTGTTCCTCTTCTGAGTCAGAGAAACTCATCCTTTTGTTGTCAATTTACGTGTCAATATTCAAGTAGGTACTCTCGCTGCGGCGGCATACGCGTCACTACTGGTCTGTCGCGGCGGTAGGGCGACACTGACGCGCAGCAGTGCTGCCGCTACATTGCTGCCGCGACATTGCTGCCTAGCTCGGAATGTAATCTCATATAAGCTAATAGAAATTGTACGGGGACCAGTAGTGTCGCGGCAGCACTGCTGCGGCAGCACTGCTGCGTGCAGCGTGGTTCGGAATCGTACCTTAAGGCTACGAGTACGTTTGAAAGAGTGACCGTGGTCCCAGTACCTACGCAAAAAGCAACTAAAAGACAAGAGATTTCAATCAGCAAAAGCCTTACACGCCTTTTCGTTCCACTCTAATGCAGGAGATATCAATGAATGATTGAACACCCCAAAAAAATCGTCATTGTCATCTTCCTGAATTATCCTATGTTACTTGGGGTTGGTAAAATCCGCTTATTCATTTGTACGCGTAACAAGGGCGGATCGAATTGCATCGACCCCAAATGTCTTGGATAAGATTAGAAAATGGTGATGATAAATGATGTAGACTGTAATAAGGGATTTTATTTCTTATGCTCTCTTATTCAGTCATTTATCATGAAGTTAGATGTATAAAAAGTGCAAGCTGTGGTCTCCTATAAGTGAAGGAGTACACCGAAAAGATACTGGAACCACTAATTATTAGATGCAAATATTTTGTACATCCTTTGTTGGAGAAATACATAATGTCGAGTTTGTTTGACGGTTGATTGTTTCCGCTGGAGTCGCCGGTAACTTGAGGCCTATCTCTTGTTCTTATAGCCATATAGTTAAATATGGTTGGCCAAACTCTGGGGGGGGGGGGGGGGTTGGACCATAACCCGCCACGCTGGTTCAGTGCGTATTGGCAGGTCGCCATCGGTCGCAGTGTTGGAAGATCTCCTACACAGTGGTCCGATGACCTGGTAAAAGTTGCGTCAATCAAATTGATGCGAGACGCACAGGGCCGTTCATTGTGCCGACACTTGTGGATATGTCCAACAGTGGACGTCTTTCAGATGAAAATATGATGATGATGAGATATAATGTCTCCCTGACCTCTCCATTTGTTCTCCACTCAGTGTCATACAAACACGTTGGTCCCTTAATCCCACGTGAGCCGACCGCCACGTCACGACGGCAGCCATCAATAATTCAGCACACAATCTGGCCTTCCACGAATATTATTTTAATAAAACAACTTGTAATAAAAGAGACATGTGGTTCGTTACTCTTGTTTATATCAACTGGGATTCTGCAATTGTGGTAATTAAATTTTCCGGGAAAATTTTATGATGTACATGTACTGCTCCAAGCTATTTCGTCAAAAGCCACGGGGAAATTAAGAAAATGAAACTCTTTACTCTAGCCTTTCTCATTTTCCTATTATCTGCTTTTACGAAGAAATGAAGTTCCTATTAAAATAATACCAGCAGCAAATTGATAGAAGAAAATACTACTCAATTGGTGCCTACTTACTTCAAAAGTTTTATCACATATATAAATAAAATTGGAGTGTCTGTTCTGTAGTAATAAGCGGTTATTTCAATATTACAATATTGAAATAACCGCTTATTACTACATGCATATGAATATATATATATCAAAATAACATTTTTTACAATTTTTGTTTGTCTGTCTGTCTGTTTGTTCCGGCTAATCTCTGAAATGGCTGGACCGATTTTGACGGGACTTATTTATTGGCAGATAGCTGCTATAATAAGGAGTAACTTAGGCTACTTTTATTTTAGAAAAAATAATTTCAAAATCCTGTAGTCCACGCGAACAAAGTCGCAGTCACAGCTAGTCTATTCTAATATTATGAAGAGGTAAAGTTTGTTTCATTGTATGTAGGAGGTAATCTCTGAAAGTACTGGTATGATTGCTAAATTATTTTCAGCGACAGAAAGCTGCTTTATTCCCGAGTGACAAAGGCTATATTTTATGTACGCGGGCGAAACCGCGGGCAAATGCTAGTCAATCATAAAAATACTATCGCTTCTCAGTTCCCTTATCTGAGAATCAAACACAAATCCACAAATGCATATTCGCTTGCGACTTCAAGAGCAATATATGTAGACGCTGGCACATTCTACCGAACGTTTACATTCGGCTAAAGGCATTCATCTCAGAAGATATAAACTAATCTGCATGTTAGATTAGGCGTGGCAATTTCCTCACACGGTTCATGCGAGTGGTATCTGATGTTCTGCAGGAAACTAGAGATATAGAGATAGAGGGTATGTGTGGAAACTGACAAGTATTCAGGAGAACTTAATACGTTTCGTCTCTTCTTGTGTTAGAACCAACCTTGAGATTATGACAAACATTCCTACCAAGTGGTAACGGCTCGTTCACGACCTTGCTGCTGTGTGAGCGGTAACTAAGCGCAAAGCGGCGAGCGGTAAGAACAAAAGTATGGAAATGTTTAAAGCACGTGGTGCTATGAGCGGCATCTAGTGGTTTGCTTCAAACATTTTTATGCTTTTGTTCTTACCGCTCGCTAATCATAAAGATACTATCGCTCCTCAGTTCCCTAATCTGAGAATCAAACACAAATCCACAATTGCAGATTCGCTTGCGACTTCAAGAGCAATATATGTAGACGCTGACACATTCTACCGAACGTTTACATTCGGCTAAAGGCATTCATCTCAGAAGATATAATCTAATCTGCATGTTAGATTAGGCGTGGCAATTTCCTCACACGGTTCATGCGAGTGATATTTGATGTTCTGCAGGAAACTAGAGATATAGAGATAGAGGGTATGTGTGGAAACTGACAAGTATTCAGGAGAACTTAATACGTTTCGTCTCTTCTTGTGTTAGAACCAATATTGAGATTCTTAGCAAAGGTAAAAACCTTTGGTAAGAATCTCAATATTGGTTCTAGCACCAACCTTGGTTCCTACCAAGGCCCGCCACAAGACGTGTGCCGTTCATATCGCCAGGCGCCCGCTTATCATTGTTCGCTGCGCCACTCGCCCAGCGCCTCGACCTCGTGCCTCAAACATTTTCATACTTTTATTCTTGCTCGCCGCCCCGCGGTTAGATACCGCTCACAGCGCCATGGCTGTAAGCGTAAATAAGTTATAAAAAAAAAAGACGTGTGGCACTCGGGGACTGCCGCTATAAAGCTATTACATAGCATTTTTATCAACTTATGCAATTGTAATTATTTATGCAGTATTTTTTTCCTTTGTTTTTTTTTCGTTGATATTAATTGAAGTTACACTTTCACACATTGAATTGAATTTTGATTGATTGTAATTTTTCTTATCGGTCACCACGCTCAAAAAACAAATGAGACACCCCCCGTGTTAGATTATTTTCGTCACGGAATTTCTGGATTCGGTCTCCACGCTCAAGGCCCGCGATAAAAGCTATGCAATAGCTTAAAATACTTTATTTCAGACCGTGGCCCATATTATGTTAGTAATCAGTTATGCAATTCCGATGCAACCGATAGAAAACCGACCGGCTAGCAACTCGGCTCAAGATTTTAAAGCAAAAATATTTCAATAAATAAGGTAGAACTATGCTGCGCACACGTGTGCCCCACACGTCGATTTGATCTACATACATTTTATATGAAAGCTAGACTTGTAGAGCAACACTTGATCCACGCCACGCGATGTCGTGCTACGTACAAATCAGGCGTATCCACACGTGTGTCGGTCTAATGTAAGCTTCACAGTTTTCTCGCTAATTTCGCTTGGCATTTTTATGATATGTCTTTGTTCTGTTTAGCTGAAAATTTATGACACCTGAGCGGATTTACCGTTTTTGTGAATATTTTAAGGTAATTTATGAAAAAGTCTTTAGAAGTTTTTTTTATGGTTGTGCTGCCTAAAACACTGATATAATGTCCTAAGCTGCATACCTACCTGTTATTTTTTTCTGTTATAAACAACATTATTTTTAGTACATATATACGAAACCAGAATATATAGTTTGACCTGAATCAGTAACTGAATAATTTTTACACCATGTTATATTTATTTCGAAAAAATATTTAAAAAATCACAAGTTGGACAGGACCGCCACTAAGAAAAGAACAAGTCACGGCAGGCCATAGTGGGCATTACGCGCCAGCACATAGCTGAGTACGCGAGCAAGACATCCCCTCAGTCGTGCAGAAGGCCCGGTAACTATAAATTTTTGCGGACAACCAGGTAACTTAACAAGCTAATTTTACCCGTGATCCTTTGTGATTTTTCATGGTACAGTTATATTTGTATATACATAGATCCTTTACATAATAATACTAGACACGTGCTTCGGGTTTCGCATAGGTATAAGTACTAAAACTATTGTTGTTTAAAAGATCTAAATGAATCAGAAAGAAAGAAAGAAAGAAAAACAGTTTAAAGACGCAAACTTAAAAGTAGGTAACAGAACATAAAATCAAAATAGGGAAGATATGCGTCTCCTCCGCGCAAAACGGCCGAACGCTCAGCATAAAGCTGCGGCCTCACGCATAGTGCGTTGAGCTCACAGCGCTGGTTTTCAGCGTGGGCCAGTCGCTGTGTCTTAGATCAGAGACGAACACCGCACAGTTTGGATGGATCATATTATGGAATAAATTCTTTTATACCTACAACCTAGGTACTATAGTTATATGTAAGTTTTTTTATCATTATTCTGTTTTAGTGTTAATATTATTACAGTTCTCAGCACCTTTAAAAGCCAGTTGGCTTGGTAACTTAGTAAGGGTGCTGGTGTTACCACATATTATTGTATTTATTTATTTATTATATGTGTACTTTATTGTACATTGTATATTTACTTTAAACTCTATGCACTACCATACTTACCATACCGTCCATACCATACTCTCATTCAAGTTTACATTGATAAACTTGCATGCGAGTTACTTGCATATGCAAGAAGCGTTCTAATGGGCCTACCACACGCACAAGCTTTGCCACACTTTCGCCTGTGCAGGCCTATTTGTAAATAGAACACCGTGTAAAACTATATAAGTTTTATCAACCCCACGCACGGTGTTCCTTGAATCCTAGTACGTACACACCGGCCTGCGCTGGCAAAACTGTGCTAAATTTTGTGCGTGTGGTAGGCCCACTATGACGAAGTACCAAACGACTCCATCCCTTCAAGCTTATCATATTTAATACTAGCTGCTGCCCGCGACGTCGTCTGCGTGAAGCCTCTATAGCACTAAAAATACCTAAGGTGCCAGTGTCGCTATAGCATTATAAATAAACAACTTTTAAAATAGCATTATAATATAAGTTTTTCTCGCAAACGAAGCTAGTGAAGAGAGTTATATGGGAATCCTGCTGAGTTCAGTCATAAGATGTGACTGAAGGAAACAGAGGAAATAATACAGGAATACATTCCAGGACACAAAAGAGTAAAAATACGTATAAAGGTATCATACCTTACAAGACTTCCCTATAAACTACGTTGGTACGGATACTGCCAGAAGCCAAAATGTAAAGAGAGTCAGGACTGGTGGCGCGGGAGCAAGTGACGTACAGTTGCCCGTGTGAGAAGCAACTCGTCCTGAGGTTGATACCCGCTGCCCACAGTGTCTGCCCCTGCGACTTATTGATGGTCATCGCGAAGCAAACACACACGGGGAACTGTACGCGCTTGAACTGGAACGGGAAGTTATGGGGTATGAGGGGAATGCGTGGTATAAATACTGCCTCGCTGACGCCACAACCCGTAAGAATTTCCGCCTCAATGGTGTGTCTGTGTGGAGCGAGATGACTTTGAGGCGGGTCCCGTCACAACTTCGAAGCATAATCGGGACACCGACCTTCAGCTTGATGGTATGCGCCGGAAGTCCTCTTGCTGATAGGGAGTTCAGAAATTCCACGGAATAACGTGTGGCATCATCTTGCTCGATAACAGTGTTTATCGAGGTGTAGACCACTTCATTCTTCTCAATTTCCGAGAGAATGCATTCGTTAATTGCTGCAGCCTGATCATTTTTGGGCGTCAAAATGGCCCACTCACACAACCAAGAACTGTTGTCATTTTTATTTTTCTTCTTTTGTATTTTTTAATTATTTTTTTAAACAATTTGATATTGGAGATTATTTTTATTTTACAAAATGACATGTATACATTTTAAGTACTTAAAGTATTTTATTTTTCTTTGACATAAATATTTACTTCTCTAAATATTTTGTAAACTAACAATTTGCTTATATTATTGTAAATGTGAGGACTATGTTGATTGCTTTTTCTTTTCTTTTCAGTAATTTTAACGTATGTCTGGTAGTTTGAGTGTTTTCAGCGGCCTACCCAAATGTCCTTTCTTAGGTATTGTTCGTCAAGTCGTAGAGCTCCTTAGTAGTTCTAAGTTGAGCTTTTCGAATACTGACAAATGCTTACACTGATTGGACAGGTCCACTCAAATCTGTATGGTTCTTTCTTCAAAAGACCATCTCAGACAAATCTGCATGGTTCTCATGTGATTTGACCATTACATATTTACTGTATGGACTTTAAAAGAGACTTTGACCCCTGAGTTTGTTTCGGTGTTTCTTCTCAGGGTAGTCAGATAGGAAACACCGGCCTCATCTAGCATAAACTGACGAAAAAAAAAAATTGACGTGTAAAAGTGTTTTTTAAACCTATTTACAAAATAAATATCATTTATCATCATTTATCATCAGAGTGCCTTCGTCAAGACTTAGAAAGACATCGGAGAATTCTTGAGCACGTGCATTACCGCCGAGCCGAGCTCTCATATTAATGGTTAAGCGCAGTGTACGAACTCGTGACCACAACGAAGATCGTTTCGACGAAGCATTCATCTCGTCAGCCCTCGATCCCCGCGTCACCTCGGGAAGTGTTTGCCGGAAATCGCCACTGAACCGAACTGTGACACCATCCATCAAATGTTAGTTCCTGCGGATGTCCTGCATGGTTCTGTCCACGACCTCAATTGCCTTCCTATTGGCTATCGTACACTCATCATCAGAGAGCAGTCCTTGAGCACGTGTCCCTTATCGCTGTTACGTGACAAACCACAAACAGGCAGCGCTCTCTAAATCGATGGCAATTTTTAACATGACATGTGCTGTCTTGCCTTCCGGAAGCAGTGTGGCAGCGATTCCTGACGACGCTACCACAATTGCAATTTTGCCTTAGCGCCTGACCTCTGCAAGTATGCCAGTGGTAACAAATGTTTTTCCTGTTCCACCAGGAGCATCCAAGAAAAACATTTTACCCTGGTTTTGCCCAACGCTTTCAAGGACGGTGTCATAAATTTGTTTTTGCTCTCAAGAGAACAAAGCGACATGGTAATTTCGTATGGTGGTTATTTCGCCCGGATCGTAATTTGTTTCAGCGTTATACTCCCGATTTCCACGGTCTTGATGTGGTGATGATTGGAGAGCTGGTAACCCATATTCGATCAGTGGATTGCCGCCGATAGTAATGACCACATCTTGAAGTGAACTGAGACAGGTGTTCAGCACGCGTTCATCAGTTACTTCGTCTCTAGTAGCACGCCTCAAAGCTCGTAGAAAATCTTCAGACAGAAGATGGCGTTACTTCTCTCACAAAGCTACCGGGTTTGCGACTCCACAAAACACAAAGATGACGGCAAGTAGATGACGCATGTGGCTGGGACTGTCACTGACGCTTGCCTCCACGAGGGTGTCATCCCAATTAGGCAAAAGGCTGCGCGGTAAGTGGGATACTCCACGCCATCAAATGTCCTCAGAAAAGCGGAAGACGTTGAGCCTGGGACAGTGTGATGTAACAACCGTAGGAAATAGCATTCGCCACTATTCGAGTGCACGGTATAAACCCTACCCAATGCGGTGTCCTTGAAAATTCCCGGAAAACCTTCCACAGCACCTCCTCGTCGATGTTGGTTGAATAGACCCCTTTGCTTGTCGTACGTGTAATATGAAGGCACCTCGTCATACGTAAGGGATTTCGCAAACTGGTCGACTTCACAGAGTCTGAGAAACGCCACCGCATTTTTTTTAAATTGTCTTCAACTCTGCTCAAGATTTTGAGGGTTTTGTTGGAACTTGATTTGTCAAAACGAACTATAATATGAAGAAAATGCACATTACCATCTATGAATTTTAAGAATAACTAACTACTAACCTCGCCAACATGATCAAATTTAAATGATTAATTTCCAAAAACTGTTAACATAAACTTGATTTGATTTTGATGAAATCTCATAGATGGCGCTGCTTTAAAATTGTGTTTATACTACTAACATTCATTAAACTATGTTACTCTGCCCAAGTTACTTTAATGGCGTAGTTTTTATAGTGTAAAGCTAGATAATAGCATGACTTACTCAAAAACAACATTTATATATGCGTCGTTAGATTACACGCAGTCACAGAATGCGTGAGAAAAATAAAGATTCACAGCTCCTCCCCCGTAGGTGATAGCGTGATAATATGTAGCCTATGTGTTGACCCGACCTCTTAGTAATATTCATGCAAAATTTGAAGTAAATCCATGCAGTACTTTTTGAGTTTATCCCGGACATACATACAGACAAACAGACAAAAATTCTAAAAACTATATTTTTGGCTTCGGTATCGATTGTAGATCACGCCCCAAGTATTCTTTTTAAAAAATATTCAATGTACAGTTTTGACTTTCCTACGATTTTATTATATGTATAGATGTTGTCAAAAAGTAAAGGTTATAAAATAGCATAAAACCTTCTTGTATAAAAAAGGGTCTTCGTCATTATTTTCGATAACTTATGTCATGACTTTCACGCGTCGATAATCTTAGCAAGACGCGACCTAATGGGCCTACCACACGCAGAAGCTTTGGCACACTTTCGCCTGTGCAGGCCTATTTGTAAACAGAACACCGTGTAAAACTATATAAGTTTTATCAACCCCACGCACGGTGTTCCTTGAATCCTAGTACGTACACACCGGCCTGCGCTGGCAAAACTGTGCTAAATTTTGTGCGTGTGGTAGGCCCACTATGACGAAGTACCAAACGACTCCATCCCTTCAAGCTTATCATATTTAATATGTTGTCAAAAAGTAAAGGTTATAAAATAGCATAAAACCTTCTTGTATAAAAAAGGGTCTTCGTCATTATTTTCGATAGCTTATGTCATGACTTTCACGCGTCGATAATCTTAGTATCTATCATTAGATCGTCCGATCGTCCTTTTATAAAGCTTTTTTATGAGGGTTTGTATATTATTCAACGTATTTTATGTAAGTTTTTCTACTCACTCTTCAGTAAATTGATCTAAAATTGAATCAATTAATCAGAGAATTTATTTCATCTAGACGCACTTTTGAATTGTCAACAAATTAGTCAGTCAGAAAAAATATGCAAATTGCACATTCCAAAGCGTAGATCTCATGGAGAAGAACGTGCAAAAAACTCCACGGACACTCTTTCATCACTGGCAGCTAAGAGAAAACCAGTCTCAACTCACATTGTCCATTTACGGACATGACGCGTATGTAAGAACTATTGAGTTCAACCGTTTGATAACTATTAAAACCAAATTATCTTATAGATAGATAAAAAAAAAAAATATTCCAAAAAGCAATTTACTGCGTTACAGAAACATGAAGCACAAATTAAAATAAAATGATACTTTAATTTTAATGTAAATCAATCTACGCTTAAATCAGATCCCGTAAAATTGAACTCTTAAAAGAATAATGTTGAAATTACATTTTGTTCATTTAAATTCAATGTTGTACTGTTAATTATATTTTGCAGAATTAAAGAGTTGTTTGTATCAGCACGTTTTGTTTATTGGTTCGATATGCGGATTATATTATAAGTACATAAAAAAGTATTATAATACATATTTAATTACCATATTTATGCAAAAGCAAATGAAATAGAAAATAAGTAGCAGTTCAGAATCCGACTTAACTTCATAGTTATAAAAACGATAACGCCATTGATACTGGACTTACTATTTTCCCTTTTTTGCTCTCGATTAATTAATTATGGAGGAAGCTTCTAACTAATCTGAAAAAAAACTATCTATGGGCGAATCTCTCTTTGCGTACCTACGAGTACATTACACGCTCAGTTTCCATATCAGGAAATACGAAATCGGCTATGATTGCGCACAAAACTTTAGAAATAAAGTTATAATAATCTCTTTACTTTGCAATTTGGATAAAAGGCCACTGCGATTGCACGGTGATTTTCGGACCCGAACCCATTATTCCAAGCCTTTTCTGTCAGCCGCTTCATTGGCTATTAGAACCCACTCACACAAGCAGAGAAGTGGTAGTCCTCAGCACCAGGCTGGGTGAAATGCCCTGTCATTAAACCCTGTCATTCCACCCAGAGTTGGAGAGGTTATTTGACGATTTATCATCCTGAATAGGCTAATGGTTGTAGGGTTTTTAAACAAGACTAGGACAGTAAGATGAGAAATTACCTTCTTATTAACATGAACTCTATTTTCCCCAGGAAGACGACGATGACGGCCACCCACCCTTCAGTATGGAGGTGAAGAAGCATGACAAACCCGGCAGCTTATCGCCCCTGAAGCTAGCAGTAAAGAGAGACAGTGGAGACGAAGGCAAGACCTCGAGGTCCAGCAGTAGATGCGACAAGGAACTCAGGCTACCACCAGAAAAGTCGCCCAGCGAAGATGCTGCGTTGAGACGGGAAAGAAGGCTCTCCAAATCGAGTGACAGCTCTAAAGAGACTTTAGACAGGTAGGTATGCTGTTTCTTCCTTCTAAAACTTGATCTTCCACTGACACAATCCATACTGTGACTAAATGCGACAAGAAACGAAGAACTACCACCAGAGAATACACTCGGTAAAAAGGCCGACACGAGAAAGGAGGCTCATAGGACATAGTGTCAGATTTATAGACCAGTAGGCTAGGTATGATATCTTCTTTTTATCATTATCTTACAAGTACGATCTTTCTTTACTTTGGTAAATGCAACAAGGAACTAAGGCTACCACCGGAAAAATCACCCAGCGAAAATGCCGCTTTGAGGCAAGATAGGAGATTCGCCAGAGCATGCGACAGTTCTAAAGAAACCTTAGAGATCTAGATATGTTTCCTTTTGTCTTATCACTGTTAAGAAGTTCAGTTGATAAGGAGTTCAGCGCTACCACCAGAAAAATCTGCAATCGGATCAAGTTGAAACAAGAAAAGAGACGCCCCAAAAATAGGCTCTTATTAGTCCAAATAAGGGTTTAGATGCAGGTATGGTGTTTTTTTAAGTCCTTGAAATAAAAATTACTTCATAGTTTAACCGGCTGGTGTTAGAGACCACTACCAGTGTTCCTAAAAAAAACGAATCGAAATTTTAATCTAGCAGTAGCTCAAAGAAATTCTTTAGCACACAACATTCATTGAAATATAACCTGAGAGCAGAATCAAATATCGAAGAAGCAAACGATAGGTACAAACGACACCTACTAGATGCAAAGGTACCTACTAGGCGCGCATAAACAGCTAAGGGCTTCTTCACACGTATCACAAACACAACTCAACCACACCACGTGGCCGGGCGTATATTTCGTATTGAATATGAATAGGACTATTCACACGTAGCATATTTTGCAGTCCATAACGACTGTGTGTGTGATACCGACCACATTGCAACCACAACGCAACCACCAGCGATACTGCGAACTAGTGGCCGACCACATCGCAAACACAACGACATTTGTCGATACCACAACGCAACTACAAAAAGCTGCAGCGACACTATTGGCCTGTTACAACTGGCTTGTTGGTCTAGTGGTTAGTAACCCTGACTGCTATGCCGGAGGTCGTGGGTTCGATTCCCATCTAGGACAAATGTTTGTGTGATGAGCATGATCATTTGTTCTGTGTCTGGGTGTAATTTATCTATAATATGTATGTATTTAGAAATATATATGTATGTTTATCAGTTATCTAGTACCCATAACACAAGCTCTGCTTAGCTTGGGACTAGACAGCGCTGTGTGATAGTCGTGAAATATTATTATTATTTGTCGGTACCACAACGTAAGTACAAAAAGCTGCAGCGACACTACTCACACGTACCCACTGCTTGACAGCATTTTGTCGTTGCGACGTGGTGTGGTTGTGGTACGTGTGAAGAAGCCTTAAGAGACTCGTAATACTTGATAGCACTGTTAGCCCGTATATCAGCAAAACGTTTCTAGTCTCCTTTGAAATATGCAGTGATGCACCTTCGGCCCCATTACAAGCGAATATTTCAAATGTAACCTAGATATTTGAGCACACTGGACACAAACGATCTAAGATGGCTGTCAAAGACCATAAAGTTCTTGCTTCATTATCGCTGAAACATTTTCAAAGAGCATCTTATGTTACTGCTAAGTTAGTTTTAAAGCAGCGATATTTATAGGAAGTCGTGGTTTATTTTTTACTTAAAATGGTGGTTTTAAATAGAGAAATTAATATGTTTTTCAACATAAGTTCAGGAATGGAAAAATAAATACGGTTTTTTTTTTATTATTCTATAAATCAAGCATTTTATTTTAAACAAGTTTTTTATTCGATTTTTTCTTGATCTTTTTAGTTTAGGAAATTATTTCAAATTAATCCGACCTATATTGTTTCATTTCTAGACTTAATATGACTTTTCAAATTCGTCATAGTAAATTAAATATATTTACAAAAAAACGATCAATGGATAAACATTTATTTTATATTGCGTATCTCTTATCAATACTGAACGCTTTACATTCACCCTGTATGTTCGAACTGATGTTGTTTTTTTAAAATGGTCAACATTTTAACTTATTCTAGCGGGACTAAATTGGCAGGGACTATGAACTCTGAATAAATTATATAGACTATAAATAGGAAAAACAACAATATTTATATTTAAACGAGTGGAATAACACAGTTTAAATTCAAACTGTTTAAACACGTGATTTAAAACAACTTGTTTAATCATAAGGCACCCTGGTTATGTTACTAAATTTAGGTGCCCAAAATCACCGATTAGCCTTAATAACGTCAACAAAAACATAACAAAGGGGTCGAAAAGCCTTAATTGAGAGGTATCACGTAATCCATCACGTTAGCCAGATGATCGATGACTTACGTATTTAGCAGGGCCTAATAACCAGCATACTTCGTGCAGGGGCGCCGACTCCGTGGGTGCTCGGGGCTCGTGCACCCATGAGAAATAAGCCGAAGGCGGCGACGGCACGCACTGTTCCCGCGCGCCACAAGGAGTTGCCACAACCCAGCTGGATCTAAACCTACTGAGCTCCGAAAGTTAGCTCGGCCCCGTTATGAAAGGCAAGAAAGAACAGGATGGGTTTTTTTGTCAATAAGAGTCTGACACTATCTCTCGCTCCGTCCAAAGGCGGGGGATTTGGATGATTTGGATGATTTTTACCGACCAAAAAAAACCATGACAAGTAAACAACTGAGAATAAACCACAAGAAATAGATCAGTGATCGCCTTTTAGGAATGGGCATTTTATCATCATCCGAAGACCCGTTTAGTACAGTGGTTTAGAGAGCCGGTTGACACAAGGGTCGGGTTGGATTCCCGCACCACCAAGCTGAAAACCAGCGCTGTGAGTTCATCGCATTATGCGTGAGGCCGCAGCTTTATGAATATCTTCCCTATCAATTGTTGTTATATTATGTTTGTTAGATATTTTTAAGATTTCGTAATTATCGCGTAAATACTATAAACTGTTTTTCTGTCACACACAAATAATTGTTGATGAAAACGATATTTGTGTTGGGTCTGGGTGTTTGTGTTATCTTCGTTGTTCCAAATTCCTATAGTACAAGAGAAAACCTTAATTTGGGTCGCAGTATGATATTAGGGTATTTATTTTTTCATTTGTCGGTCCATCAGTGTCAAAGCAGTGTGCATTTCTCTTTTCACACTTCGCCACTTTTTCGAGTCAAATATAATATTTTTAGGAATCAGAAGTGCAGATATTTAAAAAAACTACATACGTGACACACGACAAAAATAAACAATTCTATATTTTTAGTTAAAAGAACAAAATAACAATTCTAATTAATCTTATTCAGCACAAATAATTGATTATAAGTCTTACGGCCCTTGAGCGATGTTCCCGCCACGATAATAATGACACCTCCAAAAATGGGAGGGAAAAAGTAGTGCGCGCGCAGCTGTCATAGACTACTATAGATGTCATTCCTTCGTTCCATCCTAACACGGCCTCTCCTGAAACCAAGTCGTCCTCGACTTGATCTTCTTAGGATGCACCCATAGTGAGATGCTGCAGGTGCGCCCATACTGCTCCTATTTCGGCATCCAAGCTCAGCATGTATAGTCCTGACGGCTCAGGTACTGGCTCGTTGTCTCCAGTGTGATCTGGGTGGCTCTGAACCTCGTCAGTTTCATTTTCTGAAAGAGTTTACCATGGCTATTCATACAGGTAACACGAATATTATGACTATTTAAAAATGCCAAGACTAGAACATGACAACCAATGATAAAAGATGATAAGCGTCCTAACCATCTTGCATCACTATCTTATACTTTAGCATAGCGATTATCTATATGGGTGATAGATACCAATGTCCGGCGACACACGCCTTTGCAGGAAAATATACCGTTGGGCGACTAACGCCATTCATGGGCAACACATCCCATTGTTGGGCAACTAATGCCTTTGGGACAAATCCGTGTTGGGCGACTAACGCCATTGGGACAAACCCGTGATGGGCGACTAACGCCATTGGGACAAACCCGTATGTTGTGCGACTAACGCCATTGGGACAAACCCGTATGTTGTGCGACTAACGCCATTGGGACAAACCCGTGTTGGGCGACTAACGCCATTGGGACAAACCCGTGTTGGGCGACTAACGCCATTGGGACAAACCCGTATGTTGTGCGACTAACGCCATTGGGACAAACCCTTGTTGGGCGACTAACGCCATTGGGACAAACCCGCATGTTGGGCGACTAACGCCATTGGGACAAACCCGTATGTTGGGCGACTAACGCCATTGATGGGGAACACGTCCCATTGTTGAACACATCCCGTAGCTAGGCGGCGCACGCCTTTGGGACCACACTCTATGTATTTCTTGTATTCACGTGGTGGGCATCTGGATCGATTGACTGAGGCATCCTGCTGATCTTGATTTATCTTCAGGAGTTCATTAGGGCGACTTGACAAATCTCCCGCAGAGATTCTCTATTGGCATCTGAAGTACTTGCGGCTAGGTCACGAACCTGTGATAATAGCTGAAGAAGAGGCGTCAGAGCCAATCATTAGATTTAAAGCTGAGGTTTGAGTGGTTTTCTGCTTACTGACATTTAATACCAGTTACAGATTCCAGAGCGTAGTTAACTACCTCCTGCTTGACATTTTCAGGAACTGGGGGATTTTTTAAAGTTGCTATTTTACAAGAGCCCGGTCGTACCTGACCCAAGATTACCTAGATATTTACGTGGCTTGTGTACAAATTAACGTTTCGCTGATTCCTATATTCCTATATTCCGACCGGTTCTTGGCGAAACACTTTTTTTTTTTAAAAATGAGCACTGCGATTCGGATTTGTTAACAACAGTGGTGTCATTGACTGAACTCTGTCTCCCGGATTTCACGGCAGACCTATCAGTGGATTCCCCGCGAGGCCTTTTGTTACTATTCTCTGATTGCATAAGTAGCTCTTGGGTCCGCGGTCAGTGGATGAGTTCGAAGACGCTTGTTTATTTATCTCACTATTGCAAGAATCGGATTTAGCGTGGTTTGGTTTTACGTAAATCGAAAGGACCGAGACGAAGACGTCCGAAGCCAAGGTCGCATTTGCCGCGGCTGCCCTAAGTTGTAGTTTATCGATACCACGTTTAACTATCAGAGTTCGCAATTCATCGCTGAGACCCTTGACTACCCTTAAACGTAACAAAGTACGCCGCGCGTATTCGGCATACGTCGTAAATTTGTCAGATGTGTTCATCGTTTCAAATAAAATATTTGCTTCCGAGGGCAGAGGGGTTTAAATTTGTGCCTAAACTTGACCAAAATCGATAATTGGTGACCCATTCGTTTAGCCAAACTTTAGCTTCACCCTTAACGTAGGAAGCTACTCGCGACAAACATTCGTAGTCACTTCAACCGTTCGCAGTAACTGCGTGGTCCACTTCATCATACCATGCGTCAATATCGTGTCTGTTTGGATCAGAATTATACACGTAGTAGATGTGCGGTCTAGTAGGCTACTACGATTTTATGGCTGCCGCAAGCATGGTTACAGTCGAAATCCATGGTTACAGTAGACGCTCCATCAGATCGGCGATCATTTGGATCGTTCTTACGAATGGTCGTTGAAAGACCCTCGGAGGCACGAACTCGTTGCGGAACATCGCTCAAGTTTACGGGACTACGAGAACGCAAAGTGACCTTGTGTCTGGTTCTGATGGTTCGCCATAGTGTGTGGTTTTTGAGATTTATGTAGTGTTGACGTTACATTAGTACTGGTATGCTCGATAGCGTTAAGCCTTGTCATAATATCACTGAGGGTATATTGTAACGAGTTATTGGTATGAAGCACGGATATCGTATGAAGTGTTACCATAGATATCTATGAGCGTTACCGATGAGCACCTTGCGCGCGAGGCTGTTAATGTAGATCGAGATCTAGAACGGCGGTGGTCACGAACATCACAGCGACGATAATACGAAGAATCATTGGAGTCACTACGTTCCCGACGGCTGCTCCGTCTAGATCTATGACGCGACCGATTTATGGTTTCACTGCTAGTGGACTCGTCTCGCGAAACACGTTGAGGTCGACCTTGTGAACGACAAAGTTCATGATTTTTAGGCATGTTGAGCACAATAGTTTGATGTTACATCACACACACTTAAAATATCAACAACGAGAGAGATATTTTTGATATTTTGTTCTTTAAATGTTTTAGAAGTAATTTAGTGGGCAATTTAAGCGTCCTTTATCCCACTTCTGATTTTAGGAATCAGAAGTGCAGATATTTAAAAAAACTACATACGTGACACACGACAAAAATAAACAATTCTATATTTTTAGTTAAAAGAACAAAATAACAATTCTAATTAATCTTATTCAGCACAAATAATTGATTATAAGTCTTACGGCCCTTGAGCGATGTTCCCGCCACGATAATAATGACACCTCCAAAAATGGGAGGGAAAAAGTAGTGCGCGCGCAGCTGTCATAGACTACTATAGATGTCATTCCTTCGTTCCATCCTAACAATATAATATTCCACAACTATCACACAACGTCGTCTAGTCCCAAGCTAAGCAGAGCTTGTGTTATGAGTACAAGACAACTGATAAACATACTTATATATTTCTAAATACATACATATTATAGATAAATTACACCCAGACACAGAACAAATGATCAAGCTCATCACAAAAACATTTGTCCGGGGTGGGAATCGAACCCACAATCTCCGGCGTAGCAGTCAGGGCCACTAACCACTAGACCAACAGGCCAGTCGTGAGCATGAGCACCCATGAGGTTTTCTAAAACCCGGCGGCGCCCCTGACTTCGTGACTAGAAATATTCGTAATCAGTTTGGTTACATCTTGATGTCATAGTTTCGCAGCTTGCTCGTTAAACTTTATGATTTATTAGCAGATTCCAGCAGGATTTACTACAGTTGAAAACAATGCGTTGAAAATCGCATACAATAGATAATTTAATGCCGATCCCAAATTTTAGAGGGTAGAGATCTCATCAAGATTAGGTATATGTAGACCTTGTGTTGTGTGAGCTATGAAGGGATGAGGATGAAACTAGAGTAGGGGTGTTTTTCCACCAGAGAGGTGTTATACAGTATGATGCGAGACTTTGAAAGCTAAGCTACGAAACTATGTGACCCACTGATGCCAAGTTACGTAGCGGAGCGAGTAAGATGTGCAATGAAGATGCGCCGCTTTCAGTGACTAACGCGCCTACAGTAGGGATTTTTTTATTTTGGTGGGAAAAATCATCCAATGACAACCCCCGCTCTTGGGCGGAGCGGGAGATAGTGTCAGGCTTTTACTGACTAAAAGCCCACCCCGTTCCTTCGTGCCTTTCGTACCGGGGACCGAGTTTCCCTTTCGGATAACCCTGGCCTGACCCCAGCTGTTGCTGACAGCTCCTAGAGGCGCGCGGGAACAGTGCGCGCCGTCGACGACTTGGGCTCGGTCCGGACAGTTACTGGACGGTCGGACGGCAAGCTACCCATTGCTCGCCGTCCGCAAGCCCGCTACTGTAGGTACTCAGCTCTGCACATAGCTACACCACTCGCAACCATCCATAACACACATCCAGAGCCTGCATCAATCGATATAGTTTGCATAATTTCCCGTAAATAAAATGTTTCTCTTTGTTTATAAAAAAATACTTGAATTAACGTGGCATCCTATGTGGCGGGTATTTCAACGCGATTGCGGTTACGAAACGATCCGATGCCGTTCTTACAAATTCAATGCTACACAGCGACTCAGTCCTACATGCGGTCAAAGACGCTGCCTTATAAACCATTTATATAAAAACAAGTCAGCAATCTGCAAGAGTTGACGCGGAAATATCAAACTAACTGATCGCGACCGCTTTGCTTTGCTCATCACCGCTCCGCACCCACGTGCGGTTAGGCACTCTTTGCTACACTCGCGCCGCGTCGCTTTACGATCGTGATCGTGTGATATCGATAAATAGATATACCTACTCTTTATTGTACACCATAAATACATTTATTACAGTAGAAACTGGTAGGAACCTATTACAGTAGGATCTTAAAATTAGGAGGGTGTCATAATGAGCGGTATTATCGCTAAAAGCGATTTTTTACAGACAATCTTTCATCTACGTAACTCACCGTGTATGCTACGTAGACCAATGATATGATTCTCTCAGTCGTACAGTACTGGCGGAGTGGTCGTGGTCATGGGTCGTCTGGTAGTTTGGTTGCGGCTTTTGCGAGACTTCTCCATCTCTCTC
The DNA here is from genome assembly GCA_929112965.1 of Mythimna albipuncta. Lineage (NCBI taxonomy): Eukaryota > Metazoa > Arthropoda > Insecta > Lepidoptera > Noctuidae > Mythimna > Mythimna albipuncta. Next base: position 10,657,001 of record OV815979.1, on the reverse strand, counting down.
TAATTGTGGCATTGCATGTGCATTAAATGAGGAAACACCTAAGAAAAGATTTGATGAGGTCTGTCTAGCGAGAACCAAAATTGGTGGCTATCAAACGCATCCTTAGAAACGTCGCATAGCCCAACTTAGATGGAAAAAGCACCCTAACGACGACCTTTTATATCTTACTTCTAAACCAGTTATGACAATGTAGTAAACCTTAAAAGTAGGTATCTCCTTATTTTCTTTGTTCTACCAGGCGCTCATAAACGCTCCGGTCATACTGTACAAGTTTTTACTGCAGTATCCCTTCAATCGTAAATTGCATCACAAAAACACAACACATTTCGTCGACTGGAACTGATCGCTGGACGATTTGTCTCTACTAGCGACAAATATACGTGAAAATATGGCCTACTGCTGAGCGTTTTTCATTGTCACTAGCCGATTACATATTCAAAAGGGAAAAATCAATACAACAACACAAACACGGAGCCGTGATGTTCACAAATAAAGTTCTTGAAATATTTTTTGTACCACTGTGTACCTTACCTGTACAGAGTATACTTGGATGGTTACTGATAGTTATATAGTACCGAAATCGCGCCTGTTTCAATGATTCAACATCTTTTTCAGTTGTGTAGGCACTTAAGATATCTACATCACATACTTAATATACACTAGCAATCGATTTTTCACAGGCCTGTTGGTCTAGTGGTTAGTGACCCTGACTGCTACACCAGACGTCGTGGGTTCGATTCCCACCCAGGACAAATGTTTGTGTGATGAGCATAATCATTTGTTCTGGTTCTGGGTGTAATTTATCTATAATATGTATATATATAAGTATGTTTATCAGTTGTCTAGTACCCATAACACAAGCTCTGCTTAGCTTGGGACTAGACGGCGTTGTGTGATAGTTGTGGAATATTATATTAATATCATTATATTATATTAATTTTCGAATTATTAAAACCGCCACTGAACTTCATTCGAAAAATTCCCGCGAAAAGTATGATGCTGTTTTTTTTGCTAATAAACAATTCTTAACAAAAAATGGTTCATAATAGACAATTCATGACAGCAGTGGGGTGAGAGTGCTAACGGCCCCGTCTTACGAGTTGTAGTTCGCGGGTTCGAACCCAACCAGGTGCATTAATTTGTGTAATTTATTTCATCACCACTGCTCTGAAAACGGTGAAAGGAAACATCGAGAGGAAACTAGCATGTCCTAAAACCAAAAATTCGAAGACTTGTGACATTCACCAACACGCACTGGGCCCGCGTGGTGGATTACGTCTCCTAGAGAGGAGGCTTGAGTCCATGAAATAAATACCATTCAAGTATATATGTATGTGTAGATTTATACCTGCAATACCGGCACAGCGCATTATATTTCCACCAAAATTGAATTATTCACTTATTAACCCTCGACGGAAAAGAGGTTGTTATAAGTTTAACGTGTCTTTGTGTATGTGTGTGTGCCTGTGTGTCTATCTGTCTGTGTGTCTGTCCGTGGCATCGTAGCTCCTGGCATACCTCCTAAGTGAACCGATTTGCATGCGGTTTTCTTTATTCGAAAGCTGCCGTTATCGAGACGGTTCTTAGAAACAATTTATGTAGATCTGTTCGGGTGTTCAAGGTCATCAGCTCATTTGTTGGCTTGAGCAAGGATCTTGAAATATACTTTATTAATAAACACATATATTATGTGACCTAATGTTTGAAATACTCACGTACCTACTTTAGGCTCTCTCAAGCTTTTCTGATGATGAAGGTCGGAGGTAAGAGACATAACCTTGGATTGCCTATTAATAAACCCATCCAGTTTCGGCTCATTTAGATTTGTCCTAAAAAATTGATCCGTTCGTTTCTCATGACGACGAAGACCTGATGCTAGAACTGGGAAGTTGATGCTGATGGGACCTTGGAATGCCTACTAGTAATCGCGTTGAGTTTGGGCTCATTATATTTGACCAGTTCTAAACATTTTTCATGATGACGAGGACCTCATGCTAGAACTGGGATATGGCGAATAGAATCCAGGAATTCTTACTAGTAAACACGTCAATATTGGGCTCATTAGAGTCGTCTTAACAAGTTCTTATACTTTTTACAAATTTTATGTGTCGGGGTTTTTTTTTATTTTTTTTTTTGCTGTTATTGAATTTAACTTCTTTCTAATTATAAGATACTACAATACCTACTTAAAAACAACTAAATTAACATAAAATAAACTCAATTAAGTAAGTTCACACACATTTTCGCTCCGAACTGTACCAACCTAATAAAACAAACTAACAGAACATTTTTGTTTTCAGACAAGACTCGAAGTCCACCTCTCTCACAAGCCCGAAGGTATCTCGGAAGTACTTCACGAACTGGCGCCAGGCATGTGACAAGACGAAGGACAAGACCAAGGAACTGCTGAAGCGTTGGAGGACGTTGCCGGAGTCCGAGGGGGCGGAGTCTCCAATGCAGGCCGCGGGGCATAGCGACGAGGACAAGCATCGAGGGTGGAGCGTGCACGTCTGGAGTGAGTGTTTATTTTTTAATGTAGCTAACCTATATCGTCCCATAAGTGGGCAAAAATCCCTTCTTTCTACAATGCCCCCCTAGCCAAGTTACAACCGTATCGTGTCGAATTCCGTTCTCCAATCGGTAACGCTTCGATGTCAGCAATTGTAGAAAACGATAAGTGGTAGAAAAATTGTGGCGCGAGTTTTTTTATACTATACATATAATCATGTAATATGTACGAAATCGAAGAAGATAATTTTTAGGGTTCCGTAGCCAAATGGCAAAAAACGGAACCCTTATAGATTCGTCATGTCTGTCTGTCTGTCTGTCTGTCCATCCGTATGTCACAGCCACTTTTTTCCGAAACTATAAGAGCTATACTGTTGAAACTTTGTAAGTAGATGTATTCTGTGAACCGCATTAAGATTTTTACACAAAAATAGAAAAAAAGCAATAAATTTTGGGGGTCCCCATACATAGAACTGAAACTCAAAATTTTTTTTTTCATCTAACCCATGCGTGTGGGGTATCTATGGATAGGTCTTCAAAAATGATACTGAGGTTTCTAGTATCATTTTTTTCTAAACTGAATAGTTTGCGCGAGAGACACTTCCAAAGTGATAAAATGTTTGTCCCCCCCCCCCCTCTAACTTCTAAGATAAGAAAATGATAAAACTAAAAAAAATATATGATGTACATTACTATAAAAACTACCAACGAAAATTGGTTTGAACGAAATCCAGTAAGTAGTTTTTTTTTAATGCGTCATAAACCGAAAAAAATACACTATTATTAAAACATCGATCAAAGTTACAATACATTACAAGAACTTTTATATTATGTTACTTGCTGCTACAGAACCCTTCATGGGCGAGTCCGACTCGCACTTGGCCGGTTTTATACATTAAAAGTGTGTGTAACTTGATATATTACTTATGCTTTGTTGCATGGCAATCGGTTGACAAATCGAAATATATAAGAGGTACGAAGTTAGCCGAGTCTGCTAGTTTTAAAATATAATTATTACGTTATTTTACCTAATCACTTTACATACGAAACGAATGTGTGAACGTTTATGAACGAGTAAGTTTTTTCCTGATTCGATCCAATTAAACAAGTCAGTAAAAGTTCTAAGTATAGACCTATAAGAAATAAATAAACAGCATTAGGAGAATAAAACTGAGGAGAACCGTGAAGGGATAAGCCTTGCCTTATCTTAAGAAGAAGAATGAGAAGAAAAGTTAAAGATAGACTTGTTTGTCTATGGTCATTTCAAATATAAACTTAAGAACCATACTTTCTTTTAAGGTCCAATGAATTCTCACTCTATGGCGGAATGGGAAGACGTTTGAGTTACTGACTAAAACCAAACTTATGTTCCTTCAGTTGCCCTTATTTTCTAGAACCACGGGTCCACTTACTGTTCTTTAACCAAAACAAAGGACTATTAATAGGACACAACGATTCAAACCTTTGATACTTATACTTATGTAGTCATCAGGGATACCTCATACAATAGTTTGCCCGAAGCAATGAAAATGTCAAAATAATTTACGCTTACTAAACCTTTGCATAGAAGAGTTTCCGCTCCAAAATTTCTGGAATATTCTCCTTTATTACGTCACTAATTCCCGGAATAAAGGACAGAACATGTCCGCCGGGCGCGTGCCGAAAAATGTAGGAAGTTACTTTAAAACGAAAGTGGGGATACAACGATTACATCAGTTCTAAATTTACTCGGACTTTGGTCAACTTGCTTACTATATGCAATGGAGAGAAACAGAGTCCAAATTTTATTTTCAAGCTATCAAATTTTTACATAAGTATTAAAAAAAACACTTAAAACTGTGATTATTTATTTATTTATTAAAACTTTATGCACAAGTAAACACTGTAAAAAGGCGGACTTAATGCCTTAGGCATTTTCTTCCAGTCGACCTTAGGGTGGTGCAGAAACATAAGATGGTAGGTGCAACTTTAAGGCAAACAAACTAACAGAAAATTAAAACCGATATATCAAATGTAGATAAAACTTATATAAATAAATTATAAATACATACAAATAAACAAAAAATGTTAGGAGAAAACGAATCCATCAAAGCGCTGTGATGATACTGCAAACTTCTTGCGAATGTGTTCATTATAATTATACAAACACTACATAAAAGTTCCTCCTCCTTGGATCGTTTATCCTCTAGGCTTAGGGTCGTGACCTCGATGAATAATTTTCTTGTGGACTATATTTAGCTATGTGTCCTATTTTTTTTTAATTTATGGTGGGAAAAATCATGCATCCCCCGCCCTTGGGCGGAGCGGGAGATAGTGTCAGACTCTTACTGACTAAAAGACCCAGCCCGTTCCTTCTAGCCTTCATTCCGGGGCTCGAGCGCCCTTTCGGATAACCCTGGCCCCAGTAGGCTTCGACCCGGCTGGGTCCCTGCTGTTGCTGACAACTCCTTGAGGCGCGCGGGAACAGTGCGCGCCGTTGACGACTTGGGCTTGGTCCGGACAGTTACCGGACGGCCGGACAGTGCGCTACCCATTGCTCACTGTCCGCAAGCCCGCGCGCCATGTTTATTTTTATTTTATTTTATTTTATTTATTTCGTTTGTCCTATACTCGGCGATGTGGATGGCATCGCAGACTATGGTCTCCTGCCTGTGTAGCACGTATTTGGTCAGACCAAATACGGAAAAGGCCCAGGGGCAGGGGCCATCTACTTTTCCTGTAAGCAGCAACTTTTCCAGGTTATCGCCTCTCTTTCTGTCAATGTGGGCAAAGAAATCAAAGATTCGTCTTTGGCATATGGTAGTGAGTCTCATGTATTTTTTTTTCGTGCTGGGAAAATCATGCATTGACATCCCCCGCCCTTGGGCGGAGCGGGAGATAGTATCAGACTCTTACTGACTAAAAGACCCACCCCGTTCCTTCTAGCCTTCATACCGGGGCTCGAGCGCCCTTTCGGATAACCCTGGCCCCAGTAGGCTTCGACCCGGCTGGGTCCCTGCTGTTGCTGACAACTCCTTGAGGCGCGCGGGAACAGTTCGCGCCATTGACGACTTGGGCTTGGTCCGGACAGTTACCGGATGGCCGGACAGTGCGCTACCCATTGCTCGCTGTCCGCAAGCCCGCGCGCCATGTTTATTTTTATTTTATTTTATTTTATTTATTTCGTTTGTCCTATATTCGGCGATGTGGATGGCATCGCAGACTATGGTCTCCTGCCTGTGTAGCACGTATTTGGTCTCGGAAAAGGCCCAGGGGCAGGGGCCATCTACTTTTCCTGTAAGCAGCAACTTTTCCAGGTTATCGCCTCTCTTTCTGTCAATGTGGGCAAAGAAATCAAAGATTCGTCTTTGGCATATGGTGGTGAGTCTCATGTTTTTTTTTTTCGTGCTGGGAAAATCATGTAATGACATCCCCGCTCTTGGGCGGAGCGGGAGATAGTGTCAGACTCTTACTGACTAAAAGCCCACCCCGTTCCTTCTTGCCTTTTGTATCGGGACCGAGCTTCCATTTCGGATAACCCTTGCCCGAGTAGGCTTCGGCCCGGCTAGGCCACTGCTGGGAACAGTGCGCGCCGTCGACGAGTCTCATGTATGACTTGAGTTCAGCTATTATGAAGTCGTTGGTCGGATGCTCCGTCCAGTGGATTCTGAGCATTTTCCTCTAACACTTTAAGAACTAACTAAAACTAATCTAAAGTATAACGTCTCATGGAGAGAATAGTTAAAATACTTCGCACTCGGGACCGCTTTATCTTTTGCATTGAAATACATACTAAACTAAAACTCACCTATTGACGAAAACATGGCAACGTATCCGAGAGTCCTCACACAAGCACTTGAGAACTCATGCGTACAGCTCAGGAGTAGGATTCTTGGTTTAGTCTTGGTTTTTTGATAGCTACAACCTAGAGGTCTCTAAGTCAAGAGTGAATAGGTTCCTTTCATGCCTAGAAGCGCCACCGATACATTGTGGACATCCCTCTTGTACCCACAAAACATTTTAAGCACACATTCACTCTGCGCACAGCTAAGGAGCGGAATTCCCTGCCAGAGTCTGTGTTTCCATATAGCTACAATCTAAGGGTCTTGAAGTAAAGAGTGAATAGGTAGTGGGTGACTTCTAGACAAGCGGGCTCCATCGTCGACAATATCGTCGCTTTCTATCAAATAAGATAGTGGTCAAGCGCGAAGTTATCTGTAAAAGGGAATCTTTTGATTCACTCAATGACTCATCAACGCCCAGCCCAAACCTTTGGACCTAGAATGCTGAAATTTTGCACAGAGATTTCATGGGTTATATACAGAATAAGACGTGATTTTTCAAAATGTACCTCCTGAGGAGTGGAAACGGGGAAAGTTTGTATGGAGAAACTTATTTTCACGCACTACTGGCAAAAGCCAATAATGAAATTCATGCTCAATTTCAGGATACTACATCAACGGGAAGCCTGTTAATTTTGATTCCCTTGAGTATCAAATACACGTTTTTTTGCGACATAAAACGGCCGTGCCTTTTTAGGGTTCCGTAGACAAATGGCGGAACCCTTATAAAGTCGTCATGTATTCTGTGAATCGCATTAAGATTTTAACACATAAATAGAAAAAAACAATAAATTTTGGGGGTCCCCATACATAGAACTGAAAGTCAAATTTTTTTTTTCATGGATAGGTCTTCAAAAATGATACTGAGGTTTCTAATATCATTTTTTTCTAAACTGAATAGTTTACGCGAGAGACACTTCTAAAGTGGTAAAATGTGTGCCCCCCCCCCCTCTAACTTCTAAAATAAGAGAATAAAAAAACTAAAAAAAATATATGATGTACATTACTATAAAAACTACCAACGAAAATTAGTTTGTACAAAATCTAGTCAGTAGTTTTTTTTTTAATGCGTCATAAATCGAAAAAAATACACTATTATTAAAACAGCGATCAAAGTTAACAACACATTACAAGAACTTTTATATTATGTTACTTGCTGCTACGGAACCCTTCATGGGCGAGTCCGACTCGCACTTGGCCGGTTTTTTTTGGTTAGGTAGGCGACTCAGAAGTTTTATTCTTTCACAGTATTTGGTTTTAATTTCAACTCGACACCTCACTGTCTGTCAGAACCCTTTATCTCGGGAACACAGACAGACAGACAGACGGACGGACAACAAAGTAGGTAATCCTGTAAGGATTCTTCATTCCTTTTTTCCTTTTGAGATACGGAACCCTAACAAGAAAACCCTCAGAAATGTGTCCCAAAGTGGACAATGGACTCAATGTAATTCGAAATGAAAATCATCGCGACTCGTTATTCGGCGTGTCTATGATTTCAGCCCCTGAACTGATTTCACTGAGCTGCCGCTGAAATATGATAATCAGTGTTATATATGCTAATGAATTCTGGAACAATGTTGGCGGGCTTCATGTGTTTTCATATATATTTCGGGCGCATTGCGTGCTAAGGATGGATTTTACTCATATGTTATTGTCATAGGAGATTAGGGTGTATTTAGTTAGCACGAATATGTTTTCTTAATGAAACTAGAGCAAATAGTCCGTTACATGTATTTTGTTTTATTTTTTAGTAACATAAGGCTTACTGCCCACGGACGCGTGCTTTATAGACACGTATTCGTCATAATACGCTTTTTTTATGGTGGGAAAAATCATTCAATGACAACCCCCGCTCTTGGGCGGAGCGGGAAATAGTGTCAGACTTTTAGTGACTAAAATCCCACCCCGTTCTTTCGGTGAACACCTGCTCACAGCTTACATACAAAACTATAAAGGTAGAACTACACTGCGCACACGTGTGCGGTGTGCCACGTACGTCGATCGTCCGTCTCCATACATTTTATATGGCAACTAGACTTGTAGAGCTACACTAGTACCACGCCACGCCACGTTTTCTACGTACAAATCAGGCGTGGTCAACGTGTGCATAAGTCTAATGTAGTTCTAGCTTAAAACACGTCTATGAAGCTACGCGTCTATGAAGCGACGCGTTTATGAAGCTACGCGTCTATGAAGCCACGCGTCTATGAAGCCACGCGTCTATGAAGCCACGCGTTCATAAAGCTACGCGTCTATAAAGCTACGCGTCCGTGGACAGTAGGCTTAAAGTACATAGGTACTTACGTCGTCGTTAACCGCCTACGCTGACACAAGTCTTACAAGAGCAAAAGGAAAACTTTGCAGACATATCAAAACACTGCTTTCAGCCATATTTCGTCCTAAGTAGGTACTCAAATGTTTTCAGGTATTCCCACGGGATCATCAAACAACGCTACTCCACAAAAAAGAATATAAATTATTTTGTTACAAAAGACTTTGAATAACATCTACTGAAAATAAAAGAGACGAAAATAAATGTAATCGTATTTATTTTACTTAACTTAGTAAACTTTGAAGAGGACGTGTAATCTGCGTAGGTAAATGTAAAAGATCTAGCCTTGGTCAAAAAGATATTGTTATTTCTAAAAAGTAATCCTTGAAACGAACAAGAACCTAATAATTATAATGTTGTAAGTATTTAAAATCCCCACTCGCCTATCGTCAACATCGAGCATGGTTCAAAAGCTTTTCTTCATCTAAAGCAATCTAACGCGATGTTTGAAGAAGAGTCAACGTAAAAATAGAGATAACGCCTGAAAAGTCTGTTGGCATTCGGTAATTCCGTGATTTACTCGAATATTTCACTAAACTTATTCCAGGACATACAGTTGCCATCACGGATCTTGAACGCTCGGCGTCAGAGTGGGGATCTCTTTGCGCATTCCATACATTGGCGAGCCAATCATCTTCGATGTTAGATACACGCTGCAACGCAGTGAACGAATCAGGAGTGACGTCTATGACGCGATGGCGCGTCCAACCAATCACTGACACTCCCCGCCCCCGCGTGAAGAGACCGAATATTTGACTTCTGCGCAAGGGTTCAAGATCCGTGATGGCAACTGTACCAGTTTTATTAAAACCCTTAAAATTTTTTGAGAAAAAGTTATTCAAGCCGCAGTGTTCTTCCATCTCTGTAAAACATAATACTCGCGTACCGGATTCAAGTTGGCATTTGAACAATTGGTGTGCCCATAGTGAGAGTAGGTAGTTTTTTCACTGCCAGAATATTTTTTTGAGGCAGTTTTAAGTGCTCGGAAGAGACATGGATCAATTGTCTTTTGTGTAGGCTTTAGGTACATGGTAATTACGCTGATGCAGAGTTCGATACCTTGAGTTGTGATTTTCGCAGAGTGACCCTTTTTAGATTTGGCCAGAATTTCTATAAATAGATTTGTTGTATTTAATTTTTGGTATCCATTCCATAATCAGATTCTTTTTTGCTGATTTTGTTTTTAAGAAAATTTAAACTTTAAATTAATATATCCAAAACCAGAGTGTTACTAAATTAAGTGCAAACGTGTGGCAAATTGTAAATACCAACTAATAGATGATTCGTTTAAAGACCTTTCATGTTATTAAGTATATCACAAAAATAATAAAAATAAGTTAAGTTAAGTTTTTTAAGTTTTCAGACTTTGTGACGGTAATAATAATAATATTCCACAACTATCACACAACGCCATCTAGTCCCAAGCTAAGCAGAGCTTGTGTTATGGGTACTAGACAACTGATAAACATACTTATATATTTCTAAATACATACATAATATAGATTATAAATCACACCCAGATACAGAACATATGATCAAACTCATCACACAAACATTTGCCCTGGGTGGGAATCGAACCCACGACCTCCGGCACAGCAGTCAGGGTCATTAACCACTAGACCAACAGGCCAGTTGCAAATGGTATTTCATATTTGGTTACTTTTCCCTAACAAAACTTCTACACTAACTTAAAGACACTTAAAGCACTGCCCTAGGCCATTTTCCTCTGTCAGCAATTTATGGTGACATATAACTACTTACCTACACTAGCAAATGTTAGTGTAACATGGGTTAGCAAAAACGTTTCCTATCGTGTCATACTTTCATCTCAACATGATGAAAAATGCAATTCCAATTGTATATCAATCAAACTACATCTAGTTTTGGTCGTTGCTCACTTCATTAGGGTCTCATGAGTATCTACGGAAGCGTAATGACATACATTCCTGATTGCGATCCAATACAATGACATACATTGTTTCACGTCGACTCAAGTAAGACCAACGCCGGGGCACGAGTTCCTCTTTGTCGCCTTGTGGAAACTTATAACACACACTTCATGGACATAGACATTTTCGCTCATTCTAATAATTTAAATGAATATTAATTAACTGAATAATTAAACATCATAAAATCAGTCTCAGTTTTCCATGCATTTGATTAATCCGTGGACAACAGTGTGGGTTATATGTTTACTTATTTATCTAACAATTATTCTGTATAACCTTAACATGTAACTATTTTTGTCCCCAATAAATAAAAAATAAAAAAATAGCATATAAAACATGGAGGCTTTTGTGACTATGGGGTTATAGTTTTCAGACTTTGTGACGGTAATTTATATGTAGAGAAATAGGTAGTTGAAGGTTATTTGAACTTTCAATTATGATTTCAGAAAAACTGACCAAGCGCGAATCGAACTTGTACATGAAGGATTCCGTTTCCGTACTACTGGTAATTGGTGTACGATACTTAAAAACGTGATTGTGCTCATGATAACAAACATGGGAGCAAAGCCAAAATCGCGAAAAAAATAACAGCTATATAGTACATTATGCAAACATAAATGTACTGAACAGTTGTTTTTTTTTCTCGATTTCCCAGCACAATCACGTGTTTAAGTATCGTACACTAATTGCCAGTCACACTATATAGACAAATACAATAAACCGTCAGGATAAACACTGACTCTACGAAAATAGCTCTTACTGCTACACAATAAAGCGCCGTCAATATCAAATTGTACCAACTTGACGTGCACACCCACATCACATAGCACAATGTCTCATATGTCACACAGCTTGGTATCGACACGTATGCTGCAGCGAGCTAATCTTGGATTCAACCACTAAATGCATTTCAATGCTCGTCCCACTGTCTCGAGTCTCGGAACTGCATATATGCTGACGTCACGTATGTATTCTCAAAGGACTTGATAGATATACTGTAATAAATTCAACTAAGAGGTTACAACTCGACACACATTTTCACTGTATTTCATACAAGCGCTCTTACGCGATTATGACGTTTTATTACACATTTTTCATTAGATATTTTGGAAACACAGTGTCTTGTGGATATTGTCTAGGCTTCTATTGAAATCAATTTATAAATTTGTGTAAAACTAATCCATTAAAGACATCTGAAAATTCGATATTTTGCATGAATAATATATAATAAAAACTTCATAATATACTCAAAAAATTTTAAAAGTCAAAAAAATATAACAATAGAAACCTTTCAAAAATCAAGATTCTGAATGACAATAATTTTTTTCAAAAACTTTTAAGGGTTTAAAATAAAACACGTATTTCCTGAAAAAAGGCGTTACATCTATCGCGTTAGGCGTTATCTATCCTTTTTAGCGTTCCCTCTTCATCAAACATCGCGTTGGATTACGTTAGATGAAGTAACAAGCTTAGAACCATCCAATCATCCAACCATCTCGATGTTGTCGATATGTGAGTGGAAAAGGACCCTCTTAATAATTAAGACTACAGTGCCACAGACTTAATTGTAGATCTTAGAATTGCACGTTGTTTATTTTTGAAAAATCCATTCAAATTGGATGAATTTAAGAGAAATTATATTACTTTATCAGAATCTCAAAGAAAAGGAGAAATAAGAGAATTCTTACTCATCTGATTAATATTATCCTATTCATTTAATGCGCTTTTGTTTCTGTTTTGGAGCCATGGTGAATGAATATTCTTTAGTTACCAACCTAAGTATTATCTGTTTTTTGTAAAGGGTTAGCATCAGATAGAAATGTACATACCTACATATACTTGTGAATACTTATTTCCATAATAGCGTAATCCAAAAATTTACTTTGCCCAAGATCATACATTTTTTTTTCAAAACTTTTAAATTTTAAGTTAGATATAAACCATTCAAATCTGATGGAAGGGGTATGTTAAGTAACAGAAGGATGCACATACTGTAATGTGACGTCACCGCAATTAGGTTACGTGAGTACAATAGAGATGCGATATATTAGGACCGAAGGAGATACTGCTCAAATTCTCGGTACCCCGCGCGGATCTTTTAAACCTACCTGTGTCGTGGGCAATAGAAATCCTTACTAAAGTTTTCTGCTATTGGACGGATTTTAATTTCTTGATCATTGGCCGAATTCCAGATAGTGACATGAGGTATATTGTCTTCTGTATCTTGTGCCGGTTCTCCAAGGTGTTGCTTGTTGTTGCTTGAGACTGACCGTCTATGTATTTTGTTTTGGCACTAATATTTACGTAATTAGTTAGTGAGTGGCGTCTCCGAATGTAGCGATTATGTGACGTAAAGTTAACAAATGTAACGTAACATAATAGCCAGGCATAGATACCTGTAATTCCCACCACTCTTCCTTCCTTTGGTCAGTGTGGAATTGGATGGCATGACCCGCCTAATCCCATTTTAGCCTGGCAGAATTTTTAAGCGGTTGTATTTAGCTTGACCTGATTATTGTTACTGTTTTTTTTTTTTTTTTTGTTAACTCGGTTCCAAGCCAGTCTTCGGGTTACTAAAGAGAATGAACAGCTAGCAAAAACCAATACAATTCCACGTTCCGTGACGAGCTATTCGGACTGATTACCTCGATTCCCTAGGTCTAATGCTGCTTTCGACCATTATATCAATGAGACAGTAATGAAGTCATTTATTGCCAATGTAAATACTTCTTTATATCCAGTAAATACCACGCTCGAGCATAATAAGACCTAACTCATACAAGAAATAGTGGAAAATTGAATCATAAAACATAGGCATTAGGATTCGATTTTCAAAACATCTCTATTTTTAATTAGGTCTTAAAGGATAGGTAAATACTTCTATATATCCAGTTTATTCCACGCTTAATTAGAATAAGAATTAACTAAAAAAAAGAAATAGTAGAAAATTGAATCATAAGACATAAGTTCTAGAATTCAATTGAGACTCAACTCAAAAAATAGGTGTTCGCAATGGCGATAAAAATTGGACCATAAAACTATGTCTTTAAGTTTTAATTTTCAAAAAAACCTCTTTTTAGATTTGGGTCTCATTATGATCAAAATTGAATTCTAAAACGGTGTATTTAAGATTCGATTTTCAAAACGCCTCTTTTTAAAATTAGAACTCTATGATTAAGTGCCTATTATATCTCCATCCAATTAGCTCCCAGTGTTGGATCTAGGCTATGCTAGATAGACAGCCAGTCTTCTATTTTCAGCAGGCCAGCGCCGACGTGATATATAACGACACGGTCCGCCTCTCAATTTTGCTTGCATCGCATTTTTGATGCTCGTGTTTCTAGTTTGATAACTTTAGACTTTTTAAAAGGCTACCGACAAGAATTCTGAAAATTTCGCGAGCAAGAGTTTTTTTTTATGGTGGGAAAAAATCATCCAATGACATCCACCGCTCTTGGGCAGAGCGGCTCGAGCTCCCTTTCCGGATAACCCTGGCCCCAGTAGGCTTCGACCCGACTGGGTTCCAGCTGTTGTTGACAACTTCTTGAGGTGCGCGGGAACAGTGCGCGCCGTCTACGACTTGGGCTTGGTCCGGACAGTTACCGGACGGCCGGACAGCGAGCTACCCATTGCTCACTGTCCGCAAACCCGCCCCTACGGTGGCCGGAAATCGGGATCAGAATCTCAGCGGCGGCGGCGGCGGCGAGAACGCCGTTGTCTGATGCGTTCGGCCTCCTCCTTTGCGAGCATTACTGCTTCGCAGAAGTCGGCGACCGCCTGCCACTCCTCCTCGCTCCGGACCATGGCCTCAACCAAGGCCCAGCGCAAGAGGTCTCCGCCGCCGGTCGCCCCCACGAACGAGCAAGAGTTTATACAATGCCAACCTAGTTACTTTTAAATCGTTAATTAACCAGCGAACATAAGGCGATGCACCACAGATACATGGTGGACATCCCACTTGTACACTTGTGAACACTTTTAGTTTAGGGAACACATTCATTGTGTGTACAGATGGCGAGCTATGGGTAGCTCGCTGTCCGACCGCCCGGTAACTGTCTGGACCGAGCCCAAGTCGTCGACGGCGCGCACTGTTCCCACGCGCCTCAAGGAGTCATCAGCAACGGCAGGGGCCCAGCTGGGTCGAAGCCTACTAGCCAGGGTTAGCTCCGAAAAGTAGCTCAGCCCCGGTAAGGCAACGGAGGAACTGGAATGGATTTTATTCAGTAAAAGTCTGACACTATCTCCCGCTCCACCCAAGAACGGGGGATGTCATTAGATGATTTTCCCACCGAAAAAAAAATAGCTACAACCGGGATGTCAGTAAGTCAAAAGTGAATAGAGTTTCTTCAAGGCAACCGTACTCCATCGTCGTATGGTTCCTTGATATTTTATACTTAATGTTACACTGTTCTGTCTGTGGCATTAACTTAAATGTGTCTTAAAACTGGTCCCGGATCTTCTCTAGTTGCCATGGTCTTGGAACGCAAAGAGACACATGAAGGAAAACAGGTGTGTTTTAGTCTGTAAAAGTCTGTGGTACCTTCTCGCTCCATCCAGAGCGAGAGAAGTTATTTTGATGATTTTCTACATCTAAAAAGACGTAATTATTTTATTTTGCAACACCAACATTTAACCTGTGATTGATCTTCAAACAAAGTCATTTCATGTTTAAGTACATTTACAGACAAAAGCTATGTTTACCCGGAAACGAAGTCCCGGTCGATAAAACATGTCGTGAAGAAAATTGACTCCAACTTGGTCATCAATCAACTCCAAAAAGTATATTTAATCGTTGGTATAATTTTCTGTCTATTGATGGGGAAGTACTTAATTGAATGTCGATGTCGGTCGGCATTGACACTCCACGAAATATGCTTGTAAAAGTGGTTCGTGGAATTAGAGTTAGGAGTGAATATTGATTTTAATATGACTGGCCTGTTGGTCTAGTAGTTAGTGGCCCTGACTGCTATGCCGGAGGTCGTGGGTTCGATTCCCACCCAGGACAAATGTTTGTGTGATTAGCATGATCATTTGTTCTGTATCTGGGTGTAATTTATCGATAGGTATATGTATGTATTTAGAAATATATAAGTATGTCTATCAGTCGTCTAGTACTCATAACACAAGCTCTGCTTAGCTTGGGACTAGGCGGCGTTGTGTGATAGTTGTGGAGTATATTATTATTATTAATATTTCACAGTCAATAGTCCTGACTCATAACTATAAAATTAGAAATTTGATTGTTTAATAAAACCTCCAGAAAAGCTGCGATATTTTCAATTTTTTTTTGCAATTCACAGCTCAATATTGGCAAAAATTATATATTTGTGGCCACAACATGTATGTATTTACACAACTTTAATCATTAACATCAACATAACTCTCCAACTTGGAGAGAAAGTGGTAAAATGGTATTATTCGTAATGTTTAACCCAACTGCAATATCATAGGCTGACTGCTGCTAAAGTAGAGTTTAAAAGAGACTCAAATTAAAATGCTTTAGTCAGAAAACAGGGACATTACCAGGACGTGTTAAGATGTCAGGTGTGCGAAAGAGAAAGAGGAATAGAGCTCCATCTCTTTAACAGTTCAGTTTGGGTCGTGGATCGTGTTAAGAGCTCGTTGTAGAGCCTCAGAGTTGAATAAGCTCTTTCAAAAAAGATTATTATTAACTTTCTTTAAAATTGACAAAAAAATGGCAAGTTGTAAATTTTGGATTTTGACTACCTAGCTCCTCCTAATTATTTTATTGTGTCTTTCAGTTTCATTCTCAAAAAACGGGCCTTTTTTTAACGAGTCATAATCAAGTCAAACATCACCCATCTCAAGAAACCCCTTTCAACGATTAACATCTTCAAGCTCATAATGTGGAACCGAATCGAAAATTAGTATAATTTTGTTTAACCGTCAACCATAGCTAAATAAAATTACACTAACAGGCTGAAATTAAACTAAATAACGTTGTACCCGAAAATAGCCTTCGCATTCTTCGCATAGGACAGGGCAAAAATGACAGAAGACCGGGAAAAAGAAGAATAATAATTAAAAATCCTTAGCACTGGCACGCACAGGTTTTAAAAGCTATGTCGCCATTGTTCGAAAGATTTACCTTGGCTCTTGCGCTCCAGCAAAAGACTGATGGAATCCAGGTGAGTTTTAGTCGGTAACAGTCCAACACTCCTCGTTCGACCCAGAACGAAAGAACCAGTAGATTTAGCAATTTTAAAAGGCGAGAAATCTAATAAGAAAAAGAATAGCCAAGTTAATAACCGTTTCGTGTAGAATTCCTTTATCCAATCGCTAACGCCTCGGTATCAGCAATTGTAGAAAACGATAAGTTAGTTGCCATGTTGACGCGCCTGAGTCGGCCACTCGTTCAAAAATGTCTTTAAAAAACGATATTATAACAAAGCAACATTTGCTATGAACATTGTAGAAACGATAACAATTCATTCTATAATTCTGAACGATGCCGATGTGACATTGGCTACGAAATTTCTATTCGTTTGTTCTGACCACGGGACTTTAAGCTTGAGATGATGTCATTCCGATACATTTGATTAGTTTTCGACTAGGGTTAACAATTGCAGATTAACTAGGCTAAGGGTGCCGACATCGTCAGAACAAGCACTAAACCACATTTTAAAACTACGATAGACACAAAATTCTTTCCACACGTTAACCATCCGGTAAGCAAGTAGGTTATAAAACCACTTCAGTGCCGGTAACATGCCACATAACTCTGATAACGTTAATAGCTGGAACCGCAACAAAATGGAGGTTCCCACCAGCTCTTGTGTACCTAAACACCGAATAAAATTTTATTTTTAACGTTTTGCGAACACATTCATTGTGCGTACGTGGAATTTTCTCCTGGAGCCAGTGTTTCCTGATAGCTACAACCTGGAGATCTAGTGAATAGGTTACTTCTAGGCATGCGTGATATCGCCACTTTCCATCAGGTGAGATAGAGGTCAAGAACTATAAAAATAAATCAGACGTCGGGATTTACCACGGACAAACTGGGCACGCCACAATTATGGCGGTAAGTCCCCTCTTTGAGGCGTGGCTGGAAAGAACTCACGGCGTCCGTACCTTCCGTATGACGCAGGTCCTCACCGGACACGGCACTTTCGGGAGGTTCCTGCACCGGATTCGTGCGGAAGAGACGCCCGGGTGTAGCCATCTTGCGGAATGCCCGGAGGACAATGTGGAGCACACAGTCGAGGTGTGCCCTGCTTGGACGGAGCATCGCCGTGCCCTCGTGGGGTGATCGGCGGCGGAGACCTCTCGCGCCGGGCCTAGGTTGAGACCATGTTCCGGAGCGAGGAGGAGTCGCAGGCAGTCGCCGACTTCTGCGCAGCAGTAATGCTCGCAATGGAGGAGGCCGACCGCATCAGGCAAGGCTTGCGGACAGTGAGCAATGGGTAGCTTGCTGTCCGGCCGTCCGGTAACTGTCCGGACCAAGTCCAAGTCGTCGACGGCGCGCACTGTTCCCGCACGCCTCAAGGAGTTTTCAGCAACAGCAGGGACCCAGCCGGGTCAAAGCCTACTGGGGCCAGGGTTATCCAAAAGGGAACTCGAGCCCTGGTATAAAGGCTAGAAAGAACGGGGTGGGCTTTTAGTCAGTAAGAGTCTGACACTATCTCCCGCTCCGCGCAAGAGCGGGGGTTGTCATTGGATGATTTTTCCCACCATAAAAAAGGGCATTGAATAGAATCAATATAAAATCTTAAATCTTATACGTTGTAAGATTTAATATAATCTTACAACTTTCAATACCAATACACATAATATTATTTCTGTATAACAAAGAATTTAAGATAATATTTACACAAAATATTGACGGATCGATTAGTAGGAATTTCCACTTAAGGCCCGTTTCACAATGCCCGAATAGTCACTCTTCCGAATAAATTAAAAAATGTAACAGAATTTCTATGAAATTATTTGCCAAATAAATTAACGGAAACTTAATCAATTAAGTTGGTGAACCAGACTCTTAATATGGACCTTTCAGCCTTATTAATAAGTGCCTAATCATTTTACTATAATATTATTGCACAAGGATGACCTAATTCTTGTAGAATTTTCTCGATCAAACACCACAAAGTGCGATGCATGAGACTTTCATTTTAAACTCAGTTCGCAGCTGCTTCAAATTGAGTTATAGGAAAATCCGAGGCTTGCTTAAATACATTATGTTCTTCTTACATATACGTACATCGAGTTATGTGTGTAGCATAATGTTTAGCTTTTTTTATTCCTAATACATTTTTGATGGACGCGGCTGGCATTACGTTACGTTACGCTAATCTTATTTCTACCAGCCGAAATCGATACTGTTAAAACATTTTTGCAATGGCAATGACCCCGACTTACGAGTTCATCACCACTGATCTCAAAACGGTGAAGGAAAACATCGTGACATTCACCAACCCGCACTGGACCCGCGTGATAGATTACAGCCCATTCCCTCTTTCCCATTCCTTCTTAAGAGAGGAGACCTGATTCCCAGTAGTGGGAACATTAAAAAGGCTGATGATGGAGATAAAAAAACTTTTAGTAATATTAAAATTTATAAACAAAATCTTTCGCATTATTTTGACTTTCCTTTGAGTTGGTCACTCAAAGGGACTATAAAGATAAAATAACCCCGAATTCTGAATATCCCTGAAATGTTTTTGGTTACCGTTTCAAAGCATTTTCTTGGTCCCGTTATTTTACAAAGAAACCATTATTATTAATAAACTTTGAATGAAATAAGCTGTAAAGTATAACAATTCCATTTTCCAACTCAACGAAAGGATATCAATTTTCACTCGTGAACTTAATCCGTTCATTCGATTATAACTGGGTCGTTTGTATAGGGCCTTGAGTGAACTCCAATGGGTAAAAACCGGTGCTTATTTGGTTATGCAAGAACTTAACTTGGGGCATTTCTGCCTTTTGTAGACCATCGTTTTCTGTGTTGTCTATAGATGAGGCTGTCATAAGTTTGACATTAAGTAAAAAAATATATGTATTCTTTGTTTATTTATTGGGTAAAATACAAATACAAATGTACAAAAAAAAACTTAAACTATTTATACTAAAAACTAAATAAATACCTAACGTACATAAACAAAAAAAAAACGTGTGGCACTCGGTTACTGCCGCGGTAAAGCTATTGCATAGCATTTTTTATCAACTTATGCAATTATAATTATTTATTTATTTTATTTATGCAGTATTTATTTCCTTTGTTTTTTTTTTTTCTTTGATATTAATTGAAGTTACACTTTTTGAGCGTGGTGACTGATAAGAAAACAAATGAGTGGGGGTGTTAGGTTATTTTCGTTACGGAATTTCTGGATTCGGTCTCCACGCTCAAGGCCCGCGATAGAAGCTATGCAATAGCTTAAAAAAATTATTTTATTTATGTACGTTAGGTATTTATTTAGGTTTTAGTAAAAAAAAATAGTAACAATATACAGGTGGCTTTCTTTTCGGTGGGAAATCATCAAACGATTCCTTTCGCTCTTGATGGAGCAAAAGAGAGTGTCAGACTTATAACAGGATAGTTTAAATAGAGCCTTGACTGAACTCCAATGGGTTTCTTTTTCGGTGAGTATAAATCATCCAGATGATATTACCCGCCCTTGGGCGGAGCGGGAGATAGTATCGGACTTTTACTGACTAAAAAACCCACCTAGTTGCTTCGTTGCTTTTCATATCTGGGCTGAGCCTCCCTTTCAGAAATAGATCCTTGGCCCCAGTAGGCTTCGACCCTGCTAGGGCCCCTACGGTGAACTCCAATGGGTAAAAGCGGTACTTATTTGGTAGTGCAAGAACTTAGCTTATGGCATTTCTACTGCAAAGAAAGCCAGGTTTACATAAAATCTGGCTTCCTTTGTGCTGACTAAATCCCACTTGTGTCCTTCAGATGCCCTTTGTGTTCCAGAGCCACGGTGATTTTTTCGTACAATCCTGCAACCGTGGCAGGAATTTTACTTAGCGAGCCTCGACGCACAGGACCGATCATTATGGTGACACTTGGGGGAGGCATATGTCCAACAGTGGACGTCTTTCAGCAGAAATGATGATAATGATGATGAGCCCTTATCAATGTTCTAAATCTGACCGAAATTCATTTCGTAATAAAGCAATACAGAAGTATTTTTAGTAGCTCGTTGTTATTGTATCACTGAATTTCCTCGTGACGTAGCTAAGTCACTTATCTCGTGATTGCTTTCGTGAAGTTGCTAAATTATTCGTGCTATAACATCGACAAATGACGGCTGCGTCACGTCACGACAAATCGAATGTCACACGCTAATGGCAAGCGGCGACCCAGCCTATTGTTTGGATTTCAGTCGGCGCCTACTTATAGCTTGACAAACAAACCCAAAGCGCCTACTGTTTGTCTAGTCTACGAGCTTCTTTGGTAATAGTTTTCTGGTCTTACCAATTGGAAAGGGCTATGCTCGGGGTTTCCTTGCGTGATCGAATTAAAAATAAAGATATCCGCAGGAGAACTAAGGTTGCCGACATAGCACGAAGAATTGCTAAACTTAAGTGGCAATGGGCAGGGCACATTGCTCGCAGAGCAGATGACCGTTGGGACCGAAAGGTTCTGGAGTGGAAGCCGCGTACCAGAAGACGCAGCAATGGAAGGCCTCCTTCAAAGTGGACCGGTGACGTAGTGAAGGTTGCGGGAAACGGATGGATACGAGACGCACAGGATCGTTCGTTGTGACGATACTTGGAGGAGGCCTATTTCCAACAGTGGACGCATATCGGCTAAAATGATGACGATGATACCAAAAATGAGAACTAAGTTCGGCAAAAACATGTTAACGTTTGAAGGAAAAGCAAAGTTTTACAAAATACCCCCATTTATAAAAAATGTACGCTCATTCAATGCCTTCAAGAACCAACTTGCACAATAAGTAAAAAACAATTATTAAATATCTACTCAAAGACGAAATGCATTGAATAATAAAATAAATTTAACAACTTACGTACACGGTGATAAACTAAACCATATTAATTTAGAACAAAGCAAAATTATTCTCAAGCTTACATGAAAACATTAAAAAAAAGGATAATATATATTTTATTTAATTAATATGAACAATTTTTCGAAGTCACTTAGACTTTGTGTCATTTTTGAGAAATAAATATCTTTAAACCTAATAATCCACGTGGTCGATAGACGCCTTTTAGTCGGAAATTAGCTGAGATGCAACCAATTCCGGATTTGGCGAACTCTCAAGCTTCAAATTAAGCCTCAATCCAGCGCCTAAAGCCCCCATTCTCTGGATTATACTGCAGTTTCCTGATCTTAGTAACAATACTCCGAATTAAGTCACATTTCCCCGATTTAAGCCACAAATGTAGATATGGCTTAAGTGCGGTTTGGCTAAAAATACCAGTCCTCTCTACCAGCCACAATCTTCAGAATAAGCCGGATTTGAATGGAAATTTAAATTTGTTTGGTTAAAGGTAATGTGGTAGATGACGTCAAGGATTGCAATCTAACCTGGATAGGTTTTCTTTTTGTGGGTAAAAATCATCCAAATGACTTCCCCCGCTCTTGGGCGGAGCGGGAGATAATGTAATAATGTCAGACTCATACTGACTAAAAACCCACCCCGTTCCTTCTTGCTTTTCGTACCGGGGCCGAACTTCCCTTTCGGATAACCCCGACCCCAGCAGGTTTCGACCCGGGGCCTCTGCTAATGCTGACAACTCCAACCTAGATAGGTGATTTAAATAAATTTTATTTGTCACTTCTACATGTTCCTGAAGCATAGAACGAATTAGATGAACCATAGAAATAAGAAAGGAGCTTTTTATATTTTCTAATTTTTAATATTTCAATGAGATGATCCCTCAGTTTCCATGTACCTAGATCTTAAGGATTCGTTACTAATTAATTATGCCAGACCTTTGCGTGCCCAGAGAGCTCGATCGTTATTTGCCCAAAGAATGAACGTGGCAATGTTGCCAGTCTTTTGGGCACGTTTTCGGATGACAGAGGAGGAACAACTTCGACGCCTGAGAGTATTTTGATTAAGTCAAGTGACAAGATTGGTTGTCGACCAATCGTTTTGGTTTATTTTTATTTGTCATATTCATTGAGTGATTGTTTTATTTTTTTATTGTGCTTTTGAGTACAATATTAACTGGTCTAAGCCGATGCATGTGAGGACATTGTAGACCAGTCAATATTAATAATATTAATATTAACTGGTCTACACTGTCCTGGGCGGTCTTTGACCAAGTTTTATCTGATCATGTTTGCGGGGCAAACTTGGTCAAAGATCGCCCAGGACAGAAAAGTTTGGAAGGAGAAAGGGAGGCCTTTGCCCAGCCGTGGGACACACAATAGGCTAATAAAAAAAAAAACATGGAGTGAGTTACCGGTTTTCCTCTATTGGAAACAAGTAATAGAACCGTGCACTAGACTTTGACGCATTATAAGTGCCCATGTAAGCTTGTGTGAAATAAAAAACATTTAGATTTCTTTAATATTATTATTCCAGAATCTGCACCTAAGGAACGTGATAGGAATAAGACTGTACCACTTCTCGTTATTAAGTGTTCAAACAAAGACCGCCATTTTACTTCATTTCAGCCATTAAAGTTATCAGTAACGCGAGCGCGTTAACAGCGTATGAACGCGTTTTATTACAAGAAGGTTCTAACCTAACAAAACAAAGGGCGAAGCATGTCGTATTTCTGGTGCTTGGCTTGCGACTTTCTCCAAGCAAATTCCGGTTTTTACCATAAAAACTTCTACACTTCTTTATGTCACTGGTTTTTTATTAGGGGTGGCCAGATGGATGCAAACTAGCATAAACCAAACACATTAAGAGTGAGTTGCACCATTTAACTATAACGATAACCAAACCATAACCAGCCGTGAAACGGCCGCCTATTGGTCAATTCGACGATTTGACAACTGTTAACGGCTTTGTTATGGTTATAGTTAAATGGTGCAACTCACCCTAAGGGTTGGCCAAACTAGCGTTCCAACCAATTTGACCTTCGTTTGTGTTACAGCTACAAGGATTTAAACCACGCACCAACATGTTCGGTGGTCGGGAAAACGCGCCTTCCAACCAAGGGCGTTGAAAGTCATAGTTTACAACTACTATCTAGACGAATTGCAATCAGCAAGGTTACCTTGGTTAGTACGTTGTTTTGCAATCATCTGGGCGCCCCTTAATGCCGTAAACAATGATCAAAATACAAATAGATTTTTTTTTGTAATGCTAAGTCAGAAGGACGTTTCAGAGCCATATGTTATCACAGGCAACACACACTGGTCATACATAGACTTTCGTCTTGAGACACTATGGTACGTTGGACGAGAAGGCCGAGTCCTGCAGTATTCATTCCAATCATATTTTATTGTTACATCTTTAAAATAAGATCACGTACAATCTTGATAGTAGTCTCTATAAAAAAAACTTGGCAAGTGCGAGTTGGACTCGCGCCCTGAAGGTTCCGTACAAACTTACCTATTACCATTCAATTCCGGAATGGAGTTCAATTCTCGGAAGACATTTCCGAATCGCAAAAAACAAATTGTGACGTAGCAATAATGTATACAGTTTTCAGATTTAATTCTATACTTGTTCTATAAGGCCTTGTTTTATACCAAACAGGATCCTGGATCAATAGAAAGTATCTCCTCTATGAATTTTGATTTCCTCGAAAGTATCGAAATGGACTTTTTTTTCCACTTTATGTGGCAAAAAACGTCTACATTAAAAGAACCTTTAGTTTATGTAGGTATGGCAATGATATGGAAGCGCAGAGTCTCCTAATACAGGCACTGTTTTGCTTAAAAGTAGGCTAAAAGTGCAAGTGAATGAGTCATGAAATAGCGGCGCGGACAGCGGTGTAGGAGTGGTATCTTGTTTTCTCGTTAACTAAAAATTTTTTTACAGTTTCAAGAGTCTGCAGATCTGAATATGGTTTTAATTTCACGTGTTCTCGACATAAAGGGTCTTGACAGACAGACAGACGGATGGACAGACAACAAAATAATCCTGTTAGGGTTTCATTTTTTTTTCTTTTTGAGGTACGGAACCCTAAAAAGACAGACGGACAGAGAAACGTAAACCTATTTACATCAGTATGGATGTGGTGACGTCAACAATATTAGTGTCGTTTTACATAGCCCTTTGCTTTCCTATGCGTAGCTGTAAAAATGGATCCCTTTGAATTCCTAACGTAATACAAAATATTGGCACACACCCTTTTAAGAAAATGCTCGCGGTTTTAGTAATACAATCTCTTTTTGTTGATGTATGCTCTCGGAATGCCAAGGGCTACAAATACAAAAAAGGGGTTTATTTAGTAAACGTCTAACATCTCCTTCCTCTCGTTCCATTTAGAACGAAAGTAGTTGAATGGTTTCAAACCTTAAAAAAAGGAACAGTAAAAATATGAATAGATATTATTCTCATGATCATTTCCTTTTCATTTTTTAACCGACATCGAAAAGGAAGAGTGTTCGGCTGTATGTGTTTTTTTTCTTCGTACATTTTTAAAAACATTTGAGAGTTTTTTTGAATATTGTATCTGATTACCCGACTACGGCAAAGCCAAGGCAGGTTTTAATTTTTAACTTTTTTTGATATAGACTTTTCATCAATTTTCATCATCATCATCCGAAATGGTCACTATAAAGTACGCGCGAGTATCTGCGTAGCACTCGTGTATAGATTGGAAGACCTTAGTAAAAAAAGTTATTTCCAATCCATAGTTTCACATCCTTACGTTCTTGCCGCGTATAGAATGGAAAGACGCGACGTAGACAGGCTCTTCACTACGAGTATTCGCTTAGCGCAACAATAAAGCTTAAACGGATCCCTTTATTGGAAGAACCATCGCTATTGTCGAGTTCTCAGGACGATCGATACTCAATAAGTAGTTCAATTTGTTCAGAAAACGTCTTTATAATAAAAATTGCATAATTTTTCATCAACTGACAACTTCACTACGATCAACTGCGTCAGTTTCCCGCCTTCACTTTAGAGCGGCAACCGACGATTTAAATAGAGAACATGGAATGCTACTATTTTTTTCGACAATTAATTTATTATTCACAAATTGCTTCCTAGTGGATATCGATATATATATATATATTAATTAATTGCTGTTCTTAAGTCTCGCTAAAACTGGAGAACGGCTGGACCGATTGGGTTAATTTTGGTCTTGAAATATTTTTGATAGGAAAGCTTTAA
Source organism: Mythimna albipuncta (assembly GCA_929112965.1). Classification (NCBI taxonomy): domain Eukaryota; kingdom Metazoa; phylum Arthropoda; class Insecta; order Lepidoptera; family Noctuidae; genus Mythimna; species Mythimna albipuncta. Next base: position 10,631,143 of record OV815979.1, on the reverse strand, counting down.
ACGGTGAGAAAATCTTTAAAATGTTATTGAAAATTTGAAATGTATTATGCTGGTCCTGGCAATGCCTGTAGATGGCACTATTGTCTGAGTAAAATGTCAAACGACTTGGGAATTTTGTATAATGATTTTATCATTTTAAAAATACTTATATTCGGTACCTACTTTTTATAAGGTTCTTCTATTAGTAAACGATGATCAAGATCAACTTTAATTATTGAACCAGTGTTGACTACATTAGAGATCATTTTGCCCTAATAATTACCCAAGTCGTTTCACTTTTTCTGTCTCTTACAGTATGTGTAATGTGTATACACATGCGTGCCAAATAAAATATTTTTCTTTCCTTCTTTCTCTTTTTCCAACATAAAGAAAACGCATTTTTATAGTTCTATTTTATTTTCCATTTCCCTTTCTTTTCCAACTTCATTAAAAAAGGGCGATATATTTTTATAGCTTTCCCAAATGTTGTCAACTTGAATCTGGCAACACTTACCTCCGCGAACAAGGGCCCTTGAATTTTAATAACGTTTGAAAGTTTCTCCGCCGGTATTTTGTTAGTCACCTGTTAACTTAAACCAAGTTGTGTGCACAGTTTCCAGACGATGTTTGGGCTTTCTTATTTGATACTAGCTGGTAGTCCCGGCTTTATTCACATTTTATCACAATTCCAAGAAGTATTTTTTATGCGGGCAAGCCAATTTTTTTCTAAAATTAATGTGCCCTAAGTTAGACCTTATAACGTAAGCTATATACTAATGAAAGACCCGTTAAAATCAGTCCAGCAGTTTCAGAGATAAGCCAGAACAAATAGACAGACCGACAAAAATTTACACACTGCTAGTGCACTTCAGCATCAACGATTACATCACGGCTTACCATCAGGTGGACTTGCAGTCAAGTACTAGTTTATATCCTATGAAAATGGTAAACAGGCGTGATATTATTTATTTTATACTAGCTGCCCTGACAGACTTTGTTCTGTCAAAAGTTAATCGTATTTTTTATCATTATTATAATCATTAAAACCTGTTGTGTGCCATAAGTAAGACACGAAAAAAAAAATAGCCGAATTTATCGAGCCATTCTTGAGTTTTGCGCTTGGCAACATTCATTTTTATTTATATTGATTATTAATTATTTATTAAAACATGCAACACAAAGGTACAAAGGCGGCAAGGCTTGATCGCACCTTTAATAAAGAAGATTTACACCACCACAAGGAAATGAGAAAATAAGCTTCAGTTAGTCCAACAAACACTCTCGATCCAGTTCTGTTTATTCCTTTTGTGCACAGATTAATAACATAAATATGCATTATATGTAGAACGAACCGCACACTAGGAGTCTGAGAGAACAGAATATTAATAAGCTATTACAAAGTAGAAAACAAATATTCTTTAAGGAAGAAAATAATTAAATTCGAGCCGCAGTAGCTGTTCTTTGTTCCGATCGAAAAAACTCATTACAAACTTTATAGAACAGGACGAGAGTAGAAGAGCATGCATAAAAAGATCATTTAAAATTTATTAATGGAATATCGATCGCTGCTTAGTTAATTTCTTGGTATAAAAAGAACAGCCTGTACTGTACAGTCTCCGAGCTAATTTTTTCGAGTTACTGACGATTCGGACACAGTGTCCAAAACGACACATTTATTATCAACTAGCTGACCCAGCGAACTTCGTGCCACCTAAACGTCAAAGGATGTGGTATATCTTTCGATATAGTCAACCGGTTGCGATGAAACAAAGCCTAAGTAATTTACCGAGTTGCGCAAACAACTAAAAACTTCTACAGATTTATTACAACAAGACAACACAATTTTGTCTTTGATAAGAGAGTATGAAATATCGATAGATTTATCGATAATTTTACCAAAAAAAAAATATATAGCCTGAAAAAGTTTTCTTTTGTATCCAGGAGAATGGTTGATCAATATTTTAGAAAATTCACAGTTTAATTTTTTTTATAAAAAAATTTAAACCTGTTAATTTTTAAAGGTATAATTTTTATCAGCTTTTTATATCATATCAAATTAAAAAATGGTAGAAAAGGTTTAAAAGTGGACTCTTTTACATTTTCTTTCATGTTTATAAGAATTTGGTCTCACTAAACTCCAAATGTAGTCCTAAATCATATTTACGTTGTATTGGCTCTGATAACAGCTTTCGAAGTCCATGATGTCTAGATGAAAACGTTCTCTTTGTTCTTATGAATATGTAGCATATGTACCCTTAAAGACGTTCTGCAGCCCATAGTTTTAAAATCTTCTAACATGTTTTCAACTAGCTCTCGGACAGACTGTTAAGTCTGTGAGAGTGAGCGAATTCTTCGTCTTCAATATTTGAACTCTGAGATAAGCTTGAATGAGACAATTTTGTAAGAGGTTCAGGTGCTGGAAGTTGTGGGCTATGAGAGATTGGAGCCAAAGATTAAGCAAGATCAAGATATTCAATAGGTTTTGCATTTTTCAGCAGGATTAACTACGCAAAAATAACAGTCACCGACGTGGTCTTTTGCCATAGCTAAATTCTTGGTACTGCGAATTTCATACTCAGTTTTTCATCTCGATATCAACCTAAATTAAATAAAGATAACAATACAAAATTGTTTAATTAAAAGAATTGTTTTTTTTTTACTACACATTTCTTTACCTGCCTTCTAAACATCTTTTGCAATTACTGCAAGCAACATGTGGAGCCCACGGTATATCTAAATTACGAACAGGGCATTTAAAATAAGCTTCGTAGGCTTCACAAAGTTTTCACAAGTATTTAAATAAAATGTTATCTCTCTTACTTTAAATAACTGTACCACATATATAACCCAATGTATCAGCTTCATATTTACACTTTCTAGATGATATTTTAACCTTTTTGAGTCTTCTAAAAAACAGTTAATTCTTTTTTATCACTTATGTAACATCAGTAGATCCTGTGTGACAGTTACGGCATCTTAATTTTTTCGCGGTATCTTTAAAAACATCATGATGACTATTGAATACTTTTTTCATTATACTAACTCAAGAAAAAATATTTATTGTCATAATCACCACAAAAGCAAACTTTTTAAGGAATATTGGTATTTTTCCTTCATAATAGACCATAGTGAATAGAAAAATCACAAGATAAAAAGGTGGTAGAGGCTAAAGTTTTAGGACAAAGACAATTTTTTTTCAGTAGAGTTGTGTTATATGTAACTTTAGATATTTTTTCACTGACAATTGAGACACCACCTTTATTGAAGCTATTTAATACAGTCATATAAAGACATTATTACTCGAAGTTGCCCCCTTACATCCATCTTAAAATAGTTTTGGTAACGCTTTTTTTCCCCATATATTATAATAGCATTTTATTATTATAAATAACTTATTTTAATTAATTATCTACACTTACAACTTAATAACTATAATTACAGTAAATTACAAAATAAATAAATAATAAAACCCTACGCTAAAATACACTATCTAAAATATGGCGACAAAAAACTCTTCCACATCGCTGTCAACTGGTAATGTGCCTAAAAAACTGGCGGCATTGCCACGTTGTATGGCAATGCTTATCCTCTGTCCAAGGTAAAAGCCAGCCTTTGGGTCACGCGAAGTGTAACAACACATACGTTTCGACAGATCTTTAAACAACTTGTGAGCACTCGGACCCCACGATCCAAGAGTTTCAACCCCAAACGGTTCGAAAATATAAGAAGGTTGTTATATTTCCGCCGCTTGAGGTTCTCCGCAGCCGCAGCGGCAGCACTAGCACGACACGAAGAGCTAGGAAGATGTGAAGGCGCAAGAGTATCGACACAAGTAGTGTCCCATACTAAAGGCCTTCCCATCTTCCAAGGAAATAACGACATGCCGTCCGGTCTCTTGCCATCGTCGCGTGCCAGGCCATGGGGTTGCAATATATTATATTTTGAAACTTTTTATCAAACTGTACTGAACAGTGTGTGTCCGAAACGTCAATGAAATAATCTATGTGTACATCTATGTATCTGTAAAAATTTTTTTTAGTTGCATTACGTAAAATGTACAAAATCGATGTAGATAACTTTTATACATTAAAATTGTGTGTAACTTGATATATTACTTAAGTTTTGTTTGTGAAAGGTATACTACATTCATTGACTGTTAGGCAGTACGAAATTCGCCTAGTAAAAATGTGTCAATTCAGACACTGTGTCCTACTATACTGTGTCCGACCCAGAGTCATTATAACAATATTCCTCGAGACATAACAGCCCGTTCTTATTTTAAAAAATAAACAATTCAGTCGCGCGTTCGTGTTTCCCTTTTTTTGTTTTTATTGTAGAAAAGCGTTTACGGCCGGCACAACAAAGAACTTGAAAGTAATAACATAGCAACATGTTTTCCGTGATTTGTGCCGTGGCTACGGCCCCACGGCACGCATAACCGTATTCCTCCATCGATTATTTCCTACATTTACTCTAAAAGTAAACTATTTCCCTGGCGAGAGACCTCTACGTGTATTGAATTTTAAAAAAAAAGAAACTGAGAACGGTTTTTTTCACGCAAACGTATTCGTGAGCGTGAAATATGATCGGAAATGCGTACTGAAAACTAAGTTCCTATCGAGAAATTCTGAAATCAAGCGGACGAGAACTGAATGGCCTTTTTATTTGAAGTCTTATAATTTTACCGAAATCTTACAGCAGAAATGTTGGAGTATTGACTTCAGTTTTCCATAAAGGCCTTCTGTAGAAAATAAAAAAATAACAGCCAAGTGCGAGTGAGGCACGAAGGTATTCATACTAATTATCTATAAAAACGGCAAAAAAAAAATCTTTTGTATGGGAAAGCCCTTAAATATTTATTTTATTCTGCTTGTTGTTATAGCGGCAGCAGAAATACAACATCTGAAAAATTTTCTATCACTGATCATGAGATACAACTTAGTGACAGACAGACAGACGGACGGTCTTAGTAATAGGGTCCCGTTAACACTTTGGGTACTTTTTTTGTTGTTGGAAAAATCATGCATTGACATCCCCCGCCCTTGGGCGGAGCGGGAGATAGTGTTAGACTCTTACTGACTAAAAGACCCACCCCGTTCCTTCTAGCCTTCATACCGGGGCTCGAGCGCCCTTTCAGATAACCCTGGCCCCAGTAGGCTTCGACCCGGCTGGGTCCCTGCTGTTGCTGACAACTCCTTGAGGCGCGCGGGAACAGTGCGCGCCGTCGACGACTTGGGCTAGATCCGGACAGTTACCGGACGACCGGACAGCGAGCTACCCATTGCTCACTGTCCGCAAGCCCGCGTCTACGTTGGCCGGAAATCGGGATCAGAATCCCGGCGACGGCGGCGGCGATAACGCCGTTGCCTGATGCGTTCGGCCTCCTCCTTTGCGAGCATTACTGCTTCGCAGAAGTCGGCGACCGCCTGCCACTCCTCCTCGCTCCGGACCATGGCCTCAACCAAGGCCCGGACACTTTGGGTACTGACTGACACTAAAAGCAAGAAATAAATAAGATTACTCTCTGAATAACTGAGTTCAAAACCAGAAAAAATAGATCACGAAGATTAAGTAATCTTAACACGCATTAAAGACTACTATACTTTCTCCATGAAAGCGATATTTTACACGTAATAGCTTCACAGGAGAGATTCTATAAAATTAACGACTTAGAGCAAAAAAGTTTCAAACTTAATCCTACGCTTCTCGCCTTTCCTGAAATTACATTTAAGTTTGACGAATAGTTTTCCCAAAATACTTATCAAAACTTTAGAAAAACTACACAGAGCTTAATCTAAACTTTTTATGACTAACTTCAAAGAAATAAGTCAACTAGATTTAAAAGGAATTGATTACGTCAAATGTTTCTGACACTGACAAACATATAATTATCCCGTAGGCTTAATTTAAATAATGATTTTTAAACAACTAAAAGCCGCCGCATAAAGGTAGATACTTGTAAACATGACGAAGGAACTAAAGGAGAAGGGGAAAGACAAACGAAAGGCGAGCAAACAGAATGATAGCAAAGTGAAGAAAGCGTCGACGTCCGACTTCGAAGTAATCAATAAACGCACGAGGTCTAGCAACAACAAAGAGGAAGGATTCTACAAGTTCAAGAACATGATGATACGTAACATTAAATTACAATCACAACCCACTCCGCGGAAGGTGACCAAACGCGGCAAAAAGCGCTTGAAGAAAACTGGAAGGCCCTCAAAGTAATCTCCATATATTCCGGCTTCACGACTACATTACGACGCCGATGTCCCTTTCCAGTGAATCTTAAAGAGATACGTTTGTAAATTTATTTCTACTGTTACAGTATTGAGTATTTGAATAAACATTATCTGATATACGAAACACGTTTTTCGTAGCTTGAATTACTGTAGACATAACGTAAGCCTTGTTTACATATTATGGCTCCTGAAAGCTTCCACAAAAAAATCGTGAAATAGAGATTTTAAGCCGCTTTGGTTAAAATATTACACAATCCGACAAGAGCCTGGAGCGAGCTCGACATGTTTTATTTTTATTTTCTTTACCCGAAGTGAATAAAGGAATATCGAGACCGAACTAACGTTTGATTCGTTTGTGTTTCATTCATGAAATATTAATCAGGACATACCCAGCGTTGCAGAGAGCTTTGTAGAGCAGTATGTAAATACGAGCTTTGTTTGTTAAAAACACAAAGTTTCTAGAAGACTTTTGAACTTGCTAACAATGTACTTTTTCCCAGCAACGCTCAGGTGCTTTAAATAATTTTATCTGTAAGTTCGTTTTATTTTTGTCACAAAACTTTTGAGTGGAAATGTATGAATCGCGTCGTGCTCTCCGCACGGCCCGACGAACTTTATTGAAAACCTCTGTCTGAATGGAAAATACGAGGGTACAGTCTCGGTTTACGACGTCAAATAATAGACTCGTCTGAAATATACGTTATTTTACGTGGAAACTTAATGCGCTGGCAATAAACCGCTTTTCCTGAGTTTGAACAACACAGCGAGCGTATTTCAGAGCTTTATCATGAATGCAATACTTATTTAGAGTTTTATATACTGTGGTCGAATAAATTTTTACACACCTTGACTGATCCATCTACACACAGCTCGATGACATTTGCAAACGCTAAGGATGATTCAAATTTCATCCCCTTTTTTCGAGCTGAGAAATCATACAATGACTTCTGTCACTGTAGAAGCGACAGCACCTGTATCCTTTAATTACCCTTTGAATTCCAGGACCACAGTATCCTTTTCAAAAATTCCTCCGTGGCCCACGCAGGCATCGCCCCCACAATGAGCCGCGCGTGAAACAGTATACGCCGTCGATAATTCGGACTCCATCCTTGCCGGATGGCCGGACGGCGAGCTACCTATTGCTCGTCATCCGCAAGCCCACGCTTGCAGTAGCCGGTAATTTCTCTATGATTATCGATGCCCGGGGCGTCTCCTGTGGCGGCTACTGAGATCCATTCCTTCACAGTTGCAGCCCTCTTCTTCGCTAGCATTACTATTTTGCGGAAGGAGATAACCGCTTGTCATTCGCTCTCGCTTTGGACCATGCCAGGGCCGGACGCAAGAGGTCACCGCCGCCTATCTTCCACCAGGGCCCGTTGATTTTTCACCCCCAATGGCAAACCTCCACCGTATGGTCTGCCGTATCCTCCGGGTGGTCTGCACAATCGTGACAGAGGCGTTTCTTTAGTTTGAATCCGAAATAGATCATCCCGAAAATGCTATGTCCGTTGAGAACTTGCATCAGGCGGAAGATAAGGACGCCATGGCAGCTCTCTAGCTACTCCTCAAAGAGGAGCTTTACAATCGCAGTGGTAGTATGCCCAACCCTCTAAGAGGATGAATCGGGATCCGAAAGTATGTATGGAAAAAACTTCATTCACAGAGAGTGAAATTACAAAACATATAAAATACTAGCTTTTCCCGCAGCTTCGCTCGCATACATAGAACAGCCTAATATAGCCTATGTCACACAGGAGTAAGGCAACTTTCTATCGGTGTAAAATTTTCGCAATCGGATCAGTACTTTCAGAGATTACCTCCTACAAACAAATACAAAACACAAGAAGGTAGGAAGGTATTATAAAGAGGTAAGGTGCAGATATGATTTGGGAAACCCTAAACATTAAATATTTGCGAAATGTCACGTTTTTATTCAGCTTTATGTAATATGATTATGATTAATTAGATGTTTGCTAAATTGCATAACAAATAAACACTGCCGTGCCCCCAAAGGACATAATATTTACCAAACGTGTGTGACATATACTGCAGGTAAACATGACAAAGATTACAATTTACATTTATCTTGTACGTCAGCTGTTTCCACTTTATATTAGTGTATCCTAACATAAACAGTCTGGGGTTATATATTGTGGCGAATCTCGGCGCTTCGCAATAGTGTGTGAGCATCTACAGAAAATGTACGAGAAGATCCCCAATGATTTCGTTCTGAGTGAGTTTATTTATGTTTGTTTATTTTTGTATATACACCGTTAAATTTTGATCGTTTTAATCCCGTGGAGGGTCGATCCGGTACATGAAACACTATCGATTTAATTCATTAAACCCCAATCGAACGCACCTATTGTGTCTGTAATTTCCACGATTGAAAAGTTATAGATAAATTAAAAATAAAGTTTTTCAAAACTTCTTTTAATTAAAACGTCAACTGAGCGAGTCTAATGACCTGTAGGTAGTAGTCGGCGCATACAAACTACCTACATGTCATTGAACTCGCTCAGCAGGACGTCCTTCACGGGATTAAAACGATTAAAATTTAGCGGTGTATAGTAAGAAATATCATGACCTTCACGTTCAAACGGCTTAACGATTTTGGATAAAATTATTTTAATTGGATAAAGGTACAAATACAAATTGTTTATTTGTTTGTTCAGGTGCACGGGTAAAGTAGTGTCTGATCTGGACAACTATTTGATTTTGTGTTTTTTTTTTTGTCAGGCTCGCGTTTGACGTTTATGTTCTGATCATGCAGATACTTCTGCTACTATCTGCAAGTAGGGTTTTGTTCCCTGTGTATTTTTTCCTGTGATAATTTTCGAATTTCACGCGGGCGAACTCGCTGACAAATGCTAGTTAGTTTATAAACTGTAAAATATTTTAGAAGAAAATTTTCAAGTTTAAATCCGATCCGAAAATGTTTTCAAACAAGTTAATAATTTTGCAGATTTTTTTATTAAAAATATCGGTCGTCTTCTTGACTTTAGTTTTAGTGTTGGCTTTAGTAAAACGTTGATGTAATTTTGTCTACAATAAAGATACTTGAGACAGACTTTATTGCTCTAAGATTCCTTTGTTAATTGTTCGACAGTAAAATCCTTGTATTGTCAACCGCAAGTAGATACGTAGGTAGTTTGTTTGTTTGATGAATGTTTGAATTGTTCAATTTAAAATTCTTACTCTAAAAAAGCTAGGTTCTTGCTGAGTATCATAGTCTTTGTAGTACCTAGCCACTTTTCTTAGATCTCCGATATCGTATACCTACATCTTATACTAGAAAATTAACTTTTCATGTAGGATAATCCTCGACAAAAAGCAAAACGTTAATCTATTTAAATATTTAAAAGGACAAACTAAGTGACGTACATATGTGTTAACGCACAACCGAAATTACTTGGTCTAGGAACGTGAAATTTTGCTTAAAATTTCCTTTTATGACGTAAACGAGCAATGAGTGAGGATTTCCCACAATTCACCCCTTAAAGAAATGAAATGGTGGTCTAAAGTTTTTTTGAAAAAACATACTTTCACGCGGGTGAAGCCGCTGGCAGAAGCTAGTATGTAATTATAATAAAAAAGTAGAAACTGACTGACTGATGTTTGTTACGTAAGTCAGTCACAGCCGAAATGAATGCGTCTAGGAACATGCAATTTTACATACCTAAAGCTTCCTTTTGCGATGTAGGAGAGCACTGAAAAGGGAGGGGATTTTTAAATTTCAATTTTTAATAGCTTAAAAGGGAAAATTCGTTTGTAGGCAAAAATTTATTTTTTGGACTTGTATACTTGAAGCTTAGCAAAAATTGCATTTAATCAAAATGTATAATAAGGATTGTCATCATTAGTTTTCCAAACTACCATCAAAATATGGTGTTAAGGTTTTTATAAAAACATTATTGCGAACGAAGTCGCTGGCAAATTGCTATTTACACAATATCCATACAACACACGTCATTAAGACACAGAAAACGCGCGAACAAGCCCCGACAGTAAAAACGTCAACATTTATAACACGTCGTATTATTTATCCACAAAGTTAAATCCGCAACTTGGTACAAAAGTTTCGCATTGTCCGAAAGAGAAAGGGTACGTTTACTACAATTTGAGATTTTGTCAAAACACAATGGTTTCCGCAGTGCGACGCAATAATTCGGCTGCCCTTAAGGGTGCCTTTCCACCAAAGATGAGCGAGGTAGCGAGGTGCTGAGCGAGGAAAAATCGCTGTGCCATAACCGGGGCGGCGCCACCGGTGCCTAGGCACAAGGCGCAGTCATACTTTTTATATCTAGTCCTTGCTACTAATAGAACTCTTGCCTTGTCTGATGTAAGATTAGCTAAGACACTGTCGCAAATAGGTACCGATTAAAATATCTAATCCTTTTTATTTAATTATACTTTTTTCTAGGGGCTAAGTTATAGACGCTCTCACCGGACGTAGAGAAAGCTAGATAGCTACGGCATTGACTAATAAGATCACTTCATTCTCCTTCCCAAGCTTAGCAGTGTTGTAGTAGAAAGGGGCTACACCGGCTACTGGTGCTAGGTATTATTACGTATCAAAAAACGAGCGAGCGAAAAATGTGTGCACGCATGGTTAAAAAGAGTCCGCTACGCAACCTCGCGCAACTCAGCAATGTACCATTCTAAAGCTCCGCTACGCATCCTCGCACCGCACGAACTCCTCGCAAATCTTTGTGGAAAAACACCTTAAAACGAGAGGAAACTTACCGCGCCTGTTTAATAAGTAATCTTCACGTCCCCGCTGAACATCTTTTCCTGGTAATTTATCGTGATGTAGAAGCAAACCTTGAATTTAAATTACACCTGAATGCTGTCGTAAGTCTTCGGGAAACTTCGGCTTTTATGAAGATGAAGTAATTTATTGCCGAATGAAAACTTGGGGAACGATTGATCGAAGTTGTTTTAGTGGCCATACTGTTTTTTGATAGCAATAACACCCGTACCTATTCCAAGTCATTTCTTTTACTCGACTCAACCTTCCTCCATAAAATGGACAGTTAGGCGCGGCGCAAATGTAGACACTTAGTTTTCAGTTACCGACACCGAACACATTTTGATCGTCATGAGTATGTTAAGTGGAAGAAACTGGACACAAAGAATGTTTACGTATGCGCTGGGAATGGATGATTTCATACTGGTTCTATAGAAATCAAATATTTATCGGTAGATTGTATCTCACACAAGACACACGTTTGTGCTCTGCCTTGAATCCTTAAGGTCCAAATCGTCACGCCATCTCCTAGACCTACCGCATCTCCGGCTCCTGCGTTCGGAACCAATCAGTAGTTGCTTTTGCCCAATTTTATATTTAGATATAAAGTCTGTCTAATAAGTTAAACGACTTGGGTAATTATTAAGATTTAGATAATTAAATCTGATGTAGTCAACACGGGTTCAATAATCAAGGTTGATGAAGAGATAGAGATCATTGTTTACTAACAGAAGAACCTTATAAAAAGAACCGAATATAAGAATTTTTTAAATTATTAAATATTACACAAAATTCCCAAGCCGGTTTTTTTGGGATGGGAAAAATCACGCATTGACATCCCCCGCCCTTGGGCGGAGCGGGAGATAGTGTCAGACTCTTGCTGACTAAAAAACCCATCCCGTTCCTTCTAGCCTTCGTACCGGGGCTCAAGCGCCCTTTCGGATAACCCTGGCCCCAGTAGGCTTCGACCCGGCTGGGCCCCTGCTGTTGCTGACAACTCCTTGAGGCGCGCGGGAACAGTGCGCGCCGTCGACGACTTGGGCTTGGTCCGGACGGTTACCGGACGGCCGGACAGCGAGCTACCCATTGCTCACTGTCCGCAAGCCCGCGCCTACGGTGGCTGGAAATCGGGATCGGAATCCCGGCGGCGGCGGCGAGAGCGCCGTTGTCTGATGCGGTCGGCCACCTCCTTAGCGAGCATTACTGCTTCGCAGAAGTCGGCGACCGCCTGCCACTCTTCCTCGCTCCGGACCATGGCCTCGACCAGGGCCCGGCGCGAGAGGTCTCCGCCGCCGATCACCCCCACGAGGGCACGGCGATACTCCGCCCAAGCAGGGCACACCGCGATTGTGTGCTCCACCGTGTCCTCCGTTCCCAAGCCGGTTGACTTATTAGACAGACTATATTTTATGCCAGTCAATCAAAAATAATTATGTACTGAAACATAATGCTAAAAGGGTTTTTTTTTTTTCAAACTATAACAAAACTATGTCAAACATCAATCGTCCATGTTTACTTCCTGTCAATTCGTGAAGAAATAGCTACAATATAGTCTACCTTACAACAAACGATACAAAATTGTGCCGTGAAGCAATTACTTTTTCTAAGCACCCCGTGGGGAGCAGAATGTTACAATGGCACGCATGTTCTAACATATTATGTGGCTATAGTACGACACAATGTAAAGGTTCCAACGGGGTAATCCATCAACGGTGATATCCTCAGATTAAGTGAGACAGTACAAGTTTTTATAGCGCGGTAACATTTACCTACTTATATAATTAATATTCATCAAGACCATTCCAAAAAACTCAAACACGATAGGCTCATCAGAGTACCTATGGCCAGCTTCTGGTTCCATCATCAGATCAGCTCCATGTCATAATAATTTTGCATTGTCATCTGATTTACACACGCATGCAAATGCTCAAGCGATAATCGGGAAGTGGGTCTTTAATTTGCAAGATTTCATTACATACAAACATCGGGACAGGTGAAACTAAATAAAAAAAAAAGCTTGTAAAAATGAAGTCATATACATCAAGATTATTGACACTTTTACAACTAACTGTTGCCGCCTCACCTTGCCCGAGGCTAGGCCTCACTATATTTCATATGTGTACATAATTATGTTTTTATGACAATTTTATCTTATCTTAATGACACGTTGACAAAGTCAATAGTGTTAAAAAAACGCGTGCTAATCTGTAATAGCTATTAAAAACTGTCATTATCGTCTTCAAACTAAAGCAGTCCCATTAGTGTATCTAGGATTATTTTTCAAAGAGGACCTGACACTACTCTTTTTTGTGTGTTGTTAGTAGTTATGTATCAGTAGTTTGGTATCCTTCATAAACTAATGGATAGTGCGACATCCTGGTGTGAACGCTAGACCATACTGAAGCAAGCTCGGCTGACCCGCCCCCCCTCATCTTGTATATGCTTATGAGCAGTCAAATAATGGGACATACTCTTAGACTGCTAAAATAGCTCGACACTTATCTCGATTCGGCATCGGATTCGCAACTGCTACAAGCCACACTTTCTTTCTTTTTTTGTCTTCTCCCTCTGCCACACACGCCGATCCGGACGCGTCGGTCTCCAAACATTTTATATGAAAAATAACCCAATAATAAACTAGTAAAGTAGAAAGACGTTGCGTGGCGTGAATCTAGTGTAGCTCTACAACTATACTAGATCCACGCCACGCGACGTCGTTCTACGTACAAATCAGGCGTGGTCCACGGTCTAATGTAGGTCTGGCTTAATATCGAAGCTCACTCGATTCTATTGAGTATTTGTCAATCGAATTCGACACTAACTCATCGGTGCATGCAACCACTACATCGTGTCGTGCTATAACTATTCAGGTACAAACATAACTCATCCTATAAGCCGGTTTTCATGAAAATCGAGCTTCGCGGTTGTCAATCTATTCTGATGTGACGTCAAACTTTTTTTATAAAAATCTATTGTTATTGGTTTTGCGGATTGCGAGTTGATTGTAGAGCACTGACTGAAACCGCAAAATAATAACAATTGCTGGATTTTTTAGGTGTAACTGTATACAAACATTACTAAAAGGCTGGAGATAGAACTGAAAGGGGATTGCCCAAATGTGGCCATCAGTTCTTTAATTCTTCATTGTACAGGAAAACAACATAAATATATGGTGGTACAGACAGTTCCGAGCTTAACTCAGCTATGAGTTTTCTCCCAGGAAACCTTTGAGTTATAGAGACAGGACATATATATACAGAACGCCAATTTGTACATGTTTTTAGATATCTAAATTCAATTCCTAATACTATTAAGATTTGAATACACTTTTTTTTTTCATCTTCGGCCTAGAACATTTTATAGGGTGGGCAATCCCCTTTACGGTCAATTATCTGGTTTGGACTCTCCAATTTCTCTCCAATAAATCGTGAATGAAAACTTGAAAGCTCTATCGGTTTTTAGTATTTATAACAACTCATATTTCAATCCCCAATCAACAACGATTTTCCCATTTCCACATCGCCAAAAATATAAACGAATCCACATATTTGATTTCATTCCCAAACTACCTATTTCGAACACAAACTGAAAACTATAAAAAAGCATTTCGTGAAATATTCACTTCATGTACTTGTCAGGAAAGCTGAACGTAGAGCAAAACTCACGCGAAATAGTTCACTGAAAATATTTTCAATAAATGGAAACAGCGGACCGAGTTGCCGGAAATATCCCGAGCGAACGATTACATTGGGCGGACGAAAATACACGTCTTCATTTCTTCTTTCTCATTTTAATTAGGGTTCCGTACCTCAAAATGACAAAACGGAACCCTTATATGATCACTTTGTTGTCAGTCTGTCTATCAAGACCCTTTATCGCGAGTGGAGATATGGAGTTGAAATTAAAACTATATACTCAGGTCTGCGAATCCTTGCTGTGAAAAAATCAAAGTTTTGAGTTAACGAAACATAAAGATACGGTCGTTTATATCGCAAAAAACGTGTATTTCCGTTATCCCGTTGACCTAAAATCCTGTTTGGCACGAAGCAAGGTCTCATAGCATAACAAAAAATCTGAAAACTGTTAAGTAGTTTTGTCACAAAAAAAAGTTTTTGCGATTCGGAAAAATATTCGTAACTCAATTCGGGAATTGAACTGTTTTCATAGGTAAGTTTATACGGCACCCTCAGTGCGCGAGCCCGACTAGCACTTGTTTTCTTTAATTTAAGCCGAGGCAGCAATGATTGCTACATAATTATGCCTCACCTTTACTCTCATATTCCTGTACAAAGGCAGGTCATGAGGGAGCCTCGTCAGTTATTCAAGCGTAGCTAGACAGTTCCCAATGGATTCTTAGTCTAACTATGTTATCCATTCTATTACCTAAATGTTGCTTTCGGCTAATTTTGAAGTACCAAAGGTTACTGACATGACGTAGGTAAGTACTTATCTTAATTGCAATTGTTGTTTAGACAGTATACATTGTTTTCAGTTAACTTAATCCCATAACAAGTTATTTTTGCTGAGGTCATCATAAAATAACTCATCCTGCTCTGGGTGGAGGGAGAGGAATCTAGTGTCAGACTTTTACAGACTAAAACCCACCTGTGTACCTTCAGCAGCCCTTAGCGTTCCACGACACAGTCTTACAATGTTTGCAGGTAGAACAAGTTTTGTATTTTTAATAACATAAACTAGTGTCTGACTGCGATCCCATCTGATGGTAGGCAGTGATGCGATCGTTGATGGTGAATCACACTAGTTTATTGAGAGCCTATTCACTGTAACCTTAGTACCCGTAGTATTTAGGTACACCAATATTTCTCCATAATATTGCTATCAATCAAGATCTACCAAATCAAAACTTCGATATAATCTAAATGGAAAAACCCAAAAACTTCTTTAAATGAGAAATAGGTCAAATATAGAAGAAAATAAAAGGATCCAGTTCAAACATCGAATCTGCATTAAAGGCACCGACACAAAAGCGAGCCCAGACTTGAAATAGCTTTGAATATATTCATATGAGCCGCCTATTTGACTCCGTACTAAATTCATACACGGTCAAACTTTGTTTTATTTGTGGTGAGCGCTATTCTCGAGGGACGAACAGAATCGTTCTGTCATTCTATTTCAATCGAGCAATCGATAGTTCCACATTTTAGCTGGAGTAAGCTTAAAGTTTTGGCTTTGTGTCTAGTTAGGGAAAATACATTGAAGTTTTAGGCGCCTTTCGCAAAGTGAGTTCGAAGGGGCCTAGGGGGTCCTGTCAAGTCAAACAACGACATAAAAAAAATCATAAAGGCAATTTTTTCGTATGTACGTACGTAAATGTGTAGATATGAGTGTATAATTGTTACTTCCTCACGCACAAACGGCTGAACGGAATTGTATGAAATTTAGCACACGTGTAGCACACGTGTGACCAAGACCTGTTCATCCTCGGTGCATATTCTCTTGGGTTGAACTCCTACTTTATCGTGGATGAAGTCACTGGCAGAATATCTTCTTCTTCTTCTTCCTGCCCTTCTCCCATTTTATTTGGGGTCGGCGCAACACGTTTGTTTCTTCCATTTTGTCCTGTCACTCGTCACTATAATCCATTATAAAAAAAATACTGTATAGCCATTTTTAAGCACAAAAAATTAGCCTCTTTACTTCAATAATTAAATCGACAGTCGTATACATAATTAGTTATAGAATATGCAAAACCCGATACACGTGTCTAGTATGTATATTTTTGTGTAAAGAATCTATGTACAAAACATAACTTTTATTATGAAAAATAACAAAGTTATAAGCTTGTTATGTCAGCAAAAATATATAGCCCCCAGGCCTTCCAGGCGAATGAGGGGTTGTTTTGCACTTAAGCCTTGATCACACGTACCGAGTAAATGGGCGAGACAGTACTCTCGGCCGAGTACTCGGAACGTGTGAACACAGCGCCGAGTGCTCGCCCGGGCGCTTACCTCTACAACTCGCTTACATCACTGTCTCGGACGAACAATATTTTTACTGTCTCGCCCTTTTACTCAGTACGTGTAAACACAGCGCCGAGTGCTCGGCCTACCACTTATCTCTTCAACTCGCTTACATCACTGTCCCGGTCGAGCAACATTTTACTGTCTCGCCCTTTTACTCGGTACGTGTGATCAAGGCATTACATTCAGCTGTTTGCTGGCATCTAATGCCCACTATGACCCGCCGTGACCTGTATCTTACTTAGTGTCAGTGTTGTCCAACTTGGGGAAGATTTTTGGGAAAAAATATGACATGGTGTAAAAACTATTGGAATCCATTCAGTTACTGATTCTGAGCAAACTATAGGTTTCGCATGAACTAAAAATCATGTTATATGGGTAACTGATTTTGAATGGGTCAAAGAAAAAGCCGCAGCCAATCAAATCATTTGACATTAGGATTTTAGAGCAGATCATAATTGAATAGGCATTCAGAAAATGAGGGATGGTCGCCTTTCACGAGATACCCTTGGTAGGATGCGGGTTGAGCGTATCTTTGGCGGATGTCATACTATGTTTACTTACGTATTTCGTGCGAGTCTTGCGAGGTAAGCGAAAGGGTTTACGATAACAATAAAGGTTTAAATGGCTGCGGACGCCGATATATTCCCGACCTTTTTGTGCCACATAACTTTCAACATCAAACTTATACAGGCTACATTTCTGTCTTTATTTATTTTTCAATACACTTACTCGATAACCCGCTTTTAGACAAACAATTAACTCGTCTTCCCCCTAGAGCGAAAAAGTGCGCGAGCTTACCCTGTTACAATTTATTGTAGGTATCGTATCAGGCTGGGCGCTAAGCGATATCTTTGTAAGTGTATTGTAAAACGTCGTTTGCTAATTTTTCATTAGAGCATTTGGTTTCATAGATAATATCCTCGCCTACAGTTCGGGCGAATTGCACCTCGGTCGCAATGACAAACTTCCTCCAGTTGTATCTAAATATACTTACTATTGCTAAACATTTTACTTCTTTTACAGCGACATGGGTGAACCGGTGCAGCGAAGACCTAGAATGTCTCGACCTAGAAGACGACCAGCCCCTTGCCCAGCTCAGCTCCATGCAAACAGACAAGTTGACCCTCTTCTTCACTGAACTCCTGGACCATGATAGAGATGACGTCATCATCGACACCGATTTCGATCAATTCTTCGAGGTAGGAAGGTATCAAATTTGTCACATCTTGTCTTAATAAATCTGATTGTCGAAGTTGATG
This sequence comes from Mythimna albipuncta, assembly GCA_929112965.1. Classification (NCBI taxonomy): domain Eukaryota; kingdom Metazoa; phylum Arthropoda; class Insecta; order Lepidoptera; family Noctuidae; genus Mythimna; species Mythimna albipuncta. Next base: position 10,612,932 of record OV815979.1, on the reverse strand, counting down.
GGCCGCGTGATTGCCTTCTATCGATTCATAAATTTCGTGTCCATGACGATTTTCATTATTATTTGAAGAGTACCAATGAGTAGAACCTAGCATTAAATTAAGGGGATGCAACTCGATATACATTTTCAATGTTTTTCATTTTTACTTTTTTACATTAGATATTTTGGAAACCCATATTATGTTGATATTATCTAGGCTTCTATTAAAATCAATTTATTATGTAAAACTAATCCAGCAAAGACCTCTGAAAATCTGCTATTTACTCAAAAATAAAAAAAATATAACTATAGAAGCCTTGCAAATTTTATCAATGACGAGATTTTTTTTCAAAAACACTTAGGGTTTTTAAAAAACACGTATTTCCTGGGACATATTTTGTAAAATATCCGAGTAAATCACGGAATTACCGAATGCTAACAGAGTTTTCAGACGTTATCTCTCTTTTTTCGTGTTGCTTTTTCGTCAAACATCGCGTTGGATTGCGTTAGATGAAATAACAAGCTTTTAAACCATGCTCGATGTTGACGATAGGCGAGTCGAAAAACAGCCTCCGGAATAACAATATTCAAACCTACTATTGAATTAGTCATTCTAAGAAATACTAAACAGAATCTGTCCCAGTTAACTTATTAAATTAAGTCTTAATAACTTCAATCGTAGTGAAGACCGTTCTTAATATAAACAGCTTGTACTTTAAATACAATTAACTCGGCACAGTTCAAATAACTCAGTTAAAAGTTGAGCGGAATTAAATAACGAAGTTATATCTTAAAAGCTCTCGAGTTGGGCCGAAGTCAACACAACTCCTGGCTGAATGGGAGAATCTGACGAGCTTTACATGGCAAATAGACCGGGGGAAACGGCAAATATAGAAAATTAAGCTTCTATAACTCAACATTAAGTCATTTTAACCTCACATAGCCAACTGAGAATAATGAAGGAGAATAATTAAATTTGTTTCACGTCGTATTTCACAGAGGCTGGCGCATTTTGCGGACTGGTCGCCAAACTCATCCGAATTCCACATACTGCTTGAAGTCAAGAGGGAATTTATTGATCACTTCATCAATCCACTACCGACCAAGTAAGGACCTGTTTTATAACTTGCGCGATAATTATCTTTTTAACCACCTTTAAAAAGGAGGTCGCATGTTCAGCTATATCTATTTTTTTATGTTCATGTTCAATATTCACCGATTTCTCGATCACTGTGGACCAATTTTAGTTTTTACGAGTACCTATGTTCCCGAATTAGTTCCATAGAAATGTTGCCATGATCTGATAAAACTATGAACTTCGAAGATATGGAACGGAACTCCTCAAAGGATCATAACAAAATTGTAATTTAGAGTCGATTTTATTTTTTTATTTTATAGTATATTTTTTATCTTATTCTAGTATCAGTGTCCTTTTCAGGCATTAAAAGATAATTACCTATAAAGAGATTCTTGGAAATGGCGGACCTCATTCGGAACGATCACCTTTCTGAGATTTGGCCATCTCAAAAATTCTTTAGGAACATTATATTTGTTTACATAACTGTAAAAGTCGAGAGTCTAACTAAAATACACCTGAACAAATACGTGCTGAAAACCGCCGTTTTGTAAGGACCATGATATCCCATAAAAATAAATGCTAGCCAGCTGCTTACATTTCATGAAATTGGCCGAGAAATATGAGCAATTTGTAATGTAATATGCAATTCTGTAGGCTCTATATTTTTTCTAAATGACGTTTCCATGAAAAACCGACCATTTATATGATACAGTATCATGATACTGTAGAATAACTTTAGGTCGGACACCAGACTGCTCAAGCAGGAAACGAATGAAAGAAAGCATAAAGTTTATGACAAAGGAACACAAGCGAACAACAGCGAACTATAGCGCAGCGCAGCCAAGCGTAGCGCAAGAAATATCGCTAGGGACTGCGCGGCATTCATTCTCTAAGTCACGTGTTTTGTAACTTTCCTTCCTTATTAAATTCTCTGTGTTATGCCAAACTTTTTTTATGACTAACCGCATGTTCTGTGTAAGAAAAGAATGCGGAAAATCTGATATAAATTCATGTTGTTCCTTTTGTAATATTTGCATGATCGACCCGTTCGTAGACAGGTCTACTCATGTTCCTTCATAGTTCTTTCTTCAAAAGACTATAATCTGTGACACTATCTGCATGGTTTTGTTTACTATATGGACTTTAAAAGAGACTGAACTCCGGGTTTGTTTCGGTTTAGCTGTGTTACTTTTTGGTGTACAATAAAGTTTATTCTATTCTATTCTATCCTATTCTATTACTTCTCAAGGTATTCAGCTAAGAAACATCGGCCTCATTAAGTTTAAACTGACGAAAAAAATGTACGTGTAAAAATGTTTTTAACCGACTTCTAAGAAAGGAGGAAGTTCTCAATTCGGATGTTTTTTAAACCTATTTGCAAAATAAATATTATTTGTCGGAATCTTTATGTACTTACTTTTCTACCTTTTAAATTCTTGTTACCTTTTCATGATTAAATTTCTTGTCCCATTTGCTAGATGGGCCGAACTGCCGTACTACCGAAGGGTCTGCGGGCCGGAATCCAGTGGCATCAACATACCGGGACGGACTACGCTTGAGGGTTGGCTGGCGCGGTGGGCCCTACACCTCAGTGAGATGAAGAGGTTCAGTGACCTGCCGCTGTACCTGCAGTACCTCTGCAAGATACTGTTCCATGTGGTCGATAGGACTGGTAAGTGGTTGAGAATATTAGTTGATATCTTGCGGAAAATTGGATGATTGAGTGACGATTGACCCTGCCAGAGCTGTAGATTGTTCGAAAGAGTAACCCTGATCCTCTCAAATGGAAACTGTACGGACACTATGGGTTTATTCATAAAAAATTTGACGCTCCTTCTTGCTACACCCAGAGTGGGATAAATGATTCGATGATTTCCCGCACAAAATTAATTAAAATATTGATTATTATGATGATTAATGAGAAGGAATCAAAACGTGTTTTGTCGACCCCCAGTAGGAAACACGGGAAAGAGCTGGAAGATGATGAAAATGTTATAAAAACTGAAACGAAAACCATTATAATATATCAATCACCTGTATGATGGTTACGTAATTAATAAAACGCTCTCTCTCGTACTCTTATTCCTGGAATGGTAAATGTTTTTTGTTTCTCTTTATATTTTAGGGACTTTAATCTCAAAGAGAATGTCAACCCCATCGTAACCTAAAATAAATTTACAATAACAGCTTAAATTAAAATATTTTAGAAAATGTGACAACGTAGATATAGTTATATCGTGACTGTACCAATTCATTCATTGGTTTTAGTCTTTTTCGTATCCTAATACACCAACATTTTAATTAGATATCCTAGAAAAAAACACACTTCAGGCGAAACACTACTTAGCCCCAGAAACCCTCACGAGTTTATTTATTCACAAACTGTCTAAACTTTTCGGTCTACTTCTCACTGCGAAAACAAAGTTAACTTTATCCTTATTTTTATCCTGAAACAACTTATTTTCTGGTTGATTGTGAACAAACTTCGCGCTGTTCAAGTGACGTGTGTCGATTCCCTTGGCTTCGTACTTGATAGACGGGATTAATTTGACGCGCGAAAGTGACGTCACTACCCGTCCTCTCAGACCTCCTGAATCACGTTAATGGTTCTACATAGGGTTACCAGATGAAAAAATCAAAAGTCCAGAGAAAAGGCCTGTTTTTCATTGATAAATCCTAAGATTTTTAGTTTAAGAATTTTCTCTCATACTTACCAATTTAAAAAAAGTCGTAATAATATCGTTTTATACACTGCCGTCGCGACGCACACAAAGTGGAGGCAGCGGCACCCCCCTTTAATAAAGAAAAAATATGTTTAGTTTTCTATTAAGTTTTTTTTTATTAATTAAGTTAGTTTAATATTAAATTGTAAGCTATATTTTTTTGAAATTCGAAAATTCCTGATATATTAGATTTGCAAAATCTAGCCGCAATCCTGAGAAGAGTCTTAAAATCTTGAAATCTCAGGACAAATCCAAGATATGGTAACCCTAGTCCTACATGAAATATACCCCTGCACCGTAGGGTTGAGCCTAAATTTATTACTAATTTCAAGTTAATTATTATCGTAATTTAGCCAGAATGTTTGTTAACGACGCTATTGTTGCTGCATTGCTGCTAAAATTATTCTCGCTCGAATTATTTTATGCGCAAAATGAAATCGTGTTAAGACTTTAATTTGTAACATCAGAACAGTAAATCATTTCACGTTGAAGCAATAAGATTGTCTACCGTTCAGATTTATTGCGCCATAAGTAGTCAGAAACTAAAAATAAAATGACAACGTTTGGTTGTTCTCCAAAGGTTTAAAAATTTGGCGCCTTACTCGACATTTGTAGCCAAATCTCAGCGGGTGCACATTCAAGCGAGGCAGCCTTTCCTGTGGCGCACTTATTTTTCTATCGTGTGCCTTTGACTTTATTTTAACTTTTTAATCTAAAGCAAGTACTTACGCTCACTGACATTCTCGCAGTTGCACAGAAGAGTTATCGGAATATTATTCTGTGTCAATATTTTATGTTACGTGACCTATATTTTACTACTTTATTAAAATTGTGCAACATTCTGTAACATTATGGACTTGATATTTCTGCAATTTATTAATTGAATTGCTTTGTAGCTTTACGTTGGTTAATTTAATTTCTTTGATATTTTATAGATTAAATGTAAAAGAGCTTAATGTTATTAGAACGTCGAATATATTTACTGTTAATAAAATAAGTGAATAGGTATAATGTAATTACGTACTTGAAAATAAAAAATCGAGATTAAAGTATCAAGAATCCCATCACTCTGGGATTCTTGATACTTTTGCAATTTAATTTTATTAATTGATTTTTTTTTATAGCATTTCTATGGTTAACTTAACTTCTTTGATATTTCATAGATTAGATGTAAAAAGCTTCATTTTGTTAAAAAATCAAATGCATTTACCGTTCGCAAAATAAGATAGTAGGTTTAATGTAAGTACGTAGGACGTAGGTACCTACTTGAAAATACCATCACTCTGGGATTTTTTCCTAAGTTGCTATATTCTGTCATGCTGATTTAGAAAGCCGAGGCGATTTATCACGAAGATGTCTCCAAGGTGAACGATCTCATTTGCTTTAGGGTCGCCGTACACGGCCACACGCCGCCATGACTAGCTAGAAGTGGCCACAAAGGCGTCTAAAGCCAAGACAGCCACTTCTGCTAGCTGTTGCTTTTTTAACCTATACGCGCAGTATCAAAATGGACTCTGACGAAGAAGGTTTAAATGCGCGGATGGCATGCGGTGGCGTTTAGAATCGATCTTTTAGTGACCAATTCGGGCCACAAGAAGCGAACTGTGGTGATTTGTAGCATGTGGCGGCCACCGGCTTCAACCGTGTGCGACAAATCCATATGTAAGGGATGTGGACGTATAAAATAAACCACTTGATTATCGTAAGAGTGAAGGGTTGGGAGAAGCAAAAGACGTCTGTACACAATCGTTCGTAATGTATAAAAACTATAGGAAATATGCCGGTGGCGGCGTTTTGTGATTGTGGCCATTGGTCCGTGTACGGCGACCCTTAGTAACATCGTCGTATTTCACGAGTATGAGGTGAAAGCCAAGATTCTACTTCATTTGTCAACATGATGGATTTGAGACATGTCAATATTTTGGTAACACAACATGCATGTGATAACACGATTGGCGCAGTGGTTGAAGGATCGGCTGCCGCGCTGAGTGCCTCGGACTCGATTCCTGCATGGAAGAAGTATTTGGTAAATAAAAATTCTCACGAACGTTTCTCACGGAGGTGGCCAAAAACTGAAGAATGCCACCTGCTAAGATCACAACATTATACTCATTGATACATCTGCACATCATGTACCTAAACGGTTTCTCACAGTTACACGGATTTCTATAGGTTGAAATGAAACCTCCGTAACTGGGATATACATTGATACCTTTTTTTATTACCTGAGAAATCATAAAATTTTTTAATCACCAATTAAAAAACAAAAAAAAATGGCTTCTCCCGCTCTGGGTGGATAGGAAGGGAGTCTCAGACTTTAATCAACTAAAACCCCCAGTGTTCCTTCAGTTACCCTTTGCGAGAGCCATAGTAACTCTTCCGTACAAATCTGCAATCCCGGCAGGATCTACATCGATACCGAATGACTTCATCTTCCGCCCTTGTTCTGTTTTATTTGGGGTCGGCGCAACACGTCTTTTTCTTCCATTCGGTCCTGTCACTCGTCACGCTATCACTAACTCCCTTTTCTTTCATATTTCGATACCGAATGACAATAAAAAAATCTCAATTATAAAATTCTAATCTTTAAATTTTCGAGTTAATCAACAGTGGTCGTTGACCCCATAGTCAGCTCTTGTTACTTTAAAGTAGGTAATGTAGTCATAGATAGTGTAGTGTTTTGTACCGCCTTAGATATTGATACTTCGGTTCGCTTCGCTCCAATACACGATACTATTAGTTTACCGTTGATAGGTAATACAATTTCCTCCTACCACTTTCCTTAATTAAACCAGATTGCAAAGCCAACTCCACGATTCCGAGTACATTCCCCAGGCCGACCAGAATTGTATTTTTAACGGGATTTCGAGCAAAACCCAATATTTGGAACAGTGCCCGGTAAATATCAATAGGGCCGTGGTATCACGCGGGATCCAATCCCGGAAATGTCGAACAGACGGTGTACGGGTGTACCAATAAATCTCAACCGGCCTCCTTTGGGATTTCAGGGTGTGTGCCATTTAAATATGTTTTTCTTTTTTTTATCGTTGATAGGTTTGCGCTTGACCGCTATCTTACCTGACGAAACGAACGATGGAGCGCGCTTACCTAGAACTAACCTATTCACTCTTGACTTAAAGATGTCATAGGTCTGAGTATGGTTTCCACACTTAGTCCTATGCGGACCATTATACGTGGGCCATGGTATCTATAATCTCAGGTGGGCTTATTCCAACCAGCCCACCTCTCTCCAAAAACAGATTAGGCCTCTCAGGTTTTCAGGAAGGGAGTTTGGGGATCCTATAGTTCTTGTGTCCACTCCAGTCTCACCTGTGCAGTCAAGGAGCACATGCGTAACCGTCTCCACACCCTTCAAGCATGTTCTGCACAGGAGATTATCTGTAATGGTGTCTTTTTTTCCTGTGGGAAAATCATCTAATGTAATCCCCCGCTTTTGGGCGGAGCGGAGATTGTGTCAGACTTTTACTGACTAAAAACCCACTACTTCCTTCTTTGCCTTTCGTACCGGGGCTGAGCTATCTTTAGAAACTAACCCTGGCCCCAGTAGGCATCTATTATGGTATGAGGTGCTTAGTGGTGACTTAAAGATGTAGATGAGATGTATGTGTAGCTATCAGGAAACACAGACTCCGGCAGGGAATTCCACTCCTTAGCTGTAGGCACAATTAATTTAATGTATGTTTTTCTTACAGGTACAGGTGCAATAACGAAGTCGGCGCTGGCTGCCTTCTACAGGTCCGTGATAGGGTTGAACGCGATAAGAATTGATGAGATCATTGACACTGCTTATGATCGGATGACTAGTGTAAGTTGTTCATGTTTTTACTGGTAGTACTTTTATAAAACAGTAGCTTTTGCTCACAGCTTCGCCCGCGTACATAGAATATAGCCTATGTCACTCAGGAATAAAGCAGCTTTCTACGGTGAAAAAATTTTAGCAATCGGACCAGTACCCCTAGCCAAGTTGCTAATCTGCAATAGTTAACGCTTGTAGAAAGCTTCAAATGTACGGGAATGACGTCGTCTTAACGCTCAGTCACGTGGTCAGAACAAAAGAATTTGCGGCAAGGTCAACTCGAAGCGTTCGGCGCAAGCGAAACGGTTGTAACTTGGCGAGGGTGCAGTACTTTCAGAGATTACCTCCTACAAACAAAACAAAAAAAAACTTTTCCCTTTATTATATTAGTGTAGACTAGTTTTAGTAGCTATATGCGAAACCCAAAGTTTTCTTTTTGTGCACCTACCATATTGTCTCTTCACCACCCTAGGTTGACTGGTAGAGAATGCCTAAGGCATTAAGCCCGCCAAGTCCGCCTATGTACTTTGTGTTGCATGAAGATTAAATAAATAAACCCGATACACGTGTCTAGTATTTTTATGTAAAGAATCTATGTACAAAATTCCATAACTGCATCATGAAAAATCAAAAATTCATAAGCTTGTTATGTTACCTCGTTATCCGCACAAATATATGGTTAACGGCCATCGAGGTGACTGGGGGTTGTTTTGCTCTCGCATCCAGCTGTACTCTAGCGTCTAATTCCCGCTATGACCTGCCGTGACCTGGGTTGTACTTAGTGTCGGTGGTGTCTGTGACCTTTATTAATTCATTAAACCCCAAGCGAACGCCGGCGTTCGCGCACCTATTGTCTTTTTTTTTTTGTATGAGTTAATACCTGGAAGTACTAGTCCGTCCGCTAAAATTTTTTCACTGATAGAAAGCTACTTTATTCCTGAGTGACTTAAGCTATATTATATACGTGGGCAAAGCCGCGGGCAAAAGCTAGTGTTGTATAAGCGTGGTATTTAATGGGATCGGACTGAGCTTTCAAGAGCGATTTTACTTAAGCGTTCTTGCGCTGCATTTTAGGCAGTCGCAACAGCTACCAATCTGCTGAATAGTAGTTTTATTTACTGCAGCTTCCAGTCAGCCAGGCGTTTATCCTTTTTAAATTTATAGCACTTAGCCATAGTGCAGCTACATAATTACTTTTTTTCTTTTTGTTAGCCTCTTCTGTCCCACTCCTGGGCAAAGGCCTCCCTCCACTCCTTCCATTTTTCGCGCGCCCGGGCTTCTTCTTTCCAGTTCTGCTGGAATCTATCAAGTTCATCGCGCCATCTCCTTCGTGGTCTACCGCGACCCCGACGCGCTGTTTCAGGGCACCAACTTTGTGCTACTTTGGCCCACAGTTTGTCGGGCATGCGGCAGACGTGTCCTGCCCAGTCCCACTTCAGTTTGACAGCCTTTTGAGAATAATTACTTAGTGAAAGAATTTTCAGAATTGGTTCACTAGTAGACATTAATTTACTGATCAGCACCCTACATACAAACTTTCAACCTCTTTCCAAAATCAGTATAGATTTGTCTCGTGCTGACACTAAAGAATACTGCTGCAGTACAGATTTTAGACAAGCGCGAGCGTAGTAAATAATATGATTATAGAGAAAGTCTTAGAATGAAATGTTAATTTTATACTGTATAATTATATAATCTTAATTTACTTGTATGTTGACTCACGATTTGAAGTCTAACTTTCCGGTGCTGAATTCTAAGGTTAGATTCCTAATTTGAAAACAAGTTCTGATATTTAAAACGTAAAAACTGTTAATGCATGTCTACCGACTCTATTTTTAATTTTCTCTATCCTACTATTTATTTCATGTTTATTACTATTTATTAGGCAGAAGTATTGGGTAGTTAAGTGACTACTATTCGTAGACGTTTAAGATAATTCCTATTTAGACAACCTAATTAATAAACTGTTATTTCAACAGAACGGCTACCTAATACTGGACTACGGCACCTACGTCCACTGCTTCACCAACTGGCTGATGGGGAAGAACCCCAACGGCCCTGGCCAGTGGGTGCTCGTGCCCCCAAAGGACTCGCTTCCCCAGCCCCCATTCCCCGTCGACTACAGTGCCCTCAACACGGAACCCGCGAAACTAGAACCTTACGCACCGGACAAGAAGACGAACAGGCATTCAGTCATAGTCTAAAGACTCAAAGCATTCCTACGTATCCCTAAAAAGTCAATTTTTATAAGTGTTCCATTTTGGTACGTTTTGGACACTTGACTGCTGTCATAGATCTGTAGATCTTTAAAATAATGTTGACTAAAAAACAATCCAGGCACGTTGCTTGTCGGAAAACCTGCCATTGTTTAACAAATTCTGTGAAAAATTTAGGAATTGATGCACGAGCTTCTTCAAAAGGACGTTTGACGTAGTGCGAAATATCAATTCTGGACAACAAAACTTTGTATTGTTAGTGCTAGAGTAAAAGAGTAAATTATCATAGGTTTCTAGTTTAATTGATGAACATTAACAATATCCTCTGCCAATATCAGTGCAATTAAACCTAATCAAAATCAGTGAGTGCAATTACCTACCTAATGTAATTACTACTTATCTACATATGATTTATTGAGCTGTTCTACAGAGAACTTTATCTGAATTATATTCAAATGAGACAGAAGAACCTACGTTTGTTACAACAAGAAAATTTCAAAGATAAAATTCTCTGGAAAATGTCCTCACAGCGTGGAAAAAGTTCACATAAAATATATTAGTTACATAAGTGTCTCTGTAACTGCCTTAAATCTAATGATTTACTTTAAACCTACTTTAGAATCGCTTCAACGTAAAAAGAACGCTTTATCTAACGTGTAAAACGTGCAATTCGACCAATTCTTGTCTCTACTAGATTTAGACTTAAGTCGATGTAAATAGTAGTTTGTAAAGATGCACGGTATGCAGGACTGCCTTAAAGTTAGCATATTCACATCTCACGACATAGCCTTATTTTATACCTTAGATGTAATATAGGTAATATAAGTTACTTTAAATATATTAGATATCTACACTTTGATTCACTGAAATAAACCCTTTCGTTTGTTAAATTGAGTTTTCTTTGTCTTTAGGAGCAAAAAGTCTTGGAGTTTTTTGTTCTAGGATATGCTGCTTTTCTCACGATATTTTCCTTCACGGTTTTAAGGGACGTGAAAAATTTCGAAGACGTGTGACATGCTCCAACCCGCACTGGGCTCGCTTGAGTTACGGCCCAATCCCTCTTATAAAGAAGCGGTGTGAGTGAATCCCAGCAGTAGGAAAATTATGAGGCTGATATGTTTGCGCTATGCTATGTGATCAACATCCAATTCGATTTGCAATTTTCAATGGGCTGAATCATTTGTTTGCTTAACAAAGTGTAGACACTTATCTGGATGCATAACATAATCACTATCAGCCTTATAATATTCCCACTGCTGGGACTACATTAGGCCACAAGATCACATCCTGCCACGAAAACGTCAAATTAGCAATAACTCTATACCTACCTGTCAGACTAATTACGACTTCTGAAACGGAAACCCGTGGTCCTGGATCGCAAAGAAGGAACATACCTAGGTCCGGTTTTAGTCAGTGAAAGTCTGTCACGCCCTCTCGCTCCGGCTGAGAAGTCATTAGATGATTTCTCACCTAAAAAAAAACGGTTAATCCAAATATAAAAACAACTTTTTTTTAAGTCAGCTTCCTTTCCCGGAAGCAATTAATTCGCTTATTTGTAAAACATGAGAAAACATGTCGGGTCTCCGCCTCGACCTCAGGAACAGAGGCTCTTTTAAAAGCCCGTTATGATTGATGGAGGGTTTCAAAAGACGCTAGCGACGACCGCACCGCGTAACCCTGGCTGCGGGTCCATCGCGGTTCCCCCCATCGCTCTCGGACAATTTCCCAAATTACCATTAATCATCCAACGCTCTGACAAATTCGTTATTTCTAATATTTTTTTTTAATTCTTTATTAGACTGGAAATCTGTTTTCAAAGGACAGGAAACCTTTATATAAATTTCGGGTAATCAGTCCCCCATCTCTTTGAAAAATAAATTCCTTTACCAAAATAGTTCAGCTAAATAAAACGAGACATGAAAGTTTTACTCGTCGTAAAATTTGTGTTTCGCGTCAGCCGGTTATTCAGAGAGAAATTCGTATTTTTGTTGAATGAGTTGAGAGAGAACATGATGCAAATGAAATGGTCTGAAGCATGGACGCGTTCTCGTGAATCATGTAAGGTATACCTACTGTTTATGAACACTTACGAAACATTAACATTTTTCATCCTGTTGTTCGGCAAACGGCTGCCTAGCTGGTCGACTCTTCGCGTGACCAGAGGACTGAGGGCTTTGCCAAGTTGATTATCAGCTAGAATCTAAAAAGCTAATAGAAACCTTCTAATGTACGGGAATGACATGATAATGTTATGTGGCCGTGATCAGCCCCTCTAGCCAAGTTACAACCGTTTCGCTTCCGTCGAATGCTTCGAGTTGGCAGCGCCGATAATTGTTTTGTTCTGACCACGTGACTGAGCGTTGTTATGACGTCATTCCCGTACATTTGAAGCTTTCTAGTAGCGTTAACGATTGCAGATTAACAACTTGGCTAGGGGTACAGAACAAATAAATCCGAGACGAAACAATCGTTATTTGGGTAGGTCTGCTGGGATTTTCTTCAGTCAACGAATCAGCACTGCTATCCAACGTGGCAATGCTGCTAGATTTCTGGGCACTTTTCCCTTTGACATCGATGTGGTTGAATTTTTTTTATCTGTTATAAACTAGTACTTGACTGCGATCCCGCCTGATGGTAAGCAGTGATGCAATCGTTGATGGTGAGGCGCACTAGTTTATTAAGCCAAATGAGTTCTTTTAATACATACTCGTTTGTACACATTATTTTTAAATAAACCTTTTTCCTGAAAGCATCCATCTAATAATAATTTACAACCAATTAAACACAAGAGATAACGCACCTAAGCATCACATTAGTAAGTGACAAACCGACAAAAGATAAAGACATGCCATTACTTTCTATCTAATTAGCTTCTCCATCACGTCTACAGAACGTTAGTAGGTATTTCGATCAATCGTTCCTAACTAATGGGAAACGATTTCCGAAGAAAAGTGTGTTCATTCAACCGAAAAATTCAACCACATCCACGAACCCGGAAATAAAGAAGTAGATACAAGGGCATCATTTATTTTGCAGCGATATCTCCCAAGAGATAAAGTACTGGCAACAAGGAAATATCTTCACGCGACAATAGGCAGCAACAATGGACGCTATGTACGCTGTGAAGTATACGCTCAAGAACTAATTAGGTATAATATAATGTTTATCTTTTATTTATTAGAGACATAAAACAACAAGGAATTCCTTAAAACTAGTTAGCATTAATTTTAGTACCGCGCCAATGTCCTTTAACAAAATAATAAGAGAAGTAAACGACTGTGGTAAGGAGTTTACTGAATAGTGTACTGTGATAGCTTTAAGTACACGGTACATAATTTACTATCGTTTCTTTTCATTAAATTGATCATAATTCCACATATAGCTACCTATTCTAAGTCAATACGATTTATTTGAACAAAATTGAATTTCTTTTTATTTTACTCAATCTAGTTTTTTTGTAATGCATTTTTTTTTCATTTGACTAAATTCAATATACCTACTTAATTAAAAATTTTCTTGTAGCTTTTTTGACAATAGTACATTGTGATATAAGTATGTAATGTTCCGTTCTCGGCTCTCTTAAGACCCTCGCCACGGCTCGGGTCTAAATATCGCCTCGACGGTAATCATTAATTACTCACGTGTACCATACGACGTTTTTCAATATACTTGTGAAAAAAATAACTGTAAAACTAGTAAACTTTTGTGGCGGTAAAAATCTGTTTTCATATGCGTGCCCATATATTTTTTTTATTTACATTTCAATACACTCACTGAAATGAATAAACGGGAGTTGACCGGCGACTCGTGGGAGACGACTTGCGCCCAGACCTGATACGATAATGTAGATAATAAAATTATGGCGGGGGAGAAGTTGAACAAAAGGTTTTAACAACATTATTGCACTATAGCGTAATGGCAATCAAAATCTCACAGTTTTGGTAACAAGGGCCATTTTACCTAAGTGCAGTGTAATTTAATAGTCACTTTCTGAGCAAGTGTAGGTATTGAAAAATATCTTAAGGTAACCATATTCCTTCAGTTACCTAGGTATTCCGGCCATAATCACAGTTCATAGATTTATGATTATAGAACCACGAAGCACGAACCACATTTCAGGTGCTTGTTATGAAAGAACAACGAGAATACCCACCCGCCCGGCCTTTTTCCCGCGCTTTTTTTGCGATTTGTCAACATCACCCATCGTCACAACAAGTACGGCCTTTGCGCGTCATTAGCAAACTGTTAAAAAAGTTGACTGTATAAAGGCAGGTCGTCTCAATTATTATAGGATCGTCAGGCTGCTGATATTGTTTCCCCGACTCAGTAATAGCATCATTAAACGCGAGCGGGCCAGCATTTTTCCTCTGCAATATACCGCTCATGATAAATGGAGCGCAATATTTATCGATGTTGGTAGGAAACAACGCTTGCAGGTTTTTTGTAAGGCAACGGCAGATGCGGGCAATGCCTATGTTGGAGTGAGTTTGACCGTAATGGTGAAATTATTGGAACTGGAAGGTTTTCTGTTACTGGAGATGCTATTTAAATCAATTGATCATAATAGAAATACTACAAATAAATGACAACGGGACGTAGGTACGCGTCAGTAAGATTTTTTTTATTCTAATGTTTTTACAGTATTTGGCAGCTTACATGTATCGAGTCAGCCATCCCGGCAAGCTTCACTGAAGTTTCAGTGACTCCACATATTGTTTTGTTGTGCACATACAGACGCTTGAGTGAGATACCCAACTACATTTTTAAATACAATATACGTACGCACTCTAGGAATCAATTTGCAAGATAAGAAAACAGCCATTTGAACTTTTTACTCAAAAAATTCCCGCCAAAAACTCCGTTATACTCGTAGAGCGACATATTATTTATTATTATATAAAAATCAATGCCACTTTTCGTTGTAATTTTATAACTCAAAAAAGGACTCACCTATCCAAAGTAAATATTTAGGCTATGTTCGGACTATTTAGTAGATGGTTTATGTGAAGTTTTGTAGGGTATAGTAGGGTAGGGTAGGGTAGAGTAGAGTAGAGTAGTGTAGAGAAGGGTAGAGTAGGGTAGAGTAGGATAGGGTAGGGTAGAGTAGATTAGAGTAGGGTGGAGTAGGGCGGAGTAGAAGAGCGGGAGCGAAGCCGCGTGGGCAAAAGCTAATTTATTAATATTCTTAATATTCTTTATTGTACAACACATTAAAAAAAATACAGGTCAAACATTATTAAAAATAAGTGTACAATGGGCGGTCTTATCGCACAGGACAATGACATAAAGACAATCTTTGGATGGACTGAAAGAAAGGAGATACATTATTGTGTAAGTAATGAAGCTATAGTCGCGCGCAATAAAGATGATATACCTAGTCTTCTTTATCCATCTTCGGGGACATAGTATTCTTTTACGGTTCATTAACATACTTCTTTGAAGTATTACACTCTATAGATTACAACTTAGATCTCAACTTACAGATATTTTCGGTCTAACTCAAGTGGCTCCGCTAGATCGATACACATATTAGTAAGTATTCTTCTTTGACGTGTTAATACTCATCTACGGTGTTGTATCGTATTTTTCTTCTACGGCTCTTTTATTGCATAGCACAGTGTTCCACAAAGGTGTGCCGCGGGCGCGGTGCACTGGTGTACGCACTTTTCAGGGCGGAGCAAGCGTGCCTCAAAATATGGTCATGCTCATAATTGACACAACCAATAGCCAACTTGCGATCTAAGTGTGTGTGGTCGTCGTAGTACAAATCGGATCTAACCTCTTTCATCTTTTCTGTGGGTGTTATGTGATGATTAGTTAGTGTACCTCGGAAAAATAAGGTTACCTCTCACCAAGTTAATAGACACGAGAAAAAAATGTAAATCAACCTAAAGACTGGATTTAAAAGCCCATTGTCTGAGGGCGTTCCGGTTAACGAGTAGGAAGAACTGTTCGAAATGAAAACCAATCGCACATTAAATGTATTTGGAATCTCATTTAGATCATTTTTTTGTAGTGGAAAATCATCCATGTCCTCCCATTTAAAGATAAAAATATACATATTTATTGCGTAACTGTATACATTAAGATCGTATTTATAAACATTACATTTTAGTTTCAACAGTCTACCCAAGTCGGATATGCAATAGTATTGAAGGAAATGAATGGTTCCGTTGCGCGATGGAGAGAGCAGTCACCGAATACTCCAAATTTGGACCACCTAGTATGCTCATTTAAACAAGCTCATGTTTTGCAATATATACCTTTTCTGAATTATATGGTTTACCTCCAAAATTTTCTGAATTCCTCGTTGTGCCTTAAACACACATTTTTTTTGTTGTAGTTTGCGGAACACTGGAATAGCACACTTTTTGTACAACATTTTGTAGCAAATCTACTTTAATTAAACAGAAAACTATGGCTATCAGGCTATATGAATGAAACGGTCCCATATTTGAGATTACACAGAAACGTGATTCATAATAAATCTCCACTAGTATAAAGGAACAAAGGCTTGGTGGCGAGGCCGCGGGTGGGTTCAAGATAAAAGACACGCTTATTGATTCAATAGAGATTTTATTAAACAATGGCTACACTATTTAGTTATTATAACTATTAATTTTGTCACCCAAAGGCACCATTGAAGTCGCCTTGCTTAGGAAGAATCGCCAAACTTAAGTGGCAATAAGGAGGGCACATTGCATGCAGAACAGACGGTCGATGGGGGCCGAAAGATTCTGGAATGGCGACCATGTGCTGAAAGACGAAGCGTTGAAAGACCTCCCACAAAATGGACCGGTGACCTGGTTAGGGGTGCGGGAATCCGATAGATGCGAGTCGCACAGGACCTCGTTTTCGTCCAACGCTTGGGGGAGGTCTATATCCAACAGTAGACGTCTTTTGTCATAAATAATGATGATGCCTAATGATGAACTATTAATTTTGACGAATAATCTCTTTCATCTTCCTAACAATATCCTCATCTGTGACAAAAACATGCTCACTGTCACTGGTACCCATACTTAAACCATTTTTAATTTGGGGAAAATATCGAATTCTCTTACACGAACTGTGAACGATCTTACAGCCAATATCAACAAAAGTCTTCGCATTATCCAGATTGATTCCCGCTCCAGGCATAATCTCTACTTTATCGCCAGCACAGCTGATGAGGGACTTTATAAGTTCTATAGCTTCAGCATCATCAGCTGTCGCCTTCTGTCCGCTTGTAAGCAGTCTGTCAAAACCAAGTTCAGCTACTTTCGTAATGGATAAAAGAGGGGTAGTGCACACGTCAAACGCTCTATGAAAGGTAACAGGAATAGGATTGGCTTGTAGTATTATTTTTTCACAGTTTATCACGTCTATGTGTTGTGTTTCAGTGAGCGCGCCAAAAACGAATCTGTCTACGCCACACGCTTTGAAGACGTCCACATCAGATAACATTGTATCCATCTCCTCCTCAGAGTAATGAAAGTCAGAGCCTGTCCGACATCTGATCATTACATTCACTTTTGATCTCTGAAATAAACAAAGAACAAACAGTAAATAAATAGGTCCTTATGCGAACACACTCCATTTATCAAGTGGACCTACCTTCGTTAATTTATCGCAGCCACAATCGTGACATGATTTACGGATTGGTTTCCCGGCCGCCATATTATTCACCTAAAATATAAAATATTATAACTGAGATACTGATTTGATGCGAACTGCAATAAATATATGATTGATTGCCTCGTCAGTTTGGTCGTTGCTTGTAACGATGTGATTGGTGAGTAATGACAAGGGGTCCCGAATTCCGACCAAGATTCCCAGGCTACCTAAGTGGACTTTTCGTTAAAAATTTCAAAGTAGAAACTCTTTTTTTTGAGATGCGAAATTATCCAATCCATCCAGACTTCTCCTGCTCTCGGGTGAAGCGAGAGGGTGAGCCAGACTTTTACTGACTAAAACCTTCAGTTGCCCTTTACGTTCTAGGACCACGGGTTTACTTTTCTGAAATTCCACATGGCCGCAGCACAAGCAGCAGGGCAGGTCAAGTAGAGCAACTCTGAGTCTAGATTATTTTCTAATTGAATGTCGACACTTGAAAGGCAAAAAATACTAAGCGACATTGAGTAAACTTTACAAAGAGTGGTTTAAAGTCATTAACTTTAACCTTTCCAATACCGTAATTAGAGACACGATAGAAAGACAATGAGAGAGCGAACGCCAGGTTCGCTTGAGGTTTAATGAATTAAATCACATTTTGTAAAATTTAAGTACTGAATGTCGCTTAGTAGTTTTTCCCTTTAAAGCGTCGATATAATTATAACTTTATAAGTACTTAATTATACTTACTACTTAACTAGGTATTTCATCTAAGAAAATAAAAATACCTTCTATTTAATACACATATACTTTGTGTGGAGTGAAAAAAAAATATGAACGATTAAACGATTTCTGGATAGAACGAATGTGGTTACCATTTCCATGATTTGTTTGACGAGCCCCACTGAAGGTGTTAGTCCCCCTTCTGTGAGAGAGCTGCACACTTCCAGCTCGTCGGCCCCGCCATGAATTGCGTTTATTGCAGACTCCAAACTGTCTATACAAACTTCTAGCATCGTCTGCGAAATTAACAGTATTGAACTTATTATCTTGGAGTAGACAGATACCAATAATAGAATGAACAGCCTTATAATGTTCCCACAATCTGTAATGCGGGACCAGTGCAAGTGTGGATGTGACCTGTCTTAAATTGGACACCGAAATTATTGCTTTAACATCCACCTAATTCTGACTTAAACGCTTATGTATAGCGGTTTATGGCTATACTACATGAACAGACGGCTCTTTATGCAAATTCTGATTTTTCATGTTATTGGGTAGATCTTGAAGATTAATTTGAATAAGTTTAATAGAATGCATTCTCCACGAATACTATTTTCCTCATATAAAACACCCATACACTAAAAACAAACTAAAAATAAAAGATTAAAAAATAGTTCAGCACCATCTAGCGACAAGATCACCACGCTTAGGCTCATAGCGATAATTATTTAAAAACTCAAGTTTTATTTTGTCGTGCTACTGCTGCTCACAAAATTAAAATATAAAATATCTAAAAAGTAATTGTGTCCGTAACCTGCTTACGATTTGGCGAAACAACAAGAGTGGAATCAAGTGAAATGATAATCAGCTAGGATAACCAACTATATATTATTTAGACATGCGTTCAATAGATGACGCTGAATAAAAACATGCGCTAGTAAAATCCTTGTTAATCGGCCAATAGATGGCGCTGAATTACTACATGCAACAACACCACAATATGTAAGCAGTTTCACAGTTTTTTTATGATTACATGTTTTCAAAGCATAGATAGTTATAAAAAAGTGCATACTAAAATAAAAAAGATCAACATTAAATTGCATATTAGTGCTTACCGTGGTTTATCTG
Source organism: Mythimna albipuncta (assembly GCA_929112965.1). Lineage (NCBI taxonomy): Eukaryota > Metazoa > Arthropoda > Insecta > Lepidoptera > Noctuidae > Mythimna > Mythimna albipuncta. The sequence continues at coordinate 10,593,676 of OV815979.1, read as the reverse complement.
CAAATTTTAAAACTTTTTGCTTTTTTATTCAGATTACTGGATAATGGGTTGGTTGGTAAAGCAGGGAAACAAAGTACAATGTTGCCCTGATGAAATAATTATGTTACGCGATTAAAACTATATTTTATTTGTATTTTATAAACTTCTAAAAGATTATTCTAATCGTGTATTCTCATTTTTGTTAAATTATTCAAAACAGCAATATTTATATGAAAGAATACCACACACATGATATTCGTTTAGAAATCATTTACCTTATACAATTTTCTTACCCAAACTTCAATTATTCCGATTATTGATCGAAATAATTGAAGTTTAGTATAATATTATATTATAGTATAATATCATAATTATATATTAATTGATATTCATAATAATAAAATGCTATTTTAAATTATAATTATTAGTTTTGGACGTAATGCCACTTGGCTAAAAAATGCATGGCTACATGGTGCTATGTTCACGATGGTTTGTTCCTTTTGACATTTCGAGTTCGATGTAAAAGGACACGCGAACGTAGGCAAAGTATCGCCAGCGTTCGCTTTCTTTTATCAGGTATTTAGATTTTCCCTATAGTTCGGTAACAAATTAGAAGACCAAACATTTTTCTGAACAAAGCCTATACTGGCCATTTCATAATAAATAATTAGTCACGTCCGAGAGATTGAGGTTATATCGAAGTCTGTGCCACATATCGTACCGTTGTTTTCGTATATTTTCAATTAATTGTGGAGAAAATTTAGTGCTAAAGTGTAATTATTTGGTAAACAGTTATGTCTCGAAATAGACACCATGAGGAGACCGACAAACTCACGCGTATCGCTATTGTGAATGCGGATCGCTGCAAGCCCAAAAGATGCAGGCAGGAATGCAAGAAGAGCTGCCCCGTGGTGCGGATGGGCAAGCTGTGCATCGAGGTGACGCCCAACGATAAGATCGCCACCATCTCGGAGGAGCTTTGTATTGGGTGCGGTATTTGTGTCAAGGTAAAACTTTCCACTCTGTTTTTGATTTTGCTGACCAATGTAAACACTTGGTGAATGGTGACTTAGAACTTCCGCATGTTCCTTTCATAGATCAAACACAGATATTTATAGATTGAAGTAGGTATACAAGATGGTTACACATTTGTTTATTTTATTCCAACAGGGAAACTACCTCTTATTTTGATAACATTGAGCAAATCCAACAAACTAAATGCTATGGGCATAACATATTATAATTTAAAAACTATACTAAAGATCAATAACTTTTCAGAAATGCCCCTTTGATGCAATCACCATCATCAACATCCCTTCCAACTTGGAGAAGCATACTACTCACCGATACTCAAAGAACTCCTTCAAGCTCCATCGGCTGCCGATCCCTCGGCCTGGAGAAGTGTTAGGGCTGGTTGGTCAGAACGGTATCGGTAAGTCCACTGCACTGAAGATTCTTGCTGGAAAACAGAAGCCAAACTTGGGACGTTTTGCTGTAAGTGGTATTTTGTAATGTTCACTTATGATCTGTCAGGCCATGTAAACTATTGGGTTGAATTTGGTAAAATTGAAATATATGAAACAATTTAGACTGATTGATTAGTCATGACGCATCTACTTCTAATACTAACACAATTGCGCTTGCTCTAGTGAGCTTGTTTACCTTATAAATTATGCAATCTACTTGCTTGTCAACTCAGAAAGGCTGCATTCCAATTTCACAAAATTAGCATATTGTTACATTAACATAGTAACCTTATTTCAATGTAAGTTTCCAAAATAAATGCAACCATATGGTATCAAAAAGACACAATCTAAAGGGTAAATCCCTATTTGATAGCCTTTGTAATCTCTTAAACTATAGTATACTTGTGTTTTTGCAAAAAACATAAAATAATAAATAAGATAAGCATTTGATATTTGTAATGGAAATTATGTTATGATGTTGAATTTGTCTAAGCCCTAGTCAAAAATAGAATTGTTTGTAGTGCAACCACTTTTAACAATAAAGCTGTTACTAGAGTATATAATTATGGCCATTCTTAACATATTAAACTAATCAAACACCTGTTACTAAGAGTATCAATTTTTCAACAGGATCCTCCAGACTGGCAAGAGATTCTGTCTCACTTCCGCGGGTCGGAACTGCAGAACTACTTCACGAAAATCCTCGAAGATGATCTAAAAGCCCTGATCAAGCCTCAATATGTGGATCAAATCCCTAAGGCCGTCAAGGGCACTGTCGGTTTTCTCCTTGACAAGAAAGATGAGAGGAAAAATCAGACTGAAATTTGTAGAATGTTGGGTAAGTTATATTATTTATATTATTATAAATAAAGCATCAACTCCACGAGTGTCTGTGATATTATCGTACTGCCACTTTATTTTATAACAACACTATGAATGTCTACATGGCAGACATTACTAATAAAACTTCAAGGTCGCGCCGAGTGCCCGAGGCGAGAGATTACGACCTGCTTGCAGTCCATGTGCTGCCCTATTATAACAACTGTGAACTAGTTCTGATGCCGTGATAATCTGTCAGAACTATATTCCTCTTTTGGAGATCACGAGGAGATACACTCCACATGGAACATGTGCCTAAGATAGTAGCCATATCTGGAACTGTGGCGTCATCATGTCACCTCACACATTGCTTAAGTGATCAATCAGACTGCACTAGCGAGTGCGGGAGCAGGCGCGGGCTAAGGGGTCTTGGCGTCTGCGTGTTCACAGTAGCAAAGGAGCTACGAGTCTTGATATCCACTGCTTCTGTAGCATCCAGTGCAGCGAAATTATCTTGTGACCATAGGAAAAACTGCCCTGCAGTGAGATAGTTCATGATAATAGAAAGTTATATTAACTTCCAAAAATCTTAATATAGCTAACCAATCCCATTTCTGATATTTTTTTATAGCCGACAAAGCACTAAAAACATTTCATTGACTTTCTGTTCAGACTTATCCCACATCCGCGACCGTGAGATCGCCGCGCTGTCCGGTGGAGAACTGCAGCGCTTTGCTTGTGCCATGGTGTGCATCCAGAATGGAGACATCTTCATGTTCGACGAGCCCTCTTCATACTTAGATGTCAAGCAGCGTCTTAACGCTGCCCGCACCATCCGGTCGCTTATCCATCCTGACAAGTATGTCGACTGTTTCTGCTAGCCACTATGCATGGCAATCACATACAACGTAAAAAAACACTGAGTTGAAAATTGGGGACAATTTTTTGTATTTTCACTTTATTTATAGTTAGAATCGCGGCAATACAGAATCAGTTCTAATGTGACACCATAGAGATCGCTACAGTAACATTTTCGTGGCCAAAACTTGGGCCAGATTCAGTTTTTTTTTTTTCCTTATTATTAAGAATAAATTTCTTAATAATTGATTACAATCTAGCCTAAAAGACTAATAAGTAATTTAACTCTAACTTATTTTTATACGGTTTTGCTTAAACTGAGAATAGTGTCCTGTAGCACATATAGAAGTCCATAGCACTTTCTTAGAGTCTGATATTGATAAAAACACTTTGTTCATGTGTAATATGCATAGTACAGCATTGAGCATACAGCATCCCTGAGTACTTTATTTTGGAACTGTTGTATTATTTTGATGTTGCTCCGTTTAGTACAAATAGCACTATTGCATTGAACTGGGTCCCACCTCAGAAATGGTGCTGAAGTCTAAATTCGATTTGCTGAATGTAAAAAACTGTTTTCTTTGTCCAGATTCATCATCGTAGTGGAGCATGACTTGTCAGTATTAGACTACTTGTCTGACTTCATTTGCTGCCTGTACGGCGTTCCCGGTGCTTACGGCGTTGTGACTATGCCTTTCTCTGTTAGGGAAGGTAAGATTTTTACGACGATGAATATGCAATAGTTTTGATATGCAATATTTATGCTAATTAATTTGTTTACGTTTTAGGTATTAATATATTCCTTGATGGGTTTGTGCCCACTGAAAACATGAGATTCAGGACTGAATCATTAGTTTTTAAAGTTGCTGAGTCTGCCACTGAGGAAGAGGTTTGTATGATACACTCACTTTCAATATATATTTTCATTCATTCACCTAAAAGATTTTTTACGCCCTTTTATTGTTTTAACAGATCAAAAGGATGAATCATTATGAGTATCCTGAAATGTCCAAATCGATGGGCGAGTTTAGTTTGAAGGTTCACCCTGGTGAATTCTCGGATTCCGAGATTCTAGTGTTGCTCGGAGAGAATGGTACTGGCAAAACTACATTCATCAGAATGTTGGCCGGTAACTTGGAACCCGATGATGGTAAGAAACAGTTCCATTTACTAAAATAAATAATTTTGCAGATTGTTAGGTTTCCATAATTTTTTGGATGCGTATCCGAAACAGCTTGTGAATTGCCAAATAAAAAAAAATATTAGTTATGGCAACACTGAGTAATGAAATGTCAGATTTGTGAAAGTTGTCAAATTGTCAATAGGCTTCGGTTTTGTTGTAAAAAATTCTTAATTTTACAGATTTATGTTTAATCCTAGCTTTTACTGTGATATTTAACGGAAAAGAATCGATTATTTTGAATCTCCAATAAATATGCGTTATATAACAATGTAGACATCGCTTGAAAAATGAGGTTATAGGTGTATTGTAATAAGTGTATTTTAATGAATTTAGACATATATAAGCTATTGAAATGGCTAGAACTGAGTTATTTGATTTGTTTTTTCATCCTGTTTTTCAAAAATGTTTAAAACACGCGGAATCGTGTGCTACTAACGAAGGTATGTCATGAAAATGTTTTTCAGATCATAAAAGTCAATATTTGTAGATTCGTTGTCGACGTAACTATTCATGTATCAATAACTTATCATTTGCGTGCTAATTACAGCATATTTTATAGGTTAATGTTACATTTGCAAAATATTCTTAATAGCTATTCTTTGTTCAAATATATCATGAATGCGAGAATGATATCAAATATAAAACAAAATTATTGGTTTATAAATAAAAGGGAGCATGCTTGATGCTAACGAAGTGGTATGTTTTCATATGACTTAAAATAAATACTTAGTAAAAAGTATTAATTTTCATTAACCAATTAGTGTTTGAAATAGTAAAATAATAGCTACTTTTAAGTTTATGTTCATATACATGAATTTGGGATTACAGTAATAGTGCTTTCTACAAATCCCTTTCACAATTCCGCTATTTCATAATGTTGTGATGTGAAAAATGACTTAAAAGAATGACTTGTCCTCAGGTTCCGGCACGCTACCACAGCTGCACATTAGTTATAAGCCGCAGAAGATATCGCCCAAGTCACAGGGATTGGTGCGCAGTCTACTGCACGACAAGATTAGAGATGCTTATATTCATCCACAGGTGATTTCATCATAAACTAACTGCTTCCAGGAATTTCTCTTATTTGTTTTTATATACTTTATTGTACATCAAGATCTTCATTCACATTCATCATTTGAGCCTTATACTTAAAAACATACAATTGGCGGCCTTATTGAATTCCGTGATCTCATCCACAAAACCTGTTATGGAAAGAGATTGTTTGGAAATAAAATGGGGTTGGGGTTCGCTTGTGTATTAGTAGAATATTGTCCCAACGGAACATACTCTTGGGATTAAAAGCATCCTATACGCTACTCTTGGGATTAAAAGCATCCTATACGCTACTCTTGGGATTAAAAGATCTGAAGAGATGCAATTCTAAACTAACTATTCTTAACAAATGATTATGCTCATCACACAAACATTTGCCCTGGGTGGGAATTGAACCCACGACCTCCGGCATAGCAGTCAGGGTCACTAACCGCTACACCAACAGGCCAGTCATAGTAATAAAATTAGTGTGAAGTGTGATAAATAAAGACAGCAGAAATTACATTAATTGAAACCATATGCAGAAAGTTTATCAAACTCAAATAAAGGATTATAAGATTTGCAGCTACTTGCAAATAATTTTGTGTAACAGTTGACCTTTGATTACTATCTCACCTGATGGTAAACAATAATGTGGTGGTCAATACAGCATGCTTGCCCTGAAGTAAACTATCAGCTCTTGACTTTGAGATCTTCAAATAGTAGCCATCAGGAAACAGGCATAACTTCCAAAGAAATGTGCTCGTGCATTATTTTGCAGAAAGGCAGAACCTCTAAAGTACCAAACATCTTAAGAAAAGCAATAAAATAATAATCCTACCTGATTTTACATTACAGTTCATCACAGATGTGATGAAACCGATGAAGATAGAAGAGATTATGGACCAGGAGGTTCAGAACCTGTCTGGTGGTGAGTTGCAGCGAGTGGCCCTGGTGCTTTGTCTTGGCAAGCCGGCCGACGTGTACCTTATCGACGAGCCGTCTGCCTACCTAGACTCAGAACAGCGTTTGGTTGCTGCTAAAGTTATAAAAAGGTAAGTTTTGAGGATAAAATAATAATAATATATTTGAACACAGTATATTTTGCTTCCTGTTTCTGGAAATAAGACATTCAAATCAATGTCATGGTGTAAGCAAGAACAAAACTATTAATTCACAAATGAAATAGAAAATGTATATTCAATAGTTGAGTAATGTGAATTCAATAGTTCTACTACCCATATTAAATTACTATAATTTTTTATACTAAGCAAATATTTTGTCCCCATCCCAATTTGCCAATTACAAGCTAATCTTATAGCTTGTAATTGTCCTGTATCTCAGATATGATATGATATGATTTGGTGGACGACTTATGACTTGATGTACATCAAGTAAACCAAACTTCCGATATTGGAAGTTTGGTTGAGCGATTGGCTGTTGAGGTACGAGTCTGAGATGGGCTGCAAACCGCAAACTGCAAGCGACACCACATGTTTCCATTGAATCACTTGAAATTGATCCTGAACGCGGCAACACTGCGGCCGCGGAATAAAGCGACTGCAGCACCAGTGACGTCGCGAATTTGATTAGATTTGACACGTACTAAAATGACGACTTTTTCGGAAGATGATGAACAAAATTTGATTAATTTTGTTGCTGGTAATCAAAGTCAACAATTCCGAGATGGGTTCCAGACTGCAACCGTAGGCGATAATGCAGTTGACTGCATTGCTGGTGTGCTCGTAATGTGTCTTCATCATCTTTCGCAGTGTTGTGTAACGTACACTACGTCGGAATTGTACCTTTACGCCCTGTGTCACGAGTGTGATACCCACATGAAAAAAAAAAATTATGACGGGTCTGGGTGTCTTGCACTCTTGTCAATGCATTCACGATACAGGAGTAATTCCTAGTGAGTTAGAACTGATAAAAAAAAAACTAATTTCACAATCTTTCTTCTCCAGGTTCATCCTCCACGCAAAGCGTACCGGTTTCGTAGTAGAGCACGATTTCATAATGGCGACGTACTTGGCGGATCGCGTCATCGTGTTCGAAGGCACGCCGTCTTCTAACGCCACGGCTCACGCGCCGCAGTCGTTGCTCAACGGCATGAACAAATTCTTAGAGCTGCTCGGCATCACCTTCCGAAGGGATCCCAACAACTTCAGGCCGAGGATAAACAAACACTCTTCTGTGAAGGTTAGTGTACTTGAAATTTTTCTTAGTGGTTTTATCAAGTCAAGCCAAGGATGTTTTAAGAACTGAGTGCCGGAGCTTCAATTAAAAAATAACTATGGAGTTTCTTGATGGTACTTCTCCATAGGAAGCGACCAATTCGGAACCGTGCACTAGCTTCTGAAATTTTATAAGTGCCCTTGCAGGCATATGTGAAATAGAAATATTTGAATATTGAATGTTTTTTTGAAAAATTAATGTAATAAGATACCATAGGCTGGCCACTTTCTTCATAAACAGATTTGGATAAATTGATAGGCTCATGTTAAAAATTTTATTTGGACACTGCTTTCAAATAGGGTTTAAATGGACAGCTCGTAGGTAAAAACCTTTTTATAAAACTAAGTTAGCCTCCTTATTTTATGCTCTACAGACTAAAGAAGTTAACAGCATGGTGGTGGAGAATTCTTTGTAACATTAAGTTCAATTATGTGCCACCTCTGTTCAGCTAAAATAAATAAATAAACAATATACATTAAAAATATCATACATAATGCTGCATACCTACCTGAAAATATTGTTGAACTAACGAGATGTATTATTTTTGTTACAGGACATAGAACAGAAAAGAGCAGGACAATATTTCTTCCTGGAAGATTAGTGCTAAAGACAACTGTATTTATATATATTGTATCTGTCACAATGGTGATGGCCTGCCACCCGTGTATTTCCAATTAAATGTATTACTGTAATAAATCATGTTTTATACAACCAGCCATTCCAATAACTTATTTCTCGTGCTATTTGGTGATGGGTTACCAACGGAAGTGGCGTAGTTAGGCGTAGGTGAAAAGGCTGCTCGCCCACGGCCTCGCATCTAAAGGAGCCTTGTGCAAACGAGGGTTTTTTTAATTATTAATAGGCTCGCGCGTGACCACTATTTCACCTGATGGTATGCGACAATGTGGTCGAACACTGGGTTGTGACACTATCTCATTTTCGAATTTATGAAAGAAAAAGGCCTTGCTTGTGCACCTTCACCCAAGTTTAAATTGGTCCACGTTACGCCTGTGACTAGCAGCTTATATTTATCGAGTTTCCAAGAGTTTCCGAGAGCGTTAAAAATAATATTTGTCTTATTATATAAAAAGTGCCTGATTATCACTGATAGCAACAGACCAGTGACTCAAAGTTGAAGAGGTCAGACTCTGACTTGTCAAATTACTGTTCAAGTGGCCTAGAAACAATATAAGCTTTTGCCCGTAGCTTCGCATAAAAAGAAATAAAGCAGCTTTCTAACGGAGAAAAAAAAATAATGATCGGACCAGTACTTCCAGAGATTACCGCCTACAAGCAAAAAAACAAACTTCCTCTTTATTATATTTATTAGTTTATTTAAAGCGGTTGTAACGGACTGGGAACAGATTTCCCAGTTCGTTACCACGACTTCTATTCTTTATGGTGTGGTTTCCGCACTTGGTCCTTGGTGGACTATTGTACGTGGGTTATGGCGACCTTCATTCCAACTAGCCCACCTCTCCAAAAGCAGTCGACTCCTTTCAGTTTGTTTAGGGCGCCTATGCGTGAGTTCGGCGCTCCCAAGCTGCGTGTTCTTATTTCCCTGTCGATTCTGTACTAGAGGAGCACATGCGTAATAGTTTTTTCCGTGCGCTGCCCTACAGACTGTCACCATTGATGACAAAGGTGATGGAAAAAGTTCCATCACATTGGTTCCTATTCGTTGCCACAGGGGAACATAATACGACATAAATTATATTCCTGTATCCATCTACAGTACCACAATACCTAAACCGGGATAACTAGGGATCAATATTTTCATTTTCTGATATTATTATTATGCCGAACAGTGATCTGGATCACTTCTACATAGAACGAAGACAGGATGACTCTACCATCTCAAAAGAAACTTCCACTAAAATGATTGAATGTATTTACAATTCATAAATCCATTCTATTATTATAAGGAGGAAGCCGCACGTGCACGCGCGAGGGAGCGGCCCTCATGCCTAGAGATGTGCCGTTTTCATACTGTACATACGTTTACATACCTACATAATGTTCATACTTCGGGCAATATTGACCCCAATATTCCCACTTCACGGCAATACTGCCGACAACGGCACGTGCACTCATACCCCAGCCGCCGGGATCCTGATTCCAATTTCCGGCCACCGTAGGCGTGGGCTTGCGGACGGCGAGCAGTGGGTAGCTCGCCGTCCAACCGACCGGACCGAGCCCAATTTAAGTCGTCGACGGCGCGTATTACTCTACGCACGCCTCAAGATGTCAGCAAACCGTAGGAACCCAGCAAGGTCGAAGCCTACAAGGAAGACGGCCTGGTATGAAAGGCAACGAAGGAACGAGTGGGTGGAGTCAGTCCAAGTCTGACACACCCATCCCGCTGCGCCCAAGAGCGGTAGATGTCATTAGATGATTTTCCCATCTAAAAAAACGGTAATTTCACGATTAAACGAAACCTACAAATATTCGTGCTAGGGGTACCAGAACAGAATAAGCTTGTAAGGACATGAGTTACTTTTTATCTGGCTTCGTCTTTGACTTCGCGACGTCCGACGTCTGACATTCACGCGGACGGCTTCACACATTTGTTATTCAGAACTTATTGACTTAAGGCGGCTATCACACTGCCACGCACCACGCAGCGTAGCGCTTGAAAACGCTCCTACGCACGTACTTGCGGGAGTGCAGATCTGCATCATCGTGCGGGTTTTTTACGCACTCACGCGCGTAGGTACGTCTTGTAAATTCACGCAGGCACGCACTCGTTTCATACCAAATCACGCACGGTACTACGAGACTCAGTGTGGCATAGGTACCAAGCGTGTCGCCCCGCACACACGCGCGTGAGTGCGTGTTTCTCCGTATGTTGGCTGATCTGCATGAATTATGACTAGGTACGTGATCTGTATTTTTTGCCTTGTCTTGTCACTAGTGTCTTTTTTTTAATGTGGTAAATCATCCAATGACTTCTCCCGCCCTGGATGGAGTGGAAGGGCGTGTCAGACTTTTACTGAGTAAAATCACACCTGTGTCCTTTAGTTGCCCTTTGCGTTCTAAGACTACGTACGGGTTTCCTGTTCAGAAAATCCACGCTGCACTAGCGGAAGGGTTGCGGGATTGTCTGTAAGAATACCGCGTCTATAAAACGGGCAAATAAAGGAACACATTTGTCTTCGAAGAAAGAGGCGACCGCCTCCCGTTCCTCGCTCCAGACCATGGCCTCAACCAGGGAACGGATTAGTTTTTTATGTATTAGTAGGTACTTACTACTTAAAACAAAAATATTTAAATAATCCAAATCCCGCGGAATCCCCGGATTATTGGATTTCCTGGTGGTAGTAGGTAGGCATATTGGTTTTCCGCAAAACTTGACCAGCGTGCAGCGTAGTGATTGGATTGGTAAGGGTGTAGCAGGATAAGCTAGGGCCAGCGGCCCCCAAGAGGTTTTGCCAAAATAAATTATGGTATTATATCAGTTACATGTATTATTACTGTTGACGTGAATTTAGCCTTCTATCTCACTTCGTTACGGAGAAAATTGACTAAAATGAAAATTTTTCAAAATTATTTTTTTCAAAAACTTTTATAGCTACACTAATAAAACTAAAACGGTTTGTTAGAGAATAAATTGCTCTAGATTATATATTTTTTATAGATTTTATTTACTTTAAATTTTTCCACATATCATAACAAGTCTTGCTAGCATGTCGGTTTTCTACCGGTTGCATTTCGGGGAGTGTGCGTCGAAATTGCATAACCTAATTCCGCCTAGCCCGTTCCATCATCGGACCACCAGGACGTACAGCGATGCGCCACGGCTACATGGTGGACATTCCACCTATACACACAAATCGTTTTGGGAACACATTGATTGTGCGTACAGCTAAAGAGTGGAAGTCTCTCCTGGAGCCAGTGTTTCCTGATAGCTACAACCTGGAGATCTAGTGAATAGGTTACTTCTAGAGGCAAGCGTGATATCGCCACTTTCCATCAGGTGAGATAGAGGTCAAGCTAAGGACTGAAATTTCTTGCCGGAGTCTCTTTAAGTCAAGAGTGAATAGATTTCTTCTAGGTAAGCGCGTTCCATCTTCAACCGCATCGTCGCTTTTCATCAGATAAGTTAGCGGTCAAGCGCGAACCTATCAACAATTAATATTAAAAAAATACATGTACCATCAAAGATACTTCCGCCTGATCATCGCTAAGTTAATTTTTGCTTGCACTCGAAACGAAAACTTCAAAGGGTTTGGTTTGGCGCCGCGCCGCAGGACTCAAGCGAAAATTTTGTAGAAATGGCCGCGATAGCACCTACCTATAAGCTTGCCATGGGTGAATACACGGATATCTATGGGTGAATATAACTAATACTGTAGGTACATAGGAGCTGCAAACTAGTGGGTAGGTACCAAAGTAGCTCACTGTCCGGCCGTCCGGTAACTGTCCAGACCAAGCCCAAGTCGTCGACGGCGCGCACGGTTCCCGCGCGCCTCAAGGAGTTGTCAGCATCAGCAGGGACCCAGCCGGGTCGAAGCCTACTGGGGCCAGGGTTATCCGAAAGGGCGCTCGAGCCCCGGTATGAAGGCTAGAAGGAACGGGGTGGGTCTTTTAGTCAGTAAGAGTCTGACACTATCTCCCGCTCCGCCCAAGGGCGGGGGCTGTCAATGCATGATTTTTCCCACCATAAAAAAAACGGGTAGGCACCAAACAACTTTGCGATAGCTCTACGGGAAGGTGGATTTTAGATCGAAATCTAAAGTGTAAAACCGTACCGGTACAAATTGAAGAATATATACACAGTTGCACCTGATATCTGGCGAAAAATACCCACCCGAGAAAAATGAGCTATGCCACCGGTATATAAAGTAGAAATCACTAGGGACTAAATGAATACTGGAGTCCCGCAAGGCAGTGCGGGTAGGACCAACTTATAGACCGATCTATTAATAACTGACATTCATTCCCCCTGACCTTTCTTCGTTAAATAGGTCAACGGCACACAAAAGGCAGGACAATAATTAACCGATTGACATAATTTATCGACATAACATCACCAATAAAAGGATTGGCGAACGAAGTCTAATCGATAAATAGCCATGGAATTATGGGTCACCATTGTGGACTCATCGATCGACGTGCCGATTGTAGTATAGCAATTACGGCTAGATTAATGATCTAACTATACAGTATTATTCGCTATTAAAGTTGTTTCCTATATCGTTCGACTAGAACATGGAAAAATTTTAATAGGTACCAATATTCTTGCATGCTGCACAACTCGCAATAACTCCACGCGATACTTCCATTAAATTAATGACTATTGTATATGACCCGTCCTATGACCCCATTTTTATGTCCACACATAAATTCTTAGTAGGAATAGGTAACATAGTACCTACAAATTAACAGGTCAACGGTTTTCCGCGTATGACCACCGTAATAATGATCTAAAACCACTTCGCATTCATACCAAAGGTTTTCTAGGTACCTATTCCATATTACAACACGTAGGGAAAACCAACTCATGAATATCCTCCATCTAGGAACAGTGGGAAGTGTATTGTTTTTGTCATAACGTTTTGTGATCAACGACCCTAAATAAAAAAAAAACAGGGGCCTCTTATTTTTACATGAGCAGTCTTCAAATCACTTCTTGTTTTGGATGTAGTGGAATTGTCTTACAAAGTCCCTACTAGAATCCATGATGCTGCTGTCGAAAACCGCCTCTGTTCTTGGAAAAATATATTGCCGAAGAAGTTCATGGAATTCTAAAAACAAATCCCCAAGGGATGGAATTACACACGGTGTATTGCTCCACCCCTCTTTCTCGCTCTCACGAAGGATATTTTAGTACATCATGGATGGTACCAGTTTTTAGACTCATCTCTAATGAGTTCATGCTTACCTAGTCAATGTCTTACAATATTTGCATATGTTTACCGAGGATGACAGAATGCTAATGTAGACTGAAAATTTCAAGAACACTGTCGCGCCAGCTTTCTAATTACGCGATTATCACGTGCCGGTTGGCTTTCGAAGAAAATATGCTGCGATAGTGTCAACATTGTTTACCATGTTGTTCATTAGAATTAAGACACTGTGTTTAGCTTAGTCTAGGCCAAGTTCTCTCAATGATATGCATTATTTTTGATAAAAATGCTATGGAATCCGTCCTTACTTAGGTTCTTGTTATACCTCTTCCTTTTGTATTTTAGGGGAAGCCTTGATAAGACACCTGGACTGTGATAGAATGGCCAGAAAGTGTAGAATTCTTACCTCACTAAAACTTCCCCGACTATAACCATTAGCACATAGAAGGCGCTCCATTACCTTTCTCTTAAAAGTACTAAGTAAACTACTCTGAAACTCCTTCTGTGCAATGCCTGTTAGGGCTTATCCCCAAGGAAACTGTAAAGCGGTTTCCCTTGCGCCTCGCTGTGCACGGCAACACGCTATGACAGCACGATATCACTCGGTGGAAGTTCAGGAGTTCACTCTGAGCTCTTGTGCTTCCTAACAATCACCTGCACTAAATGTTAAAGGTTGTTAGGCGTCGAGGTTATTTCGTTCGGTGGTCTTCTGGATCAACCTCCCCAGCGCCGAGTTTTCCGAATAGGATAGGCCTTCCAGCTCGGTTGGATATTGGATTCAGAAGGAGGCAGCTGAGCGGCCTGCACCTGTAATTTTATATTCAAGTCGGCAATGTAAGTAAACACAACTTCACACAAAAATGGGGATGGGGAATTCCCGATCCATCAAACACCGAATGCTGTGTTTTCTGAAGAACTAAAGACGATACTGATTCCATCAGTACGAAAAAAAAACTAAGAACAATTTTGTAATTCTTAGTTCTTTTATTCTTGCTTGACCACTCTTGACAACTACATAATTATCTACAGACTGAACATTAAAAATAGCTGATAAGATATTCCAAACACGCCGGTGATGCTAATAAATAACAATAAGTTTATTTGAACTCGCAGACAAAAAGATAATAAAAAGGTGAATTATTTTCTGATGAGTGTCCTAAATGTCCGTAGGTACACTTACACGTCGTTGGTCTCATGAACAACATCGATGCGGTTAAAACAGTAACCGTCGATATGTAAGAAGAACAAACAGGAAAAAGTAAAAATAGGTACTGAAATGTTATATCGCTGCAGCCATATACACAATGAGGTATGCTTGACAACTCAAGCTACAATGCTAAGTCTTTATTGCGGGATAGTTCGAGTCACCGCGAGCCTTGAGCACAAATGGCAACTGTAAAAACACGGATAAGTTTTAATCAGTGAAAGTCTGACAGTAATTTGATTGCACTCCAAGAAAGCAAGACATCTAAACCATGAGCAAGTGGAGTGCCCTGAATGCACTTGCGCTTCTGATGATCTGAACAACGCCACCGATGCCATTAAAGTGGAAACGCAAAAAGAACAAGAGGAAGGAATGTATAGTATAGGCACGTATAGGTATTGAAATGTACCTACATATGGATGAGGTAAGGCATATATCCATTTTAGCTAGCTCTAAACAGTAGATAAGATCAAACTTCCAAACGAGCGCGAAGTATAATAAAATAACAAAAAAACAAGTTTATTTTAATTCTCATAACACAAACAAACGTAAAACTCGAATCATTTACTCCGTCTGCCCTTCAACTAGCAATGTAAAATGAATGAATACTTTACCCTACTTACGAGTTACGAGAGAACGTTTGTATGAATCAGAGAGTACCCTACTGCCTGATGATCTAATGATTGTGAATAAGATTGTGACGACACGGCATCAACAGAATGCTTAACTTGATGACGTAGATTTGTTATGTCTCATAATATATCAATTTAACTATTGAGTCAGTGTAGACGTATGACTGATCAACCTGATGCTAGAGTGATTCCGGAAATCCACGGTTAGAATATAGATGTTGGTATGGAATTAGCAGATGATGCACAATTTGTAGTGTGCACTTGTTATTCCTATAACAAGTGCACAGTGCCACAAGGGTCTATAGTAAGTCCGGTGTTATTTTTGTTTGTCTGTTATTCGGTAGGTATTTATCTACGTCTGAAGGTAAATATATATTATTTGACAGATTTTTAAACGCTACGTATAGACATGATAGGTTATTAGGTACAGATGTTAGAAGTCACCCAGACAATTTATCCTGTCAACATAGAGGAAAACTAAAATAGAAATAAAGAATATAGTATTCTGAATAGTAGGTATGAAAAAATAAATTTTCCGGCTTATTTAATTAGGTGGATAATGTTTATATTTAGCTTTATCCTTTTGTATTTTATGAAACATAATTAACATGTAGGTAAATAGACTTATTAAATTTATTTTGTTTGGTTTTCTGCTGGAAAACATCATTTGGCTTCCTATTCAGTGAAGCCTATCCATCATACACGACAAAAACCAAATAGCCAGTAGCGAGGTAGAGTCTGTCTAATAAGTTAAACGACTTGGGTAATTATTAGGCTTTAATAAAATCTGATTTAGTCAACACGGGTTCAATAAATCAAGGTTGATTAAGAGATAGAGATCATTGTTTACTAACAGAAGAACCTTATGAAAAGTACCGAATATAAGTATTTTTTAAATGATTTAATATTATTCAAAATTCCCAAGTCGGTTGACTTATTAGACAGACTATAAACGCAAAATTTTAACAGGCTGTAAATACCTGCAAGCCTTGCTAGGTCTTGTTAAAGGTTGAATGATAGAGGAAAATAAAGATAATATATTCATAGACAACTAAGCAACCGAGTAGGCTTTTAACTAAATAGCTGTCAGATTGCACCTCTGGGGATAACTTTCACTTCAAAGAATCAGGCAGCGCGCTCAGACAGTAAAATGGGATCACTAACCTATGCACGTTGCCGCCTACATAACAATATAATGCATAAAAACAAATCTGGCGGCATCAGCAAGGCGCATACTTTCCAACGACAAAAATGCCACTAATATTAGTAAGCAAGATGAGGAAACAAAATAAGAGTAATTTAGAGCAGTTTTCAATTGTTTGATAGGAATATAATGAAGGTTTACAGTTGTTGGATAGCAAGGCATTGCGGTTAGATATCAGTGTGGCTGGTGGCTAGAGGCTCTGCGGGACCGCGTTGCCGGTAACACAGCGGTGGCGGCACGACGGCCGCCCGCCGGCGGTGATGTCATCGGCTGGCGAATAATACGTGGACCAGGGGTTCGAAGAATGGGGTTTATTTATTTATTTAACACTTTATGCACATGGGTACAGAGGCGGACTTAATGCCTTAGGCATTCTCTTCCAGTCAACCATTACCATTACCATACCACATTACCATTTATCATATTCATTTTTAACTGAAATCTTAAAAGACTTATTTGACTAAATAGGCGATCAGATTTGATACAGGCATTGCTAGCTGCCGATGAGATGAGATCCAAGATGATGAGGATCTGGGTGAAATACAGGTTTAGCTATCTACCGCAGATTACTTTTGATGAAATCAATGTAAAATCGAATTCAAGATTTTATCATATTTAGCGAGAATACCCCGTTTCTAAAGTTCGTTATGTGTCTGGTAGGTATAGTACTTACCTATCTATACCTACCAACTTATAAACACCTAAAAGACGACTAAGTATAGAAAAAGTAATCTTTGATAAAAATATATCTGTTCTAAGTAGGTATGTAGGCTTATCATGAAAAATTGAGATTAATCACTTATTGGATTTGTCTTCTGATAAATATTTTTAATAAGCCGAATCAGTAATACTTATATATTGGAATGTGTTTACGCTTTACAGATAGGTACAAGATATCTTTTAATTTGTTTTGCAACAACATGATTCAAGTCGTGGAAAAAAAACATCTTATCTGTTTTTTGCATTCAAAAAGCATATCCACTTAATAAAACTGCAGTGAACCGAGCAAAGGTTTATAATCTCTGAACGGAGCGAGAGGCGAGAGGGCGACGAACAAAAACGGCTTCGACCGACCTCACCGCGTTTCATTCGAGTCGAGCGTATTTCGGAATTCGGTCTGTAGTGATTTGGGTGTGTCGTGTCGCTGACTAAAGTACGTACAATTTTATAGCATTTACCTTGTTTTATGCTTTGAAAATGTGCTAGCAAGCTTTGTAGTAACAGTTTAGTGTGTATAAATTAATATTTGCTGCAGTATTCCAAGTGTAGGTCGATATTTGCCGGCAGGCGGTGGCATGCCGATGTTTGATAGCTAAAAGCCGGTCCGCGGTGATAGCAATTGAGTTTTATTTTTAGCGCATACGTGAAAGCGACTGTTTGTAACATTATTTTCTATGCTTCAGGAATCTATCAACATGAGTGGACAACAGTACTACCCCTACAAGGTAAGCTATCCACCTACTTAACTATACGTGACTATAATTCTATAGATTTCTCACGGGATGATGTCATCCTTTCAGCGCGAGGTTGCCGATAGGCACAAGGTGCAAAAAAACATTGTAATTGGCGATGATATCCATACAATTAACACTAATTTGAAGTGATTTATAAGGTAAAAGAAGAAAAAGTTAGCAGGCACTTAGTAACAGTTGCTGTAGGCACAATGTGACCTTCTCCTTCCCCTAAAAACCAACAAACTAATCCATTATGTAGGTACCTATAGATAGCTATAAAGCACAAGGAACCTTTATCGTTAGGGGAGTGGACTAAATCGCTCCCTTTCCGCCCCATGACTAAGCCAAACGTTTCCAAGGCCAGACAAGTTGACTGCGGGGAGGAAATCTCCATAAACATGCAGATATGTACAAAATGACGTAATGCGCGTCCCCGTTTAGCGGTACAATGTTAATTTATAGGCGGTGGATAAATGAAGCACTATATTAAAATATTCTGTCTGCTTTGCCTTAATGTGGAGCAAAAAAAGCAACATTAATATCCTATGTTCATAACGTCATCATTAAAACGAAGCTAAGTTTCAAGTTCGCCTATTACTCATCAATGAATACTATGAATTTGAATAGGCTAGCCAAACACTTATGATGTGAGTTCTTTTATTGAATTTGACTAGCTGCCTTGCTATTCAAAGATGCTGTAATAAATCGTGGCTTGTTTTGTTTTGCTTCTGGTTAAACAATGATCTAATATTTTAACCCGTAGTATGCCTTATTTAGTAGTTAATGACCATAGTTAATTTTACTATGTACTTGGTTATTATTTAGATACTATCCCTAATGCACATCACTGCATGTCCTGTCACTGAATAGGATGCAGCACGTTTGCTGGACCTTCAAAAATTTTTCGATTATGAAGCATATCTTCAGGACTTTAGCACCCCTACGCCCTAAACTTACCTATGTTCCCTTTAATTCACAAAAGTACGATATTGCTGTAGACAACTTCTAGTCGAAAGTTAGAAGAATACATACAATTGTCGCTCAAATCTTCAGGATTACAGCACACGTAATTAATTAGTTTTATGACAATAAACCTAATGTTCCTTTTTATCACACAGTGCACCCCCACGGTGTACCCAGCGGAGCCCTTCGACCCCGCTGCGGATGCCGAGACCCTCCGCAAGGCGATGAAGGGAATCGGCACAGATGAGAAGGCTATCATCGACGTCCTCTGCAGACGCGGCATCGTCCAGCGCCTGGAGATCGCCGAAACCTTCAAGACCAACTACGGCAAGGTAAGCTGAAGTCTTACCAGTTATTTTGCAGGTTTTATTGTGTGTTTGTGTACCTATGGGGCGAGGCTGTCTACTATATATTTATTTTTAAAGTATTATTGATTAGCTTTTGCCCGCAGCTTCGACCGCATACATAAAATGTAGCCTATGTCACTCAGGAGCTAATCAGCTTCCAATCGGTGAAAAAATTTTAGCATTCGGATCAGTACTTTCAAAGATTACCTCCTACAAACCAAAAAAAAAAAAACTTTCTCTTTATAATACCTATTAGTGTACTTAGATAGCGAACCTACCGTTGAAGTTTGAAGTCCTGACTTCTTGCTGGTACAGAAAGTTAATACCTGCTTTGATTACTTTTCCCTGATCTAGGATCGAACTAGTATCAGTTGCGTTTTCATCTGCTAGATCGGCAATGCAATTAGGCTCTCTTATCCTCTTCGTCATTGTAACCCTTCCTTTTGCGTTGGCCTCCAGTTGGTCTCGGTTGAATTTAATGTCAGTGTTAAGATTAAAATCTGACCTCTACAATTCACGATCCTAATGGACCGTAACATTAGATATCATCGTCTATACTTATGTGTTTTATTTCTAGTTGATAGTAAGTGGACCATCAATCGGTGTTTACAATAATCGTGCGAAAAAAAGACGTTATAGAGAGTCGTTTTTACCAATTGCCTTGATTGGCCTAAATTGTGATAGGTTGGAGCTTATCATTCTGTTACATTGTAAACATTATCGAACTCGATTATGTGAAAAGCTTTCAAAATTCAAACTTGACGTAAAATATTCCAGTACCTATCTTGGTACAAGTGTTTACATGAAGAGATTCTATATTTTTTCCTGAAGTATAAGTACAATTAGGTAGTGACTAATTGTAATCATCATTCAGAATGACCTTTCTGCTCTGTTTAGTAATGTTACAACTAAGATAAGTTTTGATGTGTCATCGGAATCGTTCACGGATTCTAGTTATCGAGTTGGAAACTATCCTTAAGTTAATATTATAATTTTTTTTTTCTATGTATCTACGGAATTCTAAGATACCTACATACGTCGATTTACGGCATAAGATGTTTTTTTTTTGTCTTGGTATAACGCAGCTCTTATCAGTCTCATGTGATTGTTTTTGCTCTTCAAGCGAGTAAATCTGTAGGAAAAACTTAATAGGTACCTACCTATAAGTAGCAGTCAATATCTCTTTCGTTACAAAAATAGACATTTCATATACTTAATTAAAAATTATAATTCCTTCGTGAGACACGATAAATAGGAGCCATTATATATTACAATCGCTTATTATTCCCCACTATCTTGGCGCCATTAAGAATATTCAGATGCACCTAGAAACAAGTGGTAAAACCGGTAAACATAATCCCACGAAGTATCTACAGTTACGTCATTGCTAATTATCTTAATTACGATTATTATTTTGAGTTTTAGGCCTCTAACAGAACCTTGTAGTCTTGTAAATGGTTCAACAGTACTTGGCCTTGCCAGCCAGTCAGTCTTCCGTTGTTAGTCATCGTTGATTCATGATCATGATACTTATTGCATTGACATTAGAGCAATGTATTTTTTTTTCTTGTTTCACGGATGCTGTGAATCATTTAACAATGATACTGTTGTGTTAACGTTGTTTTTTAGGAGAATTTTCTCGTTGATTACTTTCAAATCAAATCAAAGAATGTATTCGCATAATATTTATATAGGTAGATGATAATTATATTATTATGAATTTTGCATTTTTTTACATCTTCTTAGAATTATAATTGCATGAGCATACCCAGCATATCTCAAGCTTGGGGCAAAAAAGTTGCAAGAATTAAAAAATGCTATTTCCTAAATATTTAGTTGCCTATATATTATTATTGAAATATGGATTCCCATCCATATTATACATATTATACTAGACCGGTACTACGACGGTTCTGGCAAAACCTGACGGGTTTTGGGAAAGATCATGAATGATTTTATTCTTACGCTCATCAATCAAAGCACTATCTTGTGCACTTATTCTTTTAAATGTTTGTCCTGTATTTTTGTTTATTTGGTGTACAATAAAGATTATAAATAAATAAATAAATATCTTTTCGAGGACTGATTAGCCTGAATTCAGGTTTAAACCATAATGTGACTGGGTGTGAAACCTTGGGTACGCATATGCTTAATTGCTGCAATAGATATCTATCTATGTCTTACAGATGTGTTTTCTAACAGATGAGATACAAATGTGTCTAAATAGCTTGAAAGATAAACGATTTACAACATGAATGATGTTAATATCTGCTATCTACATTCTTGTTTGCGTTTACAATCTAATCACACGTTATGTATGGCCACATGTTACATTATATTATGCTATCTATATTTTTAGCAGGTTGTGTACCGACATGGGTTGGTCTGTTTTGCCTTAACGCAGTTTTTGTATCTATTCTGCACATGAAACCTGTGATAAATAAAATAATCGTAAAATGTCGATACTGTGCCTTTTTATAAGTACGCAAAGGGCACTTGAAGGCACACAGAGTGAGTTTTAGTCTATAAAATTCTGACACTCCCTCACGTTCCCCGTCTCACTCGCTAGAGTGGGAGTTGTGATGATGTCCCACCCCAAAAAAATACATATTTACTCGGTTAGATTTCGTGTTTTCCACTACTTATTAGCTTCACGACCTTGATCAAGTTTATGGAACCGTTTTGCTAATAATTCCATAGATACCTAGTTTTTCGAAGCGACCATAGCTTTCCTCATTTGTTTAAAACTTCTCGAATCGGAATTTCATCAAAATCAGTTCAGGCGTTTAGTAGTGAAAACGTAACAACCGTCCTATCACTGACGTTATAAATAACGTTAGTAGCATATGAATATCTGTCTTGATTAATTGCATACATGCTTATAATGATATTTTCATGGCATATATTCACAATTCAAACGCTAGCTTTGCTAATTATTATTACATTTTTAAATAGGTATCTACTTACATGAAACAGGGAAAAATAAAACAGGGAAAATATTATTACAGGTTCTATTTAGGTAGGTACATTAATATTAACGCCCAGCACTACTTCAATTCAAAGTTCTACTACCTTGTAGGTACCTACTGTTACTTATTTTGTGGTCCTACTCAATATTTTACAACTTAATTCATTAAACTCCAAGCGAACGCACCTATTGTCTTTCTATTGTGTCTGTAATTTCCACGATTGAAAGGTTAATAGCATAGCATAGTCGCCCTTATAATGTTCCCACTGTTGGGACTCAGACCTCCTCTCTGGAAGAGGGAATGGGCCGTAATCCATCACGCGGGCCCAGTGCGGATTGGTGGATTTAACATCTCTCAGTCTTCGAATTTTTGGTTCTAGGACATCTCGGTTTCCTCATGATGTTTTCCTTCACCGTTTTTAGAGCAGTGGTGATGAAATAAATTACAAAAAGTAATGCGCCTGGCTGGGTTTGAACCCGTGACCTACAACTCGTTGTCAGGGGCGTTACCACTCGGCCACCACTGCTCTAGAATTCATTAAACCCCAAGCAACCGCCGGCGTTCGCTCTCACATTGTCTTTCTATTGTGTCTCTTAAAGGTTAAAATATCTACCACCTACCTATACTAAATGCTACCGGTGTACGAAAATTTTTGAAGTAGGTAAACCGGTATAGCAATCCTAGCTATACGTATACCTATCTATTCTAAACACGTAGGTAGGTGTACAAATATTAAAATGCACGGTTGACATAAAGATCGCCTTATTATGTGTGCAGTGCCCCGCCGCGCGTCGTTCCGTGTCCAACGCGATTAGGCAGCGCCTGCGCAGCTCAAACTAGCGAACAATGAGTGAATTACTCATTGTTCAAATATTCCATTTTCCTCAGTTTTCTTGGCATAGGGTACACTGCATATCAGTGTTTAACAATTGAGTCGACTCGATAAGAACAGTCAGAAATCAAATACAACATTAGTTTTACTATGTATAGGTACCTATTTAGACAACACCCGAAACTGTGTCTAGTATTTTTATGTAAAGAACGATGAAAAATCACGAAGTTATAAGCTACGTTATCACTGGGCCACCCGGAATGAGAGGTTTTACTCCCGTATCCAGCTATGTGCTAGTGTAATGCTCGCTATGACCTGCCGTGACCTGTGTTGTACTTAGTGTCAGTAGTGTCCAACTTGTGATTTTTTCTAAATATTTGTGCGCTTGTTTACGACCATGTAGTCGCATCACAAACAAAACACACAAATCAAACGCCAATCAGGGTGACCTTGGTTGGACCGCTAGTTTGCAGCCGTCTGGAAACCCCTTAGACAAACGCAAGTGCCGACTTACAATGTTGTGAGTGACTTGTAGGTAGTTGTTGAGTTAGGAATGGTCGCTACTGGCAGGTGAATGTCTCTGATTGAATGATTACGGAACCGTTGTAAATTGTATTTCAAATAGAGACTAGGTACCTACTCTTGGCAAGTTGTTGACAAAGTAAATACTTTCATAGCGGTTTCATATTGAATCTAGGTAGGTATTTTAGTATTAATTTACCTACGTTATTTCAATAAAAGCAAGACTATATCCCTATTTACCTATAAGCATTTACCTATATATAAAATGTTAATGTTAATAGAAACAGCCAACCAGTTTGTCCACTATTCTCCTAAATCACGAAGGTCAAAAGAAAAGTACGATTAGCCTGTAATCCTGCATACAGGTGGTCTACTTGATTTGACTTACAAACTCATCCAACTGTAGTGTCAGTAACGTTATTTCTGTTGGTTATTTATAGCCAACGCCCAACAGACTAGAGAATTTCCTTATAAGTACTCTTGCACTAAAACCTCTTTTGTAACTGTTGTACTGGTGGACCAATGACCTGGTCAGGGTCGCAGGAATCCGATGGATGCGTGACGCACGAGACCGGTCGTTGTGGCGACGCTTGGGGGAGGCCTATGTCCATCAGTGGACGTCTTTCGGCTGATATTATGATGATGATGAACCGTTGTACTTAGAATAAATGCTTGAATTAATACCAAAATATGCAAATTTCTCCTTATTTTCTCCCAGGACTTGGTCAGCGAACTGAAGAGCGAGCTCGGCGGCAACCTAGAGAATGTGATCGTGGCGCTGATGACCCCCCTCCCCCACTTCTATGCCAAGGAACTTCACGACGCCGTCGCGGGGATCGGCACTGATGAGGAGGCCATCATCGAGATCCTCTGCACTCTCTCCAACTACGGCATCCGTACCATCTCCGCTTTCTATGAACAGCGTAAGTGACCTTTGTATTTTTTTAGGTTAGAATTTGATTGGTAAGTATTTAGCGTTTTAGTGTCATCATGTAGTGTGAAAGAGAGGTCGAGTATGACCGGACCAACCTTTAATCCTGGACTCAGGACAAACAGCAATACCAAATTGATTCTCCGTTAATTGGTACCTGAGGTCAAATCAACTAACCGTGGCTTAATGTGCCTTTGGTTAGCTCTTTTAACACAAATTAACAATTTTAAGAGCCCATTTTCAATTTAACTACAAGTCGTTACTATTATGCCGCCGCAATTGATCAATAAATTATAAACGCTACTTCAAAGCTATGTGTTCGTAATAAAAAAAAATTCAAACATTTAAATCAATTGTGTAGGTAATCGAGGAAACCTGATTACGAAATGGCCTGAAGGCCAATAGTAATTATAATGGCATTTCAACAGTTTTCATAAACGCATGAATCACGAACTGAATGAAATATTTTCTACTCGTATTAATAAATGATACGATAAAACAGTAGGTCTTATTTGCATTTCATTTCAATATTTTATAAGGACTTGGCCGTGAGGGATAGGCCAGGCAAAGGACAGCTTACGTCAACGTTCGTGACAGTACACTGGGTGCCAACAAAACTGACGCAAACAAATTATGTTCATGTAACTAACTCTGCTTAATTAATTAGTAGGCTAGGCATGGTGATAAACATTGTTGTTAGATAAAAAGTATTTAATAATGTGAAAACTGAATTTGATTTAATTTTAACGTTCTAATTAATATGGCAACAGAAGTGAAATAAATTGGTTTTCGAAAGCCGATTTTTTTTCCTTTTTCGTCATGTAGACTAGTGCTTGACTGCGATCCCGCCTAATGGTAAGCAGTGATGTAATCGTTGAAGGTGAAGTGCACTAGGTTATTAATAGCCTAATCACTATAATTAAGAATGTGTATTAGTTGTGGCTTTTACAAACATTTTTTGTTTGAAAAAGTTGTCATAACAGTTATACAGAATATTTTTTTTCACAATTATTTATTTAATCTTGACAGCAACCTGAATAACATTGAAAATGGGATTACTGATGCTGGTGATACACAATTACTAAAAGTAAAAGAAACTTTTTCTCTGCCCATGCAAAATTCTTCACTGAGACTCGTGTGTGTCAAATCTTAAGGTCTATTTTCCTCTATCACAGTGTACAACAAGAGCCTAGAATCAGACCTGAAGGGCGACACATCCGGACACTTCAAGAGGCTGTGCGTCTCTCTCTGCATGGCTAACCGTGATGAGAACCAGGGAGTGGACGAGGGCGCGGCCAAGGCTGACGCCGAGGCGCTCGCGTCTGCTGGCGACGGACAATGGGGCACTGACGAGTCTGTGTTCAACTCCATCCTAATCACACGCTCCTACCAACAGCTTAGACAGGTGAGGAATCAAGACTAATGAACAATTGAATTATTGGCAGATGTTTTAAAAATTGATTATAGAATAATTTGATTTTATTTAAATAATTTAAGTTAAAAATATTGATTTGTAGTGTCAAAAATATGAATAAATACATTTTAAATTATTACGCGTTGCCAAATTCGATTTCTACAAGAGAACAAGTGAACTATTTATTTGTACAGCCTAATCATGGAAAACATGTCAATTATATATCGCTATATATTTTAGTTATTTTCGCTATTTGTATTTGTAAACGTGGGACAAAATTTATAAATGTTAATTTATATAATAAAAACCGGTCTTACAATGCATGCTAAAATTGATGCCTCAAAATATTATAGTTGTTTGTCTTCTATTCTGTCCGCTGCAAATGTGTTTAGAATGTTATTAGTATAGGTATTCGCGTACTTTGGAGATGCGTGTTTCTTGTTTTATGTCCCCAATACCTATATCGTATTTGTCTATGCTCCGATAACATTTAAAAATAAAACTGCAGCTCTAAAACCGTATTTTCCGACAAATTTTAAATATTAATGTTACAAAGAACTCTTTTGCAACACAAAATTTCTGTTAGAAACATGTTTTATTCAAGCGTTTTAGTGTGGACGTCTAGTGAGAACAATGCAAAAATGTTGATGTAGAATAGTTAATGAGAATTTTAATAACTTTTCCTGTACCATGCACATATTTGTATAGTTGTTTCATAAGTAAATCCAAAATTGTGATGGAGGTGACATCATAGTCTTATCTGCAGTCTGTTATTTTTGTATACTATTGCAATCGCCAGAATTTTAACTCATTTAAAATCTTTTTTTTAACATGACATTAAACACAGATCGTTCTGTTTTGAATAGCACAACAATATTTTATGTCTTTAAGACTCATAAAAATCTAGATAGCTCGATACAATTGGGCTGCCAGACTGCAATCACATCAATTACTCAATGTTCATTTAATGTAAACGTCTGACGCATTCGTCTAATTGTCTGATAACTTCCAGATCTTCGCTGAATACGAGGCTTTGACCGGCAAGGAAATCGAGGAATCCATCAAGAAAGAGTTCTCCGGAAGCATCGAGAAGGGCATGCTTGCTATTGGTGAGTGAAACGATCATTGGGACAAATCTAAGTTGAAAAACGGGGAAGCTTGTCTGTGTATTTATCCACTAAAACGTCCAACGGATTTTAATAGTTTTTTTAATATAATAGAGGAATGATTTTGCATATATGTCCTTGAACCCTTGCAAAGCCAGAACGGGTTATTAGGGCTGCTGAAACATTTACTAGGTACACAGTGGCCCTAGAATTAGAACTTAAAGGATAAATGAACTTTAATGGGTTTTAGTCAGTGAAAGTTTAACACGACTTCCCGCTCCACTTTAGCGAGAAAAGTAATTTGTTGATATTATTGTATATATTATGTTTAATTATTTAAGTTATTGTTTAATTTGTTTATTATTTCCTAGCAATTAATTTTAATAAATAAGATTTTTTTGTAACATTTGCAAAATAAATAACCTTTCTACTATTGTCTTCAAACAAATCAGAACAGAGTTCCCTGGGTTAAAAAAGGATCCCCGTGCGTATAAATTTTATTAAAATATGTAACGTTTAGCAAATGCCCTGTGCGTTTTTCCGCTTAGATTTGTCCAATCAGTAACAACACCACTCATTTTCGATGATAACAAACCTTTGTGCTTTGTAAACTAAACCACAAAATGGCCGAAAAGATTCCATTAGACACCTCTACACAACAGTCAAGGTCATTTAACAGGAAGCTAATACTGTAGCCTTGTGCAGTCGTTCAACTTTTTGTACTCGTTGGAAATCACCGGCGTAATGTTCCCAGCATTGTTACTTGACACTACTAGATCAGTATTAATCTGACCTTATGTGTCTTAGAGCCCTTTTGTACATTTTAAGTCACTTGATATCCGACATATTCGTACAAATGTTTGTATTTTGCGCTTGTTTTCAAAATATAACTGCTAACAATATTAGTTTTATCCGTTTGTCTGTGGCCCCGTAATTGCGCCAGCGCAACACATTTTACGCATTCGCGAATTATTCCCGCGCAATTTCGACGCGTCTGATTACAACGATTAGCTCGCTAAAAGTTATATTATTCGAAGACAAAGGGGTTATAGCATCAGTATGGTATTGATTGGTATTGTACGGTTTTCTTTTTTTCACTTCACGTTCTGAGTTTTCAGTCTCTAACTCATACTTTTTATACATATTCCAATTTTTTCATTCTTTAGCATACTTTTACTCAAACTTTCAACATAACGTCAAAGCAAAGTCAAAATATTCAACGTAACGTTACTAGATAGGTACCCGAGGCCCTACCTCGAGCTCTTAACGCGATCCATTTAATGACTAAACTGAACTGCTAAGTCCCATGGAGCTATCTGATCCCTGACCTTGTCCTCAATTCCTAAAATAAGCAAAATGGAGTAACATCCTACTTACCTACATGGGTCATGAATCAGAAAAAATATAGTCCTGTACTGTAGGGTCCGTGCTTAAAATTGGATCTAAGTAATACAAAATTGGTTCCAAAGTAACCGAACCAAATATGCCAATAAACCCTTGCTTGAGATAAAGACAGACTAATCTGTCTCTATCTCAAGCAAAATATAAAGTTATAATAGGATAAACCAGAACTTCACACCGAGTATTTAAATGTTCTAGTAAAATGCGTAAAGAGCAAAGTTGGCTTCTTCGCTGAGCGCCTGTACTACTCAATGAAGGGCCTGGGAACCAACGACAAGACCCTCATCAGAATCGTCGTCAGCCGTTCAGAAATTGATCTCGGAGACATTAAGCAGGCATTCCTCGACAAGTACGGCAAGACCCTGGAGACCTGGATCGCTGTAAGTCATCCCTTTTTTATATTTGCATTGATTTACGGAATTACTTAAATTCATTATGACATCATTTGGGATTTCATGGTTTATCACCGCATTCGTCAACTTCAATTGACTTTAATTAATGTCGTTTTGGATAACACACTTTATGACGTGACCTCCAAATCAGACATGGCTGTTAACTGTAAAGTTGATTGAAGATGCAATGATATCTTTGTTGTGATGTTGTTAAAATTAAAGTCAATGTGATTTTATTGAGATTTTTTTTTTTGTTGATGATTTAGTGGCTTTTATTTTGTTTTATGTACATATATGTATTACCCCATATAACATTCAATGTTCTAACCAATGTATAGTCAATCAATATTAATACTAACCATTCATCCAAGTCATTTCTTTAAAAAACTTCTCATTATTCAAAATTATAACCTTCATTCACAAACTTTTGTCCATAGTTTATTTACCACCACCTATTTATCTTAATACTAACAGCATGAATTTTTGTGGTATTCTATACTTTAAGAAACTGACCCAAACTTTATGATTTGTAAAGTTCGACACGTCTAAGCTTAAATAACTAAAAACTTCTCAACGCGCATGTGGGGTGCATAGCGTACGTGTGTCGTAGAGAGCCACTGGAAATCATCTAGTCGATACCATACTATGTAGATATTGAAGTCCATCTATTAACTGAAACACCATCTTAACCAGATTATACAGATCTATTTATGATATTTATTAAAAGGAGATATTATTATACAACACCTTATTTTTTTAGTTTTTCTTTTTTTCTGTGAGTTTTGTTGGATTTGTGTTTACGTGTATTTTGCTAACAATGTGTCCATAAAAAGTGATAAAACACTGAATGTGTCTGAATATGATAGCCGTTTAGAATAGTGGCCATTTTGATTACAGGATGACACTTCCGGAGATTACAAGAAGGCTCTGTTGACTCTAGTTGAATAGATAGAGAACGGTGTCTCCAGACTGCAAATGCGATACCTAGCTCCACCTAGCTCGTTAATTTAAGTTTGTCTGTGTCAATTTGTTAGGAATCTAAGTGATCTGTTAGGGTACCGGCACACTGACGACTTTGCCGTCCGACGCTCAAAGCACTACACTGTGGAGGGCCGTATTACTTCATTCCAGCGGTCAGTCTAGTCTTCGGTGTGCCATTATCTTTAGGTTATCCACCGGGTGTACATTTTATTTAAAAAGATCTGTATATTTTGCTTCCTATTAGCCTTACTCACGTTCATGTAATTCCTGCACTGTAGCTAACTGCTTCGTGTCGTGTTCGCATGAGGGTAGCGGTACACGTCGCCTGCTCGTGTATCTCCGACTAGATTTACAAGTAGCTATTACATTTTCAGGAGGACTTAGGAGGTCTGATCGGTGATCTTCTGTCGACACTGTGTTACTAGCCTCATCCATGCTAACATATAACACTCAGTATTACGAGCGCCATAACGTGTGACAATGCTGGAGTGTGAAGTTTTATTCTAATCACAATACGCGTGTCCGCATAATCGACCGAGTACAACCTATGTTGCATTTTAAAGACATTTATCTGATAATTGTAAGCTTTTTCGTAAGATTTTTTTTTGTGATAAAATTTTCGAATACACGTGTGAATAAAATCATAAGTAATGGGCCAGTTTCTTTAATATTCCTCACGATGCGCAAGCGGTAGATTTTTATTTCCATATTCTTTCCAGGATGACCTAGGGGGTGACTTCGGATATGTGCTAGTCACACTTTGTGCTTAATCCTGCAGAATTAATTAATATAATTATTTTATATTTACTTAAAGTTATTATTTTTATACAAGTAATGTTTTGGCTTGGCATGCTGTGTTTAATGAAAACTGAGCTAACGTTACAAAGTACAATGTAATAATTTGCAGGACGATACAAAAGGCGACTACAAACGCGTGTTACTCACGGTAGTGTCGTAAAGTAAGAGCATAATACTACGCGATACGCGATGAGATCCTCTGGATAATTTCCGTTTAACTTAACTACTGCCTTTACATTGTATAACTGTTGAGATGTTGTAGAAATTAAAGCTTGATATTTTTGTGAAAAAATGAGATATTTATTGGTGCTGTAGTTTTGTTTACAATATACACATATTTACATTAATAATTAATTAAACTACTATGTATGTTGTTGTGTGTTTCATTCAACGTCCCTTATTCCCTCTGCTGTGATCTGAAAAATATAATTTTGTCTTTAGGAATCAGTTACCGTAGCTTTCGCAAAGGGCAAATGAAGAAACTCGGGTGAGTTTTCAGTCAGTAAAAATCTGACACTTCCTTTCGTCTTACCCTGAACGAGGGCTCATATTGATGAATTCCCACGGAAAAAAAGGAATTTAGTACCTGAACCCGGATGAAAAAGAAAGAAAGATTGTGAGTTCAGGCGCCACGCAGTTTCACGTCAATGACGCCGCCCCGTGCCTTTGTATGTGGCCAAGGCCCTAAATATTGTGTCATTGATAGAATACTTTCGAAATAGTTTTTATACGCGTGCGTATGAACTTGGCACTGCGTCAAGTAGTGAGTGAGCCATTACCAGGAAAGCCCTGTTTACGTTGGCGCCGCTCCAAGATGTTCATCAATGATCTGTTCCCATCTAATATTGATTTAAACTTTCTCAGTAAACATCTGGGTCAACCGTAATGGCTTTTTACATACAGGTTACGCCGGTTACGCTTTATAACTTGCTGGGGAATTCGTTGCATCACTTCTTCCCAGCAGTGCCGTAACTAGGACGGTGCCAGCGGTGTCCAAGCCCAGGGCGTAGACCCTTATAGGACGCAGAAACGTTCAAATCAAGAACGAGTTCTTTATCATTCATTTCATCAGAAGTAGGTTAGCATAACATAGCATAATCAGCCTTTATAATGTTTCCACTGTTGGGGCTTAGGCCTCTCTAGGAGAGAGATGTTCCGATAATCCACCACGCGGGACCAGTGCGGATTAGTGGATGTCACATGTCTTCGAATTTTTTGTTCTAGGACATATACCGGTTTCCTCACGATGTTTTCCTTCACCGTTTTGGAAGCAGTGGTGATGAAATAAATTACACAAAGTAATTTAACGTAGAAGTAGGTTATTGTTTCCTATTCCCTCTCCCTTCATACCATGGCTTGAACAGTCAGATCGCCACCATTGATCGTCTCAACGAGGACACGGCAGGAGTCCACCCCAGCGGGACAAACTTCCACCACTTCACTGTGTGCTCGGTGTGTGGTGTGCATGGTGACACCGTGACACCCAAGCATTTCTGCCCGCCAGGCCCAAAACAGGTACCTCCCAAAACATTCATGGAAGGGGGGACCTGCATCCGGTTGATTAAACGTAGGTATCCAGCTCGAAATTTTTTAGGGGTGCAGTTTCAGAAACTGGCACCGGAGGTATAAAAGGCTAGTTACGGCACTGCTTCAAAGCTCTCAAATAATAATAATCCTCCAGACCGAATTTCGATCACAGTGGCCAATTGCAACAAAGATCAGCCCACAGGGTACATTTTAGTATATAGGATCAAACCCAAGTACGCAGGAGATAAAATAGTGCACAAGTGTGTGCGTAAATAAAGGTGCACTGTCTGTTCCTTTACTCTCGTCCGACAAGCCACGGAGAGACTAAATCAGTCGCAAAGACCAACAGTTTTATCGACTATTACGATCGAAGTTAGTGGTGTGCTGTGAACCACTAACTTCTAAACTTCGGTCTGATACAGAGTAATTCATAATAGAAAAAAAATAAACAGTGCCACTTATTGCCGCACTCGAGAATCAAACCCAGGACTCAGTAGCCCGATTCACGTAATCAAAACCATAAAGATATCGTAGCGATTTAGTTGTTTATTTAGACCATTTCCGTATTCACATCCATCAATCGAGTTTGAACGACACCGATTTTAAAGTCGTTTGATCAAAGAGTCGATTTAAAAAAAAAAAGAAACTGTATTTCATTTTCTTGGTAGAATACTTATGAATCTGACTGGAAATAAGTCGTTGATAGATCGTTTAATTTCGAGCATAGATATCCGTGGTTTCGAGCCAGTTGAGTGGTCGTTCTATCCATCCCGATTAAGGAACACGTGTACACCGATTTTGGATAGGACTTCGATCGAACGACTATAAAACTTCAACGATATTTGGCTTGTTTGATTTTACGTGAATCAGGCAACAGGTTTTAGCTTTGAAAGTCAAAAAGTATTGTTTTTTTTTTTCATCTAATATGTCCGAAACACTACACTGCGCTCCAAAACGCAAATCGTTGACGTAGTTCAGAAAGCTGCCCAACTTAAGTGGGACTGGGCTGGACATGTCTGCAGCATGCCTATCAAGCGGTGGGCCAGTAAAACGCAAAATTGGTGCCCTGAAATTGCACGACGGGGCCGCAGCAGACCAAGAAGAAGATGGCGGGACGACTTGGATATATTCCTTGGGAATTGGAAAGAGGTTGCTCAAAACCGGGAACATTGGAAGGAGTGGAGGGAAGCCTTTGCCCAGCAGTGGGACAGTATGGGCTAGATATAATAATAATAATGTCCTCCCGCTTTGGGTGAAGCCAGGAGGAGTGTCAGAGTATGGGCTAGATAGAATAATATAATAATAATAATGTCCTCCCGATTTGGGTGAAGCGTGAAGGAGTGTCAGACTTTAACTGACTAAAACCCGGCTGTGTTCCCACCTCAAGTTGTGTATACAGTTCTATTAAAAAATACAAGACTCGATTATGGCAATGAGTTATTTTCGTATCAAAAAGAGATTAAAAGAGCACCTTTAACCCGTGATTTAACTCGAGTGGAATGCACCTCTATCATTTTATTTTTAAACATGCTCCCATCCCATCGATGATACGAAAATAACTTTAAAACTCCTAACGTGTCTAAAGTGATGACACAATCTTTGAAATGTTTATTATTCTGATCAGTTTTACACCTCATACATCTTTATTAAAGAAAGCTAAGTACGATCAAAGCCGATAGATAATACACATGTTGTTATTGTGCATAGATGAACTAAATCTGTGTTTTGTAGTAATCTACACTAATATAATACATACATACATTTTAGCCCACACTGTCCCACTGCTGGGCAAAGGCCTCCCTCCACTCCTAATAATAAAGAGGTAAAATTAGTCTTTCTGTTTTTTTGTTTGTAGGACACTTTCACGTTTTTAAACCCAGTAGTTTTGGCTATGGGTTGATATGGCAGTTTCTCCTTTTATAAAAACTAAAGGAAAAACTGACCGAAATCTACACTAATATAATAAAGAGGTAGTTTGTTTTTATGTTTTTTTGTTTGTAGGAGGTAATCCCTGAAAGTACTGGTCCGATACCTAAATTTTTTTCACCGACGGTAAGCTGCTTTATTCCTAAGTGACATAGGCCATATTTTATGTACGTGGACAAAGTCGCGGGAAAAAGCTAGTGAGATATAATATAGCTGCTGCTAGCGGCTTTGTCCGCATGAAATTAGAAAATTCTTCCAAGGGAATACTCCCAGAATAAAAAATCCTATGTGATATTCCGGGAAATGGTCTACGTCCATGTACCAGGCTTCATCAAAATCTGTTCAGCCATTTGGGCGTAAAAAGTTACAAACACACTCTCAAACTATCGTGTTTATTGTATCAGTTTGAAGTGACTAGCTTTTACTCAGGACTTCGTTCGCGTGAATGTCAGTTATTGCGGACGCGAAGGCGTATTCGAAGCTTGATTAAAAGTAGCCTATGCTATCCTTACTTAGGATGCAAGTTTACTCCGTACCGAATCTCAAACGTAAAAGCGTAACAGGCAGATCATCATCACCATCTGCCTTTTTAATGTTCCCACTGCTGGGATTCAGGCCTCCTCTCGAGGATAGGGAATGGGCCGTAATCCACCACACGGGCCCATTGCGGGTTGGTGAATGTCACATGTCTTCGAATTTTTTGGTTCTAGGACATGCCGGTTTCCTTACGATGTTTTCCTTCACCGTTTTGAGAGCAGTAGTAATAAAATAGACAAAGTAATTCGCCTGGCTGGGTTCAAACCCGCGACCTACAACTCGTAAGTCGGGGCTATTACCACTCAGCCACACCACTGCTCTGGCAGATCACTTTTACATATTAGTATGGCTTAGAATGAATTAGATCCTTTTGCCCTGGACGCGTACAATAGTAACCATTCTGGAAAGTTGGCCGCTATAAAAATTCTAGCCAATGCCAAATAAGGCTTCCTCGACCTCTAACACAGTGCTAGTGTGAACTTGTGAAGCCACTGCACAGGATATGCGTCACCTGCCATGCTGCCCATCCTGCACTACCACCTGCACTTTTCAGGATCTATACGAGGCCAATAAATAGAGCTGTACAGATAGCCAAATACTGATCAGAAAAAAAATAGTTTGTAAACATTGACACGAAAAAAGAAATAAGTAGGTATGGCTTATAAATCCGGGTCGATGCAAAATATTATTAACTTGGAACATGATGTTGAGTTACAACAGGTCTGATATGTACTTGGAACGATATCGCGTGTCGTGGATCATGTGTAGCTCTACAAATATAGTTTCCATATAAAATGTATGGAGACCGACGCGCCCAGATCGGCGTGTGTGGCACGCGTGTGCGCAACGTAGTTCTAGATTTACTTACCCAATATGCTAACTATAAAGTATGTAATTATTAATTCATTAAACCCCAAGCGAACGCCGGCGTTCGCGCACCTATTGTCTTTCAATTGTGTCTGTAATTATCACAATTGAAAGGTCAATAACGAAACGCTTGGTTGTTGTTTGTGTCTGTATATGTTGAACTTCGTCAGTGAAGTTCTAATATAGCGCAAGCATTTTTTTTTTACTTTTATAAGCCGCGAAATTACATTTTGTAAGTCAGAAACAAGTTGTTTGTTAATTAAAATATGATCGGATATACGACGTATTTATTTACAGATTTCAGATTTTAATAAACAACCCTCTCTGTTCGTCCTACCCTATTAAATGACTATTTCATGAAAAAGCCACCACTTGACACAGACCTGCAAAAAAACTAAAAAAAATATTTTCGCGGTTACCTACTTTGAGCATCTCCATAACTAAGTAACCTCACCTGAAACTTCGCCACAGAGGTGGCTGCAACATTACTCTTCATCAACAACGCTACCCTCTCCTTCTTATCCCGC
Source organism: Mythimna albipuncta (assembly GCA_929112965.1). Classification (NCBI taxonomy): domain Eukaryota; kingdom Metazoa; phylum Arthropoda; class Insecta; order Lepidoptera; family Noctuidae; genus Mythimna; species Mythimna albipuncta. The sequence goes on along the minus strand of OV815979.1, from coordinate 10,557,718 downwards.
GCAGGATGCGGGGTGCTCAGCAGAACGCGGACGTTACAGCGGTGCGCCCAAGCGTCCCCCAGTGATCCGACAATGGCGCCGCCCTGTAACCCAACGCGGGTGCTCATCTCGTTTGATAGGACCACCTGTAATAAACCATACATAACATAGGATGCTTTAGTTAGGCAGGTATCATTCCATCATAACATCCATTGGTAACGACCAAATGGAACCGATTTCTTTTCTCTCGACCTTTTATTTCTGACGTTTTATAAGTGCTTATGTAAGACTAGTCTAGTCAAGAGCTGTTGCTACGAAAGCCCGATCGACCGCCTGATTAAGCATCGTAAGAGGGTTTCCCATCCCACAACCCTAAACAGGCGTTGGTTAGGAAAAGGAAGCGTAGCCGTCTTCGTCTCAGTCAAATTATCAGAGACGCACAGGACTGGTTCATTATCAGCCTGTTTTAGGGTTCCGTAGTCAACTAGGAACCCTTATAGTTTCGCCATGTCTGTCTGTCCTCGCTTAATCTCTGTGACCGTTAGCACTAGAAAGCTGAAATTTGGTACTTACCAATATGTACCTATATCTATCAATCACGCCGACAAAGTGTTAAAATACAAATTGGAAAAAAATGTTTTATTAGTGTAGCCCCCCTCCATATGTAAAGTGAAAAGAGATTTTTTTTTATTTCTACCCTATCGTGTTATATATTGTTGGATAGGTATTTAAAAATAATCAGGGGTTTACTAACATCATTTTTTGATAATGTCAATAATTTCGGAAATAATCGCTCCAAAAGTAAAAAACAATGTGGGTCCCCAAAGTGAAAAAAATCTGGAAAGTAGAACTTTATAAGGACTTGTTAGTAAAATTATTTTGAACTTGATGGAAAGAACAGTTTTTGTACAAAAAAGACAAAAAGGTTGTACAAAATAATTTCTGGACTAAGTTTGTAGTATAATCGTATATGCAAGTATTTTTTTAAACTCGTAAGTGGGTACACTTATTGTGACGGACGGGAAACTACGGAACCCTACACCGAGCGTGGCCTGACACGCTCTTGGCCGGTTTTTTTTTAATGTTCCCACTGCTGGGATTCAGGCCTCTTCTCTTCTCTTTTCGTTCTAGGACATGCCGGTTTCCTCACGATGTTTTCTGTCACCGTTTTAAGAGCAGTGGTAATTAAATAAATTACACAAAGTAATGCGCCTGCTAGGGTTTGGACCCGCGACCTACAACTCGTAAGTCGGAGCCATTATCACTCGGCCACCACTGTACTGGCCAGGACTGATTGTTGTGGCATTAGTTGGGAGAGGCCTATGTCCAATAGTGGTCGTCTTTCGGATGATGATGAAACCTGAGTCAAATTATTGCCCCACCTAATTCGGATTGTTCATCATGACCGAGTGCTTTAGTAGAGCGTTGTACTTACGCCACGCTTGAGCCTTTTTTTATGGTGCGAAAAAATCATCCAATGACAACCCGGCTCTTGGGCGGAGCGGGAGATAGTGTCAGACTCTTACTGACTAAAAGACCCACCCTGTTCCTTCTAGCCTTCATACCGGGGCTCGAGTTCCCTTTTGGATAACCCTGGCCCCAGTAGGCTTCGACCCGTCTGGGTCCCTGCTGTAGCTGACAACTCCTTGAATGCCATGCTTGAGCCTGTAAATTACAATATTTATATTATTAGTATCTACATTATTACTTACAGCAATTTGGTGTTGCACAGCTATTTTCTGCAGTTCTGCCATTTGTCTGAACAGCAGTCCTGTTCTCTGCTTGGTGGAGATGCCGTCTTTGAATGGGAATGCTATTGAGTCTATTGCTATTAGTTTCACCTAAAAAAGTTTAATTCCTATAAGAATTTGTATAGAATCAGTCTGTTTAGAAATTCTAACCATCATTGCCTACTGCTGTATTAGTCCTCCGCGTGATTCAATAAATTTTTAATGTCCTTTTGAATGTCTTATGTTACACAGTTCGACATAAGCAATTGTCTTTCTATTGTGTCACTAATTACGGCATTCAAAGAGTTAATGACAGCCCGAAATTAACTATTTGGCAACTGTCCAGACCAGACACCATTGATCTGGTAGGAGATCTTCTCTTTTTATGGAGAAATGCAGATTTATGTACCAAAGACGCAAATAAATAAGAGCAAAATACAGCGGTTGAAAACCGGGTAAATGCGAGTCGGACTCGCGCTCTGAGGGTTCTGTACAAAATTATCTATGAAAACAGTTCAATTTCCAATTCGAGTTTCGTACATTTTTCCGAATCGCAAAAAAGGGGGTTTTCAGATTTTTAGGGTTTCGTACTTGAAAAGGAAAAAACGGAGCCCTTAATACGGATCACTTTGTTGTCCGTGTTTGTCTGTCTGTCAAGACCCTCTATCTCGAGAACGCGTGGAGGTATTGAGTTGAAATTAAAACCGTATACTCAGGTCTGCGGTCCCTTCAAGCTGTGAAAGAAACAAACTTCTAAGTTAAGAAATAAAAAAGTTAACAAAAACGGCCGTATAATAACAAAAAAATGTATATTTTGAAACAATCAAAGATCGAAATTCATAGGTTCCCGTTGACCCAGAATCCTGAAATTTGGCACAAGGCAAGGTCTTATAGTACAGGTATAGGAAAAAATCTGAAAACAGTAAATTAGCTGTTAGCTATGACAAAAAAAAAAAAACAAATTGTAATTCAGTAAAGTCTTCGAGAGTCCATTCGGAAATTGTAGTGTGCTAAAAATAAATTATAGATAACTATATGATTATCTATATTCATTTTTAATGATGATGATGGCCAATGATGTGGGCAGAGTAAGAAGAAATTTTAAACAATATCTTACATTAGGATGTTCTGTAATAAACTTGGACAGTCTATACATGAATGCACAGAATTTCTCCAGACCAAATGCATTGACATAGTGCAGTTTGTTCAGTGCATCCTCTTCAGTTATTTGCAAAGGTTCGTCCAGTATGCTTTGGCATTTCAGTAAACTTGCACTAAGGATCTCTGAAAACCATAACATGTTAATTACAATGATTTATGAAGAAACAATAAAAAAAGCTTCCTCCACCTATTCTTGCCATCAAACAATATTGCTGTGTTTGGTCAAAAGTATGTGAGTTTTAGATATTGTAAAAGACCTTTTTTATTTGTGAAACGTCATCCAATAACTTCTACCGCTCTAAAGCAGGCAGGAGGGTATGTCAAACTTTTACTGGCTGAAACCCGCTCCTGTGTTCCTTCTTTGACTTTTGTCCCAGGGCCCAGGACCCCCTGGGTTCCCTTTCAGATGACCCAAAGAGATACTGTACCATTGAGTCTAGAATAGCAACTTCCCTACCATTTATAAACTCAAATAAAATTACCTCTAAACCTGGATATAGTGAAATTAGTATTAGTGTCAATGTAGAGAGCCTCCGCATTCAGACCACCCAGTTGTTTTGGTATTTGCACTGATGCACACAACTGTAGACTGAAAACAGATATCTTTAAAAGTGAAATACCATTCGCATCTCAGAAACTATAACACCTACAAACTTAAAATTTGGCAGGTAGGTTCCCTATAGGGTGTAGACATCCACTAAGAAGGAATTTTACCAACCTCCACCCTAAAGGGGGAAAACACTATAGAAGGCAGACCAATTGAATAAGCTTACTCTTCCTGTCTTCAGAAGCTAGCTACTTACCACAGTTGAGTTTTACCAGAGCCAGGCAAACCTAGCAGTTCAGTGATGCAGCCAAGCTGGAATCCTTCAGTTCCCAACATGTTATCCAAGCTTTGGCTAAACGATGCTACCGCGGGAAGACCCGTTTCCCTCTGGAAATAAATATTCGAGCTTTGTGTAGCACTTTTATTTTTCGTACTTTATGAAAGTGCTTGACAAACGACCACTTTTTTCTATTACTTAAATTCAAATAATTATAGTTTGGTATGTACCTGCCATAATTCGGTTGCGTTGGATATTTTGAAAGTTTTCATGTCATATTATATTTTATAACACCAGTGACTAATAAAAAACAATCACAAAGATTTAAACAAAAACTTTTCCCTCCACAAAAAGATTATTTTGTCACAGTGACTAGTGACAGTATTTTTTTATTTCCCCAAAGGCTCTCATCTTCTCTTCATATTGCCTTGCTTTACGCGTTGCGTACATAGTATATTCTAAGTTTTTGTGATATTTTAGCAAATATATCAAGACTGCCGAGTTTTTGAGTAAAGTTCAATGGCTGCTTTATTCACAAATAGATTTTTGTATACTGGTGTAGTTTTGTATCATAAATATCTGCTAATCTGCACAACTGGATAATATGCGGAATTATTAAATAGGATTACTACTAGAGTGCGTCTACTGAAAGCGTAACCTGGAGTTTTTTTTTTTAAATTTAATTGGCAACATTTTTTGCCAAAAAAAAAACACGTCAAAGTCTATGGTTGCAATTGTCAGTTTTTGGAAACTGATATTTATTTTTCAAGAATAATTGCTTAATTGTGGGAAAAACAATAAACAGTAACCTGCAAAAACTGCTACACACTATGGTTAATACGTTCAAACAAAAACAAGAAGAGAAACAAGGTGTTTTCAATGAAAACCAACATTGTTTACATACGATTTCTGATTTTTAACTTAGTATGACGTTATAATCTTGATCCTTGTCGACTAATATTATTAGATAGTTATATTAAGAATAATGATATTTTTTTTCTTATATTTTTAGAAAATCTGACATATTGCGAATTTCATAATGGACAAAAACATCGAACAAAAAAGGCTTTTGATAAATTGACTTAATCAAAAACACATGCCAGTGAGTGGTAGAATGCGTTCAAAAGCAGTTGAGATATAATGAAAGATTTGCCTCGCTCTGTCTGGTAGTGCATGGAAGTCTGCAACTGAAGTTAAAATCGCGAAAATCCTAGTTCAAGTTTGAGAGAGATGCTGCTGCAGTAGCTGCTGAACTTTTTGTGTCTCACGAGTCGATCCGTATCATTTGAAACAATCACTGGAGTATAAAACATGTTCCCACTTGACCAATCCCAAAAGATCTGAATTTACTCTATGCTAAAACGAATCGATTCCAACCCAACAATCTTAAAACACATTAATAGTGTTGGCGAGACGTGATGAAGTTGAAATCATGTTGACTATTTTATTTGACTATCACGGTGTTGTGCACTTGGTATTCTTGCCAGAACGCCAAATGGAAAATAAAGAATATTATTTAAATATTATATAGCGACATTTGAGAGATCAGATAAAATAAAATAATTTGGAATACTATCTAACATTTTGTGTGTTATTGACATTTACCATACACCCACCAAATAATTAAGTCTACACACATGTTTTTGACTAGGATTTAAGTTCTTGTACAACTATTCTAAAATTGTCTTAAATAAATACAAAAAAATACTCTAGTATCAAAACTTTTTTCTCCTACTATTTCAATAATACCACATTCAAAATTTTTGGTTGTAACCTCCTATTCTCAGGTCACGCTTTCATTAGACGGACTCTAGCACGATCTCGGTAAACTAGAGACAAATCTATTAATTCAAATGAAAACATACTTAAAAGACCAAGTTTCAAAACCGCATAGTAGAATAAAAGTAACAAAACGTCATATCATTTCACGTCACATTTGACGTATAAGTGACGTTGACGTTTGCGAAACCCAAAAAGCGTCAGCGGCCAGCCCAGTTTATAAACAAAAATAAAATTAACTATAAATAGATAAATTATCAGCATAAGGATGAATCATAATCAAATGAACATGCATGTGCCTATGAATGCTGTTGGCTCGACACCAAATGTAGGGATGCAAATGCCAGTACCAGGCACTATAATGCAGCAGCCATCTCCACAACAAATGCAACCGCAGCAACAAATGCCGCAACAACCACAGCAGCAGGACAAAATGGACAATATATCTCGAGTGAAGACTCTTATGGGCTCCTTGCGAGAGTCTATACCAGTAAGTAAAAGCGTCAATGTATAATTAAATTTGATGTCCTAAACATGCAACTGATTTGAAAAAATCTTGTTTTCAGATGACTCTGAAGTCTGCAGCACAAATCCTACATCAGAACCATAATATAGATTCAAACTCTCAGTAAGTATCATACAATTGCTGTAATTGCAGTATCTAGAAAATGAATAAATCTTCTTCACAAATTCTTTTGCTTCCTACACACTATGGTCTACATTTCTTTTTGATTTCTCCTTTCGCTGGTCTGCTGGAAGAAATTTCTTTGGAAATAAGCAGTACCTTTGTACTAATGTCTCTTATGTTTTATATTTTTCTGTTATTTTTGTGTGTACATAAATAGTAAAATAAATAAATTTTACGAAAAACTTCTTTTTGTCTTTATAGACATAAAGCAGTAAGGCTACTCTCTCATCTTGATTCTACTTCAAGATTATAATTAGGGTATGTACTTACTTACTTGGGTACATAAGGAAAGTTTTGTACATTATTAACCTTTCAATTGTGGAAATCACAGACACAATAGAAAGACAATAGGTGCGTGAACGCCGTCGTTTGCTTGGGGTTTAATGAATCCAAGCAAAAGCCGGTGTTCGCTCACCTATTGTCTTTTTATTGTATCCGTAATTTCCACGATTGAAAGGTTAATTTATATTTGACTAAATTATCATTGCCTACCTTCAGCTTCAAAGCGTTGATGTGTATATACAACAGATTAATTAATTAAACCCCAAGTGAATGCCAGCGTTCACTGTCTCATTGTGTGTTTCTAATTATGGTATTTGAAAGGTTCTAATAAAAGAACAGTCCAGGAAGGTTTATACACTTTATAATAATAGTTAGACATTAGCTAATCTCTAACGGTACCACAAAAAATGTCAATTAGGTTCCTCCTTGTGTTGTATTATTCACAAGGCTGAGGGTTGTGACCTCAATATATGACTTTCTTGTGGACAATATTTCACAATGTTATCTTAACCTTTCAGATACCTTCAATTTGAGACACAATAGTAAGACAATACTATTTGACTGGCCTGTTGGTCTAGTGGTTAGTGACCCTGACTGCTATGCCGGAGGTTGTGAGTTTGATTCCCACCCAGGACAAATGTTTCTGTGTCTGGGTGTAATTTATCTATAATATGTAAGTATTTAGAAATATATAAGTATGTTTATCAGTTGTCTAGTACCCATAACACAAGCTCTGCTTAGCTTGGGACTAGACAGCGTTGTGTGATAGCTGTGGAATATTATATTATTATATTCCACTATTATTATTATTATAATAGATGCGCATTCGCTTGGGGTTTATTGAACTAAATCATAAGTTAAATTAATCTGTCAATCATGGAAATTACAGACACAATAGAAAGACAATAGGTGCGGGAACACCGGCGTTCGCTTGGGGTTTAATGAATTAAACTAAAATGGATACTTGTTGTGACAAAGTAACCAATGCAGGGTATATTGTACAGTCACTACTGACTTAATACTATGTTCTCCTCTCCTTATCTTTGCAGGAAAGGCATCGACAACCCAGTACCCAGGTTTGACAAGAATTTAGAGGAGTTCTTTTCAATTTGTGATCAAATGGAACTACATCTGGTAAGTTTTAATCATGTTATAATAAGTACAACTTCAAAAGCTGGTAGTCCGAAAGGGTACTCTGGGTTTCTATAACACAAAGAAAAGAAGGAACATAGGTGTGGTTTTAGTCTCACACGCCCTGCCGCTCCGCCCTAGAGCGGGAGAAGTCGTTAGATGATTTCCCACCTAAAACAAAAGCTTTTATGCCCTATGGCTACTACTTCGCTCCTATTAAAAATAAAATAAATATTTAATTTTTTTTTTTTGTTAGCCTGTTCTGTCCTACTCCTGGGCAAAGGCCTTCCTCTACTCCTTCCATCTTACGCGCGCCCCGGCTTTTTCTTGCCAATTCTGGTAGAATCTATCAAGGTCGTCGCGCCATCTCCTTCGTGGTCTACCGCGACCCCAACTGATTAATTTTTTTTTTATTATTTTGTAGTGTAATTTACATAGACTTCCTCTACATAAAGATGGGTTATTCAACAGTAAATGTTCCTAAAATTTACCTTTCAATTGTGTCAATTAGTGAAACAATAGAAAGACAGTGACATCGCCAGCGTTCGTTTAATATATTATTAGTATAGATTGAGCACAAATATAGATCTTATTGTCAATTCAAAATCTAAAAATTGTCTTAAAGAATCTAGGAATAAGCAGGAGCATGTTACATTGTATGCATGTTGAAGTAAATATTGTTTATCTGAGTGCAACAATTACCTTCTTGACCCGGCAACCGTTTCTAATCACTTATCAATTCCTTATCAGTGATGTCTTTGCGTGACTCCCTGCCAACGTCAACACCATCGTAAAACAAACAGGGCCATTCAGGCTTCTTCAAACATCCCTGTTTTTAAGCCAGCACTGAGTAAACAACATGAAAGAAAAAAGAAGTGAAGAAAGGGTTACCCATACTAAATTCATATTTTCAGTTATGGTTAACCTTTTATTTGTGTATAGTTTTTATACCAAAAACCTATAAAATTTTTGAAGTAGTAAATAATACTAGGAACATCTATGAATACCTATACTCATTAACCCAATGAATAAGTTTTTTCATTCTTTCTTTTTTTCAATGTTGATTTTTTAAATGTCTAAAAAACCTCATGGAAGTCCTGCGCACTCAGAAAGTCAGAACAGTTTTAAACTTGACTTTTTATTATTTTTTTCTTTTGAGGTGGGGAACCATCAAAAGATTTTTCCCACTCAGGGCTGCGTTCAAAAATAACCCGGGTCGTTCTTTTTTAACTCGAGGTTTGAACAGCACCTTTACGATTACGGATATTTTTTTTATTTCGGATGTCTGATAGTTTTGATTACGGTTACAGAGCTCCAAAACACCCCTGACTTTTACACAAATAAGGAATTTCAATGTGACTGATCATACGATCATAATAGTATCTACATTATATATAAAGTCAATAATATCCTTATCACTTTCAGTGTCCATGTTGTTTGCTACATAATTAATGTAAACAACTCTTAAATCGATAGGTAGGCATTTACTTTACTTAGTTTCAGGGTGTTATTTTAACCTAGGTCAATATGGTCAGTTAAAATGGAAAACATAGATCAGGAATTAAATCGTTTTTGACGTCGGAGTTATATAACATAGTCTTCGAGATGATACGATAAATGTAGAAAATCTGTTTGATTTTTAAACTAATGTTGCTTTTTAGTTTTCTTTCTCCAAAATATTGAATGGAATAATGGAACGGATCATCATTTCACTCGAAAGATGCCAGACACGGGGACAATAAAGAATAAAATTTGATTACTGACGACTCTCTAAAAAGTAATGATCTAGAGCCCGCGTTACAGAAAATCATAGAGTACCTAGTAATTTTGTTCGTTTCAAATCTCAAAACATGTCGTGAAAATTTTAAAATTAACTTGTCTCTAATATTGCTCATAAGTCTCTAATATATAATTTGTTTTAGTAAAATTCTAATATCTTGAAGATGGTGTAAAAAGTAGAGTACACACACGTCCTTGTCGTGGGTGGCTTAAATTTCTCACTTCACTCAGGTTTCTATATTAACTAAATAAATCATATAAATCCCTCACTGGCGTTCGGGATTAAAACTTAGCAACCTTCGTTACGTTCGGAATTCGACATACCGGCCGTGACAGACTTTGTCCTCTAATCACACAATCTACTATTATGTCATCCTATCCAATTTATTTATTTAACAATATTATTTGATTCTTCAAGCTTTTATATACTTAACTACTAACTTTTACTTACTTAATAATATCCTTGACGTTTATCCTAATTATATTTTTTCTTTGCTACAGCGTACGGCCATAACGTGCATCCAACAAGCGCAGTCGGCCGCCCATTACCTCCCGCTTACCATTATGCCGTCGAGGCTTGACACTGGTCCTGCCACCACTGTAAGAATATACTTTTTTTTGTCTATGGTCTCTCGCAGGTTGAAGACCTTCAAGCCAGGACTTATTACTTAACAAACTACTGCAACAGAATGGACAACTGCAGACAATTTTTAAATTACCAAGCTAGATGGGAATCCTAACTAGTTCATACTATAGCTACTATTAGTAATACTAACGACTGGTATTACTATTTACTGTTCTTCGATTCATGTGTTTTGGACTGTGCGTGTTTCCTTACAAACGCAGATACTTACAAGCAACGTGAAGACACGCATTCACGCGCTACGCTACGTGGTGCGTGGCAGTGTGATAACCGCCTCAAGAGCATTCGTTTGTGTGAGGCCCCTTTGAGTGTGAGGCCGTGGGCGAGCGCCCACTTTGCCCACACCTACCTACGCTACTATCCACAAATACATGCTATCTCTCCGAATTAATACATTCTCTCTCTCTCTCTCATTCCAGGACCAAAATCTAAGCTACCCACAGTACCTCAACACGGTTCGTCTTCAGATCTCCTATGCTAAGGATATTCACGATACATTGGTCGCAGCCGCACAAAACATCTCGCCTACTGAGTGACGTCATTAAAGTAACCTAGCACGTAAGAATAATAATTATATTTGTCTTAAGAATGGGTTTAATAAAGGCCCTTTCAATTGCAACAATGGTTTTATTAGAACAGCAGCTTTTGACCGCAGCTTCGCCCGTGTACATAAAATATAGCCTATGTCACTCAGGGATAAAATATTCTATCAGTGAAAAAATTATAGCAATGAGACCAATACTTCCAGAAATTACCTCCTACAAACAAAAAAAACTTTACTTCTCTATAATATTACTGTAGATTAAAAAAGAAATGTACAAAAGAGTTTGTTTGAAGTTTGTAGTTTTGTGAGATAGACAGTTAGCAAGGTGTCAACATGCAATCCGCAATAGTTGACCTAGGAAGGTAAGTACTCCTCAATAGCTCGCCGTCCGGTAATGGTGCCACCGTCTCACCGCGTTGAGTTCCACAGGTGCTTTAAAGAGACATCAGCCAGATTGACAGGGTCAGTTAAAGCGAATTGTTCGATAGAGTTCCCGTGGCCCTCACAAAAGGGAACTAAAGGAATATTGAGTTTTAAGTAAGTGAGAGCCGAAATCTGACATTCCCCTCTCGCTGCAACTACAGCGAGTGAAGTCATTTAATGATTTCCTACGTAAAAAAAGATAACTCCTATACCTATATGTATATTTGCATTGCGCGTTGTTAGAAAGTAGAAACTTTCCTATACATGTAATAAAATCTAATCATGACCTGTCACCAATATCAGGTTAATTAAACTTTGGTTATCGTATTACTTATGGTGCTAGTAAACAACTTACATCCCAATAAGTATAGGTAGGTATGCAGATTAAATTTACTTTTCATACTAAAACGAGACTTGGAAGACGTGCTGAAATTATATCAATACCACTTTTAAAAGTGACGATAAAACCCAGCTAAACTTTAGTTTTTGAAAAACTAACCCATTTATTTGGTATTTAAAACCTAAAATATGTTAATTATAATACATATTCTGGAAATTAAGGAGAAAGAGGACATTCATATGATAAGGGAAACCCTTTCTCCTTTGATAGGGCTAACCCTTTCAAAATGTATGACAAAGTTAAAAAGATAATAGCATTAGCTGGTTAAGGGTAAAACTTGTCTAAAATGGTTTTTAAAACCCTTTTGAAAACCCATACACGGCTAACCGAAATTAAGCATTAGGGAACTTAGGGAAAGATAATTTATTTTTGATTTATTACCCTAGTACATATGAAGTATTTACTAGTATAGCTGAATATAGAGTTAAATAAAACAAAATAATTATTAATAAAATATATTAGACTGTAAAATATATGGATACATCAACAGGAAATATTTTAATATAGTTTATTCAGATCTTTCTAGCTACATAGATAATACGACATTTTACGTGTCCTCTGTTTACAGTACACGAAGAGACACAATACATAAGGCTTAAAATAATAATAATTTACAGTTGGATATATTTTCGAGATCATGAGATATAAACCATATTTTATTGCACTTGTTTCATTTTTGAAATGGTAACAACATTTTAGAGTAATTAAAGTTAAGTTTCAATTCAAAACTTTCATACGATCTCTTACGCAGCTAGTCCGGACATTCCACGCCATACATAATATATGAATGTGACTTAGATATAAAACTTTAAACTAGAACTATCACAATAGGAAAAGAATAGAATACTATCAGTCTTTAAACTTGAAGACACCAGGAACATGAGTTAACTCCAATTTCTTGTATGTACCTGAAACAAAAAAAAAATCGTTTAATAAGTAAATTAGCTAACTTGACTAATTGGTTGATATCCTTCATGACATTTGCAGTAGTAAACCCAAGAATAAAGTTTATTCGCTTTAACAGAAACAAGAAAAAAAAGTACTATTGGATACATGTTTAGTAAATCCATTTATGAGTTTAGGATATATTTACACTAACGTAGGCTACATACAAGATTTATTTTGTTATAAAATTAGGGTTACCCTTTAGATGTACTTTAAAATAAAGGAAACACAAATAAACTATGTAAACATACATAACTACTTATCAACGCTCAGTAAATAAAAAGCACCTTTATTCATTCATAATGCCAAAAATCAATCAAGAAACTTGTGAGTTGAAAACAGTTGTGGCTACTGTAATAACAAAACAATAGTCGCACATCATAAGATAATAAATCTAACTAATAATAATAATAATAACTATTAGCAACACAACTCGATATCGGCCAGTACATTTCCCTGACAACAAGCCCTGGGGGGCTCCGCGAACTATAATGGAAGGGACACATAAATCGATCCTTATCAACAATAAAGAGAAATACAGGCTAGCCTCTTCCACTGGATGTTTGTGCATCGTGACCCTAGATAAACTTATTATGATGACATTAATTATGTTCTGTCTCAACCACTGTGTGCTATGGAATAATACAGGTTCCGTTTGTACTGCTGCATAATATACTACTAAAGAATAGGTGTGTCCTGTTTTCACACAAAGGGATTGTTTTGATACTATTTGAAAGTTTAATATGAAATTTATTGTGCTTTATTTATTTATTTATTATATTCTTTATTGTATACCGCTTGAACAAAAAAGATACAGGACAAACATTATTCAAAATAAGTGTCCATTTGGCGGCCTTATCGCACAGGGCGATCTCTTACAGACAACCTTAGGATGGACTGAAAGAGAGGAGAAAGATATAGGGTTGTCAGTGTACATCAGAATAATACAAATTAATATGAAATAACAACACAAATACATACATACATTACAAAAAATATAATAATAAATATTAAATATGTAATCAAGCCAGGAGAAGACAAAATCAAAGTGAAGGGTAATGCTCCTTCACCATTTTACCTTTACTGTTGTTTAGTTCATTAAACCCCAAGTGAAAGGCGTTCGCTCTCTCATTGTCTTTCTACTGTGTCTTTAATTACGATATTCGGGTTAAAAAAGATTAATCCTGCCCCATGCAATGTGTTATTTGAGTCAAACTTCCTTTTAGATAACAAATTAAAATAAACAACAACAACAATTTCTTTATATTTTTATTTATTCAGTTAAGCAAAATATAAATATGTGTTTCATAGATTTAGTCCAGAATGATGAGTCGTTAATACTGGAGAATATAAGTCTTTATGTAATTATGATATCGTAATTAAATAATGAGTTTATTTATAGTTATTTTTACAATTCAAAACTCGTCTTAACTTATTGAATGTCGTAATTAGAGACACAATAGAAAGACAATTGCTTATGTCGAACTGTGTAACTTAAGACATTCGAAAGGTAAGTAAGTTGTTGAATCAAGCAAACAAAACTTATCGTTTTCAAGCCGATATTGTGAACTTCATCCAGATATAAAAATATAAGTAGGTGGTTCATGTTGATTTAGTTCAGGATGACGAGTCGTTAACAAAAATCTTTAACTAATTATGATGTAGTAATTAAATAATGAGTTAGTTTATAATTATTACTATTCAATAACATTCTTAAGTTTTCGATACAAGCAATTTTGCTTGCTATCGTTTTCAAGTCGATACTATGAACAACAGCCAGGATATGAGCTAGTCAAATCATAATAATTAGTATGTAACTAATTACATTTCTGTAGAGGTCAAACTATTTTCTATCTGTTAATTAGCTGTAAGTTTAGAAATAACAATCACGATGATTTTATACGTAATCGGATGTTTCCAGATTATAGTTTAATTTTAGACTTATGAAAGTGGTTTCCTACTTTAATTATATTGTCAGCAGATCTGTGGCAGCAAACTTAATTGTTTTAAATATATTACCAAATTTATTTTCAACTGTTGTGGTTATTATGTCAGTCTACTAAGAGTTCTATGTTAGACTGCGGATGTTTAGTGATAATGATGAATTATCTACAAAATGAGTTCATTAAACTAAATTAATTAAAAATACTCACTAAAATTTAATTAGTGTAAACAATATTTGTCCAAAAATTTGCTATCGTAACAGTAGAAATACTTTCTAATATAATCTAGGGATTACAAAAGTTATGCAAATAAATAAAATTAACAAGTAGATATATTTGACTACTACTGGCGATAAAGTTATCGTTGCACTTAGCAACAGTTGATAACCGAACATTCACCCTAACAGACACATAATGAACTTACATAAGTTCCCTCATATAAAAGTAACTCGATATAGGTGACAATAACAAGTATTTTTTACAATATGATAATATTATCGCGTACAGCCTCCGTTGTACTCATATTGCTTTCATTGCCATAGTATCCATGGCCCGAATGATAGCGATAATAGCCAGACGGAAAGAAAGATATTTTTAAACTACAGACCTAATTAAGTATCGTATTGATTGTAAAAAAAGTAATTGTGTGTTTAATGATTCATGTCGTGTGATTGGACGAATAAAAGGCAATGAACGATGCAGTGTCGGGCTTGTGATAAAAAGATCGTGACTGCGATTCAAGCATTTTCTTTATTAGTCAACAATTTAGTACTCATAGCACAAGCTCTGCTTAGTTTGGGACTAGATGGCGTTGTATGATAGCTGTGGAATATTATATTATTATTAATATTTGACTGATCTTGACATAGACATTGCATTGAAATAAACACTTCACAAATAAACATTAATAATCAAAATTAAAGTGAGTCAAAGTGACCGTTGTAAGGGTAACCCTTACCCCGGTTGATGCTTAAAGAACGTGTAACCCTTTACGACTACGTTAAGGCAGTCACACACGATAAAGATACTATATTACAGTCAGTATCTTAGAACATATTTCGCAATATCGCCAGCTATACATTTAAATGAAACAAACGATAGAAAATGATATTTATTTCATGTGCTTTCTGCTAATAGTGAGGAATGAAATTTTATATCAATATTAATATCTTAATATGGAATAAGGAGATTTCATATAGTATTTGTATGTATATGATAGATTAAGTTAATTTAATATTTTATATTCTCATTGCTCAGTGGCAACTGTCTCGAGTTTAAACCCAGCCAGGCACTTTACTTCCTGTAATTTATTTCCCCCCACCACTGCTCACAAAACGGTGAAAGAAAATATCGTGAGGAAATCGGCATGCCCTAGAAGCAAAAACTCGAAGAAATGTGACACCCACCCACATTGGCACTGGCCTGAATAGTGAATTACAGCCAGCAGGGAGAACATCATAAGGCTATTATGTTTACTCTTTATGCTTATCAAATATTATAGTAGATCACCGTGTGTAACGGCCTTAATCCCAGCTAACGCACGTGCGGCCAATACTAAACTAATTGCTTTACAAACATTTTACATTCATGTTATGTTACAAAATGACGTCTGAATGTACTTATGCAGACTATCAGGGCGATCTAGCACTACAGCATAAAGTTTATCAACGATACTAAATAGTACTTCAAGTGCAAACACATTAAAAAGTTAACTGTTTCTAAATAGCGTATTTTATTGATAGGCTCGCGTTTTACTGCTATCTCACCTGATGGTAAGCGATGAGGTGGTGGTATGGCCTTGTTTCTTTGGTACTTGGTACCAAGGACAAACTTCCGTCAAAAAAAAATATTTCCGACGAGATTGTACAGATCTCCGGTATCCCAGTCTCCCGTAAAGTTTTAATTATATTATAGAAATGTATTTTTATATTTTTATGTATAATTTCCATGTACACATGTATTAACTACTAATATATTACTAATATATATACTTATGTATTATATTGAATTAGTTAAGCTAAATTAACTTTTCTAATCTATATAATTAAACACATTGTGTCAACATCTTTCATCGACTCTCCAGTCTGCAGAAAGAAATTTTCATTTTCACCTTTGTGCTCTTCTATCTATATTTGTTTCTTTTCGTTTATAATTTTTTGGATGTACCTGCATAAATCAATAAATAAATTACTTTTATTTCGGAAACCGGTGTTTCTGGGTTCGTTTAATCGTTTTTTATAAACAATCAACAAAATCGTACCCATAGATTTAAGTTTTATTACTATTTTGGTGTTCAATAAAGTTGTCTTTTTTAATCCTGTGTCCTACACTTTTGTGTATAAATATTTGCGTAGGTAAATTAAAGAAGTTTAAACGGGGGATTGTTCAAAAGATTTTTTCAGCTTTCGTTAAAGACAGTAAAATCACAATTATTATGAATATTAAATAATAGAGTGCACCGACTTAACGTTAGGACATAACTGTTACATTTAATAACAATATATAAATTTTATCATTACTTTATTACATACATACGTCTAATAAATCTGAACTTGTTTTTCTACAAGTCGAGTACTTTGTTGCAATTTAACTACCTTCGTAAATCATCGTTATTATTGATAAAGTGTTATCTGGAACAAATTATTCCACACCTTATCTGTTTGGTCCTGTTAAGGACTTGTATCAAAGGCTAATAGTGAGCTAAAACTAGACAGGTAGACTACAGCATTTAAAAATAGATATATTTATCAAAAAACGTTTGCCTGCCGAAGACATAGTTCAAATATTGCTCGTAGCGCTTGATAATACTGCTTAGAATCGCCTTTTTAAGATGGGTGTCAATTAGAAAATTCAAGAGAGTTCGATTCTTCTTCAAAACATACGCACTTACTAAGCATATTGATATCTACCCACAAATAATAACCACAGTACTAATAGATATCCACGGTAAAGATAAACATTCAAACTAATAATTTTGCCTATACATATATTCTGTATAGCAACTATTTCTCGAAGCGTCCGGTCTGCTCAAAAACAAGGAGTATCGGGGTCGCGATCCATGTCCACAATGTAATCGTTATCAACGCAAAATCCTTGTTATTGCAGTATTTATAGTTCCCTCTATGTTTTATTGAACGTAAGATGACATTACCATATTCATATCTTAGTTATCCTTGACTGCGAACATTTAACTTAAATGTTGAACCCTATTTTATTGATCTCGTCCAAGGGTTAAATAATATTATCATGTTGTGTTACAATTTTATTTGTTTTATTTTGAAGCTCGATTCAGTTTAGTTCTAGATATCAGCTTAATTGTTCAACATAGAGTTCAACAATTGAACTGATATCTCAAATTAAAAGGTGATAACGACATTATCTCTGTATTTTGTTTATGAATTTACAAATCGCGGACTATTAGCGATTTGCTCTTGGTTGTCTTGTAAACGATTCTACAGAACTTTACGGAAACATAAAGCCTGATAACGACTTAATATACTTAATAATATAAAAGTACCTATAAAGCTGCTCAAAATTATCTTAGGATTGCCCCAAATAATGGTACTGTTTTTATATCGGTAAAAAATGCTTATATTCAAAAAAATCTTTTTGTCTTTGACATCTAATTTTTCTAAAAATATTTGCTTCTAATCGGATCCATAAACACAAGTGAATGGATCAGAATAGGAGTAAACTGAATGTATGACTATCTATTTGGACTAGAGTCTATTCCAAGCATAAACATCCAGTTTTAGATTACATTTATGTGTTAATAGGCCAACTGTACCAAAAATCGCGAACGCCCACCACCTGGGCCCTAGTTTTAGTGACAGAATTAGGGCTCAGTGGCAGCGCAGTAAGATACCAATATCATAGTGTATTACTTAATCACAGTGTACTACTTACATGGTTCATCCGAACACCTGCTGCGCGGCATATGTGATATGTAGGTAGCCGTCGTGTGCACGGAACTGCTCATACGCCTGCGCCATCGTCATGCTGTGGCTCGCGAGGACTTTGTCATTGACCAGCAAATATAGCGCCTGTGAGAAAAGACATCGATCAGTTTTAAATATAATTATTAATTATCTAATTGCAGACATTTAATATCAAAAGTCGTGAAGGTAATCTTAGTGTGAAAGATGTGTAAGATATCATGACGCATCAGAATGGAGCTGGAATCATACTTTTCTGTGATCACTTTTACTTATCATCAAATTACTTCTCACGGTTTAGGGTGGACCGAGAGAGCGTGTCAGACTTTTACTGCCTAAAACCTTTTGCCCTTTGCATTCTAGCGCCACGGTTACTTTCGAACATTCCCGCAGCCCAAGACATTTCAGCAGTCCTAGAAAAGACAGTAGGTTGTACTCTCTTTAAAACAAAATTAAAGATGGATATTCAATTATTACCTGTGAATCTCTTAGTTTCATTTTCGTCCGTATGATGTAAAGAAACTGGGACATGGTGAGTTCTTGTGGCACTAGGAATTTATTTCTGCCCAACGCGGGCACTTCTCGCTCTCTCGAATACCGCTCGACGTATAACTGGACAAAGAAAAACATAATTAGTAAAGAAAATGGCTGAAATAAAATAAAATAAATGAATAATACAGGGTGTAAGGGACAGCCCTCCACAAACTTTAAGGGCTTGCTCAGTAGACGAAACTGAACAACCTTCCACAGTCTTGTCTAATAAAGTCTATTATTCCAGGGAACGAAAAAAAATCAGCCATACAAAATTAAAAACTTGATGGGTTGTTCAGTTCTGTCTACTGAGCTAGCTCAGTAGACAGTTTGTGGAGGGCCGTCCCTTACGCCCTGTATGTATACTTACCGGCACTTTATTTGGAAATCTATGTCTAATTGCTTGAACTTCTTGGTTTGACTGCTTGATATTCATATCTGGAACAAAATAGTAAGTTTCTGATGAATTGGACGCCAGAGTACGACTGAGAGCGATACAAGAACTTCTGTGCCACGAACAAACACAGTAGAACGTCTAAACAAAGGCGCCAAGGTTCAATACTGGACCTCTTGTTTTTTATTTTGGCTTATGATGTAAGTTTTAGATAAGGAAATAAGAATGAGACCGTTGTTTACCTACTTTGTAAAACCAGGGCACTTGAACAGGTTGGACTATAATTCACCCTTTGATTAGTCTCTAATAGATATTGCCTACTATATAATACCTATAGCGTTCTTTATAATCCTATACTCTGTTCAAAATAACATTAGAAATTTATGAAAACCTTTTATTACTGTCCGTTCAACCGATTTTAACTTTTATTCCGTCGGTGGCATGACAAATGGCGGCTGCAGTGAATAGTTCATATTGTGACCACTTTTTTGCTTTTAATGCCATCCTTATTCCTACGAAATAGTAATTAAAATCGGTTGAATAGACGGTAAAAAAGGTTTCTTTAAATTTCTATTCTTAACGCGAATAGGGTTATAGGGTCGATAAGAAAATGCATCCAAAATATCCTGATAAAAAGTCACGTATTAGCTAAGCTACTACTTTAACTGTACACTCCTTTACTGTACAATAAAAACGACTTGGGTCATGAACAAGACTATATTAACCTTTCGTATGCCGTAATTAGAGACACAATTAAAAAGTTATTGTATCGGGTGGATCCACGTTCCAGACACACAAATGGTTAATACAAATCACAATCACAGTGACTGTCTTACACAAAAGTTAGTTTAGAACTGAAAGAATAACATCATATTTGAGGGAAGCTCAGTTTGCTACAGTTCCCATACTTAAGTCAAGAGGTTAACGGATGGTTTTTTTGTCAGGTCTTGGGGTACCGCAGCCCGAGCACTTGAACCTCCATGCCAATCCCGTGACGTCACCCAGCATTCTAACGCCGTCACCGTCCGCCGATCACCCTTTATTTCAGCCTACTGTCACACCGTACGCATATTTAACGAAAAGACTGAATATTTTGCAAACGCCATATACAACAATAATAGGTATAGATAAGGTAAAGTGGGGCAGATTAGCTGGTAGGTACATAGATTGCCTGAAATTACTTTCTGCGATAAAACCACGTGTGAACTTGTTTGTGTAATTTTAACATAATGGACTTAAGACTAATCACGACTTATATGGTTTAGCTTATGTAAAGCGCGGCAAAAATTATCTTTGCCCGGAGCGACTAAATAGCTAGATCGAGCCCTGATAGGATCATTCCCTAACTTACTTTCATGGTGGTTTTTTGACATCGCATTAGGCAGAATAGTACCTAGTTAGCTAGTTTATATATTTTTTTTCGGGTTTAACCTAAATATGCCTGGACTTTCGAGGAAAAAGCCAGGGCGAGTGCAATTTTAACTATACTACAACCACCCCGGTGATCTACATCACAGAATGGTCCTGTTAACTCTTAAAAGCACTTTTTGGAACCCCTTCTGTACTACACTGGTTAGGACATACCACTGATGGGCTAGTTAATTTAACTCAAAAATGCTCACCATCTTTATAACCAAAAACTTCTTGTGATGCGTATGTGATATACAGGAATCCGTCTTCATCGCCATAGCTGTCGTAAGCCTGGGCCATCGTGAGGCTCATGCTCAGCATTGATTTGTTGTTTATTATCAAATATAAGGCCTGGGAAAAAAAGAAAAACATTATTGTGCTGTTGATGATTAATGTATCTAAAAAATCTGCGTTGGTTCAGTTGAGTTGCCAGTGGGAATGTTCGAAAAAGCTCGAAGAACATAGGTGGACTTTAGTCAGTAAAAGTCTGTAAAGCTCTCTCGCTCCACCCAAAGCAGAAGTTAGTTGATGACTTATCACCTCAAAAAAAAAAGATAATTTCGATTGAGTGCCAGCGAGCTGTTTTAGAAATAAGTACGCTTATAATCATCCTTGTAATGTTCCCACTGCTCGGACATACGCCTACTCTTTAACTATCTAGTAGAGGGAATGGGCCGTAATCCACAACATGGGTTCAGTGTGGGTTGGTTGATGTCATATGTTTTTAAATTTTTGGTACTAGGACATGTCAGTTTCCTCATGATATTTTCCTTCACTGTTTTGTGAGCAGTGGTGAAGAAATAAATTACACAAAGTAATGCACCTGAGTTTAAACCCTCGACCTACAACTCGTAAGTCAAGGCCGATACCACTCGGCCACCACCGCTCTCAAGCACTAAGCACTCTCTATCAGTTATGTTATTGATATTCAATTATCAAAAGTTGCACTTTGCACATCTGTCTACGTCTGAAAACACCTTTAGAACATCCAGATACCCCGTGCTATGCTACCTAAGCAGACAGTTCGGGTCACTTGAAACAGCTCTTAATACTATGTAGCATAATCAATTAATTAACTATTTATCTCCAGAGTTAATTGATTAATTATGGGATTGCATAAATAATACTTTTAGTCAACGATAGTGAAGATTCAACCAGATTGAACTAGACGTTAGCTAGACTGAATCATAAACTGAACTTAGATATCATTTTCATTGGTCGAGAACTCGCACCGGATTTGACATTGATTTAGTTGAGGGGTTTAAGCCATTCAAGATGCAAGCTATATAAAGGTAACCAAATAAACGGCTGACGATTTTATTAGCGTTTGTTTGTTTTGGTCTAATAAATAAATGTGAAATTCTGACAGCAACGGACAATTGTTAATATTTTTGTGATGATCATTATCTAGTTACCTACTGAGCTGGCTTCTAAATATCTGGTAAGAAGACATGCCTTCTGAATGCCTATATAGTCATCTAGTTTAGTCAAGTATTTTATTTTATTTATTAAAGATTTTTTTCTGATAATATTACGTTTGATACTTACTTGATTTGGTTTTATTCTTATCCTATTCCTTATTATTACTAGAAACTGCGACATGGTGATATCTTCAGGAACTAAGAACTTCGATTTGTCCAACGTTGGTAGGTTTCTTTCTTTGTGATATCTTTCTACTATTAACTGCAAAAAAAAATGTAATTTTATTTTATGGGGAAAACGTTAATCATTTAACGAAGTGTGGCTAACCCATTCCTTAACTTGTAAAGAAAGGGTTAGCCACACTTCAAGGTACCTAACTCGAAAAATAGGCCAACCAGATTTAATAATACAGTAAACCAGTATTTTGACACAGGGCTTATCTTTTTTAATTTGTAAATGAGAATGTTATGGTTTAGCTTTTTTTTTTAATTGCTTTTTTCTTATGTAGTACATTTATGTATAAAAAAATACTCACTGGTATTTTGGTAGGGAATTTACTTTTTATCGCCATAACTTCTTCTTTTCTGCTAACTGCAATTAAAGAAAACAAATATTATCATCTCATTGGACGCTACGTATTGGATATCGACGGTCAATAGCATTTAAGTTCTCTGCAATGTTATCAGTGCAAATGTCCATCTTTCACCAATGAACTTTTGCCTTTTAGCGTTTAGTAATAACAAAATTGAATAACACGCTGTATTTGGTAAACAAAAAAGTATTGCTAGTTTATTGGTACCTCGGCTACTGAATTACTACCTACTCCTACTTTTACTGACTAAAATCTTTTGCTCTTTGCATTCTAGGGCTAGCTAGCATTGCTCGTTGTCCGTAAGCCTGCGCCTAAAGTAGCCGGGGATCGCTCTGCGACCCCCGACGCCTGGGGCGTCTGGCATCATCTTCACTGGAATTAGTCTTTGATTTGATCACATTTATATATCTTATCTTTAGGGCTGCGAGAATGCTCGACCGACTTTCCTTGGACCTGGAACGCGAAGGGCAACTGAAGGAACGCATAATTAAACGAGTTTCTGACACACCGTCCTGTTCCACCCGGAGCAAGAAATTTACGATAATTTCCCAAATAAAAAAAAAACCGGCTAAGTGCGAGTCGCAGTCGCGCACGAAGATTTCATAACGTCCGCAACAAAAACAAGGGCAAAAAAAATTAAGTTGCTAGTATGGGAGCCCCTAATTTTATTCTGTTTTTAGTATTAAATTTGTTGATAGAGCGGCAACAGAAATACAATATCATCTTTCTAAATATTTCCACTGTCTAGCTATCACGGTTCATGTTATAGGTAAGTATAGCCTGGTGACAGACGAACAGACAGCGGAGTCTTAGCAATATGGTCCCATTTTACACTTTGAGTACGGAACCTTAAAAACATGATATTTTTGTAGTTATCGATTTTTCTGTTACACTTCGATCCAGGGGGGGGAGGGGTTAACGTGACAGCGAGTCACATTTTGCTAGCAATGTTTACCGGTAAAGAAAGTCATTAGGTTCTCTCCCTCTTGTTCTGGTAGGTATAAAAAAATACCAAAATGATAAGTAACTATTCTTCCTTATCTTTACACAATTAAATTAAAATCCCCACCGCGTCTGTCTTGGGCGTTGCCATAATCATGGCGGTTAGTCCCCTCTATGAGAAGCGACTGGAGAGATTTAACGGCTTCCACACCTTCCCCATGATGTTAGGGTGCTCACTGGACAATGTAAGTTCGGGAGGTTACTGCACCTGATTCGTGCGGAAGAAACGCCCGGATGTCACAATAATACAGACCGCCCGGAGGACACGGTGGAGCATACCGGTAGAGGTATGCCCCGCCTGGGTTGAGCACCGCCGTTTTCTCATGGGGGCGATCAGCGGCAGCGAATTCTCGCGCCGGGCTTTGTTACAGGCCATGGCCCGGAGCAAGGAGAAATGGCATGTGATCGCCTTTTTCTGCGAAGCAGTAATACCCCAGCCGCCGAGATCCTAAACCCCATTTTCAGCCACCGTAAGCATGGGCTTGCGGATGAAGAGCAATGGGTAGTTCGCTGTCCGGCAGTCCGATAACCGTCCCGACTGAGTTCGAGTCGTCGAAGGTGCGTTGTGTTCCACTTGCGTCTCAAAGAGAAGTCAGCAAAACCTAGGGGCTCTGCAGGGCCGAGGACTTATGGGGCCATGGGTTGACTTCCGAAAGGGTTACCCTGAGTCCTACTGGAACTTTAGGCAAAAAAGTAACATGTTTTAATCAGTAAAAGTCAGACACGCCATCCCACCATGCCCTAGAGCGGAAACACTAATTGGTTGATTTCCCCTCCTACCAAAAAACGGCGTCCGTCCGTCTGTTCGTGATAACCTCCAAAACTAATGAACGGATTTTCATGCGGTTTTCAACAAGAGAGTTAGGCACGAGAATGGTTTATGTGTATAACACATGCATATTATAAATAGTTGAGAAAATTCTAGAGTTTCACAGATTTATAACGCCCTTATTCGAAATTGGGGCGGCCGCTAATTATAAGTACCGTGTTATGAACATGTCATAGGGTTTACTGTACGTAGGTATACTGTGTAGGACTTATGCCGTTTTCAGCTCTTGACTTCGTCGATTGAAATAAGGCCACTATTTGATCAGCTGTAGCCGTTTTAGAGCACACATGTCATCGGTCACGATGCCTTTACTACTAAATTAGAATCAATTACAACGAACTGATAACTAGAGCATACATAGAACCAGTATAAAATCTGGGGGTTCAATGAACTGTATCTATGCATAATTACATTTTGCTAATAATATGGCACTAAAAACAACGCTGTTTCGCGTTTGTTTAGGCTATTGTCATAAATCTAAACGTAAACATTGATCATTTATGGTAAACAATATTGAGATAGTGCCTACTTAATTGATTTGCTTGTAAAGTTTAATGTTTATTACCAAGTTCTACATAATACTGAATGTTGGAATTTAATAAAAAAATAAAGTATCTACAAAATAACATTTTTGTTGACACAGGTCGCCAGCCAGTTCTGAAAATTCAACCATAAGTATGTATGTAAGTACCATCGCGGTCATTTCTGCCGCATCACTTTAAAAAAAATTTCGCTTGAATCCTGCGTCGCGCCGCCAAACACAAACCTTTGAAGTTTTCGTTTCGAGTGCAAGCAAAAATGAACTTAACGGTGGTCTGGCGGAAGTGTCTTTGATGGTACTTACCGAATTCTGCACTAAGAAGTGGGTAACAGTCTTAACAAATATCTACTCGAATAAAGAAGAACCGGGTATTTTATAATATCTAATTTATAAATATCTATATCGTAATTCTGACACTGTTGCAATAAATGGTCGAGACATGGTTTTACAAAGATCCTAAGTTAATTTTAAGAAAAAGACATAGTACTTACTAAAAGGCTTTTTTGACTTGAAACACTGTTTCACATTATGATTCACATCATGTTTTATTAAAGTACTTATAAAGTTTAACTCCATTTTGAAGCTACCGATCGCACAGTGTCGCGTTGGTCTCGCGGTGGCGTGCACTCTTCGCGCAGTTCGAACCCCGACTACACCAATGTAAATATCATCAGTACTTTTATCAATTGACTTGGAGCACACTCGTAAACAAGACGATTATCAGTACCCTTTTAATTTCTATTATTCAGAGTTGCATTTTACTTAATGTGATAGTGATTATTGAGTTACTGTCGGGCAGTCACGTACATATTTTGTTATTGATTATTTTGCATAATACCCGCCTTTAGAAATAGCACATTTAGATACTAGTGGAGAAAGTTTATCATTGTGACTGAGTTGGATTTCGCCCGATCCATAGGCGAGGGTGTTATGGAGCCGAGTGCTTCAGTGACTCCACATGTATCAAACGACGTTTTTCAATACATTTATGAAGAATATATAAACGGGTGTTGACCGGAGACCCTTAAGGATTGCTTAGCGCTCAGCCCGTTGGCATAGGTAAATATAATAAATGTTGGCAGGGGCCTGATCTTAGATACCTATCTACCTTTTTGTACCTAGAGGCCGAAATACACATGCCTGCAGCTGGCATAAAAGTATGCAAATATTTCTAGCTTGCATGCCAGTGAGCTATAACAGACATGGGTATTTCGTCCTTTATCTACTAACCGTCTCCCGCGCCGTTTTTTCCGCGTCTTGGATTACTGTAACGGTTTTCCACGCTAAAAACCAGCGCTGTGGACTCGTTGCATTTTTGCGTGTGGACACAGCATTATGCTGAGCGTACGGCCGTTTTTGCTCGGACGTGGCGCATATTTTCTATGTAAAAATTTGTAAAATAAAATATAAGTTGTATTGTGTTAGTCTTTCGTTAGTGTGCGCCTCTTTCGGGCAAAAAAATGTTTTTCTTTCTTTATTTTCGTGAGGTCGCAAGGTGATTTTGCAGGTACCTATAGCTTATGCTATTCATCTTGAATGTAACTATCCCATACAGAAAGATTTTTCCAATTAACCTGATTCAAGAGATTAGCGCCCGCCGCGCGTTTAAACTAAACAAATAACTTTTCGCTTTAAGTATTTTTTTTTTTTTTCAAAAATACAGTCCTAGAGTCTAGAGATCAGTGGCGGCTGATATTTACAGAGAGGTCAGTGGTTTACAGCCATTTGGCTGGCCAGCCATCTGGCTGATAATCAGCAAGTAGGTACGTATTTATGCAATATGATTCTTTAAATTCTAATGGCATAATCCATAGAACAGAAATGGAATATTCAGACGATTTTTTGTGATGATCTTATAAATAAACTAATTAACTAATTTAACATATTAATGCACCCTATACAAGTACTTATGCCCCTTATAACGATGTCCTGCATTAGGAATTACCCTTGTTTCGTGGGTGTTTTCAGAAACATATGAACTCACAAAGACACCCAAACCCGGAACCACTACGCCCGATGTAAGCCCTAGAAATATTTGTATCATGCGGGAATCGAACCCAGCGCAGCAGCCAATCGCTCAACCACATCACCAACTATGACGTCAAAGTAAACGCAAACTTTTTGTGATGAGTGTACTTCGTTACAATGTAAAGCAAAGTTCCGGCTGTTTATCTTCCTTAGGTGAGGAAGGCCAGCAGAAATGCATGGATTCTGTAAGGAAGATAGCCTGTTGGAGAGCTAAAAACAGCCAGAATGTAAGTTAAAGTTTGTAAGTTAATATCTTCAGGTGGCGCATAAGCACAATTAAGCATTACCAGCCTTTTAATGTTCCCACAGCTGGGACTCAGGTCTCCTCAATAGGAGAGGGAATGGGCCGTAATCCATCCGCGGGCCCAGTGCGGGTTTTTTAATGTAACATGTCTTCGAATTTTTGGTTCTAGGACGGGTCGGTTTCCTCACGATGTCTTCCTTCACCGTTTTGAGAGCAGCGGTGATGAAAATAAATTACACAAAGTAATGCGCCTTGCTGGATTTGAACCCGCGACCTACAACTCGTAAGTCGGGGCCGTTACCACTCAGCCACCACTCACAATAAGTTCGCCTATCTTTACTTTTGTCTGTATTAGGTTTTCAGGTGAAAAATACCTTTTTTATTTGAGGTGGAAGATCATGAAATTACTTCTCCCGCACTAAGGTGTAACGAGGCGGCGTGTCAGTCTTTTACTGACTAAAATCCACATAATGTTCCTTCATTTTGCCCTAGCAGGCATCGGACTTCTAGGCCCTTTCGGTACCTATTGCTGAAATCGCTATGAGACGCGTGTGGAACACTACGAGCCGCCAAATTCGGCTCAGCCCCTTCGGGACGGATGGACGGCCAGCTACCCATTGCTCGTAGTCCACAAGCCCGCGCGTACAGAGGCCGGTGATCGGCGAGGTAAAGGATAGGTTAATAATTGTAAATCTAAGTTAGTACATACCTATGTCAAAGATAATCTTATAATAACATCAGATTTTTTAACGAGTTTCGATTTATATCTAAAAAGTAACACAATGAGGTCAAATTAAATATTTTACAAAAGCAAATCTGTACCTATGTGCTTATAGCTATGTGCCTAAGTATAAATAAAGGAATGTTTTGATGTTTATGAGATCCGCAGTGACGACCGATGACGATAATGCGATAGTGGTCTTAAATGAGGGATGTCTAATGAGTTTCTATACAAGAATAAATATATAGTAGGTACCTAGACACTATTGCTTTATTCATAAATTATATCTAATTTAAGAATCTCTATTAGTCATGCCTGTTGCGGGATGCCGGGATAGTTCGAAAGAGTCAACGCGATCCTGGAAAGTAAAAGGTGCATGGCCTTTACGAAAGAACACGGGTGGGTTTTAGTCAGTAAGTCTGACATTCCCTCTAGAAGAAACATATTACTCACTTACCTAAATCTTTTTTACATATGTGTTTAGTCTTGTCACAAATCTGAATAAAAAATTCGATGTCTAGGCTTTATCCCGTTGAGGCTTTATCTGTTGCCATGCAGCAGACAGTTCTAGACAGATGCCTACAATACATTATGAAGTACATATTATGTAAGTAATATAGCTCTTTACCAGCGGCTTCGTTCACGACAATGTTTTGATAAAAAACTAACACACCCGTATTTTGAGGGTAGTTTTGAAAAAAATATAATGGCGGTCTTTATAATTCATTTTGATTACAATTTGTGGCAAGGCTCTTGAGCCTTGAGCCTTGGGTTAGTACTTGTACTAACCCAAGGAATAAGATTCTTAACCACAACAACCTTTAACACCCTTGAACAGCTTTATAGAGGTACGTTAACGCTTATTTTGAAGTAGGTATATGTGCCCAAGAAATAAGGCCGCCTTATGCAGTTTCATGCATAAGGCGGGCGCTCGCGCGGTCCCCAGACAGAGCACTGCAAAGCAAAGCGCAGCACAGCTTGATGTTGATTGTTAAAAAAACGTAGCTTAAGAAATACAGCACAGCACAGCGCAGCATAGCTTGATGTTGATTTGTCACCCTTACGCAGTTTGAGGACTAATATTTAAGCATACCTATAAACGAATTTCCACCTATTCACCCTCTTGTAAGTTGATTCTTTAAAAACCCCATCTTAGTGCGACTACATCATAAAAAGGAGCCTTAGGCAAAATTTTACGTTCCTACGCACAGTAGTTTCAACTGTACGTTGATATGTCAGTCACGCCTTTAAATTAACATAATTTTTAGTTTATGTGAAATCTAAATAGTTTTTTCATTACTCATACTCTGAAAGTATGTCTGAAGTTGCCTGAGGAGCGGGCTGAAAGTGATACTTTTCATCCCTAGGGAGTTTTACTTTACAACTGACAGCTGTCAAATTATAAAAAAAAAAAAACTAGTTCTATCTTCACATTTCTATTGAACCATGTTCCAATTTTCCATACAGCCAGTCAATCACAGCGCGATATAAAATTGAAATAACTTAAAGACAAGTGTTAATTAAATAATGTTATATTTTAAATGATTTATTTGTTCAACTACCATATTTCTTTAAAATACTTTATGTTTAAAAGATTATTTTTATTTCAAATTTTTCATTAATGAGGCTGAATAGCTGGCCGACCACAGAAAAAAAAAATGGCGGGAAAGTGGCAGTCGGTCGTTGGTTTTTTCGAGTTTTGTTTACATTTCCGTACAACAGAGATTTGTTATACGGAATGCGGTTTATTAGATTAAAATAGTGATTTAACGCCTAATTTCATAAGAGAAGAGGCTAAAGCAGTAGTGAAATACATTTTACTGCCTAAATCAGAAGAAAGATACCTACTTTAAATCATAGGTACGACGACTCAGGTTTTACAAACTTTTTATTTTATTTTTAGTTTCCTCGCATTCGTAATGAAAAGCACAGTGTTTACCTCGGGGTGAAAGTAACCCATATAACCCCTCGAATTAGCGACCTCGCTTCGCTCGCCCGCCAACTCCTTCTCGGGACGAAATGAGTTACTTTCACCCCTAATGTAACAATGTACTATTTCATTACTCATACTCTGAAAATAGGTCTGAAGTTGCCTGAGGAGCGGGCTGAAAGTGATACTTTTCATCCCTAGGGAGTTTTACTTTACAACTGACAGCTGTCAAATTATTAAAAAAAAACTAGTTTAATCTTCACATTTCTATTGAACCATGTTCCAATTTTCCAAACAGCCAGTCAATCACAGCGCGATATAAAATTGAAATAACTTAAAGACAAGTGTTAATTAAATAATGTTATATTTTAAGTGATTTATTTGTTCAACTATTTCTTTAAAATACTTTATTTTTAAAAGATTACAATTGATTTCTAATTTTTCATTAATGAGGCTGAATAGCTGGCCGGCCACAGAAAAAAAAAAACAAAAAGGCGGGAAAGTGGCAATCAGTCGTTAGTTTTTTCGAGTTTTGTTTACATTTCCGTACAACGAGATTTGTATTAACACGTTATGTTTATCAGATTAAAATAGTGATTTAACGCCTAATTTCATAAGAGAAGAGGCTAAGGCAGTAGTGGAATACCTTTTACCGCCTAAATCAGAAGAAAGATACCTACTTAAAATCATAGGTACGACGACTAAGGTTTTATAAACTTTATTTTTAATTTTAGTTTCCTCGTATTCGTAATGAAAAGCACAGTGTTTACCTCGGGGTGAAAGTAACCCATTTAGTCCCTCGAATTAGCGACCTCGCTGCGCTCGCCCGCCAACTCCTTCTCGGGACGAAATGAGTTACTTTCACCCCTTGTGTAACAATGTACTATTACACCATGTTATATTTTTTCTTAAAAAATATTTAAAAAGGTTATGTACAAGTTGGACACCACACCACTGACACTAAGTACAACACAGGTCACGGCAGGTTATAATGGGCTTTAGGCGCCAGCAAACAGTTGGGTGCAAGTGCAAAACAACCCCTCAGTCACCTGGATGGCCCGGCGATTATGTTTTTTGCTGATATAACAAGCTTATAATTTTGTGATTGTTCATGATACAGTTATGAAATTTTGTACATAGATTCTTTACATATAAATTTCAGACACGTACTTCGGGTTTCGCATAGGTATACTAAAACTGTTGTATATATAAATGTAAGTACAGAGCAAGAAAGGTTGATGATTATAGCTCATCGGAGCAAAGATCGCCGATATATTACCTAATCTTGACAGTATTTACTTAAGTAACTTCTTAGACACCACAAGCTGGGTGGTAAATATATTATGCAATTAAGGCATAGTTTATGATTAAAGAGACCAGACCTGTCGTTCTGGAGGGACAGGGCTGTCCCTTTTCTAGGTCACCTCTCTTGAATCATCAAGCTGATCTGATGATGATGATGGAGCCGGAAGGTAGGCACTGATCATAGGTACTAGAAACAGCGTCTTCCGAAATTAAAATTATTTTGACCGTTTTAGTGCTTTTTAGAAGCTTTTTAGTTTATTTTGCTTTTTTTGTAAAGTTTTTTCTTTTTAAGTAAACCTGCTAACTTGCGTAGATACGTTTATAAACCTATGTTCCGTTTTGGGCTAAAAATAAATGGTCATTTTAGCTATGATTAACGAATCTGGGCCTAAGTAGGTAGATACCACCGATATACTAATGAAATTAAGATGGGGCGCCTAATGAGGCGCAAAACTGTTCCATTTTGTAAGTAGATCTGCTAATAAGTAGGTACCAAAGTTTTATCACACACTAGGCGACTAGCTACCCGCCGCCACTACCAACGATCGATTTATTTTATTTATACTCGTCGTACACTACGCGTTTGAGGTTGCAAAGTTGTACCTCAAGGCTGCGTTCAAAGAGTTTAGAGTTAACTCTAATGACATCATTGGGTAATTACTCTACCGTGGCATTTTTGAACGCGAACGAAGTTCACCCCTCAATGTCAAGCATATTGCCGCTTACTCCAAATCCAAACCTGCTACCTTGCTCAAGGTTAGGGTTAGTTGAGTTAACTCGAGTCATTTAAGACTGACCCTGGGTCTCTACTCGATTATGGTTTTTTGAACGCACTACAGGCTTGTATCCGAGTGCACAGAGAGCCTAATAGCTGCGTCTCTAGTTATTGACTTCACAAACATACGCTACCGTAGTTGGTGACTAGTGGATTTACCGAGGGGCAATTTTAGCATTTTGTAAAGGAAACAATTGGTAAATAATAAACTAGGAAATATGATAGTTTCTTTCAACAAACAGGACTTCAGTTTGTAATAGAAAACCGTCTAATAGAAATATTCATTGCAAATTCCTAACTGATTCTTAGTACACTTTATTTTGAAGTGTTACAAGGAAACGTTACATTGTATAATTATTTTTTCTTATACTCAGCAGCTAAGTAAAGTAAAAAAGGTATTGTACAATGAAAATGATGGAAAGACGAAAAATATGAACACATTTTATTTTATGAACGCAGATATTTTGACAGCCACAAAGAACGTTTCTTTATACGTAAACAGATAACTGGAGTCGCACATTTAATTTTATAATTTAATTTAAAAATATAACAACTTGACGAAAAGTAATTAAATATTGATGTCACATATAGTTAACTACTTAATAAGTTTTAAATATAATAATGAGCTTCATTTTAATTAGCAAAAATTTTGTACTTAACTCCTCCTGAATAGTCCTGATAAGCTTCAGGGAAACGTAACGTACTTGACTCCTAGCCACAGAGTACTTTGTAACATACTGAAATAGAGAACAATCTTGGGGGGAAAAAAGGGAACCCGAAACTAGCGCCACCTGTAGTTTAAAGTTGAAGTTACACTTTTGCACGCACACAGCAGCAGCTGTACACGTATTATATGTGTACTGCTGCTGCTGTGTGCGTGGGTGCTGCCGTGTGCGTACATATATGCAGTTGTGTGCACTTTATAATATTCTTACTTTTATTTTGTAGGCTTGGTAGAATAAATGAAATACAATTTAATTATCTTTAATGTTTATTCATAAAGTTCTTAAATTTATGTTTATTACATAATTGGGTACTAATTAGACATCGTGTTTAGACATTTTATAATGGTTTTGTAGAGCGAAATCTTTGGTAAAAAAAACAATAAGCCCGACTTTGAGAATAATTACATCAATAAACTTTTCCAAAAGACGATTTTCTGAAAGAAACTGGTTTTGCAGAATGTTATAAATAAAAACATGAACAAATCCTACTTTTCTCAGCTTATTAAGGATTTATCACTAAATACTTTCATATGTAAACATTTAAGTTATTATTAACTAGCTTTTGCCCGCACCCACGTACATAATAATTATATAGCCTATATCACTTAGGAATACAGCAGCTTTCTATCGGTGAGAAAATTTTAGTACTTTCAGAGATTACCTCCTACAAACAAAAAAATAAACAAACTTTACCTCTTTATTATATTAGTACATATAGATTCACTTAATTCAGATGTATACATAAAAAAATAATTAAATCAAATAAAACATTACAATAATCAAAACTAAAGAACATCACTTGGCATTTAGAAAATTCAAAAACAAATGTACTAAAATTAAAAAAAAAAAACAAATAAAATGAAAATACAAATAAAATAACACATTACAGAATCAATCACAAAATTAGACATACGAAATAATTACAATTTAAGTATGGTAATTAGAGTATAGTAGAATTTTGCAGAGTTAACCGGTTTGATTACTGTATAGAGTGAATGCTTCGAAAATTACAATTTTATTTCAGTTTCAGTATACAGATCAAAACTAAGCATGAATTGGATTAAACATTAAACATGAACACTCTTTCAATTAAGTTTTCTCAAAAAACAAACTCAAACACATTATTTCCTTATTTAATGTATGTATGCAAGGCCAAATTACGAAATTAATTGATGTGTCTTTTAACCATTCGATCGTGATAATTACAGACACAATTGAAAGACAATAGGTGCGCGAACGCCGGCGTTCGCTTGGGGTTTAATGAATTAAAAAGATTACAGTATATCAATTAACAGAGGGTAATCCCGTTGACGGTTGAGTATAGTGGCCATACATTCTAGTAGAGCAGCGACCAGCTAATTCCTTTTGTTGAAGTAAAAATTGCTTTTAGCGATAAGACCACCCATTGTTTATTTTCGGTGTACAATAAAGAGTTTTATCTATCTAATATTTGGTTAGGAATATTTTTTTGATGCCGTCGACCACACATACGAAATCTTTACAGTCAATTTGAAACACTACAATTTCATTACCATACTGCATTGTAGTTACAAGAAGTCAAGTTGAAAAAATAAAACGTAAGATAATTTGGATTTTGCAGGCTACCCTGAAGCACCTTTTTTAGATGTGGTCGGTGTGGTGGTACAAAATATCTTGTGTTGGATTTTAAAATGTGTCATTCTACCATTCTTTGATACAATTGGTTTCAAAGTAAAAAAATGTAAAAGTCTATGAAAAGTTAACAATTTTTAATGGATTATAAAGAAAAATGAGCGATACGCTAAATATTGTAGAAGTCAGTGAGTGGTCAAAATACGATATATGATGTATTAGGGAGTAAGAAAGGACATTATTTGTGTTATAAGAGTTCCAGTGCTTATTTATTTATTTATTTATTTAAAGCTTTATGCACAAAAACTG
Organism: Mythimna albipuncta; assembly: GCA_929112965.1. Classification (NCBI taxonomy): domain Eukaryota; kingdom Metazoa; phylum Arthropoda; class Insecta; order Lepidoptera; family Noctuidae; genus Mythimna; species Mythimna albipuncta. The sequence goes on along the minus strand of OV815979.1, from coordinate 10,523,163 downwards.
TACAAAGGCGGACTTAATGCCTTAGGCATTATCTGCCAGTCGACCTTAGGGTGGTGCAGAAACAAAACATGGCAGGTGCAACTTAATAAATAGACAAAACAGAAGAGAAACAAATATATACAATAGTAAATACATACTTAGATACATACATATACTTACGCTGCTTACTTTCCAGCAACACTGATCCTAGCTAAATAGTCATTCAGACTACATCGTATCTTATAATTTTTCTGATTATCATATCTTATAAGCGTTTTAACTACATGTTTGACTTCTAGAACATTTAGCATACCGTTAAAAAGGATAATAAAACTAAAGAACTTCTATATAAGCCATTAAAATATAGTCAGTGCTCATAGATTTTCTTTACTTTGAAAGAAGAGATAACTTATTATATTGAAACCAATTGCATCAAATGATTCATTCCAAAAACACAAACAAATTACATTATACATTCCTTAATACAACATATTTAAAAACCACAAATAACATTTACGGAAACTTTTTTTATAATGTGAATGTGAGAACACTGTAGACTCCATGAATTCTTAAATTACTTCTTATTAAGTGGTCTACACTGTTTTTTTTAATATTCAGTGGTCTACACTGTTCTTATAATTATAATATCTATTAATATTGTATTATGGAAATATTGTAACATCAACCGCTTTTTTTAAAAGAGTAACCATGGAGTTTCTTGCCGGTTCTTCTCCATAGGAATCAACCAATTTGGAATCGTACTCGTAAACTTCTGACGTTTTATAAGTGCCCTTGTAGGCCTACGTGATTTCTTTTTGAATTTTGAACTTACAAAGCAATATTTTAGAGAATATAAAAAATTAAAAGACATCTCTCTACAATACATCATACATCTCTCTTAGGCCGCGTTCCCACTGTGTCATAACGGTTATTTTATTGACGGACAACACTATCTTGTCTAGCTGTTCCTATCATAACAACTGTTTGTCATGGCCATGACAAATAGTCGCAACAAAACTTGTTTTCTCGTCACTGTTTAATTGTTTTGCTATCCGTTCCTACCGTCATGATAATCTGTTATCACAGAAAGAAAAGTCGTAGACGACAGTTAATCCTAATAATAATCGTTAAGTCCTATATGTGAATACCTCCATTTAAAAATATAAGCCACGACACTTAAAACTACACGATTATCTATCGTCACGACAAAGTGGTACTTTACACTTATCAAACAATAGCCTACAACTGCCAAAACTTCGTTATTTTATAAAAACCGAAAATTTCTCGGCATATACTTCCAACACAGGTAGGAATGATGGCCTAATATGAAGCCTAATACGAATGTTCGTCGTGGCTTTGGTAGGTAAACGTATGGTTGTTTAGGCAGATGTTAGAACTGTCAAAACTGGCTACTGAGAAAACAACTTTTAATAGTTATTTAAGTAACATAATTATATTGAATCAGCTTTTATACTAACATAATAATAGTTACAATTTGTTAAAGTTTCAATTCATCAAACTTTAATAAATTGTAACTTATAGTATAAATTCAGAATTTTATAATTTTGCTTATAGTAGCACAGTTTTGACCTTTTTAACAACATGCCAGACAAAAATATAGGGTTATCTACAAATTTCTTTATGAGCAGACGTTGGCGGCGTAGCTGGATCAACTAGTGGCTTAGCATATTAATTTTTGTTATAACTTTCGTCGAAGAGTCAAATAGTTGTTCATAAATAACAGTACATCTGCGGTTTCTCTGCATTCTGTGGGTGGAATTCCTCTATCTGAAAAAAGAAAGAAAATATGTTATTTGTTTGCACGTGACAACTTCTCGTTAACTAGTCTGTACCTACTATACAATAAAGTGCAAAATAACTTCATTTTTGGAAGTCGGTGTTTCTATAATAGTTTTATCTCTTCGTTATTTAACACCAACTTCCGAAATTAAACTTATTTCTCAATTTTTAGGGTTCCGTAGTCAACTAGGAACCCTTGTAGTTTCGCCATGTCTGTCTGTCTGTCCGTCCTCGCTTAATCTCTGTGACCGTTAGCACTAGAAAGCTGAAATTTGGTACCAATATGTATATCAACCACGCCGACAAAGTGGTAAAATAAAAATTGGAACAAAATGAAGAAAAAAACGAAATGAATGGAGTTTTATTAGGGTAGCCCCCCTATATGTAAAGTGGGAAGTGTTATTTTTTTTTAATTTCAACCCTAACGTGTGATATATTGTTGTATAGGTATTTAAAAATAAATAGGGGTTTACTAAAATCATTTTTTGATAATGTCAATAATTTCGGAAATAATCGCTCCAAAAGTAAAAACAATGTCTCCCCCCCCTCTAACTTTTGAACCATAAGTTTAGAAAACATGAAAAAATCTGAAAAGTAGAACTTTCTAAGGACATTGAAAATCATTTTGAACTTGATGGAAAGAACAGTTTTTGTACAAAAAAGACAAAAAGGTTGTATAAAAAAAATTCTGGACTAAGTTTGTACATAGTATAATCGTAATATGCAAAACTTTTTTTAAAGTCATAAGTGGGTACACTTATTGCGACGGAAGGGAAACTACGGAACCCTACACTGAGCGTGGCTCGACACGCTCTTGGCCGGTTTTTGTTTACATAGATCATTAACTTTGCAAAAGGGTTTTAAAAAAACACTTTAACACGTATATTTTTTTACATCCTTTCAATCATGGAAATTACAGACACAATAGAAAGACAATAGGTGCGCGAACGCCGGCGTTCGCTTGGGGTTTAATGAATTAATCTAGATGAGGCCAGTGTATCCTATTCTAGAAGAAACACCGAAACAAACTCAGGGGTTAAAGGCTCTTCTAAAGTCCATACAGCAAACATGTAATGTCAAGTCATATAAGAACCATGCAGATTTCCGGTTGGAAAATCACCCAATGACATCCCCCGCTCTTGGGCGGAGCGGGAGATAGTGTCAGACTTTTACTGACTAAAATCCACTCCTGTTCCTTCATTGCCTTTCGTACCGGGGCTGAGCTATCTTTCGAAACTAACCCTGGCCCCAGTAGGCTTCGACCCAGTTGAGCCCCTTCGGTTGCCGACAATTCCTTGCGGCGCGCGGGAACAGAGAGCGCGAACCATACATATTAGTGTCTCGGATGGTCTTTTGAAGAAAGAACCACACAGATTTGAGTGGACCTGTCCAGTCAGTGCAAGCATTTGTCAGTATTTGTGTAGCTCAAACTTATGACTACTAAAGAGTTCATTGAGGTCAGTTGTATTTTTGCCACAAAAAGAGTTTTTATTTTACGCTTTTTATTTGTGGTTTACTCCTCAGTCAAACTTAAATACTTTCCACCTTTCAGCTCCATCATCAGATCATTGCGATGGTATGTGACAATTCTGATAATCCCAAACGCGCCTATGATGTATTGATTTATTACAGTTTCAATGCCTACCTCCCGGCTCTGCATATCAGTTATATGTATCCCTCTCCCCTCTTCTTTCAGTCAGTCATAGACTACACATACAAATAAAGCAATTTTACTTGTTATGATAGTTCTGCTTTGATCCTATGAGTTCTGTTCTATATCTTCAAAGTTCATAATCAGATCATAACAATATTTCTATGGGACCAATTCTAGGGTATATCTATTCTAAGGTATAAAAATATAAATATAATATAAAAGTAATTGGAGAACATACATAGAAAAAATACATACAGCCAAATATGCAAGTCCTCTCTTTTTGGCAGTCAAATTTGTAGTTGCAGACTTCTTTCTACACTGAAGAACCCTCCTAATAGATATTTTTCTGCCTGAAAAGTAGAAAATGGAAATTAAATAATAAAATGAAAAAAGCAAACACGACGCGAAAAAGCCAAAAGAAGTAAAAAATAAGTTAATAAATTATTCTTTCAGCTATTTTACTTCTTAAAAAAAACTTTTAAAGTGTCGCTGAGCCCGGGATCGCAATAGGAGAAGTGTAGCTTCTAGTTTCAAGTGGTGTGTTGTGTTTTTAGTTTTATTTTTAACCCCCGAACCCCGAGTATCCCTTTCGGAACTCAACTCACGGCCCTAGTAGGCTTCGGCCCTGCTGGGCCTCTGCGGTTTTGCTGACATCCCTTGAGGCGCGCGTGGAACGCGACGACCCAGTTAACGACGACTCGGGCTTAAGAGGCCGGCGACAGATGAATTTCCATACAAACGTAATACCACGCTCATTTGCAGTTGGCTTTTTCTGTATTAAAAATAACAATATTTCTACTATTCTCGACGTAGGAACCTAGATAAATGTTGTCAATAATCGAATATCACCATAATATGCTGGAAATATGCTCCAACTGCAAATGAGCGTGGTATTACGTTTGAATGGAAATTCATCTGTCGCCGGCCTCTTAATCCAGATGTTTACCAGATGGCTGGACGTAGCATTACTGCTTCGCGAAAGAAGGCGCCCGCCTGCCATTCCTCCACGCTTCGGACCATGGCCTGTACCATGCCTCGGTGAAAGAGGTCGTCGCTGTCGATTACCCCTGCGAAAACACGGCGGTGCTCTGCCCAAGTGGGACAGACCTCATTCATCAGCCACATCCCAGTTCTATCTACCATCAGGTCTTCATCATCATAAGAAATGTATAGAACTGGTTAAGACGAATCTAACAAATCGAAGCTGTATGGCTTTACTAGTAACCATTCCAGGGTTTCACCTAGCTGCCACCTCCCAGTTCCACCATCAGGTCTACGTCGTCATGTGAAATGTATAGAACTCATTAAGACGAATCTAAATGAGAAAAAACTGGGTGGATTTACTAATAGGCAATCCAGAGTTACGTCTCTTACTTTCGAGCCCAGTCATCAAACTAGCTCAATGACACTAGCATAATCATGACTCATGAGTATTTCAAATACTCACGAGTCAGTTTCACATATATTTGAACGTAGACACCCATTATGTGTTTAAGATCTGTACCGCAGCTAACAAACGAGTTGATGATCTTGAACACCTGACCAGATCTTCATAAATTGTATCTAAGAACCATCTCGATAATGACAGCTTTCAAATAAAAAAAAAACCGCATCAAAATCGGATTTCGTTTAGAAGCTACGATGCCACAGACAGACACACCTTTTTATAACACCCCTCTTTTCCGTTGGGGGTTAAAAAATGATTTTATTTGAGTTTCACTAAATCACTTTAAACAAGATTTGTTTGAGAATGGACAAACAAATGGGTATGTATGTATGTGTGTGTTTGGATGGATGAATATGTATTTGAAGACAGACACAAACAGGCAAACAATAGCTGAATAATGTAACCACTGTAAATCTTATGTGTACAAATTCGTTAGAAGTTTTTTTTTTAAATATACTAACAAAAATTATAAAAGGCTTACCTAAAGTTTTCTGAATATTCTTTTTGACTCCTCCTCAAGTTTGAGATATTTTCTGGCACATGCTACTGTTTCCGGAGCTGAAACATTAATAAATGATTATCACAAAATGTATATCATGCTAGGCGTGGGCTTACGAACGGCAAGCGACGGCTAGCTCGCCATACGGGCGTCCGGTAACCGTTCGGACAGAGCACAAGTCGGCGATGGCGCGTAGTTCCACGCGCACTTCAATTTGAGGCCAGCAAAACTGTGGGGGCCCAGTAGACCCGAAGTCTACTAAGGCCATGGCTCGACTTCTGAAAAACAGTGGTCCTAACCTAACACATAGGCAAGAACATACATGTCGTTTTAGTAAGTGAAAGTCTGACCTACCCTCCCATCCCGCTCTAGAGTGGAATAAGAAGACAGTCATTAATTCCTCTAAGTTCTTGGGCGGAGCAGAAGAAGTCTTTAGATGATTTCCTATCTTAAAAAAGACTTATAAATGACATAAGGTTTTAATAACTGTTCATAGTATAAAGGTTTGAGCTTCTTCATAAGTGCAAAAAAAAAGAAGTAAGAAGGCACTCTGTTTGTAACACTGCATCACCAGGGCAAGTTAAGCATGGTCTGGAATGTGTTGTTATACTGCTGTGTGTGTTATCTACTCGTACAGGTTGTTTTGATTAAACATCAACACAAAACAATAATGACCTATATTTAATCAAAATCTACTTACAAACATTTTCTTCTTCTTCAATTGTTTTCTATGCTAGGTTGGTAGAATCATACACAGTAACTGCTGAAGGGATTCAGGAGCTGAAATAAAATATGAAGAAACATGAGTAAAGTGTCTCATGGAAAATTAATTTTCAAATCAGTATGATTTTTAGGGTTCCGTAGCCAAATGGCAAAAAACGGAACCCTTATAGATTCGTCATGTCTGTCTGTCTGTCTGTCTGTCTGTCTGTCTGTCTGTCTGTCCGTCCATCCGTCCGTATGTCACAGCCACTTTATTCCGAAACTATAAGAGCTATACTGTTGAAACTATGTAAGTAGATGTATTCTGTGAACCGCATCAAGATTTTAACACAAAAATAGAAAAAAAGCAATAAATTTTGGGGGTCCCCATACATAGAACTGAAACACAAAAAATTTTTTTTCATCTAACCCATGCGTGTGGGGTATTATGGATAGGTCTTCAAAAATGATACTGAGGTTTCTAATATCATTTTTTTCTAAACTGAATAGTTTGCGCGAGAAACACTTCCAAAGTGGTAAAATGTGTGTCCCCCCCCCCCTCTAACTTCTAAGATAAGGGAATGATAAACCTAAAAAAAATATATGAGGTACATTACTATAAAAACTACCAACGAATATTGGTTTGAACGAAATCTAGTAAGCAGTTTTTTTTTAATGCGTCATAAATCGAAAAAAATACACTATTATTAAAACATCGATCAAAGTTGTAACACATTACAAGAACTTTTATATTATGTTACTTGCTGCTACGGAACCCTTCATGGGCGAGTCCGACTCGCACTTGTTATATTTATCCAAATACCTGAAGATGTTGATGGCATTGGCAGATTTGGAAGTCCTTGCAATGGTTTTCTAACTGTAACTAAATTGAGTGCTGAAAAAATTATAACAGTTCAACTACATATTATATTGAAAATTTTGCTTAGTTCAAATTATTATAACTTTTTAAATTAATTAATTACTCATAACTTTTTTTTATGAGATTTTGCTATGGATGAATGAATTATTTATCTAGACTACTACATCTACACTAATATTCTAAAAAGGTTAAGTTTGTTTTTTGTTTGTAGGAGGCAATCTGGTCCATGAGCTAAAATTTTTTCACCAAAATATAAATCTGCTTTATTCCTAAATGCCATAGGCTATATTTTATGTATATGAGCTATTATATATTATAACTAACTAACTAGTTATAAATAGTATTATTTTAAGTAACTACTGTTTTTATGTGAAGTTACTTACTATTGTAATACATGAAAAGTTTGGGTGGTTCGTTCAACTTAATTTCGAATTGAGTTTGCTTATGTCAACTTTCTAAAAATTTGTATCAATATATATATAAATTATTATATAATAATTTTATTCTAATATGACAATTGACCTGGTAAATTTGATATTGGGACTGCAAAATTGCTTAGTTTGTTACAATGACAGACGAATATGTGTGCATTTTCAACTTCCAAAATATCGCCTCCAATAGAACATAGCCAATGGCCAATACAGTCAGGTATTGAATCATTTTAAGGATTTGGGAATTTATGAACAACTGCATTCATGCCTGAAACTATAATGATGCAATCATTATGTAATATATAAATAATTAAAAACACAAAAATATTATATTTAAATTTTAATTTTAAATATAATTTTAATTATGTAAAATTAAGGTTTTTTATTAATAATAGTTAAATTTACTATGATATAATAATGTGATGTTAAACAGTAGTTGTCATGATAAAAAAATTAAGAATTAAGATGTGTGCCCACTGATAAACCTCAGGCTTAGTTAACTACCCAAAATTTCTTCAATTTAAGCAGTTCAAATCAATTTAATTAATTTGTTGATATTACCGCACTTGTTTTACATTGTTGGCAAGCCTTATCAAACTCACATAAACATGTAAGTACTTATTATGAAATGGAATATTTCCAAATGCTTAATTAATTAAATTAAAACCCAAGTGAACACCAGCATTCACTCTCTTATTGTCTTTCTATTGTGTCTCTAAGTATGGTATTCGAAAGGTTAATTTACACATATATCTAAATATTTAGCACTATAAATTTTCATACATCAATATTTGAATGCAATAAAGACAATATTTCACATTCTTATTCTGTAATATTGTTAAATAAAATTGATTGAAACAAAAAAGTGATAGCTATCTGCCACATTGTCAACTTTTTTGGGACATGGGGTTTTAATTACCCAAGGAGATTGATTGAATACTACTATACTTCAAAATGGTAACTTCTCACAAGTACTTACTACTCTTTGAGAATACATAATAAGATAAGATTTCGAATAAATTCATTTATTAGAAAGAGAAACTAAAACTGAAAAGAATCTACAATATTGTACTTATATATTATTGTCTACATAACTAAAGTAAACATAATGTGGCTCTGCCAAAGTTACATACCTCCACTGTTCTTGCACCCAGGAACACAGCAGCGCTTATTCGATGGCATGACGCATTTTATGAGTCCTATTTAAAACTTATCATCACTAATTCAATAAAGAGTCGCGAGTTTTGTAAAATTACTTGCTGGTTGTAAATATGGTTTGGTTGCGAGGAACTTTCGCCCCTATGACGACCCACTGATCCTCGATTCAGCAACAATCGCAAAACATATCACTACACAGTACTTTATAATATAAGAAATATCATAAAATAAATAGAATATGTAACGCAAATTCACAATAATCATAAAATATGTCCGCCATTAAATGGCAGACATTTCTGTAAATAGGGCTGGCGATTTGTAATCGATTAATCGACGAATCTATTTTAATGGGTCAAGTAAATTGATTTTTTAAATCGATTTCGGAAACTTGAAATTGATTTTCGACATTTTTCTATCAGAATGCAAACATATTAATAAAAGGTTTAAAGTACCTATTTTTCTCAAGCTAATTTTTATATGAATGTTGTACACGGCTTCCGATTACACATTAGTCATTAATAAAATGTGTGTGTATATATCTTCAATCTATACCTATGTGTTCAAACTATTGTGTATCTGTATTTAGAATCACTTAAACCATGCTTTTTAGGACTCAATAGAGAATACAAAAATGATAACCATCAGATCGATTTTTAAGAAATAAAGGTTCGATTGAATTGACAAACAATTATTCAGACTTCAATTCGCATCGATTCACAAATCGATCGTCTCAAGGATGAATAACATCCCTATTCGCAAATTAGTTACAGGGTTGCCTGTGTATTGTTAATAAAACAACCAAGTGAATTCTACCACCAGGTCAATGTTTATTTGAAAAATATTGTTGAAATTAATTTAAATTTTCAAATAACACCTCTCATTATGATAATTGTAATGAAAATCCATCCAAGATAAACAATTTTTGAATTATTGTATCCATACTTTTGTATCATTGTGAAAGGAAAACATACTATTTTAGTAGCAATGGGTTGCGTAATGTTCTTATGTTGCGGTTCTTTGTGATTTTGTTTAGCGCCATCTATTTTAATCTTGGGGAATATGGCATCAAAGCTGCCATCTAGTGTTTTAAGTTGCAACAAATGGTATATAAACCGGCAAAATTAAAAAACACCGTTTATCCTATTTTGTAGAGGCATCATATATACTCCGTGATTTTGTATCATTTTACCCCTTGCTGTACCCACTTTTTTCTTAGAAGATTGTAGCACCTGCTCCTAGCGACTGAAAATGAATTATCGAATTTCTGAAATAATTTATTAGGAATATAACAAAGTGTAGCCGTAAGTGTACTGCGTAGGTGTAAAAACATTCAATGCTTTAGGTATTATTAGTTTACTGTATATTTTATACGGTTTTATTTACTAACACTTTTTGCTTCATCGATGGACTTTAGAATCGATAACCCAATTTCTTTCAAGTTTTGAATGACTGCAATTGTCCGTTAGTGCGTCGCTGTAAAATGCTGCTGTGTTAGGGTTGTGTGACGGTGTTGTGCTCGTTGTGACCATGCTTTTCACACCGATTTATATTGCTATGACCTTTATAAAGACCTGGCGCATCCGCTCGTTCAGAGCTCGTTTACTCGAGTTTTTGAGCGGTAATACGAGTGTCGCGTTCTGCAAAGTTCCTGAAAATGCAGCTGGTAAGTGTCCCATCATAATATCAAGATAGTTATGTCATACATTTATATTTCCCATGTAAAGTATAAAATATAGTTCATTATATCTTTATTATTTTTTTATTGCTTTTAATTTATCGACCGGCTTATTAACTTCATTTACATTACAAAGTAATGCATTACTAATTTAATTTTATACATCTACTTTAACTCATAATTAATTTATTTAATTTACAGAAACTCCTACACTTAGTTCTAAGCTGTGTACGAACCCAAAAAATGCATATCTATGTGACTTACTGGATTATACAAATGCCACTCGGATCTGTAGCATGAAGCCGACACAGATGATTGAGATCAATGACTGGGTGTCCTGCAACAATGGGCTACCGTTGGGCTCCAGTGACCAATCTCCTATTACTGACTTAGATGTAGATGTACTGTTTGAATGTGAGATGGAACCTCATGATTCCTCAGGACAAGATATCATTACTGTGAGTTTATTTTCTGTATGTTATATGAACTTGCTACTCATATAGATGACACGGTAGTGATCGGCTGCTCTACTGCATGTTGTGGGATCTACTCCCACAAAGGGCTAATATTTGTATGATTTACTATATTTATTCTGTATCATGTATATGTGAGTTTAAATGCCCATGGTACAGAAGTAATCCCTAGGGCAATATTTTTATGAAAAAATAATTAATAATTTTTGTATAACCTGACTTTAATTAGCCTTCTCAACTGATAATACCTAAATAGCTTTGCCTAACTAGTTACATAAAAATATTGCATTGATTTAGGGACTGAATCTCAATATAATTATTCTTATTTTTAACAATTGAACGCTGTGCATTGTGGACAGCGTTTATTTTCTCAAATTCTCTCTAGTGTTGCTTAATCCGTTCTTACATAATGCTGTCCAATTGTACCCAAGACAAAGGCAACTTAATTTTCTTTCTTGACACTTCTGAAGGTATAATGTCTGTATCATTTCCAATTTGATTCCAGTTAGAGTCAATGGGCCAGCCTGTGGCGTGGAAGGCAGGCTCTCATCTAGCAATAATTGTAAAGACTAATATAGAACACCTCAGTGTTATTGGTTTCAACTTTATTGGTGGAGAGTTTGTCATAGACCACAATCTGCCTGTGGTCAGGATACAGAGTAAGTTTCACACACTATTTAAAAAATATTTATTTGAAAAAGTTCTGGCTGGGTTTTGTTTTACAGATGTATTATATTTATCAGTTTTATCTAATTAAATTAATTTTTATTCATATTTTAGCTGTCCAGCTATCTGGAGAACCCAACAAGGCTTCAGATCTTTCTATGAGGAGTCTCCGCAGTGACATACAGTACAACCTCCAAAAGCCAGCAGCCGAATTCCAGTGGCCAGTGCATGCAGCCTTGCTTAGGAAACTGTCCAAAGTTGTAGATATCAAATCTGACACCAAAAATACTATTCAGATGAATGGTAGTAGTGGGGATATTGTCCTTGAAGTACCACCTCCACGGAGAACTGTCATGTTAGCTGATGTCAGTTGCAACACTGGCAAGTCTTTATCAGGGGAAGAGGCAGACCCCCCAGAAAGTAATAAAGTAACAGAAACTGCAGCAAAGGCAGAGGAGCCTGAAGAAGAAAAAGAAGTAGTGGTGGAAAATGTAACAGTAGAAATACAACACAATATCACACCAAAGAAATCGAGTTTAAAACTCGATTTGAAGAAAGGCACGGGCCAGCTCTCAACTTCTTTACTAAACATATCTAGTCAAATAAAGTCTGTAACTACTCATAAAAGGATAGTTAGTACGACTGGGCCGAAGAGGCCGCAGTCTCAAATAGATTGCTACCCAGTTGTTAAGGAGGAAGCGTCAAGGAGTTCCACGTCTCAACAGAGTACGCCGAAATCTGTGAAAAGTTCCCGTCCATTAGTGAATACAAAGTCACCGAATGTGTTGATATATTCTGATAGTGTAGTAGCTAGAGATAATTTGGAAGCGTCCCTTAGGAAAGTACTGGATTGCGATAGGTGAGTGTGAGTGTCTCATGTGTTCTAAGAATATGCTGAGCTTTCACAAAATTAACACAAGCTTGGCTCATGTTACTCAACTGCAATTCTTTCAACATACTTTTTTTTACTACTTTGTGTTTTGTGTTATCCCTACCTTATTGGCATTCAAAATTATTGCATTGCAGTTTTAAAACATTTCATATTGGCTATCAAAATTGCACTTTTAGGAAAGTTGTCAAATGCACTACACTATAGAAAATAGTTTAAATCACAGAGCATGTAGTAAATGGAATGTCAACCATTCCTACAGTCAAATTCAACAAGTTTGATTGTGCATGGGGCAACATAAAGTCCTTTATTTAGCTATGTTTCTGGTGTAGTGACGATCCTAGTGGTCGTTCATGCGCCCTTTAGAGTGTTTGCTAACATGTAGGTCAATTACTTTGAAAACTAAATTATAATGTGAGTTAGAACTCACACTATATTTTACAGGACAATTTTAGGTAATACTACATAAAATAGAATTAACCTTTTGATTACCACAACAAAACGTCAGGTCATCAGTGGGCTTGAAGGTCCATGCTAAAATTCAAAGTATCCTACTGAAACTAAGTACCCCACCGCGTATGTCTGTATGAACGCGATAAACTTAAAAACTACTGAATGGATTTTCATGCGATTTTGGCCAATACACAGTTCGAAATGGTCGTTTTTGACACAGGTCCTCACCGGAAATGGCAAGTTCGGGAGATTCCTGTTCCGAATTAAAGCGGAAGTGACGCCCGGGTGTCGCCACTGTGCGGAACGCCCGGAGGACACGGTGGAGCACACAATCGCGGTGTGCCCTGCTTGGGCGTAGCAGCGCCGTGCCCTCGTGGGGATGATCGGCGGCGGAGAGCTCTCGCGCCGGGCCCTGGTCGAGGCCATGGTCCGGAGCGAGGAGGAGTGGCAGGCGGTCGCCGACTTCTGCGAAGCAGTAATGCTCGCTAAGGAGGAGGCCGACCGCATCAGACAACGGCGCTCTCGCCGCCGCCGCCGGGATTCCGATCCCGATTTCCAGCCACCGTAGGTGCGGGCTTGCGGACAGTGAGCAATGGGTAGCTCGCTGTCCAGCGTCCGGTAACCGTCCGGACCAAGCCCAAGTCGTCGACGGCGCGCGCTGTTCCCGCGTGCCTCAAGGAGTTGTCAGCAACAGCAGGGGCCCAGCCGGGTCGAAGCCTACTGGGGCCAGGGTTATCCGAAAGGGCGCTCGAGCCCCGGTACGAAGGCTAGAGAGCGGGGGTTGTCATAAGATGATTTTTCCCATCGAAAAGAAAAAAAAAATGGTCGTTTTATATGAAGAAGAATTGACAAGAAAATCCTCAGTTACCTTTCTTTGGTGGTCAAAAGGTTAAATAAATGTCCTATCTCATCAGGTATACGTTATACGTGGTGTCCCGCGAGGCGCTGGAGAGCGGCGCCTGGCGGGGCCGCGCCGCGCTTGTAGCTGTGGCGGGGTGCGTCGGTCGCGCCGCGCCGCTGCTACTAGCGCACCTACTGGCGGGTGGCAGGCTGCTTGCCCTCTGTTCTGATCTATTACATACTGTGCTGCCGTATTATAAGACTGCTGAGGTACGTTTACATGATTTTTTTTTACTATTTTACACATGTCGTGTTTTATATGCTATATTACATAGAAGTGCATCAGTCAGCAGGACGCGTGTTAGTGGAACCATAGTTGGTAATAATCCAACACTTGTGTTGCATATGAATAGTTCATATTAAAACTTCACTTTGTTACTCGATTAATCAAAAGCTTGCATTATAATGTCACAGCTAAATAGAGTGTATATTCAAATACTCTATTAAGTGGTCACAGCAAAATCTTTCCTTCCTTTTTGTGAACAACAATTTTTTTTTTTATAAATATGATATTCCACAACTATCACACAACGCCGTCTAGTCCCAAGCTAAGCAGAGCTTGTGTTATGGGTACTAGACAACTGATAAACATACTTATATATTTCTAAATACATACATTTTATAGATAAATTACACCCAGACACAGAACAAATGATTATGCTCATCACACTAACATTTGTCCTGGGTGGGAATCGAACCCACGACCTCCGGCATAGCAGTCAGGGTCACTAACCACTAGACCAACAGGCCAGTCAAATATCTGCTTTATTTTAAAACACCTCAAAGAACATTTCTGGGCTCTACGCAAGTCCTTAAATAAAGATTAAACATTACATCGTTTGGTTTCGCCAGGTTCGTGAGAATGAAATAGTACAATTCACTTACGACAAATGGAAGTCAGTGAAAATGAAGCATCACATATTCTGCTATCAAGCCTCTCCTGCCAAGAAACAGTTCTCCACTGAAAGCGATAGACAGTAAGACTATGTTTTATTCGTTATTCTTCTATCAATCTGTGTGTGTGATATGTGTTTCTTTCGAACACAGCATAGTAAGCAAATGGAGTGCTAACATGTTAAATTCTTTATGATTTTATTAAAGTAACATTTGATCACGTTAATCTGTCTGTCTATTTGCTAATTATTCTGTGTACTCAAATAAATATTGTGCTTATAAATAACATTTCTGTCAATTTACAGAGCAAGTCAGGAAAATAATATGTATCGGTACGCAAAACATACTTATTGACTTAGAAGTCCTTTAGAATTCTCAGCCCTCATATTGACACATTATTACGCCTTGACATTTAGTGTTTGAGTTGAAAAGCATTTGCTGTTATATTCACGAATGATGAGTTTATGATACATACGTCAGAACATTTATTATTAAACGTATTATTTGTTTAAACTTTCTTGAAAAGCTTCATTTTAGTTTTTATACAAAAGATATGCATGTATGTGTGTTTAGATGTGTTGTCTTTCTAAACTAATTTTTTTTTATGAACTTTATATATATACAGTACCTTTATTATACAAATTTACATGACTGCATTATACAATTTAATTATAGAGTGGCTGAACAAGGACTATGGCTAATAAATATTATATATTGTAGATTAGAAATAACACATTGTAAGGAATGAATGACATTTAAGTTACATTACTATACTTAATAAATATCCACTGTATTTAACACAACTTACGACGTAGTGAAACGTATTATATAATAACACGACACTCTACCCTAAATAAAACACAGGAAAATGGCAGCAGTGTGTAAATTTTCTTACTCCATTTTATAATGAATAGTTGTCTTTCAGCAGATCACGCAACACATTATGTTAGTTGCCTAGTGAATAGACATAGATTAATGGTCAGATACGTCACTTCTGATATGCATCGCCTTGGGACACGCTATTTCAGTTTATCCGAAAATCGGCTGAGGTTTAAAAAGTTATAAGTGCGTGATTTTACTAAACATTATGTCTGCCCATGCTGCTTAACTGTCAAACAGCCAACGATCTAAGTAACATTTATAAATCTAGGGCTTGAGTGTTGTAACTTCAACACTGTTTGTCCGCATGGTGTTATGTGTAGGAAGTGAAGTATCTATACAGTATTTACTCTGTGACTCTTGTCTTGCAATAAAAACAAGTATAAATACACTAGCTGCTTCGCAAGTTGTAAAAATAGTGTTTTTGCCGGAGTTACCGCAGAGTAATCCGTATAGTAAATGGAGGTAGACATATTATCCTACAAATCGTGAACATGATGGGTTTTTCAGCCAAAGTTACACACCTAATTGAGGATCACTTAATAAGCTTCTTCTTTTTGAAGTCGGTTAAAAACACCGGTATGCCAAGCATAAAAAATAAGCATTACGGTTCTTCCTCCAATTTCCCATACGAAAGGCTCTTCGACCATCTTTCTCAATCAGAGGTCGTTTTATGACGTGTTACAGCCATCACTGTTACATTGCAAGAAAGAGATAGAGCCACATAGAATGAATAATACCATCCCTTTCTCGCAACTGAACAGTGAATGGAGAATTTGTGAACGAAAACATAAACTTAGTCATTCAATTAGTAAGAATTCATTCAATTAAGGTAGAACTAAATTGGGCACATGTGGACCACTTACGCCATCTGGGCGCGTCGGTCTCCATACATTTTATATGATAACTAAACTTGTAGAGCTACACTAGATCCACGCCACGCGACGCGACTCTATGTACAAATCAAGCTCGGGAAACGTGTGCGTCGGACTAATGTAGTTCCCGCTTCAATGAAACTAAACTGGACCTACACATCTAAATCGCGTTCTAGAGATATCAATGTTAGTGTCTTCAATGTTGATGATCAATTTTGAAACTGACAGCTCTTGAACACCATTTAGATGTACTGGTCACGTAGTTTCATGCCCCAAAGCTTCAACACTTCACCAGAACAGTTTAACATTAGCTGTGTTATTTGTAGACCGTCCAAATACACGGGGCATCCTGGCCATGAGCTGGACATCCAGGTGTTGGCTTCAGAGGAGACTTGGCGCACGCCCTCTCTGCTGCAAGCGACCGACCTCACGAATAGGGGTATCGCTATCTTCTCGCAGGTACGTATATCCTGTGTTCACTATTTATAACAAGTTTCCGAATAAAAATTTATTTTTTCAATAACTACTTCGTTAACTGTTTCATAATCCATTTGCAAGAATTGCCCTGAACAAACATACATAGAAACGTTGTAATATATAAATACAAGCGCTTGTAATAAATAATGTTCATTTTGTTCTAGATTCATTTAGAAGCAGACCCCAGCGATTATTTAGGTGACGAAGGAATTCAAAGCAACGAAGCTCGTCTGGGTATCATCCACAAAATACTAGGCGATATACTCGGGCTTCATGTCAAGGAGCCGAAGGAACTGTCCCAGATCGAATACACAAGAGGATTCTTCTTAGGAAACCATGTGGTAAGGATCTTGTTCTAAAGCTTCGCTCAATATCACTGTATATGTTTATTTCGCATCACCATCAATGTAGCAATTGCTGAATATGGATATTTATATTTTGATACACTAGTGTGTTAGGAAAACAGTGGCTGTTAATTATTTTAGACACGTGGTTGTTAACGCGTATCCTTTTCTTCCGATGGGGCAGCTCAAATATTAGGCTTTAGTATCACAGATTGGCTACAACAAAGTATAGTGCGTTTTTCGTTACTGGCATTGTTTGGTAAACAAATAATTGTGACGTATAAATTAAGATATCGATTTTGAGAAAAACATTACGTTTAATTGGTATGTAGTATAGGGATAGATAATATGTGTCATTATAGGTCGACGGCCGATCTCCGTTGATGGCTGCAGTTACTTCAGCTTTTACTAGTAATTGTACAGAATAGATTTTTCAAAATTCATCCGAGCAAAAGATTAAATAGGTAACAAAACTTTTATATAGAGATTCCTAATTTTGCCGACATAATATCTAGCAGTGTACTTGATGCGTAAACTTCTAGTATTTATAGATACTGTGTTTGTTTACCAAACAGAACATATAAGGAAAAATACACTATAGTAACCCCGCCCTCTTTACGTCAACGTTGCCAGTAGCGTAGTAAGGCGTGGGCGAACTGGGCCCTCGCCCGCGGCCTAAACCAAAGGGGCCTCGTTTTTATAATTTATAGTTTCGCGTTTGACCACTATTTCACTCGATGGTAAGCGATGATTTGGTCGAAAACTTGGTTGCGACAGTTCCTGTCTCGTTCTCGAATTTATAAAAGAAAAAGGCCTTGCTGTTGCCCACGTCTAAATAGTCCACGCTACGCTTCTGAACGTTGCAAATCAAAATATAAATGTCGGCCCTAAGCAACTACTAGGAAGCAAGAGTAGATAAACATAATTTGTGATGTGCATACTTGCATACATTAGAAGTACTTAATTTGTATTGTTACTAGGTTTGGAAGTTTGAACTAACTATTCAATTCCGTCACGTGTCGTTGAGCTTAGTAGAAACACCGTCATTATTTTGGGGACATTCTTATGGATATGGTAGATCATTCAATCATTATTCTGCATTGTGTATTCTAGCTAAAAATAATAGATTGCTCAATAATAATTGTGCAAAAGAGCAGTTCAATGTCGTAATAAAAATCAATGAAGTCGTTATTACACCTTTTTATTTTCATAAATGGATTCAAGAACTCGTTAAAAATAACCGTGAAATTAGTAAAAATTATTATCCAATAACTTGTACTTATTCATTATGAAAAATCAAATCGAATCGTGTTAAAGACATCGAAAATTAAAAAAAAAGAATATTGTTTTGTATGCATCAAATAAATCACCGATAAAATCTAATAAAACAACGCGAATACACTCGGTGTCATAGAATACAGAATGCTTCCGTCATCCAGTCCATGGTGTCACCTGTGTATACGATAGTGACGTGTTCGTAGGCGGCGTGGCCCAAGCGTGCGGCCGGCCCCGGCCACGTGACCGTGTGATGCCCGGTGAGACGCACCGCTTTGACAGCACAAGTGCTAGTAAACATGCTAAACCGCACGGTTTTAAGAGTGAGCGACATGGCGTGGTTTTTAAATGATAGAGCAAATCTATGAATGCTATTTTTTATTTTTAGACACTAAATTATTGCATTTTGCATTGGTGTTGATTCTACATTTGCACCGATTCTAAATTGGCGCTGATTCTAAATTGGCGCTGATTCTAAATTGACGCCGATTCTATATTGGTGCCAATTCTATATTGGTGCTGATTCTGCATTGGCGCCGATTCTACATTCGTACAGATTCTAAATTAGTATTGATTCTATGTTGGCGCCAAATCTAAATTGGCGCCGATTCTAAATTGGAGCTAATTCTGTATTGACGCCGATTCTAAATTAGCGCTGATCCTACATAGGCGCCGATTCTACATTGGCAGCGATTCTATATTGGTACCGAATCTAAATTGGCGCTGATTCTACATTGGCGCCGATGCTAAATTGGCTCCGATTCTACACTGGCGCCAACTCGAGACATGACGCAGTGACATTGCCGATTTATAATTTCCATTTCGTAAAACAGTTATTAAAGCTCACTCTTAAAACTCATGTGTCAATTATTATTTCGATTATTAAATTTTGCTTTTATTTTATGAAATAATGAAGGTCACAATGTTTCTGAAATTATACTTAATAAAATGCACGCTAATCGCTTTAAACATTTTTCTTTCTATCACAATTTTTTATGTAAATATTTATTATAATTAATCACATCTTATTTCACAGCTAAATCATATCGCAACATTCGATAGAAGTAAATAAATCATAACATTAGAATCGATATGAATTTTATCTAACATCATCGCTTCGGCCACCGAGGTACTCGTACATCCATTTCAACCGAGCTTAGTGAACAAGTTGAAGCTAAACGTCATTAATTTCTTATGTGAATATTTTGACCTTTGATTTTTTCTATCGATGTTGCATGTTGTGTTGTTCGGAATTTTCTGTCAAGAGAACTAATTATGACCTAAGTTGTGCTGCCACTACACACTTCAAAAAAATGTTAACAAATTACTACATTATCTATCATTATATGAAATGGCCGTTCAAGTATTACGTAAGCGGATTTTTGCAAATATTAACTCTCCTCCCCTTTGTCAGCAAAAATAAGCAAAGCATTCACCCCTTTTATGCTTACGTAAACATTGATAAAAGCATTTGTCAATGTGTTGTTGTAACAATTTGTTTTCATTATTAATTTATGAACAGTAGTTGTAAGCCTAGATATAACGAAAAGGCTTGAAATAAAGAAAATAAAAAACAAATTTTCTTTAAAATTATAATACATTAATTCAAATTAACAGTGCTCAGTCCTTGATACACTGCTGTGTTTGTTGCTCAGTGATGTGTGTCTACGCACTTTTTTGTGATTTTGGAACATCGACATTGTTATCTTAAAAAACAAAAAAAAAACATATATATTTCTGACGTAATCATCATCTAGATCTCCCCGTCCCCCATGTTATCAAAAAAGTAAAGACCCACTCCCCTGTAGTGCTTACGTAATACTTGAATGGCCCCAATTGCATCTTGAGCTAAAAATGTTTTTAATAAAACCCCTCATAAAATATCAAAAGGATGTCTACGCACTGTTCGTACTTTAGTGTGTCTGCACACATTTTTTTTTCTTCAAATGAATGCTCTTAATACTAAAATAAATACCGTTTCGGATAAAAAAAAACCATGCATACGACCAAAGATTCGTAAGAAACGAAATATACAGCTCTGATTTCTGACAGAAGATTCCGAGCGTGTCAAACCTACGCTAGTGTCCTTTCACCATACATAGCTAAGTAAGATATGTGTCGCAGCACAAACTGCGGCTAGTGGAGGCGTGCCCGCTGGTGGAGGGAGCGCGCGTGCAGGCGCTGGGCGACGTGCGCGTGCAGTGGTGCCTGCGCGGCGAGGAGCCGCTGCAGCCGCCCGGGCCCACCTTCCTGCCCGTGTACGTCTATGAGTGCCCAGAGCACTTCTCTACCGTGGACTACTTCGATGTGAGTATTCACTAAGATAACTTTTGAGCGTCTCCAATTGTTTTATATGTATAACAGTTTTTTTTTTCTTGGGGCAGTTGAGCAAAATCTGTATCTGTGAAGTGTGAAGTTTCACAAAATTACCCTTTAAAAATGTGGTCTTTTTTCTAGAATTTAACATCGACAAGTCTCGGACGCTTAGTGGTGTACTCCGACGTGATGGCGTCTACTATGCACGTGACGAGCGCGCCGCTAGCGCACGGCGTGGGCTCCGTGGCGCGGCGCCAGGCGGCCGGCCGGGGGCGCGGCGGCAACGTGTGGATCACGCCGCCCGGCCAGGCCGCTATGTCGCTGCAGGTACACTCCCACCATGCACGTGACGAGCGCGCCGCTAGCGCACGGCGTGGGCTCCGTGGCGCGGCGCCAGGCGGCCGGCCGGGGGCGCGGCGGCAACGTGTGGATCACGCCGCCCGGCCAGGCCGCTATGTCGCTGCAGGTACACTCCCACCATGCACGTGACGAGCGCGCCGCTAGCGCACGGCGTGGGCTCCGTGGCGCGGCGCCAGGCGGCCGGCCGGGGGCGCGGCGGCAACGTGTGGATCACGCCGCCCGGCCAGGCCGCTATGTCGCTGCAGGTACACTCCCACCATGCACGTGACGAGCGCGCCGCTAGCGCACGGCGTGGGCTCCGTGGCGCGGCGCCAGGCGGCCGGCCGGGGGCGCGGCGGCAACGTGTGGATCACGCCGCCCGGCCAGGCCGCTATGTCGCTGCAGGTACACTCCCACCATGCACGTGACGAGCGCGCCGCTAGCGCACGGCGTGGGCTCCGTGGCGCGGCGCCAGGCGGCCGGCCGGGGGCGCGGCGGCAACGTGTGGATCACGCCGCCCGGCCAGGCCGCTATGTCGCTGCAGGTACACTCCCACCATGCACGTGACGAGCGCGCCGCTAGCGCACGGCGTGGGCTCCGTGGCGCGGCGCCAGGCGGCCGGCCGGGGGCGCGGCGGCAACGTGTGGATCACGCCGCCCGGCCAGGCCGCTATGTCGCTGCAGGTACACTCCCACCATGCACGTGACGAGCGCGCCGCTAGCGCACGGCGTGGGCTCCGTGGCGCGGCGCCAGGCGGCCGGCCGGGGGCGCGGCGGCAACGTGTGGATCACGCCGCCCGGCCAGGCCGCTATGTCGCTGCAGGTACACTCCCACCATGCACGTGACGAGCGCGCCGCTAGCGCACGGCGTGGGCTCCGTGGCGCGGCGCCAGGCGGCCGGCCGGGGGCGCGGCGGCAACGTGTGGATCACGCCGCCCGGCCAGGCCGCTATGTCGCTGCAGGTACACTCCCACCATGCACGTGACGAGCGCGCCGCTAGCGCACGGCGTGGGCTCCGTGGCGCGGCGCCAGGCGGCCGGCCGGGGGCGCGGCGGCAACGTGTGGATCACGCCGCCCGGCCAGGCCGCTATGTCGCTGCAGGTACACTCCCACCATGCACGTGACGAGCGCGCTTCGAAACTCCGAGCATAGTCCTTTCCATTGTCCTTTGGGTGACTGTAAACCTTTTGATGAGGCCCATTGTAAGTGACCATGTTTCAGTGCCATATGTCATCACTGGCAATACGCACTGGTCTTAGACTTTTGTCTGGAGACACTGTGGTATGAAGAAGATACCGCGCAGCTGCCGAGCCAAATCGGATTCTAACATTGACATCTTTCTCAAGTTAGACCTACTCTACTGGATTGTTTGTCCCAGGTAAACGTAATCGTCTACAACTTCGAGTGTAGTCTCCGATCTTGATCGGAGTGGGGGTCCTAAATGATTATTTACCATGACTTTGGATTGTCTATGTTCATTTTAAGACCAACTCATGTCATGTATTTTCACATAAAAGTCGGGCTTATTTATTTCTATTGCTCGCACATCTCTGACCTTTGCTTTAATTTAGTATGGATATATTCTATTCTAGGTGTGGCTCAAGATGTCGCCGTGTCTCCCGCTGGTGCAGCACGCCGCCGCGTTAGCTGCTGTGCGGGCCATACGATCACAACCCGCCTACGAACACTTGGATATTAGGTAAGCTATTTAGTTTTACCTTTTACAGATCTACAGTTCAACTGAGACTGTGCTTGAGATGAGATAGCTGCGCGGTGCGTGAAGAGTTGTGGTGCGGCCCATTAGTGAGATAAATACTTATCTAACAGTAAATACAGCTCTTCGTTTTCGACGTAACAAATCATTATCAGAATTGACCAACTATAGTCTATTTGCACAAAAAACTGATGAGTTATGTATATCAGTGCAACTACAGTGCAAGTAAAAAATTAGACCGTTAATATTAAAGCAAACTTTTCACAACAAAATATTGTTCTACCTTAATCAGAATCATCAGAATTTTCATTTTTATTTTTGTTTAATTATAATTAAAGGAGACGTTTGCGTGCTCTGGTAAAGCTCATGACGTAGCATTTTGACGATTTGAACTCCATTTTGATATTTACGCTTTACTCACAGTAAAAAGGTCATTTGCCATTATCAGAAACAATAATGGTCCGAGTATTGATCCTTGACTGACGCCAGAATGAGTGTGATAGGGCTGAGATTCATAAAGACCTAGTCTAACAAACTGCTGACGATCGCGGAGGTAGTCAGCAAGAAGCTGCAGCAGACCAGGTGGAAAGCTTATAGCACAAAGTTTCGCCACTTAAATGTCATTGTTAACCCATCAAACGCATTCCGTAAGTCAAAATACAAAACATCCACTTGGCCATCTCGGTTTACTTTAAATGGTCATTGTGTACACGGTTTTCTATTTGGGTCGTGGTTAAGCTAAATGATAACGGTGAGACACTATTTTCTTTACGCAAATATACTAGTCAACTCCAGTAACGTTTTTTTTAATTAAAGACCTAGCATTTTGACGAATTTAACTCCATTTTGTTTTTTTCACAATCACAATTAGAAGATCATTTGCTATTATCAGAAACAGTAATGGCCCGAGTATTGATCCTTGAGTGACGCCAGAATGAGTGTGATAGGGCTGGAATTCATAAAGACCTAGTCTAACAAATTGCTGACGATCGCGGAGGTAGTCCGCGTTAAAGCATCCCCTTGGCCACCTCGGCTTCAAATGGTCATTGTGTATACGGATTTTTATTTGGGGCTTGGTTAAGTTGAATGATAACGATGAGACACTATTTTTTTAACGCGAATATACTATAGTCAAAACCATTTTTTTTTTTTGAGTCAACTTATGTTTATAGTCATGGATCCCGAAATCGTTTCTAATGATTGGTTATGTTACAGAATAAAATGGCCTAACGATATTTACTTCGGCCGCGACGTGAAGATTGGAGGCACCATCACCACTGCCAACTGTATCGGCGATGAAGTGTATGTTAATATTGGTAAGTTTTATCTATTTATTATCTACTTTAAAACAGAGATGTCACAGAGGTTTGATTGTACGAGTATATACTGTGGGGTGGGGAGACGCCAATGAAAGGCTTTTAGTTAAACTTTAACTTATTATATTGTATGAAGCTTTTTTTATATTATAATACAAAATTAAATTCCTATTTTTTCTTCATTGACAACTATCAATCATAATTCAATAATCACTTTTCTTTTTCATTACCATAAACCTTAAAAGGTCCATTACAATGCAGTTTTAACCCTAATTAATATGTGACCTTCATAGTCGTCACAATACATAAATATATATATTATACAAATTCTGGAATAGTGCTATTTCTATAGGATTTTTTCCTGAGATTATGTTCCCTTGGAACAATTTTCTACTTTTACGCGGGCTTTGCCGTTGGTAGAAGCTACTCTGTAAATAATTTTCAATACACTTACTAGAAAACTCGCTCGTATTCCACCGCTTTTAGGCTCGCGATTGCCTGTTTTTCGCACGGAAAAGTGCGTGTACTCAACCCCGCCACAATTTAATTACATTTATCGTATCAGGTTGGACGTGCATCGACCCCACGAGGTGCGCGTCAAACCCCGTTCATTTATGTCTCCGCATTTATGTCTCCGTAAATAGAAAAACGTCGTTGGTTACAAGTAGGAATTTATCACTGCAGCCCTCGCCTCCATAACACCCTCACCAAGGCTCGGGTGAATGTCGTCTCGGTCTCAATGACAAGCCGTCTCCGCTTATATCAAGATGTACTATTTTAACTGTACAGGTACGGGTGTAAACATATCGAACAACGTGCCCACGGTGTGCCTGAACGACATCATCACGGAGCACAACAAGACGCACGGCACGTCGCTGGCGCACATGTCCATCGAGCGCTTCCTGGCGCGCTACTGCTCGCAGCTCGAGCGGATACTCGACTACATGAGCACGGACGGCGGGATCGATGCCTTCCTAGAACAGTATTATCAGTATTGGTTGCACACGTAAGTATTCTTTAAGTATTATTTTAAGTTCTTCTCAGTACCGTCCATCATCAATCACATTGAGGCGAAAGATGTCTACTGCTGGAGTCCTGATCATCTTTAAAAATCTTGAATGCCGTAATTTGAGACACAATAGAAAGACAATTGCTTATGTCGAACTGTGTAACATAAGACATTCAAAAGGTTAAAAACTTCCTTGTAAAAACATATAGTGATGTAAAACGTAAGATAGATATTTTCTATTCAATGAAGAAAGTGCAGTTATATTGTTGAAACTTTAAGCTCAGCTTTTTTTATATGTTATGTATTTGACTTGGGTACTTAGTCATTCAAGCCATCCCTTTGTATGAAAACAGTTACATTAGAATACAGATGTAGCACATTCCAATGTTTTTTTACAGTAAATGTATCGAGTTAGCCTTTTAAACATGCTTGGCTGAGGTAGCAATAAAATTCTCAGCTGTATTTTACCAAGACCGCGCCTGTTTCAATGATTCCACATGTCCAGTTTTGCAGAAACTTGAGATACAATAACTACACCAATTTGACTTCACAATATCCACTAGGGATCAATTAACATTTTATTATATGGCATCATGTCCCCGATGGTCGTGGATGGGCGACCCTGGCGATACAAACACGAAAGTGTTTGTCGGATATATCCGACGTGGGTGGTTTAAAGATTCAATTTTGCTGAATCGAAAATAATTCTTAAATAAATGCATGTCTTCAATTTCCAGTGGCGAATCTATACGCGTTAAAAGCGAAAAGGATGTCTCTCCAGTGGACGGTACAATAAAAGGATTGGATGAAGCTGGCTGGCTGGTTGTAAGCACAGCTAACGGTGACGTCACAGTGGCACCCGATGGTAACACATTCGACATGATGAGCGGACTTGTCGCGCCCAAGGTATAGACAAGTAGACGAATGATGTCATGGAATTGGATCAGACAGCCTCTGAAACTGGCCGGCGGAAGGTGTCCGGTGGATTTAAAATATTAAGGTAGTTTATAATACTTTATTAATAGTGGTATATTATGTTGATATGAAACTAGACTTACTTATGTTTTATATTGATATTATACTTTGGTTTGGTTCGGTATTGCAACTAGGTGGCCCGACAAACGTTGTTTTATCGTATAAATTATTACCAAAGAAAAAATGAAGAGTGGGGGTTAGAGGGCAAGAAATAGCCTACGACCTATTTGCAGACCTATCAAATATACACAAAAAGGAGTTACTGTTTAAAAATTCATAAAATATATTTTAATATTGGATAGCTTTTTTATTGAGGAAGGAAATAGAACATCACTCTACGATCTACAGGAGTGGAGCAGCAAACAAGAATCCGGGGAGTAAGAACATTGGATTTTTTAACCCTTGCAATGCATCTATGTAATTCATCCGATATAAACTTAGACTCTGTGTAGGTAAACACGTGTAGGCATATTCACATTGTTATAGATTAAAATTACTGCTAAGTAATTCATTTTGTACGCACTTCTAACTTGAAGTGTTAAATAATTAAGTCTAGTTTCTTTCAATAGTTAAGTTTACGGTGATATTATTGTTAGTGATTATTTACAGCTCTCTGTATGCGGGATATTTATGGGAATAGTTTCGTTAGAGGTAGATATATTTGTGATATTTTCTCAAATTATAAAATTATGTCCTAAAATGTTTTCGTCGTGATTAGAGTTGGTGATAATGAATTTGGGAAATGATGAATAAAAATATAACAAAATGAATGGAAATTCGTGAATTTATCAATATACACATTACAATAGTTGTCTGATGAAATAATTATTGGAATGCGTATTTTCTTAAATAATCGCGCGCTGAAATGGGCTCTGAGTGAGACTAATCAAGTTATTTGTTAATTGTTATGTAAATAAATTTAGCATAACTAACACACACATCGGTTAGTTACGCGACGTTATTATTTGCAGAAAATATTTATAATTATGTTAAGAGCATCAACGTCCTAAATTTTGCTCACAATAATTAAGTTTCATCTGTTAGATATTTTATTGCATTATGGTCATGTTTATTTATTACTATCTAAGTACTTAAATAATAATGATGAGGAATTTATGTGACGGAATATTATCAATATTAGAATTTAAACATTAGACACTATTATTACGTTTAATGTTAGCTAGCCAAATATAAAGTACTTATAATACCTGAATACCGGTGTAGGTATGTATATCCCAGCGATGTATGCGAAGTATAGGGGTCATACGTAGGCACAAATACGAAAATCATCAATATCGATATAAAGTAGATATATTTATTAAAGTTATCGCGTAAGATTTCGGTGTGTTCACTGGGTTGCTGAATTTTAAACTAAATTAAAATAAATAAAGAAATATGGGGCTCAGTACGAAACATAATAGAATGAAAGCAAGCAAATGTTAAATAAAAAACTTGGAAAAGAAATGACGTATATTAGAAATCGACTATTTAGCATCTAGACACCTCACATTACATATTTCAGTTCAAATTTGTTCTGCAAGTAGCCGACGTATATTATATATGAAGAATTGGAGAGAGCCAATCAAGATACATTCATTTTGATTAGCCCTACCGATTGATCGACAGGACTTGAATAAAGACGCACACTAACTTGAGCAGCATCTAGCGGCTGAATAGTCGATGCTAAGAATGTATTGAGTTCATATTCCGAGTAATGGTCCTCACGAGCCCAGTTTTAAATATTAAATCAAAATAATAAAGGAAAGTAATTATCGTAACTCGTAGTATTTGGACAGCCACACCACTGCCAGTGCTCTTATATCGAATAGTTGATAGTTTACATAACGTGTGAGAATGTACTGTAGGTATCCGTTCATAGATAATATAGAGTTGTTCTACATCTTGAAAAGAGAGTGATTGGTTGGGTGTCAATTACTCTATGGGATTTACGGGATATGGAAGTAGAATTGTTTATGTATCGTTAGCTCTTTTTAAGAAGAGTTATATAACTAATAGACGAACCTACTATAATGTATATTTTTAATCAGAAAATAAGTTATAACAATCATATTCCACTGATGTAGTTTTGTAGACGCATATTATTATAATAAAGGATGTACCTTAGGGAAAAGGTAACAAACAAGTTTATTTTTTTATTGAGAATGCAAACAAGTAGTTTTGTTCTTCTACATCTGTTATCTAGCTTCCTACTTATTAAAACTTTTGATACCTCGGTGATGAGGACTTTAAGCAATTTCAAGTTATACACGCATAAATGTGTATAGGTTTCATTTAAACAGGGTGATTTTTTTCATGTGGGCGGGTGGCGAAATTCGAACCCGTGAGGTATAGTGAAGAATACTGAAAGGACTACTAGCTATCCCTCATATTTAATTATTTATGCACACAAAAGTATAGAGAGCCGGACTTAATGCCTTTAGGTGTTAGTCCATCATTAGGTGAAGCAGAAACAAATTGTGGTAGGTGCAATATTGAATATTAAACACTATAACAAACTTTATTTACATACAAAGATATATATATAAATTTTAACAACAGTGTAATTATATAGTATATACTCAAAAGAAAAAACTAAATATACTAATACATAGTGTCGGATTTGGACATTCACTCCAATTGAAAAATTCACTCTGTTAAAACTACCGTCCAAATGTTTGGAAGCAGCCAAGTTAAAACAAAAACAAGAAAACAAAGCCGTTTTTTTTTAAATATTTTTTTTATAAATAATTTTGTTGTTTAAATAAAATAAAAACTAATTGAAATAAAGGAATTAATTAACACACAATATGAAAATTATATAAATAAATTTTACCTTCATAATTATAATTTGATGGTTGTGGGATTATAATCCTTTTGCATTTGTGTTGAAAAACGTAAAACTGAATTTATTCTTATTTTTTTACCACATAGTCAGACGCCAGAAAGTCTGATCATCAGTCTATCCAAGGAGTATCGTGTAGCCCAGTTACTGGGTTGTAGAGGTCTGAGAGTCCCTCGGGTCGCGGCTGACAGGCTGAATAAATACTGGTATTCAGCTGCAACCGGCATCGTGCGGGTTTTTGACGCACTTACGTGTGTAGGTGCGTTTTGTACATTTACGCAGGCAGTCAGAGCCTTTCTATCATACAAAATCACACGGACTGGAAAAGGCTAGAACGATGATAATATGGTGGTGTTTAGTTTTATTTAATGTGCTTTCAAACTTGTAGACGGTAGTATGCGCGTATGGATTATACATAAGTTATTATGTATTAAAGTATTAGTCACTTTAATAGAGCTTTTTATCGTTCTTTAATTACAATATTCTTTGTATAATATGAGAAAAAATGTGCCTAAACAAAGTTATTGTAACACATGCAATTGATCTATTTGTTAGATGATAAGTAGCGTTGTACAAAATCGCATCTTTACATAATTTTGGTGGGAATCTCAAAATTTTTCGATGATTTAAAAATTTTACTATTTAATGATATATCGGATAAAATTTTTCGCTAAATTAACGTTTTGAAATTCGACTATTTTGAAAATGAATCTTGTTAAATGATAGAAGCAGTAATGTTCCCACATTGTTGGCCCGTGGCCCCTGGTCACGGCTCCTAGTCACTCCTCGCTGTTGTCATGTGCCGTTATGTTGTTTAGCTGTTATTTATTGATAGAGTCTAAAATGTTATACAGTCTCTTGTTACATTACTCTGGTTGTATTCATGTGCTCTAATAAATTATTTCATTAATAATTATTACGTTTGTTTTATTCTGCTCCTGATAATAACTGTATGGAATTTAAAGAAAAGGCGTTAGAAAATACATTTTATTATATTAAACTATTTATTTATAATACCATAACAATAATTTCAGACTAAAGTCAATGTAGTTAAAATAAGGGCCAACGCTGCGTTAATCGAGCGCCCACACGAACTCCCGTCTTTGACATCGGGCGTGCTTCGGGTGCGACGGTCCCCGTAGCGAAAACCGTATTTTCATCTGCGCAGTATCGCTATTTCAACAACGGTGTGCATGTAGTCTTGTCGATGGAGAACTGTAATGTATTATTACCCAACAAAACGGGCGCGGAGCGCGGTTCCCCGCGACGGGTGCCCGCGCGTGTCACCGCTATGGAGCACTTTTGCATGGGACAGCGCGGTCGCCCGATTAACTCAGCGTTGACCCTAATACAAAATTAATAAGGTAATTATATAGGCATAATTCTTCGTCACCATCAAACCAACATGAGTTGGCACAATCGCTTCATTAATAAACTTAAAACACATTTCTTAAACAAAACCTAATATTCATCCGCATTACTAAAAACAAATTTATTACTTGGGACCCCCCTCGTTCCCATATTATGTAGCACAAAGATTGCCCCTGCCAGTGGTTGCTCCTTCAGTTGGCAAGCATTCATATTCCTTCGCGATGTGGTGACGATTAAGTCGTCAAGCCCTGGTCCTCCCCAGGTCAGGGAGGTGGTGAGGGTTACAGGTAACTTGTAGCGTTCTACTATCTGGTGTGTGTCAGGGTTTATGCGGACTATCTGTGGAGAGAGTATAGTTGCTGCATTTAATCACTATAGGTTAAGAGTCAGATATTTGGAGAATGTGGTGAATTTTGGCGGAATAATTTGACTAAGTTCTATAAAATGCAATGTTCGATTTTTGCAAATACCATTTTCTTGAATTAAAGCTAGCGAAAAACCAATACATTAAGGATCTCTGAAAATGTGCTATTTTGCGTAAACTTTGGCCCTTCATAATGCAGTCGTACATAATATTTAATTGAATCTTGAATGACGAAATTTTTTCCAAAAACTTTTAATGTTTTAAAAAAACACGTAGGTATTTCTCAGAACAAGTTTTTTGAAATAATCGAGTGAGTGACGTAATTATCGAATGCCAACAGTGTTCAGGCGTTATCTTTATTTTTTTCGCGTTGTCTTTTTATAAAAAAAATGGGTTGGTTGTAACTACAAGCTTTTATACCATGTTCACGTTGACTATAGACGGACTGTGAAGGGCCCTTTCAAGGTAAGACAATGACTTCCAATAGGTATTTCTTTTTCAAAAGTTACGTTACATTTTATAGGCAAATAGCACTTACACAGCCATGAAACATGAGAGCGATCCAGATGAATCCGGCTTCGTCAATCGTCATTCCATCTGCTATAACATCGTCATCCCAGTACTCGTCTATGTCCAGGATTGTGCGACGTTTACCTTGAAAAAGTAAGAGAAATTACCATTGACATTGAAATAATCTTTTTTTTTTTCAATCACTAGGAGTTATTCCTGTAAAAGTCGCATAGGTACACAAGTAGTGGATTTTGCGGGATCCCGCATCTCGGGATCACATGATTCCGTTCGTTTTTAAGACCCGTAATTATCGGGAATAAATTTCACAAATTTCGGTATTATCGGGATTAATATAATTATTATTTTTCAAGTTTCATCTAACAACAATTAAGCGATCATTGTGCTTTGCAAAGCAAAATTATCGTAATATAGATTATTAAGATAATTAGATAGATACGATTATTAGATTAATTAGATAGATTAGATTGGTTAGTTTATTATGTCATAGTATCTAATCTAGATTAAAGACATATTTATCGGACCTCATGAAAGATCATCGGCCACTTGTTTTGAGTAGAATTTATTAAGTAATAGTAATTTAGCTAGTGATTGATGAGATTGGTTTTGAATTTCAAAGATGGAAAAAAACCAACAGATTATTTTGGTAAAAGGATGAATGTAGATTGAACCTACGCTACGTTATAAACTACTGAAACTGAATTAGCATTGAAAGAAAAGCCTCAGTAAAAAATAGAAAACAGTATGAAAAAAAAAATCAAGTACCAATTCTAAAGAAACTGATTGTACTAAAATCATTAAACAGGAAATTAATCTCTTTAAGGTAATTTCCCTTGTAGCACTTTATGTTAATCGAAGGGCCACAGTAATTTCATCATTTTATAGTATGACAGCAAAACTGATATGTTTGTCTGAAAAAAGTAATATCGATATGAAGAAACCAGAATCAATAAGTATTACGAGTATCTTGATGATTTTTTAATTCATTAATTTTGGTCTCTTAGAATATCTATTCTGTTGTCTTCTTTCTTCTAGGACCCTACTCTACCTGAAAATCAGGCAAGTAGGACGCATATCATGAATTTATATTATTTATATTACATCGTATAGAGTCATAGGGCCCGGAGTGGCACAAACGTCTATGTTATAGGCGCCGCCATGCGGTATGCGGTTTACGGTGCCTGACACGTTATTAATCCTCCTCATCATATTTCGTGGTAATTCATCAAATTTTTTTTCTCGCTCTGGACAGACTTTACTGACTAAACCCCATCCGTGTTCCTTCAATTGCCTTTTGCGTTTCAGGACCGCAGTCCTATTCAGACGTGGACCATCCCGCAGACCCTACTCAATATTGACGCATACTACGATGAGTGACCAAAATACCATTCTAATGCAATGTCGTACGTAGGCGACTAGCTATACGTGGGTTCAACGACTATCGCAACCCAGTGCTGGGCACGCCACAATCATGGCGGTAAGTCCCCTCTTTGAGGCGTGGCTGGAAAGGCCTCACGGCGTTCTTACCTTCCGCATGACGCAGGTCCTCACCGGACATGGTTCGTTCGGGAGTTTCCTGCACCGGATTCATGCGGAAGTGACGCCCGGGTGTCGCCACTGTGCGGAACGCCCGGAGGACACGGTCGAGGTGTGCCCTGCTTGGGCGGAGCATCGCCGTGCCCTCGTGGGGGCGATCGGCGGCGGAGACCTCTCGCGCCGGGCCTTGGTTGAGGCCATGGTCCGGAGCGAGGAGGAGTGTCAGGCGGTCGCCAACTTCTGCGAAGCAGTAATGCTCGCAAAGGAGGAGGCTCGCCGGGATTCTGATCCCGATTTCCGGCCAACGTAGACGCGGGCTTGCGGACTGTGAACAATGGGTAGCTCACTGTCCGGTCGTCCGGTAACTGTCCGGACCAAGCCCAAGTCGTCGACGGCGCGCACTGTTCCCGCGCGCCTCAAGGAGTTGTCAGCAACAGCAGGGGCCCAGCCGGATCGAAGCCTACTGGGGCCAGGGTTATCCGAAAGGGCGCTCGAGCCCCGGTATGAAGGCTAGAAGGACCGGGGTGGGTCTTTTAGTCAGTAAGAGTCTGACACTATCTCCCGCTCCGCCCAAGGGCGGGGGATGTCAATGCATGATTTTTTCCCACCATAAAAAAAAAAAAGCTATACGTGGGTGCGGTGCGGTGAAGCGAAGCGAACGGTACACACGTAGAACGCCGAGCTAATTGACGTTTTCATACGATTGTGTCCGGCATTGCATACCGCTTAGTGCAGAGTTGTGCTTTATGATTAAGAGAGCACAACTGAAATAGGTTAGACAGGCGGCCTTAAATCGTAAGTGTTCGGCCACACTCGAAACGCGGGCGCGGCGAGGTAATCTCAATCTTAAGAACTTCGTTTGAGTGCCTATAGTGGGCACGTGGGTGCGGAAAGCGATGCGGGAGTGCTCATAGTGGGCACGTGGGTGCAAAGTCAAAGTCAAAGTCAAAAGTTTTTTATTTCACATAGGCCTACATGGGCACTTATAAAACGTCAGAAGCTAGTGCACGGTTCGAAATTGGTCGTTTCCTATGGAGAAGAACCGGCAAGAAACTCCATGGTTACTCTTTTAAAAAAGTGGTTGTAGTTACAATATTTCCATATTACAGTATTAATAGGTATTATTTAAGAACAGTGTAAACCGGTCTATAGTGTACTCAAAAGAACAATAAAATCATCAAAATAATCATTTAAAAAAAGTGAGTCAAAATATGAAGTAATCTAAGAATTCGTGGAGTCTACAGTGTTCTTCCATTTACATTGTAAAAAGAGGCTATATAAAAAAAAAGATGTCAATAAATGAGACGTTAACAACCAAAAAAGAAAAACTAACGAATTTAATGTGGTTGGAGTCAGATAATATAAAATTAAATAAAAATATTGCAAAAGCAATGTGTTAGGAGGAAAAAAAAAATGTTACAACAAAGATGGAGCAGTTAATAGATACATTCACACAATATTATGAGTTACCAGGGGGCCACAAGTGCAGAGGTAGTCATTGCCAAACAAGTGTGTCTTCGACATAGTCTCTAACCTTGTAATAAGCTTTTTTGGTTAAGACACGCTTAATATGGGTTTTGAACTTTCCTTCGCTAAGTTCAGTCACCGCTTTTGGTAGCTTGTTATAAAAGCGTATGCTATTTATTAAAAATGACTTACTGGTCTTGACTAATCTCCATTTGGGTAATATAATTTCGTGTTTACTACGAGTATTTATGTTATGGAAATCGCTTCTAATTTTGAAAAGTCCTAGGTTTTTACGGACATACAGAATACTTTCTAAGATATAAAGAGAAGGCAGTGTCAATATATCGATTTCTTTGAATTTATTTCTGAGGGACTCGCGAGGACCCATTTTATAAATAGCCCTGATTGCTCTCTTTTGCAATACGAAAATCGAGTCTACATCAGCTGCAGATCCCCACAGTAAAATGCCATAAGACATAATACTGTGGAAATAGGCATAGTAAACTAACCTAGCTGTGGCGACATCTGTCAACTGCCTTATTTTTCTTACTGCATATGCCGCTGAGCTTAATCTACCTGAGAGAGTTCTAATATGAGCACCCCACTGCAGTTTGGAATCTATAGTTAAACCTAAGAACACAGTTTCTGTAATTAAATCAAGTTTTTTGCCATCAAGAATTAGCTTGACGCCAACTTGAGGAACATTCGGTAATGAAAACTTTATACATTTAGTTTTATTTGTATTTAGTAAAAGATTATTGGCTGCGAAACGCGATGCGGGAGTGCTCATTGTAGGCACGTGGGTGCGGAAAGCGAAGCGTGCTGCTCAACGCAGGACGCGCATGGGCAACTCACGCCATAGCTTGTTCATACAGTTGGCCACATTGAGTGCCCGGGCGGCGCGAGCAGCAACTCACACGGGAGCGGTGATTTCAAACTAGTTCAAGCCATCGCAGCGCTGCCAGTGTCGCCGAGCACTAAGAAATAAAGAACTCATACTTATATGGGCCTTCTCCAAATCAAAGTCGAACGCTTCAATCTTCCTTGCGAGCGAATCGATGTAGTACAGGATGGTGTTATTGAGAGACCACGCCAGACCGTTGGATATGGACACCGGCTTCA
This sequence comes from Mythimna albipuncta, assembly GCA_929112965.1. Taxonomy (NCBI): domain Eukaryota; kingdom Metazoa; phylum Arthropoda; class Insecta; order Lepidoptera; family Noctuidae; genus Mythimna; species Mythimna albipuncta. The sequence continues at coordinate 10,487,915 of OV815979.1, read as the reverse complement.
GCTGTATTTGCGGCACAAAGTGAGGCGGCTCTAGGCTGTATAAGGTTCCCTTGTCGTGTGTTACATGGTTGCCGTGCTGACGTCCTTTTGTGCCTTGGTGAGAACAAGAAGGAGAACGTTACATACACTTTTAGTTTCGTTATGAAAATAAAGATTTAAAAACGTATTTACAAAGAAGGTCTACATCTGTGCTTTATCATCTCAAATCAAATCAAAAATATTTTATTTCACATAGGCCTACATGGGCACTTATAAAACGTCAGAAGTTAGTGCACGGTTCCAAATTGGTCGTTTCCTATGGAAAAGAACCGGAAAGAAACTCCATGGTGACTCTTTTAAAAAAGTGGTTGTTTTTACAATATTGATAGATATTATGTATTAACACTGTAGACCAGTCAAATATTGTACACAAAAGCACAATAAAAAATTTCTCAGTAAAAATCAAAGTAAGAGTTATGTATGTAAGTTCTAGATAGCAAGCCGCTGGTAGAGGCTTCACCCGCGTGAAGGGTTTTTGCTGATTTTTGCATACAAACTTTGGACCCCTGTTTTAAAACTATAGGGGATGAAATTTGAAAAATCCAGCAAAATTTCACGCTCCGATCCCAAAACAGCCGTAACTGGCTGTGCGTTGTGTCAATTTCTTCTTTTGCAGGATATGTTTTATATACATAGGTAACATAGAAGACGTTCGGTTTTTAAAGTCACTTATGTTGATTGAATATCCACAAACCAGATGTGTAACTAGGCTGTAAGCTATAGTTTATTACCTCCCCAAAATCTGCCCAGCGCGTCCACCTTTCCTTCATTCAGTATGTTATCGGGCAAGCCTTGGTCGAAGGCTGCCACGAACCGGAGCGCGGCGTCTCCGGGTTTCGCCCAGTCCATCAGAAACAGTTCATTCCTGACGCCCACTAACAGACGATTGCTGTTCTGTATGGGTATAACTATGTTCACTTCACCGTAATCTGCAAGAAAGTGTTATTTTATTTACTTGATAATTTAGTTTTTGCCTGCATGTTGTATTCCACGTGTGTCTCAAGCGGACGGTGAGCAATGGGTAGCTCGCCGTCCGTCTGGCCGGTAACCGTCCGGACCGAGCTTAAGTCGTCGTCGCGTAGATATTGTTCCACGCGCGCCTCAAGGAGATGTCAGCAAAACCGTAGGGTCCCAGCAAGGTCGAAGCCTATTGGGGCCATGGGTTCGTTTCTGGAAGGAAAACCCTGGAATGCAAGGCAACAAAAGAACAGAGGAGTGGATTTAGTCAGTTAAAGTCTGACACGCCCTCTCGCTCTACCTAAGGACGGGAGAAATCATTGAATGATTTACTATCTAAAAAAAACCGGCCAAGAGCGTGTCGGGCCACGCTGAGTGTAGGGTTCCGTAGTTTCCCGTCCGTCACAATAAGTGTACCCACTTATGAGTTTAAAAAATGCTTACATATACGATTATACTACAAACTTAGTCCAGAAATTATTTTGTCCAACCTTTTTGTCTTTTTTGTACAAAAACTGTTCTTTCCATCAAGTTCAAATTAATTTTCCTAGAAAGTCCTTATAAAGTTCTACTTTTCAGATTTTTTTCACATTTTTTAAACTTATGGTTCAAAAGTTAGAGGGAGGGGGGGGACATTGTTTTTTACTTTTGGAGCGATTATTTCCGAAATTATTGACATTATCAAAAATGATTTAAGTAAACCCCTATTCATTTTTAAATACCTATCCAACAATATATCACACGTTAGGGTTGAAATTAAAAAAAAAAACACTTTCCAGTTTACATATGGGGGCTACCCTAATAAAACACTTTTTTCCAATTTTTATTTTACCACTTTGTCGGCGTGATTGATATACACATTGGTACCAAATTTCAGCTTTCTAGCTAACGGTCACAGAGATTAAACGATGTCCTCGTTTTTCGACAGATAGACAGACCGACAGACATGGCGAAACTATAAGGGTTCATAGTTGACTACGGAACCCTAAAAAACGTGTGTCTCCAATAACAGTCAGCAACATTGACGTAGCTCGCTAGGGCTGATGCCTGCCAAGGTTGCGGGAACACAGCTGGGCCTTAATCACTAAAATTCTGAATGTGCTTCCAGACCAAGAGGAATCCTACGATGATTGCCTACTGAAAACAAAAGAAGGGCACAAAGCGACCGGAGCCCTTACTTCCCAACCGTCAGATACTTACTGATGTGTTTAACTTTGTGCTTCTTGGTGGCATAGTGCAGCGCGTGCACGTCCTGCTGCAGCACATCCACCCAGTAGAGCGTGCCGCCCGTGTGGTCCCACACCGGGCTCTCGCCGTGGCTGAACGATAGGTTCGTGTACTCGAACGTGTTGAAGTTGTCTGATATGAATTTTACCTGCATGAAAACATTCTGTTCTTTTAATTCTTTGTGAAATTTGTAATCATAGAGACAACCAACCATAGGATAGCCATGAACTTTCAAAATTATGCCAATAGGTACCGGGTAAAGTAGGGTAACCTTGGCCCTGGCGTATAACTTTGGCTAAGCTTATTAACCAATAGGAACATGAGAAGCGGTGTTTACTTTGCTCCTATTGGTTAATGAGTCCGGGTCAAAGTTATACCTTAGGTCCAAAGTAACCCCACTTTAGAGTGTAGTTTTTTTAACCCAATGGTTGACTGGTAGAAAATACCCAGCATTAAGTACGGAGGTCTGACAAGCAGACATTATGTAAAACACGTGTATTCAGCCGGTATTTATATAATTATTAGAGGACGGCAGCCATGTTTCTCGGTACCTTGCCGAGTAGTGGCAAATTTGACCAGCACCAATGTTTTTCTCGTAAATAAAACTGTCCTTCATTCGGAAATCAGGTAGCTGCATTTTTTTTAGGTGTGAAATCACCCAATGACTTCTCTCGCTCTTAGGCGGACCGTGAGGTCCTTTTAGACTTTTACTGACTAAAATTCACTCCTTTTCGTTCTTTGCCTTCGTTTCATGGCTCTGCGATTCTCTTTCGCACAACCCGTGGCCCCGGTAGGCTTGGACCAAGCCCAAGTCGTCGACGGCGCGCACTGTTCCCGCGCGCCTCAAGGAGTTGTCAGCAACAGCAGGGGCCCAGCCGGGTCGAAGCCTGGGGCGGGGCTTGTCATTGGATGATTTTCCCCACCAAAAAAAAAAAGCCTCAGTAGGCTTCAACCCTGCTGGGCCCCTACGGAGGTATTTGCTTAATTGCTTTCCACTTACAAACTTATAACGATCGAAACTTACATCGTACAAAGCAGCTGGTTTGATACAATATAAATTATAAATAACAGCAACAGACCACAATGACAAAAACATGATGATTTCACTAAGCAAGTTAAGATTTTACTTGCAGCGCATTAAGTGTAATACCTAATTTTACCTCTAGGTACGGTACGTTCCACTTTAAGTTAATTCACACATAATTAAGGCATGCAGGCGATCATTAGTATTAATTAGCTCTTATGTAGGTACGTGTGTAAAATTTTGTACTGATTGCATAATAGGTTCCTACTTTCTACATCTTTCAACTGTTGGTCCTACAACTGTAATATTACTTTTTCTGTGGCTATAACCCCGTTATTTTAGTAGTTATTATAGTATCTATATATAGTTTTATCTTTCTTTTTCAGCTACATTTAGTAGTGCATATTACCTAATGAAAAAGTTCAGAAGAAAAATCATCAAATAAAGGATTTGTAGAACATATAGTAAAATTATCGAAACTTTCATGAAAGTAGCCCAAAATTTTGTGGTATATCAAAAAGTTCAGATTAAATAAGTAGAATGTTAAATGATTGTAAAGAAAAATTAACCACATGCGCATGAAAATGTACTTTGTGCGATCTCAATTTCCTGTAAATGTTGGGTATTTTAGTGAGAAGGGTAATAGGTAAGGGGAGAGGTTCCACCAGCGGTACATACATAGATATGGATTATTTAACTTTAGTCAGATAATTTGCCCAAATTATTTTCATTAGACACTAGTGCCAATGAGGACATAATATTAATTCATACTTTCTAAAGAATAACTGGGTAGTACCTACCTCTGTTATTATCATGTGTTGTTGAAAGGAAGATGTATTACCGGGATGCTACCCTGTTAAAAACTTGTTCTTATTAACTATCTAATCATTCGAATGTATTGTTTTGTGTGTCGAGACAAGTAATTAGTGTAGGTAGTGATAATGTTTTTGTTCGAGCAATGACTGGAATTACTTCAGGGCCCAGCAGGGCCGAATTCTATTGTGGCCAAGGATTCCTTTCTGAATGGAAGGTTCGGCCCCGTTACGAAAGGCAACGAAGGAACAGGAGTGGGTTTTTAGTCAGTAAAATTTGACACTATCTCCCGCTCCGCCCATGAGAGAGGGATGTAGGTCCCCCTATTTTTTTGTTAGGTACCTACATTTATATTTTTCATCTCAATTAAGATTTATTAAAAGCTAGCAGAACAAAATTCGAAACTCAACTAGAGCTGGGGCGTCACCATAACGTGATAAAATGACGAGAGTGCGAGAAAGAGGGAAGAAATCAGCTTAGTTCGTCAATGGGCCCCTGGGTAGGACACCGGGTAAGGCACTGAGTAGCGTCCTAGGAAAGAAACAAAAAATGTTGCTCCGTCAACAACGAGATGGACAGGCAACATTGTGGTCATCGAGAGTACAACATGGGTGTGGCTGGCACAGGAACGGGGATATTAGAAAAAAGAGATCTGTGCTCAGCAGTGGGATGTGGATGACGATGATCTAAAAAGCTACCGGCATTATCTTGGTCAAATATTTTGACACCTTTTTTCAAATTATTTTTATTTTGTTAGTTTTAATTAGGTTAAGTTAAGCATAATTGCAAGTTGTTAATATAGAAATAAAAATAATCTGTAAATTTAATTTATAAATAACAAGCTTTTACCAGCGGCTTCGACCGCGTGAAAATAGGTTTCTCCATAAAAAAATTTGAAACCCCACTTCACTTAATGGATTTTGGAAAATCCCTTCTTTGTGCTCGCCTGCGGTATATAAGAAAGCCTTGTGCAAAATTCCACGCTCCTACTCCCGTTAGTTTCGGCTGTGCATTAATGTCATTCAATCAGTTTCTTCTTTTATATAACAGACGAGGTTATGCCAGCGGCTTCGCCCGCGTGAAATTTGGTTTCTCCATACAAACTTTGGACGTTCGACGTAGGAACCTACCTGCCAAATTTTAAGTTAGTGGGTGTTATAGTTTCTGAGATTTCGTGATTAATCAGTGAGTTGTATATATAAGAGTTTATGAGGTACAAAGGCGAACTTAATACCTTAGGAATTCTCTACCAGTCAACCAAGGGTGGTGAATAGAAAATATGGCATATGCATAAAAAAAGAATAGGTTAGTAAGAAAACAAGGGAACAAATATAATTATATGTATACATATAATAAACATACATATCTACATATAAAGGGTGTAAGGGAAAGCCCTTCGCAAACCCTGAGCAAGCCCTTAAACTTTGTGGAGGGATGTCCCTTACACCTTCTATATAGTATAAACCTACATGTATAAAAATATAAATAATTTATAAAAGTATAATGAAAGGATTTTTGAGACTCCGCTATTTGGACAAAATCAGAAATATGAGAAGGACAAAGCAGTAGAAGATTGATGGAAGAACGCAAATTCTTAGCATGGGAAGACCGTAGATATTGAAAGTTTGTTATAAGATAAGGAGGGGTGGGAGAGTTCAGCAAAGAGAAAAGTGTAGTCAATTTCGCTTTTATATTGTATACATATAGATTAATTATTAAAAAACAAGTTTTAAAAACACTACTTTATTATTCTTATACACATAAGTACCTAAATGACAATTTGATCAGTAAAAATCTGCATTATCGAATCTAAACATAAAAGGCTCGACGCCTCTGCTTCCGGTGCCTCGTATCGTAAAGATGGCGCCGGCGAGGGGCTCCACCCCGGCCTCCAGCCTGTCGCGTGACGTCGTCACGAACAGCTCGTCGAGGTTGGGCCCGCCCCAGCAGACCGATGTTACTCTTGATACTGGCAGCTTGTAAACGAACACTACCTCTCGTCTATCGGGGTCTATGTGTAGTACCTGTAAAAATGAAGAAAAAAGTCGATAAAATACTCGGTTAGCTGAGGAAAAATTCTAGATTAAAATATCTCAAACTTGAATTTTTTTTTTAAGTGCAGCCTGGAAGTATTGAAATTGTCAGGGCCCGATCTAAGGGGCCGGGCATTTACTCAGAACGGCAAAATTGACTTATTACTAAGTATCTCCCAACCTAGCCATTAGCCATCCACACCTAAGTTGGCAGGTTGAGAATTTTATGTGCCACCTTCCAAACTACCTACTTCAGGTTGGATAGTTGAAATATTTAAGACTTTTATATGGTTTAGTTTTTATGTGGTTTAGCGTATGTAAAGCGCGGCGAAAATTATCTTTGCCCAGAGCGAGCGGCCAAATAGCTAGATCGGGCCCTGGAAATTGTAATAGGTCTACATTTCATGAAATGGGGCCTAAAAGTTCCTCTATGTTGGTAACTTTATCAGGTATTACAGACATGATATGTTATAATAATAAGTATAAGCATAATCAGGCTAATAATGTCGTCACTGCTGGGACTCAAGCCCCTCTTCCAAGAGGGAAAGGGCCGTAATCCACCACGTGGGCCCATTGGTGGATGTCACATGTCTTCGAATTTTTGTTTTTAAGACATGCTGGCTGCATCAGAATGTTTTCCTTCATGATTTTAAGACCATTTATGCTAAAGATAATGTGGCACATTGTCAAGCGCCTAAAATGCATCCTTATACCGTCCTTATTGTGCATAAATGGCTGTTGTGCACAATTTACGTTAAATAATATCTGGTATACTTACAGCGCCTCCGAACATGAGCGCTACCCACAGGTTCCCGTGGCTGTCAATGGTCATACCGTCAGGGATCGCATCTTCGTACCCCAACGCTTGTACGTCTATCACCGTCCTTCGAGCAGCTAATAGCATAAACAGAACAGTTTAACTTATAACGTATCATCGACTACATCTTCATCAGTGTCATTTTCACTTAGTATAAGTGGTAATACTTACTAGGCTTACAATCGGTTATTATGAGTTTAAAAAAAATACAAACACCCGAATTGAGAACCTCCTCCTTTTTTTAGAAGTTAGTAACTGTGCATACGCATCAATAAAATGAATGATTGCTATTGTCGTATTAAATAATACATACAAGATTATAATATTGGTGCATACAAGATTATAAATGGTACCGATTACTTTTACAGTTAGTTCTATAAATTAATATAAATACCTACGTATTTGTTATAAAAGTAACCTCTGAAGGGAGGAATTCATTTCTTTCCTCTTTGAAATTGCATTGACACCATAGTTAATTCTTTATAGGTCGATTCAATTTTAATAATGTCCGTGAAGATAACTTTTCGCCACATATACTTTTTTATTTTGTTGGGAAATTAGGTATCCAATGACTTCTCCCGTTCTTGGGTGGAGCGCAAGGGTGTGTCAGATTTTTACCTACTAAGACCCAGTGTTAACTTTCACTTAACCCATGGTTCCAGAAGAATTTGCTACTGACTGTAGGGAATCGCGGAGTGTCCCGAACCGCCATTAGGTTTAATTTTACATAATACGTACACAAATCTCCTCTCTGTAAATCAAAGTCGAACGCTTCAACCTTCTGCGTGGCCGAGTCGATGTAGTACATCACGGTGTTGTTGAGCGACCAAGCGATGCCGTTGGAGATGGACACCGGCCGCAACTGTATGCGCGGCTGCGTGAAACACTCTTGTTCCACGCTGTAGAACGTGGCCTTGTCGGGGACAACGTCGTCTGTTGTATGAGGACCTTTTGTTCCTGTTCGTAGATAAAAGTTGAGTTTGTAGTGGATGGACATCATCTTACTAACGCAGAAGATAGATTATTGAAATATCCTTTTTTTTGCATGGATTTATTGACAATGCCCTCAACGAATGAGGTTCCATATTAAAGGTTCATATTTGATAAGGGTACATTTACCTACATTTCAAGGTGCAAGGTTTCTCCTCAAGTTTTTAATTTACCTACTGAGCGTTACTGACAATAATAGTCTAATCTACCTATTTCAAGCAAAAACTAGAGATCGACTGAACTTCAGATTCAGTTCAAACTAACAGAATACAAGTGTAAAGACCAGGAAATGGTGCTTTCAGAAGCAAGATACAACAATCATAGTTTGAATTCATCAGTACAGTCATACCTGCCCAAAATCGTCCTTCCGCGTCAGGTTTCCCTTCGTTAATGACGTTGTCTGGTAGGCCGATGTCCACGGTGGTCAGCAAACGCATAGCAGCATCTCCAGCGATGGCCCAGTCGAGGAGGTACAGGGAAGCACGTGAGGCTATCAGTAACCGGTGCGAGCCTGCCACTAGGGACACGACGTTCACTTCACCGTAGTCTGTAAACATAAGACATAACAGGTAATATCATATTCGCTGACCGCCTTCTTTACTGTTGATAGGCTGGCGTTTGACCACTATCTCACCTGATGGAAAGCGGCGATGTGGTCGATGATGAAGCACGCTTTCATAGAAGTAACCTATTCACTTTAACTTACTACAGATCCCCATGTCATTACTATCAGGAAACACGAGACTCAGCCAGCAGGGAATTTCACTCCTTAGCCCTACGCGTACGCACAATAATGGATGGCGCATCGCCACAAGTCTGGTGGCCTCATCATTTCGGATGTGAGATCAAACTCCCGTTCTCTTTCTCGCTCTATAGTAAATGACGGTTTTAAAGGATCTCTATTTCGGTGCAGCCAAATGTAGCTCAACCCTAAGGTAGCGATGCACGATGGCGAGAGATTTTAATCGATTGATCGAGTCCGACTCAATCCGTCATTGCGAGTGGCGCATGGCGCGTTCATTCGCGAGTTGTTTCTCGATGGTTTAGAGTTTCGTGAGTTCTTGACCTGAATTGTAATAGCGAATCAATCCAAACTAATTCTTTCAACAAGAGCAATCGAAAACTTTACTCGAATGTGCTGCACGGTCTCGCTTCTAATTAACATACTCTCGGCTTGATACATATTATCGACTGACCCGTCACCCTGGTGACCGAGCGAGACTCGGTGAGTAACTGATTCCGAATCAGTTACTCACCGAGTCTCGCTCGGTCACATAATAAATTTGCGATTGTTCGAATCACTGATTCGAACAATCGCAACATTATATTATCGCTTTATATTATCGCGGATATTTCCAACATATTATGATGATATTCGGTTATAGGCTCCAACTGCAAATGAGCGTGGTATTACGTTTGTATGGAAATTCATCCGTCGCCGGCCCCTTATGGTAACCTTTTAAGCGCACTTGGCCATGTAGCTCGAGTGGTTTTGTGATAATGCAAGATTTCAAGCAGTCTCCCGTTTATTTATTTCATACTGTTTACTATCCTTGTGATCTTTTGAGTAGGTATAGTAGTAGCAGTTTCCCGTAATCCTTCATTGAAGATAACATAGATGAGGGAACTCTAACGTATTATGGACGGTTGTGAGATGGTTGAGAAGATAATAAATAGCTCCAATATAAAAAAAAACTTACTTATATGCTTAGTATACAACTTCCCGGACGCATAGTCGAGTCGATGCACGTTGCGTTGTTTCACGTCCACAAAGTACAAGCTCTGCAGTTCGGGGTCCCACACAGGACTCTCTGCGTGGGTGAATATAGCAGGAGTACCTGGATTGTTATGCGACGATACCTAGTGTTTGATTGCTTATTAATATAAATAGGTAGGTACATTGCATTGCATTGACTGGTGACTGAACAGTTGCAGCAAGAGTCTATGCAATGGATAAAGAAGGGAAAAAGGCCACCGAAGAAATTCAAAGTGGAAAAGTCGGCATCGAAACTCATGGGTACCATTTTCTTTGACAGCGAGGGATTTTTATTAATTGAATATATGTATTTGCCTAAAGGGACTACAATGCAGCCTTTACTACGCTAAGTTACTGAGTTAGGCACGTGAGGAAGTCATATAGAAAAGACGTGGCAAGTTGCCGCGCAGATTGCTTTTTCTGTAAGACAACGCGCTTCCAGTAACTTTTTCTTTTTAGGGTTCCGTAGTCAACTAGGAACCCTTATAGTTTCGCCATGTCTGTCTGTCCGTCTGTCTGTCTGTCTGTCTGTCCGTCCTCGCTTAATCTCTGTGACCGTTAGCACTAGAAAGCTGAAATTTGGTACCAATATGTATATCAATCACGCCGACAAAGTGGTAAAATAAAAATTGGAAAAAAATGTTTTATTAGGGTAGCCCCCCTATATGTAAAGTGGGAAGTGATTTTTTTTTAAATTTCAACCCTAACGTGTCGTATCGTTGGATAGGTATTTAAAAATGAATAGGGGTTTACTCAAATCATTTTTTGATAATGTCAATAATTTCGGAAATAATCGCTCCAAAAGTAAAAAACAATGTGTCCCCCCCTCTAACTTTTGAACCATAAGTTTAGAAAATATGAAAAAATCTGAGAAGTAGAACTTTATAAGGACTTTCTAGGAAAATTATTTTGAACTTGATGGAAAGAAAAGTTTTTGTACAAAAAAGACAAAAGGGTTCTACAAAATAATTTCTGGACTAAGTTTGTAGTATAATCGTAGCAAGCATTTTTTTAAACTCATAAGTGGGTACACTTTATTGTGACGGACGGGAAACTACGGAACCCTACACTGAGCGTGGCCCGACACGCTCTTGGCCGGTTTTTTTTTCTATTTTAAACGGGGACGAAGATTTTCAGACTACAATGAGATGATGACGGCTGTAGACAGCCATTTTGAAGAGAAATGTAAAGAATTTTTTTTTTGGTAATATAAAAGCACGATTCTTCAAGGCTAGAGTGAAAATGCTCTTAATAAACTAGGGAGCCTCACCATCAACGATTGCATCACTAGTATATATAATTTAAAAAAAAATCACTTGAAGGGGATTAGGTAAATTTGAAAATATAAAACTGTACCTATATTAGGCCACGGACTTATCAGCCGCGTCTCGTATCTCCTTATTTAAAATCAAGACAAGACCATTGCTATCGCCTCGCCTTGATCGATGGGCTATTTTGTGTTTTACCACTACAATGGGTGGTCTAATCGCAAAGGAAATCTTTTACGACCTATGTATAGGTTGAAGATTTGGGTGTAAATGTGATAAATAATAAAATTAGTAGACATGAGGAATCGAGGGAACTCCTCAAATATTATAGGCAACCATATAGTTATTTTGGTATTATCATTGAGGGCTTATGCATTTACAGTCAAAAAGTGACATTTGATGTAGTGGAACTGGTGAAGAAGACCAAAAATGGCCAACGGAACTTCATACTCAAACAGATATCACAATGAACAGTTATGCGACTATGACAATACAAATATGAATAGTTCTGAATAGTTATGTTCAAAATAGTATCATCGAAGTGATCTGATGATGATGATGATGGAGCCGGAAGATAGACACCGGAACTCTGTAATTAATAATTGTATCCTAGCCGTGTTTGGGCTCATTAGAATTGTCATGAGATGCTATTTGGCTATAAGGTACTATTGAACTGATCTGATGATGATGATGGAGCCGGTAGATAGGCACCGGAACTCCGTCTAGCCGTGTTTGGGTTTATTACAATTGTCTTAAGATGCACTTTGGCTATAAGGTACTCTAAACTGATCTGATGATGATGATGGAGCCGGAAGATAGGCACCGGAGCTCCGTAATTAATCAATGTATTCTAGTAGGGCTTAGGTTGATTGGAATTTTCATGAGAAAAAGGTACTCTGGCTACAAGTGTATCGCAACTAAAAACTGTGAAATAAAAAACTTTGAAAAAAAAAAAAATAATCGACTTTTTTTGACTGCGATCCCACCTGCGGTAAGCAGCGATGCAATCTTTGATGGTGAGGCGCACTAGTTTATTAAGAGCCTATTCACTCTAGCCTTGAAGACACCCAAATTAAAGTTATTTTGATTGTTTTAGTGTATTTTTTAGTGAAGTCAATAAATTGTTTTTTGTAAAAGTTTTTTATTTTTCGTTAACTCAGAAGTTTAGATTTTTTGTTCAGTTTCAAAGGACTACAGACTTGAGTACCTCTATGGTTTTAATTTCAACTCGTTACCTCCACGCGTCCCCGAGATAAAGGGTCTTGATAGATGGACAACAAAGTGATCCTAAATGGGATTTAAGGGATCTGTTTTTTTCCTTTTGAGATACAGAACCCAAAAAAGACCATGATGTTGAAAGGGTTAAAATATAACTATTTATGATGTGAATTCTGTCCTGATATTTGTGCCACAATGTTGAGTGTTGTCGCACGTTGTGATTAAAAGCTGATATAAAACGATTAATGCTAATTAATTGCATTCCACAATTTACTGCCAATTATGCGAAATTATTCAACCGCGGGTCAAGAACCAAAACAATGCGAGGCATTCGTTTATGGATCTCTGATATCAATTATCACAATATTTTGTTTTATACAACTATTCATCCGTTTTTCGTTAACTTAGAAGTTTGATATTTTCATATCTTCAAAAGGCCGCAGAGTTAATGTTAATCGTTTTAATTTTCAACTCGATACCTCCACAAATTCCCGTGGTATTAGGCCTTGGGAGACAGACGAACAACAAAGTAATCCTATAAGGATTCCGTTTTTAGGATAAAACAGTATACCTAATTGTTGTTCCGACACAAAGAAAAAAAATTGTAATTCGGAAAAATCTTCCGAGACTACATTCGGAAATTTTACTATTAATTCACATAGGTAAGTTTGTACGGAAGCCTCAGTGCGCGAGTCTCACTCGCACTTGCCCAGTTTTTAATTTATTAATTACTACGAAGGGTAAGTGTGAAAAAGAAATGTCTTCAATTGAAACCTAGATAATAGCCACAATATGTTTGTTTTTTAAATATCTAGAGATAGGTGGGTAATATTAATACTGATCTATTTTAATAGTGGTCGACACACACGCCTCCATTGCACTGATCAATTGTCGATAGAAAAGTAGATCGTCCCACAGCATAGTTTAATTAATAATGAACAAGCTTATAAACACGCTTCTTAATATTAAGTTATAATAAGAATATAAATAAATACTTACCATTGAAATTCTATAAAATTCTGGTGTTTCTTCAGTTGCTACCTGGACGAGCGTAGCAAACGATAAATAAATTATACAAATCAACGAAATTACAAAACCCATTATTTATTTTTGAATCTTAAAATTTAAATTAAACAAAAATTATTTATGGTACTCCAGTGCAGGACTGCACCGGGGATTGTTTTCTGTACAACTGTGCATCAAATGTTTCCAAAACATGTCAAAGCAAAAAAAAGATACGATAAACGGTTTTTGTGAAAATAAACCGCGTTAGCGGTCGATAAAGCGGGGAAAATGATAGCGGAGAGTGAAACAATACGAATCGAGCCGACAAGTTTTATTTGAAAAAAATGTCGCGCTAAGTATAGTCGCGACCCCTACGTACACTTAGCATTAAATGATCGATATTCATTCGAATCTCTTTCACCGCACTCGTCGAACATTCATTCACAAGAATTATATTTCATAGTAATAATAACATGTATCTCTAAACTTATTATATTATTTGCTTATAACTAAGTTATATCTAACGACAATCAGTAGTTTTCCCACTTTACTTGAATTCAGAATTTTAGAAATAAATACATTAACTTTTACTCAATTAGATATTTTTTTCAGCATTGTAGTTTAATGCCATTTTCACTAAAAGTTATCGCGGATGGACGCGACGCTAGAAATGCGACTACTAGGTATAAACGCATTTTCATAGAATTTGTTTTAAAATTTGTCTAGAGATAAAAAAAAAATCTTTGAAAACGCATCGGGCATGAACTGGCGCGTCGGGCCTGTCTGGTCGCCTATTCACAGCCTTAACACTAGGCGACGTATGATGATTTATTTTCAAATTTTGAAGAAGGCATTCATAATATCATTATAAATACTTATATTTTTTAACATGTCTTCTAGTGTTCGGTATTGTGGTGGGATTAGAAGTTAGGTATCCACAATGATATTTAAAGATTGAGATGTCAATAGAGGTTGTTGTGCGGCGAGCGCGCTGGCTAGGCGTGCGGCGGCGGCGTGGGCTCGGGCGCCGCGTCGTGCGCGGGCGCGGGCGCCGCCGCGCCGCCCGCCGCTCCTGGCGCCGCTACGGCAGCTGCTCCTCCGCTCTCTGCTTGCAACCTGCACCACACAGAACCAATGTTAATAACACCATCTTAAAATCACAAACAGGTAGACTTAGGACCGTGCCTCACTGGGAGCTGCCAGTTTCCGCATCCAAGAAATTGCATGCAGTTCTATAGTTTGTACCCACTTGGCCACCGCAGCCAATACATATATTTTTTTAAGTCAAGAAGAACCTGGCTACGCCGCTATCATCTTTGTGAGGCACGACTAATATTCAAAGTCCGTCCACAAACGAGAAGTCAATGAACAAAAATAAATAAAAATACGAAAATACAACCTCATTTTTAAAGTCGATTAAAAATAAATCTTCCTTACTGTACAAAACACTTAAACATTAAAAAGTCTTATTAAAAAATGAAACCTCCAATGACCTCGCAACACATTTATTTGTAAACATTGTAGCCGTTGTTTGTTAGCCATTGTTGTTGTAGTGGAAAAAATGGGTTTTGTTTAACAGCGATACGATAAAACCGAACAGTGACTCAAGCGCCGTACGCACCATCCATCTTGACGTACGTTCCGGCAAGGCCATACAGATTAAATCAACTAAAATCAACGATAAATCAGGGCTGCCAGGTGCAAAAAAGGGGTGATCGTACGACAGCAAAAATTTAAATTAAACGAATTTTAGTTATTTTTAATAAAAACTACACAACATACTTCTTCGTTGTACGATCTTTTCGTTTCATAATTTCGATTTTTAGTAGTCGTATTGTCGTACGATCACTCCTTTTTTGCACCTGGCAACCCTGATTTATCGTTGATGTCAGTTGATATAGTTTATATGGCCTTGGCGGGACGTACGACAAGATGGATGGTGCGTACGGGGCTTCACGCGAACTTTCTAACTTCTTTTTTTTATTTTTAAGTACTCACAAGTGCACTAGCTTCTGACGTTT
This sequence comes from Mythimna albipuncta, assembly GCA_929112965.1. Taxonomy (NCBI): domain Eukaryota; kingdom Metazoa; phylum Arthropoda; class Insecta; order Lepidoptera; family Noctuidae; genus Mythimna; species Mythimna albipuncta. Next base: position 10,472,747 of record OV815979.1, on the reverse strand, counting down.
TTGTGCCCATATAGGTCTATGTGAAATAAAAAACTTTTGAATTCGGATTTTTGAATCTATTCACAGATTATTTTTAGACAAGCGTGCTTTATCCTCGACTACATCGTCATCGCTCACCGTCAGGTGAGATACTGGTCAAGTCAGAACACCCGGCCTCGTTATAGTTTTAAACAATGAAAAAATTGACGTTTTTTTTTAAGGGTGGAAATTATCTAATGACCTCTCTCGAGTGGCAGCGTTGTATTAAGTTGCACAGTGGTATCAGCGTATCGTATGAATGAATCTTCAATTACGCGAGAAGTTTAAAATTTAGATATTTATTTTATTTTATTCGTTTGTTATGTTTCATGATTTAGATGTTATGTATTTTCACATAAAAACCGAGTTTATTAACTTGTATTTCTCGCACTTTCCGGACCAGAAGCCAATTACATTGGGGTTGGCTTCCAGTGGCAAATGGCTTCTTAGCCTTTTTCTTTTTTAATCTCTCGTGCAAGTCACTGGTGCACAAACCTTTGATGCGCTTGATGCCTCGCGCGGAACTCTGCGGCCTTCAGCTGCTCGAGGTGGAACTGTTGTCGCTCCTGAATCAACTGCTGGCGCTGGTACTCCAGTCCTGGGACACATATGAAATATTACTTTGTTTGTTTAAAACATTTGAGAGAATCATGACATTTTACAAAATGAAGATACTTAAGCATTGTAATTTAAAAAAACCCTACTTTTTATTACAAAATAAAAATAGTTGAATGTTGGCACTGCTCTGACATTTTGTTAGAATTGCTCCATGATACTGTTATCCCAATACAAAAAGAAAACTAGTCTAAACTGTCATCACCTTTCCTGATTTGTATTTATGTCAAAAAGTTCGACCAATAAAGCACTTCATCAAACGCTTATATCAGATATATAGCATATATCTAACTGATGTAAGCAATGCACTGCCTAGCCTTTCTCATCTGCACACAATTTAAAGTTCAATTACCTTCTCTTTCTCTTTCCATGGTAGCCTCTAGCTCCTCGAAGTGCCGCAGCTTGATCTCCAGCTTCTTCATCTGCGTCTCCACCAGCAGAGCCACTAATGACTTGATCTTCCTCTCCTCGACGCCGGCGAGGTGCTTTGCCTTGACTGCAGCCGCGGCTAACGCGGCAGCGGCTGCAGATTGCAGTTTCGCGTCTACCGTCGTTGGGGCTTCGCTTTTTTCTGTGAGTTTTCGAACACAAATTAATTCATTAAACCCCAAGCGAACGCCGGCGTTCGCGCACCTATTGTCTTTCAATTGTGTCTGCAATTATCACAATTGAAAGGTTAAGGATGTAATGTAAAAAAGGGACTTGAGAACGGCTGGACCTATTTTAATGATTCTCTTTTTTTTCTTTTATTCACCAGCATACAGGGAAGGTTTAAAAGAAAAAAAAAATTGGTAGGGTAGGTATTCAGTTGACGGGAGTGAAGCCGTGGGTAAAAGCTAGTGAGCCATATAATAAAAGAAAAAAACTGACTGAATGAAATATCAATGCACAGCCGAAACTAAATTTGCCATAATTTAAATTCTGTTAATGTTATCGATTTTTCATTATTCACATAATTATTTTGTGACCACATAATTGTCACACACACGTTCATATAATTATGATGTTAATTTGAAATTATTATTTTAACATAATATACTCAATATTTGCACGCCGTTGAATGTGGCAAGCATGTCTGGACCGTTTCTTATTTTATATATTTTTTTAATATCGTGTTTGCACGTCTTTGTTGTATTCTTGTATGTGTACATGTGTACACATACAAGAATACAACAAAGAACAAACATGTGTTTCAGCAAATAAATATCTTATTTTATCTTACTGGGACTAGGAACATGAATTTTTGCACGAGGTTTCCTTTTATAAAATAGACAGCACTAAAATGGGTTTGACCCCCTAAGTATGCGCGGTTTGTATGGGTAAACCCACCTTCGCGCGGGCGAAGCCGCTGGCAGAAGCTAGTTTATCATATTTTATTTCATCTTTACATACCAAAAAAAAAAATTAAATTGTACGTTCTAAATATTACGAAGTCTATGAGAAGCAAGCGATAGCACAATGGCGAAGGCGCAAGGATCGGGCGGCAGGGGTGCTTGATGCGCTTGCATCATACAGAAGTGGGGTAGGTATAGCAAAATACAGAGTTGAAATGTATTAGATAGAACAACGAAATCTTGAAGGTTTGTTTTAGGTAAATTAATTATGTTTTGTAAAAAATCATAGAGCAAAAGTTGTTGTTTATGATGTTAGTAATACAGTCCTGCAAAGTTGTTAATAGTTTATAAAAAAAAAAACCCTGTATATAATTAATAACATTCATGGATGTATTAGTTTATAATCAAGTTAATCAACTGATGATCAGTCAAAGTCAATAATCACGATAAATTACTTTTTAAATCATGTTTATTTTAATCTGATTAAAATTAATCAAGTTAAACAAATGATTAAAAATACATCGATTAAAGCCAACACTGCCGCAAACTAAGATTGTTTATCTATACGATAAAACAAGCCGTCATTTAGATATAGGAACGTACCTATATTATGTAGAAAAAGAAGTAATTGTTGTACGGTTTTAATATAGTTCAAGGTGACGTTTTATTAAATAATATTATTATCATGATTCCGTTGCAAACAATCGATAATCGAGTTTAATCACTACGCGTGCGATGGGAAAATACGTGCATATAATCAAGGCGTTGTCGTAATCGGATCAAAAGGGATCGCGCTATCTTTCATCTTTATGTGTACTGCATTATTCGGTCCCTGAATAGCGATAGATAGATAGACAGATATATTCTTTATTGTGGGTGATTCTTTGAAACTGAAAGAACGTCTCATTCAACTGGTCTAGGTTACTCCATCATTCATCATCATCATCATTTCAGCCGATACACGTCCACTGTTGGACATAGGCCTCCCCTAAGCGTCGCCACATCGAACGTTCCTGTGCGTTCCGCATCCATCAGTTTCCCGCTACCTTCACCAGGTCATCGGTCCACCTTATAGGAGGCCTTCCAACGCTGCATCTCCAGAAGCTTTCGGCCCCAACGGCCATCTGTTCTGCGAACAATGTGCCCTGCCCATTGCCACTTAAGTTTGGCAATTTTTCGTGCTATGTCGGCAACCTTACTTTTCCTGCGGATATCTTCATTTTTTATTCGATCACGCAAGGAAAACCCGAGCATAGCCCTTTCCATTGCTCTTTGGGTGACTTTAAGCGTTCTGATGAGGCCCATTGTGAGCGACCACGTGTCGGAGCCATATGTCATCACTGGCAACACGCACTGATTAAAGACTTTCGTCTTGAGACACTATGGTATGTTGGACGAGAAGATACCGCGTAGCTTCCCGAACGCTGCCCAACCGAGTTGGATTCGACGGTTGACCTCTTTCTCGAAGGTAGACCAACCCAACTGGACTGTCTGTCCGAGGTAGACGTAATCGTCCACAACTTAGAGTGTAGAGTCTCCGACCTTGATGAGCGCTACACGGTTGTTAATAATGATTTTGGTTTTATCCATGTTCATTATAAGACCTACTCTTTCGGAAGCACTACTGAGGTCATTGAGCATTATGTTGAGTTCCTCCATAGTCTCAGCCATAACTCCTATGTCGTCGGCAAACCGAAGGTGAGTGATGTACTCGCCATTGACATTAATGCCTAGTCCACTCCAGTTCAGAACCTTGAAGACATCATCCTCCATTGCGGCCGTGTACAGTTTCGGAGAGATGACGTCTCCCTGCCTCACACCTCGCTGCAGGAGGATAGGTTTCGAGGTCTGGTCCTGGAGTCGGACTGACATGGTGGCGTTTTCGTACTAACACTTCAGCACTTCGATGTACCGATAGTCAATTTGGCACCTTTGGAGAGATTGCAGCACCAAACCAGCCCAAGTCTCGATCGAATCAAAAGCTTTCTCGTAGTCCACAAACGCTAGGCAGAGAGGCAGGTTATACTCCTCTATCTTCTGTATGACCTGCCGTAGCGTATGTATGTGGTCGACGGTGCTAAAACCTTTTCGGATTCGGCTTGTTCGAGAGGCTGGAAGTCGTCAAACCTGCGCGCGAGACGGTTCGTGATGACCCTGGAAAACAGCTTGTAGACATGGCTCAGAAATGAGATGGGCCTGTAATTCTTCAGCAGGGTTTTATCGCCCTTTTCAAAGAAGAGTACCAACACACTTCTGCGACATGCCTGTGACGTTTTTCCCTCGAGTATGACGGAATCGAACAACTTCTGAAGGGCCTTTAGGACCGGTTTTCCACCCGCCTTCAGGAGCTAAGCCGTAATTCCGTCCGCACCCGACGCTTTTTTTCTTTTCTTTTTATTTATATTTTATTATTCGAAAAATTAGAATGAGTGAGACATTCTCTCGGTTTCAAAGAATAACCCTTATAAACCAAAAATAAAAATTAGGATCTTAAAATTAATAGGGTGTCACAATGGGCGGTCTTATCTCTAAAAGCGATTTTTTACAGACAACCTTTGGATGTATTTGACCGAGGAGAAAAAGAGATGGGAGGAGTGCATAGTTACCGGGTTGAGCCGCGGGTTCCTCCTTAGGTTCCTTGTCAGCCTCAGGTGCGGCAGGCGCGTCGGTGGGCTCGTCCTTCACCTTAGCCTCACCTTCCTCCACTTCCATCGGTTCCGCCTTGATATCCGATGAACCCTCTTTCTTGGGCTCAGCTGCAGATTAATCAAGGTTTTAAGTACGTTGTAAGTGTCATTATTAGCTGTCGTTTCTTATGACAGCTGATGTTATACCAACTTAACAGTTACCTAATAGTTTCTTCTTTTTTAAGTGTTGCCACACATGGGCTATATGCCACATAGGGAATCCAATCCCGCATCAAAATCGAAATCCCGCATGCCTGCGGGATTGATGACAGCAATCCCGCGGATCCCGCGGGATTGGGATTTTTAATTTCTTTTTTGTTTTAAGTAAGTAATACATAAAAAAACCCTTCAAGTACGAGACGGACTTGCACATCGAGGGTTTCTTATAAAATCTACCTATGTAAATTGTTTGATTCCCGAATCGAGTTTCTCAGAAATTCCAAATAGCAAATAAAAATAATTTCGTATAAAATCAGCTGCTTATAAGGAACAATATAATATTTAACGGACCTTCATCTTTTAGAAAATTTGATTCACATGCTGTGGAGAATCCCTGGTCATAGAACCTAAACTGACATTGATTACGTTACGTTTCAGTTGCGATACAGGACTTACACAACACAAAATATAAATTAAAAAATTATTTAACTGCAAGGGAAATCGAAAATAAAATAATTGTTTTCCACACAAATACTATAAAAAATGTTATGAGTTCCATGTAAAGTTGTTTCACCACTTTTTAATGAGGATAAGCTGAGTCTAATAAATAATCTAAACGGCGGCAGGTTGTCGGAATCTAATTTTCTTATAAAAAACTTCAATACCTCAAGCGCGCGGGATCCCGCATTTCCGATCCCGCAGAAAAGATGTGGGATCGGGATCCCGCGCTTGCGGGATTGGATTCCTAACCACAGTCACAAACGCTGCCACGAAAAGCTAAATGCGGCCACACAGGAAGTTGAATCGCACGACAGCCACTTGTGGCCAGTGGCTGCTATTTTTTTTTAATTCATACGCGCAGTATCGTAATGGACTCTAAGAAGGTTTAAATGTGTGACGGCGTTTTGTATCAGTGTTTAGTGGCCGATGCGGGCCATAACAAGCGAGCAGCGGCGATTTGTAGCGTGTGGCGGCTACCGGCGTGAACCGTGTGTGGCAAATTCATATAAAATATATGAAACATATAGGAAATATGGCGGCGGTGGCGTTTTATGGTTGTCACCGGTAGCCCGTGCGCGGCGACACTAAGTGATACTTTATTGTACACCAAGAAAATATATGGGAACATTAAAATAAAAAAACGTAGAACTGTTGGCTTTATCGCATTCCATAATCTTTTCCAGACGCCCTAGAATGGATAGACTTCAATGAATGGATTGAGATGCGAAGCAGAATGGTGTAAAATAAGTACAAAAGTATTATCAAATTCATTTGAGAAAGTTTGGAGGTATCCGGAACAGGGTCTTTAGTCTTGCAAACCTCCATTGAAGAGGTAGGATCTTTCGATCAGACGGATGTTGTATCTGATCTGGGTAACTGCCCAATAGTTAATTTCTGGCTGTTGTATAATTTCAAATCTCGCGGACAAGTAATGCTGTGATATAGAATGTCGAATTTCGTCTTTTAGTTACTATGTGCTGTCATAGATGTCGCTACATCTTCATCGGATAACTTCAGCAAATCAAAACATACTCACAAATGAACGTCAAGTCATTTAATTATTTTAAATATTAAAATTTTGTGGTATAGTATCCATTTGTACGTAGAATTATAGGTGTTGTAATGTATAGTTACCGGAGGGGGAGAGGTCAGGCGCGGTGCCGGCGATGCCGGTGGCCGCCAGCGCTGCGGCCGGCCCGTGCGCGCCCGCAGCCTTCACGTGTGCCTCCATCATGGCTGCTGGCACCTCGTCCTGTAAGGAATATAAGAAAGGCTATTTTAAAGGTAACAATTTCTAGCAACGTTTCCCAGTGTGTCGTTTACGCAAACAAGAAACATCTGTACTTTGTTCAAAATAACATTAGACATTTATGAAAACCTTTTATTACTATCTGATCAACCGATTTTGACTTTTATTACGTTGGTGGCATGATAAATGGCGGCTGCAGTAAAAAATAGGTACTGTCACCACTTTTTTGCTTTTAATACCATCCTTATGCCTACGATATAGAAGTTAAAACCGATTGAACAGACAGTAAAAAAGGTTTCTTTAAATGTCTAATCTTAATGCGAATAGAGTATAGTTCATAAGCGGGGAGGCGCAGTGACGTTGCCATGGAAATCTTTACCTATACACATTCGGGTGCCCATCGGCACTAGCGCGGTTGCCGGCGCCTGTTCAAATCTTAACTTTTGCGTATTTTTGTGATCTTACGTATGAACTATCAAGACTACCTCCCACCCCCTTGTAAGAATAAACAAGACTTGGACGACTCCCCTCCCCCTTAAATCGTCGTAGGTAATAAATGACCCCTAGTGCGAGAAAAATAATAATTAAAAACTATATTTAACCTTGATAGCAGCGAACTCTTCCATGGCTGCTCTCGTGGCCTTGGAAGCGATGCGCGGGTCCACCACCGACGCTAGGAAAGCGACCGTGGACATCACGGGGTTGCCAGTTTTGCTGAATGGAATTGGTTGGTAGGCTAGTGGACCTAGCACGCCACCTGTTAAACAACATAAAAATTAAATATAAAATCAAGGCCTTGTAATAAAGGAAAAGTTAAAGTCCTCACTAAAAGTTGCTAAGTAGCAATGTTTAATAGAAACGAGTGCTACAACTACGTCAAGCCTGTTCTTATTCTTTCCCAACTTCTTAGTGAGACAGTCCCATAAACAAATTGTTGCCACCATAGTAAGTTCCCGTGGTGGTATTTTTTTTTTATTGTGGGAAAAAAACATGCATTGACATCCCCCGCTCTTGGGCGGAGCGGGAGATAGTGACTCTTACTGACTAAAAGACCCACCCCGTTCCTTCTAGCCTTCTTACCGGGGCTCGAGCGCCTTTTCGGATAACCCTGGCCCCAGTAGGCTTCGACCCGGCTGGGTCCCTGCTGTTGCTGACATATCCTTGAGGCGCGCGGGAACAGTGCGCGCTGTCGACGACTTGGGCTTGGTCCGGACAGTTACCGGACGGCCGGACAGCAAGCTTCCCATTGCTCATTGTCCGCAAGCCCGCGCCTACGGTGGCCAGAAATCGGGATTAGAATCCCGGCGGCGGCGATAGCGCCGTTGCCAGATGCGTTCGGCCTCCTCCTTTGCGAGCATTACTGCTTCGTAGAAGTCGGTGACCGCCTGCCACTCTTTCTCGCTCCGGACCATGGCCTCAACCAAGGCCCAGCGCGAGAGGTCTCCGCCGTCGGTCGCCCTCACGAGGGCACGGCGATGCTCCGCCTAAGCAGCCGTGGTGGTATTTGAAGTTGGTGGTAAAAAGCATGTGGAGACAACAGGCCAGTCAAGTAAAGTGCATGTAGTGTACCGGCTTGCGCGTCGTGCAGATAGGGCTCCTCGATGGGTAGGCGCAGGAAGTGCAGGATGCACTCGTCCTGCGTGCGCGTGCCCACGTGCGCCGCCACGCGGTTCCAGTCGTCGCGGTGCAGCTCCAGCGCCTCCAGCAGCAGGAGGGTTTCTTGCTCCGTCCAGCCGCGACCTCGCACGCCTCCGCGGTACTGCGACACATAACAATAATAATAATAATAATAATAATAATTTATTTGCCAGAATGTAGGTATACAAAGTAGTATGATCATAACATTAATATTAGGCCCCTTTACATTCTACCATTACATGTGGTGTGCAAATATTTAATTTCAGATTAAGTACATACAATTTAATAATAAATGTCATAATACCTCTTTAGTTATTTAATCACTTTAATTGTTAAAGATGTCAGATTAAATAAACATTTATTAATTTAATTAAAAATGTCAGATATTACTTATACTAAGATTGCGATATCCATCAATAAATTTAAAATGTCAAAATCGATAATGTCAGAATAATTAAAACATTGAATGTCAATTTAAAAATAAAATTATAAACCAAAATTGTCATTATTTTAGACATACAAAGATTGAGATATCCATCAATAATATTAAAATGTCAAAACCAGAATAAAATTGTCAGAATAATAATGTCAGAACAACTAAAATATTGAATGTCAAATTAACAATAAAAATATAAACCAATATTGACATTATTTTCTTTCCTTGCGTTCGTTATGTAACATAAATTCATTAACACTGTAAAAACATTTTTCTTTCAGCCAGTGGATTAATTTGTTTTTAAACATAGGCAACGGTAGTTCTTTTAAGGCATTTGGTAATTTATTATACACCTTAATAGCCATTAAAAACGAATTTCTTTTGTATAAATCAAGTTTGGCTTGCGGCAAGCAGAGCCTATGCTTATCTCTAGAGGAAACATTCCTTTTGGTTACATCTCTATGTTTAATAAAATATTCAGGATGTTGTCGTACAAATAGACATAACTCTTTAACATACATGCATGCTAATGGTAAAATGTTGTACTTTTTAAACAATGGCTTACAGCTATCCATATACCAAGCTCCACAGATTGCACGCACACATTTTTTTTGTATAATAAATGCTTTATTGACATCCACCGAATTACCCCACAACAAGAGACCGTATGAAAGTACTGAGGAAACGTAACCATGATATGCACTAAGAGCCGCTTCATTTGAAACCGTGGCTCTTAATCGTCTTAGTGCATAGACAAATCGGTCCAGTTTGTCACAAACATACTCGACATGCTTTTTCCAGTCGCAATTTTGATCCAACTGAATTCCAAGAAATGTAGTACTTACTACTTGTTCGACCGTAGTATCATTATATTTAATATTTAGTGGTAATGGGTTCCTCCTGTAGGTTTGAAATTGGACCATTTTCGTTTTATCCATATTAATTTGTAGGTTATTGGTGTTCAACCAGCGTATTATATTTTTTATGGCTTCATTAATCTCCTTCTCATAGGTGTCTCCTCTTTCACACTTCACTACAAGGGTCGTGTCATCAGCAAATAAAATTACTCTATGGCTAGTGATATTTGGGAGGTCATTGATGTAGAGGAGGAACAAAAAAGGCCCCAATACACTGCCCTGTGGCACTCCGAAATTATTTGCCTTAAAGTCACTTCTATATGACACCTTTTTGCTATTATCAATTCTGGAAATTTCCACACATTGTTGTCGGTTTTTTAAATAATTTCTCAACCAGTCGTTCGCTTTTCCTCTTATTCCATATTTTTCAAGCTTGTGTAAGAGCAATTCATGGTCCACAAAATCGAACGCCTTAGTCATGTCTAAGAAGACTGCCGCTACAGGCTTGCCTTCATCTATTGCCTGGGTGACAATTTTCAACAAATTGAAACACGCTAATGATGTACTACTGTTTTTCCTGAACCCAAATTGTTCGTCTTTAAGTACACAATGAGCGATCGTAAATTCCTGTAACCTTTTTAGCATGATTTTTTCTAAGATTTTTAACATGATTGGTAACAGCGTCACTGGCCTATAGTTTCTCATGTCAGATGTATTACCTTTTTTAAAAAGTGGCTTTACAATTGATTTTTTTAAAATCTCTGGGAATGCACCTTCTTCAAAAGAAAAGTTTATCAAATAACTTAGTGGTTGGCAAATGCATGAAGCGCATAATTTAATTGCCTTTGTTGTTATCTCATCCTGTCCTACTGCATTTGTATTTTTAAGATTTTTTATAACACCAAATACTTCAGTAGCATCAGTTGGTTTAAGAAATATGGTATGTTCATTATTCCCATCGATAGTCTTATTTATCTCGTCAGTATTGTATTTAAAATTATTATTATTTGTCGATTGTATATAAAATTGATTAAACATGTCACTTATTTCCTTAGGGTCTTGAATTGTCCGATTATCTTTATTTATTTTGTCAATTTGCGTCTTAAAGTTCGAGTCATTAATATTTTCATTAATTACCGCCCATGTGGCTTTACACTTATTTTTATTATTGTCAATATACTTCTTACTTTGTAGTTGTCTAGATTTATATATACATTTTTTGAGAATGCCACTATATGTTTTATACTTTTTGTTTAGTTTTAGTTTCTTAGTTTTACTGTGTTGTTGACTAAGATAAAGAACCCTTTTTTTTACGCAAGATTTTTTTATGCCTTTTGTCAACCATTTGTGGTTCCCTTTACAATATGATCTCTTTTTTGAGTATTTTGGAAAGCACAAGTCAAAAAATAATTTAATTAGACCGTGAAATTCTGCAAACGCTTCCTGAAAACTATTTTTTTCGTACACGCTTGAAAAAGAGAGAGATGATAAGTAACTATAGAACTTGTCCATATTTTCTTGACTAAAGTCTCTGACCTCCTCATACCAACTGCGTGTTTTGTACGTTTCATTGGTCCTTATCGAAAGCGTCTGTCCTGTTTCATGATCGGACAAGGCAAGATGATGTACCTCCGCTTTAGTTTGCTTGATGTTACTTGCTATCTGATCTATACATGACAGTTGTCTTGTGGGCGTTTTAATATGCAATTGAATATTAAAATTTTTCAAAATGCTTTTTAGATTTTCACAGCTTTTGGTCGACTTTAATATGTCTAGGTTCCAATCACCGCATAAAATAATTTTTTTACTCTTTCTTGTCAATCTCACTAGCAACTGTTCTAGATTTTCGAGAAATACTTGAGGATTACTATTTGGAGTCCTATATAAGCAAACGATAATAATATTATTTATTTCTATGCCACAACATTCAAAATTATAATTACATGTCAAGTCATTAATATTATTCAATTTTTTATATTTCATATTATTATTAAGCAGTATACATACCCCTCCTCGTTTTTTGTCACGTGAGTATGATGCTACTACTATGTACCCAGGAATTTTTAAAAGCATTTCTGTACCTTTTTTGATAAACGTTTCAGTTAGACACACTACGTTTATTTTCGACCCTTGCTGCGATAGCTCATGGATTGCAAATGTTAATTCTTCAGATTTATTTATTGCGCCAGCAATATTCTGGTGAAATATTCTAAAATTAAAATCCACATTAGGGACGAAAACATTTCTGTGTTGGCAAAGGTAACTCTTGGTCCGATTGCGTAGTCGAACACGGTGTAATTTTTTTAAAATAATATGGAATGGTTCCCTTCTTGTGAGTGTCGGTGTTTATCATTACCTGCTTATCCGAAGGGGTGTTGTCAATACTTTTAGAATTATCCCTTGAATACTTATTCTTATTACGCTGGAAATAGAAGGGAATAGTGCCTTTCTTAAGAGTATTTGTGCATTCTGTTTTAGCCTTCACTTTATTCATTAATAATTTAATATTTTTAAAACATAAAAATGTCCTGTCATAGTAATTTGAGTCAATATTAAAGTTTATTTTTTTACATACCTCTGACAAATAGGAGTCCTTCTTGTAAAGATAATTGCCTTTTATATTCACAAATGAACAATTTTTAAAGTTGCTACATAACATTTTTAGGTTGTTATTTAACAATTTATAATTCAAATATTTATTATTCAAAACATTAAATACCAACACATTAAGTTTTTTAAAGGATTTTAGCAACGCTCCTAATTCCAATAGTATTTTATTAGGGTTAGAATCATTTTCCCCTACACATATAACTAGATAATTATTTTCCAAATCTTCTATTTTGTATATAGGCTTAAGAATCTCTTCTGTGGTGGCGTAAGGTTTCGTAGTTGAAGAAATATGGTAATTCTTGTACTTAGTGTTGTTTCTAGATTGTACAAGAAGTGTAGCCAATCCTGTGAATTGTTGTCCTCCAAATATAATTAACCGAGGATTTGATTCGATTCTAGTGCATCTATTCAGTACTTGATTTTTATTTGGTGTTGTCTGTTTACGGAGATTTAGCAGAACGCCATCTAGCAGATTTTGATCGTACTTCTGCAAATCTGTGTTACTCTGCTGAGGCAACCTGGTGCCGCCATCTGTTGCACTTTCTTCGTATGATTTGTTCTGTAGATCGATTGAAGTCATATCTAATTTCTTTTTGTACAATAAATTTAGATTATGTACCTTATTATTCCTCTTTTTCGAATTAGAGTATTTTGTTATACTACTTGGTGGCTCGCTGCATAAGTTTTTTAATTGGATTATGACGTTTTGTTGTTCAACTGTTTGTTTTTTCAAAGTGCTGTTTTCCATGATTAAATTGTCTATTTCATTGTTAGCGGCCTGTAACTGCATTCTCAGTTGACTGATTTCTTCATTTAATCTTTCAACCTCTTCGTGACTTAATCCGGTAGATAAGTGTGATAAACTTTTAGAAAGAAAATCAGAATTTGTGGATTCGAATGACGAATTTGGTGAGTTAATAGTAGTTTTATTTCTTCGTTGAGTTACGTTTTCAAAATCCATTTTTGCCAGACTGCTTTGTTTAGAGAAAATAGACGTTATAAAATATTTCTTAAAAATACAAAAAGTCGATTTCGGTGTGGGGTTCGAACCAGGGTTCGATTGTTTCAAAAGTCAAAATTGTTAATGTTGACGACTACGGGCTCTCTGTTCATGTAGTTCAATTTAGGGATCTATTTGTGATTGCGCAAATTTTGAATCTAACAAAGTCGTTATGTTGACTCATTAGTAAAAAATTTTTTCCACATTTTTGCACTCGCTTCACAACACATGAGTTAATGTCACTTTGTTTTTAAAGTTAAACACCACACGTACTGATTTATTCGATGTTCCAGATTTATTTTCCGCACATGAAAATGCAATAATACGTTATGCTCAACAAGTAATCTTTAAGTGTGGAAAGAGTAATCAAATGATGGTTACTCACAATGTTATAAATCATGGTTGTTATGACGCAAAAGAACCTTACACTGGTGTTTGGAGTATCATGACTAGGATCATTAGCTTTTGGGTGGTGTCATAGATTCATGAGTGAAGTCCGTTACCTGGTCGAGCTTGAGGCCGGACGTGGCGGCTAAGTCCAGTGTCGGCTCGGGTTTGACAGGAGGCGCGGGCGGCGCCGCGGCCGCGCCTGCCTCGGCGCCGTTCGGTAAGCCCGGCTCCACCTTCGGTACGTTCTCCGCTGAAACAAATAAATTATAATAAATACATTTAGATCATTTAGAGGGCTTTTGTCAACACTTAAAAGGTTTGAAAGTTGAATAACTTACCCGGTCTGGGCTGCGTAGGACGGGTGACAAGCGGCTGCAAACCTGACGGCGTGTCGGACAGCACGTGGAAGTGAGACGTGGGCGGCGGGCCCATCGCTGTGGGACGAGATTCGGCTTCCAGCTGGCAAATACGACAGTTTTAATGACTCACAGAGAAACAGCAATGTTCTGGATTACACTCTAATACAGTAATAATTATCAAATCACTAGCAATATTCATTAGGACAAATCATATCTCTTACGATGAAAATAGAACTAATACTCGACTCATTCATTTGTATTTATAAAAATCTTGATGTTGTTTAGCGACTGATTAGCAGATATTTAATTAAAAGTTCCTTCCAAAATCGATTAGCTGAGAAATGATCACAGACAAACAGTTACTTTGGCATTTATAATATTTCTCTCACCTGATAGTTGATGAGGCCCCACTGCTCGAGGAAGCCGTGCACGCGCATAATGGCGCAAACATCTCCCGCGAGGTTTCGTCGACAAGCTGTGCTAGTCAGGTACTCGGTGGGGTTCAGGCGACACGTGTCGATCATGAAGTTTCTGGTCAACACAAAACAAATGTAGTTTCTTGAATATGATCTTTAAAACTGGGCGAATATGATGCTGTATGGTAAAATCTAAAGTAGGTGAAAGAAGAAAGAAATAAAAACATTTTATTTAGAGAAAAAGACGCAATCTTAGGACTAACTTACAGATTATAAACATTTTATATGAAAAAATATGCGCCACGCCCACGCAAAACGCTCAATACAGGTATGCTAGGTTGTCAAGAGGTCAACTCTCGTCAGTATCCAAGTCTTTTTCAAGTCGGCCACCCGTCTATTCAGATGCATTGGTATCCTAGTTATTTTAAATGAAGTAGACCGCCTATCTAACCTCCAAAACCAGACAGAATTTCGATTGGTTTAGGCGCATAATGTGTGACATTATGCGCCTAAACCAATCGAAATTCTGTACAGTACAACTGCCAGCCAGGCGCACAATTATCAAAGCTTACAATGTCAAAAGTTCTAAAACTACGTCTAAATAATCTGTTCGAGTCGGCACAAGATAACTCTGCGTATTCTTCAGGTATTAGAGTGTTAAATGCCTATTGAAAAAAGAGGCGTATTGCAGAGAATGATGTTGATCAACCTGCTAGCAAAATAGTCTCAATTACTAAAGCGGCATTTAACACTGTAACGTCAGAAAAATTACTGAATGTATGTCTACATGACGACAAAATGAAGGACAAATATTTTTAATCGGATAGCTTAACGAATCTCGAAATGGACAAATTGACAATGGACTCATCCGACTTTTCTGATAAAGACTAACATGGACTTTGATGCTAAAAGTGCTACTAGATATTCTTATTAGGTTCTCATGACTTTTTTTTAATTGACTATCAGTATCAAATTCCACATACTTACCAACATAAGTTAGTATCTCCCTTGAGAATATTTACCTGTAAGCGAGATAAATCTCCGGCGTCTTGGACTTGTTCTTCCCGTTGAAGAACTCCGGCAGGGCGCGTTTCTCGATGGTGTGGATGGAGTTGTAGTCGAACCACGCCGAGTACGACGGCACTACGATATGATGCGTCTGGTCGGTTACGTTGTCTTCTAACTCTTCTTTAGTTAGCATCTCCTGCGAAAAACATATTAAAAGTAAAAAAAAATCTGGTGCCAGACTTGCTTGCTGTGTAATTCATCATCAGCCTTTTTAATGTTCCCACTGCTGGGACTCAGGCCTCCTATCTAGCAGAGGGAATGGGCCGCAGCCGGCGCGGGCCCGGTGCGGGTTGAGAAATGTCACATGTCTTCGAATTTATTGTTCTAGGACATGACGGTTTCCTCACGATGTTTTCCTTCACCGTTTTAGAGCAGTGGTGATGAATTAAATCACACAAAGCGACTTACAACTGGTAAGTGGGAGCCATTACCACTCGGCCACCACTGCTCAATTACTCAAATGCGGGCTGTGTAATTACTCAAAACAAAAAGAGAAATATTAGGCTTTACATTTATTTATTACTAGCTGTTCCCCACGTTTTTTAGTTACTGTCCCATTCCTGTTGGACATAGCCTAATATGATTAAGCTAAACTTCCTTGATAAATGGGCTATCCACCAATAAAAGTGTTTTTTCAATCCAAAACAGTAAGTAATGTCTGAGATTTTGAACTAATTTGAAGTTAGTATTGAATTCGGCGTAAGTGCAACTTCGCTGCGGCCTTATAGAGGGCTCTTTAGTTTTCGAAAACTCACACAAACGAACCATTTCTTTTCATTCATACTTTCACAAGCCAGGCTTATTTATTAGAACAAATTCCCGAATGAGTACTTACATGCAGAATCAAGTTTTGCTCAGACACACACACACTCGCATTTTTATGTTTTTAGAGGACAAGTAGAGATAGAAGATAAAGTCAGATTACAGAAGCTAACATGTCGATTGAGAAAACAACACACTAGTATTAATCTCTTTTTTTGTTGTTATTCTTAAATCGAGATCGGAGATCGCGTGCGTACGAATCGTGCAGAGCGGCAACGTATCGTATCTTATGAATGAATTTTCAATTAAGTGGTGAGCGATGTTTAAAGTTCTGCCTAAATCCCAACAGTGAGAACATTATAGGGCTGATTATGCTTATAACCGGTAATTGATGAGCAGTATGTTTAACATTGTAAGTTGTTCTAGTACCTGCGTGTTGGAGTCGCTGTGCTTGCCTTGTGAGTCGTCGTGCGCGTCGAGCGGCGGCGCCGGCGTGGCGGGCGCCTCGCTCACCGCGGGAGCCTCGCTCGGTGCCGCTGAGGCGCTCGCTGCCGCTACACCAATTAACCGTCATTATTAGATATTATTTAAGTTTTAAAATCAAATGAAATGCCAAACATCATTAAATAACCAGCCCCTGATCGTTCCCGGTGCAAAAGTGTCCATGACACTCGTCGCATTACCTCGCTGAATAGCGATAGCATCAAGAACGACCCGGACTGAGAGTCACCCGTTGCCTCCCCGAGCCTACGGCCCAAATCCCCCACAAAACACTTTGCCTGCGTATTCCACAGCAACCGGCACAAAATGAATTTAAGTTTGGAAAAGCAATATCATTTAGCTGTCATTTTATTTTTTGCGTCAACTCTGGACATAATATCTGGAGATCATGGAAGAGGTTCGCAGCAACTAGATTAGAGAGGCAAAGCGGTGCATGACATACATGGCTGTATTTTATGTCTATGTCTGAGTATGGTTTCCGCACTTAGTCCTATGCGGACCATTGTACGTGGGCCATAGCGGCCATAACCTTGGGTGGGCTTATTCCAACCAGCCCACCTCTCTCCAAAAGCAGATTAGGCCTCTCAGGTTTTTCAGGGCATCTATAAGAGAATTCGGGGATCCTATGGTTCGTGTGCATAATTCAGTAACACCTGTGCAGTCTAGGAGCACATGCGCAATTGGCTGTATTTTATTTTAATACAACAAAAAAGTACTAGATATTCAGGATTATTTGTGAAACACTAAAAACCTTACAGGACTGTATTACTAACATCATAAACAACAACTAAAAAAATACTATTAAAACATTTTTTTTTTGGAAACCTATGTTGGTTTTGATCAAATTGTAATGAATTCCCGAACTTCTACAAAATGTCCTTTATTTATTTATGACCTGCGAAGCGACTTCATTGTTCTAGTGTGGCCATGAAACATGTTTTTCTAGAATATCAAGAGACATACTAGAAAAAGATGTAACGACGATCGATCGTCTTTGTGTTGTGACGGGCAAGAGCCCGGCGTATAAAAGCAATCTTCCCAAGCGGAAGTCACTTCCATCGGGTTATGTTTCGGTTACAACACTAGTGCAATGTGATAAGTGATATTCGATATCAGTCGATAACTACCCTAATAATTAAACGGATTCTAGTGCTTTAAATATTGATTGGTTATTATTGTGTGGAAAAATTGTTACTGTTTGTGGATAATAAAGTCATCTACTTGTAAAGCTGGTTACGTTCGTAACAATAGTAATCCGAATCAGTATACAACATTATTTTAAAAGCGAAACCTGAATATTTATGTAGTTTGTTCTAAATCAGTAACTGAATGGATTCTAATAGTTTTTACACCATGTTATATTTTTTCCCAAAAAATATTTAAAAAGGTCACAAGTTGAACACTACCGACACTAAGTACAACACAGGTCACGGCAGGTCATAGCGGGCATGAGGCACCAGCGAACAGCTGGGTGCAAAAGCAAAACAACCGCTCAGTCGCCTGGATGGCCCGGTGACTATGTATTTTTGCTGACATAACAAGCTTTTAACTTTGTGATTTTTCATGATACTGTTATGAAATTTAGTACATAGATTTTTTACATAAAAGTACTAGACACGTGTCACATATATTATACTAAAACCATTGTTGTATAAATTCAAAAAAATATACTCACGCTCAGCAGGTCGCTCGCTCTCAGGCGTAGGTGCAGCGTCTGTGTTGTCTCTGGACGCGTTGTCTTCTTCTTCGTCCACGTCATTCTCACGACGCTTCGTTGTACGGCTGAACACATAAAATGTAAAAAGTCTATGAAAGTACCCGAATTTCTTAAGAAAATAAAAGGGGTCGTAAAACCAAAGATTGGTGCCTTGACACAGCGACGTGGGGCCGCGGCAGATCATTAGATGGCGGGAGGACCTGGATGTTTTCTTCGGAAATTGTAAAAAGGGAAGCCAGGAATTGTGATCGTTGAAAGGAATGAAGGGAGGCCTTATTCCAGCAGTGGGACAATATGTAGTAGTCATAATAATCGTCTATGTAGACTATGTTTTGACTATGTGTATATTTATCGATTTATGGTGTTGCCTTCTCTTTTATTTCCTTTTAATATTAGAAAAGTTTGGTAACTAGACTAATTGGCGAAGTCATTGTTCTTTAGGTAAAATCGGCAACCGTTTGGGTACTAAAGGCATGTTATTTTATGCCCGCCATACACACCATACACCTGACAAGTTTACCTGTACAAGTGAGTTGTAAACCGGAGTGTGTACGTTGCACAACTGTACAGGTTTTCATACTACAAGCTGACAGGTATAACTAACTGTGTAGACAAATCTGTCAGGTATACCCTAGCGTCTCTAGCTACCTTTATAACATTATTCATACCTCTTTCTCTTGCCATGTTTCTGTGGTGGCGGAGAGGGCGAGCGTTTCCTCTTGCTGCCCTTCTTGGACTTGCTGGACGGCTCCGCGCCCGGGATCAAATCGTCCACCGAGAGACGTAGTTTGTGCACCTACAAAATACAGTTAACGTAGTGTAATGTTGCCCTTGCAACCGACAGATTTACTGCAATATTAAAAGATGTCTTATTTTATTAATAGAAAAACTTACAAGTTCTCGTTGTATAATGATAATTCATGATCAAAAATTTTTGAAAAAGATTTGGTTAATTAACTTTACAAGTTAAAATGGAATTAGGCCGACGATATATTATCTGTTCGGCTTCTCATGGCGTAGAGTCAGACTAAAACATGTTACCTTCTTCTTGCCATTGGCGTCGAGCTCATAGTCCTCCTCGTTCATCCACTCGTTGTACTGCGGCAGGTCCAGCGCCCACGACGCTGATACACGCCACGGCTCCGCGCGGTTGCAGTCCCAGCTCACTGTCTCGGGCACGTCCACCTATAATTACCAAAAGTTCATTTATCGATGCGTGTCCATTCTTCATTTGAGGAGAATTCTTTTGACCATCATGAAATATTGTAAATTGTAACTGTAGTCAATCATGATTGCGTTGTGTAAAAGAAATGGCGCTATTTGGAATGTATAACTCTCTCCCGTCTCTCTCGCTCTAAAATCATGATCGCCTTAAAATATCGAAATAGATGCCACGGTCAGTAATATCATCATCACCATTTGAGCCGAAAGACTACCGAAAGATTATTGTTGAACATAGGTCTCCACAAGTGTCGCCACAACGAATGATCCGGATCCGGATTCCGTGACCCTCACCAGGTCATCGATCTCACTTCTGGCCTTTTAACGCTGCGCCTTTCGGCACGCGGTCGCCACTCCAGAACATTTCAGCCCCATCGACCATTTGTTCTGCGAGCAATGTACACGATATGTCGGTAACATTTTGTATTCCTGCGAGCAGTATATCGCAAAATTAAAATTACTCATTTAATTGAGATTTATAACCGACTTAAACCCAATTTGACAGCAAAACCACCTTTATTACCTAGCAGCAAGGGTGATTATCACATACGTACCGGCAGATCGGCCTGCGCCCAGGTGTCATGGCTGTCAGGCAGGTAGTACCAGTGTACCAGCACGTGGTTGCCTCGCCGGAACACCGGCCGCGCGTACTCCTCCTCTAGGGGGTCCACTGTGGGGTACACGATGTGCGTCGCTTCCTCTTCATCTTCTAAAATGCGAGAAAGAGTGAAATTCGACGTAATTTATTACATTTTGCATAAATAAATTCACTCAGTAGTCATACGGGGTTAGATAAGAATTTAAATATTAAAACCGGCCAAGAGCGTGTCGGGCCACGCTCAGTGTAGGGTTCCGTAGTTTCCCGTCCCTCACAATAAGTGTACCCACTTATGAGTTTAAAAAAAAATGCTTGCATATACGATTATACTACAAACTTAGTACAGAAATTATTTTGTAGAACCTTTTTGTCTTTTTGTACAAAAACTGTTCTTTCCATCAAGTTCAAAATAATTTTCCTAGAAAGTCCTTATAAAGTTCTACTTTACAGATTTTTTTCATATTTTCTAAACTTATGGTTCAAAAGTTAGAGGGGGGACACACACACATTTTTTTTTACTTTTGGAGCGATTATTTCCGAAATTATTGAAATTATCAATAAATGATTTTAGTAAACCCCTATTCATTTTTAAATACCTATCCAACGATATATCACACGTTAGGATTGAAATTAAAAAAAAAATCACTTCCCACTTTACATATACACTAATAAAACATTTTTTTCCAATTTTTATTTTACCACTTTTTCGGCTTGATTGATATACATATTGGTACCGAATTTCAGCTTTCTAGTGCTAACGGTCACAGAGATTAAGCGAGGACGGACAAACAGACGGACAGACAGACATGGCGAAACTATAAGGGTTCTTAGTTGACTACGGAACCCTAAAAAGGAGGGGTTCCTTTTATAAATTCGTGTCTGACCCCAGGAAAAGGCCCCGAAGGGCTCGAGATGGAACTTAGCAATAAAAATCAAATTATAAATGGAATCATGACTTGTTGTGTTTTGACTGTATACTTTTCTTCTTCCTGTCCTTATCCCATTTTTCTAGGGGTCGGCACAGCACGTTTTTTTTCTATAAAGAGTTTTACTCATTAAGAGGAAACCTATACATAAGTATCTTTGTAAGGATTAGTCGATTAAATTGATGAACTATAATTTAAAAGATTGTCGAATGATCTCCAATTAATACACATATACATTGATACACGACGTGCTTCCTGATGATGGTTTATAATGAATTATAAAACTGATATATTTACCGCAAATCTCTCCTTGATGATTGACAACGATATCCTTCACTTTGTTGGCGGTTGCTTTATCAACGTCCGGTCGTATGAAGACGCATGGCGAGCGGATGATGTCAGCGCCGAGCAGTGCCGACTCGATCTCCATCATCATCTGCACGTTCAGGTCCTTACGGGAAGGGTTCTGAAAATGTGGGAGTGGGGGAGGGGACAGAGACAATTTTAGCGTTAGATGATGAATTTAGAAGAGCGAAGTTAAAGCATTTGTACAAAGGTGTAAGAACGCATGCAAAGCCGAGATTGGTACAAGTTTTACAATTCCTTTTTGTATCAATGTGTTTTTGCCCAATGTTGTTTTGTTAGCATGGGTATGCAGATTTCGGCTTTGTATTGGATGTTTTACACCGTTAGCTACTTCTTGTAATTTATAAGTTATGTTTTTCATTTAAATATGTTTACCAACTGAACTTTTAGTGTTTTTTTTCTTTTGTTATTTTTACTCTTTGAGCAATGAACTAGGTATCAGATAAAAAGAATTATTATTTTCCACATTAAGTTACTTAAAATTGTGCCAACTAATACTAAAAAAATATTCATAAAAGTAATCCCAAGATTTGTAGAATGAAAATACAATAAACACATGCAATACAGACAGTACAGGTGATTCAACAATCAACATCCCACATTGTATTAGTGACATAACAGAGTTAAAGGTTATTAATCACACAAACACACACAAATAGGTGTTATTGGAAGTGCCCATATTTACACACAGTATCAACCAGTTCAATAGTCCCAGACAAGTATTCTGAACAAAATGACCCTTGCATGAAATGGTACATAGAATGAGATAAATTGGGAACTGCTACCTTCAAGCAAGAGAATCCATCAAGTGTTACTCTAAAGACCCCGTGTGTGTGATCTAGGAAAAATGTGATCAATAACAACACATCACTACTGGAAGTTTTTCATAAATTGTGCATTTAAAGTTGCTCTCACATAACAGAAGTTCTATTACTGAATTAAGGGAGCTTATTCATATAATTAACGTAAAAAAGAAAAATATAAAAATTAAAAGAAAATTAAGTAAATATTTTTTTTTTTTTGTTTCTAAAATTTCTAAATTATACCTTCATGTTAATATAATACCCTCATTTTATTTCGTGCATTTGAACTAGTGACAACACGCGTCTGACATGTGATGAAAAAGGTAGAAAATATTCAATTATCAATAGTCAATTTATTTTTACACCTGTTAATTTTATCTTTATAGTCAAGTCACGAATCTGTTCGCATTTGGAAGCTGACAATAGATCTTTATGTTTAAACTGTTTTAAGACAAATGCGGCGTACAAGTAAAGATGTCTTATTTGCACACTGACTTAGTAATTACCTCTTCTTTTAAGGTAGGCCCTAGTAACATGCCGCCCCTTTACAATAACACTAAAAAGTACCTAAATGAATGCCTTAATGCTCTGTTGGATTTTAAACTCTCGGCCTGAAGCAGACGGTCTAAAATCCAACAGAATATTTTTATTTAATTTTAGCTGGAAACAGTAAATATCAGACATTTATTTCTGTTATGGCCAAAACTGTATTAGCAGCCTATTTGCCATACAATAAGATGTCAAAGGTAATTTATAGTTATTTTTTTTAAACATAACGATTAAAAGTAACACTTATACTTTCAATCTTTTTTATTAGACTACTCTGAGAAGAAAGTCAGAGGTCTCTTATCAAGACCATAATATAAATGTTAATGCTCAGATCTTATAGGAATCATTAAGGTTTATGTCTGAGGTAGTCTTTTGGAGATATCACCAAACAGATTTGAGTGGACCTGTCCAGACACTGCAATCATCTGTCAGTTATCTATATATTTCACGAGTGTGGTGCAAACCTATTGTCATGAACGAGGTTATAATCAGACGCATGTCGTCACATGCCAAGTGATGCATTGTTATAGAGCCGCGGTGTGCGGGGCAAGGTCTGCGGGGCAGCGGGTCTGCGGGCGGCGGTGAGCGAGGCGGCGTGCGGGGGCAGTGCATACCTTACCGACCTGGAAGTCGAACTTGCGCCACCGCTGCTCCGACTTGAAGCGGAACATGGTGGCGAGCACCGTGCACAGGGACCCGCCCGGTTTCATATCCATGAACGCTTTCATCTGAAATCATAAATGAATCAATTTAATCATAAATTGTATTACGTGCCTACGTGAAAACCAACTGAAGTGGTCTTGTCCACACATTGCAAACATTACTTTGAAATAAGGTCTATCTAACGTTATAACTTAAGGAGCTTAACGATTTAACTTTACAACAAAATTTGAAATTCTAGTTATGATATGCTGTTATGAGGGATGAACTCAGCCAGGCGCATTACTTTGTGTAATTTATTTCATCACCACTGCTCTCACAACGGCGAAGGAAACCATCGTACCCGCAATGGGCCCGCGTGGCGGATTACGGCCCATTCCCTCTCCTAGAGAGGAAGCCTGAGTCCCAGCAGTGGGAACATTAAAAAGGCTGATGATGATGAGGGATGGCACGAATACATAGCGAGTGCGAGTCATTTATTCCCTTTTAATTCGAGAACAGAATCTTTACATACACCCTTTGAGGGAAGGGAGAAGGATAGGTCGTTCTCTCGACGGTACCTATACAGTACCCACCGCTAACATAAGCCGAGAGCCTGGAACACCAGTCAATTTCTCTGAGGCGCATTCCGTTTGCCATTTCCTTCATAAAAATTGATAGATAAACTTAATACGTAGATCGCAACGCATGCGTAGGTATAACCATTTAAATCTCACATCAAGTTCATGGTCAGAGACACCATTACGTTGCTTAAAATACTTAATTGTAGACCGTATTAGGCAACAAGTGGCGATTGCTAGACAATGGGCCATTTGGCATTGCAAAATTATACTACAGTTAAATATGGATACTCGTACATACATCACAAAATAAATCGTTTTTAAGACATATAAGTTACTCACTTCAATGCTTCATGCTTTTCCCTTACTCTGTTAGCTGTTAATCTTTTCCTTATCAAAGTAAAATAATTTTAATTAAGTACGTTCATGATTAAAATGCATTACATTCGCATTGTTTAGTTAGTTTTAGGTCAGGTTTTAGTTGACTGAAAATAAATAATATTTTACTTATTATTATTATTTCAGCGTTATTCGTAAAACTTGTTAGCCATATTATTATGCCATAGATGCGCCTGCCGAATTCCATTTGTACTTTTTTTTTAATTTTTGCTCTAATTTACTAATCTGTAAAGCACTAGTTTATATCAGATAAAAGAAAAAATCTTCGTTTCGTTCTATTTATGCTGATACAGTTATTTTTGTGATATGTAAACAAATTCTATTAATATTTATTTAATAAATACTGACAATCGCTTTAGGAGTCAAAACACAACAAAACATATTCACTTTATTTTAATTTTTGTTTTTCATATAAAATCCTCAAGTTCTTGATAAAATTACATTTATAAGGTGTCAATTTAAATAAGTCATGTTCTAACCCAAAAGGACATTGGGCACTTTTGTATGACCTTCGTGTTGTTGTAAGGTAAATTTAATTGTACGATACCAACGGCTGACACGCGAGAGATGTGTGTGCAAGAGAAGTACCACAGTAACAGGTAAAAGGCAGGTGAAGAGTATAAACTCTTCACCTGCCTTTTTGTTCTATCTTTCTTGGCGAAAGTCATATGACTTTCAACCCACATCTATACAAACAACCGTCACGAGGACTGATACTAGTAAATTAATATTTAAATACTTCCGATATGTTTATGTACAATAGTTTTACGACCCAGTACTGGCAGACACACCCACATCTTTTTGTAGTTCGATTTGTGAACAAAAACGAAAAGTAGTAATTGAATATTTTTGGGCTTAAGTAACATGGGATGCGAAAAAAAAAATACATAAAAAATCTTATATATTATATATATCTACCGGGATTTCGTGATATCTCTAGGAATTTCTTGAAATCCCTGATATCCTCATTTCCCTGCGACTTATATAAACTATCCAAATCCCGCAGGACTGCTAATTTCAATCCTGCAGGCTTGCCAGATCACGATTTTAATGCGGGATTTTATTCCCTAGTCCCCAGTCTACTAAGGACTAACGCTAGTTTATAATTAAACTAGCGTGGCCAAGTAGTAGCCGAGTTAAGAGACTTCTACACACGACCGTCAGAAGTCTCATAAATTCTCAGTTTTTCCCTACTAGAAGTTTTTACCTTCATCATGAATTATTCACTATGATCTATACGTGAAAACTGTATATCTGTATGAAAAATCTTTTTATATTTTTTAAGTTAATACCAGACAGACAGACAGACCGGTTCGGGTCTTTTTATAATATATAAGGTTAAGGATTACGTCTGATTAATTAAGAAAATAAGCGTTAATAAGTTCTTTGTTTGGTTACATATTTTTTATCAAACAAATATGTAACCAAAAAAAATCATATGAATATTCTTTATAACCTATCAAGGTTTTAAAGAAATCCATTCGTTTTTTTTATGGGTTTTTTAATAATTTATTAATTTAACAATGATGTGTGTTTTTTGACTGATAATTATATTCTTAATGTTATGGACGACTGACTAATTTATCTTATAGATCTTAGTACCTATTATCAAATAATTTTGTTGTAAGAAAACTTTTTTTTTAATGGGAATCATTAAATGACTTCTCTCGTTCTAAGGTGGAGCGAGAAGGCGTGCGTGACAGATTTTTACTGACTGAAACACATCTAGTTATATCCTTCAGTTCCAAGGTCATGATAACTTCTTAAGCGTTCGCGCAGCACAATCTAAGAACATTTAAAGATTATAGATAAACCTAATAACAAAGTGTCACACTGTCAAATACTTCTTCAAGTGCGATAATGCACAAGTTGATCGTTTTAGATAGTTCTAAAGTAGTTATGAATGTAGTAGTAGAAATAAACATATTGGTTTTAAAAATTTTAGTGTCTTAAATAACCAATAATTGTGGAAAGTTTGTGCTCCTAACACAGAAATAAATAATATTGCTTAAAAATTTCAGATTGGTGTATTAAAATTCTTCATAAAAAATAAACCTGCTAATCATTATTTAAACAAAACATGATAAATACTACAACCCTAAACCATTCATTAACTGTAAATTTATTTAAAAATGTATTAGGATACAATGAACTTTATTGTACACCAAATAGTAAAAAAACTTTTAGACTATCTACTACTCTACTCTTTTTTTTAGAAATCTTCTACAATGCTGCGTAAACCATGAATTCTACTTGGTGGTATGCGCAGTCTGCAACACCATGATTACTGTTGGCAATATTCATTTTGTAACAATTGAAAGTGAATGTTGGAGGAAAACTAAGTGACGCAGTAAGGGCAAGATAATTAGCCCATTGTAAGAAGGAAGTAATGTCGATTAGAGACAGTTTACACGGCCGGATGCGTCACATGTCGGATGTATTATTGATATCAGTCGGTTATGGAAATGCTACAGGAACTTATTAAGTTGGCAATGCTCAAGATTGCAAATTGGTTGCTAGAAAACTATGGCTTATTTTATTTGTAACAAAACTACGCCATTTTTCTCTTTGGATAAGTTTTATAAAAACCGGCCAAGTGCGAGTCGGACTCACGCAAAACAAAAAAACACGTTTGTTGTAGTTGTTGTTATAGCGGCAGTAGATTTTTTTTGTTTTTATTCCACAACGCCGTCTAGTCCCAAGCTAAGCAGAGCTTGTGTTATGGGTACTAGACAACTGATAAACATACTTATGTATTTCTAAATACATACATATTATAGATAAATTACACCCAGACACAGAACAAATGATTATGCTCATTACACAAACATTTGTCCTGGGTGGGAATCGAACCCACGACCTCCGGCATAGCAGTCAGGGTCACTAACCACTAGACCAACAGGCCAGTCCAACAGAAATACATCATCTGTGAACATTTTAACTATCTAGCTACGGTTCATGGGATCCAGTTTAGTGACAGACATACAGCGAAGTGATCGTAATAAGGTCCTGTTTTTACCCTTTGAGTAGATACAGAACCCTAAAAGTCATCATCTGCATTTGCCCTAAATGCGTTATCCCAATTATATAGGGGTCGGTTGTCAGTCTAACCGAAGCCGAAGGCACCTCAATTTTGTAAACAATAGTCACTATTTAACTAACTTAAAATAGAACGTTCTAAAAGACTAGTTTTCGTTTGTTTGTAACTATTTAAGAAAAACGTAGTGTCTTTACAGTATCAAACAATTTAGGAATAAAGAAAGAAAAAAAGAGGAGCTAAAGAAATTTCCTAAGATGTCACATAATGGTTAAAGGCCTTGCCTGAGGTCACACTTCCGCGGAATCGTGTGTTTTGAGCCGTGACAGGACATCGGAGTCACGGCCTTCCTCAACTAATTAACTGCAATCGAATCGAAAGATGTTACTGACCGATCACGTGGACATTCTTATGATTTATCATAAGTAATCTAATTTCTTTTTTATTATTTCTTTTTTTAAACCCCAAGCGTTCGCTCCCTCATCGTCTTTCTATTGTATCTCTAATTCCGTAATTTCGGATACAGTTATCCGAAAGGTTAAATGTAGAAAAATCTGGCTTTGTAATTCAGTACAATCATTATTTCTTATTCTGTGAATTATGTGCATGCCTATATTTGATTTGTTTACATGAGATCATCTTCTGAACTTTCAAAGTAGGATTCTTTTGCAAACAAATTGTTGATGTGGCTTGTTAATAAAATTAAAAAAACTTCATCAACTATAAAAGAATCCTAATAATTACTGTCGTTTGAGAAGTCGGTACCAAAATATCTTCTGTCCGCCCACCAGGTGACTTCGGGAAAGACGGTGGCACAATGATCACGTGCTGCCGTGCACAACGAGGTTCAGGGGAGACCCTCAAAGTCTCCTCAGGGATGTGCCCTAACAAGCGTTGTACAGAGAGGGTTCCGGGATGGTCTTTTAAGAGGTCACGGAGCCCTCTTCCATGTACTGATGGTGATCACCGGGGTGGTTTAAGTGAGGTAAGAATCCCACACTCCCTGGTCTTTACCCCCAAAAGTCCAGAAGCCTTTTGAAGGTTTACAAAATGTCTACAAGTTTCCTTTTGCAAACATACTGGCAGGGATTTCTAACAAAATAAGCTATACTTTAGTACTTAAAAAAACTGTTTACATTCGATATGTATAACGACTTAATGACAATTAAGATAAATACATTTATAATGATGACGGTATAAGCGCACGTTAAATTTCGTATAGAGGTTGTGTAGTATAGCCTATATAGGTGTTGTATTGATACGTTCACTTGCTAGAGAACTCAAGATCACCAGTGACCGGTTGCGGTGGGAGACAGTCGCTCGAGACGCCGCGAGTGTCAAACGCGTTAGACTAACTTATTACTCCACGAAAAAATGATGTTATTAAGAGAATTAATCTTAACTGTTCTAGTAGTGAAGTGTTTTGCATACAGAGCGCCTACTCCGCTTATTAAAAATGTAAGTAGTTTTAAATTCTTAATTATGTATGTGATTTTTTATTTTATTTCTACTACCAGTTTTGGGACGATAATTACCAAAATGTAGAAACTTGTTAGGCATGATATTACTACTTATCTCTGAGTATAATCTCAATGCATAGCAATAGGTTAGTGTTTCTTTTTATTATTAATATTATATCTTAATTTTAATTCACGTTTGTCGAGTTTTTTTAACTATATCAACATATTAAAACCTACCATGATAGGTAATTATATCATTACTAGCTGACCCGGCAAATGTTGTTTTGCTATATAAATAATTTCTTTTTTTTTTATTTCTTTTTATGAAAAATAGATGTTGACTGATTCTCAGACCTACTCAATATGCTTACAAAATTTCATGAGAATCGGTCAAGCCGTTTCTGAGGAGTACGGGAACGAACATTGTGACACGAGAATTTTATATATAAGATTTTTATGCAGTAACTTAAATTTTGCTAGTGATTAAATACATTACTATTTCATACATAAATCACGACTATTATATTGTTATTGTACACAAAAACATACATAGTACCTAAACGGATCACCGTGTAACTAATTAACTTTCTGTATCAACATACAGTTAATTTTTGTAATTTCTATGTAATTTGTAATTTATAACATTATGGGAATCATTTCCTGAAATAAAATGAATATTATTATATATTATTAACTACTTTTTTTTTTTCTAATAAAACTAGGTCCAGAGGGGCGGCACTCACTTTGAGGGTCCCCATTGGTCAACATCAGAGAATGCACTTTATTGGGTCGACATACATGAACAGCAGGTGTACAGATTTGATGCTGAAACTAGCAACATCACGACTAAAACAATTGGTATGTACGATAATACTTCATACATATATTCTGTAGTAATATCTGTAACTAGCTTTTGCCCACAGCTTCGCCTGCGTACTTAAAATACATATTGCATAAGTCACTCAGGAATAAAGCAGCTTTCTATTGGTGAAACAATTTTAGCAATCGGACTTTCAGTGATTACCTCCTACAAACAAAAAAAAACAAACTTTACTTATCTCTTTATAACATTAGTGTAGATATCTTCTTACTTTAAGTCAAGAGTGAATAGGTTACTTCTAGACAAGCGTGCTCCATCGTCGAACACATCATTGCTTACCATCAGGTGAGATGGCGGTCAAACGCGAGCCTATCTACACTAATATAATAAAGAGGTAAAGTTTTTTATTTTTTTGTTTGTAGGAGGTAATCTCTGTACTGGTCCGGTTGCTTAAATTTTTCCACCGATAGAAAGCTGCTTTACTCTTGAGTGACTTGGGCTATAATTAAAGTACGCGGGCGAAGCTGCGGGGAAAAGCTAGTCTATAATAAAATAAAGGTATGCCCATATATCACAGTAATATTCACCTGCTGATTCTGTACAGTTTCAGGGCCATTTAGAAAAACTTAATTAGCGGTGTGAGCATAATAAAATGTCATCAAATATCAAAAAAACTAAGCACATCAAAACTAAAAGCCGTACCAAAGGCATGTAACTTTAACATAGGCGTTCAATTTGATAGAAAACTAAGTTATGTAGAGCATATCAACTGAATTACACTAAAAAACAACGAAAAATATTGGAGTGTTGTCTGGTCCCAAAAAATAAAGCATATCAAACGATTACAGAAAAGGTTCTTATGGCATCTGACTTATCATTAAAATATGAATAAGTCTCAAATCGTACCGGAAACATTAAAGAATTTTAGGATTGTCTCCTTCTTAGAGAAACTAAGAGATATGTTTGAATTAATTTTCCTTAATTAAAAAACTAACCTATGATGATGAAGATGATGAAAAGAATGGAGGGAGGCCTTTGCCCAGCAGTGGGACAATATAGGTTAGCTATAATAATAATATTTAAAAAACTAGTGTAACAGGTTGTTTGAACTTTCCTGGGTTTATTTATTTATTTATAAGGACAACCAACAAAGCATACACCATTATACATGGTAAAGATTCAACATTGTTACATAATATCGTGTAGCCTTAATTAAAGGCTGCCACGGCATGCATTAAACATAGGAGAAGATAGGAACTAACTTATGCATTAACTTTTTGATCGACGTTAAGCAAACCAATAAGAAAAAAAAAAATATGAATATTTTAGGCTTTACACTTCTAAGAGTTGCTCAGTAAGGTACGTACTTACTGAGCAACTCAGGAAAGTGCCGCGAAATCTACCGAGAGAATCTAATAGGAAGTTGTTTTGCATGCCAAAAAGTAATGTAAGTAAAGAAGAACAGGCAAAAAAAATCCAGTTCCGACAGAAAAGTGACATATCTCAGTTTTTTTGTTATTATTTATATAATTATATTATATAGTTTTTATATTCCAAATCAATGGCTAAAACCAAAATATTGCCTTATGTTTTTGTTCAGGATTTACACTAAAAAAATACAAAATGCCTACTTATCTACACAATTCGTAATGTATGTAACTAAATGACGATAAATAGTTATGGATTAGATATGGGATATGGGACGTGACCGTTCTTCTTTAAGGCAATATTTTGCTCACTGCATAAAATGTACATGCTGTTTACTAAGAACACGAAGAAGGTATCGACTTGTGTCATACATCTGTGACTACTGTAAAATTAATCATGAAAGAAAGAAAGAAAAGTATTTATTTTGTCGCACAAAACATTGTAGACAACAAAAACTTAAGACAAACACAAAACCAAAAAAAAATAAAAAGTAACATTGTATGTCTGACGTTTGCGCCATGAGCAAATATGTTCAATGTTAAATTCTGTTTCCAAAATATTCTGGAATTTTCTGTCGATTTCACTCTGTACTTATTGTTTTTTTATTATTTTTTTCTGTTGTTTAATCAGCTATAAAGACAAAAAAATGCATGTAATGCTCTTCTCTAGGCGATGACTTATATTTGTCATTGTTAATAAATAAAATTATTATAAAGGCGGAAATTTGTGACTGTGAATATTTGTGTGTTAGTCTTTCACGCTGAAACTGCTGAATGGAATATGATGAAATTTGGAATACGGGTAGACCATTTTTTTCCCGGGAATGTATGTTCCTGGCATAACATTCCTATTTTCACGCCGCTAGTAGTAGCTAACGGGATCCGCGTAATCTACAGATCTTATTAGAAATGGATGTACTTAAATAGTTTAGGTGTCACCAAGAACAATTTGCCTGCTGTCTTCCTGTCCGATTATAAGTCAGGTGTCTTCAAGGTTTGAGTAAATACGCTCATAATAAACTATCTAGTGAGAACTATCGTCCATCAACGATCGCATCACTGCTTACTATCAAGTGAGATCGCAGTCAAGCAATAGTTTATATCAATTTAAAAAAAGGCTGTTTATGCTCACATTTTCCCCATTATCTTTTACTACATATATTATTACTAGCTTCTACCAGCGGTTTCGCCCGCGTCAGTCTGTTTCTCCATACAAACTTTGGATACCCATTTCATCCCCATAAGGAGTGAATTTCGGAAAATCCGTACTTAGTTGATCTCTACAATAGTGTTGCCAACTATACTGTTAAAAACAGTATTATACTGTTTTTCACTACATTACACTTTACTGTTCAACAAAAATAAAGTAAACAAAATACTGTTTACACACGTACATAAGTGTTAGAATTTAGACGCTCACACCATTTTTTTTATCAAACCACAATAATACAGTTTCAGAACCAATCGAATCATTTATTTTAATTTTAGTTATAATTGTGATGAGGATTATGAAGTTTTAAAAGATTGTAAATTAATAAGTTGTGCGAGAAGCTCTTAAAATTTGTAAAATACGGTTCACTTTTCTAAAATACTGTTTAATATTCTTCTTAGATAAAAAAAAAATACTATATATCTGGTAAAAAAAGTTGGCAACCCTGGTCTACACCCTATAAGGAACCTACCTGCCACATTTTAAATTTGTAGGTGTTTTATTTAGTTTCTAAAACTTCGTGATTAATCAGGAAGTGGTATTTGTATTCTAGGTTACGGCCCAGTCTCGTTGGTGGTAACTGTAAAAGACTACCCCAAGCTGATCCTGGTATCAGTGAGGTCGGAGCTGTACTTCCTGTCGTGGGACGCACCTGACGGCGACTGTTCTCTAAGACTGCTGAGTGTAGTGGACTTGGGCCTGCCAGACAACAGGTGTAACGATGGCAAGGTCGACGCTAAGGGGAGACTTTGGTTTGGTATGTAGTTTCAACATTATTTGACAAAACTTTTAACTGCCTCTTTTATTTTAAACCATCAAATGACACTTCCCTCCCTAGAGAGGAGCAAGAGGGCGAATTAGACTTCGACTGACTAAAGCCCACTCGTATTCTTTCATTTAACCTTTGAGTTCCAGGGCCACGCTAACTCTTTCCACCATTTTTAGTCCGTAAGAGTCTGATATATCTCGCTCCATAGTTCGATCTAGAGCGGGAGCAGTCACTTGATAATTTCTCAATCTCTCCTCAAAAAAGCTGTATTTCAAGTTTTGGAGGGTTTGTATTTCTCTAATTATCATCATCGCTTACCATTAGGTGAGATAGCGGTCAAAGGCGAACCTATTAATTTTAAAAAAATAATAAATAAATAAATAAATAAAGTTTCCTGTCTTGTAACGGCTACATTATTAATTCATTAAACCCCAAGCAAACGTCGGCATTCGCTGTCTCATTCTTTTTCTATTGTGTCTTTAATTACGGTATTCGAAAGGTTAATATAAATTTCTTTGAATTATTAACCCAGGAACGATGGGCAAAGAAGTAGATGGCAACGTGGACAAGGATCAAGCAACACTGTACATGATGGACGAGTACAATCACCTAAACCCCATAGAGAAGGTCCGGCCCGTCTCCATTTCCAACGGGATAGCGTGGACTGCCGACAAGAAGTTCATGTTCTACATCGACACCCCGACGAGAAATATTGACGTATTCGATTTTGACCTCGAGGATGGATCTATTCGTAAGTAACACATACTATTTCGTACTAATATATTTGCGAAAAATGCGAGAGCAGTGGTGGCCGAGTGGTAACGGCCCCAACTTATTAGTTTGAAGGTCACAGGTTCGAAGTTCGCTAAGTTCGAACCCAGCCAGGCGCATTACTTTGTGTAATTTATTTCATCACCGCTGCTCTCAAAACGATGAAGGAAAACATCGTGAGGAAACCGGCATGTTCTAGAACCAAAAAATTCGAAGACATGTGACATTCACCGCACTGGGCCCGCGTGGTGGATTACGACCCATTCCCTCTCCTAGAGAGGAGGCCTGAGTCCCAGCAGTGGGAACATGAAAAAGGCTGATGATGATGATAATAAATGCGGAAAAAGCTCTAATTTGTTATTTTTTAAATGGAACTTGGCTAGCGGTAGACAATGCATTAGATTAAGACATACGAATACTTTTTATACAGTGAGTGTGTTTCTGTGTTTTTTTTTTTCAAGTTTAATTTTCAAGAAATCAGTCGATTGGAATAATTATGTTAATTATTATTGTATATGAAAGAAAAGGGAGTTAGGGATAGCGTGACGAGTGACAGGACAGAATGGAAGAAAAAAACGTGTTGCGCCGACCCCAAATAAAATGGGACAAGGGCAGAAAGAAGAAGAAGATTATTGTACATTCCAAAGAGTAGGTCTCTATGAAGAAGGATGTATAAGAAACTCTAATAACACTCTTTTGAATCATCTTAAAGAAATATTTTGGTTACCTACATATTTCTTGCTGCTTCTATTATATGAGAAAAATGTAGGTAACTAAATAAAGTGGAAGGAAAAAGAATTCATAATATAAAAATAAAAACTAAGACACTGGCAGTTATGGGATGACCAGTCTCAACTGACAGTGTCCGTTCACGGACATGACGCGTATCAGCATCACTCAGTTTAACCAGTTTCAAGGAAACTGATTAATCCAAGACGCGCACCACCATCAATGAGACATTTGAATGAGCATTATAAACGTAAATAACCAACTGTACTTTTCAAATTCCAGGTAACAGAAGGACGCTGTTCAGTTTCCAAGCCAATAATGTGACAGGGCTCCCAGATGGAATGACAATTGACACGGATGGAAATCTATGGGTTGCCTGCTTTAATGGTTGGAAGGTAATGATCTTGCTACTAATACAATGAAACTTAAATAACTGGGAGCTCAAAGAACTTAGGGCTTTTTACCACTTTTTACAGAGCCAGGTTTAAAGTGTTGTTGTCTCATTTACAGACAGCGAAGAAATTCTAATGTCGACCAACAACATGTCACAACCTATTCGGAGCAATATTTAAAATGCTAAATCATAGTGTATTTTTATTATGTCTCGAATTTCCACGATCGAAAGGTTAAACCCAGAAGATAGCGAACAGCTATCTTTTGGGTAAGACAACGTCTTTCGGAACTGCTAGTAAAGATGTTCACATAACATCCAATTTTGAGATACCTTCACCTTGGGCGTGTTACCTTCATGGATCTAATTATAATCTAATTATCAATTTTAATTGTAAAAAATGTGCCATCAATTGTATCTAACACAATTTTGTTCCAGGTAATCAAGATTGATTCAAGAGCTGGAAAACTATTGGAACAGCACAGGTTACCAGCTGCGAAAGTAACGTCAGTAATGTGGGGTGGGCATGATCTGTCCACCCTGTTCGTAACCACCAGCAAGGTGGGACTGTCGCAGGCAGAACTAAATTCACAACCCGAAGCAGGCTCGTTATTTGCCATAGAAGGAACTGGGGCGAAGGGATTGCCTGAAAACCAATTTGCTTTTGCTGATGCAGCAAATTATTGAATTTGTTATAAGTTTTGTTATTAAAATAAATTTTAAATAAAATTACTTTGTGTATTTCATTTATTAAGACGCAGTAATGTTTGAAAAGTCAATCACAGTAGGTTTGTTGTCGGTTTGTCATAATCAGATAAACTAGTATTAACCCACATAACGAAATAGACTGTTTGGCTTTGCACTGGTGTAATTAAGAGTTTTTCAATACACTTTGGTACTCCAAAACCTGTTCTTATCACGCACGCATTTTACTGTTTTTCGCACTAGTGCAGAAAAGTGCGCATCCTCCCCGCTTCCATAATTTTATTACATCTTCTGTATCAACCGTATCAATCTGGTACCATAGGAGAGACTGCAGTACAGCTCAAGTCTCGATTGAATCCAAAACTTCATCGTAGTCTACAAACGCTAAGCACAGAGGCAGGTTATACTCTTCGGTCTTCTGTATAACCTGCCAGAGAGTATTTATGTGATCTAAGGTACTAAAACCTTTTTAGGATCTGGCTTGTTCGGGAGGCTGAAAACCGTCGAACCTGCGCACGAGACGATTCGTAATGACTCTGGAAATCAGCTTGTAGACATGGCTCAGAAGCAGGGTGGGCCTGTAATTCTTAAGCAGGGCATCTTTTAAAAGAAAAGTACCAAAACGCCTTACTTCAAGCTTGTGACGTTTTTCCCTCAAGTATAACAGAATCGAATAACTTCTGAAGGGCCGAATTCGGAACCGGTTTTCCACCCGCGAGGCACGCCACAATCATGGCGGTAAGTCCCCTCTTTGAGGCGTGGCTGGAAAGACCTCACGGCGTCCTTACCTTCCGCATGACGCAGGTCCTCACCGGACATGGCACGTTCGGGAGGTACCTGTTCCGGATTCGAGCGGAAGAGACACCCGGGTGTCGCCACTGTGCGGAACGCCCGGAAGACACGGTGGAGCACACAGTCGAGGTGTGCCCTGCTTGGGCGGTGCATCGCCGTGCCCTCGTGGGGGCGATCGGCAGTGGAGACATCTCGCGCCGGGCCTAGATTAAGGCCATGGTCCGGAGCGAGGACGAGTGGCGGGCGTCGAACGGCGTTCTCGCCGCCGCAGCCGCCGGGATTCTGATCCCGATTTCCGACCACCGTTGGCACGGGCTTGCGGATAGTGAGCAATGTGTAACTCGCTGTCCGGCAGTCCAGTGACTGTCCGGACCAAGCCCAAGTCGTTGACGGCGCGCACTGTTCCCGCGCCCCTCAAGAAGTTGTCAGCTACAGCAGGGACCTAACTTGGTCGAAGCCTACTGAACCGCTCGAGCTCGAGCCCCAGTATGAAGGCTAGAAGGAACGGGGTGGGTCTTTTAGTCAGTAAGAGTCTGACACTATCTTCCGCTCCGCCCAAGAGCGGGGGTTGCCATTGGATGATTTTTTCCCAGCATTTTTTTTTTCAATTCCATCATCACTAGGCGCCTTGTTGTTTTTAATTTGCTTCAGAGCCATCCCCATTTGGTACAGGCTAACTTCCAGGAAATTTTCAGTATAGTGTCAGGCCAGTCTAGCTCTTGCTTCGTTTGCTAGATTCGCGATTAGTGATTGATGAGTAACTGTCTATAGACTGCCTTAATTTCTCCCAGAAGCTCCGATTTGGCGGATATGACTTTGCCATCATCAGTCTACAATTTCGTAAGCTGGCTCTGTCCAATAGACAGATCTCTTGCAAAAACCTTGGAGCATTTATTCTGAACATTCGCTGGTACTAAAATGACAGAGATCACGTTTTAAGGACTTAAAGCTCCGTCTATTGAGCTGCCGGTATATGCACGCCTCGTCTGAAGACTGCAGAATCATCTCATACCTCTTCTTCAGGAGTGCGAGGGTTGGATCAGAGAGCCTCTAGTTCTTATTTGTGCAATGAGTCTTAAAGAGCTTAGACCTGACTGTATGGACAGTTTCCACAAAGTCATCGTAAAATTCGTCCAGAGAGTCGCCTTGGCACTCGAAACGGTTATGAAGTTAGAGCTGAAAGCTTTCTGAGTTTTGGATCTGTGCTATGCTACTGGATGGAGCGCAGACTTCATCAGTCCAGATCTTTTAAGCTGAATATTATTATTCAATGTGCCTATTACCATGCTATGATCACTTCCAGTTTTCGCCACATTGATGTAATTCATTCAATGATATCTCTGTACATCATTGAATGAATTACAGTAAACAAAACAGGTCAAACTTTTCTCACAACTCTTTATAATGATAACTCACCCAAATAATTATGATTGCTAAACCTAGAAAATGCCCTGGGCACTTGAAATCCTACCTGCCTATTAGTTTGTAGCTGTTATGCAGACCACAGCACTGTTTTTGTTGAGAGATTCACGACCTACACAAGAGCTAGTTAGTGGGTTACAGAACTTTTTGAAAAGTGATGGTTGAACGCTTGCCCTTTAAGGCAGTATCCTATTTGGTCGAAAAAACAATGGATCGAGAATTTCATTTGTATGTTCATTAAACCCCAAGCGAACGCCGGTGTTCGCGCACCCATTGTCTTTCAATTGTGTCTGTGATTTCCACGATTGAAAGGTTAAATTGTGTTTAGGGTGTTACAAAATTGAGTTGTTGCTAATTAAGATACAAAATTCATTGACAGCAGTTACAACAGTTTGTAAAACGGTTCATAGTAGTAAATCGGTAGGTTCATTAGAGTTATTATAATATCATTATAGTAAAACAAAGATAAGTAATACGAAAAGCACGCATTGTGCAATAATAACAACAAATCTTACCGGAAGCCTCAAAAATGGAGGGTCTGAAGCATTCTTTCCTAGTTTATTCTCTTGGTACTGAATGAGCTGGATTACTAGTTGAGCCAGGTTTTCCTTAGTAGGTGGATCTGTCTGCACATGCTGAAATAACAAAAATGGAAATTGTTACACTCAGAAATTTTATATTTATATAACCAATAAAATATTGGACTATGAAGGCATATGATCTTATATTTTTGATTGCCTAAACAAAAATGTTCATTCCAAGTAAAAATTTAAAACAGCTAATATAAACGAAACCAAAATAACTACATCATTTTACATGTTAGGTGTAATAAGTAGAGATGTGAATGAAATGTATCTGATAGTTTATAAATCTTCCTACCAGTGGTTATTAACAAACTACACTACAATTATTATTATAAATGTTACATATTATTCGTTTTATTTCAATCTTACTTACCTTCTTGCAATTCTTTTGTAGCCAAACGCGAATTTGATCAAATTGTGCGAGTGACTCCGGTGACTGAAAAAAGTCGATGTTCGGCGCCCCATCCTTCTTCGGGCCTATGGTTGCCATTATGATTCAATTATATTTGTTACTTATTATAGATATATTCGGGTTTCAATCCAATATTGAATTATATTTCATAGAAACTCTTCAACTGTAAATACAACAAGCTAACACGGCGTCGCTGTTCACAATTTTGACATTTGTTTCGTGTGTTGTCAGCCCGCATATAGTATTGTAGTTTCGTAACACAGATTCAAAATTATAATCTCTGGTGCTTCGTAGGCCGTATAAACTTGGCGCGTAGCTGGGGGCGTGCCCAGAGTTGCCAACTCTATACCACTAGTAAGTGCTAAAAATCTTCTCAAATAGTGCTAGATTGCTATGGATTTCCAAAAATAGTGCTGATACGAAATAAAATCACATGAGTAAAATTATTTACCTTTTTTTTCATAAAAACTGTTAAAATTATTAGAATAAAATGTGCATTTTATTAGAATCTGAAAATTTCGTTTGACTATTAAATAGTGCTAAATTGAGTGCTAGGTGCTGTACGTTCGATTTCAGTGCTGGCCTTGTGAAAATAGTGCCAAATCTAACACTGAAAGTGCTAAGTTGGCACCACTGGGCGTGCTCAATGTTGCCAGCCTAATAAATCTATTTTCCTTTATTTGATTAAAAACGTTCTTTCGTAGCACAGTGTAATTTAAAGAATTTATTAGCTTATACTACATTTAAAGTACCTATTAAAAAGAAAGTAAACAATTTTGATAAGTCTTGTAAAAGAAATAAGTTTAAAAAAAATGGGAAATGTTTCTTAACGTATACATTCAGGTTTTCTAAAAATATAGATTGGTCAACAATGTAGCTATCATTATTTTTTGTAATTTATCTAAAAAAAAGTTTTTAAGTACAGAAACATGTCAAAATTTTCAGGGAGTAGCTAAACCCTAAACAAATTGACTATAGGTTCATTTATTAAGTAATTTAATATTAAAAAAGTCTGCCTCTATAAAGGAAATTTTGTAAATCATATAATGAATATTTATTTTTTCATGGATGAAGTTTGCAGAATTCATATCGTCATGATAGTCACTTGTTAAAGATTTAAGCACATAGTAGCAGTCCATTTTCAACGAACTTTGTTGACTTGCTAGGTACGGCTTGGGTACGCATATTTAGGGAAATTTTACTGTGATGGTCACCCGAAAAATTATTTGAATAGGTCTCTTTCTCGTAATGCTACTGCTCCATCTGCGTTAGCGTTAAAGTTAATGTCAATGGCCAACTACACGTTAATTAGGGCATTAAAAATGCGCGTTGGCTACACTTAGGTTACAATGCCGTAAAGAGTTAATCCCTCATGTAGTCACGCGTTAACACACATTATAGAGGTTAAACTTAGACACACAATGGAGCTTGAAGCAGCTACACTAGTTGCAAAAATGAGCGTCTTAAACTATTTTATGCATTTATGTAATTTCAAAACAGAGAAAAAACGAAAAAAAAGAAGATTGTGGATGATTAAAATTCATCGTCGTCGAACTCGGTAAGCGAAAACCTATATTAAACTTTAGTATAAAGCTCGTAAAATGCAGTTACCGCCTAAACAAAGTACCTACACTCGTCCTTGCATGCGTCCTGTGCGCGTGCGTTTCGTGGAATGAGATGGCATTAATGTAGCCAACATCACTTAGCGCGCTAAACTACGCACTAAAACCCTTTGATGTGTCCAAAAAACCGACACTCGAGTTATCGCTTAACGTTTAATGCCATTAATAATACCATTTGTATAAAATGCCATTCAAACGTTGGCCACATCTACGTAACGCCTAAATTAACGTGTTAATTTGCGCGTTAAGACGCAGATGGAGCAGTAGCATAATAATTTTAGAAAATGGTACCGTAAGTTCAATATTTTCTCACTTCTCTTCACAAACACATTTGACTTTCAAGATAATATCCCTGCTAGCACTTTTAATCACTTTTGGTATAATAATGACGATTATTTACTTTAGAAACGATATGAATACAGAACACAACACATTCTCCTGACACATGACGTAAACGTCAAACGATTAGTTTCCAAATCCGGCCACGCGCCAACTTATCTTGCGCTGGCACTACAAACGCCGCGCCTCAAGTCTATATTAATAATCATATTCCACAACTATTACACAACACTATCTAGTGCCAAGCTAAGCAGGGCTTGTGTTATGGATATTAAACAACTGATAAACATACTTATATATTTCTAAATACAAACATATTATAGATAAATTACACTCAGACACAGAACAAATGATCGTGCTTATCACACAAACATTTGTCCTGGGTGGGAATCGAATCCACGACCTCCGGCATAGCAGTTAGAGTCACTAACCACTAGATCAACAGGCCTGTCGAAATTAGTCTTGTATTTAGTCTTGCAGTTTTGCCAACCAGGCTGAGCCTGATGTTGCTGTTTTTTACAGTATTCATGAGTAGAGTAGCCTAGACTAGGCGAATTTTGAAACAAAATAGAGAAAAAAATAGAAAATGACATAAAAATTTTTGCTTATGGTATTGCTGCTCCTAGCTCTATCTAAAACATAGATCATCTGGAAAACAGAGAGCTGTGTTTCATTTTATTTATAGCGATTGTTGACTTTTAGACTACTTTAGGCTGCAGGCTGTGAGTAGCTGAATTTTAACTTCCGTAGTTAAAATTCGGCTACTCTATCTAAGCTCCTCATGCTGTGAAAAATGGCGACATTAGGCTCAGCCTTGTTGGCAGTACTGTGCACGGATACGACTTCTATATATAAAAATGTACTCTGTGGATACGACGAAGCCGACCGGCTATACGTACGTCACACTTACGTCTAACGTCTAACGTCAGTTCTAGTGAGTTGAGTCTGTGGCAGGTGTGGCGGTTTGTGGTGGTACCGGGCAATTAAGCGAGATAGATTTTGCTTTCGCAAATTTACCGGAGTTTATACAAGTAAGCATTATTTGTTACTAGAAAGTTATTAATTTGCTTAGTAATGATTCTA
The DNA here is from genome assembly GCA_929112965.1 of Mythimna albipuncta. Classification (NCBI taxonomy): domain Eukaryota; kingdom Metazoa; phylum Arthropoda; class Insecta; order Lepidoptera; family Noctuidae; genus Mythimna; species Mythimna albipuncta. Next base: position 10,430,775 of record OV815979.1, on the reverse strand, counting down.
TTCAGGGTATAAGTTATACCAATAAACCGTTATAACTATTAGATAAAGCCGTTATAATTTGTTAGCTTGTTTTCCGATTTCCGACTTATTACGATGATGGTAAGCAGTAAATTTAATAAAACTATTATAAAAGTAATGAAAACTCATTTAACAACGATATACAAGCGTATTTATTCAACGTTAGTGAAAAAATGATGACAAAAGAAGATGCGTGACTCGTTTCGTTTGTCAATATCCAGCAAGCCATTTTGCCTATTGTGTTATGTTTCGTTCGATTCCCGGTGGCCCCGTTGCGGGCTGGCGCTACTCAAGTAGGTACTGGTGGCATGGCATTGTTTCAATGTCGGTACATAGGCAGTGATGAAAAAATATCGAAGTATAGATATTTATTAGAATATCAATATCGGCCTCGATACTCGCATTTGTTTATGTATTTTATCTAAAAAAAATCTAAAATTTTTATCCATAAATGTTGACAATTAGCTAAACCGACATTAGGTAATAACTAAATTTTCAATCGTGGAAATTACAGACACAATTGAAAGACAATGAAAACCCCAAGCGAACGCCGGCGTTCGCGCAGCTATTGTCTTTCTATATTGTCTGTAATTTCCACGATTGAAAGGTTAAGTAATCTTTGTATGTTTTTTATGAGATTTATTTTAAATAAAAAGGCTATAATTAACTACTACCTAAACAAATGGAGTATAGTCATGGACAATATAGTTATTTTTTCAGTTCATTCCTATTGTATAGGCTATGAATCTCATCAAATATTCTGCTCATAAATTAACCTTTCAATCGTGGAAATTACAGACACAATAGAAAGACAATAGGTGCGTGAAAGCCGGCGTGCATAATAAATATTTTATAACGATGTATCAGATCAAAATAAATCGGTTGAAAATATTGATATTTTTTCAACAAGCCTACATTGTTTGTTCAATGTAGATACGGGTACATACACGAATTTAGGGGCAGCATCGCTACTTGCAAATGTGACTAGCACTCGTTGCGCTAGTCGCATTTGCAAGTGCTGTAGAAAAGATGCTAACATGCTACCAGCATCGCGAGTGCATCGCTACAAAAAGTAGTTGATCCAATGTACCTCAACTATTTTAATAGAAATTACAATTAATAGATCACCTCATCCATCCAGATGGTTCTATTATGCTAGAAACACATGAAAATAATACTGCTGTCCACTAACTAAAAGGCAGGCTAAGAGACATCAATTCCCACTTATTTTTGCGTTTTCTCATAAAATAATTGGGAATTGATCTCTTGAAAATTATGCTATCTAGGAACTAGGTTGCAAGTTATATATGTAGGCCATAGTCTTTGTGCACAATATGTGATATATTTCATTCATTAATATTTATTATATTTTATTTAAATTCATTTTCTAACTTTTAGCTAAGCAATTTTTTTTAAATTTTACATAAAGTAAGCAAGAAGCAATTTTTTTACTTTAAGGCCGCTAATAGCAAAGAAATTTCTGGTAACCACCACATCTTGTACTTATAGTAAAAGTTATCAAAATATAATTAGTTATAATGCAGTTAAAGGATTTTAACAGACTTACAGCCTAGTAGCTAATACTTTTTTTTATGGTGGGAAAAATCGTCCAATGACTACCCCCGCTCTGGGCCGAGCGGGAGATAGTGTTTGATAGAAACTAAGTTTAATCAAATACCAATCTTATTCAGTGATGAGATCACAATTACCTACATCTTTAATAATAATCAGTATCGCGAAACCATAGGACCATCATCATCATTTCAGCTGATATACGTCTACTGTTGGACATAGGCCTCCCCCCAGTGTCGCCACAACGAACGTTCCTGTGCGTTATCCAGGTTATCGGTCCACCTTGTAGGAGGCCTTCCAACGCTGCGTCTTCCGGTACACAGTCGCCACTTCAGAAACTTTCGACCCCAGCGGCCATCTGTTCTGCGAGCAATGTGCCCTGCCCATTGCCACTTAAGTTTGGCAATTCTTCGTGCTCTGTCGGCAACCTTAGTTCTCCTGCGAATATCTTAATTTTTTGTTCGATCACGCAAGGAAACCCCGAGCATAGCCCTTTCCGTTGCTCTTTGAGGCTCATTGTGAGCGACCACGTTTGGAAACCATATGTCATCACTGGCAACACGCACTGGTCTTTCGTCTTGAGACACTGGTATGTTGAACGAGAAGCTACCGCGTAGCTTCCCGAACGATTTGGGTTTTATCCATGTTCATTTTAAGACCCACTCTTTCGGAAGCACTACTGAGGTCATTTAGCATTGTGCTGAGCTCCTCCATAGACTCAGCCATGACTACTATGTTGTTGGCAAGCCGAAGGTGAGTGATGTACTCGCCATTGACATTAATGCCTAGTCCACTCCAGTCCAGAACCTTGAAGACATCCTCAATTGTTGCCATGAACAATTTCGGAGAGATGACGTCTCCCTACATCACACCTTGCTGCAGGAGGATAGGTTTCGAGATCTTTTCCTGGATTCGGACTGACATGGTGGCGGTATCGTACAAACACTTCAGCACTTCGATGTACCGATAGTTAATTTGGCACCTTTGGAGAGATTGCAGCACAGCCCAAGTCTCGAACGAATCAAAAGCTTTCTCGTAGTCCACAAACGCTAGACAGAGAGGCAGGTTATACTCTCTCTCGTCTTCTGTATGACCTGCCGTAGCGTATGTATGTGGTCTACGGTGCTAAAAACCTTTTTGAAATCCGGCTTGTTCGGGAGGCTGGAAGTCGTCGAACCTGCGCGTGAGACGATTCGTGATGACCCTGAAAAACAGCTTGTAGACATGGCTCAGAAATGAGATAAGTCTGTAATTCAGCAGGGTTTTATCACCTTAAAGAACAGTACTACCACACCTCTGCTCCATGCCTGTGGCGTTTTTACCTCGAGTATGACGGAATCGAACAACTTCTGAAGGGTCTTTAGGACCGGTTTTCCACCCGCCTTCAGGAACTCAGACGTAATTCCGTCCTCACCCGACGCCTTCTTGTTCTTCAACTGCTTCTTAGTCATCCTAATCTCGTACAGGCTGACGTCCGGAATATCTTCAGTGTAGTGTCTGAGTCAATCTAGCTCTTGGGTCGTTTGCCAGATTTGTAGCGGGTTTGGAGCGTGTATAATTGTCTATAAAAGTTTCGATCACTACCAGAAGCTCCGATTTGGCGGATATGACTCTGCCATTTTCGGTCTTCAGTTTCGTGAGCTGGCTCTGCCCCAGTGGCGTGCCAGGTGCTTTTAGAGGGGGCAAGCCAAGGAATCTTGACTTAACTACTACCCACACCTAATATTGAAATGATGAAAACGCGCGACATCTTCGCTACTGCATAGCTACAAAATGTCTCCATTAGTCAAGGCCCGAACAGAACAGGATAATTCAGCAAAAAAAAAATACATGTTATTTTGATGGCATGTAATTTCTATCCAAACAGGTTGAGGTAGGTACTTCATTGGATATTGTTAGTAAATTCGTGCAATGGCACTACCGCTAGTTTTAATCGGTTCGCGATTTTCGTTTTTTGCATTTACCATAGTAATGTACCATGTTTTTTTACACCATCGATCGGAAAGTAGAGATTTCAATGGACACATAGCTCACCGATTAAAAAAAAACAGATATTATTATTGACATAGGTTTAAACATACAATGGGCAACTTGCCTATATTATGTGATCTTTACGAACAAAACCATTTTTTAAGTTTATGATTTAAGAGTAGTGTTCCATGTAATTTTAACAGTAGTGGGTTTTTATGACTACCAGTAGCAACATATTATACTTTTTCCACTGTGGTGACACTGTTGGTTATTAACCTTTCAATCGTGGTGTCAATTAGAGACACAATAAAAAGACAATGACAGCGCAAACGCCACCACAAAATAGGGCGTTCGCTTGGGGTTTAATGAATTTAAAATGGCGTTTCGAAGTCGAATGTCGTAAAATATGGTCAAATTGATCTAAAATAGGAAGTAGTATAGGTACAATTATTATCTATGAAAACTGAGGTCAAGATGCCAAATTGGTGTCAATTTGATCTCTGTTATATTTCTTTGTCTAGAACGCCAATTTCAAGGTATTTAAAGAAATCAATAGTTACTATGAATTAACAGTTCATTATGGTTACAAATCAATCATAGAACTGCACCTATTAAATTTTTTTTGCGAAGTCTTCTTCAAGGCACAGGTGCGCTAAAGTGCCACTGAAGTGTTTTTTTTTTTTAATTTGCTACATAATTTTATTGTCTTATTAAATTTTCACATCATAACATACGTTGCTTAGACATTACAGATTGCAAAAGTACAAACTTGCGCGATAAGGCAAGTTTGTATTCAAATTTCACTCATGTGTTTGTGGCAGCTTGGTCAAATGGATGGAATAGTGGTACTGGACGGCAATTAACCAGCGCAATCACCTTACCCTGCCTGCCTGGCAAGTTCTAGAAAAGTCCGCTATAAAGTATCTACCTACCATTATTATTACCTCTACCTTTGGAATACCGTAATCAGACACACAATAGAAAGACAATGTGAGAGCGAACGCTTTGTCTTGAACAATACGGTATTCGAAAGGTTACGCTTTTGTATAGGTACCGTAATTAGAGACAATAGAAAGACAATGAGAGAGGAACGCCGACGCGACGCGGCGTTCGCTTGGGGTTTAATTAATTAAATAAGGTTTTGTAGGTAGGTACGTAGATAGAAAAGGGAATTCGTACCTTCAGTAATTATAAGTCGGAATTCGCGTGAAAGGATGAGAGAGACCTACTTACATGTTTGCAAAAAAAATGATTTATGACCCCGCGATGCGACTAAAATAAAGTGAAAAATGAGTATATTAGAGGAAGTCTGAAAGTGGCGCCAGTGACTGAAAAGTTGAAAGGTAATCGGTTGTCTTGGTATAGTCATGTGAAGAGGAGGGATGAAGCGCATATTACTAAGAAAGTTCTGAGTATACATGTAGATGGATGGAGAGGTAGAGGAAGGCCGAAAAAAAGATGGATGGATTGTGTGGGAAGTGATATGAAAGAAAAGGGAGTTAGTGATAGTTGGACGGGTGATAGGTCAGAATGGAAGAAGAAAACGTCTTGCGCCGACCCCAAGTAATATAGGATAAGGGCAGGAAGAAGAAGATGCGACTATATTGTTCTATGCATAGATAATTATTATGTTCTATGTGTGGCTTTGAAACGTCGTTATCTAATAGTAGGGCGGCGAGATCGGGATTTTGTTGGATACTCGAGCGTGTCAGAAAATCATATGGGGACAAACTTTGCACCTTGTAATGTACCCCTACCACATATGAACCCATAATCTTCTTAATATATATAAATCTCGTGTCACAATGTTTGTCCTCAATGGACTCCTAAACCACTTAACCGATTATAATAAAATTCGCACACCATGTGCAGTTCGATCCAACTTGAGAGATAGGATAGTTTAAATCTCAAATTATAGTCACAATTTTAATTTATTGCTAATTATTTGTCTGTTATTATTTGACAGTCACAATTATCTGTTAACTCCAAATGATTCTAACAGATATCGATACCTTTCGACTGGGTTGAGTAAGTAATCAATAGATGGCGCTGCTATGTTTAGCCACAGCAACGCGTGGCCGGATCAGCTATCTTAATATATATAAATCTCGTGTCACAATGTTTGTCCTCAATGGACTCCTAAACCACTTAACCGATTATAATAAAATTCGCACACCATGTGCAGTTCGATCCAACTTGAGAGATAGGATAGTTTAAATCTCAAATTATAGTCACAATTTTAATTTATTGCTAATTATTTGTCTGTTATTATTTGACAGTCACAATTATCTGTTAACTCCAAATGATTCTAACAGATGTCGATACCTTTCGACTGGGTTGAGTAAGTAATCAATAGATGGCGCTGCTATGTTTAGCCACAGCAACGCGTGGCCGAATCAATCAGCTAGTATAGTATAGGTTCGTTGAGGGCAGCTCGTCAGATTAGTAAAAAAAAATGATTCTCGGTAAAACTCGAGCGCGTCAGATAAATATATAATTAAGTATAATAAATAAATATAAGTAAATAAAATATAAATAAATATAAGTAAGTACCTACAAGCAGAAAAGTGTATACCTATTTCAATAATCTGTCAATTTTAGCGTTTCATAAGCAAATGGGCGAGTCATAAAGTTAGGTTGTAAGGATACGTTTTCCGTTTTTAGTTTGCTATGATAATTTTGTTAGGAACATTGAAAATTTTACACTTATCGATGGTTTTAGCTACATCGCCCTATGAAAACCGACAGATTATAAGTTTTTCGTAATCCTGATGGGATTACTTCAGTCGCATTCGCGATAATATCGCCGTGTGGAGACACGTTCCAAGAGTGTATAGGAAAATACGTGGCACGACGATAATATCGCTGCGATTCTCTCGCTCGTTGAGATGGTCCCTTTGTGCTGTCCTACGTTATAAAATGAAACCTTATGTAAAATTTCATGTCCCTAGTCCCAGTAGCTTCAGCTGTGCGTTGATATGTCAGCCAGTCCGTTTCTCCTTTAGTAATTATTATATTAAATAGATGACAACTTTTTTATTTCTAAAGTTCTAACATGGGACGCGTGAGCAAGATTCACTCGCTCGAATTTAGGTATCTTAGTCGCAATACATCGACCTTACGCGCACGCACACATAGAGCCCATTGTTCGCTCAATTTTATACTTTAACCGAACATGTCTTGATATTTGAGGTATTATTTTATTTTTCTTAGTAAGTATTAATTGAGTCAAGCTTGTTTGATTTTTACTATCAGTATTACTATATGGCAATATGTAATTGCCTGCTTATCCAGTTTCGAGTACTATTCGTATAGCAAAAATAAGTAGTTGCCATATCGTTACGGTTAATAACGATCAATTTCTTTGTAAACCTACGATTATTTCCCAGGCTTATTTCTTTAAAATTATTATTGTTAACAAAATCAAATGGGTATTTGAGATTAATTTTATCAGACAATTGGGTACAACGCACAACCCCTCTCCGACATGAATTAAATCTTCAAACTCAATAAATACTCGTACGAAGTCTGAAGCAAGTAGGTATTTCCAATTTAATATTTGATTTAATCGTAAAATACAGTTAAAACTATGAATACTTATGTATTTTTAACCGACTTCTAAAAAAGGAGGGGATTCTCAATTCGGATGTTTGTTTTTTTTTTTATGTTCGCGCATAACTTCGTTGCTTGCCGACCGATTTGAAAAATTCTTTTTTTGTTGGAAAGTGTATACTTCCCAAATGGTCCCATAGTCACCAAGTCGGGATCTGATGATGGAATCTTGGCGAAATCGAGGGAACTCCTAAAATATCATAAGCAACCGTATAGTTCTTTTGGTATTTTTATCAAAGACTTAAGCATTTACACTCAAAAAATTACATTTGATGAAGTGGAACTGGTGAAGAAGACCAGAAATGGCCAGTGGAAGTTCATACTCACACAGATATCACAATGAACATAGTTATGCGACTACGATAATACAAATAAATGAATGGTTCTGGATAAGTATGTTGAAAATGGTATCATCGAAGTGACCTGATGATGATGATTGAGCCGGAAGATAGGTACCGGAACGCCGTAATTAATCAATGTATCCTAGCCGTGTTTGGGTTTATTAGAATTGTTATGAGATGCACTCTGGCAATAAGGTACTATCAAACTGATCTGATGATAATGATGATGAAGCTAGAAGATAGGCACCGGGACTCCGTAATTAATCAATGTATCCTACCCGTGTTTGGTCTATTTAGAATTATCATGAGATGCGCCGCACTTTGGCTATAAGGTACTATCAAACTGATCTGATGATTATGATGGAGCCGCAAGGTAGACACGGAAGCTTCATAATAAAACAATGAATTTATCCTAGCAGGGTTTGAGTTAATTGGAATTGTCATGAGAAAAAGGTACTCTGGCTGTAAGTAAGTGTATTAGGTACAACTAAAAAGAATAAAACAAAAAACTTTTTCCAAGAAAGATATAACATATTTCACTAAATCGGTTATATCTTTCTTGGAAAAAGTTTTTTTTCATAATTATAAGGTAAAATATACAACGGATTTAGCAGTTATGTGTACTATCCAGACCCTATTTGTAGCATAGCCAATTTCTGTATTGTATTTGTGTGAAAAGATTGTATGGGACTGAATAATTTTAAAGCATGTAAGTGGGAGATGAATAAATCATCGTTAATTTGATATCATGATATTGTGGCAACTTTAATTCCTTGTATATCAAAATGGTAACAGGAAAAGTTGATTTATAAATACACTAGCTTTTGCCCGCGGCTTCGCCCGCGTGGCGTAACCTAATGTTATTTCCCATAAATTTTGGACCTCCATTTTACACGCGTGAGCAGCGTAGTTATTACTACCTTAATTCACATAATTATGTTGGTGTTGTGTTAGTTAAGAAAACAAACACAAAACAAAAATGCAATTATAACTTTTTAACAACTTCCAAAAGAAAACACAGTCATCAGTCGTGCGTTATTGTCGTTCGGCTTATTAGCTAAAGAAACAGTAGGCAAAACAGTGCAGGGGAGGATCAGTGACCGCGTCATGCGTAGCTACTAGGGCTTTCAAATACCGGATTTTTTCAATACCGGTATCAATACCGGTATTAGAATATTCAATACCGTGATCACGTGATCACGGTATTGAACTCAAGATTTTTTTATTTTTTATATTAGTGCTTGACTGTAATACCTTCTCATAAGAACTTTAATTAGGACATTAATAAAGCCTTTTAAATACGAATTTTTGTTTTCGAATCAGTCTTTATTCTATCTTAACTGTTCTAATAAGGTTCTACTAAGCATCGCGCTGCCGTACCTATTGTTTACCGGCGATTAGCAAATAAGGTACCTTAAAACCATAGATCTGCCTAAGGTTTAGGCTCACTTGACGCTTGAGTGCATACGTTCGATACGTATCGAACGTATGCACTGCCATCGGAAGCTAGCGATTAGAAAATATGGCAGCTTAAAACCATCAAGCTGCGTAAGGTTTAGGCTTATTTGACGCCGTAACTTGTTTACGACAATTCTAATAAGGTTAAAACGCAGTTTTAATGAGGTTCAAGTAAGCATAGCGCTGCCGTACCTATTGTTTACTGGCTGATACATTCGATACGTACCTATGTATACTGCCCTTAAAATTCAGCAAGCATCAAGACTCGTGTCTTTCTTATTAATATAAGAATATTTCCTATGTATTTATTGTACCAAACTACCAATTAAATGTATAATTTTGAATTGTTACTTTGTACACGTAGTAGTCAATAAGTACTAGTTAGGCAAAATTAATAATAATTGAAGTTAAAAAACAAAGCCACATTCAAACCGCTGAAATATTAAATTTTTACTATTTAATTGTAGATCTAACGGATAACGTGATTCGTTAAAGTAAAAAACACATTAATCTAAGTGGAAAATGTCACAAGTTTAGATGCTTCTATCTGTTGTGAATTCATGACTCGTCAACGGATTTTACAAAAAAAAAAAAAAAAAATACGATTGTGGGATCCGTTGAGAATTGATACAAACTATAGGTGTACCATGTTGCTCGTCAAGAACTTATCAAAAATACACAATGACCAAGTTCACATGCACATGTTACCCGGGCGCTTTTGAAATACTGACTAACAAAACAATAACGTCGTAAAGAGCCTATTACACTACGCGTTATTCAGACCGTTTTAGTCTATGGTTCTGATAAATGATCTTTATTTTGCAAGTAGGTTTTATAAAAAACACTTTTACACGTCAATTTTTTTTTTCTCGTTAATTAAAACTTGATGAGGCCGGTGTTTCCTAGCTGACTACCCTGAGAAGAAACACCGAAACAAACTCAGGGGTCAAAGTCTCTTTTAAAGTCCATACAGCAAAACATGTAGTGGTCAAATCATATTATTATGAGAACCATGTAGATTGAGCCTGAGATGGTCTTTTTTAGAAAGAACCACACAGTTCTAAGTGGACCTGTCCAGTCAGTGCAAGCATTTGTCAGTATGCGTGTAGTTAAACTCAGGACTACTAAGGAGCTCAACGACTTGACGAACAATGCCAAAGAAAGTGAAAACATTTGGGTAGACTGCATCAAATACTCAAAACTGCCAGACATCATGTGAAAATAAAAAAGAAAAGAGTAATCCACATAGTTCTTACATTCACAATAATATTTACAAAAGTGTAAATACTGCAAATTGTAAGAAAAAAGTATCGCATAGCGTAACAGGGGTCAGACTGTCTTGTGCTGAATAACGCGCAGTGTAATAGGCCCTTTAGGCTCGCTCGACTCAGAAACAGGTCTAGGCGAGGTGCGGGCGGGAGAGCTGGAGATAAGAGTTGGCGCTTAATACAAGTGTCAGAATAATATTGCATCGAAATTTATATTAATAATACAATTTCTTGCTATTTATTACAACAAAACGCAATAATTTACATTAAGGATTGTAATACCATAATCACGGTATTGACGAGAAAATATATCCGTGATCACGGTATTACGGGATCCCGTAATACCGGTATTGAAAGCCCTAGTAGCTACTGAAGAGCGGAACTCGTGAACTCGTGAATTTAATTTTGAGAATTATTAAATTTATGAAAGCTTTCTAATGGTACGTCCGAGTTAAATGATTCAAAAAGTAATTTACAGATACTGATATAGTCTTGAACGCGAAGTTATTTTGATAAGAATTAATAACGTAATTATGTAAATAGCTTACCAATAAATGCTTCATGAATGCCAATTTTTAAAAGTAATAAAATGGATATGTTATGTTAACCCTAAGAGATAGACATATGCCACCGTGGACTTTTCTGTAGACCTATATAAGATACACAATTCCACGATACATTATTTTGTTATATCTTAAAGGGTTTAGGCAGCGTTTGCGTTAAAAGCTCCCAGACGGCTTATTTTTTCCCGACATCTTCAACAAATAACGTTAATGTACACAAAAATACATACAAAAACTTAACAAATTATATACTAAAAGCTTTCTCAAGAATCACGCTATCGAGTGGTTAAAACTGCTTGAAAATCGGTGCAGTAAATTTTGAGTTTATCGCGAACAGACAGAGGCGGTGGGGGACTTTGTTTTATAATATGTAGTGAAAAGTGTCCTAATTTATCTTGGTACTCGAAGATATTATAGGCAAGCGTGCTCTATCGTCGGCCACATCATCGCTTACCATCAGGTGAGATTCTGGTCAAATGCGAGCCTATACATTATATAAAAAAAAGATATTGTTTTATTTTGTACTATACTCGAATTGCACTATGATGTCATACGTGTCATTATAACCTATATTCTAAGCTCGAACAAATTATTTTTATTGAGTTTCAAGGTTCATGACAAAATTCAACGCTCGATTGAATTACTATAGGGTTATCCATCATCATCAGATCAGTTTGATAGTACCTTATAGCCAAAGTGCGGCGCATCTCATGATAATTCTAAATAGCCCAAATAAGTGTAGGATACCTTGATTAATTACGGAGTCCCGGTACCTATCTTCAAGCTTCATCATCATTATCATCAGATCAGTTTGATAGTACCTTATAGCCAAAGTGCATCTCATGACAATTCTAATAAGCTCCAACACGGCTAGGATACATTGATTAACTACGGAGTTCCGGTGCCTATCTTCCGGCTCCATCATCATCAGGTCACTTCGATAGTACTTTATAGCCAAAGGGCATTTCATGACAATTCTAATAAGCCCAAACACGGCTAGGATACATTGATTAACTACGGAGTTCCGGTGCCTATCTTCCGGCTCCATCATCATCAGGTCACTTCGATAGTACCTTATAGCCAAAGGGCATTTCATGACAATTCTAATAAGCCCAAACACGGCTAGGATACATTGATTAATTACGGAGTTCCGATGCCTAACTTCCGGTTCCATCATCATCATCAAATCAGTTCCATAGTACCATACAGCCAAAGTGCATCTCATGACAATTCTAATAAGCCCAAACATGGCTAGGACACATTGATTAACTACGGAGTTCCGGTGCCTATCTTCCGGCTCCATCATCATCATCAGGTCACTTCGACAGTACCATTTTTAACATAACTATTCAGAACCATTTATTTATTTTTATTGTCATAGTCGCTATCTACATTGTGATATCTATGTAAGTATGAAGTTCCGTTGGCCATTTCTGGTCTTTGTTTTAGAATAAAACTCATTCTGTATCAGTAAGTCTATTATTACTCCATAGTAACAATTTTAAAAATAAGTATGATATTTGTACTTTTATTTCGGTCCAAAAAAGTAGCACGTCTTTGCAGTCGCAGTATACAAGTCGGCACACATTTTAGACGTATTTATTTTTTGTAAGAGAGCGATACAGTCATCCGTTCACAAGCGCTTCTGAGCGCGGACTGACGCTAGACATCGCGCGTTCAATGAAAAATGTATGAAGAAATATTGAGAGTGGTTTTATTTTGGTCATAAATCATAAAGTTATTTATGTAAGTTCAAAATAATTATCTATAGGTGTTGAAGACTATATAAGCTGTATTATTTTATGTTTTTTAAAGTAAAAATGTTTACTGGATTTAAGTTACGGGTTCCTACTCAGACTCTGTGTTTCGTTATTTTCTTGTATTAGTGCGTTGGTAAAATCGTATTTATATAAAAATTTTATATGAGACCGTAATAGTTTTTTTATGTCATCCTGGAGATAAATATATTGTCTTTTATTTGATACCAAGATATACTCATAATTATGATTCCTAGAGCATCATAATTGTTCCCGAAAAACCGTGATATTTGTCGAAATATGTGAATACGTCCTTAAGTAGAAAAACTATTATTATTATTTTTCTCTTTTTGTCTTACAGCATGTCAAATTGGCGCAATGACGAACAGCTTCCTACGGACTTCCTCAATCTTGTATACGGCCTGAAAGTAGAACCGGAGAGTGGCGATGAAAACGATGACTGTAACGATGAGGTTGCAATCCACTTTAGTTTGTCTTAAAGTTTGTAATCCTAATATTATAAATGTGAAAGTGTGGATGTTTGTCACTTAATCACGCAAAAATGGCTGAAAGGATTTGGATGACTTTGTATCGCGGAAAAACATCTTATTCCTACGGGAAATTTATAAGCTTGGATGACTTACATAAAGAAAAAACTTATTAAAAAGAAAAACATAGCAAACAGCTAGCCAATTACAATACAAGTCCTCACGTATAGTATAGTGTTAGACTTAAAATTGGGAAGTGAGCATAAACAGAGCTTTACACAATGAACTAATTAAAAGGTTACAGTTAGATTCACCAAGTCTCATTTCAAGAGTTAAAAAAAAAAAAAAAAAAATAGTGAAACAGTTAGAAGACTACTTGAAAAATCTCGTATGGAATATTATATGGAAACTAGAGTTGTAGAGTTACATTTGATCCAAGCCACGCGACGGCGACGTCGTTCTACGTACAAATCAGTGACAATCAGTCGTGTTATGTGTGCGTCGCTCTAATGTAGTTTCAGCTTTATATGTTATGCGTGGCAGTGCATTTATATGTTTTTTTTTTATGTTTAGAATGACGCGTACCCCCCTCCACTTCCGTCACCAGAGCGCACCAGCCAGAGACGCAGAGTACAAACGGTAATTACTTTATTCTGGCTGATTCGCGATATTTCCGTACAATTGGATTTCAGTGGTTTTAACGTTTATATCTTTTAGGATGAACCGTCGGCTCGCCCTTCAGCGTCCCGCGACAGGTCACGGTCCTCAATACGCATTAAATTTTCGCCGGAATCGTAAGTTCATATGATCTACTACAGTAGGCACAACGGATCTTGAGCGGTTGCGCAGAATTCAAATATTCGGTCTCTTTCGTTGTGCGAAGTGAGACGCAGGGGCGGGGAATGTCAGTGATTGGTTCGCCGCGCCATCGTGTCATAGACGTCACTCCTCATTCGTTCTCTGCGTTGCAGCATGTATCTAACAACGAAGACGATTGGCTCGCTAATGTATGGAATGCGTAAAGCGATCCCCACTCTGACGCCGAGCGCTTAAGATCCGTTGTGCCTACTGTATTTATGAATAAGTAGTCATCTTCCGTATCCTACCGATTTGGACGTGATAATAATATGTAGAATAAATGTGATAAAAGGATTTATTTTTGCAGCGTACCGTCACATGGGGAGGACGATGGCGCATTTTTATCCCCGGATGCCCACGCTTTGTATGTGTCCCGTGAGGAGCATGAAAAGAATAGTAGTGAAAGATATGAAGGTAATGAAAGAAGAATGCCTAGGCGAAGAGGTCGACCACGCGGTGTGCGAGGAACGACTGTAGGTAAGCGTAGGTATCCGTGTCGGGGCCGCAAGGGGAACAGTCAGTGGGAGGTGGGAGACCCACTACAAGAAATTTGGACGAATGATGAAGACGTTCCTCCTGAATTGGTAAGTTTGGCAGTGGATGTATTGAAGAGGCGACAGATGAGTATGCAAGATGCTGCCAGAGCCGAGAGAAACAATGAACGAGAGGTTGATAGCGAGAGCGAAAGTGATGATGAATTCCACGACGCTAGTGGTGGAGAGGATAGTCACTTAAGACTGGAAGGCCAGAACCTCCACTTTGAATGGTCTACTATGGAGTCCTTTCAAGGCCAGGAGGAAAATTTTAAACCAGAGCGTACTGGTTCTGTTTATGTCTACAATTCGGCATATGATGCTTTTCGTTCCTATTGGGACGATGAAGTCTTAGGTCTAATTGTTGATGAAACGAACTTACATGCCACTAATATTACGTCTGCATCTTTCCAGTCTGAATGGTACCCAACCAATATTCATGAAATTTTGTGCCTTTTTTCGTTCTGGATGATGTTGGGGATTGTCAGAATGCCAACTGTTGTTAGTTGTTTTTCTGTCGATCCTCTTCTGAAAACGGAAGTTTTCAGACGAATCTTCACGCGGAAAAGGTATGAAATGTTATGTAGAGCATTACAGTTTGTAGAATCCGGCCCCGCTGTAAACAATCCAAATCCCTCCAACATTAGCGCCGCTAGTAGCTCTGATCGATTATACCGTCTGAGACCAATACTTACACATTTAAATTCTAGTTTTCAAGCAAATTATATTTTACAAAAAGATATTACTATAGATGAGGGCTTGACCCTATTGAAAGGAAGGTTGAACCCTAGACAGTGTAATCAGAACAAAGCTGCTAAGTTTGGTATCAAGACTTTTGAGCTTTGCGAGAGTATTACTGGCTATTTGTGGTCTTTCATTGTTTACGCCGGTAAACAATCTGCAACAGACTTGGGGCAGTCGCCCGGTGTACTTAAAAGTGCAGCTGTTGTGAAGGAGCTCATTAGTCCTCTACTAAACCAAGGGTATAGACTATTTATGGATAATTGGTACAGTTCTCCTCTGGTAGCTAGGTTTCTGAAGCTCAATGGTACTGACTGCGTTGGTACTTTGAGATCTTCGCATAGAGACGTTCCCATTCTAATAAATAAGGCTCCGCTTAAAAGGGGAGAATTCGTAGCGAGACATTCCGGCGATGTCACAATATTATCATGGCAAGACAGGGAACGTGTAACCATGATTTCTACTTGTCATGGTTCATATACTGCCATGCCTACAGTCTCGTCGCGTCCGCCATCTCGTGCAGAACCATTTAAACCGCAAATGGTGCTGGACTACAATAAATTTATGGGGGGGGTAGACACGAAAGATGAAGTGCTCGAGCCTTATTTGATAGAAAAGAAACGTTGTACCATATGGTACATGAAACTTTTGAAACGCCTGCTTAATGTTTCTGTCTTCAACTCTCGCATTCTTCTAGAGTCATCTACACAAAAACGTTATGATCATTTAGCATTTCGCCTTAGTCTTGTAGATTCCATCCTCACATATCATCTTTCACATTGTCCACAGAGTCCTAAGTTTACCGTTTCCAGCAGTAGATTTACGCACGAACAACCTCAAACAATACTTCATTTTACACATTGGCCCGCTCTGCTGCAACGAACAGAGTACACAGCAGCACGCAACCGGAATTTCCGGAAGCGTTGTGTTGTGTGCCTTCGGGAGGGCAGGAAGACACAAACAACGCCGTACTGCTGTGAAACCTGCCAAGTGCCACTGTGTATATCAAATTGTTTTAAAGCATACCACATGCCACGGCAGTAATACTATGCTTTCTTCTTCCTTTCAATTCTTCCCAGTTATTCATAAATAACTATTGTGACAGGTATTTTATGAAAAACAGTGCAAGGTTTGTTTGTAGAGAATGCTTGTGTGTTATGATAGGTTTTTTAAGAATACGGAGTGAAATGTTTGTGGAGAATGTTTGTGGATTAATTAAATTAAGATTAAATATCAGATCTGATCAGCTGGCTGATTACGTACCTGTTGCTTACAATACTCTATTGTAAATAATAAAATTGTTGCTTTCAAGATAGTTTTTTGGCGATTATGGATTGGAGGATGGATGGATTTAATCATTTTAGTTACTAACTAAAATAAAATCAAACAGAGTAACGTAATGGCATTTCATCTATATGATTTTTATTCTGTTACACATAATTACATAATCCGCCATCAGTTTTAAGTTAAGCGCGTTTTGTACACTTAAGAATATCTAGTTGTGTAACTATTTTGTACATAATGAATATTCTAGGTAAATAATTGTGATTTTGAAATAAGACTGACATAGCTTTAAAATTAGTTTTACGAGTGGAAGCATTATGCTTCTTGTTTGTTAAGTTATTTTGCGTGTTTTGTGTATCAAAAGTTTTTTTTTTTTATTGTTTTATATATTAAACTGTCCTAGCTTTAAAACTGTCTATATTTGTGTGGATTGATGTTTAGAAAAAAAAAAAATACTTTTGCAAAATATTTGCATTTATCGTAATGATTGATTCAACTTCTCATAATGGTCTAAAAATGTATAAAGTTGAAATTTTTGTTGTTTTTCTCTTAATATTATCATAAACGCGAAGTTTATATTATGGATGTTTGTTACTCTTTCACTCAAAAACTAGGAATAGCACATAAGATACTTTTTATTCCGGGAGTATGTTCCCTTGGGATAATTTTCTGCTATCATGCGGGCTAAGTCCCTGGCAGCAGCTAGTTATAAATAAAATATTTTTTTTTACGTGTTTGTATTATTATTCACAGAAATAAAATCCTCTACAAAAACAACAATTAGGTATCGATAAAATTACGAAATGAGAAAGAGCATCTCTAGTAGCTCTTATGCTTGGTTGGGTCGAGTTTCATGTGTGGGTAATCTGTAAAGGTAGCCTTACACGCTAGGGTGTACCTGACAGTTTTACCTGCACATTTATACCTGTCAGGTAAGCTTGTATAGAAACCTGCACAGCTGTGCAACATATACGCTTCGGTTTGCCTGTACAACTCAACTGTACAAGCAAACCTGTCAGATATACCCTAGCTAGAGTGTATGGCGGGCATTGGGACCGAAATTGCGAGGGCGCGCCCACAGGGGCACCCTTCGCGTGGCGTGGCGACGACGGTTCCCGTAGCGGAAACAGAATTATTATGTATCTGCGTCGTGTAGCTTTTTCAACTGGTAAAGGTATGCGTGTAGTCGTGTCGATAGAGACCTTTAATATATTATTATGTAGCAAAACGGGCGCTGGGCGCGGTTCCACTTTGATGGAGTAGGTAACGCCGTTGTGTCCTTGTGGAGGTTTGATCATCGGCTGCGACCTCTCGCGTCTGGGTTTCGGTTCAGGCCATGGCATGGGTCGAGAATAGACACCTCCGCGAAGCAATAATTCGAGCGAAGGAGGTGGGTGAAACCCAGCCGCAGCCGCAAGAGGCGACCCGAAATTGGGAGTCTGAGGTCGAGGTACGGGTTTGCAGTCAGCGAGCAATGGGTAGCGTGAAGTAACGTCTGACCGTCCGGGACCAAACCCGAGTTGACGGAGCGTTGTATTCCACGCGGTCGTGTGACCTCTATCTCACCTGCTGTTAAGTGATGATGTGGCTGACGATGGAACACGCTTGCCTAGAAGTAATCTATTCACTTTTGACTTGAATACCCCTAGGGTTATAGTTATCAGGAAACACAGACTCCGGCAGGGAAATTCAGCAATATGGATGGGGCCCACGTCCGATACCGGATAAGGCTGCGGGATTCGAAATATTTACTGTGGCACTGAAACTTGGGAAACTGAAGGGACACAGGTAGGTTTCAGTCAGTAAAAGTTTGACACTTCCTCTTCAACCAGAGCGGAAGACATTATTTGATTGATTTTACCGAGATCAACCTCGAAAAAATAAACTGGGCAAGTGCGATTCGGACTCGCGCCCTGAGGGCTCCGTCCTAGCTATGTTATGCCTGAATAGTTCAATTCCAGTCTCTGAAGATTTTTCGAAATGTCAAAAAAATAATTGTGACTTAACAGCAAATTTAGTTTTTGTTTATTGTTAATAGGTTCGCGCTTGACCGCTATCTCACCTGATGGAAAGCGTTATACGGTCGACGAAACGCGCTTACCTAGAAGAAACCTATTCACTCTTCAGCCATCAGGAAACGGTATTTATTTCTATACAGTTGCCATCACGGATCTTGAACACTTGTGCAGAAGTCAAAATATTCGATTTCTTTAGTGATGCGAAGTGCGACGCGGGGGCGGGGAGTGTCAGTGATTAGCTGGCTGCGCCATCGCGTCATAGACGTAACTCCTGATTCATTTAGTGTGTTGCAGCATGTACCTATCTAACAACGAAAATGACTGGGTCGCCAATGTATGGAATGCGCAAAGCAATCGCCACTCGCCGAGCGTTCAAGATCCGTGATTGTAACTGTACTTGTGCTGTAGACCTTGCTTTATGCCAAATTTCATGATTCGGGGTCACCGGGAATTACGTACCCTATGATATACGGACGAACAACAAAGTGATCCTATAAGGGTTTTAAAAACCACTAAATTTTTATAGTTTTAATCCCGTGGAGGATCGATCCGGTACATGAAACAGTAGGTATCGATTTGTAACGATTAAATTAAAAAATCAAAATTTTGCGGTGTATAAAAACAACGGATATAGGATCCGTCTGTCTCTCAAGATCCTTCATCTCGGGAACGCGTGGAGGTATCGAGTGTTTAAACCATATACTCAGGTCTGCGAAATCTTGAAGCTGTAAAAAAATCAAACTTGTAAGTTAGCGAGAAAAAAATATACTCGGTTTATGTGGCAAAAAACGTACATTTCGACACTCTCGAGGAAATTAATTCATTAAAGCCCAAGCCAACGCCGGCGGGCGTTCGCGCACCTATTGTCTTTCTATTGTGTCTGTAATTTTCACGATTGAAAGGTTAAAATTCATAGGGTAAGTACTTCCCGTTGACCCAGAACTCTGAAATTTGGCATAAAGCAAGGTCAGCTCCTCTCCGCCCCGCTCCGCGTCAGTGGAAACCCGGCCTTATAGCAGAAGTATAGCAATAAATCTGAAAACGGCAAATTTGTTGTTACGTCACAATTTTTTTTATTTTTTTATTTAGAATTCATGTTACTTTATTTCGATTCTCCGATGCCGCGGCATGACGGGACGCGCCGCGGCAACCTACTGTGGCATGCCGCCGCGCGCCATTGCATTTCGCGAGACGTAATGTGTCGTGTCAAGGAATTATGATCGCTAAATGAGTTGAAATATGGTTGGAAATTGCCCAGCAGTCATTTCGGTTAATGTGGTCCGGTCGATGCGCGGGGGCAAGAGAGGGAAAAGACGCACTTACGCGCGCGTTTTTTTTGTCTCTCGTACAGGTCGCGCGGTGAATCAAGATCGCTCGGTGAAAGTAGTGGGGGCAATCGGCGCATGTGTACAATTGCGCACAGAAATTCTTAGTATGTTAGGATTTTATTTTTAATTTCGTATGTTTGAACCTTAGTAACATAACTTATAATAACACTAGTTTTTGATTGTAATTTATCTTGTAAGTAGGTAAATTCAATTTTTTTTTTTTAAATAAAACATAAAATTAAAAAAAAAAAAATTCGTTAGTTTCTTTCTTTAACGTAATAATTCACGTCGTAAACCATTTTTCTGGCTAGCCGTTTTAAAACTTTATTTTTAACCATTTTTTTTTACGACTTCGTATTACTATTACGATAACACAAGCTGTACGCAACAGTACCCAAGTACAACAGTATCCAATGAGAGGCGAGAACGCAACGCGGGAATTGAAGAGCGACTCTATCTACCAACGACGTGGCGCCGACGGCGCACACCCGCCCGTACGTCGCCAAATAGACTGTAGAATTGAATACTGCGCATGCCCCTTCCACTTTTGCCGAGCGATCTTGATTTATCGCGCGACCTGTACTAACCGAGCACGGCAAGAGGTTAGCAAAACTGATTGATGCCAGAGTGGCTGAGCTTTCGTACGATACCGCGGCATACCGTGCCATGCCTGCAGAGAGCGCTGGCCGACACACTTAATTGCGACCCTAAAAGCGGAAGAAGTTGAAACACGTATGATGCTTTAGTGCCCTCTTTCTACAAGGTGAAATTTTTATTCATAATTATCAACCTTATAATACCTCATTCAAGGTTGATGTTGGATTGCCAACGAAAAAAAAGTTTTGTCTTACAGGATTCTGAAAAGGATAAAATGAATCAAAGCATTAAATTATGACTTTTTACTGTGTCAACTTTACATAAGATAACATAACTAACAATACACTTGTATTTATTTTTATTTGGCTATTGAATTTCTAAAAAATAACACATTACTATGATTATGGGTAATTTGATCCAAAACTAAGTATTCTTTTTCTGGCTTGTAATTAATATTGACAATAATGACCCCCATTAAATATTCGTAATATTAGAATTGACAATACATCAACAAGTGATAACACAGCACATACTACTACACAAACATTATTGTCTTGAAACACTGACCTAGGGTCACCAGTCTAATTAACTAAGCTTTAGCAGTTACCGTTGTGAACACTAATGACCGTCTGGAAGACTTATCTCTGAAGAAACAAAGCCATTTACGATGTTAAAGCTTAATGAACTAGACCGCAGCAAAGCCAACAGCATGAAACTGTGCATTTGATCATTATATAACATTATACTAGTAACATTTAAGATGTAATAATGCTTATAACAAGAGCGTGTTGTCTTTATTTGCAAACAATTAATTTACATACACCTATCTAAGCAAATACTAGGATAAATACCTGTTACGTTACTATTTTAGATGTACACATTACAGATTTATATTAAATGGGCGCTATTCATGACTAAACAGTTATCATAATATCGATAAATATAATATTATTTTGATCAGACATTTAGTTTCTAGAAAAAGAAACTTACGTTCTTCTGACTTCATTGATTTTTTCCTAATAACAAAGATTTGTACAAAATATTGCACTTACATAATTTGTTATTAAATCATTTATCATTGTTTATCCCACATTGCTGTAACCATTCTTAACGAGATATGATTATGTAAAATTGCAATTTATCTGCTTGTAATTATTACCAGTTCGAAGGTTGTATCGAAGTTCCTACAACTGTTTGTTTATTCACTTTTCTTATTTTTTTGTGGCGACCCTCATTATCTGGTAATTACTTAGAACAAATATTAGCATCAGTAATTACCATATCTATTTTAATGCCCTAGTATATCATAAGAGTTAGTTATAGGACTGTAATTGATTGTATTATTGTCTCTTAATATTGTGTTCTTCTTTAGAAGTTATTAATATTTGATCTTTTGCTGTTTTTTTTCCCAATCCATAAATGTAATTACTCGTATTATGTATGTATAATGTAAAAGCATAATCACGAAATCAATTTTTTTTACATGATTCAAAGACCAAAGACATGTTAAATACAATAGAAAAAAACATTCCGAATAAAGTGTCTTTAGTTAGGTAAACCTGGATAATCTAGTAATTTCATTGGTCTGGTGACAACTGCAACATTAATAAGGGTAGAATATAGAAATATTAAATAATATCATGATGCAGGTTAATCAGCTAAAAAAAAAGATTAATCTGCACAGATACCATTTAACTCACATTAAATATAACAATCCTAACATTACCATACTAAATGCATAGTTCAGTTACAGCCGGTATTTTTTCAACAGCTTGCTTTTAAAACTCAACTAGTGTAAAACTAAAAACACATTATTGACTATTGTTATACACACAAAATGGAAGTATTGTTAATTTGATAGAGAATGTTAAAATGGCAGAAGAAAATAAAGTCAATGCCCCATTAAGAAAGTGATACAAATAAAAGAAAACAAAACTTTGGCGTCAAGACGGCACTTGCTAGAGAGTTGATTGTCATGGATGCACCGCATGATGCCACTTATATGTGTAGCTTCGTAAATATTAACAGCGCAGTGTGTGAGAAAATATGGCTATTTATTTTGTACAGGCGCTGCACCAAAATGACAAGGAAGGAGAATAGTTTACCATTAGTTATTCAGCCTTTATCTATATTCTATATCAAATACTGACCATACTATTCGAAAATAATTGACTTTTAAAGAATCAACTCACACTTACTCAGTTGCCACATTATTTTTCCAAATTAGATCTATAATTTAGTTAACCACAAGTGCCGTTTTTTATGCTACAGTATTTAGTCAGTGGTCACTCAATAATCCAAGCTCTTTCATATGAGTTATTTTAATATAAAAACAAATTGTTAAATAAAGACAATTTTGCAGCAAAAATAACAATAATATCACCAACTTAATTATTCACTTAAAGTGAAATAAAAGTAAATTAACAAATTTTGAGCTAGACTTTGCTTTAAAAGCTTTTAATTGTATCTAATATTTCGGCAAATGGTTATTTAAAGCTAATAAATATAATATTTGTTAATTGCGTTATCTAAAATTATACTTTTCTGTGGCACGTCGTAAACCAAAAGTAAAGATAAATAACTGGTCTTTTATTTATTTATCACTGCAATCAACCATTTAAGCTAGATTATATTAGCCTTTTGCTCCCTCCTCTCGCACAAAGCGAAGACTCATCCAGGGTGAATAGATATTAAGCTAGAAATTAAATAGATGTAATTTATATTATTAGGGATCTTGGATTACTTAAATAAATTAATTACAGATCTCTATTGTTTATGTTTGGAAAGAAGTACTAGGTTGATCAAATAAGATTTACATTATGCCACGGGCGCAATAAGCGTACTAACCTCTTGTTCCACCAAACAATTAATAAATGTCACGATTACATGAAAGTGTTACATTCAACATTAGTATTAGTCTGCTGATAAATAAAGTAAAATAATAACTAGTCATGTACAACAAAAAGAGAAGTACCTAAATCAGATTTTCTCAACAAAATAATTATTATCGCAATTGCATAATAAAATGTAGAATATGTAGTGTTGATAACAGTCAATGTGTGTTAAAAGATGTTATCTTCATCATAAAATATGTTTTCAAATTAAAATAAATAATAATTTATTAAATAACGCAAACAACACTAAAAAAATATATATTTATTTAAAAAAATGCATTGAAACTCATTTTGAGATTTGCTCAAAATAAGTTGTTGTTGTTGAGTAGAGCAGTAAATAAAACTGTTCACAAACAGATACAAATAAACAATTCAATAAATATGATTAGTTAAAGGATCTATTACACTACACGTTATTCAGACTCGTTTTGTCTATGGTTCGACGTATCTAGTCTATGGTTCGACGTATCGCGCAGTATAATAGGGGTTAGACTTTCTTTCTATGAATGAAAATGAGTACGAGTCGGAATATCGCACGCGATATTAAGCGCAGTGTAATAGGTCCTTTAGTGATAGAAGCTTTATAGCTACGTTTGTTGACAATTTAGACGATCGTGGTGCGTTTGTATCCCAATAAGTATTCTGCGATTCCGATGTAGTACACGGTCTGTGCGATGCCGAACAGCGGCGCGATCACGATCATTCGGCACGCGCCGCCTTTAAAGAACGCTCTGATACCCTCGTGCTTCAGAATTTTGCTGCGTAGAAAAAATAATATGAAACAAAGTCGTTTTCAGTGTCTATCTGCCTGTAAGTTGAATTTTTCTAAGCTAAGTTTGATGTGGACACATACATTTTTCGGAATTTGTTTCATTCAAAAATTCCATGGAGGAGATCCAAACTAAAGTATATTGCTAAAATTTCGAAGATTTTTCAAGTTGTGAAAACGCATGAGTATCGTAAATTATCCAACGGGTACGTCTTGTGATATAGAGTATGCACCCGAGGATAGAGGTAACTTTGCCTGGGACAAGCTTGAATGCCTTACACTGCATTCAGAATCTAGCATTAACTTTTTGCTTCGCTCGTGAATTAAACTATGCACGGTATCTCTGGAATCTTTTAACATAGTCAGGATTAAATATGACATCAATGACATAAAACATTATTTTATCCCCTTAATACATGCTCAGGGAAAGCAGTAGATTCTCTATCTAAATAATTATCTCCACTCCAGAAGGCTACTTCTCGTAGCTTGCTCTCAATCATCACTGCGAGTTCTACTGCACGGCCACCGCTGTAGTTTTCAAACGAATGACTAGTTTTCATGTTGAAATCAGATTATTGACCAGCGGATTATAAGAAAATTCAGTACTATATTGCTCGGTTACAGCCGACATTAGTAGGGGCTCAATGCAGAGTAATAATGACTTAATTCAGATTTTCGAACAGTTTTTATGAAAATTAAAATACCCCTCTGTCATGATTCAGACCATAGTCAAACCGTGCTAAAAATTTTGCAGTCGCGGCAATCGTATTGCCGCATATTTTATTGTGTATTGAATATACTATCATTGTGGGACCGATAAAAGTATATTCCAGGACAATCTCAGCCAACCCGTGTGCTACCCCTAAGTTTCGCCTAGATCTGTTCAGCAATTAACACGTGAAATGGTAAGAAACAAACAGGCAGACAGACAGAAAGAGTTACTTTCACATTTATGATATTAGAATAGGCGTAGGACTTACAAGATACAATCCGGCACGGACTTGTACTGCCGGTCGCCGCTGGTGACGTTGAGCGTCTGCAGGCGCGTCTTCACCACGTCTAGCGGGTTCACCACCAGCGCTGCAATAGAACCGGCTGCGCAGCCTGACAGGAACGACCACCTGCGATTCACCGAACATTCGTACACATCCAAGAGTCAAACGGTTTTCTTCAATCCTTCCTAACAAATAGGACGGATTGAGACACCTACCGGAAAGGTGTCTCACTAAGCTAAAATGTCTAAACAGACACTGTTAGAAAGGATTAGGCGCACAATGCCACATTCGCAAAATGACTTTTCTCAAAATGCCACATTAGCAAAATGCCACATTATCAAAATGACACATTCTAAAAAAATCATAATTATCGCATAATGTGCGATTTACGTAATATAAATTTAAAAAAAAATGTTAAAATTACTTATTTACTTTTAGCAGTGGGCTTTTTAATAAATTTATGAATAAAAAATAATACCAATTAAATACTGGTAAACACTTCACTTATTTTGAACTTAAAATAAAATAAAAACGTAAACTAAAGTAATTATCAAAATTTTCGCCAGGTGGACGATCTAAATACTGTCATTACACTGATGTTATTTACCCTGTGAATAAACTAATTAGTTTTTTATTCCAAATTACTTACCTAACTCCGCTCATTTTTTAAGTTTTTTTAACTAACTAAAGTATTCAGTGACACGTAAACAATGTTTAATAAATACAATCAGTGTATAATCATGCTATACTTGTATTCAAGCAGTTATTAGGTTTTAGCCAGATGGCTTTTCATAAAAACATACTAACGTCCAAATAAATAAAATACTGAGTTCGAAGTGATATTTTGATAATATGACATTTTGCGAATGTGGCGGTTTGCGCCTAATCCGTTAGACAGAGTACCGGCTTGTTGTTGAACAGATAGCCGCGGTGCAGAAAGAGAAAGAAAAATAAAAACCGGCCAAGTGCGAGTCGGACTCGCCCATGAAGGGTTCCGTAGCAGCAAGTAACATAATATAAAAGTTCTTGTAATGTGTTGTAACTTTGATCGATGTTTTAATAATAGTTTTTTCGATTTATGACGCATTAAAAAAAACTACTTACTAGATTTCGTTCAAACCAGTTTTCGTTGGCAGTTTTTATAGTTATGTACATCATATATTTTTTTAAGTTTTATCATTCTCTTATTTTTAAAGTTACAGCGGGGGGACACACATTTTACCACTTTGGAAGTGTCTCTCGCGCAAACTATTCAGTTTAGAAAAAAATGATATTAGAAACCTCAGTATCATTTTTGAAGACCTATCCATAGATACCCCACACGTATGGGATTGATGAAAAAAAATTTTTTGAGTTTCTGTTCTAAGTATGGGGACCCCCAAAATTTATTGCTTTTTTTCTTTGTTTAAAAATCTTAATGCGGTTCACAGAATAAATCTACTTGGAAAGTTTCAACAGTATAGCTCTTATAGTTTCGGAAATAAGTGGCTGTGACATACGGACGGACAGACAGACAGACATGACGAATCTATAAGGGTTCCGTTTTTTGCCATTTGGCTACGGAACCCTAAAAAAGGATACCGTAAGTCGTAACTGACGGTCGACAAATTCGTATAGAATTAAAAAAAACCGGCCAAGAGCGTGTCGGGCCACGCTCAGTGTAGGGTTCCGTAGTTACCCGTCCGTCACAATAAAGTGTACCCACTTATGAGTTTAAAAAATGCTTGCTACGATTATACTACAAACTTAGTCCAGAAATTATTTTGTAGAACCCTTTTGTCTTTTTTGTACAAAAACTATTCTTTCCATCAAGTTCAAAATAATTTTCCTAGAAAGTCCTTATAAAGTTCTACTTCTCAGATTTTTTTCATATTTTCTAAACTTATGGTTCAAAAGTTAGAGGGGGGACACACAGATTATTTTTTGTTTTTTTTGCGATTATTTCCGAAATTATTGACATTATCAAAAAATGATTTTAGTAAACCCCTATTCATTTTTAAATACCTATCCAACGATATATCACACGTTAGGGTTGAAATTAAAAAAAAAAATCACTTCCCACTTTACATATAGAGGGGCTACCCTAATAAAACATTTTTTTCCAATTTTTATTTTACCACTTTGTCGGCGTGATTGATATACATATTGGTACTAATTTTCAGCTTTCTAGTGCTAACGGTCACAGAGATTAAGCGAGGACGGACAGACAGACAGACAGACGGACAGACAGACATGGCGAAACTATAAGGGTTCCTAGTTGACTACGGAACCCTAAAAAAGACTAGAATATTGCTATATTTATTACTTTTTAATTTTTTCTTGACTGTCACTAAAAATGTGAGCTTATAGTTTTTTCAAGAATTAAATTATCAGCAACTCGCCTTGTGCAAGCGTGTGAGAAGACACATTTGCTTTCATCAACATCATCATCATCATCATTTCAGTTGGAAGATGTCCACTGCTGGTCTTAGGCCTCCTCCCCAAAAGTAGCTACAACGAACGGTGCTGTGCGTCTCGCATCCATCGGTTCCACCTTGTGAGTGACCTACCAAAGCTGCGTTCTCCCGTGCGTGGTCAGTGGTCATCACTCTAGAACCTTTTGGCCTCATCGCCCATCTGTTCTGCGAGCAAAATGCCCAGTTCACTTCTACTTAAGTTTGGTGATTCTTGGGGCTATGTCGGTAACCTTGAAAATCCTGCAGATAACGCATTGGGACCATCATAGCCAGATATTATTACTATTTCATTATAATTGAAAAAAAAAATGCAATATATCAAGTTATTCGCGCAAATAGCTCCTCTGTATAGGGTGACTAATAGTAATTAATTATCGTAATTAGTGACCGATACTTAAACAGATGATTCAAGTACTCATGATTACAAACAAATTTCCTGAAGAAACTTTTTTTTCACTCACTCGTTTTATCACAATAGACCAGTGTTGATAATTTTTGAAACGCAAAAAAAACATAGTAGGAGGAAACCCATTGGAAAAAAAAGAAAATATAACAAAAATGAGAGGAAAAATAATTTACGGGTAGAGATGGGCAAAATGCCCGGCATTTTGTGGCGGATTGAGAAAATTCCCAATGGATGCCCATAAATTCCTGCCCGAAAGGCATTTATTTGCTAATTTATATTTTGTTCCAAAATTAATTTACGAAACTGATGTTAGCTTTAAAAACTGGTCTATCCTATTGAATTTAGTTATAATTAATTGATTAATTGTGTTTAGTTAGTTGTATTCGTGTATAACTTCGTCGCTTGCCAACCGATTTGAAAAATTCTTTTTTTGTTGGAAAGGCTGTAGTTTCCAAATGGTCTCAAGTAGTCACCAAGTCGGGATCTGATGATGGAATCTTGGCGAAATCGAGGGAACTCCTCAAATATTATAGGCAACTATATAGTCATTTTGGTATTTTCATCAAGGACTTAAGCATTTACAGTCAAAAAGTGGCATTTGATATGGTGGAACTGGTAAAGAAGATCAGAAATGTCCAACGGAACTTCATACTCAAACTGATATCACAACGCACATACGAGTAGTTGCGACTATGGCAATACAATTAAATGAATGAATACCGGTACCGGTTTCGATACGAGGTCTGATACCGGTTTAGATACCGTTTCCGATACTAGTTCCGTTACCGGTGCCGACACCGGTATCATTACCGGTTCCGATACTGGTTTCGATGCAGGTACCGATACTTGTACCGGCCAATACCAGATCTGATACCGGTCCAGATACCGGTTCCAGTAACGGGTCAGATACTAGTTCCGTTACCGGTTCCAATGACGGTACCGACACCGGTACTGATACCGGTACCAATACCGCAACCGGTACCAGTATCGATACGAGGTCTAGTATCGGTTCAGATAACGGTTCCAATACCAGTTCCGTTACCGGTTCCGATGACGGTACCAATACCGGTACCGGTTTTGATACCAGATCTGATACCGGTTCAACTACCGGTTTTGATAGCGATTTTGATACCGATTCCGATACAGTTCCAATTCCGGTTCCATATCCGGTTTGATTCAGATTCCGATTTCGATTCCGGTTCCAACTCCGATTCCGATGGCGACACACAAAATGTTTCGGGGACACATTCATTCTGAGTACAGAGTATAAGGAGTCCGAGTTTTTTTCGTTTTAGGCATTTTCTGAGTTTTACCATTACTATGGTAAAATTTCTCAGACACCGTCAGAAAGTAGAGATTTCAACGAACAAAAAGATTTTTTTTAATACAACCAGAAATTTTGACGTGAGAATTTGCGATTGAAAATTAGTGTTGTTTTTCAATATTATGTAAAAATAAAGGTGAAAACACAAATATTTTAAATCAAAAAAATTACAATGTTTGGGATATAAAAAGGTAAGTTTTCAGCAAATTTCGTGGAAAAATAATAATTTATGTAAAAGATATAAAACTAAAAACTTAGTTATTTGAATGTTTCACATACATTTTGCGAAAAAAGTATAAATACTAAAGTTGTAGATCTTTTTATACCTACAACTTTGCTATTTAACTTTATTCCATAGGACTTGTAGTTTTGCCGGAAATCGAGATAAACTGTTTTTAGGGTTCCGTAGCCAAATGGCAAAAAACGGAACCCTTATAGATTCGTCATGTCTGTCTGTCTGTCTGTCTGTCTGTCCGTCCGTATGTCACAGCCACTTTTTTCCGAAACTATAAGAGCTATACTCTTGAAACTTTGTAAGTAGATGTATTCTGTGAACCGCATTAAGATTTTCACACAAAAATAGAAAAAAGCAATAAATTTTGGGGGTCCCCATACATAGAACTGAAACTCAATTTTTTTTTTCCATCCAACCCATGATTGTGGGGTATCTATGGACAGGTCTTCTAAAATGATACTGAGGTTTCTAATACCATTTTTTTCTAAACTGAATAGTTTGCGCGAGAGACACTTCCAAAGTGGTAAAATGTGTGTCCCCCCCCCTCTAACTTCTAAGATAAGAGAATGATAAATCTAAAAAAAATATATGATATACATTACTATAAAAACTACCAACGAAAATTGGTTTGAACGAAATCTAGTAAGTAATTTTTTTTTAATGCGTCATAAATCGAAAAAAATACACTATTATTAAAACATCGATCAAAGTTACAACACATTACAAGAGCTTTTATATTATGTTACTTGCTGCTACGGAACCCTTCATGGGCGAGTCCGACTCGCACTTGGCCGGTTTTTACCCTTAAAAACGCACACCCATCCATTTCCCGACCTCTGATCCCCCGTAAATTATTTTTCCTTTAATTTTTTCCTATTTTAATGGTTTCGTCATACCATGGTTTTATTTCACTTTTTACTATTTTCAACGGCTTCAGCACTGGTCCACAATAATAAAACACGGTTAACAGTTGATCGATAGCAGGCGCGCGCACGCGAATTTCAAACACCTGTTTTATTATTGTGATAAAACGAATGTTAAGAAAGAAAAACTTTTTATTTGCCGGAAAAGGCGCAAACTTAACACAAATATTACAAACATTTTCCATGACAAAAAAAAATGAATATTATAAAAAAAATCTTTGGAAAAGTTGTTTGTAATCGTGAGTACAATCACGTGTTTAAGTATCGGTCACTAATTACCAGTCACCCTATATACACTCTTTCATTTGCAGCGTGTACAAGCATCATAAGAGTTCTTACCAGAAAGGTGGTGTGAGTTCATCTGGTTTCTTTCCCAGTTTGCTAAGGATGGCAAACATCGGGAAGTAAACGATGCTGAAGGAAATATCACGGCATGCAGTAGCTCCCACGCCTTTGTACAGCCCGAAGAAACCTTTTTCTGCAACTAGTTTCTTCGTCAGTTGCCACGCAGTCACTCTCTGGAATTCTTTTGCACCAGCTAAAAAAAAAAAAATAAGATCACGCGTGTATTCTTAGAATAAAACAATATAGATAAAATATAACTACGCAATGGCAAGTTCTGTGACAAATCATCAGGATCAGCTGTGCAGGTAAGAACTTAGTACACTCAGTACAGTCTGCCACGCCGCTTTGCAACTTTGTAGGTATAAAGTTTGGACAACATATATTATAGGTTAGTAGCATTTATCAAGATGAGATAGATCATCTGTTTTAATATTGTTTAATGACATTTCAAATCTAGGTTGTTAATCATTATCTATCTACTAATCGGATCGCGACTGAGTAAACGAAAAAGCAATTAAACTGATTAAGATCTTTTTACAAAGATGACAGCAGGACGAAAATAAGCAACTTTAAGCTGAGAGAAAAAGATAATTAGCTACACTGTATGAATCCGACAACTGTTACCCCCACCGTCCTATAGCAATTGTAGTGTAGTGATCCCTGCACTAAAACAATGGTACCAACCAGCTTTAGCCTCAGCCGCTACACGCCCAGCATCCTGCATCTGGATTTTCAAGAGCTCCATAGGTGTAGTGACGATGATTTGACACGCACCGGCCATGCCACCAGCAAGCATTTGACGAGGGAGGGGTAGGGATCTGCAATATATATTCATAAATGATAACGGCTGTAATATGTAATTCTGGGCACTCTGTTTTGGTGAAATTAAATGGGGAAATGTCACGATTGCGCTGCGATGCTGCGCGATAGCGAGAGGTTTTATTCGATTATTCAAACATCTCGAAGGTACTAGATTATTTCGATTTTGACTCGGTCTGTTATTGCGACTGGCACATGGCGCGTTTATGGCGCTTGATAGTTTAGACTTTAGTTAGAGTTTCGCCGCCTCACCCCGGTGACCGAGCGAGACTTGGTGAGTGAATGAGTGACTCGAATAATCTTAAACTAGCGATTGATTGACTCGAAAAACATCTCGATTATTTGGTAGAACGGCGAGTCAATGGTCGACTCGATGGTATATTTTATCGACGCCGATTCTTTCGATTGTTAAAACATCTCGGAATCGCTCATTGCTAGACACGATTGTTACTAGATGTAACAAGGACGAGGGGTTACAAATCATGAAATTTGTGTGATGTAATTCACGAAAGGTCCCTTACGGACCTTCATCCCAACTAAAAAAACATGAATTAAAGGAATTAATTACGCGAGCGTTCCGGGATCGTTTTTTGTATTTTTGTTGTACAAACAGTGACGGTTAGCAGCCTAATTTAAATAAATGACTTTTGAATTTCAAAGCTCGCTCGTGCAGTGGCAGCACTAATGTGTGCGATCATATCACAAAGCGATAAGGTCTAATTTGCGTAAAAAAAATATGTCACAGTAAGATACTGATGTCATCAGCTTAGTCTGAGGTTATCTATCACACGACGATACTCTTTTCGCAGATTTCTATATTTGTCTATTTAGATATTTGATTTAATAGCCTTATAATGTTTCCACTGCTGGGACTCAGGCCTCCTCTCCAGGAGAAGGAATAAACGTTAAATCACCGGGCGGGCACAGTTGGATGTGGGTTGGTGATTTTCAAATGCCGTAGTCAGTTTTAAATCTAGGACATGCTGGTTTACTCACGATGTTTCCTTTCACCGTCTTGAGACCAGTGGTGAAGAAATAAACAAAAAAAGTAAAGCACCTTTTTTATGGCGGGAAAAAATCATCCAATGACAACCCCCGCTCTTGGACGGAGCGGGTGATAGTGTCAGACTCTTACTGACTAAAAGACCCACCCCGTTCCTTCTAGCTTTCATATCGGGGCTCGAGCGCCCTTTCGGATAACCCTGGCCCCAGAAGTAAAGCACCTGCTTAGGTTTAAACCCAGGATGTAAATCAGGGTCGTTACCACTCGACCACCACTGGTGCAATATTTTTTATTATTATTGATATAAACTAGTGCTTGACTGCGATTCCACCTGATAGCAAGCAGTGATGCAATCGTTGATGGAGAGGCGCACTAGTTTACGGGAAGACTGCAGAAAGCAAATTGTTCCAGTCCTTCGATGTAGGCGGTATAAACGACGAGGTGAAACGCTTAGTCCGTAGTAATCTAATCTTTGTTTAGTTACTTCATGTCCAGTTTAAGAAAGAAAATTAATTCAAAATAAGACTTACCCATCAGGGCGAGCTAAGTGCATGCGGAAGATATCATTACAAGCTAATTTAATGGCCTTCTCTGGTGTGATGAGCAGGATGTTTACACCTGAGCCGCGGTACATGCCGAAGTAACCCTCTGCTCTGTATGTCTTTCTGAAGCAATCGACCCTGAAAGACAAAATGTTACTGTCAAATATAGCAATGGTTTCATTTTTAGTATTGTCACTAGGGCTAGTAGACAATGACTGCTAGGCTTATCCTTGATCACACGTACTGAGTAAAAGGGCGAGACAGTAAAATGTTGCTCGGCCGAGACAGTGACGTAAGCGAGTTGGAGAGATAAGTGCTCGGCCGTGCACTCGGCGCTGTGTTTACACGTACAATATGATTCACGAATGATGGCGGGCGTGAAGTTTACGCAGAAGGCTGCGCAGTAACGTGTTTTAGGAACCAAATGGCGACGTGCGTGTGCGAGAACTGTGTAGTATGCGCGAACGTTCGCAAAGGCTAACTTCACGGCCGCCATCATTCGTGAATTGTACTGTACTGAGTACTCGGCCGTGAGCACAATCTCACCCGTTTACTTGGTACGTGTGATCTAGGCATTAAGGTAGCCATACACGTTAGGGTGTACCTGACAGGTTTGCGTGTACCAGTTGAGTTATACAGGTAAACCGGAGGGTGTATGTTGCACAACTGTGCAGGATTCCAAACACACTTACCGGTACAGGCGTTATATAATAGCATTTATGGCTACTTTTAGGATCACAGCAGCTTGAGCTTTCTAGTACACTCGCCAATCAAGGCTCCATTCCGCTATCTAATAAAAGAGCGAGAAACCTTTCTGTATGTGTATATGTATATTATGTATGTATGTGTAGGTAGGACTGATTGTACTAATTATGATTGATACTCACATGCTAGTATATTGTTTTTCGCCCTTTGGACCAATGGTTTGGTTCTGAAGTCGCGTTTTCACTAAATCCAGTGGAAACACGATAGAGACCCCCACAATACCAGCAATACCGCCATTGATAATCTTTGGTATTAAACTGAAATAAAATAAATTAATTTATATTCGATATACGGTACACACGATGTTTCAATTCATTAAAACCCAAGCGAACTCCGGCGTTCGCGCAGCCATTGTCTTTCTATTGTGTCTCTAACTATCACGGTTGGAATGTTAAGATATTGCGTATATAAGGAGTAGTTTTGAATCTGCATATCATGTAAAAATACGATAGGTACCTTTTTTTATGGTGGAAAAAAAATCATGCATGCATCCCCCGCTCTTGGGCGGAGCGGGAGATAGTGTCAGACTCTTACTGACTAAAAGACCCACCCCGTTCCTTCTAGCCTTCATACCGGGGCTCGAGCGCCCTTTCGGATAACCCTGATAGGTACCTGGTCATTAATAAATAACATTTGTGATTAAAGTTTTTTTTTTCGAGCGTTTTCAGAATAACTCTCCTAATAAAAAAAACCGGCCAAGTGCGAGTCGGACTCGCCCATGGAGGGTTCCGTAGCAGCAAGTAACATAATATAAAAGTTCTTGTAGTTCGTTGTAACTTTGATCAATGTTTTAATAATAGTGTATTTTTTTAGATTTATGACGTATTAAAAAAAAACTACTTACTAGATCTCGTTCTAACCAATTTTCGTTGGTAGTTTACATGGTGATGTACATCATATATTTTGACGTGACAACGTCTTAAATTAGGTTGCGGCTGGGAGTCACTTATGAAAAAGTGTAACGCTCGGTAACGTTACGATGAGTCACCGAACGAGAGAGAGGCCCGCCGAATGCCTTGCGTCTCTCTCCCACTCAACTATGATCGGTCTGCCGCGCGCGCAGCACTAGAGAATTAGGCGCATTGAATCGGCGCATGGACGTTGTCACGTAAAATCTTCGCCCGTAAAACCGACTTTACAGGCAACCATTTTTTTTTTTTAGTTTTATCATTCTCTTACCTATTTTAGAAGTTACAGGGGGGACACACATTTTACCACTTTGGAAGTGTCTCTCGCGTAAACTATTCAATTAAGAAAAAAAAAATGATATTAGAAACCATTTTTGAAGACCTATCCATAGATACCCCACTCGTATGGGTTTGATGAAAAAAAAAATTTTGAGTTTCAGTTCTAAGTACCCCCAAAATTTATTGCTTTTTTTTCTATTTTTGTATGAAAATACTAAGTTTCAACAGTATAGCTCTTATAGTTTCGGAAAAAAGTGGCTGTGACATACGGACGGACGGACGGACGGACAGACAGACAGACAGACATGACGAATCTATAAGGGTTCCGTTTTTTGCCATTTGGCTACGGAACCCTAAAAAATCAATCACTCGTTGCGGTTTATCGCGTCATGTCGCTGTGTGCTTGAGTGTGACAGCCTTTACGAGGCTCTGCCCATGA
Organism: Mythimna albipuncta; assembly: GCA_929112965.1. Taxonomy (NCBI): domain Eukaryota; kingdom Metazoa; phylum Arthropoda; class Insecta; order Lepidoptera; family Noctuidae; genus Mythimna; species Mythimna albipuncta. The sequence continues at coordinate 10,395,266 of OV815979.1, read as the reverse complement.
CTCTACGAAACGCTTTTAGCGACTTCGGTAAATAAGAATAAAATTAAAAAAAAACCTACCTATTTTATTGTTAATTCGGGTAGAGAATCACTAACATAATTATTTTTTTTTACAGATTCAAAACTGCACATAAGTATGTAGTATAATTATATATTTTTTGCTATAAACAAGCCGCGTTGCAGTATCGTTTTTCTGTTTGCAGGAACGTCAATGCAGTACAATACCCACTGCGGTAATGTTCGAAAGAGTTACCATGGCCTTTGGGCACAAAGCGCAACTGAAAGAACACAGCTAAGATTTTAGTCAGCCAAAGTCTGACACTCTTTCTCGCTCCACCCAGAGTGGTAGAAATTATTTGATGATTTCCCATATTTTAAAAAGCGGAGAACTTGCTAGTGACGTAAATCTAGAAAAATTAAAAAAGTTTGGCCATTACATAAAAATAATAAATTTGTTTTTTATGTGAAATATTTGTCTTTTATTTCGTTTGGTTAGTTTGCCGGCTAGCTGATTACGAAAAATCATGAAGTCGATCATATTTTTAGAATGCATAGATCCTAAAAGATAAATAGAACTACCGACTTTATCTGGAGATCACTTGAAAATCAGATCATAATTTATCTGATATGGCTTCATCATCAACCTCCTGTGTTAGCCCACATTATCTGATATCGTTTCTTCTAAAATAATACAAATTTGGGTTCATAAATTGTATACATATATAATTATAACATTTTAAATTATACCATATGTTACATAATTGAGTACTTGACTCATGTTTTTCATTATTAGCATCAAAAAGTAACTTCGTTAAAACTTGAAAATAAAATATTTTTTAAATTCTTTCAAAATGAAGTGAGTTTACTTATTTTAAATAAAACGACCGAGGCAAATATTTGTTCGAGATTGCAGATTTTATTGTGCAGATCAGGATTATCAATAGCCCCCTAAAAATTTTAAATACTATAGTTAACTGATCACGCAACTATCTTACTTCTTGGGAGTGGTCTAAGTAACCCAACAGGAATTTAGTGGAGATAAACCCGTATGAGTGCTTGTAAAGGTTTCTGAGGAATGTTTTTTGTATTTTCTTCTGAGAATGCTTTTTTAGTTTGCTTCGAACAATGCCCAAAAACTGGTTGACGTTCCTTAAAACAACGCCAAGGTGCCCAAAGGACTCCTTAGCAGTGGATGTGATGTGATCGTGAAAGTGAGCCTACGGTCGAATATGACTCCCGGTATCTCATGGAATCTGTCTTGTAATTATATCACCATTCAATTTGTATAGAAAGAGAGCTGGGCGCCGCATTCAATCGAAACTTTTAATTTGGTAGAAAGGGAAACCATCAAGTAATAAAAAAATTCATAAACTACATGTCATATGTCACCGCCATTATGTAACGAGCGTAAAGATAGCGAGATATTTCCACCACGCGCCCACTCTTTCTATCGCAAAACATTTATTTTTAGTGTCTTTTGTTGTTTAGGACAAAAAAAAAATCTACAAAAATAAACACCGACACCTGCCTGTTATTTGTTTAAACGGTCTTTAAATTTGTAATTGGTTACTTACCTAATTACAGATTTAAAGACCGTTTAGCAAAATTATTTAAGAAGTGTTTGATTCCAAAATGGTTCACTTATAAGTTATAACCAATTATTATGAGTAGTTACTGAACCCAGTATCTGGGTTGTGAATATCAAACAGACAGTTACTTCGTGTAAGATGAGAAACAAATAAGCTTAAGCTTGAGAATGGTGATAAAGTAAAAAAAAATACTTGTTCTTAATAATAATGTATGTCTTGCATCTAATTTAAGAACATTTTCTAGGATCATTTTTTTTTAAATAATAGAGTGGATATTATAAGACTATTAAGTTTAGTCAGAAGTGATTGTATTGAAGGTCACTCCATTACAAGTTGTGTTTAAAAAGTAATGTCACAGCAAAATGAACACTATTTCTTGGAGCCAAAGGTCCTTGTTTAAAAAGTTAATTACAATGTAATGAAAATCAATATGCATATGTTAATGTAGTGTTATAGCTGCTGTTAACAGAAATAAGAATACTTTTTTTTTTTTTTTTTTTTTTTTTTTTATGGCAATTGAGCCGATTGCGACTATTCTGCCAGTGTCACGTTGGGACGGCGACTCGGTGTGAGGACCACCGTCGAACTTTTGCCTTCGTGGTAGATGTTAGTATTTGCTGGAAAGACAAACACAAGTTGTTAGTAAAAGGCACATACTAATTCACTAACTTATCTACGATATTAATATATACAACACAAACTACTAAATAGGTATATAATAATTATAATACACACTACGCACCAACTAGAATTTAAGGTCGTTTTCTTTTAAAAAAGTGGCCAAAAGTTTTATTATTTTAGGAGAGAAGTGAGATAGAAGGGAGTGGAAATTGGTTGGAAGAGGAATATTGAATTTGGAAATTTTTTGGTAGAGGTCAAAGGATTTATTATTTAGAGGGCAAGAGAAGAAAATATGGTCCAAAGTACCATCCGCAAGACCGCACTCGCAAAGGGAACTATCCCGGACATGGATTTTATTCAGAAACACTGGACTACAACAATGTCCGAGTCTTAGTCTACAGAGCGACGAAACAGTCTTCTTTGACAACTTGGGGCATTTAAAAAACCAAGGCCTTCGTTGGATTTCAGGCTGTATGGATGCGTAGTAGATGCCCTTGGTTTTGGAGGTCGTCTTCCATGTTTCAGCCCACGAGTTAAATAACTTGGGTCTGGCGCCATTCCGCAAATCGTAGTTGTGAACCACGTAGTGCTTTCGATCAGCCTGATTCGATGTGGCATACTTTGCTAACGAATCAGCGCACTCATTGCCAACAATTCCCGAGTGACCGGGGATCCAGGCTATCTCGATGTCCAAGCCGTTTTGGGAACAATCAAATAGCAAGTTCTTAATATCTATAATTATTTGACTATGGATTTTACTATAAAGTTGATTTTGTTTTAAGGCCTGAATGCTACTAAGTGAATCTGAAAAAATTACTGATCTTGCTATTTGATGGGATTTAATATAGTGAATGGCTTCTAGAATACCAATGCACTCTCCTGTAAACACCGATGCTTCTGGTGGGCATTGAAAAAGTAGGGCAATTCTAGAATTTTGGAAGTAGACTGCCACACCAGTACCTCCTGTTTCGGATAGTTTTGAAGCGTCAGTGTAAAAGAAATTCCATCCTGTCCAGTACCGTCTGAGAGCTGACTCAAAGTCATCATTCGCGTTCTGGGCATTCCTTGATATACCCAGTCCCAAGACGGCTTTTGGTTCAAAATGAATCGCTTCATATGCGGAAGAGAAGACTGGGAGCGTTGGATATTGACAAATAGGCGCAGAGAGCCGTTTAAGCTCCCTGTACCTACCTATCAGTAAAGGAACAGTTTTATTATTCCAATAAGGGGAATTGCTATAAGAGAGGTCGATTTGTTCTAAAATTGGGATTAAGGGATGGGATGAAAGGGAAACGGCTTTACACAAGAAACGGTCTGCTAGATACTGTCTTCTATGATGTAGAGGCGGTTCTGCACACTCAACTTGGAGTGCATTTATGGGAGAGGATTTCATGGCTCCGATGACAATTCTCAAGCACTTGGCCTGAATGCTGTTTAGTTTTTTTAGCGCTTCTTTGTTGCAGGGCTCAATAAGGAAGCTGCAATAGTCCATAGCGCTTCTTGTCAATGCATTGTAGACAAGTTTAAGGGTATAGGGGTGAGCTCCCCACCATACCCCGGCCAAAGCCTTAAGGACCGACACAGAGCGTTCACATCTTTTGACCGTGTTATTAATATGGTCGACCCCAGACAATCTTGAGTCCAAAGTTACTCCCAGGAACCTAGCCTTATTCATTACTGGGATGATTTGACCGTCAACATTGATATCTACTGGTGGTACAGAACGCTTGCGGGTAAAAATGACCGCTGTACTCTTTGGTGCACTTAAAGACAAACCATGATCAAGAAGCCAATGATTTAGAGAGGACAGTGAGATATTCATAGATTGAGCGGCATCCTGAATAGAACTGCCAGAGACCGTTAATGCAATATCGTCAGCATATTGGAGAACTTTGCAATCGAAATTGAGGCACGAGGGTAAATTTGCTGTATATATATTATAAAGTGGGGGACTAAGAACAGATCCTTGAGGTAATCCTCTCCAAACCGTTCTTTGTTCAGAGTCAGCCCCAGGGATTCTTAGTTGGATGATGCGATTGGTAAATATGCTACCAATGATACGACAAATCCTAGCCGGGATTCTCAGCTCGTGCAACTTTTGCCTGAGATTAGGGAGGAGGACCGAATCATAGGCAGCCGATACGTCCAGAAAAACTCCAACCACAGACTCGTTCCGGCTGAGGGCCAGTCGGACCTCTGACGTGAGTATACTTACACTATCAGCTGTGCCCAGGCCTTTCCTAAAGCCAAATTGAGTCGTTGGAAGCAGTTTCCTGTTCTCTACCAACCACTCTAAACGATTCTTAATCAAATGTTCTAAAATTTTAACGAGTATTGACGATAGCGCAATAGGTCTATATGAGCAATGATCGTTAGGATCTTTGCCGGGTTTCAATATTGGAATAACCACTTGAACCTTCCATTCTGTGGGGATGTAGCCGGAAGTAAAGCAGGAATTAGCCAAGTCCAGATAATACTGGTGAGTTTTTGAGCCTGCTTTGGAAATAAAAGAGTACGTGAATCCGTCCACTCCCGGAGCTGAGTCTCGAACATGGGATAGTACAGTTTTTAATTCCTCCAGGCTAAAGGGTCTGTTCATTGGGTCGTCAGTATCGTTTACATCACAAATGTCAACACTGCTTTCCTCTAAGCTTGGGACATAAGCCGGAGCGACCTTTGTGAAAAACTGGTATCCCAGTTCTTCTGTGATGTTGTTAGAGGAGGCAGGTGCTAGACTGCTCCTAAAACGCTTCACCTTACGCCAGACCGTCGAGACCGGTGTGGACGGGCTCAACGAACTGCAATAGTTTGACCAGCCATCACGTTTTTTCTTTTTCAAGAATTTTCTGGACTTAGCTAATATCCGCTTGAAAGCAATGAGGTTATCCAGGTTCATATCGTGATTAACTGTCCTTTCAGCCTCATTTCTGGCCTTAATCATGTCAGTGCATTCCTTATCCCACCATGGAGGAGAAGGAAGTCTACCAGAAGGAGTTTTCTTGGGTTGGAAACAATCATCCGCTGTGGAGGCAATGGTGGAGGAGAAGGATGAAAAACATTCCTGGGCATTGTCGCTGGTCACTTTTGGGAGGGAAGATATTCTTAAGTCCAGAATTTTTGAATATAAATCCCAATTTGCTGGACTAAGTTGGTATTTTAAAAGGGGGGGTGAAACTTTGGTGGGAATGTTTTTGGATGGGAGTTCAATCATGATGGGATAGTGGTCACTTCCATAAGTCATATCCAAGCGACGCCAAATGAGAAGACTAGATATATTGGATGAACAGAAAGTCAAATCAACACAGCTATTGTTCTGCCCGGGAGCAGACCTGCGCGTTGCGCTGCCATCATTAATGAGACAGAGATCTAGGTCATCCAATACATCCAGCAAGCCTATGCCAAAGTTATCGCAAGTATCTGAACCCCAGCGATAATGATGGCAATTAAAATCACTCATGACGAGTATTGGACCGCTAACTCTGCTTAATATGTTTCTAATGACTGAAAGATATTCGAGTTGTGGGTGCGCAATATAAAAAGAAAAAATATTTATATCCTCAGCCTTAACAGCAACAACATTTAAGTTGTCACCAACGAAGGTTAGAGGAATTTGGGAGTATGATACTTTGCTATTGATGAGCAAAGCACATCCCCCATATCCATCAGTTCTATCATTACGGACACTGCCAAAACACGGTAACCTGAAATTACTATCAGGCAAGAGCCATGTCTCGGCAATGCCGCAGATTGATGGCTTAAATTGATTAATTAAGAAAGTAAGATCAGGCTTTCTGGGAGTAATACTCCTCACGTTCCATTGAAGGAATGTCAGGGGATGGAATTTCATTAATATAATTAAGGATCGAGGTCAGTTTTGAGGCAACGTGGTCAGGTATTTTACGGGTTGGACTAGCCAATACAGACATTAACATATTTGTAATAAAATCTAAAATGTTTAAGGAGTCATTCTCCTGTCTATAAGTGAGAGGTTCTGAAACTTCCACTGGTAAGGCACAGCCATTACCAGATGGGGAAAATGAGTAATTTTGGGTGAGTTCCCGGTGAGCCTGTCTATCATAGCCAGGTGAAAGAGGGATGTGAGATTTGGGTTTTAAGAAGACCGTTTTACGGTATGATTTTTGGGTAATAGGAATAGGACTCGAAGAATGGGATTGAGGTACATTTACCCTAGGCTTGTTACGAGGAGAGGATTTGGAAACATCTGCATATGACCGAGAAACAGGTGGGAATACTCGGCTTGCCTCCGCATATGAAATAGATTTTTCCGACATTAGAGCTTTGATACTCTTCTGCCGGCCCAATTCAGGACAAGCACTATCATTCGCAAAATGGTTTCCTGTACATGAAACACAGAAGCTTAATTCCTGTGTGATGTCACATCCATCACCTGGATGATTTTCACCACATTTAAAACACCTCGGTTTCGATCTGCATAAGGTGCGGGTGTGTCCAAAGCGACAGCAGTTGTAGCATAGGATCGTTGGGTATGTGTATCGTTCAACTGGCAGTGATGAGTAAAAACTGATAACACGTTTAGGCAGGACCTGTCCATCAAACGTCAAAACCACAGTTTGAGTGGGCTTCCACTCTGTTAATCCAGAAGAAGTCACCTTGCGGCTCATCCTTCTGGCCTTGATGACAGGGCCACAGCCCTCTGGAACCTGAACATTCTTGATAACGTCATCCTCCGACCACTCAACCGGTATATCCCTAACGATACCCATTCGAGTGATATTAAACTGTGGGATGGTAGCTACATAATTATGTTTTACTAGCACTGTGTTCTTGAGAAAACTGTTTGCATCCTGATGAGACTTAAACTCAACCGACACACGATTTCTGCCTATACGTTTGATGCCGTCAAGCCGTATATTACTGACGTTATTGGTCGTCAAGAACATACCAAACTTAATTGGTTGTAGTACAGTGCCTGAGGTCTGTTCATCTTTTAAAGAAACGTGAACGATGTACGGTGGGTTATCCCTCATGGTATAAGTTGATCTACCAGGTAAACTTTTAGGCATCTTTGGCGGTACGTTGGAAATCTCAGGGGGCGAATCAGCGGTCCTTTTAAGAGTTGGCTTATCGACGTCCATGGTAGGATCCTGCGAGGGTACTTCAGTTCCATGGGGGAGGGTTATAGTAAGCAGTGGGGAAGAGATCTCAAAAAGTCCATCAGGGGGGTCAGGAGGCTTTTTTGAACTCATTATGACGGGTTATTATTATAAAAAAAGGACAAACACAAATAAAACAAACCTTAAACCAAGAACACACACACTAGGAACACTTTCGATAAAGTTTCACTCAAATAAAGTTCACTAAAATCGAAAAATTCGTAGCACTGATGAAAAGCACGTGTAAAACCTTCACCACTACCAACGAAAGTCTAAGAATACTTTGTTGTACTTTTTATGATTGTGATTAGTGCCGAGTATTATACATTGACACTTCATAACGTAAGCACACACTACTATTAGTTGTTTTTTTTTTAGGCAAGTTGTTGTAAGATGTTATTTTTTTTTTGAAGGTGGGAATTCTTCCAATTATTTCTCTCGCTTAAGTGTGGAGCGGTCGTGTCAGACTTTTAATGATTAAACCATATCTATGTTGCTTCTTTGCCTAGCATTCCAGAACTACGGGTTTCCCGTTCGGAAGCTAACCCATGGCCTTGGTGGGCTTCGGTCCCGCTAGGCGTTTACAGTTTTGCTGACATCTCTTTCAGGAGTGTGAGAAACGTGCTCTCACTGTCCAGCTGTCTGGTCCTGAAGGTTACCGGACAGCCAACCACTAACTTCGACATAAAATACTATAATCCATCTGTTTATACCGTGTACATTGAGGGACTGGAACAATTTGCCTGCTGCGGTTTTCCCGTTGGATTTCAATTTAGGTGTCTTTAAAGCAAGAGTGAATAGGCTCTTAATAAACTAGTGCTCTTCACTATCAATGATTGCATCACTGCTTACCATCAAGTGGAATCGCAGTCAAGCACTAGTTATTATCAATAAAAACCGGCCAAGTGCGAGTCGGACTCGCCCATGAAGGGTTCCGTAGCAGCAAGTAACATAATATAAAAGCTCTTGTAATGTGTTGTAACTTTGATCAATGTTTTAATAATAGTGTATTTTTTTCGATTTATGACGCATTAAAAAAAAACTACTTACTAGATTTCGTTCAAACCAATTTTCGCTGGTAGTTTTTATAGTAATCATCGTATGTAGTCATCATATATTTTTTTTAGTTTTATCATTCTCTTATCTTAGAAGTTAGAGGTGGGGGGGACACACATTTTACCACTTTGGAAGTGTCTCTCGCGCAAACTATTCAGTTTAGAAAAAAATGATATTAGAAACCTCAGTATCATTTTTGAAGACCTATCCATAGATGACAGACTACATCTACTTACAAAGTTTCAACCCTTTTGCCCGCGCGGCTTCGCTCCCGCTCTTCCCTACTTCAGCCTACTCTACCCTACGCTACCCTACCCTACGCTACCCTACCCTACTCTACTCTACCCTACGCTACCCTACTCTACCCTACCCTACTCTACCCCTGACGTTTCATGTCAAGTCACACGGGAACGCTGTCGAACGGCGTACCCGTTCTTACCCGTTCTCCTGGCTCTAAGCTACCTCCCTACCAATTTTCACCCAAATCTGTTCTGCCGTTCTTGAGTTATAAGTGGTGTAACTAACATGACTTTCTTTTATATATATAGATAAATTGTATAAAAGACATGCAAGGATTATTTAAATTTAGTTAATTACCTAACATTGTTTTAAGTAAACAGCTCATCAAAGATTGCCATCAGGTGGGATCGCAGTCCAGCATTAATTTATCTCAATAAAAAAAAAAAAACTAATTGTAAACATGTTTAAATAAATTTTTTAGACAATTTTTAGATAAAAGACATGCTAAGATTGTTCATATTTAGTTAACTACTTAAATATATTTTTATGTGGATAATCATCCTATGACTTCCCCATCTAGGGTGCAGACTTTTACAGACTTTACATCTCTGACCAACAGCTGCCTTTTGCATTCTAAGACCACGTTTTCCCTATCAGAAATTCCCTGTGGAAAGCTGCTAAGCCTGTCAAGGGATAGTGATGAAAGTTGGCTCAAACCATGAAGGTTGGTTCAAGTGAGAGGGGGCTTATACCCAAGAAGGACTACATACCAGCATCAAATAAATTTTACTTTATATTTTTTATGTTTAACCTTTCAATCATGGAAATTACAGACACAATAGAAAGACAATAGGTGCTTGGGGTTTAATGAATTAAATGTGTAGCTAAATAAAGTTTATTGATATGTGGCTACCTTTTGAATATCGTAATTAGAGACTCTATAGAAAGATAATGAGAGAGCGAACAACTGCGTTCTCTTGAGGTTTACTGAATGAAGAGTTACCATGACAAATAGTACTTACACCTGTGGTGTGATTGGAGCCACTACTGGTTTTTTTGGTGGTGGTGCTGGCTTCTCCGGCATTCTGATTTATTTAGAGCTGTAAAAGAAATTATATTTAAAATATTGTTCACATTAATGGCTGAGTATCCAATGAAGGTGTTATTTAAAATATTAGTTAACTATATCATCGTAGAGACAGTAAAGTATATAATAAATAATATTTCAAATGTATAGGATGTATAGAATTAATTTAAAGGATATAAAATACAGATTGCTGGTAAAAATGACACTATTATTTTTAGATGAAGTAGCTTGAACATTTTTATTTTAATACTATTTAGTACACACTAAATAAAGGCATAGAAACAGGAGACTTGACAGCAGTTTATTTATAAAATACTTTGATTAGAAAACCTAAAACCAGTCTTCAATATTTATCCTTGTAAGTGTAAGTATCTTTAATAATTATAATATAATATAAGGGAATTTTATAACACTGGAGCACGTAGGTATTATGAATAATTAGATCGGCCTCGTCTCTCATTTTAACATTTATCTCAATGAGCTTTTTAAACGTAAGTGCTCGCCAATAGAAAAAATCAATAACTTCATTTAACGCACCCACAGCACACTCAATATTTTTAAATTAAGTTACACTGAAAGTGATGAATTATTGATTAGAAGACATCTTCTTAATCTAAGAAAAACTAATAAAGTGCACTGCAAGTATTGTTTTGATCTATCTTTAAAAAATTGGATTCTTCCCATCGGAATTTTACGTAATCACAACAAGCAAAATGTTACTTACCTAATAATTATTGGGCGCAGGTTACACTATATGGTCCTTGAACTATCTATAGAATTAAATATTAAACATACTAGAGCAGGCACACGGCTTTTTTCGGAAAAAAAATGTCCCACAATGGCCTAAAAGTCACAATGCATTTGACGTCTGCGAACAGAAGTTGTGGTTTGAATTTGAAGTTTAATTGATTGATTGCAAGGCTGAATGTTGCAAGTACCTAAAGGTTTTTGTCCTAATTTTTTATTGATTAAAATGCAAATTGCTCTATATGAGGGTTTAATTTTAGGCCATTACTTGGGAATGCTCTGCATCCTTAACGGCTATATGCATTTTAATAAATGAAGAACCAATATTTATTTAGATCTGTTTTAATATTGGCATTGAAAAAAGTAAGTACCTATTTTGTTAAAAAAAAAAATGATAGCAAGCTCAAATACATTGAAAACATATTCATACATCATTGTTCATACACTAATAGAACCTAATAAAATGTATCGAATATAAATGTATTTTTTTAACGATCTAGTATCAGAGACTCTTTAGCAATAAAAATGCACAAGATTTCTGTTTAAAATATGTATACTTAATTGTTTCTTTAACGATATTCTTATTACTTACACTTTGTACTTAGTAGGATACATTTGCAAAGCTATAATAATGTCATAAGTACCTAAGTATAAAATAATAACATTAACCTGGATTAGTAAGAGAAACCTGATTCTAAATACTCTATTACGCTTATTGATTCATCATCAGTAGCCATATTACGATCAAGATCTGATACAGAACTGTCGTCTTCTCAAGAAACAAGTGAACGACAACAAAATTTGTGTTGCCAACAAAATATTTTTTATTTCGTTCAAAAATTCCCAAGTCATTTTACTTTTTAGACAGACTATAACAATTAATATAATAGCGTTTAGACCTTCTAGATAGATATTACCGTAAACACGGCATTTTCTCACTAGCTGGTAACACTAATATAAGAGTCAAAGATGTTTTTCAGGTGTTGATTTTGACATTTCTGAAAAAATTGCCAACAATAATAAAATGAGGAAGACGTTTATATTCTTTCAAAAACCGGCCAAGAGCGTGTCGGGCCATGCTCAGTGTAGGGTTCCGTAGTTTCCCGTCCGTCAAAATAAGTGTACCCACTTAAGAGCTTAAAAAAATGCTTGCCTAAACGATTATACTACAAACTTAGTCCGGAAATTATTTTGTACAACCTTTTTGTCTTTTTTGTACAAAAACTGTTCTTTCCATCAAGTTCAAAATGATTTTCCTAGAAAGTCCTTATAAAGTTCTACTTTTCAGAATTTTTTCATATTTTCTGAACTTATGGTTCAAAAGTTAGAGGGGAATTTAAGATTATTTCCGAAATTATTGACATTATCAAAAAATGATTTTAGTAAACCCCTATTCATTTTTAAATACCTATCCAACAATATATCACACGTTAGGGTTGAAATTTAAAAAAAAATCACTTCCTACTTTACATATAGGGGGGCTACCCTAATAAAACATTTTTTTCCAATTTTTATTTTACTACTTTGTCGGCGTGATTGATATACATATTGGTACTAAATTTCAGCTATCTAGTGCTAACGGTCCCAGAGATTAAGCGAGGACGGACAGACAGACGGACAGACAGACATGGCGAAACTATAAGGGTTCCTAGTTGACTACGGAACCCTAAAAAATAGATGGCAGAACAGGATTTCCTTTTAGAACATTCAAAGGACAACTACAAGTTAAACTAATCGTAAGGTTATTTTTTTTTTTTTTTGGTGAGGAAACCATCCAATGACAACCCTCGCTCTTGGACGGAGCGGGAGATAGTGTCAGACTCTTACTGACTAAAAACCTACCCCGTTCCTTCTAGCCTTTCGGAAAACCCTGGCCCCAGTAGGCTTCGACCCGGCTGGGCCCTTGCTGTTGCTGACAACCCCTTGAGACGCGCAGGAACAGTGCGCGCCGTCGACGACTTGGGCTCAGTCCGGACAGTTACCGGACGGTCGGACAGCGAGCTACCCATTGTTCACTGACGGCAAACCCGCGCCTACGGTGGCCGGAAATCAGGATCGGAATCCCGGCGGCGACGAGAGAGAGCACCGTTGCCTGATGCGGTCGGCCTCCTCCTTTGCAAGCATTATTGCTTCGCAGAAGTCGGCAACCGCCTGCTACTCCTCCTCGCTCCGGACCATGGCCTAAACCAAGAGGTCTCCGCCGCCGATCGCCTCCACGGGGGCACGGCGATGCTCGGCCCAAGCAGGGCACATCTTGACTGTGTACTCCACCGTATCTTTTTTTGTATGAGGCACTTTTGCCATAATTATTATAACGTTTTAGTAATAAAATATTATATGTGATGGCCCAACGGCCCAGTGGTTAACGCACCCACCTCTCGTGCACGAGGTTGCGGTTTGATCATTTTTCAATTCATATGTACCTACTTTCTAAGTTTATCTAGGACATTACTGACACCTGGTACCTCGTAAAGTACGTAAAGCTGCTGGACCCGGTTGTCTTTCGTAGATTTTTGACAGTCGTTGCAGGTAATCCAGACACCATAAAGTCTGACCATCAGTCTACCCAGGGACTGACGTGTTGCCCAGTAACTGGGCTTTGGAGATCTGATAGGCAGTTGAGAGCCGACTTCAAGCTAGCTATGAAAGGCTGAGGAGATGATGAATACAAATTACTATATGAGTACTTATCAACTACTATATGAGTGGTTCAGAACCTAATGACTTCACACGTAACTAACGTGGCCATGGATGCCAGACGGGATGACCAAAGTTGGGCAAGCCCATAGAAATATAACTTATATCTATGGGTAAGCCTTTGGAGCTACGAAATTCAAATAGGTACATTGGATTAACAATCTAATATACCTATTCATTGGATTGTTAATTCAATGTACTACGCACTCGACTCGACGTTGCGGCCAGCGCTGCGCTCAAGGCTGTTTTCTTAGAGAGTGCTCTTCTGGCTGGACCGCTCCGAACTTCGAACAAATCCTTTTAGAAAGAGAATGATGACGAATGCTTATTCCGTATTTCGAGTAACCAACGTATTTTGACCATACTATTACTAATACCCACGGATATCTAATTACTCAAGAGTAAACTAGATCAATCCTATTTAATAATGATGAAGTAAATGTAGGTACCTACCTATTGTGCTAAGGAAAGTGAAAGAATATCGATTGATTGATATAATTGGTTCTGCTCGCATTTAGACGGGTGGGTAGGTACTTCGTCCATTATCCCTTTCTATGCGATACGGTACAGTCTTTTCCGGATTCAACAATATAAAATGATCTATGACCATCACTTGTGTATCACAGTATCTCGTGAAGACGTCAAGTGAACAACAGTATATAACAAAATGAGTTTCATTCGTTTCATTACTTTGGTAAGTAACAATAACAAAGTGTAAAAAATAAATCTGTCGTTATTGTACCTATGTATAAATAAATATTGCCTAAATAAAAAGTAGTAACTACTGTCAGTAACAAAAGTAAACAAATGGTTGATTCGTAAAAAAAAAACTATATTAAATAATTATTTACTTTTAGCTATAGCCTTTTTTTCTAAAATATTTATACAATTAGTATACAATAAAGGTATAATTACACTGCGCACACGCGTCCCACGTACCTACGATCTGAGTGCGTCGGTCTCCATCATTGACATACAAAAAACCAAAGGGTTTTTATAATTCAATGGTCTCCATAATTTTTTTATGGAAACTAGACTTGTAGAGCTACACTAGATCTACGCCACGCGATACTATGCTACGTCATTCTACGTAAAAATCAGGCATGGTCCATGTGTACGTCGGTCTAATGTAGTTCTATAGCTTTAGGGTCTTAGGGCATGTTCACAACTTCGTCATCGTCTGCAGGTGCTGGGCATCTGTCTGTCGGCTGTTACAGTCAGCAGCCAGGATAAGCGCAGCATCATCAGCGTGGAACCCGTAGCGTGGCCAGGAATGGCAGCCTGGGTGCAGGGAGGACATGGTAAAAAAAATAATTATTTATTTTTACTAGACGTTTCTGGCTTCCAGTCCTGCGGATCAATGGTTTACCTGAGGCTGATACTGATCTTGTCTCCGTAACAGGGTTACGATGGATCATAGCGTGTACTAACGGCTTAACGTTATTTTCGAGCCATGGATGGGTCTCACATGGAACTAATAACTACGAGTATATTGGAAAATACCCAAAATCATGGTATACCGAAATACCTTTATAATAATATAAATTCAACTTATTTAATACAAGTTACACGTTTAAACGCATTTATCAGGAGCTTGGTCATCGGACACCAGTTCGGACGTCGCTGGCGCTGTGGCCGCTGCAAAGGCAGCTGCGACAGCAGTGATGGCGGCCCAGCACGAGGTGGCCGCGGCCAAACACGCCGCTCTAGAACAACAGAGTGTTGCCAGCGCAAAGGAAGCCGCCGCCGCTCGCGCTGCTCATAAGAGGTGAGTTTTGAAAGAAACGTAATTTAGGTTTGGAGTCGAGGGATTACTTTTCGTCATCCCAAAACCAAGTTAGTCAGAAGTCATTGTGGAAATGGTAATTAATGCACATATTATTTTCACAAATAAATAAGTACTTAGTAGGATGTGTGCTGTGTGTGTGTTACTCTGCATCGGCGATTGCTCTCGTGCACTAACCCAAAAAGCTTACAATTGAAACTTTGTATTTTATCTTCCGCAAATAGTATCGTAAAATCTTCAGCAAATAAATTATATATAGAATCTGAGGAATTTGATATTATGAGATTGGTTGCCACAAGATTGGTTTTGCAAGCAGTAGAAAGGCCTCGTAAAGATCTGCCACCCGCCGGGAATTTTGCAACAGTTTCTAAGGACATCACTATTCACTGAGAGTTCTAACATTGCAGATCTCTTCTTAGAGGAGTCAGGTAATGCTGGGTATTGACAGCCACTCAAAATTCACTACCTAAAAGTGTACCTAAACCATTAAGTAACGTAATTTCATAAACCACCGTAACTGATTTGCTTCGCAGTGAGGAAGCAGCAAGGAACGCTCGTGCACACGCACTGGAAGCCGCGCAGGCAGCAGTACAGTCACAGGCGCAGCTAGCGGGGGCGAAAGCTCGCGCTGCCGCTGCACAGAAGATAGCCGCAGCTCGGGAGGCAGCCGCTGCTAAGGCTATCCAACGCGCCGCGAGCAACCAGGCTGCAAGGCTGCAGAATGCTGGTATCTATCCCAAATCAATTAATTCATTAAGCCCCAAGCAAACGCCGGCGTTCGCTTTCTGATTGTCTTTCTATTGTGTCTCTAAAGGTTAAATCAGTCAAACACATCTTGTTTACTAGTCTGATACTAATGCTGAATCTCCACCAAAATTTTGTTGATTTTTCCTTGCTGCTATTTAACACGTAGTATTTTGATTAATTTATTATCAGAGGATCGTTGATTTGCCGCCCAAATCAACGAAAACTATTGATAGTACGTACCTGATTTCAAAACCTTTTCTATTACAGACTTAGAAGCTCTAAAGCTATCCGTGATCCAAAGCTCTGGTGCGGCAGGAGCTGCCGGGGCTGCTCAGCACGCCGCCACGGCTGCCGCAGCCGCCCTGCGTCCCCAAACCCCTGAGTGGCCAGCCAAGCCATGGGCCCCATCTGCTTGGGTACCTGCAGCTTGGGGCTGGGCTTAAATCGAAAGGCAACTGCGAAGGAATATCTGTACCAAGGAACTTGTTTTTTTTCTTATAATTATTTAAGTTGGGAAATAAAGATGCGTTTATACTTTTAAGATTTCGTTGCTTTTGTTTGTCTGATTGAATTATATTTTGTAAGTTTTTAGTTCTATGTAAGTTGGCTAAAGAAATAAATGTTTTTGAATTTTAATAAATAATCCATTTCTTTTTTTTTACTTCTTCTCTTCTCTTTCTCGCTGTTAGTTTCCAGTCATAGGAAATGACTGGAAACTAACAGCGAGGTAGGTATTATTTATTTTTTGTAGAACATTTTATATTTTCTCTCTGAGTCAGGTTTACCTAAGAAATATCAAGTTTAGGTCAGCAATTTAATCAACACACCATAATGTAAGAGCGTTTACATGGATCTATTTGAAGAGTACCTAAACTCTCGGTAACATACCGTGGCATATTATAGATACTGATAGAGTGTAGCAGGTAGATAAGGACCTATAAGTATGACTGCAGTTTTAACCAAAATGGCACAAGCAAGGAAGCAAAGGTTTTTCGAATAACATGGTGTTTTAGTAAAAACTGTCGGACATGTGGTTATAAACCCTTTTTCTGGTAGATAGGTTCTTAGGTTCCACAATGATATCATTTTAATGAAGAGTTCAATACAATTTTTGATTATTGCCTATACTAAAAGTTATTCTACAAATTTTCAATCATGTATTGATTCGGTACGTAAGTACGCCTGCGCCGTACAATTCAGGGCGACCAAGATGAAGCTCCGCAGATCTTGCTTTCACAGCATCCCACATCTGTTGTAGAATCAAATTGTTTTGTTAACTGGTGAATTAAAGATTTTTTATACCGAAAATGGGCAGAAATTAGGCCTAAAGAAGAGGACAATAAGGTAAGATTCAATAACCAGTATGTTAGAGTCCTTAGAATGTGTTAATTTGAATTGGGTACGAAAAGGGGTGTGTCTCAAATATTCATACTCAATCTAAAGTTGAGCTGTTGAGCAATTACTATGGTAGGTTATTTAGACATAGAAGCGGTTAACTTTGTTCATAAATGGTAGATTAGATATTTGAAGTAACTAGTTGTATCTGCTTAGTATTAGGTACTTAAATAATATCTAGATATTTAATTTCACTTAGGTGTGAATATGAAACCTAATGCGTATAATTAAGAAATTTTTATTTCATAAACTTACTGTTACTACATGAGTAAATAAACCGTACTGGTACTTAAAAAAAATAGATTACCTAATAGTTTCCAATAAAAGTTCGTAAGTTTAAAAAAAAAAACTATTTAGAAAGAAAAAATAAGAATTTGTTTTTTTTTTACGTTGCGTTCAGAGAGTTCGTACTTCGAATTTAAAAACTGCTCCGCATAATGTTCGGTATTCGGGCACCTAGCCAGCAACGCCATCATTCGAGGAATGACGTTAGTCGTAACGTGCCGTGCCGTACTCGCGCGTCATCTCGTCATCCGATTCGCTATGCCAAGCTGCGCTACGTCTGCACCTCGCGCATGCGCGCCGGCACAAGCCACAAGATTGCGCGTTTGTTGCAGTTCTCAGTCCACTCCATTGCGTTTTGGTGCTGGGATGCATAATGATGCGATTATGTGCGGCCCAATACACTCTACCAGCGCAATTACTTATATTATACAGGGCAAGATGAACACTAAACTGGAGGCATATGCCAATGTTTTTTATCCTGCTTCCATCACGGACTTTCGTTTTCACCCTGTCCCCAATTATAGTCACAATGCTATTCAACTTAAAGAAGGTACCCAACTCAAACAGCACCCCCAAATCCATAACAGATGTATGGGACAATGTTTCAACTGCAATCGATTTTGCAGCTGTCGTGCGTTTCGGTTTATTTGACCCGACAATTTAATTGATGAAGTTCCTTTCTTCGGTTAGATAACAAGATGTGGTCGTACCACGTCCTCGTCGCGGTACTATGCTGCGCAGGACAACTGGTGGCGGCCGACATAGACCGTCGACGTTTCTCCAACCCCACCTACTACAATGTGGGTGGGGTTCTCTCGAGCAACGAGTCTATTGCGTTCTACAAGGACACTATATCGGTAAGTTAACAGCTGTGGCCGCCGACATAGACTAGCGACGTTTCTCCAACCTCACCTACTACAATTTGGGTGGGTTTCTCTCCAGCAACGAGTCTATTGCATTCTACAAAGACACTATATCGGTAAGTTGACAGCTGTGGCCGCCGACATAGACCGGCGACGTTTCTCCAACCTCACCTACTACAATGTGGGTGGGGTTCTCTCGAGCAACGAGTCTATTACGTTCTACAAGGACACTTTATCGGTAAGTTGACAGCTGTGGCCGCCGACATAGACCGGTGACGTATTTCTCCAACTCCACCTACTACAATTTGGGTGAAATTCTCTTCAGCAACGAGTCTATTAGGATACAAGAACTCTAACAAACAAGAAGCAATAGTCGTTCGCCTCTAAGTCTTACAAGAACCTTATTTAAGTACTAGAGACGCATAACTACCCTCGGAAATGAAAATCTGTAATCTGTTACCAAACAGCATGCCCCGTTGAATGATTCATGCTGTCTCTAAAGAATATCATATTGTATACCTACAGATACAAAACGTTAATATAAACCAACTTGTGCCCATTAGCGTTTCAATTCAACTCAGTTAATGGCAATTTTCATTTCCTTTGATATGAATACGAAACAATTTATTCAACTTGAACCAGTTTTAATCAGTAAATAACACAATACTAATAAATAAAACATGTTTCATTTTGCAGAATCTGAACTTCAAGGATCAATATGTGCCTCGAGGAGTCACATATCACGATTATTCGATGCTTATGGATCCGAATCCTATAAAAACGGCGCTGAATGTCTGTAAAGACCTGATTGCTCATCGAGTAAGTGGACAAAAAAAATTCGAAATATTAATTCGATTTTTAAACAAACATTTTGCAATAAAAAGGCCGTAAAACAAGTATTGATTGCAATAGAATTTGAACTTTGTTGTGTACAAAATAGAGTTCGTTGTTCAAAATCGCGATAATTATTTCGAATTTTGAATTTAAATTTATAGTAGTTATCTTTTGATACAAGAATCGACTGTATTAAAACAAAATGTTATAGGTGTACGCGATCGTGGTATCTCACCCACTGACCGGAGACCTTTCCCCAGCAGCAGTCTCGTATACCAGTGGGTTCTACCACATACCAGTCATCGGCATATCTTCAAGGGACTCAGCTTTCTCTGACAAAAACATTCACGTCTCTTTCCTTCGGACAGTCCCGCCGTATTCGCACCAAGCTGACGTATGGGTGGATGTGTTGAAACACTTCAATTACATGAAGGTCATATTCATTCATAGTTCTGATACTGATGGTAGGGCTATTCTGGGACGGTAAGTTGACAAGTAATAAAATTATTAGATACAATTAGTTTGGAACTGTTAGATTATGCTTTCTGTGCCTTATTTTTCTGTTGCGGTGGACAAATTATCAAATAAATCCCACTGCTCTGGGTAGAGCGAGAAGAATCTTTATAAGAAGACCTACTCCCGATTTCTGAATTGTCAAACTCTATTTTGGCATTAGAATAGATTTTCGCACATTTTAAATATTCAATACTCATACTCAATGCAGAAAAGGTGAACAATGTACAATCTATTAATATACCGAGTACCTAAATAATAAATTGGGCTAACTTTGAGCCTGAGGTTCAACTTTGGCACAAGCTTGCTTACACGGTAAACACTGTTCACTGTGCACTTACAATGTTCTTATTGGTTACTAAGCTTGTGCCAAAGTTATACCCAGGGCTAAATAAACCTCACTTTACAATATTCAAATACCCCCTGTATTTAGAGTCCTTAAGAAACATCTCTAACAGATTTTGAAAATTTCTAAAAAATACACCGCACTGAAATACACAAAAAAAAAACCTAATAGATGTGCCACATGTTTCCCCAGAGAAAAAATAATGTTCATATCTCGCAAAAACAGCTAAATTGACCATTTCTATGTGCAGGCTTTACTAAATTTAAAAATTTATTTTTTATTTTTCTCGAAATTAAAGATAAGTTTGCAAATATATCTCGCGATGAAACTGTTGGCGCCTCTATTTAGGTTCTTCATTATTATTATTTTATGTAATTCAGTGCGAATTTCGAAAACTGTAAATGCCTTTTTGGTGTTTCTTGTGGACTCGATCTCCTCTTAATAAATGATATTCCTAGGTTCCAGACGACCTCTCAAAGCGTGGATGAGGATGTAGACCGTAAAGTGGTTGTAGAGCAGGTGATTGAATTCGAACCGGGCCTTGATTCCTTCAGCGATCGTCTCATGGATGTCAAAGGTGCCCAGGCGAGAGTGTTCCTTATGTATGCCAGGTATGCTGTAGTTTCATTTTAAACATTCAGACCGTCATACAACCCACTCATCATGACCCATACCTACTCACACATGCAGATTTTCATTCTAGGCCAGTACACGAGCTACAGCATTCTATTAGCATTCCCAAACCCATCCATCCCATTCAACCACTTCAGGATACCAAACCAAACACCGACACACTCCGGTTCATACTCACCTCAACCCACTCCTATTGCCTATAAGTACTCTTTTTAACAAATACCCATCCTAAACCCACACAGACCCGGTGGCGTAGTAAGTCCCGAAGGGGTATTGTATCAATAATTTTAAAGGCTCCGAATCATTGATACGGCGGCAGCTATATGCTGTTTGGGCAGCACCGTCCTTACCACAACAGCACCATTCTGATCATGTACCTTAGCAGTTTATAAGCGTGACAGATTTGATATCCTAGTTGTTGTAACAAGTGATGTTAACAACAGTAAAACAGACGCTGAAATAATATTCCGCGACGCGACGTTCCTGAACATGACGACCGTTGGCTACGTGTGGATGGTGACGGAGCAGGCCCTGGACGCTGCCAACGCGCCCGAAGGTTTACTGGGACTAAGACTTGTTAATGCTACAAATGAACACGCGCATATTCAGGACTCTATGTAAGTGAACTTGGTTTTATTTCAAACGACACAAACATATCTAGAGTTATAAAACTATAACATGTCTCCTGAAAGATTAAAATAATCTCGAAAATTTTTGAACAGGGTTAACAAATTCTTAATTAGACACAAACGAAGAAGGTTTAAACACAAATAAACTATTAGAATAAAATGAAGGGCCTTAATCTAGTTAAAAAAAAAATTGGAGTTTTTTTTTTAATATGGGCATTTTTTTGGCATCTGACAAATATTTTTTAAGAAAAGTGGCCAGTTGCTGGTATAGTTTATTAGCAACTCGAAGGAGGTTTCGAAAAGAAAGTTGGAAATCCGAAAATACTCCGCTTTTAACGTACTCCATTCATTGTAGGCAATAGAGTTGTATGCAATCTCTTTTATACAAACCAGCTTACATCCATTAAATTTTCAGTTACGTCTTAGCATCAGCCATCCGCGATATGAACACATCAGAGGAGATCCACGCGCCTCCTTCAGACTGCGATAACTCAGGGTCTATCTGGACCACTGGCCGTCTTCTGTTCGACTACGTTAGGAAGCAACGATTGGAGAACGGAGCCACTGGACATGTGGCCTTCGATGACCATGGAGATCGAGTGCATGCGGAATATGACATGGTCAACGTAAGGGCGCAGGGGGAACATGTCGCTGTCGGCAAATACTTTTACTCTAAGGTAAGCCTCCCTCAAGGTGGACTGGCCTTGTCGAGATCGCGCGAATGTGCTGGTTGCGAAAAGCAAAGAACTGTAGTGTAGTGTATCTACAGCAGTAGACGTCGAAATGATAATCAAGCCAAAAGGTCTCCACAAAACAACTCCATTCGGTTCCTCTTGAATACAAAACCATATACTTGAATATTGTGTCAAAATTGCCTAAAAATGTACAATAACTGCTAATATTAAGAAATTCACGACTTTTCAGGAAACCCAGAAGATGCGATTGGAACTAAAAGAGCAAGAAATAATATGGATGGGTCGCAGTACTTCAAAACCGGAAGGGTTCATGATACCGACGCATCTCAAGGTGATATAAATCAACAGTAGATACGATATAACAGAGAGATTACAACTGGGTACCTATCTGTAAGATAAGTGAATTATATGTTTATACCTTCAGGTATTGACGATTGAGGAGAAGCCTTTCGTGTACACTCGTCGTATTGATGATGGCAGTGACTGTACTCCTGAAGAGATTCCTTGTCCTCATTATAATGCGACTGACGATACAGGTACAAAGCAATTGATGAATGAACAAGCATGATAGGGGTATCATGCTTGTTTACCTATATCGCTAGAGCATCATCAGATTTCATGGATAGGTCGCACGTGCGTCAATGTGCAAACTGAGAATCCTAAATAGGTTTTATAGCTAAATTTTATATAACAGACCTTAATAGACCTCAACGCCTGGTCAAATTTACTGAGAACAGTATATTAGACCTACCATCGTATAACAAACAGTGCTCTCGCCATTTATAAAATAGATTGACCTCACTTAGACTCCTTTACACGGTAGCTATGGATAAAATGCTACACGAAATCTGCATCGTGAAGACCGATGTGAAATTTGATTCCTAGCGAAAATATTGGTTAGAGACGAGTTGTAGGCACGGATATCTATGGTTGTAGCCTGTAGGTCAAGTTCGAAAGTTCAAACCCGATTAGGCGCATTATTTAGTGTAATATTTTTTTACACTACTGCTCCCAAAACGGTGAGAAAACAGAGAGGTCCTAGAACCAAAAAATCGAAGACATATGACATCCACCATACCGCACTGTGCCTGCATGGTAGATTACGACTCCTTGCCTCTCCTAGAGAGGAGGCCTGAGTGCCAGCAGTGGGAACATTAAAAAGCTGATTATGCTTTTTATGAAAGGACAGGCCGCACCAGTAACACTAAGACAATATTGGTTATTTAAATTGGAGTTATTCAATAACCAATCCTGTTTCGGAATTCAGGAACTACTTACTTACGACAATGTTATTTTACGATTACAACGTTTCAGATCAACTTTACTGCTGTAAAGGCTTCTGTATGGATCTCCTGAAACATCTGTCAAAGGCAATCAACTTTACGTATTCCCTGGCTCTGTCTCCTGATGGCCAATTTGGAAACTATATTATACGGAACTTCTCGCAACCGGGAGCTAAGAAGGAATGGACAGGGCTTATAGGTAAGTAAAGATAGGACAACAATTTTTTTTCAACATTTTTCTCCTATGATCTTCGACTCTTCCAAGTGCTTTGCCTACTCCGGCCAATCTCTCGCTTATTTGTATAAAGAAAATACAAATACGGTACGATACGGTGATGGTTTTCAATACATACAATTTTGTTTGTGAACTTTCAGGAGAATTGGTGTATGAACGTGCAGACATGATAGTTGCTCCTTTGACAATAAATCCGGAACGAGCCGAGTTTATTGAATTTAGTAAACCTTTCAAATATCAAGGTATTACGATTTTAGAGAAAAAGGTATGTGTAGAATTTTTTAAGTCAACGTCAAAATATTATGTACTTACCACAGTTACCACATTGATTTTATTACTTTGGGAGAGCGTAATTAACTTGATTGTTTGATTTTGTCCCTAACATAGTAATATTATTTTAGTCAAATCAATCTACAGACAATAATTATGAAAATGGTCGCGGCGTAGGTTTTGACAGAACATCGATATATGTAGATACGTGGTAACGTGGCAGTGCTGCAGTAGGTATAATACGCAAAAAAAATATAATTTCAATTAGGCAAAACCTAATTATGGTTTCGACGGTTAGATTAGGATCCCCAATCGTCCAATCCATGGACACATAATTCTGGACGGTTGGATCCGTACCTATTAAATAGAAAAAATACCTGCCGCAGGGGTTCTGCAGAAAAAGCGCCTAGAAAGGTCTTATTACAGAGTAGACAACAGTTCGTCCCTGCGATATATTGCGCTTCGATCATAGTGAAAACTTGTTGACGAGATATAAAGAATAACATAATTATTATATTTCTTAGTTTTTAACATTGGTGTTACCCAGGTGGTGTTACCAATAGAAATGTTAGTGTTACTGATAGAACTGATGATACTATTTGCAACTTTATATTTTACATGAATAATTTTATAAATAATCGGTCAGTCACAAACTCACAATCAAAGTCAGCAACAGCAGCTCTGTCATTAACAGTTCCAGCAGCAGCAGGTATCGGTAACAGCGCTATAAATATTTTTTTTTACCAAAAAAATCAAAGACATTTGAAATCCACCCAACTACCCCTTCACACCCTCTTAAAGAGAGACACGTATTCTAACAGATGGGGAACGTCGACTCTGCAAATGCCTCCGACTTCAGCACCAACGAGAGGCAAATAGTGGCTGCACCCATGACGATAGGCGTAGCAACAATATATATAATAATATATATATAATAGCAAGAGACGAATACTATTATACTCCTTTTTACCTGCCTCCGTAATTTTTTATCTAGCTCTAAAAAAAAATCTATTCGAGATGGGCTGCTAAAAATATTCGAGATCGCTTCGCTCGCTTTTGATCCTGGTTGGTCTGAATGTTTAGTAAAATGAAAATTGAACCTGACCGAGGTCGCTAAAATGTTCAAAATCGCTTTATCGTCCAAAATTCTGCTTGTCTACTATACGAGTACCTACATCGACCACGTTAGGCTATTTAGGCTGTTAAAATATGCAGGCAAAGTACGCCTACAAATTTTAACGCTTGCTTTAGTAGGTGTTAAACGATATTTTTGTTGGAAAAAATACGTTTTAAACAGCAAACGGACTTTTCCTAAGCACCCACGAGATTTGTTGAAAGCGCCTCTGGTCGGAAGGCCTTTCTGAAATGTTTACGGCTAACCATAAACTAACTTTTTTATCCTTTTTTCAGCCATCCCGTTCCTCAACGCTGGTATCGTTCTTGCAACCGTTTTCCAACACCCTTTGGATCCTGGTGATGGTGTCAGTCCACGTGGTAGCTCTTGTGCTGTATCTGCTGGACAGGTTCTCTCCCTTTGGGCGGTTCAAACTGGCCAATATTGATGGGACTGAAGAAGATGCTTTGAACCTTTCGAGCGCTATCTGGTTTGCCTGGGGCGTGCTTCTCAACAGTGGTATTGGAGAAGGTGGGGGCAAGTTTCAGCTTTTAATTCGGCAGCAAACCAAGTGCTCAGTTTAAGCTTAGCTTCCAACTGATATTTTCCGGTAAAACCGGTCGAATCTCTGATTAGTTAATTTAAAGTCAAAATATTACGTTAACTGTTGTAACTGGCAGTTAGGTAAGAATAAAAAAAAAAACAATCAATGCAAACAACTGATTTTAAAGAACAGACCCTCCTAAAAGGGGTACCGGGTAACTCGAGGGACATGATGATAAGATAAATATCGCAAATTCTAAATTCTTGGTATGATTGTTTCAGGCACTCCTCGTAGTTTCTCAGCGCGAGTTTTAGGCATGGTGTGGGCCGGATTCGCAATGATCATCGTCGCTTCCTACACTGCCAACCTGGCTGCCTTCCTAGTGCTCGAACGGCCCAAGACCAAGCTCACCGGCATCAACGACGCAAGGGTACGTAATGGCTTTTCATTTAGTTATAAATGCTTTATCAATATCAACTCTTAGTTTAGTTAGACGCAGTGAGGTTGCGAACATTTTGGACATCGTCAAAGGCGATCGATAAAATCATTAAGGGGACTAAGTTCAGACTATTAATCACTTATCTAACAAGTACCTATCCATCAATCAGACCACATACCAAGATTAATTGATTATAGCAATATTTCCCTAGGACTGTTCGATGGTGCAGTTTGAAGGGGAGGTACAACTTCACTGATTAATATTTTCGGGCTAACGTAGAAGCATAGACTAGTTTAGACAGTAGCTAATGCTTTATTTTTTATTATCTTTAGCTTCGCAATACCATGGAGAATCTGACGTGTGCCACGGTTAAGGGATCAGCTGTTGATATGTATTTTAGACGACAAGTTGAATTGTCGAACATGTACCGAACGATGGAAGCAAATAATTATGATAATGCTGAGCAAGCTATCGAGGATGTTAAGCACGGGTAGGTTCATTTTATACCTTTGTTTCTGTAGTTGCAAAATTACGTAGACATAGACATTATAGATGTCCATGAAACATTTTTTTTTGTAGTTCAATTTAGACCATGGAGAGAAAAATTCAATAATTGAACAAGTAGTTTTAGGAACAAGTAGGTTTTTAACATTATTTTTATTTGCCTTTTTTCTTATTCTGGTCCATGGTTGCAGTAAACTAATGGCATTCATTTGGGACTCATCTCGCTTGGAATTCGAGGCCGCTCAGGATTGTGAGCTTGTGACCGCTGGAGAACTGTTTGGTCGTTCGGGCTATGGCGTTGGATTACAAAAAGGCTCTCCTTGGGCGGATCTTGTCACGCTGGCTATATTGGACTTTCACGAAAGTATGTATCTCTTCGATAGAATAGTCGACCGGTGAACTGTTAACTGCAAGACAAAAATATATTCAATGTTACTTTCAGGCGGAATAATGGAATCCCTGGACAACCTTTGGATCCTCCGCAACAATATGCTAAACTGCGAAGAGAACGAGAAAACACCGAACACATTAGGCTTGAAGAACATGGCGGGGGTGTTCATACTTGTGTTAGCGGGTATAATAGGGGGAATAGTACTGATAGTGATCGAGGTGGTGTACAAACGTCACCAGATCAAGAAGCAGAAGAGGATGGAGATCGCGCGCCACGCCGCCGACCGGTGGCGCGGAGCTGTCGAGGTAAACAGAGTAAAGGCAGAAGCCATGGATGTGGACCACTTCGATAACGTCAAAGTCAAACAGCAGTTAGAGAGTAAAATATAGACCCGCGGCCCGAGGTCACACTGACGACTGATATGCACTGTATGTAGCTCAGGGATTGCGAACCATTGCTACTCAAATATTTTTAGTCAATCCCAATTACAAGTACCTACTATAGCATAGCAACATATCTTTTTAAGAATATTCGTAGATAATGTTAACCTGCTTATTGAGGTTCGCCATCCCCGATGTAGACATCAAAATATTGTTAACGACCAATATTTAACTTATATTCAAAATAAACACTTTTCATGTTCATGTACA
This sequence comes from Mythimna albipuncta, assembly GCA_929112965.1. Taxonomy (NCBI): domain Eukaryota; kingdom Metazoa; phylum Arthropoda; class Insecta; order Lepidoptera; family Noctuidae; genus Mythimna; species Mythimna albipuncta. Next base: position 10,367,939 of record OV815979.1, on the reverse strand, counting down.
TTGTTAATTTTGATCACAATGAGTCCCCGCCGCTTTGTGGAGCTTGTACACCAACTCGCTGGACACGGTAATAGTCTATTGCTGTTGTAAGTAGATGTCATTGTGTTATTCATATTTTATTCGTGACTGTACAGCACAGATTAGTGGACGAATGGAGAGATAACTCGCATAGATTATGACCACAATAGAACTTTGTCTCGCTTCCATAGACGAATTACTTAGATTGATTATGCATGGCCAGTAACATAATAAGAGCTAGCGCGTTCATTTGTTTCGCATTATCACTCCACTTGTTTACTCCTCGGTGGTGTACAAGGACAGTTGGGTGAACTTTGAAAATTTTCAGAAACGGAAGTCCCTCCGAGCCGCCATCATGCCGTCGCAGCGCAGGGCTAAGTCCAACGGAGTGAAGGAGGCTGGCACTATCAGCCTGGCCGTGGACCGAGGAGCACGTCGCCGAGATGAGCCGCGCGTGCCGCGATACCTGCCAGCTTATACGCCTGATGTCTCACATCTTGTTGTGTAAAGCGTGTAAGAATTTTTTTTACAACCTTTTGAACGCTGTTGTCAGCTATAATTGATAAATCAAAAGTGAACTGTACGTAGGTACGCCTAACACGGCTCAAGATATTGAAGCATTAGGCACTTGCAGCGTTCCTAGAACATCTGGCACGCCGTGGCGTTCAAAAGGGTGGTCTGTTTACAAAGTGCGAGCAAATGAGCATCCGAGTTTGCTATTTGTGTCCAGTGGACTTATAAAAATAAATTACAGATAAAAAGCGAAATAGTCTCAAATAGTACAGTAGGTACTGAACTGCATTACTCGAACTCGCACTGTATAAACGAGACCTGTTGGTGTTGTTCGTCCTCAAGTAGTTAGAATTTGAATCGTTGCTGTGACTTAGCTTATGATATTGAGAAGAATTTACTAAGCTCAACTTAGGTATTTAGTAATTAAATTAATCTACTGTCTGTGGTAGCACCTTCAATGAGGAGCACTTTACACTATGCAATCAAGTAAAGCGCAATAGATATTTGTACTTCAGAACCTAGTGCACTGACTACTAACTTTGCTATTACATATAAGGGCCTGGCTACATTACCAAGCGCAGCGCCTGACCGGCACGTTGCTGCATCCTATCACGACGCCGTGTTATTTAGGCGCTGCGTCCAAAAAAATCGCAATCAGTCTTCAGTCAAAGGGGTTTTGCGACGATACCTTGACGTGCATGCCCGCTCAACACGTTACAACTGCTTATCACAGTAATGCGGTACAGTCAGACGCCGCGCTGTGGTAACATAAGCGCACACCAAAAGCAGAACAGTTTCTGAAACTACGGAAAAAATAATCTTATGACTAAACCATACATTGCAAAAAGAAAAACACAACATGCATCTTGCAAGCTCGAGCATTGTCGGTCAGTAATTTAGGACGTGTATTTCATTTTGCAATGTATAGTAAAGTGATAAGATTCATTTTGCCGTACGTCTCAGAAAATGATCTGCCCTTGGTGTGCTGACGCTTAGTGTGGTCTGGCCCTAAGGCCTGATGGTGCACTATTATCGATTGCATAGTCCTTAAATTCTTCAATGTGCTGTTAACTACAGGGTATGGCCTCTAAACTAACTTCTAAACTCCATTATAGTTGTGATTAATTGTAAGGTTCGCAGAAAAATTGTATTTCTTGTGATTTTGTTAAGTATTATTTTACTACGTTTTAGATTGTACTATCCACCAAATGTGGTACTAAATATTATTGAGTGTCTAAAAATATCCATTAAGTATAAAATTATCTAGTTACTATTACCATTAAAGTGACTAAAATAGATATTCCGTAAGATTACATTTTTTATGCTGTTATTATTGTCCTTTTACCTTCTATTACTTGTTTACTATTGAATAATGATATTGTTGTGTAGTTTACTGATCATCTACATGTGACATGAAATAAATACTGATTACTCCATGTCGTTTATTAATTATTTACTAAGATTTAGGTGAGTATTAACTTAAAATGAAAGACCATTTTCAACACACCTATATATTTACATAAGGATTTTAACAGTGCTGTATGGGAATAATATATAGTACGAAACAAGAGCTATGGTGCTCTGTGTAGCCACTGTCAAAAGCAAGCCAGAATATTAGATTGCCAGGATAAACACAAGTAGGAATGCATTGTTGTGCTGCAAGGTTCAAGTGTGACACCACACTGCGCTCAGTCAAATCTTTACGTCGATTTGAGTGGACATAGCATGGGATGCTGCCGTCACACGACAACCTTACAGCGCGCAACCACTCCTCACTGATAACATGAATGGTACAGACGAACAATATTTATCCAAAACATTCAGTAACAACGATCATAATACATAGAAGGAAGATTATTAAAATACAATTATATGTTTCACATAGGAATAACGCGGGTCTACTAATTGCGTGTTCTTGTGCTAAGTAATACTGCAGGACAAGTTGCTGCGAAGTCCAATTTCAACAGTACCAACTTTAGATAAATGGTTATTTGCGTGACCTAATAAATGGTAACATCTTAATTAAACCGTCTCCAAATCCTATAAACTACATCCTCTAAAATACATATAACATTATGCTATATGAATGAATTGTTATAATAAAATATTTTATGCTCAGTAAGTAGATGTTGACGTTATTCAAGCAGGCGAAACTAATGCACAGTATAGATTACAAGCTATCCGACGGTACGATTGCCAGAATCCAGAAACTCACATGATCACACATTGTCAGTTGTACATTTTCTGGCGACTTAGCGGGATCACTCATCAGATTACATTCTAAACAGCGATAAAATTGTACGCATTATTACGATATAATTAATTAGGCAAAGGAAAACACTTATTATAATATTATTTTAGTTCTACAAATTATGAACTTTAAATAAATTGTTAGTAGTAACAAGTGTGATAATATATGTCACCGTTATATGTTTAATCGGTGAATTTACGGTTAGGGTTGCGTCCGAAGAGGGCGGTACGGATCTCCGGCAACAGCTGCTGGGCTATTAGCTCCAGGCGAGACTCCAGGGTGTTGCAGATCTGCAGAACACACGCAACACATTACTTTGACACTGCCTTATCACGACAAATATGTACAAACGCTACAAATACATTATTCTCTCACACTTTCGAGGTGTAACTAAACAATATACCTACCTTCTTATCAACCGTGTCCGTTCCACTATAATACTACTGAATTATAAATTTCACTTCATCAGTGCGAGATTCACTTATAAACCTGAACACGAAAGTCTTAAAATACATAATATTACTATTTTTTTATGATGGTGAGGCGGGGTTCCATACGGTATGAGCGAAACAGGAATCAAGACAGGGTAAGTTTGTGTTAAGTTTTAAACAGCCAATGTATTTTTCTTTTATTTTCACCAACAGCTGTATTATCGAAGACATATTGAATTATTTCCATATTTAAGACAGGGCGCAAACGTGTGTTTGTGTCAGATACAAGCTACCAATGAAATATTGATTTCTATAGAACCAGTATGAAATCATCCACTCCCTGCTGATATGTAAACATTTGTGTCCAGTTTCTTCCACTTAACACATACTCATAACGATCAAAAAAGTGTTTGGTTTCGGTATGTAACTGAAAACTTGTCTACATTGGTGCAGCGCCTAAGAGAAAGTAAAAAATGTGAACATACCTTGATGCGACCCTTGAGGGCGACCAGTTCGATCCCACCGCAGGTATCGGGCGACAGCCAGTTGTCAGGGTCGATCTTTAGCGTGGTGTCCTTCTTGATCTTGGCCTTGTAGTCGCTCTGGGCTTTGCCGAGGACAGACTCAACCAGCTGCTTGTCTGCCTGACGCACGCGAAGCGTGACTGCGTTCTCCATCAGCTGAAATTTTTAGTTATGCATCTTTGACCCGACTGCCAAGAAGGGTTATGTTTTTCGCGCGTATCTTGTATGTATGTAATATTCTTTATTACCTAACTCATATCTTCCAAACCGCAGAATATATCATGACCGTATTTTAAAATTAAAATCGTAGGTAACTAAAAAGTGTAAAATAAGACCCATAATAGATCGTTGGTGACAAGAAACGAGTGATCGTGAAAGGTCGTTCCTACACCGGGTTCGCAAATAACACAAACTGAAGGTAAAGGCAATCGTAAATTCATTACAAAACAATGCCCACAGGGTGCATGGCTAAACTGTACCTTCATGGTCTAATAGTTAGAAGTTTGCAATTTTTTATTGAAAAGATTTTAGGTAAGTACCTATGTTAAGTACGTCTCTTTAATGCAGAAATTCTTATAAAAGTAGTGTACAATTAATATACCAATAAAATAATACTCACACACGTATACACAGTTTTCAGTGCGCATATTTTTTACTTTTCAATGTGCAATTTTTTGTTTTCGTTTTAATTTTTAGAACTTATTTTGCAAAAATACAAAATATCAAACTCGCCAAAAGGCAAATTCGGATATCGGTGAACTGATACGTCCATAATTCAGTCAATCTATGGATATTTTTTTTATCTAAGGTGGTAATTACCGACATAATTCTTTGATCACGACCACGTTTACGTGGTACCGTAACCATCACGTATTTTTCGTAAGATAATATTTTCGGCCTACTCAGAGTAATAATCTGTGCACGCCCCTGGTCCTGAATGGCGGTATTCTACCTAGAAACGTACGTCTATAAGTGTCACCAGGAGCTGAAGCTGTCAAAAATGTATGGAATATGTCTGAAATGTATGGTACAAACCTGGAAGAGGGCCTGCACAGTGAGGGCGGTCAAGAGTTCACTGTACATCTTCTGGTCCCGAGGTACCTCAGCCAGGCGCGTGCGGGCCTCGTCCAGAAGGTTGCGTACATGGTCCTCACGTACTTTGAGCACCTTCAGACGAGCCTGGTTCAGCATGTTCGAAGATTGGCTGTCAAACAAGATTCCGACATGTACTCATGTTGTTCAATAGTTCGGTACCAAATTAAGGTTTTTTTTTAAACAGTTACTTGCTAGAGAAAATAAAAAGAAAACCTTAAAGCTAGATGCACAAACATGTAACCCACTCCAATGTCCACATCTTAACATTTGAATAATAGTTGTGTACTCATTTGAGTAGTAGTAATAATTAATTTATATAATAATAAAATATAACATTTAATTCAATTATTCTTAGTATTAAGTTTAGCAGTACTTCTTAGTATTAAGGTAGGACTACATTGCGCACATGTGTCTCCATACATCTTATATGGCAACTAGACTTGCACTGCTTCGTACAAATCAGGCATGGTCCACGTGTGTGTCGGTCTAGTGTAATTCTCGCTTAAACCTAGTATTACTTGCTTGCCTTGCTGATATAGACTTAAGAACTGAGGATTCACTCCCAAGAAGAAGTTCGAATAATTGTCAAACTTTGGCAAAGCAGTCTTTGACTTATTCTTAATTTGATTTCTCAATTTGAGATGAGACCTCCAAACACATAAACGTAATCAATCACATCATTGCTTATCATCAGGTAAAATAGTAGTCAAATGTGAGCCTAATAATTGATAATAAAAAAAGCTATTCTATAGTACAAGTGACAACATAATGAAAAATCCAGTTTAACTACTAACTTAATTTTGCTTCAAAACCATAATACCTTTGCCAAGTATACAAGTTATTTTACATGCTAAGTCTCAGTTTCTTTATTACTAGTGCCAGATGACTACACTATTTTTGATATGTCACAGAGTGACCTACTTTCTAGTGTATAAAGTATTTGCTATATGGGTCAATGAACTTTTCTCTTACATAAGGAATTGTGGCCTTACATAGATGAAGAAAATGCGACTGAAAGGAATTTTTAATAGGATAGATGAATCTATTAGGCAGCAGTTATTTATTGGCTAACAGAGATATAAAAAAAGAAACATCCTATACACATAATTTGGAAATAGCTTAATGACAGGTTTAAACTTTTCTATTATTGGTAATATGGATGCATTCTAAGTTTAGGTAAAATACATACATTACTTAATAGGAGTTTCAAAACCCTGATAAATCTAACAGTAGTTAAAAAATAAACTACAACATTCAGGAGTGAAAAAAAACCCATTCGCTACAAAGTCTTATCATTTGAGATAACTTTCATGTAATCATTGTTATCAATTCATTCTGTTCAGTACTACATGTAAAACTTCATAAAATAAAATGTGGATGGGTCTAAATTCATGAAGATTGTGTTCAAATATAAGTAAACCAGCCTGTTACAGCCGCAAGATTATTCTAAAGAGTTACTGTGGCCTTGAAGCACAAATTACGACTGAAGGAACAGGTGGGTTTAAGTCAGTAATAGTCTGACACTACCTCTCCCTCCACTTAGAGCAGGAGATGTTATTTTATGAGATCCCATATCTCAAAAAAAGCTTTACGGGCTGCTTAGCGAAAATAAAAGTTTAAAATTACTCTATATATTAAACCTCACAAAAGACCGATTTTCATATTTATGATAAGTAGGAGTAGTATAGTATTTATAATAGTATCAATTTCAAACAGTGTTAGGTATCATTCAGAATTTAAAAACTGTAACATTATTACTACTATTGTTTATGGTATGGTCATGTGACAATCTTATTGCACTAAAAAATCTAAGAGAATGAAAGAAGTACAACATGAAAAGATTAATTTACTACAAAATATTGAAAATACAATATAGAAACTTTGATTTGTATAATAGAAGAATTAGCACTTCATTCATTGAAACCATTGTCACATGACATAAACCAAAAACTAGAAATCTATAAATTAGAGTAGTGACATCTTCACCATAATTCTGCACAGAAGAATTAAATATAAAAGTAGTTGAATTGTTTTTATCTTCAATACACAGTTATAGTTAAAAAAGAAAGTTAGACCTAACACGATTTTAACCTTTCAATTGTGATAATTGCAGACACAATTGAAAGACAATAGGTGCGCGAACGCCGGCGTTCGCTTGGGGTTTAATGAATTAAAACATATTAATTAACTAAACCCCAAGCGAACGCCAGCGTTCACACTCTCATTGTCTTTCTATTGTGTCTCGAATTATGGTATTTGAAAGGTTGATGTAAAGTACTGCTATACCATGAACTTAAAGAAAGTCTTGATTTATGTAATACTTCTGGATTAGTCTGCTGCTAAAAGGAACTACCATTCAAGGTCATGTTCAAATACTTAGAACCAAACAAGTTACTAATACACTACAATACAAATGTAACCAGTTATTTAAGAAAATTGGCAGCATGAAGAGTTTTCAACAGAATACTAAATATTAAGACAAGTCTAACTTTATATGATGAATGTATGTGTAGTATGTGCACTTTCATCAATAATTACTCCCAGTATAAGATGAAACTAACCAGAACAATATAATATACCATCTAAAGAATTTTAACTGATGTCAGAGTTATGAGTTTTAATTCTTGGAAAAGAATGTAATACAAAAGAAAAAGGGAACCTACATCTTCTTTTGGAGTTCAACCTGCTTCTCCTTCTTTTCATAGTACTCCATGATCTTCAGCCGCTGCTGCTGTACCAAGCGGCCCTTTTCGATGTTGAACTCCTCCTCGGCCTTTGCATCGATTTCCTCAGCCTTTTCATTGGCCTCTTGTTCGATGAAGGCCATCATGTGCTTGATCTAGTAACAAATAATGCCATTTTTCATTTAAAGAAACCATTATTTAAGAATAAGACTGTTCTCAAGTCGATTCCGACTTCAGAAGCAATTTGGAGCAGAGTCAGCAAGTGCCTCATTTTGGATCAATTATTCTGACAAATCCATGTCGACAGATTTCAGTTACTGCTAAATTCCATTTACATACCTGCTTTTGGACATCTGCGTCGCTGAGCGCCATGGCTGTAGGTTAATATTTAGCACCACTAACACGAAAAAAACAACCGATAAAGAGCCAGAAAACTAAAAACTGGCTCAAAGAAGTAAGTCGACGCCTATCAGACGTGCTTCTTCATTGAACAATCATATGATCCCGGTGTTACCAAGTAATGAAAAATTTTCACTCCATACCATAGACAGCGGCAAGTTAGCAAGTACCTTAGAGTTTTAGGTATCGCGTGTTTTAACGAAAGTTTACACGATATCACTAAATAATAAGTCTAAAAGTCTAATTAACTTGTTATACTGAATACTGAGAATGTGTAATAAAATAAAAATCATTGTATTTTTGTGCATAACGAACTACGCTGTAATAATATTGCGATCAATCAAAAATTTAATCTATCATGGCAATCTGTCCCCAGTGGTTCCAAGTTTAAAAATTTACAACCCTCAAGTTTAGTTCTCACAAATTGAGTCGCAAATCTTATCAGCTAATTTCCCACTTTCTACATTAAATTTAATGTTAGTTTTTACTGAAAATATTTTTATTGTAGAGTAGGTATTCTAGATCCATGTATTCAATGATAAACCAAATGTAGATAATATTGAATAAAAACATTAAATTCCTTGAAAAGAGAAACGGAAATTGAAAAATGGATCTTAACGGATCCATTTTTCGATCAGAGAAAATAAACACTTCTGAAATTATCATCCATCTGTGGATGATGACCATTCAAAAACGAAGTTCTTAATAAATCAAAACCATTTTTTCTATACGCCATTTGTTGACATTGCTAAAGTTATGTGGGGTCTCCTAATTCCGTGGGTCCCTGTTTTGGTACCTACCAGGGGCTTAAAACGGAAAGGAACTTCGTTCTGTTACAGTAAATGTTAACTGATAACGTTACGATTTCTAACGGTACTAAAGCCGAAAGACAATAATAACGTTAAAAAAAAAATAACGTTATCGAATATTATTTTGGTAGCACAATATTCTAAGTTACGTTATGGAATCAGTAACGTTATGCTTGTATCTTCTTAAAATATTGCTATAGTTGAAACATAATTTAACAGATTAATTTGTAACGGTATTCGCTTTCCATATGCCGTCGTGCCGTCGCCGCGCGCCGTTTTCAAGCAAAGTAAATGAAATAAACACGTTTTACGTACGTTGCCACTGTGTGGCCAAAGCGCGCATATTAATAAAGCTGGCAACGTTGCGTACCAAAATGAGTAACGTTATTATTTTTTTGAAAAACGTAAACACATACCAAAGTGACATTATTAATTCTTTAAAATTTATTATAAAATGGTTAGAGCATAATAATTTAAGAGTAAATTTAAATTAAACCAAAATAATCTCATTTAATAAACAAGTGTCAGATATGGATAATAATGAATGTAGAATATAATAATAATCCATTTTGAGGGTTAGAATTAGATTATAAGTTTAGCTGAAAACGACACATTTAATTACTTTGAAAGAAACTAAGTGTATCTGCATATGCAATACATGCATACTACGATTTAGTTGAATGCCACCTACTATGGTTTATTTTTTGGGGCAACTTTATAGTAAAAGAATCTGCATATAAGGATAAATAGTAGAGGTCAGTGGCAGCATTTAAGGCAGACGTGCCATACTTCATACAATGTAAATTATTAACCCTACCATGCTTGCAAATTTTAGAAATGGTAATGTTTGTAAAATATGTGCTCTGATTGGCTAATTCAAGGTCATGGTGGATAACGTACTAGAATAGGCCGGTCGGGGGTAGTGTGCGAATCTATTGTTTATTTTATCTACTGTTACCGGCTACCGGCGCGGCATCGCTAAACCTGCCTGCTGCAAAGGGAAGTTTGCAATCTACTAACTTAAATTCTACAAATCGACGGTGAAGTGCCAATACCTCCTAACTGACATTTTTCGAGAAAATTACCTTTTAGCGGTTATCATTTAAATGTGTGATTCCGCATGATATAGTGAAATCTCTGAAGCAGATATTTCGTTTCAACTGAATCAAATTAAATTATGGAAACACTTCCTAATTAAACCAACGTGTAAATTTATAGTATTACATCCTCACATTATTGAGGCAGAAAATTTTTATATCGTCAGTTAGGATATTGGTACTTCGCCGTCGAAATGGAACAACATCCAACATTTTTTATCAATTAAACTAGACTTTCGTCGTAATTAAACATTTGAAAATCCATGATATGTTTTAGTTTTATTTCCATATTTTAAAAATAGAAACCAGCATTCATGGACACTGCGAACAAACGAAACTTTTTTTGTCCCGATCGTCAACAGTGTTGACGACAGAAACGAAATGTGTTACCGAATGGGAATTACCCGAAATAATAAGTAGCGTTCGTCAACACTGTGAACGAACGAAACTTTTTTTCCCGATCGTCAACAGTGTTGACGAAAGGGTGTTACCGAGCGGGAATAACCCCATGGTGCTACTTAAAACAAAACTAATGAGTAAGAGTGTCTGCCGCATGGCACCAGTTATATATAATAAAAAATAGACTAAAAAAATTTAAAGATAATTAAAAGATAGAGCTGGTAGACTGTAACGTATCATTATTTTAAAAAAGACTCCGGAACTTTTTAGTTGACAAAGTGTATTATAGTGTTGCTGATTTTTTTATTGAAAAAGGACATTATTTGACCATTATTTTTGACAATAGTTAATGAGAAATGTGACGTTGATGATTTTATTGACTGATTAGAAAAATGAATATTCATCATTCATCATTATTTCAGCTGATAGACGTCCACTGTTGGACATAAGCTTCCCCTAAGCGTCACCACAACGAACGATCATGTGCGTCCCGCATCCGTCGGATTCCCGCTACCCTCACCAGGTCGTCGATCCACCTTGTATGAATAGTCATGACATTAAATTATTTGACTGATGAACTAAATTTATTTTATTTATTGAATTGAATCGTTTTTTTTGGAATTAATTAACAAAATCGTTTAAACTTGCATAATTGAGTGGGGTAAACTTTATAATTTTGCATGCCTTATTTGCGAAATAAAATCTTATCTTATACAAATAACGATACCACATCGTTATATCAATAACAATACATTACAAATAACGATTTATGTAAATGTCTTTATTAAATAATTACAGACTTTGTTCCGTTTGTTAATATCTTTACAGTGCAAGTAGAAGAAATAATTTTGTTTCGATCCTGGTGGAACGGTACAAAATATCGTTACTGTAACAATGCGTATCGTTATTTTGAGCAACATTTTAAGTCCTGTGTACCTATTAAGCTGCTTCTGTTGTTCAATGCAATATTGATGGAGTGCAGACGAGTTTATTACTTTTCTTTGTAGACTGCAATTTTTAGCACTTCATATATCTCATACTACAGCTAGTACCTGCGTTCCATGCCATGGGCATGGGCCGCATTATCATCGCGCTATGTTCCCTCTTTGAGAAGTGGCTATAGAAGTGCCAAGGCGGCGCCGTGTTTACTTTTCGCTATTAACAGGTCCACACTCGAAACGGATATTTTGAAATAAGCAGGATGACAAAGATCCTGGGAATTTCGTAATTGGACCTCCCTAATTAGTAATCTGTATTAAAAATTAAAAAGAAAATCAGCTTTTTTTCATTTGGCTTGTCAGGTGATGTTGGCGAATTAGCTTTATTGACGTTTTTTCTGATGTAAGATTTTCAATAAAAAATAATCAATTTGGATTGTTATTTTGAGCACCCACGTGAAATTGTTCCATTTTTTATTGGAAATCATAGACTAAACTATTTTTTTTTCTTAGCATAATTTAGATAACATATTTACGTGTGGTAATCAAATTGAGTGTTGGCTACAAAAGTCAAACTAAAAACTATTTATTCATTTTGTGTTTCATTTTTTTAAATTACAGTGTTGTTGAAGTTTATAAATAATACTAAAATTAAAAACAAAAATTGACAAGTTGTCTCGATTTCCCTTTTTCACATAGTAAATAAGTTACTAGAGCGAAAATTGTTACAGTTTTCCGTCCGCTTTCAACAATATGGCCGCCAGTTGTTTAGGGTAATGTGGCGTTCGACAAAACTGAGTGAAATTGTTAAAATATTTATAAGTGACGTAAAGATGCATAAAGTTTTCAGCGTTTTATAGCAGTGTTTCATGCATAGACGGTCTTGAGCATCTTTTTAGTTCGTCTTAAAATTTTTGAATGCATAAAAATCGTCGTCTAAATTGGACAGTCAACAAACTTTTGTTTATTTCATTGGAGTGGATTTATTTGTTCCTGCAGAGAATACTCGATTATGAACCAATTATACTAGTATTGAAATAGTGGAACAAGGACTGACGTCGACACATTAGGTAAAAATTTGTAATTTTTTAAGAATCGAGTGTACCAAAAACAGGGGTCGCCATTGTTTGACAGGGGACGAATAACCAAACCATAGTAAAATACTGATAAAATGTATGATACCTACTTCATTTGTTGTTATTAGCCAACGTTATCTCGTATCCTATCTGCATTGAACACCAATGCGTATGTATGAAATTAATTTGGTCTATAAACACTTCATAAGTTTGAACTGATAGTTGTTCAAGTCAACAAAGTTTTACCGTAAGGTATCGTATATTTTACTGAAAACCCCCGCTGTCTTCAGATTTACATTCGTGGTTTATGTATAAACTATAACAGGTTCTGTTTGTGGCTTTTTTTTGGATTATTGTCTGTAAGAGTGCATTTTTGGGGTGTTTCGACCTACCATTTTATGCCTTGTCCTGAGAAATAAGCTGAACAAATGGCTAAAAGTATTATATTTTCCGTTTAGGGTTTACTTAGCTCAAGTAAATGCCTTACATAGCTGAATGCAACACACTAATGTCCAGACAAGATATTGGAAAGTGGGTATTCAAAATATATCAAGTTGGAAGACTTTTGAAACAGACTTTCTTTAGTTCTTTGTATGAAATGTTAGTATTCATCAATATATTTATAATTTGTGACTTCTTATGTTATTTAGACTCATTAATATTGACAAAATTACCAGATAATCTCTCAAACTTCATCTTTCCAATAAGTCTGCTAATGTAGAGACATTGATATTACATGCACAATCATAATTTTTATAGTTAATTTAACAACACAGCCTAGAGACAGCAGTCTCAAGGAAAACTGTTGCTTTTAGATAATGCAATTGATATGTGCAGCATTTTATAAACAATAGTTAGTTTTTCATAAGATTTATTCTATTTTTGGATTATGCTTTGTTTAAAAGTATGTAAGAACTATAAATTGTCTCACAGTAATTATTTCCCTTTGGCTAGTGTATAAGTGCTGTACAAACACAAGTAGCTCTTGACAGTCCAGTATAATCTCCATTTGATTACCAAGTGTTAGTTGCTGGCTAGAATATGTAAGTGGCCTAGATAGAAATTATTCAGTAAAGCGTAAACTGTACCTATTGTTAAAATTTATGTAGTGTGAGAATTGTGGTGCTAAGATTTCACATATGAAACTGAGGGTAATTAATATTTGCAGGTTATGGCAAACTTGAATTTCCAACAAGCACCTAGAAGCCTAGCGAGCGGCGGTGTAGGAGGTCGCGTGAGCTCGGGACTGGTGGGCGGCGTGTCGGGCCATGTGACGCCCACGTTTGGAGGCGCACTGTCGCCCGGCCGGAACTCCACCGCCATGCCCGGGGGTGCTCCGCCTTCTATGGCATCACGATCAACACTCTTCGGCCAGCGAGCATTTGCCGACCGCAGAGTACCTATACCAAACGCGTTATCGCAGCCTAACTCAAATTCTATGGTGAGAATCTTACTTGAAAATTTTCGTAATTTATAAATGTGGGTAGAGGAGAAAATAATTATAATAGGTTATGTACTTACAGCAAATAGTTGAAAGGAATTATTTGAGAAAATGGTATAAAATAATTTATGATTAGCTTTGGCATTCTAAATGGAATAATTTGTGAGTTATTTTAATGTTAGGTGTTTTAATTAGATTGTGAAAAATTCATTACATAGCTTTGTCTTAGAAATCCTCTACTAAGTTGATAAGAAAAATACCTGAAAAATGTTATTCAAACATTAGTACTACCTACTTTGGTTTTCAAATAAACCCAGCAAGATTTGTGTCAATATTTGTATTCAAATGGCTTTTGAGTTTCAACTCTTTATTTCGTAATTTTATTGTTTCATGAGAACTAACAAGCAAAAAATCAGATTGGGAGTTTTCTGATTCAATGTAAAGTAGGACCTCTTTATCATCACATAGTATAAAACAAATTCGCTTTTCTTGTCCATCTGTTTATCTGCTAATTTCTCCTAAACTACTCAACTGATATTGATGCAGTTTTGATTAATAGAAAGAGCAATAAATGAGGAAGATTTATGTATATTATTTGCCCCCTTTTGAAGCCAGGGTGGATTAATAGTTTTGTATAAAATGAGCATTTAGACTTTTACTGGACACATTTAGAAATGCTAAACTTTGAGTTTTTTTTTTAATTGTATATATTTTCTGTATATCTTTTCTCCTTCTCATAAAGTCCATCCAAAAATGGTTTGTATAGGATTGCTTTTAGCCAGTTGCATCCTATTAACACCATTATTTTTTTGTGGTGTACAATAAAGAGTATTCTGTATATGTATTTATTGTCGTCTTCAGTCAAGTATGGGCAATCTGTCTCGGTTCAACACCAGCAGCAACTACCACTCGGTGTTCGGCGAGGGCGGCGACACGTCGACGCCTCCGCTGCTCGACCTCAGCGAGTTCCCATCGCTTACGGCGCGGGGAGCCGGCGACCAGGCGCCCGCGGCCGCGCCGCCGCCGCCCGGCTCTAAACCTTACGGTAAGGTGGAGTTGGCAGCTGATATATTATATAATTACAAAATTAACGTCGACGGCGCGTACTGTTCCACGCGTGACTCCAAGAGTTGTCAGCAAACAGTAAGGGCCCAGCAGGGTTGAAATCTATTGGGGCCAAGGGTTTGCTTCTGAAAGGAAGTTTCGACCCCGGTACGAAAGATCAAGAGTAGGTTTTTAGTCAGTATAAGTCTGACCCTATCTCCCGCTCCGCGCGAGAGCGAGGGATGTCATTGGATGATTTTAATACCTAAAAAAAATAGATCTTTGAGACAATACATTCGATCAATGACGTCGTTGCCATCGGCGTAGTAGGAATTTACAATCGACGTCGACTACACCATCTCACCACCGTTCAATGATGCTGTAATCCTTAGAGAGAGAACTGGACCACACAAAATATATTAGTAATACAAAGTCTTTTTTAGGGTTCCGTAGTCAACTAGGAACCTTTATAGTTTCGCCATGTCTGTCTGTCTGTCTGTCCGTCCTCGCTTAATCTCTGTGACCGTTAGCACTAGAAAGCTGAAATTTGGTACCAATATGTATATCAATCACGCCAACAAAGTGGTGAAATAAAAATTGGAAAAAAATGTTTTATTAGGGTAGCCCAGCCCCCCTATATGTAAAGTGGGAAGTGATTTTTTTTTTTAATTTCAACCCTAACGTGTGATATATCGTTGGATAGGTATTTAAAAATGAATAGGGGTTTACTAAAATCATTTTTTGATAATGTCAATAATTTCGGAAATAGTCGCTCCAAAAGTAAAAAACAATGAGTCCCCCCTCTAACTTTTGAACCATAAGTTTAGAAAATATGAAAAAAATTTGAAAAGTAGAACTTTATAAGGACTTTCTAGGAAAATTATTTTGAACTTGATGGAAAGAACAGTTTTTGTACAAAAAGACAAAAAGGTTCTACAAAATAATTTCTGGACTAAGTTTGTTGTATAGTTGTATAGGCAAGCATTTTTTTAAACTCATAAGTGGGTACACTTATTGTGATGGATGGAAAACTACGGAACCCTACACTGAGCGTGGCCCGACACGCTCTTGGCCGGTTTTTTATATTATAAGTATGTAGCAATTAACTTTTTTAAATCTTGAAATTTTTATTTAGTTTTGGTGAAAGTAAAATTACATTATTTTTATAATTGCCATGGTATCTTTTCATGAAATACTCGAGCATTGAATAAGGTGTTGATGTTACTGTTTGACAGTGGGTATGGTGAAGCAGCCAACGTCGGAGCAGTCAGAGTTTACGATGTCGTCGGAAGATTTCCCGGCGCTGCCCGGCACGTCGAGCGCGGGCGGCGCGGCGCCGCAGCCGCCTCCCGGCCCGCTGCCTCCACCGCCCGACTTCAGCAACCACACCAACGACAAGCCCCGGAAAGGCATACAGACCTCACCCGATGGTAAATATCACATCGTCTTTACACACTAACAAAAAACCTCATTAACCTTTGGAATACAGTAATTAGAGACAATAAAAAGACAATGAGAGAGTGTTCGCTTGGGGTTTAATGAGTTAACTTCTCTAAGAGATTTTCCACTAAAATGTAATTATACTTTTTGGGTTCAAGGTTCTAATTAGAAAGGCAAAGTAAATGTTGGTTGAAATAACACAGAAATGCACTTTTTTTAACATGTCATCTCCTGCAAATGAACAAAATATTGAGCTGCATTTCTAATTAATAACACAAACTGTGTTTACCTATTTTGTGTTTATTATAATTAATGCATGCCATAATTTAACATTATATATCTGTGGAATTTTGATTTAGATAGTAAATTAAAATGAATTTTGCACCTGACATGTAATTTTTTTGTCCCTAAAGTTATCAGTCAAGGAGCACATACGGAATTCTACGGTGTGTATATTAAATAAGTGCTGGAAGTATATTAAAATGCATGCATTTGTTGTTATAGCATTGTAGCAGTTTTAATATATAGTCCAGATAATATACCATTAGACGTAGTATCTTTGTTCTGACAGTATGTTAATATTAATTTGTAATTTTTTAGGTAAAGTAACGAATATACCAGAGACAATGATACCGAACCAGTTTGGTATTGTGGGACTGTTGACGTTTATTCGCGCGGCCGAGTCGGATCCCAGTTTAGTGTCGCTGGCGTTAGGTCAGGATCTCACTGCGCTCGGACTGAACTTAAATTCACCAGACAACCTCTATCTCACCTTTGCTGGCCCTTGGGCGGACACGCCGTGCAGGTAAATTATGTTAATACTAATCGTCGTTGAGCTCCTTACTAGTCCTAAGTTTGAGCTACATGAATACTGACAAATGCTTGCACTGACTGGACAGGTCCACTCAAATCTGTTTGTTTCTTTCTTCAAAAGACTATCTGAGACATTAATTTGCATGGTTTTGATATGATTTGATCATTACGTTTTCTGTGTGGACTTTAAAACGAGACTGACCTCTGCTTTTGCTTTGGTGTTTCTTCTCAGGGTAGTCAGCTACGAAACACCGGCCTCATCTAGTTTAAACAGACGAAAAAAAAATTTGTCGTGTAAAAGTGTTTATTTTTTAAACCTATTTGCATAATAAATATCATTTATCATTAAACTCTGCATAAGTGGCATCATTTACGTAAAAACTTTCTAATGGAACATACACCCAGGATAGATAAAAATCCTGTTCTTTACCATGAAATGGTGTACTGGTATGCTAAATTTCATCCAAATCTTTACAGCTGTTAAGGTGTGAAAACATATCAAACTGATTCAAATTCAATGCATTTGTATTAGGATAATAGTTGAACTAATAAATTCTCTTTTTCTTCCAATAAAATCTAGTGCTTGACTGCAATCCCACCTGATGGTAAGCAGTGATGCAATCGTTGATGGCAAGGATTAAACAATATAAATGTCGAATACAGTATCTGATAAATTGATAATTTGTTTCAGACCACAGGATATGGACTATCATGTGCCTCCAGAATATCTAATTAATGGTTCAATTAGAGAAAAGTTGGCGCCTCTACGACTCAGTCGATATAAGGAAGACCTCTTGTTTTATTTGTTCTACTGTTTCGTGGGTGACGTGCTGCAAATCGCAGCTGCAGCCGAACTGTGAGTCAATTTTATTGTTTTAACATAGTTTTATGTTATAATTTATATAACCATAAAATTAAACATATCAGCAGGTGTATTAAAACATAAAAATTGAGGGGTTAATTGCCCTGCGAGAATTTTGGAAAGATATACCCTGGTCTTGGAATGGAAGAGGCTACTGGTGGAACACAGTTGGGTCTGGTGTGGGTATTATCAGTAAAAGTCAGACACGCCTTCTCGTTTCATCCTAGAGCGGGAGAATGAGAGATAATGATGGAGATTTCCCACCGCAAAAAAGCGGATTAGATATAATCTCATCTGAACAAGTGTTTGTGAAAGTTTTACAAAAATGGGCCCCCTAAAAGCATAAATTATGTAACTGTATAACTTATTAATAAAAATAAAATGCTTAAAACACACCTGTCAACGTTTCGACATGTTCAACAATGCTCTGACGATCGACAGGTGGAGGGCCGCCCATCCGTCTGGCTGCCCTATGCTCCTTACCGGTGACGGGTAGCGGCGTCGCCGGCGCAAGAGAAGTAGACCGCCACTCGACTAGCTTCGAAAACGTGTTTTTATCGGTTTCGTGTTTACTACACTGACCTGCGACTAATCCTTCTAAATAAGCTAATTATTTTAAACTAAAAGTCATATTTGGGTATAATATTAGGCAACAATGCAAAGCAGTATGCATTCATAAAAGCTGCATCGTCATTAAATAAATTAAAGGTAGAACTACATTGGGCCCACGTGGGGCAAATACGCCGATGTGGGGGCGTCGGTCTCCATACATTTTACTTGGCAACTAGACTTGTAGAGCTACATTAGACCCACGCCACGCGATGCGCCGATACGTCCAACTCAAACGTTGCCCATATATGTGTCGGTCTAATGTAGTTCACGCTAAATGCTTCCAAGACATACAAAATGAAGTGATAATTTACGACAAATATTACTTTTTCATATAAGTGCTATTGTCACTGAATTAACCCAACAAGGATTTTATTAGGTAATTCATCTTTACATGGTAAAATATTTTTTAAATGTTTGTTGCAGCTATAACCGAGAATGGCGGTATCACATGGAGGAAAAGGTGTGGATCTCTCAAGCGCCCGGTATGCCTATGGTGGAGAAAACATCAACGTACGAGCGCGGCACCTACTACTTCTTTGATGCGCACAACTGGCGTAAGGTACTATTGGCGTTTATTTAGATTTATACTATATGCATGTAGCATGACAATGATAAGCCTCGTACAGACATCGCGAGGCGTGCGACGCGAATGGTTCGTCACGCATGCCTCAACCTGAGGCATACGACGGTACATTAACGCGTGCGTCCCGAACGACACATGCTCAAGCTGAACACGCAAACCAACACGCACGGTGTTCGTTCGGTGCACGCCTCGTACTGGGCTGCGTTTAAATTTGAGTTTAGACTTAACTCTAATGACGTCATTGGGTAATTACTCTACCCTACAATTTTTGAACGCGAACGGAGTTCATCTGTCAAATTCAAGCATATTGTCGCTTACTTCAATCTACCCTGCTCAAAGTTAGGGTTAGTTGGGTTAACTCTAAGGTAGCTACTCGAGTTATTTATGAACGACCCTGGGTTGCAACTCTACTCGACCCTGGTTATTTTTGAACGCACTACTGAGGCGACGTTCGCAACGATCGTATGACGCGAAAGCACACACGTCCACACAGCCCGAGGCATCTAGGAATCATTCGCGTAGCACGCCTCGCGATGTCTGTACGCGGCTTTATAAATAACCTTTTAACCACCTACGTAGGTTATACATCCGATAAACACACTCGCGTTTATTCTGCCAAGGTCGCACATCCACGACCCGACACATTACCAATACTCTCGTCAGCTTTTCTGTCACCTATAAAGATTGACACACAACCCTTGCGAATAGGACACGAAAATACTATCGGACCAATCCGACGCAAGCGTTCAAAGTGGAAAAGCATTAATATGTAATTGAAGGTACTACAGTTGCCATCACGGATCTTGGAACTTGCGCAGAAGTCAAATATTCGGTCTCTTTAGTGGTGCGAAGTGCGACGCGGGGGCGGGGAGTGTCAGTGTCAGGCTCGCCGCGCCATCGCGTCATAGACGTCACTCCTGATTCGTTCACTGCTTTGCAGCATGTATCTAACAACGAAGACGATTGGCTCGCCAATGTTTGGAATGCGCAAAGCGATCCCCACTCTAAAGCCGAGCGTTCAAGATCTGTGATGGCAACTGTACATGCCTTTCTAAGCTCATTTGAAAGGCAATAAAGTTGTTGCCTTTCTAAGTTTTTTTACTGATCTATCCAAGCTCGATCTTTTATACTAGTTATGTGTAGCAATTGCGAATTTTATTGTTATTCATCCTGTCGCCTAGCTACTAGTGTTGTGCTCATCTTTATATCTTACATAGCATTTGCCCGCGTCGTCGCCCGCGTTATAAAATATAACCTACGTCACTCAGGAATAAAGCAGCTTTCTATCGGTGAAAAAAATTTTGCCACTCTGACCAGTATTTCCAGAGATTACCTCCTACAAACAAAAAAAAAAACAAACTTTACCTCTTCATTATATTAGTGTAGATGATAAAAGGAGGCAGTTTTTGCCGCTCTTTTGTAAGCTACAAGTGACGCTGATTCTCAACCTTTTTTTTTTTATTTTATTTCATGTTGATTTTTATTTGGTAATCATGATGTTATTTGTCATCAGGTGGCGAAGGAATTCCACTTGGACTACAGCAAGTTGGAGGGGCGGCCGCAACTACCACCGCATGTGCTCACGTAGCGTCCCCGCCGCGTCCTCTCTCATACACCTATTGTAGTTTTGTTATATAAAAAGTACAAGTTTAAAAAAAGATACACTCTTTTATTTATCGTAATGACCCTTTGTTCTTAGCGCTTGGGTACTGAGTTTATGCAATCCGATAAGATTACATGATATGAGACAGGAAAATAGCTGTGCAATCTGTTGCAAACAAATTATATACCACACAGCTTATAGACATACACAAATAAGACATGCACAGGTTTGTTTTGTTATCAAAATACGTGCAACTAGCCCTCGGTTCTCGCGTCAGGCTGGAACATATTTTTACAGATCTCTAATGTTGTCTTTTTCTGAAATAATATCAGCCATCTATAACTACCAGTAAAAGTTCTGTCAATATCGGTTCAGACGTTCCGGAGATTGGCCGGAACAAACGACAGGTAAAAATTAAAAATGTTTCTAACAGGCGTGTTATGTTGGTAAAGTAAAAAGTACAGCAGATCTTATCGTCCAAAACCCTAATGAATCGGAATAAAACCTGTTATTAGTGGGTGGTCTAGATACCGGCACGGATCTTGAGCGCTGGCTTCAAGTTAGCAAATATTCGGTCTCTTTAGTGGTATGAAGTGAGACGCGGGGGCGGGAAGTCTCGGTGATTGGCCCGCCCAAAGATTTTATATTCATCCAACATTCCGCGCCATCGTGTCATAGACGTCACTCGTGATGCGTGCCCTACGCTTGCTGTATGTATCTAACAAAGACGACGATTGGCTCGCCAATGTATGGAATGCGCAAAGTGATCCCCACTCTGACGCCGAGCACTCAAGATTCGTGCCGGTACCTGTACTATAAATTTCTTCGTGGTATATTATACCGTTGCGAGACTGTTCCGACTATTGTTTTAAAAATGATTCATCCAGTTTGTAGACTTCTGTCAGATTTCATTGGATCTCGCAACTTAGTCATAAGTCACGTAAGGATCGTGCCGATAATCACGCGTCCACTGTTGCGTGTGGTAATCACAGTAACACTGACACGGCATTTACTATAATAACAACGCTATAGTCCGTTTTCACAAGCGATGACTATATTGCTGGACGACTTTATCGCCTATACTCTGTTCAAAATAACATTAGAAATTTATGAAAACTTTCTAGTACTGTCCGTTCAACCGATTTTGACTTTTATAGATATGTAGGTGACGTGACAAATGGCGGCTGCAGTAAATAGTTCGTCATGTAACCACTTTTTTGGTTTTAATGGCATCCGATTTTAACTTCTGTTTCGTAGGTTTATGGCTACACTGCGCTCTTGGACTCGTATAGTCACTAGGGTTTAGGTGTCTAGCAGTCCTATTGTCGGTGCGAACATAATTTGGCAATAGTAGGTACAACCAAGGAAGAGCAAAAATGTCGACACCGTTACGGCCCGCGCTGTAAACCAGCGTCGTAGACTCGCCGCTTTTGCGTACCAGTACGGCGTTGCGCCATCGGTACATGGTGGATATCCCACCCATTCGTAAAAAGGGTTTTGGAAACACATTCATTATGCGTACAGCTAAGGAGTGGAATTACCTGCTGGAGTTCGTGTTTCCTGATAGCTACAACCTAGGGGTCTTTAAGTCAAGAATGAATAGGTTATTTCTAGGCAAGCATGCTCCATCGTCGGCCACATCATCACTTACCATCAGGTGAGATAGTGGTCAAACGCGAGCCTTTCCGACAAATAAAATGGTTTTACTTTAGTTCTTTTTAAAAATGTTGCTCTTGAATACACATAAAAGACTTGGAAGAAATAAAAAAAAAAACATTTCTAGAGATATATATCATAATATATTGTAAAATCTCATATGGACTATTTTTTTTTAGCTGTTAGTAAAAATTGTACAATGCACGAAAAGAATAATTAATAACAGCACGAGATTTTTGATAAAATATTGCAATGACGGTGTATTATTCATGGCAGCACTTAAACAAAACATTTCATTCCTTGTGATATCCAGCACAACTAGCATCATGCATTCTCAGAGCTCACTTATAATTTGAAGATACAAAATTAATACTATATAACATAAACTTAATCTAAATGTCCATGTCATAATGGAAAATGCCAACATTCTGGATCCAGCATTTCAATTATTTTCAGCAGACTTAAGCCTAAATACTAGCAGGCTTTGATTAAGTCTCAGTCAACGTCATCAGTACTTGCTGAGGAAGTGGGGGCTGGAGCATCACCGGCGGGCTGGGATGAGCTTGCGGTGTTATCCTTCATGGTAGGTTCATCATCACTATTCTTGCCAGGAACCCACAGTCCTGCATCCACACACCTCTTCATGTAGTATATGGCTTCTTGCTCTGGCATTTTAGCAATTGTTGCTTGTAGTAATGGCACGTCTTGGGCATCAAAGCATTTTTTCAATTCCTGTAATCATGATATTGCGTAAAATTTAATTTAACCTCTTGAATACCGTCAATTAGAGACACAATAGAAAGACAATTACAGAGCAAATGCTGGTGTTCACTTGAGGTTAAATGAATTGATTAGTAAATAAAAGTGGCATATTTGTATAGTATTCTATGTCTTAGAAATAAGTTTATCCATACTTGTAGTCAAATAAATCCAAGTTACTTACATCAGGGAGCTCCTCATAAACTTCGACGGGGTCCAGTCCGCCGGGTCCCAGCCTGGCCTTACGCTCCTCCTCTTCCTGCTCCCTGATAGCCTCTGCAATCTTCTCAGCAGCTCGCTTCTTGATCCTTGCCTTGAACTGCTCCAATTCATCATCAAATGAGTCTTTGTATGTCTTTTCAGCAATTTGGATCCTGTATATTACAAAGATATTCTGAAAAATTGCTCTAAATTCTATTTATAACCACAAATTAATAATTTAAAATTGTTTACTTTGAGAAGAAAGAGCTGATACAAGCCCTGGGGTCCACATCTAGTTGTTTCGATAACTCCAGTATGTACTGCATGCAGATAGTTTGGTGAGCTACATGAGCCATCAGGTCATGTTTCTGAAAATTAACAAAAAGATAAAATAAATAAAGAAGCTTGAAATGCATATTGCAGAAACAAAAACAAAATAACACAGATTACAAGCATATTTATAAGAAAACAAAATAACAGTGCACAAATGCAGAATGTTACAGACCTCTTCCATTTCCAAGTTGATGCACCAGATGACAAGATAGTTAGCCGTCTCCTCGCACACAAGCTGGCTGTGTTCTTGAAGGAATGCTCTTGAGTCATCGTACTTGCGCAGCATACCAAACTGCTTCAGAAGCTTCTCGTTTTCTTTGATGAACTTCTTCATCTTTGCTTCTTTTTCCTCTTCAGTCAAGTTCTCGTCCTTGGGCCTCGCAGGCTTGGTGTTAATGACGGTCTTGGTGAAGCCCGGCTCACTGATCGTGTCCACGTTCCACGGAGTCTGCCTCTCCTTCTTCTTGAGATCTTCTTCTTTTTGCTTTATTTGCTTCTCTTCTTTTTCAAGGTCAGCTAACGCTTTCTTTAAAGTATCAAGGTTGGGACTGTCGGGGCCCGCTTCACTTATTTTTTTCTTAGTTTCGTTTATCATCCTGATATTTTCGTTCTTCTTTTGGAGGAATTCTTCTCGCTCTTTACGCCGTTCCTCCATGCGCTCGACTCGCGCTTGGTGCCGCCAGCGAAATAGTGAAGGTGTGTCGATGTTAGGGTGGGTCTCATCTTCATCATCGGATATCTAAAATGGGTTGATAATCCAGGTTAACGTACGTAGGAGTATAAACAACGGTGGAGCTAATTTCGAATAGTATGGAGTAAGTACTTACTTCTATGTCTTTCCACTTGCTATAGTCGACCATTTTGGGTTAATTTTAAGGATTTCACTTACGATTTAACGTTTAAACTTTCTTTTGTCTTAGTAGGAAAATGAATAACTTCGAGAAACAGTAAAAAGTCCGGAAAATTCTCTCAATACATAACGCTCGTAACAGATAATAAACAGAAATGTCACGTCACAGCCGTCATAGACAAATTGTTTATTTCATTTTCATAGAGAGACGACTTTTAGTAAAATGGTAGGATTTGATAAAGCGGCCTACTCATAGCACTTAGTGCAATCTAATATTTTAGTTTTATTTTTGGTTTATTTATATATTTATTTTATTAATTACAACGGTTAAACAACCAATTACAGTAACTAAACAAAGAGTAAAAGTATAAACATTTAAATAACTCGTACATCAATTCCTCTCACAGTACGTCTGATTTGCCAAAATAAAATCATCTTCCATTCCATCATGATGGGTGATTTTTAACCGACTTCAAAAAAAGAAAGAGGTTCTCAATTCGATTACATTTTTTTCTTTTTTATGCTTGTACCTCAGAACTCCGTCGTTTAAGGATCGATTTGCAATTTTTTTATCCGTTCCGTCGGTACCGATTTTGGGGGGCAGCTGCCCCCCCCCGGAATTAGTTTAGGTCCTTACTAACCGTCTACTTTTGTCAATATTTTTGGTATTTGCAATACAATGTACAACTTTTAAAAAATCATGCATCATTAAATGGGTTATTATGCACCGTGTAAATAAAAAAAAATGTGCTGGGAGATTATTTCAGGGAAGACGTCATATGACGTTATGAGGAAGACCCTCGAAAGTTTACCGGGGCCAGGATTAGTTTTGAAAGATACACACCCTTAGTATTTTTATGAAAGTTATTAAATTAAAAATAGGCGTTAATTTTATGTATGTATATTTAAAAATATATACCTTTATAAAAAAAAAATGACGTGTAAAAGTGTTTTTTAAACCTATTTCCAAAATAAATATAATTTATCATATGTTGTCAGATTTTCTTTTACCACGTCAGTTTCGGTTACGGTCGAAACTGGAAGAGGAGAATAGGGTGGAGCGGGAAGCTTGTCAGACTTTTACTGTCTAAAACCAGACCTATAGAAAAGACATGGCTTCGGCCTTTTATTACATAATAAAACAATGGATTTGAAAATTGAAGACGTGGATTCGGCCTTACATGGAAAAAATCAAGAAAGAACGATAATGAAGACATGGTTTCGGCCTTACCTATATATTATTATAATGGATTAAAAAAATTGAAGACGTGTTTTCGGCCCAGAATTGAAAACAAAGACCAAATAAGACTATGGCTGCAAGGCTTTGCCTTTGCCTTTCCCTGTCAAAATGGTAAGAAGAAACAAAAAAAAAAACCAGACCTATTTTCCTTCTCTGCGTTCCAGGACCATAGGTTTCTCTTTCGGATGTCAACCCGTAGCTCGGTAGGCTTCGGCCCTATCTTGTTTCGGTCGGTCACTGCTTTCCAAGGTAAGTCGGAGTCTTGGAATGTAATGGATGGACCACGTCAATAGCTGCCTAATATCAACCATTGATAGATTTATACTGTTTAGTTTACACACGATCAGTTTCTAATTTATGAGTAACACAATATTTTTTTCTCAATTTTCGTATCTAGAAAGTCTAGCCCCTAGATTGCAAGTTGCAGAAGGTATGACTAAATGTACGTACAGCCTATAAAAAAAAAGATGGAATTAATCTGAAAGACTATTGTAAGGTAGGAAATGTAGGTTAAACTTTTTAGTGCTAAATAAATTATCCAGGTTCCTTTTTGTAGGCTGCTGGAATGTTCGCAAGACTACCGTGGCTTTAGAATGAAAAAGGGCAAATTAAGGTACACATGTGGGTTTTAATCAGGAGAAGTTTGATATGCCCACCCAAAAGCGGAAGTAATCACTTGACGATTTTTCACCCCAAAAAAATGTGCCTTCTTCTGGCGCCAAAAGGTGGGTACCTTTTTAGGGTTCCGTAGTCAACTAGGAACCCTTATAGTTTCGCCATGTCTGTCGTCTTGTCTGTCCATCTGTCTGTCCGTCCTCGCTTAATCTCTGTGACTGTTAGCACTAGAAAGCTGAAATTTGGTACCAAATGTATATCAATCACGCCGACAAAGTGGTAAAATAAAAATTGGAAAAAAATATTTTATTAGGGTAGCCCCCCTATATGTAAAGGGGGAAGTGATTTTTTTTTAATTTCAACCCTAACATGTGATATATCGTTGGATAGGTATTTAAAAATGAATAGGGGTTTACTAAAATCATTTTTTGATAATGTCAATAATTTCGGAAATAATCGCTCCAAAAGTAAAAAACAATGTGTCCCCCCCCTCTAGCTTTTGAACCATAAGTTTAGAAAATATGAAAAACATCTGAAAAGTAGAACTTTATAAGGACTTTCTAGGAAAATTATTTTCAACTTAATATAAAGAACAGTTTTTGTACAAAAAAGACAAAAGGGTTCTACAAAATAATTTCTGGACTGTTTGTAGTATAATCGTATATGCAAGCATTTTTTAAACTCTTAGGTGGGTACACTTATTGTGACGGTTGGGAAACTACGGAACCCTACACTGAGCGTGGCCCGACACGCTCTTGGCCAGTTTTTGTTTTTAAATATGTAAAACATGGATTTTTTCTAAATAATGTAAACAAAGCTTTTGTGTATGAACTTTTATTATAATAAACTTGATGGGCTGATGTTTTTTATATATCAATTTGGCGTCGCATTAAGCCTTAGAGCATACTTTAAGCATTAAGCTGATGTTAAAATCTGAATCATCTCGACTTCTAAATTCAAATAAATACGAATGCAGAATTCGATAGGTATAATTATTTATAATTTTTAAACAAAAATGTAAAATAAGTCGTAATTCGAATTACTAGTTTTAGAGTCTGTGGCTTTGGCTACGAATGGGCACTTAAAAATCAAATTAAATAAAATACACCTAGCTTAAGTTAATACATATCTGAATTGGTGCCGCTTTATACAAATGAATTATACAAATGAATGATCTGGAATACAAATTCCTAAATGATAATTTAATTAAAAGGATAAAAAACCTGCTTTCTTCTGATTTCTTATCCTTTTGAGAAATAAAATTTTTGTTACAATGATGATTTTACTTATTCAGAGCAATAGCCATAGCTGCCTATTAAAGCAACTCAAAATTTTCTTACAGTTAATCTAGCTGGAATTCTAATGAGCCAAAACGAAGCTGTATTTCATAAAACTCCAAAAAAAAAGTAATTTCTAATTCTTCCGTTTCTTTTTGGCAAGCGTGGTCAGAATTGTAGTCATGACCGTAGTAGTGGTCGTCATTGCTTCGGTTGTAGCACTAGTGATGTTCAACGGCACCTCATATTCTCCAGCTTGGTTCTGGGAGTCGTCGGGAATACTGATTTGGAATTGCAGCAGCACTACTAGGTACGTCACCATCGTTGCCAGCAACTGTAAAGGAAAGATTTATTTCAAAACTTATTATAATGGTATCTTTCTGACTTGAAGGATAAGACAATATTTATCTAGGTTCCTACGACTTTCTTTAAAAAAAAAAAAACAAAAAGAAATTTAAGCGAATTGTATTTCGCACTTTTTTACAGCGTAAATGGCAGAACATGCCATTTGGCTTTTCCTGTATTAAAAATAACAATATTTCTAATATTCTCGACGTAGGAACCTAGATAAATATTGTCTATAACCGAATATCATCATAATATGTTCTGTGCTCCAACTGCAAATGAGCGTGGTATTTACATTTGTATGGAAATTCATCCGTCACCGGCACCTTAAGTACTGATAGAACGGATATATAATGATAATACAATTAATGTATGAATGTCATAATGTGCGAATATTCGCGCGAATGTGAATGTGAATATTCGTTACATCACTGATGAGTACAATCACGTGTATAATTATCGGTCACTAATTACCAGTCACCCTATATATCGACGCATACCATAGCATAATCAGCCTTTCAATGTTCCCACAGCTGGGACTCGGGCCTCCTCTCTAGGGAATGGGCCGTAATCCACCACGCGGGTCCAGTGCGGGTTGATGGATGTCACACGTCTTCGAATTTTTGGTTCTAGGGCATGCCGTTTTCCTCACGATGTTTTCCTTCACCGTTTTGACCGAGCATTCACCGAAAATTAAATTATATTTTTTTATAGGAATAAATTCTATTCTAACGCTAATATTTACTGCGATCCTAGTATAACTTACCTACGAAGAAAAAATACAGTTAACGTATAAGCACAAATAATATGATGACTAATTGGATTGTTCGGCTTCAAGTGTGAGGCAAATCGAACCGTGTAGGTGAATGTGCAAACTACAAGGCTTCTAGACCGTTGCCTTATGCCCTTGGAGTTCTTGAACGATGTCAATGAAAGACCGTCAACATGAACCCGTGTCTTAATGAATATCTCATGAAATAAAGTTCAGCTGAGGTTATGGTGCTTTAGTCGTAACAGAATGAAATGGCTCGCAACAGAAATGGTTCCTACACTATACTCCTGCATGTTTAAAACATATTTTGGATTGTCTAATTAAGTGTTCAGTTATCTGGAGAGCAGCCTTGCTGAGGGTGTTTTAATATCATGCTGATTTCATTAAGTATGCGGTTTGCCCCGCCCCGTAAGCGTCCCGCGTGCTTTTTCCCCGCATTACAATATAAACTTGTATGAAAAGGCTTGCATATAAGCCACACGATATTAAAAACATCCTCACGACTTTAGTAGCAGTAGGTTTCCGACCCAGGCAGTTGTTATACTTTGTGTACTTAATTGATGTCGTCACCAGTGTTCTCAAAACCGGGGAAGGAAAACATCGTGAGATGTTTAGAGAAGAGAAAACACTTTTGGGTCTAAATCATGTCGGTTACGGCGTGGTTTAGACCCAAAATTGACGAAGACGTGTGACATCATAAACGTGATGTATTATGGATCATTTCCTTTTCTAGAAAGGTGACGTGTGTCCCAGTAGTGGGCACATTAAAACACTGAATATGTTATGTATCTGGATGACATAATGGCAGATGGTATGGTATGGATGGTATGGGCTTAATCTGAAAACTTATCTACTAAAAGCGAACATATAGAAAAGAAAATTGACATTTTTAATACTATTACGCACGGATTTGAAAAGAGTCCTGTTGACGTTGAAGAACCCTCCGAGGCTAATCTGTGAAGGGTTCATCTCGGTAGCTCGTAGGAACATGTTCACTTCGGTTTGGGCGTCCGTGTTCATCCAGGATAACTCCACCATTAATAGCTTCTTTTGGAAGTTCGTTCGCACCTGTGCGGACATACATAAAAAAATAAGAGATATTAGCAAATTTGTCTACTTAGACAAGAAGCCAAAATTTGTCAAATGCTCCTTTTTGAAGTCGGTGAATATAGGCATCTGATCTGGCAAAAGCTATCGTCGAGGATATGCTGGAGTATCCGCTGTGTAAACGCGATGCTCACGTGATGAAGTCGCGTGAACGCGTCTAGCAACACCAGGTATCTAGGCTGCGGGAATATTTTTAAGAGTCACCGGGGCTACAACCCCAAGGAACACGGGTGGGTTTTAGTCAGTGAAATTCTGAAACTTTCTCTTGCTCCATCGAGAACGGGAGAAGATACTTGAAGATTTGACTCTTAAGGAGTATTTGACTCTTCAAGTAGGTAGTAGGAAACTTATTTTAAGGTGAGAAATCATCCAATGACTTCTCCAGCTCTAGTGCGGAGCAGGAGCGTGTCAGACTTTTACTAACTAAAACCCACTCCTATGTTCCTTCTATTCTTCTTGCGTCTGCTGAGCTCCCAAGGTTTGCTGTCGGCGATTCGGGCTCGGACCAGACTGTCACCGGATGCCCGGACTGCGAGGTTCCTGACACGCCTACGGTCAGAATTGGGGTCCCGGCGGCTGGGACGTGGGATACCGTTCGCTCATACGTATAGCCGCCTTCTTTGCTCGCATTACTGTTTCGAAGGAGGTGAAGTAGTAGGTACCTAGCGTTTATACGGCAATTCTATGGTATACAAAGCTACTTACATTGTGAGAAGCATAATGAGCTTCGTCGCAAATGAAGAACAGCAGAAAGATACTGCACAGTGCCGTCAATGCAAGGCCAATGTCCTTGATACCAAAACCCTCGGAGATCTGACTCAACAGTCCATAGATAGAAAGGGTTATAATAAGGAACAGGTACAGATTGACGAAGGTAAACGTGTAGCAGTTGGCAATGCCCGTGTCACGAGACAGCTTGCTGAGGCGTAGCCATAGGGCGCGGTACTCGGCGACTTTGCCTGCTGGCCCGATGTGGCGGAGAGCCTGAAAGAAATGAAGCTTTAGGATGGTAGTCATAAGAGTCGACATGCAGATGGTAAAGAAATAACTGGGCAAGTGCGGTGCGGTGTACCACGTGCAGGTGAGGTTGGCTTGGGTCCCGACAGACGTTGATTGGGATCCCGTATACACCCACACATAGCGAGAAACCGATGGATGCGAGACGCACAGGAACGTTCGTTGTGGCAACGCTTGCGGGAGGCCTATGTCTAACAGTGGACGTATATCGGCTGAAATGATGATGATGACTAGATACTTACACTTTGAAAATCCTCAGCCAAAATATTAGCACAGATGCTCAGCGTCTCGCACAGCAGGTACCAGTATCCTCCGAGCATGTACGTCAGGATCTCTAGGAACACGTAGGGCACCAGCTGCAGGGGCTTGAAGTGCACCATCGTTACGTGTGTCACGATGACCGTCGTGGTGGACAGGATCGGTATGATGACAGCTATGGCGAGGGCTTTCTTGTACAACTTCACTGGGAGTGAGCGGCCTGATAGCTGGTTGTAGACCATCTGTGATAAAGTAAAGCTAAGTAAAAATTTCACCCCTTCAAAAATTATTAAGTGTGTCCCCCGCGGGGGTTTAAGAGTAATCATGGAGTTTCAAGAGTGACTGAAAGAAATCTAATTTTATACTTTACCTAGCGTCCTGCGTCGATTTCACAAGGGTGCGATTTATATATTTAGATACACACCTTTTTTGTTTATCATTCTTTCTGTTATAGTAAAAACCGCACCAAAATTCGTGAGTTGCTAATAGACGGAAATACAAATGCATAGCTAACTAGGGCTAAATTCGGTTGATAGACTGAGATTTCCCTAGATATATTTAGACTCAATACGGCCAAAAACCTAAAGCAAGTGAACGAAAAAAATACTCATCTAAAATCATGTTTTATTATCAAAAACCTTACCTCAAAATCTACCCATCCATTGAGAACGTTCGCAATTTTCCTAGTTTCGTACCACAAGATCGGCACCACAATGATTGGGAACAGATACACCGTGAAAAGATATTCAATGACCGCCTCCTCGAACTTGCCTTCCGCTGTTCGTAAGATCTGGACCTTGTGCAAGGATAGGTAAAGTACGTAGCTGACCAGAGAACAGAACACGAGGATAGAGTACAGCATCGAAGTCGACGCTATCTGGAACTGGTTGACACAGGACGCCGGTCTCGTTATCGGCAAAACTCCCATCACCCTCAGTAAAGTAAACACTGGCTTGATATTCTCATAGATAATATCATTAGATATTATTGGCTCTACAAAATTATTTCTCTGAGGAGCTACCGCATTCGACGCAACATGTTTCACAGGCGTTAGAACAGGCGTAACATCCAAGAAAATGATCTTATTTTTCGGCCTCTCATTCATTTGAACAGGAAACCCATTCGGTATGGGCACAGTCGTAGGAAACAAACTGTGGTTACTCGTGTAGTACGACATATTTGATGCTTATCTTTCAGTTTATGACCGCCGTCTGGTTGAAGCTTCACACTGACTGAGTGGATTTTAAACTTGAGGAGGAAGTTTAACGAGGCAAGGGCGGCGTCACATGATCATATTTCAAAGGCTGACAAGTTGATTGTGACTACGTAAGCACTGAGTCGACCTTGCATTAAATTTTCAATGGCTGCGTCACCTTGAGCGAGACCTTCACTGGGTTACACTCCGTTTAACAACTTGTCATCTGTTACCATTTAAGTTCATGCAAGTATGTGGTGCACGGCGGTACGTGGCGAGACGTCATGAGGCCGTTAGTTTCCTACGAGACGGAGAATTCAAGCAATTGAACTTGACCTTGTATGAATTGAAGATAAACCAATAGGTTTCGTAAATTTTTAATATCAGAGTAAACAACCGCATTGAAATTGTGCAATGAGATCGATATTGTGTCTCATGTTTGCTATGTTTTCAATTCAACAGAAACTGATCTTTACTGTACAGACTTCTGAAAAATACTGAGAGTAAAACACACAATAACTGAAGTTAGAAGAAAGTTGCAATAATGAACTGTCAGCAATAAAATACGCATAGATTTACGATGTCGTTATCCTAAAGATGTTAATTACATTATTTATCAACCTTGGAAAATGAAGGGAGATTTTCCCATCAGTGTATCCTGGCCAATTTACCTAATCCTCGATTAACCCGGCCGCGATGCAGCTAAATTTGATTGTGAGAGGCTTAAGAAAGCCCTGCGGCCAACCTTTCTTCATGATTGCCCTCTGAGGAGCGGACCTATATCTCGTGGATGCTCGACGAACAGACCTCTACGTTTATTGGTAGGTTTATCTTGGATTAGGTACATGAAATAAGGCGGGACTCGGAAATTACGACTACCACTGTGGAATGGATGTTATCAGAAATGTTGATCATTCATGCTATTCTGTTTTACAACTGTGTTTTGTTTGATTACGGTAGTAAAGAGTCATGTCTTCAGATAGTTAAATCAATACGGGAAAACTCGTCTTTCACTAGCATACCTTTAATATTTTTCGTCAGATAAATCCCTCAATATACCTTCAGGCACTCGAAGGTGTAATATTATAAGAGTTTTTCACGTAAACCACGCGATTTTTGCACTGCGTACGGAAAAGTTCGGTAAATTTACTTGGTCGTAATATGGAGCAATGCGACGGAGGCTGGATATTGAAATCTCAGCAAGTCTCGAGGTTCGAGTGGTGCCCGTCACTCACACACCCTCTCAGGTTTGATCCCTCCGTTCATTGATAATATTCCCTCCGTATGATTTATATCCTCAAATATTTGCTGGCGTTTATATGAAAACAATGACTGGCCCACCCTTTGTTACAAAATGGAAAACTTTTGTTGGGGTTACAATTTTTTTCTCTTAAAAAGTTTAGGGTTGTGTTGACCCGTTGAGTTTACGTTTTTGTGTGAGGATTAAAAGTCTGGTTTTGTTAATTTTTTTACATTTTAGTTTACATTCTTTGTTATGCCACTTTGTGCCACAGTTCGGTTTAACCGATTTTTCATATGTTTGAGTTTCTCGTTTCTATTACCTGTGCTAACTTTGACGCTCTATAAAAATCCAGTTTGTTTTGAAATGCTGATATCCAGTTTAATGAGATGAAGTTTCTTGAAATTGATTTTGATAGTATTATGCCAAAGTATTGTTTTTCCCTATTGTATTTCCAATTTTACATAGTTTTGTAGACACTTTGAGTCCAATGACTTCTCTCGCTCTTGAGCGGAGCGAGGTAGCGTGTGTTCCTTCTTTGTCTTTGTTCCAGGGCTCCAGGGTCTTCTCTCGCACAACCCATGAGCGGCGCGCTCGGTACACTATCCGCCCGATCGCTCAAAGTGCCAATTCCCGGACTGTACTCATTCGGGCTATAGAATTCCTTCGAGTCATTTTCAACGTTTATAAAGAAAAAAAAAGAATCTTAGCTCGCGCTCAAGATACTATTTAAAATAATGATGTTAATGAAGGATCTCGAGGAAGCACTTTAAACTTATGCAGCTTAATCTAAGCACGTAGTAACAAAATGAATGAGTAACATGATTATTCCGTCACTATGTCATTTAAAAGTTTGTTAGCGTTGTCAGCTCAAAGTGTTTGTTACCGAAACTTGTGGGCGAAGGATGGCAAACTTTATAACAACTACTATGAATGACGCAAGATATGCTATTTATCTACTGCTTCGTTATCCGCTTGCTTGTTTACCTATTGAGAAAATATGTTTTTAAAATGGAAAATGATGCAGCGAGAATTTTCAAGTAGGTCTAACTGAATTAGCTTACTGCGCAAATATGATAGGTGTCGGTCGATGTTTAATATAGTTCATTTGGATACAAGTGGGGAAAGTTTGTCATTGCAACTGAGGCGAAACTTAAAATAACAATTATGACGAAGCCCAAAACAAGGCTGACAGGACTTTAAGTAGTAGTTTCGAATTTTACGCTTGAAGGAAAATGCTAGATACATATTAGTTGTTGTTTGTTCATGGAAGTCAACAGTTTTTGTTTTTATTAATTGCCAGCTTTTGCCCACGGCTTGGCTCCCGTTTTACCCTATTCTATCCTACTCTACCCTATTCTACCCTACACTACACTCATTTTCATTTTTATCCTTTAAGAACCTTCTCCTCACAATACCAAACACAACAAAAAAAGAATTAGTGAAATCGGTTCAGCTGTTCTCGAGATTTGCGCTTGGCAACACATTTAGCGATTCTTAGGGTTCCGTAGTCAACTAGGAACCCTTATGGTTTCGCCATGTCTGTCTGTCCGTCTGTCCGTCCTCGCTTAATCTCTGTGACCGTTAGCACTAGACAGCTGAAAATTGGTACCAATATGTACATCAATCACGCCGACAAAGTGGTAAAATAATAATTGGAAAAAAATGTTTTATTAGGGTAGCCCCCCTATATGTAAAGTGGGAAGTGATTTTTTTTTTTAATTTCAACCCTAACGTGTGATATATTGTTGGATAGGTATTTAAAAATGAATAGGGGTTTACTAAAATCACTTTTTGATAATGTCAATAATTTCGGAAATAATCGCTCCAAAAGTAAAAAATAATGTGTGTCCCCCTCTAACTTTTCAACCATAAGCTTAGAAAATATGAAAAAAATCTAAAAAGTAGAACTTTATAAGCACTTTATAGGAAAATTATTTTGAACTTGATGGAAAGAACAGTTTTTGTACAAAAAAGACAAAAGGGTTCTACAAAATAATTTCTGGACTAAGTTTGTAGTATAATCGTATACATGCAAGCATTTTTTTTAAACTCATACGTCACTTATTGTGACGGACGGGAAACTACGGAACCCTACACTGAGCGTGGCCTGACACGCTCTTGGCTGGTTTTTTTTTATATTATAATAGATTTATTAGTATACCGCTAAGGCAATAGTAAAGTGTCAACTGTACATAAAAAAGAATGATAAAAATAAAATCATCATCTTCCTGCCCTAGTCCCGTTTTATTTGGGGTCGGCGCAACACGTTTTTTTCTTCCATTCTGTCCTGTCACTCGTCACGCTATCACTAACTCCCTTTTCTTTCATATCGCTTCTCACACAATCCATCCATCTTTTCTTTGGCCTCCCTCTTCCCCTCCATCCATCCACATGTAAACTCATAACTTTTTTAGCAACATGCGTTTCATCCCTCCTTTTCACATGACCGTACCAAGACAAACGATTCCCTTTCAACTTTTCAGTCACTGGCGCCACTTTCAAACTTCCCCTAATATACTCATTTCTCACTTTATCCATTTTCGTCACACCACACATCCATCTTAACATTCTCATCTCCGCTACATGCAATCTCTTTTCATCCGTCTTTTTCACAGCCCAACATTCTGACCCATACAGTATGACAGGCCTTATCACGGACTTGTAGATTTTACCCTTCAACTTGAGGGGCATCCGTGGGTCACAAGTTGTTCCCGTGACCTGTCGCCATTTCATCCATCCTGCGTTGATCCGACGTGTTACGTCCCGGTCCACCTCACCATCCCCTTGGACGAGCGACCCGAGGTACCGAAAGTCGGAACAGATCGGTATGGGCGTTCCGGCGAGAGCTAAAGGCACTGGATTGGAGACACCGCCGAAATCGCAGAACAGGTACTCCGTTTTGGTTCTACTCAATTTCAGGCCAACACTCTCCAGTCTGTGCCACCACACCTCCAATCTGTTCTGGACCTCTAGGCCACTCTCGGCAACCAGCACAATGTCATCGGCAAACAGCATACACCAGGGAGCCTCTTCCTGAATGTCCGACGTCAGAGCGTCCATTATCATCAGGAAGAGGTAAGGGCTGAGAGCCGACCCTTGATGTAAGCCAACAGCCACATTGAAGCTGCCAGTGGTGCCAACTGTAGACCGGACTTGGGTATTACATCGACTATACATCGCTCGGATCAACTGCACATACTTCCCAGGCACACCTTTCTTCTTAAGGGCCCACCACAGAACCTCACGAGGTACTCGGTCGTATGCCTTTTCGAGGTCAACGAATACCATGTGCAAGTTTTTATGCGCACTTCTGTATTTCTCGCACAGCTGGCGTATAGCAAAAATGGCATCCGTTGTACCCCGACCCGGCATAAAACCGAATTGGTTCTGCGAAATTTCACTCTCTTCTCTCAGACGCCTTTCAATAACTTTCTCCCAGGCTTTCATAGTGTGGGACATTAGCTTTATTCCTCTATAATTGTTGCACTCAAGCACATCACCTTTGTTTTTAAAGATGGGCACCAAAAAACTGCTGCACCAATCATCAGGTATGGCTTCTTCCTGCAACAACTTATTGAAGAACAAAGCTAACCACGTCCATCCATCCACTCGCAATAACTTCCACACTTCAACTGGTATTCCATCTGGACCAATGGCTTTACCATTTTTCATTCCATTCACTGCTATTCTGACTTCATCCATACTAACCATTCTCACTAACCCTACATTCACTGGTTTAGTCTCTAAAATTCCATTCCAATGATTTTCCTCATTCATTAGTCTTTCAAAATAGTCCTTCCACCTCTCTTTGATTTTTTCATCGTCTGATAGGACCATTCCAGCTTCATTCTTTACACATCTTACCTGACAAACATCCCTCGTCATTCTCTCTCTTCTTTTAGCAAGCCGGTACAGCTCTTTTTGGCCTACAGGACTGTCTAGTGTGTCGTACAGTTTGTCCTGGGCTTTTGCTTTAGCTAATGCCACGGCTTTCTTAGCTTTCTTCTTCATAATATCATACTCACTCTTTTTCTCAGCTTTCAGACTACCATTTCCCGCTTCTACACGCTGCCATTCCTTGAACTTTCTTTTCTTCTCTTTCAACACATTCTGAATTTCTATCGACCACCACCATGTATCCCTATCTATTGTGCCTTTTCCTCTCGTTTCTCCCAAAATATCTTTCGCTGCTTGTCTAATACACTCTGCCATCTCATTCCAGCTTTCATTTATACTTCGGTCATTCATGTCACCCATCTCTATCATTTTGTCCACCACTCGCTCTCTGAACTTTTTCGCACAATCATTCTTCTCTAACATATGCCACTTTATTTTGGGGGGAGGACGCTCTTTGCCTTTGTTACGTTTTATTTCGACTAGCGATTCCATAACCAGGAGTCGGTGCTGTGATACTAGATCTTCTCCTGGCAGCATAAAAATAAAATGTAGTAAAAAAAAGGAAAAAGAAATTTAGAAAGAACGAATTGAAAAATGAAAAATTTTCATTTGATGAAAACACAACGAGAAAATCGCGGCAAAATCAGCGAAGTTTTTTTACAACAGTTTTTTTGCTTTCGTTCATTCAGCCAGCAGACAGATTGATGAATGTGCTTTTTTTAATCTGTCATTTGTCTTTCATTGTTGGTTTTTTTTTATACAGCTTCAAGTAAATTGTGCCAGTTGTCACTGGTATTCTCTAATTCTATTAATATCGTATGTCACTGGTATTCGCCTCTTTGAATATTTGAAATGTTTATGTCGTAAAATGTAAATTTTTCGTTGTCTCTATTTTTTCTATTCAAAGACAAACTGTCGTAAATAACTTTTTTTTAAACGTTTCCCCACACTATTTTTTAGTTCACAATCATGTAAACTCATGACTT
Organism: Mythimna albipuncta; assembly: GCA_929112965.1. Lineage (NCBI taxonomy): Eukaryota > Metazoa > Arthropoda > Insecta > Lepidoptera > Noctuidae > Mythimna > Mythimna albipuncta. Next base: position 10,329,556 of record OV815979.1, on the reverse strand, counting down.
AAGACACCTAGGCCCGTATTAATAAACGTCACTCCAAACTCAAACGTTACTTAAAACTAGTTTCAACCAATGAAATGGATTGAATCTAGTTTTAAGTAATGCTTGAGTATTGAGTGACGTTTATTAATACGGGCCCTAGACCCGAAACAGCTATCTGAGCACTGTACCTACAGATGTAGTTTTGAATCTGGACAACTTTCAGGAGATTGTTATAAAACTCGTAAATAATTTTACAAAAATACGAAACCTAGTCAATAATCAAATAGATACCAAATTGTTTTTTTTTTTTTATTTGGAGTGTTATTCGGAATCATCCGTTGCGTTTTATAGCGTGTCATGTCACTGTGTGCCTTAGTGCAACAGCCTGTACTAGCCCACCGCCTACTTACCTACTCTACGAAACGCTTTTACTAATTTAGGTATGTAAATTAGAATTAAAAAAAAATACCTGCCTTTTATTCTTGATTCAGGTCGAGAATCACAAACATAATTGCCTGTTGAAATTTTCTGCAGATTCAAACAGCAGTACAGTACCTCTACCATGAGTTTAAAGCAATAGTATTGGCCGATACTCGATACCGACTACGTAAATATTTTACTATTGCTTTAAACTCATGGTAGAGGTACAGTTACAGCCATCACGGATCTTGAGCAGTTGCGCAGAAGTCAAATATTCGGTCTCTTCTCTTTAGTGGTGCGAAGTGAGACGCGGGTCGGGGAGTGAGAGTGATTGGCTCGCCGCGCCATCGCGGCATAGACGTCACTCCTAATTCGTTCCCTGCGTTGCTGAATGTAACAACGAAGACGATTGGCTTGCCAATGTATGTAATGCGCAAAGCGATCCCCACTCTGACGCCAAGCGTTCAAGATCCGTGATGGCAACCGTAGATGGCTGGATTTGTCCAGCGTCACGGTATACTCGTATGCTGAGCAATGGCCTATTCTTGCCCGGCGTCATCTAGCTTAAACTGACGAAAAAAATTTGACGTGTAAAAGTGTTTTTAAAACCTATTTGCAAAATAAATATCATTTATCTTGCTAAGATGTGACGAACAACTTGGATCTTTAGATTTTATTTATTTATTTATTTAACAATTCATGTACACACTTAACTTATATAAGTAAAGAAGACAGAAACAGAAAAATAGGTACATAGGTGATGCTTATTTCTAACGAAATCTCTTCCAGCATACCCGCGAAAGGAGAATTGGAAAAAAAGAGAAGATAAGAGATGGGAGATTTTATTGGTAAAATGGTTTTATTTTTGGTTATTTTTATGTTTATTTTGTTTATGTTTGTCTCTGTTGAAGCCAGCATCAAAATGCAACCAATAATTTAGAAAACCGTGTTGTATATAGTCATGTGCAACACAGTTATGCCCGATACGATACACTCATGACCTGGCAGGGAAACTGTTGTTTTTTGTACTTTCGTAACGAACTGGCTGTCTATTCAGGCAGAGTAAACATGTATTTCTGTTTCTTTTCGTTTCTTTCATAAAAGTATGAAGAAAAATATTTTGCTCGACACGTTCTTAGCACGCCCATGGCATGTTATACCTTGATCACACGTACCGAGTAAACGGGCGAGACAGTACTCTCGGCCGAGTACTCGGTATGTGTAAACACAGCGCCGAGTGCTTGGCGTACCATTAATCTCTACAACTTGCTTGCATCACTATCTCGGCCGAGCGACATTTTACTGTCTCGCCCTTTTACTCGGTACGTGTGATCAAGGCATTACAGTATAGAGGGCAGACAGTATACTTAGAGTTTTACTACCGAAGGCAGACTACATAAATGTAAGTGACTTTAGTAGGCGCCAGATAAATCTGCAATAGAGTACATCAAGCTTTTTCTAACATCTTGTAGCGGAAAAAAATAAACAACGAACTGTTTTTCATCACTAGAAAATGAAAAGGATCACGATAGATGTCGATTCAAGACAGCTTTATGTCGTGGGTTATCATCGACTTGTGCAAAAGCGAAAGTCAATACACTTCCTACAAAGAAATTAATAAACGGGGGATGACCGGTGACTTGTGGGGGTCAACGCGCACCCAACCTGATACGATAAATGTAATAAAATTTCGGGGAAGAGCACACGCACTTTGCACTAGTGCGGAAAACAGTCTACAGCATGCCTAAAAGCAGTGTGATAAGAGCGGGTTTTCGAGTAACTGTATTGAAAATAAAACTACAGCCTACCTTACTAACAAAAGTAACTAACACTTCTTATGAAAGCAACTTTCATATAAAATCTTGCCTTAAGACGATATTATATGAGAACGAGTTTCATACTGCGCGATTACAGAAGATTAGGTTGGCACAATTGGAGGTGTTAGGTTGGTACTCGTCGGATACTCGAAGATTCTCGTAGTCAAGTGACTTGACTAGCTATGTTAGACATAAGGAGCCGACACCACGTACAGTTAATTCCGACTGTAAGTGGAGAAAGGTCTCTAGTGGGAATGTAATAATGTGTTATATAGAGCTAGTCGAGCCCGGCGTGGATTATACGAGTATTACGAGCAAATCGTTCTGAATGTACCTTACTCGTACCTACCTATGTGATTCAAAATAAAAATTATCCTATTATTATAAAGGTTTGTATAGAATAGAATACACTTTATTGTATACCAAAACAGTTACTTATAAAAAAAAAACTTAAATCGTTGATCCAAAACCTAGGCAGACGCTTTATATAATGTACCTAATTTATTTCATCATGGCGGCTCTCAAAACAGTGAAGGTCACGTCGTGAGGCATAGCATGTCTTTATTCTAAAAATTCGAAGACAAGTAACCTCCACAAACCCGCACTGGGATCGCGAGGTGTATTACGGTCCATTCCCTCAGTGGAGGCATGAATCCCAACAGTGGGAACATTATAAGGAGAAAATTGTTGTCAATATGCCATAATAAAGCATATTGACAACAATTTTCTCAATATTTTATCAATATCCGATGGGAGTTGGGACTGACATGCAAAAATAGCATTTTGATAAAAGTTGAAAGAAGAGAAAGTTTGTCATTGTGACCGAGGCGGGTTTTGCCCGAGCCGCAGGTGAGGGTGTTATTGTTGTTTGTTTATGCCTAATTTTGCAAAAGAATTTTAAAAACAGTTACCCCAAACCTATTGAGTTGAAATTTTGCAGACATAGATGATGGCGGACTTTTGAAGATGTCGGTCTATAATAGTTATTTGTTATGCACCTCTGATATCAATTAAAAGGGTTTGTTGAGAAGAAAACGATAAAAAAAAACTATCTCATAATATCGTTGCCCTCCCCGCTGATTGTCCTATCTCACAAACTGACGGATCTGCACTTACTTACGTGTTCATAGCACTATTTCGAATAAGTTTTCTCTAATCGTAGTATCTGTGTCGTCGTTCACCGTTTACAAGATAATCATGTATTTTGTTTTGCATAAGTGCAAAAGATAGGATAAATATCCTCTCCACCTTCGTACTTTAGGGCTTTATTTATTTAATCTTCATGCAACACAATGTACATAGGCGGATTTATTGCCTTTGGTTTATGTTTAGAGCCACTACTAACTTAAAGAATAAGCCAAGAGCAATATAACAAAAATTATTAATTCATTAATGAAACTTCAGCTAACGAAACTACAGAAACATAATTGTAATGTCCGACCGAAAAACGGTTGCCCTGGAAAAATATCAATTGCTAGTTAGGACAGTTAGTGACGATCATCACCAGCCTTTTTCATGTTCCCACTGTTGGGATTCAAGCCTCCTCTCTAGGAGAGGGAATGGGCCGTAATCCACCACGCGCGCCCAGTGCGTGTTGGTGAATGTCACATGTTTTCGAATTTTTGGTTCTAGGACATGCCGGTTTCTTCACGATGTTTTCCTTCACCGTTTAGTGACGATATACCCAATATTTTTTAAAAGCGTAAGATGTTGGTATAGATTAATTTAATATGTAGGGTAAGCCAAGTAGTGATATCGGGTAGTCAATCCATCCTGGGGAACGACTAGACATCCTTCTTGGGTGGTCCCAGCTTACTGATAATTTGGTTGTTTCATTTATAAACCCGAGTCCCAAGCTAGAGTCTGTCTAAAAAGTCAAACGACTTGGGTTATTAATAGGGTAATATGAAATCTGATGTAGTCAACACTGATTAAATAATGAAGGTTGATTAAGAGATCTTGATTATTGTCTATTAATAGAAGAACCTTTTTTTTTTTTTTTTTTTATGGTGGGAAAAATCATGCATTGACATCCCCCGCCCTTGGGCGGAGCGGGAGATAGTGTCAGACTCTTACTGACTAAAAGACCCACCCCGTTCCTTCTAGCCTTCATACCGGGGCTCGAGCGCCCTTTCGGATAACCCTGGCCCCAGTAGGCTTCGACCCGGCTGGGTCCCTGCTGTTGCTGACAACTCCTTGAGGCGCGCGGGAACAGTGCGCGCCGTCGACGACTTGGGCTTGGTCCGGACAGTTACCGGACGGCCGGACAGCGAGCTACCCATTGCTCACTGTCCGCAAGCCCGCGTCTACGTTGGCCGGAAATCGGGATCAGAATCCCGGCGACGGCGGCGGCGATAACGCCGTTGCCTGATGCGTTCGGCCTCCTCCTTTGCGAGCATTACTGCTTCGCAGAAGTCGGCGACCGCCTGCCACTCCTCCTCGCTCCGGAAATAGAAGAACAATAGAAGTTTAAAACAAGCTTCTATTATGTTATAACTCACTAGAATCACTATAATAGTCTGTCTAAAAGGTCAAACTACTTGGGGATTTTTTTATAATGTTTAAAATTTTAAAAATACTTATGTTCGGTGCTTTTTTTTTTTTTTTTTTTTTTTTTTTTTTTTTTAATAGAAGAACCTTATAAAAAGCACCGAACATAAGTATTTTTAAAATTTTAAACATTATAAAAAATCCCCAAGTAGTTTGACCTTTTAGACAGACTATTATAGTGATTCTAGTGAGTTATAACATAATAGAAGCTTGTTTTAAAAAAAATATTTTTGGCAAAAACTTGCAATTTTTTTTTTTGTAATTACTTTTGCCTGGATACTAAGTCCTTTAAGCCACAACGATCTTTAAAAAGCGTATTGTGTACTAGTGAAGTACCAATAAGCAAAGTAGTCATATAACAAAGGTTTGATCTTAGCTAAAAGCCAGTCAAGGTTTATTAACGATAAGGAGGACCTTTTTACCTTCCGGCAGGACGGAACCGTGACCCAACGAAGATGTTATTTTTCCCAATAGACCCGTCAGCACCAATCGACACTTTTGCGTAAATTTATTTCAAGATCTTTTGGGACATAAAAGGTTCAATAGTTAGATTGAAAGGTTGTTAAGCGGTGACCAGTGGTTCTGTAACCGGGGATGGGCTCCCACAAGGTGAGCTGATGATTTGGTGAAGAGGACTCCGATAAATGAGAGACACACATCACGCATTGACTTGGTGAAGGTCATGGGACTACGCTGGATGAGGGACGCACATAACAAACTGCCTAGTGCGACCGAGCTGTTTTTATGTTGACGAGATCAAAGCTCTCATTAGTTAAGCCATTGGGTCGGGCCAATCGGAGCTCCAGACGTGTCGATCGCGAAAACAAACTCGTACTAGGCAGTCTGATGATCAATGGCTGAAGCCGTGATGATGATATTTCCTTCTTCGTGACTTTCACGGTAATGCCGTGTTGGTAACTAAATACAGCCTTTGGGGCAGAGAGATCAGAAAAGTGCGTGTTTAGGTACGTGTACGAAGTTTGCACCCAACGTGGTACTAAGTATTAGGTTAGTACCACATTGGTATACTAAATAATCTGGTTAGTACTCTTTTAGGGGGAAAAAAATACAAAAAAAAAGACGTGTGGCACTCGGGGACTGCCGCGGTAAAGCTATTGCATAGCATCACTCATTTGTTTTCTTATCGGTCACCACGCTCAAAAAACAAATGAGTGGGGGGTGTTAGGTTATTTTCGTTACGGAATTTCTGGATTCGGTCTCCACGCTCAAGGCCCGCGATAGAAGCTATGCAATAGCTGAAAAAAGTCCACTGAATTAAGAATCTCCTCCTTTTTTGAAAGTCGGGTAAAAAGAGGTAGCAAGATATTCCCATCACTCCCGAACCCCCCGTATTGTTCCTCAAACCAATATTTAAAATGCTAATTACTGCTTTATTTAATTATTTATCAATATTGATACTGTTCTCAGAAAAAGATTACGTTTAAGTGTTATTCGATATTAAAGTATTGTAGGTATTGTGTATAAATTAATTGTATAAAAAAAACCTTATTGCGTTATATCTGCCCACTTTTCGGATTCGCAGTAGCTTCAGAGACATCTAAGTTTTTTTTATTTGTTCTGAGAAAGAAACATCACGATAGAAGAAATGCTCTATGGCTGCGTATAAAATGAATCGCCACATTACAAGAAAGATTTACAACAGCAGTAGAGATCTTGGTATAATTTTATGTGTCCTTGCGAAGACTTGAATTACTGATGTATATAAAGGCTGTTAATAAATTACCTTGGCGGCAATAAAATGGTATATAGATCAATATCAAGGAAGGGCTTCGGTGAGACTAGAATAGACAAAATAAGAAAACACTTTTATTTACCTTCACTAGTGAAAAATCTGGGCAAGTGTGAGTCTGACTCGAGCTCTGAGGGTTCCGTACAATTTTATCTATGTAGTTATATACCTAGTTAAATTTTCCGAATCGCAAAAAAAAAAATTGTGACGTAACAACAAATTTACAGTTTTCAGAGTTATTCTTATACTTTTGTTATAATATAGCTTTATGTCAAATTTCAGGATTCTGGGTCAACGGGAAGTATGTCATAACTCATCCGCGTGGAAGTACAATTTTAGAGTGTGTACTCTCGGGATAAAAAGTATTCTATTTGCTATTCCAGGACGTGGTTTACCCGTGTGCCAATTTTTATCTAAATCCGTTCAGCCATTTGAGCGTGAAGAAGTAACAAACACACACACCAACTTTTGCCTTTGTAATATTAGTATGATTTTTTAAATCGGGACAGCGCTTTATACGCTACCCCCTACAAACAAACAACTTACCCTCTATAACTACGGTCCCAAACGTATGATCTCGCTAGATGACGCTGATGTCAACATATCTACTTTACTAGATAATTTTGTGTTTTCTGTATGGGACCACTAATGGTATATACTAATATCGGACATTCCATTTTATTGGACTTAGTCAAATTATTCAACCAAAATTCACCTAATTCTCCAAAAATACCTAAAACTAACATCGGACTTAAACTATAGTGGTTGAGTAAAGTCCATATACTTACGGCTAAATGTTGAATTTTGAGGTGACCCTCATTATGACATCTTGAGAAAAATCATAATGACATAAACATCATTGTCTCATAATGACATTTTGAGTACCTAATTGACATTATGAGAAGTTGAGATTCTAAAAAGTTGAGAAGTGGACATCTCCCGTCCGGTTGACATTATGAGATGATACGTAGCTTTAATCTTAATAATACATATTAGTATCAACAATCACATATAAATCTATTAACCCTAAGAGATAGTCTACCGAATAAACACAGTCTCGTTCCAGAGATCAGTTAATTGCACAAACCGTATTTATCGTATCTGTCCCACGGGATAAATTTCCCATTCGTAGGGAAGGCGCGCAGGGTTTTTGCTTCACAGTAACTCGGTGAGGGACGACTGGTATTATCTCGGGTCCGTCGGGGGTTATCGCAGAACCGCGGTATCACCGATATGAGTTGACTAGTATTGATATAGATGGGAGAGACGAGATGTAATGCTGTAGAGATAACGGCGTAGAACATTATTTAGAATTGTTCTTTGAGTTTTTTTTGCAGTAGTTTAAAATGGCCATTTGTTTGTTTTTTTTTTTCAAGTTTTTTTATTTATTTATTTATTTTTATTTATTTATTTCTTCATCTTACATCTATCTTTACAGGTTTTTTTTTTATCCCCAATGCGATAAATGCGCTTATCCTAACTTAATTATACTAACATCTATAGCTAATTATAAATAATGCATTCCTTGTGAATTCACCCAGAGTACAACAAAATAAGTCCGTCTCATTAGCTATCAGGTTGAGCGTGTGAAGCGCGCGCGATAGCGGCGCCTCCCTTAAAAGGTTGGTCCGGCCTCGCGGCTCCACCAGCAGGCGCGGTCGCCGTCGTCGCCACACGTACCTGTCTGGAACACACAGGCTCAACTGTCCCAAAACAATTGGATTGTGCACCTTTCCTCTCAATATTTTAAATATATATGAGGTAAGTGCTAGATCCCTCCTAACCCTTAATTCGTTGTATCCTACCATACCCAAGATAAATAGAGTAGGATACATCAACGGATACATTGGATAAACACCGTAATATCTCATATACAAATATCTTATAAATTTATTTTGTACCTTCTCCAGCATGAGACTATATTTAGCTTCATGCGGAGACCAGATGACTGCGTTACACTCTAGCTGACTCCTCACCAGTGCGTTATACAATGCTACAACAGCTTTCAGATTCGTGAACCCTCGCACTGTACGAAGCATGAAGCCCAGGTTCCTAAAGGCTCTTTTACAGCATCGCGTGACGTGATCACGAAAAGTCAAGCTGGTGTTAAAACTTACCCCCAGGTCCTTGACTTCTGTGACCCGTACCATAGGCACCCCGTCAATATGATAGCTGCATAAGATGGGATTGTGTGCACGAGAAAAAGTGATTGTCACACACTTCGAACTATTGAATTGCAAGAGATTTTCTTTGCTCCAGCTCACGACCCTGTCAATGTCCCCTTGTAGCCTCTCACAATCCTCCTTGCTCCTTATTGCGAGAGATAATTTGAGGTCATCGGCAAACAACAGGCAGTTAGCGTCCTGGACTACTTCTGGTAGGTCGTTTACTACTAAAAGGAACCCTAAAGGTCCAAGGTTACTGCCCTGACTCACTCCTGACCTCGTGAAATATGGATCTGACACGTGTCCCGCATATTCCACATATTGCCGCCTATCTCTCAAATAACTGGCAAAAAATTGGAGCGAATGTGGGGTGAAACCAACACCAGCTAACTTTGTAAGCAACACGTCATTATCGACTAAGTCAAATGCTTTTCGGAAATCAAAGTAAGCAGCATCCGTTTGCCCCCCACTATCCACTGTCGGCACCAAATGAGTCATGTGACAGAGAAGATTACTGGTGGTACTTCTTCCCGGTCGAAAGCCATGCTGAGCGTCTGAGAGCTGTGCGCTTACCTGTTTATATATGCTCGTGTAAATAGCCGTTTCCAGTACTTTAGCCGCTGTTGATAACACTGCAACCGGCCTAAACCCATCTACAGATTCAGCTGATTTCCCCTTCGGAACCGGAACTACGCGAGTAACTTTCCATCTCTCCGGGAACCTGGCAGCTTGTAGACACTGGTTATAAATATGAAGCAGCGGCTGCGCTAGCACCGACCGACAATCCTTAAAAATGTAGGGTGGAATGCCGTCCGGGCCTGCGGACCGCTTTGGCTTTAGGTCTTGAAGTGCTTGACATACGTCTACTAGCTTTAACTGGCCCAAGTGCACTCGCGCTGCTCCGTTTCCACTACCAGCTCTCGATATGGCCGCGTCCACATCCAGCACAGGTGGCTCTGCCCTATAAACCGAGTAAAAATACTGCGCAAACTCTTCAACACACTGTTGACCAGACAATACCTCCCCATCTTTCAAAATTTCCTGCGGACTTCTCCTACCCCTCTTGGATTTAGTATAATTCCAAAACGATTTAGGGTCACTCAGCATTTGATTTTGGACGCGGTTAAGGTATTGTTCCTGTGCGACTATAATCATCTCTTTAACGCGCTTCCTACAGCAAGCGAACGCTTCGTAGTCGACTCTCGACCCACTGGCCTTGTACTTTTTATGTAGCAAAGCCTTTAATTTTATGTCGCGAATTATTTCACTAGTGTACGAATCAGGATAAATGTATCTTGACTTTACACTACTTCGCTTTTTTTTCGGAACACAGTCATCTATAATAGAATTAATAATAGTATAAAAATAATCCAAACCTGCTTCTAAGTCCATGTCATATAAAGGGGTCCAATCAACGGCTGCCATTAAAGAATATAACTTCACAAAATCGGCTTTGTTGAAGTTCCAACCTCTAAATTCAAAACTATTTACGTCGGGAGCAGCCGAGCCCGCTGAGCCCGCTGAGCGGGGTGCAGCCGAGCCCGCTGAGCGGAGTGCAGGCGAGCCCGCTGAGCGGGCTACAGCCGAGCTCACCGAGCTGGGTGCAGCCGAGCCCGCCGAGCGGGGTGCAGCCGAGCCCACTGAGCGGGGTGCAGCCGAGCCCGCCGAGCGAGGTGCAGCCGAGCCCGCTGAGCGGGCTACAGCCGAGCCCGCCGAGCGAGGTGCAGCCGAGCCCGCTGAGCGGGCTACAGCCGAGCCCGCCGAGCGAGGTGCAGCCGAACCCGCCGAGCGGGCTGCAGCCGAACCCGCCGAACCAGGGTTCCGATGCTGACGCAAGCGTGTACCGACCGAGATCTCGAGCGGCGGGTGGTACGCGTCTACCGGGACGAGTGGCGCCTCCGACGCGCGCACACTCACAGACCCACCCCCAGCCAATGTACTCAACACTAAATCCAAATACCGTCCATTACGATTTTCCACCTTGTTACTCTGAGTGAATCCACAAAATGTAAGAAAGTATTCGTAATAACTACTTACGGCTAAAGAACATGAATACAAGTTAAAATCCCCTATCACTATAACATCATCGTACTTACTACAGCACTGTTCAATAATGTGAAATAATAACATGTACTCATTATCACTGCTATTAGGCGGTATATAAACCACACAAATTAAAAACATAAATCTGTTACGTAGGTACACAGTAGCACAAACTAGTTCAAACACATGATTGTCAACGTTCAAGCCATCGGGTAGCGACGCACGCCGCAACTCAAAACGCGGTGTGGCCACGAGACACGCGCCACCTTGTTTCCGCCCGTCCGCTCTGTCACACCGTAGAATTGTGTAACCTGGCGGAATGATTTCGGCATCATAGATGGAGTCATTGCAGCCCGTTTCCGTTATGGCAAATAAGTCTGCATTTCCGGTTGAAATATTGGTGTAACATTCCTCCAACTTAGTTCGCAGCCCTCTCACGTTTTGATATAGTATTTCTACTGTGCTATATAGGATATCTGGGCTTGCTTGCTCTGCGAAACCACACCCATTCTGCGAATTCTATGTTAACTGCCCAGCTCTCCGGTTGACACAGCTTTTCGTATTTGCTTTCTGGGACCCCTATTATAAAGGATGCGTAATCTCTCTCAGTCTTGTGTTTTATTTGTTCAACTGTAATGGGTACTTCTTCCTCAAAAATTTTTTTAACATGTTTTTCCATATTTTCCGTTGTCGTTTGCTTATGTAACCGCCATACATGTAAATATTTTTTCTTTTCCATTCCCTGTATATCAATTGTTGCACTCGTATTTCCGCCTTTTTTTACTTCGCTAGTTGAAAATCTGCTCTTTTTCCTGGTAACGGTAGTCCAATTTTCTTCTTTATCCAATTGTTCCATTTGCACGTTTACAACATTCTTAGATTTCTTTTCACTGTAAGTTACTTGCATCTGTTCCTCATCATCCGCTGTTTTCGCCGATTTCGTGGCCATACATTCCTTCGCTACATTATTTCTTACTACCTTCTTATTATCTTTTACAGCATTTGCAAAAGATAATGCTAATCCTTTAGAGCTTTGTTTTACCTGATTTGGCAACGGACTATTCTTAAGTCTAGCTTCTAGGTTCTCATTCTTTTCTATAAGTGTTTTTATTCTCGTTTCTAGGATCTCAACTTTATTTGCCTTTTCTTGTACTACCTTCAATATTTGTTTCATTTCTCTTAACTCAATTTCCGTGTTAATAAATCTATTTTGTAGTAAAATATACTCCTTTCGTTGCTCTTCTAACTGGGACATAACTTCGAGCCGAAATTGACGCATCTCCTCTAGAAGTTGCGTCCCATCACAGACAGTTATTTCCCCTGTATTACGACGACTACCTCGGTCAGCGGTGTTTACAAAGCTGCTGGGTGTATACGTCTTGCTGATGCTTGCAATTCCTCTAACAGGCGTGTTGGTATTGCAGCTTTTCGGCATTAGGCATACACATTCTGGACAAATCCACTGATCCTTGTATTCCTGCGTTAACGCTTCAAATTTTTCTCTTGTTAAGGCCAGGCACTTAAAATGGAATCTCTTTTTGCATTTTACTTGCGAGCACTCCATACTTAGTAAATCGTCCAAAGCAGCATCACAGCCGCTACATTTCGGACCCATTTAAAACTTGGGATAGTAAAATAAAATTTCTTTAATTTAATAACACACGCGATCCGAAACACGTCCGTTCGCTCGCGAACGCTCGCGATTAACAACTAATCTTATCCATATTATATACAACACAAAGTCCCGCAACGCTTTTGTTTATCTATCGTTTCGCTGTAAGCTCAAAAACTACGGAACGGATTTTTACAGGCAGAGTGATTCATGTTTAAGTAGGTACAGAAAAGACCGAGAATTTGTAATACCCATGTAAATCTGGGCGTGTAGCTAGTAATAAACTATGAGATAGAGAAAGTTGATAAACAAATTATTTCATAACTCTGACTTCAATAGTTTAGGACTAATTAGGAGAAGGAGTAATTTTTTTTTTTAAGTGTATTACGTTTTGAAGGCTAGTGTAGACATTATAGGTACGATTATTTAAGTTCTATGATATTAAGAGAGATTTGTTAGTCTTGTCTTAAGAACTTATATGCCCTCCGACAAATTAGGTTCAGTGTCCAACAGAGTTACTACCCTATGCTATTGTAAAGGATTCTGTTCGTACTTAAATTGTTACTATTGGAACCACTTTCAATACTATTACAGAAAAAAGATTTGCACTTGTAGATGTGAATAAGTCTAGTGTAGTAGAATTTGACACCGATGTTTGAAAGCTATGTTGGACCAAACTGGTCCTAAAGAAATATTGTCATCATATGATGATGACTTTTGTAGATATGCAAATATAGGATTATAGCAGAAATGTAACAAGTAAAGTTGCTTTGTTGATACATGTCGATGACTTTTTTTTATGGTGGGTAAAAATCATCCAGTGACATCTCCCGCTCTTGGGCGGAGCGGGAGATAGTGTCAGACTCTTACTGTCTAAAAGACCCACCCCGTTCCTTCTAGCCTTCATACCGGGGCTCGAGCGCCCTTTCGGATAACCCTGGCCCCAGTAGGCTTCGACCCGACTGGGTCCCTGCTGTTGCTGACAACTCCTTGAGGCGCGCGGGAACATAGCGCGCTGTCGATGACTTGGGCTTGGTCCGGACAGCTACCGTCCGGTACCGGCCGGACAGCGAGCTACCCATTGCTCACTGGCCGCAAGCCCGCGACCTAGTCGATGACTGACTGAAGGAAAAGAGAAGGTGGTATTTTATCGGTAGTAAATCAATGTATTCTAGCCGTGAATAGACTTAGTAGAATTGTCATGAGATGCATTTTAGTTCTACGGTGCCATTGAACTAATGTGATGTGATGTGATGGAGGTAGAGGAACTCGGTAATAAAACAATAAACACTGTAGTAAACACAGAACACGTTAGTGCGACTATGTCAAGGTGTAGTCAAGGTCTACGTTAGGTTTTGAATGATATGGTCAAGGCTACACGAGTTATTGAAACAATATGAATGTCAATATCAGTTTGCTATTGAGAATAATTTATGAATGGCTAGCTCGGTCCGCGGTTTCCCTCAAATACTTTCTGATGGAACAACTAGGTGTGTTAGAGGCAGTTTGGTTATGTTTTCTTTTTTAAAACTTTGGCCTACACTAGGAATTATTTTTTATTGTATTGAGTGACGGATGTCAGGACAGAATGGAAGAAATAAAACGTGTTGCGCTGACCTGAAATAAAATGGGACAAAGGCAGGAAAATGATGATGATGATGAGTATCGTGGATTTTTTGGGATTAGGTGGGAAATCGTCCAATGATTTCTTCCTCTCTAGGGTTTTTTTTCCGATGGGAAAAATCATCCAATGACAACCCCCGCTCTTGGGCGGAGCGGGGGATAGTGTCAGGCTCTTACTGACTAAAAAACCCATCCCGTTCCTTCAAACCTTCATACCGGGGCTCGAGCGTCCTTTCGGATAACCTTGGCCCCAGTAGGCTTCGACCCGGCTGGGCCCCTGCTGTTGCTGACAACTCCTAGAGGCGCGCGGGAACAGCGCGCGCCGTCGACGACTTGGGCTTGATCCGGACAGTTACCGGACGGCCGGACAGCGAGCTACCCATTGCTCACTGTCCGCAAGCTCGCGCCTACGGTGGCTGGAAATCGAGTTCGGGATTCCGGCGGCGGCGAGAGCGCTGTTGCCTGATGCTTCCTCTCTAGGGTGAAGCGGGGGGACTTATCAGATTTTAACTGTCATTATATCAAATCTTATGTTTCTTTTTTGAACGCATGGACGTTCAAGGACCCCGCGGTTTCCTTTAGGACAAACCACAACCCCAGGCTTCGGCCCTTCAGCTCTGGGCCCCTACAGCTTTACTGACATCTCTATTAAGCGCGCCTGGAACGGTTACGCGCCGTCGATATATTTATATCGTCCGGATAGTTATCGAATGGTTGGATGGTGAGCTAGCTCCTTGTCCGCAAACCTACGCCTATGGTGGCTGGAAATCGGGATGGGGGTTCCGGCGGCTGGTGCGTAAGGAAGTCCGGCGATGTCCAAGCTCGGCACACCTCCACTGTATGCTCCATTGTGTCCTCCGGTCGGTCAACACAATGTGACACACTGTCGTTTCTTCCGCACGGAGCCGGTACAGGAACCTCCCGAACTTACCATGTCCGGTGAGAACTTGCGTCATACGGAAGGTGAGGACGTCGTGACGTCTTTCCAGTCAGGCTTTAAAGAGGGGACTTACCGCCATAGTTATGGCGTGCCCAATGTGTATCGTGGATGCGTTCACAAACATGTAAACTCACTTATGCACTTCTTGAGTGCATAAGTGAGTTACTACATTTAGGAACAGAACAACTAATCAGTAGGCCGTACAAACAAAAATATTCCTCCTCCCTCCTCCTTCTTGCGAAGTATTCCTTAATGCTGAGGGTTGTGACCTCCCTTCTTCATCACTTGAACTTTTATGATATTCCTCCATTTGTTTCTGTGCCTGTTGGTGTGAAGGCCATTGTATACAAGGTGTAAGGGACAGCCCTTCACAAACTTTAAGGGCTTGCTCAGTTGATGAAACTGAACAACCTTCCACAAGACTTTTTTAGGAAACGAAAAAAAAAAAACGGTCTCGCCATACAAATTGTCCAATCAAGTTTATCATTTTGTAAGGTGAGGCTGATTTAAAACCTTCCAAAAAAAAGTTTTGTGGAAGGTTGTTCAGTTTCGTCTACTGAGTAAGCCCTTAAAGTTTGTAGAGGGCGGTCCCTTACACCTTTTATTGTAGAGTTAAGAGCGGTGCGGATCTGGTCGGACCAACGGCGAAAGTTGTATCTGTATAATCTTGTATGCATGTGTTTGTGTGTGTTTGTTATTCCTTCACGATCCAAAGTCTGAACGGTTTCGGATGAAACTTGGCATCATGCCCTGAAATAGCACACAGGATAATTAATATTCTGCTGTTTTTTACTTTAATGTGAGTGAAGCCGCTGGAATAAGCTAGGCTCGCGCAAAGCCTACCTATTAACCCTATTAGGGTAGTGTCCAGGGTCAAAATAATTACATTTTATTTAGTCCGTATATCCATATATCCGTAAAGAAAAAATACGTGTCCAATATTTTAATCTAAATAAAATATTGGACACATATTTTTTCTTTTTTTGATTAACCAAAAAATAACAAAGACAGCACATCAAAATTACGTGTGACGTCACCCCGTGCGAAAAAAATGCAGCACGGCGTGACGTCACACGTAACTTTAATGGGCTATATCTTTGTCATTTTTGGTTTAATTTACAAATAAAAAAAATACGTGTCCCTTACCTTTGAATAATCCAAAAGACGGACTAATTACATTTTTTACGGCCACTGGTCTATTCTATTTGTACTCAAACACAGAAAGCAATAATTGTAGAATACATTCTACCCAGAGTTAGTTAAGCGACGTGTTTACCTAAAAAATATATCAGAGATGTCTCCGGGCGTGTCAGATGCGGAACTAACAATATCCGTCGCTAGTCCGCTCTCGTGATTAATAAACATCAAATATACACATACGTAGCTACTATGTTTGTATCTCTAATTTTCAATCTACATGATAGTATCTTAGCTATATGTTACGATCCGTGTTCAAGTTCTGAAACCTTGGTGTGAACTAATTCTAGAATTAGTTCATACTTTTGCTCATAGATAGTGCGTGAATTTGTTAATTAGTTCTTAATTTGATTAATAGATGGCGTTGTACAATTACGTCACATATTTATAATCGCGATGTTAAGAATCTCCCTTCGTTGTATTTTTATGATTAGAGAGAACACTTAGAGTACTGTAGTTCCCGTTCATATTATATCTATGTATTTTGTGTACTCAAGTTTTTATTTTTTTACCCTGACTGTTCTCTGAAGTAGGTACCAGGTACAAAAGTAAATTCAGTGCTGCGTGGTCAGACCTATAAATCCATGTTAAGAATTGTAATTTTAAGGTAACGATTCATTTGTTGTAACAAATTGTAACAGTTGAGATAAGTTGCATGTTAGATCTTGGGCTGTGGGATTGTTCATACAAGTTACAACTTAGGGATCTTTAAGTCAAGAGTGAAGTTACTTTTTAGTACATGCGATCAGGTGAGATAGTGGTCAAGTGCAAGCCTATCAACTATAAATTTAAAAAAAACCGTCACAGTAGGTACCTAGGAACTACTTTTGCTAATGTCCTGTTACTTACAGTAACAGTTTGAATAGTGTACTATTTTGCATGTAAATATCAAGGTTTGCATCTCGTGGGACGCGAGAACTAAGTACAAACTTATGAAGTCGACAGTACAGACTAGACAATTACGTCACCGCAAAAGTTTCAATTTTACCCGGCTACTATATAACAGGCAGGGTTTTGTTCTATGTACTTTCAAGACTAGCTGTGTCCCGCGACTCTGCTCACTGTTTTACTTTCGTGAGTCGTAGCGTAATGTTACATAATCAGTACTATTTGTTATGAACCTGGCTATCCCATACAGAGACATTTATGTCAATCCCGTTTTAGAATGACGTCATTTAGCTATGCATTGTCATTAAAAGTGAATTTATTTTTTAATTGATATGAACTAATGCTTGACTGCGATCCCACCTGATGGTAAGCAGTGATGCAATCGTTGATGGTAAGGCGCGCTAGTTTATTATGAGCCTGTTCACTCTAACCTTGAAGAACAAATTATAATCGGACGGGAAAACCGCAGCAGGTGAATTGTTCCAGTCCTTCGATGTACGCGATATAAATGACGAGGAAAACAAAGGTATTAAAAATAAAACAGCTCAACCGGTTAAAGGTAACTTGATTTAAAATTCCTTTGCAAGATTTGACCTAAACAAATACAAATACAAACCTTTCAAGTTACATAATAGCTTTTAAAAAACTCTTCCGCATTATTATATTAAAGCATCATAAGAGTATGTGAAAAGTATTTAATACGAGTATGAAACGGAAAATTACTTATGCATGTACCATCATCATCATTTCAGCTGAAAGTCAGAACAGCCACTGTTGGGCATAGGTCTCCCCAAGTGTAATCCATTGGATTCCCGCAACATTTACCAGGTCCTCGGTCCACCTTGTAGGAGGTTTTCCAACGCTGCGTCTTCCGGTAAGCGGTCGCCACTCCAAAACGTTTCGGCCCCAACGGCCATCTGTTCTGCGAACAATGTGCTCTACCCGTTGCCACTTTAGTTTTTCGATTCATGCAGAAGAATATATTTGCAAAGGATATGAAAGTTTTTTGCTTGTCAATGCAATTCGGGCCAAAACCAACCATATAGTCTACCCGAGAGAAAAAATATACCTAATTAATCTAAATATGAATTAATATACATATAAAATAACACTATGACTGTATTCTTTGAAAGAGATGCAATGACAGCTCAGTCATACACGTCATCTCAAAGTTCAGTCACGTGGTTAGGACAAATGAATCAGAGGTGTTGCCGACTCGAGGCGATCGACGAAAGAGAGTCGAAACGAAACAGTCGTAACTTGGCTAGGCCTGCAGTCTTACGTAGGTCGTGGGTTCAAACGCAGCCAGGCACATTAATTTATACTACTTATTTCATCAGAGAGCAGTGGTGACCGAATGATACCGGTCCCGACTTATGGGTTGTAGGTCGCGGGTTCAAACACAGCCAGGCGCATTACTTTGTGTAATTTATTTCATCACCACTGCTCTCAAAACGGTGAAGGAAAACATCGTGAGGAAACCGGCATGTCCTAGAACCATAAAATTCGAAGACATGTTACATCCACCAACCCGCACTGGGCCCACGTGGTGGATCCATCATCCATCCCCTCTTCTAGAGAGGAGGCCAGAATCCCAACAGTGAGAGCAACACATCATTACCGTGCTCCAGCAGCTCTCATAACCGTGAAGAAAAATATTGTGAGGAAAATGGAGATATTCCTAGAAACAAAACACCGCACCCTATTGCCAGGCACAAATTAGACTCCGGGCTGTAAAATTCCAGGTGAAAAGCCTAGACAACTGAAGGAACACTGATGGGTTTTAGTCAACAAAAGTCTGACACTCCCAGAGTAGGAGTGTCTACGGTTTACCTGTGAAACTCAATTGTACTGGCAAAACTGTCAGGTATACTTTAGTGTGTATAGGCTACCTTTACCCGAGTCCAAAATAGATGAAAAACGATTAAATCCGATTTACTTTTAAGCGTCAAAGCATGTTCTCTTTTTGAACAAGTACTTCAGTTTGAGTTACCAGCAATCGGCTTGTTAGGTTTGGCAGTTTGCCGGCTAGCTAGGGAACAGCTCTAATTGCTCCGCCCTGTCTAGAGGGGCTCCTCTAGCGTACGTACGTATTAAGATTAACGTATTTGTCCTGTACTGGTTTAAGAACAGATTTCACAAGCGATTCGGTATTTGTCCGGCAGGATTTCAAGGTGTTTGGTTTTCTTTGTATAATTAATGTAAAAAAAATCAAATAAAAGTGTAATTGTGAATAAACAGTCACAGCAACTTTTTACGGCGCGCGGTATTATATAAAAATTAACTTTATCTAAATCATAAATATGTATTATTGCAATTACATACTTAGTAAGTGCATGTTTTTATCGTACTACGAAGTTCCATGCGGCTGAAGATCAGCAAGCTGGTGAAATGAACGTACTTCTGTACTATTCAACTGCATCCTGTGCTAAATGGCATCCTGCCTGCTTGAATGACTCCGAGCTTATCACAGACGTTACTGACTAATATCAAGCAGGAGAATTGGCAGACTCCTTCGTAGTCAGACCTTTGACTGACCATACCATCTGACCCCTCCTACATTTGTTGATTTAGAGAGAAAAGCTGACACGCTCTCCTGGTCCATCCTAGATTATTCAAAAAACACTTTTTTCTAAAATTAAAAAAAAGGAAGTTTGCTTTTGCCTTCTTAACATTATCGATTACATTTCGCTTTGGAACGTGTAATTTAGCTTCACTTTTCTTGGACTGACCGACATTTGACTATTCAAAAGTGCCTGCAAATGGTCCATTTGAAATAAATAAATGTAAATAATGAAATGAATAAAATTTTGAATTTTATGTTTATGACTGATTATTAAAAAATGGACGTGATACTAAGTAATATTTCATTAATAACTTGAAGTAATCATTAAATTTATTAGACTCAAAACTTGTCAATTAGAAGTTATAAACTAAGCAGTAAAACTATTCAAATGTCATTTCGATCTCATAACAGTACGAATACGAATAATTGCCTTAATTAAAATCACGCAGTGAATTTGAGCCGTTTTATACAATTTGATTTGTGAAGGAGCGCCGGCGAGGCTATTAATAACTTTTTAGTAGTTAAAGTTTGGCGTCTAATTGGCGGGACTTGTCTGCCAATGCTCTGGTCCAAGTGGTATTGGTATAAAGGCAAAGGTATATCCGTAAAGCCTTTTTAGTATTCGCCTCAGGGTTCCTTGAGCGCGGTGACAATGTCGTAGCACTTTCGTAGAGGTGCGTAGCAGCGTAGAGGTGCTACGAGCTACGAAATATTTCAACGATGTAAAACTATAAAAGAGATTGGGCAAAGCTGTATCGGGTTTGGTCCAAATGTCTACCACTAACGACCACTACAATATTTTCGAATAAATTATAAAAAATGGAGTATTCTCACTGAACCTATTTAACTCTTTGAATGCCGTAATTAGAGACACAATAGAAAGACAATTGCTTATGTCGAACTGTGCAACATAAGACATTCAAAAGGTTAAATAAAGACATGCCATGAGAAGTCACAGCTACATATATTGAAATATTTGTACCACATTGTGTACATCGAAGGACTGGAATTAATTTGCCTGGTGCGATTTTTCCGTCCGGTTACAATTTGGCTGTCCTTAAGGCTAGGGTGAATAGGATCTTAATAAACTAACTGTGTGATCCACTATCATCGATTGCATCACTGTTTACGTTCAAGTGGGATCGCAGTCAAGCACCGTTTAAATAATAATAAAAAAAAAATATGGCTTTATCATAATTTTCAAAGCCTTTTCCTAGTCACCTTTTACTAGTAATGTCTAGGGTCGGTATTTAGTCTTACTGGATGTGGCTGAATACCCGTGTTTTACATGGAACTACTGCTTATCAGACCTCTACAACCCAGTTACTGGGCACACGATACTCCTTGGATAGACTGATGGTCAGATTTTATGGCATCTGACTGCCACGACTGATAAGAATATTTAATTACAAGCAGCACTGTTGGAACCTTTCACAAGTTTTCATCAACTTTTATTATTAGAACTTTTAAATGACGTTACAACCGAGAGTTAGAAACAAGCTAACTCCTTTGATGACTTACGACTTTGTCAAAGCATTGATTGAACTTGTCGAGTCGTTGTATTTATTATTCTGTTGATTGTTGTTCTTCTGTTTCTGTTGTTTTGTCGTCGTATATCGTAGACGTGTGTCTGTACTAACTGATAAAGTTCGTTCGTTCGGAAAATTGAGTTCATTGTCATGTGAGTGAGTCTCAGTGCTCAAACTCATCATTATCAATTTTGTTTAGTCTAATAATACCTTTGCTTATCCATAATTCGTATAGAACCTTGTCTATGTCGATGACGTACAGCCATCGATATTCAGAAAGGTCAGGTGTGTAGTACTTAGCGGGCAGGCATGCATGAAAATATGCATTATAGAGTGGGGTACGAGTGGTGTGAGGGTACATTCAGCCGGGAACATAATGTGCAAGGGAAGTGTGGACGACGGGTAGTCGATCGTCAATTGTTTGCTTTTGTTATGAAATATTGACATACAAATAGTAGTATAATATAATACTGTTGTATTATATAAGCTTGTATCGACACAGTGGAACGTTCATTGATAGCGCGGACGTGTCTAACGAGGGATCATTTCATACGACCACCGAGGGATCATTTGTATTATACAAACCGTTGTTCTGTTTAAACTGTCGTATGAAATCAATATTAAATAAGTTTTCAATGAAATCATGTCTACATAGCTAGCTTTTATAGCACGGTATATAAAATATATAATTAACACTCATCACGACCATTTCAAAGAGCATAAACACGACAGGGTTAACTTTTTAATTGCGCTTATTCCTATGTCATCTTCCAGCTTCAGGGTTAGACCCTGGTTACCAGGATCAGACCCAAAGGCGGATCAAAAAATCCATACTCGAAGGGGTTTTGTTGTTTAAGTACCGATTTCCTATGGCCACCTTCCGGTTCCATCATCAAATCAGCTCCATGTCATAATACAGTTTTGCTTTGTCATCTGATTTACACATATATGCAAAATTTCAGCTCAATTGGTAACCGGTAAGAACTGAAATTACCTGAAAAAAATAAATGAAATTTAATTAAAAATTAAATACATATTATGGATAGATGAAACTAAATAAAAGCTTGTAAAATACATTAAAAAAGCTGGCTGACCAAAACAAAAGAAAACAGTGATAATTCAACAGGTAATACGAACTCGTAAAACACGTGAACCTCCAGAATTAAACTGCAAAGCTTTTAATGTAGCCTCGGAAAGTTCCAGCCAGTAACGAGGACGTATGGAGGGATTTGAAAACGGGTGTATTGTAATAAAAACAAATAGGCGAGTACTTCGTAGTGAGCCACTTAGGGCAACTGACTGGCTGGACGTGGCGCAAATAGACCGGCTCAGCGTGGCGCGTGGTGCGAATCGGTTTACTTTTCAATCTGTTCGACTCGAACTGGGGAAGCAATTTACACTGTTCGTGCGAACGTGTTAAACATACATACGGATATTATTTGTGTACGCATTTATATGAAATTGTCATCTTCATAATGCGTTTATTTATCTTTTATTTTAAATGAAAAGTGGCCCCACGGTAAGAATTCGTAGGGGCAAGCAGAGCCGAAGCCTACTAGGGCCATAGGTAATACGAAAGGGAATCCCGAGGTCCTGTAATGCAATGCAAAGAAGGAACATAGGTGTGGTTTTAGTTAGTATAAGTCTGATATTGTGTTCGCGGGTTCAAACCCTGTCAGGCGCATTACTTTGTGTAATTTATTTCATCACCACTGCTTTCAAAACGGTGAAGGAAAACATCGTTAGTTATTTTACATCCATCAACCCGCACTGGGCCTGCGTGGTAGGTTACGACCCATTGCCTCTCCCAGAGTGGAGGCCTGAGTCCCAGAAGTGGGAACATTATAAGGCTGACAATGTTATGCTATGCTTTAGTATAATAATATACAACCATAATACAATATTACAAGAAATAATTGTAGGCTATTGTTTCGGTAAACAAGAACATTCTGACGTGTAGGTGGTATACAATATTCAAATGATAATATTTTCAGCAAACCTAGTAGTTACTCAAGTCGAGAATGCGTTCTCATTGTCTGTGTACATCTGTACTTTCTGCGACGATCTTGATATTCTATTGTAAGAGAAAAATACTCTGAAAATTTCATTTGTAGAGTCGAGGACTTATAAATATTCATGAGTGAGGCAACGCGACGGTTTCACTCCAGTGCAGCCTGCATTAGTCCGCTTACCGCCTTACTATGCGCGAAATGTTCACTCAACCTGATTTATATGCACTTTTGACTACATGTTTTGTTATAAACTCTGTTCGCGTGAGTTTTGCACCTTTTTTTATGGTGGGAAAAAATCACGCATTGACATCCCCCGCTCTTGGGCGGAGCGGGAGATAGTGTCAGACTCTTACTGACTAAAAGACCCACCCCGTTCCTTCTAGCCTTCATACCGGGGCTCGAGCGCCCTTTCGGATAACCCTGGCCCTAGTAGGCTTTGACCCAGCTGGGTCCCTGCTGTTGCTGAAAACTCCTTGAGGTGCGCGCCGTTGACGACTTGGGCTTGGTCCGGACAGTTACCGGACGGCCGGACAGCGAGCTTCCTATTCCTCACTGTCCGCAAGCCCGCGCCTACGGTGGCCGGAAATCGGGATCAGAATCCCGGTGGTGGCGGCGAGAACGCCGTTGCCTGATGCGATCGGCCTCCTCTTTTGCGAGCATTACTGCTTCGCAGAAGTCGGCGACCGTCTGCCACTCCTCCTCGCTCCGGACCATGGCCTCAACCAAGGCCCGGACCTTTGTATTAACCTGGCTATCTCCCGGGATTTCACAAGGTACTGCTCTGCTCTTATTTGTTGTAGCGTAATGTTATATAATAATTTATACTATAACACTCAACTATACATGAGTAAAATTATTTTGGGATTTAAATCAGTAGTTTCAGAGACTTCCTACATCTTATTCTTCTTCTTTTCGTGTCGATATTTCTCAAAATATTTTCTTTCTGAAAAGTATTTTGCAACTTGCGCATTGTGCAACTCTATTACTGGTTTCGTATAGATCCTGAAAAGTACTCCCTACGTACAAACTGACAAACATTACCTTCCTATAATAGCTGACTCGGCAAACGATGATCTGCCATAAAAATTATATCAATGAAAAAATGGGGGATGGGAGTATGATAGCATAAAATCGCCTTATTTTTAGACCTACCAAATATACACCAAAATTTCGTAAAAAAGTTCGATAACAGTTACTGACACGAGATTTTGGTATATTATTATTAAGTTTAGCATTATCTTGTGAGTATAGTATAGTATACTGTTTATACTCACAATAGTAATAGTATTTTCTCTATTATAGATAGTATAGTATTCTTTTGTGATTTGTGTAAAATTTGCGTAAAGAGGTATTCTAAAAATGTTAACATCGAAGCGTCTCGGCGTAATTAAAATGTCATTAATCCCGAGCTAAAATTAATAAAAAAAAATTAAAGCGATTAAAGTTTTTGCATAAAGGCTTCTAATTCATTGCCCGTCGAAAATTGTAGAAAAATGTAATAAAGAAAGCGATTAACATAACATATAACATAATTAGCCTTATAATGTTCCCGCTGTTGGGACTTGGCCTCCTCTCTAGACGAGAGAATGGACCGTAATCCACGACGCGGGCCCAGTGCGGGTTGGTGAATTCATATGTATGTCTTTGGTTTTTTGGTTCTTGGACATTGTTTTCTTATGATGTTTTCCTTCACCGTTTTGAGAGCAGTAGTGTTGAAATAAATTACACAAAGTTTGAACCTGACTTACCATTCGTAATTCGGGGCCATTACCACTATGTCACCGCTACTCTCTGAATGAGGTACGAAAGGTAACGAAGGAACAGGAGTGGGTTTTTAGTCAGAAAAAGTCTGACATTATCTCCCGCTCCGCCCAAGAGTGGGGGATGTCATTGGATGATTTTTCCACCGAAAAAAAAACTCTCTGAATGAAGAAAGCGATTAATTGTTAGAATATTAATATATGTATAAAAGTTCTCCAGTTTTAATATCACTGGTCGAGAGAGGAATATTTTGCTCCGATGTATTTATTAAGAGATGGTTTTCATTCATTTCCGTTGCTCGGTCTTACGTATTGTTCGGAATGTAGGCTATTGTGAAAATCCATGCTAAAACTACAGGAAAATCCCTAAGGCTTGTAGTACACTGTCTGCTGCACTTTTACTATTACCAAGTTTTTTTTTAATTGTAAATAAATCGTTAATATGGATGATTGGATGTGTGATGTAACGAGAAAACAGAAAGTGACAAATTAGTATATTAGAGGAAGTTTGAAAGTGGCGCCAGTAACTGAAATATTGAAATCATTTGTCTTGGTATGGTCATGTAAAGAGGAGGGATGAAACGCATATTACTAAAAGAATTATAAGTATACATATAAGCGGATGGGTGGAGAGGGAGGCCGAAGAAAAGATGGATGGATAGTGTGAAGAGTGATATGAAAGAAAAGGAAATTAGCGATAGCATGACGGGTGACAGGATAGAATGGAAGAAAAAAACGTGTTGCGCCGACCTCAAATGACAATGGCAGGAAGATAACGATAAATAAGTACTTGAATGCGATCCCACCTGATGGCAACCAGTGATGCAATCATTGATGGTGAATCGCACTAATTTATCAGAACCTATTTACTCTATCTTTCAAGTCACATAAATTAAAACGAATTGAAATGCGAAACGAAATCGATTCTACCGGTAGTTGCAACACTTTTTGGAGAGTTATGAGAGGAATGGGATTTTATTTAAAAAAAAAAGCAGGTCTAAAAGGAAGTTGTCAATGGAGAGATCATCTTATGACAACCCCCGCTCTTGGGCGGAGCGGGAGATAGTGTCAGACTCTTACTGACTAAAAAACCCATCCCGTTCCTTCAAGCCTTCATACCGGGGCTCGAGCGCCCTTTCGGATAACCCTGGCCCCAGTAGGCTTCGACCCGGCTGGGCCCCTGCTGTTGCTGACAACTCCTTGAGGCGCGCGGGAACAGCGCGCGCCGTCGACGACTTGGACTTGGTCCGGACGGTTACCGGACGGCCGGACAGCGAGCTACCCATTGCTCGCTGTCCGCAAGCCCGCGCCTACGGTGGCTGGAAATCGGGATCGGAATCCCGGCGGCGGCGGCGAGAGCGCCCTTGCCTGATGCGGTCGGCCTCCTCCTTTGCGAGCATTACTGCTTCGCAGAAGTCGGCGACCGCCTGCCACTCCTCCTCGCTCCGGACCATGACCTCGACCAAGGCCCGGCGCGAGAGGTCTCCGCCGCCGATCACCCCCACGAGGGCACGGCGATGCTCCGCCCAAGCAGGGCACACAGCGATTGTGTGCTCCACCGTGTCCTCCGGGCGTTCCGCACAGTGGCGACACCCGGGCGTCACTTCCGCTTTGATTCGGAACAGGAACCTCCCGAACTTGCCATTTCCGGTGAGGACCTGTGTCATGCGGAAGGTAAGGACGCCGTGAGGTCTTTCCAGCCACGCCTCAAAGAGGGGACTTATCGCCATAATTGAGAGGAGAGGTACGATATTGTGGCGTGGCGTTTACAATATTTGAAAGAATTGCAGGACAATCGAAATGGAGCCTAGCGTCCGTCTCAACAATTACTACAATGACGGAATATCTGTAGACAAAGAAAAAAACAGGTTTTTAAATTATGTTTATTTCAAATTCTAGTTGATTTATGGGCGTCGTGTTCTTCGGTAAGCAGTCAGAAAAGTATCTACTTGGGCATAAAGGAAGTTGATTTATGATTACATGTCAAATCCAAAGTTGCAAAAAGGTCGGTGCCTAAGTAATTTGGGCATAATTTGAATCCCAAATGGCTTGATGAAACGTAACTTTCATGTTATTAACTTAATAGGTACCAATACTAATATGGTTAAAGTTGTAGGGTCATCAGTTTAGAGTTATGCGGAACATGGTGTAAAGATCCGCATACGTTCGTAGAAAAGGGAGGATCCTCCGCAACTGTCCAATAAATTCCTTAAAGAGAAAAAAAAGTTTTATTTTATTAGCCTAGGCATATAGGCTTTTAAATTATTATAATTAATTATTTTTATCACAACGACATTTTAATTTGACATTAATTATTTACCATTTTAATGCCTGCGACTTCGTCCGCGTGTACTTCGGTTATTGCACTCTAAACGTGTTTACCAGAAGAAATAAGATGTTTTCCGGGATAAAAAGTAGCCTATGTTCTTTTCCATGTCAAAGGCTATATGCATGCCAAATTTCATCCAAAACCGTTCAGGCGTTTTTGCGTGATTAAGTAACAAACATCCAAACATCCACACTTTCACATTTATAATATTAGTTAGGATTTTAGTCTGCTGTATTGTACTGTTTTCATCTAGTATTGTTTATATTTGATTTGGACTCACAGATTTCATTTCCATCTCTTTTGTGGTCTATCTTGTCTGCGCTTGCTGCCCATAGCCCCCATATATATATACCAATATCAACAATTAAAAAAAAAATGGCGGTGACCTTTACTCTTCCAGTTTAATTTTAAAATTCACCATGACCGTCAGTGTGTCCGAACCTAACTCAAGGGGTTCGTTAATATTCACGGCACGGTCCCGCTCGATCTCTCGGCCTTCATCGTCACCCTCTGGAGGATGACGTGGGACTATTGCCGTCCCATAGGCCCTGAGTGGGGAATGTGTGGAGGAAGTACCTTCTTACGGGGCGAATAGGATGCAGGGGTAAATAGAAACAAAATTTTAGTTGGGACTCGGTTTCTAGCAAAGAGTTCATTATTTTTGTATTACAATGCAAGAAAAAATTATACAATCTATACTGTAACATTATTATTTATTATTAATATTATAAAGAGGTAAAGTTATTTCTTTGTTTTTATTTTTTTTTTGTTTGTAGGAGGTAATCTCTGAAAGTACTAGAACGATTGCTAAAATGTTTTCACCGATAGAAAGCTGCTTTATTCTTGAGTGACATAGGTTATATTTTATGTACGTGGGCAAAATCGCGGGAAAAAGCTAGTTTTTAATATGTGGAAAATCCCCTCAAAGTTTTGTTCCTTCTATATACGACTTTCGAGGCTGTAAAATAAATAGCCGTCTTAGGTTAGGTGACTCGTCGCTACAAAATATCGCAAGCTAATTTTTTCGCACGTCACTCCTGTCAGCCTGTCTCGCAAGGATCGAGGATTTTTTGTCAAGTGTAAAAGTTGATGTTCGGCGATAGTGTTTGGTTAGGTGCGCATGGTCGGTGGACTATCTTGCTAGAACTCTTTGAAGATGTGCTTATGTCTAATAGAATGAAGATATACACAGACAATTTTTTACGCTAATATTTTGTTTTCACTAATTTTGTTTTTTCCTAGCCGCAGGCGAGGGTATTATGGAGCTAAGTGCTGCAGTGAAAAATTTCCACGTGTATCAAATGACGTTTTTCAATACGTTTACGAAGAAATAAATAAACGGGGGTTGACTAGCGCCAGCACATCGTGGGGGCCGCTCAGTGCCCAGTCTGATACAATAAATTGTGGCGGGGCAAGTACCAGTACTTTTCCGCACCAGTGCGGAAAACAGTCAATTGTGTGCCTAAAAGCGCAAGGGTAAACCCGCTCCTATGAGCGGGTTTTCGAGTAAGTGTGTTGAAAATATGTAAATTAACATAGCTATTATTTTATTAATTTGGCTCTTCAACAGTGAGTGCACCACTAAATCTAAAGAAAAACAATACAATCTTACGTCTAAATGCCCCATCACTTAAAGAAGAGCACTGCATGCACTAATTTATACGCCTTAACAGCTAACAATAATTATTAAAACACAAAATAAATGAAAGTAAGAATAAACACAAAAACAGAACAAAAGAATGAAAACAATAAAAAATAACGGAACATTAATTTGTAAGAACAGTGTTAAAATGCGTCATTTACTTTACAAAACATTTCTTACTTTCCTAGACATGTCGTGGTTGCTTGAGAATACAGAGATAAAATAGTCTCAAGAGGCGAAGCTTATAGTGATTAAGTGCTCTAGATTGCCAGTGTCACTGTGAGTTCTTTTGTTAATCTGTGCCAGAAGTGCAGCACTGGTTGGATTCAGAAAAAAACACTCCATCATCACGTATAAAACCTTTGAGATTAGGTGTAATGGCTTGACTAGAGCGATTGCGGGTTAAACCAATAGGAATCTGGAAAAGATTGATGAACTTCTTTCTGCAAACCAAGAAGATAATTGCAAAATTCAGCCAGAACTATCTACAGCTATAGATATGAATAATAGTAGATTATATGACTAGGGGATAAAGCAGTGTCTTTAGGTTGCAGGCGGCATGTCGAATTCCGAACGAAACGAAGGTTGCTCATTTTAGTCCCGAACGTTAGTGAGGGATTTATGTAATTAACTCCCGAGAATTGCGAGGGAGTTGAGTGAGGAATTCAAGCCGCCCAAGACAAAAACAGCTTTATCCCCGTGTTGGATACTTTACTTTTTACACCATCTGTTAGATAATTAAAACACAATTTATTATTTACAAGATAATCTTAACTATCACTCAACACGTTTTGAAATTTGATAAAAACAAAATTCTCTACACTAAGGGTGAGTTGCACCATTTAACTATAACCATAACAAAGCCGTTAAGTTGTCAAATCGTCGAATTGACCAATAGGCGGCCGTTTCACGGCTGGTTATGGTTTGGTTATCGTTATAGTTAAATGTTGCAAATCACCCTAAGATTTTATAGTATAAATTTTTTATTTCATTACTTTTTTTATTTAGAAACTCATCAGTATAGCACGTCATAATCTATTTGTTTATTGTTAGTGGCCAGTTTGAATATCGAATAAACTTGTTCGTTGCGCGTATATTTTTATTCGTACATTTTAATGTCACGATTTTTCCAAATTAAAATTTCATTATTCTCTAGGGATCGCCCATACTGCATTATCTCCCTAGGGATAGAATGTCTTGCTTTGTAAGACATGTAAAAGGACGTTACCGAGCAGGTGGTGTAAAAATCTACGTCATCAAAAAAACGTTGAAGAATCAGTACCCCTAGCCAAGTTGCTAATCTGCAATAATTAACGCTTGTAGAAAGCTTCAAACGTACGGGAATGACGTCGTCTTAACGCTCAGTCACGTGGTCAGAACAAAAGAATTGGCGGCAAGGTCAACTCGAAGCATTCGACGCAAGCGAAACGGTTGTAACTTGGCTAGGGGGCAGGTCCTCCTCTTCAGCTGTGTATCTCCAGGAACTACAAGTGTCAATTTGCCTACTTCTTTGGACGCAGCATTTTGATTCAAGTGGAGAAAGTTTGACATAAGAAGCGTGCTGGAGTGACTTTCCACGTGTACGTGTTTAGGTTGATGCTCGACTCGTGTGTCGTTTAGCGCCAATATAACACACTGTGGCGGAGGTGAGCACCAGTACTTTTCTTTTCCGAAAAGTGGTAGAGATAAGAGCTAATTTTTCAGTTAGTTTATTGACAATCTTATTTAGATATATACAAGGTGTAAGGGACAGCCTTATTTTCAGGAAACGAAAAAAAAAATCCGCCTCACCATACAAAATTATTAACTTGATTGGACAGTTTGTATAGAGAGGCTGAATTCTTTTTTCGTTCCCTGAAAAAATTGTTATGGTGGGTTGTTCAGTTTCGTCTACTGAGCAAGTCCTTAAAGTTTGTGGAGGGCTGTCCCTTACACCATTTATAATATAGCTGTATAGATTATGTCAAAACAAGAAACTGCGCTGACGAAGTAGCCAGCAGAGACTAGTTGTTTATAATTAGATCATGGTTCCAGTCGCACAAGTTTCAGGATTGTCCGTCTCTAGGCGGACTCATCATGCGCGCTGAGTCCGCGTGTTCAAACTACGAGTCGCGATCTCGCCGCGTGATCTACAAACAATCACAAAACTTCAAGTTACACAAGTCCTTGAAAACTTGAGGCAACAGTTAATACAGTTAGTGGGTAACTAAGCTTATATAATTCTAACTCTACTAAAATTCAACTCTATGACTTCCTATTATCCGACTCAAAATATCATAAATTGAAAAGTTTGTATGTTTATTAAACTAAGCACAACGCGACGGTTTAATTTTATGGATATGGATGAACTTGGTGCACATAGCGTTGCCAGGCATCCAGATGCCTGGCCAAATATAAAGCCGGAGAGGATCAAGCTTTTATAACGTGTCCAGCTCACCTGGCTTTTTAAATTGGGCAATTTTTTTTAGTCATGTTTCTACTTTATCTTGTATCGCTAGCATAAGGGCGCCACTACCAACAAAATGTATACAGCTCTATAGAGAGTTACTCACCTGGTGTCCGTTTGGTGGCTACCAGTTCGGACGTGTGGCGAGTCTGGTGTCTGCATGATGCCTAGTTTGGTTGCTATATACAGTCGCGCCGCCATGGTGTCCCGGTGAAATATATCCCTAAGTGGAGCGGTTTGGCAATTATAGCAGTCAATTCTATTGTTGTTTTATTACAATTTAAAAAATATATAATATGGTCAATAATAAAAAAAAAGTCGAGTTCGACATTTTACTCAAATGTCTGGCTAAATTAGCTGGTCTGTCCGGCTTTTGAGTCTGAAGACCTGGCAACTCTAGGTGCACGGGTAGATTATTTTTTGTTTTTCGTTAATACATCGAGAAAAATAGGTAAGTAGTACCAGATTTTTACTAACCGCGAATGGGAAGCGGACACCTCTTTCTGCGAAGCAGTAAAGCGAGTGAAGATGGCCGCAACTGTAAGGAAACGGATATCCTCTCGCCCCAGTCATGGTCGAAGGAGACGCCCCGAGCATTGAGGATAGTACAGCGATTTCCAGCCACCAATGGGTAGTTCGACATCCAGCCACCCGGTTACGACCAAGCTCAGGCTTGGTCAAAAAAACCAAACCAAACGCGAGTCCCCTCAAAGAAATGTCAACAAAACCGTACAGTACAGTAGGACAGTAATACGTTTGAAAGAATGACTGGTTCTAGAAAATTAAGGGAAATTGAAGGACACAGGTGGGTTTTAGTCAATAAAGTTCTAACATACTCTCTCGGTCCAACTTCGAGCGAGAGAAGTCATTTGATGATTTTCCACCTTAAAAAATGTTGTACATAGAGCCTTCTTTACATAAAAATACTAGATACGTGTTTCGGATTTCGTATATTTTACTAAAACTAATGTTGTATATCATATAGATATGGCAGTACATTATTTTGGGATCATTTCTGACATTTGCGTAGGCCACACTGCTAGCATTAGCTGGTATAATAAATATCAAAATGTTTTTTTAGTAAAGAAAATAAATTACACAAGATCTCAGTTCCTCACAATCTATTAATAACTTCAAATGTTTTGGATGGTCATAATTTATTCTCTCTGTTTTGCTATAATTCTCTGTGTAAAATGTATAGTGAGGGAAAATAAATAGAAAGACACCCTCCGAGGCGCGGGCGGCGCAGATTTCTCTCCCAGACGTTTTCGCATCACTCTTAAGCGGAATGTTTAACATTTCTTAAATATTTACTTTGTCATAATGGAAGCTTAATGGTGAGCGAGAATACTTATTCCATCTTTCACCTGATATTCAGGTTTGGTAACATAGGGCTTTTCATTAAGAGCGCTCGCACTTACAAATTAAATTAAAAAAAAAAAAATGTTCTACCTAATGCCTTGATCACACGTACCGAGTAAAAGGGCGAGGCAGTAGAATGTTGCTCGACCGAGACAGTGATGTAAGCGAATTGTAGAGATGAGTGCTCGGCCGAGCACTCGGTTCTGTGTTTTTACGTACCGAGTACTCGGTCGGGAGCACTTCGGTATGTGTGATCAAGGTTTATGTGACATTGGCACAATTGCGTAGTAAACCATTTCACGGGACCCTATTACTGAGACTGCTGTCAGTCCGTCCTTCTGTCTGTCTGTCACCAGGCTGTATCTTATGAACCGTGATAGCTAGGTAATTGAAACTTTCACAGATGATGTATTTCTGTTTTTGCTGTAATAAAAACAGAATAAAACAAATAGGTATATAAGTGGGGTTACCATATAAAAAAATGTGATTTTGTTGCCGGTTTATGCTATTGACGGTACTGAATCCTTAGTGCGTGAGGCCGACTCGCACTTCGCCAGTATTTTTTAAAATTTAATATGCTTTCGACGACATCATGTGTCATGTGTGAAATTACACTACTAATTACAAACATTCGCCTTTGTAATATGAGTGTGATTTCTGGCAAACGCTCGGCGCGGCTCCGATGTAATCGCGCATCATAGTGGAACAATTTCGCATAAATGGGCTCAATTTCCTGAAGAACGCGGGTTATGTTGGCTTTCAGGGCGGCAATCGTCGGTGTTTTGTCGAAATAAACTAGTGTTTTCACGTTGACTATGTGCTATGTGCCCTAGCTGGGGCAGAGGGCGTAGACAGTAATCCATCATCGCGAACGGTCCTGATCTTCATGCTTCACCTGGCTCCACGTCATTTCGTTGCTCACCACTTCTGCCAACACGGTGCGACGCCAGGATTGACGTGGACGGCCACGCTTTCTTTTTCTTTGACGATTCCACTCCAACGCTTGCTTGGGTATGTGATTGGAATTCCGTTGAAGCGTGTGGCCAATCCATTTGCACTTGCGACGCTAATTCTGGCGATAGCTTGGTGGCTTGATTTCATGTTGCCTTAAAGAAAATAGTCAAGCGGTATTTAAGTCACACAGTATGGTCTTGATGGACGAGTTGCTGATGATTCGGACACAATATATTCGACCACAGTGTCCGAATTAACACATTTTATTTTTCTATGATGATTTGGACACCACCAAATTCATTGAATCTGTTTAGTCCAGTCTGATAAAAAAAGTTTTAAAATATAATATATGGCATTGTTGGACAATTTGTGATCTAACTACTGATTAATAACTGCAACTACATTTTGTAGTTAGTAATCACAACTACGAACTAGAAAAAGTAACCGTAAAATGTAGATAAACATGTTGACTACTAACTACAAATTGTAGTTGCAATCACTACTACTTGATTACTTTTATAACTACACATCTAAAATAATTTTGATTACAAAAAAGTAGTTAACTGCGCTCTACACTGTAATGGGAAAAAAGCGTTTCCAAAACTATTCTGTCTTATATGCAGGCAACGCCACTTGCACAACCTAGTCGTACAATATTTTTTAGTTTAAAACTTCCATGATCTAAACATGTTGAAAGAACTCGACGCGAATCTTTTGATTTATAAAGGTGCGTACTACTTAAGGTTAATTAGTGAGATTACGGGGCGGGGAGTTAATTATGTGCCCTTTTGGTGGCGTAGAGATTAAGTTATAAACTCGTAGAAATAAACCATTTCCTTTTTCCTCATACAAAAGTTGGTTTTTGAAAACCTTCTCATAAAACTTGTCGAAGTTAGTTTTCCTTTTTATTTCAAGTAGGTACCGAATAGTTTATGAAATTATGAGTAACAATTTTCCGGCTAGATTTAAAGTGTTTTCATTTAAGCAGAAAGAACTCCATATTTAAGTAAAAAACTGTTGTTATTGCGTGTTTAATAATCATGAGCCTGGTGTGTCTCACTCCAGAGAAAAGAACTCCCATTCATTGTTCCACTTTTTTCTGTCTTTAGTTATATCTAGCCAATCTTTTACGGTCCGTTAATGGCCTTTGCCGATGTGAGCGGTAGCTAAGGGCGGGGTGGCGAGCGGTAGCTAAGGACGGGGTGGCCAGCGGCAAGATCAAAATTATGAAAATGTTTAAAGCTCGCCACGAGTCGCCGCTCATAGTGCCCCACGCCCGCGTGACGATGCTGCCCCGCTCGCCTCGCCGCTGGCCGCTAAGATCGTATTCCTGACCAGGCCGTTAGGTAGGAGTTACCTCGACATTCTGTACGGTCCGTTCATGACCTTTGCCGATGTGAGCGGTAGCTAAGCGCGGGGTGGCGAGCGGTAGCTAAGGACGGGGCGGCGAGCGGCAGGATCAAAAGTATGAAAATGTTTAAAGCACGCCACGAGATGCCGCTCATAGTGCCCCACGTCCACTTGAGAAGCCGCCCCGCTCGCCTCGCCCCTCGCAACTAAGACCGTAGTCAATCAATCAATCAATCAATCAATCTATCAATCAATCAATCAATTAATCAATTTTATTTGCTTAAAACATGGTGTAAATGGTGTTATGTCAAAAATTATTAGAATATACATGTTTTGCTTATATCACAGAACGCAAATATTTTACAAATTATTATGTCAAAGAAAAAGTCCTGACCAGGCCGTTAGGTAAGAGTTACCTCGACACGCCATCTCCTTCTGCGCCTATCGCATCGTCAGTTCCTGATGTTCGGGATCTAGCTGGATCCGATCAGACACAGTTAAGGCTTCGTCGAATTACGTTGGGACATAGCCTACTCCATGGCAGCTGAGTTATCAACAATAGTGTTTTAAAACGAAATCTTCCTAATACATGAAAAGTAAAGAACTATCTGGGTTGTAGCTAGCGCCGTGTCAGCCGTATCAATGACACAGGGACCCCAGGTTTCAGGGACTTATGGAAGCTTGTGCTTCTATTACTATAAGTAAAATGTTGTTCACATACTCAAATTCTTGATAATGAGAGGCTTACAGATAGCAGGTCTTTCCTTGACTAATCGGTGCTTAAGTCTGTCTAAAAAGTCAACCGCCTTGGGTAATCTAATTAGTAGGGTAAAATGAAGTCTGATCTAGTCAACATTGGTAGAATAATCAAGGTTGCAAAGAGAATTAATTTCTTTAAGAAAACGTCAGCTGACCGAGTTCAATGACCTGTAGGTAATTAGTGCACAACGCCGACTAATTAATTTCGTACATGCGTAAATTAATACGAGTTTAAAAAAAAAGGTACTTTATTTTTTAATTTTATCTTTACAAATCCATAGTGTTTCATGTACCGGATCGACCCTCCACGGGATTAAAACGATCAAAATTTATCGGTGTATACTTATAACAGATTTTTTATTTCGTTTAAATTTCCAAGTTGTTTGACTTTTTAAACCGACTTCAGTTGCGATTATTTCGTGGTAAAAACAATATTTCTTTTGAACTTTGCCGCAGCTGGTTAAAAACGGGACCCCATGCTTTCCGTATACCTACAGGGCCTCTTTGAGTCAAGCTACGCCACTGGTTTAAACCCAAAACATAGGTTCAACACTTAGGTAGTAGTCGGGTTGAAACTGCTCAGAAAATAATAAATATTAATATCTCACAAATGTTTCCAATACACGTTGCTCTAGTCTTGTCCAGCATTATAAATGCATTACTGTAGCATACACAGCTCGTTCGAAACAATTGCACCCGAAGCACGGAACATCGCCGAGATTTTCTAGGGTCATGCTCTGCCGTCTGTGTAAGTAGGTTACCGAACTCATTTCTAGGTAACAATGTAAGTAAGTGGCTTCTTTGCTCTTGTATAACTGCAATATATATATTGCATTTTCTCTTACCTTAAGATGTGTCCAGACCTGGCGAATGCACCGCTCGCTAGACGCTTGCGAACTGCGCGCGTATTGCTCGCGAGCGGTTAGTCTAAGGGGACGGCCAGATGGATGTAACCAACGTCCCAACCATGGTGACCATTTGTGTTGCGGCTAAATGGATGTAAACTACAAGCCAACACATTCGGTGGTTGGGAAAACGCGCCTCCCAACCAAAGGCGTTAAAGGTCACGGATGTTGTCTACACTGATTGAAACTAGCAAGGTCGCCTTGGTTAGGACATTGGTTTACATCCATCTGACCGCCCCTAAAGTTCAGTGCGCCACTCTAGTGTAGTTCTGGCAAGGCTCTGTGAGGCACATAGATTCTTTCGCGTTTGAACTATGAGCCTCAGTTGTTTTGCTTCCGAAGATGTCGGACCATAAGACTACCGGTAGCATAATTGCTGTAGCATCGGCTATTTTATTACTGACACGTACTATTACTTATTCTGTTATTAACAAAAGGTAGAAAGCGCGCGTGTTGGCTGCGGTACACGTAGACGACGCGCGCACCTCCTGGGCCGTTCGAGTTTAAAAATAGCGCGCGAGCAGGCTGCGCAAGGGCTTCGAACAAACGTGAAATGTAACGCAAGCGGCTTGCAAACATGCGCATTCGCCAAGTCTGGACACACCTTTATACTTTACCAACTGATTTTGCAAATTTCGTCGAACGACAAACATGCTTTCGTATAAAAATGTGGAGTAAAAATTTAAGTGTGTTCTGGAACTTCCTGAGACGTGCACTAAAGTAGGAAGGCGATGTTTACAATCAGGTAAAGTTTGGATAAGTTTCTGGTTTCATTCAGTCATAAAATTACACTAAAAGATAAAATTTGTATTGAGTGCAGTTTATTTGTGACTCGCTTGTTTGTTCTGCAAAAAGAACAAAATATATAAATTAAATAGTCATAGACATGAACTAAAATGAAACATATACACATTAAAAAAGAACTCCCACTAGGTGAGGCCAAAATGGCTTCTATCTCAAATTAAACAGCGATATATATATTCAAAAAAAAAAAACAAACACGTAGATGACAGACTAATACGTTGATATAATTACATTACTTAATTACCTATGTGTCGCAAGACCTCACAAGCGTCAGTTATAAGAATTCGCGCAGTGTAGGACGACGCTAAATCTAATTAGTAGGTACCTACATCGCTTAATTTATAAGAGGCGTCTACTAAGAATCATTTCTTACACGAATTTCTCTCATTTGTACTTGTAGGTCTTGAATGTCAATACCTTCATAGAGAAAGTAAAGCTAATTTATAACTTTTATAATAAAATATAATTCATAACTTGGGTCACTTAATTTCTTTCGAAAACCAGGCAGGAAAAGGAGAGCAATGGGTAGCTCGCCGTCCGACAGTCCGGTAACAGTTCGAACCGAGCCCAAGTCGTTGACGATATTATTCCACGCGCGCCTCAAGAAGTCAACAAAAAAAAACATGGTAGTTGCTCTCAGGATCACAATACTTTCACCTTGCAGTTTGCAGTAATCTGGGTGTCAAAAAAGCTGGCAGCATAAGAAACGATAAAAACTATAGATGGGGCGATGATGATACATCGTCATGTAGGGAAATAGGCTGCCAGGTTAAAATGGGATTGGATGGGTCACGTCAGCCACACACTTTCTTTCTTTGTGGAAACTCTTTTTCCATACAGGGGGTAAAACATATGAGCCTAAGATTAGACGACGCGATTGAGGTCGAGGCTGTTTTCCATCAAATGAGGGCTCTCATTTGATCACTGATATTAACTGAAATAATAATAATAATAATAATAACAACACTGCTCACCATCAGGTGGGATCGCAGTCAAGCACTAGTTTATATAAAATAAAATAAAAAAACGGCTCATCTAAAATAAAGATTAAAGTCTGCTGAAAAACTAAATAATTTCTAAACTAGCTAACTAAATGCTTCGTGGAAAGCAAAAAGAAAAGAAAACAAATAAGTACTTATATTACTGTAACAGACCGACAAAAAGGGCGGTAATAAAAGTTCAAATTTCCTTTGAAGGCCGAAATTCTAAAAATAATAAAACCTCATCATTCTCATAGTAGGAAGTAGGTAGGCGCGGCAAAAGTTTCTGATTGCAATCGTTAAATGTTATTGCTGTTTTTTCTGAAACTCTGACGGAATTTGAATTTTCGCGTGACCGGTCGACTGACTATCAAAACTTCAGCGCACTGAAACATTGCTTTCCAACTTTTATGAGTGACCTAGCTAATTCGCGAGCATTTCAACTTTAATTGTTTCATGGTTCGAAAGGCCTGCCAACACTCTGGTTTCATGATTGATTAGAACTTTGGGCCAAAGTAATAAATCCTAGATTTAACTTTTTCGTCTATCACATTAATATGGCAAAATTGAAAGTTTGATTGTGTGTGTATTTTTGTCACTTCTTCACGCTCGAACGGCTGAACAGATTTGGATGTTAGGCACTCAAATTAGTATTTTTTTTTATTCTTTTAGTTCTAAACCATGAGAAGAGGTCTTGATGAAAACGTCTAATCAGTTGCGTTCGGCATTTAGTGTATGCGTGTAATCGTAACAATTATGCCCAACAAAGCTATTCCTATGTATAGGAGGAAAAAGATTCACACGGTGGCGAGGTCTCTCAAGAGTGAGTTTCACTCGCGACGAACAAACGAACATCTACAAAATTACTACGTGCCAATCAACACAGTCATGTGTAAACTCCACTGCGGTAAAACCTCGAGGAAAGCCGCAGCACACCGCCATAATTAACATCTACCCGGAAGGGGAATGACACACTTACTTAAACCCTTACAAGTATTGTTTTAATCTCATCAGGCTCTCTATGCCCGATTTTGCCAGTTTTAATAACCGCTAAATATTGACCACGCTCCAGTGGAAAAACTGAAAAAAATCGTTAAGTTTCAATCTCAATACATAAGTCTATCCGTCCGTGTTGACTGAACTATCGATTCTAAAAACCTGCACCCTCTGAGAAAGCCCTTTAGAAAAGTCAGTTTCAGTTAGAAACTATGCCGCCCTAAAGCGTGTTCCTACGCTAAACAAAACTTAATATTACAAAGATTGGTTTGAAGAAGTGAAGAAGACTTTAAAAGGAAAAAAACCGGCCAAGTGCGAGTCGGACTCGCCCATGAAGGGTTCCGTAGCAGCATGTAACATAATATTAAAGTTCTTGGTAATGTGTTGTAACTTTGATCGATGTTTTAATAATAGAGTATTTTATTCGATTTATGACGCATTAAAAAAAACTACTTACTAGATTTCGTTCAAACCAATTTTCGTTGGTAGTTTTTATAGTAATTTACATCATATGTTTTTTTTAGTTTTATCATTCTCTTATTTTAGAAGTTAGAGGGGGGGGGGGGACACATTTTACCACTTTGGAAGTGTCTCTCGCGCAAACTATTCAGTTTAGAAAAAAATGATATAAGAAACCTCAGTATCATTTTTAAAGACCTATCCATAGATACCCCACACGTATGGGTTTGATGAAAAAAAAATTTTTCGAGTTTCAGTTTTAAGTATGGGGACCCCCAAAATGTATTGCTTTTTTTCTATTTTTATGTGATATTCTTAATGCGGTTCACAGAATATATCTACTTACAAAGTTTCAACAGTTTATAGTTTCGGAAAAAAGTAGCTGTGACATACGGACGGACGGACAGACAGACAGACATGACGAATCTATAAGGGTTCCGTTTTTTGCCATTTGGCTACGGAACCCTAAAAACGGAACCCTTATAGGATCACTTTGTTGTCCGTCTGTCTGTCTGTCTGTCAAGAACCTTTAACTCGAGAATGCGTGGAAGTATCAAGTTGAAAATAAAACCTTATTATACTCAGGTCTGCGGTCCGTTTAAGCTGTGAAAAAATCAAACTTCTAAGTCAATAACCAAAATTTTTAAAGTGAACAGTTTTCTGGTTTTGAAAAACCAAAATATTTATTTAAATTAATTTTCAAAGTGGCTACTTAAACTAGCAGCTGCCTGTGGCTTCGCCCGTATGATAGTAGATAATTATCTCACGGGACGCTTTTTAATATCTTATGTAGGTACTATTCCAGGACATTTTCATCAAAAGCCGTTCATCAAAGAAGTAACAACATACAAATTTTCAGGTTTTTACATTAAATTATCTATTATTTATTGTACTATTTTAAATCATAATCAGAATGTAATAATAATAATTTATTTAAGTGAATGTGATTAAAAAGGTCTTTCCTTTTGGCTATTGTTTTGACGCACGATTTTTATTTTATTCTATTCACTCTTGACTTAAAGACCCCTGGGTTGTAGCTATCAGGAAACACAGACTCCGGCAGGGAATTCCACACTCCCTTGCGCACACTGAATGTGTTTCCAAAACGCTTTGTACCAATGGGTGGGATATCCACGATGGCGCAACGCCATACGTCTAGTGATCCGATGATGGAACAGACTATAATAATAAATAATAATATATATCATATCTATCACACAACGCCGGTTAGTCCCAAGCTAAGCAGAGCTTGTATTATGGGTACTAGACAACTGATAAACATACTTATATATTTCTAAATACATACATTTTATAGATAAATTATACACCCAGACACAGAACAAATGATTGTGCTCATTACACAAACATTTGTCCTGGGTGGGAATTGAACCCACGACATCCGGCATAGCAGTCAGGGTCACTAACCACTAGACCAACAGGCCAGTCCAGGACTTGGCGGAATTAAATTGTGCAATTTCAACGCACACTCCCCGAAGTGTAATCAATAGAAAACCGTCAGGCCAGCAACTCGGCGTCGATGCTCAAGGCTTTGGTGCTTTGACTCTACAAGCGCATTATCACCGACGATCCTCTTGGCTCGCTTCTCAATCGACTCCAGAGCATCAAGCTGATACTTGGCAGACCCATCCAAAGATGAGAGCTCCATACACGATCGAACTTGCGCTTGGTATAAAATAATGTGAAAAGAAAATACTCTCATAATAAATCCTATGTGCTATTTCAAGACATGGGTAAACCATGACCGTGGTAGACCGTGTACCAAGTTTAATCGCAATCCTAATAAAAAATAATACCTACCTCCATACCTATAAGATAGTTATTAAGATGGTACAGAATCCTGCAGACAGAAGAGACACCGCGATAACGATGCGAAAACCCTTTCATCCGTTTTTTTTTTTATAATAATTTAATTGCTTGTTAAAAAAAGTCGTATCTTTTTTAACTGGCAAGTTCGTTTTTTTTTTTTAAATTCTCTTTTGCAATAGGTAGGTAATTTTACAAAAATTCCGGATTTTTTTTATTAAACTAGTTCCAATATGTATGGAATTTTAATACGAGTTTTAAAAAAAAGTTACTTTATTTTTTAATTTCATCTTTACAAATCGATAGTGTTTCATGTACCGGATCGACCCTCCACGGGATTAAAACGATCAAAATTTAACGGTGTAAATATAAAAGGTATATCGCAGTGCGCTTTGAACGGGTGCACACGCGTAGATCATGTCCTGGAATAGCACATGAAATATTTTTTTTTACTTTTACTCAGGCGAAGCCATTTGCAGCAGCTAATCTAAGTAGTAGTAGTAGTAATTTAATAACGAAATAATGTTTTTCTGTAAATATTTAAAATGTAAAAATAGGTATTAGTTACTTCTTTTTAATCTTATACTCCGCGGTCTTTTCCGTCTATCTTGCTGAAATCGTCCTGCGAAAAGGGGTCTGGGATCTAGTTCGCGTAGTTCGCCCGTGGGACTGACGGCCTAGTTCTTTAGCGAACTACACAAGACAAAACCACAGGTACTTAGGATTAGAATATGCCAATCAGTCAAAATGTTTTATTCACGTTTTCAGCTACATACTGGAAACCGAATATTCCCTACTGAAATTCGAGATTATTCAAATCAATACAGTGGGCTGGCACGCGGCTCATTGGGAGGGACTCGACTCTCAATACAAATGAGCTCTATAAAGAACGCTAAAGGCACAAAATAGACAGG
The DNA here is from genome assembly GCA_929112965.1 of Mythimna albipuncta. Taxonomy (NCBI): domain Eukaryota; kingdom Metazoa; phylum Arthropoda; class Insecta; order Lepidoptera; family Noctuidae; genus Mythimna; species Mythimna albipuncta. The sequence goes on along the minus strand of OV815979.1, from coordinate 10,286,981 downwards.
TACAGAAGTCAATATAAGTACTTTTTTTTTGGTGGTTAAAAATCATCCAAATGACATCCCCCGCGATTAGGCGGAGAGATAAAGTCAGACGCTTACTGACTAAAAAACCTACCCCATTCCTTCTTGCCTTTCATACCGGGGCCGAGCTTCCTCCTGGCCCCAGTAGGCTTTGACCCAGCTGGGCCGCTGCTGTTGCTGACAGCTCCTTGAGGCGCGCGGGAACAGTGTGCGCCGTCGACGACTTGGGCTCTGTCCGGACAGTTACCGGACGGTTGGACAGCGAGCTATCCGTTCGCAAACCCGCGCCTACGGTGTCATGTGTTATTTTCACTTTTTATACCTACGCACGGCGATCGCACTAGGGTCAGTGTGTTGCGCCAAACTGTACGAGTGCGACCAGGCGATTGAGTCGAGACATTGTATCCGTGAGCGGTGTCAACGTGTGCGATGCTCGAGCGTGCTTTGTATGTAGATTGACTTCTGTACCTACCTATTTTGTGCTAAAGGTTCTCCAAGTGATGTACTCGTACGAATTGGACAAATCACTTCAATTCTTTCTTTTATAAACTCACAGATCTAAACGACTTCATTTGATTCTGATTTATTATTTAAGTTAAGGTTCTTCGTTTTTTTTTAAACTACAGTCTAACAGATCGGATCATGAGAATAATCTTTTGTTTAAGTTAGATAATAAGCCGAGTGTGGTATAGAGATAGAGGTGTTTTCTCAGCAGTGGGAGATAACGGGCCAGTCTACAATATTATAATAAAGAGGTAAAGTTTTTTTTATGTTGTTTTGTTTGTAGGAGGTAATTTCTGGAAGTAGTAGTCCGATTGCTAAAATTTTTTCACCGATAGAAAGCTGCTTTATTCCTGAGTGACATAGGCTATATTTTATGTACGCGAAGTCGCAGGCAAAAGCTAGTTAGATAATATACGGGAGGCAATTAGGGTTACCAGATGAGAAAATCAAAATTCCGAGAAAAGGCCTGATTTCCATTGAAAAATCCTGAGATTTTTTTACAGTTTGAAATTTTTTTCAGACTACGGATCTAAGTCATGCGTTGCACATCGAATTCAAAGTGGTGGGTGTGGCAGCAGAACCCCCTTTGCCGAAAGAAAATTAATTTTACTTTATTTAACTTTTTATAAGTCTTTTTATTAATTTGTTTAATCTTATATATGTGTACCTAACCTGTATTTTATTGAAAATTCTAAAAATCCTGAGATTTCATTAGATTGGCTAAGTCCAGCCACAATCCTGAGAAGAGTCCAAAAACCCTAACAAATCCTGAGATATATAACCGTAGGTGTAATTGAAGTCATGGGCATGATTTTAAAATAAGACTATTTGCAATAATACGCCTTTTAGAACGTGACTAGCTTTTGCCCGCGGCTTCGCCTGTGTGCATAAAACATAGCCTACAACACTCAGGAATTAAGCATCTTTCTCTCTTACAAACAAAATAACAAACTTTATTTATTTATAATATTAGAATTAGATTGTCTCCAAAATTTTCTTTGGTTCGTATTTTTCTTATATTTTGTTTTGTACACGGGTGCAAAATAGATCGATTTCTAAGTGGTGATTACCGCCCGGAGGACACGGTGGAGCACACAGTCGAGGTGTGCCCTGCTTGGGCGGAGTGTCGCCGTGCCCTCGTGGGGGCGATCGGCGGCGGAGACCTCTTGCGCCGGGCCTTGGTTGAGGCCATGGTCCGGAGCGAGGAGGAGTGGCAGGCGGTCGCCGACTTCTGCGACGCAGTAATGTTTGCAAAGGAGGACGCCGAACGCATCAGGCAACGGCATTATCGCCACCGCCGCCGCCGGGATTCTGATCCTGATTTTCGGCCAACGTAGGCGCGGGCTTGTAGACGGTGAGCAATGGGTAGCTCACTGTCCGGCCGTCCGGTAACTTTCCGGACCAAGCCCAAGTCGTCGACGGCTCGCACTGTTCCCGCGCGCCTCATGGAGTTGTCAGCAACAGCAGGGACCCAGCCGGGTCGAAGCCTACTGAGGCCAGGGTTATCCGAAAGGGCACTCGACACTATCTCCCGCTCCGCCCAAGGGCGGGAGATGTCAATGCATGATTTATCCCACCATAAAAAAAGTGGTGATTAATTACAAACCCACAGTGTTTCTCCGGTTGTCCTTTGCGTTCCAGGGCCGCGGTTACTAAACCTTGGCAGGTACCTGCTGGAGGCGCGTGTAGAATAAAACGCGCCAGGTTGTCGATCTAGGTTTGGTCCTCAGCGGACGGCAAGCTGCCCATTGCTCGCAGTTCGTGAGCTTGCCCTACGGTGGCCTGTGCGTCTGCGTCATTGTTACCAAGACTGCAAGCTTAGAAGAAGAACACATATTATTCTAAGGCTGCAAGATTGTTCGAAAGAGCGAAGGGCAATTGAAGGCACACAGGTGGGATTTAGTCAGTAAAACTCTGACCCTTCCTTCTGGCTCCACCCAGAGCGTTGGAAGTTATTTAATGATTTTCAACTCCAAAAAGTACGGACACCAATTACGAAGTGTTCTAATTCTAATCCAATTACAATTAAGAAAGTCGCATTATTGTACCAAAATGTTGAAATGGTTACTGACACCACAAACTAACATTCAGTGGTAAGTAAACACTACACAATACTTACATTGTGTCTACTAATTTTAACCTATCATTGTTCTGTGATTCCAATCGTAGTTAATAACATCAACAATATGTCCATGTATCTTAAGGTTATAGTCCCTTGAACCATCTGGCAAAAATTATGTGGACGTACCTCTCGCACCCGCCTAGGCGGCAGTACGCAAATCTGTGCATTTATTTGCGGCCAGCAGCGCCCAGAAAGCGCGCGGCTGATCTTTAAATACATTTTCTTTCCGAAATATTGACTGATTTACATACGCAATGTTCACTTTGAAGAATATTTAACTACCAATTTTTATGTGTAAAAATGATTCTAAAGGTTCAAGCCGTTTCGAAGGAGTAGCGAAATGTTGTGAAAAGTTACGAAATTGCTAAATATTTTTTTTGACAAAAGTAATAATAGCACGAAAAAATCAAATGTTGATAATGTTGTTCATGAATCTATAATAAACATATTTTTTTTTCAAACCTATTAACCTGGCCGTTACCGAGGAGTAGGCTTCAGAAAGTCACTGTTTTATGGCACTTTTAGGGCGCTTGGGCCTTAAATGCTATTGTCAGTTGCATTCTCTCATAACTTAGTGTCTATTGATCAGGTTATAAATCTACATTGAACTGGTTTACACTCTTCGGACATGATTGTATTACGATAATTTGATTCGGTAATTAGATGGGACTGGGACATTGTAGTTGTCTTTGTCTCTTTGTTATGTACTACCTTTTGTTTGCGATTTCTTAGAGAAGACCTACATCCCGGCTGTGGGAATACTTATGTGTACGTTTTCTCTTTATGTAGATATTAGGTATGTTTACCTGCAGAGACCGATATGGTCGACCACAGTCCATTGTTTTTATTGCACGGATCAAGAGACATCCTCGGCCACAACGCAATACCCTTTTCTATTTTTAAATATTAATATTTTCCATTGTTTATTTAGGACGCTGGTATTATTAACATTAATTTTATTGAAGTCAGCTCAGGGTGGACAAAAACGAAATTGGTAGGTACAGAAATAGCACCTACATTTTTTTGGAGCCGAGTGCTGCAGTGATCTTATTTCTTCATACCATCAAACAAAGTTTTTCAATAGATACACTTATAAAAAAATAAATAAACGGGGGCTGCCCGGCGACTCGTGGAGGGTTTTAGCGACCAGCCTCATACGATAAATGGCGACGGGGGTGAGCTCGCGCACTTTTCCGCATTAGTGTGGAAAACATTAAATTGCGTGCCTAAAAGCGGTAGGGATAAGAGCGGGTTTTCAAGTACCTAAGTGAATTGAACAACTTTTTCATAGGCTATTTAAATACATTCTGTTGTACAATTTCTTAGCAGTTGCATGTGCAAATGCAAAGCGACTTTAGAACTGTGGCTGGAACTCGGAAAGTTTTATAAAACAGTTAACTACTTGTGGCTTCTCAATGGCTGGGTAGTGGGCGGCGATGCCGGCAACAATGAGGAACAGGCACAAAAAAATAAATTATTAACCTCTTTTCAATGTCTTGAAAAATAATGGGCTTCCTTTTCGTCTTTGCTTTATGGAGCATGTGCTATATGTGTGTTCCTACTTATTGTAAGAGTGCCAGATTTCTGTTTTCAAAAAATAACTGAAAAGATTTCACTCATCCAACAGTGAAAAGAATTACGCGACGCCACTAACCATGGAACGTTTTTACTGTCCCGTGCTACTAACGAGAGGGGACATCCACCCCTAAGACGACCCACTGACCGACGAGTATTACCTACAGCATTTTTAGATAAAGGGCAAAATACCAATAAATAACCAAATTGTGAATCAAACTCGAACTTATTGCTGTGCGGCTTGGACAATCAAAATAAACTATTCGCCTCTTGTCCGTGCTAGTCCTCTGAGCACCCTCGTAGTTAGCACTCCTGGGAGGGCGCATCTATACCCTTAGTAGGTCTGGTCTATATACTACAATATTATTAAGGGTGTAGACAATTAGATATGTTGTTAACTGCCTAATACAAGACTTTGGCTAGGTTTGATATTTCTGCGCCCCTCTAGGGTCTGCGCCCTGTGCCTAGGCACCGCTAACACCGCTCCAGTTACGGTATCGGCAGCAGTATAAAACTGGATAATTTGTACGATAGCACATTAATAGCGAGATTATTCGAGCGTTAGATAGCTCAGATTTCATTATTATGTGACTCCAATCTCCATTACGGAGCACTTTTCCCATGCGTGTGCTCGCCATAAAACTGCTGTCCCACGTGTTTTTGCCAAACTTAATCTATTGCCAGCTGCTAGAACTATAAAGTTACTTGGTTACCTGTATTTATTAGGTATCTGAATTTAAAAAATAAAGTTCAAACAGTTTTTATCATTGTGTCTATGTTTAAATAGAAATGTCGTGTCGCAGTGTTTGTAATGGAACTCATCCGAAATGGCTTGACTGATTTTGAATATATTTTTTTTTGTGAATATCATAGAGTCTGTCTAATAAGTTAAACGACTTGGGTAATTATCAGGATTTAATGTAATCTGATGTAGTCAACACGGGTTCAATCATTAAGGTTAATTAGGTAAGAGATAGAGATCATTGTTTACTAACAGAACAACCTTATGATAAGTATCGAATTTAAGTATTTTTAAATGATTAAATATTATACAAAATTCCCAAGTCGGTTGACTTATTAGACAGACTATAGCTACTACTATTTTTTACCCTTGTACCATTTTTCTTAATTTATGATAATTTAAATGGCAGGACAACGTCTACCAGGTTAGTTAGTTTAAAACAGATACCTACTTAAGTAGGTATAATAATATAAGAACCACCTACTTCAGTAGTATACTTCGTTTTTTTGCTAACTAAATATATATTATTATGCTTTAAAATATTTTTAGGTATTTTGAAAGGTATAATAAGAAAGAAAAGTAAATTGGCATGGTAAAGCAGGCGGAAAACCAGTCAAATGAAGGCTCTTATTCATTCTCGACGCTTTGCATTCATTTAAATCTTTCAGCGGCTGACCCTTCTGACTAACCTAACCCAAAGTTTAATTGATATATCAACGACTTAGCATATTTTGATAGGAATACTAATTTGCCAGATCTATTAAGTTTTTTACACCTCGTTAAAGTTTTGGTTTTAGGCAGTTTAGCTGATTAATTGGTGTACTCAAGTACCTAGGTTTTATGGGTTTTTGTTTAACTTTTTTTGATTACGTAACTGAAAAAATAGCTGAAATCAAATTAATTATCAATGCATTAGTTTTTCTTCGAGTACACTATTTTTATTTAAATGTTTACTTTGTGACTTATCTCCATCGGAAAACCATTACAGCGAAACTGTTAACCAATAGGGAGGTCCCAAACCCGTTTTTGCGCACAGAATTGAAAGACTTAGTATCCAAGCCAAAACATTAAAACAAAGAACTATTTATTTGACATTTGGGCAGTGACACTGACAGCCGGGATCGAATTGTTTACATTTTGGGAGGTCAAAATCAAAAGTTTTGTTACTCTATTTCTTTTATTAATATTTAAACGCTTTGATTAAATTATAGGCTTTCCTGAGAGTATTTTATAAACAAAGCGTTTAATAGATAACCTGTTCAGCAACATGTCTCGCATTTCTGTAGATTATTTAGGTGCAGTAATACGTAAAATTGCGGCTGTGAATCACATAAAAGATTGGGATTACAACAAAGTGAAGTTTGAAAGTATCGCGCAGAACTACTTTGGAATATTGATTCCGGTTGTTTTATCGGGTAAAAAACAAGGGAAGGAAGTAAAATTAAGTTTAGTTTTAAAATTGGCACCAACCAATGAGCAGTATCGAATAAGTGGCGCAGTAACTGTTATGTTTGTTAGAGAAGTATATATGTATTCCGTTGTATTAAAAAAATACAGAGAAATTCAGAAGAACTTATCGAAAAAGTCGCGATACGTTATACCTCAGTGTTATTTCGTTCAGGAAGAATATTGTAAGGAAGCCTTAGCTTTGCAAGACATGTGTGCGATTGGCTACAAGCCTTATACTCACGAAATGTTCCTCGACCTGGATCATACACTAGTTTCATTAAAATCTCTAGCTAATCTACATGCTTTGTCATTTATTCTCAAAAAAGAAAACCCTGAACTGTTTGAAGAAATTGCACAGACTTGTATACCTTTAACTGAACATACAAACTTGAGGTACATGGAAATAATGAGAGATAGATTAGATCAAGCGTTGAAGAAGTTTGATGGCACTGAATACATACCACTGTTACACAAACTGAGGCAGCAGTGTGCTAAGTTTTTCTACGCAGCAGCTCATTCGGTACAAAATCTGTGTCTTTGTCATGGAGACATATGGAAAGAAAATATTCTATTCAAATATGAGGTTTGTTTAGGATCACTTTTATTTTTTGTTGATAAATACACAAGGGGTCACAAATGAGTCTTTCAAAATAAGAACATGTTTTTTATTTTGGTCATTACAATTGGCTGGCCTGTTAGTTTAGTGGTTAGTAGCCCTGACTGCTATGCATGAGGTTGTGGGTTCGATTTCCACCCAGGACAAATGTTTGTGTTATGAGCATGATCATTTGCTCTGCATCTGAGTGCTATTCATCTATATATATGTATTTAGAAATATATAAGTATGTTTATCAGTTATCTAGTATTCATACCACAAGCTCTGCTTAGTTTGAGACTAGACAGTGTTGTGTCAATTGTGTCAATTAGAGACATAATAGATAGACCATGACAGCGCAAACGCTGGAGTTCACTTGGGGTTTAAAGAATTAAAAAAAAACTTTTTTCTTTCAGGATAACAAGCCAGTATCTGCCTGTATGATAGACTACCAAACAGCCAGAATATGCAGTCCAGCTTATGACACAATGTACCTGATCATAAGCAGCACCAACACAAAGCTGCGTAACAGATACTTTCACCAACTGTTGGACATATATTATAGAACATTTGAATCAACATTGAAAGACTTTGGCTTGGACCCTGAAGTGATATATTCTAGACAAATGTTTGACCAAGACTTGAAGGTAGTTTCACCGGCGTGTTTGATAGCTGCCAATACTGCGTTGTGGTTGAGCAACGGTTTGCAAGAAGTAGGTCATGTGAGAAGCAAGCACGTTTGGAATACCGAAGAAGAAAAGGCATTGGCTGTTGACACGTACAAGGGAATTGTTAAAGCAATTATTGATGATCTTTCTAGTTTTGGTTATTTGTCTCTAGACTAAGTGATAATGTATGAAACTAAAAAATAAAAATAAAGAAATTCGTGTCATACAAAAAAATGTAAGGGTAAGGGGACATCCATAAATGATGTTACACAAAATTGATTTTACTGTCCCTCCTATCTTGTCAGTTGGTCACATTTGTAATTTTGAAGAATTGAGAAGATTACCCCTCCCTAGGGTGACGTCATTTGTAATTATGCAACTTGAAGTTATTAAATGAAAGCAGCAATTCCGAATTCAGTTTTCAAACAATTTAAACCTCAATGCTATCATATAAAAGGTGTAAGGGACAGCCCTCCACAAACTTTAAGGGCTTGCTCAGTAGACAAAACTGATCAACCTTCCACAAAATTTTTTTTCAGCAAACGAAAAAAAAATTCAGTCTCACTGTACAAAATGGTAAACTTGATTGGACAATTTGGATGGCGAGGGCGATTTCTTTTTCGTTTCCTGAAAAAAATAGATTAGTTGAAATTTTTTTTTAAGGTTTTTGTGGTAGTTATTTCTTGAATAACAAAATTATTCACGTAAACTTATGATTCTTTCACCCCCTTGTCTAATAATGTTGCATTTCGTTGATCCACCTTGCTAAGTGTGACGTAATTTATGGATAACCCCTAAACAAAATGTTGCTCTATTTCCAATATCTTCCATACAAAATTTGGTTTACAAAAGTATCAGTTTTGTCTAACGTGATTTTGACTTGATAGTAGAATAAAATAAATACAATATTCGCTTAATGTTATATTTTGTATGAAGAAGGAATAAGATGGATCTGATAAAAAAATTGATGTCTTCATAAATAGGTACATCTGGTATTGTCAAAAAGTTTTCAAGATTAAAAAAAAAAAATTGTAAAAAGACTCTTGTCATCAGCTTCACCTGCGTGAAAGTACAAAAATGTGCCAAAGTAATATAATCGTACTCCCGATATAATATGAATTTGTGTAAAAGAAAATAATACTAGAACTATGTCTACCTGTGTGCTAAATTTCATCGAAATCCGTTCAGCCGTTAGAAGTAACAAACACACAAACTTTAAGTTCTATAATATTATTGTGTTAGGTTGATAATAGAGAATCGAAAATTAATGATTTAAATATATTTTATACCAAGCCATATTGTTAAATATTTCTATATTAAATTTTATCAATGTTTTGTTATTAACTATGTTTATTGTATTATTTATTCCCTGGTTTTTAAAATGGTGGAATGGAGAGTCTGTGTTTTCTGATAGCTACAACCTGGGGATCTTTAAGTTACGAGTGAATATAGGTAGGTTATTTCTAGGCAAGCATGCTCATCGTCGGCTACATCGCCGCTTTCTATCAGTGAAATAGTGGTCAAGCGTGAGCTTATCAACGGTAATAGAATTTTTGTTACAAGGGGAAAGGAATCTAGAATATAATTGTAACGGTCTTTTCAGATACATTCACTGGGCTCTTAGTAAAGGGTGGATTTTAGCCAGTAAAAATCTGACTTCCCTCTCGATCCATCTCGCGGGAGCGCAAGGAGTGGGCAAATGAAGGAACTCTGTTGGATATTAGCCACAGTCTGATACGCGATTGATATCGGTTGATACTAGACATACGCCGAATAGTGATTTAACCGAATACCGAATAATATCGTTTAAGTTCTTTTTTATTATTATTGATAGGCTTGCCTTTGACCACCATCTCACCTCACAAGAAACCTCTTCACTCTCGACTTAAAGACTCCTAAGTTGTAGCTATCAGGAAACAGATTCCAGCAGGGAATTCCACTCCTTGGCTGTACGCACAATAAATGTGTTCCCAAAACGCTTTGTGCGTATGGGTGGAATGTCTACCATGTACCAGTGCCGCAACGCTGTACGTCGTGTGGTCCAATGATGGAACGGACTTGGCGGAATTAGATTGTGCATACCTACTCCCCGAAAAGTAAACGATAGAAAACTGACACACTAGCAACTCGGCGGCGATGCTCAAGGCTTTGGAGCTTCGACTTTACAAATGCATTATTGCCAATGATTCTCTTGCTCGCCTCTTAATCGACTCCAGCGCATCAAGCTGGTATTTGGCAGATCCCAAAGATGAGAACAGTACTCCATACACGATCGAACTTGGGCTTGATAAAGATTGAGCAGCTGTTCCGCGTGAAGTACCGTCTCACCCTTGCTAAGATCCCCAATTTTTTGGCAGCCAGTTGAGCCTTTGCATCGAACATGTCGATAAGATACTGCCGGATAAGTTCCCCGTTTCATAAATTTGCTAGAACTAAGAGGTGGTTGATGGAACCATGGAGTGCCTACTAGTAAACCCATCGGCTCCTTAGATTCGTCTTAACCAGGTCTATACATTTCTCATGATTACGAGGACCTGATGCCAGAACTGGGAGGTGTCTGATGAAACCCTGGATCTTTGTTAGAGTACCTTACAATAAACGATTTCTAATAAATATTATGGTTAGAATATGGGATTCCTTTATTTTGTCCTCAAGGCTGGTTTTTATAATGATTTAATAAACGCCATAGTTGGTTCAGTGGTTGTGCGATTGACTGCGCTGCGTGTCGCGGGTTCGATTCCCTCACGGTACAAATATTTGTAGGAGTAGTGCTTAATGTTGGGAAAAGGTTTTAAAAAAAATCCTCGGCATAATACAGGATTCTTTAACATAACGACGACAGTCGTTAAAACCCTTTAGTCACCCAGGTTATTCTTGAGAGGTATGCAGAATAGAGTGTAAAGTCTGTTTAAAAGGAAGGATCCTCCGACCAGACATAACTAGTCCGGGTAACTGCTCTATAGTTGCGTAGAACTTTGATATCTCGATGCAGGGCTTTTTAGTACCTTTGTGGCTATAATGATGGCGCCTTGTTCTACGAGTATTGTTTTTGTGTGGTTTTTGTAAATATAAGGTATTTAGTTCTGCCCGCGCCTTGGCTACCGGGTCTTGGATAGAATTGTTAGCTCTTGAAAGAAGCGACCCGGTATGCTTTTACCATATCTGGGTTAGGTTAATGAAGTAGGTAGACGCAGACTACCTTCCATCCTGCATGACGTGCCCTGTTGCCTGCTTACATAGGGATCTAATGACAGCATCAGTGGACGGCATTGCCGTGGCCGAATACTGGGCCAGGCATGGAATTTAATTAGTTTTATCATCAAAGTCAAAAATGTTTTATTTCTAATAGGCCTACATGGGCACTTATAAAACGTCAGAAGCTAGTGCACGGTTCCAAATTGGTCGTTTCCTATGGAGAAGAACCGGCAAGAAACTCCATGGTGACTCTTAAGAACAGTGGTTGATGTTAAAATATTAATAAGTAAGAACAGTGTAGACCAGTCAAAATTGTACCTACTTACACAATAAAACATAATCATACATATATTAAAATTTAAAAAGTAGGTAAGTTTATAATTTAGATATGATTATTTTTATTGTGCTTTGACTGATGATTTCAGAATAAAAAAAAAACATGTAGCTAGGCAAGTTCCAGGAGATATGAAGATATGTGATATGTGATCTGGTTGGTAGCTTAAGCGAGTTTATTTAAAGGTACCTACTTAAGTAAACTACCTACTGAAGCTCACTGGCTGGTGCAAAGTTAGTTAAAGTAGTTCCCAGACATTACACTTGGCACAATGGCGTCGGTAGCTACTCGCATTCTGTACTACTTAGTTGCCAGAGAGCAAACTTCCTTGATCGGTTGTTTTAATTGTCGGGTCTTAGGAAGTCTTGGGATACCGACGTTTTCACTAACTACCGACATAAAGGCTGTGAAGCTACTATACAACGCGCCAGATAACCATGGAATAAAGTACATTGACCTTTTCCTAATATCTCCTAAACATCCTGGCAACATCCAGAATTATAATCTGCATGCTTTTCTGAGTCGAAAACTATTGACAGAATACGGTCCTAATATTATACACACTCAACTCTTTCCAGCGCCTGGTCTAAAATTGATAGGTGAAAGACTGTCTTTTGTTTTAAAAGTGAAGTGATTTTTAGAAAAAAAAGTGAAAATGCAAAAATAAATAAATTATTAGGAACAAGTACGTATTATTTGTTTTCTTCAAGAAAACATCCCGAGAATCGGATCCTACTTATCTAACTACGGATCTTACAACACCAACAATTTGAATAGACCATGTATGCGCAATAACTAGATATGAATTATCTTCGTAAGATTAACCGTCCTCAGCACTGTGGCCAAAATAATAAATAATTATGTCGTTTTAGTTACGAGTAATACATCTTATTACTGAAGTCATAATTCTTGACCAAACACAGCCTCTAACTTAAATACGATTTGATGCAGCCCAGTGGCCAACTAAGACGGCCCATATTTAGACAAAGACTTCCAGCCCCTTCAGTGAAATAAATTCACTTCCTCCCTGAGTGAGGGAGCGGAGACGTCGAGGAGACTATTTAGTTTTATTAAGTAGCCGTGCCGCGGCTCGCGACAGATGGAACGAACGTTATTAGTTTCTTGGACTTCAACAGCGTAAATATTATAATAATAAACTTTTATTGGACTTTATTTGGTTTCTTCGTTTTGTTGTGAGTAGGAGAAAAGCTGAAAAACCTGTCGTTTACAAGTCGGAATCGTACATCGAGAGTTTCGTACCTATAAACTAACATGTAAATAGTTCGATTCCCGAATCGAATTTAGAAGATTTTTACGGATTGCGAAAAAAAGTTATTTGTGACGTAACTACTATTAGGTATATTTACAGCTAAGGAGTGGAATTCCCTGCCGGAATTAGTGTTTCCTGATAGCTAAAACTTAGGGGTCTTCAAGTCAAGAGTTACCTACTTCTAGGCAAGTGTGTTCCATCGTCGACCACATTATCGCTTACCATCAGGTAAGATAGTGGTCAAAGCTAGTTTTTTATATCGATAATATAAAAAAAATAGCTTTTTCCCGCAGCTTCGCCCGCGTACATAAACTATAGCCTTTGTCACTCAGGAATAAAGCAGCTTTCTATCAGTAAAAGAATGTTAGCAATCGGACCAGTACTTCCAAAGATTACCGCCTACAAACAAAAAACAAACTTTACCTCTTTATTATATAAGTGTAGAAAACATGACGGTTTCAGATTTTGTTCTTAGCTAGTGAAATTAAATTTCAGAATTCTAAGTCAACGGGAAACTATACTTTCCGGTTGTTTTCCATTCGCAAGGAAATATAAACACACTTGTTTTGATTACTGACTGAAATCGGTGTGTTTTAGTCAGTTATAAAAAGTCTTCTATGACTACTAACCTTAACTTTATACAGGATAAACCTTTACAAATATAAGTGTACAATAGGCGGTATTATTGCACAGGGCAATTTCTACCAGACAAGCTTTGGCGTCCTTTGGATGGACTTAAAAGAAAGGAAAATATTTCATTCTAACAGTGTACATCAACTTAAAGAACTTATGTTCGGGATATCAGCAAACAGTTGGACAATTTTTCGCGTGACCAGAGGGCTGGACTCTTCTTCAGTCAGCGAATCAGCATTGCCATCCAGCGTGGCAATTCTGCCAGCACTGCCACGCACTGTCACTTTCACTTGGGCTCTTTTCCCATTGACATCGATGTGGACGAATTTTTTGATGCCCTCTGAGTTTTCCCCGTTTTCAGCCTTTTTTACTCGTTTGTACATATTATTATTTTAAGTTTGTATATATATACCTAGTGATTACATATAGAACAAGGTAAAAATAAAATAAAAATAATATAAATACTATAAATAACATAAATACTGTACTACTTCTCTGACTTGTACTATTGTGTTACTATTTTGGTATACAATAAAGTAAACCTTCAAATACCTCATTTCCATTAGCTTCGAAGCCACCGAAAGTCACTCTCAATAAATTGTGTGTTAATTTACAAAGGTAAAGTTATCTTACATCCGTTATCCCATAACTGCTTAACTAAGCTCATTAAAATAATAAGAGCGCCTAACTCAAGTGAAACGGTAGCCTTCCGCTGCAGGCTTAATGTCATTTTAAAGTTAATTAATTTTCATGGTACCGTTGATTCGTATCGCCCCTAATTCAGAAGATACAGTTTGTGTAACTTATTTGTATTTATAATTTAATTATCGTCTGTTGGGTTTGGCCTTCATACTAACGGGGCACAGTTGGATATTACTCCGTGTTTTAAATGGGGCTGATGGTTGACTGACCTTTGCAGCTCAATTATCAGGTTAAGTGATATCCTAAGGATCTGAGGCCCTACCGCGAACTCTTAACGCGATCCTTTTTAGGACCGAAAAAAAAAACTTTTTCTGGATTTTTCTAGAGTATTTTTTTATAGGAACCAAAATTGTCGGCCAAAAAAATTTTGTAAAAACGTATGTACAAAACGACAATAAAGTGTTTTTCAAGGTCATTCACATTGTACTGATGTATGTATAATCGGCGTTCGAGGGGATGCAGGGATGCAGCTATATAACGGGTGATTCATTTGGAGTTACTTTTTCCAAAACTAAAAAAAATATGAATAAAACAAATTTATCGGGTAATCTTTATTATAATACTTGCCACACAGCACGTGAAACCATGGCTTTGTTGCGAGAAAAATTTGGTGAACAGTTAATTTCGCGTTTCGGACCAGTCAGTTGGCCGCCTAGATCCTGTGATATCACACCCTTAGACTTTTTTCTGTGGGGTTATGTAAAGTCCAAAGTTTATATGGATAAGCCGCGTACGATTGATCAACTGGAAGCCAACATTACTCGCGTTATTCGCCAAATACCACTGGAAATGCTCGGTCGGGTCATCGAAAACTGGAACTCCAGAATGGACCACCTTAATCGCAGTTACGGACAACATTTGAAAGAAATAATCTTTAAAAAGTAAATGTAAGGAATGGTTCTTTTGTGTTATAATAAAGATTACCCGATTTTGTTTTATTCATATTTTTTTTAGTTTTGGAAAAAGTAACTCCAAATGAATCACCCGTTATTTACATAATAATAGCTGTCTGTGTGAGCTCAAAATAAGAGCGGAGTTATACACCTTATGGTGTATAACTGAAAAAACTGGTGGAGTTATACATCATAAATAATATGGTGTATAATTCCACCAGTTGTTTCAGTTATGGTGCACTATATTATGGTGTATAACTCCATCCTTCTTTCACGCTCACACGCTTGACATTTTAACACGTCATGCTAAGACATAACGTGAGTATGACAAGGACCTTATCACCTGTCAAAAATACGGTTTATTTCGGTCTCACCGAGACACTAGTTTGCCACATAAGACACAGGCAAATTCAGAGATAAAATTTAACGCCACTGCACATTAGATGCAGAACAGTAGGCACCATTGAAATGTTAAAAAGTCACGAAAAAGCGAGGCAAAACTTAAAAAAAAATGGCTTCCACGAGACACATTTTTAAAATACTTCTTAAGCTTTTGTAGTGTCATAAATTGTCGCGGGATCTGCGTACAAATGACGACAAAGCGTTGGTTGGCGCGTCGCCAGAGAGCTGGAGTTACTCGCGCGTGAAGCAAGCTCACACGACCTCAATGTGAGCGTGGGGGTCAGGTACACTGGTTACACCCCTTCTAAAGGTAGAACTACACTGCACACACGTGTGCAACGTGCGCCGATCAGTACCTAGCCTGAGTCGCGTAAAATCAAACAAGCCAAATATCGTTGAAGTTTTATAGTCGGTCGATCGAAGTCCTATCCAAAATCGGTATTCACGTGTTCCTTAATCGGGATTGGCTAAAACGACAACTCAACTGACTCGAAACTAAACTATCTATCAACGACTTATTTCCAGTTACAATAACAAGTATTCTACCAGGATAATGAAATACAGATGTTTTTTTTTGTATTGACTCTTCGACCAAACGACTTTAAAATCGGTGTCGTTCAAACTCGATTGATGGATGTGAATACGGAAATGGTCTAAACGAATAAATCGCTACGATATTGTTACAGTCTTCATTACGTGAATCGGGCTACTGGGCGAGTCGGTCTCCATACAATTTATGTGGAAACTAGACTTGTAGAGCTATATAACTAATTAAATCCGCGCCACACGACGCCACACGACGTCGTTCTACCTGCAAATCAGGCGTGGCTGGCGTGGTGCGTTTAGTGTAGTTCTAGCTTAAGACGCGGATATTTTCGGCAGTAGGTGCTTGATACATAGATTGCTTGCCGCAAAACATACTCTTTGTATGTTTTGCGGTTTGAACCATAGATATATTCATTATGCGTACATACAGCTAAGGAGTGGGATTCCCTACCGGGTTCTGTATTTCCTGATAGCTACAACCTGGGTGTCTAAGTCAGAATGAATAAGTTACTTCTAGGCAAGCGCGCTCCATCGTCGGCCACATCATCGCTTACCATTGGGTGAGATATTAGACAACCTTATTTTTAGTGTATTAATTTAAATACTGTATTATGAAAAATCACAAAGTTATTAAGTCAGATAGGGTTCCTGGTTGGTGACATATCGGTATACATGGTCACCGGAACACTCAGGCGATTGAGGGGTTGTTTTGTTTCCGCACCCATCTGTGCGTTGGGGCCTAATACCCATCATAACTATTGATTCTGAACGAACTGGGTATTTTGCATGTTCATCACTTTGCAAGATTCAACTGATAGGAAAAAAAACCGAATGAAAAAAAAGTGGTTTTATTGCATGAAGCCAAAAGGGTAAGGTCATATTTAGGTAGGTAGATATTTATATAGATAGACATTTGTCAACCCAAGATTTGTGTTGAAGATTTGATATCGAATGTGACGGAGTTAAGACGACCCTTTTCATTTGGGGGGCATTCGTGGTTGAGTACGATAGACTGAATTCAGGTACGAATGAGACGAGAGTGAACCGAAGTAAGTGTTATGAGTGAGTGTTGCTAAAATATTTTGTATCTTATTCTAAACTCTGTTTAAATAGTCAAACGACTTGGATATTTTTAAACGAATTAAACAATCTGTTATATTTATTTCATGCAATACTTTTTATAAGATTATATTAGTAAACAATAATCATCACTTTACAGCATGATTGTTCGACCTACCAACTACCAGATTTCAAGAATTTGATTAGATTACCCAAGTCGTTTCACTTTTTAGACAGACTCTACTGTTAAACACGTGGATGTGAGAACACTGTAGCCTCCACGGATTCATGGACTACAATTTTCATTGTGCTTCTGGGCAAAAAGCTGACCGATCCGCATTGTCCTCTAATACATATCTATTTATTATTGTAATTTGTAAATATTGTAGAAACAATCATTTTTTTTAAAGAGTAACCACGGAGTTTCTTGCCAGTTCTTCTCCTTATGAAACGACCAATTGGAACCGTGCGCTAGCTTCTTACAGAGCAGTGGTGGCCGAGTGACGTGCCGTCACTTACGAGTTGTAGGTCGAAGGTTCAAACCCAGCTAGGCGAACGTTACTTTGTGTAATTTATTTCAACACCACTGCCCTCGAAACGGTGAAGGAAAACCTCGTCAGGAAACCGGCAAGTCCTAGAACCAAAAATTCGAAGGCATGTGACATCCAACAACCCACACTGGTCCCGCGTGGTGGATTATGGACCATACCCTCTCCTAGAGAAAGGCCTGACTCAACAGTAGGAACGTTTATAAGTGCCCATGTAGGCATTTAAAAAATAAATAATTTTGTGTTTGAGTATGGAACCTTTTGCCCTACTTTTCACTTTTTCTAACTAAAAATCTTTAAGCGGTTCGCTTAAAGTACAAACGTGCTGTGAATAAGTATGTCGGATGTTTTCCTTTCCATATTCTACAACTACAGAATATTTAGACTGTAATTTTAGCAAATAAAGCCGTGTGTCTCTAGCACCAGCGTAAGGCGAATTAGAGTTGCCACACACAAAACGTTTAGATAAATGTGTCGTTAAAGTTAAGTGCAGAACGCGCTTATTGTGCAAAAGCAATGTTAATTATAACTCCTATCTATGCGTATTAAGTTGGACATTTAGTTTAATCGAGTTGCTACAGTGGGGACTAGTTTTATCTGGAAACTGAGAACACTTTGTCCACTGTGCGGATGTGCCACAAGTTTCAGATTAAAAAACTTTCTTGGAATAAGTTTTGGTACCTATACTGACTACACACGCCGGCTGAACGTTTAGCGCTTCCTTCTTCTTGGGAACTATTATTTTATGTTACATCTCCAATGTGAGCACAAAACTTAGCCGTCTTCTTCTTTTCTTGTATCAGAGTTGTTTTGTATGAAAATTCTCTGACCATCGTGAATCATAAATCATTTATTGGTTTGCAAATATGGATGATTGATACATGTTGTGTTTTCATATAATTATATTGAGCCCTCCATATTCTACCGTCGCTTGGATATGCAAATTACATTATATTCACAAAAATAGAAAAAATATATAAAATTATATTTTTTAAATGTCAAATAATAATCAAAATAAATGTACTAAAAATATAAGACTAACACTATTAATAAAATTCGACTTATCTTCTAGTGATAAACAAGCACGTTTATGGAAACTATTTGTCAAAATACTGAAATGTTAAAATTAAAGTTCACTGCCGCGCTACATTGGCATTAGGTATGTCGTCTAACAGAACTATTAAACATACAGGGCTAAGATAGCTTTTGGAGGATACGTTTTTTGCGAACAAAATGTTTTAAGCGCCATGAATTTCGAGGCACTTACGCATTTCGTTTAATATAATGTTCAAGGTGTACATTATACCTGAAATTAGTGTTCGACACGTCTAATCTAGTGCCTAGTACATTATGTACATATATCGATGTTTATTGTACCTATTTCCCCGATAGATACCTACATTATTAATGATAATAATAGGTTAATTAATAGCACTAATATCGAGGCCAGTTATACCTTCGGATGATACTACTGAAGTGAATTTTATCGTACTTCTAATCAGTGGCGTAGGTAGACACAAATGAGCTAGAGCTCATTTGTGTCCTAAAAGAAAAAAAAATCCAAACCTTTTTTTACCAACATGTAAAAAAAAATATTTGGATTTTTTTGTTGATAGACGAAGGAAGAGGTTTTTTCATCATATAAAAATTGTGACAGTGTCTATATATATTTTCTCTAACTCTTTTCTCGTAGGTATGCTGAAAGAGATTATTTTCTAAACAAGCATCACCTTGGTACTATTCTTCTGTTTCCTTCTTATTTGATTTTAAAATTGTGTGTAAGTACATACATTTTATGTGTTATGTTAATGGGATTACTCTAACTACGATAGGAAAAGTCATGATTAAAAATGAGTTCATATATTCGAGTAATTGGATTATGATACGTTAGCTTTTTATTGTGATTTCATGTAACGAAACGAGCTAACCTAACCTATACTCGTAATAATTATCTATTTAATATCTTATCAACTAAAGAATTTAAGATTCACGATATTATGTTACGAATTTTTGCTCACTTCGGAGCCCCTGTAGCCCCGGGCTACAGAGGCTCCGAAGTATTATTTTGGTTATTTTGGCCCCGTAACATTGATAAGGTTGATACGGCTACGCCCCTGCTTTGAATAAAACTTGCACTTAAGTTTACGAACTTAAAACCAACTAGGGCTCAGGTACAATCATCACAATCCCCTCATTTCACCGACTTTGTTGTGGTTTGACTGTTCGTAAGAGGCTGAATCACTGGAGAAAGGACAAAGTTTACCTACAGCCATAATTTTAGGTGAAGAGCAGTGTTGGCGAGTGGTAACGGCCCCGACTGACGAGTTGTAGGTTGCGGGTTCTAACCCAGCCACGCGCATTACTTTGTGTAATTTATCACCACTGGCTCTCAAATAGGTGAAGGAAAACATCGTGTGGAAACCGGCATGTCCTAGAACCAAAAATTCGAAAACATGACATTCATCAACCCGCACTGGGCCCGCATGGTGGATTATGGCCCATACCCACTCCTAGAGAGGAGGTCTGAGTCTCAGCAGTAGGAACATTATAAGGCCGACTATGCTATGTAATGTATAATCTCAGGGTTAACAATTTGTCTGACCATTCAGGATGTCCCTTAAAACCTTAATCTGACCAGACCGGTCACTCGTCAACCCATCCAAAACATAATCGCATCAAGCCAAACTCAGGCTCAGATCGATCGGCCTCGTCAGCCATTAGCTGCGAGCGAATCCTCCCCGAAGTACAATAATAGTAGGTAATTACGAGGCGAGTCGTCGTATGCGGTTAGTATTGAGTTCCGCAGATTGTATCTGCATTTTAGATTGGCTGCCGTGCTCCGACCGTTGCGGGGGAGCTTAACACTCCAGCACTGTTTTATTTTCATTATTTTTTTCTAATAGTTACTCTTTGTCTGCAGTTCTAATTCAACGTCTCTTTAACGTGAAATTGGACGTGTTTTAATTACAGCGGAAGGAATCAAAAGGACTTTTTTTTGTGTAAAATTACGTTAGCCTTCGTTCTGTGATTAATTAGATGTTTTTTTTAACAAGCTTTTTTTTAATGGTAGGAAAAAATCATGCATTGACATCCCCCGCTCTTGGGCGGAGCGGGAGATAGTGTCAGACTCTTACTGACTAAAAGACCCACCCCGTACCTTCTAGCCTTCATACCGGGGCTCGAGCGCCCTTTCGGATAATCCTGGCCCCTGTAGGCTTCGACCCGACTGGGTTCCTGCTGTTGCTGACAACTCCTTGAGGCGCGCGGGAACAGTGCGCGCCGTTGACGACTTGGGCTTGGTCCGGACAGTTAACGGACTGCCAGTGGTGGGCACAACCAGTGGCGCGTTATAAAAAAAAAAAATATCCAAAAGTAACTTCCGGGATAAACATTGTATGTGCTATTCCAGGATATTGTCTACTCGTGTACTAAATTGAAATCCGTTCAGCCGTTCGAGCGTGAAGAAGTAACAAACCTACACACAAAAACTTTTACCTTTATAATACATATTAGTGTGATGTAGTTTTAGCCACGTGTCGGAAACACGTGGCTAAAACTACATCACACTCCAGAATTGTCCTACAAAAAAAAATCTAGAAATTTTTCTCTAATCTTATGCAAAAAAAAAACCCATTACAAGAACGCTTACAACATTTTACCCACATAAATAAAACACCCACAAAAAAGAGTACAACAAAACGAAAAACCTAATTACACGAGACAGTATGAGATATCCTGCGAATTATAAAACAAAGCTGCGGCGTGAGATAGCACAGGCAAGGCGGGGTTGCAGACTGATACTTATTACTAAAATCTTTTAAGCTCCTGCCCGCCTGGCGACCCCAGCCAGGATATACAACAATATATATTTCGCCACGATCCACGAACAAACTGAGAATTTCAATTTGAGGAAATATTACACATACATTTTACGTGGAGTTTGCTACCGGTAGTTGATCTCCTGCACGTTTCAGATAGTTTGTCTTCCTTGGTTAAATCTTGGCGGATATTAGCGGTGTTTTATGCTAACGATATCTTACACTATGTAGAGATTGGATACGTATTTTAACTTTTAGGATTTAGGTACTGTAAAGGTTGCTTGTTGAAGGGACCTAGATTGGCAGAATATAATATACTCGTAGGTATGGATTTTGTAGTAGCGGTCATTGCCCCACGGAAATTATGACATATAGCTATCTTGAATTGACATCTTTCATTGCCCTTTACATTTAACCGTAATGAAAAACAGTTCATTCTTTATTTTTCGGTTAACAATAGAGATATCGCCTTAAACAATAGTTGCAGAATTGTAAAAAAAAAACTAAATATGGCTGTCGGAGTTACGATTTCTGGTAAACATTGTGTGACATTGTGATGTGGTGTAGTTTTATACCTGAAGTGTCTACACAATATGTACAATTATTGAATCAGGTGCGATTTTGGCAAAATAGACCTGAGAATTTTATCATATTATTGACTACCTTAGCGAAACTTGCCAAGCAATTATTTTGTTTCTGTACCTATTTACATATTTTTGTACGCAATAAAGAATAAGGTAAGGTAAGAAAAATTTAACTACGCGGCTACGTTAGTACGAGTATATTGCAGTTATGTTTCAAATATATTTAAAATGCTGTTGCTATGTTGCTGATAGAATTTAAAATCAGCTCACAACAATGTTTCTGTTCAGTTGTGACCTCCGTGGTTGCAATATTTGAAAACTTTCACGGACTAAATTTAAGCTCATACGGACTATAGGTTTAGAGCCACTGCCTTAAAGGATTTCTTAATAGGAATAAGTGCCTATTCTAGTCTCCTTACGTGTGTGTGTAGGTATTCCCAGAGAGAGACACTTCACATTAGGTACAGTTTGTTTTCAAAAGACACTGTAAAGCCATGTACAAACACGAACATAGCGAACACAAACACTAAACTTGAACATCTGCACGCTTAGCCAAGTTGTTATTCTGCAATCGTTAACGCTGTCGAAAAGAGATGAAACGTATGGGAATGACGTCATCTCAACGTAAAGTCGCGTGGTTAGAACAAACGAATAGAAAATTCGTAGCCACGTTCACATCGTTCAAAATCGTTTCTACAATATTTAACGCTACATCCTTTGCTATACAAACGCTACATTGTAGAACGAGCGGCCGACTCAGGCGCGTCAACATGGCTACCAACTTATCGTTTTCTACAATTGCTGTCATCGAGGCGTTACCGATTAGAGAACGGAATTCGATTGTAACTTGGCTAGGGGGGCTGGTTTGTTTTGTGAAGTAGCCAAAGTGTTTTGGTGTTTATAGCGCTTCATGAAGAACACCGTCCGTACAGAACATACTAATACGATCGCCGCAAACATGTTTGACGAACAGTGTTCGATGTTCGTCAGTGATACACACGTGCAAACCAAGTTGTTGCGTATCATGCAACGCAATTTTGTTCGTAGATGCATGCGTACAGGGTTTGTGATTAGTTTTTTTCATTAAAAAAATATGTTACCCCGCGCTAGAAATTACTCCTGTATCATGAGTACGTTCACAAACATGCAAACTCACACATACAGGACAACTAGACCCGGAACACCTATCTGTGGGTCATACAAAAATTTGTTCCGTGCGGGAACTGGACCCGCGATCCGCAGTGCAGCAGTCAATTGCTCAGCGCCAGCCGCGCCGTGCCGTTTTACAAGATAGGATGTCTTTACGAAACCTGTTGACGGATAGTATTTGTCTGAATGAATGATTGTACTATGGGGATAGTGAGTGAGTGAATGTATTCCGCGTTACGGCTTGCTGGGTCCAATTCCGTACGGAACAAATTGTTACATTTGCTTATAAGATTTCTGAGGATCGGCGGTTAGAGTATGTAAACAGGGAGCGTTTTTTTCCTATACCGGCTATGGGCCTTTGATAAAATGTTGAAAGCTTTAGGTTGTGGTTTGAACACGTCAGAACTAGAGAGAGAGCTGGACTCCATCTCGATTATCGAAGGACTGGTCAAAAATTGTAGTAGGCCGGAATCCTAGAAATATATATAGAATAGGTTAGTTGCCGTAAAAAATGTATTTAGTCCGTAATTTGGATTATTCAAAAAAAAGGGGCACGTATTTTTTTATTTGTAAATTAAACCAAAAATGACAAAGATATAGCCCATTAAAGTTACGTGTAACGTCACGTCGTGCTGCATTTTTTCGCACGGGGTGACGTCACACGTAACTTTAATGGGCTATATAATTTTTTTTTTATAATCTAAAATACGGATTAAATAAAATATAATTATTTAGACCCTGGAAACTACCATATTGAGTTTGTTCACTGCTAGATAGTGAACAAACCCAACAAAATTATTGTTATTTGTTTAAGGATAAGTTTCGTAGCTAATAACATTATAGCATAAGCATAATCAGCTTTATATTTTTCCCAATGCCGGGACTCAAGCCTTACTAGGACTGGAAATGGATCGTAATTCACCACGCGCGGGCCCAGTACGGACTAGTAGATGTCTCATGTCTTTGAATTTTCGGTGCTAGGACATACTGGTTTCTTTACGATTTTTCCAACAATGTTTTAAGAGCACGTGCTCTCAAATTATTAAAAAATGGTGGCTAAAAATATGTTAATCGTAAACCACCACGCGGGCCCAGTGCAGATTGGTGGATCACATGACTTCGAATTCAAATAGTTTTCCATTACGTTTTTAGTTTTGAGAGTATGTACCTAATGCAACTACAACAATTACGACTAAAAATGTCTACACAGTAAACAATTGACAACAAAGTATTTCAGCGTATTTTATATTTAGGAATTCCATCGACATTTCAGACAATTACTATTGAAATTAGATCGTTAATTTAAACAAGGCCAGTTTTGAAAGTTAATGAACGTTTACTGTGTTGACTTAAACGGACTGCCAGCGTCCATTAATATTAACCCAACTAATGGCAAAATGCGAGAGTACCGGATTAAAATCGAGAGAATTACTTAAAATAGCAAGACTCAATTAATTTAATTAAGCTTTCATTGAACTTATAAACTCTTTTCTTTTGAATGATTCTTGTTTCTTCTAACTAGGGTTGCCAACCGTACTTTAAAATAGAGTATTGTACTCTATATCATGTACCTACATGTACCTAAAAGAGAGAGAAAACTACATGTGGAAAAGTATTTTAGTGTCTTATAAGAGTACAGGTGTACTCTATAACACTAATAGGGGACGTTAAAATACTCTTTTTTACACAGGGTTTACTATATTAGAGTCTGTCTAACAAGTTAAACGACTTGGGTTAACTTCATTATGATTTAATGAAATCTGATGTAGTCAACACGGGTTCAATAATCAAGGTTGATTAAGACATAGATATCATTGTTTACTAACAGAAGAACCTTATAAAAAGTACCGATTAAATGTATTTTTTAAATGATTAAATATTATACAAAATTCCCAAGTCGGTTGATTAAATGATGTATGCCTATTATCGTAACCAAAAAATCAACTATTTTCATGAATGTGAAGTGGCGAGAAGAGAGGAATAGATGAGAGAGATTAAAAAGGTTCTGATCTATGTAAACTATGTTTGGAGTCTTACAATTCTTTCAAAACCAATGAAAAATTGTTATGTGATGTAAAATATACCAAATATACCTTTTGAAATTTTTTAAATAAATGTTATTCTTTTTTATAAGCCCGTACTTTTTATTAATCATAATCATAATCGTGTATTTGCTAATATGATTTATTATTTACCTTCTTTAAAATGAGATATACTCTATTTCTTCTATTAAAAGTTGACAACCCTATTTCGGACCTCTACCTTTTGGCTTCCTATTTTAGTTCAACTATTGTGCTGTCAATAGGATTACAGGAACAACCCTTAGTAAGAAATATAATGTTATAATTGTTACGGGAAGGTATTCCGAATTGTGGAGCGTGGGTATAACTGTAGCACTCGTTATTCGCCCACATTCATTCTAAACAGTTCGTGGTAGCTTTTGTTCTATCGTGGGCGTTTAAAGTACGATCGTCATGTTCAGCGTCCACCCACAGTTAGACTCGGGCCACTTTCTCTGCCATCTACTCGCCGTACCTACTGTGCTCGTCAAAACGAGTGTTGGGCTATCTGGTGCACAGACGCGTAGCTTTATAGACGCGTGTTCGTCATTATACACCTTATAGGTGGGAGAATCATGTAATGACCTCTCCTGCTCTTGGGAGAAGCGAGAAGGTGTGTCAGACTTTTACTGACTAAAAACACACTCCTGTTCCTTCTTTACCATCGTTCTAGGGGCTCGGAATCTCATTCGCATCACCCATGACTCCAGTAGGCTTTGACCCTGCTGGGCTCCTATGGTTGCTGACATCTCCTTGAGGCACAATACCTGCCGTCAACGTCTTGGGCTCGGTCCAGACCAGACGGTCGGACGGCGAGCTACCCATTGAAAACTTTTATTCATAACACGGCAGGTGCAACTTATACATAGACATACATTTATTTGTAGCCGACCCATCTTTTCCTTCATCCAAGCTGCTGTTTATTCTACGTTTCTTCTACCTCAGTTCGGCTATCATCCCGTCTAGAGTTTGTTTTTCTGAGCATAGCCTAGCATAGTCGGCCTTTTAATACTTATTTCCACTTTTGGGAATGGGCCTTAATCCACCTCGCGGGCCCAGTGCGGGTTGGTGGATGTCACATGTCTTTGAATTTTTGGCTCTAGGACATGCCGGTTTCTTCACTATGTTTTTCTTCGCCGTTTTGAGAGCAGTGGTGATGAAATAAATTACACAAAGTAATGTGCCTGGCTGGGTTTGATCCCGTGACCTTTACTCGTAAATCGAGGTCGTTACCACTCGGCTACCACTGCTCTCTTGTTTTTATTATTATGTTTTATATTCTAGCCGTCAGTAACGGTGGCAAAAATTGTTTCGACACTTAAATAGTTGGCAGGTAAAGGTAAGACGTTCGATTTGATTCGTGACACCCTGATTCAGGTTGAAGTAAACCGTTTTACGCGGCTGAGCCGTGGTAATCTGTGGATTCCTTCAGAGAGCACGCACAATATTGAGCAGATTGAATATAACCAGCTTACGAGAATCACACTTCGATTGGACGACGAATAAGGGAATTGGATTGTTTTCGGTTAATACAATTGAATTTAAAATGGTTTTTACCGAGTGTGGGTAGATTGGATTATTCTGTTCAGGCAACATGTAGATTGATCGTTCTGCATAGTCTAATACTTTTTGTATATAAAGCTAAATTAAAGACGTAACATATACACAAATTAACTTCAATAATAACAAAATTTAATAATAATGACGACAATAAATAAATAAAATGTACCAGTACACATGCATATACAATTTAATTTAAATAGATGGGTACATAATTTAATAAGAATGATGACTAAAATGAATTAAAATATCTTTATTTTGTTGGCCTTCACCCTCTCTCCTAGCTTTATTGTGCTCGACAGGGTCCATATTGATCTTAACTATATTTTTATACCATCTATGTACATATGGAATTCAATAAAGTATTGAGTATTAAATACTCTTTTTTTTTTCTTTTTTTATTGACATTGTGCTTATATAACAGAAGCAAGAAAAAAATATGTAACCAAGATTTTTGTAACTGACAAGATTTAAACGAGTGTCCATGGAGTTTCTTGCACGTTCTTCTTACATATCCACGCTGTGGGCCGTGTAACTTACCTTCACTTTTTTTTTATTGATCGACATTTTGACAATTCAAAAGTGCCTGTTATTAGTCTAACTATACATATAAATAAAATTGTAGTGTCTGTTTGTAATATTGAAATAACTGCTTTTTACTGCATGCATAGGAATATATATACAGTACATACAGCAAAATATTTTATTTTTTAATTTTTGTCTGTCTGTCTGTTTGTCCGGACTAATCTCTGAAATGGCTGGACCGATTTTGACGGGACTGTTTTTGGCAGGTAGCTGATGTAATAAGGAGTAACATAGGCTACTTTTATTTTAGAAAAAATAAATTCAAAATCCTGTAGTCCACGCGAACGAAGTCGCGGGCACAGAGTTTCTGATTTCTGATTCACATTTGTCGGTTTTATTTAGCATATGCGTGGCCACCCTTTCAACTGATCGTAACCTTGCGTTATCTGCATCTTTTATGGCTTATTAAGCCTTCTAAAGTACCACACACAATGCTATATATGAAAAAGACAAGATCTCTATTTGAAGATGTGACATCTACTAACCCGAAATGATCTAAATCCCCAGCAGCGGGTACGTAATATACCGATTATGTTATGTTTTATGAATAAGACTAAAGGTTCTAAGATAACTTTACCCTTCAGATTATGATTACGATTACTGTGTTGTGCATTGTGTTATAATACACAAGTATCGTGGGTACGTCCATAAACATTTAAACTCACTTACACGAGACACCCACACCCGCAACACATATCTGTAGACCATACAAGTACTTGTTTCGTGCAAAAATTGAATCTGCGACCCGCAGCGCAACAGCCAATCGCTCAATCACTGCGCCAACTATGCCATCAATATAAATAGACACTAAAAAAAATCAAAGAAATCTATAGAATTGAAACACGATATATCACACATTTTAAAATAACATTTTTTTGTTTGCATAATTCTTTTTCCTGCCCTTATATTACTTGGGGTCGGCGCAACACGTTTTTTTCTTCCATTCCGTCCTGTCACCCGTCACACTATCACTAACTCCCTTTTCTTTCATAACACTCTTCACACAAACCATCCATCATTTCTTTGGCCTCCCTTTCCCTCTTCATCCATCTTCATGTATACTCAGAACTTTTTAGCAACATACGTTTCATTGTCCTCTTCACATGACCATACCAACCCAAACGATTTCCTTCCAACTTTTTACTCACTGGCGCCACTTTTAAACTTCGTCTAATATACTCATTTCTCACGTTTTCTTGTTTAGATAATATTATAAAGTATATAACATGTAGGATAGACTAATTCCAGGGTGACTTGGTAACTCATTTATCAACGTCTCTCTAAACAGCTGAACCCAGTAAAATGAAATTTTGCAAGGGATGTATCTTTAACGGACGAGAGAAAGTTTCATAACGTTTTTACTCCGAGGAAAATTACCTTACTCCGCTCTGTAGCTTCACAACTTTGTGTAGAAATTGAATATAGATTATCTGTGTACGTGCCTCAGAACGTTGGCTAAAAGATATCGGAATCGGGTAGAATATCACGACATCGGAATTTAGTTTCGTTTCGAAATCAAAACATAAAAGGCCATTTTAAAATCTCGAGATCTCAAGTATTGTGTTAGTTCTTCTTCTTCTTCTTCCTGCCCTTGTTCCGTTTTATTTGGGGTCGGCGCAACACGTTTTTTTCTTCCATTCTGTCCTGTCACTCGTCACGCTATCACTAACTCCTTTTTCTTTCATATCACTTCACACAATCGATCCATCTTTTCTTTGGCCGCCCTCTCCCTCTCCATCTATTATTATGTTATCTATACATATAATAAATCTGTAGAAATTTTTAGTTGTGCGCGCATCACGTAAAATGTACGAAGTCGATGTAGATAATTTTTTTATATTTAAATTGTGTGTAACTTGATATATTACTTAGGCTTAGTTTCATTGCACTCGAAAGATAAATCGAAAGACAAACTATATCAAAAGATATACTACATTCATTGACTGTTAGGCGGTACGGAGTTCTCTGGGTAAGCTACTTGGAATTAATTGTATTATGGAGAAACTGACTGACTGACTTATCAATCCACGGCCGGAACCACTGGGAATAGGAACATAAAATTTTGCACAAGTGTGCACCAACACCTTTTGATGACGTAGGCGAGCACCTCCTGTGTTTTTGGAAATTCAACTTGCAAGACCCTCTTGAAAGTGAAAAAGGAGAGTTTCTTTAGTATGGAAATTCACATTCCATGTGCCGATATTCTTGAAAGTAAGCACAAATAGTAACCTAAGTAAATACTAAAGGTTGTCATTATTGGTTTTGAGAACAATCTTCAATAGAAAACCTTATGGAGTTTTAAACATTTTATTCAAAGGACTGTTCTCAAACTTGAAAATTATCAAAAAATTTAATCAAAGTTTACACTTAGGGTGAGTTGCACCATTTAACTATAACGATAACCAAACCATAACCAGCCGTTAAACGGCCGCCTATTGGTCAATTCGATGATTTGACAACTGTTAACGGCTTTGTTATCGTTATAGTTAAATGGTGCAACTCATCCCTAATATTATAAAGAGGTAAAGTTTTTGTATGTTTGTAGGAAGTAATCTCTGAAAGTACCTACTGGAAACTTTTTCTCTGATAGAAAGCTGCTTTCTTTCTTAATTTTATGTATGGGGGTAAAGCCGTCGGCAAAAGCTAGTGATTAAAAAAGGCTGTCATTACTAGTTCAAAGGATGTTAAAGTTTTTATGAAAACTTTATCTTCAACGAAGTCTCTGTCAAAGTGCATATGTTCATATTCAATTGAACAAAATTTTTTCCCATAAATCTTTACGAAATGTTTGTTTAAATTAGAATGAAAACGAGCAACAGGTTCCAAAATACCTCTAACATTTTTGCACCTAACACTACCTTATACTCTAGCATACTTTGCATCTTAAAAACTTGTAGCACCTAATTAAAGACTGCCTCTAACCTACAACCCGTTTCTAAAACGAGTCACAACTACAAGCAACGAGTCGTATTTAGTATTCAAGCGGCTGTCATCTTATCACTTCAGGAGCCGTGATACCACAGCGTTTACAGCGCGCCTCGCGACACGCATGCTGATGACTTGCTATAAAGTAACGGCGGTGGTAACAACCTTGGGGTACCTTGGAGCGTTAGCAAGATAAGGCTGCGTCACAAAATAGATAGGTGCAGAAGTCAATCTCATGTATGTACTTCACTTTTTATACTTTTCACTTCTATTTTCTTAGGCTGACCGACATTTGACTATTCAAAAGTGTCTGCAAATGGTCTATTTGAAATAAATGATTTTGATTTTGATTTTGAGTTTGAGTTTGAGTTTGAGTTTGATTTTGATTTTGATTTTGATTTTGATTTTGATGTTGATTTTGATGTTGATTTTGATTTTGATTTCGATTTCGATTTCGATTTCGATTTCGATTTCGATTTCGATTTCGATTTCGATTTCGATTTCGATTTCGATTTTGATTTTGATTTTGATACCTATGCTAGGCGATCACGCTAGAGTTAGCGCGTTGCGCCAAACTGTACAAATGCACCCGGCCAATTAGTCCGAGATGTTGTGTCGGTGAGCGGTGTCTATGTGTGCGTTGCTCGAGCACGCTTTGTATGTAGATTGTCTTCTGTAGCTATCTATTTTATGGCTGCGTTGTGTCACAAAATACAAAATACATAGGTACAGTAGTCAATCTACATACAAAGCGCGCTTGAGGAACGCATACACCGACTCCGCTCATGGACACGATATCTCAGCGTGGTTGGAACCCCATCCGTTTGAGACACACGTCTGTGAACCTTTTTATGCAATAATGAAGCAATAAAAAAAGTTATGATTTTTCAGTGAACGGTTGTTTAAATTCAACAATAATTGGCAAATTATCGTTTCTTAACCTTTCGACAACGTAATCAGAGACGAACAATGAATGTGTTCCCAAAAAGTTTGTGCGTATAGGAACGGAATGTCTGACATGTCCTACCGGTAAAACATAATGCTAATTTTCGATTGATTGAATTACTGCTACTACTTACTTAGATTGCCGTTCAGTGGATAAACTTCTAAGAAGATTACCCACTGAACGGCAATCTATCTGTCTTAATTTGAGAAAATGAACGCTATCCAAAATGCACAGCGTTCATTTTCTCAAATTCTCTTTAGTGTCGCTTGATCCGTTCTTACATAACGCTGTCCTAATGATGTCGAAGAAGAGTGGAGCAGCAAGTCGTGTTGGACTTTTACTGACTAAAACCACATCTATGTTTTTTCTTTGCCCTTTGCGTTCCAGGATCACGGGATTCCCTTTCAGAAGTCAACCCATGGCCCAAGAAGGCTTCTGCCCTGCTAGCCCCTTACAGTTTTGCTGACATCCCTTTTTTTGTCCTGAAAAAGTACCTACGGTTCCTGAGGACAAAAATAATAACTTTAGATGACTCTAATTGTTTTAGGATGTTAGACTGTCTACATGTCTTTCAAATTAAATGTCAAAATTTAAATTAACGCTAGCGAAGTCGTGGTAAAAGCTACTTATGCTAATAAAACGTTTGTACTCTTTCACAGCATTATACTAAAAACACAAGATGTAGATTATTTTGTTGAAAAACAAACCCTGTTTATTAATTCAAGGAAATAACATAGATATCGTCCGTACCGATGTTTATTTAAAATGCAAATTGGCAATTGTCTCGAGGCAAAGGGAAATCTATATTATTTTGTAGTGTTGTTTTTGTAGCTACACGTCGTCAAATGTAATAAGGAAATTTAAACGAGGATTTAGGTTGTTTGGTCTTCCATCGCGTTTATTTGTTTTTCGTTTCGATCTAATTATTTTCCTTTAGATGTCATTCGATTTTTATAACTGTTTCTTTTGATATGTATCGCTCGAGGAAGTTTCAGTTGAGAACGCTAATTTCGTTGACATTTATTTAAATAGCCGTTCATTTCAGACTTTCCTTTCAACTCAATTAAAAATATTTTATTTCACATAGGCAGGGACACTTAGAAAACGTCAAATGTTAGTGCACGGTTCCAGTTGGTCGTGAAAAAAAAAGTTTAATATTTTGTAAAACCTGCAAATAGAAAAGGTCAATTCAGCTGTTTTTAAGAAAAAATATGAAGACATTTTTTTCTTGAAATTAAGGATAGGGTTGCAAATATCTCGCCGTGAAACTGTTTTCAAATCTATTTAGGTTCTTCATTATTATTTATTTTTATATAATTCAGAGCGGTTATTTTAAGAAACCAAAAATGTAAGACGTGTTTCTTAAGGACCGTGTAGTTTCATGTTGGTGAGGAAAGCTCTTAAGAAGAACCAACATGAAACTACACGGTTACTCTTTTAAAATGAAAACAAATACAAAGTTCCCATAACACAATATAAATAGGGGAGGACAAAGTGGACCAGTCAACATAGTACCAAATAATTAGAATAAAAAAAGTTCAAATAGAAAATAATTTAGGAGCCTGCGGAGTCTTGGTACAGTGTTCTCATATTCGCTATATAAAATCGAAGCTATATAAGAATAAAAATTAACCGTATTTACAAATGACTACTATATTATTTTTATTTTTTTTCAGGTGGGGAAATCATCTAAATGACATCTCTCGCCCTTGGGTGGAGCGCGAGGGCATGCCCGACTTTTACTGACTAACAACCCACTAGGAGTGGGTTGTCAGTCACACGCCTATACATAAATCTAAATAGAAATGATGTTCTCAAATGAAATCACTAATGAAGTTCCGTGATCTATTAATGTAAACTCATTGCAAATACAATGACAAAAAAATATATATATAGTATAGCATAGTCGGCCTTATAATGTTCCCACCGCGGGACTCAGGCCTCCTCTCTAGGAGAAGGAATGGGCCGTAATTCACCACGCGGGCCCAGTGTGGTTTGAAAAATATATGGATCAACTAAAAGACGTTTAACGTAGTTAATAAGTTACTAACTTAGCATTATTTTTTTGCCATACTGTAGAAAACAAAATACCATTTTATGGAATAAACAGTAGTGAAATTCATGAACTAATTCTTCCCAAAGCAATTAACAACATTGAATTACCCGAAAAACACAAAAAAGAATTAAAAAAAAAAACTGTCTACTTAAGTGCCTTAGCAACCTCTAAGCCCCTGGCACAAGGCCAAAAACTTACTTTCAGGGTCAATGTCTGCGATATTACTTTGTTTGTCGCTTTTCCCTTCAAATCACATAATATACTGACGTCGTACTGATACACACTGTCAAGCAGGGCGGATACGTGGAGGGAGGCGGGTGGGCACTAGGGCACATGCTCCCTCAAACGAACACAGTTCAAATAAACCAAGGAGTTCTGAGATTTAATGTGCTATGCCGCTTTAATAACATTCGCTTATTTTTGAGTATACATATGTGGCCATTTACGTTGAATTGGTTGGAGAGGCGACACACCGAGAAAAGTGGGAGGCGAAAGGGGTAGACTTTGCCCAGTGGCCCAGTTTTAGCCGTGGGACTATAACAATTATACAAGACTAGCTTTTGCCCGGGGTTTCGCCCGCGTACATAAAATATAGCCTATGACACTCAAGAATAAATCGGTTTTCTATCGATAAAAAAAAATTTGCGATCGGACCAGCCCTCCTTGCCAAGTTACAACCGTTTCGCTTGCGCCGAACGCTTCCGAGTTGAATTTGCCGCTAATTCTTTTGTTCTGACCACGTGACTGAGTGTTAAGACGACGTCATTCCCGTACATTTGAAGCTTTCTACAAGCGTTAACTATTGCAGATTAGCAACTTGGCTAGGGGTCCAGTACTTTCAGAGATTACCTCCTACAAACAAAAAAACAAATTTTTTCGTCTTTATTATATTAGTGTAGATTATTTTTAGTTTATTGCGAAACCTGAATATACATAGCTTGTTCAGAATCAGTAACTGAATGGATTCTAATAGTTTTTACACCAGGTTATATTTTGTCCCAAAAATATTTAAAAAGGTCACAAGTTGGACACCACCGACACCATGTCAGGTCAGGTCAACAACCTAAAATTTTTTTTAAATAATAACTTATTGTATTAGTGTTATTCTATGTTAAGTTACCGACATAGCCCGGAGAATCGCTAAATTAAAGTAGTAGTAGGCAGGGCACACTGCTTGCAGAACTGATGGCCCAAAGGTTCTGGAGTGGAGACCGCAGACCCGAAGACGCGGCGTCCCACAAGGTGGATCTTTGACCTGGTGAGAAGCGCGGGAAACCGATGGATGCGAGACGCAAAGGACCGTTCTTTGTGGCGACACTTGGAGGAGGCTTACGCTCCACAGTGCAAATTATGATGATAATGTGTATGATTGAAACTTTGATAAAAATGAACGTTTACCTTACTGACCCTTGTGTGCTCTGAAATAAATCCTGGATCCACCCCTGCACGCTTTGTTACGTTAGACGTAATTTACGATATTGACGATAAAAGGCACTTGGTGATAGTGTCAAATCAATTTGATGGGATGTTTTCTGTCAAATCGTGCTCAAATTACCCTTAATGATGCGGAAGTTAGCAGTCGTGCTCGATATTACATCTTTATATTGCCTAATATGAATTTGAAGCGTGTTTTTGTATAGAAATGGAGTTCGTTATGAATATTTTTTGACCTTGGACGACTCTGTGTATGAATTATCGCAAGTTTAAGATGAATAGTGTTTTATAAGAAGCTGGATTTTCCTGGTTTGCAGGATAGCTTATTGAGTCATAACAGTTTTTATCGAAATAACAACGATGCCTTTTTTACATAGGAAACCGTTAAATAACTTCTTCCGCTCAGGAGAGAGTGTCAGACTTTACTGACTAAAACCCACAGTGTTCCTTCGGTTGCCCTTTTTTGTGAGGACTACGATAACTCCTTCGAACTATCCACAGATCTAGCAGTCAATTTTGCTGACAACTCACGCGCGTATGGACCACAATGCGCCCTCAACCCAACTTTGGCTCGCCGTTTGCAAGCCAACACCGGGTTAAGCTTTTTGGCAATGTTTTATAGGGTTCCATACTTCAAAAGGAAAAAACGGAACCCTTTTAGGATCACTTTGTTGTTCGTCCATCTGTCAGTCTGTCAAGACCCTTTATCTCGGGAACGAGTGGAAGTATCGAGTTGAATTGAAGCTGTGAAAAAATCAAACTTCTAACTGGTGAAAAAAATCAAACTTTTAAGTAACCGAATAAAAAAGATACGGCCGTATATTTTGGTACTCTCAAAGTTCAAAATTCTTGGGATACTTCGCGTTGATCAAGAATCCTGAAATTTTTGCTCAAAGCAAGTTCGTATAGCACAGGTATAGGAAAAAATCTGAAAACAGTAAAGGGGATTGCCCATTTGAGGCCACAAGCGGACGATTGACTAGAGAAAAAATACTTTGTTCATTAATTTTGCCATAAAAAAATATGTATTCCCTTGGTTCCAAATGAGCGCCACTTTAATAAACAATAAGTGGTAAATAAAGAGTAACTTTATGGAATAAACAATAGTTTTATCATTGATAGTAATATTTGATGTCCGTCTTTGGCCTGGAACACCATAGAGGCTGGGCTATCGCCTTTGTTGTAACATACGTCACAAAAAAAATGCAATTCAAAAAAATCTTCGAGATTCCATTCGGGAGTTATAGTTTGCACGGAACCGCACTTGCCCAGTTTTTTTTTAATGTTACGCCCCACATAAGGAATAACTCCTTTATAGTCACGCTTTACTTTAGGCTCTTTTACGATTATGCAATTATGTATTTTTTCCTTTTTTAGGTGGGAAAATCATTTAAATGACATCTCCCGCCCTTGGGCGGAGCGAAAGGGCGTGCCAGACTTTTACTGACTAAAAACCCAATCCTGTTCCTTCTTTACCATTGTTCTAGGGCCCCAGTGATCTCTTTCGCATCACCCATAGCGCTAGTAGGCCAACCAACTTGGTCTAAACCCTGCTAGGCCCTTACGGCGGCTGACAATAACCTTCACCGCCATCCGGGTACGGTCGACGACTTGGGCTCGGTCCGGACGGAGCTACCCATTGCTTGCCGTCCACAAGCCCGCGCCTGTGGTGGATACAATAAAGCTGTGCCAATTCAAGCAACATAAGTATGCTCACCGTGCTGAAAGTTACATATATAGAAGCTAGCTATGTGGCAATCCTTTTTGAACACCGCGTTCCCGATTTTACGATTCAATTGAACAAATCGAAGGTCAATTCGATAAGGTAGGGTGCACGGACGTGTGTCAAACGGTTTGTTATTCTGGTTTGGCAAGCGGCCGCCTCTGTGCCATGAATAGGTGATTTAGTGGATGGTGAGGATCTGTAGACTTTATGTAACGTGTCATTTTTAGGGATCCGTAGTCCGTACCTAAAGGGTAAAACGGGACTCTATTACTAAGGCTCTATTGTCCGTCCGTCTGTCACCAGATTGTATCACATGAATAGTTACATTAACACTAGTGTTCCATTGTAGATACTCCGTAGCGCTTAACCAGCTGTTTCTTGGGTTACCATTTTTTTAGGATTAGGATTCCGTAAAGCGGGACGCTATTACTAAGATCCACTGCCCATCCAACTATCACCAGGCAGACATCTCATTTACCTTGATAGCTAAACAGTTGAACGATATATTTCTGTTGCCGCTATAACAAAAAATACAAAAAACAGTATTAAATAAATGTTTATGTATGGCTTCCACACAACAAACGAGATTTTTTTGGCAATTTTTGCTACGGACGGTAGGTACAGAACCCGTGCGCGAGTCCGACTATCATTTGGCCGATTTAGATACACAGAATTTCTGGCATCAAAAATTGAAGATTTTTGCTCTTTTTTGCTACGAACGCGGAACTGTGCGGAACTCTTCGTGCGCGAGTCCGACTCGTACTTGGCTAGTTTTTTTTACTGATTCGATTGATTCTCATTAGGTACCTTTCTCAGTTCGCTTATCCTTCTCTCATTGTATTTGGAGTTTAAGAGACACGGAATTCCTGGCATCAAACATGAATAAGATCAGTTACCACTTGGAATACAAATTGAAGTGAGAGCAAAAGTAAATATTTTTGAATTATTACAGTTGTGACACTATGTTGTGTGTGATGGTCGGCTGGCGTTACGAGTCTTGATAAGGTACGTAACGAATACATCAAAGGCTCCTTCAAAGTTACACTTATACTGTGTGAAAAGTCAAACGACTTGGGAATTTTGTATAATATTTAATCATTTAAAAAATATTTATATTCGATACTTTTTATAAGGTTCTTTTATTAGTAAACAATGATCAAAATCTCTTATTCAACCTTGATTGTTGAACTAGCGTTGACTACAAAATCAGATTTCATTTTGCCCCAATAATTAACCAAGCCGTTTGACTTTTTAGACAGACTCTAGCAGATAAGATAACAGAGAGTCCTATGCGCTGGTTTGGACATGTTATGAGAGGGTCGCAGAGCACCCAGTAAAGAAGGCCTAGCGATTCTGGAAAGGAGAAAAAGCTTAAGGCGCCCTCTAGCTACTTGGTGGACCACTGTATCCAAAGATCTGGAACGAGCTCAGCTGGACGCACAGACCACCCAGGATAGACTATCCTGGCGCTTAAAGACGAGGAGAGTCAACCCTGAATGAAGAGATACGGCAAAGAAAAGAAGAGACTATTGATAGTAATTATTTACGAGTATATTCTTGCTTTTTTATAGCCTCTTTTTTGTAATGTGAAGGTGAGAACACTGTATACTTCACGAACTCTTAGTTCTTTCTATTACGACTTACTTTTTATTATTATGATTATTTTCATTGTGTACAATATTGACTGGTCTACACTGTTCTTACATAATATCTATCAATATTGTAACATCAACCCCTTTTTTAAAAGAGTAACGATGGAGTTTTTTGCCGGTTCTTCTCCATAGAATACAACCAATTTGGAGCCATGCACTAGCTAGCACAAGTGCCCATGTAGGCCTATGTGAAATAAAATATTTTGACTTTTGACTTGAAGAGGAATTATTACAGTTCACCTAGCCTTGAAATCTTTCTCTTTAATTCTAGAGATCGTCGATGTTATTGTCAACCAAAATGAAGGCAAAATGTTGTATTTTTTGCTGAGACGAGTATGTCAGCTTCTTATGAAAGGATTTACGAGATAAAGCTGTAGATGCGGGTCGTGTCACCTTTGTGTGGCCCGTCAGACAAGATAACAAAAACGCTACCGTTTACGTTTCGTATCAAACGCAGACGGTTCGTTCTTACCTCGTTCAAGACATTGCCTTTATACCTTCGGTCTTGGTGAACCACAATTCCTGAATTTGTAGCTATGAAATATACCTAATGTAAATGTAGCCGCAAAATTCTCAAAGAGTAATTCTGAATTGCAGATGCTTGGAAGAAATGTACAGAGTTACATGTACGCTTTTCATTCCACGTATGGCTTAGGCCGCATTCCCACTATGTCGTAACGGCTAATTCATCGTCGGACGACTATCGTCTCCAGCTGTTCCCTGCTATACTACTCATCCTCCATAACCACCTGCAGTTTATAGGATCTAGACGAGGTCAATAATAGAAAAGTACAGTATACCAAATATTGGTCAGAAAAAGTACAGTTTGAGAGCTTCAAAACGAAAATAAGAAAAACCTGTTCCCATTATAAGAACTGTTTGTCGTACCTACGATAGATAGTCTCAACAACGAAACATGATTTACCATCACAGTTCTTGACAATTTTTTATCGTTTTACGACTGCCGCGCTAGCCGTTTCCACTACCATGACAATCTGTTATCACCGCAAAAAAGTCGTAGACGACATTTCATCGTGTCGTGCAATATGTAAACACCTTCTCGACATGTAAATCTACACGTTTATTTATCGTCGCGGCTTTTTTATTAGAGTCAGCAATGGTTTACCGGTTAAATGTTTTGTTGAGTCCCTTTCGGTGTCACCATTTTTCGTCGCTCGACAGCTCTGTCAACGTTAGCGCAAAGGTATTTTATGGAGTCTTTTTTTCACGCGTTCTCTATTGATAACCGTTTATACGATATCGTTTTAACAACTTTTTTTCTTGACATTGATTGTTGACCACAAATGTGTCCATTCATTATCAAGAGTTATAAAACAATTTTTATTTTGAAGTGGAAATCTTGTATGATTTATCTCGCTCTAGAATTGAGCGAGAAGGCGTGTCAAACTTTTACTAATTAAAACCAACTTATGTCACTAACTAACACTACGCGCCGTCGACGACCTAAACACGGTCCTTACCGGACTGACTGACGGTGAGCTACCCATTGCTTGTCGTCTATGAGCATGAAGAGTAATAGCGTGTGTCTTTTACAAATAATCATCATATCACATTCATATGAATTTTTGATTAGGTAAACGAAAATAAAACAAGAATTAACTAACTCTGTCCAGCAATCAAACTCCCTGGAGTAGCGGAGTTCTTATCTAAAGCGCGCAGATCCAAGTGCTCAAGTGCTCTAGCCCTCAAGGTAGCTTCAGAATGAGTGTCAAGGTGACGATCGATTCAATGCGGGTGCACAAATTTGCATAGTACTTCGCGCTCAGCTTAGAACAGATGCCGCTACTTAGACGTACTCAAGGATTTCATAACATCACGTCTGTACCCTGAAAGGTGGTAGATAAGTCAGAAATATTTATAATAAAAATAAGCCGTAAAGCGGTACTCCTGGACTAGGCTTGTTTTGTTAGGAGGTTCCTTTCTCTGGAACCCTGACCGGCCGGTAGTTTGGACCCTTGGTTCCCGATACTGGTAGGATAATATTTTTTATATTTTTGTTTTTTTTTTTGTGATTAGCCAGTGTGACAGCTTTTAATTAATTAAAGCTACACTGTGAAAAAATTAAAGAGTATGGAATCTTCAGCAAGTAAATGTTGGCGGCACATTTGACGTAGTGGTTGACCGATTGGCTGCTGCGTTGCGTGTCGTAGGTTTGATTCCAGCATGGAAGAAAATTGCCTAAAATTATATGACCTAACAGAAACTTGTTCAGAGTTTGGGTCTCTTGCGTACTTGAGTTTACATGTTTTGTAATGCACTTTATGATACAGGGTTATTTCTTAGTGCGAGGCAACTTTTTGTTTTAAATGTTTGTATATTTTGTAAAATACCTATATTCATGCAAATAAATATATCATTCATTCATTTATTCATTCATTCATTCATTATAAAAATGCTTTTTATTGCAGTAAAATGAACTTGGTATCAAACAATTTAAACTTAGGAAGTTCTTGTACAATTGCTATTTTACACAATAGCCTTTAAACATAGGGCTCATCGATATATAGACCCTCATTTCACCAGTTATGTTTAGGTTCCGTATTAAATGGTAATACCAAGTTGTTGCCATCCAACATTATGCTAAGATGAGGCCTTTTTGGTGTAATAATGTTATTTTTCTCTTGGTAAAGTGTTTTTCGTTTTCATATATCACTGTGAACACAAACGTAATTTTCTCTTTTGTTGTAACAATTACTGGTGAGCATATTGACTTTAGGTAGTTTGTACGCAACGCCGACTATTAACTACAGGTCACTGAACTCGCTCAGCTGATGTTTTCTTAAAGAAATTAATTTCGTACATGCGTAAATTAATACGAGTTTTGAAAAAAAGGTACTTTTTTAATTTTATCTTTACAAATCGGTAGTGTTTCATGTACCGGATCGACCCTCCACGGGATTAAAACGATTAAAATTTAGCGCTGTATATCCATAAATCTATATACCACATGTATAACTGTTTTTTTTAGGTGGAAAATCATCATACTTCTCTCCGATCTAGGGCGAAGCGGAAGGGCGTATCAGATTTTTACTGACTAAAACCCACTCCTACCTCCTCGACCTCGGGGATCCCTTTCGGATACCCCATGGGTACCGGTGTATACCTACGAATAAGGTTCTTACTTGAATCTTACTTTTACTTATAACTAAGTATATTATTAGAAATTATGTTTGCTATTTTACCGTGAGGGACTGGAAATACTCACACTTCAATCGCCAACGAAGGTGACATCCCGGGCGTCGAGAGTCGTGGGGTGATTTCCAGCCACCATTGGTGCGAGCTTGCGGACTACGAGTAATGAGTAGCCCGCTGTCTGTCCGGTGAGGACCAGACCCGTTGACGACGAGTCGACGAGTCGAGAGACGAGGGGCCAGTAAAGCCGATACCTTTTAGAGCTACGTGGACGTTTCATAGAGTGACCGTGGCCCAAGAACCCAAAAGGCAACTGAAGTACAAAGGTGGGTCAATAGAAGCCTGACACGCCTTCTCGCTTCAAACTAGCGGGAGAAGTCATTTCATCCCAGTTAACAAAAAAAAATTGTTTGCTATTTTTTGAGCCAAGATTTCGAATGGCAAAACCATTTTATCGTTTATTTACCCATTAGTAATATTCCACTAATAACCGTGCCCCGATATATCTTGAGCCACGTAAGTGAAATCCTAGATTTGCCGGTAATCGTCGCGCCGTCAGCGGTACGTCTTCGTTCATCGTGTATGCGGGACTGCGGGTTAATGGTTTTGATCGTTTTGATTTGATAATTGAGCGCCTCAAGACCGCTCGAGCGGCGTATTCGCGGAGTACGCTTCACCTATTTCGATTTTAACATTATTGCCGTTAGTCGGCACAATGTTGATTATTGCTGAGCTGAGTGTTAGGCTCCGCGGTTGAGTGTAATCTGTTTGCGTGTTTGTAATTGTTCTAATAATCTCAAGATAGGTTAAATAACAGCGTATTAGTTTCAGAATTGGGGTTCTGATTCCCTTATAAAGCTATTTTATTAGAGGTGCTCCAGTGTACTGCAAAGTTAATTAAGCATATTTGAGGAGAAATTCATGAGTGATTTAACTTGTGGATTTGATTGAAGGTTTTATTGTTGCGATCGTAAATTTTATTTCAAATTGTATTGGTGGATTACAGATGAAACTACATGCTTGTGTCCCTTGTAATTTTAATTTGTTTGAATCAAAATTAAAACGAGATTCCAATATAAAGCTTCAGACTACAAAGCTTGGGAAAATTAACAAATTCTATTAAATTAATTTGTTGGATTGTATCGTAAAAAACGTTAAACCGTATGTGAGCCGTGTGGCGCGTCGGATCCCAGCGGGTTCAGGAGATCAAATTAATTGGGACAGATGAATTAAATAGCCGCTGATTGATGGCCAGCTCTCTTTCACTAAAGCTTTTCAGGTGTACCCATATTATGATGAGGTACTTTGTTTCAATGAACATTAGAATTTTGTCGGTCAATGTACCTATGAAAATCGTTCGTATCTTCAAGGTATGTTAGGCACGCAATTATACCCCTCTTTGAGGAGTGACGAGAGGGGATCCATGGCGTCTTCACCTTCAGTCTGACGCAGATCTTCATCAGACATGACCAGTTCGGGAGGGTCCTGTTTAGGATCTGGGTGTCACCATTACGCAGCTCGCCCGTAGGACACGTTCAAACTTATGGTGGACTTCTACCGCTGTGTGTTGTGCGGCAATCGGCGGCGGCGACTTCTTGCGTTCGGGCTTGGTTCAGACATTCCTGAGAGAGAACGGGAAGTGGTCACTTCCTTCTGTAAAGCAGTAATGCGACTGAAGGAGATGACTGCAACCGTCAGGGAATGGACCCTCTTATGCACCGGCCGTCACTACCTCAGGAGCCTGTGTATAAAAACTATTTGAACATGGTGTATTTTTTTTAATGATATAAACTAATGCTTGACTGCGATCCCACCTGATGGTAAGCAGTGATGCAATCGTTGATGGTGAGGCGCTCTGGCTTATTAAGAGCCTATTCACTCTTACCTTGAAGACACCTAAATTATAATCGGACGGGAAGATCGCAGCAGGCAAATTGTACCAGTTCTTCGGTGCACTCGGTATGAACGACGAGGCGAAATGATTAGCCTGGACCGTAAAGGTTCTAACAACGTAAGGGTGGATACTCGCCATACGTCGTGTTGTCAGATGGTAGAAATGTACTCCAACATTAGTCGCGTGTGGGGACGCGAATGAAAGACTTTTCGTTCAATTTTACCTATTATATTGTTAGAAGCCTTGAATACATATTTCTATATAAAATTATATTCATATTTTCTTTATTGAAATCTATCAATCTTTATTGATCATAATCAATTCGAATCTCATCTAAACTTTTTCATTACCATACACCTTAAAAGATCTGTTTGAACCCCAACTAATGTGTGATCTTCATAGTCGTCACAGTACCTACTGATATTTTTACCGAAGTTTAAAAAAGTAGAAAAGCTTAGGTACGTACGAGATCAAATCTTCCGTCGGGCTGAATAAATAGAAAATTGATTGAATATACCGCTTCATTCAGGTAAACATTTTTATCTAAGATTATATTAGACCTATTTACTTGGTTGGCTCAATCTGAGGTTTATTTTTCTGTTTGCAGAGAAGAAATTATGTTTCGGGAAAATAGGTTTTTTTTGTCTATTTTATACAAGCTGACCCGAACGCTTGACTTAAGACTCCAAAACGTGGTCGTTTATAATGGGCCTCATCAGAAGACTTAAAGTCACCCAAAGAGCAATGTAACGGGCTATGCTTGAAGTTTCCTTGCGTGATCACAACAGAAATGAAAATATCCGCAGGTGAACCAAGGTTACCGACATAGCTCGAAGAATCGGCAAATTTAAGAGGCAGTGGGCTGATTTATCCATGCGTTCCTCAAAGAGATGTCAGCAAATCGTAGGGGTTCAGCAGGGCAGATACCCGCCAGCTAGGGCCGCGGGGAATTTCTGAGAAGCAAACCCTAGAACGCAAAGGGCGACACAGGTGTGGTTTTAGTCAGTTAAAGTCTAATACCCTCTCGCTCTACCCAGAGTGGGAGAAGTCATTGGATGATTTCCTGCCTTAAAAAAAGGCAGTGTGACCTAAACAAAGAAAGATAAGAGCGTCTGAGTCTATCAGAGTTTTGAATACTAAAAAGTTTTATAATACTTAAAGTAGCAAGCAGCTCTCGGATATATTTTTTGTTACACAAAGCGCTTTAAGCGCTTACCCGTACCCGCCCGGTGGCGCTGCAAAGGTCAGTTCTCTATCCACAGTAAATATATCTTTACATCCCGTTCAATTTTAAAGTGGAATAGAAATGCTTTATCTTTTTCACACTTTGATAGATTAACACCACTTCT
The DNA here is from genome assembly GCA_929112965.1 of Mythimna albipuncta. Classification (NCBI taxonomy): domain Eukaryota; kingdom Metazoa; phylum Arthropoda; class Insecta; order Lepidoptera; family Noctuidae; genus Mythimna; species Mythimna albipuncta. Next base: position 10,242,835 of record OV815979.1, on the reverse strand, counting down.
TTTATATTGGTTTTTCTTTTTATTTCGTATGATTTGTGCATTTAGCCAGTGAGTATTTAATTTTGGATACAGAATACGGTCACTTTGTTTTCCATTTATATATAACATATACAATCATATATATATGTTTGTATATGTACATTTTTTTATTGATATTTGACTGCGTTCCCACCTGATGGTAAGCATTGATGCAATCGTTGATTGTCAGGCGCACTAGTTTCCAGTGGTTCTACATATTGTTCAGTTGTGTGGATATTTACGATACTACACCAAATTTACATCGCTATGTAAAATCAATTTGCTAGTAATCAAACCAGACATGACTGCACTTCACACCTCACGGTGTTCGCAACTGTGGCAGCGCGAGTAATGTTCTGGTTCTGGTTCTGGGTTTATTAGGTAGTTCATTTTCATTTTAAATGACCTATTTGGGCTGATACTAATAAATATAAAATCTTTGAGTTTTGTAAAATATATTTTATTAATTATTAATTTAATTGATTATTTGATTGGTTTTGTTATATTCATTATTTTCATATAATAATAAATTAAATTAATAATGAAAAGGTAATAATAAAGTAATAATTTAGAAAATATTTTTTTTTTTTTTTTGTAAAAACCATGCAATTATAATCAAGTAAAAAATCATCGAACAAATACATAACATATGCAAGCGTTGTCCTAATAAGGTACAAGTTTGAAACTTATATTATGTGACAAAACCTTCTAAACAACATGAATGCAAAACATAAATAAATCCTGAATATTACACAAAAATTTTTGCATCAGCGCGTTTCCAATTAACTTAAAACTACCTACTACTAGAGTAGATTTACTAAAACATTTCGTACATACCCCGTCATTTCGTATCAACATTAAGTGCAAGATGGCGGCCCAATTTCCGCGGGAAAAACCGCGTCAGTCCGCCGGGAACCAATTGCCGTCTAACAAGCAGCCCTCGAGACTAAGCTGTTAAGCCGTGATTTAATGCCGACCCCAGGATTTGGATAATTTCACTAAATTTTTAGTTTATTCATCTTTTTTAAAGTAAATACCGAAAGGTCTTTTGGATTTTAGATAAGTCCTACTAGTAATTGAAACGCGAAAGGTTGTTTGTATGTATGGATGTTTGTTAGGTACTCTTACACGCAAAATCTAATGTGTGGATTTCATTGAAACTTGGTATACGGGTCCTGGAATAGCACATATTTTATGCTGGGAGTACGTTCCCTTGAAACATGACAGGCCTGTTGGTGTAGTGGTTAGTGGCCCTGACTGCTATGCCGGAGGTCATGGGTTCGATTCCCACATTTCCCACCCAGGACTAATGTTTGTGTGATAAGCATGATCATTTGTTCTGTGTTCTGGGTGTCATTTATCTATAATATGTATCTATTTAGAAATATATAAGTATGCACACAAGCTCTGCTTAGCTTGGGACTGGACGGTGCTGTGTGATAGTTGTGACATCATACGGGAGAAGCCACTGACCGCAGCTAGTTTGTACATAATAAATTTGACTGATCTAAATTAATAAGTAAAAAAGAAAGAAAGAAAAAAGTTAATTCGTGTCTTACATAATCATATATAAAATTCTCGTGTCACAATGTTCGTTCCCGTACTCCTCCGAAACGGCTTGACCGATTCTCATGAAATTTTGTGAGCATATTGAGTAGGTCTGAGACTCAGCCAACATCTATTTTATCATATCCGCAAAACAACGTTTGCCGGGTCAGCTAGTAATCATATAAATTAAAATACATCGTTATGGAAAACAACATAAAAAAAATATGTTAAATCTGTAAAATAAATGTTATATTGTACCTAAAACGGTAACGAGACGAGAGGTGCGGTCTTGTTCACTGTTCGCTACAACTTCTTATCCTACAAATGCAGGAAGCAGAGCGCTCCAGAGACTGGTTCGAGTGTATCATAATAATTTTAATGATGTCGAAGTTTTTGCTCTACTCACAAATATATCTAACAAACAAATCACTAGGGGCCCTGCCAATTTTCTTTAATTATTTCGCATAGTTTTAACTTAAAAAATGTTGTAAACCTTGTTTTTCAGTCTAATTGTGTGTAGGTACCAACATTTTACATGGTGCGACTGGCTATCTAACCTCTACAACCCAGATTATTGATTTCTATGAACGAAGCCGTGGATATCCCGCTAATAAAAATTATAGTTTGGTTAGTATTTTATTAATATCTTCCTGGGATCAATCTGAATAATCTGATTTGTCATCTACCAATAAAACACAGTTAAAAAATAAACTCGATTCATTCATTTATTCGAAGCGTAACGAGTTTGAATCGTATATTGCTACAGCGTAGTAAGCGTAGCTGTGACGTCACCGCTACGAGCGGCTGACTACGACGATGCTGCTACGCCAACGCATTCGGCCGGGTATATTATAATATAGCCTTTTATACCGGTTTACTAAGAAGAATTGGAAATTCTTTCTCTGCCGGAGTCTGTGTTTCATGTTAGCTACAATCCCCTCAGATTGTGGCTATGAATCATGAAACACATACACCTCCAGAGATTTAAGTCAAGAGTGAAACAGTACTATTATAGCCAAGCGTTCTCCATCGTCGACCACATCGTCGCTTTCTATCAGGTGAGTTAGTGGCTACACGCGCGTCTATTAACAATAAAAATTAAGTTAAAGTAAAGTGATACTCGTAACTTATCCATTAAAAAATACTTAACATATATTTAAGATTAACGTGGTTCGACTTTGTAGGAATTATGGAGCAAACAAGGTAAGGTTTGTAGTCAAAAGTTCTTTGTAGTAGATGTTTAATAGTTCGTAACTAATTTATTTAAAACTTTACATTCTATTCTACAAATTAAATCAGTTATGAACCATTGACTCTCTTTATGAAATTGTAGACAACTTAGTGCAAGTATATTTTTGAACCTTTCTTCTTCTTTTCGTTCTCAAATTAGATTTCTTCTGCCCAGTATTTGGCAACTTTTGAGCCATGATTGTACTCAATTGTTTTACTATTACTCTTCATATTTCTTAATTGGCACACCAACAGCATTACATTCAGGATTATAGTAAAAATTATATTATAATCTAGACACTGGTATGCATGCCTATAATAAGTATGCACAGCTTACACTATATTAGGTATACTTATGAGAAAAAAAATCCTCTAAATTAAACATACAAAATGGAAAAGAAAACACACTCACGATTATAAAAATAAAAAGTGGACTAAAATAGATCATTTAATAAAAAGAGGATGAAGTTTATAACAGAAATGTATATTATTAACATTTAATTAAAAGGTTTGTACAGCCTCGTATCTCTCCTCGAGATAAATTCATATGTTACTGCCAATGGTGAACATGCCATTACCATTACAACTAAAAGACGTCTACTTCTGGACATAAACCTCCCCTAAGTGTCACTACAACGACCAAGTCTTCATTGGATTCCCGCAACCCTCGCCAGCTCATCGATCCAGGATTGGATTGACCACGTGGCATTTTAATTGTCCATGGCAATACTACAAGCTTTATAGACATGTTTGCCATATACAACATCATTTTTAGTATATGCAAAACCGGAATATGGTTTGTTCAGAATCAATACCTTGACTGGCCTGTTGGTGTAGTGGTTAGTGACCGTGACTTCTATGCCGGAGGTGGGTTCGATTCCTACCCAGGACAAAATATGTTTGTGTGATGAGCACGATCATTCGTTCTGTGTCTGGGTGTAATTTATCTATAATATGTACCTATGTATTTAGAAATATATGTTTATGTATGTTTATCAGTTGTCTAGTACCCATAACACAAGCTCTGCTTAGCTTGGGACTAGACGGCGCTGTGTGATAATTGTAGAATATTATATTATTAATAACTGAATGGATTCCAATAGTTTTTACACAATGTTATATTTTTTTCCATAAATATTTAAAAAAGGTTACAAGTTGAACACCGCCGACACTTAAGTACAACATAGCTCATGGTAGGCATTAAGCGGCCAGCAAACAGCTGGGTGCAAGTGCAAAACCACTCCTCAGACGCTTAGATGGCCCGGTGACTATCTATTTTTGCTAACATAACAAGCTTATAACTTTGTGATTTTTCATGATACGTAAAAATACTAGACACGTGTTCCGGGTTCCGCATATACTAAAACTAATATTATAGAAGGGGCACTAAGTATATAATCGTCCATATGTGAAACACACACACCTGAAACTTCACGGACCGATACATACATTGTTCTCATAGTACAACCAATTAATTTGAGGTTTACCCAACCACTTGAGTGGCGATGGCGATTAATTAGATCATCACATAAATACTCGTACAATCGGACATGTGCTGGGTACACCTCGGGTCATGTTGAAAGCATATGGATAACACTAATATTATATAGGCGATAGTTTGTGTGTGTGAGTACAGATGAAATAGGTTAAAATGGCGTTGTTTTCGGGGCACGCGTGCTACCAAGTAGGGCAATGCTCATAGTTCAACTACCAATAGCTAACTTGCGATCTAAGTGTGAGTGATCTGTTAGTTGCGTAATGCGCGTTCGCATTGATTTATTGCCTGTAGTGGAGTTAAAGGGCGTGACACAAGTGGCGACACTCATTGTAGTACAATTCGGAAAGTATTTCCTTTCTGACCTCTTTTATCTTTTCTGTACAATTGCCGCCACGGATCTTGAGCGCTTGCTTCAAGTTGCGCAGAAGTCAAATATTCGGTCTCTTTAGTGGTGCGAAGTGAGACGCGGCGGCGGGGAGTGTCAGTGATTGGCTCGCCGCGCTTTCGCATCATGGACGTCACTCATAATTCGCTCCCTGCGCTGCTGCATGTATGTAACAACGACGACGAATGTCTCGCCAATGTATGGAATGTGCAAAACGACCCCCACTCTGACGCTTAGCGCTCAAGATCCGTTTTGGCAATCGTATGTGTTAGCATGTTTGTTACTCTCTCACAGTTGAATAGCTGAATGAATTCGGATTAATCTTTGTACACGGGTAGACCATGTCCTCAAAAAGCCATAAGATATTATTTTCTTACCTTAGAAGTATGTTCTCATGTGAGAATACATGTATGTGTAAATAAAAACTTTGATGCTTACTGTAAGTATAGCAAGCAATTGCATGGTTCTCATATGATTTGACCATTACATGTCTGTATGGATTTTAAAAGAGACTTTTAGCTCTGAGTTTGTTTCAGTGTTTCTTCTCAAGATAGTCAGTTAGGAAACACCGGCCTCATCTAGTTTAATCTGATGAAAAAATAATGTATAAAAGTGTTATTAAAAAATCTATTTATCCAATAAATTTCATTTATCATTATCGTTTATTGTTACACTAATTCATTATTTATTTACTTATAAATAAATAATGAAATAGTGTAACGATGTCTCTGAATTCTCATTTGGATCATATGCAGTGTCAGTGTCACCATTGAAACTAAACCAGTACATCATGGGCAGGTATATTTCCTTTAGCAATGTACGACGAGCTTGACCGGTGCAAGGCTATGTGAGTGGGCTCACGATTTCCTTGCAGGTATCGCACGTATCCTTTGAACATATTCTAATTTTTTACATTCAAATTGAATACGGTTTTATGACCGAAGTATTGCAGAATTTTGCGAAGACACTCGGATGACAACCGCGTGGAGATTTTTAGTTAACGCAGAAATGCTACGTTGGTCCGAAATGCTGTCTCAAAGGCGTCAATGCGTTTGCGATCTGCTGCCTTCAGCGTCCAAGTCTCAGCGCCATAAGAGAAGATCGAGAAGGCCAGAGTCCGCACCAGATTGGTTTTGGTATTTACGGAGGAAATTTAGAAGTCTTATTGTACTAAAACAAGTGAGTACTTAAACATAGAATTCAACCTCCTGAAATACTCGGGCTCGGGAAATATATATTTATATTTTCAAAACGTAACGAACCTTTGCTATGTGTTTCTCGTATTATAATAACAATGATTTGGGCCTAACGAATTTTGCTTACGTAATTTGATGATTTTACGTTGAAAGTCTTCTATTAGCAGAAATGAAAGGACACAGATTTCTGTTATTTCAACAAACGGACCTCATATTGCGCGTGTCATTTGTTTTCATTAACTTTCTAAATGGTGTTGATTTGAACGGGCGGGTAGAGCTTTGCGTATTTACCGAGTCGGCAGAAATGATGTTGATACAATAGCTTTGGGCAATGAGCCACGAATATTTTAATGGCCTGGTCAGTATTCTGATTTATTTCATCACTACTGTTCTCGAAAAGATCGCGTGGAAACTGGTATGTCCTAGAGCTAAAAATTCGAAGATATGTGACTTCCACCAATTCGCACTAGACCCGCGTGTTGGAGCCTATTCCCTCTCCTGGGGATGACGCCTAAGTCCTAGCAGTAGGAGCTTTATGAGGCTTATTATGCTATATGCAGTAGTCACACCTGGTAAAAATCCTAATGTATCGTTCTGAAATTTACATATGGTTGGTTACTGGAACAAGGTCCAGATTTTTTTATCTATTTTACAACTATATTAATTAGTTTCCCGTGCCAGTATGAATCAGCCCTTTATGTACAAGATTCCTTATGAATGGTAAAAGTACATCTAATCTCAATTTAGCCTCATACTTTGAGGCAAAAGCTAAATTAGTTGTCAAAAATCGGGGATCCTCGGCAAAGACTATTTTATTTGGTTGTGGAGATCCTATGACCACCTTTCAGCTTTTTTTTTTTTCGATGGGAAAATCATCCAATGACAACACCCGCTCTTGGGCGGAGCGGGAGATAGTGTCAGACTTTTACTGACTAAAAAACCCACCACGTTCCTTCAAGCCTTCATACCGGGGCTCGAGTTCCCTTTCGGATAACCCTGGCCCCAGTAGGCTTCCACCCGGCTGGGCCCCTGCTGTTGCTGACAAATCCTTGAGGCGCGCGGGAATAGTGCGCGCCGTCGACGACTTGGAGACATCTAATCTCAATTTTGGTTAAATATCAAAATCAAAGCTCAAATGGTTACCAAAAATCGTAGGTCCTAGCAAAATTGGGATGGACCGTCATGACAAAACGTACAATATGTATTGCACGTTTCAGGAAAAAATATCTTGCGTACAGCTAAGGAATGGAATTCCCTACAGAAGTCTTTGTATGCTGAAAGCTACAACCTGAGGGTCTTTAAGTCAAGAGTGAATAGGTTACTTCTAGGCAAGGGTTACCATCAGGTGAGATAGTAGCCTATCAATAATAAAAAAGTACATAAAATAACAGTAAATTACTGTATCTGTCTATCTATGTTGTTGTAAACACCTGAGTTATGATCCAAGTTACCAGTACAAGTCCATAACCCGTTTGATGGCTCGTAGTCAAGTTTTTATTCGCTCTGTTTTATTTACACAACAGTAAATGCCCCGTAAACCACGAAATCCGTTTCTAAGTATCTTGAGATAAATCTTCATAGTACTTGAAGACGAGGTGGTCTTGTGGTATAAATAAGATAAGCTGTAGTAAGCGGTCGGCGGCGCGGCTAATTTCGCCGACCGCCAGCGTCTGTGCGGTTAGGTCGCAAACTACAAGTGCTGTTATAAAAAAAAGACGTGTGGCACTCGGGGACTGCCGCGGTAAAGCTATTGCATAGCATTTTTATCAACTTATGCAATTATAATAATTTATTTATTTTATTATTCAGTATTTTTTTTCCTTTGTTTTTTTTTCTTTGATATTAATTGAAGTTACACTTTCACACATTGAATTGAATTTTCATTGATTGTTCACTCATTTGTTTTCTTATCGGTCACCACGCTCAAAAAACAAATGAGTGGGGGGTGTTAGGTTATTTTCGTTACGGAATTTCTGGATTCGGTCTCCACGCTCAAGGCCCGCGATAGAAGCTATGCAATAGCTTAATAAAAAATACGGTTATAAAGCTGAATAGTTAAGAAATCGATTATCTATGGCGTTTTTTGAACTGTGTCTTGCGGATGAGTTTAGTACTCAATGGCGGACCACTTGATTTTTTTAAATAAAGGCGGCACATGTGCACTGTAAACGTTTTTCAGAGCAATTGATGATAGTGATGATGATCATTGAACCGCACTATACATTATGAAGATGAACGTTTGTATAAATGGGTAAATATGCTATGTTTGTTACTATTTTATGCTCAAACGGTTGAACAGATTTTGGATGAAACTTGTCACATAGGCAGACCATATCTTGGAACAGCATATATGATACTTTTTACCTCAGAAGTACGTTACCTCGGGATAAGTTTCTACTTTCTCACGGTCGCTGTTAGGAGCTAGTAACAGATTAAAACTAGCTTTTGCCAGCGAGCGGCTTTGCTTGTGTAAATGTAGGTTTCTTTGTGCAGTGTTCTTTTGTTCAGTGTGTGTTCTTTTTTATTCTTTCTTTATTCTTCCAAAAAGTACACAAAACACAGCCGAAATTTCCATATACTAGATATGTCAGTCAGTCAGTTTCTCCTTCTATACATATAGATATTATAACTACATTGGCACAGACATAAAAACTTATGGTTTTTTCCTTTTTTGATAAATATGAAATAAATACAATTAATATGGAAGAGTAAGACAAATATTTATGTTGTACATTATTCATGATTGTTTATAAAACTCATTATTTTTGCCTTCTCTCATTAATTATTCAAACGTTCCCAAATTGAAGGTTCTTTGGTTTCCAACACCAAAGAACCTTCAATTTGGAACCCTTTCAATTATAATATACCATTCTTGTTTTGTTGTTTAATTGTTCGTGGCTAGCAAACCTTCAAAGATTTTACCGACACAAAATGAACAATCGATTTTGTTACCATCTTTTAACAGACAATTAATTAAAATCTATTTCAGGGTTCAATTTCTCAACGACACTGCATCAGGTCTTTTGATTGGAGACTTGTTGCTTACTACTTAAGTTATGCGTATTGAACAGGAATGGCCCGGGTCTGCCTGCCACTGTCGACAAATAAATTCTATAAACAAGTGCAAAGAACCGCGGCCCTAGAACGCCAAGGGCAACTGATGAAACACAGGTGGAGTTTTAATCAATAAAAAGTTTGACACCCCTTCTCGCTATATCGAGAGGGGTAGAGCTTTTTTTGAATAATTATCTTACCCCAAAAAAGGGCATCGAAGAATATTTATTTATTTATTAAAACTTTATACAATACAAAAGTACAAAGGCGGACTTAATGCTTTGAGGTGTCTACACACAGAAGCCGGCACGCACGAACCCGGCGCGAGCGAGTGGACCAATCCGCGCAATCCACGCAATGGAGCGTCTACTCGCTATTGTAGGCATTCTCTACCAGTCAACCTAGAATGGTGCACGGCAGATGCATCTAAATATAAAAGATTGTCCTATCCAAGAGAGAGAGAGAGAGGGCGTGAGAGTATCCTATGTCCTATTCTATTTTCTACTCGAGTTCCCAATTTTATACAGATCAAATCCGATAAAAAAAAATTAAGCTTGATTTATTTTTCCAAACAAATAAACGTGCAGACTTTCACATATAAACTGTATAGAATTCTAGAGACAATGTACATCCATCAGGCATTGTGCCAGTTTGATTAGGCGATTAATCAACCAGCGTTGAGCAATAACATTCCAGTTATTTAGTTTGAAACAAAAACAATCAACACCCACACGACTTAACGAAAACAAAGTAAATTGTTCAACATTAGTGTTGTCGGGACTTGGACAAAACTATCGATAAGTTTATTTTCTTTTTCAAAATTGTTTTCTAAGCCCCATCTTCAAATTGTAGCTCGCTGTCCGGCCGTCCAGTAACTGTCCGGAACAAGCCCAAGTCGTTGACGGCGCGCACTGTTCCCGCGCGCCTCAAGGAGTTGTCAGCAACAGCAGGGACCCAGCCGGGTCGAAGCCTACTGGGGCCACGATTATCCGAAAGGGCGCTCGAGCCCCGGTATGAAGGCTAGAAGGAACGGGGTGGGTCTTTTAGTCAGTAAGAGTCTGACACTATCTCCCGCTCCGCCCAAGGGCGGGGGATGTCAATGCATGATTTTTCCCACCATAAAAACAAAAAAAAGGGCGTCTTCAAATTAACCGCTATAACAAAGTAACATGCATCGCGACTGCAGCGCGGGTGTAGTGCAGCAGTTGCGCGTTTTTTTAATTTATACTGCACATTACGGCAAATTCTAAACCCTAAAATGATTTCAGTTATTTTATTGTTTCAGTATTTTTTCTACAAATTATTTTTTGATGTGGTGTGGAATATAATCAAATGACTTTTCCCTTATGTGTAGCGTAGTTACGTGTGTGGGTGTGGATCGGTATGACCAACATGTTGTCATACCGATCCACTCCCACACACGATCAAATCTGTTTCATCAAACATGTAGCGTTATACCGATTGGACGACAGGTTTGACCGTGTACGACTGGCATTACAGCAGGAATTATATATATATTTGTTATTTTACTTTTAATGTGCTCTGTGCATAATTTGTGTTAAATGAGTGTAAACTAGTATTCTCTCGTTCTGGTTGAATAAATAAATCTACTACTGATGTGGCTTTTTTTTTAAGATGAAAAATCATGAATGATGTCTTCTGCTCAAAGTGGGGCAGGAGGGCGTATCAGACTTTTTGCTGACTAAAACCCCACCGGTGTCCTTCAATTGCCCTTTGCGTTTTAGGACTCCAGGTTTCCTTTTCAGAAATACCCCGTGTCTCACCTCTGGTGGGCCGCTACGGTTTTATCTGTAACTTAATCTCCTTAAAACCAACTGAAACATCAAGACTTCCTAAAACTTCATCAGCATGTAATTATTTTTAGCGGAACTCATGTAAATGCTACTTCATGTAACAGAAATCATCAAAGTGCCATAACAGATAATGCTATTCCTGTCGATAAAATTATTTGCCTAATATTCCCCATCCCTAGAGTAGTTACAACTACATTAATTACCACACAAAGGCTTATTTGTCTATTCATTAGGGATGTTTTAATGAATGCATTGGTATTAGTCGAATCGGCATTTTGAGCTTATTTTGCTTTAACATTAATTTACAATGTTAATTAAGTACTTAATTATGATCGAGCGAGAAATGTTGAGTCGGTTAACGATAAATAAACGACTCAACGTTTAGACTGTTAGTATCAGAACTCTTGGCACGACGGCACAAAAAAGATAGGTACTGAAGACAATCTCATGTATGTACATCACTTTTTATACCTACGCTCGGTGGACGCACGCTAATGTGCGTTTGAGACGGTACTGTTCGACGAGGGGGCCGAGGCGCTCCTAGATATCGTGTCCGTGAGCGGTGTCTATGTGTGCGTTGCTCGAGCGTGCTTTGTATGTAGATTGACTTGTGTACATATCTATTTAGTGAAGACGGTTGGAAGAGTCCTCAACCATTATACAAGATTGATATTTTGCTAGCGTATGTATGTGAAACGACTTCTAACGCGTCACATAAGAAGTAATCCTGCATCGCGCAATTAAAGTTCTCTGCGCCAAGTGAACATGTAGAACGACTCGAAATCATCTATCAGGCAGTTGCCGACCAGACATAACACCCGTCTGGTCGGAGGATCTTCTTTTTCCATCGGAGGTATGCGGGATTTTACACTCTCTTCCGCCTACTTGCAAATATGGATTTATAATATATTTTATATTATTAGATATATTCCACAAGTATCACATAACATTGTCTAGTCTCAAGCTAAGTAGTGCTTGTGTTATCAGCACTAGACAACTGATAAACATACTTATGTATTTCTAAATACATACATACTATAGATAAATTACACCCAGACACAGAACAAATGATCATGCTCATCACACAAACATTTGTTCTGGGTGGGAATCGAACCCACGACCTCCGGCATAGCAATCAGGGTCACTAACCACTAGAACAACAGGCCTGTCATTAGTAGATTAGAATAAAATAATATGTTTATGGAAATAATCATGTATTTATAGATTAGAATAAACATTATTGAACATCAAAATAGTGACAAAACTGTTACACTTTAAATCTGTGGAAACGATGGCAGTCTTATCGATGATAGCGATAAGGCTACACGATCTGTGGGATGGACCAAACGCAAAAGGCAACCGAAGGAACACGGGTGGGTTTTAACCAGTAGAAGTCCGGCAATCCCTTTACTCGCACACTTCTACCTCTTTTTCCACTGTGTGAGTGGGAAAAGTTTATATTGCAAATTATGCCCCATCTTTTTGTATGTAAAAAATATTTTAAAACTTTAACGAAAATGTTTATGTTTATTTTTGTTTATTGATTCTCAAAAAAACTGATTCGTAAACTTTTATCCATTAAGCAATAAACAAAGGTAAAATCTATTTCACTCAAATGACAGTTACCACATGACGCGTCCCGGTGGCCACAGCGATCTCATTTCCTGCCCGAGCGTTTTCAATAACAACCGTCATTTGTTTACTACAACATTTTATTTTTCAAATCGTTTTTATACAAATCATATACTGACATATTGCATTCGAATTTTGAATAAAACTTTGGATTATATTGAGCGTGATAGTGATGGAATTAATATAATTTGTGTTAATATAATATATATAAAAACTACTGTGCCGATTTCAAAAATTCTTACACCGTTGGAAAGCTACATTTACCCAGAGTAACAAAGGCTATATTTATTGCCCGTGCAAAGCCGGGACGGGCCGCTAGTAATTTATAATTTTAGAACGAAAAGTTAATAAATAATATCTACAATAATTCAAAATGGTATTTTATTTATGTGAAAGTACTTCATTAAAGTAACATACAAAATATAAGTAAACGGAAATAGAATCACGTTTTAAAACCCTTAAAAGAATCCCGGGAGCACTGATTTATCAATATACAAATAAGCTACGTGCTACGCCGTAGCACTCGCGTAGCACCGTAGCGCTACGAGACTATCTATTTGAGGAGAGGGAGGTCGCGAAGGCAATCGAAGTCGCTTTGAGCCGCGCTTCAGGTGGCAAACTACTTAGAGAAAGTGCAAAATTCTACATAAAGCCACTGTGCAACGAACCGAACTAAAACCTTTGAACTCCTTTGATTTGTAGAGGGTTTACGATTTGACGGCGGTGTCGGTGTCATTTACCTTCAACGTCTGACTTTTCTTGTAAATCTTGTTAGAGGATGTCTGCGGGTAGAAAGTGAGTTTTTCTTAGTTAATGCTGACTTGAAGGTTTTTTTACAAGTTTATTTTGAAAAGGTCGTTAGGTATATCGTATTAAATAATTAATTTTATTCTATCACTTGTGTAAGACTGAACCATAACGAGTAATATTGTAATAAATGAAACAAACAAGTGTTACTGCAAATGCGAATAAAAGAAATAAACTTGCATATACTGTAAAAAATCGCCAACCTAGAATAAAAAGCAGTTATAAAATTGAACCGCAATATTGCAGTATTTATGTGTACAATAGTATGTAAAACGTGTTCTAAAGAACCCGCAAATTACTTTATTTTTCAGTTACCGCTTCTGTGCCGGTAGAGGGCGCATAAATCAAACTTTGTTCAAGCGCTGTACATCGCCCCACTGTTGCGCTGTAAAGCGGTATTTATGACGTAAAGCAATGTCCACACTATGGCACAGGTCATGGTAAGCACGGTCGTATTTCGTGAGATATGTGTCGGACAAATGTGTCTGAAATAATTTTGCGTGAAGAGATGACGTTTAGGATTTTTTTTGAGTAAAGTTCAGTGTCTGATATAACCCGTTGTAAAGCCGGAACGCGGATCCACGATTACTTTTTAATTGTGTCTCTAAATACGGCATATGGAAGGTTAATTATTCAAGTATTCGCAAATTGATGGCGCCGAAAGGTTTTTGAATGGCGACCGCATATCACAGACGCAGTGTTGGAAGGCCTGCCACAAGGTGGGCCGCTGAATTGGTGAGAGTTGCAGGAATCTGATGGATGAGAGACGCACAGGACAGACTGATAATGATTTCTAGTTTAAAATGTGATATAAAATTGGTGTAGTTTTGTATTTCGGGTCTCTTCACAGCGGGACTACATTTGAATAGCCAAGTCCTAGCTAAGTTACTAATCTGCAATAGTTAACGCTTGTAAAAGCTTCAAATGTACGGGAATGACGTCGTCTTAACGCTCAGTCACTTGGTCAGAACAAAAGAATTGGCGGCAAGGTCAACTCGAAGTGTTCGGCGCAAGCAAAACGTTTGTAACTTGGCTAGGGGGGCAGGTGCGATCTCAGTAAAATTTAACTGAAAATGTTATTTATTTATTATAATTTATTACGTATTATTTATTTATTTATAATTTATTATAATCTTTATTGTACACCAAATAAACAAAATACAGGACAAACATTTAAAAGAATAAGTGCACAGTGGGCGGTCTTATCGTATTGTGCGCCGCGTTCTTTGATTCATACGTACTTCTTTTGTTTTGATCATGTTCATACAACTAGTCATACACACACCGTTCGTGAATACAGCTGGCGGAATGTTTGAAAAATCGCCGTGACATTGAAACGCAAAGGGCAAATGAAGGAACATAGATCGGTTTTAGTCAGTAAAGTTTGACACTCAATCTTGCCCAGTTTGCGAGAACTTTTGTAATGATTTCGCACACCAAATAAAAAAGAGACTTCATTCTGATCACTGAGAAGATAATTTTAATGGACAGTTTAAAAACAACGGTTTAAAAATCATGGTTCAACAAAGATGTTGTCTCGTGTAATGCTCCATTTTTACTACCCCTAAACTGTTGACCTGACTGTATTTTTATTGAGTTGTTAACACTTTACAGTAACAATGAAGGCAAATTTAAATCTGGTATAAATAGGATACACGTTATTTTTCTCGATTACAACAAAATGAATGTGAAAGACTTATCAAGTGATTTTAAACGACGATTTTTATTTAATTTATTAAACCCCAAGCGTTTGCTCTCTTATTGTGGAAAATTCTTATTGTGTGAAATGTTAAAGTAACTTGCAATCTTGTGATAATTATAAAGCAGTTCTTTCTAGCTGTGTCCCGAGGTTTTACCCACGTCTTTAGTTACTGTTCGACTCCTGTAGATTATAGCGAGATATTCACCTCTTTTCCTCTTTCGATAAATGCGATTCTATGTACCGTGTCTCCTTTCTTTAAATCTTTATAATAATAAAAATAGTAGCCCACCAACATCGGGACCAGAGTTCAATCTGCTGGTGGTCAGGGCTTTTGAAAGAGGTATCTTCGAACAATACACACTTTGTCTAGGAGTACTGCCTATGTAACGAAGCCCTTGGTGCAACTTTGTATTATTGTAAAACCAATTTTTCAATCTGAACCAGTACTTCCTTAGATTAGCTCGTTTAAACAAATATACTCTTCAGCTTTATAATATTAGTATAGATTTGCTAAGATAAATACAATATACTATGAGTACAAAACTTTCCGTTTCCAAACTATAACTATCCTCCCGCGGCTCGGTTGCTAGTTTACATACAATACAGAACCGGCCACAGTTGCTATAGTTTGCATGGCATTAGCAGGATGTTGCCACGTTGTCAAGATCTTTGTGTGGCGTGGCCTGAATGCACGGGTATAGTCTGTGCATGTACTTTTGTAAGCACGAGAATATGAAATACGTGAGTCTCTCTCTTTCTCTCCTTGTCTTATCTCATTTCATTTGGTTTTTCATCCTAGGTTGACTGGCAGAGAATGCCTAAGGCATTTTTCTCAGTGTGTTCTGTACTTGACCAAATTTTGTATGCCTATCGGCGGGACATGGACCGTACAATCAACATATTATGTATGTATATTGAAAACACCTCTATTTACCTGTGTTCTCAAAATAAACCATTTTGAATTTTGATTTTTTTTTTAAATTAAGTCCGCCTACTACCGTACTTTGTGTTGCATGAAGATTAAATAAATAAATTTTGGGATCAGCTCTCCTCGTTATTTTTCGCCAATCATTTCAGTTCTGGGACGTCGAGTCATTCATTTAGGCTTTCTTTAGGTAAATTATAAATAAAAATGTTTATTTCAACTACAAAAGGCAATTTGATACATATTATTGGAAATCACCTCTTAAGCAAGGAAATGCTTGTATTAGATGATTCCGCTCTTCCACTCGTTATTTTTATGCAATTGATATGTAGACATGCAAAAGTTAAAAAATAAATAAAAAGGTAACTTAATAATCTCATTCTTTTTTATTCTTTTTGTAGTCGGTTAAAAAATATTTAGAAAGCTCAACAAATGAGTGAGAGTTATGCAGAAAATGCCCTTATTGTGCGTGTAGTTGCGGAATGTGTATCGTGAGTGTGCGAGTGAGTGTTTGTGTGAGTGTGGATATGACTGGTGAGGTTGTGTGCTGTGTGAGTTATAGTGAGCAATGTTTTGTTTACTTATGCCAATTTATATCCTGCCTGTTTATTTATTTGTTTGCTTATTAACTATTAGTCACGCTGTCACTCCTAGTCGAAGCGTAGATTCAAATGTAGGTTGTCGGTTAGCCCTACGACAGTGTCTTGAGATTGAAAGGAGCTAAACAAGTCTCTTTCACTAACCATGCGCATAACAGCCCAAATGTAACTAATTTGGTTATTGCAAAGTAGATATAATGGACTCAATATCGTCGTAGGTTTTAGTTTTAAGCTCATCGGTTACAACCTTTTTGCAGTCCCGGAACTTCATGGAATATATTTGTAATTCTTTATTCAGCAAATTGTATAGAGCAGGTCATTGCTAATTACAGACATCCAAGTTAGAAGAGGTCTAAATAAAAAATAATACCTCACTTGTTAAAATCTACCCAGCTGTTTAGTTAGCAGTGCGTGCCAGAAAATATACTTACAATTATGTCCAAATAAACATCTAAAAGGAGATGTTTTTTCTATATCTCCTTTTTGAGTGTTTTTAATATCATACGGATTTCATCACACATTCGGGATTGCCAAGCACGCGTTCCGTGATCATATTCCCCGCATTACAATAAAAACCTGTATGAAAAGGACCTTTGTGGGGACGCATGCGGATTTGCTCCGCGTGATGTGTGTGATGAAATCCGTACGATATTAAAAACACCTTTAAGGTAGTTCGGGAAAAAAATGCTACGGTATCACGATTTTTGCTAGCTAGACAAAATATTAAAACCACAGACGTTACAAAAAAAAGATAATCGATGACAGGGAACGACATCTCACCCGCTCAAGGGTCACAAAACCTAACTCAACCTTATCTGTGACCTCGCCCTAACACTTCGTAGCAAATCGTTTTTACATCCAATAATATCGTGCACGATATTCACAATAAGGAGCGCTGAGATATATAGGAGTAAATGATACCATTTATCCGCTTGAGTTTTTCATGAAGTTATGTGAACAGTGCCGGATTAAACCGAGAGGGCGAGAGAGGGCGCCACCGTGTGCAAACAAACAAGTTGCTCTGTATTTTAATTCACAAAATATTAGTTTACGTGATTAAATATAGAAGAAAAAGTACTCATTCAAATACTTAAGCTGTATGTAGTGTGTGACATTGGAGTGCGTGAGGAAAACCTACTCAGTGATCTACAAATAAACAATAATAGTGAGAAACTGTAACGGATCTTCAGTTTAAAAAATATACAAACAACAGTGCGAGAACTGAACTGGCAAGAAGATAAAAACGACTACACAATAGAAGAAGAAGAAAGAAACCTACGATAAGGTACATACTTTACATAAATAACACAAAAGAAAAAAAAAAACAAAACCCTCAAAAAGTGATAGTCATCTTCTCCAAAAACTATAAAACAGCGCCATCTACCGAAATAGACTTAAACTAAGCATCTTAAAATCATTCAAGAGGCTTTAACACTTCACACTAGAGGTCGCTGCTTAGTTTTAAAGTAAACTTTTGGCTTACTTATCTACACAGCTATTTTAACAAAATGTCATCCACACCTGTATGCGCTGGTTGTAAACATAAGCTACCCATAAGAGAAAATCTTATTTGTGTGCTTTGTAAATGCAGATACGACCTGGAATGTGCCGGTGTCACTAAAGATTACTATTGCAAAAAGATGACTGTAGAGAATAAAAATACGTGGAAGTGCCAGACATGCATCTGTAAAATACCCAAGACTGGAAACACAGACACCCCTATACGTACACCAAGAGACACCGAATTCAGTCACCTAACCACACCGCCTGAGGAAGCTAATATCACTTTGAGGAAAAAAGCAACAAATCCCATTAATGACACAACTTGTTCTGACGACCTGAGCTTTTTAGGCGATACTATACCTACAAAAATCGACGATTTAAAAACCATGACTGATACGCATACTCAACTAACAATACAGAGTATGAGCGAACTAATAATTACACATCTTAAGGAAAATAATAAATCTATTATACAGGAATTACAAAACACAATACACACAGAAATATACAGAGCTATTACAGAATTAAAGACAGATTTAGATTACAAAACAAACACCTTAACATCACAAATTGACCAAAGAAAACAAGAAATAGAAAACATAAATATTAGATTGGAAAAACTTCAAAGAGAAAATGAAAATTGTAAGGAAGAAATAAGAAAACTAGCCACAGCTGCGTATAAAATGCCAAACTTACAGGAAAACAACCACAGGAAAATTGTACTCTACGGCCTTGACGACTACTACAACGAGCCTGAAAGTTCACTTTACAACCGACTAATAGATCTATTCCGCGATATAGTCAACATAGATGTATCAGGATACATAGAAGACGTATACAGAATTGGAAGACCTAATAGCTCAAAGAACCGACCAACTGTCATCGAATTCATCAGCAAGAGAATGTCTAGATATATAACCAACAATAGTAAATATTTTCAAGGAACTGGACTATTCATATCTGAATTTTTAGACGCAAACACACGAAAATTTAGAAAACAAATGCGAGAAGAACTATTTAAAGCTAGAAAAAACGGATCACATGCAATAATAAAAAATAACCAGCTATATATTGATGGAAAATTAATTAAAATAAAACATCAAGAATACCGAAGCGTACATGACACTCAGGAAAATGACATAATATTGAATAACACGACTCAAACCTGCCCGTCAAATGTAATCAACGAAGCTGAGAATCAGACATTTCGTAAACAACGACCTACTATTTAAATTACTGTTCCAAAATTTTCAAAGCCTAAATAATAAACAGGATATACTTGAAGCATTTCTCGACGAAAATTCACTATATAAGGCAATATGTATTTCAGAAACTTGGCTCACTCAGGAAAAATTAGAGCTCATTAAATTTAGTGGATATAAATGTGCATCTTCTTACTGCCGCAGCACCAGAACAGGTGGCGGCGTATGTATACTAGTACAAGAAAATATTGAAAGCATCCATAGAAACGATATTTCAGATATGTCTATAGAATATGTAATAGAACTATGTGCCACGGAATTACCAAAAGAAAATTTATTAATTGTAACTATGTATTGGAATAGAAGAGAGGAGGAAGTATTTTATCAGCAATTAAAAGAAATTCTACAATATATAAACAATAAATAATTTCAAAGACTCCTCTAGCTTTTTGAACGCCATTGGCAATTTAAGTTGCTAAACGGTCGCATAGCTGAGACGCCAACGACCATTAAAATTATCTAAATTCAGCTATTTTTATAACAATACTTTTGAAAGAAAGAAAGAAAGAAAAAACATTTTATTCGACGGAAAGGCGCAAAAGGATTAATCTACACTTAATATAATTAAGAGGTAAAGTTTTTTTTTGTGTTTGTTTTTATGTTTGTAGGAGGTAATCTCTGGAAGTGCTGGTCTGATTGCTAAAATTTTTTCACCGATAGAAATCTGCATTATTCCTGAGTGATATAGACTATATTTTATGTACGCGGACGAAGCCGCGGGCAAAAGCTAGTAAATTATAATTATAATTTAATTCTTAGGCTTCCGAGCAAAACGACCAAACGCTCAGCAAATAATTATTATATAATTATTATTTTTATGGCTTTAATGGTTTTTTAGGACGGTCAATTCTACTAAGCTCGGCATCGGAGGTCAAATAATGGCACTGGCGTTTAACAGGTTAATTTGTTTTTAAAACAGGCTCCGGGGTTGGCGATGGGACCATATTCTATGGAAAAACCGGATATGGTTACAGATATCTTGACTTGCTTTTGTATGTCCCAGCGGGCCCCCCCTATGTGCGGGGCCCATAGCATTTGGCACTCATTGCTACATGACTAATCCGGCACTGGATATGAATGCGATGTACTGGTACAGCTGCTGCTTTCAATGTGGACAAATTATTTCTGTAACACGAAAAATGTGAGGATTTCAAACTGGATTGCGATGTTTCAGTTTCTCTTTCGTTTTTTTTTGAGAACATGAAGAGGTTAAGACATTTATTTTTATCTTTACGATTGTGGTTTGTAATCTCAATTCGTTCTTTTTCTTTATAACATATAAAAACCAACACACAACTAATACAAAAAAATAAAAATCAGTAAAATCAAATCAAAGCATTTATTTCAAATAGACCATTTACAGGCACTTTTGAATAGTCAAATGTCGGTCAGTCCAAGAAAAGTGAAGCTAAATTGCACGTTCCAAAGAGTAGGTCTCTATGGAGAAGAACGTGCAAGAAACTCCATGGACACTCTTTTAAATCATATTATGTGCTACATATAATGCTTGGTTACAAAAAGATAGTTAATGAGCAAAGGCGAGTGAAAAAATGGGTAAAAGATTTTACATGGTCACCGGGCCATCCCGGCGACGCTCGAGCCCCGGTATGAAGGCTTGAAGGAACGGGATGGCTTTTTTACTCAGTAAGAGTCTGACACTATCTCCCGCTCCGCCCAAGAGCGGGGGTTGTCATAAAATGATTTTTCCCATCAGAAAAAAAAACCCGGCGACTGAGGAGTTGTTTTGTTTCTGCACCCAGCTGTGCGCAGGCGCTTAATTCCCGCTGTGATTTATTGTGACGTGTGTTGTACTTAGTGTCGGTGATGTCCAACTTGTACACAACCTTTTTAAATATTTGAGAAAAAATATAACATGGTGTAAAAAAAAAAATTGAATCGATTCAGTTACTGATTTTAGTTAAAGTTAAAATAATATTGTAAGTATACGATATCTATAAGTAAACTAATAAAGTCCTATATTACACATTTACAACACAAATATTGTTAACTATGTTGCACGTTGATTACATCAATAGTCTACATAATCTACCATCCGTAATAAACTCTTTATTTTTCACAGTTAAAGCATAAACAAGTTATGTCGTCTTCGTTTAATGATTTTCGCGAATATTTCGGGAGACGAGGGTGGCGGACAATCAACGCTAAAAGCACCATTGTCAATTTTAATGAAACCCCCCGAGATATCAACTTTGTTTCGGGCCATTGTCGGAGACAGCCGAAGTCTGCCGAAGTCTTCCGAAGTACCGACGAGTTTTGTTGTGTCGCTGACAAACTTTTATTTGACCAAATTGTTCATAGTTAGACTCTTTCTTATTCTGTGGAAATAAGATAGCAATCCTATTAAAACTGAGCTGTTTATTTCAGTTCTTACTGAAAGAGTTGTCTGTTAAATGGAATAACTTCTTGAAGACGTTAAATTACTGTTTGTAACTAAATGAGATAGCTAAGAACTCGAATATCAAAGTTTGATGTGAGGTATAGATCAATCTGACTAGCTGTTTCAAATTGTGTTAAGGTCAGCTTCCAGGCAAAGCATTCTTATCTAACCTGCGTAACCTAGTAACACGATACCTTTTGTCAAAACTACCCCCCTAGACCAGTTACAACCGTTTCGTTTGCGTCGAACGCCTCGAGTTGGCCACACCCCCGATTCTTTTATTCTGACCACGTGACTGAGCGCTGAGATGACGGTTTTCCCTTAAATTTGGATTTTTTACTAGCGATAGGAACCATCGATAGACCGGTCAATACAATAAAATTATTATAGCAAAACATAAACATACTCAACATTTTAATGTTCCCACTGCTGGGCTCCAACACGCACTCAGGCCTTCTGTCTAGTAGAGCTAAAGGACCGTTATCCACAGTATGTTACAAAGTACTCTGTGGTTATACACTTCGCTGGCCCAGTGCATGTGGGTGGATGTCCATGTCTTTGAATTTTTGGTTTTAGGACATGTCAATTTCCTCACGGTGTTTTCGTTGACCATTTTGATGAAATAAATTAGACAAAGTAATTTGCCTAGCTGAATTTGAACCTATGTCCTACAACTCATAAATCGGGGCCGTTTCCATTGGGCCTCCACTGGTCTAATACCGCTTCAAATAATTATAACACGTAACAGTACATATTTCTGAGTAGGCAATCCCAAGCTAGTAGAATATGAGTATGTGAAAAGTTAATTGAAATAATTAAGGGTCAACGGTCGTCTCTGTTCATTACGCAGTAATAGGGTGTTTACCCTGAGGAAACAGGAAATACGGAGGAAAATGAGGCTGATTAGCAGCAGAATGATCGGTCTATGCAAGTTTGTTATTACAAAACCGGCCGAGTGTAAGTCGGGCTCGTGTCTATAAAGGTTCTGAAGAAATATTATTTTATTAAATAGAGTTATAAATTTAAAAAAATAAGTGATAATCTTTATAAAACATACTTTTAAATGATTCAAAAGGTAAGAAATTTTATAAACAGTAGATATTATTATGGGTTTTCTAATTAGGGTTTTTTCAATAACGGTATTAATAATACTGGTTAAAAAAAAAACGGGATTAAAACTATATATATACTAATATTGTGATTAATGCCTCATTTCTGTAATTTTATAATTTTAAACTAAGTACTTTTTAGGGCGTATTGGTCGGTCAATTTTCGTTTATTTTCTTAAATAACTTTAGATCTATTAATAAAAAAAAGTACATACACTGTTAACATATGAAAAAGTTTAATTTTTCACTTTGTAGTGAATATTAAAAATTCATTTATTCACTCTATTCGGCCGTGTTTGAGTCATAAATATTCATGTGTGTACCTCTATTCAATCGGTTTAGTAGTTTGGCAGTTGCGTTTTTCATTCAGACGTTCAGAACCCTAAAAATTAGTAATGTTTATCTCGCAAGCGTCATATGCTTGATCATTTTATTTTGGTTAAACCATTTGCGGTATGCAGCTCTTTGTTTATACTTAATCCCACTTTAGGAATTAACCCTGTATTGTGGGTGCGTTTACAAACTTGTAAACTCACAACAACACACCCAGAGTCAGAACAACTATCTGTTGGCTATACCAATATTTGTTTCGTGCGGGAATCGAACTCACGACACGCAGTTTAGCAGCCGATCACTCAACCACTGCGCTAATCGTGCCGTCTAAATTATTATAGACTAGCTTTTGCCCGCGACTTCGTCCGCATACATAAAATATAGCCTATGCCATTTAGGAATAAAGCAGCTTTCTATCGGTGAAAAAAAAATTAAGTATCGGACCAGTACTTCTAGAGATTTCCTCCAACGAACAAAAAAACAAACTTTATTATATTAGTGTAGACTAGACTGTCTTAATGATGGACCATTTTTTTTCCAAGGATACTTTACGTAAGACCTACATCAAGCTCTTTTATGGATACATAATATGCCATTTATTTCAGACCATTTTTTGCGGGTCCCATTACTTCCAGACGGCCTCATTATTAGATAAGCCTTCCAATCATAGTTTCAGGGGTGGGATGGTCCAGACTCTGTATCAAATGCAATCAGAGGTGAAAGGCATCTCCGTTGCTTTGTCTGAGCTCCCCAGGGGGTACATCGTTGTAACAAACGGTTATAGCTTTTACACGACGTGACGGGTACCCTCAAGTACCCCAACACTCGAGGGACTTTGGACACTGAGCTCCAAGCCCCCAATACTGCTGGGTAATACGATCATTCCGTTGTATTTGGGGCAAAGTGGTAGATCAGGGTTAAGCTAATGCTGGATACGGAAACGAAACGGGTTTTAATAGTTTTAGTTTTTCCGTGTTATTTATTTCCAGCTAGGGTGCACATAATTGTTTTTTTTTTGTTAGTTTGGAAATCATCTAATGACTTCTACCACTTTCGTCACTTCGTCAGACTTTTACCACAAAATATATAGGTACAGAAGACAATCTCATGTATGTACTTCACTTTTTATACCTACGCTCAGTGGACGCACACTGATGAGCGTTTGAGCCGGAACTGTTCGACGAGTGATCCGAGACGCGACCGAGACATCGTGTCCGTGTGCATTGCTCGAGCGCGCTTTGTATGTAGATTGACTTCTGTATCTATCTACTTTGTGCTTTGACTTACTAAAACCGCAAAAAGGTTACTTCAGTTGCATTTTGCGTTTTAGGAATGCGAGTATCTCTTTCGTTCCCAAACTCAACCGGACTGGGGCCGCTCTCAAGCGGCTCCTGCCCAACCTTGGGGGTCCAGACGCCTCCTGCCGGAGGCTCTACGCGGGGATCGTTCGGTCCATGGCCCTCTACGGGGCGCCGGTGTGGGCGCCGTCGCTGCAAAAGCGACCGGCGGCCATTCTGAACGCCTGCCAGAGGGTCATGGCAATTCGGACGGTGCGGGGATACCGCACGATTTCCCGCGAAGCGGCGAGTTTTCTGGCTGGCCTACCACCGTGGGATCTGGAGGCAACCGTCCTTGCACACATGCACGACATGCGTGTGGAGATGCAGCGCCGGGGTAAAAGTCCTCTGCCGCGACAGGTCGCGGCATGGCGGACAGAGCTCCGGCGGGTACCTCATGGTGGAATGGCGTCAGCGACTATCGCAACCCCGTCATGGGCACGCCACAATTATGGCGATAAGTCCCCTCTTTGAGGCGTGGCTGGAAAGACCTCACGGCGTCCTTACCTTCCGCATGACACAGGTCCTCACCGGAAATGGCAAGTTCGGGAGGTTCCTGTTCCGAATCAAAGCGGAAGTGACGCCCGGGTGTCGCCACTGTGCGGAACGCCCGGAGGACACGGTGGAGCACACAATCGCGGTGTGCCCTGCTTGGACGGAGCATCGCCGTGCCCTCGTGGGGGTGAATGGCGGCGGAGACCTCTTGCGCCGGGCCTTGGTCGAGGCCATGGTCCGGAGCGAGGAGGAGTGGCAGGCGGTCGCCGACTTCTGCGAAGCAGTAATGCTCGCTAAGGAGGAGGCCGACCGCATCAGGCAACGGCGCTCTCGCCGCCGCCGCCGGGATTCCGATCCCGATTTCCAGCCACCGTAGGCGCGGGCTTGCGGACAGTGAGCAATGGGTAGCTCGCTGTCCGGCCGTCCGGTAACAGTCCGGACCAAGCCCAAGTCGTCGATGGCGCGCGCTGTTCGCCGCGCTCAAGGAGTTGTCAGCAACAGCAGGGGCCCAGCCGGGTCGAAGCCTACTGGGGCCAGGGTTATCCGAAAGGAAGCTCGAGCCCCGGTATAACGAGATGGGTTTTTTAGTCAGTAAGAGTCTGACACTATCTCCCGCTCCGCCCAAGAGTGGGGGTTGTCATAAGATGATTTTTCCCATCGAAAAAAAAAAGTATCTCTTTCGTATTTTTCCTCATGACCCTAGTAGGTACCGGGTGATTATAATGAGAAGTCAACGTTTGTGGTTGTGTCGTCTATACTAATATTATAAAGAGGAAAGATTTGTATTTTTGTATGTAACGAATAAACTCAAAAACTAGATACTGTACTGAATTCAAAAATTCTTACACTATTAGAAAGCTACATTCAGCATGTTACTCAGCATAGGCTATATTTATTGCCCGTGCGAAGCCGGGACGGGCCGCTAGTTTTAAATAAATAGCGTCATGAGTATAAAGTTTGTGGAAAATTGATTTTACGGTAGTTAAGCAAACAAAATGTGTTGTTCAAGAATTGTACTGTTGAGCAGTCTTACTGTTTCCTCGTAACAAAATCGTAATCAAAATTAAAATAGTTTTTAGTTTCCGCCCATTGTATACACACATTTTGTTATTCTTTTAAATGTTTGTTCTGTATTTTGTGTCCAAGCAACCTCTGTCCATTCTAGGTTGCCTGGAAGAAATCGCCTGGTGCGATAAGGCCGCCAACTGTGTGTTTTTACAAGCTTTTATTTAGTTTCACTAGTCCCGATGTTTGCCAGTCATTAAATCTTGCAAGTTAATCTTCCCGGTTACCGATTGAGATACCAGATGACAATGCAAAATTATCACGACATGGAGCTGATCTGATGATGGAACCGGAAGGTGGCTATAGGAGCTTGGTAGTTAAACGATACAACCTCATCGAGTTTGGGCTTGTATGATTCATCTTGACGAGTATTCATTATATGTATAGGAATACCCGAGCTATAAAAGCTTGCTATGAAAAAATGATTTTACAATATTTCCATATAATATATAATAAGTGATGTAGTTTCAGTTATCGTGGAAATCGAACTCAGCACATTTGAGTTCTCGCCCGCAGTCCTATCTTAAGATCTCACCCTGTATAATATAAATAATGGCTACTGCATTCACGACAGCACACTAAACAGACGGTAGAGAACGCAGTAAACCATAAATTTTGATAGTACCTTCATAAAACGTATTTAACTCCGACAACTATTGTGGTAGGTCGTATTGCAGATATTAAATAAATTATACCTTCAGATCTATTTTATTTCTCACATCAAGTTACAGGTTTGTATGACATTGCTCGTAAGCCACCTTTAATATTTTACATTTTCTGTGGCAAGAAAATGGCTGAAATGCGATATGGCCAGATCGTGTCCATGGTACGGCCACTCCATGCATTGTCAGCAATCGGTAACTGCCCAGTGTCAGTATGCTTCAATCAACCAGTGTTAACAGCCGCTTGCAAACAGATGAACATACACTTCAACATACAATTGATTTAGGCACTTAAAGTCGAGTACAGACTGTTGTAACGTAATATTCAAGGTTACATGAAAGAAGCATTTCATAAGGTTGAACGCAGTGCGCGCACGAACCGAGCATGTACCTGGTCGCATCTGAACACGGCATGTGCGCGAACATAGCTCAGTCTGCCGAGAACACGCGAAACCGTGCACACCGATGCTCCGCGCACACTGTGCGTCCCTTTGTGTTCTGCGAAAATTTTGACAGTCCCTTTCATTAGTGTCCTACCATTGTGTAGTCATTACTTTTAATTTGTCACGAGAAATTGTCATTTTACCACAAATCAAATCAAATCAAATCAAATCAAATCATCTTTATTGTGGACTATAGGTATACATAATAAATACAGGTCTTAAATAATTAAAATAAGTTCAGCTATGTCCCGCCGTTGAGGCATACAATATTAAAATACAAATCAGAAATTAAAACATAATTAGTCAAATTAAAACATAATTAGTCATATTAGTCTCGATACATTATTAAAATATTCCAAATTATAAATACATAAAAATTCAGTTCCAAGTCATATAAGTCATAATTCAAATTGTATTCTTACATAAATATTACACACAAGCAATTTAAACAGTATTCAACTACAATTCACAATATTATCATACATATGTGGGAAAAAATTATACTTATTTTTCCTTTCTTGTCATTGGAATACAATATTTTTATCACTTAAGTAATCTTTGACATCATAATAACATTTGTCTTTTAATAATGAATGTAGTTTCTTTTTAAACTGGAGGATTGGTAACTGTTTAATGTCATCTGGCAATTTATTATATATTAATGATGTCATGCATAAAATACTTTTATTTAATAGTGCCGTTTTACCATAAGGTATTTGTACCTCTAACCTTTTTTTATCCCTTAATTTTCGATAATGGCTTTTGACAGCAGTCTTATAGTAGCTTGGATTTGATTTTACAAAAATACTTGCTTCGTAGATGTATAGGGAAGGCAAAGTGAGAATTTTTAGATTTTTAAAGTAAGGTTGACAACCAACTGTACTGTTTATTTGGCACATTGCTCTAATGCACTTCTTTTGAGCTTTAAATATAAATTCCTTGTCTACCGAATTACCCCAAAATATAATGCCGTATCTCAGTAATGGTGCCACCAGTCCGTGATAGGCCGTTAAAATCGCTTCTTTGTTAACTATTTTGGAGAGCTTGTAAAGAGCGAATGAGGATTTGTTGATTCTTTTGCAGAGATTGTCTATATGGTTTGTCCATGAAAGTCTGTAATCAATATTTATTCCTAGAAATTTTGTGCTTGTTACAGATTCTACTGTCTGCCCGTTATAATTTACATTAATACTTTTCGGTTTAGTTCTTTGGTGAAAGTGCATTATATTTGTTTTTTCTAAATTTATTTTCAGATTGTTATCAATTAACCATTTAATTATAGTTCTTAATGTTTCATTAATTTCATTTTCATAGTCATTTTGACTGTCACATTTTATTATTACAGTGCTGTCATCTGCAAAAGGTACCATGGGATGCTTTATGTGTCTAGGGAGATCATTAATGTAAATTAGAAAAAGCAAGGGACCCAAGACACTACCTTGTGGAACTCCTAGTTTTATGGTTCTAGTTTGGGATCTATATGCTTTCTCATCCCGCGTTTTAAGGCATATTCTAGTTATTTCTGTTAACTGCTTTCTATCACATAGATATGAGCGAATGAAGTCTAGTGCCTTTCCCCTTATGCCATATGAATCTAATTTTTGAAGCAGTATGTTATGGTCAACACTGTCAAAGGCTTTACTCATATCCATGAAAATAGCACATATTGGATTTCTTTTGTCCATATTAGTCAAAACAATGTTAGTAAGTTCATAAATTGCAGCGTTAATGGACTTACCCTTGCGAAATCCTTTTTGTTCGTAGCCAAGATATTATATTTTTCTAAAAAATTGTAAAGACGACTATGGATGGCTTTTTCGAATATCTTTGAGAAGATGGGTATCAAAGCTATAGGTCTATAATTTCCCATATTGCTTTTGTCATCTTTTTTGTGGAGAGGAATAACAACCGATGTTTTAAGTTTTTCTGGGTAAGTTCCAGTAGAAATGCATAAATTTATTATATAACTTAGATGAGCTGCAATTGATTGCGACACTTGTTTTATTACTTTAGTACAGACGCCATCGTAACCCTCACTCGATGTATTTTTAAGTTGCTTGATTTCTCTGTCCACTTCTATTGGGGTTGTGGGGGTAAGGAAAATTGAGTTTAGGGTTGTGTTCATGTTTTCATTCGAAGTTGCTTTATTATTATAATTATTTGTACGCATCGATTTTGCAGCTTGGTCAATAAAATAGTCATTAAAATTATTCGCAATCGACGTTGGATCTGTAATGCTTACGTTATCTTTTAATATTTCCCTAATTGGTTCCCTGGGAAATTTAAATTTAGTGTTATTTATAAGTGACCAAGTGGCTTTCGATTTATTTTGAGCTGTGTTGATGCGATGGTTATTTTGTGCCTTTTGTGTAAGACAAATAATTTTTTTAAATTTCGCAGCGTATTGCTTGAATTTATGTTTGTTTTTTTTCGTCCGGTGTGTTCTATATTGCCATAGTAATTTTCTTTTCATTTTGCTACAAATTTTGATACCTTTTGAAACCCATTTAGTTTTTTTGTATAACGATTTTGTTATTAATTTGTAAGGAAAACACAAGTTATAGAAACACAGGAAAAGCTCCAAGAAACGATTATAGGCTTCATTTGAATCATTTGTCAGGTAAATGTCAGAGAATGTCAAGTTATTCATACAAGTTTTAAATTTTGTCAAATTTTCCTCACTATAATCGCGTACTTTTATGCGCCAAGATTTTAGTACACAGGATTTTTTGACTGGAAAATGCAATAATTGGGCAGTATGATCTGATAATCCTAATTCAATTATTTGGCTTTTGCATTTATGAATGTTATGAGCAAAGTTGTCGATGCAAGTGCTACTGATGAGTCTAGTGGGAACCTTAATTTCTAGTTTTAAGTTATGACTTTCTAGAATTTGTTCAAAATCTAAAGTTTGTCGGTTTCTTTTTAATGTATTGATATTGAAATCCCCGCATACAACAACTTTCTTGCTAGTGTTATCACATATTTGGTGCAGTAACTTTTCTAAATTACTAAAAAATGTAGACATACATGAGTTGGGTACTCTGTACACACAAACTATTATCAACTTATGTTCAGTTAGTTCTATTGCACTATATTCTATGATACCTTTACTTGAAAATGTATTATTAAGTACAGCGTATGGGTGTCCTAATCTGGTCAATATACAGGCACCTCCCCTATTTACGTCTCTTGAAAAACTTGCTGCCAAGCGAAACTTGGGTAAATTAAATGTAGCCTCTTGTTCTGGTGTCATAAAATGTTCAGTTATACACAATACATCGACGGGTATACTCTTTAGTTCCAATTCTTCTAAATGTACTGTGAGAATGTCAGCTTTGGTTAGCAGACCAGCAATGTTCTGGTGTAAAATGTGTACTTTATTATAGAAGAAAAAACTGTGAGTTTTGCTTATTTTCGTTAGTAGCTACGTAAGGAAATAACCTTATGTCAATTTTGATCCTCTCCATAATATTTTTAAATATGAAACTTATCCCAGATTTATTTAGTTTCCCTGATCTATCTGAAAACATATCAAATTTAAATTCTAGGTCATTATTTGAGTCAAAAAAGTATGCGTATTTATGATATTCTAGGTCCATGTAAAGTAGGTTATTAAATATATCAACTTTATAGTTATATATAGGGGATCCCCGTACGTACGTAGGTGTGCATATTATGATATTTGTATGGGTCATTTGTCTCAAGCTTTCATTAATTACTTTCAAGAGTTCAATATAGTTATTGTCAGTTTTAATATCTGAATCACCTAATAAAATTATACAATAGTCATTTATAGTGAATTCTTCCAATTTTGTTTTAATATTAGTTAATAGATGTCTTATTTTTGAGTTGGGCATTAAATAGCTACAATACTTAAAGTCATAAGAAAAAAATTCTTCAATCGCTTGTAATATGCCTCTATGTGTACTGTTACTTAATACGCACAGTTTTCTTTGTTTGGTATCATCGTGAACTTTTGGTCTCGTAGTGTTCTTCTTTTCCGGTGTAAAGTTACTTGTTTGGCTTAAGTTTTTATTTAGATTCAGTTTAGGTTGACTAGTTTGGGTGGTGCTTGAATTTTTGACAGAAGTATCTTTACTCAGTACTTTCACGTCGTCAGTCTGGAAGGGTTGAGCGGAGGCATCGAGGGTTTGTTGCTCAGTGGAGTTAAGACAAGATTCCAATGCTTGATTTTCAGAGTCCTGCTTTGAAGAAGGTCCGCCGTCGGTAATTTCCAGGTCATTATTAGTGTTTAGTTTAGAAAGTGTATGAGATTGAGTTGGTGTAGAGCAGCGTCCTTTTCGTTTATTAGCACGCGATGATAATGGAGTCGTGCATCGGCTATCTGATAGAGCAAGATTTTTATAAGCTTGAGTTGTTTTCAAGCTTTTGTTCAAATCACATTTTAAGCGATAGTTTTCCAAGTTTAAATTCTCAATTTCTTGATGAGCAATATCTAATTCTCTACTTAGACTGTCTATCTTTTCTCTTAGGTCATAAATAGTTTGGCTATCATTTAATGACGTGTACGGTAAACTTGTCATAGTAGCATCGAAAAGATTTGTGTCTGTGTTCGAAACATCATTTGAGGAGAGTGTGAGATGAGTTTTTTTTTTGCGCAAAGTAATATTTTTCTCGGGCTCACAATGGCGTGTCATCTGAGAAGCTCAAAGTAGATGGCGCCAGTGAACTTGGAGGTCATACTATCTGTCAAACTCAATCGATTTTCAAGGAAATATTGTGTTTTCAAGTAAATAACCATCGTTTTTGAAAAATAAAATGCCCCAGTGATGTGTTGTGCCTTTATGCTCATCGAGAACTACCATAATTCACATATCAACATAAACAAACAAACTACCATACAACGATACAAGGAGCTGTCAAAATGAATGACCTCCAAATACACAGGCGCCAACTAGCGGGAGAAAGAGCGGACATAACTGCCATTCTATTACGAGACCAATGATTGATCAATGATCGACCTTTATGAATTTAGCAAATGATAAATGATATTTATTTGCAAATAGGTTTTAAAACACTTTTAGTTCAATGACAATGGGGCCGTGTTAGAATGACTAATTTATAAAAACAACAGACTTGGGCTCCTGTTACATTACATGATACATTGCGACAATGTGGACGGCAAATTCTTTAATTGCATGTTACGATACAGCAGCCTGTACCCGTCTTAAAATGTCGCACCATTAATGATCATGATATCACTTCTTGCTAGAAATACGAGTTTACAGCTTCCTCACATAATAACTAGCTGTGAGAAAAACAAAATAATAAAGTGAATTATGTGTTTACTCGCCCTCCATGTTGGCTGTTCAATTCTTTTTCGACATCTGTCATCATTAATTTGTAGATATGATTTTGTTACGGGACTTTTGTTATGTGGTATTTATTTTTTGATGTTTTTGTATTTGATTGGGAGTTGAAAGGTTTTGATTGGGGAATACGTTTATTGACTTAACTAGCTTCTGCTAGCGGGTTCACTCATGTGAAAATAAATAATATATAGCCTATACGACTCAGTGTTAAAGTAGCATTCTATTGGTGAAAGAATATTTTAAAACGGTCCAAATTTTTTTGAGTTTATTCATTACAAAGATACCAATTATTCCTAAACAGTTTTGGATGAATTTTAGCTCACGGGTAGATTTCTGGAGTAACACATGGGATACTTTTTCCCCCAGGAATATATTAACTAGGGACAAGTTTCTACTTTCAGGCGAATAAAGCTTTTGGTCAATATTATTATTACTAGCTTTTACCCGCGACTTCGTTCGCATATATAAAATATAGCCTTTGTCATTCAGGAATGAAGCAGCTTTCTAACGGTGAAAAAATTTTAGCAATCGGACCAGTACTTCCAGAGATTATCTCCTACAAACAAAAAAAAAAACAAACTTTACCTCTTTATTATATTAATGTAGATATTTGTAGAACAGCTGGTGATACAAGGTTTTTTTTTAACATCATTTTATCCCATAAGCTATTATCGGAGTTTCATTGCGTGATCGAATCCAGAATTATTCGCAGGAGAACCAAGCTTGCCGACAAAGCCCGAAGATTCGACATATTTAAGTGGCCGTGGGCATGGCACACAGAACAGATTTCCGGTGTTGTTGAAAGGTTCTGGAGTATAGATCACGTATCGCAAGTATCATCCCTGCAGGAGGCTACAATATAGAGACCGATGACCCCTTCACCAGGCCTAAAGTGAATTATGTGTTTACTCGCCCTCCATGTTGGCTGTTCAATTCTTTTTCGATATCTGTCATCATTAATTTGTAGATATGTTTTTGTTACGGGACTTTTGTTATGTGGTATTTATTTTTTGATGTTTTTGTATTTGATTGGGAGTTGAAAGGTTTTGATTGGGAAATACGTTTATTGACTTAACTAGCTTCTGCTAGCGGGTTCACTCATGTGAAAATAAATAATATATAGCCTATACGACTCAGTGTTAAAGTAGCATTCTATTGGTAAAAGAATATTTTAAAACGGTCCAAATTTTTTTGAGTTTATTCATTACAAAGATACCAATCATTCCTAAACAGTTTTGGATGAATTTTAGCTCACGGGTAGATTTCTGGAGTAACACATGGGATACTTTTTCCCCCAGGAATATATTAACTAGGGACAAGTTTCTACTTTCAGGCGAATAAAGCTTTTGGTCAATATTATTATTACTAGCTTTTACCCGCGACTTCGTTCGCATATATAAAATATAGCCTTTGTCATTTAGGAATGAAGCAGCTTTCTAACGGTGAAAAAATTTTAGCAATCGGACCAGTACTTCCAGAGATTATCTCCTACAAACAAAAAAAAACAAACTTTACCTCTTTATTATATTAATGTAGATATTTGTAGAACAGCTGGTGATACAAGGTTTTTTTTTAACATCATTTTATCCCATAAGCTATTATCGGAGTTTCATTGCGTGATCGAATCCAGAATTATTCGCAGGAGAACCAAGCTTGCCGACAAAGCCCGAAGATTCGACATATTTAAGTGGCCGTGGGCATGGCACACAGAACAGATTTCCGGTGTTGTTGAAAGGTTCTGGAGTATAGATCACGTATCGCAAGTATCATCCCTGCAGGAGACTACAATATAGAGACCGATGACCTGGTGAAGGTCGCGAGAATTCGATGTATGCGAAAGGGCATATTACTGGCCGTTGTGTTAACACTTGAGGGAGGCCTGTGTTCAGCAGTGAACTCTTTCGGCTGGAATGACAATGATAATACTTTAGATTAATATTTCACGCACACTTCTTTTGCTTTCTACTTACTTTTGTCTACAATTCTCGTAAGCTCTCCTTTCGCAGGTTTGCTGGAAGACATTTTTTTTTCGAGCAAAGTACCTTTGCACTAATGTCTATTGGGTTGAACGACATTGGTCAATGTATCTATTATCTTTTCCTGTTTTTTGTGTGTACATAAATAGTAAAAAAAAAACAATGAAACTGATCAGCCGATTGTTCCCCATATGCCCGAAATTCGAAGAACTTGACATGTATTACCGGTTTATCCGTACCTACGATCGATATCGTACAGATAAACCGGTATGAGGCCTTTAAATACTCGCCATCTCTACAAGTTCAACAGGTAATCTGTATTCATACATCACCGTCAATCGGGGATCGCGGGCAAATTGCTTTGTCTTCGCATGGAGCCGGAAAATTAAGTTATGGAAGTTACGAGTTATGAAATATTTTGGTAAAAAAAATCTTCCCGGTGTACGAAAAGTGAGGTCCTAAACGAAATTCCTTTTTTATAATTTTCGCTATTGACGATTAGTAAATAATAAATTTATACTAAAGATGATTTGTTTTATCCTTTCAGCCGATATTATTTGTACTTACCTATATTTTACATATTACCTAGCAGGTATATATTCGAGTGTGTAAAACATTTTATAAAAAACTGGCCAAGAGCGTTTCGGGCCACGCTCAGTGTAGGGTTCATCTTTTGAGTTTAAAAAAATGCCTGCATATACGATTATACTACAAACTTAGTCCAAAAATTATTTTGTACAACCTTTTTGTCTTTTTTGTACAAAAACTGTTCTTTCCATCTAGTTCAAAATGATTTTCCTAGAAAGTCCTTAAAAAGTTCTACTTTTCAGATTTTTTTCATATTTTCTAATCATAAGGTTCAAAAGTTAGAGACACACACATTGTTTTTTACTTATGGAGCGATTATTTCCGAAATTATTATTTTCAAAAAATGATTTTAGTAAACCCCTATTCCTTTTTGAATACCTATTCAACAATATATCACACGTTAGGGTTGAAATTATAAAAAAAAAATAACTTCCCACTTTACATATAGGGCTTCCCACTTTATATATCCCACTAACCTAATAAAACATTTTTTTTCCAATTTTTATTTTGCCACTTTGTCGGCGTGATTGATATACATATTGGTACCAAATTTCAGCTTTCTAGTGCTAACGGTCACAGAGATTAAGCGAGGACGGACGGACGGACAGACAGACAGACAGACGGACAGACAGACATGGCGAAACTATAAGGGTTCCGTCAACTTGGAACCGGAACCCTAAAAAGTCAAACCAGGCAATAGAGCTTATTACCGACGGTTGTGTCACGACTAATTGAAGGAATTTTGTATTAAGGATACAATTTAATTTGATTTGGTCCACAACGTTTCCAGTTTCTAGGTTTTTTATTACTTGGGGTCGGAGCAACACGTTTTTTTCTTCCATCAACACTAACTTTACAAAATATGCGATAATTTTGAGATTCATAATGTTTTGTGAATCATCTCTAATACACAAAACCCCATAAAAATTGAGCTGCAGAATTTTACAACCTTTATCGAATTCCGTTCAGCTATTCAAGCGTGAAGAGGTAACAAACAAATACACAATTACAAATGCGTACAGATAAGGCGTGGAATTGCCTGCCGGAGTCTGTGTTTCCTGATAGCTACAACCTAGGGGTATTTACGTCAAGAGTAAATAGGTTACTTCTAGGCAAGCGTGCTCCATCGTCGGCCACATCATCGCTTACCATCAGGTGAGATAGTGGTCAAACGCGAGCCTATCAATAAAAAAAAATCGCTCTAATAATAATATTAGTGTGATGTGTTTAACGAATTCGACAATTATCCGGAGAATACCGATTACATTTACAAAGTTTCTTCAATTAATTTAATTAGTCCTTGTACAGAAACTTATCTAATTAAGAGAACATAAGCATAAATCCTGCTGGACATGAAAGAAAAAGATAAAAAGTTTTAGTTAAACATTGTTCTCCCCAATCTCAGAATGTTTTAAGAGGCTCATTGTGAGGTGTCGTCTGAAGCTCTTCGTCACTAATTGAGGGCCCTTGCTTGTTTCCTTTTCTTTATTTTAATCTCTGTAATATCCGTAGAACAATATAAGAAATTAAGCTAATCTTTTCCCGGCCAGGTGGACTTTATTTAGCTCTAAGTGAGTTGACTTAGGGATAAAGTCTCGCCTAGGCAATACGGAACGAACTAAGTTGATCGAGTTTCTCCCTAAGCGCATTATTTGTACCATAATGTTGTACTAGTCGAATATATGAAAGATTAATTACATTGCACGATATTTTGGGAAATAGGTTTTGAAAAGGCTTCGGTGACCAATCGTGTCCTGCCCTGGTTCAGGCTATGGTCAGGAGTGAGAGAGAGAATAGGTTGGGAGTCTGGCCGAAGCTAAGACCAGCGGGTCTCTATCCGGCCAGCCGCGCCCGGATAGAGACCCGCTGGCTATTAACCTTTCGAATAGGCCGTCCGGTAACTGTCCGGACCAAGCCCAAGTAGTCGACGGCACGCACTGTTCCCGCGCGCCTCAAGGAGTTGTCAGCAACAGCAGGGACCCAGTCGGGTCGAAGCCTACTGGAGCCAGGGTTATCCAAAAGGGTACTCGAGCTCCTTTATGAAGGCTAGAAGGAACGGGGTGGGCCTTTTAGTCAGTAAGAGTCTGACACTATCTCCCGCTCCGCCCAAGAGCGGGGGATGTCAATGCATGATTTTTTCACGAAATAAAAAAAAAATCCTTTAGAATACCGTAATTAGAGACACAATAAAAAGACAATGAGAGAGCGAACGCCGACGTTCGCTTGTGGTTTACTGAATTAAAACCATTTTCTTTGCGAAATATTGATTGATTTACATATGCTATGTACATTTTGAAAAACACTTAACCGGCGATTTTTTTGTGTAAACATATTTCTGAAGATCAAAGCCGTTTGAAAGGAGTAGAGAAATCTAGCGATAAAATATCATGGGGGAAAAAAACAAATGTTGATACTCTTGTACATGAATCTTTAGGTATTAAACATATATTTTTCAAACCTCTTAACCTGACTAGCCTGTTGCTATATCGGAGGTTCGATTCCTACCCTAGACAAATGTTTGTGTGATAAGCAAGATCACTTGTTCTGTGTCTGGGTGAAATTTACATAGAATATGTATGTATTTACATGTTGCGCCAACCCCAAATAAAACGGGACAAGGGCAGAAAGATGATGATGATGATGTATGTATGTATTTAGAAATATATAAGTTTGTGTATCAGTTGTCTAGTACCTACTCATAACACAAGCTCTGTTAAGTTTGTGACTAGATGGCGTCGTGGGGAAGTTGTGGGATAATATATTAATATCATTGTTTGACAGGCCTGTTGGTATAGTGGTTAGTGACCCAGACTGCTATGCGGGAGGTTGTGGGTTCGATTCCCACCCAGGACAAATCTTTGTGTGATGAGCATGATCATTTGTTCTGTTTCTGGGTGTAATTTATCTATAATATGTATGTATTTCAAAATATATAAGTATGTTTATCAGTTGTCTAGTACTCATAACACAAGCTCTGCTTAGCTTGAGACTAGATGGCGTTGTGTGATAGTTGTGGAATATTATTATTATTGTTTCAGCTGAAAGACGTCCACTGTTGGACAAAGCGCTTCCCAATTAGCTCATATTTGGAGAGTGTCAATTATGCCCTGATCACACGTACCGAATAAACGGGCAAGACATTGCTCATGGCCGAATACTCGGTACGTATAAACAAAGCACCGAGTGCTCGGCTGACCGCTTATCTCTACAACTCGCTTACATCACTGTCTCGGCTTTACTGGCTCAGCAATATTTTACTGTCTCAGCCTTTTACTCGGTACGTGTGATCAAGGCATTAACTGACCACAAATGTAATTGCCAGATTTCTAGAGTCAAACAAGTAATGAGATTGCCTGTATATCTATGTCTTTTGCGGACTGTACCGTCTCTGTGGCTACTATTCAGCCAAGTTTGTGTGCCGTCAATTGAGGCTGCAGTATTCACAGTTTCACAGCTGAATTCATTGACAGCCTCTCTCGAGTTGTACCACAACACCCGGTTCGCCGCTTGCCGCATACAATACACAGTCTTGTTTCTACTGACAGTGTGTTTATGAATTCGAGTATAGAGAGGTTATGAAAGTAAATAGAGACATTTGTACTAACTTGGGTTTTGGACAGTGACATTCTAATCACAGGTTTGTCGTTTCACGTTTCAGTATAAAGGCTTCTTCACAACCACAACACGACCACAACCTCACCATATGGCCTATATTTCGTATTGAAAATAATTAAGACTATTCACACATACTACATTTGGCAGTTGTTATAGACCGTGTGTGTGATACCGATCACATCGCAACCACCAGCGATACTGCGAACTAGTGGCCGACCACAACGCAACCACATCGACATTTTGTCGGTACCACAACGCAACTACAAAAAGCTGCAGCGACACTATTCACACGCAGCCACTGCTTGACAGCATTTTGTCGTTGCGGCGTGGTGTGGTTGTGGTACGTGTGAAGAAGCCCTAAGCGTATCTACATTAGTTTTTTTGTGAGTAACTTCATCTTCAACTTCAACTCTTAATTAATGGGCTTTGTGGAAGAGACACCACAATTTTCAATCAAAAAATCAATCGTTGGAGAGTAGGTATTAAGCGTGAATTTATATTAAAAAAATATCTTTCTTTTTAATGAAAGTAGAAAATAAAAGAATTCCTTCGCAGATATAGACTGACAAGTGACAGTGACAAGTCCTATGACCACAGATTATGACCAGTACATGACAGCAACTTGTAAGCAAAAGAGAAAATAAAAATATATAAAATAGTTGTAAAAATTACAAATTAATTTTATTAATTTCAATGAATTTGCATAGTTTAAATATAAACTTGTAAACACTTTTGGAGATTATACGAGGGAATTACGACTTGATTCCGCCATCACCTTTCTACCATCAAACAAACGGATGGTGATTCATCCCTACATTGTTAACTCCTTTAAGGTCTGGACAAATATTTCGCCCCGTCGTTTAAACCGTGTGCATCGAAGGAATGGAACAATTTGTCTGCTGCGGTGTTCCCGTTCGATTGTAATTTAGGTGTCCTCAATGCTGGATTGAATCTAGTGCGTTTCACCACCAATGTACATCACTGCTTACTATCAGTTGAGATCAAGCACTAGTCTATAACTTTAAAAAATAAAACCAGCTGACAGTTTTCAATTCACCCAGATTGAGAAAAGTTATTATTAGTGTTATATTTAATTCAGATCTAAAAAAAAAATAGTCTGTCGAAATATCACAACTTTTATTTTAACCTAAAATAAAGATATGAAGGAGAAAGGAAGGGCTTAAACCGACAGTGTACTAAGTAAATTGCAACCCACATAGCCATTACAAAAAAAAAAAAATGGCGTAGACTACCTGAGTTGACAAAAGGGTTCTTTTCTCATATCTTGTTTATATCCTAAGAAGAGACACTGTAGACATACGAGCAAAAGGGTTCCGTACTTCAAAGTCGTCAGAGACAAGTCTAAAGACTACATACTGGTATATACACTCCCATATATCCATAAAAGGCAACATTTAGAGGAGAACGGGCGAGTGACGTCACAATTTAATCCCGTTTGAGGTCGTTCTGTGTTCGGTATATACTCGCGGCTCGGTTGTACATTTAAATTGTATATCTTTGTATATAAAACACATGGGGTCGCGTTTTCAGGGTATGACAATTATGATAATGTCGAAAAAGTGTTTAAGGAAAAATTTATATGCAAAGCTTATAAAATATTCTTTCCAATCGTGGAGTTTTCTGGCATACAATTGGAAAGAAAGATATTTGCTGTTATTTCAGTTTTGGATTTATTAACCGGCTGTTTTCAAGCATAACTAATGCGCTATTTTTTGTAGGTGAGACAAACATCCAATGAAATTCCTGTTTATTCATTGTCTTTTGTACCGCGGCCGAATAATCCTTTCAGAAGCAGACCCTTGCCTGCAGTAGGCTTCAACCCTGCTGGGCCCCTACGGTTTGCTGTCAGCAGTTGGGCAAGCCCCATCGTCAACCACCTCATTGTTTACCATTATGTGAGATAGTGGTTAAATGCGAGCCTAGTATCTAACACCTAGTATCCTAATTGACCTATAGTTTCCCACTGCTGGGCAAAGACCTCTCCCAACTTCTTCCAGGTATTCTTTTCTTGAGCCACCTCGAACCAGCCCTAGCGGTAGGCATCCAGGTCATCTCACCATTTCTTTCCAGGTAGACCACGGCGATGTTGTCCATCCTCAATAAAAAAAATAAAAACAAAAACATAAAAAAAACTAAGTACACTTCATTTGATTTCAGCCATAATTATTTTCTCTATCCAAAGAAATAACATCACAGAATCAGTTTAAAGGAACACGCTCACATTTTTCCCAGCCTCATTTACATTCTACGCAATGGGTTCCTCTCATGTGTCTGAAATAATTGTTGACATCGAGTGCGGCTCGGAGACGAGTCGTTAGTGATAAAGTCGTGCTGGAACAGTACTTGAGCGACTTAGTTTTATGCTGCCAACGAACAGGCAGAGATTTTATAGATAGGTGTCATAATGATATAGTTCTTGCTTATGAAAATAATAGACCATAATTAAAATAATACGTAGGTACTGTTAACGTTGTATCAAAATATAGTAAGACTAGTTGACACTACTTAGTAGTTTATCAAGACTATTTTCTTATATAACATTTGAGTAAACCAAACTTTAAAAATTATAGATTTTTCTATAAAAGGTGTTCGGTCGTTTCATTAGGTAGGTACTAATTTTTTACTGTTCCTTCATTACTGCAACTAAAGGACATTGACTATTCATGTGAACTAAAGACTGCCTAAACTGGACACATAGTGTGCTGTGTTCTTTGGGATAGTATGAGTCTATAAATTTAAAACTCTTTTAAATCTATCCCAGATCTGTAAAGAAAAATAGATCAAACTACACAAATAATTGTTGAATATCCCAGTCACTAAGAGTATTTTAGATTTCTTAATTACTTATTAAGAAATCTAAAATACTCTTACAATTTTAAAGCGTTTGAACTTTAGCAGCCGTTTGACAATTGTATTTATTTATTTTGCACAACTCTTCATAAGTGGTTAGAAGTATTTTCCGCAAATCTATACGCTATGAAACCCGTTTGACAACTAGTCGTCAAAAAAAAAAGTATAAAACTAAAACCCGACTACGATAAAAAAAAAAACTACTGAAAAAGTAGCCTATGTTCAGCGGATGATAAAGACGGTTCTAACGATACCTCATATGTCGAGTTCGGATTAGTAGATTAGGAGCTATGAGGGAACAGATGAACATAGTCACAAACGTACATACATACATAGCCTGTCAAAACCATAACCCTCCTTTGGCTTTGCCGAAGTCGGGTAAAAATGTTTGTGAGTGAATTCAAATAATAATTTTCATCTATAAATAACTACCCAAAGAATGTAAAGACAAAACTTTTTAACGCCGTATTTTTTTAGTAAACGTTATTTTTAGCTTAAATTTATATAAGGAACTATTTAGAAGTACTCAAACGTCTGGGAAGTATTTGGTCCAAGCCCGGTCAATGTCCTTTGTTTTTTCTGTTAAACTCAACCATCTGTTGAGTTTAACTAAAATGTGGTATGAAGAGGTCAATGATCTGTTTTTCTGCGGGATGTCTGGAAGTTCTGAACACTTTCAGAAAATGATTTTCCTTATAATAACACAACACAATATTATCGCTGAGACCCAGAGGCTGTTTTATATCTTGAATTAAAAACACATTTCCTGTGACAAGTCACGTAGGTAAGCGAAGTCGAGGAGAAAATCTAGTATTCATTCAAGATTAATCCTATGGATCTGGACGTATATAAATACTTGTTTTATATTTTTTGTTGGCTTTTATATAAACCATCTTTGTTTGCGTATTTTTATTTTGACTGGCCTGTTGGTTTAGCGGTTAGTGACCCTGACTGCTATGCCGGAGGTCGTGGGTTCGATCCCCATTCAGGACAAATGTTTGTGTGATGAGCATAATCATTTGTTCCGTGTCTGGGTGTAATTTATCTATAATATGAATGTATTAAGAAATATAAGTATGTTTATCAGTTGTCTAGTACCTATAACACAAGCTCTGCTTAGCTTGGGACTAGACGGCGCTATGTGATAGTTGTTGGAATATTACCTATTATTATTATTATTATAATTTAGCTTAGGAACAGGCTTTTGAACCAATTCCTTGTAACTGAATAACGTAGATAAAAGAACATGTGGAAATACGATTCATAGAATGTAGCAGAAGTTATCTTCACCATTGTTATCATCGCCCACAGCCCGATTTCGCCCAGTGCTGGGACTGTTTTGCCGTGTCAATCTACACATTTCTGTGCTACTCTTATCCAGGTTCTACCTGCAAATTTCGTTTTCATATTAAACGATACCCATAATGACACGATAGGTATTAGCGAATTGATAGTTTCATAAATTGTATAACGAAAGATTCAGATTTTCCTTATGTTGGCTCCTCTATGGTCTGGACTAAGCGTTTCGCCTCATCGTTTAATACTACGTACATCGAAGGATTGGAAC
Organism: Mythimna albipuncta; assembly: GCA_929112965.1. NCBI lineage: Eukaryota > Metazoa > Arthropoda > Insecta > Lepidoptera > Noctuidae > Mythimna > Mythimna albipuncta. Next base: position 10,199,867 of record OV815979.1, on the reverse strand, counting down.
AATTTGCCCGCAGCGGTCTTTCCATCCGATTATTATTTACGTGTCTTTAAGGCTAGAGTGCGATTCATCATCAACAATAGCATTACTGTTTACCACCAGGTAGGAATGCAGTCAAGCACTAGTTTATGTCACAAAAAAAGATGTAACGGCACTCGAGACTGCTTGGTGCCAATAACGCATACAAGCTGTTGATTAACATAAACTCGACATCTTCAGATTGATCAAATGGCAGTTTCATTAATCTGAAGATGTCGAGTTTCACATTAGTCTACCGATATCGTGTCGTATTGATTATCGTATGCGAACAAGCGCCGATGGCAATAATACCGTCTGGTAAATCATCTGCCAATCTCGCTACTAGTGAATAAACTAAAACGTAAACTAGTGCACCTCACCATCAACGATTGCATCACTGCTTACCATCAGGCGGGATCGCAGTCAAGTACTAGTTTATAACAGATAAAAAAAAAGACAACCAACATTACCTGTATGAATCCTTGGACACCATCATTGCCCTACTCCACCTATCGTCACTGCCTAACTCTAATCAAGTTCCATAACTCATAAATTATATCTTTACCTACTTACCGAATATGATATTGTCACGTTTTAAGCCACACAAAAAAATACTATCACTATCACACACAATAAATATAACGTTCCCAAAAATGTAATTATAACCTGTAGCATCCACCTAAAAAAACATCTCCGAAAGGAAACATATGTAACTGTAGTCAAACAAAGAGCGTTAGTAACATAACGTGGTCGAAGTAGATAACTCACTTAAGCCTTATTTACAGAGAGCCGGCGATTCATTAGACAGAACGGGCGAACGAGATGAGCGACGGTATGTGAGGCTATGTAGGATAGGAAGCTGCTTAAGATGATGTCATTGGATCACAAATAATCCTCCTAATAATCGTCCGTCTCTGTACAGTGTTACTTATTATTGGCTTAGTAATATAATAATATTCCACAACTATCACACAACGCCGTCTAGTCCCAAGCTAAGCAGAGCTTGTGTTATGGGTACTAGTCAACTGATAAACATACTTATAAATTTCTAAATACATACATATTATAGATAAATTACACCCAGACACAGAACAAATGATTATGCTCATCACACAAACATTTGTCCTGGGTGGGAAAAAGTGTTTTTATAAAACCTACTTGTCTTTATTTCCTTGGAAGATGGGTTGGCCTTTAGTGTGGGACGCTACCTGTGTCGATACTCTTGCGCCATCCCATCTTCCTAGCTCATCGTGCTGTGCTGGTGCTGCCGCGACGGCTGCAGAGAACCTCAAGCGGCGGAAATATAACAGCCTCGTCGGCAGTTATATTTTCAAGCCGTTTGGGGTTGAAACTCTCGGGCCGTGGGGTGTGAGTGCTCATATGCTATTTAAAAAATTGTCAAATCGCGGCTGGCTTCTACCTCGGTCAGAGAATAAGCATTGCCATACAAAGTGGCAATGCCGCTAGCCTTTTGGGCACACTTCCAGTCGACAGCGATGCATAATATGCATGCAGCGATGTATAATATATACACTAAATGCGAGGCATTTAGTGTATATATTATTTTTAATTATTTAAGTTATTGTTTATTATTTCTTTGAGTAAAATAAACATCCCGTCTTTTATAGGTACATCTATACAAACTTGCAAAATAAAGATCATTTATCATTTATTTATCAATGCATAAAGTTTTGATAAATCTACATCTATACTAAAATTATTATGAGACAAAGTTTGTTTTTAACACGCTTTTATTAGCTTCACCTGTATGTTTGTCTGTAATCAACGCCTTTGTGCTCGATTTTGGCCAACTTTGGGCGATCAGATTTTCTTTAAACTTTGCACGCCCATCAAAGACAATAATCCTTTATCTCATGACCTTGACCTCAAGGGCAATGACCTTTACTTCAAGGTCAAATGTATAAAATGTTGGAAATCGCCTGCGACACCATAGGGCATGACCTTGACAACATAAAAGCGTGGATTGCTCGATTTACGAAAAATATGGCACAAAGCGCCCCACGCTTTTATCACAATAATATTAATATTTTTCGTTCATTATTATTATTTTCTACCTATATTAAAAATTACAACAATTACACTGTTTAGTTTGATATGCTATGAAAGCGTGTTTTTTAGTTTTTTTTTTAAAACTATATTTTTTTGTATGTAGGAGGTAATCTCTGAAAGTACTGGCCTGATTGCTAAAATTTTTTTCACTGATAAGCTGCTATAATATTCCTATGTAAGCTATGTTTTATGTTCACGGGTGAAGCCGCGGGCAACATTTGCCGCTACAACAACATAAGTAAAGTAAAAACTTAAAGGGGTTCTTATTCAATAAACGTTATTTTGACGATTTTTTTACTTGATATTAATATTGAAATACGGAATTTCTTCGTGTGCGAGTCGCATTTGGGCAGTTTTTTGCTCACGTTTGACATCTATCTCATCTGATGGTAAGTAAGTGATGACCTGGTCGACGTTAGAGCACGCTTGCCTAGAAGTAAGCTATTCACTCTTGACTTATAGAGCACCTAGTTGTTGCTGTTAGGAAACACGGACTCTGGCAGGAAATCCCACTACTTAGAATAATACTTACGCATAATCATATTGTGCAATATTGAAATCGCATTTGTATATAAATTAACTTACTATTTAACATAGTCTTGGGCAGATATCTATCCCAAGGTGCATCACAGCACCAGGTATTTTGACTTACGCATGCGATTTGTCATATGATTGGTGGTCTATCTGGTTGGTTTTTTACCTCATAAACGTAAAATAGTTCCAAAGTTTAAGCTGATCGAAAGTCTATTAGCGTGGAAACGAACCCATCTCAACCATGTGGTCACGGTTCCACGGTCAGCCACAACCTCCATGCGTTCAGTCAGACGGCTATACTTATCCATACATATCCATACACAAGGTTATTTTTAAAACACTAACCACCTTGCAGAACTACATTATTAGCTTCATAAATATCTACTTTTGTTCAATGACTTTTTAGAAAACATAATTCATTTACCAAAAACAAACCTTGAAGATTTCGTTATTCTACTACTCTGTCAAGAAAGTACCGGGGAAAGATCAATAATACACAAATTTTTCTAAAATTTAAATTTGGAACCATAAACAAATCATCCATTCCAAATACTTTTTTGACTTAATGTACCTAACACATTTCAACTCTGTATTTTACTATATCTATTTTACTATACTAACCTGAGCCTGTATGACACGACGCAAGCGCTTCAAGTACCCCCGCCGCCCGATCCCGCTCCCCTCCGCTATTGTACTATCACTTGTTTCGCATATAGACTTAAAAGTTAGAAGTAAAAGTTGGTTTTTATGATGTTGGTACTATAGTCCTGAGAGGTTGTCAGTGTTTTACAAATGACCCTATATAGGTACTTCTAATACCTTCTGCCAGTAGCTTCGCCCCTGTAATAGTAGAGTATGTGACTAGGGGACGAAGCAGTATCTTTAAGTCGTGGGCGGCGGCATGTTGAATTCCGAATGAAACGAAGATTGCTAATTTTAATCCTGAACGTCAGTGAGGGATGTATATAATTAACTCCCGAGCATCGCGAGGGAGTTAATAAAGAAACCTGAGTGAAGTGAGGAAATAGAGCCGCCCAAGACAAAGACAGCTTTACCCCCGTGTTGGATACACTACTTTTTACACCATCTGTGAGATAACTAAAAGACAATTTATATTTTACAAACATGTGTTGAGATTCGAAACCAACAAAACTCTAAGATTCTATAGTTACAATTTTCTATTTCATTGTTTTTTTTTAGAAAATCGTCAGTAAACCACGTATTATTCTGTTTGTTTTTCTTAGTGCCGTACGATGCACGTACTCGTACATTTTATAATGTTGACCATAGAGATGTTGACGATTTTTGATGTTCCAAATTCAAATCTTATTATTCCCTAGGGATTGGCCATACTGCATTATCTCCCTAGGGATAGAATGACTTGCTTTAAGTGATGGTTGAATGACCTAAAGGACATTATTAAGCAGGTGGTGGAAAAAAGTAGGTTTCTCCATACAAACTTTAGACTCCCGTTTCATCCCAAATACTCTCCTAATGCTTGCCTCCCTCAAAAAAGGAAATCTTGATTAAAAATTTAGGTTCCTAGGAAGTAGTACTCGTAGAAGTCCCAGTAGTTTTGGCTTTGAGTATATTATCAGTCAGTCAGTTTCCTACATAAATAGAGAAGTGTCTATTTGTAATATCAATTTTTTTTTTTTTACTAATTGCAAAATAATGAAATATCGATACCTATAGTATTTTTTATTATTATTTTTGTCTGTTTTACTGTTTTTTCTGGCTAATGTCGGAAACGGCTAGACTGATTTTGACGGGATTTTCATTGACAGATAACTGATGTTCCTAGAAGTAATTTAGGCTTTTCTTATTTTCAGTAAATTGAAAAAGACTTTCACTGGGATATTGTCTATGTTTATTGTCCTTTCGCAGACCGTATCCTTGAATCGTTTCTTTAGAAATATGCATCACCTGTCTACTATTCTTTTGTTTCCTTTTTTTTGCTTTTATTATTGAGTGTACATAAATTGTTAAAAAAAAGTTGTTAATTTTTATTTTAACATTTTTTTATATGGTGGCTTCAAAAAAGGAGAGTCGAATGAAGTTTCAGGCAACAGGTTCCCGCTTATCTCACCGCTCCCCGCTCCCCGCACTCACTCTGGGCTAGGATTAAAGTTAGTTTAGGCGAGCACTCGACGTTCTTTGGTAACGTCAGATAAAACAATCCAGTTATCTCTTACCGCGCTAGACGTGTCTGTTGGAGATATAGTCACCGATTTCTGTGATGTTCTTGCAATCACGAAGTATTTGATCATGAAGGTTACATGTTTGTAAGCGAAATGTGACGGTATTCATACGAGTTACTGCCAGCGGTTTCGCCCGTATGATAGTAGAAAATTATCCCAAGGGAGCATATTTCCAAAATTAAAAGTAATCTATGTATTAGTCCAGGACATGGTCTACCCATGTACGTGAGTTTCATCAAAACCCATTCAGTAGTTTTTGCATGAAAGAGTAACAAACATAAACACATCAATACATTAAACTTTTATAATATTAATAATAGGATTTTCTTGTTCTTAGCACGTTAATTATAACAGGCGCTTTATATATATATATATCTTACTAGCTATACTATACTATCTCATGTAACAACATGAGATAGTATAGTATAGCTAGTGAGATATGGGGCTCTCCACGCCTAAAGTTGCCACTATGCCCAGAGGCCACTTTGGGCGTGGAGAGCCCCATATCTCTATTAAGGCTTTCGCTATTACTTATTTTTATTTTTGTGTTGAAATCATCAAGTAACTCCTTTCGCTCTGGGTAGAGTGAGTAGAAGTGTAAGCTGACTAAAACTCACCCATGTTCCTTTGCACTCCAAGGTCGCAGTGACTCGTTTGCACATTTCTGCAGCTCTGGATGACCTTTTCCGTGAGTCGCCACATAAACCAGTCCTGTGCATCTTCCATCGGTCATCGTGTGTCTTTCATCATGTGGTCACGATTTCAGAAACTTTACCACATCTTAAGCTAAAACCTTTGCTTCGTCTTTGTGTAGGTAGTAAAGGCGTAACGTGATGGCGTCAAGGTAACAGCCTTATGATTGGTACTATTTTTGGAGGAAAAGATCTCAATTGGGCAGAGATTACGTTACACCATTTTTAGTTTGTCCAGATTGTAATAATACGAGTGGATATTTGAAGAAAGAAACTTAAGTATATTTTTATTCGTCTCTTGACGTGATACTCGGTCGTTTGCAGTTGGAGTGTGACCCAATTTTATGAGGCACAAAAACATAGGACTGCTCTTTATTTTTCTAGCCATTCAGGCAATCTGGTGCAAAGCTCTCGATTTATTTACATCTAGCGACGCGCCCCCGCTTCGCACGGGTGTAACAATCTTTACAATTCTTGACTTTAGTCTGTTCCGAATAATTTTTTTTTCATTTCATTTCTTTTCATTCCATTCTATTTTATTCGATTCCATTCCATTCCATTATATTTTATTCCATTTCATTCGGTTCCATTCTATCATTCCATTTAATTTGATTCCATTCCATTCCATTATATTTTATTCCATTTCATTCGATTCCATTCCATTCCGTTATATTTTATTCCATTTCATTCGATTCCATTCCATTCCATTATATTTTAATCCATTTTATTCGGTTCCATTCTATTCATTCCATTTCATTTGATTCCATTCCGTTCCATTATATTTTATTTCATTTCATTCGATTCCATTCCATTCCATTATATGTTATTCGATTCAGCGAATTAATACACTTGGGAATGTATGAACTGGCAATCTCAAAATATCACAAATAACACAGAGACTTACATATAGATACATATAACATGAATCTACGTTAATTTAAATTGCATCTATTGGGTTTATCGCAATGTATTCGAGGGTGGTTAATGATAGTGTCTGTAGAAGTCCAAATGAATAAAGATTTTATGAAGGACGAAACAATACTCGAGTCAACGATCTCGTTATTTTAGAAATAAAATAATATGTTGTATAAACAATAAACACGTTGTCAACAGTGTTCCATTCTGAATTGTTCTTTTTCTTTTCTACAACTGGCTTGTCAAGTTAAATAAGAAAATATTTAATACAAAAGCTAAGTTGTATTGAGTTTGACTTTTGTTTGAAAAATAAAATGAGAATGTTGTTATGTTTTTGTTTTTGATATGGGAAATTATTAAGAGGATGCAACTCGACTTACATTTCACTGTTTTTCATACAACCGCTCTTACGCGATTATTACGTTATTACACATTTTCCATTAGATTTTTGGAAACACAGTATCTCGTGGAAATTATCTAGGCTTCTATTGAAATCAATTTATAAATTTGTGTAAAAATAATCCAGTCAAGACCTCTGAAAGTCTGCTATTTTGCATGAACTTTGAAACTTCAAAATTTACTCAAAAATTAAAAAGTATAACAATAAAAGCCTTGCAAATTTATCAAGATTCCAAATGACGAAAACTTATTCCGAAAATTTTAAAAGTTTAAAAAAAACACGTATTTTCTGGATCAAGTTTTGTAAAATATTCGAGTAAATCACGGAAATTCAGAGTTTTCAAGCACTATCTTTCTTTTTTCGCGTTGCCTTTTCGTCAAACACTGCGTTGGATTACGTCAGATGAATCAACAAGCTTTTAAACCATGCTCGACGTTGACTCGCCTATGAGTGGAAAAGCAGCCTCTTTAATAATTCCTTCCGCACTAGGTAAAGCGAGAAAGAGTGTCAAACTTTTACTGATTAAAATCTACTTGTGTTTTGTAGCTCTTTGCGTTCCAGCCCAGGCAAGATAGAACTACACTGCGCACACGTGTGCCACACACACCGACCTGGGCGCGTCGGTCTCCATACATTTTATATGGAAACTAGACTTGTAAAGCTACACTTGATCCACGCCACGCCACGTCGTTCTACGTACAAATCAGGCGTATTACATGTGTGCGTTGATCTAATATATATTTCTAGTTCAACACTTTTGAATAAACCCGCAGCCCTAGAAGGCATGGGATGCTACGACAGAGAACATCCTCAAGTGCCCGCAGGCTGCAGTTCTCTTGCGGATACGAGTCTGATTACTATCTCCCGCTCCGTCCAAGAGCGGGGGATGTCATTGGATGATTTTCCCACCTACAAAAAAAAGCCCTAGCCGGCATTGGCCCTGGGGGCCCCATCCATTTTGCTGACAACTCTTCTTTGCCGGACAGCGAGCTACCCATTGCTCGATATCCGCAAACCCGTGAATGTTACTATGTTGAGTTTAGGTTAGGACAGTATATAGACACACACAGCACATACAGCCATTTGTATTTCAATTGATTAGTTACAATGACTTGACTTAAGTGCACTATGATCTCTAAGAGTGAGTTATACCAACTAACTACAATACTAACCATCAGTGCCTAATCAGCTGTTAAAACTCTGGATCAGCGAAATACGGGTTGCACCAATTTAACAAAGTTTAAAATGACGTAACTAACGATAATGTTGTCGCTCAAATACGGGTAGTTAAGATCTGTAGTTACCATTAAAACCGATGACAAACTATGACATATATTGACGAAACGTTTATCTTTTACGTGATGGTAAAATTTGATGATCATTGTTTAATGTTACTGTTAAAATTAACTTTTATGGAAACTGTAAAGTAGCTCTTGATGCAACCCACTGTAAGTTGGCTTTTTTTTTCAGATTTGTTAGTTAGGAAACGATCGGTTCCAGTTGCAAACATGCATCTAGCGCTGTGGACTCGTCTCATTATGCATGTGGTCGAAGCATTACGCTGAGCGTTCGACCATTTCGCGAGGTTGTGATTCATGTTAGTCATAAAATTGTGTATTTTTTTTTATTATTTATGGTAAGTATATCAGTTTGTACACATTAAAATATACATATACTTTCTATATTTAATCCAGATATATCAAAACTGATTTTTATCCGTTACTTACCTAAACACAAAGGTACAGTTGAAAACCAGCGTCAGATAACTGCTACGTGGTTGTCTGGCATTAGGCTGAACTGAACCTATTTGGCACTGCCGTGAGACATATATATAATAACTTTTATTTAACCTTAAGTTTTTTTTGAATAATTTAAGCTTTTAATTTTTTTTTAATACTTGTTTGTTAATTGTGTGCCAATTAAACATGTTTTCTATTTTTATGTTCTCGTAAATGAATAGCTTTTCTTTCCACGCATAAAAAAAAAAAAACGCCACTTTACCACATTTATATAGTCGAGATATTTACGCGTTTTTACTCAATTCCATAGGGATTCCCTAAGTTTGTTTTGATGTCCCAAAGTTTGTGTCGATGTTCCTTCCCTGAGAAGGAAGTCAGCTATGGGCACGCCACAATCGTGGCGCTAAGTCCCCTCTTTGAGGCGTGGCTGGAAAGACCTCACGGCGTCCTTACCTTCCGCATGACGCAGGTACTCACCGGACATGGTTCGTTCGGGAGATTCCTGCACTCGATCCATGCGGAAGTGACTCCCGGGTGTCGCCACTGTGCGGAACGCCCGGAGGACACGGTGGAGCACACAGTCGAGGTGTGCCCTGCTTGGGCGGAGCATCGCCGTGCCCTCGTGGGGGCGATCGGCGGCGGCGACCTCTCGCGCTGGGCCTTGGTTGAGGCCATGGTCCGGAGCGAGGAGGAGTGGCAGGCGGTTGCCGACTTCTGCGAAACAGTAATGCTCGCAAAGGAGGAGGCCGAACGCATCAGGGAACGGCGTTATCGCCGCCGCCGTCGCCGGGATTCTGATCCCGATTTCCGGCCAACGTAGACGCGGGCTTGCGAACAGTGAGCAATGGGTAGCTCGCTGTCCGGCCGTCCGGTAACTGTCCGGACCAAGCCCAAGTCGTCGACGGCGCGCACTATTCCCGCGCGCCTCAAGGAGTTGTCAGCAACAGCAGGGACCCAGCCGGGTCGAAGCCTACTGGGGCCAGGGTTATCCGAAAGGGCGCTCGAGCCCTGGCATGAAGGCTAGAAGGAACGGGGTGGGTCTTTTAGTCAGTAAGAGTCTGACACTATCTCCCGCTCCGCCCAAGGGCGGGGGATGTCAATGCATTATTTTTCCCACCATAAAAAAAAAGGGTAGTCAGCTAGAAAATACTGGCCAAATCTAATTTAAATTGACGAAAAAATTAACGCGTAAAAATGTTATTTATTTATTTAAACTTCATGTACAATAGTGGTAGATAGGCGGACTTAATTTCATAAGGCATTCTCTACCAGTCAACCTTTGGGTTAAAAAAGACAACACTGTGGTAGGTTTGCACAATAAACAAATACATAACAAATAATTCTAATGGAAAAATATAAAATAAGTTATTTTTAATTATAAAATACATATATATATACTAAAATAATAAACTAATAAATACTATGAAAAATATCAAATCACTATGAGAACTTAATAACAATTCTGAACGAAGACCGAACGACGTGTTATTTAACGTTTATAAATATCTATTTTTTGTTGCCATAAACGTAAACAAACATAAACTAGCTCATATTATTCAGTTCCACAGACCTGTGCAGCAGTTGGGACGCATCTGAACGTTAATCATCACGACACTTGACAAATGCTGCGCCACCCAAGGGAACTAACCAAATTATTCTTTATTTGTGCTCCTTTCTTAGTTGTTTTATTCATAAATTATGTTATTATTTTGTTTTGTTTTTAGATTAGACATACAAATACAAAAACATTAAATAGTTTACATTATTAGGTGATTGAAGCCTCCTTTTAAGCATGTAATGCCTGTATTATGAGACTTTGCTCTTCGACAGCAATATAAAATTATTAGAAAACCTAGATATAAAGCATGCTTTTGTGTGTATGTGTTTACGTGTGTGTGTTTGTATATGAGAAGGTTTAAGTACAAATATACTGTTTGTTTAATTCTAGCTCTACTATTTGGCTGGTAGAGGATGCCTTGTTGCATTAAGTTCGCTTATGTAAAAAAAAAGTTCAAGTTTCAGTTTGTTTTCAGGTCTCCGCAAACTTCTAGGGCTTGTTCAGTAGACGAAACTGAACAACCTGCCACAAGATTTTTTTTTAGAAAACGAATAAATTTTCCTCTCCATACGGACTGTCCAATCAAGTTTAAAAATTTTGGTCAAATAAACTTAAGAATTAAAGTTTATTTATTTAATTTAAGTTTATTTAAATAAGTAGTGTTACTTTTTGGTGTACAATAAAGTTTATTCCATTATATTCTACAACTATAACAGGACGTCAGTCGGGTCAGATAGTAGTATATAATATGGTTACATATCTTCTTTGTTGACTGTACCTACATAATATATTCTGCAGTTTTAATTTCACGGCAAGGAACACGATCCCTTTGGGCTTCCCTTTTCTAATTGGCTAATTACTAACCATCCCATTTGAAAATAAAGTTCAAATAGCTTCCCTTCAGTTAATTTGTTTATAATTAATACCTAGATTACAGTCCGTACAATTATAATTTAGATATAATATAGTTTCTGTTGCTAATGCCAAACTTTGATACTGTTGATTTGATGAATTATGATGATGATGAATTTTTGATGATTTCCCAAAAACATAAACAGACGGGAACACATTTATTTATTTATTTAAACTTCATGTAGGTACAGTAGTGGTACATAGGCGGACTTAATGCAACAGGGCATTCTCTACCAATCAATCTTTGGTTTAAATAGATAACATTTTGGTTGGTATGCACGTTATACAAATAACAGATATTTCAAACAGTATGCAGCATCATTAAATAAGTTGCTTAATAATATTAAAATACGCTAAATATTAAATAATTTATTGTGCGTATAGATAAAGAGTGGAATTCCCTGTCAGAGTCTGTGTTTGCTTATAGCTTACAACCTTGGGGTCTTTAAGTTAAAACTGAACTGCTCCCCCAGCCAAGTTACAACCGTTTCGCTTGCGCCGAACGCTTCGAGTTGACCTTGCCGCCAATTCTTTTGTTCTGACCACGTGACTGAGCGATAAGACGACGTCATTCCCGTACATTTGAAGCTTTCTACAAGCGTTAACTATTGCAGATTAGCAACTTGGTTAGGGGTACAAGTTACTTCTGGGCAAGCGTGTTCTAACGTCGACCATATCATCACTTACCATTTAGTGGTCAAGTGCGAGCTTATCTATAATGATAAAAAAATAATTACACATTTTGATATTAAAACCTTAACGAGCTTTTCAAGTATTTCTTTGCAGATTTTATTTATTTTCCTAGTTTTCAATAAAAACGACTGCTTCATCAACCGTGATACTGTAAAATTCCGTTCACATTGATTGCTGTTTGACCTCCTTACCTATCTAATCTTTAGGGAAATCAGATTTACTCAGCACACTGTAATCAGAATACAGGAGGATCAGTGTGTGCCGCACCCTTGGGGGCAGAGACTCGTTTATTTTTTTCTAAGAATTATACTAAGGTAGCTTACATATGTTGTGTTTTAATCATATGTAATGGTATATATTTATTGCACCTACCACAATATGTCTCTGCATCACCCAAGGGTTGACTGGTAGAAAATACCTTATGGCATTAAGTCCGCCTTTGTACTCTTTTGTGCATAAATAAATAAATGAATAAATAAATAAATAAATAAACAAATAAACAAATAAACAAATAAACAAACAAATAAATAAATAAATAAATAAATAAACAAATAAACAAATAAATAAATACGTAGGTAGGGTCAGACAGGGCGATGGCATAATAAATATGTATAATTACAACATTACTTTTAGTATACGTGAAGCCCGATAAACTTGTCTAGCATATTTATACAAATAATCCATGTACAAAATTTCATAACTGTATCATGAAAAATCACAAAGTTATAAGCTTGTTATGTCAACAAAAACACATAGTCACAGGGCCATACAGGTCACTTAGGGGGGGTGGTTTTACACTTGCACCCAGTTGATATAAACTATTGCTTGACTGCTGATGGTAAGTAGTGATGCAATCGTTGATGGTAAAGCGCACTAGTTTATTAATTACTAGCTTTTGCCTGCGGCTTCACCCGCGTACATAAAAGATTTTCCCTCTTTCTCCCCCTTTTCTTAATTTTTGTATTAAAAAAATAGCCTATGTCCGCCTCCAGGGTCCCAACTATTTCTGAACCAAAATTCATCAAAATCGGTTATGCCATTTAGGCGTGAAAACGTAACAAACAAACAAAAAAACAAACAAACTCATTTTCGCTTTTATAATATTAGTAAGGATCTTATGTTAGTATTTATTAATAATATCATTTATTTTCAATGGTTACGTTGCACTTAAAATTTTTTAGCTTTGTGAGATCTGGTGCCTATTGTAGGTTTTGAAGAAACCTGTGCTACAGGTTACCAGGTAATTAAAAATAGCAACAAATATCACAATGATGCCTTGAGGCCTCTGCCTCGAATCTTGCGGGCAGCGGGGCGGTGGCGGCGGCGCGGGAGCGGTAGGATCTTACGCGTGAAATCAAATGGACCGGTTCTCGAAAACAGCGGCGCGGCAGCGGAGTGGGGGCGGGCAACGAGCGGTGAGCGCCAGTCAAGCAGTCACCGCCCGCGCGTCTGCATTGCAGTGTTCTGCAATTCATTTTAGTCGTAGAATTTGTCAGGACATTGTCTCTGTTCTTCATAATTTCTATATAACTCGCCTTTCCTTTTCCTTGCCCTATAGTAGGCATTCACTTCTTCTTTTGCCCACAATAAATAGAGCGTTAGGAATAAATTTGAATCAAAAAGATGTTGTCGCCATTGTTTAGACATTTTTTTCAAGAATAAAAACAAATATCTGGACGATACAACCACGAAAACCACATTACGCCGCTATATTGCCGCGCGATTTGCCCGCTGGTTTCGAGAACGGGTCTTCGTTGCCCGCTCCGCTCCCGCGCCGCCGCCGCCGCCGCACCGCCGTCCGCAAAATTCGAGGCAGAGGCCTCACAAAGGGTTTATTTTACCTTCCGGCCACAAAACGTAGAATGCTGTTGAGACTGCCATGGAGTCTGTTCAGCAGTGAGGCCCCTTTCTTTTGAAGCATAGCGTTAAAACTGTCAGTGCGTGTCTCGACAAACATTGTTGATGCGCAACAGCGCCCTAAATGAATCTATTGTTGTACTGGATCCGCAGAGCATTGTACGCCTTTTATGTGTAATTAAACCATAACATCGCGCCTGTGTAAGAATACTTGGGTTCCTGAGTTTGGTAGAGTGTGCCACAAAATAGATAGGTACAGAAGTCAATCTTATGTATGTACTTCACTTTTTATATCTACGCTAGGCGATCGCACTAGGGTCAGCGCGTTCCGACTCGACTTGACTCGACTACTCGAAGGCCTTCTCTCCAGGAAAGGGCTTTAGCCGCAATCCACCATGCGGGTTCAGTGCGGTTTGGTGGATATCATATATTTTCGAATTTTTGGTTCTAGGATATGCCAGGTCCCTCGCAATGTTTTCATTCACCGTTTTGAAAGCAGTGGTCATGAAATAAATTACACAAAGTTTAAAGGGTAAAACGGAACCCTATTAATAAAACTCCGCTGTCCATCAGTCTATCTGTCTCTCCATCTGTCACCAGCCAGTTGAAATTTTCTACAGACATAATAGTAGTTTATGTGACTAGGGGATAAAGCAGTGTCTTTAAGTCGCGGGCGGCATGTTGAATTCCGAACGAAACGAAGGTTGATGATTTTAATCCCGAACGATAGTGAGGGATTTATAAAATTAACTCCCGAGCATTGCGAGGGAGTTAATAAAGAAACCTGAGTGAAGTGAGGAATTTAAGCCGCCCAAGACAAAGACAGCTTTATCTCCGTGTTGCATACTCTACTTTTTACACCATCTGTGAGATAATTAAAAGACAATTTGGTCGACTAAATCATATAATAGAGAAATATAAGTATTATATTTACAAGTTCATCAAACAAACAAAATTCACTACTCCAAGATTCTATAGTTTCAATTTTCTATAATGCTCCCGTGTCGTCAGTACGCAAGAGCATTATAGAAATTTTAGATTTTTTTTTTAGTTTATTCTATTTTTTAATTTTAGTTTATTCTATTTTCTTTTTTTTGTTAGTGGCCAGTTTGAATCATAGTGATTACATACTCTTTGGTTTGAATTTCGAGTCAACTTGTTCGATGCGCCTACATTTTAATTCATAATGTTGACTGATGCTCCAAATTCAAATCTCATTATTCCCTAGGGATCGGCCATACTGCATTATTTCCCTAGGCATATAATGACTTGCTTTAAGTGAGGTTTGTATGACGTGTAAAACTACATTATCGAGCAGGTGGTGTAAAAAGTATATATTCGTAACGCGTTGACTGACTGGCTGACTAGTTTTTTTGTAGGTAAACTTGGGACTACCAAGTTTACCTAAAAAAAAACTAGTCAGTTCAACATTTTTTCCAAGATATTCTGAGGTATCCTACTGCTTTTATTGCGTAGATAATATATTAGGTCGTAAACATTGTTTCCCGAACAATTCTATAAACAATATAAACGTTACTTGTGTTGTTTATTGAAGTGATATTGTTTGTCAAAGTGGTTCGCATAAAAATAAAAGACTATCGAGAGACCTCGTGAAACAATCTATATTTATTTACATAAAAAGAGAAGCTTGATTTGCTGACTCTTCAATACCCAGGTTTTTTTTCTCGGTACGTGAAAATCATCCAAATGACATCCCCCGCCCTTTGGCGGAGTGGGAGATAGTGTCAAACTCTTACTGACTAAAAAACCCAACCCGTGCCTTCTTGCCTTTCATACCACGGCCGAGCGTACCTTTCGGAACTAGACTGGCTCCAGTAGGCTTTGACCTAGCTCGGCTACTGTTACTAACAACACCTTGAGGATCAATACCCAGGAGTTGATGATGAGAAACACGTCTTCTCAAACAGGTTTTTTATTAGAAACCGGTTTTTTTTCTCAGTTTTGTATCTAGCTTTAAGGGAAGGGAAAAGCGAAGCCACGGGCATAAGACAAGTTAGCATACAATATTGCTATGACTTGGATGCCTTAGAAACATATATTTTTAATATTCTGTTTTTTACCCAATATAATGTACTAGCTTTTGCCCGCAGCTTCGTTCGCGCATAAAAACTTAGGAATAAAGCAGTTTTCTATCGGTGAAAAAATTTTAGCAATCGGACCAATTCTTTCAGAGATTACCTCCGACAAAAAATTAATAAAAAAACAAAATTTACCTCTTTATTATATTGTATAATTGTATAAGTGTAGATGAAACCGAAATGTACATTATCGGGTTGTATCGTGACGCTTTGTGACTTCGGTGACATTTTCGTACCATTTATTGACTTTACCGATAATCATTGTGTTTGTTGATTTAAGAAAAACAAATCGATTAAAAGGAATAATGTTCCACAACAAAGTTTGAAAATGGAAGCCGTTAGGCTTAGGGGTCGGAACCTATCGCTTGTGTCAAATAAATTGAAGCGTTTTTCGGTACGTTACGTCCCCGAGTCGATGGTGTAATGTGATTTCAGTTGCGATTTAACGCTCAAACTAACTTTCAGGACGAATGTGCACTAGTGATGTACTTTTATGCTATTGAATTTTGAAGAAAATGTGGGTTACCTTGTACATATTTTAAAACTGGTTAAAGTGAAATAATAACAAAAAATCTTTATTGATAAGATCGGAAAGATTGACTCAGTAAATTGGAAGAGATACATACAATTAGGTTACCAAATACTTATCTCTAAGTACTTACTTGTCCCCAAGTCAACAGAAAATTTTTGATCTATGTGCCAGCGGTATTGACCGTGTTAAATTTTCCCAAGAAAACGACTTTTTATCTCAGGAGTAGTTCCTGAGATAAAAAGTATTCTATGTGCTGCTGTCTACCTGTGTGCCAAATTTCATCGAAATCCGATCAATCGTTCGAGCATGAACAAGTACAATTGCCGTCACGGATCTTGAGCACTGGCTTCAAGTTGCACAGAAGTCAAATATTCGGTCTCTTTAGAGAGACCGAGGTGCGAAGTGAGACGCGGGGGCGGGGAGTGTCAGTGATTGGCTCGCCGTGCCATCGCGTCATAGACGTCACTTCTGATTTGTTCCCTGCGTTGTTGCATGTATCTAACAACGAAGATGATTGACTCGCCAATGTATGGAATGCGCAAAGCGATCCCCACTCTGACGCCGAGCGTTCAAGATTCGTTTCGGCAATTGTAACAAACATGCACACAGATACAGTCACAAAATTTCGCCTTTTTAATATTAGTATGAAGTCATCATCATCATCATTTTAGCCGAAGGACGTCCACTGTTGGACATAGACCTACCCCAAGTGTGGCCACAACGTACAGTCCTGTGCCTTTCGTATCCATCGGATTCATGAAACCTTTACCAGGTCATCGGTCCACCTTGTAGGAGGCCTTCTAACGCTGCGTCTTCCGGTATGCGGTCGCCTCACCAGAACCTTCGACATTTTTGTTTAGTTTTATTTTTTATTTTTAGGAGGTAATCTCTGAAAGTACAGGTCTGATTGTTAGTTTTTTTTATACCGATACAAAGTTGCTCTATTTATTTATATATTATATGTAAGCGGGCGAAGCCGCAGGAATTCCTAGTTTTTTTTTTAAATTGTATCTTCTTCTGTGGATAAGTGTGTACATAAATTATAGAATAATTAAATAAATAAAATTTATCTCAGCCACAATAATATTTTTCATCTACCAATCTGAACTGTAACAATTTTGTAACATAAACCAACGTACCGACTTACACAGCTAAACCTAGGAATTCTCTCAACATCTTCCATGTACCATGCAGACTAGACTCGCATGTAACTCTCCAATCGGCCCATGTTCACCCTCCCTTACACGACGCGATATCTTCTCTATAAAACGCTAGCTAAAACCAGCGGCTTCGTCTGCGTTAAAGTCGATTTTTAGAGTTCCGTATCTCGAAAGGAAAAAAAATGGAACCCTTATTGGATAATTTTGTTGTCTGTCTGTTTGTCGGTCTGTCTGTTAAGATACTTTATCTAGGGAACGCGTGGAGGGATTGAGTTGAAATTAAAACCATATACCTAAGTATGTGATCCCTTGAAGCTGTGGAAAAATCAAACTTCTAAGTTAACGAAAAAGAAATGCGTTTATGTCGCATAAAATGTACATTGTACATCATATATTTCAACACTCAAGGTAATCAAAATTCATAAGGAACTTCCCGTTAACCCAGAATCTTTAAAGGTAGGCACAAGTTTGGGAAAAAAATCTGAAAACAATCTGTAGTTTTTTTTTTTTTGCGATTCGGAAAAATTAGTCGTAACTCAATTCGGGAATTGGACTGTTTTCATAAGTAAGTTTATAAGGAACCGTCAGTCCACGAGTCCAACTCGCACTTGCCCGGTTTTTATTTTTCAAGAAACCATTTTAGGATGAGTATAGTACGGATGAACCTGATGCAATCAAGTGACTCCATTCTTGATTCGCTACAGATACTATCTCGGTGATTCGATGGGGACCCGTAACCCTTTCCAGTTGCCCATTTATATAAGACTTATCTAGAAACACTGGCCAATTTATAACTGTTCTTTTTTAACGACTATCATTTGGATATTGAGGATACTTAAATATGTTCTAGAACGCAAAGTGCAACTGAATGTAGGTGTTTTAATTCAGTATTCTATTAAGGTTTATAGTCCCTTGAACCATCTGGCCGAAATTAAATGGTCACTACTCACGTACCCATCTAGGTGACAGTACGACTATCTGTGCATTTATTTGCGGCCAGCTATGCCCGGACAGAGGCCCGCTGTAAATGTAAACTTACTAAATTAAAACTTGTAAATAAGAAATTGTCTTTTAATTATCTCACAGATGGTGTAAAAAGTAGAGTATCCAACACGGAGATAAAGCTGTCTTTGTCTTGGGTGGCTTGCATTGCTCACTTCACTCAGGTTTATTTTCCTCGCGATGCCTGGGAGTAAATTATATTAATCCCTCACTGACGTTCGGGATTAAAATGAGCAACCTTCGTTTCGTTCGGAATTCAACATGCCGCCCGCGACCTAAAGACACAGCTTTATCCCCTAGTCACATAATCTACTATATGTATACAGTTTGAAGGAAAAGTATCCTTCTTGTTACAAAGAAGAAATCTTCTAAAACTCTGTTCAAAGGCCAATGTACCAAGCGATCAGACTTAAACAGATTTTTATATCCAAAATCATACAATATATTTGCACATTCCCAGTACTACGTTCGGACAAATCTACCTCGACAGCAGAGGCAATAAAACGAAACGATACACATAACAACGGCGAGAAGCTCGTAAAACGTACTGCAACAAAAGCTGCCCGTTTCCGAATAAAGCTGAACGCACATTTAGGCCCGTTATCCACTAAAGTGTAGAGGAGAGGAGACGAGAGAAGATGTGTTTGAATAAACTAATCCGACTTAGTTATTTCCACATCTCTTCTCCGCTTAGCTTCGGTGGAAATGAATCAAGCGGAGAGGAGAGGCGATCACTCTTTTTTCTATAGAATTTTGAGCGGTGAGCGAGCAAGTGGTGCGGCAGAGCGGAGAAGTGTCGCGTTTAGTGTTAAGAGTTAGCTTCAGAATGGCTGGTTGCCTATGGGCCTTGACGAATACACTTTCAGAGCCGCTTGTCATTGGTAACCTGCTACTGCTTCTGACATTGGCGATTACCCAAATATTTTGATGAAAAAATACGGAGCTCTAATCTCTCCGCTACACTTCTCCTTTCTGCTTTGATGGAAATAACCTGCCAGCTTCGCAGCACATCTCTTATCCGAGTTGAACGCGTGCAACGCATCGAAAGAAAAGAACTTTAGAATTCTTATAAGAAATCCTATGAAACCCCGTGCACCTAACCGCGTAGAATGTCCGAATTGGGAAGAACGCTATGATGGCTTCTTTGTGCTTTGGCTGCAGTGCGTCTCTGGAATTTTGCCATACATTCCCTTCGCGACAACCCTTCTTTGGATGTCATTAAGAGGTAAATTAAATTTCTCTTTTGTTTTCTCAATTGACATAATATTAGTATATATTATATCTATGTATATATTTTAGGCGTATTTATGTAGGTTTGTTATACACTGGATCCTACCCTCGAATGTGATATCTCTCTGTCACAGAAAGATTTGCTGGCAGAAAACTTATTGTTGAGTTAAGCTCGCCTTTGTACATAAATTATCCAATCAATGTATTGAGGTTAAGTTTTTTTGTGTGTACAATAAAGAATTAAAGAAGGACACCAAAATAAAGAATTCTAAAATTCTTTTCTTTCGATTTGTTTGGCTCGATAAGTGTGCGATAACCTTTAATATCGGACAAGGACAAAATGTGTGTAAAGGAATGAGTTTTAATTTGTTGGCAGCCAGTATTATGAACACCTTTTACAATGGACCCGAACCGGAAACAAAAAAAAACCTGTTTCCTAAATTTTGTACATTTACATACCGATGGCGTATTTGAGTACCTCGTAACCTGTGAAATATATAATTTTCAGGTGGTACAAAAAATTAAATTAGACCTTTATTATCTTTAAAAATAAAAATAATGGCATGTTGTGTCACAATAATATCTTGCAGTGATGCAGTTTTGATGATTAAGCGAAGTATTCGTCAGTTTTAGACTAAATAATTTTGTTCATATGTTATTTACTTTTTGTTTAATGAATTTTAGTTTATATATTATTAACATGTAAGCACTTAAATAAGTTACCTGAGATACAGGTTTATATAAACCTAGTTCAGGTAGAACGCAATTTTGCAACTTTAGCTCTAGTTTAAGCCCCTTATTGTAGAAATATTTATGTAAATCAAACAATTCAATCAAACATTATTGTACACTACTACAATATAATAATACAATATCTTTATTACTATTAATTTTTATGTACGTACGTGTGTTTTTTTTGGAATAAAGGGATAGTGCTATTCGTTCTATATAGCTTCCTCTCTCTCTTACATCGGGATTATGATGATTTTAAGATGACATAGTTCGGCCCCTGTCCTTTTATAGATCATCTACGCCAATATTATAAAGAGGTAGTTTGTTTTTTTGTTTGCAGGAGGTAATCTCTGAAAGTACTGGTCCGATTGGTAAATTTTTTTCACCGATAGAGAGCTGCTTTATATTATGAGTGACATAGGCTACATTTTATGTATGCGGACGAAGTTGCGGGCAAAAGCTAGTCTATAATAATTTGGACGGCACGATTAGCGCAGTGGTTGAGTGATCGGCTGCTAAACTGCGTGTCGTGAGTTCGATTCTCGCACGAAACAAATATTTGTATAGCCTACAGATGGGTGTTCTGTCTCTGGGTGTGTTGTTGTGAGTTTAGTTTATGAACGCGAGAGAAGCCGCGGGTAAAAGCTACTCACCAATAAGGCTCATGTATGCTCTCCTTAGGCGTCACTCAATATAAATGTATGAACAGCAGTATCGCTATCGACCACATAGTAGGTTAAAGTTGTTTATATTGATGCGTGTTTTCACCCCGAACCGATGGGCAATGAATTGAAAGTCAGCTTATATGTTATGACCAGTAAACTATACCGAGTGACGCACTGGGCGCGCGGCCAAATGATTCAGGGTCTAAGCGAACTGGATTAAACGTAACTTATGAGCTCTTCATTCTGTTTACTGATGTTTGTTGGCACTACGAAATATGTTTACCTACGTAGACTGAAATTACTAAAACAAAATATACAGAGATACATGTTAGGTACACTTCTTTAGTCACTTAACGAATTTTCTTTCATTTTTTTGTACCATTTCCGACGTAAAAAATATTCACTAAGTTTTTCATTAACGCTTGTGTCCCAGCAATAGCGCTATTTCAAGTGTGGGAACCTCAGACCACTATCATTTAGTGATTCTTACACAAGTTTCCCTGTTGAACGGCTAAAATCTACTATCAAAACTTCAGAAGTAACAAATTTAAGAAATTCTGACAGTCATCATCACTAGAGTCGATGCGGTTTAAAATTTAATAAATACAGTAAGCTACTAATAGATCTTACTGGGGTTGAATGTGAAACTAAACCAAAACCACTCAGGCCAAACCAAGTCACATTGAAATGTGATATCAAATAATTTGTGATTAAGGCGGTAAGCCTCATTATATATATACTAGCTGACCCGGCCACGCGTTGCTGTGGCTAAAGTTTTTGAGCAGCGCCATCTATTGATTACTTACTCAACCCAGTCGAAAGGTATCGACATCTGTTAGAATCATTTGGAGTTAACAGATAATTGTGACTGTCAAATAATAACAGACAAATAATTAGCAATAAATTAAAATTGTGACTATAATTTGAGATTTAAACTATCCTATCTCTCAAGTTGGATCGAACTGCACATGGTGTGCGAATTTTATTATAATCGGTTAAGTGGTTTAGGAGTCCATTGAGGACAAACATTGTGACACGAGATTTATATATATTAAGATTTGGAGTTAACAGATAATTGTGACTGTCAAATAATAACAGACAAATAATTAGCAATAATTAAAATTGTGACTATAATTTGAGATTTAAACTATCCTATCTCTCAAGTTGGATCGAACTGCACATGGTGTGCGAATTTTATTATAATCGGTTAAGTGGTTTAGGAGTCCATTGAGGACAAACATTGTGACACGAGATTTATATATATTAAGATATATATAAATAAAAAAATGTGACACCTTGTGTTCTTTCACTTGATATAGTGCTATTCCTGGAACACAAGCGTGAATGAAAAACTTACCGAACAGTTTTTACGTCATTTTAGATAAACTATTTGTTTTCACAGAGCATAATCGGAATCGGAAAAGTACAAAACAATGAAAGAAAACGTGAAAGTGACTAAGTGTACCTATTTACCTAATACGTATTTCTGTATATTTTGTTTTAATAATTTCTAACCCACTCCTGTGTCTTCTTTACCATTGTTTCAGAGCCCCAGGGATTGTTTCGCATCACCAATGTCCCGAGTAGGCTTTGACCCTGCTGGGCCCCTATGGTTGCTGACAACTCCTTGGTCAAGAGAAGTACTGCTGTGCATCTCACATTTATTACAATAAGCAATAAGTGTAAGTGATAAAACAAAAGCTAAAATGAGTGTAATGTAACACATTCTGATCCCGGATGGTCATAAATACGCCTCTTCTAAGCTAAATCTATAGTCAGAATACCAAAGTGCGGCTTGAATACCGCAAAACCTTAGTATCAGTAGCCAATAAAAGTCCAGAACTGCCGACGCCTATGTACGAACCCTTCATGAATACCCATCATTCTCATTTTACGACTACGTAAGTTATGTATCGGCTGTTTATGGATTTCTTTTGTTTTCAGGTTAGTACAGATTTAGGACGAGGAATCAAATTTAGGGAATAGAGGTTTTCCGTGGAGAATAAAAGAATATCGCCAATTCGTTAAGCCCCAATTTAAAAACATTCATAAATTTAAAAAAATGGTGGACGGTGAGTGATCGGTAACTAGCCGTCCGGTAAAGACCAAGCTCTGGTTGATGATGCCTCAAAGAGCTGTCAGAAACAATGACGGGACCAGCTCGCGACGATGCCACAGCCCTGGCAAATTGATGAACAGGGGTGGGTGTAAGTCAGTAAGTCTGACGGTCTCCTTCCTTCACGATAATTAACCACCAAAAAAAGGCGCCATAATAATTTGTGACGTTAATCATATCTTTTTTTTTAATGTGTACGAAATCTTTCAATAACATAAAGATATCTTTATGCCACAACTCCTTAACCTTTTGAGTACCGTAATAGTGAACTAAGATCCGTAGAAGAAATCTCTTTCCTCATTTGTTATTCGATTATGATAAATATTATGTGCTAGATAATGCGTTCATTAAAACATTGGTAACTGATAATCGAATAACAGATGAGTACGGATGTCGCACTATTTGAGATACAATAGAAAAAAAATGAGAGAGCGAACGCCGGCGTTCGCTTGGGATTTAATGAATTAAGGAGGTCGGTTACCATGTAGTAAGTAATTCGTAGAAAAGGATGGGGACGACAGTGTAAAAACCTTTTCTAAAAAAAGAAAAAAAATACAATTCGTGAACGCGCTCACCCTGTACTTTATTAGCCACTTAAAAACGCTGTAATCTGAATTATTATGAACTCTTCCGAACTTGAGAGTAAAGGATTTATGTAAAGATAAGAGAAGCGTTCTAGATTTAAAAGTTTGTCATTTGCGTTATATTTTTAAGCGTCATTAAGCTGAGGCTGTGGTGGAAAAAGAAAAAAAGGATTGAGGTGGGAATATCTTGTTTAAAACTCAAGGAACGGATCAAAGAAAATTCTTATATTTTCTTTATTATAGTAGAAGCTAGATCAATTAACAATAGCGGTCATTGACTCTTACATTTATTGATATTATTAATTTCAAAATTGTAATTAATGTTATAAACCTATTTAGAAACAGACATCTATCGTGAGCTTTAAAATGATCCTTTTCGGTTATCTACGCAGAGATAATATTAGAAAAAGGTCAATGATGGTCACTGCAATATTTTTCAGGTGCCTACCCTAATTAACTTACTTTTATGTTAAATGTCACTCCTTACTAATATGAGTGCTGGTTGACCTGTAACTGGCGACTGTGTAAGACTTAGGTCAATTGATTGCTTGTGAAATGGTATACACAGAAGCTGTTGGTTTTGCCACGAATTAACCTTTCGAATGTCTTAAGTTACACAGTTCGACATAAGCAATTGTCTTTCTATTGTGTCTCTAATTACGGCATTCAATGAGTTAATAAACTTAAATATAGGTTTGACCACAAAATCGCTTAAAACCGACTTCGAAAAGGAGGAGGTTAAACGTCCGGCTGAATGTATGTTTTTATTATTTTTATTATGTATGTTCTCTGATATCTCGGTCAATTGTGGACCGATTTAAAAAAATATTTTTTTGATTGAAAGCTTCCAAGTTGGTCCCATATAAATATTGTTATGATCTGACGAAACGTTAAATAACGAAGAGACAAACTATCTATTATAGAAACACCGACTTCCGAAATTAAAGTTATTTTGTACTTATCAGAGTTTTTTTTACATTGAAGTCAGTTAATTTTTTTTGTTGTAAATTCTTTTTTTATTGTGCCTGTAGTAGACTCGTGAAAAAAAAAGACTACTGAGAGACCCTAGAAGGTAACTTGGGACGAAACTTAAAGAAACAATGAAATCATAATTAGGGGTCTGGTGTAGTAGTACCTATTTTAGTAGTAGCTACACTACAGCTGATAAGCCGCGAGGTAGTCAAAATACAAATACCAAAACGGGCCTTTTCCTTTTTGACGACTTTACCAAGATTCATCAGGATCCGTACAGCCGTTCGAGCGTGAAGAACTAACAAACAAACACACTCACAAACTTTCGCCTTTGTAATATGAGTGTGATTTTATTCAAAATTAAAAAAAAAAAATTTTTATTTCACACTAGCGGCCCATCTTAGCTTTGCACGGTCAATAAATATAGCCTATGTTACTTAGGATGAACGTAGCTTTTCAATGGTGAAAGAATTTTTGAAATCGGCACAGAAGTATTTTGAGTTTATTCATTACAAACATACATACACACAAAAATACAATTACAAAAACACAAAATACAAGTGTAGATAGGCCTACATCATCATATCAGCCGAAAGACGTCCACTGTTGGACATAGGCCTCCCCCAAGCGTCGCCACAACGACCGGTCCTGTGCATCACGCATCCATCGGATGGATAGGTCTACATGGGCACTTATAAAACGTCAGAAGCTAGTGCACGGTTCCAAATTAGTCCTATGGTGAAGAACCAGCAAGAAACTCCATGATCATCAATTCTCTTCTACATTGCAAAAATATCGAAAATCAATTCAAACAATATTTATTGGATGTGATTGATACCTCATCATGAAATATTCAAGGCTGTGATCGAGCCCTTCACTAAACTTCATATGAAATACAATATTCATTCGGCATCGAAAATAGCAGTGACGTAGACTCCTCCATATATCGTAAACACTCGGTTGAATCACAAATATTTCAGCGGATGTCATGGCAGAGATGCGAAACATTTATCGGGGCTCGAGAGTAGTTAGCATTCAAGTGTGTCTCATAGACGTGCTGGAACGGTAATATCTTCCGGCATGCGTAGGTGTATGTCTTAAGGGGTATAGCACCCGAGTAGTGTCATAAAACAGTGGCTTCCTGAAATCTACTCCTTGGTAATAGCTATGTCAATAGGTTTGTAAAAAGTATAACTATGTTTATTATAAACTCATGTACCATCAAAGATACTTCCGTTTGACCACCGCTAAGTTCATATTTGCTTGCACTCGAAACAAACACTTCAAAGGGTTTGGTTTGACGCCGCGCTGCAGGTATAAAATACAGAGTTGAAATGTGTTAGATAGAACAACGAAATCTTGAAGGTTTGTTTTTCGTAAATAAATTTTGTTTTGTAAAAAGTTATAAAACAAAATTTGTTGTTTATGATATTAGTAACATAATCAGGGGCGTCGCCAAGGAGGGGCAGGAGATCAAGTGTAGCTAGCCGCAAAACGACCGTCCTTCTTTCCCGAAACAACACATTGATCATTTTGATCGCTTTACCATGCATGATCTGTACAGTAGAGCGATCCTTTATCAGCATCAGAAGACTAAAAATATGGCTAAGAAGCATCATGGTAGAAGGTCGCCTTAATGGTCTGGCCATGATGAGTTATAATAAATAAAAAGCTAAACAATTTTAATGATAAAGTGGTAGAAAGTTTTGCAAAAAATCCACGCAGGTTATGTTTTAATTAAATATTATTTTTGTTAAAATAAAAAATTATTACTGTGTTTAAAATTTTGATTTAGTTATTGTGCTGTCAAGGGCTTGCACATTTATACAATGATATTAGAACCGTTCTTATTACAATCGTCGTCGAGGAAAAGACTTCCAAAGTGTAACGCTTCATGCTCTCGGCGTTCATATTTTTTATCCTCCATAATATTGCCTCATTGCCCCCCCTTAGTCATAAGCTGGCGACGACGCCCTTGTAGTCCTGAGAGATATCCAGTGTTTAAATAAAACCCTGTATAGTTCCTACACGAGTTGCGTAGGAGTCTATTCTATTTTAAAAGAGAAAAGAAAGAATTTAATATAAGCGTAATTTACTTCAAGTTCTTTCAAATCTATTTATATTACGTCAAGAAATAACAGAGACTAGCATCTGAGTAATAATTGCCTTCTGGCACGAGTCGCGTAGGTGACTTTCTTAGAAAATGTTACAACCAGAAATGTTGGCAATGTTATTTTAAAAAGATCTTTTTTTCCAATTTGACATTTTTACTTAACGTTTCTTAATATAAATCAAGTCTTTCACCACGTGCCTATAATCCTAACTAATATTATAAATGTGAAAGTGTGGATGTTTGATCACGCAAAAACGTAAACGACAATTACTGTCTATTCTAAGTTGCCTGGAAGAGATCGCGGAATGAGATAAGGCCGCCCATTGTACGTGTTTTAGATATAAGTTTTTCTTTGTTATGTTTTGTATGTACAATAAAGTATATAATAAATAATAAATAAACGGCTGAACGGATTTGGATGTTTGGCATGTATATAGCCTTTGACATGGAAAAGAACATAGACTACCAGTAAATGATATTTATTTAGTAAATAGAAAAAAAAATCTTTTCGTCTATTTAAATTAAACTAGATGAGGCCAGTGTTTCTTAGCTGACTACCCTGAGAAGAAACTCAGGTCTGTTTGTCTGTTTGCGATAAATCAAAAAGTTCTGAACAGATTTCCATAAGATTTTCACCAGTAGACAGAGCAGTCAGATCAAATTGAAAACACATTCATTGTGCGTACAGCTTAGGATTGGAATTCCCTGCCTGAGTCTTTGTTTCTTGATGGCTACAACCCAGGAATCTTTAAGTCAAGAGTGAATAAGTTACTTTTAGGTAAGCGCGCTCCATCGTCGCTTTCCATCAGGTGAGATAGCGGTCAAGCGCAAACCTACAACAATAAAAAAAGAATTACTTTCTCCTCATTGCATTGTACTACATGTTATTCAATAGTGTTTTATTTGTCTGTCAATTCGTCACTTAGGCATTGAAGTGTTCATAATTTCAACGATGGGGCTTCTAAGTAGGTATCTCTACAATGACCGACTCTTGTAGGTACTTAAACAACCATTTTAAGCAACACTCTGTTATGCTGTATGCCGTTAACACTTGATAAGTTTCTCTGATCAGCAATTCTTAGAGAGTTTCTATAATATGCGATGCCATTGATCGGTGGTAGAATGGTCATTCGACGAACATCAACGGATCTTAGTATAACTCAGTATAATAATGCGTTCAGCATGTTGTTGGGTCTACCGTGGCGGTACAGCGCCTCTGGGATGTTTGCTAAAGCGCGCTTTGATGGTTTCCAAGCCATCATGCGCAAAAAAGCAGATTCCCTTCTGGCCCGTATACGGAGTAGCAACAACAGCATTCTGAGCGCAATTGCTACACGTTTTGACTGTCTCTTTCAAAATAAGTTGATCATGTCCTGTATAGGTGTGGCCAGTCATGTCAAGTAAAATGTATAAATCTAATAAATTTGTACTAGGTTAAGATTTGTATGGGTCTATAGCACCTATTATTATAAATAAAGCTACCATACCAGTCAACTGATATCTATCGAGGTTTGTTCGGTTGGTGTGTTAACTCCCTTACAAATCGTATTGGTATCACGATTAAGCTACGGTAAAAAAAGTCTTTTGCATTCCAAGGAGTTATTATTGCAGAACTGCCGCAATTGCGGTACATTTCCGGTATACAACATGCCTTTAGATTAAGAAGTAATAAACTTCCTTTTATTGCAGTTTTTCTAGAAAACCGGTTTATTTCCTAGGCTACTCCATTCTGTTTAATGGTTGGTTGTGCTGTTCAGAAAATTATGGTATTGTAAAAGCATTAGCCGAGTGCGTGAAAGGGACGTAAAGTTGGAAAAATAATTACTCGAGCATAAACCGCGTGCAGTCACAGGTAATAATTGTTTTAAAAATGCCTCTAGGCGCTTTTAGAATAATATAAAATAAACTTTGCTTTTCAGTATTAATCATATATTATATTACCTTTTTTAGTTTTAATCCGGTTTTTAAAACGGAAAATCATTTCATGACTTTACTTTAGGGTTGTAAAAGGCAGAAACATCCAACTCCTCCACTCTTCATCACCCCTTCGGAACATCTTCCCCGTGGACACGAAATACAGTGGCCAATTCGGAAATCTCAAAACCGACTGCGAACCTAGGTTGGCCGCTGTAAAAACAATCTGGCCAAATAGGGCTTCCTCGACCCATCTCTAACGCAGTTCTTGTGTGGAGCCTCTCCTCAGGACATGCTACGACTGCTATTGCAGGTGGTTATGCAGGATGGGCAGCCCCATCCTGCATAACCACCTGCAGCCTTCAGGATCTATACTAGGCCAACAATTGAGCTATAATATTGAGGTTGCCAAATAGTCAGAAAAAATATAAATTGAGAGCATCGACACGTAAAGAAGAAGAACGGTAAGGAACCGCGTGTCAGACTTTTACTGACTAAATCGCACCTTTAATACTTAAGTTGCCCTTTGCGTTTTAGGACCACGGGTTTCCCTTTCAGAAGTCAACTCGTGGCCCCAGTAGGCCAAAGCCATTACTGACCGGATCAAAGCCCTGGGATCTGGACAAGAAAGCTATTGCCGATATCACAGTGAGCTGGAGTTGTAGGTTACAGTCCATTTTTCCTCCTGTACAGACTTGAGTACCAGTTATTGAAACATTATAAAGCTGATGAACAGATGGCCGTTGGGGCTGAAAGGTGCTAGAGTGGCGACCGTGTACCGGAAGACATTAGAAGGCCTCCTTTAAGGTGGATTGATGACCTGCCCCCCTAGCCAAGTTACAAACGTTTCCCTTGCGTCGAACGCTTCGAGTTGACCTTGCCGCCAATTCTTTTGTTCTGACCACGTGACTGAG
Source organism: Mythimna albipuncta (assembly GCA_929112965.1). Taxonomy (NCBI): domain Eukaryota; kingdom Metazoa; phylum Arthropoda; class Insecta; order Lepidoptera; family Noctuidae; genus Mythimna; species Mythimna albipuncta. The sequence continues at coordinate 10,170,248 of OV815979.1, read as the reverse complement.
CGTTGAAACGACGTCATTCCCGTACATTTGAAGCTTTCTACAAGCGTTAACTATTGCAGATTAGCAACTTAGTTAGGGGTACTGGTGAAGGTTGCGGGAATCCGATGGATGCGAGATGCACAGGATCGTTCGTTGTGGCGATGCTTGGGGAGGCCTATGTCCAACAGTGGACGTCTATCGGCTGAAATGATGAAGGCTGGTTTTACTTTGTAAACATATACGCGAAGCGTTAGAATACATTCACTTTAATATCCTGTCAGTTTTCCATAAGATATAAAAGACTTTGAAATATAACATCCGTAAGTCACAAAAGTAAAATGCATTGCCAGAAAATAGCCAGCTGTGTAGCGTTATGAACTTTATCGAGTAAAACTTTAGCCATTTATTTCAAAGAATTGGATTTAAAGTTTAACTGTTCCAGTCTCTATGAACTAATACAGTTTTCATGGCTTAAATTTGCGCTACTTAGTTGTACGAGTTTTGCAGTAGCGAGTTGACGAACAAGTAATTTATAGTCATTATAGGTATATATTATTCTCGATCACGATTGGCTTTTTTTAACCGACTTCGAAAAGGAGGAGGTCCTATTTTCGGCTGATTGTATGTTTTTTTTTTATGTATGTTCACCAATATCTCGGTCAATTTCTTTTTTTTTTACTGAAAGGTTATGCTGGAAGCATGTTACATTTGGTCCCATAGAAATATTGTTATGATCTGATCATGAACTTCGAAGATATAGAATAGAACTCCTCATAGGATCACAGCAGAATTGTCGTAACAAGTAAAATTGCTTTGTTTATACGTGTAGTCGATGATTGACTAAAAAAAAGGGGGAGGGGATGTATCGATCTGATATGGTGGTGAAGCCGGAAGGTAAATTAATGTAACCTAACCGGGGATTATTAGAAACGTTATGAGATGCTTTCCGGTTATAAAGTATTTAAGTTTGGCCGAGGGGTACTTTTTAGTGGTGGTTAAATAACGAAGACACAAAACTATCTTTTAGAAACACCGACTTCCGAAATTATAGTTATTTTTATTCTTTAGTGTTTTTTTTTTACATTGAAGTCGGTGTCATTTTTTTTTTAAGTTTTTTATTTAGTTGGAAAATCATCGATTAACTCCTTCCGGTCTGGGTAGAGAGAGAGGGAGTGTTAAACGTTTAGTGACTAAAATTTATCGTGTACCTTCAGTTTCCCTTTGCACTTCTGGGCCACTGTAACTTTCGCATTTATAATATTAGCATAGCATAATCAGCCTTATAGTGTTCCCACTGCTGGGACTCAGGCTTCCTCTCTTGGAGAGGGAATGGGCCATATGCCACTACACGGGCCCAGTGCGTATTGGTGAATGTTATATTGTCTTCAAAGTTTTGGATCTTTTATTTATTCCACGACTACCACGCAACGCAATCTAATCCAAAACTAAGCAGAACTTGTAGTATGAGTACTAAAAAAATGATAGACATACTTATATGTTTCTAAATACTCGTGCATACATATTATAGATAAATTACACCCAGACACAAAACAAATGATCGTGCTCATCGCACAAACATTTTTCCTGGGTGAGAATCGAACCCACGTCAGCTCGCTGTCCGACCGTCCGGTAACTGTCCGGACCGAGCCCAGTCTTTGACGGAGCGCACTGTTCCCGCGCGCCTCAAGGAGTTAACAGCAACAGTAGGGGCTCAGCTGGGTCGAACCCTACCGGGGCCAGGGTTAGTTTCGAAAGATATTAACTCGAGCCCCGGTATGAAGGCTTGTAGGAACGGGGTGGGTTTTTAGTCAGTAAGAGTCTGACACTATCTCCCCTTCCACCCAAGAGCGGAGGTTAATTGATGATTTTCGCACCATAACAAAAAACCCACGTCCTCCGGCATAGTAGTTAGGACCACCTATCACTAGACCAATAGGCCTGTCATCTAAATTAATATGTAAAGAGGTAAAGTTTGTTTTTTTGTTTGTAGGAGGTAATCTCTGAAAGTGCTGGTCCGATTGTTAAATTTTTTCACCGACATAAAGCTGCTTTCTTCCTGAGTGACATAGTCTGTATTTTATGTACGCAGGCAAAAGCTAGTTTATAATATTAGTCTGGATTAATTAAAATTGGTAGTAAGTTTTTTTGGGCGCAAGACATCCTATAAATAGGACCCAACGTTTGTTTATTTTGTTAAAAACCGGAAAAGGGAATGACAACATTTTCCCTAAATCTCAAACCGAGTAAACAGTTTCAGTTTAAATATTTTAGAAAGGCAAAGGATCAAAGCAATTCCGACCATTTGTGATAATTCAGTGGGGTGAGTCTTAAACGTACCCTCGAGAGTAATCCCTGGCCGCGAGATTAACTCCGATAGGTTAGTTCACTACGGACCACTTTTAAACGATTGGCGTTGTGTTTGAACGATTGGCTGCTGTGTTGCGGGTCGCGGATTCGATTCCCGTATGGAGCAAATATATTTATGGTTTACAGATAGGTTTTCCGGACCTGGGTGTATTGTGTATGCGAGTTTTACAAGTCTATGAACGCAACCACGAGACAGGAGTAATTCCAAGTATGAACAATTAAACTAAAATAAAATTATAAAGTTGACCGTTTGTGAGTATGCGTGTAAATGCTCGAGAGGCTGATCGGATTTTGATGAAACTTGGCACAGGGGTAGACCATATTCTAGAATAGCATATAAGATACTTTTTATTCCTAAATCATGTTTCCTTGGAAAAATTTTCTACTATTACGTGGATGAAGCCGCTGATAGAAGCTGGTATCATAATAATATTGAAATGAAGATATATATACTCTTTATATTATTATTTAGTCTGTCTAGACTTGTTTATGAAGAAATAACAAAATACACGTACATTGTAAATAAACGATTTTTAGTGTTTGTATCATAAACTAGGTGCCGCCCGCGGTTCAGCTACCATGAAACTTCCCATCCACTTTTTTTCACAATCCTGAATTTTTGCACAAAGTAAGGCCTTATAGCACAGGTATAGGAAAATATCTGAAAACAGTAAATTTGTTGTTACATAAGTTACAAATAAAATGCGATTCGGAAAAATACAGGCCTTACAAATATTTGTTCTGTGCAGGAATCGAATCCACGACACGCAGCGCAGCAGCCAATTTATTAACTTCTACGCCAACCGTACTATTACATCCATAATTAATTTATCTACATAGATCGTACAAAAGTGTACCTACAAATTAATCCTTTTGAGAATAAAGCCTTTAAATTACTTAAATAAAAAAAGAGAAAAATAAAAACCATCTTATAAAAAGTTGGGCTTTGTCCCGTTTTCAAATTCTATCTAATACAAAGAACGCCCACACTTTAAATTCACCTTAAAGCCTTTAAGAGTTCGTTTGTTGAAATACATAATTATATTTGTAGATACTAACTGGCTATGTGGTTTCTTCTAATCCGTGGGTGTAAAGGTCTGTCTACTTTGTTCTGAGAAAATTATGTTTCAGTCACAGTTCTGTTGAAAGGACTCACACAGTCAAACTGTTGATTGAGTATGAATAGGGCTTTGGAGGAAAAATTCTCTAAATATTTTTGCAAATAGAAAACATCTATTTTTATTCCAAAACTAGGTTTTGCTCATGGCTTTGCTCATATGAAATGCAAATAGATTTAACCTTTTGAATGTCTTAAGTTACAAAGTTCGACATAAGCAATTAATATAATATATAATATAATATTTCACAACTATCACACAACGCCGTCTAGTCTCAAGCTAAGCAGAGCTTGTGTTATGAGTACTAGACAACTGATAAAATTACTTATAAATCTTTTTTCACTCCCTTAAGGGTGGGTTGAATTGCAAAAAATCCATTCTTCTTCCACGTGTAGATGAGGTTGTTTAATATTACACTTGTAAAAATATTCAGTTTTCTAGGTCCAGGGTTTGGCCTGGGTGTTAAAGTGTCAGTTAGTCCTGTCCGACCGTCCGGTAACTGTTCGGATCAAGCCCAAGTCGTCGACGGCGCGCACTGTTCCTGCGCGCCTCAAGAAGCTGTCAGAACAGCAGGGGCCCAGTTGGGTCGAAGCCTACTGGGGCCAGGGTTAATACGAAAGATAGCTCAAGCCCCGGTACGAAGGCAACGAAGGAACAGGAGTAGGTTTTTAGTCAGTAAAAGTAGTAAAAGTCTTACACTATCTCCCGGTCCGCCCAAGAGGCGGAGCGGGAGATAGTGTCAGACTGGTAATGAATGAGGAATAAGGAAAAATATTTTTGAAAAAGAAGCCACAATTCTACTCCTGTGTCGTGGCTGCGTTCACAAACATGTAATCACACATACACAAGACGCTCAGACCTGAAATAACAATCAATAATAACAAAAAATAGTTCCGTGCGGGAATCGAACGCGCGGCACACAGCGCAACAACCACTGCACCTACTGTGCAAATAAAATTCATAGAAATATTTCCTTAACCGCGAATCAAATAGAAAAAAGCAAGATCATGGAATCGGGACGCATAGCTAGCAATACGACGTGTATCCAACAATTTTATTGTCATCGTAACCTTTGTCCTACCAAAAAACGGGAGCTTTAAAATTCGACGCCAGTTTTAACTTTTTCAGTAATTAAATTAGCGTAACGTAAACACCGGCCTACATAAGATTAACGCATACAAATATAGAAATGGCTACCTGTAACCTCGTGCGTAGGTGGCCTTTAGAAATAGAACTGGGTCCTTCATTACCTTACAAAGGATCGGTTAAATGTTGCCAGAATTGTGCATACGGTGATTTTAGCTGTACTAATTCTGTCCGTAAAGGTATTTTTGGCACTCTATTGAATTTAGAAACGGCCCAAGCGCCCGAAAAGTGCCATAAAACAGTGACTTTCTGAAGCCTACTCATCGATAACTGCCAACTTATTAGGTGTGAAAAAAATATATGTTTATTGTAGATTCATGAATAACATTTGAATTTTTCCTGCGATTAATACTTTTGTCCAAAAAAATATTTAGTCATTTTGCAACTTTTCTCTCCTCCTTCGAAACGGCTTGGATCTTTAATAACATTTTTACACATAACAATTGGTGGTTCAATGTTCTTCAAAGTGAACATTGCATATGTAAATCAATCAATATTTCGCAAAGAAAATGGATTTTAAGGTCAGCCGTGCACTATCCGGGCGCAGTTAGCGCAATTAAATGCACAGATACGCGCGCTGCCACCTAGGCGGGTACGAAAATTGTGTCCATTTAATTTCAGCCAGATGGTTCAAGGGACTATAAGCCTTAAACTACATTAGACCGATGCACACGTGTAACACACCTGTACCCCTAGACAAGTCCATAATCTGCAATCGTTAACGCTAGATAAAGCTTCAAATGTACGGGAATGACGTCATCTCAATACTCAGTCACGTATGAGTGTTGACAACTCGAGGCGTTTGAAGCAAGAGAAACGGTTGTAACTTAGCTAGGGGGTCTATTTTTTATTGTGGGAAAAAATCATTCAATGACATCTCCTGCTCTTGGGCGGTTCGGGAGATAGTGTCAGACTCTTACTGACTAAAAGACCCACCCCGTTCCTTCTAGCCGTTACAGTTAAATGGTGCAACTCACCCACAATCAATAGGTTTAGCAGGTACTTGTCGATTTTAAAGGGCATATTTAATACTATTGTCAAACCAAAAAAAAATTAGCAATATGATATTTTTCGTTCGTTTTCCCTACTCCTTTCATATTTAGAAAAATGTTGACTCAAAAAAATTGATGGTTAAGTGTTCTTCAAAATGTACATAGCCTATGTAAATCAATCATTATTTCACAAAGAAAATGGATATAAAGTTCAGCGGGGCTCTATTCGGCCAGTATTAAATACACATAAATGTGTTTGTGTAAACATATCTATAAAGATCAACGCCGTTTAAAAGGTGTAAGGGAAACAAGCGAAAAAATATCATGTCATTTTTTTTTGTTAAACGTATCAATCACATGAAAAGGTCATATATTTGTCCTGATTGGTAAGCTATGAAAACAAAGTCCTAAATCTCCTGCTAAACTGAATAATTTCCGTTAATATTAACGATCATAATCAAAAAATTCGAGAAAATTATTTAACTGAGCATTTTAATAAACCTAACGAAGATTAATCAAAAATATGCACGCTCAGATTCTTAAAGAACTCTGCGTAAAAGATTGATATTGAATACGAGTCCTCAAGGACAAACTAAACTAATTCCTTGTAGTTTCTACTTCCAGACGAAGTTTTCAGTATTACATAAGTGGCTGGAGCCTGGCTATATTTACCCTAAGGCCTCACGCCCACGGCGACTATTCGTAGCGATGCTGTCGCGCGTTCGCATCGACACAGTCGCGATACGTTCGCTAGCTGTTAGCTCTCGCCCACACTATGATTCTCAGTTACAATTCAAACGCGATACTGTTGCGATTCATACGCGATTTAGTAACGGCTCAAAAATGAAGTTTTTGCATGTAGAATGTCTCTCACTCATGCGCTACCCGCCTTTCGTTCTCTCTCCGATCTTGTCCGACACGGTCGAGCGTTTGCTTCGACACAGTCGCGATACGATCGCTAGCTGTTAGCTCTCGCCCACACTACGATTCTCAGTCACAATTCAAACGCGATGCTGTCGCGCTTTTGTCGCGATGCATACGCGATTTAGTAACGGTATTAAAAAGGAAGTTTTTGCATTTAGGATGTCTCTCACTCACGCGCTACCCGCGTTCCGTTCTCTCTCCGATCTTGTCCGAAACGGTCGCGCGTTTGCATCGAAACAGTCGCAATGCTGCAGCGCGTTAGCAGCACGTTTGTATCGCTTCTGTAGATAGTGCGTTGCAAATGTGACCAACGCATTAGTAGTGACAGCTACCAACGCCGTGGGCGAGGGGCCTAAGAAAAACGATTCTCCCATCAGATTAAGCACTATTTATGTCGGTTCCACATCCATTACAGGACTTTTCAGAGGCCATTTAATTTCTCTCGATGTTGTAACAGCAACTAAAGGGCAGACACTAAAACATAACAGTTGGTTGAATCGGGAAAAACATTATTAAAAAACAAGCTTTTATATAAATAATAATAATAATTATAATAATAATAATCTGTGGCCCGGCTGTCAAAGTGAATGACAGAAAAAAATTTCTCGACGAATATTTTCCATTAATTTAATTCAATAATATAACAAATAAAATGCCAAACCACCGAAAAACAGTCCGAAAAAAAATAAAAAACCACATCACATCACCGTATACCAACTGAAGTAAATATACCATTGAACAAAGTTTCATACAAGACGACGTGGCGATAAAATTATAATGAAATGTTGACGAGAAGCCGGGCACGACAACAACAAACACACCTAACATCTTCGGATTCGTCGTTCAGCTCCGCCTCGCAGCCGCCGGGACCAGCGCCAGCCGTGAGTCCAGTGATTCCGGTAGCTGCAGTTGCGTCGAGCTCGAGCGACGAATACTTCTCGCCGCCACCTGCGCGTCGGCGGGGAAGAGGCCGACCTCCGGCCTGCTTGAGACCTCGAGGCCCTCCGGCCTCTGGCGGGGTCCCCGCTGCCGGCGGAAGTGTGCAGCGCATGCGATGGACACAATCCATTAATAAAATGTCATGCGCTCATACTTTGGGGCTACAGAGGGGGGAACTAACCTGACTGCGTACCGTGGTCGGATGCTCTCTCTGTTTCAGGTGCTTGAACCAGCTGTCAACGTTTCGGCTCAAAGATTATCGGATCAGGTGCGGGTCATCCAGCGTAACCGTATGTTGGATGACGCCGTACTTGATAGACTGCGCCTAGAATCACGGAATGGCCGTGTCTCACCCGTTTCACCACCGGCCGCGGTGCAACTGCAACCCAGTGTTTCACCGCGACCCGACCACGTTGGTGAGGATGATGATGACGGGGCTATATCCGTGAGTGCCCAGTGCAATGCACGTTTGAGGAGCGCTTTGGAGGATGCATTTCGGGAGTATCGTTCTATACCACCAGAGCTTAGACCTCGTCTACCTCGTTTGCCTATGCATAGAAAAAATAGGGCGTTGGTGTGTGCTCTAGATTCGCAGCTATCAAATTGTTATGATAGCAGCGAAGACCTTACCGATACCCACTCGATCTTATACTGTGCGGCTGCAGCGGCGTGTCGTGTAGCTCACGTCAAAATTCCAAATAGTGACAGAGCTACACGACCAGCTAAACCAGCTTGGCAGTGCAGGATCGAGCGTCGTATCGGTGAGGCTAGAGCGCTCATCGGCAAACTTATATGCTTCAGGGAGGGCAATACTCGCCCTAGAGTGATGCGCTTTGTGAAGCGGGCGTTCTCGGGGACAGATGTTAGTCCTCGAGATTATCTACCCCGTATCACAGAGCGTATCGACTTCCTGAGGCAGAAAGTCTATGCATGGGCAAACCGTATACGACGATACAAGCGGCGAGTGGAGCGGTACACCCAGAATCGCGCGTTCCAAAGCAACGAAAGGTGGGTTTACAAGGCTTGGGAGCGACCGGACCAAAGTGTGATTGATACGCGCCTACCGGATGATGATGCCATGTATTCATTTTGGCGCAGCATTTGGTCGGTGCCTGTCAGTCACACTGAGGGTGATTGGACTCGGGAGGTCGAGCGAGAGTGCGAACTTATACCAGAAATGGGGGCAATTACCATCAACCCCCAAGATGTAGCTCGGGCAGTCCGTCCGTTACCAAATTGGAAATCTCCAGGGCCGGACGGGCTGCACAACTTTTGGCTTAAATGGTTTAAAAGTTCGCACGTTCGCTTGGCGTCCCAATTCCAATCTGCCTTAGAGTCAGGGTCGCTACCCCAGTTCTTGACGACAGGAATAACCCACCTGCTCCATAAATCGGGTAGTACTGCGGAACCCAAAAATTATAGACCGATTACGTGTTTACCGACGGTCTATAAAGTTCTTACATCCATCCTGAGAGCTAAAATTAATAGTCATATTGAGACAAATTCCATCATGTCTGCTTCTCAGAATGGATGTAGGAACGGGTCCCGTGGTACTAAGGAGCTGCTCCTCATTGATGTTGCCATTAGCCAACAGGTTTGTCGTTCTCGAAGAGATCTGTCGACATGTTGGATAGATTACAAGAAGGCCTATGATTCAGTGCCGCATACATGGCTCATGAGGGTGCTAGAGCTATATAAAATTGATGTAACTCTGCGCACCTTTCTGATGTCATGTATGGGGCAGTGGAGGACGGTCCTTCACTATCCAGGGTGTCGACGAGTTTCGGAGAACAGCGAACCGTTAAGGATCGAGCGTGGCATATTCCAGGGTGACAGTCTGAGTCCACTGTGGTTTTGCCTAGCTTTGAACCCTCTCAGCACACTGCTGGAGGGTTCGGGTTTAGGCTACCGGTTGAGAAGAGAGGGTCAGGTCATATCTCACCCTCTTTATATGGATAATCTGAAACTTTTTGCTTCCAACAACTTGCAACTGATGGAGCTACTGAAGGTAACTGAAACCTTCAGTAGTGCCATCAGAATGGAATTTGGTTTGGACAAATGTGCAGTCATGCATGTAAAGCGAGGAGAGATTATGGAATCTGTGGGAACCCAACTCTCAGATTCCATACACCTCAGATCCCTCAGCTCAACCGAAACTTACAAATATTTGGGTATGTCGGAAGCGTTGGGCATCAATGCTGCTGACGTGAAACAATCGTTGAAGGAGCGCTTCTTTGGCCGCCTGAATAAAGTACTGAAAAGTCTTTTATCGGGCGGGAACAAGCATGACCCAACCGTTGAAGGCGCGCGCCTTCAACGGTTGGGTCATGCCGGTTTTGATGTACTCTTTCGGTATACTCAAATGGACTCAGACGGAACTCGACGCCCTGGATAGGAGAGTCCGCACTCTGCTTACCACAAATCGGGTGCATCACCCACGATCATCGGTGATGAGGCTGTATATCCCGCGGAAATGTGGGGGTCGTGGCTTTTTAAATGCCAAGACCCTGCACAACCGTGAGGTATGCAGCCTTAGGCCTCACCCCGCTCTCCTTGGCCAACGAGAACTGGCGCAAACCTATAGTAATGAATACTAATGAACGCAGGGAAGTATGGAAGGGCAAGGAGCTTCACGGGCGCTTTTACCGGGCCTTACATGGGCCCGATGTAGATCTTTTAGCGTCCGTCTCCTGGCTACGCTTTAGTAATATCTTTGGAGAAACCGAAGGTTTTGTCTTTGCAATTATGGACGAAGTTATGGTGACGAACAACTACCGGAAATATATTGTGAAGGACGGTACGGTTGACATCTGTCGGGCATGCCACCGGCCTGGGGAATCAATCCGACACATTATTTCTGGGTGTTCTCATTTAGCTAACGGAGACTATTTGCACAGACATAACCTTGTAGCCAGGATAATCCATCAGCAACTTGCTCTTAAATACAATCTTGTTGAATCAGAAGTACCGTACTATAGGTATGTGCCCGACCCAGTTCTCGAGAATGGCTGCGTCACATTGTATTGGGACCGATCTATCATCACTGACAGGACTATTGTTGCCAATAAGCCTGACATAGTGGTGATAGATCGACTAGAGCGTCGCACAATGATTGTTGATATAGCGGTCCTTCATGACGAGAACCCCGTGAAAGCTGAGAAAGATAAACAAACTAAATATCTCGACTTGGCTCGCGAGGTTGTCGACATGTGGGAAGTGGATAGAGCAATCATTGTGCCGATAGTCGTGACGGCCAATGGCTTAATTGCCAAGAGCCTCGACCAACATCTGCGGAGGCTCTCGTTAGGCAGTTGGATCAAGGGCTTGATCCAGAAGGCAGTACTCCTAGACACGGCGCGTATTGTCCGGAGGTTCCTCTCTCAGGAGCCCTGACCGCCGGCAGCTTGGACACTGTTCCCGATGCCGGTGGGCTACTATTTTTTATATTTTTAAATGTTTTTTTTTTAATATAATTTTTTGAAGAAATATTTAAAAATATGATAAATATGTGTATTATAATAAATGAATGGAATAATAATAATAATAATCGTACACCAAAAACTCGCTACAAAACTTAAACTCATGCAAGACCCATACACACCATATTATAAATATTCACCAAGAGCGGTATTAGAAAATCAATCTTACAAAATATATTACGACCGCACTATAATTACAGATCACACTATATATAACAACAGACCCGACATAACACTTGTTGATAAAGAAAACAAACATGCATATATAATTGATATAGCAGTCCCAAACACTAATAACATACAAAAAACTATCACGGAAAAAATTAGGAAGTACACAGAATTACAAGAGGAAATCACTAGAGTCTGGAAAATGAATAGAGTCACAATAGTCCCAATAATAATATCAACAACAGGTGTTAATCCAAAATAAATATTTAATAGTTTCAATGTTCTCAACCTATCAAAATACACATATCTAACACTACAAAAAGCGGCTATTTTGAATACTTGTCGTATAGTTAGAAAATTTTTACAACTGGACTTAGATAATAACATAAATCCAGTACAAAGTCTTTTACCATCTTAAACTCAATTATTAGGATCTCACCTTGGTTCACACCCGTGAGGTTCCGATAGAACACCAGGTATTAGCCTGAGAAAAATTGCCCAAAAAACCATAATAATAATAATAATCTTTATTCAGGTCAAAGTACCCATCTTCACAAAATTATATCAAAACAAAAAGAAATACAATTGAAACCTAATCAAATACATTAAATTAAAATAATCAAAACAAGGTCATTAAATATATATATATATATATATATATATTTAAAGTTTTTTAAGCGTGAAGGAGTAAAAAAAAACTTAGAAACAAACACACATTTATAAAAAATTTTGCCTTAATAAAATTAGTACATAGTGTGAAGAGTTGTGTATACCCAAAATAATAAATTAACATAATATACATATAAAAAAAATGAGTTAATGTTGAAATTTTACAAATCCGAATGATTCTTCCAAAAGTTTCAGGAAAGACAAAATAACAAAAGCTTTACCAACTATTATGGTTTTGCTTTAAATGTAGGCCTCCCCCAAGTGTCACCATAATGACCGGTCCTGTGCGTCTCGCATCCATCGGATTCCCGCGACCCTTACCAGGTTGGAATAGGCCTATGTCAAACAGTGGCCATCTTACGACTGAAATGATGATGAAATGGTTGATGAGCTTTGGATATTATCATCGTTGACAAATAAATCGACCTTGGAAAATCTCTACAGCTAATCGTGTGCATACCAGCAACAGCCTAGTTGCAATAAGGAAGATCTATAATACAGCAGGGGGCAGAAGGTACGCACAGGGGCTGCTCCCGACACCTGTGTCAAGGTTCCCGCGGCATTGACTCGCACTATTTATACACAGAGGCTTTTAATAACGCGGGATCGAAGGATTGAGGTGGCACAGTATCTTTGTAAGCAGTGCCACAACTCGGCCGTTTACAAACTTTGTCACTTACAGTGGCGGTTTAGCCATGTAGCCAGAGTAGTAAATGCTAGAGGCCCTGAATCAGGGGCCCTCAGTTGGACGTATAAAAACAAGTTAGGATACCTTCTGTATCATATGATATCTCACCAATTACGGAGTATCCATAAAGACAATGTAAGCAACTGTAATTGGGCTATTGCACGGAACTATTGTTACCTAAAGGTCCAGTGGCCTTCGAGAAGAATAAGTTGGATGAGTTTTAATTTTAATGGGTTCTTTGGTAGAACTTGCTATAGGCCCCACGTGGTCTTAATCCGGCACTGGTCACTTAATGTGCGTGTGCGGAACAGGGTGCAAAGTCTCACCACAGTATCTTACACACAACACACGCAACACTAAAACAAGTAAAAAAAAAAAAATTTTACTTGTTTTTTTTTTTCGTGTTACCTAAATATTGTGTGTCGGCCTTGTGTTGTGCTTAATAAGGAATTTTTCTTTCTTTCTTTCTTACGTACTTCCGTTGACAACTGAGGATCCTTAAATCAGACGGAAGTTGTGTCTGGTTTAGGCAACCGCCCAATTGTTGCATGTGTTCTAATTGCGCAGCGAACACTAATATCGCAGCAGGATTTAGAATTTAGTTTCCATGTGGCATCATAGATGTCGCTACGTGCTTTAGCTTGGTATCCTGTAATGTAAAGGGCAACAGAAGAAACACGAGTCTGACACACTCTGTCACTCCACTAGGATGTATTGATTAGTTTGGAAACTATTATTATTATTTTTTATTTTTTTTTTGTAATTTGTAAACATTATAATTGAAGCTTGTGATCATTTGTTGCTTTTGTTTTTGGAAACCATAGCATTGTTTATTGTAGAAGCACTTTTTTCCAATTTGTGAATGTGAAGAGGCATTTTTATTAGGTTACAACTTTCTTTTTTGTCATTACGAGCATGGCAGTTGCGGGTTTGTCATGCTCACTCAAATGTCTCGCTGTTGGTGGCGCGTGTAATTGGGTCATTCGGTTCTCTTAAAAACGGTTATCTCTTAGCTGCCAGTGGCTTAATTCAGTTTCTATATATTTTTTTTTATTATCTAGATAGTGCTCACATGATAGAAGCAACAAGAATTATGTAACCAAATAGTATTTTGTAACACATAATTTGATTTACAAGAGTGTCCATGCAGTTGCTTGCACGTTCTTCTCCATAGAGATCTACGCTTTGGAACGTGCAATTTAGCTTCACTTTTCTTGGACTGACCGATGTTTGACTATTCAAAAGTGCCTGCAAGTCGTCTATTAGAAATAAATAATTCTTGATTTTGATTTTTGCCTCGACTAAGAGCGAGAAGCGTTTTATGTTGATTTCCCACTTAAAAAGGAAGGTACTTACATCGTAACATCAACTGCGCCTTTATGAATTTAGTATATTTCATTTTCTTCACTAGGTTTTTTTATGGTAGGAAATTATTCAACGAGAGGGAGGGTGTGTTAGAGTTTTACTGACTAATACCCACCTATGATCCTTCTTTACCCTTTGCGTTTCAGAACCACAGGTTCCCGTTTGGAAGTCAATCCATGGCCCTAGTAGGCTTCGGCATTGCTGGACGTCTACCGGTTTGTTGACATCTCTTTGAAGCACGCGTGGAACATTACGCGCCGTCGACGACTCGGGTTCGAAACTTTTGACCGCGATCTGGGTTGCACCATAGGAATAGGGCTGTCATTTGTCCCGATTTATCCTAGTTTAGAGTGTGTCCAAGGGTCATTCAGAATGGGTTTTTAAACGTTATGTATCTGGGAAATGTCCTAGAACTAAATTAGAACAAGTTTACAAGTTGTTGAAAATTAACCTTTCAATTGTGATAATTGCAGACACAATTGAAAGACAATAGGTGCGCGAACGCCGGCGTTCGCTTGGGGTTTAATGAATTAATTGGTAATGGTAAGTCGCTTTCAGGTTTAGTAGGCATTGCGAATAGCTGATTACAAATGAATCCTCCGACAGGAAAATTAAATGTATCTACACAATGTTGTTATTTCATATGATGGAAAAATATATGGTTTATCCTGGGAAAACATTCAGTAGGTACACGCAAATATTTATTTATTTATTTAAACTTCATGCACAGTAGTGGTAATAATACATAGGCGGAAATAATGCAACAAGGCATTCTCTGCCAGTCAACCTTTGAGTTAAAAAAAGCACTCAACGCTGTGGTAGGTTTGCACATTTTTTGTGCCAATAACAGATATTTATACCGAAATATTATATATAGGTACATAGGAATATATATGCTAAAATTATAAGAGAACTTAAAAAATGATTATGACGAAAACCGAACTGAGGTTGAAAGGACTTCAAGTAGCAGTTTCAGCACTTGAAAGAAAATATACTTTCAGCTTTTTGGTTGTCAAGGGGAAGCACATTCCAGAGTTTCTAGTTTTTTTCAGAATGTCATATCCCAGATTTTTAAACTTTTGTCCGGTTTCAGCAATTAAAGTGATGGCATCCCTACCTAAAGCTAACTGCAGCCGGGTTGTAAGCTAAAACCACAAGTGGTAAGCCACATGCTGTGTACTCTATTAACTAACGGTGTTAGAGCATATGCCTCGGAAGCATTCGTACCTTAACTATACATATGAATAATACCGCAAGTGGGTCACTTGTGGTCGGGGCTTACACGCTTACAGGCTTAGCCGTCTTTTGACAAAAGATGGCAAAAATAATGATGATAATAAGAAGCTTATTTCAGACCTTTTTGATCTAAAAGATACAGATCCATAAGTATTTATGTTACTAAGAACTTAAGAACTATGCTAAAACCACACAAATAATAAAAATTATAACCAAAAATCATTTTGACTTGGGGAGCGCAATCCAGTGTCTCAGAAACGGACCGTTTAGTCTGCCTGCTATTACTTTTAGGATGCTGTTGGGGCTTGCTCATACACGATGGAACTGTGAGTCCGCCCTCTTGCTCATGATTGAAAAATATCGTACAAAGTGACAGGCACTCAGGACTCGGCCAGGGTGAGAAGATAGCGCGGGTGCTAAAGTGAGTGCGAAGTATCGAACAAATGAGACACCAGATTAAGTCTATACTGAAGTAATTATAGTGAGCACCAAGCGCTAAGTTGCCAAGCGAGTGCGGAGTATCTGTAAACGAGCGATTTAATATTGTTCTATTCTCATCAAAGGCCGCCACATGGTGGAGCAATGAGCAGCTCATGGTCCTAAAAGGTGTATGAAATACAATGCACTATCGCAATGGCACGTTGTATTTCACGCGCTTTTCAGAGATATGTCAGCAAGATTGAAGGCGGTCGTTAGGAAGGATGCCTACCTGGGTTGATTCGAAAGACTTATCGTGGCCAGGATCCCAAAGGGCAACTGAAGGAACTAAACCTACCGTTTTAGGCGTGGGCAAAGTGGGTCCTCGCACAAGCGAGGGCTCTTTAAGAACGATGTTTTTTTATAAGCTGTCTGGTATTCGAATCTATGAAAGATAAAGGCCTCACTGATGTAACTTCACGTCAAAATTAGTCCACGCTACACCTCTGATTTTATTCAGTAAAAGAATTTATCTCTTTTTCTCGCCTTTGGTCACTAAGTTGCGCCCGCTCCCGCCTTAATCACCGCGCATTCACTTAGGACAAGGCATAAAGTATGTTGTACAAAGTTGAGATACTGTGCCTTCTGTAATATAATTAGCTGTGGCACTATGAGGTCAAATTCTCCCCTCATCCTTGAGATCCGAGGGATGTAACATGACTTGTCAATCTGATGTTACATAAAACGTAAAATCTCTATGTAAACAATGTTGGTTACGACCCTGAAGCGTTATGCGGAGTGACGTATGTAAATATGTCAGTTTATTTATACATTTATCCGTAATATTGTCCCACTTTGCTAAACTGGCTTTGTTTATTGTTTATCGAAGGGTGTAAAGGTTTAGTTTACAATTTCACTTTGTAATAGAAGTTAAGAGATCATGATTTTACAGGTTGGTCTATATGGGCTGCGCCAACTAAGGGAAAATGATTTTTTGTTTTAATATTTAAGAAATCATCTAGTTACTAAAGTAGAGTGAAATGTTGTGCCAACCTACTTTTTTTCTTTATGTAGCGATTTGCGTTTTTGGACCACGGGTTCCTTTTTTAGAAACGGTTTTGCTGGCATTTCTTTAAGCTGCGCGTGGAACACAGTAAAAGTCTAACTCTCCCTCTTGCTCTACCCAAAGCGGTACCAGTTAGTTTTCCCATCACAATAGTTGGGTCTATATGATGTAGGGACGCGCTGAACTAGACTCATTTGTAAAGAGATTAACCTACACTCGAAATCTTGCGAACAGTTTTGAAATCAAATCAATTAATTCATTAAACCCCAAGCGTTCTATTGTGTCTCTTATTACGGTATTCGAAAGATTACCTAATAAAAAAAACTGAGCAAGTGCGAGCCGGACTGAGACAAGCACTGAGGGATCCGTACAAACTTAAGTGTGAAAACAGTTCAATTCCCGAATTGAGTTACAAAGATTTTTCCGAAACTACTTTACAGTTTTGAGAATTGTCCCTATACTTGTGCTATGATCGAGAACTTGCTTCATGCTAAATTTTAAGTTCTAGGGCAACAGAAAGTATCCTATGAATTTTGATTCCCTTGAGACTATCGAAATACACGTTTTTTGCGACATAAACGGCTGTATCTTTTTTTTTCGTCAACTCAGATGTTTGATTTTTTCATAGCTTTAAGGGGCTACAAACCTGATTATATAGTTTTAATTTCAACTCGATACCTCCACGCCTTCTCTAGATAAAGGGTCTGGACAGATAGACAGACAGACGGACAACAAAGTCATCCTATGAGGGTTTCGTTTTTTCCTTTTGAAGTACGAAACCCTAAAAACAATCTAAAGCAATTCTAGATTAATTATGCTGGTAACATAAATGTACGTAAAGGTTGCTGCTAAGTTGTAGACTGCCCTTAAATACCGAATACTTTTGTCAACATAACGAACATACTTCGTGTTCGCATCACCCCCGACGAACCCAACTTTGTTACCACAAACCATTAATAGTTCCGAGCTTACCTCCTTAGGTTAGATTAATACGACCGAGATAACTGACGCGTATAGCATACTTTACCGACTGATGTATACGGAGCCGTATATTAGTAATGATTACGTTACGTAATGATTACGTTTCATTGTACCTTGGTGATAGGTCTGAGGGATTAGTCGAAAGAATTATCGTGGCTTTTGGAACACTAAGCTTAAAAGGCAACTGATGTAGAACTCGGAGGTATTGAAAATTCATTAACTGTTAGGAAGGTATTGTCGTAACTTGCCATATTTTTTATATACGCCAAAAACTGGCTGTAAATAACTGAAAACTATTAAACAAATCAGCATTCTCAAGTATAGTGCGAATCTCAATATTATTCGGTGGTCACGAAAGCTAAACTCTTGGCAAATTGGGTATTATCCTTTTTTTGAGGCAAGAAATCGTCAAATGACCTTTCTTTGAACTGACTAACACGCACCTGGGTTCTTCAGTTACCCTTTGCGCTCCAGGGGCACGGTAACTCTTGTCAAGTCGGAGTCATCCACGTGAGCCTCAGAGAGGGGTCAGCAAAACTGTAGGGGCCCAGCAGGGCTGAAGCTTACTGGGACCATGGGTTGGCTTCTGAAAGGAAAACCCGAAGTCTTGGAAAGCTAGGCGAAGAAGGACTGTCCGACCGTCTGGTAACTGTCCGGACCGAGCCCAAATCGTCGACGGCGCGCACTGTTCCCGCGCGCCTCAATGAGTTGTCAGCAACAGCAGGGGCCTAGCTGGGTCGAAGCCTACCGGGGCCAGGGTTAGCTTCGAAAAATAGCTCAAGCCACCGGGGCTTGAGCTATTTTTATCAGTCAGTAAGATTCTGACACTATCTCCCGCTCCGCCCAAGAGCGGGGGTTATCATTGATAATTTTTCCACCATAAAAAAGTATGGTTTTAGTAAAAGTCTGATACGCCCTCTCGCTCCACTCAAGATGATTTCTCACCTTAACAAAAAATGTTTCGAATCAAAACGCTATTGTCAGTAGAAAGATAAATTCAAAGTCCATAATTACCATTTCAAAGACGAGAAATTCCAAACACAAGAAAAACCTCCTTCTAAGATGAGTGCATCCACCTCAAGGATAAACATCACAACAATCTAACATCATCTATAGGTACTTAAATATACAGACAGGCAGTACTGAAATGCACATAAATTCTAATAAAAACAAACGATGACTGGGTTCAGCACGTTTTGGGAAAAGGGATTTCGTGTTCGATTGTCTGATGGCTCCTTCCATCCTCTACCATCTTTCCCAGGGGTCGCGTTCATTACCACTGGCTCTCAGATGCACCTTAGATAAAGTTTTATATACCTCTTCAACCACAAAATAGACAGGATCAGAAGACAATCTACATATAAAGCGCGGTCGAGACCCGCTTTCATAGACACCGCTCACGGACACGATGTCTCGGCTCAGTCGCCCGGTCACACTCGTACAGTTCGGCGCAACGCGCTGACCCTAGCGCAATCGCCTAGTGTAGGTATAAAAAGTGAAGTACATACATAAGATTGACTTCTGTACTTATCTATTTTGTGTCTTCAGCAGTCTCACTGAGAACAATAGGGATTGTTTATGCTTTTGTACGGCTGTCATTTGCTTTTACAACAAGATTTTATTTAGAACGGGTGCTAATTTAACAGACTTCTTTTTAATAGCATTCTTCGCCTCTAAGGTCGCTGCATATGGCACAACACAAAATGCCACCAGATTTCCTGTAGGTTTCATAACGTGTCCGTGTAAAAGTACCCTACGATTCCGAGCTCGCTTTGCTCGCTCCTGGACTAAGAATATTTAATCGGCTTTGCAAAAAAGACGAATTAGTTTATTAGAGGTCATCTCATTTTCCCGTTGGTTAGTAATAAAATGAAAAGTTTATTCGACGAGAAATTTCCTTGAAAAGGAGAAGGGCACTCGGACCCCATGACCCAAGTGTTTCGACCCCAAACGGCTCAAAGCTGTAATTACCAATAAAGTTACTGTATTTACGCTGAAGAGGATTCATTTTACTAATGAGATTAATTTAATTAAATTAATTTTATTTTGGAAATTGTTTGTAAACTTCTTAATAGCATTTTTTCATTTCGAAACACTTTAACATGCCAAAAGTTGTGCATTTCCATTTGGAATTTACGATTAAGTTTCTTCCATTTAAAAAGCAGCTCAGCTTTCCTAGTTTAGTGCCTGTTTTCAAAATAATATTCCAAATTTATTCCACAACAGCTTGTGTAAGAATAGAGAACATATTATTATCCTATAAAATAACTTCGACACATTGAACACAAAGGCTTTGTCATTCAAGCACAATAAACGTCAGTGATACAAGGCAAGGTTTTATTAGTCCCACACTCCCGCTAAGTCTCTACGGTATACTTCGTAAGTCGTACAAGGATCCCGTATGATTTCCAACTATGCAGAGTTGTAAGCACAGTTGGTATCCCAGCTTAGCCGGGACTTGTGCACTGAGAGCAAACAAACATACGTGCCAGCACTTCAAGTAGCGATGGAGATGGGAGCGCCTGTCTCAAGCAATTGTGTACTCATCCTAAAACTAAATATCGACGTGTATTAGAATCTATTTTGATCGGATATGGAGTAGTAGATTTGAGATTTCAATGTCTTTAAACAGTTTTATGTAAAACAATGAGAGCGTTTATATTATTATAAATGCGTTATCATTTATTGTATAAAAAAAATACCAAGGATTCTTATTGTTTGATTCTAATAATACCTATACTGGAATACCTTCTCTTGTCTGCGACTTTGTCTGCATCAAACTCATAACGGCAATTGTGTTTTTTTTTTTATAAAATGTATCTATATTTTTATTTTTCTACAATAAATGTTATCTATGGCATTTTATTTCTTATAACATCAACTCAACAAAATCGACCATACTGTTTTGGAGATAAAACGGTTAAACCGAATAGACAAATATTTTAAAATAGTATTTTTGTTTTTGAATGCAAATTTCTTAAATACACTTTTGTTTATTTTTTACATAGATAAGAATTACGTAATTTTTGGAGACTAATTAATACTAATTATAATAAATACTTACCAACAGTAAACAGTTCACGTATCACTAAATCCGGTTTACTTATGGAGTCGAAATGGATGGAACGTACCTCAAACAGATCCTAATACCTAGTAATTTCGACTTGGTTGGAATGTTTTTCATTTATCAACGAAAAACATTGGAAGGCCAAACAAGTCGATTGCCCAGAAATTCCAACAACTATAGGTTTAACGTTTCGGCATTAAAGGCATTAGTAGTCTTTGAGGTATCTCGAGCAGCGCTTCCCAGACAAGTTTAAAACGAAAAGAAACTTGAAACTGTTGCGGAAGAAATCCGAGGCAGCTCAGATTCCGGGCTGCTTTGTTCCGAAGTGTTGGACGAAGTCGCCAGCCATTATGTTTTAAAACTAATTATAAATACATGCGATAAGACGGCCAATTATGTTTTTTAGTTTAATTCATTAGGCGAGGCGTTCGTACTCTCATTGTGTTTCTATTGTGTCTCTATAATTACGGTATCGGAAACGATAAGGTACAGTCAAGGAGTGGAATTCCCTGCCGGAGGTTGTGTTTCCTGATAGCTACTACCTAGGGGTCGTTAAGTCAATACGTTACTTCTAAGCAAGCGTTTTCTATCGTCGGCCGCGTCATCGTTTACCATTAAGTAAAAATAGTGGTCAAAAGCGAGCTATAAAAAGTTCTCATAATGTCAATATTATAATGTTTATGTGAAATAAAGTAATTACGAGTATTATATACAAATTACTATACTTTATTTATACCATAGTCTTGATGTATTTTAATTAGTTTTTTTTTTAATAAAAAAAAATAATATATAAAAATCCCATGTCACAATGTTTCTGTTTCTGTTGATTCTTGTTTTTTTTAATGTAAATTCGGCAGGCCTTAGAAATAAGTCGTAGACTATTTTTTACCCTCCTACCCCCAACCCTTTTTAATACAATTTATATGACATAATAATGTTTACCAGCTCAACTGTTAAAGCTGTGTTATTCAGCAGTTTAAAGACATTTCAAAGATCTTTTACCGCAATTTGAAGGTTTATAATCAGTTTAGGTGATTCATTTATATTAATAACAAGTTTATGACCCTGACAAAAGGAGAGGAGGCATAAGTCCCAATAGTGGGGACGTTATAAGGAACCTATTAAGTTAAAACTGGTCTGTAACTAATGTGTAATAAATAAATATTATAAAAAATAATAAAATTACTTAATAAAAAACATAACATACAATAAAAACTTTAAAAGACGCAGACGCGTTCGAATTTCAAACAAACAAATCGGGATAAATCATTGTCTATGGAATTATTGAATACGAGTATACTCGTACCTGCTTCTATAATACGATAGGTACAAAATGCTTGTAAAGCATTTTCACTTTGCTCAGATAAAGTCTTCGCTGAAACTTTTCTTTATAGTACTTTATTTTTGTTTAGCTTCGATTATAAAATAACCGAGTGGCCGAGAAGACTTCGTTCAACTTCGGCTTTCGTCGGGTCCCAGTTAACCGGTGTCTTGGTGCTTTAATGACTTTCAGCCGCTAATTTAATTTAAATTTTCTTGATTACTTTCTCGTCTTTGTTAATACGACAGAGTTTTTCTTAGAATAATCCGATTTATGTTAATTTCTGTGTTATGTTTGGGCCGTGTTGTTAATTTCTTACCTGCAGTCAGACAGGTGCTAATCCTAATGCATATTTAATTTTGGGATTGAATCTTAATTAATAAAAGTTTTTGTTTTGGGTTTGTGCTGAAATTAATATTTTATTTAATTAATCTATCATCAGAGAAGTGTTTACTTATTTAGTGATTAAATGTTATAATTGGATACCGATTGATTTATATCAGATAATTACAGTTAAATTTGTTCATGAATGCATACAAATTCTATTTTCAAAACCAATTTGGCCAAATTCTGAATACAAACTTAAAAAAAAAAAATTAACTAACTTCAACTTAACTAATATCACAGTAATATTATAAAGATATACGAGTGCGTCTGTATTTGTTAATTTTCACGCTCAAAATCTGATTGAATTTTGATGAAATTTGGCACATGGGTAGATCGTGTCCTTTCATCCCCCGCTTTTGGGCGGAGCGGGAGATAGTGTCGATACTCTTACTGACTAAAAGACCCACCCCGTTCCTTCTAGCCTTCATACCGGGGCTCGAGCGCCCTTTCGGATAACCCTGGCCCCAGTAGGCTTCGACCCGGTTGGGTCCCTGCTGTTGCTGACAACTCCTTGAGGCGCGCCGGAACAGTGCGCGCCGTCGACGACTTGGGCTTGGTCCGGACAGTTACCGGACGGCCGGACAGTGAGCTTCCCATTGCTCACTGTCCGCAAGCCCGCGCCTACGGTGGCCGGAAATCGGGATCAGAATCCCGGCGGCGGCGGCGGCGGCGGCGGCGATAACGCCGTTGCCTGATGCGTTCGGCCTCCTCCTTTGCGAGCATTACTGCTTCGCATAAGTCGGCGACCACCTGCCACTCCTCCTCGCTCCGGACCATGGGGTAGATCGTGTCCTGAAATAGCATGTATTTTGGCTTGAGGCATTTTTTAACTTACACGCTGGCGAAGTGTCTTTTAAAAGCGAAAGAATGTGTGTGTTTGTCACTTCTTCACTCCGCGTACTGTACGTACTCTGAAAGAATTTGGATCAAATTTAATACAAGGGTACACCAGAGACGGGGGTTTGATTTCGGAATTATGTTTCTTTGGGTTAATTTTCTATTATTACGCAGGCATAACCGTTAGCAGCAGCTAGTATAATAGAATAGATGAGCAAAATTACCTTGCAAAAAAAAAAAATTGATGGTGCCATTTCGTGCGTGCATGGTACACAGACCGGACCGAAAGGCTCCCAAAGTCCACAAAAGGACGTTTCAATGAATATCCTTTTTTTAGGATAAACGCTCCTGAACCAATAGAGTGTGAAGATAAGATTATGTTTTAGAATCAAAACTTATGATTTTTTTGTTGAAAAACATGTTTATGGTCACTCGAAATTATTCGAATTCAGAGTGCGTAGTTTATTGGTTGTTTTTTTATTATTTCAAAGTGCCTTGCGGTTTTTGGAATTTTCAGAACGATTATTTCTATGTTTTAAAGTTGCCCTGTATTTCGAAGTAGACAGCCGTCCACAAACTTTAAAGGCTTGTGCTCAGTAGACAAAATTGAACAACCTTCCACAAATTTTTTTCCGGAAACGAAAACAAAAATCCGCCTCACCATAGAAAATTATAAACTTGATTGGACAGTTTGTATGGAGAGGCCGAATGTTTTTCGTTTCATGAAAAAAAATTTGTGGAAAGTTGTTCAGTTTCGTCTACTGAGCAAGCCCCTTGGGCGTATAGTTCCAATTTCGGTCAGATGGTTCTTGAACCATCTGACCGAAATTATGTGAACGCAACTCTCGCACTCGCCTAGGCGGCAGTACGCAAATCTGTGCATTTATTTGCGGCCAGCAGCGCCCGGAAAGCGCTTTAAATCCATTTTCTCTGCGAGATATTGATTGATTTACATATGCAATGTTCACTTTGAAGAATATTTAACCACCAATTTTTATGTGTAAAAATGTTTTTAAAGGTCCAAGCCGTTTCGAAGGGTAGGGAAAAGTTGCGAAATTGCTAAATATTTTTTTTTTTTGACAAAAGTATTAATTGCACAAAAAAATCAAATGTTGATATTATTGTTCATGAATCTATAATATACATTTTTTTTTTTCAAACCAATTCACCTAGCCATTACGGAGGGGTAGGCCTCAGAAAATCACTGTTTTATGGCACTTTTCGGACGCTAGGCCCTTAAAGTTTGTGAAGGGGTGTCCCTTACACCTTGTATAGCATTCCTAGGTCAAATACCATACCTGGGTGTTAGTTTATAGGGCACATAGGATTGCGTATCTTAGGTAGCGCTTATTTTTTTCCTAGAAGTGACATCTGGTTCATATAAGATAAATAATAGTTTTGATGTTATTATTTATGATATTCATTTTTATATTACCTACTCTATAAAAATACAGGATAAATATTTATAAAACAAAATAATGTACAATCACACAACAATTTAAAACAGACCTTTGAAATACCTGAAACCTTTAAATGGGCGGAACGAAAGGAAATAGATTTACGGTCACTTTGTCAGTGTATCAACATCAACAGATTTTTTTTTATTAGATTTAAACTAGTATTTGACTGCAATCCTACCTGATGGTAAGCAGTGATGCAATCGTAGATGGTGAAGTGCACAAGTTTATTTAGAGCCTATTCCATCTATCCTTGAAGACACCTAAATTATAATCTAAAACTAGTAAGATATAATAATATCCACTACATACAAAATAAAATGATATACTAGATAACAAAAACATTAAATTACAATATAACTTTTTATTCTCTTTTTCGTTTATATAGAACATCATTTTGGTATACACGAAAGCTGAATAAAGTTTGTTCAGAATCAGTAAAAATAATTTTATTGTCGATTGATTCTGATAATAATTTTTACACCATGTTATATTTTTTCCCAAAAATATTTAAAGTTGGTCACCACCGACACTAAGTACAACATCGGTAATGGCAGGTCATAGCGGGAATTAGGTACTAGCGCACAGCTGGATGTGGGAGCAAAACCACCCCTCAGTGGCTCATGTATTTTTGCGGACAACCAAGTAACAAAATAAGCTATAACTTTGTGATTTTTCATGATGCAGTTATGAAATTTTGTATACACGTTATTTATATAAAAATACTAGATACGTATTTCGGGTTTCGGAAAATTGAAAAAGAGAAAAAAAAAGTACTTAGAACGTAAGTCTCTAAGTATTTTTTGTTCTACACAATATATCGTTGATATTGTTCTTCACAATCTATCTAAAAATAACCTACTTATCACTCAGCTTAGTGTTGGGCCATTAATTAAAATCCTGCCAAAACAAGATAATTTATAGGTATTGTTATAAAGATAAGGCTTTAATACGAAATACTTTTCACTCAGTTCAGAAGTTCGTCTAGCAAAATGATAATAAATTAAAGTTGTGGATTAAACTATCCAAGTACCGTCCAACAAACTTTTCTTTTAAATTCACTTTCATAAATACTTAATAGAGCTGTCACTGTGTATTTTTGAATTTAGTAGGTATTTAATTAATATGATATTAATTAAATACCTACTAGTTACTACTGTTACAAGTCACATTTACTATAGGTTTCTTTTTTTTCTGATAGAACTCACAAGAGATAGCTTTCTTTTTTTTCTGATGGAAATCACAAGAGATTCTAAATAAAAGATTCTGTTGTCTGAAATTGAGTCGTAATTTTGTAAAATGAGCTATGTTATTATTATTGTTATTTTTTATTATAATATTACTATCTTTTGCCAGAGACTTCGACCCTAAGTCACTCGGCGATAAAGTAGCATTTTATTGGTGAAAGAATTATAAAAATCAGTAAAGTCGTTTTTGAGTTTATTTAAAATACAAATATTTGTTCTTTATCATTTTACTTGCTTTTGTCCACGCGTGGTTACGTCCTCGTACATAAGATATAGTCTATGTCATTCAGGAATAAAGCAGCTTTCTATTGGTGAAGTAATTTGAGCAATTGGACCAGTATTTTCAGAGATTACCTCTAACAAACAAAAAAAAAACAATGTTTATCTCTTTAAAATATTAGTGTAGATCATCGATATCCGTGGTGTAGATTAAGTATAGATTTACAGGTTTAAAATTTTAAAGACACTTCTTTTTCTGTTCGAGTCGATGGTTAGTTGTTATCGAAATGATTAATATGTGTCGAACTGTTTGTATTTAGCAGACTTCGAAAGGGAGGAGGTTCTATGTTCGGCTGAATGTATGTTTTTTTTTTTTTAGTTTAGAGTGGCCATAAATCGCAGAAATCAAAGGCTTTTATAACTATCTAATAAGTAATGTTAATTAGTTCTTTTTCATGAACGTATTAAATTTTCCTACACAATCACAAGAAAGATTTTCAATTGCTTTTCATAAATTTGAAAAAAAGGCTAACAAATAAGTGCTTGAGACCTCTTTTCATTCGTAACAAGAGTCTGTATATATTAGTCAATTAAAATGGCCGGAGTGTACTGAACTTCACATGGAAAGCCTACACAGCACTTATACAAAGATACGCTATTCATTGTAGTACTGTGGAGGCACTCAGGGCAATTTGTGGTGCCCATTAAAATGCTCGACAGTGTACAATGCAATGTGGAACAGTCTGCCGTACCTGTATGGATTATAATTTGTATTGAAATAGATTGGTGTTTCAAAAGATACAAGGATTTTGTGTTATTTTTAAGGCGCTACTAACTGAAATGTTTATTGGGCGTTCATTGCTAAAATATAATTACGAAAAGTACCATAAAGAAAGACTTTGTTGTAGACACTGTGCTTAATTTTTAAACCTCAAGCGAACACGGCATTCACTCTCTCATTGTCTTTCTATTATGTCTCTAATAAAAAAAAGGTTAAACACGCCATGCAGACGACATATTAAAACACTTTGGACCGTGGTATTGTCAACAAAGAATGTAAGTTACCCGAATTTTCAGTTATAGTTGAAGTTTTCATGGGGACAGATGGATGGATACGAATACATTTTGTGGTGCCCATTAAAATGCTCGGCAGTGTACAATCCGATGTGGAATAGTCTGCTGTACCTATATGGATTATAATTTGTATAGAAATAGATTGCTGTTTCAAAAGATACAAGGATTATAATGTTATTTTTAGGGCGTTTCTAACTGAAATATTTATTTAGGTATTCATTAATTATAGTGCCATAATTACATTACTTTTATCAGTTTGTGTCAGGTTAACCTTGGGATAATCCTACAGCAATGATATCGGTATTAAAAAAAATAAAATAATAAACAACTTTTTTAAAGTAGAATAGCTTTGATGTACACAAAAAAAGTTGGTACCGGAAGAGGTTCTTTATTACTTTTTGGACCTTTTATTTCAAGATCCTTAAAATACGACACGAATAGTAAGGTATTCTAAATACAGTAAGCAATACTCTCAAAAAAAAAAAAAAATAGCAAACCTAACAAAATGTAAAAAAAAAAACAGCCAACACTTCTTCCATGCTCCTTCCTGGGCCAGCCCCAGATCAACCCCGGGTAGATCGCTAGTATTCTAACGATAAAAAAAAAACTGGGCAAGTTCAAGTCGGACTCGCGCACTGAGGGTTCCGTGCAATCTACAAATCCCGAATGGAGTGTTGAAGATTTTTGCAAATTGTAAAAAAGTTTTTTTTTTTGTGAAGTAGGTAACTACAAATTTTTGCTTTTCAGATTTATTCCTATACTTGTGCTACAACCTCTTGCTTTGTGCCAAATTTCAGGATTCTGAGTCAACGGGAAGTACCCTATGAATTTTGATCTTTCAGAGTATCGAAATATACGTTTTTTGCAACATAAACGGCCGTATCTTTTTTATCCGTTAACATATAAGTTTGATTCATTTATGGCTTAATGGGACCGCAGATCAATTTCAAATTTAAAATTCAACTCCCGAGATAAATGGTCATTATAGACAGACAGACGGTCGGACAACAAAGTGATCCTATAAGGGTTTCGTTTTTTCTTTTTGAGGTAGGTACAGAACCCTAAAAATGCCATATTGCATCGACATTTTTATAGTGGCTTTTCAACTATTTGTATTTGTCGCTCAACGCACGATTTATATGTACACTTGGCTGTTGACATTCTGAGCCATTTTATTCGATTTACAAATATTGTTTGTGCCTGCCAGGAATATTGTAACACACAAATTTTAATGTTTTCATCGCGCATTTTATTAGTGGACGGAGTAAAAAATATTTTTGAATACCAAAAGCGATGTAACAAGATTATTTTTTTAAATTATTTGGCAAATACCAGCGTTTTCCGGTGGCTTTGACCGCTTGATAGTCGAATATTATTCGAACGGGGTAAAAAGTATATCTACTATATCGATACCCTTATATACGCCCTGGTTTGTCTTTGACTGCGGAAATATTTGGACAGTAACAGCGGCCCGGCCCAGGAACGCAACGAACAACTTGGGACACAGGTTGGTTTTAGTCGGTGATTATCGACTAACTTCTGCCAGCGCTTTCGTCCACGTGAAAGTAATATAATTAAGGACTATTTTCACTTCGTCATAAAGTAGCGTGCTACTGAAGGTCTCGTTTTTAAAATCGATTCTAGATAAACTTTAAACGATGGATGAAATGGCGACAGGTCACTGGAACAACTCGTGACTCCCCTAAGTTGAAGGGTAAAATCTGCAAGCCCGTGATAAGACCTGTCATACTTTATGGATCAGAATGTTGGGCTGTGAAAAAGACGGATAAAAAAAGATTGCATGTAGCGGAGATGAGAATGTTGAGATAAATGTGTGGTGTGACGAGATTGGAAAAAGTGAGAAATGAGTATATTAGACGAAGTTTGGAAGTGGCTCCAGTGACTGATAAGCTGAAGGGGAATCGTTTGTTTTAGTATGTACATGTGTGATAGCATGATAGCAATGATAGCAGGGTAGAATGAAAGAAAAATCGTGTTGCGTCGACCCCAAATAATATGAGACAAAGTCAGGAAGAAGAAAAACTTTTTGTTCTTATTTTTATTCTTTGTTTTTTTTTTTTTGTTGATGAGCCTGACGTAGATTTCTGAGAGAGAAACTGAAGATTTTGTGTACGTGACTATGAACGAAGATATCTTGACGAATAATTACTGTACTAATGACGGACGGGAGGGTGGACGTGTGTTGGGCATGCCATCGTCCGCGTGAGTGTATTAGACTTATTATCTTTAATTATATATTCTGGTCTAGGTTACGGCGAGTATTTGCGCATGTATACTCGAAGAGCTAGGATTATTAATCAGTAACTTAGCTTTGAGATGTTTTGCACACAGAACGTTATCTAAACATAATATCATAAAGAGGAAAGATTTGTGTTTTGTTTGTTTGTATGTTACGATTTAACTCAAAATCTACTGGACCAATTTTCAAAAATTTTGAAAGCTACTTTATCACTAAGTAATATGGCTCTATATTTTTTATTTACACACGAGTGAAGCTGCTGGCAAAAGCTGGTGCAGACATATATTAATTTATCGTCACTAGTTCGAATTGAAAATTCAGCACAGCACTAATTTGTTTCTTATTATTTGTTGCACCAATTGTTCCACTAGATTCGTGTATTCTTGTTTTCCATCTTCTTTTTCTCTCTCTTCGTTGTAGTTTAAGTAAATGTAATTGTATATAGTGTATTAGTATCTTAGGTATTTGTATGAAAAAAATAATTATATAAGTAATTGCACTTACCACAATTAGTCTCTGCATCACCCAAAGTTTGACTGGTACTACTGGTAGAGAATGCCTTGAGGCATTAAGTTCGTCTTTGAACTCATTTGTGCATGAAGTATAAAATAAATAAAATTGCTTTTGGTGTTGAATAGCCTTCATATAGAGCTAGGCAACCTACAGAACAATAACCAATCACGGATAAAATCACGGGGATTGATACTCTGTCATATCTTTTTATTGTTTGACCGAAGATCGCAAAAAGACAAAAAAATTTGCTATATTGAGTCCAAAACCAAGACAGCTGCTAGGAAACTCGGCGTTCTTGCAAAGGTTTGGCGGTACTTCACACCGGGACAACTTTTAATGTTGTACAATGCACAGGTCCTATCGTGTGTGGAGTACTGCAGCCACATATGAGTTGGTGCTCTAAAATGTCACTAAGCAACTTTGAACACGGTGGCAAGGCGTGCGAAGACGTTAATTGGTGATCCAGATTTGGCTAAGTCCAATCTACATAGCCTTAAGCACAGGCGTAGGATAGCCAGTTTCGGTTTTATACAGGACGCATTTTGGAAAGTGCATGGTAATTGCATGAATAGACGTACGGCGAATATCCACCCTTAAGTTGTTGAAACCTGTAGGTCTGTGGGTCTGGACTAAGCGTTTCTTCTTGTTGTTTAAACCACGTACATCGAAGGACTAGAACAATTTGCGGGTTGCGCTGGTCTTCCCGTCCGATTATAATTTAGGTGTCTTCAAGGCTAGAGTGAATGGGTTCTTAATAAACTAGTATGCCTCACCATCAACGATTGCATCACTGCTTACCGCCAGGTAGGATTGCAGCTATGCAATAGTTTATAACAACAGAAAATGAATACATTTTGCGATATTATTACGAACAAACAGTATTGGTAAGATGCATTCAATACAGTTACATGCTGATTGAATTGAATAGTAATATTAAGAATTCTATCTATTGTAATGGCGATACCCAGTCGGAATGGTGTCGGTCGGAGCCAATCGGTAGCAAGGCGATTACTGCGACGGCCAAGCTGCATGCCAATGTTGGCTGCACGGCAATGCTATTTGAAAAAGAATTGAACGAAATGAAAAGAGAATCATGTTCAATATACTCGTATATTTGTATTGTATAATGCAATACGGATGCACACCCAGTCCAGTTACTGCTCTCGAATAAAATTGAGAACTGACTCGATGACTATTTCAGCATGAAAACTTAAGCCACGGAATAAGGAATATGCATGTACTTTTTTATTTGCTAAATTTTTTTTTTCTTCATCATTATTTTAATTGAATGACGAGCAATGTTGGACTCAGGCTATCCCCAGGTGTCGCCAGTCCTGTGCGTCTCGCTTCTGTAATATTTCCGCAAAATAGTGGCGGGGGTAAGATTGCGAACTTTTCTGCTCAAGTGCGAAAAACAGTGAATTGCGTGCCTTAAAGCCGTAAAGATAAGAGCGGGTATTCGAGTAAGTATTTTTTATTTGTATTCTGTGACATGGCAATCTGTCAGATAATACGAGTAATATGCCACTCTTTAGGCCGAAATTCCATTAATAGATTTTATAATTATGTCAGAAACTTGAATGTACATTTTGCAGTCAAGTGTCTCCTCATTCCACATTGGTATATCTCTACAGAAGGTAAGGGATACTTCGTCTTTTAAGTCTTTTGTATCCTAAGCTTCCATCTCCTGATAATTGGAGGGCCAGTTCGAGTAAGTGTATTGAAAAGTATTTAAAGATAAGGTAGGCTTATAAACGTGGAATAACGGTCATTGACTCTCCTACATTTATTGACATTCTTAATTTAAAAAACGGAATTAAAGACATAAAGCTGTCTTGAATCGACATCTTTCGTAATCCTTTTTCTTTTCTGAAAAACAGTTCATTGATGGTTTTTCGGGTAGGTACTTTCGATATATTAGAGATAATAAGAAAAGGTCAATGTAGTTAAATAATTAAATTTAATCTATGTACTTGAACTGCTCTTAAGCTTTCTCTTATTTTTAAGTAACATTGACATTCAAATTGGTTTTTATTTATATTTGAATTTAGAAAGACATTGAACTTCGATTCAATTTCAAAGGACATGGTTCTGTAATTCGAAAAACAAACTTTGAAATGCGATAGGCATGTTCGATTGTGTTTCTGCATTTGTTGTTGGATTTTTGTGTATTTATTTTTTACTTCAAATAAATTTATTCTTTAGGCAGCGTCCTTAGCGCTTATTTTAAAAGATAGATAGATATAACCTTTATTGTACACCAATCTTCTATATACACTAAAAGCGAAATACAACTCGCTGACTAATCACGAAATCTCAGAAACTATAACAACTTTTTTGGCAGGTCCTTACAACTCATCATCATTCACCCTCTAAAAGGATAATAATATAATAATAATATTCCACAACTATCACACAGCGCCGTCTAGTTCCAAGCTAAGCAGAGCTTGTATTACGGGTACTAGACAACTGATAAACATACTTATATATTTCTAAATGCATACATATTATAGATAAATTACACCCAGACACAGAACAAATGAGCGTGCTCATCACGCAAACATTTGTCCTGGGTGGGGTTAACGTTTGCTTGTATCAAATCATATGGAATATTTGTTTCACTGTAGTGTGTAGAAGTATTGTTAGTACATGCGAAACTGTATATAGTTTGTTCAAAATCCGTAACTGAGTGGATTTCAATAGTTTTTAAACCATGTCATATTTTTACCCAAAAATATTTAAAAAAAGGTCATAAGTTTGACATCACTGACTCTGAGTAAAACACAGGTCACGGCAGGTCATAGTGGTCATTAACCCCTCGAGCGCCAGAGTTTAATGACCCGGAAAATCGCCGTGTTTACGTAAATCACCAATAAAATAAATAAATAAATAATAAAAATATTATTTTATTTTTTTCTAGAAAAAACAAATAATATAATAAATATGGAATAATATAATATAGAAACTAAAATTTTCGGCCAAATAAGTTTCGTACAGACGTGTGTACAAAACGAAAAATAAGCGTTTTTCAAGGTCTTCAAGTTGTACAGACGTCTGTACAACTTGAAGACCTTGAAAAACGCTTATTTGTATGTACAATCGGCGCTCGAGGGGTTAAGGGCCAGCGCAAATCGGCTGCGGGAGCAAAACAACCCCTCAGTCACCCGGATGGAGCAGTGACCATGTATTTTAGCGGACAACCAGGTAACACAAAAAGCTCATAACTTTGTGATTTTTCATGATTCAGTTATGAACTTTTGTACATAGATTCTTTACATAAAATACTAGACACGTGTATCGAGTTTCGCATAAGTATATACTAAACTGTTTTTACTTCTTCACGCTCAAATGTCTGGTGGTATACGGGTGGACCATTTCCTGGAATATCACATAAAATATCCCCTATTTTTATCCCAGGATTATGAAGGCCTCCTACATGATGGACCGATGACCTGGTGAAGGTTGTGGGAATCCGATGGATGCGGGACGCACAGGATCGATCATTGTGGCGACACTTGGGGGAGGCCTATGTCCAACAGTGGACGTCTATCGGCTGAAATGATGATGATTGGGTATGAAGCGAGTTACACATTGCTCGCCGTCAGCAAACTGGGGCTTAGAGCTTGGGAGCTCTGCGATTCCCAATGCCCGTTGCTCAATTCATTAAACCCCAAGCAAACGCCGACGTTCCCTCTCTCATTGTGTTACTGTTGTGTTTCTAATGACGAAATTCGAAAGGTTAAACCTTTTAATCCTAAGTACCAAGTTAACAGTTTTGAAATAAATCTGTAAACCCTTTCAATATTATTCTTTAAAGTTTGTCTTCGGTCGTCGCGGTGTAAAATGGTCTGTTGATCTGTTCGTGTGTTTTGTCTCGTTTTGTTTGAGTTAGCGATAGACGACACCATCAAAACAGATGTGATCTTTGAAGATAATAATAATAATATTTTGGGAATAAATCATTTGACCTATGTATATATACAGTCTGAATTTGAATTCATAACGAATCTTTCAGGAGCTGTAAGTTTTTATGAATGAATATGATGATGATGGTGATGATGTCTTCTATATAGCCAATTACGGCCGTAACCACCGCATTTTCACCTTTTTTTGGTGATTTTTTTAAAGGTGGGTAATCATCAGATTAATTGTCTTGTTCTAGGGTGGAGTGTGTTAGACTTTTACCGACTAAAGACACTCAATAATTTTATAAGGTTCAGATGAAAACGATGCTGGTTTTAGCTAGTTTTTAACCAGGTAACTACCACGTCTAGCATTTTTGCTGATCTGGACCTTTTTGGGTGTCTTCAAGGCTAGAATGAACAGGCTTTTAATAAACTAGTACGACTCTACTGACTGGATGACTAAAGCACCAAATAGAGATAAATGGAACATCTTGGAGGCGTTCTTTACTCGCAATTGATCCATGAATTTTGTTTAAGCATGTTAGATAGTAAGTTAAATGTGTATTTATATAAAAAAAGTTGTGTATTCAGTTTGTTGTTTTATTAGTTGTTTATTTTACGAGAAGACCAGATGATCACGTGATTAAAAGGCGCCTCTCCATCGGTACAAGAAAGAGGGGAAGAGGAAGTTCTCAAAGAACCTGACTGTAAAATGTCCAGAAGGACATGAAAGTATTTGGTCTTCACGAACAAGACGTTCAAGATAGGCATAAATGGCGTCGCGTGATTGGGAAAGCCGACCCGCCGACCGACCTATAACGGGATAAAGGTGAGGCAGAAGAAGAAGAAGAAGATATTCATTGGATTATTGTGATTTTAATTTATTAAATTTTAATTTATTACAGTTTAATTATTGACATTTTAGAATTGTTATTTATTATTGACATTTTATATAAATTTTCAATACTATTCTTTAATATGGGTTTTTGCCTGAAATAAATGAATTTCAGTTTTTTTTTATAAATAAAAGGCTATAATAAAAAATAAAAAAACTAAAGAAAGAAAGAAAGAAAGAAAGAAAGAAGACTATTTTATTTGGCATACACACTCGTAGATACACACAATGTAGTAATAACATGTGGACACTAATAAACTATTATATATGAAAAAAAAGACAACTAGTGCGCATTCCGTCATCTTCTACGATTGCATCACTGCTTACCATCAGGTAGGATCGTAGTTAAGCACTAGTTGACATCAATTTCGTTCTAGGACCACGAGTATCCCTTTCATAACTTTCTCCATAGCTCTACGGTTTACTGACATCACTTTGAGGTGCGCCTGGAATGGTACGCGCCGTCGACGACTCCGGCTCCGTTGTTATAAAACGTGGAGCTATCTATTGCTTGCCATCCGCAAGCACTCCTTCTACGATTTCCGACTCCTCGTGATGGTTGCAAGCTTAAATTTATTCTGCTCTGTTATGTGCTCATGTGACATGCAAATCTAACTTTACCAAAAAAACTCCGAGCACAGAGTGGACAATAAGGACAACAGTGTTAATGACATGAATAAGCCACTTTTATTAGGTGACTAAATCTGAAAATTCATTGAATAATATCTGCTGTTTCATGCATAAATGGAGTGCCTGATAATCCGTAGTAAAAGTTATTTATTTTTATAGCTAGTTTTTCCGCGCGGCTTCCCCTCCGTCGTTGGGGCTTATCTTACAGAAACCGCGTATTTTTATGGGATAAAGTCCCATTCATGACGATGTAGCTTTTCTATCGGTGAAAGAATATTCGTAAGCGGATCAGTAAAATTGATATTTCTCTTTACAAAAATCAATTTGGAAATAATAGTTAATTGAATTATTAAGCATTAGCTATTGACCGCGGCTTCACTCGCGGACATCTAATATTGTCTATGTTACTCTGGAATAAAGCAGCTTTTGTATTGGTGAAGAAAATTTAGCAGTCGGACCAGTAATTCCAGAGATTATCTTCTACAAAAAAACAAACTACTTTTTTATAATATACTAGAGCCCGTCCCGGCTTTGCACGGGAAATAAATATAGCTTATGTTACTCAGGGTGAATGTAGCTATCCAATGGTGAATTTTTGAAATCGGTACAGTAGTTTTTGAGTTTATTCATTACAAACATACACACAAAAATAAAAAAATCCCTCTTTATAATATTAGTGTGCGAGTTGCTAGCCTGTCGGTTTTCTATAGTTTACATTTTGGGGTTTGTGCGTTGGAAATGTACAATTTAATTCCGGTAAGTTCATTCCATCATCGGACCGCAAAACATACGGCGTTGCGCCACCGGTACATGGTGGACATCCCACCGATACGTACAAAACCTTTTGGGAACACATTAATTATGTGAACCTACAGCTAGGGAGTAGAATTCCCTGCCGGAGTCTGTGTTTCCTGATAACTATAACCTTCAACTTTTGTCTTTAAGCCAAGAGAACCGTATAGGAGTGTTTAATAAATAATAATAATGTTATTGGATTAAAACATTTTGTACATTCAAACACTTACAAACAACACAGAGAACAAAGAGTACTATAATAATTATATAAAATCACAATAATGCTTTGAACTTATATCGAGTCTGGCAGGGTACGGTACGGCAGGATGTTATGTCATTCAATAATTGATAACGACATAACATCAATTAATAAATTCATCAATCAATCAATTAATTTCAATTTCATCAATTAATGTTATGTTCATAAATTAATTAATTTATATTTAATTTCAGAATGTTATTATGAGTAAGTAAACTTGATGTTTAAGATAAAAATGGTCAGGAATTTAATCTATATTGGTAATTTTCTATAGTCCTCATTAATAGACGCTAAAAAATATACCATTGAAATTATCTTCGGGGGTTGGCCATTGGTTTTTATTGGTAAACAACTTCATTCTTTACAATAATTGTTTAAATAATTTTACTTAAAAAAAACTGTAGTACTTAGGTATTTTAATGTGACTAAAAACTTGCTATAAAAACCTGCAATATCAAGTTCTGACATAATACACTACCACTACTGGGCCCTCTTCTTGCAGAGAGGTAGTAGAATAAGCTAGTGAATTGAAGATATTATTTTTGTAAAAAAAAAATATAAATTCGATTATATTTTTTACAAAAAAAAAAAAAATTTTTCAATTAAAAAAAAAAAAAACTTTAGTTTCGGAAGCCGGTATTTGTAGTTTTTATTTTCAGTTTTGTCTCCTTTTTTTAAGTCGGTTATAGAATATAAAAATCTCTAAGAACATTTCAATAAAAAATACTTAAATGAAACTTTTTAATTGTTTTGTAGGACACTTCAGCCCTGTAGCGATATAATAATAATGTAGGTATGTCATTAAAATGTTCCCAAAAGCTTTTGTATCTTAATGATATACAGTTAAGAAAAGTTTTGTGTGAAGAAAGATTTTTTGTATTTTCAACCCAATAATACTTACTTGAGTAAAACACAGTGGCAAAAATTGAACTGTCCTTGCATTAATCCGATAAATTACCTACATAATTATAAAAGTGGTATGATCAATTCTATATGTACCTACTTACATATTATACGATATTAAACTTTGTGGAATAAACAACGCAACAGTTAGCACAAAGCATAAGCATAGAATAATCAGCCTTTTTAATGTTCCCACTGCTGGGACTCAAGCTTCCTCTCACTTGATCACAGATACTACGTTGTTCGCGATTCCATTAAAGATGTTTAGGCCGTGGATCCTCCTATGCAAAGTACAGGCTGGTTTCTGCTCGACCAGATTAACACTCTCCGATTCTCTCTCAAAATGGCTGAGGGAGATTTATCTATCTTTTATCAACTTCTAGAAAGCCTTTAATACGTTAAAGAGGTCCAGCATCTGGTTTCGGGAAGTGAACATTGGAATGCCGCCATATATAATCCGTTTTTTAAAGGATATTTATAAGAATTATAGTTGTAAAGTAACCATGACGGCCTTATTTCAGATCAGACACCACAGCGCATGCAGGTGTTCACCAGGGCTGCATCCTTTTGCCGCTTCTCTTCCTAGTTGTTCTTGACAGAATAATGCTTAACATCTTAGATGACACTAGGCATTATAGTGTGGGGGTTGTCTAACGTCTTTGAAGACCTTGATTGGATTGGATGGAGGTCTAGTCTGCCTCTCTAGTGGAAATAGGCCATTTTGATTTACGTAAATCTCAAAGGATATTAGACATTCGGCGAGGACTTATCAAATAAAACAAACTCATAGAAAAAATACTTTATATAAATTTATACAACAACCCATTTTAAATTAGTTTTACATATACATAATATAATTTATTCACAAGATTGAATTATAATTTATAATCTAGCTGTAGCGAGAAGTATACATTTATATTAAGTTATTAAAATGTTTTACCTGAGTAGTTATGTACAGAATTAGGTACTACTGCGTACGTGTAAGACAGGCACACTGGTATGATAAATACGGGTTGAAACAATTGAGACTAGTAAGGCCTTGTGGGCTATTCACAATCATAAATAAATAGCTTAAAAGCTGTTAGTACACCGACTGAAAACGACAGTAGTGGTGTCTCACACCAAATACCTTTCATAATGTACATATAAAATTTTGAGCAACCCCTAGGTATTCGATTTTCAATTCAATTTTAACTAAGGAAGATTGGTGTCTTCCTTGGGTAAAATTTACAGTTAAACATTATTTCTCATTTCTCAATTTGTCAAAAACATATTTCCATATCTTTTTTTTTTTACATTTATCGTCTTTGAAATAAATCTTATTTCAAAGACGTTGTGGTAAATTTATTAACTTAAAAAAATACGAAAATTATCGTAATTATTTAAAAAAAAAATACGAAAATTTGAAGTTGCAGGAAGAGAATGATTCCTTCCCATTCGTACGCAGGACCGCCATTGATATTTACCATAGTTCATTCGTTCGCTTTGTTTACATCAGTGTACTAACAGGTTTAATATTAAGTATCTATAAGAGTATCTTATTAATTGAATATTTTGCTTTGTAATAGATATTATATTATATTAGCAATACATTTGACTGACCTGTTGGTCTAGTGGTTAGTGGCCCTGACGTATGCCGGACGTGATGCCGGAGGTCGTGGGTTCGATTCCCACCCAGGACAAATGTTTATGTGATGAGCATAATCGTTTGTTCTGTGTCTGGGTGTAATTTATCTATAATATGTATGTATTTAGAAATATATAACTATGTTTATCAGTTGTCTAGTACCCATAACACAAGCTCTGCTTAGCTTGGGACTAGACGGCGTTGTGTGATAGTTGTGGAATATTATATTATTATATTATATTACATTTATTTTCCAATATTTTTACTTTATACACTGCGATTTTTAGTGTCACTAATTTTTAAAATTAGAATACTTTTTCTAAAATTTTTGTCTACCATATTAAATACGTTAAATTTTCAAATAAACAAATGAAGAATTAAAAAAAAACTTCTTTTATGAAGAAGTAAAGGAATCAAT
This sequence comes from Mythimna albipuncta, assembly GCA_929112965.1. NCBI lineage: Eukaryota > Metazoa > Arthropoda > Insecta > Lepidoptera > Noctuidae > Mythimna > Mythimna albipuncta. Next base: position 10,130,900 of record OV815979.1, on the reverse strand, counting down.
TACCTTACTTATCATAAAATGAGCGACTAATAAAATGACTAGATAATATTACACATTTCGGTGGAAGAATATAATGTTAAAGATCAGACATAATTATGATCGTAAATTAATAAATAAACATCGTTCTTAATTATGACTACACTTTGTGATCGGATATCAAAATAGGTACAAAAATAAATTAACAAGAGCGTTCTTATCAGTCTTACAAGCTTACCTACATTGGAAAGAAGAGGGCAAGATCATTTTCTAGCAGCACACGGTATACAACATTAATCTTAGTATATGCGAAAGCCGAAACACGTGTCTAGTATGTTATGTAAAGAATCTATGTACACAATTTTATAACTGTGTCATGAAAAATCACAAAGTTATAAGCTTGTTATGTCAGCAAAAATACATAGTCACCGGGCCATTGAGGTGACTGAGGCGTTGTTTTGTATAGCTGTTTGCTAGCCTCATGCCCACTATGACCTGCCGTGACTTAGTGTCGGTGGTGTCCAACTTGTCACCGTTTTTAAATATTTTTTTCTACATGGTGTTAAAACTATTGGAATCCATTCAGTTACTGATTCTGAACAAACTATATTCAGGTTTCACATAAACTAATAATTATGTTGTATAATATTACATCTTAGCACATTAAGCACCGAGGACCCCGAACCTGGTCATCAATAAGGCTGTCGTCAGACGAACTGCATTGCAACAACCACACGCAGTCGATATATTTAACATGCAGTTCTACAGTCGGATCTGACTTTGCGCAGTTCACGCCACGCATCTGGCCCAAGAGCTCAGTGTAAGATTTGATCATCCCTCACAATAAAGATGACATTGACAGCATAACGTCGATGTGAGTTTGACGCGACTAACGCGCGTTATGCTCTTTGACTAACTGCGCACTACTTGTTTGCGGTTAGCGATGGACAGCGTCGATACTACACGGCTGTAGCTGACTGTGAAGAAGTGTGAAGTTGATATCATGACTGAACGAAGTCAATGGAACTACCGCATGCAGTTGAATCTATTGACTGTGCGTGGCTGCTGTGATGCAGTCTGTCTGATGGCAACCTTATCTAAATTCTTAGTTTAAGCATAAAATGATTGTTGGAATTGGTAGTTTTTTTGGGCTTCAACAATGAATTACTATAGGTTCTGTAACCGGTTGCCGAATCATGCCGGTTCCAGAAGCTTAAAGTATTAGAGTCATCATGGGTTTCGTGTGGGAGAGAGACGGAACTATACAGAACACATCGCTATGTCCTTTTTCTACCACGGAATTATGACGGGTTAAAGACGCCATAGTAAGGCCTTACTGTAATCAGAACATGTTACTAAAATAGCAATGAGTATTATATGAAGGCTGGAGAGAGAGAGGGAGGCCAAAGAAAAGGTGGATTGATATGAAAGATGATTCAGTGACAGTATCACGGTTGACAGAATATAATGGAAGAAAATCTTGTTGCGCCGACCTCAAGTAATATAGGACAAGGCCAGGATGAGGAGTAAGGCCTGGGAGCGCAGAGATGCCGCAGTGACTGTATTGCCAAGACAGCCAACTTTCCTTACAAACCTAGCGTGTCACGCTTTTTTTTTGGAAATTGACAGTCTATCACAATTACGACTATCATTAAAACTCTAAACAGAAATCTGTGCTCAAATTAGTTTTCCCTAATTCTAAATACAAATAAAAGATAATCTCATAAAATGGCGCAGTTGTAAATTTTTTTAATTGTACAACAAACAGAGACAGCACTAATTGCGTGTGACATCACTCGTAAGTCACGCCATAATGAATTTGCTACATCCAGTACAAAGGACGTTTTGCGAGACAAGGATGGCAGAATAACTTCAAAGGCTCTATTTTAAAACTGCTTTTTTTAGTAATGTTACAATCTGAGAATGTTTTAAGATAAATTTTATACCGCGTGTATCGAAGGACTGGAACCATTTGCTTGTTGCGGTCTTCCCGTCCGGTAATGAGATTTGGGTGTCTTCAAGGCTAGAGTGAAAAGGCTCTTAATACCTTATTCGCGGCCGTTACAACGTTCCATACTCTATGGAAAGGAGTGACCTTGGCAAAGATTTCAGAACAAGTTAAAAATTAATTAATTACACAAAGAATGATAACGATGTTGTTTCGCTGAAAGTTATGATAAAACGCTTGGCATAAATAAAGTCTTCAACGTGCTTGGAGTTACGATAGCTCAAGGGGAATTTACGGTTTTTGCAAGCTTTATAACCGTGTATTTTAAATGGAGAGAAATATTTGATAGGCTGGTAACGTTACAAGCTGCTTATGCTTTGTATTTGGATAGACACATAGACAGCTTGTAACGTTACCAATGCTGGGATATAGACACCCCCTCTTTGAGAGAGAGTGGGCCATGTTTAACCACGCTGGTATGTGCTGGTGACACGTGCTCTAATTTTTGGTTCTAGAAAAAACGTACATAGTATTTTTTAATTTAGCAAACAAATTTAACATATAGGGAAATTTTATATTTTCCTTAATTTTATATTTCATAGTGAACATAAACACATAGTTCGGAAGTTAACATGTAGAATCTAATTTACACATAACATTTAACAACATACAACGCTAAAGTAATCTGTTAAACTTAACAACATATAAGATTATATGACGGAAGGAATGTTTAGACCACTATGATAAAATCTAAATTATTACAAACAGCCATAATTTTAACATATTTATATTTATGTACACTTTGAGATTAATTCTAAAGAGGATGTTAGACAAAAGAGCTAGCTAGATAAAAAAAAAAAACGTAAGAACTATGAATATTATTTTGAATTTAGAAAGCTATGCTGGCTGGATAAAAAAGTGGAAGAACTATGAATATTTTTTTTTTAATTTAGAAAGCTATGCTGGCTGGTTAATAAAAAAGTGGAAGAACTATGAATATTTTTTTTTTAATTTAGAAAGCTATGCTGGCTGGTTAAAAAGAAAGTGGAAGAACTATGAATATTATTTTGAATTTAGAAAGCTATGATGGTTGGTTAATAAAAAGTAGAAGAACTATGAATATTATTTTGAATTTAGAAAGCTATGCTGGCTGGCTAATAAAAAAGTGGAAAAACTATGAATATTATTTGGAATTTAGAAAGCTATGCTGGCTGATTAAAAAGAAAGTGGAAGAACTACGAATATTATTTTAAATTTAGAAAGCTACGTAAAATCTTTTGGGGCTTTTGCCTCACTGTGGCACCATAGCGGCGTGGCAAGTTCATAACGCCAAAAAGTATACGGATTGGCTGCGTGGCTAACAGCTGCCAGTGTGCACCTCACACCTTAGAACTGCATGTTTTTTCTTGGTTGCGCAAACTATCAGCACCACCATGGCAGAAAATAGATAGGTACAGAAGACAATCTCATGAATGTACTTCACTTTTTATACCTACGCACGGTGGATGCACACTAATGAGCGTTTTAGCTAGAACTGTGCGACGAATGACCCGCGACGCGACCGAGACATCGTGTCTGTGAGCGGTGTCTATGTGTGCGTTGCTCGAGCGCGTTTTGTATGTAGATTGATTTCTGTACCTATCTATTTTGTGACCATGGTGTCATAGTGAGGCTGTTTTCAATGTTGAAAAGTTATGGCTACCTTCACAGTAGTGACCTACCGAAACATGTTTTGCTGAAGAAACCGAAACCGCAATCGAATGTTCGGCTCCTCTTCTAGTCTCGGCCGTAAACGAAACCGAAAATGACGTGGAAAAAAAATACAAGAACTAAAAATATTATTTCGATATACATAGGTATTTATTCCGGACTATATTTGAATGCAGTAACGCTTAATTATATAGTCATAAAGCTATCAAAAAATAATAATAAATTAATGAAAAAATCGACGATTACTTAAAAACGATAATATTCGCAGACGAATGAGTCAGTTTTTAGGTTCAATAGTTTCAGTCGAGTCGAATATTCGGCCTCTTTTTGGTCAAAGCCGAAACTGTAGTAAACCGAAATAAATTTATTAGTCTCTATTACTGATGGAAATTTTAATTTACGTAAGAGATGTCTGCAGACTTATACTATCATTTTAATATGAAATTATTGTTTCAAACTAGCCAGCCAACGATATCCATTTTAGTAACAAACAAATAATCAGGCTTTATTTTCATGAAATTATTCTGATTGCTAATTAATCACACGAACAATATTAACTAACGCTTATAATATCAACACAAACATCTGGTTGCTCCGCCGATTCCATTTGTAAAATTATTTGTACTATTAAGTAAGTAATTTAATATAGCGATAATATTGGTTAAAACAAAATAATATTGTTAAAGCTTGTTGACTTAATGCAGAGTTAATTTTAAATCTACACATAAATTTAAAAATAATTGGCGATGTTGTATCAATTAAATTACGGTCTAGGTACTTATTTTTTTTGAAGTGAGAAATCGTCAATTTACCCCTCCCGTTCTGGGTGAAACAAGAGGGAGTATAAGACGTACTGAATAAAACCTTGCCTATCGTGTTTCTTCAGTTGCCTCTTGCGATAAAGAGCCGCGGTAACTCTTTCAAACAAACCGGCACGAAATTTCGTAATGGTTAATAATGGCAATTTGTTTTTGTGTGAAATTATTTATTTTTGTTTTTCAAATTTTTCAAGATTTTGGTTTCACAGCTTTAAGGGACCACAGACATGTGTAATATGGTTTTAATTTTAACTTATTACCTCAACGCGTTCTCGAGATAAAGGATCTTGACAGAAGACAGACAGGCAGACTGACAAAAAAGAACCTATACGGGTTCCGTTTCTTCCTTTTTAGGTACGAACCCCTAAAAATAAAAGTGTATAATAAAAAATTACAGCTAGCTCTTTTGTTTAACATCAATGAACATTTGGTATAGCTATGAGTATTGGAATGTTTTAATGAACAATGTTCTCATTATTTACAGTTTAATGAAGCGCATTTATTCCCACTTGACATAATAATTAATCATAATTACAATATGGCACTAGTTTAAGCGTTACATGGGTGACAACGTTATATGTACTGTACATAAACTATATACACAACTAATCAGTAAATCACAGCTCCTGATTGAAGTTTTTCCCGTGGAAAGTCATGACTAGAATTAATTAGCTGTCTTTTGAGATTGCCTTGACTGAGAAAAATTCACTTTGAATTATATTAAAGGTGGTACATTGTAAACTGGGTTATTTGAAAAACACTAGCAATCTCTCAAGAATATGTTACTAACATCATAAATAACCACTTTAGTTCTGACTTTTAAAAATGTATCTTAATTTAGTTCATCAGATTTTCATACAATAATATTTAAATTGAACGGTCTAAACATTACGAAGTCTATGCGCAACAAGCGATAGTACAATAGCGGAGGGGAGACAGGATCGGGTGGCGGGGGTGCTTGATGAACTTGCGTCGCGTCAAACGGTTATAGGTAGATATAGTAAAATACAGAGTTGATATAAGTTAGATAGAACAACGAAATCTTGAAGGTTTGTTTTTGTTAACTGTGTTATGTTTTGTAAAAATTCATAAGAACAAAAGCTTTTGTTTATGATGTTGGTAATACCGTCTTGCAAGGTTGTTATTGTTTTATAAGTAACCTTGCATAACAGGAAAGTCTTCTTCTAATTTTGAATCGAACTATACTTTTTTTGACATTGAAAACACATAATAACTTAAATTGAAAATTTTGAGAAAGGTGCCATTAGACCATGTTTAATTTACTTATAGATTTCCAAAGAGAACTTAAATATATTCATGGCATTGTTATAATGCTGACTAGGACCTAATAATAGCACATATCAAGGCAATTCAAAACACCCAGCCACTTGACACGTACAATCATCTACACATATATATACAATGAACACTATACTACCTAGTTTGAGATCACGTCCACTTTGGTTTGGTGGGTCACTTTCTTCTTGCTAGCTTTGCGTTTGATAGACGGGTTTCTACTGTCACTTTCGAGGCTCACTTCACTGACGGATTCCGAGTCATGGCAGTACGGTACGACATCGGTGCACAAGTGTCGTTCAACGCACGGTAAGGGTTCGTCGAAGGAGGTGTGGTCTATAGTCCTCATGCGGTAAACGTCCGGGCACGGTGGCTGCTCGCCGCGGCGGGAGCGCGACGAGCGTCGATCCCTGCATCAGGAGCAACGTCCACGAGGCGCGCGGAAGGTGCCCGCGCGCGCCTGGTGTCACAACCGACACATCTCGTGCTGCGACACCGACGAGTACATCATCGTCGACACTGGGTACTGCAATATGAATCGAGCATTACTTATCAGGTCAGGTTGCGTTTCGATTGTCTTGTGTCGAATGCCTCGAGTTGCCCTCCGATTACTTTGTTCTGACGTCATTTCAACGCTCAGTCACGTGGTCAGAATAAAGGAATCGGAGGCGTGGCCAATTCGAGGCATTCGATACAAGAGAATCGGAACGAAATGGTTGTAATTTGAGGCAGCTTTTATAACCAGCCAGTCTGTTTTGCCAAACATCACCATTTAATAAAATGAATTAGAAGTGAGCTGTTTAACTCTTTTTTTACGTAAGAAATCATTAATTGACTCTTGCGCTGGGTAGAAAAAGAAGGAGTGTCAGACTTTTACTGACTAAAACTATTTAATATTATTTAGTTGCAATTTGCGATCCAGGCCACGGGAACTCTTGAATAATCCCATAGAGCCGTCAATCCCTGTGGTGGTTTCAGGAGTTTCACGTAATCATTTTGACAGAACAGGCTAGTACCGTATGAAAACTGACAGTAACCAAGTATTTGGAGACAATAAAACATGAGTTTTATTGCTATTGCAAGTAGAGTTTTTATTACAGTCATTTGAAGCGGAAAGGGAGAATTTCATCAGAATCATGCATTTGACAACACGTGGGGATGGAGACAGTATTTGTAAAGACAACACAAACAATTTGAGAAAGATAGATAATGTCTGAGGACTCACAAAATATTGATATCCCTTTGAAAATTCAAAACACGTCACATGAGTGTCACCATGTTATGAACTCAATTGAACTTTTGGCTACGAAGCGTGTATGTATCGGCGTGACATAATGATAGATGTAATTTATTAAAGAAAAATATCATAATGAATTTTTCATAATTAATACGACACAGTATGTAATCCATCGAATCCCAGTCATGCAAACCACCGATTAAAAGAAAAAAAAAAACATAGAAAATAAAATTACGTTAGAAAACCATGCAAAATTCAAGCGTTTTCGTTGTTGTTATAATGATAAAGGAATGGAAAGCGTTGAAGAGTAGTCAGAGAGACGAGTTGGTATGTTATGTCGGTTAACAATGACTCAAGTGCAGACAAATTGTTGTAAGAGCGTGGACAGTAACAAGGACGAGGGCACACAGGGCACACGAGATCACACAGGGCACACCAAGACAGAGTGCAACATGTGAGCATAACAAGTCTGCACGTACCTCACACGAGTGTATCCTATCCCTTACTATATCCTGTCAACATCTACATAATATCACGGCTGAGATTACTCTCCTTCACTGCTCTGAATGGCTCCTAATTCGCATAAAGTATTCTAGAAACTTTTGGAAGATACGAATTAAATTTTTTCATCAAGGCACTTGGAAATATGGAGGAGAATCGAAGTGATGTATAAATGGAGCTGATTCGCTATATGTAAGTTTGCTCGCAGGAGTTTTGTCTGAGCTGTTGTATGCCCATCAGTTCGCTCGATGAGTAATAGCGTCGTGTCGTGCGCAACTGAAATTAAAAGTACAAATTCATGACAGTCTAAGAAAAAGCAATTTAATTAGCAACTGAATTAGAAATTCCTTTTATTTAAGGACTTTTCTATTTAAAGAAAAAAAAAACTTATTTTCTATTGAATTTTTATAGGTTCAGTTAGCTACTTACTTGAGACTGTTTGAACCGAAGTTGTGGCTTATATTTCCGTCGCAACTTCCTTGGGCAGCACACGCAGAGAATTCTTAGGAACGCCCTGAAACAATAAAATAAATTTTGGAGTTAAATGTTTTAGCATTAAGAAACTTTATTATGCTCAATTAACAACCTCGTAATGAAATTGTAACTTTAAACAGGTACAAAACGATCTTGGATCTAACTTAGAAGTCAGTGTAGCTAAATACGATTAAGCTTTTAATCTACATTAAGTTAGAGTTTACTAGTGAATTTTAAGAGTAGATCGTTTAAGTGATCTATTTTTGTACTATATAAATTTAGTTAATAGTTGTATTTATAAGTAAAGTCACGCACGATTACAGTTCATGGCTTATGAACTTAATCAATGTTAATTTAAATAATTAAATCTAAAAATAAATGGAGTCATTGCCGAGACGTTAATTAAAAAAAAACAATTGCTTATTTATCATCAATCACGACACGAACTCTGAAAATCCAGATTTAAGAAGATTAATTAAGTTAAGACGTTGATTTATGCTAATTTCGCTAATATGACTTTCCGAATATACGACAAAAAAAACTTACGCGCGTTCATAGCATGTTAATTTTTTTTATGTTTCAAAGAGGATTCCTGAATTGAGTTTCTTGAGTTAAGAATTTCTCAAACCCTGCTTTGAAGTCGAATTTTGACAAGGTTTCAGACTAAATTATAGCTTGAGAAATACTCGACTTTAAATGTGTCATATCAGAAATCGGGGGTAAATCTCGTAAACTAGAGAAACCTTCATTCCCAAGATTGCAATCTTCCCCCAATGGTCGGCCACATCATCGCTTACCATCAGGTGAGATTGTGGTCAAACGCGGGCCTATCCATAATAAAAAAAGTGTCTAACTACATATTTTGTATACTGGATAATATGGTATTTTTATGTGCAAACATTTTTAGAAAACACTACTGTATAAACAATAAGCATATAAACGGAATAACGACGGTTACTTATAAAGATGATCTTATCATAATTGGCAACATAAATATCAGCATTAATAACCGTTCATCAAAAGACGTCGCCAGCAGCTAAGTTGCCAGCTAACAAAAAACTAAATAAATTACCTAGTCTAATTTTATTTCAGTTCACCCGATTGAATATGATTTATCTGGTCTCCGAAATTGACCTCCTCCCCATTGTCGGGGGTGCCATATTTTATGACTAAGGTCAAGTAAAATGTATCTGGGCCATTCTACTATTTGGGGAACAATTTTCTACTAAAAAGTGCATATTAAAAAAGGATAACGATGTTTCCTTATACGTATTTACTTGGTAAAATAATTTATTTAAAAAAAAATTAGCTCGTAATTAACACGACAACAGTTTCATCAATTAAATTACATACATAACATGCATAGATAAATCTGTTCTATCATACAAGTAAGTGAAAAAAAAAATTGAATATTTTTACTACTGCGTTTTTCGTTTGAACCAATGGTTTGAACATAGATTTTTGTCAGTCGAAAAGTGTTATAGAATGGCCCATCGATGGGCCTTGCTTGGGAAACAGTTTTCGAAGTCCAATAAAAGCAAGTTCAGCGAAGGTTTTCGAAGAAATTGATCGACCGGAACAGTTCATTAACATTGTAATTCGGCGTTCCGTTCTGATAGGCTCGATTCGATTAAAACTCGCGGTTCGAGATTTGAAATGAACGAGATGACGGTTTACTCGTGCCTAATGGTGGGAGATTTGCTTTTGAAATTGCTTTGAGGTTCATCTGCGGGTGAGATTGCCACATTACATTTTTTGATAGTACATGCATGATTTGGCTGCAGTTAATGCGAGTTTAAATTGTAAAAAAAGATCGAAACGTTTGGTATAACTTGAGCTACGAAGTTGTTTCTTGGTCAATCTCTTTTTATTATTATTATTTTCCAAATGGGTCAAGGATACCCCACTCATCACAAATACAGTGCCAGTGAGAAGCGCCTTCACAGGATATGTGTCACCTATTTTCCTGCTCAGTGTGCACAACTATACCTGCACCTTCCACGACTTATGAGGCTAACGAAAGAGCTGTTCAGGTGGCTTAATATTGGTCAGACAAGATTTAAGTCAGATCGACACGGGAGAAGAAGAAGTAACAGCCAAGAGTTTGGTGGTATGACCATCCGGTATCAAGGCTATAGGGGTTGAACTTTTATGGTGACGATTGGCGGCAACGACCTCTCGCACCGGGCCCTGGAGCGAGGAGGAATGGCCGGCGATCTCATCTTTCTATGAAGCAGTAAGCAGCAGCTGCCTCCATGTGAGGGAACCGCCTTCCTCACACTCCAGCCGCCGGGATCCTGACGCTGATTTCTAGCCACCGTGGGCGTGGGATTGCGGACGGCGAACAATGGGTAGCTCGCCGTCCAGCCGTCTGGTAACCATCCGGACCGAGCCCGTGTCGTCGACGGGGCGTAGTTTTCCACACTTTCACGCGCGTCTGAAGGAGAAGTCAGTAAATTCGTAAGGGCGAAGTAGGGTCGAAGTCTTCTGGGACCATGGGTTAGGCAAAAGAGAACCCCAGGGTCCTGAAACGAAGGCAAAGATGGCAATGGCATAGGAGTAGGTTGTAGTTAGCAAAAATCTGACACGCACTCCTGATCCACCCTAGAGCGAGAGATGTCATTAGATGATTTCCCATCGAAAAAAAAAGCATAATCAGCCTTATGATTTCCCCACTGCTGGGACTCCAGCCTCCTTTCTAGGAGAGAGAATGGGTCGTGCACCACTAAGCGGTCCCGATGCAGAGTGGTGGATGTCACATGTATTTCAATTTTTAGTTTTATTTTTTCTTACACCGTTTTCAGAACAATGGTGATAAAATACACACAAAGCACGCATGCCTAATTACCTACGTCATAATAACTGTTATACTCCGTTACATTTTTTTTTAATTCGTATTATTTTACGGATGAGCGAAATTAATTTCTTTAAGAAAACGTCAGCTGAGCGAGTTCAATGACCTTTAGGTAATTAGTACGCAACGCCGACAACTACCTACAGGTCACCGAACTCGCTCAGCTGACGATTTTTTAAAGAAATTAATTACGTACATCCGTAAACGAATTCAAAAAAAAGGTACTTTATTTTTTAATTTTATCTTTACAAATCGATAGTGCTTCATTGTTGAGTGTCGATAAAATATTTTTATTTTTAAGAGAATAACCATGGAGTTTCTGGCTGGTTCATCTCCATAGAGAACGACTAATTGGAACCGTGCCCTAGCTACTGACGTTTTACAAGTGTCCATGCAGGCTCACATGAAATAAAAATATTTTCATTACACTTATTCGAGATCCCGCTCTTATCCCACCGCTTTTAAGCACGCAATAGACTGTTTTCCGCTCTAGTGCAGAAAGGTGCGTGTGCTCTCCCCCACCAAACTGTTATTACATTTATCGTATCAGGCTAGGCGCGCGTCGACCCCCACGAGTTACCGGTCAACCCCCGTTTATTCATTTCTTCGTAAGTATATTGAAAAAAAGTCGTTTGATACACGTGCAAATTTCGCTCGGCTCCATAACTCACTCACCTACGGCTAGTGCGAATTTCGCTTCGGTTGCAATGACAAACTTTCTGCACTTGTACCAGAATGTACTACTTATTTGAAATTTGAAGATCAGTGTGTAACGGTTACATTTTCTATAAATAGATTTCGGCAGTCAGCAAACCCGGGCTCTCTACTTATCAGAAAGAGAATCGTCTTCAATATGACTCCTATAATAAAATTGCAAAATTGGTGGAAAGTTAGCCAACGAAGATCAAGATAAGCCATCCACTATTTAACGGTTCGGAGAAAGGTCAAATCGGGAAAATTCAGGATTCCCTTTTATTTTTCGCTGGGCCTTTTATACCTGCCTTCCAAAACTTCTGTCGAATAAGAACTTTTGGTTGATATAGGATGATTTGATAAACAAACTCAATGTTTATTTTGCCAATGTAATCAAAACGTATCTCGTGTCTTCAAATTCATTTATATTAATTTGATCATTCGAAGTGATCCGTTTGATTTTTTATTTCTGTAGCGTGTTCCATCAAAAAGATTTGTATGATAGGCATTTCAATGTGAATGTCATCAATTTGTTTATTTTTAGCTGAACTTTACTTCCGATGCTTTTTGAATCAGTACACATTTTTTCAATGAATTTGATAATAATAAAATTTTCTCCATACGCCTACACGTTTGTTTTGTGAGAGAGTGAATACTGGTGGTGGCAACACGTCACAACACAGCACAGGTATTAAACATCACTAAGTGCTGTCAAAATACCAGCACTGCGTTTTTTTTTATATTGATTCATATTCAGAGATAGGAGCCTTTTTGGTCTCGTACAGATTTTATTTTTAAATGAGAAATGATAAATGATAGTATTAATTTTGCAAATGAGTTTAAAAAAAAACAATTTTACACGTCAATTTAAACTAGATGAACTACTGACTTTGACTTTTAGCTGACCCTGAGAAGAAACTCCGAAAAAAACTCGGAGGTCTCTTTTGAAGTCCAAACAGCAAACATGTAATGGTCAACCCATATGAGAACCATGTGAATAGACTCTGCGATGATCTTTTGAAGAAAGAACCACATAGTTCTGAGCAGACCTGTCCAGTCAGTGCAACCATTTTTCTTTTTAATGTTGTTTTATTTTATTCTTTATGCACAAAAGAGTACAGAGGCGGACTAAATACCTAAAGCCAACCTTTGGGTGATGCAGAGCCAAATTGAGGTAGGTGCAATATTAAGCATTCATATTATAGAATTCTTTATACAAATAGGTACACACCTACCTATAAAATACAAAATACATTTTTAAGTTATTCGATATAGATTAGTTAGTATTTTTTGGTCTTATGTGCGTCTTAAACAAATGTTTTTCTTTCTATCTATTGGAAAAGCTGTTTAAAAGCATCTGTGTCTGTACCTAATTAATTGAGTTCCAAATAAGTTTTCTAATATACTTGCTAAAACTAAATCTCCCTGCTTACTCACACTACAAGTCTCAAAGTCTATAAAACTCTGTAATTGTATTATTTTGTCACGGTTGTATCTACTTATAACATTTAACAGAATTAGTTATTACGACATTATATTAATTTAATATTCTTGAAAGTACGCATTACACACTGCCTATCATCAACAGTCCAGTTGCGCATTTTGACCTTCTTCGACTATGCATCTCGTCGTGATGACGACTTCATAGAGCGTCTCGTAGTGCAGGGCAAAGTTGAGAGCACCAGGCTACGTGGTGGATCACCAATGAGATGGACAGACCAGATCAAGGCCACAACTAAGTGCTTGGTTTATGAATGTCCCCGGAAATCTGCAGTCCACGATGCATGGCACGTATTACCAAGATGACTCATCGTGATTCACAGTGATAACCACAACCACTCTGGCAAGAGTGTACCGACTGAGAAGAAGAAGAAAAACGCATTATCATTACTACAACTACAATTGACTACAAAACTGATTTAGGTCCTTTACTTCACCACCTCAGGCCCAATTGAAAACCAGCACCAGGCACTAGTCGTGTGCTATTTATGCTAAACTGGACCGATGCGTGCTGCAGTGATTTTCCACTTGTATCAAACGACGTTTTTCAATACATTTACGAAGAAATAAATAAACGAGGGTTGATGCGCGCCTCGTGGAGTTCTAAGCGAACTCCAGTTTTTGCCTGATACGATAGCAAAAAAAAAATGAATAAATTGTGAATTGTGTGATAAATTGTGGCAGAGGCGAGTTTGCACACCACACTTTACTGCACAAGTGTGGAAAAGAGTAAATGCATGCCTTAAAGTGGTAGGGTTTTCGAACAAATGTATTGAAAAGCATTTTCTTTCTTTATAAAGTGTGAAATGAACACATTCTAGATTTAATTTAACACACTACCCATAATTCTAATAAACAAACTGTCCAAAAGTCAATTAAGTTGGAAGTTTTAATCTGGAGATTCCACACAGTGACAATATTGATGTACTAGGCTCGTAGATAGTAGTAAGGTCGCATATTGAGTTTGCAGCTAGCGTGTTGCGGGCGGCTCCGATACAACATGGAAGCAGGGGCTCAATACCGCTCTTTAATCAAGCCTGTTCTCATGTAAATACACTCACGCTGGCTGTCTATGACGCCACACCGTTCAAAAAAGTAAAAAAACTGCGAGTCGGACCAGCGCACTGAGGGTTTCGTACAAACCTATGTAAATAATTCAATTCCCGAATAGTCTCGAAGATTTTTGCGAGTAGATGGATAAAGCATTTATTGACTACAACACAAGACATACACCTAAAAACAAATAAATTAAAAAACTTTAAGCATTTAAGCAAATACAACTACAAAGAAAAAAAAACAATGTAGGTACTTGGACAAAAAAAAGGAATACATACCTAAATAGGAGATATAGTGCGAATCGCAAAAAGTATTTTGTTTTGGTGACGTAATATCAAATTTATTTTTTTCAGATTTATTCCTATATCTGTGCTATAAGACCTTGCTTTACCTATTCTAAATTTCAGGATTCTGAGTCAACGGGAAGTACCCTATGAATTTTGATTCTCTTAAAAGCGTCGAAATATGTACGTTTTTTGCGATATAAACGGCCGTATCTTGTTTTTTCGTTAACTTGGAAGTTTTATTTTTTCACAGCTTCAAGGGACCGTAGGCCTGGTTTTAATTTCTAACTTGATAACTCCACGCGTCCCGAGATAAATGACAAAAATGTGACCCTATAAGGGTTCCATTTTTCCTTTTGAGGCACGGAACCCTACAAAAGTTAGAAAAGTGCTTTTCCGAACACGTTTTGCATTTTCGTGTGTAGTTCGTATGAGATGAGATATAAGCGGCGGAAAATATTTTTAATTTACGTTTTGAATACGAAAATCAGCATAGGTGTCCAGTATTTTTATTTTAGATTTTTATGCGGAATTATGGTCTGATTTTTATTTCGCTGGACTAATTATACTCGTACATAGCTATAGCATTGATTTAATAACAGTGGGGCATAGATCATCGCCAGCTGGGTATTGTATACTGCTGTCAGTTTAGTTCGCAGTTCACTTCCCAGAAATAATGAACCGTAATCATTTTAATTCCCTCTGCTAGAGAGGAGGCCTGAGTCGCAGCAGTGGGAACATAAAAAGGATGATGATGATAATGATGATGATGATGAACAAGTTTATTTAGGTGTCACATTTATAAATATCAATTGACAATAATATTTATAATTTTTCAAAATACCAGTAGACCGTTGACGTAAACGTTGTTCTGCCATACTAAGTATTAAAAAAAAATCGGCCATCGGTTAAAGAATAGGCTACGACCTATTCTCGGATCCAAAGAATTTAACACAAAAAAAAAAAAAACTAAAAAATCAGTTAAGCCGTTTCGGTGGAGTTCGATAACAAACACTGTGACACGAGATTTTAATTTTAATTTATTAGAGTAATTAATCAATTAAGAGCCTGTTGTATTCACAAAATATTTTGTAGGCACTGGCGTGGATCTCGTGTTGACTTCGCAGACCAGCAATTTTATTTTTGTAAAAAAATATAACTAGTGACTATTTAGGATTTTCGTTTTTGTCAGACCCTTTTAAAAAACAAGCTTTATTGTTTTGTTTAATTTTCAAATATATTCGTAACTAGCTTTTACCCGCGGCTTCACTCTCCAACCATTCAACTATCTCCACTAAAAAAATCACGTCAATTCGTCGCTCCGTTTTGCCGTAAAAAAAGGACAAACAGACACACACATACACGTTCCCATTTATAATATTAGTATGGATTGTCTTCGTCGTGTGTGATACAATCCATTGAATTGTTTGGCGAGCGATATTGTATCTTAAGATAAAATTTTATAGTATCTTAGTCGTGTGCAGCGCCCCTTAGTGAACTCCACTGCGGGTGACGTAATCTACGACAAACTTATTATTTGCGGTTGAAACGCAAAATTAAGTTTGTTTTTTATTGGATATACTTTTCCAGGATAAAAAGTACCCAGTGTGGTGCCCAGGATATTAAAAAAAAAAAAAATAGAAATAAAAGGTAGTTTTTGCGTGATGCCTGAACAAACAGACAGACAGACAAAATTTTTTTTTAATCATGTTTTTGGGTTCGGTGTCGGTCTAGTAACACCCCCTGCCATTTATTTTTTTTGATATTTTCATTTCTACAGATTTATTTTAAGTATAGATTTAGGTATCTCGTATCGTCGTCGTCGTTTACAATCGAAAGTCAGGGTCAGATTCGTGATTTTTTTATTATAGATTCAACTAATTTATACCTACTATAATTTTACCCAGCGGTTGATCATAATAGTACATTTTATGAAGTAATTTTCAACGATGATCTGTTTTATATTTGAGAACTATAACTTAACTTTTTTGAACCTCTTCCAGAGGTTCAAAAAAGTTCAAAATGAGTACAATCTGGCCTTAAACATCTTTATCTACCTCATTATTTAATCAGTTTAGATAATTACATAGTATACACAATTCATATCTCATATGCCTAATTAGATATACCTATTTTAAAGAAACCAGTATAAATTATATTCACAAACGCGGCTCATTTTCCAATTTAAGGGTACAAAAGGAAGCCGTGCAAACAAGTAATGAAATTTCAATTGTGGAGCTTTTCTCTTTGTGGGAAGTGATGTAATATTAAAACGGCTTTTATGTTAAAAATTTACTACTCATATTATATCTCCTTTATGAAAATAACTTTACATATGAAGTTTTGTTATTCATTTGGACCTTTGAAACAAACTCTTCAAAACAAAAAAAGAGTCGTCAAAATCGGTTCATATTTGGCGAAGATATCGCTGAAAAAATAAAAAAAAATCTAACCTCAACTTCATTCTTTTTTGGAAGTCGATTTAAAATAGAATGAATACGTAAATTATGAGATTGCTATACAAAAATAATAATAAAAAAAATCTGATAGTGAAATGAATAACCCATTTCAATCTTCGTAAAAGGTAATTTTATGTTCAGAAAAAAAAAAATGTAATGAATAACAAGCTCGGCACATAACCAGTACGAAATTCACAAATTCAGAAGCTCCGGTAGGCTTCACAAAGGATTTTCGGTTAAAATTCTCGGCAATGCAGCTTGGTATACAGGACCACGAGACATGTTGGTTTTAATATTAGATATTTTGCTCAATTTTTGACTGTATTATTTCTGAATACGTATTACTTGCCTGCTCCCGGAAACGTGACACATAGACTTAAATAATCCTAGATAAACAATACCGGTGGGTAAAAATATCAGGACAACATTATGTACAGTTTTTGGTACGAAATAGTGAAGTGCTGCTATACGCAAGTAAATTGATATCAATGCTTGAAACGCCAAAATTACTAAGTCGTCGATATTTTTTTTTTTTAATTATTCATAGGCTCGCGTTTAACCACCATCGATGATAAGTGATGATTATTATATTGCTGTTTATAATAAATCAAGTATTAACCGTCTAGAAGTGAAGATTCAGTTTGATACAAACAATTAAATGTACGCAATTATTTAATTCCAATAACTATTCCTAAATACAAAAAAAGAAATTATCATTGGTGTATATTGTAAACATAAATAACCGAACTTCGTGTCACTCACTTATTCAATCTTCATCACTAGTACTGCTAATCACTAACTCATGAGTTATTTATAAACTACAATATATATTATGATAGCGTGACGAATAACAGGACAGAAGAATAAAAAACTGTAAAATGGTTTTTAATTTTGTGAGTTTATTTTCTAGAAAGAATATTTTCTAGAACCTATATAAGTGGTACAAGTGAGTGGAACACTATATTTCTGAAAGAGAATAGTAGAGGCCTATATTTGATTGTGGTTAATAATATTTTTTACGCCAAAATGTTTCATGCCCAGCAAATTGGAGAAGGGTCGACTTGTAAATAATAATATATTATCGAATATACTTCAAACATTTCTCTTTTAAACCGATGTCCTGACTCAGATAATATCTGAACATAGCGGAGTTAATCCAAGTGCTTCTATAATAGCTCTCACCTGCGCTCTATTAGCCAATTATATTTTATGTTTAAAACTCTTTATTGCCACTACGCTGGACATTCAACGACCTCAGAATATTTTAAGAAAAACGTTAAAGTATAATCCATTTTCAAAAAGAGTATAAAGAGAGCCAGAAACAATTTTCCAATTCAATTTTTGTTCTAAAAATGTAGAATAAACATTTCTGGCAAAAGTAGTCAATAGACAATACAAGTATTTTGAAAATGGAATACATTGGCCATATATATACGCTGTGGCATTTTTTGAAACGTTCATTCCCGGTGTTGGTTAGTTCAATTTTTTTTGACGTGACAACGTCTTAAATTAGGTTGCGGCTGGGAGTCACTTATGAAAAAGTGTAACGCTCGGTAACGTTACGATGAGTCACCGAACGAGAGAGAGGCCCGCCGAATGCCTTGCGTCTCTCTCCCACTCAACTATGATCGGTGCAATTCTTATTTTCATTCAATTCCTTGTTCCTATTGTGCAATTTAATTATATTCATATCAATAAATATTCTACCGAGAAAAAGACGTTGTCACGTAAAATCTTCGCCCGTAAAACCGACTTTACAGGCAACCATTTTTTTTATCTATTTGAAAATAGGTTATTTTGAGAATGGAATTTGTAATTAATCACATTTTTTTTTAACGAAGCTTACCTATTATATTTTCAAAGTATTATAGATTAAAAAGTTTTTACTATTCTCTCAAGTTCTACCTCTGAAAAAGAAATACGCACCTAAAAAAAGAACGTTGTCATTTTAAAAAAATTGGGCAAGTGTGAGACGGTAAAGTCTCGAAAATTATACAGAATCGTCAAAAAAAAAAAATCTTTTTAGGGTTTTGACTTCTGTACCTCAAAAGGAAAAAACGTTACCCTTATAGGATCACATTGTTGTCCGTTCGTTTGTCTATCAAGACCCTTTATCTCGAGAACGCGTGGAGGTATCGAGTTGAAATTAAAACCATATACTTAAGTTTGCGGTCTGTTTAAGCTGTAAAAAAATGAAATTTCTAAGCGGATAAAGAAGATACGGCCGTTTATGTCGCAAAAAAACGGGTATTTTGATACTCTCAAAGATTGAAATTCATAGGGTACTTCCTGTTGACCTAGAATCCTGAAATTTGGCACGAAGCAAGATCTTATAGCACAGATATAGAAATAAATCTGAAAACAGTAAATTTGTTGTTATCTACGTCACAAAAAAAAAACATATCATCACAAAAAAAATTTCGAGACTTCATTCGGGAATTGCAGTTTTCACGGAACCCTCAGTGCGCGAGTCCGACTCGCACTTGCCCAGTTTTTTTTTTTAAGTTACAACTACTGTTTTCAGACTTATTTATGTATCTGTGCTATAAGACCTTGCTTTGTGCCAAATTTTAGGAGTCTGAATCAACGGAAAGTAACCTATGATTTTTTTTTGAAATATATGTTTTATGCGACATAAACAGCTGCATCTTTTTTTTTCTAAGGGGTCTTGACATACAGACAGACAACAAATTGATCTAATAAAAAATCCGTTTCTTCTTTTTGAGGTACGCCACCCTAAAAAAAGAACCCATCATTTAAGTTTCAAATATAAAAAAAGATACGCATCGTAACAGTTAGATGTGAAAAAAAAACGCAAAAATATAATATCACTTCAATCCAAATAAAACTTCCAATATCAAGGGCTAATTTACATCACATTAAGTGCGAATCGAGTTCGGCGAAGAGAAAAGCAATTTTTCACCCGACCGCTTAGCACGGGGGAAATTGCGAAACACTCCAAAGAAAAAGGTAGGTACAAATATACCGCTATTGAACGCTAATTTATCGCCTACAGGTGGGATAATAGCATTATGCCATACTATAGGGAAAAAGAAGTCAATAGAAATTGATGCATTGGCGTCGATGTTGATGAGGATACAGTACGTGGGACAAAATGTTTGAAATTAATTTTAATTTTGTAAGCAACATGCCTTATGTTGTGTTTTTACTTTAATTAAGTAGGGAATTTTATAAGTGACTTTTCCCACTTTTAGTGTTGTGAAAGGAAGTGTCAGATTGAATAAAACTTACTTGTTTTTCTTCAATTGCCTTTTTCTTCTAGTGCCACGGAAACTCTTTCGAACAAATTGGTGGCCCAGTGGTAGCGAATTATGGCGTTCCTAACTCTTTACTCGAGACTTCGATTAAAGGACATACATATATATATGCGTTTAGTTTTTTTAGTGTAATTTGTAACTTTGTATTTAAGAGTATTACAGGAGTTAATTGCAAGTTTTCTAAAGTGTTAAGTGTAGAAATAAAGATGTAATCGATCTCAACGCTATTTCATAGCTAAAATAAATATTTTACAAAGTTAGTACCGGATAGCTCGATAGATGGCGTTGGGATCGAATTACATCGCGATATGGTTTCGTTACACGGCAAAGTATGAATGGTTTGTTTTAATAAATTAAAATTGTCTCGCTCTGAGGTACTGCCTTTCTTTCGAGTATCCCTGGCTGCAAGGCACCTTGTACTGATATTGTACATAAAGCGCAAAAGTTATAATCCACTGCACTAAACCGAATCAGAAAAATATGTTATGTTATTCTTCAGGATAAATACTAAATAGATAGGTAGTGCGTTCAAAACAAAATGTAATAATAACTAATTTAATTGGATAGAAAAAGATCACAAAGATTCCTCTAAAAATTACTAACTAATATACGTGCATTGTGATTGTTGGTCAGATTATTCTTCAAACAACGTTTTACGGTTGTAGTGTTTTTTAGATCTATTCTGTAGATTTTTAGTAAATCGCTAAAATGGTTCATATTTGCAAGTATTGCGTCTTTGTGTATCTCTTCCCTTTTTAGGGTTCCGTAGCCAAATGGCAAAAAACGGAACCCTTATAGATTCGTCATGTCTGTCTGTCTGTCTGTCTGTCTGTCTGTCTGTCTGTCCGTCCGTCCGTATGTCACAGCCACTTTTTTCCGAAACTATAAGAGCTATACTGTTGAAACTTTGTAAGTAGATGTATTCTGTGAACCGCGTTAAGATTTTCACACAAAAATAGGTGGTAAGGTAAGTGGTAAAATGTGTGTCCCCCCCCCTCTAACTTCCAAGATAAGAGAATGATAAAACTAAAAAAAATATATGATGTACATTACTATAAAAACTACCAACGAAAATTGGTTTGAACGAAATCCAGTAAGTAGTTTTTTTTTAATGCGTCATAAACCGAAAAAAATACACTATTATTAAAACATCGATCAAAGTTACAACACATTACAAGAACTTTTATATTATGTTACTTGCTGCTACGGAACCCTTCATGGGCGAGTCCGACTCGCACTTGGCCGGTTTTTATATACAGTCCGAGAGTAACCGCGCTTTAGGCGCGTAGTCCTCTTAAAAGTAAAACAGGCATGCTGGTATTGTGATTGATTTTCTTTTTCTTTTCAAATAAAACAATATTTATTATTCTGGCTATGCTGTTGGGCCTGTTGGTTGGATTGCTAGTGATGACATATGAATCTGAAACGTGGTCGCTCACAAAAGGATTCATCAGAAAATTTAAAGTCACCCAAAGGGCAAGGGTAGGCTCGGAGTTTTCTAACGTGATTGAATCAGGATTGAAGATGTTAGCAAAATATTAACAGAAAGAAAAATATATTGTAATTATATTATGTTTGAATGAAAAGTGCTCTCTATAAATTTTTAATAATTTCACGCAAACGTCACCAAGAGAGTAGGTATTATTTTATTTGTGAAATTAGCCATGACCACAATGAATGGGAGGATTTTATTTGTGGTAATTCTGTTTTGATATTAAAATTGAAATTGAAATAACATTTTAACGCATGCTTTTGTGGTTGATTACTGAACTACCACAATTAGTTAAATCTCTTACAATGAATATATTTATATGAATAATGTCAGGTTGATTTGAATTAATGAAAAAGTAATAATAATTTATTCAATACTAGCGACGCACTCCGACTTTTTACGAATTTTCAAAATTTTTATTACAAACCTTGTCCTGACAAGAACAAGGATTCAGCTTTTTTTAGTTAGGAATATAGCCCAAAAAAAATGGTCAATTCCGTATCTGACCACCGCAGTAGCAGGATTCGTAAGTAACAATGGTTGAAGTTAGAAATGGGCTTCATATTTATTATCATGAACGTATATATATTATTAATTGAATTCAGTTTAACAGCCAAGAACATTTGAAAATGGATCAACGTAGGACGACGACAACTTCAGTTACCGTCGTACTATTTCGGCGCGTTTTAATTTTGAAGCACTTATAAAATCCGCCTTTACAAGGGAAGTTAGAAAAAACTCTTTATCTTTTGTGTACCATAGTGTAATATCAGTACCTATTCTATTATCTTGTTTTTTTTTTTTTTAGTTTTTTCTAAAGGCCAATTTAGCTAGCGGGTGTGGGGAGAAGAAAAGTGCTTCTAACAAAAATTAACAATTTAAAGTTTAATATTTCAAAAACGGATCACTGAACCGAAAAATAGTCTTTGTAATTTTATTTTGGCACTTTGTTGCTTAATTGTTGGATGGAGGAGAGGGAGACCAAAGAAAAAATGGAATTGTGTGAGAAGTGGTATGAAAGAAAAGGGAGTTAGTGATAACGTGACGAGTGACAGGACAGAATGGAAGAAAAAAACGTGTTGCGCCGACCACAAATAAAACGGGACTAAGGCAGGAGATGATGACTTTGTTGCCTAATTATTGTACAAACCCTCATTAGAGTTATCGTACGTAAATTGATAACTATCTAGTACCAACAATCTTTAACTTAAGCCCACGGGCGGACAGATAGACAGACATGGTGAGACTTTAAGGGTTCCTTTTTAGAAATATGGCTACTACAACAACCCTAAAAATCACATCACATCAATATACATCTAGGGGAATTTATTTGGCGGGATTTCTACAAGTGAAGTTCCGTGTCTGTTATATTTAATTATTCTCAAATTGATTATAATAATTCCTAGCAGATAATGTGATAGTTTGTATTGTGATTGGTGTAGTTTTGTATCTCAAGTTTTTGCACAACTAGAAAATAAGTGGAATCATTGAACCAAGCGCGATCTCGGTAGGATGAAGCTGAGAATTTTACTGTAGTGTTGGCTACCTCAGTGAAGTTTGTCGAGAAGGTCGACTTGACACATTTGCTAGTAAACAGTTCAAACAAATACGAATGTGTATTATCTATATTGAATGGTAAATAATTGAACTATACATACGAAGACATGGCTTAAAGGACTTAGTATCCAGTACAAAAACATTAACAAAAAAAATGTACATATAACATAAACAAGTGTGGGACAAACAAAGTGTATTTGTATTATGTTAAAGAATGTTGATTTAACCAATACTTAAAAACCTCAACAACCTGAAGAAAAATTGTTCATAAAAAGAAATGTCTGGTGTTGCCAGTGCATGCAAGGGATCAATTTGTACGACCATTAATTAAATTGCACGGTTAAATTGAAGCTGACACGAATGCCTGGCAACACTGTGTGATAAATGGCGACTTTCAACCATGTTTGTTTTTTGTTATTTTTGTAGGATCTCCGCAATTTGATGTGCACCTGTCCAAAAGCTTTTAACTTGTTTTAAATAAATTTATGCTGACATTTGACTGTTATTTTGTGTAAATTCAATCACAGACTACTAGTAACATACCTATATTGAAATTATAAAGCTACTTAACTTTTAATTTTTGTTGGAAAATCGTCAAATGACTTCTCCCACTCTAAATGCAGTGAGAGGCCATGTCAGACTTTTACTGACTAAAACCTATCTGCAACTCCTCAGTTTCAGGACTCCAGGGTTATCCGAAAGGGGACTCGAGCCCCAGTATGAAGGCTAGAAGGAACGGGGTGGGCTTTTAGTCAGTAAGAGTCTGACACTATCTCCCGTCTCGCCCAAGAGCGGATAATAAAAAACCGGCCAAGTGCGAGTCGGACTCGCCCATGAAGGGTTCCGTAGTAGCAAGTAACATAATATAAAAGTTCTTGTAATGTGTTGTAACTTTGATCGATGTTTTAATAATAGTGTATTTTTTTCGATTTAACACGCATTTAAAAAAAACTACTCACTAGATTTCGTTCAAACCAATTTTCGTTGGTAGTTTTTATAGTAATGTACATCATATATTTTTTTTAGTTTTATCATTCTCTTATTTTAGAAGTTAGAGGTTGTCCCCCCCGGACACACATTTTACCACTTTGGAAGTGTCTCTCGTGCAAACTATTCAGTTTAGAAAAAATGATATTAGAAACCTCAGTATCATTTTTGAAGAAGGGTTAGATGAAAAAAAAAATTGAGTTTCAGTTCTAAGTATGGGGACCCCCAAAATTTATTGCTTTTTTTCTATTTTTGTGTGAAAATCTTAATGCGGTTCACAGAATACATCTACTTACAAAGTTTCAACAGTATAACTCTTATAGTTTCGGAAAAAAGTGGCTGTGACATACGGACGGACAGACAGACAGACAGACAGACAGACAGACAGACAGGCAGACATGACGAATCGTCGTTCCGTTTTTTGCCATTTGGCTACGGAACCCTAAAAAGGGCCTCTGACTGTTTCTAACGTTTCTGCAGTAACAAACTTTGGAAGGATACGTAGAATCTATCATATTAATTGTTAAAACAAAAAAAAAAAAATCAAATACAATAGATTGAAAAACTCGTCTGGGCAGCGTTCGGGAAGCTACGCGGTATCTTCTCATCTAACATACCACAGTTTCTCAAGATTCAAGAAAGTCTATGATCAGTGCGTGTTGCCAGTTACGAAACTTGGTCGCTCACAATGAGCCTCATCAGAAGGCTTAAGGTCACCCAAAGGGCTATGGAAAGGGCTATGCTCAGAGTTTCGTTTCGTGATCGGATCAAAAATGAAGATATCCGCAGGAGAACTAAGGTTGCCGACATAGCACGAAAAATTGCTAGTGGCAATGGGCAGGGCACATTGCTCGCAGAACTGATGGCCGTTGGGGCCGAAAGGTTCTGGAGTGGCAACCGCGTACCGGAAGACGTAGCGTTAGAAGGCCTCCTACAAGATGGACCGATGACCTGGTGAAGGTTGCGGGAAACCGATGGATGCGAGACGCATAGGAACGTTTGTTGTGGCGACGCTTGGGGGAGGTCTATGTCCAACAGTCCACGTGTATCGGCTGAAATGATGATGATGATAGATTGAATAACAAGTATTTGAATTTATAAAAATACAATCATTTATTAATATGAACCAAAACACACTAAAACATTAAACAATTAAGGGTAAGAGGCACCATTTAACTATAATGATAACCAAACCATAACCAGCCGTGAAATGGCCGCCTATTGGTCAATTCGACGATTTGACAACTGTTAACGGCTTTGTTATCGTTATAGTTAAATGGTGCAACTCACCCTTAGTTGTTGTAAATTAACAATACGTCATTTCACTATAATCAAATTGTCGCTTGCAACAATTACACGCTACCTATTGTTAGATCTAAACCGTGTTACTGAAAATGTTGGGACAGGAAAATATTAGAGCATTTTTCAGTTTAAGGGGCGAAATAAACCATGATTTATGATAACTTTGTCACGCTTTAAAAGGCTAAGGGGAAACCTTTTGACGCATTCCATTCTGTTACGCATTTTTACTTGATAAATACCTACGATGAATCCGTTTTAATCCTTTTTTACGAAAAAGGTTTCCGCATTTTTTGAATCTGCTGAATAAAATTGTTTGGTCAAATGTAGGAAAAATACTTTTTAAAAGGAATACCTAATCCTACGTTATATATCAGCTCGGACTAGGATCACGGTATCTCTTTAAAAAATAATCGTGATCCTAGCGGGTATCGGTTCTCCTGGACCCCTACGGCGTTAATGATTTCTTTTTGAGGCGCACGTGGAACACTAAGCGCCGTCGATGACACGAGCTCGGTCTTTGCCCCCTTAGCCAAGTTACAACCAGTTTATGTCGAATTCAGTTCTCTAATTGGTTACACCTCGGTGACAGCATTGTAGAAAACGATTAGTTTATCTAACAAAGGATGTAGCGTTAAATATTGAAGAAAAGATTTTGAACGATGTGAACTTGGCTACGAATTGTCTATTCGTTTGTTCTGACCACGCGACTTTACGTTGAGATGACGTCATTCCCATGCGTTTCATCACTTTTCGACAGCGTTAACGATTGCAAAATAACAACTTGGCTAAGCGTGCTGGTTCGACGCCTAAACGGCGAGCTACCCATTGACTGTCGTCCTCGAGCCAACGTTTACGGTGGCTGGGGATTGTCCTGTGACTCCCGACGCCCAGGACGTCTTCTGTGGCGGTGACTAGGCCTGCGACTCCCGACGCTTGTGATTGCGACTGGGGCGAGAGGATGTCCGTTCCTTCTCGATTGTTACTATGTCGATAGCTAGCATTATTGCTTTACAGAAGGAGGCGACAGATTCCCATACCCTCTCGCTCCGGGCCAGCTCCGTGAAGTCACTGCCAGTGATCGCTTTCACGAGAACACGGCGATGCTCCGTCTAAGCGGGCACATCTCTACACGTGCCACTGAGTCCCCCACACTGGGATTCTTGTATGAGGAATGAGTTCTAGTACAAAGTATTTTTTAAATTAATTTACTAGCTTTTGCCCGCAGCTTCGCCTGTGTACATAATATATAGCCTATGTCATTCAGGATTAAATCAGGATTAAAACATTTACACCGATAGAAATGGGTGTAAAAAGTTCGGCGGATCGGACCAGTACTTTTAGATTACCATAAAAAAAACCGACTTAACTAGAAAAATACACTAAAACATGATAATGAGAAAAAGTACTCTCCCTACAAGTGTATCGCAACTAAAAAGTGAGAAATAAAAAACTTTTTACAAAAAAAAAACCGACATCACTAAAAAAATACGCTAAAACGGTCAAAATAACTTTAATTTCGGAAGTTGGTGTTATATAAGAAACAAACAATAGCGAGAAACACCAAAATTTCAATCAACCCAAGCCCTGGTAGGATATATTGTTTTATTATGAACTTTCCGTATTCACCTTCCACCTTCCGGCTCCATCATCAGATTAGTTCGATAGTACCTTATAGCCAAAGTGCATCTCGTGAAAATTCTAATAAGCCCAAACACGGCTAGAATTCATTGATTAATTACGGGGTTCCAGTGCTTATCTTCCGGCTCCATTATCATCACCATCATCAGATCACTTTGATGATACCGTTTTCAACAGACCTATTCAGAACTATTCATTTATTTGTATTGTCATAGTCGCTTAACTATGTTCATTGTAATATCTGTTTGAGTGTGAAGTTCCATTGGCCATTTCTGGTCTTCTTCACCAGTTCCACTTCATCAAATGTCACTTTTTGACTGTAAGTGCATAAGTCCTCAATGATAATACCAAAATAACTATATGGTTGCCTATAATATTTGAGGAGTTCCCTCGATTCCTCATGTATTCCATCATCAGAACTAGATTTTGAAAAAAATGGGACCAATCTGGAAGCATTTGATTTGAGGGGGAAAAAAAAATGCAAATCGGTCCATAAACGACGGAGTTCTGTGGTAACAAACATTAAAAAAATGCAACCGATTTGAGAACCACCTCCTTTTTTTGGAAGTCGGTTAAAAAAACTTTATCTCTTTATTATATTAGTGTAGAAGTGTAGATGTAGATTAAACCAAGCGAACGCCAGCGTTCGCCCTCTCATTGTCTTTCTATTGTGTCTCTAATTACGATATATGAAAGGTTAAAATATATTTCTTTTTTACTTAAAATGTATTAACAAAACAAAAGCCATAGTAATTTCTTATCAGGATGCAACCTTTGAAACAGCTGACGAATGAATATAATTTTTCAGCAAAGTCAGAAGATAAGATAGTCCCTTAATTCGTTGATTTGCGAATAATCAGCTAAAGATTATTTAGACTATTCCGTTTTTTATAAAGCGTGAAAGATTATGTTCTCTTACCGTTTGTAATCTATATATAAAAGGAGAAACTGATGGACATGTCAATGCACTACTGGGATATGGAGCGAGTTTTGCACATGTTTTTTTTTTATGACAACAGAATTTATCTCTGCAACCTCGTCGTGATTTTTCTTTTGCTTTACTTACCTATGCTTAAAGTAGCTTTTGCCTGTTTTCTACATAGGAAACTCGTTTCATCTCTTTAAGTAAATAATTTTGGAAAATCATCTCACCATAGTAGTCGCTTACAATTACCGTCACGGATCTTGAGCGCTGGCTTCAAGTTGCGCAGAAGTCAAATATTCGTTGTCTTTAGTGGTGTGAAGTGAGACGCGGGGACGGGGAGTGTCAGTGATTGGTTCGCCGCGCCATAGGACACTACACATAGGAACGAATCAGGAGTGACGTCTATGGCAATAGACGTCACTCCTGATTCGTTCCCTGCGTTGCTGCATGTATCTAACAACGAAGACGCTTGGCTCGCCAATGTATGGAATGCGCAAAGCGATCCCCACTCTGACGCCGAGCGCTCAAGATCCGTTTCGGCAATTGTACGTCATAAAAGGACACCTTGTTCAAAACTTCACGCTTCTAGTCTTAGTAGTTTCGGCTTTGCGTTGATATGTCAGTCAGTCAGTTTCTCCTTTTATATATACACCGCTATAATCGTTTTAATCCCGTGGAGGGTCGATCTGGTACATGAAACACAATCGAAATTTGTAAAGATAAAATTAAAAAATAAAGTCTCTCTTTTTCAAAACTCGTAGTAATTCACGCATGTATGAAATTAGAAACCTTTAAGAAAACGCTAGCTGATCGAGTTCAATGACCTGTAGTTAATAGTCGGCGTTGCGTACAAAGTACCTACAGGTCATTGAACTCTCTCAGCTGACTTTTTCTTAAAGAAATTAATTTCGTATATGCGTAAATTAATACGAGTTTTGAAAAAGAGGTACTTTATTTTTAATTTTATCTTTATAAATCGATAGTGTTTCATGTACCGGATCGACCCTCCACGGGATTAAAACGATTAAAACTTAACTGTGTATAGATGGAAGATATTTATTTATTTAATACTTTATGCACACAAGAGTACAGAGGCGAACTTAATCCCTTAGGCATTTACTTCTAGTCAACCTTTGGGTGATGCAGAGGAAAAATAGTAGACGAATACACAAGAATAGATAAAACACACATGTATTCAGCATTAATATACAAAAACCAAAATAGGAAAATAATGTTTTTATCGAAATTAGAGCCAAATTAGTATAGCAAGATGTTTTTTTTTTTTTTCAAAAAAATAAATAAAAATAAAGATCAGTTTTATTCTGAGACCTATGGTAAAAAGTGGTTCAAATTGTGGTAAGTGATAGCTGAATATATGGTGTATCGACCCTTTACCGTTAGACCACTATTTACGCCACAGCCTGTATACTCAAATTAATACACTACATAAATACACTATAATAGTCAAACAATTGGTCCAAATCGACAATAGGAAAAGATATATGTAGGTAGGCAGGAGTATAAAGAATACTTTTATTCCGGTATAAGTTTTTGTGGGACAATTTCCGCTCAACACGTGGACAAAGCCGCTTCAAGATGATGTTTTAAAATAAATTCCTTTACCAAGTGTAAATAACAGAGTAAAATGAGAGCACTACATATTACGAAGAGCTTGTGTGGCTGTTCCTCAGACGCCGTATTTGTGTCAATTAAATATTCCGCAGCTCGCAAAGTCGCCAACTTCTTACACTGCTTGCAAAATATGTATACAGCGGCGTTTTGCTTATAAATTGTATTAGATTTTGGATATAAAAACGTAAAGTTAAATATTTTGGAATTAATATATTTATATATTTTATTATTGATAGGCTTGCGTTTGACCACCATCTCACCTGATGGTAAGCGATGATGTGGTCGACGACGGAACACGCTTGCCTAGAAGTAGCCTATTCACTCTAGACTTAAAGACCCCTAAGTTGTAGCTATGACTAGCACACAGACA
The DNA here is from genome assembly GCA_929112965.1 of Mythimna albipuncta. Classification (NCBI taxonomy): domain Eukaryota; kingdom Metazoa; phylum Arthropoda; class Insecta; order Lepidoptera; family Noctuidae; genus Mythimna; species Mythimna albipuncta. The sequence continues at coordinate 10,100,913 of OV815979.1, read as the reverse complement.
AATCCCTTGTAATGGAACTTCAGGTTAGAGTCTCGTAACAGACTCTAACCTGAAGTTCCATTACCATTTCCAATCTTGAATGGATACGTTGAGAAATCATCCAATTACTTATTCCGCTCTAGGGCGGAGCGCGAGGGCGTTGCGAACTCACTCCTATGTTGTATGTTGCTTATTTATGTTCCTTCTTTGCCTAGTGTTACAGAACTCCGGGTTTTTTTTAGAGCGAACCCATGGCCCCAGTAGGCCCTGCTAGGCCCCGAAGATTTTGCTGACATCTTTTTTTTATGGTGGGGAAAATCATCCAATGGCTTATTGACTAAAAAACCCACCCCGTTCCTTCAAGCCTTCATACCGGGGCTCGATGTCTCTTTCGGATAACCCTGGCCCCAGTAGGCTTCGACCCGGCTGGGCCCCTGCTGTTGCTGACAACTCCTTGAGGCGCGCGGGATCAGTGCGCGCCGTAGACGACTTGGGCTTGGTCCGGACAGTTACCGCACGGTTGGACAGTAAGATACCTATTGCTCACTGTCCGAAAGCCCGCGCCTGAGGTGGCTGGAAATCGGAATCGGAATCCCGGCGGCGGCAAGAGCATCCTTTGCGAGCATTACTGCTTTGCAGAAGTCGGCGACCGCCTGCCACTCCTCCTCGCTCCGGACCCTGGCCTCAACCAAGGCCCAGCGCAAGGTTTGGTGACATATCATTGAGGTGCGCGTGCACACTACGCGCCGGCGACGATTCAGTCTCAGTCTGGACGTTGAATGGGTATCTGCATTATAAAACTACAATGTTTGTGGTCTTTCCAAAACAAAATTGAAACTATTGTTTTTACAAAAAATTGGATATTAATTAACAGCATAGAATTTCATTCAAATCGAATTCATGGCAAAAAAAAATCCTACATTGGATTTGGTCACTCTATGACCCATGGTCCCATTCAGATAAACTCGATACAAAAAGAGTTTACAGAGAAAGAGAACATAAATTAGGTACTCGTTCAAACACTTTTCAGAAAAGTTCTTTATTAACTTTATATTACTAAACAATAGTTTCGCCTTTGCGTATCTAATATAATTAAAATAAGTTTATCCGTTTCTAAACCTTGAATGTTTATATGATACGCTCGTTCCTAACAATTTTAGCACCTTTAATACATTAGTGCATGTATATTATATAGTATAAGAGAGGAGCGAAAAGGTATACCTCTTCTCCGTAGCTAGAACTTAACTGCATTGACTGTACCACTGTACAGAATAAATGTAACAATATACGGGCACCCATATAGGATTATAGGTCGCTTACTTATAGGTTATATTATAGTATGTATACACCAACATAATATGTAAAGTAGTCAATTTCACATCATCTTTCTGTCCTGGTTCTATGTTACTCGGGGTCGGCATTATACCTATTTTTACTTCCTATCTGTACTATGAACCGTCACGCATATAAGCGCATTGATTAGTTTTTTTGCCTCCTTCTTTCTCTTCACATGTAAGTATGTTCATAACTCTTTTATTAGCATGTGTTAGTGTGTAAAGTGAGTGAATGGCTTTAAATAGCACGAACGACTGCTAAGCAGTAGTAATTCACTGAGTTTCATTCACTTTGTAACAACTGTATTCCATGCGTTAATTAGTGTAATTAGCAACCGTTTCTTTAGCTTTATGTAACAAAGCAGTCAGCTCGCATTAAAAATAAAAACATGTATGAAACAAAACTTTGAAAGGAAATATTAAAGGCTTACAGCATTTTTGTGATGTGTGTACTTTGTTAAAAAGTTATTTAAATGAAATATTTACATAAAATAAAAACACTAAAAAGTTAAAAATAATTTAAATTTTTGTAGTCGGTGTTTCGGGCTTTATTTCTCTATTATTTTACATTTGTTATTGTTTTTCATCTGGAAGTTGGTTAGATTAGTCTGCATAAAGGTTTGTTTTTTTTCTAGGATGTTTGGGTGGGATATCCACCATGCACCGGTGGTGCAAGCCAATACGTCGGGTGGTTAGATAATGGGTTAGCGGAATCAAATTGTGTAATTCCTACGCACACTCCCCGATATGCAACCAGTGGAAAACCAACAAACTAGCAATTTCGAGTCAATGCTCAAAACTTTAAAGCTTCAACTCGACGAGCGCATCATTATCAATGATCCTCTTGGCTGATTCAAGCGGATCAAGCTGTATTTAGCTGATCCGTCCCAAAGATGAGAGCAGTACCTCATACACATACATTCGATTTCATTGAAACAGAACGACCGTGAAACTTCTGTGTTCGAAACTTAAACCTTAAACGCAGCTTTGCTACTTTGCTATCTAGTTGGTATATGTTTGCAAGCAAAACAATCCGAGTATATACGCGTACATGTATCTTTATTATCATTGCATACTATAAAACAAAGCCGCCTTCAGCGTCTGTCTGTCTGTTTATCGGCTTACTCGTCATAAAGCAAACAACGGATTTTGATGCGGTTTTAACTAATAGAAAGAGAGATAAACGGGGGGTTTGTATATGTGTTTCGTATCCGTTCAAAACCGGAGTGGGTTGCTAGTGTGTTACAGGTTTATGCTGATGTGAAAAAAACTATGTTATAGATTAGATTTTACTAAAGGTTTCTTTCTGGTGGAAGTATAAAATTATGTTTCGGGAAGATGCTGCCAATTAGAAAGAATATAATGAAAAAGTTTGGCACGCGAAGTTTGTAAGGGAATGGACCTCCTTATGCCCCAGCCACCATGACGAGAGATGCCAAAGATGTCAGCGGTGCCATTCTCTACGAAAACAGCCTTGAATGCAGCGCTGGCCGCAGCGACGAGTCGAGAGCGTAGTACATAGATTTAACAATCTAATGTATAAGCGCATTAGATTGCTAATACAAAGTACATATTTGTATTTCGCCGCTGCGGCCAGCGCTGCGCTCAAGGCTGTTTTCTTAGAGGATAGCACCACAGGAGTCATTGTAGTGCAGACTTGCGGACGGCGAGCAACAGTAAGGACGGAGTCCGAGTCGTAAACTGCCGTTGGTGTTCCACGTGCGCTTCAAAGAGATATCGGCAAAACTATAGGAAGCCAGCAAAGTCAATGCCGACATGGGCCATATAGAATTTCTGAATAGGAAACCCATAGTCCTGAAGCGCAAAGTGCAACTGCAAGACAAGGGGATGGTTTTAATAGTAGTCCATGGAGTTTCTAGAACTTTCTTCTCCATAGAGATCTACGCTTTGGAACGTGCAATTTAGCTTCACTTTTCTTGGACTGACCGATGTTCTATTTGAAATAAATGTTTTTGATTTGATTTGATTTGAGTAACCTTCAGGATCGAGATTGGCATAAAAAGTTTTCCGTACGGTCATGTATGTGTGTGTATATGTCAAGTTGTATCCCAATACATTTCATTTTAGAAGTTTACCCCTAGCCAAGTTGCTAATCTGCAATAGTTAACGCTTGTAGAAAGCTTCAAATGTACGGGAATGACGTCGTCTTATCGCTTAGTCACGTGGTCAGAACAAAAGAATTGGCGGCAAGGTCAACTCGAAGCGTTCGGCGCAAGCGAAATAGTTGGAACTTGGCTAAGTGAGCTGATTACAGAATACAGTTATCAACACAATAGGAGTATAATGTTGCTATCCGAAAAATCTATTAAAATAAATGAACTATTCATTCAGGCTATCGTCGGAAATGACAGTTTGTTTCGGAAAACAAAATAGGCTTTTTAGTCTATCCTAAATAGGTAACCTCTATTAAAAGGTTAGACTGAAGCTTTCCAGTTATTTTATTACAAAATAACCCAACGTTGAATTTCAGTCATAATTGTTTAAACAGAACTGAAACAAAATATCTATTATTTTTATTAAAGCTATTTTCATAGTCTTTATTTTTAAAGGTGTCATTGGCGTACTTTTCAGGACGGATTTTTTTCAGGTGGGTTACCATTAAATAATTTCACCCTCTCTGCTGCCCAGCGATCAAAAATAACCGAAATCGAGTAGAGTTGCTACCCAGGGTCGTTCTTTTATAACTCGAGTAGCTACCCTAGAGTTAACTCTAACTCTGCGCAGGGCCAGGGTAGGTTGGAGTAAGCGGCCTTAAGCTTGACATTGACGGTTGAACTTTGTTCGCGTTCAAAAATGCCAGGGTGGACTAATAACCCTATGACGTCATGAGAGTTAACTATAAACACTTTGAACGCAGGGCTGAGTGGAGCAGGAAGGTTTGTCTTACTGACTGACCGACCGAAAATCATCCAATAACTTCTTCCAGAACTCTCCTTTTTTATACTCTACTGGAAAAGTGATTCGCTAAGTTCTTTAAGTTCTATTCGTTGGGAGGGCAGGTCTGACTTTTACTGATTAAACCACACTTATGCCTTAAGTTCTATGATCCCAGGTCTCCCTTTCAGAAGTCAACCGATGGTCCTAGTAGGCTTCGGCCTTGCTCGGTTTCTGGGGTGTTGCTGACATCTTTTTGAGGCACGCATCGAACGAAAAATGGGTAGCTACCCATTTTTCGTCGTCTGCATGCTCACGCCTACGGAGGCTAAAAACCGAGGTCGATGTGTACTTGGCCTGTTTTTCTACTTATCATTTTTTGGATTTTTATTCTCACACTCCTCAAAAAATTACCTCATAATTATTCTTATACTACTTATTCCAAGGCTTTCAATCTCTCCCGCTGTGTCGCTTAGCTTTTATTTATAATTTAATGGCAAAGGTTCTGCTACGTGTCATTTAACACGATACCCCGAATCTCCCTCGGAATCCGGAAGCTTAGCAAAATGGACCCCGGGAGGAAGTATTACGATTTCATGGATTAGTGTTTCAGGTTAGTACGGATAATGTACGAGATATACTGTAATGGACAAAGATTTCGTAGTTAGTAGTGAGGGTTGGCCTAGCTAGCTTAGTGTTAAATATAGTCTTTAGGGTCCAGTTTTGCCTGACTGTGCCTGATGCTTGAGTTTCCAGATTTTATTATGTGTCGTTATCTTATTACGTGTGCCCTGCCGGGTAGAAGCCTACTGAGACCAGGGTTATCCGAAAGGAAACTCGAGTCCCGGTATGAAGGCTAGAAGGAACGGGGTGGGCTTTTAGCCAGTAAGATCTGACACTATCTCCCGCTCTGTCCAAGAGCGGGGGTTGTCATTGAATGATTATCCCACAATAAAAGAAAAAATCTTATTACGTGTATTATTGAAGAAGAAAGAATGTCTGAAAGGACTTAATTTTAAAGGTAGAAAATCATCCAATGGCTTCTCCTGCGCTTGGCCGGGGCGGGAAGATTTTTACTGACTAAAACCCACTCCTGTTCTTTCTTTGCCTTCGTTTCAGAGCTCCGGGGTTCTCTTTTGCATCACCCATGGCCCAGATGTCTAAAAAAACTTGGGGAGGCTTTTGCCCAGCATTGGGATGGTAAAGGTTAACGGCTTCTTATCTTGGCTTTCGAACGCACAAAAACAAACAAGGCCAACATGATGCCACCCGACTCCTCGTACGCTTTTTGTCTTTACTTTGACATCTACCCATTAATATCAGCCCATACTTCGAAAATTGAGGATTCAAAGGCCTATCTGGCTGGCAAGAAGTTGGGAAGCCTAAAAAAGGTTGAGCCGATACTACGGCCAGAGTAGCTGCTCCAAATTTATTGAATAGAAAATGTATTGTGAATACAGTACTGTCTCAACCAGTTTAACTCCAGAATATATCTGATCTGCTAAATAGCAGCTTGATACATTTGATTAGCAGATTAGAACATAAAAAAAAGCAGCAAAAGTACCTACTCCTTCATTTATAATTGGTTATAAATGTTTATCAAAGTAAATCAGAAATTGGATTCAAATCGACATGATGCCAAAAAAAAAAATCGTATGCCACTCTATATTTATTTATTTATGAGAAGGTTATATATGTATGTTGTGTTATAACATATTATTATAACTTCAACTCATACGGTAAAACACTCAACTTCGCAACTTTAATGACAATGGACTATAATGTTGCAACACTGCGCTAAGCAAACTTGTCAGTTCCGCCAACACTCCGAGTCCAACCGGAACCGGAAGTTTGTCGCTACACAAATATGTATGCACATACATACTTAAGTTATACTACCAGCCTCTTGATAACCGTAACTCTTGTACTGGAAAACCGACCATATCATTATGGTATATAAGATGCTTTGAAAAAAATAATTAAAGCAGTCACCATGCGTTTAGTTGTATAAGAAGCTAAATAAACGTTTGGGGAAAGTCAATAATGTCACAATACAGATTACTACACAAAACATAGCCTATGTCACTCAGAAATAAAACAAGTTAGTATTGGTAAAGAAAAATTCGCAGTCGGGCCAGTACTTTCAGAGATCATATCCTACTTCTTCTTCTTCCTGCCCTTATCCCATATTACTTGGGGTCGGCGCAACACATTTTCTTCTTCCATTCTGTCCTGTCACCCGTCAAACTGTCACTAACTCCCTTTTCTTTCATATCACTTCTCACACAATCATGATCATGTCCTACAAAAAAAAAAAAAAAACTTTACCTCTGTATATGTATATAGTGTAGATTTGAGTCTCCTTGCGAGTTGTAAACTATAATGAAACCCGATTTATAAATTGAGAGTAGTAGTGGCCTAGTGGTAAAGGCCACAACTTAGGAGTTGTAGGTTGCGGGTTCGAACCTTCGCATTACGTTGTTTAAATTTCATCACCGCTGCTCTAAAAACGGTGAAGGAAAACATCGTGAGGAAACGTCCAAGAACCAAGAATTGTGGTGGATTGTGGCCCATTCCCTCTCCTAGAGAGGCCCAGCAGTGGGAACATTGTACGGCTGATTATTATGCTATTATGCTTATAAATTGTATGGATTATATGCGAAAACTAAAACCCATATACATAGAAGGTTTCTGTTTAATTATTTTCGAAAATCATAGGCGAAGCCGGTATCAAAAATAAATATACTCTAATAAAAATATCAGAGGAGCAATTCTCGTATTTTCAAGGAAAGTTCGCATTCGCTTCGCAGTCACAAACTGTCAAAAACACCTCTAATTACCATCATTATTATGACAAGTTTTTGACATTGATTAAGATTGAGATGGTAATTTGACTTGAACTTGATCGTTTTTTGAGTACGACATTTGGTCTTCAAAATATCTGTTCACATTATCTAGTACCTTAACTACTTATCCATTACTCATGTCTATACTACGACTCGACTCGTGTCTCGTGTCATGTCTTGTGTCGTGTCTTTGTTGTGTCTCGTGTCGTGTTTCGCGTCGTGTCTCGTGTCTTCTCATGCCTACATGCACTTTCCCAGCGATTTCGTTCGCGAGAAAGATTTCATAAAAACTTTAATATCCCTTAAACCGTAATTCCATAGTAGTTTTGAAAAAATAATAATGATAGTGTTTATTTTTATTCATTTTGATTAGCATTTGTGCCATAAGATTCTCACAAATATTTAAATTTTAACATCCCCTAAATCGTTTTATAGGAAGAGTTTTGAAAAACGAATAATGAAAACTTTTTATTTACTAGGGTTATTTATTCACGCAAAGTTTCAGGAATATGGGAATAATATTCTGCATTCAAACGAATTTCCTTCTTTTCACCCCCTTCCAAGTTAAATTTTCAAAACCCCCTCTTAGTGCTCATCTACTCGTACATCATAAAATAAAGCTTTGTACAAAATTTCACGGTCCTAGGTCCAGTATAAGATAATTATATCGTTCAGTTTTTATGAAAGAAGAAACTGATTGACATATCAACCTATAGCCAAAACTACTGGGTTTAAAAACTTTAATGAAGTAGATGACAGAAAGGATTCTCCAAAATCAACCCTCTAAGGGAATGAAACGAGGGGCCAGACTTTGTATGGAAAAATGCGACATTTACGCGGCTGAAACAGCTAGCAGAAGTTAGTATATTATATGTAGATTACAGCCCATAGTTAGAAGCTTTCAGTAACACAATAGTTAACAATGGAGTACAGAAGTAGATGGCAATTGTTAGCATTCATTATAAACTGGTCGGAAACAATGGCCCCGACTGCGCCTAGTGGCTAATGTTGGCGAGACTGATGCAACAAAGAGCTGAGGTGTTGCAACGTTGCACGTGTCAAACGGAAAAGATTTTAGTTGGAGTTTTCGGTGAGATTTTTTTGAGTAAATTTTCGTAGCTGTATTAGTTATTTTGTATCTCAATTGTCTACATGACTAGACGATATGTGGAATTATTGAAACAGGCGCCATTTTGGTAAAAATGGAGCTGAGAATTTTATTCTAGTATTGACTACCTCAGAAAAGTTTGGTACAGAAGTAAGTATATTGTTATAACCTGATCAGAAACAATGTATGTAGTGTCGACTGCGCCTAGTGGCTAATGTTGGCCTGACTGTTGTAACTAAGAGTGGTGTTGCACGTGTCAAACGGAAAAGATTTTAGTAGGAGATTTCGACGGTAATTTTTCGAGTGAAGTTCAGCAACTGTTTTAATTATTCAAATTGATTTCTCAACGGATATTGTCAGGGGAAAATGGGTGTCGGTAAGTTCCCTCTTTGAGGCGTGGCTGGAAAGACCTCACGGGGTCCTTACCTTCCGCATGACGCAGGTCCTCACTGGACATGGTTCGTTCGGGAGGTTCCTGCACCGGATTCATACGGAAGAGACGCCCGGGTGTCGCCACTGTGCGGAATGCCCGGAGGACACGGTGGAGGACACAGTCGAGTTGTGCTCCGCTTGGGCGGATCATCGCCGTGCCCTCGTGGGGGCGATCGGCGGCGGAGACCTCTCGCTCCGGGCCTTGGTTGAGGCCATGGTCCGGAGCGAGGGGGAGTGGCAGGCGGTCGCCGACTTCTGCAAAGCAGTAATGCTCGCAAAGGAGGAGGCCGAACGCATCAGGCAACGGCGTTATCGCCGCCGCCGCCGGCGTCGGGGTATTGATCCCGATTTCCGGCCACCGTAGGCGCGGGCTTGCGGACAGTGAGCAATGGGTAGCTCGCTGTCCGGCCGTCCGGTAACTGTCCGGACCAAGCCCAAGTCGTCGACAGCGCGCACTGTTCCCGCGCGCCTCAATGAGTTGTCAGCAACAGTAGAGGTCCAGCCGGGTCGAAGCCTATTGGAGCCAGGGTTATCCGATAAGGGTTTTTTAGTCAGTAAGAGTCTGACAGTATCTCCCGCTCCGCCCAAAAGCGGGGTTGTCTTAGGATGATTTTTCCAATCAGCAAAAAAAAAGGGAAATGGGTGTAGTTTTATATTTTAAGTATCTACATAAGTGGAAAATATGTGGAATTATTGAAACAATCGCTATCTCGGTAAAAATGGAGCTGAGAATTTTATTGCAGCATTGACTACCTCAGCAAAGTTTGGTACAGAGTAGATGGTAATCATTATAAACTGGTTGTAAACAATAGACTATGTAGTACCGACTGCGCCTAGTGGCTAATGTTGTCGAAACTGTTGCAACAAAGAGCTCTGGTGTTGCAACGTTGCACGTGTCAAATGGAAAATATTTTAGTTGGAGTTTTTGGCCGTATTTTTTCAAGCGTAGTTTAGTGTTTTAATTATTCGCAAAATGATTTCTCATGGATTTAGCAATGTAGGAAACCGACATGTCCTAGAACCAAAAATTCGAAGACATGTGACATTCACCAACCCGCACTGGGTAAGCGTGGTTGATTACGGCCCATTCCCTCTCCTAGAGAGGAGACCTGAATCCCAGCAGTGGGAACATTAAAAGGCTGATTGTGTTATGTTATAGTGATGCAGAATTTGGTGTAGTTTTGTTTCTCAAGTGTCTAGTATATATAACTAGACAATAGTTATGTGTAATTATTAAACCAAAAACCCCGTCTCGGTAAAAATGAAGCTGAGAATTTATCTCCAACTATCTCTCAACCTGTTCACTCTTGACTTAAAAACTTCAAGCTTGTAGGTATTATAAAATACAGACTCCATCAGGCAATTCTGATCCTTAGCTGTAGGCATAGTGAATGTGTTCCCAAAACGTTTTGTGTGTATGAGTGGGGCGAATGAGATTAGTGTGATGATAAAAAGTCAATAAATCATTTGAAACTGTTTAAATAGGTTCGGTCCGGTTTGCCTTTACTTATTATACAGGATTTGTGGTAAAGGTTCTCAAATACTATAATAGAAATCCAAACCAGTCCGAAAGAGCTCTATTATATGGTTTTCTATGAAAATCAAGCAAAAGATTTCATGGAAAACCCAACGGTGTAATGAAATTTTCCCGAACGAGTTATACCTACATGTATATCTTTTTTCTTGGAATTGGATGAAGGGCACTTTCCTCGAAAAATAATTATACTTGCTAACTGGCAGGGTAGTAAATTTTTAATTTAAAGGTTTTTGAGCGTTTCTACAGAAATTATGTAAAGACTGGCTGTCATTTGTATAGGTGCTACTTTTTGTACAGCAAGGTTTTGAAAAATTGTTCAGTTAACTCCGATTAGAATGAAATGCCTGTACGATTTTTTTTAGATTGAGACATAGTATTGTTCGAAAGAATTTTCGTGATGCTAGAACGAAAAAAGCTAAATTATCCAATGACTCCCGCTCTAGGAAGGAACGGGAGTGCATGTCAGACCTTTACTAACTATAATAAACCCACACCTATATTCCTTTTTTGCCTAGCGGTCCAGGGATCCGGGGTCCCCTTCTAGAAGTCAACCCATGGCCTCAGTCAGCTTCGACCCCTACGGTATTGCTGACATCTCTTTAAGGTGCGCGTAGAACACTATGCGCTGTCGATGACTCGGATTATAGGAATATACTTGAGTTCCAGTAAGTAAGAATCTGACACGCCTTAGCGTCTTAGCGCGCAGTTTTAAGATTGCATCATTTTGCTCAAATAAATTGTTTTTCTTTCTTTCTTTCCTTCTCGTTCCATCCAGAGTGGTAAAAGTTATTCAATGATTTACTACCTTTTTTTATGGTGGGAAAAATCATGCATTGACATCCCCCGCCCTTGGGCGGAGCGGGAGATAGTGTCAGACTCTTACTGACTAAAAGACCCACCCCGTTCCTTTTAGCCTTCATACCGGGGCTCGAGCGCCCTTTCGGATAACCCTGGCCCCAGTAGGCTATGATTTTCTACCTCAAAAAAAAAATAAAACCGATTTTCTAACTCAAAAAAAAAATTCACAAGCTTGCTAATAGTTTCAAACCAATATTGGGTTAGGTCTTTTTCCAAGCGCTTTCTAGTAAACAAAGCTTCCCGAGGGACTGAATAACCATATTAAAACTGAGCTAAAACCGTGGAACGTCCAATAAAAAGAGCTGGATCTACATAACGGCATTTACAATACATGCGGGCGGTGACAACGGACGCACTGGTATGTGCTATTTTGAATTTGTTTTGCAGAATCACTGGTTAAACAAGCGACAACTAAAAGAGGTAAGACAAGATGATTGTGTGTTTGTAAGAGGCACTCAATAACTTAATTTTAGCCGAAAAATATCCACTGATGAACATTGACCAGAATTACTGGATCGGATTTCCAAGGTGGCTTTACAATACTACGTCGAAAGAGTCTTCGTCATCCTTTCACTTTTCTATCAGTAACACTAGGTCTACCCCACGGAAATCCTGCATTTTTTCCGGTTGAAAAAATATAGTATCCATTGTGAAATAAGTTACGGAAACGAAACCGTATGAAGTGAGGAAGTGAAGTGAGAAAAAAAATAATGGTGATTTTATTTTGATATTGTTATTTAAATATTTTTTTATTATTCTATTTTTGTAATTTTTTCAAATCAGGATGCTAGTAAGCGGCGGAAAAAGGACAACCACTATTAAATTCATATATTTATAGGCTTTATAAAGAACAGTATCTAGTTATCCAATAAAATACCTACAATATTAGAATACTCGCAGTCATCCTATTTGAATCTCATCACAATAATTTCATGATGTTAGTATTTTTTGAGACTGTTTTTTCATATAAGTATTTTGAATATTTCATAACGTAGGTACACATAAACTATTAAGTATGCCTAGAACAGCGCTCCTATTTTTCCTAGTCACACTCGTATTTCATATGCGTACTTCATAGACGCAAGCACTGTGATTTGCTACCGTAATAGGTACTTTGGCGCCCCGACATTCACAATTCATGTTGTATGCGACGGCTCCGAAATTAGATTATGTTTTAGGTACAAGTATTATGAATTATGTAGTACATATTTTTCGCATCTTTTTCACTCCAACAAAGCCTAATAATAGCCTTGTTTTGAGCCGAGTTATGTTATTAGCTCCCATGTAATTATTTAAATAGGCACCTTGTTTAAATATGTATGTGTACGAGTAGGTACTAGGTACTCGTTGGTAAAAATAATACAGTCAAAACTCTCCACTGAAAGTACTTTTGACCGCAGTACTTTGCAAAAGCAAAAGTACTTTTTTACAAGCTTTTATTTAGTTCCACCTGTCCCAATGTTTGTTTGACTGTAATTAAATCTTCTACAGTTAATATGATCCACTTTCCGATGACCGATAGAAATGAAATTTTTTCATGCATGTGTAAATCAGATGACAGTGCAAAATTATTGTGACATGGTACTGATCTTATGATGGAACCGGAAGGTGGCCATAGGAACTCAACCCTATTGTGTTTGAGCTTTTTGAAATGGTCTTGATGAATAGGATTAATTATTTAGGTACACATATATATATATACCACGCTATAAAAGCTTGTTAGGAAAAAAATAATTTTCATCAAAGACTTGTTTTAGTTTAAGGTGTGTTTGACCGGATAAGACTGTGACATAAACAGGATGGAGCATTTTTTTTGCTAAATGTATTTCTTTCCGAAATCTGTAAATATAGTTCAAAATTTAAAAATGTTATAGCCACAAAAAACCATCCTGCATATTATGTGTGTATTACTTTCTTCGTCAAAGTTAAGTCGGTACTTAATACAAAAAAGTTATCTATATTTTCATATATTTTGATAATATTATTTTGTTAGAAAAGATAAATAATGCTACTTAGAAAATAACTTTTTAATTTTATTGAAGTTGTCTGTGGAAAAAGTTTGTCTATGAGGACTTTTGAACTTTACGACGTGAGACTTTATAGACAAAAAAATCAAGGACAAACGAGAATACGATAGTTCACAACAACGACACTAAAAATATTTGTGAAGATTGTCGAATAAGATTAACTTTAATGGCGTTATTGTGCGATGTCTGTCAATACCCCAATAAATATCTGATTTGAGTTATAATTTACACTGACTATAGATATCATAACATTCGTAATAGAACTTTTGATTTATTAACACAATATACCATACTAAAAAACTAGTATATTGCCAGTGCGTACAAAACTGCGCAATTTGTGGTATTGTCAGATGACAAAAAGGCGTCGTTTGGCCTCCGGACTCCGCCATTTGTAGGGTTCAGCCCTCAGAGGTCGTAACAGTTTTTTATTCGTAAGATTACGACGGCAGTAAAATGTAAAGTGATTCCGTTTTTCTGAACATGATAGCGGTTTTGTTAACATTGTTATGAAATGCATTAACTATTACAAAAGTCGCGGTGGAAGATTAAAGAGATACTTCAAGTGGTAGCGCGTCTGTGGTAACGTTCTTAACGGATTGTGTTATGAAAATTGTGGGGAATTTAATAAGTTTTGTTTGTGTCTGTTTAGGTTAGGATGTTGGAGGAGTCTGACAGACTCCTTCCCCCACCCCAGGCGGAGGACATTTTTAAGTATTTCCGCGCCAAAAAAAAGTGGTTTCTGGGACGTTCTTTTTTGTTTCTACGATATTGCTGTTAATACTCGTACTATATAAAAATAGCTTTATTTTATTAGTCAAATTAGCTTACTAACTATTAAAAAATATTAAAGTAGATGACATATTTTTCGACTCCAAATATTAATTAACGTTACCCTCGAATGTGATCTCTCTCTGTCACTCAAAGGTTTGATGGCAGAAAACTCATTGTTGAGTTAAGCTCGCCTTTGTCCATAAATTATCCAATCAATGTATTGAGGTTAAGTTTTTTGTGTGTACAATTAAATTAACCTTTCAATCGTGATAATGACAGACACAATTGAAAGACAATAGATGCGCGAACGCCGCTTGAGGTTTGGGGTTTAATGAATTAAAGAACTTTATGTACCCCACGCTAGGAATTTCTCTTATATCGTTACCGTGTTTAAAAACATATAAATTCATATACGTAATACCATAATACCCAGACCCAGAACAATTTTCAGTAGATCATTCAAATATTTTGTTTCGTTTGGGAATCAAACCTAAGCATGAAAGATAATGATGATGACCTACATTCTAACAAACATAAACCTGACGTTTACCAATAACTTATTTTATTACACCACCACCATCCATTCAACATCTTTCATAGATTTATAACGTCAAAGCGAGAGCCGAGACTCCTTTTATAAGACAATGGCGGTTGAGTGCTGGGGAATCCGTGGCCAACACTTGATGAACAAAAGACAACTTAGCCGTCTGGTTCAGCCAACAGCCAACATGGCCAACAGCCAACACGGTGGCAAAAACTATTAGTGCTCAAACTAAACTAATTTCGGTTTGTGGTTGCAAGGCTGCAAGGAGGTGGGTACAATTTAATTATGAACACAAAGCTGGTTTTAAAATATAACGATAAGTTAAAAAAATTAGTACTAAATTATTGGTAAATATACTTACTTTATAATGTAATATTTAGAACCGTTTATCCGGATAAAAAATTGGTAAAATCTTTTTTTCGGGTAAACCTTTACACTATAAAACCTTACTATAGTCTGTCTAATAACTCAACCCACTTGGGAATTTTGTATAATATTTAATAATTTAAAAAATACTTATATTCGATACTTTTCATAAGGTTCTTCTGTTAGTAAACAATGATCTCTATCTCTTAATTCACCTTGATTACTGAACCCGTGTTGACTACATTAGATTTTATTAAATCCTAATAATTACCCAAGTCGTTTAACTTATTAGACAGACTCTAAAGTTTACACTCGACTTGAAAAGAAAAAGGTTTTATTTGTTTTTTTTTTCGGTGACTGAATGACATCCCCTGCTCTTGGGCGGAACGATACATAGTGTCAAACTCTTACTGACTAAAAAACCTACACCGTTTCTTCTTGCCTGTCATACAGGGGCCAAGCTTCCCTTTTGGAAACAGACCCTGCCCCAAAAAAAAGAAGGATTACTCTTATCTTGAGAGATGCAGACATATTTACATAAGCCAAGGACTGTGTGTCCTTGACAAAAAAGAAATTCAGACAAAAGATTTAGACACTTAGACTAAATTGTGTCAAAATAATCGCGCCAAAACAATTGCTCTACTCACGAGACTTCAAGGCCTAAACACAGTCAAAGCTAGTTAGATTAAGTGCCATCACGAAGATCTAGTCAGCAAAACCATAGGAGCCTAGCAGGGTTTCGACTCCAAATCCAGTATAGGCCGAAGCTTAGCTTAGCTTCTTGTTTTTTTATTTGGTGTGTAAAAATCATCCAAATGCGATCCCTCGCCCTTGAGCGGACCGGGAGATATTGTCAGACTCTTACTGAATAAATGGCCCACCTCTTTCCTTCTTGTCTTTCATACCGGGGCCGAGCTTCTCTTTCGGAATTAGACCCTGCTGGTTGGCTGACAACTCCTTGAGGTGCGCAGCCTATACTGGGGTCATGGGTTCGCTTCTGAAAGAAAAACCTGGGATCTTGGAAGGCAAGGCAAAAAAAGGAACATAAGAGTAGATTTTAGTCAGTAAACGTCTCTCAAGGAGTTATCAGCAACAGTAGGGACCCAGCCGGGTCGAAGCCTACTGGGGCCCGAAAGGGAACTGGAGCCCCGGTATGAAGCTAGAAGGAACGGAGTGGGCTTTTAGTCAGTAAGAGTCTGACACTATCTTAACCCGCTCCGCCCAAGAGCGGGGGTTTTCATTTGATGATTTTAACCACCATAAAAAAAAGTCAGTAAAACTTTGACAAGTCCCTCTCTAGAGCGAAAGAAGTCATTGGATGAATTCCGGCCTAAAAAAATAAATCAAGAAAATAGGTCTTCGTAATCGTACCACGGTACTAGATGTACCTTGTGCCCGTTTACAAATAAAACTGTCCCATCCAGTTTGTCGAAGCAACTTTTATTAAATTAAACGCCGCAGATCCTGAAAACCAATAATTGGATTGAGTTCTACTTTTTTCTTGATGATGTCTGGTCTAGTTGGGTTTATGACAAAAATGTATTTTGATGGAAGGTTTGGCCTACCTATTATGTTGATATAAGGTAATATTACGTCATGCTATTTGTTAGTAAATTGGGTTGATCTACAAAGTTTTTACGTTTCAGGTTAGTTCTTATAAGCTGCTGCCAGTGGTTTCGCTAGCGAAAAAAAAAAAATAATTTAAAAAATAAAAAAAAACCCGACTGCGTAAAAAAATACTTTAAATAAAAACTGAAAAGCCCAGGCGTTCAATTGACCCCAGAGGAAACGCCGCAACAACGCGACGTCTGCGCCCCGTCGTCGTGGAGTCTGCGCTGCGCATACGTTTATCGACCGCCTACGCCGGACAAACGCTAGTGTGAAGGCACTTTTATGAGCTAGTCTAATCGTGTACCAAGTTTTATTAAAATCCGTTCAGCCTTTCGAGCGTGGAGAAGTAACAAACATACACACACATACTCACACTCACAGACTACCGCCTTTATGGTGTGTTTAGTGTGAAGTGTGATACGCGCGCCCCGGTTTCGCACGGTTGTAAATTATAAACACGCATTATATAAATGTTTCACGTTTATGTTCCATGCTAATATTGAAAACCGCATCCCAACTCGTGGTATAGTTTAGGTGGAGCTAGCGGATAAACAGATAGACAAGGAAAGCAACTTTGTTTTTATTTATAGTTGTTAGATGCTGATAATGTAAGCCTGAACCCAGTGGGAAAATTGCGTAACACACACCTTCGCCCAATCGATCACTATGCCTTTTAATTTGTCAATTCAACGGTATTCATTCAAATTTATATTATTACTAGCAATCCCTGTAGACATCGTCCCGCCCGAAAACTGTTTTTTCTTCAGACAAAAAATTGAGAACTAGATTCTAGATTACAACGCCTGGTTCAATTGTATTTTTAAACCATCCAGGGACCAACTCAAATACACACACATAATTTCATCCAAATCGGCCAAGACAAGGAGTTACAAGGAGTTAAGTGATAAACACACAGAAGAATTTTATACTATATATAGATTTTATTCTTCTCGAGTTATAAGCACACTGTTCAATGTTTTCGAGATTACGAGACCAGGAGACCCATTAGCTCAGGTTTCACTAAGTATAAGCTCAGCTGTCTCTATCTTTACACTTGGTTTTACATAAACTGTACGAATGACTTGTGAGATTTGCGATGAAGCGACTAAATGCAAAGGGTTAGGATAGAATAAACATAATATTCAACATGATTGTCACTTGGACAATCTACTAACCGTGGTACAAGCGACTGCTTTTCGTCCTTAGACACTAAAGTACCCAGAAGGCAAGCCAGTTGCTATGCAGATATTTTTTTTTCACTCAATCTCAAAATTATTTCTTTTAGATAGGCCTACATGGGCACTTATAAAACGTCAGAAGCTGTGCACGGTTCCAATTGGTCGTTTCCGGAAAAGGACTGGTAAGAAACTTTATTGATATAAACTAGTGCTTGACTACGATCCCACTTGATGGTAAGAAGTGATGCAATCGATTTTGGTGAATCGAACTAGTTTATTAAGAGCCTATTTATTCTAACCATAGAGACACCTAATTTATAATAAATCAGACAGGAATACCTATATCACAAACATGTGAAGTTTATTAGGCTTTGAATTAAAGTAACACACAATTAGATGCACGTTTTCAATGGACAAAAAAAAAAAAAAACACGGATCCAGATGACTTTCATTTGATCAATTTTTTTCCAAAACAATTTGAGATTAGACAAGTTGTACTGCCAAAATGACTTATTTTATCATTAGCTGGGCACGCAGTTATCTCATGAAGGTTATCTGATAGCATTAATAAATCACATGAGAGCGAGATGAGTTTGTAACTAGCTGAAATTTTCATTAAGCGTCTTAGTAGTCTCATATCCGTGTGGTTAACGGTCAAGGACATGGGTTGTACGTATATCTTGTCCCATAGAATAGCATTACCAGCCTTATATTGTTGTTCCTACTGCTGGGACTCACTCTGGCCCCCTTTCTAAGAAAGAGAATCGCGTGTCTAGTTCGGGTTGCTTTTTGCATGTCTTCGAAGTTTTGATTCTTGGGCATTCCGGTTTCGCCACGATGTTTTCTTTCAGTTTTTTTTTATCCTTGCCCTCATATTGTTTGTGCTTTTTGCTAGTATTAGGTTTAGAAAGTATGTAGTTTTTGATACAGAATACAATGGTTGGTTGGACTGGCCCGTTGGTCTAGTGTATGGTCTATATTTTCCTTTTACATCTGTTATGTGTTTTTTTTTATGTGACATTAATTATACTCATTTAGGTTATTTTTATTGGGATGTCGTAAAAAAACTGAAGTTAATATGGCAACTCTATTCGCTTTTTTAACAAAACCTTAAATGTTGAATGGTAGGTGTAGTACACAATTAACCACTGTTAAAAACATTTACGTTTAATAAATTGATTCCTTGGTAACATATAAAAAAGGTTTTATTTGCTTTGCCTTTAGTTTTATGACATAAATAGTCATAATTTATTGTAAAGTAAATCGTATGGTTCACTGTTTACATATTGACCAAGCCCCCGGTTCAGTGTGTTCCATGCGGTGGACTCAATGAGCCATTACCCATTTAAAAAAAAAAACTTTTATTTATCCTATCTGGTTAAGTTTTTTTCTAAAATTAATATGCACAATTAAAGACAGATAAATGAGCGGTCCTCTAGTTAAAAAAAATCATTACGTTTAAAAACAGCTGATCTTTGAATGTGCAATTTTTTGGTTGGTTCACCGTTGGACACCTCACCCTAAATAAAAAAGAAAATGACGAGTACCTAATATTTCTTTTTCCTGCTAAATAACTGTTTAAGAGCAAGCAAAACTAGAATTATTATTTGTTTTTCTAGTGGTATGCAGACAAATCTGGTTGCGTGTCACGCACGCCCATTTCTCGGGGATTATTTATTTTCTATGTCAGTTGACCACGAACGAAGTGATAATGTATTACGTTTTGCCATGCATCTTGGCTATATAGGACGAGTAGAAATCATAATAACAAAAAAGTTCACAGTGACAAAAAACCCGACCGCAAAAAATGACTGAAAAGTTTAAAATTAGTCAATTTAATCAGTTATGATGCTGATAGTGGAATTTATTTCATTTTTATTATAGATATCTGACTGGCTTGTTGGTTAAGTGGTTAGTGACCCTGACTGCTAGGCCGGAGCTCGTGGATTCGATTCCCACCCAGGACAAATGTTTGTGTGATGAACATGATCATTTATTCTGTGTCTGGGTGTAATTTAAATATATATGTATGTATTTAGAAATATATAAGTATGTTTATGTGTGTCAGTGCTCAGTTGTCTAGTGCTCATAATACAAGCTCTGCTTAGTTTGGGACTAGGCGGCGTTGTGTGATAGTTGTGGAATATTATATGTAGATTTGAAGCTATATTCTACTGCATTGTGCTGTTTTACGAGTCTGACACGGACGAAGTCGCGGGCATCAAGCTAGTTAATTCATTGTTTTATGAAGTCGTTTTAGATTTTTCTTTTTTTTTTACTTTACAAGAATTCATGATCACGATTTTAAAAAGTTTTTTATGTGTGAATAAAAAAAAAAACTTTTTGAAACTACTTGTAAATTTTTGAAATTGTGATTGTCTTAATTCTTTTTTTAAACTAAAAATACTTTCCCGCAAAAAATTCGTTAAAATACAGTTTCAAAGATTTGCTGAAACAAACAGACAGACCAATATTAAAAAAAAAAAAAACATTTTTACTATAGGTATCGAGTAGTGTGCTTTTTAAGAATAATTTGTACTAATTGTAAAAAAGGGATTTTGCTATTATAAACAGACATTATAATATTATTTATATGTACCTAGTTATTTTTAGATATTATTAATTATATATACCTAGATATTTTTTTAAGAAGCAAAGGATTAATTTAAACTTTCTAGCGGCTATCTTGGGGTAGGGATAATCATTTTCTGCGCGACTTGGCTGAGTAATGTCCGTCCGTCGTTTTTGTAAACGGTACATTAAACTAATGTGACAGATACACTTGTCTCTCGGATAGACTATCTAATTAAGGAAATGAAGCCTTCCGAAATACTTTCTTGTTTAGCTAGGATATTTATTTGTAGTAGCGAATTTTTTAATTGAAATGTCTTAGAAATAATTCAGAAACGTTTATTTCAAAATAGACCAGTTACAGGCACTTTTGAATTGTCAAAATATCGGCCAGTGAAACAAGTGAAGCTAAATTGCACGTTCCAAGGAGTAGATCTCTATGGAGAAGAAGTTGCAAGAAACTCCAACACAGGTATGGTTTTAATTAGTAACAGTCTGGCACGCCCTCTTGCTCCATACTAGAACACGAAAAGCCATTGCATGACTTCCCATATCAAAAAAAGTATAACGTAAGTTTATAGGTTTTCTTAAAAACTGTAATGCGGAAGTAACTAATGTAGAATTTAATGTGAATTTAGTAACCTCTAGGGGTTACTTCATTCACATTAAACTAACAGTTGTAGTTCATAATTTAAAACTTTATTGCTAAATACTCGTAGTAAGTAGTTTTGAATGGGCATCATAAAGAGGTTTTATTCGGAAATTACAAAAAAATGTTTGGTTAAGCAATACGTTACGTAATGAATATTAATCTTACCATTCATCACGCAACGTGAAAAATAGTAAGGTAAATTTTCTTTCGAGTTAAACAAAGACTCAGTGATCATTGTACCGAAAGTCGTATCGGGGGCCAAAGGCAAAGTGAAAAAAATTTCAACACTCTTTTTTCCGCTAGGAAAATCATCTAATGACATACCGCGCTTTTAGGCGGAGTGGGAGATATTGTCAGACTTTTATTGAATAAAAATCCACTTCTGTTCCTTCGTTGCCTTTCGTACCGGGGCTGAGCTACCTTTCGGAGCTAACCCTGGCCCCAGTAGGCATCGAACCGGCTGGGCCCCTCCTGTTGCTGACAACTCCTTGAGGCGCGCGGGAACAGTGCGCGCCGTCGAAGACTTGGGCTCGGTCCTGACAATTACCGGACGGTCGGACAGCGAGCTAACACTAGGGGGTCCAGAATCATGCACTGGATCCATGGTATTCGTATGTATAAGAAGCGAAATGAAAATTTAAAATACTCTGCAATAAAGTAGTTCTTTGAAATAATAAATAATATTATAATTATTCAACTACAAAGTGATGTGACTGAGCCTTATTCACAAGTGAATCCATCCACTATCGCTTCACTTGAGACCAATTTTGAACAGATTCAATTTGTAAGTGAAAAGCGACCATCGGACCGTGAATGTATTGTTCATGAACGGCCGATAATAATTGAGTGCATCTTTTATCTGATTTCATATCTCATTTGTTCATGAATTGAATAAAGTTATGGACTTTTGTTTTTCCGATAGGCTGAGAGAGAAAATGAAGAAAAGTTGCAGCTGATTTTATTTGCTGTGTTTTATATGTTATTTTTTTTTTGTTCTGACTTGAATTGGCAACTCAAAATAGAGCCACTTGGCGCAGGAAAGCGTGGAGATTCGTCCCCAAATAATAGGTCAGGGAAGGAAGAAGAAGAAGAAAAAGAGTTCTGATTCGAATTGGGTTAGAAATGATAGTTAAAAGATATAAGTTAAACTCTGGAATGCAAAACGTAAGAGAAGGATCATGGTTTTTATTTTAAATGGAAAATCATTTAATAACTTCTCCCGCTCTTGGGTGAAGTGAGGGGCATATCAAACAGACAGTCTATCTTTGCCTTGCATTTCAGAGCCCAGGGTTTTTCTTTCAGGAGCAAACCCATGGCCCCAGTATGCATCGACCCTGCTGGGCCCCTACGGTTTTGCTGACATCTCCTTGAATCTGAAAGAACATGAGTGGGTTTTACTCAGTAAAAGTCTGATACTTCCGCTCGCTCTACCGATAAAGGGAGATGTTATTTAATTATTTTAGGCATCACACAGACTCGAATAGTATTATACCCCGTTGCCAAGGCTAGGACCGCTAGAACCCAAGTTTTCACACTATAAGGAGTCGTAATCCACCACACACAGGCCTTCTTCGTTCTTCGTTCTAGGACAAGTTGGTTTTCCCACAATGTTTTCATTCATTATTTTGAGAGTAGTGGTAATTAAATAAATAATATGCGCAAAGTGGGCTCAAACATTTTTTAATGATATATAAACTTGTATTTGACTATAATCCTACTTGATAGTAAGCAGTGATGCAATCGTTGATGGTGGGGCGCACTAGTTTATTAAGAGCCTATTCACTCTAGCCTTGAAGACACCTAAATTATTATTGGACGGGAAGACCGCAGCAGGCAAATTGTTCTAGTTCTTCAACGTACGCGATATTAACGACGAAGCGAAACGCTTAGTCCAAACCGTAGAAGTTTCAACAGTGTAAGGGTGGGGTACGATATTTTTTAAAGTCCGTACTTATTATTGATATTAATTTTAGCATCATACCTCTGAAAAAAAATATTAAAATGAATATCTACTACTCGAGCCAGCTACCTCTTGAACCTACTGGGGCCAGGGTTATCCGAAAGGGAGCTCAAGCCCCGGTATGAAGGCTTGAAGGAACAGGATGGGTTTTTTAGTCAGTAACGCCCAAGAGCGGGGGTTGACTCTTACTGACTAAAAGACCCACCCAACGGGGTGGGTCTTTTAGTCAGTAAGAGTCTGACACTATCTCCCGCTCCGCCCAAGAGCGGGGGTTGTCATTGGATGATTTTTTCCCACCATAAAAAAAATGCTACCTCTAAGTCTCTCTAAGTCAACCCAATCTAAAAATAAAGCCATTTATACTTCTCTTACGCACTGATTTTGACACTTGCTACGTAATTAGAACCTATAGGTTACTTTCCGTTACAATCCTAAAATTGGACACGAAACAAAGTCTCAAAGCACAAGCAAAGAAAAAGACTAAAATCTGTAGATTGCGATTCAGAAAAATCTTCGAGACTCGATTCATGAACTATTTATTTAAGTAATTTTACATACGGAATCCTCGCTGTGGGAATCCGACTCGCATTTGATCGTTTTTTTTTTTTAAACTTACGACCTACCTGTGAGTTTCCACCATTTTTGTAGCTCACCAAGGTCTTGCTGACTAGTAGACCAAGGACAAAAACGTTCACATATCCCTCTAAATGCATTTATCACTAGTGGCTTAAAGCCAATCACAAATCCCGATACTCAAACAATACAAAAGGCAGCCAATCACCAAAATGTCTGCTGAGCATATAACTATGGGCTTAAACTGGTATTCACGCCAAAACCAGATCGATGGCGGGATTAGCCAGCCTTCTGACTCGGTTCGTGCACGGCCGTTCTGATTTGCATCACAAAATGTGTCTGTATCAAGAATGCTGCGGATGAACTGTTCGCTTGTTTGATAGACATGTTGTGTTTGCCAATTGTTTGGTTCGTAAGCACTTTAGCGAGGTTTTTGGTTGTTAATTGATTCAGTTAGAGATTGGTAGGCTTTAGCGGCGGATGGACTGGGATTTTGATTGGCAGGCATGCAAAGAAATCAACTTATTAAATAGAAAACCACGGACTACCTGCGTATCTTTTTTTCTTTTTCTGTCAAATCCATCCAAAGATTGTGTGTAAAAAGGTTCATCATTTTTGACTTCCAAAATGAAAGTTATTTTTAATTTTTTTCTCGATCCACCCTAGAGCGGGCGAAGACAATTGGTGACTTCCCACCTCAACAAAAAACTTTGTTTATGAAAAAGTAATGTTACTTTTATATGAAATAGAATATATGTATACTTGTGTCAAGAAACATTTAGGTAGGTATAGTCTGTCTAATAAGTCAACCGACTTGAGAATTTTGTATAATATTTAATCATTTAAAAAATACTTATATTCGGTACTTTTTATAACGTTCTTCTGTTAGTAAACAATGATCTCTATCCTTAATCAACCTTGATTATTGAACCCGTGTTGACTACATCAGATTTCATTAAATCCCAATAATTACCAAGGATGACCTGGATGGCTTCCTTAAGAACTGGAATGAGAAAGCGAGGAACCGTGATCGTTGGAAGGAGTGGAGGGAGGCCTTTGCCCAGCAGTGGGACAGTGTGGGCTAAGAAAAAAAAAAAAAATTACCCAAGTCGTTTAACTTATTAGACAGACTCTACTTGTAGCTTTCTGAACTACTGAATATTTCTCAGCAATGTCCGTGAAGACCAGTATTTTGTTCCTGCAGGTAGGTAAGTTAAGATTTATAATATAAACCACCGGAAAAAACATCGTGCAGAAACATGTTTGTTACCAAACCCGCAGTAAACTGAAAAATAGAAATTCTGGCTACGAAAACTTACCCACTGTTATAGAGCAAAGGTTAATGGCCTATATTATCATGCTAATTCTATATTATAATGTAAGAAAGATGAACAAAAGATATGCAATATGATACTTAAACCGTTCTTTCCTTATGTCTTATAATGCGTATCTTTTATCAAAGAACAAAAGGATTGCTTATGTACTGTATACAAAGACGTCTGAAACAGATACTGTGCACTCTATATAAACATGTCTACGTAGTTTACTAGTTTTTACATGCGGATTCACCCGTATTCTTGGGTGACTACTTCACAATTATTTGTGTTCATATAGGAAGTAGTTCTTTTTTTGGGTTTTTGTTTCCTTATTCTGATTTATGAGCTATTTGCTTAATCTGTAATTCTGTGTGTTTGAATGTTAAATAATTAATCAAGCGCAGGCCACACCGCCAGCTAGCGGGCGGGCGGGCTAGGCGGGCGGGCGAAGCGAACGAAGGAAACTATACAAACTACGCGAAATATTGGCGAACTAAACTATGGGGTTCACACCGAAAACTACGGAAAGACGAGCGACGAGCGGAGCGGGCTAAGTGGGCGAAGCGGGGGTAGTATTTGTAGTTAGTCATCATCAGAACTTTCGTCGATATATGACATATTCATCGTTCCCAAACTAAACACTACACTGCTATTCGAAAGACGAGCGTCGACTAGTCTACTAGAAACGAGGAGGACGGGTGAACGAACCGAACGAGCGGGCTGGCGGGCGAGCTAAGCTAGCGAAGCGCGGGCGCGCCAACGAGGCGAACGAGTAGCTTCGCTGGAATCGTCGGATATTTCGTTAGCTTAGCTCGTTAGGTTCGTCGGTAGCTCGCGGTGTGAACCGAAGTATGTAAAGAGGTGAAACGATGTTCGCCCGCCTAGCCCGCCCGCCCGCTAGCTGCCGGTGTGGCCTGCGCTAGGCCGGACGACTGAATGTCATTTTTTTATCTCGATGATAGTACGTTTCGTGCAGACGAAACTGGTGGCAAAAGCTACTTGCATGATCCTCTGATCATGCTAGTAGCCAGCCCTCTGACTGGCTCATTCTTTGCCCAAAGAATTAGTATTGCCATTCAACGTGGCAATGCTGCCAGTCTTGTAGGACACTTTTCCGGATGTCAGCGATGTGGAGGAGTACTTCGATGCCTGAGTGTATTTTGTATATAAATACGTACATAGCTAAGTTTAGTATAAATACTTAAGCTAGAACTACATTTGACCGTCATACATGGGTAACACGCCTAATTTGTACTTAGAACAACATCGCGTGGCGTGTATCAGGTGTAGCTCTACAAGTCTAATTTCCATATAAAAAGTATGGAGACCAATGAGCCCAGATTGGCGTGTTTTGTAAGTTTCTTATGTACTTATTACTATACAACATTGTTAGAAATCCTTGAAATAAAAAAATAAAACGTTTGATCAGTACCTATCTTAAACACAAAATAACTGTTAAAGAACTGTTAAATACAAACAGTTCTCTCTTGGAAAACAAGCCAAACTTAATCCCAACTAAAAGTTAGCCCTCACTACTTAATTCTTCAGCCGTTAAGTACACTAAGTACGGGGTGATTACTTATTTTACTTAAATAGTTCTTCGTGGATTGAGGCAGCCTCGTTTACCGCCAACCCATAAAATTGTATAGAAGGTTCATGCAGGTTTTTAGAAGGGAAATCATCAATTAACTTACCCTGCTCTGCATCCAGAGAAAAAGAGAAGTTAATTGATGATTCTTCTGCTTGATTCTCCTGCTTCATCAAGCAG
The DNA here is from genome assembly GCA_929112965.1 of Mythimna albipuncta. Lineage (NCBI taxonomy): Eukaryota > Metazoa > Arthropoda > Insecta > Lepidoptera > Noctuidae > Mythimna > Mythimna albipuncta. Next base: position 10,074,587 of record OV815979.1, on the reverse strand, counting down.
GAGGGCCTTTACTTCTTCTTAACATCTTGCATGTAACAGCATAATGTTACGAGCCTGCACGTTTTGTAGCCAGTATGAAAGTAAATTATGCATCAAGGTTTAACTATCTCCTATGTAGCCAGCCTATCGCAGCTTCATTCAGTTGGCACAACTGGCAGCATAAAACTGGTTTTATGCTAGGGCCTATTAAAAAAAAAACAAAATTAAAACTATCAAAAATGTTAAATGGCCCTTGTGGTCTACGCTACTGATTATTTTGTTTTTACTTATACTTGTTTAGTATATGTTTACTTTTGAGTATGATTTAATTAATGTGCTTAAGTCTAGTTGTGCATTTAATAGGGGTATTTAAGTCAAGAGTGAATAGGTTACTTCTAAACAAGCGTGCTCCATCGTCGGCCACATCATCACTTACCATCAGCTGAGATAGTGGTCAAACGCAAGCCTATCAATAAAAAAAAAAAAAATCCCAATTGCAAAATTTCTCTCTCATTTAAACAAGTTTTACTGTAAAAAAATCTAGTTGTGGATTAAGCTCGTTTGTGTTCATCAGCTGTCCTATTTCTATTGTATTATTAAAGTTAAGTGAATATGAATAAGAGTCTGTTTTCACTCGTTGTACGTAGTGGAACTTCTGCAATAATCAGTCTTTGGCCGACCCGACCAATCGGCGTCTATAACTTTGAGTGGATTATATAAGTGTTGAAAATCGCTGGAGGCTCGGCTGCTTTCCAACCGGATTATGATTAATAGAATTCGCTTGTCAAATTAATCAGGAAAACAATGTTGCTTTCACCACTTTAGTTATTAGATATTGGAGATTAGTTGAAAATGATTTTGTGTTAAGTAGCTTTTCCTGTAACTTCGCCCCGCGATCTGTTGCCCTTACACCGTACATTTTTTTTTCAGTTTATTCATAGTGTGCAAACATACAGAAACAGGTTACCGGTAAGTCTGTAGGGGTCGGTACCGATTGGTGCAGGCATAATGCTCTTGCATATTCTGATAGGCTCATTAACACGCTTATATTAGCTTCACATGTATGTTTGTAACCAACGCCTTTGAGCACGATTTTGACCAACTTTGGGCTATCAGATTTTCTTCAAACTTTGCACACCCATCAAAGACTGATGACAATACAATAATCCGTTTCTTTTTTAGTGAAAAATTAAAATGTAGTTTAAAAAAATACGCTTTCATAGCATATCAAACTAAAAAGTGTAAAATAATTTTCAATATAGGTAGAAAATAATAATAATAAACGGAAAATATTAATATCATTGTGAAAAAAAAATCGTGGGGCGCTTTGTGCCATATTTTTCGTAAATCACGCCACCCACGCTTTTTTCACAATGATATTAATATTTTTCGTTCATTATTATTATTTTTTTATGGTGGGAAAAATCATCCAATGACAACCCCCGCTCCTGGGCGGAGCGGGAGATAATGTCAGACTCTTACTGACTGCCCATCCCGTTCCTTCAAGCCTTCATACCGGAGCTCGAGTTCCCTTTCGGATAACCGCGGCCCCAGTAGGCTTCGACCCGGCTGGGCCTCTGCTGTTGCTGACAACTCCTTGAGGCGCGCGGGAACAGTGCGCGCCGTCGACGACTTGGGCTAGGTCCGGACAGTTACCGGACGGTCGGACTGCGAGCTACCCATTGCTCACTGTCCGCAAGCGCGCGCCTACAGCGGCTGGAGATCGGGAGAGCGCCGTTGCCTGATGCGGTCAGCCTCCTCCTTTGTCAGCATTACTGCTTCGCAGAAGTCGGCGACCGCCTGACCACCACCACCAGGTCATCGATCCACTTTGAGGGAGACCTTCTAAAGCTGCGTTTTCCGGTTCGGTAAAAAAAGTTTCTTACAATATTAGTTTAGATTATATTATCGGTTTAACTGCAGTTAAAGGTTTTCTATTACAAACGTTGATCAATTTTACTACATTGTAACTGGTGAAGCCATCAGCAACGTTGTAGCAACGTTAATAATTTAAGTGGTTTATTGACTCGTAAAATCATGTAAACATTTCTGCATGTTCTGGTTTTTATAGTCTTTGGTTTTTTTTAGGTCTTCTATGTTGCAATGCTGTGGCAACTTTTTCATGAATATTAAAGTGAATCTTGTATCGTGTATCATCATATTTAAGTGTTCTGATGAGGCCCATTGTAACCCCGGGTGTCGCCACTGTGCGGAACGCCCGGAGGACACGGTGGAGCACACAGTCGAGGTGTGCCCTGCTTGGGCGGAGCATCGCCGTGCCCTCGTGGGGGCGATCGGCGGCGGAGACCTCTCGCGCCGGGCCTTGGTTGAGGCCATGGTCCGGAGCGAGGAGGAGTGGCAGGCGGTCACCGACTTCTGCGAAGCAGTAATGCACGCAAAGGAGGAGGCCGAACGCATCAGGCAACGGCGTTATCGCCGCCGCCGTCGCCGGGATTCTGATCCCGATTTCCGGCCAACGTAGACGCGGGCTTGCGGACAGTGAGCAATGGGTAGCTCGCTGTCCGGCCGTCCGGTAATTGTCCGGACCAAGCCCAAGTCGTCGACGGCGCGCACTGTTCCCGCGCGCCTAAAGGAGTTGTCAGCAACAGCAGGGACCCAGCCGGGTCGAAGCCTACTGGGGCCAGGGTTATCCGAAAGGGCGCTCGAACCCCGGTATGAAGGCTAGAAGGAACGGGGTGGGTCTTTTAGTCAGTAAGAGTCTGACATTATCTCCCGTTCCGCCCAAGGGCGATGTCAATGAATGATTTTTCCCACCATAAAAAAAGGCCCATTGTAACGTGTTAACACCCTACACATTTTTTTTTTGTTAAATTATTTAGTAGTCGATATATTGGGCCGGGAACATGTACGGTGAATCCATCCACTAAGGAATGCTTATTCGAGCATTTTTACCTCATTTCGCTGATTTTTGTAGAGCATGAATTTGCCGAGCATGTGTACTGCATGCTTGCAACAAAAATCAATCAGTTGACGATTAGGGGTTCTCATGGCGTATGCTCGTCGCTCCTTTGTCCGATTAATATATTTAACTAGCTGCTAACAGCGGCTTAGCCGCCGAGATAGTAGGTTCCTCAAAGAAACTTCGAATTCCTGTTTGAATTTTGGAAATTCCTCTCTTAGTTATTTTCGACTGTACGTTGATATGTCAGTCCGTTCATTCATTTACTCCTTTTTGTTCATTATTATAAGATTTAACTTTATAACCAGCAGTATAATTTCGACATCTTCCTAGCTTCTACATATATTTTTGCTTAGACCTCCAAGGAACACAAGCGCGATATTATATTTTATTACAACTGGATTTGTCTTAGGGTTGATATAATCATTAATCTATCTGAACCGTCTGCGCCATGACGTGAAATCTGGCGAATTAATTCATTAAACCCCAAGCGAACGCCGGCGTTCGCGCACCTATTGTCTTTCAATTGTGTCTGTAATTATCACAATTGAAAGGTTAATAAACCTTCACAAACGTAACGTGGCGTGCAATAAATCCGGGCTTTACGACCCCCTCCCTCACCCCTTAGCCACACAGTCAGGGAATTTAGTTTAAATTAATTTGGATATAGGCAATGTTTCGTAAAGTGCGGCTTTGAAAGAACCGGCGTGATTGGTTGGTTTTTAAGGATGAATGGAATAATACAAATTGAATATATAATGGAGTAAAATATTTTTTCACATTGTTTTATGTAATGTAAGTTAATTTAATCTTGATTTTTAATTTTGTATTTATTTAATGAATTCGTTAATTGTATTCCAATTCTATTATAATTTGTTTGACATGCGTATTCAAATTAATTCTAATTTTGATATTACTTTTATTATTAGTTAACCTTTTATATATTTATTTCTTTTTCTGTAAGTCATATCATGCCAATTAGTTTTATTGTGTTCAATATTTTCATAATTATTTAGAGCGTGCATTATAGGACTAGGTTACGTGTTCCAATTTTTATTTCTAAGTTTTTATTTTGTAACACTCGTTGGAAATCCTTAAATAAATAAGTAAATGCTGAGAGTTTGTTTTTTGTTTGAATTAATTTTTGTGTAGTGAGGAGAATTACCTTAATTCTCCCATAATTACTTTGTTTAAATATATTAATTTAACAGTCTCATAAAATTATATTTTATTGCCTTTTTTCTTTCTTTTTTCCCTATCGACCGAGTTCTTTTTCTTCACCCAGACGTGCTTTTATTTGACATATTTTGCTTAATATGTTACATGGAGACCTTCATAGATTTCCTCGTCCAGATATTTTCATACAAATGTCTCGATGAATGGTCAACACAAAATAGTGTTATTTGTTTATTTAATAAATCCTGGCTTGCTGCCAGATATTTCTCAGTAAAGTTCGGACATAAAAATACTAAGGGCGGTCAGTGAGTGACCAATAAAAATTCTCGAGGCAAATATCAGTAGTGTCTACTATAAAACAGTCATATAAATGTAAATGTCAATGTTCTTGTGATCTTATAAAGCAAACTGAACCGTTTATTCTTTGATCGGATGAAATATTTGAGCATTTATTTAAAAACAGGGCTCTAACTTGATAATTACGGATATAATGAAGTCATAAGACATGCATGATTGTACGATAGAGATACAGCAGCCTTGGAGCCAGGTTCAGTTGATGAAAGTCGGTGAAAGTCTGACATTTGCTCTCGCTCTATCCTGTGTGGAAATAGTAGGTACATTTTGATACAGGTAGAGAATATTTGTCATGGGCACCGAGACTGAATACGCCCGAGCTACAGGCGAGGGTGAAATGGAGCCGAGTGCCGTAGTGACAATTTTCCGTGTGTAGTAAATAAACGGGAGTTGACCAGCGACTTGCGGGGGTTGCTTAGCATCCAACCTGGGGTGCTATTCTCTAAGAAAACAGCCTTGACCTCAGCGCTGACACAGCGACGAGCTGTGAGCGCAGTACATTGAATTAACAACCCAATGCACCTTTACATAGGATTGTTAATTCAGTGTACTACGCTCACGACTCGTCATTGTGCCAGCGCTGCGCTCAAGGCTGTTTTCTTAGAGAATACCACCCCTGATTCGAATAACACATTAAATTATAGCGAGGGCGAGCTTGCAAACTTTTCAGCACTTTTGCGGAAAACTGTAAATTGCATGCCTAAAAATGGTAGGCAGGGATAAGAGTGAGCTTTCATGCAAGTGTATTGAAATAAATATTTAATGATTTCCGATATAAAAAGTCCGCTGTTATGATTGTAAGGACTCCAAACGCTCCAAAGTGTCCGGTCACTTGTATTGCATGTTCTCATTTGATCGTTTTCTATGAAAAAGAAACGGCAAGAAACTACTAACTAGCTGTATAGTGTGAAAACCAGCATCAGGCAACTGCTGCGGTAGTCTGGCAGTATGCTGAACTGAACCTATTTGGCACTACCGTGAGACACATTGTTGCTGTTTGTTTTTATTTATTTTTTATTTTGTTTTAAGTTTTATAATTTTATTTACGCTATTAATTAATGTTTCAATATTTGTTTTGTTCATTGTGTGCCAAATAAACATGTTTTCTTTCTTTTCTTAATTTTGCTACTGTATTATCCTACGATCGATATACTTATCTCATCTTACAACCAATAGTTAAAATACGAAAGTCATTGTTTAACCTATTGATGTTTTTTATCACGCCTTAACGGTTGGACGTATTTACTTTCACTAGGAACGGTACGAAATTGGGAACACAAAAAGACCATGGCCTGGATTCAGAAAAACATTTTTCATCCCGTTCTTGTACGAAAGTTTTAGCTAACAAAACTAAAATACGATAAAAATGGCCATGTCTCTTGAAAAACACTTCCAAAGTTTGTTTATGAGATTCAAGAAGCTTTTAATGACGTCTATTAAACAAGTTGGGCTGTTTAGTTTCCTTAGTGTAACCTAATAAACCAACTATAATGTAGGTTAACTGTGTACAAAGCGTGAACAAACCAGAATTAAGCCGTGTGTAGCTCACGCGGCGCCGCCGCAGTGATAACGACTGTGTCAACAATCTCGCAACTCCATGCGTTACGGTTGCTTGAACATTTGTGTAGATTTGAAATATTACGTAACAGTAATATACGAAAGACAGTACAAAGGACGAGAGATTCGCGCTGTGGAGGCAAAAACATCCAACTCCTCCACTTTTTAATACCCCATCGGAGGAAAATCTTCCCCCTGGACACAAACTACAGTGGCCAATTTGTAAGTTTCTAAACCGACTGCGAACCCAGGTTGGTCGCTGTTAGAACAATCTGGCCTCAGTTTGGAGCCTGTTTGGAGCCTCTCCACAAGACATGCGCCACCTGCTATGCTGCCCGTCCTGCGTAACCACCTGCAGTTTTCAGGACCTATACGAGGCCAACAATACAGCCGTATAGGTTGCCAAGTATTGGTCAGAAAAAGAGTTGGTTTGAGAGCATTGACAAGAAAAGAGGAAGAAGAAAAATATACGAATAGAATAGAATGGGTAGGTAGCGTCGAAAAGTCTCCTACAACGTGGACCAATGACCCAGTGAGAGTCGTGGGATAGCGATGGATGCGAAACGCACAGGACTGTTCGTTGTGGCGATTTTTGGGAGAAGCCGAAAAGAGAAGAAGAATTTTTCTACAGTAGTCGTCTCAGCTGAGAAGACAATAATGATGAGACCTAGGGGTCTTACAAGCAGGGGTAAATTAAAAGAGCGAGTGAACAGTCTCGCGTTTGTCCACTATCTCACCTAATTAATCGATATTACATAGAAGACACCTAATTATTTAACTCTTTATTGTATGTACAACACGATTTATTAACAAAATATGTGGATATCAGAGTTCATGTACATAGGCGAGCTTAACTCAAGGTTGAGTTTTCTACCTGCAAACCATTGAGTGACAGAGAGAGAGATCACAGTAGAGGGTAAGATGCAGTACACAGTAACCTACATAGAAGTAACCCATTCACTATTGACTTAAAGATTGAATCATTTTTACTTCATTTTGAGACATGTGCTGTAATTGAATAAGAAATTATTTATTTACTGACTGCACAGTTTTTTTTATAACTGTTTTACTCATTATAAGTCAGGAACATTATCAAAAAAAATTCCTTCTCCTGGCCGTGCCCCAAATAACTAAAGGTCAGCGTTACACGTGTCTGTTTTCAATTCATCCCCGTCAACGGTCACGCTATCATTCACACTCATGTCCACGCCATTGACTTTCTATGGTACAAAATAAATCTATTTGATTATTACTGAATAAGTGGAATGAAGAGGTGACAAAGTGGCGTCCAAGTTCTGGAAGCAGATATGTAGAACCTGAAAGAAACCTGCACGGAAACGTGCAGGTTGACGCTTAAAAAGAATTTACTTCAAAAAAATCATCAAAGAAACCTACTACCATGAATTACTTACAATCAAACATTGCAACTTACGGAATAACTAAGACAAAAAAAATGAATGAAAAATGATGACCTGTTGGTCTAGTGGTTAGTGCCTGACCGCTATGCTGGAGGTCGTGGGTTCGATTCGCACTGAAGACAAATGTTTGTGTGATGAATTGTGGAATATTATTATGTCTTATGACCAAAAAGTTCATAAACATATACATTCTTCAATCTCCAGCGATGTGGATTACAGTCCGTTCCCATTCCTAGAGAGGCGGCCTAAGTCTCAGCAGTGGGAAGGGGAACATTTTAAGGCTGATTATGCTAACAACAAGGGAACTTGTATTCCAAAACCAACAAGATGTCCTTCAGAGGATACAATAAACAAGGTCCCAACGCTTGTTTATCTAAAGCGACAAAAGTTTCTGATACTAGATAAATCCGTGTTTAACTTCCGATCCCACAAAACCCGTGTTTAGCGTGGTTTAAATCTAAACTAAACACGAAACTGTGTTTGTGATTGTACTAAAAGTTATACTCGGAATTTTAATTCGATTCAAGATTTGACAATTTCAGTGTTGCAACGTTATGACAAGTACTAAATAGTGACGTTGCGAAATTATTCGATATGGAAATGGAATATTTCTGGATCGATTCTTCTCGTTTATAATTTTACTCTCGTAAACTAAGTATATCAGGAAATTAAATATTTCTGAACCGATAATTTAGTTTTGACGATTAATTAACTATCTGAGACTTTATTATTATAATTGTGTGTGAAATAAATAAAAAAATGTGATCATGAAGGAACATGACAAATAAAACAGATAGATGTATCATGGTAACAATTTATTTTATATATTGTCGCCGTCATCGCTATCGCTATCGCTGCACGAGCGCGCACGGTTTGCCAATACTGAAAACTATCTAGGCTCTTTTATTTTATGTTTTGTTTTTAATATAAAAACAAAAATATTAACTTTTTTATAAAATAGAGCAGCGATTACTAATTAATAAATAATTATTAAGAATAATTATTAAAAATCAATAATTTAGTCTTTAATTGGCACACTGATGGCACACACACTGATTGTTTATCGATTTTTGTGTTCATCACTACACTATTATATGTGGTATCATTATTTCACAAAATGACAGTAGCTAATGTCAAATCTGGAATCGAATTAAAATTCTGACTATAGTACCATGTTTTTGACAAATTGTTTCCTTTCGTGTTGTCTGTTTGGTTGAGTTTAAAAATGAGGAAACTTCTAGAAGAAAGGGAGACCAAGGAAACAATGGATGGTTTAAGTTAAAAATGTTAGCAAGGGGTGAGATGATGGGGAATAGATAAGTATAGAAGATTTTGTGGAACCTGGAAGTGATAAACCATGTTGTGGACCAATTCAATTCATCCAAAAGGATTGAATTGGTATTGGTGGTGTGGTTATTTGGATTAGTTGATTAGTTGAAAGGTTGATTGTTTGATTGATTGATAGGTTGATTGGCTGATTACTTGATTGGTTGATTGGTTCACTGGTCGATTGGCTGATTGATCGGTTAAATGTAATAAAGAAAAAAAAAGAAAGAAAAAAACAAAATCGAACGCTTACTTATCGAAACTTCTACAACCCAGTAATTCGGTAACACCCATACCCTTCAATATGACTGGTGTCAGATGGCTTCTGAATATCCGTAACAATTGTCAAAGTTCTACTTCGAATGGCAGTGGAACAAGGGCTTAAGATGCTTTCCGAAACACGAAGACGTCTCTCGGTATGTTAGGTTGGTTACACATCTGTAGCGACATCTATGGCGCCACATAAGAACTATACGACATATATACGACAACCCAAAATCATCTATGGGGCAGTCGCCCACCAGACCATAACAGTCATAACACCTGTCTGGTCGGAGGATCCTCCCTTTTCAACGGAGGTTTGCGGGACTTTACTCTCTGTTCCGCATACCACCAAACTGGTGACCCTCGACAAAGAACGTCAGCGCAGCCTTCGTGCAGCTACTACTTCGTGACGTCATCATCACTTCCTCAAGCTTTCGAGCAGCGAGCCATACAGCCAGCACCCACGGCTATAGAGGGTATCCTGACCACCAGCAATGCCTACCTGGTCATACCTGGTCATCACCTTCAGCCTCATCAGCGACCTTGGCTTGGCACACCGCACCTTCGGCCAGCCACATGAAGAGCCATGAAGAACCTCTCCTGGTCGACGCCAACAGTCAAGCCCTACGTCGCACAAGCACCGCTCCGACTCACTGGAGCCAGCAGCACTACTCCGACTCACTGGAGCCTGCAGCATCGTCCCGACTCACTGGGACAGCACCACCCCGACTCACTGGGGCATCATCCCGACTCACTGGGACATCATCACCCCGACTCACTGGGGCATCATCCCGACTCACTGGGATAGCAACACCCCGACTCACTGGGGCATCACCGCAGACAGTTCCGACTCACCGAGAACTCTGCGGCATCGGTTCCGACCCACTGGAACCAACCTACGCTGGCATGGCGCGCATCAAGAACCATCGATCTCCGATCTCCGGAGGGGAGTGATGTAGCGACATCTATGGCGCCACATAAGAACTATACGACATATATACGACAACCCAAAATCATCTATGGGGCAGTCGCCCACCAGACCATAACAGTCATAACACCTGTCTGGTCGGAGGATCCTCCCTTTTCAATGGAGGTGTGTGGGACTTTACCTACTCTCTGTTCCACATACCTCCAAACATCTATAGACTGACCTTAGCAGAAGCTGCTTAACTTTAGGGATATATTCGTGTAGCTGTTGTAGCTACCAACCAGCTCCTCCACAAAGGCATGAGGATGAAATTAGCTCAAGTGTTATCTTGAACCTCCACACCCTCTAGAGTAAGACTACGGAAACCCGGAGGTCTTGGAACGCAAAGGGCAACTGAAGGAACATAGTTGTGATTTTAGTCACTAAATGTCTGACACTTCCTCCGCTCCACCCTAGAGCGGAAAAAGTTAATGACTTTTTCCGCTCTAGGGTGGAGCGGAAAAAGTCATTAAGTAGAAGATTGAAACTCAAAAAAAGTTTAAGACAATTTTCTCTATTAGTACTTATACTTGGATCGTTGCCTAAATCAAAGCTGTGATCATAGAATTCTACATTTAAGAACAATGTGACTTTGACTGACATTGCTTTAGTATTAAATCTGTAGACTGCCAAACGCTACCTTGAAACTTAGTACATTATGTATGTACATAAACACAATAGAAACTTACGTTATTTATTTCAATGTGAAACTCATATTTCTGTAGTATAATAACAAGGTTTGCGTTTTATTGAATTTCAGCTTTAGTTGTCAAAAGTGAAAACACCGTCGTGAGTTATGGCGTCAGGCTACATAGAACACGGAATCGAAGCCACTGGAAACGCCATTGTAGCGACATCTATTTCGCCACAAAGGAACTAAATATTTGAAATTCTGCATCGCGGTATCAAAAGTTTACCACGCGGTTAGAACGTGTATAACGGTTTGAATTCAACTATTTGGCAGCTGGCCAACAACACTCGTTTGGTCGGAGGATTCTCCATTTTAATTCATCAATCTCCATCTACACTAATATTATGAAGAGGGAAAAGTTGTATTCTTGTGTTTATGTGTGTAACGAATAAACTCAAAAACTACAGCGCTGATTTCAAAAATTCTTCACCATTAGAAAGCTACATTCACCCTGAGTAACATAGGCTATATTTGTAGCCCATTCGAAGCCTGGGCAGGTCACTAGTAAGTATATACAGGAAATAACGTAATGGTTTGCTTATTTTCAATGGCCACCGTAGGCGCGGGCTTGCGGACAGTGAACAATGGGTAGCTTGCTGTCCGACCGTCCGGTAACTGTCTGGACCAAGTCCAAGTTGTCGACGGCGCGCACTGTTCCCGCCCGCCTCAAGGAGTTGTCAGCAACAGCAGGGGCCTAGCTGGGTCGAAGCCTACCGGGGCCAGAGCTAGTTTCGAAAGACAACTCGAGCCCCGGTATGAAGGCTTGAAGGAACGGGGTGGGTTTTTAGTCAGTAAGAGTCTGACACCATCTCCCGCTCCACCCAATTGCGGGGGTTGTCATTGAATAATAATAATAATAATTTATTTGCCAGAATGTAGGTATACAAAGTAGTGTGATCATAACATTAATATTAGGCCCCTTTACATTCTACCATTACATGTGGTGTGCAAATATTTAATTTCAGATTAAGTACATACAAATGAAGAAGAAAACATAGCTTAGAACATGAAGAAAAATATAGCTTATTTTCAATATTTACAAACTACTTTATGAAGAACTTCTTATTTACGTTCTTGGATAAATACCCTATAAAAAAACGCTCAATATTTTGTAATGGCCGCCAGCGTTCGCTCGGTGTTTAACTGAAATGGCTTCAAATTACGCGCGAACGCTGCGTTCGCTTGGGGTTTGAGTAATTAAACAGAGGTTTGCGGGACCTTGCACCTGGTTCCTAGGAACCGAGGTTGGGTGATGCTGTTGGAGTTCTAGACCCAACAGCAACACCCAACATAGGTTCACCCAACATCAAAGGATCCTGCATTTTCAACGGAGGTTTGATTCCACAACTATCACACAACGCCGTCTAGTCCCAAGCTAAGCAGAGCTTGTGTTATGGGTACTAGACAACTGATAAACATACCTACATATATATTTCTAAATACATACATATTATAGATAAATTACACCCAGACACAGAACAAATGATTATGCTCATCACACAAACATTTGTCCTGGGTGGGAATCGAACCCACGACCTCTGGCATAGCAGTCAGGTTCACTAACCACTAGGCCAACAGGCCAGTTTAACCAGCCTTTTACCAAAAAGGTTGGGGTAGGCTTCCTGTTAAACTGGATGCTGCTGGGCATCTGTATTTTACATGCGGCGCGGCTGCCAATCTGACCGCCACAACCCTGTAATATGAGAATACGATAACCCTCAACAAGACTGGTATCAGATTGTTGACGAGGGTTCTTGAATGATTACACGGATATTGTTGTATGGAGAAATCTTTATTAATAGAGATGTTTTAAGATCGTCCATGCACTTAAGAGTTTGAACAAAATGAAAAAATATGGCGGAGATTAAGACTGTCAAAGATCTACAAATTATAGCCAGAAACAACGGCTTAACGAGCTTTCCGACATCTCGATATGTTAATATGGTCACCCATCTACGAATTGACCTTTTTGAAGACTGTCAACCTAACTTTAAATACTGGCCTGTGCGGTGCGAGCTCTTCTGGAGATGCCGTTGGTAAAAATGGACCAATTGATGTTTCGACTGTAGGGGCTGGTTGTAACCGGTGCCCGAAGCGGCCGTTTAGTATGCTGTGCTTCGGGCGCCCAATAAATTTCTATGTAGTGAATTACAGAAAAGGCGGGGTGGCTGTGGTGTAATTTGTTTTCTTTTTTAAAATTTTCCTTATCCAAAAAAGAAATACAGTTGCACTGACCATATTAAAGTTTCAAAAGTTATAACAAAAATGTGGACATCTTTTTGCGCTTAAAGAGTGTCCAACGGGTACTCAAAATGCTTGATATACTCGTAACTGTGTGAATACTTGACCATTGGCGCCTGATGACCTACCGCAATTCTCATTAGTGACAGTCTTTCTTCATCATCATCATCAGCATTTCAGCCGAAACATGTCGTCCACTATTAGACCTAGGCCTCCCCTAAGCGTCGCCACAAAGAACGGTCCTGTGTACCTGGCATGCATCGGATTACCGCGACCCTCACCAAGTCATCGATCCACCTTGTGAGAGGTTCTCCAACGCTGTATGTTTCAGTACGTGGTCTTTTTTTTTTTTTTTTTTTTTTTTTTTTTTTTTTTTTTTTTTTTTTTTCGATGGGAAAAATCATCTTATGACAACCCCCGCTCTTGGGCGGAGCGGGAGATAGTGTCAGACTCTTACTGACTAAAAAACCCATCCCGTTCCTTCAAGCCTTCATACCGGGGCTCGAGCGCCCTTTCGGATAACCCTGGCCCCAGTAGGCTTCGACCCGGCTGGGTCCCTGCTGTTGCTGACAACTCCTTAAGGCGCGACGACTTGGGCTTGGTCCGGACAGTTACCGGACGGCCGGACAGTACGTGGTCTCCGCCCTAGAACCTTTCATCCCCATCGACCATCTGTTCTGCGTACAATGTGCCCTGCCCATTGCCACTTAAGTTTAGCGATTCTTCGTAATATGTCGGCAACCTTGGTTCTCCTGCGGATATCTTCATTTCTGATGTGATCATGCAAAAACAAAAATCCGAGCCCATATAATAGCCCTTTCCATTGCTCTTTGGGAGACTTTAAATATTCTTGTGAAGCCCATTGTAAGCGACCACGCTTGATTTTTTTTTATTTATATAAACTAGTGCTTGACTGCGATCTTACTTGATGGAAAGCAGCGATGCAATTTTTCTCTTTATTTGTGTGGAGAGACAATGTTAAGCACCAACGTGTCGTCTTTGATCTACGGTTTAGTTTTCAGCAAGAACGATTTATTAAAAAAAAAAATAAAATTTTTTTAAATAAAGAATTTTCAAGAAAGATTAAGTAACTTTATTCACATAAAGTTTCAAGTTGGCTGGTTGGCTAAAACTTGAACAAAAGTATAACTTTGATTTTGTAGTTTCAACATAAAAGTGTGTTTTATGCATCACTAGCTGCTGCCAGTAGCTTTGCCCAAGAGAACATGGATTGGTATTAACATACAGATACCGGCACGGATCTTAAGCGCTGGCTTCAAGTTGCGCAGAAATCAAATATTCGGTCTCATTAGTGGTACGAAGTCAGACGCGGGGGCGGGGAGTGTCAGTGTTTGGATCGCCGCGCCTTCGTGTCATAGATGTCACTCGTGATTCGTTCCCTGCGCTTGCTGCATGTATCTAACAACGACGACAATTGGCTCGCCAATGTATGGAATGTGCAAAGCGATCCCCACTCTGACGCCGAGCGCTCAAGATTCGTGCCGGTACCTGTACCACTGTTTAAGAATTTATGTCAGGAGTGCTTAATTTCTTACATTGAGTTTGTAGAGGAGAATCTGATTAAAAACGTAAATCACTTTTGGACTTATTATGTTTATAATCGAAAAGAATACTAAATTTGAATACAAAATCCTGAAACAATGCAAGAGATTTTCTGCCTTTTTAATTCGGTATATAAACGTACGTCTCCTTTGGTGTCACAATGGCAACCTTCGACAATATCTCAGATTTTAACTTTTTTTAGTGAAGTTAAAATATTGCAGGAGTTTTAATTTCTTGACCTAGCAAAAGGCCCAAGATCATGTTCTTTAGGAACATCACGACTACCGTCTCTAAGCCTCCATTTATATTTATAATATATGTTATTCTGAAGGAGTTGTACCTAGATGTATGTATACGCAATATTTAAAGATTCAAAGCAGTTTATTTCAAATAAACCATATACAGGTACTTTTGAAAGTTTAAGAAATCAGAAAAAAATATACTAATTGCACATTCCAAAGCGTAGATCTTTAAGTAGAAGAATGTGCAAGAAACTCCATGGTCATTCTTTTCAATCATATCGTGAATTACAAATATCTCGTCACATTTTCAGTTTTTTGTCACAACCTTCAATCATTGAAGGTAAGAACTACACAGCTCATACGTGTGCCACACACGCCGATCTGGGCGCGTCGGTCTCCATTCATTTTGTATGGAAACTAGACTTGTAGAGCTACACTTGATCCACGCCACGCGACGTCGTTCTATGTATAAATCAGGTCTGTTACACGTGTGCTTCAGTCTAATGTAGTTCTAGCTTAAATCGAAATACAACAATATTATATAAAACGCTTCAATAAACAACTTTTATTAACCACATTATTCTTTGCAAAGCGGATTTCAGCATTAACTTCAGAATGCCTATTAGCCAGCAAAAGAAAAGTTTTATTAGGCTTACACATAACGCAACGTTGATGAAAACTTGTTGAAAAGTCGCTTTCGGGTAATAAAGTTGGTTTTTAGGGCCACAGATTGGATCTGTATAGGCCAGACACAGTAGAGTCTTTACTTACTTTTTTAAAATATTATTATCGACTAGCTGCTGCCAGTGGCTTCACCTGCGTGATAACCTGGAGGACACGGTGGAGCACACAGTTGAGGTATGCCCTGCTTGGGCGGATCAACGCCGTGCCCTCGTGAGGGCGATCGACGGCGGCGATCTCTCGCGCCAGGCCTTGGTGCAGGGTATGCCCAAGTCATCGACGGCGCGTACTGTTTCCACGCGCCTCAAGGAGCTGTCAGCAACATCAGAGGCCCAGCTGGGTCGAAGCCTACTGGGGCCAGGGTTATCCGAAAGGGCGCTCGAGCCCCGGTATGAAGGCTAGAAGGAACGGGGTGGGTTTTTAGTCAGTAAGAGTCTGACACTATCTTCCGCTCCGCCCAAGAGCGGCGGATCTCATTGGATGATTTTCTACACCAAAGACAAATCCTGCGTGACAAAATCGTTAAAAAATAAAAGGCCCGTTTTGATATTTGAGAAGAATGTAACTTGGAACGAAACTGACACAATAAAATAATAATTAAGGGATCCCATGTAGTAGTAGCTATTCAAACTAATATTATGAAGAGGTGAAGTTTTTTTTTGTTTTTACGTTTTTTTTTTTGAGGAGGTAATATCTCTGGAAGTAGGTAAAGATCCGATAACGAAATTTTTTTTTCCGATAGAAAGTTGCTTTATTCCTGAATGACATTAAATTTACTAAAATATCTAAAAAGCTATTTTTAGATATTTTAGTAGTAGCTATACTGCACCGGATAAGCCGTTAGTTAGTCAAAATACAAATCAACACTAATATAATTAAGAGGTAAAGTTTGTTTTTATGTTTTTTTGTTTGTAGGAGGTAATCTCCGAAAGTCCTGGTCCGATTGCTAATTTTTTTTCGCCGACAGGAAGCTGCTTTATTCCTGAGTGACATAGGCTATTTTTTGTGTACGCGGGTGAAGCCGTTGGCAAAAGCTAGTGTTATATAAAATGAGCTTATTATTTTTGACAACTTTAGTAAAAAAATATCCTAAGAGAACATACTCCCGGGATAAAAAGTATTCTGTGCGCTGGTCCAGGATATGGTTTCCCTTCCCGGTGGGCCTTTCTTTTAAATCCAGCCATTTGAGCATGAAGTACAAACATACATACACTCACAAATTTTCGCCTTTATAATATTAGTGTAATATGGCTCCGGGTCGAAATTTCGTTTAACCAGATTCGAATCAAAGCAACAGTGACTACTGACATTGTATCTGCGCAAATCTAAATTTTATGGCCATTATTTTTTTATCACCATCAAGTACCTACCTAACACGCTTAAATAAAATTCTATACAACAACTTAGTAAACTTATCTTTCTGTCCATAAAATGTTCAACACAACAAAACATTTTAAATTTTCCTGCAATGAAACAGGATCATGTTAAGAGCTTGGAATTTGACATACAATTTTACTGTTTTTCATACACCCGCTCTTATGTGATTATGACACACATTTTCCATAAGATATTTTGGAAACACAGCATCTTGGATATTATTTAGGCTTCTATTGAAATCAATTTGTATAAAACTAATCCAGCAAAGACCTATAAAAACATGCAACTTTGCATTTAAAATGCAAATTAAGAAAATAAAAAAAATATGCAAATAGAAGCCTTGCATCAAGATTCTAAATGGAGGTGCAATAATTGGTAACGTTTTATAACTGTTCTGTCGTGTAATATTTCCAAGGATTTTATAGTGGTTTACTGTTAGAAAATTTAGTGTTGTTTTGCAAATTCATTTTGTCGAATGCGATAGTTTTGGAATAAATATGTAATGTTTTAAATGTCTTTCTATGGCTTTTTTATGAGGTTAAAAATCTTCAAATATTTGTCTTCCTGTGGGTTAAGCTAGAGGGCGTGTCAGACTTTTACTGACCAAAACCAGTGTATTTCATGTTAACCTTTGCGTTTTAGAACTTCCTTTTCAGAAGTTCCCATAGCATAGTTAAAATACGAAATGACGTCGACTTCTGAAAGGAAGATTCGGCCCCGGTACGAAAAGCAACGAAGGAAGGAAGTGGGTTTTTAGTAAAAGTCTGACACTATCTCCTGCTCCGCCCGAGGGCGCGGAGATATCATTGGATGATTTTTCCATCTACAAAAAAAAGCTTATTATACCATACCGGTTTACTGTAAAACCCAGGAGTTTTAAATAGACAAGTCTTTTTCCAACTATGTTGAGCTCAACTTACTATCTCGCTCGATGAAATAAAATACCTACCTATATTTTAGCTACATGGAACTGGCTGTTTACCCTCCATAACTTAAGCAACTGGTTAACGCAATACTCCTTGGTAAGACTGGTTACATAGTTTGAAGTTTTGATCTGAATAGACAATCGTGAGCGTGACCCCGAGTGTTGACGAGAGTACCGACCCCTGAGGGACCCCGATAATCTTTCCAACACAGTTCTTGCGAGGTTTGTTGTTCTTTTAACTTAACTACTGCCCTGTAGGTATGACCACTATGAGCAGTGCACTATTTTTGACGGTAATAACATTGTTTGATATTGAGTTTAGTTTCTGCATTTGACAAAAATAGCGACTGACAAAAAGATCTTTTTGCATAGCGACTGATAAAAATGTTTAGACAACAAATGGGATAGGCATAATAACATAATTATGTCTGCGGTATGCGTGATAAGCTGTAGGCCTGTAAAACACAGTATTAGACCCCGAAGGAGATGGCGAGACGACCTGCGGAGTTACCATGACGTTCAAAGTAAGATTGTTTCAATCATGTTTTAGAGTGGCTAAGAGATAATAATAATAATAATATTCCACAACTACCACACACCGCCGTCTAGTCCCAAGCTAAGCAGAGCTTGTGTTATGGGTACTAGACAACTGATAATCATACTTATATATTCCTAAATACATAAATATTATAGATAAATTACACCCAGACACAGAACAAATGATCGTGCTCATCACATAAACATTTGTCCTGAGTAGGAATCGAACCCACGACCTCCGGCATAGCAGTCAGGGCCACTAACCACTAGACCAACAGGCCAGTCAACGCCTGACGATAGTAGATGACGCTAAACAACCTGTTTAACTCTGTCTCTTACCCACACTGAAACAAGATTACAACAATCTTACTTTAAACGTCATGGTCTAGGTCCTAGACAAAAATCTTAATCTGTTTATAAAATAGTGAGTAAGGTTTTGAGCCCTCATAGTTGATAAAGTTTACTTAAGTAGCTTGACTTGTATAAGATTACGATGGGGCTGGCATGGTCTTACTGAGACCAAAAGTCCGTAAATTTATAAGATTTAAAAAAAATCGTATTCCGTTTTTCCCATCGATTCTAGATAAACCCAGCAATGGGATAATACGAGCTAGTATTAATAATGTAATAAAAAACCGGAAAAAGAGCGTTAACTTCTTCACTTGGTCAGAGTAAGTGGATGTTTGTTTGTCTAGTAGTAAGTGACCCTGACTGTTATAATGATTCGATTTCCATCATAAATACATTTTTATGTGATTTATCTATAATTTATATGTATATGTCGCAGGAAAATGACGATATTAGGGATTTCGCGAAATCCCTGGGCATATCACGAAATCCCGGCAGATGTCGAATATTCTTGTTTATTACGTCTTCTTACTAAAAGTATCTAGTGATATGACAAAACACTAATTTATCGTCAGTGATATGTCGTTTCACTAAACTAAATCTAGTAAAATGTCAGAAATGCGGATATTTGTTTTTTATTTATTTGGAATAACAAAATAAATCTTTAAATTAACAATTATGCAATCAACAGTGTTATTCGCAACAATCATATTTATTATAAATCACGCGTTTGATTAAAAATTGACAATAATAATATTTCCATATAATAAAATGAAATTTAACAAAATTAGATTATAATTGGTTGCAATATCATAAAACATGTTATAATAAAATCAATCAGTTATCTAGTAGTTATACCAGCTCTGCTTAGTTTGGGGCTAGATGAATGTAAATAATGGATAATATATTAAATCTGAGAATTATCCTAGGCAAGACTAAAGCGTTTATTTCCTTATTCCCACAACGTCTTTATGAAGTCAGTAACATCAGTAAAGCTTAAGCTTCTAGCTCAATATAAAACCACTTAGAAATTGCTTTCCAGTCAGCTGTACCTATACTTTCATTACTAGTAATCTAGATAACGTACTTACAACTGAGCTATAAAACTAACATCCTATATTTGGAAAAGAATGTCATAAGCCCCAAACATCCCAAGACTCATTTAAAACCTTATTACATGAACCATAGAGTTCTGTTTTGTAAAGCAGCGAAGTCGGTTGCAACGTTCTTTGTTGAAATGCTGGATATGTTATGGTATCGAGTGCGTTCCCCTTGCCACTAGCTGCCAGTGACTCGCGCTATTAACTGGGTCACTAGTACAGTGTCAACCTGCTAATGGATTTATTTCTTGTCTAATCAGGTACCTACTCTAATTTATTGATCACTAGCTGTTCAAACTCAAACTCAAAATTATTTTATTTCACACTAACTATTGCTCGCAGCATTGACCACTTACGTAAAATATAGCCTATGTCACTCAAGAATAAACCAGCTTTCTGTCGGTGAAAAAATTTTAGCATTCGGACCAGTACTTCAGAGATTACCTACCTCCTACAAACAAAAAAAAAACAACACTTGCCATCACGGATCTTAAGCGGTAGCGCAGAAGTCAAATATTTGGTCTCTTTAGTGGTGCGAAGTGAGACGCGGGGGCGAGAAGTGTCAGTGATTGGCTCACCGCGCCATCGCATCAAAGACGTCACTCCTAATTCGTTCCCTGCGTTGCTGCATGTATCTAACAACGAAGACGATTGGCTCGCCAATGTATGGAATGCGCAAAGCGATCCCAACTGTGACGCCGAGCGCTCAAGATCCGTGATGGCAACTGTACCTCTTTATAATATTAGTGTACATAGAGTAGACTATCATTCAGTTGCCTGTGACTTCGACAGCATCAAGTTCATAAAACTGCACAAATGCATCTAATAATTTGAGTTCACTCTTGGTGCAGTGGTTGGGTTATTGGCTTTTTTTAATGGTGGGAAAAATCATGCATTGACATCCCCCGTCCTTGGGCGAAGCGGGAGATAGTGTCAGACTCTTACTGACTAAAAGACCCACCCCGTTCCTTCTAGCCTTCAACCCTGGCCCCAGTAGGCTTCGACCCGGCTGGGTCCCTGCTGTTGCTGACAACTTCTTGAGGCGCGCGGGAACAGTGCGCGCCGTCGACGACTTAAGCTTGGTCCGGACAGTTACCGGACGGCCGTACAGTGAGCTATTGGGTTATTGGCTGCTGAACTGCGTCACGGGTTCGTTCCCGCATGGAATAAATATTTGTATGGCGTACAGATAGATGATCCGTGGTGTCATCACCCAGACCCGGAACCAGATAATTATGTATGTGAGTTTACATATTTGTAAACGCGCCCAAGATATAGGGGATAAAAGTATAATGAATTACAATAAGCGTATAACTCGACCGAAGAGCAGCTTTGTTCATATTTGAATTTAAGAGTCTGTACACAAATATTTGTTCCGAGCAGTAATCGAACTAGCAGCAGGCAGTGCAACAGTCAATAGCTCAACCACTGCGCCAATTATGCCGTTAAATTCATTTATTTATTTGAAAATATAAGTTTTTTTAAATCTTAAAGACTAATAAACAAACTTAATAAACGTTTATAGGGTTATTTGTAAAACACCGGCAACCCCTCAGGACTATGTTACTGCATCAGGCAACGGCGTTATCGCCGCCGCCGCCGCCGCCGGGTTTCTGATCCCGATTTCCGGCCACCGTAGGCGCGGGCTTGCGGACAGTGAGCAATGGGTAGCCCGCTGTCCGGCCGTCCGGTAACCGTTCGGACCAAGCCCAAGTCGTCGACGGCGCGCACTGTTCTCGCGCGCCTCAAGAAATTGTCGGCAACAGCAGGGACCCAGCCGGGTCGAAGCCTATTGGGGCCAGGGTTATCCGAAAGGGCGCTCGAGCCCCGGTATGAAGGCTAGAAGGAACGGAGTGGGTCTTTTAGTCAGTAAGAGTCTGACACTATGTCCCGCTCCTCCCAAGAGCGGGAGATGTCATTCGACGATTTTTTCCCACCATAAAAAAGGACTATGTTACTAACATCATAAATAACAACTTTTGTTCTATGACTTTTAAATATTTATCATACTTTTGTTCATCAGATTTTCATACAAAAATAAAAATATTTAAATTGAACGTCCTAAATATTATTAAGTCTATGCGAAGCAAGCAATAGTACAATAGCGGAGGGCAGCGTGGATTGAGTGGCGGGGGTACTTGATGCGTTGGCGTCGCGTCATACAGACGTAGGTGAGTATAGCAAAATACAGAGTTGAAATGTGTTAGACATAACAACGAAATCTTGCAGGATTGGTTTTGGTAAATGAATTATGTTTTGTTAAAAGTCATAGAACAAAAGTTGTTGTTTATGATGTTGGTAATACAGTCTTGCAACGTTGTTAGTGTTTTACAAATTACCTTGTATATTACGTGAATAAACTACAAAAAAAACTTAAAAATGACTATACAGGGTTACTGGTAATTCGACGTATTCCTTGCAGGACGTCTCATCATATCAGTCGAAAGACGTCCACTGTTGGACATAGGCCTCCTCCAAGCGTCGCCTCAACGACTGGTCCTGCTCATCACGCATCCATCAGATTCCCGCGACCCTGACCAGGATATCGGTCCACCTGGTTGGAGGCCGTCCAACGCTGCGTCTTCCGGTACGTGGTCGCCACTCCAGAACCTTTCATCCCCATCGCCCTTTGGGTGACTTTGAGTCTTCTTATGAGGCCCATTGTAAGTGATCACGTTTCGGAGCCATAAGTCATCACTGGCAACACGCACTGGTCATAGACTTTCAGCAGGACGTCTTGGTAGGCCTAAAATGCAATAAATTAATAGTTCCACCGAAATTCTGTAGTTCTTGAGTTAGTAAGATTTCCAGTTCTTCCACGCAAATTGTCGATCTTTAATCTTACTCAGTATTTTCAAAAGAAATATTGGTTGTGGCAATCTAACAAGCGCAATTCCCAACACTCACATTATTTTCCCGCCGTAACAATCCGACAAAAAACCAATTCATTTTGCTTAAACCTACAAAAAGCTGTCAGTGCAAATGATTTAATGGAGGTCTCATCCATATCCTCATCAGGGACTCTAGTACAAAAGACATACCGTAGTACGCTCTTTTGTCTATGTAGGTACCTTACTTTTTTATTATTGATGAAAAAATGTATATTTGTAACTCGTTAAAAAATAAAAGGCTCATTTTGACATTCGAGAAAGACCCTAAGCGTAACTTGGAACAAAACTGAAAGAATCAACAAAATAATAGTTAATTACAATAAGTGTTTTAATGTTTTTACATAATGTAATACAAGTATAAACGGTTACATACATAACGTAAATAATAAAAACATCAAATTTCTAATGAGCCTTTTATTTTTTGACAACTTTAACTCATACACCATATAGAGAGAGTTTTATAAAAACCAAATAAAAAAAAAACATCAAAAAAACAACAAATCAAATATCTGCTTGAAGCCAAAAGGAATCTATGTCAACGTAATTATGCTACAACATTTAAAACTACAAATTAAATGGCGCTGGTATTCTGGTAGGGACAGGTGTGATACAACGGACACACTATCGGAATACCGACGATAAATAGAAAAAAAAAAATCTTAAAAAAAAATATGATCGCAAAAATCTGTTTGAGGCCACAAAGGCATCTACCTCAGTAATAAAATAGCGCTGGTACCTATTCTAGTACTTATAGGGCCCACTGTGATATCACAGAAATACACTAATGAAACCCGAATGTGCAACATTTAGAAAAAAAAATATCGCTGTTAAATCCATGAAAAGTCATGCAGATCTACTTTTAAAGTGAAACGACTATATAACAATTCCCCTGCACATATTTTTCCTCCGCACAAACATTCACGACAAATCCAATTTACTTTAGTTAAACAAAACTCGTTAAAGCAAATGATTTAATGGGTCCTCATCCATATCGTAATCAGGGTGGGATTTATCGCCACATTGTTATTCCATGCACGATCAGACACACGTCATGTGATCCTACTGAGCCCACGTAATTGACACTGCGCTCTGCGCTGTCATTTAACGCTGTATGAATTATGGTGGCGCTTCTTGCATGACTGTATATCTATGTAATGTGACATCTGTGATCATCGGCCTTCGTAAAAAATATATCGCTCTATAAAAAACATATCTATTCATTTGTATGTTTAGTTCTTCAAAACTATACAGGGGGTGTCTTTGACATTGACGCACAAACGAATACCATACATCCAGTATATGATTCTGGACCCTCCAGTGGTGTTCCTATTTTTTTTTTATAATTTTTAAAAAGTACAGCTTTTATTTAAAATGAGTAAATAGCCGACAAAAATTTCACCACTAGAGGGTCCAGAATCATGTATCGACGCAGTACTAATGATCCGGCTTTAGTACTGCGTCGATGTCAAAGACACGGTGTATAATATACTTTACTGACTTAAACCCGCCTGCGTTTCTTCAGTTTCTCTTTGCGGTTTAAGGACATGGTAACTGTTTCGGCCTATCGTGCAGCCTTGGCTGATACCTAGTTTCAAATAGTTACAGGAACGGATAATAGAATTTTAAAATGAAAAAGTAAACCACAAGAAGCAAGAGATGAATTTTATTTTTTGTTCGATTATCATTTGTCATACTCGTGAATACCATCAGTTGAGACTGGTAAATAGAAATTAAAATAAATTAAATTATTAATAATTAAATTAAATTAAGCCACTGGCAGCTAAGAGATAGCTGCCAGTGGTTTATTTTAATTTCTATTTTTTAATAACTTCTTTTTATTATTTATCTACATTGTGCTCACGTAAAAAAAGCGGCGGGAATATGTAACCAAGATTTATGGAACTCATAATATGATTTAAAAGAGTGTCCATGAAGTTTCTCGCTCGCTTTGAAACGTGCAATTAACTTCACATTTTCTTGACTAACTTACATTTGCCAACTCAAAAGTGCCTGTAAATAGTCTATTTAATTAAAATAACGTTTCTGATTTCTGATTTCTGAGGATGAAACCAAAGTTCACACCACATAGTCAAGACAAGGTTTTATGTTTGATATCCCCCAGCAGAAGGTCCCAGAAAAGGCTTAATGAAACACACGGAGTGCCTCTCTGTAACTACCCCGTCGGGGCTATGTAGCTCTGATAACAAACCTTTGTCGTGAAGTTGCCACAGCTTAAATTAAAACCTGTCAAGTGTGAGTTGAACGTGCACCTACAGGTCATAGCGGAATATAAAAGCCTTTTTGGTACACTGTTTTCAAACTGGAGGTGGTTCTCTCGTTTCGATAGCATTTTTTTTTTGAGTGTATAGATTTGATAAGCTGTGTTTAGTATCTATCGGCAATTTATTGTGAACACAGAATTTAGTCTTTCGGTCTGTTTGCGGTAAAATCAAAAACTACTAAACAGATTTGTAAGCGGTTTTAGTAATATGCAAAGTTTTTTTGAACTGAGTATACCATTAATGCAATTTAGTTTCACTTTTCTTGGACTGACCGACATTTGACTATTCAAAAGTGCCTGCAAATGGTCTATTTAAAATAAATGCTTTGACTTTGATTAAAAATACACTTAATAATTGATTAAAATCTAGCCTAAAAGACTAATAGGCAACTTCACTCTATCTTATTATTTCAAAATGAAATTCACTCACGGCCGAAATTAGCTTTTCTCTATTGTGTGTGCTTATTACACTCAAAATAGGCGTACAGCTTTGATACGAGTATATAATTAATCATTGAAAGAAACAAACTTTTTAGCTTTATAATATTGGTAAGCAACTTTTATAACCTAATAATTAGGTTAATTTAGTCTTGTAGGTAGTAGTCGGCGTTACGTACAAACTACCTATAGGTCATTGGACTCGCTCAGCTGACGTTTTCTTAAAGAAATTTATTTCGTACATGCGTAAATTAATACGAGTTTTGAAAAAAGGTACTTTATTTTTAGGGTTCCGTAGCCAAATGGCCAAAAAAACGGAACCCTTATAGATTCGTCATGTCTGTCTGTCTGTCTGTCTGTCTGTCCGTCCGTCCGTATGTCACAGCCACTTTTTTCCTAAACTATAAGAGCTATACTGTTGAAACTTTGTAAGTAGATGTATTCTGTGAACCGCATTAAGATTTTCACACAAAAATAGAAAAAAAGCAATAAATTTTGGGGGTCCCCATATATAGTTTCATCAAACCCATGCGTGTGGGTTATCTATGGATAGGTCTTCAAAAATGATACTGAGGTTTCTAAAATCATTTTTTTCTAAACTGAATAGTTTGCGCGAGAGACACTTCCAAAGTGGTAAAATGTGTATCCCCCCCTCTAACTTCTAAAATAAGAGAATGATAAAACTATAAAAAATATATGATGTACATTACTATAAAAACTACCAACGAAAATTGATTTGAACGAAATCTAGTAAGTAGTTTTTTTTTAATGCGTCATAAATCGAAAAAAATACACTATTATTAAAACATCGATCAAAGTTACAACACATTACAAGAACTTTTATATTATGTTACTTGCTGCTACGGAACCCTTCATGGGCGAGTCCGACTCGCACTTGGCCGGTTTTTTTTAATTTTATCTTTATAATTCGATAGTGTTTCATGTACCAGATCGAACCTCCACGGAATTAAAACGATTAAAATTTATTTATTTATTCTTAGGAGAACCAACAGCTACAACTAATGAATAACGGCAGTATAAGAAACATTGAGCCAATTAGCGGTGTTTAAATTGAAAACAGAATAAAATAAGTGTTTAAGTGAGGCTCCCATGTCACAAACATTCTTTTGTCGTGTTTTTCTACGGACCCTTCGTGCACGAGTCCGACTCGCAAATAGCCGATTTTTTATGAACATATTTTGATTGCCAAAGCACAAGTATACGGATTGAAGCAGGTGGCGTTTATTCGTTTATTTTGCTTACCTCTTTGAGCAAAAAAGGGTGTGTGTTTATTTATGTACGTTAATTGGTTTTTCAATGTATTTTCCAGTTCAGTCATTTAGAATTCACCAAAGAACCGCGATCACTGAGGTTTCCCTACCCTGTAAACGTCGGCTCCATTTATTACCGGTCGGTTCTCTGACGGGTAGTGTTATAGCTAAGCATTATTAATTGAACTCTTGTCTATGGCTTGGTCAGTATATACGTCATAGTCTGACCGGATTAGTAGTTTGATGCATGGATAAAATATCTATTTTCGGATTTTTTTTTATTGTTTCTTTTTATTCTTTCTTCAATTTTAATTTACCTTTTTCTGTACTTATCATTTATTGAATGAATTATTTGACCTCTTTATCATATTTGTTTTGTTGCTACTAAGAATCCCTGACTCCTATACTGAATGACCTTATTTTTATAAGCTTCTGTATATCTAATGAATTTTGTAATGGAAGGCATATGGAGAAAATAAATTATTTTTATTATTTAAATCTAGAGTGAACTGGTAATTTTAGGCAAGCGTGATCCTTCACCGACCACATTATCACTAACCAACATATTAGAGGTCAAGCGCAAGCCTCTCAGTAGTAACAAAATCTATTAGTTTGGTAAAAAAATATTCTACAAGATTTTTATACTTTTATGTCGAAGTTATGATCTAATTATGAAGTTTATTTTCTTTTCAAAGAATGTTGAAAGTCAAAATTAATAAATCAACAACGTAAAATTCCTTTAAAAAAATTTCTAAGAGATTCCGTCAGTTTGAAGTGCCCATAAAACTAAGTGGTCAATAAAAACTTGGGACATGAAACGTGATCCTTGAGAACTTGAGTGAAATGTTTCACTTGAACATCACTATGAAGACATGTCACAATGTTGCAACTTGTCTAGATATTCTTTATTTTTTAATTTTGCATTAAGCAAGACAATTTTTTTTTTCAAACCTATATTAATCACGATTTAAAAATTACAGTTGTATGGCGTTATGTAGCCTGCATAGACCACAGTTATTTTTTTATAATTTACATAAAAGTAAGTAGATTTTAAAAAAAAAACCGAATTGACAGTTTTAAGTAGAAACAACATACAATGCGGCTGTTTATACAAAAAATCCAGTTTAACACCCGGTCTTTGAATTGAAATTTAGAGATAAGAACAAGAAAACACTAGTTTAATGTCAGTTTGGTTTGAGGGCTAAAGAGCAGTTTGATAATCTGAATGATTATATGACTTTAAATGTTCACTTTAGAAACCGGAGGTAAGTAAGAGTTTGGCATCCAAGAGCATTTTCTCCGCCATTTAT
Source organism: Mythimna albipuncta (assembly GCA_929112965.1). Classification (NCBI taxonomy): domain Eukaryota; kingdom Metazoa; phylum Arthropoda; class Insecta; order Lepidoptera; family Noctuidae; genus Mythimna; species Mythimna albipuncta. Next base: position 10,046,730 of record OV815979.1, on the reverse strand, counting down.
TTTTTGTCTCTTTAATAATCTCGATATGTATGTTTAACTAATTCCAGGTACACATTATATTACTTACCTTCTAAAATCTCTGCTCCAACACGCGTAGATGACCGGGTTCATTGAGGAGTTGACCCAGCCCAGCCACGTCACCACCACGTTCACGATCTCCTCGTGCGCAATGCACGCCGAGCAGATGCCCGACAACAGGTTCACCACGAAGAACGGCAGCCAACACACTATGAACACACCCATCACTATACCTAACGTCTTCGCCGCTTTTTTCTCTTTAGCGAACTTCGCCAACTTACGAGACAGCGAAAAGTTTTTCGGCAAATGTTTGCCATGCGTCACGTTGGTCAAACGCGTTGACGAACGCGACAGACCATTGTTTTGTAATGCCGTCAGAGGCTCGTGATCGGCCTCCTCTGGCGTACACACCCCGTGACATGCATCACTACGCTGCCGCACTGTTCCACCTCTATGTATACGCAACGTCAACTCTAACTCACCACTTGGTCTCATCACTTGCTTAGTACCGATTTTAAGAGACCGCGTCTGAATAGTCGCTGCGCGATATATACGATAATAAGTGAACACCATCACAAAAAGAGGCAAATAAAAAGATATTGTCGATGAAAATATTATATACTCTAAGTTTTCCGTGAACGGGCACTTATAGTCGGGCACTTCTTCGACACGCACGGCGCGCCACCACGCGATGGCGGGGAACGATATCGCACCAGAACACACCCACACAGCCGCGATAAGGAAGGCGGCCTTCCTACCACTCATACGCATCGGATATGTAATGGGGTCCGTAATGGCCCAGTACCGGTCTAACGAGATCACGCACAGATTCAATATAGAGGCCGTACTGAATAACACGTCTAGAGACCGCCAGACATCGCACCAGTCCACTCCGAAGAACCAAGTGTGTTCTAACACTTCGTACAAAGCCGAGAATGGCATCACCACTAAACCGACCAAGCAGTCTGCGACTGCGAGTGACGTCACGAAGTAGTTAGTGGATGTGTGGAGGTAGCGCTCGCGGACCACGGCGAGGATCACGAGCATGTTGCCGAAGACTGTTGTGAGGGAGAATAGCAGAAGGAAGGAGACGAGGAGCGCTCTGTCTTGGAGGAGTTTGATGTAGTCGTTCCAGGGTTCTTCTGGGTCGTCTGTGACGTTGAAGACGGAACTGTTGTCAAAGGTGCTGTTGAAGTCGTCGCTGAAGCTGTGGACGGCGTCGACGGCAGCGCGGCCGGAGTCCAGGGTGTATTTTACGCCGCGGTACAGGTCCTCCAGTTGGCCTCTTGCCACTAGTACATCCGGGTCCGTCGCGTTCATATTTTTCCGATAGTCAGTTGCTCACTAGCGCCATGGTGAGTGTTTATGTTTCCCTTGTTTCGCCCGCAGCCATATCGAGATTACGTTCTTGGCAGGCATTGTATTCCAGCATTCCAATTTCTGGCACATGTTTCGTTGGCATATTTTATGTAGCTCGCAGATATGCTTAGCCACGGTCTGAAACAAAAAAGAAGGCGAAATTAGAATCTAGTTTTTGTTAGAATTTGAGACGAGGTTCTGAAAACTGGGATTAAAAAGCGCTGTATGAAACATTACAAGAGAAAATTAGATTGGAAATAGGGTAGTTTCCAGGGTGAAAATAATTACATTTTGTTTAGTCCGTATTTTAGACTACAAAAAAATATTGGATACTTATTTTTTCTTTTTTCGATTAACCTTTCAATCGTTATAATTACAGACACAATTGAAAGACAGTAGGTGCGCGAACGCCGGCGTTCGCTTGGGGTTTAATCAATTAAACAAAAAATACGTAACGTCACGCCGTGCTGCATTTTCTCGCACGGGGTGACGTCACACGTAACTTTTTTTTACAAATAAAAAAATACGTGTCCCTTATTTTTGAATAATCTAACAGACGGACTAATTACATTTTTTACGGCAACTAGCCTATTGTAATAGTTAATTTCAGTGGTTTTGGCAAACATTTATGATATCAGAAGTTTGTGTGTGTATTAGCTGTGTCATTGGCACGAGGGTGATTGTCACTTTGTGTGCCGTCATCATCGGCAGGTGGCCTTGCGACATAAATAGCGCTCAGAGCAACCGGCGAGATCAAACGAATTGTGTGCCGTGGACTGTGACAGCTCCGTCCACATGAGGGCACCTGAACCGCTCCCCGTCGCCCCTCGCCCTCCCCCGGCGACCTTACCCCCCACACGGCCCGAACTTTACGTTCACTCGTAGCTTGAGTCATCCCTCGTGTAATGTAAATAAACAGGTGGGTTACAGTTACGTGATCTAGGTATGGAGACACTTGTGGAAGCTAAAAGAGCCTGGATTGATTACAAGCAGTGTACCGAAGCTTGACCAGAAGCGTTGACCTTTAAAATTAATGTCTAAAATAAAAAGTAATTAATGACTTTAATAGCCTTTGCCCAGCGGTAGACAATACGGGCTAGCAATATCACACAATACTTTGAGAAACTTTGAGAATGTATATATTTATTACTTCTTCGTGTTAGAACGGCTGAACGGATTTTGATAGAACCTCGCTAACGTGTTGACCGTATTCTAGAACAGCACATAACCTTGGGTCAATTTTCTACTTTAACGCGTGACATTGCTGACAACAACTTGGAAATGATAAATATTGAAAGGCTCGCTCTTGACCACTACTAATGTTAGATGTCAATATACTAATGTTAGTTTTAGATTCAGATTCAAACATAGTCTGCATTTTAATAGTTCAAGGCAATCAGAACTGAAAATGATTATCTACCTGTTAGTACCTAATAGTTGAGTTTTTGTGATATGTAGATAGATAAGTTTCGGACAATTTTTTGCTAACGCTTTGTATAAAAGTAAAAAAAAAACACCCAACATTTATCCATAAATCCTAAATCTATAATATAAAAATGAATCGCAAAATGTGTTGGTAAGCGCATAAATCAACAACGCCTGGACCGATTTCGCTAATATTTTTTTTGTTGTGTTCGTTATTATGAGGAGAAGGTTCTTATGGAAAAAAAATGAAAATTAGGGTAGTGTAGGGTAGAGTAGGGTAGAGTAGGGTAGAGTAGAGTAGAGTAGAGTAGGGTAGAGTAGGGTAGAGAAGGGTAGAGTAGGGTAGGGTAGAATAGGGTAGAGTAGGGTAGAGTAGGGTAGAGTAGGGTAGAGTAGGGTAGAGTAGAGTAGAATAGGGTAGGGTAGAGTAGGGTAGAGTAGAGTAAAGTAGGTTAGAGTAGGGTATAGTAGGGTAGAGTTGGGTATGGTAGGCTGAAGTAGGGAAGAGCGGGAGCGAAGCCGCGCGGGCAAAAGCTAGTAATATTATAAATGTGACAGTGTGATTGTCTGGATGTTTGTTACTTAATCACGCAAAAACGGCTGAACGGATTTGGATGAAATTTGGCATGCATACAGCCTTTGACATGGAAAAGAACATAGGCTATCTTTTATCCCGATTCCTTAAGTACCTAATGCCACGCGGGCGAAGCCGCGGGCAAAAGCTAGTTTACTCTAAATCTTCGAAAAATTTAAACCTTTAAAACGTCTCATAAATATTCATGTTTCTGTAGAACTTCTTCGATATTCAAAAAAATAAAAATAAAACTTGTAGAAAAAACGCAAACATCGTCATAAACTTCTAATTGACAATTTAAGAGTTAAAGAGGACTCGAAAAAATATTATTAAATCTTTTTGAAGTCAATATTTTTACAAGGACGGCGCTGGTTTATTATGTTTATTGCTCGGTTTTACGAGTATTCGTTTAATGAGCTGAAGTTACTTTGTTACATGACGTTACCAACCTCAAACTTTTCCACCATTGTTTGCCAAAACATTGCTAGAGATTATAAGGGTGGGCGCTGATTTCTTTATAGCATTTTTTTGTGTCAGCTGTGAACTTACGGACGATGAGCAATGGGTAGCTCGCTGTCCACCTGTCCAGTAACCGTCCGAATCGAACCCGAGTCGTCGATGGCGCGTAGTGTTCTACGCGAGCTTTAAAGAGATGTAAATAAAACCCTTAAGCCTTTTTTTTCGATGGGAAAAATCATCCAATGACATACCCCGCTCTTGGGCGGAGCGGGAGATAGTGTCAGAATCTTACTGAAAAAATACCTTCAAGCCTTCATACCGGGGCTCGAGTTCCCTTTCGGATAACCTTGGCCCCAGTAGGCTTTGACCCAGCTGGGCCCTTGCTGTTGCTGACAACTCCTTGAGGCGCGCGGGAACAGTACGCACCGTCGACGATTTGAGCTTGGTCCGGACAGTTACCGGACGAACGTCCACCTGTCCAGTAACCGTCCGAACTGAGCCCGAGTCATCGATGGCCCATAGTGTTCTATGAGAGCTTTAAAGAGTTGTCAGTAAAACCTTATGGGCCCAGCAGGGCCGAAGCCTACTGGGGCCAGGGGTTGACTTTCGTAAGGGAAACCTGGAATGCAAAGGCAAAAAAAGGAACAAATGTGTGTGTTTTAAGTCAGTACAAAAAACTTAACTAATTCAAATTAACTAAAAACAATCTAAATTATTGTTAAGTATTTGACGTGGCAATTATTAAAAGTACTATTTGTACAAGTGAAACATAAAAAAAAAATATAAGCTCGATTACGATGCCATTTTAAATTCTCTTTCGCATATCAATTCAAATTAAGGATAATAAAACCCTATTTTCTTACAAGATACCAAAATTCGAAGTGACAAACAATTCTCGTCAATTAAAACTTAACTCCTGAATAAGTAATTACCTATTAACTTCGTAAGTTGTAAATAGAGCCAAGTCGAATCCAAAAATAATATCATGCATTAATTATTCAAAAGCAATTAAACTTCACTTATTAAGTTTGTTGAAAGCAAACAGTTTTTGTTTATTTAATCTTGTTATTTTATGATATGAACTAAGATAGTTAACACAAACATTTTAGTTGAAGCGCGACTTATTAAGGATAGGAGATAAATACATTAATTAATTAGTGTCCAAAACAAAGTGAGAGATAGAAAGTACGGGCTACGAGCTTGCTACGATCGCGTAGCTTAATGGTAAGCCGTGCTACGAAAATTGCTACGCCAGTTGTTTAAATGCGTCAAATGGCACAGAGCGCTACGCCGTTTGCTAGAATTAAAGTGCCACACTACGTTATGTTATTTGCTACATAGTGCCACATTGCGTTACGTCATTAGCTACAGAGTGCCGTGCTGCGATACTAAGCCAATTTTTAGGCCGCACTAACTCGACAGCTTGCATATTTAAAAAAGTAAAATCAAAAAGTCTGTGACACGATCTATTACCACGGATGGGTAGTATAGTCACAATTTTGGACTATAAAAATAAGGATGAAAAAATGTACTAATACAAAATGTACTGTGTGTGTATGTGTTGAATGTTGATGTGGCGTGAATAAAAATACTTTTTTTTTTAAATTCAATAAAGTGAGAAATGAATACATTAGAGAAAGTTTGGAAGTGGCCCTAGTAACTGAAAAGTTAAAAGGGAATCGTTTATTTCGGTATGGTGATATAAAGCGGAAGAATGAAACGAATGTTAAAAAAAAATGAATATACATGTGGACGGATGGAGAAGGAAAGAGAAGTCAAAGAAAATATACATGGATTGTGTGAGGTGTCATATGAACGAAAAGGGGGTCAATGATAGTATGACAAGACAGAATGAGAGAAAAAAAACATCTTGCGCTACCCCCAGGCAACGTGAGATAAGGGCAGGAAGGTGACGATGCTATACATATACCAACAGTTGCCAAAATTGTCTTTGACTAAGCTTTGACTACGTGAGACTAATCTCACCGCGTTGAGCTTCGTCAGATATTTATTTATTAAGGCCAAAAAACAGTTACATGCTCCAAAATAGAGATAAATACTTACATTAAGATTTGTCAAACATTTTGTAGGTTACTTACACCATTATACACATGTTGCAAGTGACAATTAAAAAAATCAATTTAAACAAGAATGGCCTAGTACGATAAGGCCGCCAATGGTGTGTTTATTATAATATGGTTTCCTTTTTGTCAATTTATAATCTTGATTTATTGCAAATCAAGATTATAAATTAACAATATAAATAAATAAATAAGAACAAATATGTTGAAAAGACGCTATCATGAAAATTAGGGTTCGCCACCCTAATTTTAATTTAACTTAATTTAATCGGCAATCAAGAGAGAAAGCTATTATTACTATTATATATTTCTTAAATGGTTGATGTAAATAATTCAGTTATAAAATTTATATTTGTATTTTACTGTTACCCGACTTTTTAGTTTATTGTATCACTAATCTATTTTCATCTCTTTCAACCTTTGAGATTGGCTTGTTTTGTATTATGACAGGATTTTTTCCCACTCATGTCACGCATAATATAATGCGAAGCATCCCACGATTCGTCACATTTATCGACATATGACATGTAGGAGGAAGTGTAGTAGGAATCAATATGAACAAATATATATTATTATTTTGATACTTCCTTGTCAAAGATTTATGGTTTATAGAAAGATAGATTGTGACGCAAGTGGGTTACCACCTCGAAGAAAATTCGAGGTGGAATCCCACTTGCGTCTTTCAGTTGCCCTTTGCATTCAAGACCATAATAAGTCTTTCAAAAATTCCTGCGGCCCTAGTAAGCTTCGACCCTACTGATATCTCTTCGACTCGCGGGCACTGTGCTTGCGTGACGGCGAGCTGCCCGTTACTCACGTCGGCACCGACCTGCTCGACTGAGACGTGAGGAGGTCTGCTCCCTCACGGTTGCAGCCATCTTTGCTACTTCGCAGAAAGAGGTAACCAGTTCCCGTTCCTTATTGCTCCATAGTTTGAAAATGGGTTGGACACTATAGGTCGCTACCGCCTAACGCCTGGCGGTGCTCCACCTAAATGGGACAGTCTACTACAGTGTAGTCTATCGTGTCCTCCGGTCGGCCCACACAATGGTACGAGTAATACCCGGGCGTTATAGAACGACAGATGCTCTTTTATTTCGTTTTGTTACTGCGTAAATAGTTGAAGAGAATATATTTCAGAAAAACCTCAAAATCGGACATAACCTGTATTTTTCAAATACTATCTTTTAACCGAAATCCTAAGACATAAAACCGACATATGTTTGCTAGGATAGCAGTCTTGAACCTTGTATTGCTTCCGCTGCTGGTACTCAGGCCTCCTCTCTAGGAGAGGGAATGGGCTGTATTCCACGACGCGAGCTCAGTGCAGGTTGGTAAAAGTAACACGTCTTCGAATTTTTGGTTTTTAATTCCTCATGATATTGTCCTTCACCATTTTGTGATGTCTCACCAGTGGTGATGAAATAAATTACATAAAGTAAGGCGCCTGACTGGCCTAATGTAAATAGAGTTTGAATGTTGACCACCGACCTGTAGTGTACGGATATCCTGTTAGGATGCCCCGAGCTAACTACTGCCTCCTGTAATGGCTGCTAGTTCCCTTTAGATTAGTTTCGAGCAGCGAGGATACAAGTATAAGCTAACTACAGCCAAGTAATAGCGTTTGTAACTTCAAAGTTGACGGCCTGATGGTAGCTTGAGTGCGATATGAATTTATATTGCTAGTTGGAGTACTGGAATTGTGTACCATAATTTGTTTGTTAATTTTTTTTTGGATTAGATATGTAACCTTATTTTTAGTAAATATATACTAAACTTGATACACGTGTGTATCATTTTTATGTAAAGAATCTATGTACAAAATTTCACAACTGCAGGTATCATGAAAAATCACAAAGCTATAAGCTTGTTATGTAAGCAAAAATACATAGTCAGTGCAGGGCCATCCGGACGACTGAGGGGTTGTTTTGCAATTGCACCCAGCTACCCTAACTAGCGCCTAATGCCCCCTATGATTTTCCTTGACCTGTGTTGTACTTAGTGTCGGTGGTGTTCAACTTTTTAAATATTTTTGAGAAAAAATATAACATGGTGTAAAAACTATTCGAATCCATTGAGTTACTGATTCTGAACAAACGATATTCAGGTTTCGCACATATACTAAATTATGTTGTATAAAGGTGATGTGAATTTTTTAAGTTTTTTATTTAGCAATAAAGAGATAAAAAAATCCGCAGGAAAACTAATATTGCCGACATAGCACGAAGAATTGCCAAAATTAATTGGCAATGGGTAGGACACATTGCTCGCAGAACAGATGGTGTTGGGGCCGAAAGGTTCTGGAGTGGCGAACGCGTACCGGAAGACGCAGTATTGGAAGGCCTCCTACAAGGTGGACCGATGACCTGGTGAAGGTAGCAGGAAAAAAATGGATGCGGGACGCACAGGAATGTTCGATATGCCGTCCCTAGGGGGAGGCCAACGTCCAACAGTGGATCGTGTATCGGCTGACATGATAATGTTGAGATAAAAAATAAAAATATTATCTCTTGAACCATTGTATAGGCTGATTAGATGATATAGTTACTTGATGCATCTCACTCATAATGTAATTTTATCAGATAACGAAATTATAGCTTGTGGATGGCGGATATTTGGTTACAAAGGCAAGCCGACGCGAACGCGAAGCGATGCGGCGTGATAGAACAAATAATTGATACTATTTTGCGGTAGCCTACGTGACCTACCCCGTCTAGGTGCGGTGTGGCAAAGAAGCGAAGCGAACGCAATCAGTTGCTTTGATATTTTTACACAAACTTTTGTGGTGTGGTGACTAGTTTTACATAGGTATATGACGGCTGAAGCGGCGATTTCGAATGCACGTAGAACCCAGCCACTGCATCGCGTCAGCAGTTCGTTTCGCAGCTACAAACGCGTTGAATTGCCCACATAGGACGTCACATTAGACAATAACCAACAATGTGTCAGGCATCAATTATACACTGGAACAAATTAGCTTAGCAATCGAACTGTTGACTCGATTCAAGATCCAATCGATTCAAGTTGATACAACATTCATGTGTGACTCAATAAGCATAATTGCTTTGTTCTTATCGAAGCTATCAATGACTTAACAGCTGATTAGGAGGCGAGCAGTGTTAGAACGCTCATGGTCAGTAATTGACAACTAGTGGACTATTTGGTAACGTGGGTCGCTGATTATATTAGGTATAGCTGGCCGTTGAAGGATCAGTAGCCCGATTCACGTAATCAAAACCGTAACGATATCGTAGCGATTTAGTCGTTTAGACCATTTCCGTATTCACATCCATCAATCGAGTTTGAATGACACCAATTTTAAAGTCGCTTGAAATTCGTCGATTTAAAAAAGAAATCTGTGTTACATTATCCTGGTAGAATAACTTATTAATGTAACTGGAAATAAGTCGATAAATCGTGAATACCGCTTTTGGATAGGACTTCGATCGAACGACTATAAAACTTCAACGATATTTGGCTTGTTTGATTTTACGTGAATCAGGCTTCTGATAGAATAACAAGCTTATAACTTCGTGATTTTTCACGTTACAGCTATGAAATGTTGTACATTCTTGACAATAAAATATTAGACAAGTGTTTCAAGTATCGCTAATACTAAACCTAAGGCTATATAATCGTGTTCATTGTGTTCGTGGTTCGTCTCTTCATAATAAACTAAATAAGGACCATAAAAAAACTTGCAAAAAAGTTTTCATGGTTTCATTGTTATATTTCCTGCTTGCGTGTATCTTATATTTGGGAAAATTGTTTGTCAATTGTGCTGGCAATAATGTACTTTTGTAATAATAGTAGCCGTTAATAATATGACTATGAGTGTAATACATAATCTACACTAATTATAATAAAGAGGTAAAGTTTGTTTTTTTGTTTGTAGGAGGTAATCTCTGGAAGTAATGGTCCGATTGCTAAAATTTTTTCACCAATCGAAAGCTGCTTTATTCCTGAATGACATAGGATGTTTTATGTACGCGGGCGAAGCTGCGGACGAAAGCTAGTGTTTAATATGACTGCTCCTGAAACCCTATCATGAAGTTTAGTAGCTATACCTACATATTTCTTATTCAATATTTCTTATTTCATAATTTTATATTTTCACGCGTATTTAGATGAGAATACTGGACGCCATGTTGCTTTATGGTTATGACGACAGTTGGCTATGTAAAAAAATGCACTGACATTAAAAATTAAATTTACAAACAGACGCCAATTCATCAGATATCAGTTGTCACTTTTTAATTTACATGGCCCTTTGACTTTAATGGCGCCTACTAAAATTAATTTTGTTATTTTATGAAGCAAAATAAACATTTACTATCTGATTATTGCCAAAGTTATCCCGATTGTATACTATTAGATTTTTTTTCTATTGCATTGCATATTTCAATTTCAGCGACATACTTGTGCAAAATCTAGCAACACACAGCTGAGTCGTTACAAGAGTCAGTTATATAAACATCAACAACACCACATTACACAAAAGTGAACATCAGAATTCACTTTGACCAGCAAGCAAAGCGTCTGGACCATTAAATCCGCATACAGCGCTGTCTCATGCACCCGACTGCTCCCGACATTACTCAACGTCCTCCGAAGTTGCGCGAAGTTCCCCGAACGCGCCCGAGTGAGCCGCGATTACAGACTACACGCGAACAAGCTATCAATCACGGAATACCCAACTACGATTTGGATTTATACAGTTCTTATTTTGTTCTGCGAAGTTTTAATGTGATTTCGATGTTTTTTGAATTTGTCAGTTTTTTAGTAGCTTTTTTCTTCCATGTTTTAAAATGAAACTTGTCCACAGTGACTAGAACAAAAAAAATTACGCACTGGGTTTCCTTACAAAAATTAAACTTGTTGCCGCTTGTTTTGTGCTAACAAAATTGTCGTTCAGTTTAAACGTAAATACATTATTTACGTGTTGCTTTCTTCCAACATATTAAATTGACAGTGTCATTATTTTTATGTTTATTTTTTTTTCTTTAGGTTCTAGTTTAATGACAGTAAGACCGACGTACCAAAAGATGGCGTTCAAAGACCCAAGGGGAAACGACTACCCATCTAGGGATGGACTGAAGTCTACTGGATGTGAGAAGCATATAATATAGGACTGGGTCATATGAAGATGTTACAGTGAGACCTTACTTTCAGTGAAGAAATTTCGGCAGAAATCAACAATATTTAATTGTATTAGGTTTCTGATAGGTATTTAATTTATTCAATACTAACATTACTATAAAATTGGTGAAACATTTCATACAACGTCCCACAAAAGCTTTAAAAAATCGCGTGCACCGTCCGGGGGACACGGTGGAACACACGATAGAGGTGTACCACGCTTAGGCAGAGCATCGCCGTGTCATTATGGGGGCGGTCGGCGTCGGCGATCTCTCGCGCCGGGCCCTGGTACAGGTCATGGTCCGGAGCGAGAAGGAGTGATAGGCGGTCATCTCCTTCTGCAAAGCAGTAATGCTAGCAAAGAAGGAGGCCGACTGCATGAAGTAACTGCGCTCACGCCCCAGCCACCGCCGGGATTCCGATCTGATCTGTGTCTGCGCGCCTCAAGGAATTGTGAGCAAACGTAAATAACAAAAAAAGGAAAGGAAGGCTCGGCCCTGGTATGTAAGGCAACGAAAGAACGGGGTGGGTTTTTTAGTCATTTTTACTCAGACTTGAGATTCTTGCGTTTAAGCTCGAAAAAGGCCCTGGAACGCTAAGGACAACTGAAGGAACACTGATGGGTTTTTACCAGCAAAAGTCTGGCACACCCTTTCGACACACTTAGGGGGAGGAATTTAATGATTTCCTACATCAAAAAAAAAAAAACGTGAGACTCCACCGAGTTTTCCCTTCGTGGTAGCGTCCCAAATGATTGATAGTCGTACATTCTTGCGGCGGCGGAAGACAATGTGGTCGACACCGATACGGCGAGGCGCGAACGGTACGACGTCCTAATTTGAAAGAGGGGTAGGTATGCGTGCCATTCATTACTGTCAGTGTCTTTTATTTAGACTGCTTGTAGGGTGCAACACCATGCTTAGATTAAATGTTCTGCTTTTGTTTTTGTGAAAAAATATACCGGTACTAATCTTGAGCGCTCGGCGAAAAAGTGGGGATCGTTATGTGCATTCCACCACCATGTAAATTTATTTCTTCCATAGGTATGAGATATCTGCGTTTGGTACAGGCAGGTTAAACTTAAACCTTAAAAGTTTGGTTTTGGAATAAGTGCTTTTCCACCCTCAGCATTTCTATTTGCAGGGGCGTAACTATTGTGACGTCTAAGACCTTTTAAGGTTTATGTTAAAAAAGTTTAGAGAGGACTCCAAACAAGTTTGATTAGCGATGTCACAAAAAATCTAGACATCATTTTATATTAAAATACGTTTAAAGGCTTCTAACAATATAATAATAGTTAAATTGAACACAAAGAACCTTTCATTTGCGTCTCTACATGCTACAGTCCACAACGGCAAACCGGCGACACTAGGATTGCCCTCCCAAGCTTCCTTCACATCACAGAAGATACTCGATATTTCACTTAAACGCAACTGGAAGTCAGCGCTCAAGTATCCAAAATATCTGATCAAAGATGTGTAATAACATCTTATTCACGTAAGAGCGGTTGTATGAATATTTACCTCGAGTTCAACACTAGGTACTGCCAGCGGCTTCGACCGCATGAACTAAAAAAAATATTCAAGTAAAAATACTCCGCGAATAAAAAGAATTTCCCTCAAACATCGATATCCATTCAGCCATTTGAGCGTGAAGGAGTAACAAACACACACACACGCACATACACCCTAACACACAAAGCCTCACCTTATTTCGCCCACCCGTTATGATACTTGCATTCATTTTCCTTTATCGCATCTAACCACCTTCCATTCTTATCTTTTTCCTTTTAATAAAGTTATAATAAATAATAAATTCTCTCTGTTGAAATGAACCGCTCATAATTGGCACGGTAGTTAGCTAGACGTGAGATATGATCACGTATATCGCTTACTTTATTCAATTTCTTCACTGCTTCAGCAAAGAGTTCACGGAATGAAATGTGAGTGAAAAACTCAAGAAGTTGGAATGTGAGTGGCATTCATGAGCGCTCTGCTAACGTGAAGTAATTAGGTGTACCTAGTAATGTCTAGGGCTGTTTGAAAAGTATGCTCGACTCGAGTTTTTATTTGGTTGTAGTTTTAATATAAAACGATATTAAATTGTAGTTAGAGGATCGTTCTATTGAAGTATTATACTTTTTGGTAGGTTCTATAAAACGCTGTTAAAGTCGGTTACAGTTAGCGAGGGAAAGTTCAAGTTCACATAAAACATGATCTGGCCAATTACATGTATACCCCGTTAAATTTTGATCGTTTTAACCCCGTGGAAGGTTGATCCGGTACATGAAACACTACGTTCATGCGTAAATTAATACGAGTTTTTTTAAAAAAGGTACTTTATTTTTTTAATTTTATCCTTACAAATCGATAGTGTTTCATGTACCAGATCGACCTTCCACTGGATTAAAATGAACAAAATTTAACGGTTAAAATAAATATCCCAGTACCGTGAACAAAAGAAAAAATTGCAATAGTTTATAATTAAAATAAAATAATAATAGACTAGTTAATTGACGTTTACACGATAATACAATTAATGAACTAAGTACCAGAGATGCCACATATGCGGACACAGTAATTGCTAAACAAGCGTGTCTTCAACGTAGTCTCTAACCTTGTAATACGCTTTCTTGGCAAGGACACGCTTGATGTGAACTTTTCTTTGTTACCTAACTATTACCGACTTTGGCAGCCTGTTATAGAAGCGTATGTTATTTATGAGGAGTGACTTGCTTGTCTTACTTAATCTACATTATTTTGGATATTACAACGTCATGTTTACTATACGGATGTATGTTATCTTCTAATTTTGATTTAGTCCTAAGCTTTTACGGATATATAAAAACATTCTAAGATATAAAGCGTCCAATTGTCTTTCATCCAGTCCATCCATTATGTTTTTGATCTTCTTCTGTTAAAGCCAACATTCATACTCAAATAGTGACCCTTTTTTCGTGGTTGGGCACGCCACAATCATGGCGGTAAGTCCCCTCTTTGAGGCGTGGCTGGAAAGACCTCACGGCGTCCTTACCTTCCGCATGACACAGGTCCTCACCGGAAATGGCAAGTTCGGGAGGTTCCTGTTTCCGAAGCGGAAGAGACGCCCGGGTGTCGCCACTGTGCGGAACGCCCGGAGGACACGGTGGAGCACACAATCGCGGTGTGCCCTGCTTGGACGGAGCATCGCCGTGCCCTCGTGGGGGTGATCGGCGGCGGAGACCTCTCGCGCCGGGCCTTGGTCGAGGCCATGGTCCGGAGCGAGGAGGAGTGGCAGGCGGTCGCCGACTTCTGCGAAGCAGTAATGCTCGCTAAGGAGGAGGCCGACCGCATCAGGCAACGGCGCTCTCGCCGCCGACGCCGGGATTCCGATCCCGATTTCCAGCCACCGTAGACGCGGGCTTGCGGACAGTGGGCTATGGGTAGCCCGCTGTCCGGCCGTCCGGTAACAGTCCGGACCAAGCTCAAGTCGTCGACGGCGCGCGCTGTTCCCGAGCGCCTCAAGGAGTTGTCAGCAACAGCAGGGGCCCAGCCGGGTCGAAGCCTACTGGGGCCAGGGTTATCCGAAAGGGCGCTCGAGCCCCGGTATGAAGGCTTGAAGGAACGGGATGGGTTTTTTAGTCAGTAAGAGTCTGACACTATCTCCCGCTCCGCCCAAGAGCGGGGGTTGTCATAAGATGATTTTTCCCATCGAAAAAAAAAAAAAAAAAAACCCTTTATTCGTGGAAAATTATCAAGTAAGAAATCATTCACACTCCCTCTAAGTCCATCAAGAGCGGAAGGAGTCCCATTCTTAGTAGGACTTTTATTTTATTACTAACTTTTGGTCATTGAATTTTTGGTTCTAGGACATACCGGTTTCCTAATGATGTTTTCTTCAGAGCAGTGGTGGCTTTTGGCCTGCGTGTTGGATTACGGACCATTCCCAATCCTAGAGAGGAGAGCTGAGTCCCAGCAGTGGGAACATTAAAATGCTGATTATGCTTATTTTTACTAACTTTTGCCCATGACTTCGTTTGCGTACCTATATAAAATATATCACTCAGGAATAAAGCACCTTTCTATCGGTGATAAAAAATTAGCAATCGGACCAGTACTTCCAGATATTATCTCCGACAGACAAAAAAAACATAACAAAATAAACTTTACCTCTTTGAATTATTGGTGTATGTTTATTGATTACTTACTGAAACTCTCCTGTGTTTCTCCATTTGGCCTTTGTGGTCTACGGTGTCTCTTAAAACTTTACTTATGACATTAATATTAACAAAGTTATATAGTAAGAGACGATGATATGAATATAACATAACAAATATTTCAATTCCATCCATCTTGACCAACCCTATCCATCCCGATGGAGCGTGTTAGTATTTAGCGCTAATTCGTGCGCACTTCACTCGATCTTGAGTGTCCCTTCACTCCGGGAGAGCTGGCAATTATTGGGACGACGGGTCACGCATACTCACAGCTTTCATGAGAAAATAAATCTACGACCACCCACCATAGTGCTTAATTGCTTATGTAGTTGTGATTTACGCAGTGGCCACGCTAGGCCAAAAGGGGCCCCACTTCTTATTATATAGGGCCCCAATATGTAAAATAATGGGGCGCATTTTTACATCATTGTCGAAAAGCCTAAAAGATATGCTGGCTCGTCTGTGTACATTAGCCATGTTCTATATATGTGGCTTTGTTTTTATTTATTGTTTTTTAAAGAATGTATAAGATATATTGTTTGTTTTATTATGAATTAAACGTGGGGTCCCAGTATTATTGATACGGCTGATACGGCGGCAGTTATATGTCAAAGATCTACGAATGATATCATTTCAGCCGATAAACGTCCACTGTTAGACATAGGCCTCCTCCAAGTGTCGCCACAATGAACGATTCTGTGCGTGCTGCGTCCATCGGATTCCCGCAACCTTCACCAGGTCATCGGTCCAACTTGTAGGAGGCCTTCCAACGCTTCGTCTTACGTTACGCTGTCGCCACTCCAGAACGTTTCGGCCCGGCCATCTGTTCAGCGAGCAATGTGCCGTGCCCATTGCCACTTAAGTTTGGAGATTCTTTGAGTTATGTTGGCAACTTTGATAATAATTACTAATTACGAATGATAATGCCTTGATAACAATTGACTACCTAGTCAGACGCCAGAAAGTCTGACCATCAGTCTGTCCAAGCATTATCGTGCTGCCCAGTAACAGGATTGAGGAGGTCTGAAAGGCAGTCACTTCATATAATAATATCCATGTAGACTGGAAGCCGACTCTAAGCTAGTTGGGAATAGGCTAGGGAGATGGTGATGAGTCTTATTCCTAATTAGCTTTTGCCCGCGGCTTCATCCGCGTAGATAAAATATAGCTTATGTCGCTCGGGAATAAAGCAGCTTTCAATTGGTGAATAAATTATAGTTATCGGGCCAGTTCTTTCAGATTAAATGCATACAAAAAAAAAATACCACATTACAATATTAAGTGTAGATTACGGGGATGGAAATCAGATAAGCAGTGTATAGAAGTCGACTCTAACGTAGAACAGATGAATAAAGCGTTTTAAAGCGTGATTGAATCGTTGTTTTACTAGTAACTAGTTAATTACTGTAAAGTTGTCAAAAAACCTGGTCAGGGTCGCGGGAATCCGATGGATGCGTGACGCACAGGACCGGTCGTTGTGGCGACGCTTGGGGGAGGCCTATGTCCAACAGTGGACGTCTTTCGGCTGATATGATGATGATGATGTCAAAAAATACAAGGTTCATTTTGACTACCTACCGGCTTGGCCGGTGTAGTATAACTACTATTAAAAAAGCTGAAATAGCTACTACTACTACACCGACCCCCTAATTATTCATCATCATCATCATCATCAGCCTTTTTAATAGTCCCACTGCTGGGACCAGAGGCCTGAGTGCCTCCTCTCTAGGATAGGGAATGGGCCGTAATCCACCACGCGGGCCCAGTGCGCGTTGGTAGATGTCACATGTCTTCGAATTTTTGGTTCTAAGACATGCCTGTTTCCTCACGATGTTTTCCTTCACCGTTTTGAGAGCAGTGGTAATGAAATAAATTACATAAAGTAATGCGCCTGACAGGGTTTGAACCCGCGACCTACAACTCGTAAGTCGGAGCCATTACCACTCGGCCACCACTGCTCATAATGACATTCTCGAGTCTCTCAGGTCCTTACATTTTTTAACGATTTTAGTTGTTAATTTGGCTAGGATGGTCAGTTCTTAATTGGCTAAGATAAGATATAGATATGGGTCACTACAAGAGGCATTTTATTTTCATCTCTAGATAAACAAACAAACTTAAACTATTTATACTAAAACCTAAATAAATACCTAACGTACATAAATAAAATATAAAAACACAAAGTGCACTCAGGCGTCGAAGTACTCCTCCACATCGCTGTCATCCGGAAATGTGCCCAGAAGACTGGCAGCATTGTTACGTTGAATGCAATGCTAATTCTTTAAGCGAAGAACTACAGGCATTCGTAAACGTGATTAGAACAATGAAAACGATTAACATAGATGTGCTAAACAGTCACCGTGGCTCCGCAATGCATTGGCAATTGAAGGTGGGTTTTATTCAGGAAAAGTCTGGTACGGTATCCTGAAGTATCCTCTCACTCTACCTAGAGTAGAAAGAGCTATTTGTCAATTTCCAACCTCAAAAACAAAGTATGCGTTTTGAATGAAAAATGGATCTCGGCCTATCGCTTATTAGAATTAAAGAAAGAGAGGAAGAGATTAGATATCACAAAGTGATCTATCTGCAACAACGCGCAAGCTCATTCTTTGCCCAAAGAATAAACAATAACATTGCCATTTCATGTGGCAATGTTGCAAGCCTTTTGGACACGTTTCCGGATGACAGCGATGAAGAATAGTATATCGACGCCTCAGCGTATTTTGTTTTCGTATAAATGTGCATAGTTAAGTTAGGCGCCCTTCCACTCCACCCTAGAGCGGGAGCAGTCATTGGATGATTTACCACCAAAAATAAGCAAAAAATATAGTTTCTGTTTATTAGTAATAATTTATCACAAGAAAATATATACATAATAAACTTGAATATTAAAAACAACTTAAATAATTAAAAATAATATATACACTAAATGCCTAGCTAAATATGACGTCATAAAATTCCTCCGCATCGCTGTCGACTGGGAGTGTGCCCAAAAGGCTGGCGGCATTGCCACGTTGTATGGCAATGCTTATTCTCTGACCGAGGTAGAAGCCAGCCCTTGGGTCACGCGAAGCGTCAATTAGCAAAAATAGTTCATATTTATATAATCTATTTGTTTAAAAAGAGAAACTGTTGTGACTGACATCTCAACACGTACAGACGAAACAATTGGGTTTATGAGCATGGAACTTTGCACAAGGTTTCCTATCGTAGGTACTAAGAAGGGATTTTTCAAAATTCACCCCCTTAGGGATGAAATGGCGTCCAAAGCTTGTGGGGAGAAATCTACTTTCACGCCGCTGGCAGAAGCTGGTAATTTATAGGATAGAATCGTGTTACTTCGAAAATCTTCCTAATAATAGCTTGTGACTGATCGGCTGTCCCCACATGGCTAATAATGGCTATTTGCGTAGGTTACTAGAGTTCAACACTCTTCCCACGCAGATTGATACTTCACCCGTTTAATCTGATACCTACAAACAATTGGCTCGCTAAGCCCCCGCCCTGACACCAAAACTTTAACCCAACGTCAACAAAACATATTACGGCCGTTTGTTTATTTATTTATAGTTACCTACTTTATTGTACGCGGAAAACTTACAATGTTTTTTTTTTATATTCTTCTTTTTATTCTTTTTAGGGTTCTCTATCTTAGTCGGAAAAACTAAACTCTTATTGGATCACTTTTTTGTCCGTTTATTCGTATGTCAAAAGTTTTTTTTTTCAGATACGCGTGGTGAATTTAATAGAAGCTGAATTTAATATCAAATAGG
Organism: Mythimna albipuncta; assembly: GCA_929112965.1. Lineage (NCBI taxonomy): Eukaryota > Metazoa > Arthropoda > Insecta > Lepidoptera > Noctuidae > Mythimna > Mythimna albipuncta. The sequence goes on along the minus strand of OV815979.1, from coordinate 10,027,707 downwards.
TATTTAAGTTTGCTTGTTTAAGCAACAGTGAAAAACTAAACTTTTATGTAAGTCAGCGCTATCGAAAGATTAGACAGTTCAGTTGCTTATTGCGCAATTTTCTTGCGCCCACACTCGCCCACCAAAGATGATTACATCATAACTTATTAATTTTACATTTATATTCCTATTACTTGATTATCAAAACAATATTTTTCACTATAGCGTTAGTATGTTATACTCGTATAATTCCTTTTCATAAACAATATCAATTACATCAGCATCATCATTTCAGCCGAAAAACGTCCACTGTTGGGCATAGACCAAGTATCGCCACAACCAGTCCTGTGCGTCTCGCATCCCTCAAAAAAGAAACAACACTCCTAATACCTACTTTATTAAATCTCAACAATAACAGTCCAAACTAGTTTGCGGAGAATTATTGTGAACATTTTGTTTTCTCCTTCAGCGAGTCTTTTATCCGAGTCGAGTCATTTCAGGGGGTGACAGTAACAAATCTGTCAGTTTCGGCAAGGGGAGGCCTCGCTATGATTTATATAGGGACCCGTAGAAACGCCGAGTAACAAGGCAACTACATCACAAACTGTCATTCTGCTTAAATTGCGAGTGTTGTTCATCATGGTGTTTCTGGTTACAGGACCTTGTGTTTTTTATGGCCTTTTAACCTGGAAACAGAGGATAAAGGTAGAATCACACCAATCTGGGCGCGTCGTTTCTACGTACTAATCAAGCGTGGTCCATGTGTGCGTCGGTCTAATGTAGTTCTAGCTTTGTGCGAATTGAATGTTTGTGTTTTTCACTGACCGTGACTGGCTTAGATACTAAGTTCTTTGAGCCATGTCTTCGTATGCATACCTTCTTCTTGCGTCGTATTCGTCAATTCTGAGGGTCGTGACCTCCGTGCTTCATTACTTTACTTTTTATTGTGTTTTTCTATTTATTCCTGTCTCTGGCGGTGTGAAGGGCCTTGCATACAGTGGAGTCAAGAGCGGTGCGAATCTGGTCAAACCAACGTATTGGGCTGCGCCCGCGAAGCCTTTTTCCATCTACTTTACTGGTCACGATTAGCCTTTCGAGGTTTGCATCGTCTTTCCTTGCAATGTGACCGAAGTATTGCAGAATTTTGCGAAGACACTCGGATGAACCGCGAGGGATACGAAGCATCTTTCTCCAGCACCTCTCAAAGGCGTCAATGCGTTTGCGATCTGCTGCCTTCAGCGTCCAAGTCTCAGCACCATAAGAGAAGATCGAAAAGACCAGAGTCCGCACCAGTTTGGTTTACAATTTTGGTAGCAAATGTATCACATCCAAAACTCTATCATACGTAGGTATTTATATATCTATACTACAATCGAAATAAGATAATATATTTAAATAAACCTTTTTTACTGTTCTATTATGTAAGCCCTCCGTAAGCGCGCGGGACGACTTAAGAACCTCATCTAATCCAAGTCGTCTGAATGTTTCTTTTTTTTGTATTGAATAACAGAATTTGATTATTCTTTTTTCTTTAGAACAGTGTTTCTACAATGTGGTGACGATCTGACGAAGAATATTGGAGATAGACTATGGAGCACTTCAGTAATTTTTTTTAATTGATATAAACTAGTGCTTGACTGTGATCCCACCTGATGGTAAGCAGTGATGCAATCTCTGATGGTGAGGCGCATAGTTTATTGAGCCTATTCACTCTAGCCTTGAAGACACCTAAATTATAATCGGACGGGAAGACCGCAGAAGGCAAATTATTCCAAAATTAATTAGTCCAAATGATAACAAATCTTACGGAATTGCTGCAATCGCTTGTATAAATTATAACATCATTTCATAACACAACATCATGCGAGTACGCTCTGATGGGATACCACAGATGTGTAAAGTTCACACTCGTATACCCTCATTTCACCAATTATCTTCAAATTCTATGTTATTAAGGTTATCAACTCGTGCATAACTTTTTGTTTACGGACCTATTTTGACGATTATTTCTGTGATGGATTAAGTTATAACTCCATGATAAGCCCATTATTTATATTTTATTTCCCCATTTCAAAGCAATTTTGTAAATTGAATTATTATGGGCATTTGGTCATATTTCTATAGGTACCTTACTAGACTGCTTGCTCACTTTTTAGTTTTGATTGTAAATTACCCAACCGAAAAAAAATACTTATATAACCAAACAGCCGACTTCAAAAAATAACTTTAAATTCTGTCAGTGTCAAAAGACGAAAAAAACAAAACCAGAAACTAAAGCTACGATAAAAAAAAACCTTTTACTTCTATAGAAGGCTTTATAAGTGAACAAATTAATTAATATTTGTCATTTTGAATAATGGTGGGGACAGTCGCTTTTGTTTGTAAACACCCGATTTTCTTCGCGCGCTTCTGTAAATAAGACAATGTCACTTTAAAACAGGCTATTTGAAAAACATGATAAAAGAATAGCCTCCGTAAGCCTCCATTAGTGACAAAAGACTTAGGTTCTTTGAAATCCAAGTTATTCAATTACCACTTACAAAATTTTTCTTTAAATTAAAAACGATTGCTAAAATTATCTAGATTTTTTTTATTAGCCAAGCTTGTGTCCTACAGTTGAGTAAAGGTTTCCCCTTCTTCTTTCAAACCTCTTTGACTAGGGCGATCTTTGGCGAAACCGCCGACCGTTGAGAGTTTGTCATGCACACTCAAAGGTCTCGCCGATGGTGATATGTGGTTTTGCGTCATTCAGTTTCCTTCAAAATGCTCGTGCTCGTGAACGGGCGCCGTCAATTGAGACTAGTAATCTCTTAGTTGCCCGTGGTTTAATTCAATTTCTATTTTTTTAAATTAGATTTTTTTTCATTACTTATCTACATTGTGCTCACATAATAGAAGCGACAAAAAATATGTAACCAAGATTTATGTAACTCATATGATTTCTCTACATCTACGCTTTCAAACGTGCAATTTGGCTTCACTTTCTTTTGACTGACCGACATTTTGAAAGTTCAAAAGTGATTGTAAATGATCTATTTGAAATAAACGTGTCTGATTTCTGATTTCTAACATAATCAGATTGTCACACCACCTTCACCGGGGTCAACCTTGACGGCGTCGTCCTCCCTTAAGCTTCCAGTAAGTAATGATTGTCCCACCTGTCTAGGTGCAGACGTGCGACGTAACCAGCCCACTCCCACATCATTCTGGCTACTTTTTCCCTGACATCTGCTACTAGAGTTATGGAGCAAAGGGTGGCATGACGAATAAAAAAACTGAGCAAGTGTGACGGTTCGATACAAACTCACCTATGCAATAACAGTTTAATTCCCGAATGGAATTTTGAAAATTTTTCCGAAACGCAAAAAAACATTTTTTTTTTGTGTCATAACAAAAAATGCACTGTTTTCTGATTTATTCCTGTACCTGTGCTGTAAGACCTTGCTTTAAGCCACATTTCAGAATTCTTTGTCAACGGGAAGTACTATAAATTTTGTAGAGTCGAAATCGACTGTATCTGTTTATTTGTTAACTTAGAAGTTTGATTTTTTCACAGCCGAGTAATTTGAGTTTTAATTTCAACTCGATATCTCCACACGTTTACGAGATAAAGAGTCTTGACAGACAGCCGGGTAACAAAGTGATCTTATAAGGGTCGCGTTTTTCCTTTTGAGGTAAAAAAACCTTAAAAATGAAATCCGAGTTGGACTAAAAATTACTGTTCTGTTCTGTTTATGCACTAGAGAATACAAAAGGTAGAATTTACCCTTTGTCGCAGAGATGAGGTAGTTGGAACTACGAATATTATGATTAACGATCCCTACCCGTTACTTGCCAATCCGAGGCTCCACCTGTCCGGGTAACCCATTTCTCAGAAACCCGGTCTAATTACGGTGAACTAATCATCCGTTTTGAATACCCGCTTTTTATAACGAACGGGATTTGGAACCGTGATTGAAGAAGGATTAATTAAGGATGGGGGGCAAAGCCAGTTAATTACCTATGTAGTGTGGTTGGGTATGTTAATGATGGTGATAGGAAATTCGTCTGTGTCGATTTGGAAGGAACTTCGTTGACTCTACCTTTTCATCAACTAATTGGGTACCTTTTTTTTTTAATTCTTTGTTTCAAAAAAAATTATCTCAAAATCGCAAATACTTTTTTTTTACTAGTAAGTTAGAAACCTTTCAAATCAAATGAAAGTGGAAAACTCTTCCTCATACATACATTTTAAAACAATATCAATTCTAGAGTAAATATAACTTTCTTCAAACTATAAACCTAATAAAAACAATGCCACTTTTCGTTGTAATTTTATAACTCAAGAACGGGTTGACCTATCCAAACCAAATGTTTAGGCTTTTAGTAGATGGTTTATGTGAAGGGAAGGGTAGAGTAGTGTAGAGTAGGGTAGAGTAGGGCATAGTAGGGTAGAGTAGGATATATTAGGGTGGAGTAGGGAAGAGCGGGAGCGAAGCCGCGCCGGCAAAAGCTAGTATGTCATAAAAGTAAGTAGGTACATTTAATTCAATTTTAAGATGTAGCGATGTGTGGAGGTTCATCTTCTTTGTCTATGTAAAATAAAAGCAAGCCGTGTGTTTTTTTTTTTTGATACCTCCATATTGCTTCCAAAAGTTATAGTAGCAAATACTTTCAGGTGCACATTATCCTTATGCTATCTTAGGACATGGTCTACCAGTATGCCACGCGTTTTCATCCAAATCCGTTCAGCCGTTTGAATGTGAAGGAGTAAACAAACATACACACCTACTTACAAACGTTCACCTTCATAAACGTTATTTATTTATTTGTATATTATATTCTTTATTGTACACCTTTTAAGGCTTATAGTCCTTTGAACCATCTGGCCAAAATTATGTGGACTTACCTCTCGTACCCGCCTAGGCGGCAGTACCTACGCAAGTTTGTGCATTTATTTGCGGCCAACAGCGCTCGGAAAGCGCGAAAGTCAATCTGCCTTTAGCTACATAATGACTATCGATCAACTACTTCCTAAGTCAACAAAAACAACTATTTCTTAATACTCGTAATATATAGGTCTTGTAAGCTATGACGTACCGTATAAACACAACGATGGTTGTGTAACTGAAAGGTTAACGCAATCGATTTCATTTGGCATTTGAACCGAGAGGAACCAACAATAAATTGACTGTAATACCCAGTATTGGTTGTTACATAAATTATTAGGAATTCTATTTTGTTATATTGAGAAATCTTGATAGATTATATTAAATATGTAAAGTATTCTATTGCTTATAGTATCTTTAATTGCTTATGTTATAACTTTTTACTTAATAGCTAGTGGCTTCGCTCGCGTGATGGTAGGTTTTTTCATACAAACTTTGGTCACCCATTTCATTCCCTTGGGGGTGAATTTCGTTTATAATTTTGCATCCCACTGCATTATCCACATATTAACGTACAAGATTACCAGCAGTAAATGCTGCTGGATAAGCAAATATTATATTACTAGCTTTTGCCGGCGACTTCGTTCGCATGGAATAGTGACTTCCGGAAATTTCAGTACTGAATTGATGCCGACTCTTGTCCAATAGATGGCGCTGTATGTCCGGAATAAATTTTATTTTATTTTTTGCAATAAAAACTATCCTATGTCCTTTCTCAAGTTCCAAACTATGTCTGTACCAAATTTCACACAAATCGGTTCAGTAGTTTAGGCGTGAAGCAAAGACAGACAGACAGACAGACAGAGTTACTTTCGCATTTATAATATTAGTTTGGATACTAGCTAATATTATCCGTACTAGCTAGTATAGTATACTATCTGTACTCTCTATACCAGCTACTGCCAGCGGCTTCGCCTGCGAGAAAGTAGATTTGTCGCCATATAAACTTTGGACTGACGTTTCATCACCTTAGGGCTGAATTTTAGAAAACCCTCTCTTAGTGTTCGCCTACTTCAAAAAAGAAAACTGTGTACAACATTTCACACTCCTAGTCCCAATGGTTTCGCCAAACGTTGATATGTCAGTCAATCAGTTTCTCTTTCTATACATTTAAATATCAAATCATTATTACTGGAAAATAAAAATTTAAATGTTTATTAGTGGGACCTGAGTAGCATACGAAATTTTATAATTAATAATTATAAAAACTTATTATTAAAAACTTATTATTAAAAACTTTATATTTTCTAATCACATATAGCGTTCTAAATCTAAATGTCAATGACATCAATAGCAGACATTAACAATAGCTGCCAGCCTACAAGTTTTGAAAGAAAATAAATAAGAAAAATATTAACCTACATTATTCAATAAACCAACACGTTTAAAATGAACTTTCCTCATTATAATGTGTTGCCATAATAAAATAACAACAGTGCATTTGCTTGCGTGATAAATATTTTAAGCTCTAATTATTTTTATAGGAGTAACCTCAGTGTTAGCCACGAAGGAATTATTAGCCAACCGGAAAATTTAGTTTGTTTACTAATTAATATTTTCTGAGTGAGTTGTAATACTTGAAATAGAAATGTTTTTAAGGCTTTTGTTACGTATGTTTGTATACAAACAATATGCGTAACTACTATGTTAGTAAAGGAACTGAGTATGTATCTGTGTTTGCGCACATGCTTGAGCACTATAAATATAATTTCCTGAGTACCAAGCCAATCTCCGTCGCGACTGACATGACTACTACGATCGAACTTCGGTCGAGAAGAATTATGTATTTTCTAATAAAAAAATTACTAATAACGTTTAACCATTCGGGTCTATCGGCACAATGCCACCAAAACAAAAAAATAACAAAACAAAAGTGCAAAACAAAACAGAAGTGCGCTTACCAATGGTATGTGGACTACATTATACGAGATATCTTTTAAAAAAAATACACTAAAATGTTATTTTTACTAAGTTCCTATTACTTAGTAATAAAAACATTTAGGTATTTCCTACACCCAACGAATTCGTCTGGTGATACTTTTGTTGCAATCCTTTATTTAAATTAAACTATTTACAAGAACTTTTCAATTATTAAGGGCGGTTAGTCAATACAAAATAAAAATAATACAAAGCTATCTGGACGTTCTATTTTCTTCTTTTCTTTATTTTACACGAGAAGAACACGAAAGAAACTCCAAATATACCCTTTTAAATCAATAGATAAGTACAAAATTATGGTTAAATCTCTATTGATGACATTATATTATACATTTATACACATATCTGGAAAGATGCAGAAAAATGTTCAAATTTAAAGCGTCCAGAACATATAAAAAGTAACACTTACCTTGAGTGTACGAGATTCCGATTTATGTCGAAAAAATGCTAGGTTTCTGTGACAAACACCAAGGGAGCAAAGCTGCGTACGAAGTTGCTTACAAAAATGCAAACAAAATAGCGTACGAAGCTGCTTATGAAACAGGGTATGAAGCTGCGTATGAAACGGGGTATGAAGCTGCATACGAAGCTGCTCACAAAGCAGCGTACGAGGCTGCTTACAAAGTTATGTACGTAGCATTTCAAAAAGCTGCGTACGAAGCTGCTCACAAAGCCCCGAACAAAACTGTATAGGTACTCAACTGAGTTTCTATGCCCCGAAATTAAAGATTCAAACAATACATTGTTCCCACCTCTCACCTAACTAATAACACCTATAAGTTCCACATAAAGAAGGTTTCACTCACAATACATCGACGTCAAGTGGATAATAAATACAGTAGGTTTCTGCGTAATGGTGGCTAATAGACGAGTCCCTATTATTAGAGGAGCGTTAGTCTCACGGATAATAACCGATATTAGGCCGATCTATTGTCACCGTTATAGATAATTTACACGGCCAGAGTTTCTTGCCCCCAATACTTTGACATGACATGAGATTGTCGGAAGGAGATGAAAAGTAAATTAGGTGTGAAGCGATACTCCTACGTCTTTTAAAATAGCTTCACTTTTTTGGTAACAGAAATTTTGATAATTCAAAAGTGCCTGTTATCGTTTGTTTGATACTAGTTTGTATGTAGGTTTTCCATACAAACTTTGAAACCCCCTTTCATTCCCTTTGGGGTGAATTTTGGAAAGGGCGCTAGAAACTTGTCTCATGTAAATGTGTCTTTACTTAACACGTAGTAGATCAGATGTTACAAATTATATTAGAAATCTACACCTTTATGCCTAAATTGAGGCCTTTGGAATGTCTACATTATCTTAAAATCTATTACATTAAGCTGTGGTGGTTTGTAACGTGTACTACTAATTCCTGTTCGTAATTGACAACTACTACAAAATAGACGGTTTACTGGGAAAACGGCCTATTTTGTGTGACATAGGTCCGGAGTCCGGGATAATTTATTTAGCCTGAAACTCATTTAGCACATACTTTAACTCAAAACAAAATCTCGTATTAACAACCCGGTCTTTTGTAATGAAAAGGGCATGTTATCCAGGTAGCCTTTAGAATTAAACCAAACAAAAAAAATTTATGTTGATTTTGATTGACACGTGATTTTTGAAAAGTTGGAATTCTAAGTACTTTATCTACCTACCAACTTTTCCCAATTAGTGACTGCTTTTAAAGTACATCGTGTTGATATAATACCTACCAATTTCTCAAATATACGCATTCAATCCATTAACATTGCTTCTCATGATTCATGATTCGAACTAATTTCGCGGCTACTTTGCATAATGCAATTAGCAGCTATTCAAAGACAGTGAGACAGCCGCACGTACACGATAATCAATTTCAGTAGGCAAACGTCACACGGTAAGTAAGAGTATTATAGGGTAACGACATTACACCTTGGAGAGTGACAAATAACAGAAACTGAATTCTACGAACTTTTTAACACATTTTTGTAAGAAAAATGAGTAATAAAAATATCAAATAGCAGCGCGCTAATTTCGCTGTAAGTGGCGTCGCGGCCGCAAAATGAATGCCCGTCATTATAATGAAAAAACTCAACTCAAACAACGTTATTTTGTATAGAATTTGAGTCACAAACGCCATAAAACAGCCGTAAAATGTTGGTTTTCTCGTGAATGATATAAAACCGCAATAAACGGCACGCAGCGACCTACCCCGTTACGAGAGGGTAGCAAACATTATGCAAAGTAGAAAATCCCATTTAGCACGTGTTTCACCGTGTCGCCTCACGCCAAAGGTTTGAAACAACGTAATAGACTTGTTTATAAAACGAAAACTGAATTCTCTCCCCTCGATACAATGATTTTCTTTTTACATCAACACACAACCCATTTTTTTCCTAAAATCTCCGAGAAATTTCACTTTTGTTTGCTTGGAACCGTAACATTCAGCTATTGCGACTTTATTACTTTTCTTTAAGTGAAAATAATAGGCGCTCAGAGCAAAGAAACACTATAAAAAGATTAGTGATCGTTCCTTGCCAAATTGTGAGTGTTCGCAAAAGTTGTGATATAAAACATCGGGTTATCGAGGCCGGAACGCGGCATTGAGTCATTGAATAACTCTACCCTTTAGTAACAAAGCTTACTGATTTAATTTTAGAGTTGCTGGGTGATAAAAACGGTACTGCCAGCTTAGATAAATGAGTTTTCCGGCAACGTTCCCGCCAAACGCTTTCCTTTTCAGTCTCCTTTAGTCAGTCATCGATTACATGTATAAACAAAGCAATTTTACTTATTGTGACAGTTCTGCTATGATCCTATGAGGAGTTCCATTCCATATCTTGAAAGTTCATCATCAGATCATAACTATATTTCTATGTGACCAATTTGGGAGTATGATCTTTCAATAAAAATATTCAAAATTGCTCCAGAATTCACCAAGAAATCGGTGAACATACATAAAAAAAATACATACCCTCCTCCTTTTTGAAGTCGGTTAAAAAATTATGGCAATGACATTACCTCTATAGACGTCACGAGACAAGTGACGTGACAGGTCATTTTTAAACCTGCTGGTATTGCTTTAGTAGCGTCCAGTACAATTCACGAATGATGGCGGCCGTGAAGTTAGCCTTTGCGAACGTTCGCGCATACTACACTTTTCTCCCACACGCCCGTCGCTATTTGGTTCCTAAAACACGTTACTGCCTTCTGCGCAAACTTCACGGCCGCCATCATTCGTGAATTGTACTGTAGCGTGTTCTAATTTCAAGTTCTTTCCCCCTTATCTCATTTAATTGCAATCCGATTGTGCCGAGTCATTCAGTGTACCTGTCAAAATTAATGGAACGCCATTCGTTCGCGTTTACTGACTGCTACTTAAATATTCAGGAAATGCCGTAAAAATATTGGATTCCTGTTATTTTCCTGAACTTTTTTCCTTGAGAATTGAGTGTTGAATATTTCGATCCTGTCATAAACTAAGTCGATTTATCTTCGCCCTGAAGTTCTGGGATTTATTGTAATGTAGGAAGACAATGTGTATTGTTGTGTTAAAATATGAACGAGTATGTACCATTGCGCACTTTGAAATAGTATAGGCACGGATCTTGAGCGCTCGGCGTCAGAGTGGGGATCGCTTTGCACATTCCATACATTGGTGAGCCAATCGTCTTCGTTGTTAGATACATGCAGCAATCGCAGGGAACGAATCACAAGTGTCGTTTATGACAAGACGCGGCGAGCCAATCACTGAAATTCCCCGCCCCCACATCTCACGTCGCACCACTAAAGAGATGCATGCAGTCTGCCGCATACCTGATTAACTGTCGGCCAAATTCCCACCAGTGTCCTGCCCATCGACGTAGAAGTACTATGAACTAGATTACGCGTGCCGAACACTCACTTCAATCGACTCAGGTGTAATTGTAATCCGTACACCTTAAACATTACACTATGTTGTACGAAACGAAATTCATGGCGCTTAAGACATTTTGGTCGCGAAAAAAGTATGCACTAAAAGCTATCTTAGCACTGTATGTTTTAACAGTTCTGTTAGATGGCATATAAGCCCTGCAGTGAATTTATGTTTCAACTTTTCAGTATTTTGACAAATAGATTTCATAAAGGGCTTGTCTATCACTATTATATAAATCCATGGTCCTGCCTATTTAAGATGGGCAGCTTTTTGCACCATATCAACTACCCTGGTTTTGGAACGCATAGCATAGTGATCCAAACTCAATCCGTTAAAAAAAATAAAAAAAACTAGTATACGGCGCTTAAAGTTCCATAATATATTGGAGGTACAAACGTACTCCGTGCTGTCTCCGACCGGGATCGCTAAATAAATCCATAACTTAAACGAGTTCCTCCACTAAGTTTTCTTTCAAGAAGACTGTCAGAAAACTGTCAGGAGCATCGCAGCTGGTGAATAAATTACGGTACATTTTATTGGCAGTATTGATATCGTCAATGTGGAATAACTCATTAAAACTACGGTCTATTACAAGTAAAATATTTACTAAAGCATCTTTTACCTTACTCGGACAGCGCTAAATATTTATTTTCCCAAGTTATCATTTGCAAACTTAATTGCATATTAATTAAGTTGGAGTTTAAATATTTTAAATTTGAATAATGTTTTGTCGTAGACAGCTAAAATTTTGAGGGTAATGACAAGCTCTCTTCCAAAAAAAAAAGTGTTTTCAGAATGAAAGTAATTAAGATGCAAATTTCAAGGGAATTACTGCGCAGGTCGAATTAGTCCTGTGTTAATGAAATACAGTATTCTTTGTGGGATAAGCATGCATACATTTACATTGAAGGCAATGTAAAGTTTCGTTATTTTCTCTAGGAATTTGTATACTAAATGTAAAGTTTCGTTATTTTTTCTAGAAACGAAATGCTAAATAAATAGTTGTATTCTATTCATCATCACGTCGGGGTCATCAATGTAAAAGATACGACTGCGTGTTCTAAATTACTCTCTTACTTAAATGAATAACTAAGCTTCTATACTGTGTTAAAATACATTAGTCTGCAGACATATGCATACTTACGATTAACATATTATGTAAGACAATAATAAAATATCTGATGCAGTCTTATGATAAATGGTTTTGCAAGTAGGTTGTATAAAAAGTCTTTTACACGTCAATTTTTTTTTCGTCAATTAAAGCTAGATGAGGCCGGTGTTTCCTAACTGACTACCCTGAGAAGAAACACCGAAACAAACTCAGTGGTCAAATGTATGTCATATGTATAGGTATAAACTCACAAAAATTTGAATAAATAACATTCCGTACACTAACGATATATTCACCAAACAGACTTTGAATATCTTAAAAGTGATGCAAGGCTGCACAGTGTAGACCCATTAGAACACCTTACAATGCATGAGATATGCAGAACGCATTAGTAGGTAAAGTGCATTCATACATAATGGAGATGCTTACAAACTGGATCGGACGTACTATTATAATGGGCAAATCTCTCTCTTCTTTTCCCAATTTAACCTTTCAATTGTGATAATTACAGATACAATTGAAAGACAATAGGTGCGCGAACGCCGGCGTTCGCTTGGGGTTTAATGAATTAATATTTTTTTGCAACTATACACAACGCCGTTTAGTCTCAAGCTAATCAGATCTTGTGTTATGAGCACTAAAAAACTGATTAACATACTTATACACCGCTAAATTTTAATCGTTTTAATCTCGTGGAGGGTCGGTCCGGTACATGAAACACTATCGATTATTTTGTAAAGATAAAATTTATTTCAATGACCTGTAGTTAATAGTCGGCGTTGCGTACAAACTACCAAACATCATCATTGTCATGGTTATTGAACTCGCTCAGCTGACGTTTTCTTAAAGAAATTAATTTCGTACATGCATAAATTAATACGAGTTTTGAAAAAAAGGTACTTTATTTTTTAATTTTATCTTTACAAATCGACAGTGTTTCATGTACCGGATGGACCCTCCACGGGATTAAAACTATTAAAATTGAACGGTGTATATTTCTAAATAAATACATATTATACTTACAGGGTTATTTTTAAATCATTGGCAACCTCTCAGGACTATTTTACTAACTTTTGTTCTATGACTTTTATTATAACATACTTTAGTTCATCAGATTTTCATACAAAAACAAAAATATTTAAATTGATCGTTCTAAATATTACAAAGTCTATGCGAAGCAAGCGATAGTATAATAGCGGAGGGGAGCGGGATCAAGTGGCCGGGGTGCTTGTTGTGCTTGCGTCGCGTCATACAGACGTTGACAGATAAAGCAAAATAAAAAGTTGAAATATGTTAGACTGAACAACGAAATTTTAACGGTTTGTTATAAGTAAATGCATTATGTTTTAAAAAGTCGTTGAATTTAAGATATTAGTAATACGGTTCTGCAATATTGTTAGTGTATAACAAATTACCCTATAGATAAATTACACCCAGACACATTTCATATTTCAGTCACATTTTATATTGGCGAAAGATAAACGGTGTTGGAATGCAGGTCAAGTCATTACTAGACAGTCATAACATTGCTCTTCCACTAATGAATCCATATTCTAACATTCAAGACATGATTGATCACTACTCCCTTATCAAACACTGAGATATTGATGAGCTAGTGGAATCGTCCACTGAGAATGTGCATTTGTTACTACAGAACCTTCATTAGCTTTCCCATTTATTGGGGTTCCGTAACCGAAAGGTGTGAATTACTAAGCCGCCGTAGATCGGCCGTCTGTCTGTCCGTCTGTTAGTTGGCTGTATCCCATAAATCGTAATCTGGGAATATGTCTTTCCATTGTAGCTGCAACAAAAAAAAATATACTAAAATGAAATTAAAAAATTAAAGAAAGTCTGTACAAAAAACATTATTTTTGGTGTTTTTTTTTTTTCGATTTTAAAATTTTCATACAAAACCCTTAGCGTGTGACTCCGACTCGCGCTTGGCTTGTTTTTTGAGACTTTATAGACGTTAGAATAGAATAGAATAAACTTTATTGACGTTAAAAGTTAATTAAAAGTACAAGGAGCAAATAAAAGACATTAAGAAAATAGTCGTTTAGTTTTAGAACTTTTTAAGACTGTTTTATGACATGCTTTATCTTCCGGATGAACAGTACGATCATCGAATAGTGTCCTCATCGGACATGGCAGTTTCAGAAGGTTAATGTTTTGAATTCACGCGGAAGAAACACCCGGGTGCCACCTATGTGTCGCCGCCCGGAGGATATGGTGGAGAAGTGCCCCGCTTAAGCGGAACACCACCGCCATATCCTCGTGGAAGCGATCAACCACTGTGACCTGGCGCACCGGGTTCCGGTAAAGGCCTTGGACCGGGATACTCCATTTCTAGCTCCATTTTCAGGCCCTGGTTACCATCTTTTTTTTATTGTTGACAAGTTCGCGCTTGAACGCTATCTCACCTGATGGAAAGCGATGATGCGGTCGACGATGGAACGCGCTTACCTAGCAGAAACCTATTCACTCTCGTCTTAAAGATTCTCGGGTTTCTAGCAACAAAGTACTTGTCAAGACGTCAAGGGTTGTGTCGTTTAATAACCGAGTTTATAAAGAAAGAAACCTCACACACCTGCCTATAGCCTACCTTTCATACCATCTTTCAGCTCCATGTCATAATAATTATGCGTTGTCACCAGATTTATACATGCCTACATGTATGCAAAATTTCAGCTCAATTGGTAGCCGGAAAGTGGATCAATAAGTAGAAGATTTGATAACAGACAAACATCGGGACAAATGAAACTAAATAAAAGCTTGTAATAATAAAAAAAAGTATCTATGACTTAAACAATCATAACAGACATGACATCTAAATACTTGCTTCGGACAGTAGCCAGTTAAAATGTCTACCATAAGGCGTAAGTACTGCTAACAATGAAATAAACTCAATACACTAAACCGCACCGTATTTCACTTCCCGGCGGTAAAACAAAGAGTAAAATAATCGTAAAACAAACCATTTATAACGTAAATACTGTTTGTAGCTCAGGCGGAAAGTTTTACAAAGCACAATTCATGGAATGCTTCTTGTTCAACTATATATCCGACATCTTTGTTCACTATAAAAATAAGTATTGTTAGAAGGAAAATTCTGACAAATATTCTTATTTTACGTTTTGATCGAAAGACTAGAACAATTTGCCTGCTGTGGTCTTCCCATCCGAATATAATTTCGGTGTCTTCAAGGCTAGAGTGAATAAATAGGCTTCTAATAAACTAGTGCTCTTCACCATCAACGATTGCATCAGTACTTAGTTACCATCAGGTGGGATCGCAGTTAAGAACTAATTTATATCAAATAAAAAATATATCTCAAATAATATAAAAACCATAAAAATCGAAGTTAAGTAATAGTTAAGTAATATAACTGGACCAAACTCAAGTGCAATATAAGAAATATTATAATGTAACCGTATCAGTATGTATTGAATTCTCTCATTTACCCGTTTTTTTTAAATATTCAAATGGCTTTTCAGTGGATTGAGGTAGTTTCAGACTTTTATTGACTAAAGCCCACAGTGTTCCTTCAATTGCCCTATGCGAGGTTCTTGGTAACTGCTTCGATCAATCCCCAACCTTGCTATCGCATCGACCCTAACTGGCCCTTTTGATGATCCCGGCCTCATCATCATCATCCATCTTCTCTTCTTCCAATTTATTACAAATAAATACGTGACTAGATCCTACAAGGGTTCCGTAGCTCGGAACCCTAAAAACATGTAATTCGACACTCTCAAGAGAATCAAAATTCATAGGGAGCTACCCATTGACCTATAATCCTGAAATCTGGTATGAACCAAGGTTACATAACACGAATATAGAAAAAGATCTGTAAACTGTAGTTACGTCACAAAAAATAACAATTTTGTGATTCAGAAAAATCTTCGTAACTCAATTCGGAAATTGAATAGTTTTCATAGGTTTTATACGGAACCCTCAGTGCATGAGTACGACTCGTACTTGTCCAGTTTTTTTTTTGTACCAGTCAGTAATTCGAGGCGTTTATTTTATTCACATAATAATTGAACGACATAAGACTTAAAACCCTCTAAAAGTCAAGGATTTATGCTGAATCCTACATAATTCATTAAACCCCAAGCGAACGCCCGGTTCGCGCACCTATTCTCTTTCTATTGTGTCTGTGATTTCCACGATTGAAAAGTTAAATAAAAAACTGAGCTTTTTGTTTTTGTGCTCACACCATACCTATTTAATGTACATACCTATTATAATGTCTATACGTGAGGACCTGTAATTGGCTTTCTTGTGATTTTGGTTACCTTTTTTTTGTCTCATTTTATTAGCTGTAAGTCCTGAATGTACCTACTAACTAAAACTTTTCGTTGTAATTTTATAACTCAAGAACGGGTTCACCTATCTAAACCAAATGTTTAGGCTTTGTTCGGACTATTTAGTAGATGGTCTATGTGAAGTTTGGTAGGGTAGAGTAGGATAGAGTAGGTTAGAGTAGTGTGGAGTAATGTAGAGTAGGGTATAGTAGGGTATAGTAAGGTGGAGTAGGGAATTGCCTACTGGGGCCAGGGTTATCCAAAAGGGCGCTCGAGCCCCGGTATGAAGGCTAGAAGGAACGGGGTGGGTGGTGGGCTTTTAGTCAGTAAGAATCTGACACTATCTCCCGCCCCGCCCAAGAGCGGGGAATGGCATTGGATGATTTTGTCCCACCATAAAAAAAAAGGTGGCGTAGGGAAGAGCGGGAGCGAAGCCGCGCGGGTAAAAGCTAGTAAATAAATAAAAGAAAGCTATCTAGAGACACAAAGATGAAACGCGGTACCTTTAAGTGCTACGCCTTTGATCGTAAGTCTCAGGGGAAGCCACTAATGACATGATCCCATCACTATTTACTATAGGGACAACGTTAGCTGTGCAGATCCATCAAAGTACATTTATACATTTGAATGAAACTGGTGCTTTTAAACAACATTATTTTTAGTATGCTAAACCCGCATTACGTGTCTTATATTTTTATGTAAAGGATCTATGTACAAAATTTCATAACTGGATCATGAAAAATCAGAAAGTTATAAGCTTGTTGTATTACCTGGTTGTCCGCACAAATACATAGTCACCGAGCCATCCGGGTTACTAAAGGGTTATGCCGCTATGACCTGTAGTGACCTGTGTTTTACTTAGTGGCGGTCGTGTCCAACTTATGACCTTTTTAGGGTTCCGTAGTCAAATAGGCACCCTTATAGTTTCGCCAAGTCTATCCTTCTGTTTGTCCATCCGTCCGCGGATAATCTCAGTGACCGTTAGCACTAGAAAGTGTTTTCTTTTCAACCCCAACGTGTGCATTTAAAAATGAATAGGAGTTTACTACATTCATTTTTTGATAATCTTAATATTTTCGAAAATAATCACTCCAAAACTTAAAAAAAATGTGCCCCTCCCTCTAATTTTTTAACCATGAGTTTAGAAAATATGAAAAAAATCTCAAAAGTAGAACTTTATAAATACTTTGTAGGAAAATTATTTTTAACTTAATGGGTAAGTTGTACAAAATTATTTCTGAACTAAGTTTGTAATTTGACCGTATATGCAAGTATTGTTTTAACTTAATTTACATATTTTATTATCCTGAACGTATCTTCTTTCAAATAAAAAATAATGATTAAAATCAGTTCACGCAATCCCCGAAAACCCAACATACATAACTCGTCTAGTTTGTATGAATTTATATTTTTGGGAAAAATTATATGAAATGGTGTAAAAATGATTGGAATCAATTCAGTTACAGATTTTGAACAAATTATATTCAGGTTTCGCATATAAGTACCAAAAAATAGTGTTGTATATATAAAATGTTGTCCTTGGCCAAATTAGCTACAAAATTAAAAAATAAATCAAACTTAAAACATTTATTTCAAATACACATTTTTTTACATTTATTTAGGTACTTTTGAATCATCAAGGGCGGTTCAAAAAAGTCGGTTAGATACAAACAAGTATTTAATGAAAATATTTTTTTTCATAGCAAGCTTTTATAACACGGTATAATACTTATATAATACTCGTCAAGACGAATCATACGAGCCCAAACTCGATGGGGTTGTGTCGTTTAACTACCAAGTTCCTATAGCCACCTTCCTGTTCCATCGTCAGATCAGCTACATGTCATAATAATTTTGTATTGTCATCTGATCTACACATGCATGCAAAATTTCAGCTCAATCGGTAACCGGGAAGTAGGTCAAATTTAATTTACAACTTTTGATGACAGACAAATATCGGGACAGGTGAAACTAAATAAAAGCTTGTAAAAAGGTGAAGTCATTTAGACGTTCCAAATCGTAGATTTCCATTGAAAAGAACGTGCAAGAAATTCCAAGGACACTCTTTTAAATCAGTAGATTAATCAGTAGTTACAAAATTATGGTTACATCGTTAACATTGGTCCAGAGCGAGGAGGAATGGCTGGCGGTCGGCTCCTTCTGTGAAGCTATAATGCTAGCAAAGGAGACGGCCACACGCGTGAGGGAATGGACATCATCACTCCCCAACTACTGGGACCCCGACCCCGACTACCATTCATCATAGACGCGGGTTTGCGGACGACGAGCAATAGGTAGCTCACCGGTAGGTAGCCGTCTGGTAGTCGACTGTGCGACATAATCGATAGTGCGTAATATTCCACACGCTCCTCAAAGAGATGTCAGTAAACCGTAGGGCCACATCTGGGCCGATGCCCTCTAAGACCGGAGGGATTTCCTGAAAAGAAAACCTATGATCTTAGAACGCAAACGGCAACTAAAGGAATCAAGTGTGGTTTTAGTCAGTAAAAGACCGACACTTTCTCTCGATCCACCCAGATCGGCAGAAGTCATCGGATGATTTCCCATCTTAAAAAAAAAAACGATAATGTTGAAAAGACAACGTAGAAAGATGTACACGTTAAGGCCCCTTGCCCACGACGTTTTTTTGTAGTGATGCTGTCGCGCGTTCGCATCTCGCAGCTGTCTGCCCTCGCCTACATCACGATTCTCAGTCGCGACGCAAACGCGACACTATCGCGATGCAAACGCGATTTAGTAACAAAAATGAAGGTTTTGTATGTAGTATGTTTTCGTCACTGATGTCGTCCACCACGGTCGCGCGTTTGTATCGCTACAGTCACGACGCTTCTATTAGCGTTCAAAGCATAGACTTTGTTTTTCTTCAAACTATCCTCTTACTTACAAACTCCTCGAAAACCAGAGACATCCGACACGTCGCCAACAATATCAATTAATACACCGAAACTTTGTAAAGAGGTGGACAGCAAAAGACTTACACTTGAGGACAAATTCCGGACAAACACGAAGTTCGGGGATATAGTTGACCACAACTTGCATCAAGGAACTGGGTCGCTCAACTGTCTCCACTTCCAAACTATGGCAACCCCTTCAGTACTGTCAAATGTAAAATGATACAAGTTACGGACTAGTGGTTTAGTACGGGTCTCTTGAGGAACTAAGTTGAACTTTTATGTGATGGGCTTGGTAAAGGCAAAGTATGAGAGGTTAAGTAATTATGTACTTCGTTTAAAAAAATATAAGGAGCATGATAATAATGGATTTAAAAAAAAACACTTTATGATCTTTGTAACAAATCATGAACATCATGTCCTAGTGTGTTCTGGTTTTGTTGTTTAACGTTTTTAGTACACTTACGAAGAAATAAATACTCGAGGGCTACTCGGCGCCTCGTAGGTATAAATTAATAATAATAATAATATTCCACAACTATCACACAACGCCGTCTAGTCTGGCGGAAGCGAGCTCAAGCATTTCTCCGCACTAGTGCGAAAAACAGAAATTGCATACCTAAAAGTGGTAAGGATAGGAGCAGATTTTCGAGTAAGTGTATAGAAAAATACCTTTATTTTTCTTTGATTGACAAAGGAAAATGAAAAGTATTTTGTGCTCATAATCATGACAGATAGACAAACAATAATTACTCAATATGTAGGTCTGACAATTCTATTAATTAAATATTAATATCAATTTAACATTATAACAATTACATCGAGCCTTATTATGTCCCATTTCCAGGGCACGCTACTATGCGCAGGCAATTAATTTTCTCAGTGGCAACACTCGGGTACATGTTGTTGTTGAGCAAATATAAATTCATAAGATAGATAGATGCCTTTGTAAACACCTTTGTGTAAGAGTGTCTTCGTAAACCTGTTCTTACGTTTAATTTTCGAACACGAGTGGTGCTGTTGTTTTTCCGTCACCGTCATGTCATGAAAATATTTTTTCTTTGTGAACAAGAATAAAATTGCGTTTATAGAAATCTGTTCGACTTTATTGAAATATTACCTAAACCCAAT